>OU696697.1:137227856-147227856 GCA_916050605.2 Platycheirus albimanus
ACATACACATACACATACACATACACATCACATACACATACACATACACATACACATACACATACACATACACATACACATACACATACACATACACATACACATACACATACACATACACATACACATACACATACACATACACATACACATACACATACACATACACATACACATACACATACACATACACATACACATACACATACACATACACATACACATACACATACACATACACATACACATACACATACACATACACATACACATACACATACACATACACATACACATACACATACACATACACATACACATACACATACACATACACATACACATACACATACACATACACATACACATACACATACACATACACATACACATACACATACACATACACATACACATACACATACACATACACATACACATACACATACACATACACATACACATACACATACACATACACATACACATACACATACACATACACATACACATACACATACACATACACATACACATACACATACACATACACATACACATACACATACACATACACATACACATACACATACACATACACATACACATACACATACACATACACATACACATACACATACACATACACATACACATACACATACACATACACATACACATACACATACACATACACATACACATACACATACACATACACATACACATACACATACACATACACATACACATACACATACACATACACATACACTACATACACATACACATACACATACACATACACATACACATACACATACACATACACATACACATACACATACACATACACATACACATACACATACACATACACATACACATACACATACACATACACATACACATACACATACACATACACATACACATACACATACACATACACATACACATACACATACACATACACATACACATACACATACACATACACATACACATACACATACACATACACATACACATACACATACACATACACATACACATACACATACACATACACATACACATACACATACACATACACATACAATACATACACATACACATAACAACATACACATACACATACACATACACATACACATACACATACACATACACATACACATACACATACACATACACATACACATACACATACACATACACATACACATACACATACACATACACATACACATACACATACACATACACATACACATACACATACACATACACATACACATACACATACACATACACATACACATACACATACACATACACATACACATACACATACACATACACATACACATACACATACACATACACATACACATACACATACACATACACATACACATACACATACACATACACATACACATACACATACACATACACATACACATACACATACACATACACATACACATACACATACACATACACATACACATACACATACACATACACATACACATACACATACACATACACATACACATACACATACACATACACATACACATACACATACACATACACATACACATACACATACACATACACATACACATACACATACACATACACATACACATACACATACACATACACATACACATACACATACACATACACATACACATACACATACACATACACATACACATACACATACACATACACATACACATACACATACACATACACATACACATACACATACACATACACATACACATACACATACACATACACATACACATACACATACACATACACATACACATACACATACACATCACATACACATACACATACACATACACATACACATACACATACACATACACATACACATACACATACACATACACATACACATACACATACACATACACATACACATACACATACACATACACATACACATACACATACACATACACATACACATACACATACACATACACATACACATACACATACACATACACATACACATACACATACACATACACATACACATACACATACACATACACATACACATACACATACACATACACATACACATACACATACACATACACATACACATACACATACACATACACATACACATACACATACACATACACATACACATACACATACACATACACATACACATACACATACACATACACATACACATACACATACACATACACATACACATACACATACACATACACATACACATACACATACACATACACATACACATACACATACACATACACATACACATACACATACACATACACATACACATACACATACACATACACATACACATACACATACACATACACATACACATACACATACACATACACATACACATACACATACACATACACATACACATACACATACACATACACATACACATACACATACACATACACATACACATACACATACACATACACATACACATACACATACACATACACATACACATACACATACACATACACATACACATACACATACACATACACATACACATACACATACACATACACATACACATACACATACACATACACATACACATACACATACACATACACATACACATACACATACACATACACATACACATACACATACACATACACATACACATACACATACACATACACATACACATACACATACACATACACATACACATACACATACACATACACATACACATACACATACACATACACATACACATACACATACACATACACATACACATACACATACACATACACATACACATACACATACACATACACATACACATACACATACACATACACATACACATACACATACACATACACATACACATACACATACACATACACATACACATAGACATACACATACACATACACATACACATACACATACACATACACATACACATACACATACACATACACATACACATACACATACACATACACATACACATACACATACACATACACATACACATACACATACACATACACATACACATACACATACACATACACATACACATACACATACACATACACATACACATACACATACACATACACATACACATACACATACACATACACATACACATACACATACACATACACATACACATACACATACACATACACATACACATACACATACACATACACATACACATACACATACACATACACATACACATACACATACACATACACATACACATACACATACACATACACATACACATACACATACACATACACATACACATACACATACACATACACATACACATACACATACACATACACATACACATACACATACACATACACATACACATACACATACACATACACATACACATACACATACACATACACATACACATACACATACACATACACATACACATACACATACACATACACATACACATACACATACACATACACATACACATACACATACACATACACATACACATACACATACACATACACATACACATACACATACACATACACATACACATACACATACACATACACATACACATACACATACACATACACATACACATACACATACACATACACATACACATACACATACACATACACATACACATACACATACACATACACATACACATACACATACACATACACATACACATACACATACACATACACATACACATACACATACACATACACATACACATACACATACACATACACATACACATACACATACACATACACATACACATACACATACACATACACATACACATACACATACACATACACATACACATACACATACACATACACATACACATACACATACACATACACATACACATACACATACACATACACATACACATACACATACACATACACATACACATACACATACACATACACATACACATACACATACACATACACATACACATACACATACACATACACATACACATACACATACACATACACATACACATACACATACACATACACATACACATACACATACACATACACATACACATACACATACACATACACATACACATACACATACACATACACATACACATACACATACACATACACATACACATACACATACACATACACATACACATACACATACACATACACATACACATACACATACACATACACATACACATACACATACACATACACATACACATACACATACACATACACATACACATACACATACACATACACATACACATACACATACACATACACATACACATACACATACACATACACATACACATACACATACACTACATACACATACACATACACATACACATACACATACACATACACATACACATACACATACACATACACATACACATACACATACACATACACATACACATACACATACACATACACATACACATACACATACACATACACATACACATACACATACACATACACATACACATACACATACACATACACATACACATACACATACACATACACATACACATACACATACACATACACATACACATACACATACACATACACATACACATACACATACACATACACATACACATACACATACACATACACATACACATACACATACACATACACATACACATACACATACACATACACATACACATACACATACACATACACATACACATACACATACACATACACATACACATACACATACACATACACATACACATACACATACACATACACATAGACATACACATACACATACACATACACATACACATACACATACACATACACATACACATACACATACACATACACATACACATACACATACACATACACATACACATACACATACACATACACATACACATACACATACACATACACATACACATACACATACACATACACATACACATACACATACACATACACATACACATACACATACACATACACATACACATACACATACACATACACATACACATACACATACACATACACATACACATACACATACACATACACATACACATACACATACACATACACATACACATACACATACACATACACATACACATACACATACACATACACATACACATACACATACACATACACATACACATACACATACACATACACATACACATACACATACACATACACATACACATACACATACACATACACATACACATACACATACACATACACATACACATACACATACACATACACATACACATACACATACACATACACATACACATACACATACACATACACATACACATACACATACACATACACATACACATACACATACACATACACATACACATACACATACACATACACATACACATACACATACACATACACATACACATACACATACACATACACATACACATACACATACACATATACACATACACATACACATACACATACACATACACATACACATACACATACACATACACATACACATACACATACACATACACATACACATACACATACACATACACATACACATACACATACACATACACATACACATACACATACACATACACATACACATACACATACACATACACATACACATACACATACACATACACATACACATACACATACACATACACATACACATACACATACACATACACATACACATACACATACACATACACATACACATACACATACACATACACATACACATACACATACACATACACATACACATACACATACACATACACATACACATACACATACACATACACATACACATACACATACACATACACATACACATACACATACACATACACATACACATACACATACACATACACATACACATACACATACACATACACATACACATACACATACACATACACATACACATACACATACACATACACATACACATACACATACACATACACATACACATACACATACACATACACATACACATACACATACACATACACATACACATACACATACACATACACATACACATACACATACACATACACATACACATACACATACACATACACATACACATACACATACACATACACATACACATACACATACACATACACATACACATACACATACACATACACATACACATACACATACACATACACATACACATACACATACACATACACATACACATACACATACACATACACATACACATACACATACACATACACATACACATACACATACACATACACATACACATACACATACACATACACATACACATACACATACACATACACATACACATACACATACACATACACATACACATACACATACACATACACACATACACATACACATACACATACACATACACATACACAAACACATACACATACACATACACATACACATACACATACACATACACATACACATACACATACACATACACATACACATACACATACACATACACATACACATACACATACACATACACATACACATACACATACACATACACATACACATACACATACACATACACATACACATACACATACACATACACATACACATACACATACACATACACATACACATACACATACACATACACATACACATACACATACACATACACATACACATACACATACACATACACATACACATACACATACACATACACATACACATACACATACACATACACATACACATACACATACACATACACATACACATACACATACACATACACATACACATACACATACACATACACATACACATACACATACACATACACATACACATACACATACACATACACATACACATACACATACACATACACATACACATACACATACACATACACATACACATACACATACACATACACATACACATACACATACACATACACATACACATACACATACACATACACATACACATACACATACACATACACATACACATACACATACACATACACATACACATACACATACACATACACATACACATACACATACACATACACATACACATACACATACACATACACATACACATACACATACACATACACATACACATACACATACACATACACATACACATACACATACACATACACATACACATACACATACACATACACATACACATACACATACACATACACATACACATACACATACACATACACATACACATACACATACACATACACATACACATACACATACACATACACATACACATACACATACACATACACATACACATACACATACACATACACATACACATACACATACACATACACATACACATACACATACACATACACATACACATACACATACACATACACATACACATACACATACACATACACATACACATACACATACACATACACATACACATACACATACACATACACATACACATACACATACACATACACATACACATACACATACACATACACATACACATACACATACACATACACATACACATACACATACACATACACATACACATACACATACACATACACATACACATACACATACACATACACATACACATACACATACACATACACATACACATACACATACACATACACATACACATACACATACACATACACATACACATACACATACACATACACATACACATACACATACACATACACATACACATACACATACACATACACATACACATACACATACACATACACACATACACATACACATACACATACACATACACATACACATACACATACACATACACATACACATACACATACACATACACATACACATACACATACACATACACATACACATACACATACACATACACATACACATACACATACACATACACATACACATACACATACACATACACATACACATACACATACACATACACATACACATACACATACACATACACATACACATACACATACACATACACATACACATACACATACACATACACATACACATACACATACACATACACATACACATACACATACACATACACATACACATACACATACACATACACATACACATACACATACACATACACATACACATACACATACACATACACATACACATACACATACACATACACATACACATACACATACACATACACATACACATACACATACACATACACATACACATACACATACACATACACATACACATACACATACACATACACATACACATACACATACACATACACATACACATACACATACACATACACAACAATACACATACACATACACATACACATACACATACACATACACATACACATACACATACACATACACATACACATACACATACACATACACATACACATACACATACACTACACATACACATACACATACACATACACATACACATACACATACACATACACATACACATACACATACACATACACATACACATACACATACACATACACATACACATACACATACACATACACATACACATACACATACACATACACATACACATACACATACACATACACATACACATACACATACACATACACATACACATACACATACACATACACATACACATACACATAACATACACATACACATACACATACACATACACATACACATACACATACACATACATACACATACACATACACATACACATACACATACACATACACATACACATACACATACACATACACATACACATACACATACACATACACATACACATACACATACACATACACATACACCATACACATACACATACACATACACATACACATACACATACACATACACATACACATACACATACACATACACACATACACATACACATACACATACACATACACATACACATACACATACACATACATACACATACACATACACATACACAACACATATATATACGTATATCGTTATACCCATATACAAACATATATATATTCTTATACTGCCCGGACCAGCCTCATGTCCCTGTAAGCATGGGGTTGTAACGGTGGTAAGGGTTGGGGAGGGATTTTAACACCGGTTCGTTACAACAATTAAAATGGTGAAAATTTTTGTTGTTGCTTCCCATGGCATTATAGAGCTTAGTTTTTCGTCGATAGATGGCGCACCTAAAGTGGGAATACTATAGTTTATAAATGCAATGCCTCAACCCAACCCAGCAAAAAACCAAGTTTGACTTCAGGGTGACTGCAAGGCGACGCCAGGTTTAATATAAATGCACGACTGGGTCGCACGAACTTGCTCTAATGCTAAGCAATTGCTTAGGCTGCTTAAAAAAAGTAAAAGAAATTTCGAAAATTCTTTTATTTTTTTAATAAGTTAAAGAGTTTTCTCGGAAAAACTAAGTATCTATGCAATCGAATTTCAAAACTAAATGTCTATCTAGGAAAAAAAATATTGAAAATCGTTCAACCAGTTTTTTTTAAAAGGTTATTTTTGAAAAACTTTTCCAAAAAATATTTTGAAATTTGTTTGAGTATGTAAATATGTACCTATATGGCATCTAAAAAATGTTGTTAAAATAAAGCAATATATGTACCCGTTTATAACATATTTCGAAAACCAAAATTTTGTTTTGAAAAAAAATTATTAAAAATCAAAAAAAAAAGTTTTTGAGAATTTTGAAATGCCATATTAATAAAGTTATGAATGACTTCCTGTGTCCAAAATTTTATTCAAATCTGATGTATAGTATACGAGAAAATGTGCCCCCTAGGGAATTCCAAATAATTACTAAATACCAAATTTAAAGCAAATCAGCCTATCCGTTCAGGCTCTAGAGGTGCGAACAGACAGGCGGACGGAAATTCCAGATCCACTTTTTTCGACTTCTCCATCATAAAAATGCCAGGTGTGATTGTTATCTCAAATTTATTTAATTTTTCTTGCACGAATCCATAACACTTGCCTTTTACTTAGTACCTATGCTATAATCGCAAGTAAAAAAAAAGAGAATTTTCTCTTAAGGGCGAGTTGAGGTTTTTCAAAGCGACTTCAGGGCTCAAAGAACAAAGCAATTGTCTCTCGGAAAAAAACCAACAAATAAATATTTACTATAGGAAAAACTTCCAACATTATGTCTCTGTAGTGAAAATACCAAAGTCTATAATTTTCTTTGGATAATTGCATTCGGTACACTTGTTCACAAAATTCAATAATGATGAGACACAACAGCATAAAAGTGTTAATAAGAAAAAATGTACGACTATCATTAGTGCTCCTTAAATTGCATGTTAATTCGTGTTTCTCCCACCGGCGGCACCACACCAGTATAATAGCTAGCACAAGCAGGAGCAGGAGCAGAAGCAGAAACCTTCAGCACCTCAATCAATCCTCTTACCGCCAACACAGACCTGGTACTATAGTACTATATACACACTCGGTTCTCGATTTTCGATTCTCAATACCGAAACCGATACCCAAGAATCATGAACCAAAGAACCAAGAAGCAAAACATCACACGGCGCGGCATTTAAATTCAAATTACCTTCATTTTCCAATCCTTGATAGCCTCGAAAGACGTTCGATCTGTTGTACTGAACGTCAGCACACACGCTTGTGCACCGCGGTAATAGGCTTTGGTAATAGCGTCGAATTCCTCTTGCCCGGCTGTGTCCCACAGCATTATTCTGACATCTTCACCATCAATTCTGTACGTAAATGGAATAAGGCGTACGTTATTAGGTTCAAAGACACAAAGATTCTAAGCGATGTGAAATAATTGTGTATATACATAGATGGATTAAAAGATACTCACTCGATTTGTCTCTCAAGGAAATCAACACCAATTGTTTTCTTGTAGTCCTTTGTGTAGATTCCTTTGCAGTAGCGCTGTATCATTGAACTCTTTCCAACGCCACCATTCCCCACAATTACTACCTGAAATGATCACAGATTGTTAGTCCTTATTCGTGTTGTTTTTTTTTTTTTTTTTGCGTGATTTAGATTGGAATTTTATAAAGTCTTGGTATGTAAGATTTAATTTCAAAATAAAAGGAATTCCTAGATCTTAAAATAAAGTTTTGTATTAATTCTTTACATTGCATAATGAAGAAACGTCAATTTTGAGCCAATCAGGTAAACTTTTAAATTTAAAACTTGGCCATTTTCAACATTTTTGAAAACTGTACTATTAATTTTGCGAGTCACTGTATAATGACTACCAATTGTACCAGCGAACTACTTTGTTCTGTCATTTCTTTGACTTTACTTATCTGACAGTAAATCTCTTTCTCTTTTAATATCCAATATCATCAAGTAAGTAATACATATTTATCTAAAAATACTTCAATAGCATAATAAGTGCCTAACCGTAACTGTTTTTGACTTTGTTACTCTCTCAAAATTGACAGTTAGTAGTATTATTTTACTTAATTGTTCTTCAAACATACTTTTAACTAAAATCTTTTAACGGAAACAAAAATGTCAAGTAAATATTTTCTATTTTAACTGTAGCATACTGTGAATAACCAGAAAACTGCCATCTGCATAAGCGTTATTGTGAATTAATATAACTGAAAAGTTCGTTTTGTGTTAAGTAAAAGTTGTTAAGCAAATAAATCTTCTTCTTAACGATTGTATGGCATTTACCGGTAATTTTTGACGAAGAGTGAAAATGAAAATATATTCCGAGAGACTAGCAAACACATAAGCTTCTCAGTAGGTAACAAGTTTGTAGGGAATTGGTACTGTCACGTGTTGTAGTTTAAGTTTAGACACTAATTAGGTATGCAATAATTCTAGCTTTCATGTTCAGTATTGAACTTGTGTTTTTATCTCGCTATATTTGTTAAAGCATAGTATCCGCTGCTCGAGCTCAAAATTTTTTTCTCTCCAAAATTTAGCCAATTACGCAGCTCGAGCTAAGATTTCAAATTTTTTTCGCAGTGTACATTTTTCAGCTGTCAAAATTTAGCGGACTGATTAATTTATTGTTCGTCAAATTTATTCCGAGCTACATAAATTCTTACATATTTTTTCAGAGCGTAGCTAAAAGGGGAAATGGTAGGTGAATCTCCTCCGAAAAATTGTTTAATGGATAAAAAGTTATTTCGATTAGAAAATACAAATTATAATTGTTCTCTTAAAAGAAATTCAAATACATATTTTAAATATAGTGTTTTCTTTTTAATGCATCCAAAATTGATGCATTTGTTTTAATTTAAACTAACTTAAAGCGTACACTCACAAACGCAATAAATAAAGTGAAGTCAATAAAGCGTTTGAGTCTTTATCATATTCGTTTAGTTCATGTTTTGTTCCGCTTAAGCCCATTTTCCCTAGTGCGTCCATGACTCTTAGCGTGTTGTGCTTGCACCCCAAAGAGAAAGCCATTAAATATGCAACAACAAACCATGATTGCAAAGATGAAATTAAAAAATGCTAAATACAAAATTATGTATAGAACCATTCACAATAAATCCCGAATGTTTTTCTATTATTGTTATTATTTCTTGTTATGTCTGCTTGAAATTTGGAAATGTTTTTATTTTTTACAGGAAACCGATACTTGCTCTCTGGTCCTCAGCTCATGATAAAATCTCATACGCATGCCAGTTAAATTAGTTAAAGCCTACACCCTATACTTTAAGTGCTGGTTTGAAAACTTGAAGCCTTACAATTAAAGACTATATAAATCATCTTAAGGTCTCATTAAAGTCTAAGCAATAATTTTCAACACATGTTCTTGAGAGGAGCTGAGACTGAGACTGCCAAACTTTTATAGCCTTCTTGTATTCATTAAACACTAAAACCAACATCCCTCTTACAGATAAATCTTCAACGAGTAATGAATAACGAGCAAGCTAAACATCAATTAAGATTCTCCTTTCCAACCTCACACTCGGTCGGCTCACGGACTGACTCACTTTGATTGCGATTTCAATATCCTCTTCTCGCATGCTGCTCGTCCCACTGGCGCTGCTGCTGCAGTACCCTCTGTCGTAAACAGGTTGAAGTCTCATTCAAATTCTTTTATGTTCTCCTTTTGTACAGTATGTCTGCAAACTACAGTTTGTTTGGCTAAAGCCAAAGATGGTGGCGGTATTTGCTTCCGGATGACTCTAACTCTAACTCTAACTTCTAGTGAGCTGAAGGTGTCTTATGCCAGATTTGAATCAATGAATGGACAAGTGGAAAAGATGTTATAATATCTTATAACAAGCAACGCACTCTTGTTGAGAAATCCTGAAAATAGAAATTTATTTATTGTGAATTAATAAAAGAAACATTCATTTCAAAGATATTTGATTGTACTAGAAAAAAAAAGAAAGTGTGAACTAAGACCTTATATAAAAAGTAATAGAAATTCTATCCAAATGAGGATTTACAAATATTAAAAAATGGAAACAAGTTAATTCGATGTGAGACTGTTTCTTTTTTTTTTTTGCAAATCGTTAGATGCAACACTCTCATTGGAAATAAGGAAACTACATATTTCTTGCGTGTTAGATTGTGGTGCTTCTTATTAAGGTAGAGGTATACTACCTCCGAGTGGATTAAGTGTCATTAATTAGAAAACTAGTGAGCATCGCTAATGGGTGCAGTGCATGATACTTCGACGTGCGGTTCTTTAATTAATGAGTTTAATTTTGGCGATAGTGAACGTGTCTAATGTATGTTTCAGCTTTTTCCTATTTTTTTGAAGCATTTGTCATGTGAAACCTAAAATTCCAAGCGTACATACTTTAACGAAAAAGGATTTACAGGTGTTGTGATAACTGTATTCATTTAAGGTCTAATTGCAATGTGTGAAGACAAAATCCGTTGTGTCGGTTAAATCAGTCGATCAAGTATTAATGAATTAATTATTATATTTAAATTATTTCTGGAGAGCGAATTCTGCTCCGATTAATAGTTGTACTTCTGTGCAATCTTATAATGCCCGGCAAACAAACAAATACAATTTAAAATACATACAAACGTTCGGTAACGGCAACATTAGGTAGCCGCAATGTCAAATGAACACGTATCCTTACACAATAAATTCAGGGTGTTATTAATGGTGATTTTTGTTGGTAATCCTAGATTTTAATGCCAGATATTTGATCAAAAACGAGATTGACTTTTTTTTTGTAATTGTGTGTGTCAAAATTCGCGCAATGCTAAAAACAAAACTTCAAAGTCTGCTGTTCGAGAAATGTCAAAAATTATTGTGGTATGTGTTAAATCTCGAAAAAAATGAGATTTAAGATATTGATCTAGATCGAAAAAAAATAGATTTGTTGACCAAAGGAATTTAAAATTTAGCTGTCAGATCAAAAAACATTGATCTTAGATCAAAAAATATTGGTCTAACGTGACCAATAAAAATCGCCATAACTTTTAATTGAAAATGAAAGCATTCAGTCATCGGGTAATTTTTTTCTTTTTAATTTTGGTACTTTTCTTTCAATTGATATGAAATTCGGTCCTATTTGTTGTGATGTTATTTTGTTTTTATTTTTGAATAAATATGTTGGGAAGTTAAAAAAACACGAGCAGTTGCGGTTAAATCTTTCTTTAGCGACCAAAAGTAATTAGATAAACATAACCTAGTAAATCCTTTAACTAAATTCCTTTTTCAGTCGGAAAATTGCAATTAATGTCAGGTTATAGCTATCATTGAAATGCATCATTAAGACACAATCAGTGGAACGTTTTATATTTTCACTGCAGTACAACGTAATTTGACTCCATGAACCAAGTAGTAAAATTACATGGAATTTCATAAGTTTGGTGTGTTGTTTTTTGAGTCAAATTTTGAAATTTTCATTACAATCGAAAACTTGGAATGCAACTTGTTAGTGCAATAATAATTTATATCATTTATATCCTTATCCTTAGGCCTTGTAGTTTGGACGAGAGGGGCAGATACATTTCGCACTTTGATGCATTTTTCTTTAAAAGCTCAACTTAAGAAGAAAAAAATTAATTGATCTGCCCCTGTCTTTTAAACCACAAGGGATCCTCTATACTAGGGATCAAAAATATCTTTTTGTCATCCTAGAGAAATGTTCTTACTAGCAGCAATTACAATAATTATTCATTTTAATAAGGAAGTTTTTAAGGACAAGCCAATAGAAACATCAGATCGTGGACTTCGGGCTCGTCTTTGGGAGATTAATTTTTCCAAATGAATAATTTAATTGCGGCTACTAAGAACATATCCCTAGGATTAGAAAGTGCATCTCGGCTTATCCCTGCTTCAACAGAGACTAGGCAAAAAAAAACCGCACATGAGCCATTCACTAAAAGCACCACAATTGAGTTTTGTTTCTCAACAGACCAACAGACCGGACAATCACAAACACGATTAAAAATAAAATAAATGTTTATTAAATTTGTTTATAAAATATTCAACTGCATACATTTAATGTACAACACAAAATAAACAAGAAATGCCGCCAAAAGCAAAAAAAAAAAAACATAATGACGACCAAAACAATTTGGAGGTTAAAGTTGATCATTGAAACAAAGAGTGACAGATAAGAAAAGAAAGAGAATCGAACACATTCACTGGAACGATTATGTTTCAAATACTAGAATCGAAGATCAGCTGTTTTTTTTTTTAAATATTCAAATTTGGATTTTAAGAGAAGTGTTAATAAATATAAAGCATATTTTTGATTTAAAAGTTCTAAAATTCATTATCTTTATTTTGGTACCAATAAAACACAGTTCTGTTTCGTAAATCGTCTTTAAATTACCAATAAAAATTTTCACTGATGAATTTCAATGATAGCTATAACTGGCCCCTAAGCGAAAACACTTATTTTATGTCTAAATTAAGGTTTTTTCCGATTCAAAACTTCTTTTAAAAAAATATTAAATCTTAAGTCAACTTATCCTTTCAATATTTTCCAAGCACAGACATGCAAAATTGGACAACTTCATGAACCTTAAAGTGACAGTTAATAGTACAGTAGGGAAGGATATAGTCACTAAACAAAATATGCTCTGAATTTTTCTGATTATTTCTGTACTTTTCTAATGTGCAACGCACAGCTCCAGAAAACACAGAAAGTCAAAAAAGCTTAATTTCCATAATAACTTTTTTTCATTCCTGTGTTTTTAATCTATAGGTTTAACTGTCACTGCCAACCCACCAAGCATGATATCCACCAAGGCATTGTATATATAAACTATAGTATTCCCACCTTAGGTGCGCCATCTATCGACGAAAAACTAAGCTCTAGAATACCATGGGAAGCAACAACAACAATTTCCACCATTTTAATTGTTGTTGTTGCTTCCCATGGTATTCTCGAGCTTAGTTTTTCGTCGATAGATGGCGCACCTCAGGTGATAGTACTATAGTTTTTATATACAATGACCAAGGTCTATATTAGAATTTGACAGTTATTTAAGTCACCCTGCATCTTGGTTTTTGTGAAGGTATATGTTACAATTTAAACTGATCTTACCACTTTTTATGAAACTGCTTTCGAAAATCAAGTTCATATTCAAATGTTATGCAACAGCACCCAAAGTTTTATAGCGAGTAATAATATAGCCCACAGCCACAGGTGCGGGTACATCCCAAACGAACAAAAAGATACTATCAACCTGTCATCTGTTTTGATAAAAAGATGCTCTATAAGCATCTATCTAGGAAGCGCAGTGTGTTCCATGCTTCCATGTCGTTGTCGTCGCTCGTCGTTGTTCGAGCAGCATTGTAGAAGATTTCCAACCGACCGACGCGACGGCGACGACGGTGTGCAGTACACATTTGATGCATTTTATTCCATACCAAGTGCAAGAGAGTTCGCTGAACTTATGTGTATACTACAGAAACAGATTACAGAAGTGTGTGGTGGTACCCTCTCCATGGATAATGGATACTCCTGTCTTGGAACTGCACCACGCTGCCGCTGCTTGGCTAGTGAATTTGCAAGATACTTGCTGGCTTTGAGTCAGGCCCAGACACACACACTCTTCGGTTGAAATCTATTTCGCATTTTTTGTAACTTAATAACCAACTTAAATGGAACAGAAAACGCTCAGAAGAACATGAAATGGAAGTCATGTTCGTTCTCTTTTTCCTTTTATTGATTGGATAGCTAGGATAGACAAGATAAATCTTAACAAGAACGAAGCAAAAGATACAAATGCGCACAAAGATTGCCCACACGTTATACAACCCATTGCTGTTCCTTCTTGTGTGCCTGAGATTCCAAAGTACCGCAAAGAAATCGAAATGCACCTGATTTGGATTTTGTGCTGTAAGCTGGAATCGAAGACAAGGTCGACCAATAAATTATATAAATATAAAAATGTACCGAAAGACTCAAGGAATTCGATTGAAGTTGTCCTTGATAATTTCCATTGATAACTGTAACAATAATTATTGAAATCAATTGAAATACCGTATTTAAAATTGATTAATAGTTTTTAATAATTCTAATATGACTGACAATACGAGATCAAGACAATTTTTAAAATTTTAGATAGATAATAATATAAATTTTGCTTCCTGTGAAGGGAAGAATTAAGTTTTTAAACCTTGAAGATAGAATCATCTTATTGCAACATTGAAAACAAACGAATGGACGAACTGATGAACAAATGCGATTTAAGGCATTGCCAATTTCTTGGCTTAAACTAGATCATTTGTTAAGATTGAATTTTAAAATAGGTATGATGACTGTAAGTATCTAGTATATGCAGTTTGTATTGTTTAAATAAGTTAAATTGTACAAAATAAGCTAACTCTTCGTCTGAACTGCAAAGTGGTTGCTACGAACTGTGAAAGTATATTCGCGATCCACTTCGCAACCAATAAATCATTCGCGCGTTACTTACCTTAAAATCTCAGTTTTCAACAGTAGAACACTGACATGCATGTGAATGTCTATTTGACGTTTCTTTCAAATGAAATTTCTTATATTTCTTGCGAACAATGAACACAGCATGTCCGTATACCACAATTGAAACACTGACATTTTGAGGTTATATTTATTCGATGCGATATGGATGGTATGTGGAACGCGAATAGACTTTGACAGTTCGCAGCAATCACTTTGCAGTTCGCGATGAACAATTTATTTATAATATAATTTCAGTTTAACAATAAAAAAAATAAAATATTTTATTATACTAACATATTTTAAAATTCAATATCTATCGATTGGTATATTTTAAGCTAAAAAATAAGCTTCCTATATATAAATCCTTAAAATATAATTTGTTCGCCAATTCGTTGGTCGCTCTCATGTGAGCACTCCAACGACTACTTATTCACATGAAAGCGACCAACAAATAATCGAACATTCGTCCATTTTGACGTTTCATTCACATGCAATTTATTTTATTCGTTGTGAACGACGAACGTCATGGTCGTATATTACAATTATTGAACAGTAAGATTTTGATGTTAGTCGTGAGCGAGTAATTTATTCGTTGGTCGCTCTCATGTGAACACTCCTTTAGAAATAATTCGCAGCAAACGGTTAGCTTATTTTGTACAATTTAACTAATTTAAACAATACAAACTGCCTATTTTATTATACTTAGAAACATGCATACATTTTTTAAATTAAATCTTATCAACTGATCTAGCTTAAGCCAAGAAACTAACAATAAATCCCATTTGTTCGCCAATTCATTGGTCGCTCTCATGTGAACACACCTTGCCACCACATCGATGCTTTCGATAGTTGAAAGGATAAACAATTCGAAAAGATGAACTTGGCCTATTTTATTTTTGTTTATCTTTTCGAGATTCTACTGTAATAATTTTGAAAGCTTTTAACAACCCAATAAACATCGTTTAATATTCGATTAAAGAAAGATTCCAATACTTGATCGTTAAAGACATTAGTGAGGTTTCTTTTATGCTCAATAAATCAGTCAAATGTCTGTCCACTTTGTCTGCACAATCCATAAACAATAGAAACCTTCAACTGCAGGAAAGTGTTAGTGTAAATTTCACCCCCATCAATTGAAGTAGGTATTTTACAAATCGATTTTCCTCCATTGATCATTATAGATACAAAAAGCAACTCATTATACATAGATGTATATTCTTAAAACATAAAAAAAAAGTATAAAAAAAAAGCTTGAATGGCATTCCTTCGAGCCGGATTTGAACCAGCGACCTATGGATTTCAACTGATTTTATGAGGCAAACATGTTCGAATCGTTTTTACACTTTCCGAGCACATCAGATCATTATTTACTTCTACAGTCCACCGCTCTACCAACTGAGCTATCGAAGGCGTTGCAGCTCCGTGCGCCGATTCTCCAAACAAACAATCGAATTTGCAAACTGGAGACTTGGGGCCAATGAGGGGACATAATGTATCTATTTATAGGGAAAATAATAGTCCATGTTACTTCTTTCGTTTCGTCCGAAGAAAAGTATCTGCTGGCTGGGCTGGCTACGACTTGTGTTGTAAAGTGTATAGTTTATCTATACGTGGTGGAATATTCTGTCAATTGCGTTTACACTATCTATAACCACTTCAGCACCAGCAGCACCTTGCAATTTTGTTGTGCTTTTGCCTTTCCCGTTCCGTCCGTCGCCATCGCATGGGGTCCATAAAGCGAAAGTATATTATTACTTTTTATCTGGGCATTCAATGCCCGATGACGAAGCTTGATTTTGATTAATAAATGACTGATGGAATAATTATGCAATTAATTTATTGAGATTGTATCTATTTAAACTCTGAAGTTTATAGTGTGGGATTGAAGTATTTTTATGGGTACCTAAATGATTTTGGTTTTTGGGGCATGAAATTAAAATTTGATGTTTTCATAATGTTCCACTGTAAAAATTCTTATAAAATTTATATTTATGAAAGCTTATTTACATTAATTATTGCGATATGTATATACATATATACAGTGGTGGTAAGCTAATTAGAAACAAACTCTTTTCCTTCAAACTAAGGCCTATAATTTTGTTTATATAGGTTTTATAAAATTTTCCGTTACATGAACTTGACATTGAACGATAAACAATAGATATGTATATTGCATAACTATATAACGGAACGGACGTCGTCGTATATTGGTGGTTTGTTTATTATTAAGCCGCCATTTGTGACCCACTGTCTTTGAGACCGGGTTTAAATGTAGTTCATATGGGCCCGTTATTCACGTCACCATTGTCGGGTCATGCAAGACAGAAAGAAAAGTTTTTTTTGTGTCGATTCTAATTAGTTTTCCACCACTGTATGTATGAATACAGGGTGTCCCTTAATTTGTAGGCAATATTTTATAGCACGATTGTTGGGTATATTTTAAGGCCTATCTCTAATTTTGTATATCATTTTTTGGGGATTTAAGAATAGGCTTACTTTGGTGTACCCTGACTGAATCACTTCAACGGTAACTGCACTGTTAGTACTAACGATCGAAAGTTTGTTTAAGTCTTGATTTTTAGGAGAAATAATAGTCTTTGTAAATGAGTTTAAATAAACTTAATATCTTGTCCCAGTTTTAAGATATCCAGTTTCTAGTCTGTTCGATTTTTCCTGCCCATGCTAATTTTTCGACTTTCGGGTCGATTTCCTTCAGAAAATACGGAAAAAACATAGTATTTTGGCAAAAATTTGATTAAGTTTTGTATAAAGTTACGATCAAAGCACAATGCTTAAGTTTTGCACACACAAGCTATTGATATTTGCATTGGGGCGTGGCTCAGGTTCTGCATGCTTAATAGTTACAAGCAATCACATAAAAAAAATAATTTGATTTAGGGCGTGACTGACGCCCACTTTTTATAAGAAACTATAGAAACTTATGTTTGCAAAATAACAGTAATTATAAAAAGGCCCAAAATTGAGTGTCCATCAGTCTAAACTAAAAATGTTGTGTATGAAAGAAAATTTTTAAATTTCGGGCGTGGCTTATGTTCGCTTTTCATAAAACAACAGGTTGTTTTTGAAATTAAAGTTACCAAAGATCAATTTCAATCAGTTTTTTGAGGTCGTTAGGTGAAAAATTGTTTTTTTTTTTGTGCAAAGTTGTTCATTACGCCGCCGCCGACTTTTAGAGTGGCGTGATTTTTATAAAATAACTATTTGCTTAGAACTGTTAGAAAAACTACTCGATTCAGCTGTAGTTTCACGCATATGCTTAAAATTAGAGCGAAGCTCAGTTAGTGCTTGATATTTTTTAAACAAAATTTTTAGGATACGCCCACTTTTTAGGGGCGACTCCGCCAAAAGTCTGATTCTGCATTTGAATGAGCCCTAGGACGAGTGATACTTGTACAAGGACTTCAACCGTTGGAGCATCTAGAACATATGGACAACAACTCTTAAACCCTCGCCTAAGGATCCTCGAAGATATCCCAGAGGATTTCTCAAACTCGAAAAATAAACCCTGGGATGTTAGTTGTCAATGCACAGCACATTATAATAACAAATGAGCAAACACCGGACTCACATCGAACAGTGTTTCGGGGACAATGAGGTGAAAGAAGTGTCATCGAAAAACCTAGTGTGGAAAACTGGTTTTATTTGCATAGGCACATGGTGATGGTGGTGTGGTGGACCTAGTGGCACATAAGGACAATAGGTAAATATGAAATGATCTACACTGAGTTACAAAAAAATGTTATCATCATGGCAACATGCTTCTGAAAACAACCGTCAGAAAAGCCGTCCAAAGGCTTATAAAAACAAACTTCTTCATTCATCGTCGAGATTTATGCCGACCGAGAGCAACTTCTGTCAGAGATGACCTATATTTGCTACTTCAAAGTCTTCGAAATGGGAATCAAACATTGGTTGAACAGTCTCACAGGCGGCTCAAAACAGTAAAGGGAACAACTGTGAATGCTCAAACGGTTAGGCGACACGGTTAGTGAAAGGTGGTCTGAGAGCAAGAAGACCCGCTCGTTTGGACCGAGGCTGACTGATGAGTATAGATTTTGTCTGAGATCTCAAGATGGACGTAACAGAGTCTGGAGAAGACCAGGTGAAAAATATTTTTCCGCGACGATTGCCCAAAGGGAAAACTTCTGGGGAGGTTATCGGTCATGGTTTGGGCAGGAATTTCTCTGAGTGGAAAAACCGGGCTGTGCGTCATGGAAGGATCGGTTCCATTTCCACCATTTATTGGTGAAAACTACTTACTGATGCAGGACAATGCAAGGCCACATGCTGCCAGGTGCCATATGGATTATTTGGAAGAAGTGGAAATCAAGTTTATGGATTGCCCTGCGATGAGCATGGGCATGAATGTTATTGAAAATGTTTGGGGCATGCTTATGGAAGAAGGATTAGAAGTTGGTCGTCGTTACCAGAGACACTCAGTGCACTTTTTGTCTGCATTGCTAGAGAAGTGGGATAATTAGATAATTTGGACGACACTGTGGTAAGAAGCCTAATCCAAGGTATGCCCCGTCGAATCAAAGCTTTGATTGATGTTCGCGGAGGCAATGGAATGAAAACTCGTTGAAAAAAAAAAAATAATAACAAAAGTATTTAATATTAATTTATGAAGTTTTGTACATTTTCTTTATTTTGTGTTTCATTTCTAAACTCTTCCAATTTTTTTTAAGGCGAATACATTTTTTTTTAGAACTGTGTTACAAAAATAAATTTTTTTTTAAATCACCTTAAAAATATTGCAAAATTTCGAGGTGCGTTTTTTTGCAATTCAGTGTGATTAAAGCAGTGGGCAGGTTATTTTTAACTTGGAGATAGAAAAATGCAAATATTAAAAAAGTATTTAATATTTTATAAACATAATTATGTGATTTAGTCTTGCCAGTTGCCACAGAGCTCCTCAAAAGCTTTGCTTCGAGCAATACAAATTTCTTGTGCTTAAAGTAAAGCGTATTGTTTTTGTTCTCTTCTTTAAACGGAATCCCAAATTCTTCGTTTTCTTGCTTTCGTCAAAAATATAACACTTGCTTGGTTTGATATCGCTTTAGGTACATCCAACACATCTTGGACAAAACTCAATTATAATCTTTTCTGGGAATAAACTCCAGGAAGTAAAAATTTTAAATAATTTCATAAGCCTACATACTTTGAAATAAATATCACCAGTTTCAATGGTTGCATAAAACATTTCCTCTTTCAGCAAATATTCCTATCATCATCCTGGTGTCAAGATTTATCTTCCAAATAAATTGATCGCCTCTAACGCCGAACGCCGAACGCCAAACGCCGACATTTATTTACACAAATCAAAGATCCAATCCTCGTATGCGCAATTTTGATGTCTTTAGCGTCAACAGATATCTTCGATGAAGACACTTCTCCTTGCCTTAAAGAGTTATAACCCAACCAAACCAGAGAACTAACTTAAAATTCAGGTCAAGTCTGGCTTTTTGATTTATAAATCATTCAAACCAAAAATTATTACCCTCTTCAAGCGCACTAAGCATTCGCACGCACATTTTTGTTTTTGCGTAGGAAAACTCACGTGCGTAAGTAAATAAGAAGTTGTGCGCCAGTGGAGCTTGGAAAAATGTTTGCTGACTTTACAAGTTATTTTAAATTCAAAACGTGAGTGATAATATAAATTATTAATTTTTTTTAAAGAGTTCAAAAAACTCAACAACAAACAAAAAAAAAAGGAAGAAAGAACTTACGGACTCACACGAGACACAAATTCCACTTAAATAATTGCACAGATCATGCAACTTCATGTGTGCCATTGTTCCATATGCAAATCCAGAGCATGAACACAACACAATCTATCATTATCTCAGGAGGAACAATGGGATTTTGTCACAATGGCCATTGGGTCCACGACATCAAAGACAAATGATTACAACTAAAGCATCATCCGCTCTTTAGCACCCGAAGCTTTTTTGCATTTTGAGATTCAGGGATTCCATCAGATTCGTTGTGTAGCTGTGCCATCGCCATCGCCACCGAGTTAATTAATTACACAAACGTGATATGTAGCCGATGGCATCTAACAGATCAGCCACCTCAAACTGCTTAGTTGCACAAACCCAAGTGTTGCATGATGGCGTAGGCGTAATTACCTTCGCCGCTCCGATCCAAAGTGAAGAAGACCCCCATGATGGAAGAAGGGGATTCAGAGAGACGTTTTGTTTTGAATACTACTGTGTTGCACATAATGTAGGTACATGTTAGATGGATGGATGGATGAATCTGGGATGTTAGTTTGATGCGAAGATGATGATATAAGTGACGAAGACGAAGATCATTTTCTTTTTCACTGTTATGGAGAGATGGCCATCAGCTTCAGCTATGAATATGTTTATACGCCGGTTTCGAGGATCAGTAGTTGTTGATGTTGCACAAAGTGTGTTGAAGTTTCGTTTAATGTTCATGGCTTCATATACATCCACTATATTCGAGAGTACGTTGTGTATGTTGCAATTCAATTGTGCTTCTTCTAGGTGTTCCGTTTTTTATTCTTCTATTTGTTCCCAACGTTTGATTTTTTTCTGTTTAAGTCTTACTTTTTTTGTCCGGTAAACCAATGGAAAAATGCCTCTGGGGACAATCATCCCATGCTATTATCCGACCTACTTTGGTGGGATGCAAAAAAATATAACCAATGCAACAGCTAAACTGACTGAATCAAGAGAATGGATCTTGGAAGTCATTATTTATTCAGTGCTTGCTTCAGTATAGTTGCGGAGGATGATTTAGAAGTCGAATGCTTAAAATCACCGGAGAAGATCTACTCGAATATAAAGAGTTGGAAGAAAAAGATTTATATGTGAACTTAAATGCATTGAGCTTTCCTGTTTTTTTGTATAGCTTTCCAAAACACAGAGATACTTAACATGCGCAACTGAAAAATTTTCATTTGGCCTGACCCCAACCCAAGAACTATAAAATATGTAGTCACATCAGAGGGCGGGCGGTGTGAACACAAAACATTGAGCTCACAAGTAATAAGGATTAAGGATTTATCACAATTTGTGCCTATTATTGAGTTAAAAAAAAAATTAAGGGTGGCAAATGGGCAACAATATTCCCAACAATACCTTAACAAGGAACATATGAGGGCTTATGGTGATAAAGCGCTATCCCACATCGAAAAAAAATGAAAAAAATATGCAGTGGGGAGTTAAAACTGTTTTAAAAACACATTTTATTATATTTTAACGAAATAAAATTGAAAGTTTAACAAACTAAAAATTGCTTTTGTAAAAAAAACAAAAAATTCAAAATATTCGATCTATTTAACTTTTTCTGTGGGATAGCGGGATTCATATCCAACAAGCAAGGTGGGATAGCGTAATTTAGAAGACGAAGTTAATATTGAAATAAAAGAGTTTTAATTTCATGTCTGTTTATTAAATCATTGCTAGTTTTACTAAGTATAAGAATTTTTAAATTAAGTATTTATAGAAAGATATTAAGTATTAAGAAATAATAATTCACAAATACAACGAAAAAAAAATTCATAAAGTTGATTAGAAAACTAAAGTGCTACATTTTAGTTGTTAGTGTAAGATAAAAAAAAAAAACAAAAGAAAAAAATTGAAGTTAGTTATTAGTCTTTTTGGTTATGTTCTAAGTTATCGTAAAACAAATGGTATTCTGAGGGAATAACAGGCTTTAAGTTTTGCAGATGCGTCCGCTTTGAAAATTATATTTTTAATCGAGAAGAGTGAAGTGGTTCAAGAGGAACATCATGGTTGATAAGCTTGACACGAACTGGCAAATCCTTGTACTCATGATCGAAATCAATTTTAAATTTAACGTCACCGTTAGGAAAATATTTTAGAGCTCGAAGTTGATTTACTGTTGGATCATTTTTTGCGCGACCAGGTCTAATACTCATGAATCTCAGAAGTGCTGGAGCAGCATAATTTTTAAAAAAAGTGTGCTCTAGATATTCAACTTGGAACGGTAATTTTTTTTCTTACCATTGATTTCAACCGTTTGTCGTGCATCTCTTGTAATTCCAACATAATCAAATGGGACAAATATGGAACGCTGCTTAAGTCGTGTTTCAATTTTGGCATGCGCGCTATCACATTCCATTTGAGTATGGCCCTTCTCAAGATATTTTTGTTCCACTTCTTTTTTGTTTTTTATGGCGAAATTTGAGAGAGCGTTGGAAAGAATATGATTTCTATTTTGGTAGCCACAACCATCAGAATAGATTGTAATAGGCAGCGAGATCTCCTTCACTTTCGTTCCACCAATAATTGGTACAAGCATGATCTGTTAAGTTGTAGATTGTAAAGTTGTGTACTTGTAGCCTTTGTTTATAATAAATGGCAGACGCATTAATGTCAGGTGATAATTTGACCGCCTGCATGTCCATTGTGAAAATATGTCTTTTTCCATTTTTAGCTTCCAGCCTATCAAATTCTTTTTCACTCCTTGCTCTATCCTTGTTTTTGACATGTAAGTTGAAATCAGTTTCAGAAATAAGCTTAGCTTCGTGAAACCCAACACAAGTATCACACCTGTCCTTACGAGGGCAAAAGATCCCCAAATTTTGTTCTTCGAATATTTTCGAAAAAGTGGCTATTAATAATGCCTCTTGATCTTGTTGAGCACATATTTCTTTATAATGGTTAAAAAGTTCGCTCTTGCTTCGGAATGACATCTCCAAGTACACTTTTTTTGTATTTTTCCGACAGTAATGACTTTAAGTTTTTGGCAAATTTTTGAAGAAGTCTAATAAAAGTGTGTACTTCGGAGCAATCACAGGTCGGCTCCATACTCTTATTTCTTCTGCAGAGTTGTTTTTTAGTATAGGGATACCATTTTCTTGAGCTCCAACCCAAGAGCGAACCATGTCTATCTTCATTCCCATTGTGTTCAGAAACATTTCCCTACAAACTTGAAAGTTTTCTCCCCCGAATTTCAAAAAATACTCGTAAGTACCTTTTTTTCGTGAATCTGGACCGGCATAACATCAATTTTTATCACCATACCTCACTAGGCTAGTAATATAAACTTTTTTAGCATCCCAACTCATTTTCCAAAAATTAGAGAAAATGTTCTGCCTCAAACGTTCATCGAACTTACTGCAAAATCTTTTTGAAGATTTTGAGCAATGTAAGGAGGTACAAGACGGACCCATTTTTCTACAAGGCCTAGGTATATTTTGTTCCATTGTTGAGTCCTTTCGAGTATACCCATTGTAGGTTAGGCCTTGCATCCTCCTAATCTTATTGTTTGACCTTGAAATGGATAGAGGCGCATAGGTCCGCTTAGATCTCTTTCGGTTTTCACCACTCTGTTCTTCAAAGTCTTCAGACAAATTACCTGGATCCTCTTTATTCACGGCAGTTTTCTCTGTTGCTACTGTACTTACATCTGTATGTTCATGTTCATCCTGCATTTCCTCTATTCCATCATTATCCGCATAAACCTGGTTCTCGATATTCACGGCAGTTACTTCTTGTAGTATTGTACTTACACCTGTATGTTCATCCTCATCAGCATGATTTCAGATCTTCAGACACAAAGTCCACTATAGCATCTTGCCAAAGACATTTAAAATGTTCAACACTTGATGGAATACCCTTCCTACTTCCAGACTTTCCACAAGCACATTCGTTTTCAAAAATGTTTTTATAGAATTGTGTTTGCCATTTTTTGCCAACGCAAGTTGCACCATTTTCTTGGCTCGGTCAGACATTATCTACATATTATTTAATATAAAAAGAAAAATGTTGCAAAACCAAGTTCTAAATAGATTTAAGTAATAAATTAATGCAAATTTACCTCAAATTCCTCTATCCCACATAAATGAAAATTGTAAAAAAACGCTATCAGCAATAGCTAAACTAATTGTCTAAAAACAATTGGATTTGAACAAAATATTTTAACATTTTAAAAGTTTTCTCTAAATTACCTACCTTTTAATCTCAACGTGGAAAAGAAACGCAAAATTAAGCTCCTTTTATTTGTTTGTGCTACGAATTGAGGTTCTGAATAACTAAAGGCAACTTTTTTAATTGAAATTGTGTTGGGATTGGGATAGAGGTTTTTGCATTTGACATTTTGCGACCGGGGATAGTGATTTTTAAAAAACATGAAAATGTAACGGTTTCCAGTGTTTTGTGATGAACAATATGTGGCAGCAATATGAAGGACTGCGATGGCTTTTATTTTACTTAATAAAAAAAAATTGATAGAAAATATGGGATAGCGTTTTATCACCATAAGCCGTCGATTCGTAAAATTCTTTTACTTAATCCATTTAAACTTGTAACGTGCTTGCTACAATTAAGGTGATGATTGACAGTAGCTCTTTTAATAGTCAATTTTGATTATCAACTATTCTTACCCTTTACTGTAAGGCGATCGCAAAAAATAGTTGGGTTCTTGGCAGCACTTCCAATTTCAACATTTTGAATCCTGCACTGTCATTAAGTAACTATTAGGTCAGTTCAGGAAAAGAAGGTGTCAATACGTGATATTGAACTGATGACATCTCTGAAAAAGGGACCTAAATATAAATAAAAGAGTACAAGATTAAGACAATTTGGGGGTTTTCACTCTATTTATGGTGGCTTTGACTAGCTTTGGTGACGTATTAGTTCAAGGGAAAGCATTTATTTTCGTTTGTATATATAGGTATATACGCACGCGAGACGTTAAGATATCTATTTGAATGTGTTTTAAGTGATTATTTAAGTGTTGAGTTGGGGATGTATGAACAAATTTTGTTTGTCTTTTTTAATCAATAGCTTTTTCTCAGTCCAAAAGATAATGACCTAAATAATTTTCTTTCGTTTTAAGCGAATTGATACGTCTCAAACAAAGTACCAGGTACCTACTTACTGACCAAGCGGACAGCAGAATTGAGAATCTCTGCCCTGAAAGTGATCAGAAAATAAAAGACATCAGAGACATTATGTACATTTTCTGAACTTATGTACATATTAACTGGGTCAGTGATTTGGTTTGTTGTTGTTATAGCGATCAGAAAAACCAAACCGAAAAAAATTTCAAATGGAAAATTTGGTATTTTATGGTTTGATTTAAAACACAAATGCTACACTGATCGATGGCAACCAACTCGGAGAATTTTTTAATTTCAATAAATTGAACAAAAACTTTTTCAAATGGAAAATTTGTTTTCTGTTAAGCGGCATATACACTGGTCAAAATCTCATCAAGCATAGGAGAGTGTGTGCGTCATGATTGATGAAAAATCAAAAAAAAATGATTTTTCTTCAAGCATTTATCGTATACGTATTGCACACACTCTCACATGCTTGATGAGATTTTGACCAGTGTATATGATGCTTTATAGTTATAACTGTTATAATTATAACAGAAAAATTAATAAAATAAAATGCACGCCTGGGTCGCACGTACTTGCTCTGTGGGTGCAAAAGTACGATAAAAAAAAAAACTTTTCGAGCAATATGAAGAACTAATGTTTGAACAATTTGGGAAAACTACAAGATTTTGGTTAAAACTGGAAAACCCGATATACGGGAGCTAACGTTAAGAAGCCTTTTAATATTTAAAATTTAGGTGTCATCTTTTGGGTGCTATAAATGATATAAATGTCCGCTTATGGCCAAATTAATAAAATTGTTATTATCATTTGTAGCCAAAAAATTAAATGTAGTTTTCCTCGAAACATTCTATGTATGTATATTACATGCATTTTGAGGAAATTAGAAAAAACTAAAAAAAAATGACCAAACCTTGTGGCTCTTTGTATGGTAGAGACCATTTGAAAAAGAGTAACTGAAAAAAATGCAATGCCATCTTATAGAGAGTGGTAAGGGACTATACATAACCAAGTTTGAGTGAATTCGATAGTTGACAACTTATGACCAGATCTCTATTATTAGCATTTTTTGCCAAAAACGAAAAACGCAGTTCTCTTAAGAACACTTAAAGAATATGTGTTTAACACAAAAAGTTTGATCAAAATCCTAAGTTGGTAAAAATTGGCTAAAACTGAACGGCTTAGGTATTGTATGGGAACCACCGTTTAGAAATGCTTTGCTGAAAAAATTGCAATTTCATCTTATAAAACACTATAAAGAACAATGCCAAACCAAGTTTGAGTCAATTCAATCAAGCCATGAAATTAATAATATGAGAAAAATTTTAGAATTTTCAGCTATAGAAAAACAAATTAAAATAAAAACATAAAATCTGGAAGAGGGAGCGGTTAAGAGCATATGTGGTGCGTTCTTTTTCTAACCATAGTCAACAATTGTTAACAATTAATAGCCAACAAAAAGGCGTTCCTTTAATCTAAGTTAGTTACGATTTGTAATTATATGACGTCATAAGATTTGTTACTATTTCCACTTACCTCCATGATATGGGTTGAAATTGTTGACCTGTCAAATTTGACGTTTTGTTTTAAGCAGTTAAAAGTCTTTATTATTTCAGATGGAACATTTTGTATGTTTTGAATCTATTTAAAACACAAATTAACACGTTTTTGAATACGAAGGCAGCTAGACATAACTACACATAAGGTAAAGAAGTGTATGATTTATAGTGTGTTATATCGAAAACCAAAAGAAGCAGTACATTTCGAAATTCAGTTTATATAAATACAAGGTTTTGAAAATTTTATAATTTTGAAATTTATTTTTATTTCATTAACAAAATTGCAAACTATTTGGCTTCTTGATTTTTACATTTAAAATTTTTATTATTTAACATATTTATTTTATTTTTAAAGGTTAGTTTTTTTTCTAATGAAAAGGTAAATGTACCTATTATACATCAAATTACAAAACATAAAATGAGATCTAATTAACATTTCAAAGAAGTATTCTTGTCTTAACGGAAATCTTCTATTTTGAATTTTGTAATGTTGCTTTTAGCTTTTATTTCCTATATTAGGACCTTGCAGGTATAGGTAATTAAATTAAGATTATAATATTCCTAATACATACAATATATTAAAACTTCTACAGTAAGATAGGTACTATAATATTTCTCCAAGCCTAAGTGACATGGGCTCGTTTGAGAATCGTATACATAGTTAAAAACAAATTACTTAAGGTCTAATCACATTTCATGTAAAATTTCAATATGTATTGCAAGTTTCATAACAATAAAGGTGAGATCATATACTTATGGGCGCAACTGTAGGTACTAGATGGGTAGACTAAAGGACTATTCACATGAAAGCGACGAACAACCAGAGTGAACTAACGTTCGTTCATTTTGACGTTTCACTCACATGCAATTTATTTTATTCGTTGCGAACAACGGACATCATGTCCGTATATCACAATTGAACAATAAGATTTTAAGGTTAGTCGTGAGCGAATAATTTATTCGTTGTGATGTGGATGGTATGTGGAACGCGAATAGTTTCGTAACAGTCAGATTGAAATCAGCGACGAACAAATAAATTGTTTTCATTCAAATTTCTTTTTCTTCAATTAAAATGGAAATTCTAGCATCTCAACATTACATTGAATGAGTTTCTATCATTTTGAAATAGTTTTTGTTGCAAAATATTGCTTAGAAGTATGAAAAATCTCATTTATTTGTTCATTCGTTCATTCGTTGGTCGATCTCATGTGAATAGTCCTTAAGACTACCAATTATGACACTTACTGCCGCTGAGGTGCAGTTCCGCAGTGCGGTCTTGTTTAAAGTATAGTAGCATTACATCGAAGTTACAAAAAGATCGAATTGTGCCTCCGATCAATTCAATCAATTTTCTATTAACGATGGTAGGTGTTCCCGTTTGCTTATTTCTTTCTTTTCTTTCATTTGATCCTCTTCTCCATGCAAATCATCGACGAGTTCAACCATTTTCCTTTTAAAAACCCGTTGTTTTTGTATTGACAATGAAAGAATATCTGCCGAAATGCCCTTGAAAAATGACATTAATGCCTTTTCCTCCTTGGTTTCTTTATTGAACTCATCATCATCGTCACTATTCGGGCTTGTATGTCGTCTGTGTTTTCTTTTTCTCGATGAATAACAACTTATTAAGGAATTTTTATTTTCTGAATCATTCTGAGTAGCCTGAGACTGAGACTCTGATACTGAACAAAATTGCGAAAAGTATCCAGTTGTTGGTGTGGTCGTGCTCGCGGTTTCCACTTTTGCATTTTCTAAATTATACAATTCATCGCAAAATGATGCTTCCAAACTCGCGACACTTGCACTGCTGTCTTCTATCTGAACTACATTATCACACAAACTGTTATATTCATCACTCACGCTGTTATTTTTTAAATTGTGATTCATATTAGGCTGTTCCTGTAGCGATGATTGTGGTTGTGAAGCTAATGAGTCCATAGGCCTTACTGTTCGAATTGGCAATAGAAATTTCATCGTTTCAAACAAGTAAAATCGTCTCCCCTTTGCAACACTTCGCAAAAACCCAGTGCGAACATTTTTCCATTTTTCTCTGCAATACTTTTCTACAAATAGAAAATCATATATACTTTTCAAACGTCAGATAAGAAATGGCAGCAAACGTCACTGTTAAAATCAATAAACAAAAAAAAAAAAACTATTACATCAAACAAAGATACTAAAGTCTGTAGGTACCTTTGTTTTTTGAAAAAAAAAAGTGCACGACTGGGTCGCAAGAACTTGCTCTTAAGTGTGACAGTGGTCATGGGGCTTTAAATTTTGGAACAAAATTAAAGGAAAAAACATATGAAATTTTATAAAACAGTTAAAAATCACTAGTTAAAACGTTTTTTTTTTGGAACAAATGAAGTAAGCCATCTGATTTATTTTACTGTTTTATATTTTAAGAAAAACTTTTTTCAAAATCGTTGGACCAATTTTTTCAAAAAACCATTTTTTTGAAAAACTTTTCAAAAATAGGTATATTCCAAATTTTTTTTGAGTATGCCAAATTTAAAAGAAGATAAATTAAAATTTTGGAAAAACGAAAAATTAAAAAAAAAAATGTTGAACAATTTAAGAATTTATATTATTTCGTCTTAGAATTGCAAAAAACCGGCCCTATAGGAGGTACCGCTATAAGACTTTTCCTGAAAAATCTATTTCAATTAAAACAAAGTTTGCACAGAAAACACTATCCAGAAAGTTCAAAAGTATCAAAATCGTAGGAGCCTTTTTTGAGAAAAATTATCTTTTCACTAAAAAATCTATGGCAGGTATAGGTACCATTATTCTTAGAGCTAGAATGCTAATTCCAAAAATCCCCCTGTAGGACGTCGTAATAATATATGTACTATGTTCCAAGTTTAAAGCGAATCGGTCCAGCCGTTTAGGCTGTAAGTGCCGATACAGATAGACGGATCAACTTTTTTCGGCTTCTCTATCATCGTAATGTTATGTTTGATTGTCCAAAAAAAATGCATTACTTGCCTTACAGTACCTATAATCGCATGTAAAAATCTGTTCACTTGGTCACGGTTGTAATGTTTTAAACCGTGTACCATCCCTTTTTCACATTACACATACCTGAATGTCCACAAATTTTGGCAATATCTTCCCAAGCTTGTTCTGTGCACTCACGCTTGCTATACGATGAATTAGATTGATCCCAAACACATGGATAACTTTCAACACATTTCACAAGCAATCCTATGAATTCAGTATTCATTTTAATTTTAATTCGTTTGTTTTTCTTCGGTCGAGTTTAATTCAACATGTCACTTCGAGACAACAACGAAATGAGAACTAAACAAAAGCATCACCATCGCCATCACTTCATCGTCATCGCATACCAATACAAGAACAAAAGTTGTGTAAGGTGGATGAAGCATCAATGGGGGAAGCTGTAGATTCCCCCATTCCCGTACCTTAGAACTTTTTCCATTGGTTTGGAGGGATGAAAACGGTTGTAATTGTAATGGTAGAATCAAGCACGAACATACATACATGTGACGATGTGACGTGTATTTCTATAAATAACTAAAAATCACCTCATCACGATAAGAATAACAGAGATAGCTTTTGGGCTTTGGGGTATCATTGCTCTGATGTCTGACAGGGACAGCTGCTTGACGCATCACCATGTGATTATCTGCTTTCCACTTTGAGGTAGAAATACAAAAAATGATTGAAGTAGTGACTAAGCGTCATAGCAGGTATACCAATACCAACGGCAACATACAGTCACAGTGGTGTATTTTGAATGGAAAAGTGGAAAAATTTGAAATTTGGAAAGATTAAATCTAAAATCTAAAACAAAACAAAAAAATTTTAAACATTGTATATCAGCTTGCATTACGTTAGTATATAAAATAAAATAATTAACTTATTAAAAATCGAATTAAACAAAAACATTCCCAATAACGTTATGTTGGTTTAGTAAAAAAATAGTCAACAATTACCCATTTTTCAACCAACAACAATAAAACACTCTGTTATATGCGTACTAATTTTCTGAGTTGATTTGATTTAAAAAGAATTAGGTATCCATGGAAGGTATAAAAATTTTATACAAATTAAAGTGAAGGGTATAAATATAATTAAGAAGTCGAACTTATCGCTTAATGTTCAAAATGTTGGTATCTACATGTCATCGTTTAAATCATTAATCATTATCGATATCTGCTCAGCAGGGTAGTCTGCCGGGACAGCTAGTTTCATATAAAAATAAGTAAATAAATAAATATTTGTATATAAATATTAAGGTATTTGGATTGGATCCGATATTATAAATAAAATAGAAAAGGAAAACATAATATAAATTAATACCTTTTACTTATAGTTTTACAAACACCTTGCAAACTGATTACCACTTTATTTAATTAAACCGTCTTTTTTATGATGTGTGTACTCAAGGGGTTTTAAATACCCTTATCGTAAATTAACACTGTGAGAGCGTTTTGAAAAGGAGGAATATAGACAGTGGTAGGATTTTTTGGGGTAGGTACAGTAGATTGAGATTAGGGTGATATTTAACTCACAAAAATCTCACGGGTGACACCTAGTTGAAACTAGGGGAATATAGAAAAATTGCTGCCTCAGGTTGGACTTGAACCGACAACTCTATAGGTTATCAACAAAGCAATGTACCCACTGTGTAATATTGCCACACCCAAAATTATCCCGATTTGCAGCAATTTATTTAATATCCCAATTCAACTTCTTGTCATAAAATAGGTAGCCGTGGGATCAAATTTACCCAACATTTTATCGCGGCCTTATGGATGTTCTCATTCATTTTCACTACTTCTAATACAAATTCAATCAACGAAGTATGTATGTTTATCTAAGAGCACAACAAAATGGACATGAGCGTGCATATGCGCTCATTTTCCTCTACAAATAATGTTTGAAAGAAAATACACGAATCTCAATCCTATGACAGTTTCACAATCACCAAAGTCAAAATGGATGATGTTGATTTATAAGTCAAAAGATTTTGTCGAGCATACCATGACGGCTATGCTAACAATTTTGTCAGCGTGTGGTGGCAATGAAATTTTGGTTACATCTGTCAAATCTGTTGTTTATTATTCAGTTACTGATGCCAAATCACCACGATTGAAAATCACATCGAAATGATAAAACTTTATTATCAAAATGCGAATGTTCTTTGCTTTACGTCAGACTATTCAGTACTTTTCCATTCCATACACGTCTTGCAACACTTTTTTTCGTATAAAAAGTGCCCCATTTCTATTTCCAATGTCATCATAAAGTCTCTGTTGCCCTAACCTATTAAACTCCATTTTTCTACAGTCATCAATCACATCTTAATGTCATCAATCAACATAAAAAAGCTTCACCGTTATATTGTTTCTATAAGCTTCAATTTTTCTTCATTTGTTTGACCCCAATAAACCATCATGAGGGTACATCATTAGCATTACCATCAAAGTATGCATCTTTATGCAGATAAACATCTAGTCCACTAGACATCCAATGCCCATAACCAACATACGAGTATACTCCTACCTACACAATATTTTTTTCTACGGATGGACTGGACATCGAAGATTTTTTTGCACGCATTGAAATTAATTACTTCGTTCGAATCATAATTTTTGCTGACCAATGTAGATGGAAATCATAATCGAAAGTCCCCTTTTTTATGGATTTCACCGTATAAAGTTGGCATAAACGCGGTTGGGTAAACATGCATGCCTCTTGCCATTCACACCTCGTGCTGTGCTGGGTAAACACTGGACTTACATGTTTGAGTCTAGCTTAGTCATTGGACTTTAACGCCGCACCGTAAACGCATTTGGTTGGTTATTTTAAGATAGTATGTTGTATCTTATGGTTAACGAGAATTAACACTTAACACACACAATGGACATTATTTTTTTACTTATTTCAAACGGCTCTGTTCGATTTCGTTTTGACCATGTGCATAACTGTATTTATGCATTTCTGTCAGATAAAAGAAAAATGAGTTTTTCTTGTGGCTTGTGGTAATGGTAAGTGCGCGAAGGAAAAACTCTCACTTAAAGCGGTTCCTGTGACCATTTTAGCGGTTGGCAAAAATGGAGACCGAAAGTGAATTAAACCATCATTGTGACATTAAGGCCGGTACCTACTTGGGAATTGAAACATTGTTTTTCAGTTCCAATGTACGAGGATATTATGGCAATGTGTAGAATGTATAGAGTAGAATAGAGCGAACTTCAGGTGCTCTTATGACGTAGATGAGCAGAACAAATCAAAAATGAAAATTGGGAGGCGTTATCTCTAGTAGTTACATATATCATGCATAAGGTCAATATTGCAGTAAATTTTGTGCTTTTGTTACTTTAAGTAACAGACTATTGAAATTGACTTCAGAAAAATGCAAAAGAGCGCCCAGCTTCTTTAAACGCGATTCTACAAATGACAAATTATGATCCTGTTCATGGTTTCCGTAATGGGTGGACTCAGCGTCATGGTTGTTGCTCTGTTCAAAGGGCATCCTATAGGAAATGGCTTCAAGGAATATGAATCTAAATAATGGACCTTTTTAAATAGTTTGTATTCTTTTTGAGTTTTCACTGCCTTTCAAAAAGTTCAAACAAACAGACAACCTGAAACAAATTGAGAAGTGATAGGAATAACAATAATCTGGCAAGGTTAAAAAGTAAAAGATTGATTTAAGTTAAGTCCATACTCCTAATTTTTTAGACATTAAATATAAAGCACTTGGTTTACTTATTGATCTCAATTGTAAACATTTTTAATTATTATATTCTAACAACAATTTGATATAACATTACAAGCACCATTGTGAATTGGTGATGTTTCTTGTGATTGACGGGTGGCCAGATTAAAAAGCAAAACAAAAAGGTTATTGTTGACAGTCCATGCCAAGATCAAAACACAGGAATGATACACAGAGAAAATAAGGTAAGTATGCTGAATTTGAGATTGAAGAAAATAAGGAAACTTATTAATATACTGGATAATATAGTTATTATCTTATAATCGTACAATAATTTTGAATTTTGAAATTCATCAGACATAAATAATCTTCGAGCTTTTCAAAGTGCTAGGATTAAATTAAAATACACACTTTAACTCACGCAAATACACTTAAAGAAATGTCTTCATATTTTCATCTTTCAAATACATACCATTCTTTTTTCTTTTTATTGGAAATGGCATAGGTAAACGCCGCGCCGTTGGATAAATTACACATTACCCATACAAATAATAAATTGAGACTTGCTGCTATTAAAGCTAGATGAACGTGAACGCATTGAGCCAAAAGTATCTACTGTGTCGTGTTAAATTAACTAAGCAACAGCTTCAGTAGGTACCTATTAAAAAAAGTATTAAGAGTCGACTCAGACTCACGTTTCACTATTCAAAATGGACTTGAACCGGTAGGAACATTTAATTCTATAATTTGTTTTAATTTTTGCAATAGTTTTAAACAATTTTATTGAGATGCTAAAACAACTGTCAATTAGACGGGTACAGGAAGTTAGCCCCCCATTTTTAGAATTTCAAGATTGTAAAAGTTGTTCTGAGTTGTTCTAGAATTGTTCTACAATGTTCCAAGAGGATAAATTTCCAAGATAATATTTGGCGCGGTAAGACGAAGAAAAAACTTTTTTTTCGCAGCCCCCCACTTTTGGGGAAAACATTTTTTGGCGGTTGTTCTAGGTTGTTCTAGTTGTTCTAAATATTGTTCCCAATTTATATTTCCGAAATAAAATTTTTAGCGGTTAGGGGAAACAAAAAACTTTTTTTTCGCAGCCCCCCACTTTTTTAAAAAAAAAATTTTTGGCGGTTTTTCTAGGTTGTTCTAGTTGTTCTAAACATTGTTCCCAATTTATATTTCCAAAATAAATTTGGTAGGAGAAAGGCAAAAAAAAAAACATTTTTTTTTCGCAACAATTGTTTTGAAAACAAATATTATTTTCAAGTTTTTAATTTTCATTTGGGTACATATAATATTCCTCATTCTATCGAGAAATATCCAACGAAGCAGAAGAAAACTCATCGGTGGGATACATACATTCCAACTTTCAAAATCGCGCCAGTCCCTATTCTCAGTCCAGTGCGCTACTCGTGACTTGTAACGATAACGACGGCAAAGGTGGGAGTTTGCACATTTCTCTCTGCTCATCGTGTTTAACATAGCTTAAACGCATACCATAGACTTCGTTCAAAATGGCACGTCACGTACCAAATATTTTAAACGAGGTGTTGTCTCCAGATTACCGTAATTTAATAGATTCATCGGGACAACCTGCTGTACCGAGTGATCAACTTTATGAAAACATTAGCGAAAAAATCAGTACCGATGGGTACAAAATCGGTCCCAAGTATATTTACACGATCATAAAAAATAATCGATATGAGACTTTGGACAAGATTCTCGCGTATCACAATGTCAAAGTTCGAAACGAATCGAAGCTTGATGATTCGGAAATAGACTCAAATCTGAAAAATCCAAATTTGCAGGGTGAAATATCATTTAAATTGCATATTCCTTTCAAGACTTGGGTCATCATGACACCAGAAGAACTGCGATATGCTGACAGAGTACTATCTGAAAGAAATTACACAGTTCTTACGAGAAAAGTCTGGACTGATACATTATTCGAGCTCCTCTGGGACCAAACGGATGTACCATGTACGTTTTCTTTTAAAAGGTGTAAGATCACAGAATCCGGAATATTCCTGAAAGTTTCTGGATCTTGCAGCGAATGCGGTAGCTCTTTCTCAGGGATGGTTGGAAACAAACCTGCACCTAAAAGTGATGTCACAATGGAGTGCTCCGTACAAAACTTTGATGAATCCGTTATTCACCACAAGAAACGTCAACGAAAAGGCCAACGGAGGATTGATATTTCCACTAAAATAGTAGAGAGCAATATTCTGCCGTGCATCTGGCGCAGAAATGAAGCAGATAAATTGATGGCTTTCGGAGATCGTGAACCCGCTCATTTACCGAAAAATTCTGTTGTACGGAAAGCAAAACAGGAACGCGAAAATATCAAATTCGGTTTAAAAGGAAAAGATCCCATGGAGAATCTAAGTGTCATGAAGTACGACAGTCATGCCGGTATAATCCATTCAATTGGGTTGGATCCTGTTTATGTGCATTACTGGACGCCACATCAGATTGCTATCTACCTTGACAACTACGATCGTATTTGTATAGATGGAACCGGTTCCTTAATAAAAAAATTAAAGAAGCCAACGGACGAGCTTTGTTCTCATATTTATCTTTACCAGATCGTTGCCGAAACCGCGGAATCGAAAGTACCAGTTTTTCAAATGCTAAGCGCTTCCCAAAACACCAATTCCATATGATACTGGCTCAACGAAATCATAAGGATTGGTACGAAACATAGGGCAAACTTTCCGTTGCCAAAACAGGTCGTCCAGTGATGGAAATCGACTTTTGTCGATTGTACTGAGTGCTTAAACAAAATTGTACTGAAAAAGACCAAATAGTACTGAGCTCTTTTATATTGATAGGTAAAATAAACACACAAATTCAAAAATAAAATGTATTTATCAACAAAGAACGAAACAAAAAAGGACAATTCATTTTTGTTATACAGAGGTATTAAGGTAACATAATTACAAATAAATGAACTTCATTCTAATAACTGAATAAATAACGTACGGATTCCCGTAAAGCCATTTGTAAATTGTAACTTTCATTGAACTGGTGCCTAATAAAGGTAACTAATGGTGAATTCCACGACAATTTCAGATTGTGTGCCATTAACAGCTGGTTTGTAGTATCATACATGAAATGATCACCCTCTTTTCACTTCTATCACCTATCACTTCTCTTAAACAAATTTTTAGTTTTGAAAAATTCTACATCATCGGATGATATTGAAGTATAATAAGTTGGTCCAAAGATTTTGAAAAAGAAATTCCTATGCCTTAAAATTCAAAAAAGTAAAAAAAATCTGATGGCTTAGATACCTCCTTTTTTCCCAAAAAGCGTTTTATCTTTTGATTTTCAAGTGAATCATAAAATTTCATAAGATTTTTTCAATGCTTTTTTCCCAAAATCATAAGGCCCAAGACCATTTTAACAAATTAGAGCAAGTTCGTACGACCCAGTCGTGCACTTTGTTTTTTTTTTCCTGTATCTAGTTGATTCGTTGCTTCGCTGACTGACTTTTCGACTACCGGCGAGCCTTTTACCCACATTGGGAAGACTTCTCTGCTTGGCTTTCCGACCCACGTTGTAAAAGTTTTTCAGAAAAATTCATCTCATTCAGTTTTTAAAAATTATATCATGTAAATGTTGGCCATGACTACGTCTGAGCCGTTCCATTCGGAAGGTCTAACGGAACCATGAGCTTGAGTTTCAGGAAGCACGTAGTCCGTTAACATTGGCGAGTTGACAGTAGGCTAGGCGCGCACTAGGCGTGCCAGGTCACGCGGACAGGGCGCAGCGGCCAGGTTTTATATGAGCCACCGCTCGCCTCATGCGTGCATTTGCATGCTTCGTAGAAGAGCTCATTGGCCCCGCGACCTGGTCGTCTAGTGCGAGTCTAGCCTTACCATTGACGGTAACATTCTGATTCTGAAGAAATATGGACCAATGATTCCACCAGCCCATACCGTTGTATTTCATGGATGTTAAGTATGCCTAATGGTAGTTCTTGGTACTCTTCAGGTACATCAGCCCAAATACGTCGATTTTTTTGTATTAAGGGGCCAGTAATAGCGATACGGAAAACCAAACAGAAAAAGTTTTCAAATGGAGAATTTAGTATGTTATGGTTCGATTCCAAACACAAATGCTACACTGATCGATGGCAACCAACTCAGATAATTTATTTTGCAAATAAAGATTTGAATTGAACTTGTAGATACTTTTTGTTAAAAATTTATTTATTTAATTTTCTGCTATATACATATAAAAGAAAAATAAAAATTACATTTTTAACAAAAAGTATTAATTCGATTAAAAATTTTATAAGCAAAAAAAATTCTTTGAGTTAAATGCCATCGATCAGTGTAGCATTCGTGTTTTAAATCCAACCATAACATAGATACTAAATTATCCATTTGAAATTTTTTTCGGTTTGGTTTTCCGTATCGCTATAACTGGCCCTTAACGTAGAAATTGAGCCAGAAATGGACTTTATCACTTAACAAAATTTCACGATAAAACACCGGACTTGCATTGAATTTGTCCAAAAATGCAGCGATCTATTTGGAGACGATGTTTTGGTGTGAGTAGTGAGTCTTTCCATGATGACTTGTCAAACGATACCGAACAAAAATGAAGAAGCAGTTTGATAATAATTAATTACGCTTTGGGTATGTTCGCATCGCACATAGACTTTTTTAGTGAAGATAAGTGAACATTTTCAAAGGGAATAAATCAATTTTGTACCGACGATTCAAAATTGTACTGAAAATGGCAAAGATGTACTTACGTACTGAGAAAATCAAATTGTACTGAATTCAGTACAATAGTAAGCCTTTTTCCATCACTGAGGTCGTCTGCGATTTCGATAAAGCACTGATGGGTGGTATTGCAAGAGTATTCGGGCAATGTAGAGATTTAAAAGACTATCTGTCGCAATGTTTCAACTGTATTACAGAAGTATCGGATAAGTTGCCATCTTGTTTTCTGCGCTTGGATGTATCACATTACGTACAGATACTTTGCCGTTGGGATCTATCAAAAATCCATCCTCTCGCGCGGACTTTATACATAATGGTTTTGTCTCATCTCACCAAGGTCACCGATTTCGACGACTTTCAAGATATTGTTAAATCCGTCATCATACTAGGCAACAACGAACACTATGGGAACAATATCGATGGCTTACCCTGTTTGGCTCAAGAAGCATTCCAAAAACTACGTTGTATCACTAGAGGAGATCCGGATTCAATAATGGCTCTACTAATGGATCGCACTAAAGCAGGTAAGAAGGAAGCTTCCGGAGCGAGTAAGTCAGACGGTATACAAACAGGTAAGAGCGAAGAAACTAAAGCATCTGAAGCACCTCAGACAATTTTTTTCATTGATGACGACGCGGAGAACAATGACGACATACCTGAAACTCTATCAGAATGGGCAGCCACCTTCTTTGCGAGGTGCGAGGAAGATGCAAAAGGAAATTTAACTGAAGAGGGTGAGGATGCAAATCCTTATTATGCGCCGGCAGTTGCAAAAAAAATTAAGTTATTACTGTGCTATTTTCCTCTCTACACCCGTATTATGGCACCGATATTTGGATTCGGCACAGAGACAGCCACCTCATCAGCAGTAGAAGGGGAGGAATAGACAAATTTGTTGACACTCACATCAATACCTTCTCTGGCCGCATGAAACTTGCCAAGTCTGACGCACTGGGAGCGGCAGTCGTGAAAACAGCAAAAATTGCACCTCCTGATAAGTCTAAGATTTCTGCCACGGCCAAGGTGGGCATATCACAGTCGTCAAAGTTGGTAATGACAAGATCAGTAAATGAGGAACGACGAGAGGCAACGAATCCCGATATATCAGACACCACAAATAATGATACGTCCGAGCGTTACATTCATGATTTCAAAACAGAATCGGAAACATGTGAGGCTGTACTCTTAACTCCACTCAGAGGCTTATCATCTAATAGTATACATTTGGTGGGATCATTGAAAATGTCGAAACACAATGATGAACAAGAAATCAGAGACACTGACTCATCAATAGAAGAATTGCACGAACTCCTATTCGAGCATAATTGGCGCAATAAAAATGAAGCAGGTGCGCTGAGAAAAGTGACAAGGCGTCTTTATTTAGATCCGCGTCCCGAGTTGGGAGAAGCGACATCGAGCAAGAAGCGAAAAGCTGCCATGAGCCTTCTACCGAATGGTAACCTATGTCCATCATTTACGGATAAGCGAAAAAGATTTGTTGTGATGAATACATGTGGATTTGATAGTATTCAGCAATTACTGGTCGCTGCATGTATCCATGACAAATTTAATGATATCATTGAAGGGTCTTCGTCGGAGGTCTTCAAGTTCACGAAAACGTTCGGAGCTAAAGGTCCATGTGCACTAGTTAATAAATATCGAGCACGTCTGCTAGGCAAATGTCAGGACTTTGTTGACGAAGAGATGCCGGGAGTAGTCCGGATCAATGCCCTTTCAAACGTATGCCACCTATGCGAATGCTTATTCTCGGATGAGCCAAGTTTTGTCAGGCGCATAGAATGCATTATATGCAAAAACTCTACGACTGCAAGCCGTACGTTGGTACAATTGGATTTTGAAACGATCGAGGCTCATGGGTATAGCAAACTCGAAGATGCAATAAAACTGCAGAACGGTAGGCAACCAAAAAAACGTTGTGCAAATTGTAACACAGAACGTCGCGTTGATGTTGACTACCGTTCTCATCTTTTCATAGAGTGCATTGGATCAGATAATGGCTCCTATGATCTGAAATCGTTCCCAAAGACAATAATTTTAAATAAATGCACGTACATTGTGGCAGGCATCGTTCATTTCCGCCCAGGCCAAACAGTCCGATCCGAATGCCAGGGCACTACTCTGCCTATGCCTTATATGGCGAGAACTGGGTACATTTTGACGACCTGCTCGCAAAATCTGCACGTGCGAGTGAAGATGTGAAAGTCAATCCGACTCTTTGCATTTACGTTGCGATTTAAACAGGACGTTTTCCCATGCCTATTTTTTTATTTTTTTTGCAGCATGACTGTAAATACATATTTAAGAGTGGACTTGACATACTCAGCATGGTTGCGGTTTGATTTTCTTCATATTTTTCTTTTCTTATTAATTTGCATTACATACAAAAAAAAAAATATATTAAAAAAAAAAAAAAAAAATATATTAACAAAAAAAAAAAAAAAAAAAAAAAAAACCGGGGGAGGTTGTTGACAACCTGCACGTGGTCTTCCCTGCATGCGCGCAATGATTTTAGTGCGTAACTAATGTCAACGATGTATATCATACTGATTGGGATAGATTCCAACAAGATATAAAGATGGTTCCGTTTCGTTTCCAAAGTATTTACAAGTTTTATAAGCTGCGAAGTACGTCTTAACAGTTTTGAGGTTCTTATAAAAAGGGTAGAGTAATTCAGGAAAGGGCAAGGAGTGCCTTACAATAATTTCAGAAAAAATATGGATGAAATAGAGAGAGTTTTTTGTTGGCTTATTCGCCATCTAGTGACAATTTCAACTTTTTTTTCCCTAACCGCTACAAATTTTATTTCGGAAATATAAATTGGGAACAATGTTTAGAACAACTAGAACAACCTAGAAAAACCGCCAAATTTTTTTTTTTTTTAAAGTGGGGGGCTGCGAAAAAAAAGTTTTTTGTTTCCCCTAACCGCTAAAAATTTTATTTCGGAAATATAAATTGGGAACAATGTTTAGAACAACTAGAACAACCTAGAAAAACCGCCAAAATTTTTTTTAAAAAAAGTGGGGGGCTGCGAAAAAAAGTTTTTTGTTTCCCCTTACCGCTAAAAATTTTATTTCGGAAATATAAATTGGGAACAATGTTTAGAACAACTAGAACAACCTAGAACATCCGCCAAAAATTTTTTTCCCCAAAAGTGGGGGGCTGCGAAAAAAAAGTTTTTTGTTTCCCCTAACCGCTAAAAATTTTATTTCGGAAATATAAATTGGGAACAATGTTTAGAACAACTAGAACAACCTAGAACAACCGCCAAAAAAGTGTTTCCCCAAAAGTGGGGGGATGCGAAAAAAAAGTTTTTTCTTCGTCTTACCGCGCCAAATATTATCTTGGAAATTTATCCTCTTGGAACATTGTAGAACAATTCTAGAACAACTCAGAACAACTTTTACAATCTTGAAATTCTTAAAATGGGGGGCTAACTTCCTGTACCCCAATTAGACCCACTTAAACTTGACAAATAGATGAAGATGATACATTTTTTTTTACATATCAGAAGCTAAAAATATGGATTTCATTTTAGGAAACAATAGTTTTACTATTTTTCAATCCAAAGTTTTCCAACATAAGGTAGGTACTAGGTACCTAGATTTATGTAGCAGGGAAAAGTTTCTTTGATAGTTGAGTTAAACTTGTTTTTCGATTTTATTTTCTCATAAATTAATATTTGTCTCGTTTTTACTGATGAGGTTAAAAACGGTTTTTGTGTCTAACCAGTTCCAGTTGTATGAATATGGAAGAAGATGCGTCGCGACACCTACTCAATGAACATGATAATTTATGATAGCGCTTAAAACAAATTCTTTTTTGTGAGGATAGAATATGGAAATGAAGTTGACCTTTCTAAGTTCATGACACATCGTTACTTTAAGTTAAAGTTTTATTTACAAGTGATGGGGGAAGAAATGTTAGTAAAAATATTGTCTGGTGATCGGTCGAACGAATATTTAAAATAACAGTTGGGTATATGTATATAGTTTTTCTCCGTCTGTGTGCCGCCACCGCGCTCAACGGCCTGTTAATTTCAAGCCCCTAATAGGCCAGTTATAGCGATACAGAAAACCAAACCAAAACAAATTTCAAATGGAAAATTTTGTAATTTCTGATTCGATTTTTAAGACAAATGCTACACTGATCGATGGCAATCAATCCAGAGAATATTTTTTGTTCATAATAATTTTAATTGAACAAATACTTTTTGTTAAAAATGTAATTTTTTCTTTTTCTTTTGTACGTATAACAGAAAAATGAATAAATACATTTTGGTTGCAATCGATCAGTGTAGCATTTGTGTTTTAAATCGAATCAGAACATACAAAATTTTTCATTTGAAAATTTTTTCGGTTTGGTTTTCCGTATCGCTAACTGGCCAGTTCGATTTAAAACACAAATGCTACACAAATGCTAATTTTGTATTTTTCTTTTATACGTATAACAAAAATATAATAAAATACAAAAACAATAGTACAAATCCATAAGTGCTGAGAGTGTAGGGGAAGGTGGTCGAATGGCGGTCACTTAAGGAAAAAGTATGAAAACTCACTTGAAATGTTTTTTGATATTTTTTATTTAAAACGCAAAATAGAAATTAGTAAATTCTTCAAGTATCTCAGAAACAAAAAAAACTTCAATCACGTATACTTCTTTTCTTTAAGTTTAAAAAAAGTCCAACTTGACCGCAATTACCCATCATAGTGAGTAATGACGGTCATGAACACGGGTAATAATAATAAACGGTCAAATAATTGACTTCAAATATAAGAAAAAAAAAAAATATACTTCAATTTTCAATTAAATAATGAATAAAAACACTTGGCAAAGTACTCAAAATCATCACAGACAAAACACTTATTTTGGCCTGTCTCACTTTCGACATAATCATTGTTATTTTGAGATATACTATCTTCGTCAGAGATTTCTGTAAATATTTTACGTGTATGCTTTTTGACTTTTTTCTCTTTTTTAGATTTAACATACATAGGCGCCCGCAGGATTGTTCCCAGACAAAATATTTTGAAAATATTTTAAAAGCGATTTTAAATTTCATTGACAAATGATTTAATTTTGTATGGAACCTACTTACCTTTTTTTCTTTTATGGTAATAATAAATACTAAAATAATGTTCATTAAAAAATTATTTTTATTGTTTTGAAAACAGGAATTGCATTTTTCGTGGTTTTTTTCCAAAACGATCTATAATTTCGTTATTAAAATCTGTATCTCCTTTTACCAAATGTTTGTCAATGTTCATCGTACACAACGCATCAAGCCTTTCATCGTTCGTTGTTGATAAAAGCCAAGTTTTTACCTTTCTTAATGTACGAAAGATCACTCAGCTGTACTTGTAGTGGCGGGAATGGAAAGTCCTTTAGAAAGTGCTGCGAAACCCGAAGGAAAAAATTCTTCAGCATTATTCAACACATCACATATATTGGTATATTGAGTGTGTTCAAAATTGATCTTATTGTCGTTAAACCACATAACGGACTCGACATATTTATCAGTTATATTTTGGATAATGGAATTGAAATTGGATGAGTCCATGCTTTGCATATTCTTAGGAGATAACTAAAATATTGCATTATGCTTATTCATTTTCTTCTGAAAACCGTTCTTTAAGGAACATTATCAGAGAATCGAAGTATGGAATGAAAATTAATTTTCTAAAATAATTGTGAGTGAATAATTGGTGACTTTGTTTCTTTAGAACTCTTGGGCAGCTCAATTCAATACCGGATTCACTCAAACATTTTCCAATTGTTTCCCAAAGCGTTTTGAAGGAATTCTCAGCATTCTCCCGATCTTTTTTAAAATGCTTGTTCAAAATAGTGATATGCTCTAAAGTCGAATTAGAACAGGAGTAATAAAGTTAAAGGGCTCGTTGATTTGTAACACGGTTTCCCTCATCCCCCAGTATTTGCAGTGCTTCCATACTCGTATACTTTTGTATTTTGCTGTCCATCTTATTTCACAGAACAGGAGGATGCTGGGAATACATTTTCTTCATAAAGGGCTTTCCCTTTATTACTTTTATCGTCCCAACAGCAAATCACAGCCGCAGCACAATATTCATACTCAGTACAATGTAACGGTATCCTCGAGCGGCGCGAGAAAAACATTTCTCATTGACTACCTGCTGCACTTGGGACCGACCGCAGAATTTAGCGATGAGATCAAGAAACAATTGCAACAACAAACCATAAGAAAACCCTTTTTTCTCCTCAATTGATAGTTCAGTTGGCAAAAAAATCGTAATGCAAAAATATTCTGCTAAGTGTTGTTTTGAGATACTTTTTAACTGTTATTCCAAGAATGACTCAACGCACTTAAAAGTTTTGACAGCCTTTTCTATAGGAATTTAAATTATTTTTCTTTTTTTACAAAGAATATCTTTTCGTATGACTTATACGTTTACAGATAGTAAAGAGTTATGTGAACAAATTTTCAACATGAAATTAAAAATTAAATCCATTTTTACGATCAGTAAAAAATTTTCATTGTCTACAAGGGGGCAAAACAGTAGAACGTAGAGATTTATTCGACCAAGGTCCATTATAATAACCAATTGGTCAAAATTCCCTATTAGGAACTGATAAAATCTTGGTAGACAAAAGTCTTAGTTCAGAGCCAGAGTGCCTCCCGTGCGGGCGCCTATGCTGGCATATGGTTTTTGAAATTCGAATTTCTTTTCTCTTTTCTTTTTCAATTAAAATGTCTCCTGTATCCGACCAGAGGTCTTTTTTTGAAGTTCTTTTGCCGCCTCTAGCCATCCTAGAGTCGAAAAAGTAAAAATAAAATAAAAATTTGAATGACGGTCGTGTGACCGTGGTTACCCAATTTCACGAGCAACCATTAAAATCATTTTTTATTAAAAAACACGTTTTTGAAAAAATTAGTGACGTAGGTATATATGTATATACAGAGCACATAATATAAGAAACTAAAAATCAAACAAATAAAAACATAATATTTACACTGATTTTTGTTCCGCTGAAAATAATATTAAAAGCACTAAATTTAGTTTTGATAATTGATAGTTTAACTTCAAAATTAGACATCTCTTTGAACTTGACAAATAATGTCAAGATGTTGTTTTTCGTTCTTCTCTCTCATATGTAATTAAAACCGGAACTAACTTCACATTGGTTAGGCTGTAACTACACTGACCGTGATTTGACCACCTTCCCCTATGCGAAATTTTACGCACACTTTCGCAGCACTTATGGAATATCTGTCTTTTTTATAATGCACTCGTGCTCAAGGAGTTTTTAATACCCTAACAATGAATTAACAGGTGCGAGCGAGGAGAGAAGGAATAAAAAGATAGGAAAGAACTTTGTGGTGAATTGAGATTTTAGATGATAATTACCTCTCAAATTTCCCATGGGTGGCATTCAGTTTAAACTGGGGGAATACATGAAAATTGCTGCCCAGGCTAGGTTTCACAAATCTAGGTTTAGCTACTAAGCACTACATCTACTGTACCATTGCCGTCCGCCATCTGTCAAATGTCAAGGTTTGTCACTGCCGCACGTGTGTTGGTTTTGACAGAAAGAAATTTTGCATACTCTAAGCACAGAACAAAAAATTAACACGTTTTTTTGAAAACTGGGATCTGCTCTGATGAAAGAAAAGCTCAAATATTGGAAGCTGTGAATTTTAGATTGTCATGACAGGTAAGATTGTATTCGCTATCCCTATTTGCTTTGATAATGGACATGGACACTTATTTAAAATTTCAGTGACCCACTAAACTTTAAGTAGGTATTTAACTTTTTAAGCGAATAAAAAAATGTTTTATAATCGTTTGTTAATTCAAATTGATTAGACAGAACATGCAATATTGTATAGTTTAAAATTAATAAATCATGAGTCCCCAAGCCACTTTGTATTCAATAAATTCCACAGGTCTTAAAACATTTTATTGAACTTTAAATTGTATACAAAACCGTTAGGAAACAAAGGGCTATAACTTCTCCCACTATAAACTATAAACTATTCCTAAAGTTGCTCTAATTAATTGATTTTGCTTTGCCCTAAACTACACAACATATTATGTAGGTATAGACCTTTTATTAACAAACAAAAATAGCTTATTAATTTGCATTTTGTGTTAATTTATTCACTCAATAAACTGCTACTTGGGTTTGAATAAACAGACATCAAAATTTAATATTCAACAACTTTATTATATAAAAATTGTATATTATGTTAAATTTAGTTTGACCAACTAAAAGGTCAATCCACTTTCGTTGTTTTGTTTTCTGTGTATAGTCTTTGAGGGTAGAAGTGATGAGCTTTGCAAGTTCTACACGTTATTTATAATTAGTAATTAGGTTTGTTCGATGTCAATTTTGAGGCTTACTACTGCCGTGCGCCCTCAATATGCGCTGGTTGGTCACTAATGCATTCCAGGTTTCATCGGGGTAAAATAATTAGATATGTCATTACTTGATTTAGTTAGGGCCACATAAAATTCTTATTTCGTTCTTTACTTAGCTATAGCGTTTTTGTTAAGTCATCCAGAATTGCCCGGAAGCTCACTGAATGGATCTGCGTTCTGGAAACATTTGTTTGGTATACTAGATGACACTTCTTGTTTTGAAAAGTCTAAGAAATCACTTCCATCAGGTCAGAATTTTCTATTTTGGAGGTTTTCTAAAAAAACGATATGTGCCAACACCAAGGCGACTTGAGGGCTCGACAAAGAAAGGTATTTTATGTTCTTTTAGCAAATTGACATCCATTCCCCCATGTCATGTATAGTTTAGTTACGTTGAATATTGGTGCAGAATGTTAAACTATGAGTGACATTTCAACTCTGTATAAAATAACGATGTTATGAAGCGTGTTCACATTGTTAAAATATTGGCATAAAGCCACATATAGTTAAACACTGCTAAAGAAGATGAACGCACATGAACATACCCAATTGTTGCATCAGTTCTGTTTGATTTGACATTTACGATCGCATAATTTTAAGCTTAATTTAGACGAATCTTTGAACTCGCCTATTTTTTTGGTTGTACACACAATGGAATATGCTTTTAAGCAAATGATACCTACTTTTAAAAGTCGTGTCGTTTAAGAAGTTTGGCTATCTACAAAAAAAATATTTCAGCATGATCAATATCTCGTGTCAACTTGTAATAATCATTTCAACTCAATGGAATAAAAGTTCACTTCGATCTCCGAAATGCATCTATTGCTCGGATTGGCCGTAGACCGAGAATCGTTTGATGTCAGCTTGACCAATTTATTTTTATTTATTAAAAGTCTAAGCCACTATTCTGACCAAATACATCTTAGAAATATCTTCTTCCGGATATAGGATATTTTATATAAATTCCTAATTCGGTTCAGTTTTTCGTTAAGATCAATCCATAGAAAGCAATAAAAATACATATCATGATGTTATTTAATCCGCAACCACACCATATTATGTTATGGTGGCATGTTATGATTGCAATCCAAACTAGTTCTTCCATTGAAGATGTTAAATTCTAAAGATGATCATCGCGATCTGGCAGCAGAAGAACTAGTTTTGCGGAAAGCGGAATCGCTGTTGCATAATGGATCATGTAATCGCTGGAAAAGAACCAGAATCAAGATCTTTCTGACAATTTTGTTTAATGAAAATTATATAAGCATGTTTAAGGAACCCCGTATGTTGATAATGTCATTAAGCCAAACTAATCGTTTTAGGTAACGTGTTGTCATAAACAATAAATATAGAACATGCCTGATTATTAATATTATGTAAAAGCTATTACGTAAGTAGTGCATCTTACTGGATCTTCCTAAAAGTGCATAATAAAATCGTCAAGATAAGTATCGGTGTCAAATCTTTTTGTTTGAAATTGTAACAACCATGTGCGGTATAAGAAGTTAATAATAGCAACTACATTATGAACACTCTTAAATCTGGGCACATGCAAGGAACAAAAATAGAAGAAAATTTCATTATGGCACCATTTTGTTGGTCAAATTATCTTCGCTCATAACTTCAAACTTAAACTTGGACTTGCACACAAAATCATCACTTTTCCAAGAAGAAGCGTTGGATCCAAGGTTAGACATATAAGTTATATTCTCGCTCAAACTAGAAGCGCTGGTCCTAAAAGGATTTAAAGATATCTTTATGTACGTCATAGACAGGCCCTACAACTGATGGCCATTAAACTAAAAATACATGGTGTGGCAAAATACAAGATATCGACCCCCATCCCCCACACGGAATTATTTCAAAAGAAATAATCTGCATTTTCGGCATTTTTAAGCAAATTTTGAAAAATTACCAACCTGTTTTTTAAAGTGACATTATTTCAGTTACCAATTGGCCAATTGTACAAAACGTAGAACGTAAAGGAAAACCTCAACAAGGTCGAAAGTTTCGCAGTTCCACACCCCACCCTTCCTCATTTTCCACAGGGCCCTCGTGGTCAAAAACATCGTAAAATGTTAATTAACTATCTCTGAACAAAATCACAAACTTCCGACATTTTTCTACTTAAACCCACTTTTCCAACCTGTCGACTGGGCTAAATGTATGTACGTATGGCATATATATGTGCTTGTGCATATCATCTAGAACGCGACTCCTTCAAGTTTTAGAATCACGATTACTCAGGAATGGTAATTCTTAGAAAAAAAAGTAACAAGACCATATTTGTAGATAATTTTAAGACCTATAGTTTTTGTGTTGGCTACTTTTTTGATAAAACTTACCGTTTTTGACAAAAATCAAAAAACCTCAAATTTTGACATTGGTGATCGATTGGGAATTTAGACACTTTATTTCTTATAGTGTACCCAAGGTCTCCACCAAAATTTAGCTCTGTCGAAATTTTTGTAATTTGACTTATTAGGCTATAATGTGCATTCAGAGTTACTCGTACCAATGCCCGTGTGGTAACTCGTTCAGTTTGTTTTCCTTGGGTTTCTGTTAAGAAGCTTTAGGTTTTAGAGCTTTGAAAAAAGTTATTAATGATGAGTGTTATCGTGGAGATCTTAGTTTGACTTCTGCTTTTTGTTTTTAATGTGTGGAAATCACGTAAAAATACAGTTACGAAATTTTAATCTGTTTTCTTAACTGAGTGGGTTTTTTGGTGTTAGCTGTATTTTTTCAAATTTGGGATGTGATATTAATGTGAAGTTCGGTGTTTTTATGTAAACAGTATTTTAAAAAGATGTTTGTATACCCTTCGAAAAACCGCCTTTTATCCTACCTCTTAGTGGTGTGGAAAAAATGTCCTTTATTTTGTATAAGTAAAACAAATAAAATGAAAATTTCAATCTTAAAAAAGGACGGTAATTTTTGCGAGTTTAAAATGCTTTTTACGGAAACCCTGTAAGACTTTTTTTTAAATAAGAGATAAACGTCCCTTTCTTCCCTGTACTGCTAATTTATGTTGGACAGAGTATAGCCGTCCTGGAAGCTGCAAAGATGTTGCTGGATGGATAGATTAGTTTAACCAATATCCTACTGGCGATGTCAGTAAAGATCCTGCCTGTCAATCTAAATGACAGCCCATCGCAAATTGAAATACAAAGCAGTGATCGCAAGACTGAAAACAAAAATAAAATGCACGACTGGGTCGCACGTACTTGCTCTGTTGGTGCAATAGTACGATGAAAACAAACTTTTCGATCAATAAGAACAATTAATTTTTGAAAAATTTGGTAAAAACCAAACAAATTTGGCTAAAACTGGAAAACTCGATATACGGGAGGTAACGTTAAGAAACCTTTAATATTTAAAATTAAGACGTTATCTTTTGGGTGTTATAAATGATACAAATGTCCACTTATGGGTTATGGCCTAATTAATAATACTGTTTAAAGCAATTTCCGCTATTATCATATATAGCCAAAAACTAAAAATGCAGTTTTGTTTGAACTATTCTATGTATGTTACATACAAAGTTTCATAAAAATCGGGGGAGCCTTTTTTGAGTAAATTAGAAAAAATGAAAAAATTGGCCAAAATCTAGTGGCTCTTTGTATAGGAGCCACCATTTAAAAAAGAGAAACTGAAAAAAAAAATCAATGCCATCTGATAGGAAGCTGTAAGGAACTATACGAAACAAAGTTTGAGTGAATTCGATGCAACCGTTGACAACTTATGGCCATTTGAAAAAAAGCCGTTAAGAGCAGATCTCCGTTATTTGCATTTTTAGCCAAAAACTAAAAACGCAGTTCTCTTAAAAACACTAAAAGAATATAACACACAAAGTTTAATCAAAATCGTTAGAGCCATTTTCGAGAAAATTAGAAAAAACCAAAAAAAGTTGGCTAAAACTCAACGGCTCGTTGTATGGAAGCCACCGTTTAGAAAGGCTTCAGTGAAAAATTTACTAAACCATCCTATAGAACACTATTAAAAACTGTGTCAAACAAAGTTTTAGTTGATTCAATCAAGCCGTTGTGAACTTATGGCTATTTGAAAAAAAGCCGTTAAAACCTGATTTTCGTTACGACCATTTGAGCCAAAAACAAAAAACGCAGTTTTGTAAGAAATGCTTAAAGTAAGCTAAATTATAAATTTAATCAAAATCGTTAGAGCCGTTTTCGAGAAAATCCAAATTGAAAAAAACCGTTACTTGAAAGGTACCAGTTTGAGCCGGGCTAAAACGAAACAAAAAAAACCTCGACAACCGTTTTTCTTCAAACTGCTATATACCAAGTTTGAAGAAAATCCGTCAAGCGGTTTAGGCTGTAGCATGACGTGAAAAAGCGCACATCCGCACAGACGCACAGACGCACAGACAGACCGACGGACGGTATGGCGAAAACCACTTTTTTGGGCTTCTCTACCATCGTAATGTCATGTTTGATTAAAACCTCGATTTTTTTTTTTCTGCACGAAACCAATACTTGCCCTATAGAGCAAGTAAAAAACTCTGGTTAGGAGCAAAAACCAACTCATCTGCAAAGTATCATAAATAAAGTAGTAATGTTAAGTGAGACCCCGGAGCACCACGTTTTGTAGCGCCATCAAAAGTAAAGTAAGTTTGATTGCCCAGCTAAATTTGCATGATTTGAATTCATTTAGATCTTAAATGCTAATATTGTGCTCTAAATCGAGCTTTTGTGTGAATGCTAGTCAGTAATGATACACTGCTCTAAAAAAAAACGTTGATTGTTCCACAAATCTTATAATTGAAGGCAGTTGACAGTAAATTTTAAACGATTGAGATAATGAGCATAATTGGATAGTTTTATTGATTCTTTCTGTTTATTTCTAGTTTCTTCGAGGACAAACAGATAATAGACTTCATTTAACATCTTCAATGTCACAAATTTGTCTTTTATTGAGATTTTGTGTATAGATACATATATCTATTCGATTTATGATATCGACGGTCTATTTTTCATTTCTATAGAAAAGTGCAAATCTGTCAGCATGATTAAAATTTTGAATGAATCTTAAAATAAAATGACATCAAACTTCAATTCGAAAGATAGTGTTTGGGTTGTTGACCTTTAAAAACAGTGTACATTTACATAGTCTCTCCCAAAGAGATATTTTAAAGGTATCCAATAAGACCTTTCCAACAATGTTCATTAAATATTCATTTTACACTCAATTTTGTATCTAATTAAAACGCTATGCATTTTAAATAAATCTCCACCATCATCGTACAGCAACGCATTTTACCTTTCTCTAAACCTTTTTTTCTGTGTGTTTATTCTGAAATAAAAGAACCTCGTGACAGAGGTTATGTTAAAATTTGAATATCTTTTGGTGCTGAACAGTTTTAATTGTTTCACCTTGACATCTTAATGTGCTTATTATGACATAAGAAGATACTATATAAAAGAAGGTTATGTTTAGAAAGATATTTCCATTAGGATATGTTGAGAAGAGGTTTGATACATTGCTTTATGAAATTTAACCGATACTTTCAAATTGTCCTTTTATCTATTGAAATGTTGATTTTTATACAAATTCTTAATGTACCTATAACTTTTTTTTACTTGCGATTATAAGTACTATAAGGCAAGTTATGCATTCGTCGAAAAAAAAAGTTTTGAGATAACCACCAAACATGACATTATACGATGATAGCGAAGACGAGAAAAGATGGTCTAAAAATTCTGTCCGTCTGTATGTCTGTCTGACTGTCTGTCTGTCTGTCTGTCTGTCTGTCTGTCTGTCTGTCTGTCTGTCTGTCTGTCTGTCTGTCTGTCTGTATGTATAGAGACCTACAGCCCAAACGGGTGGGCCGAATTGCTTCAAACTTGGTATATAGACTTTTTTAGGTATTGTACAGAGGGGAAATTGAAATTTTTGTTTTTAGCTCAAAAAATAACGGTACCTGCCATACAACCGTTACGTTAAAGCTTATTTTTCTCAAAAACGGCTCTAACGATTTCTATTAAAAAAAATCTGTGTTGCTTTTTAGGTACGACCAATCATATGGCTGAAAAAAAAGTTTTAAAAAATGGCTAAGAACGGTACTTTCCATAGGACCGTTTTTTTGCTTCCAACTGACTATCTCGAAAACGACTCAACCGATTCTTTCGAAATTTCACACACATAAAGCTGTAGGTAGCTCAATTTGTATTGCATACCAATATTTTTGAGAAATATTTTTTTGTATTTTTAAAAGCATTTTTTAAAAAAAAATTAAAAAATTAGTATTTTGAAAACTGCTTATTGAATTTTTTTTAAAATTTTTAAATAAATGTATTTGCTGAATACCTATAAACTGGCGTTTTCGAATTTTTTGAAAAAAAATTTTTCAAAAAGTTTTTCAAAAAAAACTTTTTTTCTCAAAAACCGCTCCACAGATTTTTATAAATTTATTCTCATAAATTCAAATTTATCCAAGAAATATAATGGCGTACTTTTTTTTCAGCTCAAATTAGTTTAAGTATTTCTTTAAGAATTTTGAAAATTTTATTTTTATCAAAATCTCAAGCCCCTAAACCACTGTCACTCATTAGAGCAAGTTCATGCGACCCAGGCGTGCATTTTATTTCATACTGCTTCATAGAAAAAAAAACTTTAAATAGACCTTGCTTTAGTCTGTAATAAACACAGAATTTATGTTTTGGTTAAGAAATAAACTATGTAAAAAAGACTATTAATTACTATTAAAAATACTAAAATCCGTTTTGAGACCGTAAATTTAAATTTGAACTTTTTCGTTGGATTTGAAATCAGAGTTTTATACCACTTCCCATTAGAAGAAAAGAAGCATCTAGAAGCATCCGAAAGTCTTCTGAAACCGTTTTATTGGTACAAAAATTACGCTTGGGACGATTCTTGGGAAGAGAATTTCGCTAAGCACAAACACATAAATAGCTCAAATTCCGGCAAAAATCACACTTTCCTGCCTGAGATTTCCATCCTCAACAGCTTTTTTTATGCCACTATATAGTGAGATGCTTGTCTGTGGAAAAAATATATTTTCATATTATTTTCTGTTTAGAACAGATAAATTTGACAGTCGAGTTGAGTTCCATCACACTTTTTCTTCTGAAAAATCAAATTACATTAGGCGTTTTTCTTTTTTCATTCAGGAAAGAGCTCTGAACAAAGTTCGAGTTTCTCGAGCTCGCTCTGAACGTCCTCTGAACAATATTGTGTTCAGAGCGCTCTGAACTATTAATGAAACGAATTTAATATCCCATTAATTTCCTTTTCTCATGCCATTTGAAAAACCTGAAAAAAGATTTTAATCGTTTTTATTTCCAGCTGTCCGCCGCTAAAAACTTCTTTTTAGCTTTGTTTGTTGAGCTCTGAAGTCACCCTGGTGTCCCCCTGGGGTCGCCACAGCGCGTTTTTTGAATTACCTAAGCTCGCCCTCAATACAAAATTCTGTTTTTTGATACCTGGGGTCGCCCTGAAGTCACCCTGAAGTCGATCTTGGTATTTAGCTGGGGCGAGTTGAGGTAAAGTGTATTTTTCTTCTGTTTTTGATTTTTCATATAATTTTGTCAACAAAAAGTAAAAGAAATGCAAGCGGATGCATTAATTTCGATGAAAATAAATAAAAGTCGAACAAATAAAGCAAAATGAAAACTTTTGATTTTGTGCGTTGTGAAAAATATACAATCAGCAGCCCTAATGCGTTTTTTTTAGAACGAGAAAACCCAGGTTTTTTGACCACTCTTGGAGTTGTCAAGAAAAACTGGGGCGACCCTGGGTAAAGTTCAACAAACAAAGCTTTTATCAATTGCATTGATTTGGAAGCGTATTAATTTTGACGTTTATATTTTTGTTGAACTTTTTGCTCAGTGTATCCCATCTATTTATTTGGAGCTCGTATTAGAGCGCACTCTGGACGCACTCTGAAGGAGAAAAAAATTCGAATTCTATGCTCTGAAGTCTTAATTCTTTCAAAAAATTAAATGACAAATGGACAAAATGTAGTTAGGTCTCACAAGAAGCGAGAACTAGTTATGCTGTCTCAAGCAAACTATCAGGCTCATTAATGTGTTCGTTTAATGGATTTAATTGACTATTGTCAACAATCTTCAACTTTTGTCGTTCTTAAATTCCGAAATTACAACGATGTGTAGCATTCTCGAAGTTCTTTTATGCACATGTACAAAAAAGTTACATTCTGTATCAATATCCAACTCATCTCCACGACATGAGTTGAGAGTACTGATCTGTCAAAACTAGCAAAGGGCAGAATTTGTTTACAAATTGAACTTGATTCTTTAGCTTGCGAGAGAAATTTGTTTTGATATATATTTTTATACATACTATATGATTTCAAATAAAATAAAATTAAAACGGAATTTATACCGGTTTGATCAGAAAAGGTAAAATATTTCTACAAGACCGTTCGGTTTTGTGCCTTAATAGGTCGAAGGGTAAAAAAGGGAATTGTTTATATTTTAATGTGAATTTTCATTTTTATTGAATCCATTTGCCTTTTATAAAATTAAGCATTTAATTTCGTTTGACAGATCAACATTTGTCGTTCTTAAATGAAATCGTTACAGTCCTAACAATCTCTTACATGACACTTCAACGCTTATGTTTGGCATAACAACAATCTGAAGAAAACGAACTCATCACAGCTCTTTAAGATTCGACTTAGAAGATCGTTTCTCCTATTTACTTTCTTATGATTATTTCACGAAGCATTTGACCACTATCACAAGCCAAAGGCAGCGATCTTTTCATGCCCGTCCCAGGCTAAATAAATAAGTCAAGCAGATGATGGGCGAACCAAAATGTGTCCCACTCCCAACTAATTGAAAGAATCTCATGATATATTTTATTTAGGTATTTATTTATACATAATCGGTGCGTTCTTTTTCTAACCATAGTCAACAATCGTTCACAATAGTCAACAAAAAGGAAGTCCTTTAATCCAAATTAGTTACGATTTGTAACTATATGACGTCATAACAGCATTTCTTAACTCAAGTTAAAGTGTCGAATAGTAAAGATTTGTTACTATTTCCAACCCACCTCCATGATATGATGAAGGAGAATAGTTTAATTAGTTCCTCTATATAGGTACAAGAAATATTAAAAGTGGTCGTTTTGGATAGTAAAAAACCCAACAAATCCTAACAATGACACTCCAATAAATTTGTTTTGACATATCAACAATATTGTTGATTATATCTAAAAAAAAAAAAAAGAACGCACCAAATGTGTATCAGCAATTTTTTTTAAATACAAAAATGTAATGTGAAAATAATCTTTTATGTAATGGTAGCACATTATTTACTTGAAATATTATTTAATGCAAAACGAACAGATTAATTTATTTTCGACTCTCTCTTCCAAAAAAGAAAAATGAACTGGCGCAAGTCTTGCTGAACAACAAAATCATTACTTCTTATTGTCTTGACAATTATTAAGTTATTTTAAATGGAAAGTCAGAACCTCCAAATATATGTATGTATTTTGTTATGCAAATATTATGCACTTAAACCCGGTGCGGCGCGGCGGCGGCAGTCTGCACGCCATAAATTATTTTCAGAAAGCATACTAATTAAAGGTATGCCTATGCCTACCTATAAACACAATCCTATAATCGAATGCAAATTCTAACTTAATCATAACAATCCAAGCTATCGTTAAAAAATTACTCTGTATAAAAGAAAAAAAAAAGTCTTCATATTGACGAAAATAAAAGACAAAACTCACCTGTATGTACAAGCAAGTGAATATAAGTAAAATGTTATGCTAGCTTCTGGAGTAGATAGGTATAGAGAAGATCTTCTTCCTTTCATATGAGTATCTAATAGATACAAGAACTGCTTCAGTGTGTGTAAATACCACAGGGAGAAGGGTTTAATCAAAACTTCATCAAACCAAAAATACAAAGGAAACAAAAACAACAATCTTAATCACTTCTCTTTGGACTTAGATGTTTTTTTTTATACATTAACCTCTTCCTTTTATAGATATTTCTTGTATTTTTTTTTTTTTTTTCTTCAAATTCTTTAGATACACTTGATACACTCACGGAGCACAGTATAAAACAATAACAATAAAAAAAAATATCTATATCTTTTTTATTTAGTTTTCTCTTTTTTTTTTTTTTTAATTTAGTTGTTAAAGATAGCTAGATCATAGATGTTTGCATGGACATGGATAAATAAACCAGATGAGCGGTGGCTATGACGATCAAATGGGATCTTTGCCTTCCTCACTGATCTTCGTGTTTAAAATTTGTTTTGAATAGTGACTGCCTATTGTGGCAGTTTTCACTTTTGCAATGCAAATATCTCCAAAATTGGATAAAAAAAACTGTATCCAACCAGGCTTAGATGAAAATAATACTAATTTTTTTTTTATATTTCATAGATAGTTTGGACCGAAACAACAAGACGTCTCTTCTTCTCTGAACAACCGACGATCGCAGAGTCTTGAACTCAACTGAGACTTGGTAATTTTCATCTCTCATCTCAGACGCTCAGAGTCTCTCTCAGTCTCAGAGTCGAACCCCGGCTTTTAAAAGAAAAAAAAAATTAATAAAACCTAGAAGAGCGAATAATGAAAAAAAAACGGTTTAGCTTTAGATACACCAATCTTTTCTTATACATGAATTTTCTTACTCTGCTCAGGTGTATCTTGTACATAGGTAACCAATATCTACCTGCTGTTTTGTTTTGTCTTAAGTTTGAACCTCAGCTCTTTTGAGTTTCTTTTTTCATTATACGTTCTTTGTGCGCTGCTGGTGCTCTAGAGCTGGAGCTAGTGCATCTTTTAATAGTTAAGTTGGGTTGTTTGGTTGGATGTTATACTGGCAGTAGGTATATGTTGTGTTAAACGAGTAGCTTGTAACAACAACAACAACAACAACAACAACGGCGTTTGACTTCTCAAAAAGACTCACTTCAATGCGATCATTCCGCGCACTGGAAGACTTATACTACTTGTGGGAATGGAATCAGCAAAGTGTGACCATAGAGGACATGAGCATTCGTTTATGGTTGCCCGTCTTTCTATAGATGGATAAATGTTTTGAATTTGTTATTCGAGTCGAGGCTCTTTAGGGTGCATGCGATAACGTTAGTGGTTGGGGACTTTGGATTGAGAATTGAGATATATTTACAATGAGATACATGCTCAAACCTCATCATTTAATTATGGGGTGCTGCCGAGATCTTACGTAAAATGTCATAGATATCTTTTACGCTTATATGAAGTTACTATAATTTATAGTCTAGTAAGGATATGGGAGACAAAACTTGGGAATTTGCACCATTTTTTAATTGCAAAAAAAATAATTATTGTTGTTCTTCTAAGTTCCGTTTTTTTTCTGTAATTATTATTTTAGAACGCGGTACTTGATTTTCTCATCAAAAATCACGATATATGATACTTAACTTTGAGCCAAATATACATATACTAGCTTGATCGTCCCAAAAAGTATATTTAAGCTGTACGTTCGTGCTTCTATCCCAGGTTACATTTGCAAGTAAGTTACAATACACTCATATTTTCGTTAGTAAGTAACCGGGCAACTGGCAAGCAAGTTTTGTTGTCATAAGCTTTGTTTGATGAGCCTTGAAGTGACCCTGGGGTCGCCAAAACACGTTTTTTGAAATACCTCAACTCACCCTCAAGAGAAAATTCTCTGTTTTTTGAAACCTGGGGTCGCCCTGAAGTCACCCTGAAGTCGATCTTGGTATTTAGCTGGGGCGAGTTGAGGTAACGAATCAGCTGTTGGAGTGACTTTTGCTGTCAAGCATTTCTTGTGTTTTTTTCTTCTCTATTTGATTTTTCATCTTTTTTTTTTGAAAAAAAGTAAAAGAAATGCAATGGTTTGACAATACCTGAACGTTTTATGGTGTTTTCTATTAGTACAAACAAGTTAATTCTGCTCTCGGGTTTCGATATGAATCGAATTTTTTTTTTGTGGAATTTTTATCTCCTTCGAAACGAACGCTGCCAAAAGCATTCAAAACGCTCACAAACGCTTGAGTACGAATAAACGAAAAATTACAGCTGATGCCAACATGATATTCAAGTTAATTTATTTGAAATAGTTGACGGTTTTTCAAACTTTGATGCAAAACATTTTTTTTAGAGTTACGCCCCCAAACAGATTTTTGTAGGTATATGTACTTTGATTTATCAGGGATGGCTGTCATTAGCTAAATCATTGAGTATATGTATATACATTTTTATAGTAATTTCATGGAACATGTTTTTTTTAGTCCTGCATGTCGTCAATGGCGGCGCTAGTTGGCTTATCTACTTTACATCAAATATCTTCTATTGTTGTTTTTGCTTTCCATGTCAATCTAGACAAAAACCATTCTTAAATCACCAATCAAGTGTTTGTGAACTTCGTCCATAGATGGCGCACCAAACGTTCCTCTTATTGGGAGTACTATAGATTATAAATGCAATGGCTGAATGCATTGGTAATATTTTAAAATAACGTCGGTCTTCTATAATAAAGGGATGCATCTTCAGTTTTAACGTAAAGTTCATTTCCAAAGAGTGCTGGAAAAAATAAATTGCTTGGTCATTTATTAAGACATTTACAAAAAATCGCAAAGTAGGTTTAATGTTTTTGGGCTAGGCATAGTACATGTGTTCGGGCATTAAAAGTCTTAAGCGCTTTCTGTATTATTTTCCTTTGTAACATTTCATTTGTAATGACATCTTTGCTTAGAATTGCTTTTTTTCATTGGTCGTAACCACAGACCAGTACAGACCGCCAACTCGTACTCCTCTTGCCTGAAACACCCTCGAAATATTTTTTCGTGTCTGTGAATACGTGTACATCATTTATTTTTTTTGGTGTGTTTGCTAAATGGGTTTAAAAAGCAAAAGAGAGAGCGTCACACTCAAAATAAATGGCAAATCAGCTGATTTTCAGATTGTAGGTAAATACAGTGAGTTGGCGGTCTGTATCTTATTGGTCCGTGGTCGTAACTGAAGCCATTGCATATATTATCAACTATAGTATTACCACTTGAGGTGCGCCATCTATCGACGAAAAACTAATCTCTAGAATACCATGGGAAGCAACAACAACAATTCCCACCATTTCAATTGTTGTTGTTGCTTCCCATGGTATTCTAGAGCTTAGTTTTTCGTCGATAGATGGCGCACTCCAAGTGGCAATACTATAGTTTATATATATACAATGCTGAAGCTAACTTCATTATGTCGTTTCTGTTTTCTTTTCCATTTTTACTTAACCCTGACGCCACACATGCCAGCTACTGGCAAGCAAGTTACTACATGTATTGTCAGATACCTATCTGTGTTCCAGTTGGCTGGGAGTTTGACTGTGTGAGTGGAAAAGTGAGAGTATTGCAACTATCTTGACAGTAGCTGGCATGTGTGGCGCCCGGGTAAGCTACATACAGACGATTGTAAGATATGGCAATTTTGTCAGATCTGTCAGTGAATTGTAAAATTTATATTTAATTTAAGATTTTTATTCGTGAAAATAGTATCTAAATACAAAATTTTAAAACTAAATAAAAATTGAAATAGAAGCAAAAACTGTGAATACGCGTTCAAAAACTAATGAAATAAATATAAAATGATGTGTTTTGTTGCGTTTAATCCTGAAAGATCGGCTTTAATAAGAAATTTACAAATTGTTCACTCCCATCAGGTAAGTTTTTTCTTATATTTCATATAATAATGCAAGAGTTGGACTAAAGGCCATAAAAAGCTACTTTGAATCAATAATTCAACAGTCCATTATTAGTGCCAAGTCTTCTACTTGTTTGATGTTATTATTTTATTTTATTTATCAATGCAGTATATAGTTTGTATTCAAAAAAATTAAAAACTTCTTCTAAGCCAGGCCACGGGCTAAAACTTCCTTCTTAATGATTAAAATCTTAATCGTGTTGGATATAGTTCACATTAGGGTTTTGTCAAAAATTCTATGTAAATTGTACCAGACAAAATTTAAAAAAAGGTTTCTTTTACTGTATGTCAACTGATGATTAAAAATTGAGATTCCTGGACGATACGCCAAATTTTCGTTGGACTAAAGGCCATAAAAAGCTATTTTGAAAGCAAGAGATATTTTTAGGAAAATATGTTATCTAACGAAATTAGATATTTTAAGCTCAGGGGTTGAGGGGTGACCTTATTTGGCTGGCGATGGAAACTGAAATGAAATTTTACACTCCTTAGTATAGGGTAGGGTGGGGCACTTTTACCGAGAGGGCACTTTCGACTTCTTTAATTCTAGAAAAACCATTTGCCATAAAAGATATATTTTGATGATAGATACTACAGCACTGCGAATCGTGAGTTCTTGTTCAACTTTTGCGGTGGTTTTTGTGTAAATTTGTGTAATTTCGCTTGTGTACGAGGTAAGTGATTTTTTCGCTGTTTTGTTTTAGACTTCTTGGTATCTCGGTATCTCTCTGTTTAATGATTGTGGTATGTACAATGTACATATATTTGAAGTTCTCATAATAATTATTGCAATTGCTTTTATAAGTTATGTAAAAAATATTAAAAACAAAAAATAAGTAGTATATGGGGCACTTTCGACTAAGGCAAATGTTAAAACCTTAAAATGTGTAATCGTATACCTACCTATAAATAATTTTGAGAAAATGAAAATCATAATCCCTATTTTTGCCCTACTAAATCATACCTGCAAAGAAACCACTCGAAATTCCTGTAGCGCCCTAGTTTAACTGCAATCCGGCCCTTTATCAATGCATTTATGTGATACACAATCACTCATTATTTGAAACACGGACTCACTTTCGCCTCGATAAGCCCATTCCTCTTCTTGTAATTCAAAGATGCTGAAATTATGTAAGAAATAAAATTTACATAAAAATTTTTACTTACAAACATTTTAATTGATTGTTTCACGCTTGACTTACTTTTGCATTTAGTTCAGGATAATCTCTGGGAAAAATGTTACGTGCGACAACGAAGACCTCAAAAAACATATTTCATTTAATGCTTTAATTAAAGGAATATAATGTAACATGCAAGTTGATTTTGTTTTGAGAAATGTCTCATAGTATTTTACTATAAGGTGGTATCTATAAGATGCTTATTAGTTAATCATTCCCAAGTCTTAATTGACTATCAACTAATTAAGCCTTGTCTCTGCCACTTTGTCTGCCGGATCATTTTCTCATGAGATCATGAAGGGAGGCTTCATGTTGAAGAGCGTGTTTCATAATTTTAAACAAGTAAAAATGTAACAACAAAATAACACTAAAAATAATATAATCTATTTTCGTAAATGTATGTTTATTTCTATAAAAACATTTTACAAATATTTTGTTTGTTTGTAAGCCTATGCATTCTAATACATAATTTTTATTGTAAACAATACACTCTAAACTAATTTCAAGTCTTTTTTGATTATTATATAATTAATACATATATTTGTTTATTTGTATATAATTTAGTCAAAATTCCATAGATTCAACAATATAAGCTTTATGATTAAATAATAGACAACAATGATATTCGATTGATAGAGTTTTACAGTTAAAAGGTAAGCGTTAAATTGACTTTTAATTTTATTTTGTTTTTTATACGATTAAACGAAAGCATTTTTTTAAAAACAATTTTTGACAAATGGTTTATATTTTAAGCTTAAGAAGCATTTTAAAATTTTGTTTTACTATAGTTAAAGCATTTTGTGTATTTATAGTTTTTGTATAATTTTATTTTCCAATTATAAACCTTTCTTTATTTTAGCACATAGTAATTTTTTTTATTTTTTTAAGATTAGATCCATAATATTTTTTAAGCATTTCGATTTTATTAAAATAGCTTCACGGTTGCTGGTTGATATGATTCACTTAGGTAATACTTTATCTATCTAAATCTTGATATAAGATTTTTTTTTATAATTTATAAATAAAAGCCATAATGCAAACACACTCGTTTTTTCTTAATATTTTATTATTAATTTCAAAAATATTAATTTTCATAGTCTTGTATATAGTAATATATAATGTTTGTTTGTACGTTTATCAATCACAGATTTTCAAATATTTAATTTACGTTTTTTATATAAATTAATGTATATTTTAGTTTAATAATTGTTCTTTTCAATCGGTGAGCGATATGGTACTTACAAGATATATATATATATATATAATTGTTTTTAATTAATTATTTCAATAACTTGACATTTGCGTATGTCAAAGTGAGTGCAGCACAGCAATGAAGATTTTTAAATATTTTCGCAGAAGAATTTATATAAAAGAGAAGTAAATTTTGTTTGTGAATGTTCAAATGTAAAAACTGATCATAAAACAAAAATTGAGAAATTTCAAAAATAGAATACAAATCGAAATTTAAATAGTGTTTTATTTTCAAAATTGGAACACAGCATTGGTGATTTGTTCTGACTTGTATACGAAATACTTAACAACTTGGCTCAGTAATGTATGTTTTTTTTTAAATAGTTTTAACAAATAAATTCAGCAATGCCATGAGGTGGGTCAGTAATTTCCTGAAAATTAACACAAATCTTGTCGTCACCTTAAATTTTATCATTTTTTTTTTCAAGAATCATCTTTTAAGAGAACGCACACAACTTTTCAGACAGATCTGTTAAATATTTGTGTTGTGGAGGCCATTTTATAAAGACGGCTACGAGCATTTGCGTTGAAATGAATTCCGAGTGCTCATTTAAATCTATTGTTTGCGAGAGAAAACTATCACGCAAACCAAACAAAAGCTTGACAAATGTTAAAAGTACTCCTCACCATCGATTGGAACCATTTACCACTAGTTTACTCAATTTTAGTGCGGTCTTTCAAGAACAAGTGACGCCTAACGCCCAATTAAGGTCACCACACCAAAAATGTTCGACAAAATTCATGGTTTGATAATGGACGATCGGCGAGTGCAGGTGCCCGAGCTTGAAGAGGACATAGACTTATAACATTGCTCAATGACTTATTCGATCTTACATAAATATTTGGAGTTCGGACATGAAAAAGCAAGATGGGTGCCGCGTTTGCTCATAATCTACAACAACAGCATTCGTTTGACAATGTCAGAGGTGTTTGACGATGTTCCAGAAAAATTCAGAGTTTTTGCAACCTTTCGCAACCGTGGATAAAACCTGGATTCACCATGACAGACAAAACCAAGGAACAGTCAAAACAATGCAACACAGAGCTGGTGGATTGATCCTAAGCCGATTTGGAGCAAAAACGTCCGGCACCGGCGCACAGACACAAGTCCGCAGTCGCAATGGCAAAATTGCACAAGTTGCGCTACGTTCTCCTTCCTCATCCAGTATATTCCCCAGATTTAGCCCCCTATTATTTATGGTTTCCAAACATGAAGAAATGGCTCGAAGGTAAGAGTTTTGGGTCGTATGAAGAGGTCAACGCTGAAACAATCGCTTATTTTGAGGGAATCGAGAAATCGTATTATTTGGAGGGCATAACTTCACACATTGGAGAAACTTTGGATGAAGTGTATCGAGCTAAGAGGATAAATTCTTGAACACGAGTATATTTTTTACATGACAAGTGACAGCGAACGGAAATGATTCCCTCAAGAGGCAGCCATTTGTTGGTCAATCCTTCTACCGCCCGGCTGTATTAAACCGCACTTCTGATTTCGGAGTGCGCGAAATTAATTTAATAACGAATCAGCACCAAGATGAAGAAATCCAAGTGATTCAACAAAACTGATCTTTGGTTACAAAACACGAACGAAGATTGAAGCATGGAAAGTTTGTTCATTGTAGGCACAAGGTTATAGGCATAACATCAGCAGTCCGGGAGTAAGCCCAAACAATGGAGAGAAAGAGCTGAATAACTTCGGAATCGGAGCTGACAAAAATAAGTCAGACGGAGGCCGAAGACTAAATCCATAGTTTTCTTATAAACGGGTATAAGAAAGGAAACATTGAGTCGTATTCCTTTACTACGAAACCCCTAAAAAGTATAGTATTTTGCTCAAAGGCATTTCAGGAGACTTCTCTGTAGCTGAAATTGAATCCGAGTTCTTAAGACTCGGGCCTTCGCTGAGATTATCAGTTAAAAGATTTGAAGCGAAGTTGTCTAGGGAGAACTGTTTCCTTTCAGACATTATTTGTATATAAATTATGTATCCTTGACTATTGAAGCACAAAATTAAGTGGGACAGTAATAATAAACGTGGAGGTGAGCCTCGTTGTTATATGTGCCAATGTCATGAGCATATTTCAGCCTTAAGTACCTACAAAATCAGGTGCGTTAGGTGCCTCCAAGACCATGAGGAAGGTAAATGTGGGGTAAATCCGCTTTCTGAAAATACTATAGTAGGCTGTGTGAACTGTAGGAACACTGGTCACCAAGAAAGCTATCAGGATTACGTACCTCAGAAGAGTAGAACTCAGAAAAAAAAGAAAGCGGAGGTGTTTACCTCCATTGAAAGCAAATAGAAAAGAATTAGGATCTCAGTGAACTCATTAGTGTAAAATAGTGACAGTGACAGTGGCGTCAAAACGCCAAAACCAAATACAGAGTTCGTACTGTTGGAAAGAGCTTCTCAAGAACATAATATGACTGAGTGAAGTAGTGCCGGGAAGGTCGATCATGACTGAAATAGCATATTTTATATAGAAAATATTATCCGTTAAGTCTTAAGTGTAGCAGTTTAGTTATAAAAGAAACAAATTGCAGCACTGCATATTGTAGGGTAGAAGGGGTTGCATCTGCCAATTCAGTTTTTCGGTCAAATAAACAAAGTGAAAAACATCGAAAATCGATGTTTGTTTCACATCTCTAACTGCAAATTTTCCTTAAAGTTTGACAGTTCTCAGCTAGACACCAACCGAGTTGGACGCGTATGTTTTTTTTTTTGTCTGCTCGAACCAAAAAAAAGGTAAACAGTGGTCGTTAATTTGTAGTTTTTATCGTGTTATATAAACTTTTTGATACCTACAAATATCTTTTGTAAATATATATGTATTGTATATTCAGTAGTACCTATGTAGAAGTGATAATAACTGTTAGTCGCTTACAAAGAAAAAACTTAAAAAGTAAGTTTAAAACAACAGTTTGTTTGGGGCATTTGCCATTCTTTTTGTGGGGTGGCATTTGTCAGTGGAAAAACCACCCAATTGGTTGCTTTTACCAGCGGTAAACTCACCCCATGGCTTAAATTGACCATTGGCGAAGCCACCCTTGGGAGCGCCTTTATCAGAGGCTAGTCCCCTACAAGAGGATAGCAAGTGACTTTTATATTGTAGTAAAATCTATAAAAATCAATCCCGTTCTTCCTATTCTTCAGCTCAGAAAATGACGCGCAAAAAAGGGCAATCGCTCAGAAATCGATGAGCAAACTATGAGATCAGCAGTAGAAGCAGTCGAAGTTTAAAAAAAAAACAATGCCCATAAGCGCAGCAGCTAAATATTATGGTTTGAAGCGGACAAATTTGAGAGAACGGTGAAAGAAGTGGCGATTTTCTAGGTGTCTGTTTAACGAAGATTCAAGAAGTGTTTCGATTTTGAGAACAACTTAATATAGCTCAAATGTTCAAATGTTCACAAGAACGAAAACTCGCATCGCATTTTAAAGAAAGCTCTAATTTACAATACGGTTTTACATGCAAATGCCCGCCACTGCTTTTAAATTTGCCACCGCGAATGATGTTTCTGTTTCATTTATCTTGGACAGAAAACAAAGCTGCTGGTGTGGATTGGATTCAGGGATATATGAAAAGGAATCCAAACTTTAGTGCTGGAAATAAAAAAAATCGAATATGGCAGACGAAGTTACCTATTTTAAATTTTAAATGAAAAGTAGGTATTTATATATATAGGAAAACCTTTTTCAGGTTTCAGCTGAACAAAAACTATGATAATTAAGCTTTTAAGTCTAATTCAAGAAAACTATCATAGACTTGAGAGCGGCATAAAAAATGCATACCAAGGACATTGCCAACGAAATAAATTATTTGTGGTCAATTTGACTTATGCAAAAATTGACTCGAAATGGAAAGGCCTTAAAAAAATATATAAGAAAATTAAGGAAGACAACCAAACGACTGGGCAGGCGAGGAAGTCATGGGAGTACTTTGAATTAATGGACGAAATACTTTTCAGAGCCCTCGAGATCAATCCTCCGGCTGTCCTCTCATCAGAAAATAAACTTGTTGAGTATACAATCCCGATTCCGAGGAAAGTTACGAAGATGAAACTAATTACTCGAACGAATTATTCAGCACCGATTTCAGAAAGAGGACACGCAAGCAAAACGTGGATGATTGTCCTATAGATAAGGGACACAGGGAGAAAAAGTGGATTGTTTTGTGAGCTGTGACTATATTTTGCAAAAATAATAAACTATTCGGTGTTTAAAACACAACACAAGATTGTTAAAAACGCAACGCAAAAGTGGTTGTTTAAGTACGTCAGTGAAGTGTGAAATAAATATCCTATAAACTTAGTGTGGACATCCATTTGGATTACATTTTTTTGATATAAAATTCAGTTTCAGAGGTTTCCAGGAAGGTGAGTCGTCTGAGAATTACCTATTCTTTATTGATTTATTTATTGATTTTACTTTAAAATAGAAAAAAACCTAAAAATAATGATTTTAAGATCAGAATTATCCAGATCCCACCAACAAATTTTTACTTTCATAATGTTCTTATCTACCATTTTGATTTCCACCCGTAACATTTGTCGCGTGGTGCCTGGTGCGTCTAGCCAAATCAATATACCTCATCTGAATCTGACTTATTCAACAAGCTTTTTTTCTTTTAAATTTCATAAGATTCATTCATTTCATAAGATTATTATATTATATATTATATCCAAAAATAATTTATTAAAAATGATTTTATTTTAATTTTAAATAAAGAAACAAATTATAAAGAGCTCTTATATCAAAAATATAAACTAACCAAATTGTTTTTAAAAAAATATCTATCCACCTTCGCACCTTAAGAGGCACCTGCTGTACCTGCAATGGCACCTGAGGAAACTACGGTCTAAGTGTATTGGATAAACTAAACTTTGTTTTTATTGGTTTTTGAGGGATATCTTTGGAAACTAATCTCTTGTCTTAGTGTTAGTTTCCATGAAAAAATAACAAAATGCTAAATATGAACAGGTCACTAACTTGATCGTTTAATTTGAAACGAAAACAGAACAGTCTACAGAACTATTTGGGGAACTACGAGTATAGTTCCATGTCTTTTGTTGAGCACGATAAACAGATTTGACCGATTTACATTCACTTGAACATGAAGGCAGAAGGAACTACAACAAATGAACTATACTCCATACCTAGTAATAAGCGTGGAACTACGAAGAAATGTTAATCGGTCCGAGCTCTCATCATGCAAATAGTTCTTATTTACTTACATCATCTATAATCTATAAATAGCCAAGTCCTATAAGAGAAGCTTATATGAGTTTGTGGACAAATACAACTTGCCAAATCTGGCTGATTAAACGGAAGTTTTTATATGTTACCTACATTATGTAACAACGTGAAGCAGCTCAAACGGCCGAACCGATTACTTTTAAATTTAACTTTAAAAGGTTTTGTAGAAAATGTGAGCCTGAAATACCAACAAATGTATCAACCTACATTTTTTATTTTTGTTATTACCTATTTATCGCTTATTTGTTATGTTTAATAACTACACATAATTTACCAAATGGAACACTGCCGAAAGTTACAAGAACACTTTATTGAGATAGGGAAGAAAATTTTATTCAAAATATAGGTACATACAGATGAACCTGTACCTTCAGAGAAATCGAATCAAGACCTGATCGCGACAAATGGCAAGCTGTTGTTGAAAAATACTTGCTGTCATTGAAGTTGAACAAGATGCTTCCAAAAACATCATCAGAGATGAAAGTTTTGAGTTTACGATGGCGACCGATCGGTCAAACCAACAAAGTGTAAAATATCGAAAAATCGAATTTTTGTTTCACATCTCTAATTGCAAACTTCCCACAAAGTTTGACAGTTCTCAGATAGACACCAACCAAGTTGGAAGTGTGTGATTTTTTTGTGTCTGCTCGAACCAAAAAAAATAAGGTAAACAATGGTCGTTAATTTGTAGTTTTTATAGTGCTATGTGAATTTTAGATATAAATATATTTTATAAATATATATAGTGTAGTATGTAGAAGTGATAAATATTAGTCGCTTACAAGGAAAAAAAGATAAAAATTAGTTTATAAAAGAACAGTGTGTGGGGTACATTTGCCACTTGTTTGTGGGGTGCATTTGCCAGTGGCAAACCCACCCCATGGGTTCCTTTTACGAACGGCAAAGCCACTTTGGGGGTGCCTTATTCTATCCTATTCTTCCTATTTTTCAGTTCACACCTCAAAAAATCCTGCGCAATTATGCCAAAAAGGGCAATCGCCCAGAAATCGACGAGGGAAAAATGAGAACAGCAGTACAAAAAGATCTGCTTCGATTTCTTCTGATGAAGAAAATGACTTCAGCAGCTTAGCTGACAAGTGATAAATCCACAGGGCTTGGAATTGAAGAAGAAAGTGATGACAACTATAAGAGCAGTGATGAGTTGGAGAAATATCGGGTGCGCGAAGACGATATACTAGAAACTATGTCCTTCGTCCTTGTAAGGTACGTCGAACAAATAACTTCTAAGAGCAGAAGTGTTTTTCAAATCGATTTTTTGAGAAAAAAACAAAAGGGACCCGCTTTTTATGAGCCTATTATTGAGGATTATTGAGGATGTTTTGGGCGTTGACCGAAATCAAATATAATTAAAGTTACCAACACCCTTTCATGCACTGGGAACATCTCGTGCTGCTGCTACCTTCGTTTTCAACATAAGTTAAATATACCTACAATACTAAATGATGCAGCTGTTAATTTTAAATCTACCTACTTATTACTTTTTAAATAACCTCAATTATTATTGTTTTTTCGTTAATTTTAAACCTGATCAAGCGCTGTGAACTATGAATGAAAGGTTTTAAATACTAAATATGAACTGAACATGTTAAGAAAAGTCGTACTTAGTATAAACTTTTAAGTTAATATTAATATATATATGAATGAATAAATCTGTTTTGTTACGTTATTATAATTATAAGTATTTTTATTTGTTTTAAATTTTATATTTAGGTACCTGGTAAACCCTCCCCTACGTCCTTGACAAAACCTCCCTACTGGGGAGGCTTTGCCACATCCCTTTTTTTTGTTTTTTTGTTAAATCATTAAAAATAGAAATAATTGAGATATTAAGATAAAATATACTTTAAAGTGAAGATAACAACGTCAAGGTACATATAAAATAGCAAGAAAATATAAACCACGGAAAAGCTGTATGTAAGGACAATTTTCCTAAATCCTGGCAAATGCACCCCCTTCTACCCTATCTACTTAATGTTGTGCGGCAGATCTTTCATTTGCTTTGATATTACGCAGCTCAGTCGTCATCAAGATGCATCAGGATATGAGCACTGTCAAGGTGTAAAGGGATTGAGGAGATATTATATTAAAGCAACTATTCACCATGAACTAGTTTTCCAGAAAAATCCAAATGCAAAAGTACTTTGCAGTAGACTTTGCCGATGCTGATTATGCTTCCAACAAAAACGATAAGAAATCCACAAGAAGAAATTAAAGAAAGAGCAAGTATTTGCTTGCTCCACAAACGAATCTGAATATGTAGCTTTAGCGCTAGCCATGCAGGAAGGGGTATGGTTACGAGGACTACTCTGTGATCGAACCATCCTAATTTTGGAAGACAACCAGAGCTATATCAAAATATGCAACGTACTCGTATATGGATGCTTTTTGGATCTTCTTTTCCTCCAAGAGCGGTGTTATAACTTATTGCCCTCCTACCCTGCACTAGACCACTAGAGCAATGGCTTTGTTAAAATCGTTAAAAAAAAATGTGTGGTATATCAAGTTACATTTTTTTTTATGTGGTTCCAAAACAATTTGAATCTACTCTTATCTTACCACAAAAATAACTAACAATCAGTGTTCTTAAAGAAAAAAGTTAAATAACAAAACAATAAGTATAAATAAAGTTAAAAAAAAATTAATATTAAAATTTAAAACTTAGCTTTTAACAATAAATAATAATTATAAATCTTCACAACACTGGTTATCTGGTTAAATAAATTGCCGCACTACTTTAAAATTGAGCATTTAGTGTTTTCAGTGCTTTTAAAAGTTAATAACAAAAATCCAAGAAATACATAATTATCCAAAAAAAAAAAGTAATATCCAACTACAATATGTTGTTGTGCAGTTAAAATTTTACATGTTGAAAAGGATAGACCTTTCCTTGTTGCGAGCAAGTTTCAAACTTCATTGTTGTGATGGCGTTGCAAAACATTGTTGATCTTCAACTTAAGTGGGGAAAAATCTATTTTTTTGAATCTGGGTAAGGAGGTGAACTTCTTCACATTACTGAGATCATTACTGGTGGCGTTGGTCTTGCTCTTGGAGCATTTATCAATGTATTTATTATTTGGAGTGATTCTAGCCAAAGTGGCATACTTCTGATATATTCTCGAGGCACTGTCCGAGCCATGCATGCAATTGTTCTTTAAGTCCGATTCGTTTTTAGTGTCATCGAATTTGAAATCGATGTTTTGCAAAGCAGCAAGATTGAGGATCCTCTGGGATTGACTGTGAGCTAGTTGATGATGATCATTGACTTCGTCGATCTGACGTGTTACAGTGTAGACGTTTTCTGAGATTTTTCTCGCCATCAAAGGCGAGGAAGATGTCTTTTTCGTTGGACTCCTACGATTCTCGGTATCATCTGCAACAACTGTGGAACGCAAGCGTTGGTCAATTATCTTTTGTGGAGACGATATGTAGAGATTCTCACGTCGAATAACTTTGATGTTTGCCAAGTGACGGAGATTGTTGGAGTTTCCTGTTTTTTCAGCAATCGAGGGACTGCGACGTCGCATTTTGGCCGTGTCACAACTGTTTGGGTAATAAGACGGAATTTTATCATCAATACTTATGACAGACTTGCGTGGGGTTTGATAGTAGCTCTCTTCAAGATCGACAGAGGCTTTTCCTTGGGATGGCAGACAAATGCCTATGTTCTCATAGAGGTTTGATTTATTCAAAACCGATGAGTTTCCCATATTTTCATAGACTGCACTTTCATTGGGCGATTTTTGATGGTCATCCTTCTTCTTCTCCTTGTCGTTCTCTTCCTTTTGATCATCATCATTTTCTTTGTCACTGTCTGAGGATTGTTCTTTAACTATCGGTGCCATAGCACAGTAACCCGAATTATCATCAATCAAAACCTTTTGTTGGCTACTTTTGATATTCAAATTCGAACCAACCAAATTAACACTTGATGAATTGCATGAGAAATTGAAATTCGGTTGTATCTGCTCGGATATGTTCAAACTGTCCAAAGACTCACGTTTTGTTGTTGTTGGCGACTCTTCTTTGTGCACTATAATTTCTATAGAGGAATCGTCAAGGCTTTCCATTAATAATAATTCGGATGAAAATGAGCTGTTTTCATCCAAGTTGGATAGATCGTCGAAAGCATTGATTTTGGATAAATCTGGACTTGAAAAACTATTGCGTTTATTGGCCATGGCTTTTTTACGAGCCAGTGATGTGTTTTGGGTTTGTTGTTTGCGTCGGATATTACTGTTTGGTGGTGTATTCACATAAAATTGTTCCGGAGGATATTCTTTGTCCGGACTGGCACTGATAAGATCTTCTGCAGTACTTACCTGACCTTCGCTAACACTTTCAGAACGTTTTGATCGTCCGAAGATGTTGTCTAAGACATTTTTGTATTTTTTCTTCTTTGCCAATTCAGATTCGGGATTGGTGTTCGATCGGGGAATTCCTATGTCTTGTTCAAAAGTGTTGATGCGTTTGCGAGGTGGGAGTGGTGGAGCTGGTTCCAGGGCCGCCTCCTCGCTGGAAATTAAAAAAAAAAAAAACAATAAATAAATATTTTGAAAAGTTCTGTTTTGTTTTATATGCAATTTAGTTTTGTACTGAAATTTCGTAAGTGAGCGGCGTGTACCCTATCCACAAGAAAGGAGATGTTCTGAACTGCGCCAACTACAAGGCATAAGTCTCCTAAATTTCGCATATTCTGTGTGAAGGTCTGAACCTTTTCGCGCGTGAACCTATTGGCCCCTATCAGTGTGGTTTCCAGCCAAGTAATTTAACCATTGATCAAATTTTCACACTTCGACCTCTTTATCGATTTTAAAGTCGCCTATGACAGCGTGAATATTGAAGTGGAGGCGGCGAGAATGGGCCTGGCTGTTAATGAACATAAAACAAAGTATATTATGCTCCTCGGGTGTAGTAGGCTTGGGCAAAACGTGACGATATAAAGCTTTAACTTTGAGGTAGTTCCACTATGGGCGAATGCACACCAGCCCGCCGAGTTTCAATTACAACTGTGACAGCCAATGCAGTGGAGAACGACCTCAACCAACTCAACTTAGCGTACGCAGCTGGAGGCAACTGTCTAGGGACCGGGCTATCACTATTTTATAATTGTCAAACATCAAAATAACGATCAACTTGGTCAAAAATATCAAAAAACAACATTGCAGGCATGATAAAATAGTCACTATCAACTCTCATATTAAGGTGAGGAATCCTGCGTCTGATGATATGAACCCGGAAGACCAATCGCAGCCTTGTCAACAAGCCCTAAGAAGTGATACCCAGAAACCTCTGGTTCGACTCCGAATGTGCTCAGGCAAACAAAGCCAAAACAGAGGCATAGAAATAATGGCTCCAGAGAGGTACTAGAGCGTCCAGAAATCTCTATGTAGAGCGAAGAAAAGATGAGAAACGCCTACTCAGGAGGAATAAAAAGAACACCAACAACGCGAAGTCGAGGAGATGCAGAGGTGTTTTAGCAGAAAAGAGGTGCGAAACTTCTACAGAAGAGTGAAACAGTCTTCATCAGGTTTCACAAGCCGCCCCGCGCCCGGCAAAGATCAGGATGGAAACACAATAATAGAAATGCAGTCGATATCAGCAATCTGGAGAGACTACTTTAACCAGTTGTTAAATGGCGATGACAGCCAAGATCCGCCCGAAGACCAACTTCTACCACTTAATCTAAATGGCAGCCATAACCAGATCGCTCATCTGCAAAATATAGTCGGAGGAAAGTATGCCCGATGAGTGGAATCTCAGTACCATCAGCCCGATCCACAAAAAAGGAGACCGCCTACTCTGCGCCAACTATAAAATCCTGTCCAGCGTTTTATGTGAACGTCTAAAGCCGTTTGCTGATGACCTTATAGGTCCTTACCCATGCGGCTTCAGACCTGGAAAATCTACGGCCGACCAAATGTTCACATTATGCAAGATCCTGGAGAAAACCCAAGAATATAACATCGAAGCCCACCACCTATTCGTCGATTTTAAAGCAGCTTACGACAGTGTTAATAGAGTTGAATGGTATCGTGCCATGTCTTACTTTAGAATCCCTGCTAAACTGATGCGCCTTATCAGGATGACGTTGGAAAATGCTCGCTGTTCCGTCTAAGTTGGTAGGGATTCTAGTGAAACTTTCGAAACCACCAGAGGGCTAAGACAAGGTGAAGCACTTTCACACAGCTGTTTTAACATTGTGCTGGAAAATGTCGTACAGAACACCCATGTTAGCACATCGGGCATCATCTTTAATAAATCGACACAATTACTTTTGATTGCAGACAACATTGACGTGATAGGAAGAACAAAGTGGGCAGTAACCGGTGCCTTCACTACCATGGAGTCAGCAGCAAGCAGAATGGGACTGAAAATAAACGAGGACAAGACGAAGTATATGCTTTCATCAACAAAAGTCCAAACCCACCACCGACTTGCTCAGGATGTGACCATTGATAGGTATAACTTCGAGGTAGTCAATGAATTTGTCTACCTAGGCACTGCTATAAACACATGTTGTTGCCTACATCAGCGCTGAAATCAAACGCAGACTACTCTTGCTAATCGCTGTTTCTTTGGGCTGAATAAGCAATTGAGGAAGAAAGCTGTCGAGAACACTCATGATCCCGGTCCTGTTATATAGTGCAGAAGCATGAACTCTCTCCCAATCCAATCGGATGAAAAGTCACTTGGAGTCTTCGTAAACCGAGAAGACAACATTTGGTGAAGAAGATACAACGGCGAACTATACGTGCTGTACAGCGACATAGACCTAGCCAGAAAAATTCGAATTCAGCGACTAAGATGGTTGGGCAATGTAGAGCGAATGGACATCGACGCTCCAGCTCGTAAAGGCTTCAACGCCAAACCAGAGGGAGTCAGAAGCCAAGGTAGACTTCATCTTCGATGCAGCGATCAGGTTAAGGGAGACCTCTGACAATTTGGAGTGCAAAATTGTAGACGGCAGGCTAGGGATCGAGCCGGCTGGAGGGGCATACTAAGCAAGGCCTAGGAGAACCACACTCAGAAAAAAAAACATGGAACAAAATAAAAATAAAACAACACTCACCTTATTGCCTTGCAATCTGTAGATGTAGGTTTCATCTCCTCATATATGCCAGACGCAATGGACCCTCGGGGTTGTTGCAGAAGCTTCAAGTCAAGTCCATCTGGAATCTCTTCATAAATACCCGACATCCCAGAAACTCGTCTCGACCAATTAATACTAAAAAAAAAAGGAAAATTCTTCGTAATAAATATAAAATAATGTAAAATTGATTCAACTGTTACCTATCGCCATCTGGAATTTTCGGCAAAGGTCCGAGGATAGCTTGTAAATTCTGTTTACCCGATTTATTGCCAGAATTGTTTTCGAGGCGACCTCGACTCGAGCGTCTTGTTTCCAAAAATACTTTAACAATAAAAAAAAACAAGCTATTAAATTAAAAAAAAAAGAAGACCATTGGAACTTACTTTGCCGGTGTAGCTCCAGATTCTTTATTGATTTCTTCATCCATTTCATGTGACGGCGGCAACTGGACTCAGAGTCCACAGCAAAATAAATAAAACACCTTTTCCGATTTTGCATCCAAAATATACCATACGAGTGTTGTTTGGTTCTCGAAGATGCCAAACTTATTGTAATTCCAGGAATATTAATTGACACACTCAAGTTTGCGGCTTCGTCTTCCACATTTCGGATAAAGGTGATGCGCAGGAAACAAGGAAGACATTTGATTGCTTCAATTTTAACCAAGCACTTCATCCACGACTGTGAAACAGTAATTGAGAATGTTGAAAATTTCGAGATAAGAATGCAAAGTTTAGTAAAAAAAAGAAATAAACCTAAAAATAGCGCACAGACGAAGTCAAGATAGGCTAATAAGAAAAATGAACCGCAAATCTTCGCACGTATTCCACAAATGGTTTTGAAGAATGCGCTCTGAATCAGCAATAGGATTTTGAAACATGCAGTTGGCATTAATTTGCATGCAGTCTGCGAGTGCAATTCATCATTTTCGTTACTCACCTTAAATTTGAGTGCTTCAGACTTTTTATCGTGGATGTCTAGCTTTACGTCCATAAACATTGAGATCTCATTGCTTTCCATTGTGTGAAGAATGGATGCTGGCGATGGCGAGGCGAGGGACGGAAATGCGTTCCTTAATTTGTCTTTTTTATACCTTATTTGCTACTCTATTCTGGGACTTGTTCCTGGTGGGTGGATGATGTGTGTACATGAATAGTCTATTGCAAGACCCGAACGACTCAAAGTTCCATTGTTGAGTGGATTATCATTTTTATTAGCAAGGCCAAAAGGATTTCAAAAGATTGTTGGGGTTCGGGTTGGATTAACACGAAATAAGATCAGGAGTAATTGTTAAAAAATCAAAATCACCACACCCGATAAAAAACGCTGCTGCTTCTACAAGGAGATGAAAAATGTATTTCTTCTCTTGCTTCTTCCTTTCTTTAGATTTTTGACATGCTCAGTGCAACAAGGAAAAATATCCTTTGCAAGGATTTTCAAGGGATATTTTTATATTTTTTCAGTTGGTCATTGTGGTTGTCACTGAATGTAGGTTTTTGCTATTAATTTTATTAAAAATATAAAATATAATGTTTAAACTTTCATTATATATGTATGTGAGTACGAAGTAAAATTTAAAGAAAATATTTTTTGAATAGCAGTAAACAAAAGCGAAGGCGAACAGCAAAAATTCCAATAAAAGTGTTTAAAAAAAAACTGTTGCATGCATCACTGCCAGATTTGTGGACTTTGAGTTTAATATAATAATGGCTGCGTTCAATTCAAGTTTCGGCATTTGAACAGGGTAGCTAGGCTATATAAATAATTATAGTAGGTACTATGAAATACGAATTAATAACTACTGTTTCAATTAGTACATGATACCTTCTGATTGTATTGTATAAAGCTGTTAGAAAAGAATTTTAAGGCTCAAGAGGGGGACGCAGTCAAACGACCAGAGTACTATTTTATACTGTGCTTTCAATAGGCCAAATGATGTCATTGTAGCATATGTGTAGCATATCAGAAATGTCAAATCAGGCAGACGGCACGATTGCCATGTCATTATTCTTAAGTGAATTTTTTGTAAAACCTTTTGATGAAATAAAGAATCAATCTATCTATCTATCTACTGTGCTTTCAATAGGCCAAATGATGTCATTGTAGCATATGTCCAAACTAACTCATTTCCCATACAAATTCTCATATCAAAATTATCTAATTTCAACCTAATTTCGGAGAAATACGGTCCCAAACTAAATAAAATCTTTCAGCACCAAATTGTATGCTAGTAAGATTTTGGTAGAATGTAAAAGGAAGCTTATAATGAAGGTTAGAAGAAGAAAAAAATACATCGAGTTGTTGTCAAACGAAATTTGCAAACTCAAATGAAAAGCACTCTTTCTTCTTATTTTCAAATTAACTTATTTCAGCTTTATACTACGTTTTCCTTAGGTCCGAAATAAGGATATTTGAAAATTTGTTAAAAAAGTGTTCATCTAGGTTTGACAACAGCCTATATCTTCTTTCTTTTTCTTTGTTACAACCTTTCCATTCTTTCGTCTTGTTTTGTTTACTACTACCGTCGCCGTGGATTTTATTTCAAAATTGTTATTTTGTATTGTTTACTTCTGCCGTTGCTTTGCATGTTGGCTTGGATTTTGTTTTAAATTGACATTTTAGAAAATATCTTTTAGATTGTTGATGAGATGTCGAGGTCGTGATAGAGGACGGTTGTGCTGTGCCAAGCACTGCCGTCCATTAATCTATTAAAAAAAAAAAGTAAACGTTTTATTGGCAAATTTTTTCAATTTTTATCGGGAGTTAAAAAAGTAACTGAGTAAATTTAATTAAAAAAAAAAAATCATCGGTCTACCGATAAACAACCAGGGCACAAATAGTGCCCAGCAACTCGTCATCCGAAAGTCCCGTATCCTTCAGCACCGCTAGAAGTTTCTTCACGGTTATTAACTGTAACTTTGGGGAGAGTGTACAGTTAAAGCAACAGGCTGAGCGGTAAACTTTCGGAATTTTCATCCACCGCAAACTGGCGGCGAATTCAAACAACGGATTCTGTAGCAGCAACTGTAAATTCATCTTTAATCGGCTACAGAATTCCACAAGGAACATTGTCTGGAGTTTTAAGCAAAGCCCACCAAATGAAAAAAAAGGCACTACATTTTTAACATTGGTGTGAGAGCAACAAGCACCAAAACCGCAAACAGCAGCAACGTCTTAATGCAGCAACTTGGTTTATAAAATATTCTATTCACATAGAAAACGTTTGATAATTTTTCTTTATACTCTAACCAGTAATTGTTAATTTTTAAAGTAAAGTAATCGTCTAAAAGGAAAATTTTTATGTGAACGTAATTCGTGATTTCATGTTACAAATGTGATTTATTCAATTTTCGTAACTCAATAGAGTGTTCCTGCTCTAAAAAATACTTTTTGTTCATTTAATAATTCTTTTATTTCATTTATTTTCAATGTGATTCCATTTTCCATACAACAAGATATAGAGCGTATTCGCTCTTAAAATTTCAATCAAACGAAACAAATCTATATAGTCTATATAGTTTATATTTTCTGTTTATTTATATATTTTAGGTTTATCGTAGGCTAGATTTATTAGGGGTATTCACGATCTGGTGCAAACAAGTATTGTAAAATTGCGAAATTGTTTGTATTTCTTGTAGATCGTGTACTCACTTCTTCCAATCTGTAGCAAAACTCACACAAATGTCAAAATCAGGTTGACACAAATGTCAAAATCAAAAGTACACATTTTGCACCGTTGTATTTTCCTTTTGCAATGGGGTTGTGGTATAGATAAAGTGCAAAAGTGTAACAAAATGACAGCCAGTATATTTGTTGTTGTATTGCAAGAAAACATAGCACTTCTCCACTTTTACAACGATGCAAGACAAGTTACACCAGATCGTGAATAATCTTATTATATTATTATAATTATTTTATAACATAAATTATGAAAACCACGAATACAAAAAAGGAAAAACAAAATCAATCTCGTTTTCATTTCCAATGGCGAGCACGGACCAATATACAGACCGCCAACTCGTACTCCTCTTGCCTGAAACACCCTCGAAATATTTTTTCTTGTCTGTGAAGTGAATACGTGTACATCTCTCTCTGTAGATTTTGTAATGTCAAACCTGCGTATGCCATTTATTTTGTAGGTGTGTTTGAAATATTACTATTTACCAAAGGAAAATCCTATTAGGATTGTCTAAACCAAAAAGTATTACTGAATGCATTCAATCGACAGCTGTCATCTGTTGTCATTAATTTGTCATCAACAAAATTTTTAAAGAGAAAGACTGGCACAAACTTTCCGAATTTTTTAAATTTACTTAAGCAAACAACTTTCTGTCCATTTATAACCACCAGAAATCACTATGGTTCAAGTAACTAACGTTAACATCCCCAATGAACTTGCTCCTATTTTTTGTGTCATCCCTCTTGTATTCGTTTTCCTTTGGACGCTCATAATTGGCGATTTCAAGGTAAGTTTAAATTTGTTCACTAGCCACTTCATTGGAAGTGGGAACTTCCTACTCACCTACCTGTTGATTTTTGTTTGTTTGTTTTATCTTTAGAACTTCAAAGGCAGCAGGAAATCATGTGCCGTTTATACAGCTAAGGATCCCGTCAATTGCTACCAGAATTTTGGACAACCTAATGGAAAGGATCATACCAACTAAAAAACAAAAATGTCTACTTTAACTCATAGAATAAAATCAATTATTTAAATTAAAAAAAAAACGATGACTCATGGTTTTAAGTTTTCTAATGTTTCGTCTTACTTCTTTAAAATTGTTCTTTAGGTGCAACAGTGGCGTATCTGTTACAGAAAACTACTTAAAGCACTCTTCCGAGCTTCTCACTGCTACAACGTTTCCTTTGGAATCTTACTGGTTATCAACCACTTGAGTAGAAAGCAACTGCACATAATTGATTTTGCGCAAAATGCGGATATGGGGAAGAGGTTGTTTCACTTCGTGACCGTGTTCTTATCGATTGTCTCCGTCAAATTAAGCCAAGCTTTCAACAGTTTTCGTACAAAAACCAGGTTGATTCAAGGAGGCACACCAATAATCACAACCTTTGTACTTCCCCCTTTCCATTTCGTTATAAAGTACAGCAAAAGCTCGAGGCTTCCTTCTAAAGCTTGATGCCATTCATTCAAATTTCAGAGAAGTGTATGCTTTCACTTACTTAGCGGAATTGAAATGTCGTTCCATCTCATGAAGAGCAGCACTTGAACTCCTCCTGGGCATTCGCATTATCATCAAGATCCTTAAGTTTGTCCCGGTTCAATTGACCCTCACACTGGTTTTGATCCACATTGCTTTTACTGTGAAGTAACGATGTCAACTATCGTCCGTTTCAGTTCGATAAAATAAACAAAATGTACTTTGGTTGAATGGTATATATTTTCTTGAAGCCTTAAATCGACACCCTAAATACTAAAACAAAATTATTTAAGCTTGCTTTGTTTTTAATTTATTTCGAAATTAAAATAGCTGTTCCATGGTCCCTTGCGAATGAGTGAACAGTTCTCCATTTACCAGTTTCAGGATTATATTCCTCTATGACGTGCTTAAAGTCACCTTCATTAACCTCAACCAAAACCAATAAACGATTCATCCAAGAAATACATTGAACATACTGATGAAACTTTCCCGAAGGAGAAATCTCGGTCCAAGCATCTGTTTGGAAATCATAACGTTCAACCATTGTACATATGCCACTCTCAGTACGGCCACCAACTGCGTACAAGAATCCCTTTACAACACACAATCCCAATGCAGCGCGAGCCTCACCAGGAGGAGTCAGCTCGGCCCATGTATTGGTTTGTGGATCGTAAAACTCGAAAGTGTTATGATCGAAGTCACTGGTGCTCCCAATGGCATACATCAGTCCATTGAATACAGTCACACCCGGCTGGTTACGATGTTCTTGCATCGAAGCCACCTCTTGCCATCCTTGTGGAGAATTAGGATCCCACTTCTCGACAGTGCACAGATTGTCTGTTCCGTTATGACCACCAACAGCGTACAATTGACCGTTCAAATCAGCCATTCCAAAAGAGAAACGACGTCCGATCATGGGTGGCAATTCAGTCCAGACCTTTGTTTCCAAATCAAAGCAATGGACACAACTTGTCTCGGTGTTATCCTGAACTGTTGTGCATGCAAGATATGCCTTTCCATTTATAAGGATGCCGTTGGTGTACCAACCTAGCTGCGGTTTTTCAGGCCATTCGGCGCTATTCCAAGACCCAGTTAAAAGGTCAAATTGATCAGCAATGAGGGGTGTCTCGAGTTCTGTGCCTCCTTTTATTAAAATTATCTCGCCTTTCTGGTTCCTTGGCTTGCAGAGCTCCTCGGCAAAAAGCGAGCCTCGTGTTGCTGGTGACATGTGCCATTTCAATGCCTTCATGATGATTAACTGGTATTCAGGCGCCGGGAGTGCATCTCCTATCTTGTTTACTATAAACTCAGGTGTCAAAAGCGGGAATCTCAAATGGGACAAGAGTTCAATGCAATGAGATTCACGGTTCGGTTTGTCGTGTTCAATCCAACGCATTATTCCATGAAAAACATCTTCTTCTGACCGTACAGAAAGATCATTTCGTTTCAAAAGTTGCCCCAATAGCTCTGCTTCCAGCTCTAAGAACGATTGCTCCTCAATCAACTGAGCGAAATTCTGTGCAGCGTACATTAAAGCCTTCTCGAAGAGTTCTTGATAGTTGTTCTGCTTACAAGTGATAGCGACTGACAAGCAGTTGGATTTGTCCAGAGACCTTGATAAAAAGTCAGAACACTCGGCTTCGACTGTGTGAAGTTTTAAGAGATTTGATACACGCATGATGTCGTAGACTGTTTCGCTCGTAATCTCAATAGTAGCTGTGTAAATAAAATTTAATAATAATTTCAATATATCACCGTTTACATCATCGATGGTTAGCTCAGTAATTGTGGAATTTTGCAAAAGTTTCAAGAAGTATTCACTTGCTGCAGAAAGTATAATGCGATGGGCCGAAATCCGAAAATTATCCTGGCCAGCTATCAAATCGACATCGCAGAACCTTTGGTCCTCGAAAAAAAGTTGCATTTTGCTAAAGGTCTCCCGGCGATTTTCACATTTTATTATTGCTGTTTTATCGCTTGGGGTTTTGTGGAGCTCCATCATTGGCATCTTGAAATTTTTTCTTTAGTTCTTTTAATAGAAATGTAATTTGTTCTGATGAAAACAATTTTCCTTAAAAAAAATCGAAATGAAAAACACAGCAACTGAAAATTACACGCAGAGTGCGTTTCAGGTGTTCTTTATTTGTATTTAGCTGGGTTAAGCGTTCCTGGATAAAATATCTTGTAGCTTGTATAATAGTATTGAGGGAGCTCTGGAAATCACATAACGTTACGTCTCACTTACATTATGTTGTGTTGTTTAGTTTTGTTTTGATTATTTTTTTTTTTTTTTTGGTTTAAGCTTCTTTGTTTGCTTGATTGTAGCAGGCATGTGTAGCGTCAGGGTAATACAGCTATGACTACATTGTATTTAAAATCTATGGTAGTCTAGATGTGACATTTGACTGTGTTTTCCTCTAGTGTCTCAAATCTTCGTTATAGGGTTTTCACACCGAGCTAAAACGCGGTTTTCGCAAAAAAATCCCAAAACCTGAACGAAAACACAAGTTTTACCATACGTTTTTCCTCATGACAAGTTTTATAAAACGACTGGTTTTATATAAAACCTGTCGAAAACTTGTTGGAATACAAAGCAAACACACCTGAGTTTGTTGTGATTCTTTCAGAACACACCTAAGTTTGTTGCGATTCTTTCCAAACACACCTAAAAAGCGCATAAACGTCAAACAAAATCAATCATAGCAGCCGAAAATATTTTCATTTCAAAATTTGATAGTCAGTTATTGTTGTAAAAATGAAGTGAAATGTCAAACGAAAACTTGAAAATCCGGTGTGAATAATTTTCAGGTTCTTGTAAACTTTTAGCTGAAAACCGGATTTTCGGCTCGGTGTGAAAACCCTATTATGATAGCTAACCCCGACGCCACACATGGCAACTACTGGCAAGACAGTTGCAATACTCTCACATTTTCAACTCACACAGACAAATTCCAGCGAATTGGAACACAGGTAGGTATCTGACAATTAAAGGTGGCTTTACATGGAGCTGCAACAAATTCTTCTTCACTATGATTTTCATATACTCTGCATCCATGAAGACGTCTTCATTTTGGTCTTCGCTCTCTATCACACAAGTATGATTTTTATATTCTGCATACTCTTTTTTACAGATTATGACTTGCAGCTCCATGTAACCACCTTACGATTGCATACAAGGAATACATTAATTTTTATAATTGCTGTGCAGTTCAACTGGAGTACAGTTCCACCCAGTCTTGTTTTAATTTTAACCCAAAATAAACTTCTCCTTTTATTTCTCTATTTTTTACTGATTCTTTTATTTCTACATCGAATGTTGCATGAAACTTCCTATAAAAAAATGTTGCCTCCTGGAACGCAGTAAGCCGAAAGCTACAAGCAACAAAAGCTTAAGCCAAAAACCCGCAACCTCAAACTTTAAGGAAGTGTATTTCCGAACACACCAATTTTGTCAGTTTAGCCAGTTCTTCCAGTTTGGACACTGGCGATGTCTTTTTTGATTAAGAAGCTTATGACAGACCTCGCCAGGTAACATTTATACCAAACCGAGTGGAGCAGCAAAGTAGATCCAGCAGGACCTACTGCGAATAAGGACTTGAAACTTGAAAGCCTGACACATCAGTATTTACACGAACGAAACTAGGTAACATTCTGCGTGCAAATAGACAACGCCAAACTTTGAACAAACTAGCATTTTTGATGACGGCGAAAGTTATGACCTTGATTACATGATGACATCACAAGAAAGCTCTCCAACTCTGTTGTTGTGCATCATTTATAAGTTTGTTTTTCTGGGTATTTTGGCTAGTTTATCGTAATCCATTTTACTGTGCGCTCAGAACAATCTAATCTTTTAAACAAAGGTAGTGTTTTCGTTTAGTGAATAGTTACATAAAAATAACACTAAGAATGTCTCCTATTTTTGCACCAACAATCCCACTAAGCAATGGCCAGCAAATGCCAGTTCTTGGTCTTGGTACGTGGCGCTCCTATGAGTCAGAAGCAGAAAAGGCTACCAAAGAAGCCCTCGATTGTGGCTATCGTCATATTGACACTGCTTTTGTGTACGAAAATGAAGCAGAAGTTGGACGTGCTGTCAGGGCAAAAATTGCCGAAGGGTTGATTCGTCGAGAGGATGTCTTCATCGTCACCAAGTTGGGTGGTATTCATCATGAACCAAAATTGGTGGAACACGCATGTCAGCTAAGTCTGAATAACCTGGACCTAGGCTACATTGACCTATACCTGTTACACTTCCCAGTGGGTCAAGTTTACAATGGCGATGGTAATGTTCACGGCAGTGGTGAACTCTCAGACGTTGACTATCTGGACACTTATAAGGAAATGGAAAAGCTAGTCGAATTGGGTATGGTTCGAGGTATTGGATTATCTAATTTCAACAGCGAACAGATTGAGCGAGTGTTGAAAAATTGTCGCATCAAGCCATTGGTCAACCAAGTCGAGTGCCATCCGGCATTCAATCAAAAGAGGCTCATTGAATTCTGTCGTCAGCGTGATATTGTTGTAACAGCTTACTGCCCATTGGCCAGACCAAAACCCGATTTGAAATGGCCACCATTCATTTATGATGCTACTGCTGAAGCACTTGCCAGGAAGTATAACAAAACACCCGCACAAGTTAGTTTAAGGTATCTGATTCAAATCGGAACGGTGCCCATACCAAAGTCTGTTAGCAAAAATAGGATCGAGGAGAATTTCAAGGTCTTTGACTTTAAGTTAAGCGATGAAGACATTAAGATCATAGACCAATACAATACCAATGAGCGGATGATCCCGTTCTCGGGTATGAGGAATCATCAGTATTTTCCATTTAATATTGAATTTTGATTTGTTTTTGTTTTGAATAAAGCTCAAATGTAGATAAATAAATAAAAAATGAGATTTCGTTTGGTTCTTTCGATTAGAGTATGCTTTCAAAGATGAGTATCCACATAGAAATTCTTTGCAGTTGGAGTCACTTCGAACCGAGGTTTGTTAAACTGGAAAACTACAGCTAATATACTGAAATGAGGGACACGAACAAGTATTTACTATTTGAGAAGAATCAACTTTTTAGGTTGGTGGTTGTGTTACGAAGAATATATAAAACATTTCAAAGGTTAAATTGAAGGACACTTTCGAATACAAAAAGAATGTACCACTGGGTGGTAGTGGTACGACCTTGCTCTTACTCTGGATCTTATGTACTTTGAGAGCAAAAATATGTGTAGGTATGGAGTTTGGTTAATTTATTGGGAAAACTAAGCATTTAATAATATTTTCTTAACAAATGTCTAAAGTAGGAAAGGATTTTTTAAAGATCGTTAAAACTGTTAGTTTTTTTTTTAAGAATCTCTGTGCTAATGTTCAGTAAATGCAATTAGAGACTTAAGGTTATAAAAGACAAATCCCCAAAAATCTATTTCAAGCAAAAAAAGACTTATAGAAAATTTAATCAAAATTGTTGCAGCCATTTTCTAGAAAAATAACATTTTCGTTGACTGTTTTAATGTTAATAACCGTTATTTTTATACCTAAAATCAAAGAAGGTTCGGTTATTTTTGAACAGCTTGGGATCAAGATGCCCTTAGATCTATACGGTTTTCAGCGTTGGACTTGAAACTAATAAGAGTTTCAAATTTCCACAACAAAAATAGTATTTGATTTGGTAAAATTTTGAAAAAAATTTGTTTGAATATTTTTTTTTTCATTTTTGTTATTCTTCAAAATTTTGATTTTGAAAATTAATTTTTCTAAAACGTTTTCCTTAAATAACTTTATTTAAAAATACAATAAAAGAAGATATTTCCAGCTTAATAAAAAGGTATGGCATATGGCATTGTAAAAGCTACTGATATTTTTTAATATTTGTTTTCCAAATTTAAGTAATTTTTTAGAAAAATACCCCACCTAGCTAAAAGAGTCGGATTAGACACCCACCTTGTGCACCATTTTTTGCTTATCTTAACCTAACCTACTCGCTCTATCTTTTTGGTACACCGGTGCTTGAACTAGTGGCGCATTAACGAACCCCATTTTGAGCGACCGAAGTTTGGTTCTCTCTTTTTGCCTACAAGCTGATGTGCATTTTATTATGAGTACGTCAACGCTCTCCAGTGATTTTAAAATGGTTACAACCGGGTAACGGGATAAGGCACATTTGGGATACCGGTTGCTTGTCTGTTTTGAATGCATTGGATGGCTACGAACAGCAAGCATATTGCCACTGGTAATCAAACTATTGGAAGTAGAAGGTGTACGAAATAGGAAAGTAAAAAAAAATATTCTTAACGACACAGATCATAGGGATGTAGTATATTTTATTTATAGACAGCAGATTTGTTTTCTTATAAATTAAGTGCACGATCATATGAAATTTTGTTAATCACTTAAAAATCTTTAGCTAAAGCGTTTTTAGGAAAAAATCTGTTTTCTTTTGCTGTTTTGAATTTTAAGGAAAACAAATTTCAAAATCGTCGGACCAGTTTTTTTTTTCAAAAAACAGTTTTTTTTGAAAAACTGTTAGAAAACACATTCCAAATCTTTTTTGAGTATGCCAACTTTTAGCGCTTTGCAGTTTTTACCAGGAAAATGAATTTAAAAAAATTGATTAAACTGTTTCTGAAAAAAACCAAAAATTTAAAAAAAATAACTTTTTTTTTGAAAATTTCAAAAAAATTTTTTTTTTTTGAAAATTAAAGAATTCATGATATTTTGTTTATAAAAAAGCTCCTTCATAAAAATTTCATCGATATCCGTTAAGTGGTTTACGAGAAAATCTGTTATTAAAAAACTGGTTGTATGGGAGGTACCGTTACAAGACTTTTCCTGAAATATTAATTCCAACCAAAATATAAAGTTTATACAAAAATACGATAGCCGGTTTTGAGAAAAATTAATTTTTCATTAAAAATCGTATGGCAGGTACCGTTAGTTTTAGAGCTAGAATGCTAATTTAAAAAACTCCTCTGTAGGACGTCAAAATAATACTATCTACCAAGTTTGAAGCAAAATGGTTCAGCCGTTTAGGCTGTAGGTGCCGATACAGACAGACAGACAAAATTGTCGGACCCACTTTTTTCGGCTTCTCTATCATCGTAATGTTATGTTTCATCGCCCAAAAAAAAATTTAAACATTTTAATTATGTTTTGTGTTACCGTTTCATATAAAATGTATAGTACTCTGGAGATTACGCTTGACTGTGTCGCCCTCAACACTTTCTTTCTAATACAATAAAATCTGAAGATAACAGCGGCGCCTATAGTAGCCACTGATTGCAACAGTAATAACTTCCTATTCATAGTTAGTTTGTATAGAGCAAAGGTGTTACTAATTTTAATGCTTGTTTGTGAAGTATGGACATATGGACATTAATTTTTTACAAAGTTCGGAATAAAGAAAAAAACATTTCGTTCATTCGTAGTTGGCTCCCATTTCAAAAAATTTTTTTATTTAAGTTAGCCAAACACCATGGTGGATTAACATTGTTCTGCATCTTGATATATTATGCAAAAAAAGAAGGATACAACATATAAAAATCATACTTGTTCGATGGATAAGTGAGACGAAAATGCAGAACATCTTGATAAGTCAAGATTATAGGAAGAAAGAGAAATCAAGATCAAGACAAACATGTTCATACTTTTCTTGAAATTTGCAGATCAAGTTGTTGCAGAACAATGTAAATCCACCATTAACTCTTTCAATTGAAAACAGCATTACTTACGATCCACATTTAAAAGTTATACAGCGGCTTTCATTCACTAAAAAAAATTCTAAGCGTCAATTTTCCCAACTGACATAAATGTCAACTTTTAATGGCCGCGAACAAATATCATCTTCACCATCATTGGTGTATATCTGTTTATTGTTTTGTTTTAATTTTTCTTTAAAGTTTTTTTTCAGAGTAATTGCATTTAATAAGTGAAAAAATGTCCTATAAATTGAATTAAACAATTCAAGTGTTCCAGACATTGATTTTCTCTGTGAAAATTCCACCCAGAATCGGAAGTAATAGCATCACATTCACAACAAAATAAATTTCCAACTCCCATTCGCATTCAACGCGCCAGAATGTCTACAAATGATTTCATAGATGACTTTATTCAGGAATACAAAAACCAACAATGTTTATGGAAAGCCAATTCAACTAATTACAAAAATCGTACTCGGCGACAGGAGGCCTATATGAAATTAATAGAAGTCGCATCAAAGCACGGAGAACTCTACAACATCGAACGTACGAAGCAAAAAATCAACAACCTTCGCTGTGCGTTTCGACATCAGCTGAAAAAGTACACCGAATGTAAAAACAATAAATCGGGCAAAGAGGAGGCCTATTGTCCCAAAAGAAGATACTTCGAGAGTTTGATGTTTCTGATGGAAGAAGAGAAGCCCGCTAATCGTATTAAGTTGGCTGAAAAACTGAAGGAAATGAAAATGACAAGAGTCATAACAAGAAAAGCAGGTCCGCTTCCCGTCAAAAAAGAATTGCCTTTGCCTATTATCAAGCCCGAACAAATGGATATGACCATAGAAACTATAGAAAATTCAAATGAAGAAGAAGAACACCAACATGAACAACAAGAGCAGGAGGAAGAAGTCATTGAATTAGATGCAGAGGAAAATGAACAACATCAAATGGAACATGATGAGCTACCACAACAGGAAGAGTCACAGAACTGCCACTCGGAGGATGTATCCGTTGTTGAAGAATCAGTGAAGCAATCAAGTGGAGTAGTTTACCACACAGATGTTCAACATAGCGATGAGGAAGAAGAAGGATTCAAGATTATTTGGCCGGTAAACCAGTCGTCGAAGCCAATGGAAACTATTCAGACGAACTACATTCGGATGGCACCTCCCCATTCGACAACATCAACACCTCCGGTTCAATCTCATAGCTCCACACCTATTATAACGTCAGTCAGTAGCTCAGCACCCCCAGCGCCAATGACAACAATAATTCATCATGATCTCTCAAATTCGGGCCATAATTCCTCGGCAACTCAGATTGCTCTGCCCTCGTCAATTACAATCCAACCTGTTCCAAAACATGGTGGTGGCGGTGACACACCCGAAGGTGGCGGTGGTGGTAGTGGTGGATTAATACAGCACTCGGCAATTAGACGCAGAACGATCTCGATTTGTTCGAATAAATCACAATCGCAACTAAGTACGGCTGCCACTGAGAACTACGAAGTCAATCAGGATCCTCCTCCTCCTCCTTCGAAAAAAGTGAAAATCGATTGCACGTCCAGTGACTTCGAGAAGCTGCTCACGCTGGCGTGCAGCAAAATGAACGCTCCCGACACCAAACCCGAGGACAACTTCTCGATGTTTGGTAAAATTGTGGCACACAAGGTGCGCAACATGGATCCGCAACAAGCGATGCTTGCCGAGAAGATCATCTATGACATTTTGTTTGAAGGCCAAATGAAACAACTCAAGTATCCCCATCCAGCGATGTACAGCATGAGTGCATCACCTCTGCAAATGGTATCTCGATCCACCATGTATCCCATTAGACACAGTGGAAGTAGCAGTCAGGCGGGAACGATTGTTTCCACGAGTAGTCAGCAGCAGCAACAGCAACCACAAACGTTTGTCATATCGTCCGTTGATTGTCATGGGGCTCCCACGGAAATCCACGCAACAAGCTCAGCTCATCAGACGCATTACTCACCGCAAGGTGGTCACTACACCACCACAACCACACTCAACGAAGCCGATGTGGAAGAGCAGCTGTAAATCATCCACCCCAAAAACACTATTCCCTAGGAACCGTTTTTGTATCCCCCCCTTCCACCCCTAAAAAAAAAAACGATCGACGATCGAGTAAAAATATTTTCTAAGAAAAAGAATAAATCTTAATGTAGATTCATTTTATATAATTATACAAAATTTTATGTTTTGCAAATATGTATCTATTATTGTTTTTTTTTTTTTTTTTTATTTAAACATTTATTCATATGAACAAATATGATTGAAAAAAAAAATAAACAAAACACGAGACATTTGATTTGAACCACCATTTATAAATAAATATGTAATATGTAAAACAATACTAAATTTTATTTAGGAAACAAACGAAAAAAAAATTAATAAATTGTAGTTGCAAAATTGTTTAAAGTTAAACTATTATTATTGTTTAGCTATTAGACATGGAGAAACAAAAAACAATAATTATTTTTTATTCAAACGAATCGTAAAGACATTAAAATACAAATCTCTTAAGCTGTAGAAGGGTCTTTTATTTTATCGGACTACTATTCTGGGGTTTATAGAAAAGCGAACATTGATCAAAGATTACTCAAAGGTTTAAAGCTTCAATTGAAACAAAGAATCAACAAGGCTAAGACGCGGTAGTTTTGAGGCAATAGGAAAGGATTTAGAAATATGGCAATGTTAATCCCCTACTGCTCGCACTATGGTCCAATGAAAAAAAAAACTCGTTTTTCATTGTGTACAATTAAGAGACTCAAACAGAAACAAATTGTTTAAACAATTTGCCATATATGGCCGTTTGTGCAGTTACACATTTTCTAGCAAAACAAAAATAATAGAGTAAGTGCCGAGAATATGGCCCACGTTGGCAATATGGCCTGCTGCAACATTTTATGAATAAAACAGCAGGCACTTAACTAACCATTCAAACCGACATTGCATCATTGTGTTATGGAGACAGTAGTTGATCAGTGAAGGAGTGAAAGTAAGCGCATCGGTTAATTTTATTCGTTTTCGTTATAACTTTTGGATGAGTTTACCTACTTAAGGATTTTTGTATTAAAATCTTTGGAAATTAATTTTTTCGTGATACCTACACAAAAAGTTATATTTTATGTTATTAAATAATGTGAAATTAAAGTTTTGCTTGCAATAAATTGAGTGTTATAGATTAATTCCTTATTTCATTAAAAAAAAAGTTTTACAAAAGGTTTCCTTAAGAGTAATGACATGGCAATCGTGCCGTCTGCCTGATATGACATTTTTTTTATTACAAAAAAAAAGTAATCTAACGAAAATGTACAAATGTTTGTGATACAATATTTCATAATATACATCTTCTTATATATAAAATTCTCGTGTCACAATTTTCGTTCCCATACTCCTCCGAAACGGCTTGACCGATTCTCATGAAATTTTGTGAGCATATTGAGTAGGTCTGAGAATCGGCCAACATCTATTTTTCATCCCCCTAAATGTTAATGGTAGTCCACCCCTAAATTTTTTTTTTTTTATTTTTTAGACAAAATTTTAAGTTTATATTTTTTTATGATACAACATACAAAAATACATACAATCCTAAATTTTCACCCTTCAACGATCAACCCTTATTTTTATACCCTTTTCCATAGAATGGGTATATTGTATTTGGTGTGGATAGTTTGTAACATAGAGAAATAATACCGTTAGGTATAGAAAAGTATATATATTCTGACTCAGAATCAAAAGCCTAGTCGATTTAGCCATGTCCGTCCGTCCGTCTGTCCGTCCGTCCGTCCGTATGTATACTCTCTAGAGGTCGCAATTTTTGAGCTAGAAAGCTGAAATTTGGTATATATAATCTTTGGTTCAAGAGTAAGGCTAAGTTCTTGAACCGATAAAATCCGCCCACAAACACGCCCACAATCGCCATTTTTGTTGAACAACCTCAATTTAATAAAATTAAATTATGTTTTTTTGTACAGTTACGATAAAAGCATAACGCTAAAATTTTGTACACGTAAGCTTTAGGTAAACTTTCTTCCAATCAAATAAAAATATTTCAGTTTGGGCGTGGCTTACGCCTATTTTTCATACAAAACCATCAATATTGTTTTTATAAAATAACAATTGTTATATTAAAGCGAAAAACATTAAATTTTGTGGGTCTTACTGGCACATAAACATCTTGTGTATGAAATCAAAAAAATTGATTTTGGGTGTGGCTGATGTCCACTTTTCATTAGAAACTATAAAAAAATTGTTTTTGCAAATAAACGGTATTTATAATTAATCCGCAAGCCAAAATTTTGCGTCTCTAAATAGAAACAAAAAGGTTTGTGTATGAAAAGAAATTTTTGAATTTTGGGCGTGGCTTACGCCTACTTTTCATAAAAGAACGAAAAACGTTGCCTTAAGAATTTAAGGCATTTCCAATGTTTAATTTAAACCTTTTTCCTTCCGTTCGTTATTTGGGAAATATATCTCTACATTTTCTTTTGTAAATTTTTTCAATACGCCCACTTTTAAAGGCGTGATTTTGGTAAAATACCTTTGTTCAGAAAAGATTGTTTAAAAACTACTCGATTCAGCTGTAGTCTTACACATATGCCTAAATACTGAAAAAAGTGCAGTTAGTGCTTCAAATTTTTAAGACACGCCCACTTTTAAGGGGCGTTTCCGTCAAAAGTCGTATAATGCATTAATTTTTTTAACATTTTTTAACTATCGGTCGCAGTTTTGAAGTAAACAGATGAACACTTGGATTTATATTCCTTGGTTACGTAGCAGAGTGTAGTTCAAGTATTGTTAAAAACACCCACAATCGCTATTTCCATTCCAAATCTAGTTTTTAAAAATTTAAGTTTTGTCTTGTTTTGTTCAAATCGATCTGCAAGAATAAAATTGAATGTCACTGAGCTCATAACAATTGCCTTGGCAATAAAACGTTTTAACTTTGGGCGTGGCGCACTCCTTTTTTATTGCGCCAGCACTAATTGAACATCAAACCGCATAAAATTATTGTTATTGAATTTTTTTCTGTCTGCTAAAGAAGAATTTTGTTTCTGAAACATCGGCTGTTTGCGGGAGGCAGACGCATGCACATACAAAAATATGGGGAATAGGGTATCCAACAGTTCGTTGCAAACGTACTGTAGCTCTCGCTTATGTTTTAATAGCCATTTTAGTAAATTAATCATTTTTCATCTCCGGTCGATAACTGATCAATCGTCATTTAATTAGTTATCCCCGCCTCAAGTGTATTAGTAACGTTGACAATTATTATTTTGCTTTATGCCGTGATTTCATTTTAACATTTTACAATTAATGCTATAAAGTTTTTGACATTACGGCAAATATATGATCTTATAAAAATGTAATTTTAATTTAATTTTATTAAAAAAATATAATTGGATACAAATGTTGTTGCCAGGGAACTTGGTATCATATAAATCTATTGATACAGTTTGCGACGACAGCGAAGCAGTAAATTTTCCCACAGAGTTTTTGAACTCACTGGATTTGCCAGGCATACCACCGCATAATTTTATATTTAATAATTTTATATTTTATAATTAAAGGTTGGATCTCCGATTATCTTGCTTCGTAATTTGAACCCGCCCCGGATGTGCAACGGTACGCGATTAGTCATTAAAAAATTAATGAAAAACGTGATCGAAGCCAGCATTTTAAATGGCAAGTTCCGAGGTGAATATATATTAATACCACGGATTCCTATTATACTTACAGATGTGCCAATTCAATTCAAACGTATTCAGTTTCCGATTAGATCCAAAGGTCAAACGATGTCTATTTGTGGCTTAGATTTGGAGGGCTCACTGCTGAACAGAACCAAGTCAGGAAAAGTGAATTCGGAGATATTAAGAGGTTTAGTAGATAAACTGTCATTAATTCCTATAATGAATATTTAATCCGTAATAAGGACAAAGGAGATGGCCCATTTTTGGGCCCAGTGCGTCCACTAATGAATCTAGTATCAAATGAAAGGTGATATTAAGGACATTATGTGGGTGAAATATTTTTAAAATCGTTCGTGGGGTTTTTGAGATATTTGAGCTTGAAGTTGACTAATTCAGAAGCAGAATTTCACTTATTTTTCCGACAAAACTGCTTATATTTTCCGATGTAAGATACATAGAGAAATAAATCTGGTATCAAATGAAAGGTATTTTGTTACCCTTTTCATCGTATTAAAAATTATTTTTGTACATATCCTATATTCTCCAATATTTTGTTTTAAGTTCTTAGAAATCAAGTTTTTTGTTCTTACTTTTTAAACGTCAATATCTTAAAAAGATCGGCAGTGATTCCTAATTTTTTAACATCATTATAAAGATTATTTATTTACCTTTAATTTGATATATAATTTAGTGCCCTTTATTAAATACAAACTTAGTTTTGAACTAACTTACACTAAAAAGCATATTTACATGCACTATAAGCTATGCACTTTTTTGTTTATCGTTATTTTTTATAATTTCTTAACCAAAAATAGCAAAACATGTATTATTTATTACTTACTTTAAGCCCGATAAACAACATTTATATTGATGACAATCTAGGTGATGTTATTTAAGAAAACATGCATCATGCTACTTCGAAAATATAGTCCATGTAAATAACTTACCGTTTTCTTTTTATTTTCAGAAGAAGTTTATAAAAGACACATAATTATGTAGATGTAATAACTTATAGTCTTTATTTTTTCAATATTTATATGTACAAAAAGGTTTAAAACTAAATGATTTTTATTAAAATGAGACATAACTTTTAACTTATATTAAATGCGAAATGGAGTTATTGCATTGAAATAATAGATTTTTATAATTCATTTTGGTTTGATTACATACATAATAACCTACGTCCTACATTAATTATAATATTAAGTATTATTTCAGATTTATTCTCCTTCAACTTCATTGTCTATTAAAATAGAATTTAAAAATAAAGCTGGAGCTATGTTCATATTTTGTTGGTGACGAGCAAATCCTAAGTACCACAAAATACTCATAACATGAGCGCAGCAACCAACAGTTCTCATTCCTACAAGACAATTGCAATAGTACGCTTCTATTGCGTTGCAACTATTGGCTACATCAGATTCATTACTGACAAGGATGTATGTAAAATATATTTTCCCACTGATGTGTCGAGATTTAATGCGACCTCTAAGTAAATAATTGTTTCCAACCAGGCTTTGATGTGTAGAATTAATTCTTAATACATTTTCACAAACTTCTATTATATAACTTCCATTGTTTTTAAGATGTTCCCCACAATAAGAGCGAGCTTGTTTGATTTGATAATTTCCCAATGATATTTTACGAAGCTCTGTCAAATCAAGCAAAGGAAAGTTATTTAAGCTTGGAATGTGTCCGTTAATTCTACGAAACACTGCCCTAGTTCTATTTAAGTTATTTTCCTTAACAAAATCGCCTAAATGGTTGGGAGTATTTAATCTACTCAAAGCCAACTCCAGTAAAACGCTGGCATCTGTATTGTCTTCTAACAGAGGATGGAACTTATTAAGGATTGCAGCTGCAATTTTAAAATCATCCATTAAGTGAGGAGTAGCTAAATTAAAAAAGTTTTGGCGGAATACTTTAAAATCTCTTTTAAAGCGTCCATTGACAACTTCCACAACCCATCTTACCATTGTAACACATCTTGTCTTGTTAGCTTGAGCTGTTGTCAGCTGATTATTCCCTTCCAGAACAGTTTCAGGCATGTGAGCTTTGTACCCATAAGATTCTAGGCTTGAAATAGCATCCCTGAAACCTCTGTCTAGGATAAAAACATCATTTTCTCTAACAAAACGCCTCATGTTCCCATATTCATCTCTAAAAAGATTTTTAATAATTGTTGCATCAGAATCAATTGCTGCATAAGGTCCGTATACGTCTATTATATAGCCGTCACAGCATGTCATCATAAAGGGTTTGACTAAATTCTGAAACTTATGCAGACTATATGTTGCTTTTTGGAAACTATAATTTGAACTTTTTTGGAGGTAAACATAAGTTCCGTCACATATGATAATGGCTGGTTGGTCATTTTCATTTAACTGTGTGTTGCCAAAAAGTCCATTTGGAATCATATTGTTTCGACTAGCTACGTTCTGAATAGACATATGTTCCAGACCTAAGTTAAAGGGCACAAAATAATTTAACAAACTGCTCCTAGCTGTAGACAAGTATCATTCTAGTGTTGCGCGAGGGACGTTTAAAAGGGATGAAAGCCTACGATCGCTATCACCGGATCTTAATTTTGATAAAAAAGTAAATAGTTCAATACTTTTCAATGCGGGAACAAAGCTGTGCAGTTCTGTAAACTGCTCTGAGCTCCTACCTATCCAATAATGGCATAAAAAAGGATTCATACTACCTATGTTATTAAAATCAACTGGCTTTAAGGCAATGTCAGTAAGTGTTGACATCATTTCATCCATTTGCTCTCCAGTAAAGTCACTTAAAGCATTACCTTCTACGAGATTTATCCAATCACCCGATGTAAGATGGAAGTTACATATTCTGGTACTTTCCGGCAGATATAATTTGTGGTCAATTAATAACCTTTCTCTTATTTCCTGTGGAAATCGAAACCGTTCACTCCTTTGGCAATCGGCAAACACGCATCGTCTTTCTGTTGATGCAACTCTTTTGTAAACAGCTGAATTTACTTTTGGCTGTGCTGGCAATGCATTCTGTTCAGGTTCTTGAACGATATTTTCCCTTGCAACAGGAAGCAAATCATCTTGTCGATTAGCATCATGCACCCGACTTCTGTTTGCAGCCCTATTAGCACGCAGCCAACAGGGAGAACAGACTTTTGTTAAATTAAGGTGCTAATATATAATTTATAATAAGCATAAGGATTTTAGTTTTAACAAATGTTATACATTTACCTGATTGTTTGGAATCCATTGCAATAAAAAAGTTCTTTCCATGCATTCTTGTGGTACGTTTCGTGATCTACGAGATCTTAACGAAAGTCCACAGCACAAGCAAATTCTAATGTGACCATATTCTCGTATTGGATTACTTGTTAAAGTGATTCTTTCCAAAATCCGAAAGCAATTAAAACATATGAAGTCGGAATCAGATATCTTAAATAATAATTAATACAAATAAAACAGGAAAGGATATAAGGAATTTGCAGATCTACTACACGTTATCCTATTTTTTTCGTACTCAATTTTTATTTTTATTAATTTTATTAATTTTTTTATTAATTTTATTATTTATTAATTTTCTCATTTTAGTAGCAAAACATAAAAAAAAGAAATACTGAGTATGTGTTTGGATTTGTTTTTATTTTGCTTTAAAAAAAAAAAATTAGCAGCTACTATAAGTATAGAAAAAATACGGTTTTTGTAAATTACAAACATTGATATACTATCTATAATTTATTCTTAGTATGCTAAAAAACTGATCTTTTCACTTTTTATAAAAAAAAAACAACGACTTACTTGTTCTGGAGATATCCAATTAACTAAAATTGATCGACGCGGATTTGAAAGCATTTCAATCCTACGAACTTGCAAAATATTTTATTGTAAATGTATTCTACAATTAACACATTGACCACTATTCATTTTCACTTTTTTTTACGCACTTTATATATTTACATACAATGCATCGTAACTTAATACGTAATAAATAATGCTTTTTAGTTTAAGCTGTTTAATTTTTTCTTCAATATGGGAACACAATAAACTATTTAATTTAGCGGAGCTTACACCTGCAATTAAAAGGCGCGTGGGAACTCTCAATACCAAAGTGTCACGTTATATTGTACGAGAGGCATTATCAGATCATGTTTATTATCTTAAACAAAAGAAGAGAGGCTTAATCGAATCATATTTACATTTACAAAAATAAAAAGAAAACGGTAAGTTTTTTACATGGACTATATTTTCGAAGTAGCATGATGCATGTTTTCTTAAATAACATCACCTAGATTGTCATCAATATAAATGTTGTTTATCGGGCTTAAAGTAAGTAATAAATAATACATGTTTTGCTATTTTTGGTTAAGAAATTATAAAAAATAACGATAAACAAAAAAGTGCATAGCTTATAGTGCATGTAAATATGCTTTTTAGTGTAAGTTAGTTCAAAACTAAGTTTGTATTTAATAAAGGGCACTAAATTATATATCAAATTAAAGGTAAATAAATAATCTTTATAATGATGTTAAAAAATTAGGAATCACTGCCGATCTTTTTAAGATATTGACGTTTAAAAAGTAAGAACAAGAAACTTGATTTCTAAGAACTTAAAACAAAATATTGGAGAATATAGGATATGTACAAAAATAATTTTTAATACGATGAAAAGGTTAACAAAATACCTTTCATTTGATACCAGATTTATTTCTCTATGTATCTTACATCGGAAAATATAAGCAGTTTTGTCGGAAAAATAAGTGAAATTCTGCTTCTGAATTAGTCAACTTCAAGCTCAAATATCTCAAAAACCCCACGAACGATTTTAAAAATATTTCACCCACATAATATCCTTAATATCACCTTTCATTTGATACTAGATTCATTAGTGGACGCACTGGGCCCAGGTTCCCTAGGAAAATGGGCCATCTCCTTTAAAGTTTATTCTTTAAATGTTCTTATTATTTTAAAATTGAAAAACTGAAGTTGAAAAATATTAGCAAAAATTAGCAAAAAAAAAAAAATTGACTTGGTTCATTTTTGCTTCGAAATTTTTTGAAATATTGTCATTCAAGATAATAAAAATAGCAATACTTTTAAGAAAAGTAACAAAAGGAATAAATTTATTTATTTCAAAAACTTAACAAAATTTTGTTATAAAATTAAAGAAATTTTGATAATAAAAAAACATTTATTAGACATAGAAAAATTCGTCGTTTTCATCGTCTTCATCACTTTGGTGCTCGTCCTGGTGCTGTCTCGTTGTCAACTCTTGTTTGACTGGTAAGTTCTTGTAAAAGTTGTGGTACACAGGTGGAATAAATTTAATTAAATCCATCATATCCCTTTTTTTCTCAGACGTAACTGAACGACGAGATGGATAGAGGCTATTTTGTTCCAGGCTTTGAAGGGATTGTAGGGATCTCCCTTTTTTGGCTTTTCCTAAATAAACTTCGTCGAACTCTACTTCTTTATTAAGTGTTATTTTAAATTTGAAAGAAAAGGGTGAATTGCGCTCGAATCGAAGCCACTTAATTTTGAGCCATGAAAAATTATGACCATCCACTGTTTTTTTTCTGTTTGTAATATTATTTTCTAGAATTTTGGTCGATAGAAATTCATTTCTCTGCATTTCAATGACTTCGAATAGTGGGAGTTTGATTTTCGAATTCTTAACTATTTGAACCCAGTCATCGTTGGAATAAATAAATTGCTGTTTTTTGCTTTTATTTTCAATGACACCAAAATCAGCATCATTGGGCAAAAACGAGTGACCAGATTCCATAAATTTTAGATCAATGAATTCGGCACTTAAATCAGTCGATCCTACTAATTTCAGTAATGAGAGGCTTAATTTTATGTTTCTATTTTGTCCTCCGCACGCATCACTGTACATAGTTATGTGCTTGTACTCCGTTGCATGAGTGAGCAAATGCTTTTTTAAACATGCAGCGATTTCTTGGGATCATCTTCCTCCTTCGGTTTCATTCCACATGTGCATATAGGCCGTTCTGGTGTTCATTGTATGAACTCCAAAATTATACACATACATGTTTCGTTTATAATAAGCCACTGATGTTGAAAGTTTAGGAAAAGGAAGTGCTTTTTGAAGGTCAAAAGTCAAGACATAGTTGTCATTAGATAGCACTTCAGTTTTAAGTGAATCCCGTGCTTGCTGCGCTTTTTTTAAATGAAGTTCTTTTTGTGAAAGTAAAATTGGACTCTCCGCTTTCATCAAACTTTATTTTCATATCCATTTCGTCACAAATCCTACATGTGTCTTTATGCGGAGTTTTGAAATGTAAATTAAATTTTGTACTAAATATTTTATAGTAAAATTTTTGATTGACCGGTGGCACATTTTCGGCATTACACTTTTCCACATACATATTATCGTACATTTTGCGAATATTCAAGTTCGAATCGATGTATTTTCGGTCTGGGTTGTCTTTCCTGCTGTAGTGGCTTTGATAAGCTGGAAAGGTTGAAATGTGCGCGATAACACCACTGTCGTCTTTTTTGTTTTTGACATTTCTACCACGGCAATCAATCACAGCAGAAACTTCCTCTCGTGATAGGCATCGATACAATCTTCCCCAACTAATTTGCAGAGTTTTTAAAAAATATGTTTTACAAACATGAACGTTTTGTCCTTGCACCAATAAAGTGTAAGTTAAGGTCTTATTCTTAGAGCCACGACTTCCATCGCGAACACGCTTAACTTTCGGCTTGGATGATTTAACAAGACCTCTTAAAAAAGCATTTTGCCTACCATAATCCGCGAGGTTCCAAAACGAGTTAAAAAATAATTCCCTTTCAGTCTCATTTACATGGCTGCTGCATTTTTTCTTACATCCGCAATCAAAATTTGGAACAAATGTTTTTGCAGAGATCTTGCGGCCTTTTTGATTTATATACTCTTTCCCACAATTGCGATTCAGTTTACGCACGTTTTTTTTCCAATTTTTCAAATTTATTGGCCTTTTTCTTCCCGGATGTTGGCTATTAGATGGTGGTTCCTCCACCGGTCCTGTAGATGATGGACTAGCCAAAGCTTCAACAGGAGCAGACACTTCAGCCATATTTTCTACGATAGCTAGTAAAAATAATTAGGAAAATGAACTAAACTTTGATTTATAATGTTTTTTTACCTGTTAAATTATCGTCATCACTTTGGGATGATTCCGAGGTAGGAACATATTCATCATCTTCATCACGGGAAAAATCACACTTTCCATAGTTAAAATGGTTCTCTGATTTATTATTAAAAGAAACAACAAACACTTTCGCGAAAAAAATGGTTTAAGCTGCAACACGTCTGTTCACCAATAAAACTTTCAAACACTGCAATGCAGTATTGTTGTAAGTTTTGTTCATGGTTTTACTTAATGTTAATAACATGAGAGTAGGCTATGATAATTTCAAATTAAATCTAAGGAACGTTTCCTTAGAAATTGGTTAACAGGTAGTTTTTATTTGATATTTTCATAGCCTACTATCATTTTATTAACATTAAGTAAAAGCTTGAAAAAACTTACAATAATACTGGATATTGACTTGGTTCGTTTTTGCTTCGAAAGAAATCGAAAATGCAAGTCACTGACTTGATTTTTTTAGAGTTAACTTAGGAACGGAATACTTTCTGACTTAGTTTATTGCAGACCTGAATAGAGTTTAATTTTGTGCAAAGTTAAGTATGTAGTAATTTTGGGAAAAAAAAAAAATATGACTTGGTTCGGTGCAGCTGTGAGCCCTCCATTTGAGAACACCATGTTTTTCACACGGACAATTATACGTGGCATGCTCTCGAGTGGGTAAACCATCCAGTTTGTTTGTGTTAGCTAAAGATGGACTAACAAAAAATATTGTTCACGCTATAGCATTAAGAGATTGATATTGTTTGTTAGTGTTACTGTCGTAATTGATTAATTAATGATATATAATTTTAAGGAATAAATTATAATAACTTAAAAATAATGTTTGCCTTTTGTTATTTTTATATTCCCTCATCGTTCACAGCGCTCCATGCCTATGTCACGCATATACCACATTCTTACATACATACAATATACACATTCTTACATACATACATATTTACAATAAGTAAGCTATTTTTTGTCTACACTAGAAATTACTTGAAAGTTATTTATATGGCAAAACAACGTTTGCCGGGTCAGCTAGTACATAATATAAAATTAATAATATTTTTTTTTTTATATAAATTAAGTGTAAATGCATTGCTGCCAGCTATTTTTAAAATAATAAGGCCCTATGACCTCAAACACAATTTTAATGATTTGAAACATAAAATAAGATGACAATTTTAAATGATTTGAAACACAAAGAAGAATGGCAGTTATAAAATTATCTGTAACATAAATATATAAAAGAAAAGAGTTTAAATTGCAATAACTGTTACGGTATGAAAAAGCACGTTGGCAATATTTATAAAGAGCAAGCCACCCAACTGTTCCGTTCACTATATCATAAAATTGTTGTAAAGAGAGAACACTTTCAATTCAATTCAATTCAATTCTAAATTCATTTTTATATCTAATCTTTTGGTAACAATTTATAAATATAGGTAAATAATGAAATTAGACACGGCCCAAGGCCGTCTGCCAGATTGACATTTTTTGTTTTTGTCATCGAGTATTTTCAGCAATTTACAAATTATATTGTGAACTTAAATATAAAAACCATTATAAATTTAGAAAGTTTCTTGTATAATTTTCTTTCGATAATCTAAGCTTATTTTAATAAACGTATAAAGATCCCTCCAGTCTTTTCCATTAAAAATTTCGTACATTTGCATATCAGTTAAAACATTTGTATTCCATACCGACCGTCTAATCTCTTTCAGAACAGGGCATATGCATATAAAGTGCCTTACATCTTCTCTCTCTCCCATGTTGCATAGAGAACAAAACACCAGTAGATCTTCCCTATGTGGAATGAAGTTTAAATTCAAAAGTTCTCCTCTTGCTTTAAAAATATGCGATATTTCTTCGATTTTATTGTTGTTCTGGAAATAGTTGTTTTCTTCTAAGTCATATTCCAGCTGACTGTAATAGTTCCTGTAAATAGATGCTCTCGCTGATTCAAACAATTAATACATAGCTATATTTTGCATCCAATTTTTGCAATAATTGATACAGTTGGTATTTCCAGTTCGCTACATTTTGTAGGGACAACTCCAAATTAAGGTTACAGATATTTGCTAAATCCATCAATTTTTTGAACCAAAAGGACCTCTGGTTTATAGTATATTCTGCTATTTTTCTGGGAATTCTGTTAGTGCTCCATGAGAGAATTTTCAAAACATAATCGAAATGTAATTTAAGTGTAGTTATAAACAGAGGTGGTAATTCTGTTTCGAGGTATAACATGTAATTAGGTGTAGTCTGAGGAAGTCTAAAAAGTCTCTTTAAAAATATTCTCAGCAATTTTTCTACGCTTCCAAAAACCCCAAACCTGTGCACCATAACATAAGATCGACTTTGCTGTAGATTCAAAAACTTGATATTTAGTGTTCAGCGATACCAATGTGTTAGCCATGCAGTTTTTCCAAGTTGTGTTTAATGCGTTTGTGTAACTGGCAAGTTTTTCTGAGAGATGTTTATCAAAACTACCATTACTCGAAACTAGAATTCCAAAGTATTTATACTTTCGCATGACTTCTATCTCTTCTCCGCAGTAAAAGAATTGCTCGTTTATCGAATATCTTCCATGCCTTCTTCGAAAAATCATCACTTTCGACTTATTCAAATTAACGGGTAGATTCCAAGTATTACAGTAATCTGCAAGGCGGTGGATCATTAATTGTAATGAAATGACTGACTCTGCCATAATGACGATGTCATCAGCATACATCACAAATTACAAATTTGTGGAAGATCATCTCGGTGAGGTTCAAAGTTAAGACTTAAAAGTTCCACTCTGGTTCTAAAGATTGTACTTATAACTTCGGGACGAAAATTCTTCTCCAAAATAATTCCCATCTGGTTTAAATGTTTGTAGATATTCCTAGGCGTGGACGAGGTTGCTCGATCGAGATGTTGAATATAAATATTTTCATCAACTTTTGCAATTACATCATCGAAATTATTTTTCCATTCATTAATTAGAGCAAGTTGGTTCAATTCTTTAAATGGGGACGCATTGGTAAGGAGGAGTTTTGACAAAATAGACTTGTGAAGACAGTACCTATTATTACCTCTATTCATTAGTTTCGTAATAAAGTCCGCATTCGGTTTCAAGTTCTTTATGTAAATATGAGTAATACCTGACTCCACGTTAATAGCATAATTTGGAGTAGAGTTTGGAAAACGCAGTAATTGTTTGAAGAAATGCCTATGAATCTTTTGAAAGGCTTTAAAATGAAAGAACCCAAAAACTTGCACCCCAAACCCCATAGCACATACAAGCATTAAATTTTGCATTAAACACTCGATATTTTAAGGCCAGATCAATGTTTTGATTGTTGAAAAATGTTGGCCACATTGTATTAAAAGGTAATTTAGCTTCATTACTTTTAGCATTAGTATGCTTACCAAAGATCAGATTGTGTGCCAACAAAACTCCTAAATAGTTTCTTCATAGTATGCCTTCTATTTTGCCGGGATTCAAAAAATAGAACTTTGGTTTTTTGGGGTGTTAATTTGGAGGCCCCAAGTCTCGCAAAAAGAGTTAAGCCTATTTATTTGCAGTTGCAATGAAAATTGATTGCCCGCTAGCATCACCAGATCGCCAGCATAAAACAGGACTTTAACTTGGATATTGGCAAGGGATACTCCGCCGGGAAGGAGGTCGTAAATATTGTCGATGTACGAGGCAAACAGTAGTGGACTGAGGATGCATCCTTGAGGAACACCTGTTGTGGTTTCAAACCAATCTGAGAATTCAGCAGTGGAAGATGAAAAAAAATTGGAATAAGCCATCAAAAACTTTTGCGATAGTCCAATGGATGATAATTTATACAAGAGAGCTTGTCTGTTCGTCTTGTCGAATGCAGCTTTGAAATCCACGAAACATGTGTACAATTTCTTGGAACTTACTTAGACGATTGGTGTTCCCAATCCATTTTGCGGGTGGCAATGGTACAGTGGATATAGTGCTTGGTTGCTCAACCCGAGAGCTTGGAGTTCAAACCCAGCCTGGGCAGCAATTTTTATTTATTTCTTAAGTTTCAACTGAATGCCACCCGTGGAATTTCCATGAGATAATTATCACCTAAAATCTCAAACCACTGTACCACCTTTCTTTCCTATCTTTCTATTCCTTCTCTTTTCTCGCTCGCACATGTTAATTCATTATAAAGGTATTAATAACCCTTTGAGTGCGAGTGCATTATAAAAAAAAAAAAAAAAAAATGTAAGCCTTTCATACAAAATAGAGGAAAAGATCGAACTTATTGAACTAAGCATAGAGATTTCCCTGAAGTTTTGACTTTGCTAAAAATTAAAACAAAGTGAAATTGTCATAGTGTCGATAATATGGCCCATTCCGAGTGTTGATAATATAAACCAGTGTGCCTGGTGCCTGATGAAATTCATCGTCAGGAACAGCACAAATCGTTTTCCGTAAAAAGAATTTCATTGATTGATCAGAAGATCATTGATTAGTGACACTGCAAAAAAAGCAAAAAGCTCGAATATCCATTTTTTATAGCGACTGCATAAGCAGCCATATAATATGGCATCCTTAAATATTTTAAAATTTATGTGAATGGATAAGGAGCCATATATGGACGTTGCCAAAAACGCTCCGTGTCTTGAATTCCACACACATAATTGAACATTTCATACTTAAATTTTACTTACCAATATTGAATCTCACTAAAAAAAAATAACAGCCTTTAAATTATTCGCTAGCCAATAATAAATAAACTTTTGTTCCTATGTTTTTTGCCTACACTCTCACCGCGTGCACTGTTAAATTTGACTGCGATTTTTTTTCACCTGTGCAAAGAAAGAAAAAACCAAATACACATAAACAAAGATCTATTCTAAACTATCAAAACGATACTTTTCCTGTGGCCGTTGCACAATTTTAGTTGTAAGAGTTTAAAAATCAAAAGCCATATATGGCTTCTTGACTTGTGCAGTAGAGGATTTAAAATGAAGAAAGCCTGGTATTAGCACTACCTGGCTTAACTTAGGGTCTCTCCCCTGTAGCCTATAGACCCACCTATTTCAATGACTGAAAAATGTCGAAACATAATTTTTATCACCACTTTTCATAACACACTGGGGACTGGTGAGAGATGAAAGAAGCTAGGTATGCAGATTCGACGGCCACAATGTTTGAATTCCTCGAATATGAAAGGAAAAATACTTCAGTTTTGTGGCACCCAAATTTGCTCAGGGCTATTTATCCTTTTCTACAAATCACTGGTACTTAAGAAAGATAATTTGGTTTTGCTTTTTCGAATCTATGATTACGGAACACAAAGGTTTCCCCTAGTCAACGGTCGGAAGATTTTGAGTAATAACCAAGTTACTGACATTTTTAGTCCCGCTTTCGATGAATATCGCTTGGTTTCCCGTTCCTGTCGTTGATCAAGAATTTTCTAAACCATAAAACTAAAGCACTTTACTTTTGTGTATCCGTCCAGGTACATTACCTACTAGCGAATTCCAAGTGCTCATCAGATGTTATTGACGAACGCCTGGCCAGCCCGAAATAACCCCAAAGATGACCAACTATTAACAACCAGATGCACAATAGCCTGATGCATGCCGCCCCTCAAAAAATTCAACTGTAATCCCGCACTGGAAAGAATTCTCATCAGTTTAGCCTTGATCCTAACTTCGGACGTTCTGATGTCGAATACAGAGATTCTTTCTTCAGCCGTGCCACGAGAATGCTTTATCCGGCTCTCCCCCCTCCCCCTTTTTAATACCCAGAGCTTTAAAACCAATGTGCATCATCGATATTTCCTATTGAATCCTTCCCTTTTTTACTAACGCTCGCACTGTCTTAAAACATCTTAAGGGTATTAACAATCCCTTTAGTGCGCGCATTATAAAAAAAAAATATAATGCACGACTGGGTCGCACGAACTTGCTCTAATGTGTGACAGTGGTATTGGGGCTTGAGATTTTGATAAAAATATATTTTTCAAAATTCTTAAATAAATACTTAAACTAATTTGAGCTGAAAAAAAAGTAAGCCATTTTATTTCTTTTATAAATTTGAATTTATGAGAATAAATTTATAAAAATCTGTGGAGCGGTTTTTGAGAAAAAATTCAAAAACGCCAGTTCATAGGTATTCAGCAAATACATTTATTTAAAATTTTTAGAAAAAAAATGTAATAAGCAGTTTTCAAAATATTAATTTTTTAAATTTTTTTTAAAAAAATGCTTTTAAAAATACAAAAAAATATTTTTCAAAAATATTGGTATGCAATACAAATTGAGCTACCTACAGCTATATGTGTGTGAAATTTCGAAAGAATCGGTTTAGTCGTTTTCGAGTTAGTCGAAAGCAAAAAAAACGGTTCTATGGAAAGTACCGTTCTTAGCCATTTTTTAAAACTTTTTTTTTCAGCCATATGATTGGTCGTACCTAAAAAGCAACACTGATTTTTTTTAAATAAAAATCGTTAGAGCCGTTTTTGAGAAAAATAAGCTTTAAAATAACGGTTGTATGGCAGGTACCGTTATTTTTTGAGCTAAAAAAAAAATTTCAATTTCCTTTCTGCACAATACCTAAAAAAGTGTATATACCAAGTTTGAAGCAATTCGGCCCACCCGTTTGGGCTGTGATCTTCATACAGACAGACAGACAGACATACAGACGGACAGAATTTTTAGACCATCTTTTTTCATCTTCGCTATAATCGTAATGTCAAGTTTGATTGTTATCTCAAAACTTTTTTTTTCGACGAATGCATAACTTGCCTTGTACCTATAATCGCAAGTAAAAACTGTGTGTATTCACACTTGGTCGAAATAAAACTTCAGAGAAGTAACCTACGAGAGAATGAGATGAAAAAGAAAAACTCCTTTCAACACCAGTTTATCGGGCATACTTGGAAACTATAATTTATGACAAAATGCTTGCAACACGTACATACGTACATATGTACCTACATATACAAACGTTTTGACACACATTCTAGCATACAAACCTACCGACAAGCTTGCTATCTTTCGCCTTAGATCTGTAGAGCAGAATTGCCTTTGGCTCCTTTGCGTCCTTTTGACTCCTTTTTTAAAGCCTGAACTCCAGGACGCTACTCTTTTGAAAAAAATTTAATAATTTTTTCAATGCCAATTTCCGTTTAATACTTTTCTTATGCATTTGTTTGCATTTTGCATTCTTTTTGAACTTAAATCATTCAAATTTTTTTCTAAAGCCCCTCCTTACTTATCTCCTTACGGCTGTATGTATTTGTAGTTTAGTATTTCAGGTATCAGTTGCTGATGAGCAGTCGCCTGTATTTCCTGAACACACGAAAGATATATTTATTGATTGCCACAAATAATTAATATTTCCTAACCAGAATTTTTTATTTTCATGAATTTCCTGTTTTCTGTTTGTTTTAAAGTCAATGAATTGTTATGTTTCACTAAATGTTTTTTGTTATTCTTTAAAATATTTTGTTTCCTTTTTATCCTGGCTGGGGTGCTGTTATAACCCCTGTTGTTGTGCATGTAATTTTAAAATTGTTGTTATCGGAAGGTTAAAGAAGTTTCACTACAAAATCTCTATCCGTTGTAAAACCGAAATTCAAATTCAAATTCAAATAAGGAAGGCTCTACCACACTTATACACATCTTTAGCTACGCAAAATTTAGCAAGTCATATAAATAAATTTTATTTGAATATTTTGTAAAATGCTTACCATATTTGATCCTCATTGATATGTTGCACTAGAATTTTGTATTCCAAAAAAAAACATTAAATACAAAAATTTTTCTTAGTTCAAATCAAAGTGGATTTTAAATATTTTTCTTTCTTTTTATTTCAAATAAAATTAATTCTTTTGAATACATATTATGTAATACAATTATCCCTTGTTGAATTTAAAACATTTTAATTATATAATTATCCATTTATTTCAAACACTTGAATGACTTTCACCCAGTTTACAGCATATTACTGTCTTACAGTTGGATTTTATTTTTATACCAAAACATCCCCAAATTGAATATAATATTTCAATTTTTAAATACAACAATAACACAGTTAACCCGAATATTTGAATGTTTGCATTATAATAACTCAAACTAGATTTTAAATAATGTATCTACTTTTATAATCATAAGGAAAAAAACTTAAAATATAAAATAATACAAAAAAAATATAAATCTATCTAAAATTGTTCCTTAAAGAGTATCAAAAACTATCGATCAGAATAGAAATTAAAATAAAATATTAATTGTTCGGTTAGTAAAATGATGAATAGGTAGACATCTATTGTTTTGTATTTGTTCATTTCTTTTTTAAATAAATAATCATATATTTTAATATTTTAAAGCAAAATGTCGTACAGTGTTTAAATTGTTTTTTTTTTTTTTTTTTGTACATGAATATCTACGGTTTTTCAATTATTGTTTTGTACTCTTTACATAATATAATAACTTGAATGTACTCGTACGTTATTTATTATTAAAACGAGATCCCACTGAAAGATTTACATCCCCATCTCTGTTCTCGATATTTAAGGAGCTCATTAATTTTATTTGCCAAATTGAATAAACAAACATGATTTTTGTATAGTTTTTAATTTAAAATGCTGGCAACCCTAGGTGTTTTGCATTAGGGTTTTAACTCGAACTGTCAGTGCCAAAATTTAATAAGTTGAAAATATCAGAAATGATTGAAATGTTTTATTAATTTGAATTTGAACCGCACTTCTGCAGAACATCGCGGTATAGTTTGGTAGATTGCCAACTATGTTGAATGTGAAGTGTAATGCCGCTGCAGCTTAAGGCATTTTTTTTTTTCGTTGAAGTGTTGTTCCGCCAAGTGCGGTCTTACCTCTAACTTTTCTTTTTACGCCTTGTTGTAGGTTAAATTACTTGCCTTGGTATGTTGGTGTAGCTGCAGCTGAAGAAAGTTGCACTATCAAATTTCAAAAGTACGCAACTTCAACTTCATGAACGTGACAAAAAAACACAAAACACGATTTTTGTTTGAAAAATAATCGTTCAGTCCTACACCATTTTTTTTTTTTTTTTTTTGCATAGCTTTTTTTAAGCTTTAGCGATTTTCTCATTGTGCCTAAGCAGGTAATATTATATTTGAAGGAGAGTTGACAGAGACAGTTCTTGGAAGGAACGTTCAATATTAAGAAACAATATAATGTATATTAAATATTAAGAAAAGAGAAGGAGTGTTTTAATTTCCCAGTGGTTTCAAAAGCTTGGAATCGACAAAATATAAAATTTACATAATTATGTACTTTTGACGTCACGCGGCTGACAGCACTGACTTAAAGTCAATATGACGTCAGAGGTACTTAATTATGTCGTTTTTACACATCGTCTAGTCCTACCCAAGGATTATAAATTTATTACATAAATTAATTTATTTTTTAAGTTTAGAAACGTGATGTTTTTTTTAATATTTTATGTAATTGGTACAGTTATACATAGAATAATATACATATACATACATACATAAATAATTGAATGTATAATAAAAATATTTTTTTTTTAGAATTTTTGTTTCTTTTAAGAAATTTATTTTATAATTTTTATACATAATATAGTAATACATTGCAACAGTCCTTTATATATTATTACAGTTAAAATGAGTTAATAAATATGAATATCTTTTTTTTTATGTTTTTGTTCTTTTTTGATTAACCTATAACATTTGTATGGATTTATAAGTTAAACTGGATATATTGGTTTTAATCGTAAATTATTGCCAACAATTAAATAGGATTTTCTTTTTAAATGTTAAGGTTTAGAATAATAATTTGAAGGAAGTGCGATTAAGTTGAAAATGTTAAAATAAATTAAAATATTTTAAGGAATAACAAAAATATGAGAATTCGGTTTAGGAACATAATATTTAAATTCAAGACAACTATAAAATGGGGTAGTCAAACGTTTAATCTGATTTGAACAGAAGTAATGTCCAATTTTTTATATCGGAAAATAAGTAAGTTATAAAAATAGGTATTTTTTTTTAAGTTAAACTTCTTAAAACGTTTTGAAGAGGGTTTTTTATACATTCATATAGGTGTAAATAAAGAACAAAATTTCACTTTTTTTTTGTATGCATTGAAATTAAAACACACTTTCCGTGTGATTTTGGAACGTGTTCGATTAGAGTTCCGTCTTTCGTCAAGCACTAACGAACAACGAATCCATTTGAAAATGTTTTCGGTTTGGTTTTTCTTATCGCTATAACTGACCACTTTAGAACGTCAAGTACAAACATAACTCCCCCACAAAATATTTTTTTTGGGGATTGTTCATTCGCACGCAGAAATGTCACTAGCTTCCTAGCTTCACCAGTTTTTTTTTAAGGTTCACACATGTGATATATTTTTGAATCCAAAAACTAATGAAAAGTGAGCAACGAAGTCCCTCAAATCGGACATTGACAATACTATTTGAACTGATGAATGCAAATACACACTGTTCTTGTGTGTTCTTGATCCATTTGGTTTTCAGAATGAGTAATTATTTTGAATTTGAATGAAACTAATGGAGAGTTCTTTTAATAATGTAGGTACTGGGAAAGGGGTGTTGAATCGACAGTATCATATGATAATAGACTCGTTCGTGTTCTTGGAAAATTTGGTCTTTGAAATGTGAGTTCCACATTCGGTCGCTAAAAAACTATCGTTCGGATTCATATAAAAATAGCTTCTTTTTTTTTGGTTTAGATGTCATATTACAGAGTTTCCGCATGAACATAAAATTATATATTTTGTTTAACCTTGACCATCACACCGAGGAAAACTTCTACGCTCTATTATTTTAATTCTTAAAAATTTAAAAGTAAAAATAAGAATTAAATTTTTGGAAATTTCAATGGATAATTGAAATGAATTATACAGTTTTGGGAATTTTTGGCTGAAGTTGTCCTGGTCGTCGCCACAAATGGTTTTTTGACAAATCTCAAATCGACCTATCGAGGAAATTCTCTGTTTTGTGAAACCTAGGGTCGCCCTGAAGTCACCCTAAAGCCTAAAATATATAGCTTTGTTTGTTGAACTTTACGCAGGGTCGCCCCAGGTCTTTTTGAAAACTCAAAGCGTTGTCAAAAAACCTGGGTTTTCCTGTTTTTAAAAAACCCATAGGGGCTGCTGATTGTATATTTTTTCACAACGCACTAAATCAAAAGTTTCCATTTTGCTTTATTTGTTCGATTTGTATTTACTTTCATCGAAATAAATGCATTCACTTAAAAATACAGAAGAAAAATACACAAGAAATGCTTGACAGCAAAAGTCACTTCAACAGCTAATTTGTTACCTCAACTCGCCCCAGCTACTCGTAAATACCAAGATCGACTTTAGGGTGACTTCAAGGCGACAAAAGGTTTTAAAAAAAAAAACAAAATTTTTCTCGAGTTGTGGCGACCCTAGGGCGTTTTAAGGGCTCAACAAACAAAGCTTATCTTGCTATTTTGCTGGGGCGAGCGAAGTGACGTTTGCTGTCAAACATTTCTTGTGTGTTTTTCTTCTGTATTTGTTTTTTCATTTAATTTAAAAAATGCAAAATGGAAACTTTTGATTTTGTGCGTTTTGCCAAATATACACAAGGTCAGGGCAGCGTAAATGTGTTTTTTTTTTAAATCGAAAAACCCAGGTTATTTTAACAACTCTTGTGGTTGTCAAGAAAAGTCGATCCAGGTTTTCTTGAAGTTTTCAATATAGTTCAGTTCAAAGAACAAAGCTAGTGACTACTAATTTCAATTATCGAAATTTCGGCAGCTAAATAAATACGTAATCACCTTAGTCGATTTTTCAAGAAAAAAAGGTAAAAATAACAATAAAAGACATTTGATGAAAAGTAGATAAGACAATTAGCGCCGCCATTGACGACGTTCAGAACTAAAATAAAGTGTTCCATGAAATTACTATAAAATATAAATACAATGGGGAATTCCATGCCAGTGGGAACAGCGAAAACCAGGAACACAGAATGGGAAATTGTATATTTTTTTAAATACATTTTCGAAGTATAGTTGGATTCGAAAATAATTTTTTTTAACTTTTGAATAGGTACATAGTTATTTAATTTAAACGTAAACGCTGTTAGGCGGTTTTTTAGGCATGGACACAAAAAGTTGATTGATTTAGAATAAATTTAAGTAAATAATCGTGATCAAAGCAAATATTTTTCAATTTAAAATAGTTTTTCAAATCAACAAAAACGGTCGATTCTTTCGGGGTGTGGAAATCATCAGTTGATAGTAATAGCCTTTGTATTGTTTAGTTAAACTTATTCTTAAAAATAATATTGCCATCATTTTAGTATCCAGTCCAATAAATTCAAACTTAAAAATTATATTGGCACTACTAATAGTATACACTTTGTTGTTTTAAACTAAACAACACAATAGGAACAACAACAAAAATCGCACTCCCTTATACCATATTTAAAAAAAAAAAAAAAAAAAATTAAAATAAATGACTTACCAATATTAAAGAACTTAGTAAGTGGACTTTATAAAGCCTATTATCGTGGAAGAATATTGTTTCAGCAACTACTTTGCGACAACCTGACGACATCGACGAGAAGAGTTGGTGAAGTGAACCAACCAGCCAGCCTTACCTGCAACCAGGCATGCGCGGCGCTTACAGCTGACTATTTTGCACCTGATCACCAATGGCGCTGATAACAACTGGCAAAGTTGGTCTTCGTTTGGACAAATCTATGCTATTTCCTGAGTGTAGCGAATCACTTGCATCATATGTTGTATCTATTGAATCGCTGGTCAGCTCGCTGTCATTGAAATTACCATTGGTCAGCATGCTTTGCATTGGAACCATTTCAGCGGTGGAAGTTGTGGCAGATGAAGCAGCAGTGATATTACTGAGACTACTGCTAGAGTCAAAGTTTTTGCCAGTTTTGATGTTCGGACCTGGGCTTCTGTCAAACGAGTCGACAACAGAAGAGTCTTGAGAAACTTGAATAACTGAGCTACGATTTGCATGTTTATCTTTACGAATTGGCGGTTTAGGTACTTCTTTGGGTTCGGCAGTGATGGTGCCATTTCTGTGAATGGCCGCTTTACCATCTTTATCCTTATCTTTGTCTTTGTCTTTGTCCTTTTCCTTCTCCTTTTCTTTTTCTTTGTCTTTATCTTTGTCTTTGGATTTTTTGAAACCTGCAATTAAGGCTTTGTGGGCTTGAGCCTTGATGCCTTCTTTGCTGGTCCGTATGATGGAATTACGACTGTTTATCGGCTGCTGTTGATCGCCGCCGCCAGAGCCGCTCTCTTCGGTAATGCTTGTCAAAGCTGGTGCCAGATTTTGTGTTTGCGACTGCAAAAGGTGCGGATCATCGCCCTGGATTGGTATATCGTCTGGAATGGGTTTTTGTTTTTTTTTTTTATTTTCAAAAAAGAATTGCGAAGAAATATTTCATTTTTTTTTTTTTTTTTTGCTTTGTTTCGAAATTTTTGGGACGCGTTTTGGGTGAAAATAAGCGCGCACAGAGCAACTTTGCATTTAAGAAAATATACCCTTGGATATTATTTTAATAATAAATATATAATAAGCTTTGATATAACAAGTTTAAAAATTTATTTAGAAAAAAAAAAAATTGGTAGGTAACGTGTTATTATGTTGAAAAGGAATAATATTTGTGAACTATTGAAAGATTCGAAACATTCGAGAGCTTGTATAGTGTTTGTTTAAAAAAACATGCTTAACCCTTGATAAATGATATTTTAAGGGAAAATAAGGCGTTTTTAAAATATGAATTCAAACAACTTTGATTAATTTGTTTCATAAAGCGTTCCAAGCTATGGTAAAGAGTAAAGCTATAAATTAACAACAATATTAAATGCTTGAGCAGCAAAATAAAAATATATTTTTACAAAAGGCGACTTTAACGTGTATGCTTGGGTACTCACTTTTTTTCTGAAAATAAATAAATATTGACTTAAGTTTTGTAGATATACTTATAAAGGTGATTCAACCTGACCTTTCTATAATTATAAGTTAAATTAAAAGAAGAATCGAGATTTTCAACATCGAGACCATAACATTTTTGTTTGGGTGATTTCTTGTTACGATCTTTGCACTCACCTAAAAAAGCCGGAGCACTTTGCGGGCGGGTACTGGCCAGAACAATATTTGCTTATTTTCTAATTAATTAAACAAAAAGTGTGTTAAATGTTTATGTGAGTTGTACATAAAAGTACAGAAAAGATGAGAAAAGCACAGAATTAGGTGTCCCATGAGCAAAAATCTATCTCCTATCTGTTCTGCAGTCGGATACTTTGTGCTCCATGAAGTTGTCTAACTCAGTTAAGTATTTTCTGCGCGTCTGTGAGAAATCTTAAAAGTGTTCTGATCTAGTTTTTTTATTTTTTTTTTATTTGAACAAGAACCGCAAATCCTCCTCTTACATGTTTAAGTTATTTCAAGACTACTAAATGTCATACATAATAATAGAATTGATCGATACAAATCAAATTAGTTACAACAAATCAAATTAGTTATAACAAATAAAATTAGTTGGAACAAATAATGAATTCTGAAAATACTATTTTGGCAAAATATCAAAAGATATTTCAAAGGAGATTTTTTTTTATTCTGAAAGACATACGAGTACATATCGACGGTTAAACTTCATAACTTCGGAAATCGTTTTTACAAGTTTTTCAGAAATCAAAAAATACCTTTTATGCAATACCTCGAAAGCATATACGAATTCAGTTCGATTTACTTGCGTAGTATGAGACTTACGACTTACTGGTTAATTTTTTAATGGGATTTATAATATTAGTTTTTGGCTAAAAACACCAAAAGATGGCTCTAAATTTTCTGATTATTTTGCATTAATAATATTTTTTGACGTGATAACGTCTAATAAATCGGAATATATGGGAAGAATGCACGAAAAAGTGTCACAGTCAGTCACAGTCACAGTCACAGTCACAGTCACAGTCACAGTCACAGTCACAGTCACAGTCAGAGTCAGAGTCACAGTCACAGTCACAGTCACAGTCACAGTCACAGTCACAGTCACAGTCACAGTCACAGTCACAGTCACAGTCACAGTCACAGTCACAGTCACAGTCACAGTCACAGTCACAGTCACAGTCACAGTCACAGTCACAGTCACAGTCACAGTCACAGTCACAGTCATAGTCACAGTCACAGTCACAGTCACAGTCACAGTCACAGTCACAGTCACAGTCACAGTCACAGTCAGTCACAGTCACAGTCACAGTCACAGTCACAGTCACAGTCACAGTCACAGTCACAGTCACAGTCACAGTCACAGTCACAGTCACAGTCACAGTCACAGTCACAGTCACAGTCACAGTCACAGTCACAGTCACAGTCACAGTCACAGTCACAGTCACAGTCACAGTCACAGTCACAGTCACATTCACGTTATATATCTGCTTTGATAGCATAGAAACTCGATAAAGTGGGAGGGGAGGGTGTTGGGTGCTTGGTTGGTGATTGTAAGTGGTGTGGGCGGTGGGAAGGTGGGTTAGCGTCGGGAAGAGGAAAAATTGTCAAAAATGGTTGGGTGGTTCCTTGGTGGCTGTAGGTGGGATGTGTTTGGTGTTGGGGGTCATTTGGTATGGTTGGTGGAGGGGGAAGTGTTGAATTGTCAAATATGGTGGGTGGTTGGTTGGCGGTTGTAGGTGGGTTGGGTGTAGTGGGTGGTTGGATTTGGTGTTGGGAGGGGGTGAGGAAAAAATTGTAAGAAATGGTGGGTAGTTGGTTGGTGGCTGGATGTGGGATGGGTGGTTGGTGGTGTTTGGAGGGAATATAAAAATGGTGGGTGAGTGGTAAGTTGTTGTAGGTGGAGTGGGTGGTTGGATTTGGGGGGGGGGGGGGTGCGAAGTAGGTGAGTAGTAAGGTGGTTGTAGGTGGAGTAAGTCGTTGAATTTAGTGCATGGGGGGAATTGTCAAAAGTAGTGGGTGGGTGATTGTAGGTGGGGTATGTGATTGGTGGTGGTTAGGAAGTGGGGGCTTTATTTTGTGGGGGAGGAATTTTCAAAAATGGTGGGCTGGTGGGCTGTTGGTTGGTGGTTGGGGGGGGGGGGGGGTAGCTTGGTGTTTGGGTTAAGGGCTAAAAGAAATAGACGGATTAAATTGGATTAGATAGATTTTTATTTCACACCAAATATGTACACATAATTTTTGTTTACAAAATCATTTTGCATGGCTGTTGCCGTCTGCTTAATTGAAAAAAAAATACAAAAATGGTGGGTGGTTGTAGGTGGGTTGGGTGGTTGGTGGTTGGAGACATACCTACAGATGAACTGTTTTGTGAACTGGTTATCACGTAAAATTATCGTCCTTAAACAGACCTTACGGGCAACCATGTTTTTTTCGAATTGTTCGACTTATGAGGTTAAGAAATTAAACCGTCGATATGAAGTTGAGAAGCCTTCAAGTTTTCATAATGCTTCGATTTCTCGGTAGAAATGTGCATCAGAGGGATATATTTTGATATATTTAAATCAAAATTAATATTTCAATAATAATTGTGAATCTTACATTTTGGCACACAATTTCATTCCTACAACAAAAAATAAAAACAGTTTTTGTTAAAAATGTCGGCCAGACATTTTGTGCTGCATTATTTGAAGTATTATTATAGTAGATTTTTGCATTAGGCTATGACTAGCTAAACAGAAAATTGTTTATGAATCAGCTGTGTATATTTAAAGAAGTCAGCTTAACATGTAGATTAATAAGTCACAAATTTTGTTTCCTAATTCTATTTCTTTAAAAATTGTTAACAGTAAGGGTCTATCTTCAATTTTGACATCATTTACCAAGGATTTTAGAAAAGACAATGGTGTTTTTCATCACAATTTCAGATTTGATCTAGATTTCCCGGTTTCTTTGGATGCATGGAAAACGGAAAGAAATTGATTTTAATTTGGTTATTTGGTATGTTCCATAAACAGGTGGTTTGTAATATTTTGAAAGAAATAATCAGCTTCTTCTTCGTCTGAATGATATGCAATAACATCTTCCACAAAATTTGAAAAGATCTATCATTGTATGGTTTTAAAGTATAATTTAGTTGCTGCTCCGTTTTGAAATCTATATACAGTGGTGGAAAGCTAGTTAGAAACGACAAAAAACAAAACTTTTTTTTCTCTCTACCAATGCACGACGAAACCCGTTACATATTTGTGTATTATATATGTACTTTTTTCTTGTTTATCGTTCAATGTCAAGTTGATGTAACGGAAAATTTTATAAAAATTATAAAACCTGGAAACTTTTATTACCAACTGTGTTAGAAACTTAGGCATAAAATCAGAAAACTCTTTTTCACCTGCTGCAAGTTTCCCAAATATCATAAAATCTGTGGGTTTTACCTGTTTTAGTACACACATAAAATAAAAATTACCTAAACCGAAAAAAAAAAACATTTTTATTCATAGCATACGCTTAAGGCAATAAGACCCATTTTTCCATTTTTCACTTGTAGCACGTTTTTCCAATTATCATTTAGATATGTGGGTTTTCCTGCATTCTTGTCGCGACTTTTATTTTCCCAATTGTTTGGTTCATTATTACGAATTTTCTGGAGACAATCGACCAGAAAGTCAAAAAATTAGCATGGGAAGGAAAAATGGAACAGGCTAGGAACTTGATATCTTAAAACTGAGACAAGATTATCAAATTTATTTAAACGCATTTACAAAGGCTATTATTTCTCCTTACAATCAAGACTCAAACGAATTTTCTATCGTTAGTACTAACAGCCCAGTTACCGTTAACGTGGGTCAGGGTACATCAAAGTAAGCATTTTTTTTAACCCCCAAAAAATGATATCAAAATTGGAGAAAGGCACTTACTGTAGAACAATTTTTTTTCTTAAAATATACCCAAGAATCATGCCCCAGAATATTGCCTACAAATAATGGGACACCCTGTATACAAATTGAGGCTTAAAATTGTGTTCGTTAGTGGCCGATTCACGCCTTAACGCATTTATCAATTTCAACCAACTTTCACACATCCTTGGTGCCCTTACAGTCATACCTACACATTTGTGTAGGTCGCAGAAAAAAATTCACTATTTCTAAAGCAATGCGAAAATATATGACAACTTTGATTCTATAACATCCCTGTCTTATTCTCCGTCAGTTTACATTAAAAAAGAGGCATACATTCAGTTGTGTTTGATTCGTGAGTGGTTTTAGTTTGATATGTCGACAGAGCGCAATACAACTTCAAGTAAGAAGTAAGTACCTTTATTTTACTTTAAAAACTTAAAATTTAGTTAACATTTTTTTTCAAACTTATTAATAAAACACTAAGAAACATGTTTATTTTGATTTACGTCAAGAAATATAAATATTTACCCAGTTTTTCTGCAAAACAAAAGTAACTTACACGCTTGTGTAGATTGGTGCAAATCTCGGGTACAATGCTACTAATGTCAAGTCATTGCCTACACAAAATGGGCCATCAACAGCTTCAATCCATATAAATCTGCTGGACCTGACGGCATAATACCAGCAGAACTTCAACAGTCTATGGATATTATTATCCCTATCCTGGAAGTAGTACTAAACGGATGTTTAGAGTTGAAATACATTCCATCGTTATGGAGGGAAGTAAAAGTTGTGTTCATTCCCAAAGCGGGAAAATGTTCCCAAGTGTATCCAAAAGACCTCAGACCTATAAGTCTATCATCATTCCTTCTTAAAACTTTAGAACGTCTGATTGATATCCATTTGCGAAATGCCATCGACACAACTCTAGTGTCTACAGCACAACACGCTTACTGCAAAGGAAAATCGGTAGACACTGCCTTGCATACCTTAGTAAGCGCTATCGAATATTCCCTACATCACAAAGAGTATACTCTGGTAGCATTCCTTGATATCGAGGGTGCCTTTAACAACGTCAGCAACCAAGCAATCACAACGGCACTAGACAATCTTAAAGTAGACAGATCCCTGAGTGAGCTTATAAATCTTATGCTAAAAAGTAGGCTAATCAACTCAACCCTAGGAGACGTCTCCCTAAGAAGATCAGTCAGCAGAGGTACTCCACAAGGTGGAGTCCTATCCCCTCTTTTATGGAACTTAGTTGTCAATGAACTTCTAGTTGACCTGGAAGCAGAGGGATTCAAAGTGATTGCATACGCTGATGACGTCGCCATTGCGATATCAGGAAAACATGCTCAAATTCTTATTGAGCTAATGCAAACAGCTCTTAACAAGCTTCTTAAGTGGACTGGTAAATGTGGGCTAGGAGTAAACCCCCACAAAACTGAACTGGTCCTCTTCACAAGGAAATATAAAATTCCACACCTAAATGTTCCGTCCATTAATGGAACTCCACTAACTTTCTCAAATGAAGCTAAATATCTAGGCCTTGTTCTAGATAAGAAGCTCACATGGAAACCCAACATTCAGGAAAGAGTAAAAAAGGCCACGGTGGCTCTCTTCTCTTGCAAAAAAGCAATAGGGAATAAATGGGGTTTATCCCCACAAATTACCCACTGGCTATATACAGCGGTCATAAGACCGATACTAACTTATGGGATAACAGTATGGTGGACTGCTTTGGATAAAGTGTCCTACCGGGACCACCTAAGCAAAGTCCAAAGATCAGCATGTCTATGTATCACTGGAGCACTGCGTACGACACCTTCAGCTGCCTTAGACATTCTTCTTAATCTTACACCCCTCGACATTTTTAGTAAACAAATGGCCGCGAGTACAGCAATCCGTCTCAGAGCCACGTCTCAATGGACCAATAACTCAATTGGCCACACTATTATTCTGAATTCATTCAGAACGATTCCAAGTCACTCTGACTACACCATATCCCAACTGGTTTTTGAAAACAACTTTCGAGTCTCCATTCCATCACGGTCTGACTGGGACGAAGGACATTTCTCGAGAGATGATTCGATTCATTTCTACACTGATGGTTCAAAAACCGAAGATGGAGTTGGGGGCGGAGTGTACTCAGAAGGACTAAATCTTAGTCTATCTTTCCGACTCCCTAACTATTGTAGCGTGTTCCAAGCGGAACTTCTGGCGATAAAAGAGGTTCTATCCTGGCTCAAGGAAAACGTGATATCCACGTCGAATATCCGTATCTTTTCAGACAGCCAAGCAGCCCTTAAATCATTCGAGGCGGTTTCCACGAACTCAGCAACAGCCCGCAACTGTCGCACATCTCTCGCGGAGATGGCAGAACAGTTTAACATTCACCTTTTTTGGGTGCCGGGACATAGAGATATCCCAGGAAACTGCAAGGCCGATGAACTCGCTAGAAATGGAACTACTGAACCACTTTCACCCGACAGGAGGAATATTGGTATACCTATCGCTACATGTAAACTCATGCTAAAACACGATGCCATGAACGAAACAAATCTAAGGTGGTCAAATTTGACTACCTGTCAGGCGACAAAACAGATCTGGCCAAAACTAGATCCAAAACGCTCCATATGTTTGTTATCTCTTGGTAGATCACACCTTAGCTCCTTAATCGGTGTCATTACTGGACACTGTCTTATAGGCAGACATGCTACTAGACTCGGTGTCTTCTCGAACGACTTCTGCAGAAGTTGCATGGACGAGGAAGAAGAAGAGACTATAACACATCTTCTTTGTTCATGCCCTGCTCTCTCACAAAGACGAAAATTACATTTGGGAGATTTCTTCCTCAACGATATAAATGACCTAACTCAGACAGACATACACTGTCTCCATCGCTTTGTTAAAAGTTCCAATTGGTTTTAAAATTAGTGAGGTAGTGCCTTACTTTCATATGTGGTATCACAATGGACCTAGTATCTGGTCTAAGTGTGTCAGTCGTTGACTGACAGCCACCTTAACCTAACCTAACCTAACCTATGTGTGTAGGTTTGGTTTCTATTCACGCCAGGAGTACTTTTTATTTTAAAAAAATAACGGCCATTTACTTTGAAAATTACATTGAATTTGGGATTTTCGTTATTAAGTTCAGCCCTAAGATTGATTATTATTTCTATATTCATTTTGTTATATTTGTTTCTATTTAAATTATTATTTCGTGATTTTCTTATTAACTTAATTTGAAAAGAGCCTTACTCGAAACTGTTCCTCAAGACTTCGGGGGGAAGATTTGTTACAACGATTAAATGAATCTTCCGAGCTTGAGTACTTTGAAATAGAGCTTGAGCATAATTTAAATGATTTGCTTCAAGACGACGGCGAAGAAGAAGAAGAAGATATTTCGTCCGCTACAGAAGTGCAATCAGAAGATGAAGCAAACGAGCCATCAACATCTAGGGCCAGCTTGGAAAGAAGGAGGAATCTTATTTGGAAGAATAAGCCTTTTACATCTGTTCTCGATTCGGACGAAAATATCAATGTCGAAAATGCTCCAGAGGTGCATTTACCCATTGAGTATTTTCGACAATATTTTGGTGAGGCACATTTTGAAAATGCTGCCTTTTACACCAACATGTACGCTCTGGCAAAAAAAGGAATTGAGCTCAATGCATGTGTAACTGAGTTAAAGGTTTTGTATGGAGCCCATTTATATTTTGGTTGCATACCCCTCCCGAGGGTCAGCTTGTATTGGCAAAGGCGATTCCGACAGGACTTGGTTGCTTCAAGAATAACCCGCAACAGGTTTTTCTTGCTACGGTCGTGTCTTCATTTCGTAGACACATCCCTAGACAATAGCGATACAAATGGTCTTTGGAAAGTGCAACCTATTATCGATGATGTCCAAAATCGTTGTCTTGCTCTTCCACGCAATGCAAAAGACTTTTCGGTGGATGAGCAGATGATTCCATTTTTGGGTAAATGTCCTCGTCTTTTGAGGCAATACGTCAAAAACAAGCCTCGACCAGTTGGGCTCAAACATTTTGTCATCACTACATCATCAGGTCTAGTTCTCGATTTCGAGATCTATCAAGGTAGTTACTTTTTTTAATTTAATTAAATTCGACAACGTATTTCCATAAGTTTTAGGAAAACTAACACCTTTCACTGAACAAAATTTGGGGCTGGGACCGGCTGTTATTGTGGACATTTGCGACCAGATGATGGAGTATTACCGCTGCTGGATCAAAACAAGGAAATGGACATTGAAAGTTGCTATTCATTTCATTGATTTGGCAGTTGTTAACTCCTGGATTGATTGTGCTGCCAACGGAGTACCAAAAACAAAAATACTTTCGTTTTTTGACTTTAGGTTGGAAATTGCGGACTCTCTTCTGTCGTCAACAGCAAAACGTCCTCATAGTCCGAATGAAAGCAATGGAATCAATGGTACCGATACGGCTGGTATCCCTCCAGCAATTCCAAATAAAATGCACGACTGGGTCGCACGAACTTGCTCTTATGATAAACAATTGCGTAGTGGCTGCATATATGGATATTAAAAAAAAATTAAATAATTTCGAAAATTCTTTTATTTTTTAAATAAGTTTAAGAGTTTTCTCGGAAAAACTAAGTATGCAATAAAATTTCAAAGCTATACGTCAATCTAGGAAAAAAAAATATTTAAAATCGTTGGACGAGATTTTTTTTTAAAAGGTTATTTTTGAAAAACTTTTTCAAAAAATATTTTGAAATTTATTTGAGTATGCAAATATATGGCAATCTGTAATTTACATTTGAAAAATAATTAAAAAAAAAAAATCAATATACCCGTTTCCAACATATTTCGAAAACCAAAAATTTTTTTGAAAAAATTATAAAAAATCAAAAAAAAAAGTTTTTGAAAATTTTGAAAAGCCATATTAATAAAATTATGAATGACTTCCTGTGGCCAAAATTTTATTGAAATCGAATGTATAGTTTACGAGAAAATTTGATTTGAAAATACTGGTTCTATGAGAGGTACCGTTATTAGACAAATTTTGAAAAAAAATTTCTAACCAAAAGATAGACTGTCTTGCAAAAATAGCATTCTGAAAGTTTTATCAAAATCGTTAGAGCCGTTTTTGAGAAAATCAATTTTTGTCTTCAAGATTGTATGGCAGGTGCCGTTATTTTTGGACCTAGAGCAAAAATAAAAAATTTGTTCCGAGGGACGGCCAAATAAATCCTAAATACCAAATTTGAAGCAAATCGGCCCACCCGTTCAGCCTCCAGAGGCGCGAACAGACATACAGACAGACAGACAGACAGACAGACAGACAGACGGACGGAATTCCCAGACCCACTTTTTCCGACTTCTCCATCATCGTAATGTCATGTGTGATTGTTATCTCAAAATTTTTTTTCTGCACGAATCCATAACTTGCCTTATAGTACCTATAATCGCAAGTAAAAACTATAGCCCACATCCATCTGCAGGTGTCCGCTTAGATGATTTTGACCACTGGCCTACAATGGATAATCTAAAAACTGCAAGGAGTTGTAGGTTCGCTGGGTGTAATAAAAGGACTCGAGGAAGATGCGAGAAGTGCAATGTGCACCTCTGCCTAACCCAAGGATCATGCTTTAAAAACTACCACACACAAAAGTAACTTAAGTTTTTAGTCATAAAAAACAGTTCCTTTGTTTAGTTTTAGCGATAGTAACTTAAGATTTTTGTTTTGTTTTTTTGAATAACCGTTTATTTGTTTGTTAATGTTTTTGTTTTTAAATAATATATTAATAATTTAATTTTATTTATTTTTATTAATTTTAATAATTTTTAATTGAATTTTAAATCAAAAATAAAAATTCTTCAAAACCATAGTTTTCTGTTTTTTTTTTTTTATTTTTTTTTCTGTACCGTATGTATCCCAACCTACACAAATGTGTATGTCCTTTTATCCTGACAGGATAATAGAAGATTTTTTTTATTTTTCCGTGTGGAATAAAATGGTCACAACTCTTTTTTGAAAATTTGAGCGAAATCGGTTGACTTTTTTTCCCTGGGTCTGAAAGAATATTGGTCTATATTTTTGGTTTTGGTTGAGTACAATTATTGGTTTCAAGTGTTTTCCAAACATTGTTCAAAATATCGAAATTAAACAAATTTTGTTGAAAGAGCAATCCTGGGCCCTGGCTGCCAAAAATAAGGACGTTGGTCAATTGAATGCGGATATTTAAGTGATATGCCTGGTGAGCAGGGCCCGATCTAGGGGGGGGCGCGCCGGGCATTTGCCCGGGGCGGCAAATTTTAAGGGCGGCAAATTTGAAAATAGAGGATTACTAAAGCGTGTTTCCGAAAAATGTTTACTTGTTTCCTTCTAATTAAGATCATCATGGGAGAAAATATATAAATCAGAAAGAATTTTAATTTTTCTCACTAAAGTGTGATGAATGTGGGGAGCTGAAGTAAATGTATTCTCTGAACTCTCAATTAACCGAAGAAAAACACAAAACATTTTATCCGTCATCAGAAATATATTCATCTTTCCCTACTGGGAAAGTACATAAATATGTAGGTACAGTAAAACTACTTTATAACGTACTCTCCTTTCTATAGCAAATTTCATTTTGTTCCCCTTCTTCTTAAAAAAAATATCCCATATTCCATCGAATGTATAGATGTATTAAAAAAATGTACAGTTATTTAGTTTAAGTTTGCAAAGTCGCGTTTCGAAGGTAAAACAAGTTCAATCCTCAGTAGTTGTTTTAACAAAGCTGTCATTGGTACTATTGACAATTGGTCCGATGAAGACTAAGGTCAGCGATATAATCAATAATAATCGAGAACAAGCAATTTGAAAAGAGTTTACTTCAGACGAGACGAAAAAGCAATAGGTACTATAGTGATAAGAGAACTGCATTAAGAATTTTTGAAGTTTTATTGAAACAAGTGATAAAACTAAAGATGCTGCAAATTTTTTGTTTTCTAAATTGGAAGATTTGTATAAAATAAAAAACAAAATTTTAAATGCGCAATCAAAAATTGAAGTTTTTAACAAAAGATATGATTTTTTTTCATTAATTTCCTTTGTATACCAATTTTCTTTGAAAATAAAAAGAAACACGAGGTTTCAAAACACATTTCACATTTCTTTATAACGCATTTTATAATTTTTTTTTCCCCCTTAAAGGTTCGTTATAAAGAATTTTGACTGTGTATGTCCGTCAAAAATATAAAGTCGAAGTATTTTATTAATCACTTAAAAACCGCTAATTAAAACGTTTTTTGGTAAAAAAAAATTAAGTCATCTGATTTCTTTAACAGTTTTGATTTTTTTAGAAAAAAAAATTTCTCTAAAACATTTTTTTTTCTTGAGATTGCACTTTCCAGCACTTTAGGCATTTTTCTGTTTTCATTCAGTAAAGAGCTCTGAACAAAGTTTGAGTTTATCGAGCTCGCTCTGAACGTACTGAAAAAACTTATTTTTGTTTGACAACTCAGGCTCTGCTGTGAACTAAAAAAAACGCCTTTTATTGCTTTTTATCAGGAAGACAAAATTACAAAAATTATTAAATTGTTTTTGAAATAATCAAACAAAAAACTTTAATTTTTTATAAATTTTTAAGTAACAAAGTTATTTCGTTTATAAAAGACATTTCACTTAAAAAATGTCATCGAAATCCCTTAAATGACTTAGGAGAGAATCTGATATTCAAAATTCGGCCCTATTGGAGTTACCGTTATAAAGAATTTTCCAGACAAATTTATTCCAACCAAAGCATACATTTTACTCAAATTTTTTTAACAAGATCGTATAAGCCGTTTTTGAGATACCTTAATAAGTTTGTCAATAAAAATCACATGGCAGGTACCGTTAATTTCGGAGCTAGAATTTAGGTAAAAAAATCAATCTATCAGATGTTATAATAATACTGTGTTCTGTGTACCAGGATTGAAGCAAATCGGTCCAGCCGTTAAGGGTGTAGGGTCCGATACAAACAGACGGACAGACAGACAGAATTGTCCGACCACTTTTTTCAGCTTCTCTATGATCGTAATGTCATGTTTGATTATCCAAAAGAAAATTTCCAACAATATTACATTCTTACGGGTCGGAATGAATACCTCCATTTTTAAAAAGTCGGTCAAAAAATGCACCAACGATTTTATAACTTATGTGTTGTCATTGCAAAAGGGCGGCAAGTTAACTTTTTGCCCAGGGCGGCGAAAAAGCTGGATCGGGCCCTGCTGGTGAGATTGTAACGTATCAATCAGTAGATACGGTCACAAATCAAGAGGACGCTGTCAATAAATATTATAAAACGGAATTTCTGAATTCCTTTGATTTAACTGGACTGCCGCATGCCGCCTCATCGTTTAAATTTTAAAGTTGGTGCATACCTTATTCTTCTTCGGATTATAAATCAGCCTCGATTGTGCAACGGAACAAGATACAAGGCTAAAAAAGTCATGAATAAACTTATTGAAGCAACGGGTTTAAAAGGAAAATTTAAAGGTGAAGATGTATTGATTCCGCGTATTCCAATGATTCCATCAGATTTACCTTTTGACTTCAAAAGATAACAATTTTTCCAATACGCCTTGCTTTCGCTATGACATAAATATAAATAAGGCGCAAACACAATCTTTGGAATTGTGCGGAATCGACTTAGAATATTCATGCTTCTCACACGGACATTATGTTCAGCACTTTAAGAAAAGTCATCAGTTCTGTTTATTAATACTACAACTCCGGACAAACCAAAAAAAATTAGTTTACGAAAAGGCCCTTCGAATGTTTGAAGATCAAAATGGCAAGGAAAAATTGTCCCAGGCAATCCATTCCACATTCGTGTTGTACGGCTAAAGAAAGAAACTCTATATTTCACGGTACGTCCGAAATTGGGCTCAAGTGTAAACTGATGAGCGTTCCTAGCAAGACTAGTATTACGGGGGAAATGTTTAAGGAGTGGAACGCAGCTGGCTATCTCGAGTGAGCATTTTTTTTAAAAGAATCTGTAAAATAAGGAAAGACATGAGACATTTCGACGATGTTCGAGTGACGGAAATGTTTCCATAATGTTTCTCTCTCCTATCAATTTTAACGCTTTTTTCTGAACTCTGTCGAGCAGCTGGGGAAAACTTTGAGAAGCACCTGCCCAGAGATGGGAGTTATACTCGAGTTTAGGGCGTATAAACGCTTTGTAAATTGTAGCCAGATCAGAAGGGGTGAAAAACTTCTTGCATCTATTAAGAAAGCCTAAGCAGCATTCTTGGCAATCTCAAGTATATGATCATTCCAACGAAGATTGTTACTGATACACATACCGAGTACTGATAGCTTTTCGGCCTCCTCGATGCAAGCACTATTCATGGATAATGGCATAGGGGGTATGTTTAGCTTCAACGACAAAAGACAGCATTGAGTTTTCGACGCATTAAACTACACACGATTTCTAGTACCCCAATTCACAATGCTGTTTAAATCGGAGTTTAACGAGCTTATCATACGATTTCGTTGTAATAACACGTCCGAAGGCGAAGGCCGTAAATTATCAAACGTATATGAAAAGCTGAGGGTTGAGTCGTCAGCAAAACAATTTAATGGATTAGAAGTCACAGACAAGAGATCATTTATAAAAATGAGAAAGAGAGTCGTAGACAGAACGGAGCCCTGGGGCACACCAGCATTTATTTTGTGGAGATCAGACTTGAAACCGTCTAATACAACTTGTATTGAACGGTCCAGAAGATAGCTTCTAATCCAACGAATAAGAGTATCATCGATACCAAATGCACGCATTTTCGATAAAAGAGCTTCATGCCAAACTCTATCAAATGCCTTTGAAATATCAAGCGCAATAATCTTGCTTTCGCTAAAGCGATGCACAGATTTGTTCCACTGTTCGGTGAGATATGCCATCAGATCACCAGTGGAACGATTGCTGCGAAAGCCGTATTGCCGGTCATTTAAAAGCTCCCGATCTTCGAGATATTTCTTGAGCTGACGATTTATCAGCGTTAAAAGATCTCGGTATACCTTCCTTCGAGTGTTGTCTGGCCAGAATAGCGGAGCCAACTTGAATTTTGTACATTGTAGTCGCCCGTAATCACGACTTCAGTGTGCGGACAATGGGAAACAATTCGGGAAATTGAATCTGACAAAACATCTAACTCATCACAAGTAGACATGCTGTCAAGATTCGGACTCCTGTAAAGAAAACAGTAATGAATGATATGCTTGCGGACAGTGAATTTGAGCCACAGGAAATTAAAGTTCGTATTAGAACAATGCCCATATTGGGGAAGGCTCTGGTAAGCAATATCATTCCTAACATAAACGACAAGACCATGGTGGGAAAAAAGTAATGGCACTAAGTTATATCCAAACAAACAAAATTCTGATAAATCAGTATTCTGTCCAACCTGTGATCTGCCCAACGAAGCAGGCACAGGGACCGTTAGCTAAATATTGTTTGCAAGACTTATCTGTTTATAGGGTGAAATGGGCTAAAAGAATAAAAGTATCCTATTTTTAAAAAAATCTTAGGTACTGTGTTTTATAGGTTACACGTACTTCAATGCTTGAGGAGTTCTTTTTTTAACAATCTGTTATAAACAGGCGAAAAATATAATATAGGTAGGTATCCTATTGAATTTTTTTTTTTTTAGTATAATACACTCGGGCATATGCGTACTTTTTTCAGTTTATTAAATTTAAAAAAAAATGCGTGTTCTCATATTTTAGACAAACTAATTGGACGGTAGAACCAAAACTAAGAAGTCAAACTTTTCGCTTAATGTTCAAAATGTTTATATATCGCGCTATCTGCTCGAAAGGTCAGAACAACGTCTACCGGGCCAGCTAGTAAATTATAAAAAAAAAAAAAAACATTAAGAAATAGAAAAATGCGTTAACCTCATGACGCGCAGTGTTTATGATGTAAACGATGTTAAAAAAATACAAAATTAGGAAAGCTTTTTTGTCTTATTAAAAAAAACAATACTTTTGTCTATAATTGTTTCCTCCATTCTCCATAACCATTAATTTAACAAAAACAAAGTAGACGATTCCTATAAGTCACTAATCCATATATTATGTCGTAAATTGTGGAAAGAAAAGTTCCAATCTATACGGGGCTTGACATTTTTTTTAAGGTATTAAATCATACAAATAATAATACATTGGTACAATTTTGAATAAGTTGCAAACGGGCATCTTTGGCCAGTTTTAAATTGATTCAAATTAAAAAAAAAATATAATGCAGTTTTTTTTTTAATTTAACAATTTGTTTTGGTTTCAAATTATTAGAATTTATTGTTTTTCGATAAAATTTAAATTGTTTAAATCACGTAATTTATAAATCTTTTGTCATTCGTTGCTTTATACACCAAGTTTTCAAAACATTACCTGTGTCATTTCTTTAAGTTTGTTTTTTTTTTTTTATTCGAAGCTTGAGTTCTCCTAAAACAATGACTAAAAAAAACGCAAACTGGCTTCTTCCAAAAATTACTTAAAACTTGACAAAAAGTACAATAATTAAGCTCACTACTTAAACAAATAATTTAGCAAAAATGCTTATTAAAATATTTTATATAAGATTAATTAAGATTAAGAACAAAAAACAAAATCAATTTAAGCCCAGCTCCAATATTAATTAGAATGTTAATGAAATTTGTGTAGTGCACAGTTTTCAAATGCCATTCTACTAATTCAAAAATAAAAAATTCCAATCATATATTTTCATAACCAATTTATGAATAAAAAAAAAAGATTCAAAATTTAAAATATTTACCGATCCAGTTTTAGATTGTGCTGAGATGTTACCCATTTTGCTTATAATGGAATCAATTCAATAGTTCAATGATTTAATTTTTAAATTGGTTGTATTTGTGTGTGTATATAAGTAAGTTTTATGTATGTAAATTATATTATATTATATTACTATTAATTTTTTTTTAATAACTTTTTAACATGCGTTTAATAAAAGTAATCAAATCAAAAGATTATATAATTAAAAGTTAACTTTGTTATTTTTTGTACAGCATTTAATTATACATAATATATTAAAGGGATGAGTTTGGAATTGGATTGTTTGTTAACTTAATTTTATTAATTTTTGTATTATTTTTAATATTTTTGGTTAAACTGATTGGACCAATTTCCCAACTGCTTTTATGAATAATGTGTTTTTATTTAATTTGTATGTATATTTTCGTTATGTTATGTGAGTGTGTTGTGTGCATTTTAAATGTATAAGTTTTATTTTTTTAATATCTAAGTGTAATTTAATTGTATATTTCTTTTTTGTCGCCTTTTTATTTGTAATTGGAAAGCAGAACAAAATAAATATATATTTTTTGTCATTGGTTGATTATTATTTAAGTCTCAATCTTATTTACTATATTTTTTAATTGCTTTATTTGTTTAAAAAAATGTCTCTTTTTTTTTAATATTGTACGATTTTAATATTTATGTCATGATTGAGAATTTTGTAAAATAAATGAGTCATTAATTAATTAAGTACATATATTTAATTTGGAATGTCAATTTGTGTCATCAAAAGTGTATCTAATCCAAGCGAGATTATTTTATATATAAAAAAGATAAAGCTTTAAACTTAAAGCAAATGCTCGTGGTTAAATGTTACATTCATTCGTACTTTAGCGGTTTTTAAAATAAAAAGTAGAAGTGAAAACAATACAAAATTTAATAGCCTCCAATTATTCGATGCGTTCAAAGTGTGATTAAACAAGACTTAATTTGATGATTTTTTGGAAAAAGGTGCAGTTAAAGCGACACTATCAGTCAATTATCATCAATATTTGTTAAGAGTTATTAAACGTGACTATGTGAGCGTCTAACGGCGTTTGCAGAACATCTAATCGGTCCTTTCGAATGCAAAACAAAAATTCTCACTACTTTTTTTCATCGATTAAGAAAGAACTTTAAACTTTGACCCTTGTTAAAACAGGAAAGAACTAAGACATCGTGCTTTGACCAGCTTTTAGTACATCAGAGACTATCTTCAATAAAACTACGATTATTTATGATACTGTTTGTGTTAACAAAGAAAAAATCATCTAACGTACGTGTTTCACAGCCTTAACAGAAAATTGAAAATGTGTTTTCAACGGTTGAGATAGATGAACCACGTAAAGCGAGTCAAGGCTCCAGCTTGTAATGTTTTCAACCGCCATACTAAAGTATTCTTCTTCGCCGAAGTATTTCTTTTATTCAATGAAGCGACCAAATAGAAAGGGAGATCTCCAACAGATTGGAATGAGAAATCGAAGACGGCAGGATAGATTGAGTCAGCTGGAAGAAGGGCAGGAGCATCGTGCTTAGTAGCCATTACTGAAACATTTGTTTCACTTGAACATCTTCGTAATGTTTCTTGTCTAACCTTGTTTTATCCAAACAGAGCTCCAGCGAAATAGCCAGATGCATTCTTCCCCTTAAACAATTTCCCCGTATTACTCGAATCGCTAGGAATGCTCATCAATTTACCCTCGAGCCTAACTTCGGACGTACTGATAAGTATAGAGACTCTTTTTTTGCTTTCCCACTGTGATATACAAACGTTCAAAACCAATGTGCATCGATATCTCCTATCCTACTTCCCTAACCGCTCGCAGTGTGTTAATTTATGTTAAGAGTATTAATAACCCCTTCACTGCGCTCAAATTATAAAAAAAAACTCCAAGGAAGTAAGGCCTACTGGGAAAATGGGAATACCCTTAAAGAAACGCACATGTTATTCATTTCGGTTGCAATGTCTTTAACTTTGAAATCTAACGCAACAGATGCTTTTGCTTACCCCACTGATAATTGTCACAGATTATTGGAAACTCATCATGCTCACTACAACAACACTGTGAGGTCTTTAAAAAAGCGAGTGGTTATTGAAGTCCATTACAATTGGAGTGACTTGATTCCACTGATATTTGTATTGAACAATTTATCGGTTGATTACACTTTGATCTCCACCTTTCGAATGAACATCAAATGTATCTAATTGTTGAGTATGGTATGCAGTTACCGCAAAAAGAGGATCATTGAGCCATATGTTTTTTTTAAGCGACGACACACCAAAGAGAGATGGTTTTGTGGAACTCAGAACCGATGGTTAAACAATTTTAAAGATCAAAGGAGAAGAACAAATTAGAAATGTGGTTTAATCAAGATAAACCACAGCTGCACAGCTTTTTTCATCCCGTCCAAGCATGACTCCTTTTGAAGAAATTTTTGTGCACTCGATTTTCGAAATTTAACTGGCCACCGTTTTTGCCCAACCGAGCATAACAGAAATGTTGGGTTCTTCCTCAAGAACACAACACAATAAGTCCGTATTTTTAAAGGCAAAGGGAAACTATACTATAAGAAGGCTCTGTTACTAAGCAGTCATGCATCATTTGTGTTTGCAACGCTCGGATTAGATACAACTTTTAAGATCATTTAAAATTAAATTGATGAGATATGAGATAATGATTTCAAAAAGCAACTATGTTGTTAATGTTTTTCATTCAATTTGGTTTTAATGTTTTCAATGATAAATTGCTTAACAAAAAAAAAATTATCAATAAGAAAATAAATGTTGTCAATATAATTATTATAAAGCTCGCTTCACATTCAATTCCTTAGGCGGCGGCGGCGCACGGCACAAAGCAATAGTAAAAAAATTTTAAATATATAAAAACTCGTAACAGGAATTACAATACATAATAATATTTGAAATTCGAAACCGTTCTCGACAAGGCCGTGAGAAGTGATAAAAAAAAAATTTAACAAACAAATTTTATAAAGTTTTTTAACAACAACTTCACCTTAAATTGGGTTAGGTAATACTATTGGCTCGTGTTTATATCGATATTATATTTGTTTTTGTTTATATGTTTGTTGTTATCTAATCTGTATTGTTTTTTTTTTTTAGTTTAGTTAGTCTAACTACTATTTATTAATAATTGTGTATCCAGATGCTGTTTGTATTATATGTATACTAGCCGGTCGGCCATTTGACAGCAAAGCCTCTTTCTCATCACTCGAATCGCCGCATGAGTCCTCGAGTTGGCTCATCAATCGTGCACCCGCACTTGATCTTAATTCGGGTGATTGCTTGGCAGGTGATGATGTTTTTTTACGACGAATCGCCGCCACCATTGATGAATTTGAGAAACTGTTCAGAATTTCTTCGGTTGACTTTGTGGATAATTGAGGTTTTCGTATTTTTGGCGATGCATTTGGCGATGAATTTTTTGATGAGGATAGTGATTTTTTCGGTGAGTCTGGTTCCTCTTCGATGCTAGACGTCTTGCTACCAGGACTATATTTCCAACCCCATGTTTTCCATCGTAATGGATTTATCAGACTACTATCGGTAGTATTGTTGTTGCTGCCACCACTATTGCTATTACTACCCTTCTTCGAATTATCTCGATTTTGTTGGTTTGTCATTATGGTGGGATCATTGTTGCCATCTAATTCAGGATTGTTGTTGTCAAAGGAACGATATTGATCGGTATTGGGCTGATGGGGTAAACTAGCCAGAAATTCCATGTCCAAATCGTCTGACAAAATGTTTGATACACAACATAATAATAATATATAGGTAGTACACATGGATATTTAATTATAAACAGAAATAAGGATAATAGACAAAGAAGACTTAGGAATACATTTATGTATAGGTATGTTTATAAATATCAAATAAAACAAATTGGAAAGAAGGGGGTTTCTTGGGTAGGTGTGGGGGTAGTGTGGGGGTTGGTGAGACAGAAGAAACAAAATTCAGTACAAACAGCGGTGAGTTTTTTTAATTTTTTTAATTATAATTTTTCACAAAATCAAATTCGTATAATGAACGGGGAGGAGCAGCGTCAATAAATATATTTTTATTTTTATATTTTAATTGAGTTATGTACAATAAATATTACTTATAAAATTTCTTTTCTTTTTTCTTTTCTTATGTACTAGAGCGTTTTTTTTTTTTTGTCTATTTTTTATCGTATAGTTAAGAACTCGGTTTTAAAGTTTTATAAAGTGTAAGCAGTTAGGATATTCAATTTGACGGTTTGATTGTGATTAGAAGAAAACAAAATAAAAAATATATACCTACTTGTATATATTTAATATGCTTTAAAATATAATTATATAACTAAATGTTATGAAATAACATGCAACTAATGAAATAATAATATAGAAGCATCTAAACTAGAGGGGGGATTCGCTACATGCAGGTTGTTAAAACTCTTTTTACACTAATTATTATTACACTCAATAGTACTTGTTATAGTCGTTTTTAGTTTTTTTTTTTTTTTTTTAATTTTATAATACACGAATAATTATTAAAAAACTAAAGGTCAAAAATGATATTATCAAATGTTTCCAATGTGTTGTTGAAGAATAAAAGTTAAAGAGGAGAAGAGAATTTTTTGTTTGTTTGTCTGATTAGAAACAAAATAAAATAATATAATGTATATTTTTTTTTTCTAGTGCTCTGAACCTAGTATATTCGGTTTGTATAGAGATTATTAAAAACAATTATTTTTAATGAAAAAAATTAATTATTTGTAAACTAAATTATAACGCTGAGAGAGTAGTAACTGAAGCAATAAAACTCACCTGGTAGTTTCTTCGTACGAAAAGATGCATTTGTAATCATTGATTTTGACACAATGGGCGCTGCATTTGTCGATGGAGTTAATGCTACGCTGAGTCCCATTGGACCATCGCTGGGTTGACCTGGAAATGAATAATAAGAAACAAATTAAGTTGTTTTTTTTTTTTTTTATATAAATTGGTGAAATATGTATGTTTTCCTGGAAGGACAGAACAAAAGCATTTTAATGGATTTAATTCCTTGATTTTGTGACTCTTTATGCCACTTTTAACTACTGATATAGGAACCCACAAAAATCTACGACCGACCAAATTTTCAAATAACGCTAGATCCTGGAGAAAACCCAAGAATATAACATCGACATCCACCAGTGTTAATAGAGTTGAATTGCATCGTGCAATATCTTACTTAAACTGATACGCCTTATCAGGATGACGTTGGAAAATACTCGCTGTTCCGTCCAAGTTGGTAGGGACGCTACTGAAACTTTCGAAACCACCAGAGGGCTAAGACAAATTGACGCACTGTCATGCAGCTGTTATAGCATTGTGCAGGAAAATGTTATACGGAACACCCATGTAAGCACATTGGGCACCATCTTTAATAAATCGACACAATTACTTGGGTTTGCAGAGGACATTGACGTGATAGGAAGAACAAAGCGGGTAATAACCGGTGCCTTCAATACCATGCAGTCAGCAGCAAGCAGAATGGGACTGAAAATAAACAAGGACAAGACGAAGTATATGCTTTTATCAACAAAAGTCCAATCCCACCACCGACTTGGTCAGGACGTGACCATTGATAGGTATAACTTCGAGGTAGTCTACCTAGGCAACACAGGCAACAACATCAGCGCTGAAATCATTCGCAGACTAACTCTTGCTAATCGCTGTTTCTTTGGGCTGAATAAGCAATTGAGGAAGAAAGCCCTATCGAGAACACTCATCATCCCAGTCCTGATATATATTGCAGAAGCATGAACTCTCTCCCAATCGAATCGGATGAAAAGTCACTTGGAGTCTCCGAGAGAAAAGTTTTGCGTACGATTTATGGTCCTGTCTACGTAAACCGAGAAGACAACATTTGACGAAGAAGATACAACGACGAACTATACGTGCGTAATAGCGACATAAGCCTAGCCTGAAAAACTCAGAGACTAAGATGGTTGGGCTATGTAGAGCAAATGGACATCGACAGCTCGTAAAGGCTTCAACGCCAAACCAGAGGGAGTCAGAAGCCAAGGTAGAATTCATCTTCGATGCAGCGACCAGGTAAAGGGAGACCTCTGACAACTTGGAGTGAAAAATTGTAGACGGCAGGCTAGAGATCGGCTGGAGGGCATACCAAGCAAGGTCTAGGAGAACCACATACTAGTGGAGCCATCATAGCTTTTAATAATTTACGAATTGATTTTGATTTGAAATGTTACACTTCAGAGCATCACTAAAGTTAAGTTCTCAAAATCATCAAATCTAATTTTTCTCAAAAAAATCCTCAAAATGTTTGATATAAAAAATCTAGGATGCGTTGCATGTTCTAGAATAAAAAACGACCAGATTTTGAAACCATCCACAATTTTGTGTGGGCTAGTATCCCATGGTTTTCTGGCATATCCTTTATTTTAAGGATGTATTTAGGATTTAATAAGGGCTTTGTTTTATTTACCCAAGTGGATTTTGTAAGCATTGCGGAAATACATACTTTATTCTCATCGATCATACTTCTACAACCAACCCACTAAGCAGCTGCACGTGGTGGCATAGGCTTGTTAAGGTTAAGGTGGCTGTCAGCTGGTGACAAGCTGACACACTTGGTACAAAGAGGGGCAGTATGGAGTGTTTGAATTAATATCAAGTCGCTTGCAAGCACGCCCTAATCCTGAAAGCAGATCATATCGACATGTACTTTGTTGTCACTTGTGCAAGGTGTTTAGGGAAACTAAACCATTGACTGGGTTGCATCGCCTAAAGGACATATCGTCAAATTACCAATGAAGGGTGATCTCTAGAACTGCAATAACTAGCATGCTATCACCGAGAGAAACGGTGACTTTAACTAACTAACGCAGCTTATTAAGTTCAAAATTCAAAGACGAAGCCACTCAGTTTTGACTAACTTGGTAATTATGACCCACAATATGGTTCAATCGGCCAAAAATAGAATTAATAAGGCTCAAAATACTTTAGGCAGTGTAAAACTCTCGACGCTTTTTAATAAGTTGAAACTGTTTATGCTCTGCCAATATCTCGAGCAAGCTACAAGCCTTTGATTACTGTTGTCTGTGTTATTTCATTCTCATTTCAAACAGAAATATGCAAACAATAGTGGCTTTCGAAATCAATCAAGGAAAAACGCGTTGGATTTGCAATACGCTGAAGAAATCAGATAAATATTAGTGCTTTAAAAGAAATTCGCAAGGAGAAAAACGGAGCAACATGAAGGTCAGCTGGAATGTAGGAAGCTGATTCCAACAATTTGAAAAAATCGTCACAACTGAGATATCGTGCGGTGAACAGAGAAAGTTGTTAACATTAATGGTTGCTGCTAAGGAAAACTTAAAGCGCTGCTGACAAGTTAGCAGCTTCCAAAAACACAGAGACTATTCCACTGAATTTATCAAATACATGTTTAATAACTTAATTTAGATATTTTCTTAAACTTGAATCAAACAGGAAAGATTCCTTGTAAGAATTTATAAATTCCACATCCAACACACCTGCTTATTCATTTTATAAAATAAAACTAACCTCCTTCCACTATTCAAATATTGAATGCAGTTTTAAAAAGTTCACTGGCACGTGTCCAAATTCAATAAAAAACACACAAAAAAAAACCACTTACCTGATGGATTTGCAAGCAATGAATTTTTCACAGCACTTGTGACCAGAACCACATCAGAGTACATCTCAAAGCATCCTCTATTATGTATATCTTCTAAAGTGTGAGTAGCAATAGTCCCGAAACCATTAAACATAGCAAAATAAATTGCATGCACCAACTCTACTAAAAAGTTTGATGATAATGGAATTCGCGGCGGGGGTCGCGGCACAAGCACACTATTTGGATCTGATCCATATGAAGTTCGATGGGCATGACCGGGTTTTGTGAAACCCTGATTAACGATTTGTGATGCCATCCGGCATAAATGCAGCAAAGTATTCTTCTGTGTTAAGCTTAATTGATGATTGTAACAGAAGAGCAGAGCAGACATCACTTTCATTCGAATCTGGGCGTTGATTGATTCGATTTGTGAGAATGGGCCCCACTTGATTTCTCGATTACAATTATCTTCCCATCGTCGCAGGTCGGTAATGGGAAGACTTTTTTCCTTAAAAAAAAAAAAATATACAAAAATTAAATACAAATTATTGTTTCTTTGGTCATCTCATCATCCATCACTTACCTCATGATAAATTGAAGCTTGTGCCAATACGGGCAAACGGAATGAGACAACTTTTGGAGTGCCATCTTCAGCTGTGATTTCAGAATTATAGATGCATATAAGCAAGGTTTCAACACTGCGACAGGCTTTTTTATCGCCCATCGCAACTGAATTAAGATACGCGTAAATAAGAACGGGAATAAATTGCATCGGAAATTTTCTCAGTCCATCTTCTTTAGATCGGTAAAAACTAAGGAATTGATTGCAAATTCCATGTATTAACTGTGGAAGGGAAGAAGGATATGTAGTTTTATTAATTTTTGTTTATTTTGAACTCCCTCAGAAACCCAGAAAAGGCAGGATAGAAACAAGCATTGATGGGAAAAGGATTGAACATTTTCAATTTGATATTTAAAACTGGAATATTTTTTCAGATCTTAAAAAGGGTTATGCACACTCAAATCGATGTCTCCTACCAATAGCGACTTCTGTGTTTGTAAAACTTGGATTTGAATAGGACAAGTCTGATTCAGGAACATTGGAGGCAATCAAAGAGGAGACAATCAAAGAGGAGTTCTAATAGGAGTGAAAAATAAGGCGGGGTAAAACAGAAAGAATGTATGAGCTTAACTTTACGTGTCCACAGCTATTCTCAAAGTTAAACCGATGGGCGTTCCTTTAAAAAACAAGCATCACAGCTTAATGTTTAAGGTTTCGAATGCAGCTAGGTAAAATAACGTAGGGGATTATGTTTTTACGATGCTGCAAACAAACGTATTCTATTCGCTAATAAACATCTAGTTTTTATTCTGTAAAGTGAAAAGTATAGCCCGCTTGAAAAAAACATCACAATTGACAGATATAACTCTGAAAAAGTTTTTGTCTATTAGGGTTCTACTATAACCTCTGTGTGAAGAGTGAACAGATCAGTCGTAGAATTACTCTTAACAATCGCTGTTTTTCGGGCTAAGGCATCTTAGCAGCAAAGGCCTCTCTCAAAGGATCAAGGGAACACTATTAAAGACCCTAGTAATCCTGCTGTATGGGGCAGAATATGGGGTTCTTTGAAAGAAAAATTCTTTGGGTGATATTCGGTCCTGTATATATAATGGAGTATGGAAGAAAACATTCAATGGCGAACGACGAATGTGCACCAGCCCGTTTCAGACAAGACCGCAGACTTAATCAGACACCATTTCAAATGCTTTCTAAATTATCAAGAAAGATAACTTTACTTTCGCCAAATCGATGTGTAGACTGGTCCCACAACTTTTCAGTTAGATATCGCTACGGAAGCCGTACTACCTATCGTTAGTTAACTTTTGATCATCAAGATCTTACTTAAACTGACGGTTCATTCCTTTTTTTTTTTTTATAATGCACTCGCACTCAAAGGGTTATTAATACCTTTATAATGAATTAACATGTGCGAGCGAGGAAAGAGAAGGAATAGAAAGATAGGAAAGAAAGGTGGTACAGTGGTTTGAGATTTTAGGTGATAATTATCTCATGGAAATTCCACGGGTGGCATCCAGTTGAAACTTGGGAAATAAATAAAAATTGCTGCCCAGGCTGGGTTTGAACTCCAAGCTCTCGGGTTGAGCAACCAAGCACTACATTCACTGTACCATTGCCACCCGCATTGGTAGAGGACCCGTCTGAGAGCTATAAGCCTCGCCTTGGAGGTGAGCTATTATTCTTGGAGAACTCCTTGGCAGAACCCGCTAACTGACCCAACTCTTTGACAGACCCAGTAAACTCTCACCGACCTGCCTGGAATTGAATTGGTAGATTCTTCTCCGTAAAAATGTTATCATTCCATAAAACTCCATTTTGTCCAAAACAACTAAAGGTGGGCAGATGTACCATTCCGGAAATCATACACTTTGTATATGTGGAGGGTTTATGATTCTTGGATGAATACTAAACCTACCCGTGAACCAAGCGATATCTCTGGCGCACTAAACGTGACCAAACCAAACAGTTACCTGCCTAGGGGGGAATACAATCTAAAATCTAATTATATTGGCCGTTTATATGGGATTGTCTGGCAGTTTACGAAACTTTCAGGGGAGTGTTTTTGACTCATTTCCAACCAATTATCCCCCAAGGGCTGGCAGAAGACCTGTCTGGGAACCATACATCTTGCCTAGGTGGCGACGAATTCATGGATGGACACAAAACCAACCAGTAAGCTGAACAAACTCTCTGATGTGTGAAATAACTAATAAGCAACCTGTCTAGGTGGCATAAAGTCTGAGGTCTGGTCACATTGCTTTCTTCTCAGATCGTCCGGCAGATTAATCCCTGCAACCTGACCAACTAGCGACTGAAATAACCATCTTGCACTCCTTTTACTCCTTCGTTAAATGGAAATTGGTGTTGGTACAGGCTTCTACTCAGAAACGCTCAAAGTACCCGGATCAATTAGGCTCCCCGATTACAGCAGCGTCTTTCAGACGCATAAGACTATGCTGGGTTTTTGGCCACTACTGTGGTGTGCAAGGAAACGAGAGCTGATGAGATGGTAAGAAAGGGATCATCCCTATAACAGCTAATGAGAGATGGAACTCACTCGACTCCTGTGTCCTAACCAGGAAAATGTGGCCCTACTTTAATAAACAAAGAACAGAGAAGATTCTACAGCTCAAAAAGAAATCGCTACGATCTCTCGTGGGCATACTGACCGGGCACAACAAAAAGAAAATTAAACTCAGCACGGACGACTTGTGCAGAGGTTGTGGCGACATAGATGTGCATGAAGACACTCCGCATTCTCTCTGGCACTGTCCAGCACTAAGTCATTTCTTCTTTTTTAGGACTTAGAAGAACTATCTGAACAAACGGGTACAAATCTGCTCAGATTTATCAACGCTTCGAAATGCTTTGAGAATGTATAGGTTTTTCATAGGTCCGAAACCCCCAGGGTATCACAACGGATCTACATTGATCTAAGTGTGATGGACATATCATCATCCATCAGCCCAACTTTGTTAAGTTATTTTGACAAATCAGTGCACCCCAACACTTATTGTTTTTTCTTTTAGAGTTTTCTAGCTCAAGAAAACAGAACATTTCTACCTACCTATCTAGGGGGGAAGTCCAATTTGTTGGAGATTCGCCTTTGTTAAGGTTGGACAAATACTTTTTTCTATCCAATTGGTGTCTTGAAGAAACAGAAATAGAAAACCGTAGGCAGTTCTTTTTGTAAACGCAGAAAAAGGATCTTTCAAATTAGATGCACAATGTGCTTTGCAAGCTATTCAGTGGCAAAAACCTATAAAACAAAAGTGGGCTCAAATAAGTAGGACACGAAGAAGATGATGAAGGGAGGAAGACACAAATGCATATCGCGTTTCGAACAGATGCAAACCAAGGGATCGGGGATATATTCACATTTCTGTCTCAAAAACTACAGTGAATCGAGAGAAGACTACAAGATGTTAGTTAAATGGCAAAGGGAAAGGGGTCGGAGAAAGATTTAAAGATTTTGATCTGGAAAAGCAAAATAATTAAATAGAAATTCTCAAAATGAAATACTTACCTCTGGATACTTCAGCCTTTCATTGAATATTGTATATATTGCTTCAGCGATTTCCTGATTGTTCTCATGCAAACTTGCAAAGGATTGCAACTCGGATGCCTGCAGACATTCATATTCTGCCAACCAATCTTGAACTATTGCCTCTGCCATGTTGCACTTTACAATCTATGATGATCTACTGTAAAAGAAGAAGGAAAAATTATCAAATTCTTATCACCATTCATTCATACGCTAGTAATATAGTGAAAAAGATGGACAGGGTGAGGTAATCATTGGAGCAGTGCACAGCAAAAGCAAAAGTATGAGACATCATCAGTATGCTGTGAACATGTGAATTCGGCGTTTAGTAAAGAGGATTCATAGTATAAATCTTCAACCCATATATTGTTTTCTACTTTTGCACCCTGAAATTGACCTTTTGCACTCATTCTTTTTAATTAAATTGAGCAATATTATTTTTTTTTTTTACTTTAGCCTTGAAATATAGAGCCTCGGCGCTGGTTGGCCTTTGCCTATTCGTCGAGTATCCGCAAAAATTGACGGTAGTATTTTTCATTTGAATTTAACACAGTGATGGAATATGATATTTTGAATTATTTTACACTTAACTTGCACTTTGGATATTGAAAAATCAATTGCAAATATTTTTAATTGATTGTGATGTCTTTAAATTGCATAATTAACAAATTTTATCAGAGTTCGTATACATACCATAGAAAATAAAATGAATGTTGATGTTTTGACGTAACTTCTTTGACTGGAGTGCGAAATTGATTTTGGCTAGAGTTCGGAAACTAGACATTGGAGGGTGTGTTCACAAAGTGGAACGAACATTTTTATTAAGGGCGCGTGTGAGATTCTTAAAGGGCTAATTGATTTTGCATCCTCGTTTTTTGCAGATCAGGGCCTGCAACTCCATGTAAAGGCACCTTTAACTACCCATCGATTTTATTTTCTTGAATTGAATGATGTGTTGACGCTTGGTAATTTTGAAATCAATTTAAAAACAGTGCTGAATTATTGTTGTACAAGAAAAGAAAAAAAATAAAGGGCGTTTATTTTAGACGTGTGATTTTCAATCTGGCAATATTTTTTCCGGAGTTGGTCTTTTTAACAGCGGTCACTTGATTTATGTTCAGTTTGTTTTGCCATGGTTCGATTCCCGCGACACATCGCGCTCTGCGTTCGGTTGACATAATCGCCCAGGAATTTATCTGGGCCAGCCGCGGTGGCCACTTGCCCAAAATTATTTAAAAAAAATAATAGTAAACCCTTATATCTATATATAAATAGGTAAGCAGTTTTTTTGTGGTACCAATTGCGAATTGGTTACCCAACCGGTTGAGATATTATATATATCGTTGGAAAGGTATTACTGAGTATGTGTGCTGGGAATATTTTGTTTTGTAATTTTTTTTTTTTGAAAATACAGGTGAAAATGTCTTGGTGTGTTTTTTACCAATTTTTTTCGTATAAATTCGCTGTGAAATTTTTTCCCACAGTTTTGGGCATTTTAATGGTCGAATTTTGGCCACTGGGCAATTCTAGTCTTTGTAATATAGCTAAATTTTTGTCCATAACATTAAATTATATGCATTTCATTTCTTCTTGAAAACCATACGTCTAAAAAAAATACATAAATATATAATATTCACGATTTTAATCCTACATAATCACGAACAAATGAAAATAGGACCCTTATAGCCTATTCACACCGCACTCGTTTTGGCTATTCGTTTACCAAAACGAGTAGAGCGTTCACACCGAACATTTACTCGTTTTTGTTTGACATTTCTTTTTTAAATGTCAATTTAAAGTAATTCCTATTATTTAAGAAATTATTGAAACGAACACAAAGCAATTGAATTTTTGAATTTCAACCAATTGAAATAAAACTGATAAAGCAGCATAAATTAACCTATGGAAGCCCTTGCCGGTGCTGATATCAGTTTGATTGGACAGTTTGATGTTGGTTTCTATTCTGCCTACTTGGTCGCCGAAAAAGTGACCTCGAAGCAGAAAGATGATGAGCAATACGTGTGGGAATCTGCTGCTGGCTGCTGCCCTTGGTACATGGTACAAAGATAGTTTTGTACTTACATCAAGGAGAGGACCAGGCCTAATATTTGGAGAAGAGCAAGAACAAGTAAATCGTTAACCATCTCAGTTCATTGGCTATTTAATCTAGGAAGTCAAGTGAAGAAAGAAATTGATATTAACGAAGATGTTGGTGAGGTTGAAGATATCGACAAAGACGCCGACAAGAAAAAGACTTAAAATGAAGCTATATTTATTTATTTAAATAAAATTGTTTTGCAACTTTGCTTTATGTTTTCTTCACGCTTCTCTTTCTCACCTTTGTTTTAAGGCGATTCCAACCCTTCCTTGATCACAAATACCAGCCGTTTGCCTTAATATTCTTTGAGATGTTCGTTGGCATATTCATGCGGTTCACTTATCTGCTAATTAGCAATAGCTAGTCTTCGCCAGATGACAATGTAGTAATTGTATTTCTCCTTGTCCATGAAGTTCCATGCAATCCTCCACCAAGTTCTTCGAATGACTGAGAACTTTGTGCTGATACTGATAAATACACGACGCACGTACAACTTGATGTTCTCGAAGAGGAATAAAGAGCAGGGCAAGGGCACGGAATTTAAACCAACCATCCACAGAGAAGGCAAATGGTCTCCCCAGTCGTTGGTCAGAGTTTAGTAAAACTTTCCATATTCCTACTGGGTAATATCATCTTGATTTCTGGTCCAGATGAATTTTCCCTTGTTTAGCTCCTCGTCTTCTGTGTTCCTACCTAATTATAAAAAAGAACAGTGGTAGGTATACAAATATTTGTAAAAAATATTACATACCGCTGCCACGAACAAGAATGTCTTCAAACAAGTTGCAGAAATAATGAATTTATTTTGACAGCAAGCCATCAGCTGTTCTATTTTTTGAGTGTCTATTCACAATAACATCACAAAAAGATCTGTTCGTGTAGTTCATTTTGAAATTGCAACTCGTTTTCCAGTCGTTTTGCGGAAAACGAGTCGTTTTGCAAAACGAGTTGGGTATCAAAAATGTATGGGAAAACGAGTCGTTTTGGGTAGTCGTTTTGCGGAAAACGAGTAAATGCTCGTTTATCGTTTGGTGTGAATAGGCTATTATTGCTTTAGTCCCCTGAACGATAAAAAAAGAAAATGGTTATTTTCGAAACACTCCCTCTGCTTTTTGACATTTGCTCTACTGTCACTTTTGAGTCAACTGTCAGTTGTCAGTTCACCTTGCTCAGTCGTAACAAGAAATTTTTCGGAAATTTAATTCTTTTCTTTCCAAAAATGTCGGCCCTTATCCGATTTAACAATCGTGCAGTTTTGCGAAACATCATTGCCCAAACGCGTTCCATTAAAACATCACCTAAAAACCGCGAAACCGCTGCTGTTTCGCCAACCCTCAATCAAGCCAAAGAAGATGCAACAACCAAGAACAAAAATTGGGTTAGCTGGGGATTTGACCATCACGACGAAGCTCATGATCGCAGTTCAACCAAAGCTTCATTCTTTTTTTCTGTAACACTCTGCATTGTTTGGGGCACATTCTTTTGGGCATATTCGCCAGACAGTCGATACCGTGATTGGGCCCAACGTGAAGGCTTTCTCGAGTTGCGTCGTCGCGAACAGGCTGGCCTGGATTTAGTTAGTCCCAACTACATCGAACCAAGTGCAATGAATCTTCCTTCGGATGAAGAATTGGGGAACACAGAAATTATCATTTAAAACAAGAGTTGCCTTTACTTTGAAGACAAGACGGACAGTCCAGTCGATGGGCTGCCGAATGTTAATTCCCTCATCATTTAGGCGATGTGTGTTATGTAATTGGATTTTAATTTTAACGAAAAAGCCGATATAATATACCTTTAAAGATAATTATACTGCTGGATTTGTAAATAAAAAGTGCAGCTGATGGTATAAAACGAGATTACTTTTTTTATTTTATTTAGTTTTTAAAGATTTACTGTACTAGGTTGATTACTCTATAACTTTGGCGAGGCGGATCCCATCTTCTGGTTTTGTTTAGTTTACTTCTCAAGCGTTGAAAGCAGAGCTTTTAATTAATTTGATGAAGTGAAGCTCTTTCTGAAGCTAGGTACAGTGTTGCACAGTGTTTATACTTTCACTCTTCCTAGTTAATTTTCGGTAGAAAGCTGTGTTATTGTAGAGAATTATTAAGATCCTTTTTTCTTAACTGAAAGCAGTGGTCAGCCATAAACAAGCGGAACAGATCATTTCATTTGTCAGGTTTGGAAAAACTATTGATTTTGGAAGATAATCAAATTATTCTTCGTGCAGGAACTACCCATAGAGGTGTAGATGACGAAATGAGTAAGTTAGGTAGTCCAATGACCGCAGCAGAAAAACGACCATGTCCTAAAACTAGGCCACCTGGAACTGGAAGGTGGACCAGATCAAATAAGCATTTCTAGTGACGGAGAACATTTATCTTCGAGACGTATAATACTCTTCAAGCAGACCAAGGGCTTCTTTCAAGATAAGTGCAAAAATGTTGCAGTTTATCAAGGTCGAAATGAATCGTGGGTGATTTGAATAATTAATTGAATCAAGTAACCTGTTCTGTTTCAGGTTGAAGTGCCGATTCACGAAGCAGCTGACATTTTGGACATTCTATATCACATTTATTTATTTATTTATAAAGACTAACATAGTAATCTTAAATTGCTAAGTTAGTACTAGTATTAGAGAGCACAAGCTGCAACGGCTTTCGGCTCGCCAGATAAAGAGTAGATTAAAGAAGAGAAAAAATATATATTTTAATAGATATAAAGAGAACAATTATAAATTTAAGTATTATGGTTTGGACATTGTCTTAGTTTTTCATATTGATGTTTTTAAGCTTTTCGTATTATGTTGTCATCGCTGCTAGGTGTTGAGCTGTTGATGTGGAATAGGAGGTGGTTGATGACTAGTGTTTCCGAGCAGTTGGTACATATTTCCTTTCACAATTCCTATATCACAATTATCAATTATCCTACCTAAATCCATAAAGAAATTTTAGCTATACGCATAATCTCAATATTGTTCCTCCAGAACCTATTTATATTCAGCTCTGGCCACTGAAATTGTTTCCTTTCTTCTATTTATAGGTACTTGTGTTACGGTATGAAGCGTTATTAAGAATGCCTTACCTGGCCACATGAAGGTAGGTAGTACCCCTACTGCGCAACAAAAGCAATTGGCGTTATAGTTGCGTTTAGATAATTCTTGTTCAACATTGAAACATTAAAAATAAAATGCACGACTGGGTCGCACGAACTTGCTCTAATGTGTGACAGTGGTCTAGGCGCTTGAGATTTTGATAAAAATAAATTTTTAGACAATCTTTTTTCATGTTTGATTGTTATCTCAAAAGTTTTTTTTCGACGAATGCATAACTAGCCTTATAGTACCTATAATGGCAAGTAAAATGGTCTTATTGCCTGGTAGACTATCCTTTGTCCAATGTCCATCTTCTGCTTTAATCTGTTCCTTGGTCATTCATCATCTGGTGTATTGTGATGAATGTAAGTGTTTCGTCGACTATCCGTTCAGATTGTGATTGAACATCGCCAAGCACTCTTTTGTTCTTATTCTTATTCAAATATGTATTCATGCGAAGATCAAGTCAATGATCCATGTGATAAGCCTGAAGCCGAAGTGTTCACTAACAACACTTTCCATTTCCATTGGAGGAAAAGAAGCATCCGGAAGTCTTCTGAAACCGTTCCATTGGTAATCAAATGACGATTCTGAGAAGAAAATTTTGCTTCTGGATTTGAAGTCAGAATCCACTCAAGAAGCACAAATACAAATATTACTCAAATGACACCCATAGAATATTCATTGGGGAAATATCTATTCGCATACAGCAATGCCGAAAGTTTTGGTGATGTCGACAAATGTTACATTTTATTGAATCCAAATCTGATGATGAAGAGAACGAAGATCAGCAACGAAGATAAGTGAGTGGTATTTAATACGGGGAACCAGTTAAAATCCCTTTATACCGTGTGTCGGGCTACGCACACCACTTTGACATTGGCAAAACTTGTGCCTGCGAATACTTCATTGTGTTAAAATTAAACAGAAGCGTTTTGATTGTTCCATTGGTTTTCAGAATGAGTGGTACACCGAGTGAAACAAATTGTAAGTGCTATAAGGTTAAACTATAAAATTTGTTGAAATGAGTTTATCAAACAATTTAGAATGACTTGAACTGTTGTCGACACTGCAACCGTTTTCTTTTTTATTTCGAATAAAAATTAACGGTTTTGAGAGATAACGTTGTTCTTATGAACAAAAATTCTGTTGCCAAGACGAAATTTAGTTGCATGTTTCAACTTTGAACGTACAAAAGTGCATTGAATAGATTGAATATGATATTAACAAAAAAGAAGGTTGTCAAATTTCTCTACTAACAGGGTAATTTTGGTTGAAAAAATGTCTCAAAGATTTGATTGCTCAAATTAATCCAATAAAGTAATTTGTATTGTTTTTTGAACTGAGATAAATAAATTTTATAACCAGCAATGGAGTAAACTAAACAATGCTTAACAAAATCTCTATCTTAACTCAAGGGACTTACTTTAATGAAATAATGCTAAGAAAGTCGCTTGCTTGAAGCAGGGCACTGTTGTCCAGGGGACTGTTAAAACTAATGAAATCTCATGATATCGTAAATATTACTGCATTATTGGAATTTATTGGCTTTACCAGTTTTTAGTGTTCATTAAAGAAATAAAATAAAACAGTAATAAATTCAATATCAAAAATAAAATAAAAATATTAAGTCACCAGAGGACTGTGATTCGAACTAGCTTTTGCTTTTTTGTGGTTGTCCGCTTGAATAACGAAACGGAGATGGCGCCCTGAAACATCAAGGGAGCAGACTTAACACTTAGTAACTCTCCATTTCATTCATATTATTGCGGAAATGTAGTGTAAAACGATTTTATTGGTAGCATTTTATATTTAAACCAGGGGACGGTGCTCAAAATTTTGTGGACAAACTTTAGCTCAGTTTTATACAATTCATAATCAATATTATGAATGAGAAATTAAGTTTGTAAATTCATGAACTACAAATGTATGAAAAATTATTACTTAACAATTTACTTGCATTTAAAATAATTTATTGAAACATGTTTTTTTGAATTGGAGAACAAACAATCAGGGACTGTTTTTTCGGTACTAAGAAAATCAATAAATAATGATGAGAGAAACATTTTCTTAAATTTTATAAGTTGCACGTAAATTTAAGATCAAAATTGCAATGTTTTTGAAAAAAAAAATGCGTTTAAAAACGGGAGCGTTACGTTAGACAGGGAAACGATAGACCGCGTAACGTTTGACCGCCGATTTTGACTTTATTTCAAACACTTAGTGCAAAAAAATAAACGTCCTCGTAACGTTTGACCGCGGTAAGACCGCATTAGGAACCTACTACTATTTGGCGGGATTAGCACTACTTTTCAAAAAGTAGTGTGCGTACTAAGAATTTTTTTAGTACTTTTGGTCAAATTTCGGAAAAAATCTGACACTTTTTTTTTTTTTTTTTTTGATATTTTATTAAATTTTGAATCTTTCGCTGATATTTTAGTCATTTTTCTTGAAATATTCGAATTATTTTACCTCTTAGAGATTTTTTTAAAGTTCTGAGAAGAACCGGCTTAGTATAACGTATAAGTTATACTAAGAAAAAATCGCTCAGCACACCTCCTTATATACCCATTCTCATTCCCAATTGAAACGATTTCAATTGGGATTTCTTTCCGATTCTCATGATTTGGATACCCTCTTCTTTTTTCAATTGGGAATCTGGTTTGGTTTTCTTGTTGTCACGGGATAATGTTATGCGGTCAAACGTTTGGCGGGCAAACGTGCGCGAGAAAACGTTATGCGGTCAAACGTTACGCGGGAAAACATAGCCAAACCAGGTTGGTTCTTGGTGATTCTCATAATCTGGCTACCCTTTTTGAATGAATTTTTTGATTTTTCACTTGAAAAAATTGAAAAAATCGACAAATCCAGAAATTTTTATTTTTTTGAAAAAAAATAAAAAAAAAACATTGTTGGAAAGGGGCATTCATTACCTATCAGAAAATGCAAAAATTATCATAATAGCTCCCATATTTCAGAAGTTATTGACAAAAAACGGAGTAAAAATCGACCCTCTAGGACGTCTATTAACGAAGTTACAGCCAAAAAACAAAATGACTAAAAAATGAGAATTTCAATCATTTTTAATCGTTTTAAAACCCATATATTAAGCATAATATGCGTAAAAATAGTTATAATTATATATCATTGGAAAGGTACATTTATTACCTTTAATAATTTGTATGAATTGAACGAAAGCTCATACATTTCAAAAGTTATTGACGAAAACATGAGCGAGAGACCAAAATCCAAAAAAATATTGAAACACAAAAAATGTATTTTTTCTTCTTTTGATTAATTTATATTCTAAGGGACTTCCAGGTACTATTGATAACGAAAACTGTTTGACATAGGCGCCTGCCTGACAAATATACATACCCTTAGCGGAGCAGCGAAGCTGCGTGAGCGCGGTGTGCCCCCGAAAAAGGAGGAGAAAATCAAAATATCCCGCGAAGCGGGCCACCCAGGTCAAATTAATTACAAATGTTACAGACACAGGCGCCTGCCTGACAAATTTACATACCCTTAGTGGAGCAGCGAAGCTGCGTGAGCGCGGTGTGCCCCCGAAAAAGGAGGAGAAAATCAAGAGATCCCGCGAAGCGGGCCACCCACCCAATTGATCACGAAAACTGTTTGAAATATAGAAAGAAATGTGCGAGATATCAAATTATTAAAAGCAATCTTTAGTTTTTGAGCATAAGAGTAGGTAAATGTAAGAAATTCGCGCGAATTTTTTACATTTACCTACTCTTATGCTCAAAAACTAAAGATTGCTTTTAATAATTTGATAACTCGCATATTTTTTAAAATTTCTTTAACTTATGCTAGCGCAATGTCATAAATGGAAAATCGATTTAATTTTGTTTACATAATTATGAAATAATGCATTGAAATTGAAAAAATATCTCTTCAAGAAATAATTCGAGTCCTGAGAAGAACCTTTTTTTTTTTTTGCTCCGGTGTCCAACCGCATTAGTACAACTAGTAAGTTATACTAAGAAAAAATCGCTCAACGCACTTCCTTATATACTCTTTAACATTTCCAATTGAAAAAAATTAAAATTTGAATTCTCATTTTTCATTGGTCCAGAATTTTTTTCAATTGGGATTTCTTTCCGATTCTCATGATTTGGATACCCTCTTTGCAATTTGATTGGTCGGACACTTTTTTCAATTGCGAATCTCATCATAGTAGCGAAAAGTACTGAAAAATAGTACGAAATTTTGTTCTTGTTGATTCTCATCATTTGACCCACCGATTCATATGGAAATGAATATTTTCACATAGTACTAAGAAAAGTAGTATGTTATGCGGTCAAACGTTACGCGGGCAACCGATACGCGGTCTATCGTTGTCACGGGATAATGTTTTGCGGTCAAACGTTTGGCGGTCAAACGTGCGCGGGAAAACGTTATGCGGTCAAACGTTACACTATCTAACATAGCCAACCCTTTAAAAACTCACGCGAAAAACTGAGTTGCCAAGTTAGTGGAGAAGCACCCATAAATAAGCATATTCTTACTCGGCTTGGCCGCAGAATCTAATATGTCGTCCTGTAGATATGAGTATGTTTTTTAAAGCCTTGCAAAAGAAAACTAACTTTCTCTAGCATAACAAATTTTATTAATATTGCATTATCATGTGTTTGTTGTTTTTTTTCCCGTTTGTCGTTTGTTTTTTTTTTTTTTTCTTGTGTGGTTTTAAGTTTATAATTTATACATTAATATAATACATAATAACATTTTGATGCTTTTAAATTGTTTAATTTGTTTATACTTTGTAATGAAGAAAAAGAATTTTGGATATTTTATCAACCAAGCTCCAGCTGAGATGGGCTGGGCATATGGGTTCTATATAAAGATAGTTTGTCTGTCGGTCCACTGCGATGTCTCAAGTATCAAGTATCAAGTTCAAGTTCATATATAAAAATCATTCTATAATATTTTATTCACCTTTGGATGATGTTGCCGTTATTTTTAAATTAAAAAAAAAAAGACGTTAAAAACCTTGATCAAAATATGCACTCTGCGTCTCCCAAATGCATATAGGCATAGGTTCACAAAATTCAGTTTAAGACCGGTGGATATCCTGGTGTTGTTTGCTGAACGTTTAAACCCTCAAGTGCTTGTGTGGGTATTGTTGTGTTAACAGTAAGTGGTGGCATACCTGGTAGAGAAATTGGTGTGGCCACAGATGTCTGCTGTACCTGAGGGTATGATGCGAATGTCTGCATGTAGGGTAAGCTGACGTTTGAAGAATTTGTTTGATAGTTCGTTGGTGGCTGACTTGGAACAGGATAGTTGTTTGGATTGTAGAACTGTGGTTGCTGGAATGTGAATATTTTACTTGGTTGGACATTTGTAATATGAAAAAAAAAAAAAAATGATCTTACTTGCTGAGAAGAAATGAATTGACTCGAAGAAGAAGCAGAAGCAGCAGCGGATGGTTCGTTGTATCCTGTTGTCATGTTTGCGATCGAAGCTGGTGGCGGTAGATTCGTGAAAGGTGATTGCTGGGCGAACATCGGTATTTGACTTGGTGGTGGTACAGACGATGGACCTGAAATTGAAATTAATTTATTTGAAACGTGTTTCCCATCTAACGGATACCGATTGTTTGTCGCGGAACAGTTTGTTTGCTCGACTGATTACTGCGTGAAATGGTAAGGGCATTCTCACAAGTGTAATCCTGTGGAAGCCACTTGAACAACTAAACTGTTTTTTGACAAAAAGTATTGGCAAAATGCTCCTCGGCTTAGAGAGTGATCCACCTTGGTAAAGAATACCAACTTACAATAAATAAAGAGCTTGGAAATTTGGCTTTAGGCCGCCGAACGTACATAACTTTTTAAGAATAAATTTCGGTTAAACACTTACCAGCACGGGGACTATGTTCACGCGATTTATCTGGGGTCTGTGGCAGTGGCATTTGAGGATTAAACTGCTCCGTATTTCCTTCACTTAGCTGTTGAAAGTATGTGCTAGCACTGGTGTGAGCTTCTGGTTTACCTACATTCATCGCTGGTGCCGATGGTTGTTGTGGTAAGTGCTGGGGAACTCCAATTGCTTCCGCATTGGCATTTGGTTGCTGCAAATTAGGTACTGACGTGGCTGATGTTGGTGTTATATGTAAATTGGCCAAATTATTGATATCACTTGTTGTTGCGGTAACCATTTGTGGATTGGCAGCAGGCGGTGGCATAGTAAATGCATTTGTAAGTGGTGGAATATAGGGAAAGCTGGGATTAACCGAAGTGGCCTGAGAAATTGGTGGCATCGGTTCTGTTGGCTTAGCCGTTTGCAAAGCAACATTGGTGTTGACATTGCCATCTGTGGCTGGCAATTTTAGTGCCGATTTAGTTTCACTAGATACACCTTGAATGGGAATACGATGTAAGTAGCCAAAACCGATGCCACAACCCAAACTGCCGTCACCACCCCACTTTGGGTTGGGTTTAAGTGAAACTTCACGACAAGCGTCATCTTCAACATTGTACACGTATATCTTTAGTGTTTGGTTATCGTGTGTTTCGATCATAGTAAAGAGATCATCAGTCTCGTGACGAATTGCATCGGCACCAATGATGTAGTCTGTGAAGGCTCGTAGACCAGCCGCATCGGCTGGTGATGAAGGATGCACCTCAAGGACATGCCAAACATTTTCATTTGCACCTTCAAACGAACAAAATCGAATACTCACACCTAAGAGACCTTGTCCGCCCCATGAAGCGCTGGGTGTAATAGAAATATCTCGCACAGTTTGCGTTTTGCTGCTGTACACTGTCATCCTAGTTACTTTGTCTACGTTTTGCTTCAATAGTTCTTTAAGGGTGTCATTATCTTGATCTAAACGGGTATTTCCAATAGCAACAATAAAATCAAAGAAAGCTTCCAACCCAGCTAATTGGCCCGGTGAATTGTCTTGAACCTTAAGAATTATTGAAAAGCAAAGATTTTTGATAGGTCAATTGATATTAAGAAGAAAAATTAATTTTATGTTTGGACATACTCTAAGTACATGATATCCTTCAGTACCACCTCCAGGAACTTCGATACTATGTCCGGCACCCATTGTTTGTTTATTATAAATATCTTTTAATACAACTAGTAAGTTATACATATAATACGTGGCACTATAATTACAAATAAATTCTTAATTTGAAAATTTTCAGCGATCGAATGACATTTGCTTTTGCATTCACAAAAGTGACATTAGATAGGGGTGACGTTGAATTGCCGTTGAATGGTGTCATTTTTTATGTACAGTAGAAGATGAATTTCATTATGAAAAAAAGAATCAAATTATTTTATATTCCCGATACTCTTCTCAACGGAGACAGAAAAATGTCCTTGCATAATTTATCTGAAAATTTTAAAAATAGCTTTCGATCTCCATCTCCATTCGAATTTGTGTAAAACAAATAACAACTAAAAAAGTTGACAGGAAGAAACCGTGTTCACAAAATGGATTTCTCGGTTTTCTGGCCACGCTTATTTAAACAGCAACCCTCAAGGTGGCTTTACATGGAGCTGCAAGCCATGATCTGCAAAAAAAAGAGGATGTGGAATTATATAAATCATACTTGTTTGATAGAGAGGGAAGACCAAAATGAAGACGTCGTCTGCATGGATGCAGATTATAGAAAAATTTTGGGTGCAGCTTGAACATTATAGTGAAGACGAACATGTTCATCTTTATCGTCTGCACTATAAATGTTGTTGTTGCGTTTTCGTCTGGACTATAATTTGTAGCAGCTCCATGTAAAGGTGGCTTCAAGCTGTTTATTTTTGGGAGTGTGAATCCGCATGCAATAATAATCCAAACATGTTCGAAAATTAAAAAAAAACTAATTGCTTTCGCTTTTGAGGAAAACAAATTTGATACTGATTCTGCAGATTAAACAAGAGTGCTTTAAACGCTCTCCCGTGTATTTTGAACGAGGACTAGTATCCAGACAGACACTACATTCTCCCCTCGATTTGACAGAACTAGGCATTTTACAATTTCAAAAGTATGCACATCTGTTTTAGGTTCGTCTCTGCATGCAGCGCTGCGTGCAGACCTTCTGCACATCTGTTTTCGGCTTTACAGTGCTTTGGGTCTTCCAACGACTGCTTAGGAAAATTTAAAAAAATGTATTTTTAAAATAATTTTAATAAATTAGTTGTACTCAAGATCTTGTAAAAGTTAGAAAATGTATTTAGTTTTGATGGGATTATAATAGTAATCCACGGAATAACGATGAATGAAAAAGAAAACGCTTTTAAGAAATACTTTAGCAAATTTGCAGATGCAGACGTCGAAGATTACATGTAAATCCACCATAACTTAAAGAAGACAGGTGCTATCAGAAATTTTAGTTTGTACGTATCTACTTAAGCAACCCATCGAATGGATATAAAAAAAACCGAGCACAAAGAGTTCGTTTTGAAAGAATTATGATCTTTTGAAAATAGGGTGGTGCATCTATGACCACGTCACCGTCACCCTACCCATAATTGTATTGCAAGTGTATTTTCAACTGTTGAAATGTTTGCCATTAGTGTACTTAAATTCTTATCGGCAGAAACGAAGCAAAAAACAGTTGCGTAAATAAAAAGAGAAGCATCTATACGCAAACGCATTTTTCCTTCTCTCACACGCACACACTTCCAATAATCAACAAAACATTATTTTACTCTCCTGCTCCCACCAAATGCAATGGCAACAGCAAAACATTTGAAACAGCCATCTAACTCCAAACATGATACATGATAGCGAAACGAAAAAGAAAATAATTATACAGCCGTCGCCTCGTCGTCGATCTTCGTCGTTGCGGTCGGTCGGAATTCGTCGTTCATATTTTTTATGTCAAAAAAAAAAATTATTATGTGATTTTTTCGTGTGTACTTTGCGTCGTCGTGCGTGTTATTTTATTTGTTACGAATTTCATAAGAAGAAAATAGGATTGATTTTGTTCAATTTCAAAAGCAAAAAAGTATTAAAAAAATAAGAAAAGAATCACAACGTGTGGAGTGGTGTTTTTGTTTTTAATTTTTTTTTTTTTGTAATCGTCGGACGAGCGAGTGAAATTAGGATTTAACTGTCAATCCTTAATTCTACAGAATGGCTGAGCAAAACGAAAAGTTACTCCAAGAACTTTTGCGTCTCAATGGAAATAATAAGTGCGCCGATTGTGGAAGTAAACGTAAGTTTTATATAAACTACACAAAAACAAAAAATAATAAACATCAATTAATAAATATTTTGAGGATGGTAAGGAACATTTGATTTTGTTAATGTAGTTATTTTTTTTTTTGGACAACAAGCCAAGCCTTAGGGGCGGGTTCCGCTATAACAACATCGTCAGCCACAGCCATGCCATAGTCACAGGCACAACACATTACGTACAAATTGTACTTTTGTTTGTGAATGTGCCACAGGCTATGGCTAGCGCAGCGGTAATTTGGTGGGGAGTGCGGCGTGTGGCGTGTGGGTTGTTTTTGCTGGTATTTATTTACCCCAAAAGCTCACCCTGGCGCCTAACCGTCCGATGGTTAACACGCCACCATGCATTCCGAGAGCCGAGACGAGACACGGAAAATTAAATTGTTCAACAAAACAAGAGTAAAATATAAATACATAGTAGGTATTCTTAGCAGGGGATGATAATGATAACACGAACACCACAACCACACCACACTATTCAGTGTTTGTGTTTTCTTTCGCTAATAATTTGTACGGTGTTATGTTTACAACAAAACGCGACGTGTGTTTTTGTGTTTTAGTTTTTTACTTTTTTTTTGTACCTATTACCTTTTACAATTTTACAAATGTTCATTCATAAATTTTTCTAGTAGTGGCATTGGCAGAAAACTTTAATCAATCATCTGTGCGACGGAGATAGTGAAATGGCACGTGTGGTTAGGAAAAGAGAGAAGAAGGTGTACGAAAAAGGCTTGACAAAATACTAGATAAGAGTACAACTACAACATCACATGCCCAGCCGAAACCGAAACTTTTGTTGAAATTGGTGAGGGAAATGAGGAGCTAGAGAATAGACAAAGACAAATAGGAAAACAATAAAATAAAAAGAAGTTGCCATCGTATCGTAGTATTTATACAACATACCTATGTATGTACATATATGTATATATATATTTTTTTTAGTGAATACTTTCATAGGTACTTTACAAAATGTAGGTCGAGGGTGGCCGCTCTCGTGGGATTGGATTGGATTGTAGAGTAGAGTTGATTCTGGATATCAGATGACGATGATTGCAAAAAGAGTCGCAAGGGTTAATGCACTTTTATACTTTAAGAGTACGCTTGCGGTTACTATTTGTTGTTGTTTTTTTTTTGTGCACATGACAAAAAATGAGTCATTGTATATAAAAGAACCTATAGGTAGTACTGTCTCTTGGGAGTTTTGCTGGTTAGCAGCGGACGACAAAACAAGACATTAACTCATATCAGATTATAGGTGAAGAAGGAAGAGATGGAAGGGAGTAAAGAATATACCTATGCTGAGAATTGTCATCATTGATAATAATAATGAAACAAGAGCTCTACATTAGGGGCCAGTTATAGCTATCATTGGAATTCTTCATTGAAAATTTTTATTTGTTATTTTAAGACGATTAAACAAACAGAACTGTGTTTTATTGGTATCAAAATAAGGATACTGAATTTTAGAATTTTTTTAATGAAAAATATACTTTATATTTATTCACACTTCTCTTAAAATCCAATTTTATTATTTAAATGACGGAAATCGATTTCAATGAACAGCTGATCATCGTTTCTAGTATTTGGAACATAATCGTTCCAATGACGCTGTTCGAGTCTCTCATCTGTCAATTTTTTTTCCAATGATCAACTTTAACCTCAAAATTGTTTTGGTTGTCATTTTGTTTATGTTTCGCTAGCTCTTGCCGGCATTTCTTGCTTATTTTGTGTAAATTTAGGTACCTACTCATATATTTAATTATTTTTTTTAATAAAAATAAGAAGCAATCGTGGTATATTTGTGATTGTCGCCGGTCTATCCAAATAAAACTCAATTGCGGTGCCTATAGTGAATTGTTTAGTTTTATGGTGTGTGGAGTTGGTGCTAATTGGTGTTTTGGCCAAATGTTTTTCTTCCAAAGTTGACCTATTAATAAAAAAGTCACCAAAGTGCGAAATGTATATGCCTCTCTCTTCCAAACCACAAGGCCTACGGATATGAATATTATATATTCTTATTTCGTTTGTCATGCACTAAAAAGTTGCATTCCAAGTTTTGAATTCAAATGACAATTTTAAAATTTGACTCCAAGAACCATGTATGACATGAAATTTCACAAGTTTGGTGTGTTGTTCTTGTGAGTCAAATTTTGAAAATATCCTCAGAATCAAAAACTTTAAATGCAAGTTTTAAGAGCATAAACAACCAAATCAGAATATGTAACATTTATATTCGTAGGCCTTGTAGTTTGGAAGAGAGAGGCAGATCCATAAATGTTTTTCTTCCAAAATTGACCTATAAATGAAAAAATCATCAAAATGCGAAATGGATATGCCTCTCTCTTCCAAACCACAAGGCTTACGGAAATAAATTTTACATATTCTGATTTGGTTGTTTATGTTCTTAAAAGTTGCATTTAAAGTTTTGAATTCAAATGACAATTTCAAAATTTGACTCCAAGAACCAAGTAGGTATGTACATTACATGGAATTTCACAAGTTCGGTGTGTTGTTCTTGTGAGTCAAATTTTGAAAATATCCTCAGAATCAAAAACTTTAAATGCAACTTTCAAGAGCATAAGCAACCAAATCAGAATATATACCATTCATCTTTGTAGGCCTTGTGGTTTGGAAGATAAGGTTATATACATTTCGCAATTTCATGACTTTTTCATGAAGAGGTCCGATTTTGAAAGAAAAATTTGATGGATTTGCGTCTTTCTTCCAAACCACAAGGCCTACGGAAATAAATGTTACATATTCTAGTTTGGTTGTTTATGCTCTTGAAAGTTGCATTTAAAGTTTTTGATTCTGAGGATATTTTCAAAATTTGACTCACAAGAACAACACACCGAACTTGTGAAATTCCATGTAATGTACATACCTACTTGGTTCTTAGAGTCAAATTTTGAAATTGTCATTTCATTTGAATGACAGGGCTTTCCACTGAAAGTAGTTTTTCAATGATTGCTATAACCGACTTGTCAGTGAAAATATAAAACGTTCCACTGATTATGTCTCAATGATGCATTTCAATGATAGCTATAACTGGCCCCTTATATAGGTACGCTTTCAAAAAGTGACAAGTATTGGAGGGAAGAAAAAATAAAATGAATTTCGTTTTTACTTATTTATTGCATCAGCAGCGTACCTTAGCGGCAAAACAAGACAATACTAAAAAACTCTTAAGTGATATTACTATAGGTAGGTTCTATGTACAATTAATGAGTAAAGGAATTTGTGATACAGCTTGGATATTGTCGGGATTAGTTTAGGGAAAAACAAAAGACGTCGGTTTGACGGTTTAGCGTACTACGTTGTTATTTAACAGGTTTAGGGAGTTTAGGCTAAAAGAATTGACTGACCCTCTGAAATAATGCGGCAAAAGGCTCCATCACGCAATCCTTCCAGTATTTGCGATTTTTGAGGAAATGGAAATAAGAGATGCACTTCTTCAAGACAAGATTGATAGTGAATGATTTGTTGATTACTCACAAGAGCTAATACCTAGCACGGGGAAAGACTTGAGAGTTTAAATCTGCGTTGTACCGTAAAGTTTAGTAGCACTTTTCATTGGTTTTAGGATCCAGTCCTATAGCGATCAGAAAAACCAATCAGAAAAATTTCAAATAGAAAATTTAATATGTAGGTAGTTATACAGTAAAATTTCTCTAAAGTGGAAACTGTCCATACAAGAGAGTGTCCTCTCAAGGGAACATTTTTAAATAGAATGATAAGATATACATAGGTATTGCTAAAAAAAACACTACAAATTAAATGAAAGCAAAAAAAAATATAATAACTAAACATTAACAAAACTAGTTAGCACTGTTTTGAAACGAAATAAACTTGGTTGTCTGTGAAGTTGGTTTACGGACGATAATTTTACGTGCGATGATTAGTTTACAAAACAGTTCACGTGTAGGTTGTATTTCCCCTCAAATACCAACCACCCTCCCCCACCTACAACCACCATTTTTGGCAAATTCCCACACCAACCACCCATTTCCTACCTTTAACCACCAAGCAACCCACTTACATCATTTTGGACAACTATTTCCCAACCAAATCCGCCCACCACCAACCACCCAGCCCACTATTGTTGACCATTTTTTCTTCGCCTCATTTAAAACATTCCATATTCAGCAATCTATAAGACCTAATTTAAAAAAGAAAAGTTTGCCGTCACGGGACGCCCGGCAGATGTGAAACTTATTCTTATTTTTTTGCAGGAAAAAAAAACCAAACATCGACTAGAGTGTAGTTTATTTAATTATTATATTGAAGAGTTGATAGATACTCGCGTGGTTAATAATTTGTGAGCTCCACTTCTCAATTCTTTGGCAGTAAGAGTTGCCGATTTATGTAGAGTGCTACAATTCTCTTTTCCTTAAAGCGAGAGGGAGGTATCATTTGTTCCGCAACCCCAGCCACTTTGAATTGTTGCGTATGCTCATCTTTCTGTTAAGAAATTATTTATGACAAAATAACTCACCACCCCACCACCACCCAAGCCCCTCCCGCTTCCGAACTAACCGCCGCCATTTTGAAAAACTTCATGGTCCATTTTTGTCTCAGCTCCCAGTCCAACCCCACCCCCTACTCACTACCACCACCGCTTCCCTAACCCCTCATCCACTTCCTTCCTCCCCCTACCTCCCCTCACCGCTCTCCCACACCACCCCTCCCCACCTACAACCACCAACCACCCAAATCCCTACATCAGCCAACCCCCAACCTTTTTCAACCCCCCCCCCCCCCCCCCCAATTTCGTCAATCCCCCCATAACCACCAACCCTATACCCCCCACCCAACCAACCCATAACCACCAACCACCCAATACGCTCCAGTCACAATTCGGAAGATTTGATCGACATTGTTCACCATTTTTCTATGCTAACAAAAGCGTCCAAGCGTCATGCTATTTTTCGTCTCAAAATACAATCGATTTTACAATTTTACTGCCTAGGTGTGCCAGTAGATGTTTCACTTCGAAAAAATTACAAAATAGTTTTCTATTTTATAGACCTATTTTAAATATTGTCGGCTCTTATTTTTTACCCGAGAAAAACCCTACAAGTTTCGAAACAATGATAGGTATCAAACAAATCCATTTTTTCAATGAGACTCACTCTTTTATCAAATTTTGATAATCGAATGCGAGTCATCAAAAACAAATTCAAATTGTCTAATTATTTTTATATCTCCCATTCAATCAAATGCTGTCAAAGTAAAATGGAAAAAACTAGTTAAAGATGGTTATTTCTTATAGTTTACAAAAAATTAAACAAATATTCGAACCTTGCCCAATTTCAGTTCGAGTTTCGCTAATTCTTCTACGCAGGTAAAGCCTTTCCATTTCTCTGGATTTCATTGTACGGACAAATAGATTTTCCATGTTTAAATGCATAAGTCAAACGTGTTCGTTTTGCAGGATATGATTATTCCCATGCATAGACTCCAATCAATCAAAAATGTCCTTCCCCAGTGTTCACTACGGTTAAAAATATGTGCCAACAGCCAAACAATCATAAAATTATTCATTCCTAATTTGTTTGTAATTTCTTTTCACTCAATTATTCCAGCGTTTTATAAATATTTTACTTTATATTTTTCCTTAACTAAAATCCGAAAGCCTTAAGGTGCCTTTACATGGAGTTGCAAGCCATAATCTGCAAAAAAAGAGGATGCAAAATCAATAAATCATACGTGTGTGATAGAGAGGGAAGGCAAAAATGCAGACGTCTTCATGGATGCAGATTATAGGAAAATTATAGATGCAGCTTGAAAATTATAGTGAAGACGAACATGTTCATCTTCATCGTCTGCGCTATGATTGTTGTTGTTGCTTTGTCGTCTGCATTTGCAGCTCCAACTTGGTGTGCGCAACTGGAGGCCACTGGCTAGGGACCGGCCTAGCTGGCGAGGATTGTTGGTTGAGGCCGCCTTAAGTAAGTAAGTATTTGCAGCTCCATGTAAAGCCACCTTTAGTTGCTTGTGTAGTGCTCGATCATGTAACGGGTGATTTTTTAGCTGGTTTGGTTTTGGCAACACTGGTTTTGACAGCTGACGTGTGTTTAGTACCTTGTGTCACTGTCAAACAGCTTCAGTTTGGTTTGCAATTTAACCATGGATCGTCTTACAAATGAACAACGCTTGCAAATTATTGAATTTTACTATCAAAATTCGTGCTCGGTTCGAAATGTTGAAAAAATGAAAATTGTGTTCAGCGATGAGGCTCATTTTTGGTTGAATGGGTACGTAAATAAGCAAAATTGCCGCATTTGGAGTGAAGATCAGCCAGAAGCATTGTAACAGCTACCAATGCATCCCGAAAAAGCCACTGTTTGGTGCGGTTTATGGGCCGCCGGCATTATTGGGCCATATTTCTTCAAAGATGATGCGAATCGCAGCGTTACTGTCAATGGTGAACGCTACCGAGCGATGATAACAAACTTTTTTTTGCCCGAAATGGAAGTTCTTGACTTGCATGACATGTGGTTTCAACAAGACGGTGCCACATGCCACACAGCACGCGAAACAATGGCGCAATTGCGAGGCGAGTTTGGTGAACAGTTAATTTCACGTTTCGGGCCGGTCAATTGGCCGCCTAGATCGTGCGATTTGACACCATTAGACTATTTTTTGTGGGGGTATGTCAAGGCTAATGTCTATAGGGACAAGTCCGCTTCGATTGACGCACTGGAAGCCAACATCCATGCATTCATTCGTGAGATACCGGCCGATATGTGTGAAAGAGTATGCCAAAATTGGACTCAGCGGATGGGCTACCTGAGACGCAGCCGCGGTCAACATTTGCATGAAATTATCTTTAAACATTAAATTGCAAGGTTCAAACTATCGATTCAAATAAATATTTCATTCATTTTTTTGAATTTTTTGTGTTTTTTTTAATTCTAAACCTCTTAAAAAATCACCCTTTATGTACCTATAGGCATTATAATTTTAATTATATGTTAATCTATTATATATAAAGCAAGTGTCACGTTGTTGCACACGATGAACACCGAAACTACATAGCTAACCGATTTTCACAATTTTTTTTTTTATAATTTTTCTTTCGCTGGCGTTCCTAAGATAGGATACTTTTAATTCCTTAATTTTTATTATTTAATTTATAATTCAACTTTTAATAAATTTGCATTATACCAAAAAAAAAAAAGGAAACGTCAAAACAAAAGCTATGTGCGATTCGCTGCGTTCCTCAGGGTTACCACTTAATTTTTTTTTACTACATATGTTAATAAAAATGTTTGTACTAAATTATATGTTATTGAGTGTAGTGTTAATAAAACATCATTTGTTTGAGTTTATCATAATATCGATATATTATTAATAATAATAAATAATAAATTAAAAGAGACTATATAACAAGGGAAACTAAAGGTAAGACCGCACATAGCGACACTGCCCTTCAGCGGAACTTCGCTTCATTTTACGAGATTGGGCACTTCTAATTAGGTACGTCTGTTTTCATTTGGCATGCGATACGTCTCTGGCTGCGTTTTTCTATTGTGTTCCAGTTCCAGCAGTAATACGATTGAACCCATTTGGATTCGTAAACGAACTTCAAATACGGATTCGTAAAACGACGTTTGTCCATTCCATTAAGTATGGAAATTAGAATTGCCACGGACTCATTTGCACAGAGAAAGAGAGAGAGAGAGAGAGAGAGAGAGAGAGAGAGAGAGAGAGAGAGAGAGAGAGAGCTCACCCCGCATAGCGAAATATGATCACAAAACGGATTAAAAAAAAAATGTTGCGCGTTTGCAAATAAATGCAACAAAGCGATTTATTTTAACAGGGTAAAAATTAAAATGAATAAAAGTGATTATTAAATTTTATTCATTTCAAAGTTTACCTTTTTATATCTTTATTCTCTCAATTTTACTTTAATTCTATAAGCATGATTTCTCTAACTTAGACCAAAAAGTAAAATGTCTAACTCTAAACATGAGTATCTGCAAGCAGTGCATACATGCATACATGAAATGCTTCTATTAAAAAAAACCCGAAGCGAGTTTGCTAATGACTCAAACAATTGGAAGTCAGTGATTTTGCTTAAACGGGACAAACCTAAAAACATAAAAAAAAAAATAAAGTGCACGACTGGGTCCTGCCAACTTGCTCTAATGTGTTAAAATGGTCTTGGGTGCTTGAGATTTTGGGAAAAAAGCGTTGAAAAAATAATATGAAATTTTATAAATCACTTAAAAATCAATACCTAAAACGTTTTTTGGAGAAAATGAAGTACGAGTATATATTCTTAAATTTTTCAAAAAACAGTTTTTTTTATTCAAATTTTTTTTTTGAGTATGTCAACTTTAAACACTTTGTAGTTTTTATCAGAAAAATAAAATTAAAAAAATATAGATTAAACCGTTTTTGGAAAAAAACAAAAATTTTAAAAAAATTTTGAAACTTAAAAAAAAAAACAAAAAAACTTTTTTTGAAAAATTTAAGAATACATATTATTTCTTTTATAAAAGGGCTTCTACGTTAAAAATTTCATCGAAATCCGTCATGTGGCTTTCGAGAAAATCGGGTTTCAAAAAACCGGTCCTATGGGAGGTACCATTAGAAGACTTTTCCTGAAAAATCTATTCCAACCAAAACATAAAGCTTGCACGTAAAACACTATTCTGAAAGTTTTATGAAAATGGTAGGAGCCGTTTTTGAGAAAAATTAATTTTTCACTAAAAATCGTATGGCAGGTACCGTTAGTTTTAAAGCTAGAATGCTAATTCCAAAAACCCCTCTGTAGGACGCCATAATAATACTATCTACACAACGTAAATGCTTCTTTTTGCGTTTGTTGTTGGTGAATGTTCCTGGACCAACATCTTTTGAATTTTTGCGAACAGATAATTGTCGAATATTTAATACCTATCAAGATGCATGTCGTGAGCTTCAATTAATGGAAGATGATAATCACTGGGATTTGGCACTTGCTGATGCAGCTTTGGTATCTACGCCAAATAATATTCGTGAACTGTTCGCAATTATTCTGACGACATGTTATCCCACACAGCCATTGGCATTGTGGCAGAAATATGAGAGCTATATGACTGAAGATATTTTAAACCGTGTAAGAATAGCGGAAGCATGTCCGAACAAAGACTTTACACCGGAGATGTACAATGAAGTATTGGTAATACTCGAAGATTTGTGTATTTTGATTTCGAACTTTTCGCTCAACCACTATGGTCTGCCATCGCCTGATCGCCCAGCCAATGACTTAGTGAACACGGATATGCAACGAGAACAACAATATGACGAAGTTGACTTAGCTTCGATTATTGCATATAATGACTAATGAGCCATTATTGACAACTGAACAAAGAATTAGGTATTTACGATGGAATATTGTTGGCTGTAGATGCAAAACAAAGTGGTTTTATTTTCTTAGACGCACCTGGTGGGACCGGTAAAACATTTTTAGTGTCATTAATACTTGCAAAGATACGGTGACAAAAAAAAATTGCATTAGCTATTGCATCCTCCGGCATTGCTGCCACTTTGTTAGATGGTGGACGAACAGCGCATTCTGCACTAAAGCTGCCATTAGATATTCACAACAATCCAAACGCTATGTGTAATATAAAAAAAAGGAACTCAATGGCTGCAGTATTACAAAGATGTTCAATTGTTGTTTGGGATGAGTGCACTATGAGTCACTAACATTCTCTCTAGGCATTTCACAGAACCATGCAAGATTTAAACAGCAATAACCGACTTTTTGGTGGTGCTGTTTTGTTACTATCTGGTGATTTTCGGCAGATATTACCTGTCAATCCCTGCTCTACGCTGATGAGATCAATGCGTGCTTAAAACAATCATTTTTATGGAAAAACGTTAAAACACTTCGATTGACAATGAACATGCGAGTACAATTGCGTAATGATCCATTGGCACAAGTATTTTCAAATCAACTACTTGATATTGGAAACGGTAAAATTGAATTGCATCAAAATACGGAATTTATCAAATTCCCAGATAGTTTCTGCTCTATTGTTAATTCAAAAACCGAACTTATTGACAGTGTATTCCCAGATATTATTAATAATTACTTATATCATAATTGGCTCAGTAAGCGTGCAATTTTAGCAGCAAGAAATATCGATGTTGACGTTATTAACTGTCAAATACAAAATTTACTGAAGGGTGATTTGATAACTTTTAAGTCAATTGACACTATTGTTGATGAAAATGAGATCTCTGTCTTAAAATTGGTTCACCAGTCATTCTTTTGCGCAACTTAAATCCACCAAAATTATGCACCGGTACACGATTAGTCATCAAAAGAATTACCGGAAACGTACTTGAAGCAAAGATATTGACTGGAAAGGAGAAGTTTTCCTGTTACCTCGAATACCCATGATACCGTCCGAATCTACAATACCTTTATAAAGGCTACAATTCCCGATTTGTTTGGCTTTCACGATGACGATAAATAAATCGCAAGGGCAGACAATGACGATTTGTGGCTTGGACTTGGAGAATCCGTGTTTCTCCCACGGACAGCTTTATGTTTCATGCTCACGTGCTGGAAAACCGTCAAATTTATTTTTGTTAGCGAAGGATAGATTAACAAGAAACATTGTTTATCATTTAGTTCTTAATTAATATTTGTTAAATCACAATAAAATTAATAATAAATTCGACATTTTTTATTCATTAAAACTTACATATCTTGAAATTTTAATCATACCTTACCAATCACTTCCTTAACCAAACCAATTTTAATATCCAATAATTAAAAGCAATACAATAAAGCCGCAGCAAAGCGCGGCCGGGTCAGCTAGTAAATTATAATAATAATCATATAAACAGGCAAGCAGTTTTTTTGTGGAACCAATTGTGAGGTGGTTACCCAACCGATTGAGATGATATTTATATCTTTGGAAAGGTATTACTGAGTAGGTGTGCTGGGAATATTTTATTGTGTAATTTTTTTTTGTTTTCAAAATACAGGTGGAAATGTCTTGGTGTGTACTTTTACCATTTTTTTCGTATAAATTCGCTGTGAAATTTGTTTCCCCAGTTTTGGGCATTTCAATTGCCGAATTTTGGCCACCGGGCGATTCTAGTTATAATAATAATTCCTTCATATCTTTGCTGGGTCAATTATCTCAAAATTTGGAATTTTGGTCACATGTTGGGCGCCATTTTACGAAATGAATTAAACTTTTAATGTGTACATATTTGTATACCCTATGAGCTAGAAAGCTGAAATTTGGTAAATATAATCTTTGGTTCAAGAGTAAGGCTAAGTTCTTGAACCGGTAAAATCCGCCAGCAAACACGCCCACAATCGCCATTTTTGTTAAACAACCTATACTTGGTAAAATTAAATTGTGTTTTTTGTACAGTTACCATAAAAGCATAACGCTAAATTTTTTTGCACACGTATGCTTTAGGTAAACCTTCCAATTAAATAAAAATATTTCAGTTTGGGCGTGGCTGACGACCCTTTTTCATACAAAACCATCAATATTGTTTTTGTTAAATAACAATTTATTGTTATATTAAAGCGAAAAACATTAAATTCTGTAGGTGTTACTTGCACATAAACATCTTTTGTATGGAATCAAAAAATTTGATTTTAGGCGTGGCTGGAGCCCATTTTTCACTAGAAACTATATAAAAAAATTGTTTTGTAAATAAACGGTATTTATAATGAATCGGCAAGCCAAAATGTTGCGTCTCTTAGTAGAAACTAAAAATTTTGTGTATGAAAAGAAATGTTTGAATTTTGGGCGTGCCTTACGCCCACTTTTCATGAACGAACGAAAAACGTAGTTTTAAAAATGTAAGATACTATACCAATATTTAATTTAAACCTTTCGTTCGTTTTATGAAAAATATATCTCATTTTTTCAATACGCCCACTTTTAAAGGCGTGATTTTGATAAATTACCTTTTTTCAGGTAAGACCGTTTAAAAACTACTCGATTCAACTTTAGTTGTACACATATGCCTTAATACTGACTAATGATCAAAGCTCAGTAAGTGCTTCAAATTTTTAAGACACGCCTAGGGGCGTTTTCGTCAAAAGTCGTATAATGCATTAATTTTGTAATGTTTTTTAGCTATCGGTCGCAGTTTTCAAGTAAGAAGATGAACACTTTGGTTTGTATACCTTGTTTACGTAGCAGAGTGTAGTTCAAGAATTGTTAAAAACACACATAATCGCTATTTCCTATCAAAATCTAATTTCTAAAAATTTAAGTTTTTGTCTTGTTTTGTTCAAATCTATGTGCAAGCTTAAAATTGAATGTCACTGAGTTCATATACTAATTGCCTTGGCATTATAAAGTCCCAACTTTGGGCGTGGCACACAACTTTTTCTATTGTGCCAGCAGTAATTGAATATCACACCATATAAAATTAATGTTATTGAATTTTTTCCTGTCTGCTAAAGAAGAATTTTGTTTCTGAAACTGGAACAGCGACCGTCTGCGGGAGGCGAACGCATTCACATACAAAAATATAGGGAATAGGGTATCCAACAGTTCGTTGCAAACGTACTGTAGCTCTCGTTTATGTTTAAAATAATAAATAAAATATGACAAGCCTCACATCTTTTAGCATGTCCTGCTCACGTTTCCAAACTCATCCATGCGTTTGGAATCAGATTAATTTCTTCTCAAAACGCGACTCGACGACGCCTACGGTTTGTTGTTAATTGGAAAAAGGATTTTCATTCACGCATTTTCAACGGGGTCAATTTAAATGTAGTCTTACATTATATTTATTTATTAAAAAAAAAAACTCACTAAAACTATAAACAAGCAAAAGTGTTGGCGCATAATATATACCTTGCAATTGTTTTTGTAAAAACAACAAAACAATATAGCTGATGATGTACTTACGGCCAGCGCGGCGCCGGGCCGGGCGGCGGAAAGAAGCAAATTATGTTATTATACTGAGTTCTGAAAACTTTCACATGACATTTTCCGGTATTTTCCGACGACAACGCTCAACTCAACTAAACTCAAGATGAATTAAGGTCAATTGAGTATTTGTTTAGTTTTCAAATATTTTGATCACCGTGCGTCAAGACGAACGACAGACTGACAGACACTACCACATAACGACCGATAGACATCAAGAAAAAATTCTGAGGAGAGGATGTTTGTATATAGTGATGTCTGATGAGATGATATTCTTGCTTGTTGATAAATTTTTTTTTTTTTTTAATTTTGTTCATTTAATAGACCAAATAAATTGTTATAAAGACATCATAAGCAACAGATTGGAATGTGTAGAGTGTAAAAATGTAGGCGTTGAGAATGGAATTTATTGTGATGAAGGAGATGGTGTAAAGTGTCACACTTCAAACAGCACACAATGAGCAAAAAAAAAAAAAAAACAAAAACAAAACGTTGTTTTTCGAACTCGGAATGACCAATTGATTGTTTTTTTTTTAAAGCAAACAAATGACGTAAACGTAATTTTGTTTATCTTTTGAAATTATTCAAAGTCTGCATTGTTGTGATTAGTTTTACAATATTGTTTTTTTTTTTTATTCAGTTTCAATGATATGAAACGTGAATCAAGAAAATTGGTGACTCGTGTCATAATATTAAGGATGCATAAGATCGCGGAAGGCCATTTTAAACCCAGAATGACTTCAAATTTTACATCAACTTGGTAAACAGTTGACTAGACTCATTTGTCCTCATATTATTTAAAAAAAAAAAACATTTAGCTGTTTTTTTTTAGTACAGTGCTGGGTAACGCTAACTGAATTGCTGTACTTTACTTTCAAAGATAAACCTTTCATCAACATTAATCCTCTAATGAAATCACAATAAATGCCAAGAATCTAAAATTTCATAAAAAAGTAGTTTCAGTAATTTTCAATTTTCACAAGAACTAGAAGACATAAAAGCTTTTGGTTTTTTGCGTTCAATTAAATATTTATTGAAGCGGACAGACAGAAAAAAAAATTATTTTCCATTTCACAATTTTTAACAAAATTGGTTTAAAGATATTTGTTTACGTTTTTTTATCAAAATTTCGAATTTGAATGCGAATATTTTGAAAACTATTGTAACGAGTAATTTAATTTAAATGCAGGATAAAAGAACAGACTTCTGGCTTTTAAAAACGTTATAGTAATGTATTCTAAGTATTGCCGTTGTTTTTTAATATTTATTTTTGCATTCAAGACATTTTTTTCGAAAATCGCCCCTACCTCCTAAACGGGGCGAGGTAGACCCCCCCCCCTCCCATAGTAAAAAATACTTGCATTTGACGCCCCTACATAAAACCGTTATTAAATCTTGGCGCCTCAGTTATCGTACTCGTGCCGAGCACTCTATAGCCTGAACAACAAAAACCTCGATAGCATGAACCACAAATTTATGCTCCCTTTTCGGGGATTTCCCTTTATTTTAGACATCGTAGTTTTCCACACACGTACCTAAACACATTTTTGCATAGCATAACCCGTTTTTGTTCATATACATAGTTTGTAGTTACTGATCACAATCTTTAAAAAAAACGGTTCACGTTTGAACACGTGAAACTAACTCGGTTTCTGGCAACCAAAATTCTTATCGTTGAAAGAAAAATGTGATATTATCGAGAAACTAGAAAAGGTTGTAGCCCCCATCTATTTTATCCCGGGAATACAGTGTTGTTAAATCTGGAATTTCGGTCATAAGAAAAAATAAGGATAAGCTTTTTAAAATGGTGGTCAGTTCGCTCAAAAGAAAAATCTTAAAACATTACGCAAACTGTTGTCGAAGTGTCTTTTTCTTGATGGGTAAAATATTGGATAGTGTGAACAAGTGGAAGGAAATTTTTATTTGGAAAAAGTCTCGAAAACCAAAACATTTCGACTTGGTTTAAGCAATGAGAGTCCATTCGATCAGTCCAATGTTTCACTTCTTTTTCCAATAAATCTGGCCGTATGGCGTCAATGGTGTCTTAAATATTGGCTTCCAATGCTTCAAGAGTTGCTGGTTTGTTGGCATTAACCAGTGACTTAATATGACCCCCCAAAAAAATAAATTGATGATTAAGTGCACTGTATGGCAAGATGTCGTGGGTGTTTAGCTGATAAAATTTTGGAAACAAAAAATCAGTCAGCACGGTTCGATAGCGCTTGCCATTCAACCTAATCGACTTTTCGTCGTCTTCTTCAACACTTTGCGCTACAGCAGCAAAATTCTCTTCGGTACGTATATTTTTTTGTTTCTTTGATGGTTTTGAACCGAGAAGAGTAAAATTAGTGCGAAAACGATCAATAACTGCACGAATTGCATGTTTGCAAACAGATTAATTTTTTCCAAAGTAATTTTCCACAATTTGGAAGCGTTGTTCGGGCGTTAAACCAAATCTTACTGAACAGAAATGTCAACACAGTTTGATATTCTCAACTGTCAAACCATAGATAACAAGCATCGACATTTCTCATGCAGCTAAAAAAACACCCTTTACAAGCTTTTAAGATCTAAGGTCCTTTTGAATGCAAATTACACGGCGTTATTAATACCCTTACCATGAATTAACACAGTACGAGCGATTTCGACATTGGTGTAGTGCGGCTAAGTAATGAGTCTCTATACTTAACAGCACGTCCGGGCACTCCTATCGAGGCAAGGTATTAGGGGGAAATCGTTTATAAGCAGGAATGAATCTGTATATTTCACTGGATCACTGTTTATGAAAGTAGAGATAGAATGTGGAGAGACAGGAGAAACCTCGACAACATTCGAGAAAATCAAATGTTCCCGTTATGCTGCTATCTCCTATCATTTTCAATTTACTCTTCTGAGTTCTATACAGGAAACACAAGCTTTGGGGAATGTACGCTTTATAGATTTAAGACTGATCTAACGGGAAAAAACATAAACTTACCCTGAAATCCCGAATCCCGTGATCCCGGTACATTTTTCAATCCCAGGATTGATTCTCTCCAATTTCCGAAATAAGTGGCTTAAATATTCGCGTACATTACAGCAAACATAGGAAAATTATTATAAAGTGTATAGTCACCCTGGGGTCGCCACAACTCGTTTTTGAAATACCTGCGTGTTTTTTGAATTACCTCAACTCGCCCTCAATACAAAATTCTCTGTTTTTTGAAACCTGGGGTCGCCCTGAAGTCGATTTTGCTATTTAGCTGGGGCGAGTTGAGGTAACGAATCAGCTGTTGAAGTGACTTTTGCTGTCAAGCATTTCTTGTGTATTTTTCTTTGGTATTTGATTTTTCATGTCTTTTTTTCGATAAAACTAAATGAAATGCAAGTGAATGCATTTATTTTGATGAAAGAAAGTAAATACAAATCGAACAAATAAAACAAAATGGAAACTTTTGATTTTGTGCGTTGTGAAAAATCTACAATCAGCAGCCGTCATGTGTTTTTTGAGAACCGAAAAACCCAGGTTTTGTTGACAACTCATAAGTTGTCAAGAAAACCCAGGGCGACCCTGGGTAAAGTTCAACAAACAAAGCTACTGATCGACAGTGGCAAAATGAATGGTGTTCGTTCACATACATGCGGCGTTGCATGCATTCAAAGTATTTGGTTTTTGAACTAGCACTTTGTATCCACTCCTGCAGAATATCAACGCACACACAGGAATAGTTGAGAGTGTAAGTCACAGGCCCCGGCCCACTAGGAGCTGTTTTTTTATTTTTACTTTGTATCAAGCGTGCCCTTATTTTCGTAAGTTTTAGGATTTCAAAAAAAAAGTTCCGTTTTTAAAGAGTTCTCGATTTCAAGGGCCCTTATTTGTATGCATTCAAAAATCATATAGTTTTTGAAATTCAGAAATTTAATTTAATTTTTAAATCTTTTCCAGACATCGAATGGGCGTCATACAATGTTGGTATATTTCTATGCACCCGCTGTGCTGGTGTGCATAGAGCTATGGGCGCACACATTTCCAAAGTAAAACATTTAAAACTGGACAAATGGGAAGACAGTCAACTGGAACGAATGAAAGAAGTTGGCAATCAAAGAGCTAAAATAAGATACGAATACCGAGTACCTCCCTGCTATAGGCGTCCTTGTGAAAATGATCCACAGTAAGTTGAAGAAAGGATAAAACACGCCGAGGTAACTTTGTGATTATGTAATTATTATATTTATTTACTTTAGAGTTTTGATCGAACAGTGGATTCGAGCTAAGTACGAACGCCTGGAATTCTCACAGAACGCTCGACCCAATTACATATCCGGGCACATGGAAGGTTTTCTCATGAAGCGTGGCAAAGAAGACAGTCGCTATCAGCCGCGGAAATTCATTTTATCCGAATCGGACGACACCCTAAAGTATCACGTTAAGGAGAGCAAAGATCCCAAAGCTGTACTTCGAATATCCGAGTTAAATATTGCATTTGCGCCAAGAAAAACCGGCCATCCGAATTCATTGCAATTAACATACATGAAAGACGGCTCGACGAGGCACATTTATGTATATCATGAGGACCCAGAGGTCATCAACAATTGGTATATGGCAGTTCGATGTGCTAAATTACATCGTCTGCAAGTTGCATTTCCAAGTGCATCCGAAAACGAACTGACGCACCTGCTAACACGAGACTTTACAAAAGAAGGCTGGTTAATGAAAACTGGCCCAAGGCCGTCCGATGGCTACAAGAGGCGATGGTTTACCCTAGACAATCGAAAGCTAATGTATCACGATGATCCAATGGATGCATACCCCAAAGGAGAAATTTTCCTTGGTCACAACTTAGACGGATATAGTGTGAGGGTGGGTGTTCCGATTGGTGCTAAAGAGCAAAGGTACAGCTTTACATTGTTCACACCCGAAAGAACGTACAATATGTGTGCATCATCGGACAAAGAACGCGAGGATTGGATTAATGTAATTCAAAATGTTTTAGAAAGACCACTGACGCCGCAAGACAGTTCAAGTAAGTATCAAATTAAAATTACTGGTTGAATTCTGTGACCTTTACGTCACATGTTCTTCCTCTGTCTTTATCGTGTTAGCACAGGTTGAATTTTTAAATCTTCGAGTCCTTCTTATATTCTCTGTGGAAAAGAAGGATATATGAATTTTGCAGTTCAACCCATTAAGAAGTCAGAAGCCTACAACTTTTTTTTTTTGTGGCTTTTAATCTGCAGGGTAGTGTACAGAGTCAAGCTCTTCAGTAATAGTAACAAATTGTTAATCTGTTTACATTGAACGCTTCTAAATATCCCCTTATTAGTCTCCCATCAAAGTACAATATTTTCTCAATACTCGAAGTGACTTTTCGTCTGATTTTGAGAGGGTTCATGCTCTGCTCCACATAGCAGCATCGGGAAGACGAATGTTCTGATTTGTTCTTCTGGAAAGGGCTTTATTCCTCAATTGCTTATTTAGCCCAAAAAATGTTGTTGTGTTTACAGCAGTGTCTTGTACAGGTAAACACATTCACTGACTACAAACCTGGAGAGTCCTAAAACACGTCGAGGAATTGCGATAGACTATAGGTAGTAAATATTCGCCCTGACTTCTGAAAATTAATCTCAATTATACCATGTTACCTTAGGTCCTCCCACTACTCTAAAAGTTTCCCTCTGCAACACCTAGGTCATGTTAAAGTAAAGAGTAGTTCTTAGAATTGATTGAATTAAAAGTAGAACCTTCAAACTGAACAGAATCAAAAAATCTTGTGTAAAAACACATACGGGATTTGACATTTGTTGAACCGAGTAATAAAAAGTTTTGTTTGTTGGTTTCGTCAGATGGTTCCAAGATTGATTGCGAAGTTGGTGCTGGTGTATTTTCAGAAATGCTCAATATATCCAAATCCCTACGACTCCCTGACTTTGCTAGCGTCTTCCAGGCAGAAGTTCATGCAATCAGGGAAGCCTACAAATTATTATTATTATAACCTCCACCTCCTCCAAATAAGTCAGGCAATGCCAGGAAGAATTGGTCTTGGCTCCAATCTAGAGAGGAAACTCTACTCTGGGTTATTGGGGAACAATGGCTTTCAGGGAAATGACAAAGCAGATGAGGTGTGTCAGGCAAAGATCAGCCCCTCACAGCTCACTAGCCGAAGCTAACAACATTCCTCTGGGTGCTGTGAAGGGCATTGTCTTATCTCACTTCACATCCGTATCTAATCATTGGTGGAGCAATTTGACCAGATGCATTATATCTAGGAAGATGTGGCTGCCTCACAACAAATTACTCTGCGGAAACTGGTCAGATATAGCCAGATTGGTGGTAGTAAGCACGGGCAACTGACCAGTGGGTGTGCATGCTGCAAGGCTGGGTATTCTCTTAACCACTACTGCCGATCCTGTGGAAATGAGGCATAAAAGGAGCCTGTATTCCATTTAATGTGTCAATGCCCAGCTTTATCTCGCATTAGGTTGCGAACCCTAGATATAGGTTTTTGTAAGGACCTTGAAAAACTATCCGATAAAAGGATCAAAGATCTGATCAACTTTCTCGATGCGACCAAATGGCTTTGAATCCAATCACCTCCACAAATATCTTCCAGACCTAACAATCAAAGGATTGGCAGAGGATCCGTCTGAGAATCATACAGCTCACCTAGGTAGTGGGGTATAATTCTTGGATGGTTCCTAGGCTTAACCCGCTTACTGAACCTAACTCTGCTACGAAACCAGTGTAGCCTCCCAACCAGTAACCTGCCTCGGTGGCATAAAGTCTGGAGTACGGTTACATTGGATTGTCATATGGTTGGCTTGGCATATTGAGTCGTCCTCCAAGAGAGTACTAGCTCATACCGTCCTTCTCTGTAAAAAAAAAAAAACATCCTATAACAATCTTTCAATCCTTCGTTAAGTTGTTTAGTTATTTTAACAAAACGGCGCATACCAGCGCTAATTGGGTTCTTCTTATGAGTTTCCCAGCTCAATTGAGAATCGCCATTTCTACCTACCTATCGTACTTCTTCTTTTCGAGTCATCAGTGCTCATTTGTTAAATTATTAAAACTTAAAATTTTGCAGCTTTCTATAAATAAAACAAACATTTCCTTATTCCAGTGTCTGCTCGATTAATACGAAAACGTACTGGGACCAATGCGATGAGCATGTTCTCCGGGAGATAAAACCAATCTCTCCGACAAAAAAAAAAAAATAATAATAATAATAAAGCTACCAACTACCACTCAATAGCAATAGATTTCGCTTTAAAAGTAAATTATTTTATATAAACAAAATACAATTTTAAAATAAAACTAATAAAATTAATTAATTATAACATAACCAACCAACCACAAAACTATAATATAGTGTTATACAACATACCTTCATATATACAAACTGATTAAAAATCGTGTTCGTTATATACTTTTACCTATAACATAATTATTATATATAATATGTTAATATTTATATATAAACAAAATTTTAAATTGTAAGTCATAGCGAAATATTTTACAATCTGCCGCAGGGTTAAGGCGGATCATATTATACTATTACAAAACAAAGATTTAAAAATATAATAATTAATTAATTAAGCTACACAATAACACACATACAAAATTTAAAAAATTAAAATATACAGTTTGAGTGTTTGTTTCTTTATTGTGTTGGTTTATGTTTATCGAAGTGTTAAATATTTTACATTTATTGTTATAATAAATTTTGTTTTTTCCATATTTTTGTTTTGTTTTTTATGTAATATGTATATTTTTTATGATGATTAAAATGATAAATTTTAAAAACGCATATCAATATTACAAAGATTATTAAAACAACTCTTCCTCCCCCAATAAATAAGAAAAATGCGTTTTAATCATGTAATAAATATAAATAGTTGAAACAAACATTACCTACTACCTACAACAACAACACTTTACAGGAAAACTTATACAATGTAATATTTCAAAACTTAAAATATACATTTCTACAAACTATACCTACATATAGCATAAAAAAAGTATATTTCATATTTAACAAGTAAAAAACAGTTTAAATATTTGTATATTGAACAAACACGATGTCGGGTTGTGTAAAGATTTTTTTTAAAGTCAAATCACTGAAAGATAATTAATTCACTGCCCTTTAGCTAAATACATTTTTGATTTTTGAATAAAAACTTACATACGAGTACATTTAGCAATAATATTCATAATTATGTCAAAATACCTGCTACATTTTGTTCAGTTTGAGGTGAACTGTTAATTAGTTAAATGTTTAGATTTTGTTTTACCATAGTAGCTAATTGTAATAATGTAACTATTGAATTTTTATTTAATATATTGCTGCTGTTTTGTTTATATACCAACATAATTATTGTTCTGTGTGATTATTAAAGTATGTACATAATGTACGTATATTTCCTTTTAGCGCCTGGAAGATAAAAAAAATTTGGTGAGTTTTATTCGAGTAAGTTCGAACTTACGTTAAAAGTTTACAATTTAAAACCATGTTTGTCTCTTTTGCTTTTGTCTGACCTTTCAGCTGTTATTTTGTTCTTTGGACTTTACTCATAAAAAAAAAAAAAAAAAATATTTGGCACAACAGCTCCAAACGGGGCCGGGGCCTGTCTGTGTCTTACACTCTCAACCATTCCTGTGTGTGCGTTGATATTCTGCAGGAATGGATGGGACCTACAATTTATCACCGAATCCATCACAAGATGTACTCTTGGAGAATTTGTCATTATTCCTCGCAAGAGGCAGTACCCCATCAAAAAAACTTAGGTGGAGTCAGGGATCGAACCCAGAACCTTCGGCGTGGCAGTCCGACACACACACTAGCGTTGTTCGCGTATCAAAATCAAACAGTTTGCATTCGATTTCATATGTTTGCATTAACACAAAAAGCGTTCGTGTACTGAGAGATGAACGAAAGAAAATAACAGCTGTTCTAATCTTTCGTTCATTTATTTTCAAGTTTTGACGCAGTGAAATTTCATCTGGTAAAAACTTGAATTCTGTCAAAAGCGAATGACGTAAACATTTGTTGTTGCAGATGACCCTTACCGCAAAGAGCTAACCAACCAAAAAATTCGAATTTGACGTTTCTCAAGAATTAACACAAAAAGTGTTCGCTTACTTTTCGGTAAATGAGAGATATTTTTCTCTCATTTGAGAAATGTTGACAGTTTTCATTTTTTGGCACAAAAAGAACCCGAACAAAGCTACTATAATAGTCGGAACTGCGCGGACGGGCCCGTCCGTAAATGTGCGAGAACAAGCAATTCGTATCTCACACCCGAAATAGCGAATTGCTCCGTTTCGTCAAGTTTCGATCAGTTTAATTTACGGACGTAAACTGCGCTCGCTATCGCACTTTACGGACGTAAATTTGCATCTGACTGTGAATGGATATGAGAGTGAGTGTGAGAGTGAGCGAGGTATGCTGACTTTGTGTGTGACTTCACAGCAGATTGAATATATGATTTTTTTTATGTATGTCCTCTCCGCTTCACAGTTATCTTATTGTTCAGAGAAAAATACATGTTTTGCTTCCGCGCGCGGCAATCCATTCCATTATGGGTAGCGTGTTCATTTCACAGGTTAGACGGCAACGTTTCGTTTGGTTTTGACACAAACTTCTGTTTGTTTCCGACTAAGCTTTGTTTGTTGAACTTTACCCAGGGTCGCCCTGGGTTTTCTTGACAACTCCAAGAGTTGTCAAAAAACCTGGGTTTTTCGGTTCTCAAAAAACGCATGACGGCTGCTGATTGTATATTTTTCACAACGCACAAAATAAAAAGTTTCCATTTTGCTTTATTTGTTCGATTTGTATTTACTTTCATCAAAATAAATACATTCACTTGCATTTCATTTAGTTTTATCGAAAAAAAGACATGAAAAATCAAATACAGAAGAAAAATACACAAGAAATGCTTGACAGCAAAAGTCACTTCAACAGCTGATTCGTTACCTCAACTCGCCCCAGCTAAATAGCAAGATCGACTTCAGGGTGACTTCAGGGCGACCCCAGGTTTCAAAAAACAGAGAATTTTGTATTGAGGGCGAGTTGAGGTAATTCAAAAAACGCGCTGTGGCGACCCCAGGGTGACTTCAGGGCTCAACAAACAAAGCTAAAGTACCTTCTGGGCACGGACCAAGAAGATACAGACCGCCAACTCACCATTATGGTCTCTCTTTTTGCCTACAAGCTAAAAATCAGCTGATATGCCATTTATTTTGAGAGTGTGACGCTCTCTCTTGCTTTTAAAACCCATTTAGCAAACACACCTAAAAAATAAATGGCATACTCAGGTATAGTTGCCATTACAAAATGCACAGAGAGAGATGTACACGTATTCACAGACAGGAAAAAATATTTCGAGGGTGTTTCAGGCAAGGGGAGTACGAGTTGGCGGTCTGTGTATGGTCTGTGCTTCTGGGGTTTGAGCATCTAAAAAAAATTATGTTAGACCTGCCGATTGGAAATCTGTCACAACTCACAAAAGTTTACTTTCTTTAAAATATATAATGTAAGTTTTTTTTGGAAAAATTAAATGTTAAATGTAGCGCCTTAATTCAAAAGAAATGCTCGACAGCTGATTCTTTACCTTAACCACTATTCTGAGAAAAGAAAGCGATAGTTGACAAGTAAATGATGAGCGAACGGAAACAACAAATGAAGTCAGACAGGGCACATTCCCATAGTACCTGCGAGTACTGTCTGTACAAAAACATTTTATAAAAGCATTTGATTGACTACAGTGAGTGCATTTCTTGCTCCTTGTCGTCTCGTCAACTGATACCACTTTTACCCCCAACCAAAACTCCTGGCAATGTTATATTTGAATTAAATACATAACAAGCGACATCAAATCTAGATCTCTATAAATTGTTTGACAAACAATTTTGGCAGTAAAGCACCTAAACAACAACAAAAAACATTGCATACTTTTGGGAACCATATAAAACTTTGAATTGATATAACTTCTAAATGCTAAATGGAATGCGAAATCTTTAGTAAGCAATTTTATTTGAAAATTACTAATCTATACAATTTTAGAACACGTTTTTTGTGTAAAGCTCACTGTTTTTGAAATATAAGCAAAAACCCCATTTGTTTACCTTTGTTGGCCTACCACTCGCAAAGCGCACACCATCGGCTGGACAGGTGCCAGGTGACCGGATCAATGAATAATGATAATATGGCAGACTAACTAGAGGGATTTCGTTGCTCTATAAATTGTACAATAAGTGTAACCAATAGAAATTGCTATAAGATCTACTTCAGGGCGACGACACGAGGTTTTTAAAAAAAATCGACTTTGGGACTCAACGAATAGATCTATTCCCAGAAGTTTAAGAGTTATTATAATGGTATAGTTTCCTGGCATCTTGTTATATGGAGAAATAAAGGCCAAATTTATTTGCTGGACACCATCAACAACACCATTTTATATAGGTCATATTTTCCTTTCGCTTGTTGCGTTGCCCGGGGAAATTCAGACGATGTTCCTATATTATTTTAACTTTACGCTAGTCTGTATTATGCTTATGCCGATGGGGTTTAGTCGATCGACGAACTCAGTGATTTTGTTTTCATGCTGAAAGACGGCTCATATTTGTGTACAGCGTTGCGCTTTGCATCTCACTCATTAATCTTTATACACGTGTTTTATTTGCCATGCTAATGTTCTTATATAACTTTTCAAATGTATTTCGAGTTTTGGTCAAATAAAGAATTTGTAATAATAATAATAATAATAATACACGTGTAAAAATAACTCCTCGCCGTTGCCAATCACTCACATTCGCATTAAAAATTAACTTTGCATGTGCGTCACAACAGAAAATAAAACGGCAGGCAGTGAATAATATTTAAAGTATACTTATAGGCATTAGGATAGGACAGAGTTCAGGCTATTGCATAACCTTAGGATTGTAAATCGACTTTCGACTACATTATTTAAGTGGGTTGCTACGACCTACGACTTTTCTATCGCTGGGGTTATGGTTAAGTATAAAAGTTATCTTATTTCCCTATCTGCACACCTGACAGAATCACAGAATGCGTACCTACAAGGTTTCACGGCGATCGGTTGAGTTGTTAAAGCCTTAACATTCAGTTACCTAGAAAGCCAAAGCCATGTGGAATTTTAAAATACACATCCGCAAGCTCGGTTAAAAGCAATGGGTTGAATTTAGAAATCCACTGCTTGTATTACCCTGCCGAACCAAAAGCCCCTAGAAAAAAAAGCAACAAACCCCAATGACTTCATTTCAGAAATGAATACAAAATATGTAGAAAAGACACCCCTCATTTTCATCATGAAACTTCTACATTTGGAAAGACCTTAAATTGCATCTTGTTAAGACTATGAGATTTACTTGATCCGATCATGTTAGGAATGTTGCTTGAAATTTTAGATTTCGCGCCATTTTTTCGACGTGCACATTCTACCTTAATTCCAAGAAAAAGAAAAAAATAAAGTTCAAATTTTAGTTTAAAATTGTTAATAAATTTATTTCCAAAATAAAATGCGTTTCTCTACATTTTTTTTGACAAGACACCATCAATTTCTTTTAGCTTCGCAGATAATCTGAAAATAAAATAAAAACTCGAATAAGCATCTTGGATTTCGCCATTTTTTAAGAAAATCTTTAAATTAAACATTTCAGAGTAAACATTCTCATCAAGCTTGTCTTTATGACAGGGATAACTGTTACAAAAAGTATTCATCATTCGCTTGATGCTATTTTATTCCAAAATTAATCAATTCTTATTACCTTGTGGGAGTATTGCGATACCAAGAGATGCAGCAGTTTCATTGGGCTCTCACATGCCGGCTGACCAACAAAGGAATCCTCAAAATTTCAAGCAATCTGCAAAAAAGAAGTCATAATTAGAAATATGGACTAAAAATACACGATTTGTGGTTTAAAGCGAATTTTCAGAGTAAACATTCTCATCAAGCTTGTCTTTATGACAGGGATAACTGTTACAAAAAGTATTCATCATTCGCTCAAACAATTTAAGGATAAATGGAGACATAAGACATTGCATTACCTTGGACGATTCTGGACGATGATTCTATTGGTTTCTGGGTGGTGCTCTTTCCCCACATTGCTCCAAGAGCGCGATTTGGGATTCTGAAAGAGGACAAACAGCATGGTTAGCAAACGGAAATAGGAATTAAGCAATTTTCTATGCACATTGTTTGCAAGGTTAGGAATAATCAGACGTAAAGTAATCAACATAGAAGATTTAGTTATATGCTTGTCTACTCTTACTATCATCAAATTAAGGATTCAGATAAAATGATCAATTTCAGGGTATATTCACCTTTTTCAAGAGGTATTTTCCTTTGAACACGTGGTTTGCTTCATTTTACCAACGTTTTTGAGTCATTCTGGAAATGAAAAAAGAAGAAACTAAGTTAGCCTATAGGTTTATAAACTTTTTTCTACACGTGGTGCTTTAAATTTATTCAGATTTAAAAAACCAAATCGTCACAATTTATCCGACTGGGGCGGTATCAAGCACATCATTATAATTCATAATTTAATCGAGTAGATTTAATAAAACTTACCTCAAGAGACAGGATAGCTCGAAAGGGCATTAAATGACTTTTTGGATTCATCTACAAAAGAAAGAAATAAAATTAAGTTACTATTCACTACAGTTTTGAATTTGAAAAGAAGACGAAAGGAAAAGTTTAAAACTTTATTTCAGATATAAATAACCAAATCGACAGTATCATTCAGACTGGGGCGGTATCATAATCATCACTTGAGCATTTATTTTTTAATATATCAAATTGTTTTCATGTATGTATATTTTACTTACTTTTTGTTTTATAATTTTGTGTTGTTAATGTTAATACAATATTAGCAGGTTTTATATTTCAAGTGAAACACCGGACTGAACTCACTTCTTGAGCGATCAAAATTGGAATGAAAGAATGAAGGAAGTAGAAGTCTACATGTGGAGGAAACGAATTTTATTTTATCCCGCCATTTTGCTTATTTCTCTGCTGCCAAAATAATCATTTTTTATTCTTGCAGTTGGGTTGAGAGCGCACTTTAACGATTTTCAGAAAAGTAAGTTACACCACAGAGAAAAACGCACAAATTAAATCTTGCCTGAAACTCCCTTAAATTTTATATTGTTGACAATGTCTATGCATTTTCAAGTGGATTCGTGTCAGTAACCATTACTTGTTTACAAAGCTGCGATCGAATTTTGGTTCTCTCTTTTCGTTTACAACCTTAAAATCAGCTTATATGTACATTAAAACTCTCCCGTGCATTTTACTGCTGAAACACAATAGAAAAACGCAGCCGGAACCGCAGCCGCAACCGTACCGCATGCCGTACGTACCTAATTATAGAAGTGCCCACAATGGAGTCGTAGGTACTCCACGTTTTTTTGACAATTTTCACTGAGAAACATACATATATATGCATATAAAAGATGATAAACCATATATCGCATCATGTATAGTCTTTTCTATAAATTTGTAATTAAATGACCTAATTTCTAAAAGGATTTTATTAGCACGTTGCTCTCTTTTTTTTTTTTTTTTTTTTTTTTTTTATGGAATGTCAAAAATACGCACGTATTTATTAAAAGTTGGCCAACTCGTCCGTCGCCGTTTGCGGCTGCGTTTGCGGATCCGTCTCGTTGTGTTCACAACATTGAATTCGTGTGTATTTAATATTTTGACATGCGATACGGATGCGTTTGCGGATCCGGCTCCGGCACCATTGTGTTCCAGCAGTTACATGGGGACAGTTAACTGCACGAATAAAATAAAATACATACGCAGGGATGTAAGGTGTTTTAGGAAACTGGAGTTTTGAGCTTTGTAACTTAAGCGGCATATATACACTGGTCAAAATCTCATCAAGCATGTGAGAGTGTGTGCGTCATGATGGATGAAAAATCAAAAATTTTTGATTTTTCTTCAAGCATTCAACGTATACGTATTACACACACTCTCAAATTTTTGATGAGATTTTGACCAGTGTATATGCCGCTTTAGGTCGCGGCTCCAATAGAAATATTTATTTTGGACATAATGTCTAACATTATTTCAGAAATGTATATTTCTGCACTATGTGGCCAAATTAGGTCGTGAAATTTCATTCTTCGTCGTGATCTCGCCGAGTGAACCTCGTTTAGTTTTAGCGATTCTAGAAAAATTAAAAGAAGCAGAATACGAAACAAAGAAAAGAAAACACAATTTTTGGGTGAGTTTATTTTTAAGCAAAAGACAATTCCACGATATCGAAGCTCATTTTTGCTATAAGGTATCCAAGAATATACATGTTTTATTTGAAATGTATGTTCAGTTCAGTGAATTTAGGATTTCACTAAAGGTCAGATTTTTTCTTGCTTTCTTTTCATTCCTTCCCTTTTTTTGTTTTGTTTACTTCTGCCGTTGCCTTGGATTTTGCATTGCATAAACTATAGTATTCCCACTTGGTGCGCCATCTATCGTTGAAAAACTAAGCTCTAGAATACCATGGGAAGCAACAACAACAATTTCCACCTTTTTAATTGTTGTTGTTGCTTCCCATGGTATTCTAGAACTTAGTTTTTCGTCGATAGATGGTGCACCTCAAGTATTAGTAATATAGTTTATATATACAATCGATTTTGTTTCCATAGTAATATAGTTTATATATACAATCGATTTTGTTTCCAAATTGACATTTTAGAAAATACCTGGTCAATTAAAGTTCAACTATTGTTTTCAATTTAGTTGCATGATAATTTGTATGGGAAATGATGTAATTTGGAATAGAAATTGGAAATTCACTACTAAGTTGCATTTTGCCCTAATAAAAACGTAGTACAAGTACAAGATAGAAAAAAAAAGGAAATATATCGAGTTGTCAATCGAAATCTATCCTTACCTTACGTGCATGCATACGTAGCAGAAATAAGTAAGAAATATGTACTTATTCAACATAGTGGCATCTCTGCCATGCCATGACAGCTTAGAGTCTCTCTTCCACAATCGAGTCTTGTTTAAGTGCTAAAACTTGAAGGTTGGACAAAACTCAAAAGCTTTTTTACATGAATAAATGAAAATTTTGTTCTTATCTTAATAAATATTCTTCCAGGCTTTAGCATTGGACCCAAGTCTGTCTCTGTTGTGTTGCTCTTGGTCATTGTTGCTTAGCTTATTTATTTAATACTTTTATTATACCGGCAATACAGTGTTCAGCGCTAAAATAATCGGTAAGACCATAGACAAAGGGATGACACATCATTTTGTTGTTTAATCAATATTTTTTATTTCTTTTGTCTCAGAGTGATTATCAATCTGAAAGTGAAAATATCACTTTTTCACTATGCTTAAAATCGTCCTAGCTGTGTGCTGCCTCTTTGCGGTGGCAAACGCAGACTTTGTCCGTGTAAAACTTCAGAAAATCCAAACCGCACGCAATCACTTCACAGAAGTTGGCACCGACATCGAGAACCTTCGTTTAAAGTTGAAGTACAATTTGGATGGCCCTACACCTGAACCCCTCTCCAATTACCTAGATGCGCAATACTATGGTGTTATCAGCATTGGAACTCCACCCCAGAGCTTCAAGGTTGTCTTCGATACCGGATCTTCGAATCTATGGGTGCCCTCGAAGCAGTGTCACTTCACCAACATTGCCTGTCTAACTCACAACAAATACGACGCCAAGAAGTCTACTTCTTTCATCAAGAACGGCACTGAATTTGCCATCCATTATGGATCTGGATCTCTGTCTGGTTATCTGTCCACTGACGATGTAAACATTGGAGGAATGAACATCAAGAAGCAGACATTCGCCGAAGCACTCAGCGAACCAGGTCTAGTATTTGTTGCAGCCAAATTCGATGGAATCCTCGGTCTTGCATATAGCTCAATTTCTGTCGATGGCGTTGAACCACCATTCTATAATCTTTTCAACCAGGGCTTGATCCCAGCTCCAGTATTCTCGTTCTATCTAAACAGAGATCCCAGTGCATCAGAGGGAGGTGAGATCATCTTCGGAGGATCCGATCCCAAGCACTACAAAGGCGACTTCACCTACTTACCCATCACTCGCAAGGCTTATTGGCAAATCCAAATGGACTCTGGCTCAATTGGCAATGTGACTTTCTGCGAAAAGGGATGCCAGGTGATTGCCGACACCGGTACCAGTCTAATTGCCGGCCCACCATCTGAGACCGCAGCCATCAACCAAGCTATTGGTGGAACCGCATTGCCTGGAGGACAGTATTTCGTGAGCTGTGACCTGATTCCCAATCTGCCCGTAATTAAGTTTGTCCTGGGTGGAAAGACATTCGAACTCGAGGGCAAGGACTACATCTTGCGCATCGCTCAAATGGGCAAAACTATTTGCTTGTCCGGATTCATGGGAATTGACATTCCACCACCGAATGGTCCCTTGTGGATTTTGGGGGATGTTTTCATTGGAAAGTTCTATACAGAGTTCGATATGGGCAACAATCGTGTTGGCTTCGCCGAGACCGTTTAAGGGAGATAAAGGGGATTTAAAAAATTATTATTATTTTTTTTTTTTAATAAATTCCAAGCCAAGACTGTTTTGAGTTAAAAAGCAGCAATATTGTGCATAAATACAGATAAGGAATTAAATTTGTGACTGTATTGTTTTTTTTTCGAAATAAAGATGACCTATGGGTCTTAAAGAGTTATCAATAAATTTATTTTTCTCGGACAAAGTCAGTGCTCGCAGAAAACCACCTGATTGGGCCGATGCCATTGGCATTGGTGAAACTATTGGAACAGTTTTTACTTGCGATTATAGATCCTATAAGGCAAGTTTTTTTGGACAATTAAACATAACATTACGATGAGAGAGAAATAGAGAAGCCTACAAAAGTAAGTCCGTCTGTCTGTCTGTCTGTATCGGCACCCACAGACTAAACGGCTGGACCGATTTGCTTCAAACTTGGTACCTACATAGTATTATTACGACATCCTAAAGAGGGGTTTTGGAATTAGCATTCTAGCTTTAAAACTAACTATACCTGCCATACGATTTTTAGTGAAAAATTAATTTTTACCAAAAACGGCTCCTACGATTTTGATAAAACTTTCTGAATAGTGTTTTATGTGCAAACTTTATGTTTTGGTTGGAATTGATTTTTCAGGAAAAGTCTTATAACGGTACCCCCCATAGGACCGGTTTTTTGAAATCCGATTTTCTCGTAAGCCACTCGACGAAATAATGAAAATTCTTAAATTTTTCAAAAAAGCTTTTTTGAGTTTTTTAAAAAAGTTTTAAAATTTTTTTTAGTTTTTTGTTTTTTTTTCCAAAAAAGATTTAATCAATTTTGTTTAATTTTATTTTTTTGATAAGAACTAGAAAGTTCTAGAAGTTGGCATACTCAAAAAAAAATTTGGAATATGTTTTCGAAAAGTTTTTCAAAAAAAAAAAAAACCGTTTTTTTTGAAAAAAAAAACTGGTCGAACGATTTTGAAAAAAAAATTTTCTTAAATTTTAAAAAAAGCAAAAGAAATCTGATGGCTTACTTCATTTTCTCCAAAAAACGTTTTAACTATTGATTTTTAAGTGATTAATAAAATTTCATATGATTTTTTCAATGCTTTTTTTCCAAAATCTCAAGCCCCAAGACCATTTTAACACATTAGAGCGAGTTGGTACGACCCAGTCGTGCACTTTATTTACTACGGTAATTGAACAACGGACACACAAAATTAATTTTATTATAATTTCTCCTGTCTCTGTTAGATAAAGAAGAATTTTATTTCTAAAACCAACAGATGCGAAATTTGAACATACCTATAAAAAATAAAATGCAATAGTACGATGAAAGCAAACTCTTCGATCAATAAGAACAACTCATTTTTGAAAAATGTTGACTGAGCTAACGTTAAGAAACCTTTAGTGTTTAGTATATCAAATTTAGATATCATCTTTTTGGGTGCTATAAATGATATAAATGTCCGCTTATGGCCAAATTATTAAAATTGTTAAAACCAATTTTCGCTATTATCATATGTAGCCAAAAACTAAAAATGCAGTTTTCTCTGAAGTATTATTCTATATATGTTACATACAAAATTTCATAAAAATCGGGGGAGCCTTTTTTGAGTAAATTAGAAAAAACGAAAAAATTGGCCAAAATCTAATGGCTCTTTGTATAGGAGCCACCGTTTAAAAAAAAGAGACTGAAAAAAAATCAATGCCATCTGATAGGAAGCTGAAAGAAACTATACCAAACAAAGTTTGAGTGAATTCGATGTAACCATTGACAACTTATGGCCATTTGAAAAAAAGACGTTAAGACCAGATCTTCGTTATTAGCATTTTGTGCCAAAAACTAAAAACGCAGTTCTCTTAAGAACACTAAAAGAATATATCACACAAAGTTTAATCAAATTCGTTAGAGCCATTTTTGAGCAAATTAGAAAAAACTAAAAAAAGTTGGCTAAAACTGAACGGCTCGTTGTATGGGAGCCACCATTTGGAAAGGCTTCACTGAAAAATGTATAAAGCCATCCTATAGAACGAGCCTAGTACTCAGTTCGCGCTAAACTAAATTTTATCTCTACAATATTTATCTCTACACACCTTTGCTAAAAAGGCACGCTAAATTTTGAAGTTGGAGAGATTAAAGATACTATAAGGCAAGTTCATACAAAAAATTTTTTTTTTTGAGATAACAATCAAACATATCATTACGATGATAGCGAAGACGAAAAAAGATGGTCAACAAATTCTGTCCGTCTGTCTGTATGTATATAGACACCTACAGCCCAAACGGGTGGGCCGAATTGCTTCAAACTTGGTATATATAGAGTTTTTAAGGCATTGTACAGAGGGGAAATGGAAATTTTTTAAGCTACAAAAATAACGGTATTTGCTTAATAGCCGTTACGCTAAAGCTTATTTTCTAGAAAATATATGGCTGAACAAAATTTAAAAAAAGTCCAAAAACGGTACTTTCAATTGGCCCTTTTTTTTTGCTGTCGACAATCTCGAAAACGGCTCAACCGATACTTTCGGAATTTCACACATATATAGGTGCAAGTAGCCCAATTTATACTGCATACCAATATTTTTTTTTAAATAGTTCTCTGTATTTAAAAAAAATTAAATTAAAAAAAATTATTAATACTTTCAAAACTGCTCATTAAACATTTTTTTTTAAATTATAAATATGTTAATGTATTTGCTGAATACCTATGAACTGGCGTTTTGGATTTTTTTTTGAAAAAATGTTTTCAGAAATTTTTTACAAAACACTTTTTGTTCTCAAAATCCGCTCCACAGATTTTTATAAATTGATTCTCATAAATTTAAATTTTTCCAAGAAATAAAATGGTGTACTTATTTTTCAGCTCAAATAAAGTTCAAGTATTTATTTAAGAATTTTGTTTAGTTTTATCAAAATCTCAAGCCCCAAGACCACTGTCACACTTTAGAGCAAGTTTATGCGACCCAGTAGTGCATTTTATTTAATTTACCTACATTATGCAGCCACTAAGCAATTATCGAACAAGTTCAAGAGCAAGTTCGTGCGACCTTCGCAAGACCTTCTGACAACTGTGAGAATTTATCTTGTGAAATAATGTGTTTTACATTCTTTCGCAAGCTAAATTTTGTGGAGATTTTTTTCTTAGCCGTTAGCCTGCCACCTGGAATTTAGCTTGAAGTGAGTACTAGTCAGCTAAAAACCCAAGCTAAAATTTATCTTGGGTAGAAATTTGTATGGAAGATAAATTTTAGCGTGATCTGAGTACTAGGCACCCTGGAAAAGTTCTTATCAAAATTATGTATAGGTATATCTTAAAAAGCATCAAAATCGATTTTATATCACTATCACTGTCTTTTATTTTTCTTGACAAAAAACTATAAAAGGTATTTACTAAACACCTGCTTAAGACACGAATTTTTGTCAAGAAATACTTAAAAGCATAGTTTGTTTCAAACGAATTCATGTTGGAATAGGGTATTCAAAAGTTCGTTGTAAATATTATGTAGATCTGCTTTTAAATAATCAACGAATAATCAAACTTAGTAAGTCGCAAAAGAGGCCACGGACGACTGGTCTGTTAAGATTAATAACTGTCTACAATTATTGGTCTGTGAACTTATAACTCACATTGATGAGTCAAATGTCTGTTGTGTATGGCTGACTTTATATAAGCTTGCGCGCCAATGAAACATCTATTCGCCGCGTGGGGTGTATTGTATACATTCTATAGCTACGAGCAGACGGCATATGAAAACTCGCAAACGTTTGCGACTCTGACGTCACGTAAAAACTCGCAAACATATCGCAAATTCTATCCCCACATCAGTGCTCGCAAACGTGCGTATAGGGGTGTTCACACGATATGCAAACTCTGTCCCAAAAGTCGCAAATGCATTTGCGGTCAAGGTGTCGCACATCATGGGTTCGCATATCTGATCGCAAATGTTTTGGTCTATATGCGACGTGTACACACGATGTGCAACAATATCCGCATATCACCAATTTCAAGTCATATATGCAGGTTTGCGAACATTTGTGAAACTTTGTGTTTTGTGCATTTGGCTTGGGATTCTTGACGTAAATAATATATTAAATTGAAAATGTCTTCGGCATAATGTCGGCACGTTTTCGAGTACTTCGAAAACCAATTCATTTGGATGCCGAAAAGACGACGAAAGTGCCGCTCGCCTGTTGCGTTCTTCACAATTATTTAATCACCACAAACAAGGCTAAATACACACCAAGTTCAAAATAAATAACTTCACAAAATAAATAATTTCACAAAATAAAAAACTTCAAAATAACCCAGCAAATATTTTCCTTCAAAAATGAATCATTATGATTCATTTAAATGAAGAAAACCTTCAGATATGAATTCACTAACGATTCAATTCCAATCAAATCTCCTGAGAAATTTGCATTCATTAATGAATCTTTAAAAATGATACATATATAAATGATTAGAGAAACATTCACCAAAATGAATGTATTTAAGCGCTTTTTCTTTACAATTGTATGTTAACATTCACTTTTATTCATAAGAGTGAAGGAAATTTAGATAGATTTATTAGATTTTTGTATATTTCTTGATCACAATCATTTTTGTTCATATACATATACATACATACATATGTGAATGAAAATCCAATGTAGATCTCCTTTTAATTCGAATACAATTTTGATTCTTCATTTTTGCTGAACATAAAGTGAACCTTCATTTTAAGTGAAGAAAAATGTTTGCTGGGAACAAATTTAGTAAAATAAATAGAAAATATACATGTATGTACATATATACTATATTATGTAAGTTCTAATCGACGTCTATGTCCGAATCGTCGATTGCGGTACGGAATGGACAATGGACATCCTGGTATCGGCTGAGCAATGGTATTCGTATTTTCTTCTTCAACGTCCGCCACGATAACCACAGCGACTGCTGTGGACTCAGCGACTAGATTTCGTCCAAAAAATCCAAGAGATTGCGATTAAGCATATTTTTATTATTTTTTTCCCAAACTAATGTGCGACTTGGCTGTCGCACATCATCCGCACATGGCTTGTGAGCATATGCGGGCTGTCCCAAAGGGGTGTTCAGACGATGTGTGACCAAGAATTGCGAATGGTGACGTAAAATTGACGTTAGAGTCGCAAACATTTGCGGCTTTTATATGCAGTCTGCTCGTAGCTTATCCCTTAAAAGGATATATTACATATACGCATATATGTATAGGTACTCCAAGACTTATATGCGCATATGTGTAGTTTTGGACTCCTTTACCGACCGTTTTCATTAAGCTTCCAGGAAATCTATTTTGAGCTATAACTGATGTTTGGGTCTTTTGCGTTAATTATTCGCTGAAGTCCAATTTCGTTGTCAGTCTGTCAGTGTCCAGTTTTCTTATATTTATAGAATAAACCATTGTCCTAATTCCTTAACTACGGCTACACTTTGAATTTGAACCAAAAAAATACATAAAAACTCAAATTTTCCAAATTTCCCTCCTCTGCTCTCCTACCTATATAATGTAGGTACATGAGTTACATACACCTTCAATACACATTTTTTCAATTTTAATTATTGAAATTAATTATAAAACATGTTATCAATTAAAAAAAAAAGATTAACAACCGAAATCTTTTTCTGTTATCTTTTTTTTCATACCAGTTGTTACGAATTGATTTTTTTGTTTATAATGCTCGTTTTTACTTTCGAGTAAAGGTATATGTATACTTTAATGCAAAGTTTTTTGAAAACCGCTTAGCAGTTTTTGAAGTGATAACTTCTTATGGGGGTGTCAACCGCTTTGTTAGGTAACGCGTTACTGCGCCACTCTGTCTGGCTTCCTTTTCTCGCACGCTTACGGCAGCAGTAGGCAGGCTCCTCCTCTCTCACTTTAAGCCACAATAAATAACCTTATTCCTCACATTATCATTTTAATATAAATAAAGCTTGAGTAATAACCTAAGCTTTTCTCAAGTTAAACAATTTCAATATTAAATAGTTCAACTTAGATTTATTTAAGTTATCATTTCTGTCGAGCGTCCCGAGACGCACACGTTTTTTTTTATGTATCTACAATCGCCCCTTTGAAACTCAGCAATATAATAATTATGGACATGAACCTTGTGACAAAGAATTCCCATATGTTTGGTTAGGAGTATATGGAAAACGTGCCATTCTCTCCATTATATTGCTACGTTGAGCTTGAAACCATTCCAACCTAACCTAACTTATCGCCTTGCTGGACTAAAAACTTTACTTCAAAAACTAAGTATTCCCATCTGCGTACTTTTTCCGTTTGGGATCTCTATTCCCGTGACACTATTCTCAAAAGAGTGATGTGCTAATGGTAGGGACAGGGAGGTCAAGCATGGGTATGGTTGAAATAATACTTCTGCAGCTTTTGTAATATTTCTGATTAAAAACACAATTTGATGTTGTGGTTTGTGACAATTACCCAAAACGCCTGACGCGTTTTCGACAACCTAAAAACATAGTTTTTAACATTTCTTAGGTTTGCGAAGGAAAAGATAGAAAGAAGAAAAAAATTTGAATTTTTAAGATTTCATTGAATAAATATTTTAAATTTTATTTAGAAAACTAAAATTTTATTTTGAAAATAAAGCGAACAAAAATTAGCATATCTTCTGGCTGATTAAATACATAATAAGACTATGTACTTTACAACTTAAATAACACAAATATATTTTGTTTGTTTGAGTTTAGACAGCTTCAGCGAAACCAACACGGTTGTTGCCTAAATCAAACTCAGTGTAGTATTTGCCAAGGAACACATCCCCAAGGATCCACAGAGGTCCATGTGATGGGGGCATATCCATTCCCATGAATCCAGACATGCACATGTTTTGACCGAGATTAAGAACGTAGTCCTTACCTTCTAGAGTGAATGTCTTGCCAGCCATGTTGAATTTGATGATTGGCAGATGTGGAATACGATCACAGTCGACGGTGTACTGTCCAGTGAACATTGCTTTTCCACCAATAGCTTTGTTGATAGCAGCGACTTCACTGGTTGGTCCAGCAATTAGGCTGGTGCCAGTATCGGCAATAGCTTGGCAACCTCCCTTGCAGAATTTGATATCTCCAACTGATGCACCATCCATTTTGAATTGCCAGTAACCTGGTTGACTGATTTGCAAGTAGGTGAAGTTTCCTTTGTAGTGTTTTTTGTCAGATCCACCGAAGATAATCTCACCGCCATTATCAGATGATGAGTTTCTGCTCAAATAAAACGAGAATACTGGAGCTGGAACTAAACCTTGCTTGACGAGGTTATAGAATGGAGGAACAACACCATTAACTGCAATCGTATTGTATCCCAAACCAAGGATACCATCGAATTTAGCTGCAACGAAAACAATGCCAGGTTGCCTAACTGCCTCAGCAAATGTCTGCTGCTTGATTTCAAGGCCTGCAATGCTAACAGTGTCGGTAGACAAATATCCAGTAAGGGAACCAGTTCCATATTGGATAGCAAAGTCAGTACCGTTCTTAAGGTAGGTCGAGGATTTTTTGGAGTTATATTTGTTGTGCAACATACAGGCAACATTGGTGAGCTTGCATTGCTTCGATGGCACCCAGAGGTTAGAAGATCCGGTATCGAAGATAACACTAAATTTTTGGGGTGGTGTTCCAATGGTGATGTCACCAAAGTATTGCGCATCCATATAGTTGGTCAAAGGCTCACGAGTGAGACCGCCGGCATTTCGGGAGTACTTGGCACGACGGAATTCGACATCGGTTCCAACTTCAGAAAAATGTTTCAGAGCTGAAGGGAACTTCTGGATTTTAATACGGATAAGATCTGATGCACTGACTGCCACCAAAAGGCAAGCCATAAAAACGAAACCTTTGAACATGATGTATGTGATTTTCTTTTCCAACCTGAGAATAGAAAAGAGTGTAAGAATAAACCCAAACTGGGTAAAATTGAAACAGTGTTGCCTTACCGTTATGTGAGAAAAGAACAATTCAAACTGAAAATAATAATATGAGCAAAGTTGCTTAAATAGCTAAACTTCTTCCAGAACAAGAATCCCGATTTAAATCAATTCAATTACTTTTCGAAAAGATTATTTTCTATCTTGCAGATACAAATTGTAGGAAATTTTATTTTGATAAGCATTCTTAATCAAACAATTAGTACTTGTGTTATTAATCGATTGTTTTTTTTTTTTTGTCTGTGATTTGAGCTTTGTATTTCCCAGATGAGGCGATAATATCTAGGTCTAGAACGAATGTATTCCACCAATCTAAACTATCTAATGATCTCAAGAAGTTTAACGTGCTTATTATGTAGCTCAAGTAGCGATATACCTTAAAATCCATAATAAATTTTTTTTAAGTTTTATCATTATAGCAGGAAACAAAAATTCAAATACTGTGGACTATGCAATCAGTTGACTCGTCAGAACACCACAATTTACAATTAAAAGATCTTGGTTGAAATTTTCAGAATCTTTTTTAAATACACTTAAAAACGAGAAATGCTGTTCATTTCTGGAAGGGATAACTTTCAGTTTGCAATTAAAGCGTTTTATCAGCTTAGCTAAAGCACTTTTCTGATATTTGATTCGATATAGGTACGGATGAAGTTTTAGTTTGAAAGGTTTCCATGTATTTTTAAACAATTCCAAGTCAAGTGATTGCATTCAAATAATTTCAATAAATACAAATCAGCTCATTATTCTCACGGACTTTCACCACCTGGTGCAGAAAATATTATACTTAACAGAGAGTTGGACTTGGACAACTTCCATATGGAAAGCATACAAAGTGACAGATTTATAGAATTAATTGGAGTAAAATGTTTCTTCGTGGAACACTCAATTTTGTGCTTCTTTGATCTTTTCTGTGCAACTCAGATCATTAAACAAAAAAGCCAGATTTTCGGTTTTCAAAAATCTGTATGATCAGAATTCGCTTTTGAAAATACTGCACCATCCAAATTCTGTATGTCCCAATTTCATAGCCAAAATGCTGTAAGTGTAGAATTATTTTCCTTTAGAAAATTCAGCTAATGCGAATCTGTTTATTTCAAAGAAGAATTCCTCTGTACAGCATGGCTTTTTTTTAAGGTTGATCGACAACTACCAACCTTGTGGAATTTGTATCGTATACTCTCTCATCACTAAAGAACGGAAAGGAAGTTGATGTATTTTGTAAAACATCCATATCCACCCTCAGTTTTTTAAGTCTATTTTCTTGAAATGGAATTTCTCTCCTCTTCTATTTTCTTTTCCGTCTTTTTATTGGCTCCGTGAAATAACTCCCCAAGAAATAACTCCCCAAAAACGAAAAGGAAATAACTCCCCAAACTCGAAAATGAAATAAGTCCCCAAAAAGCATGAAATAAGTCTCCAAAAAATAATGAAATAAGTCCCCAAAAAAATTGTGAAATTAGTTCCAAATTTAAAGAATTGTGTTGCCATTTTATATATTTTCCAATGAAAAAGTATTAATTAATAAGGCAAAATAAGATTTTAATTTTAAATATTTGAAAAGTTATGTATATATGTACATTAGTGTGTCTTCAACGTTGCTTCTACACTAGGGACGTTTAATAAATTGAAGACCTTCAGCAATTGACTGGGCTTGCATTTTCAAATTGCATTCTGCACAGACTTTAAGATGTCTGCATGGCATACAGTATATTTGGCTGTGAATAAAATTTTGTTTCTGAGATCTAAGAAATAAAATCTTTTCTCAACAGGAAAACACTGCATAAAATTTGAGAAAAAAGAAAAGAAAGCAGAACAAGATTTTTTTTCTGAGAACTAAGAAAAATAAAAGTGAAAATTCGCGCGAATTATCTACAAATTTTTGGGGGGTTATTTCATTTTTTTTTTGAGTTATTTCTTGGGGAGTTATTTCACGGAGCCTTTTTATTACTCCATCAAACCTAAAACAAGAGTGCTGCGGAGGCTCCCTGCTAAAACTCCTACTGCAGAATCAGTCACCCAATTTAATCCAACTATAGCTCTTGGTTTCTTAGTTTTAAGTTTTCACCGTAAGTTTCATAGTTTTAGTTAGTTAGAAATAAATGAAGCGGAATCACCCCCACCAAAATATTAATTAAATTTGGAGTCAGTTTTTGTGGATGTAACGGTGACTCAAAACATACACTTTGAGGATCACCATCACTCCAAATACTGCAGTTTTGTTTATTGACATATCCATTTAACCAAAAGTGAGCTTCATCACTAACACCGTAAAATGGACGTAGTGCGCGATACGTATTTCGAACAGAAGCACGATTTTCAAAATAAATTTGCACAAATTGGAAGCGTTGTCCAGACGTCAGTCTAATTATGTTGAAATGCCAAAGGGCCAAACAAAACTAAAAATAAATCACTTGACAGCTGAAAAAATGGCCACCAGTTACAATATGCCAACTTAAAGCTCTATACCTCTTAAAAAACACACGTCATCATCACCACTCTGACAATCAAAACGACCCTAAAGGCACTTTTTTGAAAATATGGAGTGTGATACACAGAAATTTGCACATCAAAGCGAGCTACCAGATGATGAACAAATCAAGTTTCAAATCAACCTATATAAGGAGTTAAAAGCATTTATCTTTTGAGCTTAGCTTATACGTACCTAACCTATATTTCATACAAATCAAGAGTTATTTTCAAAACGGCTCTAAATATCCTGTTAAAAAAAATTTTGGAAGTTATAGGTTTTTGCCCTTTTTCTCAGCTTCAAGTTCAGATTTTATGGGCTCTGTTTGATTCTCAACGTCACTCTCATCGTCAGCTCATCCCTTAACCTTGGTATGTTGACCTCAACCCGCTGTCATTGTGTTATAATATATATGTATGTAGTTATACGTACACGTTTAATTCATTGATGTAAATTTAATCTTTGTAATTCGTATGAATAAAAATACTCATTAATTTGTATTTATTTTACAATTTACAATTTGTAACATCAATGTATTTAAGAGTCCTAGTTTGGGTACTGTGGCGTATACGTACTTTTTGTGTTGGTCCATATTTAACATATTGCTTGCATATTGCAAACAGAACCTTTAACGCAAACGGCTAAATTCAATAATGTTTGGTTGGAATAATCACCAAGAGTGTCAAATGTATTTAAATTTGTTCAAATACCTTTGGTTTAAGTGGGTATTGATATCGACCAATAAAATATTCTTGACTGGTATTATCGATGTAAAAGGTCATCCATGTTAAAAATAACTATTTCAACGAAAACAATACAAGCACAGAGGAACATAGGGGGAAAACATTTATTCTACATGATTTTTTCAGCTAACGAAAATACAGCAGCATCCGCAGCTATGATGTAAGTTACATTATATGACGTATATCTTCTGGTAAATTTATTAAGTCCTAATGTTTCGATTCTGAGATTTTTCAAAATGATAGACACACCTACTTAATTATTTTTTTTTGGTAGAGAGTGCATGGAATTGTTTGGTGGACAATAAAGTTGTCTGGGTAATCTTTCTCCATGTTAAAGATAAGAAGCATAATTTAGTCTGCTCAAATGAAATCAAAAAGATATTTTAAAATAGGTATAAAAAAACACTTTATTGTTTATTAAATGAAATAAGACACATTCATCATCTTTTTGTGCAATTCAAGGATGACATTTTTTAATACAAAATATTGTTTTAAGCACACAATTAAAACTTTTCTCTTAGACAGCTTCAGCGAAGCCAACACGATTGTTCCCTAAATCGAATTCAGTATAGAACTTGCCAATGAAGACATCACCAAGAATCCACATGGGTTCATTTAAAGCATATGAATCCATACCCTGGAATCCTGTCATGCAAGTATCCTGACCCATGTTTAAGACATAGTCCTTAGGTTGAAGGACAAACGATTTACCACCCAAGACAAATGTTATGTCTGGCAGCTCTGATATTTGGTCACAATCGACCAGGTAATCTCCATTTGATGTCTCCATTGCACCAATAGCATTGTTAATGGCATCAATTTCACTGGTTGGTCCGGTGATTAGACTAGTGCCAGTGTCTGCAATAGCTTGACAACCATATTTACAAAAGTATACATCACCAATAGATCCAGCATCCATTTGGAACTGCCAATAACCCTGTTCAGTTACTGGCAAATATGTGAACTCTCCTTTGTAGTACTTTTCGTCGGATCCACCAAAAATAACCTCACCACCTTGTGGTCCACTTTCGTTTCTGTTTAAATAGAAAGAAAAAACAGGAGACCGAACCAGACCTTGCTTGAAAAGGTTATAAAAAGGAGGAATCACTCCATCCACGGCGATAGAACTGTAACCAAGACCAAGAATTCCATCGAAATTGGCTGCAACAAAAACGGAACCAGGTTCATCTACAGCTTCGGCAAATGTCTGTTGTTTGATCTCCATTCCTCCAATATTAATATTGTCAGTAGACAAAAATCCAGTCAGGGAACCAGTTCCATATTGGATAGCGAAATCACTTCCATTCGGGATATAAGTTGAAGATTTCCTTGAATCATACTTGTTGTGCATTAAACAAGCATAATTATTATAACTACATTGTTTAGATGGCACCCAAAGATTTGATGATCCCGTATCAAAGATTACTTTGAATTTCTGGGGTGGAGTTCCAATGGTTATGTCACCGAAATACTGAGAATCGGCGTAGTTGGAGAGTGGTTCTCGAACAAGACCATCAGCACCACGGCCACGGGAGTATTTTGATAGGCGTTTTTCGATTTCTGTTCCGACTTCAGCGAAATGTTTTCGAACGGATTCGAATTTCTGGATCTTTATACGGAACAATTCCGTAGAATTGGCCACGACGAGCAGGCAGAACAGAAGAACAAAAAGCTTCAGCATGGTGATGGTGTCCTTATATATTAGCAATAACCTTTAACAATTGTAAATTTTTGAACAACAAATATTATATTACAGTGTACCTTTACGTACCGTTATTTACAAAGTGTAGTATTTTTACTTTTTCTTTCGCAATATAATTTGCGAATGAATTCATTAGTGGCAAGTAGGCTGGTTTTTATACATGAATTTGTTTTTTACAGTAATTAATCTTATAGATTAATTTTCATCAAAATTTCACCCTTTGTTTGAAATAATCTACGAAATTTTTTTTTTTTTTTGAATCGAGATCCCACATATGAGAAAACACAGTGATTATGATTGATGATATTGTTTTGGTAATTCCTAAACAAAAAACGTCCCGGCGATCACTCAAAGTTTGACAAAGTTGCGATCATCAAAATAAAATAGGATCTTAGATACATTGGTCAGCATATATGATTACAAAGGGTGTTATTGTTAAAGGGTGAGTTTTTCGTTTTGGAATAGAAAACTGCCGTTTTCGACTTTAATTTGGCTTGATGTTTGCTGAGTTTTTCGACTGTCATAAGGTTTTACTTTGCAAAAGAATACTGCCTATTTTTCTCTTTATAAATTAATCTCGTGTATTACGTGTACATACTAGTACTATAAGCTTATAACTGTTTGGGGAAATTTCGGTGAAACATCTAGTCGCATGATTTGAAATACTAAAGTAAAATTAACAAGATACCTAATAATTTTAAATTGATAATATCTGACCAAGCTTTTTCAAAACTGCTGAGTGTGTCAGAATTAGAAGGTCCGTCATGATCATGACTCTCATAGTTCAGTTAAACTTTTAGATAAACATGCAATTACGAAACATTTTAAGGGTAGAATAAGTTATTGTCGTACTATAGTACTTTAAATAGGACGTATTTGCTGTTTCAATCAGTGGGTACTAGGTGCCGTTGCTATGAAACGAAGTTTTGAGGTATTAGAGGCCGACACAGTCAAACGCCACATCCAAAGTACTAATACATTCTACATTATGTATGTATATATACCAACAATGCTGGCATTCAGCAAATTACTCCAAGAAAGAGTTTTACGGTATTTTTGATTGACCACTATCAATTTGTCTCTTACATTTCAAATTTAAGGCCGTAATTGACATAGGTACTTCAAAATCCTGGCTAAATTGGACCCCGTGGATAATAATTATTGACATTTGTTTAAAAATGGACATAGCTTATATTAGATTTTTGCTATGTGATTAAATTAAAAAAGGGATATTTTTAAACGTGCACTTTGATCAAGTATATTAGTTTCTTATAATGTTTATACTTGTTATTAGTTCATTTTACAATTATAACTTTATTTTTTAATATATCAATCAAAAATTGTTGATCACTCCAAGAAAATAAATACGTTCTTGCTGCTCAAATCGAGAATGGTGCCATGACATAAAGAAAAATAATAATAGCTCAAAATTCGCGCGAATTTTGAGCTATTATTATTTTTCTTTATGTCATGGCACCATTCTCGATTTGAGCAGCAAGAACGTATTTATTTTCTTGGAGTGATCAACAATTTTTGATTGATCGAATGGTGCCATGACATAAAGAAAAATAATAATAGCTCAAAATTCGCGCGAATTTGGAGCTATTATTTTTTCTTTATTTAAATTTTGATCCAAAGAAAATATTATAGCTCCAAATAAATATAATACATACTTTGAACAACTAAAAAAAATACATATATCCCAAAAAGGATTCCATTTAAAAGCGCAAATTGGAGCTATTATATTTTCTTTCTATCGAAATTTAAATAACTGAGATCATCCTACAATTATTGTTTATCCATTATTCTAATGGTAAGAAACTTTGTTTTGTTGTTTTCAGTAATTTCATAGTAATTCTTTAAATGGCATATATGGCGTTATGACACTTTGTCAAAGCGTCATAAGGCCATATGAAATATGGTCTTATGACGCAAACAAAATATATGGTCTCATGACGCTTTCGCAAAGTGACATAAGGCCATAACATAAATTATGGTCTTATGACACTTTTGAATGCGTCATAAGGCCATATTTAGAAATATGGCTTCATGACACTATGGCGTTATGTCACGGCACCTCGCGAATTTGTGATTTTCGGGTTTGATTTTTAATAAAGATTTTTAATTGTTTAATACTAAACGTCAAATTTGACAGACCAACAACCTCAATTCATATCGTGGAAATAGTAACAAATCGTAACTATTTGACACTTCAACTTGAGTTTAGGAACGCCGTTATGACGTCATATATAGTTACAAATCGTAACTAATTTGGATTAAAGGAACGCCTTTTTGTTGATTATTGATTCTTCGGAATTACTTTTCGTCAAAGACCATAAAGGAGAAGAGGGACACTTGATCCCCTGGGGGACTTGATCACCCCCCTTATCAACAGATCCAAAAGAGTTAAAATAGCTTATTTGGCAGCATTTACAAGTATCTTCGAAATAACATTAATCCGTGTCTCTCTCTATACCAAACCAGTCTTACTCATAAATTAACTCACCGAGAAAGATCATATTACGGTTTTAAGTTTTTTGTCATTTCGAAATTTTTATTTTGTGGTGTTGTCGATTCTTTTTGGGCTGTTGTTTTGTGTTGTATGTACCACAAGTTATTTTTCATTTGTTTTTGACGTGGCAGCACGCACGAAAAAGTGTCACAGTCACGTTACTATCTGCTTTGATAGCCTAGAAAGTCGATAAAGTGGGAGCAGGGGAGGGTGTTGGGTGGTTGGTGATTGTAAGTGGTGGTGGGTGTGGTGGTGGTGGTGGTGGGGGGGTTATAGTTGGTCTATATGGTGAGGCAAAAATTGTCAAAAATAATGGGTGGTTCGTTGTTGGCTGTAGGTGGGATGGGTGTTTGGTGTTGGGGGGAATTTGGTATTGTATGTGGGGGGGGGGGTGGAGAATTGTCAAATATGGTGAGTGGTTGGTTGGAGGTTGTAGGTGGGTTGGGTGGTTGGCGGTTTAGGTGGTAGGGATGGTTGATTTGATTGGGGACAATGAAAAAATTGTCAAAAATGGTGGGTGAGTGAAAGGTGAGGTGGGTATAGTTGGATTTGTTTGTTGGTGGTTGTATGTGTGGGTGGGAGGTTGATGTTTGGAGGGAAGGGGTGAGAAAAAAAAATTCAAAGATGTTGAGTGGTTGTAGGTGGGGTGGTCGGTTGGTGGTTGGTGAGATACAACATACAACCTACACATTAACTGTTTTGTGAACTGGTTATCACGTAAAATTATCGTCCGTGAACCGACTTTACAGACAACCAAGATTTTAATTTTTTGTGGACAAGACGAAATCATAATCATTTTTTTTTTTTTCAATTTACCCAATTTGTGAGACTTTACATTAGAAACTATAACAAAATCGTTTTTGCAAATAAACGGTATTTATAAAGAATCCTCAATTCCAAATTTGTGCGTCTTTTAGTCGAAACTTAGAATTTGGGGCGTGGCTTACGCTAACTTTTCATGAAAGAACGAAAAACGTTGTTTGAAAAATATATGGTAACGTCAAAAGTCGTAATTTTAACCTTATTTCATTTCGTTATATGAAAAATATATCTAAGTATATATCTCTTTATTTTTTTGAGTGAATTTTCTCAATACGCCCACTTTTAAAGGCGTGAGTTTTATAAAATACCTTTATTCAGGTTAGATCGATTCAGCTGTAGTTTTACACATATAACCAAAAATTGTCAAGTGACAAGACACGCCCACTTTTAAGAGGCATTTCCGTCAAAATTTTGTAATTTTTTTAAACTATCGGTCGCAGTTTGGAAGTAAGAAGACGAACACTTCGGTTTGCTTTCCTTGGTTGTCTTGTTTTGTTTAAATCGATCTGCAAGCTTAATTTTCTCGATTTTCTTGTATTTGTGAAGTAGAAGTTATTTTTGAACAGCCCTGGCTTGACGTCAAATCTACAAACAAAGCAACAGTTTACAAATTGTATGAAAAGATACTACACAGTATCTTATCAATCTTAATCTGATTACTGAATCGATTTATTGTTTTTTGAATCTAAATTTTTTGTACTAACACATAATTTTAGGCGAAATAGATTTCAACCCCATACTTTGCTTACTCATCTACATAACTTAATCGATAAAGACAAAGACCACATCAAACCCCACTAAGCAGCTAAGCACTGATATAAAAAAAAATTATTAAAAATACAGCGTAGATATTGTGAAATAATCTCGCACTATGCGGCACAACACAAACAAAGCAACACCACAAATGTTGAGTCATCCAAAATGCTTTTATTTTGTTTATGTGTGAAATTAGAAAATATTAAATAAATTTTATTTTAAACAAACATACATTTTATCTAATACAGATTATAAAGTGAACAACATTTTTTGATTTTAATCTCTTATATACATTAGCAATAATAATACGAAAAAGTTGCAACAGGTTAGGGCAGAGTCCACAGCGACCGCAACATCTAAAGCATTTACTTCCTCTTCAAATTTGGTTGTGCTATATTTTCATGCTCCTCGTCGGATTCTGTCGATTCTCTGATCTGGTGGCTCTGCTCGGCGGCTTCAGCTTGTGCTTTCCTTGTAGCTTCACAGGCTTCATTGACATAACGATTGAATACTTCGGGTTTGTCTGCATAGACGTGGTGCCCAGCTCCTGAGACGACCTTTATGTCAACCAAACTTTTGATTCTTTGTGATTTAATCAATGGCCCACAGGAACTATCCATCCAGGAACGAGACCCATAGATGAATGTAATGGGAATGTCCTCACGGACATCTTTGATGCGTTTGACCATTGGATTCTTGGCCCAGCCGAAGCCTTCCATCATCGAATGGAAGGCACTTTCTCCACTTGGAGCCTGAGCGTTGCATTGATGGATATATTGCGCTAGGAGACTTGTCTCTTCCTCAACAGCTGAAGAAAACTTTCGCATAATATCGGGTCGGGTTTTCTGCACTACCCACTGACCAAATGGTCCAGCTGCTCGAAGAGCCCAGAGAGGGTTTAATGGAGTTAGGACAAAGGCTATTGCTCGCACCCAAACCGGTATTGACTTCTTAGTATTACTATCGGGACTTGGTTGTTCTGGGAATCCCCAAGGATCTGCTAGTACGAGGTGTTTTACTCTATCGGGATAGGACAAGGCATAGCTAGATGCGATGTAACCACCCATCGAATGGCCCAGAAGTATCATATTTGGGATGTTCATTTCACGGCGCCATTCCTCGACAGATTTTACAAACTGTTTCTCACAGACGAAAGCATCAGTGGAGAATTGAGGCCTTGAACTACGACCAAAGCCAAGAATGTCCATGGCATATACAGGTCTCTGTTGGGCTAAAGCATCTAAATTCATGACCCAGAGGGCGATTCCAGCTCCTAAACCATGTAGCATGACTAATGGTGTTTCCTTTGACTCACCATTCATCTCGATTGTCCATACCTTGTCGGATTCGCCAACTGCTTGCCCAATATCTACATAAAACCCACGATATGGTTTTTTGAGGAATGACAGGATCCTCTTTTCGACGGCTCGTAACATTTTTGGTGAGCTTTGTGTCCAGTTAAAAATCCATCCCCAGAGCCACGAACCAACTCCTTTATATTGCTTCTAGTTTGGTTTATTTTAAAAACAATAGAGAAATTAATTGATATATTATTTATGTAACTGTAACGTGTGAATAGCAAATTAATTAATGGTAAATTTTTACAAAATAAATTAATACGTAGCGAAGAGTGAGAATCTTTAACAAACCTCTATTACGTCCATATCAGCCTGACAGCTGCGATCTGTTGCTAATGTCATTTTGGTGTCGTCAGAATTCAGGAAACTATTTTTCACCTAAACAACAACAAAATACAGAATAAATTTCTCGATAGCCACTGCTTTAGTTAATCTTGATTGACTTGATAACGACGATACTATAAACTGGATGAGAACTAACAATTGTATATTTGCGCGCAGTACTTACTAGCAGGTAATTACACGAATGACTCGCATTTGTAGTGTACTTGCTTCGTTTATTAGAATTTAATCGATGATGACCACACAAAAAGAAAACAAATCATAAAAAAGGCTTATGTCAAAAAAATTGTGTTTTAACCCGGTGCGGTGAGCGGTGCAGTTGCTATCAGTTGGAGCAATGTCAAAACCCCTTTTAGGTTTGTTTGCTTTGAAAATTACGGGAACAGTCATGTGTTCTGTATTTTTTTATATTTGGTATTACCTCTGTTCGCGTACCCAAATGAAACAGTTTGCATTCGATTTCATACGTTTACATTACCACAAAAAGAGTTTCGCGTACTGAGAGATGAACGAAAGATGAACGAAAGAAAACAACAGCTGTTTTATTCTTTCGTTCATTTATTTGCAAGTTCTTACCCACTGAAATTTCATCTGGTAAAAACTTGAACTTTGTCAAAAGCGAATGACGTAAACATTTGTTGTTGTCGTTAAGGTGCCTTTACATGAAGCTGCAAGCCCTGAGTTGCAAATAAAGAGGATGCAAAATCAATAAATCATACTTGTGTGATAGAGAGGGAAGGCAAAAATGCAGACGGTCTTCATGGATGCAGATTATAGGAAAATTATGGTGGCTTTACATTGATCTGCATGCCATCATCTGCAAAAATAGAGGACGCAAGATACAAAAATCATACTAGTGTGATAGAGAGGTAAGACAAAAATGCAGACGTCTGCACGGATGCAGATTATAGGAACTTCGACTCATGCAGATGAAAGTTATGGCGAAGACGAACATGTTCATCTTTTTTATAGCGTTTTCATCTGCACCATAATTTTTTTTCATCTGCACCATAATTTTTTTGTTGAACTGTCAAAACAATCTGTTTTTTTTTCATTATATGTTTTGATTTGCAAAAGCGTGCTAGGAGGAAAGGAAAATTAATTTCGAAAATTTAATTATAAAAATATGGACACAGCAGCAGCCAAAAAACAAAAAAGTGAGTACTTAATATATTTATATTTGTATCCACCATCGAATGTATTTGTTACAATTAATTTTACTCCCTTAGAAAATCAAGACTCAATGAATATTCTTGAGGAAGTTGAAGAATACCTCGAAGGCTTTCCAGGTTTTTATAATTGTTTTACTTTTTTGTGTAACGTAAAATGATAATTATAGTAATTTTTTCAGATTATATGGAATTTGAGTTCTTAGAAGATGAAGCATCAGATGCCCAGAGTACTGCGCCTTCCCCCATAAATTCCAGCAAAATGGTTAGTGATCAGCTGGTTCCACAAGAAAAAAATGGCAAGTGTTTAAATTACCAAAGGTAGACGCATTTAATGCCGAATACAAAAATGTATAATTCATTGCTGTGAGTCAAACCTTTTGCAAAAAAAAAACACAGCCCGATTATACATTTTTGTATTACATTTAATAGTGCTACTGATGGCGTTATTAGTTATAAATTTTAACCAAAATATAAAAAAATAGTAGAACAAAAGAAATTTCCTTTTAGATTTTTCCAAAAACCAACAACCGGAGTTCTTTTGTTCTAGGATTTTTTTATATTTTGGTTAAAATTTATAACTAATAACGCCATCAGTAGCACTATTGAATGTAGAATACAAAAATGTATAATTCATTGGTGTGAGTCAAACCTTTTGACAAAATCGGCATAGACCAATTGAACTTTTTCAGATTTTACTGAATTTCTCAACAAAAAAAATCAATCGGGTTGTGTTTTTTTTTGCAAAAGGTTTGACTCACAGCAATGTTCCTTTAAGATTATTATTATTATTATTTGAAAAACCGAATAGTCTGAATTTTGATTGTCTTAATATGTTTTATTTTAGAAAAACTAATTGAAGAAGTAGGGAAAAGGCCAGCACTCTGGAACATTAGGCACGAAAAATACAGGGACAGGACCGTCCGCTCAAGTTTATGGAGCGAAATTTTATGCGAACTAAGTAAGTTATTGAAAAATACAATCATGTATAATATGCATGCTTCATCACATTTTATATTATTTTGTTTCAGATCTAGATAAAATATGTATAAAAAATTTGCGGAAGAGGTGGGACAGCATAAGAACTGGGTACACTCGTTCGAAGAAAGCTCCACCCAGTGGCTCTGGTGGTGCTAAAAATCCACCCTATAAATACGGGTCGCTGTTGTCATTTTTAGATGACACCCACGAACCAAGAAAGTAAATATTTTTGTAGTTTATTTGAATTTTTGATATTCCTTTTTTAAATTTAGAACCATTACATTGATGTCTGCAGCCGCTCTTCCTATTGAGTCCTTGGAACCCTTGGAACCTGCTTCAAAAAAAAAACGTAAGTAACATAAAATAAGGATTTCACTTAAAATCATATCCATATTTGTTTAGAACCTGGTAAGTCATCGCAGCATACGAGCTATCAAGCCGAAGCTCTTCAACTCTTAAAAGAAATGAGTCAGGAACCCCAACAGCAGAAAGAGAAGAGCTTTGCTGTGATGGCTTGCGACTTAATTGCCAAGGACATGGAGAAGCTAACTGAAGAAGAGCAATTTGAACTGCGCACAGTGCTCTTCAAGGCTACAGAAACAGCAGTTCGGCAGCATTATCGGAACCGAAGTGCGGGGCAGTAGTTAGGTACTAGTTAAGTAAGTTAGTTTTTTTAAGTAAGTTAGTTTTTTAAGTATGTTAGTTTTTTTAAAGTAAGTTAGTTTTTTTGAAATAATTATAATATTAATAATAAAATAAATATAATATTTATTGTATTAAAAATAACAATTATTCATGTTTTTCTTTAAATATTTTGCAACATAAAACAAAGTTAGAAGAGAACAATTTTCACAATTTTCAGTTTTGTCATGAGTCGATTTGTTTTGATTCCAAACCAAAAATGAAATGAAATGAAGGCGTCCATCAGCTGATGGGTTTGAGCTTGGGCTTTTCCTTTTAAATTATATATATATATACAAACATAAAACATTTTATATTCATTACGATACAATTGATATTGATCTAAGATCAGATAAGCAAGGTTGAAACAAATGTATATCTCTTTATATAAATGGTTGGTCGTCCTGAAAAGGACGTTTTTTTTCTGCCAAAAGCCCAAACAAACTTATGCTTTGTTGTTTTGCCAGCTGACAGCTCCCGATCCAACAAAATACTTCGTGAAATCATTTCGCACAGACTTGGCAGCGTTGGAAGAATTACCAGTATTTCGGCGAAGTGGTAGCATGTTGCTTTCAAGCTCTCTCCAGCTTCCTCTTGTTATGATGCCTTCTTCGTCAACGTCTACTAAGCCGTGATCGATGAACCTTTCTCCATTATGGTTTCGTAACCAATTGTGGAGACACACAGCGCATTGAACAATGAGTTCGGTGAGCGGCAAGCTGGCATTGATGGGGCATCGGAAAACTCTCCACTTAGCGACTAAGATCCCGAATGTATTTTCAACTACCCGCCTAGCTCTGCTTAGTCTGTAATTGAAAATTCTTTCCTCGAAAGATAAATTCCTTCTGCAGTATGGCTTAAGCAAATTAGTACTTAAGGGGAAAGCATCATCAGCCACAATGACAAAGGGAGCATTTTTTAAATCGTGGGCTACATCTCGAGGTGGTGGTAGTCTAAAATAAAAAGAAAAATTTAGGTACTTAACATATACATTTGATATTTTGAAAGAACTTACAGAAGATTATTTGAGTTGATCTTTTTGCCAAATTCAGAGTTCTGGAAAATACCTCCATCACTCTGTCTTCCTGCAGCTCCTATATCGCACATGGTGAAAGAGTAGTTTGAGTCAACCATTGCCAATAGCACGATGGAGTAGTGCTTTTTGTAGTTGAAAAACTCTGACCCGGAATGTGCTGGTGCCTGAATCATTACGTGTTTGCCGTCAAGAGCACCAACACAGTTTGGAAAATTCCACCTTGACTCGAAGCCGTCAGCTATGTTCGCGAATTGGCTTGCGTCCAGTACGGGGAACACTTTGGGTCGCAGCTTGTTGGTTATCGCTGCCGTTGTTTCCATCAAAATGTTGTGCAAGACGGAAGCAGAACATTTATATGCGATGGCCAAACTAGCTTGTGATTCACCAGTAGCTAGGAATCTAAAAGCAAAAAGAAAGTTTATAATTTTCGTCCATCGTTGTTTTGTTGATAATAATGTTTACTTACCGGAGTGTAACCACCAGTCGCATTTTGGCTGGGATAGGCTCCCTAATGTATAACTTCTTCTCAATTTGCTGACCAACCAATATTAGTAGTTCCTCTAGCTGAGCTGAAGAAACCCTCAAATACTTTTTAAAAAGCAGTGGGTCATCTATCTCGCTAATAGCTCCAAAAATTGTGACAAAAGCACCGTCAATGTTTCTTCTTTGGAGGTATGGATGAACCCAAAACTTTTTTGCTTTCTTTTTTGTGGGTTCTTCTGGCGGAACATCAAATATTAAAGAGGCCAAAAGCAACTTCCTTAATTTTCTTTTTTTGTCGTCAAACTCTTCCATATTTTGTTATTTAAACGTAAAAATGAACACTTCGTGATAAAAATTATATTTATTACATCAAAACAGATGACTTTGACATCTGTCACCGGGCTTTGAAAATTATAGCAAGTAAAAACAGGTAGGTATATGTGTACTCTTTCACTCTTTCGTGTTATGTCGTATAGCTCTCCCGCTTTACTTTTCTGCAAATTTGCAGATGCAGACGTCGAAGATTACATGTAAATCCACCATTATAGATGCAGCTTGAAAATTATAGTGAAGATGAACATGTTCGTTTTCATCGTCTGCACTATGATTGTTGTTGTTGCGTTTTCGTCTGCATTTGCAACTCCATGTAAAGCCACCTTTAATAACCCTAACCGCAAAGAGCTAACCAATCAAAAAAATTCGAATTTGACATTTTTCAAGTTTTTACACAAAAAGTGTTTGTGTACTTTTCGGTAAGTGAGAGAGATTTTTCTCTCATTTGAGAAATTTTGACAGTTTTCATTTTTTGGCACAAAAAGTACGCGAACAAACATATTAATTCACTTGTGCAAATTACTGGCAAGCAAGTTAAGGTGCATTTACATGGAGTTCGAAGCCCTGTCTGCAAAAAAAGAGGATGCAAAATCAATTAAATCATACTTGTGTGATAGAGAGGGAAGGCAAAAATGCAGACGTCTTCATGGATGCAAATTATAGGAAAATTATAGATGCAGCTTGAAAATTATAGTGAAGACGAACATGTTCATCTTCAACGTCTGCACTATGAAGGTGGCTTTACATGGAGTTGCAAATGCAGACGAAAACGCAACAACAACAATCATAGTGCAGACGATGAAAACGAACATGTTCATCTTCACTATAATTTTCAAGCTGCATCTATAATTTTCCTATAATCTGCATCCATGAAGACCGTCTGCATTTTTGCCTTCCCTCTCTATCACACAAGTATGATTTATTGATTTTGCATCCTCTTTTTTTGCAACTCAGGGCTTGCAGCTCCATGTAAAGGCACCTTGATTGTTGTTGTTGCGTTTTCGTCTGCATTTGCAACTCCATGTAAAGGCACCTTATCACACGGGTATGATTTATTGATTTTGCATCTTCTTTTTTTGCAGATCAGGGCTTGCAGCTCTATGTAAAGACACCTTAAATCATACTTGTGTGATAGAGAGGGAAGGCAAAAATGCAGACGTCTTCATGGATGCAGATTATAGGAAAATTATAGATGCAGCTTGAAAATTGATTTTGCATCCTCTTTTTTTGCAGATCAGGGCTTGCAGCTCCATGTAAAGGCACCTTAAAGCCCAACTTCAATCTTCTGTATGTTGCAGAACCAACTCTTTTGATGTTGCAGAAAAATTTAAATCCACCATGTCTATTGTACGCAGCAAAGTATTTATAAAAATACTAATTTTAACCCTTACATTCCCAAAATAATCTAAGCGCTCTTGTTTTGGGAAAAATAAAGAAAAACTGAACACAGAATGGAAACTCTTAATGTTATCGGCTGTGAAAATCCGAATTGGCTACCCTCACTTGTTTTTTGAGTATCGAAAACCGAGTTTTGTTTTTGGTATTTGGTTTTATATTAAACTTGTAACGTAAAATATTTATTAATATATATATACATATATACATATATATATATCAAATGGAAGTATTATTATAAGAAATATAAGAAATAGGAAATTAATAGGAAATTTCTAAAGAGAGAATTATCCCTAATAAAAATATCCCACAATGACGTAGAAGCGACATCTGTAATGAAAGAAGGAGAATAACTGATCACCTCACATTCAAATATTCACATGTCCCTTCCCTCCAGTCCAACTGCCGACAGACTCTGACCTACCTTCCTTTAATATCCTATGGATTATAAAAAAAAATAAGGAAACCAATGTCTACCAACAACCGTACCTATTTGGGAGGAAGCAGAAAGAGACACGCAACCCAATAATCCTTGACTCCTATATCAAGGAACAGCCATTCCAAAGTCCGGCATCAGGGTATCGATGTACCTAGTAAACCTAGAATTGGAATACTTACATGTCGCTAACGTTGCCTCCTGCTCCTTACACCCCCTTCACATCCCTTAATACTCCCAATTCATCCCGATCACAGAAGCGTGGAACATCCACCGGCCTACCTTAGGTACTGACTACAAAGCCCCGCAGAACAGCCTAGTGGGTACCCGATGCCATGTCCACGCCTATCCGCTACAAGCTCTAGGTGTTCTGCTTGCAGCCTCTTCTCATTGTAGCCTACACCTGAAAACCATATACCTTGCTAATAATCCCATAACTATACCTAGACCACAAATGCTACCTCTAACTATATCATCTTTATACCCAGAGACTCTACTCCGGTTCGCATCAAAAGATCTAACTATGGCTATCTGATTTACGTGAATGGGGATGAACGCAACCTTTTGTCGGCAACGCCCCCTTTCTAGATGACTGCCCCTGAAGGATGGTCACCTAGAACGGCATGCGACAACTCAAGGTTATGGCCGAGATCGACCGTCGCGGTGGCCGGCAGTACCCTAGCCGCAGCTAGCACAGTCTGGCCATGGGTACTTGCTCCGGGATCTATACGACCGGTGTTACCTCTTTTTTTCTTACACTGCCGACCGATGAACTCTGGTGGTCAAGTTCGAATACTGATTTTAAAAAGCTTACTGGCCCTCATAGCTGACGAAAACTAGATCGAAATGAATTGATAATTGAATCGGATGATTCTAATGTGCACCTCATATTATTAAGAGTGAACGTAGACGATAGATAAGAATTGGGATGTATTACTACATCAACCCACAGAACGTAAACCGTATTTCACACGAACGAAAGCTAATCATAGGTATTCGTGAAAGCTATGGCTGAATGTTACTGTCTACGCGTTCGGTTGCCACGAAGTTGTACCGAGCACGGACACAGAGGTGTCTAACTTACAGGGGAGGGAGGATCTAAGATGGTTGTCGATCCCCCTGGCCTCATAACCCACCCGTTTTGATGCCGCAAACCATCTCTCGTGGCATCAACCTTGGTTGACCGCAGACCTTAGAGTCCCCGAGACTCAATAAATTTTTAATGGGCAACCCCTAAACAAGAAAGCAAGCAATAATTTGCCTGCTTAAATTCTCATCTCAACTAAAACATAGTAATCACAAGAGGAACTATTCCCTTACAATTTACCAAAAGAAACCAAAAGTATGCACGCCGAATTAACATTCCGAGAAGAAGTGAGAGGGGTACCACCCTCCCTTGGTTAAACTTACTCCATATCTGAAAACTTGTCTAAACTTTTTCCAAAAGATGAAAATTCAAAAATTCTTCAAGGTAAAGAATAAACGGTAGATCTTCGTATAAACGTTATAATAATGTTTTATTCAGAAGAAAATGTAACTATTTATCCTAGGAATGTACTTAAAACTACCTTATCGAAATAAATTTATTTGTAAAAGGTGTCAAACTCGTTGACTGAAAATACGTTATATAATCTTATCTCAATTATCTTGGGCTTATAAAAATAGCTAGCATGACGGTTATTTGGATTCACAATCAAGTGGTTCAACAATCTGCACCTTCTTAAAGGTGTATCAAAAGAATTTAAAATGGAATGTGACAATGCCCAGAGTGTTTAAAGTCTAGTTCAATACTTATATTCTTAACTAGTACCTTTATAAGTTACTTTAATGAAGCCAAAAGTAAGTGAAGTAAGGCTTTGTAAGTTCAAGTGTAAAAAAAAAAAAATGAATGAAAGGAAAGCATAAAAAAAAAATATATAGTGGACAATGACATACGTGACAAAAGAAATAGTGATTAGGTTCAAAGTCGACCAGAACGGTGAGTACCTGGGCCTAGACCAAGAGCAATGACACCATGAACGAAGTTTGGAAATCAAGGCTTTACGCGGCGTTGAAAATATCTACGGTAATAGGAGCTAATCTCAAATATTGAACTCTAATAAACGCGAATCGTACCCGTACGATATACAAACGTTGCTTCGTAAGCACTTTAATAGTGTTGGTTTTATTTATACGATAATCAAAATTATTGCTGGAGATATCTCAATCCTCTTTAATTATATCGCGGTCGATGAACGGAAATACTAACCATAAAGACAAGGCGACAACAAAACAAAAGATAATAGGGGTAGATGTATGGTTTCTAACTACTGGTACCATATATACGAGATCCCAATTCGATCACTCGTATATAATCGATATAATTCAAAGTCAATAGCAATATAGTGTAATTTAAAAGAAAAATATATTGTTTAATACAATACCGCCAATAGGGCAGTAAGGAATTTACGTAGCTTCGGAAGTGCACTCCAGATTGCTGTAATAGAAAAATTAATAAATCCCACTAGCTATCGCTTATCGAAAATTGAATCTATTCGACCTTGAGTACGTTAGCAAACGTTGAGGTCGGATCTAGATGTATCTCTTCTTAAGTATGTAGTTAATCTCGAAATATTATCACGCGACAAGGACAACAATGATCAAAAGAGAAGGAAAATTTCTCTTAACACGAATTATCGGTAGTGAAGTATAGGTTTGCCTTTCTCGACAAAGGCTTTAAGTAGCAATCAATGTATGATCAGGATATGAAAAATCGTTAGTGTATGTAAGTATGTGGGTTCGAAGTGTAACCCGAAAAGAAGAACAAGAAAAAGAATTGCACGCGACGTTAATATTCGAACGCGGCTGGTCGCTACCGACGCTAAACACAGTGAGGTAAATATCAAGAAGTCAATAAGTGAGTCTAAAACGACCGAGTGAAAAAAAAAATTAAAATTTAACGTTACTGTTTAAAAGATATAAATAGCAGAATTCCTTCGCGGTAGTATCTATAAATTACTTCAAAAATACGAATTCAAGACGTAATATGAGCTCGGGCTCTGCGCGTTTAAGTGTCTCAATTAATGAAATCGAAATTGAACACAAAATCCACTTATGCAAGCTAATGAACTTCACTTCCTTTAAACTCTATTTTTGAAAAATAATTTATACTATTACTGAATCAATACGATTCTATCCTTAGAAGTAAAAATGTAATAAAAAAAAAAATATCACCACCGTCCGTGGTAACTGACGCCGTACGCAGGCGTTGAATTGTGGTGCAAAAGTTAATATCAAGCACTATCGCTCCTTTCGCACTTCCGATCGAGCTTATTGCTCCCAATGAATTAAACACAAAGTAAAGTAAACAAAAAGAAGGTTACCTGGATATATGATGCTCATATACTATTCTTATGTTAAGGTTTACAAATATAAATACTGGAACAACTGCTTCGATGTTGCTGTGTTGATTCTTGTACTGCTTCATCCCTCGTTGCTCTGACTGCTATGAGTGAACAGAGTGTATTTGAGATGGGGGGGACCGGCATCTGTGGCAAAGCACACGCCAGGCGTCCTGGTGTGAAATACTTCCCACGTAGACAATATCTGGAGTCCGTCACTTGGAGTGATAATAAGCCTGTCGTGGCTGGGCAACTGGGTAGAAGTGAATGACGTGTTTTATAAAAACACTGCTGAGGTTGTAGAGAGAGTCTACTGTGATGCGCCGGGAGGGCGTTAAGGCATCAAAACAAAAACTGCACGCTTCGGTCCTGAGAGGAATTGAATCTTCTCCAATAACAGCACCAAAACGATTCTGGATTTGGGTAGGACGTGATTGTGATGGCAGACGAGCCGTCGAATGGATCAACGTCTGACCGTCACGTATGTCCTACAGGATTCACCAGAAAGGAAATACACGTAAACGTGTATGTTGGACACAACGTGTCGTTGCTGACGTCACGAGGTGGAGCGCCTGGCGTTGGCGTCTGTCTCCAACGAATGAAATTAATTGGCACAATATTACTTTGCTGTACGTTTATTTGTGCAGCCACATTGGCTTTCGGGTATATATATATAGGCGTACAGATTTCCAGGGCGGTATGCCTTAAAAATATAAACTTTATGTGGACATCTTTATAGTGGTATAGGAATCTTCCTTAAATTGATGAGCAGCCTCGCTTGCGCACTTTTAAAACAGGATTATGTTCATCTCCTTCCTCCAGGGCTTGGATTTTCCATCCTATAGAGAGGAATGACGGACTATTTAATATATAATGCCTACTGGGTGACGCCATTGGATAATATTCCATGTGGTGTAATAAAGTTATTTTGTTTCACCCTACAGAGTATTTTATAAATTCACTCACCTTATCGTAATAATTAAGGATAATTATATATTCCTCCAATTTGCTTAAAGCAATTGGGTAGATAATAGCGTGGAACAAAAAATGTCTCACAAAATGGTGCGCGAGTCGGCTGCTTTTAAAAATACTCGTTCTGCAGGAGAGATGTTGATCGGTAGACGTCTGGCTTCTAAATGAATTCCACAGACAACCTTCTCGCTTATATTTCCCCACTTTCCAAGTAGTCGTGCGCCATGTTGATTTTTGCTACTTCCTCTTTCTATTACTCGTTCCAATATGAAGTATCGAGTTAGAAGGAGGAAAGTAGCGAATCCTTATGGGTAGTGTTCACTAGGCTATTTTGAAGAGTGTAACGATATGTTGAGCATTATGCAAGTTCGATTGATCGGGTGTGTAGGAATTTGTGTGAATATATGTCAAGTGTCTTGGGCGTGGTGAATTTGTTTTCGTGTAAAGTAACCGAGGTTGGAAGGTGACAATTTTCTGACAATTTCCATAAACGTCAATAAAGATAACTTTGAGAAGGTATCGCCTCAGTATTGCCATTCTGACTACAAGTATGATTAATTCATCACAGCTGATTTTTCTTTGCCGGGATTAGCATTTTTAAGTTCAGTATTCGATACACAAGTGACATTTAGTACTTATTCAATGTTCTGCAAATTTATCATTTTGCAAAATGAATGGTGATCAACGAACTTGGGGTTTTGTCAAGTTTTACATAATCTGTTCATAAGGTATTACCTACTTGCGTAATAATTCAGGATGTAATTCTATTAACACTCGGAACTGCTATCGAGAAAGGGACCGTTCTGTCGTGTGTTAACATTGCAGGACGTTTGCAAATGAGATAATGCTTTCGCTTGGTTATTTGTTCTAAATTTGATTCGCCCTTTTATTGGACATTAACATGTTTGGACGTTGTCTTTAAGAGCGACTGACATTCGTGTCGACTTCGGTACTTGTCATTAATTCTAATCTAATTGCCGAGTAGAGTGAACTACAGATTGTGGCAAGTGCTCTATTATTTCCTACTCTTTTATCCTTTGCTTTCTACTCAGATCATTTCTTTATTCTAATATTTGCTTACCGATATCCCACTACCGTGACACGTCTAAAATACTAAAAATCTGTCTTTTTCCTAACTTTTCTAACAATGCGGCTGTCCTGCATTTGCATTCCGTGTGAACATGGCTTCAATACAGAAATAGCGAGTAGCCGCATACTCGTCATTTCGTTGTATTTCTATAGGGTGGGGAAACATCTGCCAAATGGAAGGCAGACAGAATTTGGAAGTGCATTGGAAGGCCATTCTGGAAATGACATTTTTGTCTGGGTGGATTCTATTTGTGGAATCCTTTCAGGAGTGGGGTAAAATGACTGCGTTCAAGGTAGTGTGAGGCTATGAATAATTTCGCTGGTAGATGGCATTGGTAGGAAATTTATTTGCATGCCATTCTGCAAAAAGTTTTCCCTACAAAGCTTGGAATTTCGACTAAGCCTGCTTCGTCGAACTTCCAAGAAAAAGGAGAACTTCTCACAATATCTTACGACTTTGGTTTCTTATTTTTCGTATCATACTGACACTGCAACTCTTTACCGTCTAGTTGGTGGAAGACAAAAAAAAAATTTTTAGTATGACAGGTGTATCCAAACACTACATTTGAACTTTATTGGTTCGGTCATTTCATTGTTGATATATGAAATTATTTTTACAGGAAAACAAGTTCCTGTAGCGCGTCGGGGTTTTTGCATTCCAATGGTCATTAATCATCTTATAAAAATTATTGTGTATACAACCCAAGAGTCTCATGCACAGCTGAGAGCCGGGCATCTGACTGTGCAAACAAGATTTTTAAGAAAAACCAAAAAAAAATTTTTTTTTTTTTTCAGGTGCTCACTACGTTATTTATCAGAGGATTTGTCAAAGAAAAACTTTTTGATGATGATAATGCCACTAGAAAATTTTCAAGGAAAGTCAGGTTAATTGGGTTTAAATCAGGGGTATAATTTTAGTTGGGACGTTTTTTTTTTTTTTTTTTTTTTTTCTCTTTAGGTCTTTAGTGTGACACGTCCACTTGTGTCCTCGCCTATCTTCAACTTCATATAGGTTTTCACCAATTTTATTAGTAACGCGAACTTTAATAAACTTCGGGCACAACTTCGCACTCAGGTGCTTAGTTGCGTCGCTTAGAACATGATTTCTTCGATATATCTCATCACCTATTTTAAATGTTACAATTCTGCTACGGATATTGTAAGTTTTCTCATATGCTTCATGAGTTTTAATCAAAGCTTGCTTCAAGTAGGAATGGATGATGTTCATCCTTGCCACCTTGGGAAGCCAATCTATCTCCGAACAGTTCAGTCCACCCAACTCCCTCAAAAGACGATAGTCTGCCCCATGTTCTATCATACGTTGTCCGTAAAGGGCTTCGTATGGGGACATTGTGAGAGTTGAATGCACTGTCGTGCGTAAAGCACTACTGATCGAAGACAGATGGGCATCCCAATCCGTCTGTCGAGGATTGACATAAGATCGAAGAGCAGCTAAAATTGAACGGTTCACTCGTTCACTTGCGTTCGACTGGGGAGCATACACTGCCGTTCGGTAATGTTTGACCCCGAAAATATTTAAAAACTTTTGGAACTCCTTCCCAACAAATTGCGTACCATTGTCTGAGAGAATACTCTCTGGTACTCCGTACGTCAGAAACACATCGTCCTTCAGAAATTTGACCACGCTCGCGGCTGTTGCCTTGCGTAGTGGCTTGATGAAGACAAATTTAGTCAGTTGGTCCAACACGATCACTATATAAACATTACCAGCTTTCGATCTTGGGTATGGCCCAAGGAAATCAACATACAAATGTTGAAATGGCCTGTCTACTTCGAAACTGTTTCCCATTTCTGCTCGTAAAGTCATGTTAGCTGCCTTACTGGTCTTGCATGTCTCACACCGATCAACATAAAGTTTGACCTGAGTGTACATACCGGGCCAGTAGAATCTGTCTTTTAACCTATAAACTGTCTTCACCACCCCACCATGCGAAGCGCGCGGCGGATTGTGAGCCAGAGAGATAAGAGATTCGGTCATCTCCGAGGGAACCCACAACTTCCAAGTTAGATCGTCGGCCAAGGGATTACCACCCGCATGTTTGGTGCGTTTGTATATATACCCTTCCGACACTTTAAGGTCCGGTAACCGCTCCTGTTCCTTCCTGATATGGCTGATGATATTTAGATAACCTTCGGATTTAAAGGATGGATCCTCCAGGTCGATGTGAAGTACCTCCGAGGCATCGATCTGCGGTAGACATGAAAGGAAAGCTGACACTGTCAACTCATCGTCTTCATAAGCTCTGGATAGAGCGTCTGGCACGACATTTAGTGTTCCCTTTCTATGCTCCACTACAAAATCGAACCCTTGGAGTCGCATACTCCACCTCGCTAATCTTCCGGTTGGATCTTTCATGGTCATCAGCCATTTCAGGCTGGAATGGTCCGTAATGACGCGAAAATGGTATCCCTCAACGTACGATCTGAACTTTTGGATACCTTCAAAAGCTGCTAAGCATTCGCGTTCAGTCACCGAATAGTTCCTCTGTGCAGCGTTCAGTTTCCGGGAGAAGTAGTATATAGGCTGCTCCGCCCCGGATTCGTCCCGCTGACAGAGTACGCATCCGATGCCAGTCGCGGATGCGTCACAGAGAATAATGAATTCCTTGGAGAAGTCTGGATTGACCAATACAGGCGCTGAAGTCAAGGCATGTTTGATTTGCAGGAATGCTTCTATAGCTTCTGGTCCTAGCTTGAAGGCTTTTCCCTTTTTCAAAGTCTCGGTCAACGGTGCGGCTAGGGTGCTGAAGTCCTTAACAAATCGCCGATACCAACCTGCCATACCGAGAAATCGGCGAACTTGGCGAGTTGTGGTTGGTAAAGGAAAACTAGTAATCGCTGCGATCTTATCTGGATCGGCTTTCAAGCAACCCTGACCGACCTTATAACCGAGATAGTGAAGCTCATCAAAACAAAACTTCGACTTCTCGACGTTTATCGTCAGTCCTGCATTCTTCAAACACTTTCCGACTATCTCCAGAGTCTCCAGATGTTCGTCGAAATTCCTCGACACAACCAACAAATCATCTAAGTACACGAATACTTGATCTCGTAACCCCGACGGAATTACGCGACTCATAAGGTAACTCAAACTTTGTGCTGCATTACATAGACCGAAAGGCATGACCTTAAATTGGTACAGTGGTCGGCCTGGTACCGTAAAAGCGGTCTTCTCCCTCGAACTTTGCTCCAACGGTATCTGCCAAAACGCATCCTTCAGATCCACGCTAGAAATATAACGTGTTTCTGTCAGACGTGCTAGCAGCCCCTCTATGTGCGCGATTGGACGCGCATCCTTCTTCGTTACGGAGTTCACTTTTCGAAAGTCCAGACACAATCGGTTCTTGCCAGGCTTGCGAACAAGCACCACTGGAGAACTCCATGCGCTGGAACTTTCTTCAATGACTCCTAAAGATAGCATACGGTCCAATTCAGCGTACATTAGGGTTTGTATCGCTGGAGAAACGGGATAGTACCTCTGCTTTATAGGTACGGCATCGCCCGTGTCTATGTAATGTTGCACTAGATTTGTTTTCCCGAGTCCGTTGACTGCGAAGGAAGGAAATCCACGAACAACTTCGTTTAGTCGTTTAGACTCTTCATTATTTAACTTAATCTGGTTGGTGGGTCTCTCGTCTGGCCCACCGGTCGTCATCCCTGAAAGACCTGCAATTATATGTGGCGCGATTTGGAATTTCTGCCAAAAGTCCACGCCTAAATACAGACGTTGGCTTAGCGTTGGCACGATGTATAAATCGATATCTCTCGTTACTCCCTTGTATTGGATCGCTGTTGTGATCGCTCCGACTATGGATTGCTTGTGTCCATCGGCCGTGGACACGGTAGTCTCTACCTTCCTTATCGTAACGTTTTTGTCTTTCAAATAGGGGATGATATCAGTGCCTAAGCAACTGATGCTTGCTCCTGAATCGAGGAGACCTAGAAAATTGTCATCGAATAGACCGACCGTCACATAAGGACGTGGGTCATTCGATTCTCGACCTATTGTTGCAGACGCTACGTTACGATAAGTAGTCCGCTTCCGATGGAAGCGCTCCCTTGTTCGTCGTATCCGTTTGGATAATTCTGGAAAAGTAACTAATCTCTTACGCACTTCATTATAATTGCGTAGCCTTTCATGGAAAGGTTTACGGTATAAAGGTTCTGAAATATTCTTATCTAAATTTAAATCTGAATTGGGTTTTGGTTCTTCATTTATCATAGGGATTGTTCTACAATCATTTGTATTAGGTTCTAATAATTCATTATTGTTCTTGTCTGGTTTTAAGATTGTAAGTTTTGGAAGTTCAAGAGGCTTTGTCGGCTTGGACACTTGAACTCCGGGTGAATCTAGTCGGAGCGAACCCCCCCGGTTGATGGGTTGTTCCTCCTCTCGTTTCCCGCTATGCACTTAGGGCACGATGGACTATATGCGTCTGCTAGTCCGCAGCGGAAGCAAAATATCTTATCGATGGGTTTGGGACAATCACGAAAGCTGTGACCCAGAACTAGGCAATTCCAACATTTAAGTAAACTTCGATCCCTCTGGATCGCTTCAAGGTGTGTTGTGGGCAACGCCACGGTTAAATCTTGGCAAGGTTCTTCCTCGATTTCGTTCACAAATCGTCGGGCAGGAGGGCGTTGTGTGGTTGGCACAAAACTTGGACGTGTTGAGTCATAGTGGGATTGAGACTTTTCAATCGCACGGCATAAGTATGCCAAATCTCTAAGGCTTGAGGTACTATAGGTTATCAGTAACTCACTCATCCTCCTTCTGACATTGGTTTTAATTATTTCAATTAACTCTTTCTCTGTACGCGGAACTCGCATTTTAGAATTAATGTTCATAATGGCATCATAAAAGTCGGTAAAGGACTCGCCATTTTGCATCTTTCTATCAGATAGTTTTCGGAATAGTTCGGTGTCTGTTTCTAAGCTTCGATACTGCTCAACTAGTGCAGTCCTTAGATCCGTCCAATTAGAATGTCGGTTCCGTTTCAAATATACCCAGTACCATGCTTCAACAGAACCAGAGACGAAGTGATAAAAGTTCATCACTATCTCGTCCCAGGGTACGTTGTTGCTGTACCGGATACATTCGAGACGGAACAAGAAGTCGTCGACAGACATATTTTTCCCGTCAAATTTCAACCCCCATTTGTGATACTGAGGTACTCGGCTGGATGATGTGGTGTTCGAACCTGTACGTCTACGCGGAGACGGCGGTGAATCGTCGAAATTAAACGTATTCATTTGTCGTAGAAAGTCATCTACGTTTGCACCTCGGTTCATTTGTGCTGGGTTGACGCCTTGCAGACACAGATTTGCCCCGGTTGGATAGGTTGGAGTTTGCATTGCTGCTAACTCATCTTCAGTTGGCATATGGTCCGTAAGATTTCTTCGGGCACTCTTACTGCCAGCGGGAGCATTAATGGTAACTACGCGTGCAGCGTCCGTACCATTAGTTTGCTTACTAGGTAATTTATGAGAAGTTGAGGTTTGAAGTTGTGATATAGGTTGAGTAGGTGGTCGGATTGGTGGTTGAGGTGGAGGTTGAACCGATGTTTGAGTGAGAGGTTGTGTGGCTGTAGGTGGAGGTTGGCTTTGAATGTTGCCTCGAATTATATTCGCGACTTGTTCAAGTAGGTAATTCTGACTTTGAGTCAATTGCTCCTGAATAAACCTTCTTTCGTCACAGCGGTGCGCTTCTATAGAAGCTGACACAATGTCTTGGATATATGCTGAATGATCAGCAGCATCCTTACGACGTTGTGCTTCCTCTGCACTCACATCTTCTGTTTCGGCAGGGTTAATCCCTGTGTCATTCCCCGTTTGGTCGAAACCACCCTCCGACTGATCATCATCCGGATCAACTGGTAGAGGAATCGGGCCTACGCCTTGACCTGGCCGTAAAGGCATAATGATCACGTCACGTAAATTTGGATTATACGAGCTTTGTTTTTCTACTTTTCGATTTTCACCGCTCATTGAGCAGATTCGATAAACCGTCAAACTACGTTCGGAAAATCCGGTAATAAAAAGAAAATCAAGTGTGAATAGTCCGTGAGATATTTCCTCCAACGGGTACTACTCGAGTGTAAAAAAAAAGTATCAGTAAAAGAAAAATGATTTTAAGTAAATATATACCGTGAGCTATACCTCCAACGGAAATATTTCAAAAATTCGTAAATCAGAAAGACGAATATAAGTAGATAAGATAAGTGTAAGTTGAAAAATGCTTAAAACTAACTGTGGATATTTATGTTTTGTTCGTAATGAAAGGAATTATATCCTGGAACAAAATTATTCGAAATACCTCCAAAATATCTCAATGGTGTACTCAAATAAATGCTTAAATGTAAACTTAATTAGATCAATAAATTCAGAATCTTAATATTAGTGCTTGTTTAATGAATAATAATACGTTATACTCAATAGTCTGAAATCAAAATTGCAAATGAGGGTGGGCACTATCCCAAAAAAAAAATTCTCGAAAACTGCAACGTCTCAGAAACTCAAAAATCTCAAAAATCTCAAAAATCTCAAAATACTCAAAAATATACTTAAATACGTATCTCAAAAAAAAAAATAATTAATAAACTGTGTGTATCATAAAGGATTCGGGAGGTGGTAACCCTCCCTTCTTCGGAATTTGGCGTGTACAATTCGGTTCGGTTTCTGAACCGATAACAAAAAAAAACTTAGTGTGTGCGGACTTGGTGATACTATACGTCGCTCTGGATATCAAAAAGAAGACAATTCTTCATGTGCGAAAAGTTGGTCGGATAAACAATGGTAACATTACGCTACTGCAGACGTACATCGGGTATAAAGACACCAATTACCGGTTAGCGCTTCATGTCCCCTTGATTATCGTCACTTCCTAACGAAATCAAAACTGACTGAAATCTTCAATTACAAATTGGGTTGAATAATAATTAAAAGTGGACGGTTAATTTTGGGATGAACAAATTTGGGTCGCAATTGAACGAATGACCAGCTTCTGCAGCTGACGTGCGTCGGGCAAAAAGCTCCAACCACCGGTCAGAAGACCTGCTCACTCTATTCTCTTACGACCGGGATCTCAGACATCACTGGCAGGATATATCGACACCTCAGCATCTGACAATCGGGCAAAATCACTGCCTAATCCGGACAGAGATCGAAGATAAACCTATGTGACAAGAGGTAAGGGAAAGTGGATAGACCTAATGCAACAGACTGATTCGGGATTTAATCACCAAACCACTGGACAAAATAGTGCCTATACCAACAATCTCGATGACGTTCCTCCATCTAAGATTCTTGATCACTTCAAAAAAAAAACTTAAACCAAAACTGAAAAATTCTAAAAAAAAAAAAAATTCAAAAATTCTTAACTTCTCTCTACGTCACTATGAATCGACCTGGCTGAAATCAATTCAAATCTAATCTTCTCAAGCTACTTCGGGCCCCACGTTGGGCGCCATCTGTAACGTAAAATATTTATTATTAATATATATATACATATATACATATATATATATCAAATGGAAGTATTATTATAAGAAATATAAGAAATAGGAAATTAATAGGAAATTTCTAAAGAGAGAATTATCCCTAATAAAAATATCCCACAATGACGTAGAAGCGACATCTGTAATGAAAGAAGGAGAATAACTGATCACCTCACATTCAAATATTCACATGTCCCTTCCCTCCAGTCCAACTGCCGACAGACTCTGACCTACCTTCCTTTAATATCCTATGGATTATAAAAAAAAATAAGGAAACCAATGTCTACCAACAACCGTACCTATTTGGGAGGAAGCAGAAAGAGACACGCAACCCAATAATCCTTGACTCCTATATCAAGGAACAGCCATTCCAAAGTCCGGCATCAGGGTATCGATGTACCTAGTAAACCTAGAATTGGAATACTTACATGTCGCTAACGTTGCCTCCTGCTCCTTACACCCCCTTCACATCCCTTAATACTCCCAATTCATCCCGATCACAGAAGCGTGGAACATCCACCGGCCTACCTTAGGTACTGACTACAAAGCCCCGCAGAACAGCCTAGTGGGTACCCGATGCCATGTCCACGCCTATCCGCTACAAGCTCTAGGTGTTCTGCTTGCAGCCTCTTCTCATTGTAGCCTACACCTGAAAACCATATACCTTGCTAATAATCCCATAACTATACCTAGACCACAAATGCTACCTCTAACTATATCATCTTTATACCCAGAGACTCTACTCCGGTTCGCATCAAAAGATCTAACTATGGCTATCTGATTTACGTGAATGGGGATGAACGCAACCTTTTGTCGGCAACGCCCCCTTTCTAGATGACTGCCCCTGAAGGATGGTCACCTAGAACGGCATGCGACAACTCAAGGTTATGGCCGAGATCGACCGTCGCGGTGGCCGGCAGTACCCTAGCCGCAGCTAGCACAGTCTGGCCATGGGTACTTGCTCCGGGATCTATACGACCGGTGTTACCTCTTTTTTTCTTACACTGCCGACCGATGAACTCTGGTGGTCAAGTTCGAATACTGATTTTAAAAAGCTTACTGGCCCTCATAGCTGACGAAAACTAGATCGAAATGAATTGATAATTGAATCGGATGATTCTAATGTGCACCTCATATTATTAAGAGTGAACGTAGACGATAGATAAGAATTGGGATGTATTACTACATCAACCCACAGAACGTAAACCGTATTTCACACGAACGAAAGCTAATCATAGGTATTCGTGAAAGCTATGGCTGAATGTTACTGTCTACGCGTTCGGTTGCCACGAAGTTGTACCGAGCACGGACACAGAGGTGTCTAACTTACAGGGGAGGGAGGATCTAAGATGGTTGTCGATCCCCCTGGCCTCATAACCCACCCGTTTTGATGCCGCAAACCATCTCTCGTGGCATCAACCTTGGTTGACCGCAGACCTTAGAGTCCCCGAGACTCAATAAATTTTTAATGGGCAACCCCTAAACAAGAAAGCAAGCAATAATTTGCCTGCTTAAATTCTCATCTCAACTAAAACATAGTAATCACAAGAGGAACTATTCCCTTACAATTTACCAAAAGAAACCAAAAGTATGCACGCCGAATTAACATTCCGAGAAGAAGTGAGAGGGGTACCACCCTCCCTTGGTTAAACTTACTCCATATCTGAAAACTTGTCTAAACTTTTTCCAAAAGATGAAAATTCAAAAATTCTTCAAGGTAAAGAATAAACGGTAGATCTTCGTATAAACGTTATAATAATGTTTTATTCAGAAGAAAATGTAACTATTTATCCTAGGAATGTACTTAAAACTACCTTATCGAAATAAATTTATTTGTAAAAGGTGTCAAACTCGTTGACTGAAAATACGTTATATAATCTTATCTCAATTATCTTGGGCTTATAAAAATAGCTAGCATGACGGTTATTTGGATTCACAATCAAGTGGTTCAACAATCTGCACCTTCTTAAAGGTGTATCAAAAGAATTTAAAATGGAATGTGACAATGCCCAGAGTGTTTAAAGTCTAGTTCAATACTTATATTCTTAACTAGTACCTTTATAAGTTACTTTAATGAAGCCAAAAGTAAGTGAAGTAAGGCTTTGTAAGTTCAAGTGTAAAAAAAAAAAAATGAATGAAAGGAAAGCATAAAAAAAAAAATATATAGTGGACAATGACATACGTGACAAAAGAAATAGTGATTAGGTTCAAAGTCGACCAGAACGGTGAGTACCTGGGCCTAGACCAAGAGCAATGACACCATGAACGAAGTTTGGAAATCAAGGCTTTACGCGGCGTTGAAAATATCTACGGTAATAGGAGCTAATCTCAAATATTGAACTCTAATAAACGCGAATCGTACCCGTACGATACACAAACGTTGCTTCGTAAGCACTTTAATAGTGTTGGTTTTATTTATACGATAATCAAAATTATTGCTGGAGATATCTCAATCCTCTTTAATTATATCGCGGTCGATGAACGGAAATACTAACCATAAAGACAAGGCGACAACAAAACAAAAGATAATAGGGGTAGATGTATGGTTTCTAACTACTGGTACCATATATACGAGATCCCAATTCGATCACTCGTATATAATCGATATAATTCAAAGTCAATAGCAATATAGTGTAATTTAAAAGAAAAATATATTGTTTAATACAATACCGCCAATAGGGCAGTAAGGAATTTACGTAGCTTCGGAAGTGCACTCCAGATTGCTGTAATAGAAAAATTAATAAATCCCACTAGCTATCGCTTATCGAAAATTGAATCTATTCGACCTTGAGTACGTTAGCAAACGTTGAGGTCGGATCTAGATGTATCTCTTCTTAAGTATGTAGTTAATCTCGAAATATTATCACGCGACAAGGACAACAATGATCAAAAGAGAAGGAAAATTTCTCTTAACACGAATTATCGGTAGTGAAGTATAGGTTTGCCTTTCTCGACAAAGGCTTTAAGTAGCAATCAATGTATGATCAGGATATGAAAAATCGTTAGTGTATGTAAGTATGTGGGTTCGAAGTGTAACCCGAAAAGAAGAACAAGAAAAAGAATTGCACGCGACGTTAATATTCGAACGCGGCTGGTCGCTACCGACGCTAAACACAGTGAGGTAAATATCAAGAAGTCAATAAGTGAGTCTAAAACGACCGAGTGAAAAAAAAAATTAAAATTTAACGTTACTGTTTAAAAGATATAAATAGCAGAATTCCTTCGCGGTAGTATCTATAAATTACTTCAAAAATACGAATTCAAGACGTAATATGAGCTCGGGCTCTGCGCGTTTAAGTGTCTCAATTAATGAAATCGAAATTGAACACAAAATCCACTTATGCAAGCTAATGAACTTCACTTCCTTTAAACTCTATTTTTGAAAAATAATTTATACTATTACTGAATCAATACGATTCTATCCTTAGAAGTAAAAATGTAATAAAAAAAAAAATATCACCACCGTCCGTGGTAACTGACGCCGTACGCAGGCGTTGAATTGTGGTGCAAAAGTTAATATCAAGCACTATCGCTCCTTTCGCACTTCCGATCGAGCTTATTGCTCCCAATGAATTAAACACAAAGTAAAGTAAACAAAAAGAAGGTTACCTGGATATATGATGCTCATATACTATTCTTATGTTAAGGTTTACAAATATAAATACTGGAACAACTGCTTCGATGTTGCTGTGTTGATTCTTGTACTGCTTCATCCCTCGTTGCTCTGACTGCTATGAGTGAACAGAGTGTATTTGAGATGGGGGGGACCGGCATCTGTGGCAAAGCACACGCCAGGCGTCCTGGTGTGAAATACTTCCCACGTAGACAATATCTGGAGTCCGTCACTTGGAGTGATAATAAGCCTGTCGTGGCTGGGCAACTGGGTAGAAGTGAATGACGTGTTTTATAAAAACACTGCTGAGGTTGTAGAGAGAGTCTACTGTGATGCGCCGGGAGGGCGTTAAGGCATCAAAACAAAAACTGCACGCTTCGGTCCTGAGAGGAATTGAATCTTCTCCAATAACAGCACCAAAACGATTCTGGATTTGGGTAGGACGTGATTGTGATGGCAGACGAGCCGTCGAATGGATCAACGTCTGACCGTCACGTATGTCCTACAGGATTCACCAGAAAGGAAATACACGTAAACGTGTATGTTGGACACAACGTGTCGTTGCTGACGTCACGAGGTGGAGCGCCTGGCGTTGGCGTCTGTCTCCAACGAATGAAATTAATTGGCACAATATTACTTTGCTGTACGTTTATTTGTGCAGCCACATTGGCTTTCGGGTATATATATATAGGCGTACAGATTTCCAGGGCGGTATGCCTTAAAAATATAAACTTTATGTGGACATCTTTATAGTGGTATAGGAATCTTCCTTAAATTGATGAGCAGCCTCGCTTGCGCACTTTTAAAACAGGATTATGTTCATCTCCTTCCTCCAGGGCTTGGATTTTCCATCCTATAGAGAGGAATGACGGACTATTTAATATATAATGCCTACTGGGTGACGCCATTGGATAATATTCCATGTGGTGTAATAAAGTTATTTTGTTTCACCCTACAGAGTATTTTATAAATTCACTCACCTTATCGTAATAATTAAGGATAATTATATATTCCTCCAATTTGCTTAAAGCAATTGGGTAGATAATAGCGTGGAACAAAAAATGTCTCACAAAATGGTGCGCGAGTCGGCTGCTTTTAAAAATACTCGTTCTGCAGGAGAGATGTTGATCGGTAGACGTCTGGCTTCTAAATGAATTCCACAGACAACCTTCTCGCTTATATTTCCCCACTTTCCAAGTAGTCGTGCGCCATGTTGATTTTTGCTACTTCCTCTTTCTATTACTCGTTCCAATATGAAGTATCGAGTTAGAAGGAGGAAAGTAGCGAATCCTTATGGGTAGTGTTCACTAGGCTATTTTGAAGAGTGTAACGATATGTTGAGCATTATGCAAGTTCGATTGATCGGGTGTGTAGGAATTTGTGTGAATATATGTCAAGTGTCTTGGGCGTGGTGAATTTGTTTTCGTGTAAAGTAACCGAGGTTGGAAGGTGACAATTTTCTGACAATTTCCATAAACGTCAATAAAGATAACTTTGAGAAGGTATCGCCTCAGTATTGCCATTCTGACTACAAGTATGATTAATTCATCACAGCTGATTTTTCTTTGCCGGGATTAGCATTTTTAAGTTCAGTATTCGATACACAAGTGACATTTAGTACTTATTCAATGTTCTGCAAATTTATCATTTTGCAAAATGAATGGTGATCAACGAACTTGGGGTTTTGTCAAGTTTTACATAATCTGTTCATAAGGTATTACCTACTTGCGTAATAATTCAGGATGTAATTCTATTAACACTCGGAACTGCTATCGAGAAAGGGACCGTTCTGTCGTGTGTTAACATTGCAGGACGTTTGCAAATGAGATAATGCTTTCGCTTGGTTATTTGTTCTAAATTTGATTCGCCCTTTTATTGGACATTAACATGTTTGGACGTTGTCTTTAAGAGCGACTGACATTCGTGTCGACTTCGGTACTTGTCATTAATTCTAATCTAATTGCCGAGTAGAGTGAACTACAGATTGTGGCAAGTGCTCTATTATTTCCTACTCTTTTATCCTTTGCTTTCTACTCAGATCATTTCTTTATTCTAATATTTGCTTACCGATATCCCACTACCGTGACACGTCTAAAATACTAAAAATCTGTCTTTTTCCTAACTTTTCTAACAATGCGGCTGTCCTGCATTTGCATTCCGTGTGAACATGGCTTCAATACAGAAATAGCGAGTAGCCGCATACTCGTCATTTCGTTGTATTTCTATAGGGTGGGGAAACATCTGCCAAATGGAAGGCAGACAGAATTTGGAAGTGCATTGGAAGGCCATTCTGGAAATGACATTTTTGTCTGGGTGGATTCTATTTGTGGAATCCTTTCAGGAGTGGGGTAAAATGACTGCGTTCAAGGTAGTGTGAGGCTATGAATAATTTCGCTGGTAGATGGCATTGGTAGGAAATTTATTTGCATGCCATTCTGCAAAAAGTTTTCCCTACAAACTTTGAATTTATTCTTGGCTTAAGCCTGCGAAGTACTTACATTTTGTATGTACCTAAATAAAGTTATCATGTGTATGTTTGCATCTTCAAAAGTTTTCAGCAATTTAAAACATTACTAGTATTTCCAATAATTTTCTTACAAATATTTCACATTGTGAGTAATAATATCAAATGACTATTTGGAGCACCAAGTTTCCAACCCTTCGATAGCTCAGTTGGTAGAGCGGTGGACTGTAGTGTTACAAGCAATATGCGTAGAAATCCATAGGTCGCTGGTTCAAATCCGGCTCGAAGGAAACAGTAGTTCTTTTTTTTTAATTTCTTCAATTTAAATAAAAATAAATAATCCGATGAAAGTGTGGGACAAAGGGTGTTTCATCGGCATAGGTGATAGCCTAAATTCTCGCATATTGGACAGTTAGGAAAACATTTATACCCTTTCGGTATTTTAAATAATCACAAATTAAAAGTAATGATTGTTTAAAAGCCTATACACACAGTGAAATGAGTAAAAATGATTTCAATGTCAATCAATTTAAACTGACAATGTTGCATAGGAAGAAGTTCCTATGATTAATAAGCAATGCGTGCGGTAATCTTCTGCTGGAGGCTCCTTCACCAGGACAATTCGGAGCCTTTAGTACGTGATACAAACATAGTTTTGTAAATCAAGGAGGACCGAGCTTAATATTTGGAGGAGGGCAAGAACAACGAAATCTTTAACAAGCACTCTCAGTTCATTGGCTACTCAATGAATTTGCTCGTCTAGAAAAGCCCGACTAGGAAGTCAAGTGACGAAGAAAGAAATGGAGACCGACTAGGTTAATATTGAAGATGTTAGCGAGGGTGAAGACACCAAGGCTGCTGATAAGAAAAAGAGTGTAAAAATAAAGATATATTTATTTATTTCACATTAAAATGACTTTAGAGCTTTGGTTTGTCTTTTACGTTTTTTTTTTTCAACCTCGTCTGCAGGCGATTCCAATTCGTTCTTGGTCACAAAAATCAGCCTTTATATTCCGCGGTTAATACAATCTGCCAGTAGAACTTTCTTCTGTTGGAGCATTTCATGGGAGACGTTCTATGGGACATCTTTGGAATCAACAACACCCTTTGTAAACAATATATGCTGGAATAAGATATTTGCATTCGCAGTTCAGTTGTCCATGGTAAACACACACGATGCACTCACAACTTGATGCTGTTATACTTCCTCTGGTTCTCAAAGAGATCGATCGAAAGGTACTTGAACGTTGAACCCTCGACAGAGAAGTGCTTCACAACCAAATGGTTCGTTGGTACCTTATTATTATAAAAAACAGTAATATACAAAAAATATTTCTAAAAAATATTACATACCGCTGTTCTTCAAATCATAGAAAATTGTTTTGACAGCAAACCGTCAGGTTCTTTTTTTTCTGAGTAATTCACAATGACATCACAGAAAGATCTGTTCGTGTAGTACATCTTGAAATTGCAACTCGATTTCAAGTCGTTAAAATACTACGTTTTCATGCCGAAATAGGATATTTGAAAATTTGCTAAAAAAGTGTTTTCTTTTAGGTTTGCACATTTCGTTTGACACCAGGCTATCTTTCTTCTTTTTCTTTTGTACAAGCTTTTCAATCTTCCTTCTTGTTTTGTTTTTTCTGCTTTGTTTACTTTTGCCGTTGAATGGGATTTGGTTTCCAAATTGACATTTTAGAAAATATCAGTTAAATTGTTTTCAATTTAGTTGCATTTGATTTCTTTTCACATAATTTGATTTCTCCCAAATTAAAAAATTGAAATTTTGTTTTGTATGAGAAATAGAGCCAAATTTGGAAACTTTCTACGAAATCACCTTTTTTTCCCTAATGAAAACGTAGTAATGCTGGTGTCAAACGAAATTAGCCAACTCAAATGAAATAAGCTAATTTGGCCTTATGAAAACATAGTATAAGCCATATTTTTTCTTTACTACAAAAATCACAAGTATTATGGTTGGTTTCCCTACAATGGATTTCGTTTGATGTCTCGGAGTGAGAGAGGGAGACAGAAGTATGTAGCCGCTTGCTTAAAAACTCTATCAAGTTCACTATGTTCTTTGTTACTTTTGAAAGATGAAAGAAATTCGCAGCTCATATCGTGCAGATGAGTATGAGTTGGATATTGTTTTGTTTTGTTTCAGAATAGGGGTATTCACGATCTGCTGTAACTTGTCTTGCATCATTGTAAAAGTGGAGAAGTGCTACGTTTTCTTGCAATACAACAACAAATATACTGCCTGTCATTTTGTTACACTTTTGCACTTTATCTATACCTCAACCCCATTGCAACAGGAAAATACAACGGTGCAAAATTTGTACTTTTGATTTTGACATTTGTGTCAACCTGATTTTGACATTTGTGTGAGTTTTGCTACAGATTGGAAGAAGTGAGTTCACGATCTAGAAGAAATACAAACAATTTCGCACTTATACAATACTTGTTTGCACCAGATCGTGAATACCCCTAATGTTAATAGAACCAGAACGACGCAGATGTTACAATTAGTGTGTTCAATGAATCTGAGCTGCACAGAGAAGAACAGAAAAGATCTGAAAAGTACAAAATTTGGTGTTCAATGAGCAAAAATCCTGTTCTTTTCTGTTCTACAATCTGTCACTTTGTGTTCAATGAAGTTGTCCAACACAGTTTAGAACAATATTTCCTACACCTACTTTTGAGGTGGTGCAAGTGCGTGAGAACTGTCAAAAGTGTCAGCTGACTTGTTTGAAATTATTTGAAAACTGAATTTTTGCAATTATTTGGAAAGTTGCGACGATATAAAATAAAATAAAATTATAAACTAAAAACTAAAATGGATAAAGTGCAGATAGAAATTAGGTCCGCATCAGGTCAAGTTTTGACTGTGGAGTGTTCTCCAAAAACGGGATCTGCATTAGAAAATAGTGAGTATTGTAAATTGCGTTTTGTGCAAATTCAAAACTTTAATCTGCTTGAATCTTCTAACATCTCTTGCAATAACACCTCCAAAATATTCATTTTATTTTTTTATAGTTTATAATTAAAAAGATTTGAACGCAAACATAAAAATTTTACAAAAGATTTATTTGAAATTTAAAATTTCACAGCTGATAGAGGAGCTGTCAAATACGAAACTATATTTTTCTGTTCTAACTTGTTCTGACAGTTTTCACACACTTGTGCTCACGGACCAAGAAGATACAGACCGCCAACTCACCATATGGTCTCTCTTTTTGCCACCAAGCTAAAAATCAGCTGATATGCCATTTATTTTGAGAGTGTGACGCTCTCCCTTGCTTAAAAACCCATTTAGCAAACACACATACAAAATAAATGGCATACGCAGGTATAGTTGCCATTACAAAATGCACAGAGAGAGATGTACACGTATTCACTGACTGAAAAAAATATTTCGAGGGTGTTTCAGGCAAGAGGAGTATACGAGTTGGCGGTCTGTGTATGGTCTGTGCTTGTGCTGTTCTGTTCTGATCTAGTTTTTCTTAATTGAACAAACTTACTTTGTTGAAATTTCGGTGTTTAAGAACGACAAATGTTGAGTATTGTTGACAAATGACAACTGTCAATTAAATCGATTAAACGAACGCACTACAGGCCCTTTGTTTTTTTGCACTGTGCATAAATCTCAATAAACAATACTTTTGTTATAATTATTTATATTTTTTCTTAATTTATAACTTAAATAAAACCAACAGTATTCTGAAGTCATGGCTGTAGAATGTTTTGACATCGACCGTGTATTAGAAAAGTTCAATGCCAGCCTCAAGGACGAAGATGATGTGCTATTAGACGAATATCTCCAAGGCTTCGAAGAAATCAATAGGTAAATAAAATAACAACTTTTTGAGTTAATTAATTAAATTAAAACTATTTTGTTAAAGCTTCTTCCATTTAATGGGCACAGTATTTGGCTTTGTGAGTAGTGACGTTCGCTCCAAAATAGATATCCTAGCTGATTTTCGTAAAAATGAAAACAGCGATCAGTTTTCATCCTTCAAGACAATGATAGAATATGAAAAATCTGCCGGACTCCTCGACAACACAAGCTACGTGTCAGGTAGTCGAACTTTGCTACGTCTTCATAGAGGCTTAGGTGAGTAGCGATTCTTGACGTCACACATGCAATTAAGATTTATTATTTTATCGTTATCATTTATCACGTTATCTCTCTGTGTTCAATATTAGAATTCGTTCACGAGTTCCTACTTCGAGTGGGTGATCTGGGAGAGTTTGATAAAACTTCCGGCTGTTGTAAGAGTGCTTACAACGATACGCTAGCAAAGCATCACCCATGGCTGATACGACGTGGTGCACTTGTTGCTATGTATGCAATGCCAAACAAAGGTGAACTACTAAAACGTGTTGGCCTGAGCCAAACTCGTGCCACCGAAGTGCTACCAGATATGTTAAAGGCCACAAAAATCGTACACAATCGAACGGAGAACCTCTACACTTTGTTTGAGCTACATCAACTGCCTTAAATGCTGCTTTTTTATATAGACACATTCCAATCTAGAGTTGGTCAATATTAGGTAGTTCACATTGGAAATTGTAAAATTGGAGAAAAGTATTTGTTTTAGAAAATTTTAAAAGATCAAGATGCTATTTTTACAAACTCTTGCTCATAGTGTAATTTTAATTATTGCAAAGGTTTCCACTTTTCCAGTTGTATATTGTGTTAGCTTTTTTTATTGTTTCATATTGTTTGCTGTTCCTATTTGTACAATCTGTATTTACATTATGTACCTCCTCTGTACCTACAATTTTGTCGCCTCAGCAGAATTCTAAAGTATCTATTGTATGAAATATATAAAAAAAAATAAAGACAATATTATAAACTAAAAAGTTTGAAGTTCACGATGGCCACAAAGTGGAAACACATTTCGTGTCAATCGTATGGGAAATCCCTGCGTCAGTAACCTTTTCAATATTTTTGGATAGTGTGTGAAAGGGAATCAAGAATGAGTTACACGTTCATAAGTGATCTAAGTTCTAAGGAATGCTTAGCTAAGTGTAGGGTGAATCGAGGAGCATGCTTTGGCTCATAGAACCGATGTAAAAACCCCAAGCGATTTATGATCAAACAAAAAATGTAGATGGCTCAGGTATCGTGTACTGAAATGTGTTCCAAAACGAAACACTCAGTCTGACAATGAGTGCCAACTTAACCAGAAGTATACAAAAGATGATGACACAGAATATCGAGCAGAAGGGGAGGGTGACCAAATCGGATTCAAAAAAGAGCATGAAGAGCACGCTATCAAGACATTCGCAAGCAACTTGATAGGTCAGCACATGTGCATAGATGACAGCATATAAGCGAGGCTGAGGTGAACGCGTCGTTGTGATTCAGCCATTAATCATCATCTTCGAGTTAAACAGTTTTTATAAAGCAAATTTATCCGGCTATTATAAAGGGAAGTTAAAATGAACGTTATGAACGGACCGTTCAGCGATAACGAAATAGCCAAGAAAGTAATCAACTTAAATTCGCTGAGCCATGTAGAGTTGATAGACAATGCAATGCTCCGGCTAGGCAAGTCTTAAAATTGATCTTCGAATCACGGCCTAGTACAAGAAGACTGCGACTCTGGGTCCAAACTCGACAGTAAATATTGATTTTATTTTATTGAGGACCTTTGTTTGAAGAAAAACATAGAGTTGGGTTTTCGATCAAAACGTTTTTGACCTTTTTTAATCAAGAAAAACAACTTCATTTTAACAAAAAAAAAAAATCAGCTTACGATTAAGATAATGTCGTAAGTGGCGTTGAAACACTAAAAGTAACCCATATTTTGTTAATGGTTGCATTTTGTACACTTACACTTACATTTTTATAAACAAAAACAACTTTATTGTCAGTATGGTCCTTTTGTATGTCTTTTTTCGGCTTTCGATTTAGCTTTGAGTTTATTTGGACCGCTTTTTGGTCCCGGTTGGTCTATTGCGCCGGGTGACCATAGGGTTACGATGCCACTTTCTCCACCAGTTACAAGGAAATTTGACTGAAAAAAAGAAAACAAAATTATTTTGCGATGAAATTAATGGAGAACACATATTTTTGAGAATTAAAGAGGAGGATTTTAAGATCTTTCAAACTTGTGCTTGGATAAATTGTAACGTTGAAGAAACTAATATTATTATTGATTATTTCATTTAATAATAAAAAATCATAATAATCAATAATAATATTATAAAAATAAAAATAAGTAAAGTAAGAAGAACAGAAAACCGAAACCTCTGCGATATGACAAACCAAGACATCATCACAAACCATTCCTCCTGCCCATTCTCACAAACTCATCTATTTCATCTTCATCTCATCACAGCTCACACGCATCACAGCAGCACTCCACTGACAGTGCACACATTCCACCTAATATCTAAACTCAATAGGTCCAGGAATCGTATGTCATCTGTCAGCTTTGCACTACTATGATGCGTGCAATTGTTTAATAAGGTTTGGTACACGCAGGTGTTACTATATACCGATCGCCAACACAAAACCGTACGGAACGAAACAAACCCAAAAGCAAAATATTCTCATAGAAATTGTCAATAACTCAAATACTCAAACATGGACGCTGAATATTCAGCTCATCCATCGAACAAACTCAGACTTCATATCTTCAGTCACAAAACTAAATCTATACCAAACTTGACTTAAACGGGATGTGTACCATTTACAACCTTGAGGGAAATTCACTAACGACTGCCAACCATTCTTACGTTTACCTAAGCCGATGCTACTCGCCTTTCCCGGAATATCAATAGGGATATCAGTGTTTAAGTCGTATGAATTTCTCCTCTGAGATGGAAATGTCTCCTGCCGCCGAGGTTCTTATGACTTCTAGCACCAGAGGTATAGTTACCCTCTGGCGCGTCCAAGCCATAATCGCCTCGACGGTGCCTACTCTTCCACAGTCGCTTCGATCCGTTGTGGGGTGCCATTGCTTAGCTCGCCGGGTGGGGAGTGGTCCTTGCTACAGGAAGATATAGGCTTGTGTTACATGTTTAAATAACGGATCTACGGCCAGGGTGGTCTTGACCTTGGGGGGGATATTTTAGTTGAGCTGGGGCCCGAAGTATTCAGAGAGCTATAGCAAGTTGTATTTGGATTATTGGATCATCAGTCTCGACATTGAAATAGATGTGTGTATGTAGCTGTTTAGAATCTTGTCAAGGAGAAGAAGTGTGGGGACCATAGGTGGTCGTGGCCCCTGAGTATATAAAAATATTCAAACAACGAAAATGTCCTATAGGATCCACTATTACTCTATATTGAAGCGTAGAACTCAGAACAAAAAGGGGGAGGGAACAAGGTGTTGATGTCCCTCAAGCCTTCTATTACCCACCCATGAACAGAGCACGGAACAACCCATGCTCGTTCCTATGGATTCGCATTGGCTTTTATAAAATATTTGGCGAATCCCCCAAAATCAACAAAACGTAAGGAAAACTCCTTACCTCATGCTAAACGACGTTACCGTACTGGACTCATAACTCTACACCCAAATCTCAAAACTCAAAACTCAAATCTCAAATCTCAAAACTCAAATCTCAAAACTCAAATCTCAAAACACGAACTCAAAATGTTCACCGTACGGAAAATTGGACTTCCATGTCTGCTGCTGCGCTTCGGCTCCTGCCGACTCTCCATAAACCTGAAACCTTACAAACACATAACGATGCTCTTATGCATCACCAAAAATCGGAAATACTTCACAGGGATCTAGCATATCCCTCATCCAATCACAAATAATGACACATAAAAATTTTTCGGAAATCGTTATAAAAAAAAATTCTTTAATCAACTAAAATCAACTTACTCAAAACTTGTTGTAAATCTTAAAATTATCTTAATCTTAAATCTAAAGCTTCAAATTCCTATTCATACCAGTATTGGGTTTTCTTTAATGCTCAACACTAAACCAATAAAAAAAAATAAACTTCTGTTCACACCAATATGTTATATTCAATTGCGTATCTCTAACTCTGATACTCAAGCAATTCGTTAAATCTTCACACACCGTAGTTGGTAAATTTAATATTCTTTGAATTTTATTAATTCGTTGCCACAGATATAACTCTTCTTTTAAAAAACTCTTGAAAAACACTTGATAACTCTCAAGCGGAGTATACTACGTCTATCCCAAATCTGATTCAGGACAAATCTCGTTGATAACAGTAAAAATTCAATAAAAAAAAATGTACGACTGTTCAGGTATATTTCCACTGAACTCAGTCTCGCTTGGTCTTGACGCTGTTTGTAATTCTTCTTGATGAATTGTAATATTGATTTTAAGTATGTAATCGCAAAGTAAGAAAAAAAACTAATTCTCTGATTTGACTTATTTTTGTACACTCATCAACAAATATTTAGCCAATATAGATATATATATAAATTGCAATATAATAGATAGGAACGAACTCACCCAAAACTTTGCCGCTGAAGTGCACTCCGACAGGTAAAGCTGGAACTGTGTATCTGTAGCTTGATGGTAGAAAAATATATATCACTTTGACAGAATTTGATGATGTTTGCTTGTTGAGATTTTCACTGACTCTACGTTATTGCCTTACTGGCTTTTCAAAAACAAAGTTAAAAGTATACTGTTTAACTGATTACAAAAAACTTCAAACTGGACTATGGTAAAGACCAGTATCTTGAATTACGTTACACTTTAGTTGTATGGTTTTTCACTGATTTTTCTTTGACTGTGTATTTCTGGTGTGTTTGCTTTCTTCTCCCCTTTGGTGTCTCTTTATCAATTTCGAAAATTATGCTTGCTTAACTCATCTGCTTCGTTAGGTTTTTGGTTTACACTGCTCTACCTTTGTTATGAACACTCGCTCAATAAACCTGGAACTTGGGAATATTTCAACCAATGACTAGTATACCTTGTCTACAAAAGAAATTCCAAAAATTTATCAAAATTCTACTCAGATCACTACTATCTACAATCGTATATTATGATCTAAAAATACTTATCGATAAAATAAGATACATAGATATAAATTGGTGTTGTAGACGATGACGATGCTGGTAGGATGTTTTAGAAGGTTGAATGCTGGACCGAGCTAAGCGCCGCTACTTAGTTTGCTCCAGTATTATCACCAAGGAACCGCGTGTCGATGTTGTTGTAGGTATGTCTCCACATGAGCTGTGATGCTTGAGCGTTCCAGGCACGTGTTTGTTTGGCGACACGTGATCCAAAACGTGGAACGTTCAAGTCGTATAAGACCGTGGTCATACGATAAAAACTGTAGATTGGTGCAACCGAAGCCTGGCACAAATCTTGTCTGATGATTGCAGGAGGAAGGACAGAACGAAACCAATGTGGTACCAAGTCGTTATTTCTCAGGAAAAGATACATATATGTATATGTAAATTTATTTGTTGAAACCACATGAGAAATGTACATATGTGTACAAAAATATAAATGAAAATATATTAATGAAATCAAATAATGAAATCAAAAGAACGGCGTGTCTCCGGAAGGGGTTCGATCTATGGGGGGGTGTAAAAAAGATTTATGTTACTCCAAAATAATGACGCTTCAAAACGTTTTGTTTGCTCATTCACCATACCTTTTTTTTTTATTCCACAAAACAAATTCTCACACGGGACACTTTTCATAAAAAAAAAACTGCGGAATCCTTACGATTGCGTCGTAAAGGGCTTCCTCGCTTGTGACGCTGGTTATTATTTGTGCTTGGGGCGTGCTTTTCCTTGCGCCGTGGAGCGGTGGTTGCGACAACCGAGTGGCGATGACGCCTTTGGCCGCGTTGAACACTTCCAGGGGCACGCCGGGTTTTCTTTATAAATTTGTTGCGACTTGCTGATTTGTTTCTCAAAATTATAGTTGTCCTGTATTCCTCAATTACCTAAAACAGATTACCAATATCTCTTATAGGAATTGCCTACTTTAAATTGGCGTTTAGCCACGTGAAGAACTGATTGTTCTGAAATGTTCTATAAAAAAAAACTCACTCACCTTGGATATGATCCATATATGGTTAGGCTGCTGGCGTCACCAAAATTTTTGAGGGGGCCGATGTTCTTGGTGTGGCTGGTGAACGGAAAAGGAATTGGCACATCCGTCACCAGTCCCAAGAAACTTCGGTGGGGCCTTTCTTCTATAAACTTGGCCACAAATTGCTTATAAAAAAGACAATTTAGTGGGGAGGCCAGCCATGCTGGCTTATTGCTGATGACAAAATCAGCGAAGTTGGTGCTAGTTGTGATGGCAAAAACCACAATTAGGGTGCGCTCAGAAAATAACTAGGTAGGTAAGGTAGTGTACGTATTTATTCGTTTGCATCAAACGTAATGTAAATGCGTGTCAATCATTTCACAATTATGGTGAGCTAGAGATGGGTGTAAAAATCAAGTTTCATTCTGCATGTAGCAAGAATAATATGGATTATTCTTGGCGCTTTGTTACTATTTCCGTGTAGGATTTTAGAATTTATTGTCAGGTAGGCGTTCCACTCATAGGATCGAGAATCTATTTTGAAACTGAAAGTTTTTTCTGCAGGACATATGTTGTGTGGTTGGATGGTTGATTATGGCGTGCAGATTAGGACGACTGTCGTTCTATTGAGGTGGTAGGAGATGTCATTTTGTTTTGTGGTTAATTATAACAAAAAAAATAGGTGGTGGTATTTTTGCAGGTTAGTGTAAATGTAGATGGTGGCATGCAAAAATTAATTTTCCTTACAAAACTTGTTCGTTTACGAGCAGTTTCCAACTGGTTTCAACGGACAAGGAAACGGAAAGTGTTATTCGCCCAAAAGCGGCAAATCGGAATTTGTAGTTTTGACTAATGTTTTCGGTGAGCCTACTTGCCCACCCCTGGAGTCTCATGCACAGCTGACGCCGGGCTCATTTACTCCTAACTAGATACATATATAAAAAAAATCTATATCACAGAAAAGAAAAACTTTGCTTTTACCTTTTTAGGTCTTTCGTATGTGCTGTAGATATGTGACCTTTGTTATCAATTACTTCGTAAAGATTATTGCCTATTACCTTGCGAATTTCCACTTTTACAAATTTGGGGCTGAGTTTTGCATTAAAATGCTTCGTTGCATCGCTCAAAACCATATTTCTTTTAAAAACAGATTCACCTACGTTGAAGGAGATTTGTCTACTACGGAGGTTATAAGTGTGTTCATATTTTTCGTGCGCGTTCTCTAGGGTAGTTTTTAAATAGTTGTGTAAGATGTTCATCTTGGCTACTTTCGGCAACCAATTTATTTCCGACTGATTCAGTCCTCCTAACTTTCTGAGAAGCTTGTAGTCGTGCCCATGCTCGATCATGCGTTGACCAAAAAGAGCTTCATACGGCGACATAGTCAGAGCGGAGTGGATGGTTGTTCTCAGAGCGCTGCTTATAGACGACAAATGGACGTCCCAGTTCGTTTGCTTTGGATCGACATATGACCGAATAGCTGCCAATATCGAGCGATTAACTCTTTCACTCGCATTTGGTTGTGGCGAGTAGGCCGCTGTCTTGATGTGGTTAACGCCAAATGTCTCTAACAGTTTTGCAAATTCATGCCCTACGAACTGAGTTCCGTTGTCGGACATGATGCTCTCAGGAACACCAAACATTAAAAATACTTCCTCTTGAAGAAAACGTACCGCGCTTAAAGCATTAGCCTTCCGTAGAGGCTTTATAATGACGAATTTAGTTAATTGGTCCAGAACAATAATTATATATGAATTCCCACTTTTTGACCGCGGATAGGGACCAAGGAAGTCAATGTAGAGATGCTGAAATGGCCTCTCCACAATGAATCCTTGACCCATCTCGGCTCGTAACGTTACGTTAGAAGCTTTGCTAGCTTTGCAAGTTTCACATCTGTTAACATAGGTTTTGACCTGCGTATACATGTTGGGCCAATAAAATTGGTTTCTCAACCGATAGAGTGTTTTGGTGATCCCTCCGTGTGCAGCTCGTGGTGGATTGTGCGCGAGGGTTATCAGTTCATCGGTCATCACTGACGGTATCCAGAGCTTCCAGACTAGGTCATCCTGTAGGGGATTGCCCACTACATGACTCGTCTGCTTGTAGATGTAACCATCTGAAACTTTGAGCTCGGGTAACCGCTCTTGATTTGAATTGATGTGGTCGATGAGTTGCTGATACTCGGTAGACTTAAAATGTGGACTATCCAGGTCGATATGGAGGACTTCGGCTGGGTCGACTTGGGTTGAAACTGATGCTAGATACTGATAATCTATCGACTCGGTTTCGTATACTCTAGAGAGGGCATCTGGTACTACGTTCAGTGTACCCTTGCGGTGTTCAACCACGAAGTCGAAGCCTTGAAGCCTCATACTCCACCTGGCTAGTCTACCAGTTGGATCTTTCAGACTCATCAACCACTTCAAACTAGAGTGATCAGTGATGACTCTGAACCGATAACCTTCCACGTATGCACGAAACTTTTGTATACCTTGGAAGGCGGCGAGGCATTCGCGTTCGGTAACGGAATAGTTCCTCTGCGCAGCGTTCAATTTTTGGGAATGATAATAAATGGGGCGTTCAGCTCCGTTTTCATCCCGCTGGCAGAGAACACATCCGATACCGGACGCGGATGCATCGCACAGAATAATGAATTCTTTCTCAAAGTCCGGATTCACCAGAATTGGTGCGGAGGTCAGGGCTGACTTAATGTCGGCGAAAGCTTTAATGGCTTCATCGTTGAAGCAAAACGGTTTACCTTTCTTTAGGGTGTCGGTCAAAGGAGATGCTAGCGTCGAAAAATCCTTTACGAACCTTCGGTACCATCCCGCCATACCAAGAAATCGTCGCACTTGACGTTGGGATGATGGTACCGGAAAGTCTACAATGGCCGCGATCTTCGCTGGGTCGGCCTTTAGGCATCCTTGACCTACCTTATACCCTAGATAATGGAGTTCGCTAAAACAGAATTTCGATTTCTCAACATTTATTGTCAGACCTGCCTCATTCAAACGGTTGCTAACGATTTTCAGAATTCTCACATGTTCCTCAAACGATTTTGACACTACTAACAGATCGTCTAGATAGACGAAGACTTGTTCTCTGAGGGCTGAAGGAATCACGCGGCTCATCAGGTAGGAAAGAGATTGAGCTGCGTTACAAAGGCCAAATGGCATTACCTTGAACTGATAGAGGGGACGCCCAGGTACTGTAAACGCTGTCTTTTCCCTGGATCCCGCCTCCAACGGAATTTGCCAAAATGCGTCTTTCAGGTCTACACTCGAGATATAATGAGTGTCTGAAAGACGCGACAACAGACCCTCGATATGCGCAATTGGGCCCGCATTCTTTTTGGTCACAGAGTTGACTTTACGGAAGTCGAGACATAGCCTGTTCTTGCCCGGTTTCCGAACTAGAACTACCGGTGAACTCCAGGAACTATTACTTTCTTCAATGACTCCCAACTCTAACATGCGGTCCAATTCCGCATACATGAGGGCCTGAATTGCTGGAGACACGGGATAATGCCTTTGCTTGATAGGCATTGCGTCTCCCGTATCTATAACGTGTTCAAGCAAGCTCGTTCTCCCTAATCCTTTGGCCGCAAATGACGGAAATCCATCGATGACTTCCTTCAGCCTCTTTTCTTCAGTTAGAGATAGCTTGCATTTATTCTTGTATTCTTCGTTTTCGTAAGGTGACGGACTCACGCTCATCCCGGAGATTATGTGGGGAGCTAACTGGAATTTGCTCCAGAAATCAACACCGAGGTAGAGGCGCTGTGATAAAGTTGGAACTAGGTAAAAATCCACAGATTTACTTAATCCTTTGTATTGTACGATCGTCGTGACCATCCCAACAATGTCCTGCTTGCTCCCGTCCGCCGTAGAGACTGAGGACGAAACTTTCTTTATACTAACGTTTTTCGCTTTGAGGTACTCGAGTTTGTTCGTGCCGATGCAACTTATACTTGCTCCCGAATCGAGCAAGCCGAGCCATTCGTCCCCGAAGATTTCTACGGTCACGTATGGTCTTGGGTCACTTGATTTACTCTTTATGGTGGCAGTTGCGATGTTTCTATAAGTTCTTCTCTTAGCTTGGAATCGTTCTCTTGTATCGCGGATCTTTCTGGACACTGTTGGAATGTTCATGATGCGTTTTCTAGCCTCATAATACTCCCTTAAGCGTGTATGGAAAGACTTCCGCGGTAATTCAGCTTTTACTTTATTGTTCACTTCATTATTACTATCGGTATTTAACTTAGGTTTATTCGACTTCAAAATTGTGACAGGCTTATCAGCTTTCAAAATTTTAATAGACTTTTCACTAGTAGTAGAATTCAAATTGGGTTTTTGGTTACTTATATTATTTGGGGTTTTGCAATCTTTATGGGGCTCTTGACTTACTGTTCCGGGTTTTGAAGACCCGAACGAATCCCCCCGGAAGAAAGATTGTTCTGCTGGCGGTTTTCCGAACATTTCGGACAGTTCTGCGTTACAAAGTCTGGCAGACCGCACTTGTAACAAAACAAGCCACTTCTCGGGTTAGTACAGTCTCTATGAATATGACCCACGCCCTTACATCTCCAGCATACGACATTCACAGACTCTTTTCTTAGCGCTTCGATCTGCGCCGGAGTAGCAACTGCCTGGGAATCAACTGCTGGTTCTAATTCGTTTACTACACGCTTATGTTGCGTGTTCCAATTGCCAGGTACGAACTTCGGTCGTGCAGACTCTCTTTTTTCCATATACTTCTCTATGGTGCGACAAACGTAAGCCATTTGAGGAAGGCTGCTCGTATTAAACGTAATGAGCAATTCGCCCATACGCCTGTTTACGTTATTTTTGATGACGTCTACCATTTCGCTAGATGGCTTGGGAACACGCATTCTCGAATTGAGAATCATTAATGCGTCATAAAACTCATTAAACGTCTCCCCAGGCAGCTGCTTACGATCGTTGATTTTCCTCGATAGCTCGCCGTCGGTCTCTAAACTTCTATATTGTTCTAAGAAGGCTGATTTTAAGGTTGTCCATGGCACATTAGGGTTGTTCTTTAGATACATCCAGTACCACGTTTCCACTGGTCCTGAGACGAAATGGTGGAAATTGAGAACTATATCGTCCCATGGAACATTGTAACTACTTCTGATAATTTCTAGTCTGAACAAAAAGTCGTCTACTGGGATGTTGCGACCGTCGAAGTTTATTCCCCATTTATGGTATAGAGGATACCTGCCTGGGAAATGGGAATTCGACGCGGTCGGTGGTCGTGGAGGTGAACTTGCTCCGGAATTGTTTTCATTTTGCACCCCGCTAAAACGAGTAAGGAACGCGTCTAAATCGGCCGCTTGAGCCATATCAACCGGGTGTACCACTGGGCCAATCGAGTTTCTTACTTGGTCGGGGTTATTAGGGGTGTCATTTGGTAAGTCATTTCTTTGTGAGACGGATCTACGGTTTCTCGATAAACTAGGGTTCGTTGGATTCTGTGATAGATTATTCTCCCTACTTCTACTGTTCGAGACTCCAGGAATGTTCATGTTTGCTCTAAGGGGGTCCGCATTAATGAAATGGGTTGCGGTGGATTGGATTGACTCTGCAGGCAGGAAAGTGGTCCTAGGTTTACTGTTGCGGTTTAATGCTGCACGTGAAGTGCTTGCCGCTGATTGACCTTGAGCGTTAGGAATGGATGTCGAACTGCGCATTAAATTAGCCATTTTTTCTAAAAGTTCGTTCTGGCTCCTCGCGAGTTCTTGTTGGAAGAATTTTCTTTCTTCCTCTAACTGAGAATTTATTGATGCACTTACTACGTCATGGACATAATTCGACCAACCATGCCTGTCTGCTATAAGTACGTTCTGTGGAGGTGCATCTGCTGCGTTCCCATCAATTCTTGGAGAGGGTGAATTGTCTCCCAACAAAATATCTATTGCCGCTTGCTCCATCGCTTCATATTGCGGATCATCATTATTGCCAACATCAATATCTACTATATCCCCGTTTCTAGCCATGATTCAAGATATAAACAACACTATTGATACTAAAATGGGTTGTTTGCAAATTTGTTCAAGAAAGTTGTTTTGTTTCTTAAAGGTTGATTTCAGATGAAAAAAAAAAAAAATTGCTTATATTATAAAAACTTAATACTATTACTTTGGGTTTTGCTCAAAATTGTAAGCGAGTTCGGTCAACTCCTCACAATAAACCAAGAGTATATTGTTTACCAAAAATTCTCAAAAATAAAGGAAATGTTTTGTTTTTCTCACTAAACGTCAACAACAATTCTCAAACTTAGATCAAAGTTATTTAAACTTGAAAATGCTTAAACTCTAACAATACTTAGATTCGAAAATACTTAAACTCAAAAAGGAATTACCAAGTTCAAAGATTCTCAAAAAAAAAAATCTTGACCTTACCAAATTCTAACTTAACGATACTTAAACTTCTAACCAATACTTTCAACAATACTTAAACTTATCTGAAATACTTAGTCTCAAAAATGAAAATTCGAAAACCAAATACTTAACTTTAGAAACGTTTAAGTTTCAACTTAACTTAACTGATCTTAACTAAACTAAACCGTACGCCGCAAGGCAAAACTCAGAAGTACTTAAACTTCAACTCAACTTAACTAAACTTAACTAAACCGTACGCCAAGATTCAGAAGTTCTCAAACTTCAACTTGACAAATCTAATTTTAATCTAAACTAAACCGTACGCCACAAGGCAAAACTTCAAAACAGAAGCACTTAAGCTTCAACCAAACTAAACTTAACTAAACCGTACGCCGCAAGGCAAAAATCCAGAAGTACTTAAACTTCAACTAAACGTGTTATAACGACCTGCCGGCACGCAGAACCGAACAGCCACCGTTAAACACACAGACCGTACAGGACTCACAGTCGACAAGCACGTATAACTTGTCAGCCACCGCTATCCCAAAACCAAAAACTAACTAAACTTAACCAAACTTAACAGTTCTTCGATCGACAGGCACGTATAACCTATCAGCCACCGTTGAACCAAATACTAACTTCAAATAACTTACGATAACTATACTTAAACTTTACGCCTACTGGCAATACTTAACTTTTCGCAAAAAAAAATATATTCCAAATTCAAACTGACTCAAAATATATACTAATTTCAAAAAACTTATTCAATAATGCTTATCCAAAACAAATAACTCAATAATATTCGTATATTATCAAATAACTAACTAATCATCAAAACGGTCGGAGAGTCGACCATCACCTTCAGCAGCAGCGAGACAGGACCAATGAAACATTCGCCTTCAGCGACATGGTTCATAAATCCAAAAAAAAATTTAAATTTAACTTTAATAAAAACTTGCTTCTTCCTTGACGACGATAGACAACTCAAACATGAAGCTTGATCAAGAGAATCTTACCACTGCAACAGACGTGCGCCGAGATAACGTCATCAGCCACCGGTCAATGTATCAGATATCTCTTGACTTCAACTACACAAACGAGAAAACCTAAAACTGCAAAACGAAATTATGAAAGATGTAAAAAGGGTTCTGAAGTCGAAGCGGAGTAATCAAGCCAAACTAGTTGCTTCTGCAACAGACGTACATCAGGAATAACATCACTAATTACCGGTCAAAAGGTTCACTAGGCCAACTCTATACTCCTATTCCATTTTTCTAAGTGTGCGTTTCAGCAACTGACGACTGGACGAACAACTTCAAATCCGGCCCGGACAGAAACGTTCCTTAAAAAAAAACTGAGGTTCCGCCAGAGTGCATTAGCTCATAGCGACAGACGAGGATCACGACTCAGTCACAGTAATCCCCCGGACAATGATATGCTAGGGTACACTCTGCGGAATTACTCTAGAATAAACTTCGCGCAAAAACAAATCTGCAAAAAAAAATTTTTGCCTAAAACACATAATCGAAAATTCCAAACAACTAATCCAAAATTTAACTAATCCAAAATCTTGCAGGCTCTAAGTCTTCGGGCCCCACGTTGGGCGCCATCTGTAACGTTGAAGAAACTAATATTATTATTGATTATTTCATTTAATAATAAAAAATCATAATAATCAATAATAATATTATAAAAATAAAAATAAGTAAAGTAAGAAGAACAGAAAACCGAAACCTCTGCGATATGACAAACCAAGACATCATCACAAACCATTCCTCCTGCCCATTCTCACAAACTCATCTATTTCATCTTCATCTCATCACAGCTCACACGCATCACAGCAGCACTCCACTGACAGTGCACACATTCCACCTAATATCTAAACTCAATAGGTCCAGGAATCGTATGTCATCTGTCAGCTTTGCACTACTATGATGCGTGCAATTGTTTAATAAGGTTTGGTACACGCAGGTGTTACTATATACCGATCGCCAACACAAAACCGTACGGAACGAAACAAACCCAAAAGCAAAATATTCTCATAGAAATTGTCAATAACTCAAATACTCAAACATGGACGCTGAATATTCAGCTCATCCATCGAACAAACTCAGACTTCATATCTTCAGTCACAAAACTAAATCTATACCAAACTTGACTTAAACGGGATGTGTACCATTTACAACCTTGAGGGAAATTCACTAACGACTGCCAACCATTCTTACGTTTACCTAAGCCGATGCTACTCGCCTTTCCCGGAATATCAATAGGGATATCAGTGTTTAAGTCGTATGAATTTCTCCTCTGAGATGGAAATGTCTCCTGCCGCCGAGGTTCTTATGACTTCTAGCACCAGAGGTATAGTTACCCTCTGGCGCGTCCAAGCCATAATCGCCTCGACGGTGCCTACTCTTCCACAGTCGCTTCGATCCGTTGTGGGGTGCCATTGCTTAGCTCGCCGGGTGGGGAGTGGTCCTTGCTACAGGAAGATATAGGCTTGTGTTACATGTTTAAATAACGGATCTACGGCCAGGGTGGTCTTGACCTTGGGGGGGATATTTTAGTTGAGCTGGGGCCCGAAGTATTCAGAGAGCTATAGCAAGTTGTATTTGGATTATTGGATCATCAGTCTCGACATTGAAATAGATGTGTGTATGTAGCTGTTTAGAATCTTGTCAAGGAGAAGAAGTGTGGGGACCATAGGTGGTCGTGGCCCCTGAGTATATAAAAATATTCAAACAACGAAAATGTCCTATAGGATCCACTATTACTCTATATTGAAGCGTAGAACTCAGAACAAAAAGGGGGAGGGAACAAGGTGTAGATGTCCCTCAAGCCTTCTATTACCCACCCATGAACAGAGCACGGAACAACCCATGCTCGTTCCTATGGATTCGCATTGGCTTTTATAAAATATTTGGCGAATCCCCCAAAATCAACAAAACGTAAGGAAAACTCCTTACCTCATGCTAAACGACGTTACCGTACTGGACTCATAACTCTACACCCAAATCTCAAAACTCAAAACTCAAATCTCAAATCTCAAAACTCAAATCTCAAAACTCAAATCTCAAAACACGAACTCAAAATGTTCACCGTACGGAAAATTGGACTTCCATGTCTGCTGCTGCGCTTCGGCTCCTGCCGACTCTCCATAAACCTGAAACCTTACAAACACATAACGATGCTCTTATGCATCACCAAAAATCGGAAATACTTCACAGGGATCTAGCATATCCCTCATCCAATCACAAATAATGACACATAAAAATTTTTCGGAAATCGTTATAAAAAAAAATTCTTTAATCAACTAAAATCAACTTACTCAAAACTTGTTGTAAATCTTAAAATTATCTTAATCTTAAATCTAAAGCTTCAAATTCCTATTCATACCAGTATTGGGTTTTCTTTAATGCTCAACACTAAACCAATAAAAAAAAATAAACTTCTGTTCACACCAATATGTTATATTCAATTGCGTATCTCTAACTCTGATACTCAAGCAATTCGTTAAATCTTCACACACCGTAGTTGGTAAATTTAATATTCTTTGAATTTTATTAATTCGTTGCCACAGATATAACTCTTCTTTTAAAAAACTCTTGAAAAACACTTGATAACTCTCAAGCGGAGTATACTACGTCTATCCCAAATCTGATTCAGGACAAATCTCGTTGATAACAGTAAAAATTCAATAAAAAAAAATGTACGACTGTTCAGGTATATTTCCACTGAACTCAGTCTCGCTTGGTCTTGACGCTGTTTGTAATTCTTCTTGATGAATTGTAATATTGATTTTAAGTATGTAATCGCAAAGTAAGAAAAAAAACTAATTCTCTGATTTGACTTATTTTTGTACACTCATCAACAAATATTTAGCCAATATAGATATATATATAAATTGCAATATAATAGATAGGAACGAACTCACCCAAAACTTTGCCGCTGAAGTGCACTCCGACAGGTAAAGCTGGAACTGTGTATCTGTAGCTTGATGGTAGAAAAATATATATCACTTTGACAGAATTTGATGATGTTTGCTTGTTGAGATTTTCACTGACTCTACGTTATTGCCTTACTGGCTTTTCAAAAACAAAGTTAAAAGTATACTGTTTAACTGATTACAAAAAACTTCAAACTGGACTATGGTAAAGACCAGTATCTTGAATTACGTTACACTTTAGTTGTATGGTTTTTCACTGATTTTTCTTTGACTGTGTATTTCTGGTGTGTTTGCTTTCTTCTCCCCTTTGGTGTCTCTTTATCAATTTCGAAAATTATGCTTGCTTAACTCATCTGCTTCGTTAGGTTTTTGGTTTACACTGCTCTACCTTTGTTATGAACACTCGCTCAATAAACCTGGAACTTGGGAATATTTCAACCAATGACTAGTATACCTTGTCTACAAAAGAAATTCCAAAAATTTATCAAAATTCTACTCAGATCACTACTATCTACAATCGTATATTATGATCTAAAAATACTTATCGATAAAATAAGATACATAGATATAAATTGGTGTTGTAGACGATGACGATGCTGGTAGGATGTTTTAGAAGGTTGAATGCTGGACCGAGCTAAGCGCCGCTACTTAGTTTGCTCCAGTATTATCACCAAGGAACCGCGTGTCGATGTTGTTGTAGGTATGTCTCCACATGAGCTGTGATGCTTGAGCGTTCCAGGCACGTGTTTGTTTGGCGACACGTGATCCAAAACGTGGAACGTTCAAGTCGTATAAGACCGTGGTCATACGATAAAAACTGTAGATTGGTGCAACCGAAGCCTGGCACAAATCTTGTCTGATGATTGCAGGAGGAAGGACAGAACGAAACCAATGTGGTACCAAGTCGTTATTTCTCAGGAAAAGATACATATATGTATATGTAAATTTATTTGTTGAAACCACATGAGAAATGTACATATGTGTACAAAAATATAAATGAAAATATATTAATGAAATCAAATAATGAAATCAAAAGAACGGCGTGTCTCCGGAAGGGGTTCGATCTATGGGGGGGTGTAAAAAAGATTTATGTTACTCCAAAATAATGACGCTTCAAAACGTTTTGTTTGCTCATTCACCATACCTTTTTTTTTTATTCCACAAAACAAATTCTCACACGGGACACTTTTCATAAAAAAAAAACTGCGGAATCCTTACGATTGCGTCGTAAAGGGCTTCCTCGCTTGTGACGCTGGTTATTATTTGTGCTTGGGGCGTGCTTTTCCTTGCGCCGTGGAGCGGTGGTTGCGACAACCGAGTGGCGATGACGCCTTTGGCCGCGTTGAACACTTCCAGGGGCACGCCGGGTTTTCTTTATAAATTTGTTGCGACTTGCTGATTTGTTTCTCAAAATTATAGTTGTCCTGTATTCCTCAATTACCTAAAACAGATTACCAATATCTCTTATAGGAATTGCCTACTTTAAATTGGCGTTTAGCCACGTGAAGAACTGATTGTTCTGAAATGTTCTATAAAAAAAAACTCACTCACCTTGGATATGATCCATATATGGTTAGGCTGCTGGCGTCACCAAAATTTTTGAGGGGGCCGATGTTCTTGGTGTGGCTGGTGAACGGAAAAGGAATTGGCACATCCGTCACCAGTCCCAAGAAACTTCGGTGGGGCCTTTCTTCTATAAACTTGGCCACAAATTGCTTATAAAAAAGACAATTTAGTGGGGAGGCCAGCCATGCTGGCTTATTGCTGATGACAAAATCAGCGAAGTTGGTGCTAGTTGTGATGGCAAAAACCACAATTAGGGTGCGCTCAGAAAATAACTAGGTAGGTAAGGTAGTGTACGTATTTATTCGTTTGCATCAAACGTAATGTAAATGCGTGTCAATCATTTCACAATTATGGTGAGCTAGAGATGGGTGTAAAAATCAAGTTTCATTCTGCATGTAGCAAGAATAATATGGATTATTCTTGGCGCTTTGTTACTATTTCCGTGTAGGATTTTAGAATTTATTGTCAGGTAGGCGTTCCACTCATAGGATCGAGAATCTATTTTGAAACTGAAAGTTTTTTCTGCAGGACATATGTTGTGTGGTTGGATGGTTGATTATGGCGTGCAGATTAGGACGACTGTCGTTCTATTGAGGTGGTAGGAGATGTCATTTTGTTTTGTGGTTAATTATAACAAAAAAAATAGGTGGTGGTATTTTTGCAGGTTAGTGTAAATGTAGATGGTGGCATGCAAAAATTAATTTTCCTTACAAAATGTTGTCATCAGTCACGAGGTTGGAAAGTAACTTAAAATTAAAGGCGACAGACAGGTTTTCTTATTCTGGAGGACCGGAACACCAGGTTTAGCAGAAGTCCTTTGATTCAACGTTGATTTAGCTTGGTCCTCATATATTCAAAAGCATAATCCTTTATTCACAGCTTCATAGATCAAAGTCTTTGAGACTCCTGAAATTATTTCGGTCTTAAAATTGACTTCATGAGGAGCTTTGAAGAAGCGTTTATCTGTTTAAAATGTTCGCCAATGGACTCTGTCCACATTTTTTATGGAAATTTTAAACTTTTGATTTAATTTCAGAAACAAAGATGGTAAAACCATTTAATTTCCTAAATTTTGCTGACTTTTGCGATTCCAACGAGAAAATTAAGTACAACTTCAATGCAGTTGGTTCATTCGGATGGCGAAATAGAAAATAAATCAAAGAATTCCTCTTGTCAATCGCTGTTCCTTATGACTAAGTTACCAAGGAATTAGGGTTTTTGAGTAAACTATAGAGAGGAGTAAAACAATTAACCACTTACCTTAGGGTCATGTACACTTTCCCTGATGATTTGTTTGTTTCCATTGAAATTTCCATAAGGTACAAGTTTGTTTCCCTGCACCTGAACAGACCTCACAGCCTCCCTTTACATAAAAGGTAAATAAAAACCCGTTTAATACATTACTCTTCAAAAACCCTTACCCTTTGTTAGAATAGGAAGTTGCCAACAAAAACATGGCATTGTCATCGGCCAAATTATGACATGACACGAAATTACATTGTTCAACCGACTTCCTTTTGATAGCTTCTGTAACTTGACTCCGATTAAATTCACCTAGTACATCTCCTTCCTCACATTCGTACGTTTTCAGATCGTTAGTATGCGTTATGCAGGAAATAAGGTCTTTCTCGTAAACGTTCTTGTGCCTGAAACAGAACTCTGAATAAATTCAAATCTGTGTCAATTTGAAACCAAGAATGATTGTTTACCAATTCAATTTTTGGACAGAACTTTCTGTGTTAAATGTCACGGACAAGGCATCATCTTCGGTGCTCACCGAGATATCAAAAATATTTATCAAACCATCAGTGGATCCAGTGCAAAGCAGATCTGGGTTTGTTGGATGGAATTCAACCGCAGTCACGTCGTCTTGATGGCTTTCCATGTAACCACCCATTACTGTTTTTTTCCGGACATCGAAGAATTGAAGATAAACGTTTCCCTTTTCTTTGTCTGTCCCACTGCAAATGACACGGCCATTGGCATTAATGTCGAATGAAGCGATGGTCATTTTGCATCCATCAACAATGTCTAGAAGAAAAAAAACAGCAAAAGGAAAGTTAGAAAGAATTTGAGGACTTTAAATTTATTTAAATTTACTTGCAAATGTGTGTTCCTTTAAACCAGTTCTCAGATCATACAGACTGACATCGCCATTTGTACTTCCAACCAGCAAGTTATTTGCTGCCTCATCTATGAAACGAACTCTACACACAGCACCCGAGTTTTCTAAGGAAAGAGTGTCAACACTAGGATGGGATAGCCCTCGACTGTTGATGTCGAATATCTTAACACTGTTCTTTGATAATCCAGCGACTATTTTGCCAAAGTTCCTTGACAAAAAAAAAACGTAAATGAATTTCAGAATAAAGAGGATAAATATTTTGTTCTTGATCATTGCTTACTTATCGGCACATAAGCAGAGAACGTAGACCTTCTTCAGAGAAACAGCAGACTCATCGACAATGTTATATTTCACATGAAATGCACTTTCAATTTCAAAGACGCCGCAAGTATCGTCGTCGGCGATGGGTTCTTCTTCTTCCGAACTAGATCCTGGGTCTGGAGGAAACGTATTGTATAAAACTGTGCTAGCAGGTAATAATTACTTTATTATTTATATACCATCGAATATTTTATCTTCTGACATTTTTAATGATCTTTTTGATTTTATTTAAAAATTTATTTTGGATATCTGAATTCTGACAGCTGTTTGTTTTGTTTCTCTCACGTGGTGGTGAAAATTGTAATAGATTATAGATTATGTTTTGGGTTTTGTTCGATTTGGTATTTTAGTTCGTAGTTTTATGGTGAATTCGACCTTTGTATATAGACACTATAGTAATGGCGTCAATGAGTATAAAATTACGCGATTGTTGAACGTTCGATGTCGCTGTCAATGTGCTGGCAGAGAAAATTGCGAAGAAGAGTAGAATGTTGCAAGAATAATAGAAAATGTTGTTTAGAATGTCATATCATAAGTAATGAAATAAATGTTGAGTTGAGGTGTTTCATGGAAACTGAGTGGAACTGGTTGTATTTTACACCTATACATACAAGGAAAATCGTTTGTATGTAAATGCATAGCCATAGCCAAGTAGAAAAGCAGTATTTTTGTTTAAAATGCTAATAATGTAAAATAATATATTTCAAATAAAAGCTAAATGACGACGGGGTTTGAAAAATATAAATATGTAGATACATATTTTTCAATTTAATAAATATGTAGTCATTGTAGTCATTTTTAATAATTAAAAAAAATAAATTTGATTTTCGAAATATTTTGATATTACAGTGGTCCCTCGATAATGTGAACTAATTAAAACAAGGCGTTTTCGGATTTTAGAGGTGTTCACATTACTGGAACATTTTCTTCGGTTCTTATTAAGAGTTTGAAACAACTCGTATCCATTTATTACAAACAAAATTACGGGTAAAGCACAGTTTCAACATTTATTCAGAAAAACACATTACCTATGTAGGAGTACCTAATTACTACGCAAAAAAATCATTTAAAAAAAACATCTGTATCGACATAGTAAATAGCCTGATTTGATCTTACTATTGCAAAACTTCGAAATTTGTTCAGACGAATATCAGTAAGGTCTTCCTTTCTTTTATATTGCATGCAAAACTATCAAGAGAAAAAAAAAATGTATGTGTAATGTGTAGGTAGGTATACAAAATTTCCAAAGGAATTCACATTTAAGAGTTCCAAAATTTCGGAAGTTCACATTATAGAGATGACAATGTTAAGTTTTGGCGATTCACATTTTGGAGAAATTCACATTATCGGTGATTCACATTATCGAGAGACTACTGTATTTATATTTTTGGCAATTTTCAATATTTTTACTTGCGATTATAGGTATTATAAGGCAAGTTATGCATTCGTGGAAAAAAAAGTTTTTTTTATGTCGTAGTTTTTAACATATTGTAGGTACCTACAGATGGGAAATTTAATTTTTTTGTAAAACAAAAAATAATGGTACCTACCTGCCATATATATTAGGTTTAAATGTCTAAAAAAGATACTTTCCATAGGACCGTTTTTTTTACTTTCGACTATCTCAATAACGGCTCAACCGATACTTTTGAAATTTCACACATATAAAGGTGTAGATAGCTCAATTTATACTGCATACCGATATTTCTTAAAAATATTTTTATGTATTTTTAAAACATTTTTTAAATTTTTGGAAAAAAGTTAATATTTTGAAAACTGACCATTATTTTTTCAAAAATATATAGGTATGAATGTATTTGCTGAATACTTACGGACTATCGTTTTTGAATTTTTTTTTGAAAAATGTTTTCAAAAAGTTTGCCAAAAAAAACAATTTTTGAAATTTAATTTACTTAATTTTTCTGAGAAAACTCTTCATTGAATTTGAAAAATAGAAGAATTTTCGAAATAATTTTAAATATAAATTATGCAGCCAATAAACAATTCTCAGACATTAGAGCAAGTGTGTGCGACCCAGTCGTGCATTTTTTGTTGCAAATATCTATGACCAGCCAGCCCAGTTAGCAAGAATTTGCCAAATTTCAATTTCAACACAATACACTCACACAATCACTTCCCAATAAAAAAATCACTCAATAACAATTTTAGCTATGGTTGTTAGAACGGTGAAAAATCTTGCTGCAAAGATTTCAAACGTACTGCGATATGATTGCCACCTCTACGGGTTTCTGCAAAATGTATATGGTTTTTTTTTACCTTTAATAGTAATTTCCTGTGTAAATATTTGCGTATGCATTTGTAAAAATTTTGTTTCTTTATACCTATTGTCATTTGTGCAATCGTTGTAAAAATCATATACATAAGTCTAGTTTTCTTTAGGAAAGGGAAGGTTAGAATTATTTGAAAAGAAAGAGTTTTATAGAAACTCGTTTTTAGTATTTCAGAATATAGGTACTTATTAAGTTCAAACACAGCATATCATATTAACCGATTTTTATCTAAGAAAAGTGGCAATCAAATAAAGTAGGTTGCATATATTTATAATTCTAGAATTCATGTGCTTTATTTTTTTTTCTTGTTTCAACCCATATACACGTCCTCGATTTTTAATACACTTAACTTATATAGGTAATCCTCAAATACCGCATACCTATAATCCTTTAGTGCATCTATACACTAAAGTGCAAGCCCCACAATAATTACCTAAATCACCAAACATTATTATTTTGCTAGACAAATTTATTTATTGGCAACCATGGCTGCCACATGAAATATGAACGTTTTCATACATTTCCTCTTCAAGGCCAACAAAATCCATCACAGCAATTCAAAAAAATGAAAATAAAAGATGGCTGCCATACATTTCCACCAAACCAAAAAAAAAAAATAATAAAATCCTACTAACACACAAACCCACCCGCAAAAGACAATTCCACTCATGCAGAATTCCAATGCACTCAGTTGTGTTTTCTTCCATTTTGACCTATTCTCTGCAACATGAGTCTCGTCATTCTTAAAGTCCACACAAAGTCTGTAAATGAGTAAATTGTGTGGAAGCGTGCGAGGCCGACACCGTCGATTCTGCACGTTCCATTACTATAGATTTTATATACAAGGGTTCTACATAGATCGCGTGGCTGAACGCAGCAGTGGATCGTATTCACAACCCACATATCGCTTAGTTGTGTGCCATTTGTATAGTTTACATGTGCATCATCTGTTTGGTGATCGCCACCGCAGCCGCTTTTGCGCGAGCCTTTAATCGTTAAATCTGGATCAAATATGTGAGCACATTTGAAATTTTCGTCGAATCCTTGTATATAAAATCTATAGTAATGGAACGTGCAGAATCGACGGTGTCGGCCTCGCACGCTTCCACACAATTTACTCATTTACAGACTTTGTGTGGACTTTAAGAATGACGAGACTCATGTTGCAGAGAATAGGTCAAAATGGAAGAAAACACAACTGAGTGCATTGGAATTCTGCATGAGTGGAATTGTCTTTTGCGGGTGGGTTTGTGTGTTAGTAGGATTTTATTATTTTTTTTTTTTTGGTTTGGTGGAAATGTATGGCAGCCATCTTTTATTTTCATTTTTTTGAATTGCTGTGATGGATTTTGTTGGCCTTGAAGAGGAAATGTATGAAAACGTTCATATTTCATGTGGCAGCCATGGTTGCCAATAAATAAATTTGTCTAGCAAAATAATAATGTTTGGTGATTTAGGTAATTATTGTGGGGCTTGCACTTTAGTGTATAGATGCACTAAAGGATTATAGGTATGCGGTATTTGAGGATTACCTATATAAGTTAAGTGTATTAAAAATCGAGGACGTGTATATGGGTTGAAACAAGAAAAAAAAATAAAGCACATGAATTCTAGAATTATAAATATATGCAACCTACTTTATTTGATTGCCACTTTTCTTAGATAAAAATCGGTTAATATGATATGCTGTGTTTGAACTTAATAAGTACCTATATTCTGAAATACTAAAAACGAGTTTCTATAAAACTCTTTCTTTTCAAATAATTCTAACCTTCCCTTTCCTAAAGAAAACTAGACTTATGTATATGATTTTTACAACGATTGCACAAATGACAATAGGTATAAAGAAACAAAATTTTTACAAATGCATACGCAAATATTTACACAGGAAATTACTATTAAAGGTAAAAAAAAACCATATACATTTTGCAGAAACCCGTAGAGGTGGCAATCATATCGCAGTACGTTTGAAATCTTTGCAGCAAGATTTTTCACCGTTCTAACAACCATAGCTAAAATTGTTATTGAGTGATTTTTTTATTGGGAAGTGATTGTGTGAGTGTATTGTGTTGAAATTGAAATTTGGCAAATTCTTGCTAACTGGGCTGGCTGGTCATAGATATTTGCAACAAAAAATGCACGACTGGGTCGCACACACTTGCTCTAATGTCTGAGAATTGTTTATTGGCTGCATAATTTATATTTAAAATTATTTCGAAAATTCTTCTATTTTTCAAATTCAATGAAGAGTTTTCTCAGAAAAATTAAGTAAATTAAATTTCAAAAATTGTTTTTTTTGGCAAACTTTTTGAAAACATTTTTCAAAAAAAAATTCAAAAACGATAGTCCGTAAGTATTCAGCAAATACATTCATACCTATATATTTTTGAAAAAATAATGGTCAGTTTTCAAAATATTAACTTTTTTCCAAAAATTTAAAAAATGTTTTAAAAATACATAAAAATATTTTTAAGAAATATCGGTATGCAGTATAAATTGAGCTATCTACACCTTTATATGTGTGAAATTTCAAAAGTATCGGTTGAGCCGTTATTGAGATAGTCGAAAGTAAAAAAAACGGTCCTATGGAAAGTATCTTTTTTAGACATTTAAACCTAATATATATGGCAGGTAGGTACCATTATTTTTTGTTTTACAAAAAAATTAAATTTCCCATCTGTAGGTACCTACAATATGTTAAAAACTACGACATAAAAAAAACTTTTTTTTCCACGAATGCATAACTTGCCTTATAATACCTATAATCGCAAGTAAAAATATTGAAAATTGCCAAAAATATAAATAATATCAAAATATTTCGAAAATCAAATTTATTTTTTTTAATTATTAAAAATGACTACAATGACTACATATTTATTAAATTGAAAAATATGTATCTACATATTTATATTTTTCAAACCCCGTCGTCATTTAGCTTTTATTTGAAATATATTATTTTACATTATTAGCATTTTAAACAAAAATACTGCTTTTCTACTTGGCTATGGCTATGCATTTACATACAAACGATTTTCCTTGTATGTATAGGTGTAAAATACAACCAGTTCCACTCAGTTTCCATGAAACACCTCAACTCAACATTTATTTCATTACTTATGATATGACATTCTAAACAACATTTTCTATTATTCTTGCAACATTCTACTCTTCTTCGCAATTTTCTCTGCCAGCACATTGACAGCGACATCGAACGTTCAACAATCGCGTAATTTTATACTCATTGACGCCATTACTATAGTGTCTATATACAAAGGTAGAACGCTGCATGCACCATTTGCCCGCCGTATCGCAGCTGCCATTCGTGATATCTTTTTATTTATTGTTTGAAAGTATTGCAAGCCATTTTGAATATTTAAAAACTAAAAATGTTTTTGAAAAATATAATGAGAAATATGCAAGATACACTTATGCAATTTTTTTTTTACTTTTTTGTCTCGTCTAAACGTAGTAGGGCTTCGTCAATTTTTGGGGGAATAATTAGATATTAATTATTAAATAATATTAAATAAATATTATTATTTCAATTCAACTAACAATGATGTTTTTCACGGCTTGGCCGCGACTGAAAATATCGCGTTGGTTTGAGCAGATTTTTGCCCGCCTCTTTATCGCGCGACCTGCTAGTCAGGGTCACCACCGCCACCGCGGCCGCTTTGGTTTGCGCGAGCCTTTAAACCATTTGCTTTTTATCAAACATAATTCAAAAATGTTTAAAGACTTATTTTATGCTTCTTTTCGCTTTTCCTTCCACCTATGCTTTGCACATTTCTCTTGAACTTATAATAAACTAACATGGCATTGTTTTATTTTGTTTAAAGCTTGTTTTTTTGTTTTATTTTTTATTTAAACAGAATTATTTCATTTTCACTTTGATTGATTAATGGTTTTAAAAAACTATCGATAGTATCGATAGTTTTTCCGAAAAACATCGATACTATCGATAGTAAAATATTTCGATGTTTAGCCAACACTACCCTGGACATAGCTATTTACTTTTTATTTACGTAATGGCAAGAGGTTTAATGTAAAATGAATACCCCGAAACACGCGGGTACCCGGTACCAAAACAAAAAACTGGAGCGTAACGCGAAGGTTTTTTTTTTAACTCGCCGCGTCATACAAGGGGTTTTAGCATCCTTAAAGCAAGACCGTTTAATTCGTTACTCGACTTCAGCAGAACTGCACTTATTCCTTTTATGAGTTAAATCGCACTGCCCTGTAGTGTAACTGCACTTCAGCGACAATAAACGGCATAGTTCGTTGTCTAGCCGACTAGTGCAGTGCAGTACCGACTGAAGTGACTATTTTGCTTTTATTTTGAATCAACACAGTTGGATAGGATATAAAAGAAGATAGGTACCGCTGCACATTGGCTTTCGCTTCGCTTTCATTCATGTAGTACGGCTATAAAATGAGTCTCTAAGCTTAAGACCAAAAGCCCAGCAGTTTGTTCGTGTGTTAAAGTTTATTTAAACTGACCGATTCAAATAAAAAAGTGTATGATGTGTACAAAAACAAATTCGAAGATTATATTCGAAAATGCTTTACAATAGTTGTAAGCTTTCAGTAGAAAACTCACAACCACATTGAATAAAACGTGAAGTTTTCGAACATCATTTTAATTTCTTGATTAATAAAAATTTTCAAACGTTCAAATTCGAAATGCTTTATTTTATATTCACAATATTTTTTTTTCTTCAAAATGTATAAATAAAATTACTTAACAAGGTGCTAATTTAAGTTAACTATTATTTTGGACATTTTAATACAGAACAATTTTTTACAATACATTATTGTAAGACTTAGATTTCTAGAGATAAATACCCGGGCACAAATTTATAGTACTGTCAACTCGATTCGGAAAGACTGGAAACATTTGTTGTTATGTTATTTTAACAATCTTAATTTTTGAATATCGAGTTTACTTTGCTATAAATTTTGCGCCAAAACTTGTTTAAATTTTAATATCGTTTTGTTTATATAATATGTAAATAATTCAAGCCTTCGACAAACCCTCCCACCGGTCGGGTACTGTATAAAAATATCGATCCATTGCATCAGTAAAACGTATCTTGTAGCGCTCTGGTGAAATAATTGTGGGCAGTTTACCCATTCCACTTCCTAATATAACTCTTTCTTTCATAAACGATTCAACACGCTTATCAAAGGTATATGTGCGGATGTAGTCTGAAAGAAGTCAACATTGTAATCAAACATTAAAAATAAAAAAATTGAATCACTTACCAATGATTCCCAAAACTAAAACACTATCTTTGTTGTTCAATCCAACGAGAAGTGAATAGTCCATGACTTGGTTCTTCTCTAAGAACGATGAATCTCGGTTGATGGCATCCTTAAGAACAGCTTTGCTGTGTGAGAGGACATAAAGAGGCTTCGACCAAGACACTTTTGAAAGTAAAAAGGAAGAATTGATTGTGAAAATGCATTTTTTTTTAAATTGGCGCCCAACGCGGGACTCCAACTATAAGAGAATCTTTAAACAATTAAGTTTATAATTGAGATACCAGTGTTATGGTTAATCAATTCAAAAACAAGTTTACTGTAAAACGTGGGTTAAGGCTTCCTTAATAAAATTATACAAAAGAACTTACTCTGTACCAAGTTCTCATCCAAGAGAACAATTTCTCCATTCTGATTCGTAGGATTCACTAAACGATTCCTCTCCGAACCCTTAAGATCAAACTTATTTTTTATATCACACTCGTAGAATAAGTTTTCCATCACAAGCATTGATTTCTCTTGAAAGGAACTAAAAAAAAGGAAGCGAATTTTATTCTAGAATTTTCCTTAGGATAAAAAACTTACTCTTTTTTCTTGATAGTCACCCTATAAACGCCAACAATTTTTGCCAACAAGGTCGGATGATTCTGCTGATGGCACTTGGCAATATAATCGAAATAATTTGGAGCAAAGTTTTCAAAAATCGCAATATCGTTTTTGGTCATTTCTTTCAACACAAATCGATCATCAAGAGTCTTGCTAAATTGTGACCCACTTTTGCCTCCTCTCGCTTCCCATTGAACGCTTCTACAAAGCGATCTTGCCAGAAAAATTCGAGTGTCTTCTATGTCCGTTTGTAATTGAGATCCTTCGTCTTCTGGGGGTTTTGCTGTTGGCGATGGTGTCTGGATAGCTGGATCACTTATTTTGCGGATGATTTCCAATTCAGCATTGGAACCTTTCTGAGTGACTTTTAGTTCTTCACGCTTTTTGCTATGTTCAAGCTCTTTGAATAGATTTCTTCCCATTTTCGGAACCTTAAGTGTTGTCGCTCGCAATAAATCGAATTCTTTAGCGAAGAAAACTTTACAAGTGAATTGTGTCGTGCCATCTTGGAATGTAATATCAATGTGGGAATTGGGTTTACTGGGTTTCTTTTCATCTTCGGTGGTCTTGGGTATCTCTTTTTCATCGAACTCAAATTGGCTGATAGAAATAAAGTAGAAATGAGGACGGACTGGAGGAAACTTAAAGCAAAAACAATATTTAAACTTACTTATCAGTTTTTCTTTTGGGATTCGGACTGCTTGTCGGAGCGGTGCTGAGGGGACCGGTACAATGGAAAATCGTATCCACCAGCCGATTGTAGTCATGGGAAGTCAAACTGTACGCAATTATGGAACTCAAATCTTGATCATGAACGAGTATGGGTATTGTCCCTAGAGGCAATGTTAAATGTTCATTTGGAGACAATGGCGATTGAAGAAGATTCGCTGTCGTCGAAGTGGGCAGCAAGCTACTCAGCATCTTTTTAATACTTTTCTTGTTCTTCTCTAATGGAGCAACTTGATCATCCGAATTACCTTCTTCTTGGCCTTCAGGTATCGGTTTAGACTCTCCAGTTGGTGATTCCATGTCTGATCTCAAATCCTCAGTACAAATTTGACTTGAATCGATGGGCTGATTGGAATCGTGTTTGTGCAGCGACTTTGCTTTCACGGCCATCTCATGTAGTTTGGGGCCCCAGGCCTCGATACTCTCAGCTAGGGCACGTTTAGCCATTATCATGCCATCATTGATATCGTAGGAATTTGCATCTTTTTCGATCAGCAACGTCTGAACAACCTCCACATGCTTTCGGAAGTTAAACTGATCAATTTGCAACGAAGTCTTAAGGTTTGCCGTATTGGTGTTGGTAGATTCATCTTCGGAAGCAAAGTCGGCAATTTTTTCATGGATCTTTGAGTAAACTTCATGACCTGTCATAGAGAAGCCTTTAATGTCTTCCATTACTTGAAAAGAATGGAATGGTTTGGGTTTTTTCAAATGGAGAACAAGCGGTGGAAGACCTATTTCCCAAACTTCAATGGGAGAGTACATGAACTTTGCTCGAATGCCATTATAGGTGAAATAATGGATGTAATCCCGATTCAAGGAATGATTGCACTTTGCTTGAAACAGCTCGGAGTTATTTTCATTTTCAATGACACGTTTCTTATAGGCATGTCCATAGAAGCGAAGTTCCAGATATTTTGCAAACGATAAGCATTTGGTTGAGTCTGAAATAGGAACACTTGGACTCACTTCATTGCAAATGGAACACCATGAAGTGAAATAGATTCGATCTGGATCGTTTTTTACTGTGTCCTCATTGAGCAAAACCTGAACGCAACCCATGGAATGAACATATCTGAAATGGAGTACACTATAGTTATGGATAGAAATTATTAGACACTCACCTTCTGACATGATCCATCATTGGCAAATCACAGAGGGGACAGATGTATGAAACTCTGAAGCAATACCGAAGCAGGAACTGACCCAACATAATATCCTGCTGACCGTAAAACTTCATGTCCAACAGAGTCGGTTGGGCACAAAAGGAAGACGCCTTTGGATTGAAATAGAAACTGCAAAACAGCACTGGAAGACGTTGATGATTCTCCAAATCAAGGGCATCTTTGTACATCTGATCGTCACTTATTTTTTGAGGTTTTTGATATGATTCACGGCGTTTGAGCTTAGTCACTAAAATACAAAATTTTATTCACGACTTCTAAGACGACCCCACACAATCCAGCAAAAACTTACTTTTCTTCTTTTTGGGATACCTTCCTCCGAAGGATCGAAATTCAGTTAGCATTGTTTGCAATTCCTTATTGTCTATAGGAGCAGTAATTTTTGTTGTCAGGAATGGATGTAGAGGATTTAGTTGTACCGAATCTTCATTAGATTTTTGTGCTTCATTGTCGATTTGTGTAGGTTTTTCATTCGAAGACGTTGACCACTGCTTGGAGAAAAAGAGTTCTTTAGGAAAGTGTGAACGTAAAGGACACTTTCGTCCATGTTCGGTCTCCAAATATGGTAAGGGAAACGTCAGAAATGGTGAAACAGATAAGATTGTTGAGCTTAGTGCTGTTCGAAAGCGATTATCAAAGGGCGTTTCAACAGCTAATTCGACAATAGAAGAGTCCGGAGAGAGTTTATTGTTTTGAGGTGGTTCTGTAGACCGAAGGGGATCAGTGAAATCACTGACATTTTCAATTGTGACAAATTTATCCTCGGATTTACGCTCAATAAGTTTTTTTGTTGGTTGAATGGGCTTCTCAGTCACATCTGTATCATTTCGGAGTAAAACATCATCTGACTCCACATCTTCTGATGGACTTTGCTCTTTAGAATCGAAGATCATTGGTTTCGGACTGAGTGGGCGAGCAAATTCATCAAGAAGGAAGGACATTTCAAGACGCCAATTGTATCTAAGAAAAAAAAAATATTAAATTCATCACAAGCTCAAAAATATGAAAGCTAACCTCGCATAGACAAGAAAAGAAGCCACCTTTTTGACTTTAGCTAATTCTGAATTATTTCCTCCTCTCAGAAGGCATGTATAACCCCGAGGACTGGAAAGTTTTTCAAAGTACATCAACGTTTTAGTTGCACCTGGCAAAAAAAAAAAAAAATCCAAGAGCATATTGTCAAGAGCTTCATTGTCGTCAACGTCAAACGAGGCATCACTTACCAAAGCCATCTTCGAAGCTCTTTATATAGAATGCATCGCACATTCCCAGTTTAGGCTTCCCTATATTAGACTCGATTGATGAAACAATATCGCACTGAAAAGCCTTGGACAATCGTTCCATTACCGATATTTTAACATCTAAAACAAGTGTGATTCCGTGCGAGCGAAGCATGTCCTGAGCAATGCCAGCTACGTTCTTATGAACCAGTACAACATTTGGTTTGAAATTCATTATCCTTGCTGTGACATTGCGGAGATACTCCTTCTCCTGTAGCAGTACAGTTGATATGCTCACGAACTTACCTTCAACTCTTTCATACACGATTGGACATTGAAGTAAAAGGATTTTAGGTCTATCGACTCTCGTTGCCATATCCTTGTGTGCAACATTTTTTGAGAATACAACTCCTCCGACTATACTGCATTCCTGACGCTTCCCGCCAGGAACTTTTTTGAAATTCACATAATTCCTTATGTCCATGGATTCATTGGTGCAATATTCTGGTTTAAAGTGATTGGCTGCTCGACAACACAAGGGAGTTAAAACTTTAGACCACTTCTGGTCAAGATTCGAGTTCCTTAACATTTGAGTGAGCAGTTGATCTTCATGATCGCAATAAGACTCTAACAATTTAGAAGTTGTCGTGGTGGAACGTATTGAGTTCTCAAGTTCAAAATCTTTTACAGATTGGAAGCTCAAACTCACATCAAGAGACTTTGGTGGTTGCAGCTCACTGTCATATTTAGGACTGTATTCATTTTGAATTCCAAAACTATTGTCTGGATCAATGTCGATTTCCAAGATACCCGTTGTTATAACATCTGGCCGCTTTGGAGCGAATTTGTAGTGCAAGCACTCATCGAATTCTGTTTGGTCTGAATCGGGAACAATGGGCAGAAGAAATCCTGCCGCAAGCATTGCACTTAGAATGGCAATAGCTTGGATTTTGTTTGATGATTTCTGATTTATGTTGAGAAAGTTAATAAGATCTAGGCCGCAATTCTGAGTCGAAAGCAGGCGAATCATCTCTTCGTATAGTGTGATTAAGGAATTAGACTGCTGGAGGATGTTCTTCCTATCGGCATTGGATAGACTGCTTATTTGATTGGAGGCAAAGCGTTCTTCTTGGTAGCCAACAGACACTTTCCTGGTTAGATTGAGGCGAGGTTGTAGATTCTCATCGGAGTCATTATTTTGTGACAATTTACTCGAGAGATCCTCTTGCAGGGCCTGTAGATCTGATTTAAGATCCAATGTTATGTTTGTTGACGTCAAGTAACTCAGGACTATTTTGGAACAATAATTGCAAACCTTTAAGTCACCTGGAAAACATTAAAATTGTAGTATGGTAAAGGTTCACTGAATGACATTTTTTTAAAGCCTACCAGAACACATAATTATGGTGCCAGGTACAACTTGATTGCAACACTTGGAACAAAATATTTGTCCACAGAGTCGACAATGATGTTTTCGTCGAAATGCAGAGAATTTCTGTGTACAATCATAGCATTCTTTGGCTTTGGCATCTGGCATCCAGAAGCGTTGGAAATCGGTGTCTTTGTAGTTCCGAAGGTTCTGTTAAAACAAAAATAAATTATTTATTTCCATTTTACGGTATGGTTTGATCTGATAACGGGGAAGAAGCTTACACTATTCTTGGAAGCCACGATATTGCTAATCCTTTTAAGAACGTTTAACATAGTTCTACCCTCAGCTACTTCTGGAGGAGTCTCATCGGCCTAGAATGGTTCAGTTTAAAGAAATTTTTATAAATATAAGAAGAACAACGCAACAACAAACCTTATCTAATGATTCACTTATTGTTTCTTCGGGTGTTGTTGTTGATCCGGATCCAGATCCAGATCCATCTTGATTCAATTGAGAATTCCCAGGTTTATTGGCTGAACTCAAGCTGGATGAAGAGCTATTCCTTGAAACAACACTTTCAGCATCTGCATAGAATGTACTGTGCGAAGTTGAATTGGGCGGCGGCGGCACAATAGCTGATGATGATCCACTTGGACTACCAGTTGGAGCATCATTAACAGTATTATAGCTAGCATTGTAGGCATTTTGAATTTTATTTACAAATTTCGATAGAAAAGTTTCGGGCTCTTCTTCGAAATCACGAGCGAATTCAGTTAATTTGTGCGGCGAATGGAGATGTTGATTCATTTTGATGGATTGTTTTTTTTTTGTGAAGGCAAATAAAAGGTTGTAATTGTTATTAAACTCCAGTTAAGTTGAGTTGATCACTGAATCCAGATTCTGGTGCTAATGTACCTAAGGCAAGATCAGTCCATCTTTGTTCCTTGAGCAAAGATGAGATTAGATTTTTTGTTTGGAAATTAAATAAATAAATCTCAATTTACTTGTTCGCTTAATGTCAAATGTGAATCAGTACCATCTGCTTCTGGGTCGGGTAACTTATCAGTTGGAACTAAAATCTGATCGAATGGCAGAGTTTCTTCGCGCCACTTATTGTCAACAATGTCCAATAAGTAACCTTCGATTGGAGCCTACAAGGAATACAAAACAAAAAAATTAATCAAGATTTTCGGAAGAAAGTACCTATAGGTCCATAGATGAAATGAATAACATGCTTGGATTTGTTAGCTTTAAAATGCAATGCCAAGAAGATATTCAGTCTTCTACTTCAAGTATGTGTGTCGACTTATGAGCGATAAGCCCAGGTATAATTCTTCCCAATGAACAAAACGAAAAAAAAAAAAATATTTCTTTGTATGCTTAGAAGAGTAAACAAAAGTAAGACACAATTTAAAAAACAAAAATCTAAGCCCAACGCCCGCTAAATACATCGTTCCCTTACATTTACTAATCACATTAAACAGTAGAACGAATCTCAACATCGTTTTGGAGAAAGTAAGATTATTGCTTTTGATATAAGTATGCATTTGTATCGACAAACGCCTTGTTCAAGGGATTAGACAGTAACCTTTCGGTCCATTGAAAACGTGTTGGCTTGGACAATTTTTAGTATGCTATCCACACAATAAACGAAGGAGTGCAAACCATGACACTCTTCTTTATTTATATAATTGATCTTTTGTCTGACAGTCCATTGTGGACCACGGCCTCAACCAACAATCCTCACCAGCTAGGCCGGTTCCTAGCCTCCTAGCCTCCAGTTGCGCACACCAAGTTGGTTGAAGAGGATTGGCAAGAGTGATTCTTCGACTGATCTCTTCACTGATGTTGTTTTGAGAGGTTATAGTGGAATCCAAATAAACACAAGTCCTTGACAACTTCATAGATATATCTGTCCATTGTGGCGTTTTGTCCGAGCCTTCGGTGATGATGTTCTGCACCCGAGGACAGCACATACCTTGTTTCATCTTCATTTACAGCCAGACCCATTTTTGCCGCCTCCACTTCAATACTAGCGAATACTGACAGCGTGCATCGTTCTTTCAATAATGTCAATATCATTAGCATAGCCGAGTAATTGAACTGATTTTAAAAAGAAATCGTGCCGCTGGCGTTGACATGCAAGTTGCGTACGATTGCCTCAAGAATGATGTTGAAGAGGTTACATGATAGCGCGTCGGTGATGTTCCTACCAACCTTGACGGAGCAGCGCGAGTTATCCATAGTCATTATGCACAATCGAACGAGTTTAGCAGGGATGCCAAGAAGTGACGTGGCTCTGTATAGCTCGTTCCTATTCACGCTGTCATAGGCGACTTTAAAATCGATAAGGAAGTGGTGAGTATCGATCTTCAATTCTTGAGTCTATTCTAAAATTTGTCGAAGTGTGAAAAGTTGGTCGACGGTTGACTTACCGGGCCTGAAACTACACTGACACTTCTAATACACAGCCCTATTTTTGGAGGAGGAACTGCAAGGGCAGCGTATGATAAGCTCATTGAATTTCGATCTTGACAGCATAGTCCAATGGGGAATTATCAAGAATCTATGCTTCAAAATCCCAATTCTGTCTTCTGTCGTTAAAACATAACCTTCCTTCTAAGCCACTGTTTTTGAGTGGCAATTGCATTGAAGAAACCAAACACTTGTGTTCAAGGTATGTGTGATATAAAACACTTTCTTTGGAACGATCACACATTTGCAAATGTCGTCCCGAAACGCTAGGTTTCTTTAGTCGATGTATGAAACATTTTGCCCTTTCTAATCTGGCTACAATGTACAAAGAATTAATTCGGCCGAAACTTTAGTATACTTCTCTCCAGTCACACATTACCGAAGCATTTATTGCCCTTGATATCGCCGTAATGTCTTTTGTTTTATCGCTATTTCTTTAAACATTGCTACAACAAAATAGCCCGATGCATTCCTCTCTTTATACAATTCCATCTTAAAGTGGCTGTCAGAGATGTATTAGCTGACACACAGAGTCCACAAGAGGACCGTTGTTATACCACAAGTTTGGGGTGTTACCGCCCTTGAAAAATTACACACTTAGAGCCAATAAGAGCTTCAAACGAAGAGCACAATAGATGTGATTTCTAAACCCATCAGTTTCTGAATGTCATCGACAACGGATCCTTCTAAAAAGAGTTTCAGTTTGTAAGCATGTTTTGGGCATGTACATTGGAGTCGGAGAATTGTCTCCTCTTCTTCTTCGTTGTAGCTTCTGCAAAAGTCATTCACGAGCACTCCAAGTTTCACGGCGTGTCTACCTATGAGACAGTGTCCTGCAATGACACCTATAACGTAGCTAATGTGGCGTGCGGATCGGGAGATCAAAGCCTTAGAGCGTTTCGGGTCCAGCTTTGGCTTAACCCGCTTTGCCGATGGACTTGTGTTACCACCTAATATTTGTTCTCTCAGTAATTTCTTCCTTGTTTGACAAGTTCCTCGGCTTGCAGTTTCCTGAAATATCTCTTGCTTTGGCAATTCCAACGAAGGTGAATGTCAAACAGTTCCGCCATTTCTCTGAGAGATGATCGACAGTCAAGAGCTGTTTTGGAATTAGTGGAGATGAAAGCCAGCGATTTCCGCCTGGAACACTCTATAATGGTTTGGAAGACGGAGATTAAATCTGTTAGAGTAAAAACCACATCCTCTATTCAACCTTTAATAGAGTCGTAGAGTAGTCTACGCAACTTTTTGGGATACGGAAATTATTCAGAATGTATGCCTTGCCGTAGTTATTCTTTCAATGTTAGATTGCCTTAAATATTTAGGGAGGGGGGTAATTTAAGATAATATGTCCAGCACTGCAAAGGGAGTAGTGCACAACGCACCACATATATACAAGCAGTGCGCTGTACTGCACGGGGCTCTATCTAAGACCCATTTAATGGCAATGGCTTTTCTGCTAGAGAAGAGAACTACTGCAGTTTCCCTTACTTTTTCTTGTAAAGGGTGGTTAAATTTTAAGGGCCGATGTTGAATGTGAACCACACCTAAACGTCAAGTGTTTTTCTGCATTTCATTTGACATTTCTCAATTTTAGACTAACTCAATTTGAACCATGGAAAGATACACAATCGAGCAACGCGTTAAATTTATTCAGGCTTATTATGAAAATGGGCAACAGTGGATGATCAATTTTCGAAGAAAATCATTTTTAGTGATGAGGCACAGTGGATTCGTCTATAAGCAGAATTGCCGCATTTGGGCGAATGACAATCCAAGAGTGATTGTCGAAAAACCAATGCACCCACAAAGAGTGACTGTTTGTGCGGTTTATGGGCTGGCGGCATCATCGGGCCGTATTTTTTCAAAATTGGGCCCGTTAAGGAAGTTACTGTGAATGGTGTTCGCTATCGTGAGATGATAATGAACTTTTTATGGCCCGAATTGGAAGCTATGGATGTAGACGATATGTGGTTTCAACAGGACAGTGCCACTTGGCACACAGCTAACGAAACAATGGCTCTTTTCCACGACAAATTCAATGGCCGTGTTATCTCACGTGGTGGCGATGTCAATTGGCCGCCAAGATCATGTGATATGACACCGTTCGACTTCTTTCTTTGGGGTTGTTTGAAAGAAAAGGTGTACGTCGATAAGCCATCAACAATTCAAGAGCTAAACGATGAGATAATTCGGCACATTAACGGCGTAGAACCTCAATTATGCTTCAGTTTCGGATTCAGGATATTTTGTTCCATACATAACTGAACCATACCAATATTATCATAATAAAAAGAAATGACAATAATTTCCTAAATAATTTGTGTTTCATTCAAAATCAACATCGACCCTTAAAATTTAACCACCCTTTATGTTGGATTTTCAGTTTATTTTCCTGCCCGAAACAAGATCCGTCAGAGATTTCAAAACTTATACAATTTATAAAGGGAGTATTAACCTGGCGGTATTTTGTTTTTCCTAGTTTTGTGGGGGCTTATACCTAGCCCACATTGTCTCTCTTAGTTAGTTAGCTTATTAGTACAAATTGCAGGAGTTCACATAGAGCGTAAGTGTTTTTCTTGAAACGGCAGCAACGTCATCCCCCATAACTTAACCTTTGAGCCTAATTTGGGACACACTGTTGAGTAGAGTCTCATTAACCCAAATAAGAAGAATGTGGAATGCTTTCAAGGGTTTTTTTTTTAAGACAATAAAGGCTTGCAGAATAATTTCCTTTCATTCAGCATAAAAACAACCGTGTTTTGAAGCTAATGTCTGCTTAATCGATTCTTTCTCAGACAGAATGGTCCATTTGATTTGGAGGATGACGAACAGAACTTCCGTCCACCCGACCAAGAAGAAGTTCGGGTAGCAATATCAAAACGAAAGTAAAACAAGGCTGCTGGAGCGGATGGCCTCACTGCTGAACTCTTCAAAGCAGCAGGAGATGACTTGGTGAGGAGCATACACCAGCTCGTCTGTACATTCTGGTCGGATGAAAGTATGCCTGAGAGGAGATACTCTAAACTGCGCCAACTACAGAGGTATAAGTCTCCTTAACGTCGCCTATAAAATCTTGTCGGCCATTCTGGTGTGCGCAACTGGAGGCCACTGGCTAGGGACCGGCCTAGCTGGCGAGGATTGTTGGTTGAGGCCGTGGTCCACAATGGACTGTCTGCGCTACCTTTAGTAAGTAAGTAATCGATTCTTTCTCAGATTATAGAAATATCTAATCGTGCTTTAATCGATACTCATTCTTCACAAGAAGCAACAAATTAATGTGTCTCCTGTTTGCCCAAGTGATTTTACTAAAGCTGTGCAGCCAATTTTAGGACACAAATGATTTGAGTCTCAGATCATTTATAAGTACAGTCATACAAAGATACACATATCCATATTGGAGCAAGTTGCAAAATGTTTGCTTTGTTTGAAGAGTAGGTATAACTTTTTCAAAATATACACAAATTTTGTATGTTTCTTTTTCTTATCTTAAGATTCGATGTGTAAACGTAACTATCTACGTAACAAAAAAAAAAAAAAAAAAAGAAGCAAAACAAAAGAAAATCTCATGACCTTAACTATAATTTAAGCCTCTCAATGACACTTAAGCCAGTAGAACCCTAAATATATATTTAACATTGATAGCAGGAAAAAAGGTTCAATCTTAAAATATACCTTAACAGTCATTAAAATTGCTTAATCAATTTTACAACCATACAAATATTAAATACAAAATATTAAGTTGTAAGTGGCAACTGGCAAATTATCAACCAAATGTTAAACTTTACACTTTCAAGCCAATTCATCTGGAATCTATAAATTTGCACCTACTTAAGACCTTCCTTCCCAAAAGCCAACTTATAAATTTTATATTAACAAGCAATGAATGGGCGGAATGTTATTGTTTACGAAAAATAAAACACTACTCACTGCTAACGCTAACGAAACAAATGTTTATGTTTATAGTATTGTTTACTTTATTTATTTTTATTTACTTTAAATAAACTACGGTAGAATATATAAAATATCTACATTTTTTTTTCAATAAGCATGCAATCACTGGTGTATGTACCTGACTGTCCATCACTTTGAAAATAGTTATTTTCTACACTTTAATAAGCACTTATTGAATATTTATAAACAGAAATTGTATTTTTGTCTTAAATAATCACTTAGGAAGATGATAAAATGAGTTTAAAACTTGTATAAATATGCAAAATGTTTTGCGAAAAATTTGTGTGAATCAACTCGGTTGTGAAAAATAAAAAACTTATGTCAATTTTGATAAATGTCAAATGACAGCTGGTTTTTGAAAGGTCTTGTCGATATCGAAATAATGGATGCATCCAGAGTTGGTTTAGTAATGGACGTGTTTCACATTGAATGAGTGAAATCTGAAAGCGCTGAAAGATATAAAATGAATAACAAAATTATTTGTTGATAGTTTTATATTTATATTTTCCCTCTTCTTCATTTGAACTGCTAACTTAGACTGTGCATCAATTACGTTAAAATACTGGCTAAGTTTGATTCCCGGTTAAGTTTTGACGTTTACATCGAAATGGACACAATTTTAGCTTTTTGCTGTGTGAATTTAATGGATTAAAGGGATATTTTCCATCTTCTTTTCGCCTTTATTTCCCACTTGAACATCAAAATTTTCCTAAAGAACACATTGTGTCTTGATGAAGTATATTAGTTTTTTATACAAAAGATATCTTAAACAAATACCAAAATAAAAATTAACTGATATAAGTTATATTTTTACATATTTTTATTTAATTTTTCACCACCAATTTTATTTTATAAAACAACAACCTCTGTAAAATATTTCCCATCGCAGATAATTTATCTACTAGTCTGTGAACACTAGTTTTTTCAAAAGTGATTTGAGAAAAATAATAATTTGAAAACATAAACAATCAATTCGGTTTGCAAAATAAACAATAATCAGAGGAAGTATTTTATTAGTATATCACAAGTCATTTGACTTAATTGAAAAGGAGGCATCGTGAAGTATGAGTAAGTGAAAGTAAATAAAGAAGGTTCATATTTATCTCCATCAAGATTGCAAATTATGTGAAAAAAATCAAACGCAACTAAATTGGAAAAATTGAATAGATATTTTCTAAAATGTCAATTTGGAAACAAAATCCAAGGCAACGGCAAGGGTCAATAGGTCAACGGCAGTAGTAATCAAACAAAACAAGAAGAAAGATTGAAAAGGTTGCAAAAAAGAAAAAGAAGGAAGATAGCTTGGCGTCAAACCAAATGTGCAAACCTAGATGAAAAAACTTTTTTTTTTTTAGAAAATTTCCAAAAATCTTAATTTCGGCCCTAATGAAAACGTAGTATAACACTATCTTGTGCATTTTAAAAAGGAACAACCAGGATGGTTTTTACATAAAATTCAAACAATGAATGTTATTTTAATTTGTATGTACATAGTGTTTTTAGATACATGTAATTTTGTAGGTATATAATTCGGTGTCCACACGTGGAAACTGTTCAGCCAACTTGAACTTAGAAACCCTAATGGCAACAAAGGCTGCAAAACAAATTCAGAAATATGTTTTAAGTGGTTGATTGCCTTAAGAATACAAAGCTAGTATTCAGCAAAATCCGCGCAGTCGTGTCTGAGGCTATAAGTACTGATGCGGCAATGTCATGAAAAATTTTAAATTATATTTCGAAAATAATTTTATTTTTTTGATTGTTTTAAGGGTTTTCTCGGAAAAACTTTGTATTCAATCAAATTTCAAAACTAAATGTCTTTATATAAAGGCCAGTTCGGCCAGTTTTTTTAAAAAGTGTTTTTTTTTTTGAAAAACTTTTCGAAATAATATTTGAAAATTTATTTGAGTAGGTATGTCATTTTGAACAAATCTGTAGTTTTTATCTGGGAAAATAGTTTAAACAAAATTCAATCCACCCGTTTCCAAAGTATTTTGAAAACCAATTTTTTTTTCAGAAAATATTAATGCAATATTAATTCAATCATTAATGGCTTCCTGTTTAAATTTTTTTTTATTAAAATCGGGATAATGGCTTACGATAAAACTTTATATGGTCAACGGCCTTGGCATTGATAAAGCATTGCTTCCCGATCGATCAGCGAAATCAAGCATCACTGCGCGTGGTTAGTGGTTGGATGGCGGACCGTACAACAACAAAACCACGAAGCTTTTGGCATATTATGTTTGTTCTCTCTTCTGTTCTGTCTGTCTCTCTCTGTCTGTGTTTGTTTACTCCGTAGATTTATCTACGGAGTTAGACTTAAAAAAAAACTTTATATGAAAAAAAACTGGTTCTATGAGAAGTACCTACCGTTATTTAAAAAAAATCAATTCTTACTAAAAGCTGTATTGTTGTAAAAAACGACTGGGTCGCAAGAACTTGCTCTAATGGGTGACAGTGATCTTGGGGCTTGAGATTTTGATCAAATTAGATTTTAAAAATTCTTATATAAATACTTAAACTAATTTAAGCATACAAAAGTACGCCATTTTATTTCTTGGATAAGTTTGAATTTATGAGAATAAATTTATAAAAATCTGTGGAGCGGTTTTTGAGAAAAAAAAGTTTGTTTCCAAACAAAAATTCAAAAACCCCAATTCATAGGTATTCAGCAAATTTATTTATTTATGAATAAATTTTGAAAAAAAATCAGTGAGCAGTTTTCAAAATATTAATTTAAAAAAAAATTAAAATGCTTTTAAAAACACAAAAAAGCATTTTAAAAAAATATTGGTATTCAGTATAAGTTGAGCTACACCTATATATATGTGTGAAAAGATTCACTGATTTTTTTAAATCGAAATCGTAGAAGCCGTTTTCGAGAAAAATAAGCTTTACGTAACGGTTATATGGCAGGTACCATTATTTTTTGAGCTAAACAAAAATTTAAGTTTTTTTTTTCGGCGAATGCATAACTTGCCTTATAGTAGATACCTATAATCACAAGCAAAAATATAGCACCCTGAAAGTTTTATCAAAATTGATAGAGTCGGGAAAATCAAATTTTTTGTTAAAGATTGTATGGCAGGTACAGATAGGTACCGTTATTTTCCGAACTTGGGCAGAAATGATTTACATATTATTTGTGCGTCGTTCGTTCATTCGTTATCGTTAATCTGTCAAATAAATTTAATTGAATAATCATGATTGAGTTTCCGGAGAACCCGCATGTTAAATATTGCAAATTAAAATCTTTACACCTTTGAGTCTGAATAGCTTTTTTAAGATTTTATTTCTAAAACTCAATGTTCGTATTCATCTAGGAAGTACAGATTCTCATCAAAGTCTGTTCACTATTACCCATATTAAATAGGTAATAACTGGCATTTACCAAAGTTTCCAATTTCGATTTCTTCCTGAGACCGTAGCGGCGCGCGGCGTGCGTTCTGTCATATTTGAAAACCAAATGTAAGCCAAGCATTTAATTTTCAGCTGAAATGACATGAAAAATTGCACAGCACACGACAACACGGACGAAACTCATTATTAGTCATCAACCAAAAGAGATTTGAAATGTACTAATAACACCGAACTGACTACTACCTTCAAAACCAGATCCAGATTCAGAGAAATGGTAAAATATGTTTATATAACATGCCGTTGTATCCTAGCAATGTACCACCAGCATCTACATACATAGCTACCAGAACAAACTCCTATACATTCATTCAATTGCAAGTTGCAGGATCCAGGGAACAAGCACAAAAACACGATTTTGTTGCTTGCTCCTGCTGTTGCTCGCTCAAAGGTGTTCTGTCAAAAAAGTACATTTATGCATTTCAGATTCGTTAACATGCAATTTATGGATACTACTTTCGTTCACAGCATGCACAGAAGCAGAAGCAGAAGACTTGGAAGCAAGAAAACAGGACGAATATCGTTATCCTATACGGGAAGCTTGTAGAGATTTATTTATATCAAAGGACGAATGATTGTGAGGAAAATAGAAAATTGGTACCAAGTTGTTATGTGTGATGGCTGATGGGTGATATTCATGTTATGTTTAACGACTAATTTTACTTGAGGATTGCAAAGTAAAATGTATGTATGTTATAAATTGGAGATTGAAAACTCGATCTCAAATTGGCTCTTGATGATACGATGGAGGGATTGCAGGATGTTTTAATGACAGATAGCAACGACAGAAAACAATAAGGAGTATATTGACTTGTCGTGTTTTTTTTTTTTAAATGTATCGTGTGTGTAAAGGGTGAATATTTGTTGTGCTTACTTGTTAGTACGAATATTTACTTATTTTTGTTTTTTTTTTTTTCACTAGTGGTGATATTATTTCTATATGTTGAATTTCGTTATAAAAATCAAAGCTTAGATGTTAATTCATTTTGATATATGGAGATAGTAATAGGTTTGTTCTTCACTCACTGGGTCGTTATCGTCTGCCCTCTTCCTTCTTTTTCTTTTTTACAACCTTTTCATTCTTTCTTCTTGTTTTGCTTTGTTTTGCTTACTTCTGTCGTTAGATTTTGTTTCCGAATTGGCATTTTAGAAAATAACTGTTCAATAATTAATTCAATTTAGTTGTGTATGATTTGTTTTCACATAATTTGCAACCTCATTTCGGCCAAATAAAAAAATTTTGAAATTTGATTTTGTATAGGAATGGAGTCGAATTTGGAAATTTCCTACTAAATTGAATCTTTTGCTCTGGGGAGAGTACGATAACTGAGGCGCCAAGATTTAATAACGGTTTTGTGTAGGGGCGTCAAATGCAAGTATTTTTTACTATGGGAGGGGGGGTCTACCTCGCCCCGTTTAGGAGGTAGGGGCGATTTTCGAAAAAAATGTCTTGAATGGAAAAATAAATATTAAAAAACAACGGCAATACTTAAAAAACATTACTATAACGTTTTTAAAAGCCAGAAGTCTGTTCTTTAATCCTACATTTAAATTAAATCACTCGTTACAACAGTTTTCAAAATATTCGCATTCAAACTCGAAATTTTGATAAAAAAACGTAAAAAAATATCTTTAAACCGATTTTGTTCAAAATTGTGAAATGGAAAAGAAATTTTTTTTTTCTGTGATCGATGCTTCAATAAATATTTAATCGAACGCAAAAAACCAAAAGCTTTTATGTCTTCTAGTTCTTGTGAAAATTGAAAATTACTGAAACTACTTTTTTATGAAATTCTAGATTCTTGGCATTTATTGTCATTTCATTAGAGGATTAATGTTGATGAAAGGTTTATCTTTGAAAGTAAAGAACAGCAATTCAGTTAGCGTTACCCAGAATGCATGACGAGGAGTTAGAATTGCGTTGCATTCCACTTTCTAGTCAGTCAGTTTGTGAGTAAGGAGTCAGTTGAAAAAATCAAGTCAATTTACAACTCACATGATGTATTTAAAGGATATGTCAGTCTCGTCAATGAAGTCATCGTCTAGGTTTTCAATTTGGATGGTCGAAGTCTTTAAGTTGCAGACCAACACTTTCTCTCCCATAGACAAGACCTGACTATACTTTTTTGTATGTCCAATGTCCGCGGGTGTGCCCCCGAAAATGTAGCTGAAACCCCTAGATCCCGCGAAGCGGTCCACCCAGGTACTGTTGATTAAAAATACAATTGACACAGGTGCCTGCCAGGCAACGAAGTTGCGTGAGTGGATGTGACCCCGAAAAAAGGGGTGACACGCCTCAATATCCGCGGACAAAATAACCGCATACACCCGACCTCGCACCTACCCCAAGTCCTATAGTGTGCCCAGGCAGGGGGGTTGCAGGGGGGCAGCATGCCCCCCCTTACATAGGTCATTGTTTATACACCGTAATATTATGCGTCGCGGATATTTTGACGCGGATATTTTGTCCGCGGACATTTTGTCGCGGATATTTTGACCCGGATATTTTGTCCGCGGATATTGAGGCGTGCAGCCCGAAAAGGGAGTTAAAATCCCTAGATCCCGCGAAGCGTGCCACTCAGGTACTGTTGATTAAAAATACAATTGACACAGGCGCCTGCCAGGCAACGAAGTTGCGTGAGTGGATGTGACCCCGAAAAAAGGGGTGACACGCCTCAATATCCGCGGACAAAATAACCGCATACACCCGACCTCGCACCTAGCCCAAGTCCTATAGTGAGCCCAGGCAGGGGGGTTGCAGGGGGGCAGCATGCCCCCCCTTACATAGGTCATTGTTTATACACCGTAATATTATGCCTCGCGGATATTTTGACGCGGATATTTTGTCCGCGGACATTTTGTCGCGGATATTTTGACCCGGATATTTTGTCCGCGGATATTGAGGCGTGCAGCCCGAAAAGGGAGTTAAAATCCCTAGATCCAGCGAAGCGTGTCACTCAGGTACTGTTGATTAATCCTTAAAGTTAGATCACCGTAAATACCAAAAATAAAAATCTCATAAAAAAGTAGTTCAAGTAATTTTCAATTTTCGCAAGCACTAGAAGACATAAAAGCTTTTGGTTTTTTGCGTTCGATTAAATATTTATTGAAGCATCGATCACAGAAAAAAAATTTTATTTTCCATTTCACAATTTTGAACAAAATCGGTTTAAAGATATTTTTTTACGTTTTTTTATCGAAATTTGGAGTTTGAATGCAACTATTTTGAAAACTATTGTAATGAGTGATTTAATTTAAATGTAGGATTAAAGAACAGACTTCTGGCTTTTAAAACCGTTATAGTAATGTTTTTTAAGTATTGCCGTTGTTTTTTAATATTTATTTTTCCATTCAAGACATTTTTTTCGAAAATCGCCCCTACCTCCTAAACGGGGCGAGGTAGACCCCCCCCTCCCATAGTAAAAAATACTTGCATTTGACGCCCCTACACAAAACCGTTATTAAATCTTGGCGCCTCAGTTATCGTACTCGTGCCTTTGCTCTAAATGAAAAGGTAGTTTAAAACAAGTAGTCAGAGTTGTAATTATTTTACAATGTCTTTTTACTTGCGTTTATAGGTACTACATATGTATAAGGCAAGTTATGCATTCGTCGAAAAAAAAAGTTTTGAGATAACAATCAAACATGAAATTACGATGTTAGCGAAGACGAAAAAAGATGGTCTAAAAATTCTGTCCGCCTGTATGCCTGTCTGTCTGTCTGTCCATCTGTCTGTATGTATAGACACCTACATCCCAAACGGGTGGGCCGAGTTGCTTCAAACTTGGTATAATTATAGAGTTTTTTAGGTATTGTACAGAGGGGAAATTGACATTTTTTTTAGCTCAAAAAATAACGCTACCTGCCATATAACCGTTACGTTAAAGCTAATTTTACTAGAAAACGGTTTTAACGATTTTGATTTAAAAAAAATCAGTGAAGCTTATTAGGTACGGCCAATCATATGGCTGAATTTTGTTTAAATGTCTAAAAACGGTATTTTCCATAGAACCGTTTTATTTTGCTTTCGACTATCTCGAAAACGGCTTAACCAATTTTTTCGAAATTTCACAAATATTTAGATACATCCATCCGATGTTGTTTGGCTCTCTTTTTTTTCTTAATGAAAAACTTCGATTCTGTTTTTTGATTATGTTTATTTGAACCTTTAGAATTGTATTGGTCAAGTCGAGAAGATGATATCGGTCAAATGGGCGCCGCGCCGCGCCGTCACAGTTGATAGCTCGTTTTTAGCATTTTTCATCACTTCAGCGAGAACTTCGGGCGACAGATTCTTGCACTCGTGTCGAATGTTGTCTTTGTGGGCTTCCAGAGTGCACTGGAGTTGCGAGGGGGGGGGGGTACAGACCCCGGGCGGCACTTGGCTAGGGGCGGCAATTTGGAGCAGTTAATTTTCTTAAATTTAGAAAACTTATTCTTTTCCAAAAAAGAATTTAAAACGCTATGTTTGTTATGCATTTTCGGAGAAAACTGACCCGAAAGTCAAAAAATTAGCATATGGGCAGGAAAAGTGGAACAAGCTTGAAATGGGATATTTTAAAACTGAGAAAAGATATCAAATTTATTTAAGAACATTTGCAAGGGCTATTATTTCCCCTACAAATAAAGTTCTAAACGAAGTGTCTGTCATTAGTACTAAGAGTGCAAATACCGTTAACCCTGGGTAAGGGTACAATAAAGTAAGCCTATTCTTCAATTTTCAAAAAAATGATATCGGAATTGGGACTATTCTCTTACTGTGCAACGATTTTTTTGTTAAAATATACCCAAGAATTATGCCCTATTAAATATTGCATACGAATAAGGGGACACCCTTAAATAATAAAATAAGCAAGAATTAAGTAGTTTTTTCATATATGTAATGTAGTTATCATTTATGGCCCAGGCAAACTGCGTATGTGTGTTGTGAACAGTGAACTCGATTGAGTTCGTGTGATTGTGTTTTGTGCTGTTTATATGAAGTGAAGCTTAAACTTTGTTTGCAATTGCAAACTGGGATGTTAATAAGACAAAAAAAAATAGATTACATGTAAAGGTATGCGTTAAATTTGTCTTGTGTCTTGTGTTGTTTTTGTAATATCTACGAGTATATATGTAGGTATATGTATGTTTTTTACTTAAAACTACATATGTAAATACTTTTATTTAAAAATTATATTAAAAAAAATTCTATTAATGTAATTATTTATTTATTTAATAATGAATTAAATTAAAAAAACAAAATTAATAAATTAAAACAAAAATTAAAAGCTAAAGAAAAAATAAAATTACATGGAAAATTAATGAAAAAATCCTGCTTTTCTGAAGAATTTGAATTTAGATAGTTAAAATTTACGTTATAAATTTGTTTGATATCCTCAGTTAAGTCATTTTTATTCGCTTAGAGATTGGCAAATCGGTAATAAACGAATAGGAAAATTTTAAATTTGCAGCTTCATTTTTGCTTCACTTGCTTTAAAGTAGTAGGGACAACAGTTGACAAAAATTTTGAAGAGAAATGTCCAAATTCATTGGCATACATTATGTGCAGGTATAACTGTTTGAAACCAGTTTTTTTTTTTTAATTTTTTAGTGTGTGAAAAAATTAATAGGGGCGGCAAAATTTAGGTCTGCCCCGGGCGGCACCAACCCTCGCTACGCCACTGCCAGAGTGGCTTGTTCACGTAAACACGGGACTTCAAAAAACCGTACAAAAAAAGTCTGAAACGGTTAAATCGGGCGATCTTGCGGGCCAGTGCAAATTGCCAAAACGAGAGATGAGGCGACCCGGGAACGCCGCCTTCAGAATATCGGTTCATGTCGGTTCATATATCGCTCCATGGCTTGTTCACTTGTATTCTCCATCTGTCCATGTCTAGTAGACAAATGTCAAAACAGATTTGACATTGGCGGCCATTTGCAAAAATGAGAGCATCTTCCAATAGGGTGATTTCTTTTAGCCCACCCTGTATATAGGTGTACATAGTTCAATTTATACAGCATACCAATATTTAAAAAAAAATTTTTGTAAATTAATATTTTGAAAACTGCTCATTTAATTTCAATTTAATTTCAACTAGTATTAATAAATGTTTTTGCTGAATACCTATGAATTGGCGTTTTTGAATTTTGTTTGAAAAATGTTTTAAGATTTAAAAAAAAAAAAACTTTTTTTTATCAAAAACCGCTCCACAGATTTTTACAAATGTATTCTCATAAATTCAAATTTATACTTAAGAAATTAAGAATTTCAAAGACAATCGGGAAGAGGAAAAATTGTCAAAAACGGTGGGTGGTTGTAGCTGGGTTGGGTGGTTGGAGAGATACCTACACATGAACTGTTTTGTGAACTGGTTATCACGTAAAATTATCGTCCGTAAACCGACTTTGAAGACAACCATTTTTTTTGAAACCATATAATACCTATACAGCTCTCATTTCTTTATTATTTTCAATGATGACAATATTCGCTGCATGGTCTTTTCTCCTTTCATCTCTTCCTTCTTCACCTACAATCTGAATTAAGTTAATGATCGTTTTGCCGTCAGCGGCCCAGCAGCAAAACTCCCAAGTAATATTACTATAGGTTCAATATACAATGACCAATCAGCACGAATCGATTAAAGGATCAACCATAACACGCGAAAGAAAAAGAAAGCAATAAGTGTCAAAACCGAACGAAAAGTTTCTTTCCGATCCATAATAGCCTTTACAAATTTATCTCTTTCTTTCTCTTTGAAACAAAAATGAAAAAAAAAAATATTTTCCTGCGAACCGTACGAAATATCGCAAGCTTTAATTTCATATGTTGCAGGTCAGGCCAAAAACATTTGATTTTTTCAGTAATAAATGTTTCTTACAACTTTTTACAAATTTTAAAACGTCCTAACGACAAATGTTTAATTGAAGTTCACATTGATAAAGATAATACATTTATCGTGTTTTTTAATTCCCAAACTCCCTAACATGTCATTAACAAAACAAATGGAAATGTCCTTAAGCATTGATTCATGACATTTCGATGCGTCTATTGAGATTTATAAAATACATTTTTCATCACAATTCCATATTTCGTCCAATTAAAGTGTAATTCCGTCAGCCTCCACATTACGTGATTATTTAACTTTCAAAAATCTTCATTGTAAAAATGCTTGAAAAAAGATGATCCATTTTCAGTTGTCATCGTCTCAAATCGATTCCTTTTTTTTTTTTTATCGTAGGGAAGGGAATAATGTTTGGGAGGTAGGTGTTGGCTTAGACACAGGAGAGATATTAAAAAGTCAGAAAAATGAAACAACATTTTTTATTTCTTAAAATCATGTGAAATTATTTAAAAGAAATAAAAAATCATTATTCATGCAAGAGTATATTTTCTCCACAAAAAAAAAAAAAAAAAAAACTCCCACGATGTTTCCGCCCGGGTTCGAACCGGGGACCTTGTGCGTGTGAAGCACACGTGATAACCACTACACTACGGAAACTCTTAAAACTTGCATTGTAGGTAAGGTTCCCATCACAGTATTCAGGAATTTAATTGGTTAATGATTATGTACAATTTATAAAATTATTGGATTCAAATTCAAGTACAAAAATAACAAATATTATGCTAATTCTCGACTCCATTAAGAAATAATTTCACTTGAAATAATAATTGCATCATAACAAATCAATATTATATCTTCAAAGTGAATAATAATAATAAAATAGACTTTTATTCGATTGAAAGCTCAAGTGAAATCATTATTTTAGGTAACTGAAATCAACGTTATAATCAAATCAATCATCAAAAAATAAAAAAAAAATTTTACATTCGAATGGACGCAGAAATGACAGTTGTTGAAAACTGACTCTCGTCTTTTGATTCTTGTAGAGTAGATCATCAATTTGTATAAATATTAACGTTGTTGGGAAGTACCTACCTACTTATCAGCACGAGTGCACACAAAGCAGTTGAAGGAATGTATTTATAAATAAATTACTTTGCCATTTTGTTTCGAACATGACAACCATTCATCTTGGGTTTAAGGGATTGTTTCCATCTTACGAATTAGGACAGTTTTAAATTTGACATATGTTAAGTGGAAAATTGAAGTTTCGGTTATTAAAAAACTTCTAGTTTCATAGCATAACATTGGAGGAAAAGCAGAAGCGTCCAGAAGCATCCGGGAGTCGTCTGAAACCGTTCAATTGGTAAGCAAATGACACTTCTGACGATTCTGAGAAGAGAATTTTGCTTATGGATTTGAAGTCAGACTCCATACTCAAGAAGCACAATAAAATATAACTCAAATGTCAGCCGTAAAATACTCATTGGGGAAATGTCTATTCGCATGCAGCAATGCCGAACGTTTTGGTAATGTCGACATATTGTTGAAACCAAATCTGATAATGAAGACGTCAAAAGTCAGCAACGAAGTTTAGTAAGTGGCATTTAATACTAGGAACCAGTAAAAATCCCTTTGTAAAGAGAATCGGGCTACGCACACCACTTTGACATTGGCAAAACTTGTGAAACTGATGCCTGCGAATACCTTATTGTGTTAAAATTGAACAAAAGCGATTTTTTCAAGAAAAGATTTGCTCTTTTTCAGTTTTGCATTGCATACAAAAAAAATAACAAATTTAGATCAAAATTCAACACGAAAGATTTGATCTATGATTATGGTTGGGAGATTTGATCATATATGGTATTTCTGCGTGTAATATCAAATCAATGAGCGTGATTGTCAGTCAATAACCAATAATATACTACAAATGGAAGCAAGTTTCGTTAAAAAAAGCTATTCTCGATTTTGAGAGCAAATCTTCCAAATTTGAATGAAACTTCGCTAGGTATTAGTTAGCGCTGCCAGCCATTTTGAACAAATGTATATTAAAACATGACATGGTATACAGAACGGAACGCATCTTAAACAAAACGTTCCTTTGCGTTTTGTCCACTAAATCGTACTTTTAAATTTTAATTTGAGACTTGTCTCCTTGTTGCGTAAGCACAAAGATTATAGAAAAATTTAAAATTGTCAAAAATTATAGGTTAGGACACAAAATCAGCAAAGTTTTTCTCATATTCTTCACCAAAAACCTTATAGGTACAAGCTTCTGGGCAAAACGCATCGCCTTATATTACTAATGTATACATAGGTACATAGCTTCCTTGACAGTTTTTTTTCTTACAACAAGTTACTCCCACGAAGCGACACGGACGCCGCTGCGCCGCCGACGCGACGTGGTCAATGAACTTCCCTTTCGTAATGGCTTCCGCTCCAATCAACGCATTAAAAAACAAAATACCTTCCTAAAACCCATAGCCCGAATCCTTTCCGGCAACTGATTACTTTTATTCACCCTATCATAAATCACCGATCTTAAAATTAACTTGAGCCGAAGAATTTTCTCTGACTAACGTCACTCACCATTAACATTCCCAATATTCCTCACGCGTAGGCAGATAGGTTTATTCATCGATTTTAATTACAAAATGAAGAAAATAAAATTTATAATTAAATTATGTGAATAAAATAGAAATGGCTATCAATTGCATTTAGCGGTGTCATTATTGTTGTGCTGTATTTCCCCAATGTGACATACTCGTACCTAAAACTTCCCATTTTTGGTTAACCATTCTTCCTCTAGATGGCATCGCTACCTAATAATAAAATGTCGCCATATTATTGTAATCGAAACGGAAATAATGAAAACATGCGATCACATCACAATGGTGACTATGATAATGATGATGAACTCTTTTTCTTCAGGAATTCAAATAAAAAAAAATTATAGAAAAAAAAAAAAAAATATTATGTAAAATAGAAACACACTTTTTCGAAGAAGACAACCAAACCGTCTACGGTCTACCCACACCAGTCCACCACTATACCCACCACTAAAAGAACCACCATTAACCGTCAACTATTTCTGAAACGGCTCGGCGACGACAGTTTATCAATATAGGGGTCTTTACTTACCGTTGTACGTGATCTGTTTACGAAATTATGCGTTATGTATTTGTGTATATATTTTCATTTGGACGGTTTTGGTTGTTATATTTTTTTCATTTTATTTTATTAGGTACTATGCCTTCACCTTTACCTCGTCGTTTAATATGTAGATAGAGATAGTTTTGTATCTTTTTGTTGGAAACGTTGAATGATGGCAATGTTCATGGCCTTATCTATCACATAGACTAAACGAGTTCAAGCTTGAGGCGGCGCTTCAGGTGGGCGGGAGGCTCAGGCGAAATTTGTATCAATCAAAGATGGCATTACAATGCGAGGAACGTTTTTAAACCGGATGGGATAGTCCTTCAGAGTTTCTAATGATTCAAGTGGTTTATCGTTGACGGAAAATCCAGTTTTGATGAAATCCTACTAATATTATAAATGTGAAAGTTTTGATGTTTGGTGAACGGATCTTTATTAAATTTAGCACAGAGATAAATAATAGTCTGGAATAGCATATAGGCTACTTTTTATCCCGGTTAAATGTATGGTTCAAGTGGGTAAGATTTGTTTCAATTTTTGGAATCACGCCAGAATGGCTTAACCGATCTGGATGAAATTTGGCACAGAGATAGATTATAGTCTGGAATAGCATATGTCCTACTTTTACGCACAGTAAAGCGTTTTATTTTTTGAAATCACGCCAGAATGGCTAAACGGATCTGTAAGGAATTTAACACAGAGATAGATTATAGTCTGGATTAGCTTATTTGCTATTGTAGGATAGATTTGTTTTAATTTTCGCCAGAAAGGCTTAACGGATGTGAATGAAATTTGGCACAGAGATATATTATATTCTGGAATAGCATATAGGCTACTTTTTATCATGGTAAAATCTATGGAATAATAAAGCTCGTGCTATAAAAGTAGCTAGATTACTAGAGACGACTCCTCAGGCTAAAGTCTACTTCTAGATCAGCTGAAACGCGAGCGAAGTCGCGGGTAAAGGCTAGTTTTATATATAGGAAGGTTTTCTAATAAATGAGAATCCATTTTGAAATGGATTTATAAACAAAATCATCATTTGAGTATTTTGAAATGTTCGAAACTCAACTAGTTTTACTACCAAAAACAATGTGAGAAATTGATATTTCTTTCATCATGACTCACCATGACAATTTGACAAATATGCAACAAAAAAAAAAACCTCCGAAAAAAAAGTTGGTTCTTCTTTTGGTATCAAAGAACCCTTTTGGATTACACAAAAAAAAAACCGTATTGATAAAAGACAACATATTTGACAGACGTCACCAGAACATCATGGCTGCCACAGGCTGTCAACATCGACCCGTCACCCTGTGAAAACTCTTTACAATAATCCTTTATGTATCCGTTTTTATTTCAAAACCTTTGAAATACTATTTTCGAAATCTAATGTAGTATTGGTCTTTCAAGAAGTCGAAAAAAAAATTGAAACAAATTAAATCAAACAAAACGATTTGATGAAGTTTAACAAGATACAACATAATAACCAGTTAATATTGGCCTCAAGGCACCTCCAACTCCAAATCAGTACCTGAACAAAATTTTCGTCGCGATCAGGGGGGTAGTTTACGATGAAGCTACCAACTACCAATATTGTTTCTTTCAATTACCCTACTGACGATGGGAAGGGAAGCAAGAAAAGAGGAATCAAGAAGAGCACATTCAAAGTTTGTTTTTATGAATCAGAATCAGAGAAGCCAGTAGCAACACCATGGTGATGGGCCAACTCGCCAGCTCAACAGGCAGCAGAAAGAGGCTCCTCATCTAAATTTAATTTGTATGCAGAGGTGACAAAAGCATACTGTGTGGAAGAATGTATCTTTGTATCTATACAGCACTGAGGGAAAAAATAATAAAATTGTTTTGAATGGCTAGGTGTTGGTATCACATGACATTGGAATAGGCACAACTCTCCAGATGTATAAGTATCCGGATGGTGGTTTTGTATCCCCACCCCAAGCCCAAGAGCATGCAATAATTTTATTAATTTGATTACCTTTTGAGACCCAAAAAGGTGCAGCGAATTATGATAGATTCTCTACATCAACTTCCATAAAAGTCAAAGTAGGTGGAGGATAGGGGTATTTGGTACCCATATATTCACCCACCCAATCGTTCTTAGTATGTAGATACTTGTATATTCTTTCGAGACTATCTCTTTTTTTTTTTGTATGATTTCTCCAAACGATCCTCAGGCGGACGTGTCACACGTCGGAAGAGTATATTACGATCATTTTTGGAAGAAGCACTTGCCGCAATTGTCCAGCCAGGTGATGGATTTTTTTTTTCATTGGTTTTTGGACAACCAAAGGTGTGGTGCTTACGTTTATCAATTGCTTTCAATTCAGTGTCTAATCAGAAGCGGTTAAGAGATGGTTACGCGCGCGCACGGTTGATAATTATATTTTTCTGTTCAACAAGTATCTATGTATCTCTTTGTAGTAACAAGTATCTTTTCAATGTTTGACTTGTAAATATTTTCTATTTGTTTTTTATTTTTTTGTATGTTTGCGCAGAGAGTTGAGTGTTTGATTTTGAGTACATAATTTGTTTATTCAAATCACTTAAAGTGAATAGTGTTTGTTTATTTGTATCTATTGTCTATTGGTGGAGTTGGCAAGATGTCGGCATAGCTGACGATTAAGTGACAGCGGCTATGCTACATCTAGTCAATTTGAGTCAATGGAATGTCATCATTTTATTCGCCAAGGATCTAAATGGATTTTTTTTTTTCATTTCAAGTTCAGTGTTCTAGATTAAATCGGAACTTCGAAATTGACAGAATTTGAAGGAAACCGAATCCTTGTTGTTTCAGCTTGAAAATTAAAAATAGGGTAATTGGTTAAAAAACAATAAAAATTGACACAGAAAACAATTTAAAATTCCGGATATGATCGATATTCTCGTGAACTTTCTTTCTTTTATTCATATGCCGCTGGCGCATTGATTGACAGTGGAGGATTTAAATTTTCATCGGTTTGGCGCCCTTATTAACATTTTACTAGCTTAACATCGATTGTATTCTGGAAAAAAAATTCCAAATAAAAAATTGCCGTAATTTTTTAGCGAAAGCATTAGGAATGAATTTAAGGTTGACTTTAACTTTGCGAATCTTTTTCTTCGTTTTGACAACTGTGCTCTAAAGAAGCCACTTTTTGAAAATCTTTCAAATTTGACTCCTTAAAAACTCTCTTCTCAATTGTAAAATATTTCCGAAAATGCTCTTTTTTTGAAGAAATGCAATTGATTGAATTATTATTTTTGGAATAGACGAGGGTGCTCTGCAAATTCTCCGGGAAGAAGAGAGAAGAGAGTGAACAACCCGAAATGTCAGCCATTTTGGAGTTATTTGTTTGAGTGGGAGTCGATTTCAATATTTTTCAGAGAATGAAAAAAAAAAAAATACAATTCAATACGCTTGCGAAAATCCACGAATTGCGGTTTGAACTATGTTTAGACAAGCAGACTGTGGGGAAACAGATTTTCATCAGATTCAGCTCCAATAATGAGGGAACTACCATTGTTGTGGGCTTTATTTAGATCTATAGATCCTGAATTTTTATTATTTGAATAAGATTTCTGGCATAATGGCCACCGCGGCTGGCTCGGATGAAGTCCAATTATGAGGTCCAATTTTCGATTACTCTTTGCTGCATTCGGGGTCGTATATCGACAATAACACTCTGATTGTTGTTTTCCAAGTCATCAATTGTCTTATCGGCGTGGATTATCGACTTCACATAGGTACCCTCACAGAAAATAGTCCAGCAGTGCTAAATCACACGATCTTGTAGTCCAAATCACAGGTCCAAAACGTGAAATTATGTGCTCAACAAACGTTTCCTTCAACAAATCTATTGTGGCACGCGCTGTGTGACATGTTGCGTCTTGTTGAAAGTACAGCTCCCCCACATAGAAGCGATTCAATTGAGGAACGAAAAAATCATTGATCATGGGTCTATAACTGACTGTTACCCTCTGGCCGGCATCGTTTTTAAGGAAATAAGGACCAATGATTCCACCAGTCCCTAAAGCACACCCAATAGTCAGTTTTTCTGGATGTATCGGCTGCTCTTCAACGATGTCTTGAAAATAATTTGAATCAACTGCAATCTCGTTTCAAACCTATTCACGTGCCGGTGATGGTCGTGCGGTTTCAATTTTTACAAGAGTAGATATTCGGGTCTTCCTCGATGCTCTACAGCAGCGATTGCTTTTTCGGAACCCCCTGTATTATGTCTCAGATGATGAGTATTATCATTCAGAGTAAACGTGTTTCAAAAACGTTAAATCTTTAATAGAATTCATTGCTCTGATAGACGAATGTGAGGACCATTAAATGTTTTTCGAATAAGTTTTGCACAATTCGCATTCGTTGTTCAGGCGTCAGTCTATACATGATGAAATGGCAAACCAAACCAAAGATGAATCACATGGCAGATGTCAAAGCGACTGTCAATAAAATCAGTACAGAATCTCCCTCTATATAGAGTTTTAGACAAAAAATATGGAAACATACATTTTCAAACATTGTCTTAAAGTGCATATGAAGAGTTTCGTTTTATAGTCAGGAATTATTCTTTTTTTACTCTTTCATACAAATTCAGAGGTAGCCCTGCTAAGCTTACAACATGCATCGTGTAAAAGAATAAAGTGATTATGAAAGTGAAGTGGTTGATGATTTTTTTTTTGTTTTAATTTAATGAAAATTCCAAAAATGATTAACGTACCAACATAAAATTGATTTCTAAGATTTCAACCTACACCCAGAAAAACTACGAACATTTCAAAATCGATTCCTTTGATAACTCCTTCTGGGAACGAATTTCCATTTACAAATTATTTGAAACTTGAAATTGGAAAACCATCAAAAGTACTTTTCAATTAACCTTACTAACTTTTTATTTGCAAAATAGTTTTGTGTTTCCATTAAAATTTAAGTCCTTAATGACCTTCTTATATACCACGTGTAAAATGTGTTTTTAAGAGTAACTACACATACATATAGGTACATCTACATAGGATATGTTTTTGGGTGAAACTGAAAACCCTATTCTATGAAAAATATTTCATATTTATTATTAACATAAAGAGTTATGTAATTTCCTTCGAAACGGAAGTAAAAAGATTATTATTACATGAGCAAACATTTATACACTTCTTGACAAAGAAAAAAAAAGACAAGGAAAAAAAGGTGAAACTATATTCAAGAAATGCACAGCCTTTTTCACAAGGAGAAATAAAACCCGAAGTCTTGCGTTTCCATACCTATACATTTTATATTTGTTTTTTTTTCGTTTGGAGTTTGAAGAAAATCTGTTGAAAGTTTTCACTTCTTCTTGGAAATGCCAGCATTGTTTGTAAGTTGCTTTGAGTTCTGCACATATATTATGGTGTAAGGAAGAGGAAGTTTATTTGACAAAGAGAAATATATATGGCTGTTCATTTCAGAAATAGAAAATTCAAAATAAGCTGCACCCCTGCACCAATGATGAGGGAGTTCCTTTCCTTCCTTCTTTCTATTTTTAATTTTTGTTTTTTATTTTGTCACCGGTTATTACCTAAGTCATTGTACATAATATACTTATAAACTAGTACTTTTTATAAGCGAAACGTTAGGTGCGCCATCTATGTACAAAGTTAACAAACACTTGATTGGAGAGTTAGGAGTGGTTTTTGTCTAGATTCCCATAAGCAAAAACAACAATAGAAGACATTTTATGTAAAGTAGATAAGACAACTAGCGCCGCTATTGACGAAGTCCACCAACAGGAAATAACTATAAAAATATATATATATGTACAATGCCTAAGTGTTGAAAAAAAAAATCATTGATTAAATTCGAGTATTCGCTGTGTCGTGCACACAAATATTCCTTTATTTCCACAGCACAGTCAAATTTTTAAAATCGAATATAAAAAAAAAATACTAATTTTTCAAACAATCAAGGTTTATTTTGTTCAGTATGTTCAGCTCAGTGTATTCTCGGAGCTGCCCAACTTTAGTATTTCGGCCACGGAAACTTTTTGCAGAGAGAATACTAAAATCTTAAGAGAGTGAGAAACTTCCTCATTAGGATATTTTGTAAACTACTGTAGTTTTGTCTCATCAGTGATTCCATACGTTTACGTTAATTAGGAATATTCCTTCATGTTCGCTAGAAAAACAAACCGCATTTAAAAGGCCTCATATCATTCGTAACAAACGAATCCAATTACCGATAAGTAAATTATTATAGCTGCATGATGCGGCGTGGTGGACGTGAAAGAAGTTCAAGATTACAAAAATCAAACCCTTTGTTTTAGTTCCAAACTTGGGCCACCTATAAGATGAACAATTTTAATCCAATTAAATAGCACTCTTCTTCTTATAAAAATACATATAAGGAATGTTACAAACTTATCCGTCGCGAGTTTTCTTGTCGGCTCTCTCGAATTTCCATTTTTTTACTTGTCAAAGCTTTGAGGAATATCCTGAAAGTCATGTTTTCTGTGTCTTCTGTCAACAATATTATATCCCAATTAAAAACTCTCAAAAATCATAAAACCATGTAATTTGAGCACAAGACAAGGCCAATCTACTTCTTCAAATCAAATAAAGTTCATATTCAGGTCTAATGCAGTTGCTTGAAGGGCATCGATTGGCTTTCTTATAGCCTAAATAAAAATAATTAAATTTTTAATGCAATAAAAGGAGTATCAAACAAAAAGAAGTTAGATGCTTATTGAAATTTCGTATCTGCGAAAAACTTTTTGAAACACATAAAATAAGTTTAAAAAATTGGTCACATCCTATAGAGGTAAAGATATAATGACAGCAAGTGAAGTGAATGTGCCATAATTATTGCAAATGGCTGCAAATGTCATTGCTTCCACATTATATATTTTTGACAGATAGAAAAAGAGTTACCAAAAAACTATGAAACACAACACACAAGAAGATCGCGAAATGATTGATTCTGCGATTGTTTGACCAATCTCCATTCTGTTGTTTTAAAAAAGTTTGAAATTCTTGAAACTAAAGAGAAGATCACTGGTTTCAGATTTTTAATAATTGATGGTGAGGTAATGAAAAAAGCAACAAAGATGTACATAATGACATGGCAAGTGAAAGGCCAATTCTAAATAAATCCTACGAAGGTGTCGTAAGCAATACAGATGCAAACGCACGTACCAAGAAAAAATGTTAATAATGTCCTTATTGTTTCAGCACATATTTTGAGACAAAGAGTAACAAGTAAGAAAACATATTAAAGGGGTAAAAGCAAGACTACCTATTCATGCAATGTATTTCGTCGGTACATTTCATTTATTATTTTCTTCCTTTATTAGGAGAAACAGAAAAAGAAGTGTCAACGATTTTTTGCGTCTCATATCCTTAAGATCCTGTGAAAAAGTGGATGCTGACATCAAGCAAAGAAAATGGCGCTAAATTGGCCAAACCATGAAGAAAGCTTATTACAACATAACGGAGCAGCTGAACGAAATCATCAAAGGGCAAGACGAGTTGGCCGCAAAAAAAAAAAAAAAAAAAACATGGATTTCAACTTTCATTAAGAAAGCTCAGTCCCAGAAATTGCAGTCATAATGGTCACATAGAGATATGGATGGATGTTGTTACAAATGTCGCCACCAGCAACAGTTTCCGGAAAACAACAAGAAGAAAATCTTCATTGCGCAATATGGCAACAAAATTATAGTATGATCACATGCATATCAATTTGCAGGGAAACGTTAAAACTTTTATTTTCGAATCAATAACTTACCCTTAAATCTGAAGTGCCTAGCCTATATCAAAAAATACAGTAAAAATATAAACAAAAAGTTACTAAAAAATGTTTCCTGGATTTTATTTGTTTCGGAAAACAAAACATATATAAGCTTTTTCTCAACATCATCTTATGATGCGACTGTTCGCCTTTTTATTTACTTTTTGTTTCTGAGTCTAATTATTCCAATACACCGCACTCGAGCACACATGACTGAAACTTTCCCAGGGAGGAGAGGAGAGGACTTGAAAAAAAACCAAAAAAAAAAAAAATGAAGTTATCCTTTGTTGAACTTTATAATTGGTGTTTTAAACCAAAATGTGTGTGTGGAACTTTCGAAACTATGGTGTGAAAATCTGAGCTTTTCGCCAACTAATTACTATCTTGTAGACTAATAATATTATGTCGTTACCCGTTACCGTTACCACAACGACGACGTTTAAAGGTGCTTCGTAATTGGTGGCACTTGGGGCAGATATTTTTAATTAATTTTCAAGGAAGAAAGTTACTCACATGAAGGATTTTTCATCCCATACGTACATTATGTATGTATGTATGTATGTATAATGTATTGAAATCATAGAAAAATAGGAAAAAAAGTAAAATACAAAGAACAAACAAATATCTGTGATAAAACTGAAAATAAAAATGAAAGGGAAATTGTGGAAACCTAATAGGGATTGAGAGCAATAAGGACACTTGTATATTTCAATTGTTGGAATATTGAAGTAGGGACAGGATAAAATGAAAAAAATAAATAACGACCTACTTACGCTTTACTTTTGTAGGGCTACTTTGACATTTTATTATTTGATAAAAGGAAAAATGATTTAATTATTATAAACGAACGAGTCCTGAGATGTGTATTGCGTTCCTCAAACTCACTGGAGTAAGCTGTTTCATAGAATTTTGAAATGATCAACATTTACAAATTGGATTTATGTAAATTGTTAAGCAAATGCATATGAAATTAAAAAAAATAATATGAAAAAAACACAGTTTAAAATTATTTATAGGTACATTTTTCTATAAGTTAGAAAATCATTACGAGGGTGAGTCAATAAAACTAACATAAATTATGTTGTCATCTTTCAAAAGAACGCACCCAAATTTCCAGACCGATATTTCAAACAGTTTTGGTGTGGCAGCCATTTTATATAGACGCCTACGAGGAAAAAGGTAATGCCGACACTTTTTGGGATGCGCATAGTACCTGGTTATAATCGCATCTATCGAGGGTAAAATTATTACTGGCGCATATCATTTTGGCGAAGAAAAAAGTTCTTTTTCATGTGAATAACGCACCGGAGCGGCGCACAGTTAAGCTACAAACGCCTATTTAATCCAGCATATTCTCCAGATTTAACCCCCTGTGACTAATCCTTGTTTATAAACATGATGAAATGGTTCGGAGGTAAAAGAATGAAGAAGTTATAGCTCAATAAAAGTTTATTTTAAGGGAATCTCTCCAGAAATCATATTATTTGGAGGGCATCAACAAATTGGAGGCACGTTGGATGAAAAGTAAAATGTTTTCATGCCAAAAATATTGTTTCTTATTTAAATTTTCAGTGGCGTATTTACCCACCCTGGTAAATTTCGATAAAATTGCTTCAAGAATTGCCAAAAAGGTCGCTTCCGCTTACTAAATTATTATACTTTTATTTGAAATTCGTACGTGAACTTTGAAATACTATCGCATGGATTTATACTTTTGCCCTCAAAAAATTAACCTGAATTCTACTAATTACGAGTAGAAATTATTTATTTTGTTCAGAAACGTACTTAAGTTTTTTAGCATCATAAGCAACAGAAATCTACAACGTACAAAAACCGTCGTCTCATGACGACTCAAAATCATAAACGTGCGTCGTCAGAATCATCAACATCAACAACATCACCAACATCATCAACATCACCAACATCATCAACATCATCAACATCATCAACATCATCAACATCATCAACATCATCAACATCATCAACATCATCAACATCATCAACATCATCAACATCATCAACATCATCAACATCATCAACATCATCAACATCATCAACATCATCAACATCATTAACATCATCAACAGTTATGCTTATGACCTTCTCTTAGTATTTCATATTATCACAGTCACAGCCCATATTTTAGGCGTCCAAACTCCAACACAGTTACAGAAAGGAAATGCTGTCCCTCCGGCAACGATTTCTCTTTGATTGGGAATATATCTTTCAAATAAGGGGTGTTTTTCTAGACGTATGGTTTTCAAGAAGAAATAAAACGCATTTAATTTAATGTTATGGCTAAAAATTTAGCTTTATTATAAAGATAAAAGTTTGCCATTATGATATATGTAAGTGGCCGCCGCGGCTCGGCTGGCTCTAATAAATTCCTGGGCGATTATGTCGAAAAAACTCAGCATCAAATTATATTTGTATTAACTTCTGATAAAATTAAATTCATAGTTGGCACAAAGTATTTTTTTTAGAAAACTATGAGAATTTAGATTGTTTTCGAAAGCCAAAGTGTTGCAAAGTCAACTGGATATTGGACATCGAATGGAACCTACCCCAAATGAGTAAAAAAAAATGTATTTACTAATTTAAAGATGCTTGTTGAACTCTCAGTTCAATTAAAGTAATACTTTTACAACATCTTATGTCAAAAGAATTATATAATGTCTTGTGTGCAATAAAATACATAAATTAAGATCCTGCAGCTGTCATATTCAAATAAGATTAACTATGCTGATAAGCTTATCTAATTGGCATCATTTCCTGTAATATTACTATGACGTAGCTACATATATACGCAATCCCTCCAATAGGCTTATTAGTCGTACCTCCTCTACCAACTATACATTCCAGCAAACATGGAATTATTAGCTTTTGCAATGATGAGTAGAGTAGAGAAGGTACATCTTGGATTTCTCGATCGAGTTTCCTCTGATGTACAAGAACCTATAGTAGACCTACTCCTTTATTCTATTATCCTCCCTCATCGTCGCGTCGTCACTGAAAAACAATTAATCTCTTCTATAAACGAGTTAATTACACACTGCTTCTTCCTGTAAGGAGCTATATTATGTCGCTTCCTTCAGATTTTCTAAATGAACCTTCAAGCGTCTATACTCCCGGAACAGCGGGCTCGGCGTGGAGCGCGTCTGCCTTGTTATAAGCTGCAGCAATTTAACCGCTTTAGCGGCATTAATCATTTAAACATCGACATGTATTCTATACGAGTATTTACGTACATTGTACATGTCCTTGAAGCTGTCGTTATTATGTTCAATTTCGTGTTCGTCGTTGTGTGCGATGGCTAATTATTACAACAAGACACAATTAACGGGCCATTAAGGATCTTTGAACCGTTCCGATTAAACATTCAAACTGCTGTAATTTATTAAGCTATTACTGAGATTTTTAACCATCATTAGAAAGCAACTACGAAACACGCCAAATGATGCTAGGATATATATTTAAAAAAGTATACTGATACGTCTATTCTATTGGCAGATTTCCAACTCTTGGTCTTTTCCAAGATACAAACTATTTTTAAGTGATTGAAAACTATATTTCAAGAGAAAAAATAAATTGCTATAGTTTTAGCAAATAAAAAGAAAAATAAACTCATCAAAGCAGGACAGACAGGACTTCTTTTGTTCAACTTGATGGGAAAGTATTAAAATATTTATACACACCTATAAGATACTAGATTTTCCTTCTTCCTGTTTTGCTTGCTGTTTACAATCGATTTCTTGGAAACTTTTCAAAACTCGTACGGTGTATATCTATGTACGTCTGTTCGTAAAGTAATAGGAACAATGGTACTATATTGAAATTAAGAAGCAAGTGTTGACTGTAATTTATACAACGATGATTAGTTTTCTTCTTTATAATTATTTTAATATTTAACGAAGATCATAGCCAGGCACCATGAAGTAAAGGATTTTGTGTAATTTGATTTTGTTTGTTTTTTCTTGGGATTTTGAATACAGACATTGCTTTTGAAATCTTCTTTCTATAAAATCGAGTTTCACTTTTGTGTGTGACTTTATATCTAGAATCAGGCTGGGCGGATTTTTATTTATTTTTTTTGAATGAATGTTGATAGTTCAGAAATTTTTTTAGTCTGTCCAGCAGAAGTATTTATAGTCGTTCCACTGTATAGCATTATGTAGTCGCAGTTTATATCGGAATTTATTTCAATAAAATTGATTTGATTTTGAAGATTGTATTACAAATTTAAAACAAAAATTTCGGCACTAGATTTTGTCAACACCGAAATTAAATTATGGTTGTGCCGAATTGCATTTGTTCAGTCAAATCTTCTAAAATTAAATATTGAACAGAAAACGTGCATTTGATGCAATCATGTATGTATGATGTTCGTTATGTAAGCGGTGGAATGTTTTTTTTATAGACGCACCTGATGGAACTGGAGAAACATTTCTGATTTCATTACTTTTATAGCACTTTACATTGGTTTCACTCGGGGAACCACTCATTCTGAAAACCAATGGAACAAGCTAAATCGCTTCTGTTCAATTTTAACACAATGTAGTGTTCGCAGGCATCAGTTTTACAAGTTTTGCCAATGTCAAAGTGGTGTACGTAGCCCGATTCGCGGTATAAAGGCATTTATACTGGTTCCTCGTATTAAATACTGCTCACCTAACTTCGTTGCTAACCTTCGACGTTTTCATCATCAGATTTGGATTCAACAAAATGTCACATTTGTCGACATTACCAAAACTATCGGCATTGCTGCATGCGAATAGTCATTTCCCCAATTAATATTCTATGTTGTGCTTCTTGAGTGGATTTTGACTTCAAATCCAGAAGCAAAATTCTCTTCTCAGAATCGTCAGAAGTGTCATTTGATTACCAATGGAACGGTTTCAGAAGACTTCCGGATGCTTCTGGACGCTTCTTTTTCTCCAATGGAAAGTGCTATTAGTGACCATACTCGTACGATCAGTAACCCAAATTGCATTGGCACTCGCTTCTTCTGGAATTGCAGCGACTTTATTGGAAGCATGGATGAACTGTACATTCTGCACTTAAATTGCCTTTGAACGTGCAAGCTACTGAAGCACCTCCTACATGCATGCGAAATTTCTAAAAACTCATGCATGGCAAGCATTTTACAGGAATGTTGTATGTATAATCGTTTGGGATGAATTTACGATGGCTCACAAAAAGTTTTTGGAAGCGTTTGATAGACCGTTGCAGGGAATTTTCGTAGAAACCAACGGATTTTTGGTGGTGTCTTAATAATGTTAGCAGGTTGTTTTCGCCAAACATTGCTTGTTATTTCTCGATGAATAGAATGCATGTACAAAAATCATCCTTATGCGTTTAGTTGAAAAATGATCCAATAGCATATACATTTTCGAAAGAGTTATTGGATGTTGGAAATTCGGCGAATCACAAGTTGATACTTCAATCTTCAAAACAGAATTGATTGACAGTGTATTCCCAAATACAGCAAGTGAACGAGCAATTATTTTAGCTGGAAAAAATAAAGACGAGCAGACATTTTGAATAAAATACCAACTCAATTGTATGCTTACAAACCAAATCGACACAGCTATGAATCAAGATGATGTCGTGAATTATCCAACAGAATTTTTGAGTCCTCTGGATTTATCAGGGCTACCACCACATTATCTACTATTCAAAGTTGGAGCGCTTTAGTTTCCGATACGACTTTCTTTTGCCATAACGATTTATAAAACATAAGGCCAATCTTAAGGAATATACGGTATCAATTTAGAGGTTCGAATTTTCAGCATGTGCAACTTTATGTTGCATGTTCACGTGTAGGCTTAATAATTTTGACCGATGGAAATACGAAAAATATTGTATATATCAAAAAACCTTTGCATACATTTTTTTTTAAATTTAAACACAATATAGAATCAATAATTTTTTGTATTATTATTAATTATTTAGTACCATGCGGGTGCATTAAAGCTAGCATTATTATGAAAAAAACTATATCGGACTAATAACTGATTTTTTTCCAACAGAGTTCTGTGGTAAGCATTGCAATATTCAATTCGTTAAATATTATATCAATCATAAAGTTATGAGAAAATTCTATGTAGGTACATAAAGCATTCTACATTCGTGTTGTGCTGCTAAAAAATATTAGCTGGTGAGTATTCTTTTCCAGGGGAGTTTTTTGGTGGATTTATTTGAGTAGAGGAATGCAACTGGCTACGTTGTTGGATCACTTTTTGAAGACAACAATGATTGAATAAGGAGAGACAAGAAAAATTTACCTACAAAGAAAACAAATTCTTTGCCATTTTTATTTGAAAATGATCTCTGGCATAATGGCCACTGATAGAGTCCAAACTTGAGGTCCAATTTCAAATCACTTTTTGTAGCATTTTGGGTCGTTTATGTTTGTCTTCCTTGTGACCAATGGTATCTGTCTTATCTATGTAGACTAGTGACTTTACAGGTACCTCACAGAAAATAGTCTAGAGATGTTTAATCTTAAGTTAAGCCAGCAATAAGATCAAAAACAAAACACAGAACCAATTCTTGTGTACGATGTCGAATGGACTCATTCGGGTCTTCCTCGATTCTGCGTTCTATAGCAGCAATGGCTTCTTCAAATGATGATTATTATCATTAAGAGTAAACGTGGTGCAAACACTTTCCATCTTTAATCGAATTAATTGCTCTGATGGACGATTGTGTCGACCAAATATGGGGGTATGTGCTTTTCACGAAAAGAGCCATGTTTTTCGAAACAAATCTTTTCAATTTACATCTGTTGTTCAGGCGTCAGTCGATTCATGATGAAATATCAACCCAAACTAACGATAAATCACATGGCAGATGAGAAAATGGCTGCCAATGAAAACAGTGCTGCCAATTTAAATTCCTATGCCTCTAAAGAAAACCTTTTTTCAAACTAAACAGCAACTTAAGCTAACATTAGACGGTCCTTGTAATGGTCCTTGCAAGGACAGCCTGACGTCATTATGACGTATTTATCTGTCCTAAAATCGACATGTCGTGTAATGGACATTGTAAAATGCTGTCCTTGCAAGGACAACCACAATGTTCACCACAATGTCACAATGTCATGTGTCCTTGCAAAGACAAATTACAAGGACCGTGTAATGGTCCTTCCATTGTTGATGGGACACAAGGACACATTTTTTTGACATCTGGTCCTTGCAAAGACCATGTCCCAACAATGCAACAGCACGAATTTCTGCCGGGACATTGTTGCTTGGAATGTCCACTTTTCAGGGTGGATTTGTTGTTGTTAAATTTCAATGAGCTGCCAAATTCAATTCAATTCAAAAAGTGACATCAGATTTTTACAACCTTGCGTGCATTTGCTCTGTTCCCACTCTGAACTTTCTTTTGGACCACACAGAACGAACTCTTCGTGTTGGCCCTTGGTTGTTGTTGTCGTCGTCGTCGTCGTCGCTGCTCTCCAATATATGTGCTGCGAGAATCGCCATCTGCAACTTTCGATTGTAGTACGACATACCTACCTGTTATAACTATAATTTTATTATATTATATTTAATTGAAATTATTTTATCGAAAACTTCACACACATACCTCTCGTGAATATTTTCTAGAGAAAAAAAAATACGACAGTCACTCAATTTATAAATGTCCCCGAAACGTCAAATTTACTTTTAACAAGGACCAATTTATAAATGTCGTGTAATGGTCATTGCAAAAAATTGCATTCTTCAGCGCGGTTTCATTTACTACCAACTGTCAAAATGGTCATGTCGTGTAATGGACATTGTTATGCTTGTCCTTGCAAGGACACCGAATTGCAAAAGTACTTTGGGACAAGAATGCCAAATTTGTTTCATTCGTGTAATGGACATTCTTACTAGCAAAGACACGGTGAAGAATGTCCATTTACTGACAGCACAAGGATACATTTTCTGTGACGTCAGACTGTCCTTGCAAGGACCATTTACAAGGACCGTCTATTGGTAGCTTTAAACCTTAAGTAGGTACATAAATCGATATGAAACTTTTTTGTATGGTGAATTCCACGACAATTTCAGATTTGCTCTAGATTTCACGAATGTTTTGATAGCATGGAAAACAAAAAAGATTGATTTTGCTTTTGTTATTTTGTGTGTTATTAACAGCTGGTTTGTAATACATATTGTAAACGAAATTGTCTTCCGTCTAAACGATACGCAACAACATCCCCCACAAAATCTTTGAAGGAATGTCTATGGGGTTTCTTTAAAAAAATTTCAATTTAAAAAAAAGCCAAATCATCGGATGATATTGAAATAAAATTAATAGTTGCTATTCCCCTTTTAAATACAATATACAACATATTATTTTGCAAACACATTTTTGTTTTACAAAACCACAGTACACTTATTGAAGGTAATATATTGCGCAGGTTGTCAACACCTGATCTGTCACTTTGGCAGCTCAAATTTAAAAAAATGGCTGAACAGGGAGACATAATGGTGGTAAAAATCAACAAAAATTTATCATTTTTATTAAATATATGCTTATTTATATAAATTTAATCATCTAAGACAATCACTTTTAAAAAAACCACGAGATTTCTATAGTATTTTTACATGCAAAAAAGTTAAAGTGTCTCCAGAGCCAGCCATTTTTCTTTATTTTGACAGATGCGCAAAAGGATGCAAAAATGAAAACGCTAAAGATATTACCTTTAATATGTGTACTGTGTTACAAAACCACAATGATAAAAACAAAGGAGGATGGGCAAATTGGTCCAACCCACCAACAGAAACAAGATATACGTCGTTGGAAAGGTCTTGTCGAGTACATCAATCTTTAGTATGGGCATCCAGCTCTAAACAATGGGAGAGCTGAGATAATGGTCAAACTATGATGCATTTTTCAAAGTTAGCTATGGTTTGGTATCAATAACTTAAAGCAACAATATGTATGTCGTTGAAAAGGTGTGCACAAGGCGACGATTTTTTGCTATGGGCACTCAGGTCTATGTCAAAAGGCATCTGACATAATGCACTTAATTCATTTCTATCTTCTGAGTAACTTAACATTGTTTTGGTAATGTTAACCAACAGATATAAAATATACGTCGTTGGAAAGGTGTTTTTGAGTACATCAAACTTTAGTATGGGCACCAAGCTCTAAACAATGGGAGAGCTGAGATAATGGACATTGAAAATTGCCCTTTTTCTACTGCACCGTTGCATTTTCTTATTCTACCATCAACAACCAAAACAAAAATAGTATTGGAAAGATCTGTTCAAGTCCAATATTTTTTGATATAGGCATCAAGTTGTAATCCATATCAGACCAGAGATAAAAAATATTGTTAATTAGTCTTTTTTGGGTGCATCCTGGTACTGACCTTCCTCCATACCAACAGAAATGAGATGCATATCGTTAGAAAGGTCTTCTCGAGTACATCAAACTTTGGTATGGGCACCAAGCTCTAAACAATGGGAGAGCTGAGATACTGTACATAGTTAAATACAATACTCAGTCTCAGCTTAAGTTTGAATACATCCTTCACTTTAAATATTTTTGGCGCATAACCGTCGAGGAATATGTCAAACGCTTACACAAATATACGCGTAGTTCCAGAGCTCAAGTTGGAATAAAGTCTCGTCTGCTTAGTAAGTGTATGTTTAAAAATAGATTTTATATATACACTTACCTTTTCAACAACATAAAGCTAATTTCAATGTCCATTATCTCAGCTCTCCCATTGTTTAGAGCTTGGTGCCCATACTAAAGTTTGATGTACTCGAGAAGACCTTTCTAACGATATGCATCTCATTTCTGTTGGTATGGAGGAAGGTCAGTACCAGGATGCACCCAAAAAAGACTAATTAACAATATTTTTTATCTCTGGTCTGATATGGATTACAACTTGATGCCTATATCAAAAAATATTGGACTTGAACAGATCTTTCCAATACTATTTTTGTTTTGGTTGTTGATGGTAGAATAAGAAAATGCAACGGTGCAGTAGAAAAAGGGTAATTTTCAAAGTCCGTTATCTCAGGTCTCCCATTGTTTAGAGCTTGGTGCCCATATTAAAAAACCTTCCATTTGCAAAGACCTTTCCAACGACGTATGTCTTGTTTCTGTTGGTGGGTTGGACCAAATCCCATACAAAATTGCCCATCCTCCTTTGCAACTGACGGACGTTTAGGAATGTCAATTTTGTTTGTGTATGTGAAAGTTTGCATTTTGGACTTCATGGAAAATGAAGAGTGCTCGAGATCAAATCAAATGGGTTTTTTTGGTTGCATTGTATTCAAAATTAGTTTGTCATTTTTGCCACATATTTTTACCTTCCCACTTCAAAAATATTCTATTTTACTAAACCGCTGAAAACAACAATTAAATACAATTTCAAAATTAAATGATCTCCTAAACACTTTTCATAAATAATGTAAAGTGCGTATTAATTATTTTAATTGTAAACATCATTCTTAACATCATGAACAATAATTTGTAATACAAAAAAAAAACCTAATTAATGAACACTTTGAGCGCATATTCATAAACCTCATACCAATAAAATACTAATAATCGTTTGTGGAAATTCTAAAATATGATTGCCTTCATTTTTTAATTGAGATAATATTAATGCACACGAATGGCTTTCTGAGGGGCAAAGGGAGGGGTTTTTGCAATAAAATAAACCAATCAAGGTCGTTATAATCCTGACCGGTTACTAAATCCACTTGACGTTTAATAATAATAGTTGGTATCGATAATACACTTTTAAAACATTTTACAGCTTGCATCCTGGCAACTGACATATCCTAGAGTGCAATACACATACAAATTTTATTATTATGATTTTGGCCATTTTGTTGTGAAATCTAAACAATTTGAGGTCGTTAGGTGGAATCCTTTCAAACACCACACTACACAATATAGACAGAAAGTGTTGCTCCTGCAAAGTATGCAACATATGTGTGTGAAAATTCCCTGCAGTATTGCCAGTTCACTAATTTATTGTTAATAATGATATTTCAACAAGCAACATGCTTATGGTGCGTGGTGCATAATGTAGACTACAATAATTGTGTAGCTATGTTTTCGTAACTATGTGGATGTGGATATTTTCGTGATTATTTGCATTTATTGAATGGCGGTAGTTTACCTAATGGAATTTTAATACTTTAAGCCTTTTAGTATGAGGGGTTTTCAGAGAAATGCTCGCATTTAGCCATGAAATTTGATTTTTTTTTTACAGAGTAGGTATTCATAAAATGGAGCATAAACCCAATTTGAGAAATTTCATGGATATTTGCGTGCTAGGAATCAGAACTCATGGATTAATAGCTTAATCAGTTATGTGCATTCCCTTTTTTTTTTGGCTTATATTTGTTTTTCCCAATATAATTGAGTTAAGTAAATGTGACCAGAAAAACAAACTAAAGAATTTGATAATTTTTTTGATAAAGGGCTTGATTTGGACATAGTTGAACTGTCATGGTAAATGTTTGGATAGTTTGAAGTTTTATTCGTAATGATATACAGTTTTATGACCAACCAGTTAGCAACACTTGGATGATTCATTATCTTCCTATAGTTATTTCTTTAATACTATACATGTTTATAAAAATTGTTTTCCTCAATGCAGGTTGTTTAAATTTCTGGTAAAAAAATTTTGACAGCCGCAATAAAGAAAAGTGGGAAACAACTAATGCGCACTGTTAAGTATGTTTCTGATACCAACATCATTAATAAATGGAATAATAAACTAGGACTTTAATGACAATGACAACCCTCTTATTCTCCAAATCATTGATATAAAACTTTACGTGGCAAACGTATTATAACATGATGTTTCGAATAAGACAAAGTACACAAAAAGAAACGGACTGGCTGTTGGTTGATGCCGTGGTTTACAATGCACTGCATTCGGCACCTTAAGTAAAGTACGAGTACACTTGTGTGGCTCTGTTTCTATCGAGCACCCCCAAGTTTTCACACTTGCGCAATTTAGCACTTTAGCCGCACTTTAGCAAGCGATTTCCTCGAAATCAAGATGGTACTCTTACCAATCACTCAAGGTTCCAACTTTTCCCGACCCAACTTTCAACAAAAAACAGTTAAATCTCATAGATTTTTTTAATTTAATTTTGAATTTTGGCACCCTGTCGATTGAATTATATGAAAAAGTTTCACCCGGTCAAATCATAAAAAAAGGATCCAAATGATTTTTAAAACTACATCCTTTTTAAACTGAGCTGTAAAAGTTTATGCGACTATTAATTTTACTTTAAAAGGTTAAGCTTAACTTAAGGGTAAGCCTTTGTATATACATTTTTATAGTATTATCATGGAACATGCTCTTCTGTTATTGAACTTCATTAATGGCGGCGCTAGTTGTCTTATCTACTTTGCATCAAATTTCTTCTATTGTTGTTTTTGCTTCCCAAGACAATTTAGACAAAAACACTCCTAAATCACCAATAAAGTGTTTGTGAACTTCATTCATAGATGTCAAAACTTAATCAAGAGTTTAAAAAGCTATTACGATAAGTCATGGCATGGTTGCAAAAACTGTACAAAATGATCCACGAACGCCGGCGCCGCCGTTTAGAATTTCATAGAGACTACTCATTGACAGAAAACTTTCTTGGAAGTATAATCTTCGAATTTCTTTTAAAATTGGGCAAGCCGCAATGAAATGGAAAATGGTAGATATTCTCCGATTCTCTTCTGTTAAACAAACTGCAAATTTGCTAAAGATCGGATCTATAGGGCATGAAATTAAGATTTAACAATTCGACTCTGGCTCTGAAAATGGTGGTAATAACTTTGATGTGTAGTTGTTGTTAAAATAGCTTTCTTCAGATAGTATGTGATGGTTTAGATTCTTGTATATTACTCTGGAATCCGATGAAGATGCTCTAGTTAAGTGCTGGTCGAATATTTTATCATCCACTTCAGCTATGATCGTTGAAAATATATCGTGCAAGTTGCTTACGTTACTTTCTGACAAAGATAAAGTAAGATCGTGAGATCTTTCCAGCTGATTCCATTCCCTGAAGGAAAAACATTTAGTTGTAGCGACCTTAACTCGATTGATCTATGCAAACTGCTCACACTTCTCTTCATCACTCTTGTTAAATAATCGGAGTGAGCCTTCAATTTTTTTCAAATAAATTCGAGGCAACCCAGACTCGACGCGCAAGGCATAAATATTGGTGTTGAGATTGGTAAGCGGAATAGTCGCTTCAAGAAATACAATTGGACAGCTTCAAATTCTTCAAAAGGACTGATCCCGAAAGCCTGCGTTCCATATCACATACAAGTGTTGACGGTTGCGTTAAAAGCCCGATATTTTGAAACAAGATCAATGTTAGGATTTGCGAAGAATTTTGGCCACATGATGTTAAGTGCTAACTTAGCTTCGGAACTTTTTTCTTTTGCGTGTTTTCCAAAATTTAGATTTGAAGATAGCAATACTCCCAGATATTTAAATTCTCGTACCACTTCTAACCGCTTGCTGTGAAGTCGCCAAGATTCTTCACGTGATATCCGCCAAGCACATCATCATTTTCCCGGATAGCTACGCTGCGCTGAATTATATGGATTCCATCTTCACTAACTCCAAAACACCTCTCGATTGTGAACCATCTTTCAAAAAGATGGCAGAACAGTTTAACAGTCACCTCTGTTGCGCTTGCCAAGGCATATAATGTTCCAAAGAACACCAAATGAAGATCTTGCCAAACAAGGTATTTGAATGCATCGCTATAATTAAATTATTCTTGATTAAGATCTCAGGTTCGGGCAGGTGGTAACACATGTTTAGCCAAAAACCAAGACTTTGATCTCTCTAAACAGTCTTCACATTAGCCAAATTATAGGTGTCACAATAGGAAACTGTCTCTTAGGTAGGAGGCATGCCGTGAAATGGGCCTGTTCGCGAACGACTTTCGCCAAAGTTTTATGGACGAAGAAGAGGAGGAGACAACTGTTCATCTCCTATGTATGTGTACATACACTGTACTAGCTAATAGTCGGAGAATCCTGTCTAGTTTACAAATCACAAAATTTTCAAAAAATATAACATCTTCCGATAGGGTGAATTATTTTCCGCTACCTTGTAGGAACTATTTGCCGCAGTATCTCTTTTGTGTTACAATTCGTCTAAAGTCAACTTTAACATGTATGTAATCTTTACAGTTACAAAAACTGTGAATACTTCCACAAGAATTTTCACAGAATTTATGACTCACACCCATTATTGCCAAATGAGAAAAACTAATTCCTCACAATTTTTTTGGTTGCGAACTTCCCAAACATCCTTTGCATTCGAAATTAGTATTTATTGCATACCACAATTAAATTATAATCATTTCAATTGAAAATCCACTTTGAAAACATATTAATTTAACGTTTAAATTAATATTAAATGATGATACTTTCGTCATTCCTGATGCCAATAATTGAAATTTACATACACAAATGCAATAAAAATAAACTCTGCTAAAATATGTCAATAAATTCACAAAAAAAAGGAGAAGAGGTTGGTATTGGTTGGTTTGAGGGGTCGAGTAACAGAAACTCACATTATTTATGTATGTGCTTGTGCCATGTTGTATATATATTATTTACTTTTTTTTTAAATTAAAATTTTATAAAATTAATTTTCGATTTTCATATTCAATCAACGTATAAAAAGGGAAATTAAAATACCACACTGTTGCCCGCTGTTATAGCTGTGAAATGCCCAGTACCAACAACAACCAAATCCAAATCCGAAACCTATCATAATATTATATCCCAATCCGGAGCGAAGAGTTTAAAACAAATATACAGAACTGTACAGTACATCCATACCAAGAGGCCAGAGATAGAGACCGAGACCGAGGACCGACCGACCGACCGACCGAACTCTTCGGCCTGGCCTTATAGTTTTGGATTGGAGAAGTACCTATACCTACCTACAAACAAAACGAACAATCGGCACGATTACCTGCGTTAGTGGCTCAGGTGCTTCACGTCATGAATAATGTATTTGGATACCCGTATACGCGGCTGTGTCTACAGATTATTTCTCTTCCACATCTACAGGCACAAAATATCAATATCTACGTTTAGCAGTAGGCAAGGCCGTAGTCAGAAATTATTGTTTTCGGGAGGGTTTTTAAGAGGGATTATCTAATGGAATGGCAGATCAAGTTGTTGTATAGGAGCTAAGCTTGTACTGACTTATTTTTACTCGTCCAACTTCGTAGATAGGCTACTTCGCTTATTTATATCAAAATACTCGGATTCAACAATAACAAACCTTTTGACAAAGTTTCGTGCAATTAGACACTCCTTAATGAATATTTTCCATCGGACGGACATTTGAGTTATATAAAAATAATACTTATAAGCGAAAAACTAAAAATTAAAATCGCCAAATTCGCTGCTCGAATCGAGAATTTTTTGGTTTGATTTTGTATTAAAACTTTGAATTGTTTTAAACAAAACGTTCAATTTGACAGACCAACAATTTCAAGTTATATAATGGAAGTGAGTTGGAAATAGTAACAAATCGTAACTATTTGACATTTAAACGTGAGTTAAGGAACGCTGTTATGAACGCCTTTTTGTTGACTATTGTTAACAATTAGTTGTTGACTTTGGTTAGAAAAAGAACGCACCAATTTGGTTTAACTTAGGTACGTCATTTATTTTATGGAGGAGTAAGAAACCGTTTTGTAGTGACTGCGTTCAAAACTACTATTTCGATGACTCCATTCAGCATGCATGAATGGAAAAGATATAAGTTTTAAGTGCTTACTAGAAAAATGAAAAAATTATTAGGACTTCGACTCCAAAAATTAAAATCGCCAAAAACAAAAAATATCGCCTTTTTTGGGGTATACATCTCCAAACCGATTTTTGTGTCGCCAAAATAAATTTGAAAATGCCATTTTGGCTATAAATCGCCACATCTGACAAAGCCTGTTCTTGAGTAGATTCTGCCTTCAAATTGAGAAACGAAATTCCCTTTTTAGAATTGTCAGAAGTGTCATCTTTGTATCAATAATGGAACGTTTTCAGAAGATTTCTATATGCATCTGGACGCTTTTTCCCTCAAATAGATGAAAAGCTATTAGAAAACGATTTTCTTGAGGCGATATTGACGGATGAACAATGTGTGGAAGCCTTAAATGGTGTCAAAGCCGACATCACAGCCATCCAAAAAACAGCGGTTATTTGGATGCCTTTTTGTTAAGAGGAAGTCTTAGGTAAGAAGTCTTAAGGTTTTGTGGCATAAGTCCAAACTCAGCAACATCTCGCTGATCTGCTTTAATGTACATACTGAGGAAAATGATGACAAAGTCAATGAAGAGTTCAACGATCTTCTCGAGAAGACGTTATATGAATGCCCGAAGTTCGACACTAAGATTGCTCTTGGTGATTATAACGCGAACACTGGAAAGGAGGGAAGCTTTATTTTGACAGTCGGAACGACAACACTTCTGGTAACGGACACAGGATAATCGACTTTGCTGCGAGGTGGAGTGACATCTTAGCTAGCATATACATATATTTCCCACTCCTCGATATACACAAGGCGTCTTGGCGGGCTCCTGGTCAAGATACCTTCAACCAAATTGATTATATTGCGATCAATAGCGGGAAAACCACCAATATCTTGGATGTTTGCACTTTCCTAGGGGCCAACATAGATTCGGAGTACTATTTTTGGATAAATCTTTCTCTCAGTAAATGACACCTGCGCAATGATTCTGGCTTCAACCGGTAAAAAGCCTTCTCCAAATCCACAAACATGAGGTTAGAATGCAACTGAACCTCAGCGGACGACTAGAGTAAAATGCGCCTCGACACAAGATCGTACAATGCCAAAGTCCACTTGTTGCACCGTGAGTGAATTCCCCGTTGCGAAAAGAACAACTTTCAGAAACTCACAAAAACGTCCTCAAGTGAAAGCTTCCTTAAAATTGGAGTCTAAACGAACCCTCCCCCCTCCATATTTTTGTTTGCAATGAGCCTGCTTTAAGCCTTTCAGAGAGTTGGTGAGCCCCGAAGTTATGTTCAACAGACATCAAGCGAGATACCATACTTTTGTGGTGGTTTGTGTGAGTGCAACGACAAAGCGGAAGGTGGATCATCACCAAGAGATTCATAGAGAATGTTGATTGATGAAACAATGCAACGTAAGAGTATATGCAGAAGGATTACTATTTTTTTTTTTTTATATTCTGTCTGCATGTTTTGCTTTGTGTATGTGTGGTGGTTTGGTATACGGTATGCAAGCAGTATCTACTATGTCCTGTCACTTTCCTCTCACAACTTTATTATATTGTTAGCTAAATGGCTCACCTCACATCACATATTGGATTGGTGGAGGATGGAGTTTCTACTAAGGAAGTAGATTGGGTCAAAAATGTGAATTTAATAGCTGAACGAATATGGAATCATTTAGAGCTGCAGCCAGCGATGTCAGATATACATTTTGAATAAGGTTGCTAAAACATAAAAGAGTATAGGTACACAGAAAAGCAGTGTTGTACATAGAGGAGATACTTTATTGGATGTGCATTTTGGGGAAAATTGCAATTTATGCCCTGTCACCACACACTCTACTGGTTTCGAACAAATTTTATCATTAAATGCTGCCCCTACATACACCTTTTATACTTTTATATGCTCATAGCCGTCGTTGTTTGACCTTAAAATGTGTAATGAATGGTTCCAATTCCTGGATCCATGTTTTTCGTGCTGGGGGATTTTTTGAAAATCAGAACGACCGACGACGACTAAAATGACGATGACACCAGCACGAAGGTGCTGTTTTAATAGGTTTTCCCACTATTATCTGTTCAAAAATGTCTGTAGATACGAGCAGTAGGTGGTGTATCTATGCAAAACAGACACGTGTAATGAGTTCAAAAGGATGTGTAAGAGCGAAAATTACAAATTTATCCCTGTTGTCCTATAGGCATATAGTTATATATACATATTTAACCTACTCGTACTTGTATTTTATATTGTTTGTTGGGCGAAATCCAATTTGCACAAGCTCATTGTCCAATGAACCATTGTTTATTGATTAATAATTAATTTTAAATAGAGACAGACACAGAGTAAGTGACTATCAAATTAAAATTTAGATGGTGGAAGATTTTAATTAAATTATTCACTTCAAAAAGCTCAAGTTTTTTTTTATTGAATACCTATAAAATATCGAAATCAAAGGAAGTTTAAAATATTATGTCGAATAGAGGGGACGTAGTTGAATGTTCACAAAAGTTTCTTTCCTTTTTTATGACATAATGTTGTCCACTTAGGTACCTACTATTTGAAGAGGATGTTATTTTTTTTTTTTGGATTGAAATCAAAAAACTCTCTGACATTAAAAATGTAAAATAATTTCATTGCAATTCAATTGTGGCTGTGGGAAAGGTAAGTTTTGTGGTAATTGGATAGGTTGATGTAGTTTAAATGTAGCGAGAAAGGGTGGGCTTTCCTTTGGTTCGATTCGTTATATAGCCCAGGTCCTGCGGGAAAAATTAAATTGCTACCTTTATAATTCACATTTTGTTTTTGTTTGAAATATTCTTAATAGAAGTAAATGTTCACTGACTGCACACAACTCCGTCACGTATGCAATTTGTTCGTGAATACTTCAGTAATTGCAGTTTGCAGCAAGTAAAGTGCAGGTATGCATTAAAAACCTGTGGGCTACGGTGCTACGGGTTTTGGCTTCTTGGATCACCTAAGGCTAAGACCAACGTTCGATTCCGTGCAAATGATTTGGTGATTCCGGAACATTTTATACGCACAATCAAGACGGTCGTCTTCGGATGCTTCACACCTTGGATTTATCTATTATCGCAGTTGGTATACCATCAATATATATCATTATATGAATCATTATGCTTCGAAAGTTTGGGAAGGACTTGTAAATTGACTCTGCAAAACACATTTTCAAACTGTATAATTATGGACCTTTTGAAGATCATAAACTCAGATTATTTGTGGGGTTTGAGAACATCAATTTATTGCATTATGTAGTTCAAAAAATCTGATGTTCAAAACATAAACATGAAACTTTTGAGGATATTTTTTCAACTGGGGATGGGGAACACAAAATTGTTTACTTTAAATAGCTTTGAATTGAAATAACATGTTCTGATAAAATTTGGTTTTCTAAAGGGATCCAGATTTGATGAATTGATGGCAAGTTGTAAGCTTTGTATGCACCCAAGCTTATGCAAACACAACCCAACAACAACTTTCAAATGATCTGCCACCCCCAACAAATGTACCAACAACAACACACCGGTACATCCTAAGAGAAAGAGTAACTAGAAACATCAATCAAACGTCAGTCTAATCCCGTGACCACGAAGAATGAAACTTCTTCGAAACGTCGGGAAGAAGAAATAAATATATATTTCTAAAAAAATTACGCGGTAAGCTTCCGAAAAAAAAAATTTTATAATATTACAATGATTAATGTCCGCGAGAAGAAAAGTTTAAAACAAATTGATGGTTGGAAAGTCATTCACAATAAATTCTCATCCTCCAAAAATAAATCCCTGCATTATTTTCTGTTGCCTCCTGGACTTTTGAAGTAGGCTTATTTACCACCATATTTGTATACCATTGAACATAGCTTGTAGGCTTATTTCAAGACCGTATCCTGATCAGCAACGTTAACAACGGAACGACCCATTAGCAGCTATTTGGTCTCTTTTTATGGACACAAGCGTTACCAATTCTCAACCATAAAGAGGCTCCTACAAGGATATAAAGGCCATAAAAAGAGGCCCTTACTTAAATGAAAGGAAAAAGTGGTATAAGGCACGGCGAAAACAAGAGGCATACACATACAATAATTATTAATGACTGATGATCTGAAAGTCGTAAAAACAGGGTCTGTCTGTCTGTATCGGCACATACAGCCTGAACGGTTGGGCTGGATGGCTTCAAACTTGGTACACAGAACAATTTTTGGAATAAGTATATTATAGCTCTTAAACTAACAGTACCTACCTGAGGTATAACTTCTTTCGAAAAACGTATTACCTACTTCTCTTAAACAAAGTGGTTCCAACTGGTTTTCTAAAACTATCTGAATGAGTATTTTTTTATGGTAAATTTTACTTTGGTCGGAATTATATTTTTTAATAATTTGTTCGCATCCAAGGGAGTCTTTAATACCCTTAAAATGAAATAACACGATGCGAGCGTTAAGGAAATTCGGAAGATAAAAGAGACACCGACGCACATTGGCTTAAAATGTCGTTATATCACAATAGTAGGGTAAAATCGAGCGTTTTCTGAGGTCAATACAGATGGATCACTACCAAGCCGACATGTGATGAGCTTAATTACGAAGCTAAAAAAAAAGATACAAATAGTGTTTCAAGCTCTTCTGATTCTCACTTCATTTTAGTGAGAACTATGATGTGCATATTTCTGCGTCCAAATGTATTATAAGTCTTAAAACCATATTGATTCTAAGGCAATTCTTCATATTAATACATACATACTTATTTGTTCTTAAGAGATTCTAAATCCGATCAAAAATATTTCCTAATGTTAACGATTGAAATAGTAAGTATAAGTCCTACTTGTACCCACTCTCCCCTAAGCACAGCATTCTCCTCTAATCTTTAATTTTAATTTCCGGTTTATTTCCTGACCTTTTAAAAGTCATAAAAGTTATGGGTTATGCGATGGTGCTTGAAGTTCATAGCTTCTATAGTTTTTGGTTTTGAATACTCTCTGTCCCGCAAAACAAAAACAAAAGGACAGCTAAGGAAGTCCTTTGTATAATCGTGTAATATTATAAAAGTTATCCACATCATAACAACCACTTTTGTTTTAATACTTTAAATTATGATTGACATAGTTACTGAACCTTATTTATTGCAAAACAACTTTGCCAAAAACAATTAAGCTTTTTAATGAAGCCATTATCCTTGCCACTATCAATTCTCTTTGTCATGTTCAAAATTATGCCAGTTCACATTAATTAGCCCTGCAACAAGGACTTTTGATTAAATATTTCTGTTTTTGAAAATTATACTTTAAAGTGTAAATAAATTATTTTGATTGCCATCTCTCAAAAACTCAACAGTTCACAATAAAGAATGAAGCTGATGGAAAAAATTGACATATTTTTGACAAAGTATTATATGTACATCTTTTTTGAAAATTTATTTCTTCCACATGACTACGCTATGCTTAGTATCCTTTTTCACCATTTTTGTTTGTTTGTGAAACAACAATTTCCATTAAGTCTCTTCATCAAAGGACGTCAGATAATAAATCAAAAAAAAAAACCTGCCTTATTTTGTGTTGATTTCACTTCCAGATGGAAGTCTTTTTCTTTGAATTGGAATTGGGAAGTAGAGGATCTCTTTGCTTTAAAAGGCCAGTCCCTGATTAATTTTCCTTGCAAACGACAACCTTTATTTACTCAACTCAAATATTTACTTACCGGGATGTTTAAGGATGCGTAGGGCGTATATTCTACAGACACCGCCAGCTAGCAACCATCTACTCTCTTACTCTTCTTGAATTCACTCATGTTGTTATGGGTTAGGATAGAATTTTTGGTATGTTATCTCTCTGGTTAGGTCATCTTCATTATTAAGGACTTCAAAAAGTGTACATCATCACACAGAAAATGAGCCAACGTCTATTGATGATGGTGGTGTCCTTTCGCAACATCAAGCATACATACATATGTACATCTATCACTGGAAAAATAAATTAGCTTCCAGAAATTTCCTGTAGCTTTAAGGGCATAGCATACACTTTCTCACACACTCTCTGTTCAAAGTGGAGGAGTTTTCTTAATTAATGATGCATCCTTGAATGTCCTGTCCTTTTGAATTTTTATTATTTCCCATAATAATTAATTTTATCATCGCGGAAAAAAAATTAATTAGATTTTTATTTTAAAATTATTGACTTTCTTAAGTATGTAATGGAGTTCCTTTTTTTTTTTTTTTGCAAATCCTAGTTTAGTGGAACTTTGAGTGAAAACATTATATTTTTTGAAAAGAAAAATTCCTTTCTACATTTGACCTATGTATATTTTTTGTTGAGAAATCCCCACAGATGCGATGCGATGATGGGACAAAAAGGAGGAAAATATAATAAACTGTTGTGTTGAGGGCGGTTAAAGGTTTGGTTTAAAGGATGCTTGGAAAATGGCGTGTTATCGTCTGTGACAAAGATGCTTTGCAATTCAGGAATCATGATTTTCTCCTTGGGGCTAAGAATGTGCGTTTTTTTCTTTTTTTTTAAAGTATATATATAAAATGTTTTTCTTTGATGCAGGATAAACGATTTTTTTTTTGTTTAAGATGGGATGATGTTTCTTTTTATTAAGAGGTATTTATTGTCATGGAGTACGACTCCGTATAATATTTTGCTTTATGAAAATGATTGCTTTATTCAATGATTCTCATTTTTGTGTTTGAAATGGAATAACAAAAAAGTTTTTGTACACACGTAATAACGATTTTTTTTTATAAACTAAGTCAAATTTATTAAAACAATTCTATAAAGTTCATTTTTCCTCTGTATTCGTTTCTGTCTTAAAAGTATTTGATAAATCAACTACAGGTGAAACAAAAGAGACTTAATAGAGTAAGACCAGTTCCAATATGAGTTCCTTTCTCTTAAGAAAACGATTCCGAAAAGCTACATTCCAGGAAACAAACAATGGAGATCGATCTGCTTTTATCACTGAAGATTTTCAATTAAAATTGATGTATGTACAATAGAAAATACTTGAACTTAACGTGATGTCAGAGTCATGATATGTATGCCAGAAGCTAGTTTTTAAGCGAAATTGAACTGAGGCCCTGCTCCGGATTGCTAATCTTGAAAGTTGAACTTCAGCTTGTCTTAGAATCATTGAAAAAAAGTTTTCTGACGGACACCAGCAAAGTGGTCGATGAATTTCTTAACAGAGCTCTGACCAAATCGGCAGATAAAGCAACTAAATTATTCCTGACAATCAGTTTGGCCTTATATGAGCACATGACAGCACTTTGGTTACATTTATGTGATGTCCATTTCCTTGAAACCAATTTCAGAAAGCTGAATTAACTTCCAGAAATGTGGAGCTATCCTGATGTTTTGAATCACATCGTCTTTGGCTTCTTGGAAAACATGAGAGAACTGAAGTGATCGTTGTACCAAATGGCCATAAACTGGACAGCTAAATTAGGGTTGAGGCATCAGTCAGTTTCTACATTTCAACTGATGTGAAGATAGTGCTCTGTTCCAGATCTAATAAAACAATAATAGTTTTAGCAGTCGTCGTAATGGCATGGTAAAGTTGATTCGGTACATGCCCTCATCTGCCAGATAACTCCATATGGAAGCACTTTGTGGTTAAACGTTGTTCCATCTTAAATGGAAAAGATTCGGGTGGTTTGGTGAAACTGCCTTCATGGGTTTCACAGAACACCAGATGCAGAGTACAAACAGTGCCCATTAATGAACCCGGTCTTAACTGGAAGAAGAGCTCCAATAAAAGTTAACTCGTTAGCAGCAGAAATGAAATAGAGCTTTAATCCACGTCGAGGTCATTTAACAACGTCGAACTGGGTGAGAAGAATATTACTTTAAAAGTCTATATTTTGTCTTGCATCTTGCTTTCAAACTCATTTTCCCGACTTAGTTAAATACATCCTAAAAATATGTTATAAAATATCAACTACTTTCGTTCTTTACACAACACATGCGTAGTCATAGTATATTTTCAGGGTGTTGGTCAGTATTTCACATGGCTATTCTCAAGCACCAAAATAAAGACTATGAAAAAGTAATAAGGCGTTATTTTGTTTATTCGGTAAATATCAAATATTATATTAGGGGAGAGTACGATAACTTGGCCGCCAAGATTTGATAACGGGGTTTTATAGAGGGGTTAAATACAAGCATTTTTTACTATGGGAGGGGGGGGTCTATCTCACCCCGTTTAGAAGGTAGGGGCAATTTTCGAAAAAAATGACTTAATCAAAAAAAAAAAAAAATTAAAAAACAACGGTAACACCTACAATAAAGAACTATACCGGGTTCGAAAGCCAGAACTCTGTTCTTTAATTTTCAATTTAAATTTTTTTATTTATGCCAATAGTTTTCAAAAAAATTGCATTCAAACTCAAAATTTTGATAAAAAAAATGAAAAATAAAAGTTTAGACAATTTTTTTCCAAATTGTGAAATTAAATGCCAAATTGGCTTTGCATGTTCGATGCTCATATTAATTCTGAATTAAACGCAAGAAACCAAATAATTTTATATCTTTTAGGTTTTGAGAAAATTGAAAATTACTAAAACTACTTTCTTATGAGGTTTTTGTTTTTTGGTATTTACGGTGATCTCGCTTTGAGGATTGATGTCATCTTCATCATCCAGAATGCACCACGAGGAGGTAGAATTGCATTGCCAAGCGAAGCGGGCCACCCAGGTACTGTTAATAACAAAAACTATTTGATATAGGCGCCTGCCTGACGACTGGACATACCCTTAGCGGAGCAACGAAGTTGCGTGAGCGCGGTGTGCCCCCGAAAAAGGAGGAGAAAATCAAAAGATCCCGCGAAGCGGGCCACCCTGATACAACTGATTGCAAATACTATTGACACAGGCGCCTGCCTGACAAATAAACATACCCTTAGCGGAGCAACGAAGTTGCGTGAGCGCAGTGTGCCCCCGAAAAAGGAGGAGAAAATCAAAAGATCCTGCGAAGCGGGCCAACCAGGTCAAATTAATTACAAATGTTATTGACACAGGCGCCTGCCTGACAAATATACATACCCTTAGCGGAGCAGCGAAGCTGCGTGAGCGCGGTGTGCCCCCGAAAAAGGAGGAGAAAATCAAAAGATCCCGCGAAGCGGGCCACCCAGGTCAAATTAATTACAAATGTTATTGACACAGGCGCCTGCCTGACAAATATACATACCCTTAGTGGAGCAGCGAAGCTGCGTGAGCGCGGTGTGCCCCCGAAAAAGGAGTAGAAAATCAAAAGATCCCGCGAAGCGGGCCACCCAGGTCAAATTAATTACAAATGTTATTGACACAGGATGGTTGGGTGCTGTATGAATAGGGTAGGCCCTGATTGGTATCAACATGGCGATGCCCAGCGTTGCAACTGTCTCATACGCATCAATTGTGCTTATTTTACCTCCAAGTGGTAGCCATCGGGTACTGGTCTTGTCCACCCGGACTTGACTTGCTGAACTTATAAGCGCGAGTGTTGATCACAGAAAAATAGCAACACTATAATTGCCCTGCCATAAAACTCCTCTGTTTCTCTTGTTGGGTAGCAGTTTATTCTGTACGAACCCCTCAGAAAGCAAGCGAGCGGCGGATGAGCTTCCAATTAAGTGAACCAACGGCGACGCTTACAGACAATATGGTAGGCACCCCATTGAGCTACTTCGACATATTCGGAGCTCAGGTCTTTGGGTCCTTTCACTACTATTAGTCAGGGTAGTGAAATAGAGAAGGTGGCGGATGAGCCCATATAGGACCAACGGTAGCTCTCACATCCCCGTAGTGGGTTACTGACTCTGGATTTTCTCCAGCTCCTTTTGTCCAAGGAGAGCAGCATAGGGCCTGGTCCCCCAGGTTGGGGGTTGTGCGTCGGGGTAACTTCCCTACCACGTAAAAAAATTCATAGTTCCGAAACAACCAACTGCCTCGGATATGGATGACCCTACTGATGACGACCCTAGCAAACGAAACAAGGACAACGAATTTCGGTTCTGCACGTGGAATGTCCGGACCCTTAACAGACCACGTGCAGCCGAACAATTAGTGGAAGCCCTAGATGGTGTCAAAGCCGACATCACAGCCATCCAAGAAGTGCGATGGGATGGTGAAGGCACAAGGAGGATGAAAAACTGTGACATCTACTACGGCAAGTGCTACAGGACAAGAAACCAGCGGCTATTTGGATGCGGATTTGTGATAAGAGGAAGGCTTAGGCAAGAAGTCTTGGGGTTTCGTGGCATAAGCGAACGCATTGTCACAATCCGCATTAAATCCAAATTCAGCAACATCTCGCTGATCTGCGTCCACGCCCCCACGGAGGAAAAAGATGACACGACCAAAGAAGAATTCTACGATCTTCTCGAGAAGACGTATGATGAATGCCCGAAGTACGACACTAAGTTTATTCTTGGTGACTTCAACGCCAAAATCGGAAAGGAGGGTAACTTTGGCTCGACAGTCGGAAAGCATAGCCTGCACGACAACACTTCTGGTAACGGACACAGGCTAATCGACTTTGCTGCGGGGCGAAGTGTCATCTTAGCTAGCACATACTTCCCACACCTCAATATTCACAAGGGGACCTGGCGGTCTCCTGATCAAAATACCGTCAACCAAATTGATCACATTGCGATTGATAGCAGACATGCGTCCAGTGTCATGGATGTCCGCACTTTCCGAGGGGCCAACATAGACTCGGACCACTACCTTGTTGTAGCTAAAGTGCGAATGCGGATCTCCACCAGACCGCAGAACCGAACATCCACTGTGAGAAAGTTTGATGTTGCTAAGTTACAATCGCAAGAGACCGCCACAACCTTTGCCAATCATGTCTCCTCTTATCTCTTGACAAGCCCGGCGCCTGCGCCAAACCCAGAGGCGCAGTGGCAACATTGCAAAATGGCCATCAAAACCGCTGCCACGGATGTTTTGGGTTTCATTAGGCGACCACAACGAAACACCTGGTTTGATGATGAGTGCAGGCTCGCACATTTGGCCAAAGACGAAGCCTATCATGCAGTTCTGAATGCCAGAACTAGAGCTGCCAAGAGCGCTTTCCGTGCGGTGTACCAGCAAAAGAGGAAAGAGGAACATCGGCTTTTCAGAAGAAAAAAAAGAGAACTGGAAAAACGAATGGTTGAATCTATTGAGGGGTGCTACGGCAGAAGCAATGTTCGAAAGTTCTACCAAAGGGTAAAGCATTCGTCCAAGGGTTACAAAGCCCGAGCGGAAGCATGTAGAGACGAGGGTGGGAATGTCGTTGTAGATACACAGTCGGTGCTGAGAATTTGGAAAGAACACTTCTGCAGACTGTTAAACGGCGAAGACAACCAACTAATCGCTGTCAGGCAGAATGATCCATTCGATTTGGATGATGATGAACGAAATTTCCGTCCTCCCGACCAAGAAGAAGTTCGGATAGCAATATCTAAACTAAAGTCCAACAAGGCTGCTGGAGCTGATGGCCTTACGGCTGAACTCTTCAAAGCAGCGGGAGATGACTTGGTGAGGAGCATACACCAACTCATCTGTACAATCTGGTCGGATGAAAGTATGCCTGACGAATGGAACCTCAGCATTGTGTGCCCTATCCACAAGAAAGGAGATACTCTAAGCTGCGCCAACTACAGAGGTATAAGTCTCCTAAATGTCGCCTATAAAATCTTGTCGGCCATTCTGTGTGAACGTCTGAACCCTTTCGCACGTGAACTGATTGGCCCCTATCAGTGTGGTTTCAGGCCCGGTAAGTCAACCGTCGACCAAATTTTCACGGCTCTATGCAATAGCTCCTAACGTATTAATTCCTAATGAAATAAGTCCTAATGAAGAAATTCCTAACAATGAGTGCAATAATTGCTAACACGAATAAATGAAATAAGTCCTAAGTGGGGATGTAATATCTCCTAATTTAAAAATGAAATAAAACCTAACGTTAGGATTTAATTCATAATGAATTAATTCCTAAAAAAAAAAGGTGAAAGAATTCCTAATACAATATTTGTGTTAATGTATGTTAGCATAGTTGAGTAACATTTCCTTGACTTCTTGTTTAGAAGGATAAATAAAAAAGGAAATACCTATATAGAAATGAAAAACATGATTAAAAAATATATCTTCTCGGGAGTCCGCGGGGGGGGGGGGGGCGTCGCGCCGCGTGGTGGCGCGTTCTTCGCGTCCGTCGCACCCGTCGCGCCCGCCGCACCCGCCCGGGGGGGGGGGGGCGTCGCGCCGCGTGGTGGCGCGTTCTTCGCGTCCGTCGCACCCGTCGCGCCCGCCGCACCCGCCCGGGGGGGGGGGCGTCGCGCCGCGTGGTGGCGCGTTCTTCGCGTCCGTCGCACCCGTCGCGCCCGCCGCACCCGCGGCGCGACGCCCCCCCCCCCCCCCCGCGGACTCCCGAGAAGATATATTTTTTAATCATGTTTTTCATTTCTATATAGGTATTTCCTTTTTTATTTATCCTTCTAAACAAGAAGTCAAGGAAATGTTACTCAACTATGCTAACATACACTATTTTCTAAAAAAAATATTGAACGCAACTTATAAAATGCAATTTTAAGCGAAATGAAATAAGTCCTAACATTAATGAAATAACTCCTAACATAAATTTTTAGTGCAATATTTCCTAATTAGTATTTATTTCATTTCCATGGTTTTAGGGGTTATTTCATCATGAAATAACTCCTAACTATAAACAATGCAACAAGTCCTAATTTTGATGAAAATAAACCTAACATTTAGGTGTTCCTTCATTTGTAATAACACCTAAATTTGTATGGGAATGTTAGGTTTTTTTTCATATTTTTTTGTTAGGAGTTAATACGTTAGGAGCTATTGCATAGAGCCAATTTTCACACTTCGGCAGATTTTGGAAAAGACCCAAGAATTCCAGATCGATACTCACCACCTCTTTATCGATTTTAAAGTCGCCTATGACAGCGTAAACAGGAACGAGCTATACAGAGCCATGTCGCTTCTTGGCATCCCTGCAAAACTCGTTCGATTGTGCAGGATGACTATGGAGAACTCGCGCTGCTCCGTCAAGGTTGGTAAGAACACCACCGACTCATTTAATGTCGAGAAAGGCTTACGACAGGGTGACGCGCTGTCATGTAACCTCTTCAACATCATTCTTGAGGCAATCGTACGCAACTCGCATGTCAACACCAGCGGTACGATTTTTTTTAGATCCGTTCAATTACTTGGCTATGCTGATGATATTGACATTATTGGAAGAACGAAGCGCGCTGTCAGTGGAGCATTCGCAAGTATTGAAGTGGAAGCGGCTCGAATGGGTATGGCTGTAAATGAAGATAAAACAAAGTATATGCTGTCCTCGGGTGAAGTAGATCATCACCGTAGGCTCGGACAAAACGTCACAATGGACAGATATAACTTTGAGGTTGTCAAGGACTTTGTCTATTTGGGTTCCACTATAACCTCTCAGAACAACATCAGTGAAGAGATCAGTCGAAGAATCACTCTTGCCAATCGCTGTTTCTTCGGGCTAAGAAGGCATCTTAGTAGTAAAGCCCTCTCTCAAAGGACCAAGGAGACACTATACAAGACCCTTATCATCCCAGTCCTGCTGTATGGGGCAGAAGCGTGGACACTGACACAATCGGATGAATACAGGCTGGGGTGCTTTGAGAGAAAGATTCTTCGGGTGATATTCGGGCCTGTATGTATCAATGGAGTATGGAGGAGAAGATTCAATGACGAACTGTACGGGCTATACAGCGACATTGACTTGGTTAAGAAGCTGAAAATTCAGCGGCTTAGATGGCTGGGTCATGTGGAGCGTATGGACGAAAACGCTCCTGCCCGACGAGTCTTCAATTCCAACCCGGAGGGCCGACGCAGTTCTGGAAGACCCCATCTAAGGTGGCGCGATCAAGTGGTAAACGACCTCAACCAACTTGGTGTGCGCAACTGGAGGCCACTGGCTAGGGACCGGCCTAGCTGGCGAGGAATCTTGGTTGAGGCCGTGGTCCACAATGGACTGTCTGCGCCACCTTAAGTAAGTTATTGACACAGGCGCCTGCCTGACAAATATACATACCCTTAGTGGAGCAGCGAAGCTGCGTGAGCGCGGTGTGCCCCCGAAAAAGGAGGAGAAAATCAAAAGATCCCGCGAAGCGGGCCACCCAGGTCAAATTAATTACAAATGTTATTGACACAGGCGCCTGCCTGACAAATATACATACCCTTAGCGGAGCAGCGAAGCTGCGTGAGCGCGGTGTGCCCCCGAAAAAGGAGGAGAAAATCAAAAGATCCCGCGAAGCGGGCCACCCAGGTCAAATTAATTACAAATGTTATTGACACAGGCGCCTGCCTGACAAATATACATACCCTTAGCGGAGCAGCGAAGCTGCGTGAGCGCGGTGTGCCCCCGAAAAAGGAGGAGAAAATCAAAAGATCCCGCGAAGCGGTCCACCCAGGTCAAATTAATTACAAATGTTATTGACACAGGCGCCCGCCTGACAAATATACATACCCTTAGCGGAGCAGCGAAGCTGCGAGAGCGTGGTGTGCCCCCGAAAAAGGAGGAGAAAATCAAAAGATCCCGCGAAGCGGGCCACCCAGGTGCAATTGATTACAAATACTATTGACACAGGCGCCTGTCTGACATATAAACATACCCTTTTAAAGGGGGTTAAAATCCCTAGATCCTGCGAAGTGGGCCACCCAGGTACTGTTGATACCATAAACTGTTTGAGTTCGTCTGCCTGACGTCTGGAAGGTGTGTTAGCACTGTATGGTAAGCAAGTATACTCAAATACCAAAAATAATACAACTTGATTACAAAAGTAGTTTTGGAAATTTTCAATTTTCTCAGTAACTAGAAGACATAAAAAGATTCGGTTTTTTGTATTCGATTAAGAATTGATATAGGCACTGATGACAGAAAGCCAGTTTAGAACTTTATCTTACAATTTTGAAAGAAATTGGTGTAAAATTTTTTTTTTATTTTTTTTTATCAAAATTTTGAGTTTGCATGCAAATAATTTTAAAACGATTGACATTTAGAATTTCATTTTAATTTTAAATTAAAGAACGGATTTCTGGCTTTCAAAACCGGTATAAAACTTCATTGTAGGTAATGCCATTCTTTTTTAAGATTTTGATTTCCATTTTAAGTCATTTTTTCGAAAATCGCCCCTACCTTCTAAACGGGGTGAGATGGACCCCCCCCTCCCCTAGTAAAAAATGCTTGTATTTAACCCCTCTATAAAACCCCGTTATCAAATCTTGGCGGCCAAGTTATCGTACTCGTGCCTTATATTAAATAAAGGGTGTTTTTTAGACGGATATAATTTAATGTTATGGCCAAGAATTTAGCTTTATTATAAAGATAAGGGTTTGTCAAAATGTTTTTAAAGTGGCCGCCGCGGCTGACTCTTATAAATTCCTGGGCGATTATATCGACCGAATATTGAACGCAGCGCGCGATGCATCACGCGAACCGAACCATTATTTTGGTAATTTGCATTTGCAGACGTTGTCCAGGAGTAAGTCTATTTATTATGAAATGGCAATCCAAATTGAGCATTCATCAATGAATTGCCAGATTGAAAACCACATGTATAAAAAAATGGTCTTTATTATGGAAAAAGGAGTTTAAAAAACATAGAGAAGATGTGTGAATCAGAAAACGTGCAGGACAGGTATTCATTCTTTCTAGGTACCGATTTTCCTAATACATCCAGTATACGTTGCAGGAATGAAGGATCCCCTCTAAAGTCAGCAAAGAATAACTGATGGACTTAAGGGTTCGTCACTTTACCTTCAAGCAGGTAGCCAATGACTGTAATAAAAAGCAGAGGCTTCAATGATGTGAACCTACTATGTGATTTTGAATTCTTCGTTGCTTAGAGCTGGACATCGTAGTTTTTTGACTGCTCCCTCGCACATGCACATACGTTGCTATCAACGCAAAGCTGGAACTCGCCGTTACGTGAGGACCCAGATCTCGTGGTTGTCTATCGTATGCACACAATTTAAAAACCATCAAAGGAATCCCGACGTTTTTCCATAATGATCGTTATACTAAATTTTGATTGGATCTGTTGTTGATTTACCCGCGACAAAAATCTTTACTGGTCATCAGACAGGCCTTAATTGTTTAGGCATCCGATAACCTCTTAAAAAGGTTTTTTTTTTACTTTAAAATTTAATAAAACAAAGATGATATTTTTAAATTGACATGACATTTACTTTATTCGAAAGATATTCTTCTGGCATTATAATTTAAATATGATTTCTGACATATGACCGCCACCGTTTTTAAAGAAGTACGGACCAATTATTCCACCAACCTATAAAGCAAACTAAACATTCAGTTTTTGCCGATTTAACGGTGTCTCAACATACACTTGAGGATTATCATCACCTCAATTATGGCAGTTTTGGTTATTGACGTATCCATTCAACCAAAAGTGAGATTCATCGCTAAACAAAAACTGGCCATAAAATGGACGTAGTGCGCGAAAAGTATTTCGAACAGAGCCATGATTTTCAAAATAAATTTGCACAATATGGAAGCGTAGTTCAGACGTCAGTCTATTCATGTTGAAATGCCAAACCAAACTCAAAATAAATCGCTTGACAGCTGACAAAATGGCCGCCAGTTAAAATAGTGTTGCCAACTTGAAGTTCTATACCTTTAAAAAAACACCCGTTAGTTACTTTAAATAGAAAATTATAAGTCATCCGACCCAAGTTTTTTTTTTCAAGGCTCAGAAGTATAGTCGGGGAAACTATTTATTCAAAAGTCCATCACAATAAAAATTTTGTCGTCTTCCACAAGAAGTTCGGTCTTGAGGATTGTTCTTTGGATTGTTGCCAGTTTGTTTTTCAAACCCCTTGGCCCTAGCAGTGACTTAGCACTTTCTTATCAAATTCGCTGTAGGCAATCCCACATACCTTGTGCAAAGTGCTGTACTTAGTTTCAATAAGATGGTCTATGGCGTGACACATATAATTTCGCGTATTCGCAATGAATATTTTGCCTTTTCTTTATACAGGGTGATTCACCAGCGTTGTGCCAAAAAGCTAGAGCGTGTAGGTTAAGTTGAGACAAGAAAAAAATCGTATGGGAGGGGGGGTCTATTCCCCTCCGTTTAGCCGGGAGGGGCAATTTTCTGAAAAATTGACTTATTTTGTAAAAAAAAATATTTAAAATCAACGGGTTCGTTTACAACACCGTGTTATACCTTTTTGGAAAGCCAAAAACTTCTCCTTTTATTTTGTTTTTAAATTAAATTGTTTTAACGAATAGTTTAAAAAATATAAATTTTCAAACTCAAAATTTTGAAAAAAAAATTTGAAAAAATAATTTTAAAACTAATTTTTTTCAAAATTTGAGTTTGAAAATTTATATTTTTTAAACTATTCGTTAAAACAATTTAATTTAAAAACAAAATAAAAGGAGAAGTTTTTGGCTTTCCAAAAAGGTATAATTTTTGTTCTCAGAATTCAACGCTTCCATTAATCTTTAATCCAACACTGAAAACCGTATGGATCTACGACTTTTTCTTGCCAAGGTATTCAAAAATAACCGAACCTACTTCTTCACAAAAACAAGAAAACCTAGCCTTACGGGATGGCACAAGTGACCATTTAGCCAATTTTTTCGTGTTTTTGTGAAGAAGTAGGTTCGGTTATTTTTGAATAAAATTCAGAAAATTGCCCCTCCCGGCTAAACGGAGGGGAATAGACCCCCCCTCCCATACGATTTATTTTTTTCTTGTCTCAACTTAACCTACACGCTCTAGCTTTTTGGCACAACGCTGGTGAATCACCCTGTATAGATTGATTATCTTAAAAGTTTTTGTTTATTTAGTTTACTTCAGGTCCCGTTCAAAGAAGAGATCTTGAGAACGCCGTCGAAAAGGAAAAATCATTACAACGTTCCAGTGTTCCCGAGGAAGAGAGGCAGCCCTAAGAGCTCTACAAATAAATTCAGCGACACCAGCAATTTGGTTGGGCTCCGAATGAGACAATCCAAGACGTTGAGGCTTGAAGGCGCTTTCTAAAATCATAAAGAGGGATAGGCCTTGGTGCAACTTGTCTACTGTCAGTTTTTTACACTATACAAACAAGAAAAGCTTACAACATCGTTTTCTTAATTTTATTTTTATGTAATTACAATTTTAACACTAAAGTGCTGTGAAAATTTGTAAAAATTTTGTTAACTTTTCGTTTACCTGGCTTTTCAATATTTTTCATTATATATTTTTTTTAATGTTTGTGGCTAAAATAATTTAAAAATCAATATTAAAAAAATGATTTAAATTTATTACATTTACACTTAGTTTGTTAGACAATATATAGAAGTACAATATAATTGTTCTTTGTTTCTATTTCGTAGTTTCCTTTTTTTTTATCGATAAAATCACTTTTAAGGAACATAATTCTAAAAACAAAATTAAATCGTTAAAACAGATTTAAACAACTTTTAACAGTAAAAAAATGTTCTTGAAGTGATGACATATTATATATTAACATACATTTCAAATGCATTCTGGCAAGTCCTTTAAATCGGAAAGCACATTTAACAATATAAGAATCTCAAGTATCTAACGTCTACAACTTATTTTTTTTTAATTATGAAGTTTAGCGTAATGGCAACTCTTCCATGGCACGTAGTTTTGGATCCTTTTCAACAGGTTCTTCCCTTCGGAAAACTGCTTTGTATGCAATTGAAGCTATGACAGCAGCTGTTAATGGTCCAACCCAGTAGATCCAGTGATCTGTGAAATCAGCATTCCATAAAGCTGGTCCGAATGATCTTGCTGGATTCATACTAGCTCCAGTGAATGGTCCCTTAAGAACAAAAAAAAAAAAAGAAAATATTATTTAAAGCTCATTGTTTTGAAGCAAAAAATAAAAGACTCACTCCAGTGCATGCCAATGAAGCAACAGCCAAACCAAACTTAATTGGAACTGAATCGTGGTGCTTTGCATTTCTTGGATCCCAGACACCGCAGCACAAAAATATCAAGACAGTGGTGAGAACGAATTCAATGCCAAGTCCCTGGAGAGTAGAAACTTCCAGAGTTGGAGTTGTCACACATAGACCATGTTCAGCACCAAGAGGCTTAATGGTATTCGATGGAACTAAGGCCTTAAGCAAACCATATCCAATAAATGCACCCAAAAGTTGGCCAATTACGTAGATTGCACCAACAATCGGTGTAACAAGTTTATATACTACCGCAGCAACAGTGACAGCTGGATTCATGTGTGCTCCGGATACACATCCGAAACATGTAACCAAAATCATAATGACCAAACCAAAGTTGAAGGTCGTCTGAAGATGGTTGTTGGGGAAGATGTCAGTCTTAATGCAACCCATGCAACCGAGGAACACCAGCAGACCTGTCGAGATCAACTCCGCCAGGAAGACGGTGATTTTGTCTACCGTTGAGATTTTCATATTGCCGCAAAAAAAGTCTGAAAAGAAAACAAAATAGGCTGTGTTATAGTGGTTTTAATAATAATTGAAGGATATTTAAAATTACGAGTGTTTTCAACATCACATCAAAAAAAATAATTTTTGTTTTTCCTAAAGAGGCTCTAGAGAAGCATTCTCGACTCTTTCAAGCGCATCAATATTTTTCGCTGTGGGGTTATCGATTTGATTCACATTAATTCAGTCAGCATGCTGATAAGAAATACAAACAAATACAAAAAATCAAGACAAAGCTGCGGTTTGTTTCTTAAATCATTTGGAGCACCCTTTTTTGAAGATTGCTCAAATAAAAATACTTTTTATAAGGACCCTAAATGAAGTTAAATCTAATATGAAAATTATATACAAAATAAGCTATAATACCACACCATCTTGATCTCTATAAATTGTTTTACAAATAATTTTGGCAGTGAAGCACCATAAAGCATTGCATACTTTTGGGAACCATTTAAAACTGTGATGTGATATAACTTCTAAACGGTAAATGGTATGCGTAAACTTTCGTCAGCAATTTTGTTTGAAACTCACTTTTTTTGAAATATAAGTCAATTTAAGTAAAAACCATATTTTTTTTACCTTTGTGGCCTACCACTCTCACACCCACCGCTGAGCAATTGCCCAGGTGACTGGATCAATGAATAATGATAGTATGGCAAACTAACTAGCAGGATTTCGTCGCTCTATAAATTGTATACTATTTTCCGAAGCTAGCTCTCCAGCTATACGCTTGAATCCAAAGAAACAGCCGCTACCAGAACATCAACAAAATCTCAGATAATCAAGCTGTTCTCAAAGCATAAAACTCGTACTTTTTAAGCTCTAATTGGTATGCTGGAATCCTACCAAACACCAAAAAGCGAAGAGAAAAAAGCTTGGAGAATTGCCCAAGCCGATGTTCCGTTTCGTAACCGTTCACGAAACTTAGATTCACCAGAACACACCACAAACCAAAAACAGTCAAAACAATAAACTTCTTTTCGTGAATCGAAACCGTAGAAGGTCAAGGTGGGGTCGCCAGCAAATAAGGTCGTGGGGACAGTTTTCTGCATTGTATTTATAATCTATTAGTACCTACTCCCAATAAAAGGAACGTTTGGTGCCCATCTATGGACGAACTTCACAAACACTTGATTGGTGATTTAGAAGTGGTTTTTACCTATATTGCCATGGGAATCAAAAATAACAATAGAAGACATTTTTGATGTAAAGTAGACAAGACAACTGGCGCCGTTATTGACGAAGTTCAGAACTAAAAACACTCGTTCCATGAAATTACTATAAAAATGTGTTGTTGTTCACATCAATTACCTTGAAAAGGGTAAAACGATGACCAGCGTATATAACGCAGAGCTTGTTGGTCTATTCAAAGCCAATTTAAAACAAAAACGCAGCATTTGGTACAAAATTCTTTTTCACAAGGACAACGCAGTGGTGGACAAGTCCGCAGTCGCAATGGAAAAATTACATGAATAATAATACGAACTCCTCTCTCATGCAGCACATTACCCAGATTTAACCCCTAGCAAGTATTTTTTGTTTCTAAACATGAAGAAATGCGCGGTGGTAAGAGATTGGCTCGAATGTAGTGGTCAGAGGATCATGAAATCGTATTATTTAGAGGGCATCCAACAATTGGAGAAACTTTAGATGAAGTGTATCGAGTTAAAAGGAAACTACGTTAAAAAATAAAATGTCTTTATGCCGAAAAGATGACTTTTCACACACCATTTCTACGGTAGAGTAATGTTTAAAAATTCAAGATACTTCCATCAACCGAACAGCAAACAATTATAGAGTTTTGATATATGAACCTGGGCCTCTCTGCCGAGCTCTTCGAAACTGCAGGAGTCAGGAGATAATTTGGTTACTAGCCTATCCTATTCTTTTTATCGATCTCAAAGCCGTAAGAACGTCAACGCAGTGGCAGTGGAAAGCCCTATCTAACATGGAATAATAATGCGGAGAACGAACTCAAAAAACTTGAGGCAATTGGCTTTCAGGGACTAAAAGTGGTATATTGATTGATGTTGTAATTGTTGAAAATCAAACAAGCTGTCGAGAAAGACAAAATAAAATTAATTAAAGCCTGAGGCTCATTATAATCCTCATCGAAAATAGGGTATCTTTTAATATTCACCCTCCGTCCATTGATTGAACTATGCTTTATTGTTTCATTATAATTTCAGATAAACCTATTAACAAACCCACAACTTCACTAACTTTTCGTCTTAATTATATTAATGTGATGATGAAACATTTATTTATGTACCCATCTTATGGCCTTTTTATGCCTCATAGCTCACACTTCTGGGAGAGTTCAAACAAGAGGCTATAGTTAGTTGCTCATTCCATGAAGGATTTAGGAAAATGAAACACGTACCATCAGTACCTTATACATATATACAAGAGGAAAACTTGGTTTTGGGGAAAAAAAAGAAGTTCCGACAAAATTATGAGGAAGGGCATTTAAAAAGTTCCATTCAATCAAGTCAAGTAATTAGGGTTATTACTTTTTTTTAAAGAAATAAAATAAAATACGTACGAGGAATATCCAAATTTAGTTTACTTTTCGATACAAAAACGGATTTTTTAAGAAGAAAACGTTACACCTTATGTCAACTCTTTTAGTTGCAAACAATGTGACACGACCCTATATACCCTATGGGGAATAGATTATTAGGGGAAACAAAAAGACTCATTTGTGGCTAAAGTCATCACTCTTTGTGGCACACACACACAAAGTTATTGCTGACAATTAAAAGTGATGAAGTACTTCAAATGGCTTCAAATCGCAACGGTGCGTATAGAGAGTGGTAGGGCCTGGATAAATCCGAGCAAACAACGATTTAATGAAATTATTGCCCACATAAGGATGAAAGAAATAACCTCCCATACCCGGTCCATGTGATGGAAACAACCCCTTGTACTAGACATCATATATAGATATACCGATAGATACTGACTCCATGGTTGTACTGGTGGCTCTTCAAAATCCAATGTATTTTGGTTTTCTATCTATGACTACTTTATACTGTTCAATTTGTTAGATGGCTCATGGCTCAAAGGCGAAGAGGTAAGGGGAATAGATAGTTAGAGATACAAAAGAGATAAATAGGTTTTGTCGGTTTTAACTTTATTCTTATGACTTTTTGCTGCAAGCCTCACTATACACAGGAACATGTTGCACATTAGCCTGACCATCAGAGGCTCAAGTGGCCACTTTAAAGGGATGTAATAAACTTCCTCTGATTTAATTTTACATATATAGCTACATATGTATACCTCAGCAGAATATCCTTATTGTTTTGTTTCATATGAAAAAAGAAAAGGAAAACAAAAACAAAAACGACGAAGGACGAACGGAGATGTAAGGATATTCTCTTTGCATAGCTTTTGTTCAAAATTTATTGTTTACGGAATATAAATTGAAACATTTTGATGAAATTTTCTAATAAATTTTTAACAAGGCTAAAGTACAAACGATTTCGGAACTTGAAAAGGAAACTTCAATGGCACTCGAATATAATAATTTATTTCAATTTCCATATCTAAACAAGGTCAACTGCTGTTGTTGTTGTTTATGGTTTTTTTTCTTATAGGGACAGGAACAAGAATTGTCCATTTTGGGTTACGTTCTGTTTCTGTATAAGGAAAGATTTGTTTCTTCTTTGTTGCTGTTGGGAGGGCAAATAAAATGGCTGCATTGTTTTCAAATATTTATAGGTTTTAGAAGATTGTTGCATTGTTGTTTCCTTGTCAAGCTGTCTATGCGACAAGATGCTGGTGTGGGGATTCTTTAGTATGTCTTATTTACAGGAATCCGATATGGTTAAAGCATGAATGCTTGGATTATAAGATGAACTTAAAATATTTCATAGATTGAGTGCAAGGAAGTGGTAAATGGAACTCCTAAAGGAAAGCTTTTATAGATGAATCTTTCCAACATCGATATATGTAGCTAAGGCACAAGATAAGCAAAAGCTTTGACATTTTAATGACAATTTTTCTGATAAGAAATTGATAGATGATAGTCCTGCGCTTGCACCTGATACCATTTCAAGTTCTTATAAATAAAGGGTGTTTTTTAAGATATGCCATGCAGTTTATGTTAAGTTATTTGGTTATTTTATTGTGAATAGACTGACGTATGAACAAAGCATGCAAATTGTGCATACTTATTTTGGAAAACATGAATCTGTTCATGAAAAACTTCGCACACTAACGTTTACTCTAAATGATAATTTTCATCATCTGAGACGTCGCGATGTACAGTGCGTACTAAAGAATCTGTTACTGCTGTAGAGCACGGGGAAGACCCGAATAAGTCCATCCGCCATCGTGCACAACAATATGGATCTGTGTTCATCCCCTTTATGGAAACTTTTGCGGAAAGATCCTGGTTTGCTGCTTTACAAAACTTGTGCAAGAATTAAAGCCGCACGACCATAGGGCATGGCTGGTGTCCTTTCGATGAAGGAGCCCGAAACGATTTTGCTGTTGATCCCGATTTTCACAAGTTTGGTGAGATAATTATTTCGTGTTTTGAACCTGTAAGTGATCCACCAAGAACTTGCGATTTAACACCGCTAGACTTTTTCCAATGGGGTTATGTGAAGTCGCTAGTCAAAGACTGATTGACGACGACTTGGAAAACAACATTCAAAGCATTATTGCCGGTATACGACCCTTAAAATGTGAAGATTGGTCGAAAATTGGACATTAAGGTTGGACTGCATCCGAGCTAGCCGCGGTAGAAATCATATTTAAACAAGAAGAAAACAAAGAATTATCATTCAAATAAAGTCCATTTTATGGCAGTTAATACAACTTATTTGTGTTTTATTTCATTTTATAGTCCTTTAACTCTAAAAATTAAAACACCCTTTACAAAGTTAAAAAAGATTTCTCAATATGCTGCGCAAAAATATTGATTCGTATTTTTAAATAGAAAAAAGCAATTTGATTGCACCCATGAATGTCTGTTCTGTATGGAAAAAGAAGTCCTTTGCCTAGTCTTTTTTGGACGTTCCATGGTTTTTTAATTGGACCTGTAACTCTTTTCCACTATGTACACATTTTGGTTTTTCTCTTGATTCATGAAATTGAGGTCCTTAAAAGGATATAAAGAATTTCTATTGGACAAAATACAAAAATAATTTGAATGTGTAGTGTATGTTTAGCTAAAAGCAATAGGGTATTCACGTAACTTGTCTTGCATCATTGTAAAAGTGTAGAAGTGCTACGTTTTCTTGCAATACAACAACAAAATATACTGGATGTCATTTGTTACACTTTTGCATTTTATCTATACCTCAACCCCATTGCAACAGGAAAATACAACGAGGCAAAGTTTGTTCTTTTGATTTTGACATTTGTGTCAACCTGATTTTGACATTTGTGTGAGTTTTGCTACAGATTGGAATAAGTGAGTTCACGATCTGCAAGAAATGTAAACAATTTCGCACTTTTAGAATACTTGTTTGCACCAGATCGTGAATACCCCTATTGCTTTAAAAAATAAAAATTGAAAATAATAGTTTTATGTATGTAAGTTTGTAATGTACATACATACGTTAAAAAAAGAAAAAATCCAATAGAGACATATGTATGTATTCGGCTTAAATAATAATTTATTAAAGTTATGTTTCATTTAGTGTAAGCAGAGCTTAAACGTGATATCGTTGATTGTTGTATACCTGTCAAACTGACAGCTCAATTGAGTGCTCTGAATCAATAATCTATAGTGTAGTTATTTTATTCAAGGTTGAAGAATGTTGAAGTGTATAATTACATTTCGTAACAAGTTCAAATTGAAAACGCCAAATAAAAAAAATTACTCCGTAGATCGCTTGACAAAGCTTTCGTTCGACAATTCATTCTAAAAGCCCCGACGACCCATAGCATCCGTTGCGTCCGCTGTGGCCACGGATATAACTGACAGCTCGATGAAATACACGTGTTCTTATGGGATGTGGTCCATACGCAAAGCATGCGACGAACGCAACTGAACTTTTATCTTTTCCCATCCGTCGCCGCAATGGACACAATGAATTCATTGGTCGGGGCCTTAAGAACTTTATTCTACTTATTGCCAAAATTTTCAATCAAATTTCGTATGATAAACTAAAAATATTTTAGCACTTAGCACTTGAACACTGACAGTTAAACCATTTGAAGAAAAGAACGCACCACCATTGTTCAAATAAAGAGTATATTACAAAATGACATATGACACAACCGAGGATAAATTGACAAAGCATACATATACGATTCTTAGGTACGTATAGGTATATTCATCAAAATAAAATAATGTCACGGGGCTATAAAACAAAATAATAATCATATCAATCATATGATAGCGACACAGAGCAAAAGGCCGTTGAAACAGTAAACCAAAACAAAATAGACTGATTCGCAGCATCAGGAAGCTATATGGTGTTTCTCAGGCTACCCTGAAACCAAGGGGTTGATTTGTTGTTAACGTTTTAAAAGATTTAAACATTATTGGTGATTCGACGAAATGTGATATACTATGTCTCTTTGCCCAACAAAACATGTCATTTTTTTGCATGAAAATCTATTTTCTGCCTTTTTCTCATATTGATCAATATATATGTATATTTAACCGAAGTGCTTTTGTGTAGGGTTGAAAAGTAATTTACATTAAAAATAAGACATTCAAATTTCAAAGTACCTTCATATAACTCTTAATCCTTATAACGGGTGATTTTTTGGCTGGTTTGGTTTTGGCAACACTGGTTTTGACAGCTGACGTGTGTTCAGTACCTTGTGTCACTGTCAAACAGCTTCAGTTTGGTTTGCAATTTAACCATGGATCGTCTTACAAATGAACAACGCTTGCAAATTATTTTACTATCAAAATTCGTGCTCGGTTCGAAATGTCGAAATATCGAAAAATTGTGTTCAGCGATGAGGCTCATTTTTGGTTGAATGGGTACGTAAATAAGCAAAATTGCCGCATTTGGAGTGAAGATCAGCCAGAAGCATTGCAACAGCTACCAATGCATCCCGAAAAAGCCACTGTTTGGTGCGGTTTATGGGCCGGCGGCATTATTGGGCCATATTTCTTTAAAGATGATGCGAATCGCAGCGTTACTGTCAATGGTGAACGCTACCGAGCGATGATAACAAACTTTTTTTGCCCGAAATGGAAGTTCTTGACTTTCATGATATGTGGTTTCAACAAGAAGGTGCCACATGCCACACAGCACGCGAAACAATGGCGCAATTGCGAGGCGAGTTTGGTGAACAGTTAATTTCACGTTTCGGGCCGGTCAATTGGCCGCCTAGATCGTGCGATTTGACACCATTAGACTATTTTTTGTGGGGGTATGTCAAGGCTTATGTCTATAGGGACAAGCCCGCTTCGATTGACGCACTGGAAGCCAACATCCATGCATTCATTCGTGAGATACCGGCCGATATGTGTGAAAGAGTATGCCAAAATTGGACTCAGCGGATGGGCTACCTGAGACGCAGGCGCGGTCAACATTTGCATGAAATTATCTTTAAACATTAAATTGCAAGGTTCAAACTATCGATTCAAATAAATATTTCATTCATTTTTTCGAATTTTTTGTGTTTTTTTTTTTTAAAGTTCTAAACCTCTTAAAAAATCACCCGTTAGTATGTCTATTTAAATGTATACAAAGGTACTTCACCTAAACGTATGCTATGTGTATTGAATTTTAAATCAAACAGAACTCACGCAACAGCTGACATAACAAGTAAATGTCACACCAGGTAGTTGAATTTGGTGTCTCGAGTCTCGTTTCCTGTCTTATGTCTTCTCTAAAAATTTTTGGATATTTTTAGCATACCTAATAGGTTAGGTTTTTGCATTTCTTAGGATTTTACAAACTTAAGAAATACATTTATAAATGTTCATCCCTCTTCTTTTGCTCCTAAATTATTTAATTTGAATCGTTGATTGATTAGAATTTCAACATGTTAAAATGTCAATAAAAATTAATGTGTGAACCAATTCACACGTCTATTTAACTGAAAGATATTTGAATTACAAAGAAACCAAACTTATTGCTATCAAAGCTATAACCAAAAGTAAATATGTACCTAGCTACATAATACAATATAAATTTCGATGAAATGGGTGTTAAATAGAAATAAAATTATTCTTCAAATTTTGTTTACCATAATGTGTGTGTAAAGTATTTTGAAGTACTTTTCCACCTGAGAATGCTCGTATGCATTATCGTATGTTGATTAAATTCAAATTCAAATAGAACTCTTATCTGTTTACATTAAATTTTGTGAAAGTTCAAGTTCATTTACAAATAAATTTAAAATACAATTCCCAATAACACCGACATCGACATTCGACACAGAACGACTTGACTCCATTGATATTTTCTAATTCCATTCAGGAGATAAGGAAACTTTACATTTTATAATAATCTTGTCTGTCATTTTGATGTCAATTCCAAACGACATCGTCTGTTCTTTTGAGACCGATGTGTTGTTAAGTTTGATCACGAATCAATCGGGATGTTTAAAACATTCTTGCGCAAGAGATAGTTGGTTGATTTTAAAATAGTTTTCAATAATTTTTTATTCAAAACATACAAAGTTACAACTTACAATACTAATCTAAAGCGATGAATAATGAATGATAACAATGATGCAAGATATAATTAAACATAGTAAGAAGAATTTAAAGTCATACAGGGTGATTCCAATCAAATCAAACAGATCTCGAAAGAAAATAGCTTCGACCATTCGTGCTTAGACCATTTAAGCTGCACCAGATAATAAATCTTTCAATGTCAGCTTGCAGGTTCCCGCGGTCATTAGCAGGTGAGCTTAAAAATGTTCATATCACTGACTAAAATGTATGCACAATTTGAGGTCATTGATAGAAGTATGAAAAGTATCGGGCCCTGGTGGCTGCCTTGTGGCACTCTTAATTATGTTTCAAAGGAGTAGAAAATGGGTTCCTAAACTTTTCTATAACTAAATAAATTGTTGACACAATATATCCAAGCGGGGCCGGGGCCTGTGACTTTAAAACTCAACCATTCTTTTGTGTGCGTTGATATTCTGCAAGAATTTAAGAGGAGGAGGTGGAGTCAGGGATCGTACCTAGAACCTTCTACACGGTAGTCTGCAACACTAACCACTACACCACGGGGTACTTATCTATAACAATAGATAACAAATTCCTTCGAAAACCGTCAAAATGTTTTTGAGAATAATCTGATTTGAAAAAATTGGTCCTATGGGAGGAACCGTTATAAGACTTTTACTGACAAATCTATTCAAACCCAAATATAAAATTTACAGAAAAAACACCATTCAGAAAGTTTTATAAAAATCCGAGGAGTAGTTTTTGAGAAAAATTTACCGTTAGTTTTAGAGCTAGAATGCTAATTTCAAAACCATTTTGTATTACGGCATAATAAAACTGTGCATTATATTTAGGCTGTAGGTAACTATACAGACAGACAGACATGATCAAAGACAAATGAACAGATAGACAGAGTTATCGGACCCACTTTTTTCGGCTTCTCCATCATCGTAATGTCATGTTTGATTGTCAAAATGAAAATGTCTACGTCAAAAGGTAAAACTGGAGCATTTGGAATGTATGCAATCATCACTGTTCAGACGTCGTTGGATCAAAAAAAAAATGAGAGTTTGGTTAGCTTTATCTGTTTTTGGAATCATTTGTCCATACTTTTTTAAAAACAAAGTCGACCTAATAGGTTATAGTCAATGGAGGCCGTTATAGAGCCATAATCAATGAATTTTTAGTTTCTTAAATAGCTTGAATGGAATTGGTATTAGGATAGGTTAAAAAAGCATGTGTTGCTCGTATTCAAATAAAATTTCTTGGAAAACAAAACAAAATATTCACGGTACAGTTATTTTTTGGGCTTGAACATTAAACAGATTATTTGTTATTTGAAATCACCAAGCAGCTAACAGCGGCTGTAATTTGTAGCATGTTGTTTTTGATAAATTATGCACTTCACATTTTCCCAAAGAAATTATTTAAGACACATTAAACTAATCTTTGGAATAATCTCTCATAAATATGCACATACATACATATAAAGTCATTTCGAAATTCATAAGAACCTTAGGTTGAGACATAATCAAAGAATTTTTTTTTATACGAGAACATTTATTCAACATTGCTTTGAAGTTGGATATACAATTACCTTTTGCATAAAACAGTTAATGGGAAATAGGATAAGAAGTAATATTTTACTACAATCCTGAAATTAGATGATCTTGGAAGCTATCACAATGTTCCTCTGCACATGCCACAAAGATACATACCACATCTAATTTTTTTTTAATTTAAAGCCTAGCAAAACGTGTTGTTTTATTAATTGCTGCCATGATTCAAAACCTCATATTTAAACTAGAGCAATGAAACAATTCACATATGATGGATTTCTGTCTCAACAAAGATTAAAAAACCGTATCTAAAATTAAACACTCTTCAAATACAGGTCATAATAAATTATTGACTTGATTTTCATCCTTAAGTGGCTTTTTCTTATCTTAAAAAAATAAAATAAACGAAACCATATAAAATGGGCTTCTTTAAATCAATCACATAATAAAATCGCAATAAAACTTGACTTACATCAAAAAGAACTCTCAGATGTTGAAATATAATATTTACAAAAGATTCTTTAATTTTTTTTTTTAGTGACGGCAAGAACCTTATCACAAAACTAAGAAGAGAAATTTAATTTTCCTCGAGGGTAATCTGATGCTCTAAGGACGATAAATGGTGTGTGGTGTGATGCTTGATGTCAATGTGCCCAGCCCAACTCTAGCCACGTTATACGATCCATGAAATATAATAACCAACTAATTTCAGATTAATTTAGTATAGGATTTTATGTGAGCACGTTTTCAAATAATTCGTTATTTCATTCTCTTAATCTGAAGTGTGTTTTTTTTTTTAGTATTATCTCTGCGATGCGATGACAGACACATCAGAAGGTGACGATTTATGACGATGACAGTAGGTATATTAGTATTATTTGTAAAGTCAATATTTGAACCATTGATTATTGTCGTGATTATAAAGAAAAAAAAATATTTGTTTGTTTGTTGGAATCTATTATTATCTGGGAGGCTGGTATCTAACACCCTTTTATGGTTATTAACATTATAAATGGTTTTGCATACTTTTATCTGGGCAATACTCTTTGTGTGTTAACTATTTGTACTCTTGTCCAATTGTTGAACCAGTCTTTTTTCATGGTAATTAGTATGCTTTTTAAAAAACGCTATTCAAAGATAGAGCATATCTAATTGGTTTCTCAAATTTGGTTGAATTTCAATCTTTTTAACAAAATATGATCAATTTAATCATAGTTATAATTTTCTAAATGTTGAAAGACTAACTTATACAATTAAAAAAGCTATTATTTATGATCATTCAGTTTTTTATTGAAATTTGAAAGTACACACAAAAAGTGGGAAGAATTTTGTATCCAAACAATGGAGGTATGAATTAATTTATAATTTGTAGAGTGAATTAAGTATCCCAATGAAAATATAATAACTATTGATAATTGAGTGTTGATGACATTGACTTTGAGTAGAAATTATACATTAATGCACATAACTTAGCGGAGGAAATGAATTGATTGGACGACATGAAAAACAAAACACTTCATTCCTAGATTTACTTCAAATAAAAAGAATACGTGGGGACAACCATTTACAGAAATGTTTTAACGTTCTTAGACTTTAAATTTAGCAGTGTAGGCAGTTTAGGTTTTTTTTTTTTTAAGTAACAGAGCTTTGTAAATTTAACAATATTTGAAAAAATGTTCAAAGTGCAAGACTAAAGAAAATCATAGTTTTGGTCTTATATATTTGAATTATTTTTGATGTAGAAAAAAATTTATAACTATATATTATATAGTAAAAAAGTAATTAAACCATCATAATAGATAATTATATCGGCCTTAAATAAAATGAAAACTAATAAAGCTCCAGGGTTAGATCAACTACGTTCTCGAGCTCTTAATAGAAAGTTTAGTGGGTAAAGTTTTCCTGATTGTTTTTGCTGTTCCAGTATTTTTGCAATATTTAAAAAGGGGGATCCTGATTTACCCGAAAACGTAGCGGAGGCGGATATTTGGCTGATATTGAATTTCGTTATTAACGGCATATTTTCTTCTTTACATTGAAATAAACATTTATTCATTTATCTCAAAAAATGAAATTTTTCTTTGAATATCAAAATAACACCTCTTATTGGAAAACCCTGTAGAAAGAATTCTGAATAAACAACAACAAACACTTGTGTGAGCTATAAAAAATGCTAATCGGTTCAGTGTAATTCGATATACCAAACAAAAATCTGTAATTGTCCTACAGCTTTCATGAGGGTGCGGGCGGCTCGATTAAGCATCCCACATTCGTATTGTGCGGCTGTATTCTTGCTAAACACTTGCGAAACGAGTATGAGTATTATAGAGAAATTTTTTCAGAGAAGGAACAAAAGGAGAATGGCAATTTTGGCCTACAGACCAATAGCGATGTGTCATATATCGTTGAAAAGGTATTTTTTCGTAGATCAATTGTTTATATGGAAGCAATTCTAAATTCACTGTGGGAAAAAAGTTATGGTCCAAATAAGAAAAAATGCATAAAACGCTTATGTTACAGAACTATCGTTTATTATTTTTAATTCTATTTAATTTTTTTTTTTCATTTTTATATACATTTTATTCACATTATATATTTACTTAAAAAAATATATATAAGTAGGTATCTACTTCAATTTAATTTGCCCACGTCGGCAAATAACACACATATTATAATGCCCTTCCATTTAAATAATAACCGCGCAAAAACAAATAACAAAAGAACCGTATTTCACTTAAAAGCAAGATAGATTAATTAGCCGCGATCTCTAAAAACTCTTTCTGCACAGCTCAAGTGACAAATAGCAATTGATCGATTATATTGATTATGTATATAAAAATAAAGCTTCTTTGTTTACCTCTTCCACCCACCCCCCTTCTGGCGTTTTTTTTCGTTGCGCTGTCTTTGTAAAGTATATGTCTAACCTTTTCTTACTCTATTCTACATTTATGTCTATAACTTTTTCCCCACAGCGAATTGAGACTTGCCGCCATATAAGCAATTGATCTACTTAAAAATACCTTTTCAATGATATATGACTCATCGTTATTGGTTTGTAGGCCAGCTCCCATACAAAAATTGCCATTGTCCTTTATGTTAAAGTTCTTTCACCTTGCAATATAAGGGATTTTTTCTGATCTCTATTCACAACACTAAGAGAGGCCCGTGGCCAGATATGAGAATTTTACTAAGGCGTTGAGCAAACATGTATGCCTTGTGTTTTGTATTCAGTTCAGATGGGTTTAAAATATTTCTTGCATCGATCCAGGAAGCTGTAACATTACGTGGCAGTTTCGACGAAGTCAAATATTATGAGTTCGTTCTTTAGAAGGTTGCACAAGTAGCACAAAATAGTATATTTTCGGTATGTCATTTCTTAATTTCTACTTTATTCCTTCTTAAACGGTGTACCAATCTGTGACTTCTTTTTTAGGTATTTACATCAAAAACAAAAAGTAGTATGTTTATTTCTACTTATAGAATCTTTAAATAGTTCTTCAATCAGAATTTCTTAAAACAAAGTTTTTTTTTGTTTGTTTAATACTTCTTTAATCCTTCTTAAATCCCTACTCTTAAATCCCTCTCAAATCCTTCTTTAGTTTTTGTCTATTTATGCCGGTGTTTTCAATGCTTCTCTAATCCCTCTTAAATTCTTCATAAATGCTTCTTAAAAAGTTTTTGTACGGAATTAAATCGAGATAAAATATTGACAAGGTTGCTTAAGCGTGTCCTGCACACTCATTCTCAATTCAACTTCTGTAGCTCCAAAGAGCTTTAGACAGAGCATCTTTTTTGGATTTGAGTCTGCATATCTTTTCGCGGTTTAATAGTCTGAAGAAAAATTCTTTTCAAATTCTCAGCACCTACTATAGTGTTGTTGGCTTCCATTCAAGGATTTTGCACAAACGTTGAACTCATTTAGTGGTCCATATTACCTGCACTTTTAATAAATTGTCTGGTTCGTTTTCCCCACAAAAAGTTAAGTAATTTTTTTTTCTTGCGTAAAAAGATGTTAATTCGAATCAATATTTATTCTTTTTATGAACAAAATTCTGCAAAACAAAACCCAACTTAAAGAAGTTTATTTAATAACATGGTTTCTCGAATTTCACACAGCCAAATGCCAAAAATAAAGGCTTTGAAAAAAAAAAAACATTTAACATCACTCTTTCACCCTTCAACACGATAGCGACCGTAGCATCCCTTTTAAAGTAAAAATAAAACAGAATAATTGACAAATTCAATTAAACGAAGATTTATCAACTCGTTAGCTGTCAAAGTCTAATGAATATATTTACAGTGAATTTTGCTTGAAGGATCCACCCTATATAAAGTTTAATCAACTTTTGCTTCTTCAATCTTATTGCAAAAAATTTAAACACAAAATTGAAGTTAATTGTATCTTTTCCAGCACAGTAAAATACAAACTTGGTCTTCTAAATTTTCTTCGAATTCGGACGTTTTTTCTTTGTTGGCGCAACCTACGATCACGAGGGTTAAAATTCAGGATTTAATAATGACTTAAAAAAAAAAAGATTTTGTGAACAAATTTTTGCCTGAGTTATTTTCATTATTCCATTCCACTTGATGCTTGGCCTTTCATTATGTTTGTAACTTTTAAGAATAAAAAAGGCACCGGGTTTCCAGAACAACCCACAGATGGATAAGGTAGTGGTCAGGTTGTTCTTTGAAGTGTGAGCAGTGGTTGGGGCTGGTAAACTCTTTTTTGAGAATTGTGGTCCACTGTACTGATACTGAATATTTGCACAAAGATGATAAATGAAACGACCAAAATCCATTCATTCTTTTAAAAAAAAAGTAAGTATACGCCACATAGTGACCTGAAATATTAAAAAATAAGTAAAAACTCTTGTTGAATACCATTGCTTGAGACAATTTCTGTGTTGGCCTTATCTGAATTGCAAAATAAAGTAAAAATATGAATCTTGAAACCATTCATAAAAAAAATGAATAAATTTGCATTACGTCAAGTCGTCGAATGCCAGTGTATTTTCCACTAGTTTTAATTTGGACAAGGGGATGATTCCTAATGAACAAACCTTGTCTCTGGCATTTCATGTAAGCGCTTACAAAGAAAAAACGACAATTTAAATCACCTCCATAAAGTACGACAGTCCATAAAATAAAAAAAAAATGTATCGGACATAATTCAGTTTCACGGTTACACTCAATTTGACGAAAAAAAATAGATATCGCAATAAATTTGCCTGTTGTTTCTTCGGGTCAGATCGATTTGCAAGTTTTTTATTATTATTTTTTTTGTGTGTATTTATTCCCCGGGGGAAATATCGGAAATATAAACCGGTTGTAGCCACTTGAGGGTCATAATAAACTACTTGATGAATGACAGGGTTTCAAATTTCCAATGTTGAAAAAAAAAAAAAATGGACAAAATTGATGGGGGGTGAAAAACATTTTTTGCCCTTCGTGTCTGCCTTGGCGCCATTCGAAATGTAATTTAGTTTTGAGTGTACTATTTAAACATTTAAAGAGTTGAGGTGGGCTTTTAAGTTTTGATGGATTTATGTAACGAGTTTAGTATAGTAAGGAATAGAAATAGGAAAGACATGGCATCTAAAGAAGATAATAATCTAGAACCGCAAATATAAACTCATGTCCAATCTCAAGTAAATTTCTCTTAGCCAATTAAAAAGGGTGATTTTCTATTTGTGAGAATACTAGAGAATTCCTTAAGGGGGTTTGGTTTGATCTGGCCCAATTTATATTTTCATAATTTATTGGAAGAAGGTTAACTGTCTTTACATTTGACATTGCAACATTACAAAGAAAACATTCATTTTCGCAAACTTAATTATACTACTTAGGCCATCAAATAGACAGCAAATGCTACATCCAAAGAATTCAAAAGAAGTTTAAGCCTTCTAGGAAGATAGGAAGATTAACTTAATACTCAAACCAATTTCACTTTTTTTAAAGAATGAATAAAGGCAAGTTGTGTAGATGCTCAAAAGGATACTGTTTTGGCAAAGCCTGAACAAATTTAAAGCTGGCCTTCCGAAAATGGATAGAACTTAAGGCTATATCACACTGACATTGAATTCACTGACCACTGGCAGGCAGTGACGTCAAAATCGCGTCACAATCACAATGCCGTCAGTGAAGTCATCCTTAGTATGATAGCCAGTTTTTTGACGCCAGGAAAGGTGCCAGTTCACTGACGTGTTCACTGACCAACCCAAATCACGTCAGTGACTGACTCGAAAAATGACAAGTGTGATAAGTAGTCTCTGGCGCATAGGACCACTGACACACTTTTATGACAAGAGCGTCAGTGTACTGACCCTGTCTCATCACTGGCCACACACGAAATTTCTCGTTGTGCCTGTGAAGAAACCCCATCAGTGAACTGACCTTCCGATATAGTTCCAGCTCTTCTTCCCGCAATTCCATCAGCAGCTTGGCACGAAACCCTTCCTTCTCTCTACGCCTCAGCCAATTTTTTTTTGCCAAATACTGAGCGGTCGACGCTCTCTCTTTTCGCGATCATCATCGCTGAGGCTGTCCACCACACACGCCAGCACATAAGCCTCCGTGGCAATTTCCACAATCTCCGAAAATGCTTGATTCCACATTGTGTTTTAAAATATTTTAAAGTAAAAAACAAAAACCACCGATATCAATTTACTTTTTGTTTAATTGTAACGAAATTAAAACACAAATAAAAATACAAGGATCTGACAGCAATTGGCTGTCGAAATAGTCAGTGCTGCCAGTGTAGTGTGATAGCAAAACTGCTCAATGACCCGATTTCACGTAAATTTCACTGACTCTACTTGCCAGTGTCGTGTGCCAGTGAAGCATGTGTCAGTGTAATGTGACAGTCAGTTTTTCAGGCGTCAGTTCACTGACCGACTCGGAGAAAGTTTCACTGACTAGCAAGAGGTGTCAGTGATTTTTGGGACACACTGGCACAGGCCTGCCAGTAAGTGTGATAACCTTTTTTTCTCAATTGACCACTGATGAACAATTGCTTCACTGGCGTAAAAAACACGTCAGTTTGCGTGGCGACACTGCCTGCCAGTGAATCCACTGTCAGTGTGATATAGCCTTTAGACAGCTGAGTAGAAATTGCACCTTTTATGGATGTTTCGCGTCTTCAAACTGATATACCCAAGACTTAAACGAATATATTGGAAATGCCACTACGGCTCGGTTCACATGGAGAAAATTGTCAGACGTTATTTTTGGTAGCTAAAGAGACAAGCACATTAAATATATAGTTCCCTGGATTCACTTTTAAGTAGAAGAAGAATTCTAGCATAGCAACTTTGTTTTGGAGGTCTTCCAGCAACTATTTTAAGAGACGATGTTACATTTTTGATTTCGAAAACTCTGTTAAGCAAATGGGACGGAATTTATAATTTTACAATTTAAAAAAAAAAAAAAAAAAAATTTGGCTTGAACCCCTGAGTTCCCCTTTAATACGCCAAATGCTTTATACAAGACAGAGAAACAGACAGAACAGAAGAGAGAAGGAACAAACACATGACAATGACAGCAGCAAGCGTTTGGTTTTTAACGGTCCACCATCCATTTAAGAGAAAAGCAAAAGGTTCCACAAGTCTTCGTAAGGTTGTAAATGTAACCAATGACATAAGCTTCATTATAGAAATATGAATGTTGATTTATTTTCTTACTCCAGATTTTTTGTTTTTTTTACTTTAGCATCCCAATTTTTCCATAATTTGTATTAATGCGAATTGTGAAAAATTCTGAGGAGATAGAAAAAACAACTAATGCCAGATTCGTGCTTAGGAGACCCCCCATAAATCAACACAGAAGTCCAAAACGGAAAACAAAATTTGAATTTGTAGGTCTGTGTTATTTATTAATAAAGGGTGTTTTTGTTGGTATAGTACTTTGAAATGGAGTAAAACAAAGATGATTTTTTTTTTAAATTGATATGAAATTTGCTTTATTGGGAAGATTCCACCAAAAGTGATCGTCATCACTAACAATATGGCTGCCAGTTAAAATAGTGTTGCCAACTTAAAGTTCTATATCTCCATAAAAAAACACCCGTTTTATATTTAAAGCCGTCAAAATGGTACCGAACTATTTCCACTTCAAGTTTATAATATATAATAATTTATTGTATTGTTTTCAAAATACAATTAACTTGAAGTATTATCATTTTGATTGCAACCAATAAAACTATTGATTAGTTTTGATTTATTATGTTTCAACAAAAGCTATAGATAATCGATAGTTTTGTTTTTATCAAATAAATATTAATTTAAATTATTATTATTATCAACATTACTTAATAAGCTCGTGCTGGGATTTTTTAAAGATTTCTTAAATGACACTCAAACTTATTAAATTAATCAATTTCGCTCTTCTTTCCCCTTAAAATTACAAATTGTTATTCTACCTCGATAAACATCGGCTTGTATTTTTTTTTTTTTTTTTTTATTTGTATCTAAATCTTACAGTGCGATTTTTTCTTATCAATTAATTGGGATTTTACGTCAGCTGATTAAACCAAATTGTTAAAAATACACGGGGCTTGAAAAAGACAAAATGCTTAAGAAGATAGCTTGTATTTTGGCGCTTTAATTGACTTTTATCAAGACGGTATCATTTCAGAGTATTATTAATCTTGTGCAGGTTTTATTGTCAGGTATATCGTACTTTTGTTAGACTTCCTTTTGGCGGCCAACGAACTGCAAACTGGTTGTGTTTTAATCTTAGAATTTGATTGAGGAAATTTTGATTGGAATTGGGTTTTCGTACTTTATCATTTTGATAAGTTATTGTAAGAGTTAAAAAAAAACCTTGTTTCACTTTTATTACGCAGTTTCACAAGGGAACACTTTAAATGGCCTCCTCAGAAATCAGTAAATACTTTCCCTTCAGGTAATACGAAAACATTTCTATATGTTAACAAAGGTTCTCACCAATATTTTGCAAGGTTTCAAAATATACAGAGCATAAAACATGTCAAAGATGACCTGGTCAGAAGTATGTACCTCATCTGCAAAATATGTTTGGCAGAAAAGAGTTACCAACTTACATATATGAGCGTCTTGCGCCGTTTGCTGGCGATCTAGTTGGTGCCTATCGATGCGATTTTAGACCTGGAAAATCTACAACTGTCCACATGTCTAGATTGCGCCAGATCCTATAGAAAATCCAAAAATTAACTTCGAGACCCACCATATCTGTTCAGAGCTTTCAAATAAGTTGGACTGCCTAACGACATTGACTTGAAACGAAGGACAAAGCGATTCGTAACGGGTGCCTTCACTACATGGAGTCAGAAGCGGGCAAAATGGAACTGATTATTACTAACGTAGTTTATTATGTTCTACCCAACAAATAATGTCCCATTCCTCTAGCCACTTAATCAGAACATGACCATTTTTAGGTGTAACTTCGAGGTAGTCTGTAAACACTTAATACAATATCAGCGCTGAGATCAAACTTAGAATAAATCTTGCTGATCGCTCTTTCTTTGGGCTAAGTAAGAAATTGCGGAGTAAAGCCTAATCGATAAGAATCAAGGAGACGTTGTACAAAACACTCATCATTACGTTACTGATATCTTGTGCAGAGCATGTGTACCATCTCCCAGTCGGATGAAAGTCCCTTTGAGGAAAGTTATGCATTCGTACAAAAGAGGGAAACTTCACGATTATATCATTTCCATAGGAAAGCTCAAAACTATTCTTAAAAAGAATTTCATAAGGCTCTCGTCCCAGTCTGGAGCAATCGATATACTTTACGAACATATACATTAAACACGAAAAAGAAATCATGTGTAGATACCACAATTCCTGAGCTGCATAAGCCGTCCCCAACTATTCAAACTAACCCAATCAATCTAAGGGAGACTACAACTGGAATTCTGTATTGACACCCATAAGCAGTTTTATCAAAATCTGCAGAGCCGTTTTCAAGAAAAATGTTTTTATTTACTACAATAACTTGATACAAAGCCTACAAGTCTTAACTGTAGAACGATTTTTTTCTTAGAGTAACCCAAGATTCAAACCTTTAAAATTTATTGACAAATTAAGAGGCCATCTTTTTTTAAAATTTTGTTCCCAGTGATGAGTATTCTGTTGAAATCAATTCTGATTAATGCATAAATAAAATTAAGTGGGAAATAAATATTCCATTTTATGCAATTAAAACTTCTGTCAGTAGTTCAGAGAAAAGTATTTTGAGGGTTTATAAAGCAAAGGAGATAAACGCAACGTTATCAAATAATTTAACCCTTTTATTTGGGTATGACTAATCAAACAACGTATTTTTTCTTTCGAAGTGAAATTTTTCAGCTAAAGTTAATTATTCAAAACTCTTTTTTGTAAAGGCCTTTTAAGTTAATTGCTTTCTGTGACCAAATGACGTTTGCTATTTCCAAATGAAGGTTTTCAAAAAGTTCTTTAGATGCACAACTTAATCAACATAAAGTTTGTTCCAATATAGAAACCATGTGCTTCTCTTATATAAAAATAGCTAAGAAGCCCCTTGTGACAGTAATTTGTCATTCAATAAAAAAAAAGATACTGAGTGACATTGACAGTCAAACTAAACATGAAATTGATAACCACCATTGAGCCATTGTTTCGATAAAAATTAAATTAAAGCTTCAATCAATCTAAAACGAAAAATTTTGCTTCTTTCGTTTAATTCAACCTTTTATTTATGATGTAATAGCTGTCATCAGAGACTACTGTCACACGAAAAGCCATCATGATAAGCAGAAACACAAACATATTACCCACACTCCTGTTTCAGGGTTAATAACCATAAGTTATCGACACACACAAAATATGGATACACATATACAATAAGGGAAGTTTTCAACAAACATAATGAACATTATATTTTTTATACACGTGTTTTCCCCCCTGGCATTTAAGGGTGGTTTGGGTTTCAATATTATTTGAGATAAGAAAAATAACACACCAAATCTGTTTGAAACCCGGAACTGGGGAAGACATTTTTCGACAATCTCAATTATTTTGTGTTGAAGTTTTTATTTAAAACAAAAACAAAAATTGCCTTACAAAATCCAAGTATCCTTATTTTTCTTACCTTCCTTATGTGTGTCCTCAAAAAGGATCAAAAACAATTCCTCCAGTCACGTGGAATATAATTTAACAAACTAAATTTTTTTCGGGAACCACAAAATTTCAACAGTATGTCACCGGAACTGGACACAAATTCAGACTGGTGATGTTTGGTGCACCTTTGAAACGCTCAGCCCCTAGTCTAGCGTGCCAATACCAGTGCCAAACCCACCCTTGAATTTTCTTAAACAAATAACTCGTATTCCTTAAACTTGATGGCTATATGGCTGATGGGTATGAAAAAGAAAAGGAATCTATCTGGCAAACGAGGAGTTTTTCGTATTAAAAAAAAATCCCCTGGGATAGCCAATCTTTAAGTGCGTAGTCGTAGTCGTAGATTCAGATACAAAATAGAAAACTTCTTTTCGGTTTGCAGTATTCAAACGTATTGTTTGATTAGCAAAATGTTACATCCCTTATTTTGAGAATAAAAATGGCAATGAAAGGAAACACATAAAATTGGGTGCTCGCTCCTTGTTGGGAAACACAGCACAGACAGGCACATTTGAAATGCATGACCAAAATTTGATGATGCTATTAAAACGTATAATAACTGATGCAATGACATTGTGGCTTTCACGACAGAATCACGAAAAAAAAACATATTTTTTTTACGAGTTTGGCTTGTCAATGTCCAATATATTTTTGATTATATTATATTCTTATTTTTATGAATAACTAGGTTTTTGTGGTACTTCATCTAATGCTGTTACACATTGGTTCCTTAAGTATTATTTATGTACTTGTTTTATTTCAATGAACAAACTATTAAGTTTGAAATAAATTTTATCACAGAAGGAGGCTGACCAATGGCATTTTGCTCCATATTTTCGAGGATGGTGTCAAACTTGGATTTTGACTTTCTCCCAAACTCACAAGATATTGATTAAGTGGTTCCTTTGTTGTTGTTAGTGGTATTAATAATGGGGAATTATAATAATAATTACTATAACACAACTATAAGCGAAATAAGGAAACAATGTTTTCGAAGCAAGTTCTATTTTTCAAAACAGATATGATATTATAAAGTTATAAATTACGTTATTTTTTAAATACCTTATTCTATAGAATGGGTATATTCGGTGCCGACCCTGCCTGTAGGCAAAACAGGCAATTACCTAGGCCGGCACTCCAAGGAGGGCGGCATTTTTGTCTTGTTCTGTTCAAATCGATCTGCAAGCTTAAAATTGAATGTCACTGAGCTCATAGTAATTGCCTTGACAATAAAAAAAAGTCTCAACTTTAGGCGTGGCATACGCCTCTTTTTATTAAGCCAGGAGTTATTGAACATCGGCCACACTAAATTAATGTTTTTGAATTTTTCCTGTTTGCTAAAGAAGGATTTTGTTTCTGAAACTGGAACAGCGGCTGGCTGTGGGTGGCGAACGCATACACATACAAAAATATAGGCAATATAGGGTATCCAACGATTCGCTAAAAACTTACTGTACCTGTCGCTTGTGTTTTTTAGAGGTTCAAAACATAGATTCGGTGGATAACAATGTACAAAACGAAGATGCGGAAGGTTAAAATGTTGTTTAGTTTTATATTTTTTTGAGAGATTTATTAAAAAGATTATAGTAAAAAGAACATCGTTTCACTGTATAACACCTCTTGGTTCACTGCGTCCACCCCCAAGTACACACTGAACCAATTTTGGAGCTTCTCCGAACAGTCAAAATTAGCAATTTCCCATTTCATATTTAAAGATATTTCTGGTTGAAAACTAAGTCAATAAACCAAACCAAACATTAAGTCTTCTTGAACTTCCAGGTGTTTGAATCAAGAAACTATAACAAGTCAAGTGAAAATTGGTTCACTTTGGGACAGTTTACCCTATAGAACTTTAAGTTATCAGCACTGTTTTCATTGACAGCCATTTTGTCATATGCCATGTGATTTATCAATGCTTCGTTTATAAATTTTACCATAATTTGACTGACGCCTGAACAACGCTATTCAGAAAGGAAATGAAGGTTCCCTTTGGTGTGAAAAAACAAAACGATACGAGGATACTTCAGAGAAGTAGTTCTGCTTTTAATTTATCACCGTACGAAAAGAAAATTCTCAAGTCAACGATTATTCATAAAAATATGTCTCAAAGGATCCTACCACAATTAATTAATTTTTGTTAACTGCTCATAATTATTATAATGGGACAACACATTGTAAAAGAATTAAAAAAAAAATATTGATTATTCCCTATTTGAACTGGTATTTTTTTGTTTTAATAAAATCAGCACGAACAATTGAATATTGAATAATAATTAATAAGCCATGAACCATGAATATTATTTAACATATGGAAATTGATTTGAAAAAATCAGTTTCGTCGTTCAATTTGAAATTAAAAGAGAAGTACCTTCATATATAATTATCGGCTATTAAAAATATTTTTAATGAAAGAGCTTTCAATGGAAAAATAATGGATTGCTTTGTTTTTTAATAAATCAAATACTTTAAGCTTGAACATGAATTCACTATAGAAACAATCATAGTTTAATTATTATGAGAGTTTTATAAGTTATTAATGAAACAAAAAAAATATAGTTATTATTCAACAAAACAAACAAATTCAACTTCATTAAAGTCATAAGATTCAATTTCAGTTTGATTTTTTTAATATTATAACAAAATATAGTTCCAAAAATAAAAACAACTGCATTTGACGACATGCGCAATATTAAAATATATCTTTTTTTAAAGTGACGATTTATTATTGTGCGTGCTCTGCTTTTTTCGTATATGACTTTTTTTAACACTTATTTTTGTATTCATGTTGAAGAGCACTCTAATTTACAGCTGACATAAAATTCAATTATTGCAGAGAAAGAAACAAGAGTATGGAATGCGACAACGAGATATAACTCTAAACAATCAAAAAATATTTAAAAGAATATTTATATTGTAGGTACGTCTTAGTTTGTAAAATTATTTATTTACTTATTTTTCTCGAGTTCATATTTTACAATATCCACCAAATTCGTATAGGTAAAAAGAAATCTTAAGTACGTGCGTAAGACTTTTTGAATTACTCGCAACTGAATGTTCTTGGTGAATAGATAATATTCCTCTATCCTTATCTAACATTTAAGTTTGCTTAATTTTTCGTAATAAAACAAATCAATGTAAATAGAACTACAGTCGATGCCCTCTAAATCAGTTTCACATGCGTTAGTTTTTTTTTTTTTTAATAAAAATGACAAAAATATTTATTTGTTTTTGAAAATATGGAACGTATAATATATTTCAAGTCTTCAGTTTGATACAAAACTAAAGTTAAATATTTTTAAAAGAACTAAAAAAAAGAATTTGAATTTCTCGCAAAAGTAAAGACACTTTGATTTTAAGCTTTACTTTCCACAGCTTCCATGATCAATATACAGAACCAATAAATTGAAACATTTCAAACATCTTTAGATATTCGACTCATGACATTTTTGTCCTTATTTTTAAAATTTTACAATACGCGATTACTACGAAAACATTTTGTTTAGCTCGGAAACATTCGAAAATTGTTGAATTTTTTTTTTGACAGGCTTAAAGGAGTGTTCATATGAGAGCGATCAACGAATGGACGAATTAGCGAACATTAAACATTTACATAGCTTATTTCTTAGTTTAAACTATACCAATCGATAGCGATTGAATTTTAAAATATGTTAGGATAGTAAAATAGGTAATTTTTTTTGTTTAAATAAGTAAAATTGCATTAAATAAACTGTTCAACTCGAACTGCAAAGTGTTTGCTATGAACTGTCAAAGTCTATTCGCGTTCCACATAACATCCACATCGCAACGAATAAATTTATAAGCTCACGACTAAAAGACTATTCCCATGAAAGCGACCAACGACGTTTCATTCACACGCAGTTTATTTTATTCGTTGCAAACAACGAACGTCATATGTCCGTGTATCAAAAATGAACATTGAGATTTTGAGGTTAGTCACCCACGAATAATTTATTCGTTGCAATGTGGACGTGGATGGTTTGACAATTCGTAACAGTCAGACTGAATTAAGCGACGAACAACTTGTTTTCATTAAAATTTCTTTTTTCTTCAATAGAAATGGAAATTTTAACATCTCAACATTAGATTAAATGAGTTTCGATCATTTTGAAATAATTTTGTTGCAAAATATTGTTTAGAAGTATGAAAAATCTCATATATTCGTTCCTTTGTTTGTCGCTCTCGTGTGAATAGTTCTTAACCTCAAAATCTTACTGTTCAATTGTGATGTACCGACATGACGTACGTTGTTCGCAACAAATAAAAGAAATGTCATGTGGATGAAATGTCAAAATATGCGAATAAATCGTTCATTCGTTGTTCGTTGGTCGCTCTCATGTGAATAGTCCTTGAGTCCTCAAGAGCTACATATTGCGTAACGTGGAATTAAAAATAAGTACGATCCACAATCGTCCCCATTTTACTATAAAAAATAAAAAATATAACTTTTCCGTCATCTTTTTTCACACCATGTTTTCTGTGTTAAGCCTTACATTCACTCCCAGTTAAATGAAAATCTACTATACGTTCCACAATGTTTTTCACACGATAGTTTTCTTTTGACATTGTAGTCGGACTACATAGGAACTCATAAATGGATGTAAAGAAGTGTGTAATTTCAACAATACAAGCTGTGGAAAGAAAAGCGTACCTACAATCAACCCCGTCACTTATTTTTTAATAGAATTCCAATTTTACTCAGATTCTGTACTAGGTCATATCTAAAATAGGTTAAGAATAATGGATCTTGAGAATTTTCATCACCTGGTTTTGGTTTAACATTATCAGTATAATAATCCACTTTTTTAGGAGCCTCAACATCAACATAGCATCGTTTATGGGCATGGTTAATTGGTAAAATCTCCGGTCCATCATCAACATCCAAATCTACAGTTTCGTCCACATATCCATCATCACAACACGCGTATGGAGTTTCTTCGTAATTTTCAACCATATCATTGATGATATCCAAATTTTCATCGTAGCCACTTGTCGGTTCGTTGTCAAAAATCATGTTTCGCAGACCCACGACATATTCAACATCAGAACCCTTTACTCCTTCATACACACTGGTGAGTGGAGGAGAACTTTCTTTTGCTGGAGGAGGTGTTGGCTCTCTGGGTGGTGGTGATGGTCGCCTTGGTGGTGGCGTTGGTTCTCTTGGAGGAGGTGTTGGATATCTTATTGGTGGCGGGGTTGGGTTTCTCGGTGGAGGTGTTGGATCTCTTGGTGGCGGAGTTGAATCTCTTGGTGGAGGTGTTGGATCTCTGCAGTTATCATCGTTGCCTGCAGAATAGCAGGAATCGCAGGAATAGTCGTCATCCATCGAAAATAATGTTTTCTTTTATCAATCGACTAAAGTCCTGTGGGAAAATGTTTATTGTTTTTTTCACACAAGAAATATACATATATACATATCTAAAATTTGGCATGCATCTTATAATAAATTTGTTAGATAATTCAATTTATTGTTTATTGGTTTTTTTGTATCATAGTTGGACAACAGTAGTATATTATTATCAGGTATTTCCAGTTCAGTTCCCAATATTCACTAAAGTTGAGCCCTACGAAAAATCTAGAGGATCGAAAAATGGAAAACTATGGTTTGCATATCGAAAACATTGTGAGTTAAACTTTATGTTAATTTGAGGCAAAGAGAATAGGAATAATTAAGGATGGAAAGTAGTTGATCCCGGTTGAGCCCCCAAACTATATGGAAAAATTGCAGTTGGTTTCTTAATTTGTTTGCATTCACTCCGGTATTCAGTTGAGTTGCTTAACATTAAATGAAGGTTCAGTTTTTAGCGTTTCTCATGAAGTTATGGGTTTGTCCAAAACAACTGACCATACCAATAGAGCAGACAGCAACGCGGACGAATATCTACAAAATTATGATCAAATCATCATGTTCAAAAAAATCGTGACTGCATTTAAGAATGCCTATCAAACTGAAATACTTAATTTCGCTCAAGTCTACTTAAAACGAGTGCACTTGCTTAAAATTCATTAAAATTTATATTAAATGTCTTATTAACATCATGATATCTTAAAACAAATAAATATTCAAACCCATTATCCAATTAACCATAATCGATGAAAAAATATTAACAATTCAAATTTTTAAACACAAGTTGCATTTCTCCCTCTCTATAGTGGGGAAGGTATCAAATAATACAACAACCACTTTATATTGCACTACAGAAATGCACGAGCGCACATTCCATTGAAATGCATTTATGTGTTCGGAGCTAATAAAAGTACAACGAAACAATAAACAACACTCCTTTATTAGTTGGTAATTGCTTAAGACTCTTTGAGAATCTAACAAACAATATTGGAAGCTCTAAATCCTACCGAAACATTACCGCAACACCTCGATTAAGAGGTTTTTGTGAAGTTTCCACTCTGATTCCATTAACAGTCAAAGTCAAGTGACTTTACAAACAGTTGCGTGCTGAAATGTTGACATTTGAAGATGTGACGACGTGTGGTCACTCATTTTGTAATCAGAAACACTGTATCCCACTTGAACTGTCATTATCGCCACTACTTGGCTCAGTTAATAGGAAACTCATAAGGTTGATTGAACCAAGGCAATATAGGCAACGCAACGCAACACAAAATAGGAACTTGTGCGGTAGTGATTAGTTGATGTGGTGACGGACGATGCCTGGGTTGGTATCTGCCGGAATGATTAGCATAATATTACTTTACCCATTGTTTAACATAAGCGATCACTTATCTCTACTAATATGAATTTCAAATAATCAATTGTGAACATACCATCCAGCGCAGCAAGGAGTTACAATAATTTATTCCGCCATTTAATAGACTAAAGGTGGAAACGAGTGATGTTGAGGTTTTGTTTACATTTTTTTTTTTCAAATAATTTGTTGACTGATAAATAAAATACAATCGATATAATTTCTGAATTTTGTTTGTGGCATATTGAGCCTTTAATTTATTAATATCACTTGAAAGCCAAATAATTCCAATTTTTTTCTTTGAAACAAAGTACAGCAACAGGGGGGCGATACTTTGAGTTAGGTTAGGTTAAAATACATTTTGTTGGTTTTTCAATTTTGTTTGTTTTTATTTTTGGGAGAAGAGTAAATTTTCGTTGGCGGGTTTTACGGATATTTCTGTAACAGCAAAAAAAAAATGTCAGCTTCATCATGATGGGAATTTCATCACATGCGGCTGCCTTTGCAATGTGGATTTTTACTTTGTTATTTTGAAATTCTGAAATTGGAACTTTTTTGTGGAAATTTAATTACATATTCATTTTGGGGTGGTCAACAGCTTGGAATATTAATTGAAAAAAAAAATATTGCCGTTTTGTTTTGAAGGTTTAAGTTTTCTATATGTATTTCTTTTTTGAACACGCTCACCATTTTCATTTCTACAAAAATCGTTTGTGATTTGGAATGAAATCTTTTATGGTTGATTGAAATTTGACAACACCAACAGTAAAAATAAAATGTCATGAATAAGTCGCAAGGAACTTCCTTTAAAGAACAATAGAAGAATTTTTGTATTTTTTGGGATGTCAAATACCCGAGGTAGTTTACGAATTCGATCTTTCATTTAAATAAAAAAAAAATACTTGCTCTTAAGACTAATGACATTTTTTTGAACACAAAGCTGTTAATAAGGTTTATAGTTCAGGCGCCAACACAATCCAAGACGGGATATACAATGAAATTATTATTATTACTTAATTGCCATCTGTCCGTGTTTACAGATAGATTTTTTACTGATTTTAGCTGATTAATATTTCTGTATATTCTCTATTTTCTGTGTACATGATTGCAGCTTATCTATATTTTCATTTTTATATTTACAACAAAAAGAACAACTTAGACGAGCTTTGAGTGCAAGAACAGGCTATGCAAATTGCAACTGAATGGAAACTCTACGAGCCAGGCTAAGCGATGGCTTAGTACTTTTAATGTCAAACCAAAAAATTTACTACATTCATGGACGTCCACTTTCATTGTCATTTAACTAGTAAGCTTTAAAAAATTCAATATTAAATTTGCATAGCACTAAACAAATTAAATCCAACAGATTTTAATCCACCCGTGTGCGATAATTTAAAGCGACTATTAACGTCACTGTTATCAGTTGTTAGTCTATTTATCTAACAGTTTACTCGTAGCAAGGTTCTGGGCAAACGTGTGCATAGATAAAAATATTATTGTAGATATAATTTATTAAAACGTTATTAAAAATATCTTTTAATTATTCTTCGAAGTTTTGCACAATATGTATGTGTCCTTCGTTGTAGGTTTTTAAAAGATCAAAAATAATTTGTATTTAATGTTGATGTTGAAAAAACTATGCTTGTAACCTCGAGAACGTGCGTTTGATAGCCTAAGTTTAGATAGAAATGTTTTTTCACTGTGTAAGAGCCGCAAGCAGTGCTGCCACTGTTACTTAGTTTTATTTCTAAAAAAAGAACTGTTTTGTTGCTAAGTATTTAAGAATGCCGAATAAAGCTAAGATTTCCGGTATGCATCTCAGTATTTGAACTTCTGTCAAAAAAGTATGATTTTCACAGCTGTGTCCAGAAATGTGGGTTTTTTTTGTTTGGGTTCGGTTTTTTGAGGAAATCTACATTATTTCTTTAACTAAAAGCAACACTTCTTATCACCTCTCTGTCCTTTTTTCAGGAACGTTTCGTTTATTTAAAAACAAAAATTCTATATTGTAACGGGTGATTTTTTAGCTGGTTTGGTTTTGGCAACACTGGTTTTGACAGCTGACGTGTGTTTAGTACCTTGTGTCACTGTCAAACAGCTTCAGTTTGGTTTGCAATTTAACCATGGATCGTCTTACAAATGAACAACGCTTGCAAATTATTGAATTTTACTATCAAAATTCGTGCTCGGTTCGAAATGTTCATCGCGCGCTTTTTTATCGAAAAATTGTGTTCAGCGATGAGGCTCATTTTTGGTTGAATGGGTACGTAAATAAGCAAAATTGCCGCATTTGGAGTGAAGATCAGCCAGAAGCATTGCAACAGCTACCAATGCATCCCGAAAAAGCCACTGTTTGGTGCGGTTTATGGGCCGGCGGCATTATTGGGCCATATTTCTTCAAAGATGATGCGAATCGCAGCGTTACTGTCAATGGTGAACGCTACCGAGCGATGATAACAAACTTTTTTTTGCCCGAAATGGAAGTTCTTGACTTGCATGATATGTGGTTTCAACAAGACGGTGCCACATGCCACACAGCACGCGAAACAATGGCGCAATTGCGAGGCGAGTTTGGTGAACAGTTAATTTCACGTTTCGGGCCGGTCAATTGGCCGCCTAGATCGTGCGATTTGACACCATTAGACTATTTTTTGTGGGGGTATGTCAAGGCTAATGTCTATAGGGACAAGCCCGCTTCGATTGACGCACTGGAAGCCAACATCCATGCATTCATTCGTGAGATACCGGCCGATATGTGTGAAAGAGTATGCCAAAATTGGACTCAGCGGATGGGCTACCTGAGACGCAGCCGCGGTCAACATTTAGATGAAATTATCTTTAAACATTAAATTGCAAGGTTCAAACTATCGATTCAAATAAATATTTCATTCATTTTTTCGAATTTTTTGTGTTTTTTTTTTTTTTAAAGTTCTAAACCTCTTAAAAAATCACCCGTTATGCATATAGAAGAAGTCATCCCTTGTCTAATTCCAAATTTCAAAAAACTCACTCACACACACTAATTTTTGGCAATTTTGAATTCCTTAACCCATCAGTGGTGACGTAAATAATGGGACCATATGAACAACATTGAAACCCGGTCTCACAGACAGGTGGGTCACCACTGGCGGGTTAAAGTCAATCAATTACAAAGTGACTTTTAGGACGAACGCTCTGTTTCACATTCCGCCTTGGTGTCAAGTTAAGAAATATAGGTACTAAATTTAAATAACACTTTTGGCTTCTTTGAGAACTTTTAAAAACAGTTGTTAATTCTATTTTTATTATAATGAGGAAGATGATCGTACATATTTTGTTTTCTTACTACCAATTAAAAGCCCAGGTCTATAAATATTTTTATATCCATGGATACTCATTCTTGCTTTGAAGTAACAATCCTGCAAGCAAAATACACCTAGATGACCACCGATTTATGTTTTGATATGCATAGTTGTGATCCTACGTTACTATGTTTTCAACGTGAAGGATTATTTTGTTTGCGAAAGATAATAGCACTATAAAATTCCTTGTTCTTACACAAAAAACTTTCTTTAAGTTTATCAAAGTGACATCAGATACCTTTGTCATTCCCTAAGTATCTTTGATGTTGAAACTACACATACATTTTTATGGATTTTATATCCAAAGTTTCTTTTATTGTTTATTTGCTTGTTAATTTTATATTCCAAGAATATTTAAAAAAAGGAAATAAATATTGTCAATTAAAAAAACAAGAAATATTCCTTGAAACAGCGTTGGTTTTTTTTCTTCAGTGGACTGAAAGTTGAGAAAGTATTAAGATTCATAACATTTTATTCTTTCGGAATTATACTGCTTTAAGTTAGTAAACTATAAAGTTCCAAACAAACTTTGATTTATAAAGAAACGATAAGCTACAAAAGAAATGATCTTCGATCAGGGACAAACTGACTGCCAGGTGTATTTGTTTCGAACGACTACTAAAAACTAACCCGATTTGATAAATCAATACAGAGCGAATTCCATCGGCTATGGGCTGTATATAAAATTTCATACTTACTTAAGTAGTATCTAAACACTGATTTTGACGTCATTGACTCGTCTTATCAAAAATAGAACTCCCACATCTTAAATAAGACTTCAACTATCAATACTAACTTGATACGTCAAATTATTCGAAATCATATTCATATCCAATCAACCAACTGTCACAAAATTTTCCAAATTACCTCGCCATACAACAATATGAGGGGCAAAGAAAAAAAATACTCCCATACCTACACCTTCTTCATTCACAAATACCAGTTCTCCATTTCCGCACCGCTTGAATTTATTTATAATAATTTTGATTGGAATGTATCTTTAAAAGAATTCATCACTATAATTCTGTCAATACCCCAAAGTGACGCATAATTTTGTTGTTTTGTTTTATATAAGTTACTATGGAGATGGAGTGTGATGTTAAACGATCTAATATCCATTAGTGAGTGTACACAACAAATTCAATCCAATTTTTTACTTGTGATCATGATGAAGGTCATAAAGATACTTTCGAAATAATTTTGCTTGTTTTTTATATGAACAAAAAAATGTAAAATGCTTTGTGTATCTATTTGTGATGTCGTTGTAGATTCATAAATGTAAGAACTTTAGGAAGATTTTTTTTAATACATCTGGTGTCTGGTAATGTTTGTTTTAAGCAGAATGTGATGATAAAAACAAATTTTTGTGGAAGGGAATGATTTGGTAAGAAAAAATTTGAGTTTCTATAAGCATCTCACATGAGAAATATACAGATGCGAAGATGTAATTGACATGAGTTCTTTGTAAATATTTAAGGACTAATGTTTTTGACTAGAAGCCAAGTTATAGCCTGTAACGCTGATTTTATTGTAGAATCAATGAATCGTAATATCTCTTATTGTCGTAGTATCTAAATTACTGTAGCTATCAGCTTGACGCCATAAAAATTCCTACTCGGCGACATGACGTCCAATGTTTGATTTTGTGTAAGAAACTTTTTTAATTTAACTTTGATTATCATTAAACCAAACAAATTTGTAAATTATAGTAAATATTATTTTTTTCATTGTAACATAATTGTCACATGTGGCAATCACAAGTTTCGACTCCTCCCCTTGGATGTACCTTTTTATGCATTAGAAAAAAAAATCGACTAGACATAGGGTGGTGGACTCTGGCCTGTAGCGAATTAGGAACTTTCTGAAAAAAGATAAAATACTTATTCGACTTTCTTTGGCCCGACAAAGTGGTTACGATACGATTGTCACCTTCTAGTGTATTTGTCTATCTTAACCAATCATCTTTTCCAAGAACTCTTCTTTTTCAACTTCAATAATTAATTAGAACTGTTAAAACTAACTCGTCAACTTAACAAACTCTCGAACGATTCATCAATGTGCCAGTGTGCCTTACCCACCAGGAACCCCCCTATCCCCTAGGTGGAATAAAGTTTGGAGTCTGGTCACATCGATCATGCGAGGAACTGTTCGGTAAATTGCCTTCCTTTATACCTGAACATTTTTTTTTCCAAAAATCGTTATGAATAGTAATTTTAAAGTCATTATATTTCATAATGTATTTAGTTTTTTTAAAATTTATATTTTTTTTTTGTAAAATCTCAAGCCTTAAACTGCACTTACTTCTTCCAGCAAAGTTGTACATAAAATTCGTATTAAGAGTTTAAAAATGTACAATGTCGTCACGGGTCATGAAAATGCAGCTTTCATCTTAAAATTATACCTAATGGTGCTCATGGGATAATGAACGTTTGATAGCCATACAAATAGGCTCCTACATAATATTGTTTAGTTTTTTGGTGTTTATGCGACAAGCAATAATTTTTTTCTTTTGCAAGCCAAAGACGATCAACAATTTGCCAGTTGACGTATGTCATAATTTAGTGAGGTCATGAGTCATGACACGACGATGGAAAATTTGATTTGCCGTTTGATTTGTTGATGTCAAAATGTTCGCAGTAGCTTAAGTCATATTGATGTATATGTCAAGAATCTTCAATGAGTAAACAACTCTAAAGTCTAGAGCTAGTGTCATCAATGTGTTACAAATTTTGAATAAGATTTTTGAATGTGCACACAAACATAATTCTTAATAGCAATTTGCAATAACTTGGCTTAATAACTAAAGTGTTTTTCGATTGGTGAGGGTATATTTTGTCAGCCATGTTGTTTTGTTCACATCTGTCAAATCTGTTGTTTACTATTCAGTAACTAATGCCAAATAACCATGGCAAGGTACACGATTGAACAGCAGCTTGTCTGGGTCCTATCATAAGCTGACTGATGGGCTTGGGAACTTTTGTAAGGGACCCCTATTTTGAAGGAAAAAAACATCTTTAGTGACAAGGCGTATTTTCGGATAAATGGCTGTGTTAACAAGCCAAGTATAAGAGACGGCACCAACATACAAGAGAATTATCAGGTGATAATGCATCATGAAAAACTTACCGTTTAGTTACCGGCGCGGCGCGGCAGTGCGGCGGAGTTAATGGTCCGTTCTTTTAAAACTACGACGTTTGTGAGTCCGTCACCGTCAAAAGCGAGCGCTACAGAACGATGGTAACGAACTACATATAGCGCAAATGGAACCATATATGGACCTAGACTACATGGTGTTTAAGTAGGACACGAGGGCGATACTTCCCACAAAGTGGAAGTCACGATTGACATTCTCCATGAATGAGTTGAGGTTAAGGTTAACTCTCGCATAAGTGAGGTGAATTCGACACCATGTCATTCGCCAAGTCATGTAGTTTGACTCTACTAGATTTTTTTTATGGTTTCCTGAAGTTAAAGGCATATGTGTAAAAACCAAGATCAAGCAATGATATAATAAGATGTACTACATGACACAGGCCATCTATCAAATTTAGCCGAATCTATGCTGAAAGTCATTGAAAATTGGATCACTCGTAACCGTGCTAACGTAAAAATAAAACAAGAACACACAGCTCATCTTATTCCATTTCAACGCCTACCCATCATTATTGAAAAACCCTTAATATAAATATAAAGAACATAAATTGCGAATAAGTTCTTTTTTTTTTTTTGTAAAACGACACTTTCCCTTTCCAGGAGTGAAAAAAGTCTGTATTCTTACTTTCTGGACATGCCTCGTAGTTTGCCTCCGTGCCTGAGTATTCCCATTTTTATATTGGACAGGTAAATGTTTCAAGACAGTCAAGAGTATCTTAATAACATTCTAGACTATGCAAACATTCTGCAGTAGTCACATCGACATCGTATTATTGTGAACATTGGTTTGAGAAAAAACATTGAAACATTTAATTAGGCAACATAATCTGAAACAGGGTATATATAACTTCCAAACATCAATATTCACATTATTAATTTTGTATTTTCTAATTAATTAAAGTCGCTGCCATCAGTAACAATATTATCATAAATTGTCATAAAAAACACAACCTACCATCTTGAAGTGTAAGTAAATATACCCCTCGAAGAGTGTGTATGAATTTCATTAAAGAACTTTTCTAGGATGTACAAGGATACAGATAAACAGAAACATACACCTCCAAACACACATAGAACTTTTCTACAAAATTAATTTTAACACAACAACAGCCGGCTTTCCCATGAGATAATGAGCATAAAATTTCCTTCTAGTTTATAATTGCGGTATACAACATAATGCTCAATGGAATAGGTATTTTTTTGCATAATGCATAATTTAATATACAGAAAGTAGATTTTAATTATAATATATGAAACATTAATTGATGCTTAAAACTGTTAAAATTTTAATTTTAATCACGATTGTTTCGGGTTCAGTGCTTAAGATGATTTGGATTGGGAAATGGGAAAGTCTCTTAGATCTTTTGACATCATACCAACTATGCTGAACATTTTTGTTTAAGGCTATAACACATTGTCAAGATTTATTTAATATTTTTTGTTAAATAACATTTTTAGCGAAATTAAAGCATTTTTAATAGAGACAATCAAATTTATCTAAAAAAACGTTTTTTTTTTAATTTTTGGAAACTTTCCAAAGTCAATTCAACATAATATAGATCATTTCAGTTCTGACGTATGGAACACTTGAGGATTTTTTAATGGGGTGCACACGGTGTTTGAAACAAGACATGTTTTACTGTATTCTGGTGAAAAGATTTTTGTTTTTCGTCACGAGAGCAATGTTTTGCCTTGAAATTCAAGTTCAGCGACCAAATGTTACTACGTTCAATTTATATTTTGTTTTGATAGCACATGATATTATCAAGGAATGTTGATAACTCAAGTCCAAAAATGACAGCCCTGTTCTCTTCCAAAAAAGGGATAAAATTGGAAGTCACTACAACTTACAATGACGGTGCAGTCAAAACGCAAATACGATATTGATTACCAAATCAATTTCACTAATTCAAATCAAAAATGTTAAACAACTCCTAACATTTGCATCAAGTGTATCTATTAAGTAGGTATATTGTTTATCAAATGGATTCATCAATATTCTGACCACATTAGTATTCCGCCAGTATAAATGTTTAATGAGTGAATTTGTAAGACAATCGGACTAGCACTCGTCGTAAGCTTTACTTTTAATGGGTGTCTATAAAAATAAATAGACATTTTTGTTTGTTTATTATTTTTGATTTGATTTTTGTTTGTTTAATATTTACATTGTATTTGGCAGATGTTTGACTAATAATTATAAGCAAAAGTACAGGGAATATAAAATTGATCAGATGCCACATATATTTCTTTCCTATGTTTTAATTGATACCAACTTCAAACTTCGATCTAAATGTGCGTGTCCTGTAAAGTAAATGGACAATTGAGCTTCCAAGAAATGGTCAAAACAGAAATAACAATTGGGTGCAACTTACTTCTGTTTGTCTTTTTGTCAGAACATGTGTTCCGTATTTTTTAATTTCAACAACTTCTTTATACCCTATTCCATGGAATATAGGTACATTGTATTTGGTGTGGAGTTTGTAACATAGAAAAATAATACCGTTACGACACGCCCACAGACACAGTCGCCATTTTTTGTTCAACAAACCTCTATTTAAAAAAAAATTGTCAAAAATAGAAGGTTGGGGGGAGGGGGGATTATTGTTAAAAATGATGGGTAATTGGTTGGTAGTGGGGGGAATACAACCTACACGTGAAATGGTTTGTCAAATGTTGATAAAGTGAAGTGAAAAATTAGTGTGGTTTCCATTGTTACAACAACAACTATTGCGGCAAAAAGTGGTTATTACGTAAAATTATCGTACTCTACATAAATCGGCAACTCTTAGTGCGAAAGAATGAGTTGGAGGAGGGGTGGGATTTTATTAACGAAACACTAAATTATTAAAAATTATTTCACTCCATATTTTATTTGATGGTTTTCATTTATTATGAATTTTAATATAAACTTGAATGTTTGACATCGGCTTACTTTTTTTTTATTTCGTTAAAGAAAAATATATCTAAAAAAATTTTTTTTGAGTAAAGATTTTCAATACGCCTGCTTCTAGGGTAGTGATTTTTGCAAAAAAATCTATTCAGCCGTAGTTTTACGCATATGCTTTAAAATTGACTAACGATCATAGCTCATATGATTTTTCAACACATTTCTAAGATACGCCCACTTTTTATGGGCGTTTCTGTTAAAAATCGGTCGAAAGTTTAGAAATAAGAAGTTGTAAATTTTTGTGTTTGTACTTCTTGGATATGTGGTTACGTATAGCAAGGTGTGATTCAAGAATTGTTAAAATAAACCCACAATCACAATATTTTCATTCAAAATCTAATTTTTCAAACATAAGGACTTACACACACTTTTTACTTGCGATTATAGGTACTATAAGGCAAGTTATGGATTCGTGCAGAAAAAAAAATTTGAGATAACAATCACACATGACATTACGATGATGGAGAAGTCGAAAAAAGTGGGTCTGGAAATTCCGTCCGTCTGTCTGTCTGTCTGTCTGTCTGTATGTCTGTTCGCGCCTCTGGAGGCTGAACGGGTGGGCCGATTTGCTTCAAATTTGGTATTTAGGATTTATTTAGCCGTCCCTCGGAACATATTTTTTATTTTTGCTCTAGGTCCAAAAATAACGGCACCTGCCATACAATCTTGAAGACAAAAATTGATTTTCTCAAAAACGGCTCTAACGATTTTGATAAAACTTTCAGAACGCTATTTTTGCAAGAAAATCTATCTTTTGGTTTGAGATTTTTTTTTCAAAATTTGTCTAATAACGGTACCTCTCATAGAACCAGTATTTTCAAATCAAATTTTCTCGTAAACTATACATTCGATTTCAATAAAATTTTGGCCACAGAAAGTCATTCATAATTTTATTAATATGACATTTAAAAATTTTCAAAACCTTTTTTTTTTTGATTTTTTATAATTTTTTCAAAAAAAATTTTTGGTTTTCGAAATATGTTGGAAACGGGTTCATTGATTATTTTTCAAATATAAACTACAGATTGACATATATGTATTTGTATACTCAAATAAATTTCAAAATATTTTTTGAAAAAGTTTTTCAAAAATAACCTTATAAAAAAAAAACTGGTCCAACGATTATTAATATTTTTTTTTCCTAGATTGACGTATAGCTTTGAAATTTTATTGCATATGTACTTAGTTTTTCCGAGAAAACTCTTAGACTAATTTAAAAAAGAAAAGAATTTTCGAAATTATTTAATTTTTTTGTAATATAAATATATGCAGCCACTACGCAATTGCTTATCATAAGAGCAAGTTCGTGCGACCCAGTCGTGCATTTTATTTCTATTCCCTAGCTGTAATAATTGAAAAATCTATAGTACCCAATATTTTGTCACTAACGAATTCATGGTGGAATAGGGTATTCAACAGTTGTTTGCAAATTTACGTTACCTGTTGATTGCTTATATATTCTTCTAATATCGAAATCACATATGTATGTAATTGTGAATGTAAAATTGGGATACCTGGAAGGATATTTCGCAGTGCACACTATGAGTTGGACAGTTAAATGCTCAAATGCTTACATCTAAAAAGATAAATTATGGATAGCTAGCAGCAAGGACAAACTCCTTAGTCCTTAGACAGCACAGCCGCTTATGAATATATCCTTTGAGAAAACAGTCTCAGAATAGTTTCAAAAACACCCTGTGTCTATGCTTTCTTTTAAATAATGCTTAGTTTAAGGTCTTGTTGAAAAATAATTATAATTTCTAATGTCCTCATTGAAAGCGTGACAAGTGCTAATGTTTTTGTAGTAATCGAAAATCTTTCAAGTTCTTGTTTACAAACTACTTCTTTGATAACTCAGTTTCTAACAAAGTTGGTAATCGTAATCTCATAACTATTCAATACAAACTATTTAATAAGACTATAATAAATTATAGCCTTATCATTGCATAAGAATGATGATCGAACTTCACCGATAAGAAATCAAAAAAATATTAATTCAAGAAACAATGGCTTATCGGTTAAAATAATATAAAATCACAGATTATCGGCACTTCCTTTGAACTATTCCATTTAAGTAAAATTGTTACTATGCGAAATCCTTGTAAATGGGATTTTTTTTTGCAACAAACTGTGTATTTAACAAAAATAGAAAAATCTTAGAGCAATAGATCAAGTCATAAAAACTTAAGCAGAAAAAAAAAAAAAAAAAGAAACAGATCCAAGTCCAAGAATTTCACAATCATATGAGAAACAGAAAAGGTCACATTTTACTTGCTTTTTTTTTTTTGATAAGAAAACACAAATAATTTCATTTATAAATATGCAATTCAACTTAAAATGTATTGATCAATTATTTTCCAAAAGAAACTAAATTATACTTTTTATTGATCACAAAGCATAAAATTAATTTATAAGTCAAGTGTAATCCAATTCATTTATTTTGACTCTTTAATGCATTTTGTCCACTTCTTTTTTTATAAATTTTCTTAAGATAAAATTTAATAAAATCTTTAATAATTTTATCAATTTATAACATTTACGTATTGAATTTATTGCAGTTGTTTGTCACTCAATTCAAAACGATTAAACTTTGGTCGCTTTTATTTTTGTTTAAAAAAACACCTACAGATTTTTTTGTTTTTTTTTTTGTTTTGCCATAAAACATTTGAAAGTGTATCGCAAATGTCAAAGACATAACGATCACGTATTTGAATTTAGTTCACCAAAAAAAATTTCACCAAGACACCATCAATTCGCAACAGGTTAAAATATACTTTCTGTTGTTTTGTTTTTTTGAACTTAACTTAAGTTCATTGCACATTGAAAATAAAAATCGATTAAAGCCACAGGTTAATTTATAAATTCAATTGAAATTTTAAATTTATAACAGTTGAACAAATAAAAAAAAGATTATATTTATTCGCGCTTCGCGCTCGCACAAAACTCACCTGTTGATGATAATGAATTTTTTGTTTTAGCTCGTTCAACAGCGATACGGATACGGATCACAATACTCGACCGAAACAAATAACGAACTAAACTCAAAATCAAACTCAAAGTAGCTCCTTGGCTAAAAAAAAATAAAAATTCTACAAGCTTCGAATTCTATCGATTTCGAAATGAAAGAGTAAAATATTCTTCTAATCGTTCCAAAAATGCGTGGAAAAATAAAATCAGAGCATTCCACTTCCACGCACTATTTTAAACATTTAAACAAATCCCACTCTATCCAGCCAGAGAGAAAATTTTTCACCAAAACTTTTTAAAAAGAGAAACATCAACCGGTCAGACACGATAGCGAAGAACTGTCTTCATCAAAAAGTCTACCTATGGCTTCAACCCCCAAAGATACTTTTATTTGTTTGCGTCTAATTCGATTGGATGCGTCACTTTGTGTTAAGATAGTTCTGATCCGCTCGCCGCCGCTGATCAATCAAGTGGCGGGCGTTGAGGTACTTAGAATATGGCAGAGTGGAATTGACTGAACTTGATTACAATATGAGAGCGAGTTAAGTTAAGTATATCTATGAAGTTAAAAACTTGACGAACATGAACGATGGCAAACTAAACATAAACCCAAAAGGATTGCACGATCTGTCCGGTCCCGTGCTTAGCTTAAGTATCTTAATTTAACAGATGATAACAACTTTTATGTTTGCTTACTGGCGTAGTTAAAAAGGCTTAAGATGGTGCCAAGATCAGTTCAAAATAAATAACAGAAGTTTTTGTGCTACTGAATTTATTCTGTTTAGATGTTTAACTTGAAACTTAATTAAGCGTGCATATTATCGGATGGAATTTGTATTCTGATAAGAAAAACTTGTGTAATAAAGAATATTTGGTAAGAATGTAGGTTCAGAAGCTTTGATAAAATATAGTGTGTGATGACGATGAGGTATAACATACATAATAACCTTGGTTTAAACAAAACAAAAAATTGATAAGAAATAAAATATTATTTCAAACATTTGAAATTTTTCACACAAAATAAAAGGGACAAACATTTTATTGCAAAACAAACATACAGGGTGTCCAAGAAACCTTAAATATATGTTTTTGTTTGCAATTTGTTAATATATAAATTGCTAGAGAATCTTTGTAAATGTAGGTACACCTGTAATTTAATTTCAATCAATGTCTTTAAGTTTTTCAATGTCATTATATTGGCAGATAGCATATGAAAAATGGCCCAAGCAAAAAATGAAAAATGTCCTTATCCTCTTTTCATAATGAATAGTGACCTCATTTTTAACTGGGAAAAACGTGTAATTTTTTAAATAAATTATTGTACACACAGGCCTTTTTTTCATTTTCGATTTGAGGTTTGAAGAAATTGATTTTGAATGTCTGTAAATCACAATTGGGTGGAAAAACTAGGCGAGTAAAGCATTCACATTCCTTTAGTGCCGCTTAAAAAAGAGTCTCTATTCTTAACAGTACGTCCAAAGTTTAGTTTGAATGTGTGTGTGTGCGACTTATTATAGCCAGATCAGAAGCGGATATATACACTGCGCGTCATCAGGTTAGCACACTTCCCAGCGTTAGTGAGCTTACTATTCTAAAATTATTGTTGGTTATGGCCAATTTTATCCATAGTAAAATAAAGAAAAAAACTATACTATTTTTCCATTTTTTAATGTTTGCATAAATATTTAAATTGATTATCATCAAGTTAGCACACATATCATTTTATTTCATTTTTCGTTAAGTTTTTAAGCCATTAACTTATTTCTTAGCTCATAAATTAGGTTATTTAAGCATTTTTGAATAAGTTTAATAAAGTCTAGGTCCTGCTTTGTTAAATTCGATTGGGAAGCGACTCGTACTTCGTACAATTTTCCAATATAGTCTAAAGAAATGGCTGACCGAGAACACTTGACTCCTTCAATTAGTTCCGCTTTGTTGGAATATTGTTTACTAGACTCGTAAACTTTACGAACCATTGTCGTGTTGAGAAAGCCATGGCAAGTTTCCACACATATTCTTAAAATGGGAAAAAGCTGTTTCAAGTACGTTTTTGTAGGTGTTTGAGTTGATATTTGTAGTCAAAAACTGTAACTCGCACGTACCGTAGTAGAAAATTGCTCCCAACATCACTTTCCCACCCACCCGACTATGTAGACGATTCATGTTCCTCTTTGCAAAGATCATGGAAGTAGTAAGTATAGTTTCATCAGTCTGGACCTTCTCAATTAAATTTCTTTTCATCCGAAAAGCTAGCGTAGCGCGATTCAGAGTTGCATGTCATATGAGCTCATGCAAAATTAAAACGCATTTCTTTTCGAATTTCATTCTTTTTAAAAGTGGAAGATTCCTTAACACTCTTTTAATTGTTAATAAACTCCAACATTTGCCCTGATCTTTGCTGTCGAGTTATGAGAGTTGGATGCTCGTCTCAAAATAACTATCTTGTCAGCATTGGAAAATATTTCATTATTTTTGACATTTATCTCGATTTATTGCACAGGAATGCGGATATAACTTTTCGTATTCTGCGGATTTTTCCCCTATTGCACTTATTTAAAAACCCTGCATTCTTGAAAACTTCAATAGAGATTTTCCTATCCATGTTAGTTTCAACACACAACTTAAGCACAAAAAAAAATGTGGTTGTCAAACGCGTTTAACTCTTGAAGATAATAGATAATCTTAAAAGATTTTGCCTGTGCTAACCTGATGACCCAAACAAAATTCCAATTTTTCAAAGAAAATTTAAAAAATAGCAAAAACTGTGCAACCAGGGGTGGAATCGGCTAAGGTGATTTGTGATATGTGATAGTCACAATATACAAATTTCGTCTGGCTAAGGTGATTTTCACATGTGACAATCACATTTTTGTGACTTTTTCTTGTGACAGCTATTTAGGTGTCACTTGCATACAAAAATAATAATAAATAAAAAATAAACCTCTGACGCTGACTTCCACTTCAACTTCTGCTAATTTTATATTAAATTTATAAAACTGAAACTTTTTATGGAAATTTTACGTATCTCATGCTTTGTTAAAAACAGCTACAAACTACGACGAGTACGCTAAAATTTAATCACAATTTTGCTAAAACCTGTTAACTATTTTCCAAACTTTATTGAAAAGCTTAAAACGAAAACATCACTCACCTTTTCCATTTATCCTCAAAGTATTTCTTTTCATCATGGTAATCGAAAAATATAGTACCTCACTAAATTTTATTTGACCATGTCTGTTAACGAAAGTTGAACATCGCATGTAACAACACTTTATTGTGCTTTATGATGCGAAATTCAAGGACACTCCAAATCTTGAAAAGCACAACGTTATTTCTCGGTTCATATTTTTTTGTTCATCATATTTTCATTTAATTTTTCAACCATCATCGCACGAATAACAACAACAATGATATCAACTTTTGGCTTAAATAATTGCATCCAATATATTTTTTTTACACATAAAATTGTTCACTTCTTTTCTGACACGGGTTTTCTTTCCCTTTTTAAACGCCAACCATTTTCACGAAACAGCAATTTTGTGAAAGTTTTTTTTTTATGCAATTAAAAATAATGAAAGCACATGGTATGGTCTGGTCACTCATTCTCTTTACCAACGTAGAATTTTGATGTTTTAAGGATGTTATAGCATAAAGCTTCCATGATGTCGGCCACACGAGGACCTCGCCATCTACCTCAGAAAAAGGGTCAAAAAGTGTCGTGCTGTGTACGTATGTAACATGCATTGTAGGTTGAATGTAACAAGGGGTGCTATGCAATGCGGTTTATGACTCCTACCTGAGACGAAAGGACGACACGACAAACGAGTGAATATTGCAAAGCATAATAAAGTGCTATTGCACGAATTTCACAGCAGGAAAGTTATATGAAGTTGGTTTACCTATACACCTCTGGTCCTGGATTCGGGAATATTGTACGTGTACGCTAGCTACGCACAGTGTTTTTTATTGGAAAAGAGAAGAAAATCATTTATTAATTGGCGAATGAGAAATGAAATTTATTGCAATATTGTTGATGATGAGGATTTAATTTGACCTCTTCCATAAAAGCTTATACTCAAATGACACTGATATTAAATTACCGTATATTAAGCTGATATATATGCGTGTATATTATAAGCACTTGAAGGAGGTTATATGAAGTCCATAAGATCCTTTATTGATATCGGGAGATACTTTTTATTTATGTCCGTATCGACGGTAAAAAATGCATCAAGACTTCTACGAGTGGCGCGCCCATTAAATGAATAAATATACCTGGCGATGGCGAGGGTTTCGGGATAAGGATTGTGGAATACATCGGATTTAGAATTTGAGTTTAATTCACTGATGGTTCGAATGATTAGAGAAAAGAAAACATTTAATTAAAAGGCATTCGATTATGGACGACCTCACAAGTGTACGCCCGAAAAATGCAGACTAATTTGGAAATTAAAAGAGTTTTATGAGATGAAGGAGTAAACGAAATGTGATCCTAATTAAGTATAAATGCATCAGCATATTAGACTTTCAAGATCTTAGTTCGTAGAAAACTAAATTAATGTTTCATACCGAACAGCCTGCAGTTGGTATATTTTCTTTTTTTTTAGCCTCGAAACTTATAGAATCGTCTAGCTCAGTGATAGCACTTGTGCCAGAAAAAAGTTCTTATTGATTCATTTTACCAAACTACTCTCATTTTTTTATAATTTTTTTAAAACTAATTCTCTGAGTGTAGTTCAGACATAGTCCAAAATGACCTGCACGGGATGCTGGTGAAGGCTGTCCAGATTTCTTCTTCATATAAAAGCATGGATTTATGTTGGATTCAAACAATCATAACTTAATGCAAAGGGAATTGAGAAAAGATTACTGAAAGCATAGCTTGAGCCATAATTGTTCTGCTTTTAACTTCCAGGTACTTAACTCGTTGGTCCTCTTCTAAGAATCGGTAAGATCGGCTTCTATGCAAAATAAAAGGCTGACATTTAATGCCGTTCGTTCTTGGTCTTCTTCTACCTTAAGCGAACCCGATGAGACCATACTGATGTGATTTTGCCAGATGTTATACTTTACTTTTGCAACTTAGCGTATGGAACTGAAGGCATTTTCAACCCAGAGTTTCAAAATTAGATTGTGTTAAAGACAAAAACAAACAAACAAAAGATACAGCATAATTATTATGCTCAAAAACGACCATATAAGTCCACTATATTAAGCAATTTCCCAAAATACTTCCTTTAGATGCACATTCATATGTTCAAAATGAGTTTACAAACTATACCGACCATAGTTGTGGTCGCCTGCAGGCTACAGCGTAATTTATTATAATTTAAAGTTGTATCTCGTAAATGTACGAGTAATTTGAAAATTCATTTTAAAACTATTGACCCAATAAACTGCGGGAACAGCTGCAATTGCTGCATACTCTATATTTCCATTCCAGAAGCAGCTTATTTTTCTTTTCAGAAAATGTGTATAAAACGTTTTTCTAAAGAACATTTCATTCCAATGCACCACAGAACCGCATCACACCGCACCGAACCACACTTCAATATGTTAAACCGAAACAGCAAATATACCGAGCAACTTGAATAAATATTCGCTGATTCCATAAAAGCTCACTCAAAGTTAAAATCCTATTTAGTTCGCTTTTGGTGCATGAATTTTGTTTGTTTTTTTTTTACTTTTTTTTTTTTTTGAAAACAGGAAGTATTCACGATTGCACAGAATATACTATTTGCTATTTCTGCCATTCCTGCCATTTCGCCAGTCTCCAATCTCGATTCTCTATACTGTCTGAGGAGGAACCAAAGCACAAAGCTACAGCACAAACAAAAAAAGCCTGTTCCACCCCACTTCACACTAACCAACGAGTGTCACTTCATGTTTGTAGTCTGCTTTTTAGTGGTTTTATTTCAGTTGGTTTATTTTTTCGAATCCAATTCACCAGCAGCAAGCACAGACAACTTGTGTGGAGGAAAAAAAACCCGACCTCCCTCCCAACCATCATCGCTTCTCTGACCTCCGATCCGACCCTCAACCTCCGACATCTCTCTGTAAACAGGGAGTTCACAAAAAAATACAAAAATAAATAACAACCGCAATAAGGATCCCGCGTCAAATAGAAATGAGAGTGTAAAATGTTGCAAATTATCGTCGCCATTAAAACTTTAAATTGGTTGCGATTGTGAATGCAACGCAGGAACAGCGGATACACTGAAACTGCAACGTTGCATACTCGCTGGCGAACACACACACACGCGACACGCATGTGGTTTGGTTGCATATGCTTAGGCTGCAATCTTATTTTGAACATTCCTTACTGTAGAATCAATCTGTAGCCTGGATCCTGTAAAATTAACTACTATAGCTAGTTAATTTGATGGATGCATTGTGCAAGTGAAACGCGTTGCCACTTTAATAAAAACCAAACTCAAATGGGTGAACAAGATTGACTGGCTGTGAACTTTTTAAGTCGATTTATTGAGGCAGTAGCTTGTGTGGGCCTGGGCCATGGGGTAGGAAAGGATCCCAAACTGTAGGAAGAGATGAATGAAGTAAGCACATTATTTGTACATGGATGAACATTTGAAGTAGCTATTCCGCTTCTGCTTCTGTTATTTGCTTGCAGTTGAAACCTTTTGAAGTTTCTACCCATCAGAGTATTCTGTTGGATATACAATACATATGAGTATATAATATGTAACATAGATGGTAGGAATAGAGAAGGATATTGTGTTGAACGCTGAAGGCACCTTTGCAAGACAAGCGATGTGTGTGTCCTTGATATATAGGTCAATAATGTGATTAATTAAGTGTTAAATAACGAAATCACTTTGCTCTGTGAACGAAAAATTGAAGATAGAGGAGACAAAGCTTAAATGATGGATGGATGGGACTTGCTGGGATAGAACATAGAAGAGAAGAAGGAATTTCTTTCCAATGAACAATTTTCAGATAATCTTTTTCTTGTTATATAGCTTCTGGTTAAACATGGTTAGGAAGATTCATTGAATGGGAACACAATTTTTTAACTACATAATAATCCTTTTATAAGTTTATAATGGGATATTTATATGGTGTTTGTAGATGGATGTAGATGTACAATAAAAAACAATTTTGTGGCAAGCAAAATAAAAAAGACATCATTGAGGTAGGTACCTCCTATACAATATACATACCTATCAGCTTCCACTATCTACCGCATGCATCCATAGAATGCTTATGCTTAGTGAAAAATGATCATTCAATTGAAAAAGGATGCTCCATAAACTTTGAAGGCATATTAAGCTCAGCTCTTGGTCGACTGGTTTTATAAGATTGCTAATGTAACTGTTTGACATTTTATTGGGGTATTTTTCAAACCAAGTCAACTGTGACATGGTTCCTTTTTTTTTTTTTTTTTTTTGATTTCAAATTGGTCGACGGGTAAGCGTCAAGCGTGCCGTGAGATGACAGATTGAAGCATAAAAAACAAACAACAATGTTCTGTTTTTGATGACCTGAAAAAGAGAGATTTGAAATTTTTAAGGTTTTTTTTTTTATATGACTCACCTTGAAAAGTGCTTGCAAAAACACAAGCAAATAATCTAAGAAAAACATTTAAAGTTGTGTCGTTATGTGGTTTGATAAAGCTTTGTTACAGTATGTCCATTTCTTTTCAATTTATTAATATAATCAGTCAGTTGTCGAAATGAAAATCATAAAACTCACGCAACTTTATAAAGAAACATCATAATTTTCAAGCCCCCTAGGAACGATCTCAGTAATAGAGAAGACACCTGCGAGTAAGGGTCAGTTATAGAATGATATGATAAGAAATCAGAAACAATGGATCGATGGCAACCAACTCATAGAATTTGTTTTTACTTATAAAAAATTTTAATTGAGCTGATACTTTTCATTAAAAATGTTTTTATTTATTTTTCTGATGGAATTGCATTTTTGGTATCAGCTGATTGTCATTTCTATCAAAATGGAACAAATAATTTCAACTATTCCGTTCCTAGTTCTATTTTTTCTGTTCCCCTTGACGATTATTTGTCAAGAAAACTTGTTCGTATGCAATACTGTCAGAAAAATGCATCGTGTGTGCAATTCAAACAGAAAATTAGGAGCCATGTTGTTTATTGGCAATTGGCACGCAACGTGCCACCAATGTCACCAGCAACGCAGTGTGGTTCAGGAATTTCTGCAATCTGAAATAAAGAGATTGAAGTAGAGTAAAGCTTATGTTGTACCTACATATTTCGAAAGGGAAGACTGAGCTTGAGTGAATTTTTTAACATTCAAAGGGCATGGCTTTGGAAGATTTCTTGTAATCAGTTGGCTTCAGCATAGATTTAAATGTCGAAATTTACCACAATTTGTCTTTTATTCATCAGTAACAAGTGTATATGTATGTACCCACAAAAAGGGTTTAGAGTTTAGATAGATCCCATCATTCAAAGAACTATTTTCGATTCTTGATAGCTTTAGTACATCCTAGTACAGATTTTGCGGATTTGTATGTTTGTTCAATCAAAAAACAAACAAACAAAATTTGTCAAAACGACAAATTGGAAGTGGTAGCCTTTTGAATCCACCTTAAACGGGCTTAGAGGTTTTTACCGTTTTTATGGATTATTTAACCATATAGGATTATTTGCATAAACCGTAAGTTGAATGTAAGAAGAGAATCGCCAAGACCACCAAATTTCTTGAGCCGCTTCAAAAACCTTGAACTATACAGACTTTTCCAACATCTTACAAAGCGAATCGAGGGTAAACAAGAAATGTGTATAAGCTGATCAGCGAAGTTGTAAGCAGTCCCAGTCAGATCCTGAGGATCGACTATATGACATTGGCGAAACTGGCAAAACTGGTGCATGCAAATAGTTTCCAGAATGAGGGATTCCCCGAGTGAAGTAGGTACGTGTGTGTGTGGGCCTATAATATAAGAGATAATAGAAAGCACAATCGGTAAACAAAACTCTCTTTCTTTTTTCAAAAAAAAGCTTAAAGTTACCAATTTTCTGATTCAGAGATGCTTTCTCATACGTTAATGGAAGATGGATGGAGGTCTTACTGAAAGTACTGTAATCAGGCTGTGTATTTTGAGAAAATTTTTCAAAGACAAAAAAGCCATCAAATAACCGCTTCCTTGGAATGAACTTGGCGAAGAGAATACCCGGGCAATTGGAAAGATGTTGAAAAAAATATTTCCCATGGTATCCCTTGACACGGATTGATTCCAACATCTTTGGGTAATAAGTGTTTGTAACCCAATATACCATTGTTAAAAAGAACCCATCGTGCTGACTAAAATGACAAAAGTTGGGATAGGAAGTTTGCAGATTATCTTTTAATTTCTGTGTATTTGTCATCCATTTCAAAACAACATGAAGTCCTCAACGCCACCGATTAATTTTGGAATGTTGGTAAATAAATAGCGTTTCCTCAGCTTCAGAATGCTTTTCCCATTTGGAATTTATTCTTAAGCAAACTAAAAGCATAACTCTTTTCCGAATGAATGATTTCCAAATTGTCTCAAGCGAATTACATTTTCAAAATCACAAGTATATAATATCCTTGCTTAAGCTAATTTCCTTTAGTCTTCGTCACAATAACAATACCTTTGTTGGAAGTTTTAATATTGTTTCGCTAATTAGAGAAAAAGTCGAAAAGTCGCGAACGAAGTAATCATATAACCAATCATTTATTTCCCAACTTGCCTTCACGTCACCTATTTTCAAATCAATTAGAGTAATCAATTAAAATCTCATATTTTGTAAAATTTAATTGTCACTCCACACCAACTTACATCCTTTTAATGATGTTTCAACAAAATGCACATTGTGTTCTGTGTAATAAACTTGCCTGTGTTCAGTAATTAATTAATTAGCAGCATTTGTATCTATGTGTGCAATAACCTACTAACAGAGTTGCATACAAATACAAAACTGTCGATAAAACCTTTTGAACATTTTATGATTTATCAATAAAAGGGTGTGGCAATGTGATTTTTCATTCCACAATAAATCACTTACCATCTATTCTCAAAATATTTAAAAAACCATCAGGTACCTACCTACTCGTACCTACAATATTTATGTGTACTTGCATAACATAGTTATACAAATAAAACGAACCCAAGAATTTAATTGCAATGCATAATGTAATTTCCCTTCCGACTTTTTGCCAAAAACCAATTAATTTCCCTCCTTAATTGCCATAACTCATGATTAAACTATGGGTACCTCCAACTGGGGAGGGCAAAGGGGCTTGTATAATGAGAATAAGCGCATTGAAAAACGTTTAAGCGAAAGGTAAAGTAGCCTTGAGAATGTTGCACAGCACCCAAAAAGGACCAACAATGCGGCCTTTTACCAACAACCATCAATTCGTCGTCATCGTCGTCGTTCATATCGTTAATCCTTTTTGCCATCACTTCTTGTTTCTTATTTTAAATTCAGTTTTATCGTCAATTTTTCTCATTAAAAAGAAAAACAACAACAAACCTACTCTTTTTTTTTAACAAGCGTCACTTTTCGCATGAAATGATTTTAAAGGATCTTTTGTTTCTTTTTTCTCCAAGGACCCGAATTCTAGCAGACAAACCTACAAGACTTCTCAGTAAAAATAAAACTTCAAACCCGGTTCTTGGAACTTGAATACAATTTTATGCATTGACAAGCACCAGTTAAAATATATATTAACCCCAAACCCACTGAACCTCACCCCCAACCAAGTCCCGAAGCCACTTTGTAAATATAAAAGGACGAAAGTTGTTATGTGATCAACGGTTACCATTCAAATAAAGGTTAACATCAACCATTTATTATATTGGCCAAGAATGTCTTGCTGCAAAAAAGCAAACATTTACAAGTTTAAAAGGATATACCTCCGGCTCATAAAAACATATTCACTTCTACGTAACATCCTTTTTTCTTGTCCTCCAATACACATAGGAACAACAAGTCTAACAAACACACACGCAAAAAAAAAAACAACTACACTGGGAGATATGAAACAAGTTTTTTTTTATATCTTTCGTTTTGTGTTTACATTTGAAATACCTACACCGGATATCAGGGAAAACCCTTGTTCGTCGGAAAAGCAACAAGAGAAAAAAAATCAAACTATGAAATTGAAGCCGGAGGAAATAAAACACAAAAACGCATTCCGTCGGTGAAAAGTGGCGCCCAACAAAGAATTCAAAGCCCCAAATAGGTAAATGCTCTTCTGCCTCACCGCTGCGTATTTGCCAAAAGCCTAAAGTCTTTTTTTTTTTTTTGAAAGGAATAAAAAAGGAGTCTTATGGAAACGCACACACACCTATACAATATGTTATAAATGTCCGTCCTTGTTGTTAACTTTAGCTCCTAACGATGTGCAAATCAAATATTTCCTTAAAAATGTGTCGGAAATTGTTTTTCTCTGTTTTCCATTTTTTATCGTTAGATTTTTTTTTTTTTACAATTTTGGGAAGAAGAGGTAAGTTGTATTTGGTTGACCTTAGTTCTTTTTATTCAAGTAAATTTTTCGAGCTCATATTTCAATGGCTTTTAATGAATCCTTTTTCTGGTCCTTTTTCTTTTTTTGTCAACACTCATTTTGCCAATGATCAAGAGCATGACAAATATAGGCAAAGACAAAAGCTTAAAGTCGCCTTCGGCAACATCAAGATATATGCAAATGAGTATCGATTATTATGGGCCGAAGAAGTAGAGAGGTCCTTGGAGATTCATGACTTTTAACAAAACAGAAAAAAGGGGAGACCGCGTTAAACATCATAAGCTACGTTGCAAAAAATATTAAAGTAATCAGCGTTGTTCCGGGTGACCTGTCATTGCCGGTGACTAATGTAAGCGGTAAGGGTAAGACAAAAAAAAAAAAGGAACAAGTAAAAATCAAAGCCATAAAAGGAACAGCGTGCGTAATGGTAATGTAATGCCCTTTTAGTTTCGCCGTTAAAAGGATGCTGTTGTACTGGTGGTGTGCAATGTGCGCTTGTACACTTTTTGGTTCATTTTTGGAATATCGAAAAGAGGGGAATGTCCTTCCAACGTACAAATTCGAAAGGAGACATAAAATCTAGTACAATTTTTAATACAATTCGAATTCCCCGTTCGAAAACCAAACACTTTTCGAGTTCGAATTGAGTTGTTATTCTTTGTGCTCTTTGATTTCAGAGGAGAATAAACGGGGAACAAGAGTTTTAGTAAATTTTTTTCTAATTTCTTAAGCACTCCGAAATTCGAACTTCGAATTGAGTGAAACAAGTGGATTTCTTTTAAAGAACGCCGCACCGTGGCGTGGGTGGAATTCGTAATGACAATGACGAAAGGGGAACATTCAGTTTCCTACAAGTGGGTGTCTGATTTTTTTTTGTTCTCCCTCGTCATTCGTTTAAAAATTCAGAGTAAGTACTTACTATAATCGTTCTACTACAACAAAGTCACGTGTTATGTTGTGGCTTTAAAGAATATACAACTTGATATTCGAAATACGTCTTTTTTTTATATCATAGTCAAAGCCGTATCGTATCGGTTTCTTTCGTTCGACACAGGAAGTTTGGTGTGATGAAGTATGTGGAGTATGAAGGAATATATATCTATCTATTGTGGAATTGAAAAAAAAGGATGATAGATAGAATGGCACTCTACATTTTGAATTAGGTCCTTTGATGAAATGTGTACGAGAGATATTTTGCTGGTAATTGGTTTTTATTCTAAGGCGGGGGGCCATTGGTTCGTTCGTATGGAAGCTATATCCTCGCTAGATATATATATGAACTCGTATTTTATAAGAAATTTCATATAGAAACAGGAACTATTGAAATTGATGCAAACATTGGATTTCACCATAACCAGCAGGTATAGTGATGCGATGTCCTTGTTTTATAAAGAAAAAGAACATCGGTTGAATACAATTATTATAGGAGCTAAAACAAAATGGGTGGTTACGAAAATATTCAATTTCAGTGGATCTGGATACGTAGAGGTATGTTCGAGTGTATTCCTTTTCCTTGTGGCTTTGTTTAAAGCTATCTATACTCTCTGACTGTTTAAACATGACACCTTTAAAGAAAACAACGGAAAATATTACGTTTAGGCTGTGTCCTGCCTGCTGTGTGTGTGTCTCTCTGTGTTTCTGTGTGCTAGCTATGTGTGGAAAAAGTAATTTGTGTATCGTATTTTGATCCTTAAAATGAAAGCAAAACATTAAAGTGGGTCATTCGGGTGATTATCCTTGGACTGGAGGATTTTTTTTTTGTTTTGTTGTATGCAAGCAAAAGAGAGGATAGGTTATTTTGTTGGTTCATGATGAAATAACATTTTTAGATTAGAAATGAGACTTAGTAAACTTTTGTGTTTCTTTTTCTTTGTCACTTTGCCAGTTATTATCTTTTTTTTTACTGAAATTATACAAAGTAAAAGTGAAGCAAGAATTTAAATTTCCTGCGGCAGATGAAATTTTTTTTATACATTTCTGTAGAAGCCAGTAAAGGACAGATGTTCCGGATCAGAAGCACCAGAAACAAGCCTAATGAAATAAATAATTTTAAAGTTAACCAAAAATTCTTAGACGCATTTTGAATTCAAAACATGGGTATTTTTTTTAAGAAGTCGGTGGATATTTTCAGAAGAATGAAAGAAAAATGTAATTTCATTTGACTTAGCTTTTATTTTGGTTTGGGTAAATACCTAATTATTTGTTTTAATAAATTCTATGATTTCAATAACCTTTTTTTTAAGTAGATACCTACCTAAAGGAAGCCTTTTCTGTTTTGTATAGGTAATAGCTTATTCAAAATTGAAATGTATTCGCAGAAAAAGTATTTTCATTGAAGTAGGTACCTATTTGAGCTAGTTTCCTTCTTCTTCTTTCATGCCTATATATTATCTTTTATTTTTTTATTTTTCGTTGAATTTTTGTTCACAAGCTTATGAACTGCTTCAATATTTTTAAGAGATTTTTGGAAACGAGCGGGTGAGTCCTGTCGCATATTACCTTACCATGTGAAATCTATATAAAGTAGGATAAGTATGTCCATAATAAGCTATCTTCAATGGAAAAAGGGTAGGTTATGTTAAGATTGATGTCAGCTAGAAAGTGGGAAAAAGCTGACACACGTATTTCCAAAGGGGTTTGATGTGATATTACAAAGTTTGGGGTATTATCTTATCTTACAAACTAATGGTGAATTCCACGACATTTTCAGATTCGCCCTCAGATTAGATCTAGATTTCACGACTTTTCTGGTTGCATGGAAAACAAAATGAGATTTTGTTTTTGTTATTGTCTGTATGCCATTAACAGCTGAAATGATAGTCCACTCTCCACACTTCTTCGTCTGATTGATATTTAACAACATCTTTACTTGAACAAATGTCCAGTTTTGAAAAATGTTCCATCATCGGATGATATTGAAATATATAACTCATAATTGCTGCTCCACTTTTAAAAAATTAATAATTATTATTTAGCAAATAAATGTGCTTCTTTTCACACCACCGCAATGAGAAAAACAAATTTCTAGCTGATAACGTTTAGGGTGTCAATTTTGTGCGTGTGAAAGTATATGTAAATCTGGCTCTAAATCGAGATTCGCAAAAAGTTATCTAGATTCAATCTGAGATCGAATCTAGATTGCTTTTTAGGCTTCATGGAAAATGAGAAGTGCTCGAGATCAAATCGAGAGTGGTTTTTTTGTTTCATGGAATTCAATATAAGAACCAATTTGAGCTTGTCACGAAGTCCACAAAAGAGTCGGTCCATATCCATCAGTTCATTAGTTTTATTAAAAAAGTATTCTTTTAAAAAGAGTTTCCGAGCGAAATAACGCTCAATTCTGAAATTCGGCGTTATTTCACTTGGTGAAAGCGAAATACCGCCGAATTTTGGAGTTCGGCGTTATTTCACAATCACGTGAAATATAACGCCGAACGTTAGGTACTTGTGAAATAAAGCCGAATTCAGAGAAAAGGCAAAACAATTTGCCAAGGCAACTGTACTTGTTAGAAAACAAGTGAACTTCACCGTAATTAATCTTTGTCGGTTCTAATATCTTCATCCATGCATAAGCATACAAATACATATAAGTATCTAAGTTTCCATTCAATAAGAAATTCGTTTGATGTTCCAATTCACGAGAGTTTTGAATTATTACTTTCTATGCAAAGCAGTATAGCACGATATTTTCTCGGGTCGTTCCTATATTTGAAGAGAGGAATGGTTTTTGGAAGTATATTTTAATGCGTCAAAAGAATAGCTTCATGAAAGGGAAAGGGGCGATGTGCAGAGCGATGAGGGTGGAAGGCGTTCGGCGTAATCGGTCGGTGGCCGGTGACCGAAACTCGCAAACAATCAAAAAATCGCACGATTTCGCTCGGCGTTATTTCACAGCGCCATAATATGCCACACCTGATCAGATATTAGGTAAAATACAGTAAAATTCCTCAGTTTAATTTATACAAGTCCTATCCCAATTTCGGCATAGTCCTGGTTAAAAAAAAAACTTTTAAAAAGAAATATTGCCCGAACATGGATTTGCCTGTGTTTTCGAGGCAACAGCTGCGATTGTGACCTGAATTTGAACATAGGGATCTCGATAGTACGCTCTTCGTGCGATGCTTCCAGATTCGGTTAACATGTTTACCAGCTTCATTATGGTCCATCTACTCGGTGGAGTGCTGCCAAACTCCCTCCTTAATTCCCTTTGGATGGAAATTAAGGACTGCAAATCATGGATTACTGAAAATTCTCATATCTTACCCAGTCCATAAATAATTTCATAATCGTCATTGTCAACGTTAGCTTAAACTGGAAACCGCTTTTAAAATCTTCCATCTGATGTTGGTTTTTTTTGTGCAAATTAAAAATTGGGAGCTACCATTAAAAAAGAAGTTACTTCCGAATCCGCAATGCTATCTTATGGAAAACTATGCCTAGCAAAGTTTGAATGATTTAGATAGTTTTCAGATTTGTTCCTAAAGTTTCTTGAAATCGGCATCAAACCGGTTGTTATGAGTAAATTATTGAACAATAAAGATAATTAAGCGTTTTTTAGGTATTCAAGTAACATGTTCAAATAAAATATATCAAATAAAATATATCATGATTCATGACACACTCAGACTCATCAAATTTCACAACGTTTATATCTACTAGGAAAATATTGCTAACTGCAGCAGTTATTTTGATTCATCTGTAGAATTGCTTTCTTACCAGCTAAATAAAATGTTTGACTTACTGTTTCTAACAGGTAGCGTGGCCGAGCGGTCTAAGGCGCTGGTTTAAGGCACCAGTCTCCTCGGAGGCGTGGGTTCGAATCCCACCGCTGCCAGGAAGTTTTTTTATTTTTGCTGCATATTCCATCTAACAAACAATTTTGTCATTATGAGTGTGTTTCTTTATTATTTCCGGATAAGGAATAGAAAAGACAGAAAAGATCAAATATCTATCCAGAATATCCAGAATAGAATAAATAAAGAAACAGAACTTGAATAAAAAGAATAAACAATAGCTGACAGTGAACTGCATCAGTCAAACTAGGGAATATTCCATTTAAACCACCTCTTCACTTGGAATGAAAAGAATGCGTTCCAAATATTCCAGATTGAATAAAGAAACAAGGAAATAGTTTATCCGGAATATTCCATTGAATAAAGAAACGCAAAAAGGGCGTTCCATATATTCCGAATATACGGAATTAATAAAGAAACACACCCTATATGAATTGAAGGAAGATTTTTACTTGCTACATAATGTACAAGGCAAGTTATGCATTCGTCGAAAAAAAAAGTTTTGAGATAACAATCAAGCATGACATTACGATGATATAGCGAAGACGAAAAAAGATGGTCTAAAAATTCTGTCCATCTGTATGTCTGTCTGTCCGTCTGTCTGTATGTATAGACACCTACATCCCAAACGGATATATAGAAAGGCACAGAGGGGAAATTGAAAATTTTTTTAGCTCAAAAAATAACGGTACCTGCCATATAACCGTTACGTTAAAGCTAATTTTACTAGAAAAGGGTTTTAACGATTTTGATTTAAAAAAATCAGTGAAGCTTTTTAGGTACGACTAATCATATATGGCTGAATTTTTTTTAAATGTCTTAAAACGGTATTTTCCATATAACCGTTTTTTTAATTTAAAAAATTAATATTTTGAAAACTGCTTATTAAATTTGTGTCTACAAATTTTAAATAAATGCATTTGCTGAATACCTAGGAACTAGCGTTTTTGAATTTTTTTGTAATTTTTTTTCAAAAAGGTTTTCAAAAAAATTTTTTTTTCTCAAAAACCGCTCCACAGATTTTCATAAATTTATTCTCATAAATTCAAATTTATCCAAGAATTAAAATGGCTTACTTTTTTCAGCTCAAATTAATTTGAGTATTTATTTAAGAATTTTGAAAAATGTATTTTTATCAAAATCTCAAGCCCCTAGACCACTCTGTCACACATTAGAGCAAGTTCGTGCGACCCAGTCGTGCATTTTATTTGATATGATTCATTTTATTAATACCATTTTTCAAAATTCGCAACAAAAACATAATTTATGAACAAATATTCACGCGGCTTAATCGCTCTGCACTTCTGCTTTCTGCAGGTGCGATAGCACAAAACTAAAAATGAACACTCTCCATCAGATAGTTTTAATTTCTTATTTAAGATCCAGCGTGAACTTATGTGTTATGAGTATGACTATACTCTATTCGAGTAATTTGTTCACTACAGGGAAGATAGGACGTTTGCCTCTCAGTCTGGCTATATTGGCTTGCATACATCGGTCTCAATTTAAAGCTCTCACAGGGTTTCCGTACTTTGCATAATAAATTGCCGCAAATCGAGTAAATTGTACATTAGGGCCAGGGTTGCCATATCTCGAAATGCTTTGATAGCCCAATTTCCAAATTCTTGTAGCCCAATATCGGTGCCCATAATGTAGCCCAAAAAGTAGCCCAAAATAATTAAACGAATTTCATTTTGATTTTTTTTTTTCAAAACAAAAAACAAAAAATATATCTTTTATAATAACACTATTTCATTTACATTATCATCACCTTCACTGGTATTATTGTCATCAGCTTCGGCATCATTATTACATCGGTACATTGCATGGGTGAATTTGCTAAGCATATCGAATGTAGGTGAAAAATCTTTGCAGCAGTGCTTTTTTTCGGTTGCATCAATACGCAAGCGCATGATTGCATCCAGAGATGCTGTAGTCAAACGATTTCGGGGCTTTGTCTTAACACAGTTCATAAAAGAAAATGTCCTTTCCACTACCGCGTTGCTGACAGGTAAAGTAAGTAATTGAATAACAAAATTGGCCAAATCCTTGAAAACTAATTTGTTTGAATTATTTTGTACCTTTGTAGCCAAATGTATCCAAAATGCTTCCATACATGTTGGGATTTCCGATGGAAACACCTTACCCCAATCAAAAAGAGGAAGTTCATTCCATTGCTCCTCCAAATTAAATTTCTAATATATTCCATCGTCTTTTTACTTTTGGGAATTATTTCTAAAGGCAAGTCCTTAAAATCTGGACGAGAATGGCTTAGGCATACAGTTGGATTGAAGTGTCGAATTTTCTTAAAAACTGTATAGCGTTCTGGAATTCGTTTTTCCATTTCATATAGAAATGTTTTTATGAATGATTTAATGGAAGCTTTAACTTGTAATACAATGCCGTTTGGGTAACTTTTTTCCATTTCGGAAAACTCATAATTTAGATGAATTTCATCTAAATTTTTCAAATTATTTTCATTTTGTATTGAAAATATCATATTCTTGAGATGAAGGTAACGGCAATGAAGAAATAAATTCGCTTTTCAGTATTACTTTTGACATTAAAGTAATGAAAAGATTTGTATCATCTTGTGCTTGGCAAAAGTCAAGGTTTTAACTTTGAAATAACTTATTTAAATCTGAAATTTGTTTTAATGAAGGTGTTAATGCAATCAAAAGGATGTGATTGAAGTCATTTTTGTACAAGTCAGAAAGAAGCATTGTAGTATGACATTTTTCCGATAAACTTGCTATTCCAAAGCGACACTTAAGCTCTAAGTACTGATTGCAAATTTTTTTCACACATTCGTATCTTGAGAGCCAGCGCGTTAGACTAATTTTTGTGAGTTTTAGTGGGTCATCATCATTATTTAATAATTTATAGATAGTTTTATATTTACACCGCCTCACAGTAGGTACTTCTGGAAAACCAGTTCACTGTTTCACACATTATGAATTCAATTTCATCGGGTAAATCACGAGCTGCTTTTTCCGCGCATAAATGTAGACTGTGACAAATACATTTGGCCAAAATCAAATGAGGCACTTCCTTATTTAATCGAGAAACCAAAGAATTATTTTGTCCACACGAATTGCTGGCACCATCCGTACCTAGACCAATTAAATATCCAGGATTTAAGTGGTTTGATTTTAAAAAGCCAATGAATTATTGAACAGCTCTTCTCCTAAAAAACAAAAAAACATACGTTTATTTATATAAGCAAAGCATTGTATTTCTATAAAAATTACCCGTTGTTCCCACAACTTCAACGATTCCCAAACAATTTGTTTGAATAGAGTTTTGTCTATTCGAAAAATATCTAATGCAAAAACAAAGATATTTGCTGTCACCAATGTCAGTCGATTCGTCTATAATCATTGAATAATAGTTGTCACCGACATCTCTTATCAGTTCTTCTTTCAAACAAGGACTGATAACTTGGCAAATAAATGCCATGCACTTTGTCCTGTGAATTTTAATGTTGGAGCACAAATCACAGCTTGAACATTTAGCATCACGTTCACGATGCAAGAGTTACTCCCCCAAGTGGTCAATACTTTGTACAGCAGAATGGCAAACTACATTTTTAATTCGAAGCACTTTGTTTTTGAGTTTGTTGTGGAAACAAAATAACACTGATTCAATGTTCTTAACATGAACTTTTTCTAAATTACTTTTGTGGACTTTTGTTGTCGTATGTTTTTCTAAATCGCACTTTTGTGGCAGTTTTTTTTTTTTATATTTTTTTGTATTTTTCCCATTTTCCCATTTTGCACGTTTAGAAAGAATTTAAAAAACAAACAATTTTCAGCTCACTTGTGTTGATTTGTCATTTATTTATTCAAAAAACGGTAAATTGGTAAAGCTTGCTAGCTGATTTGATTTTACCAGAGAACAAACGAAGTTGGGTGCGGTTGAAGTCAAATGTCAAAATGAATGGTTGCATTCAACGAATGTAGTAGTGCCACATTTTTCAAGTTGTTTAAAGGTATGCTAAGAGCAAACGCCTTTTTTTTTAAAGTGTACTAAGAAAAAATATCGCCCAAAATCGTACATCCTTAACGATTTATAGCCCAAAGTGTAATTGGGCTACTATTTTGAGATTATTGTCGGCAATTTACAAAAAAGATAGCCCAATTTACGATAAATAGCCCAATATGGCAACGCTGATTAGGGCTACCATCTCCTGTAAATTATTTATCTTTTTCCACACCACCAAGCGGTTATTGAGAAAGGATACAAAAATTAAATCAAATGACAACACCTCCCTTCAATGAAAAGCTGAAAAAGCTACAAAATCCAAATCTCAACATAGAAATGCAGTAGGGAGATCCCTTTTTTTAAATAATGGCAACACCTTTTAGATGTGCTTTGTGCGATGACGATGAGGGTTGTTTTTGTTTTTGTTATACTAAGCAAAACGAAAAAAAAAATTAGTCTGCTTTTTGCAGTCAAACTGAAAGGTTATGGGTGCGAACAAATTTATAGAAAATCACAACAACAATTCTTGTGTTAGTTCAGTGGTTTGGGTTTAATTTCAGAGGCAGTTTCTGTTTTAGTTTGCCATTAGGATTACCTGCAGGCATCATTGGTAGATAAAAAGCTCCCTCATAAGGCATGTACTGAACAAATTACTCGAATAGAGTATAGGCCATATCATTCCAAAAGCTTTATTCAAATTTCCATGCATTATTTCAAATGTCTAAGATCCATTATGTGAAGGGTTTTCCAAAGTGGCTTTATATGGAGCTGCACCAAATTATAGTGCAGAACACAAAGCAACAACAACAATCATAGCGCAGACAATGAAGATGAACATGTTCGTCTTCACTATAATTTTCAAGCTGCATCTAAAATTTTCCTATAATTTGCATCCATGAAGACGTTTGCATTTTGGCTTTCCCTCTCTATCACACAAGTATGATTTATTGATTTTGCATCCCCTTTTTTTGCAGATCAGGGCATGCAGCTCCATGTAAAGACACCTTTAGTAGTTTTCTTTCTTTAAATTTGAATTAAACAGAATGTGAGGGAGATTCTACAACAAATTTCATTTATTTAGAAGGCTCAAAAATGTATTCCAGGGCTAGTGTCGCCAAAAATGACCGAGATTAAAATGGAACCAACTTGTGGTAGGCAACTAGCAGTCCATATAATTATAATAGATCCATGTACTCCCTTGTACCTAAACCGGACACCACACATCCCAGCTACTGGCAAGACAGTTGCAATACACTCACATTTTCCACACAGAAAAACTTCCAGCCACCTTGAACACAGATAGGTATCTGACAATTAATACATGTAGTAACTTGCTTGCAGTAGCTGGCATGTGTGGCGTGAGGGTAACATCGTTCAAATATCTTCCGTGACTTCTGGCAGGGCGCATCAAAAACGTCCAATTTTCCATAACTCTGGCACATAAATGAGACTGTATTTCATCGATGACATTGATTATGTTGGCTATCATTTTCAATAAACAATTTTATCATAATGCACTTTTTACATGTTATTGAAAGTAATAAAATAACAACTCTTCATGTTGATTTCGCAAGACGGACATAGGAAATGACAGATCAAGCTTCAACAATAGCTTTGTTTGTTGAACTTTACCCAGGGTCAACCCAGGTTTTCTTGACAACTCCAAGAGTTGTCAAAAAAACCTGGGTTTTTCGGTTCTCAAAAAACGCATGACGGCTGCTGATTGTATATTTTTCACAACGCACAGAATCAAAAGTTTCCATTTTGCTTTATTTGTTCGATTTCTATTTACTTTCATCAAAATAAATGCCAAGTTAGTGAATGCATTTCTTTTACTTTTTTTTCGAAAAAAAGACATACAAATCAAATACAGAAGAGAAATACACTAGAAATGCTTGACAGCAAAAAGTCACTTCAACAGTTGATTCGTTACCTCAACTCGCCCCAGCTAAATACCAAGATCGACTTCAGGGTGACTCCAGGGCGATCCCAGGTTTCCAAAAACAGAGAATTTTCTCTTGAGGGCGAGTTGAGGTATTTCAAAAAACGAGTTGTGGCGACCAGGGTTGGCCGGATTAACTACACTACATTTACTACATCATTAACTACGTGTAGTTAATTCAATAAACTACACGCGATATTTACTACAGTTTGTTACGTTTGCTACATACACGTAGTAAATATAAAAAAATTGGAATAATTGATGAATCAAGACAAGACTTTAACTTGGTTGATTCAAGAATCAATCAACAAACGAACAACGAGATTTAAGAATTTTTAATTTAAAATAATGTATGTAGGTATTTGTTACATTTTGCGCTTTTCGGTAGCAAATTTTTCAAAAAACAAGTGAAGGTAATTAGTTTTATATTGTAATTGTACCACAATCCACAATCATAAAATCTTGTACTTGTGCGCCTGAAGCCTTGACATTGTGGTATTTTTCAGTACGACAACGTGTCACAAAAAGCACCAATCCTTTGGTTGTCCATTTTAAATGGGGTAAATCCACCTTCTACCTAGTAGTTGTGCAGTTTTCGACCAGCCATTATTTTTATTTTTTATTTTAAAACTTTTTCTTTTTTTTGCAAACACTTAAGCAGACCAAACAAGAATCAAGACTCAAGAACAAATAATTTGCATTGCAAACTGTAAAATCGTAGACAGTTCAGCCAACTCTGATCGTAATAAAACTGACAGGTGACAGCTGACACATAATTTGACAGTTCAAACTACATCTGCTACATAAACTACATTTAACTACATTTACCTACATAAACTACATAAACTACGTAGCAGACGTAACAAATGTAGTTTTTTCTAAAAAGTGACAGTTCAGCCAACTCTGGTGGCGACCCCAGGGCGACACCAGGGTGACTTCAGGGCTCAACAAACAAAGCTAACATGACTGCAATCACCTGTCAAAGTTTGGAATCCCTCTTTGGAAACATCTTTATGTTGTATTTATATACATACATTAGCGTTGTTAATGAAAATACCAAATTATATGAAAATATGAAGCATTCAGATTAATAATGGTCTTAAACTACTTTAAAAAAAATCAAGATTTTAGCTTTTAACAAATTATAATAATTTGTACACTATCAAAACAAAAAATAATAGCAACGAAAATGTAAATACTGTTAAATTTGAATAAACACAAGTTTTTTTATATAAAATAAAACTGCAAATATCTAGAATTAAGCTTTTCGCACTTATTCCACTATTATTCTGAACGCCTCATATTATAAAACGCTCTGAAGATAGCAGCGGCCCCTAGTAACTAAACTGTTTGTGACATTAGTAATTTTAACTCCATAATACAATAGTTTATATAAGAAAGTTACCAGTTGCCTGCTTGTCGCTATATAACTCTATTGCCGTGAATTGTAATCATCCCATATTTCATAACGTCAGGATATTCATAGTTGTTGTTCAAATATTTAGTTTCTGCAAAAAAGATTGCAACAATTTTTGCCCAAACGAAATCAATATAAAAATTCTGCAAGGCAGATTTCGATAACATACCTAAAATAAATCGATAACACACTTTCCATTTGACATTTCGAAAACAGCTGATTTCTATTGATCATAGTTTTTTTTATGTTTTCCTGGCAAATTTTCCGCTCGCGCCGACGAAATAGTGAAGTGATTAGCTAGTAGAACCAATTTTAGTTTTATCCCATTCACGAGTTTCCATCGTGATAATCAACAATATTTACTATGGCATCAAAGTGAACAATCTTTTGTGTTGCAAGTCATCCTTATCATTCACAAAACCAAACTGTCACTCGATTTAATCGTTAAAAAGTAAACACACACAAAAAAAACCGAAACTATTTTTTCATGGAGTACAGTGACTACGTAATCGGTGGCTTTGCATCTGTTGGAGCAACATTCTTCACAAATCCTATTGAGGTAGGTTAGATTTAGAATTGCCAAAGAGTTCATTGACTTGGCAAATCACAATTTTAGGTGATAAAAACAAGGATACAACTCCAAGGAGAACTAGCTGCTCGTGGGACTTATGTGGAGCCCTATAAAGGAATCATCAATGCTTTTAAAGCAGTTGCCAAGAATGATGGATGGTCTGGATTGCAAAAAGGACTCGTGCCTGCGTTGTATTTTCAATTTATCTTGAATTTTTTTCGGTAAGTTACGACGGACATAAAATAAATAAAAATAAAATAATCTAGACTATATACACAGCCTTGGTTTATATAACACAGCCATGTCCAAAGGCTGGATTCACGACAAGAACGGTAATGTTTCCTTTACAAGAGGAGTGTTTTTTGGAGCAGGCGGAGGCGTCATCGGTGCAATGGCTTCCAGTCCATTTTTTCTGGTAATTTCACAACATGACTTAACTCTGACGTAATTTTTTTTTTATCTAAAGCCGACTTTCTCCTTAGATCAAGACACAACTTCAGTCGCAAGCTGCAAAGTCTATTGCTGTGGGTTATCAGCACATGCACACAGGAATGTTTAGCGCTCTAATTGCTACTTACAACAAACGAGGTATTATGGGTCTGTGGCGTGGTGCCCAGTCGAATATTCCACGAGCTGCTCTTGGCAGTGGAGCTCAAATAGCCACTTTTGGCAAAGTTAAAAGTCTACTCCGAGATCATAATATAATTGTCCAACCAACGATGAACTCCTTTGCAGCAGGAGCCATCGCTGGATCATTCATGTCATTGGCTATCACTCCTCCGGATGTCGTTGCTACACGCCTTTATAACCAAGGTGTCGATGAACACGGCAAGGGTATCTATTATCGAGGAATGTGGGACTGTTGTGTGAAAATTGTCAAAACTGAGGGAATGTATGGCATGTACAAGGGATTCTGGGCGAATTATCTTCGAATCGCACCCCACTCGACGCTGGTTCTTTTGTTTTTCGACGAATTGCTTTTAGTTCGGGATGAGTACAAAGAGAAAAGGTTGATAAAAACTTATTAACGCTCCTCACCAAAGACGCTAAAAATGCTTCCTAAGCACAATCCAAAAATGAGAAGCCAACTCAAGCTTCAAGCTACAAAGTGCCTATTTGACTCTGTTTTTTGCTATTTTTTTTTTCTTATGTTAAGGACGTTATTTCTTAGAATAGATGATTTTAATAATGTTAACAATAAATTTAGTTTTTTTTTTTTTTTAGAAAAGATGTAGTTTAAGTGTCCTTTTCCAGTTTTGTGTTCTTTGAAGTTTTTGGATTTCTTAAACGAATTCCGTACTTCGTTGCAGATGGAAGTGCAATATAACCCGCCGGTACATTGTGCATAAAGTCAAAGACACACGAAGCTCCAAGAATTAATGAAAGGGAAGAATCAATCTTCAAACTAAAATGCTCGTATTTTGTGTCTTGCCAGCCTAATATTTTCCTTTTTCAGTTAAAATTCGTATTTGAATAGGAAGAAACGGCTACTAGCGCCATCTCTGTTTAAATCGAATTCTATGAAAGTCCGTGTTAATATTATGGCGGTTTAGAAAACTAGCTAGCGAAGGAACCACATTTAGTATATCCGTCACAGTAAAAGGTTATGTCGTTTGGAGAGAAAGGATTTTTCCCCATGTCTCTATCCCTCCATTCGGAAACGGTTTTTCTACTTTGTTCTCAACAAAAGCTTTTCTTTTGCTGTGTTTGTGTGTTTTTGTCCCCTTTTCCGCAGGGGTTGCACGTTCCACAACTTACAGAAGTCAAGCACATTCAATTGTTGTACCTATTGTTTCAAATCCAAGGATGTAGACTACAGTTAAGTTTTCAAAAAAAAAAAAAAATGTTAATTTGAAGCAAGGGTATAAAACTTTTTTCGAATTTAGTTTTTTGTACAAGAATTGCATAACTATTTACACAGGATCTCGATTTACTTAATAAACAATTAAGAACGCAAACTGGGACATCGCTTCTCATAAAAAAAAAAATAAAGAAAAGTATATTTTACCGGAAAAGGGAAGGAAAGCAGGTCCATTGCAGATACAGACGCATCGTGATTTAACGAAAACTTTTACCTATTGTAGAGAGTAGAAACTGATTCTATTTTTCATTTAGTAAAAAAAAATGTCCAGTAGGATCTGGAACCGAGAAACTGATGTTATCAACCCGCCATAAAACTGGAAAACAATTAGCGGAGGAACGAATTAACGAATGCGCTAGTGACTATGAATGAGTCGAAATCTCATTATTCAACGAATCTGGTTACACACAACGACATCTTCTTTGCTCCTATTGAAACCAAACATTTAAACTCTTCCTGGAGCATAGTACGGTAACCGGATTCTTCCATCTCTCTATTCGCAGCACGATACTTCAACTATGACCACTACTTCTAATATAACAGTAGACCTCCATGATTTCTTTGGCCTTCCCTTCCGACATAGCATCAACCCGCCTTTCCCTTTGGGGGTTTCATTCGAAGCAATGATTTGCTATGATTTCATCAGACTTCCTCAGAACTTGTCTGCTTGATGTCAACATAGACTTTATTTTCTGTAAGCCACAGTAGTTCTTTATTTGAAATTGTTTATTGCCTCTGCATCATAAGGGCTTAACGCAGAATACTCCGCTAACTTACATTGATGAATGAATCCCGAATGCACTACGAGCTTGATTATTTATTCTCTTGCTGAAGTCCAGGTCTGTGCGAATAGAAATTGCATTGACACAAAGGGTTTCCGGGCATACCACTTGAACAGCTTGGGTTCGTTATAAATTCAAAGTAGCTTTCCTCTGAAAACTGCAAATGAACATTTTGAACTTTATAAACCGCCCAACGACTGCGAAGAACTCCGCTTAGCAATCTTGTTCCTTTTGTTGCCATTTGCAAGTTAATTTCGTTTTACCTGGCTTTGGAGTTCGATCTCTAACTAAACCACAAAAAATAAACAAGATATTTATTTGAGATATAAAAGATAAGAAATAACAATATTTTATTAATTATAACAAGAAAAAAAAAAACAATTAAACAAACAATATTAAAATTAGTCGCATGCAGCTTCATAAACAAAATGCATCTGCCTTCACAGTTGCCCTTCTAACTTCATTGGGTCTCCTCGACTCGAGTGAATTGATTTAAAATGGCCAAGATCTCCAACATAGCATTGAGCCGACTCTCATCCGAGAGCATTCTCAAGCGTTCAGCCAACTGGGCAACAAAGGTATCCGATTCAGTGAAGGCGAAACTATCATCGAAAGATGATGGTCGAATGTTAAAAATTTGTTTACCATTATGGCGTTGCGCAATTAACATTTTCTTTGCTTCAGTCATTTCGAAAATTGTTTTTTTTTTATATTTAATAATTAATTGAAAATATTGCTTATTTGTTTTTATTGCTTTTATGATGCGTTTTTCATTTTAAAGTGCAGTTATTATTGCTGTTTTTTTTTTTATACAAATATTGCCGACGAAAAGCAAAAGGCGACAACGAACGGAAAAATTTTGTGATTGTATGAACTATTCACAGTGGAATATAAATAAAAGATTGACAGCAAGTTTTAGTACTGTTTAATTTTTCTATTTTGCAGAAACTTTTTGAAAATCTACATGCAGCATCAAACAAGTAGAGCGTTCACACCGAACATTTACTCGTTTTTGTTTGACACATTGGTTGTCATAATTGTTTTACACTCCAATTGCGTGATGTTAAAATTTGTTTATTTTTCTTTAAGAAATCAGTGAAATAGGCATATGGCTAAAGAAACAGTCCTTGTATGATAATTTTCTTAAATACATTTTAAGGTGGAAACGGGGGATGAAGAAAAGAAAGTAGCGGGAGATCCAGCAAAACTAGGAAACACCAAAATCTTCAACATCGCATGGAATGATGCTGAGAAAAAGGGGATACCGAAAGTAGCCTTTTAAACAAATCGCTTTGCCAATTCAAGGGAAAAATCTTAACGTTATGATTGTTGATAATTCATTGCTCTATTACAATTATTGATTTGGATTTGTTTTAGTTGAGAATAAACTAATCAACTTTCCCGATAAATTTAAAGTTAATTACTTAACAGCCTTTTTTTGCCTCCAAAAATCACAAATTTAAAAAAAGTAAAATGGTAAAAGTAGATGGTCTATTGACAGATCAACTCCTATCATGGAGATGAGTTGGAAATAGTAACAAATCGTAACTATTTGACACTTCAACGTGAGTTAAGGAACGCTGTTATGAAGTCATATAGTTACAAATCGTAACTAATTTATATTTTTGTTGACTTTATTTGTTAACAAATGTTGACTTTCGTGAAAAAAAGAACGCACCAATTGTAAAGTCGGAGAAAAGTAGTTGTAAAATGTCTAAGCCAACAGATCTTGAAAATGTCTTGGCAGCACTTTATTTTTCTGACCATGACCTTGACACTGTCACCATTTAAAAAACAAACACAACTATTAATGTGCATTTGCATTTCCTGCCACGAATGTGCAATTTTCATTTCATATTTTAAAATGTTTTTGTTATTTTATTATTTCGTGCTATCAACTTTAACCGCTCATTTGTTTTACACATCAAATGCATATATATTTGGTGAGGTTTATGCGAACATAAATTTATCTCGTCTTCATTGATTTGTTTTTGTAGTTCGACCTGAAGATGATGTTTGTCTAGACAAGAAGTTCATCCTCGATTCACATAAACCCTTTAAGGGTGAACCTTCCATCTCGCTGGGCGATGATCGCGATTCAGCAGCGATTATAACTCAAGTGTGGAACTCGACTTCAATTCGGAAGCTCAAATACGACTGCCGCTTCCGAATCTTCACTAAGGAACTACCAAAACGTGGTCTCTACACAGTCATTACCAAGCTCAAGTTCAGGCGCGATCAAGTGACGAATGCCTGCATTGACTACATTCAGTTAACCGACAGCTACCGCTGGCCCTCGGAGAAGATCTGCAACGACATTAGTCGCGACGGGCCAGCAGGTCGTCTTATATTCGATGAACGCGATGCAGACGTCAGCGTTCATGTCTACATTGACCAAAGTCAACCGATTTTCGAACCACTCGAACTAAGTATGGTCATAACCTCGCACTCGGACTGCAAGTACACAGAAGACTTCCTGTGCGATCCCAAAGATCCTCAATCATGCATATCACGTTACTTTGTACGTGACAACATAACAAACTGCATGTATCCATGCAAGGATGAGGATAGTTGCTTCCGCGATGCAGTAGCCGATAAAGTAATTTGAATTTGAAACCACTTAATTCAGCCCTTTTGTTACAGAAACTTATATACTAGGTGTCTCTGCTATGTTCTCTGTGGTTTATATATTAGCTAATAGAAACGAATTGTCGGACACCAGGTGGCACCACTCGAAAACACCGTCATTTTAGAACTCAGCTAAAAGAGATAATTTTGTATAAAGGGTGTTTTGGATAAGACTTGTCAAATAGTTAGGGCAGACGGGTGAGGCGACTGTTTCCCCTCGTTTTAGGCACGCCCACAGACCAATACAGCACGCCAACTCGTACTCTTCTTGCCTGAAACACGCTCGAAATTTTTTTCGTGTCTGTGAAGATTTTCAGCTTGTAGGCAAAAAGAGAAACCAAACAGTGAGTTGGCGGTCTGTATCTTATTTGTCCGTAGGCACGCCGCGCCGTTGTTACTTTTCAAAGCATTTCTTCCTACTACGTTTGGTTTTATAGAAAAAAATTCAATTATTGCCTAAATGAGGGAAAACGGATGGCTTTTTCTTCATTTCAAAGGAAATACCCTGTATGAACCATTTATATATTATTAATTGCAATCATAAAGCCTTGGTCACACTGAATAGACTAGCTCGAAAAAATGTTTTCATTCAGAACTATTATAAAATATTTTAACTTTTTGTACTATTCCTTACAGAGAATGGAAAACAAGCCCGAAGAAGCAATCAATCCACAATCTGCATCAACACGATTCCAAAGTCATTCTATTCATCTATTCATCTTAGCTATTCTTTATATCTGTTATGCTTCAGTGCATACAATATAATTTGGTGTTTTTTTTTTTTATAAGCGAACACTTTATTAAATGTAGGGGACGTACTTATTAATTGAATTGCGAAATATTTAAAATAAAAATGTCATAAATTGTGTTATATTTGGCTCTAAATATTTATCTTTCGGGACCAACACAGTTCAAAAACTATTTGTGCTGCAACTCTGGACACTTCTGTTCTATAATTTTGTTGTTAACTTTTGAAACGAAAAATAATATCATCTAAGTGTCCATGCGATAATCTTGAATGTCAGTGTTTTTTAGACTGGGACATCCAATCGAAGTGGATTTGCATTTGTTCTGCATATTGATTTTTGCAAAACATCTTCATAAATCAAGATTATAGGAAGTAAGGGAAATCAAGATCAAGACAAACACGTTCATATAATGATGTACATATACTCGTAGCTCCCTCCCACTGATCTCTATAAAGTTTATAGAGGTCAGTGCTCTCTCCCCGTTTACTTCTCTTGAAATTTCCAGATCAAGAAGTTGCAGAACAGTGTAACTACACCATTATGATCTTGATCTGAAAATATCAAGAAAAGTAAAATAGAAAAGTACACGTTATTATACAGAAGAGTGAAAGAATACACATATATGTACGTACACTCGTTTTTGCGTAATTTTGTAGTTGCAGTTGTTGCTTTTGTTTGGTTGGGTTGATTATGGTGGCTTTACATGGAGCTGCAAGCCATGATCTGCAAAAAAGAAGATGCGAAATATATAAATCATACTTGTGAGATAGAGAGGGAAGGCAAAAATGCAGACGGTCTTCATGGATGCAGATTATAGGAAAATTATAGATGCAGCTTGAAAATTATAGTGAAGATGAACATGTTCGTTTTCATCGTCTGCACTATGATTGTTGTTGTTGCGTTTTCGTCTGCATTTGCAACTCCATGTAAAGCCACCTTTACATGGCAAAGTTCGACACCGACAATGTGTCATCAGACTTTGCGCTGGCGGATATGCAAATGTTCAATGAAACAGAACTTTTTCAGTTCTCTCTGTTCATTTTAATCTGGCATTACTTTTTTTCCAAGTATAATAAACAATGACACCTGTCACAAAATGTCAAATAAGGAAAAACCAAAATATTTTTTCCCCTAAATAAAAACTAAACTTTATGTGAATTTTCTCTCACAAATGTGAAATTTTCAAAGTTAATTTTATTAAAATATTGTACATTTGAAATGCTTCAGCTAAGTCATTATTTTTTATTATCAACTTTAACTGCTCATTTGTTTTATACATCAAATGCATACAAATTTGGTAAGTAACTGGCAGTCGTCATGCCAAGTCCAAATGTGAAATTCAAGAAAATCCAATATACATCCATTGTTTTCTCTTTTCCGTTATTTTTTTTTTTACTAGTCCGCCCTCAAGATTACCTTTGTGCAGACAAATTCATCCTCACACTACAGAAACCATTTAAGGGTGACCCTTTGATCAGCCTGGGCGATGATCGTGACTCTGCAGCGATTATAACTCAAGTGTGGAACTCGACGTCGCATCGTAAGCTCAAGTACGACTGCCGCTTCCGAATTGTCACTAAGGAACGACCAAAACGTGGTCTCTACACAGTCATTACCAAGCTCAAGTTCAGGCGGGATCCAGTGACGAACGCCTGCATTGACTACATTCAATTTACCAACGGCTATCGCTGGCCCTCGGAGAAGATCTGCAACGAAATTAGTCCCGACGGGCCAGCAGGTCGTCTTATATTCGATGAACGCGATGCAGACGTCAGCGTTCATGTCTACATTGACCAAAGTCAACCGATTTTCGAACCACTCGAACTAAGTATGGTCATAACCTCGCACTCGGACTGCAAGTACACAGGAGACTTCCTGTGCGATCCCAAAGATCCTCAATCATGCATATCACGTTACTTTGTACGTGACAATATCACCAACTGCATGTATCCATGCAAAGATGAGAATAGTTGCTTCCACGATGCAATTACAGCCGAAGTTATTGATACGGCGAACGTGGCAATCAGTGCTATTACCTCGCTGATCTTCACAATGACCGGCGTGGGATTCTGCATTTGGGTGTGCTGGAAGTACTGGAACTGTATAACACTGCAGCAACAGCAAGCACATGAAGATTCGCAGAGCAATCATCCTAGGGTGAGTTACAATTTTAGTGTCATTTGGTCATCATTTTAACATTGAAACTCGGAGCCGTACCAGGCACTCCAATAATTTATTCATAAAAACGATTTTCTTATAGTTTCACATTTCTATTTGATCGCAAGATGTGGGCAAGAAATCTATTTCTGCGTTGCAATGTTTTCAAACGAATGAAGTGTATGAGTGAGTCACCGTCTTAATTAGAAAGACACAACACACAATGTGGAAACATTCGCTGTAAAATGCATTAATTAAAATCACACGTGCCCTTTTCGTTTGCATCTTGTCGCATAAAAGTGAAATATGTATAAGAAAAATTTTAGGTACATTTGCACCCTGCTCGGATCAAGAATGAGCTTAATTGAATTAATGACGTCGTCGCCGTCATCGTCGCAAGTCGCTTACGCATTAAGAATGTCTTACACATGAAAAAGTGAATTGAATTAAAAAATAAGAGATGACTTCATATCAGGGACTGACAAATAAGGATATGTTCGTGTGTGTTGAGTGTTTTAAAGGAATTAAGTTTTTGAACTTTACTAATCAGGTTACACTTAACGGAAATATAAGATTTAAGTTTAGTTTCCAACGACACGACATATTTTTGATTTGTAACGATTTCGTAATAATTTGTCAGTTACGTCGCAGTTTTGGAGTGCGCAGTTTAAATGAAATGTGCTCGCATTTAGAAGCATATTTGTGTTTGATTTATAAATGATTTTGTGAAATCTGTGGGTATAAGACATATCATGCTGAATTAGATGCATTAGGGAACGTTGGTGGGTGCAGAAGCAAAGCATCATGTCTCAGAACTGCTGTTGTAAGTTTGATAATCTGAATTGGGCTGACTTACAGGATTCATAAAACGATGTTTTTTTTTGCTGTTTCAACGCGTCTATTACCTCGGGATTCCATTCCAAGGATTGTTTCACGATATAAACCCAAACACTTTACTTTGGTCATTGTTCGCGGTGTCTTAATTAGCAACCTTTTAGTCCAATCTTTTTGCATTGAAGGCATACAAACTTTCAATTAATTTCGAGTCAACACTTCTGCCAGTTTATTTGTTTTCGTAAGTGATAGCAATGATGCCCTCTATATTATCAGTACTCTGTCCTTGAGTGAGTTCCTTAACTGTAACATTGTCAACTTTTTTAACAGATAAATGTTTCATTGAAATCTTTGACAACTAAAGCACGAAGAACATCCATGGTTTTCAGAACAAGTTCTCAAAATGATACTACAACAGGATTGACTATGCCTACAACGAATTGAAGCACGCCATCAAACGTATTGAAAGTTCCGTTACCGAAGTTTCAACATAACAGCAACAAATAAAATCAATTCTTAAAAAAAGGGTTAATTCTAGAGAAACTAGAAGGACATGGGACTGGCAAAGGGAAAACAGAATTGTGACGAAAATATTGATTATGATGTCATGAATCATGCTTTCGTATTTTAGACCCTTGATTTTTCTTTCCCTTTCCTTTCCAAAGTGATTGAGAGAGTCGTTGAAAATCAAATTAATATTTGTCTTAGATGACAAAATGTCAAAATTTACATACTGTCCTTCATAGTGATCTTGCTTCCTCCAAAGCATAGTTACACCTCTGTCGTTATAAACACTGTTGAAGACCTCACGCTTGCCTTTTAAGAGAAACCCATATTTTCCGATCGACCGATTTTTATAAGACGATACCGAGTTGACCATGCCAATCCATTTCATAAACTCTCAATGATAAATAACAATATCAATGTTATTTCAGGGAAGAAAATAAGTGGTTAGTTGACAATAAGATTTCGGGCTTCTTTCCGACCATGAGAAGAATCCCTTGGGCTCCAACGTCTGACTCCTTCTTTACTCATTGAACATCATTTAGATGTCAGCAAAAATAACCAAATCTTTTTTGAAATGCATTCAAACGACGTCCAACTTGCTAGGATTTATTGAAGGCAGTGTATAATTGTATACGCAATCAACAAAGGCAAGGATAAAATTTCACACTGGGCAGAATATAATGGTCTGCTGTTTCTAAATTCTCTAAAACTGCTGCTGATTGCTGTTTTAAAGTACTCTGACGTGAGATGTGTGCACTGTTCGTTGCTGTGGGTGAAGTATACGGTGTGCACCGATCGTTATGGCCCTCACAGTCAAACTAGTTGGCTATTGGCTAAAACGCTTTTTGTTTTTGTAATTGAGATCCCGTCAGTAAAAGAAAGCTTAATGTTGTATTCAATAATACTGCACGTACTTATCGCTCGATAACCATTTGCGTTATAGAACCTTTAACACCACTTTTCAGTAATACAAACCTTGTTAATGTTAACCTTGCGCTACGGCTACGGTTCGATTCCTCTAACAGATCTCAAAACCTGATTCATCCTCGTTATTCATGCCTGATTTTGGAGCTATACTTGTTCAATAATTCCATCTGACTGCGGAACTTCCTTCTAAGGCACATAAAGAGATAAAGTGGTACAGCTTCCAAGAGCCCTACGTACAAAATTTCAAAATGAATTCTTTTTCTTGTACGGTTATCAAAAATGCAGATGATGGTATCCTTTTTATTACCACTTCATCCAACCGGGCGTAATTTAACGACCTTTGTTTAAATTTTGAGTACAATTGTGCGGCAACTTCTTATTTAATGTTTAAAATTACTAAATTGGTATCACTTACTTACCCACATTCCTTTTGTAAACATACTGTTTAAAAAAAAAATTCATTTACAATTTGTTGTTTTCAGGACGTTCCTACAATTGAACTGCCCCAAACTCCATTTGAAGGATTCATCACACCCGTTGAGGATCCCGACCACCCGCTGCCGCCAACGCCAAAGGATCTGCCGCCAAGCTATGAATCTCTCTTTCCTGATAGATAAAACTGCGTTAGCATTTTGTGACTCTGCCAAACCAAACACTCCTATGCATACACACACACTCACACGCACGCACAGAAAGAATATAAGAGAGTGCTAAAAATCGCTCGCTGCGTTTTTTAAAATTTTCAGACAAAAAAATGCTAGTTTTATTTTCTATAATTCCTCAATAATTGTAAATAAGAATCTCGTAGATTTCTACATAGGGTACTTGCTTGTATTTATCTTTTTTTAGTAACATTTTGTTATTTGTTTTTATTATGTTTAATTGTACATCTAATAGATAAAATTGTATATTTTTGTTTTAAATGATAACCTGGTCTGGTCTGCATTTTTAGCGCAGTGTATAATTTTTTGTTTTTTTGTTAAAATCTCTGGCGAGTGTTATGCAAAAAAAAAAAAAAAAATAAAAAAAAGAAAAACTAAGCTTAGATAGATCAATAGGAAGAATTAGTATTAATCAATTGCTTGATAAATCTATCATTTTGTATACCTGATATATTTTGTATGCGTAAACTGTCTGTTTTGTCCCAAGTTCTTATCATAATATTGTACCGGTAATCAAATTCAATAAAAAAAAAAAACAAGAATACTAAGCATGCATCCATAAAACAAAAGACTCAAAAATATTTAAGATTTTAGTTTGAAAATCTCAAAAATATAATTATTGTAAATGTAATATTGTAATTTTGTTTTGTTTAATTTTAAAACGTTTTTAGCTAACTAGTAAAAATATAAAACTAAGATATTGAGTGTCAATTTTAAGATAAGCGGTACAATTCCATAAAAATATAAGTGTGTTTTATTTATCATTTTGTATGGTTTTTTTTGTTTGCTTTATTTTTTTTTATTATTTAAAAAAAAACTATCGTACTACGTAAAATATGTTTTATTTACTAAGAGAACATTTATTGTAATTAAAAAAGAGAAAAACCAAAATAATAAAGATGATAACAATCGTTAAATATAATCCAACAAATACAAGGTGCTTACGTTTTCAACTTATTATGTTTCAATAGTTTTCAGTTTTCAACAACAATCTGAAATCCTTCTTAATACCGGCAGTCCAATTTTTATGGCAATAGGTCTACTGCTGATATGATAGTATGTATATCTCACTGAACAGCGGAACCAATCTTTACATCGTTTTGGAGAAAGTAAGATGACTGGAGCTGGATATTTCAAAAGCATTTGATAGAGTTTGGCATCAAGCTCTTTTACCGAAAATTCGTGCATTTGGTATCGGCGTACCCCTTCTTCGTTGGATTAGAAATTACTTATGTGATAGCTCCATTCGCTTGTTTTGGACGGTTTTCACTTTGATCTTCACAAAATAAATGCTGGCGTGCCTCAAGGCTCCGTTCTGTCCACAGCTCTCTTTCTTATCTTTATTCTAGTAATCTTGTGTATCACAATTCTAATCCATTGAATTGTTTTGTTGACGACATTTCACTCAGCTTTTCACATTAGTTCCGAGATTCACAAAAATCTGTACCACAGATGTGGATCTGCAACGCTAGTATAAACTCATTAAAATTCCGATCTTGATGGCATTGTCAAATTCAGAATAATCAAGCGTGTGGAATTCAATGCTGTCTTCTGCCTCGTCAAATCATAACCTTCCCCTATGCCACCATGTCACCATCAATGAGTGGCACCTAGCATCGATGAAAGCTTCTGCGGAAGGTACACATATTTGACTTCGCTGAAATGCATAGCGAAAACTTTAGGTTTCCTACAAAGATGCAAGAAATATTGGTCTCTCATAGACCTATCTACAAACTATAGGGTTTTTGAATTTGTGCGGTTAGATTTTGGTGAGATATGTGGTGGGCATGTTGTTTGAAATCAGGGGGTTCGAACCATGTGAGGTAATAGCTGATAGTTGATTATCAAACTTGCAGATTTTTCTCTACGTACCTACATGATTCCACCCCAGTATGAATTTATTTCAACATTAAGAGAACTGCGTTTTCAGTTTTTGGCTGCAAATGCAAATAACGGAGATCTGCTCTTAACGGCTTTTTTGAAAATGGCCATAAGTTGTCAACGGTTACATCGAATTCAATCAAACTTTGTTTGGTAAAGTTCCTTACAGCTTCCTATCAGATGGCATTGATTTTTTTTTCAGTTTCTCTTTTTAAATGGTGGCTCCCATACAAAGAGCCACTATATTTTGGCCAGTTTTTTCGTTTTTTCTAATTTACTCAAAAAAGCCTACCCCGATTTTTATGAAACCTTATATGTAACATACATAAAATACTTCAAAGGAAACTGCATTTTTAGTTTTTGGCTACACATTCATGATAATAGCGGAAATTGGTTTTAACTGTATTATTAATTTTGCCATAAGTGGAAATTTGTATCATTAACACCTGAAAGATGACATCTTTATTTTAAATATTAGAGGTTTCTTAACGTAAGCTCCCGTATATCGGTTTTTCCAGTCTTAGTCAAATTTGTTTAGGTTTTACCAAATTTTTCAAAAATGAGTTTTTCTTATTGATCGAAAAGTTTGTTTTCATCGTACTATTGCACCCACAGAGCAAGTACGTAATATTTCTAGATATAAGTAAAAGAACAGAGTCGTCGTGGGACAGTTTCGGACATTGCCTTGTACACAAAATATCTCGGCTATATGACTCAAATTGGTCATAAATAAGTTTTAAATGAGGAATTGGACAAACCTATTGACTGAAAATCAATTGATTGATGATTTTAGATTTATTAACTGATGGTGATGGATGGTGCTTCCAAATTGAAAAATTGTTATTATTTTTAGCCCCCAAATTGTTCGAGATGTTGTTCAAAAAATATATCCACTAAAAAAATTCAAAATTCATTTCCAGCCCCATTTCTGGTACTGACAAGACCCTCACAAGAAATCCAGGCTCCTACAAAGAGAACTTAAATTAAATTTGTAAGGTTTTTTTTTTATTCTGTAGTACTTTTATAGCATGCGAGGCTATAAAAAAATTTTCAAATTTATTACCTCGGAAATAATTTTTCAACATGCGTAAGTAAACAACTTCCTATCATTTTTTTTTAGCATTTGGGATCGTATATCGTCAATAACGTGGCAAATGTTGCTTTCCAAGTCATCATTCGTCTTTGGCTTATCGGTGTAGAATAGCGACTTCACATACCCTTACAGAAAATAGTCTAGCGGTGTTAAATCACACGATCTTGGGGGTAAAATCACAGGTCCAAAAGGCTAAAATCAATTGGGGCACGAGCTGAGTGACATGTTGCACCATCTTGTTGAAACCACAGCTCCCCCAAATGAAGTCGATTCAATTAAAGAATTAAAGAACGAAAAATTAATCGATCATGGCTCTATGGCGGTCTCCATTGACTGGTAACCCTCTGGTCAGCATCGTTTTAAAGAAGTAAGGACCAAATATCTATTAGGAACACCAAACTGTCAGTTTATCTGGATCTTCATCGCTAAAAAAAAATGTTCTTGTGAACATCGCGAGCAAACTCACGTCAATATTTTCAGGTCACCATTAACTTTCACAGTTTTGAAAGTGGTCGAAAGTCGTGTGATCGTCATTCTTTTGCACGTCATGGCAATGACACCGAACGTCAAAAATCACAATGACAACCTCTGCCTATCATCGCATTTTGGGACACTAATGACAGACTTGCGGCATTCGTGTGATCGTCACTTTAGCTAGCAATGACACTGTATAAAATGACAGTGCATTGACGTTACAATGACTTATTTTCTTGTGACTTCAGAATGTCATTGCAAGGATAGATTTCACTGACCGTGTAATACTAGATTAAAGATAAGTGACATGGCAGATGAAAAAAATGGCTGGCAATGAAAACAGTACAGACAACTTAAAGTTCTATACCTACATCTAAAAAAAACTGTATGTATAATTTTTATAAATTTTTATTCATAGATGGAAAATTTTTTGGGAATCATACTGTTTATGTTTTTTTTTTTTTAATATACGAGAAAATTAGATCTGTAAATTATGAAGCAGGAATGTTTACCAAATAAATTCAAGAAGACTCGGAGTAAAATAATATTTGTGTAATCTTAAGTAGCAGGTGGAGTGTTGTATATTTAAATATTTTATTGTATTTCACGAACTGTTTGTTTAAAAAATAAAAACAGATTCTGTTTTTTTTATTTACTACTGATAAGAAGATTTATCTTCTGAGCTGACTGACATTTGAGTATTCGGAATAAAGCCAAGATAAGAGTTATATGGTTTTTATAAATTTGTGTACCTTTTATGCCATGACCCTTTATGATCTAAAAGGTGTGTCAGACACAAAATTGATATATTACCTGCCGTGGAAATATTAATTAAAGTAGATGTTCCGACAAGACGTGTTCGAGTTCAATAATGAAAGCAAACAGTTTTTACTGCAATACTTTGTTTTAGCGACCATTGTACTCTGTGCAGTATTTCTTATTTAAGCCAACATGTAGGTAATCGATGTTTATTAAAATTAATTTGTACCTGACTTTTGTTGTTCATTGAGTACCTAAGATATCAAATAATTAATAACATTTAAACTGTATTTGGTCGGCAACACTAAAGATAGTCATTTTCGAATTTCAGTTTTATCAGCAAGTTATTGATTGTTCTAGATGGGAAGTATTGGTTTTGTGCAGAAACAACATTTTGGGAAAAATAAAAAATTGCAAAACGTCCTTCAAACTGTCTAGATTTACTTTTTCTTATTTTCCTTCTCAATCAAAATTAAGAAAGTTTTTCCTAAAACTAAAAAAATGGCTTTCTATAGAACCTTTAACAAGAAATGGTTTTAGCTACCTTTATTGTTTCTTGAAAACTTAGATCGATGTAAATAGTATTATGCACTAAAAAAACTTGAAATCTAAAAAAGTCGTACTTGAAAAATACAAAAAAACGGATATGGTGGTAATGCACATTTTGAGATTCATCACAGCTAGAAATAAGTTCCAGCGAATTGGTTTGAACTATCTTTCTTTTTTTTAACAGTATACTTGGCGTTATATTATAATGAGGAAGAACGTAAAATAAAAACTTAAGTTGTTGCTGAATTGTAACGCTATGGTTTAGATACTGTGGCGTATACGTACTTTTTTTAGGAATTTTGTTTATACTTTCACTATTGAAAAGCATCCTCTCAGATGTAAATTGCAAAATTAATCTTTTATTTTATTATTCCTGTGCCGATGTACACACGACGCAGAAAATAAGGATCCCTTTTTTAACCCATTATCACACTTAAATGTTGACATTTCTTTGTATGACACCAAATTTGTGTTAAACAAATAAAAAAACAAAAGATTATTTAAATCAGAAACAGATCAACAGTAAGATACATTTAAACTTGACCGATTATATAACCAGATGTCTAGAATAATGGTTGTTAAATGGAATCAAAACAACTTTAAGGAACAAAAAAAAAAAAAACCACCAATCTGAAGTTTATTTATTTTAAATCAAAAAACACTTTGGAATGGACCCACTTCCGGGGGAATTTCAGAAATACACTTTCCAGGAACTATATTGTAATAGTCGATTGAAAGCACTATAAAGCAATAAGGCACACTTTAGGACTTGAGTTTCTCTTCACCTAGAATTGCTCGACAACAAGGTTATTATACTATCGCTATATAATTTATTTAACAAAAAAAATAAACATCAAATCACCTCAAATCACATAATTAACCACTTCAAGGCAATCATTAGAAAAATCAGAACAAAACAAGTACTTGTAAGATAATTTCATTTCACGCACTTAAATCAATGTTGCTAGCCGTTCATGCAATCTGTCCAAAATTTGCTTCTATCAATCATTTAAATAGGTTAATCTATAAGGTTTTCAAATAAAAATAAATTTGGAAGATACCCAAGTAAACAAAATAATTAAAAGTCACAAGATTGTAAAATCAAAACTTTTAGTAATTTTATTCACAAGAACATATATACTTAATTTAAATCAAAACACCAATTAGCGCCAAGACATTGCTCAAACTTAATGAAACTAATACAAAACTGCAACAAAACAGCAGTCATCTTTGATGAAAATTCAACTTAAAAGCTCAACTGCAAACATTCTCGACTAGTGTCTTGGAATTTAAAAACTTTATTGTTACTAATTGTGTGCTAAATTAATTCATTCTAAACGATCTTTAGCGCTCAGACTCAAGAAGAGGAAGGAAATGTGACGCTTAGTTTCAGTTTAGATACGAGTGTTTTTCATTCACTGAAACCATGTGAGACATGAGATGAATCACGCAAGCATTCAAGAGAAACCCAAATTAAAAATTTCAGCTGAAATTCGTGTTTAATGTGACGAAATGTTTCAAACCAGCTGAAAACGAGATTCCCCCCCAGATATACAGACGTGTAGTAGCATCAGATCTTAGCATCACATGAACAAAATTAAGTGTACTGTGAAGTTGCTAAAAGTTGCTCATGCGTGTTGAATTGAAAGGAATATTTTTTATCTAGAGTTTAAAGGATTGTGGAACGTATTCATTTTTCATTTTTCATTTCACTGGACGTGGCTGCTACTAAAGCTTTTATAAGAAGCCTTTAAGGCTTATGTAACTCCATAACGAATTTCGTGGGAAGTTTAGAAAAAAATATAGAAAACATTAAAAGTTCGGAATTTGTGAAAAAAAACATAGGATATATGTTGAAGTTGAGTGCTCACAAGAGAGCGACCAACGAATGGATGAATCGGCGAACAAATTATACTTTAAGCACTTATTTCTTTGCTTAAACTATACCAATCGATAGAGATTGAATTTTAAAATAAATTAGTTCCGATAATGATTAATAATTTTTATTGTTTAAATAAGTGAAATTGCATTAAATAATAATAATGTTCAACGTGAACTGCAATCGCTACGAACTGTCAAAGTATATTTGTGTTCCACATACCATCCACATCGCAATGAATAAATTATTCACTCACTACTAATCTCTAATCTTCATTGTTAGCAACGGCGAATAAAAGAAATTTCATGTGAATGAAACGTCAAAATAGGCGAATAATTAATTGTTTATTGGTCGCTCTCATGTGAATAAACCTTAACAGCTGGACACATATCCTACTCTGCAAACAACTATTTTGAAAGTCTGGATAAAATTAATTGACTGCTTTTATTTGGTTTAAAAGCAAAAAATTTCCTCAAAAACATTTCCACGATTTTGTTTAAACTTTTCTCTTGTACTTTTATAATGTATGTCATTGTATTGTAGAGTTCTAAAATGATTATGTAATTTTAAATACGTTCCACAATTTCGTTTCCGACGGATTTTTGATTCCTCAACCCACACCCCACTCAGGAAAAACTTACATGGTGCAAAACAGTTAAGTTGGTTGAAGCTGACAACCCGACTCCTCGGACTTGGAACTGCAACGGCAAGTTGGAGTGTAATGCTTTAAAAAGTCAATATTTTTTTCTGCCATTAAATTATAGCATTTTAACTATGCCACTATTCATAAACACAGCACTACTAACGAGGAAACCAAACAATTTACAAACCACATCCTGTGGATCGATCGCATATTTGGCATTACGTAGCCAAAGCTGTCGCAAAATGCCTTTGTGTCCTTAATCGATGAAAGAAATATTTTAACCTTTTACCTACTGATTAGTGCTGACATTCTGTAAGGCGTACATTCACCAATCTCGTGACCATTGTTCTTATATCTGGGCAGGTTTTTCTGTAGCTCTTTTGCATAAGATGTAATACTAGAAACTTTTTTCTGTCAAATGATGTTAATGTTTCGTGTCTCCCCTTATTATGTTGTTTTTATTTTAAAAACAATGCTAAATTGCTTCCTCCCTTGAAACAAATAAAATACTTCGTCCTCTAGAAATGCGAATAGTTTTTTTTTTAGCCGTACAACACGAATGTATATTATTCTGTGCACAGTTAATGTTTATTTTTATTGTATTATACAGGCATTCAAAACCAATGTGCATCGGTATCTCCTTTTTTTAACATGACACTGACATTTACAAGATGGCTGCGATCGTGATAATGACAGTTCGGATGCACTTACTTAGATAAAATATTTATTTTACCTATTCCAATACTCATCCCTAGAATGTAGCTTTAGATTTTCAATAAAAACGTTACAAGGCGCACGAACTCATTTGAAAAGCTTTAATCAAAGGTCTTGACTCAGTGATTGAACTTTGTCTGATATTAATGGATGCTTCCATGATAAATTCAACTCCAAAACAAACCAAGTTGATGTGTGACTTTTATTTTTCTCTTAGCTACTAAACCACTCACTACTTGATATAATCTCTAGGCTCCTCGAGCTCAACCAAACGAAAACAGAACGCCTAAACACCTCCAAAAAGTGCTAATCAAGACATCAAGTGTGTATAGCGTGTGTTTTGTGGTGCAGAATCGTAGATATCTATCTCTCTACCGGCAAACAAGATAACAAAAAAAGAAATAAAAAACCTTAGGTACCCCTAGAATCGGTTCAGTTTAACGGTTAAAGTTTTGTATTTAACACTTGTGGTGGGGAGTCAGAGAGTAGCAGTTACGGTTTTAGTCTCAACCAGGATAGTAGTCTAGTAGAGTCGTCTACCCTGCACCATTGAAACAGAGTGCTTAGCATTGGATCAGTGCAAAAAAAAAAAAAAAAATCAGTGTGAACAACAAGTAAGCCAGTGATTTTGAATAATTCGGCTCAGTCTACAATTTACTATTAATTTGAAGTGAAATTTTAACTTTTTTGAATAAAAATATTAGTTAAAAGAACGCGGTATTTCCAATTCAATTGTGAATTGAAGTGAAAAATCGAAATTACGAAAATAAAAAAATCTTGAAAATGTTTTCCAAAATGGGATGTGAATTTACGCTGACAGTTGGAGTTATGATTGTGACTTGTGAGTACTTTCTTTTTATTTTTTTTAAAAGTTTATTTTGAATAAAAAATTGTTATCCATAAATCACAATAGTCTCTGTGTATAATAATTTTGTTTTTTCCTTCTTTGCCAATTAAAAATTAATAAACTTTATCCGGCTTAAATGTCGCAAGTCATTTTCTTTGTTGATTTCTTTTATAAGGACAGCAAGTGCACTATTTTAGCTAGCGGGTGTAGCGTAGATACATATTGACAGTGCATTTATATACTTTATATTTTGTGTGCATAGATACAAAAAAGAAATCTCGCATAATAAACTCGATTAATTAAAGAACATTTTATCGTAAATGGCAACGAAGGCTCCATTTATGTAAACAAAGAAATATTAATCAAATCGAATGGCCCGACCGTAGTTAGTAACTGCCATAAGGTGTATGCAAATAGAGTAAAGACACAAAATAAAATGGAATTACAGTTTAGACTAGAGAGACCTGTAGAGACTTCAAGGGCAGTTTTTTTTTTTTGACGTATAAGTACAAGTACATACTCGTAGGTGGTCGTGGTGGAAACTCGCGATAGAGAAATAGAGAGGAACGGTAGTAATGAGGTATCTTTGCGGCTTGTGGTGGTTAGCTAGCCCGCATGTTAATGAGGTGCACTTTAAATTAGATTCAAGTTTAATGTGGGACTCGTTAAATCTTATAATTATTTATATTTATCTACCAGATACTTGACTCAAGAGAATAATTTTAATTTTTTGTTAAAAAAAATAAAAAATTGTTTATTCTAACTCGTGCAGACATATGGTCATGGCCAAGAATGTAATAAGCGAGTAGAGTGGTGTGGTAATAAAAAGTGCCCGCTGACAGGGTTATGGTTGTTACCAATTTGTGGTGAAGGAAGAAACCGAATTAAACAAAAAATTAACATTCATTTGTTAGCCTTGTTATGATTTTGAACTTGCAAAATCACCTTGAGTTGAACTAGAAAGACTTTTTGGACTCATTGAATAAGGTTTTATTCTGAAATTTTATTTTTTTGTAGAGTAGTTGATTGCTGGATCATTTATGCTGATATTTGATCATCTAAAAGATATCACAAGGCACTCTAATGCTTTGTTGGCTTTGTGCATAATGAATTCACTTGCATTTCTTTTACTTTTTTTTCGAAAAAAAGACATGAAAAATCAAATACAGGAGAAAACTACACAAGATATGCTTGACAGCAAAAGTCACTTCAACAGCTGATTCGTTTTGAGATGTGAACACACCTTAATGTTTTTCTTTTGTCGACTTTCTTTTCTTATTATTATTTGGCATCTTTAACGTAGTTGCTTTTGTTCTTTTTATCCTTCGAGAACCTTCTGTCTACATTTATCTTTTAAATAAAAACGTTGTAATACTTTTGAGTTCAGCTCATCAATTCGTTACTTTAATTCGCCACAGCTAAATACCAAGATCGACTTCAGGGTGAATTCAGGGCGAACCCAGGTTTAAAAAAAAAAAGAGAATTTTCTTTTGAGAACAAGTTGAGGTATTTCAAAAAAACGAGTTTTTGCGGCTCCAGGGTGACTTAAGGAATCAACAAACAAAGCTAATAGCTTTGGAGTTGTCAAAAAAATCTGGGACGACCTGGGTAAAGTTCAACAAACAAAGCTAATACCTATAGGCTCGCAATTCAACTGTTGCGTGGTATCAGTGTCATATATGACATATTCATTCAATATATATAGAGTCAATAAAATTTTTTTCGAAACCAAATTAACTTTTGTTAAGTTGGCGTTGGCCTGAAGAAGTGTCAGATGTAATAATCGTACAGGTTGGTTGTTCAGTTAAGTAAGTCATTCCCTCTTATCCATCCTGCAATCAGAAGTGAGCAGTTAAAATAATTCATTTCCTATTGTGACCTGGTTTCTGAAAACAATGACGCCTGTAGACTTATAAAACAATGACTTTGCTTTTCCTCGTAAAGAACAATTCACAAGATCTTTTTTTGTTTTCAATAAAAACAAAGGGAACCGACTCTGACACATACTTATAAGCTTCATTTGATTATTGTGTTTAAATATACATAATGATCCTGCAGAAACTCTTGTATCATGATGAACCAAATAAGTATCCGATGGATATTTGGAACATTGAATTTTTGTTTTAGATGCGTCAAAATTCTTTGATTCAATTTAACATTCTGTCTTAAAAATCAAGAGTCATTATTTTGGGAAGACAAATACAATACTTGAATTACAATATTTTATGCAGACCTTTCTCAGTTTCTGAAGCAATTTTAGAGGTATAAATCCGAAATCCCGCTGTTGAGAGTATTTTTTCTACATCTTCTTTTCTTAGGATTAAATATGACGATTTGAAGTCCTCGGAAAGAGTGTTTCAATGTCTAGAAATGAAAGTGGGACTCATAACTTTTTGAGATACAAAATAATTTTTTAACACTTTGTTCAAAAAAAAAAAAATTATTCTTTTAATTAAAATGCTGTTTTTTCTGATGGTTTACATCAAAAAGCAATTCAATGAAGCCAACCAAGATAATGTTATGAATATTATAATTCTTGTTTTCTAAACTGTTATAAATGAGGCCATTCATAAAATTTGAAATACATATAGATCAAATAAGACATAACGATAAAACAAGTGGTTGGAAAAGGTCTCAGTTTTTGTCTGACTGTTTGTATAATCCGCTTTTTTTTTTGTGTCGCATTCCTAGATTCCATAGATTTGAAATTTTTGTTGGCAGTATGTTTCACTCAATTAAAAATTGTATTTTTCTTGTATACTAATATTAACATCTACCAGCGTATTTGTTTGCTAAGCGTGTTTCGAACACTCAAAAATCAAATCAAATATTTTGTTTCCTTCAAAATAATATGACATTTTGGCAAAGAAACCTTCCGGTAGACAATTAACCTAAAAAACAATTGTGCCATCAATGCCATGTATGAAATATTCCCTTGTTCCAATAAATTGCAAGGCATAAGTGTTAGAAATATTTTTTAAGTAAATATTTATATGATACAAAAAAAAAAGCAAAACAATAAGCAATATTATGTATACAATAAACAGTTGGGTAAATAAGTGAAACCAAATAATTTAGTCATATCTGTTATACGTATACATAGGTACAATCCTAAAAAACGTATATATGTTATGTTTATGACAAATTTCGTATAGATTTCCAATTGGAAATTTTCCATAGTTTATTGAGAAATACAATTCGTTAACTATTGTGTTTGGTACATTGAAATAGGTAAGATATTATTGGTTAATCGTTTTGACTCATTCATTAAAAAATTATATGTGGTAAGCCAACGCCATTGTAAATATAAGCTATAGTAGTCTTTTTAGATGGCATTTGACTGTGTTGCCCTCTAGTGCCTCAAAATTGTATTATGATATAGTTTATATTTATATGAAAAAAAACCTTAAACCCCCTTTCATTCAAAGAATAAAAAGTAATTTTGTTTTCGTTTCATTAATGTCAATGGATTTCAACAACCTACTTTAATATTAATTCTGTTGGACATTGTTCTAAAGTTTGTTTTCTGATATTTGTTGTATTCCATTCGTCATTCTTAACGGTGCATTAACTTTTTTACGACAATAAATGAAAAGAATTTATTGTTGCTTTCTTGACCTAAAAGAAAAAATACATCTGGAATGTGATACGTACTCAAATATTCAACAACTGGGTTTTTTGCCACATAAATATTATGTATTAAGATTTATCAATCTACCTTGATTTTGAGATATGGGAATAAAATTGGAGTTGATACTACAATTGAAATTCTTAGCATTGAAAACACGATGAAATTAATACAATAGTTTCTTATATTGGTAGCAGAGCAGTATTTTTTTTAAATAAGAACCACCACAATTAACCATAGACAAAAATGTCAATTTCAATATCAATTTGTATTATTAAGTGCATTGAGTATCTATCTCTATTAAGAAAACCTGATCCCTTTATTAGTAGGTACGTTGACCCGCCAACTTAAATGAAAGAAGCCTGATGGTATATTATAATCGATACTGAATATTGGTTATTGGATCGGTTATAAAATATCAAATGTCAAGAATTTTTGTACCCGGAGGGGTCCAATTCACAGATATGATGTGTTCAAAAATATACCTAAAAAAATAGATATTCCAATTTAGAACATATTAAAAATGAAACTAATTAATAAAGTTCAATTTTTTTCTCAAGAGCATAAGCACAATCACCTTTTTTTTTTTAATATTTCATAAAGCTAATTCTGTTTCCAATGTTTTCGATAAACAATTTCTGTTTTGAATTAGCTAACCTTTTAAATTGCTAGATAAACAGATCTTACATCATTGATTTTTATTGGCAATCAATATTGATAAAACCAAAGAAAAATCTATTATCTACTTATATGAATTTTGTAGCAAACTGATGTAAGCTTAACAAAAACATTGTTAATATAGATTGTCTAATGGTTTTGTTGATAAAATATAATATATACTATATTCACTGAGTTTTGAAAAGGGTAATCTCGTTTGTTTAAATATTTAAAGTTGCAGCTTTAGGCATTCCATCACTTTCAATTCATACCAATAAAAAAATTATTTTAATTATTTGTTAATAGTACCTACGTTGACTATGTCAGGTCGTTATATACCACTTCAAAATAATCCCATTATCTAAATTTAAATGTTTTTATTAATAATAATTACGTAGGATTAAGCATGAAATAAAAACAATTATCATTTATATAATGGTTTTATTACTTTTAAAAGCTTTTTGATTCAACCATACTGAAAATATTCCACTTCTTCCATTTCAATATCAGTATTTCAACATTTACCATCCACTTTGAATAACATGACTTCTTATTACAAGATACTCAAATCATTTTCGTACGAGAAGTTATATCAGCCAATAGATACAATTTTTTTACTATACTATCTCTGAAGGTCAAGGTGTGATAAAAAACATTAAAGAATGTTCGAGCTTTTAAAAAGATACTTGAAAGAGCAGAACAAGTATATTTTCCTGTTTAAAAATAAAAACCCATTTCACAAGAATATTGATTAATTACTAACTTCAAATAAATGTGTTGTCATTCCAAATGCAATTAACTACATACAAGCATTAAACTTTGTTTTGATTCATGTATTAAATTTATGGAATCCTAATCATTTAAAGTCAGTCATAGACCAGTCGAGTCTACTTTCAACTTTTTTTCTAGATTTAATGTAGGAAACACCTGTTTCCTTATTCATTGATTCAGCCAAAAATTTAAATGAAGTACTTTTTAAATAATAATAAAAATTTTTTTTTTGCTGTTATCTTTGAAGTGGCAGCATTTTTAGATGGCATAGAAATAAAGTGATTTAATCACAACTCAAAGACTTTACACTCTTATGTCATGTTCAAGTGGTTTTTTTACGGTCTTGGCTATATCTGAATCTGATTATGAATAGAGTTAGAATCAATAAATTTCTCCAGAATGTTCATACTATACATAGTCTTATTGTTAATATAGTATTGTTGCTAAATTTGTTTTCTATTATTAATGATATAATACTTGATATGCTATGACGAGTTTTTCGATAAGCTTTTCTAGAAAATCCCATATGGCAACAGAAAGTTATTGTTAAAAACGTCCTCAGAACAAAGTAATTATAGTAAAACCCTCGTTTAGTTTGTTTAATGTGGGTATGTGTGATTTATATTAATTGATACTATATAACGTTCATTCATTAATTAGTTTAATAGATGCCATAAAATAAAGTGATTTTTTGTATCCAACGTTCACACAAAATTGAATTTTTTTTTATCAGTCATAATGCAATGTTGTCTTTTATCAGGAAGTTATTATTTCCGCGCCTTGCTCAAATTTAGACAACCATTTTGATTTGTTTTATCGAAAAAGAATTGGTTTTTGTTTCGTATTTATTTATCAATATCTACAGAGATAATAATGAAGCACTCGATTAGTACTTTTCGAGTAAAGGGGAATTTATGGCCAGTCTTTTCAATGAAAAATTAGAGTTCTTTCTAAAGCTGACAAAGGCATCAATTGTCCCTGTTAGAAAATGGGTACCCACATGAGCAGAATGGGCATTTGCACATATCAGGAGGAGGGCTGATTTTAATTTCTCTGTGAGTGCCCCTGCTTGGTACGAACGATGTACTGTACATATATCTGAGGTAATATATTCCGCATGCTGTCAAAATCTGAAGTGTCAAAACTTTAAACAAATGGCGCTATGGAAGACGCATTTTCATACAAATTGTTGTTTTTCTTACAAGGCCATGTTACCAAATCAACATGCAAAGGGTCTCTGCTGGCCGTCATTTTCCATCCGTTTTGACAGATGCGCAGAAGTGAATAATACTGAAGCGTTAATCATAGTTCTTACCTTCCATATACATATGTGTACATGGTTCACGATTACCTAAATATTAAGTTTATTCAGGAATCAAACAGAGTTATATCTATTAAAACTTGCACACTACAAGATTCTCGAACATACATTTGCTTTGCTCGTTGAGCCCTGAAGTCCCCATAGTGTCACCACAAATCGTTTTTTAAGAAACCTAAACTCGCCGTTAAGTCACCTCAAAGTCAATCTAGCTGGGGCTACTTTTGGTAACGGAGGCATTGTGGCATCTACTCGAAACAGCAAGGCTAATGTATTTTTCGAGAACCAAAACCCCCAATTTTTTTGACAACTCTTGGTGTTGCCAATAAAACCTTGGTCGGCCCTGGTTAAAGTTCAAAGAAAAAAGCTATTATTATGACTAAATGTTTCTGATTTTTACCAAAACAATAAATACAACATGCTATTTTTGTTGCTATTGCGATAACGGCTGATTGATCTAATTATTCTTCCATTTTGTCTAGCCATTCCGCCATTGCGTACTTGTCAACCTGTGTTTTTATTGTCTATCTCTATTTTAGGATACTTGTATCACGATTGTAGACTTTTAATTTTACAAGGGAAGTGCAAAAAACGCTGAGCTAATGTCTTAATTTATCATATTGGAGGTGTGGCCTTAGAAGACGGTACACTCATAGCCATAAAAGATACAAACATAAAGATACATAAATATATAATAGCTTTTGTAAACAATATTTTTTCACAACAGAGCATATACGAACTTGCTTTAAATTTTCGCACATTTCTTTTTTAAGTAGATAAGAGGTCTTTAGGCCAGACAAAATACACATTCATAAACAAAAAACACAAACCGATTTCAATATTATTATTTTTTTTTTACAACAAATTCGTGAAATTGCGTCGAGTTCATTTTTATTTTTCATAATAAATTGTTGTTGTTATTGTTTCCATCAGAGTCGCGTTAATTTTCTAATTACCAGTTTAAATCTTTGTGTTTTTTCTTGAAAAGTCCTGACTCTTTGTGTAAACATAATTAAAAATGCAAATGCAATAATAAACAAAACAACAAAATATTTGCTTAGATTTAAATTAATTTTATCAAGTATCTATGAATTATTGTTGGCCTATATTTTCTAGAAGATGATGCGAATTAGGGTAAATAAGTTGTCTTAGAGAGATTAGACTATGAAATTAGATAATAGTTTTATCTCTTGGGTAATATGCTTTTTAAATCATAATATTTATTTCCATGGTAATTATTATCCTTAGATTTATGGTTTTTAATAAAAATAATAAACATAAAATTTTAATGGAAAGTTTCGAAGACAGTAAGTTGTTCCTTTTTTATCTTTTTGTCACAACAGAATAAGGAATCTCTTACCAAATCAATAAGATATAGTGTTAAATTGCTCCCTGTAATATGATAATGGTTGTTTTAAGGGCTAACTATAATTGAAGAATGGGTACGTACGTTGCCTAACGAAACAGTAGAAATACATGTGATTTGTATACCCAACCCGAAATGACTTTTTGATAAGTTTCGGCAAGTTTCGTTCACTTGCGTTTACGTACGTAATGTACGCTTTGAGTCGTACATTACGTACGAAAATCTGACATTCCTTTTTTTCTTTTTCTTTCTTTCTTCTTATTTCTTACACGCGGACTCCATTGGGAAGAAAACTGTCGTACCTTCTTTTCTTTCTGTTAAACTGTACAATGGAGACCACCTCACGGCAGACAGAAAATCTGTTGAAACAGAACTGTCCGGCTTTCTGTCTAGTCTTCTCTGTGGACAGAAACTCAGACAGATTTTGACATTTTGTTTGTCAAAGTTGGGGGACAACTAAAAATAGTCAAAAAAAAAAAATTAAATTATTTTGTTATTTGTTCCGCTGCGTCATGTCTCGAAAAGAAACAATAGTGTTAATTAATTGTTATAGAAAATATGAGTGTTTGTGGAACTACAAAAGTAGTTCTTATAAGAAGATTGACTTGAAAAAATCAGCATGGGCTGAAATCACCCAATTGTCATTGGTCTGTCATGACAGAAATTTGCCCACCTTAAAAGTGTGGACAGATTTTTTACAGCATGGAAAACAGAAACAGAGAAAGTTTTCTGTCCATTGGAGACACCGTGTAAAGACTATTATGGGCAACTGATGTACTTTACAAATCAGAAGGAAACTTTTCGTTCGGATTTCACACTTGCTTCCTTTTTCTTTCGTGTATTATGGTTGGGACTTTAGTTCTGTTCTTCCCACATGAAAAATAAAAGTATCTTAAGGCCCAACTAAAATGGGCTTCTTTAAAAATAGCATGTGTAAATGAAAATTACCTTTTCTGCAATGGACATTTCGTTGAGTTTCGTTAAGTATTAGATAATTCATTTGAAATCGCTCTAACAAATGTATACGTTTGGCAGATGTCACATTTGAAAGCTTTTGACAGAAAAATATGGTTGCAGTTGGTTGGAAATGAATAAAAGGTAAAATTCTGACAATTAATCTTTATGTTTATTATCGTTATTATTGTGTTTTTAACAAATTATATTTCGACCTTTAATATTAAAAAAATATACCATCGTTTTGATGTACTTTTCAAAAACACAAACTTAAACATTTGACTCAGGTGAAAACTTGACAGTTGTACCTACTCAACAATTTGTTGTGACAATGGTGAAATCAGATTCGTGCAAATGAATACTATCTTAATAATTTGCTAGTTTTAATTTTAACAGCTGCCTGATTGTTTTGATTTTGACAAAAAAAGTTTATTATAGTAGTGCAGCATTCGTATTGAAAAACATTTTTTTGGGTTCTGACATAAGGCATAATGAATGCTTGGCGGGACAATAAAGAATTCCTGTCGATAAGGCAGAGCACCGGGTTAAACATAAATAAAATTTATTTCCTTAAGGGCAGGGCACACTATTTTGGAATTGAAGAATAATGTCCTCATATTAGTCTGTGAAATTTGAAAGCACAATATTTCCGGAATTCCATTAAAATTAACAAATTTAGGCTGATGAATGGTGCTGTATTCTTTTATATATGTAATCTTTCCTCTTAAGAAGTGATGAGTTCTTTTAAACCTTTTTGTTACCAAGTCAAATAATCTAACCACCTTAAAGTGCCCACAAACATCCTGTTGTTGGGTTTGTACTAAAATTCTCTTAATGAATGCTCAATCGCTAAAAGTAGACATTATCAAACAAACAATAATAATCGTTATACATACACTTATGTATATTATGTATACTTCATTAAAATCAGATTGTCTGATTCTTAACTTTTAATTTAAAAATTATTTTAGGACAGACTTCTTGTTTGTTTTTATTTTGGCTTCATTTTTTTTTTTACTGTGCAAAACCCCTTGCTTATCCAAAAAGTCAATCACCGGCCTTAACATCGGAGAACGTTGACTTTTTCATTTGAGCTGGTGACTCCTTTTTGTTTGTATTTTGTGTAGGTACTTTTTAATGACTGTGAAATAATCGAGATCAATCGAAAAAGACCAAGAAATTATTTTCACATTGAAAATAAAAGTTTTGTAATTAAATTGATTTTATTATGACAGCTGTCATAATTTTAAAGTAGCCCATTGTACGATTGGGCTATATTAAAAAAAAAAAAAAAAAAAATTCAATGGATTCATTTACTCATTGTTGGGGTAACAATACGAACAGTTTCCCTTAAAGTATGTACAAATGACAAGACATGCCTATTTACTCTTTTAAGTCAGATTACGAAGGCAAATTTAAAATTTAATACTTCCTTATTTTGGAGAACTGCATGGCTAATACAATCTGTTGGCCAATCGTTAAAAATCAAGTCAACACAGAATACCAGTAAGTGTTAAAAAAGAAAATGAGTTTTATATAACATGCTGTACCTAATACCAATTTCAATTGCGAGTACACGAGTATCGTCAGTTCTTTGTACTTGAATACATTTTAATATTACTTAATCCTGTCTAAAATTAAAACATCTTCAAAATAAAGCTGTAACAATGCTTTCCATAAACTTGAGTGTTGATAAATTCCTTAATTTTCCATCACGAAGCTCTTGAACACTAACACCCCTTCGAGTATAAGTTACTTATTCCCCACAGGAGACAAGTACACTTTGAAGTACTTACACCATTCTTATTGACCATTTCAATTTTCAAGTACTAAAAATATGCACACGAATCCCCTACCCACATTCATGACTAAAAAAGCAAACCGAAATAATTTTGATAAGCGATATTTCCGTATGATTAGATATGAAAAAATGTAAAAAAAAAAGTGTATATCTTTTTTGTTAAATTGATTTCTCCAAGTTGTATGATTGAAATTTTTATTTATTTCAGTTCTGGCAGCAACGAAGCAGACAAACGCCCAGGTCTACTTACTGACCTACAGTGAAGATCGAATAAATACAAGGCTTGCTGAGAAGAGACTTGAGTTAGGCAACGACACAGATATCACAGAAGTTTATACAATTAATAGTAAGTTTGTGATAACTTTTATTCATGAATGCAATAACTAACTTTGTATCTTTATAGCTTCATCAAGAATACCATCGGAATTATCTAAGACGACAATGGATGCGATAACAATTGTTTGGTACGTGTCAACATTTTTAGCGCTGGTAGCGTTCTTTTTCCTGATGGCATGTTCCGATCGTAAATGTGGACGTGGAAATGTACCATCTCTTGAGGATCACATACAACCGCCACCAAGTCCAGCACCATCATACAGTGAATTTGCTCCTCCAAGTTATGAAACCGTTATGGAGAAGCATTATTTACCATCATCGCCAACAGTATTTGTTGTGCAAGTTCCATATATCGAAACCGAAAAGGACATAGATCCACCGCCACCATTCACATTTCACACAATCAATGAATTGCAGAAATTTAGTTGCTAATCTTGAAAAGAGTAGTTAAGTATCTATAAGAACTCTATGATATATCTATATATATAAGTCTTTCAGATTAGACTGCAATAACTGTGATTTTAGATATTAAGTGAAAAAAGATCTTCGTCCTAGTAAAATATTTATTATTATTTTTAAATCTTATTTAAAAAAATATTTTAAATATTAAAAAAAAAAGACAATTTAATACAAAGACTGACATTGTGTAGCTGATATTTAAATAATGTTGTTAAATAGTTTAAATCTACACTTAAATATTATTTTAAGTGCTTTTAGTTGAAAATATAAGAAAAGTATTTTTGAATTATTAGAAAACCTTAAAATAAAATCGATGAAAATATTGTAAAATAATTATAAAAACATGTTGTCTATTTTCATTAACGATTAGGGTGGATCTAAATTAAGGACATTTCAGTTTTCTATAGTTTTACAAATTGCAACAGGTACATATCCAAAGATATTACATTAGCAAAAGCATAAACGTTATGTGCTCTCAATGTAACAAATTCATACGCACTACAAAGTTACCCTTTACTGTGAACCCGGGCAGCGTTCATAAATTTTTGGAACAAGAACGGTTTAGTATGATGCTTGGTCAAATGGCAGAATCCCGAAAAATCCCAAAACGATGATGTTCAAATAGTAATTCAAGCAGTAAAATCACGCACGCGATTTTATGCTCAATTCACTTCTTGACCATCATCATTTTGGCCAAGTTAAGGAAAATTTACTTTAAAAAGAAGAAAAATGACCAAATTATTCCAAAATCTTAGGTAAGCCATTCGTGAACTTAAAACCAAAAACGGAGGTGTCGTCATCAGTCGTATAGCAGAAACCCAGAATTTTTACTGGCCGGTTTAAACTGTAAGAGAATACAAGAGATCCTTACGTCAAAGTGCACTTCACTCAATATATTCAATAAATATTCATTTGCAGCGCCATCTACGTGTATTTGTTCTGCGCTGTGAGCTAGATACAGTGGCCGAAATAAGTATAAAGACAGCCATTCTCAAGCTGTTCAATATGACGTAAGAGATAAGTTCCAAAAGTTATGCAATGTTTATATTGGCCAAACGCTTAATAAATGAATTCCCTCTTAAATAAAAAAAAAATATACCGCTATCCCCAATTTCTCTTGAAAGGGAAACTGATAAGTCATTAATTGTAGGATAATAAGAGCAAAAAATGCGAAATTTGTCAATATTTTATTCATTTTAACACCGAGTTACCTATAAATTTTGAAGTCAATACTTTGTACAGCCTCCTTGATTCTCAATAACTTGAAATATCCTGTTCGGCATAGATTTTATCAAGTTTTGGAGGACTTGTTCGTTGATTTCCAACAATGCTTCGGTTATTGCTTTTTTTAGCTCTGCTACATTTCTGTACTGCTTTTTATTTGTATAAATCGTTCTGGCTATTATTCCCGGCAAATTCTCGATGGGATTAAGGTCAGGACCACAAGAAGGCCACGACAAACACTGGATTGCACTGACTTCAAACCACTCACAAACACAACTGGCATTATGAATGGGAGCATTATCTTGTTGGAAAATAAAATTTTCACCTGAAGGAATGTCTCCAAATTCATCCAAGGCATATTCCAGCATCTCCCTGTATTTTTGTCCATTCATTTTGGGTTGCACAAACATCAAGGACATTTTTCCTAGAAAACCAAAAGCACCCCACCAAAAGCACGTCCGTAAATTAAACTGATCGAAACTTGACGAAACGGAGCAATCCGCTATTTCGGGCACGGACCAATATACAGACCGCCAACTCGTACTCCTCTTGCCTGAAACACACTCGAAATATTTTTTCCTGTCTGTGAATACGTGTACATCTCTCTCTATGCATTTTGTAATCAGCATATCAGCTGATTTTTAGCTTGTAGGCAAAAAGAGAAACCATACAGTGAGTGGGCGGTCTCAGCGGCGGATTTACATATTCGCCGCCAGTAGGCTATTCAAATTTTGCCGCCCCTACTGACCTCTGCAATTCACTATCATAATGATATTATTTACATGTTTTTAATGTTTTACTTCGAAAATCAAAGACGATCGTTTTGAGGTACCAGGAACCCGTTCCGACTATTTTCAATAAGACGTCCGTGTATATGTGTAACTTATATTTGACGTCTGATATCTTAAAACCGAGCGATTGAAATTTCTGACACGGCGTTCGGAAGGGTCTATTCAGAATTAGAGTTGAAAAGATTTTAAAGTCAATCAGTCGAGCGGTTTCGAAGATAGTCAAGAAATAAGAATTTCGAAAAAAAACTATCTTCAAGAGCTCAAAAACATAAAAACTAATTTTTGTGGACACGAAGAGCTCAAAAACGTGCAAGCTTGGAGCTTGCAATTATTAAAAAGTTTCAGGATTGGCCTACAGGGTTTACCGCTTTTCTAATTATTTTTAATTTTTTTAAGATAACTTTGACAATTTTCATTCAAACGATTTTTTTCCTAATATAAAAAATGTGTGATCGAAAAACTACGTTAAATGTCGCCAAGCGGATCAAAATCGAATTCAAAAAGCTCGACAATCCCAAGTGCCTACATTTTCGAGCGCTCCGAGCCCGAAAGTAGTGGGAAGCTTCAGTTATGGCCTACAGGGTCAATCGCTTTTCAGATATTTGTCAATGAGATTGCAACTTTATGATTTGTGCGCATAATCATCCGCATTAGATACATCAGCTTGTTCTCGTTATTAGCATGATCTTGCACTAAAGGTTCCTCTTGTTTTTTTCTTAATCTTGGTTTCTAACCTAAGAAAAGCTCAATTACTTACTACTTATAAGGTGGGATAAGGTATGCCTTAAAACTACTTACACAATATGAACACATCAGGTAAGAATAGTTAGTAAATGTTTTTATTTCACTTATAGTTTAAAAAAATAGGAAAAATATCCCTATCAAATTTTTTTTTAATCCGGTTGATATATTTTACATAAAATTGCATTGCCTTTTTGAGCGATTTTAAATTGGCAAAATCATCAATGTAATGTCGTATGAAATCTTGTTCATTAGCTCTGATTCTATGCACAAAAGGGCTAATGCGTTTAGTTTCTCTTGACTTAAAGTAGATCGAAGATAATGTTTTACCCGCTTTAAGCAAGAAAAGCTTCTTTCACCTGAACAATTTGTCGCTGGTGTACACAAAGCCATGCGAAGTGCAATATCCAAATTTGGATAAATGCTCTCCAAATTTTGTTTTCTCAGGAACAAAGATAGACTTTTTAATGATCCAGAATCTGGTTTTATCAAAAGATTTTCAGAAGAAAGGTGGTATCGGAAGTGTGTGCATTCTTGAACCAAGTCAGTTTCTAAGTCATTAAAATACATTTTGTCCAATAAAATGGCTTTTTCCTTCAAATTCGATGGTAGCAACTCACTAATTTTGGTTAGGAATGAAAACTTTTTATTAAATCCGCTGTAGGCCTTCTGCCGTTTTTCTAACTTCTAACAGTTCTCCGTGAGTACCTATAATTTTTTTTTTTTCTAGAACGCAACAAAATATTGTACCGAATTTTCCGCCCCCTTAAATCTGCCGCCCTAGGCTTCAGCCAACTCACCCTATTGGTAAATCCACCACTGGGCAGTCTGTATCTTATTGGTCCGTGATTTCGGGTGTGAGATACGAATTGCTTTTTCTCGCACATTTACGGACGGGCCCGTACGCGCCGTTTCGACTTTATAGTTCAGCTTTTAGTTCAAACGAATATTTTTACTTGCGATTAAAGATTAAATATGACAAGTAAAGTTGTATAGTTGACTTCCCAATATCAGTGGCACAGACGTTTTTTTTGAGTTCGAAGTTCTGTAACATAAGCCAGTAAGCCGGATAGTATTTTTCATCTTCACTCTATTTCCAAATACAAACCGTACAATCGTTCACAAGATGTTACATTTCCCGGTGACTTTTATTTTGAATAAATGACTTGTTCCGTATTTGTCTTAAAGTGAAATTTTTAGTCAGACTTTCTCGCAAACCATAAGACCGATGTCAATAATAAGTTTCAATTAGCTCTTAGTGGAATCACGGCAGTCATTTTTCACAAAGTAAAATTGAGAAATACAATAAACTTTTAAATTTTAAATTTGAAACTTAACGAAAATGAAAGCTATGGTCAAAAATGTGCAAGTAAATACACCAACCAAAATAAATAAATATGCAGCGACATCTATGGTGAATATAATATTTCCTTGACAGCAAGACCACAAACCTTTATCTATAGAAGCAAATACACTAACCAATTCATTTTAGGAGCATTGCCAGCTGTTGGCGTCTTTTTCTTGTATCAGTTTTTTTTTTTTTTTGAAAATAATTTTGACATGAGTGCTTCTAGTAATTCCAGTAATACCGAAACAACATAATGTTGCGATAATAGAAGTACCTGAGGATATTCAGGGGAATTATAGTGTAGTGTAATCAGTTTTTTTTTTTTGATTACACTGCAACGTGCTCTGATATTCTTTTAAATCCAAACATAAAAATCGTGAGAACGTTTGTGTTGTTCAAAAATATAGTTCAACAATCATTTGAATTTATTGCAAGGCTCTGTTCTAATCGACCAACTGACTTGAGCAGTGCAGCTTTTTGATTTGGACAACGGATTTTCTTGTTGAAATTAAAAATATATACATATACTATACATATGATTTTTTTTTTTTTCAACTTTTGTTAAAAAAGGTTACAATCTTAAATTTATATCTTATTTTAATTTAAACAACACAATCAGATTGATTTGAAATCATTCTTGAAAATGGATTTAATAATCTTATTCATTTAGTCTCTTTTTTATTTGATTTTATAGGTCTTGCCTGTTATACTACAAATGATTGCATTTAACGTCATGCTAAATGTCAAATTACATGGTGGGATTGCAAATTTATTATTCTCATTGTATCTTACGTAAATACATCTAGACCGACGTTCAAGTGTTTGACGAACTAACGGAAAAGCTGTTTGGTATTCCATCACCATAATTAAAATACTTTTATCATATATCAGTTTAATCTTTAATCAATGTTGCGGAAGGTTCAGGTAATTCACCTGTTCCAATTAGGGTAAGCAATATACAACGCCCACGTATACTTATCTGAAAGATAATTTTTCTGAATACAAAATATGCACTCGTGCGATAGCGATAAGAATAAGGTAGTTTCAGTATCGCATTAACGAACATTTGTGCAGGTGCAACCTAAATTTGTATCTTTTTCCTTTTTAATGTGTAAACCAGATTGAAATCGTTTTTGTTTTAAATGAAGATTATGCAAAATCAATTCAGCTTAACACCTTTTGGATTGTTATGCGTATAGTAAAGAACTGAAATGTATTTGAGCTTAATATTCAATATACATAGATCTAAGGAAAGGCTTTTGTTTTTAAGAAGGAAGGAGACAAACATAAAAAATACTAATTCACGGAGCTTCGTAGTTTGCTCGTAGTTGTTTTTTATACTGAATATGACAATCGACAAAAGGCAAATTTGTGCATGTTTCTTGTGTTTACCATACATTTTGACAGTAAGTTTAAATCTCTTAGACCTTTTATTTAGCATAATTCGATAAGATCATTAAGAATCAAGACATCAAGACAGAAACTGTCGGTACGAAAATATTTTTGATAACTTTAATAAGATCCAACAACAACCAAGTTAATTTGGTGTACAGCAAATCTACTTTGACATTATTTGTCACGTCAAAACATCATGAATATTATATGTTTCAATTTGACATTTGCCGTCATTTGCAAATATTGAATCATTTTCTGATTTTGTAGTGTCGTTCTATGGATGATTATTCGTTTAATGTTTTTCACTCTGTTTTCTAATGTTTAGTTCTTATTAAATGGAGGGCCCCATTTGACTTTCGTTTCTAAAATCATGAGTCCGCTTCTGATCAAGTCCTTGTAAGTTAGGAACTGTCAGGTTTACCCGAGAAAAATTCGGTTATTCTGCTGCAGGTCGGTTATCAATTCATGTTTTTTTTTATTAAATAATTTAATTGATCCAATGTGACAGTAACCAATCAAATATGGGGCATTTTGTATTGCACTGTCAAATTGATCAGCTATACACGTTATGATTAACCATTGACCATGTGATAAAGCGAAAAGTGAAAATAATTTCAATTCAAACTCGACCCACAATCTTGCATGTGATATCTTAATTAATTCGCATTCAAATAAAAATAGAAGCACAATGTCTATAAAACATGTTGTAGGTACAGTTGTATTGTTTGTAAAATGCAAACGTTAAAAAAAGCAATGAATTGCCGGCCAAGAGAAATATTCAAATGTCATATTTAATACGATGACGTATGCTTATAGTAAATTATTACACAATTCCATGCTGGAATGATACAATTATGTTATGACTATGATATGAACCATGTCTCATGTTTCGTATTTTTTAATTTGATTGTATATGTTTTGAAAATAGCAAAGAAAAATGAAAGTGTGAATGAATTGCGAATGCCCAAACAGATGTAGATACTTTTACTCAAATGTTGTGTTAGATGTAGTGTTTGTAATTGTGATACAAGCACTTGTAATTGATTTTAATTGTAATCAAAGCAATTCGCCAGAAACCTTGTTGATGTTTTAAATATTCGCCGAAGCGTATCGTCTCCACGATTAAAATAGAAAAAAAAACATTTAAATCAATTTAGTAGTTGTATTTTATATGAAGGTGTAGTTTGGGAGTATAAACATGAATTTAAGGAAGTTTTGATGTAAATTGCGTTTTTCGAAAACAGTTTTTGAAAAATATGGCGGAAAATAGAAAGTTGTTTTGAGGGCATTATTTTAAGAGTTTTCAACGGCCGGCGTACCAAATGAAAAACAAGCCCTAGAATACATTAAACAGAGGCATTAAAAGACTCCTGTTGTTATACCAATTACAACATAATTTGGCTACGCCAGGATGGGCAGCAAGGACTCAATGATCTTGGCACCAGTTATACAATAGTTTTACACAATCAATAAGTTGGATATTATCAAAGCAAAGACCAGATATAAGTACACTTTATAGCAATGTATTAGCATATATACGATCACTTAGTCACGTTTGTCTATTACGTTATGATATTGCACTTTAATTTGCATCTAATTGGTGTAACTAACTTAACTAACTGTAGCCATTTATTTCAGTGCGAAAATTGTATTTAAGTATTTCTAATAAACACGTGTAGTATGTGTTTTTTTGGAGAAAATGAAGTAAACCATCAGATTTCTTTTACTTTTTTGAATTTTAAGGATTTTTTTTTTCAAAACCGTTCGACCAGTTTTTTTCAAAAAACCGTTTTTATAAAAAACTTTTCGAAAACATATTCCAAATTTTGTTGAGGTTGTTGACATCTTGCACTTCAAAGTTCTTATCAGAAAACAACAATTTTGAACACCGTTTTTGAAAAAAACCAAAAATTTTTTTTTTTAAACTCAAAAAAAGTTTTTTTTTGAAAAATTAAAGAACTAATATTACTTTGTTTATAAAACAGCTTTCATATTTAAATTTTCATAGAAATCCGTAAAGTGGCTTACGAGGAAATCTGTTATGAAAAAACTAGTACTAAGGGAGGTGACGTTACAAGACTTTTCCTGAAAAATTAATTCCAACCAAAATATACAGTTTATTCCAAAAACACCATTCAGAAAATTTCATCATAATCGTAGATTATTTTGAGTTATGCTTGTTCAAAAAAAAATGTCTTTTAGGAATGCATAACTTGCTTTACAGTTGATACGTATAATCGCAAGAACAAAAATGTGTTCAGTGTCTGAAAGCTTAAATGCATACTTCCATCGACATTTCAATTAAGGGTCTTTGTAGTTGTTAAAAGAGCTATCTTTTAAACATCATTTTAAAAATCAAAAATTATGGAATCCTCTTCAATTTATTTACCTAGATACTAGCCTTTACCCGCGGCTTCGATGGCGTTTCAGCTGATCTAGAAGTTGCCTGTAGCCTGAGCAGTCGTCTTTCGTAATCTAGCTACTTTTATAGTCCAAGCTTTATTATTCCATACATTTTATCGGGATAAAAAGCCTATGTGCTATTCCAGACTATAATCTATATCTGTGCTAAATTTCACCCCGCAGCCGTTCTGGCGTCATTGAGCAACAAACATCCAAACATCGAAACTTTCACATTTATAATATTACATGGTAACATTTTCAAACACCTCCCACACATCACACCTATTGAAATAAAATCACCAAATGCAAAATGAAAAGGCCTTTCAAAATGTTTGTAGAAGTCGGGAATTTCCCTGTAAGTATTAAGTAATTCCCCGCTGTGGACCATAAATGGAAGTTAATTTCATGACTTTGCGGATAAAGTGCAAAATTGAAATCGGGGAGTTTTTTTTGAAGTGAACAAAGTCCCCAAATTCAACAATGAAACTGGGAAGCCAGTTTACACTTATATTTTTGTGTTAACTTTATTTATTCAAGAAGGAAGTGAGCTAAGATGCATAGCATAATAGTTGATATGAAAGTGTCTATTCAATCTGAATGACTCTAACGCCAGAAGGTGTGAGAAGCCTTGGTAGACCTCATCTTTCAGAAACCTATCTACATATGTATATAAAGATTGAGCGACTTCTTGGAGTCCGAGATTGGAGACAGGCTAGAGATCCAGCCGAATGGGGAGGGGTCTTAGCATGGTTTAGGAGCACTACGCTCTCACAAATAAAGTAAGTGTAAAGAAATATGATTGGAAATTGATTTCGATTAAGGGACTAAATGATGTAGCCAGTGAGCACATTATATGTGTTGGCTAATCTCTGATTGTAATGCTTGATATAAGCTTCTTACTTTCGAGAACTGATAGTGTAAATATACACCATTGTGCTTAGCCAGTAACTTCGGACGCAACGTAACTACTGTCAAATATTGATACGTTCTTCATCTTCAGCCATACCACAAGAATGTGGAATTCTTTACCAGGCTCTGTCTTTCTTCCCATTTTAATATCCAGAGTTTTTAAGGTCTATTCACATGAGAGTGACCAACGAAGAACGAATGAACAATTATTTACCTATTTTGACATTTCATGAATTTTCTTTTATTCGTTGCGAACATCGAAAATCATGTCCGTATATCACAATTGAAAAGTAAGATTTTGAAGTAAGTCGTGAGCGAATTAATTATTCGTTGCCGTGTGGAGGGTATGTGGAACGCGGATAGACTTTGACAGTTCGTAGAAATCACTTTGCGTTGAACAGTTTATTTAATGCAATTTTACTTATTTAAACAATACAAACTACCTATTTCATTGTATTTATATATTTTAAAATTCAATTTCTATCGATTGGTATAGTTTAAGCTAAAAAATAAGCTGTATACATGCTTAAAATGTAGCTTTTTTCGATTTTTAACGACAGACATCAGAGAAAGAGAGACATAATTTTGTCAATCTTCATCAGTTAAAAGGTAAATGTATCAATGGCAGTTGAAATTGTTTTAAAATGCTACCATCAAAGTTTGGTTCCTAACAAATTTGAAGCATGTAACATTTAGAACATTTTTAGTATTATCTTTAATCTATAGTTCAAGGTATATAACAAATAATTTCCAACTTATCGAAAGTTCTTGAAATAAGATATGGAAATATAAATTCAAAAATTATACTTTGCCAGGTACGTATTGACTCTTTTAATTTCACTAACTACATTTTTCTTAATCGATTCCAAAATTTTTATAAAACTATTTCGCCAATTATTAAAAGAAATATTATATATCAACGAAAAAACAATTTATACATTCAATAAATTAATATGCTTATCGCTTAAGCATTTTAACAACGAAATTCCGGGGGAGGCCCTATTTCTTAAAAGAGTTCCTCAATTTGCTCAGAACGCAATAAAAAAAGGGGCAGAAGATTACCTGATGACCTGATGACGCGTTACGTATTACATTTTTCGCGCAAACAAATCAAATTGCATAAGCCTTCGTTTCCAATGTCAATGCGCAAATATTTATAAGCCCCATAGTAGATCGCCAGATGTCTCTTAATTACAACTGACGACGCTACAATATACATAGTAGAGATAATGATAAGCTCCATCATGCTCCATCTCACAGCCATCCTCAAGTGAATTCCGCGTCCATTTCTCATGAAGCACTATACTCTACGACCACATGACCATCATCATTCTGTAAAGTCTAGAAAAAATAAAAACAGAAATAAACCTAGCCAAAGCAACGGTCGCCGCGCCGGACAGCGGAGACTTCCTCGGCTTCCATTATCTCATTCTGGTATTCCACCATATACATTTCCTCCTCCACCAGAGTCATGACTTCTGCGAAATTTGCCCCTCCACCCTTCGCAGCAATAGTGTTGCCCACACCCCCAACTTGTAAAGTTAAGTACGGGTATAATAGTACTTAGCCAAACTAATTTATTTCTGTTTTTAATTGTTATTGTTGCTTGTGATTCAAATAATGAATTTGTTGACGAAAGCGTTTCGTTTCGTTTGAAAATTTTAAAATATTTGTATCTTTTTGCTGGCTGGCCGTCCCGTCACCGTCGCCACACCGCGCCGGCCGCCACCATCAGTCACTTCAGTAGTGTGGATTTTTGAAGCGAAAGTGAAGTGCGGCGAATATTGCTGTTTGGCGCGGAATCAGAATTCAAATCATACCATAATCGAAAAGCGCGCTCAGCAGAAGGTTTTTTTGTTTCTATAGTTCATTTTTTTTAATTTTTTTTATTCGTTTTGTAAATAAAAAATATTAATTGAAACTTTGTTTAAAAGGAATCGCTCTGGAATTTAGAACATTCAGTTGAGAACAATCTAGTGAAGTGTTAACAGCTAACTCGGGGCGAAAAAGTGAATATTGAATATTGAAATAAGAATTCTTCCAATAAAATAAATCTCAATCATGGCCAAGTCAATAACAGCACTAACACTATTTTTATTAATCGTAATCAATGGGATTTTAGCTGACACAGAAGATAATGAGGTTCAGTATGATACCCAAAGTAAGTTTGAATTACTAGACCAGGCTCTTGAACTACTAAGGGTAGATACTTACGTTAAATCAAATTCGTATATGTTGTAAAGTGTGTTGTGAACTTTGTGAATTTTAGAACGTTTATTAAGCTTGAACATTCATGAATTCAATTATTTTATCAATTTGAACTTCGAAACCTTTTGTTCTTGAAAAAACACAAAAATACGTGATGATGATGTGAATAATTTATTATGCAATATTTTTTTGATTCATTTATACTATTATGAATACCTAATTATTTTTTATAAAAAAAGTTAATATGTTTTCAGTGGATAGATTCGAGTTGCAATGCAATGCTGTAATTTAGATTTTTGTGATATTGAAACTCTTATCTAGACAGAAATGATTAAGTTTGAAAAATCTTTTCTTTAAAAGAAAATGGCTTAGTTTTGTGGTATCCAGTAAGTGCAAATGTTTTGAACAAAAATTGTGCGTTGGGAAAAGGCAAATATTTATACGGGAAGTGGATAAACATTAATTGAATTCAATAGATACAAAACAATATGTATTACAATATTATCTCTCTCGTTCCTAATTTTGTTATAAGAAAGAATTATAATTTAAAAGAACCTATTTTTTTTAATTCTCAGTTTTAATGGAATATCTACTGTTTTCCAATAGAAAACAATTTTATACATACAAAAGTTAAAAAAAACTGATTTCTCTTCCTCTGAATCGCATACTGCAAACAACCTTCGATCTCAACATATAAATTCGTGTGAATTTATTTTAGTTGGAAAATACATTTGAAAATGTGTATGTTTATACTTCTATCAGTTGAAAGAAGTCTTTAATTTACTTCTTTAAATAAATTTCCATTTGTTTTGAAAAGATGCTGAAAGATAAGTTTCTACTATTTATAATTTGAAAATCAAATGTTTGCTTCTTTTATCTGTCCGTAATTATTTGTAATTTTATTGAAGTCAGAAACGCGCTTTAACCAATAAATTTGAATTAGAAACACAATTAGGCAACAAGGAAAAGTTTTAGTCGCTCTAGAAATGATTTTTAATGTATTTTAACTATACAAACCAATTTAAGTTTAATTCAAAATCATAATTCAGACGATTCTAAATAGTCGAAAGGTGAGTGTAAATGTCAGTTAAAGTTTCTATTTCGCAGTTCAATGATCAAATTATTAAGAAGATATTTATTTGGATGACAACCATTCGAGGGATTAACCTGTGACAATGGTTAATATTTAAATCATTTTATTTCAACTAATTTTAGAAGTTACACATGAAAGTATTAGTGTCTGTCCAATCAAAATGTATTATGTACATCAAAGGTATGGTTTCCATAATTTTATAGTAAATAATCTAATGCACTTTTTAATTGATTGAATATTTTTTAATACTTTACTAAGTTTTGGTGCAATTTATTTTCCTTTGAAAATATTAAAATGGTTCTTGTCCAGAGACAGTTGGAAGAGTCAACAAAAAAATAATGTATTCTTAGGTGTCCTGATGGGCCTGTGTGAACGCAACTAAAATTACTCTATGTCTTTTATTTCGTTTCTAAAGTTTATTGGCGATTTTCTTGCATTTCGAAGTATTCTAGCTAGCTTCCTTATTTTTCTTATTATTTTCTTATATATTTACTGCCAGAGCACAATGATGCAGCTGCAGCAGTAGTACAAAGCACTGTCCAAGTTAAATTTGCGTAATTCATATTGCACGGCTGCAATGTGAAGTTGCAGCTGCAGAACGAAAGTAACTGAAGTACAAGTCGACCCAACTCAAACTTCATGAACGTGCTGCGCTGCAAAACAACACCAACAAAATTGCCAGGCACGAATTTTGTTTGAGTGCAGTGCTTCACTATTGTGTCCGTGACACTTTTTTGACATTAACTTTGACAGTTCTTCGTACTACTGCTGCAATATTTTCGCCTACTTCTTTGAAAAATTTACGATACTACACTTGCAGTACTGTGTACTGGGAACTGTGTCCATCAGCTCCAGATAAAACAATTGAAACACTACACAGAAAAAACAGAATAGAAGAGAGAACAATTATAGAGAACACATGTCAACAGCGCTTAACTGAGAGCCCAAAGTATACACCGTTTTATGATGGTAAACTTCCTTCTATCAAGTCATGTAATAAAACGCGTTGTTTTAATAAGACCAAAAAGCTTATAGAGGAGAAAAGTTCTTTTGCTACACCCCCCCAATACCCCCCTGTTTTTTTTTGTGAATAATTTATTGTAAATTAGAGACGAGTTGTATACATGTGTGCGTTTCTTACACATACTTGTCCGAAACCATATCAGTTGTTTCTTGTTTGACAGGTCCAGCTTTGCAGTATAATAAAAATATGACAGAGGATTGCCCTCTCCTTTAATATTTCTCTATGACATAAGAATCAAATAGGAAATGGAATAGCCATCTTGAATTTACTAAAAAAATCATATATCAAACTAGGAGCTAGTCAGTGTTGCTATCCATTTATTTATTTTGCTCAAAATGTAGGGTGTGAAAATTTTGCTGGCCGATTATGTGATTTCAAGTAAAAATTGCGAAAATTGTTCAGAAAAATAAATTTCCCATATAGCGATATAGAACTGTTAATTTGTTTTCTCAGGGCTAGTTGTACAATAGTTTTTCATCCTCGGATCCAAATTTTTGAAAACGATTCTCTATCGTGTTTGCATAATCAAAGTTTAGACTGTGGTTCAAGAGTGGTTTAAGAGTTAACCCACCGATTTCCATGAATTAAATGAAGTTGATCCACATAAAGACTATTATATAATTGCTATTTAGTCTTCCAGTTCAAAAGGCCGGCTTATGATAAATTATTGTGGTTGATGTACGTAATAATAATCGAGTTACTAAAATTAAACGAAAAAGCCTTATAACTCAGTTTTTAACCAAGGTACAGGGTGGGCCAAAAGAAGTCATCCATCCGATGTTGTTTGGCTTGTTCACGTAAACACGGGACTTCAAACCCCCCCCCCCCCCCAAAAAAAAAAAATCTGAAACGGTTGAATCGGGCGATCTTGCGGACCAGTGCAAATCGCCAAAACGAGAGATGAGGCGGCCCGGGAACGCCGCCTTCAGAATATCGGTTCATGTATAGCTCCATAGCTTGTTCACTTGTATTCTGCATCTGTCTAGCCCACAAATGTCAAAACAGATTTGACATTGGCGGCCATTTGCAAAAATGAGAGCATGCTCCAATAGGGTGATTTCTTTTTGCCCACCTTGTAGAAGAGGCTAAAAAACTCCATTGAAGAATCAAAGTTCTTGAGACACTTTTTTTTTGTCACAGAATTAATTTTTTTCGTCTATGCTTCCGATGTATCCTTGAACCGAGTTATAGGAACCTGTCGTTATATTCATTCATTAACTCAGGAACGTTGTGTTACTTTCTGTTTTGCTGATTCAAAAACTTAGAGTTCCATTAATTAGTTAAGTTCAAATTATATTTTAAACTTAATACTTTTGTTTATATAACTATTTGCTTAAAAAAATAATTTTGTTTTTATTGTAGTGGTCCAAGGAGTAAAAGTCTACCGCAACGACAGAGAATGTGCCATGCTCGGTGGTATGTGCGTTCACAGAGAAGATTGCCTCGAAACATCTTCAAAGTCCGGACTATGTCCCTCAAGCAAACATTTGGGTGTAGAATGCTGCTATGAATGTAAGAGTTTAATTTTTTTTTTTGAAAGTAAGTTCAAATAGATAAAATATTATTCTATACATTTTTAAAGTACCCGTAAGGCCAGCACCTTGCCAACAACATATGGGTGATTGTAAAGACAGATGTCCTGCAAAGCTTATCAGACCTGGAACTGATTGTAAGGATGGACAGTTTTGCTGCGTGCTGATCTAAAGTACCTTAATCCACACACACAAAAAAAAATCCTTTTAATAAGAATGAGTCTAAGAACTTGATGTTTCTCCATTGTAAAAAAGGATTTAAGGTTTATGAAAGCTTCGTTAATTTTTATTTTCAAGAAAACACACACAAATTGTAAATGGAGACTATCTTGTTTGTTGTTGATGATTGTAGTTTAAGGAACCCTATTTTATTTATACTATTCTATGTCTGTGAATAAAATTTATTTTAAGTTTTATTTAATTGTAGTAAAAATGTTTTTTTTTTCTTTTTAATTTCTTTAATTCTTAAGTTTTTAGATTTTTGTGTAATTTTAAATATGGTAAGCAAACTATAAGGAAGAGAAACTTCCATACATTTCTGTGTCATATTTTAAAAACTTAAGTTTCCTGCAACTGCCAGCTTATATATTAAAAAAAACAATTCCTTTGGTGCTTCTCCGCATAGCCAGTTCGTTTTAATCATTAAAGTCGGACGGTACAGCATGATTCATTCCAGTCTTTTTTGGTTATTACTGGGATCCATTTCTTGCAAGAACTAGATCTAACCAGGGAAGAACATGTGCAAGATGTATATTGTGACCAACGATAAGCATGTGATGGCCAATTTTATTCGTCGGCTTCAGTTTCCTGGGTGAATTAAATTCTTGAAGACAGCATCATTTGTGGCTGTGTTTCTTAAGATGCGTGTTTGCAAACCAAAGGAAACCCTTCCCACGTGCGGGGTTCTCAAAAACGTTCCAAGGTTTTAAGCATTAACAACATAAACTACCTTGAGTTTCATTTTTATGGTTAAGGCTTAAGAAAAGCAAAAAAAAAAATCACTCCCAAGAAAATTAGGTAGCTGATAAAAAAATATCAAAAGTCAGCTCCATCATGCGGCTGATAAGAGATTTAAATTTCATTTGTTGATGTATGATTCAGTTTCACAATATTTCTGACCTTGCCAAAGGCTTATAAAATTGTACAAGTATAATGCATATACAGTATATGGGTAAGTAATGTTTATTCAAAAAATTTACAACTCGTTGTAAAGTTAATTTTATAAACAAAAAATTATTTATGCGTTCGTTCAACTCAGGCTTAGATGACAGTGCGTGGCGTGCGGCATCCGCGAGAGGCGAGAATGTCCCTCAAAATGTGGTAACCCACTGACCAATCAATTTAATTCTGTTCCAAATCCATTCCATATTGTTCTCCAGTAAATTTGTCGAGCCGCGCCCTGCCGCCTCCTCCTCCGAGCCATTGAATAGTACTACGTCATAGTTAGAAGAAGGAAATCAATTTGGTATTTTTGTTTTCGAATAAATTTTTATCGCTTCTGTCCATGGTTAGTCCGACAATTAATTGAAAAAAAAAAATTCTTACGAATCATGACTTCAAATGAAATTGAATTTAAATAATGAACTTGACACTTAAGACTTTTTTAAAAAAATTTGTTTTGCTTATCGCGCACATGATGTATGCAAATGGACAAAAATAAATACTTAACCAAAGTCTGAATTCTGGCTTTTAAATGAAAGAAACAAATTCCGGCAAATTTGAGAATTCAAATATATTTTTGATAAAGGGAAGCAATAAATAAGTATTTAATATTTTTATTACGAGTAAGCTTTTAACTGCGCTGAATCTACCAAAAACACAGTAGGTATGTATCTGCGTTCTAATTTTATTAATTATAGAAGACAAGTTAAATTAAAAATTAGCTAAAAGCACCCAAAAGCAATGAATTTGATTTTATTGTAAACAATCAAATCCAAGCAGACAAAAAATCATTAAATTATTTCACAACTTATAACGATTGCATTATAAAAAGTAAGCAACTTTAATCAGTTAATCAATTAATGCAGTTTTTGACAACCTAAGCTGGCAGTTGTCGGTCATTTCAAATATACAAAGTATCTTTTAAACATCATATATGTAGGTTTAAACTAATAGATTAATTTTCACGATTTGAGATACTATACTTCAGTTTGCATGTATGTAGGTTCATGTACAACTATCTGAGATTGAATCTTAAATCGTTTGAAAAGTGAATATAAACTTTCATGTCCGATCTTACCACTTTCAAATGTCTTTCTTATCATGGAAAAAATATTTAACTGAAAATAATATTATTCGAAAAAATATTATTCGCAGTAAATATGAGTCAACATCATTGGAATAAAAATCGAAAATAAATTGATAAACTCCTCGTTGTTTTATTGCTTATTATTTATTTAAAATGTGAAATAGATCGCACTTATAACAAAACAGTTTTTTAATTGAATTCTGAAGAAAGATTTTAAATCAGAACCTCGTATTTTAATCTTTTTAAGCGTTTAAGATGATGTATCTTCATAGAACTCAGTTTTGGTGCAGTAGTAGCTCGCTTATAAAGAAATCTCTTGAACAAAATCTATAATGTTCCAAATTTTGTTAGATCAAGAAATTTTAGAATAAGGTGTTCCATTTCAGAATGGGTTTTACAAATTCTATTTTAATTTAAATGAATTTATTTTAAGATCAAAGATCTTAGGATAACGAAATAACGAAAATGAAATATTAACAACTCTTAATAAAAGGGCAATTAGTAACACATTTCTCCTACCACCCCCGATCGCCACGATGATATTTTGCAATAATCTATGAGAACACGTGACGCAATACCCACTGCTCGCTGCAGTCTAAAAATGCAAATCCGACTAACCCTTCACTCTGCACCGATGATTTGGGCTATTATCTATTACCAAACACCTATACCAGAAGACTAGGCAAAAACATTCATCATGCAAGAATAATTACACACCTACACAAGTATTTTTAACTTTTGGTGTTATAATTGACATTTTCTTTTTGCAGAAATATTCCATAAGTTTTAGTACAATTTCCATTGGAAAACAGATGCAAGCGCAAAGAAAAAGGAGATGGAGTGTACTGTGCCAATTGCAAAGAATTCGGCCACCCAGCCAACTACATGGGATGTAAGGTGCTTGTTGCCCAAAGGGAACGATTGAAGAAAATCGAGACACAGAAAAAGGCTCAGCAAGAACAACGAGCAAAAGCAGCGTGCATCCTAACGCAAAACAAGGCAAGTTTTGCAGCGGCAGCCAGGACAGGATATACTAAACCAGCCCAAGCCCAGAAAAAAGCAGCACAGCAAACAAAGACAGTCCAGGATAAATCAATGGGAGCCCCCAGAGTAAACCTGAATGAGGAAGCCAAGGTGCACTTCGGAGTCGACCTGGAATCTGGAATCAGCATTCACTAAAGCACGTAGTGCCATGCCAGCAAACTACTCATCATTGAGTAAGGAGAAGCAGTCCGTGGCCTTGGCCGCCTTTATTTTCAGCCTATGCAGCGCGTAATGCGCATCAACAAACTACGCATAGTGGCGTATAACGTTAATTCGTTATACAGCCTGGAAAGAAGAACATGTTTTAAGCTGTTTTTAAAGAAGAATCGCCCGGACATGGCACTCATCAGCGAAACTAATGTGACAAAAAGGAACCAGATCGACTACAAAGGATACAACACCTTCCGGACAGACAAGGATCAAGGCAAACGAGGTACTGCGCTCTTCGTAAGGAAGAACATCAAGGCCTCCCAAGTCAAAATCCCGAGCCTTAAAGCGTTTGAAGCAACAGCGATTGTTGTGGAGGTCGAAAACAACATGACGCTGCTTGTTATCAGCATTTACAACAAATGCAAGGCCAACGGAAGCGATATGGAACACGATTTGCTAGCCCTCAGCAGGATAACCGAGCAACATACATACGGACTCATTGGAGGGGATTTTAATGCCCGGCACCCTCTATGGTACGACACAACAGAAAATAGCGCTGGAATTACGTTGGTCAACTGGCTCGAAGAAAATTTTGAACACCACTCCTTCCACATCGTCTCTCAACCGAAGCCAACATACCCAAAGACGCCATCCTGGCTGGACTTCTTCCTTGTATCGGCAAACTTTATTAACATCCTGCCTGAGCTACGGAACTACACCTGCAGAACCCTAACAGGAGATTCAGATCACGAACCAGTCGAGCTCACAATTACACTGAACCAACCGATATCAGTAATGGATAGAGAAGAGTCAGAGGGTTTTATCAACTATAAACGTCTTGATGTTGAACGTTTTCAAAGGAAGATTGAGGAGACAATGGTCATGCCGGCTGCCAACAAAAACCTTACAAACAACGAAATTGATGTTGCCATTGAAGAAATAGAACTGTCTATAAACAACGCCCTAAACGAACAAAAGAGGCCAAGAACTCCGAGAGACAGATACCAACATCTGCCGGAAGGCATTGTTCGTCTATATGACCACAGACAACGGTTGAGAAAAAGGCTTCAAAGGATCCAACAGAGGGAATGGAACACTGCCAACAACAGCTACCAAGTAGTTAGAAGTGAACTGGAGTGCACACAAATCATGCTAAGGAATGCAATTCAACATTTGAACAACGACCAATTCCAGAAAAGGCTATAAAGCATCAAACCAGGACCTGACGCATTCAAAAACATCAACCGAATCATTGGCAAGAGGCCACAGATGCCAGACAAAATCACCACAAGACACGGGGATGTCAACACAACCCAGGATAAAGTTGAAGCATTTGCCGAATATTTTGAAGAAAATTTCGTGCCAAACCCACCCAACGACCCTGAATTTGTCGAGGAAGTGGAATCAACAATTGAGGAACTTCAAAGGATGGACACTCAGACAACTACTTTCAGTAATAGTAACCCTGCCAGTGATCCCGAGGGTTCTGAAATTTTCTCCAACCCTGAAGAAGTGGCTGAAATAATCCACAACGGACGTCCAAAAAAATCATCTGGACCTGACAAAATATCCAGCTACATCATAAAGAAGCTTCCCCAAGTCGTGATGATATATTTAACAATAATATTTAACAACTGCATCAACAACAGCTATTTCCCGGAAAAATGGAAGAAAGCAAAGATAGTAGCTATTCCGAAGAAAGGAGACAGAGGTTCGGTGTCAGGATATCGGCCAATATCACTGCTAAACAGCACCAGCAAAATCCTCGCAGGACTCATTTTACGAAGACTTTAGTCATACAGCGACGGCAACAACATCATTCCAAATATGCAATTCGGATTCCGGGCCAAACATTCGACTCTGCATCCTCTTCTAAGGTTCCAGAAGGGCGTGGTCAGCACTCTCAACAACTATCAGGTGGTAGTTGGATGCTTTCTTGATATCGAGAAAGCATTTGACAGTATATGGATCAACGGTCTGATCCATAAACTTACTTTACTTAATTTTCCAGCTACATTAATAAAAATAATTTATAGTTTTCTTTCTTCCAGATCCTTCTTCGTCCAAATTGAAAACAGCCAGTCATCAACCAAAGCCATCAGAGCTGGAGTAGCTCAAGGATCCAAACTAGGACCATTTCTATACAGTATATTCACTTCCGATCAGCCACAGCCCGAGAACGCGATGAATCTACTGTATGCAGATGACTCACTCACATACGCCAAATCGATGTCAGCAATTATCGCAGCCAGAAGAGTTGAAGAACACGTGAGAAGACTGTGGGACTACTACGTGAAATGGGGCATCAAAGTTAATTCTGCTAAGTCGGAGTTAGCTTGCTTCAGAAGACCCGTACGACGCCAAAATACACGTTCAGCCACTACTTGCCGCAGTATCATAGTGAATCTACCAGATGGAACCCAATTGACACCCAAGCCAATTGTGAAGTACTTGGGAATCAACTTTGAGGAAAGGTTACGCTTCAACCCACACGTATCAGCACTCCTCAAAAAAGCCAATTACGCCTTTCATCGCATTTATCCACTAATGCGAAAAAGAAATGGCCTTAATCAAAAGACGAAGTTGCTTCTATATAAGCAACTAATAAGGCCCATACTTACATACGGTTTCCCGGTTTGGTTCACAACATCAAAGACAAGTATGAAGAAGATCGGAGTATTTGAAAGGAAAATGCTAAGGATTTGCACGGATCTTCACTTCGATCAACGACGGAAGAAGTACCCAAGCAACAAACGACTCTACGAGGCAGCAGCGATAACACCGTTGGACAAGTACATGACGGAATCGGCTAGAAGGTTGGCGACAAATTTAGTCAACCATCCGAATCCTCTAGTGAGCACAATCAACAGTGAAGAACGGCATCCTGAACCACGATACCTGGACATAACTGCGCTAATGGACGAAGGAATTATCAGAATCAATGACGACGAGGCTATCCAGTTTTACGAGGAAGCAGCGTCAACTTACCACCGTGGCTAGTAGCCAATTCACCAACACATCAAGGAAAACCGGATTTGAACAACCCGAGATGGACACCCCCGCTTGACTATTAATATAAGTATAATTAATGACAATTTTTTTTAAATGTATTACAAAATTATCAATGTATATAGTTAGGCCCCTAATGAGCCAACAAATATTTTTAAGTATCATAAGTAAAATAGAATAAGAATCAATTGTAAATATTATATTGTTCAATAAATAATCGTATTGGAAATCAGACTCAACCTTCTTACCATTGGCAGAAGATTCTATTATAAAGGTACGCTGTTGGGATCACCAGACATAAGCCGCACCGAGTTTTTGAAGCAAATCCTTTTGCCAGCTTTCCACTTCACTGTTATACGCAGTGGATTGCTGACCGCCATGAGGCCAAACCGTTTATTGTCGTAGAGCGCTTCCTTTTCAAAAGCAATCTCTACAGACCACCGTTTATTGTCGTGCGTGTGCACAGACTGAGTTTTGAACTACCGGTTTATTGTCGTGGATGTGGACATTCTTCTTCTTAAGTGTGCCACAGATCGAGACCTGCTCAACTGTTTTGTCTTCTGGAATTGCGTTGCCAGAGTTGCGGCATTAGGCCACCTGTTTATTGTCGTGGAAGATCTAGTTTAAAGGAACCGTTTATTGTCGTGAACTGCTTCTCGGAACTCCACAGACCTAGTGTCTCAGATATTATACCTATATGAATTGAATTGTTATCTTTAATAAGTAGATAGATATATGAAGTAACCTGTAAGAAATATTTCGATAAATAAAAATATTGTTATTTCTGAGGTCAAAACTCTTCAACCCTGAGCTTTTGCTTCTTTTGGGACTAACCCTGGACATAGACGAGGTTACCTCAGCTGCTATATAGTCACAAAAAAGCATCAGAAAATAAAATCTCAAAAAAATAGTTTAAGTTGTTTGACTCAAAACCTATAAAATTAAGCCAAATTCCAAAATAAAATACTCTACACTTAAAAGTAATTTTTATATTTTATACAAATTAGAAATGTTGTGCTTTTTAACCATTTTTATATAATTAAGGTATTTAATAAAACAAATATGCCTTAAAAGTAGGCGTATTGAAAACATTACTATTTACTATTGATAAGATATTTGGAAGTTCTTAAAATTCTTAAATCTATATATTTTGTTCTTTTATGGGCTTAAGCCTCGCTCAAAATCTTAATTTTTGTATTTTTGCACAAAATGTTAACGTACAACACTAACAGCCACAAAATTTAAAGTTTTTCGCTCGAATATAAGAATTTTTTTTTATAAAAACAGTATTGATGGTTTTGTATGGAAAGTGGGAGTCAGCCACACCCAAACTAAATTTTTCTTATTTAATGGAACGCTTGCGGGTGCAAAATTTAAGCGTTGTGTTTTGATCGTAACTGTAAAAAAAAAAAAAAAACAATTAAATATTGCCATATAGAGGTTGTTGAACGAAAATGGAGATTGTGGAAATGTTTGTGTGTGGATTTCATCGGATCAAGATCTTAGCCTTACTCTTGAAACTGGGTTATACGAGTATTTATCAAACTTGAGTTTTCTAGCTCAAAAATTGCGACCTCTAGAGAGTATACATACGGACGGACGGACGCAACGGTCTTACGTCGTTAAATCGACTAGGCTTTTGATTCTGAGTCAGAATATATAAAGGGTTTTTCAACAGGGACGCTACAAAAGTAGAGCGACGGGGACAGCAAACGACGCCATATTTCTTGCCGCTCTTTTGACATTTCTCTTCAATAAGGTTTGCCATTTCGAAATTCGGAGTCAGTGGCCTTAACGTTAAGAGCGCTACGTCCAATTTATGGTCGTCATAATCGTCCTAGCAGATCAACAATTGAGCGTCTAGTGGAAAAATTTGAATCCACAGACACAGTACAAAATGTTCCCGTGCCAGCGAGACAAAGAAGTGCCCGTAGTGTCGAGAATATTGCTGCTGCTGAGGTTCAGTTGCAGAAAGCCCAAATGTGTCTCTCACACGTCGTTCGCAAGCGTTGGGCAACTTTGTGACGTCGTTGTGGCGAATTTCGCGAAAAAATCTTGGCCTACATCCTTACAAGATTAAATTGACACAAGAACTGAAGCCGCTTGATCACCAGAAGCGTCGTATGCTCGTGAATTGGGCTGAGCAACAACTTGAAAATGATTCGGATTTTCATCGAAAAATCATCTTCAGCGATGAGGCTCACTTCTGGCTGAATGGCTTCGTCAATAAACAAAATATGCGGTATTGGTCAGGCAGCAATCCACACGTACTCCATGAGTCATCATTGCGTCCCGAAAAAATTACGGTTTGGTGTGGTTTATGGGCCGGCGGCGTCATTGGGCCGTACTTCTTCCGTGATGATCAAGACCGGCACGTTTCTGTGAATGGCGATCGGTACCGTTCAATGATAACCAAATATTTTTGGCCCCAATTGGATGATATGGACTTGGAGGACATGTGGTTCCAACAGGACGGCGTGGCGCAACAAGCCACACAACGAATGTCACAATCAATTTATTGGAAACCAAGTTTATAGAATGTGTTATCTCACGAAATGGTCCAATCGCTTGGCCGCCTCGGTAGTGCGATTTGACGCCGTTAGACTATTTCTTGTGGGGCTACATACGTCAAGTCTATGTTCTATGCCAACTAGCCAGCGACGATTGTTGAACTTCGTACGAATATCGAACGTAAAATTGCAGCAGTATCGGCCGATTTATGCTTGAAAACCGTAGAAAATTGGGTTCAGCGCCTTGACATCTCCAAGTGTGCCCGTGGTAGAAATGCAAAAGAAATCGAGTTCCATACAAAATGGCATCAAACGTACTTTCACAGGAATAAAGAATTTCAGTGATATCCAAAACCGTTTTTGTTTTATTTAAATTTTTGTAGTGCTCTTATTGAAAAACCCGATATATTTTTCTATACCTAACAATATTATTTCTCTATGTTACAAACTCCACTGTCCAATCCAAATAAAATATACCCGTTCTATGGAATAGGGTATAAAATGCCATGAAGATTGCTTGATTTTTCAGGTGAATAATTTCCGTCGATAATTTCTGGGACACGTCTAAATTCTGCTTGTTTTAAGAAACTTTCATAGAAACGAACAAATTTTTACTGAATTTCACACCCTTAAGAAATTATTATTTATGAAGTTTGTTCGTACTTTCTGCTCAATAATACTCTTGAATAAAATCATTTCTTTTCGAAGGCAACCCCCAATTTTCTCTGTTTTTTTTCAGAGAAAATCCTGTAATCTTTTGTCGAAGAATACTTCCTTGTTCATATCCATTTATTTGATTTACAAATCAGCTATGACTCATCTTAAAGAATTCCAAAAGTAATCGAATTTACATGTTTCAAGAATGCTGTTAAGCTTTGAGTGTTATGAATCCATAAATATGATATCCTTGTGAGTTGTGCCACCTTATTCAGTAAAAAAAAGAGAAAAACCATATACAATACAAAATTTTCATAATTTCAAACAGAATTAAATATTCAATTACATATTTGATAATTTTATTTTGATGAATAAATTGAGTTGTATTTTGTTTGAAGTTTTACACTTATCGTTATGTATTCTGGCATCGATATCCTTTTTTAAGTCTCATTTTTTTTGGTTCCAAAAAATTCAAATGTAATTGACGATTTGTTAAAGAATTATAAATGATTCCAAAAAAAAAATATATTGTATAAAGTCTCTTAAACAAAATGAGAATCACTCCTCGAATATCTTCTTAATGACCTTTTGTGCTAGGGTTGGATGTAAACCATATAGTCCTCAGTTCTGAAAGGAAATCAATTTGTATCAAAAGAAAAACTTTTATGATATAAAGATATATGTACATAAATCAACATTGAAATACATTTATTTTCTGATACGCACAACTCTTAATTTAACATACAATTATATTTAAAATATTTGCTTAACAAATAGATTTTTTTTAATATAGTTTTTTTTTTGTTGATGTTGTAAAAAGTAGAAAATTTCTATATATAAAATACATTCATAGTTTAAATAAAAGGGTTATATATTTACACTTAATAATAAAAAGATTATTAAAAATAAGAAAAATATTGACATATTTAACAAAATAATAAGCATATCCTTAAAAAAATATATTTAATAACAAATATGGACACAAATTAATTAACAAAATTATTAGGTATGTCTACAATATAGATACATCTATAGGAACAATATCTTGTGCAAAATTTTATTCATTGCTTGCTGCGGGCACTGGACTTGTCGATGTTAGACTGAAAGGAGAAGAAAAGATAAAATAAACTTTGAAGAATAAAAAACAAAAATAAATAAATTCCAAAGGAGAACAAAATAAAAAAAAAAAAAAAAATGAAAAACAAAACGGAACATAGTAATTTATTGTTAATTAAAAATGTATCTTAACAAATTGCATTCAATGAGTTAGTCAGAGTTTATCTTGATCAAGCTAAGGATTGGGTATTTTGATGCAGAAATGCCTTATTACATTCCTAATTTATGGAAAGTTATTGTGCAATCAAATATAGTAATAAAATGAATGCAACAAATTGTTTTCTTTGTGATTTGTGAAGTTAGTATTATATAATAGCTTTCTGGAAATGGAAAGCACTGTTGATCCTTAAAAAAAATTATTTCTCTGACCTTAATTATGTTGTGCATAAAATTTCAAACTGAAATCATCCACAGAATATGAAGTAGGTTTGTTCTAAGGAGATTGCTTAAAAACTTTCTGATAACGTCTTGCCTTGAAACCAAATAGTAAGCTATTAAAGAAAACAGGATATGGTTTTACGCGAATGAATTATTAATTAAAGATAAATATGGTCTTAAATAGAAGCCACCACCATTTATGTTAATCTCAATCTTAGGCCAAGTGGTTCCATAGAATCTGTTGTAATAAAAATTAATTTGAAAAATGCCTCCAACAAAACAGTACCTATACATCATACAAAAGACATGTCCAGATAAAATTAATTATAGATTTTCCTTTTTGATTTCTTATTAGTTTTCTTCACATAATCATAAGGACGTTTTCACAAAATCAAATCAGATAGTCACAATTTTACTGAATGAGCTGCAGACATAGAAGTGAACTGTCAAAACAACGATAACTGATGTGTAAGCATCATAAACACTGAACTGCCACGTGTCCCCTGGGCTAAGAAGAACGTCGTTACGTGGTGGGTTAGATTATTGCCTACTTTTCCGTTTACTACCGCTGAAGTGCGATTTACCTATAGCTCAAGGAATGTGTGCTGCAGCTCATTTGTAGTTAAGTAAGCGCTGTTTCCGCCTCGTGTGGTCTTTTATTAGATTAAAAAATTTATATTTGTTTTGTTTGTTAATGTTAAAATATTGACACTCAAACTTTAATATGATTATGATATGAAATCAAACGAAAATGACACTTGCCTACAAATCACTGTTCTCCCATCTTAAATTTCAATAATGCAGTTGACGATACCTACGACCCAAATTCGTATTCGAAAATTTACTAATTGTCTTAAAAGATTCTCAATTCGTTATTACGTCCTTGTGTAGTACATAATGTTACCGCCTTAAGCAAAATGTTATTTTCTTTTTCGTTTTCTCTGTTTCTACATTTTCTGACTTCGAAAAGTTTCGCGGGGCGATCAGAAACCCCAAACCATTGTATTTATATTTTATAGTATTCCCAAGAAGCGGAACGTTTTGTGCGGCATCTATGGACGACGTTCACAAGCATTGATTGTGCAGTAATTTTAGTGGTTTTTGTCTAAACTGCCATGGAAAGCAAAAACAACAATAGAAGAAATTCGATGTAAAGTAGATAAGACAACTAGTGCCGCCATTGACGACGTTCAGAACTAAAATAAAATGTTCCATGAAATTACTATAAAATATAAATACAATGCCCAAACCAAAAAAGGTGGAACACCATGAAAACAGGTTTTTTACAGTGATTAGTCTTTATAGCGATCGGAAATTAGATGTCAGGTCAGAAAAAAACATTTCTCTTTGACATTTCACAAAACAAGTGTTTATCTGCACGTAGCAGTGTATTCATTTTTGGCATTTTCGAACAAAGAAAGTTTCGATAAAGATGCCAACTCGACGTCTAATCAAACGTTTTATGAAGCAAGAATGTTGCCTTATTGTGGCTGAGCAAGAAAAAAAATTTTAATTCAATAAATGACTCAAAGTTATTCACAAAATTTTTTTTTGTCAAACTGCTATGATGGTAACACTGGAGACACGGTTCGTGGCACAAGATTTTTCTGATTGAATTGCCCAAGAAATATTTTTTCTATCACCATATTTGACACCCAAACATTCGCACTTTAACTCACATGTAAGTTAACAATGTTTGCATGTCTAAAAAAATTCGAAAGTTCGAAGATACTCCATAACGAAAGCAAAGATGTTAAGTGTTCAGCCATTAACAGCAAAGCACTCGAAATATGCAATCTAATTATGAAATTATAAGCGTTTTCGTTAAGTTATTCCCAATCGCTTTCCAGAACTCTCCGATTCGTGATAACAAAAGAAGATATTTTTTATTCTAATTTTTGCTTTTCGTTGTATTTTTGACACTGTGATGAACGAAGAATGTTGTGTTTTAAAATAGTCTAGATATTTATAAAATATATTAATAATTCCAATTGTGCCTTTTAAAACTATGTAGTTCCATTTTAAGCAATCAGAGATAAAATTCCAAAGTAATCGAATGTCTATTTTATACTTAACGAAAAACTGACATTTAACGATTTTGACATTTAAAAATTAGTTTTCTTATTTTTATTCTCAATTCGAAAACAAATTTTCTCTTCTTTGCTAAACACGAAGTGTCAATAAGTTATATAAACAAACGTTTTCCGAATTATTCGCACCGAACAAAAACGCTTCAAACCTCTACCAGGCTATTCAAACGGATATTTAAGTTTCATATATAAAAAGGCCCAAAGGCTCCGGAGGCTGGAGCAAATTCGCCATTTTATTCTGCGAAAATAAACAATTTGATGAGATTTCACAGAAGGTGAGTACTGAGCTTTAAGGAAAAAAAAATTGAAAATAACTCCATTGCAAAAACAGAACTGTATTTGATACTACGACTCTGACTTTGGCTTTGATTTCCCATTATGTTTATGATGCAGAAGTTAAAAATAAGCAGTTTTATCAAAAACTAACAAATTTGAGATTGTGCAAAATGTAGCTTAATTCTACGAAATTCGAGTTTTAAAAATGGTTTTTTTTTGTTTTTTCTACCTTGTAACTCACATGTTTTTACATAAATTCTTTGAATTCAAATCCTTGTTACCCCATGCTTTTATTTTGAGAAAAACAGAAAACTTGACAAACGTCTGAATGCAACTTTGGTTTTCCCCCTAAAAATCATGGAACTTAAAATTGTTTTTGTTTTCGCAGGAGAGCACTATTGTCCATGATACAACTAATAAAGATATGGCATTGCGCATGGTGCCAAAAAAAAACGTCAAACTATTGTCAAAGTCCCGGGTGTTCTTATGACGTAGGCGCATAGGGTATAGAGCGAAACAAAAAAGGTAAACGGGAAGGCGAAAACGAGGAGGCAGGTGTTCTTAAGGTGTTCTTATGACGAGATGCGCAGAACAAATCAAAAATGAAAATTGGAATGCGTTATCTCTAGTAGTTGTATCATGACTATTGTCTGCTATTGTTCTGAAATATCAATATTATAGAAGAGTTGTCATAGCTTTTTGAAAATGGGAGTTTGTGTTACACCGAAATATAATAAACGTATGATATTTACGACCTGTCAAACTTGAAGCTTAACTGTCTGACCACAATGGTGCAGTTGCGGCAGCGCCAAAATTAAATCACAAAGCAAAAATGCGATGCTAGGGCTAAGGAAAGCTGATGTATAGTAGGTAAAAGTGCACTGAGTTCTAACTTAACGAAAAAGCTGAAATCTACTTTTTTGACAATTAAAAGCAGCAGTAATACCGAACCAATTATGTATAAGAAACATTTTTTAAATTTTTTGTAGGTACATAGGTATATATTTGAGTATTTGTGCCTATTGTTTTTATGAATCATGCTGTCAAACTCAAGCCACCTTTTTGTATTGCAATAATTTTCACAGGATCAACTGAAGCGGCTGAAGACTCGCCAGAAAAAGAAAGATGTAGTTGAATGTTTCATCCTTAAGGTAAAAAAAATAATACGTGATTTTTGTATGACTTAACATCTTATTTAGTATTGTGTTAGTTTAATTGTGTAGTGATTAGTTGTGAGTGATTTAAAGTTATGATAAAAAGAATGTTGTAAGCAAAAATTTTGTTTGTATTTGTGTAGATTTATTGAATAAAAGAAAATAAAACTAGTTAAATGTAATAAAGGGACATATCAATAAACATACACATATAATAATGGTATCACGAGCAAAGGCTTTTTTCTTTAATAAATATTTTTCGTATCAAAAAAACTCATCCTCTCACCGTAAACTCTCAGTTCTTGATCTTAAGGAATAGTCCTTTGAGAATCTGTATCTGAAAAATAAAAACACAAAAATAATTATGATAGTTTTAAGGCTGATAACATAATGAATAAAATCTCATTGAATAATTTTACTAAATACATAAATAAACACTTTTTTACCTTTAAGTCGAACATTGTATGAAAAAAAAAAACAATCACGTCTCTATACACCTTAGAGCTTAGAGCATCGATTTCATATTCCTGTCACAAATTGAAAACATTTTTAAATCCCTAGACTCCATAGTGACTACCACTTTGAGTGAAAAACCTTCCTTCCCTCCTCACTCAATACCATTTCCACAATGTCAAAAACCCTTTTTTTTTATATTTTTATGATAAAAAAAGTCATGTAATGTTCTTAGTTGCCATTGTTGGTCGATGAACAGAATTACGGATATTTCATTATTCATGCTTCCGACGGATTTACTCGATGAGGCAAAGAAAGTTTTTTTTTTCAATATTACAATTCAGCTCCTTCCATGGTGTTTTAACCTTTTATAATATTTTTTATATTTTTCCTTTGGAAAGGAGAGATTGGGGGCATTTTAAATTATGCTGCTCCCTTTACCTTTTATGTGTGGGCTCATATAAAAAATATTTATATTAAAAAAATAAATCCAAAACTTGTGCTATTCATAACTTTCCTGCTTGCATATACCTACTGATAATAAAGGATATGAGTTCAAGGGCATAATGTATTTCCAACTAAAACATATCTAATCTACCCATAGTTAGGCTTCAATGTTTAAAAATATTAAAATAGAACCGAGGTTTTTCGAAATCAGACATCTTTGATTAAATAGACGTATCTATGCCTACATAGAAATGTGTATATGCCAACATATATGTATTTATTACTTTGGTCCATAAATTGGCTTTAAATGTAAAGTTTTTATTTTGTATTTTTTCTATTTATGTATGAAAATTCTTAAATCCCAGCAGGAAATTCAGCGTCAATGAAAATTTTTGCTGAATTCCTCAATGAATTCAGTAGCAGAATAAGTAGAAAAATTAAATGCAATGATAAAGTCAGTGAAAAGTAATGCAACGTTTCCTCAGTTCATGACTCGAAACCCATCATCTGCTTTGTGATTGGGACACATAAGAAAACAACTGTCTTTTGTACGGAATTGAAATAGTTATTTTATTAAAGAAAAGTATGCGGTGATTCACATAAGGAAAAGTCATGCATAAGTTCATCAGTTCGTTGCCTTAATCTACTTTTCTGTTTGCAAAGATGATTCTTGAGCGAGAGAAGTTTTTCATCACCCAAGCTGATGAATAACCAACTTCTGAGGAAGTAGTGATTTCATTAATGAATGTTCATCGAGAATGTAAGCATGTGCTTCTTGGCCTAGGACAACCCCATGTTAAATTCCTCAAAGGAATCAGCAGAAAAGAAGCTGTTGCAACTCCCATTTCCTCTAGGAAAAAGCAGGTTATTCCTTAATGAATTTTATGAAATTTCCCACTGGGATGGGAAGAATGTAACCATAAACACACTCGCATATCAATATGTAATCAAAAAACTTCAAAATTAATTGTCAAATCTTTCGGACAAATCAATCGAAATGCAACAAAAGAATTATTTAAAGCATTTTGTTTCGGAAATGTTGAATAAATCTTTTCTATTCTATATGTAAAGGGTGTTTTTATTTTAGAGGCATGGAACTTTGGTAGCACTTTTTTAATAAACAGTTATCATTAGTTTGGTTTGCGATGCCTGAACAACGCATGCAAATTACACTGATTTTGTTCGAAAAACATGGTTCTGTTCGTGAAACGCATCGCGCACTGCAAGAAAATTCTGTTCAGCGGAACAGCGATGAATCTCCTTTTTAGTTGAATGGCTATACGTCAATAAGCTATTGTTGAGACGCACCGTTCCGTTGCATCCAGAAAAATTGACAGTTTGGTGTGCTTTTTTGAGCTTGTGGAATCATCAAGCCTTACTTCTTTTGAAATGATTCGGCTGGAAAGTAACTGTCAAAGGAGACCATTATAGAGCCATGACCATGATCAATGCATTTTTCGATCCTGACTTGAATCGTCTTGATTTGGGTGAGCTGTGGTTTCAACAAGATGGCGCAACATGTCATCCAGTGTGTGCCACAATTGATTTGTTGAAGAAAACGTTTCGTGAGCGGAATATTTTGCGTTTTGGAACTCCAAGATCGTACTTTGCCTCATTTCGGGGCTTATGATGTCGCTTTAATATTCCTTTTTCCTACCTCAGCAGCCTTAACTGGGAGCATTTCTAAAAAGGTAAACATACCTACTTAAAAAAAAACATCAGCAGATTTTAAACTTAAGGGCCAAAACAGAGAGCCACGTATGTCGGTCGCTATTATGTGTTCTTTTTCTATGCTGCCAACACCAATCTGGAGGTCCAATTTTCGATGACTTTTTCCAGCATTTAAGGCCGTATATCGGCAATGACACGGCAAATGTTGTCCTCAAAGTGGTCAATCGTTTCAAGCTTATCGGCGTATACTAGCAACTTCACATATCCCCACAGAGTCAAGCGACATAAAATCGCACGATATTGGAGGCCAATTCACAGGACCAAAACTCGAAATTATGCGCTCACCTAACGTTTCCTTCAACAAATCAATTGTGGCACGAGCTGTGTGACATGTTGAAACCTTAGCTCCTGCACATTATGGTTGTTCACTTGATGAATAAAAAAGTCAGTAATCATATCTCAATAGAGGTCGCCATTGGCTGTAACGTTCTGGCCAGCATCGGTTTTAAAGAAGTACGGACGAATTATTCCACCAACACATAAAGCACAATAAACAGTCAGTGTTTGTGGATGCAACGGTGTCTCAACATACACTTGAGTATTATCATCACTCCAAATACGGCAGTTTTGTTTATTGGCGATTGACGCATCTATTCAACCAAAAGTGAGCTCCATCATGTTGACCGTAAAATGGACGCAGTGCGAGATACGTACATATTTCGAACAGAACCATGATTTTCAAAATAAATTCGCACAATTTGGAAGCGTTGTTCAGACGTCAGTCTATTCATGTTGAAATGTGAAACCAAAATTAAAATAAATCACTTGACAGCTGACAAAATGGCTGCCAGTTAAAAAAGTGTTGCCAACTCAAAGTTCTTATCCTCTAAAAACAACACTCGTTATATACAGCAAAATGATAATGGGATAGAATGACGTCTACTACCCCACATTTTCAAGGCCCTTGTGATATTATGGTTTTCCTGACTACAAACGTTCCCTTTCATGTTCACCAAAAGAACACTATTTTGAAGATTTCTGCATGCAAAGGATTTCAATTTTTCGAAATGATGTTCCTTTTGAAATGTTCTAAGAAATTTCACAAAAAGTTTTACTTAGGCCGTTGAATCAATTTGAATGAAGCTTGTGGATTTTTTTAATATTTAACATGATTTATAGTTCAAGTAGGAGTTTCAAGCATTATTAAAATGTCCTTTTAGCCATTTCTTTTTATTGAACAATCAAGAAATTACATTAAGAAAACTTCTAGCCCATTAATTCCTAAACTTCTGTCGTATAAATCCAGCGGCTTAATTTGCATTTAATTGAAACCTCTTACGAAATCGAAACTTTCATTCTTCCCGGACGAAGTAAACGTATAAAAAACCCTCTTATCCTTACCTTTAGCAGAACTTTTTAATACAATTACATTAAAGAAAGGATGCAGCTCTTAATGTTTTTCCAATTGTAATTACCTTCTATTTCGCATTGATTGCTCCGAACTGATATTTCTTGCATCATGCCACCTCTCAAAGCGATGTCGCAGTGCTAATCTCACTTCTGAGTTAAGAAAACAGTAGAAAAAGGATACAGAAAATCCCTGAAAGAGATTAAAGAAACCTCAATGAAAAGAAAAATCCATTTGACCAACTTAAAAAATAAAAATAAAAAGGAAGTCCTGTAGATGGACGTCGCGTCGGCAGCGTCGTCTTTACCTGTGTGCTAATGAGGAGAGCTCTTAGAATTTCAAACACATGTCGTTCCAGACCATGTTCGGGTCCATAGAGCACCAGCAAGTATGTTATTCCCAGCAATGGGATCAGCACCAGTAAAGCCTTTGAAGCCTTACGGTATTGTCGGGTTTCTTGTGTGTTAGCCGACCGAAGTTTCGTGATAAGTACCTTAGAGCGTACGAGTACACATACATGAAAATAAAAAAAAAAAAAAAACAAGGACACACATTGAGAAACAATCTTAGTTTTCAAGCCGCAGAAGGAATAAATGTCACAGAGAGCGCATTGAATTGGCAAATGTTCACTGAACTGCACTTTGATTTCGATTTCAAACTCTGCTCTGTGGACACTATTTGCACTAATTTTTTTTTTTTTTGGTTTTGCGTTTTGCGTTTTCGTTTTCGTCGTTGATACTCACCCACATGATCCGAAAAAGAAATATCAAATTCAGCAAAATAACAAGACACGCTGGTCCCTGGAATATCCAATCGATGTGGGACTCTCGCATCCATGAGCATTCAATTTCCAGCTGTAAAAAGGGAAATAAAATAAATTTTAAGGATTTTATTTATAAAAAAAAATTGAATGCAAAAAATAAGAGTAAAGCGATAATAAAGGATATACAATGATAGTGAAACCATTTTACTATTTTGCCTCGTCGAACTTGAAAAAAAGGATAGAAAAGGACTCTCTGTGATAAATTTATTGGTTTGGCATGCTGGTGTTGGCTGTGTTTTTTTTGTTTTTAGTTTTATTATTTGCTTACTGCAATTATGTTGCATGAGCTCGAGTATGAGAGTGGAAATGAAATGGATGGTTGAGTTTTTCAAGGATATCTATAAAAAGTAAGTATTTCAAGAGTGATTGCACACAAGAAATAGTTTGTGGACTAATGGATGGGATGTGTTTTTTTTACACAATGGATCCATTTCAATGGCTTTTGATAAAAATTTAAAAGAATTGACATGGCAAATAATGGCATACTTTGAAATCAATTGTTATTGATGTTTATCCTAGTTTAAAGTTTTATTGCAATTGTAGCTTTCCAGAGTGCTACGGATGTGGTATTAGCTGAAAGATCTTTAGTCTACCATTGTTAGGAAGCCGAATATTTAGGATATTATGTGATTATTTTGAAAACAAGGTAGTTCTTTAACTATTCCTTCAAAGTCAAATGTGTTAGATGGTACGATTTCGATAGGAGTTGATTTTGAACGAAACCGGACAGCTAAATACGTGAATGTACTTGGAATGTGCGAACATAAAACAGGCCTCGCAAATCTGAACAGCTAGCCGATACTCCCTCCAGTATATACGCTGATGAGACAGGCATGAGGGTAACAGAAAGCTGTGAAAGCTTACTATGGTAAATGCCACGGAAATTGGTATGAACCCGGAAGACCAATGGCAGCTACATATTATGTCAACAAATCAATATAACACGCTGCGTGAGAGGGGTTGAGTTTTTCACAGCCACCTTCACGAAACCCTTGATTCGACTACAAAAATAGTCAGGCAAACAAAGCCAAAACGGAGGTTTACAAATCGTTCTTCCAGATCAGATCAGTTAGATATTTGAGGGAATAGAAATCTCTACATTTAGCGAAGGAGGAATTAGCATTGCTTACTCAGAAGAAAGAAAAAAGATCGTCCTGGGCAAAGTGAAGTCGTATGAAGATGTAGAGTAGGGATGCTTTAGCAGAAAAGAAGTGCGAACATTCTATAGAAAAGCGAAACAATCAACATCAGGATTCACAAGCCGCTTTGGGCTCGAATGGATGTGAACACAATTATTACTGTAGGTACGCATAGACTATTTTAACCAGCTATTAAATAGTGATGACAGCCAAGACCCCTCCGATGATTAACGTGTGCCAGTTTATCTAGATGACAGCCACACGCCCGACCAAATTAAAGCCAAAGTACTCATTTCCAGACTTTAAAAAAAAGGGTGATCTGATGGTCTACAAGCGGTTTAAAACAATACACTGGAGAAGACCTGATCAGGAACATACACCAACTCATCAGGAAAATGTGGTCGGAGAAAAACATGTCCTATGATTGCAATCTCAGTTCCATCTGCTCGATCCAACCTGCTGCGACACTACACGGAGAGAATTGAAAAATCACCAATTGCGAAATATTCAGTTGCAATTTACAAAACATGTTTTTTTTGTAAATCACGGCGCTTTGATTCGAAACTGATAGAAAAATTGGCAATTTAACTTTCAATTCATCTCAAATTACAACAATTCCTAAGTTGAGATTTACAATTAAAAGTTATAATTCAAGCTTGTGCCCTTCAAAGTAAATTACAACCTTGTTGTCGCAATTTACTACTTCAAGGGAATAATTCCATTTATACTTTTTACCAATCTGGATTTGCTAAAATTTGTTCGTGATTTACAATCACTGAGTATTAAAATCAACTCAAGTGTGAATGACGGCTACGTCGAAGGTCCGGAGTTCGATCCCTGCCTCGAACTAATAATTATCTTTTTTTTTGTACTGTCTCTTTTGACCAAATGTAAAATCCTCGAAAAATAAATCTGGTGAATATTAAAACCGGATCTTTGTAAGCCATTCGGATTCAGCGGGAAATGATATATTACCAGAATATCAACGCACATACAGGAATCGTTCAGAATATAAGTCATTAGGCGCTGGCCCCGCTTGTGTCTCCAATAATGCCTTTTTTGTAGTTCTATTATGTACATAGGGAGTACAAGGTTGAATTTCAACTACACATTATATACAATTTCCTACCTTTATTTAAATGATCATTACAAAAAATTGTACATTAGAGGTTAGACGTCCAAAATAAGACGACTATATTTTTCTCGCCAATAAAACATAATCTTAATTCAAAACACCCCTAAAATGTAACTCATATTCAGGTTGCTTCTTATTATTAATTTTGATTTCCGACTTGGATGCATCACCATGGCCTAGTAGATGTGTGCTAGGTTGGTATGCAGAGGGTCTCGAGTTCGATTCCTAGAATCAGCCAAGTAAGTAAAAAATACATTTTTCAATAAAAAATAATAAATGCTTTCCAATAAATAGAAAACGTTGCTCCTCTCAAAGCAATATAATTTGTTACAAATTGAGTAAAATGGGGTTGCAATTTACGACTTTAAACTCATTTTTTCAAAAACATATTTTTGATGCAAAACAAAGAGATGGAAATCTACGACTCGCTTTTTTGCAAGTTACAATCGAGTAAATATAAAATTGATACAAATTTGGATCAATTTTCGATTCGCGATGACAATGTTTTATTTCTCAGGATCGAATTATTGACCCACAAAAGTGGTAATTTGCTATTTTTGAGTGTCAATATCTTCATTTCGTTCAATTTTGAAAATTGCGAACAAGGAGTCGTAATTTACAAAACTCCGAGCTAGGGTGAGAAACTGCATAAGATTTTCGTCATTTGCAGCTCATTTTTCTTGATCTGATCTAAAAATTCTTTCCGTGTACCAGAAGGTTAACACAAGGTGACGCAGCTGTATTAGCATACTTTGTGATTGAAACTGTTATACGGAACACACATGCCTGGTACATCAGGCAACGTATCTTTAATAAATCGACACAATTACTTGCTTTTGCGGACGACATTGACCTGATAGGAAGAACAAAGCGAGCAGTAACCGGTGCCTTCACTACACTACTGAAAATAAACGAAGTGTATGCTTTCATCAACAAAAGTCCAATCAAACCACCGAATTGGCCAGAACGTATCCATTGATATGCATAACTTCAGGGTAGTCAGTGAATTTGTCTACCTGGGTACTGCTGTAATACAATGGCAATAACATCAGCGCTGAAATCAAACGCAAAATAACTCTTGCTAATCGCTGTTTCTTTGGGTGGAGTAAGCAATTGGGAAATAAAACCCTACCGAGAGAACTAAGGAGACACTGTATAGAACACTCATCATCCCGGTCCTGCTATATGGTGCAGAAGTATGGACTCTCTCCCAATCGGATGCAAAGTCACTTGGAGTATTTGTTTGAAGTTCTGTGCACGGACCAAGAAGATACAGACCGCCAACTCACCATATGGTCTCTCTTTTTGCCACCAAGCTAAAAATCAGCTGATATGCCATTTATTTTGAGAGTGTGACGCTCTCTCTTGCTTTTAAAACCCATTTAGCAAACACACCTAAAAAATAAATGGCATACGCAGGTATAGTTGCCATTACAAAATGCACAGAGAGAGATGTACACGTATTCACAGACAGGAAAAAATATTTCGAGGGTGTTTCAGGCAAGGGGAGTACGAGTTGGCGGTCTGTGTATGGTCTGTGGTTCTGTGTACGATTTATGACTTTGTCTACATAAACAGAGAACGGAATTCGAGGGTGAAAAAAATACAACGATGAACTTAACGTGTTGTACATGACATAATGCTAAGCCAGAAAAAATAAAATTCAAAGACTAAGATGGCTGAGCTGTAGAGAGAATGGACATCAAGATCTCATCTTCGATAAAGCGACCAGGTAGAGAGAGATCTTCGACTTCTTGTTATAAGGAGGTCACCTGGAGAGGAAAATTAAGTTAGACCTATAGAAGCCTAAGTCTAAGTAAGTTTTTCTTCAAATTTTTTCAAACAAGTTTATGTCCTCGTATTATTTTGTATGTAATTTTTTTCTTATGCAGACATTTTTTGCCACTGAAATGTCTAACAATTCTTCAAATAAAGGGTGTTTTTTTAGACGTGTGATTTTCAAGAAGAAATAAAGCGCACATAATTTAATGTTATCCTTATCACCAATAATTTAGCTTTATTATAAAGATAAGTGTCTGCCATTATGTTTTAAAATGATTTCGGGCAAGTGGCCACAGTGGATGGCTCGAATAAAGTCCTGGGCGATTATGTCGACCGAATATTGGACGCAGAGAGCGATGCGTCGCGCAATCGAACCATTATTTTGGTAATAAATTTGCATGATTTGTAAACGTTGTTCAGGAGTAAATCTATTCATTATGAAATGGCAAACCAAACTGAGCGTAAATCAAGTGACAGCTGTCAAAAAGATCAACTCCGAAAAAAGCATTGCCATATTGAAAACCACACGTCTAAAAAAACACTCTTTATTTGCGAGGAGGGTCGTATTGCCATTTACTTCCATACTTCCTACATTTTAAGTTTCATTTTAGTAAGTATACGCCTGAGTGTGTTGTGAATTAATTTTTGTCTGCTAATGGATTCAAATTTTAAAAAAATGTGTTAAACCTTCTCAAAAAACTAAAACACTCTCTTGTTAATATAAAAAAAAAATTCTAAAATGCAACTTAAAAACTACTTTAAGCAAATTCACACCACCATCTGATTAAAACTTATATAGATTAAATGTATTTGAAATCCCCAAAGCCACACAGGCAGGCGTTAAAAGGAATATTCTCAACAGTTTTCACTATCATCGGTTAAACTTACCTTCAGTGAACCAATCAACGGACTTACCCCATTAAATCGTTCAGTCTCAAGTGGCGGGGAATATATTTTCGCTATTGACCATAGCACCACTATAATGGCTGGGCATCCTTAAAAGTTATGCAAAAAACAAAAAAACAAAAACTCTCTCTTAACACCTTCAGATTTGTAAAAAAAAAAAAAAACATAGTATAAAACCAACTTCCTTGCACCGTTAATAAAGGACTTTATTCCACGGCACAACTTACCCCATCCGATAAATGCGTACATAGCAAAGTATATATTATCGCTTGAAAATGTCTGCACCACCAGCGTGTACAGGTAAAGTCCTGTAAATTAAGGAAAAACAAAAAAATATCCTTTTAAAAAAGAAAATCCAGTTTTGTAGCTATCGCGTCGTTGTGCATAATAATAACGTCCACGCTTTCTATTTTTTTTTTAAACGAAATTTATGGTGCACCGGAAGTTTTTTTTTATGGCAGTTTGTTTAAAAGACCACTTTGGTTTGGTGGTTCGAGTAGATCCGCTTCCTTTTGTTGCACCCACTCAATCATGTACGTACATATATTTCGATATAGCTGTATTGCTACACAAAAGGACCTCGTTGCACACAACTTGTGTCGTGGTACAAATATTCAGATTTTCTTTTCAACATTTTTACAAAAAGGAAGCGGATCTCCTCCAATTTGTGCTTGAATCCAAGAGATAGAGATAAAATTCAAATGAAATACTTTTTGCCCCTTTGGCACTCACGTCGCGCTCCCGTTTGTTACAAACTACATAAATTCAACCACAGACGTTTATTTACCACAGGATATGGAAATCTAGAGATCCTTTCGGTAGGACATCTTGTACTTACCTTCGACAAACATCCAAAAGAAATTCGTTAAATTAAAGTAGTGGAATAATACAACCAAGGTTATGCATCCCGGCTGGCTGGGGTGATCCGTCATCTGGAAAAGTGAGTATATTGTATGATTGTTTGTAGATATATGTGTAAATAACAGCGCACACTTACAACTTGCAGGAATAAGGTTAAAATCCATAAGAGGGCCGATAAAATATATGTTAAAAATAAATTCGCATGGATTGTATTCCGAAGGCATTTTAAGTCTCTAAAAAAAAGGATATCAAATTTATTACACCAAGGACGACAACAACGAAATCATTTATGCAAAGGTACTTACTTAAAGTAAAGAAAAACAATTAAGGCTAAAGTTAAAGCAGCTAGACTTAAAAAATATCCTGAACAATAGATAAGTGATGGCAATTCTATGCTTGGAGAGAAGTCTGGTATTGGAGATGCAGGTGCATGATGACATTTGTCATAACTTGTGTAATTGGCCCACGTGCTGTTATGGAAACAAAGTCTTGTTGCATTTTCTGAAAAAAATAAAGAAAAAAATTAACATGGTAACAGGAAGTATGAAATTTCACAAATATTAAAAAAAAAATGCAATTAAAAACATTTCGCTGCAGATTCAACGACATGCAAAAAATGATGACTTTGGCCTCTTGTACTGGGGTTGTCCAATTTAAACAAATTATTCGGAATGAACAAATCGAACAAAGGAATTCATAATTCGATTTTTCAATTTTGTACATTCTAGGCTCAAAGGATCTTTTCATTAATTATAGCCCTTATAGGGCTATAATTAAACTTTTTTTTCGGTCCTGAAATGAATCGACTTGCGGGGGAGATGTGGTTTCAAGAAAACGTCGGGCGGCACACTTGTGTCACACACACTTCCCCAAATGCTGCAAAGCCATATGCCGGAGATCATTTTTCAAATAAGAATTATGTTTCAAATAAAGTAAATTGTATGGCAATTAAAACAATTTATCTGCGCTTTATTTAATTTTATAGTTATATGCCTCTAAGATCACCCTTTAATATAAATATATGAATTGAAAAGGATGGAACCCCCGAAGCAATCAAGTTTTTTCACAAGGAAAAAGGTTGATTAATTTGCCCCTTATACACAAATTATTCAGAATTTTCATGGTTGTTTTTTTAAAAAGGGTATTCACAATACAATCTCCCATGTTATGAATCGTCTGAGAGTGATTCAAACGCTGAAATGACAAAAAAAGTAAGATGTTATGTTGATCACCCGCTTCAAGGTTGAAGTCAAGGACTCTTGCCCGAAGAAAAGTGTTGGTGTTTAATTTGTCCTTTCCTTTCAATCTGGAAAATCTATTATATTAATTTGCATCTGTCAACCATTTTCGCGAGCTGTAGAGATTCGTATTCCATTTGAATCACAACGTGAGGTGTTTAAGTATATTGCAAGTATTTAACACTTTAAGGCGTTAGTTTGTCCAAAGGTTTGAATGCCAATCTTATTGATATCCACCGCTAGTGGGAATGGTACAGTGGATGTAGTGCTTGGTTTTATCTTTTGAGTGCCCAACTGTCCATCAACACAAATACTTATTTTTATCAAAACTTAAATCTTCTGTCCTGTCAGTAATGTTCTCATAGTGAATTACAATAAAAAACTCGCTACGCAATGTTTTTAAAAAATTCCCAAAAATAAATAGATTAAAAATGTGAAAACAAAATGGATGAAAACTTTTCTTTGTCTATTGAACTTTTCAGTAAAATTTCACAAAAAAGGCAAGGATACTATATTTTCAACAGAAAATAAAAACGTGTAGGAATGGGAACAAAACCATCATACGAGCATTTAGTTTTCAGCTAAAGTTTACTATCCTTCCTACACTTCAGATGCCTTCGTTTTTTCTCTTAACCATGTATACAAACCAAACAATAAACATTTTCATTCATCATCATTCAAAACCTTTCAAAACAAATGTCCTTTAAAGATCTATCATTCTATTGTTCAAATGTTTACTTCACCCCACAGAATAAAAAAATAGTTAAGGGAATCCCTATGTTAGCGAGAAAATTAAATTTATTTTTAGTAGATAGTCCAAACAAAGGATTTTATTGTTTGGTTGATACGATGAAAAAATTATTCCACAAAATTGAAATTGAAATATTTACACAAAAAATGAGAAATTGGAAGTAGATATATTAAATTTTAATTTTGTACAATTCGTCTTCAGGAGACATTGTCATTAAAGTTTAAGTAGGCTCCTTTTCAAAATGGCGATGATTGCCAGGAAGAAATGAAGATGAACATTTTAAAAACGATTTTCTTCAATTTGTTGCTATGTCCAAATCCCAGCGATTGATGGTTTTTCAAAGTGTAACGCTTATTAATAAAATCCGATTGTTATATTTTTAAAACAAGAAGCTCCCGTCATTTTGTTCGAAACCAAAGCACCAAAGTATGAAATTACTCCCCACACCATTACTCCTCCTTGCCACGAATGATGGCGGTTTAAAAACAATTCTTCTTTTCGGAGTTCGTGGAAGTAATAATTATACCCATCCGGGCCATCCAAATTAAATTTGTTTTCATCCGAAAACCCTACTTTTCGCCAATTTAAATCACTTCCAACTTGCGTATCCCATGTCATGTGAAGGCGTGCGAATTCCAAGCGCTTTTATTTTCTGGCACTGTTGAGAGGTGGTTTTTTTTTGCAATTTCTTTAACTGTAGGTGCTGAGCACTTAAAATAGCTCGACGAACAATGGATTTGCTGGCAGTAACCCCCGCTATTTCTCTGATTTTGCTCGTGGAGTGATATGAATTCGATGCGATTCGTATTATTTGTCTTCTTTCTTGGGCTTTTAATGCTGTTTTTGTCCTTCCATTTTGATTTTTCCGTAAGGAAGAAGTATTTTTAAGGTATTTCCGAACCGCATGTTCACTTTGTCCAATTTTGTTCGCAATACTCCGTATTGAAAAGCCTTCCTAATGATAGGCATCAATTTTTCCCCTTTCTTTTAACGTTAACTGTTTTTTTTACTCATTTTTCGCCTAAAATAAAAGCCAGACACTTGTTTAAGTTTAAAATCTATAGCTAAGTCAAATCCGCAAAACAGATAATTACTTACTAACTAAATTTACCAGTGCGTCTAACCATATGAAATAAAAATGTGTTGTTGTTTTTACATGCCTAAAAAGAAAAACTGAAAAAAAAAACCGTTACTATCTCTCAACCAGCATGTATTTGTGTTTTTTGTTGCATTGAGAACTAAACTATACCGTTTTCATAAATGCAATGGTTTGATCATTAATGCAAATACTAGAGAAAAAAAAATTAAATTCATTGAAAGAAAAAAAAATGTGTGCGTCTAAACAAGTGAAACGCACTGTATTTGTAAAGTAACTTTATGAAACATGTTTTTTTAGTTGTGAACTTCGTCAATGGCGGCGTTAGTTGGCTTATCTACTTTACATCAAATGCCTTCTATTGTTGTTTTTGCTTCCCATGGCAATTTAGACAAAACCACTGCAATAACTCTCCAATCTAGTGTTTGTGAACTCCGTCTATAGAGGGCGCACCTAACGTTCCGCCTATTAAGAGTACTGTTATAGTTTATACATATAAACAATGGTTAGGGCAACGCAAATAAGGAAAAACTGACATTTGAACTGTCAAAAATAACGTGTCTTTGTTAAGAAAGCTCCTGAAAAAAGTCGTTTTAAAGTAATAAAATTTCATTAAAGTGCTTCAAAAATATTTCGAATTTGGTAACTAACCAGTGTGCTTCCACAAAAAAATCAAAACAACTGAGTAAGTTTATGCTATTAAGCTAAAAATAGAATTGCCTAGTTTGCATGTAAAGTTAACCTCACTAAATGAGCAAAAGAGGTCTGCTTGAAATATCACCCGAACAACAACGAGAAGAAAAGCGCATAAACATATCACCAACAGTATCTTCCAAACCTACAATGACCGCCCCCAACAAAATTACTACAGAGAATCTTGTGCAGATTCTGCGTGACAACAACAAGGAGCTTTGCCAACAGCTGCCTTCGAAGGCCGACTTTCTGGAGCTCCACGCCGAAATTATGGGGTTGAAGCAGGAGAACGATCGCATCTCAGCTAGAGTTCTTGAGTTGGAGAGAAAAAACAATTTGCTCGAAGACCAATTTGAAAAATTACTGCAAAAAGGCACGGAGTCTAATGTCGTGGTACATATGCCGGCGGTTGGAGATGCTGATTTGACTGAGAAAGCTAAATCAATTTGTGCTGGCTTGCTTTCATCTGCAGATGTTTCCGATATTGATTACGCGCTTCCAATATCAGCTAAAGATTCCCGATCAGCAATAATAGTTGTTAAAATGAAAAGCCGCAATGCAGCATGGACAGTTCTTAAGAATGCGAAGGATTTAAAGGGATCTCAAATTTACATTCATAAAGATCTCCCATACAAAATGCGATGCAGACGAAGCCATTTGGTCCCAATCCACAGGTGCTTGCGTGCTAATTTTCCACAAGTTAAAGCTATGCTCAAAGACGATAAGCTTGCCATATCCGACAAGCTTTTCACCTGGGATTTAGAGCAGGGGCTAAAGTGTGGTACTCTTGATCCTATGGAGGCATTAAAAACAATATTCGGCAGTAATTGTTCGATTTTAAATAATTTAGAAACTTTTATGGATGAAGTGCACAAAGTAAGAAATGTCAACGTTTATGTCAGTCCCAAAACGTCAAATGGGAATGTACACGAAGTTAGCAACGTTTCACCACATCAAAATGTGAAAGCATCCGCTGTAAAGCTTTTGGGTCAAAACACAAGCATGAGTGCGAGAGAATGATGCGATCAAGTCTACCAGAATCAAATTAATACTTTAGATTTAAGAATATTAGGATATAATATATCAGGGCTAAAAAATAAATTTTTTGTTATGAATTTCTTTAGTTACATTAAAAGCTTTGATATATTTTTACTTGTGGAAACGCATGTGTTAGATAATGAGATAGAGAAATTTGAAGGTATTTTTAATAATTTTAAGCTAAAATGGGTGCCAGCGGTGAAAACAAATACGTATGGGAGAGGAAGTGGAGGACAGCTTCTTGGTTTCCGAAAAGGACTTTGTGGATTATGTATTTTGAATGGAAGTCTTGGTTGGGAGAAATTGTATAAATACACAACGATGGCACTGAATTCTAGAACCCGAATAGTCGAAGGCGACTTTTAAATTTTATTTTATTTTTCTATTTTAGTAAGAAATGTATAATATTGTTATAATGTCATTCTGGTTGACGGCTTTAAGCCAAACCATATTAAACTATGAAATTTATTGTAGATATAATTGAAATATTATAAATAAAGTTTCTATAACTAACTAACTATCAAACTATAAGCAGCATTAGAAAAACATGATATAATCATATTGTAAGTATGACGTTGGCTAACAGTCAAGTAACCGAGAAACAGAATACTGTCGAGAAAAACCAAGGAGACGCCATTGTATATGAAATCTATAGTAATATGGATAGCAGGATCGATTGTGGCGACACCGTGAGCCTCCAAACCTTTTTTTCAAATTTCTCGTTTTGGAGAGAAAATGTAGGTGGAAAGGTTCAAATATGTGATAATTATCAGCGACATCTATGTGTCTCCAAACCCCGTTATCTCTTACTCGTTCGCCAGACTACTATAGATTTCATATACAATGGAGACGCTGAACAGAGAATACTCATCATAATAGTCTTTCTATATTAAAAAGCATAATATTTTCTTCAAGTCCGGTAAGAAAAATGGTGGAATTTGTGTTGAGGAAGAACAAAACATATTTCAACAGCGCGACTAATTTTAGCTTCGCTCGCGTCAGATACAGTGTCAAAGGGATCTCCATAGTATCCTCAATTTTCAAACAAAATGGCAGCGCACATCCAGTACTGACTTAATTGAATTGGTTTATACGAAATTTGAATGAGGTTTAGTGGCTTGTGTAAGCATAACAAACAAACTTGCTTTTACATTTATAGCGATTGGGCCACTTAGAGCGAATTGACGTCAACGATCCAGCTACTTAAGTCTTGAACGCCATACCTTAATAAGTCAGAAGCCGGGGTAGGTCTCATTGTTCATGGAGTGATCAGGTGGATGAGTTTTTGGTCTGTTTAAAGTAAAAAATTGGGAGCTAGAGATGGAAATTTCAAGTGAAGCCCACGCTTTCTAGCGCTATCGAAAGTTAAAGAAAGTACATAATTGTAATATTGTTTTTTTTTTTTTTTTTTTATTAATTCAATTATTTTTGTAAGCTTGAATTAAAATAAAATAAAAAAAAATGAAGATTTAAATTAAATTAAGAAATAAATCATTAATTTTTTCCTTTACTAGACACATCACCATTCTCAACTAATATGTCGTGGAATTGACTTGGTTATTGTTAAAGAATGTAACATTATGACACATCAACGTTGAATAAGAAAAAGATGTTATGATGTACGAATAATATTGTTACACAATGTTGACATTTTGGAATAAAAGAAGGATGAAAGTTCAATGACTAGTTGACAATGGTTGAAGGTTTGACACATTACTGTCCTCAGATCTTTCTTTTTTTAATAATTTGCTTGAAATTCCTTGAAGTTTCCTTACACTTAAAGAGAAAAAACCTGCGAACCAAAAAGGATGTTCCAGCCCAGCATCATCTGTTCTATACGATGATTATTTTTTTTATAAGGTCCTTTTGCTTACAAAAATAATTTAACCAGGCAAATTGGATTATAATATAATTTTTAATTGAAAATATGTGTACAAAATATTGTTGTGAAGGCAAATTATATTCCATACAATATTTTTTCGCTATTATCTCCTTAAATATAATCCCATCCTCTGCCCTTTATCTTTAACTGTGTCCTTTTAACTTGTTTCATATGCTCATGCTTTTAATCTTCTTAATCCAATTTGATTATTTTATGCATGCGTGTCCCATAAAAAAAAACCACTTGACTTAGTTTTAATATTCATTTTCGCTGTATGTTGAAAAGGATGCCTATTATACTGGAACTCCTATCCCGATACCCGCACTTAAACAAAAAAAAAGATAAACACTATAAGCAAAACATAAACAAATTTATGGTTAAAACAATAAAAACAAATACAAAAAAGAAAAAAATTTTTCTTCATTTATAATAAAAATAGTATGCTGAACTAGATTATTGTTGACAAAATGAGGGGAGTCCTTAAACTGCCTTTATGCCAATACCAAGCATTGTTCCCTTAAGTTTTCTGTTTTTATTGCCTACCTGAAAAAAATTTGATCAGTTAGAATACTATATCAAAAAAAATTTGTATCAAACGAAAAAATAAAATGAAAAGAAGAACGACAAAATGAGGATTAATTCGTCTTTATAAATAAGAGGCTTGTCTTCGGGATTATCTTCGCCTTCTTCGCTCATTCCTGGCAACCATCCTTAAATCGGGCAGCCATGCGAAACTTGGGTTTGCCTCCCACATATCAGTAAGGAGTGCTATACAGGACAAAGGCAGAGCAGAGGATGAATGAATAATATAGCCTCACTCACTACGAGATGGGATTGTGTCATCTTTTCTTTCATCAGCTCATATGTGTGGGTATGATTAATGCATTGATTTTCAGTCAATGTAGCGAGTCCTGAATCGGAACCGAAGACCGAATGTCAGTTCAAACTGTTTCCATGTTTTTTTTTTACATGCGACGATGATGATGGCGATGATGATGAACAAACTTTTAGTAATATAGAGGAACGCATATAGATGCGTGGGTGAAAGATGTCCTAAGCACGTTTTCCTCAGTATGTGTTAGAATGTTGTTTGCATGGAAACAGGAAGACGGCATGGCACAGAAAGGAATAAGGATATAAAATGTTTACTAGAATATACTCGGAACAACAAATTGATTGAAAGGGGTTTTTCTTCGGTAGATTTAAGTTTTATTCTTAATGAAGACAAATTAATGAAAGAATGTAACTAGAATAGACCAGTTATAAGTATTATATAAGTAGAAGATCGAAAATGATGCGGAAAATGACAGTCGATATAGTAAACAAAAAAAGCAAAGGAGGAAAGCCTTAACTTCTAAATGAATGATGTCTTACGTCAGATTGGTTTTGACATATGTGTCCGTATAGAAGATTAATCATGTAAAGGCTTACCACAAATCCAAGCAGAAGTTGTTGATGGTTTTTGCTAACAAGAAAAAGAGAAACGTTGGGAAAAGATTTCTTTGAACAAAAAGTCTTGGAAAACTGAAGGAAGTTCGTCGACCGATTACGATCTCGTTCATAGGTCAGTTAAGGTACTATTTAAGATTATTTATTGATAACTTTAAGCATCCTTTTTAAGACAGAATGGAAATTGATGAGTGATATACATTTTTGTGGGAAACAATTCATTTCCATTCAATTCAGTATTAGTATTAGTATAAGTAAAATCAGGATAATGGACGATTGAGATTTTTGGTTCCACTTGTCTTGAAATGCTCGCTTTCAGAAGTCAAATGTGATGGGAGAGAATGAAGAAAATGATACATGTCCCAAGTTTATTATAAAACTAAACGTTGGGAGAAATGTTTCATACCAGGAATTAAGTGGTCTTTCACATTATGTGGATCCAGCTATTGTAACCCGACCCAAATAATGTTTGAAGTTACCATACACTGTTTGTTAAATGAAGAACGTTAACGAAGCTTGAATAAGATATGATAAGCCTTTATATTAATATAATGTGGCTTTAAGGAAGCTCTAAAGGAAGGAAACTTAAGCAGAAGAATAATAATAAAAAATATACATTTTGTCTGTTTCCGTTAAGCTTCGATAAGACTACTTCTAGGTTCCCGTTGGAGTGATAATGTTTTTTTTTTCAAAGATCACAATATAATAATTTCGCAATATATTATACTTGATTCAATTTTCTGTAATCAAATGAAGTAGCTTTAACCAAAGGGCTTTTTAGTTTTGTTTAACGCAAAACTTTTGCAAGTTCACTCTGTACTACCTTTCTATAGCATCATTCCGAAGACGAAGCATACTCGAATAACACGATTTTTGAGCTCGTCTTCAAAATGTTTTCAAAATGTATCTGTATTAGCACTAGCATTATCACCTTAACCATGGAAACGGACATTATCGACAAGTACATACCTTCTTGTTTGAGTAGGATATCAAGTATATTGTATACAGATAGACAAATAATTATTTGGTCTTTGCGATACTTGATTTTTTTTTTTAATTTTGGCAAAAGGCGTTATAAGAGTAAGCGTGAAAACGGTTTGCCGATTTTTAAAATGTCGATTCAAAAAAATCGATCGTCATAATGTCGACTTTTGAAAAGACGAAACGTCGACTCTTATACAGTCGATTTTGAATATATCAACTCGAAAAAAGTTCGGCAATGTCAAAGTGCTTTTGCAACTGCATCCTTCAAAAGCATCTTACAAAAGTGAACGCAGCTTAATGTTTGTTATATGCTATCGTGAATATTTTTAATCAAACATAACCTAATGCAATGGCTGATACACAAACAAAATTTCTTAACGCAATTAATTTGAACTTGGTGTCTTGAGTGCAGTAGAAATGACAGTTTAGACGTGTCACTGAGTTTTCAATGTGCTTTCCCAAAACGCGTGAAGACGCAGAGTTTCAAAAACTATTATCGACATATTTCTATGTCTCGAGTGAGATTTTGTGGACAATTTGAATTAAACTGTATTAAGAAACATTTAATTAATTTTTTCCGAATTGTATTTTTTGTCATGCCAAAGTTATAGGGATATCGTATTTCGTCAAACTCAGTCAAGAATTTTATCGATGTACAAATTAACAGTTGAAAACTTAATTAACGTAGAAAATTTGATGTAGTAGTGGACTGATAGGTCAAAGGTTCTGGGTTCGATAACTGAGTCCATCTCAGATTCACTTTTGTGGTCCTACCTCTTGAGAGAGAGAGAGGCTCATAGAAAAGAGCTAACAGCGATAGCGACAAATTGAAAGTCTCTTTCATTTCCGCAGAATATCAAAGCACACACAGTAATGGTCGAAGTGTCAGTAACAAGCAATGGTCAAGTAACCGCTTGGAGCTGTTTTTTTTTTTAGTATACACCTGATGGTATTAATTGTACAGGGTGCGCCAGAGAAACTTACTTATTTGAAAGGTCAATAAAAAAAAAGTACTTCAGTTATTGTTTTAAATTTTTTTTTTATTTGAGAATACAATATCCCAATTTTTTTTTTATGCAGTCTTAAAAATGACATCGGATAAATGGCGACCCCCATTGCGCATGCACTGATGAATTCGATTTTTGAAATTCGTATCCACTCTTCGCAGCATATCAATCGGTATGTTGGCAATGGCGTCGCGAATGTTGTTCTTGAGGTGTGCTATGGTCCGTGGTCGATCGACATAAACCAGGGATTTCAAATAACCCCATAAAAAGAAATCGCATGGAGTCAAATCTGGAGAGCGTGCGCGGAAGGCACGTTGCGTAGCAACAAGTGAGCGACCGTTAGAAAAGACGCTCTCAACTGCCAAGGCCCGCTGCTCTCTTGACCAGAGCATGATGCCAACTGACTGGAGGGAGAAACAAACTTGGGAACTTCCCCCTCCAGATGCGCCCCCTCTTGCCCCTCTCCCCGCCCAACTCACCGCGTGGGAATTTTTTCAAATAAGTAAGTTTCTCTGGCGCACCCTGTATAATCTACTACCACACCAATTGAATAATTCAATAAGCATCTTTTTACTTGCAATTATAGATACAAAGGAAAATTATGCATTCGTAAAAAAAAAATTTTTAAATATAGGGTGTTTTTTTAAACTTGTGATTTTCAAGAAGAAATAAAACGCATAAAAATTATTGTTATGGCAAAGAATTTAGCTTTATTATAGAGTTAAGGGTTTGTCGGTAATAAATTTGCACGATTTGCAAACGTTGTTCATGAGTTAGTCTATTTTTTATGAAATAGCAAACCAAACAGAGCATAAATCAAGTGACAGCTGTCAAAAAGACCAACTCCGAAATAAGTATTGCCAGATGGAAAACCACACGTGTTAAAACAACACCCTTAACAATATTACGATGATGGGGAAGTCTAAAAAGTGGGTTGGACAGTTCTGTCAGTCCGTCATTGGTACGGCTGGACCAATTTGGTATACAGTATTATTATGACATCCTACAGAGGGGTTTTTGGAATTACCATTCTAGCTCTATGCTCTAAAACTAACGGTACCTGCCATATGATATTAATGAAAAACTCATTTTTCTCAAAAATGGCTCCTAAGATTTTAATAAAACTTTCAGAATGTCGTTTTCTTTTTGTAAACTACATAATATTTTGGTTAAAATAGATTTTTGAGGAAAGGATTTATAACTGTACCTCCCATATTTATTAAAATCAGATTTTCTCGTAAGCCACATGATTTCGATAAAATTTTTAATCTCAAGGCAAGTTATATATTATTCTTAAATTTTTAAATTTTGTTAAAAGATTTTTTTTCGAGTTTTTTGTGTGTTCTGATAAGAAATGCAAACTGCTAGATGTCAGTATAAAAAAAAAAAATTGGAATGTTTTAAAAAGTTTTTTTTTTTTTTTTAAACCAGTTTTTGAGAAAACTGGTCAAACGATTTTGAGATTATTTTTCCCTAAAATTCAAATCAATTATGCCTGCTTCACAATGCCACTTTGACAGAACGCAAAAGTTCAGGCATAGAAATTCCTGTATAATGCTCACAGTGAGGCTTTGAGCTTTAACGTTACGTTTTGGCATCAAAAAGTAAGTACACAAACCACGTAATATTTGAACATTTGCGCGTTTGACCTTGTTCTCATATATTTTTTTCTAGGTGTGGCTCAATGAGTGCCCAAAGTAATTCAAAAGATTGTAGCGACATCTTCGGATCCGGATCTTTTTCTTTCATCGCTTTGAAATTCAGGGCGAAGAATACTTTTTCATCCCTTCTGAGATTTAACTCCCGAACCCACCAATGCTGATTTCAATCCTCTTTGTCAATTTCCTCACATGCTATGAAAGCAGTACAAGGTGGGCCAAAAGAAGTCATCCATCCGATGTTGTTTAGCTCTCTTTTTTTCTAAATGAAAAACTTCGATTCTGTTTTTTGATTATGTTTATTTGAACTTTTAGAATTGTATTGGTCAAGTCGAGAAGATCGGCCAGATGGGAGCCACAGTTGATTGCTCTTTTTATGGCATTTTTCATCACTTCAGCGAGAACTTCGGGCGACAGATTCTCGCGTTCGAATAGAATGTTGGCCTTGAGGGCTTCTAGAGTCTCGGGCTTGTTTACGTTAACACGGGACTTCAAAAAACCCCACAAAAAAAAGGCTATAGCGCGATCTTGCGTGCCAGTGCAAATCGCCAAAACGAGAGATGAAGCGACTCGGGAATGCCGTCGCGTCGCCTTCAGAATATCGGTTCATGTATCGCTCCATGGCTTGTTCACTTGTATTCTGCATCTTTCTAGTCCACAAATGTCAAAACAGATTTCACATTGGCAGCCATTTTCAAAAATGAGAGCATCTTCCAATAGGGTGATTTCTTTTTGCCCACCTTGTATAAGCCACTTTCCCAAAAACTCATACATATATGTAATTGAAATTAAATTTTCTGTATCCATTCTGAATTTCAAGACAAATAATATTTGTTTCCTTAGAATAATTATTTTCGATTAGTTGATTTACTCAAATGTCATCTTTCATCTCGACGCGTCCGTAAAGCTTGTTCAACGTAACGTACGCGAAGCTGAGGTGAACGCGTCGTTGTTATTCAGCCATTAAAGAAATCAGATAGCTCGCTAAATTTTTCCAAGGAAACGGTTCAACTAGTGATTTTTAAGTAATCAGTAAAATTTCAAATGCTTTTTTTCGCTTCTATTTTTTTTTCAAAATCGCAAGCTCCAAGACCACTGTAATACATTAAAACAAGTTCGTACGATCCAGTCGTGTACTTTATTGTCCTTGTAAATATACTTTTCCAATTTGTTTTCACAGACGTCTTAGCAAATTGAAGTTGTTTTTTTTCTGACATCTTCTCTTGCGGAGCTCTGATTCTGACAACCTTTAATCAAATTTCCCAACCCAAAAACACTTTAGTTTGTTTTTGAACAATTTCCTTATCAATATACATAAATAGCCCTCAGCATTTATTCGAATATTCGCTGCCATAAAAAGATTCAATGTTCTGCTGTATTACTTCCGGTAATTGTCAGAAAAAAGATTCGGTTTTCTTGAATGCACACAAAATATCTTTTTGTTCAAATATTGAATCTTACGATGAGAAAATATAATTCAAATTATGAAGTGTGAATGTTGAAGAAGCTTTGGCAAATAAATTTTCTCTAGAAATCCATTGTTTGTTTTCTTAAGCTCAAACAAAACAGATTCCTTAAACGAATCCTATAATATCAAATAAAAGTTGTAAGCACTACAATACTTATTATATTTTATATTTATTTGCTCAACGAATTTGTTTAGTTTCCCCAAAGAACTTACAGTACAGAGTAATTTACTGAATGTGTCATATTTAAGAATTTATAAACTCACACCCACCTGGGATTGCTCGAAATGTAGATACAAAGTGCAACCATCAAAGCCACAAAATATTTTAAGGAAAGGGAATGAATTGAATAAATTAATAAGGCTTTATGCTAACCCGAAAAATGTTTCGAAATCATAAAAACTTTGTTAAAAATATACTCACGTGTACTATCATACTGGATGCCTTTGAACTCCTCAAAACACGGCAAAATGGCCAAAACGCCAGGAGGCGTCTTTGGCCAACACAGCACTGAATCAAAGGATATCGGACATCCTACTGCCTGAAAGAAATAAAGAAGAAGCATTATAAATTAATAATGAAATGAATTTTTCAGTGTCGACTGTCGACTCGAGTAGTGTTTTTGTTTCCATCTGCCGGCCGTGCCGGGCGCTGCCACAAAGGTTATTTTTCGAAATAATGAACATTTCTAAAGGAAGACCGATATAATCATAATACGGACAAAGCCAGACAAACACTCCAAGCCAGCCAGAGCTATTTATATATATAAGGTAAGGCGGCCGACAACCAACCGAGTAAAATGGAAAGAAGGTTCCCTGTTGAATTCCTTCCTATCCTCCAGGCAATATTCTACTGGAATCATAATTCAATTTGTCGTTTGACTGTATGCCTGGTGCCCGCTTGGAGCGTTGGTTGTTGAATCCACACAGAAACCTTAATAATTGGAAGTTTTGAGGGAAATTGCTTCCAAGAGAAGAAACTTTCTCATAAAAGAAGGTACATTTTATTACCACACTACCTAACGACAACGATTTCGTATGGAATGGAAGGACGAAGAAAGGACGCATGAAGCGGTGAAAGGGTATTCTTTTTTCTTCGTTTTGATAATTATAAAGTGATGATGGGCGTTTACGTTAGAAATAAAGTTTTGCATAATAATTTGTTTAGAATAATTTTAATCTACCCTATTCGCATATTATAAAATGACTGTGGTTATCTTTTGAATTATTGTCTGATATTATGAAGAGTTCCTTTAGGAACATGTTTGAGAAATATTTATACCAAATGTCCTAGGTCAATGAATCGAGATGAAAAGAATGTTCTCTTTCATGTTTAATATTTAAAATGAAATTATGAAACGACTTCCATGACAGGATGGATATTATTTTTCGGATGCAATGATTTATTTATTTTATTTTAATATGTTTTTGATAAGGGTATAGTTTTCAAATTGAATCTAAGGGTTTCAAGGAGTATTGGGAAATAAGGGATTGGTTATTATACATTTTTTTGTACATATTAAGTCGGGGGGAGGTGTTTTGTTGTGGAAATGTATAAAAGTCAAACTTTTGAATATAAAGGGTGTTTTTTTTTTCGAGGTATAGAACTTTTAAATGGAATAAAACAAAGATGATTTTTTTCAAATTTACATAAAATTTACTTTATTCGAAGGATTATCTTCTGGCATTATAATTCAAATATCATTTCTGGCATATGACCGCAACGGCAATTTTCGATGACTTTTCCAACATTTGTGGCCGTATATCGGCAGTAACGCGGCAAATGTTGTCCTCCAAGTGGTCAATCATTTCGGGCTTATCGACGTAGACTAGCGACTTTACATATCCCCACAGAAGTCAAGCAGCGATCTTGGAACCCAATTCACAGGACCAAAACGGAAAATTATGCGCTCAACGAACGTTTCATTCAATGAATCAATTGTGGCACTAGCTATGTGATATGTTGCGCCGTCCGGTTGAAACCAACGCTCCTCCTTATCATGGTTGTTCAAATGATGAACGAAAAAGTCAGTAATCATGGTCTCTATAGCGAGTCAATGGTGACGATTCTAACGTTCTGGCCAGCATCGTTTTTTAAGAAGCACGGACGAATTATTCCACCAACCCATAAAGCACACCAAACAGTCAGTTTTTTGTGGACGTAACGGTGTCTTAACATACACTTTAAGATTATCATCCCTCCAAATACGAAAGTTTTGTTTATTGACGTATCCATTGAACCAAAAGGGAGCTTTATCGCTAAACAAAATTCGCTAATGTAAATTGGAATCAACGGCGATAGGTATATCGAACAGAACTATGAAATGCCAAACTAAACTTAAAATAAATCACTTGACAGCTGACAAAATGGCTGCCAGTTAAAAAAGTGTTGCCAACTTTAAGTTCTATACCTCTAAAAAAGCACTCGTTATATGATATGGATATCAATTTCACCCTATGTACGTTTGCCCTTAAAATTAAAAATAAGTTGTAAGGAAACAAGAGTTGGGATTTTATGATGAATTTTTAATATAGAAAACAAGCTCAATTACACAATTTAGAGAACAATCTATTATCCAATAAAAGCAATTGATGTTTGGAAGTAATTGAAGAAAAAGAATGAGTAATTACTCTTCAAAATTAATTACTTGTATTTGTATTGTTCTCGTTACATACTTAAAATAAAAAAAAAACTTTGCCTATTATTTTATGAAACAAAACAAAAATCAAACAGAACCTTTGAACTATAAATAAAAATAAATACATTTCAGTGTAACGAGTACTCAATTACTTTCTTGTGAAATTATTTTATATTTTGTATGATTAACTTTGAACTACAATAAATATGGATGTTTCGCTGTGACGAGGTATTTTTTCATTAAAATAAGGAGCACTTTTCATCAACAAATTAACAATTTGTATGTAATGGATATGGAATAATAAGTATCGGCACTAGTATTAGTGCTAGAGGACGCAAAGGTTTAAATATTTGCCAGCAGTGAGTCCTTTGAATGAACATGAATACCCAGTTTGACATGTAAGGACATTCTTTCTATTGGGAGAACCATTCAATCACCGAGAACACTTCAAGTTCATTGATTTTTTTTTCTAGTGAATGAAAATCCAGAATTGTCTATTATTAAACTCTTATATAAAAGTTCGTTGCTAAGGGAGGGCGAGTTGATATACTATGACTATAAAATACTTATTCTTCTATCCCTTAGGAACAGTATCATTTTCGGAATAATAAATAATTACCAGTTAAGTAGTTAACATTTAAAATCATTGTTTCCAATATTTCCTTATAGGACCGTTTCCTTCGAGTTTTTTATGACAATGAATCCGATTTTGCATTGAAGATGATGATTAAATTCGTTGAAATTTCCGGGAAGAAGAAGCCTTAAAAATGTGATATTATGAAGTTCTCGGTTCTCGGAACTTCCCAATTGTAAGCCAAATTAAAATAATTGTGTTCAGCAAGAGAATCCAATTGAGTTTTGAAGATTTAATTCTTGGAACTTTTAAATAACTTTTTTTTTTGCACCGGAAGATATCCAGAAGCGCTAAATTTATTTTAAGATGTAAATATAAAGAAATGATTTGACAATACCGAACATGTCTTAGATTTCAAACCAAATAAAATATTTGCTCAATTGTTTCGAAATACGTTTTGTTTAACTTCTCTCTGTTAACCCATTCAATTTTTAAGATAGGCTTTCCACAAGCTGTTAGATATAAAGACAACTACCGCACTACATGTATGTGAAATGTCCTATCATACTCCATTTCCATAATCTTTTGAGTGCTCGCAAATAACATAAATGATCAAAATCGTGCGGATATGCGTAACTCGGATTTTAACTGCCTTACTTTATTTTATAGCCGTTTTACTACGGAAACCTTGGTCAAAGCGTCCCAAATTTGATCATTCGATTTCAGCTTGAAGTCAAATATTCAAAATGTCTCAAAAGATGAAAGCTTTTGCAGAAGCCGAATCAAACTTTTTGAATTCCTTAAAACCATTCAAAATACCATAAAAGGTTATTCTTTAGTCCATTCTTATGTGCACTACAGATATTTTTTACTCATGAAGCGCTTTGTCGCAAATGCAGTGGCCCCATGTTGGGCGCCAATTGAGCGTCGGTATATCATTTATTGCATTTGTTACATTTTTAAATATTTAAAAATAAAATAAAAATACTGAAAAGCAGGAAACCACGGTGCGGCATACAAATAAATTTAATTTAAAAGCAAAACGAAAATATAAACAACTCAACTGTGCATTTATATCAAGGCTCGTTTATAAAAATTGTCACCCACAACATCTGAAAAATATTAAAATATTGCCAAGTTCATCTTCACTACTTCACTGAATTTATTTATTTTTCCTAAGTTAGTTGCAACAAAATGGACAAATAAACTTATTTTTAAACTACAATCTGTGTAATGAAATGTTTTTACTTTAAGGTCATTGATCTTGTTTTGAAAACGTCTCTCTCTACCAGCTTTTGCTTGCGAACTAATTATTTCTAATTGAAATATTGGCAGAGAATTTTCAATTTTCCGTTCCTCCTGTGATGAAATTAAAATTTTGTAAAAATGTCTCAAATCACGGTTCCGACACGATAGAAAATTGATGCAATGTAATTTCCCCAACCACGGCCATCATCATTTATAGTTGGAAGGGGCGGGAGGGGGGGGGGGGGGGGCGGTTGTTGCTATTCTGGCCTACACAAAGTTTATTTTTCTTGGGCATATTATGATTTATTTTCAATTTCACTAACCATTCCACTAGTAGAGTATGGTTTTGGATGGTTTTCATTCCTCCTTTTATGTATGTGGTGTCGTATAGGAAACCAAAAGAGATGCCGATGCCGTCGGGTAAGTCCGCGTCCGCCACCCGTATTATAGATAGTTCACAGCAAATTTTCATTTATTATGCATTTTCAATTAAAGTGTAATATTGATCGGAACCACAAAGAGGGGGAGGCTACACAGCAAAATTGGTGGAGGCAAGCATGGCGTTTTTAACCCAATAAAAATGAAACCAAAGCTAATTTTGCACATGAATTGTTGGGGGAATATGTTTGATATTCGTCTGGTGAACCTAGGGATTTAGGCTATCGAATGTGTTAGATACTAATGCTTTACTATATTGGAATGCTTATAACTTTCAATGGTTGCCCACTGGACATTTATATGTCGCATTAGTTAAAATCGGAATTGTTGATATAGGAAAATATATGTATATCATTTATGGTATTCACACTTCAATGGTTAATGGTTATGCATCAAATTGTGAAATATATTTATATACAGGACATGGATTGAATTTGATATTAAATAGAGTATAAACGATAGCATTTATCGACCAGTAAATTCATAAATTCATAAATTTATAGAAGTGAGAAAATGAATAATTACAATGTGTTTGCCCAGAGCAAAAGCTATTAAAATTAAATAAATAGTTAATTACGTAAATGATGAGAGTAAATATAGGAAATAATTCCGAAGCTCTATTTCAAAAAATATAATTCAATTGAATTTCACATCAAAGTATGAATGATGTTTTGCTCTTTTCATCATCGGCTTCAAGCTACAAGTTTAAGCTTCAAGAAATTTTATTTTCTAACCTACTCTACGATTTATCACTGCGATGTGTGCATTTATATTTTTAAAACAAATATATTTTAATTCTTCGAATAATGAAAAATTAGGAACTCCTCAAGGAAGCCACCTGGGCCCCCTTTTTATTATTTCTGTATTTTAGTGAGTTTAGTATCTGTTGACTTTTTGTATGTGCGTAAGTTTAAACCATAACTTAGTCAGTTAAAATTCAGTTAAAAAAAATAAACAACCTCATTACAATTTTTATTTGTTATTTTTATAATTTATGTTATTTGTCTCAAATTGGCACCCCGCTAGTTAAGCTGCTTCCTCACTATTTTAATTTGAAACTTGATTGACTATAATATTTCCAAAACAAAATAGTAAAGCTAGCTACCTACGTTGCAAGCAAAGCTATTAGCAGATTTAATTTTAACTATTCGTCACATTTTTAAATTTCCATTAGTTAAATATTTCATGTTTTTAATCCGCTTATATTTGAAATAAACGCCCATTAAACGGATTAAGTAAATTAATGAATTTTAAATATTATCAAAATTTGTTTTTTTTTTTAAACAAAAAAAAACTTTAGAGAGTTCAAAAGTTCCAAGTTCCAAGTCCCAAAAATCCAAAACAAGAACTAGTAGGAACAGTCTATAAATTGCAAAATTATTAAAAATCAAGGACATTGCCAAATAAAAATATTTTGAGAGTGCTGAGTGCTGATGAGTGAAAACTGAATATTATTTTGTAAACACTTATTTATCTTGTTTTCCCTTTCGTTAGATATAAACACATAATATGGGAATATTTTTAATCTCCTAAGGCCGTAATTTATGTCCACATTATAGATAAAAAAAATAAAAATATATAAAAAAAAAGATAAGATTATGGTAGAATTAGTGTGTTTACAAAATTTATAAAAGTATTTTTAATTTTTGAGATTCTTCTAGCTAGCTAAAGTTTAAGTTGATTTTTTTTTTGTGTTATTCAAATCAAAAAAATGACAAATGACAAATAAATTCTTGTATATGTGACCAAGTAGGTATGTGTTAAATCTCAATCCAATTTCGGACTTAAGATTTTTCAATGTGCATAAAAAGAGACAAAAAAATAATTGAAGAATCAAAGGCAACTCCCGTAAGAAACTGTTAACATTGTGCGCCTGCCAGACAACTGAACAATTTCTTAGCGGAGGAACGAGATTTCATGGGCTGGACTGATAACTAAAAAAAGGAGCTAGAACTTAAGCCCAATCCATTGATCAAAATCAATTTGACATTTGAGTGGAAGAAAGAAGAATTTAATTGTGAATTGCGAGATCTACTTACACACATACATGCATACAATGTATTCTTAGAGGGAATTTTCTTGAAATAAAGAATGGTTAAGGACAATGACGAAAGAAGACTTAAATATGGGCAGTCCAAGGGATACATTTAATTCTATAAAATGGATTTGTTTGGTCACACTTTTATAGGTTTAAATTGGATTAATTTTTTTTGTATGATTTGATTTTGATGCATTGGTATTCAAGTAAGAAGCTTACTTACTTAAATGTATTCCATTAATTCGGATTTCTAGATCAGAGTTTCATTTGTGCTCCAACTTATATAAGTGGAATACATAACAGAACAATTGCTTATTTTGCTTTGAAATTTGGGTTCGAAAAAGAATTTGGAATTTAATCAATCTTTCAAGGAGAAGAAAACGCTATTTTCGAATATTCGAAAGAAAGTTAATAATGGCCGATGGCCGTTGTCGTTGAATGATTTTTTTCGAACTTAAGGGAAGATGCTCATTAAGTTGAGAGCAGTTCAAAGTTCTTAACGGTAGCTCCCCTATATCGAGTTTTCCAGTTTTAGCCAATTTTTTTAAGTTTTTACAAAATTTTTAAAAAATTACTAACAATTTTGATTTACTTTGTGGGTATTTATTGAGAGTATGTATTTCATTGATAACTGCTATCTTAAGTCACGGAAATTTGTTTATGAATGCCTTCATTCAATTGGAGGTCTTAGTATAACGAAATAACGATATAAAGGTAGCTTATAAACCTGTCAACATGCTCAAAATGAGGGACATAGCCGCTTCATAAACAAGCAATTTGAGCTTCTTTGCTTATTTCATATAACACAGAGCAATTACGTGCGATCCAGTCGTGAATTTTATTCTAATGTGGGGTAGGTATGAGACTTTAGCAAAAATCAAATTCTTCACAGAGTTGTTGCGAAGTATTTAATTCAAATATTGAATTGCGAATAAAGCAAGTTGAAGTTGAACAAAATTAAATAAATGCATTGAACAAATAGATTAAGTTAAAGCACACAAAGCTTCTCCTGCACTTGAGTGCCATTACTTAATGCTGTCGACACTAATTGATATTAAATTGTTGTAATTGACCATTGATGTATCTTCCCATATTCAACTTAATTATTATTGAGCAATGAACAATACCTTAACTTAGATCGAAATCAAGCGCGATGCTAACTGTCAGCAAAGCTTTGATTTCTTTGCATTACGACAAAAAATTTAAATTGTCACTTTTGTTAATTACACTTAATTTGTGTGAAGTGTTTGTATTCTAGGAAAGTAATTTTTGTACATACAACACTTGATCAAAAAGCTAAAAATAAAATGTGATATATACACATAAGCAGAGTCTTTCATTTCGTGGTTTCAAGTTGGTAGCATTGGCATTTGATACCAACCTGTCAAATTCAGCTGTCATCTGAAGTGTCATAATATTAGTTGAATGTATGTATGTTGTTTACGATAGCAAAATATGTCTATGATTTAAAAATGTTTAATACTCGTATTTCATAAGTATGTGGATAATATGACATTGAAAACAAATTGTGAAGTCATATTGAGATTAAAAGAAGATGGTGGACATGACAACGTTTAAAGATATTTTCGTTTTGTCTTCAAACATACATCAATCTGCTGTATCCATAACTCACATCAACAATGTCAAAAAAGTGAAATTGAACTTATAGGTACCTCTCCACTTAAGGACCATTAAATATCTCATACTTCCAATTACTGAAATACTTTTTAATTTTAAAAGTCAATTTCATTGTGCAATAGTAACTCACAATTAATGACTTCATGACAAAATTGCCGCTTTGATCCATTATTTCTGGCAATTTCACGCCACCAAGATGACAATTGACATTGATGACACTTGATGACTATCATTAAAAAATAAAAAAAACACACACGCTTAGCTTGAATAATTTTTTTTTTCAAAGTCAACCTTATATCAAACTAAGATCAAAAATAATTACATACAAATTAAAAGTATCATAAATTGTAATTGCTTCATAGGAAACAAAATAATTATAATTTTCGTGTCAGCTTTTTAATCCGATATTTTAGATGATAGCGAAATTGGGAAACGGAAGAATTCCTTCATACCAACCAGCAGTTTGTCCTTCTAGTTGTTCTTGTAGTGCGGCATAAAATGAGTTTTCAAAGTAACCAATATGCCAGTCATTAGGTTCGAGGGTTGATTGATGGGCATTACTACTGATACCAGTATTAGGGGCAAATGCAAATGGCTATATCGCTGGAGCATTGTTTACAAAAGTAGAGACAATATGGTGATAAATGTAGCTATAATGGTTCTTTCACCTACCAACTTGAAGGCTCTTTTCCGAATAAGTTTAGAGACTCGTTTCTTAGCAGAGCAACAAGAATGTGGAATGTCTTACCCCGCTTGATTTTTCCCTCAAATTCGTTTCTATATTTATCTTTTATTAAAATTAAACAGTCGGACTGTGTTAATTCATGACTACCGTAGATGCTTAGGTCACATAATATACATCTCACGTTATACGTCAAATAATGTGGCGAACAATTCTTGTGTTTATTCAAATCAAAGCATTTGTTTTGCAAGCAAAAGCTAGTTATAAAAGTATAAGTCATGCATGAAACACGAACACGAACCTCATAAAAGGGGAAAACTTTTCGTACTGGGTTCAGTTGACACCCCAACCCGGATTAAACAAAATTCAAAAAGGTTTCAAAAAGTTTCAGAGCTCGCTTGTTTGATGTTTCGTTTTTAACTTCTTAATTTGAATGTGCATGCACATGGCAACATTTTAGTTAGTACAGTGTATACAGTACAAATACATATATATGGTATGGTAGGTACTTAAGCATGTATAGCTTTGTATTGCTTCTGCAAACATTTTCCGTTCGTACTCGTTATGCAATTAAAACGCAATGTGATTCCATACGTGTAATAGCAACAATTAACAGGAGCAAAAAAATAGTATCGAATTTAGTAATTTTTCAAGGGGTTAAAACATTCTTCCAAGAGGACATAGCCCAAACCGATGCCCTCCAAGACGAGCACGAAAATTTTTTAGTTGTTCCAATGCATAGTTGGTGTTGAGAATTTGGAAAGAACACTTCTCCAGACTGTTTAACGTTGAAGACATAAAACTAATTGCTGTCAGGTAAAAAGATCCACCCGATTTGGAGTACGAACCTGTTCAAACACTTTTGAACGTGAAGTGATTGATTCCTAACAGTGTGGTTTCAGTCCAGGTTAGTCATAGTCAGCCATGGGCCAAATTACAGATCGATACTCACCAACTTGTTTTGTTATCACTCTTATAGAACTCCTTCGAATATGCAGGATGAAATTAAAGAACTAGCACTACTCTGTCAAGGTTGAAAAGAACACCACCAAAATACATAAATAAGGTGCGGTGCTATCATGGAACTGTATCAACGTCCTCTTGAGGCAATCGTACGTAACTTGCGTGTTAACACCAGTGCTATACTGATGATATTGAAACTATCGGAAGAACCATGTGCGTTGTTAGTGGACCATTTGAAAGTATTGAAGTGGAGAAGCCGACATTGCTTCTGGGCTTTGGCTGTATATGATGTCCTCGGGTTCAAAACATCGTCACCGTAGGCTTGGACAAAACCTTATGACTGACAGATGTAACTTTAAAGTAGGCAAGGACCCTGTCTATTTGGGTTCCACTATAACCTCTCTAAATAATATCAGGACAGAGATCAATTGAAGAATCACTGTTGTCTTTTTTCTGTTTTTTGGACTTAGAATGCATCTTAGTAGAAAAGCCCTCTCTAAAAACGCCAAGGAATCACTATACAGGACCCTAATCATCCAAGTCCTGCCGTATGGACAGAAGCATGCACTTTGATACAATGGAATGAAATGAATTTGAGAGAAGTATTTTTCGGTTCTGTCGGTATCAATACATTGCAGAGAAAGTAATTTAACCACGAACTGTATGGGCTATATAGCAATATTGACTGAGCAAAAACGCTGAGATGGCTTAACATTTATATCGCAGAGACGAATGGCCCTGCTTCCAAGGTGGGGCGATAAAGGGACAAATTCAACCAACTAAATGTGCGTTGTTGGAAGCAACTGACTAGTCACTGGAGCTGGGTTATGTTGGTTGAGACCATGGTCCACAATGGACTGTTAAGTGCCAACTCTTGTAAGTAATAAGTAAGTTTCGGTGATTCAACAACTGAGCCTCTTCAAAAATGTGTTGCAATCCTAAAGTAAATAAATTTATACCTAGCTATATAGTTTTTCTGAATAAGCTAGAGATATTGCCAAAAAATACATCTTTTGTTAATTTTAACAGGTTTTCCAAAAGGACGTGTTATTTTACCGGTTTACCAATAACCTCTTATTATATGTTTATTTCAATTTAAATAAAATACTTTCTTCTTTATATTGAAATAAACATCCGATCATTTATCTCAAAAAATGCCATTCTTCTTTGAATATCAAAATAACACCTCTTATTGGTAAACCGTTAAAATAACACCTCTTATTGGAAAACCCTATATAAAAGATACTTCATATGCTCCAGATATTTTTGATCCTTTTTACTTGTGATTACAGGTACTATAAGGCAGGCCCGTAGCCAGGATTTTGTTTCGGGAGGGGCTTGTCCAATTTCGAAGAAGTAATTCTGAACATTTACAAACATTTTAAAAATCTATATTGAATGTTTAATTTTTGGTTGTATTTTTTTTTAAGTGAAACTTTTTTCCATGGCCCCAAACTTTTTTGGTTCATTTCTCGCATGTCGCATTATGGCGGCGCGCGCAGATGGCTCACATCAGCTTACCGTGTAGCATGGTATTCTCACTCATTCGTTCACGTGCTCTGCGGTATGTGTGTGTTTTGATCATTGTATTGATGTTACAATATTCACTTGATCGTTGATCATGATTTACAACGATACAGTAAGTCAAATAAACTGGTAAACAAGGGAAAAACCAAGAATAGTGCGAAACGCCAATGATCCGAAAAAATGTTTCACTTGAATCTTTTTTTCATTAAACCACACAATTTTTTTTAAGAATACGTGCATCTTTCAAAATCAAGACATCACACAATGTTATTTACGATTTTATATAAACAAAATAGCTTAATATCAAAATAAAATATTCTGATATTCTGCATGAATGGAAGGGAACTACAATTCACCACCAAATCCGAACGGCTACACTTTCCATGACATAATTACCTACTCTTGGAAGATTTGTCACTTCCTCGCAAGAGGCAGTACCCTGGAAAAGAACTTAGGTGGAGTCAGGGATCGAACCCAGAACCTTTGGTGCGGCAGTTCGGCACACTAACCAATACTCGACTGGGTTCTACTTTATGTTGAAAAGAAAAGTTAAATAAAAACTTTTCTTTGAGACACTTTTGTATAAACATAAAAAGTTACTAACTTACATTGGTCCCTTTTTTGTTAGTAGCAATCGAGCTTTACCGTTTCATTGTTTTTGAATTTTTTTGAAGTCGAAAAAACTCAACTTTGAGTGTAATATGATAGCCCAGTCAAATTGGGAATGAGAGATAATAAGCTGAAAATTGGTATACACACCTTCGTTTTGGCGTTCCAAAAGTTTTCTCAAAAGTCACATAAAATCTAGCGCCTGTGCCGTAGGTTATTCAAGGTCAAAGGTGACGAAAATCAGTTTTTTTAATTCATTCAAAAATAGTTAATTTCAATTTAATTTTTGGGGTCAAAGTAGCTCATAAATTAGTCCGATTAGTACTATTCTTCAAATTGCTATAACTTTTTAACTGTAAATCTTACAGTCAAAACTCGAACAAAGATTTGTATTGGAAATTCACTAAGAATACGATTTATAGCTTTAAATTTTATGCTATTGAATTGACTTGATAAAACAATTTTCATCTTTATAAAGTATCAAATAGATAAAAAACATTAGTAAGACAACCTAAACAAAAATGGCCAATTTGAAAAAAGGTATTTATATTATGTCTACTCATGTTTTAAAAACAAATTATTAAAAAAAAAGTTGACGTTAAGAATTTTATAATAATAAAGAATATTACAAAATTTGTTTCGAATAAATCAGTCGAGTACTCTCTAAGATCCTGCGTATAACAAACAACATAATTGTTACGTCTTTATAAAAGAGCATAGATATAGATAGTACCTAAATAGTCTCCGTATTGCAACCAGTTGTTCAATAGTGGTTCAGCACTGGACCTCGTTTTTAAATTTTGATACGTGGATCAACTTTATTTGATCTGCGGAAATCGGTGGGTTAACTCATAAACCACTCTTGAACCACAGTCTAAACTTTAATTTTGCTAACAGAAACCGAGGTAAATAGTTTTTAAATTTTGATCCGAGGATGAACCACGATTGTACAACTGGTCCTAAGAGTTATTTTTTAACAAAATTTGAGCTTGCTTACTATTATTTATACTAACTACACAAATTCATTTATTAGTGCCTCACTATACTTATTGGAATACATGTTACTTTAATAAGTGTTTATATTATATTTATGTAAAAATGAACAGTATTTAAAAATTAGGTGAACTTAATTCAAATATTTTCTTTTAAATCATTTCGGGAGGGGCTTGAGCCCCTCTAGCCCCCCCTCTGGCTACGTGCCTGCTATAAGGCAAGTTATGCATTCGTAAACAAAACATTTTTTTTTTTTGGACAATCAAACATAACATAACGATGATAGAGAAGTCGAAGACAGACAACTCTGTCTGTCTGTCTGTCCGTCCGTCTGTATCGGCACCTACAGCCTAAACGGCTGGACCGATTTGCTTCAAACTTGGTAGGTAGTATTATTATGACATCCTACAGAGGGGTTTTTGGAATTAGCGTTCTAGCTTTAAAACTAACGGTACGTGCCATACGATTTTTAGTGAAAAATTAATTCTCAAAAACGGCTGCTACGATTTTGATAAAACTTTCTGAATAGTGTTGTATGTGCAAACTTTATGTTTTGGTTGGAATAGATTTTTCAGGAAAAGTCTTATAACGGTACCTCCCATATAGGACCGGTTTTTTGAAATCCGATTTTCTCGTAAGCCACTTTACGAATTTCGATGAAGTTTTTAATATAGAAGCCCTTTTTATAAAAGAAATAATATTAATTCTTAAATTCTTCAAAAAAAGGTTTTTTGAGTTTTTTAAAAAAGTTTCAAATATTTTTTTCTGAAAAAAACTACAAAGTGCTAGAAGTTGGCATACTCAAAAAAAATTTGGAATATATTTCCGAAAAGTTTTTCAAAAAAACCTGTTTTTTGAAAAAACTGGTCGAACGATTTTGAAAAAAAAATTTCATAAAAGTTCAAAAAAGTAAAAGAAACCTTGGCTTACTTCATTTTCTCCAAAAAACGTTTTAGGTATTGATTTTTAAGTGATTTATAAAATTTCATATGATTTTTTCAACGCTTTTTCCCAAAATCCCAAGACCATTTTAACACATTAGAGCAAGCTCGTACGACCCAGTCGTGCAATTTATTTAATTAGTTCCATAAAATAATTTGAAGTTGCTTATTTTTTTTAATGAATCCTTAAATTTGTTTCTCCAGTTTATCAGATTTTTGAACTTCTAAAATTTATCTTTGTCTTTCTTTTTAATGCATATTACAATTTTTGTTGTTCTCTAAAACAAGCTATATTTTTGTGTTTTTTTTTTTTTTGTAACTTTAAAAAACACATTCTTATTTTGCTATTTGAAAAGTAAAAAAAAAAAAAAACACGACATCAAAGAACAAACAAATAAGGCAATAATTGCTATGAAATTATAAAAACGAAATATGTATTCCTATTCTATTTTTTTTTTGCCCGCAGATATAGGTACCATATTTTTCCTACTGATTTAATTAATATTCTCAGAATTAACAAAATCAACACGATATCAAAAATTCCTCTTGGATTTTATTTACACAAATGGTTGAATAAAATATTTTGTATCCATAAATGAATAAATTATAAAAAAAAAAAAAAATTCAAGCCAATAGAAAAATACTCACACTGCTTGGATCCTTATTATCCTCGGCTTGCTGCAGCAAACATTGCATTTCTGCACTTTTATTAACAGCAGCGCGAACCAATTCGGAGCGCATAATATCACCTCCATCCGCATCCTCCACCAATCGCACCAACTCACTGAGATCTAGGTTTTCCATATTAAACTCAAAAATTTTCAAATCACACTAAAACTTCATGGATTCCATTCATTCCGGGAAGAGAATTGGGTACAAAAAATTTAATTTTTTTTTTTAATTTGAATTCACTATGTTAAAATATCACTCGGTTTTCGGTTAGTTGTTTGAATAACAAACTGAAGGATTCACATCTTCAAAAAATTCAGCAGCACATAAATCGAGATTAAAAGTTTTTAATTAATACAAAAAAAATATTTTTTCCGCCCCTAAATTCGCAGTTCGGATTTTAATAAATTTGTATCTCAAGTCAGTTTTAGAGGAGATACATTGTTACGGATGAGCATTTTTGGTTTGGACCGCAAGATAATATGAGATACAATGACACGACAAGGCAGCAGTAAAAGCATGAAACAAAAAAGCTGTAGATACTTTTTTAGTTTTCTTTTCTTCTAATTTTAATCGAGCACCACACGCAAAAGTATCTCGTTGTCGTTGGCTCGGCGGCGCGGAGCGGCCGGCGTTGCCGTCGCGTCGATAAAAATATTACACACGATTATTATTTGCTTTTCCTTTATTTAACTTCTTTCTGATGTTTTTCTCCGTAGTTGGTGTTGTTGTCATTCTTTTGTGGATGTGTTTTTTCGACATTTTCATTGTTTAATTAAATAAACAGTTATAGTAGTACTTCTATACCCTATTGTTGTTGTTTTTGAGCTGAAAATGAAGACAAAAAAGAATCAAATGAAAAAGAAGTCAGCAACAGATATTTATTGTAGATAGAGAGATACACAGTGGGAAAGAGTTAGAATAAAACAATACAAAATTCAACGGAAATTTATGTTATTATACAAAAATCTACGCCGGTGCATATTTGAATAATAATTCTGTTTTCAAATGCTTTATACGATGCTGTATGCAAAACTTTTAAATTCACAATCATATTTCTATATCGTGACTTTCGGACTTTAAACAAGGATTCAGTTTTTTGTTGAAAAATTACCAACGTCATTGAATCTTCCGTAAAACAATTCACTTTCCGATGTGGTTTTGAGTTAACCATTCATATTGGGATGCTTTTAATATCATATACCTACACTGCTTTTGAAATAGTTAACGTAGATAGTTTTCTTAAAATACATTTTATTTACTCTCCGGTCTGGCCATCGAGCATGAAACTGAGATTTGATTAAATCTTAACTTTATCTTGTCTACAAAATTTGTTGTTCTAGCAAATATGAGTTTGATCAATCATACCTTAAAATGTGTATCAAAATATCATTCATCCATGATACACAAAATAACAGCTATGTTGATTTGAAAATTCAAAACTCCATTTACAATCAAAATTCAAATTTAATTAATTCCACCAATGACAATGTAAAATCACTCAACTTAAGAAAAATATTTTTTATCCAAAATAATCCATAATGTACATTAGATATTTAATGTTTTTTTTTCTTTTTTAATACATTATTGTAATGGAAGTTGTATATTATACAGGTACTAGTTTTTAAGATATATTATATGTAATAAGAGTTAACGTTAGTCTTTAACGTATTAAATAAATATAACTGACGGCTAGAACCATCATGGTTCCTATTTAGCCTCTAAGCAATCAAAGTTTATTTAAATTTAATTTTAGTGTAAGACCTATGTATGTTCAAGCATTCAGAAATTTAATAAAAATACCTTAAAATTCATAAATTTATTTATTTTCCCTTTTAATTAAATCAGATGATTGTAACGTCAAACACAAAGTCAGCATAACTTACACTTCTTTCTTTCTGCATTGCCGCCATTCAGAAGTATGTGCAAACGGTTTAGGTGGAGAAATATTTAGTAATTTGTTCAAATTCAGATTAAATTAAGCTACTTCATTATCTTTTTCAGTTTTAAATTCAAAGCAATATCAAAGGAAGTCACTAGACAAAAGAAGTTTTCTGTAAGGAGCAATCGCTCCTGTTTGTTCAAGCATTTTTCTAAATAAGTACCTAACATTATTATTTTATTAGCAAAGTCAGTCAGACACATTTTAAAATTAATTCCTGATAATCAGCATGTTAATCTTTGTTCTGCAGGAAATATTTAATTCAACCTCTTTCCACATAACACTAGGATTAAAATTAACTGCAGCCATTGTATATACATTTTTGTAGTAGTTTCATGGAACACGTTTTTTTTAGTTCTGAACTTCGTCAGTGGTGGCGCTAGTTGTCTTATCAATTTTACGTTAAATGACTTCTATATTTACTTCGTCCATAGATGGCGCACCAAATTACTATAAAAATACATATATTTACAATGGAGGGATTTACGGATTTTACGATTTTTAATGAACTACTTATTTTATCTCAACAACGGCTCCTTCGATTTTGATAAAACTTTCTAAATGGTATTTTTTGACTAAACTTTATGTTTTGGTTGAAAATGTCATTGTACATATAAACTATAGTATTACCAATTGAGGTGCGCCATCTATCGACGAAAAAATAAGCCCTAGAATAACATGGGAAGCAACAACAACAATTAAAATGGTGGAAATTGTTGTTGTTGTTTCCCATGGTATTCTATTTTTTAAAAAACTGGTCCGACGATTCTGCAGATTTTTTTTCATAAAATTCAAAACAGTAAAAGAAATCAGATGATTTACTTCATTTCCTCCAAAAAATTTTCGAACTAGTGACCACTGTCACATATAAGTGCGAGCTCGTGCGACCCCGTCGTTCACTTTATTTTCTTTTTATTGTTATATACAATTTTATATGTTCTACCGTACTCGTATTTTTAATTTTATACATTTTTCTAGTGGGTTTGCATGCAAGTCTTCGGTTTCGAATTTTTTTCTAGAAGTTATTTGATCTTCAATCAAAGTTATCTGATATTTGGTTTCTTAAGAATTTTAATACGCTTACTAAAACCTATTATTTGCATATTGAACCGCCATTTTATATCTATATCTCGAGAATTGATTTAAAATCATTGTTGAAATTAGTTAAACAAATACATTGCTTCTTAGAATTCGTATTACGACAGAGCAAAAAAAAAAACCTTATACAAAAGAACTTGTATTCAAAAGCATTTTAAATTAATTTCAAGCTTTACCAAACCAATCCTTTGGATCCCATTTAATTGGAACTCACCAGCTTTATTAATTGAATTCTTCCTTTTTCAAGAAATGAACGTACCAATAATATGGTTTCAATCAACACTTTTTTGCCCTACTACATTCTATATTCAGGTGTCCAGTTAAAGCCCAGTATAGTGCTTACTAATTAATTTATAAGTTTCCCTGCTGTTAAGCTGAAAATATACCCAACCGTTCCAAGGCTACTTATGTCCAAATTAAATTCCATTTCGAAAAAAAAAAACACAATGGCCAACCTCTATCTTCGTTTGAAATTAAACCACCTGTAGAGAAATGTAAATACGAAATATATTTTGGGTAACTTTATTGGAATAGAAGGTGTGTATGTATTTGTATATAATCGTAGCATAAGCCCAATCCTTTTTTATTTTCAACCCAAAAAAAAGTTCATAGGATGAGGCAAGAAAAACAAGTGACCTGTCTATTCATGAGATACTATTTCTGGGTAAATGCAATTAAAAGTTAACAGCAAATCCAATATCATCATCGTCCGCTCCCCTTAAGCTTAATGTAAATAAACCCGGAATATCGATGCGCCCCTATCTACATAATCCCTCTATAGCTTTTTACCTTGTGGGCTATTCAACTTTTGCATCTGTAGATACTATATATTTAGAAAGGTTATGGAATACTCTTTCAACCGTTAAACTCAAAAGGCCAAAATTGACAATATTGACTTAACCATGAAATAAAATTCAAAAGGCTTACAATATTGTTATGGCCGGACTATAATGAATGCACTCCAGGCGTGATATGTGCATTTATTAATAAAAGTTGCAAATAAGCTCATTTTGAGTAGAAATGGTTGAAGCTTCGTTCTGATGGATAAAGTAAAATAACGCCAAACTACGATTATGTTTTCTCAAAATCATGGATCAAAAATGTATATGAATCTGATTTAAACAGAATGTTTTTTTTTTTTAATACTGGAGAATCTAAAATGTAAAAGTAAACCAAATTTAGAAATGTAATGTCTCTATGTCCGTCTTCGAAAATATGGTTGTTTGGCAATTTAATCAGATCAAACCGTCAGAATTGATTAATTTTTTTTCGGAATTTGCCCTTAATGACATCACAAATTTACAATCAAAAAAGTTCCCATTTTTTAAATTTATCAGAAGGCTCATATAAAAAAACCTAGTGGCTTAGAAAAATATAACTAAGCTATTCAAAAATAAATAGTTTTTCTTATGAAAATAGTTTGAAACTTTTTTTCGATTTTTTCAGACTACGATTAATCGAATTTCAGTACAATTTCATTGATTTTAACTATAAATTGGATTAATGATGAAAAACAATTGAAAATCCCATAGAAGGCTTCACACCGTGGGGCATGTACCCTAAAAGAAACTCTTAAAAATTAAAGATCCTGGTCTTAAAGTACCAACTTTTTACTATTGCTAAAATAACTAGCTATAACAATTTCTACGTAATATCATTCAGTAGCTTCAGCTTGTCAAATAGTCTCAAAAATATGACACCCTTTTTTGATACAAATTTTTGTTGAAAACGATTGCTTTTCCAAAAAACACATTCCGCTAGAGAATACGCAATACAAACTGTGAATTTCACAGATTTCTATTCTACGACTAGTATTCCTTTAAATAAGACATAGTCTTTTTAAAACTTGAGAACTACTTGTCTGATTTTTGGTTTTTTATAGTGTATACATTGAAACCACACTGCCTGAGAAAGATCTAATGAACTTTGTATGACTTGATATTTCCGTTAAACGAGCCAAAGAACTATTCATTACGATAAATCTTAAGGTACGTCGGTCGTGTAAAGTTTGCCAGATTACCTACGAGTTTCTGTGCTTTGGACAACTGTATGTCACGTGTTCACGTGCCTCTTTAAAAGTAAAACAAAAAACACTTATGATAGTTAGCTTTGGACTTATTTTAATTTTAAGCGAAATTCATTGGGTCATCAAAAAGACGCTGTCAATTTCTCACATTTCAATAAATTGAAATAAGAAAGCATTTTAAATTGCACATGAAGTGGTACAATCAAATCATTTAACGGTGTTTTGAAATTAACAAATTCATTAAGCAAAAACGAAAATAATTTCTTAGGGCATGGAACTCAGTAAAAATAAGAGTTTGGTGCATTAGGTGCTCCATTGGTAGCTTAAATGTTCGAGTTCGAGTCCGCAAATATTCAAAGTATTTGTTTCTATACACCGGCCACTTAAGTGATGTGATTAAATGCTTAATTAAGAAAATTTTACTCATTTATCTTTCAAAATTGAATTGTCTTCGATGTTTGTTAGATTCAAAAATTTGAATAACTATGATCGTATTTGCAAAGCTTGGATGAAACAACAAGACAAAAATCATTAAAAACCACATACTCTGGTCGTTTCAAATAAAAATTAATGTTTCCTTTGGATTTTGTTGGTTTTCAAAACATTATAGTACTCTAGTAAAACCAATTTACTAGAGCACTGAGAGTATACTAGTTTAGTTCTATTTCTATTCTTTGAACAAATTTTCAGTTAAGTTTTTTTTATAAGGTAAAAACAATTATCAATTAGCGAGGGTTGGTTTTGGCAGCCTGTCATGGCGATGTTATTTCGGTGACACCTGTCAAATTTGTTGTTTTTTAGTCAGTTACTATTGCCAAGTTGTGGTTAATTGGAGCTTGTAGGTCCCTTCCATTCCTGCAAAATATCAACGCACACACAAGAATGGTTGAGAGTGTAAATCACAGGCTAAATCACCATACTACACGATTGAGCAAAACGTCCAAATGATGAAAATTTATTATCAAAATACCCGCCCTAATTGAATAACCTTATAAACGCGAAAAGTTGAATTTAAAACAAAACGGACAGAATGAAAAATAAGTCAATATCTAGTTGTACATAATATAAATACGCTATAGAATAAATCCCGAATTTTCTTCTTGATCCTTTCGATTTCGACAAAAAGCAAAATTGAAAATGCTTTTACTCTACGAACTATTACTTAAATATAAGGTTTCCATTGAAATTTAATACGAGTTTTATTTGGAAAGAGGTTTGTTTTATTATTTCCTGCACAACAAAAATTAATTTGCAAGTTTTCAGGAATTTTTGGAAAATATGTCTGACCGACTCTGCTTATTAAAAATACTACTTAATGCTTAATACAATTTCAATTTATAGCAAAATTAAGTTAAATGCTTGAATAAACAAAATTGCGTTCTTTTAAGATTTATCAGCGATTACTCCTTACAGAAAACTTCTTTTGTCTTTTGATTTTCTTGGACATTGCTTTGAATTTAAAACTGACGTAGTAGCTTAATTTAATCTGAATTTGAGCAAATTACTAAATATTTTTCCGTCTTAACCGTTTGTACATACTTATCTGAATGCATGCAACGCAGAAAGAAAGAAGTGTAAGGTATGCTGACTTTGTGTTTGACGTTACAATCATCTGATTTAATTAAAAGGGAAAATAAATAAATTTATGAATTTAAAGGTATTTTCGTTAAAATTCTGAATGCTTGAACATAGGTCTTACACTAAAATTAAATTTAAATAAACTTTGATTGCTTAGCGGTTAAATAGGTACCATGATGGAGTTTTGGATGTGTCAAATCAACATACCTATTATTTTGTGTATCATGGATGAATGATATTTTGATACACATTTGAAGGTATGATTGATCAAACTCATATTCCCAAGGATATATTCTGTATCTTATAAAATAGTTTATTAAATTTTGTGCAGCAAGTCTCGCTATTTAGATAAGATAAAGAGACATTTAATCAAATCTCGGCGAATAGAAAAAGGGATTTTGGAATACTTTCTACATTTAACCATTTCAAAACCAGTGCATATAATGATTAACAAATCATCCCATTTAAGTGGTTTATCAAAATCACGATTCACGATCCCATCGAACAATTATTGTAAAAAGTAGACTAAAACTCTAACTGAAGTTTTTGACTACTTAAAAAACAATATTACTAATATTATGACAACGTTATTATTCATATACCAGATTCTATATTTATAATTTTTTCAACATTCAAAAATATAATCGAAACATCCCCAAAAGAGTCTATTTTTGACCGTTGTATAATTTAAACAGTTCATATCTGCATATTTCTTAAAGTCCATTAAATTTCAATTTTACTACCCATTTTTTTGTAAAAAAAAAAAAAAACAAAATAAAAAAAACATCATTTTAAATTACGAGTACAATTCGATTAATTCAATAAAAAATAAATTTTAAATCATCCCAATCCGCAAAATCGTTGCTTTTAATTGTTTAAACAAAAGAATGTTTATCGATTTTCAATCTAAAATACTGTAGATCATATGATTAGTCTGGCGAATTCAAATTTCAATAATAGATTTTTTTTTTTGTCAGAGTACCTACACAGAAAGTCTTTCAATATTCTGTAGACAATAGTTTATTATATTCCAAAAGTCAATTAAGATAAAAATAATGTGTAGGAGCAATTAAAAATAAGCATGGCGGCATGGTACGTAGCCGTAAAATACGCATCAAATTATTAAACAAAATGGGGGAATGGTTGTTTTTCTATTTTAATTTCTCTTGGCCCAGACCGAAGACTCATCAATCAGACTAAAAGTCAAGAAACATCAAAAGCACTTTGTCATAAAATATTTCCTCAATATCAAAGGATGTAGGCCAACGTTAAAACAAGACATCTTGAAGTCTTTTTAATGGATGAATATGATTTGTTGAAGTAACCTAATAAGACCGAGAGTGATTAACAACAAATAATATACAAAAAAAAATTATCTTTTTTCTTGTTTTTTAGGCTGTCGTGAGTTTTTTATTTGTTGATGAAATTTTTTTTTATTTTGCCAAAATACACGTACACCTGATCTTAAAAGTCTTCTTTAAATAAGAAGAAACAACAGGGTGTTCAATATCTATGTATATTTTAGTGTGCCTGCAAGAATCATTTTGACTCTAAATGATTGGCAAAAATAAAGAACTACACAGCTGGTCAAAAAAATAGGTGTGATCAAATTTTTTCGCACCACTGTTGTCTTTGATGCAAAATAACTGTTTTTTTTTTATCGCAGGCCTTACAAAAAGTTCTTGTTTTAAGAAAAAACGGTTATTCTGTTGACACTGATGCTGAGCTTACTGCATTTTGTGTGTGTTATGTTGAGCTGTTCTATTTTCTTTGTTGCATTAGGATTTGGTGTTTTTAAGAAGTTGGTCATTAAAATAGGTGTTCTCCAAATAAATCCACAGTTTATATCTGTTATTTCAAAAAAATATTAAATTTCAAGGTAACCAATTTTTAATTAACTTATCTTACTATCCATAAATGATAGTTGTTAATAAATAAAATAATAAATAATAGTTTATTAGACTTTTAGTATGGGTAGAAACGTCCATTGTTCGGCGGAAGAAAGACGGGTAGTTTTACAGCTAAGAAATGAAGGTAAGACTTACAAATTTATAGCAGAAGCCCTAGGAAGATCCCAACATTTTGTGACAAATGCACTCAAGGCCAGATTAGTGCGCGGAAATCGTGGGAGGCCGAAAAAAACATCAGTCACCACTGATCGCCGTGTCCTCCTTTTGGCTAAATCTAACCCTTTTGCTTCGTCAAGGACAATAGGAGCACAAATCAATAATGAAGTCAGTGCCCGCACAATCCGCAGAAGGCTTCAGAGCTTCAACCTACCAGGAAGAGTTGCCAGAAAAGTTCCTTTACTAAGAGCAAGTAATATAACGTCCCGAAAAGAATTTGCCTTAAACCAGAGAAGTTGGAACGGACCTGAAGGAGCAAAAAAATGGCGAAATATCCTCTGGAGTGACGAAACAAAAATTAATTTGTTCTCATCAGATTTGGGGCGTAATGTCAGGCGACCAAAAGGAAAGGACTACCACCCTCGCTATACCCGGAAAACAATCAAACACGGGGGAGGAAATATTATGGTCTGGTTCCGTTTTTTCTAGTATGGTGTGGGCCCTAATTCCTATATTCCGTATTAGTTACATCTTGACCAAATTAGGGTATAGGGATATTTTGGAAGATATCATGCTTCCATTTGCCGAAGAAAACATGACTCTCCGATTGATTTTTCAGCAGGATATAACGATCAGAAACATATGGCAAATCTTGTGAAAGAGTGGTATCGAGAGAAAGAAGTTTCAATTGTTTCATGGCCAAGTCAATCCCAGATCTCAACCCGATTGAGAACTTGAGGAATGAGCTTATGCGGAAACTAGGATGCCAATATTTTCCAAACTGGAACCGATTGTGGGATGCTGTTCAGAGTGAATGGTATTATATACCCCAAGAAAGATGCCAAAAGTTTGTAGAGTTAATACCACGCTGACTTTAAAAAGTTTTGGATAACAATGTCGTATACTCGGGTTATAAGAGAATGCTTAACGAAAATTATTATAAAATACAACAAATTTTGCATTCAAACTATCATTATTCATAATTTAGGAAGACACACCTATTTTTTTGTCCAAGCGCAAATGTCTACACCGTCGGTTTTATTTTATAAAATTTATAATTACTTAATTTAAAAGCCTTAAATATTAATATTTCATTAAGTATTGATAGTCCAATGATAACTAATGTTAAAATATTATTTAAATAAACAAAACATATTAAAAAATTAAGTTTATATAAAAAAAAATAATTGCACCTATTTTTTTGACCAGCTGTGTATATTTCATAGTTATTTTGTAAGATTTACAAATTTCATCTTGTACTATTAACTTGTATTGCAGTTTCTGAGATTGTTTTATCTTACTCTATTTCCTATTCAAGAATGAGGGTTGGGAAATAAGTACTATATTCTTGGAGCTGTCATTTTAAGAAATATTTAATAGGCAGCAATATTTTTTAAATTTCCAGTAAAATTGATAATGGGTATTTTAAACATATTCGTAATAAAATTACAGGGTGACCAATAAATTATTTGGGTTGTTTTTTAAAATACTGAATGACAAGACATAATTTAAAATTTTTAACTCTATAAAAACTCAATTCTATTTGAGCGTATGTATGTAGGAATTTAGTTTTTTACAATAGTAATTTTATTTCATTGAAATTAAATTATTTTGAATTGCAACTAATTCAAGGTAATTATTGATATCGATAAATTTTAATAAAACATTGCAAATGATTAAAAATAAAAAAATGATATTACAATCCTTGAATTTGTTCCATAAATACTTTTAAAACCGTTGAAATATTTAATGAAAAATTAAAAAAATATAAAATTATACATTGTGTTTATAACTTTATTGAAGCTCTATTGAAAATGTTGGTATTTTAAAATGAAGCTAGTTTTTAATTTTTTACTTGCCCTGCAGGGCAAGTATTGCTTTTATGCAGACAAAATAAAATGTACGACTGGGTCGCATGAACTTGCTCTAATTTATGACAGTGATCTTGGGGTTGGAAGTTTTGGAAAAAAAGCAAGGGAAAATTATATTAAACTTTATTAAAAATCACAAGTTCAAAGGTTTTTTGGAAAAAAATTAAGTGAGCCATCTGTTTTCTTTTCCTGTTTTAAATTTTAAGGAAAATGTTTTTCAAAATCGTCGGACCGTTTTTTTTAACGGTTTTTTTAAACTTTTCGAAAACACAATCCAAAATTTTTTTGAGAATGCCAACATCTAGCACTTTGTTGTTTTTATCAGAAAAATATAAAAAATGATTAAACCATTTTCGTAACAAAAAACAAAAATTAAAAAAAGTTGAATACTTTTTTTTAACTCAAAAAAAAAAAAAAAAAAAAAAAATAACTTTTTCTTGTAAATAAATAATTCATGATATTTTGTCTATAAAAAGGCTCCTACATTAAAATTTTTATCTAAATCCGTCAAAGGTCTTACGAGAAAACCAGATTTTAAAAACCCTATGGGTTTCCTATGGGAAGTACCGTTATAACTTGAAAAATCTATTCCAACCAAAGCATAGAGCTTACACAGAAAACACCATTGAGAAAATTTCATCAAAATCGTAGAGGCCGTTTTTGATAAATATAAATGAGTTTTTCATAACAAATCATTTGGCAGGTACCGTTAGTTTTGGAGCTAGAATGCTAATTCCAAAAACCCCTCTGTAGGACATCATAATAATACTATGTACCAAGTTTGAAGCGAATCGGTCCAGTTGTTTTGGCTGTAGGTGACGATACAGACAGACAGACAGAATCGTTGAACCCACTTTTTTTCTAACATCGTAATGTCTTGTTTGGTTGTCAAATATTTTTTTTTACGAATGCATAACTTGCCTTATAGTACTTATAATCGCAAGTAAAAATTGATTCTTTAATCAAACATGATTTTTCAATGATAGAGAAGTCCGAAATTTTGTTCGTCATGCTATCTGTCGGTTCATCTGTGCGTCCATGCGTCTTTGGGCTTTTTACGGCAAACTAAAGCCTAAACGGCTTGACGGATTTTATTCAAACTTCATATATGTATAGCAGTTCAAAAAAAAAAGCGTTGTCGAGGTTTTTTTATATCGTTTAAGCCTGGTACCTTTCAAGTAATTTTTTTTTTTTTTTTTTGAATTTTCTCTAAACGATCCTAACGATTTCGATGAAACTATTATTTCACAAAGTAATGACATTTTCGACAAAATTGAATATTTAGTTTTTGCCTTAAATTTTCATAATGAACATCATGTTTGGAAGAGTTTTTGTTTCAATTCGATTTTACTCAAACTTTGTTTGGAATAGATCTTTGAAGTTTTCTATAAGATAGCTTTGCTCAAAAACGGCTTTAAAAGTTTCGATAAAATTTTTAATGAAATATTTTAAGAGTAGGTACTTTAAAGGTATGATAAGACACATAAATGATGGCATTCAAGTTTAAAAGATTGAAGTTTTCTTAACCGTTCTAAAAAAAAAAAAAACAATTACGCTTTTGACATAGAACGTAAGGAAAAAAAGTTATTGAGAGAAAACCGGAGCAAGGTCGAAAAATGTGCAGTCCTAATTGTTATTTTTGGCGTTATGCCATTTTTTACTTTTTGACAATATATTTCGTGTACTTCCATGTGCCGTTTCCAATTTTATTGCTATGCTACAAATATCGAACTTCCACTCAACACCTCAACACACTTAGCAAATATCTTTGTGATATCTTTTGATACATTTTCTCAATTTCACAGCTTGAAATGCCTCAATAAAGATCTAATAAATTGAATTATTGATGCTTATTTTAATTTAAATTGATAAATAACACCTAAACATTAGGTATATGAAACACTGATTAAATGTGACAACACTTGAGTAGTATATTCTTTGCATACAAATATCCAAAACGAGGTTATGCAAATGATTGAGTTCTAGTTTTTCAAATCAATTAAATCTCAAGATTAGATACATTTTCTGCGACTAGGCTCATCGAAAGCCAAACACACACACACACAAGACACAACTGACGTCAGAGAGGTTCTACGTTTGGCTGTCATAAGCCATTAAAAATCAATATTTGGCTTTTATGGTTTCCATATTTAGACTTAAAATATTGTTATGTTGACATGTTGTTCCCATATAACTAGCCCCGAGAGAGCTGTTAAATTGTTAAAGCGCTTTAAGCCTTCCCTTACTATTAAAAAAAAGATACTTAGCTGGGTGCTTTGGATTTGAATGCCATACTGAGATTATTGAAAAGAAAAGTGTGTAAGTGATTAGTGTGATTTGAAATACAATCAAAATATAGTTATCATAACATTAAGAGGTCTATTAATAGGTTCTAGAGTTATCTAGATACAAATTTTATATTAAATAATTAATTTGGATATTGAACGAACCTAATCTTAAATAATGCAAATTGCTTTTGAAATCATTTAAGATCACCAATTAAGATGATGGCTTTTTGAATGCCGAGCCGCCATGCCGCGCCATGCCATGCTGAACTCGAGACTTGCAGATAAGTGAACCATAATCAGCGAATAAATAAGACATTCGGGGTGGCTAATTACCCAGTTTGTCAACATCGTTATGAGTGTATCTGTGTATCTTATCTGATGGTGTGGATTGAGAAAATTTATTATTTATTTATCCAGTTGAATGATAATAATGTTTGTACTCTCAAAATGAGGTTCATTGGAAACTTAAAGTGTGATGGAATACTTTTATAGGTGTGAATAAGAAACCGCACGTCGATTATATTATTGTTGTTTGCAAGAAATGAAGAGCCATTTAGCGAATCTCTTCTTTTTACTGCATTATTTTTTGTGGTTAAAAATAGCTTTTCAAAGAATCAGGGTAAGCTTTAAAAACAATACTGACGCAAAGTTTTTTTGTATCTCTGTGATTATCAAAATATTTGCAATTCAAATATATTTTCATATATGCAGATGCATCAAAGATGATTTTTGAACAGTTTGGTATTGTCTGTATAAATACATTAAATTGTTATTTCAACTTCACTTCGTTGCACTTTAGTATTTAGTTCATTCTTCTTAGGAAAATTGGAAATTGAATTTCGTCAATATTATACTACAATTTACTGCAATGCAGTGCTTTGTTTTTGACCTCAAACATAACTCTGCTGCTTCGAATCAATTTTTTCAATTGGTTTTTTAATAGTTTAACTACACTTTTTTCATAGCGACTGGATAATAATCCCGAACGTTTTCCTAATTTGAGAATTGCTTTTTTAACAGGTTCTCAAGGAAAACGAATGAACAAGAAGGATCAACTTTGGAGTCATACAGGATAATTACCCCTTTAATTTATCTTTAGTTCCACAGCCATAAGCACACTAGCTATGTATGCCGATAATTCCTTTAACTGCTCTGTGATTTTACCCATAGTGATGACGACACGAAGAGTTCAAAAGCACTTCAGGAATCGTTGGAAATACTGACTGAAACCCTGAAGTGATGCATTAGAACAAAATACCTTTCAGCCACTGATGAGGCACCAAATCGGCCTGAGTTTTAAAATCTAATTTTTAATATAGAAACAGCTCATCCATCCAGTTTTGACATGCTTGCCAAACTGGATTAATATTTCACCATTAGCAATGACAAAAGATATACATATATAAAAATATCATTTTACATTAGTCTACATAGGATTGTACCGAAACCACATAACGACGTGGTATAAGAAATCTAATACGCTAAATTAATTTTATTTCCACATAGAGTGTGTTTTAAAAAACTTTATTTAAAATTCACTTAAGACTATACAAAAACTCTACTCGACCGCTGTCATAATGTCCGTTAAAGATTAACTAACTGTAAAAACCATTTTTTAAGGCTAACTTAAAATACTCATGGTCGGGGAAGATGATGTAACTGAATTGGCATCTTTCTTTGTTGAGCTGGAGTATGGTGAGTCATCTAATTCTCATGCATCTCGAGACATGTTCTAAGGTTGAGTCAGCTTCTTCAATCCGGCTACAGTCTTATGATTATTTGGATCGTGCTTTAAGTTAATTAGATTCGTGCTTTTCTGGCGAATATGCCCTTACGATCCAATGAATGTACTTGATGTTTATTATAAAAAAACATTCCCGAAAGATGTTTTCTTGACCATTATTTATCATAACTTATTACAAATAGTCAAAACTGTCGATACCAATTATCAAAACAAAATTTATTGTTGATATATGTCAACTCCTTGTGAGTGGTTTCTGTTACGATAATAATAGCCAAGAAACCCATTCGAAGACTCCGCGATTATTCAAAGTACGGAACACAAATGGCGAACTGATCAGTCTCGGCATTTAGGCAATGTTGTACCACTAAAATTGAAAACCATTGGGCTTAACAACAATTAAACTAATTAGTGAATTGTGTCCAATGTCCAGTGGAAAGTCATATATCGATTTGAACGGAACACTTGTGAAGCTGTTTCAAATCTTCATCCACTTTAGTGCTTTTTAGTGCGATGAAAATGAAAATTGTCCTCATTGGGTGTTGAATAAATTGAATTCTTTAATTACTGGTCCTTCTCGTTTGAATCAATATCTTGAAGGTGCGAATCTGTCCAAGAAATTTGAAAATTTATTTCTAACAAAACCGTAGCTTCGAAAACCGTGGTTTTCTCTAGAAAACATATTTAATTTGGATTACAGTGAATCCTTTTTAAATTTTGATCCGAGGATGAACAACGACCTACTTCCAAGAAACAATAATTATGGTTGAAGATACAAAAATAAAATTTGGTTTGATACTCCAAAAAAATTTCATATGCATACTGCAGTCCATTTTTAATATTATAATCGAATATACATAATTGTATTTTGTGTGGGCTTAAATATAAAAAGGCAAACCATTACCAGGAACTTCCTCACAAGTTAGACGAATTTGCATTCGACACATGATTTATTTTGCGCATCTCACAATTGGCGAAGGTAACATCGTGATAGGATGAATGAAAGGATAATAACTCCGCATATAAAATTTAAGGAAAATAATTAATACCGAACAAAACAGTTCACTTTCCTTGAAATCGCGTACTCGTTATAATTATTATTTTTGGCGAAATAAGATACTTTACTGAATAAAGTCTAATTATCACAAAAAACCCACACACACATATTTATGTATAGATTATGCTTCATTTCTTTTCAATATTTCATTAATAATACTAAGAAAAGGGGACTAATTGCATATACTCATACCATATCCATGTGGGATAATCTGTTCGTTTATATCTATACAAATTCTATACGAATTTTTAAAAATAATTAGGTACTTATTTGTTGTAAAAGAAAAAGGATTTTTTAATTAGAAGGATTTTCAAAAAGTGTGGAGGATGAAAATAATTGTTTGCTTAGAACCAACAATATGAATGTTATAAGTTCGAAATGAGTTTTGTTAAAAAACGATTATTTTTGATCCGAGAAATTCGTTTTTCCACTATAATAACTGTAGACTTTGAGTTTTGAATAGTAACTCTAAGACAAAAATGAAATGAAGCTGTTCACAAAAATATTTAAATATACTTGCATTTGATTCTCCTGGACTCAAATTTGTGTGCTTTTGTAGACAATACACATTTAAGGTACATTTTTTGGCTTTGCAATTCCCTGGAATATCTCTATGCACTAATTGACAAATGAGAGATGATTGATAGTTGAGAGCTGTTTTGGAGTTATTGGAGATGGTATCAAGGTATTTCAGTGCAGCCTGGTTATTCGAGAATATGATTTTTTTGTGTGTTAATGTGAAGTCGATCCAAATATGCCAAATATGTTTTTAAATAAATTTTGACAACCAGTTCCTTTATTACAAACATACCATTCAAATCGGGTCAACAACACTACCTACAAAATATTATGACTATCACATACATTTTTGTATCTTTTACGTATGTTTGTCTCTTAATTAAGCACGAACATTGCACGTTTCTTGAACTAGACATGCCAGTATTAAAACAAGTAATTTATTCAAGCAAAGTATTCCATATGTGCATGACTCCTCTTCATTAATAGGATGCACGAGTTCTGCCCTTAAAATCCAGATTTTGTATATCAACTTAGATATTCCAGTCGGTGATATTTTGGCCGTGACACACTGTAGTTGTTTGATATTTGAATAACATAATTATTGACTTTAAGAACTACTGCGCATATTTCCTTATAAATTTTTCTTTCATCCTATCCTTTCATAACATAAGATAGATTTTCTACTTCCAAAAGATAAAAGAAGCAGAAAAAACAAATCGTTTCTAAAGAACAGGATGTTTTATCACTGAAGGAATTTATAAAGTCGGAATTTTAGAAAAAAGATATTTAGGTTTAGTTCAAACACATATTCGAATCTCTTATGTATGTATACAATTTTTTTTTTAATAAAATTGTTAGGTATATAATTGTTAACTTTTTTTTGGATGCGCAGGCAGTTGGAGCATACCTTATTCTTCGAATCGTATAAAATATTTATATTAAATTTTTTGCACACATATTTTTCTTGTTTTAAAGCTATCTTAACTGAATTTTTTATGAAAATGTTGTTAACATCATAGAGCTCCCGCAAATCATGTAATGCACTTTATTTGCATTCAATTAGCGACATGATATTAATTTCTCTACGATCACATTCCGCACAGTGATGGTTCAAGGGCGAAGGAAAATCTAATATAAAAATAATTAATTTTGTTGTTGTTATCGGTTGACATAAAGAGTGTAGATAGAACCACATTGCTTTTGAAACAGAAATTTAGGATACTATAAACAAAAATGAACACTCTTGAATAAAAGTTTCATTTTGGACTTCAATTTGATGCATTTAAATAAATTAAAAGTTCAATATCAACGAAAATTATAATGTTGTCTTGTATTCCTCCAAAAATTATATGCTACTTATTAATGCGAAAATATTCTGAAAACCCTTAAGAAGACTCCGTTCGATATTAAAATTTTCAAAAGTAAATTGGGAAATGGTTGTTAGTCTGATTTAAAGGTCTGATATGTCATTGCAGAGTCGAAAAGCTCTGTGTTTTTTTTACTCTGCATGAGAAGTTTCGATATCAAACTATTTTAACATTTCTGTTAAAAAAGGTTAGGCAATCTATCATGAATTGTTTAACGCCGGAACAACGCTTCCAAATTGTGAAAATTTACTTTAAAAAAAATAAATCTGTCCGCGAAGTTCATAGAGCATTTTTACTGAAGAATTGTGTTTAGTGATGAAGCTCATTTCTGGTAAAGACAATCTTCAAGCCATTAACGAATCACCATTACATCCATTAAAATTGACTGTTTGGTGCGGCTTGAACGCTATCGTCATCATCATCACAAAGGAACTGCCTGACTGATCGAATGGACATGTAACTCGTAGCCGCTGCGGACATATGACGGAAATCATAATTAAAAAGTAAATGCCATGAAATTTTCTACCATCAGACTAAAATAATAAAAATTTCATTCCACAAATATTTCTGTCTTGAATTAGTATTTAAAATTCTCAAGCTCTTAATCGTTGAAATATTAGTTTTAATTCAATTATCCTACAATATTGTTAAAAAAAAAAATGACAAAAATTACTTCGTGTCTATTGTGATCGTGCCCTCTCCGAACAAGGTGATTCAGTTTTTCTTTTTTAAACTATTGAACAGTAAACATTTTTTTTCGTAGAATCACTCCAACGACATTGATTAAACTTCTAATATTAGTTCTAACTCCCTAAATTATAGATGGAACCTATTTATAGGGCAAATTATTGTCAAATGACAGTATCTACAACACGATAATAATTCATGATTGAATTTTCTCTTAGCTTAAACTTGGGATTAAAATTAAATCAATCAAGTAATCCGGAAAGTTTAAAAATTTAATTGAGTTTCATTTTATTAACGATTTTTACCATTTTCAAGCTAAAAATAAAAATTTTTTAATATATTTAATGTATTTTTCTAATAGAACTATTTGATTAAATAAATTATGGCAATATCCAACTTTCTTTCCCTGAAAAATCTTTAGCGATGTATTTTAAAGTTAAAAAAAAAAACAACTAGAATTAACATTTAACAACAGCTTGAAATGACATCAAATCCTAATTTATTGTTCAGTTATTACGACTTTTTTGTATATTTTTAGATGACTATGACGGTTATTATTCTAATTTAAAAAAAAAAACTTCTCACGTGCAAAGATTTAAAATAAAACATTCGGTACAAACATTTGTGACCTTTGATAATATCAAATTACCAAAAAAAAAAAATAACATCTCAACTTTTTTCACTCGCTTATTTAAATCCACCTGGTTTGCCAAAATGACAAATGGATAAAATTAGCAATTTAGATGAGACGGCACATCTTCAAGAAGTTTCAAAATTTCGTGATTTCTTTTGTCATGGATTTATCATTGTTATGAAATAAAAAATGTATTTTTACAATATTTCAAGGTGAGACGTCTGAAAATGTTGTATACTTTTCAAAAATGCACTTGGCTTGTTTTTGTTGTATCCAAGCAAATAATTAATTTCCCTAAAAAATACAATACAACGGTAATTGGTTTTGATTCTACATCTATTTGTTGTATACGCGAATTTTGCAATCAACAAGTAGTGATCTTATCTCATCTCTACAAAAATTGTTAATCAAATATGACTGCCTTATACTCTAGAAATAGAATGCTGCATACTTATATCAAATATTTAGACGATGTGATCTTACAATTAAATTTAGTTCTACTTAAATTAAAGCCAAAACAATAAAACTGAAACGAACACAGTGCGCGTGTTAAGGAAACTTGGTTATGAAATAAAGTCACATATAGATTTTAAATGTCTTAAAATCACAATGAGGGGGAAAAATACAGGTAAAGCATTCCACATTCTTGATGTGTGGGTAAAAAATGTGTCTCTATACTAAACAGCGCAAGTACAACAGTTACTGCACTTTTCTGAACAGGTGTTTCTTCTTCTATCTTCTAGAAAGCAATACAGTAGCAAGATACAATAAAGGTATTTTCTAGCACTGTGTTGTAACTGGACATACTCTGTAAGCTGTCAAGTCAGTGACTGTCATCGATTGGGGTTGTCAAATAAAATTTCTTGTAGAAGAAGTCGTTCGAAATCATTCCACACACAAAGCAGGTGCTCCAGTGCCTAACTCAATATGGCCCTCGATCACTTGCCTTCTGTTTCTAGTTTCACACTCCGAGCATCCAGAGATCTCCCTCAACCTATGGTAACTCCAAGAAAGAATCGAAGATAAAGTCTTCCTTGATAACTTCCTCTTTCTGGTTTGACAGTATGCAAAGATGGCATTGGGCAAAACTATATCGTGACTTGGCCCACTTAAGGATTCCCGCTTAACTAATACCTCAATCAGGATGACTTGGGAGAACGATCGCTATTTCATCAATATTTTTAAGGACTCTTCTAACTAGAGGGTTAGAACATAGTGGAGCACTCTTTCAATATTGTGATTGAAAGGGTAATACGATACGGAACGGCACACACAGGCCAGATTAGCAGATGACATCAACATGGTGTGAAGAATAAAGTAAGAAAAAACTAACGCTTTCAAGGCCATGGAGTCAACAAAAAGCAGAATGCGACTCATAATAAATGAGGAAAAAATGTTTGACCAGAACAATTCACGAATCCACCAGATTTTTGAGGGGAAAGAAAGCCATAACTCCGATCGTAGTGGTAAAGAGAATAATGAACGGCTAGTCCAAAATAGGAATGTCTAGGAAAGTTTGTTCACCTAGGTCAAAAGAGGAAGAAGAACAAGGAACTCTAAGAAATTTAAAGAGCCTTTTTTTCGAAACTCCAAATAATAGTGCTCTGTTAGATATTTTAATTGGCAAGAATGTCAGTTAGTTTAGGAATCATTTGGTACTATCAGAATCAAAAATATAAGTCTCTTTCGAGAGCACAGAGCTCAAACTGGTATTGAAAAACAAAATAAAAAATTGATGACAGCTTTCAAATAATTTCTGCAAAACATCACTCCTCTGCACATTGTATAAGGCAACTGACCCTCACTTTAAAGAATTGCTTGTACGCATACCTACTTACTAAACAAAATCGCACATTCCATGCAAATGATATAAAAATCCGACTGGAATAAAATCCTTAAAACCAGATAAGTTCAACTGCCTGTGATAAATTTAATCCTTGAATGTATATATAAGTCCGTTTATGCTTCACTGTTCTGATTATAAAGAAACCTAAATCAACTATTGTGTCACAAGCAGAAAGAATATTTTGAAAAATAAGAATAATCTTTTCATTTTCTGGAGGCATTTTCCCTCAAAATCTCCTCACAGAGACTTTCAGATGTTTAAAATTATTCAAAAAGTTCAGAAACCCTTTGAAGGCTTTAAGCAAATGACGATTTCAAAATGGCGCCATAGAATATAAAACACTGTTCTCCAGCCGCAATTGCTTAAACGGGTATATCTGCTTTTTACTGTTATTGAACCTATTTACTTTTGCAGACAACTAAACTATCCATAAAACGTATCTCAGTTTTTTTTTTTTGATTTGCGCCGAAATCCATGAAATTTTTGATTGTCCCCCTTGACAACAATTTGTCTTGAGCAACACAAAAAAAAAAGAAAAAAAAGTATCTAAATCATTGTTTATGATTTCATTTGGTTATGTTTATGTACTTCAGCGACTATGTACATATTATATTATAATATAGTGTATCTCTTAGATAAAAAAATGTTCTTGAATCAACACCAACTATATCTATCTTTTGACAGAAAATACAACATCCTCCTCCAATCTATGAAGGAAGACTTGCTTTAGCTTTAACCCACTCGACTTTCATTCATCTAATAAAGTTATAATTCAATCAGTTAAAAGTTTATGTGGGTACTTTGTCCCATATATCTAATCGGAATGACACTAGTTGTACACTAGATACTTTTCCATTTATAAAGATACGTGCGCTCGCTTATATTGAATATTATTTCAATACCGCCGCCATGCCATATCGCCAACCCGAGAGACAACATAGGGAGAGAATAATATGCTTGCGAAAAAGAACTCGGGCTTGGTATCTCCGTTCCGTATATCATCTGAAAATGGTCCGGTCATATTTGTACGTTGAAGTGTATCTTGTATCTAAGTATATATTGTAAGCAATGAACAAGATGGAGCATATAGATCCTCGTCTCAAGTGAATTGTGCTCTTTTCTCCAGTATCTATTGTGATGTTTGTATGATGTTACAATATGACGCACTCATGCATCTTGTAGATTACGGAAGTTTTCTCGCCTCAATATGTTCGGAGAAATTTTAACTTTTTCCCTTTGGCATTTGATGTATACTCCTATGATGCTGGTGATGCTGTGTGTAAAAATCCAATGAACTCTCTGAACACATTAAAATGAAATGATAAGACTATAGAAACTACTAGCGATGGGATTTTGAATGTAATCACTTGGGGATTTGTCGTGGAAGAAAGTGGATTTTACGTTGGCGAAGACGTTGGCGTTAGTTTTGTTGAGAACTGCTTTCACTTAGCTGAAATTGAAGGAGTGTTTATCCAAGGATGTTGAGAAGATTCCTTTTTTTTTTTTCTAAACTTTAGTGATTACAAATATTAATATGGGAATAACTGTAAGGAAACATAACCTAGGGGATTTTTGATGCATGCTTAAATTCATTTTGCTTTTTAAAAAATACTATACTCATCGTAACATAAATGTAGGTGGATAAAAAAAAAAACATGGTTCCCTTAGAGCTAAGGGGCACTTAAAGTGGAAAGATATAATCAGGTCTACGGAACTGGTATGTTTCTGGAGCCCACGTTTAACAAAGCAACATGGGAGTAAATATTCTATTTCTTTCTAATTAGTCTCTATTAAAATCCGAAATATTTCATATTCGCATGTTCATCTTCATAGTTGGATGCAGCCTTTAGTGTCTTTTTTATTGTTTTCTACATTATTCTGCTCATAATTATTGAAGGGTGTTTTTTTAAAGGTATTGAACTTTGAGTTGACAGCACTGTTTTCATTGACAGCCATTTCATCATCTGCTATGTGATTTATCTACCGTCTGGTTTGACATTTCACCATGAATTGACTGACGCTTGAACAACGAATGCAAATCATGCAGATTTACTTCGAAAAAAAGTGATTCTGTTCTACGTCCATTTTATGGTCGTAACAATCGTCCATTAGATCAAGTAATTCGATTTACGATGGAACGTTTTCGCACCACGTTCACTCTAAATGACAATATTCATCATCTGAGAGCTGAGACGTCGCGTCGTACCGTGCGTTCAGATGAAGTTACTTTTACTGTAGAGCGCAGCATCGAGGAAAACCTGAATGAGTCCATTCGGCATCATCTGATTCGGTTTTCATATAAGTTTTGTGCCCTGAAGTGATGTGTGAGTTTAAGTCGACTATATCAAGAATCGGGGCCTGCGTACGTCTATACTACACAATACAGCTGTTTGGCACTGAGTGAAATTCCGATCATACGGAATTTAATCAACCTGGATATAACTTAGTGCCATTATTCTTTCCTTACCAAGGTCTAAGAAATGCTGTAGCGTACCAATTTCAACCCCAATATGGTTTATGCTCAAACACCAACTTAAAATTCATTTGGCTTAAATTTACGGTCAATAAGCGCATCATTATAATACTTTTTTCTTTTATCGAATCCCAAAACTGAACAGTGATTTCACTTCTAACGAATTTGATAATCTGTATGATTTCAATGTACCTGCACAATTATTCCTAGTTTCGCTTTTTTGGCCAGACAACACCCGAAGGATGGTTTGTTGAGATCTTTGCTGGCGAGTTAAACCTCTTAACTGAACTTGTCGACGAGCCAACTCGGATCACGGACCTTGCAGGTCAAGTTTCTAAACCAATAATTTTTTTTGCTGACGAAAGTACCCTCAGCTTTTCATATTCGTTTCCAGATTCACATCCCTCTTTTTCAGATGTTGAACTGCAAAGGCAGCGAATGATAGGCTAATTTAATTCCGATCTAGACACCATTGTCCAATGGGGAATTATCAACCGCGTGGAATTTAATGCTTCTGTCATTAAAGCATAATCTTACTCCCTTTGCCACTAGCCATTAGTGGCACTTGCATAGATGAAACCGAACCGCTGTGCGTTCTAGGTATGTGTGTGTATCACAAACCACCTTTTGTTTAACGATCACATATTCGAGGTCGCCAAAAACTTGGTTTCTTAAATCGATGCATGAAATATTTTCCCCCTTCTGATATGGCTACAATCTACAAGGCATGCATTCGCCCTAAGCTTGAGTACAATCTGGGCAGGTGCTCCTATTACTCACTTGTTCCTCCTGTGGATAGGATTAAAAAAGAGCCCTAAAACTGATATGTGAAAGAATAATTACAGAAACATTTGTTTCCACTCTATCATCGCCGCACTGCAAGGAATGCTCCTTCACCCTTGAGCCTAACTTCGGACGTACTGTCAAATAAAGAGATGCATTCTTCAGCCGCGCCACAAGAATGTGAAATGCTTTACCCGGCTCTGTCTTTCCCTCCCATTTTAATATTCTGAACTTAAAACCAATGTGCATCGATATCTCTTATTAAAACCGTCTAATTTTTATTAAAGCTCGCACTGTGTATAAATATACTAAGTGTATTAACAACCCCTTTATAAAAAAAGCCTTTTTTTAGCCGAAGTTTTAGAAATCCCAAGAATACACCTACCGAAAAGAGGGAGCTAATCCAGAAGAAACACTGCTAGAAGCTTTCTCTATTAGAGCTCAAGGATCTAACTCAATATCAAGACTGGTTGTCAATAGCTTAAGAAAATATTATTTTTGAAAATGATTGAATTCAAAACATGTGTGATGAATTAGACACTTCTAGATTCTTGTGGGAAAACGAAGTGCTCTCTGATTCCAAAGTAAAGGAATTTCAACATGACTTTAAGGATCATTGTTCGGTTTGGAAATGATTTCTGCTTCGATTGGTAAAATAATGAAAAACACCACCTCTCAAAAACTACTACAACCCTCAATCGATTTATTTTCAATTATGTTCTATAATAACAAGAAAAAAAATGTATTTTAATCTTATCTATATAGATCCACCCACCTGCATTTATATAAATAGGAAAGTAGGCATAAGTGCTCCAACAAAAACTATTTGTTTTCACTTAAACCAAAATCAACAACAATTTTCAATAATCACTTAGGTTGTCTATTTATACCAGAAAACCCCACTTAAAGTTAATAACCCATTCTCCAAACTTTCAGGATTCCCCCCAGGCGCTAGGATTCACAGATTTTCAACCAAAAGTAAACATTACATTGAAAGTTCTTGCTGTTGTTGTTGTGGTGTGGCTTGAATTCTGCATTTTTAAAACCCTCATCCGGTATCCAATAACTTGTGAAGATAGATGATGTAAAGGTATATAATAGGTTTGGCCTGGAACTTTTATAATTTATCTTCAGATATTACGTTGGGGCCAGTTCACTTGATTTATTATTCATAATATTGACCTCAACACATACAGCAAATATTAAAACACTCTCGTCCCACTTTTCCGTCTCTGATTTTTTGAAATATCTTGAGGGAATTTTTATTCATAGGAATTCAAAGAGAGGAATGAGGTTTTCTGATTGAAAGCACAAAACACAAATAAAGATCTGAAAACCCAAACAAAACCAAAAAGAATATGTTCGATTTCAAGATACCTACCTTAATGAATATGGAAAAAGGATGTTGTTGTGTCCTTTGGAGCAGCAGAAACTCAAAAAAAAAAAAACACCGGAAATCTCAGCAAAAAGTAAAAAAAAAAAACTTTATGGCTCTGATTTTTTTTGTATTTCAATATCAACGTTTTATATCTTTTTTATTCTACAAAATAGTGCGTAGAGCGTTGCAATTACTTAAAAGGAAACTACAAAAAATGACGACTTTGTTAATGGTCAAACGGTCCATTGCATTCACTTCACTAACTTCACAGATACAGTTATGGATTAATGACTGGTGATTTATTCCAATTTGTAAATAACATTAAATACCGCACCCATCAGCCGCCATCACTTATTGGGTCGGTCGTTCGGTTCGGTTAGTTTAATCACTTTGGAGCACGAGAAACCCAGTACATATTTGCCGTTGCAATTTAATTTTTGTTTTCTTAAATTAAATCAACAGATGATGCATATTTTATGGCGATCATTAAACAGAAAACAGCAGAATCAGAAATAGATTTCAGTTTATCACAAAGACCACCTGTATTTTATTATTTGTATCTAAAGTATCTTATCGAGAAACAAGTTTTTTTTTTTTTTGAGGATTAACTATTTTTTTTTTTTTTGAATAAATTTTTATTTATTTTCTGAATGGAAAAAATCTACGACACAACGACGATAACGACGAAACGAACACGTTGATGAAGAAGCATCTGCGAAAAACAAAAGTATCTGCATCACTATTTCGTTATCTAATGAATTCATTTTTATTGTGTCGGTTTCGGTCTCGGTCTCGATTCTTTGGATTGAAAGCTCTTTTTGTGATTTTGAGAAGCAACCAGTCACAATATGGGTTGCCATTGCCATTGCCAGTTGCCATTTTTGCCATATCGAACAGAGAGTAAATTTTTCTCAGCATAATATTCAATCCACAAATAAAAAGCTCAAAAACCATTTGAAGTTTTCTGGCTGTGGTGTGGATTGGATAAAATATAATTTGAGAATTGAGAAGATTGAAAGAGCGCCGGTCGTCGCGTTCGGTTCGGTTTATATTGCGTTCGGATGTAAATTTACAATAAATTAATGTTTTTTTTTTTTGTTTTTTTTTATTAAATTTTTTAATTTTCTCAATCAAATTGGATTTTGTTTTCTATTCATCTTTGTTTTGTTTTTGTATCTTTTGTGGAACGTATTTGATTGTTTTTTGAGATTTAATCATTCGTAATATTTATGATTTGATTGTAGATTTGATTTGATTGTAATTTATGATGGGGATAGTGTTGGGGAGATAAATGGAGGTGATCAACCTTGTTCTTGACAATAACTTTTTTTTTTCATAAATGCAAATTAGTATCTAATGCCTTCAACCCTATACATACACTGAAGGTATCACGGAAGTTTACAGAGGATCTATTGGAAATGTTTTTTTTTATAGACCCACATTTGATATCAGAAAGAGATAGCTGATAAATGTGTGTGTGTTTACAACTTTGCCGGTTAGATTAAAAAAAAAAATTAAATTAAATTAATTCAAGATCGTAGCATTAAACAATTGAATGAATGTTAAGGTTTTAGGGGCAGGGTAGTGTTGCCATTTGTGTTAAGTATTTCCTTATTAGTAAAAAAGAATACAAAACAAATGAATACCTATACCAGCTGGTCTTTACAATTTTATTTCCCAACATATTACGATAGAATACACCATTGTACGTTGTTGAGAAATTAAATACAAGACTTGATTGTACCTTAACGAATTGTTGGGTGTTCCATTCATTAAGGACTTAGTGCCGGTAGAGAATCATCTTCTAATAATATCAAGTAAGATATGTTTTTTTGTTCCATCCATTTTGCTTACAAGCCTAGCTTTTAATATAATTATATTCTGTGATGCTTTTTAATACGAAAATGAGGTGAGCTAGTCGATGTCCATGGTGGTTCCCAAATAAAAGACTTCATTATAACGATTTATTTAATCGATAGAAGTACGATTGACAGCGTTATAATATTTTTTCTTTTCATTCTTAACAATTTAAATATCTACAACATATTAGTTTAATAGGGTTTTTCGTATACTTCATAAATGGACTAGAAACCCTAAATAATTAACACGGTATTTCATATAATTTATAACCAAACTAGAAATCCTATATAACTAACGGCCCTGGCTATGCAAACAGAGGGATAAACAGTTGAAGTGAAGCCCCGGTCCTGGCAATGCAAACCAAGGAATAAACAGTAGCCTCTCTGCCCATACCCAAGCTGTACTTCGGCAGTAAAGCTAAAGCATGGAATAAACGGGTGGCGGTGGGGTTAAGCTCCGGCTCTCGCAATGCAAACCAGGGATAAACAGGTGATCGGCTGGCAGTAGCTTCTCGGCCCAAGTTGTATTTCTAAAGTAGAGCGAGGGATAAACGGGTGGAGTCTGGAGTGAAGCTCCTTTAGCGTAGTAACACCAAAATTTAATTGCTTACTAGCGCTGGTACAAGTCTGGCAATGGTCTCTTCTACTTTTAGTTCTTTAGATTGGTAGTATACTACCTTTATATCGACATAATTGTCTGCGGCAGGCTGGCAAAAGACAAATTTCTATGTCATTTATGCTTCCTCATGATGATTTTTCTGCAATCATGCACTGTGAATTGAGATCCACTGAACGTAATATATCACGTGACCATTGATTTCATTAAATGCCATTGCTTGATATACACAAGTATACATGATAACCACAGGTCGGTCGTGTGTGTGCTGCATTGAATGTGGATGGTCGTTGGTCGACGGGGTTTGGTGAGTAAACTGGTTGTGCAAATGATAGGTAAGTAGATGATCGACTACAGTGGTCTGCGTTGCATTTTCTATGGACATAAAATAGGAAAATTGGTACGGGTTAGTTATGGTAGAACTATCAATGTGTAACGCTTCGTTACAATTCCTTGATATAGTTAATTGAAATTTTGATATTATTCTCTGTAGATAGATTAACAAAGAAACTACTCAAGTAGATTTGTGTATGCTCTTGCCACAATCTGAAGATATTTTGTTAACTCGCGTCAATGGTAGACATTTACGAAAAATTAGGCGCTAGTCACCGTTATTTTAAAAACTTGTAGAAAGTCTATTTCCTTAAAATGTTGATAGTATTTTTCCCTGTTTGTTTGCTGAAAGCAAAGTTTAACTATGTAAAGACGATGCGGTTCCAGTGGGCAAAGAAAAAAACATTGGTCGGCTACGAAAAATCACTTAGCACACATTTTGAAAACGATTTATCTGAGGTACCAGCCTGTCATTGTCTTAATTTCATAAAAGTAAAAGAAATTTTACGAAATTGTATTCAATATGCTGAATCAAAATAAAAATTTTAGAAACTTTGTCAAATTATTAAGAATGCATGTTTTATTGATGCTTGAAGTAGTATAGTAAGCAACTTGGAAATTATTTTGTTTCTTTTATTTTGTTATAACTGTTCACCTGTTTTTTCATAATGGTTTGCTTTTTCAATAATTTTATCATAAACCAGCTCTTTGACATTAAGAGCCCACAAATAGTCCACGTGATTCCACTCTTTTCTAGGAACTTCATAACTTTCAACTAAATTTGGTAAAAGTTTGGCTAATTTTTTAACATCAACTACTGATGCAAGTTTGTCATTTTGTCCATAATATAATCGTACTGGAGCAAGAACATTGGATAAATTATAATTGGGAGGTATGCTTTGACCATATAATTTCTGGTTTTTTACTTTTCCGTGGTCATAGTTTCTGAAATATCCCGATTTGACTTCCTGTAAATAATGAATTATTTGGTTTGATGAAATTCCAGCTGGATGGGTTTCAGCAACTAGGGGCAACAGTGTCTGGAAAGAACATAAAGATTATTTTTGGTTCCAAAAATTTAATAAAGAACTCGTTCGTTACATTATTTAAATTCTTCTGGTCCCAGCCCCCAATTAGAGACAAAACATCTGCACAAATCGATGATGCTACAGAACAAATTTTTGAATTTAAAACTGAATTGTCTTTGATCAAAGGGTATTGCTCTTTATTCTCTAAGAAATATATTGGAATCCGGCTAAGAATCTGTGAGGACAAACTTTTGATATGGCTCATGAAAGCTATAGGTGCCAACATGTGGGTAGTTTTGAATTTTGAATTATATTCTGGCATTTCGGAAAGAAGGACAAAAAAGACAGTTGTTCCTTGAGAATGACCTACGTAGTGTAACTTTTCTTGTTTGGTTTTCTTAAGAACGTAGTCTATCATTTGTGGCAAGTCAAATGTTCCCATCTCATGCCAAGAAAACTCCCAGAACTTAGTCTTATCAGGAGATACATTGATGTTATTTCTACTATAAACGTTTCCACGAAGGTTGCCCATCCAAACATCATACCCTGCATCCGCAAGCAGATATGGTAGTGCATTGTCAGGACCGTTCAAAACCCATGAATCTGATGAAGATAGCAATCCATGTTGAAGAAATGCCACCGGACGTAGATTTTTCTGGTTTTTCTGGTTTTCCTGGTGTGGTGAGTAGGGTATACGATACAGCGTAAGGACATATCCATCTGATGTCACTACTTGATGGGACTCCACAGGATAATTATAGCTGGCAATACGTTGAGCCTTAAAAATAATAATGCCTTAGAAGCATTGAATTTGAAAAAAAAAAAAAACACTTACAGTCGTGTAAAGAATGTTCGGTGGCTTAGTATCAAGAGCTAGGACCGCAACGAGAACTACACTAGTTTGAATGAGTTGGAAAAAATGCATTTTGTATTTCTTGCTTTAAATAGTTCATTTATTCAGCTAATAGCTGCTTTTATAGAACAAGTTGTTATATGTTATGATAAGTATTTATTTTAAGCTGTTTAATTGAATATTATAATTTTTGTTATGATGTATATTTAATTAAGCTTTTTAAAATTATTTATTGATCGGTTTCCATGATTAATATATTGTTAGATTAAAATGATGTAAGAAATAGATTTCGCAGATACTCCAGTGTATTTCATAATAATAGTTAAAACTTATATAATGTCAGCATCATAATCTTTGCATACACTCCTTAGTTACATTGCAATGCAGCATCAGCTCGAATTTTTGCTTATTTTAATCTTTTAATGTTAAAGAAATGTAGCTGATGATATAAATATTCTGTTTTCCTTAATGCAGTCTTATATTCAATTTCTTTTTATTTACTGTCTAATGAGGGAATATTTTTCAAGTGTAATACATTATATGAGAATATTTTAGTTGAATTGTTAAATCTTCGAATTTCTTGCAAAATTGAATAATCACTATAAGAATCTAAATTTGTTTTCAATAGATTAAGGTTACAGAAAATCAGACTGTAATGCATCCCAGAAGTAATATGCATTTCCAAGATTAAAACTTAATCACCTTTCAATTCTACTATTCTCCGAAGGGAGTAATTGTGACACTACAATAGTTATGCAAGCAAGATTCTATTTTTGAAGGCGTCTAATCTGTTACCAAAAGGCTTTCATTCGACATGATTGGCATATTATGTGGTACAATAAAAATTTTCTGGATATTTCTTTTTTTTTTGGATTACTACTTTTTCATCAAGTTAATGAGAATTTGATAGCAGAAGCAGTTTCTTACAGTTCCATTGAATACTTTGATTTTGGAAATAGGATCAAAATTTTATTAGTGGACTGACTGTTAACAAATTCGGCTCACTTGGATTAATTGCAGCCTTATAGAACAAAACTAATGCATCTTTAAAGTGAATGCTATAAGACTGGTCATTGTAACAGCTAGACACTGAATTCATTTATGAGGACTTCGTCTTTGAAGCCATTAAGAAATATGGAAGCAGAATATAATGGTCTTCATGTTGTTGATGTCAAAGCTTTTAAGGACTCTACTGAAATCATCGACACCACCAGAGGGTTGAGACAAAAGGACGCATTATCATGTTTATTTATTTTTATTTATTTATTTATTTATTCATCAATGGACATGTATCTGTTGATTACTTTAACAATGTTTTATATAATATTACATTTATTAATTAATATTTAAAATTCTCAAAACACTTAGTTTAAAAACATTTCTATTCATTTGAAGGTCGACTTCACAATTAATAGAATTAAAAAGCGTTAACGAACGAGTTAAAGGTTCATTCATTCCATAGTTTGTCCTGTGACTGGGAACGAGAAAGAGAACGTCTCTGCTTCTGAGATTTCTCTCTGGAACATAAAAAGGTACAAGATTCAATAACTCGGGTGAATTTAGTCTACCAATAGCAAGATCTTTTACAAAAAGTGTACACAGAGTTTCTCTACAGCTTTTTAAAGATTTGAGATCTATTAAGGCGCACCTTGACCTATAAGAGGGTAAACCTTCTGGCCAACTTAAGTTTCTCAATGCAAACCTTGTAAATCTCCTTTGGATGCTTTCGATCCTATCAGAAGAATTTTTATAAAAGGGAGACCATATAACACAGCAATATTCTAGTACAGGTATAATTAATGAAGTATAAATAGCTTTTAAGGTATAACTATCCTTAAAAACTAGAGTATTTCGCTTTAAAAAACCAAGAAGTGAATTTGCCTTGGATACGATGAAATTTATATGTGATGCAAAAGACAATTTGAAATCAAAAATAACGCCAAGGTCCTTAATTTCACTAACAGTGGATAAAATTTCGATACCAAGTCTATAATTATAAATTACTCTTGGTGTAGAGCGAAAGGCTCTAAATATTTTGCATTTGGAGATATTTAAATAGAGATGATTATATTCACACCAACGATATAATTTATCAATTTCTTTTTGAAAGTTTTCACAATCTTCATTTGTGGATATTTGATGGTATATTTTTATATCGTCTGCAAACATTAGACAATTTGTTAACTCAAAGAGATTCGGAATGTCATTAACGAAAAGGTTAAAAAGTAGGGGCCCCAGATGACTACCTTGCGGAAGACCTGACACTGCATCAATAAAAAAAGACTGATCACTTCCAATTTTTACAATCTGCTTTCTATTTGATAAATAAGATTCCAGCCATTTAAGAAAACTAAGATTGAAACCCAATTTCTCAAGTTTTCTAATAAGAAGCTTGTGATGAACTCTATCAAATGCTTTTATAAAATCTGTGTATAAAACATCTACCTGCATTTTATGCTCCAAGGAGTTGAGGCAAAAATTTGTAAAAAGGCATAAATTTGTAGTAGTGGACCGACCACTGCAGAAACCATGCTGTCTTGTTGTTATGATTCCTTTGACTGCAAAATTAAGCCTATCATAAACTAATTTTTCAAACAGTTTTGGTATGGCTGAAAGCTTAGATACTGGTCTATAATTCTTAATTAAATGTTTAAAGCCACTTTTGAAGATAGGACTAATCGAGGACAGTTTCCATTCTTGAAGGAAAACACCAGTATGAAGCGATTTATTGAAAATGAATTTCAAAATTTTAAAAAGCGAAAAAGCACATTTAGAAAGTAAAAGTGGGGGAATCGAATCCACGCCCGCTTTTTTGTTTAAATCAAGATGAATCAAACCATCTAAAACTTCTTGATCTGTGAAGGAAAAACAACCGAAATCGACTTGGCAATTGATTTCATTATACATATTAGTACAATTTTCTATAATGGCTAAATTATAATTGGATTTAAAATAATTTGCAAAAAGATCACACGTAGATTTATTATCATATGAGCATTCTTTATCCAGTTCCATAGAAGTTGGAAAATCAGAAACTTGACGTTTCGAATTCAAAAAAACCCAAAAAGATTTTGAGTTATATTTGATATTTCTTTCTGCCGAACCTATATACTGAGAATAAAGAAATCTGCTTAAGAAATCAAATTCTCTTCTTAACTGCATAAAATGATACCTATCTTCAGACTTTCCCGATGACTTATACTTTTTAAAAGGTTTATTTTTAACATTTTCTAAATTCTTAAGCCTTTTATTGAACCAGGGAGATTTGAAAGACGCTCTCTTACGAACCATAGGGACAAACTTTTGAACACCCTCAAATAAATAACTTTTAAAAATCGAGTACATTTTATCCAAAGACTGATCAGCTTTAACCAATTCCCAATTTATAGAATTATAATAATTGTTCAATGAGATGAAGTCGGCCTTCTTATAATTGAAAAAATAATTGTTGTTATCAATACTAACATTTTGAAAGTTATAAAATTCGAGAATAACCAAAATTGCTTTATGATGAATTTGATTTTTAACTAAGGGAAAGTTTGATTCAAAAACTTTAAATTTAATATCATTCAAAATGAAAACAAGATCAAGAAATCTATTTAAGCTATTTTTGACATGATTAATTTGAATTAATCCCAACGAGAAAAAATTGTCAACCAATTCAATTTCCACATCCCTAGTAACACCAAATGGCATTAACAACTGATCATCTTCTTGATAACGCCAGTCAATGTCACCAAGATTAAAATCTCCAAAGATACATGGGTATTGATTGCATGACAAATTCTTTAATAAAGACTCAACATTTGATACTAGTTTAATATACAAATCCAAACTACTCTTAGGTCTTATGTAATTAACTATGAAAACATAATCAAATCTATTTAATTTATCAGTAACATTTTTTGAATAAACATGAACACATAATTGTTCAAAGTGAACTGAGATCGATTGAAAATTTATTTGTTTACTATTAAATGAAATGCGGACTGCAATTAATACCCCTCCTCCTCTAACCATTCCAGACTCATTAGTTCGATCCATTCGGTAGACTGCATATGACGAGTCAAACAACTCAGAAGAGAAGATATCAGGTTGCAGCCAGGTTTCCGTCAGAATTATTACGTCATAGTCGTGTGCAATTGAAGTTATAAAAACATCATTTGTTTTAGTGCGTAAGCCACCGGCATTTTGATAGAAAACCTTCAGTTGTGAAGGATGTAGGGAAGAAATTTTAGCACATGTCAATTTTCCGGGATTTCGTTCACAGCATTCTGGTTTTTTGATTTTTGGCGTTGAGTAAAATTTTTTATTCGTACACCCAAGGGCCAAAAAGAAGCGTTGAATACTTTTTCGAATAAAAACTCCGGAACACCGAGTTTAAAATTTATAAAATGAAGAGTTGAGACTTCAACATCCTTCTTAGTCAATCTCTTACAGAACAGCACATTTTCAGATAACTTGAGTTTTTGAGCTACGAAAGAAATTATGTTTTCCTCGGAAACTTCTGTTTGCAAACGAGAGAGGTGTAAGAATTTCATTTTTGGCACAGATGATAGAGACAATGTACTTGTGCTATCAAGACCAACACCAGTCCAGTTACCAGTGAGGGTTCGTTGGCCTGATCGTTTTTTATTCCCTTGCACTTCGATTTCATGCACTTTTGTGGAAACGTCAAGCTCGCTTGTAGGCAATGATGGTGGAGGTGTGGATCAGTGATGAAAATTCACTTTTGTCGATTGTACTGAAAACTGAGAAACAAATAGTACTGAAACAGTCAAAATAGTACAGAACTTCTTAAAATTATAAATCAACGCAAACAGTGCAAATACATATTATTATTAAAAATGTGCATATGTGTATATATCTACTTATGTGTACATAGTATGTACATAAGTTCATGCATTTCCTTGGTAAAATCTAAAATAAGTCATATGGACGGATAGGAACTTTGACACAAATGCATTAATAAAGGCATTTTCACACTATCCCACACTATCCCACAGTGTAATACGACAACGACATGTCTAAAATGTGTCACGAAACAAGTGTAGGTTATAATAGTGTGGAAACAGAATATATGACAAAGCAGATCTCATATACGATTTGACATGAGGTGTTTAGATCTGAAATAATTTTTTAGGATTGAATGTAAAACCATCACACATTCCTTCACACTTTTTTTTTTAACATGTCGTACTACACTGTGGGATAGTGTGGAAATACCTTAATAAGTCTTTTGTTTGCATTTTATTCTATATTCAGGTAACAATCTTTCTTTTAGGTCTCTTAAATTAAAACTTTGTTCACATCTTTCACTTTCAGTCCCGCAATCTTGACAGGAAGGTTTTATGAACCCGAACCTATTCTGATTGGATCTCGACGTTCATTTCGATAATAGGCGTTTAAGATAAAAACTTGAAATATAATTTTTAATAATATGTATTGTTTTTAAGGCTGGTAATTGGTTTCGAAATCTCCAAGTTTAAAGTAGTATCAGAGAGGGTGCCATCGCTGAAGAACACCTACTGTAACAAAGGTTAAACAAAAACATCGTTTTATTATTTAAGAAATGACCGATTCCGATCCCGATGTATATTGAAATCGTCGATGTTACAAACGGGCAATTATTTGGCTGTCAGAAATACGTCAACGTTCTTACATACAACTTTGTTTGTTGAGCCCTGATGCCGCCCTGGGGTCGCCACACCTCGTTTATTGAAAAATCTCAACTCGCCTAACGAGAAAATTCTCTGTTTTTAAAAACGGGTTCGCCCGGAAGTCACCCTGCAGTCGATCTGGATATTTTGCTGGGGCGAATTGAGTTAATGAATCAGCTGTTGAAGGACGTGTGCTGTCAAATATTTCTTTTGTATTTTTATTTGCGATTATACAAAGTTATGCAATCGTAAAAAAAATTCTAACAATCAAACATGACATACGATGATAGAGAAGTCGAAAAAAGTGGGTCCGACAATTCTGTCTGTCTGTCCGTGTGTCTGTCTGTCTGTATAGTTCAGGGATGTTGCGAATATTCGCATCCGCATCCGCAAATGCGGAGCATAGATTTGGACATCTGCATCCGCATCCGCAATAATCAATGCGGATTTTCATGCGGATGCGAATATAATACAAGTTGCGTCAAGAAAGAAGTTGGACGGGGCTAGCGAATGGCGCTTGCCGTTCGCACATTTATTTATCATCGACACCTACTTAGATCCTCGCTACAAGCATAGTTTTTTTTACACCGGTGACTGTGGAAAAGATTAAAGACGACATTTTGATGATACAATTACAAAATACTAAGAATGACTTCTTCGGTTCTCTTAATGCCAATTCCGAACTGGCTTAAGAACGAGTGATTCCACGGAAAAGTATATGGAACAACAAGGACCACGGGCATCAAGTTTCGTCAGAAAACCATGCTTAAAAAACGACCTTGCTATGATGTTAGATTCGTCAAGTGAAGATGAGAGAAGAAATACCAGAAAATGGTAGCACTGAAGCTGTACTAAAAAAGGAATTACTCTCTTACCGCACTAAGAAAAGAGCCAATGTTAATGAAAATCCTCTTAAATGGTGGAGTGTTCATTGAGAGGAATTTAAGATTTTATCACCGATAGAATGCAGATTTTTATCCACTCCACCAGGCAGTGTTCCTAGCGAACAATTTTTTAGTAGCGCGGGTATAATTTTCGAACCTCTGCGTAACCGCTTTGAATCAGAAAAGGCGGCAATATTACTCTTTATTTAGTATAATGCTCCTATTATTAATCACTTCATGCAAGTTCGTGCGACAAAGTCGTGCACTTTATTTTTCTGTAGCTATATTTACTTTTTCATTTAATTTTTTGAAAGAAACGAAGAGAGATGCAAGTGAATGTTTTTTTTTGATACAAGTTAATCAAAACAAATCAAACAAATAAAGCAAAATGGAAGCTTAAAGGTGCCTAAAATCAGCATCCCTAATGTGTTTTTTGAGAACCAAAACCCAGGTTCGTTTGACAACTTTTGGAGTTGCCAAGAAAACCTACGGAAACCCTGTAGTTCAAAAGACAAAGCCAGACGTATTTTGCCAGTTACATTGCTCAAAAACTTAATTTTCAAACCAGTAACCACAATACGAGTACATAAACTCGATCACGATGAATAATAAATGCATTCAAAATTACAATAAAAACAAGCTCGTTCATAGTCAACCTTTTCAAAAATTAAAAATAGTACAAATCGTACTGAAAATTGAGAAGTGGTACTTGCGTACTCGGCAAGGTCCAATAGTACCGAATTCAGTACAATAGTAAGCCTTTTTGCAACTATGGTGTGGATTCAGATTCTGCGTTAGATGAAAAACCAGTTATGACACTGGGCTGGCAAATAATAGAATCGATTGTTTTTGCTGCTTGAGATGATGAAGATGACGAAAAAGAAGTTGATGATGATGATGATGATGATGATGATGATGTTGTTGTTGTTGTTGTTGTTGTTGTTCTTGTTGGCTCAGTTGTTGGAATACTTGACTGCACATTTATTGTTGGTGCTTGAGGTTCATTAATCGCTAATGTTGAACAATCGGATATATTTTGATAGTCTGCATTTGTAGTCTGCATTGTGCTTGAAAATGTATACGCAACACCCATGCCCGTACATCAGGACCGAGCGATCTTTATTTAATGAATCTACTCAACAACTTGATCTTGCGGATGACATTAACTTGATAAAAATGGGGCTGAAAATAGACGAGGACAAAACGAAGAATAATATGCTTTTATCAAGAAAAAGCTGGTGAGTTATTTTTCCAGATATAAAGTGTCCGGTGTTGCAGAACAATTCATTTGTAAACACCTTACGTGATTACTCCCTCCCGCTTTATGGAAAGAAAAGAATATAGGTACATGGCGATACACCTGAGGTGTGCCAAAAAGCTAGAGCATGTAAGTTCGGTCGGGAGAAGTTAAAAATTGTATAAGAGGGGGAAGTCTATTCAATGTGGCAATTTTCTAAAAAAAAAAATTAATTAAATTGGAAAAAAGTTATTAAACAGTAATGGTAGCTCTTAGTATGCTTTGCCATATTTTGTAGAGCCAGAAATACCTTCTTTTATTGAATGTTTAAATAAAGTTATTTTAATAAATTTTCATATTCGAAAATAATAATTTTACAATCACCATTTTTGTTAAAAAAAAACTAAATTTGGCAAATTAAATTTTGTTTTTTGCAGAGTTACGATAGAAGCACAACGCTAAAAATTTGCACAAACAAGCCTTAGGTGAAATTTCTTCCCATAGTAAAATATCAAATATAAACCTTTTTTCCGTTCGTTCAAAAATATATCTCTTTTTTTTCGAGTGATTTCTTTTAATACGCCCACTTTAAGGATCGTGATTTTTATAAAATAACTTTATTCAGATAAGATCGTTTGAAAACTACTCGATTCAGCTGTAGTTTTACACAGACCTATGCCTAAAAATTGACTAATAATCAATTTTTTTTTTACAAATTTCTAGGACACGCCCACTTTTAAGAAGCGTTTCCGTCAAAGGTCGTAATATGCATTAATTTTGTAATTTTTTTCAGCTTACAATACGTTGAGGCTTACAAATGTTTAATTAGGGAAAGCACAGTTTTAATTGACAGACATTTTGCCATTTACCATGTTATTTGTCTTTAGTTTGGTTTGTTATTTTATCATGAATCGACTGACGCCTGAACAACGCATGTAATTTGTGCAGATTTATATTTGATAGTAAGTTGATCCCGATGTTCACAAGGAAATTTTGATCAGCGCTGAAACTCATTTTTAGTTGAATGCCGCATTTGGATTGCAGATTATATTTAAGCCATTGTTGGGACCACATTGCATCCAGCAAAAGTGGCTTTATTCGCTGGTGGAGTCATTGGTCCCTACTTCAGCGGCATTATTGCCGATATACGAACCCAAATGCTGCAACGAGTGATCAGAAATTGGACCTCAAGATAGGAATACATTAGAGCCAGGGCCAGCTGCGGTGGCAATCTGACAAAAATCATATTGAAATAAAAATGGCAAATAAAGATTTTTCAAATAAAGTAAACTTTAGACAATTAAAACAAGTTTTGTCTGTTTTATTTTATTTTATAGTTCAATACCTGTGAAAAAATACCCTTTATTTCGGGCCATTTCATAAAGTCAGTAACGGCCTTACGGAGTAACTTAATATGATAATCATTCTCTGAGACCAATTTTGTGGCTTAAATTTGTATATATCTATAAGAATACTTTTATTGTCCGAACACTGCTTTGCAGGCGTTCCATTACTCTTTGATTGTGGCCGCACTGAAATTCAAGATGCTTGAATGTGTTAGAAGCAAAAAGTATGAAACTAGAATTTTTTTAAAGAACTTATAATTGTTGGCCTGTTTTCTCATAATAATGTGCAATATTTATAATTTTATCATACACCAGCTCTTTGACATGAACTGCCCACAAAAAGTCTTTGTGAGTCCAATATTTTCTAGGAACTTCATAACTTTCAACTAAATTTGGCAGCAACTGTTCCAATTTTTTAACATCAGCCAGTGGTGCAACCTTATCATTTTTTCCATAATACAATCGTACAGGAGCGAGAATATTTGATAAATTGTAATTTGGTGGCCTGCTCTGACCATAGATCTCCTTATTTTTGACTTTACCGTGGTCAAACTGTCTGAAATATCCTGATCTCATTTCCTGAAAATAATGCATGACTTGACCCGTTGAAGAACCAGCTGGGTGCGTTTCAGAAACTACTGAAAGCAGAGTCTGAAAAAGGGCATTAGGATGAATTTTTTGTCAATATGTAAACAAATATACAAAATTCGCTACTTATACTTGATTTAAATTTGATTGGTCCCAGCCTCCCAATAGATATAGAATATTTGAACAATATGATGATCCTATAGAACAAACTTCGGACTTGAAGATTGACTTAATCAAGGGTATATATTCTAGGCCCTCAAACATAAGAACTGAAAAGTCTCTCAGAAGTTGTATTAATGTACTTTTGATACCTCCCATGAAAGCTGTTGGTGCCAACATATGTGTTGTTTTGAACTTTGAATTGTATTCTGGCATTTCGGAGAGAAGGACAAAAAAGACAGTGGTTCCTTGAGAATGACCTACGTAGTGTAACTTTTTTTGTTTGGTTTTCTTAAGAACGTAGTCTATCATTTGTGGCAAGTCAATTATTGCTAACTCATGCCAAGAAAAATCCCAGAACTTAGACTCATCAGGAGACATATTTATATTATTTCTACTATAAACGTTACCACGATGGTTGCCCATCCAAACGTCAAATCCTGCATCTGCGAACAAATATGGCAAGGCGTTGTCAGGTCCGTTTAAAATCCAAGTATCGGTGGAAGATATCATTCCATGTTGAATAAATACAACCGGACGTGGATTTTTCAGGTTTTTCTGGTTTTCCTGGTGTGGTGAGTAGGGTATACGATACAGTTTAAGGACATATCCATCTGATGTCACTACTTGATGGGACTCTACAGGATAATTGTAGCTGGAAATATGTTGATCCTTTAAATTGTATATTAATTAGAACATTGGAGTCACAACACAAGAAAGAACTTACAGTCGTATTGCGAATATTTGGTGCCTTCGAATACAAAGCCCGAACTAGGATGAATGCCACACCAGCTACGATGAGTGGAATAAAATGCATTTCGCAATTCTTGCTTAAAATAGTTCATTTAATCAGCTAATAGCTGCTTTTATAGAAAAAATTGTTGTGTGTGTCTGATAAGTATCTATTCCTTAAAAAAAAAAATACATAAACTAGAAATAATTTAGTTTTAGTTAATAGATGTAATCAATTTTTGTTATAAAATTTAATTAATTAATTTGATTAATTCATCAGGTTCAAAACGCAAAGCTATACACTCACCTAAAGTTTCCTTCAACAAATCAATTGTGGCACGCACTTGTGACATGTTGCGCCATCTTGTTGAGGCCAGAGCTCTTCGATTTCAAGGACTAAGGACCAATGATACCATTTATGTAACGTCATCTCAACAACGGCTTGGGGATTATCCACACTCCGAAATCCAAATGTATAATTTTTGCTTTTGACGTAGCCGTTCAACCAAAAATGAGCTTCATCGAAATTTTCTTGTCGAAATCGAGTTCAACAGCAATCTCATTTCGACCCCATTTACAGAATGTACGCCCGCCTTGCCAAATGGTCGTGTCTCATGTGGTTTAATTCTTGCACGAATTGGATTTTGTAAGCCAGCAAACTAAGATCATATTGTGAAATTTCCCATGGAGAATGGAATCGTTGGGTTCTTCCTCGATTCTGCGCTCTACAGCAGCAATATCGGTATTGATTGCACAATTTGCATGCGTTGTTCAGGCGTCATTCGATTCATGATGAAATGGAAAACCAAACCACGGATGGTTTCACTCCGGGAACCAACTCATTCTGAAAACCAATGGAACAAGCAAAATCGCTTCTGTTCAATTTTAACACATTGTAGTAGGTATTCACAGGCATCAGTTTCACAAGTTTTGCCACTGTCAAAGTGGTGTGTGTCGCCGATTCGTGGTGTAAAGGGATTTTTACTGGTTCCCCGTATTAAATACCACAAGAGAAGCACGAGTTGGCGGTTTGTATTGATCTGTGAACCAATTTAAAGATAATCACATCGCAGGTGACAAAATGGCTGTCAATGATAACAGTGCTACCAGCTTTAATTTCTATACTATCTTAAGAAACACCCTTAACTATGCAATGTTTTTCGAATACAATGTTTATTAATGCTGTGTACAATTGTATAGTTCCTAAAGGTATGCAACGATCAAAATATATTGCTCTTGTTTTGAATATGCCACCGTACAACCATTTTGACGATAAAATTACACACCGCAGAATACTCGGAAAAAGTGGAACTGATTTCAACAGAAAGTGGCACTGAAAAGGTAGAAAAAGAAAGAAGTACAAACTAAAACTACCCTGCTCTGCAGAATCAAGTCTAAAATCAAGAGGTACCCAGCGGTCTTAGCAGTGGTCGATCATGTCTCGAAAACTAGCGAATACTTTCTTTGAACAATCATCGGAGTATCAAACGCACTCTTCCTCGGGTTCGCCAATCGTTTTTAATGGTGTTGACAGTGATGGTATCTGGAAATCTCTGGATTCTGTAGATATCCCTTATACATTTTTTTTTTATTAACGCAAGGTGTTTCGTTTTGCACAAAATATCCCACTATTTCTTAGAGTTTTTAAACTTGAAAAATTTCGCCTTAAATTTAATATGAAATGTATGCTACTTTATGTTTTTGAAACGTGCGAATGCTCTACCAACATCTCGTGTAAGCTGCAGGCTTCTGTGAACTGTTACCTGCAAAAGTGGATGTACGATGTAGACATCAACAGAAAAAATGGCGCTGGATTGGCCATGTCCAATAGCGAAACAGTGCTTTGAAGATCAACATAGTATGAAGGTCTAATTACTTCTGAAAGTCATCCCAAAAGTAAATGCATTTAATTAATTTGCAATACTCTACTGTCCCACTGTCCACTTTTTGCAAACATGCAATGTTTCAATATCCCCAATGTTGAGCACTGAAATTAACTGCAGTCTCCCGAAAATAATTTTTTAATTCTAAATAGAATCTTTAACACATTAAAAGAGATAAAAGAAATACTTTGATACAAAATGTGATGTATTGGTTGGAAGCAACCATTCCAAATTAACTTAGAGAGCATTTTTTTAAGCATTTTATAACTGTTTCCCAGTTTTCTCATAATAATTTGCAGTTCTAATAATTTTATCATTCACCATTTCCTTGACATTAAGAGCAAACACAAAGTCGATGTGAGTCCATTCCCTCACAGGAACATCATAACTCTCCACTAAATTTGGCAGCAGTCTTTCCATATTCTTAACATCAACTACTGGCGCAAGTTTATCATTTTCTCCATAATAGCACCGTACTGGAGCAATGATATTTGTAAAATTATAATCTGGAGGGGTGCTTTGGCCATAGACTTCCTTATTTTTTCTTTCTCTGTGATCGAATTTCCTGAAGTGTCCTGATTTGAATTCTTGTAAATAATGAATGGCTTGGCCGGTTGAACAACCAGCTGGATGTGTTTCAGCAGCTAGTGGCAACAGTGTCTGCAAAGAAATTTATTTTATTCCAGAATGTCTGTCAAATTTAAATTTCTTCTTACATAGTTCAAATGTTTTGAATCTTTACCACCGATTATGAACAGAATATCAGCACAGATCCATTGGAACCACGATCCTACAGCACACAATTCCGAACCCAAGATTGATACCGGCTCAATCATGGGCAGAAATTCATGGCTTTCAAGTAAGTGGCTTAATATTGGAGATTCATTTAGAAGTGTTGATGCTGCAATGCCAATCGGAGTCTTCACATTACCAACGAAAGCAATCGGGGCCAATAGATGTACTGTTTTGAACTTTGAATTGTATTCTGGAATTTCGGATAGAAGAACCAAAAATACGGTTGCTCCTTGTGAGTGTCCTACAAAGTGTAACTTCTCCTGATTGCTTTCTTTGAGAATATAATCAATCGTTGCTGGCATGTCAAGTATTCCAAGTTCATGCCAAGTAAACTGCCAGAATTTGGAATCAGCAGGTGAGATCTTAAGGTTATTTCTGCTATAAACGTTACCACGATGGTTACCCATCCAAACGTCATATCCTGCATCCGCAAGCACATACGCTAGGGCATTGTCAGGACCGTTCAAAATAAACGAATCAGAAGAAGTTGACATGCCATGTTGAAGCAAGATAACTGGGCGGACATTATTGGTGTGATTTTTTTGTTTTGGTGAAAAGGGTATTCGAAACAAGGTAAGAACATAGCCATCCGATGTGACCACCTCATGGCTTTCCACAGGGTAATTGTACCTGGCAATGCGTTCACTCTTTTAAAATGATATGTATTCTTTAAATGCATTGAATTGGCAATAAAAACTTACAGTAGTGTGCAGAATGTTCGGTCGCTTAACTTCCGCAGCTAAGACTACAGTCAGAGCCAAGTTAGTTAAAATCAGTTGAAAATAAGGCATCTTGTCTCCCACTAATTAATTTCGTAACGAAATTATTGTTTTTATATAGAACGGAATGCATTTTGTTTAACGAACTAATATTGAAAATGGCACTTCAAAATATGCATTTTTTTAATTAAATATAATTATTATTTTGTATGATCGTTTGATTTTAACTATAATTATTTCCTGGTTTGATTTCATGCAGGCGGGTATAGGTATAAATACTATGCGGGGTTTGCAATAATTTCGTTAAAAGTAATATGTTAAGGTAGCAGAGTAACCTTTATAATTATCAGCTCAAGAGTAAGTGTTTGGAAACACGTAATAGGTAACCCCGAATCAAACAATGCACGGGTTGGAGTATCTTGTGTGCTGGTTCCACAGTAAAACCATGCAAAAGTACAAAATGAAAATCATTCTTCCCAAACCAACCTGATTTGTATATGTTTATACCTTACAAAAGGAAATATGCCGAGATAAAACCATTCCGATGTGGAATTAAGTACTTGAGTCGAGTTGAATTTGTATATCCCAGCCGGCCGGTAGGACTTACCAAACCAACACAAAAAGCATATTTTTACAGTACACTTTGAGGTTTGATTTCTTTCAAAATGGCTCCGTAATAAACCAACAACATATTTCTTATGATGAAAATGGAGACCCGCCTCAAAAGGAAGGGGACGGTAAATTTTGTCCATTAATTTCCGTTTTTAACAAAATGAAAAAAAAAAAAATTAGAATTTAGATATTTAAAAAAAAATGGGATTGTACCGTTATGTCTAGTGGGTTGTAAATAAAATTCACGACTGGGTCACATAAACTTGCTCTAATGTGTGACAGTGGTGTTGGGGCTTGAGATTTTGAAACTATTCAATTTCTTTTACAATTTTCGAAAATATAATTATTTGAATTTTTTTTTTTGAGTATGCCACAATTTAGTTCTTTGTAGTTTTTATCAGGAAAATAAAATTTAAAAAAAAATTAAACAAACCGTTTTTGAAAAAAAAAAATCATACAAATTTTTTTAAAATAAAAAAAACTTTGTTTGTAAGATCACATTAAAAATTTTATCAAAGTCCTTCAAGTGGCTCACGAGAAAATCGGATTTGAAAAAAATAAAGTGCCCTGCTGGGTCAGAAGAACTTGCTCTTAAGTGTGACAATGGTCTCGGGGATTTAGGTTTTGGAAAAATATTAAAGGAACAAATCATATGAAATTTTATTAATCACTAATCAAATCAATAGTTAAAAGGTTTTTTTTGAGAAAATGAAGCCATCAGATTTATTTTACTTTTTTAAATTTTAAGGACATTTTTTTCAACATCTTTAGACCAGTTTTTCCAAAAAACGGTTTTTTTTTTGAAAAACTTTTCGAAAACATATTCCATTTTTTTTTTGGAATATGCCAACAATTAGCAGTTTAAAATTCTTACCAGATAACAAAAAATTAAAAAATTTTAACAAACCATTTTTGAAAAATCCAAAAATAAAAAAAAAATTTAACTTAAAAAAAAACCCAAATAAAGTTTTTTTTTTTGAAAAATGAAAGAATTAATATTATTTTGTTTATAAAATAGCTTTCACGTAAAAATTTTCATCGATATCCGTTCAGTGGCTTACGAGAAAATCTGTTATGAAAAAACTGGTCCTATGGGAGGTACCGTCACAAGAATTTTCCTGAAAAATTAATTCCAACCAAAACATAAAGTTTACCCAAAAAACACAGCCGTTTTTGAGATTAATGAGTTTTTCATAAAAAATCATACGGCAGGTACCGTTAGTGTTGGAGCTAGAATGCTAATGCTAATTCCAAAAAACCCCTCTGTAGGACATCATAATAATACTATGTACCAAGGTCGAAGCGAATCGGTCCAGCCGTTTAGGCTATAGGTGCTGATAAAGACAGACGGACAGACAGGCAGACAAAATTGTCGGACCCACTTTTGTAGGCTTCTCTATCATCGTAATGTTATGTTTGATTGTTGTTTTTACGAATGCATAACTTGCCTTCCTTTAATCGCAAGTAAAAATGAAATAAATCACAGAAAAATTGTTGTTAATATAAAAATGACTTTATTTAAAAAAATTATTCCTTGACATTTTTATTAGTTGGCTCCAGTGTAGTCCAATTTGAGGTCCAATTTCCGATCACTCTTGGCAGCGTTTGGTGACGTGCATTGGAAATAACGCAGAGAATGTTGTTTTGCAAGTTGTCAATCATCTCTGGCTTTAAACACCTCGCCAGAAAATAGTCTAGCAGTGTTAAACCGTACTATCAATCGTTTTCTTCAACAAATCAATTGTGGCACGCGCTGTGTGACATGTTGAAACCACAGCTCCCCCACCTTAAGGCGACTCAACTCAGGAACGAAAAAGTCATTGATCTATAATGGTATCCATTGACTGTAACCCTCTGGACGGCATCTCTTTAAAGAGGTAACGACCAATGATTCCACCAGAATATAAAGCACACCAAACTCCCAGTTTTTCTTTATGTAATGGCGTTTCAGCTTCCACCATTGGCTTGAGGAGTATCCTCAACAGTTTTGCTATTGTCATTGCCATTCAACCGAAAATGAGCTTCAAACCAAACTAAAGTTAAATTACATGGCGGATGACAAGATGGCTGTCAATGAAAACAGACTGCTGTCAAGTTAAAGTTCCATACCTATCAAAAAACACTCTTAAGTTAGTTCCACAATATCCCACAGTGTAATACGACATGTCAAAAATGTGTGATGAAACAGGTAATAGTGTGGAAACAGAATATGACAGCGCAGATCTCATACGATTTGGTATATATGTTTAGATCTGAAATATTTTTTTTAGGGTGTGATGTAGGTAAGACCATCACACATTCCTTCACACTTTTTTTTGACTTGTCATACTACACTGTGGGATAGTGTGGAACTACCTTTAATAGTTATGTACATATAATGAAATTCTGATTCATATATTGAATACTGACTAAGATAATGCCAATGAAAGCTACACAATCTTGACCCAGTATTCACCAAACCGTGACCCTTGTAACATTTTGTTCGATTAAAATCTAGAACCATTCTAGCTCAAACCTAATGCATCTTAAATCATTCCGAGTTGAGCAATTATAAATGAATTAAATTATTGAAAAAGTGGAAATGTATATTTATTTTTGTGTATGTTTCATTATTGTTTTCCAGTTTTTTCAAAGCGGTCAGTAGCGCTAATGATTCTGTCATATAATAATGGCTTCACTTCCATTGCCCACAAAAAGTCCAAATGATTAAAAGTTGGATAGGGAACATGAAAACTTTCTACGACATTTGGCAACAAGCGTTGCAGTTTTTGAACATCCACAACCGACGCAAAATTATCGTTGTCACTGTAGTACAGGTGTACGGGAGCCACGATATTTTTCTCATTATAATTGGGTGGCGTGCTTTTGTTGTACTTAAGGTTGTTCTTCACAGTTCCATAGTCGTACTTCCTCCACATACCTGTCTGAAAGCCTTGCAAAAAATGAAGGAGCTGTCCGGTTGATGAACCAGCAGTATGAGTCTCGAGAACTTCCGGCAGCAACGTCTGGAAGAACACTTTAAACAAACTGTTTGATCACTCTGATACAAGATTACTCACTCTGTTCAAATGTTTGGAATCCCATCCGGCCACTAAAAATAAAATATTCGAACATATTGGCTGAAATAGTGATTCATCCTGACAAGCTCTTGAACCTAGCCTCGAAAGAAGCTGGTTATTTGGCATAAATTCCGTAGTGCCCATCATATCAGCAAGTTGAGATGGATGACCTAGCATCGGACCCAATAATTTGGCCATGGGGGTCTTCATATGATCGACATATACGATTGGAGCCAACATATGGGCGGTTTTGATCTTGGCATTATATTCGGGTAGCTCGGCCATGAGGACAAAGAACATTGTTGTACCCTGGGAGTGAGCCACAAAGTGAAGGCCGTGTTGGTTTGATTGAAACAGTGCCCAGTCAATCATAGCTGGCAAGTCTATCACAGCCAATTCATTCCAAGTGAAGTCCCAAAAATTTGGAAGGTTACTTGAAATATGAACGTGTTTCTTGGAATAGGTATTACCACGGTTATTTCCCAACCAAACGTCGTAGCCAGCGTCAGATAAGAGAAATGCCAGTGCGTTATTCGGTCCATTTGCAATCCAACAATCCGATGAACTCAGGACACCATGCTCAAGGAAGACTACTGGTCTGTTTTGGTTCTGGTTTTTCAACTTAGGAGAATAGGGAATTCGGAAGACAGTGAGGATATATCCATCTGATGTCTGAACCTTATGAGTCTCCGCAGGATAGTTGTATCTTGCAATTCGTTGAGCCTTATGGAATTATTGTTTCAAGTTATTTTAGTAACAAGTTTGAAAAAATACAATAATTTACCGTGGTCAAAATTAGACTGTCTGTTGCTGAGCTGAAGACAGCCACACCAATGATGGAAACTAGAACAAGCTTCATCACATTGACTGATTACTGGAATCGGACTAATTGCTGATTTTCGTGGAAGGATTGGTTTCAACCATCACACACTAATGACTATCTAAACGTTGCGTTGATGAAGCGAGATATCAAAATATTCATATATTTGACTGAATTGTAGAATTCGTTTAAATTAAGTTTGTTTAAATTTGTTTTAAATTTAATGAAAATAAATAAATAATAATTAAAGAAGTGAAAGAGTCATTATTCAATGTGTGAATGGTTCATTTGATTTTGGATGTAGATATGTCTACAAAAATAGTATTAGGTTTTGAATTCAATTATAATAAGAGTTTTGACTGAAGTTAGTGTTGCGATTTCACAGTAAAATTCTCTTTATGGTATAACATCGAAAATCTCACAAAGTCAAAGAAAATTATTTCAAAAATGTTAATATATGCAAAACGGGCTTTTGAGTGCAAGGATTTCATTATTTTGAATAGTATCTATACACTGTCCAAGAAAAATTGTCAGTACAGACCTTTCGGTGAAGCTTTTTTAATAACATGCATGGCTGCTTATCTCAGGGCTCAGGGATCAGAGATCAGAGCTTAGGGCTCAGGACTAAGGACTCAGGGCTCAGAGCTTATTGCTAAAAAGCGTGTTACCATTATTGAGAAAGAGAATCTAGCAACAGAATTTTTATAAGAGCTTTAGAATGTCGTTAATTTTTGAAAAAAGATATAATGTGATTGAGTGGATTACTGTTATTAATTGATAATTTGAAGAACCCGTTAATAATTGTATACGCATGAAAATGAAAACATTTTTTAAGCTTTGCTCAGTTGGTTTTAAGGTAATTATAGCAGCCGCATAAGTTTCATATTTAGTCCCCAATTGGCGCGTCCTCAGATTCAGTATCGAACAATCTATTACAGCGAGTGAAAATAATTATATTATTTGAAATTTTACCAAGCTAAACGACTTTTGGTTTGCTTTTCTATTCTTCGCTATGATGAATCGCACTGAGCTTCAAACTGCATTCGAGCAGTGCGGCTAAAGAATGAACCTTCAATATTACGTCTGATATAAAACTTAATGAAAAGCCGTGGACATTGTTGTCAGAAAAACAATTTTGTGAATTTAAAAGTCTTATACTAGTAATAAATAATTGATATAAAGATGTGAAATATAGAGTAGGAAACACAATAGAGCCTTGCGGCACACCAGTATTTCTTTTGATAGCATCATAATGAAAACGGGACAAAAAACTTCTGAAATATGTGTTACTGCTGCAGCTACATAATTGTGCGCAGCCAGAAAAATCGCAAGTTTGTCCAATTCTACTTAATCTTCTCAAAGAAGAATTGATTGTGATTAAAATAAACACATCCTTACTGCGAGCTCCGAGATATACTATATATGTACAAGTACATACACGTTTTTATCGTTAATTTTTATACCCTATTCCATAGAATGGGTATATTGTATTTGGTGTGGAGTTTGTAACATAGAGAAATAATACCGTTAGGTATAGAAAAGTATATATATTCTGACTCAGAATCAAAAGCCTAGTCGATTTAGCCATGTCCGTCCGTATGTATACTCTCTAGAGGTCGCAATTTTTGAGCTAGAAAGCTGAAATTTGATATATATAATCTTTGGTTCAAAAGTAAGGCTAAGTTCTTGAACCGGTAAAATCCGCCCACAAACACGCCCACAATCGACATTTTTGTTGAACAACCTCAATTTGGTAAAATTAAATTATGTTTTTGTACAGTTACGAAAAAAGCATAACGCTAAAATTTTGCACACGCAAGTTTTAGGTAAACCTTCTTCCAATCAAATAAAAATATTTCAGTTTGGGCGTGGCTTACGCCTATTTTTCATACAAAACCATCAATATTGTTTTTATAAAATAACAATTGTTATATTAAAGCGACAAATATTAAATTTTGTGGGTCTTACTGGCACATAAACATCTTGTGTATGAAATCAAAAAAATTGATTTTGGGCGTGGCTGACACCCACTTTTCATTAGAAAATATAAAAAAATTGTTTTTGTAAATAAACGGTATTTATAATTAATCCGCAAGGCAAAATTTTGCGTCTCTTAATAGAAACGAAAAGGTTTGTGTATGAAAAGAAATTTTTGAATTTTGGGCGTGGCTTACGCCTACTTTTCATGAAAGAACGAAAAACGTAGCCTTAAGAATTTAAGGCATTTCCAATGTTTAATTTATACCTTTTTCCTTCCGTTCGTTATTTCAGAAATATATCTCTACATTTTCGTTTGTAAATTTTTTCAATACGCCCACTTTTAAAGGCGTGATTTTGGTAAAATACCTTTGTTCAGGTAAGATTGTTTAAAAACTACTCGATTCAGCTGTAGTCTTACACATATGCCTAAATACTGAAAAAAGTGCAGTTAGTGCTTCAAATTTTTAAGACACGCCCACTTTTAAGGGGCGTTTACGTCAAAAGTCGTATAATGCATTAATTTTTTTAACGTTTTTTAATTATCGGTCGCAGTTTTGAAGTAAACAGATGAACACTTGGATTTATATTCCTTGGTTACGTAGCAGAGTGTCTTCCAAGAATTGTTAAAAACACCCATAATCTCGATTTCCATTCCAAATCTAATTTTTAAAAATTTAAGTTTTGTATTGTTTTGTTCAAATCGATCTGCAAGAATAAAATTGAATGTCACTGAGCTCATACCAATTGCCTTGGCAATAAAACGTTTTAACTTTGGGCGTAGCGCACGCCTTTTTTTATTGCGCCAGCATTAATTGAACATCACACCGCACAAAATTAATGTTATTGCATTTTGTTCTGTCTGCTTAAGAAGAATTTTGTTTCTGAAACATCGGCTGTTTGCGGGAGGCAGACGCATGCACATACAAAAATATGGGGAATAGGGTATCCAACAGTTCGTTGCAAACGTACTGTAGCTCGCGCTTATGTTTAATTTTCTTTTATATTTTTGATCTCCTGTAGGAATAATTTGACATCAAAAGCACTTCGAATCAAAATATTTTTCTTATCAAATAATCATTCTCTCACAATATCAAAAGGGAGTTTAATTATATTCAAAAATTTAATATCAAATAGATTTCAGAATAAAATTGTAACAAACCATTTGACATACAAAAAACGATGTTTTTATTTTCAGTAAGTCGCGTAAAAAAGTAAAGTGCCTAATTAAATTTTTCTTAGAATATTTTACTCAAAAATTTTTGGTTATTAGATAAAAATCAATATCTAAGGCTAAAAGTACATCACCAAGGATTATAATTATAACTTATTCAATTGTCGCCAAAGTCACATGTTTTGACATGAATGTGTTTCATCGTGAGTGTTTAATTCAACAACATTTTTTTTCATTTTCCAATAATCGCATTAGATGTCATCTTCAAAAAAGAAAACGCTTTTAAGTTCTTGTTAAAAGTTCTTGTAGGTTTTTCTTTGAAAGTTGGCACTTGAATGTAATGGATGAATGACATAATGTTTCGTCCATCAGGAAGTTTCATCAGCCAAATTACTTCATGAAATTCAATTTTTCATCACACTTATGAAAAAGAGCGTGTAATGGCTGATTACAACGTAAACGTTTTGATTTCGAAAACATTAAAAAAACGTATGTTTTTTTCATTTCGTACCACTTGAAATAATTATCATGTGATTATATAAATAAATAAAAAACACTTCAGATGGTAAGTATTTTTATTGATGGGGGGTTATAAGTAGCAAAAACTCATATGCTTGTCAGTAATCCTCGTCAATGCGTTCGAAATTATCAAATTTATTGAACAATATTATTTTCAAGTGTATGACAAGAAAAAAGCAAACGACTCAAGTGGATGTAATTTTATTATTGCCTCTAGCAGTTGGAGTTGTTGACTGAAATAATCTTTTTTGAAAAATATTTACGCAAAAAGTAAAACTTGTAACAAAAGTATAGCAAACCCTTATTGAAATAAATTTGATTAGTATTTGTAAAAACAAATAAATTGGTTCCAGTAATCTTGTTCTATAAACAATAATTGAATCACACCATTTCTCGTCAATAGAAATTTAAGATACATTTCAAAAAAGATTTTGATAAAGGGTGTTTTTTTAAGAAGTGTAGAACTATAAAATAAAAAATAAAAGACAGATAAATTGTATTGATTATCATAAAATTTTCTTCATTTGACAGATAATAATTTCTCAATTTAACTTGTGATTATATACAGATTGCCATATATTTACATACTCAAAAAAATTTTAAAATATTTTTTGGAAAAGTTTTTCAAAAATAACCTTTAACAAAAAAAACTGGTCGAACGATTTTTAAGGCCCAACCATAATACGCTAAAGAAAAAGTAAGTAAGTGTCAAAACCGAACGAAAAGTTTCCTTCCGATTTGTAAAGTACATCAGTTGCCCATAATAGCCTTTAAAAATAAGAAGAAAGAAAGAAGAAGAATACCCTTTAGAAAAAAATGAATGTCAGATTTTCGTACGTAAGTACGACTCAAAGCGTACATTACGTACGAAAACGTGCCGAAACTGAACAAAAATTCATTTCGGGTTGGGTATACAAATCACATGTATTTCTACTGCTTCGTAAGTCAACGTACGTACCATTCTTCAATTATGGTTAGCCCTTTAGTATTTTTTTTTTCCTAGATAGATATTTAGTTTTGAAATTTTATTGCATACTTAGTTTTTCCGAGAAAACTCTTCAACTAAATAAAAAAATAAACGAATTTTCGAAATTATTTTTAATTTTTTGTATGCAGCCACTAAGCAATTACTTAGCATAAGAGCAAGTTCGTGCGACCCAGTCGTGCATTTTATTTGTTTTTGAATATAATTTCTGGCATATGGCCATTGCGGCTGGCACGAATTTTGCCCAAACTTGAGGTCCAATTTTTGGTCACTGCTTTGCAGTATTTGTATCAGCAATAACGTGGCGAAAATTGTTTTTCATGTTTTCAATCGTCTCCGACTTAGGTATCAGTGTAGACTACCAACTTCGGATACCTCCAACGAACGCGATACGGCGATACCCACAGCTCCCCCACTCCAAGGCGATTCAATTCAGAAACCAAAAAGTTATTGATCATGGCCCTTTAACGGTCTCCATTGTCTGTAACACTCTGGCTTGCATAATTTTAATGAAGTAAGGACTAAGAACAAATGATTTCACCAGCTCATAAAAGAACACCAAACTATCAGTTTTTCGGAATGTAACGGCTTGTTGACGTAGCCATTCAACCATATTTTTTTTGGAAATAAATCTGCACTTAATACATGCGTTTGCTTAAGCGTCAGTCGTTTTATGTTGAAATCACAAACCTTAAGTACAACCTTAAGTACAAGGTTGGCCAAAAGAAATCACCCTATTGGAAGATGCTCTTATTTTTGCAAATGGCACCAATGTCAAATCTGTTTTGACATTTGTGGACTAGACAGATGCAGAATACAGGTGAACAAGCCATGGAGCGATACATGAACCGACATGAACCGATATTCTGAAGGCGGCGTTCACAGGTCGCCTCATATCTCGTTTTGGCTATTTGCACTGGCCCCCAGGATCACCCGATTTAACCGTGTCAGACTTTTTTTTGGGTTTTTTTGAAGTCCTGTCTTTACGTGAATAAGCCCGAGACTATTAAAGCCCTCAAGGACAACATTCGACACGAGTGCGAGAATCTGTTGCCCGAAGTTCTCGCTGAAGTGATGAAAAATGCCATAAAACGAGCAATCAATTGTGACGGCTCCCATTTGGCCGATATCATCTTCTCGACTTGACCAATACAATTCTAAAGGTTCAAATAAACAGAATCGAAGTTTTTCATTTAGGAAAAAAAGAGAGCCAAACAACATCGGATGGATGACTTTTTTTTGGCCCAACCTGTGCTATACCTCTAAAAAAAAAAATTGTTGTCTGTGAAATCGGTTTACGGCCAATATTTTAAGTGATAACCAGTTCACGAACAGTTCACGTCTGGGTTGTATCTTAGCTACCACCAACCACCCACTCAATTTTTTTGTCCTCACTCTTCCCCCAAACACCAACCAATGACCCACCATATTTGACAATTTTTGAGCCCCCGCCCCACGCAAAAAATTCCGCCTGCCTTACCACCAACAACCACCCATCCCACCTACAACCACCAACAAACCACCCACCAATTTTGCGCAACCGGTGTTCATCGATTTATAACACGATATCTCTAAGAAACGTGACATTGTAACATTGTGACATTTTTTCGTGCATGCTGCCGGTGTCATCGATTCACAAAAAAAAAAAAAAAAAAACATGAAAGCAGATGCTATGAAAGACTCCGAGATTGAGCCGACCTGTACATACGTAAAGTTTCAGACTCATAAAAGATTTTGTTGGCAGTCGAAAGCTCTAGTATTGATATTTTAAAAAATTTCACAGGATAAATGTTACCAACGAAATATTACTGAGAAATCTCAGAAAACCGTTCATAAATATTCGTTTACATCGTTAGTCACAAGTCAAACAATTTTCCTTTCAATTTCTGCATCATTATTGTTGTTCATTCCAAATTGAACAATAAGCAAATAAATATTTAACCAGTTTTGTGGTTAAGCATTCGAGTGTGCTTCTTACCATTCCACACCTGCTTCACTCTTATCAACTTTTTGTTATCACTTCACTTGAAACAACACCTAAGATTGCCGCTTACCCGGTATAAAAACAATCCTTCCTTGAAAAATTGAGAATAGTTTCAATAAGTTATCAGCAATGAAGCTTCTTCTAACACCAATTATATTTGTAGTTCTCTACACTACGGCCTTGGCCAGTCCAATTTTGACCACAGTAAGTTGTTGCATTTTTTTAAACTCTTGTGGCTTAAAAACCTTAAACCCATTTCTAAAAAGGCTCAACGAATTGCAAGGCATAACTACCCAGTGGAGACTCATAAAGTTCAGACATCAGATGGATACATCCTCACTGTCTTCCGCATTCCCTATTCCCCCAAGTTAAAGAACCAGAACAAGCCCAAGCCCGTGGTATTTCTGGAACATGGACTCCTAAGTTCATCGGATTGTTGGATCGCAAATGGACCAAATAACGCACTCGCATTCCTCTTAGTGGACGCTGGCTACGATGTTTGGTTGGGAAACAATCGTGGCAATACATACTCCAAGAAACACGTTAAGATCTCCAGCCTGCTTCCAAGTTTCTGGGACTTCACCTGGCATGAATTAGCCCTCATGGACTTGCCAGCAATGATTGACTATGCACTATTTCACTCTAATCAGAAGGCCCTGCACTACGTGGGCCATTCCCAGGGCACAACAATGTTCTTCGTCCTCATGTCCGAGATGCCCAAATACAATGCCAAGATCAAGACTGCCCATATGCTGGCTCCAGTTGTTTATGTTGAGCATATGAAGAGTCCCATGGCCAAAGTTATGGGCCCAATGCTTGGACAGCCAAATTTAATCACTGAAATGATGGGCAATAGTGAGTTTATGCCAAACAACAAACTCATATCGATGTTGGGCTCAAAAGCTTGTCAAGATGCCTCACACTTTCAGTCAATGTGTGGGAATGTCTTATTCCTTTTGGCAGGTTGGGATTCACAACATTTGAACACAGTGAGTTCGATTCCCATATTAATTGTAATTTTTTTGATCAAATGAATTGTTTCAGACATTGCTACCAGAAGTTGTAGAAACTCATCCAGCTGGATCGGCAACAGGCCAGCTTCTTCATTATTTGCAAGAGTATAAGTCAGGAATGTGGAGGCAGTACGACTATGGAAAATTGAAGAACAATCTGAAGTACAGTAAATGGTCGCCTCCGAAGTATAATGAGAAAAATATTGTCGCTCCCGTACGCTTGTACTACAGTGACAACGATAATTTTTCGTCGGTTGTGGATGTTCAAAAATTGCAACGCTTGTTGCCAAATGTCGTAGAAAGTTTCCATGTGCCTTATCCAACTTTTAATCATTTGGACTTTTTGTGGGCCATGGAAGTGAAACCCTTGTTGTATGATAGAATCATTAATTCTGCTAACCGCTTTGAAAAAACTGGAAGACAGTAAATATAGTAAAAATAGACGAATAATTTTATTTGCTTTTGTTGTTTTAAAAATTGTTTTGTTTTATAACTACTCTATGGAAAGTTTAAAACCTCAAGTTGGTCGTTCATATGTGGTTGCGCTCAGGTTTGCAAATCAACGTTCGCATATTGCATAGTCAGTCCGACTTTTCTATCCCTTGGGATCAGTATAGTTTTCAAAATAAAAGGTACCCTATATCTTGTTCTGTACCTTAAAATAATTATTGTACAAAATTTCATTGTGATCGGTTGGGTAGTTAAGCCGTGAAAGCGTTATAAACAAACAAAAAACTCACATTTGAGCTCAGTTTGAAATAACGACTTGAATTGGTTTGAAAATGTTTACCACTTCTTGTAAATCAGATCTTAGAATATAAGGTACTTAAATATTCCTTAGCTTACCGACGCACGCTTGCTGTGTCGAGACTATGACATTACATGAAAATCCCTGTTATATTGGGCTGGTGACTGTTTCCCCAACACATAACCCAAAAGTAAAATCGCATTCAATCGCACGATTTAATCACATGATTCACTGCTTAAGCATATTTGTTTTGAAGATATGTCAATAAATGTATAATTCAAAGAGTATTTCTTTATATTATTGGGCCTCCACTTGAAATAAGTGATGGCAAAAATGTGTCATATAGTTAATATTTCTCGTGGAGTCTCCTTATATGTCTGGACTTGTATTGTTTTCAGACATAAATGTCAGAATTTATTTCTTTGTATTTATATATTATTTCTTAGTATATAGAAAAATTGCTGCCCAGGCTGGGGTTTGAATCCATAGCTCTAGGATAACAACCATGCACGATGCACTACATCCATTGCTGTGCCATTGCCACCCGCTCCATATTCTACTTCTTCTAACTTTTCTAGGGCTTGAAGTGCTAAAACCAAACGACGAGATTCACACGATGAGATCATGGCGAAAAGAATTAAACGTCACGAAAACTGGGGATTTTGTCAAAAAATTGCTTCTTTGGAGATTTTGTCGGAGATAGCTACGTCTTTGGGATAATAGCCAGTTAGATGTCATACCATCTGGATTTTTTTTTTTTTGGATTTCGTACGACACCCTGATATATTGCGAAAGGGTGGGAATATAAGTCCTTTTGTTTTTAATGGCGGATTATTTCTGGCTCCGCTATTGAATGTGTAGATTTCAACAGTTTAAGTTCTATAAAAATAAATTTATCAGTTGAGTCTTTTCTTCTAAATTTTTCCTCTTTCTTCAGCCGCCGCCGCCGCTCCAGAAAAACAAACAATCGAAAAGCGTCCCGTGAAAAAGTTTGTGTACTCTATATTTAGTGCTCCACTCTACTTCTTCGTCAAATTCCACTTATACGGCTACCATTTCTGAAAAGTACGCAGCAAGCTCCTTTCACATTATTTAAAAAATATTCCTTTAAAAATTAAATAAATGAAAATGCTTGTTTGAATGCGAAAAGTAAAACAAAATTAATTTCCACCTTTAATATGTAAAAATCTTTTTCAATATTTACCTTCAAAAACAGAACTACACTCAGCGATTTCAATGTTTTATTTAAACAATGAAAACTTTTTCAATTATCCAAAAGTAAATATAAATATTCATTGTTGTTTGCCTACAATAAACTTTTTTTTGCTGCAAAACACGTTCGGTGTGGTTCAGATTTATGAAAACTTAGAGAGATTTAATTGTCATTTTGTTTCAAGGTTTCATATTTTCCTATGAACTTTTCTTTTTTGAACCAGAATGAATTTTTAAAAGTTGAAATAGTTGTGAAAAAGGTTCAAAAAGAAGAAAAAGCGAACAAAAGTCAGAACTAGTAATATTATAAAAAAAAGTCAGTGTAAGTTTGTTTGCTTCTTTGTTTGGCGCTCACGCTTTGACTTACCAACCGACCATCATGAAATTTTGTATATAGATACATTACCAGAGGTAAAAAAAATGTTACCATTAATTATCAAAAAAAAAAAATTCTAGGAATTGGAATATTATAGGAATGCACTATAATAAGCTATCGTTGATAGGTGTATACTCCTGAAGGTATTCGAAATTGTTTACTGGACTCGACCGCCTATAAGTATACATATATTAAATTATATATATATTATATTATATTATAGGTCAAAGGAACCCGGGATCGGCCACTCGCGGTCCGTGGAAGTTTACAGCCAAAATTGATTTCTCCGCGCGATTTTTTGGGCTTTAATTTTATAAAACCTCTAAAACTTAAATTCAATATGCATGTTTCGAGAACCCAAAAATCTATTGCTCTTACCTTGTAATCATTTTAAAATATGTAGTAGTTGCTTTTCAACCCTAAAGGAAGAGTCAATAGCTCGAAAAAATGAATTATTATGTGCATTTTGCAAACAGATAATTCAAAATACTTCTATTATTTATGTATAAAATTAACGTTTTCAAGATTATTGTTGAATTATATTTTTTGTTGTTGTTTATGTTTATGCTTATATAAGCTGTTTAATTTATTTTGTTGAATTGGATTTTTTGATTTTGAAATATATACCTATAACATGAAAATGAACTAATGAACTATTTTTTTATTTAAACTAATTTTTTGAATTTGGGTTTTATGTCCCATTTTTCAGAAAAAAAATTCGGCCTTATGACCCACTTGGGTGGGATTTAAAGCCCAAATTAATTTTCGGTCTTATGTCCCACGTAAATGGGTCATAACGCCCAAAAAAAAAATTTGGGCTTTATGTCCCTGGGCCTTATGTCCCTGCGCCGTTCGCTGCTACCTCAGTCGAGAGTTTAGTGTCCGATGATACCTCAGTCGAGGGTTTAGTGTCCGATGCTACCTCAGTCGAGAGTTTAATAGCCCTTGCTATCTCAGTTTCAAAATAGTTAAGATTATATTATATTGAAGTACTAGAAATTATAATAATATTAACCAGAATAGTTTAAATTGTAGTCTTGGACTTATTTATAAAGAGAAAATTACTTTTATTAAAATTGAATTAGGATTAGTATTAAGAATCTATACATATAATAAAATTGTAACGGGTCGGTGTCTGTAAATTGAAGATATAGATGCAAAACTAATTTGGGGAGTCTCTATTAGACCCTCAGAAGCCAAAACTACCGTTTTGAGAATTTTTGTCTGTTCGTATGTTTGTACGCGCATCACGCAAAAACCACTGCATGGAATTGAATGCGGTTGTTGCAGATTTATTGGTAGTACGCCAACTTAAAATATAGGCTACATTTTATCGCAAGAAAATATATAATTCTGGTTGTTTTTTTAATATTGCTGTAATCGAACGTTATTCAATGAACTTAACGCAAAATTAAAAGATTTTAAAGAAGTTAGCGTCTCACTTATGTACATTATGGCGCTGGAAATCATAAAAATAGCGCCACACTTACCTACATATACATGAATAGAAATAAGTTAGTCGTTCTGAATAGTAGTTACATCAAAAACATCATAGATGGCGCTATTTACCACCATATAGAAAATGTCTTATTCAGCGAACGCAGTAATTGAAAAATAATGTAACCATAAAGAACGGTGAACGAGCAATACTTACGCCCAAAACTGATAAATAGCAGTATCGGCACGTAGCATCGTTTTGAAAGTAGGCATTCCAATTAGGTATATTCCTTCAGAACTTATATCTCCAACTTTGCAATTTAAACCGTTATGATACTTCGAAATAATGTTATACAGAACCCAAAAATCTTACTGCTGTAGAGTTGGTAAAGTATGTAGCTTTCATACCACGCATACCACGCATTTTGAACCGGTTGTGCAAAAACAAAAATATACTGAGATACCTACTCGGGCAAAAGCTAGTAAGTGAATAAAGCAACCTTAATAAACTTAAGTTTTTGCTTCTTTAGTAAGCCTTGGACCCGCTGAGCCTACCTCAACCTTAGACAAAAAGCATCTCACAACCTTAGAAATCTCGAAACAGATAAAAAGAAATTTATCTACCTATGGAGAACTTACATCCTTAAAAATAAAAATAAAAGTAAGCTGTTTTAAAATTGCAAAATTTATGTTTCCATTGAAAGAAGTTCTAAAAACATGCTAGATTTTAGATTTTCCATATTTTTTAAGATGTAATATCAATAAGTTAGTGTTCTTAACACACGGTATTTCGAACTACGATTCAATATAAAGCTAAGAAAAAATAGGTACATAGGGTTAATTTCTATGTTCTATCTATCATTGCATTTTTTAAAATTTTTATTCAACAGGTTGCCCCATATAATATGAATATGGAACTTATCAAAAGAGCTTTGTGGATTGTGGAGCATGTTCCTTCAAGTCTCTGAGAAGATGCGTCAGAAAATGTCGGATCTCGGAGAGAGCTTCTTCATCAATTTATTTCTCATTTTACTCAGCAAAAGAAAAAGAATAAAGCTTATTGTTTTGAGAAAAATATTGCATATTAAAAGCTTTTAATATTAAAGTCATGCAGGTTGCAAAAGTTGTAACAAAGAAAAAATGTGCACAAGAATTCGTTAGGTATGGCAAATTCAATCAAATAGTTTTATATGGTTGATTAGATTATTTAATTTTAATTTTAACCGCAGTGCATGGTTCTATAATTAAATTCAAATTCAATAATATAAACAAATATGTTTAAAAAAAAGATGTCTGCTTGCAAGTTTGCGCGCCTGTATATGTGTATGAATATGAGTGTTGTAAATTTTAAACACCTGTTGCTTCAATGTTAAGAGGAAAATGTTTTCTAATTTTGCACGCAAGGTTTTTTCACATCTGTCATTTTAGTTTACATCAAATCAGTATTTTCGAAATATGTTTTTTCTGAAAGGATAATACAGGCAACATGAGCAATATTGCATACAAAATTGTTAATATTTATTATATATTTTTGTATACCTATCAAAAAGATCGCTGCATCTAGCTTCATATATATGATATTGGAAAATATTTTAAAAAAGACATATTAAAAATAATCGAACTGCTTGGAGGTTTCTGAGAAAAAACTGCTAACTTCACAAGTGAATTAATTGTATGATATGCAATAAAGGGAGAGAGAATCAAGACTTTAATCAAGTTTAACATCGTTGGAGAATAATGAAAAGACGAAGAAATTTGTATCTACTCAACTACAAGGAAAATGACTTTAACAATTTTGGTAAAACTGTAAAGCGTTTAGGCATATGGTGGGTGTCGTACAAAGTCTCGAAAAAGTGAAACTTAACTAGCTTTTATCCCTCAGACATTTATAATATAATATTAAAACAGAATCTCCAACGAAACAATTTGTTTGCCAAAATCACCACGAAATCTCTACATACCCACTTTTCTTTTTTCGTAATGCTGTTTCAGTATGTGGTTTGATCACATTCCATGCAATATCAATTTAACCAAATGTCTCCAAAAACAAATATGTTCAAGAAGTAAAACATGCTATTAAATCGTGCCATTGAATTGAATAATTCACTACTTAAAAGTATTTGTTTTGGAAATATTGGGTTTGTAATTTTTACCATTAAGATCCAAGCTAGGATTAAACCCACAACTTTTGGTTTATGATTGAAATTGAACTTTATTTTCATTAAAAGTGTGATTGAAAATTTTTTTGGCTAAGAAATTTTCGAGTCTGGTCTGAAAACATTCAGTCCAAACAGAGATACAATACGTTTTTTAATAATTTTAATTTTATATTTTTACAATACAATCCCCTCGTGGGACTATTATTCTCCCACGGGTGATTCCGTCTTTCTTGAATCTGTCCAAATAGTACTCGAGATCTTTCTGTGGAAATTAGCAGCAGTAAGGAAAGACAAAAAATCACTTGGGAAAGGCGGATGTCCACCAGTTCAAGCCGATTACTGTATGGGCTTTCGCCAATCATTGAGGTGTTAGTAAGACGGTACATTGTCTTGATGAAACAGATTTTTTTTTTCTGCCAATTTGGACAGTTTCACGACATTTGTGTTTTCCGCTTGTCGATTAAAATTGCGTAGTACGCTAATGTTATTGTTTTTTCTCTTTAAGGATCATTAATTAAGATAACTCGACGACACGGTGACGATTCAAAAGTACATTATATGTATTTGTTTTTGGAGTCGATTCTCCCTTTGTTGTCCGTTGTTACAAGCGAAGAGTGTGTTTCCAGGTTTCAAATAAAGTTTTTTCTTAGCTAACTGATGTCAAAACTTAAATTTATTGTTCCTAAATTGTTCGTTTGAACACAATTTTGATGAAGTGCGCAGTCAGATTTATTAAGGCTTAATCTTGATATATGTTAAGATCCTGCTAACTCTTTTAATCAAATTCAGCTGTCGTGAAGCATCTCTTGGTAAACTTTAGCATAGGACGTTTTTGTACGTACCGATCCGAACATTGATAGCGTTCCAAAGCTTATAGCGACGTTAAAATTCAGCTTCCCAAAATTTCACGGTGGTAATTGACACAACGTCCATTTTGTTAAGTATACCTCTCACAAATGCGCAGCTTGTTTATTGACCTATTCACTGAAAAGTATTGCCATCTACTCATCGTTGTATAACAGCTTAGTTTCAAAAATTTATTTGAAAAAAAAATTGGTGTATTTTTGTACTTATGAATCAATAATATTAATACCGTTTTTTCTCCGACTCCTTTCTCAAAAACGGCTAAAGCGATTCTCCCCAAGTTCGGTATTACAATAATAATTGTTCTAGGTATTGAAGTGCTATTGGATATCACCAGTAATGGTGATACAGAATTTTTTGTTTGAAATGCTTAAAAAAGTTATCATAAAAGTATAAGAAATTCGTATCTATTTAAGATTTTGAAATATTTCTTAAAATTCAATTTTATATCCGAAACAAAAATTTTGTATAAAAAAAATTATGTTTGTTATTAACTGTCAATATAAATAAACCTACTTATTGACTTTAAACATGGTAAATGACAGATTATTTTTTTAATGAATTTCTCAGTTTTGGCAGATTATTAAATCAATTTTTCATTTTGCTGTTAACAATACATAATACCTATACACCCACTTACATACCTACCCTTCACAAATGTTGTATTTTTCCACAAAAAATAATTTTTTTTAAATAATCTTAACGTGGTAATTAAAATTCAATTAACACCATAACACACAAAATAAAAACAAAAGTAAACACACTAAAACACAAAAGCCTTATTGCAATTACAATAAATCCTTCATGATTAAGTGGATTTAAATAGTCAACAAGTATTTTAATTAAAATACCTTTTATCCTTTATTTTTTTTTGGGTATTAACATCAAAAACTTATGTTACTAGGTACAAAATTAAAAATGGTGGGGATACTAAAAAAAAAATTTAATTACAAGTGGGGACACTATAGGTTCTAGAGTATTTTAACATTAATTTCAATAAAAGGATTTTTAAATTTTATTAAAGTTGAGTTAATTTCGTTCATTGCATTACTTACTTACCTTGTGGAAAATTATGGTATTAAACGTTCAATAAAGCTGATGTCACATACCGATAAGTACCATGCTACAAAATGTGTGTGTTCTTAAACTATCGACTGCAAATTATTTCGTAGAATACCTGTTAATGTGGATTTTCCACGAGGAACTCAACGACAGATGCAATTTAAGGGATACGTTTTTATTTTCGTAAACCATTTTCACATTGACTTTCTTAATGTTAAGCCCGCCTCCTTTAAAGTATATATCTTTTAAAAGTGAAAGCGAAACACAATATTATTCATTAATATACAAGAAACGAATTCTAATCAAAAATAAATAAATATTCCCCATGTCAGAAGGTGAATTCTTATAAATATTTTGATTAAAAAAAATTGCAATCACCAACAAATTTTACTTGGAACAATATTTGAGCTGGAGCCTTTGAAGTTCTATAATGTCTTTTTTTTCTCTCCAAATTCCCACTCCCATTCCATAATGGACGACCACAAATCTTATTCAAAATACTCATTAACGTCTATTTACTCAGCCATTTTTGGCGTCCTTTTTATTTCAGTAGACGACTGTTTTCGTCCTTTTCAATGAAAATATCCCGCCAGACAAAAGGACAATCGATAAAACGCTACAAAAGGCCTCTCTATTTTTGGGTAGATTTTTTTCTGGTATCATTTACTTTCACAAGAGGGTAGATAAACATGAACAATATAAAAAAAATGAACACATTTTGTGGAAAGGATTGCTTTTTGCAGTAAAATCTTTTACAAGATGGTAGAGATAAGGGAATTAATTATTAGGCATGGTTCCCAAAGAGATAATCATACTTCCCATCCAATTATATGGTTTTTCTTAATTAACTGGTTGTATAGTGTGGAAACATTGACTTCAATTTATTTTGGTTGATTGATATTGTTTTATTTTGTGGAATTTCTACATTAGGTCAACTGCGACGAGTCGAAAAACAATAGTGATTTCCTCCATCAATTTTTTTTTTTATAGAGTCCATCACGATCAATAAAGTGAACAACAACATTAACATCAATACACTGACCAAAACACACAAATAACGCCGCCGCCATTTTGCGATATGTGACAGATGAAGTACAAAATTGGAGGCGATGGAAAAAAAAGATTCACTTTAAAAAGAATTATTTAGCCGATCCACGATCTACGATAGGATCACAGGCTGGATTAATTAGAATATTGGCTTAAAATTTCATCTTTAATCAATCCAACCGTTGCGCAGTCCATAGAGAATACACATACATATACATCGACTTTTACAATGCATGTTTTTTCAGAGAACTTTAAACAACGAATGCAAATTGTGCAGATTTTTCTGTTCTGTTTGTAAAACGCATCAAACACTACGTCCATTTTATGGTCGAACACAATCGTCAATTAGAGAAATTAATTAATTAATTACCGATGGATAATTTTCGCACCATGTTTACTCTAAGAAGTTATGTTTATCATCTAAGACGTCGCGTCGGGCGGCACGTCGAAGCTATTGCTGCTGTAGAGCGCAGCATCAAGGGAACCCCGAATGAATCCATCCGCCATCTTGAACAACAATAATTGGATATGTGTCCAATGTCCATGTCCAATGTCCATGTCCGATTTTGTTCTTCGCTTACAAAATCCAACTCGTGCAAGAATTGAAGCCGAATAACTGCCAAATTTGAAGTGTAATTGCTTTATGGACTGATGGTGGAATCATTGGTCCTAACCTAACAAGCTCTCAGAAAGAGCGTTAATTAATGGAGACCGTTATAGACCCATGATCAATGACTTTTTCGTACCCTAAATGAATCGCCTTGATGTGGGGGTGCTGTGGTTTCAATAAAGCGAAACAACGCGTGTCACTTTATTACCAGAATTGATTTGTTGAAGGAAACGTTTGGTGAGCGCATTATTTCGCTTTTTGGACCTATGAGTTGGCTTCCAAGATCGTGCTATTTTATACCCTTAGACTCATTTCTGGGAAAGGAATGTAAAGTCGCTGTAGTTCTCATCGATAATTAATTTTATTTTCTTCTTTTTTCTTTTAAGCGGAAAGGACGTGCTTTTGTAAGTCCGAATAATTTTAAAGAATGCACTCGGAAATTTGGAATTTGGAAATTTTTGTGACAATGATAAGGACAACAAAATAAAGCAGTTGTTAACTAAGCTTCGGGTTTTTTTTTAATTCGTCAAGCTTAAAATGTTATGAAAACTTTTCATTTGAAGAAGTGTGCTTTAGACTTCCACGGGCGAATAATATGATCTTTAAACATACAGAAAAAGAACCTTATAAAAACACCTTCAAAATTATTCCAACGAAAGGTAATAATGCAATAAAATAGTGCAATAAAATTTAAGTGGTAACGTTAAATAACTGGATTTAAAATTAAAATATACAAAGCTTTCTATTCCGAATTAATAGAATGAATTTTTAATTCAATATTCCCATAAAACTGATAAAATGGTGTTTCTAAAAACCAATACCCTGTGTGATTTTTGCTGTCAAAAGAACAATCTCCAATAATATGAAATATGTTATCCCACCTTTTCGAATAAATATTAAAGTGATACGCTTCCACCTTCCACCAGTTCATCAGGTATATAAAGCAGCACACAAAAGCCTCAAATAAAATGTGCGAAGCGGCAGCAGCTATATGGTCCTTTCTATTTTGTATTAGCCAACCATGTTACCAAGTGATGCAGAAGAACCTATGAAATGGAAGTTCCATCTATACCTACCTATACTATATTGACGAAGTTAAAGGAGTAATCGATGCTTTTGATGTTCATAACCAAATCATAAAATTGGAAATCACATCCACATCCGGTTCTAAGCAATCCAGACATTGAGAGAGTTGTACCTACCTTTACGATATAAGTAACATCAAGGATGTTTTAGAATGTGAGAGCGATTTTTGTTATACCAACAGCTTTAGGCGACATCAACCCACATTCCTTATTTATGACGTTAGTTCTTGATTTATACTGGTTTTCATGATGTGAAACACGAGAAAGCTCCCTCTTTTATTCGTCTCGTCATTATGAAGGGAATCTCTGGAATAAAAAACGAATGGGTTTTGAATTCAATGGAATAACAAAGATGAAGTGGCGTATTGAATTATGAAAGGATTTTTCCTTTTCTATTGATTGGTTATAAAATTGATGTGTACCTTTCCTATCTTTCCTGGAAATGCACTCAGGAATTTATTGAACTTAATATAAATTCAGTGTTTTTTTTTATTTAATGCAAATACAAGTAGATTTATTAGATTCTTGCTACCAGCGTACCACATAATGTATGCACATAACTTACGCAATGATTAACATATAAAATGTATTAGAGTTCAAAAGGCAATAACGTGATCGTTAGTTTTTCATTAAAATAAAGGAATAAAATATATATATTTTTAAAGTTTTTGGAATAAGGCTTATTTTTATGGCGTTGCCATCAGGAAATAAGGCACCGAGTCCCAAAATAGAATAACCCCTTAAAAGTAAGGCCATTTTACATGATGAAAAACAGCACTGGATTCCTATTGAATCACCAATTCGATCATCAAAATTAATAAATAACCTTTACTCTGTCCAACATAAATAGGCAGTACAGGGAAGATAGGCATGCTTGTCTTTAACTCTTACAAAAACTCGTACAGGGTTTCCGAAGTGCGCATTTCAAATGAGCTAATATCTGAAAGAATAGTTATTAATCGCTTTAAAATCATTATAGTTAAAACGTTTTTTGATGTAAGTACAAAAAATTTGTTTCAAAAATCGTCGCACCTGTTTTTCCAAGAAACGGGTTTTTTGAAAAACTTTTCGAAATCATGTTTCAATTTTTTTTGCAGTATGCCAACATCTAGCAATTTGTAGTTCTTACCAGAGCAAAAACTTTTAAAAAATTGAAAAATTAAAAAAGCAACCTTTTTTCTTTGAAAAATTTGAGAATAAATATTATTTCGTTTATAAAAGGCTTTTCACATTAAAAATGTTGGCGAAACCCGCCAAGTGGCTTACGAGGAAATCTGATTTGAAAAAAAAAAAAACAATCTTACAATTTTGAAACTGCATTTTAAATAGCTTACACACATTAAAAGAAATGGAAAAGATCAAAACAAGATCACAAATACCATTCAACATAAAGCACTTTTTCAAAGCTCAACGCCTAAAGCTCCTTACCAGAAACCCAAGGGAAAAAACTGAACGAGTCACCAAACGGACACTCTGTCACTGATAACTAACACTGAAAGCATATCAATTTAAAGGGGGATGGTTGAATAGCGGCAGCCATCCAGATTTCAAAAACTGGTCATAGCCAATCAGTGCACCTGCACACTCAGATGAGCGCTGAATAAGAAGTGTTGGACCAACTTCAGATGCAAATGGAAATTTAATGGCGGGTATTTACTTTTTATGGGGGTTTCTTTTAAATTAGTATGGTGCAAAAATATAACACGTTTCTGTTTTTTTAAAGCTTCCCTATAACTATAAGACGTATACTGCCAATTTATGTTGGACAGAGTAGGTATAGAACAAATACTATAGTTTAATTCCACCTCGATTTATTATATTATTTTAAAATTTTATTTTTCGAGGAAAAGTAATACTACAACCAAAATCTCAAATAAATTATCACTTTCTTAATATGAGAAGGAGGAATGGATATTAATTCAAGAGCAATTAAAAACGTGAACAACGAACCAACAGTTGATCAAGGAACAAATATATGTAGCATTTATTTGCATGTTACTTACACGTGTAAGACTTGAGATGACCAAGTTGTCTCTAAGCATAAGCATATTTGAATTAAAAGACCCATTTAAACAAGTTACCAAAGTGGTGACAAACGGCACCCTTTGTAATACTTTAAAAGGCTTTTGCCTTGACAACTTTCATATAATCTGCCTGAGTTGGGTACGATTTGTCGATTTTTAAAAAAATGATCATCAACGACTTGCGGCGCCGCAAGCATGTGAACACCACTCACTTTGCCACTGCCGATCAGTGGTTGGTTTAAAAATAATTCAAAAATTTTAACTGTCGATGCACTCTAAAGAACTACATTCTTTTATCCGACACTTTTTCAGTCGACATTTTCATAGTCTGGATTTTGAACTGCCAACTTTTTTTTTTGTCGATCAAACATTAGACGACATTTTGACAGCCGATGAAATTTGTTTTTATCCAGTTGACATTTTTTTTTGTCGATCATTCGTACGTTTCCCGATCTCCCTTTATGGACTTACGCATTTTTGAACGAGCGACGCGACCTTAATCAAATGGTATATCGGAAAATGTAACTAAAATAACTTGATTAGGGTCAGTTTCGTTACATCTTTATACTTCAAATCTGATACCTGATAAGCACACGAATTGGTGTTATGAGAACCCAGAAAAATGGAGAACCCATCTCAAGTTATTGCTATTTCTAGAACTGCCAGGAATGCCTCACTTGAAAAGTTGCCCTGCCATTTTGTCATTTATGATTTCGTTTGCTAAAAAATTGTAAAAGACTTTTAACCATTTGGATCATCGATTTTAAAATTTGTCTTATAGGTCTTTAATCTTTGTCACTCCAAAAATGACTCATCATTTGGATTTCTGTCAGAAGAAATTGAGGTAGTTTTATCGCAGATCCTTAAGCTTGAACATAATTCCACCCAAAACAGAATTAAATTCGAAAAATTGGATTATTTAAATGAAAATTGAAACCGACAGTTGCTTATGTGGTGTTATTTAAATTGATTCGTATGTGACTAGACGATCATATGACATACATGTGATTATATGCATAAGCTCTGCTTCTTACTTTTCTATCTTTTCTTCAAGGCTTCAAAAATATATTAAAGGAACTAGACCCTTCAGAGCATTTTCTTCGGATATACTGCTCCTTTGTAATCTAATACAAATTTTAATTTATATGATAATTTTATTTTACCTTTCCCAAAATGTTTTTCTAAGCTTGCATATCACTTAACTATCTGGAAGCTACATCTGGAAGCCGTTCCCATCTATGTCTTCTCCAACTGTATGTTTCCAATTTCAAACTGTTTTACTTATCAAAAACTATCATAAAAAATACTCTTCCATCACTCTACATGATTTAAAAATAAGGATTCCTTTCAAATACGTCCGAACGAAAAATTAAATAAGCACTTGATCCATCTCTTGGCCAACATCCGTTGATAGAAAAAAAAAGGACATCCAAGAGCAGCTGCGAAAATGAAACAAAAACACTTCTTCTATTTTTGCATAGCGAAGCCAAGCACATTTGTAATTAAAAAATAACACACGAACTGCAGTTTAAAGCCACAAAATAAAAACTTTTTAATTTAATTAATTTTATGCATAATAAAGGATAACATCAAAAAATTGAAACAACAATTCTGTTACAATGACAGGTATAGCTACATCGAATCCATGAGATACAAACGACCCCTAATAACATAGACATAGACCCAGAGAATATGTTGTTTCATACAAAACGTGCACAATAGGCGCCAATAATACAAATATATATGTATGTATGAACAAGGATATACAAGGCTTAAATTGAGCAAAACAAGCTAAGCAGGATGAGTTTTTGGAAAACTGCTAAAGGCTTTTTTGGGCCATTAATGAAACGATTATTATCTGAATGTTACACACATTGTACACAACATTTATGGAAAAATTTATTGTAATCGTACATATTTGTGGGAAAGTGAAAAGTTAGATTTAGCGGAAGAGAGGGAGAGTAATTGAAGATATTGGGGTTTTGGTTTATGTGAACACTTTGCTCATTAAGTATGATTACGTTTCAAGGAGATGGAATTTTTCAACTTTTTTATACCCCATTCCATAGAATGGGTATATTGTATCTGGTGTGGAGTTTGTAACATAGAGAAATAATACCGTTAGATATAGAAAAGAATATATATTCTGACTCAGAATCAAAAGCCTAGTCGATTTAGCCATGCCCGTCCGTCCGTCCGTATGTATACTCTCTAGAGGTCGCAATTTTTGAGCTAGAAAGCTAAAATTTTGTATATATAATTTCTGGTTCAAGAGTAAGGCTAAGTTCTTGAACCGGTAAAATCCGCCCATAAACACCATTTTTGTTGAACAACCTCAACCTTTGGTAAAATTCAATTATGTTTTTGTACAGTTACGATAAAAGCATAATGCTAAAATTTTTGCAAACGTAAGCGTTAGGTAAACCTTCTTCCAATTAAATTAAAATATTTCAGTTTGGGCGTGGCTGACGCCCATTTTTATACGAAACCATCAATATTGTATTTATAAAATAACAATTGTTATATAAAAGCGAAAAACATTAAATTTTGTGGGTATTACTTGCATATAAACATCTTGTGTGTGAATTAAAAAAAATTTACTTTGGGTGTGGCTGACGCCCTCTTTTCACTAGAAACTATTAAAAAAATTGTTTTTACAAATAAACGAAATTTATAATGAATCCGCAAGCCAAAATTTTGCATCTCTTAGTAGAAACTAAAAAGTTTGTGTATGTTAAGAAATTTTTGAATTTTGGGAGTGGCTTACGCCCACTTTTCATGAAAGAACGCAAAATATAGTTTAAGTAATTTAAGGTGCTACCAATATTCAATTTAAACCTTTTCCCCTTCAGTTTGCATTATGAAAAATAGATATCTACATTTTCTTGTGTACATTTTTTCAATACGCCCACTTTTAAAGGCGCGATTTTGATAAAATGCCTTTGTTCAGGTAAGATCGTTTAAAAACTACTCGATTCAGCTGTAGTTTTTCGCATATGCCTAAATACTGAATAATGATCAAAGTTCATTTAGAGCTTCAAATTTTTAAGACACGCCCGCTTTTAAGGGGCGTTTCCGTCAAAAGTCGTATAATGCATACATTTTTTTTACGTTTTTTAACTATCGGTCACAGTTTTGATGTAAAAAGATGAACACTTAGATTTATATTCCTTGGTTACGTAGCAGAGTGTGGTTCAAGAATTGTTAAATACACCCATAATCGCTATTTCTATTCAAAATCTAATTTTTAAAAATTTAAGTTTTGTCCTGTGTTGTTTAAATCGATCTGCAAGAATAAAATTGAATGTCACTGAGCTCATACTAATTGTCATACTAAAAGTCTTAACTTTGGGCTTGGCACTCGCCTTTTTTATTGTGCCAGCAGTGATTGAACATCGACCACACAAAATTAATGTTATTGAATTTGTTCCTGTTTGCTAAAGAATAATTTAGTTTCTGAAACTGGAACATCGGCTGGCTGCGCGAGGCGAACGCATACACATACAAAAATATAGGGAAAAGGGTATCCAACAGTTCGTTGAAAACGTACTATAGCTCTCGCTTATTTTTACTTGCTCTGTAGGGCAAGTATTGGTTTCGTGCAGAAAAAAAATCGAGGTTTTAATCAAACATGACATTACGATGATAGAGAAGCCCAAAAAAGTGGTTTTCGCCATACCGTCCGTCGGTGTGTCTGTGCGGATGTGCGCTTTTTCACGTCATGCTACAGCCTAAACGGCTTGACGTATTTTCTGCAAACTTGGTATATAGCAGTTTGAAGAAAAAAAAATGTCGAGGTTTTTTTATTTTGGTTTAAGCCAGGCTCAAACTGGTACCTTTCAAGTAACGGTTTTTTTCAATTTGGATTTTCTCGAAAACGGCTCTAACGATTTTGATTAAATTTAAAATTTAGCTAACTTTAAGCATTTCTAACAAAACTGCGTTTTTTGTTTTTGCCTCAAATGGTCGTAACGAAAATCAGGTTTTAACGGCTTTTTTTCAAATAGCCATAAGTTCACAACGGCTTGATTGAATCAACTCAAACTTTATTTGACATAGTTTTTCATTGTGTTCTATAGGATGGTTTAGTAAATTTTTCACTGAAGCCTTTCTAAACGGTGGCTTCCATACAACGAGCCGTTGAGTTTTAGCCAACTTTTTTTGGTTTTTTCTAATTTCCTCGAAAATGGCTCTAACGATTTTGATTAATCTTTGAGTGTTATATTCTTTTAGTGTTTTGAAGAGAACTGCGTTTTTAGTTTTTGGCTAAGAATGCAAATAACGGAGATATGCGCTTAACGGCTTTTTTTCAAATGGCCATAAGTTTTCAACGGTTGCATCGAATTCACTCAAACTTTGTTTGTATAGTTTCTTACAGCTTCCTATATATATATATATATTATAGAATACTTCAAAGAGAACTGCATTTTAAATTTTTGGCTATACATGATAATAGCGGAAATTGCTTTTAACAGTATTATTAATTTGGCTATAAGTGGACATTTGTATCATTTATAACACCCAAAAGATAACGTCTTAATTTAAAATATTAAAGGGTTCTTAACGTTAGCTCCCGTGTATCGGTTTTTCCAGTTTCAGTCAACATTTTTTAGGTTTTACCAAATTTTTCAAAAATTAGTTGGTCTTATTGATCGAAAAGTTTGTTTTCATCGTACTATTGCACCAACAGAGCAAGTACGTGCGACCCAGTCGTGCATTTTATTTTGCTTGTTTTCACAGCAGTGCCCAAGTAGACGAATTTACTGACTACCTCGAAGTTCAACCTATCAATGGTCAGGTTCTGACCAAGGCGGTGATGGGATTGGACTTTTGTTGATGAAAGCAGTATACTTCGTCTTGTCCTCGTCTATTTTCATTCCCAATCCGCTTCCATGGTAGTGATGGCACCAATTACTGCTCGCTTTGTTCTTCCTAACACGTCAATGTCGTCCGCAAACCAAAGTAATTGTATCGATTTATCAAAGATGGTGCCCGATGAGTGCTGGCATGGGTGTTCCGTATATAACAGTTTAAAGCACAATGTTGATACAGCTGCGTCACCTTGCATTAACATTCTGGTGGTGTCGAAGGTTTTAGTAGAGTCCCTAGTCCCTATACTAACTTTGACGGAACAGCGAGCGTTTTCCAACGTCATTCTAATAACGCGTTTAGCAGGGATTCTAAAGTTGGGCATGTCAGTTGAACTCTATGAACACTGTCGTGGACTGCTTTAAAATCGACGAACAGGTGGAGGGTATTGATATTATATTCTTGGGTTTTTTTTCCAAGATCTGGCGTAATGTGAAGATTTGGTCGGTGTTAGATTTGCCAGGTCTGAAGCCGCATTGGCGAGGACCTCTATTAGATCATCAGCAAAAGAGGCTAATTTATTATTTTGTATTCGATCGGAGTATAATAAACTTGCTATTTAGTTTGTTACACTCAACAAGGATACTGTTCCCTCATTATTACACCAGCTCAGTTAAGGTGTTGGTTTTATGCATAAAGGCATATTTTTTTATGACGCATACAAATCCTATAGAAATGATGACAAAATCCAAATGTTTTTTTATATTCCATGAAGCAAATCGTGAACATAAATTTGACAAATATATTTTTATAAATGTTATGCTTCAATAATCGAATTTCCAACTAATAGCCAATAACTTTTTTCAATAAATATCCTTCATCCTGGGATGTCTATTAACAAAAACAAAACCCACACACACGAAAATATTTTCACGAAATATTATTGTCGTTGACGTTAAATTGTCTAGTCAGCTCTCATAATCCATTTATTTTGCTATAATCGGTGCGATTAGAAAAAAAAATATAAATAAATTGCTTAACCAAAAAAAAAGGAAATAAGGAAACAAGAGGCAAAACAGCGCAAAATAAATGGCCATCGATTTCATTGTAATACCTTTCAACACCATTTATTTCTCCAAATCATTTGCCGTCCATTTGGTCCTGTCAATCTATGCATTCAATCGATTTTTATGACTTGCCCATAGAATATTGAGTAATAAATAGGAGGCACATCATCGCCTCTTTGCAAATTCGTTGTTCCTTCCTTAAGCGTGTTAGAGCAATTTCCACGCCAGGACATGCAAATATTAAGCGAAAAAGAGGTTCGACCTGCATAATTTAGGAATAAGAAAAGTGGATAAAGTGTTTTGTTGAGTTGGTGGAGAAATAAACTCTTCTTTACGAGCTTCCTCCCCCAAAGGGCATGAAACTATCCTTTCAATCTCAACCCCTTTTTCCTTTCCCTACTTTCGAGGTTATTCAGATATTCAAAGACGAAGGTCATAGTAATTTATTTTTACTTTATACAACATTTCTTAATCCCGGAAGATGCTATCAGCTGACAGTTGCAAATATCCCCATTAATATGTACAGAGCGAGAGATTAACAAGAATATGTCCAGGACTGAGATATTCCTACCACTTGAACAAGGAAGAGCTTTGCCCAACATAAGGACACTAAGAACTCCCATTGGATTATTCCTTTTTTGGAAATTAAATTATACCAACTTTACTCTTTTGTTATCTCCTGGAGCGAGTGACAGTATCACATCCTCACACATGAGAAATTTAATTCCATTTTTGTTTGGCTTGGTGACAGGACAACAACGACAAAGACACACAGTATTCATGTGTTAAAGTGTGACACACAGAAGGCATGCGTGTGTAGTTTCGGGGAAAGTTTTCAGCAACTTAAAAAAAAATATCCTGAAAAGGAAGTACGATGAGTACAACAGTGAAAGGAAATTAGATAAGCCCTGACGGTACTTGATATTCCACAAACTGTCCAATCATCAGAAATAACAACCGAATAATTTTTTCCCATCCTGTGTGTGTGTGTTTTTCTTTTATTTTTATTTGTTAAGGACATTCGTACAAGAATGAGGTACAAAATAAAAGACGATGATAAAAAGGACCTTTTCAAACGAAATTTATTTATCTCTCTGACGATGACGATGACGATATCTGATGATGTTGACGATAAGTTATTATTTGGTATTTTATTTTTTATTTGTTTGAGCGATTAGAGAATGTCCTTGATGAAAATATTGCGAAGGTAGTAAGAATAAAAGATATCATCACACAAGATCCTGCTAACGTCTTTTGGACGGGAAATCTTTTGAATTATTCAACAAGTTGTTAATTCACCAGATAGTAGTATGTAGGTGATGTTGGGTTATATTGTGGCAAAGCCTAAAATAATGTCCTTGGGGTAAAGTTATTTTTTTTGTTTGTGTGTTTCACTTCAGTAATTTTTGTTGAGCTAACATTAATAAGACTTTAAGCAAGAGTGGGTGTTTAAACATATTAGATGTTGAGGTATTCCACGTGCGGGTTTTAAGTCGGGAAAATATTTACGATACCTTTGTTTTGTGGTTATAAAAGGCAGGACGTATGTTTCTAAACCAGTGACTATTATGTGGGAATTTTAAAAATCCAATTTATGTTTACAAATTGGTTGAGGTTGAGGAAAGATTGGAACCTTAATTTTAACTTTCCTGGAAAATATAGACATCATTCTATAAATGTTGAAAAGTTTTTATTGCTTGGAGTTAAGGGGTTTTGCAGAATTTAGATTGAAACGACTTTTCTTCACTAATGTGAAGAATTGGTAATGAAATGTTCAAAAACTCCACAAAAAAGAACCATATGCATGTATAAAATAGAGCTGTGGCTTATGACTCCTAAATTTTAAGAAGATTATCAATTGCTTAATTGATGAACTGAAACTTACTTTCAATTTTTTTTAAAGTTTAGCTGCGGTATTTATTGTTTATAAGCTGAAGTGAAATATCAAGGATATAGTCGAGCAGCTATTGAAAGAAGGAATTTTCTGATCTACTTAAATCAAACTTCCCTATGTCTACTGGACATTACATCAGAGGTACCTTCTATGAGACAAGTGCGAAAATCGGGTCTGAAAAGCTATCTTTGGTTTTTGTTTTTCACTTTAAGAGCCGAGGCAGGTCAATTTGCTTCGGTACTTAGTATTTTTTGGTAGCCTCCGAAGCATAATTTCCATTCTCCTCTAGGCTTCTAGCCCAATATTCTGGGTTAGATTTCTCATTCAACCTTTGTTTTTTTTCAAGGAACAACCTCTTGCAAGGAATTGGCAAATCATCAAAGAGTAAAACTTATCCTTAAAAAGTACTCCTGTGCTAGACGTTCGGATTCAGCGGTAAATTGTAGTTTTTTTTTATTCCTGCAAAATATAAACGCACATACAGTAATTATTGAGAGGTAAAGTCAAAGGCACCGGCTCTACTCGAGACAACAATATTACATTTATTCATTTACTTTAGTTCCGAAAATAGCGGTATCTTAATATGCAAAATTTTTCGAAAACTTCCTCAATTACTGCACCCTCTAGTTTCCAAAAAAATGACTAGGTCTATTAACCTCCCCCCCCCATTAATCTAGATACTTTGTTTATTCTCATATCCTGGCAGGTGCTCCGGTTACCCATTTGCGACTCCTAAAAAGGATTAAGAGAAGAGCCTTAAAATTTGCAGTCACACTCGGAATGCCCATCAATTTACATCGAGCCTAACTTTCCCCGTACTGCAAGGTATAGAGACTCTTTTTTAAGTCGTACTACAAGAATGTTAAATGCTTTATTCGTCTCGAGTTTTCAATCCCAGTGTGATTTACAGACATTCAAAATTATTGCACATCTCCTTTCCGACTTTACTAACAGCTCGAACCGAACTGTGTGAATTAATGGATAGAGTAAGAGTACAAACATCATCTTGAGTGCACGCAAAATATTAAAAACAAGTAAACTTCTTTTACTTTTAAATGTTGAAGGTTTTCATAGTGTGAGATGCTTTTTATCTTAGGCTGATGTAAGCTCAGCGGGTCCAGGGTCTACTAAAATATAAAATTTAGTTAATTTAATACAATTCTTAATATGGTAATTTTAACCTTAATATAAGCACAAAGCTACAAGTTATAAATTCTGGTTAAATATATAAGCTTAATCTACTTTGACCCAGAGATAGCAGGGTCTTCTAAACTCTCGACTGAGGTAGTAATGGATACTAAACTCTTGACTGAGGTAGCAGCGGATACTTCTTATCTCTCGACTGAGATTAAAGCAGCGGACACTTATTTTAAAAATGGAAGCCCACGTCAACTTCTGGTTCTAAGTTTGTTAAAATATTAGAATTGGGCACTATACTCAAGATTGGTACATGGTCACGGGCGGCAACCGACTCAATGTGTACTGAATCAAATTGGCTGTCTTATGCATATTTCAGACGAAAGACAATGTTAATCATAAAACAAACTACGAAAATGCATGGAAAATTCCATTTACCGGTGATCGAAAATAAATTGTAGCTGTCATTGGTTTCTTGTTGTTCGTGTATTTAATGACTATGGTGGTAAAACTGGTTTGGCTTTGGCTGATATTGTTTGTATTGCAATACAAATTATACAATATGCTGCGGTCGGTGCTCGGTGAAGTGCAAAATGCAAAATGTTGTCGGATGAGTATGTTTGCGTGCAATCGAGTATTTTCTTGTGCAAATTAATCTGGTACAGTCGGCCCCGAAAATGGGGCCTTTTTTCATAATGAAAAGTGGCCCCAATTTTAAATGGAAAAATGACCCCAAAGTTTATGAAAGGAAGCTCCAAAATTTAAAAAAAATCGAAGTGAAAGTGAAAAATTGCCCCAAATATATATATACACAAAGCAACAACAACAATTTTTGTTATTTCGACGGTTTGGGGTGATTTTTCATACATTGGGGCGTTTTTCATTATTTATGGAGAAAATCATACAAATTTTCTAAATAAATAATCGTACAAAAAACATCGTGCGATTTATTTCAAAAGTCGCGAGATTTTCTCGTACAATTATTAATTTAAAAAATCGTACGAGAAAATCGTGCGATTAATTTCATAAGTCGGGTGATTTTCTCGTATACGATTATTAATTTAAAAAATCGCCCGATTTTTTTTTTTTGGGTTCGAAAATATTGGGGACATTTTTTATTATGAAATTTGGCCCTAAAATTTTAAATGAAAAAAGACCCCAATAAATAAAAATATTCCCAAATCCAACAAAATTTTATCGATTTGTGTTGTTTTTGTTTCCCATGCAACTTTTTGGGGCCATTTTTCATTTTTCGTTTGGGGCCATTTTTCATTGGGGCCAAATTTCATGTAGCCGGCGTGTCATTACAATGGCCTACGCGTCAAAATAGAAAAACTAAAATAAAACTGAAATCGCGCAAAGTGATTAGTCTCATACGTTTGCGATAAGTGAGTCTTGTTTTGCTCATTAGCGTTCCCTTATCAATTAATTACATATACATTGAAAACCCATTTAATCTTATTATGTTTTCATAACGGAAGTTAGGTGGAAACGAACAATAGCAACATACATCCATCCACGTATACCTACGAGTAAACCGGTTGAGCAAGGCTTTCATCCCATTGTTTATATAATCCTTGTACCTCCGCCAACGCTAACATAGCTTCACACTTCAATTGATAGCTCGTTACAGAGCTTAAACCTACTCCTGTCCTGAGTCCTGATGTTCCTGTATTCAGTTTAATCAATTTTACTTATTGCAATTAGATTGTTTTCCAACAACAGATCAATCAATCGGTCACTTACAGCATAGATATTCCTTCTCTGTAATCGAAATTAAATAAGAATCCTTAAAGGGCGAAATTACACACACACAAAAAACATCCCTCAACTAGTTCTCTTTATGGGTGTGGAACCGTGTGTGTGTGTATTGATAGGATTTAATATTATAAATCAATTAAATAGAAAACAAGGAGTGGTTGGTGGCAATTAATCGCCGTGTAGTTCATGTCAAAGAAGTTTAATCAGATTGTTTCTTTTTTCTACGTTATAAGCATGCACACAAAGCATGGCCATGAAATATATTAAATTTAATCAAGGGAAGCAAGGATGTACATACATAATTATATTTTTAACAATATCATCGGTTTTCAATAAACGAATATTTAATTTTACGCATAGTGAGGACTCAGGACAAAAGCTTGATTGCATCATGTTCTGCGGCGAGAAGAACACGTATTGCAAAGGCATTCATATCATCAACATCAGCACACACCACTATGGTTCCATACTATGGGAAATTGTGGACAAAAGTTGAACATATTAATATTTATAATTTAAGGCACTGTTTTATATTCTAGGATACATTTTTTTTCTAATACAACTTTAATGGCAGTTCTGATTTCATTATGGCAGCCATTTTGTCATCTGCCATATATGATTTATCTTTAGTTTAGTTTGCCATTGCATTATGAATCGACTGAAACCTGAACAACTCATGCAAATTGTGCATGAACTGATATAGAGCGAATAGTATCGAGGAAGACCCGAATGAGTCCATCTGCCATCGTGCACAACGATTGGATCTATCTATATCCACTTTATGGAAAATTATGCTGCAAGATCTTGGTTTGCTGTCGTACAAAATCCTACTGGTGCAAGAATGTAACTACAGGACTTATCGTGGCGTGTACATTCGGTGAGTGGTCTCGAAATGAAATTAGTGTTAATCCTGATTTCCACAAGAAAATTTTGTTCAGCGATGTAGTTCTTGGAACTCATTCATCAATCAGCATCAGATGCCTAGCCTTGCAATTCAATGTTTCCACACATCATAAATGTTAAATTTTAAATTTACTAAATAAAGAAAATCTCTATCAATGGAATTGTGTAAGAACTATTTTTTGATGATTTGGATGAGAGATTAAAGTTTTAAAAAATTAAAAGGCCGCTTTGGAACAATTTGTATAGCGAGTTTACTTTCAGAATTCTTCAGAGATATGATCTAAATAAACAGGAGACAGGATCATAAATTTGAAAAATGGCCTTACATCGTCTGTGCTCAATCATACTAGGAGACTGTCATCATCACCACTGTCATCTATTTATTAATTTATTTTTTTTTCCAAAAAGTTCAGCATTTTGTACCACAGTTCATTGATTTTTGATTTGGCTCGCATTATTGGAAAGATACTGTAATTTAAATTATATTTTCCATTCTATTTAAATTACATGGTATGGATATCAGAAAACCTGAACATTACCATCCATCAATCTCGTTCGCAGGAAATTACAAAAGCCAGGTACATTCCACAACAAAAATATCATCATCATCATAGAAAAAAGTCAAAGTAGACTACAATGACGATTAAAAAATTTTGTAATTAATTTTTAATATTATTTTTGTTCATGTAAATTAAATATGTTGTTGTGAATTTAAAATATATCATGATTAAAGAAAAATCAATATCGATCCGCTTTTCTAAAATGTATGTTTTAATCTTATTTTTAAGATTTAAAATTTTTCTTACGTGAATAATACTTTTGTTACTTTATTGTTTCTTAAATCTTTATATCCACAAAAATATATCTTTTTCAAGTATTAAATTAATTGATATTGACAGGAGAATACTGAGTAACTGCTGCCGTAAGTATTTTACGTATGATTGATGATTCATAGTCAATTTTTGAAAGCCCCATGGTCCACTGGGATCAAACGGGTAGTTAATCAAATGAATTAAAAAGCTTTATGTTAAAGTATGATTTTCACTTGAGTCCATCAAATGAGAAAGTTATTAAAAAGGCGACGCAGGATACAATCAAGTGTGTTTAATTTTGTGGTGCTTCGACGTTATCTACATAATTCACTAGCATAACAAAAATAATAATTTTTTCTTTTAATACTCTCAAAACTTGCTTGAACAAACAACATAATCCCAAAAATAAAATCCCTTATGACTTATTCTCAACAGAAAATCCCTTATCAGGAAATCTATACAAAAATTTACGGAAGTAGCGCGCGATTAATGTTCCATTCACTGCTTGCACATCTTTTCGGTAGAAGTGTCACAAAAGTGACGTACAAAATAATTGAAAAATTTAACAACTTCTCCATCAGTTTTAATATTATGAATTTGTCTCTGTCGTGACGCAATTTCGTTTCATCGAGAATTAAATCATTACCTTTCTAAAAAAGTTTAATTTCAAAAATTTTATTCCTTAATTAGATACTAAAGCAGCGGCTCCAACACGAGTTGGATGTCTATCACATTGCTTGAGTAAATAGTCTTGGAAACACAGTTAATATTCAATAATTTTGTTCTTATGGTAGTCAAGTCAGCTCTAGCTAAAGGCTTCCTTATCTACCTTAAAGCCGAAGTGAGGGTAGAGAATGTTAAATTGTTTTCCTGCCCATTTGAATAGAGATTTACCTTATTGATAATTGAAAAAGACTAATGGACAGGAGATTTGCTGATATGCTGTGCTCCTTTTTCTTTTTTGGTAGAGGATGAGAATGCACAACAGCTGTGCTCCAACACAACAGCAAGTAAGCGGTATAGATGTCCACAGTTTTCTGGTTTCTGATGAAGATGTACCTTAAAGAAAGCTGCGCTATTTCATTGCACAACATACGTACTATAAAACAAATATCAGAGTCGGATGAAATTGCTTATAAAAATTGAAACCTAAGGACAAAATATACAGTTAATATGTTTTTTGCAACCGTCCGAATATTTTAAACAATGCTCAAAGGTTTCCAACATAATATATTGTCGTACATAGTATCTCCATATCAATATAAGCGATTATTGCTAAATCACGATTTCATTGCTCGATTTGCTACATATGTATTACTTTTTTTTGGAAATTTTGCTTTGGGCTCATTCCCCACGCTGAATGAACTTTTTAAAAAGTTTCAAGAGTAAAAAATTTTTGAAAAATTTATTGATAGAACAAAAATCTTACTAAATGGCGATACATTTGTAATTTGACAGTACCATGTGATTTAAGATCAATTAAAGGAACTAAATTTAAGTATTGTTTGAAATGGTTTAAAGGTCACACCTCTCAAAAAAATATTAGTGAAGAGATCAATCAAAGAATCACTCTTGTCAATCGATGTTTCTTCGGGCTTAGAAGGCATCTTATAGGAGCTGAGCTCTCTTAAAGTTACAAGAAGATCAACGAGACACTACAAACCCTAATCATCCCAGTCCTGTTGTCTTGGGCAGAAGCGTGGACCTGGCACAATCGAATGAAAACACGCTGGTGTGCTTTGAGAGAAAGATGCTTCGGGTGATATTCAATCCTGTATGTATCAATGGAGTATGGAGGAGAATATTAAATGACGAACTATATGGGCTGTAAAACGAGATTGACATAGAGTCAAAAAGCTGAAAGTACAGCGGCTAAGATGGCTAGGTCTAGCGCAATTGAAAGCTGGAGACCGGCCTAGTTCACAGGGTTTGTTGGTTGAGGCTTTGGTCCACAATGGTCTGTCAGCGCCACCTTAAGTAAATAAGGTTTAAAGGTTATATATCACAATCAAGGAGATATTGATACTTTTGTATTTCAATTTTAAAAAGGAGTTATCTTCTCAAATGTTTAAGGAAAAGATTTTGTTGATCAAAACTCAAAACGGCACACTTCTTTAAGAGCAACTACAAAAAAAAAAGAAAAAGGAAACAACTCCTGAGTACCTATGTGTATGACCTTTTCCTGAATCAATTTGTCCCTTAGTTTCCATTCGTATTCCTTGAGTGAGATAAAATTTAATTCAAAATTAAATTGTGCAAATATATATAATATACACTACACAAGTATTTCACAAGAAATGTGTTTATGCCAAACTACAAGCTGACCCCATGACAGACAAAGGTCCTTATAAATTAATCATTCACAACAGCACATGCTCTCCACCGTCTACAAAATCAACCTTAAAGAGAAGCACAACCTCTGTTTCTGTTTTGTGTGTAAGTGTAAACATATACAATATATGGTATACACATAGTTAAGGAACGTGCAATCCTTAATCTCCACTCATATGTTGTGTGTCAGGACTTTGGAACAGAAAAAAAAGTATTATGAACTAGGATTTTTTTTTTTTTTTTTGCTTTGTCTATTCATACAGGACCCAGACGTGCTTATTTCTTATTGAGAATAGTATAAGGATTTTATGGCCCTCTTAGTTTGTCTTTAACATGTTTACTCCCATTACGTTTATTTTTGTAATTTTATGGGCGCATGTAGGACTTTAGGTAGCCTACGTGAGGTAAGATAGTCAAAAGGCTCCCAGGAACATTAACACATTGACTTTGAGAAAGTTGGAGTATAGCGGATAAATAAGAGATTTAAGACCATCATGAATAAAGCTTATATAAAGATATAAATTCTGTTCTTAAATTAATTGGGCCACTTAAAGCAGTTGTAATCTGTTTTTGAAAATTTAAGATACCTAACATTAACTAGCTTAAGAATTGGTGTTCTTGTCCATCTTTGACAAAACCAGAGTTCTCCGAACTTAATCGACAAGGATTTCAAGGTAATACATACCAACATGGTTCCGTACAGAAGGTCTCAATGCACACTGCCAGTGGTGATTTTTAAACCAATGCTATGCAATAACGGTGCTTACTAATCTTGAATTCTTGGTCATTTGTTAATCTGTCGAAGCTTAAAATTTTTCACAATGATTGGCTAATCTACCTTAACTTCAGGCATTCCCACATAATATAGCCGTACAAAGATTTTAAAAAAACGACAATTATTTGTATTGCATACTTTCAAGCTCCTACTTTTTTTATTTTATAAGAAAAACTTCGATTTCTCGTGAAATTAAAATAAATTTAAAAAAAATCGCTAAGAATTTTTTTAACGAGTCATTAAATTTATTTTAAAATCTGGATATATTCTATTTTTTCCAAATGATCCTCCTAATCCGAGTGACATATATTGACATTCTTTTCACAGATACACGTTGCAATCTTATAACCCTTCGCACAGCTGTCTTCGCCAGTTATATCCTTGCACGATTCATATAGTTGCTTTGCTTCATCCTCGCTTAAATGTTCTGACAAAATTTCAATTAATTTGTGCTCGTTCAATGCCCCGTCTTGCATGGCTCCCAGATCTTCCATCAAACAATTCATGTGGCACAGAGCCATCTTGTCGTCAGAAACATCTTCATGAGCCTTAAGCTTAGCAATGACATCATCGGATGTTCCTAGTTTTGCTTTACAAGCTTTCGAGACCTCCTTCACATGGTCATGCATATTACATGCTGACATCTGGAAAAAAAAATAAAATAAAAAAAAAAAGGATTTAGTCCTGGAAAACTTACATGGATGTTTAGACAAATAAAGACTAATGTCACAGTTGCTAAAGTAAACTTCATTTTAAAAACTCCAAACTGTAAATCTCTATATGGCCCTTATTAATGCGGATGAGTCGTATATATACTCCAACAGTTAGTGCTACCGAAACTGTTTGATTGATTAATTGCATTTGGCACGCAAACTATTTAGTATCAGAAAGATAAAGGCATTTTTTTATATGCAAATTAAAATCTTCTATTTGTTGGATGGAGTTTTATTGCAAATGAAAAAGCCACTCCGTTTAAAACTTAATTTGCTTTACTTTTTTTTAATGTTTCTATCTTTTTATTAGTTTGGTAAACTGTAGTTCAAAATGAATATTGAAACAAAGTATTGATTCCAGTTGTTATAGTTACAAATTATCAAAACTTTACTGATGATTTGAAAATGTGAGAGACGGTTGTCGAAACAAAACTTCAACGTTTTTACAAAGGAAATCGTTCAGTGAACTAAACATTTTTGAGAGGTACTTTTTGAAAGATAGTTAAATAGCAAAAAATGTATTTCGAATGACATTTCCCAGAAAAAAAAAGGCGGTTGGAAATCCCATGAGTAGATTTCGGAATATTAGCTGTAACCCAAGATTTTCGGTTTTTTTAAGAAATTGCTAAAAGAAAAATAATTTAAGTAAAAAATATCATTTTATGTTTACAACTTAAAGGGGAGTCGGGCAACAGATGGGGGGAGCAGGAGGGCTTTAAGGATAGAGAATCAGTGGCAAGATCTTTCTTTGGAAATGGCGGCCAATCACTTCTTATGAACAATAAAAAAAGGCTACCTAGTTCGAAGGCTTGTTTCCAATTGAATTTCAGCCTGTTTATCATAATGCTTTGCTAGCACATGGGCTAGAAGCTTGAGACATAAAGCAGTTTTTATTAGCGGCGTAATCTTTGAAGACTTCTTGGGATAGCAGCTCCCCACTCTAAGATTTTTAATAGCAGTTCTTCGTTGATAAAAAATCTTCGTTTTACAACAAAGCCTTTGATTAATTTGACGACATAACTTAAGCATTGACGGCAAGTTCCTCGATAATTGTGTAAAACCGGTGTCGGAATATTTTCCACTCACTGTATATATAATAGGAATCTGTTTTGCCATGTTTTTTTTCAGCCCTCGAACACACTTGTGTACCCTGAAAGACATTTAGCGTCACTGTCCAGCCCATCGTTAAAATTTTGATATGTTCAATATAACAAATCCTGGTTAAATATATGGTTTCGTGTATTCGCTTAAGCGTTGATTCTTCAGTGGCAGAAGACAAAGGGAAGACACTTTCAGTAGGAAGCAGAAATCTTAGGACAATCCGTGTCAGATTTTAAATCGATATAACAGCATAGTCCGGCCGGCGCGAATCCTCTCACCATGATACAAGACTAGCTTTTTGGGCACAAGTTCCCTTATAGCAAGGACACACTGCTAGTATCGATATCATAGATAACATGGTATTTGTAATACTATAGAGGCTGACACACACTTGTGTAGTATACGTTGACAGCACTATTCTGTCAAATCAAATTTATTTGTCAAAAAAGTAAACAAACAAACAAACCACAAAAAATGATGTCAGAGGGTCGCTGTTGAAGCAGCAAATAACTTTAGTTTTAAAAAAATCACTTAAGAAGAATGGCACTGCAGTCGTTAAAAAGATTTGTATACTACGATGAAAACCCAAGTATATCAATACCATGTTGCTTGAGTGGCATTACCATGGTTTTCCCTCACACATGTAGGTGGTATACTCGAAAACCATGGTATCGATACCAGCAGTATGTCACAGGGTCACAGGTATTAATACGATGCAAATATAGTTTGGGGTGAGGGGTGACCCCAAGGCAACACTCTGTAAAAAAAAACCACTTCAACTAGCTAAAATTTCCAGTACCTAATAGCTTAATATCAATAATTCGTTCCCCGAATTTTGCCTCTTTCTCTTGGATTTTACTTGAGAAAAAAAAACACAATTAAGCCTTATGAAATACTTATTTGAGATGACAATCATCAATTTTGTCCATCAAATCTTACCAGAATCCACTTCTCGGAGGTGGTTAGTCCAGCGTCTCAAATCGACAGGCTGGAGAGTCATTTAGTTGAGCCGCAGTATTTCTCCCTGCCATCTCATATAGGTCATTTTATAAAGATATAAATTTCTTTCAGAAAAAAGAGCAAAACAAAGGGTGTTTTTTTAGAGGTATATAACTATTAAATGAAACGAAACAGATAAATTGTTTAAATTACCATAAAATTGATTTTATTTGGAAGATTATTCTTTGTAATTTTTATTTGAATATAATTTTTAACATATTGCCACCGCGGCTAGCTTGGACGTTATTGATCATGGCTCTTTACTGGTCTTCATTTATTGTAACCCTCTGGATGTCATCGTTTGCACTGAAGTAAGCACCAATGATTCTAATAGCCCATAAGACAGACCAAACTGTCAGTTTGTTTTCTGGATGTAATGGCGAGGCGTCTTCATAATGGCTTAACGATTATCTACACTCTAAATGCTGCAGTCTTGCAGTTTTTATTGACGTATGACGTAGCCATTCAACCATATATGAACTTCATCGATGAATAAAATGTTATTGTCAAAATCGGGGTCCAGAAGCATGTTTTTTTAAATAAACCTACACAATTTGCATATGTATGTTGTTCAGGCGTCAGTCGATTCATGATGAAATCGCAAATAAAACGAAACATAAATTTCATGGCATGCGACGAAATGGCTCTCAATGGCAACAGTGCTGCAAACTTAAAGTTTTAAACCTAGAGAAAAGCACCCTTTGTAAACATGAATTAATGATACATTTAACGTTGCAAATATTAATGGCTCCAAACACAAATTGTACAAACACTATCTCTCGTTTGTAAACGTTAGTTTTATTAAATTCCGCTGCAATTATAAGCGACGAAAAACTGATACGCTAATTATTTCAGGCAACAATTGAGGATTATCATTCCGTTTCATCTAATTCATGCCATGATAACTGATTTCAACTTCTATACGATTGATTTTCCAATTATAAGTTAGATTTGTTGTTTCGTTTTTATGAGCAATAATTGTTTTATTTGACAAATGAAATGCTGTTCTCATTAGTTCAACAAATAATGTGTGTTACGATTTTTGTAATTTTTTTTTCACAACCAATGTTGACATCGAACTTTTTAGTATTATTAATTTGATGTACCTATACACATTTGAATTTGGTTAGGAAACTAATTTTAATAACTTTGTGTACAAATGTGTGAATATTTATTGACAACACAATCAGTTGAATTATTTAATTTTAAGAAATTAAACAATTTACGGGTTCGTGACTGATTGCAATAAATTATTATTGTTGTCACTGTTTTGCCATAATGTCACCATCATGGTGATAATTTACTTCCTGTATGCAACAAATCATCACACCAAACCAAAGGTTAGTCACTGGATACCACTGATAAAAGTATCTAATAAGTAACTTTATTGAAAAAAGCCTCCTTAAATTTTCGTGAATTCACCTATAATTTATGTTTAATGTTTCACCAAATATCTCAAACCCTTCTCACTTTGTTGTGTCTCCTTCTCACATGGTGTCACACATGATAAGGGTATAAATAAGCGATTAAAATTTGATATATGTGGACACCTTCGAAGAAGTGTGAAATTTATTTCCAGGATTAAATTTGAGCTTAAAATTTCATACATACATAAATAATGTATGTATGTACTCGTATGTATGTTAAAAATAAAATTTATGACAAGAATGCTAATTTAAATTTAAATTAAATAAAAAATGTTTGATAAAGTGATTTTGAATTATTCAAATATTTGGTTCACGAAGTTCGTGGATAATGAACTAAGAAAGTAAATCAGCGTTATCTATAAGTCATTGTAATGTGACACCTTAAATGATTTCCCAATTAAGTTGCTTCGAAGCAATTAATTTCAAGGCAATATCGTTCATTAGCAATGATATGTGGTATAGTCATAAATAATTGGGAGGCACACAAATAGACACACACACACATCTTTAGCATCGGGGAAATAATATTGATCCGTTTAATGATAATTGAACACCTGTGCTTAGCTCACGTGAGTATAAGGCATGTTATTATTGTACAATTTAGCACGAAAAGGATATTAACCTTTGTTAAAGTAAACAACAGTTGAAACAAAAAAAATAAAAAAAAATATGGTTCAGGATTCGTAAAGTAAACTCTATGGGAACTCTCATGTGGAAAAATGTTCTATTTTCTTTACCAAACAGAAAAAGGTTGTAATGAATTCGTTAAAGGATGAATTCCCAGAAGCAACGGAAATGAAAACGTGTATTTCTCCGAATTTTAAAATTATTATTGAAAGTGGTTTGATGTACATAGTTCGGGAAATAGGATGTATTTGTTTTTTAGGATTGCCGTACTCGAAATGGTAACAATGTATCTATCACAAATCAAGTTGAAATTTTGTATTTATACTTTTTCAGAAGCGAACATTTTTTGATGGGATTTAATTTTATAGGTAGTTCGCACTGAAAATCAGTCCCTTAAAAAAGAGACACTGTAATTTGCGAGATACTTTTTAGTGTGGTTGGGGTGTTACCTTAAGGTAACTTGAGATTATATTAAAGCAAAGGGCATACTGAATTCTTAAAGAAAATCTTCTTGGCGCTGAATTTACACCAAGATCAAAAGAAGGGCAATTCATTTATTTAATTCAGAACAAAATAGCGCTGGCCACTAAATTCATAACCAGAAAGTCTTAAGCTAGCATTAGACGGTCCTTGTAATGGTTATTGTAATGACCCTCTGACTCTGACGTCATTATGTAAAATGCGGTAATTGCAAAGACCCACACAATGACCAGCACAAAGTCACGTATTTTTGTGGACGCAATGACCAATTTTTTGACAAGTAGTCTTTGCAAAAACCATGTCCCAACAATGACCAGACAGGAATTTTTGACGGGCCATTGTTGCTCGCAATGACAACTTTCCATGGTGGGTTTGTTGTTGTTCAATTTCATTTAGCTGCCAGATCAGATGACAGATCAGGAAATTCCGATAAATCTCTGGTTCCTCAGCCCTGAATTCTAGCAGCAATTTTACACGAACGAACTCTTATTTTTGGCCTTTGGTTGTTGTCATCGTCTGTGTTACTTTCCAATATGTAGGCTGCGAGAATCGCCATCTCCAACTTTTTTTTTTAATGTAAAATATTATAACAATATTTATTATTAAACTAGTTGACCCGGCGAACTCCGTACCGCCTCTTTTTATTTGCGATTATAGGTACTATAAAGCAAGTTATGCATTAATTTTTTTTTTTTGACAATCAAACATAACATTACGATAATAGAGAAGCCTAAAAAAATGGGTCCGACAATTCTGTCTGTCTGTCTGCCTGTCGGCACCTACAGCCTAAACGGCTCTACCGATTTGCTTCAAACTTGGAACATAGTAGATATTATTATGGGTTTTTGGAATAAGCATTTTAGCTCTAAGACTAACTGTACCTGCCATACGATTTTTAGGAAAAAACGGCTCCCACAATTTTGATAAAACTTTCCCTAGAGTGTTTTCTGTTCAAACCTTATATTTTGGTTGGAACAGATTTTTCAGGAAAAGTCTTAACGGTACATCCCATAGCACCGATTTTTTGAAATCAGATTTGATCGTAAACCACTTGACGGATTTCGTTGAAATTTTTAATATAGGAGCCTTATAATAATATAAATTTTTACATTTTTCAAAAAAAGTTTTTTTGAGTTTAAAAAAAAAATAAAATTTTTTATTTTTTTGTTTTTTCCAAAAACGGTTTAATCTATTTAAAAAAAAAAATTATTTTTCTGATAAAAACTACGAATTGCTAGAAGTAGATATACTCACAAAATATTTGGAATATTTTGTCGAAAAGTTTAAAAATAAAAAACTGTTTTTTGAAAAAAACTGGTCTTAAAATTCTAAACAAACGATTATCAAAAATTGACGCGTTTGATGTACCATCTACCATCTCTTACCACCAACCACCTTTTATCATCTACCATCTTCTACAATCTACCGTCTTCTACAATCTTTTACCATCTTCTACCATCTACCATTTATCACCTTCTACCATATACCATCTTCTACCATCAACCAACTGTCTTTGTATTCCTTCTCTCCTTGCTCGCACATGTTAAACCATTATAACGGTATTCATATATTCCCTTGAGTGCGAGTGCATTATAAATAAAATGCACGACTGGGTCGCACGAACTTGCTCTTATGATAAGCAATTGCGTAGTGGCTGCATATATGGATATTAAAAAAAAATTAAATAATTTCGAAAATTCTTTTATTTTTTAAATTAGTTTAAGAGTTTTCTCGGAAAAACTAAGTATGCTATAAAATTTCAAAGCTATACGTCAATCTAGGAAAAAGAAATATTGAAATTCGTTGGACCAGTTTATTTTTTAAAAAGGTTATGTTTGAAAAACTTTTTAAAAAAATATTTTGAAATTTATTTGAGTATGCAAATATATGGCAATCTGTAGTTTACTTACTTACTTATGTTGGCGCCACTGGAGCGTGGTACTCCAAGGCCTTGCTGAGAATGCCCCTCCAGCCGGCTCGATCTCTAGCCTGCTGTCTCCAATTTCGTACTCCAAGTTGACGGATGTCTCCCTCTACCTGGTCACTCCATCGAAGATGAGGTCTACCTTGGCTTCTGACTCCCTCGGGTTTGGCGTTGAAGACTTTACGAGCTGGAGCGTCGATGTCCATTCGCTCTACATGGCCCAGCCATCTTAGCCTTTGGATTCGAATTTTTCTGGCTAGGCTTATGTCGCTGTACAGCTCGTACAGTTCATTGTTATATCTTCTTCTCCAAACGTTGTTTTCGCGATTTACGCAGACAGGACCATAGATCGTACGCAGAACTTTTCTCTCGAAGACTCCAAGTGAATTTTCATCCGATTGGGATAGGGTCCATGCTTCTGCACTATATAGCAGGACCGGGATGATGAGTGTTTTATACAGTGTCACCTTGGTTCTTCTCGATAGGGCTTTACTCCTCAATTGCTTACTCAGCCCAAAGAAACAGCGATTAGCAAGAGTTAGTCTGCGTTTGATTTCAGCGCTGATGTTGTTGCCTGTGTTTACAGCAGTGCCCAGGTAGACAAATTCACTGACTACCTCGAAGTTATACCTATCAATGGTTACGTTCTGACCAAGTCGGTGGTGGGATTGGACTTTTGTTGATGAAAGCATATACTTCGTCTTGTCCTCGTTTATTTTCAGCCCCATTCTGCTTGCTGCTGACTCCATAGTAGTGAAAGCACCGGTTACTGCTCGCTTTGTTCTTCCTATCACGTCTATGTCGTCAGCAAACCCAAGTAATTGTGTCGATCTATTGAAAATGGTGCCTGATGTACTGGCATGGGTGCTCCGTATTACATTTTCAAGCACAATATTAAAACAGCTGCATGACAGTGCGTCACCTTGTCTTAGCCCTCTGGTGGTTTCGAAGGTTTCAGTAGAGTCTCTACCAACTTGGACGGAACAGCGAGCATTCCCCAACGTCATCCTGATAAGGCGTATCAGTTTAGCAGGGATTCTAAAGTTAGACATGGCACGATACAGTTCGACTCTATTAACACTGTCGTAGGCGGCTTTAAAATCGACGAACAGGTGGTGGGTGTCGATGTTATACTCTTGGGTTTTCTCCAGGATCTGGCGTAATGTGAATATTTGGTCGGTGGTAGATTTTCCAGGTCTGAAGCCGCATTGGTAAGGACCTATCAGGTCGTCAGCAAACGGCTTGAGACGTTCACATAAAACGCTGGACAGGATCTTATAGGCGATGTTTAAAAGGCTTATGCCTCTATAGTTGGCGCAGAGGAGGCGGTCTCCTTTTTTGTGAATCGGGCAGATGGTACTGAGATTCCACTCATCGGGCATACTTTCCTCCGACCATATTTTGCAGATGAGTTGGTGTATGCTCCTGACCAGGTCATCTCCAGCGTGTTTAAAAAGCTCCGCTTGAAGGCCATCACATCCAGCTGCCTTATTCATCTTTAGTCTGGTGATGGCTACTTTGATTTCATTTTGGTCGGGCGGGTGTAGTTCGTGGTCGTCATCTAGATTAACTGGAACAAGTTGATCTTGGGCGGGATCTTGGCTGTCATCGCCATTTAGCAACCGGTTAAAGTAGTCTCTCCAGATGGCTAACATCGCCTGCGTTTCCACTATGGTATTTCCATCCTGATCTTTGCAGGGCCCAGGGCGGCTTGTGAAACCGGATGTAGACTGTTTCACCTTTTTATAGAAGTTTCGTACCTCTTTTCTGCAAAAACATCTCTGCATCTCTTCGACTTCGCGTTGCTGGTGTTCTTTTTTCTTTCTCCTGAGTAGACGTTTCTCAACTTTCCTTCGCTCAACATAGAGATTTCTGGATGCTCTAGTATCTCTCTGGAGCCACGACTTGTATGCCTCCGTTTTGGCTTTGTTTGCCTGAGCACATTCGGAGTCGAACCAGGGGTTTCTGGGGGGTGGATGTGAGAAGCCCAATACCTCTGACGCAGCACTTCTTATGGCTTGTTGACATAGCTGCCATTGGTCTTCCGGGTTCATGTCATCAGTCGAAGGATTTCTCGCAAGCTCAAGGGATACGCGGTCGGCATAGGCAGCGGCGGTCTCTTCCGATTGAAGACGTCTAACATTGAATTTCCTAGGTGTAGTCGGTGTTCGCCTAAGAACTTCCATGGAGATCCGTACCCTAAGTTTTGCACCGACTAGGTAGTGGTCCGAATCGATGTTTGCTCCTCGGAAAGTACGGACATTCATAATGCTGGAGGAGTGTCTTCCATCAATCACAACATGGTCGATTTGGTTGCAGGTTCGACCATCTGGGGATCGCCATGTGCCCTTGTGGATGTCGGGACGTGGGAATCGCGTGCTGCTCAGCACCATGTTTTTTCCCGCTGCAAAATCGATGAGCCTGAGTCCGTTGTCGGAGGTGGTGTCGTGCAGGCTGTGTTTTCCGATCGTCATACCAAAGATGTCCTCTCTCCCAATTTTGGCATTGAAGTCTCCCAAAAGAATTTTAATGTCATGTTTTGGGCACTGCTCATATGTTTTGGCGAGGAGCTCGTAGAAACATTCTTTGGTAGCGTCGTCTTTCTCTTTTGTAGGGGCATGGGCGCTAATTAGGCTTATGTGGTGGAATTTGGCCTTAATGCGGATCGTTGTCACTCTCTCGCTGACTTCGCGAAAGCTCAAGACCTTTTGCCTAAGTCTTCCTCTGACAGCGAATCCGCACCCAAACAAGCGCGATCTCCCATCAAGGTGGCATTTCCCATAATAGAAATTACAGTTCTCCGTAATTCTCAGGCCCGGTCCATCCCATCGCATCTCCTGCAGGGCTGTTATATCAGCGTTGAGACTGGCGAGGGTCTCGGCTAGCTGTTCGGCTTTACGCGGCCTGTTTAGCGTACGCACATTCCATGTGCATATGCGTAAATCGTTGTCCGTTTTTCGTTTGCGGGGGGGGGTCGTCAACATTTTTGGTTCTTTCATCCGAGGCATTTTCTGCGGTTTTCATCACAATCTAGTTTCCCTTTCATGACCGGCTTGTGAGGCCTGTGCATGACGTAGATCTTTGTGGTGGTTGGATCTTCAGAGCGTATCTCTTTCTTCCTGCTCCTAGTTCCTGAGAAGATAACTCAGGTATCTACAACCTATGGATCCGATGGATCCAACGTTCGTCGTTAGTTCACCTTTCGGCTATCCAGCAGGCACCACTTGGAGGTGACGATACGATTTTGCCCACCCAATCTGTAGTTTACATTTGGAAAATAATTTAAACAAAAATCAATTTTTTTTGATTTTTTATATTTTTTTTTTTTTTTTCAAAATCAATTTTTTTTGAAAAAAATATAAAAAATCAAAAAAAAAAGTTTTTGAAAATTTTGAAATGCCATATTAATAAAATTATAAATGACTTCCTGTGGCCAAAATTTTATTGAAATCGAATGTATAGTTTACGAGAAAATTTGATTTGAAAATACTGGTTCTATGAGAGGTACCGTTATTAGACAAATTTTGAAAAAAAATTTCAAACCAAAAGATAGATTGTCTTGCACAAATAGCATTTTGAAAGTTTTATCAAAATCGTTAGATCCGTTTTTGAGAAAATCAATTTTTGTCTTCAAGATTGTATGGCAGGTGCCGTTATTTTTGGACCTAGAGCAAAGATAAAAAATTTGTTCTGAGGGACGGCCAAATAAATCCTAAATACCAAATTTGAAGCAAATCGGCCCACCCGTTCAGCCTCCAGAGGCGCGAACAGACATACAGACAGACAGACAGACAGACAGACGGACGGAATTTCCAGACCCACTTTTTTCGACTTCTCCATCATCGTAATGTCATGGGTGATTGTTATCTCAAATTTTTTTTTCTGCACGAATCCATAACTTGCCTTATAGTACCTTGTACCTATAATCGCAAGTAAAAAATAGAAAAACCATCTTCTATCATCTATCATCTGCAACCTTCTACCATCTAGAATTTTCTAATATCTATCATCTTGTTCTATCTACCATCTGCTACTATCAAAAATCTTCTATCATCTTTCATCTTCAACCATCTACCATCTTCTACTATTTACCACCTTCTATATCATTTACGATCTTCTACCCAACAACCATCTTCAACTATAAACTATCTCCTACGATCTACCTTCTTATATAATCTACCTTCTCCAATCAGCCATCTACCAACTACCATCTTTTACCCTCAACCATCTTTAACCACCTATCATCTTCTACAATCTACCATCATCTACAACCTTCTGTCTTCTACCATCTTCTACCATCCACCATCTTCTACCGACTACCATCTTCTAACATCAACCATATTCTACCATCTAGCATCTTTTACCTTCTACCATCTAGAATCTTCTACAATCTGCCATCTTGTTCTATCTACCATCCTCTTCCATTTACCATCTTCTAACACTTACCATCTTCTACCAACTACCATATTCTTCTACCAACTACCTCCTATCATCATATACCATCTTTCATATTCCATTTTCTATCGTCTACCATCTCCAGCCATCTTCATCTACCAACTACCAACTTCTACTATTATTTTTCTTTTAACATCTGCTACTGCTACCATCTTCTACCATTTTCTACCATCTTTCATTTTCTCCCATGTAACATTTTCTAACTTCTACCATCTTCTTTCATCTACCATCTTCTACCATCTTTTACCACATGACTTAAATCTATAAAGCCGTTCCCAAGTTTGAATTGCAAAAGTAACAATGACCAATTTGCTCATCATTGTATTTTGGGACACCAATGACAGATTTGGTTCATTCGTATAATGGTCATTGTAGCTAGCAATGACGGTGAACAATGACCAAGCACTGACAGCACAAGGATACATTTTCGGTGACGTCAGAGTGTCATTGCAATGACCATTTACAAGGACCATCTAATGCTAGCTTTAGGCACTGTACATTTTACAACCAGAAAGATTTGGAATGTATAAATGTTCACTGAAATAGCGTGACTTGTACTAAATTCAAAACGATGGAACTTTGAACGCTAAATTTACAACAAACTAGTGTTGGGCCAAAAATTGACAATAAAAAAACATAATTTTATACCTTTAAAACTTGGAAACTGTTTTCGCACCAACATAACATAGGACTCAATCGAAAATAAAGTACCTACCGCTGGGCACTAACTTGACTTCGAGATAGCATTGGAAGCTCACATTTCAAACTTAAAGCTCCGGATACTAAATCTAGACCAAAATAGCACTGCGCGACAAATCCACAACAAGCTTTTGGCCACTAAATTCACAACGAAATGGCTTTGCACAATAAATACATCACGAACTGCACATCACTTAAACACTTTTATTCCTCATCGAGATAGAGGTGGACACTTCAATTTCGATAAAATAACGATGAAATGAAAATCGGTAGGTATAATGATTTGGGGGGCACTTTTTTCACAACAGATTGAAACAGTTTAGGACAACGAGACAGAGTGTTGCAAACTAATTTTATTACCTGGAAACCGACATTACCTTCGGGATTAAGGTGTTACAAACACGATGGTGTTCGGTATTGTTTGACTTTATTTTCATTGAGTGTTAATTATATGGATGAAACTAATTGGAAATTCCATGAGTGATGGTTTCTTTTTACATTAAATAAGGCTGCAGTATAAGACTGGTTTTTGCGGTATTATAATCAAATTATGGTGGAGGAGTGCGGGTAGCATAACGCTTCCTTACAAGAAATCCAGCTGACATCCGCTGTATTTTTTCTAAGTTTTTAAAAAAAAATACGTCTTTCTTTTTCTCAAATATTATGTATAAAATTATGTTATCAGAAAAAAAACTACCCAACAAAGTTCTAAACCAGTTAAGTGCCTCATAAATATTTGGCTCATCTGCTTACCAAGGACTCCCGCAAGGACATAAACTAAACCCGTTCACGTGAATGTAATATAAAAGATATTTTTCTTCTGATTCAATCGAAATTGGCGGTCTATAAAATAAGTTTTCATTTTTATGCTCATGAATATTATCAGTTTTTATCGAACGCCGCATAACGCGACATGCGACAACGACAAGCGACGCGACGTTGCGGCTTGCGGGTATTCCATAAATATGGAGACTTTATTTAAGAAGTTTCGTTGAAGGATAACATGTTGGAGGATGTGATATCCTTCCTATGTACGAGTTTAGTGTGTGTTTTTGAATGATCTTGTATATTAACATCCTTGTCATAAATATAGTATTTTTTTAATATGGATTTTTTTTTTTTGGATAAAGGACAAAAGCAAGTGTTGTTTTCTATTTCTTTTTATTTTTTCAAAGGAAGCTTAGGCCGTGTTGTGTGTGAAAATGTTATGAATATCCTTGTGAATTTATTTTGTGATGCTTAAGTTATGTCTTCAATTTTTTCTTCCGACTTGCCAAGTTTTGATTTACTTTCTTGTTCAAAATTATTTCCAATAAATAAAATATCCTGTCCTGCACCCTACAGCCAAGAGAAAAGTCCTTAAAAAGCAACTGTGCAAATACTAAAACTTTAGAAAGGGAATAATGAATAATAATCCGTTGCAATTCCACAGAACGAGTTCAAGTGTTACACGAAGGCAATTTAAGAAGTTCAATCAAGTGCCAAAGAAGTGTAGATACAACAAACAACTTTTCAAACTATGATATAGGTATCTATACCTTACCACTTTTCTAGAACTTATAGGACTTAAGTTTTGTGGTGAAACTTTGCAAAGGAGGTTCTTTTGAAAGTTGACATGTACTTCCAAGTAGTTTGCATTTTTATTGAAATGGAAACGAAATACCTATCACGGAAAGGGCTTACGACGTTTTTTTTTTTGCAATCCAAGGTGTTGAAACAACTACAATGGATACAATAAATAAATGCATAGATGCACGCAATGGGGAAATTAGATTGAGATAGTTACGGACTGGGTTGAGTTGTATGCGTGTGTTATATTTGTTTGAGTTAAAGTTTTCCCTTTAATGACATGTGCAATTGTGCAATATGAAAGATTTTTAAAGTCTTACTTATCAACGCTAATTGCGGACAAAAATGTGTATAACATCGACACGTTTACTGTCATTAGGATGAGATTCGATGCGACAGAAAATTGTATGTATGACATTTTGTGTGACAGCTTTCTTCTTTTTTAATTGATTTTTATAATTGCTTAGTTCGTTCACACCCGAAGGCATGTTTCAGAAGTGCAACTATTTCAATGCGTCACACTGATATGATTAAAAACATTATTTTCTGCGGTAATAGACATTTTGTTCTGAACCTGACAAAAAATATTAAACAGAAAGAAAATTCAAGGTTTGACTTGAGCCCTGAAGACGAAGAGGCTATCAAGAAAAGGAAAGTAAATTTCCAAAGATATCTCTTCTGAAGAAAACCGGAAAATGTTTCAACCAGCTAATATGGCTGACGTTCACAGAACAAATTTCTTCCATGAGCAAAAGTAATTCAAGAATACTATGCAATGTCCCAAAAGAAGTACAAAAAATATTTGGACATTTCTCAAAAACGTACGAAACTAAATTAAGTCTTTGTTGACAATGACACTCTTGTAGTAAGCTCTCAAGAAAAAGCTTACTTATTTGCAGCACAGTTTGCTGCCAATTTGACACTATCACAGAATGTTATAACTATTCCTGTTGTTAAGAGCGTAAAAGGTTTTATGGCACGTTGTAGTACCCCGTGGTGTAGTGGTTATTCTGTCGCACTGCCACACCAAAGGTTCTAGGTTCAATCCTTGACTCTACCTTAGTTCTTTTCCGGGAAACTGCCTCTTGCGAGGAAGTTGCAAATCCTCCAAAAGACAATCATTTCATGGAAAGTGCTTCTGTGTTAGCCGTTCGGATTTGGCGGTAAATTGTCGGTTTCTTCCATTCCTGCAGCACTAAACGCACACACAGGAATGTTTGAGAGTGTAAGTCACAGGCCCCGGCAGCACTTAGTATTTTTTTTTTTTACTATAGCATGTTCCCAATATGTAGTTCTTAAATGGTGTTCTTCCACGCTGGCAAAACTACTGCAAAATCTTTTCCATCTATCTGAGTATATCTTTCTGAATATATGGAAAACAACATTTCGTCCAGCACGTTTCAAAAGAAAAAACAAAACATTTCATCATCCACTTTAAAGAACCGAATCCACAATATTTATTTTTTGTTTCCAAACAAAAATTTTTAAATTTAATTCTTCATAGAAGCAAAATGGGCTTATCAGAAGTCATTTACGGGTGGTAGCCGAAATCCAAAAAAGGCGAAAAATTCAAAAATTAGGTACCTACAAATTCAACGATTTCTGATTGGAGTTAAATCGATATCGGACGACAGTTTTAAGTGTAAATGCGAAGCTTGTGACAAACTTTTAAACTGCGGAAAATCGGATATAGCTACAAAAGGTATTTCTCATTTTTTAATTCAGAAAAGAGCTGGGAGCAGAGTTTATATCGAACCAATTGTGTTCAAAGCCTTCTGAACTATTGCAAAAACAACAATGGAAGATATTTGAGGTAAAGTATGTAATGAAGTTACACATTTCACTCTCCGACCACACACAACAAAACGAACCACCACCGTCGTCGCGACGAAGCCATTCCACACCCCACCGTACACAGGAACATCATCAACCATATTATTATCGACGAAGCCATTCTACCGCACACAACAAAAACAACCACAGACAACACCCGCCACACCTGGCCCCCTTGGCCATCGAAATGGACCTCGAAGCACTTGCAATATGCATAACCCAGCTAAGCAAAAAGAAGCACAAGAATAAAATATTCCTGGGTAAAATTGTATTTTATCTTTATAATTCACATTGTGTCTTTGGAGGAAAATTACATAAGGAGGAGTGAAAAATGCTCCACCAGTTGTTTGTTTTGAAGGACAACCGGATTTGAACAACCCAAGATGGACACCCCCACTTGACTATTAATATAAGTACCATTAATGACAATTTTTTTTTTAAATGTATTATAAAATATCAATGTATATAGTTAGGCCTACATGTGCCAACAAATATTTTTAAGTATCATAACTAAAATAGAATAAGAATCAATTGAATATATTATATTGTTCAATAAATAATCGTAAAATCCACCAGTTGTTAAAGAGCCCTGCTCACCGTTTATGTCGGCTTTTCACTTCGCTGTTCGTCGAAGAGGATCGCTAAGAGTAAGAGTTAACACCACAGACCGGCAATAGGCCACCCGTTTATGTCGTGGACTGTTTCTTAGGAACCCCACAGACCTAGTCTTTAGTTAAAGGTTAAATTGAAAGTATTATAATGAAATAATTTGTTATTTAATATTGCTACTAATTAATTGTTAAAAAATTAAATTGAAATATTATGAAATAAATTGTTAATTGTTTCATTTGAAAAAAAAAAAAAAAATTTGAGTTCGCAACTTCTTAAATTCTGAGTTTTCACTTTCTTTTGGATACAACCTGGGCAACGACGAGCCTCGACACAAAAAAGCATCACAAGTAGATAAGGCAACTAGCGCCGACATTGACGAAGTTCACAACTAAAAAAACATGTTCCCTGAAATTACTGTAAAAATGTAATATACAATGATGAGCACTAATCAACTGCGTTAATTAAGAGTGTGTTTTTTGGTCGACAGATTGATTTGGTTTATAAATGTGTGTTTTTTTCTTCTGACACCTTGTGCAGAGGTAAAGCCATCATTTTGTATTTTCCAACACAAAAATGAAGGAAATACAAACAGTCCTACGAACAAAAAGACGATTATTTTCACTTTCAATAATTCAATTTCAACATTAAGCATGACTGAAATCGGAATAAATGCAAGATTTTTCCCAGCCCCCTTAAAAAACCATTCCAATATTGTATCGTGCCTGTCAAATGCAACACATAACAATGTCAATTTGTTACGTTAACAATGAACAATGGCAATTTTTTTTTTCGATTTATCTCTCTCTAAGTCAGTTTCAATTTAAAATCTGAAAGAAAGAAAAAAATATGTCTTCCAAGAAAAGAAAAGGAAGAATTTTCTCAGTCGAGATGGTTTCCGATTTCTTGACGACTCCATCATACTTGGTTGAACAAATCTAAACAAAAAATTATTGAGCTTTCAATTTATATCCTTTTAACTCTTTAAATGCCAGGAATGCTCAAGTCCTTAAAGAGAAAAGGCAAACAATAATTCCACTGCTTCCCTTTTCATCAAAAAAAAAACAAAGTTCATAGTTTGAGATGCTTCAAATTTCACGTGTTTATTTCATTTGGTTTCATTCTTCTCTTGTGTTTGTTGAAGCAATCAAATTTTCACCGAAGCGAAATAATAAAAAAAAAAAAATATTTTGACTTGAGGAAGTTATTTTGTTATTTTGGTGAAAGTTGCCGTTTGTTTGAAGTTTTTGGGGGAATCAACGTCACGTCATCGTCGGTCGATTCGATGCCCTTTTCCCTTTTTCTATCCTCTTAACTAGGTCTCCTCTGAGTCAATCAATAAAATCTAATTTGAAGACTCGCTTTTGAGTGGCAAAGGTTATCGTTACACCAAGGAAACAAAATAAAAATAAACGTGACTGACGTTATGGGAATCAACACGAAAGATGACCATTATTATAGTCTTGTAACTACTTCGTTAAGTGTTTTCAGTAAGTTAAAGGAATTCTATTGGGAGTGTATTCTTCAAGGACATCGAGGACTACATCATGTGGAAGAAAGTGGCATTATATTTCTGAACAAAAAAATTATGAATTAGCACATTCACGTTCGGGCCAGTAAACTAATGGCCTCGTTAGCATATAAGTCGCTTGGGATAAAACTACATGCTTGCAGGAACTTACAAAGAAAAAGTGTATGACTTGGTCACACCAACTTGCTCTCATGAGAAATAGTAGTTTTGGAATACGGATGCTAATTATTAAAAAATCACTATTTAATCATGTTTTGTCTTTAAATCTATAATTATGTACTCACCTCTTGTGAAATGAAAAATATCACGTTATCTAATATATTCCGTTTTTGGTTTTAAATTTTAAGGCAAATCGTGACATATATGGCAAACACTTTTTGTTGTATAAGAATTATAATAATTTAAAACAGTTGGTCCCTAAAGACTTCTACATACAAATTTGATAAAAATCCGACTAGTGTTTTAAGAGTTTGTTTGGCTTTAACAAACCGGTTTCCACATATAAGGTTTTATCACAATAATTATTTAAGCCATTAACAGACAAGAGAAAAAAAAATTCAATTTATAAAGGGTGTTTTTTTTTTAGATGTATGCTGTATGGTTTTCAATCTGGCAATACGTTGGTCTTTTTGACAGCTGTCACATGATTTATGCTTGGTTTGGTTTGCAATTTCACAATGAAAAGACTAACTCATGAACAACGTTTGCAAATCGTGCAAAATAATGGTTCGGTTAGCGCGACGCATAGCGGGCTGCGTCTAATATTCGGTCGACATAATCGCTCAGGAATTTATTCGAGCCATCCGTGGCGGCCACTTGCCCGAAATCATTTTAAAACATAATAGCAGACACTTATCTTTATTATAAAGCTAAATTCTTGGCCATAAAATTAAATTATATTTCCTTTTTATTTCTTATGGAAAACCACACGTATAAAAAACACCCTTTAGGTTGTATGGCAAATATAACATTGCTTTCATAAGTGAAATTCCAATTGCAAAAATATCTCTTTTGGCGCTCGCCATTAACCGAAACGGCAGCTCCTTCCTCATTTCGAAATAAATAAGAACCGATGATGCCGCCAGCGTGTAAGCCTCACCAAACAGTCAATTTTAATAGATGTAAATTGATGATTGCCCTGGCCATTTAAAAAAAAAAAGTAAATTTCCACCATTTGGAAGCGTCCGGTGACGATTCATAATGAATTGGCAAACCTTACTGAACACAAATTTTAACATTTAACACAAATTCTCAATTGTCAAACCATAGACAATTACCATCGACCATCGACAGTGACATTCTCATGCAGCTAACAAAAAAACACCCTTTGAATCAACATAAATATTTTGTCTTAAACCGAGTCGCCTATTATAAGGAGTGCTGTTTAGAGGTATAGAACCTTAAGTGTTTTCATTGGCAGCCATTTTGCCATATGCCATGTGATTTATGTTTAGTTTAGTTTAGCAATTCATCATATGAATCGACTGATGCCTGAACAACGCATGCAAATTGTGTGCATTTATATAGAAAAAGATGGTTCTGTTCGTGAAACACAGGAAAGAAAGTTCTGTTCATCGATGTACCTGCCTAGCTCAAAACCAATAGGCAAAACTGCCGAATTGGGAGTGCAGATATTGCTGAAGTTATTGTTGAGACGTGCAATACTTGGCCAATGTCTTAAGTTTCGCTCTGCTGAATTTAATATTATGTTGCAACTTGCACGAGAAGTCCTTGGTTTATGTCCTGAAAAAAGTAAGGTGCACAGAATTATTCAACAGGTTGTATGTAAACAAAAAATCCTCGAACTGCGCACAGGACGATGAAAAAAATTCCTCTCCAGAAAATATGTCTTTGAGTGAAAATAGTGTTTCATTCCAATTCATTCACACATCAAACTCAACCGAAGATGAACTAAAACATGCTCGAAGCTATTAAAGAAGTTCGATCAAACATTCTTCGGCCAATTTGTATTAATGGCGTCCCATTTTTCCAACCATTCGCCGTATACGAGGGTTAGCGGTTAACTTTAAGTGTGTCAGTTTAATTATGTTCTTCGTATTTGGTTAATTTTATCAATTTCGCTAATGACTAAGGACTTGAGCTGATACTTCACTGTACGACGACTACCATATTGATGATGATGATTAGGAAGTTAAGAGCTGTTAATTATTTATATCCTGGATTTCAACAAAGTTATAAAATAAAGTTTGCAGCTTAAGGAAAAGACGGTACTTATAATAAAATATATAAAGACACACAAAAACAAAGAACCTATATCCTTCCAATTAGCATACGATAAACTTGAGAATATGAAAATTAATTAAAAGTCCCAAAGGCATATTGTGATCTAATATCTCTTCCATTTGACCGCAAGTTATCTAAGAGACCACCATCAGCTAAGCTATATATGAATATACCAAAGGTCTGAACTCTGAAGATACAATCTAATTACTCAATACGGAAAGGACAGACATCCTGTGGTGGTGGGTGGTGTACAATGGCTTCCTTCCGCTTGATGCCCAAAACATTTACATTACTTATCTGACTTTTCCTTCGCTCCATGAAGGACTACTCGGCCTCTGCGTCTGCACTAACTCTATTTATGTATATATTAACGGAGCGGCGAAAATAATCCTGATTTCGCAGGACTAAGCGATTTGGAGATTCCGTTGGTTTATTCCGTGATAAGTTACTCTTCTTCGTGCGCATTATATTCATTAATATCTGTACTTCCTCATTACTCTTGATCATCATGCGATTCGCACCTCGTTTTTGGGGTTTATTTTTTTTTTTTCGTGCTTCTAATTGAAGTTGAAGTGAGGGTGAATTATATCAACAAAAGAATAAAATATTAAGTTGTTGCCAATACAAACAAGAGAGCTTTTTTGTTTGGTTTATTGAAAAAGTCAAACCTTTTTTTTGTAGTGTGCATTATCCTTGACGACTCAAGTTATATTAAAAGTTTTTTCGTGGAAAAAAAAAACTTGAAGAAAGGATATAAAAAAGACAAACAAAATTAATAAGTGATTAAACGGGATTGGGAGCTGATGCGCGGATGTCATCGCATCGGTGCGGTTGTGTAATGATTATAAAGTTGTTCCTTGAACTTTTCAACTTTATATAAAGAAAACAAATGGAAACAGGAGTCGTTGTTCCTTGGTCAATGATGGTTATGATATCTTCTACCTTCAGAATACAAATCGATAAAGAGGGAATCTCCTCCTATTACAGACACAACCAATTGACCTCGTTTTTTTCTGTTTTCTTTCATTTTGCTGGTGTTTGCGTGTTGATCAGATTGACGTGAAGACTAAAATGTAGGACACAAAAAACTCTTAAGCGGGAATTTCCTTTTTGCAACGCCTTTCCTTTTAGTCTAAGGATTTGATTTATGATTATAACTTTGTGTTTGCTTTTTTGCTCCGCCACCGTACCGTTCTGTATAAATGAGTTCATTTGTGGTAATTAAAAACACTTGTGGGGGTGAAAGAGGTAATTCTGAGTATAGGTCGGGTTTGAAAAGGACAATGGCGGTTTTGGTTGTGTATGTGTGTACCATTTTATATTATTAATTGGGAACAAATTTGTGTGATAGCTGAAAGGTTTGATGATTAATGGTTTTGAGGATATGACGCATTAGTGTGTTGATTTTCAATATTTAATTGATATTCAATAAATTGGAAAGCTGTTTGGTTTCAATTGGTGTAAACTCTATTTTGCTTTGTTTTAAAAGAAAGAGGTACACAAATTTAAATGTGATTGTTTGCAAAATATTTCTTAAAGCGATTTCCATGGACATTAAAAAAAAAACTCAGAGCATTACATTTTGTTCTGTCGAAGCAACAGCCGGTTATTTACTACTTAGTTTATGGACTCCATTGTGTAAAATAAGTCAAGATCCACCATCGGAATTGATTCTTCTGAAGCAATTTGTTTGTTCAGTAATTAAAACAATGTCCTGAGCTTAAATGTACCTAGATATTTAGTTTTGGAACTGATTTTATATCTATGTATTGTAATCTTCATCACCAATAAAGTGTAGGTACGGCTGGGTCACACAAAGCTGTTCTAATATATTACATTGGGGTCGGAGCTTGAAATTGTATATTATACCTAACCACTTAAAAATCACTATTTAAATCGTTTTTTTGTAAAAAACTGATGTTATAAGTATAGCATTTTTAAGAACTATATGTATTTTTTACCAGGAAAATAAAATTATAAAAAACTGTTCATGAAAAAAAAAATCTTTTTTGGAACATTTTAGAATTAAGATTATTTTTGTTATAAAAGGGCTTCCATATTAAAAATGTCATTGAAATCCGTCGAGTGGTTTACGAGAAAATCAACCGGTTCTATAGAAGGTATGTTCCATTATGAGACTTCCTGGAAAATCAATTTCATCAAAAACATAACATTTACACATAAACCAAGATTCAAAATTTTTTTATCAAAATCATATTAGTCGTTTTTGAGAAAAATTAGTTTTTCATCAAAAATCTAGTCCCTATATGTATTACCTATAATCGCAAGTAAAAATCTGAGTGCAATGCCTCCAGTTATACTATCTTAATAATTATTTATATAAAAACATAAGCGACAGCTACAGTACATTTTCAACGAACTGTTGGATACCCTATTCCCTATATATTTTTGTATGTGTATGCGTTCGCCTCCCGCAGCCAGTCGGTTCCAGTTCCAGTTTCAGAAACAAAATTCTTCTTTAGCAGACAGGAAACATTTCAATAAAATTATTTGTGTGTTGCCAATGTTCAATAACTGGTGGCGCAATAAAAAAAGGCGTGTTCCACGGCCAACAATAAGACTTTTTTAATGCCAGGGCAATTAGTATGAGCTGAGTGACATTCAAATTTAAGCTTGTAGATCGATTTGAATCAAAACAAGATAGAACTTTAAATATAATTAGAATGGAAATAGCAATTATGGGTGTATTTAACAATTCTTGAACCACACTCTCCTACATAACCAAGGTATACAAACCGAAATGTACATCTTCTTACTTCAAAACTGCGACCATATTCATATTACTACTTCTGACGGAAACGCCCCTTGAAAGTGGGCGTGTCCTGAAAATTTGTAAAATAAAATTCAAGCACTAACTGGAGCTTTAATCATTAGTCAACTTTTATGCATATGTGTAAAACTACAGGTGAATTGAGTAGGTTTTTAACGATTTAGCCCAAATAAAGGTATTTTATAAAAATCACTCCCTTTAAAGTGGGCGTATTGAAAAATTTACATACAAAATGTAGAGATATATCTTTCATAACGAACGGAAAAAAGGTTAAAATTGAATATTGGTACCTTACATTTTTAAAACTATGTTTTTCGTTCTTTCAATAAAAGTGGGCGCAAGCCACTCCCAAAATTCAAAAATTGTCCAGGAAATGTATTTAGTATCGTAAATTGCATTCCGGAGACACTCAAAAAAGGTAATGATATGATAGTTTTTCTTACTTAAATTAGTTAAGGAGCAAGACTGTCCTCATGTTCACACAATGATGTGACGACGTTTAGATCATCTCATTTGGAAAAGATAAGATATAAGACTGTGCTAAAAATTGACGATGTCAGTTAAGAGTTAAGACGCCATAATAAGCAGGCAGGTAAAGTATGTAAAGTTGCTGATGCCAGGATAGGTAGGTTTCAATCAACGTAATATTGACGATGCAAAAGTGTGGTTCCAATTCCAACACACAATTGAGAAGATCTATCAAATTTTTTTATCAAATATTATAAAACGGCAACTTACTGTGAAAATGAAACCGAAATTGTCTAGGTTTAAGGGTGTGAGTTGAAGTGAACAGCTGTATTACACTTTCGTAGCTCGTATGAAGGTGTGCCAAAGGAGGCGTCTGAACTGCAAATATTCCTCAACAGAGTTAATGATGCTGCAAAACAAAATGATTAACGGAAACATCCATGACTAAATCGGTGCTTATAAGTGCTGCCATGCATTTATCTATCTTTCTTACGCAAATTATTGGGTGTACAATTTGTATTCCGAAGATTTGTTTACTTATGACAATTCTATACAAAACAGAATTTTCCTTCCATGTAACCTCGCCTTTATCCTCATTCGAAACTCTTAAATTTAAAAATGTTCAATCAAAAGAAGCAACTTGAACACATTATGCACAGACTTGATTTTAGTAAAATTTGCGTAAAACTATTTGAATGAAATAACATTTTGAATTTTACTGCATCTTGAAGTATGTATTTGTGCTTGCTTTAGTTGTACAGGGTGGGCCAAAAGAAGTCATCCATCCGATGTTGTTTGGCTCTCTTTTTTTCTAAATTCTGTTTTTTGATTATGTTTATTTGAACCTTTAGAATAAATTATATTGGTCAAGTCGAGAAGATGATATCGGCCAAATGGGCGCCGTCACAATTGATTGCTCGTTTTATGGCATTTTCTATCACTTCAGCGAGAACTTCGGGCAACAGATTCTCGCACTCGTGTCGAATGTTGTCCTTGAGGGCTTCCATAGTCTCGGGCTTGTTCACGTAAGCACAGGACTTCAAAAAACCCCACAAAAAAAGTCTGAAACGGTTAAATCGGGCGATCTTGGGGGCCAGTCCAAATAGCCAAAACGAGAGATGAAGCGACCTGTGAACGCCGCGCCGCCTTCAGAATATCGGTTCATGTCGGTTCATGTATCGCTCCATGGCTTGTTCACTTGTATTCTGCATCTGTCTAGTCCACAAATGTCAAAACAGATTTGACATTGGCGGCCATTTGCAAAAATAAGAGCATCTTCCAATAGAGTGATTTCTTTTGGTCCACCTTGTATAAAAAATATTCGTACATATCAATCGTTCCCTATTTTCTTTTTTTTTTAGGTGGTTGGTGGTTCCACTTATAAATATTCAAAGTTGCTGAGATTAATAACCCTTATCCGAAAATCAATTTATATTCCACTCAAACAACTTGAATGTATCTAGATTGTACGTATTAACATAAATAATCATATCTTACAGACTGATGGTGATTTATAGCACTTGTGGTTTCTCATATAATAATAAATAAATTCGACTTCAATCAGTTCTGTTGGCCACATTGGCCATAAATGGCTTAAGTTGGGAGTATGATAAACCACAAAATATGCATAATGAGTTTTTTTTTTTTTGTTTGATTTATAGTGCTTCTGAGATGAAGAGAGGATGAAAAAACATAAAAGATACATCTTCATGTTAATTTTTTGTAATAAACTCAAGGGATGTATGAAATTATTCATCTGCACATAATATTAAAAACCAATTTTATGAATCCTCAAACTGTATAGTTGGAAACAAAAAGGATACAAAATTCTTTTGAAGATCCTCTTGGTTAAAGATTGTTTAATATGAAATAAAAGAACACAAGAGGATATGAGCCTGATGGATTAATAAATATTCGCAGCATCAATAAGTCATCAAGTTTTTTTTTTTTTAATGCGATGAAAAAGATTTTTTGGACTGTCATGGTTTTTTTAATCTTAAAAGGAAGTTCTTGAATAAATCAATTGAACAATTTCCAAGAATAAATATTTCAATCAAAGCAGAAAAGTTCGTGTTGACGAAATCTATAAATTCAAGAGAAAAATGTGTATCTTTTCTATGATAAACTTCCTATTATGTGCGTTTAAATTTATTTTCATACAAAACCACATGAAACGACATATTTAGCAATTTTTATAAATTCAATCAAAAAAGGGACATAAGGAGGATTTCTATAAACGATTAGGTACCTTCAATATGATACTAACGATGCAAAAAAAAGGTATCCCAGAGCCTTACATACTATCATCGTCTTACAGGACTATCTAATTCACATTCAACACCATCCTGCCTTAAGCGAAATATGAAAGAATATTATAAAATATTTAAAGGATAACAGGAAGTTTTCCTTTTTTTTTATCCACTTCTCTTCCTCTCGCGGAACCACTTAAAAAATTCTGTATTATCATTTTTGTGGGCGATGCAAATTTTGTTCTTGTATCTGTTCCTTTTGACAAAGTAATTCAAAAGTTTAAGTTTGAAAAAAAAAAAAAATCTTTAAAAAGATTGTCCTTTTCATTGTCATTGTGTCGAGAACAAAAAAACACAATACACCAAAGTTAAAAGGCAACGAATGTTTTCTGAGAATATATAGGTATCTTTGAAGTTTTAACTTATACCTGACTTGACTAAATATTTGAATTTCAAACTGATGTAGCTACAGGTACGTCTATTTTTCTTGTTGAAAAGTTTTTTTTGTAAATTAATTTAACATGAAAGCCCTTTGATGAAATGTAAGCACGTCCTCAGGTCGCAACTAGCGAAGGTGAACTTTATCAATTAATTCCTGAAAATATTGATTTTACAAATCACTTGGAAAATTATTCGGCATATTTTCTAAGAACGCTGTTTGAACTATTTGTAATTCAATATTCTTATGAATACGAGTATCTGCAGCTTTTGATGAAACATTATGAAATAATATGTATTTATGTAGGGGCAAGCATCTGGCAACACCACAGATACTTAGAATATTTGCGATGATTACGATATTTCAGAATTCCAGTAAACTGAACGAAGAACATCACCGAAGAAGATAAAACGAACAAGTGGAACCTGAGACTGAGATCTCGCTGAAAATGCTCGATCTCTTTTGCCGCCAACCTGCTACCACTAAAGACGTCTCAGTGTTCTTCACTAATCGCGTCGACTTACTTATTGATTCCTTTCTAATATTAAACTTAAACTACTTTTAAATGAATTCTTTCTCAAATTAATTAATAATAAAATAATTATGACGTTTAATAGTGTTTTAACCTCTACATTTATTAAAGAGCGAATATTTTCAATTTCAAATACATTGTATATTTCTAATCCGAATCATTTGTTTAATTATTGCACCCTTTTTTACTTGCGATTATAGGTACTATAAGGCAAGTTATGCATTCGTAAAAAAAAAAAAAAAATTCTAACAATCAAACATGACATTACGATGATAGAGAAGTCGAAAAAAGTGGGTCCGACAATTCTGTCTGTCTGTCTGTCTGTCTGTCTGTCTGTCTGTCTGTCTGTCTGTCCGTGTGTCTGTCTGTCTGTATAGTTACCTACATCCTAAATGGCTGGACCGATTTGCTTCAAATTTGGTACATAGTATTATTATGACGTCCTACAGAGGGGTTTTTGGAATTAGCATCCTAGCTCCAAAACTAACGGTACCTGCCATACGATTTTTTGTGAAAAATTAAGTTTTCTCAAAAACGGCTCCTACGATTTTGATAAAACTTTCTGAGTGATGTTTTCTGTGCAAACTTTATGTTTTGGTTGGAATAGATTTTTCAGGAAAAGTCTTATAACGGTACCTCCCATAGGACCGGTTTTTTAAAATCCGATTTTCTCGTAAACCACTTGACCGATTTCGATGAAATTTTTAATGTAAAAGCCCTTTTATAAAAGAAATAATATAAATTCTTAAATTTTTCAAAAAAAGTTTTTTTGAGTTTTTTAAAAAAGTTTCAAAATTTTTTTTTAATTTTCGTTTTTTCCAAAAACGGCTTAATCTATATTTTTCTAATTTTATTTTTCTGATAAAAATTACAAAGTACTAAAAGTTGGCATACTCAAAAAAAAAATTGGAAAATATTTTCGAAAAGTTTTTCAAAAAAAACTGTTTTTTGAAAAAAACTGCTCCAACGATTTTGAAAATTTTTTTCGTAAAAATTCAAAAACGTAAAAGAAACCTGATGGCTTACCTCATTTTCTCCAAAAAACGTTTTAGGTATTGATTTTTAAGTGATTTATAAAATTTCATATGATTTTTTCAACGCTTTTTTCCCAAAATCTCAAGCACCCAAAACCATTTTAACACATTAGAGCAAGTTCGTACGACCCAGTCGTGCACTTTATTATTTATGTATATTTGATAATTATTGGAAAATGCAGATATGCATAGATTTTTGGAAAATAGTTCGATAGACTAAAAAAATTTGGCAAACACAAAAAAAAAATTGCGTGCATACAAAGTACACTGTCAGAAGTGAAACTTCTTTGGTAAACTAATTTTTAAGTTTCGTTTATATTTATACTTATCTAAAGCCTAGATTTCCGAGACTTAGAGGTAGGGAAAAAGGAAGATATGTTAGGAATTAAATGACTTTAATTATCATTAAAAGTGTCGACAATTAACACAAATTATAAATTAATTTTTTTTTTAATTATTTTTTTTTATGAAATATTTTTATTTTATATTTTATGAAAAATAGTAATATTAAATTCTTCAATGACGAGTGGCAAATTAAACTGCCACATGTTATTTGTAAATACATATTAAAATGTCCTAACCTTCAAACGAATTAGCATACAAAATTGTAAATTAACAAAAAGATAACAAATACATATGAACAACTACTTAGTATAAGACGACTTACAAATTTATCACAAAAAGTTTATTTATAAATTGAACTCACTGTTAACACACTGTATATGTACGTGCTAATGATACTGTTAATAAATACAAACAAATTGTGTTTACTGCACAAGACGTTATGCGACAGAATTGCCATCTAAAGTTCTTATATTTAACTACTAAACGAATACATCAACCAATAGCGTGTATTTTTTCTAGATCTCCATTACTCTCTCTCAATCTTCCTCACTAGCATTACACGCTCACCCATTTGGACGATTAATATTTCCCACCATTAAGCTCATTTTTCTTGCACCGCATCAACCGACCAGTGCAGCTTCTTAAAGCCGCTTACCCGCCTAGCCTAACACATTTAATATTATACACAGCACATTTTTCACATCAAACTTCCAGAGCTCCAAACAATAAGTCACATCCCTGCTACCCGCCAATCTATTTAAGACCTTCAACCGCCTAACTGCCTACAATGGAAATACAAAACAATTTTGTCTGCTAAGACACACATAATGCATACCGTCCCTGCTACCCACCGTTCTATTTTTAACCATCAGCGCACCGACCTACCCATAGTTGATATGCAGAACCAGTCTGTGCTATTATAAAACAAACCTAACGTAACCTACAGCTCTCTCTCCCCATGGCACTGTGCTTGATGCGACGTTCGCCCTATCTCACTCTCTCTCTCAATCTTTCTCACTCGCTTGCTCCCTACTCTCGAACCAAGGCTATGTGCTTCATGCTACGTTCGCCCTTTCTCACACTCTGTCAATCGGTCTCAATCGCTCTCTCCATTTTCTGGGACGGAAGTCACGCTTATTTCCGCTGCATCAGAAAAGATTTTACCCTCATGCGCCTAAAGAAGTATCACTTCAAAAATTGTTCCAGGATGAATGGAGAAGAACATAAAATGCACGAATGAGTTGCTAAAACTTGCTCTAGACTTTTCAAATAAAACTCGATTATTACACGAGTATGAGAAGCAAACAAAATCCTATTACCCTTTCAAGACTCAATATTCCAAGTATTTTTTTTTACATTATAATGAAGATGACATCTTGTTTATTTGATTTGTTTTACATATTTTTATTTTAAACTAGCTTTTTACCGCTTCTTCGCACGCGTGGATTTTAGAAATAAAAGTGTCTAAGATTTGAAATTCAACAACACAGTGCTTATTTTTGATCAAAAGTAAACAATAATGAAATGCACGACTGGGTCGCCCCTACTTGCTCTGTGGGAGCAAAAGTACGATGAAAACAAAGTTTTCGAGCAATATGAAGAACTCATGTTTGAAAAATTTGGGAAAAAATAAAAAATTTTGGTTTAAACTTTAAAACCCTACATATACGGGAGCTTACGTTAAGAATCTTTTAATATTTATAATTTAGATGTCATCTGTTGGTTGCTTTAAATGATATAAATATCCGCTTATGGCCAAATTAATGAAATTGTTAAAACTAATTTCCGTTATTATCATTTGTAGCCAAAAACTAAAAAGCAGTTTTCTTCGAAAACTTTGCATATACAAAGTTTAATACAAATTGTTAGAGTCTTTTTTGAGTAAATTAGAAAAAAACTAAAACAATTGGCCAAAACCTAGTGGCTCTTTATATGGGAGCCACCATTTAAAAAAGAGAAACTGGAAACAAATGGAATGCCATCTGATAGGAAGCTGTAAGGAACTATAGCAAATAAAGTTTGAGTGAATTCGATACAACCGTTGACAACTTATGGAAATTTGAAAAAACCCGTTAAGAGCAGATCTCCGTTATTTGCATTTTGAGCCAAAAACTAAAAACGCAGTTCTCTTAAGAACACTAAAAGAATATTACACACAAAGTTTAAACAAAATCGTCAGATCCATTTTTGAGCAAATTAGAAAAAACAAAAAAAAGTTGGTTAAAACTCAACGCCTCGTTGTATAGAAGCCACCGTTTAGAAAGGCTTAACTGAAAATATACAAAGCCATCCAATAGAAAACTATGAAGAACTATGTCAAAACGAAGTTTGAGTCCATTCAATCAAGCCGTTGCGAAATTATGGCCGTTTCAAAAAAAGCCCTTTAAACCTGATTTTCGTTATGACCATTTTAATTTTGAGTTTAATCAATATCATTATAGGCGTTTTCGATAAAATCCAAAATGAAGAAAACCGTTAGGTACTTGAAAGGCACCAGTTTGAGCCGGGATAAAACAAAATCAAAAAATCCTCGACAATCGTTTTTTTTTTCAAACTGCTATATATCAAGTTTGAAGAAATCCAAATCCAAACCCAAATAAGTGGTAGCATCGGTTTGGCCTAGGAACATGTTAATGAATCGGTATACCATCCCGTCTGAAGAATGATAGAATACAAGATTGCGCCGAGCTGTCAAAAGAAAAATTAATTTTTTTTCCGTGACGTAGAGTGAGACGTTTGACATTCTTGTGTGTTTTTGTTTTGGTTTCAGTTCAACAAATTACTGCGCGTTAAAATGTTTAGTTTTTTCTAGTAAAATAAAATAAATTTATAAAAAACGCAATTTTTTTTATTTTATTTAGTTATTTTATTAAATTTTCTTTTTCTTTTGTTTGTGTTTTCCATTATTTCCCTGTTAAGTTTTCTTATTCTAAAGAACATATACGTGGTCTAAAAAACAGTTTCTTAACCTTCTTGTCGCAATTAATGTGAGAGGCTAGTTCCAAGTGCGTTTTAAGAAAATTTATGAACCCAGCTTTGTAGAGTCCGAACTCCAGAAAGAGGAAAATTTTTCTTACGAAGAAGCTTATAGGCTTTAGCACTCTTGTGGAGTAAAGTGTGATGGATTGTGCTACGAGTATATCCTCTTCAGACCAATTAATCTTTTTAACTCCCATCTTAAATTTCGTCACCTGGTTTGTTGAAATATTGCTTTTAATCTCTCCTCCATATTTTATCGTTGAAGCTCTGGCTTTTTTAAAAGCTTTTCCATACAAGTAATTTTATTCTGAAAATTCTCTTCCTGGAGTTTAAGTTAGGCACTAAATAAATTATTGCTTTCAAGTTTGTATTTCATTCCGGAAACAATTTAACTTATACTTAATTTTCCAAGGATTTGATCCGATCCTTCAAGCTGGCAATACTTTCACCAGTGGTTTGCTCACTTTCGTCTGGAGTGTAGTGCAATGCTTTCGGCCTCTATTGGTTCGGGTTCTGGTTCTGGGGTTTGGTCAAGTAAACTCGTCAGCATTTTCTTTTTAGCATGAGCTTCCATTCGAATGGAGCAAGAGGAAGTTGAGGGCAATGGAGCATTAGTTTCAACGTGTAAAGTAGGTATTGATCCCTTCTTCAACTTATAATGGCGTACTGTGCAAAGTCCTTAAATGTGTCCATCGTTCTATTTGAATTAATTCAATAGTTAGCAGATAATAAGTGTAACTTACCCATATCATATTGGAGATTTCTTTCCATGGCTTCATGAGTGAAATGAAGGGAACAAATGTTGGGCGACGGGGGGAGAATTTTTTTTTAAGTGGTGTGAGGTTGGTTGGTGGTTGGGGGATACAACCTACACGGGAAATTATAATCCGTAAACCGACTTTCCAGACAACCAATACGTTTACTTTCGAGTGTGTGATTTTTATAAAATACATACCTACCTTTATTCGGGTAAGTCCGTACAAAACTACTCGATTCAGCTGTAGGTACTTACACATAAATGCCTGAAAGTTGACCAAAGATCAAAGCTCAGTAAGTGTTTTAAGTTTTTGTTTTACAAATTTTTGGGACACGCCCACTTTTAATGGGCGTTTCCGTTAAAAGTCGTAAAATGCACTAATCTTTTAATGTTTTCTAACTATAGGTTGCAGTTTTGAATTAGGAAGATAAACATTTCGGTTTGTATTCCTTGGTTACGTAGCAGGTTATGGTTCAAGAATTTTTAAATTGTTAAATACACACATAGTCGCTGTTCCCATTCAAAATCTATATTATAAAAATTTAAGTTTTGTCATGTTTTGTTCAAATCGAGCTGCAAGTTTGTAATTGAATGTCATTTTACTTCATAATAATTGCCTTGGCAATAAAAAGTCTCAATTTTGGGCGTGGAACACTCCTTTTTTATATTGCGCTTGCAGTTATTGAACGTCGCGTCGGCTACAAGAAATGAATGTCTGTTAAAGAAGAATTTTGTTTCTGGAACTGGACAGCGGCTGGCTGCAAGGGCGAACGCACACACATACAACGAAAATCTGCAATTATTATAGCGTCATACTGAATTTAAAGACTTTTGCACCAAATTTAAAAGCCTTATAACTCAAGAGTCCAAAAACTGTTAATTAAATGTAAAGCCATACCTTATTTGACAAAGGTACAGAAATCCTTTAAGTAATAAAATGTCGCTTAGGTTAGGTCACAAACTGAGTTACAATCAATTTCTAGTTATTTGAGTTTGTGGTTGATTTGATTTATTGGCCAATTACTGTTATCGAATTGGGCTGATGTGCGTTAACACACAGGACAAACTTCTCAATTAAGTGTTAGTGAAGGAATTGATTTTGTCAATATTGGACATTAAGCGAAGGGATAGAAATCTAATTTTACTAAACCCTGCCTGTGCTGGAATCAGAGAAGGACCCTCACAAATGTCAAACACGTTATTTGTATATTTACCTGATATTCACCTGAAAGAATGAAGACAAAATTATCATCCATATATGACTGTTTTGGAAATATGTAGACACGAATAATAAATTGAGATAAACAGGAAGCTATCAATCGATATGTGAAATCAACAAAAAAAAACTTTTACAAAGTCATTCAAGGAGGAGGCGTAATGAAAGTGAAATTCCACTTCACCAGGCAATTCAATTATAATTTTGATTGAGGCAATTTTTCGGTCCATGACACCTATAAAATCTCCCACATTAAAATGTCCTTCCTTTCAATTAAGCTATCGTAATTTAATTTCAAACAGATAGAAAAGTTCAACTCACCTGGGTGTATGTAGGTTTCCAATTTGCAATGATTTATTCAATATTTAAATGTTTGGGTTCTTTTTGGAGCAAATGAGGTTTGCAAAAAAAAACCAACTAAGCTATGGAACACATTGGCAATTTAAGTTGAATAAGGATATAATCAATGTGTTTGAATAAAATCCCAATCCAATTTATCTTGAAAAAAAAATCACGCAATCACAATTTGCCACACTAAGCGACTTCATATGTATTTGTTTAAATTAATTTAAAGGAATTTTATTTTAGTTATAGTAATCAGTCCTTGTCAGCAATGTATGGAAATTAAATTTACAATAATGTCCTTTAAGGATTGTGAAACCTAAAGAAAAATTGGAAGAAAATTTGGTGTTTGTTATTGAAATTAACAATTCTTTACTCCCTTGCTTACTCAAGTAGAGCGTGGTGCTCTTGAACTTTGCCCATAATGTGTGTCTAAAGCTGGCTTGATCTCTAGCCTGCCGTCTCCAATCTCGCACTCCAAGTGGTCGAAAATCTCCCTCTAATTGGTCGCTAGATCAAAGATGAGGTCTTCTCCCTTGCGGCTTGTCGTTGAAGTCTTTACGAGCTGGAGCGTTGATGTGCATTCGCTCTACATGACCTAGCCATCTTAGTCATTGAATTCAAATTTTTTTTGGCTAGCTTTATGTAGCTGTACAGTACGTATAGTTTGTATTGTAGTTCCTTTGCCAAATAAAGGCTTTTCCAATGAGAGGTGTTATTTTGAATAGCCCGCTATTTCGGTAGTTGTCACTTTTGAAGCTGTAATTTTTAGAAATGGAACGATACACGCTTCAACAATGCATTGAAATTAAAAAAAATCACTATAAAAATGGAGGCCCATTTCCACCTCGGTGGCTACGTCAACAAGCAAATTTGTTGCACCTATGGGGCTTGGAAAACCCATCCTCATCATCCTCAACGAGTAACTGTTTGGTGTGGTTTATGGTCCGGCGGGGTCATTGGACCTTACTTTTTTCGAAAATGAGGCTGGAGCAACAGCTACAACGGTGAATGGATTGTGCTATCGCGAGATGATTCATATTTGTTTATGGCCGGAATTGGATGGTATTGATCTGGACAACGTTTACTTTCAACAAGATGGCGGTGCGTGCCACACAATCAACGAAACCATCGATCTTTTACGGGAAAAGTTTCTCTCGAAGAGGTGATCACAATTAGCCACCGAGATCTTGTGATTTAACACCTTGCGACTTCTTCCTTTGAAGCCACGTGAAAGATTAAGTCTACGATAACAGCCCAGCGTCGATTCAAATCCTCAAAGATCCAATTCGTGAAGCCTTTGAAGGCATATAGCAGCCACTATGCGATTTGGTGATGGAAAATTTCATGAAAAGAATGTTGTTGTGTAAGCGTAGCCGTGGCAGTTAATTGCGCTGATATTGTTTTTTATTATTAATGGAATATTTTCTCCTTTACATAAAAATAAAAATCCGATCATTTATCTCAAAAAATGCTATTTTTCTTTAAATATCGAAATAACACCTCTTATTGGAAAACCCTATATTGTGTTATCGGTTTAGGCAGACAGGACCATAAATCATTCGGAGCAGTTTCCTCTGGCCAAGTCGGTAGTGGGATTGCACTTTTGTTGATGAAAGCTTTGTTCTTCCTATCACGTCGTCAATGTAGTCCGCAAACCCAAATAATTGTGTACAGTTATTAAAGATGGTGATGAGCTGGCATGGGTGTTCCGTATGACATTTTCAAGCACAGTGTTAAAACAGCTGCATGACAGTGCATCACCTCGTCTTAGCCCTATGGTGGTTTCGAAGGTTTCAGTAGAGTCCCTTCCAACTTGGACGGAACAGCGAGCATTTTCCAACGTCATCGTGATAAGGCATATCAGTTTAGCAGGGATTCTAAGGTTGGACATGGCACGATACAATTCAACTCTATTAACACTGTCGTAGGCTGCTTTAAAATCGACGAACAGGTGGTGGGTATCGATGTTAAATTTTTATGTTTCTCCAAAATCTGGCGTAATGTGAAGATATGGTCGGTCGTAGATTTTCCGCATTGGTGAGAACCTCTAAGATCATCAGCAAACGGCTTGAGACGATCACATAAAGATGGTACTGACATTCTAATCATCGGGCATACTTTCCTTCAATCATATTTTGCAGATCAGTTGGTGTATGCTCCTGACCAGGTCATCTCCATAGCGTGTTATAAAAGTTGCATTTGTAGGTTCGCTTTTAGTCTGATGAAGTCTACTTTGATTTCATTTTGGTCTTCCGGATATAGCTCATGGGTCATGGCTGTGATCTAGATTAAATGGTGCATATTTATTTTAGGCAGGATCTTGCCTGATATCACAATTTAGTAACTGGTTAGAGTAGTCTCTCCAGATGGCTAACGTCACATTCATTAATTTCTCTCGAATCAAGATGGTATTCACTAATATTCTTATGAATTCACGCTTTAAAACAAGTTTTGGCACGAAGTTATTTTTCATTATTTAAAAAATCGAGGATCCTCGAAGTGTCGGTAAGAAATAATAATTTAGGCCTTAAAAAAATAATACATTCAGCAATTACTAACTGCTAATCAAAATCACAAAACATAAAGTCTGCATGAAATACTTTGTAAAAACACACACAAACATTCCGAATGGTAACAAATGTTATGTCCTTTCATTTTTGCATAAATGTATTTATATATCTTCACCTTCACCTTCACCTTCACATACAATTCGTTTTTTAAGCAAAATGTGTTCGAAGAGGTAACATACTAAAGTTTTCACTTAAAAAAAAAAAAAAAAAAAAAAAAATCCAAGCAAAAAAAAGAAACAGCATTCATATTTAGGATACATTCAATTACATTTTCAACACAGCACACACATAAAAAACACACACAAAAACACAATGTTCTTAAAAAAGAAATGAAATATATTCTTGTACCGTTATCCTTGTTTGCATGTACAAGATATGTTGCTTTTTTGCTTTTGGCTGTTTATTTTTAAAATCAGTCCATTTATTTACAAGCTTCAATAACAGATTTTTTTTTTTTGTTGTTTTTTATTTTAGAGAAAAAACACTCGGAGGAATTGTTTAATCAAATTGTTTCGAATGTTAGCGGCGGAAAATTTAGAATATTAAGGGGAAGAGGCTGTTTTGTTTTATGTGATACTGAAGAAATAAAAGAAAATTAGATTTGGAAAAAGCTTGTTAGGCTGACATTTGATGAACCTTAACATTTTTGATGGCAGTCTTGTTCAAAGTGGGGTTGAAATTTAGATTAAAATATAAGCTTTTGTGAGAAAATTTATAGTTTTTAGTGCTAGAAACCGAAGAGAAAGAAACACTTTGATTTGGGAATAGTAATGACATTACCAACGTCCTTGAACAAATGAGAAGAAAAAATGAGTAATCATGATGTCAATGTTTTAACTTGCTTTAAAATGATGTCCGTTTTAATAAAGAAAAGGAAATAGAGATAATCCTAAAAGTGGCTTTAGTCATGACAGCCGTTGGTTTCTTGAGTCAAATAGATATAAGTTTCAAGAAATACCTACTGACAAATTAACTCAAACTTCGTGAAATAGTTTCTACAAGATGGCAGTGGAATTTTCAACTTAATTTTTTTTTTTATTTTCTTACGATACGGATAAAACTATTGGAATGGAATTTTTAATTTAAAGAAGTCTGTCTTAAGGATGGAATGGATTTAAAAAGAAAAATGTGTATAACGGTAAAGGAGAAGATGCACATTTGAACACTTTCTTAACCCCTTTCCAAAATGAATAGGGTATATTGTATTTGGTGTTTAGTTTCTAACATAGAGAAATAATACAGTTACTCGTATAGGTATAGAAAAGTATATTAATTTATTTTATGACTCAGAATCAAAAGCCTTGTCGATTTAGCGATGTTTCCGTCCATCCGTCCATCCATCCGTATGTGTATATTCTCTAGAGGTAGCAATTTTTGAGCTAGAAAGCTGACATTTGGTATATATAATTTTTGGTTCAAGAGTAAGGCTCTATTCTTGAACCTTTGAAATCCGTACACAAAAACGCCACAACAGCCATTTTTGCTCAACATCCTCTTTTTGGCAAAATGTAATAGTGTTACGATCAAATTTAGCACACGCAAGCTATAGATCAGAGAGAAAGAACTAATAGAGAGAGACAAATTTCCTCGCCTTTGTCCCGGCAAACCTTTTTGTTTACATTATTTATAACGAGTTGAATTTCTATCATGCTTGCACCTCAGAAATAATACAACTGTCTCTTTCTTTATTATTTAAAAAGAGTAAGAATAGTACAAAAGAATTCTAAAGAGGATCTGTTCAGAAACTAATTAATTTACATATATGGAATCCGCTACATTTTGGGGAAATTGGGGGCCGTAATTATTTCAGAAAAAGCCATGGGTGAAATCCAACTGAAGCTTGGGAATAAACAAAAAAAAAAGATGCCTAGAGGGGGTTCGAACCCACACCTCTTAATTGACAATCTAGTCCAATAACATGTACAATTCTTCATCCAGGGTATACTATAGTAAAAAAAAAAAAATGAAACAAGAAGAAAGAATAAATAGGAATTAAAAAAGAAAAAGAAAGAAGATAATCATGTGTCAAACAAAATACACAAACCTAGATGAAAACACTTTTTTTTTTAGCAAATTTTCAATCCAAATTACCTCATTCGGCTCTAATGAAAACATAGTATAAAAACACATATCACTTTTGATTTCCAACTTTTTCCCACCACACAATGACAGCTGTCGAAAGAGCTGAGTGAGATATCGGATCCAAACATTTTTCGATTTTTGTTCCACTTACAAAATCTCAGAGTTCTCAGTTGGTGGAACTAGCCTAATTTTCATAGGATTTCATTTCACGAATGTTTTTTTATCTGCAAATAATGTGTCTGCATCTAGCTTGAACTAGAATTGTTTCTATCTCTGTTGTAAATTAACTTAAAATACTAAATCCCAATGGAACACTTTTTTTTAATTATTTAACTGTTAATTATTCTGAAACTCATATTTCCTGAACACATCCCAACAGCTGACTACATCTGACATTTTTCCGACAGTGTTGAATTTGTACATTAACTTGCATATGTGTTGTCCATACATTTTTAACTTGCGATTATAGGTACTCAAACATAACATTACTATGATAGAAAAGCCTAAAAAAGTGGGTCCGACAATAATTCTGTATGTCTGTCTGTGTGTCTGTCTGTATCGGCACCTATAACTTAAACGCGGTCCAGCCGTTTTCAAACTTGGAACATAGTATTATGTATTTTAATGTCCTACAGAGGGGGTTTTGGAATTAGCATTCTAGCTCCAAAACTAACGGTACCCGGCATATGATTTTTTATGAAAAACTTATTTATCCCAAAAACGCCTCCTACGATTTTAATGATTTTAATAAAACTTTCTGAATGGTGTTTTTTGAGTAAACTTTATGTTTTGGTTGGAACAGATTTTTCAGGAAAAGTCTTGTTACGGTACCTCCCATAGGAAAAAAACATTTTTTGAGTTTTTTTTTAAGTTACATTTTAATTTTAATTTTTGCTTTTTTCAAAAACTTTTTTTTTCAAAATTTTTAAAATTTTTGTTTTTTGATAAAAACTTTAAACTGCTAGATGTTGGCATTCTCAAAAAAAATATTGGAATATGTTTTGGAAAAGTTTAAAAAAAAACAGTTTTTTGAAAAAAACTTGTCGAACGATTTTGAAAAAAAATTCGCTTAGAATTCAAAAAAGCAAAAAAAACTGGCATTGTTTTGGGTATTCTATTAGTCGTACGCAAATGTCTTGTGTATGAAAACAAAAACAAATTTGTTGGGTGTGGTTGACGCCTACTTTTCATTAGAAACTATAAAAAACTTATTTTGAAAAAACGACACTTATAACAAATCCACAAGCCCAAATTTGTGCGTTATCTAAATCGACTAAAAAGCTTGTGTAAGTATGAAAGAAAATTTTTCAATTTCGGGCGTGGGTTACGCCCACAAAGAACAAAAAAATAGTTTTGAAAATTTAAGGTAATCAATGTTCAATTTTAACCATTTTTTTCGTTATATGAAAAATATATCTCCATTTTTTTGTTTAAATTTTTTCAATACGCCCACATTTGGAGGCGTTATTTTTATAAAATACCTTTATTCGGGTAAGATTGTTAGAAAACAACTCGATTCAGCTGTATTTTTACACAAATGGCTAAAAATTGACTAACTATCGAAGCTCTGTTAGTGCCTTATATTCGTTTAACAAAATTTATAAGACACGTCCACTTTTAAGGGGCGTTTCTGTTAAAAGGCTTATTCTGCATTAATGATGAAATAATTTCTAACTATCGGTCGCCGTTTCGAAGTAAGAAGATATAATTTTTGTGTTTGTATTCCTTGGTTATGTAGAAGGGTTCAAGAATTGTAAAAATACATTCACAATCGCCATTTGCTTAAAAAATCTTATTTTGAAAAAAATCAAGGTATGCCTTGTTTTGTTTGAATCGAGCTGCGAGCATAAAATTCACATTGGTTTTGCCTTAACAATACAAAGTCTACAGAATGGGCGTGGAACATGCCTTACTTTATTCACAAAACTAATGTTATTATATTTTTTCCTATATGCTTAAGAAGAATTTTGTTTCTGGAACCGGACAGCTACTCAATGCGGGGTGTGAACGCATACACATACAACAGTTCTTTCCAAACGTACTGTAGCTCTCGCTTATGTTTTTATTCTACTAAAGCCAGAGAGTTTCTGAAGGACTTCTAAGAATTTAACTTGCTCACTTCAATTTCCTGGTGCTAGCATTATTACATCGCTTTTAATTATATTTTTCTTATCTTTTGTGAAAAAAGAAAAATATAGGTACGTTTTATAGAACCAACCTCCTTATTCAATACTATACAAAAGTGAATGTATATCATTTTCCTTTCAAGAAGTTGTATAGTATATAACTTAAAGGTTATAATTTTCTCAATAAACAAAAACTAATATCTACCTTATTTCACAAGAGTTTCCTCGCAGTTCCAATGATTGGGAAACTTTGTATCGTTCATTCAAAGGTCTTGTCGTAAATTGTTCCCTTTTCAAAGAAACCCTATTTGAGTTATTGAAATTTAGTTCAGCGGACTGTAAGGATGAGGAAGTATATTTACTTGCACACCATCTGGCAAAAACAGAGACACACACAAACACAAACACAAACAGCTTTGCACAGTAGTTGCTTCAAAGAGAAGATATCCTTGAATTTTTCGTATTGTTTTTGGATAAAGTTTTTGCTTGAGCGCGTTCAAGTGCAACACTGCCACGAAGGATTATTCTTATTTGCTGCTATACATTCTATTTGGAGACTCATAGTCATGTTCATAGAAGTCTTGGCAAATTTCTTGAAAAATATACATGAGGGAATATAGTTTTGTGCTTTGAGGTTTAAAAGAAAATAAACACAAAAAAATACTCATCTTTGTTTTTTTCTCATGAAGAAATAAAATTTATATGTATCTTGAAGATTTTTGTTGGAGAAAATGCTTTCAGACACAACACATTATCTTATGTACTTATATATTGCATCATGTGAAAGCTTAGTTGCAGCGTTATCAGAAGCGAATTTGATGATCTAAATATTTTTGGACGAAGAACCGCAGTCGCAGAGGCTGTTCACAAGAAGGAGTGTTTTCATTGTTTTATTTAGTCTTTTAGGTTTTTGGACAGTCTTTCATGAGCACTAAAAGCCCATGGCATCAATGCAGTGGGCTTTGCAGAAAATCTAGGCTTTCACAACTCTGGCGGTATATGGATGAGGGCGTTATTCTGTTGAAAGGTCCACTTAATGGGTCCAAAAATTTCAAAGAATTTCGAAAAAAGCCCTTTCAAGAATGTTCTTGTATGCATTTGCCGTCATATGTGATGATGGAAACTCTAGCTCAATCGTTCCGAAATACGATATTGCACCCGAAACCATACTTCACGGCTATGATGACGCTGCAAAAATAATTTGTCTTTTCTCAGTCTTTTGGGTTAGGCTGAGGCTTCTTTTTTAATTTCATGCGCTTGATGTTGGGGGCACTCCTAATAACTCTCTTAACAGTCGAAATGCTTGCTGTTGTTTCAGAATAGGTCCTTATTTGAGGAGCTGACTGTCAAGAATAAGACGCCAGTTGGGCAATTAATCTTCTTTCAGCAGACGACGTTATTTTATGGGCGTCCTTTCATATTCTTTCCATTGTTCTCTTTATTTTTCATCAAATTGCTCACAACATTTTGCGATCTTCCAATTTTGTTCGCAATGTTTTGTTTAGCGTATAACTTGATTTTGATTTTTTCTTCCGAATTAAGGCACTTTGATCGTCCCATTGTTCCATAAAAAAGTAGGTATTTCGAATATTTAAACTTCACTTCGTTAAAATTTCACGCAATCATCTTTAAAATTCTGAACCAGAACTAACTTTGAAGCAGATCGCAGATGCACTTATTCTATTGACCGATGGGAAATGCTCTTTTTTAATTATTGCATTTTTCGTAATGTGCTGGCAATTTACCGTTAGGGCAAATTGAGGCTGTCTCTTTCTTGTAAATACATAGATCGGCAATGAAACATTATTTCAGAATACAAAAAGAAAAAGCTTTTTCAAAGCTCTATTCAGGGGAAAAAAAGCTTTTTTCCTTGTAAAAGCTGCGAATCTATTCAATTGGCCGTCAGTGTATAAGGTCATCTGTATCGAAATCGAAAATTGCCACATCAGCTAAGGCCAAATGCGATAAAAAGAAGGATATTACTGCTGCTCTACATACACAACACATGCTCAGAGATGGGTTATCCTATAAAGTTGCAACTCGATCCCTTCAAATTAATAAAAAATAAATTAAAAACGTATGTCCTTTTACTTCTATTTTATCTTTCTGTGTCATGTGAGACAAAATGTCTTATTATAATAATGTTTTTGAACTATCATAACATCCCACCCATTCTTTAAAAGAAAAAAGATGAAAACTTTACGAATATTAGATCAAGTCATAAGAAATAAGTTAAATCCAATTTTGGTGCATCTGTATAACTTCGTTAAAAAAAAATTTTCATAATAAAAAAAAAACAACAAAATAGGAAACTTCTTGACAAAACTTTATAATAGAACAGCTATTTTGAGTTGAATTCCAAAAATAAATAATACATTTCACGTTCCTTTCAAAAACTTCTACTTCCTGATACTTTTCCTGGTTTTATTATTTATTTAGAAAATTTCAGAAGACTTTGGATTTTATGATTTGTCTACCTAACTGAAAAGAACAATGTGTTAAACTTTTTTTTCCTTCCTTTTGATGGTGATTGTATGAAGACTGCATTAGGATATTTTTTTATGATATGACAAAGATGATGCATGACTTTTTTGGCACGTATTCTTGAAGAGTTAAAAAAACTTTTACGATCTTATTTGTGTGATTTTGGAAGAAAAGAGAAAAATATTATTAAACCTAATACATATATCAAATATTTTATTATCAAAAGAAACTGATATTATGATATTTTTGTTGTCAACTTTTTGAAACAAAATACATATAACGAACTCCTTAAAAGTTGATTATTAAGGATCTGTGGAAGCATTTGCAAAAGTATGTTTTCTATTCCAAAGTTTGATATTTTTGTGACATATAAGAGACAAAATGGAGATGTACACTAGTAAAATTATATTTTGAATAAGAGGATATTCCAGTTTATTTAATGGGACATATGCGTTACATTTTTTTTTACCATATTAAAGAGCACTGTAAAAATTTAATGTTTCATATTTACGAGAACATAATTTAAGCAAGAATGATGATAAATATTTAGGTCAGATTACATAAATCAAATTAAAAAAAATCTAAAATGTCTTAGCCAATGTAAACAAAGCCATTTTAAATTCCTTTTTGAAATACATTATTCTATGCAGAATAAGACCTCTTTGATTTATAGCCCAATAAAATGCTACGCATTTGAAGGCATTGAATCAACAGTTTTCAGGAAAAGTTTCTCTTCAAGAAACATTAAGCGGTTTTATTACTCGATTTCATGATATAAAAGAAAAGATAATTTTGTATCTTTTCTGAGTTATCTATAACGTGCTCGTTTAATAGATTATTGAATACACTAACAAGAAGTAGGTACTTTGAAGTTTCAAAAAAACATAAAGGAGAATGCTATTAAATTTGCTTTTATAATTTGATTTTACTAATAATAAGCTTTTTGTTATACATTTTTGCATGCATATGTGGCACTGAATTAATTATGTTCTTGCTGCGCAAAATGAAATAATTTTATCATGTTAAAACTATACGATGTTCCTGTTATTATGGTTATAAACATGCAAGAAACTAAACATCATCTAGCCCAAAACCATGATACGATATTAACAGATTGACAGCAATAAAAACTCATGCTTCTGCTATTTAAGCCAGTTTATGTACAGTTGCAGGGGACGGTATCATTACCAACGTACTAAAAGTCCTAGGGGTTGAGTTTGAGCTTAGGAAGAAGATTAGTTTCTACCAGCTCCTTGGTGGTATTCAATATCATTCTATCTACGAAGCTTCCTAAACGAGGTAATTTATTCAAGTTCTTAGATATGCTATTGGATGAGGACTTAACCAGTTGCAGTAGTTCTTATGAAATTGCAGTGATCGACATTATTTTTCCCATTCAAAAACTTTTTTTGAGAAATAAATATTAACTCAAAAATTATGGGAATTTGACATTATTTCCATTGACAACATTATTACGCACGATTTATTTTTTTGAACAATCAAACATAACATTACGATGATAGAGAAGCCGAAAAACGTGGGTCCGACAATTCTGTCTGTATGTCTGTCTGTTTGCCTGTCTGTCCGTCTGTCTGTATCGGCACTTACAGCCTAAACGGCTGCACCGATTCGATTTAAACTTGGTACAAAGTATTATTATGACGTCTTACAGAGGTGTTTCTTATACCCTATTCCATAGAATGGGTATATTGTATTTGGTGTGGAGTTTGTAACATAGAGAAATAATACCGTTAGGTATAGAAAAGTATATATATTCTGACTCAGAATTAAAAGCCTAGTCGATTTAGCCATGTCCGTCCGTTCGCCCGTCCGTCCGTATGTATACTCTCTAGAGGTCGTAATTTTTGAGCTAGAACTCTGAAATTTGGTATCTATAATCTATGGTTCAAGAGTAAGGCTAAGTTCTTGAACCGGTAAAACCCGCCCACAAACACGACCACAATTGCCATTTTTGATCAATTTGGTAAAATTAAATTATGTTTTTTGTACAGTTACGATAAAAGCATAACGCTAAAATTTTGCACGCGAAAGCTTCAGGTAAACCTTCTTTTTTTTCATTTTCACGCCCATTTTTCATACAAAACCATAGTTTTTATAAAATAACAATTGTTATAGTAAAGCGAAAAATATTAAATTTTGTGGGTATTACTTGCTCACTTGGGTGGTTGAATTTGGTTTTGGGAGGGGATGAGGACAAAAAATTGTCCAAAATGGTAGATGGTTGGTTATTTGCTGTAGGCGGGATGGGTAGTTGGCGGTGATGGAGTGGAGGGGGGGGGGGGGTGCTTTGGTGTTGGGTGGTTGGATGAAGTGGTTAGTGAAAGCGGTTGGGGGGGGTTAAAAAATTGTCAAAAATGGTAGGTGAGAAGCACGTGGTTTTAGTTGGAGTGGGTGGTTGGATTTGGGGGGATGATTTGGTATTTGGGGTGAAATTTTCAAAAATAGTGGGTGGTTGTTGGTGGCGTGGGAGGTTGGTGGTGCTAAGGAAGGGGATTTAGGTATTGTGTGGGCATGGGAGGAAAAAATTGGCACAAATTGTCAGAAATGGTGGGCTGTTGGTTGGTGGTTTTATGTGGGGTGGGTGGCTGGTGGAGGGAGAGATTCAACCTACACATGAACTGTTTTGTGAACTGGTTATCACGTGAAATTATCGTCCGTAAACTGACTTTACAGACAACCAAGTTTTTTAATTCAAAAGTCACTATCACCTTCTGAATTTTTTTTTTTCAATTCTTAAGTCACCCATTAGTTTGTGAATTAAAGCCAAGTTTAAGCTAAGAAGTGACTTAGATATACTTGCAACCCTGATCTGAAGGCTTAAATTGGTACGAGACAAAATTCGCCGGGTCCGTTGTGTAAAAATATTGACCGTATAAGGCCTGAATTGCGCAATAATTAGGGTGTGATTAATATATTGTTGAATGCTTTAATATTTTTCATAACTTCTTCAACACAATATTGTGCATTTCCGATTTCAGCAACGAAGCAAACAGAGTAAACTCGTGGGGAGGTTATAACATTGTTCAAGAATATCCTAGCGTAAGGACGATGTATCGTGTACATACATATGTACATATGTAAGGGCCAAAAATTAAATTTAAAAATTAGTAAAGTCATATTGATTTTCAGAACCATGCCAACCAAAAGGATTTACACTAACAGTAAAAAGTAAAACAAAAAGTAAAAACCACGTGAACAATTAAACAAAGTCCTTATTTAATGATGATACTCATAATGGATTTCTTGTGAAAATCGTATTGATTTAAATTTTTTAGTGTTTCAAATAAAGTTTAATCAGAGCCGTAAGCATGACCTACCGGAAATTCCAATGCAAAACCTGAACCCGATGATATATAGTGACCAGACAAAAGCATTTCTGTTTTCAATAAATTTAATATTACATTGTAACTATGTATATATTATATTATTGGTGTGGTTGAAAATGAAATTGTTAAGCAGGTTTGTATGTATAATTTAATTGAAAGCAAACAGGAAACAAATAAGCCCAGATAATCTGTTTTCTGATAATTGGTTTTGCTTTTATCCATATACTCTTCCAGCGTCCTGCTGTGGTCTATATGTTGGGGGAAATATAATAAATCGATTGAGTTTTACACGATTAAAGATACTCCAGAAAATACTCGTTGAAATTCATAATTTATTGAAGAAAGGATTAAATTGTATGCCAGCAAAAATATATGAAAACTTCCAGTCCGGGTTGTTTGATATCTCTTGAATGAGATGGGATAATTTTGTTGGTTCCAATGAAGCTCAACTAATATTATACATATGTCTAATTGGATGATTCAATATTTATTTAATTTACTTTTTGGCAACAGCGTAACTGTTCTATTTTCGGGGTAAAAGGCATCCTATGCCCTTTTCAATAACCCTTACCCAAAGTTACATGATTACACAAGTCAACAAAAAAAATATTTTTCTTTGAGTCTGTTATTTAGTGAATATTTTCTGATTGTATACATCGAAAAAAAAGCAGAAACTGCATTTATAATAAATAAAGTTTGCTTTTGTACCTTTACACAATGTAAAACGAATATTACAGTATTTTAGCAGTTTTTTTAGGAGCCGTTGCATATAAGATGCAGGAGAGGGGTAGGGGGGCTGTGGGTGTGAAGCGGGAGTGAGAAACTGTCAACGGCAGTGTGCGCGTGCGCTTTGCAAAGGAATAACGTATTTTATGTGTCGTGAGCCCTAAAATGTCTTCCAAAAAGTGCAAAAATCCCGTGGACTCGTTTTGTTATATTTGCGGCGAATTCATTAAAGTGAGAGCCAAAAAAATTTGTTTGTCGTCAAATACGAGACTTTGTGAAGCCTATGAAGCTTATTTTAATTTACCCGTACGAAGTCAAGATAAAGTATGGGCACCTCATTTCTCATGTAGTAACTGCAAAAACACTTTAGAGGGTAAGAAAATACATCATACTTTTCATTAAAATGTATATATATATAACTATACCTATTCTGACACATACATTGAATGTGTCATTCGTTATTGAATAATGTTAATTTTTTTCCAGCCTGGTACCGAGGAGAAAAAAAAAGTATGAAGTTTGCAGTACCAAGAATATGGAGGGAACCAACTGACCATATCCATGATTGCTATTTTTGTGTAGTAAATCCAAGTAAGCGTCGCGCTGGTAAAAATGCCAAAAAGATTCAATACCCAAACCTACCATCAACGTCTGCTCCAGTACCCCACAGTGAAAATTTCCCTGTGCCTTCGAGCCCAAAGCAGAAGGCACAAGAGCAGTTACCGCTATCACAAATATCAAGTAATAGCGGAGACAGCGAGTTCGTGATCACATCACCGTCTGTTGAAACACATCTTATTAATTCAGAAGAGTTTGATGACTTAGTAAGAGATTTAAATCTACCTAAACTTAAAGCAGAAATATTAGCTTCACGACTAAAACAGTGGAATTTGCTCAAGAACGATGTTAAAATAAGTGACCAAAGAAAACGTCATAAAACATTTTCTGGATTTTTTACAAAAGAAGACGGACTTTGTTATTGCAATGATGTGAAAGGTTTGTTTGAAGCAATCGGAATCCCTTGCATTTCTTCTGAATGGCGTCTTTTCATCGACAGCTCTACAAGAAGCTTAAAGGCAGTTCTTCTTCACAATGGAAATAAATTTCCATCTCTTCCTCTTGCTCATTCTGTAATGCTAAAATAAAATTACGAGAGCGTTAAAATGGTGCTTCAAGTTTTAAAATATGAAGAGTACGTCTGGCCAGTGATAGGGGATTTCAAAATGGTTGGATTTCTGATGGGAATGCAAGGCGGGTACACTAAATATCCGTGTTACATTTGCTTATGGGACAGTAGAGCCGATGCACTTCACTACCAGCAGCACTCATGGACACAACGGAGCGAGTTTCAAATAGGACAACATAACGTCAAGAATGAACCAATTGTGAAGCCCGATCATATTTTAATGCCTCCATTACACATTAAATTAGGTCTGATGAAGCAGTTCGTAAAGGCTCTGCGTCAAGACTCTGAGGCCTTTCAATATTTAAAATCATTTTTCCCGAAATTGTCAGAGGCTAAAATTAAAGCTGGTATTTTCATCGGTCCACAAATAAAGAAAATAATGGCCAGTGAACAATTCCTACAGCTCCTCAGTACCCACGAAAAACAAGCGTGGCTCAGCCTTAAAGCAGTGATTCATGGCTTTCTTGGCAACAGAAAGGCAGAGAATTACACGGACCTTATTACTGATATGCTTCACAACTTCAAAGTTATGGGTTGCAGAATGTCTTTGAAAGTCCACATGCTACATGCTCATTTGGATAAATTTAAAGACAACTTAGGTGCATATTCAGAAGAGCAAGGGGAACGTTTCCACCAAGATGTAATGAACTTTGAAAAGCGTTATCAAGGACAATATAATGAAAACATGATGGGTGACTACATTTGGGGGCTCATACGAGAAAGTTCCAACTTACACAGAAGAAATACCAAATCTGTTCATTTTTAAAGTCTTTTTTGTATTTGTGGGTTTATTTATGCCGTCTTGTATAATTAAAGTCAATAAAAATATGTGAATTCAAAACTGTTTTCCTTTTACATATAATTGAAATTCAAAAATAGAGCTTTTTCATAAAAATTAAAATTTCGTTTTAGTAACTACAAAAGCAAACTTTATTAGATAAAAATATTTTTTCTTTAATTAGTTAGGCATAAGTAATGAAAATCAGAGGTACAGAACTCAGACTCGAAATTCGTGTTGACCCGTGTTATCGGTTGAGTGGTTGGTCAAGGCGTGAAAGCTTAACAAAAGGACTTTTATGGTATTTATAATATAAGCTTGACTTAAATGAATACGAAGATTAAAAAGGTTGACGAAATATAACAAACAAACAAAAATCTCGAAATAAAATCACTTAATTTTAAAATAAAAACCAACAAATTGCTCACTTTCAAGGCCAAGATTTAACCTTCAATCAGTAAATTTGTCATTATTGAACACATTTTGACATTCTTCTAAGGACCTTTTTTTTGCTCAACTGTTTGATATTTTTGGATTTTCCTTTATTGACAAAAAAAACAATCAACTTTCAAATTAACCGCAATAAATATCAAAAGGTCAAAGGACAAATACAGAAATCTGATACTATAAAGGTCGGTTGACTTTATAAAAAAAAATTACACAAACCTGAAGCAAATTGAGAAGCAATGGGATTAACAATTTCGTCCCTGCTAAGTCGTCTATTTGGCAAAAAGCAAATGCGGATACTAATGGTTGGCTTGGATGCGGCTGGCAAGACAACGATTCTTTATAAACTGAAACTCGGTGAGGTTGTTTCGACCATTCCAACAATTGGATTCAATATAGAGACTGTGGAATACAAAAACATCTGCTTTACTGTCTGGGATGTGGGTGGACAGGCCAAGATACGTCCGATGTGGCGTCATTATTTTCAAAATACCAAAGGTATCATATTTGTTGTGGACTCAAGTGACAGGGAAAGAATTAACGAAGCTGAAAAGGAATTAAGTAGCATACTGCTGGAGGAACAATTACGGGATGCATTGCTTTTGGTATTTGCTAACAAGCAGGATCTGCCAAATGCTATGACAGCAGCTGAGCTGAGGGATAAGCTGCATTTGCATCAAGTGAGTACGAGAAGGTGGTATATTCAAGGTACTTGTGCAACAGAAGGACATGGTTTATACGAAGGACTTGAGTGGCTGTCAAATGAATTTGATAGGAAAATGTGAAGTCAAGCTACATTTTAAGATTGTTTTTAAAATGAAATTAAAAGGTTTTGTAATAATTGTGATTCTACGATGTTTTGGATTTGCAACGAGTTACCGTCACTTTATTCGTTAATGATTTGTAAATTAAAAATTTTTTATATAAGGGAGATGGATTATTTTGAAGTCATTATTTTTAGTAATTTTTTGGGCTTTCGTATGGCTCAATCTATCGAATTATCCAAGCATAAGATTGGATTTTGATGATGAAGAAAGAAAGGGGCCATTTACGAACTTTTCTTCCAGTTCTTCATTTGCCTACCTTGTATAAAATCAGTCAATACTTAAACCATTTTAAAATTAAATACATTATCTTTGAAAAATTAAAAAATAAAATGCATGACTGGGTCGCACGAACTTGCTCTTATGCTAGATAATAATTAAAATTAAAAATATTTCGAAAATCAATTTATTTTTATAATAATTTCAAGAGTTTTCTCGGAATAACTTTTAAGTATGCAATCAAATTTCAAAACTAAATATCTATCTATAGAAAAAAAAAATTTAAATCGTTCGATCAGATTTTTTAAAAAGTGGTTTTTTTGAAAAACTTTTCTTGAGAACTTTTTTGAGTTTGTCAGTTCGAGGAAATCTGTAGATTTTTATCTGGGAAAATAACTTTTAAAAAATGTAAAAAAAACTACCGTTATAAGAAAATAGCATCCTGAAAGTTTCATCAAAATCTTTGGAGCCGTTTTTGAGAAAATCAGTTTTCTTCTGTAAGATTGTATGGTAGGCACAGTTTTTTTTGGGCCTAAAACAAAAATAAAAAACTTTTTGAGGGAAGACCAAATAAGAACCAAATACCAAGTTTGAAGCAAATCGGCTCATCCGTTTAGGCTCTAGATGTGCGAACTGACAGACAAACGGAATTTCTAGACCCACTTATTTCGACTTCTCCATCATCGTAATGTCATGTAAGTGATTATGTTATCTCAAATCTTTGTTTGCTCGAATCCATAATGTTGAAACAACCACTCCAAACAGGTCCGGGGCATGTGAAGTATACTCTCAACCATGTGTGTGCGTTTATATTCTGCAAGAATGGAAAAGACTCACAAATTTGCTTAAAGAAAAGTACCTTCAGTCAGAACTTGGCAGTCTGATACACTTAAAACTACGCCAGAGTGAACTACTACACACAAAGAAAACTGTTTTTAATACTTTGCACAACCTTTTTGATTTTAAATGACTTGAAAATTACTACAAAGCTTGTCATATGGTCTTTAAACTCTGTCCAATAAAAATTGTCAGCGGAATGGTGATATCACGTTCAAATCTCAGTTGGGTTATAAAGCTTTCAAAAAGTCTAATTCGTGTCAATCAAAGAAATTGATAAGCTTACTAACAATGTAGGTAAACAAAGTAGGTTATTTTTTTTTATAATTAATAATGCATTTTTTACGGATTTAATGATGTGTTTTTTTTTATTTTTAAATACTAAGAGGTGTGATGGATTTAGTTGAAGTTTTTCTTTACTCCTTTAACTCAATTCAAATTAACACAATAAACCTTTCAATAATGACTGAACACTTCTGCTATCGCATTTCGCACTTCACTTGTGTACGTCCATCGAAGATTTTGACATGTGTCAATGATTCACACAAATTATTCCCATAAGGCCTGTTGGTTAATGTGTCATTCTAAATTAAACTCAAAAACCACACACAAGAATTGTTGCCGACCACAATGTATTGAAATTAAAAAGGATTCAGATTCTTGAGTTACAATATTAAAGCAAAATATTTGGTAGACAGATACCAATTTCCCAAATAAAACAAAAAATGTGATTTAAAGTTTCACCAAAATATCTAGCATGTAAGGCCATTAAAATGATTGAACCATAATTTTCATGAAAAACTTTTCTTTCAAGAAACTATAAAACATCTTTACAACCCACCCCGAAAAATGTTAATAAAAAAGAAAATATGTTTTTCCTTTATTCCACGCAATCACTCCCATAATCTTCTGTAATAGAGTGATCATTGAAAATACCAAAAAGTCTTTCAAAACTTCAAGAAAAAAAAGCATGTCTCATAAAAAAAGAATTGTCGTCGTCATAATTTCTGCTGTTTTTTAGTTTAGTTTTCTTACAAGAATTTCGTTATGAAAATTCATACTGGCTTAAAAGTTATTAAAAGATAAAATCACTATAAACTTTTTAAGTATATTTTTATTTTAAATTTCATAACATAAAAATATTGTCCCTCTTTCATATTTTTTTTTTTTACTTTATCTTTGTTTCAGAAACCTTGAAAATGAATCACTCAAGGACAACAGTGCAAATCGTTCCCTTGAGCCTTGAGGCAAATTTTACTAAGAAAATAACATGATAAAAACTGTTTTTTTTTTTTTTTACAGAATAGCTACATTCCGTTCAAGCCTTTATGTTAAGAGAAAGTCAAATAAGAAACTTATGGGAGGAAGTTCAGTCGAGTCACGAAATAAAAGTTACGAGCATCTTTGCGTACAGGAAATTTAATTTATTTAAAATTTTTCTGAGAGGAATTTCATAGTGATTTCTTTATTCACATCAAAGCGGAAAAATGTCTTATGAAAACCTTCAAGTTGAAGATAAAGGATCTTAAAAAGAAGGAATTGGTTTCCTAAGTTTAGCCTTAAAAGTGTCTTTCAATAAAATGAGAAATTTGTTTCATTTAACATTGCGAACGAAATGCCGAACAAACTGTTTTTGTAATTTGTCTCAAATTATTTTTTTAGAAGCATAAACGCCTACAAAACTAGTTGAAATGAAATATTCAAAACAATAAGAAGCAAAAAATACCAAATATAATGGTAGTTGATTTAGATTGCCTACAGGAATTCAACTCTCTCGACAGATAGTAGAGCCTTACGGCTGAACTATAAAGGACGGAAATAAAAACGAAGCTAGTGTCAAAACCAAACGAAACTTTGCCGTCCTACCTGTGAAATGAACACGCAACTCATAATGGACGGATTGCAGCGGAAGCAAAACGTCATGTTTTTTCCTCTGAAAAAGAAGATGATTGTTACCCCACCTCACATACAAAGTCAGCACACCTTCCACTCCCACTCTTATATCCATCCACGGCCAGATGTCAAATGTTCGTCCGTAAAATGCGATATCGAGCGCAGTTTACGTCCGTGAACTAAACTGATCGAAATTTGACGAAACTGAGCAATCCGCTAGTTCGGGCTTCGGGCGTGGGATACGAATTACTTGTTCTCGCCGTTCCGACTATAATAGTTCAACCTTTATTGGTAGCAGCCATTTTATCTGAAGATCAAAAACCCGAATATGGGGCTATTCATATGCCGTAACTATATCATATTGTTATATGAATGGTTTTGTCTCTACTACAGTAAATATTTTATGGTTTTTGTCTCTACTACAGTAAATATGCTGAATAATTCTGCTGAAATAGCAGTGCCGCCCAAACCGTACTTTAGCATAAGAAAATTTGAAAGCTCTGAAAGCTTTTAAAGCATCTTGAAAATTCTAAATGGTTCGAGACTAAGACTGTTCGGGAACTTTGATCCCAGTATAAATAGGACATTTTATTCGGAAATGGACACAGTTTCATTTTAACCGTGGCGACAAATAATTTGTGAATAATTAGTGGTGCTAAGATAAAGAAATAAATAAAGAGTTTGAACTTAGATAAAAGTGAGTTTCATTTATAGAGATAGTAGTGGTGATTTAAAAGTAAAAGAAAATAAGAAAATAGAACCCAAGACTAAATTATTACAAAAAAGTCTCAGAGTTCTTGAGCATCTTAACACATTCCAGGTATCAGAACTGTTAAATAACAGTGGATATACAAAAATAAATAGATGAACAAATAATAGAAATATCTTAAATAAAGGGTGTTTTTTGCAAAAGGTATAGAACTTTAAGTTGGTAACAGTGATTTTATTGTCATCTGCCATGTGATTTATATTTAGTTTGGTTTGCCATTGCACCATGAATAGATTGACGCCTGAACAGATGTGTCTACTGTAGAGATGTGTCTACTACAGTAAATATGCTGAATAATTCTGCTGAAATAGCAGTGCCGCCCAAACCGTACTTTAGCATAAGAAAATTTGAAAGCTCTGAAAGCTTTTAAAGCATCTTGAAAATTCTAAATGGTTCGAGACTAAGACTGTTCGGGAACTTTGATCCCAGTATAAATAGGACATTTTATTCGGAAATGGACACAGTTTCATTTTAACCGTGGCGACAAATAATTTGTGAATAATTAGTGGTGCTAAGATAAAGAAATAAATAAAGAGTTTGAACTTAGATAAAAGTGAGTTTCATTTATAGAGATAGTAGTGGTGATTTAAAAGTAAAAGAAAATAAGAAAATAGAACCCAAGACTAAATTATTACAAAAAAGTCTCAGAGTTCTTGAGCATCTTAACACATTCCAGGTATCAGAACTGTTAAATAACAGTGGATATACAAAAATAAATAGATGAACAAATAATAGAAATATCTTAAATAAAGGGTGTTTTTTGCAAAAGGTATAGAACTTTAAGTTGGTAACAGTGATTTTATTGTCATCTGCCATGTGATTTATATTTAGTTTGGTTTGCCATTGCACCATGAATAGATTGACGCCTGAACAACAACGCATGCAAATTTTGCAGATTTATTTCGATAAACATGTTTCTGTTCAAAACGCATTGCACACTACTTCCATTTTATATGATCGACACAAAATCCTCCATCCAATTTATTCGATTAACGATGGAACGGTTTTGCACCGAATAGCATACCGAAAAGCTATTGCTGCTGTAGAACGTAGCATCGAGGAAGGCCGTGTCCACCCGCCATCTTGCACAACAATTGGATCTGTGTCCGTGCACTTTATTGAAATTTTTGTGGAAAAATCTTGATTTGCTGCATCACGAAATACAACTCGTGCAAGACCACCAAGCATGGCTTACATATGGTGACGTGAAATAAGGCCAAACGAAATAAGGCCAATTTGGTCTTATTTCCATGCACTAATAGAAATAAGAGCGAAAAAATAATGGAAATAAGACCGAAAATAAAAAATTCTAATTGTTCTAATTGTTAAGTGCTTAAAGTTTTGAAAAAATATTAAAAATGAGGAACAACCAAAATGTTCAAAGAATTTTTCAAAAATTGTTTGCGCTTCCGTTGTTGAGCGCACAAAACATGATAACTGCTTTTGATTTGATTAAAGCGGAAATTGGTCAACAAGCGTGGTCACGAAACGCAACAAATGCTTTTAACGAGTTCATTATCTCCACTGAAAAGGTAAAGTATCTTAAGTCAATTTTGATAATTTTTCAGGAGAGCAAAAAAATGATTCAAAGCTGCCTCCCAAAAAATCTTTCAAGTGTAGACTTTATTGAACAAAGCATTTAGATGTCAAATTTTATGACTTTTTTTTTTAATTTATTTTAAAAAGATATTTTAAAAGTTTCGCCCGTTATAAGGAAAAATATGACTTAAGATAGTTTTAAATAGTATTTTATATTAATTTCCCAAATCTTAAGTTGATATTTTGCCTCGTCTTTTCGAAGGACGTTTTCAATTCCTATGTCCATTTAAGATGAGTTGCGCATGCAAAGGTGGAAAAAATAGATTTAAGATGATAATTTCTGGTTTTAATTTTAAAAATTTCAAGTCCTTAAGTCTATAAAGATAGACTTTTATATTTAAAAAATATAGAAAAAAAAAACTTAAACAAAAAGAAAATAAACCAAATTATAAATTCATTGCAAAAAAACTTAAATTAACTTCATTTTACATTGTTTTAAAAGTCAAATTAATAATAACAAAAAATAATGGAAAAACTGAACAAAAAACTTAATTTGATTTTATTAAGCATTGTTTTTTTACGTGCATACGGTCTTAAAATTAATAAAATAAAATTATTGCGAATTCAAACATTAAGTTTCTTATTCTGATTCGGCTGATAGATTTTTTTTTGAATTTACCATTCGCAGAATGGCTGCAGCACGCGAGTTGCTATATGTACATATGTACATTATACCAATGTATCTAAAAAAAGTATTTTAAAAAAGTTATGTATGAACTATCCTTGAAACAAATCGTAATCTAACTTCTTCTTCTTTTATAGCTTTATAATTCCATACCTATGTACATTAAACCGTGATAAAAAGAAACCTATGTGCTATTCCAGACTATAATCCATTTTTGTACTAAATTTCATTCAGCTCCGTTTAGCCATTCTGGTGTGATTTCAAAAATTAAAACAAATCAATCCCACGGGAACCATACATTTTACCGGGATAAAAAGTAGCCAATATGTTTTTCCAGACTATAATCTATCGCTGTGCTAAATTACATTCAGATGAGTTCAGCCATTATTGTGTGATTTCAAAAATTAAAACAAATCTATCCCACAGGAACCATACATTTTACCGGGATAAAAAGTAGCCTATCTGCTATTCCAGACTATAACCTATCTCTGTGCCAAATTTTATCCAGATCCGTTAAGCCGTTCTGGCGTTTATTAGCAACAAACATCCAAACATCCAAACATCGTAACTTTCACATTTATAATATTAGTAGGATAAGTACATTGTACATACCTTTTTTAGTTGTGTGAATGTGTTTTATTAGTAATAATTTTTCTATCACGATTCACGAAAACAACACTATCTGAAACACTAATTGACACACTAACTTAAATATTAACTGAAACTCTAAATGAAAAAAGGAATGAATTATTAACTCTTACCAAAAGAAAAGCTTTCGCTCAAAAAGAAATCCAGAATCAAACTACGCTAAAAAATATCTTATGTTCTTATTATTACGGATATTTTGTTTAGGTTTGCAAACGGTAAAGTATCCTATGACTACTTAGGGAGAGAAAAATTTCAGTTTTAAATTCAAAAAATCATGTTATGTCGACATAAGATGATTTGCCTTTTCACTCTTTTTCAGAATTTATTTAAGTATTTTATCCTATGTCGATGGCTTTTGTTTATGTTTGCATGCGTGAAAATATCTTAAGTCAACTTAATATGATTTACGATTTTACAACAACTAGAGTTCGCCCCGTGGTCGAAATTCGACCATTTCTCAATTGGGGGGGAAAATGACATAGGTGCTTCATATATACATTCGCTGTTTCCTTACATGGTCCCCTTTCAGAATATATATAGGTTTGGCATATTTGTTTTGATTATGACAGAAAAAAAGGGTGGAAACTGGATTTTTGAACTCCGTATTAATATATATGATAAAAAAGTCTAAAGTCAATATAATCTTAAGTCTATTTTAGGTTTTAAAATTAAGCAGAACACACAATCTATTATGTGCACTTAAGATATTTACCTCGTGTAGAGATGTGTCTTTTGAACATAAGATGAAGTTGTTTTTGTATATAAAAAAGCAAAGGAGTGAGATAGAAGGATGTCGATAAGAGAGAACTGTAGTCCTTTCGAATGGCACTGAGGTTCAACAAAAAAAAGCTAAATATCTTAAGTCGACCTAAGATACTTTACCTTTTCAGTCGAGATCTATTTTCAAACGCAATGGATTGAAAAGGTATTTATTTCATTGTCTTTCTTTTATGTATTAGAAAAATAAAATCGCTCGATTTTACTCATGCACAGAAAATATTTTTCTAATACATAAAAGAAAGACAATGAAATAAATACCTTTTCAATCCATTGCGTTTGAAAATAGATAATGAACTCGTTAAAAGCATCGATTTTTTAACGATTATTTTATCTGATTCTTTAAAATTTCCGCAAACAGATACTTGCAATACCCATGAGATTCATTCCCACACAAACGTAATCTCATATCACCAATATCCGTTTTTGAAAATTTAAAAAAAAATCAGATAAACCTCAATACCGTATCATCTTAGAGGTGTGAAAATTGACATTGATATAATGCCAAATTGGCCTTATTTCGTTTTCGAAAACGAAATTAAGCCAAACTGAAATTTCGGCCTTATTTCGTTTGGCCTTATTTCACGTCACCCTTACATATGGCAAAATGGGTTCGAAAGTGCGATGCAGTTCATTTTTGGTTGAATGGCTACCACAATAAGCAAAATTTCTGCATTGGAAGTGTAGAAATTCTGCAAGCAATTCATTAAAAAAAAAATGACAATTTTTCGAATAAAGTCAATTTTATATAAATTAATCCATTTTTACTTTGATTTATTTCATTTTATATTCTGAACTTAATAAAAAACACCCTTTACTTTCAGAATCTTAAGAAAAACTATTGTTGGCCAAAAAATCAAGGCTAAGCCATTGCATATATAAACTATGGTATTCCCACTTGAGGTGCGCCATCTATCGACGAAAAACTAAGCCCTAGAATACTATGGGAAGCAACAACAACAATTACAATGGTGGAAATTGTTGTTGTTGCTTCCCTTGGTATTCTAGAGCTTAGTTTTTCGTCGATAGATGGCACACCTCAAGTGGTAGTACTATAGTTTATATATGCAATGGCTAAGCTAAGCCCACGGAAAACAAGTTTTGTATACAGAAATGTTCAAAATTGAACAATCTAAGCAATAATTCTCTTTTGTGGCGTAGTGGTTGGTATGTTGACTGCTGTACGGTTGATGTTCTGGGTCAATCACTGTTTCACCAAAAATTTTGTCTGTGTCTCTGCCTCTTGCGAGGAAGTGCCAAATTGTCCAAGAGAGAAAAGTGCGTCTCTACTAGCCCCAAAGAGAATACTTAAGAAAATAATTAAACTTCTAAAAAAGTCCAACATGAACAATTTGGTATTATTTAATTTTATTGCTCAACAACGAACATATGTAGGTACAGCTTGATAAATAAAAATTGTCGAGGCAGATATCGAGCAAATACTCCCCTTTAAAACCAACCCTATCCTTGCCATAATATCTATGTTTTTAAGGTTGATAAATTAAATTTTTAAAACTTCCTTTATTCTCAAGTGAACACAAAAGTAGAATGATTTTCCTTTGATCAATACATTTTGCTACACACACACAGCTTTCAAAACAAAAATTAATATTATCTACAATACCACCCAAATAAACCTTAACAATGACAAATTTGTTTTTGATTGAATATTTAGCAAAGAAAACAAAAATTATAACTTTTTAATTTTATTTGTCATTTAAAAAAGTTGCGCATTTTTCCCCGTTCCTTGATTAAATTAAATTCTTCAAAGATTGTGATGCATAATATGAATTTGCCGTAAGCTGCTTACCTTCAATTTTATATTCTTCAATCAAGAAGAATGAAAGACGACGAAGAAAGTGACTATCTTTTTATATTGTATTTTTTGTAATTAAAATTTAACTCGCGTAAAAAGTATAAAGTTAACGTTAATGGATTCTGGCTTTACCGGCGTTCTTCCTAGACCGTATAAGATTTAATCTATAATTAACTTTACAGCCTGATGGAAGTAATTGCAAAATTTAGAAGGATAGATAATGTTATTCAAGGAATAAGGATACCTTAGGTAACCTACTTTAAAGATATGTGTGGTGTGTGTGTATGGAGAAAGCTTATGTGGTGGAATTATGCAAAAGACTAATTTGGGAATTTTATCTAAACAAACGTATAGATATGTTTGTGGGGAATTCTTTTTGAAATGTCTTTCTGGAACAGGAACAAAGGAGTCGTAATCAGAGCTATGCACTGCAGTAAATTTTAGCTGTCATCCTTTGCACACTAGCATTTTAAGTACGTCTTCTTATATGATAAATTAATCGTAGTGAGACCATTAGCATGTACGTGATATGAAACTCAATAATTTTCGATTTTTTGATAAACGCATACAGGTTTTAGTAAGGTGAAAATACTCTGTCAAACATTAATAGGCAGTATACGTCTTATGGAGAAGCTTTTTTTAATCAGTATCGTGTCATATTGTATAATGTAGTACCCCGTGGCGTAGTGGTTAGTGTGTCGGACTGCCACACCAAAGGTTCTGGGTTCGATCCCTGACGACTCCACCTAAATTCTTTTCCGGCGTACTGCCTCTTGCGAGGAAGTGACAAATCTTCCAAGAGTAATTAACGTCATGGAAAGTGTTTCTCTGTTAGTCCATTCCTGCAGAATATCAACGCACACACAGGAATGGTTGAAGAGTAAGTCAAAGGCCCCGGCCCCTCTTGGAGCTGTTGTGCCAACAATTAATTTTTTTTTTTTTTACCGTGTCATATTTTTGCACCATACTCAAATGAAGCAAACCCCTCATATAAATTGTTTACCCACCAGGGAATTTCCAACTGCAACTGACAGACAGATCCAACTCCAACGTCTTACTCAGAGCACATCTTAGTGTGCAGCCCACTGATTGGCTATGGCGGCTCTGCTGCTATTCAAAATTCAACCCCTATTAAATTGAAGTGCATTCACATTCAGAGTTGTTGATGTCCGTTTTGTAACTGGTTCAGCTTATTTCCAAGGGTGTATGTTGAGGAGCTTTGGATCTTAGAGCTTTAAAATGAAAGTTCCAGATTTTTCATAACAGATTTTCTCGTAAGCCACTTCACGGACTTTGATGAAAATTTTAACATGAAAGCTCTTGAATAAACAAAATAATACTAATTCTTTTAAAAAAAAAAACTGTTTTTGAGTTTAAAAAAAGTAAAAAGTGAATTTTTTTAATCTTGGATTTTTCAAAAACGGTTTGTTCAATATTTTTTAAATTTTTGTTTGCTGATAAGAACTTTAAACTGCTAGATTTTGACAGGCTCAAAAATATTTGGAATATGTTTTTTTTTTTTTTAAATTGGTCAAACGATTAAAAAAAATTCTTTAAAATTCAAATAAGTAAAAGAAATCTGATGGCTGACTTTATTTTCTACACAAAACGTTTTAACTGTTAAGATTTTTAATTGATTAATAAAACTTCATATGATTTTTTCTATGTTTGTTTCCCTAAATCTTAAGCCCCAAGACCATTTTAACACATTAGAGCAAGTTCGTACGACCCAGTCGTGCACTTTAGTTTATTTTGAAATGCCTTCTGCGGAAACCCTGTAAGAGCTTTTGTTAGAATACAGATTAGCACCTAACGGAAAACGAAAGAGTACAAATGAGAGACAAATATCACTATTTGCCATGAACTGTCGATTTATGTTGGACAGAGTATAGTATTTTTCTTCCGGGAATGGTTACGTCAAACAAACATTTTTTTTTTTAAATTATAAATCGTATATGTTTTACTATGCTATCTGTTAAACTTCAAACAAAAACACTTTGCGATAAAACTACTTTGTTTCTAATTTTCAATCAAGTCAAATCTAATTTCATTTTCTCATTCTCTTTTTCTATATGTGTCATTTTTCAAAAATTAATAATCATTCAATAAATATCTTGTTCGTTTAAGGTTGTGTTTTTTCTTCTAATAGGTTATGGGCCCAGTCATTGTTTAATGGAAAGTTCCAGAAAATTAATTTAATTTCCTTTTCTTGTTGTAAAATTTTTTAATTGAAGATAATATGGCTGGATCGATTTTGAGTATTGATAAACTGGATGCGAGCAATTATGCAAGCTGGAAAATTCAAATGAAGAGCATTTTGGTTTTTCAAGATTTATGGCCATTCGTATCTGGAGAAAAATTGAAGCCTGAGAATGAAACTGCAGCGAAAACATGGTGTGCTTCAGATGAGAAGGCGCTTGCAATGATTTTCTTGAGCATGAAATCGACCGAACTGATTCATGTTAAGAACTGCAAGACTTCGAAGGAAGCATGGACGCGCCTGGATGAAATATTTCAACCTGCAGGACCATCGAACAAGATAAGTCTTTTCAAGAAATTGTTGACATGCAAGATGACCGGGACTATATCCATGTCCAGCTATTTAAATGAACTTTATAGCATCGCTGAAAAGCTGAGAGAGATTCAAATTGAAATTCCAGAGGAGCTTTTAGCAATCATTTTGCTGTGCAGCTTACCAGATCATTTTGAAAATTTCGTCGTAGCCATGGAAAGTCGAGATGAAATGCCTGCGCTTTCGGTGCTCAAGGCAAAACTTCTTCAAGAAGATGCAAGGAAGGTTGAAAAGGACTCTGAAAATGGTGAAAATCATATTTTGGCAACAAATACTAAGCGTTTTTCAAAATCATCGAAAGGGAAAAAGACCCTTAAATGTTTTTCATGTGGGAAAATAGGACATTTCGCTTCGAAGTGTCCCGAAAAAGAAATTCAAAGAACAAAAGGAGCTTCTTCTTTTGGATTGTTCAACGTTCAAGAAACAAGGATTGTGAATTTCGGCGAATGGTGTTTGGATAGTGGTGCGACATCCCACATGTGTTCAGAGAAGGAGTTGTTCACCAATTTCAACAAAAATTTTAAGCAAAAAATTCATTTCGCAGATGACAAATTTCTGATGGCGAGTGGCATAGGCGATGTTGTATTGGAGCTGAAATCAGGAAGAGTGGAGCTAAAAAATGTATTTTTTGTTCCGGAGCTGAAAGGAAACTTCATTTCGGTTAGTAAAATAACTCAAAAGCAACACACGGTCGAATTTGTTGGAAGAAAAGCTCTTGTAAAGGACACGAAGGCAAATATTCAGATTGGAGAGATTTATGTTCTAAAACAAAAAACTATTGTGGCAACTTTAAATAGATACCTAAATTCATCAAAAAAGTGGCATGAACGCTTTGGTCATCTCAACATTTCAAGCCTCAAACAAATGTCCGATAGTAAAATGGTTTTGGGACTCGATAACATCAATACCACGACGAATCCAGATTGTGTTGTTTGCGCTAAAGGGAAAATAACGACAAAACCATTTCCTACGCAGTCGACAACAAAGAGCGATGAAATTTTGGATGTTATCCATAGTGATATTTGTGGACCCATGCAAGTTACTTCGTCTGGAGGAGCCAGATATTTTATTACATTCATTGATGACAAGAGCCGAAGGATATTTGTTTACTTCATGAAGACTCGGGATGAAGTTTTCGATGTATTTAAAAAGTTTAAATCCATGGTGGAGTGTCAAACATCGAAGAAGATTAAAATTTTACGAAGCGACAATGGCAGTGAGTATCTGAGTAATACATTTTCATCATTTTTAGAAGCTAATGGTATCCTGAGACAACTGACGGTTCAGTATTCGCCACAGCAAAACGGAGTTGCGGAGAGAGCTAACCGTACTTTAGTTGAAATGGCGAGATGTTTGCTGATGAACTCTAATCTTCCTGAATATCTTTGGGCAGAAGCAATAAACACGGCTGCATATCTGAGGAACAGGTCGACTACAAAGTCTCTTCAAGATAAGACACCACATGAAAGCTGGTATGGAAGAAAACCCAATGTTTCTCACTTAAGAATTTTCGGGACGAAAACAGTGGTTCTGAGTAAGAAACCAGGTAAATCTAAATTTCATGCAAAGGGTGAAGAATTTATTATGGTTGGTTATTCTGAGGAGTCAAAGGCGTACAGATTGTTTGATCCAAAAACCAGGAAAGTGATCAAAGATCGAAATGTAAAATTTTTTGAAAATACTGCTGAAGAAATTAATAATAGCAGTCCTGAGACGGTTACCATTTTTCCTTTTGATAATATTTCTTCTACAAATTTACCCTTACAAGTTTTAACACCAGAACAAATTATAGAAAGTGAGTTAGACGTATCTGAAGTACCAACCAACCCCCAACCTATTCTGAAAAAAGGACCTGGTCGCCCAAAATTAATACGAACTGGAAGACCAGGAAGACCAAGAAAAGAGTACAACGTGATTGAATCTCTTAACACAGTTCAACCGGATTGTCCAAGTACCGTCAAAGAAGCTTACGCGAGTCAATATGTTGACGAATGGAAATCCGCTATGAGGAGGGAAATGGATTCGCTGACCTTAAATGATACCTGGGATTTGGTGGATCTTCCAGAAAAGTGTAAAGCAATAGGAAGCAGATGGCTTTTCAACGTCAAAAGAAATCCAAATGGAGCTATCGAAAAATATAAATGCAGACTAGTTGCAAAGGGTTGTGCACAGAAATATCAAGTTGATTACTTTGAAACATTTGCACCAGTAATAAGACATTCAACTATTCGTTTGATTATTGCCCTTGCTGTCGAATATAAACTCTTGCTTCATCACGTGGACGTTACCACAGCATACCTTCATGGTGTTTTGGAGGAGGAGGTTTATATGAAACAGCCTGAAGGTTTTGAAGACGAAGACAATCCAAGCAAAGTTTGCAAGCTCAAAAAATCTATCTATGGACTAAAGCAATCAGGAAGGGAATGGAATAAGCGATTGAATGAAGTATTAATCAAAATGGGTTTCAAAAGATGTCTTGCTGATAGTTGCGTTTATGTTAAAAATGAAAAAGATAACATAAATATAGTTGGAGTTTATGTGGACGATATCATTTTAGCATGCAGTTCAAAGAAATCCATGGATTTAATAAAAGGACAAATTGATTCAGAATTTGACACTGTTGACAAAGGACCTTTGAAATACTATCTTGGTATCGAAATTGAAAGGGATGGAGACAGAGGCTCTATTAGTATCCATCAAGAAAATTATATCCGAGAGCTCTTAAAGGATTTGGATTTTGAAGAAACTCGTAAATGTTACACTCCGTTGGATCCAGGTATGAAATTGAACAAAACAACAGAAATAAACCCAGAAAAAGTTGACCAAAAGCTTTACCAATCACTCATTGGGACCTTGATGTATTTATCAATTTCAACTAGACCAGACATTACCCATTCAGTAAGTAAATTGGCTCAGTTTAATTCAAGTCCAAATATGGACCATTTGAGCGCACTTAAGCATTTAGTGCGATATCTTTCTACCACTATTTCATCGAGATTGAACTATGTAAAAACTTCAAAAGAGTTAATTGCATATGTTGATGCAGATTGGGCCAGTAACGTAGATGATAGGAAGTCGTACACCGGATTTACTTTCATTCTTGCTGGAGGAGCGATAACTTGGCAATCGAAGAAACAAACATCTATAGCACTAAGCAGTACCGAAGCAGAATATATTGCTCTTTCGCAATGCAGCAAAGAAGCTCTCTATTTAAGAACCTTAATATCTGAGCTGAATCTTCGTGATAGTATACAAAATGCAACAATAATTTTTAATGACAACTTAGGAGCACAACAACTTGTTAAAAATCCTATTCACCATCCAAGAACTAAGCATATAGACATATCTTATCATTTTGTTCGAGGGCTTTTCGAAGATGGGATAATCAAACTGCATTATACCAACACAGAAGAAATGACAGCCGATATTCTAACAAAGAATTTGGGAAGAACTAAACACAATAAATTTTTCAAAATGTTAGGACTTTCAATTACTTAAAATTAGTATTGATTTGAGGGGAAGTGTTAAACTTCAAACAAAAACACTTTGCGATAAAACTACTTTGTTTCTAATTTTCAATCAAGTCAAATCTAATTTCATTTTCTCATTCTCTTTTTCTATATGTGTCATTTTTCAAAAATTAATAATCATTCAATAAATATCTTGTTCGTTTAAGGTTGTGTTTTTTCTTCTAATACTATCCAATGCATATAATAATTTCGACATGTTTCCTGAATTCCATCTTTTCTCGCAATCAGTTATACTCACTACCACCACACCACTGTTTGAGAACAAAATCTATAAAAAAAAATCTTATAAAATGCGTTTTATGAAGTCGGAGGAAAAAAAAGCTAAAGAAAATTTTTAACCAATTTTCCTTCAGAAAATTGCTATTGTTTCGTTCTTAAAATGATAAATCACTGTTCACTGTAACACCAAACAGCACACATTAAGTGCCGTGTCGGTGTCGGTGTATTCACGCCAACCATTATCTCCAGCCGAAGTGCACTCTGGCGTATACGCAATATTTTATGCTTTACTGCTCGTCGTTATGCTCCACTCGCGCTGCTGCTGGGTTATAACGAAAAAAAAAAAAAAAACATAAGGACACCACCACCAGGAGAACATTGGAATTTTGTATCGATGTAGTTAGTAATTATATTTTCCCTCGACAGCCATTGTACCAGGAGTAAAAACAACCCAAACACTTGAGGCAAGGACAAAGACTTTCGGAAGCAAAGGCTGGCGTTGACTTCTGACCGACATCGACACGAGAAAAACTAAACGACCATGGCGGAGGCGGCTACAACAATTCATTTAAAATGGCGAACAAATTTTTGTCTGTTATTTAGTAGGTACATCCTTCCGGTTTTTTAGTTATCATTATTTATGATTTAAAATTAGCATTTCGCAGTTCGATAACAAAACATTTTTCAATGAATAATTTTTAAAGAAAAGTTACAAATTGAAATTTATGAAATAAAAGTTTTCAGCATTTTTTTTTTTTTTAATTCAGAATTGTTCACAAGAACATACAATTTTTTTGTTGCTTAATGAGTAGCATCCCGTTACATTTTTTTTCCAAATTCAAACCATTCAAGCGAAACGAGGACACGTTCTGGCAATTATCGGTTGTTTATGGTCAATTCATGAAATGATATCGCAAAAACTGTTTCTGAATAATAAACAGGACAATTGAAAAGGACTTGTTGTGGTTTAATCAAATATTGTGTGTACAATCTACATAAAAGGTTTGTATGTATATGTGTTGAAAAGGGATAACATGTTAACAAATTGATTTGAGGGTTACACTTGAATGGGATTTTGTTGATACCTTTTTTGAGTTATTGTAACGATTGCCAATATTATGTATACAATCGTACCATAACACCGTACTCAATTTGCTAAGATTTTGATTTGATATTTCCTTTCCTTTACAATGTGGATGAAGCTAACACTTTTGAATTCACCGTTCTGATTAAATAAGACGGCATTTGACTGTAATTTATTTAAGACCTTTATATGCAACTTGAATAGAAAGATAGGAAAGAGATTTTGTTCAGTACAGTGGATTGATATTTGAGTTAAGTTTATCTCACAAGCATATCACAGATGGCATCATTTTTAAAGCTGAACGATAATTTGCATTTCTATTTTTTTTTCCGTGATGATAATTGAAATGTTTTTCAAATATTTGTTGTCCTTTAGCCCAACCAAAATTTGGCGTTTCATCAAGGAATCTCAATTTAGAATAATCAATTATTATTATTATTATAATATTATTCATTTTTCTTATTCATTTTAAAAGTCCTTTTACTTATAGTTTGAATTAAATTGGCTTCATAATATGGCTTTAAAATGCATTAAAAGTATCAGTGACAAAACCATAAAACACATTCCGAAAGGAATTCCTGCTATTTTTAATGCCAGAAAAAATCATTGCCATTTTTAAAAGCAAACCATATAGCTACGTATTGTATGGATAAGGGAAAAGGATACGTGCTGATGACAGCCAGTATAAAGCTACAACAAATTTTGTGTTATTTTCCGGTTTTTATTTGTATGGTTCAGACACTTTTTTTCAATTAAGAAATCTAGGGAAACAGTGGTGGAATTCTGGGTGTCCTTTAAATAAATCACGCTTAAGCACCTAAATAAAATAATTGAATAGCTTGAATGTCTTAATTTAGATGTCTGAAGGTTATATCGTTTTCGGCTTTGAAGGCGAATAAAGTTATTTTCTTTTATAATGCATTGTAGTGGGGATAGTTTTACAGAAATTTTTTATTTTGGTGAGATAGTTTGATATGAGTTAAAATTAATAAAAAAATATATATATGGAGGCGATGAGACGACTTTTGATTAAAGAAAATTTTTTTCAAATCCGAGTTCAAAACACTGTACGTAACAAGTCAGCCGTGAAAAGTTATGAGATCTAAAAGTACGCCAAGTTTCTAAGACTCAGTATACTTTTTATTAAATATTTTAAGTGCAGTAATATGGAATCAACTCTTGATTATGAAAGCAATTTGTTATTTAATACATACTGATTAAAATTGTGTTCTTTTACTTGGCAGGTTTCTTAAGATATTCAAAATCACGGCTGACTTGTTACACACAGTGTTTTGGTACATAGGAGAACTTGGCTTTTTTAAGATTTATGTTTTTGGTGTGATTTCATTAGTTTTTGCAAAGTTTTTTTTCTTTTTTTAGAAGGTGATACAATTTACTGGTATTAAATTAAAAATGGAGGTGGCAGTCACGCTTTCGTGTTAGAAAATCATATATTTTAAGTTTTTTTCTTGTATTCATCTTAAAATCTACCGCCTTTTCAAATCTAAAGATTCTACAATTATATGAAGTGCTCTATCAATTTGACAACATTTCCGACTCAATAGGCAGATGGATACCGATACCACACCTCCTGAATGAAAAATATAACATTTTCAATTTATGTATTTGTAGGCAATACAAACTCTACCGCCCTCTCAAATTTCAATTTTTTTACAAAAGTAAGAAGTGCTCCATACATTTGAAATTTATTTTTTTTAGTGGGTGGCCACGCTTCTGAATGGAAAATCCTAAACTTTATATTTTTTCTTTGTATGCACCACAATACCAAATTTCAAGATTCTAAGATGCGAAGAAGTGCTCCATAAATTTGATACCATTTTCGACTAAATGGGTGGTTACCACGCTCCCTGAACTGAAAACATCAAATTTTAGATTATTTCATTGGTATGCAACACAAGTTCTGCCATTCTGCCGAATTCCAAGTTTCTACGATAAACAGAAAATTATTTGAAAATGGGCGTATACCACGCCCCCTGAATGGAAAATCCAATTTTATTTAATTTTCCCTTTGAATGTATCAAAAGGTCTACCACTCTGTCAAGTTTCAAGATTCTACGACGATGAGAAAATCTCCAAGAGTTTGATAACATTTCCGAATAAATGGGCGGACGCCACACCCCCTGAAATAAAAATTTCAAATTTTCGATTGTATCCTTTGTATGAATCGCAAGGTCAACCGCTGTGCAAAATTTCAAGGTTCTACGGTGACGGAAAGTGCTACATAATTTTGATGATCTGTTAGTCAGTGAGTGAGTAAGTCAGTTACTATTTTTGCGATTTTTGAAGCTCTGTATCTCAGAAACTTTTTTTTTTTTGAGTTGAAGCCACATTCAAACTCACAACTAAAGTTATGCAAATTGGGGAGAAGATCATTAAGGCTAATATCTAAAATAATCCTTAAGTTGTATAGAGTTCATAATTTTTGTTTCCACTTGACTAAAAATCAAAGCAATCCACATTCTTCTAGTTCGCCTAAAAAATTAATGTTTGTACTAAACGGCACATCAGAAGCAAAGCTCGAAGGAAAATTGGTGCACATTACTCCCAATGTCATTGTTACGGGGAAATTGCTTAAAAGGAGGAATGCATCATATTTCCGTAATGGTTCTTTGACCTATAGATTTTAACGCTCTTGACTGAATCCATTCACCACCCCGCTGTTGCAGTTCTCCAATCGAAACACTGGGCTGTACGGAAACGAATATGAAAAAGCTGAGGGAACTGTCGTGGGCAAAACAAATTTGATGGATTAGATTAGAAGATAAGATAATTGATAAAGATGCTAGAAAGAGAGTCGGAGACAGAATGGAGCCTTGGAGCACACCAGCATTTATTTGGTGGATATCAGACTGAAACCGAAACCAAAACAATGGGAATGGAACGATCCGAAAGGTTACTTTTAATCCATCGAAGAATAGTTTCTTTGCAATTAATTGCATGTACATATTTTTAAATGCTTTTGAAATATTTAACCTTAGAACCTGACTTTCCTTATGAGATAAACTATCATATCACCAGTTGATCTATGGCTACCAAAACGGTACTGCTGGCCATTAAGAAGTAATTTCCGTTTGTCAAAATATTTTCTGATACTTCGAAAGAAAGGACGTACGTACATAAGTGCTTTTATTCTGTTTTTTGAGATTAATATGTCATCCCTTAGTCACTTTTATACATGTTTAAAATTCCAAATAAAAGAAATATTTAGAAAAAAGTATGTACATAAAGGTGTTTTTTTTAAGTGCTTAAGAACTTTAAATAATAATACAACACGTAAATATTTTTTGAATTAATTTTCATTATAATCTGGCATGTAGATAATTTTATATGGCTTAACGTAGCCCCATAAAAAGAATCCAAGTGGCGTTATATACCACGAGCGAGGAGTGATAGATTTTGCAATAAATTGATGGTTAAGCGCGCTTAATGGCAAGTTGCTCCGTCTTGTTGAATGCAAATGTCGTGGATGTTTAACTGATTAATTTTTGGAAACGAAAATTCAGTCAGCATGGCTCGATAGCGCTCGCCATTCACCGCAACGGCAGCTCCATCCTCATTTGGAAAGAAATAAGGACCGATAAATGCTCTATGAGTTTCGAGAACAGTTTTTTTTTTTCAAACAAAATTTCAATAATTTGATGAACTTTCCCAAACCTTACTGAACAGAAACGTCAACATTGTTTGAAATTCTCAACTGTCAAACCATAGACAACAACCATTGAAACTTCTCATGCAGCTTAAAAAAACACAAATTACTATGTAAAATTTCAGTTTAATTTAGTTAATATTCAATCCAATAAAACCTGTACTAAATTATTATGTATTTAATTTCCAATTTGCTATCAACAAGGCATTTTCAAATTTGGTTTTATTCCTTTCTCCTCATCTCTAATTGATTAACTCAAAAATTCACGTGTGAATGAGATGAATAAAAAAGTTCAATAAAAAAAATCACTTAGCTACCTTACCTCTTGGCTTAGAACAATAACTCATTTACTCTCTCAACATGTGTGGCTGACATGGGCTTGCTGCTCGAAAGCACCTAAAGTACAAAAAATCATATATCTCATGGATTTATCACACACGACACTTCAGTCAAGTCAATTTCAAACATTTTTATGAACTCACAGGAGGCTTTAAGGACTTCGATATAGATATCATCTTTCTACGACACTTACCTTCGTCATTCAATTCAAGGTAAGGATGATATCGGTAAAAAAAAAAATGCAAAATCATTCATACAAAATCTTTTGTTATTGATTTTAGGGGTTACTTTTATATTGATGAAGTATATCGTCAGACGTCTTCACTTCTTCAGAACTCAGACTAGGTATACCATACCCTTTATATTTCTTAAGTGACAGAAAAGTTGATGTTGTTGTTCGGAAACAAGACAGATAGGTGTCTTTTTGGCGTACAATTAGAATTTGATGTTTGTTGAGGCGGCAAGGATACGCATTTAATTTAAAGATAACCAGTAATGAACGGATTTATTTTGATAAACAATATTTATAAATCATTAGCAAAATGGAGGAAAATTTGTACGGTCATTTGATTAGCCCTTCAGGAAAAAATCTAACGGTGTCAAATCGATTGATCTTGGTGGATAACTAACGTCGCCAAAACGTGAAACTAGGCGACCAGGAATAAAGCCATAATTAGCCGTGTTGTGTGTGCTTGTTGATTTGACACGTCTTTTTGGAACCACATATCGTCCATGTTATGATCTTCAACCGCAGGCCAAACAAAAATCGTTACAACACGCTCATTTGCAACGAACGCCGCCGGGAACATTCGCAACAGGCCTTACCACTTACGACCTAATCAACGTTTCTATTCTTTCAAATATTGCTTGCGTCTTCGGTCGAATACGAGTGACTATAATCTTCACATAATGCGTGAGAAGTGCGACTATGTTTGAATAACCACTTTTGTAAGTAAGTTTTAATACTTTTAACGCGTTGTTTGATTGTTCAATGATCTATTTTCGTAAATGGCAAACATTCAACTAATATTGTGACAATTCAGATGACAGTTGAATTTGACAGGTGTCAAATTTCAGTGCTACCAACTTGAAACCTCGAAATAAATGACAATGTATACAAAAAATTCTCAGAAATTCATCGAATTCAAAATAATGCCGTTATTATGATTTCGATGAAAAAACAACACATTTTTCGTTTTATTTAATTGAAAACAAAAATGGCTGATATGAATTTCAATTACTTTTAAGATTCAATAAATGCATACCAATAAAATTGTGTTTATTTTAACAGTTTGTAGAATAAATATTGTTTTTGAAAGGGGAATTTATTTCATCAACAATATACACAATATAAATTTAAAAGTGCATGACATGCGTGATTTTCATTTCATATTTACACACATTTTGTATTTTAAAACTGATATCTATTGGAAAATTATTCAATTCCGCTGAATGTAAAACCAATGTTTTTTTTTTTTTTTTTTTAATTTTTAATTAAACAAACTGCACCCTTGATCACAACATTTATTACCAATTCCGACAAAGCTTTTTGTTTAAAAAAATGAAAATAAATTTCTATTTCTTTTCCATTATTTGCAGACTGCAAGCGAAACCGTTCCCATAAAACCAGGGTAGTGCCTCATTAATCTCTATCACCTTCTTCCTTCTGGATAACAATTTCCATTTTGGATTGTGGGCAAACTTCCAACTAATAAATCATATTCCTCTTAGTTGACCAAACGGATATGTTAGAAAAAGGTTTCCATCGACAGTATTTTGTCCTTACAGCAAAGTGTAACAATGTTAAAATGCAATAAAACACCTCCGAACCCGACCACAAAGTAGAAAACGCTATTTGTCATTTCCAGAAACCCTTAAACAGAAATTTTCGTATTTCTTGAAAGCATCTATATCTGTGAGGTAAGGTAGAAGCAAAATAAAAGCAAAAAGAAAGCAATTCCTGCCAGGAAACATGCGTCCTTCCATTTGGATGGTATGCAATCTTCAAATGCAAGGAAATAGATAGAATTTTATTTCCATCTCTGCGAACGAAAAATTCAGTATGGGTGGTGAGAATTCCAAGGTAGTTGCGATACGATCCGCAACTTGGGATAAGCTATTTCAAAAAGCTACATTTGTAAATTTAATCTGTTACGACCAAGGTCGGCATGCAAATGTGGTATGGTGTGTGTGGCTTGCACAATAGGGTTAAATCATCAAGACTACTTTCAGGCCGTGGGACTTTAAAGATACTTTTGGCTATTTTATTTGACAAGTCAGATGACAGATGACGGCTGGCAGATCTGTCATTCGTTATCCACCCTTTGACATAAATCTTCTTTTGATGCTTTCCATCGCTCTATCTTTTTCATTGTTGTGATGAAGAGCCATAACATTTTAAAGAGCTTTAAACCATAAAATACAGATTTTTGAAATGTATAACAATGCCTCAGATACTACGAGCAATTATTTATCAACGGTGCATCGACGAAGCAGCAATATAAGAAAACTATATCCAGTTAAAGACCTTAGTACGAGCATAAGCGGAGTGCAAAAAAGAGAAGATGTCGTAGTGGATGTAAAGGGTGTTTTTTAGACATGTATTTTCAATCTGGCAATACTTTTTACATAGTTGTTCTTTTTCACAGCTGTCACTTGATTTATGCTCAGTTTGGTTTGCCACGATGAAGCTCACTTTTGGTTGAATGGGTGCGTTAATAATCAAAATTGTCATATTTGGAGTGATCATAATCCACAAGCTATTGTTGAGATGCCCGCCGCCGTTACATCCTCAAAAAGTCACTGTTTGGTGTGCTCTATGGGCAGAGGCAATTAGTGGACCATATTTCTTCAAAAATGAAGCTGGCCATAATGTTGCAGTCAATGGGGAACGCTATAGGGCCATGACTAATGACTTTTTTGTGCCTGAATTGGGGGATGTTGATTTAGACAACCTTTGGATCCAACAAGACGGCGCTACATGCCATACAGCCAACGAAACAATCAATTTATTGAAGGAAGCTTTTGGTTCGCGCATTATCTCGCCTCGTGAGCCTGGGGCGTGGCCTACAAGACCGCTGGACTATTTTTTGTGTTTGGTTATGTGAAGTCGCTTGTCAACGCAGACAAGCCTGAGACGATTGACGCCTTGGAAGAGAATATTCGACGCATTGTTACTGACATACGGCCCCAATTGCTGCAAAAAGTGGTCGAAAATTGGGCCTCTCAACTGGAATTTATTCGAGCCAGCCGCGGCGGCCACTTGCCCAAAATCATTTTCAAAACATAATGACAAACCCTTATCTTTATAGTAAAGCTAACTTCTTGGCCATAACTTTAAATTGTATGTGTTTTATTTCTTCTTGAAAACCACACGTCTAAAAAAACACCCTTTACAATCGGTTTTGGAAAGAACGGCGAAGACAACCAACTAATCGCTGTAAGATAGCATAATCTATTCGGTTTGGATGATGATGAACAAAACATCCATCTACCTGACCAGGAAGAAGTTCGGGAAGCGCAATATGTAAACAAAAGTCTAACTGCTGGAGCGGATCGCATTCCAGCCGAACGCTATAAAAAAGCATCGAGAGATGACCTAGTGATTAGCATACACAAACTCATCAGTAAAATCTGGTTGGATGAAAGTATTCCTGACGAACGCAACCATCGTGTGCCCTATCCACAAGAAATTAGATACATACTATGATCTGCACCAATTATAGAGGAGTAAGTCTCCTAAATTTCGCGCAACGCGCACGAACTTATCGACTCCTGTAGTTTCAGGCCTGGTAAGTCATCCATCAACCAAATTTTCACACGTCGACAGATTTTATAAAACACCCAAGAATTCCAGATTGATGCTTACCACATTTTCATCGACTTCAAAGTCACCTATGACAACGCGTGTATAGCGACAAGCTATTAACAGCCATGTCACTGCATGGCAGTGGCACCCCTGCTAAACTCGTTGTTCGATTGTGCGTGATGACTATGAAGAACTAGCGCTGCTCCGTCAAGGTTGGTTAGAATACCACCGACTCCTTTGATGTCAAGAAAAGCTTTAAACATGGTCACGCTCGATATTTGAGGCTAAGCCTTGCCAAGTACCAATTAAAATCATTTCTCTAGATCTTAATGAATCTATCTATAAAAATAAAATTAAAAAAAAAACGACCTAGAGAAGAAAAAAACTTCTTATACGCATGTACTTCAAGAACAATGCAGATGAGACCCCTTCAGTATAAAACACTTTAATGAACTGAAGCCAGAATAAGTAAAAATAAAAACTCTTTCGCATAATTAAATAAGAACAGTAATTAATCTTTTCTTTCTTCATTATGAATAGTTTTCTTTTAGCTAATTATTTCCACTCAACACAAAAAACACTTAATCTTAATTGCACATTAACCTTTTATAACGTTTCTAACAAATCCCCATTTTGTTTTTTCTTACGCCACCATTTTCTTTTGCTTCACTTAATTCTAAAGGCTTAAAGTAATCGCATTAAATTCGCACAGCAATCTATTGTTTGGTTGCTAAATTAGAGTTAAACACAATAATCAAGTTATTCGGTCAAATAAACTGTAACGGAAAGAGAATTCTATTAATGGCTTATAAAATTTGAGCCAAAAGGATAATTAAATCAAAAAACAAGTCAGAAAATCAATGAGCAATTCAATTATAATAATTATAACCCAACTAATAGGGTTCTTTGTGCGGGTATGTGAGAGAGTGAGTAGATTATATTTTTTAACAGTAATTACTGTGTTTGCTGCATAAATTACCAAACGGCAATTTCGTAGGATGTTCATAGAATCTTTATTGCTATTTTTTGCTTTTTAATCATTAAGTTTGAAAATAACCCTTTTCCTTGACCTTTATTCTTTTATACATCTTTATCTATACACATTGTATATATTCTTATATGAATGGTTTTTGTCTTTGGTTACAATTTGCCCAAAACTATACTGACCAATACCGTACTTGAGCATTACGAAATTTGAAAGCTCTGAAAGCTTTAAAAGCATCTTGAATGTTCTGGATGGTTCCAGTATTAGAATTTTCGAGAACCTTTATATTAGATGTAATGGTTTTTATTAAAGAGAAAGAATGAGGTTTTACATAATGACATTTGTGGTTATATATCAAGGGCCATGTAAGACCTGTCAAAAATGAGTACAGTAAAGAAAATAAGTTTAATATTACAGTAAAAGCAAAAAGTAAAACGATTATTTCAACACTTTACACCAGTACATTTAAATAGGACATCTCAAACTGAAACGGGGAAGTTTAATTTTAACCGTTGTGACGATTAATTGTTGTATAATTAGTGGTGCTAAGATAAATAAAGAAGTACAGAAATGGAGTTTAAATAAAAGTGAGTTTGATTTATAGAGACAGAAGTTGTGATATAAAAGTAAAGGAAAACAAGTTTTATTTTTCGAACCTGAGACCAAATATACACCAAATATAGTATACAAAGGAAATGAGCTCCTTTTAACCGCTTACTCCTTCTCAACCACGCAACGGATTTTAAAACGATTTTCACCATCTTGTAGATAATTATTTTCGCAAGGTTTATAAGTATATATTGTATCTTTTATGCCGAGAAAATAAGTAAAATCTAAGCAAATACATATTTAATAATTCGGCGAACATTGATTTACACTCCTAAAGATATGCAACACTCTTAACACACTTGTTATAAAAAACATGATAAAAGTGATCTTCATCACCCTTCAAGAGCTAGATAAGTGGTAAAGATATCCAAAACAAGTCGCGGGACAAAAACTACTACATATCCAAGTTTTATAACACTAAATTGTTTCTCAGAACACAAGACATGGATGTCTTGAAAAAGTAAAGTGCATGTTCAGAGCTCATGTTGTTAGTTTCTTAAATTTATTCTCAGTCCTTGGAAACGAAACACATTTAGCTTGTTGGAAACAAACTCCTAGCTACTACTTAGAAGTACCTACAATTTCATCTATTTAACTTCCCTAATGCTGACTCCATGATTCCATGCTCCATGCACATTGGTGGAGATGGGGATTATTATTCTTGCAAACAACAATCTCCTCCCTGTATACTATGGAGGATTAATATCTTAAGAAAACGCATAACATTTGGATGTTTTAGTTGGTGTTGAACTGTGCAAGATATTTTATATTATTTTGAATAGCTACTTCAAAATGCAGAACTTGAAGTTGCAACCGAGTCAGCTTTTTAGAGTGGTTGTGTTAAATTGTTGTCACGAACATATTGCCACTCTTAAAAAGGATTCGGATTGCATGGGGATGACAAGTTAAGAATGAAATGAGTTGGCATTGTCGACGGAAACTTTTACAGGGACAAAAAAATGAGCAGCAATGGTGTATAACTTCCCTTCTTTTATGGTTATTGTGATTCAAAAAAACAGGATTCGTGACTGGACTATTGCATTTTATGTGCCATTTTTGAGATATTGTAGCTTGAAGATTTTTATGAGAACGAGAAAGGAGAGAACAGATTTTGATTTGAAACTTTCATGAAATTTTAAATGACTTTGAGAATATTAATTTTGTGTTTTTTTTTTTACTGAATATATTTTAAACAGGGTTGTCCAAGTGTGAGGATGTACTTAGATAGTTTCTGTATTTGTTTCTTTTTTGTATTTCAAACCAAACATTTAAAGACTATTCTTAAAGATAGTATTTATAATGGGTTTTTGAATTAATGCGGGAAGATTTTGGCGGCTTTGTCGAATATGTTGTTTTGGTGACATATGTCGAATATGTTGTCAAGTATTCATCACGTACTTCCGCCCAACCACCATGGAATCATCTTGCAAGCTTTGGACTCATTTTACGGTAGATGTGGTGGCCCTTCACTTCACAGTCCACTCTTAAAAGTTTGGTGGCCAATTGGAGATGGCCGGATCGATAAATCAATCAGCCAAGATTCGTATACGGCAAAAGAGCACAGGATCGGCCGATAGCAGCCAAAACTGAGGCAGTTGATTCTTTGCCCTGCACAGGAACTCGGCCTTTCGCAGCCTTCCACTTGTCGAATTTCACGTCGGGACTAAGACCTACATCTGAACAAGATCTAATTGACTCAGGAGCTTAAAGCGCATAATCAAATAAGACAAACTCGTATCTTTGCTGGCTGTGCTTCGAAACGTTTGGGAAAGGACCCCAATTCTGGCCAAAAAATCTAAATTAATGTTGGCAAAATTTGCAGTATATGGGACGACACGAACCCACTCGATGTTGACCAGGTAACAAAGCATCCTCAAAAAGTTACCATTTGAAGTTGGGCAACTGGCATGTAATTTTTCGGAAACTATGTAAATGGAGCGGTCACGGTCATAGACGAGGACTACAAAACGATGATCATCAATTTCTTGGTTTCCAAATTGAACCATATGGACCAAGATGTCATGTTGTTCCAGCAAGACGGTGCTACGTGCAACACAACGGATGCCACATTGACATTCTGCTTGAACGGTTTGAGGGTAAAAATATCTTTCACAGACTTGACGTAAATCGGACACTAAGATCATGCGATTTGATCCCACTAGGCTTTGTCTTGTGCGAATTAACTTCAAATTACCGTTTCACTTAAAGGTATCATCACACATGCCATCGCTTAAATTCACAGGGATCTATGCGGAATATTCATTCAAAACACTCGGATCCTTACCGCCGTAAAAAGCACATGCCGACCAGTACTAACCGTTCGTTGTGGTCTTGGATTTTTCTTAGAAGTTTGATACAGTTGACCATGGCAATCTGTATCACACTCTCTCAACGAAATATGGGTTTCCTTGTCCGTCCATCCTTATGTGGTTTCATTTGGCAACAAGTTTTCTTCTTACCATCATAAGAAGAGTCCCTCAGGGCTCAATCCTTGGACCCCTTCTTTTTTAATTGCAAAACTTTCACGTTGGGCAGAAAAGGTACAGTCTGTTTTTCAGTCCTCTTGAAGCATAGGTATTGGAATAGCGAAACTGATCTTCTCTATAAGCATTTAGGTTTAATTTAATTAAAGCCTCGAATTTTGAATTCATGAAACTAAAACTTGTCCTATAGAATAAGAAACCATAAATTTGCATCAAAACAACGTTTTTAATGTTCATATTTTGAAAAAACCCTTTTAAAACACTTAAGTTATAATTTTAACAAAATGCTGTTCATGTTTTTCTGGAATTTTCAAGTACAGAAACCAATAAAAAAGTTTCCAAGACATCAAATAGCAAAACTACCAGGGGTCTGATAGTATTAAACCCCTGACTTCATTTTGATTCGCAGTTTCCTTTTAATTGCAAAATTTACTTAGTCCCATTTTTAACTTTTTCTTCAACACAATCTTGTCCATGTCCAAAGCAACCGCCTGTTTTTATTTTGAATAACCGATTGATTAAAAAAAACAAACGTCCCAATCGAAAAACTAATCAGACAACAAATAAACCAAAGGGAACAAAAACTTCGCTAACAAACAAATTTAAAACTGCCCTTTAAAAGTTAAAGATAAAAAGGCTTAAGTAAATAAAATTCCAGATATTGTTTTTATTTGTATTTAAACCATAAAAAACTTTTTCTTGATATTTTAAACTTGACTTGCCAAAGGCCCATCTGGTTGTTCTTTATACTTCGTTCAATAATTCTAACACGAAATCGTTTCCAGCACAAAAAAAAAAGAACAAAAGTCCTATTTTCAAGGAACTATTTGTATTTGTCTTAACTTTTCCTTTATAAATATTAAATCTTTTGCACGCCAGATCAATATTGCGTGTCAAGGGTATTAAAAATATGCTCTTTAATCCTGACACGTACGTTGTATACATCCCTAAAACAAGCTATATTTAACTTCACCAACCCCAAAGGACTTTCTTCATCATTTTATTTCATATAAAAATATCACATATAAGATGATATTAATTAAAACATATTATGGAATAATCAAGTGCCTTTTATTTTCATATCGAAGGAAGAGAACAAAAAAAAAAAAAAGGAAGACAGGGCTGCTCTGTGTCTGTGTGTCTTCGTGGAACACATAGAGAATTAGTCATTTAGGTGTCTCATCACGATTTGGTAATAATTTTCCGCAAAGGACGATTCCTGCGCCATTAAAAACCCAATTTGACAGCATCTTAAATAAGGATTTGGTAACTTAATATCTTATACATATGAGTAAACTGACAGATATAATTCTTTTGAAGACATCTTTAATGTAGTGTGTGTATCTGTACATGTACATGTATCCAAATATTTTATTATTCAAGGATTCTCTTTAACACATTATACATTCGGATTAGGAGGAGTTGACGTGGTGAATAAAATTTTCAAATTATATTTATGAAATGAAACAAGTCCTTGCGTGTGTGATGGTGGTTCGAAAAAGGGTATGTAACATCATAAGGAGAGCCTTAGTGGAAAGAGAAATCCTAGAAAACATCACTAAGATTATCGATAATGCGAACCACAATTTAAGGATACTTTAAATAAATGCTTTGAATCCTGAAATCTTTTCTTTAATAGACACGTGTGCTTCCATCTAGTTTCTAAATACGTCGTTGTGTTTGTGGCTAAGGAAACTTTATTCTCAATTGTTTCGAAACATGTTTTTTTTTTATTTGTAAAGCGAAGTGGGTAGATATCCAAAACCCGAATGTTTTTTTTAATATTAAATAGATAGCACTTTTTCTACTTAGTATAACGAGATAAAGTTTGCCCTGCAGCTGAATCCCTGCAACACCAACAAAAAGTTAGTTGTGTATTCTTTTTATTTCCATTGACTCCTGTTTTCCTTTTTTCATTGCTCCCCTAACTAAAAATGTTTCCCTATTCAGCAATCCATTCGAACTGTTTCTTCCTCAAAAAATAAGCACAATAAATCAGGACCACACATTAAAAAAAATGTTTGCAACAAGTGAGTGCAAAAAAAGTAACAACCGAGAGAAAATTCCTTCAGACAGTTCGCATCTCATAGGAACTCCTGTATGGTATACCTTTTCCTACCACTTCAACTTCCGTTTCCTCTCTCCTTTTTTTTTTGGGTCCTGCATTTAAATTGCAATCTAAATTATGCATTATATTCCCTCGAACAATTTTTGTTTAATGGAAAATTGCTTTCATTGTGATCCTTAAGGTCATGTAAATTAATTATGCATACATCATTGTCCTTGGGGGTATTCTATCCACCTTTTTTCTCGTACTGCTTTCAAGTTAAAAAGTCTAAATATGGAAAGACAGATATTTTCTTTCTCAGTTTTATCTTTTCCATGTTGGAACACACAGAAATAAGGAATGCTTTTATATCGCTGTTTAATCCCCAAGCTATTTGTGTTATATGTCTCAAAGCGGGAAGGGGGAAGAGAAAAAAAATCAAAAGTGAAATCAACAAAAACATAATATTTGATTTCCCCCTTGTTAATAAATTATTCATTCCGGTCATTATGAGTCTTCTTATTTGTTTGCGATGTTCTTTTTCGCCAATTAATACCAAATGGTTTCTATAGATACTTTTTTTTAACCAGAAGTTTTGTTAACGTTGAGGTAAACAATTTAAAAATTTTATTTTGATAAATAGCTTGGAGCATCCTTTGCCTTAATTTAAGTTCTTATCTTATAGTTTCTTATTACAAAAATTGCTAAAGGTAGTTCCACACTATCCCACAGTGTGGTACGACATGTCAAAAAAAAGTGTGAAGGAATGTGTGATGGTTTTACATTCAATCCTAAAAAAATATTTCAGATCTAAACACATGTTAAATCGCATGAGATCTGCGCTGTCATATTCTGTTTCCACACTATTATACATCTGTTTCATCACACATTTTTGACATGTCGTATTACACTGTGGGATAGTGTGGAACTACCATAAGGAATACAAACAGATTCATGTAAGCAGAAAAATTAAAAATTTAGTAAAAGACTAGGTCGCACGCATTTGCCTTTTATGCAACTGAAACTGAAAATAATCTATTTATTTTGTTTTGAAGAAAAAAACATAAGCGAGAGCTACAGTACGTTTGGAACGAACTGTTGGATACCCTATTCCCTATATTTTTATACGTGTATGCGTCTGCAAAACTTAAATTTTTAAAAATTAGATTTTGAATGGAAATAGCGGTTATGGGTGTTTTTAACAATTCATGGACCACACTCTGCTACGTAACCAAGGAATATAAATCTAAGTGTTTATCTTTTTACTTCAAAACTGCGACCGATAGTTAAAAAACGTTAAAAAATTAAAGCCTTATACAACTTTTGACGGAAACGCCCCTTAAAAGTGGGCGTGTCTTAAAAATTTGAAGCACTAACTGAGCTTTGATCAGTATTTAGGCATATGTGTAAAACTACAGCTGAATCGAGTAGTTTTTAAACAATCTTACATGAAAAAGGGTATTTTATCGAAATCACGCCTTCAAAAGTGGGCGTATTGAAAAAATGTACACAAGAAAATGAAGAGATATATTTTTCATAAAACGAACGGAAGGGAAAAAGGTTTAAATTGAATATTGGTAGTTCCTTAAATTTTTAAAACTACGTTTTTCGTTCTTTCATGAAAAGTGGGCGAAAGCCACGCCCAAAATTCAAAAATTTCTTTTCATACACAAACCATTTAGTTTCTACTAAGAGACGCAAAATTTTGGCTTGCATATTCATTATAAATACCGTTTATTTACAAAAACAATTTTTTAATAGTTTCTATTGAAAAGTGGGCGTCAGCCACGCCCAAAATCAAATTTATTGATTTCATACACAAGATGTTTATGTGCAAGTAATGCTAACAAAATTTAATGTTTTTCTCTTTAATATAACATTTGTTATTTTATAAAAACAATATTGATGGTTTTGTATGAAAAATGGGCGTTCGCCACGCCCAAACTGAAATATTTTTATATAATTGGAAGGAAGTTTACCTAAAGCTTGCGTGTGCAAAATTTTAGCGTTATGCTTCTATCGTAACTGTAAAAAAACATAATTTAATTTTACCAAATTGAGGTTGTTCAACAAAAATGGCGATTGTGGGCGTGTTTGTGGGCGGATTTTACTGGTTCAAAAACTTAGCCTTACTCTTGAACCAAAGATTATATATACCAAATTTCAGCTTTCTAGCTCAAAAATTGCGACCTCTAGAGAGTATACATACGGACGGACGGACGGACGGACGGACGGACGGACATGGCTAAATCGACTAGGCTTTTGATTCTGAGTCAGAATATATATACTTTTCTATACCTAACGGTATTATTTCTCTATGTTACAAACTCCACACCAAATACAATATACCCATTCTATGGAATAGGGTATAAAAAAAAAGTTCACTGGGTCACTGGAACTCGCTCTTATGTGGTGACAGTATGGTCTTGGGCCTTCTGAAAAACTTTTCGAAAACATATTCCAAATTTTTTTTGAGTATACCAACTTCAAGCACTTTGTAGACCTTATCAAAAAAATTAAATTGATTCCACCAATTTGAAAACAACAATTAAAAAAACTAATAATTATAAAAATTTACGAATTAACGTTATTTCGTTTATAAAATTGATCCAACATTAAAAAAAAGTCATCGAAATCCGTCCAGTGGTTTACGAAAAAAATCTAATTTCAAAAAACTGGTCTTATGAGAGGTGCAGTTATAAGACTTTTTGAAAAAATATTCCAAGCAAAACGTAAAATTTACATAAAACTTCGACCCGCTTTTTTCGACTTCCTTATCATCGTAATGTTATGTTTGATTGTTACTTCCCTTATAGTTACGGTGATCACATTTTTGGAAGCGAAACCCGGGACAAAAAGTGAAACACATATAAACATGAAAAAACATAAGCGAGAGCTACAGCATCTTTTCAACGAACTGTGGGATACCCTATTCCCTATAGTTTTGTATGTGTATGCGCTTGCCTCGGAAGCGTATCGGAATCCCGCTTTTCAAAAATCCCGAAAAAAAAGTATTAAAATCCCGTCTGCTAAAATACTGCTTTTTTATAATCCCGTCTTCTAAAATCCCGCTTGTTCAAAATCCCGATCTATTATAATCCCGCTTTTTAAAATCCCGACAAATCCCGCTAATCCCGCTTTTTTTATAAAATAAGCTAATGCTATAAAGTCACGTGCAGTAAAAAAAAATAATGGGAAATAGAAAAAAATATGAGTAAAACAGGTTTTTTGCGTCGCATTGCTTATAATATACAAAACTAATAAAATAAAAAATTTGTTGATGGTTTAAAGTTTTTTTTTTGTTCGCTTTTGAATAATATCGTATAGCATTACTTTATACTTTTTTCTTGTAATTTATTGAAGATTGTCATATTCATTGTTAAAATAAAATGCATTTAAAAAAATCACTCATTGCTTAATTTATTTTAATTTTCTTATTATCCCGCTTTTGCAATCAAAAGTAGTTGTTTTATTTTAAAAAATCGCGCGATTTTTTAAAATAAAACAACTACTTTTGATTGCAAAGCGGGATAGTAAGAAACGGGATAGTAAAAAACGGGATTATAAGAGACGGGATTTTAAAAAGCGGGATTTTAAAAAAGCGGGATAATAAAAAGCGGGATTATAAAAAGCGGTATTTCAAGATCGGGATTTTAAGAAACGGGATTATAAGAAGCGGGATATCGAACCCAACCCGCTTGCCTCCTACAGCCAGCCGCTGTAAGGTTCGAGAAACAAAATTCTTCTTTAGAAGAGAGGAAAAAATTCAATAACATTAATTTTATGAGACCGATGTTCAATAACTTAAAAATTAGATTTTGAATGGATATAGCAATTGTGGGTGTATGAACGAAAACGCCCTTTAAAAATGGGCGTGTCCTAAAAATTTGTAAAAAAATTTTAAAGCACTTACTGAGCTTTGATTGTTAGTAAATTTGTTAATTTGTACATGTAAAAGTACATCTGAATTTAGTATAAAGGTTTTTTATATAAATCACGCCCTTAAAAAAATTTACACAAAAAAAAATAGAGATACATATGTCTTTCATATAATAAACGGAAAAAAGGTTAAAATTGAATATTGGTACCACCTTACATTTTTAAAACAATGTTTTTGTTCATTCATGAAAAATGGGCTTAAGCCACGCCCAAAATTCAAAAATTTCTTTCCATACACAATCTTCTTTGTTTCAAATACGCACAAATTTGGGTTTGTGGATTAATTATAAATACCGTTTATTTGCAAAAACATTTTTTTTATAGTTTCTAATGAAAAGTGGGCGTAAACCACGCCTAAACTGAATTTTTTTTATTTTATTGGAAGAAAGTTCACCTTAAGCTTGCGTGTGCAAAATTTTAGCGTTGTGCTTTCATCGTAACTGTAAAAAATAAAAATTTAATTTTGCCAAATTGAGGTTGTTTAACAAAAATGGCGATTGTGGGCATGTTTGTGGGCGAATTTTACCGGCTCAAGAACTTAGCCTTACTCTTGAACCAGTGATTATATATTTATTATTCCTCAATGTTACAAACTCCACACCAAATACAATTTAACCATTCCATTGAATACTTACTTACTTACTTAAGGCGGCGCAGACAGTCCATTGTGGACCACGGCCTCAACCAACAATCCTCGCCAGCTAGGCCGGTCCCTAGCCAGTGGCCTCCAGTTGGGCACACCAAGTTGGTTAAGGTCGTTCTCCACTTGATCGCGCCACCTTAGCTGGGGTCTTCCAGAACTGCGTCGGCACTCCGGGTTGGAATTGAAGACTCGTCGGGCAGGAGCGTTTTCGTCCATACGCCCCACATGGCCCATCCTTCTAAGCCGCTGTATTTTCAGCTTCTTAACCAAGACAATGTCTCTGTATAGCCCGTACAGTTCGCCATTGAATCTTCTCCTCCATACTCCATTGATACATACATCACCCGAAGAATCTTTCTCTCAAAGCACCCCAGCCTGTATTCATCCGTGTCCACGCTTCTGCCCCATTCAGCAGGACTGGGATGATAAGGGTCTTGTATAGGGTGTGATGTGTTTTTTTCTTTCCGGACAGGGTTTCGCTCCAGGTTCGCTATCAAAGAAAAACAAGGAAAACTTTGATTGAGATTCTTCAATAAATTCACAATTATTTTTATTTTAGTCCTTAAATGTCAAAATTATAATAGTTACTGTATTGTTTATAATTGTACATTCATTATTCTAATCTTTACACGTTAAAACACTTAATTCGTTATTCCGCTCAGAGGCGATATATTCCCAGGTTGCCAGGTTGCACCGGTGAAATCCTTCTTCGGTTGTTATTCCTTCGGTCCGCACTGATTCTAGGCTTGCCACTGAATATTTGTTTTCTCTGAACAAAGAAAATTTATTATAATAAAGTGGAACTTAATACTAAAACGCAAACCATAGAGGTTGCAAAACAGCAGGCTTTCGCTCTGGTCGATCAGCAGGTATAAGGCCCCTGATGGCAACTAATACATACATTCAATAACAGCTAAAGAATGCCTAAAAACCACTAAGATCCCTAACCACTGGTGGGGGGAAGTCAGAGAGGTTAAGTAACTAAGATAACATAAATGCCTAACATAAAATGATGAATTGCTCCATGCTTCTCTGTGTTCTTCTTCGCCTTCTTATGTTATATGGCGGCAGCAACATCGTGTGAGTTGTTAAAGTAAAGATAATTTTCCATGCGCTTTAACACACGCTTCGTCGTTGTTGCTGTTTGTGGTGTAAGCATTGGGATATTAATGGATCATGTGACGATGACGTATCGTAGAAAAGAAGAATGTATGATGTACTTATATTGAAAATAGGTAAGAGATGTGACGCTTCGTTACAAGTGTCTCCTTGATCCTTTGAGAGAGAGCTTTGCTATTAAGATGGCAAGAGTGATTCTTCGACTGCTTCACTTATGTTGTTCTGAGAGGTTATAGAGTGGAACCCAAATAGACAAAGTCCTTGACAACCTCAAAGTTATATCTGTCCATTGTGACGTTTTGTCCGAGCCTACGGTGATGAACTTCTTCACCCGAGGAAAGCATATACTTTGTTTTATCTTCATTCCATTCTATAGAATAGGGTATAAAAACACAATAGTACAGTAATTTGGTTGTTTTACCTGGAAAGTTTTCCGGGAGTTTTGAAAATTGCTGGTTTTATAGATTTCGACTCTGCTCTTCCGAATTTCTACTTTTAAACCTCATATCGTTTCCGCTCGCGCTGTCATATTGGACGAATGGCGAATAAAAACAGTTTTTTGAAAATATCTTCAAATCAACCAGAGTCAAATTTTCAATAAATAAAGCAAACAAGTAAGTAATGACAAATTGACAATCGATTATTAAGAGCAGAGTTTAAAAGTCAATTGGCACAGCAGCTGCAGACAAATGCCCATGAACTCTGATTTTTAAAATTCAATGTTCAAACAACAACCATCCTTACCAAGAACTTATTTTGAGCTAAGAAAAACCTCAAAATGTGGTGATATCGATTTGTTCCCTCTCGATTTCTGCCAACTGGATTGCTACTGAGTGTACTTCGAGAAAAAAAGTGTTCATTAGCAATCCAACTAGGACCTTGATGCTTGAGACAAGATTGCTGGAATAAAAAAAAAAAAACACTGCCTGCGAAATCATTAAGCAAATAAGTTTTTTTTTCATCAGTCAATTGAAAAACAAAGTTTAACCAATCAAAATTCTCTTTGGTGACTGAAAATTTTAAATATTTTCTGGTAGATTGTGTTTTCTTTTTTGCACAAGGTCCCGCAAGGATTTCTTAATAAATTCTTTTCATTTTAATGAAATCTTGGCCATTAATTGTTTTGTTGGGGTAGATTGTGTTAATGTGATTACAAACGATAAAGTTGCGTATTTTTTAACGAACCAACGATATTCGGCCATTAAAAATGATAATGCGAAGTCTTTAGATAATTTAAAAAAAAATCTATCCAAGTTTGTTTCGAGAAGGATTCTACGTTCTAATTCCTTAAAATATCTTTATTAAATGGACACAAGTCATACAGACTTACCATAAAATGTTGTCAAACCCAAATTAATTTGTAGAAACAATCTCTCTTCTACTTAATTATTCGTTTTTAATTACATACCCTAACCTCAATCAATTGTCATTTTAAGTAATTGTGTTTTTCAATATCCCTGTTTAACCAGAACAATTTATTACCTTATACTCACATCACAACGTCAAGAAAACCATATGGATAATAACCAAGGCAACAGATCCCGTTATAATTATCTATAACAAAACCTTCATTACATGCCTTTTACCACCATAATCCTGCCTCGTAATCGTTTTTGGTTATTTGTCACATTAGAATTGACATCGCACACTCTCTCTCTCTTGAACGTTCACTACCCCTGCTCCAAAAAATAAAACCCCATACACTGAATAGGTATATTATGTACTTTGAACTTATTATGTCCTGGCTTTAATCAAATTACCACCCCAGGACACAATATTACACTCTATACTCCAACAAAAAGGTGGACAGTTATTTTGAAGAGTCTACTATGACTACGACACACGACCAGGACGACCATCACTAAAGAAGAGAAAGGCTTCATCTTCTGGATGGACTTGGATGTCAGAATCAATTTGCCGAGGACATTATAGGACTCTCATAGGATTGCCTAAAATTCATGTTTTCGGTTCGTGCATAATATGACCTCATCACACTACACTATGTATGTAGGTATAGATGTAGATTCTGGATGAACCAATTTTCAAATGAATGAGGGAGGAGACACAAGGACACTCCATTTGATTTCAAAAGTTTGGCACATTTCGAAAATAGCCTATTATGGGGTTAGGCAAGTTTGACCAATACGTTTTTGCCATTTTCCTTATTTGAATTTTGTGCCTTTGATAATAGCAAATTGCATACGACAGGCGAAACTTTATTTAAACAACTAAAAAGTTGCTATGGGATCAACCCCGAAAGAGCAAAACTTCCTTAACACGATTTTGTGGAGTATAATATTTTCTGGTGAAAAGGCTTTTTCGGTCATGTATGAAATAGAATGGAAAGTATTTTGTTTTGTAGAAGTTGAAACATAGATTGGAAGGAAAGGATGAAATTCACTAAATTGGTTCCAGGATGTGAGTATCATTTTCATTGAGGCTTGTGACCAAAAAATTTATTTTTTTTAAGAAACCGAGTTGCAAATAAATTATTAAATACTTTAGTTCATCGTTTTCTCATTGAATAATATAAAATGGGTGACACGCCTCAATATCCGCGGACAAAATATCCGGGTCAAAATATCCGCGGACAAAATATCCGCGGGCAAAATATCCGCATACACCCAACCTCGCACCTACCCCAAGTCCTATAGTGTGTCCAAGCAGGGGGGTTGCAGGGGGGCAGCATGCCCCCATTTACATAGGTCATTGCTTATACACCGTAATATTATGCGTCGCGGATATTTTGACGCGGATATTTTGTCCGAGGATATTTTGTCCGCGGATATTTTGTCGCGGATATTTTGACCCTTATATTTTGTCCGCGGATATTGAGGCGCGCAGCCATAAAATGAAGTCTTTTGTTAGTAGCTGTTTTTCTGTATATTCAAAAATAAACCTTAGAGCCATAGATCTGACTTCGATACTTAGAGAGTATCTTCAAAGCTCAGAATTTTGTTTTAATGTTGGTTCTTTCAGGATTAAATGGGAGCAAACATATCCACTTTTGCAGTGTACTTTTGGTGCAGGGAAATAACTTCACGGGAAATAACTTCACTTTTTTCGGATGATGTTGTTTCCAACTAATGGGGAGAAATAATTCCATCAAAAATGTGTGTGAAATTTTTTCCCACCTTAAATTTTAATATCCTAAGAAAATCAACCCAGCCTAATCGATATCGAAAGCAGAAAAAAAAGGTCGTATGCAAGGTACTATTCTTAGCAATTGTTGGTAACTTTTGATAGGTCACACGGTCATACTTAAAAATCTGAACTAATCAAAATGCTTTGAGAAATTTTCGAGAAAAATGAGCTTCATCATAACTTTAACATGGCAGGTATAGTTAATTTTTGAATTGCAAAAAAAAAAAATCAAATTTCCTTTCTGTACAATACCTAAAAAACTCGATATACCTAATTTTAAGGAATTAGGCACACCCATTTGGACTGTTGTAGGTGTCGTACATATAGTCAAACGGATAGGCAAACAGGTAAGACAGACAGACGGACAGATTTTTCTTCGCTATCATCATAATGTTAAAACTTTTTCTTTTCGACGAATGCATAACTTGCAGTATCTATGTAATATTCGAATGTAAAAATTTCAATTATTGATTTTTAAAGGAATATTTTTGATACCTTGGTTACATTATTTTAATTTTCGTAAGGACTAAAAAAATTTATAGAATATGTTACTCACATATAATGTAGCTTTCTATTAGAATTTTAAAATTCAGTTCAGTGGCTTAGGCGTGAAAGCCTTACAAATAAACGCACTTTCTTTAACATTTATAATATGAGTATGATGATGATGATATAGTATGAAGTATGATAAGTCACATTTCAAGTTTTAACATTGAAGTTGAATATACCTGCAAGTGTCCTTTTAGAAGCAAACAGTTAGAGAACAGTCGTGTGAAAGGTGCAGGGAAATAAGTCCCCGGGTACTAAGTCCACCGAGGGATTTGATGAAAGAATCATACCTAATTGAAGAAACTGAAACAAATTTTTATTCAATCAGATGTATAATTGTTTCGAATTTCCTGAGAATTTTGGGAAAACCTGAAATAATTAACAGGAGTAATCTAATTAACTAAGCTAGAATCTATGCAAAACACGTTCTTTATTTATTCAAAAGACTATTTCATCTCTTAAGAAACTTTCCAACATACGCATTGTGGAGCCAGGAATTTAAAAGATCTTTATAAGATCGTGTTTGTAGATTTTGAGAAAGCGTTTGATCGGGTAAATCGTGAATGTATCTAGAATTCACTGTATCCCTGAAAAAAATGACAATAAACAACTTTTCGCATCTTTTGATGTACGTTGAGGTGTGGAAAAGGAGATGTTTTTTCACCAATTCATTTTTTGCTGGCAATTGATGATGTGATGACTACCACGATTTGTTGAACTGAAAGACATGGAGACTATTTCACAAACTTAATCACATATATTATGCTGTTGATATAATGTCTCATGGAAAACAGCAGGGCTGGTTTAAAACCATTTTATCATTCGCTGCAACTGAATGGGGAAGTGACTGTTTTAAGGATCAACGCTAATTAGACCAAAATAATGACCAATGGTCAAAGCACATAGCAAATTATTCTAAGGCAGTGAAACATATATATGGGGCTACCTATTTTGATAATCTGCATCCGATAGTGGAACGGACCTGGATGTTACCAATAGAAAACAAATAAAGCCCGTGGTGTATTTGGAATCCATTCACCAAAGTGGAAGTCCAGGCAAATTGTATTAACGTAGTTAAAATTTTTCGAGTCCAATTTTAAAATGGTACTGCTATGTTTTTCTGAAACATGAACGAAATGACGAAATTGGATGCAGACATCATGCAACGGAAGTGGCGTTGGAAATGCCATACATTGAGAAAACCATACGACAACATAGCGAAACAATCATTCGAATGGAATCCTCAAGGTAATAGACGAGTCCGAAGAATAAAAACAACTAGTTAAAGAAGCTCAATCTCAGAATACAATAATGACCACTATGATATAATATACATAATTATTTCCAAATCATTCCTGCAGAGTGTTGTAAGGAAACAAAATCAGTATAGCCCCTTCAGCTACTTTAAAATTTAAAGACTGGCAGAATTGCTACTTTTTCCATGTTCGCTATCATAAAAATGTTGTGCTATTGTCTAGCACTAGCACTGATGCTCTACTTTTTAATTTGAGCAAATATCCAAATATTTTCAAACTCATCTGTTTTTTGTTTTCCCTTTTCTCTTCAAAAGAAATTCTCCTTTCACCCAAAGTTTACTAGTACAACGACAAAAATGATTGATTCATCTGACAGATAAAGGAGTAAAAGCACAGTTTAACAAAAAAATATAAAACACGAACTCAAAAATGATTTCTGGATATCCTGCAGGCTTAAAAAGTTTCTATCGAATCGGACACCATGGCGGTGACATGACGGTGGCAGCCTTGATTACTGCATTTCCTTCCATCACTCAAAGTCCTTTTCCGGGCCTAAAATCATCGATCCGACCAAAGACACACAAGAGAGACAAAAAAAAACCAACAGCTACTATCGATTTAGTGAAACGTGAAATTGAAAATCCGAATGCAGTGATAGATGGTTTGGGCTAGAATTGAGATGCAGGCGAATCAAATGCAAAACTTTTTAGTGGAATTGTCAGTTCCTATATTGGGACCGACGCACATTCCGGAAAGAGATATGTTGCTTCAAAGCAAGTTTTAGTCTGCCTCCGACATGGTTCTTCTATATCATGTCACATTCTATATCCCCCATTCAACGAATGAAAAGTCCTGTTAAAACTCCTGGACTTTTGAGAATAAAAAAAAACAGAATTTATTACATTTAGGCGGTTTTTGTAGTAACTTAGTTTGAAGGGCATCCTCCCGTGGAGATGATTTTATTTTCTTTTCTTTGAAAAACACGAAGGACGACGGAAACGGATGTTGATAGAAACCAACTTTGTGATCATAAGTGCTTGGTCATTGTATTTCAACTCTTTCTGGAATTTTCGTGGTATTTTGTGGAGCAATAAACATTTTTACTTTGTTCGAGTTTTCCATGTTGAATTAAGAAAGGAAATCGATATTTGGAAGCATTTTGTTCTGCTTCCTTTTATCCTGTTTGACTTTTTTAATCGTAAAAGAGTAATCATTGGCTTACAATAAAGTTGCTTACGACTTGTTTTATTTATAAAAGACATTTTCCTGATGATGTATGTGACAGAAACACACAAAAAACTATTTGAAGAATATAAATGAATGGTTAAAGATACTTTGAAACTATGTAAATGTATAGTTTATGGCAATTTTTTTTTTTAAAGACTGTTTCGAATGATAAAAAAATATAGCCTGCTATAACGCTTGGATAAGGATTAAATTGTGGCCTTTGTTTTTTTTTTTTTTATTTTATCAAATTTTAATAATACCTACATCATAATTGAACTTTAATGAAATCTCTTCTAAACCTAGTTTCATTAAAATGGCTGATACATTACTCACATATACGTCAAATAATTGGTGTAGACAGGCATTTTTTTTGACAGATGTATTTTTCATGACAATTCTCTTTTAAAAGTGCCAATTAAAAAGTTCATGCAATGTGTTTTCATTTACCCCAGGATTTATTTTGAAGTGAGAAAATATGTGAACCACATTCGGGGGGTCAATGTTAACATATATTTTTTTATTTAATTATTCTTTCAAATAGAAAATATACGTTAGAGGTACCACGCTAGGAAAGATGTTTCAAAGCCCATCAGAGATGCCTTCCGTAATGGAATCTGGATTGACAAAGAAAAATTTAACTTTGCAGTCTTATTAAGCTGTAATTTTCTTCGATAGCTTTATAAAGCGTGATGCTCCTGGGCCTGACTTAGTATGCTGTCGCTTTTTCCCTAGCCTTTGGACTCCAGTTACGCATCCAAGTTGTCGGGCGCTCCTCTAAGTGGTTGTTCCATCGAATACTATACGTCTAACTTGATTTCCTCTGGAATGAAGTTGAAGCCTTCATGAACTGGAGCAACACTTTTTTCTAGAATAATACAAGGGAGTGTTATCCGACTGCAAGAGAATTTATGCTTCTGCACCATGATTTGTGCTTTTCCTAAATAAATTACTAAGCCCAAAAAAACTGGGATTAGTAAGAGTTATTCTTCGTTGGATTTCCTCGACCATGCTGTTTTCCGTGTTTACGACTGATGCGACTTTTGTCATCTTGTCCTCGTTTTTAATTTGTCCCATTCTGCTTGTTGCTGTCTCTAACATAGTGAAGACACCGGTTACAGCTCGCTTTGTGCGGTTCCGCGTGGTGTCAAAGTATTCAATACCAATTTCGACGGAACAACGATCATTCTTTAAAATAAGACGTATTAGATCAGCAAGAATTCAAAAGATGATCGTAGTACTTTTAACGATGTCATAATTTGCTTTGAAATCGATGAACAGGTGGTGGGTCTGAATTAAAACTCTTTGATCCTTTCCAGGTCTGAAACTGCATTGGTATGGACTAATTAGATCGGCAGTAAACAGCTTTAGAAGATCACATTAAAAGCTGGTCAGAATCTCAAAAGCAATGAATCCTAAGCCTATCCTGATCCTCTATAAGTTGTGAATAGTGGGAGATCTACATTTTTGTGGGTTATGGGACAGATGGAACTGCAATTACAATCATCGGGAATAGATAAATTGGTGTATGATATATGATCGGCTCCCAACTGATCTCATTTTAGTCGGGCGATTGCAAATTTTTGATTAAGCTCAGATTGACTAGTGCTTATCATTCATTTTCAAGATCTTGAATGTCATGAATCACTATTAATAAAATACATATTTAAATCGATTGAAATTAATCAACATATTTTTTCTTCAAAAGTAACATAAATTAACTTTTGTATCCATAATGAATAATTCAGCTTTCTTAATTCACCATATTAAATTATTTTCTTTTCGAATACCTTAAAACGTATAAGACATATACAGGCAAAAGATATCTTACCGTAAAATATTGTGCGGTTTCAAAAAAGAAGAAAATGGCAATTCAATTAAACCTCATTCCAAAATAGATATCCCAAAGAATATCCTAATCAGCCAACAGGAAGAGACATAATAGTCAAAAATAAACAGATTCAAATCAGTAGATATCGGCAATAATTGGAATATTCCTTGATTTTAAAATGTTCATTTTATTTCTTAATCGTTTAAAATCATTGATTCGTGAAAATTTTGTGTTGCCTTGAAGCGATACTAAATCAAAATTACCTTTTCACTTGCTTGAGAATATTATTCCAGGTCTGGAGGCGAAACATATTTTGCTGTTGCTCCTTTTTTTTCTCTAAAAAGGGAAATTAAAATAACGATATCTTCATCCAGTTTGGTTGGTGAATGCAGGAAATTAAAGTCCAAAATCTTTAAGATGAAAATTGAAGGAATAGGCTACTATTGAATTTAAAATTTGAATGAAAATTATCTAAAAATGAAACTCAACACATTTTTGGTTATTAAATTGGAAATTATTTTAAAAGCTTTAAATTAATTTTGCAATTTTCAAGTTTTAAAGAATTTCTTAAAAAAAAAAAAGAAATTAATATTATTATTTATATTTATTCTACCATATAATAGATATGAAATTTCAAAATATTTGAAACAACAAGTTACCTGTAGTAAAACTTGTATCTTAACAACTTAAGTCGTTACTTTCATCCAGCGCTAGCGTTGCGAAACATTATTATAAATTCAAAGCTGAACAATTTTGTGGAGGTAAAGTTCTTTATGAGCTTATGAAAAATATTTTACTCTAAGCCGGAACATTTTTTTTTGTGGAACCAGAGGAGCAATTCTAAGAATTAGTGTAACAAAGGTTGAAAGTTCAGTATAATAAAATAAGTTAAAATCTGAAAATACAATAGATGCATCTCTATTCATAAACTATGAAAAGGCATTCAAGAGAATAAATATGTACATCACATCCTCGCAGCATTCAAGTTACTCGTGGGTACTGGTTCGTGGTTCATGTTTGATGTTCGATGAATAGCATAAGATTCTTTTGTAATTCGCAAAAAAAAAATTATCAAAAAAAAAAATAGAACTAGATGAAAAGGTAAGAATGCTTTAAAATTGGTATTGGTTTTAAGTTTTATTGTTTATAATTTTTAATTAAAAAATTTTAAGGTAGCATAGCGTAGCTTATACCTAGAAAAATGAAAAAAGAAATATAGAAAATAACATTCTCCGACCTTCTGCAATATAATGGAATTCATTATGCAAGTAGCTTTGTTATCTGATAAAATGTTTAAATAATTGTATTTTCAATATTAAATACATAGTTGGTCATATTGAAAACGATATTGAGGAAATTACTGTATTACAAACCCATCACAACAACTGAAAGTTGTCCAATGGTGTTCCAGTGCTAAAAAGACTGTAAGAATATTATTGCAAAGATTTAGTCATCAAACCTTCAATGTTATACAGGTTATTATTTTAAGGAAACCGAAAAAATGCCTCATGAGCAGATCAGATCGGATCAGTTTTTCTCTTTCTGAGAGAATTACACCTTCACTCTTCAATATTTGACTATCTGCCCATTTTAGAATACAAAAGTTCTTTGTCTAAATAAAAAAGATTGTTTTGATGAAACTTACTTTCCAACGAGGTACATAACAAAAAAAGGCCAACAAAAAATCATACCCTGTACTATATGACCAACGCATGCTAGAAACTTTTCGTGTTGAAAATCTTCTTTTGTAATATGTTGGCTAACATCATTGGTGTTCGCTTTATTGTTTCCAAATACAGTGTTTTCCAATAAGAGGTGTTATTTAGATATTCAAAGAAAAATGGCATTTTTTGAAATAAATTATTAGATGTTTATTTCAATATAAAGAAAAAAAAAATACCATTAATAATGAAAGCAAAATTAGCCAAATGGCTGCCACAGCTACGCTTACACAACAATATCTTTTGTATGCAATTTTCAATCACCAAATCGCAAAGTGGCTGCTGTGTGCCCTCAATAGCTTCACGAATTCCATCTTTGAGGTCTTGCATGGAAGTTGGGTTGTTGCCGTAGACCTTATCTTTCACGTGGCTTCAAAGGAAAAAGTCGCAAGGTGTTAAATCACAAGATCTCGGTGGCCAATTGTGATCACCTCTTCGAGAGATAAAATGCTCCGGAAACTTTTCTCGCAAAAGATCGGTGGTTTCGTTGCTTGTGTATCACGAAGGGCGTGCCCGCCGTCTTGTTGAAAGTAAACGTTTTCCAGATCAATACCATCCCATTCCGGCCATACAAAATTATTAATCATCTCCCTATAGCGCAATCCATTCACCGTAGCTGTTGCTCCAGCGTCCAGCCTCATTTTCGAAAAAGTAAGGTCCAATGACTCCACCGGACCATAAAACGCTCCAAACAGTAATTCGTTGAGAATGAAGAGGCTTGTTGACGTAGCCACCGAGGTGGAAATGGGCTTCATCAGTCAAGATGATTTTTAGATGAAATTCCGGATCATTTTCATGCGCATTTCAGGGACCCAATCAGCAAAGATACGACGTTGTTGATGATCGGCCGGCTTGAGTTCTTAGGTTAACTTAACTTTATAAGCCTTAAGACCTAAGTTTTTACGCAAAATACGGCGCCATGACGTTTGTGGAATGACCAATTTCAAAGAACGACAAGGAATGGACGAACCAGGGCTTTCTGCAACACTTTGGTCTATAGCAGCAATATTCTCAGTTGTTCTTGAGCGACGTGCAGGTTTTATTCTTCACATCGCTTACTTGTCCCAACAGCTCACATTTGTCCACCAATTTCTGAATTGCGAACCACAAACTGCTTCACGACGACCAAAAAATGTTTTAGTTTTACTAACCGTCTCTGCCAAATTTTCACCATTTTTATAGTGAATTTTAATAATATTTCAATAATTTCAATGCGTAGTATCGTTCCATTTTTAATAATGGCGTAGTTTTTACTTGCCAAATGTCAAAATATTACGGCTTGAAAAGTGACAATGACCGAAATAACACCTCTTATTGGAAAACCCTTTACATAAAAGGATAAGAAATCTCACAAATTTAGTAGAATTTTCTTTGCAATATATAACTAGAGTTATTAAATTCAAACCATTCATATTTACATAGGTATAGGTATACTCCTGCTGGAAATCCTGCTTTGCCCTAGTAGCTAGCGAAACATATATGTGAATTTTACATGTAACACGCTTAATACAAATTAAGGAAATTTACTTAAAAACCCGTTTCCATCAATTTAAGAATCAAAGAAAATAGAAAAATCAATCTTATCAACCTTAACTAAAAAATATTTCACAAACAATAAAATTAAATAATTTATTCAACAGGTTGCTTTGGGCTAAGCAAATACAAAACCATCATGCGCACTTCTATCTTTTTACAGAGAAATTGAGTATTATTTTATCACAAATTTTCGTTTCGTTCCAGAGTGTTCCAGAGCAAAAAAAAAAAAAAAAATACAACTCAAACCTTTTCACACTCAAAGCTAATTCAGATAAAAGAAATTCATTCATACAAAACAAATAATGCATCACCGTTGGGCGCCATCGTGTGAAATGCTTTCATTCAAAATCAGTTTGTAACGGTCATCTTAAACAAACGGATGGTTTAGCGGTAAACTTACCTCTGATTAAAACTGTGTATAAGTTATAAGTGTGCGAATATAAGTGAAAAAATAAAAAAAATTCACAAAGACGACAGGTCATTGACACCTTGTCAACACAATTTCCAAGTGCGAAAATAATTTTTCAATAAAAATTAAAAATTCAATATTACAAAAAAAAAACAAGTGAAAATGTGAAAAGTGTTTGCCAAATAAAAAAAAAAAAAACAAAAGCAATCTATGGATACATGTAGAAACACAAATGATGCATCACAGTTGTTAAACTGCAAGGATTACTAGAACCAAGTTTCTTCATTCCAAAAGAATCGTCTTTCTTCAGACAAAAGAATATCAAATGGTTCGAAACACTTAAATTACTGTAAAATAAAACAATTTTTTATATTTTTTCTGGCAAATTGCGCTCCCAATGATTAGATTAGCTAATGATGCTGCTGACTGCGCCTCCAGAGTTCAATGTGATCATTCGGTGCGCTAATGCCACAATGCCACCCTTTAAGTGCTCCACCTTGTATGCCATCAGTCAATCTTCATTTAAGCATAATGATTTGTAGCGTATTTTTGGTGGGGTGGGGCGCGGGGGGTGTGTATGCTTGTAGGTGCTGCTGCTGGATAGCTTAATAGCACTCTCTTTCTTCTATATTATTCTTTTATTATTTGCAATCTTCTTTTATTCTTTTATTCTTCATCGTCGTTTATTTGAATAATAAAAATGAATGAAAAATGGAAAATTAGTGGTTGGACTTTGACGTCTGTCGACGACCAACGACAGACGACCGACACGAGACGTGACTGGGGTAAAATGTCGGGTCAAATTAAAATTTAATAAAAACAAAAATTCGAATCTAATTATTTCTTATTTCACTTCAATTTCATTCGCCTTTTCTCCGAAACTGATTGTTTCTTGTTGGAAAATTAGTAAATGGAAAATATTCACGGAAGCGGAAGTAGTAGGCGAACTCTTTTCAAAACTTTTTCTTGGTTTTTTTCATTCAAAATTTAATTTCAAAATTATTGGCTGAAATTCAAGACACAGGTTGTTTTATTCTTTCCTGCCATTTTATGGAATAATTTCACACAGCTTCAATTCAGCATTTATTAAGGATATCCCAGAAACTTGAGTCGAGATGTTGATAATGAATTTTAATTGAAATTCATGGAAGCCTTGAAAGTTCTCCTCTAAGTGTGAAAATATGCTTTGGCGATACTTTCATGACTTCGTTAGGGATTTTCAAGGTTCTTTAGTTTGCAAATGAGGTCTTAGTTTTGTTGGCAAATATGATGTTCTTAGAACCAGGTTGCTTGTCTGGAATTAGAATAATAGGTGTGTTGTTAAACTTTGAAGTATAAATTTAATGCAGATAGATAGGTACATATATGCTTTTTTATAGATTGTTTTGAATAGGTGATATAGATGGGCTTGGTATAACACTATCAAGGGTATTCATTATTCTACATTTGGGTTTTGAATTAGGTGTGAATACATTTTTTTTTGAAAGGGTAAACAACAGGACATATCCTAGAGATTTTTTTGTTAGTCTCATCTCTAATGAATAAGAAATGTGTCACAGAAAAGATTGCGTCAACGGAAAGAGATAGAAAAATTGATGCCTACCCATTTTTTTTATAAGCGAGTTCTTATAAATGGCCTATGATTCAACGAAACTTGAAAAAACTGAAACATTTCGAAATATTTTTCGAAAGAAAACATTTGTAAGAGGGAGGAGAATTCATACATCAGATGCAAGTTCCTCACAATTCATCAAGTATTATTTTGCTATCCGTTAAAATTCAACAAAATTCTTGCTGAGTTTTTGTTTTATTGGGCAGTATGATCTTTGTTATTGGATGCAATTAATAAAAGGAACTAATCCATCTTGGCGTATCCTATGTCTTGTCAGTTATTTTCCGACTTCTTCAGGGGATTTTTACTTGCTCCATAGAGCTAATATTGGTTTCGTGCAGCAAAAAAAAAAACAAGGTTGTAATCAAAAATAACATTACGATTATAGAGAAGCCCAAAAAAGTTGTTTCGCCATACCGTCCTTCGGTCTATCTGTGCGTCTGTGCAATTTTTCACGTCAAGCTACAGCCTAGAAAGCTTGACAGATTTTCTTCAAACTTAATTTAAAGCAGTTCAAAGAAAACCGATTGTCGAGAATTTTTTTATTTCGATTTAGCCCGGGCTGAAATTGGTACCTTTCAGGTAAGGTTTTTTTTTTTTTTTTTTTTTGGATTTGATCGTTACTGTTTTGATTGACATTTAACAAACTTAAAGCATTTTTGAAACTACTGTGCTTTTTCTTTTTGGCTTAAATGTTCATAACAAAAATCAGGTTTAAACGGTTTTTCTCAAATGGCAACGGCTTAATTGAATTGGACCAAACTTTGTTTGGCATAGTTCTTCATCGTTTTCTATAGGATGGCATTGCAATTTTTTCAGTAAACTCTTTCTAAACGGTGTCTCTTGTTTCCCATGCAACGAGCCGTTCAGTTTTAGCCAACTTTTTTTGGTTTTTTCTAATTTGCTTAAAAACGACTTTTATGATTTTGAGTAAACTTTGTGTGTTTCTTATTTTATTTGATATTCTCAAGAAAACTGCCTTTTAAGTTTTTTGGCTGAAAATGCAAATAACGGATATCTCGTCTTAAATGCTTTTTTTAAATGGCCATAAGTCGGCAACGGTTGTTTTGAATTCTCTCAAATTTTGTTTGCTTTAGTTCCTTACAGCTTTCTATTAGATGGCGTTGCATTTTTTAATTTAACCTTTTTAAATAGTTGCTCCCATACCACGAGTCACACTAGGTTTTAGCCAACATTTTTTCGATTTTTCTAATTTGCTCAAAATAGGCTATACCAATTTTTTTTAAAACTTTTTGCATAATATACATAGAAAACATAGATTTTGACTGCAAATGATAATAACGGAAATCGACTTTAACGGTTTTGTTAAACTAGATATACATAAGTGGAGAACGACATTAACGAAATGGTTTATTCTTACTTAGGTATATATATATATATCATAGCACCCAAAGCTGGCATATACATTTTAAATATTAAAAGTTTCTTAACGGTAGCTTCCATATATTGGGTGTTCCAGCTTAAGCCAAAAATGTTTAGTTATTAATTTTTTTTTACTTTGTGGATATATATATATATTTTTTTTGATATCTTAGTTCTTGATTTTTGGCTAAAAATTCAAGTAACAGACATCTGTTTAAACGAACTAATTCAATTTATAAGAGGCCTTAGTAAATGTAGTAAATGAAAATAACTGGAAAAATTAACGTATCTTAAAACACTGTAAATATGCTCAAAATCTGGATCATAAACACTTCCTAAACAATAAATTTTGACTTCTGTGTTTATTTTATACAACAAAGAAATATTGCTCGCAATCATTTAACAGCAATAGAACTCACTATCCCACTTCTGATTTGTAAGTTTTAAATTATGATTTCATTTACTAAAAATGCTAGTTATGGTTTAATTTTTTAATAGATAGAGACTTAGAAAATTCACGCTGCTTTTCCAGTAAAAAAGTCTTACATATATGTGAGTTTTAGTAACTTTTTCATACCAATGAATCTGTTACTAACCCTTCTTTACTTTTCTCTCTGTCTCTCACATTTGTAAACTTACTTAATTAGTTCGTGAAATTCCTTTGTTCCGTCTAAAGGATTTAAAAATGTATTTGTACAGTTTCAATTAAAGGATCAATATTATCAATTACGCCAACCAGTTCTAAAAATAGTACTTCGGACGTGAATCTATTTGCATTGGAATCGGTGACTGGTATACACAAATTATTTGAAGTTTAAAAGTTCTACTTCGTGGGAGTGCTGTGGTAGGTGTTTAAAAGCTAACCCTCCTCGAGTTTCATTGAAAATATTAGGATTTAAATTATAAAATGTTGGGTTTTAGGATGAAGCGACAACATTTACAACTATGGATTAATTTGAACACTTTGAATGAATTACCCGATCGGTCTTGCAACCTAATTCACCAAATATTCCAAAATCGAAAAACAATTTTAGAGAACATCCATTACTTGTTTCTAAAACAAAAATATAAAAGCGAAACAGAAATTCACTTTGAACACAATGTATCTACAATCTACATAATATGTCGATGTGAGATACGAAACCGAAATCATATCCTGTGTTGCCAGTGGAATGTGAGGACGAGAGTGAGACACAATTTCATCCTGGATGGAATTTCTGTTCTACATTTAGCTGATAAAAGAATTTTCGAGTGAGTGACATTGCGTGTCTGCACAATTTCAAGTCCTTGGTTTGAGTTTAATGAACTTCTTTTGCGTTAAAATCAAATTGAACAGAATATTGTATTCATGTTTAACAATATGACACGTCCCAGAAGCCAAAAATCAAATCGTTGTCAAAGCCCTACGATGTTCTCCTCTTATCAAATTGTTTCACAAAAAAAAAATCCAAATGGCAATTATGTTGCTATATACTCGTATTCGGCAATCAGTATCACTTTTTGTTCGTTCGAAGAATCCCTTTGATGGAAATTTGAAAATATCCTTAAAGTGTTCCATTAAATTTTATGTGACAGAGCAGAGAGTATTCTTTGAAATTTTATCGTCAACAGAAATTTAAATAAGTCTCAGCAAATTGCTTTAAGTCCTTCTAACTCAATAATATGTATTTGCATATGAATTCTTCATCAAAGGAACAAGGCATATCTTTGGAATAAGGAACTTTTTCTTTAAGGAGTGCGATGTAGATTGGGGATATAAAAAATGGGTTTTGAGAAGTGTCATTTGAATATTTTGGTCAGTTGGTGTTGTTAACTGGGATTTTTGGAGTTAATATGAATTTTTTTTTTTGGAACGAGAATAAATTGAAGATTTTTCTAATTCAAATTGAAATATACGTATGACCACTGCTTACTATGTTAACGACTTTATTGAGTTAGATGATAAGGGCCAAATTTTGTTTACAACTTTGATGACTAATTTGAATTCCATAATTTTTGGCTTTACATTCTAAATGAGTTTTCAGTTTTTGACACGTCCTTATTAAATTGAAATTTAAATTTAAATTCTAAATTAATGTTGCACTGAATAAGGAATTTTCGTTTTTGAAACATGGTAATATACATCCTGTTATAAGCAAAGTCATTCCAATTAAACTCCGATATTTTCTTATTCGCATACAATAAATTAGAAAATTATGCAAAGCTGAGTCTCACCTACTCGTTGTTATACTTGAACAAATATTCCCTTTCTATAATTTAAAAATTTTGTATTTTTAAAAGTTTTTTGTGGATTCTGGAACTAACGAACAAAACACTTGTATCAACACAGCACTACCTTAAATGTTCATCACAGTTTTTTGTATGAAAATGAGTTCATTTGCCACCTGAAAACAATTTTTGTTCAATTATATTTTTTTCCATTTTATAAACCCTTAAGTTCAAAGGTGATAATATCACTGACTCTCGTTATTGAAAAGCCTCTTATTAAAAAATATTGTTTTACAGCAAAATTGTATTGAAATCGGTTGAGTAGCTTACTAGAAAATCTAATTTCACAAAAAAACTAGTTCTATGAAATCGTCACAAGACAATTCCCAAAAATGTATTCGAACAATATTATAAGTTGTGTTTTAAAAACAGCACCCAAAGATTGGATTACTTGTAGGTTTTTTTTTATCTAAAGGGAAATTGAAAAAAATTTCTTGGAGCCAGTACCAGGGAACTAACAACATGGGATGGATGACTTCTTTTGATAAACCCTCTACTTTTCTATACCTAACGGTATTATTTTTCTATGTTACAAACTCCATACCAAATACAAAACATCCTACCCATTCTATAGAGTAGGGTATAAAGATAGTTTCGACAATCAAGTTGTGTGCAAAAAAATTATTTTTTTTTAATTGTGTCCGATTAAATAAAGTGCACGACTGGGTCGTACGAACTTGCTCCAATGTGTTAAAACGGTCTTGGGGCTCGAGATTTTGGGAACACAAAAAATTTGAAAAAATCATACGAAATTTTATTAATCACTTAAAAATCAATACTTTTGGAGAAAATGAAGTAAGCCATCAGTTTTCTTTTACTTTTTTGTATTTTAACGAATTTTTTGTTTTCAAAATCGTTCGACCAGTTTTTTCAAAAAACATTTTTTTTTTGAAAAACTTTTCGAAAATATATTCCAAATTTTTTTTGAGTATGCCAACTTCTAGTACTTTGTAGTTTTTATCCGAAAAATAAAATTAAAAAAATAGATTAAACCGTTTTTGGAAATAACAAAAAATAAAAAAAAAAATTGAAACGTTTTTAAAAAAATCAAAAAATCAAAAATCGGATTTCAAAAATCCGGTCCTATGGGAGCGAGGTACAGTTATAAGAATTTTCCTGAAAAATCCATTCCAACCAAAACATAAAGATTGCACATAAAGCACTTTTCAGAAAGTTTTATCAAAATCGTAGGAGCCGTTTTTGAGAAAAACTATTTTTTCACAAAAAATCGTATGGATACCGTTAGTTTTAGAGCTAGAATGCTAATTCCAAAAACCCCTCTGTAAGACGTCATAATAATACTATACCAAGTTTGAAGCAAATCGGTTCGTTTAGGATGTAGGTGCCGATACATACGGACGGACAGACTGACAGACAGACAGAATTGTCGGACCCACATTTTTCGGCTTTTCTATCATTATAATGTAATGTTTGATTGTTACTTTTTTTTTACGAATGCATAACTTGCCTTATAGTACCTGTAATATCACTTAATAAAACAACTTTATCATTTGGTTGCTATACATCGAATAATCGTTTATTGAAAATAAACAATGAATATTTATTCATTGCCGACTCTTTTAATTATATATTATTATTGAATTATCTAATATACAGTACACAATACTACAGTACCTATAATCGCAAGTAATAATATTGGATTCATTTTCTTGTGTCCGATCGTTGAATAGCTTGAAATTCATGTAGCTTGGATCATTTTCGGACAGTCTGAAAATATTCTTTAACAAGTATCTTAGAAGATTCCCCGCCTCGTCATAATAATAATAAAAAAAAAAACTACCAAGACCTGCTCTGCATGCATAGCACAATGTGGATCTATATCTAACCAACTCATATCTAACACTTCTTTCTATGTGGTTTATTGTTTGTGGGACGTGTTTTTTTCAGAGAGAGAGTTCTAGTGAAAAGGATTTATATTTATTTTTAAACTTCACCTTTTGAAAATTCCTCGCCTTCGCACGTCCATTTTTCATCTCTGGCAAACTATGTTATTGTGAACAACCATTTTCACTTGCATCGTACTACTCGTTTCAGTTAACAAAACAATATTGTCACTTTTAATGCTTATTCCAGTGAAAACAATTCCATCTGGAATGTGGGATTTAAGATCATCCAAACAAAAGATTTGAAATATATTTGGCCTTAGAATATAGTCCTGTTTGACTTCCATTTTATGATTGGTCCGTTAATATCCCTCGCTTTACTTTTTGAATATACTTAAAATAATCGTTTGCTTATTTCTGTCGACTGAATCCAATTTTAAGAAATACGTGTTCTTTTGATTCTTGTTTTCTCCGCAAACTCTTTTTCAATTGGCGCGGGTAGATTTTAGAAGTCTTTGGCGGGCATGTTGTTTGTTGATATCTGTCATCTGTTGTTTTTCAATCAATTACTAATGTCAAATCACTATGGCAAGTAAAAATATTGAACACCAATTCCAAAAGAAAAAAAATTACTATCAAAATGGATGTTCGTTAGTGCAAACGTTGTGCATTTTGGGTGGGCATTTGAACAGAATTATATTACAAATGTCACACTAGATCTTTCAAAGCAAAAAAGTTATTAAAACCTCACACATTGTAGCTTGTTTCGTTCCTTTTCAACATCTACCCGCTCTTATTGAAAACCCTTTTCAATTCCTTCTTTTCCTCATGGACCTGCTGGAACTCCTTTAATTTATTGTAAGAACACATAAATTATTACATTTCAAATATGTATGCGTTTTAATGGTGAATAAAAATCATAGTTAAAATTTCGTTTTGGCAAGTTACTTGAAGTTAACTGACCCAAAAAACCCCTATGTTTTTGTGAACCGATATAAAAAAAAAAACATATATATCGAAATGACTTTATTCTAAAGGATGAACTTTCCTATGACATTGTCGGTAATGGAAGGTTTTGTGGTTTTGTAACTAAGTATAAGAGTTGAGAGATTAATTTAAGGTATGCTATTTACTTATGTACTTATGTCAGTGGAACTAGGCTTCCCTTATATAATGTTTCAACCCAAAATACTTTGAAAAGTTACAAATAAATCAAAAAATTTGAAGTGTGAACAAATGGCAGAGTTATTTTAATAACGTACGTTGATCGCAACTTTGTTAATAACACATCATCAAAAGTTTACATTTTCATTTTCACAAATAAGGATGACGTCAGATAACCAAAGAAAAATAGACTTTATTGCAACTGCACTCTGTTTATCAAATGAAAAAAATATCTGTCATTAAAGCGTCTATTAAAACCACTTCATAGTCATCCTTCATTGGCTGCAATGATGTGTTGCCTGTCTGACCTACATTCCTCCTCTCTTTTAATATTACCTATTCAATTGCATGAAAATCAATATTAAAGCTATATGAGAGTAGCGACGAACTACGATCGAGAAGCGACGAGGACACTACTCGCTTTTAAATATAGTGTCAGCGTCTGGTATAGACAGAAACCTCTATCTCTGATATGGTAAATGTGTGGTCCATATGGTTTATGTGGTTGGTGAAGTGTCGCATGTTTTACGTTCCTCGTTTCACGTACTTTATCGTGGTTCGAAGGAGTTGTTCACTTTATATATGTATGTTTTAATGCAGTCGGAGATTTTCATGATATCATCACTTTGACTGCATTTTATGTTGTCCCTTATATTCAAAGACAAAAAAAAAAAAGGATTCTCCCAGAGATGTCGAAGTTAAGATAGTAATGAAAGTTAATTGAAGTTTAAAGTGTTGAATAAAAAAAAAAGATAACGCATGGGTAATGGCGGTGTGATTTTAATTAAAAGCAATGAGGGTTTTAATTGCATCTTTTATCTAGTTGGGTCAATCAAGTGTCTATACACATAAGGGTTTCCAATTCTTTGGGAAAATATTTTACTAGTCGTTACCCTTTAACCATAGCAACGGTTAGCTTAATCAAATAATGGTTTTACTTCTTGGTCAAATAAAATCCTTAATTTTTCAGAAAATGTTTGTGGACGACTTACCTTGAAGCAGTTGCAGAATTTAGATAAATGTTGATGTTTTTAATGAAATTTAAAGGGATCAAGTATGATATATATTGAAACGCTTCGTAGAAGCATGGATTTCAATGGAAAATAATAAAACAGAAACTTTTAAAAAATTACCAGTTTTGATTCCTGTTTTTTTTTTTTTTTATGGCTGAACACAACAAACATTGTCTAAGCCTTTTTTTATGATTTTGTGCACTATTACAGCATTGCCACAGAAATACGAAGGACGTTGGATCGAATGTTTTATTTAAGGGCTTCCAATCCCACGACGATCATTAAAAGCAAATGATTTTTAGTATCCAAACAAGTCATGAGCCATATTTCTTATCGTTGACAATTTTCCAGTAAATTTTGTATATTGTAAAAATCATGATAGAACATTAACGTTTTAAGTGAGCATTTCCAACTTTTTTTTAACGCTCATCGTCCAATTAATTTCATTCTGCATTATATTACCGTCTATTTAGTCACTTATTAGCCCCTTTTAAAGTATATAGGGATTACTTTTTTTTGGCTTGTGTTTATTCACTCTTTTGGTGAAAAGACTTGGTTAGGTAGGTACCCGAGTTCCAAAATCATAATCTCCAAACCAAAATCCCCAAATTAAAATACCCAAAGCCTAAACCTCCAAATTTTAAATCTCCAAAACCAAAATCTCCAAATTTCTAATTCCTAAAACCAAAATCCCCAAAACCAAAATCTTCAAGGATCAAAACCATCATATTTTAAGTATAGGTATCAAACGACGTTATTTTTCTTTTTTTCTTTTATAACGAGTATTGTCAAATTATAAATTTTAAAAGTTGTAAACTTAGCTACGCAGTAGCGTATTTTGCCACCCCAACTTTAGAAGGCCTTGTAAATGGTTTCGGGCTGTAGCTCGTGGATTGCTTTAATGACATTGCTTCAATCATCAATCATTCACGGTTTCTTAAAAAAAAATCCAAAGGGGTCAAGTCAAAACGCACTGTTTTGGCTACACAGAACTCACTTTGGAAATAACTTTTCATATTTTCTAACGTTTTTCAACCGAACAGCTACTCATTTCGTTCCGTGCAGGTATTATACTGACATTCTATCAAGATTTTTAGAAACAACTGTCACTGTCAAAATAAATCTATGATTTAAATAGAAACCACTAGATGGCCCACCCTGTACATACGAGTATGACATAATATTATACATACAGTAGGTACACATTCAGAAATGTCACCAGATAAGAGTGACAACAGCTGCGTTTTTAAATTACATTTTTGGAGATTTTGGTTTTGGGGTTTTCGGTTTCGGGGATTTTGGAAATAAAAATGTTGGTCTTTGAGATTTTAGATTTGGAAATTTTCAAGATTTTGGTTTGGGGATTTTGTGCCTGGATATTTTGTGGGTCTCCCTCCAGGGAACTGCAAAGCCGACGAACTTGCAAAACAAGGACCGACATTATTTCAACATAAACTATAGAGGTTTCTACGCATTGGTATCACATGTTAAGCGACAAAGCAGATTTAGACAAAACTGGACCCAAAACGCTCTTAGGTTTTGATATGTCTAAGCAGACGTCATTAAAGGACACTGCTTTATAGATAGACAATTTATCGAGAGGTTCACGAAACTAAGATTTACACAAATCTTCCCCTAATCTTGTCTTAATAGCGAGATTAGCCAAACAAGTTTGTACAAAATTTAAAATTAATCTCCCTTAAATAGGACATAAGAATTACAAATCGAGCATATGCATTTAATCTATGGAAAGTTGCTTGCTCAACTCAGGTATGCTGAGTTTATACATTCACAGCGATGTCTTGGCATTTTGTTACGTCACAATCATGTATAATAATAAAGTTATGAGCCATATGAGAAATTTAAACTAAATTGCTTTATATTATATTATATTACAAACATAAAAAATTATTAACCAGTACATACATAAATGATTTGATTTTATTTATATTCCCTTCGAAAAAAAAACGGTACTGCGACGTACCACGCAGTCAGCATCAGCGCTACCACTTTACTTCAATTGAAGTAGATCTGCTTCTTTTTATCAAAAAAATTTAAAATCTACTTCCTACTTCGCACTATCACCAAAATACTGAAATCTGCTTCATTTTAAAAATATCTGTTTCAACCTACTTCAATTTTACAGAAAAAGGCAAAATCTACTCCCTTTTTTCCATTTCACTCCAATTTTTGTTTTACATACTACACATGTAGAAATGAAGATGAAAATAATTTTTTTTTTGTTAAATTAAATTAAAAAGTGTTATGAAACAATATTTTTATAAGAAGTCGGAAAGACTTTTAGTTTGGTTTTCGTTTGATTGAATTAAGGCTATATTAAAAAAAAATTATGATTTAGAGAGTGTCCAAACCCAAGTTTTTTTTCGGGCTCTAGCTCACGGATTTCTTGGAAAATATTGGCTTTAAGTGATATAATCGCTTCCGGATTGTTGACATAACGTCGGTCCTTCACGGTTTCTAACAAAAAAAGTCCAAAGTAGTCGTATCACAGCTCCGAGGCGGCCAATCGATAACACGATTTTGGATTTTAGTGAGCAAAAGATCGATTGTAGAATGGGCTGTGTTAAATAGCGCGTTAACAGGCATGAAGCAGAGGTCTTCCAAATCCATGTCTTCACATTGCTCTGTAACACCCACCGTTGACAGAAACGTTGTTCCCAGCCTCATTTTCGAACAAAAATTATCTAATGAACGATGAACTCATCACTTCACGATCCGCACCAAACTGTCACACTCTTTGTGGATGCAATGGCTTCTCGACAACAACGGGCGAGTTTTCCCGAGACATTTTGTTTGTTTACGTAGCTGCCGAGATGAATATGCGCCTCATCAGAAAAGTTGATTTTTCGCCGAAAATCGTTATGCAATTCAAGCTGCTCTTAGCCCCAACGAACTTACACAGCATTCACTTTGGAAATAAGTTTTCAATATTTTCCAACGCTGTTCAAACATAAAGCCACACATTTCGTTCCGCGGAGGTATGATACTGAATATCTTTCAAGATTTCGAGCGGGAAACAGCTGTCAATGTCAAAATAACCTACGATTTAAAAATAAACCACTAAATAGCCCACCCTAGATGTAGATTTTTATAAAAAAGTTTAGTTTTAAAATCTACTTCGATTTTTATCAATCTGCTTCACTTTTTTCTTCAAATCTGCTTCGATTTTTTTTCTTGAAGTGGCAGCACTGGTCAGCATACCTTATATGATCTGTCAAAGACTCGATGGTTTCTAGAATCCAGAGTTGGGTTTACTCAGATTCAACTAAAGAAACAAATTAACTTAAGAACATAATATTTATGTAGATCTAACAAATAATAATCTCAATATTAACGTCAAAAAAATATTTTTCACAATTCTTCACATTAAATTGCCCTTTCGTGTTAAGAATTTTGATTGAACTAAGGATTGTGCAAATATTTAAACAAAAATTTTATAAAAATCACGTAACTCACTTTACACATTATTACTTAATAAACAAGTTTATTTAAAAGTAATTTTTCTATAAGAGCATGTCTAACTTGAAAAGTTGGAGAAATAGAAAAAAAAAACAACGAAATAACTCCTACCTTCTTTCTCCGACACACACTACCTACACACATATGAAACATTCTCCTTAAAATTCCTTTATTTTTCTTACATTCCTATATTCAACAAAAACAACCCTTTACATCGAAAAATGGAATTCCTTTTCATTTCGAATTTCAAGTCACGTATTCGATTCGCATTTTGTTGTTTATTGACAAGACAATGCGAATGTATTTAGTTTTATGTTTTCTTTACATTATATCGTATACATACATTTATTAACCGCATAATAAACAGTTCCGCAATATGTTTATGGTGTAGGTTTGCTCACGCCATTTTTATTTTTATTTAAATAAAACTTAACGTGATATTATGTTTGTGCTGAGTTTTTTTTTTTTTTTTTTTGTTTAATATTCGTACGCGCGGGGTAATAAATTCTATTTTTCTTGCGATATACACACTTTTGCGTGTTTTTTCAAAATTAAATTTTCATGCATATTTCTGAGATATGAAAGTATTGGATTTAATTTCACATGTTAACTTCTTCAAGGTTATTTAATATTTTTCAATAAATTCTCCTTTGGAACAAGCTCTACTTCAAAATTTGAATTTGATTCAAGTTTAATCGTAAGCTAAAAATAATATTCACACACACACATCGCCTTTATATGACGCAGGTCGTCCTTTTTGTATCTTTCCAAAGAATCGCAATCGCAAGCCTGTTTGCAGGTAGGTAATCGCGCCCACTTATAATTTACTCGTTAAAAAGTCATTGCGTTAGTGAATTGGTTTACTTGAGAGTCAAAGTTCTATATAGAACAAAGGTCCTTGCTCAAAAAGAGGATCCTGCACAGCCGTGAGAGTAAAATATTATAATTATTTCATGGAAAATGTTATTAATTTATTCTGGGTGTTGCGTTGTGCTTGCGTGGTGTGGTGCGGTGCGGTGGACAAAGTTAGTTCGTGGTTATGGATAATAATTGCAAAAATCATACAAAAAAGGAAGAAAAAGTAAATTATTAATTGTTTACTTAATGACGACGACCTACTGTTTGGAATTAAAATATTTTTGGCAGGACAATTTATACTAAAAGCAGGTGATGTGAATTTTAAAATTTTAATATATCCCTTTTTTTAATGAAATTATTTATTGGGTGGACAAGTCTATTTCAGTTTATTTTTTTCTTTTTATAATAATTTGGAACCCTCGTCATGTTCATTCGAGATAAGTAGATACTTGAAAGGGATACATACACTTTGTTGGGAAAAGGAGCAAAAAAAAAATAGAGTTATCATTAAGGTGTAGAATGATATTGTGTTCTGTCTCGTAGAAAAAAACCACTTTTCTATTTATTGAAAATAAATGAATCAATTAATAATTCTGAGGAATAAAAATAGGTATAAACACGCAGCTAAAATGGAAGATGAAAGGAAGAATGGTTTCCTGAATTTAACCTTCAAAATAGTTGCAACAGGAGTTGAAAATATTAATCAAAATAACTGGAAACGTTTGTGAGGATAGCAAGCTGATCTTTAAATAATTTGTATACAATAATTTTAATTTCCCCTTCAAAACTTCAATAGATCCACTGTGCTCTCCAGGATTAGATAGGGATTGTTGGTAGGGGGTAAGCTTGGATTTTTTGGAGCTTAGGGTTTATGCTCACGGGTATGGACCTCGCCTGAAGCAACCTCATAGTTCTAGATGAACTCATTGTTGTTCTCAAGTGACAGTTGATGCCTTTTTAGCTTGAGGTATTCTGTTTTTTCTTGAGACGTCCGGCCATAGATTCCTCGAAACTTGGCACGTGGTCATCTGTTGCCTGCAGATCTGAGAAAACACTCTTGTGAATTCTATTTTTTACAATTCTAGGATGAAGAATGTTTAGCTTGGTTCAAGAGAAGTACCAATTTCGGACATTTTGTCATCGATTACGTCCCTTTAACAACAATCCACCCATTTTGACTTTTTTTTATTATTGAGAAGATGGCTGTTTAGCTGTCTATGAAAGTATCTAGGTTTTTATTTGTTAGTTCACAGTTCACGTCGTGAGTCGTAACTCACTTTTTTCGTCATCTCTTTCAAAGGTCGAGTGGGACTAGTGAAAGGAATTATTCTGGCGCTGCTGTTTGTAAATTTCTCATGCCACTAGTTGTGCCTATACAAAAAATGAAAATGAAAATAAAGAGAAATCTTTTGCAGTATCAAGATTCGAAAAATCAGTAGAATTTCGTTTTCGAAACATGCCAGAATTGTTGAAAACTCCGCCGGATAAAAGTAGAAAAGAACCAAAAACTAGCATGGAAATAATATTCGGGGCTTAAACAAAACAAGAAAATTTGTTTAAAAATGAGTCACTAACTTAAATCAAAATATTTTCTGTATGTTTCAGGATAATTGTAAAATTGTACCCGTGCTTATACCGGGCTAAACACCTTATCCCAAGAAAGAAAAAAATAGCTTTATTGCTTATCAGACCCTTTAAGGCCATAGCGGCAGTGCCTTGAGCGGGAAAGACACTGACATTTGAGTTCGAAACTGAGTTTCGCTCATTTATTTGTCTTTCGCTTCTTTCCCATTGGACCATCAAACATGACATTGCAATGATAAAGAAGCAGAAAAAAGTGGGTCCGACAATTCTGTCTGTCTGTCTGTTACCTACAGCGTAAACTATGCTTTACCAATTTGTTTCAAATTCGTCCACACAGTATTGTTATGAAGTCCCACAGAGAGGTTTTTGGAATAAGCATTCTAGCTCTAAAACTAACGGTACCTGTCATATGATTTTCAATGAAAAACTAATTTTTTTCAAAAACGGCTTTTACGATTCTTATAAAAATTTCTGAATGGTGTTTTATGTGCAAATTTAATGGTTTTAAAAGATTTTCAGAAAAAGTTTTATAACGGTACTTCCTACAGGACCGATTTTTTTTCAAATCATAATTGCAATTTGAAATGAATGAAATGCAATATTTTTTGTATTCTTCACAAAAATGTTTGAATAACGAATTTTGGTGATGCTTCGTTGGCATGGATACTAATTATTGCATCAAAAGGCTGGTTTTATTTTCTTCTTCTCCAAAGACAAACGGAATTTAAAATTGGAGTACAATATAGTACACACATTATATTCTTATCATTTCTGGGAAATATCTCAATTTTGTTTTCATTAATGCACCTGGCAAATCTGCGTCAAGTTTTCGTTGTTTTAAAAAAATTATATTTTCAAAAACACTTGTTCAATAATTTCCATGATTCTGTTTGAAAACTCAAATCTCCCTTTTCGATCAGATAAAGTTATTTACGCATTTTTGAGCACATTCTTAAAAAACCAACAAGTAGTCCGGCGAGACCGATTTTCCGATGCTGATGCCGATGCCGACATCAAATTCCATTGGTGTGCTCACTTCAAAAACCCAATCAAATAAGATAACAAAATTAGTTTTCAATTGAATAGACACACTTGGGTTTCTTGGCAGCATTGACTGGCTCGAAAATACATTTTCCATATCAATAATTGAATTTTCCAATTAAATTACATGAAAAGGAGAAGCATTCCATTGATAACCAAAAGTCCCAGCTTTTGTATATTTTGGAATGAACTCAGGCACCAGAGAATCAATTTATGAGATTCATGGTATTTATAATGTTTTTTTCTTCTAAGATGATCAAAATTGGCCATTGATATTACTTTAAGAATGTCCTCCATCCTTTTTAGTCATTTTAAAAATTTAGAAGGACATTCGATACGGTTCGTATTGACACAACCATTGTCGGTCGTCCTTGTAGTATTTTGTATGTTTTTGTAAAGAGTTTGACTTTTATTACCTCTCTTTCCTTATGTGATTTCCTCAAAATTCATTCTTTTGATTTTTCTCCTTTTTCCTCCTTCTTATTTCGAGATAAAGGATCCATTAGCATTAACCTTTAATACATTCTTGAAATGCCCCAAGATATCATGCAATGACGATGATATTCGTGTTAAAAGGAATATTCGATACGAAGAACGTGATTCGAAAGCTAAATGTTTTTTTTTGTTCTTCTTATAGGCTTTCAAAAAAATCAATGACGATAATAAAAATCTCTTTAACAGGAAATAAGACACCAGGAAATCTGGGAGATAGGCGATTAACACCTTGTGTGCCCACAAGTCCTTTGGAGTTGTTATTCATGCCCACGGATTTCGAAAAGTAAAGGAGCTTTTAATGTTTGCAATGTCGGCAATCGACGAGAGGCATTAATCAAAAATACTTGGATTTGAATTTCGTTTGAACAGTTATAGAAGGATATTTTGGAAGGGTCTTGGGATATTTATCCTGGGATATTTATATTTTAGAAGATTGTTTGACAGGCGAAACGAAAATTGATTCAGTTTATTAATAAATCTTCATTAAAAATAAAAGGGGGGGGTGTTCTTAGATTTTTCATCGATTACTATTTTAAAATCAACTTAGTGTCAAGAAGTTTCTTTGATATTTTATAAATCTTTTTCGCTTGGCGTTGTTTGGCTCGGTAATTCTGATAATGTTTACGAAAAAAGATATCTTGAGTGCTTGAAAATGTGCTACGCAAAAATTCAAAATACCGTTGGGTATAGAAACTTATACGAGTACATATGTATTATATTGTTCTCTGATCAAAAGTCGAGTCGATTTAGCAATGTCTGCCTAATCGCCCGTTAATATGCTCTATAAAGGTACCAATGTTTGAATTAGAAGGCTTAATTTTTGATCTAGTAAAATCCACCCACAAACACGCCCACAATCGCCATTTTAATTCAAAACCCTCAATTTGGCAAAATTAAATTGTGATGCTTTTCTGTACTTAGGCTGAGGTTAGCTCATGGATGTCCAGCATTGTTCCCAAAAGAAAGCGAAAACTCAGGGTTGAAGAGTGTCGAACTCCAAAACAACAATATTTTTATATATAGGAATTGTTCTTAACAGATTATTTCATATACTTAGCAATAAACTAACAACTCAATGCATATAATATCTTAACAATTTGGTCAATAAACATGACAATAAACGGATGGCCTAACTCATTTACTACAAAAATCGGTGAGATTTCTGCTGGTATTGGTATTCCCCGCAGCGTACCTCCGGTTGAGATCTGTATTCTGGTACTCTATTTGAAATAGAATCTTCTTCCAAAGGCAGGGAGCTCGAGTCTAAGTTTTCATTGGCATTTTTAGATTAGATTAAGAATTTTTTATTTTTCAATTTGTTTTATGTACAATTTGACCTAAAACTAACTTATAACTATTTTAAATCTTGTCGGCTCAACAATAGGGGCCCGACGTTCTTAACATGGCGTTATACAATGCTATTTTTTACAATGTCATATTTATGTTTGCTTAATCTATTACATGAATTAAATATTATATTAGTAAATATAAATTTCTTTGAAAGATACAATAAAAAAAAATAACAGGGTTTTATCCTCTTTAGTATTGCTGATTGTTCCTTTCGTAGAATGGGGCTTCGTTGTTGTGTATGATGTCCTCGAATTGGTCGTCTATGATGGCGCGAGCGTTGAGATACCTATGGCTAGGGTATAATTGTTGCTGGCGGAGCTGTTGAACTTCCGAGTTCGGATGATGTTCCAGGTTAGTTGTAGCATATATTGATCAATGGGAATCAATTTTGCTTCTTCGTACAGTCTTGTCGTTAGAATGAACTTCTTCGTCACTGGATTGCGGTATAGTCCTGTGCAGATGCGGAGCAACTTCCTTTCAAAGAGCTTGATCTTTTTCATGGCTGTAGGTGAGATAGTGAACCATATGGGAAACGCATATGTCAGGACGGGTCTGATAAGGTGTTTATAAACAAGCAGCTTGGTTTTCTTACTCAGTCCATTTCGCCTCCTGAGTAGCGGATGGACCAAGTGTAGAGAAAAGTTGGCTCTCTTCAACATCAAGTCTGCATGCTTCTTGAACTTCAACTTGTTTGTAAAGGTGATACCCAAGTACTTCGTGGAACCAGTAACTGCAACTACGGTGTTGTCTGGCAGTTTGATGCTAATGTTGTCGCAGCGTTTAGCGAAAGCACGTCGTTTTGTAGCAGTTACTGGGGTCCGGAAGCAGATGAGTTCCGTCTTGTTGCTATTTATCTTCAGTCCCCATTTGCGATAATACTCCCATAGGTTTGTGATGTGCTCCTGCACTCTCCTGGCCGCAATCTCTGGTGATGGAGAGGAAACATATGACTCCATCAGCATATAGCTTTGTCTTCGTTCCTGGGGTGTTGGGTGGTTGATCGGCGGTATAGATGTTTAAGAGCAGAGGACCAAGCCTTGATCCTTTTGGCACTCCAGCTCCAATTACCTTCATTGATGATTCATTTTTGCTAACCTGTACATAAAAAAATCTATAAGTTAAAATTTTGTTGATTATTCTTACCAAGTAGTTGGGTATTCCAAGTCCAGAGAGTTTAAAACGAGTCCTTTAATCCAGACGCTGTCAAAAGCCTTTTCAATGTCCAGCAAGCATGCAACAGTCGTCTCCTTTTTGTTTAGTCCAAGTACTATATCGTTGTGAAGTCCCTGCAGCGGATGAATGATGGAGTGCTTATTCCGAAAGCCATACTAGAACTCCGGTATTACATCTCTATCCCTGCAGAAAACGTTAAGTTTTTTTAAGATGAGTGCCTCTAAAATTTTGCTCACACAGCAAAAAAGTGAGATTGGTCGATATCCGTCAACGTAAGCGCGGTTGGTCTTCTTTGGCACGGGCACGGGGTTTCCATTGGCATACAAATTTTACTTCTGCTTATGCAATATTCCTGTAAAAAGAAAATGTAAATTATAACATCAAAGGCAAAAAATACTTGTAAATGTGTTATTCTTTTTGAATGATGAATGTATTTGTCTGCTCTTCTGGTTTAGGTACTCGGAAAGGGACGACATTCCAAATCAGCGGTGTGGGCGATGGAGGGGTAGTCGCAATTGCCTCAGTAGAATCCAGTGGTAGTTATTACGTCACTTGATTTTGATTCCATGAGTAGGGTGTTGTAGGACGTCGTCGTGGCAATCGGGGCGGGGGGAGAAAATGTGGAACTTCGTTACAAAATTATGTTTTTTGTACAGTAACGATAAAAGCTACATTTTTTCGTGTACATTTTTTCAATACGCCAACTTATAAGGGAGTGAATTTTATAAAATGGTAAGATCGTTTTAAAACTACTTGTTGGTGCTTTAAATGTGTGCACAACTTTTTAGGACACGCCCACTTTTAAGGGGCGCTTCCGTCAAAAATCGTAATATGCATTAATTTTTTAAATATTTTTAAACTATCGGTTGCAGTTTTGAAATAAGAAGATGAACACTTCGGTTTGTATACCTTGGTTATGTAGGAGTGTGTGGTTCAAGAATTGTTAAATTGAACATCGGCCACACAAAATTAATGTATACACATACAAAAATATAGAGAATATAGGGTATCCCACAGTTTATTAAAAACGTACTGTAGCTCTCGCTTATGTTTTCTTTTTGAATTTTTTCTGAAATGTCATTGACGTTTTAATAAATAAAATCCAAATTGGCTATAACAATTTTATTTAAAACGTGTTCAGCATGCGCGTGAAAGGTCTGATATTAAATACTTCTAGAATAGAGACTTTAAAATGTGGCCTCTTTCAAAGGAAATGTGCTCTTTTATAAACTTTCTTTTTTATTTTATATAATACATGATATACAATAGGAAGTTTTAAGGCTGTTAAACTGAATACAATAATTGATTTCCTCAGAAGTTGAACACACAATATAATGACCTGGTCCTGTTCACCAATGTCTTTCAAGAATTGTCGATTAAAATAAACACGTCCGAAATCATATTGACATGAATCCTTCCATTGATTCGAATTAAATCAAATAAACTTAATTGGGTTGTTTGAACGCTTTGCTTGGTTGATTTGATTGTTGCTAGACAAATTCGTAGGAACTATTAACCCTAATTACCGGAGCACGATTACGTTTCCTCTTAATTAGCATCTAAATCAATCAACATTAAATTTGTATCGATTAATGTAATGAACGTTCCTACTTAAACGACCCTATTTTTAATGGTTTTCTTAGTTATCCTGAATTTTGTTATAGGAATATTCATATTCATAAAAATGTCTTTTAATTAATTTGTTTTCTATTGGTTGTTATTTTGTTATTGTTTAAAATCATTATTTTTGAAAGGAACTCTTATAAATTTCGACTTGAACCACATCACATCACATCTTCGCTTATAAGATTCATTTTGGAAAACCTAATTGAAAGTGAGACAAATAATTTTTTTTAGAGTAGGTTAAATAAAAAACATTTATTTTTATTGCTTTCAAACACCACATACTATGATATTCTTTTAATTTTCAGTTCAAAGGATATCTAGAACAACGCAAAAAATGTTATAAATAACGCTTGTTTAAGGAACGTGCAAACTTAACTAATTGTTTGTAGACGGGGGATATGAAAGTATTGTTATTTTTATAAGATTTTTACAAAAATATCAAAGAACAAAATAAAAGCAATCCTTAATATTCCTACACTCACTTTGGCTTATTAACATAATCAGAAAGGCGTGTAATGTAAGTCAGATATTAGATTGTGTCATACGTGTAAGTGGTAAATTTGTAAACAGATGCTCAGCATGCATGGGTGGTATTTAAGGAATTTTTGAATAAATGGGTATCAGGATGGAACGTGGGAAGCTTTATGAATAAAAAAGGAAAAATTCATAGACGTTTGAGGCTTGCTTTTGAGTTTTGAGAGTGCTTTTTTATTGAATTTTTTTGTTCGAGTTGAATAAATTGTTTAACGAAATGGAAAAATATAAGTATTTATATAAACGTTGCATATGAAATATATCTAAGTTGAAATGCTAAAATTATCTATTTTCTTCTTCATTTCAAAACATCTATATCTATTCCAATTTTAATCGTATGATTTTCAAGGTCGTGTTCCAAGAGCGACAAGCATCATCAAGTAAAAAAACAGCGCTATACAGTTTATAAAGGTAAATTTCAGTTTGAAATATGTTACTGCGTTTCTAGTAAATCAGAATGCACTTTGAAAATAAAATAAATACCTCACACCGTATACACTCGAAACGTGGATAATTCTTTTGAAGGATACAAAATTCCTGAGTAGAACTGTAGAACTTTTTGCTGAGTGTTTTTTTCAGCAAATGGTTGTGCGCTTGGATAAGAAGTACTTTATTTTATAAATGGATTCACATACTCTGGGAATGCATGAAGCAGTATTTTATTATATAGAATTATTTTGTATTTGTAAAATAAAAAAAGGAAAATAATATAATGACATAGTCCAGAACTAAGTTGAAAACACGTGCACTATAGCAATGAATACAATATTATTTTATTTTTTTAAATTTTGCTGCTTATTGTGCAGTTGAACATTTCATATCCTTGTTGAATCCTGCTCTTCAATAGTAATTTAACTGATGAACACAGAAATATGTCATTATTATTTGAAGCAGTAGTCTTTTCAATCAGGATGCTCTTGCAACTAAGCAATGACACATTTTTTTATCACACAATGTTTCATTACAATTTTGTCTCTTCGAATTTAAATTAAATAAAAATAAAGTAATTGTATGTGATTGTCATTAGAATCCCTAGATATGTGAAAAGCTTAATTGAGGCAATAAAAGTTACGAATACAAATTATGAATTCAGGATCCTGGGTTAATTGGATGCACTTTGGATGTTTTGAATGGAGGTTTTAATGGATGTTGATTGGACGAATTTGAATACATATATCTATTAATGATAGAAAAAATCATATTTAAAAATTACTTTTAATGAATCAATAATCAGATATACTGGACTGAAAAAATTATTTATTAAAAGGATATGAGGAGATCTGTCTAAAAATTTTTAAGTCAGCATAAGAAAGTCATCATATTTGAAACGTTACATTCTATTAGAAGTGCATGTGCTTAGAAAAGTTTTTTTAAGAAGTTCCTCCAAATTACATAGACAAATACGAGTTTCGAACCATCAACCGTCAAAGGGCAAAATTGCGAAATTGTTTACTCACCGACTAACCAATAAATTATTACCGGAGAAAACAATGCTGTATTGTGCTGCAGAGCTTTTACAAGATATTCGTAGTTCCACCTGTCCCAATTTATCGCAAATTGTCTTTGCTGTGGACATTTTTACTTGCGATTATAGGTACTATAAGGCAAGTTATGCATTCGTCGAAAAAAAAAGTTTTGAGATAACAATCAAACATGACATTACGATGATAGCGAAGACGAAAAAAGATGGTCTAAAAATTCTGTCCGTCTGTATGTCTGTCTGTCTGTCTGTATGTATGTAGACCTACAGCCCAAACGGGTGGGCCGAATTGCTTCAAACTTGGTATATAGACTTTTTTAGGTATTGTACAGAGGGGAAATTGAAATTTTTTTTTTAGCTCAAAAAATAACGGTACCTGCCATACAACCGTTACGTTGAAGCTTATTTTTCTCAAAAACAGCTCTAACGATTTCTATTTAAAAAAATCAGTGTTGCTTTTTAGGTACGACCAATCATATGGCTGAAAAAAAAGTTTCAAAAAATGGCTAAGAACGGTACTTTCCATAGGACCGTTTTTTTTGCTTTCGACTATCTCGAAAACGACTCAACCGATTCTTTTGAAATTTCACACGCATATAGCTGTAGGTAGCTCAATTTGTATGGCATACCATTGTTTTTGAAAAATATTTTTTTGTATTTTTAAAAGCATTTTTTTAAAAAAAAATTAAAAAATTAATATTTTGAAAACTGCTTTTTAAATTTTTTTCTAAAAATTTTAAATAAATGTATTTGCTGAATACCTATAAACTGGCACTTTTGAATTTTTTTTTTTAAATTTTTTTCAAAAAGTTTTTCAAAAAAAACTTTTTTTCTCAAAAACTGCTCCACAGATTTTTATAAATTTATTCTCATAAGTTCAAATTCATCCAAGAAATAAAATGGCGTACTTTTTTTTCAGCTCAAATTAGTTTAAGTATTTATTTAAGAATTTTGAAATTTTTTTTTTATCAAAATCTCAAGCCACTAAACCACTGTCACACATTCGAGCAAGTTCGTGCGACCCAGTCGTGCATTTTATTTCTTTTACTACAGAAATGACCACCAAGTTGATTTTGGCTTTCCGACACGTCTATTTCCCTGAGGATTTCATTGAAAGATTGGTTTACATCGATTTTTTTTTGCCCGGTCTGGTTCCATATTCGATAGTTCGTTGATCCTTAAGAAAGCCACTTTGAGTTACAACGACCACTGACATATTTGATTAAAGCCAGCCGTTTTGTTTGCCATTGACTAAGTTTGCCAAAAATGGGCTCCATTGGATAATATGTCTTTCACTTGCAGTCATCACATCGTAAATTGCCAGCAAAAACAGAACTGGTGACTTGACATCTGATTGTCCCACTAATTGACGCAGATTAAAATAAAGTGCACGACTGGGTCGGACGAACTTGCTCTAATGTGTGACAGTGGTCTTTATGGTATGGGATTTTGGAAAAAAAAAACAGGGAAAAAATGATATGAAATTTTATTGATCACTTCAAAATCACTAGTTAAAACGTTTTTTGGAAAAAATGAAGTAAGCCATCTAATTCCGTTTACTGTTTAGAATTTTAAAAAAATTTCAAAATCGTTCGACCAAACAAAAAACTGTTTTTTGAAAAACTTTTCGAAAAAATATTCCAAATATTTTTAGTTATTATCAGAAAAATAAAATTTCAAAAAAATAGATCAAAAGAGTTTATGCAAAAAAAAACAAAAAATAAAAAAGATATTTTAAAACTTTTTTTTGAAAAATTTAAGAATTTATATTAAAAATTTCATCGAAATCCGTCAAGTAATTTACAAAAAAATCTGATTTCAAAAAACCGGTCCTATGGGAGGTACCATTATAAGACTTTTCCTCAAAAATGTTTTGGTTGGAATAACAAAACATAAAGTTTGCGCATAAAGAAAGTTTTATCAAAATCGTTTTTGAGAAAAATCAATTTTCCCCCAAAAGTCGTATGGCAGGTACCGTTAGTTTTTGAACTAGAATACTAATTCCTAAAAGCAGTCCGTAAGACGTCATAATTAAAACTATGTACCAAGTTCAACCGTTTTGGCTGTAGGTGCCGATACAGAACGGGCAGACAGACAGAGAGACAAAATTGTCGGACCCACTTTTTTAGGCTTCTCTATCATCGTAATGTTATATATGATTGTCCAACAATTTTTTTTTACGAATGTATAACTTGCTTTCCTTGGATCTCCAGATGCATTTACAATTTTTCCGATCGCCATAGAAGTGTTCACCAACGAATGGCTATCATTTGCTGTAGGCTCAACCGCCTCCATGCCGTTGACCGCAGCCCCCAGTTCTTCCGCCTTTAGGGAGAATCTTTGCAATTTATATCGATGCACAAACTGAGATGTCCGCAGCGACTTCTCTTTTTGAAGAACCATGCTATCTATTTTTAGTCGTAAGTTCAAATTGATTGTGTGCTGTTGCATGGTTACATAGTTTAATTAGGTTTTAGAATCGTCTCCGTACTCTCTGCTTAGAATAAGCAGTAAGGTATCCACACCATCACAACCAACTGACAGGGTATGCCAGATTTACCACCGTACATTCCCTCATTTTTCAATCAAGCCAGAGGCTCATGTCTAGCGGTTTTGCAGGGCGGGCAATCCATGCGTTTCCCCAAAAAAGCTGCATTTTGTTCATTAACAAAACAAAGCACAAGCACAGAAACTAGGTCAAAAAAAAAACACGAATTCCAAAAATCAACAAAGAAGGTATAAAGGCTCAAATAAAATAGTAGGTACGATCAGAAACACAACAAACCATATTCCATTGCGATGAAAGTAGATCCTTTGGATATCAGATATTTGCAGATAGAAGATAATAGCGCATTCAAATATGAAAGATATAACATTTCTCATTGCTCTGATTCCTTCCATTAGACAATAAAGCAATTTTACGATGAAAATATCCAATTTCCGAGAATTTGAGACTCCAGGGGGCGGAAATGTTGCCTTTTGCCTTTTTTTTTTTTTTTTTTTTTTTTTTTTTTAGAGTGTACTTTTGCTGGGGAAGAACATTTTTTGAAGTGTCCTCCGGGCGTGTTTCTATCATCATCATCATCATCCGTTCCACAGCCCCAAAATAACAGTAGTTGTTCAAGTGGGACGAGATTGATTACACAGTGATGATGCGAAACATTCTATGCAGACGTGCGTGAGAATCTGTGTGTTTGGTTCGGGTTCACACAGTTAAATTCCTTCTTGACATATCAGCATTGTAATCTTATTTTCTATTTCAATGAATTTCAGGACATAAAAACAATTGTTTTTGAGGATATAAAGGGAATTGGACATGATGATTTATTTTTGTAATTTTTCTTTGTTTTTATGTTTTTATCGAAGTCGAGGGTAGATGATGGTGTTTTGATTTTTTTTTTGGCTTACAAGGACATTTAATGATGATAATCTTGATTATCGTCAGAATCAATCATTGGAAATCACCAAAAATATTGACACGGTTCGGATGAATTTATTGTGAAATGACTCAATGCCTTTCACTGAAATTAAGAAATTTTGTTCTGATTTAATTGAAAAACATAATTTTTATACCTCTTTTTAATAGTCTTTCTTAAAATAGGAAGTAAGTAAACAAAAAACAAATATATGTAGATTATTATAATGGACCTATGTATACTGGTTCATCAAGGCAATTAAGGATCTGAAGAATAGCCAAGAAGGGAGTATATTAATATTAATTACATTAATATTACTATAAAAGTCGAGGGGCAGCATTCGCAATGATTTACCATGCCTCAAAAGTAATGTGTATATGCAAAAAGTGGTATATACTGAAAGGTATTATTAAATGGAAGTGCACAATATTGCAACAGACTAATTACAAAAAACGCAGCTATCGTATGGTATCGATACTGACATCAATTTCCATCAATTAATACATCAAGTCCATTATGGTAAACAAACTATATAAGAACAGCTCTTTTTGACGCCATTCTTTCCTCATAGCTTGAATGAAAGGACCGCCTTTAGGAAAACTTTAATTAGAACCATTTTCGCGATAAACCAGTTGGTACCCTTGTGTTGTTACAAGAATTCAATATACCCGTTCCAACATATATCGAAAACCAAATTTTTTCTTATATTATTAATAATCAAAAAAAAAACTTTTTTGAAAATTTTAAAATGATATATCAATAGAATTAATGACTTCCTGTGTTCAAAATTTTATTGAAAACAGATATAAAAAAACTAGATTTGAAAATACCGGTTCTATGAGACTATAAGAGCTACCGTTATAAGACAAATTCCGAAAAATCTTTTTTAACCAAAAGATAGACTGCATTAAAAAAAAGCATTCTGAATTTGTTATCAAAATCGCTGGAGCCGTTTACGATAAAAATGGCAATGGCAGGTATGTAGGTACCTACCATTATTTTTGGCCTAGAGCAAAAATTAAAAATAGTTTCCGTGGTACGTTCAAATAAATGCTAAACAAGAAATTTGAATCAAACCGGCCCATCCAACCAAGCACTAGAGGTGATATAGAATTCCAAAATTCTTAAAAACTTTTTGTTTTTTAATTTTTAATAATCATTTTTGAAAAAAAATTGGTTTTGAAATATTTTGAAAACGGGCGGATTGATTGTTTTTTTTTTTTTTTAACTATTTTTCCAGAAAAAAACAACAGATTTTCTTTACGAAAAACTCAAAAAAAATTTCGAATATTTTTCCAAAACTATTTGCAAAAAAAAATCACTTTAAAAAAAAAACTCTTAAACTTTCAAAATAATTTTTAATATTTTTACTTGCGATTCTAGGCATACTACATAAGAATTGTTAGAATTTTTTTTTTTTACGAATGCATAACTTGCCTTATAGTACCTATAATCGCAAGTAAAAAATTGGACAATCAAACATAACATTACGATGATAGAGAAGCCTAAAAAAGTGAGTCCGGCAATTTTGTCTGTCTGTCTATCTGCATCGGCACCTACAGCCTAAGCGGCTCGACCGATTTGCTTCAAACTTGGTACATAGTATTATTATGATGTCCTAAAGAGGTGATTTCAAAATATATTTTTTTACGAAAAACTCATTTATCTCGAAAACAGCTCCTACGATTTTGATAAAACTTTCTGGATGTTACTTTTTGAGTAAGCTGTATGTTTTGGTTAGAATTAATTTTTCAGGAAAAGTCTTGTAATGGTACCTCCCATAGGGCCAGTGTTTTCGTAACAGATTATCTCGTAAACTACTTCACGGATTTCGATGAAAATTTTAATGTGAAAGCTCTTTTGTAAACAAACTATATTAGTTCTTTAATTTAAAAAAAACTTTTTTGAGTTTTTTAAAGAAAAAGTTAATTTTTTTTTAATTTTTGGTTTTTTTCGAAAACGGTTTGTTAAAAATTTTTAAAATTTTTGTTATCTAATAGGAACTATGACAGATGTCAACATACTCAAAAAAAACTTTTGATATGTTTTCGAAAAGATTTTTTAAAAAAAACCTTTTTTTGAATAAAAAAAAACTGGCCCAACGATTTTGAAACGAAAATTCCTTACAAATCGAAAAAGTAAAAGAAATCTGATGGCTTACTTCATTTTCCCTAAAAAAAATTGATTTTTGATTTTTAATCGATTAATAAAATTTGAATAACAAAATCTCAAGCCCCAAGACCATTTTAGACCCTCGTAATGCTTATTTCCAATTATTTATTTCAAAACAAAAAAGTCTTGAATATTTCATGAAAACAACCTCATGTTAAAAAGTTAAAACCAATCGCATGAACTAACCTGAAAAGCCCCGAAGCATAATTTCTGATATTGATTGTTCTTATTTTTTTTTTGTCCGAGCGATTCATAAAAATGAATGCATTATTTAAAAATTGTCCTGTTGCGTTCAAATGGAAAATATGCATATACTAGTGTGTCAGTTTATTTGCATGAGTGAGTATGCTGTTTTTTTTATTGACGTATCTGATATTATTCCAGGAAAAAAAAGTTTTGCATCCCTCAGGTTAGGTTGTGAAGTCTTAATTCTTTTTTTTTACTGAAAAAAGAGCAAGCCATAATGTGAATGTACATACTCGTATTACTGTCATTTTCCAGGACTTAACATTTTAAACCAACGTAGTACAAAAGTACGAAAGACTAAGTATGAAAAAATAAGATTTTAAATGTGAAAAATTCTTATTAATTTTCTCTTCATCCTCATTTATACAATTTTATGAAGTTAATACTAAATTCCCTCTTTCACATGTTCCAAATAAATTGATAATCCTCCCATTTTCTCCCTTCAAGCAGCTTAATGTCAAAGATTAAGCAAATTAACCTTAAAAAGGCAAAAAGCAAATAATACTTTGAATGAACGCAACTTTGTTTAACTTTCTTTATGAACATGAACAGGAACAGTGAACACGCATTTGAAATTCAAAATATACCAAAGTTCTTGGGAAACTTTTGCACATCGCACATAAGGACACATAGTGCTCAATTAGAAATAATGAACCAATCATGTGGCAGCATGGCTTTAATGGTGTTGGCTTAACTTTTGGCGGTGTTTCAATTATGCATAGTCATGAACTCAAGACAACGCGCGTTAGTCCTGATGATGTGGATTTCGACAACTTTTATCGTCTTCAAGGGAATTTTGATATGTTTTAATGTTGAAATAATTTCAAAAACCTTATTTGGCATCGGTTTCTTTGACAAAAAGATAAAAATAAATTTCTTTGATATGCACAAGAAATAAAGTGCACGACTGGGTCGTACGAACTTGCTCTAATGTGTTCAAATGGTCTTGGGGCTTGAGATTTTCTGAAAAAGGCATTGAAAAAATCATATGAAATTTTGTTAATCACTTAAAAATCAATAGTTAAAACGTTTTTTGGAGAAAATGAAGTAAGCCATCAGATTTCTTTTGCTTTTTCAAAATTTAAGGAAATTTTTTTTCAAAATCGTTCGACCAGTTTTTTCAAAAAACGGTTTTTTTTTTGAAAAACTTTTCCAAAATATATACCAATTTTTTTTTGAGTATGCCAACTTCTAGAACTTTGAAGTTTTTATCAGAAAAATAAAATTAAAAAAAAATTGATTAAACCGTTTTTGGAAAAAACAAAAAATAAAAAAAAAATTTTAAACTTTTTTAAAAAACTCAAAAAAACTTTTTTTGAAAAATTAAAGATTTTTTATTATTTCGTTTGTAATAGGGCTTCTACATTAAAAATTTCATCGGAATTCGTCCTGTGGCTTACGAGAAAATCGGATTTCAAAAAACCGGTCCTATGGGAGGTACCGTTATAAGACTTTTCCTGAAAAATTTATTCCAACCAAAACATTAAGTTTGCGGAGAAAACATCATTCAGAAAGTTTTATCAAAATCGTAGGAGCCGTTTTCGAGAAAAATTGAATTTTCACTAAAAGTCGTATGGCAGGTACCGTTAGTTTTAAAGCTAGAATGCTAATTCCAAAAACCCCTCTGTAGGACGTCATAATAATACTATCTACCAAGTTTGAAGCAAATCGGTCCAGCCGTTTAGGCTGTAGGTACCGATACAGACGGACGGACAGACAGACAGACAGACAGACAGACAGACAGACAGACAGACAGACAGACAGACAGACAGACAGACAGACAGAATTGTCGGACCCACTTTTTTAGGCTTCTCTACCATCGTAATGTTATGTTTGATTGTCCAAAAAAAAAATTTTTTTTTTACGAATGCATAACTTGCCTATAATCGCAAGTAAAAAGTAAAAAAAAAACTCTGAACCGGAATAACCTCAAAGAACCACAACACCGCCCGTATGAATGTTATGGGGTTGGGTTATAAATAAGTCTACCGATAACATCAACAACAACAACAACAAAAGTTTCCACCGAGTCATCTTCTGCTTGATTGAATCCTTGGAAGGAAACATATTCCTCAAGTGTCAGAATACTGTTGTGATTAATTGCAACAATCTGTCAACATGTCAACAAAAGTATACAATATAACAGTTTTGTGTATGTTCAGCATGTCAAATGAATTAATTTTATTATTTACGCTCCATTAATATTTCAGTGGTCTCCATGTTTACTATTCACAACAGCATTTCCGACGACCGACGCACGACGACGTTATCATCGGTCCTAAGATATGACCAGTGACTACACATTGACACATTTAACCGATAATTACCGGAACGTGTCTTTGCTTTGCTCAATTTGTTTCGAATCCTTTTTTTCTTTTTAGAAATAATTTATTTTCTAGTTACAAAGGTGCGTCGAAAATACGTAGAAAAATGGAAAGGAGCTCATTAAAAAATATTGGTATATTCTGAAACCTTTCATAAAAAAGGAGCTAGCTAATTTTAAATCAGAACCAATAATCAGAAAAAATGTTTAATTTGCCTGGGTCATCCCACGGACCGGATGTTACAATTATTCAAACCTTTTTTTACAAATATTAGCCATGATGATCGACCATGCCCTCAATTACCTTCTATCAGGTAGTCCACAAGTTAATTCCAAGTAATAGCCATAGGGACCTAATATAAATCAGTGAATAATGAATGAAGTTAAATTTGAAGGCAATAACAAAATGGCCCCCAAAGGCAATACAATTTAGCATCCTTGTTACTCAAATTCTATTCAAGAGACATGGAGGGGGGTTATTAATTCCAAAAAGGGAATTATAATTAAAAGCTTGAAAGGCCTGCTCCTTGTGGTTATGTCTTTTCTTCTATTTTAACAGCCAATGGAGTGTTACGAGATGAAGAAAACAATATAAAACATAATATATTACGTATACGCCAGAGTGTACTTTGATTAAGATAATGGCAAGAAATAAAACTCAGGCACTTGTCTGATGCGCGCCTTTTGGTGTAATTTCGGGGAATTGTTGTTGTTCCTTTTTGGAACAATTATTTTTCCGGAAGTAAGATGGGTTCATTAAATGACATTTTGTATGGTTTTTCATTAAGTTCTGGGCGTCGCCGCCGTCGTCTGTCGACCTCATTTTTTTTTACTTGTGATTATAGGTACTGTAAGGTAAGTTATGGATTCGAGCAAAAAAAAATTGAGATAACAATCATAACACATAACATTCCGTCTGTCTGCCTGTTTGTCTGTCTGTCGGTCCATTTCTCTGTCAGTCTGTCTGTCTGTTCGCACATCTAGAGCCTGAACGAATGGACTGATTTGTTTCAAATTTGGTATTAAGTATATTTATTTGGACATCCGGTCCTAGGAAATTTTTTTCTTCAATTTTTACTCTAGGCCCAAATTAGCGATACCTGCCATACAAACGTGAACAAGAAGTTTGGTTGTCTCAAAAACAAGCCCAACGATTTTGATAAGCTTTTCAGAATAATTTGTTTCACGTTAGTATTTAACGAATTGAAAATATATATAAACCTTTTACATAATACTATTTTTTCGGACATTCTTTCCTTGCTTGGAAAATATTTTGTTATATTTGTCTTATTACGGTTCCTCTCATAGAACCGGTATTTTTAAATCAGGTTTTCATTCAAACTATACACCCGATTTGTATAAAATTTTCGACAAAAAAATAAATTATAGGTATGTCATTTCAAAATTTATTTATTTTTTATTTTTAATAATTTGCTAAACAAATTTTAATTTTCGAAGTATTTTGAAAACGGGAGTATTGAATTTTTTAATATTTTTTTCTAAGATGCAAACTACAAATTGCCATTAGTAACGGGTGATTTTTTAAGAGGTTTAGAACTTAAAAAAAAAAAAACACATAAAATTCGAAAAAATGAATGAAATATTTATTTGAATCGATAGTTTGAACCTTGCAATTTAATGTTTAAAGATAATTTCATGCAAATGTTGACCGCGGCTGCGTCTCAGGTAGCCCATCCGCTGAGTCCAATTTTGGCATACTCTTTCACACATATCGGCCGGTATCTCACGAATGAATGCATGGATGTTGGCTTCCAGTGCGTCAATCGAAGCGGGCTTGTCCCTATAGACATTAGCCTTGACATACCCCCACAAAAAATAGTCTAATGGTGTCAAATCGCACGATCTAGGCGGCCAATTGACCGGCCCGAAACGTGAAATTAACTGTTCACCAAACTCGCCTCGCTATTGCGCCATTGTTTCGCGTGCTGTGCGGCATGTGGCACCGTCTTGTTGAAACCACATATCATGCAAGTCAAGAACTTCCATTTCGGGCAAAAAAAAGTTTGTTATCATCGCTCGGTAGCGTTCACCATTGACAGTAACGCTGCGATTCGCATCATCTTTGAAGAAATATGGCCCAATAATGCCGCCGGCCCATAAACCGCACCAAACAGTGGCTTTTTCGGGATGCATTGGTAGCTGTTGCAATGCTTCTGGCTGATCTTCACTCCAAATGCGGCAATTTTGCTTATTTACGTACCCATTCAACCAAAAATGAGCCTCATCGCTGAACACAATTTTTCGATATTTCGACATTTCGAACCGAGCACGAATTTTGATAGTAAAATTCAATAATTTGCAAGCGTTGTTCATTTGTAAGACGATCCATGGTTAAATTGCAAACCAAACTGAAGCTGTTTGACAGTGACACAAGGTACTAAACACACGTTAGCTGTCAAAACCAGTGTTGCCAAAACCAAACCAGCTAAAAAATCACCCGTTATATGTATTTGCATGCTCGAACAAATTTCAAAATACTTTTTCGAAAAGTTTTTTAAAAATAACATTTTTGAGAAAAAAAACTGTTCGAAAGATTGTCAACATTTTTTTTCTTGATATGTATTAAGCAATGCAATGTTATTGCATACTAAGTTTTTACAAAAGAAAACTCTTCAACTCTAAGAAAAAAAAGATTATCTACCATAAGAACAAGTTCATGCGACCCAAACGTGGGTTTTTTTTTGGAAATTTGGTAGATTTGGAATGACATCGTAATAAGATATCATTAAAGTCAACGGCAATATTAAAATAATAACGACCGCAAAAGGCATTTGATTTGGAGTTTGGGAAGAGTCCAAATGAACATGATGTGCAGTATTTGACAGCTTAAAAGTGTTTATGTTCTTGTGCTTGAAATAAGAGTGTTGGTTCCAGAAATTGCGTTTTTATTATACAATGTAACTCATCAAGTTCAATATAAAAACGACCATTAAGACATTGTTAGGGGGTCAAAACACTGACTTGAAAAAAAACACATTTTTAAATGATCTGATCTGAAGAGACCCTGACATTTTCATTTGAGTTTGTTATCCTTCTTTCCAATCCAGGATTACAAGGATCTAACAATTTTGCTTATAGATATAAAACCTCCCTTAAGCAAACTCCATCCAGACGCGAACCACGTATGTATTTGCGTAAAACAAATTTCAACAAAAATAAAAGTAATAATCCATTAAATTTTACTCATGTGCTATGGGTTAAAGTTGAGGGTATTATACAATTTCAGGGAAATTAAACACGAAACCCGAAATGTTTAGAAATTTTGTAAACAAGTGATGAGGTTCGTTCGTCTATCCTTAACAAAGATTGTGCTCTAGGTTAAACCAGAGCGTAGGTATATTCCCCCCCTGATACTGTGGCATGGAATGAGCAGTTTTTTTTTTTTTTTTTTTTTTTTGTACGGAGGGAACACCTCATTATAAACTCTTGAAGTGTGTCATGTAGTATCATGTTATGCCTCAAGGATTTTGAACCCGCACATGTAACCAAAATTAATGGTTAAATAACACACATGATGCTTTGGATTGCAGCTATATTTTATGATGTTGGAATACCATAACAGTGTAGGAGTATTGTTTACATTGCTGTTATGTTCAGGAATGATGTTGAGTTGTGCCTGTTTTGAGTTTTGTGTAATCATTCAAAAGGATTATGATGATGTTTTTTTTTTTTAAATAAAAACATATTTTTTTCTAAGGAACTTTTTTCAATTTTTAGGATTAAATATCTTCTGATGGATTTACATTATTAGGAAAAAATTTGCTGTAACAAAAGTACTGATAAATCATTTGATGTTCAAACACAACAAAAAAATATTTATGCACACTAATAAATAAATTATAATAAACTCAAAAATACATATTGATGGCATGGCAATACAATGACAAACAAAAATTGAAGTCACATCTTCCTGAGTTTCATCTCCTTTGAATATAGTTAAATTAAATCAAAAATATATTGTGCACTTCCCGGCTCTGATGGCTTTCCGGCACTTTTTCTAAGAACGCTTTTCAGCCCTCTACAGGTGGTAGTGATGGTATAGTGGATGAATGCTTGGTTGCTAAACCTAGAGTTCTGAGTTCAAGCCCAGCTAGGGCACCAATTTTGATTTATCCCCCAGTTTCAACTGGATTCCAACAGTGGGATTAATTGAGATAATTATCACCTAAATTTTAATCTATGCAACTGAAATATCAATTTCTGGAGACATATCGACAATATTTCCTTAAAAAGCAACTCAGCACTTGATTTTGTGAAACGGTAGTTTGATGGATTTTGAGACTCCAAGTGGACTTAGTCCCTCTACATAACTTTTTTTACGCAAGTCACTTGAATACAACCCGAAGTGTAGTCCAAATATTAACGAAGTCACATATATATAGAATTGAGTTTTCTTCGTTTTCTTTAAGATTTTACCTCCGGAATCCTTTGATCCTTCCCTCTATCCGAATATTATCTTTCATCGACTTTGTTCGGGTTCCGTTTAGTGTTAAACTCCTAACAACTCTGGACTTTTTCACTTCTAACTTCCATAACCTGCGAAGTCCTAGCCTTTTCTATCTTCTTTTTTAGAGTACTTCTTAGGGTTCTAGCGAACTTATAACATGAATATTGCAAACCTCAGCATTCCTTGCCTAAAACTACTAAACCATTATTTTGTGAGTCACAATGCTAAGATTTTTGTTTTTATTATTTAATCTAGAATACTTTGCGTTTAACACCAACCAAAATTTTAACTTCTTGGTCCAAAATCAACGTAGATCATATTTTTAGAACTACCCTGTAAGCCAAATTCTTTCAATTTATATGTGTAACATACCTCCCTCACACATATGAATACACATTCATTATTAAATTTTCATTTTGTGGTGGAATCGTGAGGGCCTTACAGCCATCATACCGTTCCCATTGAAAATTCACATTAGCAAAGGTAAACAAATTCAAAATTAAATATGTCAGCAGATTTTAAACTTACAGGAAAAAAAAACTTTGCCGTCACAACACGCCCGACAGATGTGAAACATTCAAGTTAATATTAGAATTCATAATTAATAAAAACCAGTAAAGAAAATGTAATTTCCCCAAAACCCTTACCCTCCCCACCAACCCTCAACCCCAACCCCAAACAACAACCAACCACAAACCATTTTTGACAATTTTTACGCCCACACACACACTTTCAACCACCCACCCCACCTACAACCAAAAACCTATCACTCAGTTTTTGACAATTTTGTCCTCACTCCCCCTCCCACACCTAATCCACCAACCACACACCCCACATACAACCACAAACCAACCATACACCATTTTTGACAATTAACCGCTACACCAAATAACCCCACCAGTAACAACCCAACTCACCAACAACAATCAACAATCCACTATGTTTGATCATTTTTTCTCACCTCCCTCCAACACCACCCACCCCCTAACAACACCACCTACAACCAACAACCACCACACACCATTTTTGAAAATCCCTCCACCAGTAAATACCCACCCCACCAACAATCAACCATCCACCATTTTTGACAATTATTTACCCCCCTCTCCCCCCCCCCAACGACCATCCACCCAACATCCTTCAGTCACACATCACACTCTGAAAAATTTTATCGACTGTTCATTTTTCTATGCTATCAAAGATTTGATTGGCCGGATGGCGTCCGAGCGTCATGCCATTTTTTAGTGACGATTACGATTCATTTTACTTCCTATGTGCGCCAATAGATGTTTCACATCAAAAAACATAGAAACACACAGCACCGTCTGTCGGTAGCTTTCTGTGTTCTCTTTCTACGCTGCCGACACCGCCCGATATCAATTTTATTCAAATCTGCCTTTGATCTATGTTTGCTGTTAATAAATCTTCACTATAATATTGAATAACCCCATTAATAGTTTCTAGAGGAGTTAACTCCAAAACTAAGACAAAACGAATCTCTCTGTCTTCCTGTCTACGTGTTTCTTTGCAGATCAAGCATATTCATATTTACTTCAAACTGAATCCCCCAAACTCAGAAATTCTTTTTGGACTTTGTATTTTATTTCTGATAATAACGGGTACCAGCCAGCTTATTTTTGTCAAAAATATAATATTTATTTTAATTGGGAACAACATAAAAGCCTTTTTAACTTGAGTCCCAAAAACGTGTCCTTCAAGCTTTTAGATTGAAACAACCCGCCAAATGAATAAATAAATACATGTTGGTAACCCTAAATTTGTAGCTACTCTTACTTATTTAACTGTTTGTTGATCTTTCCGGTTATAAATCCTGCTTCATTTGTTCACTTAATGTACACATTGCCATTTGGATTTTGTAAAAATGTTTACATATCAACTTAAGGACTCTAACTATGTTCAAAAGACAATCTGGCAGTATACTGTATACCCGACCCGTATGTAAATACAAACCAACTGCTGTCCTGTCTCTCTATCATAAACTTCTAATATTTGCACACAAAATATATCCCAATCCCAAGCAATATTTATAAAGTGTATCTTGTGTATATTTGTATATGTATTTTGTTAATATATAGACAACACCAACAGCATTTTGTGTAACCTCTCACAATCATAATCCCTTGGCAACTACGGAACCGTCCAAACTTTTGTGTTTGCAGATTTTTTCCCATATTTTATGACATTGATTGAATACCTAAACTACACCAGAGGGTTAGGTTTACAAAAACAAGCACACGTGTTCCAAAACAAGAACCAAAAACAAGCCAAAACCAAAATATTGCCAACAAAATTCAGTGAAGTATAACATTTTATCCGTTCTCTCTTGGTCTGGCTGGCATGAAATGAAAATATGAATAAAAAGCTATAAGGACAAAGAAGTCGTTTTTTTTTTTTTTGCTCTGGAGCAAACTCCTTTAACAGTATCTTTGTTGTACAGCAGGAAATAATTTGTTTCACCTGTTTGCATTTTCAGATAACCACAGTGGCAGAACCAGGCGGTGATATAAACGCAAACGCAACCCATTTAGCAGCCGATGAACTTGATGCTATCAATCAAAGTGAAGAGCTTCAGTGTCTTGTCCAGGAACACGTTGAGTACTCGTTGTACGGTAATTCCAGTGAGTTTTGTTTGACATCATTTGACTCCATTTTGTGTTGGCCTCGGACACCACGGGGGACATTAGCTGAATTGCCCTGTCTGGATGAGTTTCAAGGGATTCAATATGATAGTACACGTAAGTATCTTAACCAGACATCAAAGGTAATTACCTCATAATAGTGCCTAGGGAAAAGGATATACTAATAGTTATTTAAGAGGTGTGTATTTGATGATGCAAAATACCTGAAGCGAAAAAGACATTCAACTTGGGGCTCACCTATTTTTTCCATTTTCTGTGGAAAGTTAAAATTTATTTTATAAACTTAATGAACTGATATGACAAAAATTCAAAAAAAAAGGTTGAACCTTCAAGGGCAGAATCAATATTATAGTTGTTGTACTATCATGTTCTATACTGTACCATAAAGGGGAACTGATAGATAATTGTAAAATCTGGCGCTTAAGATTTCGTTGTTGCATTCCCTGTTCCATAGATTGAGTATATTGTGTTTGATGTGGGGCTTGTAACACAGAGAAATAATACATATAAGGTATAGAAAAGCATACCTTATTTTTCCTCAGAATCAAAAGTCGAGTCGATTTAATAATGTCCGTCTATCCGTCCGTAAGTATGTATACTCTCTAGAGGTCGCCATTTTTGATCTAGAAGGACTAAATATGATAAATGTATGTAATCTTTCGTTTAAAAGTAAGGCTTACTTCTTGAACTGGTGAAATCCGCACATAAACACGCCCACAATATTCATTTTTGTTCAACAACCACTATTTGTCAAAATTAAGTTATTATTTTTTGTACGATCAAAGCACAATGCTTAAATTATCCATACACAAGTCGTAGGTTCATTATTTCTCTACATCCAATATAAATATTTTAATTTAAGCGTGACTGACGCGCACTTTTCATAGAAGATCAGTAAACCGTAGTTTCAAAAATTAAAAGTATTATATGTATACACAATCAACTCCAACTAATAATTTTTTCGTACACAATATAAACAATAATTTTTTTTTGTGTAAAGTTTTCCAAAACGCCCACTTTAAAGGGCGTGATTTTTATGCGATTTTGCGACAATGCTTTGAAATGACTAATTAATAATCAAAGTTCAGTTAGTACTCAAAATTATTTTTAAGCAAAGCTCTAGGACACGCCTACTTTCGAGGGGCGTTTTTGCTAAAAATCTAATTCTGCATTTATTTTTCAATGTCTACAGTTTTGAAGTAAGAAGATGAAATATTTTCGTCATTTTCATTTAAAACCTATTTTTTCAAGCTGCGAGTTAAATTTTATGCCATCCGGGCAATACAGTTTTTAACGTTGCACACTACTAGAAAAAGATTAAAAAAACGGACACTCAAGATTAATGTTATTTTATTTTCTCTTGTCTATTTAAGAAGAATTTTATTTTTAAAAAGTTTTTTACATCCACGGAAATGCAAAATAAAAAAAACGAGACCCTGCAAAACATTACGTCAATTAAGTACTTCAAACTAGGTGGTCTTACTTTAATTTAAAATTTTCCATTTGAAAATTTTTTCGGTTTAGTTTTCCGCATCGCTATAAGTGGCCCCTAAGCGATACGGAAAACCAAACCGAAAAAATTTTCAAATGGAAAATTTGGTATAGTATAATCAAATTTAAAACACAAAAGCTACACTGATCGATGGCAACCAACTCAAAGAATTTATTTTGCAAATAAAAATTTGAATTGAACTTGTACTTCTTGTTAAAAATGTATTCATTCATTTTTCTGTAATACGTATAAAAGAAAAATAAAAAAATACATTTTTAACAAAAAGTATTTGTTCAATTAAAATTATTATGACCAATAAACATTATCTGCATTGATTGCCATCGATCAGTGTAGCATTTGTCTTAAAAATCGAGTCAGAACATACAAAATGTTCCATTTGAAAATTTGTTTGGTTTGGTTTTCCGTATCGCTATAACTGGCCCCTAAGGCATCAGATATAAAAGGTCAAACCCAAAAGGGGGTGCCAGCCTAAGCATTCAAATTATGAGCAAGGGATAACCGATTTCTAATGTCCAAAACAATGCACTGCTATTGCGGGCCTTGAGGAATATCCCAAAATAAAGAAAATGCTGATAGCGCTAGTGGAGTTCAACATGCTCAATCGCATAGCAGTGAGGTTAATTAATTAATTGTTGGCACAACAGCTCCAAGCGGAGCCGGGCCTGTGACTTACACTCTCAACCATTCCTGTGTGTGCGTTGATATTCTGCAGGAATGGAAGGGACCTACAATTTACCGCCGAATCCGAACGGCTAACAGAGAAGCACTTTCCATGACATTAGTTACTCTTGGAAGATTTGTCACTTCCTCGCAAGAGGCAGTACCCCGGAAAAAAAACTTAAGGTGGCAACGTCAGGGATCTAACCCTGAACCTTCGGCGTAGCAGTCTGACACACTAACCACTATACCACGGGGTACTACAAATAGCAGTGAGGTGACAAATGAAATTATGACAAGGGGACTCATTTTTGGACTAGTAATTATGTTGCAAAAGAATTGGAATTTGTGATGACTATTGACATGGTAAAAGAATGAGGAAATTCAAGTGGAATTTCTTTGGGCTATCGACATGGAAAGGAATTCATTTTTGATAATACATAGTTCAAGAAAAAAAAGTATATGAAATAGATAAAAAAAAAAGAAACAAAAGAACCTGGTCAATGCAGACTCAAAATTGTATAAAAAGAGTTACATTTTTAGGATAAAGACAGAGAAATAATTACATCGAAACTCGAAAGGTCGTTGACTAGCATTGAGACAACAGGCCTTAGAGTTTAATAAACGATATAAGAATTTGAAATACAAACTTGCTATTTTATTTGTCTACTATTTCTCTCCCCCAATTACTCTTCTCCTTAAACTCGAGGAAAGCACGGTAATTTTCGGGTTATTTCACTATCGCCACTTACAACCTTAAAGGCTGGACCAATTTGCTTCAAACTTATATAGTATTTAAACAACGTCCTCTTTAGAGGAATTTAAGCTCTAAAAAAATAGTACCTGCTCTGCTATATGATTTTATTTTAAAAACTATTTTTTCTCTAAAACTGCTCGCACGGTTTTCATAAATCTTTCTGATTGTTACGAGTATTTTGTACCCAAGTCCTATCTCTTGCTTTGAAATTTGTTTGAGCAATAGTCTTACTACGGTAGAACAGTTTTTTTTTTCAAATCAGATTTTCTCCTTACGCTGTTGACGGATTTGGGAGAAATTCTTAATGCAGGACTTTTTTTTAAACTAAATAATATGTTCTTAAAAATTTTCAAAACAAATATTCTTTAAAAAAAAGTCAAATTTTAAACGATTTGATCAATTTTTTGTTTTAGTTTTCTTTTCGTCATAAAGACTACAAATTCACATAACTCAAAAAATTGAAACATGTTTTCGAAAGGTAGAAAAAACGAACTTTCGAAAAACACGAAACCGCATAAGAAATCTAATGGTTTACTTCATTTTTCCTAAACAAAATTTATTTGTATTTGCATTTTTTTTCTCCCTAATATTTTTTTTTTTTTTTTTTAATCATTGGAGCAAATTCAATCGAACTTTTCGTGCACTTTATTTATTTTCCCATCTGCCATCTCTTATACATCAGTTTGTATGAATTGTTCAACTAAGCTTAAAAACACCATTTCAATTCAAATTCACACTGAATAGCTTTTACTTTAAATGAAAGACATTTCCTGGAGTATCATTAAATCCCTGAATCGTGAATGCTCCACTGGGTAAATGACAACTCTTAAAACGAATTTACTTTCAGAAACGCCGTTCTACGGAATGATGTGCCATTGCATGGTTATCCAAGTCCTTAATGGAATTCAACTGAAGCATTTTTTTTTAATATTTATCAACGTAAAATTAATCAATATTCTTGCAAATAGTAATTTCAGTATAAACACATATATTTACTTATTAAAATTCGAAGAAATCAATGTTTAAATAATCATTTGTATTTGTTTACTTCCAGAAAATGCTACCCGCTTTTGTTACCAAAATGGAACATGGGAGAAGTATACAAATTACGACCTGTGTCTCCACCTTCCTGCCCCATCATCAGTACCGGAATTCGATCCAATCATCGAGTTACCAACTATCATTTATTACGTAGGATACACCCTCAGTCTGGTGTCTTTGACGTTGGCAGTTATAGTTTTTATATATTTTAAGTGAGTTATTTTGTCAGTATTTATAGATACAGTTGCATACATGGAGGCCCTTTTCCTTCCGCAAAAGCTTCATATGCATGAATACAATAATTAATGCTCCTCAGATACCTTTATACCTACATGCTTTTTACCTTCCTGTATCTATATTTTTTTTACTGGGCGTGATTATTTATCATTCAGTTTTGTGTATCACAATATTTTTACAGGGAATTACGATGTCTGCGGAACTCCATTCATGCTAACTTATTTTTTACATACATAATGTCAGGCTTACTGTGGATCCTTACATTGTCTGTCCAGGTGAGTTGAAAATCTCTTACCTCCTCCAGCATCATTTCTCCCAAAGGGATATACAAACGACACAAATAAAAAGGATAGGGCGAGACAAGCCCTTTGCACGATAAAATATTTATCAACAATTGTATATTCACCGTCGGGCGTGTCGGTGTCGTCGTCGACTAGCTATATGTCATCGTCCGTCGTACTTGTTGTATAGCGACCGTTTGTGAGTTTCGAAACTATCTGACATGTTTGCTTCTCTGTTCCAGATTTCCATGCGGACGGGATTGGGTGGATGCATAGTCCTGGTGACAGTGTTTCATTTCTTTACTTTGACAAATTTCTTTTGGATGCTTGTTGAAGGTAAGTGGATTAGGACTAAGAACATAAAACCAAATGTTATAAGAAATATGTGTAGTTATAAATATCAGATTTATGTAAGCACTGCTCAAAAAAAATTAAGGGATACTTTTAAAAAAAATTATACTGCTACACTTAAAACATACATAGATATATTCACTTTAAGGCTTCCTGTTTAAGTTTCAAGAATTTTTACTCAGGGCTGGACTGATCCATAGTCACAGGCCCGCCCTGAGCAACTTTCAACTTTAGCTCCTTTAATCATGATTGTTTATTCATTTAACTATTTTCTCATTAACGATATTTTTTGACATATAAAAAACAAAATCGAAGATTTTGAAGACCAATATTGATTACATTACAAATGACTTCCTGTTTCCAAAACTTTATTGAAATTGGAAGAATATTATGCTAGGAAATTTGATTTTAACAAAATAGTTTTACAAGAAGTACTGTTTATAAGACACATTCCGAAAAATCTAATGTAACAAAGCTGCGATCAGAATTCTTATTAAAATCGTTATAATCGATTTCGAGGAAATTAAACATCCTTTTAAAGACAGCTTCCCGAATCAAAGCAATGCAATTCATAACGAACAAATCATTGATCATGGTTCTATAACGGTCTTCATAAAATACACCAAACTATCAGTTTTTCGTCTCAATAATATAGCTTTAAAATCCACCCACCCTTCAAATGTGGCAGTTTTGATTATTGACGCAGCCTTTCAACCGAAAATGAGCTTCATTGCTGATTTAAATTTTGACCATAAAGAACCATGTTTTTTCGAAATAAATCTGCACGATTTGCATGCGTTGTTCAAGTGTCAGTCGATTCATGATGAAATGGTAAACCAAACTTAAGATAAATCATATGGTAGAAGTGAAAATGACTATCAATGAAAAGAGTGCTGCCATATATTAAAGTTCTATACCTCCAAAAAAACACCCTTTACTAAGTATGAAACTTGGACCAAATCGGTCACTAATTATTTTAGGGCTCAGAATTGCAAACAGACAAACACACGGACCAAAGTTTTCAAATCCACTTTTTTACCGAAGGTAGGTTAACTAAGAACAATAAATACTTTTTTACATTTATTTTTATATTGCCTTACTGTTCTTAGTGGGCCATGTTCAAAATCCCGAAAACTAAAATGGGGAAAGTTCAAAATATTCAAAATTCTCAATTCAAAAAAATGAAAATCCTGAAAAGCAATCAATACTGAAAAATCAAAAAATTCGTGCTTTGAAATACGTCTAGTAATCTGACAGGTGCCTCTGTCAACAGTTTTCTTAATCAGTTCTAGGGATCTTCGTTGATCCGCTTAAGGTCAGTCAGTCGTCTGGCAGGCGCCGGTGTCAAAAGTTTTCTTAATAATGTTTTCCAAAGTTTAATTTGATTTAAATCCTGTTAAAGAAATGATCAAGCAATAATGCAGACGCCTTTTTTATGAGAAACCAAGCATAAAGTGTTAAAGCGTTGCAATTAAATAAAAAATATTTGTTCACTGTATCGACATTTGTATTGTTCACTGTTAAGAAAATTTCAAACGTAAGTGTTTTTATTTTATTATATGTTCACTCTACAGAGATTCGTCATTCGAACACCTATTGTACTTTAAAATTTTGGTAGGAATAACATTTATCATATTTATCAGAGGATTATCGTTTATTGAGTTTTTTTTTTTTGAGCAGTGTTAAAGTGTATAATTTTCAAAAATATCGTCATGAAGTATCCATTTTAATTTCGCTATGTCACTGGATCCTTCAATTTTGAAAATCAAACCTTCCAAGTGGATGTTTTCCTCGTCAAATAATATGACTGTCTTTTATGTTTATGGTTATTTCAGGACTCTACTTATACATGCTGGTCGTTAAGACCTTTTCGGGTGATAACATTCGATTTACTATCTACGCACTTATAGGATGGGGTAAGTTTGCTTGTTCCTTAACGCACTCACACACACACACACATATGCAAACAAATGTATAAATGTATGATGGCCTTTAGGAATCACTTAAAATGAAAATAAACGGAAATTGATTTTTAAAGCACATCCGTTTGGTTCCAATTATTGAGTGTGGTTGTGTCTGTGTATATCCATTGACATTTCCATTCGATTTTGTTATGGGTTTCGTTTTTTAATTGGTTATTTATTTTGTTTTGTTTTTGTCTTTTTGATGCAGGTGGTCCAGCTGTGTTTGTGACGGTTTGGTCGATAGCCAAAGGTGTTACCACATCATTCGCTAGTGCAAAGGTAGGTAATCATTTTTTAATAGAAACGAAATGAAATCCTGACCAAATTATTTTAGAGTTAAATTTTGGCTATATAAAAATGTAGAGCATAAAAGGATATAATTCATGTTTATTCCTATATTTTTATTTCTTTTAGATCGATATTGGATGTCCATGGATGCATGAAACATATGTCGATTGGATATTCCAGGGACCAGTCTGTGTGGTGCTTATAATGAATTTAATATTTTTGTTGCGAATAATGTGGGTAAGGTTGTTTTATGATTCTTGTCATTTTATATTTAACACGGTTTTCTCAGTGATGGGTTGTTATTTTTATTTATATTTTTACGAGTGTCAACAAAAAAGTCGATAATAAAAGTGTCATTTAATTAAATTGATCTCAGAAAAGGGGTGCTTGAACTGGGTTTATCGAGGGTTGTATACAATTTTATTTCATTTTAACATATTAATATTAAGTACATAAGTCAACATTTTTGTAAAATGTTTTTAAAAATATGGAAATGGATATGTGCAAACGCATTTTTTAAATTATTTTTATTTTTGGAAAAATAAATTTCCTGCTTCTGAGGGAGAGATTTCGTAAAATTCCCTGCTTTAGAAAATTTCAGTTTTCATCACATTTGATTTTAATTCCTCATCTTTTTATACTCGTTTTTGCGTTCTTTATAGAGTTTATAGCCATCTAGTCCCTCTTGTGAGCCTGAAAAGCTTGGTTATTTAACTCTAAGATAGCTCGTCGACGTTCTTGAAATAGTCCTGTTGGTGTGGCTCTCAATGCACTGGCAACTGGCTCCCCTTAGTAGCACCCAAGTCTCTGGATTTTTTAAAAGTTTTTTTTAGATTCGTTGTTTTCTCAGCTACTTTCTATCATACAGTATTGACATTATTTAATGCCCCTTAAATAACAAGGAAGGCAGCAATATGGAGTAATCTTTTTCAACGAAAAACGTGGGTTGATTTCCTTGTAGAGGCCGCCGCAGTGAGACTTTTCTAAGATTTTGAGTACGAACAATGTAAGATTTAACGGAAATATACACTTTTGGAAATAATAACTAATCTAACCCCCTCTAGGTGTTTGATAAAAGTGTGGTCACTTAAGATCTCTTGAGTTTTTGAGCACGACTAAGTACAGTGTTATCCCTGCTGTCTTTAAGATAGCCTAGAGTACCTGCTTCTTTCAAATAAAGTTTCATTAGTCTTGCTGCAAGTTGCATATGGTTACGTTGCCAATACAGAATTTCCTTTGCAAATAAAAATCACAGTCAATTTCCGTGTTTTTTCTTCGGTAGCGTTCAAAAGTTTTCACACGTTTTTCCTTAGTTTTAGAAACTCCTTGTTCCACCAATGGGTTGCCATTTCCAAGCAGTTAACCCTAACTGGGCACGAAATCTCATGAGCATTTCCAAGAGGAGTCTAACACTCTCATCTATTTCAATATGTCCGGTGATCTTCTAAAAAAAAATTTTAGTTTCCCTCGCAAGACGTAGTACCGCGACTAAGAAAATAAGGTGAGATCAAGAATTGAGCCAAAAATTTTTTGTTTCTATTCTACAAAATAACACCTTACTATAACAGTTATGTGTATGTCCTGCATCTCTTTCCACAAAAGAAACTTTCAAAGTAAGAGTTTCAAAACATCCAGGATTGATTTAAATACACACATATGAAAACTTAATTTCAAAGATCCCCTAGACTCGAGTAAATTGTTTCAAATGGAACAATTGCATGGATATGACAAAAGTTTGTAAGTTGCTTATTATTTGCTTAGCTCGTATTTCACATGAGATCTTTCATTCAACCATAAGTCAAGATACAATTCAATTCATAAAGAAATTGTTCAGTATTTTGTCATTCAAAACTAAAATTCAAAACATTTTTGGAAGTTGACTGCAAGAACACACAAACTTTCCAAATAAAACGATACGCTGGCAATACAATTGCTCCGAAAACAACAATTTCTTGCAAATGGTTCAACACAAACAATGGAATTCTTAATATCAAGACTCCTTTTGGACAAGGAACGAACAGATTTCATTGTTCTATGTAGCATCGAACTGTACCATTGTTTGTACTTTGATACTACTCCTACAAGAATTCCTTTGCAATTAACCACATATGTCTACAGAAATGATGGTTTGTATTCCAAGAACTTTATGAAAACTTAATATGGTCTTTCTCTTTCAAACTACTTTGGTTACTTGGAAGCTTTGTCCCACAATGTGGCCCATAGAATCCATCATCATATGATGCAAATGTTTTGTACATGACGATGCGATGGTGCCTTGAGCTTAACAAATATAAAATCGATGTTCTTCTCCTTGTTCATGGTTCTCATGTGGAAAACTTGAGCTATCATTTTCTTAAAAAAAAAAAAAAAAAAACACTCCTCTTACCATATGTCATGTACTATATACACTTATGAAGCCATTATCTTTCTTATGTCACCCCAACAACGTGATGAACGCCAAGTCTGAGTATGATAAGTAGTGTAAAGGATGTTAGCTTGTAACATGATGATTTTATATCATTACGTGGAGTGATGACGGGAAGACGGAATACCGCGTACTGAGATGAAAGACATTTTAAATAACATCATCTCATTAATAATTCTTAAGATGATAAAATGTTGAAAACTTGAAGAAGATGTCCCAATAAGGTGTATGGAGCTCAGCTGCAACTTTGATAAAATTACGCATAATCTTGTGTAAAACTTCAATAAAAAAGGATGAGTGTAAGGATGTGGAATAATGCGATCTGATGTTGTGTAGCTCATTTTATTTTACTTAATAAAGCGCATTACTGTGATGAATATAGAACTTTGAATCCTAGAAACCTTGCAAATGTAGAAGGTAGTTCCTATTCATTATTTTTATTAGTATCGTTTGAAAAAAGGTTTAAGTCTTGCAGGTTTTTTACTCAAGAAGATGGCACTTCAACGTTTTAAAACAAAGGACATAGAAATCATTTCATTGCACTAAAAGTTTCCAGAAAATGGTAGATTTAATCCATAAAGTAACGTATTCAATCGTTCACTCACTCAAGTAACTACTAAGGGCTCATGAAGATTTTTGAACCCAACGCTTAACAGAAATTAACGATTCCCATGCGAATAAAATGTAGTATCGATGTGTAGTTTTTAGAGGAATAGAACTTATAAAAATATATAAAACACTTACAGATGGTATTAATTGCCATCAAATTGATTTTATTTTAAAGATAATTAGTTGCCATTTTTATTTGAATATGATTTCTGTCGTGGCTGGGTCGGATCTAGTCTAATCTTGAGGTCCAATTTTCGATCACTCTTTGCAGCATTTGGGTTCGTATAGCGGCGAATGTTGTTTTCTAATTCGATAGTCGTCTGTGGATTATCGGTGTAGATTAGCGTCTTCGCATACCCCAAAGAAAATAGTCTAGTGGTTTTAAAATACCCTTTTTTTAGACCAAATTAAAGATCCAAAACGCTGTGTGTCTTGTTGAGCCGTCTTTTTGAAACCACCAGCCTTCCACAGTCGATTCAATGCAATAACGATAAAGCTATTGATCGTAGCTCTTTAACGGTCCCCAATGACTGTTACCCTCTGGCCGGCATCGTTTTTAAAGAAGTAAGGACCAACGATTTTACCAGCCCATAACGTACACCAAACTGTCAAATGTAACTGCTTGATTTATATACGTATCTAATCTACACTCCAAATGCGACAGTTTTACGTATTGACGTAGCCATTTAACCAAAAATTACCTTCATCGCTGAACAAATTTTTTTGTGAAAACCCGCAAACCAAGATCTCAAGTGGATGGACACAGATCCAATTGTTTTTCACGATGTCGGATGGACTCATTCGGACCTTCATCAATGCTGCGCTCTACAACAGCAATTGCTTCTTTAGTGGACGTTTCATATAATGAGTATTATCATTCAGAAAAATCGTGATGCGAAAACGTTCCATCGTTTATCAAATTAATTGCTCTGAAAGGAAGATTGTTTCGATCATATAATAGACGTAGTGCGTGATGTGTTTCACAAACAAAACCATGATTTTCATCTTAAATCTGCATAATTTGCATGAGTTGTTCAGGTGTCAGTCAATTCCTGTTGAAACGACAAACCAAACTAAAAATAAACCACATGGCAGATGACAGCATTGCTCTCATTGGAAATAGTGCTGGAAACTATATCTCGATACCTCTAAACAAAAATAAGTAATTCGTGTTTTTGTTGCAATTGCAATGGGTGCATGGTTTCTGACTTAATTTAAAGCTTAGGACATTGTTTTGCTTGCTCTTTGTTACCAAGCTACCCTTTTTACCCCTTTTTATAAAACTTTTTATATATTTTACAACAATCCTATTTTTGAAATTATTTCATGCACAAATAAAAAAAAAAAATTATTTTGCATACCAAAAGGTTTTTCCTTAAAAACTGCGTGGAACAAAAAATGTTTTATTAAATGTTTGTTTTCCACACATCAAAATATGGCCTCATATATTATGAAAGGATGTTTTTTAATCATTTTTGTAGCATGGGAAAGTAAAGCCCGCTTATTATAATTTCTAAACTTATGCAGTACTTCGTCCTGGAATCAGCATTTACCACACACATCCTCTTGGGTTGAGTTTTAATTACTCTTAATTTGAAATTTCCATTAGGAGAAAGTTCAGAGTCAGCAGTTTGAGCACCTGTTAATAGCAAAATTTTTTAGCCAACATTTTAAATTTTAATTGTACATCCTTCCAACCTGGTTAATTTCGCTGGTTTAATATTTCAAAAACAACCCACACATACCAAAAAAGAAAAAAAAGATGAATTCCTGCAAACAACAAAAGAAGCCATTTTAATCCGAACTTAGACATCCCTTTAGAGTTTAGAGAGAGAGAGAGAGAGTAGCAAAGCCATTAAATATAAATCAGTATCAGTAAATTGCCTCATTTTGTTATTTTGCAGGTGCTCATAACGAAATTACGGTCTGCAAATACCGTGGAGACTCGGCAATACCGAAAAGCAGCTAAAGCCCTTCTCGTCCTGATACCTCTGTTTGGTATAACTTATTTGGTTGTGCTCGCAGGACCAAATGAAAAAGGCGTTATTAGCAATATATTTGCCATTATTCGTGCCGTACTCCTCAGTACTCAGGTAAGTTATGGCTTGAAGATTTATTTTAATTTCTGTCGAGGGCGATGCATCTCGATAATATCCCAACTAACTTGTGTAATAATTTTTTCATGTTTCTTTTTTTTTTTGTACTTCCATGCTCTCCTGGATTCATTTGGATGATTGCGCGTGGTTTTGTTTGAAATAATTTATGGAAACATTATTATCCACAGGGATTTTCAGTTTCATTATTTTATTGTTTCTTAAATTCAGAGGTTCGAACTGCTTTGAGGCACTATATATCTAGGTGGCAGGATGAAAGAAATATTCGAATAGGACAACTTAGACAGAGTCGGAGGTGAGTAGCTAGTTTTAAATGAGTAATTTTTTTTTAAATTTGCTTTGCATTAGAAATTAATTATTTGCATGTTTTATGAGTTAAATTATTTATCACTATATGAGTTAACGCTTTTATTTACAATGTTTGTATATGTATTTTTCTATATGTATGTTATATATTTGACAGGCTCATTAATTTTAAGTTAAAACAAAATCTTTGGCACAACAGCTGCAAAGGGGGCAGGGGCAGGGGCTTGAGACTTATACTGTGTGTGCGATTTTATTCCGCAGGAATGGAAAGGATCTACAATTTATCGTCAAACGACTAGCAGTGAAGCAAGAAAAGATAAACTGTTGGATGACTTGTTACTTCCTCGAAAGAGGCATTACCCCGGACAAAACTAAGGAGGCAGTCAGGATTCAGGAATATCGAACCCAGAACCTTCATCGTGGTAGTTCAATACCCAATCCACTACGTCATGCGGGGTAAACAAATTAAAATATTGCCATCAGAAAGTTCCGAGGCAAGTAGTTTTTGATGAATTTTGGAACTGGGATGATACAAACTTACTCTTGATTCAAGCGCTTTAATCGGTTTTTGAATAAAGGAAAATTCTTAGATTTTTGGTTGCAACTGAAAAAATACATAAGCCTTTTGAGACTCCAAACCAGAAATAAGATGTTTAAGACTCATTGAATGTTTGAACCAAATTTTGTCACGCGAAATTGAGTTGGTTCAGTAATTCAGTCTGAATGCAGTCAGTAATGAATTCGATAAGCATTGTTTCTTTTATTATACCCTATTCCATAGAATGGGTATATTGTATTTGGTGTGGAGTTTGTAACATAGAGAAATAATACCGTTAGGTATAGAAAAGTATATATATTCTGACTCAGAATCAACAGCCTAGTCGATTTAGCCATGTCCGTCCGTCCGTCCGTCCGTCCGTCCGTCCGTCCGTATGTATACTCTCTAGAGGTCGCAATTCATAATATATATATATATAATCTTTGGTTCAAGAGTAAGGCTAAGTTCTTGAACCAGTAAAATCCGTCCACAAACACGCCCACAATCGCCATTTTTGTTGAACAACCTCAATTTGGTAAAATTAAATTATGTTTTTTGTACAGTTACGAAAAAAGCATAACGCTAAAATTTTGCACACGTACGCTTTAGGTAAACTTTCTTCCAATCAAATAAAAATATTTCAGTTTGGGCGTGGCTGACGCCCACTTTTCAATAGAAACTATTAAAAAATTGTTTTTGTAAATAAACGGTATTTATAATGAATCCGCAAGCCAAAATTTTGCGTCTCTTAGTAGAAACTAAATCGTTTGTGTATGAAAAGAAATTTTTGAATTTTGGGCGTGGCTTTCGCCCACTTTTCATGAAAGAACGAAAAACGTAGTTTTAAAAATTTAAGGCACTACCAATATTCAATTTAAACCTTTTTCCCTTCCGCTCGTTTTATAAAAAATATATCTCTACATTTTCTTGTGTAAATTTGTTCAATACGCCCACTTTTGAAGGCGTGATTTTGATAAAATACCTTTGTTCAGGTAAGATTGTTTAAAAACTACTCGATTCAGTTGAAGTTTTACACATATGCCTAAATACTGATCAAAGCTCAGTTAGTGCTTCAAATTTTTAAGACACGCCCACTTTTAAGGGGCGTTTCCGGCAAAAGTTGTATAAGGCATTAATTTTTTAACGTTTTTACTTGCTCTATAGGGCAAGTATTGGTTTCGTGCAGAAAAAAAAAATCGAGGTTTTAATCAAACATGACATTACGATGATAGAGAAGCCCAAAAAAGTGGTTTTCGCCATACCGTCCGTCGGTCTGTCTGTGCGTCTGTGCGTCTGTGCGGATGTGCGGATGTGCGGATGTGCGCTTTTTCACGTCATGCTACAGCCTAAACGGCTTGACGGATTTTCTTCAAACTTGATATATAGTAGTTTGAAGGAAAACGATTGTCGAGGTTTTTTTTATTTCGTTTTAGCCCGGCTCAAACTGGTACCTTTCAAGTAACGGTTTTTTTCAATTTGGATTTTCTCGAAAACGGCTCTAACGATTTTGATTAAATTTATAATTTAGCTTACTTTAAGCATTTCTAACAAAACTGCGTTTTTTGTTTTTGCCTCAAATGGTCGTAACGAAAATCAGGTTTTAACGGCTTTTTTTCAAATAGCCATAAGTTCACAACGGCTTGATTGAATCAACTAAAACTTTGTTTGACACAGTTTTTAATAGTGTTCTATAGGATGGTTTAGTAAATTTTTCACTGACGCCTTTCTAAACGGTGGCTTCCATACAACGAGCCGTTGAGTTTTAGCCAACTTTTTTTGGTTTTTTCTAATTTTCTCGAAAATGGCTCTAACGATTTTGATTAAACTTTGTGTGTTATATTCTTTTAGTGTTTTTAAGAGAACTGCGTTTTTAGTTTTTGGCTAAAAATGCAAAGAACGGAGATCTGCTCTTAACGGCTTTTTTTCAAATGGCCATAAGTTGTCAACGGTTGCATCGAATTCACTCAAACTTTGTTTCGTATAGTTCCTTACAGCTTCCTATCAGATGGCATTGATTTTTTTTCAGTTTCTCTTTTTTAAATGGTGGCTCATATACAAAGAGCCACTAGATTTTGGCCAATTTTTTCATTTTTTCTAATTTACTCAAAAAAGGCTCCCCCGATTTTTATGAAACTTTGTATGTAACATATATAGAATACTTCAAGGAAAACTGCATTTTTAGTTTTTGGCTATACATGATAATAGCGGAAATTGCTTTTAACAGTATTATTAATTAGGCCATAACCCATACGTGGACATTTGTATCATTTATAACACCCAAAAGATAACGTCTTAATTTTAAATATTAAAGGTTTCTTAACGTTACCTCCCGTATATCGAGTTTTCCAGTTTTAGCCATGTTTTTACCAAATTTTTCAAAAATGAATTGTTCTTATTGATCGAAAAGTTTGTTTTCATCGTACTATTGCACCAACAGAGCAAGTACGTGCGACCCAGTCGTGCATTTTATTTAACTATCGGTCACAGTTTTGAAGTAAAAAGATGAACACTTAGATTTATATTCCTTGGTTACGTAGCAGAGTGTGGTCCAAGAATCGTTAAAAACACCCATAATCGCTATTTCCATTCAAAACCTAATTTTTAAAAATTTAAGTTTTGTCTTGTTTTGTTCAAATCGATCTGCAAGAATAAAACTGAATGTCACTGAGCTCATACCAATTGCCTTGGCAATAAAAAGTTTTAGCTTTGGGCGTGGTGCACGCCTTTTTTTATTGTGCCAGCAGTAATTGAACATCACACCACACAAAGTTAATGTTATTGAATTTTGTTCAGTCTGCTAAAGAAGAATTTTGTTTCTGAAACTGAAACATCGGCTGGCTACGGGAGGCATACGCATAAACATACAAATAGGGAATAGGGTATCCAACAGTTCGTTGCAAACGTACTGTAGCTCTCGCTTATGTTTTGTTAGTGTTTTAAAATTTCATGTTTCTTAACTTATGTTACCTAATAACTAGTTACTCTCTTTTGATTTTATTTTAAGCCCAATATTTCAATAGATGTTTGAACTTCTCATATTTTTTCAAGCCGTTACTTTTGAATTTTATAATCAACGCTATTTTGTAAAACATAAATTAATTAAAAATTCCATCTAAATTATGACATACCCTTATTTTATAGATGACCAACAATGGAAAAAGAAATTATTAAAGATCGAGTAAGAATCATTGATCCAAAGCAGTTATTTTGAAATTGAAGTCAACTTTTTGATGAATTTATTGGTTGCTTTAAAAATAATTTCAAAAACAAAATCTTAAAGCCTTGTTTTAAAAGTGTTTCTTTTGTTTTTCTGTAATTTGCTCGTTCCTATAGTAAGAGTTTAATATAGAGACTGCTTTATTTTAAATTTTCAGTCTCCAAAGAGAATACAAATATTGAAATCTCAAAATAATTTTGAAATTCGATGCCTTTCGGTATTCTCATTCAAGCTTAAATGGAAATAATTTTCTATAAATATAGCATTTATCTTGATAAATATACAATTTAATTATATTTTTATGTACCTACACAAATTAATTTTAAATTTATATCTCACGTAGGCGCAGACATAAAAAATCCTGAAACTTCCAAACCGTAAACCACAGTCCTGTTAAAAAAAAAATCGTTTCTCATCTTAAAAAAAAAAAACAAAAATTTATAATCCCAGACACATTGCATACGAAATGAACATCCTTTCTCTTCCATCTTGACATCCTTTTCCTCTCTTGGCAGGAGACATTTAAATTAATCTCGCCTACAATTTGGTCCATGACTGCACTTAATTGAGTCATTCAGAATCCATTATTGTGGTTGCTTTTCCATTTGCGTTCATTTTATCCAACTGGGTTCAAAATTTCCTCCATTATATTATCATCCTTCTTTACCAGTGGATACGTATAGCGTATGATAGAAAAGTAAAATACCAGATGGCATTGTGGGAAGGTGGTTACTTTCTTCACACTCATACATACATATATAGGAAATATGATTTATTCAGGTGATAAGCTCATCAGAACCTCTGTGGTTTTTCACTTATGACAACTTCTGGAGAAATTTCTGAGTGATTGTTTAAAGTGGTACCATTTTCCGTTCTTAGGTTCAATTATTTAAAGTAATTTCAAGATAAGATAGATTTATTTTGTCTGCCTGAATGATTCTAGGTACATTGTTCCTCATTCCTGTTCTCCTAAAAATTAAGTAGTGTCAAAGTTTTTTTTTTCAAATATAAAAGGTAGCTACAGTACATTTAGTAAGCGGAACGTTAGGTGCGTCATCTATGGACGACGAACAAAATCACCAAATTGGAGATTTGTATGTCTAGATTGCCATGACAATAGAAGACATTTTATGTAAAGTAGATAAGACAAGACACACAAACAGAAAAACATGTCAAATGAAATTACTGTAAAAATATTTATAATAGTGGCTTAAGTAAGGTGAATTTATAATAGGTACATCACTATAACCAATTATTGTTAGGCTAAGTGTGAGTTTTATAATTACTTGTATCAAGAAATGTTCTAGTACTGAGATATGCAATGGTGAATAAAATGAAGCATTTCAAAATCAAAACTGTCAGAAACAGATTGTTTCGTCACTCTCAAATTAATTTGTAAATACGTTTTCTTCTGCAATATTTAATTTAAATTGCTTATTTTGAAAGCAAACTATATCGTTAAAGTTTTGATGCTTTGATGCAAACTTTGTGCGTTATTATGAGAATAAATTCAACTGGAATTCGAAATTTCAAATTAAAGTTTTTGCCTGGAATCTTTAAAAATGACATACAATTTATTATAATATAATAATTATATATAATTTCAATACGAAAAGTTCAAAGTCTGCAAATCAGTTAAATTAAAGTAAGTAAGAATTATGGTTTGTTCTTCTAAACTTGTGATTAAGTAATGAAAATGGATTAAAGTGTTTTGTATCAAATTCTAGGTTATATTATTCCAAACTATTTCTGGATACCTTTTGTTCTCTTAAAATTGATTTATATAAGGTAAATAACATCCTAAGGTATTCAAAACCATCTTAGGTTCTTACAAGACATTTAAATACATTTTGACATCTATACATAAGAGAGATATCGTAAAAAAGGCGGTTGAAATACATTTAAGTTGATACATATAAGTACAGAACAATTGAAGGACTGATTACAGAACCCTGTGGTACACCGTCTTTCATTTTGACTCACTTGAAAATGTTGAATACCATATGTTTCAATAATACAATTGATAAAGACATATTCTTATTGAAAATGCAAATTTCTCGAACCTTGTAGTTCCTATCAGATATTAATATTTAAAAAAAATCAAACCGTTTTAGAAAAAACCGAAAATTAAAAAAAAAAACTTTTTTTAAATTTTTAAGAAGCAACATTGATTTGTCTATAAAAGGGCTTGCACAAACTTCGCCGAAATGTGGTTAACAAAACAAATCTGATTTGAAAAAATCAATTTAATGGGAGGTATACCGTTATAAGGCTTTGCCTAGAAATCCTGTTCCAATGAAAACATAAAATCTACAATTCAGAAAGTTGTATCAAAACCGTAGGAGTCGTTTTTGTGAAAGATGTGTTTTTAGTTTTAGAGCTAGAATGCTAATTCTAAAAATCCCTCAGTAGGACTTGATAATAATACTGTGTATCAAGTTTAAATCAATTCATTCCAGTAAGTAGATACAGACAGATGGACAAAGAGACCGTCAGAACTGTTGGTCCCACTTTTTTTCGTCATCATATAAAAAAACACTTATACGCCCAGGCATCCCATATTAATAAAAAGTTGTCTTTTTATGGTTTCTAAGATATTTAAAAAAAAATTCAGCCTTCATTTCTTATTATTCAAAAAGTTTAACATCCAGATAAAAGATTGTCCCGCATTTTGTATGCAAATTATTTTTGAAAGCAAAGTATGTATGTTGTGAAAAACGCAATTTAAGTTAAAAAATAAATATAAATTGTGAACAGTATTTCCTTGAGTTTTATGAACTTTTCTAGAACTGAAATGAATCTGTTATTTAAATTTAATGAAATATTTTAAAAAATTATACAAAAGTGAATAAGTAGATTAATGGATTAAAACACCCATTCCGATTGGAACCTTCATCAATATCAGTATATTGCAACTCATTGACTAGGGAATACAATTTATTTTTACGGGCTCATAATCCTTACCAAGTGTCGTAGTAATAGCCAAAGTGCTTTCTTTGATAAAATCATCTTAAATAAAAAGAAATTTATTGTCACCGAGAAATTTTATTGCAATTTTAGTGCGCACGCAATTTTGTTTTGTATCCTTAATAGATTCGCTTTTTTTTGCCAGCACATGCACACAATAAGAAAAAAAAAGAGAACTTGCACTATGTTTATATTGCTCAGTTTTGTTTTTTTTTTTTTTTTTTTTGCTTTCTTTTCATATGATTCGTATTGAGTTCCATTGAGTTCCAATAAAGTGACAAAGAGCACTTAATTAAATGAAACAAACTCTTTGCAGATTTACAACGAAAAGTATTAGTCAATCCAAGGACTACTCCCCACGAACTAGAACTGAAAGCATTAGTATTAGGTAAGTTTTCTATTGTTGTTGTTTGATGTTGATCCTTTATTTAAAAAAAATATTCAAATTTGGATATTTGACACTCACAACGTTGAAGAATAAATGTCGTCATTTTAAGAACTATTCACATGAGAGCGACACACGAATGAACGAGTTCATGAGATTTTTCATACTTCTAAACAATATTTTGCAACAAAAACTATTTCAAAATGATGGAAACTAATTAAATCTAATGATGAGATGCTAAAATTTCTAATTTTCTATTTCAAATAAAGAAAAAAGAAGTTTTAATGAAAACAAGTTGTTCGTCGCTAATTTTAATCTGACTGTTAAAAATTGTCAAACGGACATGACGTTCGTTGTTCGCAACGAATAAAATAAATTCCATGTGAATGAAACGTCTAAATGGACGAATGTTGTTCGTTCACTGCTGGAATACAATAGAAAAACGCAGCCGGAACCGCAGCCGCAACCGTACCGCATGCCGTACGTACCTAATTAGAAGTGCCCACAATGGAGTCGTACGTACTCCACGTTTTTTTACAATTTCCACTGAGAAACATACATATATATGAATATAAAAGATGATAAAACATATATCGCATCATGTATAGTCTTTTCAATAAATTTTTAATTACCTGACCTAATTTCTAAAAGGATTTTATTAGCACGTTGCTCTTTTTTTTTTTTTTTTGTATGGAATGTCAAAAATACGCACGTATTTATTAAAAGTTGGCCAACTCGTCCGTCGCGGTTTGCGGCTGCGGTTGCGGATCCGTCTCGTTGTGTTCACAACATTGAATTCGTGTGTATTCAATATTTTGACATGCGATACGGCTGCTGCTGCAGTTCCGGCTCCGGCTCCATTGTGTTCCAGCAGTCATTCGTTGGTCGTTGGTCGCTTTCATGTGAATAGTCCTCTAAGTTTGGGTGTTTTGCATTATGTAAGGGCAGAGCAAAACATAAAACGCACCTCTTCAATCAAATGTCTAACAACAAGTGTCTTTATTCGAAGCTTTCATAATCTAGTTTAACATCGAGATCTTTGGTTGCATGTGCATGGTATACGATATATTAATAATACGGTAGATTATAAAATAACATGAAAGTTGATCATACGATCATAAAAAGCTCGCTTATACATTATTGGAATAGAGAGTACATTTAAGATTAAATAAGAGCATAATGATAATAGATAATGGAAATAACACTGCGGTTACATAGATTAATGCCTACAATTAAAATTTTAATTTGCTTTTTCAAGCCACATTTATAATTTTTCATGTTGCGTTTTTATTCTTCATCACAATAAAATTTTAATAAATAAAATCACTCTCGTTATTCTATGTTTTTATACCATATATCCACGGGCTGTAAAATCAAACAATTATATGGCAACCATATGTAAGTACCGACCATAAAACCCAAAATCCAAAAATATATGCTTCGAAGTGAATTCTTAATCAAAATTGAATTGCCATACGAAAATGTTGAGATGCAGAAGAACTTTCACGAATTATTACACATTTCTGATGACATTATTTTATGGCACCTCTTTGGCTTACGACTTAATTTAAAGGCGACATTCCCACCATGCTATGGTTGGTGGGTCGTATTTTTGAATTACAAATCAGCAATAAAATTGAACCCGCGACTTTTTTTTAAGTCTATTTTACAATACATTGTAAAATAAATCGCAAGGACTAAGTAAGATGGAATATAAGGACTCCAACGAACAGAATCACATACCCAAAATGATTAAATGTGTACATTCAATTCCTGTTTAAAGAATCAACTTCTTCTCGTGACTTCATCCAGTGTTTGTCGAAAACAACTATGTTTGTGGCAACTAAACTATTTAAATATGCCGCCCCTTATCAATCATTCAATTAATTCCTCATGACAGGTGGAAAAACAATCTTACTTCCAAAAACATGCTATAAATCTCCACAGCTCAAAATAAATACGACTTCAAAAATACCACAATAACAACAACAACACTATATCCTGAACAAATATAATTTCGATTGAAAGAAGTGGCTATTGTGGACAACATAACCTTTTAGGAATTTGCGGTGAACAAATATGTAGTCTCATCCCTCCTGAGTCCTGATTCTGACCCAACCCTTATGTTGATAGAGATATATCAACTCCTTAGCCTATGATACAAACCAAAAAAAAAAGAAGAAAATAGTATAAACCACAAAAGTTTTCTTTACAAAACTTCATCCTACACAAATTCTCAACGAAATCCTTCTAAAAATAGTTTTTAACACATACATACATATGTACAAACACATGCGTATAGCGTATACACATTATCCTCTGCATAAAGGACGAAAATTATTCTCATGCCTTATGCTGCAGAGTTTAATGGAATTTCTAAATATTTTCACAAGAAACCTTTTGTTTTTGCTGGGTTATGAGTTTTCACAATTTAGCAATGATCCAGGTTTATTAGTTTTGTTGGACTGATGTTGCTTATGAATTAAATTGAAAACATGCTGTTGTGTTGAATTGTTGAATTCCGCAATGCTTGTAATGGATTATGATTTCCTTTGAAAAATAAGGGAAAACAATGAAAGAGTTAATTAAGTTCTGTTTACCTTAAGGCATTGCTTTATGCAATGCAGTTGATGAAACTTACTTCTAATCTTGCTTTTAACGTCAATTTGTTCTCAATTTGGGTTTTTAAGGGTCTAATTTGGTAGACAAAAATAACCCCTCTATAAATCACATAATATAGAAATCAGTCTTTTATAATCTCTATGAGCAAAATTTAGATCACTGTCCTCAAGTAATATTTTACGTCAAAGTGATATATTTTCGGAAGCCATAAGAGTAACCACTTCATCTTACCGCCCTCTCTCAATTTTATAATTGATTGAAGTACCCCAAGGCTGGAGAATACCGCGAGATTTTTGTGTTAACATTATTCCTTTTTTCTGACCCGCGATTCTAGGTTTCTCCCGAATTTGGTGAAAAATCTAAAAATAACTCTCAAACGTTGTTTTCCAAGTCATCAATAGTGTCTGGGTTATCGGTATAGCGATTTCACATACCCCCACAGAAAAAAAAAAATCCAGCGGTGTTAGACCGTTGATTATGCGAAATAGTGCGCTCACCAATATTGTTTCCTTCAACAAATAAACTGTGTCACGCTCTCTGTGACATGTTGCTCATTTAATTGAAACCACAGCTTTCCCATATAAAGGCGATTCAATTCAGGTACTAAAAGGTCATTTATCATGGCTCTTTATGTATCGATTGTCTGATTTTCTGAATCTAACGGCTGAGGGCGCTGTGGCGGCGTGTGACGTCTCAACAATGGCTTAAGGAGTTTTGCAGTTTTGCTTGTTGACGTTGTGTTTTCTTGAGAAAATCGGGATAAACAACAATATTCTTTCAATCTTCAAAAACAATCTGAACAATTTGCATGCTTTGTTCAGGCGTCAGTCGATTTCTGATGAAATGCCAAACCAAATAAAAGAAAAATCACATGGCAGATGAAAAAAAACTGTCAATGAAAACAGCTTTAAATTTTAAAGTTAACCATTTATTGCTAGTTTTTTTTTTTTTTTTTTTTATCTTAGAACTGTATGTAACGGTTTTTCCACTTCTTAGTGTTTCATATTTTTTAATTTAAATAAAACAAACTGTGAGTAAGATAAGACGTTGTTCAATAACACCCAAGTGCTGCTTATAAAGGGTTTTCGAACAACAGGTGTTGTTTTGAATAGCCCGCTATTTCGGTAGTTGCCACTTTTGAAGATGTAATTTTTTAACATTTGACAAGTAGAAACTAACAAAAATGGAACAATAAACGCTTCAACAACGCATTGAAATTATTCAAATTCACTATAAAAATGCTGAAAATTTGGCAGAGACGGTTCGTAAGACTAAAACATTTTTTGGTGGTCGTGTAGCGTCTTATCGGACCGAAGTTTAGAAATTGGTGGACAAATTTGAGCTGTTGAGACAAGTTAGCAACTGAGAATTTTGCTGCTGTATAGCCCAAAGTGTTGAAGAAAACCCAGGTTTGTCCATTCCTCGTCGTTTTTTGGAGTTGGGCATTCCACAAACGTCATTACACCGTACAACAACTTAGTGTCTTTGCTGATTAGGTCCTTGAAATGCATGAAAATGATCCGGAATTTCATCGAAAAATCATCTCGACTGATGAGGCCCATTTCCACCCCGGTGGCTTGAAAAACCCAACATTTATTGTTGAAAAGCCTCTCCATCCTCAACGAGTGACTGTTTGGTGCGGTTCATAGTCCGGTGGGGTCATTGGACCATACTTTTGCGTAAATGAGGCTGGAGCAACAGCTACGGTGAATGGCTTGCGACTTCTACCTTTCGGGACCATGTGAAAGATAAGGTCTACACCAACAGCCCAGCGGCGATTCAAGACCACAAAGATGGGATTCGTGAAGCTATTGAGGGCATACAGTAGCCACTTTGCGATTTTATGATGAAAAATTTCACTTTTCTCAAAAAAATGCCATTTTTCTTTGAATGTCAAAATAACACCTCTTATTGGAAAACCCTGTATGTTGTGCTATTGGCACTAGCCATATTAGTGAGTTTTCCTTCTTTCCAATTTTCCACAAATAAGACTTAAAAAATGTTTAGAATCTAATCAGGTGTGTCAAATTACCAAAAAGGTCTTAAACTTCTTTTTGTTTTAAATAAAAAAGTTTTAATAAAACAGATTTATTTAATAAAGCACACATTTTTAAGTCAATACATCAACATGACCCCCAAAAAAACTTTATCCTAAAGATTTCTTTCAAGACCTTCAACGAAAAAAAGGATGTTTTCAAGGATAATAATATTGTTTTATAAGTTTTTTGTGACAGAAGAGCACACCCAAGGGACTTCTAGTTTTTAGTCTTGGAAAAAAAATTGAAGCAATTTATTTTCTCTTTTCTTTTAGCACACACGACCATATGTGCTGATGCCATGTAAAACAATATAAGAATGTTATACCGTATACGTCGTCCTTGGGGTGCTTAGGAACACTGACATTTGATTTTATGAGCTGTCATTTATTATGAGGAATGTGTATGTATGCTTCTGGATGAATTTCTGACGTTCGTCGTGATTTCAAGCAACTTTACTAAGTATGATAAACGAATAAATTACGTGGTAGTTTTTTTTTTTTTTTTTTTTTTTTTTTGTTCTTCGTCCTGAAGCTAGTTAAAACAAAATACCATCGAGTTTGTGGTAGATTTACAAAGGACAATCCTATTTTAAAATATGCATGCTAACACATTTAAATCTATTTAAGCCCTTTGTGTCCTGTGCGACTATGACTGAAATAAATTGAATTACATCCGATATTTTGTATTTTTTTTTTTTTTGTGGTTTGAATTTTTTTTTGTTTTATTCTATGGTTAATAAAGTTACGTATACGCCCGAGTATGTGCCTCAAATTGAAACCACTAGCTCTTGTTAATATTTTATGAATTTTAATTAAATTTGTTTTTTATACTTTTTTTTTTGCCTCTACTCAGACCACTCACAACATATTATGGAAAAGGAAAAAGGGAGTCAAGTGTCTCCTCGGCAACGACAACAACACTATTGGGTCAACATCCGCCAATGTCCCTACAACGAGGATCCAATGGAGCTCTACATATGCTTTCATCACCCCGAGCAATTAGTCCACTAATGAAGGTATGTGTCTATCTACTATGCAGTAAATGTGTGGGATTCTTATGAGTATATGTATGATGATATCCTGAGTGTCATTCTATTTGATATTCCCCCGGATATACAACTCTAGCAGGAAGATATTTTTCCTTCCTTCTTTTTTTTTTTTTTTTTTTTTTTGTCCCATCAAATAACAAAAGAAAAAGCATTTCCATTGTCTCTTTGCAATATTAACACTATTTCTGTTTAATTATGTACTTTCTTTGTGTCATTTTCATTCATCTTTGGTCCTGCTCCTGCTCCTCCTTTGTGCATTCATGTGGATAATTCAGCAAGGACTCGATGAAAATGCTGTGTAACGTAAAAATTTAATCCTGAATCACCATGTGGATTGTATGGAAACATTTATGTGGATAATTTATTTGTAACTGTTTGCCTGTAAATTGTATGTAATGTAAGAATTAAAAATTAAAATGTAAATTAAATGAAAAGATAAAAAGAAAGTCATGTAAAAAAATATAATAATAAAGATTTAATCAGAAAAATGAAAACAATTATACATACATATGTAATATCAGTTCTTTTATTTAATTTAAACTGGCAAGTTGGGTATATGCCAGTGAAGTCTTAATGCACATCATGTGTTAAATTAATTAACTTGGTTTTTTGTCCTTCCATGGTCAAATAAAACATTTAAATTACCAAAAGCGTGCAAGTGTCACTTTAAGTTGGATTATCGGGTACAAATTTAACTGAAATCAATCTATAAAAGTCGAGATCGGAAACATAAGTTTGAAAATTAAATTTAAGCAATTGCAATTATTGTGTAGCTTTATAAACTCTTCTGATAATCGGTATTTGCAATGAAACCAAGGAGACATCTATAGTTAAAGAAGAAAGTAGTTTAATAAAAGTATAAATCATTTTGTATGCACCTATGTTTGTTAATACCTTTTTCAGGAAACTGCATACCACTTTCAATTTAAGTTAATCGAAGCTGTCACTTAAGAGAATATTTTGTGTTGAGATTAACAGCTATTACTTGCGTTCTTCGTTGAATCCTGAAGTCATCCTGTAGTAACCTCAAATGTTTTTTTTTCTTCTCAAAAAAACTTAACTCTTCGCGAGGAGTCGAGGAATCAAAAAATGTCCGTGACGTAGATGCGCCGAACGAAACAAAAATGAGAATTGGAAGGTGCTATCTTTTTTAGTTGTGTTATATGGAGTTCGATTATTTCGAGCTCGCTCTGAACGTCCTCTAAGCCGATTGTGTTCAGAGCGCTCTGAACTATTTATGAAACCAATTAAAACACTAAGCGGTTATTTCGTTTTCTCATGCGATTTGAAAAGCGGCAAAAAGTTTTTTTTTTAATATTTAAAATAGATTTGTCGGCCATTTGTTTCCAGCCGCCGCCTCAACGCCGATAAGAAATTCTTCTCATCACTTGAATTGGTTTGTAAGCGTCTTACTTTTGACGTTAATATTCTTGTTCAGTTTTTAGTTCAGTCTACCCCGTCTAATTATATGAAGCTCGTAGAGCGCATTCTGAACACTTTGAAGGAGAGAAGAAATAGGAATTCTATGCTCCAAAGTCTCTGAAGCAAAAAAGAAACACTTATTTTTTCACAACTCAGGCTCAGTTGTGAATTAAAAAAGAAAAACGCCTAATGTCAAAAAAATATTTAAAATGTCAATTACCATTTGTATACACAAAAAATCGACCTTATGTCAAAACGCCCATCAAATTTATTTTGGTTGATTTTGTGTTCCCGTGTTTCTAGTTTGCCTCAAATCACATCACTCAAAACTAAATAATCAAAATCTTATAAGGCTGGGATTCCACATGTTAGTCTAACTTACTCAAGTTACTCAATTAAGCAACTTTTGAAAAATTTACTAGTGTAAATGGCATCAAGTTGCATTGAGCGTCGTCACCGGGAAACTGCTGATGAAAAGTTGCGTTAGATTGGCTACACAGGGTGTAGCGGTGCATAAGCTTTTCTGTTTCATGATGTGGTTTTTGTTGAGGTGCAGGTTGTTGGGAGCAAACAATACTCACTGCATCACAGGGTGTTTTCAGTTTGATTTGGGATGATCGTAAGGTATTGATGACGGAATCCCATGATCGAAATAGCTTTAAACTGTCGTCCCGATTGATATTTTGATGGCGCTTTATTTCAATCGCTTAGATTTCCAGAGCTAAAATCTTAGCTTGGTCAAATGAATATGAATACAATAAAAGTTAAATTAACTCACCAAGAGACTTTTTCTTTTCTATAACAGCACGCAATATCTCGGCATTCTCTTACGGCCGGCGGCGGCGTAGAATTAATTCATCGTCAGATATTTTCGGCACTATTCTTGATTTTTCTCTTGTTGACCGGTTTATTTGACTCACTGCTCACTAAGTGAACAACAACATTTACATTATAACACTGACCAAAAACACAAATACCACGGAGCACGTGCATGAATGCGTGATAATACAAGGTGGGCAAAAAGAAATCACCCTATTGAAAGATGCTCTAATTTTTGCAAATGGCCCCCAATGTCAAATCTGTTTTGACATTTGTGGACTAGACAGTTGCAGAATACAAGTGAACAAGCCATGGAGCGATACATGAACCGACACGAACCGATATTTTGAAGGCGGCGTTCCCGGGTCACCTCATCTCTCGTTTTGGCGATTTGCACTGGCCCGCAAGATCGCCCGATTTAACCGTTTCGGACTTTTTTTTTGTGGAGTTTTTTGAAATACCGTGTTGACGTGAACAGGCCCGAGACTCTCGAAGCCCTCAAGGACAATATTCGACACGAGCGCGAGAATCTGTCGCCCGAAGTTCTCGCTGAAGTGGTGAAAAAGCCATAAAACGAGCAATCAATTGTGACGGCTCCCATTTGGCCGATATCATCTTCTCGACTTGACCAATACAATTCTAAATTTTCAACTAAACATAATCAAAAAACAGAATCGAAATTTTTTATTTAGAACAAAAAAACATAAGAGAGAGCTACAGTACGTTTGCAACGAACTGTTGGATACCCTATTCCCTATATTTTTGTATGTGTATGCGTTCGGCTCCCGCAGCCAGCCGATGTTCCAGTTTCAGAAACTAAATTCTTCTTTAGCAGACAGAAAAAAATTCAATGACATTAATTTTGTGTGGTGTGATGTTCAATCAGTGCTGTGCTGGCGCAATAAAAAAAGGCGTGTGCCACGCACAAAGTTAAAACTTTTTATTGCCAAGGCAATTGGTATGAGCTCAGTGACATTCAATTTTATTCTTGCAGATCGATTTGAACAAAACAAGACAAAACTCAAATTTTTTAAAATTAGATTTTGAATGGAAATAGCAATTATGGGTGTTCTTAACAGTGCTTGGACCCCACTCTGCTACGTAACCAAGGAATATAAATCAAAGTGTTCATCTTTTTACATCAAAATTGCGACCGATAGTTAAAAAACATTAAAAAATTAATGTATTATACGACTTTTGACGGAAACGCCCATTAAAAGTGGGCGTGTCTTAAAAATTTGAAGCACTAACTGCGCTTTGATCATTATTTATTCATATGTGTAAAACTACAGCTGAATCGAGTAGTTTTTAAACAATCTTACCTGAACAAAGGTATTTTATCAAAATCACGCCTTTAAAAGTGGGCGTATTGAAAAAATTTACACAAGAAAATGTAGAGATATATTTTTTAAATAACAAACGGAAGGAAAAAGGTTTAAATTGAATATTGATAGTACGTTAAATTTTTAAAACTACGTTTTTCGATCTTTCATAAAAAGTATGCGTAAGCCACGCCCAAAATTCAAAACTTTCTTTTCATACACAAACTTTTTAGTTTCTACTAAGAGACGCAATTTTGACAATTTTGGCTTACAGATTCATTATAAATACCGTTTATCTACAAAAACAATTTTTTTCTAAATTCTAGTGAAAAGTGGGTGTCAGCCACGCCCAAAATCAATTTTTTTTTTGATTTCATACACAAAATGTGTATGTGCAAGTAATACTAACAAAATTTAATGTTTTTCGCTTTAATATAACAATTGTTATTTTATAAAAACAATAATGATGGTTTTGTATGAAAAATGGGGGTCAGCCACGCCCAAACTGAATTTTTTTTATTTAGTTGGAAGAAGGTTAACCTAAAGCTTACGTGTGTAAAATTTTAGCGTTATGCTTTTATCGTAACTGCACAAAAAAACATAATTTAATTTTATTAAATTGAGGTTGTTCAACAAAAATGGCGATTGTGGGCGTGTTTGTGGGCGGATTTTACCGGTTCAAGAACTTAGCTTTACTCTTGAACCAAAGATTATATATACCAAAGTTCAGCTTTCTAGCTCAAAAATTGCGACCTCTAGAGAGTGTACATACGGACGGACGGACGAACGGACGGGCGGACGGACATGGCTAAATCGACTAGGCTTTTGATTCTGAGTCAGAATATATATACTTTTCTATACCTAACGGTATTATTTCTCTATTTTAAAAACTCATCCACACCAAATACAATATACCCATTCTATGGAATAGGGTATAAAAATAAAAGCTTAATTTTCGGTGGGTCTGTCTTTAAAGTAAGCGATTTGGACAGACGATACCTTTTTAAGCTTTTTTTCTTATATGCATGTGTAGAATGCGCTCAAGAGTCTTCAGGACGAACGAAGTTAGGCTTATCGGCCAGAAACCCTTGGCAGATTCTTGACCTCGCCTACCGACTTTAGGAATGAAAACTTCTCTAACCTTTGTACAACATACCTTTAGAATATGGTTAAGTGCGAGACATCCTAAGAAGATTGCCTCCAGCCATGGAATAGGCACTTCTGGTGTTTCCTGCAGCATGATTGGCAGAATGCCATCCAGACCAAGGGACTTATACTTGTCGAAACTCTTTATAGCCCAGGCTATGTTTTTTTTTTTTTATTACGGTTCTATAGTTATCTACATGTGCACTCTGCACGTCTAGTTTTTGTATATAATATACTAACCGATGATGAATACCTGAAATTCTGATTTCGGCTCAGTTATCAACATTGGTACTCTCAGCTTTACATCTCCAGCAGTTATTGTTTCTCTACATATAAATTTGCTGAAGTACATAATGTAAAAGGAATTTATTCAAGAATTACTTTCGATTCAATATTTTTCTTATTTACCTGTGGTTTCGGCTAGCTTTTGATAAATTTCTATGCTTGGTCAACTCAGGAAAGTAGTTCTCGATGAAATTTTCTTTTTCAGATATTATCTTGTAAATATTTTCACCATGACTCAAGCATCTAAATTCTCTTCCAGGATCACAATCACAAGGAACCAAACTATTGGATTCGTCATTCCCACTTATAATGAAAATGATAATTTTTTGTTTATCTTTGAAGTCTTCTATTTCAAGGAGTAAATTAATTATATCATAATGTAAATCAATAATTTTTCCGTCGAAAGTTGAGAATTTCCTATCTGATTTGTTAACTTGTTTCGCATGAATCACAAATATAATGTCTTCTATTTCGTCAGGATCCAACTTTGTTACTAAGAGTACGTACAAAGAATTAATTCAAAACTACAAAACATAAATATTCTTACCTGTTTCAACAGCTTTTTGGATATCTTTTGCTGGTTTATTGGCAAGAACAGACAACGTCATATTCATTCTAAAAAATGTTTGTTTAATCACTTCTAATTTATCTTTTTTGTCAGATTCGTTGTCGTTGAAAATTATCACGGCTACAGAATGTTGCATATTGTTTGTCTTTATTCGAAGAATCACTCAATAATATTCTTTTTGTTTATTAGCTATTTCCTTTAAACAAAATATCCAAATATTAAACATCAAATATCAACTAAAACAAGCATTTACAACAACATTTTTTATTTGCGAAAGATGTTTTTATTTTTATTTTGCATTCGAAGAGTAAAGAGTATCTATGCTATTTGTCGTCATTAAGCTTAACATCTCACTGTCAGAATTTTCAATAAACTTTGGATTGTGGAATACGTGGTACTCTGATCACAAAAGCTTAAAACAATGAAAAAGCTCACTGATATTGATTGAATAGTCAGTGGCGTAGCTAACATTTCAGGGGTCCCCTATCAAAAAAAAAAAAAAAAAAAAAAAAAAAAAAAACTCGGGCCTTTTTTTCTCTTTTTGTTAAATAATATGAATTTTCTTGTTTCAAAAATATACTTGAACACGTGCATGAATTACTTGAAGGATATGTATATTTAATTCAAAAATTAAGTGCCTAGGTATACTCGTACATACTTACATATTTTATATAAAACTCAAAAAAAAAAAAAAAAAAACATAAGCGAGAGCTACAGTACGCTTGCAACGAACTGTTGAAAACATAATTCCCTATATTTTTGTAAGTGTATGCGTCTGCCTCCCACATCCAGCCGATGTTTCATTTTCAGAAACAAAATTCTTCTTTAGCAGACAGAAAAAAAATTCAATAACATTAATTTTGTGTGGTGTGATGTTCAATTAGTGCTGGCACAGTAAAAAAAGGCGTGCGCTACGCCCAAAGTTAAAACGTTTATTCTTCTTGCAGATCGATTTGAACAAAACAAGACAAAACTTAAATTTTTAAAAATTAGATTTTGAGTGGAAATAGCGATTATGAGTGTTTTTAACAATTCTTGGACTGCACTCTGCTACGTAACCAAGAAATATAAATCTAAGTGTTCATCTTTTTACTTCAAAACTGCGACCGATAGTTAAAAAACGTTAAAAAATAATGCATTATACGACTTTTGACGGAAACGCCCCTTAAAAGTGGGCGTGTCTTCAAAATTTGAAGCACTAACTGAGCTTTGATCAGTATTTAGGCATATGTGTAAAACTACAGCTGAATCAAGTAGTTTTTAAACAATCTTACCTGAACAAAGGTATTTTATCAAAATCACGCCTTTAAAAGTGGGCGTATTGAAAAAATGTACAAAAGAAAATGTAGAGATATATTTCTTAAATAACGAACGGAAGGAAAAAGGTTTAAATTAAACATTGGAAATGCCTTAAATTCTTAAGGCTACGTTTTTCGTTCTTTCATGAAAAGTAGGTGTAAGCCACTCCCAAAATTCAAAAATTTCTTTTCATACACAAACCTTTTCGTTTCTATTAAGAGACGCAAAATTTTGGCTTGCGGATTAATTATAAATACCGTTTATTTACAAAAACAATTTTTTTATAGTTTCTAATGAAAAGTGGGCGTCAGCCACGCCCAAAATCAATTTTTTTGATTTCATACACAAGATGTTTATGTGCCAGTAAGACCCACAAAATTTAATGTTTATCGCTTTAATATAACAATTGTTATTTTATAAAAACAATATTGATGGTTTTGTATGAAAAATAGGCGTAAGCCACGCCCAAACTGAAATATTTTTATTTGATTGGAAGAAAGTTTACCTAAAGCTTACGTGTGCAAAATTTTAGCGTTATGCTTTTATCGTAACTGTACAAAAAAACATAATTTAATTTTATTAAATTGAGGTTATTCAACAAAAATTGCGATTGTGGGCGTGTTTGTGGGCGGATTTTACCGGTTCAAGAACTTAGCCTTACTCTTGAACCAAAGATTATATATACCAAAATTTCTAGCTCAAAAATTGCGACCTCTAGAGAGTATACATACGGACGGACGGACGGACGGGCGGACGGACGGACGGACATGGCTAAATCGACTAGGCTTTTGATTCTGAGTCAGAATATATATACTTTTCTATACCTAACGTTATTATTTCTCTATGTTACAAACTCCACACCAAATACAATATACCCATTCTATAGAATAGGGTATAAAGAGAGCCAATCAAAATCGGATGGATGACTTCTTTTGGCCCACCTTGTATAAATGCTTCACCATCAGCCGATGTGAGCCATAATCGCCGCCATATTGCAACATGCGACAGATGAACGAAAAAAATGTATGCGACGGAAAAAAAGAAAGTTTCACTTTTCTGCTTTCTTAGTTTTTGGCTACTTGTATGCAAAAAACTGGAATCTAGTTTTAGTGGCTTTTTTTTTGCATACGAATATGATACTGAAACTAAAACTTTTAAGTATCCTACTGTCCAACCATCAGGTCTTACAAATGAGTTGATACAACATAGTCTCAAAATACTGAATTGTTTCAATTATGCAGAACGGATTGCACACCATTGTATAGAACTAAATGCTAAAATATAACGACAAAAAGATTCAAAAATACGTATGTATGTTGCCTGTTATGGCAGGAATTAAAAAATGTCTCTTTCGCTTTCTAAGAAAACTCTTAAAACAATAGCAACGTATGTGCCAAATGCAGATCCTTCTACAAATACAAATAGGATTCCCCCATGCCATAACCCATACTAATAAACTAAACTTTCCAAACTCCAGCTGTGTTTGAAATTAAGCTTGTTACCACCTCAAAAAGTGTGTTTAATTTTTGCACGTTTCCTAGTCACAGGACAAAAACACTAATGAACACAATATTCACCTATCACCTTTACTGATGCTGCTACGAGTATTTTCTGCATTCTGCACCTTGTGTTGACATTGTATCCGCAATATACTCGGCATGTTATCTGGAGAAGAATGTCCTTGTACAAGTCGTCATAATGAGGAATTATGATGAACATAAAACATCACTCCAAGTTTTTTTAATTTTTAGCTAACCAAATACTTCATAATGATTTGCTCTAGTTTTCATGGTTTCAGAAACGAGACTTCAAAAAAAATGTCCTGAAAAGAGACTTCCGTGATTTTTAATCTTAAATAAACTACAAAAAGAACAAAACTTCCCCCAAGGACTAGGTATTCTGAACGAACAGAAAAAAAAAATAATGTCGGGAGGAGATAGTTTGATGCAGTAAGATTTCTTTATGTTGGATTTCTCAAAAAAAAGAACTTTGCATAATAAACTCCTCCGCTCAAACTCATGTTCATACATACTCGTAGGAGATTTGAATGAAACCTTGAATCTGTGCCAAATAATGTCCTGTTCTGGAGTTGTCACATCACATCTCCATACATACGAGTATGTATGCTAAAACACTCTTTAAAAAAAATTCCATCAAAACTTTTAAATTCCTTTTCGGCAAGCATCCTTGTCGCATATACGAGTACATTACGTATACCGAAACAGAAACAGGATATACAGATACACCCCTACAAAAGATGGGAGACATCCAAACTTTTCTTATACATACTCATACATGTTCATATACATATACATATCTATATTTTAAAGTTTCGTAAACGACACAACAACAACCGGGGCTACTCAGAATTTTAATCCACAACTTCAAAGTGTGTCAATATTTAAGCATTGAAGTATTGAAGATCCTAATCACGTTTTATTTTGTTGATCACAAAGGAAGTGTCAACTGGATATGGCAGCCAAAGGCGATATTTAATGGTCCATTGCTCAACCGGAAGTCCCACAAAAGTGTAAATGAATAATAGACGAGTGGAATCCTTTTGCAAGCTTTTACCACATTGATGTGTGTGTTTGTGTGTGTGTTTATTTATTATTTTCTTGTTTACGTTGATGCTTTTGTTATTAATGTTGGACTGGGGTATCGTACAACATAGGCGCTTTTTCATCCTTCCTCTTCCTAGTTCTTGCTTCCTTCACTTGATTTTGCCTTTTGTGTAGACAAAAAAAAAGAGGTGATGACAGTGAAAAATTGCTATGGGTTATTTGAAAACAATGGAAGATATTTTTCATGGATATCTGTTCGCTCAGTGGGACAAGAAAATGTCCTGTTCAAATGAATTGAGTATTTTTTTTTTTGAGAATATGATGGCTTTGCTTCTATTTTGAGATACAAAAAAAGGACGATTTTTTTTTTTTTTTTATTTCATGTGAAAACCGCTCTGTAAACTTTTGTGGTATATTATAACCGCTTTAAAAATGGACGAGATAAACTTCAATTTAAGGGTCATAAATGTAATTATGTATAAACTTCCTTTCTGGAAGGAATATTTTATCCCACAAACACTAACCGCAACAGGAAACTCGGAAGCACACTCATTTTTTTTATGAGAAGAATGCTAAGTACATGACGGTTTAGTTTTTGTTGACCTTTGTGTATCCTTTTTTTTTTTGCATAACAGGCAGATAGTTCTCGTTATTTTTCCTAAGGGTGGGCTTTGACATTTCAACTTAATTTTTCTGGCTCCTGCACAAAGTAATAACAGAAGTTGGAAGAGATTTTGTTGTGCTTGTCTTTTGAGCCAGTTCACATTTGCTCTTTCAATCCAAATTAAATGGACGAATAGTCAGCCCTTTTGTAGTAATTCTGCTCTTTTCTTGGAGTAGATAATTACGTACCTGTTAAAGTGACAGCAAAAATGTATCTTATTTAAGTAGAAGAACTGAACTGTGTGTTGGCTAATTGCGGTTACGAAGCATTTTAATTAAATTCAGTGATACCCTTACATTTACCATGGTATTATGTTTCGTAAGATTGTGGTTTGCGGAACCCCATATGGTGTAAGCAGACCTGATTTATACAACTATGTAGTTTGGTTGGGGCAACAATATCTTTTGTTCTATAAATTACAACACATTGAAGAAAAAGCTGAAGGTATTGACGTCAGCAAAACAATTAAGTGGATACGAATAAAAGAGATCCTAACCCGGAGACAGAACCGTAGAAAACAAATGTTTGGGAAACATAATGACCAATTAAAGTTTCCGAAGAAATTGTGCAGACCGTCCAAATTGGTTTTCTTGTATCGTCACACGGGTCTCTTCTCTCTTGGTGATGTTTTCAATCAAACAATCATCCGACTTGTCCAGAGACGATAGTACATTTAAAGTGCATTTATCAGAATTTCTGTTCGCTCGTCAAGAAGCTGAATCAAATTGTTTAACTTGGCGAAAATCTCGACATACCATCGTTAGGGTGTTGCTGACCAGTATAGAGAAGCCAAGTAGAATTATATACACTGAAATCACCCGTAACAACGATTCCAGTGTCAAGATGATGATTCTGTTGGCTGGAATCAGACAGCCTATCGAAGTTGTTAGAAGTCAAATAACTATGCAGATTCGGACCTCTATGAATAAAACTTGTGGACTCACCAAAGTGGATTAAAAAAATGTGTAATTCGCAGAGACTCTCTGAAATGGAAATAGTCTTTTTATACATACATATGTCAAATTAGAAAGAGAATATAGACAGCAGTTCTAAAGAATCTTTGTTGTCTATTTTAAAAGGAAAATCATGTCCCATATCTAGGACGTCAGATCTCATTTTGAATCTTTCATTCATAACACGAAATATATACTTTCAATCAAATTTCTGTCAGACACACTTCTAGAAACAGGTAACAACCCTTTCTCAATGTTGATGCCTAAAAAGGACTTTCTTTCTCATCTTTGATAGATGAAGGTAAGTATTCAAAATATCGCTTATACTTCTTAAACTGTTTTAATTCAATTCATTTGTGTATTTCAGATCAGTCAATGGAAACCACAACCAGACGGAATCTTCTACAAACATCAACTCCTGTCTACCCAAATTCGCTGTTTCCTTTATTCCAAAAGTCCATATTGAATAAATTCATGTTGTTGACAGTTCTTATTGAAACTTCCGACGAAGGACAATATTTACTTTCACAAAAAAAAAATATTAGTCCAGTAAAAAAAACTTGGGTTGAAAAAAAAAATTAAGATTTTGCATCGATAAAAAAGAATAAGAATAAGAATAAAGCATATCTTATTTACAAAGCAATTCAAGAAGCGTCCTTTTTCTTTACAATTCAAAAATCGAAATCTTCAATAAAATGAGAGCAGATAAAAATATCTTTCCGAATACCATACACTTGCGACTTGCAATGCTAATACTTGAAATTTTTGAAGAAGTGGAAGTATTTCCTTTCAAGAGGACTTTTGTGGATTTTTCTTATAACAAGGATAAACGTAAGGATCCGGTGGCGGACGATGATGTATAGCTAGGTGTGAATAAAGTACTGCAAATCTACTGGCTTGAGGTAAGGTATAAAGAAATTCATAAGGATGAATATATTAAAATGTAGAAAAAGTTGATCAAATGGAAATAACTTTTTCTTCTTTTCAAGTTTAATCCTTTCTTTATGGTGGTATTAGTTTTATGTTTGGCTGGCATAATAAAAGAGAGTCATTTTTTATGTATTGAACTCTCGCCTTTTGTTGATAAGAACGTTGCGCTTCGTAGAAAGTCATTTTGATGAAGCAATATTTTATGATTCATGTGCACGCTGTTTTGCGCGATACAAAAGCAAGTAGTGTGTCCTTGGTTGATGGGGTGAATTAAAAACGGAAATATCGCGTTTACTTTATGTCTCGTCATAAATAATGCATGAAGTCCTTAAACGACAAGACATGGTATTTTAAAGGCAAAATGAAAAATAAAGTGAGTCCTAACTGACAGTCTTTGTTGTTTTTCACAAAACCAAAGGACTATGAGCTAAGAGAAATATGAATTTCAGTTTTATGCATTGAGCATTGGCGAAACTCGTTGCGGTTCGGAAATGTTATGGGGTTTACCAGATGACATATAAATTTACAGACATAATATAATTTGACAATATTTTACTAGATTTTAATGAGTTATTATTCCAACATGAAGTCGACAGCTTAGGCTATGACGAAACTGTAAAATGGTGGTTTACGTATGCTGTTGTAACTACAACTACAATAGACTATGAAAACTTTCTTTCAGCGATGACTTTGACGTTTGGCCTTACATGAGATATTAGCTTTGTTTGTTGAGCCCTGAAGTCACCCTGGGGTAACCACAACTCGTTTTTTTAAATACCTCAACTCGCCCTCAAGAGAAAATTCTCTGTTTTTTTAAACCCTGAAGTCACCCTGAAGTTGATCTTGGTGGGGCGAGTTGAGGTAACGAATCAGCTGTCGAAGTGACTTTTGCTGTCAAGCATTTCTTGTGTATCTTGGAGTTGTCAAGAAAACCTGGGGCGACCCTAGGTAAAGTTCAACAAACAAAGCTATTGAAAAGCTGTCGAAAGAATCAAATTCACACAAAATTATGTTAATTTATAGGGTGCTCAACGCTCTGTAATGACAGATCATTTGGAAACATGTCGTTGAATAGTATGCAAATTATCTACTGGCATTGACTGGTGAACGTGATTTAGAATAACTAGAGCTGCTCCAATAATTGAAAATACAAGAAAAAAGATTTTGAGTTAGTGTTAATCCTGTTCTTTTACTCTGGAAGAAGGAAGAATTTTTTTTTCTAATTGTCGATCAACTTTTAAGAACAAACTGTCAAAATCTGTCTAAGTTTCTGTTTATGGAGAACACTTGAAACAGGTAACTCGTGTTGCTATGCTTAAGAATGTCAGGAAATGGCTGACTGACGAAAGTTGTTTGCCCTGTTCAATATCTCCTCATGAGACGCAATAATGTAAAAGTAGGTAGGTAGGTATATGTTAATGTTTATCCAAGAAATTGTGTACCTACATATATGTATATGTTATTTCCAAGAACTTTTGTTCTCTCGATAATCTTGTTCAATGTCAGATACATACTTTAGAGAGCTTTACTATAACCCCATGAACCATGACATTATACCCGACTTTAATGCAACAATGAGTATGGCATAGGCAAAACTTCCTCTAGGAAGTCTGGAATAAATTTACTCAAATCTACGCTGTAGATACGAGTAGTAGTAAGGATTTTCTCCCTTGGGATTGCATCAAAGTTTTACATATTAAAAATTCATGAGACGAATTGCTTTGTAATGAGCCAACAAGCTCCGTTATAATGTCCTGAAGGCACTGATGCAGACAACAAACAACCAGTAAAGAGAAAGAGAAATGCTATAGCTATATGTGATGTACATTTTGCATTGTTATATATGACTTGGGTTCGGCAGGTAGCTACGTGCATTTTAAAAATGCAATCAACAGGAAAATTCTATCCTTTGGTAAACAAAAATATTTTGTATAAGAATTGAAGCCGATGCAGAAATTAAGGTATAGTGAAATTATGCGCTTACCCATATACCACACATGCCAGTTACTGGTAAGACAGTTGCAATACAGCCACATTTTCCACTCACACAGACAAACTTCCAGCCACCTAGAACACAGATAGGTATACCTGGCAATAAATACATGTAGTAACTTGCTTGCCAGTAGCTGGCATCTGTGGCTGCAGGGTAAGGTTGTTCATTTTTAAGAAATCGTTTTTAAATTTTAATCCGAGGATTACCAAAATATTTGTGCTTACAACTTTCCCACTATCGACTATACCTTGACTCCCATCACTGCATTGTGTACAGAATCTATACTACTCTAATGATGTATTTATGTCTTTTGTCTGTGGTGCCCTCTATATTCCCTTACTTTATTTCTTATGCCTAATATTATATTAAAGATAATGTGAAGATAGCAGGGACCTTTAGTTAGCATGCAGCGTTTCCCACAGAAATTATTATCTTATTTCCAAATTCGATTCCAAAATATCTCATTTCCCATACAAAATGAAATTTGTAATTTGGAAAAAATTACGTTGCAAATTAGGAAAAAGAAAATCGAACATCCCTAATTCCAATACCATTGTTAGTGTGTCTAGTAAAAAATGAAAATTTAGAAGAAAAAAAATGCAAGGCAACGGCAAAAGAACAAAACAAAATAACAATTTTGAAACAAAGTGCAAGGCAACGGCAGAAGTAAATAAAATAATACAAGAGGAAGGAATGAAAAGAAAAAAAGAAAAAGATGAAAGACAGCCTGGTATCAAACGAAATAAGGAAACTCAAATGATTTTTTCTTCCGATTTCGAAATGACTAATTTCGAGCCTAATGAAAACGTAGTACCACGGACCAATAAGATACAGACAACTCACTGCATGGTCTCTCTTTTTGCCTACAAACTGAAAGTCAGTTGATATGCCATTTATTTTGAGAGTGTGACTCTCTCCCTTTGCTTTACCCATTTAGCAAACACACAAAAAAAAAATAAATGGCATACGCAGGGATAGTTGTAGTTGCCATCACAAAATACACAGACAGAGATGTGCACGTATTGACAGCCAGGAAAAAGTATTTCGAGGGTGTTTCAGTCAAGAGGAGTACGAGTTGGCGGTCTGTTTTGGTCTGTGCGTAGTACAAGATAAGCTTTTGTATTAAATAGTACTTTTATGTTATCAAAGTGGTACTATAATTTGAATTTCGTGGCATCACTTTTTATGTCTTTCGATGACAGCGATGTCAGGTTGACGTTTGCGTTTCTGCTGTCAATTGATATATATTTTTTTTCTGGAAAATTGTCCTCAAATTAAAAGTTCACTTTAAAATGTCTTTCCTCTTAAAAATTAACAAAACTCTTATAAACAATGTACCAAAAACAGTTAACAAAGTTTCTCTGCGAAATACGCGTTTACTTTGCACTCAAATCAACGAAGAAAACCCTCAGAAAAAGGGTGGCTTTGCAAGTGCCTTCGAAAGGCACACCACACCAGTGGTCGAAGAGAAACCAGTGGACAACCAGACATTTGCTTCCCTGTTACGAAACTCAAAACTTGTCGACGTAAATATTTTCACACAAAAATTAAATACAAATCTATTTAAACACTTTTTACAGCTAGGAAATCCAGAGGGAAAAATTGTAACCGGGAAAATCTTCCATGTGGTTGAAGATGATTTGTACGTTGATTTTGGATGGAAGTTCCATTGCGTTTGTCAGAGACCGCAAAAGAACGGAAGGTACCTATTTTGTTAACTCGTATATATATTGTTTAACCCTTTTTTGTCTTCCTGCAGTGACTATGTAAAAGGATCAAGGGTGCGCTTGAGGATAAAAGATTTGGAATTGTCTACAAAGTTCTTGGGTTCATCAAAAGATTTGACGATTCTGGAAGCCGATTGTCAATTGCTTGGTTTGATTTCATCGCCTGCAAGAGCTGGAGGAATGAAAGCAATTACTGAATAAAAATGAAGTATGAAGTTTAAGTTATTTTGTATAATTTTGTTTAAAAAAAAAAAGAATCAAAAATTTAAATAGAAAAAATATTTTAAAATGTCAAATGTTAGGTCTGTTTGTTTTCATTACTGTGTTATGCATTAATTTGTATAATTCACAATAGAGTTTTTTAGAAAACGGCCGGCATCTACAGTATTCTGGAGGTTGCATTCTACTGTGTTGCCCTCTAGTACATTTAAAGCTTCGCTTATAATGATTATATACAAAATAATTTGAAGAAAGCAGCTTTATTATTTTGCAATATTAATTACTTCCTCAGCGATCGGATTAATATCGTGTTAAGTTTTGTTCCCGAACATTCGATTACTTAATTGCCATGATAATAGTTAAGCAGGAATTCCAAATTCGGAAAAAAGGTGGTCACATATTCTGATCGTGTCATACTAGCTTTGTTTGTTGAACTGCGAGAGTTGTCCAAAAAACCTGGGTTTTCCGTTCTCAAAAAACGCATTAGGGCTGCTGATTGTATATTTTTCACAACGCGCAAAATCAAAAGTTTTCATTTTGCTTAATTTGTTTGATTTTTATTTAATCAAAATAAATGAATTTACTTGTATTTCTTTTAGATTTTTTCGAAATAAAAATATATGAAAAATCAAATACAGAAGAAAAATACATAAGAAATGCTTGACAGCAAAAGTTACTTCGACAGCTGTTTCGTTACCTGAACCCACCCCAGCTAAATACCAAGATCGACTTCAGGGCGACCCCAGGTTTAAAAAAACAGAGAATATTATCTCTTGAGGGCGAGTTGAGGTGTTTCAAAAAACGAGTTGTTGCGACCCCAGGGCTCAACAAACAAAGCTACTCTCTGTTGTCTGATTGCTAGGTTTGAAAAGTTGTATACGAAACTACAAGGTTAGGTTACTATATTCTACAGGATCGTTTCGATGAAGTGCTGTTTGTATGGTTGTGTTTTTTGGCATGATACAACTACTAGAGTTAACGCCTTCCAATTTTCATTTTTGATTTGTTCTGCGCATCTCGTCATAAGAATACCTGAAGTTTGCGCCTTCTCGTTTTCGCCTTCCCGTTTGACTTTTGTTTCGTTCTACCCTCTAATTGAATTGAATGAAATTCAATTCAATTCTACCCTCTATACATTCTACACATTGACATAATATACATGTATATAGTATTACAATGTATTTTTGCGCTCTACGTCATAAGAACACACGAAGTTTGACAATGGTTTGTCGTTTTGTATAGCATCGTGTGCAATGCCATATCTTTATTAGTTGTATCATGGTTTTTGGCGTCTGCAAACTTGGTTGGGGGAAATTTGAGCTGTATATATTCCCGTTTCCCACATGCATATACGGCGCTCATAAATTCGCAAAAGTATGTTAAAATAGCGTTGAATACGTTCATACTGTGAACACATCTGAGTAGCAAAATCGAACATACTTAGGGAAAGTGACATTTGTTTTGGTAGGCTTGAAAATAGAAAATGCAAAACACGTCTTCGAGTTCGAGTTTATATTAAACCAACAAAAACCTTAGAAAGCAATAAAAACAATTGTAACTAGATAATACTTTCACTTCCAACAATGACGAAGGAAGAAGTTCTCTCAGCTAAACCAGCTGAACAAGTCAAAACTCGAGGATCTCGAGATCGTCATCAGAAGAAAGATAAACCCAAACCACTAACGAAGGTAAGCAGCCAAAACTGAGATATCAAATTTATTATGGAATTCTAAACGGGTATTTAGGTCATCATTCGTCGACTACCTCCTACCATGAGTGAAGAGGAGTTTCTCAAGCAGATTGATCCTCTACCTGAGCATGATAATTACTACTACGCCGCAGCAGATTGGTCACTGGGATTCGATGCAACTTGTCGGGCGTACATCACCTTTCGAAACCATGAAGATGTCTTTCTCTTCCGGGATCGCTTTGATGGCTATGTTTTTGTTGACACTAAAGGCGAAGAATACCCAGCCATAGTGGAGTTTGCTCCTTTTCAAGGATTACCAAAGAACAAGGCGCGAAAAACTGATCCAAAAGTCGGCACGATCGAGACCGAGCAGCACTATATAAATTTCCTCCAGAAGCTCGAAGAAGACCGGGAAGCCTGTAAGAGTGAGTCTAAGTTGGAATTCTCTCTACAGCCCAAGGATGACAAGAAAGTCACATCCACACCGTTGCTGCAATTTCTCATGAACAAAAAGATGGAACGGCGTGAAGAGCAAAAGAAACGCACGGAAGACAACCGACGCAAACGCGAAGAGGAGAAACAAAAACGAAGGAATCGAGTATCCAAAGGAATTCCAAGCGCAATTAAGGAGGAGGCGACTTCTGCCAAGGATGCCAAGCCCAAGGCTGAAGAGAGTGCTCCAGCAGATCCTCCAGAAGAGAAAAAGAATTCCCGTGCGAAACGTCGTGCTGAGCGCGACCAGCGCCGTCGTGAGGAACACGAGCAGCGACGTCGAGAGAAGGAAAAGGAGCGAGCCGCTGAAAACGAACAAAAGACAATTAAAACCGCAGACCAACCACCAGCGAAAGAACCAGAGAAGGTAGTTCCCATTGCCAAACAACCAACAGAAGGAGAAATCAACAAACGTAAGGAAGTCAAGAAATACAGCGAGAGAAGAGAGAGAAACCGTAATAAGAATTCACAACAATTTCCAACTGAATCTTCTAACGATAAGGAGTCTAGAAACACAGCTAGTTCCAGTATCAAGCCAGCAAAAGAGGAAAAGTCCACTGTCAAGGACGACAATGCCATGATGAATTTTATGAAAAATCTCTCAAATGTCAAAGAATTCGTTCCAAAGCATAAACAGGAAGCTGCGGCTGCAGTTAAGGAAGAAGAAGTGGTAAATACTCCAGTGGACATGCAAGAGGTCAAGGACAAGCTCGAAAAGATCTCTTTGCAGGACAAAGCGATCCCAAAAACAGTCCCCGAAGAAAAAGAAGATGTATTGACTGATCCGAAAACTGACAAGACAGAACCTTCCGAGAGAACCGAACGCTCGCATAGGAATTCCAGCTCCAGTGGGGGATACCCAAATGAAGCAAAAAGTGAGGATCGCAAGGAGCGACGCATTCGCAATAAGGTTAGTCTTTTAAATCTATTATTTTGAGTTTTGCTTTCTACAGACATTGTTCCTTACAGGATCGTCCTTCGATTATGATATACCAACCTGGCAAGTCAAGATTGCGTTCCAATGAAGACGGACAACCGGTTTTGGATACAAAAAGCAATCCAACTTCGGATACGGAGAGTTTGAAGAAAGAAGAAAGATCCAATACTGTTCGCAAAGTCAGTCGGTATTCGGAAAGGCGTTCCGGTAGGGCTCGAGATGGCAAGAGGCGGAGTAGTGAGGATATAACAACCAAAATAGTCGAGAGTCTTAAGAACAATGAAACGAAAAAGGACAAGGAAATTGAAAAGGACCAAGTCAAGGAAATGGACGTGGAAAAGCAAAAGGAAAAAGAGAAGGAAGTGAAAGTAGATGTGGAAAAGGAGAAAGAAAAGTCGGAGGAAATGAAGAAAGAGGAACCAAAAGAGATTGAAAAGGTAAAAGAGAAGAAAAATGAAGAGATTCCCTCAGATGAAAAGAAGGCAGAAGAGAAGATTGAGGAGAAGGAAACCGAATAAAAATAATATTTAATATTTCTGTTAACTATTGTATCTTGAATTCTTCAAATAAAATTTTGATATTTGATTTCGTTTATTGGTGAAATTTTGGTCATCGGTGTGGCCTCCATCTTTGGTTTATTTGTATTGAACTGCATGAGAATTGATGGGTGCCAATCTTCAAATTTTCACGTTAGAATCCTAAGATGGCAGGTCTCCATGGTGGCTGCTAGGGAGCAGGTTTTAGGGGGCTCTTCATGGTTATCGGCTTCTGGGGTAAATGCCACAGGTGTGTGGCGAAACTAGGATTATGACAGCTTCCATGAGTGTCTTGAGAAAAGCAAAGTCTAGAATGGCACCACGTACAAAAATACGAGTAACTAAATTGCTTTTGAAACAGGAAAACGCTCCGCCTATGCTCAACTAGACCACTGTGGAATAGGACTCGACAGAAAAAGTTGGAAGGCCAAAAACAAAATAGAAATCATCTGTGTTAATCTCAGGGTATTAAATCGTGGCCAAAGCGAATTTGCGCAGTATTGGACAGGTTGGAAGGATCTAGTTGCTGTCCTTCAAGAGTTTAAGCGATATTGTATATTGATGGTTCATTCTGTCCACATTAAAGAAATCTTCTTAGCCATAAGAGGGCCATAAAACAGTCATGCGGGTTCTATATATAAGCCTAGTCAGCCAACGCTTAATGAGCTAGGGCCTATAGAGCAACTGGACAACAAGGGAATTCGTTCAGCGTCATACCTACGATTGGGATGAATCAAATGAATCCAAAGTAGTCTCATCTTCGATGAAGCAACCAGGTAGAGCGAGGTCTTCGACAACAGATTTTAAAACCAAGTTACTTGAGCTAAAGCAGTTTCTGCAGAGTTGCGGAAACTTGGACCTGCCAGGAGCATTCACTAACTCATCTGTAAAAAAATGGAGTTGGAATGTTGCAAACCTAACTCATGATTGGATGCTCCTGCTCGGTTGTCAAAATGATCGCTTTGATTGGAGTTTTCAAAATTTGTATTCTCCCCGTCTTTACAGAAGTTAAAAGAAAGTAGGTAAGGTATGTTCTGTCCTCGGGTGCACAACATCATGACCGTAGGATTGGACAAAACGTCACGATGGACAGATTTAATTTAGTTTTGGTCGAGGACTTTGTCTGTTTGGGCTCCATTCTAACTTCTCAAATCAATATCAGCGAAGTGATCAGTCGAAGAATAATAATTCTTGTCAATCGCTGTTTCTTCGGACTTAGAATGCATTGTAGCAGCAAAGCCCTCTCTCTCAAAAGACCAAAGAGACACTATGACTATACAAGAACCTAATCATCCCATCGCTGCTGTATGGGAGCGAATACGCACGAGCCTGCCGATTCTTCAATTCCAGCCCAAATAAAGTAAATGACGTGCGTAGTTGAAAGCAACAGACTAGGGACTGGATTAGCTGGTGGTCGACAATGGACTATCTGAACCATCTTACCTACATACACGAAGAAAATCCAATCCAAGCACTTACCCTACCTTGATTCCAAAGCCGCATTTCGATTTCATTCAGAGACAAGACAATATTGGCATTCACAGAAATTTTGTTCAGCTTTTCAGTATGAATATGGAGAGCACTTGCGGCTCTTTCTCAAAATGGCTACATTAGAAAAGAATCGACTGTTTTTTACACATTTATATATTTTATCTAAAAAAATAACATCTACCCTACTGTAACTACATTATCTTGGACCTGTAAGTTGCATTTCTTGACATACTTGGCAAACTTTCTATCAAACTTCATTTGTTGCTTCTCGGTAAATGCTGCCCACTCCCTCTTGCTGAGGTACAACTTCTGGATTTTCCTCTTCAGTTTGTCCAACTTCATGGTGTTGCCATATTTGCGAATAGTACAAAGTATCACAATTGACCATTGGAATTCATCGGGCGTTGTTGTACTAATAGTTGGTTCTTGCTCAGCGTTAACCTCTGATTGCTTGGCAACTGTGTCAGAAGTTAAAGTCTTTTTGCTCTTCTTCTTTTTGGGTTCAACAGTGGCTGCGATTTGTTCCTTCTCTACTTCCTCCTTGACCATTTGTAGAATCTCCATTTCCTCGTCCTGTTCGATAGTGTTTTGAATTTCTTTGTCAATTTTGCGTTTCTTGGATTTGGATTTTTTTACACGTTTTGTTTCGACTTCGTCGCCGATGGACTTCTCCTTGATTTCAACAGGTTTTTCTTCTTCAATATTTTCGATGGCAACTTCAGGACTCGGGATAGGTTTTTTAGCTTGTCCATTTGGTTGAGACGCTGCTGCTCCTTTTGCTGATTTGGCAGCCTTCATTTTCTCTAGTTCCTTCTCTAGAACACTCCAGACTTCTTCGACTTGATCTTTGCGCAGTCGCATGCAATTCCAAGCAAAGTTAATGAACTTGGATTTTTTTCGTGGAACATTGTCTACGTTTTGGAGTTTCTGGAAAGCTGTTCTAGTCGCTCCGCTTAGATTGTATTCCTTTGTTTCGAGAATGGAGTGGATGATGTCCATCCAGCTGTCTTGTTTCTTTTGACCAGAGTTCTTGGGTTCTTTAGCGACGTAGTCCTTGCCGGAGTATTTTTCAGCTTCAGTGATACACTTGGTATGTGCCACATAATCCTCGCCATGAAAATCTTTCTGGCAATCCATGCAAGAGATGTTTTTTGGAGCACCGCGACACTTGAAATTATAATGTTTCTCCACGGAGGTTTTCTTAACGGATTCACCGCAATGGTTACAGGTGAAGACGACCATTTCTTTCGTTTCTTTGTGTTATATAGATATTATGTATAAATGGATTTTGTGTATTCTTTTCTTTGAGATGCAAGGAGATGAAATTAAACTTTGCGCAGCGCACGTGTTGTATACAAACTTTTCAAATTCAGCCGACTGCCGACTGTCATAGTTTTTGACGTTTTGTATAAACTGTCAGAAAAAAATCTACAAAAGAGGGCGCATACGTCGTTAAAAGGATATAGAGATGTTGAGGGTGTTCACAATAATTGGTTTTTGAATTAATCTTTTTATGAAAAAACAATTTTTTTTTAAATGCTCTATGTTATCCATTTTTCGTTTTTCAACTATCAGAAATCAAATCAGAATATTCACAAACTGGCAGCAGCTATAAGAAGTAATGCGATTTGGTAAGATATCATTAGCCCAATTACAAAATGTGTAGCTATAGAGGATTAGAGCAAAAAAAAAAACTACAAGAGAATTCAAAATTGTACCTATTATATTTTGTTTATGAAATGAAAGTAAATGTTACACTTTTGCAATGAATTTGACGGAATTTTAGTTGTTTTTATTTCCAGCCACCGATAAAAATTTCTTTTTATCAATTGAATTGGGTTTGAAGCGTATCACTTTTGACGTTTATATTTTCGTTCAGCTTTTAGCTCAGTCTGTCCCATTTATTTACAAGAAGCTCGTAGAGCTCATTCTGAAGCTGAACAAAAATACGAATTCTATGCTCTGAAGTATCTGAAGCAAAAAAGAAACACTTATTTTTTTTAAACTCAAGCTCTGCAGTGAACTAAAAAAAAAACGAGTATTTTGTGAAGTTTTTTGACAGCAACGTTTTAAAGCCTTTAAAAATACAGGAGCATAAGTTTACACCCGTTATATAAATGAAGTCCATTTCATTTCTGAAGATAGGAGGTAATCAGTTTTAAGTTTATACATTCAAAACACAATCAATCTATTGTGAATGTTCTTACCAAACATCCCTGCTTCAATGGCTTCATAAATTTTCAACAACAACCAAACAACAACAAACTGTCAAGAAAGGACCGTTATTATGTTTTTTTTTTATTGTGAAAAACTTTTCTTTTGTTTTGTATGCCTTTATCTCTTAATTTTAATTTATTTTAATATTTTTGTTTGATTCATCAATTAATAACGAAGGTAACTATGTTTTAATATATTTCCATTGAATTCTCAAACAGTTTTGCCAAATCCTCACGACTCTGTTCCCTCGGTGCTAGTTTAGTTATTCTCTCCTGCGGCAAGGTTCCCTCAACCAGAGCACCAATATCTTCACTCTTAAATCCCAGCCCATTCAAACCATTCTCGATTTTAGCTTTTTGCATGTATTCCCGCACAACATCAGCCAGTATTTTCCCGGCATCAGCCAACTTGGCATTGGAAATATCTCGACCAAGTATTTGTGCAGCTTCTAAATGCCTCTCGGGACAAGCTGGAGCTGTAAATTCAAAAACAGCCGGCGCACTAATCACAACTGAAAGACCATGGGGAATAATTGGATGATCTTTGTCATATCCCTCCGGTTGGAATGTCCTGACGTTTCCAGAGATTGGATAGGACAATCCATGACATAGATGGACTCCAGCATTACCAAAGCCAACTCCTGCCATTGTTGATGCCAGATGCATCTGCGATCGGGCTTTAATATTATCTGGCTGGTAAACGGCATCCATAAAGTTCTCTCGTATCACCTGTAATGCAAATCTGGCCCACACATCGGAAATTGGGTTTCGTCCTTGATAAGGCGGGCGTAGGTTGGGAGTTTCAGGTGCGAGCCCACGTTCAGTGTACTCGATGGCAGTGAAGCTCTCCAGAGCATGGCAGAACACATCAAATCCTGAGTAGGCAGTCACTCTCTCGGGCTGGGTTAGTGTGTGTAGGGGATCGATAAGACCTAAATGAGAGGAAAGTATTTTTATTTTGTTATTTTATTTGATTCAGTCACATCAGTCTCATTCACAAAAAAAGCACTAAGAAACCGTGCGGTTATCTAAAGATCAAAGATTTCTTCCCACAATTACAGATTTAAGGTGATGCATCGACTGTCAATGATTAAAAGCCTTGGCTTAGTTGAAGGGTTCATGAATTGGTAAACTGTAATGCCCTAAGAGAGTCTCTTATTCAGGGAATTCACATCACTGCTCATAAACTAGGATCCGTAGTAAGGAAAGACGAAGTTAAAGATATAACAACTTCGGCTTAAGGAACGCCTTCCTGAATTGTTATGAGCTCTGAGTTTAAATTGATGTTTTTGAATGTCTTCTGGTCGATAGTTTATTTTCTTGGTTTTGGTTGGGCTTGGACTAGGTCAGACACCAAAAAAGTAAAATAGGCCATCTTCAGCGCAACAGCTCCAAGCAGAGCTAGGTAGGTAGAGATGGTGGTTTTCTTGAGCTGGAAAACTAGCAAAGAAAACCCAATTAGCGCCATATAGTTACCATAACTAGATGAAGGGGTAAAAGGGGTGAAGAAGGTTAATTTTAGTCGGTGGTTGGTCAGGTATAAGCGATTAATCTGCCGGACGATCTCCTAGACGAGAACAATTTGACCAGAACCAAGACTTTATGCCACCTAGGAAGGTTGTTGGTTGGTCATGGTACATTATTTAATACATCGGAGAGTTCGTTCACGGGTTGGTTTTGTGTCTATTCATAGAATCGTAAGTTGCCACCTAGGCAATGTAAATTTTTTTCATATAGGTTCCCAGCCAAATCTTGATTTTTAGGAGAATCGCTTAGAAAATGAGTCAAAACACTCCCTCTTTAACTGGCAGACGATGCTCTAGACGACAAATGTGATCAGACTTCAAACTTTATGCCACCTAGGCAGGTTGCTGGCCTCTAAAGTGATATCGTTGGGTTCACGGGTCGGTTAAGTATTCATTTAAGTATCATAAAACCGCCACCTAAGCAAAGTGTATGATTCCTGAAATGGTACCTCTGCCACCGTAGTTTACGACAATATTCGGTTTTCTGGAATGAGAAATTTGTTTACGGAGAAGGACAGTATGAGCTAGCACATCTGAGAAACTGACTCAATCTACCAAGTAAATCCTAAGACAATTTCATGTAACCGCACTTCAGATATATGCCACCTAGGCAGGTTGCTTGTTGCTGAGGGTAAACTAGGTTTGTGAAAAAAATGGCGCAGTTAGTGGGGGTTCTCCAGACTGATAGCCTGCCACCTAGGCTACGAGTAGGTGTATGGTTCTCAGACGGGTCCTTTGCCAATCCTTTGATTTTTTAGGTCAATGCAGGGACTGCCTTATTTATTTTTCATTAAAAAGAATAACAAATTGCTTGGTAGAGGGCAGCAAGTGTCAAGTATAGACAGTTTGCCATGTTCAGCAGCCAGCGGTGTCACAGATCGGTGTATCTCAAGCATATACCTGAAGCCATTTTGAAGGTATTTTGTTTACTTCTTTAAGAATTGGTGCTCAAACTCTTGATTAGAGGATTTTAGAAAGCCTAAATGTGTCTACTTATCCTGCCTGTTTAGAAATCGAAATAAACTCACCTAGTTGTGGTTTCAGTAGTTTGCTTGAAATTCCAGTCTTGGCATGTAGTTTCTTGTAATCAAAAATTGCAACCCCAGTTGTTTCTGAACCAGTTCCGGATGTTGTTGGAACTGCGATCATTGGCTTCAATTTCATTGAGATCTTTAAAACAAAAACAAAAAAATCTTATCAACACTTATTCATAAAACAATATCTCACCTCCTTGCCCTTTCCTATGGGTTTGTTAACATAATCCAAAAACTCTCCTTCTGGATCGTTTGCAAATAAATTTGCAGCCTTACAAGTGTCAATCGCGGATCCACCACCGATCGCAACAAATGCATCAAAATTACGACTTTTGGCAAAAGTTGCCGCATCCCATAAGCTTCCATCAGTTGGTTCGACTCTTGTCTGATCGTACACCTCAAATTGTAAGCCATTCGCAGCCAGTGAATCGAATGCACTCTTCACACTTTGTAATTTGATCACATTGGGATCAGTGACAATGCAAATATTCTTTGATCCCAAATTCTTTAAATCTGCTCCCAATTCACTGGTGACGCCGGGTCCAAAGCGCACCGTAGAAGAAGACATCTGAGCAAAGTCGAATTTATTCGATTTTATTATCTTTTGCAAGTCTAAAGTGCATACAAGACAAAAATAAAAATATCAAAAAAACACACCCACCTCAAATGCGTATTCCATTTTCCTTGGGAGCACAGTTGATCCATAATGCTGGGAATGTGCTGGACATTTGCAGCTGGAATTTAGAAAGTGAATTCCATTACAAAAACTATTTTGGAAATTTTTGTTTTACTTGAGATCACTGTAAACTTACGAATTGCCAACAACAGTTGACATTAAATTGAGAACGTTCTTTCGTGCTTGCATTTTGTTTTGCTTCTAGTTGTCTGTCTCTCTGGAATGGCACTGACTGATGAGATAGTACAATGTTTTAAACAACAAACAAGTTTATTTTAGGAATATTGTTTGAGTCATATGTCACTCTATCAGCTGTTTGAAGTCAGCTTCTCTTAAAACAAATCTTGGTTCTCTTTTTAGATACTCGTATTTATTTTATAAGATGTGCGATTCGGGTGTAAACGAAACTGATTCCTATACGACATATGATCCAGAGTTTGATGAAATCTGGGAAGATATGGGTCAGACTCTTAAGGCGAAGGAACAAGACGAGGAACTACAAATGTTATTCACCAACCAAATGCGTTTAAATATTGCTTCTGTTGAAGACGAGAAAGACAAGTAGCGAGAGGCGTCTGCAAATCGTTTTGTTTTTATTGAATGTTTATTTTGATAACTTAAAATGTTTCATCGAAATTGGTTGTGTACGTTTGTTGTTATGTCGTTTTGTGCCTCTAAAAGAATATCATGTTTTTAAGTTTTATTTGTAACTCCTTTTTTTCGAGATAACAGATGACTTGATCAATCACTTCAAAATCTGCAGAGCGCTGTTAAATTTTGTTGTGCAGGGATTAAAAGGAGTTACTAATGAAAATTTTATATTTTACACACATTCTTAGTTTTTTATTTTTACTATATTTTTATTGTTTGTTAAGTGATATTTTGAATACATACTTAAATATTTTTGTATAAAGATTTTATTTTTTTTTCATTTCGCTGTTAACTTTAACTTTTTATTTATTTTATAAAATTGTTGTAGTTTTTTTTTAAATCAGATTTTTCGTTTTAAAAAATAAACTATAATTCGTCTTACAAAGCAAAAAAAAAAAAAAAAAAAACTGTTTGAACTACCAAAATGGCATGGTAAATGAAATTGCGTTTTAGGTACACCTAAGATTTAACCACAATGCTTGAATTTTGAGTACACAAGCTACATATGTGTAAATTTTCGATAAATCAAATCTACGAGTATGTAGAAATGTTGAGTTTCGGTTTTGTTTTTGAGCGTGGCTGAAGCCCACTTCTTATTAGAAACTATAAAAAACTTATTTTTGCAAACAAACGGTTCTTAAAACAAAACCATAAGCCCAAATTTTGTGTGTCTTTAAGTCCAAGCTAAATAACTCGTGTATAAAATGAATTTTTTGAATTTTGGGCTCGGCTTACGCCCATTTTTCATAAAAGAAAATAAAGTATCCTATATAAATGTGAAAGTTTCGATTTTTGGATGTTTGATGCTCAATAACGCCAGAACGGCTGAACGGATCTGGATGAAATTTGCACAGATAGCATATAGGCTACTTTTTATCACGGTTAAATTTATGGAATAATAAAGCTCGGGCTATTAAAGTAGCTAGATTACGAGAGACGACTCCTCAGGCTACAGGCTACTTCTAGATCAGCTGAAACGCGAGCAAAGGCGCGGCTAAAGGCCAGTAGTTTTATAAATTTGAGGCACCAATAATCAATTTCAACCAGTTTTTACTTGCGATTATAGGAACTATAAGACAAGTTATGCGTTCGTAAAATAATTTTTTTTTTGACAATCAAACATGACATTACGATGATAGCGAAGACGAAAAAGATGGTATTAAAATTCTGTCCGTCTATATGTCTGGCTGTATGTATGTATATTTTATAGACACCTACAGCCTTAACGGCTAGACAGATTTGCTTCAAACTTGGTACTACATAGTATCATTTATCTCAAAAACGACTCCTACGATTTTATATGTTTTGGTTGAAATAGATTTTTCAGGAAAAGTCTTGTAACGGTTTCTCCCGTAGGACCGATTTCATCAAATCAGATTTTCTCGTCAACCACTGGACGGATTTCGATAAAATTTGTAATGTGAAATCTTTGCTATTTATATACTATAGTACTATGAATATGAAGTAATAACTGTAGCAATCAGTTAGTACTAGGCGCCGCTGCTATCTTTGAAATGTATTGAATAGTCCGTAACAATGTTTAGAGGGCGACACAGTCCAGCACTACCTCCAGACTACTATAGATTTTATATTCAATTGTGAAAGTTCTTTTATAAACAAAATAATATTAATTCCTAAATTTTTCAAAAAAAAAACTTTTTTTGAGTTTGAAAAATAAGTAAAAGTTGTTTTTTTTTTTAATTTTTTTGTTTTTTCAGAAACGAAAAGTTCAAAATTAAAAAAAAATTGTTTTCTGATAAGAACTGCAAACTGCTAGACTTTGACATAGGTACTCAAAAGAATTCGGAACAAAAAAACGTTTTTTTGAAAAAACTGGTAGAACGATTTTGAACTTGTTTCCTTTTAATTCAAAACAGTAAAAGAAACCAGATGGCTTAATTCATTTCTTCAAAAAAAAAAAACTTTTAAATTAATGATTTTTAAGCGATTAATACTATTTTTTATTATTTTTTCTCTACTTTTTTTCCAAAATCTCCAGCCACAAGATCACTCACACATTACAGCAAGTTCGTGCGACCCAGCCGTACACTTTACTTATTCTTCGTTTTATGAAAAATATGTCTTTGAATTTTTGTGTGTAATGTTTTTCAATACGCCCACTTTTACGGGTGTGATTTTTATAAAATACCCTTGTTTGGTTAAAATTCTTTAAAAACTGCTTGACTCAGCTGCAGATGAATGCTTGCAAATTGACACGATCAAAGCTCAGTCAATGGTTGATATTTTAAAAACAAATTTTACTATCTATCGGTCTACGTTTTGAAGTAAGAAGATGAACAGTTTGCTGATTGTGGTTCGAGAATTTGTATGATACATTCACGCCCTTTCCATTCAAGATATAGTTTTTCAAAGTTCAAATTATTTGTTTTTATTTAGAATAGAACCAAGCTGCGAGCATACGAATGTGTGTCACTTATAGGTCATAGTAATGGTTTTGCCTTGGTAATAAGAAATTTAAACTTTGGGCCTGGAACACGCCCTTTTACTTGCGGTTATATAGCTACTTTAAGGCAAGTATGCATTCGTCGAAATAAAAGTTTTGAGATAGTCAAAAATTAAAAAAAAAAAAAAATCAAATTTTGTCGGTCTTTCTCTCTGTATGTGGGTATACTGTATAGGCACCTTCAGTTCTACAGGCTAAACTAGTGGGCCGAATTCCTTCAAACTTGGTATGTACAGTTGTTGACCCGCCAATGGTGACGTGAATAACCGGCCTTAAGAACAACATTGAAACCCGTTCTCACAGACCGTGTGTGTGTGTGTATAAATAGAGAATTTTGTTTAGCTCAATAAATACGGGACCAACCTGCCACATAACCGTTATGTTGAAGTTTATTTTTATCGGTCAGTGTAGCTTTTTAGGTATGAGGGTATGACCGAGCATATGACTGGAAAGAAATTACAACAATGGCTAAGAACACCTTCCATAGGACTGAATTGTTTGCTTTTTAAAAAACGGCTTAACCGATTCTTTTGTATTTATTATTTTATAATTAAATTTATGTATAGGTTAAGTTAGCTCTATTTGTGCTGCATACCAATATTAAGCATTAAAAAACAAATAAATACATATGTATTTTAATACATATTTTAAAAACACCTCATTAAATTTTCTCAGAAATGATAGTATACATGTACATATATACTGAATACCTTTGAACTTTTTGATTTTTTTTTCGAAAAACCACTCCACAGATCTTGGTAATTTTATCCTCATGTATGGTATGTCTGTCTGTATGGGTACATACAGCCTAAACGGCTGGACCGATTCGCTTCAAACTTGATAGATACATGGTATTATTATGAGGACATCATAGGGATTTTTGAAATTAGCATTATAGCTCTGAAATTAACGGTACCTACCTGCCATATGATTTTTATGAACAACTCATTTATCTCAAAAACGGCTCCTACGATTTTAATAAAACTTTCTGCATGTTGTTTATTGAGTATTCACTTTATGCTTTGGTTGGAAATAATTTTTCAGGAAAAGTCTTTGTAACAGACTAACTTCATAGCAGATTTTCTCATAAACCACTTCATATATTTCGATAAAATTTTTACTGGGAAAGCCCTTTCACAAACAAAACAATTTTCATTCTTTTATTTTTCAAAAAAAGTTTTTTTGAGTTTTTTAAAAAAGTTAATTTTTTTTTAGTTTGGTTTTTTAAAAACCGGCTTGTTCCAAATTTTTACAATTTTTATTTTCTGATAAGAACTTTAAATTGCTAGATGTTGACATACTCAAAATCAATTTGGAATATGTTTTGGAAAAGTTTAAAAAAAACCGTTTTTGAAAAAAAAAACTGGTCCAACGATTTTGAAAAAAAAAAATTATTAAAATTCAAAAAAGTAAAAGAATTCTGATGGCTTACTTCATTTCCTCCAAAAAACGGTTTAACTATTGAAAGTGATTAATAAAATTTCATATGATTTCTTCAATGCTTTTTTCCGAAAATCTCGACACCCAAGACCATTTTAACACATTAAAACAAGTTCGCACGACCCAATCTTGCACTTTATTTTCAGCTCAATTCAGTTAAAGTATATTTAAGAATTTCAATTCTTTTTTTTATATCTCAAGCCCAAAGAACACTTACACATTAGAGGCAGTTTGTGCGACCAAGTCGTGCATTTAACATTATTGCGCTAGCAGTAATAGAACCCTGGACACCCAAAAAATAAATGTTATTGTATTTTATCCTGACTGATTAAGAAGAATTTTGTTTCTGGAACTGGCGGTGGTAGCGGTTAGCGGTGACCGGCGGACGCCAACTTAGAAAAGGATTAAAAAAAATGTGTTTTGAAGCATCTGTGAACCATAAAACTACACAAGTTTTAATCAAAAACCATTTTAAATATAAAAATGCATTAAAGTTAAGTGCTTTTTGAGATGTTGAAAAAAAACATGGAAAAAATGATATGAAATTTTATTGATCACTTAAAATCACTAGTTAAAACGTTTTTTGGAAAAAATGAAGTGAGCCATCTAATTTCGTTTAGTGTTTAGAATTTTAGGATTTTTTTTTTTCAAAATCATTCGACTAGTTTTTTCAAAAAACAGTTTTTTTTGAAAAAACTTTTCGAAAAAATATTCCAAATATTTTTTGAGTATGCCAATTTCTAGTTTTTATCAGAAAAATAAAATTAAAAAAAAAATAGATCAAACCGTTTTTAAAACTCAAAAAAACTTTTTTTGAAAAATTTAAGAATTTATATTATTTCGTCTATTAAAAGGCTAATATAATAAAAATTTCATAAAAAATCCGTCAAGTAATTTAAGAGTAATCTGATTTCAAAAAACTGGTCCTGTGGGAGGTACCGTTATAAGACTTTTCCTGAAAAATCTATTCCAACCAAAAAATAAAGTTTGCACAGAAAACATTATTCAGAAAGTTTTATCAAAATCATAGGAGCCGTTTTTGAGAAAAATCAATTTTCCCCTAAAAATAGTATGTCAGGTACCGTTAGTTTTTGAGCTAGAATGCTAATTCCAAAAACCCCTCTGTAGGACGTCATAATAATACTATGCACCAAGTGTGAATCAAATCGGTTCAGCGGCTTAGGCTGTAGGTCCGATATAGTCCGATATAGACGGACGGACAGACAGACAGAATTGTCGGACCCACTTTTTTAGGCTTGTCTGATTGTCAAAAAAAAAAAATTTTTTACGAATGCATAACTTGCCTTATAGTACCTACACATAATCGCAAGTAAAAAACATGAATCTGGACAACCTTCGGAGAGTTTAAATAAAAACACATTCACTTAAGTGTCTATTGGAAGCCAAATATTTATTTCTTTTTTATTTCAATCCAAAACTAATTATTTAAACAATTTTTGAAAACATCCGTTTTATACATGGTAAATACAAATTTTTACTTAGTTTTGAAGTATTACAAGTACATATGTGTTTTATATTGTAAATTTGTATATCATGTAACGTTTTGGCCCTTCTTGCTACACACTCTTCAAATAATTTTTGAATATTTCATATCTCCAAAAAGAAAATAACAAATATTATTTATGTATAAATAAGTTTATATTTTATTTTTCTTTATACTGTTTACGCTATATACTTAAGGGCCATGGCACTTAACTAACTTGACGAAAACAAAAATTGTTAGAAAAAAAAAATGTTGAAAATTTTAATTACAAAACGCCCACAGGGTTATCCAATTTCAACCGATATGTTTTTTTGAGCTCTTGCTCACAAATTACACTTTATAATTTTGTCTTTTGCTTTTGAATTTGTTTTTAAAGGACAGCAATCAATTTTTGTTTAGGTTTATTAATTCTATTTTATATAAAAATATATAGTTTATGTTTATCTTAAAACTAATTAAAAATTATAATTTTCAACATACGACGATGGTATTGTTAGTTAATTAAAATAATAATCCGATATGTTTTTTTTGTTTGTTGCAAATTTTTGGGAATGTTTTTGATAAACTTTTTAGTATGTTTGTAGTTTTTAAAAAAATAATTAAAATTTATTGTTAGACAATTAAGTACAAAAACAAAATCTACACAAATACATAAATATCTTCAAGTTCTCTAATTTTTTGAGTTTATATTTTAAAACCTAGTAAGACTGCCATATTTCGAAAAAAAAATTATTTATTAAAAAAAAAAAACTTTATCATACAGCATTTTTTAAGTATTGACAAGTTATGTATGTATATTAAAATTTTTCTGAAAATTTAATTCTTGTTGCGCTTATAACATCTTCATCGCTCTTCTTCAGCTTTTTTCAAAAAAAAAAAAAAATTTTAAGCTTAGACCTGATTAATTGGCGAATATTTATGTATTTTCGGTTGTTTGCATGGATTTGTTTTGATAATGTCTTCGGAAAGTTTTTGATAAACAATCGAATTCTTTGAGGCAAGTAAAGCCATGCGGTAACGTTCGCCACGCTTCCTCATCATAAGTGAAACAACTTTGCCGATAGCCAACAACAGGACTATCACGCAGGTCACTATGATGAGAGCGGGGATGAAGTATGTGTAGCCATTGTAGTAGATACGACCACGTTCGATGATTATTTCTTCAGAGTCATCGTCATCATTATCCTCGTCGTCTTCATCATTGTCTCCATCAAGAAGAAGTTTGTCTGCAGGAAAATAAAAAGGGAGCATTAAAATCATTTTGATTCTTAGCTGGTTTCAGGTTATTAAGGCCAATTTAAGCAAGCCTTAAATAATTTTTCTAGAAAATCCCATCCTTCACTAAATTCAACGGCCAAAAACAATGGCGGAATTTAATGTCAGCAATTAACACGTTAGCCGAGCCCATAGTGAACAAAAGTCAGAACTGCACGGAAGCATCTGTCAGAAAAAAGATCAAATGTCAAATTTATGTCTGACAAAGCTGACAGCACCGCCATTTATGCCCGTATGTAGAACTTATCGAAAACTTAACGAAACAGAGCAAATATCAGTTAAAGCATAAGTAAGATTTACTTGTATTCGTTTAGTTACAGACGGCTCCGTGCACACTGTTTCGTCCATTTTAGTCCTGCCTTTATGTTAACTCAAAGATAGAAAGCAAAACAAAAAAAACAACTTACTCAACAAGAACTTGTCCTTGGTTTCCATCGAAAGATCAACTTCCTTGGCATTGAATCCAATATCATGAACAGCTGGCTTAGTTGACTCAGTTTCATCTTCCTTATCTTCTTCTTCATCGTCATCGTCGTATGTGTCTTCCTCATCGTTATCTTCCTCTTCAGAATCATCTGTATCTTCGTCAGCACTTGTATCTTCAGCCAGATCTTCTTCTAATTTCCTCTCTTCCAATTTCTTTTCTTCTTCCAATTTCTTTTCTTGTTGAATTTTAAGGATTTCCTTTAATTTCTTCTTTTCTTTTTCGGCCTTCTTTTCTTTTTCAAGCAGCTGTTGTTCCTCCCTCTGCTCTTCTCTGTAGAACAATTTCTGCATGTCAACATCATCACCCTTGAGGATGTCCTTCTTAATTTCTTCCATAGTTTGTTCCTTTGGCTTGAAGGCATCTGAGTTATGTTTGCAAACTTCGTGAGCTAACTCATCCCATCCAGGCACCGGTCGGACATTTTCGGTGAAGGTTGTGGCATCAAGATTGGCCATTGTTGGTACCTTTACAGGAAGAATGTTCTTCATTGTGGCATACACAATCATTCCCTTGAGCTCTTCATTGCACTTGAGAGGATTGTGGCTGATGTCCAGGGTACGCAAGTTCTTGAACGGCTTAATGTCTTCGGTGGAAATCTTTCTGATTTGGTTGGCAGAAGCGTTGAACAAACGCAGAGTCTCGAAGAATTTATATTGACGGCTCATTCCGTTGCTATTGTCATTCAACAAGAGGTGTAAATCACATTCGCTGACATCGAGCTCCCTAAGCTTGGTCAATGGCATAAAGAGGCGAGTTGGTAGTTTTCTAATTGGATTTCCGGCTAAATTTAACTTGGTCATGTCGTTGTTGTTCATGAAGATTAAATCATCCAATTTATCGATCAGATTGTTGCTCAAATCAAGTTCAGTCAGCTTGTTCAGAGCAGCAAAACTATCTCTGCCAAGATTAGCAATGTTGTTCCATGCAAGTTTCAATGTTACCAAATTTGGCATAGTGGAGAAGGTCTTGTGTCCCAAAGCTCCAATGGCACAATTTGAGACATCCAATAAATAAACAGCAAAGAATTTATTGAAGCTCTGGAATCCATCAGTTGGTAGTTGGCTAAGACGAGGATTGTCATTCAAACGGATAACATCCAGCTCAGAGTTTTTGTAGAACAACAGCGAGGACACTTGGTCTAATTCGTTGACTGACAAATCAATGTGACGAAGATTCTTAAGGAATAGGAAGGAATCAGGTTGGATTTTAGTGATGCCATTGCCCCTGAGATTAAGGTTAGTCAATTGGGTCATCTGGTCAAACATTCCGTGGTGAATTTGTTTAATGGAGCAGAAACTCAAATCCAATTGCTGAAGCTCACTGGCACCGAAGTTCAAATCTCCTGTGATTTCGTTGTATTTCAAATGGAGAATGGCAAGAGCAGTACGGTTGAAGACGTCCTTAGGGAGTACCTTTAGGGCGTTGTAGGAAAGATCGAGCTCTTCAATTGTCTCAACTGTGTCGAAAATGCGGTCTGGAAGTTCCTTCAATCCGTTCTGGGCCAAGTTGATATAGACAATGTTTGAGAGTTGACTGAATGCCAATGGCTTCAGTTCCATGAGGTTGTTGCGAGAAATATCCAGTTCTTCAACGCTATCGGACTAAAAAATTCAATTGAGTTAAAAAGAAACTTACTTATTCGATCCTTATACTCACTTTCAACAGATAATGCACGTTGGACATAACACTAAGATCATTTCCAGAAATGGTCAACATACGCAGTTTCTTGTTCTCCACAAAGGTATTTGGGTTGATGATAGTCAGGCCAACGTTTGTCAAATTAACTGAGTACAAGTCGTTCAATCCATGGAAAGCATTCTCGTGCATGTATTCGATGGTGCAGTTGGAGATTTTGATCGAAGAGACGTATTTGAGACCGATCTTGACGAAAAATTCTGGTCCAAGAAGAATTGGGTACTTGGGACCAACATCAGCAACAATCAAATCAGTGATGCCTGGGCCGAATTTTTGCTTGTCCAAATCAAGCCTGAAAATAATAAAATTTGAGTATCTTGTTCATTTAAGTTAAAGTTTGAAAATTCAAACCTGCTGCAAGTGGCAAACAAATAGCTATTGATGTTCCTGGCGCACACACAATCCCTGGGGCATGGAACATTTTCATTGTTGAAGTGAAGTTCTTCTTCATCGGGGATATCATCATCGTCATCATACTCCTTGTCTTCGTCGTCGTCCATATCATCATCATTGTCGTTGTCGTCTTCGTCGTCTTTGTCTTCATCATCGAGGGATTGTTCGGTGTTGAGTTTCATTGTTATCTGAAATATTCAAAAAAATTGTAAAATGTTGGTAAATTATTCGTTCAGAAAAACATATAAATCGAAACATTACGATCAAATGAATCAGTAAGAAAAAATAAGCATCATTTTTAGTTTTCATTTTGTTTTAAGAACTAAAAAACAACTATCATGTTTGTCACGCGTAATCTCTGAAAGTATTTAACCGATTTTGGTAAAATACATTTAACGACCTTCTTATCTTTAATGACAATGTTTAGGGCATTTTTATTTGCTTCGGTGTTGTATCGAACGTAAAGAGTCAAGTTTTTCTTGTTTTTTTTTAAATCAGTTAGTTATCATAAAAATAGACTTCTGAACTCTAAACAACTTGTAGATTGTCTTAAACTTCATAGTTCTCAAAAATATTTGATTTGTATTGTTTGGAAAGAAAGAAACCAACCTTTTCTTCTCCCTTGATTGGCTTCAATTTCGGAATCTTTTCGAATTTTTCCACTATTGGTGCCGCAGTACTTGTAGATGTGGTTGTTGTTGATTTCTTGACAATTTCTTCTTCTGTTGCGATGCTTGCTGTTGATGTTTTGTTTCCCTCATCGTCATCATCATTGTCATATTCATAATCGTAGTAGTAGTAATCATCGTCCTTTTCTGTTTTATTCGACAGGACATCATTCAGATGGTCAACAGATTCAGGGAGCATCTTATTGAATCTATAATATTCAATAAAAAAAAAATGTTTTAATTGAATACAAATTAAATAATGTTTACATACCTGGGATCTGATGCAAGTGGGATATTTTTATTTAACCCGTCTTTATCTTGTTTTGGGCGGTTAGTTGTGGTGGAATTTATTGGCTTTTTAATTTTAATCGTGGAAAGTTTTTTGGCCTTTGGAATTTCGGATGCAATTTCGATGTGATTATCGCCCTCTTTCAATGAGCTGGGTTTGGGTTCTTCTGTGGTCGATCCCAGTGTTGTGGCACATATCGCCACAACGAGTACTACCAGCCATAACTGGCGACTCATATTTGTTCTGGAAGGATATAAAATGAAACGAATTTAAAATTTTGTGGTCAAAATGTCCAAAAATGCATTTATATTTTAGTGAATTTAATCTTTTCTGAGGGAAACACTGGTTTTATAATATTTTTTAAATAAAAAATGTTACTTAAATAAAAATTATAAAATCTATAAGACAAGCATTAGTGCTAAAATATCTAGTCATGCACTGCAATGAGTAAATGTATAAAGATTAGGCGATGAATTTTATAGAATGGCGCCCTAACTTCTGAGGCGCTCAGGAGATGATGACGGACGTGGAAGTATAAGTTATATACTGATAAGGTTACAGTAGGGTCATCAACTTCATGTGGCTATAATTTTATAGAGTCTAGCATTAGATGGTTTTTAAAAAATAGATTCGTCATAAAATAAATTTCGAGTCTTTAAAAATAACAACACTGAAGTATGTGTTGCAAATTTGAAAAGTCAAAATAATCTTTTTTTGTTGTTGCTAGAGAAGGGGATGGTTTAACATTGAGAAGGGTTGAAAAAGATACTGTTTTTGACACAGCAAGAACTTAATATAAGACAATCATTTGCGGAGTTAATTCCCTTAAAAATCTTTATATCATCTGAATGATGAATACAGGTAGCAGAAATAAATAGAAATGGTTCCAAATGACTTCCTTGGGCTACTCAAGAAAATGAAGATACAGTCTACAAAGTTGACATGATAGAGTATCAGGATCATAAAGGATAACTTTTTTCTCCTGAGCACCTGCGATATGTTTCCTGTCTACCGTATATTTGTATAAACAATGTCCGAGCTGGATAAGCAGTTGCATTCCTACCATTGAAACAATTTTCCCGTAACACTCGCACTGCTAGGAATGGCCATCAATTTACCCCCGAGTCTGATTTCGGACGTACTGTTAAATACATAAACTCTTTTTTCAGCCGCACTACAAGAATGTGGAATGCTTTGTGCGGCTCGATTTGTCCCTTCCATTGTGATGTATACAGACAAAACCAATGTACATCGGTATCTTCTTTTATTTCCCATCCAACTTCCCTAAACGCTCACTGTTTTAATTCATGTTAGTGGTATTTATAACCCCTTGAATGCCTGCAAATTATAAAAAAAGAAATGTGAGACGCATACTCATAGACCCTCATTACTTAGCGACAGTCCACGAATTCCGCATGCTGATTGTTTCCCTAAAGACATTCAAATTCGAAATATCCTCTTACTTACTTAGGCTCTTCTAAGAAAAAAACAGGCCCCTAAAGATTCCAATAGAATGAAATCCAATCACTTCCATAGAGCTTATTGCCTTTTCAGTGTTTATCAAGCTGTTGCAATATCATAAGAAAAAGCTTCAAGTATAGTACGTCACTCATTTCTGTAAAGCCTTGATTTCAAGTCATTATTCATAAATCGTCTTTGCCAAATTGATGATTTAAGTCTTCAGACAAATTACAAAATTTCACAACCTTTGTATCGAACCACCTTCATGTTGTTTTTCTTTTTTTTTTGGTTATAATCCAAACTTCAACAATCCATGCGCTTCATGCATAACCAACCATCATATTTATAGCACAGCACCAGAAAACGTGAAATGCCTCACATGACTCGCAGTTTCTTTGACAACAACGATATGGAAAGCACGTATGTACGTTTGATCGTTCCACCTAATTTGAGACCCTTGAACTTGCTCAGAGATGGTTCCAAGTTCCAACTTCGAACAAAAAATAATAAAATATCGAATTGCCAGAAGCCAATAATATTTAAATTAAGTTTTGTATCTTTTTCAATAGCTAAAGTGACTAATTTGTATAGGCTCTTCGCTTTTAGTGTTGTTTTTTTTTTTTAGCTGATGTAAGGAGAACGATATTTTGCTCATTCAGCTGTCATGGTATTCATAGGTAGGTAGGTTCAAGACTTATAGAGGTCATATCAGTTTTCATCAGTTACAAATTAAAGTGATATTATTTTTTTATTTATAGCTGAGAATGTTCACAAGTAAGTTGAGTAAATCGACGAGTGACAGATGGTTACATGAAATATTATTTAGAAGTAATATAAGATGCGACATGAGTAGTTGATGATGTTATAAAATACCAAACATAATTATGTAATTCCACGGAGAAATCTGTCAATTGATTAAATCCATGGTTTTAAATTAATCATTTTGAAAGAAATGTGCTCATATTATACTCAAAAAAAAATATATTTAAGTAAGCACTGTTCGAAATGAAAGGTATGTTCGGTGATGGAGAAACACTGCTTAAGGACAGGACTTAGGGGTGTGCTAACTGATTTTGCTCCTGAAGAATAATGAATCGAACTGAAAAAAAACCAGTCTTCTGTTAACAGTGTGATTACGACTTTATTGTTTTTCGAATAACTGAAGCCTTCCCTCTTGGTGTTTGCATACGAAACATATATATGTATCAAGATTGCAAAAAACATTGATTCCCAGCAAAAAAAACAGGCTAGTGTATTGACATAGTCAAGTGAATTCGAGCGCTGTCTTATCTAAAAAGCCGGTTACCCGGACTCCTAGTGTATTCGTAGCTACATGGCAGAAAATAAAGGCTGATAGTTTGTTTTAATGCGCATATCGCATTCAAAACTGTCAAAGATTTCTGGACCATCTAAGTTCAGTTATTTGTTTTGCTTTGTCAATTTCAATATAAGATGGTTCCAGAATTGGTTTACATATAGGGCTATATATTCTGTAAGGCGGGTACATTTTAAAATGGACTCTAATCAAACAATAACTTAATTATAAACACAAGATTTGACAGATGTCACAAGAACAACAACATGGAACTTGATATATTAGAAACCTCTCAAATTTACTGATCATACTTTTCACAATGATCATAATTTTTTGATGGAACTATTCCATTTAGTAGTTTTTATTTTTCACTTATGATTTCTCTTGTGGAATTTAGTATAACTCTGGTTTCTCAGTTTATTTTGTATTTAGCTTATGATCCATAGCAGATAGCTCAACACATTTAGTACTAAGTAAGGAGTGGTCTTAATTTCGAATTGCAACAAACGATTTCTAAGGAACTATGTTTTTTGAATAGCGATACATTTTCTACGTTATAATGTAAATTAATTTTTCAAAGTGAGAAAACAATGTGAAATATTTTCAGAATTTCTTTGAAAACAAAAATTCGTTGACTTAGATATCGTTAAAAATATAGTTCAAAAATAAAGCTGACGGCAGAAATGCCAAGCCTTTAATTATTCAGATATGTAGCTAATATGTAAGCAAACTGTCAATTATGAATGAATAAAATGTATCTATCTATCTATCTAGTTCAAGAATTTCCCAGTTTTTAAGATTTTAAAATTGTGAACAATTTGGCTTGATGTGGCTCTGCAATAATTTTACTGATGATTCACAATTGAACATCATTAATATTTCATAATGTCCGTGACGTAATGGCTGTTGACCTGTCAAATTATAATTGATCAGTTAGATTTATAGCTATTCACAAAACAAAAAATTCTGAAAGCATTATTTATACAAACATATGTATATCTAAAAAAATCGTATATATACACTGGCTGGCCTTAAAATTTGATATTGGTTTTGAATTTCATAACTGTTGCTTGACGTTTGTTTAAAATTCCCAGAACCAATTTACAGAGAACATGTTTCAACCTCTGATATGCTTTATGATAAGATATGCTTAAGTTCTAAAATCATAAACAATTAATACAATCGTAACCTAATCACCAAGATACCAGATTCAATCATGTATGCTAATGTTATGTTAGTTAATTAGAAGACCTCGTAAAAATAAATCTAAAGCTCGTGCGAAAAAAAAAACCTATCTAATTCATTATCCCATCCGTGTTAGTGGAGGTAGTTTGCATAATTTTTGTCATAAAATTTAATAATAATTATGTGGTTGTTTCTGTTTCGCTTCTAGACATTTAGGCGGAACAGAAAAAATTATAACAATATGGTTTGCAAATGGTTTTCGAAATAACTTTAACCACATATTATTTCAAAAATAAACTTTTTATCTTGATTGACGTTCATATGCGCTGTTGTCACTCAGGACAGTTACAGACCATAAGACAGTGGGGTAAATCATTCAAAATCACAAGGAAATAATCCATGAAACAGATAAATTAAAAAATTATTTTTATTTTTAAATAAGGCTGGCAGGTCTTTATGAAATGTCACAAACTCTTGAGAATGTGACCAACATAACAAAAACCGGAGGTTCTTTCAACTTAACCCATAACACCTTAATTAGAACCTCAAAATGAATTAATTTATACTTTTGCTTAATCACTTTACCAACACAATAACAATAAAACGATGTGAAAGTTTTCCAAAACTCATATCGTGTCAACTTAGAGACTTTCAACCATGGGGCTTAACCTGTCAATGTTCTCGAACAAGTTATAATTCCCCTGATAACCACACATTTCAATATGTCCAAAGCTTTCTACTTTTTTTTATTAGGTATGGGAAAATATCCGAAAAAATATTCTTTGAACAAGAAACCGAAAAATGTCATTCAGTAAAGAATGCATAGGTATGTATATGAATTTTATTGGATATGCATTTTTATCAAAGTAGGTAAATTATTGCCGCGTCGTGTTGACAGCTACAAGGCAGTTAAGATTGTTTTATGTCAATACAAATAAGGGACGCAAATCAATGAATTCATTTGAAATTTAAAATTAAATCGGAACAAGAAGAGAAACGCATTAAGCGAAATTGCATTGAACTTGTTGTTATTTAAAATAACCTTCTTGAAATGTCATAATAAATTTTCGAATGCTACATGTACCCTTTTAATGAACTCTTGATGTGACATAAACAAACCAAGGCTAATAATAGTAATTTGAATTTCTTTTAATGTTCCAGTTTGGAGCTGATTGTTCCATGCAATAAAAATTATTATGGCATCCCGAGTTCAAAGCAATTTAAGATAAATGAGATTATACCAATTTCTACCTATATAATCAATGACGTTGACAAAAATGAAATTATCAATGTAACACGAGGCTAAAAACTAACAGTTTCGCAATATTTGATTTTTCATTTTCGCAATAGTTTGAATGTCACGATCTTTGTCTTTTATACTTTTAGTGAGGTTCTTTAAAATATGTTTTTAAAGTTTGACCCACATTCCTAAGGTCAATAACCCTGAAATGTTTCAATGAAGAGGTTTTTCTTTCTTCCTTCATGTAAAACTTGTCCCACTATTTTTCAATAAGTATTATATTGAAAAGTCACTATTGGAGAAACTTGGCCCCCTTGATTGTTCTCAAGACAAAGGAGAATTACTTTCCTAAGTTTTCTTCATTCCAAAGAGAATATTCAACCTTTTCCCATTCGGTTGCACTTTTATTTACATTATTGTACAAATAAATCTCGCACTTAGCGTATGTTTGTCGCTATTGTGAATCTAAATGACTTCGAGTCTCGCGATCTTAAGTCACTGTCACGTCACATTTACTAACCTCCGTCGAATATTGTTAAGTGCGCAATTTGACGCGATCCAATGTGTATACTCTGCAGTTAATGATGGTGGATTGTATGTTTTGTATACATAATGTGAATGAGAGTTAATTTCACTTGGCTGTCACGTAAAATTTATTTAACAGGTATGCGCGACATTATGGTTATGTACATTGGTACTGTTTTTCTATGACAGTTCAAGTAGAATACCCCGATCTTACTGATTGACTGATTGATTGATGATGGATGCATGGCATTCCTTTAATTTCTTTGACAAGATACGTTATCTTATTTCCTGTTGTTAAGAAATGAGCAATTGAACATCTATTTATGTTGCCAAAGAGAAGCCATCATAAAGTACTATGACATCGTGGGTATCTACTATGTTCCGTTAGAAAAGTTGTGTGTATCGGTACAAAAAACTAATACATAATTGCTTTCCAATATCCATTCGAACGCCCACTCGTTAAATCGCACTCCATGGGACGTTAAATGATTGCATTTAGACAATGCATCTGTAAGTTGGACTTCAGAGATGCAGATATGCAACATTGTTGTCTCTGACGTATACCCACACGAACTATACGTAGGCAGTGAGTTGTGGATTGTGGAATATAGTGGTATAGAAATACATATATGCCTATACGCCCCCAAATGAAAAAAAATCATATATTCAAAAAAAGATTTGGACATCACATTGCTCAGCATTGTTATAATAATGAGAGGTGAATAATTCATTTGACAAAATGTGCTAAATAGAAAAGCTAGCATTCGTGATCATATGAGTCGGTCCGGTTTGAAAACACATAAGAAGTGACTCAAACAATTAGCGGGTATGCTTGAAGAAAGCGGCACAGTGCCACAATAATGCTTACAAGCTTTGTTTAAGATCTGTTAGATTTTGCCTATGAGGTTTTGGTGAGAAAATTGAAGACGAAAATGTTGTGCACTAAAAGTAGAATTATCTTGACACATGCTTTGCGCAGATGCTTACCCAACGGTGTATTATACATTTGATATAGAGGGCGCTACAGTTAAACCCTCCTTTCTCTATAACAAAGACAAAATGGAGGCCAGATATAATTCATCTGGTTTTGTTCACGTTCGCAGCAAGCACACAAAACAGCTTTTGACTTAGAAGAAAGGTTCACAATTGTGACATTTTGAAACATAATCGCGGCATCTATTCACAAGCTCCAGTGTAGACATTGATTATATGAATCAAGAAATTTTGTACCCATGATACTTGTTGAACAACTGGACATACCATCACCCTCAGCGCAACAAAGAAGAGTGAGTGCGTTGACTCACAGGAATCGGATTTAAAAAGAACGCGTGTTAAAATCTCCTTCCATAACACTGGTGCGTATCAGTAAACACTGCCTTTTAAACAAAATTTAGATTTAAAAGCAAATAACTGATCATCAATTATGCTTAACCTTAAGCTTAAGCTTGTTCTAAAATCTTTCAAATTTCGCTCCTGTCGTTTGCTATTGAATGTATAGATAAAACAACAGCCAAGTTGGCTAAACCTAATTGTTCTTGAACAGTATCATTATAAAGCTTATTCACTTTGGTCTTCCATTTTATTTTAACACGTCATCCTAGCTTTAATCATCACTCGAAAAAAATTCTCAAGCGCCATTGTTGGTGCTGACGTTATCTTTCAACGATACAGAAGTCACAGAAATACAAGACAGACTGTCTATGAACATCTTCTCTGCAAAGAATGATCATGTGATGATCGGATGACTGTCAAATCGATAATTTAAAAGTTTATAAAACCAGTTTTCTGCAAAATATTCAAATCGAATCAGCTTAAAATGAAGCATTTATTTATAAATCCACTTCTTTCGTACGTCATTAAAAATGTTGGTCTTTCGATTCTAAGTTTAGGATGAGACACTGGGGGCATATATTAAACATTGATCTCACATTTATTATTCTATTTCCATATTTAACGGACATCCCAGTCGACAAAGAAGACAAAATAAATGTATTCCAGACAAAAAATATTTTCTATATGACGGAATTTTTTCGGTATCTTGGTAAAAACCATCCGTATGCAAATGATATTATGCAAACGACAGATTTTATCAAAATAAAAGACCCGAAATCTCGCTCTTCTTCGGCGAAACGTCATATATTTCGGAATTCATTTTTATCGTACAAAATAAAGGTAGATAAGTTGCTAATTTATTTCGCCTTGAGTTAAAGACGCCAGGTATTGTTTTAGATACATGTGTCACCTACCCGACACAATTATATTCCATTGTGTGATTTTCAGTTTATGGCTATAAGAATTGGAATATCAACATTGCGTACTCGATCACCTGCTGCACCTCTCCTCCGATCACTATAGTACAGCCGTTGGAAGACCAAAGCAACGCAGACGCTGACTGATGTGATCATCCATCCCAGACGCATGGAGTCGGTGCATTGTCAGGTAACACATTACACATCACGGTGCCTTCGTTCGTCGCGTCGTCGCGTCGTACCATGATCCATGGAGTGAACAGAGACACATCATGTAAATGAGTGACAATTTTTCGCCTCGCACTGAATTTGCAATAAAAACAATAATTTGAAACAATAAGAAGACGACTTCACAGAAGAGACCGTGCCTTGAGTTTTTTGTACATATTTTTTTAATGTCAAAAACTTGTCAGCACCGTGCTGTTCATTTTTGAAAAGACAAACGTTTTCATGGAGCTACATTCTTCATACCTCTGCCAACATGGGTTTTCTTATTGAGGAATTTTGTTTTATGGTCTCGTCCTCAGGTAACCTGGCTTGCCAATATAAGACAATCAGACAGACAGACGGTCTTAGATGTCGTCGTTGTCAAGAAAGACAGTCTTCGTTCCCATTGTTCAACAATAAACACTATAAAATCAACAAAACTTGCAACAAAACAATGGTAATGGTTGATGTGTGTTGTTTGCTCATGCAAGTGCATATGCATTGTCGTACAACAGAAATGCACGACAATGTCACCAGCAATTAGGAACAAACTGTGGCAAAAATTAAGTCGGGGGCGTCGTCTGGCATTTTAATTTGAAACATTGTGGAGTTGATTTATTGCGATCTTGGAACGTTCGTTGTTGCTCCTATATGCAAGCATATGAATAGGGACAAGTTCGTTTTAAGGCGTGTTCTTCTGGGAGTCGTGTTTAGTGAAACAAAAAGCTAACTTGCATTTTGCTATACGAATTTGGAGAGTTCATATTTTGGGTCAATCCATTTGTCTGAAGTGGGGTTTTTCATGGCCGTCTGCATACCGAGACTAGGTATCTACACATTTTAATATACAATTTTTTTGAACTTCAACACAAAGGCACAAACTCTGAAATAGATAAGCTATACCATTACTTGAAGTTTAGATTTGTTGATAAAGAAATTTATGGAGTAGCATAATCGTGGTTGTCATTTAATAAACAGAACACTCGCCCTGAGATGACCGAATTGCACACATTTCTCAACAAAAAAAAAAGGACAATTAGACTCTGGCAATGGCTAATTAAGCTGATCGATGATATTTCTTGATCTTCTTTTATACTACCCCTACACCATGCGCCCAATCAGACCAATTTTTGTCAGGTTGGATGTCTTAACGTCAAAAAGAGTGTACTCACGCTCAAAATTTTCCACGGTGCGATAAATTGGTTGATCATTAAAGTCATGATGAAGTCCGACTCCACGACAACTTGGACACTACCAAATGGCTTAGACAACTACTATGCAGCTGCCTCAAAGTCGTGTTTGAAAAGGTAAGTTTTACAGCTAACCTTTAGACACTAAATAGATGTTTTGTTTTGACAGACACTTTCATGTATTCCCGTTAACTTAGGTGACGTCTTCTTTTGACACTACTGAAGATAACGTTTTAATTGGTTCTGACATAGCTTTCAACAAATTACCAATATTTGCTCTTTAAGACTTGCTACACATATAAGCTAAATGATGATAAAGGCATTTTAGTGTAAGTGCGTCTAGCTAGCAAAAGCAGAGTGGTAGCCTAAAAATATTGTCAGTTTCCTTTGAAAATTTCCATGTCTTATAATAAATCGTGTCACAGAACAAACGATTTAAAGGAAACCATAATTGTGGGCAAAAACTCTTCTAAAAAAAACTGACCCATCAATCATAGATAATGCAAACCCATTATTACAATGTTTAAGAATAAAAAAAAAACACACTTACTTTTTAATTAATGCTACCAGCGCAAAAGACCAACTTCACCCAACTGAAAGTAAAAATAAAATTTTCAATGAGTTGATTGCCATAAGCATTTACATATTAAAAATAGTTGTATCTTTTTTGTAAAAATAATTATACATTGTGGTCTAAAAACCAAGCCATAAAACTAATACTACCGATTGAAATATCACATTTGAAGAGGGCATGTTAAGTATTCTATAAGCGATAAGACTTGCGACTTCAGCAAAGAGTTTTCAAAGCTAAAAAGACAAACGAAACTTGAAATTTCTAGATAGTAACTCATCCACATGGCAACAACTAAAAAATCCTTTCACTTGAAAAGAAACAAAGTAAAAAAAGAAACAAAGCCAAAAATTGACATCAAATTAAACGATCTTCACTTTAATCGGTCAAAGAAATCATAAAAAACGATCCTCGGAGGTCAACTTCCTTTTGATGTCTTTAAGAAAGGAAGATGAAAAAACCGATTAATTTTCAAAAATAACCTAGTAGCGATGACCAGTAGAAGGAATGTCGTCATCGTTCAACTGAAACCACGCATGATGATCAGTGATCATGTCATGCCAAAAGCCAGGTGCAAATAAGTATTTAAAGAAGGGGTTCTTCGTTCAGTCTTTTTTACAAGTTCCCCGCCGCGCGCTGCGCTGCCGATCTTTAAAAAGATGGAAGAATTTTTTGTTTCGTCTCCATCGAATTCTGTAGAATGATGGTCAGCAGTGGAACCAAAAGAGAAATGTGAAAAAATTCAGAAAATTGCGACATGTGCATATGCACACACAAGTTAGTTAACTTGTCGTTCTTCTTTTTCGCAGATCCTGTCCACGCCATATGTCGTGAGCGGAACTTCCTTTTGTATTATTTTTTTTAGCCAAAGGAATTTTGTCTTTCAATCGAAATTACTTAAGACAATCTGAGAAGTCGATTTTTGAACATTCAAAAGAGGAGCATGCACCCTAAACGTTTAAACGCTTAGGAATATCTACTTGTATATTTATGGCTGTGTGAAGTTGTTATGTATAAATGACATTTATTGATGATGAAAAACGAAAAAATGAAAAAAAAAATTAATATAAATGACATATAAATGACATTTATCATTATCTCCTTTCAACTGTCAGAAATGAAAAATTGCATAGAAAATTTTGCTTCGAAGAAAAACCAAAATTGTAGGTATTTGTATTCCTCTAATTCCTGTCAAGACTAGTATTTTTCAAAAATGTTGACAAAAAACTAACCAGTATGTGGTCTTAAAAGCGGGCGGTCGAACTTGCGACAAGTGATTGAACTTACCACACAGATACGAAAGGTATTGCAATCAAAAGTCAAAACAAATGACATAAGAAAAGAGCCAAACGTAATAGGCGCGGAAGCAAACGGAAGCTGTGTCAAAATTGAACGAAATTCTCCCTTCCGTTCTGGCAAATGGACATATTTTTCATAATCGACGGAAGCTCACGTATAACGGACGTATAATATGTCAATACAAAAATCTGTTTTGAGCATTTATAGTCAGTTGTCAAAATAGAACCCTTAAAAAGTGGACGGAGAGCGCAATTGACATCCATAAGCAAAACATATCGAAAATTGTACTGAACGAAACTGAACGAAACTGAACGAAACAAAGCGATATAAATTTCATTGCGTTTCCTGAGCATTGGAAGGCTAACGAGTAGTGTACCACGAGATTCATAATTTGTCATTCAAGAATATGAATCATAAAGTAGGAGCCATTTCGTTTAACTAGTATTTGCGGTTTCCACAGATTGAATCCTAGATATATTTTATGTTATAGAACATTGAATACAAAAATTTTGTAGTGAATGATCTGAAATATTTCTCAGTGTTAAAATCTACACAACACATGTAACATTGCCCTAAAAGAATGAGAGGTCCACACAAAAATGAGTGATGAGCCCATCAGCCAAATATGTACAATGTACATGGAAGATGGAGCATGATCGTCTGGAAACAAAATCATGGATGATGCCACATGCTAGTTGTTGATTTATTTAAGCTTTGGCGTGCTGCCGCAACAATTTTCGTCAAAACTAATTGGAAATGATGAAATTTTACATATTGGCAGCCATCAATCAATGACTTTGGCCAAACGCCAATGATTGTGCATTTTAGTTAAAGACTGTATTGTATATAACTCCCCAATCGAAGAACAAAAATGCGTTTCCTGTTTTTGTGTGAAGCGATAACTATACCCACTAAAAACTCCTTAAACCCCCGCGCATATGAAAAATGAAAGGAAAAAAAAAGAAGTCAAACAAAGGTCTTGACTTGATCTCTGGATGCTGTGTATGAGACACTGAGCACAGAGTTTGCATTTAAAGATAATGAAACGCAAAGTTTCTTCACCTCACTTATGGCTTGAGTTAGGTATACTCGTACCTACTCTCATACCTATTCCTTGTGAAATTTTATATTTATTGTCGTCGAATCCAGGTTTCCACTCTTCCTACGCATGCGATTTGTTACGCTTTACTTAGTGTGACTCTCAACGCTGCATATGATGTCTGCTGCTGTTGTGGCTATGGCTGCTCGATATTCCGACTCTCCTCGAGACATGTTTAAACTGTTGAATTCCCAGTTAAGAGTCAAGACACTATATTGTATCTTAACTACACGTTACGTATAGATACATTTTCTTTGTTATTTTCTATTTTCTTTGGAGCAAAATTTCTTCGAGGTTTTTGTTTTTTGTGTACCTTGTGTAAGACAGGGCCGGATTTGGTAGTTTGTGGTGTGGTTTTAGGTTAGTTCAACAAAAATTGGACTTCTTTTCTTGAAATTAAATTTTAGCCAGGACAGTTTGAACGTTTAGGCAATAGATTGTAGCTGTGCTTCTATAGTTAATACGAACGTTTTTGAGACCAATCTTCATTTTGTTTCATTCAATACCTTCTACAGTAGGTACAATCTTTATAAAATTTTATGTATACAAATTGATTTCCTGGAGTGTTCTTAAAACTTTACCATGCTCCCCCAGTAAGGGAAACATTTGAATTGACCCTCAATTTTTGTTTCAATCATCCCCTGGTAAACAGTGTTCATTTACAGTACAGTTGCTATTCGCTTTCATTTGAAATACTCTTTCCTCGAGTTATTCCTTTCTTTACTTAATAAAACTTAATTTTTTTTCGAGCCCAAATAGTATCACCTCAGCACATGCGCCCAACTTTCTACCGTCCCTGTTGCTTTCTGCTTACCAGATTAAGTTCAAAGGGGGCAAGGGAATATGGGAGCATTTGGTTGCACCTTAACACCTCCCCTGTGTTGATCGAAAGATTGTCACCGAACAAGTTTACGACTGGCGTTGCAAACGGTATGCGGCAGCAGCAACAACGCCAGCTTTATAATGCGCGCAGTGGCAGTACGTATATTTTCTGCCATCTATTTGCCGCTCCAGGTTAGATGAACAACCCAAGCTCATAGCCAACAGTGCTTGCTTTTTCTTCTCATTCTCATTACTTGAAGTGACAGTAGTGGCACTAAAAAATTTCCATAAAGCAATGAATTGCCCTTTGGTGTTGTTTATTTAGTTGGAGCCTGGTTGCATAGAGCTCTGATTGATATCTATCTATGGTGTAGTTTAAAGATTTGGGTAAAGCAACTTTCGAATGATCCCTTGCGGTGGGTAGACAAGATAGATACACAGTTACAAAAAATAGACTTTTATTTTACCGGTTTTTTTTTTGTTTTGTTTAGTTTTAAAAGATAGACAAGAAAAGGTTTGTGTTGTATAGAGCAAAGAGAAAGAGGTGAAAAGGTGTTGCAATGTAACCGGCATCCAATAGTTGTATCTTTTGGGAAAGATTTCGGTCCACAATTTATGGAGATGAAACAAATATAGGTTATGCTTGTTGAATATGGAAATCTTTTCTGTGATATGTTATCTGTGTTAAATGAATTTTCTTTGAGAGATTTGAATGGCTTTCTAAAATAAAAATTTAACTGTCGACTAATTAGGCAAGAAGGAATTTATTGTAACAGTTGAAAATTTGGTCAAAAACATCGTTAATATGAAATAGACAATATATTCTTTATCTAGGATTAGATGACATATAAAAATTGAGGTTAAACAAGAAATGTGACGTCGAAATGACGTCAGAAACAAACAATTATTTGAATTTTATATATTATATTCTAATATGAGTTTTAGGATGAAAACAGATTACTTATAATATTCTATTCTCCAACTCTTAACTGAATTGAATGTAACCAAACTTTCCACATATCGTCTATCACGTTTAAGAGAGTCGCCTAAGTACTGAATAGTGTTTTTTATGGGAAAATTTGAAGGGCATCATCTGATTTTTGTTCACCACGTCCACAGACCAATATACAGACCGCCAACTCGTACTCCTCTTGCCTGAAACACCCTCGAAATAATTTTTCCTGTCTGTGAATACGTGTACATCTCTCTCTGTGCATTTTGTAATGGCAACTATACCTGCGTATGCCATTTATTTTGTAGGTGTGTTTGCTAAATGGGTTTTAAAAGCATATCAGCTAATTTTTAGCTTGTAGGCAAAAAGAGAAACCATACAGTGAGTTGGCGGTCTGTATCTTATTGGTCCGTGACCACGTCTTTCGAAATAAATCAACACGACTTGCATGCTTCGCTCAGGCGTCAGTCGATTCATAACGAAATGGCAAACCGAATAATTATTTTTTTGTTCGTATAAATTTGCACGATTTTCAAACGTTGTTCAGGAGTGAGTCTATTAATTAAAAAATGGCAAACAAAACTTAGCATAAATCAACAGCTGTCACTGTCAAAAAGACCAACTCCGAAAAAAGTATTGCCAGGTTGAAAACCACACGTCTAAAAAAATACCATTTACTTCTCCCCTAATATTATTCACTCATTCAATCAAAGACACCTCAATGCAGTTAATAAACTGCTGAAAAAATATGGAGTCCTTTTTTTAGGTATGGGCTAAGGACTTACAAAATAGGTCCTTCGAGTTTCATCTGCAAAGTTTCGTAGTTCGCACTCGATGAAGTAAATTAGTCTCTCACTATTAAAATCGTACTTGTTAAACTCTGAAGTAAATATTAAACAATGGGCGCGAAACTAAATTGCCATATTATTCCGCTTAATTAAACACAGATTGCCACTGAAAAGATAAAATTGTATAAACTCTAAGAATTTAAATAAAAAAATAAGCAGTATCATAAAAACAAACAATGTTCATCACAAAAATACGAAAGACTTGTTCTAAAACAGCTGTTTCAGATAAAATCATCAAGATAAATAAGCAATTCATTACTGCAAATGCCAGGCACGAGCTTGGATAATTACATAAAGCTAACTTGTTTGCGGGATGTGTCATCAAAGTTTCTGTTTCCAATCAAGGTAAGTTTTGCCAGGAGTTATCTAACTAAAATTCTAAGAAAGAAGTATAGAAAATGTTGTACAGGATTCCAAGAAACGAAAATCAAAAATACAATATACGAGTATATGAATGGCAACCCTATGACTTAAGGGTCTACACATAATAATATTCTTAACTTTCTATAAGCTTTTCCAAAAGTCCTTTAAAAAAATGCATTTGCATACAATAGAGCACGTCGCACATACGCATGCTCAACCCATGCACAGTTAAAACATAAGAAAATTACGTCAATTGTGCAAACGTCAAACCAAACATTATTTATGAACAAAGCCATAAATTCAGACATACTGGAATTTTATATGTTCATATAAACAGATACTCTACGCGTGTTGCTACGTGATAAAATTGATAATCTAATAAAATTTCACATTACAGTCAAAACGTAATTAATTACTGAACTCACAGAACACCACACGCTTCTATTTTATATACCAGATACCACACCTACAACATGTGAAGTTAACTATGTAAGAATATTTAACGAGCGTCGGCAAAGGCATTTACTGACTGTCAGATCTCAGATCAATGTTCTTTGATATTGCATCTAACGTTGTTGTAAGTTGCTTTGACCAGATCGAATTCCAACGGAACCACACACAGAGCTTTGAAAATTTTGAAATTCGATATAGTTTTTCCAGTTATGCTCAAAAAGGTATTGAATTTCTTGCTGATTTATGTCGCTGCCATCTGACAGCCGAATTTGTTTAAAATTCAAAACTTGGAATCCAGCTTCGAAATTCTCAAAAAAAAAAAAAAAAAAAAGAAAAATATTTAGAATCATAGTACATATCACCCCATTTTCCGCTTTCTGAAGGTCATAACAATTTGGAGCTCAACCAACCGAAGAACCATTGTTTATATCACTTGTGACGTGAGACGTGACTTAAAATGGAGGCGACAAAAACAAAAATAGCATCGAAATGATAGATAATTATTTTTCTTTCAATGTAAACAACACCGTTGAGTGTCATCGCATGCCGACAAAGTTTCCTCGCTAGCTGACTTTTAGTATAGTTTGAGCATGGAAGTTATCGAAAACTGGTTTAGTCCAATACAAGTTGCTGCCATTTTACATCCGCGCCATTTTTCGATTTAATTTATATCACTAAGTGATGCTTTTTTTCATCCGCCATTACTTTAGTTTTTTAGAATGATTTGCACGTAATGCCATTTAGATGACTTTGCTTCCATAAATAGGAAGGTTTAAAAAGAGAAACTTTCGGCGTCGTCGGCGCGTCGCTTGGTTCTTAATCAGTTTTTTTACCCTGTCAGCTTGAAGGAAAAAAAAGGATGAAATCATAAACACTTATAATACCTGACTGATCTGTATCGATGTGATTAGACTGTTAAATGTTGTTCTTATGTCATTTCAATGGCATTCATGACACTGCGACTTTGTGCACATAAACTGTGTTTGAATAATCTAGGTGAGGCTTCAATTCGTTTCGTTAGATTTTATTTGCATAGCGAGTTTATTCTGACCATACATAGATAGTTAGAAACACGAACACACAAGCATCAGCAGAGATGAGATTATTCGATTTATTTACTTGAGCGTGCTCTCTTTCGTTATGCTTGAAACACAAGGTTTTGCCGACTTCAAACACATAGTGGTAAACACAGAATGATATCCATTAAGCAGTTCATTTGGGATTGGCAATTAAAAGTTATTACCCGGGGGGTTTTATCTGTGTGTTTGTTTTAAAGATTTTTCTCTTTAAATTAAAAGCGTAAACATTGATTGTAAATAATTGATTTAATACTTTGTTATAATTTTTGAAGGCAGATCGGTCATAGGAGGAACTGCTTCGAACGTTGAACGTCAAACTATAGTTGTTTGTGGTTTATGAATCTTTTATTTAGAAAAATCACCGTTTATTGCTTTTAGGTTATGAAACTAATTTCTCACCTTGACTTTGTATAGTAGAGATCAGGTGACATGGTTGAACTCTGCATTTAATATGCTTTTATAGAAAATTGGTCAACCTTAGGTGAACTCAGGGATAAGGAAATACTAATTTATTTTCTTTTAAGCCGGAAGTGTAGATTAGGGAAGAAAACGTGAATGCTTTGTGCTTTTTAAGCATTAAAGAAATATGTACGAAACTCAGATAACGACGACAAGACTGCGAAGCTATAGAAAATCGCTTATTGGCTTATTTTGATGCTATATAGTCGGAAATCTATAAGGAACCAGAAAATCGTTGATCACTGAATACATACCTTGACTGTATTCAGACAAACATTGCATTAATGAATCCATAAACAATAATAATTGGACTTTTCAAACTGTTAAATTTGGTGTTAACTGATAGATTCGTAATTTTAAGGCTCAAAGAATTTTTGACCCTTTTTGCATCCTTTTATGGGTGTTTTCATAGATAATATAGATAATTTGGATAGACTTGAGGAAGAGTTAAAACTTTTAATTAAACTTTTTTTTGTTTTACAGTTCACTGCATTAAGCTGTGTTCGAAAAAAATTGACAGCTCTCTTGGAAATTGCAGGTAGTGTCTTTAACGTCAGTTCTGTCAACAGGTATGTAGAGTCACAGGATTTTATGTTATGTATGCTTCAAAATTGGTGTATTTTTGTTTCCAAAACACAAAGTTTAAAATGTAGAATTCATCTTACATTGTAAGAATTTTTGAAACAAATTTTCATTTTCTCTTTAAATGCATATATTCAAATATATTTTACAAATTTGAAGACCCTAAGTAGTCATTAGCATTAACAACAAGTTTGTGCAACTTAGTCGTTGGAAAGATATATTATGCTGACAGTCAAATGAATATCAAACAAATAAAAGGTGTTTTACATCCATGAAACGACAAATAAGCTGCCCAGATAAGCTATCATGATAAACATTCTCAAAATTTACAACAATGCGACCCTTTTCAAATACAGAAAAGATATTCTTCTGACATGAAAAAAAAAAATTCAAAATTCAAACCCCCAATCCCACCTCATCCGATTAGAGATGAAAAAGATACATAAGAAGTATTTTTTTTATAGAGGAGCTGAATTTGTTATTACGTTCATGACAACTCTTAACCGCGAAAGATTGTGTATGGAGAGAGAACGGGTAAATTTTAAAAATTGTTTCTTTGTTTGAATTTTATAGGCAAACAACCTATAATCTTGAATAATATTAACGGTCGTTAAAAATGAAGTCATTCAGTGCTGAACGTCGCCGCCGCCGCCATTGGCTATTATTTTGTTTAAAAGTTTTAACAGATACAAAGTTTCCCTTTTCATTGATCGAGAGACAAAAATGTTCGCTTTGACAGCTCATATGACTGTTTATTTTCATATTTATTAAAATAAAGATACGCCCATTTATATTTATTAAGAACGCGATAAACTCTTCCTGATAAATAAGTCAAATACAAGAATAAATATAAATAAAGAAAAATAGGGGATTAGTTTTGTTTTTGTTTTTTATAAACAAATTAATAGCTCACGTATTCAGAGAGAGAGATTGGTCGATTGCACGTACGACTTTATCTGTAAAACCTTTCAAGTGTCATGACAATAGATACATCAATTTGAATGGTATTTAATTTTTAAATCATTTTTATTTTAGATAAGAAAAAATGTGAAATCACTAGATTTTATACTCGAGAGTGATACACTATAAGATAAACCATTTTATTGATGTTCGCAATAATCGGTTGACTACCTCTGAAGTTAAAATGGACTCTGTTTTGACAGTTAAGTAGTTCACTGTATTTGAGTAAAATTGCTTAGATAATTTTACAATGACGTTGATGAACAACATTATTATCGTAAGAATAATTATTAAGTCTGTTTAAGGGAGATAAGAAATTCCAGTTTCATAATTTACAGGCTTTTATATGGTTTTCGTTTTAAGAAAAAAGTAAATAAACCATTAGTTAAACGGAAATAGTTTTCCCTTGAAAAGAAAATTCTTAGTAGAAATTTTACCTGGATATTCGATTCTTTTCCAAAAATGAAGGTGAAACACGTTCCGAGCATCATGAGATTGAAATTACCTTAACTTGTCATTCTGCGACCTAGATTGTGACAAAAAATAAACAAAGTTTCCCTATTGTGAACTCTTAACAGGCATATTGGGAGAATCCAAGATGCGGAATGCTATAGAAATATTAACAAAAGCAGTTTTATTATACTTAACCTTTAAGGAGAGATATTATTTTTGTGAAACGAGCCCTACCCAAAACAGGTAGAAGATTGAAACCTTTATGTTTGGCAGTGTGAATACTTAATTACTATATCCTGACAGGTGGTACAATTAAAGCGAAAGAAGTAACTAAGCAAAATAAAATGGCAACCAGGCACCATTTACAAAAAATTGTTTGTGTTTTTTGTTACAGCATGAATGAATTTCGCTTCGTTGAGCAAGCAATTTATATTTTGATGTCGTTAGATATAAAATAACATGTAAGGTATCAAAAAAATACAAATTCATACTTTAAGTGTGATTTAATTGCAAGTTGATTATTTTTCAATCTTTTATGAGATTATCTTATGTTGTTTCTTGCAATCTTTAATAAAATAAAAAAGATTCCAAATTTATAATGAACCATATATTTATTCTAAGAGACTATATTCTGAATACAGTACAAAATCTTATACATATACGAACAAATCGATAAAAATATACTTCCACAAACAAGTTTGCACTTAAAACAAATTCTGTTAGCAATTTTCTGAACACGAATTCAAATCACGACTAAAAGCCGCCACAAAGTTTTCTCAATGACAAACTCAAGTATAGTGTCTATAAAATTTTGAGTACACTCGACACATGTCAATGTACATTTTTTTATATTCGTAATTATGAGTACAGTAACAACAAAAAAATTGTTTTTATTTTGAACGGCAAGCTATAAAAAAGTTCTAATATCAAGTTTTTAGACAAAGAAAATTTTATTCTAATCACCCAGCAACAAAAATTATACATTCGATATTTGTTGTATGAATTCTAATAGTTTTTTAATATACATAATGTAAATGTTTTATTTTGCTAATATTACCTATTCATGCCCATACATTGCGAATTTTTTCAGAACTCCATACTTAACATTGTACAGTAAAAAAAGAAGTTAATTAACGTGTCATGTCGATTAAACTATTTTAACGTCGTTAAAAACAAAATTTCTCAGAACGACCAGTAAAAAAAAAACATTATGTATCTGAACTCGAATGTCAATGACATCACATACAAAAGTTTTAATACTAAAAGATTTCCTTACTGATCTTGTTTTATGGGAACTTATAACTATATACGGGTAAAATACCATCTTAATCATGAATTGGACGAAAGATTGACAGTTGAGAAAGATAAGTTTTGCTTACGTACGTAAATTGCTCTCCCTTCTGCATTTTACGGACAAAAATCTGACAGCTAACTGTAATTTTATTGTGATACACAGAAATGAAATACGGTATGCTGACTGGGTGTTAGGTCACAATTTTCTTCGGAGGGTTGAATTTTGTTTCAGTTTTTATAAGCATAACACTTTGAAATCCTAAAAATAGTCTTCCCTTTAGAAATAGAATAATAATGAATTACGTTACAAAACACAACGTTTTGTATTTATTTATTAACTCAACTTACCTGACAGATTTTTCCGTTCATTTTGGGGTAACGTGTTCCTTTGACAGAACGAAAGCAAACGTTTTTATAGGTTCTGACACTGGCTTCAGCTCGTAAATAGCCGTATCTGGTAGTGAGGTGAGAGGTTTTTATCGCTACTTATTAAGTACTGTCAAAATAAAAGCTCGTCAATTTAGAAACAAAGCTCTATATTTCTTTTTACTCGCAAACATACAAATCAATCTTGTTTAAATTTTCTTCCTTTGAGCATACTAATTTTTTTAACGTACTCATTTTAAACGTCACATACTTTTGAGTTGACAACAAATCAAAACATAACAAACATATACATCCTCTTGGTAAAGAAATGGCACTTCTTAAAATTCTTAGAAAAGAATTTTAGATTTGAAACACAAATCCATATATAACTCCAATGTCAGCCACAGAATATTCATGGGGGTGTCTATTCACATGGAACATTGCCGAATGTTTTAGTATAGTGTCGACACTTGTGATATTTTGTTCATTGTTGAATGAAAATCTGATATTATGAATATCCAAGGATAGCAACGAAGTTGAGTGAGCGGAAATTAATACGAGGAACGCTTTTTTTTGACATTGTCAAAACAATATGTCAAAATTGAGAAAAAGCAATTTGGTTTGTTCCATTGGTTTACAGAGTGAGTTCCCGCAATGGAAATTGCACAACATAACGAAAGCAGTATGGGGTTTCTTTTTAAACTCATTTTAAACACCAGTATTTCATCAACTTTCATCAACAAATTTCACAAACATGACAAATACTTGGAGTATTTCACCTGACTTTGCAAATTCAAGATATCGCACTCATTTATCTTTGTTTGTTGTTTAAATGGAAATCTTATCTTCTGTAATTTTATATCCCATTTGATTGATTTGTCCTAATGACAGTTCCAACACATAATAATTAATTTGCAGAAAATTAATTTGTGATTTCCAATGGCACGATTTCATTTTCGAACTCAATTTGAAATGAGAAGCAAGTCAAACTGCTCAATGTCCCATTTTTTGCTCGAAATTAAATTCAAAATAAAAATCACCGCGGCAACCAATGCAAATTGCCATTTTCAAGTAAAAAAAAAAAAAAAAAAAAATGGTGACTGTGTATCACGTTATTCCGTGGTATGATAGTTTACTGTTGCCATAATAAAATTATATCAGGTTTGTCGTGATCGTGAATTGAGTGGGTTGATTCGGCGTCATGATAATTGATCATTTTCCTTATTAAGTTGCCTTAAAATGGAAAACCATTTTTGTTTATGTTTTATTTCTTAATTAAGTAGTATGCCGGTCTGCAGATGCTTATAATCTTAGTAGTTGGGTACATACTTTAAAGGCATTCAATTTATTATTTATCGTCTGTGACAACCATTATTTTATAGAGTCTTCGAGGTGCCGGGGGGTTGTTTAGTAGATTTTGACACCTCATGAAGAAAAGAAACTAGTTTTTTTTTCTGAAATATGCTCATTATTTGATTGATTTTAATTAGTTTACATTCCACCAGAGGAGGCAAGTTTGTTTATAATTTATTTAGCAGCTTGATCGGCTTACGTTGCGTTTTGACGTTTCCAAGTAAATTTTGAAATGACTGACCAAATCAACGGGTTATTTATTTTGCATTGACAGCAAAGTAAATACAAATCTTTCAATGGGAATTCGTAAGTTGTCTTGGTATGTGTAATAAGTATCAAATTATAATTAAATTGAACCTACAGATGCTATAGCCTGATTGTAGTAAAGTTTACACATGACTTCACTTTGCAAGCTCGTGTGAATTCTCGATGAATTTTACATTAATATGCACTTAATAATTTTATCGATCTAAGTGGAATTTAAATTCAATCAAATGCTAAGTATATTGCGTGAATGTTGTTTTTTTTTTAATGGAATTCAATGCACTAAATACACAATTTACAGTGAGAAATTTGTATTGACAAGGTTAATGGATAAGAATCAATTCTTCAATTAATTCGATAAATATAATTAGTTCAGTTAAATGGTAATTTCAATGCTATTTCCAAGTGTGTAGGATGTTAAAAAATCTATAAACAACATTAAATACAATAAACACAATAATGTAGAAGTATTGTGGCTGTGTGGAATGGTATTTTTATATAGAACCAATTTAAACTGATTATTTGTCATTTCAACTTTTCAAAGTTTGGCATTTGTTTTTGATTGATCGATAAAATTGACAAATTTTAACTACCATAATGAAATAGGAAGTACCTACATACAAGTGGTAATGACCTTTGACCAAGTTAATTGGTTTTTATAAGATAATTGTGAGTTTATTAAATTTAAAAAAAAAAAATAATAATACAGTGGTACTTTTATTGTATGACCTCGTTTAGGAGTGTTTTTTTTTTTAACAATTTGGATAATTGTTTTGGAAGTTTGTATTAAAACGTGTGTATTATGAGTTTGTGAAAAGGGATAAAACCCATATATTTCAAAATAACTGCCCAGATTGGGGCTTGGATATTGTAACATTGTCTCCCTCCTTCCATAATGCTTCAAAAGAAGGAACAGAAAGTCTTGTTGTGATTTAAAACGCGAAAACGAACGATGTTGTAACGTGTTTTCTCAGTACCATACTTGTTCATGTTTCACTGCTTTCTTTAATTGCTTTTCGTACTGCGGCATCTTCTCTTCAAGTGATATCTCAACTATAATGCATTTTTAGCAAATAATTGAAATATGTTGAAACAGGTATGTGATGACAGTAAAAAGTTGACAAGCGTTTGAAAGCTGCTGTCAAATTTTACTCGAAATCGCAGTATATCCAATGGAAATCTACTGGAAATCAGAGATGAGGATAAGGCAAGCCGGAAACCATCGTATTTTGTATTTATTTTCTATTCGGAATCTTAGCACCTATATCATTGCTAATACTATTTCTAAAGCCTTGGATTTCCAGGTCGAATAGCGTAAATTATGATCACTGAATTCCCTTAATTCCCAAAGCGTCGTGTACGTCTTCGTCAAACTGAAGCAAGCTGTGACTCCCTGCAATCAGCGATCTCCTAGCATTCAAGATCAATGTCGTTCATTGTTCGAATTCAAACGAATGTAATCAAGACAAAAAAAAAAACGGCACCCACATTTTTCTATCAAAATTAATTAAGAAATGTAATGGGGCACGAGAGAAAACGTCACATTTCAAGCGAACCGACCTTGATTAAAAATTTTCCCAACCGTGCTTCTTACATTCCTGATGGTTCAAGGCGTTCATGCAGTGTCATTGTTTTCATATGAAAAGCAATCATGTGTTGTACATTTTCATGCATCCCACACAGAGCCGCGGAGGTCAGTTCTGTATGGAGTATCTATATGAAGCACACCAACAAAAAAATTACCACAAAAGGATGTTCGGATCATAATATCGCTATAAAAAGATTGTGACCATATTTTTTTCGAGTCGAGTTTGTTTTCATTCGTTTTTTTTTTCACGCTTGAATGGTTAAAAACTTCCTCATTGAAAAATGTGCCCACAAAGCGAATAATTCGACACACAGAAATAAAAAAAAAAAAAAAAAAAAAATATTTCATGAAAACCAATGCAGTGGAAGTTAATTTAATCGTTTTTTTTTTCTTCACGAAGCAACGACGAAAAAATCCGAACTATAAGCAATTTGTTCCACACATTGTAGGGCACCAACGAATTGGGTGGTAAAAGACTGTATTTACTGAGTGTAATGTTCCGTTGTGAATACCTTTAAGCACCTATTTACAGCTAATAAGCATTTAACATGGCTGCTCGAGGCTGCGCTGCGGCTGGCTGGCGGGGCATGTCCGTGTCCGGGTGTTGCTTGTCACTTTTTTTTTAGTTTTTGAGGCAACAAATCTGTATATGTTCGCTTACATGAAAACACATATTAGCAAACTCATAGAAGTGCAAAAACTGGCAGGTGACTGACCACAATGGAAGCACACAACCTAAACCCAAACTCTGCAAGTAGTGGACAGTATAGGGTAAGTTGAAAAAAAAATTAAATATTTTTACGGTGCTAACGACCTAGTAATGGAATGTTTAAAATTCTCAGTCACGTTGTGTCATAAAGGTAAAGAACAAAATAGATAATCGCGCGTTGAAATATTTTTACGTTCCACCAATTTGGACACGTATATACCTAACAATAACATACCCTATTGATAATAATTTGTCGTTTGTTTTTTAGTTGTGCCTTTCAAACATCGAGGGCAGATTTGTTAGTTCGAAAAAAAGTTTAGTGAACTTAGATCCGACAGACCATGGTCTGATTAGTGCAGCGTGGTGCGTTTCAGTTAAGCTGGATGAGTCACATCGCGGTGCACAGACCCAGACACCACATCCATACCACCTACGCTCTGTAGTTTCAGTTTGAAAGCCATTTTCATGGAATACAAAAATGATAATGACACAGGAATTGGCTTGATCATTTTTTATTTTTCTGCGGATCGTTTCACACACAATTCAGTAATAAAACCGTGAAGTTGAAAGCTTCCATTGAATATAGTAGGTATGTATTTGGTAGAGGTTCCGTGGTTCCCTTGAAAAAAGAAAATGAAAAACACATTGCGAAACTACTTTTTGATTAAACCAGAATTTCTTGAATATTTTTACGAGAACTCATTAAGACAACGACGAACGCGACGTAGAGCTATAATCAAAAGCCTATCTATAGGACTCTACTGCTTAATGTCACAGCTTGAGGCAAACGTCTTTATTAGTACCCATGTGTATCTCTCTAAGAGGTAAAAAGGTTTCAAAAGCCAGTCTCACTAATGGAAAGAACCTTAAGCAATCATTCAGTGAGATTTCCTTGTGCGAGTGAGAATTGATTTCGTGGTAATCATTAAGGCTGTTGCCGAGTCAAAGGGTTAAAAGTTATGCCCGCGAAATTGTGCCCAACGTTAATTAATTCAACGTTAGACCATTAATCTCTAACACTTATTAATACCAATCTGCAAAGTCAATAAAGGATCACAATTAGAGTCTTGGAACTCAAAGATCACGATCCAACCTAGAAAATAGAATATTATCTTCAGAGGATCTGGCAACCATTTTGAAAAGCATTTCTTTGATTTGCCCTTCCTAGTAAATCAAGAAGTGAAATTTTAAAAATGTTTCATTTCTTAGCCGCACAGCACGAGTTTTTGTTTTGGGTGTTTTTTTTTAGGTATAGAACTTTAAGTTGTGAGGACTGTTGTCATTGACAGCCATTATGTCATTTGCCAAGTGATTTATCTTTTGTCTGGATTGTTATTTCATCTTGAAACGAATGACGCTTGAACTACGCGAGCAAATTGTACAGATTTATTTCGAAAAAAATGGTTCATTCGATTCGATTTTCACAAGAAAATATTGGCTATGTCAATAAGGTAAACTGCTTCACTTGGAATGTAGATAATCCTCAAGCAAAACTGACAGTTGTTTGGTGTGCTTAGTTAGCTGGTGGAATCATTCAGCCTTACTTGTTTCAAAACGATGTCATTCCCCGAGATTGAGCTACATCCGAGCCAGACGCAGTATCTATGCCAAAAATCATACTTAAATAAAAAAGTAACTTTATGGTAATTAATACAATTTATTTGTGTTTTATATCGTTTTCTGAAAAAAAAACACCCTTTCAAAGGTTGCTAAAAGGTTGTTAGATGTTTGTCTTGTTGGAGTTGCTAATCAAATGCCTGCGCTAAACAAATGTCAAAGTACAATTGACATTTGCTGTCATTTGCAAAAGTTATAGCATCTTTAGATAGGTTATGACTTCTGCGCCATATTGTTTGAATTTGAATTATATTTTTTTCTGTCAAAGATTTTTAACCTTGCTTTGCCAAATTAACTCATTCTCCGTAAAAAAAAAGAAATAAATGCAGAAAATAAAAACCCCATAAAAAAATATCCTCGTCAAAATAAATAAATAAATAACAAACGAAATTCTTCTTTTAAATTATAAACCGCCTACAATGCCAACAGCCGGAGACATGAATATTGGTCATGCACCAAAATCCAATTTTTTGTTTATTAAACAATCAAGTGACGACGCCTCTCATCCAATTTTTCTGAATAAAAACTGTTGACTCGTGACTCCAGTACACTTCCTCCAAGTAATAAGATAAAGCGGAATATTGTCATCAAATACCTAATCCCACGCAGTTTAACCGCACAGTATCGCCTATTTAAATGCAAAATGAATTAAGCCACCTTCGCATAAAGTGCTTCCCCGGAAGTATTTGAGTTAAAGATTTTATTGAGTTTTCTTTCTTTTTTTTTAAATCATAATCAGAAAACAGAAAGCTTAACATTTATCTTTGTGTTTTTATCAGAAAAACAAATGCGAAAAACAATCCTTTAAATCAATTTTGTATTCCAACCGGAAATTTACAAAACGATCGGATGGAACGGCTGTTGTGTGGACACATTCCATTTGTGTTTTGAATTCAGATACTTTTTGTATCTGGGTTCTTTATACAACACACCAAAGTGATCGTCATAAATTGAAATAAATTATTTATCTATTCTGTCATTCTGTGTTTAAAGAAGAGGCAGGGTGATACGTTTACGTATGTATAAAGAAAAATACTGGAACAGTGAACACAAACATGCAATTTTCCATTTTTGTACAGTTATTGCGCCGTAATAAACTGACAAACAACTGTATATTGTTTGACAGTAATGGCTTAATGGAAAAACTTTTAAACCTAGGTACCCAACCGACGACAACGCGACGCCGACGCCGACGGACGTATGACCGCATTTCCTTCCATACTTCGAGATAAGAAAATTAAAGATAGTATTTCTGAGGTAGGTAGAAGGATTTTCTATTAACAAAAAAGTGTAAACTGAATTTCTTGGAAAAGGTAAGAATTGAGGCGATATGGCAATAACTGATTCACCATATTTTTTAAAGTGAATGAAGTCATTCATTGCCTCGTATGTGGGGACAAAATTTGGATCCGAAAAGTCACTATACTATATCTTAGATAATTTATTAAGTTTTTGTTTAACAGTTTTTTTACGAACTATAAAATAACATTTTTTTATTGAAATTGATATCGATGTTGTTGGAAGAATTTATCAAAGACACTCATAATTTAAAGTAAATTCCAGATTAAATTCTAAAATAAAAATAAAACCCCCAAAATGTTTAAAATATTAAGGTGTTCCCAAAGAATTGCTGTTAGACTTTGTTTCTTATCTTGACTATAAATGAAATCGGTCAAAATGTATTTCGTTATCGTATTTATGATTGATTTATGCCTCATTTAATTTAAAAGTCTTAGAGATCTTTGAATAGTAAGCTTTAATTCCAATTCAGCTTAGCGCCAACTAGTAAACAGTTGGTTACCGTTTTTCGAATAAATGATAAATTCATTCAAAAAATTTAAAATTTTGGTTCATCGTTTCTGTTTGCTCAAAAAAGGGATTTAGTTTTACTTGCTGGGAAAAAGGTAAGGAAATTTTGAAAATGAATATAGATTTGGTCGAATTTTTCGGGAAAAACCACAAATCTTTCACTGGTGGAGAGACTTAATGAGTCGGCCAAAAAGGAAAACTGAATACTCGAAATCGTCTCTGAGTTTTTGAAAATCCTATAGGAGACATTTTGTTCGGATGGTCCATGGTTTTGGGATCAGATCATGAGATTACAGAAAAAAATAACCTCGAAATGTACATATGAAAGTTTAATATGCGAAATACAAAGGAACATTTATCTAAATTTGCTATATTAATCAATTTTGAATGATGACGTATGATGATCACGTCATTCCTTCGATATGCTTCAAGGAATGAGACAAGAAAATCTTGATCACCTGACGAGAATATACTTAATCAATATTTCAAATTGAACACTGAATATAATATTATATCGCTATTAAAAGATACTTGGTTTAGGGGTATCCAATCGTGGCAATAGGTATGGCCAGTTGCAGTGAATCAAGACAGGTGGAAAAATTTTGTTGCAGCCCTGTTTTGGGAGGAGTTTAAGCGCTGCTGTTCTTGCAATCAGACATATTATGAAAACATTCTTATGACCCCTCAAAAAGGTAATATTGAAGACGAGGGGAAGATCTCAATTAAAGTATTAATTTAGGGCCAACAAATCTACTTAAGAAAGATGTGCATATAATTTTAGATTTGAAAAATCTTTAAAAAAATCTTTTTAATGCAGATCTTGTTCTTGGGAATTTAAAAAAAAATTAATTTGAAGAGTTTTCAAAAATGTGAGGCTGTACGAGTATAAAATGAAAAAAAAATAGAAGTTGGAAATTGACTTAAATAAATTAAAAAACTTTTAAATGTTTTAACAATCTAAAAATTCACAAAAAAAAAATATCAACAGATACGCTTCTATGCTTTTTTAAGTCCCGAAGACTTTCAATTTCAATCAAGTGGACCCAAATTAGTTTAAGTTTCTGCATTTTATGTATATCTGAACATTTAATAGCGTTGTTTTCAGTTCTTAATTAACTTTAATCGAAAAGTATCAATAAAAGAGCATCATAAAATATTTTAGGAAGGCTTTATAATGAATGAGAAACAAATTTGAGGCATTCGAAATATGTGTTCGTTGATATTTTATCAGGGAAACAGAATTGCACAAAACATTTCAATCAACATTTTTCTAAGAAGAAGGTATACAATTTATCAAAATTTCTGTTGAGTAGAAGTCTAGGAAACATAAACGTTAATATTTTGGACCAATTTAAATGACCAAAATTAAATAATATAACCTCCTCAGAAACATCTAATCATAGGTAAACAATATATCTTAAGCAACCAGCAAAGAGTACAGCAGATATCAAGTATCTTAATGTATTTGTAAGTGTTTAAGGCAGGATTTGAAATTAAAAAACAATTACAAAAAAAAATAATTTTTTTTAAAATCCTTGCTTTGAGTAACTATCCTTCTTCAGAAGAAGAATAACTCAACAAAATGTGTGCAAACAAAAACATTAGTAAGGAAATAATTTTTTTTAATCAAAAAACACAACTTTGCCTTTCGCGACCTGCTTCTAAAATACTTTCTCAAAAGTTTATAATGATTTTTAGCTGAAAGCGAAGTTTCAATATTCGAAACATAATGAACAAAGTGCCAATTGTGAACGAAATATGAAATGCTTTTAACACACACTAAAAGCTCACTTAAGAAAATGTAAAAATTATAGTTTCGAAATAGCATTTAGTTGCAGGACCCTATATTATAGTGTTGGTGTTAAACACATTATCCAGGCTTTTTTCCATATATTTTTGTCGTATTGAAAACACTTTAAAGGCAAATTAATGATCCGCAAGATGTTAAATCTGATCTGCAGATATTTGTAACACATGATAAAAAACACGTGATAGGGAAGACGTAATAGCACATATTTGCAAATTTCTACATTTTGTGGATGGTTAAATAAAAAATATTTTCCTATATCTTAGTCAGTTTAATAAAAAGTAAGATGTAAGTTAAAACTGTTCGTATAATACTTCGTAAGCACTTTGTCAGTGTTTTTGTCAACAAGTTATATGAAGCTGTCAGTGTGAGGGTTTGTTATCTACCTAGGCTTTCCAATAAAATATATGTTACGTTGGTACACTCCCTATATATAGGTATTGGTTATTATAACAGATACAAAATGAATTTCATCATCAATTTTGTATTAAAATAATTAAATACCTAATACAGTCATTATAATAGACATTAAAAGTTAACAATTATTTTGCCTTAAGCCTCTTAAAAAAGTTTAAAAAAAAAAACGTCATAAAAATCAAAACAAGTTTTTTCTTAATCCAACAGCATCTGCTGAATACTCAAATGCCATGATTCACAAGTAGTATCTAATTGAATTGAATCTTTCATCTTTTTAGTCTTCACTCTGATGCAGAGACTTAGGTAGAAACCTTTTGGTGGTATTTGTGTTTGTTCCTCTACCCAAATGCACTCAAAGTGCAGTCTTTTTCGTGCAAACGAAAAACCGATTTCTTAAAGCTACACTATAGTGCTGTTGCGGCGACTGGCGCTGACTGTCCACACTGCAAAGTTCATAGCCTGGAAGTATTAAAACTGGATTTAAGTGCGCAACAAAATTCAGGTAGATTGAAAAAAGAAAAATTACAAAAAATCAAAACTCCCATAGGTTAGTAGGTAACATGTGGTTTTAACACAAGCATGAAAAGTAGGTAGGTATAGATACTAACAAAAAAAAAAGAATCTAAAAGTCTTGATCAGAAAAACCAAATCGTCATAAAAATAAGTGTAAAAACCTTTATTCATACTGACTATCGATCGATCTTGCGCATTTTATTGCACCCAGAAAACCCACTCTCTCTCTGTCTCTCTATCTATCTCCCTTATTCACTATCTCTTTCTATCTTCCATTTTAGATGCCGAACTCACCACACATGATGTTGATTTGGTAGATGCTCTCATCGTGATCGCGTCAGAAAAAAGACATTATTTGGAATTTTTGTGGTGAACTACGATTTCTAGAAGGTAAAATGTCAAAAAGGTAGATTTGTCAAATACACCAACTACTACCACTATCCCAGATCGAAGTACGATGAAAATTTCCGCACTTTGCCTATTGATTCAACAAATAAGTAGTATCTATAGGTATCTATGTGCGTAGGTAGAAAAGATATAGTATCTATATATCTACCTTTATTCAATACAAGTAGGTTGTTGGTTACCATTACCATTACCAGTCTCTGTCTCCGCTCATAACCAGGTAATTTGAAACCTCTTCTATCTCCCTCTGACATTAAAGTTTTAAATCACATTTTTTTGCGATCGAAAATAATGAATTTCTTTTAAATAAAAAATATTTTATCGATATATAGATACTTACAATGGGTTGTATTTATTTTTTTTTTGTTCGTAAATATTAATCCTTTAGTGAAGGTTCTGGGATGGGTATTTGTTTTTTTTTTTATCCGTTTAAATCCTCTGTAAACACAAATAAGAAAACACACTTAATATCTTTGAACACAGATACTCTCTAAAGATAGTTTCGATTTCAATAACTATCGTATTTTTTTTTAAATATATATATTTTTATCTTTATGTATCGTTATCACAGTGTAGGTAGGTACTTTCCCAAATCAGAACAAAGATAAAAATTTGTAAAACAAGGAAATTTATATTCAACAATATTATTAATCATTCACCTGGAACAAGTAACGAACGTAATTTCTACTAAAAGATACAAAAAAAAAAAACGACAGAAAAATAGAACAAATAAAATAGCGAGCAAGAAAAAAAGACAATCTGTCCAATGTTAGTAACGAAACGCGAGGAATATAATATAAAAACTGCACACGACTGTAACACCTGTTGATGTTGAACTCGACTGATGGCTATGGACGAATCTTGAAAGCAAATAAGGTGGTTCTGGCTTCGACAACGGCATACTATCGATACCGACAGCAACGACGACAATATCCATTGGAAGCGCCTCTGGAGTGGTATTGGTGATGGTGAAAACGTTGTTCGTTGTTCTGGTACAATATTTGTTACTTTGAATTCTTTTTTTTTTCTTTTGTATTTCGTGCAAGCAGATATTATAGCAGTTTGGTATATGATTGTGTAGGTTGGTATATTTTGTGTTTAAAATCCACCCACTCGATGCTATCGATGATGGAGCGGAGAGCAGAGAAGTACAAGAGACAAATGCAGGTAGAAGCGTCGTCAGTGTGTTAAGTGATCAATTGCATTTTGAATTCACCACAGGCACGGCAATATTTCAGAGGGTTCAAGAACGCGATGTTAAGCAAGGACACAAACCGGATGTGTGTGTGTTTCAAAGAATTAAATACAATGAAATGGCGTGAATTTTGACTTTTCATATTACAAATAATCGTGGCATATTTATGGGATACAACAAAAACAGGGTGTATGTTTTTTTTTTTCATTTGTAGTGTAAATTATAATTTTCTGTAAAAAAATATTCGATTTTGTTTAAATTGATTTCAATATAATGTTTGGCAGTAAAATTGAGTATGTTTATTTTTAGACAGATAAATAGTAGGCAGTAGTGCAAAGAAATTATAAAGACGGATCTGCTTACTTTGAGGGATTAAAGCTCTTTTGCGGTTGATTTCTTGTAAACTTTGTAATCAGTTTTCGCCAGATTCGGACTGATGAGGTATGCAAAATTCAATTAATTTGTTGTCGGAGATTTTCTTTTGTTAGTACAGTGTGTGTCAAAAGTACCCTTCCTATGCAAATCGTAAAAACATTTTTAACGAAATGATAAAAGCTGATGCAATAAATTAAAAATCAATAATTATTTCCTTAATTTTTTTAATATTAGATATGGAAAATCACATCGACTTAGTAGAAACCATTTGTAAGTCTAAACTCTAAACCTTTTCCTTTAGGTATCCCCTTATCAAAACAAAATCTAGGAATGACCGTTCTCGGTCTCACGTGCGGTGTGAGATGTAGCTCCGTATTGCTGAATCCAAATGAGCTCAGAATTGTTGTCTGCTTTCATGAGTTGGAAAAGCGGGACTATTCCACGTGTATAGGACGTTCATGTAGATTTTAGGATTCATTGTGCCCCGAAATCTGAAATTTTATTTGTTCACGAACCATTTCAGATGAAAAATCTCTCCAAAAATTATTTCTCATTCTCAGCAGTACTCCAAAAGAATTATATAAAAATCCCGCGGGACCTTTAATTTTCTGAAGTTTAAAGTTGCCTTATGATCCTGTTTAGACCCCTAAAATGAAGATCTCTCACATAAACCAAAAACAAAGCCCATGTGTTAACCTCTTGCTTCATAAATCAATTTTTAAAATTTCATCTTAATCGGTTTAGTTGTTCAGATTTGAAACCGGAACAATCATCCAAACGTTCAGACCTTCAAAAATCAATCAGTATCCATAGAGTACAGTGTTTATTGAAAAGAGCTGTAATAGTCAAACAATTGTTTTTACGAGGTTAAATGATCTTGATCGTGATCTTTCAGTTTAAAAAGGGGTTGACTAGTAACTAATCGTTCGAAAAAGAAGTGAAAAATTAGCATTTTTGTCTAGTATGCGCCCCACCCGTCATATTTCTATATTTGGAACTAAAAACATGTTGAAGAAAACACCTCTCCAGTTTATGAACGGATTTGTCGCAATTCCTATTCTTTTGTAATCCGAAATTTTCTTCTTCTTCGAAACGAGGAACCCATTGAATTTTTAATGCCAAAATAAAAAAAAAAAACTCAGAACATGAGTTAAGTTAAGTTTAAGGATCAATGTACAGGCACACTATGGCGTATGAGTATTTTTTTTCATATTTCTGCCTCGGCAAAATAATTTTTTTTATAAAATCGATTTAAATTGACTTTTAAAGTAGGTAAGCAAAACACGTCTTTCTATGAAACCATTTTATTATAAATTATAAATTATTTACCTAGTCAGTATATTATGTTCACAGATCTGCCTTATACAAATAAACTAAACACCGCATCTGTTCTTCATGAAAAAGAAAGAAGGAAAAAAAAAACTGATGCGCGCTCATTTCCCATGTCGTTTTTGCCACTATATCCGATTCCAAAAACAATACCCAAGAATCCAAAGTAACCAAACACACAATAACATTGCGAACAAAAACAAACCCCAATCCAAAAACAGAAAATAAAACATCACCATCATCATCATGCATTGTAAAGAATTTCATCATGCGACTTCCCTATTTGTGTGCATCGTATTCCCTTATTTAGTGGACTCCCATTCCTTATGCGAGAGCTCCCGTTTTCCATTCGATCCGTCTACATCAACTTTTATAGTAGCCTCGTCGCGCTTAACTTCTTTGAGCACCAAAACGCACAATATATCCCATGTGCAGGGTATATTTCTAAAAAAAAAAAATTACAGGGAATACCATCCGAAGAGGAATAAATCCCTATACGTACTTTAAGGCCAAGACCACAGTCATAAAATACAATCCGTGCCGACAAGAAGCGCGTCTGTCAGTTCATCTAAAAAAATAAAAGAGACAGAAAAGACAAAAAAAAAAAAAAAAAACATCCCCATCACGCATCCAACTCGAAAGCAACGACTAAAACGACGACGCGACGACCTCACGACAGAAAAGATAGCACTGCGCATCCGCGTCCAGAATTCGTTTTCCTTATTGTTCACCGCAAAAGCAACAGCTAAAGCAACACGGCTCCCCTGCCGACTGTTGGCGTAATCCAAAACCTAATTACCGATTGTCCATCTGCCAAGTGGATTCAATGGACACAATTGTTGTGTCTTGAGTATGAAATTGCGACACGGCCAGCATGCTGCCGCTACCGCTGTGAACGCATAAATTTGCCGGCAGGAGCTCGCCAAAATAAACATTGCCCTCCTCAGCAGGCCACACAGAGGCCAGGCCAGACTCATATCTCTGAGGCGCAATTGAATTCAAATTCAAGTGAAAACTGCAAACGCCGGCCGGCCGGTCGCTTAGCTTCGCTTCTTGTCGTTGGATCACGTCAGAATTTGCCTTTCAAAGTTCCAAGAAAAAAAAAAGAGGATAGAGTGAGAACAACCTTAATCCGTTCCCCTTTCTTTCCCTAAGACAACAAAAAAGAAGAAGACTTTTCACCTCTTAAATCCAGAATCCTGATCGAGGTGACCAAAAATCTCAAAGAACCAGTTAAACGAGTCAGCGTTCGCACATGTGCAGACAGAAGATACTTCTTCAGCTACTACAACTACCTATTTTTTAAGATTTTCGGTTCATCCCTCAGGTTAACAAAAGTATCTACTCAAAGAAGAGGAACAGTATTTTTGTATCTTTTTGGATTTTATGTTGTTATTCGGATGATCTATGCCTTTGCATTCGCGCACATATTTTTTTTTTCTTCTCTGTGTCCGTGTCCATGTCCACCTTTTAAGGAAGAAAAACCGGGGAAAATTCCGACCTCTATGCAAAAATAGATAAATGTATCTATTTATACTCGTTTCGTTCTGGAGTGTTTAAGTTTAATGTGTATGTTGGTGATGTTGCTGGTTTTTTTTTTGTGATTTGTGAGAGTTCCGGAAAAAGCCAAAGATGCAAATAAATAATTTCGGTCAAATTAATTTGAGAAAGGAAATTGTGTGTTTTTTGTGAATTACTTTATCGCAAGTATCTTTGAAAAAACAAGTTGGTATCTCCGCGCCGGCATTATTTTCTAATAAAATAACTTCTATTATATTGTGGAAAGATCGTGATCGTCGTTTTGAGTGACCTTGCTACTTGGACTTGGGGCACATTGAATAAATTGTTGTAAGTATGTATAAGATTTTCTAGCTATATAAGTAGATATTGTTGATAGTTTATTAATAAATAGCCTTATAATAGTCGAGTTTTAGACACAGCTGTTGCATGATTAGGTTGCAAAAACTTATTGGGTTACGGCTTCCAGAAAAAGATAAAAATAAAAATATAAGAACGTTTTTAGATTGAAGAATTCAATGAAACATAAGCAAGAGCTACAGAACATTTGCATCAAGCTGTTGAATACCCTATTCCATCACGAGTTTGTTTGTGACAAACTATTTCTTACACAAAATTTTCTTGCAAAAATGTAAACCCTGAGTAGGTTAGGTATGTCATAAATACTTTAAGCCTTTAACAGTTTTTTTTTTCCTGAAAAATGAAAGTTAATTAAGGCGATGCATTTTACGATATAAAAAAAGTTTTTGGTTTTGACTTTTGTAGTTTATGGTTCACAGAAAATGCAAAACAACTTATTGTTTGTGTTTTCTTCATAAAAATTTGGCGTCAGCCGGTTCCAGAAATAAAATTCTTCTTTTAAAAAACGGGATAATACAATATCAATAATTTTCTTCTAGCGCAGTAAAAAAAGGGTATGTACCACGCCCCAAAGTTTAAAATTTGTATTGTATCACAAAACAACACTTAATTTGAATTTAGAAAATTTAGGTTTTGAATGAAATGGGCTATTGTGAATGTATCTTAACAATTATTGAACCACATTCTGCTTGGTAACTAAGGATTACATTCACAAATTTTGTATCTCCTTACTTCAAAATTGTGACGGATAGTTAGTAAGCATTGGAAAACTAATGAAATTGTAGACTTTTAACTAAAGCGCCCCAAAAAAGTGGGCGTGTTTTAAAACTTTATTTAAAAACTATCAAGCACTAACTGAGCTTTAATCGTAATTTTTGTTTAGCATACGCATACAATGATGGCTGAATTGGGTAGTTTTTTAATGATTTTAACTGAAGAAAGGTATTTTATAAAAATAACGACCCTAAAGTGGGCCCCTAAACGGGGTTAAACCACGCCCGAAATTTTAAAATTTTCTTTCATACACAAGACATTTAGGTAATTCCTGATAATTTACGCACGCATTTGGGCTTTTGGCTTTATTAATTATTAAAAGCCGGAAATTGGCGAAAAAACTTCTTTTTTATTTTATTTTTTAATACAAACTCTATATATTTACTGCATTTATAAATAAAATAAAATAAAATATTAAAATCAACCAAGTAGAAGACCTAGCACTAATAATAAACTGTTGAATTATTGGTTCAAAATAGCTTTTTATGGCCACGGGCAAAAACTTCCTTTTTATTGATTAAAATCTTAATCTTGTTGGATATAGTTCACATTACGGTTTTGTCAAAAATTCAAAATGGCGTATTGGTATTATTGCGTTTCTTTAACTGTATATGTCAACTGATGATGATTCCAAAGTGAGATTCCTGGATGAAACGCCAAATTTTTGTTGGCCATAAAAAGCTATTTTGAATCGAAAATAACTTCTTATAGTTTTAACGGCAACTCTGACGTCAGCAACTCCCAAAATTAGAAAGTTTTCTTTCTTATACAATATATTTAGCCGCTAATTTATTTTTTTCGCTCGGATATAAGTCAGCCAAGTCCAAAGTCAAATATTTATATTTAATTTAGAAAAAAATTACCTATAGATTGTGAGTGCAAAATTTAAACATTGTGCTTTGATCATTACTGTACAGAAAACTTAATTTAGTGTTGCCAAATAGAGGTTGTTGAAAAAAATGGCGATTCTGAGACATCGCTAAATCGAGTCGGGTTTTGATTTTAAGTGAAAATAACGGTATTATTTCTATAATTATGTCACAAAATCTACACAAAATACAATATGTCCATTCTATATATACAAAGGAATGAGATGAATATTGTGTATCAGAAGTAAGGTTTTTCTTATAATATTCATAATATTAAGTACATACATTTATTCTTTTTCATTCTCTCTCCTATATATTTTTGTATTCTTTGTCGTGACGCAATTTCGTTTCATCGAATTTCAAAATAAGCTTTTTTCAAAATCAACTATAAAAGTTAGAGAAACATTAATGCATACATACATCAACACACATTTTTTTATTATAAATCAATGTCAGTGACATACATACTTTTGGTGAGAGAAAATCGACTATTTTTTTTTATCATTTGTTCCTAAACTAGGCTTAAGGCCCAACCATAATACGCGAAAAAAAAGTAAGCAAGTGTCAAAACCGAACGAAAAGTTTCCTTCCGATTTGTAAAGTACATCAGTTGCCCATAATAGCCTTTAAAAATAAGAAGAAAGAAAGAAGAAGAATACCCTTTAGAAAAAAGGAATGTCAGATTTTCGTACGTAATGTACGACTCAAAGCGTACATTACGTACGAAAACGCAAGTGAACGAAACTTGCCGAAACTGAACAAAAAGTTATTTCGGGTTGGGTATACAAATCACATGTATTTCTACTGTTTCGTAAGTCAACGTACGTACCATTCTTCAATTATGGTTAGCCCTTTACACATTAGCTCCTGTAATGTAAAACAATATATTATTTGATTTATCTATTTCTGTTCTTCTTTAATTTACAAGTTTAACATAAGGTTTTGGTTTGTATCCATTTTATTTTCTGCAACAAATTTGTAAATTCTCTGATCCCTAATAAAGAAAGTATCTAATAAATATAAACCAACAAAATTCTTCAAATTCCATGAAACAATCCTCCACGAAACACACAAAATGACACAAATTCCATCCTTCATCCATAAAAGATATCCATTACAATCAAATGTCAACATTCATTTATCCCGAATTGGCAAAATGTCAAAAAAAAAAGAAAGAAAGAAAGACATAATAAAATGCCACACAGCCAAAGCCGCCTTTTTTAATCGACGAATTATAATTTCAAATGGCTGCACAAATGGGATACAAAAGACCGGTCAGCGTCAAGGAAAGTGTGATAACTAATCATCGGCTAAAGTATCTTTCTGTCTTTCTGTGATGGGGGCCAAAAGCCACGTTGGAAAAATTATGAAAAATTCATGAGTTTGCAGTTTTCCCAGAACGGGTACGAGGAGAAAAAAAAACCAAAAAAAGCTAAAAATGGAAAAAAGCCACAAACAATCGCTGAAATTACTTTCATAAATGATAAATCAATGAATCTTTCTAATATTATTACTCTCGTCATTTGGAGTTGGAGATGGCTCCAGCTCCAGCTCCAAAGGAGTCCAAGCCAGGCACGTTTGCTCTGATGCAGCAGCTAGCTTGCTACCTCTCAATCATGTAGCCCGAGGCAATTCATATACAAAATGCAAGTCAATTGATCATGACCATTTGGATTTTATGGTGTCTCCAAGGTTGCCATGTTCATAAGCCTTCTCCAGCCGCAGTCTGCCGCTGTAAGGCATTTTATAGACTTTCAGACAAAAAAAACTCCATTCTTCAAAACTTGAAAGCCGTGTGTATGTGTGTTTATTTTTATTTTTGAAGCTTATCGTGAGTTTATTTGTCGTCACATAAACTCGATCAATAGAATTCCAATCCGGCTTAGAGTCGCCCGACTATATTTGGTAGTCAATATGGTGACGCTTTTTAGCTGATTAATCACTTTCTATCGACATTATGACCGTTGCATTGAAATGTGAGCAATTGTCTGGCTAAACGTTGAATAAAACCGGGGTGGCGGAAAAGTGAGGCTTGTGCATGGTTTTCAAAAGGAACCGCTCATGTAGTCAGGGAGTTGCAAAAAAAAAGGTTTTAATTTTTTGTTTGCTGTTTGGAAAGTGAGTAAATGCAATTTAACAAAAGTGTAGGTGGTTGGAGTTCCTTGTCTACACGTGTCGGGTGCACACACTAAAACTTGTGTTTTGTAATTTAATCCATTTCACAAGTTTCTCTTTCTACTCTATTTGAGGTTTTGAGCTTCATTGATTAAAACATGATTTTGTTTTTGTGGGTCTGAATTAAAGTTCATCGGCCTGGATATGCTGACCCCATTTTTCCTCTTATCATTTCTAATTTCTATTGAATTGATTTTTGGGTTTACTCTGTTAAATATAATCCTTTCATCAAGGACATTATTTTATCTTGCACACTTCAAAATTTTGTCATTCTAGACTCTAAGGAAATTGTTTTCAGAAACGATCATGTATTTTCTAATTTTGTAGTCGACCCTTTTTAAAGTTTTTGACTTGAAATTATTTTTTCATTTTAAATTGATACTACAACCGGATTTTATACAGAAATGCTATGAAAAATTTGACGTGGCGAAAATGTTTGCTTCGGATCTTTTCTTCTAAATGTATTTTTATAACCGTTTTTGTTTTTGAACAATATTGATCTTATAAAAAATTTGTATTACTTACCTTACCTTTGAAACTCAAGTTTACATATTTTTTTTTTTTAGATGAAATACAATTTTGTTCAAACAATTTCAGCTGCTGTCCAAAAAACTTAGCTTAAAGAATGTCATTCTAAACAGCTTTTATGATTTGAATTAAAGTTTAACTACTTATTGATTTTTAAATAAACTAAAAAAAAAATAAATCAAAAGGCACCAGAAATATCAACAAGAATTTTCTGTAGATTTGTTCCAATACTTAGCTTTTAAGAACTTTGCTACTCCCTGACAATAAAAAAGTATGCAATTAAGTTTTTGCTTTTTCTGATTGCAGCCACGAATGATGACCAATATAGAGTTAGGGACTTTAAAAAGAAAAGTGCACTAGGTCATTTAAAATGCGTTTTGCCTTTTGCTCATATTAAAAAAGTCAATATTTTCTTAAACAGTCCAAAAGCATTTGGTGATTTTAAATTGATAAAACATAGTGTGCTTGAACTTTTGCTGTTACATTTTCATTTAAAACTAGCTTTTGCCCGCTACTTTGTACGCGTGGATTTTAGAATAAAGTAGGTATCTCAGTATATTTTTGTTTTTGCACAACTTGTTCAAAATGGGGGTATGCGTGGTATGAAAGCTACATACTTTACCAGCTCTACAGCCGTAAGATTTTTGGCTTCTGTATAATATTATTTCGAAGTATCTTAACGGTTTAAATTGCAAAGTTGGAGGGTTAAGTTCTGAAGCAATAACCCAATTGGAATGCCCACTTTCAAAACGACGACTACGCGCCGATACTGCTATTTGTGGCAGTTCCGCTTCATCAGTTTTGGTCGTAAGTATTGCTCGTTCACCGTTCTTTATGGTTACATTATTTTTCGATTTCTGCTTTCGCTGAATGAGACATTGTCTATATGGTGGTGGATAATTCGTCCGTGAAAGTAAATTACGTGAGATAAAGTATATGTCATAGGCAACATCAAACAATTGGGTGATCAAACGTCGTTACCTGTTTTACAGGATCTGTCAGATTTTTGAAAATTTGAAGCGTTGGTCAGAGCAATATTTGAAAATGTTGGCTTCATACAACTGAATACCACCATAACAAAACTCAAAATTTATGAATTTGGCATTCAACCAAGAAATTTATGTTGAATACCCTATTCCAATATGATATCGTTTGTGACAAATCATTTGGTACCCAATTTTTGTTTTTCAAAATTCATGCATTAAGTATGGGTGCGTCATAAATACCTATCACCTTTAATAGTTTTTTCATGAAAAATAAAAGTTATTGACGGTGTTGTACAGTTGATATGATGAAATTTAAGATATAAACAGGCTTTTAATCGGAGCTATTAAAGTTTCATACGAGTATATCACTGACAATGCAAAACACATTTTTTTTATACATTTTGTAGGGCATTAATTTCTAACAGCAACAAATTAATTTTTGTTTAATTTTAACGAAAATGCTTCTTAAAAGTAGGCGTGTCCCGAGAATTTGTTTAAAAAATATCAAATATTTACTGGCTTTGAAAACTAAGTCGTTTTCCAAGCATATGCATAATATCACAGCTGAATCGAGTTGTTTTATTATTTGTATTAAATTGAATAAAGGCATTTTAAAAAAAGACACACCCCTTAAAGTGGGCGTATTGGAAAACTTTACAATCACTACATTTTTAAGAAAAATATTTTTTATTTATACTGGAATAATAAGAACTGGTAATTGATTAAATTTCATCGTTACTGTAAAATTTTGCCAAATAAAAGTTATTGAACAAAAATGGCGATTGTGGGATGATTTTACTGGTTCAAGAACATAGCACTATACTCTTGAACCAAATTATAGCCTTCTAGCTCACACCACTACGTACTACGAAACTACTACAGTTGTATGGCAACTACGAACTTTCTTGAAGATGCCTTGTTAGAATAACTAAATTCCAAACATTTTGAATTCACTTTATGTTTCGAATTCTATAATAACTTTTGGTACCGTTTTTTGAATATGCAGTCCCATGTCCTACATACCAGTATGTTCCAAAATGACTGGAGTTTATATTGACAAATCAAACAGTTTTCTTATTTCCACTCTTTAGCTGCTATGTCAAATTAGAGCAAGTATGTGCGACGCATTCATGATTGTTTTTATAATTTTTTTTAAAGAAAAAGAAAACATCAATATTTTTCAATAACAAAAACACTCATATAAAACAGGAAATTGAAGAGCCCGCCTGTCGTCATATAAAAATACAAAATGCCTCTTTTGGCTTGTTATTATGAACCCATCGGGGAAATTGAATCACATAATTGCAGCAAGCCGACACAGTCTGTGTATAATTAAATTGAGTTGTTTTAATTAAAAAATTTATGAGCGAGCGAGCAAGATTTGTTCCCCTTTTTTCTGGAAGCGAGTTATGTCTTCTGGACAACTCGACTCCTGGGAATTTATCATTTGTTGTGTTCTATACTTTGTTGAGACAAATTTAATAGGACTTTTGTGAGTTTTATGATTCAATAAATGTTATTGACATTTATTAAGGAAGAACATTATTTGAAAAGGATGTTAAAAATATATTTTAAGAATCCAAATTAAAGACAAACTTTTGCCTACATTTTCTTTCATTGATTGACTTAAAGTTTCGGTGAACAATAAAACTGTCTTAAAATTGCATAAATGAATAAAAAATTCTTTCTGCATGTTCTTGAAACCACATTTTTTGATTGATTTGCCTTCCAAATGAAGGAGACACTTTTTCAATCTACAAACGGAAATTCATTCAAAAAAATAGAAAAAACGACAGCCAAGCGTAGGTATAATAAAACCGCAATCAAGATGCAAGTATATTTAAATTTCAAAGACCCATTCAAGTGTCAACAGAAGTAGTATTATACGACGACGTCCGTCGTCGTCGTTGACAACTTGGGGTTTTTTTTTTATTTTTTATAAATAATGCAATTAGAATCCGTTTGAATAATAAATTCGACATCAAACGGTCATTTGTCCCTAAATCCATTAATCTCTTTGGCCAAGGCAAATAAATTCTGCATTTCTGCAGAGGCTTAAATTGCACACTCGCTAATCTCAATCACTGTCCACTGGACGATGTTTTCAAGGAGGTACACGTACTCCCTGGGTTGCTTCGAGGGGGCACTTTGCTTGTCTATCAATTGCTTTCCATATCGTTGACTTGGAACGGATCACCTGGGAGGAAATGCCATTGAACAGTGTCAGTAATCGAGTGGAGTGGGCTCTCCTGGTCTTTGTGGCCATAGTCATGGCAATAATGATGATCGTGACAGGGATCATGATTTGTTTTAGAATGACGACCGACGCGACGTCCTGAAGTCTACCAATGCATGTCATAAGGGAGCAAATGGACTACCGTATTATGTTTGATTCGTTTTTGTTTTTAGAACGCGCCTCGCCGGTGATTTATTAGAAACTTGCTCCACTTTAAAACCTGCCTTTGTACAGTTATATGGTGAGTCGTGTTCCACACAGTGGCATTAATGTGCTCCTTGATCATGGTCATTAGAATGCTTAATGGACATTTCACTTGCAAAGCCAAGTGGACCACCTGCAAGTGGAAGAACCACCAACAACATCAAACACCGCCTTAGACAGATTCTGTGGATGTGGATGCCAGATGACCATCTTCGAGTGTATCTTAAAAATTTTGTGTGCACGATCAAAAGTTAGACCGGTCGGTCGGAGCGACTCGTCGCCACGGTCGGTGTGGTGGTGGTGGTGGTCGGCGGTCGTGGTGGTTCTGCAAATTTAAATCTTTTTATGGATACACATAGGCAGTCCGCTTATACTGGATGCATTGGCAGGAGAATGCTATATTCTTGATCCTCTAATCGGATCGAATAGATAATTTATACTTTGGCTGTCAATTTGCTGTATGCTGATGTAAGAAATTAAAGATTTTCTTCATTTTTCTTCGTAAACAAGCATCAAATTGATTGTTTTATTTTATAATACAGTAAGCGACGTTATTATTAGATCAAGAGTTTTAAGTAGCATTACAAAAAAAAAAAAAAAAAAACAAAAAAAAAAATTGACTGCTCGTTTTAAGAGTAAATAAAATGTATAAAAATACATCCAAAGGAGTGTTAATGATTTTAACTTTTCAAAAAATAGTCAAAACTGGTATATAGAGTCAGTTTTGAGGAAAATATCACCTCGTTGGCAAAGAGAGTCAGATCACTCAAAGGACGTCTAGAACAAACAAAAAGGCAATCAATCCCGACAAAATCCGTACAAAATTATATATTTTGTTTAACTTTCACTTCTATGCAATTGATTTCTAGAGAATAGATGTTTTAACTATAGATTGCTATATTAAGAAGTAAAAAAACCGCAATCAACAGTTTCCTCTGAAATACATTTTTTATACATTTTACGAGTGACCACTCCTGTAAAACAATTTTTTAAAATCATAGTGACTCTATATAAACATGCCCAACTGTAACTGCCCTCGCACACACTATCTGCTTATGATTTCTGTATTCCTTTAACAAAAAATCCGCCGCTTCATTTGCATTTGAAAACTGCATAAACTTAACGCCTGGAACAACTTTCCAATTCCTTGTTGCGTTTCTGGACACATTTGCACTTTCTAAGATTAATATCAGAGATTCAATTTCCGTTTTGGTTTGTTTTGGCCAGGCCATTGCAAACAGCAACAGCATGCACACTTCTTAGTAAATTGACAAACGATTGTGCAGAGAGAGGACTCATTAAATGTGACACTATAAGCAGCTACACCGCACGGAAATTCCAGTTTCACATCCATCTTGAAGGAACGTTGTAGGTAACTAAATATCTACGACGAATGCCCGTGTAACTATTAAAGCCATCATCACCTATGTGAGTCTGTAATTGACTCACTTTAAGTGTTTTCGTATCATAAACATTGTGATGGGGAATTCGTGGTGATATTTAATTGCCCATTGGATACATTTATTATTCGTACCTGATGTTGCTCCTGAGAAAATAGCTCCCACATGATCAATTGGTCAACTGAGATAATTGGGCTGAGTTCAGTGTGTCGGAACTCGAAAGTGAATGGTGGAATCTTTGCTCGGCAATAAATCAACTTAAGTATTATTCTCATGTAACTACTTGTGTGTTTTATTTGAACAGTGCAATAATTATAGCGAGTAGGTTGCTTCATTCGATTTATTCGAGTATGTGGGACACATTCGATTTCAATTGTTTGAAAATTTTTTTTATTAACGATTAGGAATTGAATGATTTTTTAATGAAAGTCCAAGACAAATTTTTAAGACTTTGATCTTAAGTGCATTCCTTAAGTGAAGTGTTTTATTCAGTATCAATTACAATGGCGGCGCTGCTAGAATGGCGCCTAGAATTGTTTTAAATTAATTACTTAGTATATTAACGGGCTTTGAATATTTATGATATTACTTTTAATGGAAAGTATAATGTAACCAAGATGCATTTATTACTTATTGGGATACTAATAGGATAGAACTCAATGTGACCCACGAAATTGGCTTAATTTTAAGGTGTTCATACAAAATTCATTACACAATGTTATGTCTCAAAATTTTTTTTAAAAAACTTTTCTTTATTTAATTTTATTTTAATCTATTTCAAAAAAGACTAGCAAGTATGTATCCTATTATTGTTTCATCCAATGATCATTATTTATTGACATGACGAGTTTGTTGTCTCTCCAGATCACGGTTTAATAAAAAAGAGACATTTAACATTACCAAAACGAATTCAGAACTCAATATATTCCTCAGTCCATGCTTTCAACTTATCAGGCTGATTTAGAGCGATGCAGCATCACAAAGCTGCTTCAAAACTGTAGTAACGAACAAAAATTCTTATTATCGTCCTAAAATCTTCTTAAATCCTTTTTTTAACCAAATAATTTCTCTAGCAATTTAATTTACAAGAAAACATTCAATAATTAAACGTACCTTCAGTTTAAGGAATCCTTTGTCTGATCTAAAAGAATTGAGTCAACCATCTCTACATGGATTGTAACAGAAATCACTTTTAAACTTTATAATAACTTAACATTACGACAAAACTTTTAGTATTCATACTTATTTCACTGTGCCAATAAAATGTAATTAACTTGTGTCATAAGACAATCAAAACTATCAACCAGCGGAACAAAGAAAGTTTGAACCAAACTATTTTCTTTTACTTCTGAGATCACCAAAAAGTGCTGAGATCTGCTTAAGTAACAATGAGCAATTTTTTGTTGTGAAGTAATGATTTATCTACACTGAGAAAATTATGACTAGCAATATTAAACACAAAATACTACCAACAATTAAACAAAAAAATTTATTGCATAAGCTTTATTTAACATTATAAAAATCATTCTGACTATTTCAGTTGTAAATATATTTCAAAACAAAAAACCAAAATTACCCGACATTTTGTTTTGACAAATTGAAATCTTTATTTTGATTTTTTTTTTAAATATCATTTTTCACGATTCTTGTTTTTAAATTGAAACGTGCATTTTTGAATTAATGAATAAAGAAATTCACTTTTTAATGAAAATATGCCAACTTCGGTTACAATGTCAACTAGGAACCCAAAGTAAGAATCCGAAATACGTCTTGTTTCAAATAGATGTCCCCCAATTTCTCTTAAAACGGGCAAGAAGATACTCGTAAGAAGTTTCAATTTAACCCTTAGGGCCGTTTCTTAATACATAACCCAACATCTTTTTGAGACTGGGTACGAAAATTTCAAACATACCAAGTTTCCAAAAATTGTGTAATCTTAAACGAATGTTACAATGCTACTGAGCTCCTTCTTAAAAGTTTACTTTCTTATACCTTGCCATTATATGCAGTAGTCCTTTTTGGCGAAGATACAAAAGGGAAAAACTTTTAAGAACAAATGAAAATATTGCTGTCAACACCACCCAACATAAATTTCATTGAATTTGATATTTTCATTCATAATTTACGCTCTGTTAATAAAACTTCACAATTTATGTTGCAATTCATAAAAAATCACGGTGCTTTCTTTAGAATCCTTGATTCAAACAATAAGAACGGTTTTTAAATAAGTGTACGTACTCAGTGCAAAATATTTGTAAGAACAAGTGCGTCTGTGTGTTCCTAAGATTAGGTCCGCAAAAAGATCTTGTCTACACCACTTTATAGATGACCGTTTTAAAGAAACCCATTCACAATAGCTTTAATCATTATTAAAGAATTTTCATTATTCAAAGTGGGTTTGCATTACCAGTGCTGTCAAAAAAAATTTTAAAATTAATACAAATATTTTTCATGATAATAGGGAACTGTTGGAGCAAAATAAAGTAAAAATTAAAGAAATAGAAAACTCAGAGAATAATAGCGCACAAAAAATGGCCATTTGTAAAACTTCATACATGGGCATCGTATTCAAAGGTATCATCTAGCATCATCATCATCATCATCATCATCATCATCATCATCATACTCATACTAATATTATAAATGTGAAAGTAAGGGTGTTTGTTTGTAAGTCAATCACGAATCACGCCTAAAAATTCTTTCACTTATAGAGAGAAACCCACGGAATTACCACGATATCTAGAAGAAAAAAATCAAGACTAACAAAATCTAGAAAGAGAAAATCTAGAAAGAGAAAATCTAGAAAAAAAAAATCTAGAATTAGGAAAATCTAGAATAATTAATCTCGAAAACCCAAAATTTAGAAAAAGGAATCTAGAATAGACAAAATCTAGAATTAATATTAATTCAAGATTTAGAATTACTCCAAAGTAAAAAAAAACAATCTAAAATACTTTTTTTTCTAGATTATTCTAGATTTCCATCTTTCTAGATTTTTCTACTTCTACATTGTATCTTTCTATATTATTTTTTTTTTTAAATTTTGTCCTTTCTAGATTCAGTCAATCTGGATAACGTCGTGATCCCGAAACTCACATTATCTGTGAGTAACACAAATTTTCATAATTTTAATAAAATTACAAATTATCAAATATTTTCCTTTAAAAGTAATAATTTGACGTGCGCTGCCAATTTGGGGCACAACACTGATGCAGCGCCGCATGCATGTGAACATCGCTCTCTTTGCCACTGTCGACCTTTTTTCTAGTCGATATTTTCAAAGTTGACTTTATAGAATTCGACATTTTGATCAGTCGGTATTTTTACCAATCGACTTTTCAAAAGACGTCATTTTGACGATCGATTTGCTTAAATCGATAATCGACTTTTTAAAAATCGACAAATCGTACCCAACCCATACAAAATCATATTATTTTAAGAGGAACATTTATTTGTTAATCAATACCAAAACTAAGATATTTTAAATGAGAACATTTGAAATTCATTTACAAAAACATATAAATTTAATAATAACAATTTTTGAAAGCTTGTAAAAAGTCAGAACAACAATTGAATAATTTTTTTTTTGAAGAAAAATTCATTTCAATTTGATGTTAGAAGTATTTTTACCCTGCAAGTAAAATGAAAGGTTTTTTTTCTCAGTGTACAGTTTTTTTTTTTCATTTTCATAGCTATGACAAAAAAAATCTGATCGCGTGAGTAATTTTTAAATGATGACGATTAACACGCGCTCAAATAATACTATGCATCAACTTTTTAAAGAGTCAAGACATATTAAAAAAAAAAAACTGTAAGCAATAACAAAATAATTGGGATTTTTCGTGAACCAAAAAAAAATTGGTGTTGGGTTACTACGACTTATAAAAAGACAATTCCCTTTTATTCATTTTTAATAAAGAAAATCGATAATTCATTAAAATTATTGCTTATGAAATTTACCTACTAAAGCTTCTGCTTGCCGAAATCGAAAATGATTTTCGACCTAAATTTTAATTCGATAATTGTGTGAAGCTATTAAAACCCACATAATTTGTTGAGTCAGAACCTTAAACAAAGTTTTGCAGACTTTTTATAATGAAACAAAAAAAAAAAAATACTGCGCAGGAGATACAGTATCCAATTTATTGGATACTATAACTTTTGAGACAACATTTTATGCTTACTAATTTTATGTTAAGCCTTTGAACTTTTCGAAAAATTGATTATACCATCTTCGTAATAGTCTATTACTAGAGTTCGCCCCGTGGTCGAAATTCGACCATTTCTCAATTGGGGGGGGGGGGGGAAATGACATAGGTGCTTCATATATACATTCGCTGTTTCCTTACATGGTCCCCTTTCAGAATATATATAGGTTTGGCATATTTGTTTTGATTATGACAGAAAAAAAGGGTGGAAACTGGATTTTTGAACTCCGTATTAATATATTAGATAGAATACTAGTTGATGTAAATATGTTGACTTCTTAAAGCATTCAACGGATTTTCGACTAGCACTTGAGCACCAATATAAACATTGGAGTACCTAATAAATAGAATCATTAAAAACATTCTGATACATCTCCTTAGGGCTTGCGAAATTGCCATGCCAACTGCTTCTTATTGATTCCCATCAGATAATCTTGCTTAGGACCTCATGCCATTGGAACATAATCCAATCAAAGTCTACGAATCCATTAGTCCATAGAGGGTTATTCATCATACGGTCCTTGCATATTTATTTTAGTATGATTCATTAGCTATTTTAACCCCAAGATCATTTTTACAATGCATCCAATCAACTAGTTCCAAGCCACCTGCTGAAGTGGTCTCAAACCCTGCTGCGGTAAGCTTTTGAATATAATTGTGATGCAATTCTTCAAGTTCATAAGTCTCAGTTTCTATGAGAAATTTGTTTCAACTGTCTTAAAACTGATAAAACACATTTAGAACTCACCTAACCACCAACATAATCAACCACCCTTCAAAAAAAAAATTTACAAAAACTCTCCAAAGCATTATTCCCTTGAATGCCAATAAATAAAAATCGCTTAGCCCATCAATTCAGCACAAAATAAAACACATGACATGACAGACACAATCAAAAATTGTTTTGAGTAGTGAATTAAAAAAAAAAAGTCTGATCAATTTTGACCAAGATCATATTTCGCATTGAATGCAGAACACAACATTTATATCAAAAAGAAAAAGTATCTGAATACAATGAACCCTCTTTATATGATCGAGACGAATCAATTGAGTTCAATTTGTAGTGCGATCTTTCATCGCAAGTTACTTGAATTTGTAAAAAAAAAAATTGTCTTTGTTGATTTGATTGAGGCCTCGAAGTTTTATTAATTTGATAAAAAACTAGCAATCAAGCATATCATTTTTTTCCCTCCTTTCAAAAACTTAGTGTAACTCACTTTGACAAAACCAAATTTCTAAGAAATATTGTGTGGGAGAAGAGCTCGAAATCGTGACCGGAATTGCAAACCAACCCTTTTGCATCTAACAGTATATCTTGTATCAACAAAAATAATTCCTTATACCGTAATCTGAACATAATTTTGGCTCTACCCAACGGATTCGGATTCGAATGTGAGAACTATTATCGAATTAAAAATTTAATTCACGCATTCGAGTTGGCATATCCGGAGTGTGGCGCAAGTCGAGCCCCCTAAAGTCACAGTTTGTGTCCCCAAATCCAAACACTACCAATGTTTTCATTTTGTTTAATCAGCTCGATAGACAGGCGTTGTTGCCATTGACCCGTTCATGTTCCATGGAGTGCGGCTAATATTCATAAGAAACACAACGATAACACACCAAAAGGGTATATTATCGCGGTGTGTGGACTGTGGAGTGGATTTGTATGGATGGGCGGGCAACAGTAAGTTGTCACAGTTGGTGCAGCAGTCATGAATTTAAAATGTTGTTTCCGCATTTTTTTAATTGTTGGTATCTACTTAATTTATTAGCCACATATACCACCAAAGGCATACTGAATTTGTTGTATTTTATGTTAATTACAGTAGAAATTTTTGTACCTCCTACCTTTGATGGATGTTTGGAATAACCCTTGGATGGGTGACATGGACATGCAATAGGCCTTAGGTATGAGAAATTGTTTTTAGACTTGGAAAAGGCAGAAGAAACAATTTCACTTGGAAAACTAAATCATGTCTGAAATGTTCATGTAATTACAATAAATTATATTTGTAGCACAAACTTTGCAATTGTCCGACCCCATTCAATATGTCTGAGCTTTCTCCGCCGATATTAGTATAGAAATGGCATCACTCGAGCTTTCCCTTCTGGCAAGTTATTGAGTGCTACAATTTTTTAGTCGACAGTACCAGATCTAACTTTCTAACTTTCATGCTGGCTGATTGACGATTGATCTGAACAATTGATGCTTTATTTGATGACAAAAACACAGTGAAGCAGTTTGACGTCTCAGACCTTCGATTCAACATTGAACGTATTTTTGTTAAGAACCCTAAATTTTGATAACTTTTTGTAAAATCAAGATACGTTTCAGAATTAATGCTGAAAATCACCCCCCCCCACGTCCGTAATTTTGGTCTTCCAAGTCCGCATTATATATGGGTTATGTTTGCAATTCAGTCTCTTTAAGATAAGGTAACCGAACAGGCACAGGAAGCATGACCAGCGGTGATGATTTATTCGCTCTTCAAATCCTTGAGGCAGTTAAAATATCAGACAGTTGACGGTCGAGACCTTACCAGAGAAAGTCAGCCACAAGAACATTTTTGAATAGGTTCTCCTCTTGAAGGGGTTACCAGCTACATGGCTATGATGTGCTTCCAATATATTTTACTCATTTACGAAAACTTGCGATTACCCTTTTACATGTGAGGAGGGATGAAAAATAGAAAAACAGGAGCGAATATCTAATCGAAGTTTCATTTACAGAAGTTGTAAATGTTTATGTAGGTTTGAAAAAAAGAAATACAGGAGCGAATATCTAATCCAAGTTTCATTTACAGAAGTTATACATATTTATGTAGGTACGCTGTCTCATTGTAGAAGACGACTTTTTCCTCTTGGAAAGAAAAATAGCTGACTCCCCTGCCTGGTAAATTTCATCACTTGCTCATTTTCATATTTCGCTATTCCCAGGAGTCTAACAGAATGCAATTTAATTATATCCCATAATAAATGCGTTCTCCATTATCTTTAACAATTGACTTTAAGTGACTTTATGTGAAAATTGTCTATAGTTTTGATTGTAGCCTGAATGTGGATCAAATACTAGCTTCCTATACTGTGTCTACCAAAGATTGTCAGTACAGGCCTTATGGGAGAGCTATTCGTTAAACATTGAGAACTGTCAATCTGTTTGGGAAAAATGCCTTGTAATATACAAAAACACCACAGACTTGCCACGGCATTGTTTTTGAAATTTGTCGTTTAAGCCACATACATCTCCCGTGACCTGATTTTCTTGACACCCATGTAGTTGACAAACTAGCTCAATTTACTAGGTGGCGACGTTGGAACTTTTTCACTCAAATTAAAATGATTGATTTAGAATACTACGGCATCACTGAAAGATCTTTTTTTCAGTTATAGACTTTATGCAAATCTTTCCATCAAATTGTGATGGAAACGTTCTTTGCTGACCATTTTTTTTTTTTGATAGAGTCTTTGGATTAGAGTTTGTTTTTTGCTGTTGTTTTCTCTATAATGACAAGTTCTAATTCTGAGACTTTTTTTTTTATCAAAATCTTAAGAGCAACAAAGCAGCATTTAATCAGGGGAGCGACGCTAATGTTAAAGAAGTTTTAAGCCAATTGAAGTCGAAAACAAAATTTTGAGCTCTCAAACCAATTTGACAAAACAACAAGCTCAACTTCAATATCTCGAAAAGCATAAGCTTCTCGTTGGTTTTCATAAAACTTGTGCTTCGTATTTTGAAATAGTTTAATAGAGTTGCCTTCACGACGTCTTATTAAAAATGAGTGTAATTGAAATTTCTGAAATCTATTAGAATTGTTCTTTACGGGTTTCAGTCTGATTCAGAAATTTTGTTGGCTGGCGTATACATTTTTATTACGTAACTTTTAATCATCATTTTTTAAAACAAGACAACATTTTATACATCCGTTTCCTCTTATTATTGAAACAATGAAATATTTGAAATATTTGAAAGAAGGCATGAGAAATTTTGGAAACAATACAGTACAAAAATAAATAACCAAATGAATGCACACGCTCCAAATATTTTTGGAAAATCGTCCCAGTATCTAGTTACATACAACAACAATATACAAATTGTGCAACAAATCATGTTGTTCCGAATTAACATTTCCTTTAATCAAATGGCAACACGTGTACCTTCTATTTTCCAAGAAAATTTGCAAACAATCGCATTCTATTTTAAATTCAATCCGACAAACTGCGCGTTTACTATTTCTGAATAAAAAGGAACATGTATTGCACATATATCCGTAAAAGCATAATTTTAAAAATGGTCATAAATTGTTCGTCGCACAATAAGTATGTGTACTGAACACAGATTTACTTTTCAAAAATTAGCAATTGCATTAGGAAATTATGTAAAACATTATGTCATTATGTCGCATTTGGTTTGCGGTATTTGTGGTTGGTCATTGTGACAGAACCCCGAGAATCTCAGAATTCTTACTCAATTGACTTGGAACATTCACTGAAGATTTCACTTTAAATTAACATAATGATATTGATTGTGTTACATCTTGGGGCGCCCGCCGGTTGCCATTGTCACCTTGGAAGTTCACTGAACCGTGAACAGTTTGAACTCTTAAGCAACAGACTGGTAACATAAATGACACGACGACGCGACGACGCACTGCTGATGACAGCGGCGGCGGCGGCGGCAGCAGACATTACATCAAGGCCTACTCCAATTTGTCACACATGCTCTTCTGCTGTCAAGCATGGCGACCTATAAATTAACAATCCCGCCATCCGTCAACCCCTTGGCTTTAATTACAGACGCGTTTCGTTTTACTTCCGTCCGTCCATAGCCATCCATGTTTCTGTTTATTTTCTAATTTTGTTTAGCTAGTTCATCTTAATACCATTACTGCGGCGCAGCATGGCGGGTGGCGGCCAGCGCGGCGGTACGGCAGCGCTGCGTGAGTGCACACTTTTAATTTCTAATTAATCCATTTAAAATGCCAACCAGTTATGGTGGACCGTGGACTGGTCTGGCCTGTCAAACGGTTGGTTTTCCTCACTATAGCTGACATTAAATATCAAATTATGTGTGGAAAGCTTCAAGATGTCCGCGGCGTTATTGAGTTGATCTTGCCGCTGACTTTACTGCCCGCCCGTGTCCACCTATTTCCGCCTTCCGTCAATCACAATCAATCATTACTCATTCAGAAAATCCGGCAAATACATTAACCTACGTATGTTTACTTTTCTATTTGCAAACACAGGATTTCCTCTGTGCCACCCTGTTGTCTGTTGTGGGGGTGAGTTAGTGCAACACGTGAGAGTTAATGTTTGCTTTAATATTCTTTATTCTTTTTTTTTTTGCAGCTTGAATCACCGTTCGTCTCGGTCGGTCGTCGAAAATGGCAGCTGCTGCTGTCTTGACCTTAAGTCATGAACAAGCCGTGCCGGGCTAGACGTTAACGTTAGACAACTTAAAGCATAGACAAAAACATTGCACACTGACATACTAACGGTATGTGGTATGTATGCAAGTAGGCGAACTTCCACTTCCATACCACACAATGACAAAATGACTGGAATTGGCTATGAACTTGAACTAATTTTGTTTTTTTTCTTTATTTTGTTTTTTCTGTCGTAACTGGAAAAGCGTGGTGTAGTTTGGAGTTATAAATTGGTTGTGACAGCTTCATGAAACATTACCATCATGTGACTGTGTCTTTAAGGCCCACACGTTTAAATGTGTGGTGTAATTGCCTTGAATGTTTCAGATGACAAAACTGTAATTGTAGATATCTTGGGTAAGGAAGGAACCTGAACCTGAAGATGGAGAGTAACATTTTAATAGTTTTGTTTTTTATTTTTTGTTTACAACAAGTTAATAATGTTAAACGTTTTTGGGAAGGGGTTATGCCAGGAAGTTAACTGTAAGTACCTCATATGAGATGATACATAATACATATATGCAGATTTTGCTCAACTTACAATTTGGTTATGAACTTGTGATTTTCATAAATTTTGAAGATTTGGAATTAAAATCAAACAAACCACTTTTTAGATAATTTTAAATAACAGTGTTCTTAAGAGGGCACAGGGTGGCAACTTTTAATTGCGTTGATATTATAAAATTCCCTTCAATTTAATTTAAATTTTTTAAGATAGAAGAAAGATCCTTTATAAGCTTTAAGGAGAATAATTACATGGAAACGTGGCGATAATTCAGGAATACTCACAATAATTTAATTATACAACAACGAAATATAAAAATCCATTTTTGATAATATTGCGTAAGTTCGGACACATTTTGGGCATTGTTTGGGTAAGAAGATGTTCTTCAACAATAGTATTAAATAAGTTTTTTATTTTTACAAAAAGTTTCGGCATGCATATTTTGGGATTTAAGGTTTTGATTTTACAAATGATGTTTAAGATGTTTTCTTAAAGTATAAATCTTTATGCTGGCAACACTGTTTTCACAGACAACTATTTGTCATCTTCCAAGTGATTTATTTTTAGTTTGGCATTTCATCATGAATAGACTGACGCCTGAACAGCTTATGCAAATTGTAAAAATGGGCTCGAAACGAGATTGCTGTTATCACGATTTTCACATGAAAATTTTGTTCAGGCTACGTCAATAAGCAAAATTGATGATTTTGGAATGCAGATAATTCTCCATTCATTGTTGAGACGCGCGCCGTTACATCTAGAAAAACTGACAGTTTGGTGTGATGTCTGGGCTGGTGGAATCATTAATCCTTACTTCTTTAAAAACGGTGCCGTTCAGAGGTTTGCGCAGTCAATGAGCCACGATCAATGCCTTTTTTGTTCCTGAATTGAATTGCATTGATGAGGGAGCTACGGTTTCCACAACACCTGCAATACGTCATAGTTTCGTATTTCGGACCTGTGAGTTAGCTTCTCAGAACTTACGATTAAACACCGATAGAGTATTTTTTCCTACACCGATAAGACAGAGACGATTGGCGACTTCTTGACTGCCATAAGACAGAAAAGCCAACTCAATTTTTCCGGAATCGGGGAAAAGCTCTTGGATTTGGACTCCTAACTTTTAAAACGTCAAGGTACGTGACTTCATTACTCTCTTTGTTCTTTATAGTGTTTGCTAGTTCTATTCTCGTAGCGTGTTGCTCTGTATTTTGAAAATTTATCTTTTCTGGGTAAGGGAACTTCAATGTTCCAAAAATTTAAATACTCGTCAAAGACTTTAAACATTACTTAAAAATATTTCACGTTTATTTGAAATCTAAAACAAAACCAAAACATTGGACGGTGTGGAGCCGCATCGTCTGCTATCATAGAAAAATACCTTATATCTACTTAGGTACTGTTTGCAGTGAGCTGAGTCAATTGTCATTGACATCATTCACCAGACTTCTAAATGCATTTCTGAGAATTCACGCTGTCATAAATATTTTATATATCCTTGTTAGGCATAAAGCCAAATACATACTCATCCGCGAAGCCAAACCAAAGAAACAAATTGAAATCTCAGTTTTATGACAAAACACTTAGAAATTCAAAGGAAATATCACATTTTCATACAAAGTAAAATAAACTGACAACCTAGGCATAATAAAAATATAATAATGCATCAAAAATGCATAACTGGTAGATACGTTTATAGAAGTGTGTGTAGAGTAGAATGCCTTCCCGGTGGATGCGTCCGTTAGCCTTATGTTGAATGTGCAGGAATTCACGGGAGTTTTGTGCGTAGATACTTTTAAGTGGGCATTAATATTTTGAAAGAATCAACGCAACGTATAGCGAAGCAGTCGCAGTCGCAGTCGGTGCTATTGACCAACTTTGCTTTGTTTGGAAATAATTTTTTTTTTTTTTTCAAAATGCGACAAAGAAACGTTTTTATTTTAATTAATAGCTGAACCCTATTGTCTTCTTCTTTTCTTTTTCTTTAACATTAAGTGATTTATGATAATGATGAGTTATTCACTATGCATATGGATGTCTTATATTTTCAATCAGGAGCCTATTTATTCAAAGCAGGAGGAATAAGGAAAAGGTAAACCTAATCACTGATCCAAAGAATAGCAGGTGGCAATAGTACAGTGGGTATAGTAACCTAGAGTTGTTGGTTCAAGCTCCAGCCCAGGTAGTATTTTTTTTTATCCCACCAGACTGCATGCCACCCGTGGGATTTTCGTCCGATGAATATCAACTAATTCTCAATCCACTGAAAAAATTGGAGTTATGTTAAGGTGGCGCTGGAAATAAACCAACATACCCCGCCAGCTAGTCCGGTCCCTAGCCAGTTGTGTCCAGTTATGCACCCAAAAGTTGGTTTAGGTCATCTTCCACTTGATCGCGCCACCTTAGATTTGGTCTTCTAGAACTGCAGTGGATTTCAGGGTTGGAATTGAAGACTCGGCGGGCTGGTGTGTACCGGTCAACATGCTCCAGTTATCTAAACCGCTGCAATGTCGCTGTCGAGCCCGCACAGTTCTTCATTGAATCTTATTCTCCATGCTCCATTTCTACATACAACCCGATGAATTTTTCTCTCAAAGCACCTCAACTGGTTTTCATCCGATTGTATTAGTGCCACGCTTCTACCCCACACAGTATAGGAGAGTAAAGGATGAAAAGGGTCTTGTATAGTGTCTCCTTGGTCCTTTGAGAGAAGGCTTTGCTGCTAAGATGCCATCTAAGGCCGATGAAACAGTGATTCTTCGAGTCATCTCTTCGCTGATATTATTTTGATAGGTTATAGTGGAACCAAAATAGTTAAAGTCTGCACCCGAAGACAGCTTATGCTTTATTTTTCTTCATAAACATAAAGGTATTTCTCGTCGCCTCCACTTCAATAATTGCAAATGCTCCACTGTAGAGAAGAGCAAAAATTCACGACCTGTGAAATATGAACTGTGAATAAAAAACACAATCACAACCTGTGAACGAGTTTCAAATAAACTGCGTATTTCTAAAGCGTGATTAAGATTTGTTCCCTGACTCTTTTCTTCATTTCGCAGTTTAAATAACAACAAACTTAAACAGCTCATGAGTCACGAATTACGACACGACCTTCATTAACAATTTTCATAACATAAAGAACGAAAGTGCGATGTAAAAAGAAAAGGGTTGAATCGAACAACGTAGAACATCTTACAAAAAAATACAATAAGTGCATGAAGAGTAATGAAGAACGATGCGGAGTCAGAGTTGCAGGAGAAGTGAATGATGTGTGGTGTGTAGGTATCTGTGTAATTAGTTTTTGCACCAATTCTGTGAAAAATCACAATTCACTATCACAGTTATAAAAATCACAGCGAATTGGAAATCGCAGTCACATTTATACCTGTGAATGAAAAATCACGACTAAGCTCATCTCTACTCCACTGACAGCTCGCATCGGTCTTCCGATACTGTCAATATTATCCGCAGAGCCAAGATATGGAACGGATCTATAAAAAATCTTACCGCTGCGCTGGCATTCAAATGCCAGTTGCGTACGATTGCCGCAAGAAGGATATTGAATAGGTTACATGTCAGCGTTTCACCTTGTCTTAATCCTTTCTCGAGTTCAAAAGAGTCGGTGATGTTGTTACCAACCTTGACGGAGCAGCGCGAGTTCTCGATAGTCATCCTGCACAATCGAACGAGTTTAGCAGGGATGACTAAGTAGTGACATGGCTCTGTATAGCTCGTTCCTATTCACGCTGTCATTGTCGGCTTTAAGATCGATAAAGAGGTGGTGAATATCGATCAGGAATTCTGGGGTCTTTTCTTAAATCTGTCGGGTTTTGCTCAAATTGCTATTGTTTGAAGAAAATCTGACAGGTTGTATTGGCTGTTTGAAGCTCTACGTCATCAAAACATAAACTAATACACCTCATGACGAAAACAACTTTTTTGGAATTCTCAGCCGTCATAATGGTTAAAATCTCAATTTTCTGGTCTGCACCAAACCAGTAGAACTTTTTTCAAAAAAGCTTAGTAAAATCTACGAGCGAACAATAAATTGCTGGTATTAAGACAATTTTTACTGACTGTTCCAATTTGAAGTCTGGAGTAAGTGCGGATATAATTTCTATCAAATTGTTGTCAAAGACAGTAGATTCCCACATTTTCAAAACCTCGTAACCTTGGATACCCGCCCTTTCAATCAAAAATTCCAGACACAAATTTATTTGTAAATGTTGATCTTTCAGAGAATTGTCTTGTTTTTAAACAAATAAATTGATTGACATTTAAACAGATTTAATATTCTTGATTGGCTTCTGGTGAAAAATCAAATGCGTCTTTAAAAACAAAACGCAATTGACAAAGAACAACAATTAATAAAATATATAAATGCCAAATGCACACCTCAATCAACCTCATTTGATAAGTACAACAACAACTGTCCCAATTATCCCGTGCCCAGATGCAAAATTTACTTCCTACAATTATTGACTGTCATTTCTCTGGTTCAATAGAAACCAATCGAAGCGGAAGCTTACAATTAGATGCCACATCATGCATAACTGTGGGCTTCCTGCATCCATCCGCTTGATGGATTGTGTTGCCTAAAGTCTGCGTACCTATATTCACAAAATGGCATACTCGTATAGTCTTCAAAAACACTGTTCCTGAACTCAATAAATTGTAATTGTTATCTCGTCTCACAAAGAGTTCTGTTCGTGCAACAAATGACTTAAGAAAAGATAGTCATAGTGAGATGGATCTCTTGTCTGGCGATATAAAGTTTGAAGTGCTTTTTATAAAACGCAGTTCATTTTAAATATAGTCTTTTTTTTAATGGCCTTTCTATCCTATTTAAATGTGTCGTCTTCAACCGGGCTGATGATCATCGCATCTCCCACTACTTCACAAATAGTTCATTGATCACGTACGAGTAGTGTCATGGTGCGCTTCGTCGTGTCGTCGGTTGGCCGCGCCATATTGATAGTTTGTATAGGCGCAGTCGTCCCTTCTGACGTAGAACACACGCCCGCAAGCAAGCCTCAAACACATCGCATCGGTTGCCCATGATGTGTGCTATGTCGCAAAGGCAGGCACATTGGAGACGACACGGTATCTTTAATTGAATCTTTAATTGGAAATTTATTAACCAAACAATGCGTGTCGACTATGATGACGATCATTCAGGACAAAGAATACTACGATGATGACGACCGACCGACGGTGACAACCGGACGAATGTGCTTCTGATACGCCAGTCTTTAAAAGATACTTTATTTTTAGGGAAATGAATTTTTTTTTTGAAAAAGAAGAAAACAACAATTTGGTTTTATTTTTTTTTTTATTTTCACGGTAAATTTAACATGGCTTCTTTGAGTTGAAGCTCTGGCGCCTCAGAATGTGGGTCATTTTTTTAGTGGCAGGAATAAATCATGGCTTTGCTAGGAAAAGGTGTGGCATTTGCAGAACATAAGTCATTTAAGTACTTTTTGAGAAGAGGTTTATAGCACGTGGATCTTGACGTAAATTTCATAGGTTCTTATGTTTGTTTCATGCAGTGACCCAAGACAGGAGTGGTAGGTGTAATAGATAGACTTTTTCGTCACGAAAAAGTATGTTCATGACACTTATTCAACACACCACTGCAGTCACTTGAGCTAAAAAACTGTTTCGCGACAAGGAGTATAACTATTGGGTGCCTATATAAACAACGCACAAAATGATTGTCCTTAAATTAGAACCCTTTTTGGATGAAGGTTACACAGACGCGTTCAAAGAAACAAGTGAACCTATGAGCAGGCCAGGAAAGGATCCACCATTCACAGCTCATTCGCTTAATCAGTCAACATTCCGCCAGGTGGGGTAGTTAGACAAACTGCATCTTAATATCAAAGAAAATTTTGCCTAACTACAATGAATCCCGAAGAAAAGAATTACTCTATAAACACCGATCTGACCGATGCGATGGCCGGTGGCAATTAGTGTGGGCTACTGGCTGATTGGGAAGATCATAGACTTGATCATGATCACTTTTCTCGATGTGACAAAGTAAGTTATTACTTCCAGGAAATTTTATCATGCCAACCAATCACGTTTTACAAGGACTGCCTTAATAATCGAAGGAATGGTAACGAAACAACTCGCCTAGATGTCAGGCTATGATTCTTATATAACCCCACTGACCTATTTACAATACTATTCCTTTGACAAATCCATTGTACCCTAACCATCCAAAAGTCAAGAGTTCGGTCACATTGAGCGTCTAGTGGATCGAAAAGTAAATAATGATTCATTTTCAGAGGTTTGTTCAACTTATCGCAATGAACCATCTCTCATCTTAGCCTTTACAATGGATAGGGTGGCGGAGGGCCCTTCTGTGAATGACACACCCGTGAACTGACGAAAAACTTTGTTTTATGAGTTTCGGACTAGCAAACTGCCATTTTTATTTATGGTTTTGAGTTTTGTTGCTGCGCTAGGATATGCACAGTCCCAGATTTCAGGCACCTATTTCAGCAGTATTTAAATAATTTAACCTAGAAAAAATTTGAAGAACAAAGGAAGATGAATTCCTTCCTGGGAATCAGTCTGGCTTCGTTCGCATTTCTTTTTTTTTTTTTTTAAAGTGAAACTTTTTTTTACATCGCCTCAAATTTGTTGGTTCGCCTGTCGCATGTCGCAATAAATGGCGGCGGTAGCCAATAGCTCGCATTAGCTGACCGTGTAGTATGTAGTATTTATATTCTCACTCATTCAAGCACGTGCTCCGCTTCATTTGTGTGTTTTGTATTAATTTAAATGTTTTTTTTTGTACTAACTTGATCGTGATGGATGATGCTCAGCTCATGGTAAGTAAATTTAATTTTATAGTGAATTTATTAGAACGAAAAAAGTTTCACTTGCATCGTGGTTTCATAATACCACACAATTTGTTTTTTTTTTTTATATATTTATATATATTTTTTATTTTGAATGTGTTCGAAAAGATGTCTCCTCATATCATCATATAGTCCGAAAACGATTTCAAGACTTCTAACAAAGTAAATGTTGACCAAACTTTTCTGTTTTGACTAAAATTGTTATGTATACATAAAATGCAGGCGAAGACATACATAGGTCCAGCCTTCCATAAATTCTTTCTATAATAGTGCCTCTAAAACTTCTTGACAGTTTCATTATAGCAGAAAGTAAATAATCTTTAAATTTTATTGAAGTCTCCAAAATCCACTAACCAAAGATTTTCATTGCCAGTTTAAACCAAAGTCAAACCAGCAGCTGCAGCTATAAACTGAAATCCCAAAAAAAGAATACACCACACTTCAACCTATGCAATTGGAGAAAAAACCACGTCATTTATAAAAAAACCAAACAGTAATTTCCAATTTTCACTCAAACCCGGGACTATAAAAAACAAAACTTACAAATATCGACGTCTGATCGGAAAGTATACTTGTATGCGACAATTCTAAGATTTGGAATGGGCATTTAGAGTAACATTAAACAGAACTCAAACATCTTGACCTAGACCGGGAAGACGATGTCTGAAGCCATCTACAAACATTTAACGTGATCCGAGACAAAGTGTTGTCTTGTTCCAAAGCAATTTGGAAAGATGTTATTTTCATCACTTTAGATACTTTATCTGTTGATTTTGTTTGAACAAACGAGTGAATTCCCCATAAAGGCGTATCTTTTTCATTAATTAAGTGACCATTCTTCGAGTAAGTGCATTTTTTCAATAAGCCGATAATATTTTAGTTTCATAAGACTGTCATGTAAGCTCAATTTTGTCGTAATTGTGTTTTGTGTTGCCCTTAAATGGCACCAATAAATGAAAAAGAATACGACCCTTGAACATTTCAAGATCTCTTTAATTGCCGCTGACACTCTTACGTCTTACATTTTTATAATATCAAGTATCTCAACTATTGAAGAGGGTTCTTTTGAGCTTTGAATTTTTATCTTTTGAGTTCTTCAAATTTGATGTCACAATATATTATACGAGAAGTATGGTTGTGCAATTTTTTTCCTCGAAAGTTTCATTTTTCCTAAAACGAATTTTGTTCTTATCAATTTCGTTTGTCAATATTTACGACCGGAATTTATTTAAAGATAAAAAGGCTTTTGCGTATTTTTGGAATCGAAGACGAAACCAAACTGATTAGATAAGCTATACAACAAATGTCTTTATCGCTTATATTGCTAACAATAAAATAACATAATATTTGCCGAAGGTTTTGTGAGTAACTCATTTGGTTTTACAAACAAAAATTATATTACTTTTTGGGAAGGAGCTAAAAAAAATTAACAAATCATTATAAGAGGTTGACAAATATAAAATAAAATGTAAATAGTTATTTAGTTATTTAGGTTGATAAACCTTAAGTCGTATACAATAAACTAAAAAAGAATGGTATTTATTTATTACAAATTTTAAAGGAAAAGATGCAAGTCTGGGTTCTTAATTCTTAAACTAAATGGGGTGATTCACTTTAACTTCAAAGAAATAGTCAAATACTGCAATTCTTCCATGAAATATTTAAAAAGCTTCTTTTGTGTACATCGAAACTGTTGTTTACTTCCATTTCTGACAGAATGGTACTATAAAGCGTTATAAAACACTGCCATCAAAACGCACTTATTGTAATTTCATCAATTTTGGTGCATAGCTGATCTACCAGCTGCCACTAACACATTTATACACACACACAGTTCGCATACATAGCGACTACGTCACAATTTAAATTACTGAATGACACATAATGGTAAAACAAAAGCACCACTCAAGAGTCAAGACCAGAAACAAAGCAATTTTTTTTTTCAAAACTTTATAATTCACACCTGGTTTCTACCAAAATATATAGACAAGTAGTAGTTGGCGAGGCATAAAATATCAACAACGACCTTCAGCACTGCTCACGCTGACGAAAAATCACCATTAATTTAAGAAAAACTATAATTGTTAGACTTAAGACACTTTTTTTTATTAAAAATGTATAAATTTATTATCTTCATGTAACAAAGCAGAGCCCCTTCAGTGCTCGCAGATATTAAAACATTGTTAGACTTAAGGAAAAAAATGATTTGTATTATAAACTTTGACATGTAAATTTACTATGAGCAAAAAAAAAAAAAAAAAAAAAATATTGTAAATAATGTAAATATGCATAAAATATCAAATGGGGACTGAAGATAAATAGCAACAAGACGGAACTCATCTGCTTCCGGACCCCAGTAACTGCTACAAGAGGACGACGTGCTTTCGCTACACGCTGCGACAACATTAGCATCAAACTGCCAGATAACACCGAAGTTGCAGTAACTGGTTCCACGAAGTACTTGGGTATTAACTTTACAAACAAGCTGAAGTTCAAGAAGCATGCAGACTTGATGTTGAAGAGAGCCAACTTTTCTCTGCACTTGGTCCATCCGCTACTCAGGACTCAGGAGGCAAAATGGACTAAGTAAGAAAACCAAGCTGCTTGTTTATAAACAACCCGTCCTGACATATGCGTTTCCCATATGGTTCACCATCTCATCTACAACCATGAAAAAGATCAAGCTTTTTGAAAGTCAGTTGCTCCGCATCTGCACAGGACTATACCGCAAACCAGTGACCAAGAAGTTCATTCCAACAACAAGACTGTACTAAGAAGCAAAATTGATTCCCATTGATCAATATATGCTACAACTTGCAGGGAGAACCGGAGAATCATCAGTAACCTGGAACATCATCCGAACTTGGAAGTTCAACAGCTCCGCCAGCAAAAATTATACCCTAGCCATAGGTATCTCAACGCTCGCGCCATCATAGACGACCAATTTGAGGACATCATCCAGCAACACTACAGAGGATAAAACCCTGTTATTTTTTTTAAATTTTAATATTTTATTGTATCCCTCAAAGAAATTTATATTCACTAATATAATATTTACGAGTAATTCATGTAATATATTAAGCAAACATTAATATGACATTGTAAAAAATAGCATTGTATAACGCCATGTTAAGAACGTCGTGCCCCTAATATTGAGCCGACAAGATTTAAAATAGTTATAAGTTAGTTTTAGATCAAATTGTACATACAAAAAAATTGAAAAATAAAAAAATCTCAAACTAATCTAAAGAGGCATAAAATATCGATGTTGGGAAACATAGAAGGACACCCAAATCGAAGGTACACAAAACGGAGTAACAGCCAATTCTATAAGGAATAATCTAACTTCAGGATAGATACATTGCCGTGAGACTTATCACAGACGACAGAAGCATAATCCACAAAGAAGAAAGACCATTCTACGATAAGGCTTAGATACAGAATAGTGGACATTACAGGGGCTAATCCCTTTAATAATTAATTCCTTTTTTTTTTTTTTAATTCTTATAAATTATCCAGTTAAATATTTCATTAAAATTACTTTAAACATGTAATAGCCACAAAAATATACATTTTGTACAAAATATATTATAAATTAGACATACGAAAAGACGGCCCCATTAGTGCCGGAAATATTTTAAAATAATAATAAGTTAATTTTTGAGTCAATTTTATACACAAATTCCACACCTAATTAAAAAACACTGAAAAATAAGCATACAATATCGAGATATTCAATTGTCGATCATAGTGTTCTTGTTATCACTATCAAGAGCGTAAGTCTGCAGTAAATATGTACCTGTTCTAAAGCTGGTAGTGAATATAAGTTACCCTCACCAATGCGAAAACCTGCCGTGAATACCAGTACAAGAGCCTTCCGTTAATACCAGAACAAAAACATGCAGTGGATAGTAATTTTCTGCAAACCCGGTCGAAAAAACTAACGCAACAGCTTGCCGTAAACATCATTTTATATCATAAGGTAAAGGTTTCCGCCATCAGATTAGCTAATCTTAACTTCAAATGGTTACAACTGAGTACTTCTTCAGTCTTGCCCGATTGTTAGCCGTGAGCCAATCGCAATACTCTACTTATGCAATTCTTAGAGGTTTAAGAAACACTGCAAGTCTTACATTATGAACCTTTAGAATGGTTAATTTTGCGATCTAAGAACCATTAAAGTCTTAAGAAGTTAGAAATTTACCAATATGGATATACGGCTATGTCAGGCCACAAACTAAATTACTACAGAGAAAAAAAAAAAAACATAGCCCGGTTAAATTTACTGTTTTATAAATTTCTGGTGAGGATTGATAATGAGTACTCGAAGTATGACGTTAACATTATTTTTGAAAAAATACTTTATTCGAAAGATAATATTCTGGCTTTATAATTTAAAAATGATTTCTAGCATATGACCGCCGTGCTGGCTCAGACGTAGTCTAATCTGGAGGTCCAATTTTCGATGACTTTTTCCAACATTTGTGGCCGTATATCAGCAATAACGACGTGAATTTTGTCCTTCAAGTGGTCAATCGTTTCGGACTTATCGGCGCGTAGACTAGCAACTTCACATTACCCCATAGAAAATAGTCAAGCTGCGTTAAATTGCACGATCTTGGAGGCCAATTCACAGGACCAAAACGCGATATTATGCGCTCTACGAAAGTTTCATTCAAAAAATCAACTGTGGAACGAGCTGTGTGACATGTTGCGCCGCGCAGTCTTGGTGAAACCACAGCTCCTGCACATAATGGTTATTCTATTGATGAACGAAATAGTCAGTTATCATGGCTCTATAGCTGTCACCATTAACTGTAACGTTCTGGCCATCATCGTTTTTAAAGGAGTTCGAACCAATTATTCCTCCAACCCATAAAGCCCACCAAACAGTTGTTTTTGTGGATGTAACAGTGTCTCAACATACACTTGAGGATTATCATTAATCCAAATGCGGCAGTTTTGTTTATTGACGTATCCATTCAATCAAAAGTGAACTTCATTATTAAACGAAATTCGCTTATGAAAATGGATGAAGTGCTCGATACGTATTTCGAACCGAGCCATGATTTTCAAAATAAATTTGCACAATATGGAAGCGTTTTCAGACGCCAGTCTATTCATATTCAAGTGCCAAACCAATACCAAACTAAAAATAAATCACTTTAAAGCTGACAAAGTGGCCGCCAGTTAAAATAGTGTTGCCAACTTAAAGTTCTATAGGTACCTTTAAAAAAAAACACCCGTTAGTTTATTACGAGTTAAATACAAAAATAGTTCATGATCGAATATTGAATAGTTGCAAAGACATTGGGTAGACATGGGTACGACTCTAGACGGGTGATTTTTAAAATTTTCTGAATAGGTATAAAGATCATTATATACCAGCATTTAATTTAAAATATTTTCTAAGATGTATAAAGCCATTAACACCAAAAACGATGAAGTTGCTCCAATTAAACACACAAACATTTTTTCAGCGGTTTTTTTTTTTCATGTCATAAAATTATACGAAACAACACGAAAATCTATTCTAAATTAAGACATGCCTGAGGGAACACAGAGATGAAGTTCTTTTAAAATCAATTAAAACTTTGCCACTTTTGCCTGGGATCCACTTTTAAAGATTTTTTTAAAAGCCTAATCTTTATTCTATGAACAAGAGTAGTATACCGCGAGATCAACCGAACCGAATCAACGTGGTTAACTGTTCACAAAAAAAAGGTAAACACAGAAGTATCTCTTTGTATTCATCTTTAGATACTCACAATCTTAAATTATGTATGTTCGTAGCTTGTTAATAGTTTTCTAACAATTTATACCTATAAAAGGGAAAACAGTCTCAAACAAAACAGTTACTTACTGAACTACTGTACCCGTAGAGCTGCTAAGATGCGTGCACCCTGCCCATTGGATCATGACTATAATGTCAGATTTTGTTTGGGTAAGCGGGTGCATTTGAAACAAAAAAAGAACAATGAACATTCTCAAACGTGGCGTAGTGATAAGTATCTTAAAAATTTTGTTTCCTAGTGAAGAAAACATTTGTTAGATACAAGCTTCGTGATGAACTCTAAATCCAGTTCTAAAATTGGCCCTCGTTTATTTAGGAGCAGAATGTCCATTTTGAGACGTGCGAGTATGTGTAGCTTTCAAAGTGGCGGGTGGGCTGATTGATGTATCTCTCTCTATCTACAACCATAAATCTAGTTAAATCGTGAAATTTACCTTACGGGCAGAATTCAGATTCCGGAATCCCTGTTAATATGGATGCACCATCCAATAGGAACGTGAAATACTAACCCCAAAGCATAGACACACAAGCGATCGATCGATCGCTTGTGATGATAGTAAATTATAATTTATCTTTTATTGATCGTTTGATAAGACACATACACATCAGCTGGACGCTGCCACACGTCAGGTATAAGTTCAATACTTACTAACGCTGCCGTTGCCGCTACTGCTCGAGGCACTCAATTTAGTTTAGACTCCCAAAGATACTCTATTCAATTTTCTAGTGTATTTTTTGTGTGAGTTTGAGCGAGAATTAATGAGCATTCAAAGTCTCCACTAAATCATCGTGTTAAGAGAACGATTTAGGCTGCTTTTTTTCTTTATGCAATTTGTGATTAGATAGAGATACGAAACAAGGTTTTTGTTAAATGAAAGCATTTTTGTACAATTTATAGATACTTTGGACGGAGTTAGAAGCAAAGCAAATAGATAAGAAAGTTCATATTAAAAGCTTGATGGCGACTATACTTTGAAGGGGAAATAAGTTTAACTTACTTAATTTTATTTAATTGCTTTCTAGTTTATTTTTAAAGTTATCGTGCACTGTTTTCAGTTGAATAGCAATTAGGTGTGTCACATTTTGCCATAATTTTAATGGTTTCAACAAAAAAGATAGGTTTCAGCACAACAGGTGAGGCCTGATAACGATAAGGTGTATGTCATTTTTTAATTTTGTTGGAATTAAAAAAATTATTCGTAAAATTGTGTACTTTGCTTGAAAGATAAGATTAAGAATAATTGGCGATGAGATCATTTTGGATAACAAAAAGTTTCTCATTCGGGTGATTGCGAGTTTTGAACAAGAAAATAATACGAGCATTTTGAAAACTTTAATGAGATAATTAAAAAAAAATTGTGTTATTATTTTTTATAATAATTTCGGTTAATTTTTTGGAACTCTGCTGAAAGTGTGTAAAGTTTCTCGTTGAAAACTTTCGAAACAATAACGAATTTACTTTTTACGAAGTTTGGATCAGCAATCATGCTGTTTTATGTTCGGGCCGCTTGTTAAAAATTCAAAGGGAATTAGAGAGAATCTGTTTTCCATATTTTCAGTGATCCACCAACCGGATTTTCTGAAAACTCCATTAAAACTATGTGTATCATTGTGCCATGTTGGACGCCAAAAATTTGCTAATAAGTTTGCTATAACATTAGCTTTTTGCTTTACAGAACAATTATTAACAATTTCCTCTCTTGGTCTTACTGAGCTTCCTGAGTGAGATTATTCTTTTTCGGCCAAGTTTTTGAAGTATAATGAAACCTTAGTCAGCACGGTGACTTCTTCGAATACAAAATGCATAACAATAACAAATTCAAAGTTATTGATTGATATTTAAAACAAATTATCTTACAGATTTTTTTCGTCATATCCCGGTTATTTTGAATATTTCATCCGAACTGGACGACTCGTATGATTGTGTCTCAAATAATAAAATTTCGCACACAACGAGTACAAAGAAAGCACTTAAAAGGCTTGAAATATACTTTGTATTTTGAGTTGGAAAGCAAGGAGCCCTTCTCTGTCTTGGAAGTGTGAACAATTTTCTGGAGAATTGAAATATAATAGAACCATACTATAGAACCATCTTGGTTTTAGTTTTTAGCCTGAAATTGATGAGTAATAAAAAGTTACCTTTTTAGTACCTAAGCAGTACCTACTTACTCTTCATCTTACTGTATATTACAGGGTGGCACGGTGCAACAGGAGCATGGAATTGAACAATTAAAGGAAACTGCAAACCGTTCGTAAATGATAATTTTTGGTGTGGTCCTGTATTTTTACATGCGAAGTTTTGATTTATACAGTTTTAAACAGAAAAAAATAAAGTGCAGAAATGGTTAACGCGAACTTCCTTTAATGTGTGACAGTGGTTTTGGGTTGAAGATTTTGAAAAAAAGGAGAGAAAAATCATATGAAATTTTATTAAAAAAACGTTTTTGGGGAAAAATGAAGTAAGCCATTTGACTTCTTTTATTGTTTTAAATTCTAAGAAAAAAACTTTTTAAAATCGTCAGACCAGTTTTTTTTAAAGATAACCGTTTTTTACTTGCGATTATAGGTTTTATAAGGCAAGTTATGGATTCGTGCAAACATTTTTTTTGAGCTAACAATCACACATGACATTACGATGATGGCGAAGTCGAAAAAAGTGGGTCTGGAAATTCCGTCCGTCTGCCTGTCTGTCTGTATGTCTGTTCGCGCCTCAAGAGCCTGAACGAGTAAGCCGATTTGCTTCAAATTTGGTATTAAGGATTTATTTGGCAGTCCCTCGGAACATATTTTTAATTTTTGCTCTAGGCCCAAAAATAACGGCACCTGCCAGACAATCGTGAAGAAAAAAATTGATTTTCTCAAAAACGGCTCCAACGATTTTGATAAAACTTTCAGAATGCTATTATTTTAAGAGGGTCGTCTATCTTTTGGTTGAAAAAGATTTTTCAAAATTTGTCTTATAACGGTACCTCTCATAGAACCAGTATTTTCAAATCAAATTTCCTTGTAAACTATTCATCCGATTTCAATAAAATTTTGGGAACAGGAAGACATTAATAATTTTATTAATATGGCATTTCAAAATTTCCAAAAACTTTTTTTTTTTATTTTTAATATTTTTTTCAAACAAAAATTTTGGTTTTCGAAATATGTTGGAAACGGGTATAATGATTTGTTTCAACATAATTTTTTCAGATGTAAGCTACAGATTGCCATATATTTACATATTTAAATAAATTTCAAAATATTTTTTGGAAAAGTTTTTCAAAAATAACCTTTTTTAAAAAAAACTGGTCGAACGATTTTCAATATTTTTTTTTACTAAATAGATATAAAGCTTTGAAGTTTTATTGAATAGAAGAATTTTCGAAATAATTTTTAATTTGTTTTTAATATATGCAGCCACTAAGCAATTGCTTTGCATAAGAGCAAGTTCGTGCGACCCAGTCGTGCATTTTATTTTTTAAACTTTTCGAAAACATGTTCTAAATGTTTTATTTGAGTATGTAAACATCAAGCAATTTGCTGTTCTTATCTAAAAACAGATTGTGAAAATTTTTAAAAAACTATTTTTGAAAAAAAAAACAAAAATTAAAAAAAAATTTTAATCTTTTCCTGAAAAGTCTTTTTACACTAAAACATGAAGTTTACACCCAAAATACCATCCCAAAAGTTTTATTAAAATCGTAAGAGCGGTATTTTTAAATTCCAATCGTGTGGCAGGTGCCGTTAGAGCTAGATGGTTAATTCCAAAAACCTTTCTGTAGGAAGTCATAATAATACTATGTACCAAGTTTGAAGCAAATCGGTCCAGACAGACGGACAGACAGACAGACAGACAGACAGACAGAATTGTCAGAAGCACTTTTATTGGCTTCTTTATCATCGTAATGCTATGTTTTGATTGTCGAAAAAAAAAAATTTTTTACTTGCCTTAACTTGCAAGTAAAAAGTGTATCGGCTGTGGGTCCGCAAATTGCTTTTGAGTTTTTCTAGGGTCTTGATCCAAGAAATTTTATTTATAATATTAAGGTTTAATAACCCTTTGATGTTTTCTGGGTTTTCTCTGACATCTTTTTTTTTTTATCATGGACACATTTGCGGGTTCCACGAGGAAGGTATTAGAAAACGCAAATATTTGGGGACGTATTAAGCTCTTAGTGGAAGGTTCGCTGAGCATGGACGATCGAATGGACTTAGTAGACTTCCACACAAAAACACGAACACTTTCTACCCGCCACACGAAATTTTTGATGAAAGTAAAGACTATTTCAAATTCATGCGCCTTCCTCGTGGGATTTTGTGTTGAATAAGAGGAATTTAAAAATTTGTTTTTGTGTTGAGTTTGAAAATAATTATTTTCTAAAAACTATTGAATTCCGGTTGAAGAAAAAATCGAAGGCTTAGATTCTGATTCTATTTTTTTTTATAGGTATAAATATTCTTATATGTTTGTAAAAAATTACAATTCCTATAGAATCGATTCGATTAGAATTTTGAATCATTTATGCAGAACGCACTGTAATTTATTAATTTTTATATAAAAAAAAAAATTTTAAATCGTTAAGGCTTTAACAAATTTAATATTGACAAAATTAGAAGTAACATAGTACTTCGATCACTGGGGCGTATACGCAATGTTTTCAAATCATTTAAAACCAAAGCTTCCAGAAACCAAAATCCAGCTTGAGGCTGTGGATTTCGACGACAGCTACCCCATTAGCAAACCGCCTTGTCACCAATGTATCTCAAAGCAGTCTATTTCCTTTCCGATCCCATCAGTTTTTGATATATGAAAAATCTAGTGTAATGTAATTTCTAAAATGCTTTTTTGTGTCATTATAATGTCACTAAAAACTTGTAAGCGTAAAAAACAAAACACAATTTATTCAACAGATAAAGACTTGCTCGATGATCTCAATCAATTAACTTGCATTACACATTTAATCCATTTCATTCCTTAATATAGAAACTAAGTCATAACACGCCAGCGCAACTCACTGATATCCACCTTTCTCTGACCATATCTGTTGCAAATATATTTCCCAAAGTATCTCTTAACATCATATCAAAACAATGTCATTTCTTAAAAAAAAAAAAAAAACACCGGCTTACTCATTTTTACTTTCCACTTCAAGTTCATTGAATAGAAGAAAAATACCTCCTCCATTCACCATCACCATCATCGGTTCACCACCTACATCATTGCGCCGGCTAAACCGGCTGATTTGCAACAGATACAGATACAAACAAAAGCTTAAGCTCTACTACTAGAACTAGTTGCTTGCTTTGTAACAATATCTACTCGCAATGTATCTTTCTATTGAAACACACTCAAAAAGAGTGCAAAACAAAAGCGGCAAAACGAATTAGATACGATTCACAAGATACAACAAGAACAACTATCTTTTCCTGGCCTCCTCGCTTGATTGTGTTTAGTTTCGACAAAAAGTCTATCGTTGGCATATTGGAGAGTTGAGAGTGAATATTATTTTTGTTTTATTTTTAACAACAATACACTCAATTTGTTAAAATAAACTCACTCAAAGTGGAGACTTTTAGTATTTTGTGTGTTTTTTTTAAGTCTGTCGTTTTCACAGATACGTTTGTTCGTTCGTTCCCACACCACAGATACGTGTGCCTTTGCTTCGGTTGATTATATTTTTTTCAATCGTTCAACATCGAAAGGCCTTAACATAGCCCAACCACAGAGTGGCTTATTTGTCGAAAAGCTTTCGGTTTGAGCGGTCTGGTGCTGTTGCTGCTGCTTGGAACTTCTTCTTCTGTGCTTCATCCATCGCGGCACACTTGAAAAATTGCCAAAAAGGCAAAAATATCTTTTTTTCTGTTAAACATTTTGTATTACGTGGAATTTACCGAAGGTTTTTTTTTTAATTTAATTATATTTGTTCGATAAGGGTGTTAAAATAAAAATTAAATTAAATCAAATTTTTGTGTTTCTAACTGCGCGCGCAGTTGATTTTTTTTCCCTCGTGGAGTGTTGCTATCCGAGAGATCAATCAAAATCTCTTTACTCTCTTTTATTTAATTTGTTTTTATTATTTTATTTTAAAATTTTTCCTGCAGGTTTTTTTTTACATGAACATTATTGTTTATGACCATTTATGACTAATGACCACCACTTTGATTGATTCACTTCACTTGTGTAGAAAGTGTTAAATTAAAGAGAAAAAGTGGTACTTCTTGGACTGCTTTTCATCTTTATTGATTGCAATCGAAAAAAAGTGTTAACTCAAAAGAAAGGAAAAAAACACCGGCAATACAAAAAAGTGTTACGTATGTTTGAAAGCTGAAAGCAGAAAAAAGTGATTTGATTTATTTTTTTAACTTTAATCATTATTAAACAAAAAGAAATAACAACTTATAAAGAAAAAGTCAGTGCCACAAGTAAAGTTAAAAAAAAAAAATTTAAATTGTATAACTTAATCGATTGCTTTAAGGCAAGTGATAAAACGAATACATTTACAAAGAAATATTGTGGTTACAGTTCGGGGTTTGTGTCTTGAATGAACACACTAACAGATACCAGACAATAAGGATATCTTTGGAAAAACAAAATTCACAATTCATTGAGAAACTCGCATCTGAGGTGTGACATCGATAATAAAAGGTGAGTGTTGGTTTTTATAGTTCGAAGGCAATTATGTTTGTACAATTTTTTTTATAGTTTTATGATTTCGAATAAACAATGACAATGCTTGTATTATTTTTGTTAAAGATATAAGTATTGAATGAGAAAGCTTTTGTTTTTAGAAATGATATGAGTGTATCTTTTTGTTGGGTCGTTGGATGTTTTTACTTACTGAAAAACTGATTATCACATTTAAAATTGTATCTTTAACTGCCTAACTTTGTTGATCGCAATCTTGTTTGCTGACTACCTGGCAATTCTTTAGCAACGACAGTCGTCGTCGTTGCAATATTCGTATATCTTTTGTTAATTAACATAGTTTATGGGAATCATTAACTAAATTAGAGTTGAGAGCGGCTCGTATTATTATGCAAATGTGTGAAGAATTGTATATTGACTGAAGAGTCTGCAGAAATATAAATTAGCACCTTTATGAGGTAATCTTGGAAAGAATAGTTATTATGTGATTAGGCATTGCAATCTTTATTAAGATAATTTAGTAAGCAATAGAGGATAGTTAATTATAAAATGTAATTCCAAAAATATCAAAATTAACATTATTCAATACTGAAAGCTTTGGCTTAAGAATATGTAGTTTGATATTTATATATTTTTAATTATTGCTGATGCAAAAAAAAATTAAGTGCATGGCTGGATTGCATGAACTTGCTCTATATTGTGTGACATCGGCCTTGGGGCTTGAGATTTTGAAAAAAAAATCATACCAAATTTTATATTTTTTGGAAAAATGCAGTAATGCCATCTAGTTTCTATTACTGTTATTTTCAAAATTATTTGAACAATTTTTTATAACTTATTCCAATTTTCTATGAATTTGTTAATTTTCTAGAACTTTCTTAATGTCACTAAAAAAAGTTGATAAAGGCGTTTTTGACCAAAAAATTAAAATCAAAATTATTCTGTTTATTAAATAAATTCTATTTCGTAAATCTCATTAAAATCCATCCATTGCGTGACTTGCAAAAAAATCTTGTTTAAAAAAATAATTCAACTGAAGGTACCGTTATAAGAATTTAAATTGAGAAGTCGGAAAATCAGTTTTTCATTAAAAGTCATATGTCAGGAACTATTGTAGTTTTAGAACTAGAATCGTCAAGACAAATTGCGGACATATTTTTTGGAACAGTGTGTTGTAAACGACATCGAATTTCCAACAATAAGTTGTTATTTGGAACTTAAAAACATGTTTGAGAACTCTTTTTACTGCAAAAATTAACTTCAGTTATATTCACACACATCATTATAAATTTCAGAATTCCAGATATATAACCATTTTTCCTATGTCACATTTATCAGCTTAGATGTAGCGAGAATTATAAGCATCTTTATTATCATGGCCAACATTTTCCAAAACATCTTTAATAGGCATGGAATCAACAAGTATCCGACAGAATAGGACCGAAACTATGCGGTCTACAAAATGTCTTGCTTTCATTCTAATGCAATCTTCATTAAACTTTCCCAAGTTCAATTGAATTCTTTGATTGCACTGTTAAAAACATAAAATAATGTTGATTAGGATTGAAAAAAAGTTTTTGGGCAACTTTGCCTGTGCTATGGATCATTATCCTGTTAGAATTATTCACCGAAAAGGCATATTGTTCTCCTTTGTATTTATATGGAATATGACACATTCCATTATATTCACGATGCAGAATTTGTTAATCAATGTTTCTTTGACAAAGTTCTAAAAATGTCACCATGATTATGAGCGAAATCAGTGGTTTAACTTTTAGGACACTCTTAAACCGCACCCTAATCTTTTATTGTGCAACCATGATTTTAAAATTTTGATTAATAGATGAAACGCTATTGTACAACTGGCCTATATAATGGAAACTATTTCAAACTTATATATCCAAATCAATGTTCAAAGAAATGCATTGAACCGTTAAGCTAATGTTTCATCAGTTCAGTGAATTCTGACGTAAAAAAGATACCCACAAAATGTACAAAATACAATATGACGAAATCTATTGTCTTTGGTTGGAGAGTTATTGGAATATTTGATTAAAACTTTGAATTTCGATCAGGAATTTTACCCAATTTAACAATTTCTAAATGAACAACTCAGATTATTACTCTAACTTGACTTTGAGAAACCAAAATTTGCTATTAAATCGTTAAATCTGCCAGTAAGTCTTCCAACATATGATTCAAATTTCGGTCTTGGAATCTTAATACCCAAGTAATTTGCTTTTCAGAAACAGTAATTTAAAAAATACCATTTTCTTATGATTAGTATGCCTTTTAGCAATTTTAATTAAAAATCAATTTCTAAGTTCATTATTTTCAAGGCCGCTTTCAGTATCTTATGAATTTTGGTAGACACGCGTGATATGATTTATCACTAACATTATTTTGTTTTAGATTATAAAAAAAAAAACATTCATCTGCCCTCTTGGTGAGACTGAATTAAAAAAAAAACACACATAATTCGAGCGACAATATAGAAGATAACGTATCACAACACACACAGTCACACACACATTTCAAATCTCAAGTCTTGCCTTCACGAAATAGTAATTCATTAGAAACTCGACGAAAGTAATTTTCCGCAAAACGTCACAATTGACGGAAAATAATTTTTCAGCAGAACACAGAAAGCAAGCGTGTAAACAAGTGCATGCACTATAATGAATTGAAAACCCCACCAGACAGTTAAGTCACCGCATTATAGACTTGACCTCTTAATATTCTAATCAGCCTTTTGAGCTCAATTCTAAGGAAAATAAAAATGCATTTTCTATTTAATTCGCAAGTTTCTCATTTGCAATTTCAGTGTTGAATTCTGTTCTTCATTTTTTTTTTTTTTCGTTGAATTGAGTTTATGATTATAAGCGTGTGTGTTAAGTTTAGTGTTTATTTAGAAATGGCAATGCCACAGGGGTTTTTAAATTATTTCTTCGTGATGATTTTGTATCATATTTCTGCAATAAGCTTGATAACACTTTTCAACGATGCTTGCCGAATTCTCTTGTTTCTAAAAACAAATGGCGTTTTTTTGCAGCACTGTTATCATTGACAACCATTTTGTCATTTGCCATTTGATGTATGTATATTTATTGTGGTTGGCCATTTTATCATAAGTCGACTGATGCCTGAACAACGCATGCTAATTTTGCAGATTTATTTCGAAATCATGGTTCTGTTCGTGAAACGCTTCGCGATTTAAATGAGACAATTTTGTTTAGCTATGAAGATCGTTTTCGGTTTCATTTTGTGCAGATTATCCTCAAACCATTGTTGAGACGCCTTTAGATATATCCCTAAAATTGAACAGTTTGTTGTGTTGTATTGGCTGGTGGAATCATGTGTTCTTAGTTCTTTAAATACGATGCCGGACACAGGGTTATAGTCATTGGATACCGTTATAGAGCCATGTTCAATTGTTCAATCGTTTTTGAATTGAATCGCCCTAATATGGGGAGCTGTGGTTTCAACAAGATGCGCCACATGTCTCACAGCGCCTCCCACAATTGACTTGTTTGGTGAGCGTTTATAAATGTCAAAGAACTATCTTCTAATAAAGTAAATTTTATTTCTATCAATAATAAAATTAATGTATCTGTATTTTATTTCATTTTATAGTTACCTATGTACCTCTAAAAAACACCCTTTACTAATAATTTTAATCATTTTTTTTAAACATTTACGGGATTCAATGCATTAAAAGATATAATATGAAACAATGTTCTAACAGACAATATTTCTCACCTCAGTTGGCATCAAATGTGTACAAAATTTGTTTACATTTTTAATATAAAAAAAAAGCAACAACGTTTGCGTAAAATCTTTTGTGTCTTCATTCTGTTTCTTGCTTATTAAAATTTCAAATAGCAATTACACTGTCTGTCTATTCGCCCATAAACATACTTTATTATTATTTAAAATTAAAACACTCAATGAAAGTAAATAAAAAAACAAAGTATAGTCAATACAAAGCTGTCAATCAATTTGTCTGTGTTTTGTTCCGTATTACCATAAAAATCATAATTGACCTGATTTGAGTGTAACATTGGCTGTATCACCTTGTTGTAACATGAAACGGAAATGACCTTGAGTACATGCTGTTTAAACATAAATAACATGATAACGATCATTCTATTTTTGACATGAAAGTGAAATGATTTGTATTTTATTTTATTTTTTTTTTTACAAAAATTACGAGAAAAACATAATAAGCAACGTAATAGAGTGTTTTAAAACTTTTTAATGTTTTTTTTCTCCTTTTTATCATAAAAGTCCATTAATCTTCCATGAGTGCGAGCATTTATGTTTTCACATGGTGTTTTGAAGGAAAAGCACTAAAAACCTAACCGCATCCGGTGCAGCACTACACAACATAATTATTAGCACATCCCTTTTCTTTTAACACCTTCATCGTTTTGTAAATACATTTTGTGGTTGTTTTGAAACACTTTAACCATGTAAGAAGGAAAACAAAATGTTTTTGATTTATTTTTATCATAAACGATGCTGTAATTGAACAGTTTTTCAGATATTTTTATAAAACACTCATTTAAAAAGCTATTACATTTCTAAGTCCACACTTGATTTTTAAAAGGTTTTATATGGAAAAGTTGTTGATGGCCTTGGTAAATTGTTTGGAAACCATAGTCGATCATATTTTGGATACAATTTTGTATACATTTTTTTATTAAACTGCATCAAGGAAATTCTAAGACAGAAAACGGTTTTCATCATCACCATAGAGTGTTGAGTTTTATTTCTTACGCTGAAACACAGCCATATGTAAATTTCTTAAGAAGATCTGTTCTTCAAAAAGACTTCTAAACCAAAGTTGTTTGTCAAGAAGTCTGGCTCCCATAATAGTTCATTATACACATTTCGATATTCATGTTTGCTTGTACATCTATAACTTTAAATCATTTTCTTACGTTTATCGATATCGTTAGCTCCACGGGACTCTAGCTTGTGACCTTTTCGCGTTTGTTAAATGTCGGTTTTTATCTCTGTACAAATGATTATCATATACAAATTTCACAGAGAATTGTCCTGATCTTGACTAGACCTAAGAGAATGGTCTGAATCTGAATCATACAAAACTCAGACTTTTCTCATTTCAAAAAAAAAAAATGAAAAAACAATTCAACAAATGTGTCAACTTTTTCCTCTGTAGAAACAGTGACCATTTTCGGTATTGAAGTTACGACGTAAGTACGATTTAAATTATGTCCAAGGGCAAGTAATGGAACTCCACAAATACTTAGGATACAAGAAGTTTTACAACAAAATATTAGATTCCATAAAACGAAAGCTTCTTTATATTCTACTCTCATCAAATATTTATATTGGATTGTGAAATTTTCGTCGTATTGTATCAATTCTCCTAAAAAATAATTTTTAACTAATTCTACAGTCATCAATTTCAGATATATAATCTTATCAGGTCATAAAGACGAATTCCAATTCTCTCACTTTTCCTATAATACCCATGAAATCAAAAAAATTGATTTTGGGCGTGGCTGACACCCACTTTTCATTAGAAACTATACAAAATTGTTTTTGTAAATAAACGGTATTTATAATTATTCCGCAAGCCAAAATTTTGCGTCTCTTAATAGAAACGAAAAGGTTTGTGTATGAAAAGAAATTTTTGAATTTTGGGCGTCGCTTACGCCTACTTTTCATGAAAGAACGCAAAACGTAGCCTTAAGAATTTAAGGCATTTCCAATGTTTAATTTAAACCTTTTTCCTTCCGTTCGTTATTTGAGAAATATATCTCTACATTTTCCTTTGTAAATTTTTTCAATACGCCCACTTTTAAAGGCGTGATTTTGGTAAAATACCTTTGTTCAGGTAAGATTGTTTAAAAACTACTCGATTCAGCTGTAGTCTTACACATATGCCTAAATACTGAAAAAAGTGCAGTTAGTGCTTCAAATTTTTAAGACACGCCCACTTTTAAGGGGCGTTTCCGTCAAAAGTCGTATAATGCATTAATTTTTTTAATGTTTTTTAACTATCGGTCGCAGTTTTGAAGTAAACAGATGAACACTTTGATTTATATTCCTTGGTTACGTAGCAGAGTATGGTCCAATAATTGTTAAAAACACCCATAATCGCTATTTCCATTCCAAATCTAATTTTTAAAAATTTAAGTTTTGTCTTGTTTTGTTCAAATCGATCTGCAAGAATAAAATTGAATGTCACTGAGCTCATAACAATTGCCTTGACAATAAAACGTTTTAACTTTGGGCGTGGCGCACTCCTTTTTTTATTGCGCCAGCACTAATTGAACATCACACCGCATAAAATTAATGTTATTGAATTTTTTTCTGTCTGCTAAAGAAGAATTTTGTTTCTGAAACATCGGCTGTTTGCGGGAGGCAGACTCATGCACATACAAAAATATGGGGAATAGGGTATCCAACAGTTCGTTGCAAACGTACTGTAGCTCTCGCTTATGTTTTAATTAAAAATACCTACCTGGCAGTGCGTTTCGTTAAATAAAAAAAAAAATTCCGACGACATAAATGTCTGTTGCTTATTTTGCAGTAGCTTCTCACCAAAATTTATGTTTGGTGGCAGACATTTTGACAGGTTTATCTTAAAACCTCCTGTTCTAGCAAACAATAATAATAATTGTAGTACATACTTCTGACGTTGTCAAATTAGGTAAAGTTCTTCTATTTTGTCCAATATTTCAGCAAATAAAGAAACTCTTCGCGTATAAATAAGAAACAAACAAAAAATATAACATTAATTTAAAAGCTTTCATCAAATCTTCTAAATAAACAGCGTACAAATTACTGTGCAAACTTTGACTTCGCCACGAATTCTTCAACCAGCTAATTATTAGTACAAAAACTTATGTTAATTCTCCCACTTATCTTTGCTGCCAACTTAATTTTTTTTGTTGAATAAATATTAATTGGATAGGGATATCTAAAAATAAACTTTTCAACAAACAAAAAAAGATGTCAAATAATACCCGGAGATTACTGAAATGGGTGTCGTGATCTCAGGTAAAAAAAAGCCCACGACAAACCACACTTGATTTACAAATTTTTTAGTGTTGTTGTTGGTATTTTATTTTTTAGCGTGTTTCCGTTCAAAAAGATATTGAAGCTAATTGCTTTTTAGATTTGATATTGCCTGATGGAGATGGTTGAAATAAGTATTTAAAAATGCTAGCTTAAGAAGAGTTATCTTCGACCGATGATGATTCTAATTTAACCACTTCCTTTCATTAAGGTTAAAATTTTGTAAATTATTTTATTTTTTCTGTGAGTAACAACAAATAATTTTTCCTACGAAAAAAAAAACTACCAAAAACATAAGTATCTGAACACTGTGCGGTTGCGCCCGAATATAATATTTCAAATGGCAATGTCATAAAAAGTAACCTTGACCGGACGCGATGATGATACATAGTAAAACAAATTTAATCGTTATTTTTTCAAAGTCGGCTAAGCTTACAAAAAGATTTTTATTTTTGTAGTTTGAGATTAGTTAGTTAGTTTTTTTTTTTGCTACTGGACAAACAATCCTGATTAAAGCAGCATTTCAATGTTAAAAGATATCGCATGTTTTGAACTTGGCTTGTCCAAAGATTGGCACTCAAGGGAGTTTTGATTATGTTTTTGTAATTTAAATACTTGTCAGCAATGACAACAAAATATAATATTTCTTTCACAATAATTACATTGTAATTGAAGAAATTTTGATTATGTTGACAGAAGGTTGGGCTATGAGTAACTACATTTGGCCAACATTTTTTGTTCGTGTCGATATGTTGTGAAAGAAATAATGTTTTTACTTGCTCTAGGGCAAGCATTTTAGTTTCGTGAAAAAAAAAATCAAGATTTCAATCAAACATGAAATCACGATGATATAGAAGCCAAAAAAAAGTGATTTTCGCCATGCCACACCTTTAATCGGTTGCGGATGTGCGTCTGTGTGCTTTTTTAAATCATGCTACAGCCTAAACGGCTTGACGGATTTTCCTCAAACTAAATACAGGGTAATTCGTTTCGTGGTTTCAAGTTGGTAGCGCTGACATTTGACATCTGTCAAACTCAAGTGTCATCTAAAGTGGCAGAATATTATTCATGATAATGGATCGCTTTACAATCGAATAACGCGTTAAAAAGTATCTATTAAAACTTACAAGAACAGACAATAAATACCGACTTTTCTTTTTATATTTTCTCCAGAGATGAGGCACATTTCTGACTCGGTGGATATGTAGCAAACAAAATTGCAGCATATGGAGCTCAAAAAAAAAAAACCCACAAATAGTCGAAGAGGTGCAGTTGAATCCAGAAAAAGTGACTGTTTGGAGTGTTCTATGTAGTTATTGATACGGTTCTTCGAAGATGCCAATGGACAGACGGTTACAGTCTATTCGGAGCGATATAGTCGAATGATAACTAATTTTTTGCTAGGACTCTTCTCAAAGCGGCCATTTGAATGATTGTTTTTCACACTTAATGGTAAAGTCCGAACTTTATAAATAAATAAATCTATCATTAAAAATGTATCGCTGTGTGTGTTTTATTTACCTTTACTTTCGAAAAATGAACGACCCTCCCACGCAACAATTTAGCTTGTATAAGGTACAATTTTTTGAATTTGGAAAGTAGGTAATAGCTTGTATAGGGTTCGTATAGAGCAAACTTTCACAAGCCACAATTCAAACGCTGACAATTATTCAAATAATATATGTTTGAATAAGGCCTTCTGAAGTGGTTAACTCTTGAACAAATCTGATTGCATTTCATGAAAGGCAATTCGCTGCTATAACATCTGCCAACAAAAGTCTTATAGCAGTTTAAAAGCTTGCGCAATGTGCTCCAATATGATTTGTGTTCTTATAGCAGTATGACAACAGTTTGTTTAGAACCTTATACAAGTTAAATTGTTTGTTGGGCTGGTAACTATCAAGTAACCAGAATCGTCCAGTTAAAGTCAAGGTCTGTGTATTCATGAAAATCTCCAATAATTACTGGAATCGTTTGTGTGTACATATGTATGCAACTTTTATTCAAGTCAGCTAAGAAATACAAACAAAAACGTTAAACCATAATATCAACCAAGTTCAACACGATGTAATGCAAAATTTTAAAGTTGGATTTTTTTTAATACCTAACGTATAGATTAAGAAAGTAAACAAACGACATGATATATTTCTTATTCAACTTGCTTTAACTGATAGAAAAAAAACCATATAACATCGTATACGCATCTGGACTCCGGAGCAGCATCCACAAGAACTGTCAAAATATAGAGTCACCCATAATGCAGTACGGATTATTGTGATTTTGTTGTCTTCCGTAAACACAAAAATACCGAGTATGTTGAGTTGTTAATATTTTTTGACGTCGAAATTAGCTCATATTTATTATTATTTTGATTCTTAACTGAAGAAGACTAAGGAATTCGGATTCAAACAAATCGTCTTGCGATTAGAAGAAATGTAAAACTCAAAAACATTATTGAAATTGAAATGCAACAAATTAATATTCCGAACGATGTAAGATAGTTGTGACGTCATTCACAAAACCAGCATACCTTATACATATTTCTGTTTATCTAAGAAACTTTTTTTTGTGAAATGTCAATAAAGCCGAACACAAGTAAACTGCAACTCTTCTAAACTCTAACTGTTTGTTAATCCGTTTCATTCCATTCGCAAAAAATTGAATTCGTTGGGTATAAAGAATTTTGACAGCTCCTGGGCCTGCACATCCAAATGCACATGTGTTTCTTCAGTAAATCTGGCTGTATTTCTTGTTTCATTAACATACATTAAATGAGTGAGTAATAACAACTCAGGTAAATAACCATGATCAGTTTTTATTTTAAGTATCACACAAAAAATAATTTAATTTTATGAAAGTTTATTTTTGCCCCACCTATAATTTTAGCACAATATTTGTAGATATGCCTTTTCTATTACTCACACCAGAACATACATAAGCCAAAATGTGTATAAAATATTAAACAATATAATTTTCAAATAATAGAGTTTAAGGGAACTTGCATCAGCGTCTTAGTATGAATATTTGCTTTGCTATAGTAAATTAAATTTAATCTCAGTGTTTATGTGATTATTTCAATTAGTTTCTTTCTTTTTTTCTACGGAATGGATTAATTATAATTGCCGTATCTAAACCGAAATTAGGCTTGATCTTTGACTCATAAATTGCAATACATAAAAATATTTTTTGCTTAACCACCATACATAGATAATTTTATATCAAAATAATTGCGACATTGGCTGAAGAAAAAAAAAAGTAAACACAACTGTTAAACCGTCAACATGAAAATGTTGATTAAGTATAAGGAAGTTCAAGATATTCTACGTATACAAAATAGATACAGTTAATTCGTTTCAAGTGATCTAATTGCCGCTTGTTCCGCCTAGTTTCAAATATATAGACAAATTTTGTTGTTTTTTTTTTGTACCAGATATACGCCATAAAGTGATTGGATTTACGAGTATTATAAAAAATGATACTGAGGCTCGAGAAATATTTCCGTTTCTACTTTTATTTGTTAAGCGTAGTACTCACCTTCTGTGGAATAAAAAATGAATACGTTCCACGAATTGAGAAAAAAAGTAACTACCCAACCCATTTGAAAATGATCCATGGTATAGGAGTTTTAAGGTTCACTTTAGTTCATACTTTTTAAATTGCATCAAATTCGATGGAGTGGTTTTAAAAGAAGTCTGCTTTAAGAGAAGTGGTTCTATGGATCCTACCGTCGTCGTTGCCATTTCAACTTAAAGATTGACAACATTTCCCGACAAACCAAACAAATCGCTGGAGTTGGTTGTTTTGAAAGGCAGGTTCTGCAGCCTTAGAACTATAATGCCAGCCCCAAAACTTCTTTGTAAGATCTCTGCTCCTGTTAACTGCTGTCGCAAAAATTCATATGAACTAAAGATTGTGATTTCAGATTGTTTTTCTAAATTTTGGTCATTCGATACCGAATCGATGTTTTGCTTTTGCGATTCTAGATTTTTTTTTTTTAGACTGATATTTTTCTAGGTTTTTTTTAGATATCGTAAGCCCTCCAAAAGCATTCAGTATCAGCTTTTAAGGCTGCACGAGGTCACGGTTCTTTCAACAAATCAATTTTGGCATGCACTGTTTGACATGTTGTGCCATTTTGTTGAAATCACAGCTGGGGGAGCAGTCAATGATATTCAATTTAGGATTAAAAGTCATTGATTATGGCTCTATAACGGCCTCCATTGACTGAATCCCTCTAGCCGGTATCGTTTTTAACTCACTCGGGTCTTCCTCGATGCTGCGCTCTACGACAGCAATAGCTTCTTCGGTAGGTACGCACTGTGCGACATCTCAGATGATTTTTATCATTTACATAGTGAATTTAGTGCAAAAAAAGTTCGTCGTTCAACGAATTGATTGCTATAAACACGATTATGTCGACCATAAACCGTTTGCGAACAGAACCATGTTTTTCCACAAAATTTGCAATTTGCATGATGGCAAAATGTATGTCAGTTCTGCCATCTTAAAACTCTAAAAAACACCCTTTACATATTTTAAATGCAAACAGTTGCATACAGATACAGAATGCTTTCATAAGAAAGAAGATGGATTTTATTGTTTAAACAAAGAAAATCTGCGCTGCAGATCTCTCTTCCATATATCAATTCGATTAATTGAATTCAATCAGAATGCATACTGTTCATTTAAGATACAATTCATTTCTCACCCAAATGACAATGATTGGACAGTTGTTATTACACAAAATGCAACCTGTCGCATCAGATTCACTGCCATCACTCTCCGATCTCATCGCCGCTGCCGATCCAGCCACACACAGTTATTTTTATACCTCAAATCATCAAGTGCCATTGAAAAATATTTGTAATGATATCTACAATCAGCGACTTTGTGATAGATACAGCATATCTCAGCTCAGTATCTATAGATACAATACCTAACCAAGGGTACTGGTTCATCTGCTGCAATCACTATATAAAAATAAAAAGCTCAAATAATATATCCATTAGAGAGACGGCCGATGATGGTAGCTCGAAAAAACGACGACGTTACCACATAGTTTCCTGTTTCACTAAGTGATTACGAACAAGCCTCCATGCTCTATGCCATGGATGCAGCTTGCGATAGCGATAGATACATTAATGTTGAACGATGGTGCTGCCGCTGCCCAACCAACCATCAGATGAGGGAAGTATTTTATCCGTTACCATAAGTTGTATGCAGCACGGGTCCCTGTTGTTCGGTTGGACGATTGGTCGGTCGATCAGTTGGTCTATCTACCTGGTCTAGCAGCTGATGATTTGAGTTCCGCAATGATGTATGCGCCACATACAAATTTAGTGAAGAAATTTTACACCTCTTAACCTGGCAACCAACCGCCGCCAAATCGACGCGCTGTGCCAGCAATGACACAAACCACGACTTGTTTTAAGTTCTCAGTTTCAATATTTTCTTGTGTTTTTATTTTTTTTTTATTTTTCAAACTTGCAGAGTGGTTTAGTGGGGCAAGATTAATTGGCGGCGTTTTTTTTCTCATATTTACGAGTATCATAAGAGTACTTACTTGCCGCCGTAATTTCCATTTTGTATCTGCTTTGTCTTGGCTTGGCAGTTCGTGTAGTTGAATTGTGACAGTTTGACCTTTAGCCGAATATATCTTAACGTCCGTCGTCGCTCATATAACCAGAGTCAGTGTTTTATTGCAATTTTTTTTATTAATGTTGGCTTTTTACATGACATTATCTCTAGGTATGTCTTACTTTCAAATTTATTTAAGAGAAGACGTTTGGTTATTGTGTTATGATGTCAACTTCTTTCACTGCTCCCAATTTTAAGGCTAAGTTGAAATTGAGGAAGCTCATGGCCGACTTTTTGAATGCTTTTGTTCAACTTGGTCAATATAAAAATATTATTTTTATTGGAACTTTTTCCAAATGTTTAACTTTTTGTGGATTTTTTTGTTAAAAAAACTAGTTCAGTTTAGATAAGGTATAGCTTAGACTTACTGGGAACCTATACATCAACCATAAGCTATAGTCCGATTTTGGGCTATAGGGCTATATTTGGGTGCCTGGTTTCTCTAACAAAAAAATTTATCCCATTTGCTCTCCTGCAATATCCTACAGGATTGTTGTCGAAGATTGTATGGGTCGGTATATTAGTATAGATATTCACTCTATGCAACCATCATCTACGTGAATGTGAATCCCAAAAAACCCCATGAGATCATTGCTCAGTCAAATTTTTCACTCGAAGCGGCAAAGCAGAATCGTTTCCGATCTTAACCAAATCGACGCGCTGTGCCAGCAATGACACAAACCACGACTTGTTTTAAGTTCTCAGTTTCAATATTTTCTTGTGTTTTTATTTTTTTTTTATTTTTCAAACTTGCAGAGTGGTTTAGTGGGGCAAGATTAATTGGCGGCGTTTTTTTTCTCATATTTACGAGTATCATAAGAGTACTTACTTGCCGCCGTAATTTCCATTTTGTATCTGCTTTGTCTTGGCTTGGCAGTTCGTGTAGTTGAATTGTGACAGTTTGACCTTTAGCCGAATATATCTTAACGTCCGTCGTCGCTCATATAACCAGAGTCAGTGTTTTATTGCAATTTTTTTTATTAATGTTGGCTTTTTACATGACATTATCTCTAGGTATGTCTTACTTTCAAATTTATTTAAGAGAAGACGTTTGGTTATTGTGTTATGATGTCAACTTCTTTCACTGCTCCCAATTTTAAGGCTAAGTTGAAATTGAGGAAGCTCATGGCCGACTTTTTGAATGCTTTTGTTCAACTTGGTCAATATAAAAATATTATTTTTATTGGAACTTTTTCCAAATGTTTAACTTTTTGTGGATTTTTTTGTTAAAAAAACTAGTTCAGTTTAGATAAGGTATAGCTTAGACTTACTGGGAACCTATACATCAACCATAAGCTATAGTCCGATTTTGGGCTATAGGGCTATATTTGGGTGCCTGGTTTCTCTAACAAAAAAATTTATCCCATTTGCTCTCCTGCAATATCCTACAGGATTGTTGTCGAAGATTGTATGGGTCGGTATATTAGTATAGATATTCACTCTATGCAACCATCATCTACGTGAATGTGAATCCCAAAAAACCCCATGAGATCATTGCTCAGTCAAATTTTTCACTCGAAGCGGCAAAGCAGAATCGTTTCCGATCTTAACCATATCAAGGTTTGAATTTTCGAGCAGGGACTTTTATACTCAATCCCAATCTCAGCTTCAAGAAACTGCGGCTTAAAATTTTGAAACTGGCCTCGTTCTTGCAAGTAACTGTAATTTCTATAAGTTTAAGAAGTTATCCTTTCAGGCTTCGAATTTTCGCTCCCTGGGAGCATGTAGCTGATTAGAATGATATTACAAAATCCAATCTGAGAGGGATTGTCATTAGGCGTCCTTTAACTTCTTCGTAGGTTAAGATATCTTCTCTAATGAAGATAACGAACCCCCACCCAAACAGTTGCTGCCTTTGGTCTCTGCTTAGCAACTACAGATATCAAAGTTTTTCAATTTCCAACGCAGTGCGCTTCCTGGATGGCAATTTTGTCTGCTTTGAAGTAGCTGAAAATCTATGCTTCAAGGCTAGTTGCTCAATAACCTAATGGTGGAAGTTGTCTTTGGACTATGTGTTTTTCCATGGAGATACCAAACACCAAATACTTCTTTTTCTGCTTTTGGTTGACCTGGAATCAAAAATATGTCAAAGAAGCCTTGGAATGTGTTCACTTAGAAATCCTGCCTAACAAGAATGGCTGCCACCGCTGCATTGGTTTCATGCTAGAAACTTCTCCGCTCCCGATATGCGATGAAAATTCCATTTGTCAGCACCCTCCCGATTTCTCGCTCTCACATTTCTTACCCTTGAAGACACCTAAATATGTCTACTTAAACCTTTTTGATGAGCCACTTTAAGGTGATAATAGTAGTTGCCGACGTCTGCCCTAAGAATACATTCCAATTATTTCTTCAAAATCAAGTTAATTAATACTTAGCATATACAAACATACCAATGTTACCAGATAACATGAACAAAGGGATTTCTTTAAAATGTGCCAAGGCAATATTATTGTGTTGCTATGATAATTAAATAAATATTGGAAAAGTTCTTCCCATACCGAACTGTCGTCATTCGTCAATGACTTTGTGAAAGGTAATTTCCTATGAGCCTATGACCTATCTTAAAAGTGAAATCAAACAGTACATTCCTCCGAAATCGATTTCGTCACTGCGCTGGCACTGGGGTGATTGAATAAGGCAAACAGCTGCTAAGCTTTCAACAATTCAATTTGCGGTTTGATAAAAATACTAAAAATAGCCCCATTTACGCCCTCTTTTAACACTTAACATTCTCCTCCAATAAATCCATAATGTAATTTTGTTTCCCTTGTCCAAATCAACAAGTTGCCACTTTCAATGCCATTGGAACGTAATGAACCCTCGGCGTGTTTATTTTTGTTACCCCAAACAGACAACAGCTGCTTCGTGGGCTGTCAACGTAACATCAAAAGCACGCGCGTAATAATCCCTCTTCAATGACTTTCGATATCGATTTGCCCTGGCACCAACCATCATTGCCAATGGTCGAAGTATTTGGTGACATATCCATTGGATATAGATCTTTTTTTTTGCGGCTGATTTTGAATAAGGTGCATTAAATATGTAGGTACACTAAACCGAACAGCAAATGATAAAGTAGGACAACTATTATTACCTATAATACATCCCAGGGTTTCGCATAGTACCTGTAACTGTTGTAGTGCTTTGTGGATTTGGTAGGAACGGATACCGTCTCTGGGCACGTTTCACGTAAAACTCAACTTATTGCCTAACATTCTATACCTCACCATCAATAGTTTGCACTTCAATAAATTTTCTTCGAATCATTAGCCGCATAATCCAATTTTATGTGGTATACCACGTGTTATTGTCGTATTTGTTGTCGTCGTCTATCGTAGTCGTGGATAAATTTTAGTAAATCTAGGTGGATAATCGTATAGCATTACCTACGTGTACCTACTGTTGTAGTAAATTGCTTTTAGTTTTGAATAAGAAGTCTTATAATCCAAGCACAGTTAACTAAACAATCGAATGTAATAATAATGCAATTTAATTATGTTATGACTTATAATTTTGTTTTGATTCAAATTTTTTAAGATACTTTTTTAAACATTTAGATGCTTTCAGTAATATATTAAACTTGCTACAGATGCTTTTTTTTTGTTCAGATGATTTCATGGTGAAACTGAATATGGAATGGTTTTTAAATACAGATTCTTATAGGCTCGCTTTGTAGGATTTGCAATCCAACTGCATCCATATATCAAGAACAGCCGTCTTTTATTTGGGAGGACTATCCTTTCTTCACCCTTTTGTCCTCTCATCTTTTCTTTCTAAATAATTTTGTTTTTTCCAGAATTTAATTAAATATATTGTACTTGTGCTAAATGCAAATTCTATTAAACAGCTCTTTTTTTGCTACACGCATTCCCTCTTATGTGTTATGCCTGCTTCACAATTCCACTTTGAGCTTCGCTTTGACAGAACGCAAACGTTCAGAAATAGGAATTTCTGTAAAATGCTCACAATGAGGCTTTGAGCTTTAACGATACGTTTTGGCATCAAAAAGTGAGTACACAAACCACGTAGCATGTAGCGAAAGTGAAACAAAAGTCGAAATATTTGAACATTTACGCGCGTTCGACGTTGTTCTCATAGGTTTTTGAAGTTATAACTTCTTATGGGAGGGTAAACCACTTCGTAACGTAACGCGTTACGGCCACTCTGTCTGGCTTCCCTTTCTCTCACTCATATGGCAGCAGCAGGCAGGCTCCTCATCTCTCACTTTAACCCACAGCGCTAGTCGTATTTCGGACAGACGCTTTCCCCTCTCTACTCAGTGTTTAGTGTGCGATAGACATACTGTTGACAGTGAGCATATAACCTTAAACTATCACAGTTTTTGAAAGTGATTATAAAAAACAATTTCAATATTAAATAGTTCAACTTAGTTTAAGTTCTCACTTCTGTCGAGCGTCCCGAGACGCACTGGTTTTTTTCTAGGTGAGGCAGGTGAGGCTCAGTGAGTTCCCAAAGCAATTCAAAAGATTGAAAAGACATCCTCGTTATTTGAAAAAAAGTTCCGGATCTTTTTATTTCATCGCTTCGAAATTCAGGGCGAAAAATACTTCTTCATCCCTTCTGAAATTTAACTCCCGAACTCACCAACGCTGATTTAAATCCTCTTTGTTAATTTCCTCATGCTAAAAAAGCAGTACCTACCTATATGCCACTTTCCCAAAAACTCCTATAATTGAAATTAGATTTTATGTATCCATTCTGAATTTCAAGACAAACAATAATAAGATACTTTAAAAAAATATTTGTTTCCTTAGAATTAGGTATCATTTTCGATTACATAGTTTATTTACTCCAATGTCATCTTTCATCTCGACGCGTCCATAAAGCTTGTTCGACGTAAAGTGCGCGAAGCTGAGGTGAACGCGTCATTGTGATTCAGCCATTAATGATTTCACTGAACGCGTTCACGCTGCTGTCATAAAAGATAAGCGAATCTGAAAAAAAGTTTTTTGCCAAATTTCTTTAAAGTAAACTGTTCCATTGTATATATAAACTATAGTACTATACCACTTGAGGTGCGCCATCTATCGATGAAAAACTAAGCTCTGAAATACCATGGAAAGCAACAAAAACAATTAAAATGGTGGCAATTGTTGTTGTTGCTTCCAATGGTATTTCAGAGATTAGTTTTTCGTCGTTAGATGGCGCGCCTCAAGTGGCAATACTATAGTTTATATATGCAATGACTGTTCTTTTTAAGGCCCTCACGCGGGTGGTACTGGTACTTTGTCGTGGTGGAAGAGGTTTACGTCTGATTTCTCAGTGTTTCACCCCAACAGCAGGAGGACTGGTCAACTAAATCAACCCAAATGGGGCACAATGTGCCGTGTTAGGAAGATTCAGGAATGTTTAAGGAATTATTGATAAAAGCTACATAAGTGCGATGGTGTGTTAGTTGGTATTGAAGCTGAAAGATCGGAACCAAATCAACACAAACAAGCTAAACTATGGGGGAAAAATGTGCCGTACCGTAATGGTGAATTAAGAATGATTAAATGAAGAATGATGAATGAAATGTCAATGTCAAATAAAGAGTTAATGGGAGGGTTTAACCGTCATCTCTCAGATCCAGCTGGAAATATAAGGCAATCAGACTCATCCCAAAGGTAGGTAGTAACAGATTGTAAGTTGTGGCTTGGTGACATTGTCGACTTGTTTCTGATCTCTCGGATCGTGAAAATCTTAGGAATTAAGGAACTGGTCGACCCAAACTAGGAAAGAACAGGGTGTTTAGTTTATAAATGAATGATGAATTATAAATTAAGTTCATTGAATTTAATTATGAGTTTTTTGTTTTTATTTCACCGGAAGCTTTATACTGATACCACGGGATATAAGCCCTCTTGTGTGGGGAGAATTCTCGTTTTTGACGGTGCTTGGCTTCTATATCCCTTCGAACTATCTATGAGGTCAAAGAGTTACTGAAGTGTATAAACAACTATCCTATAGGTATTAGCATCCTTTTCTCATCTTTTCTTAGTGGCCAACAAATGTATTAATGTTTATATTCAACCAAAATCGGGTTGAAATCAATTTTTCATTGCATTCCTTGGAAACTGTTTTTATCAAAAAAAAAAACAAGGCGATCTTCTTGAAAAATTCTTTTTCTGTATTTTTATCTGATGAATAGCCAACACCTTCCCACACAACAATTGATTGTCACATCATTATTCAGCAACGGAATGCATTTTCTGTTTTATTATTAAATGAGTGTTGAGTGATGAGTCAAACGATTAATTTTACTCTATTTTGTGAGAAAACCAGAATCTTTATCTTTCCATTATTGTTTTGTAAGATACATGATGTCATTTAGCAATTTTTATCATCACCTTTTGCTACAATCGACAAATTGAGGCAGTTGACTCAGAGCTATGTTTTTTGTTTAAAATCACTGAAACAAAAACAAGTTAAGTTTAGGATTTGACTTAAATCCGATGAATCAATATACCTGGATTACAAGAAAATGGACACATTTTGCGTTACACTACACAAAACTTCCTTATTCAGCTGATTCCAATTAGTCGATTTAACAAATAAATGCTCGCAAGATATATCTAATCTTTTTAACATATCTTCACTATCAAAACACCCACCCACTGAGTTGGCCAATTGAATAAATGTATTCCGCGATCAACTGAATGTATCTTACAATCCCATAACATGACAGTTTGTAATTTTTTTCTTTTTTTCTTTCATTGACAAGCACAAAAAGCCAATCAGCTCAACAAATTGCACATTTACCAACTAAAAGAAAAACCTCTGAAAGTGGATTTCCTTGTATCTATTTATCAAATTGTAGCATCTACATCCCGCTGAATCTTATCGTATCTTAGAAATATTATCCTCCGTCAATTACTGTCCGCCATAACGAACTAATTGCTAACGGGCGCGTTTAACCATATCTACAAACACACACAAATGCCAATCGATAAATGGATGCAAACGATTTTATGCAAAAAAATTAAATTAGATACTTTTCCCTATACAAATACAAACATCGAGATAATGGAAAGAGCAAAGAGAAAAAAATGAAGCATTGCAAATTGCAACAAGTTTTTTTTTGTATCTAGCTATACAAGCAAAACGCATGGATTAATAAATGGATCGTGCTTGACCACAAAACTGAAGCAGCTTCAGTGCCTCGACAACGAAGTACGAATACGTCTATATTAGGTCTAGGTTAGAAAATTAATTTGGTCTAGTTTCTAAACGATTTTTCTCCACCCCCAGATACACCACACCATCATGTGTGTGTTTGTTGCTATAATTTTCAGATACTCACGTCCATCGTGTGTAGGAAAAGCCATTTGAAAATCTGAATGAAAATATGAGCAAAAATGCCCAATCTGCAGTATGTATCTACAGCTGTATCTGTATCTGATCATAAATCGTATTTTTGGCATAAATCTTGAACTTGATTTCGTTGATTTAAGACCTAGAGCTGCTGCTGGCTAGTTTGTCATCATCAGGCAGGGGTAAGGCTGCTTCTGAAAGGTCAAGCGGAAAGTTTTATTTGCGCGAATGTGCAACACTTTCTAAAAACAAATTCTGCCTTCACATATCGATCTTTGATTGTGTGGTTTTGTTTATTTATTTTTATAACGTCGCGCCGCACCGCGCCGGCCCTTCAAATGGCTTCTGGCACTGATCTTGAATCTGTTCTATATCCGAGATACGATCGTGCAAGGAAAGAGCACGTATATATTCAGCCCAATGTAATGTTTCATTCGAGAACTTTACGTAATCTACACGCCATCGCCATGGTATCGGCAAAGCAGACTCTTAAGCTAGACGGATTTATTTTTATTTCAATTTGTTGACTTTATTTATATCTTAAAAATATCATAGAAATAGATACAATTGATAGATAGAAATCACTTGAGATACAATTTTATTTTATTTTTCATGATAATGTTTGTCTTAATTTTATTATTTTTATCGCCATTGCAGAAAAATAAAATTAAAATTATATTTAAAAACAAAATTTAAATCAATTTGCATTTTTGCCAAAAAATGTGTCCACCACTCAGTCTCAATGTCTCACTCCGTGTGATGGCGGCTGCGGCAGCGGCAGCGGCAATGGCGCGGCGGCATAAGATGATCTATTGAGGTTAACCGCCAAAGCTACATAAGAAAGTAAGATCAGGCAGCATTAAAAAAAAATCGAGCAATTTGGCGACATGGCATGCCCCATTTTGCGGATTTTATTTCATTGATTTTGTGTGTTTTTTTTTTTTTTTTTTTATTCTTTAAGATACACTTTCGATTTAAAAGAATTTTTGGGATTTCGTTTTTCTGAAGAAAAAATTTTTGCACAAGTTTATGAATTAGTGGACAGAAAAAAAAGACAACAAAAATCTTTAACGGATGATGGTGGCGTGATGTGATTTTGTATCTACATAGATGAAGTAATTTTGCAATCAGCAGAATGAGTATTGGAATCGGTGATTTTTTTCTTTTATGAAGAAACCACAATTTGGATAAGCATCTCCTTTATTTTGTGGTTATGAAGATATAAGTATAAATATACGTAACCTTAAAGATTGGAATGGGATTGAAATGGCATCATGAGTGGATGGGCAGACAGACAAGACCAGTTGTGATTCAAAAAGAAATAAAAGGTGATTTGGGTTTCCCCTTGTTGTAAAAAAAAAATCGATTGGAATCACCACAATTTTTGGAATCAAGTTATTATTTTATTTTTTGGTGATATTAAGGTCCAGAAAATGGGACAATATACGTTGTCTGAAGACATCAAAATAATTTTGCCTTGAGCCTTTGTTTTTGTTAAAATAAATTAAAAATGAGATTATTTCCTTGAAACAATGTGATCCTTTCAGCTTTTGGCCCATAAAAAAGTAAATTAATATTTTAAACGGCCTTCGAAGCCACTTATAGTAGAGCACAATTGAAATATAAACTACAAAGGTCAGTGGGAAGATAATAAATTGATTGGTTGCCATTTTTACTTGCGATTATAGATACTATAAGGCAAGTTATGCATTCGTAAAAATGTCTGTCTGTCCGTATGCCTGTCTGTCCGTATTGTTGCATATAGCCTATACGACTGAACCGATTTGCTTCAAACTTGGACATAGTTTTCCTATGACGTCCTACAGAGAGGTTTTTGGAATTAGCATTATAGCTCTAAAACTAACGGTACCTGTCATATGATTTTTAATGAAAAACTCATTTTTCTCAAAAACGGCTCCTACAATTTTGATAAAACTTTGTGAATGTTGTTTTTTGTAGAAACTTTTTGTTTAAGTTGGAATATATTTTACAGGAAGTCTTACAACGGTACATCCTATATGACCGGCTTTTTGAAATCAGATTTTCTCGTAAAACACTTGACGGCTTTCGTTGAAGTTTTTAATGAAGGAGTTTTTATAGTCCAAATTACATGAACTCTTATATTTTTCAAAAAAAAAGAAGATTTTCTGAGTTTTAAAGAAAAAAATCTTTTTTTTAATATTTGGATTGTTTAATTAATTTTTTTCTAAATTTAATTTTTCTGATAAAAACTCTAAAGTGCTAGAAATTTAAATACATACTCAAAAAAAAAAAAAAAAAATGCACGACTGGGTCGCACGAACTTGCTCTTATGATAAGCAATTTCGTAGTGGCTGCATATATGGATATTAAAAATAAATTAAATAATTTCGAAAATTCTTTTATTTTTTAAATTAGTTTAAGAGTTTTCTCGGAAAAACTAAGTATGCAATAAAATTTCAAAGCTATACGTCAATATAGGAAAAAAATATTGAAAATCGTTCTACCAGTTTTTTTTTTTAAAGGTTATTTTTGAAAAACTTTTTCAAAAAATATTTTGAAATTTATTTGAGTATGCAAATATATGGCAATCTATGTAGTTTACATTTGAAAAATAATTTAAAAAAAAATCAATATACCCGTTTCCAACATATTCCGAAAACCAAAATTTTTTTTCAAAAAATTATAAAAAATCAAAAAAAAAAATTTTTGGAAAATTTTGAAATGCCATATTAATAAAATTATGAATGACTTCCTGTGGTTTATTGAAATCGAATGTATATTTTACGAGAAAATTTGATTTGAAAATACTGGTTCTATGAGAGGTACCGTTATTAGACAAACTTTGAAAAAAAATTTCTAATCAAAAGATAGATTGTCTTGCAAAAATAGCATTCTGAAAGTCTTATCAAAATCGTTAGAGCCGTTTTTGAGAAAATCAATTTTTGTCTTCAAGATTGTATGGCAGGTGCCGTTATTTTTGGACCTAGAGCAAAAATAAAAAATTCGTTCCGAGGGACGGCCAAATAAATCCTAAATACCAAATTTGAAGCAAATCGGCCCACCCGTTCAGCCTCCAGAGGCGCGAACAGACAGCCAGACGGAATTCCCAGACCCACTTTTTTCGACTTCTCCATCATCGTAATGTCATGTGTGATTGTTATCTCAAATTTTTTTTTTTTTGCACGAAGTCATAACTTGCCTTATAGTACCTATAATCGCAAGTAAAAATGTAAATATGTTTTCGGAAAGTTTAAAAAAACTGGTCCGACGATTTTGAAATTGTTTTCTTAAATCTCCAGCCCGGAGACCACTGTCACACATTAGAGCAAGTTCGTGCTTTCTTTTGTACTGAGTCTAGCCATCGTAACCATTGAGTACGAAGTTTTATGACTATGTTTTTGTTGTGACTTCTTCGCAGGATGTTTTCCTCTTTGTTAACACAGACAGCTTCATCAAAAATCATACCTTCGCAAAACTTTACTTTTGGATACCGCATGGAACGGTTTACCCGACTAGGATATGTTCCTGCTTGTTAGACCGGGGTAGTGTATGTTCTATACAACGTCTCCGTGGTTTTTCAATTCCTTATTCTTACCTAGTCTAAAAAAATACCAAGTATAGCGAGATTTATTCTACATTTGATGTCCACGCGCGCCGATGTTGTTTTCCGTATTTACAGCAGTGCTCAGGTTGACAGATTCACTGGCTTCCTCGAAGAAGTTGCTGTGCCGCCCGACCAAAATTAACTCAAAACAGTCATTACCAGACTTAAAACTAACAATTTAGTCGGAGCCAAAAGAGAATAAACAGAACTTTTTAAACACGTTGGAAATGACCTGGTCAGGAGCATACACCAAAAATTATCTGTAGAATATAGTCCGGGGGAAGTATGCTCTACGATTGAAATCTATAAGTACAATCTTCCTCTTCTATAAGAAAGACGATCGCCTGCTCTTCATTGTTTGAGCCGTTTTCTGACAACCTAACTGGATCTTACTAAAGCAGCCTTAAACCTGGAAATTACCTCTTACTTAATGTTCACATTGGACCAGATCCAGTATTAAACCAAAAAATCAAAATGATTCCAATTTTGTTAGTATTTTGTTGTGAAATAGTTTTCTAGATCAATTTTTACTTGTTTAGAGATTGTGAAGTACTCTAGTGTCTCTTAGGAATATCCCCCCTCCCCCGAAAATTAAATTCGTTTGAATCCCATGTAAAACTGATAAATACATAAAGGGTACTAAATTTTAATAAATTTAGTAAAATTATAAAGTACATAAAAGTTGTATATTTTTCAAAATGTTGTAATTTAAAATATTGTAGCCAACCCGAATATCGATCGATAAACGACTCCTTCTACTTTAAGATAGTTAGAAACACTTGCTAAAACGTTCTTTTAAAGCATATTTTTTGAACTAAAATAAACCGAAATGTTAAAATAACAAAACTATGACTGGACCCTTGGTGATGTCAGGTCTTTGGATCTTGATCAAATGTTTATGTAAAGCTCATGCCAGCACCTGAACAAAAAGCCTATTTAATGGGTAAAAGTAGAAAACAAAGTTGAAAGTAAATGGGTCAAGTGCCTGGCGTAACAAAAACAAATTTTTGTTTCATAAAGACACAATCACCTGAAACTCCCAAATTGCATCAACAACCAACGTCCATTCCGAACCTTATATGATTCCACTATATAAACCTATCATCATCACATTGCGCAGAGATCATGTCAATCTTCAGGTACGCCTCTTGCGCTACCTGAGAAAAAAAAAACAACTTCAAAAGACTTACAGCAAAAAATAAAAAAAAAAAAAGATATTCATTATACCTTGCATCATAATCTCATAAATGACTCATTCCAGATTAGCCCACTTCTCTTTACTTTGCGGCGGAACTTTTTTTTTTAAATTTAGTATAAACAGATTAAACAACATGCATCTGACTCTTAATGATACTACAACCCAGAAGCAGCAATTAAAACGCTCCCTCCCTCCATGTATCTGCGATGTGAGTTGTCTTATGATGGCTCATGTCACGCACAACATCATGTGCACCGATTTTGCTTTCGATGCACCATGATCCATGATGCACCAGATACAGCAGTTGTTTACCAGCAGCGCACCCTTTTGTGTACCGGCGCGGTATAGTGTTGCGGCTCTTGCTGGAGGCTCCGCACAAATCAAACTTCTGTCTTTTCCTGCGATGTGAATGTTAAGTTAAAAATTATGGAGATTTATTATCGTCATCATCAGCGATCTACGATCTACGATCTGCAATGTGCCGGCGGCGGCGCGGCGCGGCAAGTGAACAAAAATATTGCGATAAGAAATTATTATGTTTATGATGTCGTTATTAGATTGAAAGATGGCAGTCCAGGCACACAGGGTGGTTTTCTTTTATTTTTAATTTCGTAAAAAAAAAAAAAACGCAGAAGATAAAATTTTGCTTAGATATTACAAAAATGAATTCTAACACAAATGTATACGTTCAAGGAATTGACATCTTTAATTAAAACATTTGGTGATAACTGATAAGCAAAATTGTCTCTTTAACAAAAATCCAAGATGAAAACAATTGAAAAAACCATCTTGTATTTTATTAAAATTTTAAAAATGGTCGAGTAAAACTGTGTTCAATTGTGACACCCTGTTTATGAAGTGAGGCCTGTCTCTTACGACATAAGACATGGCTATTCAATAAAAACAAACGACACTAAGTCGATAAAAATTGACAAGGTGGCATGCAATAAGTGAAAGAACCCCGTAATATGACCCTTTTAGTTGTGTTTACCTATAAAATATCTTTAAGATAGATACGATAAGGAAATGCACGAGCAATACATGTTGTTGTGTTTTGAATTTCGTTACATGTTTGTACTTATTTCAATTTAAAGAGTCTTAGTCAACGTTTATGTACCGAGAATGGTTACCTAAGAAACGTGTAGATGTAGGTATATAGTAAGGCACAGAGTCAAGAACTAACTGTCTTACAGCCGCATTCGCATTCGCATTACAAAAGATGATTGCTTTTGGAATTTTAATTTGCCAAACAAATTATAGCAACTGTTTTGTTAGTTTTTTTTTTTTTTTGTATCTGTATCTATAAGTAGAAGTTTAATTCCAATGAAATAGATTTATTTGCAATTTTTGTTTAGTTCAAGTGGTGTAAAGGTATAAATAACTAATTTAATTTTAAATGTGCAATTAAAAATACCGTAGTCATTATTGTATACGTATCTACAAATGAGAAGTTGACATTAAAATAAGTAGCTAACCTAAGGGGGAAATTATATTTGAGGTCGTAGCTGCTTCGATTAACATAAGTATTCATTTGATCTGTTTAGTCTTTAGTGGCTACATTTATGTCATCAAGTCCAATAATTTCGTTGTTTTCAGAAGATTGATGACAGTAGTTTGGACTTAAAACACTGTTGGAGGATTGCACAGTGTTACTTTCTACGTTACTTTCAAATTTGTATTGCCCTTATCAAGGGGAAGGAAGTATAAGCTTTAATATCAATAGCGGGCAGAATACAATGAGCTGATTTAATTAATTGGCGCCCAACGTGGGACCACAAAAGTAATTTTGGCGCTTGATAAAAGGTTACAGACTGGTTGCTGTGAATTTCCTTAGCTCATTAGAGAGTCTTAACTGAGCCATTACGACACATTGAGTTGATTTATTTAAATGGCGCCGAACGTAACTTGGTAAAGGGTAATAATCAGCTTGCAATGGCCTTAATAAGTTAACTTGAACGCTGTGTCAAGCATTCAAAAGCAAGCCATTTATCAATGCTAATGGTACAGGACTACAGGTACAAGCTTAGTGCTTAAACCTGAAGTCATAATTACAATAAGCTAACGGGGTTCACCCCAGCCATGCTGAAACTTTTTCGGGGTGTTTCTTTTCGAACGAATCAGTGCGAAATAATCTCAGAGCCTGCTAAACGCTTTTTAACTAAGAATTTTTAATTCTTTTTTTTCAGAATATCGTTTCACTTGTAATCTGCATCTGTCTTTGTCTTTGACAATTGTCAAAACAGATTTTACATTGGCGGACATTTGCAAAAATGAGAGCATCTTCCAATGGGGTGATTTCTTTTTGCCCATCTTGTATATGTACGAGTACATACATTTAAATCAAATTATGACACTCAAACAAAATGTCTTTTGTTGAATTTCAAAAATATTTTGAGTTGAATGAAATGTGAACAAATCCTCAAGTTCAGTTTATTTAATTTTTATTTGAAAATATTTCACTATAACGTCATTAGCAACAAAGTTTCTGAGATACTTGAAACAACTGACTTCTACGTAAGCTTTGAAAGGTAATGCAAATAAAGTTGCGAATGTATTGTTTAACTTGAACACGCGGCTTAAATTTACATAACAAGACTCACTGACCAAACTGTGTGTTCTTATTTTATTTTTTTTTTTCTACGAACTCAATTTATTCGCTGAAACTATATGTGCTTCATCACTTATTTTATTTCATTATCAGCAGCGCCAGTCTTTATCTTATCTCAAATATTCTATAGAAAAATAAACTGATAGCGGGGCGTCAGTCGAATGCCTTGAAGAATTTGTTCAGGTGACTGTGAGTTTTTTTTTTGCAACAGAATTGTTTAACATTCAAAGTCATTTAATTAGAAATGCAATTTATTTTTAATCAGCCCAATGAACTTGATAATTTTATTGTGAAAAAAATCGATTCATTCGTGAATCACGAAGTGTTTTTATTTAAGAACCGTGTCTGTGAATTGCACAGTTTTTTTTCACGAATACAAAAAGAATGACAAGGGAAAATTATAGTTCAAAGTCAAGTTTTTTTTTCTTTCTCGATTCTAACAGTTCAAATATCCAAGTTAATATTTTTGTAGTGACGAAATGTATTAAAAAAAAGTTTGTGACAGAAGTTCTTTTTTTTTTAAATACACTTTTACGCTCAGTGAATGTGAAATGTATTACTTGTCAGTTTGTTACTGACTTATTAAGTATACTTTAACAACAATTGTAACTAATTTGGTATAATTAATCAAAGAAATGGATTTAAAATTGTCGGGTCTTAGAATGAATTGATGTTCTTAGGCTACGGTGACCTTTGCAGTGTTATAATGCAGCTTGCTCTGAGTGAACTTACTAGATTAATATAATTATATGTGCATATTTCAAGTCTCTTCCTTATTATAATAGCGAGTTCCTTTATTCCTTTTCTTTTTTTTAATTTGAAACTATTTCAAAGTTAGCATCTTTTTATCTCAACCAAATTATACAAATATCAATAAAAACCCAACCCTTCAAATACATTGCTAATTGCCTCCAAAGATACCCGGTTCTTCCCGTTTTAAAAAAAAGCTACAACTTGTAAAGATGATAATATTGAAAGCATGAAGTGCCAAAGGCTTTTATCCAGTAAAAAAAAAAACCACTCAACTAGACAATCTCAGCCGCAGCTATCTCAAAAATTTGCATGCAAGTAATGCAAAATATTTTGTAAAACAACATAATTACAATTCCATGATGAGCCTTGGCTAATTTATCAGTTGTCCATTGGACAAGCCATGCTTGGACTGATCTTCTCCTCTGGCGAAAAGATCAATTAGTAAAGCTGGGAAAAACCGGCACACTTCTTGGAGGAATCTCGTGTGTACTTGCGCAGGTATAGGTTATCCACTTTCCGCGTCGCATGACTCAAGAAAATATCCCAACTGATTGGCGCAGAACGTGATTGGAATTTTTCAGATACATTTTATATTCCTTTTTCTTTCGGTGGAACTAATTTTAAATCAAATCAATAATGTAACGGATATTAGAGGTTACATGGAAATTCGTGAGCAATCTTAACTTGGGGCTTTTAGGCTGTAAAGTGTAAATGATTTTGGGGAAAACAAAAAGCTTGCAAGTGGCGATTCTTTCTTTTTGCCCTAGGCCTGAGTTTAATTGTCATATCTGGGACTGCAATACATTTGCGTGTCCTGAAAATAATTGAGAAGAGAGAGCCTTAAGATATAAAGAACCACACCGTCGGCGTGTCGTAATGTTTCTTGTCTCATCTTATTGCTTCGTTACTTCTATAAACAAATACTCCCTTGAAAAAACTTTTCCCTAATGCTGGCTCCACTATAGGAATGCTCAATTTACTTTTGAGATTTATTTCAGACGTTAATGTAAGTTGAAGAAAATACTTCTTTAGACGCACAACACGAATGCGGTATGCTTGGCTGAGTTTCCCCTTTTTATTGCGATATTCAGACATCCATGTCCCACCTAAACTCATAGTGACACCGAAAAGAAAAAGGAATACAAATGCACGACTGGGTCGCATAAACTTGCTCTAATGGGTGGCAGCGGTCTAGGGGCTTGAGATTTTAATAAAAATAAATTTTTCGAAATTCTTCAATAAATACTTAAACTAATTTGAGGTGAAAAAAGTATGCCATTTTATTTCTTGGATAAATTTGAGTTTATGAGAATAAATTTATAAAAGTCTGTAGAGCAGTTTTTGAGAAAAAAAGTTTTTTTTTTAAAACTTTTTGAAAACATTTTCCAAAAAAAAAAAAAACGCCAATTCATTGGTATTCACCAAATACATTTATTAATAATTTTTTGAACAAAATCAGCTTTCACAACATTAATTTAAAAAAAAAAAATGTTTAAAATGCCTTTAAAAATACAAAAAAATATTTTTTTTTTAAATAATGGTATGCAGTATGAATTTTATTTCCTTACTTCCTATTTATATGTGTGAAATTTGGAAAGAATCGGTTGAGCTGTTTTCGAGATAGTCGATTTTTCAGCCATATGATTGGTCGTACCTAAAAACCTTCACTGATTTTTTACTTGCGATTATAGGAACTATAAAGCAAGTTATGCATTAGTAAAAAAAAATTTTTTTTTGGACAATCAAACATAACATTACGATGATAGAGAAGTCGAAAAAAGTGGGTCCGACAATTCTGTCTGTCTGTCTGTCTGTCCGTCTGTCTGTATCGGCACCTACAGCCTAAACGGCTGGACCGATTTGCTTCAAACTTGGTAGATAGTATTATTATGACGTCCTACAGAGGGGATTTTGGAACTATCATTCTAGCTCAAAAACTAACGGTACCTGCCATACGATTTTTAGTGAAAAATTATTTTTTATCGAAAACGGCTCATACGATTTTGATAAAACTTTCTGAATAATGTTTTGGTTATGTTTTGTTTGGAAACGATTTTTCAGGAAAAGTCTTATAACGGTACCTCCCATAGGACCGGTTTTTTGAAATCCGATTTCTCGTAAGGCACTTTACGAATTTCGATGAAATTTTTAATGTAGAAGCCCTATTATAAATGAAATGATAAAAATTCTTAAATTTTTCAAAAAAAGGTTTTTTGAGTTTTCAAAAAAGTTTTAAATTTTTTTTTTATTTTTTGTTTTTTTCCGAAAACGGTTTAATCAATTTTTTTTAAATATTATTTTTCTGATAAAAACTACAAAGTTCTATAAGTTGGCATACTCAAAAAAAAAAAATTAATATGTTTTCGAAAAGTTTTTCAAAAAAAACCGTTTTTTGAAAAAACTGGTCGAACGATTTTGAAAAAAAAATTCCTTAAATTTTGAAAAAGCAAAAGAATTTTGATGGCTTACTTCATTTTCTCCAAAAAACGTTTTAACTATTGATTTTTAAGTGATTAATAAAATTTCATATGATTTTTTCAATGCCTTTTTCCAAAACCTCAAGCCCCAGGACCATTTTAACACATTAGAGAAAGTTCGTACGACCCAGTCGTGCACTTTATTTTAATCAAAATCATCAAAGCCAATTTCGAGAAAAATAAGCTTTAAAGTAACGGTTATATGGCAGGTACCCTTTTTTTTAATTTTTTTTTAGCTAAATACAAAATTTCGATTTCCCCTCTGTACAATACCTAAAAAACTCTATATATCAAGTTTGAAGCAATTCGGCCCACTCTTTTGGGCTACAGACGGACAGAATTTTTAGACCATCTTTTTTGTCTTAGCTATCATAGTAATGTCATGTTTGATTGTTATCTCAAAACTTTTTTTTTCGACGAATGCATAACTTGCCTTATAGTACCTGTAATCGCTAGTAAAAATAGCTTCGAAAACTCTTTCTACCCGAAGAATGGTTTCGCTCTTGATTACATGTTGCGGGTGCCCTTGCGCCATGTCAACAAAATAAGTTTTCGAGAAAAACTATATTCCCACAAATCAAATCTGATGACGTATACATTCTCTCAATACTACGCTTTATTTATTTAAAAATTGTATGATTAATTTATTTATTCGTCACCTTTTCGTGTATATAAATCTAAATTTAATACAACAATAAAATATTTAACAAATCTTATGGGTAAAAGACCGTTTAACATAAAATTCAACAATCCAACCTTCAGGCTATTAAATTGATATTTCCGTTTTGTCTATTTGCAAAAAAAAAATAAAATAAAAATAAAACCGAATAAAAGTGAAATTTTGAATTCTACGACTTCGTTCTTTGTTCAAAAAAAATAAATAAGAAAAAAACATGAATCCTTATTGACAAAAATCTTAAAATTTGGCCTTCTGCCAGAGTCATCTTCTTTTTTTGACAAAATGTAATTATTTTCTGCAACAAGTTGATGATAAAGTATTCTTTAAAAAAAAAACAGACTTTTGGTGTGGTCTAGTCTGTCTCTCCTCACTTCCGAAAATTAATTTTTATTTGTTTTTAATCATCTAACAATTTTTGTATATAATTAAAAAAATAAATAATTTCCTTAATTACCACTTGAAATCACTTTTGAAGCATTATAACCTGCCCCATGTGTCAAGATCAAACTAAATCAAGTTCAAAGCAAATCAACGATGTAATTAATAAAAAAAAATTCCAAGTATAAGTTTGAGTCTGTAATAAAGAATCTTAATAACTACTCTAATTGCTGGGTAATTTATAGCAAAAAGTGGTTAGGAATTAGATGTTGTTGGACAAAAGAAAAAAAGTAGTAATATACTACATAAGGTATATTGTTTATAAATAAAAATACTATAGTTTTTTTTAAATTTTTTCAAAAGTATCATCTTTTTATTTATATTTTTCTTTCTTATTTGCAGGTAATTATAACACTTCATGGATTGTTGAGTGGTTTTCGTGAGTACGTTTATTTTTTTAATTGAAAAATTTCATCTCAATGATAACAATATATTTCATAAGTTAATGCTAACTTCACCTCAAGAACATCTATGTATCTGTCAGATGTCTGTTTACAAAGATATGACTTCTGCGAGAGCTATTTATTTGTTTTAATAACTCACTAATTAAGTTAGGTTGTTCAAAACATGCACACCTCAACGTCAGTCTTACATTCACCTTTTTTTTTGAATAAGCAAGTCATTGTGAAAAAATAAAAGTATATTGCGTAGGTATGACACTACATGTGTGAAGTGTGACAATCTTATTTTTTCTCCGAATAAAATGTGAGAAAAATAATTTAAATAAATGTCCTTGGGCTTATCCTATACGAGTATATGCACTTTCACTCAAATGTATTTATAACATTAATGATAAATTTTAACACTTAAAATTGTACAATCGCAAATCGCTGATGAAATGAAATAAAATGAATAAATACAATTCCGAAGGTGAAATTATTTATATTATTCTCGAACAAAAATGCATGAAATAATTATAAAAATTATTTTTGAAGCAGAAAACGCAGGAATAATTTCATTTTCAATTGAATATATTCTTGGCTTTTTTCGTACCAAACGACAATTTTAACAAGTTAGTAACTATTTATTTTGTTTTAATTTAATGAAATACGACTTTTGTAATCATTCATTTTTATTAACAAACACCTTGTGGTTTGTACGGCATTTTTGAACGACTGATTAAAATTATTGATTTATAATCTTAAAACTATGTCACTTGGTATATTGCAATTTATTTTCCTGTTTTCTTCCATTTTTTATTTGCTAATTTATTATTACATAAACAATTGAGAGCGGAAAGATCTTTTTGCTAATGATAATGAATATAGATTTGTGATTTTTCTGTCATTTAATTGGTTTAGAAGGTTAAGAGTGTCAGACGTGTTAGTATCAATTAACGTCAGTTTAACAATAGTTTTCAAATAATTGTCTTTACTAGGTTTGATGATAATTATATCAGATCAGTCGTAACTGAAGGGGTGGAAGGAGGTTCTTTGACATTTTTCATCTCTAAGAAATCTTTAGATTTGGTATATTTCTTGGCAAATGTTCAAAATTGTAAATTCACCGAACAAATATTGAAAACCATTAGGAAATAATACAATACTCTATGGTGTTTCGATCATCTTAGACATTATTCAACAATTAGATCGTTTTTGAACACTTCTGAGTCATCCTGGAAAATTTAAATATATTCAAAAAGTTTAGTGGGAAACGCATTTTTCTACAAGACGCCATAACAAAAGGTGCACTATTATAAATAAAAACTTCAGTTTTTCTTTCAATTTTCACAAAACTGTGTTCATCAAAATTCATCGAATGAGACTGAATAGGTACAGCCAGAATTCTACTTAGGATTCGTAATGGAAGCTTGAACAATTTGTATAAATGACTAATTTCTCAGAGCAATCACAGAAGATTGTATTGTAAGTTACTATTTTAATTGAAACCACTTAAAAGTGTTGTCTCATTTTGGAATAGTAACTTTGTTGTTTATAAATGCTTACACTTAAAATTATGAAGTTTAAAAGTAGCATTATGTGTATACGGCGTATTTTAAGTTTAATTATAGTTATATTGAAACCGACATGTTAATGCTGCGATGAGATAAAAAATAACTTGAATGATTATTTGAAAGAGCCAATTTTATAAAGAATTTCCTGTGAAAATAATTGAAAACAAGTATTGTCCAAAAACTTAGTATTTTATCATATTTATCGTTGCAAAAATAACATAGGTATTGAATTTTGAATAAAGTTACCGATCTTAGCCATAACCAAAGTAAAGTTATTTTTTCTTCTAAACTGCTTCAACGATCTTAGTAACTTTCTTAACTTTTCTATGGAAAATCCATTTTTTCTGAAACCACTCTTATGATTTAAACAATTTTTTTTCTTTAACTACAATCTTTTCAAGAAATCTTATCACACTTTTCCTTTGGCTGGCATCGACTTGGGGAATTCATGTTCTTGAAGAATTCTAAATTTATCCAGAAGTCAGTTTCCTTTGATTCTCGATTTAAATTCAATTTAGCAAGTATTAATTTTTGATTTTTTGATATTGGGAATTTTATAAACTCATCAATTCATCCTCTGGTGACAGTTTTATTGGGTGGGTGGATAGTTGGAAAAAAACTTTATGTTTGTTCAATATTTAGGTTATTTTTTTTTTTTGCACTCAATCAGTTCTCGAGAGTAAGAAGCATTATTATATGTTCACTGGCTACATCATTTAGTGCAGGTGTTAGTTGCTAGTAAGCAAAATATACAAAAAACATAAAACAAGCACAAAAAATAAAAAGATAAATATACAAATACATTTAAAAAATAGATACAAAAACATTGAGAATATACTAGACATAAACTATGAGCGTAGTGCACTGGTTTTAAATGTTTTTTGTAGACAAATTTTACTAATGTTAAAATCAACAATACTTTTATTTGAGTTGCACATGCGGGTAAGAGGTTCATTCATGCTTTAATTAGTACGGTGTTGGGGAAAATGTAATAGCTCTAATCTAGGAAGATGATTAGCCCCTCCGCGATAGTTAAAACCTACACATGATAGAAGATCAAATTAAAAAATTAGTAAAAATAACACCATTGTTGATACGCCTTTGTGACAAAGTTTGAATCTGCAGAAGTTGAATCCGGTGTTCGTAAGGTGGGAGGTTGTAAAGATCTGCCCAGAAAAGACCTTTTAAAGCAAATCAAATAAAACTACGCTGAACTTCTATCCTAGACTTATGATTTATGAACATCGTAGAAAGGAGACCATACCTGTGGTGTATATTCTAGATGAAGGCGAACAAGACACTTATATAAAGCTAGGGTTACATAAGGATTTTGAAATTCCTTCGACCATCTTTTAACAAATCCCAACATGGAATTAGCTTTTATAACAATAAAGTTGATGTGTTCCGTGAAACTCAAGTTATAGCTCAGTCTGGCTATATTAAGTATTAAAATCGTGGAGTCCTCATTTGAAATTCTACAAAGACCAACTACTCAATCAAAGAATTATAAATGTTTTTGAAGTTTACATCAAGATTATAAGTTTCTGAGACCTAATAGTCAGACTGAGCTATAATCTAGATTTCCAACTAACTAAATTTTCGCATAGAAAATAACGGTAAATAAAAAATATCTAAATTTGTATACTATAACTGGCATTTTATGGACTAAGTTTTTTTATTTGAGATTAAACATCACCGTCTATATTAAAGACTATGTTGGCAACAATGTTAGTCAATGCGAATTTTCTCATAAACAGCTCATCAGATTAAAAGAAATCTAAACCATGCAACTTCTCCACAACAATCAAAATCAAAAATTGAAAATCATTTGCACTGAACTGATTAATATTGACTCCAATTCCTTTTAGCAAATACTAAAAAACTCAAAAATGTACGGCTAATATCAAAAATAGACTCATTGCTCACTTTAACATTAAGTGGTCATTGGCATGAGTATTTTATTTCAAAAATATAAACTCAAAATCTCTTTGTTTTTAAAAATGTTCTAGATAATCTTATTATGAATCAAATCAAGGAATATTAATAAAAACTCAATAACAAATTAAATGTTAAAGACAACGATAAAAATTAGTGTTGAAAATAAGGACCTATTTAAAAATAAAAACGTACTTAAATCTAACAATTTAAGATTTGGATGCAAAAATATTTGCGTGTAACAATTTTGGCTTACAAAAAAAAAATACTAAAATAGACACGGTGAGATTTTTGGAACTGCAAATAATAAGATAGAAATTTTTTTTAAATCTGATAATAGAATTCACCAAAATAATTCAACTTGTTGATGCTGGCATTATAATGACATTTACTTCCATTTACTTATTCCTTTAAAATGTACTTTATGGGCGTTAAGTGACAAACTGTGATTGTGATCTTTTGTTTTGAAGCTTTTATATTGATTATGATTTTATCGACAGTAAATTGCGATCGCAATTAAAACGTACTTATTTGACACCTTATAAATAATGTTTGTTGATTGCTGAATATGAATGTCGAATGACAAATTTATTAAAAATTCAAATCATCATTCACCTGCATAATTTGCCCATTAGTTCATCAACATTTTTGGCACTCAAATTACCCACCCACAGCTTGAAATAACGATACATAAATAAACATTTGATTTTTAATTTTTTATCAATGCAAATGAGAATATTTAAATGAACTGCTTATAAAAGAGACATCTTTTGCTGAAAAAGTCCACTCATATTAAAATAGGTGTAGTATCTAAAAGCTGATACACAAAACTATCTTTTGTCAATAAATGAATCAATAAATGCGTTTAAAAAACTATACATATAAAAAAAAGAAAGAATATTCGTGAGTGCGTAAAAATCGAAAGTTGGTATGTCACCTGATTTTTATGATGAATCAACCAAACGTGTAGTCTTATTTCGATAAAATTTTGCCAGCAGCAAAATTGAAAAAAATTAAAAAATCATAAAAAAAGGCAGTTCGCCATACCTGAGAGAGTTGAATAAACTTTCAAGTGACACAGAATCAACATATAAAACATAATCAGCTTTTATTTGGAAATATTGAGTTTGTAAGCAAGCGTATCCCAAAAAAAAAAAAATAGGTTCGCCATTTCGATTGAAGTTACATTTGCCGCGACCGAAATGGCGGCGGGCGTTTGGGGATCGAACTTACTCACGCTCTGTTGTACGCAAGGTCTTTCTAGGTCAAATACTTTGTCAGCTCTTAAATTAACTCACATACTTACTCTACACTGATTGGGGCTGAAATAGGAAAAAAAAAAAATGAAAAAAATAAATTAAACTGATTCGCAATCAAAATTGAAGTCGTGCAACTTTGGTTATTTTTTGTAGTTCATTTTTTTGTTTTGGTTGCTACTTTAGATTTGTTTAAACAAATTGATATTAAATGCGTATTCTTAAAATAAAGTATGATAAATTTGCTTTGCAAGGCCTTAAATAAAGCACCGCACAACAATGGTTGGTTAACCAAAACTCAACTAGTAATGACCGACCGGCATTTGGAGGCAGAGTCAAGGTTAAAAATGAATGAGAATCTCGTATCTGCAGTCTGATTAATTTTTATCTTTTTATTTCTGAATAAAAAGTAGCACAAAAAACAAGACACACCCGCAGAGTTAAACAGAGGGACGTCTTGTTCAGATTGATTCGAAGTGGAATTTTTCAATTTATATTAAGGAAAAAAAAAGATACAATAACTAGTTATATAATAACATTTAGTTAGTTTGCCAGCAAGATACATTTCGATGAATTCATGTGATGGATTTTAGTATATGTACATACATATGTTTTCACAAGACCTAGTGGTGATGGAAAAGTTTATGATTCAACATTCTGTTCTTCAAAATTAAACTCTCCATCATATGACCTGGTATCAAGTATAATCTCTATTTCCACCTCCGAAAAAAATACATTATTTAAGCCAGGCTAACTTGATTGCGTCATCATTCGCGAATATTTGCTAATTTTTTTCTTCTTTATGCTTTTCGGAAAGTGCGTTTCGCAGCGAATCTTAGCTTAACCTAACTCCAATTGAAGCTAATGGCAATAAACAGAATAGTTCATCTCTCTCTATTTGCATTACGATACCTCAGCTGTGGTCACTACCTACCCCAAAACTCTGGCCTTTAATACAGTCAATCTCCAAGCTCACTTAATTCTTCAAATATATTTCGTGAAAGGATTCCGAATTCACTAAGGGCTTTATGCTTTATTTTGTAGAAGCAAGTGTCATAGTTGGTGAGAAACAATTATTGCCCAGTTGTATCGGCATCAAATTGGATTATTTTGTTTTAGGTTTAATTGAATACCAAGTTCCATCCTCACCCAGATCATCAATCGCCATTCAGATCAAAATTGTAGACAGTACATCACGCAATCTCACTCCTTGTTGCGTTCAAAATGTAGTCCATTTTGTAAGACGAATCATCTTGCGTTATCGTGCGACACTTTTAAAATAGCAACAATTTTATACAGCATGTCTCTAATAGCACGCGATTTTCAAATAATGTCACGATTAACGTGATTCAAGGCCTTTTAGAAATTTGTGATCATGGAGAAGAGCATAGATTGATACTCCGATGATTGCGTTCAAAGATTATACCAAAGCTGTTAATGTACCACAACCACTTCGAAATCTCGCCAAGTGCCTCTTGATCGCAGACCCGAGACCCGATCTTGGAGGAACTAAATGAATCTTCAGTTTACCCTCAAACCAAGCCGAAAGCATAGCTTATCTTTTTCATGTCAGGTTTTGCTGTTGGAGGATATGTCACTTTCTCCTAAAGAACAGTACACAATCACGCTAACATATCACGCCACTTCATAGTCAAAAATTGTTCTTTTATTGAACATTGAATAGTCACATACACCTCAGCTTAACGACATGGGTTGGGAAATATGTTGATGTGTCAAAGTACATTTTTTTAAATATATTTATTTCAATTTCAAATGAAAATCATCTTTCTTTCTTTGATTTTTAAATTGTAATTGAATATTGATTATTTTTAAAGCTTCTTAGAATTGTGTTTATTGTTTCAACATTACATGGTATGGAAAATTTCTGTTGGGGCAATTTATTTGACATATCAAACAAATTTCACGCTGAGTTCTTCTTTAAGAAATCTAACAGTTCCAACATAATTAACCATGACACATCAACACTTAATTTTGACATGAAAGCATGCCAAAAAAAAACCTACAAATTGAATCGCACCAAGTATTCGGCTTGACAGCTTTACTAGGATTTGATTATTTTATGTCTAAAAATCCCATCTAAATTCATGATTTGACAACTTGTTCCATCATTTCAATAGAAAAAAAATTCACTTAATTCAACCATAAAATCTTTCAATTATCAAATTTACGACTTCAGATTTGGTTTTCTAATTATTCAATTTGTTCATTTTACTATCAAATCAACTCAGATACTTTGGAAAAAAGTCTGATCATTCATCCAAAGTCTAGAGTTAAAAAAAAAATTGAATAACTCTTTGTTTCTTATTCCGTTCTGGATCCAAGTTCATGTGATCTGTTCTCTTCTTCGTCTCATCCTCAGTTCTGTAGGCATTGAAGATACAAAATTGCAAACAAAAGGAGAACTCGCAATTCAAATCATCCGAAAAGGTCAAGATCCAAGATGCTTTTTCATTTATGTAGTTGTTTCAGATTTTTTCCCATCTTCACTTAATTATTCTGATGTATGCGACATGACACTTGAATAAGTTACAAAATTAAAATTAATTTTAAGTTTTGCCAAAGAAGATATTTGTATGCATGGACACATTTAAAGTTATTTTTTTTCTTTGACCATAGTTTATTTGTATGCTATGTGCCTTATATGCATTAAATCAACGATGTGAGTATAGTGCCCATAAAAAGTGACAGTTTTTAGTTCAGAAACTTGTTTGCTAAAGTGACACATTCATGAAAGATATGTAGGACAGCTCATTAAAATATCCATCTATGATTTATTACCATAAATACAAATAAAGTGTAATGAATACCTTTTAATTGATTTCATATTGTGTATTTTAATAAGTTACTCATTCAAGATTTTATTTTAACAAGCAATCAAAAGATTATACCCGGTTTCCCAGTTGTCAATTAAGATAACAATGAATTAAGGGTGTGGTTGGAGCTTGAATTCAATGCTGAAGATATAGACAAATTTTAAGACAAACATTTGTATCTTTAGTGACAATACTAACACTCTCTTAATTTTAAACAAGATTTCTAATTTAGTGTACCCAGTATTCTTTAAAAAAAAGAGTTTATTAAAATCTTCCTTAATAATGTCAGATGTATTTCCAAAACGTAATAAATAAAACAACAAAACAAATGCCATACCCTGTGAACATACCCCTCGCAATGGCAGTTATTTTCAGTTGACAGTAATTGAAATTTTACTTAACAATTTAAACCTTCTTAAAGCGGGGCTCACATTAGACAATGCAGAGGCCAAGACAATGAGACAAGACAGTCATTGTTCCATGTGAACGACTATTTCCATGACAAGACAATTGTCATTATATTGTGTTCCGAGCTAGCCTGCTGAGCTATCTCTGAGGACAATATCTGGCATTGTCTTGTTCAACCTCGTTCAAGAAGCTCGGACAATATAATTGAGTATTGTCTCACAGTCTTGTCTGCGTGTAAACGCTGCTTAATTCTCATCAAATATTTTTAAATTTTCCAAAGTGCAGTCTTAAATAAGGTTCTTCTTTATATGGTGGGTCGCGAAGGGTTATGTCTCAACCAAAAAGTTGACCAATTGGTAAAAAGGGACAGAAGAATGTTGCTAAATACTACCTTACTTTACTGAACTTTGCAAAAATATTAAAAAAACGGTGACCTCTTGACACTTTACCACTTCAAAACACACTTTCTCCTCACATTAACAAAATATAAAATCCTTTTATGCATTTTGCAGTCATAAATCATAGTTCAATCCTTTCTAAGCTTCAAATAGTTATTGCAAATCTTTTGGGTTAAAATTAATAACTCGCCATACACACCATGTGCTGCGAGCATGTATAGTGCTTCCAAATGATTTGGTTAACTTTTTTTTTAGGACTCGATTTACGAGAGCTATCCACCATAAAACAAAATCGAAAGGCAACTTTCTTTCTGGCTTATTGACAGAGATCAATAATAGCCAATTCACTGTAAGCCTACTACTCGTACTTTAAAGAAGAAATGATCTTTTTACAATTGAAAACACCTTAATGTGTGGGCATGATGCTGGACGCCACCACCAGCCGCTGCCGCCATCCCCATCTTTTTTTATTTTTTTTTTTTCTACATCATAAACTGACTTTGTAGTGTCTCTTTTCTGCAAAGCTAATTTTTTCATTCATTCACCATCTTAACCCGGAGCTGTCAATCTTTTGAAAGATCAACTTTCTTCATGTCAAGATATCACTTCCAAATGACAACCGGCTCCCTTTGGTGTGGAATTGGCACACGAACGGACCTTCTTCCAGAAGACGAACACGACACCATTTGGCAGATTGATTATTCCATCTTTATTGCAAAGATACATTTTTTATGACATTGACATTGCAGTTCCACTTGATTTGGGCAGAAAGTGAGAACAAAAAGTGAAACACAAATGCACTGCATTTGACAGACATCAAATTATTCACCACATGGTGAGAACCCATGTAAATATTTTTTTATTTTGTGACAACTACTGTCAAAAGCGACAAATTGATTTATGCTTACAAATAGTGTAATAAGATATGAGGGAGAATTGGAGTTTCAAGTTATGGGTTAATTGAAAGTTTTGTTCCTACACATGCCCCAAAGGGAATTTGCTAACCACCTACTCAAAGCACAAAACTTGTGATCATTTTTGAAAGCTGTCGCTTTTGCCAAAATTGTGTTGAGTATCAATTGAACTATTAATGTTCCCTTCTATTTGCTTAGCGAATCTGTTTTGTCTGATTGTCTGTTTGCCATGTTGCTAAGCTCTAAAAAAAATCCAGTTAGAGGAGGTTAAGATCATGAATCACTTATAAGTGTATGCCTTCAGGTATAAAAGTCTTGGATAGCTTGGCGTTGTATATTTTGTTTTATATTTTTGTATTTTTTATGCAAGATTTGTATCTCATTGATGATGGATGGCGTGCAGCACGTGTGGCTTTCTTTGGCAAGAATTTTGCTCCCATCAAATTGTCTTTTGAAATAATGATGTGTGTCCTGTATTTGAAGAAATTATGTACATATATATTCCCAAGTCTTTGTTAATTTTATAGTGGTTATTTGGCTGATTATTAGATACATTATTTAATAAGGTGTCTCTTATCTGTCAATATATTTTTTTCTTTGGAAGAAGTGACAGATAGAAGAATTTTAAACTGACTTTTAAAGTGTTTGTGAGTGTTATACATATTTGTAAAAAAAAAAAAAAAATGGGTCCAATAATATCATATTGCATGACTAAATTTTGCACAGACTGGACCAACTTCTAAGAGGCATTGTCTATAATTATTTCCATCTGGAAAGGATGAAAGATAAAAAAAAATGTGTTAACTTTGAATATTCAAATAGCTGTTCTCAGTTTCATATTCCTTTTTATAAAAATATTAACTTAAAATTATATGATCCTCTAAAAGTGGTTTGTGAATGTGAAATATAAGAAGCTACACATTTTTGTTTAGTTTTAATAACGAAGTAGCTACACTAACAAACTTCCTCAAAAATGTCTCTTTTTATATTTTCCTAATATATGATTATGTTGTTCATGAGTGTACATACCAATTTCACATTTTTGTACAAATAACAAACTTTGTGAACATGCCCTTCCGTATAATTGTTTCATTTTGGTCTTATGTTGTTTTTCATTGGACTTTTCTAGAAAATTATATTTTTGAGAAAGAAAAGCAATTTTAAGTTCAAAGTGTAGATGGAACCTAATTTCCCAATTCGCTTCAACTATCTAGCTAAAATTTTGCCTATTCATGGTGTTTCATTTTTCGTAGCCAATAGTTTAGGTTGGTTGATTTATGAACATGTTCTTAAAAAAAAAAACTTCCTATCCAATTTTTCCATTACTTACTGAGGCTTAGAAAACGTTAATATAGGGTACTCTCTTTGCATTAGTGAAAGAAACTTTATTTTGATGTTCAAAGAGAAGAAATACAAGCTTTTGTAACTTCCTTAGAATCGTTGTGATTTTGAAACACGATGAGACGAAAACGAGTCACGAAAAACATAATGAGAGATACTAAGTTTCCAATATGTGTCATGCTTGGTGCTTCAATATTGCCTAAACGTGTGAAAGTGGTGCTTGCGAAAAGATATTTTGTTAAAATTGAGCTGAATTTCCTTGTTCCAGTTCCAGTAGTTTTCAGAATGGGCGGTTGTCCGAGTGAAAATTGGAGTAAATTGGATTTGTAAACCGTTATTTTTTGGGATCAATGGATATTGTTAATTTAAAATGAAATGCGGTCTTTGAAAGGTTTTGAACATAAATACCTATAAGCAATCTTCAGACAAATTAAATTACTTGTAAACTTTTACATATTTGTATAAAAAAAATAGTACCTATCGGACCTCTTAGAGCTCAACCTTACTATTTTATTTGTAGTTATTAAACTAAAACTTAAGAAGCGTTTTGAGGAAATTTAGAAAGTCAACAATATAAGGAAAATCCTTGAACTAAATCAGGTTGGATAAAAATGTTCATATGTATTTCTTGTTTTGACTCTCATTTTGTCAGCAACGATAACACAATTCGGTGGATTAAATTTTAGAAAACGACTCCATTAAATGTTCGTTATGACTTTTGAAGTCCCCAAGGCATCATGCCAGCATAAAACTTTCCATTAATGCTTGCAATTTTATTATATTTTTATTATTGAGCTCTCGCAGTTATTTTATTTGTTTATTATGTTCCAAATTAATAAAAATATATTTATTTGTTTTTGCTTCCAAACTGGACTGTGTAGATGCTCAATGCGGTTAAAGCATTAGTCAAGTGTTGCATAATCCAATCGTGCAATAATAAAGTATCGTTAAAAAAATTATCATAGCATGCCCGAGTCCGAGTCCGTCTCTGTCTGCTTTTTCCACTGCGGTTCTTGCTGAATCTAAATTGGATAATTCACCGTCGTTGTCGTTTGCCGTCAGGCTTCGAAAAATCAAACTATAAACTAATGTTGCGTCTGTCGTCTTATTTATATAAGTCTTTTTGCTAAAAAAAAGTGACTCTTCATGCTTTTTATCATTATTCATTCGCAGGGGCTTAAGAATCTTAACAAGCTTGATCGGAATTTCCCGGAGCAAAACAAATAACCTCTGCCACATGCGCCAAAGTCTCGGAATCACCACCAGCCTTTGTTCGAAATCCTCAGACTTTTCAAAGGCACAGACCGAACTTTTGCACCATGCTCAGCTCATGCATCGTATTCGAATCTCTTGATCCGGGGATGCCTATGCCTACCTAAACTATACTCTTGAGATACAGAGTAAGTAGTGGCTGCATCTCAAACTAAAATGCACTTCATAAATTGACGCGTGCTAAATAAACTCTTTATTACCAATGCAGATTTATTAGTCAAACACTGCAGCTCTGGTTTAAACTGGCTCGAGGAGATGAGCTGGACATTTTTCTGTTGAATAGATGCCCCTTAGTCTGGTCTGGTTCGTTGGAACTATGAATTAAAATCTATTCATAGTTTTTTTTTCTTTTTTTATTATTATTATTTTATTTTTTACGTTGTCTATATAAACATGCCACTAGACGTCAATCTATCTCGGGGGCTTGTGGATGAATTATTATAATCAAGCGAATAAATTTATCAATTGACACACACTGACACTACATCGTCGTTCGTTGTCATCGTCATTTGGGATCTGGTCCGTTACGTAGGTGACAACAGATTAATTTTGGCACTGACGTGTGATAGTGGCCATTTATTCAATTCGAGTGTTTTTTTTTTGTTCGTTACTTTTATTTTTAAATCGAAACATAATGACTGGAGGTGGAAAAAATATTAACTTCTTTTATTTGTTTAACCATTATGACACATTTTTGGAATTATCACTTGAAACAAAAAAATGTCTGATATCTTAACTCAATGTCATTACGCAAGCTGAATGTATCTAGGTTAGTTTGGCATACCTAAAATGGAATTCAAAAGAGTGTTATCAGAACAAATATAAGATAGGAGAAGCTTTTGAAAAGCTTGAATGTCTATAAATATAGTATCTTATTTGATAACGCTTGTGAGAAAACATCGCAGTTAGATAAACTTCATGAATACTGTCAGTTGAGTAAGTGTTGTAGTATTCTACTTATAAGAAAACAAAACTGTACCAGATTTCTAAAATACTTATGAACTCTGAACTTTTTCTGAAACATACTTAAAGGCAAGGTTCCGGACAGTGGCCTTCAGCGGGAATTTAATAAGTTATGAGCTCACCGTTGTTCAGACGTTTTTCGATTCATGACTAAATGGCAAACCAAACTAAAGATAAATCATACTCCATAATGACAAAATGGCTGTCAACAGTGCTGCTAACTGAAAGTTCTATACCTCAAAAAATCGAGTTGGGGTCGAAATACTGTATGGTTAAAATTCTGTTTACAAAATACTGTATTTCAAAATACTCTAATTCAAAATTCTGGTTACACAAAATTCTGTATTTTAAAATTCTGTATGGGCAAAATTCTGTATTTATACAAATTTTTTTTTGATAATGTACAAAAGTGCGCACTTTTGTACATTATCAAAAAAAATTTTGTATTCTTGAGCTTAGTTTTTCGTCGATAGATGGCGCACCTCAAGTGGTAGTACTATAGTTTATATATACAATGCATATACGTCTCTTTCTCTTAAAAATTTTGTTTTTCTTGCATACCAAGGTTATTATTAAATGAGCCGTTGCATAAGTAATTGCAACAAATGCTGGCTGTACTCGCACATACTTAGCTGTGGTATTGTTAAAATTAAAAAACAGAATTTTATACAAACAGCATTTTGGATAAACTGATATTTGGCATACAGGATTTTGAAATACAGAATTTCGTTCATACAGTATTTTCAAAAAAAAAAAAAAAAAAAAAAAAAAAAAAAAAAAAAAGAAATTTTAGAAACGGTATTATGACCCGCTCCCCAAAAAATTACACTTTATAAGGAAAACGCTTTTACTATGAATATTTACCAAATCTTAAGAAGAGTTAAGCGAAGCAACGCACTGCCTTGTGGTGTATTGCTAGGTCAAACATTAAATTTAGAAAAAGTCAAAATCATCAAATCACTGCAACCACAAAAAGGTATGTTTGTTTTGTTCTAACTGTACCGTTTTTCATTCGGTCTCTTTTTGTACAAAATCAATCAATCAGTTAAAAAATTGGTTAGAAACTTAAAATAAGTATATTAAGCTAAGACTTAGCTCCCGAAATTCATACAAATTGGCTCCAAAATTTGGCAAATCATTTAAACCGTATAACTAAATAGAAAGCTCCACCTTAAATTTAAATTTTTTATTTCACAGTGTACATGTACAATGTACAGTACATGTCAAAACATAACGGACAAATTAATTGCTTGGCTCTCTTTTTCTTCAGAGTTTTACGAAGTTTTCTGATCGCCAAACTAAATTTTTAAAAAGACAATTAGTTTAAGAAACTTACGCAAGAGCAAAGGGCATTCAAAACAATTGTAAATTCTCTGAATACATCTCTGAAAACTGCATTATCACTTGACAAATTCAGTCATGTCATGTTTCAAATTCATAAAACTAAACTAAAAGAATTATGTAGAGATCAGAATTCCCAAAATATAAGGCTTTCTTTTTGCTTTAAGTGAATTATTATGTTTAGTATAAATCGAAAAATATTTTATCAATATCTCAGAATATGTTCTTAAAATAAAACTGAAATACTAATGCTAATATCATATTTTTCTTTTTTCTTTCAGATTATACACACAAAAATAAAATATAAAAAAAAGATGTCGCAACGCAAAATCAATCTATTCACACTATTAGCGCTGGTCCTTGTGACCTTAGCCAGGACATATGACTGCCCCGAAGACTGCCACTGTATGGTGATAAATGGTGCCACACCGCACAATCATGCCAAATGCACCAGTCTCAATGGTCTGATGAATAGCAAAAATCTGCCAATACATTCCATTGATCTCTCCAACATCACCTTGACACGAATCCCATCGCATCAGCTGGAGAAGCTACGCGATCTTATCGCAATCGATCTGTCACACAACGAAATTGCTGAAGTCGGACGTGTGGGACCTCGAGTGAAAACTTTAAAATTGAAAAACAATCGTATTACATCGGGGAAACTTTCGAAAATCCCACTCAATGTCCAGCATTTGGATTTGTCACATAACGAACTGACTTATCTGCCACTGGAGCTGCGCAATTTATCGAAACTTCGAACGATCGAACTGAACAACAATCAGATCAATTGCTCCTGCGAGACCTTAGATGTAAGGAACTGGCTGCAGGAGAAACATGTTTACACCGAAAGTCTTGTCAAATGTGCCCACCCAAGTGAGGTGAAAGGCAAACCTTGGCTGCAAGTCAAACAATCACAGATGTGTGACCGCGAGAAAGCTAACTTGGGGTTTGGCGAAGACGAAGAGGACAACGAGCTGATGATGGGTGATGCTCCAGCAGTTGAAGGTTCTGTTGAGGAGGACAATGCCGATGAAGAGGAATTGGGTAAGGATTTCATGCCAATTGATAAGAAGAAGTCGTCGAAGGAATCAGTACCAAATGATGAAGTAGAGGGTTCAGGTTATCTACCAGAGCCACGTAGTTTACCATTGAATCTCGATCCAGTGGAGGAGGAGCCAAACAAAGATGTAATTGATGAAGAGGATGATGGTTCTGGTAGTGGAATGGGTCCGTTGCCAAATATTTTCGGAGGTGGCTTAGGTATTGTACAGTTCAATGACTCAAATGAAGAAGTCACAGAAGGTCTTATTGTTCCCGTTGTATTTAAGAACATCGAAGCTGAATCCCCCAAGGAAGATGCTTCCGATGAAAAAGACCCTGATGCTGCTGAAAATGGCAATGATATACAGAAGGCCAGTATAATGGTGCCAAGAGATGAGAATGGAGAGTCTAAGAATACTTATGTTTTGCTTGGAGTGATTTTGTTGATTGTCGTTGGTCTACTCCTCTATGTGGGAGTTAAACGCTGCAAAACAAACGCCAGAAACCGACGCAATGATGCCGAGAATCCACGCTCCACTGAACTCTTAAGTATGGACAAAAAGAATCTTGGAAAACCGATTCAGAAGAACGGTACTGAGCATGCTCCTTTGATAACCGAAAAGAAAAAGGAAGATATTGCAAAACCAGTCAATGGAAACAGTCGAACAGTTTATGAAAATGAAAAGGACAAAAACACACACGAACCTCTCCTTAACGGCGACAGCAAGCCCCAGAATGAATCTAATAATAATGTCATCCCAACAGAGCAGCCCATTCAACCGGCAATCCGTCAGCCAGAATTCACAGAACCACCTTATGACCCCAACCATCGTATGATTCCTCGATACCCACCACCAAAATCCCCAAGGGCGTCAAAACAAAACTATCAAAACGATGACGATCCCTATCTGCCTTCATCTCCGAAAATGGGACGTTACAGTCCTGTCTATTCCCCGGAAACAGGAAAAGTTAAAATCAAGCTAACCGAAACACCCAAACCAAAGACTCCTATGTTGGTGACGAGAAGTAAGTCTAATGCCGGTGATATTATCACAACACCCGTTCTTCGGCCTCTGGCTAAAGCAAAACCTGCCGTTGCTGGGCAAGACGAGGCCGGTATACACACACGGACTGGATCACCAACACACACGCAGGAAAACCTACAGAATCATCTGCAAGACCAACAGCAATAAAATAATTATTATAAGGCTATGTATGTAGGTTATTTGTAAGATTATAAATATTTAAATTTAATAATACGCCTTTGTAAATTAACGTGATTTCATTTTTGTACTCTTATCTAAAAATAACAAAAGATTTGTTATTGTAAAAGTGTCCCTTTTAAACTATTTAAGAAATATTTCCAAGAGAGCTTACAAGTGAAGGTTTGTGAGAAACTGAGTACTATTTGGTTTTTCTGAAATGGCGCCCAACGCCAGCATCATCAGAATTTTAAAACTATTTTTCTATATTTATGGTAATAGAGTTGCTGGCTAAGTAGTGTATTAGCGAGAATGAAGCAGAAGCTTTAATGTAAAAATTAATTTAAACTGGCGCCCAACACTTGGAAAAAAATAAATTCGCAAAACTTTATGAAGATGAATTCTTTCAAATCTTCCCTTCAATTAAAACAATACGATGAAAATCTGGTCCCAATTTTGTATTTCATTTAGAGTTGTGAGGTTTTTTCAACTCAACGCACATCTAAAGTAAAAAACAAAAGTAAAAAACAATTAAATATGAATCATTAGAATTAATTTATAAAAAAAAAACTATTGTGATAAGTTTTAATAAAAATAAAAGAAATAAAAATATATTTATTAAGAAATTTGTATTTTGTTGTGTACCTTTGGTGCGTGTTCCTCATTCAAAATTGTTCTGTCTGAAGTTATAAAAATATATTTCTAAAATATGTATTAACAAATAATTTAAACTAAAAAAAAATAATACATTCAAAATGTGACTAATAACAACAAAAAGCTAATCATCTGTATTATTTATTATTATTTTTTTCTAAGTCTAAAAATGATTGTAAGGGATTTTAAATTAAAAAAAAAAATAAAACAAAAAGTAGTTAATACCAAAGTTAATAAATAAATACATTATTTATAAAAACTTAAAAAAATCTACACTTCATTATATTTTTTTTTCTTAATTTTCGATTGTATTTGATGGTTTTTAATTTTTCTGAAGCATTCTTTTTTTTAACAAACAACATATTTGTTAATGACTTTTTTTGTTCGTGTATGTTTACTGCCGTGTTTATTAAATTAAAAATTATTTAACATTAAAAAATAATTTTGTGTATATTCTTCAATAGGCACTGCGCATTTGTTTCCTTTAAAATCTTTGTCATAAAAAAAAGTGTTTTGTAGTTTTAAAGTTTAAATAAATGCTAATCAATTAAATTTATTGTGGTAAAATAATTAGTTAAGATATTGTATTTGTTAATTATTATAATTTTAATTTTTTTTCTGGAGAAAAATATTTAGTCTTTATTTTAAGGAAACTTAATAAATAAATAATATAAATAAAATGCAGTGCTATAATAGGTTTTTTTTTGTTATTAAAATTTTATTATATTATTTTTTAATATAAATTTTGCTCTGAAATGTAAATGGATTATTAATAAAGTAAAAATATTTTTATTTTGACTAAATAATTTAGTTAGTTAGTTCAACTTTTTTGATGATGACTCTTTTTTATAATACCAAAATACCTATATTGATTTTAAGGAGGTCTCGCAATTTTCTCAAAAATATTATTCACAATTTTTATTTCCTTAGAATCTTACAAATTGAGGATCTTTCGAGAAAACTGTTGTTTTTGAATTATTAGGTTTTGATGTGCAATATGGGAAAACCGTAACCTAGAGAGTTTTTGGAATTATTTTTCTGAGTTTGAAAATAACGGTATTTTGTTAACACAAAATACTATCATAATAATGTAAACATCTTATTCCATTATTTTTAATTTTTTAATATTTTGTGGACACTATAATATTATGATGGGTGTTTCTTTATTGATTGATGATGGGTGTTTCTTTATTTATTGTGAAGGTTTGGTTTTGAGTTTACGTTTACAAGCTGCGGAAGCGGGAGACATTTTTACTACAAATTTTCCCTACACAAGATATATTCTTGTCACCTATACATATATATTAAGTAAAAAAAATGGTTCGTCTGTAAAGTCAGTTTACGGGCGATAATTTTACGTGATAACAAGTACACAAAACACTTCATAAGTATAGGTATCTCTCCAACCACCAACTACCCAACCCACCTACAACCACCCACCATTTGTGACATTTTTTGTTCACCCCTTAACCCAAACACCAACCTACCACCCCCACATACAACCACCAACCAACAGCCCACCATTTTTGAAAATTTGTTCCTCCTCCCCCACACAATAAAGCCAGCTCTTCCTAACCACCACCAATCACCCACCCACTATTTTTGACAATTCCCCCCATGCACCAAATTCAACCACCTACTCCACCTGCAACCACCTGCTACTCACACACCATTTATAACATCCCCCCCACAGAACAACTATTTTTGACAATTCCCTCTACTACACCCTCCCCCCAAATCCAACCACCCATTACACCTACAACAACTTGCCACTCACCCAACACCGCCAACTACCCATCACACCTACAGCCACCAACCAACCACCAACCATTTTTGACAATTTTTTTCTCACCCCCTCTCAACACTAAATCCCCCAAATCCAACCACCTATTACACCTACAACAACTTGTCATTCACCCAACACCGCCAACCACCCATCACACCTACAGCCAGCAACCATTTTTGACAATTTTTTCCTCACCCCCTCCCAACACCAAATCCAACCACCTACCCCACATGCCACCACCTTCCACTCACCCACCATTTTTGATAATTTTTTTTATCGCACCCCATCAAATCAACCATCCCCACCACCAAAACTGCCAACCAATCAACCCACCTAGAACCGCCAAACAACCACCCACCATATTTGACAATTCACCCCCCCCCTCCATCCAATCATACCAAATCATCCCAACACCAAACACCCATCCCACCTACAGCCACCAAGGAACCATCCATTAGTTTTGACAATTTTTGTCTCACCAGCTACGAGTACAACCACCCACCATTTTGACATTTGTTCCTCTTCCCGAAACTACCCCCGCACCTGCCCCCCACACACTCCCACCACCACTAACCAACCACCCAATCCTCCCACTTTATCGACTTTCTAGGCTATCAAAGCAGCTATGTAACGTGACTGTGACTGTGACATTTTTTTGTGCGTGCTGCCCATATATTCCAAACCGTTATCACGTCAAAAAAATGAAGTTGAAATTTGTAATGGCGGGTCTTCCAACCCGCAATTTTCGATCTAGAACGAAAAGTGGGTGTAAGCCCAACCCAACATATAAAATTTTTCTTTCATACACAAAATATTTAGTTTTGACTTTTGGATACAATATTTTGAGATTTTGGTTTTATTGTTAGCACCATTATTTAGAAAGTTGTGACGTCTACCGACGGACATCGCTAAATCAACTCGACTTTTGATTCTGAGTTTTTTGTTTATTTTTCAAAGTAAAATGTAGGTACACCCCGGTGTATTTATGCATGTGCAAACTCGATTTTAATAAAATGTAATAAATTACAATGTAAACAAATTAAATGCAATTTTTTTTAAGAAAAACTAATCAGGTTCTGTAACCTCGCTCGAGGCATATGACGCCAACAGAACGTCTCCATTCTTTTCGGCATGCAGCTAGATACTTAACTGTGGCCACGTCTTTCTCTGGGAATTAGTTTTTGCTATAACTGTTGACTTCCATGTTGTTCTTGGTCTTCCAACCCGCCGTGAACTCTGAGGATTCTATGCAAAAGACTGCTTTGCAATGTCATTGTTTGATTTCCTAAGTGTGTGGCCAATCCACAGAGAGCAAAGGCAACGCCAGATTTATTTATTCTGCTTTGAACTTAAAGATCCGTACCATCATATTTTGCTGATACAGTAGTTCCAAGTTAATTAAACTGTTCGACGTATTCAACAGACGTGTCAAGTGTCATGCAGAATAAAACGTTGTTGTGAGGTGGGGCCTGTTAGCATTATTTTTGTCTTTTTGCTATTTATTCTAAGACCGCACGATTCTCCTTTCATCCGCAGAGATTGACACATCACGTTCAGCCCAATGATGTTTTATTCCACAATGTAAAAAATTTAAATGCAATTTCTTTAAGAAAAACTATTCATTACTGTACATTTATTTCGGACTGTACAAAGTTCGTACACAACCCCATTTATGCTGCCCTCTGCTTCTCATAATTTGCAACACGGTATTATGTAAACTGGTTGCGAGGTTTGCTTTTCATGCATCCTTGACAACAACCTTTTTTTTATAGTAACTATTATAAAGTACTTCGGGTGTAAGCCCAAGATTATGGAAAAACAATTTCAAAAATAACTGAAATTTAGCAAACATTCACTTTAATTTTTTCTGTTTGAATTATTTATAAAAGCCGGCTTTTGTTCTACTCTGCCCCATTTAAAGATAGTTTGTAGGTAACTGCATATTATTGTTTAACATAAGTTGAACCTAACAAAATAAAACAAACAAAAGAAGAACTGTAATTCTTAAATAAATAATCTTTTATTTGTAACCAAAAGAAACATTAAATCTTATCTTTAAACATTTTAACGACAAAAAGGCATACAAAACTATTTTGCTAGAATTTACTCTCTCTAACTGGCGTATGAACCACAACTACCGGTCCATCAGAAAGTTCCTTCTTTGACTGATTTGAATCAGATTCTGAAATCGATGCCAAATCAACATCAGACGATCGCATGACTTGAAAATCACTAGAACTAGAATTTTGTGATCCAGGCTTGTTGTCCACTTCATCACGTGCAAAATGCTCTTCTACAGTAAGGAAGCTCTTATCAGCTGGGATCTTGCCTTTAGCTATCCTATCACACAGAGATAAGGATGATTCTGTTGCTTCAAACTGAGGACGTCGTTGTGCAAACGGACTCCCCGGCTTGCTGTTGTATTCGGAATCTGTGAGAAATTCCACACTATCTCTGATACTGGCTCGTTTGAATACTGAAATCTCTGGTGGTTTTGGTCGTCTCTTAGAATATGGACTGTTTTCATAGCTCTGGAAGTTTCCTATTCGCTCGGCGCTCTGAAGGTTTTGAGACTTCAAATGCGCTGCCGGAAAACGTAGGTCTTCAATGCTGAACCGTCGACTGCCCGATGGATTGTGGTCAATTCTGCCCGTTCTTCGGAATGTTCCCATGTGGGCTGTGCGTTCTTTGTCACGATTTGACAGCAGCTCTTCACTACGATATCGATGATGGTCCAATACCGTTTCTTCCTCGTCTAATATTTCTCCTTGTCGTTTGTTGATATTTCTCTTCTCAGCTCGGGACATAGGTTTTCTTGTTGATGAAAGATCCATCATAGATTTGCTGCCTCTGTCTAACTTCGGCATCAGCAAGGCGGCTTCGTAGGTGGGCAGCATTGATTCCAGTGCGGTGGGAGCATTTTGTTGAGCATCCTGGGCTAAAAATTGACGGTTCAATCGTTGGCTAGAAGGATATAAAATTGGTTTTGAATGATATAAACTTAGTTAAGGATAGTTTCAAACTTACATTTCAGCCAATTCCGCTTCGTTTTCCTCTTGCTCCTGTCGATTTCTTCGCTTGACTTGCCTTCGAACGAAATTTCGGAAACATGATGTAGCCATCAAAATGCTTCCCAATATTAACAGCAAAATGAACATTATCAACCAAACTTTTTGGGCGGCCTTTTCATTTTGTGTCGGATACCATACTGTCATGCATGCTCCCTCCCAGCTTTTACCATAGTAAGCTGTTGGGCTGAAGCATTGAACTTTGCTTTTGTCTTTCAGCTTAAGAAAAGAAAATGGTCTTGGAAAGGAGTCTCCTGGCTTGTTAAAAGAAAAAATTCTCACCTTTTGTGGTCGAACAGTCAGAAAATCGTAAAAGGCCATAAACGTTGGGTCATGGCAGTCACAACGCCACATATTGTCACTCAACCAAATTTGACTCAGAAAAATATTCGATTTGAAGTATTCCGGTCGAAATGGATTCGTAAAACGATTGCCCGATAGCTTCAAACTGGAAAGCTCAGGAAAGCCTTGAAACGTGGTGTTCCGGATTATTGTGAGTCTGAAAATTATACCAAACTTTTAGTAAATAATTTTTTTTGATAAATTAAGTTTGCAAACTGTATTTAACTAACCTACACATGCTAAGATCCAACTTCGATAATGTCTCTGATCTCATGTTCTGTGGAAGTTCCGAAATCATATTATTAGACAAATCCAAATTACTGAGTCTTTTGAATCCCGAAAAGGCATTTGGATCTATGTCTAGGATCTCACACGAACTCATATTAACTGTTCGTATGGAATTGGAAATGAATCTGGAAAATTGATTGAAAATGTTGCGACTCAAGTTGATAGACACAAGATCATCATTGTTGCGAAATTGATTCCTATCAATCCTTAAAATCTCGTTGTATGATAAGTCCAGTTGAGTTAGCCTACGTAAAGAAGTGAATGCTCCAGGATCTACTACCCGAATAGCGTTATTTGACAGATCCAAAAGTTCCAATTCTGTATTGTTTATAAACATTGTTGCACTAATGCTGCGCAATATGTTGCCTTTTAAAAGAGCCACGACCAAGTTTGGCAATCCTTCCAAGTGCAAGTTATCAAAATTGCAAAATGACACATCCAACTGTCGCAAAGTTTCGCTCTCTAATATTTCGCCATGCTTGTTTCCCAAATCGACACCGGGATTCCAAGAGAGATTGAGGACATCCAATCTCGGAAGACTTTCCATAAGGAGTGTAGTTATAAATGTTAGGCTGCAATTACTGACATCGAGAACCTGCAATGACTTTGACTGGAGGGATGTGAGTGTTTTTAATTTGTTTCCAGATAAAATAAGCTTTTGCAGGCTTGGCATTCCACTCAATACATTCCCAACATGGGTTATCCCAGAATTACTGAGATCCAGTTCTGTGATCATGTCACTCATCAGCAAGGGAGTTCCTTCATTATTTGAAAATCTAGCAAGCTGATTATCTGCCAAAGAAAGCTTCTGAAGATTATTGGCATGTTGGAAGGCAACACTTGGATTAATATCCGCCCAATCACGGATGCTGTTGTTGGTCAAAATCAATGTCCGTAGTGAGTCATAACCAATCAGAGCATCATCGCTGATTTCTTGAATATCGTTGCTGGATAAGTCGAGGTAGGTTAGGGAGTTTATTCCAGCATAGCTCGTAGGGAATTCTTGGAACAAGTTCGATGATAGATCCAAATGTTCTACTGGTAGGCCTTCTTCGATAAGTGGGTACTCAGAAAGTCCTCTATGTGAGCAGTCAACTATCAAACTGTCCAATATCCAGTGACATCTGCATTTTAATGGGCAATTAAGGCTGAGCACAGGATCATTAAATGTGAGCAAGAGGACTGTTATGATTGTTGTCAAATGTGTGAAGGAATACATTATGGTGTGGAGGCATTTATCACAGATGAATCTGAAACATTAAAAACGGAGATGTTAAAAAAAAAAATAAGTGTTTTGATTCAAAGCTTAATCCCTATACGTGAACTAAGTAAATGCTTCGTTAAAGCTCCGCTAAGACTAAAAAAATAAAATGCACGACTGGGTCGCACGAACTTGCTCTTATGATAAGCAATTGCGTAGTGGCTGCATATATGGATATTAAAAAAAATTAAATAATTTCGAAAATTCTTTTATTTTTTAAATTAGTTTAAGAGTTTTCTCGGAAAAACTAAGTATGCAATAAAATTTCAAAGCTATACGGCAATCTAGGAAAAAAAAATATTGAAAATCGTTGGACCAGTTTTTTTTTTTAAAGGTTATTTTTGAAAAACTTTTTCAAAAAATATTTTGAAATTTATTTGAGTATGCAAATATATGGCAATCTGTACTTTACATTTGAAAAATAATTTTAAAAAAAATCAATGTACCCGTTTCCAACATATTTCGAAAACCAAAAATTTTTTTGAAAAAATTATAAAAAATCAAAAAAAAAAGTTTTTGAAAATTTTGAAATGCCATATTAATAAAATTATGAGTGACTTCCTGTGGCCAAAATTTTATTGAAATCGAATGTATAGTTTACGAGAAAATTTGATTTGAAAATATTGGTTCTATGAGAGGTACCGTTATTAGACAAATTTTGAAAAAAAATTTCAAACCAAAAGATAGATTTTCTTGCAAAAATAGCATTCTGAAAATGTTTTCAAAATCGTTAGAGCCGTTTTTGAGAAAATCAATTTTTGTCTTCAAGATTGTATGGCAGGTGCCGTTATTTTTGGACCTAGAGCAAAAATAAAAAATACGTTCCGAGGGACGGCCAAATAAATCCTAAATACCAAATTTGAAGCAAATCGGCCCACCCGTTCAGCCTCCAGAGGCGCGAACAGACAGACAGACAGACAGACAGACAGACGGACAGACGGACGGAATTCCCAGACCCACTTTTTTCGACTTCTCCATCATCGTAATGTCATGTGTGATTGTTATCTCAAATTTTTTTTTCTGCACGAATCCATAACTTGCCTTATAGTACCTATAATCGCAAGTAAAAAATAATGAAAAATGTCTTAGGATTATTCAGAGCACTAAAAAGATCAAAATTTTAAATGCGAAGTTTGACATTTTTTAAAGTTCTTATTATGTTCTTTTAAATTTTTTTCTGAATTGTAGATAAGCTCCATTCAAATCTTAATGAATCATTTGATTAGGTCCCCAAACTTTTGTGTGCGAATATAAATCTGAAACTAATTAAAATTATGTGCGTCAAAATCGATAAAGCATCCTTAATATTTTTCTAAACTACTTAAATGAAATATTTACTGGGGTTAGAACTCAAATCAGGACTTTAAATTAAAATGGAAGCTTTACCTTAACTCTTTAAATTTCCGAATTTGCCGCATTGCAATTTACTCAGCCAAATGCAAGCAAAAATTTCATTTTTTGGAGGTACAGTTGATTAAAACCCTAGAAAGCAATTTCATAAAATCTCCTTTAGGTAAAGAATGCTTTCAGCAATCTAGCTTGTAACACTTATTGATGGTTTAAGCATCTAATATCTGAATATAGAAAGACTGTGTTCAAACTGGGATATGTCTAGAATACAATACATTTTTTCAAGGCAATTTTTTTTTTTTTTTTTTTTTTTTTTTTTTCAGACTGGAGCAAACTGAAGTTCTACATCGATGCTTCGTTCGTTGAGCCTTGAAACCACCAAAGGGTGGCAAAATGTTTGAGACCTGGACTCCACTTTACTCGCCCTGAAGTAGATTTTAGTCTTTTCTATTGCAAGTTAAGGTCAAGAATTAATTTGCAAAGTTACGTAAGATTTGAAGCATTGCTTTTTTTAAACTCTGAATATCATTTTTCATTTTATTTTAGCAACTGTCAGAAATGCATATTTCCAATACAGTGTGATAAGCAGAAGCACACAACGCATAAGATTCTGATCTTGAAAACGATGTTCAATGGGGTATAAGAAACGGCTTTGAATTTAATGCTTCAAAAACACAATGCTGCCTCTGGCCTCTAAAACCGAACTCAATCTTCTTGCCATTGACTATGCGAGTGGTAATTGCATCTAATAAACTAGCATTTTTAATTATTGATGATGCTGATTCAAAGGCTTGCAAGTAAGCTAACTAATCTGGACCGGTACTCTTCCAATCCACTTCCGTCTTTTGTATACACAGAACACAGAAGGGCCTCCAAATGATTTTAGATTCGAATATTACTCAAACAACTGCTTCTCTTAAATATTTAGAGCCAGAGTTGAAAAATTGAATCTCAACTTAATTCCATATCGAATTATCTTCGTCAACAATGTAATTTGTGTAGCAAAAGAGAAATTGAAGACATCTTTCACTTCATTGCAATTTGTCCAATACTTCAGGAAATTCGTCGGCTGTATTTCCAAGAAAGCTTTTTGTCATTACAACAGCTAATTAAAATTTTAAATGGAGGAGCAGGATGGCTTAGTTTATATTTGTAAATATTGCAAACACGCTCTCTCGTTCCGTAACAGTTTTTTTTAATTTGGCGATTGCTCGCATCCAGTTAATGCAAATTATCTCAAATCATCCCAACTTCGAACCAATGTTGTTCCTCTATGTGCCGACTTAAATTGTCTACATCTCAACGTAAGCATTTGGTTAACAATGTAAACTTTGTCAACAATGTCGACAACTTCTGTCACTTGTCAAATTGGAAATAAATAAAACTAATTTCAAGAGAACACGTGGACGTGAAGATTTTAAAAAACGAAAATAAATATGCCGGGAACTTGAAGGCCAAAAATAAAGTGTTTGAGAGTTGGGCGTAATTGAGTTCTCAAGAAACATGCATTGACGATTTTCTTCTAAAGGTAACTTGTATCAAGTTATTTCACGAAATGTGCATCTTTAATTTAAACCAACATACAACTTTCCCTGCACGAGATACAGACTTTGTATATCCATACAAAAAACTACTAAACTCATCGAGACTTTTCCAATGATATTGGTCACTATATATTTTACACCGATGGTTATGGGACGAAACCGCGAATTTTCCTTTAGTTTAAAATTGAAATGGTATTTTTAAGAAATTTCAGGTTTAGGAAAGAAATTAAAATTAATTAAAAATTGTAAATTGTCTAAATTGTTGGCAATGTTTACATGTAGACAATCGTGTAGTTGACATCATGTAGTCTACTCGAACGATTTCATGAGAAAATTAAAAATTTGATTAAATTGGAAGTAAATTTCATAATTTGTCAACATATCCAAAGCAACAAAATGTTGGTTATAAATAAATTCATAACTAAAAAGATACAATAATTAATGTGAAAACACCATACTATTGTTTGCTATGTCTGAATTTTCATTAGAGCAGTCCTTATATAGATACTTAGATAGTATTTCATTGTCAATAACGCCTTTGTGTTCTAAAATCATTATTGTTAGATAGCTATTTATTCTAAATCCTTTTATTTACTTTCTGAATAATTCATTCTTCGTTTTATATTGCAAAACAGATGAAAACATTTATATTACCTATATACTCTTTCCAGCCCTGGTCTCTTTGAAGAAATTGAAATTTTGTTTAAAAAACCACCAACATTGTAATCTTATCAATTTCAACAGTGTACTTATAGACAGAGCAGGGAACAGAGCAACTATCTCATTTATAAAAGTGTTATTAAACAAAACGTACTTTCGAGTATAATTTTTGTTTTGCATTGCAATGACCAACCACTACGTTCGTACATACATATATGAAGTACGGTGTACGCGTTAAAGTACATGATAATTACGCTTCCGATTATATTAACAATTCAATTCATAGATATTAAAAAAATTGAAAAAATTTCTATCTCATGACTAATCATCGAAATAGTACTGTATTTAGGTGATTTATAAAAAAAAAAACTATTATCCATTTGATAAAAAATATCATTTTTTTGATTAATATAAAAAAAAGAAATGCATGAAACTACTTTCACCTGGCTTATAGACTTTCTTCTTTGTTGACTTCCTATAGAGTTCAAAATTGTTCCAATGACTTATTTTGTTATCTCGATACGAATTAGGGCGGCCGGAGCGGCGCAGTACTTGTCGTAATCTATTTCCAATGCGCGAACGAGGGGAAAATTATTTTTCATTTCATTAAAAATAAAAATAAAAGGAAATTCAAGTTCGTTTTTTAATAAATTTATACAAAAAAACGAAGATTAATTTAACATTCACTGAATGCGTAATTTGAATGAACTTTTAATTTAAAAACTACTAAAGTATAGTGTAATATAGTTTTACTACACCCACTTACAGTTATACAGTATACACAAATGTTTTTTGTCTTTGTTTATATTAACCGGCCGGCAGCGCACAACACGTGAAGACATTGAAATTCGTTGAAAAACTGAGTCTTACTCACCTGTTATGGCCGCACCAGCCATAGTGGAGAATTATTCCTTATCAATTTGAGAATTATTAATCGACCTGATAAGATAATGCACCTTAGGGTGTTTAAACGATTAGCACATTTTAACTGATACGAAATATCGTTTTGAAAACTCTTTCATTTTTTGAATGGAGGAAATAAGCTGAGATTAAGTTGGCGAGATTAAGCATTTGTAACGATTTTTTTGGTTCAATGGTTGATATTGCTAGGTATTCAATAAAAGAAAGTTGTGCATTTGTTGAACTTTAGATAATAATAAAATACGACTTTTCTTATCATAGAGAAGACAAAAAATAAAGTGTATTTTACATTATGCAGAGGAAAAATTCAATTTTCGAAAAAATTATTTCGTTATGCTAAGTTCAAGTGACGGGTGTGAAACATATTTCTCAGCTTCACATTGAATTTGAAAACCTTACACTTACTATTACACTCGCATGAAATTTACTTCACTTCTAAAGAGAAATAATTTCACTTTAGTTTTGAAGCAATGATGTAAGTGTATTTTAAGCTATATATAGCCCGCGAAAAAGAACATTTTTAAACAAACCTTGCGATTTCAAAATTTGGGGCTGTGTTGGCGACACTGAACCATATTTCAGATTGTAGCCTTGGTGACTTCGAAAAGGCCTATACGGTCAAATATTTAAGTGAAACTTAGAAATAAGCCTTACCCTTGTCACGAAAAAAACTGCTTTAAAACTTAACAAAAATATGTCCATTGCCCAATGTAGAAGATTGTAATTTTTGAAACAAAAAATCAATTTAAGTGACAAGAAAGTTCATAAAATTGTTCGATGAAATATTTCTTACCCTGTATGAAGATGCAATTAATTCACAAACAAAAACAGGACTTCACTTCCTATACAAAAAGTTTAGGAGTTATTTCAAATTTGAAGTTTGTCTTCCACTGTAATTTTTACTTGCGATTAGGTACTATAAGGCAAGTTATGCATTCGTACAATTTTTTTTTTTTTTGACAATCAAACATAATATTACGATGATAGAGAAGCCTAAAAAAGTGGGTAGGACAATTCTGTCTGTCTGTCTATCCGTCTGCCTGTATCAGCACCTACAGCCTAAACGCTTAGACTGATTTACTTCAAACTTTGTAAATAGTACGTACTACAGAGGGGTTGTTGGAATTACCTTTCTAGTTCTAAAACTCACGATACCTGAAATACGATTTTTAGTGAAGAACTCAATTATCTCAAAAACGGCTCCTACGATTTTGATAAAACTTTCTGAGTGGTGTTTTTTGTGTAAACTTTAGTTTTGGTTGGAACAGATTTAATGTAAATTAATGGTCATTGCTAAAAATGCGAGTCGTTTATGAAGAGAAATGCTCTTCCAGAAAGGTCCAGAGAAATATGAGAATTATATTCCAACTTTCGGCAAATTATTTAGATATCATTGCCAGATCTAAAGGAGAATATATTTCTGGCTGTTCAGGGTCCGTTTTAAAATAAAATGCATTAAATTTATCAGCGAATATTGAAAAACGTCATAGGAAATACTTTTTACAATATCCTTATCTTATTAATATATTTTTAGTTTTTAACATTTGTAAAATTTTTTTCGGTAAAATAACTGATCAGTAAGAAATGTTGGAACCCTTTTAAGACCACATTTCCATTTATATGTATTTCGAGTCCAAAAATAAAAAGATATGTTTTCTTAGAAACGCTTTTTATAATTCAGGTATACAAAGATTTTTAAAAATCGTTAGAGCCGTTTTCGAGCAATACAATGTAAAACAAAACCCTTTTATAGGAGGGTACCCGTAATATCTAAGAAAACTTAAACATTTGAATTCTGTTTCTAGAGAATACTAAGAAGGTGTAGTTTTAAGTCAATCCGATCATGTGTTTGCGCTCAAGCTCGATTATTTTAAATAATTTGCATTTCATACGACCAATTATAAGACTTTTTGAAGGCCCCAGATACATTCTTTTTCCAAAATCCGCAAACATTTTAGTGCATATCAGTTGATTGAAATAGCTTGTAGGATTTTCATCAAGAAACGATGTTCTTCCATCTTCTTCAAAAACTCTAAAGATCTTTCGTTCTGGCAACTTCCTTCACATTTATAAAATGTTGAACCACCTCGTTGGATTCTTCCACTTCAACGCTTGTTTCTTCTTCAAAATTTTGGGCAACTACTGCCCGGGAATTCGTTTATTAAAAATTCCAGTATGAACGGTTCAGCTGTCCACTAATATATTTAGTGAAGTATCTGCTTTTATCAGCTTAACATTAAAAAAAGATACTGAAACGCTTCATCAAAATATATTTAATAAAATTTAAAATTATATTTAAAATAATGGTTGTGGTTTGGTTCAAGTAATATTGACAAAGCTTCTAAGTACACCCCTTCATTCTATTTTGGTCTACCTCAATTTTCACTCCTTAACCATCGCCGCCGACGCCGGCCGTTGGACATAAAAAGTAAATTGTTGGCACAACAGCTCCAAGCGGGGCCGGGGCCTGTGACTTACACTCTCAACCATTCCTGTGGGTGCGTTGATATTCTGCAGGAATGGAAGGGACCTACAATTTACCGCCGAATCCGAACGGCTAACAGAGAAGCACTTTCCTTGACATTAATTACTCTTGGAAGATTTGTCACTTCCTCGCAAGAGGCAGTACCCCGGAAAAAAACTTAAGGTGGCAACGTCAGGGATCGAACCCTGAACCTTCGGCGTAGCAGTCCGACACACTAACCACTACGCCACGGGGTACATGTCGTTGGACATGTTTAAGCTTATTCTTCACAACTTTGTCCGTTTAAGGGAATAAAATTGGACGTACACTTAAAATATTCCAATCTGAGTGCTCTCTGGATTTCAAAATGGTGAAGAACCTGCCAACAAGTTAAGGATTTACGGCGTTATACGCCGCTAGGCTCAATTTAGTGTAAATTGGAGGGAACATGGCTTACCCGAAAGTATAGTGTCGCCGTCACGCAGCGAAAATCATAAATTCAACTTACTTAAACTAAAAAGTATAACACTTCGCGAAGAGCTTAAACCAAAATACTCTTACTTACCTCCTCAAACGGCTAAACTTTTGTAAATTTCGTATACATACCTTAACTTAATAAAATTTATTCGTAAAATATTCTTAACAACTTTATCCATTAATTAAAAATTCAAATTTTCTCTCGCATATCTTATGGATTTCTTTCAACGTTTTCTGATCTCACAGTCGGCGAACATTTTCCAAAGCGTAACGGTACTTAGTTTTTTTTTTTTTTTTTTGGTTTTTAAATACTTTCTTACAACACAAAACAAAAGCTCATAAATATGATTTCTTGCTCGCTCCCATGCTGTGTGGAAAGAGGACCATACATTTTAATAAGCCGCCTCTGATGTCGCTGATTAATGAAGCCCGATAAAGTTTTTTTTTAACAAAAAAAAAAGTAATTCTTATCTTTTTGAGAGGTTTATGAACTTCAAAACGACTTTTTTTTTTTGTGGAAGAGAATAGCTCTGCGATAAGTATTATGACAGAGACAGACAAAATCTTCCTCGAAAGGACATCCAACTGACATTGACACTAGATAAAAATCCTTTAACCAACCACACTTCTATTGTTCCGCAGATGTCCAGGTAAACATAATCAGCGAATTGCATTTTCTTTCGCTTCTTTTTAAAGAGTAGGTATACTGTCAGTGGTGTCCTTGCAATTGATTTGGCATCGAAAATCTGTTGGAGAAAAAAATGCCATCTTCTTGGTATTTGAACAAGTAAAACAGGAAATTAACTTCTTCTTCTTCGTTGGCACAAGAAAACAAAAATTAAAAAGGACGAAAAGAATCCTGAGAAATCAAACAGGCAGAGAAAATACAAAAAGAATTCGATGAGAGAGCGTAAAATGTGTCGTGCTCGATTACACTCCCACAATGGGGTGCCGCCGCGAGAACAAGGTAACACAAAATAAAACAAAATAAAAAAATCTCGTCCCTGTCAGTGTTTATCTGTTGTGTCCTTATACAGGGATCTCTGAAAAAAAAAATTTTTGACGACGCGACGACAACGACAGAAAACCGCGATGACAACTTCAGCCCAAAACTCCTCATTCCGGAAGTTGATTCTTCAAACACATAAACTGATACAACATGGCGTGTTTTTCTTTCCACTTCCACGCTTAAGGGTGTTATCGTGCAATTGTAATGGCCATGTTTCGAGAAGGGGATGAGGTTGGCAATAAAACATGCACAATATTTCAATTTGAATATCAATGCAAAACGACGTCATCATCCAGAGAAATGTCATAAAGATACATCAATAACTGTGGGAGCTGGGAGTTTTGAAGAAGGTTTGTATTGAGGATTGTATTGAGAAAAATATTCAAATGGGGTTGGCTTTTCCAAAGGATAAATGATTGTGTTTTTTTAAATATATATAAGAGCTGAGGAGTGTTGATTGATAAAATAAAATGACACCGCAAGCATTGGTGTAGAAAATAAATTGTCATTAAATGAATCTTGCACTCCTTACGACAACAACAACAACAACAACAAAAATGGATTCTTATCAAAAACACATTTGGTAACATATTTGTAAGATTCAGACTAATGTCCTGGTTATGGTGGATAAAAATGTGCAGGAAGCTCTAAAATTTGATGAACGATTGAATTTTATTTTTTTTAAGTAGGTATCTGATATTGGTGAGAAGGGCAGGGTTTTTGCTTCTTTTTTTTTTGAATCGTTGGTTATGAGATGTTCGTGAACTTTCATTATTTGAAATGATTTTGAGGAACAAATCCTTTTTATTACATCTCATCAGTTCAAGTTTCTTTAAAAGTAAAACTTTTTTTCCATCCATCACATCGCCTCAAATTGTTTTGTTTATCTGTTGCATGTTGCAATATGGCCGATGGCTCGCATCAGCTGACCGTGTAGCATTTATATTCTCACTCATTCGTGCACGTGCTGCGCGGAATGTGTGTGTTTTGATCAGTGTATTGATGTATACTTAAATGTTGTTGTTTACTTGATCGTGATGGACACCGATACAGCTATCGAGTCAAATAAACCGGTAAACAAAGGAAAAATCAAGAATAGGTATTACGAAATGCCAATGATCCGAAAAAAAATTTCACTTGCATCGTGGTTTCATAAAAGAACACAATTTATACCTGCGATTAAAGGTACTATAAGGCAGGTTATGCATTCGCAAAAAAAAATTTAACAATCAAACATGACAATACGTTAATATAGAAGTCGAAAAAAGTGGGTCCGACAATTCAGTCTGTCTGCCCGTCATCTGTATCGGCACCTACAGCCTAAACGCCTTAACCGATTTGCTTCAAACTATATGTACATAAAATTATTATGACGTCCTACAGAGGGATTTTTGGAATTAGCATTCTAGCTTTAAAACTAACGGTACCTGCCCTCCCATACGATTTATAGGTAAAAATTAATTTTTTTTTTTCAAAAATGGCTCCTACGATTTTGGTGAAACTTTCTGAATAGTGTTTTCTGTGTAAACTTAATGTTTTGGTTTGAATACATTAGGACAGGTTTTTTAAAATCATATTTTCTCGTTAGCTACTTAACGAATTTCGATGAAATTTTTAATGTCGAAGCCCGTCTATAAACAAAATAATATTAATTCTTAAATAGAACTTGAACTTTCAAAATTATTTGAAGGAAAAAATCTTTTTTTCCATCGCCAATCTTTCCGAGTAGATGGAAACCCCCAATTGTCCAGCTCATTCTATTAGTCAATCGCACAAACGTCTATTTATACCAAGGTCATCCACCATCAGATCTTGAGAAGTGACCAAGCATTAAGTTATTTACTTTTTGCAATAATTCCACTTTTGATCGAGTTTCAAACCAAGTTCTTTTACTGGCGAACTTCTTCTTCGTAAGATTGGAAGCCATTCTGACAGTTTCATTGGCATTGTATTGGGCGGCTAATATTCACCAAAATATATTGGTGTGCCTCAAGGCTCCGTTCATTCTCTTACCTTCTTCTTCAATTTTATCAATGATCTCTGGTCACTTGTCTTACAATTTCAGTCCATTAAATTACTTCGATGATGTCAGCTTCTCATATATTTCAGATTTATAACCCTCTTCTTCAGATGTGAAAATATAACGAAAGCGTAAAAAAATCGCATTAAATTTCGATCTTGACAACTTTGTCCGCTAGAAATTTATCAACCATGAGAAGTTTAATGCTTCAAAAACTAGTGTTGTCTTTTGTTTAGAGCAAAACCTACCCCCTATGTCACTATCCATGGGTTGAGCTTGCATTGAGAAACCCGAATAACTTATCGGTATAGTCACAAAACGCCTTCTGTGGAATGGTCTCTTCTCACATATGACGTCATCAAAAAATTCAGAAGCTTGAATATTACCCACCTGCGTCTCCTCGATACAATAAATTATTAAGCGATGTGTGCTTATAAATGATAGGGCATAGACACAATAGTTTCGTTCGAAATCTATAACTAACTCACCAGTATCGCTTTCGCTTCTTAACTAAACGGAGTGCTCCAGCAAAATAGCCAGGTGCATTCGTCCCTTAAACGATGCGAACTCTCAGTCATTTTTTCTCGAGCCTAATTTCGGTGGTAGGTAATGTTTAGCATTGTGGCTAATTTCTTAACCGCACTAAAAGAAAGTGGAATACCTAACGGGAACGGCTCAACTCGGTATCTCCTTTTATTTCATATTCAACTTCCTCAAACGGTTGTAATGTGATAGTTAATGGTAAGGATATGTCATATGCCTTCTTGAATGAAGGTTTATTGAAAAAAACTTGGCTGCCTTACTGTGAACCATATCCCATACTTTTCTTTAGCTTATACCTATAGATCGGCTGAACGTCCTTATATTTGTCCAACACATAAATCAAAACTTAATGCTTCCTGCCCCCGTGTGAGGATTAAGAAAGTCATTATAAATATTGTCTTAACGGACACTCATTTTAACTAACATTTCCATAGCGTTTTCGGCAAACAAACATTAACCCACTCAGCTTGTTGAAAAGTGTAAGTAGCTATTGCCAAATCCACGACCCTTCCTTCTCCATGGGAGCACATACCTAATAAGTGTCATCAAATGATAATAATTCTCTCACAGCTCAGACACCCACCCACTTACAGCCTACCTCCTATACCACAATGTCCTTAATTTTTTCCGATACATATTTATTATAGTCTTTATTTATTTGAAAGGACCAGTCTTAGACCCTTCCACTTAAGACTCTCTGGCAATGAAAGAAGAATTATAGCCCAGCGCGTAAATTCATTGAACCAAAGGCTTAGGCCCAAAAGCAGCCGGAGCTAACAAATTCTTCTTCTTCTTTTTCTGCTTTCTGGAAACTCGCGGTAGCAACAGCGATTATTTATTCTTCTTCATTATAACCCATGCGTCTTGTGCAACCGTTAGTTAAAGCGAATACAGCGACGACGACGTGGTGTAAAGGAACCAGCCAAACGCATTCTAAGACGGTTCCGCAACTCATCCCTTCGTGAAGAATTATGGGCCAACGAACGGTGGAATTATACCACGGAAGGTAGGACGTGTATATCATTTTTGCGTATAATATTGCATAGTTTTTGGGGGGTGATATATCTTGGGAAGGATTTGTCTATATAAGGAAGGCTCTTGGGGACGTGCACACATGGTCCTGTTTTAAGCCCATACCGAGCACACCATCAGTGGAAGTGGGCTAAAGAAAACTTTTACACGTACCTTATCCCGATAGAATGATGCGACTGAGGGTTGAGTGGTCTTAACAGAGTTTCTTAATTATTATTTATAGCTGGGCGTGTAATTAAGGAAACGATTTTGTATGGCCCATATAGATAGGGGTTGCCAAATTTATAATGAGCTGTCTCAGAATAAATTTGGAGCATAATACGCATAAGAAAATATTTTTTGTTTTCATATGCAATAATGTATAACAGATTCTTTATTGGAACTTGGCTTTGTGTTTGGAATTGCAAGAAGTTTGCAAAAAAAAAAAGGTATGCCATTTCCTAATCTTGAATCTTAAACAACACAAATATACTATAATTCAGTGATTATGTGCTCTGTTCTGTAATTGTCTTAGCTGTGGCCATGATCGAGTTCCTTGAAATTGAGCATCTTTAACTACAGATTACCTCCAAGCTGTGTTTGGTCTTCCGACTCGTCTATTACAATAAGGATTCCATTCAAAACATTGTTATAGAATATCCAACCCCACTTCCGTTGCATGATTTCTGTATCCAATTTGTTTGCCTGGCATGTTCTTCAATTTTATATTCGATAGGGTTTGTTGCCAACAGATCTTCAGAATATACCGCAGACAACGGTCAACGCAAGCCTGCAGTCTGCTCGAGATGTTGGCAGAGCATTTTCATATTTCAGAAGCTATATAACATCACAGACTTACCATTGGATTCAAAGAGATTTAATTAAGAGCTGTGCAATATTTTGCTGGAATTCCGAACAAGAGAACAAATTTCACTCCTCCCCGACCGCATTATACTGAGCCATCAGCATCATTGCACACAAACAATCATATTATGCCCTTACCAGTCAAACGAGTTTTATACCATAGTCAAAATATAAACAACAATCAATAGCAGAAACAATTGCTTGCAATTTGGATTATTCCATGCATTATGGTTGTTCATTTTATAATTACCACTGTCTTGCGTCCGAAATATGCATAAGACAGCCTGTTTGATTCAGTGCAAGTCAAGTCGGTTGCCACCCGTGACCGTGTATCAATCTCGTGTATAGTGCCGAACTCCAATATTTTGATAAGCTTAGAACCCAGATTGGACGTGGGCTTCCATTCCAGGTTTTGAAACTTGTGTCCATTGCTATTTGCTACCTCATAAGTCAACCCGACTCCTTTGGATAAAATGTCTTGCATTTTTCATCGCATTGTAAATTGCCAACATGAATAGAATCAGAATCCAAATGGAGTCATATGTTGAATCCAGAAGCTTCGACGAGGCAAACATTGGGGTTATCAAAGTCGTAAGAGCCTAATAAGCGCTAAGCTTATTTCGTGAACTACTTTGTTAGTCCTCTCTAGCATTTGAACCTAATGCTCGTGAGCTCAATTTGTAATTTGACTATATTAGTATAGGTATTAGAAATGCATAGTAAAGTGCAAAAGAAAATACCGAAATTCCACAAGACCTCTTGACCTCTTATAATTAAATATAGTTTTAAGTACTAATAATAAGAATTCAATTCTTTTTGTACTACCTTTTTTTTGAAATGAAAAAAAATAAAAAAAAATAAAATAAATATAATGACTAACAGTATTTTAAGTCCATTAAATACCTTCCGCAGAGGTTTGTATTTGTAGTGGATGATTGTGGAAAAAAAGACTCTGCTAATAATGCTGATACGGCATTCTGATGTATGTGGAAGTATTCTTCCTTCTGGAAATTTAAAGAAACTACATTGTAATGGCCCGGTTCTAAGGTTTGAGTAATTCACTATGTGCCGAAAAATAAACTTCCAAGATAAACATTATAATAAATGAACTAAGATGCACCTTTGCTATCAACGACGGAAGGAAGTGACATTTCCGCATGCAAGAAAATTGTCCCCGCAGGTTTTGCTGGAACTGTTTGCTTGCACAACTGCACATTTTTCAAATACAAAACGTACTTCAAATGGTACTTAAAATGCTTTACATTTTATTTGTACAATCTGGTGTAACTTATGAAGTTTCATGATTAAGTATATAGTCATAAATATTGTTGGTAGAAGTAAATAATTTCGAAATAGAAACCCACAATACGACAAAAAACTCCAAAGCCCTCCCCTTCGACACGGTAGGAAAAAAACTTTTTAAATTAGTGAATTCCAATCAACTGCGAGCACAATAAAAAGGTATTACCCCATCCCCATGCCATGAATCTTCGTCTAAAAACGGTATGAAGTGCCATCATTTCATTTTGAGCCATCCATCGCCATCGGTCTTTCCGGCATCCTTGCCAGTTGTTGGAACATCCACAAAATTATAACCTTTAGATTAGAAATTATTATTATTGTTACTATCCCGCATCATCAGCCGCAGCCATAGCCGTCATCATTTTATTTGGTCAATGAAAAGGTGTGGAACTATAATGACAAGCTGATGCTCTTCTAGACACACCGGATTTAGAAAACGTCAACATTTTGGACAGCACAAGTCATCCCCACCTTTGAAAATCTCTCTTTTTGGTTGAGATGTGGCATGGATGTTGGAAAACTGCCGCCCAACATTAAGATAAGAAATTCCACTTCCGACAGTTTTTTCAATTAAACTGTGTATATCTGTATCTCTGGCTTGAATCGAGTAGCAAAGTATTTATTTCGAATTGCCACACAGATAAAGAGTGAGATCCTTTTTATTTCATTTTTTTTTTCTTTATGTCTTCTCCACATCCTTGTCGTTTTCGAGGACAATAAAAAAAATCCTAGCTGGAGGGGTGGGAGATCTCATGTTTTTCATTTTTTGTATATGGCTTATGGACTTATGGTAATGGTGCGGGAAGGTTGCTTCTTGCTTCCAATACTATTCATTGCCACCAAGCAAGAGCATATCCTTGCGTTTGCTTTGGTATAATGATATGCAAAACGAAGAAAACGATTTGTTGCTTATCTGGATGCGATTCGTCAAAAATTCCATGCCATTTGCGGGTTTTTTATGTGTTCCTCTCGAGGAGGACATGAGTATACAATATTTTAGTGGTTATGGTGCAGGATTCGGCGTTTCTTATCGGCTGGGTTTTATAATATACACATTTATTCTTTTTATTGTCTCCTCGTTATATACGACTGATTTCGCCTTTTTGGGTATATCTAATTGAATAAGTTGAATGTGAGTTGGGTATGTTTTTAGAAAGAAAAAGGACACCTCTCTCCGCTTCGAAAGGACGACTCTATACTTGTATATTACACCCATCAGACCCAATCCATCCATTGAACAAAAGTCAAATAGAAAACATTCATTCCAGCTGAATTCATTTGCTAATACAAACATTCTGTAGAATGTCCTTTTAAGCGTACACAAACACAAATCAAAGTGAAAATAATTTTTGTTCATTTAATTGGATACAAACAAAACACATAGGAATGATGCCAATGAATGGCGAAGATGGTGGCGTTGTTTTGGGGAAATGCATTCAACCATCCTCCCTCCGTCACGATCGTCCCACCATCCGAGCTGCTGCTTCCTTAAATTTTTTGTCAAGAGAAAATCCTTCGATGTAAGTCGAGGTCCTTTGCACTGACATATAGAGTGGTTTTCTTTAGCTAGGTCCATTAAACTTTGCCTTCCATTTCTAGCCCTGATGCCACTACCATACTATGCTATAGTGCCACTGCCAACGCTTAATGCCTGTTATATAAATATGAAGCAATTATATTGTACAGTTGAAGAAGGGAGATTTTGTTCTTAAGTAGAAGTAATTTCCTTTAATAAATTGGAATATCCTTTTTATATGCGGTCAGAGATGAAATACCACCATCATCATCATCATCATCATCAAGAAGAGAAGCAGCGAGCGGTGCGGTGGTGTTGTAACGTGTAGGAAGTCATGTCGTGTCCTTTTGAGACAAACAGTTGATATGTGTGTCTTTGATGATTCTGATTCTGGTTGGTAGGGGGAAGGGTATTGGTGTTGGGAAAGCCAGGATCTCTTCTTTTTTCTTTTTGTTTGTCTTTGTCTTCAGATCAATTTCTACTAATTTGATGTTGAAGATGAAGTTTATTAATTAGTGACGCGCGTATATATCAATTATATGATTACCAAATTAGTCACATAAAATTGTAGTGAAAAGATAAAAGTATCAAGGAAATGAATGGGAAAGGAAATGCACCGGACTTTGGTATTTTGCTTTTGTGTTTGGAAAATGGCTTAATGTTTTTGGAAAACTTTATTCATTATTATCATAGAAATAGGAGTTTTTAATGCATGCAACGACGTAGATCCCTTGCAAGACTTATACTGTACTCCCATATAGCACCCATACCAATTATGTCTTCGTTTTTTAACAGAAAAATGGTAGAAAATTTGTGCACACATATGTATACATTTTCAAAGAATTGATGGGACCTGCAGTCTAAACGGCTTAACCGGTTTGTTTCATACTTGGTACATATTATTATTATGACGTCCTACAGAGGGATTTTTGGAATTAGCATTCTAGCTTTAAAACTAACGGTAGGTACCTACCTGCCATAGGATTTTTAGTGAAAAAGTAATTTTTCTCAAAAACGGCTATTACGATTTTGATAAAACTTTTTGAATAGTGTTTTCTGTGCAAACTTTATGTTTTGGTTGGAACAGATTTTTCAGGAAATATCTTATAACGGTACCTCCCATAGGACCATTTTTTTCAAATCAGATTTTCTCTCAAGCCATTTGACGAATTCCTATGAAATTTTTAATGTAAAGGCTCTTTTAAAGGTGAAATAATATGAATTTTTAAATTAAAAAAAAAAAGTTTGTTTAAAAATAAATTAAATTTTTGTTTTTATTTTGATTTTTCCAAAAACGATTTAATCTATTTTTTTAAATTTTATTTGTCTGATAAAAACTACAAAGTGCTAGAAGTTGGCATACTCAAAAACTGTTTTTTGAAAAAAAAAAAACTGGTCGAACGATTTTGAAAATTTTTTTTTTTTAAATTATGTATATATAAATAAACAAAATCATTTCATTTTTTCTAAAAAACGTTTGAACTAGCTAGTCATTTTTAAGTGATCAATAAAAATTCATATCATTCATTCCCAACTTTTTTCCAAAAACCCAAGACCACTTCAAACGTTACAGCATAAGTTCGTCTGACCCAGTCGTGCACTTTATTTTAATAAGTTAAAGAGTTTTCTCAGAAAAACCAAGTAGGTATGCAATAAAATTTCAATACTAAATTTCTATCTAAAAAAATTGAAAATCGTTTAGGTACCAGTTTTTATTTAACAGGTTATTTTTGGAAAACTTTCCAAAAAATGTTTTGAAATTTGTTTTAGTATGTAAATATATGGCAATCTGTAGTTTACATCTAAAAAAATAATGAAAAAAAATCAATATACCTTTTTCCAACGTTTTTGAGAATTTTGAAATGCTATATTAATAAAATTATGAATGACTTCCTGCGCCCAAAATTTTATTGATATCAAATGTATAGCTTACGAGAAAATTTGATTTGAAAACACTGGTTCTATGAGAGGTACCGAAAAAAAATTCTAACCAAAACATAGACTGTTTTAAAAAATTAGTATTGTGAAAGTTTTATTAAAATCTAGAGCCGTTTTTGAGAAAATCATTTTGTTTCTTCACGTTTGTATTGCAGGTACTGTTATTTATTTATTCGACCTAGAGCAAAAATGAAAAAAGACCCCCCTAGGGATTTCCAAATAATTACTATATAACAAATTTGAAGCAAATCGGACCATCCGTTCAGGCTCTAGATAGGCGAACAGACAGACAGATGGACGGAATTTCCAGACCAACTTTTTTCGACATTGTCGTAATGTCGTATGTGATTGTTTTCTCAAAAAAAAAATTTTCCACGAATCCAGAACTTGCCTTTAGTGCCTTTAATCGCAAGCGTAAATTTTTTTGAAATTATTTAGGTTTTAGGTTTTCAGGCTGTAGATGCCGATGCAGACGTATAATCTAACAGACAGACGGTAACCTAGTAGGATTTGTCGATCCCTTTTATTTTTTCTTAGGAATTCATAACTTAACTTGCCTCAAAAAAGTAAAAAGGAAGGAAGATTCTGGACTTTGGAGGGAAACTATATACTTCAAAAGACGGTCCGACAATTCAACTTTTCAAGAAAGGTCGCTGCAAGGCATCTCGAGAAATAAAAAGTTGAATTGATGTCGATGCTTCAGCGCTCACAGTTTTTAGACGCCTGAAAGAAGTAATTTTTTTTTTAGAAGATGAGCTTTAAAAAATTCATTTATACTACAATCAAAACCAGAAAAGAGCAAAAACCAGGATCAATAAATGTACAATTTTTGTTATGGACCGATGAATCTTAGTTCAGTTTATTAGATTAGATGACGGCTTCAATTTTACAAGCTGAAAAAGCAACCAAAACATTGTAACAGTGATAGTCAGTGGAGTAGTTAACAGTTTTGAAACATTGACATTTAAAGTCAAAATATCAAAGTGTAACCTTGTCGTATGAGGAGCAAAATATATCTCTTTTCGCTGGATCTTCCAACAAGACAAGTCTAACGTTTCAAAAAAGTTTTTCCGCCAGTTCAATCAATTCACTGGTTTGAGGAAGTATAAGAATGGGAAGCTTTTTACACGTCTATCTTTAATTCCAGCTTAACCATTAACATACATCAACAAAGTAGAATAGGCCATAGTTAATCGAAAGAAAATCCTTGAAAAAATCCATCAGATTCACTTAATTTCACCTAAAATACACCACACTAATTCCAAAGGACTCTCTCTAATAATTAGCATATCCTGCGGCCAGCAAAAAGTATTCAAATCAATTGATTTCAATCGGCTTAGCCAAGAAAGTGGCCAAGGCAGGAAAAAAAATTGATCAAATTTACCACAATCACCGGGATTTATTCTTCAAACAAAAAGAAGAAAAAAAAATCAAAAGACAAAAAAAAAAAGGAAATCCCAAAGGACTTTCATTCAAATCGCTAGATTTAATTTTCTTTTTAAGTGTGTAATTGCCGCGTGTTATTCTTTTCTTTTGCAGCTCATCTGCGGGAGTTCCCATCATCATTCCGCTAATTAAATCGAAGTTTGGCGTCCATTGCGTCGCGTCGCCGGCTGTGCGTCGGTGGGTCTCTATCGAGAAAGCAACACATTTATTAACGCGGATTTGCTTGTATAGTTTCTTTCATCAGTCATTTACTTCAAGGACTCACTATATACAAAGCTTGTCTGATCAGCAAAAAAGAAAAATAACATGAAGGATAAAGGGAAGAACAAAATGAAGCAGAGCCGCATTGACAGAAAGCAGTCAATCTTGAAAAGGATGTCATCGGAAATTTAACCTCACAGCTTCAGAACTTATTCAGCCAAGCTACAGTAAAAAACCAGGACGAGCCAGCGAGTGAGTATTGTCATCATCTGTCTTGTTATCCATGCCAACTTTGCGCTCATCATCCTTGTCATCGTCGTCGTTTCAACTCTCTTTCTTTGTGACAACACAGCATTAGGATTTTGCCTTTTTTCACTCTTACCAGAGCAGCGACTACCACCCCCGTCTTAACTAAAAAAAAAAAGAAACAGGGTTGAAAACGCTCCAAGAATAAAACTCAAAAATTAAGACGAAATCAATAGGAATTGCGGGGATGTTTTCTGTTTTCATTGGTTTTTGTTGATGATGCGTAAGTTTTCGTTCTCGCATCTTGTGTATATATCGTCCTTGGGTTCAGGATGGCAGCTTTTAAACTCGTTCCTCATATGGATGTTGACAACTGCATGGCAAGCAAGGGTTGATGATTATTTTGTCGAAGGGGTGAAGTTCATTTTGAGAAAGACACTAAGGTTAATGTTGAGGTTTTTCGTAGAATGTGCTTGGAGATAAGGAGTGTATGTTTTCGGTCTTTCTTTGGTGTATAGTTTTAAGTAGCGCAGCATTTTCGGCAGACAGCAAAAGATGTGTGTACTCCCAGTTCCCAGAATAGACGAAGAGTTGAGGTGATCAGGATGCGTGAGAGTGAAAAATAAATCTGTCAGACAGCTGGAGGAAAAGCGGAAAATCAAACGTCACCGAACCGTATAAAGGATTTAAACGAAGAGAAAACGTCGACACCTTAGATTACAATCTGTCTCGTCTGACGATATAAAATGGTTGAGACTTTAGAGGCAACCTGTTGCACTCTCATCCGTTAGCTCGTGAAGTATAAGCTGGATGAGGTGGTGGTAATGAGTTGGGTGTTTGTTAAAATGTTTTGAAGTCCTGGAAAGCAATGGGGTGTACTTTTTAGTAGTACCTAAGCAAATGTAGGTTTGAATTTCTAAGAGAATTTGGAAATCTTTGTTTTAACGAGTGTTGGTAGGCCAAAAAAAATAGTAGTCAACTGTTTTGCCCGGTTTTCAGTCATTGAACTTGCAGACCGTTGGAAGCACCTGGTTGCCACCATCATAGAATTTAAACGAACACAGTATTTACTATGATAAAATATAATGGTTTCCACGATACTGTCTATTGGTCTGAGTTGTCATCTGAGCCTCAACCAAAGCGTCTTGACAGATTTTATTCAAACGTCTTTTGAAGCAGTATGAGGAAAAACGTATATCAATTTATTAAAATTATTTTTAAGCCCAACTCAAGCTGGTACCTTGGAAGTAACGGTTTTTGCTTTTCCTAGATTTTCTCAGAAATTGCTTAAACAATTTTGATTAGATTTGTAAGTGTTAAATAAGGCCAATTTTAAATTGAAAGTTTTCTGATAAAACTCTTTCTTGATTTCTTGATGCTTAGCTTTCAACACTTATACAAAAAGTATTTATTTCTCCCTCCAAACGTCACACAACTCAGCAAATCTTATATTTCTGTGTACCCAAATGGAATTTGTGATTTTGAAATGTCAAAAATGCTGCAACATTTTGTGAATATTTTGACATGTAAAATTCAATCCGTCTCTGATCCATCCGATTGCATATCCGACTGCATTGTGTCCCTGCAGTAAAGAAAGTAAGATCAGATGTACGCTGCAAGGAACTCCAGACAGGAATCAAATCGATAACTTAGCGCACAAATGTGTTAAGTGCTCAATTTTACAGAGGTGATTTTTAAGATTTGGAGATCAATATCTTCGAACACAATATTTTTACTTGCGATTATAGGTACTATAAGGCAAGTTATGGATTCATGACATTACGATGATGGAGAAGTCGAAAAAAGTGGGTCTGGGAATTCCGTCCGTCTGTCTGTCTGTCTGTCTGTCTGTTCGCGCCTCTGGATGCTGAACGGGTGGTCCGATTTGCTTCAAATTTGGTATTTATTATTTATTTGGCCGTCGCTCGGAACACATTTTTTATTTTTGCTCTAGGTCCAAAAATAACGGCACCTGCCATACAATCTTAAAGACGAAAATTGATTTTCTCAAAAACGGCTCTAACGATTTTGATAAAACTTTCAGAATGCTATTTTTGCAAAAAATCTATCTTTTGGTTCGAATTTTTTTTTCAAAATTTGTCTAATAACGGTACCTCTCATAGAACCAATATTTTCAAATCAAATTTTCTCGTAAACTATACATTCGATTTCAATAAAATTTTGGCCACATGAAGTCATTCATAATTTTATTAATATGGCATTTCAAAATTTTTTTTTGATTTTATATAATTTTTTTAAAAAAATTTTTGGTTTTCGAAATATGTTGGAAACGGGTACATTGATTTTTTTTAAAATTATTTTTCAAATGTAAACTACAGATTGCCATATGCATACTCAAATAAATTTCAAAATATTTTTTGAAAAAGTTTTTCAAAAATAACCTTTTTTAAAAAAAAAAGGCCCAACGATTTTCAATATTTTTTTTCCTAGATTGCCGTATAGCTTTGAAATTTTTTTGCATACTTAGTTTTTCCGAGAAAACTCTTAAACTAATTTAAAAAATAAAAGAATTTTCGAAATTATTTAATTTTTTTTAACATCCATATATGCAGCCACTACGCAATTGCTTATCATAAGAGCAAGTTCGTGCGACCCAGTCGTGCATTTTATTTTGTATGTTTTGTACTTATTATAGACCTTATTTATTATACTTTTTTTTATCAATATCAATCAATCAATATATTGATCTCCAAAAAATTATGTTTTGAGCACTTAACACATTTGTGCACTAAGCCATCGAAAAACTTTTTGTCACTAAAGTTTTTTGTTAGTAATTAAGTGTTAAACTACGCTGAAGCAGACAACCCTCATAATGTCGTGGATTGTTGTCTCCTTTTATAGCACTACAAACCATTTTTTACTTAACTTTTGCTGAAAAATTCCCTAAAATGTGTACCCAAACCTGAAGTAAAGTAAAACCGTCATATTTTGTCGTGAGCGAAAGATAGCTTCACTTTTAACTACATCGTTTTACCTGCAAGAATATAGGGTATTTTTTTTAGACGTGTGGTTTTCAATCTTTCAATTCTTTTTTCGGAGTTGGCCTTTATGACAGCTGTCACTTGATTTATGCTCAGTTTAGTTTTTAATTTCAAAATGTATAGACATTGTGCAAATCGTGCAAAAATGTATTACCAAAATAATTTGTCGGTTCACCGGGACTCATCGCTCGCTGCGTCCAATATTTGGTCAGTATAATTGCCCAAGAATTTATTCGAGCCAGCCGGGGTGTCCACTTGCCCGAAATCATTTTTAAAACAAAATTGCAAACCCTTATCTTTATAATAAAGCTAAATTCTTTGCCATAAATTAAATTTTATTTCTTCTTGAAAACCACACGTCTAAAAACACCCTTTAGTTAAAAATAAATGACTGATGGCAATTCCCTGTTGTATACCGATTTTAATTCTCCTTGGCCATTTAACTTGATGCATTTGCTTTATCATTTATGTTTATTCCCATCTGCACTTAGGTTTCCAACTAGAATTTTTGAAGTAATCAAGGACTTATTCTATTTGGTTTCCACTATAACTAAAATAATACAAGCGAAGAGATCGACTGAAGAATCACTCTTGGACTTTGCCAATCGCTGTTTCTTCGGGCTTAGAAGGGGTCTTGGTATCAAAGCCCTCTCTCAAAGAACCATCAATTAGAACTATCCAAAACCCTTATCATTCCCAGTTCTGTTGTATTGGGCAGAACCGTGAACTCTATCACAATCGGATGAAGAGCGGCTGTGGTGCTTTGAGAAAAAAAGATTAATCGATCAATTATCGGTTCTGTATGTATCAATGGAGTATGGAGGAAAAGATTCAATGACGAACTGTACGGGCTATACAGTAACTGGATCAAACTGGCTGGCGGAGTATTTTGGCTGGGGCCGTGCTTTAGGAAACCGCTCATTCGAATTTCCCTACGCTTGCAAGTTTGTCAACAAAAAACCCACAAAAAAGTCTTCGCGATTGTCGAGTATTGTTAGAAAATTCAAGTGGATGAATATTCTGAAAAATTTTGTATCTTTCTCTGAGATTCGATGATGAAAACCGAAGCCGGGATATCACTCCATCCACCACCTTCCGGCAACATGTTTCCAGACGACGAACTTGCAGATCTTCTATTAAATGCTCATAGTTTTAAGAATTTCAATACGTAACCGGATTGTCTTTGGTGACCAAAAGCTTTCAATCTTTGATGCTAACTTGATGATTAAAAATAGAACTTGGCTAAGGGAAAGGGAAAGGCATAGTGAATCATAAATGATTTGGAAAACTGGTCCTTACCTTTTACAAAGTAGCTACTGACTTCATATCATAAGCAGCTCTTCAGAATTTCAAACGAACCCATCGATCTTAAATACTTTCTGCATTCAAAATCTTTATTTTTGGTTTTTGTAAATTAAACTAATTTAAAACCCATTAAACTTCAAAGATTCATATAAGCTACCCTTAAGAAAAAAAAAAAAAACATTTATTATTAATAATTCATTTCAATACCCATGACTTAACTTTATTACTAAATCACCCCCAAGGGTGTGACGGCCAGAGTTAGTGTAAAAATGATAATCCCTTTGTCGTGATAATTCATCTTCTTGGTGGTAGGAATAGTCTTTGTCCGAAAAAAAAACTGAGGCACACCAGGCCATATCAAAATAGATTCCTTCCAAGAAGCGATGAAGAACAGCCGACGACCGCCCGACCAGCTTAACTGAAAAACCAACCAAAGTTCACATGAAATCCTTTGCATCTTACCTTTTACTATACAAAAACAAAATGCCATTTACTGTCTTCTTTCCACATCATAGAGGTGGCACAGGACTATGGATATTATATGGGTTGGAAGTAGCAACCAGAACAAGCCAACCACCCATCGACTCACCGCCTTCATGAAGACCAGGCGAAAAATTCTGTCCTAACAGGTTTTATAGAGTTATCATTATTACAATGAATTATTGCAAATGAAGGCATAACCTCGATTAAAATTTACCGACAAAAACTCAGGCAGGGGTGAGTCTGAGTGTAGGTATAGGTAAGGTATAAAGGGGGTTGAAGGTTGATGTTCTCTCTGCCAATGCCATGCCGATGCCGCAGGAACACTGTCACAGATTTTTCCCTTTTCAAAGATTTAGAGATTTAAGACTTTTTGCATATCAAACCAAAAAGGGAAGAATAATATTCTCAGAAGATGTAACACACAGTGTAGTCGGAGGTGAAGACTTTGTGTCTCAAGACTAAAGAAACCAAAGGCAAAAACACTGCGACAAGGAGACCTCCACCACGGCAAAACGATGAACAAGAAGACGATGATTCTCATTAGAAAGGATACAAAAGTCTCTATGCCAGCAGGAAAATCAAAAATAATACGAATTGATTTATGGCATAAACTGAAAAATCTTAACCAGGCTCAGTGAGTTTCTGGAGAAGCCAGAAAACGCTGGTTTGGGGGATTTTTTGATTTTACGCAACCCCACCGCCGTATTTTCGTATTTTCGGAGTGCAGTACGCGGATAGAGGTATTAAACTCTTTACTTTCTTTTTGTTTACCCTTAACATTGTTGTTGGCATTTTGGGCCTCTTTTGGATTGTCTTAAGGCTTACCCCCTTTATTTTTTTTTTTACGGAAGGTGTCTACCGTACTTTGGAATGCCAGCCATGGCATTGCGAATTAAGATAGGAAATAATTCATAAAGTATTTAAGATGGCAAAATCGAAATTTATTGTTATTTGTAAGGAGTTGGCAGAATCTAGGTTAACGTTTTGCCTTAAGATAAATTTATTAAGGATCTTTGTCTGGTGCGGTATGGGTGTTGTGATATCTAGTATAGAATGTGAGATGTCAGTTATATTGTCTGGCAGCCTTAAGATTGGCAATTATTGTAATCCATTCTATTTTGTTGGGGGAAGAGTAGGGGAGATATCTTTGCGTTTTGTAATAGTTTCACGTTCCATTATCATGTACTTTTGGGTTATACTTAAGATAATCCTCTTTTCGGTCATAACGCTTGAAAAAACCCAAACATCTATATAAATGCTGACCGCAGGACATTTAAGTCATTTTGGAAAGATACTGATAAACATGAAGGGGGAATAATACGAAGATTTATAAGAGACCACGAAACCAATATTGTGTATCATCTCAAAAAATTTTAAACTCTAAAACGATCCTACAAAACACCGCATAAAGATGTGAATGAAAATAAAAGATTGTCTATCTGCTCGGCTAAATAGGCTATAATAAAGAGTTTAAGAAATCTAGTAGTTGAGATATTCCAAATGTCAAAATCGCAAACAAAATACTATTTTTAGCTACTTGCCAATTGTTCGGACCGACATCTATTACAAACTACATTTAACCCTTTAATAAAACATGTTTATAGTCGTGAAACGATTTTCCGCTTTCACATTCAACTTTTGTGACGGCAGAGCATAGATTCTAATATTGCGGAATTCCTTATCCAGTAGAGCGCTACCACTTTACTTCAATTGAAGTAGATCTGCTTCTTTTTATCAAAAAAATTTAAAATCTACTTCCTACTTCGCACTATCACCAAAATACTGAAATCTGCTTAATTTTAAAAATATCTGTTTCAACCTACTTCAATTTTACAGAAAAAGGCAAAATCTACTCCCTTTTTTCCATTTCACTCCAATTTTAGTTTTACATACTACACATGTAGAAATGAAGATGAAAATAATTTTTTTTTGTTAAATTAAATTAAAAAGTGTTATGAAACAATATTTATATAAGAAGTCGGAAAGACTTTTAGTTTGGCTTTCGTTTGATTGAATTAAGGCTATTGAAAAAAATTTATAATTTAGAGGGTGTCCAAACCCAAGTTTTTTTTCGGGCTCTAGCTCACGGTTTTCTTGGAAAATATTGGCTTTAAGTGATATAATCGCTTCCGGATTGTTGACATAACGTCGGTCCTTCACGGTTTGTAACAAAAAGTCCAAAGTAGTCGTATCACAGCTCCGAGGCGGCCAATCGATAACACGATTTTGGAATTTAGTGAGCAAAAGATCGATTGTAGAATGTGCTGTGTTTCATAGCGCGTTAACCTGCATGAAGCAGAGGTCTTCCAAATCCATGTCTTCACATTGCTCTGTAACACCCACCGTTGACCGAAACGTTGTTCCCAGCCTCATTTTCGAACAAAAATGGTCTAATGAACGATGAACTCATCACTTCACGATCCGCACCAAACTGTCACACTGTTTGTGGATGCATTGGCTTCTCGACAACAACGGGCGAGTTTTCCAGAGACATTTTGTTTGTTAACGTAGCCGCCGAGATGAATATGCGCCTCATCAGAAAAGTTGATTTTTCGCCGAAAATCGTTGCACAATTCAAGCTGCTCTTAGCCCCAACGAACTCACACAGCATTCACTTTGGAAATAAGTTTTCAATATTTTCCAACGCTGTTCAAGCATGAAGCCACACATTTCGTTCCGCGGAGGTATGATACTGAATATCTTTCAAGATTTCGAGCGGGAAACAGCTGTCAATGTCAAAATAACATACGATTTAAAAATAAACCACTAAATAGCCCACCCTAGATGCAGATTTTTATAAAAAAGTTTAGTTTTAAAATCTACTTCGATTTTTATCAATCTGCTTCACTTTTTTCTTCAAATCTGCTTCGATTTTTTTTCTTGAAGTGGTAGCACTGATCCAGTGTTGCTTTAATGGAAGTCTATTAGTTGAATAATGGTACAATAATTTTGGCCTTACGATATGCAAATTACATTACGATGATGGAGAAGTCGAAAAAGTGCGTCTGGGAATTCCGTCAGTCTGTCTGTCTGTCTGTTCGCACCTCTAGGGCCTGAAGATGAGCCGATTTTTATTTATATTATTTTCATTAATATATGGCTGAAAAAAAAGTTTTTTAAAAATGTCTAAGAACGGTACTTTCTATAGGACCGATTTTTGTTTTGTTTTCGACTATCTCGAAAATGACTCAACCGATTTTTTCGAAATTTCACACATATGTATATAGCTGTAGGTAGCTCAATTTGTACTGCATACCAATATTTTAAAAATAATATTTGTTTGTATTTTTAAAAGCATTTAAAAAAAATTAAAAAATTAATATTTTGAAAACTGCTTGTTAAATTTTTTTCTTAAAATTATAAATAAATGTATTTTGAATTCGTTTGAACTGGCGTTTTTGAATTTTGTTTGTAAAATGTTTTCAAAAAGTTTTTCGAAAACAAACTTTTTTTTATCAAAAACCGCTAGATACACAGATTTTTATAAATTTATTCTCATAAATTCAAATTTATCCACGAAATAAAATGGCATACTTTTTTTCAGCTTAAATTTGTTTAAGTATTTATTTAAGAATTTTGAAAAATTTATTTTTATCAAAATCTCAAGCCCCTAGAACCTAGACCAAGTCGTGCATTTTATTTTTTTTATTTTTGATGTTCTCGAAAATGGCGAAACGATTTTGATAAAACTTTAAGAATGTAACTTTTTTAGGACAATTGGTGAATTGTTTTTTTGCCTAAGTACCTCTCACAGAACCGGAATTTTCAAATCAAGTTTTCTCGTAAGCTATGCATCCGATTTCAATAAAATTTTATACACGAGAAGTCATTTATAACTCTATTTGATATGACCTTTCAAAATTTCTAAAAATATGTTAGGTGTATTGAATTTTTTGAACATTGATTTTTCAGATGCAAACTGAAAATGGCCATATATTTGCATACACAAACAAATTTCAAAATATGTTTTCGAAAAGTTTTTCAAAAATAGGTACCTAACCTAAAAAAAAAAAACAGGTCGAACGACTTACAATATTTTTTTGCCTGGATAAATATTAAGCAACGAAATATTATTGCACACTTAATTTTTCCAAGAAAACTCTTAAAATTTTGAAAAAAATTAAAGATTTTTGGTATGTATATTCTTTTTCTTTCTGAAAATACATATACCGATTATTTAGCATAAGAGCATGTTCGTGCTACACCCAGTCGTGAATTTTATTTATAATTGACGCGCACTCAAGGGGTTGATAATACCCTTATCATGAATCATTAAGAAATTTAATGAAATTGGGATAGGATGTAAAAGTCTGCAAATCGTAAGGAGAGAATCGAGCCAAATTAAGCATTCGAAATTCTCGAAGTGCGACTAAAAAATGAGTCTCTATACTTAACAGTATTCCCAAACTTCTTAATCATTCGTAGAGATACTAGAGAATGCAACTGAACACGTTGTAGACCACTGTTCATAAAAGTGGAACAAGGAGAGTGCAGAAATATTTCGACGATGGATGGTTGAGCGGAAGAAATAGTTCTGTGCGCTTTTTTAATCTAGCATTTTTAAAGCACTCTTGTAACAGCCATCTCTCATATAAATAAAAACATTATTATTTATTATTATAATCATTAAACTCATAAAACAATATAACTCATTTCTATTTTGTAAATTTATATAAATCCCTAAATTATAATCAATACATTTTTTTTATCATACAAAACTTGAATATTGCTTATTATGAATTAAAACAACACTTTTTCGAGCATCACAAAATTAATGTAATGTGCTGCTCAGATTTTGGTATAAAAGGGCGAACAAAATGTAAATTTATTGCAGTCTGTCTCTGTTGAATAAAGCGAAATTGTTAACATACAACGATAGTTGGAGTAACAAATCTTTTATTTCTTACAAATTGCTTTTCGTCGCATCATATTTTTTGTAGACAGGCTGAACACTTGTTTGGTCGCCTGGCTCTTCACCTCCGTTGTCTTTTTTTCCCTAAACAATTATTTCGCCAGCAATAGACAGGTTGAACGTCATAGACGGTCGCTTGGCTTTGCCTTTAATTTGGGAGGAAATATTTTCTGAGCCACTCACTGGACTTCTACCAAAAACAACAACAACAACTCAGCAAGCAGAACACCAAACGCTTCACTCTTCAAATTCTATCTAGGAGACGCAAGTGATATTACACTAGTATTCAAGATTGCCAGATCTAAGGAGAGTAAACGCTTATTGCATGATCTTAGGAATTCTAAACATTAAACTGAAACTTTAGTAACAACACATATGTGTTCATTCCAAGTTCCGCACTTAAGAATGCAGCGACGACGATAGGAAACTTCTGATCCATCGCAGAAGTGGTTCAGAAATACCAAATGTACACCATTTCATAATGAACTTTTGTAGAATGGCTACGTCATAATGCAAAACTTCCCATCAATCCTCAAGCTATTCTCAAGACGCCGTAATATCCGCCGTTACATCCAGAAAAACCTCTTTTTTGGTCTTTTCCTGTAGAGTACCTAGCTAGACTTGAAAAACAACATTAGTGTTTTTGCCAATATAGGTACGATCCCAATTTCTGCAAAGCCAGTCGTAGGGACCATATGTCAGAAATCATGTTCAAATAAAAGGGGCAACAAATTATCTTTCAAATATAATAGTCAAATGGCAATTAATAAAAAAAAATTCTGTTTTATTTAATTTTATAGTTCTACACCTTTCAGTAAAACACCCTTTAGGTACATGTTGCTTTTTTAGAATGTTGAATTACCAGAAAACATTTGTCTTTGCCTTTCCATTACTAAAGCCAAAAAATTGTGGACATTTCAAGGAAATCCATTCTGTAGTTCTCAAAATACAAGTAGTTAGAATTTTCTTATTTTTATTTTTCAAATTTAAGTAAATTCAAAATAAATTACTTATATAAAAATAGAATCTTATTTTTGTAAATAAAAAAAAACATATCGTTAGCATTAAAAATTATTATCTTCCTCCAGGAATTGTTCAGTTTCTTGATCGTATTTGTTAACATAATATGGCATGGGATAACTAATAAAATGAAACCGTTTTTCTTCCTCTGACTCAGTGTTCACAACAAGATTTTCATCCGATGATGAACGAAACATTTGACAAAGTGAATGAATTGTAAACCACTTCCAGATGTGCAGCACTGGAAAAGATAAATTGTGATATTTTTTTTTTTTTAAGATTTTTGGTTTATAAATTTTAAACATACGCAACAAAGCGGTTATCGTTCCAATTATCACAAATAATTTTAGGGTTTCAATGATATCTTTTTCATTCGACAGAATCTGTGTGAGAAAGAATACATAATATATTGGAATTTTTAATGTCCACGAGAAGAAGTTCTCGATCAGCCATGGATATAGCATCAAGTAAGACTCCTGAATAAGAGGAATAAAAGTGATTTTAGGAAATTATTCGAACAATTACGTTTTTGTAATCATTTAAAAAATCTGAAATTTTAAACTAAATTCCGATATGTTTTATTGATTTTTTTATAAGCCTTACCCGCTTTGATCCAATAATCAGTAATATAGATGTAAAAATATCCAAAATTCCAAGTACAATTGCCACAGAATACATGGTCGAAATCCAATTATTGAAATCTACAAAATAAAATGTCTATAGAAAAATTGTAAGGTTTTGGTGCAAATGACAACTTTCGAGAGAGTAAAATGCAGCTTGCATGTGAAAGCTTGAAATAACGCTTCAGTTGGAAAAATGCATGCAAGTTTAGAAAAATAATGATGGATGGTTCCCAAAATTTCAAGATGGCAGCAAAAAGAGAAGTAATGATTTACATTGAACTATCAGTCATCTCTTTCATTCAAACATGACGAGTTTGTAGTTTGTAGTCAAAGTCTTGACAGAAGCGAAATTGTTGATTTTACAAGTTCATGCATGTGTAAGCCCGTCCTAATCTAAATCAATTTTTGTAATTGATTTATTCATCTGCCAACTTGGGAAGCCTACAGATCTACATACTATTTCAAAGAATTAGACTAACTAACATGCATCCCCAGAGCGCCATACTATTACAGGAACCATAAATATACAAATATCAGACTATTGCAGAAAACAGATGTGCACTGGGCATACACGCCATGACTGCAACTGCACACAGTACCGCACCTAAAACAGGTATGCATTCTCTTTGAAAAATTATGGTGATTTTTATTGGTAATCCTAGATTTTAATGTCAGATGTTTGATCAAAAACGAGATTGATTTTTTTTTTTGTAATTGTGTGTGTCAAAATGACAATTCTCGGAATGCTAAAAACAAAACTTCCAAGTCTGCTGTTCGAGAAATGTCAAAAAGTATTGTGGTATGTGTTAAATCTCGAAAAAAATGAGATTTAAGATATTGATCTAGATCGAAAAAAAAATTGATTTGGTGACCAAAGGAAATTAAAATTTAGCTGTCAGATCAAAAAAGATTGATCTAACGTGACCAATAAAAATCGCCATTAGATGCATACGAGTACTTCTGTCAAAAATAAGTTAGTTAGTGGCTATTCGTATGAACCAGTGTTACCAATATCCAACTTTTGCAGAGTAAACTGGTGCGTGCGAATAGACTTTGTCTTTGTGATACCAATTATAAGCATTTTTTGCAATACATTTTGTACGAGCAATTAAACTAGACATACAATTTAGAAATTCAGACGTCCTGTTGCAACTACAACCTGTGCAGAATTTGGGTTGGCCTGGCCAATAAGAGCCTGTGAAAGCTCTGTTTTGTTTTGACGACTAATCGGTTTGTAGACTTTTCGCTTCAGAGCTATTAAACAAGCCTTATGTTTAAAAACTAAAATAAAATTTTCAAGTTCTTAAAAATCCAAATTCACGGGTCTTTTAACAACTAAGCGAAACAAAATAGGGCGTTATTGAGTTTTTTTTTTTATAATTTACCATAATTGTTAGTTATGTACCGAGACCATAAGATAGCTGAGAGAACATCAGAATCATTTGCAAATCCAAAATACGTAAATGGAATTGAAACCAAAACACCATAAACACCAATGTAAATTCCTGCTGTCCGAAGATCCAAGCAGAAACATTGTTTTAAAAGACACATTTTTATGAAAACGTAGACACTTCAAATATGATGAATGCGGTCTAAAAATTCGAAAGTAACTGAACATTTCGAAGTGATTTTATTCAAAAAAAAGTTTTTGATTGAATAAGTTCGATGGCTCATATAGCATTCATTCTACAGTCACATTAAGTCGTCATTCATTAAGAGTCATAATCTTTTCCTGATTTTTTTTAAAAACACTTTTTAATTTTAAATATGAAAATGTTGATACACAATTAAACCAAAGACGGGATCAGTGCCGGAAGAGAACTCCGCATGTTCAAATTTAAAAATTAAGATTTGAATCATAATTTTAGCCTAAAATTGTGATTCTGACGCAGTCATTTATCAGAAATCATTCTATGCTCTTGTTTTTTTCTGCTTTTACTTTAAGAAGGTTGTGGAATTAAGAAAATTATTTGAAATCGTCGATGTTTTTAAGTTGTATGGTAAACGAAATGCACGACTTTTTTTTTTGTAATTTTTACTGTTCTAAGATAACGCGTGTTTTCTTAGAGGTAGTTTTCATTGTCAGCCATTTTGTCATCTGCCATGTGATTCATCTTTAGTTTGGTTTGCAAAAATCAACTGACGCCTGAACAACGTTTGTAAATTGTGCTGATTTATTTCGAAAAACCTGGTTCATTTCGACTCGATTTTCATCCGTTTAAAGTCGCTAATGGCAGCTCAGCGTGAACAGAGACGAGCTATACAGAGCCATGTCACTTCTAGACATCCCTGCTAGACTTATTCGAATGGCCTGGGGATGTAGAGCCGATGGACGAATACACACTAGCCTGCCGTGTCTTTAATTCCAACCCAGAGGCCCAACGCTCTACCGGAAGACCCCATCTAAGGTAGTGTGATCAAATGAAGGACCACCTCAACTGTTGAATACTTGTTGCATCGACCACTCTTGGTAGCACCCTCTGAGTTCATCCGAACAAAAAGTCTTGATTTGTTACAGCAATAAGGTGCTTAAAAGAACTAATTTATTTTATTTCATTATAGCAAAGTTAATAGTAGTAAATGTAATTATTACATTATAATAAACAAATAGGAAATTACTTACCATTGGTCTCCGCTTCGGTCGCTTGTTCAAATCAAAATGGTATGATTTCATTAAAATAATTCGAAAGAAGGCAAATGAAAGAGTTCAGATTTACGAAAATTGACAGCTGACAAATTGAGATCAGTCAGCGAGCGAAGGGTGAGACCAAAGGTAAGATCGCAATGAAGATGCAGCTTGCTGCGTTGATAACATCAACCAAATTGGCGTGAGTAGGTAACTGGAGGCAACTGCCTAGGGATCGGACTAGCTGGCGCGGTATGTTGGTTGAGGTCGTAGTCCACATGAAAGAAAATTATTCTGCCAAAGTAAATTATTTCGAATTTTTAATTTAAAATTGCATGCAGTACATCAGGCACAAAGAGAATTTTTTTATTTATAATTTTGCTTATTAATTTTTTTAAGTGCATAGTTCTTAAAATCAATGATTTTTCTTAAAAAGATTGGCTCGCATCTTTTGTTATAAGAAAATTAAACAAAATCTGATATTTTGGGACACCCTCTACCACGTAAGAATTCAAAATAGGTATATAAAACAAAAAAAATTAAGAACATTTTCACCTTAATGCGATATAAAATTTTTGATGTGTGAATTTGAATTGTGATGCTTCTCTGCGAGTAACTATAAAGTAACGGGTAGGTAAGTGAGCTTATCGCATTTTTTTCTAAGAATCCTAAGTTGTTATCAAAAAGTGAGAGGCGTTTTTTTTTTCTCAAGGTGCCATACTGGAAGTACCAATATATAATCTAAGACACATGATTTTTAATCAAATGTTTTTAGTCAGGCTTTGAACTTCTCTGCAGTTCGTTTTATTTGGTCCATTTTTTCATAATTTAACTGTGGACTTTTTTTTGTCAAGAAAATTCACCATGGGCTTAATTTTTAAAAATAATTCTTATTTTTGGTGTTCCCAAAGCATTTCTTCTGCTGGACTTACAGTCGGATGTATCAGCATTTGTTGGAGTCTGGTTCAGCTTGTAGTGTTCCAGACTACCAATTCGGATGAGCATTTAATGAAATTTTTATTTCACTTTATCCAAGATTTGGAGGGTAAATCGCAGTTTGACGGTTTTTAAAAAGTCTCATGGTATATGAATATTTTTAATTTTTTTTATGTTTTCAAGACGCAAAATGGTTCTCTTATTGCTTAATTAAATTAGTGATGGTGATGGGTGTTTTGAACATTTTTGCATCAGTTTTTGTTATAATCGGAACCAGAATAGTGAGTCCTCAAACAACCATTTTACTTATTAATTTTTTTAACAAAATATCCGCCAGAGTTTACATTTGTTGCTTCTACCATGGATTATAGTTAATTTCATGAATTGTCTTATAACTTCTGTTGCAATTGGATATGCTTCAACACTCTTAATATTTGAATCAGATAAATTGAATTATTTCAATGGGCTCATACTAGCTGTTGGATTTTATGGTAAGATGAATTTGTATAAATTTGATAGTTTCTAAATTAAATAATTTTTCAGCTATTCAAATCTGGATGATGAATAGAGTTGCTTTATTGTATGATTCTATTCGAACAAATAATGGGAATCTTGGATCAAATCTTCAACTATTTTACTCGAATAAGGAAAATTTAATTAAAATTTCTCGCTATGGAACATTGCAAGAAAAAAATAATGATTTAGAAGCAGCCAATCATTTATTTGATGACGAAAATATTTTTTATTCATAAATATAAAATAAATTTTTGAGTTTTACACTTCAACTAAAATATGTTTTGTTCACACATTCGTATAGACGGAACATAATGTAAAAATTGTGCAAGAGATCATTTTTTATAATTACCAGCAAGAGAATCGGAGATAAAACGGAGCCTTGGGGCACACCAGCATTTACATATTTTATAAATACCAGATTGGAAACTGTCAAAAACTTCTCGAATGGAAAAGTCAGAAAGAAAAAAAGTAGCTTACTGCCCAACTTTAACAAATGTTTTTGAAATATCAAGTGCAATTTCATTTGCTCCAAGACCATGTATATAAAGGGTGTTTATTTTAGAGGGTTTTATAACTTTAAATTCTTTGCACTTTTTTCGTTGACAGCCATTTTGTCGTCTGCCATGTTATGGGAGCATTATTTTTTTTGCCATGTGAGTTGGCCTCCAAGATCTACTATTATCTGTGGAGGTATGTGAAATTTATAGTCTACACCGATAAGCCAGAGAGAGTTGACGACTTGGAAACCAACATACGACACGTTATTGCCGTGTCCCGTGTTACGACCCCAAAGAGTAATCGCGATTGGACTAGATCCGATCCAGTCGCGGGGTCCATTTTGGTATATGCCAATAATCATATTCAAATAGGAATGGCAAAGAATAATCTTTTCTTTTATAGTGAAAATATTTATGTTTTTTTTTTGGTTTATAATTCAAAATCACATAGCTTGGGACATATTAGTTAACCCATGAAAATTGCACCTCCCAGAGCGAAAATCTGAAACCGCACTTGTGGTGCCCAACGGCAAAACCTTGCCAAAGTATATTTAATTGAATAAACACTGAATTTATTTCGTGTGAAATATCCATATATTCGAATGAGTTCATAAAGTGATGAAAATTGTATCCACATCCAACACTGAATAACTAAAAAAAATATATGTAAATTATTTCATAAAATTAAAATAACACTTTATTTTACCATAAACAATTAGGGCTAGTATGAGCCAATAGAAAAGTTGATATGATTGTTCTACAAGTAATAAAAGCCCGACAGCAAATCCTATTGTTACACAAGTCATAAGAACGATAACTGCATTAATAACCATCCATGGTAGAAGCATCAAATGTGAAATCTAGTCGGAAAGGCTATTTGATAAAAAATGATTTAAAAGGTTGCTTCAAGGACTTACAATTTTAGTTCCAATTATTTCAAGAATTGATGCACAAATATTAGAAACACTTATCCATACCAAAAGTTGATTCATAAAATAAGAGATAGATTTTGCAACTTGAATTAAAAAATAATTAATTATACGGAAAGTAAACTTTAACTATAAAAATAATTTACCCTCTAAATCTGGATACAAGTGTAATAAAAATTCAACGAATTGTTCATTAAAATTTAAAATTTGGCAAACTATCAGCAGAACTATAGACCCACAAATACTGATGTAACCAATGGCTGACCCAGAAGAAATAATGTTTGGACAAGTAAAAGAAAGTAAAATAATCATGTTAATTTTCTTTTTAAAAACAGACTCCGCAATTAAATTTCGCCGAATAAATTGAACAACCAAAACAAACTAGGAAAATACTGAGAAATTACTCAGGGCCTGTACTACATTACACTCATATCTTCAAACGTTTATATAATACAATTCCCTTTTGATAAATTTTTTTTTACCTAAATGATAAAAACGCTTTTTTTTGATAACCGCTTGGACTTGCCACCAAAAACAGTGATGAACTAAAGGGTGATCAAAATAAAGCTTCCGAATTCAAAAACAATTACAACAAACTCAGAAGAAGTTTTTTTTCTGCGAGCGGATTCAAAATTTGAAACTTAACCTTCTCATTTTACTTGCAATTATAGGTAATATAAGGCAAGATATACATTCGTAAAAAAAATCAAACATAACATTATGATGCTCTCATCCTAAAAAAGTGGGTCCGACAATTCTGTCTGTCTGTCCGTCTGTCTGTATTAGCATCTACAACCTAAACGGCTGGGCCGATTTGCTTCAAACTTGGTACAAATTATAACGTTTTTGGAATTAGCATTCTAGCTCTAAAACTAACGCTACCTGCCATACGATTTTTAGTGACAAATTAATTTTTCTCAAAAATAGCTCGTACGATTTTGGTAAAACTTTCTGAATTGTGTTTTCTGTGCAAACTTTACGTTTTGGTTGGAATAGATTTTTAAGGAAAAGTCTTATAACGGTACCTCCCATAGGACCGGTTTTTTGAAATCAGATTTTCTCGTAAGCCACTCGACGAATTTCGATGAAATTTTTTACGTAGAAGCCCTTTTATAGACAAAATAATATAAATTCTTAAATTTTTAGAGATAAGTTTTTTTGAGTTTTCTTAAAAAAATTAAAATTTTTTTTATTTTTTGTTTTTTTCCAAAAACGGTTCAATCAATTTTTTTTAAATTTTATTTTTCTGATAAAAACAACGAAATGCTTGAAATTGGCATACTCAAAAAAAAATTTTAATCTATTTTCGAAAAGTATCAAAAAAAAGCTGTTTTTTGAAAGAACAAACTTTCCTAAAATTCTAAACAATAAACGAAATCCGATAGCTTACTTCATTTTTTTTTTTCAAAAAAAACGTTTTAACTAGTGATTTTCCCTGCTTTTTTTTCACAAAATCTCAAACCATATTACTACTGTCACATGTTAGAGCAAGTTTGTCCAACCCAGTCGTGCATTTTTTTTTTTATCTAAACAAAAGTTGTTTTAGAAGTAAAATTTTTACTTGTAGGTACTATAAGGCAAGTTATGCATTAGTCGAAAAAAAAAGTTTTGAGATAACAATAAAACATGACATTACGATGATAGCGGAGACGAAAAAAGATGGTCTAAAAATTCCGTCCGTCTGTCTGTCTGTATGTCTGTCTGTATCTGTATGTATAGACACCTACAGCCTAAACGGTTGGGCCGAATTGCTTCAAACTTGGTATATTGATTTTGTTAGGAATTGTACAGAGGGGAAATTGAAATTTTTTTTAGCTCAACAAATAACGCTATTTGCCATATAACCGTTACGCTAAAAAAATCAGTGTACTTTCTAGGTACGATCAATCATATGGCTTAAAAAAAAGTTTTAAGAAATGTCTAAGAACGGTAGGACCGTTTTTTTGCTTTCGACTGTCTCGAAAACCTCTCAACCGATACTTTTGGCTGGCTTAAGATTATTTGTAGTAAAATAAAAGCTCAGACTCATGGAATTCAATCATGATGGCCACAGCTAAGGCCAGTTTCAACTAATCATGACCAGTACTGAAATCTTGTTAAATAAAATCCTTTCCTTGCGGTTCTTAACAACAACAAAAAACGTTCAAAGGAAATCGCAGCTCCGAGGCGGCCAATTGGCATCTTCAAACAATGAGTTTGATAACAAGACCTGGAAATTTGGCGCCCAAGACATCGATTGTGTCACGGGCTGTGCGGTATGACGCGCCATCTTTCATGAACCAGAGATAATACAATTCCATGTATTCGATTTCTGAAAAGCAATGGGGTTAACATAGCTCTGCAACGCCCACCTTTCACCGAAACGTTGTTCCCAGCCCCATTTTCGAAGAAAAATGGTACACTGATGCCACCACTCCATAATCCGCATCAAACTGTCACTCTCTGCAGATGCATTTGCATCTCAACAAGAAACTTGCAGGTTTTCCGAGCCCCAGGCTCAGCAATTTGGTTTGTTAACGTAGTCGCCCAACCGAAATGAAAATGCGCCTCGTCAGTAGAGATGATTTTTCGCATAAAATCGTTGTCCAATTCAAGCTGCTCTGAGGCCCAAACTGTGAAGCAATAGCGATGTAGAAGGTCGTGTGCCTTCAATAATAAATTGCTCATTCAATTGGACCTTATGTATGTAAGCGAATTATCAGAGATCTTTGTTCGGAATTCCCTTCAGGATATCTATGCGCACCGTACGACAACCGAGATGAGGACCATGAGTGTCCATTAACGTACCAGTCTCACGAACTTTTTGCACAAACTTTCTTATATCAGCAAAAAAAAACGCACTATTTTGGGTTCACAGCACTCACTTTGGAAATAAGTTTTTAATTTGTTTTCTTTGTTTAAGCGTAAAGCGACTCATTTTGTTCCGCGGAAGTATGATACTGACTTCCTGTCCAAATTTCAAGCGGGAAACAGCTGTCAGTGTCAAAAAAAAAAAATATTTATGAAGAAACCACTAAATGGCCCAAAACTTATATGTTTTGAAAACACTACAACTGATCTTTTAGATGACTGTTATAGAAGAAAACATTCAGAAGTATTTCCCAAGAAAATGTATGGCATTTATAGTCTGTAGCCATTGAATCAAAAGGATAAAGACTGGAGCTTGGCTAAATTAAAGTAAAGTGTTAATGCACCGCCGCGCCGGCCGCTTCTTTTGCTGCATCTATCATCTCTTGATATTCTAAATTCATCCAAACCATACCTACCTTGAATATGATTTTTTTTTTATTTTTAATTCGGTGTGCCATATTTTTTGAAAAACATTTTAATTTAAATCTTTATTTGGCACATTTTCTTACAATCTCGAGAAGCTGATTAAAATGTTTGGCCACTCGTCAGAATAGAGCACCTCTTGTTTCACTATCGTACCGAGTTTTTTTTTTCAAATCGGAAATTTCTTGAAATATTTAAGACAATCAACCAAAATAAAGTGCACGACTGGGTCGGCCGAACTTGCTCTAATGTGTGACAGTGGGGTTTGAGATTTTGGGAAAAAAAGCAGGGAAAAAATGATATGTAATTTTATTGATAACTTAAAAATCACTAGTTAAAACGTTTTTTTTTTTTTTTTGAAAAAATGAAGTAAGCCATCTGAATTCGTTTACTGTAAAGAATTTTAAGAAATTTTTTTTTTTCAAAATCGTTTGACCAGTTTTTTTGAAAAAAAAAACAGATTTTTTTTTTAGAACTTTTCGAAAATATATTTCAAATTTTTTTTGGAGTATGCCAACCAACTTCTAACAATTCGTAGCTTTTATCAGAAGAATAAAAAATAAAAAAATAGATCAAACCGTTTTTGGAAAAAACAAAACAAAACAAAAATTAAATCTTTTTTTAAAAGTCAAAAAACTTTTTTTTTGAAAAATTTAAGAATTTACATTATTTCGTCTATAAAAAGGCTCCTATATTAAAAATTTCATCGTAATCCGTCAAGTGGTTTACTCAAAAAACACCATTCAGAAAGTTTTATCAAAATCGTAGGAGCCGTTTTTGAGATAAATGCATTTTTCGTTAAAAATCGTATGACAGGTACCGTTAGTTTTAGAGCTAGAATGCTAATTCCAAAAGCCCCTCTGTAAGACGTCATAATTATACTATGTACCAAGTTTGAAGCAACTAAGGCTAGGGTACCGACAGACAGACAGACAGACAAATAGAATTATTGTCGGACCCACTTTTTTCGACTTCTCTTTCGTCGTAATCGTAATGTCATGTTTGATTGTTAGATTTTTTTTTTCTTTTACGAATGCATAACTTGCCTTAGGGGCCAGTTATAGTGATACGGAAAACCAAACCGAAAAAATTTTCAAATGGAAAATCTAGTATGTTCTGATTCGATTCTTAAGACAAATACTACACTGATCTATGGCAATCAATTCAGAGAATGTTTTTTGTTCATAATAATTTTAATGGAACAAATATGCTTTTTGTTTAAAATGTATTTATTTATTTTTCTGTTATACGTATAAAAGAAAACTAACAAATTTCGTTTTTAACAAAAAGTAAAGTAAAAAAATAAATTCTCTGAGTTGGTTGAAATCGATCAGTGTAACATTTGTGTTCTAAATCGAACCATAATATACTAAATTTTCCATTTGAATTTTTTTTCGGTTTGGTTTTCCGTATCGCTATAACTGGCCCCTTATATTAGGTACCTATATTCGCAAGTAAAAAGGAAACAAAAAGAGGTCTAAGCACCTTATCGTTATCACGGATTCTTGTTAGCAATGTATAATGTTAAATGTAAAACATATAAATTCACAATGTTGTTTTTTGATGATTTTTCTAGGTACATAATACATAATATATTTTCTACGAAACCCACAAGGTTAACATCTTATCGCAACTTTTTTTTGTGCTGATTTTATTATTTATCAAGTCCAAGGAAATATAATTAAGAAAGACGTCTCAGCCTTTTATGTCCAATTTCCAAGTCCAGTTTTCTTTTAGTGTTCTAGTATTCATGGTTTAATTTCGGAATTTTATTTATTTTCTTATAAAAATTAAACATGGGATGCTGCTTAAGGAATCCATTGTATTGCGGAAGCATTACCGTCGCTGGAATTTTGTTAGGAGTCATCAGCATTATTTTATCACTGACTTATGTGACAACGTGCTTAGAAGTTAATTGGGACGTATATTTTGTGAACATTTTGTGGAAGTGGAATTTAAACATCGATGGTATATTATTCGATTGAATTGTTTTAAGGACATTGCTTTATCCTTTTTTTTCCAAAGTCATAGCATGGACGCACTATTTAAAATATGTCGTCTTCTCAGTGGGAACTTTGCATTTCTCTGCATCAATTCTTGAATTGATCGGAATTGGATATGTGAGTTCTTTTTAAAAATCATAATACAAATGTCCTGATTGATGTGTTTCCAGAAGTCATACCTTATGTGTCTGCCATGGCTGATCACTCATGCAATTTGTTATCTAGTAGTGTTTGTAGTATCAGCATATCTTGTGTCAGTGTGGTATTTCAATTGGTTACTGATACCTCTTATTTTTGTTCATGGTAAAACTTGAAAATTTAAATTAAATTTGTAATTTTGATAAAATATTATATAATACCCTTTTTTTAGCTTATCTTATTTGGATGTGGATTATGATGTTCAAAGTTTTCATTCTCTTGCGATCAAACAGAAAACGTTCGTTATATCATGTTAATGGACGCTCTGGGATAAATAATTCAATACGCACTTCTTATGAAATGTATTGAGATTCATTTAAATAAAATAAATTATTGATATTGGTACAAATTTTAAGCTTCGAACAAAATGTATGGTTTGGTGATTTGGAACCATAAATAAGTATTGTGTTTCAAAAATGGTGAAATAAATAATAAATAAATATTGACAAATAAAGTTAGGGAAGGTGCCTACTTAAATGTTGAAACACATGGCTTTTTTCAATGTTAAAAATTCAGAGATTTGAAAAACTACATTAAATTAAAAAGGATGTTACACAATACACAATATGCAATTTCTGAGCACGCTGTACAAGAAATACAAACAATTTCGCACTTTTACAATACTTGTTTGCACCAGATCGTGAATACACCTATTATGAAAGAATCAACGAAATCAAATGCTTTGTGCATTGTTATAGTAATTTTTGAAAAGTATTTCAAATTTTAAAATCTGCATCGTCGCGTTGGTGTGATGACGGTGAGATAGTTCTTTTAGAACGATTTTATTTGTTTATTTGAACCACTAAAGTTTTGTTCGGGATAGTGGCATCTTGAACGGAAATATTGAATTCTTCAAAAGTATAAATCTTTTCCTAAAAAAGTGGCTTCTTACTTGGATGTTCTTACAATTCTGCGTAAATTACTAAACATTTCTTCACACTTCATATAATAGCAGTTTAAAGAAAAACTGTTGTCGATTTTTTTTTTATTTTGTCTTAGCGCGCGGCTTAAACTTTTATTTTTCCAGGAACGATTTTTTTTTCATTTTGAATTTGCTCGAATAGAGACAGCTCTAACGATTTTGAATAAATTCAAAATTTAGCTTACTTCAAGCATTTTAAACAAACCTGCGTTTTTTGTTTTTGGCTCAAATGGTCGTAACGAAAATCAGATTTAAACGGCTATTATTCAAATGTCCATAAGTTCGCAACGGGTTGTAGTTTTCTGTAGGATGGCATAGCAATTTTTTAGTGAAGCTTTTGTAAACGGTGGCTATCAAACAACGAGCCGTTGAGTTTTAACCAACTTTTTGTGATTTTTTCTATTTTCCTCGAAAATTGCTCTAACGATTTTGATAAAACTTTGTGTGTAATATTTCTTTAGTGTTCCTAAAATAATTGCGTTTTTAGTTTTTGGCTAAATATACAAATAATTCAGATCTGGTCTGAATGGTTTCTGCAAATGGCTATAAGTTGTCAACGGTTATATCTAATTCAATCAAACTTTGTTTGGTTAGGATTGTTACAGCTTCCTATTAGGTGGCGTTGCATTTTTTTTCAATTATTATTCTATTTGAAATGTTGGCTCCCATGCAACCAGCCACTAAGTTTTGACGAACTTTTTTCTTTTTCTTTTCTAATGTGCTTAAAAATGCTATACAAATTTTTATTTAACTTTGTATGTAATAATCATAGAAGGCTTCTACATATGATAATAACAGAAATAGGTTTGAACGGTTTCATTAATATTGGCCTTAAGTGGACAATGACATTAACGAAATGGTATATAGACTTGCTAAGATATATGTCTTTCATAGCACCTAATAGATGCCATACATTTTAAATGTTAAGGGCTTCTTAACGGGAGCTCGCGTTAATCGGGTTTTCCAGTGTTAGCCAAATTTTTTTTTGTTTTTTCCAAATTTTTCAAAAATGACTTTAAAAAATTTTGATATACTTTTTGGGTGTCGTTCTTAAGTTTTTGGCTAAAAATACAAACAACGGACATCTGTTTATAAACGGATTAATTCAATTGGAAAAAACTGACAAAATTAACTTATCTTTAAACTCTTCCAATATACTCAAAATGCAGGACTAATGACTTCTTAAACAAGGAATTTGAACTTCTTTGCTTATTTTATACTAGCTGACCCGCAAACTTCGTTTCGCCAAAATTCATCAATGTATTGAAAATAATAATTCTTTCATATGTTTTTAGTAAATAGCTGATATTTTACACTTTTTATTTATGTGTATAGATACTGTGTAATTTTAAGTTAACTCGGCTTATCAGCTATCTGCCTGTGAAAATCCCGTCAAAATCGGCCCATAAATAAGAATTTTTGAAAATTGCAACCACAGCGCCACCTACAGGAGTAATTAAAAAACCCTTAATTACTCCTTAGAACATCAACTATCCGCCAGTGAAAATCCCGTCAAAATCGGTTTAGCCATTTCCGAGATTAGCCGGAACAAACAGACAGACAGACAGACAAAAATTTTAAAACTTGCGTTTTTGTTCTTAGTTCCGTATATATTTTCATACGCATTTAGTAAAAAACTGATATTTTGAAATTGCAAACAGACACTTCATTTTTATTTATGTGTATAGACAACTTTTATTGCTAAAAAAATTTGTTATGATATCATCGTGTTTGTAAGTGCACCCAGAGCAAACACATGCGACCCATTCGTGAATTTTATTTTTAAGTAAAATTTCTATAAGGCGGTTAAAGACAACGTTAATAAATCAGGGCCTTATTATACCTAGGCGGTGTTTTTAGCTTTGAGAATAGAATAGATTTCCAGATTCTAGATAAATTCTCTTCATGGATCCAGATACAATTATAAATATTGTTTATAACAATGGCTACATTTGGAGTGTTGAACTTTTCCTTTTTACCGTCGAAACGAAAAGTAAGTAAGTAAGCATTTTTTAGTAAAATTTGTTTGGTTTAATTGACTTCGACTTTATTTCTTAGCATTTTAAACGAGATAACGATTTTTTTCTTTTATACAACAATGAAATGTAAAAAAAAAAACTTTTAAGACCTATAAAAACGCATTATAACCAGCAATTCTTATACGTCTAATAAAAGAATATACAGCAAGCCACATCCAGAAGGCAATCCCTAAAATTTTTAAAAGTCTTAATTTAAGAAATTAAAAATAAAACCCCTAAAAAGAACTTACCGTTAGCAATCGAGGAAAAAATAATAAACGATAAAGTCATAACCTTAAACTCCTTTTCCCTCCGAAGGAACATTTCAAAACACATAAAAGAAATGAGGACTATCTTGATCGTCAACCAGAAAGCTTCATTGATAAGCCATGGAATAATTTTCAATTGCGAACACTAAAAAAAAGTTAAATTTAAAAACAAAATGTAAACACTTTTTTTTAACAAAACTTACCCTTTTGGCACCCTCTGCCAAGCAAACCGAAGTAATGAAGTCTAAGAAACATTTTACGAGAAGTATACCGAGAACCACAGTAATCCCTGGAAGATAGTACAATAATTTAGAATTTATAAATTTTTTTAAGTGGCAACCAACCAAAATCAATGTTTTCCTTAGTAATGTCCGTAATGTGAAATTCTTTTAAAAAATCCTCTATAGTCGGACGAATATGGTACGCTACATATTCCTTATTAATAAAAATCTGAACACAAAATATAGCTTGCAGTAAGGACATCACAGCGGTTTGCCATCCAATAAATACGGTTGCCGTTGACAGGCTCATGCCCCAAAATATGTTTATAGAAAAGCACATTTTTTCTAAATTTTTTACCTTAAGGAAGAACAAAAAAACCGACTTAAATTCCACTGCACCTTACAGAGAACTCATAAAATACTGTCGCGATACATTTACGAAAAACAAAATTATCAGAATTTCAGAGTTCTTCATACACTTTTGTATGTTTGTGAGTCAAACGAAATTCCTTTTAGATAAGACTTCGGATTTTGAATTTAATTTGTTTTGATAAAAATCTTTCATTTTCGTATACTAAAATACAGGCCTCCTCTATCAGTCATACAAGCGTATGTAACGCCCAGAAAAATGATTGAATTAATGATTCATTTTCTCCTGGAGCATACGGCAGCAACAAGATAATCACCTTTAACAGTTCGCTGAAACTGGCCTAAGCAATTGCCATAATTGAATTTTTCGAGATTGAGCTTCTTTTACTACTACAGATGACCTTCAAGTTGTTTTTGGTCTTTCAACACGTCTAGTACCATGAGGATTCCATTCGTCAGGTTTCCTCAGTGTATCGTGGCGTTGCATACACTTCTTTTGCATGATGTCCACATCCAATTTTTTCTACGCGGACCTGGTCCACAGGTCCACGTTCGATATGGTTTTGTGGCCAACGGATTTCAAGTTCATAACTTGGACAGATTTACCTTCTGATTCGAAGAGTTCCAACTTGATGTGTATAGCGATATTTTGCTAGTGTTCCGAACAGGAGAGAGGATTCCAAATGCACCACGAGCTTTGATTATTCTATATTTTTTACATCCAGTATCCAGATCCGCTCCGCCATCGAGTGCTATATGTATAACTGCCCAGATAGTTACACTGAGAATCCACATCTACGGTTGTTGGTCATAAGCGTTGATCCTTAAGCCAGCTACTTCTCCATTCAGTTGCAGGGACAAACATATTTGATTTAAACCAACCGTGTTGTTTGCCATAAGGCATATATTATATCGTCAGAATAATTTTATGTGACTTAGTTTGTGAAATGGTCTCCATACTCCATTGGATACGCGATATCTTTCATTTGCACCCATTCATTTGTGGCAGTCATCTTATCGTGAACTGCCAGCAAGAACAAAATTTGTGATAAGAAATCTCCTTGTTTCAAACTTTGACGCACATCAAAGAAGTTGTAAAGTTGTCCATTGTGCAGAATGAGTGTCTTGCATTTTTGTGACTTGATACCAGCTGATCCAAGGTTTGATTCTGGACCAGATCCTTTTCATAATAATGGTTGACATTAGCTTGGGAAAGACGGACAGAATGGTAATACCACACCAGTTATTGCAGTTTTTAAGGTTTCCTTTCTTTGGCGGCTTTAAAATTACTTCATCTTTCCAGTCCCTTGTGCCAGTTTCCATCTCCCAAACAGCTTGTATTACTTTGACCTAAATACCAGAAGCTGCTTCAGGGTCTACATTTAAGAATAATTCTTAATGTATACCGTCAAATCGAGCTGCCTTGTTTGCGTTAATTATATCTCTACCGGCGCGGTGCGGCGAATATCATTACTAACCACAAAAATGACAAATCGCTGAGTACGCGATCAGTTTCGCCGACTAAAAACAAAGATATGAAATTACTTTAGCTTTGTCTTTCGGAATCATATCACTGTAAGAAAAATGATGAGCAATGTGATTCAAACGAATTCAAACGGAAATTCCAAAATGAGGAAGTTCTCATTCAGAATCAAATTAACGATTCTTCATGCATTCGTCCCTCGCGCCGCCGATTAACAAATCATAAGGCCAATCAATCAGTGACTATGCTCTAATTAAAAAAAAATACTGTTCTCATTACCAATTGTGAGTCGCGTGTTCACGTGTCCGCATAACAACTCGCTTTTTATTTGTTCTTGTGAAGAGAAAAAACAAGACGAAAAATGTTATGATGAGATTGAATGCAGAGAATTAATTGGAGTACAACCCATGAACCAAAATACTTAGCTACAATTGAAAAAAAAAATGTCTAGTTGACATGTCGTGTTTATTTCATAACGATAATAGTCCTTAATTAAGTTAAGTAAAAAGTAGTCACGCAATTAATTGACTGCTAGCCGGTACGAAGTGTGCCGGGTCAGCTAGTGAGTAATGAAGAAAGTATTAATGAATCTTTTCAAAACACACCACAGTACCTAAAGCTTCGAAAACTATGCTAATTTCAAACTTCGTGCAGGCTTGCCGTTAATAAAGAAATTAAAAATAACAGAAATCCAAATATCCGTACAGATAGGGTAAAGTCGGGTGATATGGCACCCTTTCAATATCACCCACTTAATAACTTCTTTTCATTGTCCAGTTCAAATCTCACCAGCCCTTGATATACTATACATACAGCCGAATAAAAAAAAAGTGAGTGTGTATTAAGCATACAGTTTTTACTTGCGATTATAGGTACAACAGTGAAAGCTCCCTTAGGCGGACAGCGCCGGTCGAGGAACTTGTATCCGTCTAAGGGAGTTGTCCGTCCAAGGGAAACAAATTAAAAACCAATCAAAAATAGTTTTGCATATAATTTTATATGTATTAACCTATTTATTGATAGAAAGTAATACAAATTAAATCATGCCAATTGCACTTCAAAAACTAAAAAAAAAAAACACAAACAAAAAACAAAAATATATTTCAGGTATGCAAGATTATTTGAACAGACCACAAACATACACAGCTACATTGCAATTTTGCTGTTTTATTTTTTAAATTAGTTCATTTGTCCTTATCATTCTCATAACATGTAAGAAAAGCTATGGGAAAATGTAGCTGATGATGTTTTTGTCCGCCTAAGGGAATAGAATTTACCAAATTGTGGCTTATGTGCCTGTAGCTGATGATGTTTTTGTCCGCCTAAGGGAAGAGAATTTACCAAAATGTGGCTTATGTGCCTGTCCGCGTCCGGGTAAGGAGTGTCCGCTTGAGGGATCATAAAACGTACGGAATTTAAATTCAAGATCCACGGTCGGGAGAATTTGTCCGCCCAAGGGGATTGTCCGCCTAAGAGAGGTGTCCGCAATGGGAGCTTTCACTGTATAAGGCAAGTTATGCGTTCGTAAAATTTTTTTTTTTTTTTTTTTTGGAAAATCAAACATGACATTACGATGCTGGAGAAGCCTAAACAAGTGGGTCCGACAAGTCTGTCTGTCTGTCCGTATGTCTGTCTGTCTGTATAGTTACCAACAGCCTGAACGGCTGGACCGATTTGCTTCAAACTTGGTACATACTCGTAGCATTATTATGACGTCCTACAGAGGAATTTTTGGAATTAGCATTCAAGCTTTAAAACTAACGGTACCTGCCATACGATTTTTAGTGAAAAAATAATTTTTTTCGAAAACGGATCCTACGATTTTTATAAAACTTTCTGAAAAGTGTTTTATGTGCAAATTGTATGTTTTGGTTTGGTACTTCCCATAGGAATGGTTTTTTTGAAATCCGATTTTCTCATAAGCCACTTTACGAATTTCTATGAAATTTTTAATGTAGAAGCCCTTTTATAAAAGATGTATGTAATATAAATTCCTAAATTTTTCAAAAAAAAGTTTTGTTGAGTTTTAAAAAAAAAGTTTCAAAATTATTTTTTTTTGTTTTTGTTTTTTTTCCAAAAACGGTCTAATCTATTTTTTTTAATTTTATTATTCTGATAGAAACTACAAAGTGTTAGAATTGGCACACTCGAAAAAAATTGGAATATACCTACCTACATATTATCGAAAAGTTTTTTTTAAAAAAAAACTGGTCTAACGATTTTGAAAAAAAAATTCGTGAAAAAAGTAAAAGAAACCTGATGGCTTACTTAATTTTCCCCAAAAAACTTTTTAAATATTGATTTTTAAGTGATTAATAAAATTTCGTATGATTTTTTCAATGTTTTTTCCCGAAATCTCAAGCCCCAAGACCATTTTAACACATTAGAGCAAGTTGGTAAGACCCAGTCGTGCACTTTCTTTAATTTGGAAGGTATAACCAAAAAGAAAAATGGGTGCCCTACAACAAAACGATTTTTATGAACACTTTTATGAACGATCATCATATTTTTAAATTTGATTAAAATATCGAATTTCGTATTTGCACAAAACTCAGTAAGGACTTGAGAATGTTATTTTGAAGATGTATGACTACTTATTTGGAAACCAGAAACATACCGAGATAAATAATGGTTAATCATAAAAGTTATTAATCAGCAAAGGCCAATTATTAATAAACTTAATTATTCTTCAATTTAATTCGTAAATCAGTTCATATATTCTTTTTGACTTTTGTTTAAATCATCAGACAACCGTCGGCGTCGCGTCGCGTCGGATCTTTTCAAAAACTTCCCCCAACTATCGAATTAAAGTTGACGATGTGTTTCCTGGAAAGTATTCCTTCCGATGCTGCAGGAACTGTTGGTTGGATATGTTTATTTTGGGACGGGATCAAAGTTCTATTCCTATTCCTTCTAAAGGGTGGAATAAAAATCTTTAGCAAAATGACAGGTATTCTGTATATAGTGCAATTTTTTTTTGATCTTACTTCTGCGGATACAAATAGCAAAATACTGGATGGTAAGTTAACGATTTTACAATACTTTTTTTATAAAAAATTATTATTTTACTTTTTTTTTTTTTTATTTTATTTTTAGTTTTGAGTAAAATGGAGGAAATTTTATATACTTGCATATATCTTGTGTGTATTGACGTGGTTTTTTCATTATCATTGATTCTTGCATCAAATTATGTAAGGATTTATTTAAATTTTTTTCATATTTTTCATAAACACATTTCTAAGCTATGATAAAAAAAAAAAAATACAAAAACTGACTTGCTTATCCTGAGTAACGAACTTTGGATTTCCCACGTGAAAGGCAACTTCGCCATTCCCTTTAGTGAAATATTATCTCTAAAAGCACACACATGATAAGATATACTTCAACCGATACAGGACATCGTAGCCATATACAAAAACTGTTTTAAATGAATCTGCATCATTGTGTTTAAAGATTCCATTCGAAGCATACTTCTTCGCTATAATCTCGTGAGGCTTTCTCATCCTCATCCTCAGTGTTTGACGTATAAATACATCGTCACTTTCTCTTCTGATATCAACAAACATCCAGTTTTGTTTCGGCAGGCCTAAGCTACAATTCGTTGTTGGGGATGGCTAGTGGCCACCAGATCTTTCGGATGTAATGCAGCAAAGAAACGCTTGCCACATACTCGATGTTTCATATCCACGTTCCAGACACTAAGATTTCATTTAGGATTCAAAGAAATTATATTTAGTAAAAAGACACAAATTTAAGCGGTGCCAGAGACTTTTGACTTGTGCCCTCAGCCATTCCTGTATTATGTGTGATATTCTCAAGCAATGGAATGGATGGTCCCACAATTGTTTTGTTTAAAATTATTTAAAAAAAAAAAAAATTAGTAAGCCATCTGATTTCGCTTATTATTTAGATTTTTTTCAAAATCGTTCGACCAGTTTTTTTTAAACACTTTTCGAAAATATATTCCAAATTTATTTGAGTAGGCCAACTTCAAGCAATTCGTAATTTTAAAATACATATATACCTATTCAAACGTTTTTAGAAAAAAAAAAACAATACAATTTTTTTTCAAAAGCTCAAAAATACATCTATATTATTTCGTCTAGAAAAGGGCTTCTACATTAAAAATTTCATCATCGAAATTCGTCAAGTGGCTTACGAGAAAATCTGATTTCAAAAAAACCGGTTCTATGGGAGGTACAAGGTACGTTACAAGGCTTTTCCTGAAAAATTAATTCCAACCAAAATATAAAGTTTACTCAAAAAACACCATTCAGAAAGTTTTATCAAAATCGTATTAGCCGTTTTTAAGAAAAATTAATTGTTCACTAAAAATCGTATGGCAGGTACCGTTAGTTTTAGGGCTAGAATTCTATTTCCGAAAATCCCTCTGAAATACGCCATAATTATACTATGTTCCAAGTTTAAAGCGAATCGGTTTAGCCGTTTAGGCTGTAGGCCCCGATACAGGGAGACGGACAGACAGACAGACAGACAGAATTGGCGGACCCACTTTTTTAGGCTTCTCTATCATCGTAATTTTAGGTTTGATTGCCCAAAAAATTTTTTTTTCGAATGCATAACTTGCCGTAATACCCCGTGGTGTAGTGGTTGTGGTTAGTGTGTCGGACTGCGACGCCGAAGGTTCTGGGTTCGATCCCTGATGACTCCAACTAAGTTCTTTTCCGGGGTACGGCGTCTTGCGAGGAAGTGACAAATCCTTCAAGAGTAACTAATGTCATGGAGAAGCACTTCTCTGTTAGCCGGTTAGATTCGGTGGTAAATTATAGGTTCCTTCCATTCCTGCAGAATATCATCTATAATCTCAAGTAAAAATAATCATCGAAAACGGACTCCTTTCAAAAATTCATTACTCTTTTTAAGAATTGAAATAATTTTTTGAATGCCAATTTTCTTAAATTTTTTTTGCATTTTGCATTCTTCTTGAACTAAGATCATTCAAACCTATTTCTAAAGCTTCCTCTGTTAGACAGCATGCATATACTAACTTACTTGTATCAACGTGCCTACTCACTCACTTTAGCTTTATATAATATACAATGCTTATAAGTAGACCAGAGTGAGAGGCTACGAAGCATGGGAGAAAATGAGAGCTGGAATATAAAATACTGTGTCATGATTTAAGTGTCATGGCTCATTTCCGTTTCGTCGAGTTTCAAATCACCCCGATGCGATAATACTAAAGAAGCTTCACTTCAAAAAAATGGTTAAGTCAGTCCGACAGACTAACTTCTGCACCTAGATGGTACAATGGTTTCAATTAAAGATTAAATTCCGAATCCACCAACGAGTGATAGATAACAACTATACCCAGATGGCTTAACTGCATTTGGTTGAGGGCTTTATTGTCGAAACACCTTGTTGCAAAATTAAGAATCTAACTCAAGTGCCAAGAGATCTCCGCACTATAGCGTGGTTAACGTCATTGAAGGCATTTTCAAAAAAGAAAAGATATTGCTTCGATTCCGATTATTGTTCAACGATGATTATCAAGGTGTTAATGTGATCAATACGTGATCAACTACTACGGAAACTCAGCTGGGGCCCGTTGAGCGATGACTCGATCTTATATTGTGTCCTGTTTAGAAGGTTAATCACGAAATTTAACAAAGTTTGGTCAAAGGCAATATAGTGATTGGATATTTATACTTTTCTGAGCAATCGGTTTTTGAAAATCACGAAATATTACTTACGAATACTCACAATGACGTCATTCTTAATATTTGTTTTTCAACAATTCTTTTCACATTATTGTAAAAAAAATATTTGAATTAAAAATTTAAGAAACCAAACATCGTAATTTTTTTTCAATGCATTAAAATTATTATTTACCATTTCCTTGCTATTTTTTTTTTTTTTTGCAATTCCTGTTTTTAGAAATCATTCATGGGAATGCTTCCTTGGCTTATGTTCAGTTTTGTAACACTGGAACTCTACATTGGACTACCTATATATTATTACTACAAGGGAGATATAAAATCTAAGGAAAATCAGGAAAGTTTATTTGACAAGGAACAGAGCTTCTACTTTATAGTATATTTTGGTAAGTTTGCTTCTCAATACATCTAAAGATTTTGAAAATTTAAAAATTGTTTTTTACAGCACTCCAAGTAATAATGTTGATAGTTGTGTTTGTTAACTTTCATAAACTACGTATCAAAAGGCATTTTTATGATAAAACACGTGAAATCGGCATGGAGTTTAAAAAGATTGGACACTTTTTGGAAGTATTGCGGGAACGCGAAATACGTGATTTTAAGAGAAGAACAACGACAAGAAAGCACAGAAAGGGAACTCTGATAAAAAATAGTACTTCAAAATCATTGGATTTTCTTGGGAGTGACGAAAATGAAAGTCAATACAATGGGCAATCGACGATTGAAACGAAATCTATGGAGTGTCTTGCAAGTGACGAATCAGAGATAATGCATCGTATACCGGTGCCAATTGTTAATGAAAAATTCGGTTCCTTAAGGGATATTGGATTTAAAAAATAACTATTAATGTATTTTATTTCCTATGTTTATTTATTTTTTATTATTAAATAAAAAACTAACTGCGACAATAACCTTTTTGTAGGTTAGTTTTGAAAATAAAAGCGGTGCCAACTATAAAAAGTTAAAATTAAATTTTCAAGACAGATGCTTTTAAATACCATCATATAAACCACGATAAGACTATTGAAAGAAAAGTTTACTTAAGACCTATGCTAATGTATTTTAATAATATTTCAATACTACAAGGTGGGCCAAAAGAAATCACCCTATTGGAAGATGCTCTTATTTTTGCAAATGGCAGCCAATGTCAAATCTGTTTTGAAATTTGTGGACTAGACAGATGCAGAATACAAGCGACCTAGCCATGGAGCAATACATGAACCGACATGAACCGATATTCTGAAGGCGACGGCTGCGGCGTTCCCAGCTGGCCTCATCTCTCGTTTTAGCGATTTGCACTGGCCCGCAAGATCGCCCGATTTAATCGTTTCAGACTTTTTTTGTGGGGTTTTTTGAAGTCCCGTGCTTACGTGAACAAACTCGAGATTCTGGAAGCCCTCGAGGACAACATTCGACACGAGTGCCAGAATCTGTCACCCGAATCTAATATTATTACATCCCCTACGTTCTGATAAGACCAGGGTTTGAATTTTTTGATTTGCCAACTGAACCTGCCGACATTACTTGGATGCTTCCAAAACAGAAAACCATTTTCGGTGAATTCCCAAATTCAATTAAAGTGCAGCGGCCCTACCAGAAAAATCGAATAAAAATGGCGTATTTGAGGGCGAATTGAAACATTCCCGTACAATAATTCAAAAACACATTAAAAAAAAAAAACACCCATGTAATGGGTGATTTTTTAAGAGGTTTAGAACTTTAAAAAAAAAAAAACACAAAAAATTCGAAAAAATGAATGAAATATTTATTTGAATCGATAGTTTGAACCTTGCAATTTAATGTTTAAAGATAATTTCATGCAAATGTTGACCGCGGCTGCGTCTCAGGTAGCCCAATCCGCTGAGTCCAATTTTGGCATACTCTTTCACACATATCGGCCGGTATCTCACGAATGAATGCATGGATGTTGGCTTCCAGTGCGTCAATCGAAGAGGGCTTGTCCCTATAGACATTAGCCTTGACATACCCCCACAAAAAATAGTCTAATGGTGTCAAATCGCACGATCTAGGCGGCCAATTGACCGGCCCGAAACGTGAAATTAACTGTTCACCAAACTCGCCTCGCAATTGCGCCATTGTTTCGCGTGCTGTGTGGCATGTGGCACCGTCTTGTTGAAACCACATATCATGCAAGTCAAGAACTTCCATTTCGGGTAAAAAAAGTTTGTTATCATCGCTCGGTAGCGTTCACCATTGACAGTAACGCTGCGATTCGCATCATCTTTGAAGAAATATGGCCCAATAATGCCGCCGGCCCATAAACCGCACCAAACAGTGGCTTTTTCGGGATGCATTGGTAGCTGTTGCAATGCTTCTTGCTGATCTTCACTCCAAATGCGGCAATTTTGCTTATTTACGTACCCATTCAACCAAAAATTAGCCTCATCGCTGAACACAATTTGAACAATTTGAACATTTCAAACCGAGCATGAATTTTGATAGTAAAATTCAATAATTTGCAAGCGTTGTTCATTTGTAAGACGATCCATGGTTAAATTGCAAACCAAACTGAAGCTGTTTGACAGTGACACAAGGTACTAAACACACGTCAGCTGTCAAAACCAGTGTTGCCAAAACCAAACTAGCTAAAAAATCACCCGTTATAACTCTTTTTTTCCACAGCATAAAACAGAATACTTCCTTGAACAACCAAAATAAGGAAAAATGCTCTATATGTTACGGTTACCGTTAAACTTTTTTAATATCACATGTAACGCTAGGAAAAGATAATAATGCAAATATCAAGGAAATTATGTCCCACACTAACTCATTTGAAATCATAAATAACACATATACGTACGGGGGGCGGCGGCAGGCGTTTCGGTAATAATGGTAGGTAACCATTTTTGTGAAGTTATACACTTTTTTTTTCTTCTTTCAAATATAAAGGACACAATAATACATGATGGTGATTCCTTATGGCTGGGCTTTGAACTCCTTCGAGGAAGACATTACCTTACAACTAACCATTTGTGGCAAGTGCGCGCACACAGTGATTCATGGACCACCATAAATGATCATAAAAAGGAAATATTCATATTCTACTGATAAGGCTACCAAATAAATATCCCCGAGCATCCTGAGGAGCAGGGAATGAAATTATTTTGGCATTACTTTCTATACCATATACAGACACGAGACACAGTAGATACAACAAGGGGTGTTGCAAATTTCGATACGAAAGCCAAGTTCTTTTCGCGGTGTGAATTTTTCACAGATTCATTCAATTTGGCTTACCTCATATTAAGCAATATGATGAATTTCCGGCTTTGGAATGCCAAATCCAGTGAAGAATCTTATTTCTTGCTTTGTTCCTGCGGTGGAATTATTCCTTTTTTTTTTAGAACGAAGTTGCGCCTTAATCAGATGAGTAATGAGTGTTGGGGTTGTGGTTCCTAAGAGCAAATGGGGGATAAGACAATATTTGTTTGCAAAGAGTAGGTATATAAAAAAAAATGTTTAATGACTTCGAAGGACTCTGTAAGGAGTTTTTGTAATTGAAAAATATTTAACTTTTATTTCTTTGTGAAGACATAAACGTTCATAAGGCACCCTGAATACATAGATGATGGAATATTTTTGAACAATGCTAGCCGAAAAGCATGCAACTCTTTAAAGGTCGTATGCAATTTGGTATGGTATATCAGAGTTAGGAGCATATTTTTAGGAACATCGGTTATTTCAACGGTGAAGGGGAAGTATGGTTTATCAAAAAAAAAAAAAAAAATCAAATAAGTAAAACTTGAATCTATTTTTTAAATCTTATATTTAAGAGTACTTGCTTTAGCACTTTTTTGTGCCTTTTTCAAGTGCCAAGTAAGCTCTTAATTGGCCAATGTCCCCTTATGATTTGCGTTGCAAAGATTAAACTTTTTTAACTTAAGCTTTTCAACTTTGTTCTTCTTCCGTATTTTGGCTTTCGTTAATTTAGACTATGCTGGTATAAATATCATATGTTTTATCTAACTTAAGCCTTAGATTTAGAACATTGAAGTCCGCAGAGATGCTTTAATAAAAACAAGCCGAAAACAGAGAGTAGAGCTAAAAGCTAATTTTTTGTTCTAAATCACTACACCTCCTATTGTTTTAAAAATAACCAGCCAAAAATTTTTTGATATTGAAAATCGTGTTTCAGTACAAAATCTTCCAAAAAAGTTAACAAATCCTGATTCGAAGATCTGAAGACAAGGCATGTTTCAACTTACACCGCCTATGGGTTGATTTGAAACATTTATGTAGATCAAGGTATTTCTAACAATTATTTTAGAAGTTATTAAAAACCAAAAACAAAACAAGCAGAAATTGTTGGAATAAAAAAAAAGTTCCTTTTAATTCTGATCAAGATTTTGTTTAGCTCCTCGAAAAAACTGGATCAGTTCGGCGAGCAGTGTTTTTTCAAAGGATTTTAAGAAGGTGGATACAATTCGGAACCTGGTTAACAACGGATAATGTTTTAGCATGACGGGTAAGATGGCTCGAAAGCTATTAGTCGAACATGTGGGTACTTAATCATGACATTAAATCCAATATTTATTAACTTCTTAAAAATTATTTCGACTCTGGTTGCAGAACCTTCTACTTTTTACTTGCGATTATAGGTACTATAAGGCAAGTTATGGATTCGTGCAGAAAAAAAAATTTGAGATAACAATCACACATGACATTACGATGATGGAGAAGTCGAAAAAAGTGGGTCTGGGAATTCCGTCCGTCTGTCTGTCTGTCTGTCTGTCTGTCTGTTCGCGCCTCTGGAGGCTGAACGGGTGGGCCGATTTGCTTCAAATTTGGTATTTAGGATTTATTTGGCCGTCCCTCGGAACGTATTTTTTATTTTTGCTCTAGGTCCAAAAATAACGGCACCTGCCATACAATCTTGAAGACAAAAATTGATTTTCTCAAAAACGGCTCTAACGATTTTGATAAAACTTTCAGAATGCTATTTTTGCAAGAAAATCTATCTTTTGGTTTGAAATTTTTTTTCAAAATTTGTCTAATAACGGTACCTCTCATAGAACCAATATTTTCAAATCAAATTTTCTCGTAAACTATACATTCGATTTCAATAAAATTTTGGCCACAGGAAGTCATTCATAATTTTATTAATATGGCATTTCAAAATTTTCAAAAACTTTTTTTTTTTGATTTTTTATAATTTTTTCAAAAAAATTTTTGGTTTTCGAAATATGTTGGAAACGGGTACATTGATTTTTTTTAAAATTATTTTTCAAATGTAAACTACAGATTTCCATATATTTGCATACTCAAATAAATTTCAAAATATTTTTTGAAAAAGTTTTTCAAAAATAACCTTTTAAAAAAAAACTGGTCCAACGATTTTCAATATTTTTTTTTCCTAGATTGCCGTATAGATTTGAAATTTTATTGCATACTTAGTTTTTCCGAGAAAACTCTTAAACTAATTTAAAAAATAAAAGAATTTTCGAAATTATTTAATTTTTTTTAATATCCATATAATGCAGCCACTACGCAATTGCTTATCATAAGAGCAAGTTCGTGCGACCCAGTCGTGCATTTTATTTTCATATTTCATTTCCTTTGAATCCCGATTCTTATCTCCATTCTTCAGATGATAATTATTGAGGGCCAATTATTGTTCAAATTTTAAATTCTGATTTTTAAACAACTGAATTGAAGAACAGTAACTTAAAAACATAACATTGTCGTTAAAACTTTTCGTCATAGAGGATTTTTTAATTGGCGGCCATTTTGTTTTGATGGCATTTGCAAAACCTGTTAATTATTATAGGACGTCACGTAACTGATGCTAAATCACCATGGCACCCTACAAAAATCTTTAAAATTTGTTTGCCATTTTGAAGTGAACACTGTTCAATAAATTGTGTTCCTAGTGTTGAACTGAATAAGAAGCAACAGACTTAACAGATGTCACCAAAACAACATGGCCGCCACCAAAATCTACCTGCGCCAATTGAAAAACTATATACTTAAAATTGATTTTAATACAAATATTTGGATTGAATCTATCAAAATCAATATAGATGACGATGACGACTGTCGATCGATTGGTGCCGCGAGGTCCAACGAACATGTCAAACAAGTAGTATCAACAAAACACATCTCAATTAAGCACACTAATCTGGATATTCCCATCGCTTTATACAATTTTTTGACGTGATAACGTCTAATAAATCGGAATATATGGGCAGCACGCGCGAAAAAGTGTCACAGTCACGTTATGTAGCTGCTTTGATAGCCTAGAAAGTCGATAAAGTGGGAGGGAAGGGTGTTGGGTGGTTGATGATTGTTAGTGGAAGTGTGGTGGGGGTGTGTGTGTGGGGGGGGGGGGGGGGGTAATAGTGTCCGGCAGAGGAAAAAATGTGGTTGGTTGGTTGGGTGGTGATGCAAAAATTGTCAAAAATAATGGGTGGTTCGTTGGTGGGTATAGGTGGGATTGGGGTTTGGTGTTGAGGGCGATTTAATATTTTATTTATTTTTATTGTCAAATATGGTGGGTGGTTGGTTGGCGGTTCTAGGTGGGTTGGGTGGTTGGCGGTTTAAGTGGTGGTAATGGTTGATTTGATTAGGGGCGATGAAAAAATTGTCAAAAATGGTGGGTGAATGGAAGGTAGCTGTAGGTGGGGTGGGTGGTTGAATTTGGTGTTGGGAGGAGATGAGGATACAAATTTCAAAAATCTTAGATGGTTAGTTGCTGTAGGTGGGATGAGTAGTTGGCGGTGATGTGGGGGGTGGGGGTGATTTAGTTTTGTGGGGCCAAAAGTGTACAAAATGGTGGGTGAGTGGCTGGCGGTGGTTGTAGGTGGAATGGGTATTTCTATTTGGGTGGTTAGGGGGGGGGGATTTGTCAAAAATAGTTGGGGTGGGCTGTTGGCGGAGCGGTGGTGGTTGCGGGGGAGGAAAAAATGGTCAGAAATGGTGGGTGAGTAGCAGGTGATTGTAGGTGGCGGGTGGTTGGATTTTGGGGAGGGATTTGGTGTTTGGGAGGGAACTTTAAAAAAAATGTGGGTGGTTGGTTGGTGGTTGTAGGTGGTGTGGGTGGTTGGTGGTGGTTGTAGATGGAGTTGTAGGTGGAGTTGTAGTGTGGTTGGTTAGTGGTGGTAAGGAAAGGGGGTATTTACTGTGGGGGGGGGGATTGTCACAAATGGTGGGCTGTTGGTTGGTGGTTGTATGTAAGGGTATGAGTTTGATGTTTGGGGGGAAAGGATGAAGAAAAAAAAAATTCAAGGGTTGGTAGTTGGTGGTTGAAGAGATACAACCTACGCATGAACTGTTTTGTTAACTGGTTATAACGTACAATTATTGTCCATAAACCGACTTTACAGACAACCAAGCTTTTTTCTAAGGCAAGATGCTACTTGGAGGACAAATATAAGGTGGAGGAATGGAAACATAATATTTATGTCTATCGACAAACCAGATTTGGTCAAAGCTGGATTCAAAACCCTTTAAGATTTTGTTGGGCTGCTACGCCGAAGGTTCGGGGTCCAATCCCTGATTCAACCTTAGTATTTTTTCCAAAGTACTACCTCTTGCTTGCAAGAAGTGACAAATCCGCAGAGTAAAACTTGTCGAGCAAAATGTACCTTTACCAGCCATTCCTCTGGTTGTAAGTTGTAGGTCCTTTATATTTCTTCAGTATATCAACGCACACAGGAATGGTTAAGATTGTAAGTAAGTGGGAGTTGGCTCTCCGGAGCTGTCGTGCTTTAAATTTTTTTTTTTTTGTATTTATTTCTTGTCCTATCGAAAGGACTTGGTACTCAAAACTGTGTGGAAATGTTGAAAGCCGACAAAATATTCTTAATGAAAAGGATCACTTAAGCCCTGTTTTAAATTGTTTCTTGTTTCTAGGTCAAGTAGTAGAATAAAATACTCCAAGAAAATAGCCAAATGTTTCCCCTTTTTCCAACATTATTCCTGCACAGCTAAGAATTGCCCTTCAGTGGACTAGCTTCATACGTTCTAAAATCTCATTCCTTCCAAAATCCATAACCGTGCTAGATTCAATTTTATTTTTAACTACGGTTTAAAATCCTACAATAATAATCTAAATGCACATATTATTTGCCAAGGATGTCATCATTACCCCAATGTGCGAAAAAATCAAAAAAAAAAAAATGTGGGAGCGACAGCTTAGAGCAGAGAGAGTAGGGAATAGTGATGCCACGCTCAACAACACCTGTTTGCTTCTGATGAGACTGTAGGAACGGAAGGCACTTCCTTTTAAATCGTCCATTTTTTCATAAATTCACAATGAGTGCATTCACATATCAAGTGCATTCTCGTATCAAAGCGGTAAGGGCGACGCGACGTTTCAAATGTTGGTTCGTGTGGTGCCAAACTACTCCATCTTGTGTCACAATCTCTATCCAACTCCATTTTTCGCCCAGATTCGTTGACATACAAATTCTTTCTATAGTGGAAGAATTTTGTATTTCTGCATGAGCGTATCGAAATATATCGGCGCATAAGTGTGATAAAACCCTAAAATATAACAGCCTACTACTGTTAATTTTAACGTATTTCGCCACCAAACGTGTCCCTTGGTGTTCACCTTATCCTCACACAAGAAACACAAGAAGGCATCATTGCATTTTTCCAAACGTTCTATTTTCGACCTCAATGCCATGCTTTTAACATGACTTCGTCTCTTTTTAAAAATTAATCAACAATCAAACCACATTTTTTACCATTAAAATTGATTTTTTTTTGTATTTATTTTTTTAAATTATGCATTTAATTTACAATGGAATAATACTTTTCAAAAACTTTCCTACGCGCTGATGTTAATTCAAATATTGTAAATTTTATTTTATTTTTTAAATAATTTAATTATAATGCTTATATTTTATATTTAATTTTTAACAATTCATGGATTCGTCGTATTTAACGGTATTGTATACCAAAAATTACTAAACAGAAATATTTTAACATTTTTTTCAAATTAACTTCAATGAACTAAATAACTTATATGAACAAAATTTACAACTCAGTGTCATAAAACACATCTAGTACAAAAAATAAAAAAAAACAAATTAAATAATTTTGGATTTTTTAGCTATATTTACAGAATTTTTCAGATTTTTTTTTTTGCTTATTTAGTAAGTTTTTTTTTTCTTTAATATTAAGGTTGATATTGCTCAAAATGTACATTGCGTTTAAATTTGATTTGAACGATATTTTACTTATAAAAAAAGAGAGAACCGTTTTTGTCTATAAAGATAGAGAGTGATACAAAAATGACGTGTTTTATTTCAGATTTCGAATTTTGTCATTTGATATTTTTTTTTATAGTTTTTGCTAAAAATAATTTTATTTATAATTAATTATTAATATTATTGGTTTACTTAAAGTTTAAGATTTATTGTTATAGATTTAATTATGTTATTTTGATTTTTAAAAACCTTCCCTATTACTTTAAAATTTTATTATAACGATATCTTTGGCTTCTATTATTTTTTAATGAAATGGAGAAGTTTTTTTTTAATTTAATACAATTTTATTATTAAATAATACAAAAAAATTAGTTTAAGATTATTACGAACTATTTAACTGGGATTTTGGAAGTTTGTTAGTTTTATTAAAAAAACAAAAAAACTTATCTTATTTCTTATCAGTATTTTGACTAAATTTTGATAATTATTGCAAAAAAGATTTACATAAGTGCGTTGTTTGTATTAAAATATTTTCTTTATATTTTTTAATTTATCATACGTAAACATTTTTTTTGATTAAATTTCTGGGCACCTTTCCGAAAGAATCAATAGAAAGGATTTGTGTTGTGATATGACATCATCATCATCATCATTATCGACTAATGCTGGGATAGAATAAAGATGGACGACCGTATGGAAATGGTGCTTGGTAGGCACCATTCGAAGCCTTATCTCATTCACGGTCCTCATACTTGTGCACGAATTTCATGTCGTTGATTCCGCCAAGTTGGGCACTCTGTGATGGTGGGTCGTAGATGGAAGTCCTTAGGCGTTTGTCTTTAGCACGGCGGTTTTTGAACCAGAATTGGACGTTCTTACTTTCTAATCGGGGGAACTTTTGTCTGGAAGGTAATACAAAAAAAGATGACACTTTATTAAATTTTTAAAGGTTAATAATAAGTTGTTATTAATATAATATGAACGACTTGGTCGCACGAACTTGCTCTATGGGTTTGAGATTTTGAAAAAAAAAATTGAAGTTGTTAAAAACAAAGTTTTTGATATTCAAAAAAAAAAAATAACATTATGATTCTCAAAAACTTTTTTGAGAATTCCGATAATCAAAAAAAATTAATTTTTTTTAAGACTTTACATGTTAAAAAATTCTTGATATCGGGCGTTAACTGATTAAAAACATCTGTTGGACGCATCACCGTTCTGAAATGTATCTTGGAAAATTAATTACAATTAAAAAAATGGAAAAATAGTCTTAAAAGGCTATGATCCAGGCTTGATGCGAATCGGATAAGCCGTTTAGGCTGTAGGTATCGACACGAAGAGACAGAACAACGAAGGAATGAAATAAAATCTTTAACTCACCTATAAGGCATCGTATTCAAATCCTCGGTGTAAGTCAGTATCAGATTATGTGACGGATGGGTATTAATTGAAAACCACTGTTCCAGCTTTGGCACTTCTGTGACGGGATCAATGAAAGTGCGATTCCTCTTGCGTCGATCTTCACTTGATGAATTTGTTAAATTCAAACCACCTGGTCCCATTGGCACCGACGATGGATGCATTCCACCACCCGCATGATGTGGATGCCCAGGCTGTCCAAAACCTGGTATATAATGGCTCATGTACATAAGGGACTGTGAGAACATAGCATTTGGCACCATTGGAAAGATATCCTTTCGAGGATCTGGCGAAGGTGTCCTAAAATCATCCATTTGGCTAGTATCATTGCCATCATCATCCATATCCAGATCTTCTTCGGATTTGGGTGAGTTTTTTGGTGATTCACAGCGTTCATCTAAGCTTCGATTGCTTGAATTATTATTATTATTGCTATAATTGTTGTTGTTGGCTTCGCCATGTTGCGACTGCGTCTCAACATCCGAATGACGATCTGCAGTTCCGTTTGGTAAATCCTCGCTATTCCCCAACAAACCAGTCGAATGGCTGTTCCTTTCAGCCGTAGATCCATTGTGATTACTTGTCACATCATCTTTGCCCATTGACGAGCCACCATCTTCAGGTGAACGATTGCGTTCATGCATTGTCAATGACAGTGGCAACTGAGGGGAAACAGGTCGACTGGGACCCTCATCCATATCATCTGAGTGCTGGGACATTGTATCAATGTCATCTGACTTCAGACTCATTGGACTCTTTAAGTAGTCGTGTGACATCAATTGCTGGGCATGATGATTCAAATACCCATTAGCAGGATGTCCAGCACCCAAAGATCCACCAGCTCCTCCGATACCCGCACCACTCATCTGGCCTACACCGCCACGCATCTCGGCTCGCTTTTGGGCAGCACGTGCATTTTTAAACCAGTAGACCACATTATTAACATCCAATGGCTTACGGCCACGTCGTGACTCCAACGAATTCAATTGCATCACATAGGTCTGAATCTGCTGCCGTGAGGGGTGGGGATTCTCTTGAAACCATTTTTGCAGTTTTGGTAATTCCATTTCTGGATCGAAACTGGTTCGCATGCGGGTCTTTTGATTGGTTGGATAGGAAACATGCGGATGCAGTGGATGAGGATGCATAACTGGATGGACAATCATGCTCGGATGGAGATGATGAGACTGTGGTGTTGGTGGTTGATGGCGTTCGCCCAGAAGGTTGTCACGACTCGTGTGATGCATACCACGTGCAGCAGCAGCTGCAGCCGCCACTTGACCAACGGTACTAAAATCCATATCACTTGGCTGATGGGGAGCACCTGCTGCTGCAGCAGCAGCCATAAATGGGAGGATTTTTGGTGCTATTGGAGATTGTGGTGAAAGTTGGTTATTATACCATTGCTCGAATTTGTGACGCAGTTCATCGGAAATTTCACCCGTATAACCGCATGGGCTTTTGTATGAACCGCGGCAGATATGTGAGAAGGTTACCTGTAAGAAAAGAAACAAAATATATACCGTTATAATGGATGTTAACGCCTGAGCAGTAGGTGGAGCTGAATTAAAATTCTTAATTAAATGTGTACTGTAAAATAAAAATCATTTGTGAGCTAAGTATTTACCGGGCAGTAGAAAAACATGATTTTTAGAATTATATTTAAGGAATAGTTAACATTTTTGTAGAGCCCCAGGATGGGCGCAAGTTAGTTGCTTGTGTGATTTAAATTAGTACGTGGATCGGCAATTGCTATAGAGCAAACTTTCAACATTGCGTTTGCAGATTGAGCTACCTAATTGTCCCTTACAAAAAGGAACTTGTGGATTTATGGCTTGAGTTCCTTCTTAAATGTTTAAAAAACGCAGAATAGCGGAATTTTATTTGATCAAATAAGAAAGAAAGATACAGGGTGATCAGTATAAGGAGCACCAAAAAGGAAGAGCGAGTAAGGCTGGGTTAATACAAGACAAAAATGGGAAAGGGGTCTATTCCCTTCCGTTTTGCCGAGAGGGGCAATTTTCTAAAAAAAAAAATTACTTAAATGAAACAAAAAATATTAAAAAATAACAGTTATTTCTACAATGCCATGCTATACCTTTTTATAAAACCAGAAATCTCTCTATTTTTTATTTTAGTAAACCGTTTTGAAAAAATTAATTTTCAATCTCAAAATTTTGAAAAATAAAAAAATTAAAATACATTTTCTAACCAATGTTTTTCGAAATTTACTATTTTTGCAGTTTTTAGTTCAACAGTAAAAACCGTATAACTCTATGACTTTTTGTTGCCAAAGCTATTCAAAACTTTTCATTTTGACCTTCAAATAGTACCCAACTCCTGTTTTGGGTTTTTTGGCTGTTTTCCTCTACAAAACCCATAAAATTTCAAATTTCTGGGATTTGTCCAAAAACCGGTTGCAGAAAAGACAGCAATATTTTTGTTTTACGGTCATGTTCCATCAGTTTTTTAGAAAGTTTTATTTTTATGATTTCATGACAAATGTAGGGGAGAGTGTGGATAAAAGTAACACTTTTAACGAAAACTTATGTAACTCCTAAGATTTTGAAAATAAGTCAGTCCAAACTTTTTCAAATTTAAGAACCATGTTTCAGCTACAACATCCGGTAAGTTAAACAAAGTCTGCTCAGAAGATGTCAAGATATTGCATTGAGAAAAAGAAACCTTGTTGTTACAACCTACCCCGAAAATGGGGCTAGTTGTAACATAGACAGGGGTAAGTTGTAACAAGAAATATACAAAAACAATGAAATATTATTTCAAGGAAATTACTTTTTTATAAAAAAAAATATAACTCTTAATTCGATTAAATAAATCCAATGACAAGAATACATTAATTTATATTATTTAAATATATTAGGCAAAATACAGCCATTGTTTTAAAAAAATCACAATTCAATCATTAACAAAAAGTATATATGACTAGAAGGAAGAATCTTCATCCGTGTGACGCTTTAAGCATACGAATACACGCACTTGGCGTGGGCCCATTTTTTGCATATATGCACTGAACCCCATTTTTTCCTGGCAAGCTGTCAGAAAAAGCCCCACAAGAAACGGGACATACATTTTGTTGATCATCAATTCTTGATGAAGAGGCTGATATCTTCACCTGTTGGTTTTTGGGCCTCTTTTTAGTTCCGTTTTTAGTTCCTTATTTGGCTTCATTTCTAGTGAAATGAAAAAGCAAAATAAAAATTTAAGGGGAAAGCTTTAGTATGTTACTCTTTACCCCGCAAAAGTGTTACAACTTGCCCCACCATGAAATTTCAAAAAAAAAAAAAAAAAAAAAAATTATAAAAGTGCTATTTTTTGGGACCACCACAGAACTTTTCTCGTTGACGTCTAATTGACACCTGAAGTAGGTGTGTTGATTAACAATTAACAAAAAACTCAATATATTTTATGTCAAATATCTAAGCTCAGCCAGTTTGAACTCAGAAGGATTGATTAATTAGGTACCTAAAAATTTGAGATTCTATTGGATCCGATCGAATGAATTTTATATGATTAAAGTCTGATACTCAAGATTTTCGACCAGTAAGCCTAAAATCATTCGTTTTAAAGATTCTTGATATCTATAAACAACGCAATTAACTGAATCCGGAAGTTTTATTCTCAGCTCAGTTTCGAGGATTTATGTACGAGGACATTACACCCTTTTCTGTTCATTGTAATATCAACGCTTATTGAACATAGCGGATAAAGACATTTTTTTTTGCTTTTTATTTTTAATAAACTATAACTTTCCATTTTAAATGTACAAAGAAATGAGTGTTCTCCTGTATCGAAAAATCTATCTCTAAGTCTCACTACTTTCAAACTTTTAAACCTTCTAATTTGAACGCATCTTATTAAAATAATAATTCGGCTTAAGTCAAGTCTATACACTTTCTTCCTTAAGCACATCACAATCGCATATATGTATGTTCTTATAGACAACCGATTTATATATCTATAATATATGCTTGATTTTAAGACCATAAAGGGATTTTGAAATTACATACCTTTCATCAATTTTTGATGAAAACTCACAATCAGTCAACCAAACTAACAGTGATTTTTAATGCGTGGCACTCCCCCCCCCCCCATACTTCTAAAAATCTGTCTAATAATGTCACCCTCAAAAATGAGGTGAAAAGGAACTTTCATTATTCGGCTCATAATCCTTTTACTTAGCATTAAAGATTTGTTGTATAGGTATACATTTTCGGGTCGTAGCGGAGCGGAGATTCAAATATTGCTTTTTCATTTGATAAAACTATCGCAGATGTGCTCAAAATTGTAGCCTGCTATCCTACAGTCTATATAGAAGGATATACATAAATACAAAAATATTCAATCTACCTTAAGATACAGTTTTCCAGTATTATTCGCATTTGCTTAGATACATTCATGCACAAAGGGTTTAAAATTTTGAAAGACAGACAAACAAGCAACTTTGCGTCATAATGTATACGTACCGTTGTTATGTACGAGTTCATATAGGTGTATAGAGCTTTCTTTAAAGCAAAGCACTGAGAACATTTTCTTATTCTTAATCGGATCAGGATAAGCGGTTCAGGTTCGCATAATATTAGATAAAAGATACATATATGAACAATACAAAGAAGAGTATCTATACAGACACTAAAATAGGTATACATTCTATCTATAAGGCCTTAATACACTAAAATTTAAACTAGAAAGGGTGTGCGTGTAAAGGCATGTTTTCCTTTAAATCGACCTTCATTCCACGGCTTTTTATCCTTCATACTTCATCCCCATTAGAGCAAGGTGTTTGAGTGATGAGGTTGGTGTATTGTCGCTGAAAGGGTGCACATGATTTTTATAACACACACACACAAATCAAAATATGAATCAAAGTTTACATTGGTCTATGAGACAAAAATAGAAAACATTATCTTCAATTATAAAATGGAAGATTTTAAGTAGCGGATTTATTTTAATTTGTCTTTTCCTTCACCTATCCGTTTGCTCATATGTTTCACATCCTTAAGACAAAAAATATACCCACGAGCATGTATCTAACAGTTTACTTACTTATTCACTTTTCTTTAATAATTTTAAGAATGAAGAAAGGTTTAATCGCTGAGCCGGAAAAACTGAGCAGCCTGGTAGGGGGTGGTGGGGGGTATGGTGGCTGTGTTTAAGACGAAACTCTATGGCAGGACTAAGGTGTTCAAATTTAATCCTTTCTCACTCTTATTAGACAAAAAGCTTTGTATTTCGACAGTTTTCCTAGCTACATACATAGTGTATGATGGAATCTTTTCATGAAAATTACGATTATTAAAATGGAGATTAGTGCTTTACTTCGAAGAAGATATACGCGCGGAAGATAAAGGTTTAAACCCTGATGCTATACACATATAACATGATTTCATGGGTGTGAGTATGTTATGAGAGGGAAAATAATTCACAGGGAAGAAAGCATCAGGTGTGAATTAACTATGGATAGAATTAAAAAAGAGGACTTTTGAGAAATTCTTATCCTTTTTTGTAAGACAAATTGAAGATTTTATGACAGCTTATAGCAAACCTAGACTTTTATGAGGGATTCTATTGGGATTTTCAAGGTCTGAGGTATCACGTGTGTCAGCTGACAAAAATGCAAGTTGGTTCAAAGCAATGAATTAGTCGGGAGTGCGATGCGAAGTAGAATGGCTCTGGAAAACAATTATCCAAGGCTTACATCTTAGAGCCAAAATAAATTTTGCAGCTTAACTAGATTAAGGATCATTAAAGGAGTATAATTTTCGAAAGAAGAGAAGTATTTTTGTTATCTCTTTTTATAGATTGTTTCTAAGTTCTATACCAAAAAAAAAAAAAAAAAAAAAAAATAAAAATACTTGGCACAACAGCTCCAAGCTGGGCCGGGGCCTGTGACATACACTCTCAACGATTCTTGTGTGAGCGTCGATAATCTGTAGGAATGGATCTAATATTAACTAACCTCCGAACAGAGAAGCACTTTCCATGACATGATTTACTCTTGGAGTATTTGTTAATTCCTCGCAAGAGGCAGTAGCCCGGAAAGAAACTGAAGTGGAGTCAGGGATCGATCCCAGAACAGTCGGCATGGCAGTCTGACATACTAACCACTACATCACGGGATACTACTACTGAGTTCTGTAGTCTCCTTTATTCTCGATAAATTTAGTCTATCGTTTTCCAATGACATTTTCTCAAGTTGCTCAAAAAAATCATTTGTTTTTGTAATGACCTCTTTTCATTCGTTTTAGCGCCTTTGTTTTGATAAATTTCATAAATTTTGAGATAATGCAGAATTGGCTAGCAGCCAGGCTTAGTAGCACTTTACTCTACATCCAATGCACTGATTCTTGCTCAAATCCATGTTGAACCTGTCAGGCAGCTGTAAATGATTTTCGCTGATTTTAGCCTTCTTTGGAGAAAACATTCATTATTGTGTTGTACCAGCTCAGTTAAGATGCATGCAGTATCGTAGTGTAACTTGAAGATTTTGAATGACTACTTGCTACACGGAATTAAATTAATTCCATTTTTGTCCAAATTCAAGATGGTAGCTAGTTGTTAAGAACAGAGACGATATCTAAATTCACTACGAGGGAAGATTCAAGACACTATTACTACACTACACTTTCATAAATTTGGTGGAACATTCATCAAGGCGATTTGATTATTTGACAATTAACAATAACTGTGGCAGATTTCTACCTGTTGGAGATACTCGTATTTATGTCAAAATTGAAAACCAAGGGCCCTAAACATGTAACTACTGTCAAATTGGAATTCAATTCAAAAACGGATTTTTTTCGGAGAAAACATATTTTTCAAACCATTCAACATTATTTTTCATCAAAGCATACCATTGGAGAAAATGAAAACATATTATATTTAATTAGTTATCTTGAATATCTTACTACTTTTTCTAATTTTATTTAATAAAATTTATGATAAAACAATTTGAGCTCACGTTGGGCGCCATTTTCAATAAAAAAAAATGTTAACTATTTTACAAATTATTTTAAATCAAACAAAATATGTAGCACAAATTAAAAAATATTTGACTCACCTCATCCAAAGGACACCCACTCGATCGAAGCACAGGATGCGATTGCAAAACAAACATCCGCAGTAATTTATCTTTGATTTCACTAAAAGCAGATGGTATGGGCCTTAGTATGACTATCCTTAATGCCACCACAGACGCCAATTCACCCAAGATATCACCAACTTGTACCACAGGATTGTCGGAAATATTTTCCAATGGAATTGGTTTCCAGTTTTTAATTATAAGAGAGCCTGAAAGGATGAAAATATGGAACAACATTTTAATTAGTTAAATATTTCTGAATAGTTTTTTTTTTTAAAGTTTTATAAAACAATAAATACCTCTCGCTGTGTTGGCAAATTCTATTGAATAACCAAGTTGTTTGAGTGCCGTTCCAACAATATCCGACCAAAGGGTGGCTGCTTCAAGAATCACATAGCAATCTGTTTCAATATTTGGACGTCTTTTGTACACATTCCTGGAGTCGATTGTGAGGGATGCTTTTAGTGAATGAACAGATTCCACAATACAATGAAGGGGTACTTTTGCTGCAATAAAATAATACAAAAATGAAAAAAAAAATTAGCCTTTCACAAAAATTTGTTCCATTTAAAATTGTATTTTTGATTTGAAGGATGTACCTAAAGGACATTACTGAAAAGGCATACTATATCAGTTTGCAATCATCAATTGAAAGTAGTTTTACTTTATCGAAATCCAAAAGGATAAATCCTTTTGAGCTTACTGACCGTTTGACGTTTATTCATGTAAAAAATCCCATATGTATGGGATACACAAACTCCATACCTTCTACAGAAGAACGTGTATCCTTTTGAAAGTAGTATGTATCTTCTGAAAACAGACTTTTTAATGTTGGGGTTATGGAGAAGTGAGACACTTAATCCGTAGAAGCGAGGAACACCATTTAAGCTGGTTTTTATATATGGGACTTACGATACTTATTTTCCTTCATTAACGGAACCTACTAGCCTTACTTAATTTATTAAAGAAACTATTTTACTTGATAGCTAAGGCCAGCAGCAACATAATCGAAATGGAATACGAAAATCCCAAAGGCAAACGTTTTCAATTGTCAATGCCAATGAAGTAGAGCAATAGTTGCTACTTTAAAAAAAATGTTCTTATCTGAATTCAAACATATGAAGGTCAAAACAATCTGTTCACATAGTCCATAAAGCATTTATTAACTGGCGCCCAACGCGAGGCTCTATTAAACATGATATTTTTCCTTGTAAAATTTATTTTTCAGAGCTATAAAACTTTTAAATGAAATATAAAGTTGACTTTATTAGAAAGATAAATCTTTGGCATTTTTATTTCAATACGATTTCTGACTTAGGTATGGAACGAATGAAGCATTTGGGGTAGTATATTGGCAATAATACTGGTTATCGGTGTAGACTATCGACTTCACATAACCACCCCACAGAAATAAGTCTAAAATCGCACGAACTTGGAGGCCAATTCACAGGTCTGAAACGCGAAATTATTCGCTCACCAAACTTTTCCTTCAACAAATCAATTGGGGCAGGAGCTGTATGATATGCAAACAAAAATCTGCACAATATGCATGCGTTGTTCAGGCGTCAGTGGATTTTTTTTTTATAGTGCATTCGCACTCAAGGGGATATAAATACCCTTATAATGAATTAACATGTGCGAGCGAGGAGAGAAGGAATAGAAAGATGGTGGAACAGTAGATTTAGATTTTAGGTGATAATTTTCTCACTGAAATCTCACGAGTGGCATCCAGTTGAAACTGAGGGAATAAATACAAATTGATGCCCAGGCTGGGTTTGAACTCACAATTCCAGGTTTAGCAACCAAGCACTTTACATAATTCATGATGAAACGGCAAGCAAAACTGAAGATAAATCACATTGCAGATGACAAAATGGGTGTCAATTAAAACAATGCTGCCAATTTCTATACCTTTAAAAAAACACACTTTATATTTAACTCAGGATTTAACCATGACTTTTCTTCACTTTCTTTCAAAACTCAAGACTGTAAGGGACATAAAATTGTTTAAGAAACCTAATGATATAGTTGACCATAGTATAAACACCGTTTAATCTCGCTATAACGCTTATGTTAGGTTTAATTAATTTTTAAACTTTATTACATATAAGCAAGCATATTGCATGAACTATATAAAACTCATGAGGGATTACTATGACTTGCGTTTCATTTTAAAACTCAACCCAAGAAAGTGCAAGGTTCTCTTTCACAATAAAACTTAACCTATATGCATCACTTTATTTTATAGCCGTGTCAGCCCCTTTAGTAACGCATTGGTATCCTTCTTCCATTGATGGATAACTAACTATATAAAAGTGTACACACTGTTGAGATGAAGATGAAGTCTTAAGTAGGTCTTATGAACTTTATCGCACCCAAAAGTGTTGCAACGAACACAACTTTGTGATAAGTAGTTGTTACTAGTTTTCACAACCAAAAAAAAAAGAAAAAAAAAAGAACAACAACCCCTAGCATCCTTGCAAGAAGTTTGTATCTAAAGAAACAATTTTCATAATAAGTTTTGCCAGTTTAATTAAACCAGAATATTTTTGCTACAAAGTTGTATTTTGTATAATTTCTTAAGCATCACGCACACAAAAAAAAATAGAAAACTATTTTTCGGTTGAAAAGCTTTAACAAAGACATAATCCGCTTGTTGTTCAGTTTAACCCTTTAATGAACCCCCCCATCATCGAATGACTGATCAAAATATGTACTATATATATATTTTAAACTCCTTAAGAAATGGAATTCTTTATCCAAACAAAATCCTACTTGAATCGAATTAGCTTTGTCCAAAGTTGAAAGCCATAAGCAAATTCTCAAATTCTAAACACAAATACTCTCAAACCTTATAGTCCTTAAATATCCAAAAGCAGAGTGTTTCAAAGGCTCAACACAATAAAGAAAGATAGAGTGGTTGATTGTTAGAAGCAACAACATAGAAGACCATTTAAATTGCACGGAGAGTATAGTATACGAGGTATAATCCCTTAAAATCGTTAATCCCTTACCTTTTCCCATTACGGCATAATTTTTAACCCTCCATTCGCGTACAGCAGCCATTGTTATGCTCAATGAAACACTCCTCTGTTGGTTTACAGCCATCAAATACTTTACAGCCAAAGTGTAAGTCCTTTTTTTTTTGAGCGCGTTTCCTATACTAATACCGATTCTCGGCTTTCGATTGACAAGGATTGCGAAGAGTATTTGCATTTTTTATTCTTCGTTTTGTATTGCATGATTTTTTACTATATCCCGGTGGCGAACTGGCGATGGCTGTGGGGTAGGTTGAGAGGGTGGTAAAATTTCTTGATGAATACTTTGGCATAACCCCTTAAGGGATTTTAAGAAGCCTTTTTATTCATCCTCCCCAATCGGTTAAATATGAATTGATCGTGAGCTTACTCTGGTATTCTACCTACTTGTGCATCCCATCACCCTTTATTCCATCCTGCTTATACACTGATTTTTAATCGAATCCTTTTTATAGGAATTATTTCACAAGAAATACCTACACATACATAATATGTATACACTTTTACAAGCGATGTAGCAAAAAAGCGATATAGTCATCGACTAGAAAGTGGATGATGATGATGATGGGTTTGTTGCCTTCGCTAATCCACACTTAGTCTGATTCTTGAAAAAAAAAAATATTTTATATTTCAAGGACTTTCAACAAGAACACACATACACACATACAACACAGAATACCCTTGAGGATTAATTTTGGATTTTTTTTTATCTAGAAATCAATGAATTTAAGAAAAAAAGAGCAAAAGTCAGTTAACTCTTGTCGCGTCATCGATGAGAGGTTAAGGAGAGTTAAATTCAAGGCGAAAGATTAAAAACACAGCGTTGCATAGTGCATAGGGTATGGAGGGATGTAAAGAATATTTTCAAGTGTGTATTAGAATTGATTCGAAGATTTTTTTTTTAATGGCGATGCAAATTGTTCTAACCGATATAAAAATTGTTCTAACCGATATAAAGAATGTACACATGTTTTAACCCCCCCCCCCCCCCCCTCACCAACACAACGAATTTCACCAAAAAACATTTGCATACTTCCCCCAACCTTTGCTTCACATAAAAACCAAGACCAACGATTCTGATCAGCTCTCTATTACGAGTATTTGAGCTCACAATGAAATTGTCCTTTTTCTTCGTTTCAACTTAATGCAAATACCGAGTCTGCCGACTACTTGAAAAAGTACTAGAGTCCCGACTGTCAATGAAGCTCAAACTTCATAATTTATATCTAAACTTAGGTCTATGAGTGAAAGGCTTTCAGATATACAGGGTGTCCCAAAAGTCAACGTCAAAACGAAAACGGGTGATAGGGTAGGTGGTGACAGTTATCAAAAAAATAATAAAAAAAATCTTTGTCATGTATTTTGTGAGTTAGAGGCATTCGAAAAAAAAATAAAAAAAATGCTCAACCTCTGACGGCCTTTCAAGTGCCGTGATTACAAATCTTAATTTTACTCAATTTTTTTTCTGTTATGGAACCTCGAATAACCCCGCTAACAATTGCATTAAAAAAATTAAACACACCTGCATTAGTTTCGAAGAAAATGTCACTTTTTTGTCCAACTAAATACTCAAAATTCTTACATGACCCTAATTCAATGGGCTGTAGTGTAAAAAAAAATGCACTACTAAATTTTGGCAAGTTACCTTATAAGTTGGCGCGTTCAATTTTCCTTCCAAAATGGTATAAGGTTTTTTAGAATATTCCATAAATAACGGAAAAAAAATGTTTTTCTCAAATAAACAGGTTTTAAGATAATTCTTTTTCATTCATTAAAAAATAAAATGCACGACTGGGTCGCACGAACTTGCTCTTATGAATTGCTTAGTGGCTGCATATATGGATATTAAAAAAAAAATTAAAATAATTTGGAAAATTCTTTTATTTTTTAAATTAGTTTAAGAGTTTTCTCGGAAAAACTAAGTATGCAATAAAATTTCAAAGCTATATGTCAATCTAGGAAAAAAAATATTGAAAATCGTTCGACCAGTTTCTTTTTAAAAAGGTTATTTTTGAAAAACTTTTCCAAAAAATATTTTGAAATTTATTTGAGTATGTAAATATATGGCAATACGTAGTTTGCCAGCTGCGCGAAATTTGCAGGTTCTACAGAGGGGTGCTCTTTAATTCTGATGATCCGTCAGTGAGTCACTTACTACTTAAGCAATTTTGGATTATGCAATTCCTGTAAATAAGGCTTTGGTGTCAAATTTACCGAAGAAATTGAATGAGCACTTTAATGATTGCTCTTATTTACACCTAAAGATGTCGGCACAATGCATTAGAACTAAGAAATGCAAGAAAATCGGGTTAGTGAAGACATACATCATTTATCACATTATCGATCAATCTTGACATTAAAGGATAGAAACTCATTTTTATGACGCACTACAAGAATGCTTTCCCCGGCTCGAATTTTCCCTCCCAATATGATTTCGATACAGATATTTAAAACCAATGCGCGAAGGAATTTCATTTGTTCTCCCATCCAACCTTCCTGAACGCTCAATAACCCCTTAAAAGCGCGTAAATTAAAAAAATTTCTGAAACATTGAGTCCCATCTAGAAGGAATTAAAAATAGGAAAGAAAAACTAATAAAATTTGGTGTTACATATATAATATTTGTGGTCTTGATTCATATTCCAACCTAGGTTAACATACTACAAAAAAATAATACCTTGTTGCCTCATTTAATTAGATGTAGTGGCAACCACATTATTTTCCATTACATTATTTTTAACAACAACAAAATATAGAAATACCTATTATTAATTCCATGACCTTTTTTTTTGTTGTTGTTGGAATAATTCAATAATCGATACAGTAAAATATTTCAAAAACCTAAATTCCACTAATTAAAATTTGAAGCATTTGCATTTGCTTATTAGAAATTTAGTTGCAGCGTTCATTACCATAAAATCCAAACAAGTGCTTCGTTAAAAATTATATTTCAACACACAAAATAAGAGCATAAGTCTTATTGAATAATAACTTAAGTTTTTTTTTACACACAGGCTTTGATGAGTGGTGGAAATAAAATTCTGCTTATTTTCACTTCACCGTCCATAACATCACATTTGACGTCATATGCTCCTCGTTCAGGCATTTTCATTTAACAATCTGATAAATAAATTTTACGACAGAATAAAAATATAATTGACTGTGTACAGATTACAGGTGAAAATAAGCTTAACTTATAATTAAATAAATCATCCCAATTATTATTATCATTACCTATACCTGCAGCCCCTACTTGACCCATTCTCCCCTATTTATACCAATAAAATGTACGTTTTTCGACAATGAGCGTGAAATTAAATCAAAAGCAAAAACTGAATAAATCGAACGAACCAAAAGGATTATGGTTGCCAAAAATTATATGATTTTACACACACACACACACATACCCAAAGTGTATTCATAGTAAAAAAATTGCCCATGGGTGATGAAGTAAAGTGGAGCGTGTAAACAATAAAAATATAATGTTTTTTTTTTTGCTTATTGTTGTTTTTGGGAAAAGATCACGAGAAGAACATAATGGTCAATATCCGCTTTTAGAAAACGCAAATAATGAGAAGAACTGACTATGATGATAGTAATGGACGGATGGACCTTCAGCTATGATTGTCGGCGAACCGCACCGCATTACCGATTTTATTTCCATGATTAATTACGTTAAATGCGCAGGTTGCGAGAAAAGAGAATGAGAATTTTCAGGTGGGAATATATATGGTTTCCAGGAGATGTGCGGATGCCAAGGTAAAGCTGAACCCTTTCGGGGATTTGCGTGAATCCACGAACAATAGTATTATGCGTATGCCAACCATCAAACCAAACCAATTTGACCGGCTGCGGCTGCTGGCCGACCGGAAAGTTGGTGTGGTACAAAGAGTACGACGAGTTTATGGTTTGAACTCTAGTCCACATATTGAGGCTTCTGCGGTGAGATATTGATGATGATGTGATGGGTTGTGATGATGATGAATCCTATCCATTATCTCCACCAATTTGAGGTTTTAAAACTCTGAAATAAAAGCCGATTTACTTCTTCCATCATAAATTATATTACAGCAGATATTCTCTACTAATAGTTCTATAGTCGAGTTGCCCACCACCAGCTATAATCGCATCAACTACCCCCACGCGTCAGCCGCCATTGCCATCAGGTACTAGCTTTATTTATCAAGGATTGTTATTATCATAGTTAAAATACAATATTCGCATGACTGCAAAAGCATACGGAAAAAAACACAAAAATCGGTTCCAGGAAACATATTCGCTGATTGATAATCGCACCCACGATGTTGCAGGGTGGGCGAAGGATTCTAATGTCGATTTGAAGGATTATAAACGTTCAAATATCAAATAAATGCAGAAATTAGGTCCTTTACGAATTTTAAGCCTGCAACTAGTGTTTTTAGGAAGTAAATGATGTTATTGGACATCCATAAATGCTGAAGTGGGTCTATCGACGCTAATGAATATAGAACATAGTTGGGAGATTTTAGCTGGGCTTCGATTTGACTGAGCTTAAGCTTTAACCTGAAAAATAGTTAAAAATTAAATATTTGCGTAGATTTTTTACTATTTTACTAAATTATCTGGTACAAATTATTAATCACATTTTATGGAGTGGATTTATTAGAACCAACTAATGAATCTATACAGTCAAGGAAATTATAATAAGAACACTTTTAGCAATTTTTTTTAAAGTGGATTTTGTATTTGTTGCATTGTTAACAATTTATCACCCGATTTTAATAAATTGGCTTTCTGATTTTGCAGATGGCGATGCCGCACCGTTTTTGTATTGATTCTGCCTTTTCATAAAAATTATTGTCTGCTTCAAGAAAATTGAAAAGACACTTACTTTTCTTCACGTTTTATTAAAAAAAATATGAGTGTGTGTGTTATTCACACTCAGTCGAAGTGAAACTTCAGAGACGTAACCTACGAGAGAATGCGACGAAGAACTCAGCCATCCAGCACCAGTTTCCGGCTTATTTTCAAACTTTATTTTATAACTAAATGTTTGTAACACGTATCTGTACAAACACATATTCAAGCATATAAAAGTACGGTCACGCTTGCTTTTTCGCTATCGATCTGAAGAGCAGGGTCTTTGGGAATCATTTGCGTCCCTTTGACTCAGTTCTAACGCCACTTAAAAAAAAAAATCATCGAAAACGGACTCCTTTCAAAAATGCAGGACTGTTTTTAAGAACTTACATAATTTTTTGAATGCCAATTTTCTATATAAATACTTTCCGTATGCATTTTTTTGCATTTTGATTCTTCTTGAAATAAATAAGACTTTTTTTTTAGTAATTTCATGGAACATGTTTTTCTGTTTGTGAACTTTGTCAATGGCGGCGCGGCGCTAGTCGTGTTATTTACTTTACATCAAAAGTCTGCTATTGTTGTTTCTGCTTCACATGGCAATCTAGACAAAAATCAAGTGTTGGTGAGCTTCGTCCATATAGATGGCGCACCTAACGTTCCGCTTATTAAGAGTACTACCTATAGTATATATATATGTATTATATATATATACAATGACTAAGCTCATTCAAATCTTTTCCTAAAGCTTCTTCTGTTTGCAAATCACGTAGGTACTAACAAACATACTAACTTACTCGTATCAACGCGTCTGCTCGCTCGATTTAACTTGACATAATGTATCAATGCTTAGTAGACCAGAGTGGGAGGCTACGTAGCATGGGAGAAATTGAGAGCTTTTTTCATTCGTTCTCTCTCAGGCTTGTTCCGTTATATTAATTTGTTTGATTTATTTGCTAAAAAGTGTCATGGCGCATTTCCGTTTCGTCGAGTTTCAAATCACCCCGATATTAAAGAAGATTCACTTCAAAAATTAAGACTTTTGTGAAGAAACCTTGAATCCTTTTTAAAAAAGAACTATCAAGTTTCTGTTGAGCGCATCAATTATTATTTTTGGCATATTGCGCGTGACTTCATTGGAGTTTCGAAGACTGTAGTTGTACGTTTTTGATTGATGTTTAGTGTAAAACCTTAAATGTTAACTAGATTTTAAATTTTCACCAAACAAAATAGATTTCTAAATATACAATTGAGTAGCGGCTTTCAATCTTTTTTAGTAGCGGAGCACTTTTCAGTCCAATTGTTCAACTTTTCCGAAAAATTCCACATTGAATTTCGACTTTATTTCTCAACTTTTCATTCTTATTTTTTTTTCTTTTTTTTTCGCGTATTCCTTTTCAAAAGAAAAAGGCTTTTTAAGTTCTTTTTGATGTTATTTCCCAAAATGGAAAATTATGTCGATTCGACTTTATTGCTTTCTGTCAGAGAAACTGGATCTTAAAATGCAGAATTTGGTCTTCCAACCGAAACATTTTCTTTGATATTTGTGTGGTAGTCTTTCAAAAATTAACAGAAGAAACTAACGAGCGATCCTGCTGGGTGAACATAAAACTAGTCGGAAATGACCGAATCTATTTAAAAAAAAATCTATCTTGCTTCGAACAAAATGAAAAATTTCAGAAGCGCAAATATAATAAGCAAGAAGTCAAAGTTCCAGAGAGAAGAATTTTGCACTTCTGAAATATCATGGAACTTTGTCATCCCTTCATATCTGTCAACAAAGCATTTGGGTATAACATAGTGCTACTATGGGTGCTCCACTGAGCAAAAACAAAAGTTTGATTTGCTTATTGGAATGAGAGTTCTACCTTATTTCTGCACGTATCTCTTATTCAACACCTTTCAAGTTAAAATCGAATATTTTGAATTTGTCAGGTCCTTTTTCCAAGTAAACTCACAGTTGCATATGAGTTGAAAATACGTTCCAACCGATTTCAGGAAAAGCTGTTGCTTCAGACAACCTTAAAGGTAAAATTTAAGTCCCGTAATACGAAATTTAATTCAAAATTTAATCACCACCCACCCACCACCCCATTAAACGATTTGAAATTAAAGATGAATACAAAATTTAAGCACCCTCGCCTCGTGCTAAAGTCATACTAATCACTTGCCACAAAGATAAACGAAGAGATGCGGATTTTTCAGAAGATATAGCTACATTCAATTTTGATTAGCTTTTCCCAATCATTATTGTGTGGCACCAGTACCAGCAACGTTTAAGTAACCACGCAATCCACCACCACCTCCACCATCATTAATAAAACCGCCATCGAAGACTTATAAATTATCTCGTTTCATAACCTAGAATATTGTACTGCACACTCCTCGTCGACATCATCGCCGGATTTAAGACGGAAATAATGAGATATGTGCCGTAGAGCAAAGTACGATTCCTGCTCTACCATCTTATCTGAGCTTAAGGTTCGCGATCTCATGGATTTCTCTTTACTGATTCTCGCAGTCATAGCTGCTATCCTTCCGCCGCGCCCCTACCCCACTTATTCACTTATTTATCATATCCCGTTTGGAAGAAAACGACAAAGATGGCTGTGATATTGAATTAAAGAAAAGCACACAAATCGTTGAGCATAAAATCATAAAAAGATATAAAATTAAAAAAAAAAAAAAAAAAAAATTGAAAATGAATATTTTTATATCGGGAATTAATAAGGCTCTTGTGCGATTACCTTTCTTCGTATAATTCTTATCGTTTTGGAATACTATGATGCCAATGACAGCAGGACTCAGCGCTCAGCGGATCACGGATTTATAGAATCGAGATTATTTGTTACATTAAACTAATGATTATGATGGCGCATGGTATCAAGAAAGATATATACTTATTGCTTCTCTTCTATAAAGGCACTTAAAAAGGTGCTTCCATGGGGTACTGAGGGGTTATTCGATGTTGAGACTGAGGGTAGTACTGTGGACTAAAATAGAATTTCGACTTAAGGGATTTTTATCATAACAAAATAAATTGACAGCTCGATCTGGTTATTAGGTGGAATGAAACATGATATACCCAACATTTATTTGGAATGGTATTTTTTGGTTTATTAAAAATAATTAGCAAGGCTTTAACATTTTTTTTGTAAAAATTTGTTGATTTCGAAAACAATCTATTCAAAGACATAAAGAAACATTTTTATGGGTGAAATGAAATATATTTCAATACTATAAGTCGAGTAATCATTCTGTTAAAGATTTGAATGGGAGAAAGAATGCATTCGATCTTCAAGACTGAAGGACGAAAAATTCAAGAATCAATAGTTACCGTAAGAATTGTGTGGGTACATTTTCAAGGTACGAATATCTTTATCTACACTGTTAGGAGTTTACTAATTTAGTTAATAACAATAAGGATGAAGAGTGTTAGTATATAGAGCAAGTTTTATTAATCGGAACAATTAACGTAAGAGAGCGTAGGCAAAAAACAAAGAGACAGATTTAAGGGTGTTGCTGGCAGCATAGGAAGATAACACAGAACAGAGACAAACGACGCGACGGACGTAGTTCTCTGTTTTTACCTGCAAGTTGAAAATCTACTGGTATGGTACTGGTATTGATCTTGAATGTCTGAAGATCAAAATGGCATGGGAAAATTGTGCCAGGCAATTCATTCCACATTCGTGTTGTACGGCTAAAGATAGAATCCCTATATTTCACGGTACGTCCGAAATTGGGCTCAAGTGTAAACTGATGAGCGTTCCTAGCAAGACGAGTATTACGGGGGAAATGTTTAAGGGGTGGAACGCAACTGGCTACCTCGAGTGAGCATTTTTTGTAAAAGAATCTGTAAAATAAGGAAAGACATGAAACATTTCGACGATGTTCAAGGGATGGAAATGTTTCCATAATGCTTCTCTCTCCTATCAATTTTAACGCTTTTTTCTGAACTCTGTCGAGCAGGTAAAGAAAAGTTTGAGAAGCACCTGCCGAGAGATGGGAGTTATACTCGAGTTTAGGGCGTATAAACGCTTTGTAAATTGTAGCCAGATCAGAAGGGGTGAAAAACTTCTTGCATCTATTAAAAAAGCCTAAGCATCTTGCAGCATTCTTGGCAATCTCAAGTATATGATCATTCCAACGAAGATTGTCACTGATACACATACCGAGTACTGATAGCTTTTCGGCCTCCTCGATGCAAGTACCATTCATGGATAATGGCATAGGGGGTATGTTTAGCTTCAACGACAAAAGACAGCATTGAGTTTTCTACGCATTAAACTCCACACGATTTCTAGTACCCCAATTCACAATGCTGTTTAAATCGGAGTTTAATGAGCTTATCATACGATTTCGTTGTAATAACACGTCCGAAGGCGAAGGCCGTGAATTATCAAACGTATACGAAAAGCTGAGGGTTGAGTCGTCAGCAAAACAATTTAATGGATTAGAAGTCACAGACAAGAGATCATTTATAAAAATGAGAAAGAGATGCGGAGACAGAACGGAGCCCTGGGGCACACCAGCATTTATTTTGTGGAGATCAGACTTGAAACCGTCTAATACAACTTGTATTGATCGGTCCAGAAGATAGCTTCTAATCCAACGAATAAGAGTATCATCGATACCAAATGCACGCATTTTCGATAAAAAGAGCTTCATGCCAAACTCTATCAAATGCCTTTGAAATATCAAGCGCAATAATCTTGCTTTCGCCAAAGCGATGCACAGATTTGTTCCACTGTTCGGTGAGATATGCCATCAGATCACCAGTGGAACGATTGCTGCGAAAGCCGTATTGACGGTCATTTAAAAGTTCCCGATCTTCGAGATATTTCTTGAGCTGACGATTTATCAGCGTTTCCATGGCCTTGGAAAGAAGGGACGTAAGTGCAATTGGTCGGTAGGACGTAGGAGGAGGGCGAGGAGGAGTCACCTTTTTTTGGGACGGGCTGGATAAAAAATGCTGTTTTCCATCTACTAGGAAAGATTCCTGAACGATAGGAGCGATGAAAAGCTATGTGGAACTCGAATAGACTTTGACAGTTCGTGGCAATTTCTTTGCTGTTCGCGTTGAACAGTATATTTAATACAATTTTACTTATTTCAACAATACAAATTACCTATTTTATTATACTAGCATGTTTTAAAATGCAATCTCTATCGATTGGAAAAGTTTAAGCTTAAAAATATGCTATATAAATTCTTAAAATATTATTTGTTCGGCACATTCGTCCATTCGTTGGTCGCTCTCATGTGAACACTCCTCAACAACTTCAAAATCTTTATGTTCGCTTCTGTTATGTACAGAAATTTCATTCGATGTTCTCGGAATTTCATGAACAAAATTATGCGGATTTTAGTTCGTTGAAGGTTCGTTTCTTTGCTCTCATGTGAATAATATTCACTTAAGAAAACTGCTTTTTATTTCAAAACTAACTAAATTCTAACAAACAGTTCATGCGAAAATATTTTTTTTTACAAATACGTCTGTATGAATTCCACGTCCTTAAAATTCCACAGCATAATTGGGAGAAAAATACTGTTCATAATGTCAATTTTTGTTTTCCACTAATTGAAATTTTAAACCATGGCGTGGAAAAAATTGTGAAACAGTATTTTTTTCATTTCACGAGCGGTGAGTACCATAGTCTATATGGCAATGAATTAGTGAGTTTCTAAGTTATTTTGCTAATTTAAAAAGTTGAGAGATATTTAAAAACTAACAACAAGTTCTCTTACATAATTAAATTTCAACATCTTATTTCGTACAATCAATTGGTTTAAGGTTTAACAAAAATGTAATCCTCGAGAATATCGTCACAAAAATTAACTTAACGTAAGTGTCTATTTTTGGAACAGATTTGTAAATCGTAACATTCGTATTACGGCCAAACCAGACGTCTAAATAAAAAAATGTCATGCTCGTTATAATTATATGAGAAAGACAATGACATCAGAATAGGGTTGGATTTTTTAAGCCAACTATACCTTGTGTTGAGAATATTAAAGCACATTAAAGAAACCTCTCGTTAACACTTAAGAAAAATGTAAAACCTAAGCAAACACATTCACGTCTCAGTTGTGGAAAGCTCCTTTCTTTGCATTATTTCATACCATTCATTGTTAATTTAATTGACTTTTCTTAAGTCGCTTTTTATGTTAGGTTTTCATTATGATACAAAAAATGTCCACTAAAAAAAAAAGAAACAAAAAACAAATAAGTTGCAACAATGCAAAAAAAAAAATTAGCTTTACTCATAGCGTGAAGAAATTAATTTCAAATTTTGCATGTTAAGTCGAATTAATAAAAAAAAGCAGTGGCAGCACTGTTTTAATTGACAACCATATTGTCATCTGTCATGTGATTTATCTTTAGTTTGGTTTGCAATTTGATCACAAATTAACTGACGCCTGAACAACGTTACAATGTAAAATAAAACAAAAAAAAAAAATGTTTTGGAGTGCTTCGTGGACTGGAAAAATCATTGGTCCTTACTTCTTTGAAAACGATACCTACCATCTAAAGAGTTTCAGTCAATGGGGACCGTTATAGAGCCATATTTAATGACTCCTTCGTTCCTGAATCGGCATGCGCCATAGTTAATTTTTGTTTTTGCACTTCAGTTCTCGAAAGCAAGCAGGAAACGTTTGGTGAGCTAGACTATTTTCTGTGGGGGTATGGGAAGTATTGCCGATATTCGACCCAAAATGCTTCAAAGAGTGATCGGCAATTGGACCTCAGGATTGTACTACATTCGAGCCAGCCGCGTTTTAGAGCGACTAAAATATAATCTGTGAGAATTTCGAAAGTCAAAGTTTTTGACATAATACACACAAATCAGTATGAGGAATTTTTGTTATGAATCATGTTTTTCAATGTTCCTCTGAATTCTTGGCTAGAGTGAAGGGTCTTACGAGATGTGATCTGACCTCTCTTTTAATAACCGGATAAGATTAAGATTTTTGAAAAACCAGCAAAGCTGTTAAAGTTGGATCAGACAATTCTGAGTGCATTGTAATTCGCACACAGCCAAGTACATTGAGAAAATTAAGTTAAAAAAAAAAAAAACGGAAGACAAATCAATAGACACCGTTTGATTTTTATCAAAGGTAATTCTTAAAAAGCATTTCTAGGTGCTTTTCAGAAACAAAAAAAAAAATCATATCAAAACAAAAAGAAACTGTCCTTTCAAGGTATCTGTTGGGGGTGTGGGTGGGGATTGGGTAACGTTAAGATTCTCCCCCAAACTACACCCCACAAAGTACAAAGTTTCTAGATTTGCAACTTATTTTTTATTTCTTGCTTTACCCAAGACTAACCCCATTTTCTATCGGTTGACAGGCCAGATTGGAAAGAGTACGTTCTTTCCTTTTCGCCACCACCACCTCAACCACAATACCGCAATATGTTCCACTGGCGATTAATATTCTTCATTCCTCCATTTTTTGTTTGTCTTGAAGAAAGAATAAAAAAAAATTATTATTGGATTAGAAATGTAGAAATATCCGTTATTAGTTTCGACTTAAGACGAGCCATCTCTGATGTGCCTTGTCTGTTTCTTATAGCCTATGGTCAGTATTGTTCGTCTTAAGGAATGTGCAAATATTAAGAACACACCATCACTATGGGCAGGAAGGGGGTTGGGCACTTGGCACTGGTTAGGGGATAAGTGGGTTGTTACAAAAAAAAAAACTGAAATTTTATTCTTTGACGCCTTTTGGAAAAATCCACTCACAAAGCGTTCTTATATGCATTCCAATAACTTATGGTGTAAGGGCTTTGGACAAATATGAAATCTCTTACAAGGAAAAGACTAAGAGGGGATTTAGGTTACCTTTTCTGTTATTTTCTTGAAGAATCGAATCGTATGATTGGAATTTGTGCCAGAAACAGATTGGTATGTGAAAAGGAGAATGACATGACGTATCGTATAATGAATCGGAATTGTGTTGGTTTTAATAAGAGAAGCTTTTGCTGGAAAGTTTATGTTTAAGGAAGTGTTTAGCTTGAGCATTATGTAATATTTTATGTCAAGTACTTATTTACTTACTTTTTTAACAAGTCCTATCACGGAATAAGATTTCCAAGCAATAAAGTTGATACATATGTTCACTGAAACTGAAGTCTTTACTTTAGTTTCCTCCCAGATCCTTACACCTTTGAAATATTAAATTCATTATCATATGTACTGGGTACCCGTTTCCTTAAAAAGGTCATTGTCTGACATTTCGTTGAATGTAGGTTTAAGCCAGATAGTCAATGGCAGCTGGCAGATCCACGCTGTCATTAGCATAGAAAGTATAGTTTAAACGGATTTCTTATCATCGTGACGCTATTGATAACGTGTATAAAGGTACTGGACCCAGGTGGCTACCTTGTTGGACTCCCGATTCTTTGATTTTTGAATTGAACTACGAGTATGTATGTTTTATTTTGGAGATTAGAATATATCCAGTTAACAAATCCTACACGGAGACCTAAAGCCTTCAATTTAAGCATAAATTATTTCATGTGAAAGTTGGTCCAACAGGGACCTTTAAACCTCAAATAGAAAAAGACTAGCGAAAAAGAGTTGAAGATTTGGTATTTACAAATATTGCAGACAGTCTATTATAAGTAATACTAACGCTAGTCTGAATTTTGATCGAAATTTTGTATATATATTTTTTGGCGTTCGATGTTGAGCTTTTTAACAAAAAACTTTTCACCGATTGAATAAAATGAAAAAGAGAACGATCGTCGGCGACTGTCGGCGATTAAATTTGGTCAAAAAATTAAGTCTCAACAATAATGAGATTTTTGTGGGGTATTATTCTTTCGATTCTTAAAGTGAGACCCATTGTGTTGTACTCTTTATATCTTTGTGCTAGTCAACGGTCTGCTCAAAATGGTGCTTTGATTCAGACTAAGCACTGGGGGATTTCTGTGCTCCAAAAGCAGTATTCACCTCTGAAAAATGTCAAATTCTTCAACAATAATTTCAAACTGTTAACAATAACGTTCAATTATTCTTTAAAATAAAATTAATAAAATCACACTTATAAAGTTCTTGAACTTAATAAGCACACGAGAAGCATTCTCATTTCCGGATTAAATCATTCATTTTCCTAAACATCTCAAAAGCCTCTTCATTTTATCGGAAATGGTCAGTTGACCGATGAGCGATTAAGAAAAAGCCTATCCTCTTTGAGAATCAGAAAATTGAACCCTTCTCCAAAAATGTTGTAATAATTATTATTTTACGCATAACTAAGTAGCAACTTATCTTTCTTAGTCCAGTTCAATACATCGCCTGCGAACCCGAAAGGGGTTAAGCTCACCATAACAACTATGGTGAAGATTGATATGTTAGACTAAAAGTGTATGTGTGTGGGTGTGTGTTTATGTGGACTCTGGGGGGCTGTAAGTGATGATTGTGATTGAAGAAAACAATAATGCTAATCACTTGGTCCTTAAAAATCTTCAAACCCCACTCGGGCTCAACGCACAAAACTGGCAATCATTAATTTTCCATAATATTCCAATGAGAATTATCTATTAAGAAGGATTTAACTGAAACAGGTCTAAGGACCAGGACCAGAACCAGCCCATCACATACCTTCCTACCCGATGACGATGACCCTCATCTTAAGCTTGACTATATTTTTATATAAATGTATATTATATGTGAGTGTATGTGTTTAAGAAATCCTTCGTCTGTTTAATTTCTTGTATAAAAGGATAGAACAAGATGAAGATTTTTCGGACTTGGTATAAGACTGTATGGGGATGAAGTAAGGATGTTGCGCTTGATTCTGCCTTTGCCAAGTGTTTGCTAAGAATTTGTTTTTCAAGGAGCTCATCATACATCCTACGCACTACTATAGTAGAATCTATCTTAAAGTAGAAAATCCCAACAACACTATGGTAATACCCTTAAATATACACAGGACCAGGATACACAGAACAGTTGTAGGTATAGTAAGAAACACGAAAACACCATCCAAAGTACAGAAATTCCTTACGAGGGCAATCATTCCAAAGAAAACGAAAGGAATGCAGGAGAGCTTAAACAAGTTAAGAAAATCTCAAGTGTGGAATTAAGTCCAGTTTTTGGTTCACCTGGTGGACCTTATAAATAATAACATACACTCTACAGCCAATTGGTATGTTGAGAAACACAAACACACAGGACACTCATGAAGAAGGACGATTGTTATCTAAAGGGTTATTGTAGTCGAATGGGGCTGCGATGACGGTGGGTGGGTTGAATATAAGAAGAAAGTGTATTTAGCTATAGCTACAAGGAAAAGAAGGGACAGGAGCTTACGAGAATAACTTCTTTGACCGGAAGACGGATAGTTTTCTTGGGAGGTTTTTAATACGGCATAAGCGTGTGTGTATGTGTGTGTGTGTGGATGGATGTATTGCTAGAAAATCCACAAGAAACAGGATGATTAAAATAGTGTGGTTTCTTAAAAATTACTGTGTGTACATGTGTTATGGCAGCCAGCTACTTAGGGCTTTTCGTTGTTGTTCTTCAGTAGATTGATGGAAGAAAAGGGGAAGACGAAGGAAATGACCCTTATCAATGGGGAACTTGATTTAATTTTTCTTGGGGATTGGCCACTTCAGATTTTCTTGGTTATTTCGTCACTCATATCTTAAGCCCTTCTCGGGTTGTGATAATGGATTATGCAAGAAAATAATTACTGAGAATATGAAATATTAAGGAAATGCTTGTTTTTCGTAACATGTTGTGTATACTGTATAGGTATGCTTAAACGATGAAATTGGGAGATTAAGAATTGGGTTTTTGAGGAAAGAAATGATTCCTTCAATAATTAAGGTTTTTGAAAAAACTAGGCACAGCAGTGTGCTTGGAAAATAAAAAAAGTTTAAAGACTTAAATAATTTAAAACAAAAACGTTGTCGCCAGCCAGCGTGAAAGAACACTTCTTCACAACAATGATAGTAACATCATACACCGGGTGCTGAAGCAGATTTGTCCAAAGAAACTATTAACGCTAAAGTTACAGTCTTTGGGGAGCCTTGCACAGACTGCAAATGGTCATTGTCATTTTTAGTTGAATATGATCCCTGCCATATGGCCACTGTATGGCTGGCTCGGATGTAGTCCAATCTTTAGGTCCAATTTTCGCGATGAATCTTTCAGCATTTGGGGTCGTACATGTATCGGTAATAACACACCAAATGTTTTTTTCCAAGTCGTCAATCGTAAAGGTGGTAGGTGAAGACTATAGCGAATTCACAGAAAAATTTTCTAGCGGTATTAAATTGCACGATCTTGAAGATATTGAAGGGTCAAAAAAGCGAAATTATGGGTTCACCAAATTTTTTTCAGCATCAAATTAATTGTGAAAACTGCTGTTGTGTAACATGCTGCGCCATCTTGGATCGAAAAATGCATTGATCATGGTTCTCTATTCGCTTATTGAAGCAGCCATTACAAGCTTCATCGCTGAACGAAATTTTCTTCTGAAAATCGGGATCAACAGAAATCTCGTTTCTAAATAAATTTCTAAAATTTGCATGCGTTGTTCAGGCGTCAGTCGTCATGATGAAATAAAAAAATAGTTGATGACAACAGACAAAATGGCTGTCAAGAAGACATTCATTAAATATCTAAAAGAAGTCTTATCCAAAAACCTTTTTCAGTTCTGTAACATCAAAATTCATTAATTCATTCATTCGGTGTAGACTACAGGGACTTTACATACAATCACAGGAAATAGTCTAGCTGTGTTAAATCGCACGATTTTTGTATGCGTTCGCCAAATATTTCCACCACCAAATCAATTGTTCCACGTGTTGTGAAACTTTTTACGCCATCTTGTTGTTTAATTTGCACAATTTGCATACGTTGTTCAGGCGTCGTTGTCATCATGAAAAACAAATGAATTAATGGCAAAACCCAACTAAAGATAAATCACATGGCAAAAGAAAAAATGGGTGTCAATGAGTACAGTTAGTGGCGGAATCACGGGGGGGGGGGGATGGGGGACAGTTATCACGTCAAAATATCCGCTTTTTTCAAAAAATCGGTGGGCTTTAAGTTCCTTCAAATCTTTACTTTCAGATGGTGTAAAAAAATACACATATCAATAGTAGATTTTCTCAGAAAATGAGCCAAAAAAAAGCAACAACAAAAATTCGACTTCGAAATTATTTTATGTAAAATTTTGAGCTATATAATTAAATTTTGGAGTCGTTGGACCCCCCCCCCCCCCCCGCCATGACCAAATCCTGAATCCGCCACTGTGAACAGTGCTACCAAATTAGAGTCTTATACCTTTTGAAACAACACCCTTTACATCATCTTTACATATGCGTTTCCTTGAGCTCAAGATTTCATCAAATATTTAAAAAAGTCTTATCCGAAAATCTTTTTCATTTCAAGATTTGAACGTATTTTAAGCACAATATAAGTACAATTTTTGGAATAATAGACCAACAAGATGTTCTGATTTAATATAACGAACTCATTGCAATAGTTTACTGACAATGTTGCATACTTAAAGATTAGTATCGTCTTAAGGCTTCTTATTTTTTTTTTTGAAAGTACATTTAATCGGAATTCAATACAAGTCTTGAAAAGCTAATGCACATTTGTCATAACCTTGAAATTGTTTGCTTGAAGTACAAGTAAACAAGCTTTGATATATAAGACTCCTTAAATGAGGTATCTTTGACATATTATAGTAGACTCGCGCGGTATTAGCTACAAGGCTTACTTAACTATCATTATTTACGCTTATCGCATATTATATCTTTTTCAATTTGCAAAAACATTATTTACATTGCACAACTTTTGGTTTACCTGCTTATCCTCTCCCTCCACCTTCCATTGCAAAAAATAGTTATAGGCTTGATGTCACACTTTTTCGAACTCTCAAGAAGCCAATATTGACGTGGTTGCAATTGCAGGGGTAACTTGAAAAATGCGCTTTGCTTATCCAACGATAAATTCATTGTTAAGCACCCACCTACCCGCTCCGCTCCGGACGCTCAACCAAAAACCCTTGAAACTCTGCGAACGCTTTAATCAGCCACAAATAGATTTTTTTTTTTAGAGTGTTAAGCATGAAGTGGATCACAAATCGCTGATAAAATTTCAACCCCATGTAGAGGCACTATATGTTTTTTTTTTTTAAGGTGTTAACTTTAATATAGAATGCAATTTTTTTTTATAGTTGCTGTGAGTGCTGTGCAATGGATTTAAGCGGCTATGTAAATATATTTTGTAAATCAAATTTTCATAGAATTAATTTTTATTGCCCTCTTTTCTGGGCTGCGATGAAGTGACTGGCACTCGAATGAAAATAGGTGATGAAGTCATTCGTAATCGCACTTCAAAAACTCATGTTCGAAGAGATTTCAATATTTATTGTGGAATAAGCTTAACGTTGGAAGTTGAAGTATTTTTACGCTGGATTAGAACTTTGATGATTTGGAATTTGAATATTGAGATTGCCGATATTGATGGAGAGATATGATAAGGGAATTTCAATTCCAGGTCCACACAGTTTTTTTTTTTTCTAAATACTCAAAAAAAATAGAGGGAACTACATTATAAGAACTTAAAATATTTTTAAATATTATATTTGAACCCATTGTGACAAATTTTAATTGGTTTCGGTGAGTTTGTTCAAACCGTGAACCAAATTACCCGTTTTCTCAGAATACCAAAACTTTTGGTTTGCCCCTATCAAATTGCAATCAATATTCGTTACGGTTCAGCAGGCGATGTTGTATACCAAACCTATGAATAATCTTTCAAAATTTAAGCGAAATCAATCATCAAATGAAAAAAATTTATATTAAAACTTTCGCAGAATTACTAAAGTAGCGTTGAACCAGGAAATAAAGGACAATTTGACAGCTGTTTTCCTCAAATTCTGCGTTTGATACAAGGTTCATCCACTAAGCTCCTATAATTATTAACAGTTTTTTGAGGAGATGCTTTATTTAACTTATGACGAAAGTTCGACTTAGAAATGGCTACTCCTTTTTATATTAAGGTGGGATAGAATAAACAACAAATAAAAAAAAAAAAACAGAGGTTCCTATAAAGAAAATGATCTTTTAAAATCTAGAATGATTCTTAATAAGTTCCAGATTCTTCGAGATTTGTTGTAGCGTTATTGTAGCCTTCTTGAAAAGGCGTATTAAAAGTCTTTACACAACTCGAATATTTCTCACATAAAAAAAAAACAGATACCATGGTATTTGCAATACCATAGAGGGTGAAACACACTTGGTTAGTATACGCTGACAGCATTGTCTATTGTTTACAAGCAAACCACAACAAATGATTTCAGAGGGTCGCTGTTAAAGCAGCAAATAACTTTAGTTCTAAAAAAATCACTTGAGAAGAATGACACTGCTGTCGTTAAAAAGATTGGTATACTACGATGGAAACCCAAGTATCAATACCATGCTAATACCATGTTGCTCGCGTGGTATTGCCCTGACACAAAGGTGGTATCTATATACTCGAATACCATGGTATCGATACCAGCAGTGTATCACTTGCGATTATAGGTACTATAAGGCAAGTTATGCATTCGTAAAAAAACAACCATACATAACATTACGATGATAGAGAAGCCTAAAAAAGTGGGTCCGACAATTCTGTCTGTCTGTCTGTATCGGTACCTTTAGCCCAAACGGCTGAACCGATTCGCTTCAAACTTCGTACATAGTATTATTATGATGTCCTACAGTGGAATTTTCGGAATTAGCAATCTAGCTCCAAAACTAACGGCCATATGAATTTTTATGAAAAACTAATTTACCTATCTCAAAAACGGCTCCTACGATTTTGATAAAACTTTCTGAATGGTGTTTTTTGAGTGAAATTTATGTTTTGGTTGGAACAGATTTTTCAGGAAAAGTCTTATAACGGTACCTCCCATAGGAAGAGTTCTTTCTTAACAGAGTTTCTCGTAAGCCACTTCACGGATTTCGATGAAATTTTTAATGTGAAAGCTCGTTTATAAACAAAATAAAATTAGTTCTTTGATTTTCCAAAAAAAAATTTTTTGGGTTAAAAAAAAAGTTTTTGTTTTCTGATAGGTACTTTACACTGCTAGATGTTGACATTCTCAAAAATTAATAAAACTTCATGATTTTTTCAATGCTTTTATCCGAAAGTCTCAAGCCCCAAGACCATTTTAACAGATTAGAGCAAGTTCGTACGTACTGTCGTGCACTTTTTTTGTTGTCTTAGTGACAACGAAATTCAAACTTGACTCGAAGACAAAGGGAAAAGCATTATATTAAATCTACCAAGACCATCATGAAAATTCTCGGGACGAAATGAATGCATCATTTGGCGGGCGTATTCGCCCATACGCCGCTCAGCCATCTAAGCTATTATCTGCTCTTCGATCGACTGTCTCTGCCTCTGTCCTATTAATAGGTACTCCTTTCATACATAAAGGACTGAAAATCACCCAAAGAACACATCGTTGATCCGATGATGTCAATACCATCAAAATAGCCAATTACGAGTAAGCGGATCTATACAAAATCGTAAAGCTGGTATATACATGCGAGTTGCATATACAAATACCTCAAGAAGAATGACAGCACCTTACCATATCTTAAGCCTTTAGTCGACATCAAGAAAGTCAATGAAGTTCTGTCAAGCCTTGAGGTTCATCAAATTACTTTCCTTCAAATGCTTTTAAAAATCGAATTCTTAAAATTTTGGTAAAACACATGTTTGAACTGGTCAAGGGTCAAGTAGTCGGCTATTAAAGTAATACTCAAGATATGATTGGATACTCAAAATAGCTGACAAAAAAGAATTAGTGTGTCCCTAGTTACAGCGTACACTATCTGCTAAGTAAGAACAAACAAAACTCCAAATCCTTAACCCAATCATTAGGTTCAAAAATGTATTTTTTGTCTTAAGCTGTAGGTACTAAACGAGTAAACTTTTGACTTCATCCTGTGACTCAACAATTGACACAGCCTTCACTCTTATTCCTACCCAATTGTGCAACCGAAATCTGTTTACATAAACTAAGATTTGAAAAACCAAATGAAAGTTAAATCTTTGGTTTCAACTCGTTTGAGCGTATGAGTGTTAGTGTGAGTGTGTATCTATTCTACATACTATACACAAACCGAGAGAAAGGACAAAATAAAGCAAAGCATAGACTATTATGCTCCTATACTTCTGCCCCAGTAGACTAATTTCACATTTGAGATTATAACCAAAATGTTAATCTGCAACTTATACACTCTCCTTGCTCCTAACTTCTTACTCCATCTTTCCGTGTATCATCTCTTCATCCACGACATTAAAGCAGAAATCTAAAATGTCTGTGTGATATGGTATTTGCCAGCATATACAGTTATTAATTGTTCTAATTCTCTTGATGTACACTTTCTATATTCTCTAATAATGTATGTATAAATATATGCAAAGGTATACCTATCTAATATAGAATTGAAATAACATCATCTAATCCCTTTAACAAGGAGACATCGACATCGACATCGGAAAAGACTTTCCAGATATTTGCTCCAGCCCAGTACAGCTCAACCCAGCTCCTACAGGCGCCTCTTCTCTTAATTTCAAATGTTTCTCCAATTGTTTGTGTTTTGTTGAGTCCTGGCTGTGAGATATATAGAAATAATTCTCATTCCCCTAATTAAAATAGGATAAGCTCGTTTGAAGGAATTTACTAAAGATTTGCCACATCCTCAATAGTGGTTATGTTCTTGGTTAAAGTTTCTTCTGCTATAAGCTCTTTGGTTACAGATACACTATGATATTTTTTAAATTGTGTGGTTTTGAAAATGATTGTTAAATGTCAAGCATTGTTCAACCAAAAACGGGGTGGCAGACAAAATTCAGGAATATCAACCCACTACATTCTTCTCGTCCTAATTTGTGTCTCCTGTATCGAAACATAGCGTAAAATACCTCCTTCATAATTAAATTTAACTTAAAATTACACTTGATTCTACCGAAACATTTTTTTTGCTCTTGAAATGTATTCTTCGAAACCCATTTTCACACCATAAACAGCCTTTTTTTCAATCCAACCGATTGCTTTTTATCATGTGGCGAGGCGAGGTTTTTTTTCTGTGTGTTAGCTTCGCACACACAACAATTGGGTGATATTCAATTTAAGGGGATTACTTGCTAATTTGTCATCCCCCCACACTTGCTGTGTCTGTATATCCAACCGACATATTCACCCAAAGATTCGAGCTGTATACAGACTAATCCAGTGCAAACCTCAAAAACACACACTTACTATACCCCCCGCACAGCCCATACATGGTGGGCGATATAGATACCATGTGGATCAAGTAAATTCTTCCTTGTTGAGTGTCTTCTTGTTTCGAATGTGTTTATAGGGTGTTTCAAAATTAACTGAGCAAAAATTGAGAAAAAATAAATTAATATCGATTAAAGTGTTTTTGTGGGTGCATATGATTTTGTGTATCTGTTGTGAAACTGCAATGTCATTTGCGGGACAAAAATATACGGTTGTGGCCTCCCATGTGGGATATCTAAAGTTCGACTCTCAGGAAAATCAAGTGAGGTATTTAATTTTAATATTGTGTCTTTCGAATGACCACTTTAATCTTCACAAAATCTGGTTATTATTTGATGGACTTGCTTAAATTTCGTATTTTTTTTAATGATGAGTCCGCGCAAAAGGGGATATTAATACCCTTTATATGAGTTAACACAGTGCCAGCGTTTAAAAGGAAATACCGGTGCAAACTGGTTTTAAAATACCTTTATATCGCAATGGGAGGGAAAAAGGAGACGGGTAAAGCATTCCACATTCTTGTAGTGTGGCTAAAAAAGGAGTCTCTGTACTTAACAGTACGTACGAAATTAGGCTCGAGGGTAAATTGATGGGCATTCCTTGTTGATCGGTTTCCTCAATGCAAGTGCCTTCCCCCTGGTTGGTTATGCTTAAGCGACAGAAGACAGAGTTTTTAAGGCACTAAATTCCACGCGGTTGATAATTCCCCATTGGACAATGCTGTCAAGATCGGAATTTAATGAGTTTATCTTACAATATCGTTGCAGTTCCACATCCGAATGATATGGATGTGAACCTGGAAACGAATATCAAAGCTGGGAGTGCTGTCGTCAGCAAAACAATTTAGAGAATTAGAAGTATTACACAAGAGATCATTAATAAAGAGAATAAAGAGAGTCAGAGACAGAACGGAGCCTTGGGGCTCACCAGCATTTATTTTGTGGGTAGCGTTGAAAACAACGCGAATTGGACGCTCCGAAAGGTAGTTTCTAATCCATCGAAGGAGGGGTTCATCGATGTCAAATGCACGCATTTTCGATAAAAGTTACTGGTGCCATCCTCTATCAAATGTTTTAGAAATATCAAGTGCAATAGTCTTAATTTCTCCAAAACAATGTAAAGATTGGTTCCACTTTTCGGTGAGATAAACCAACCAGTGGACCTAATGCCTCGAAAACAACTGGAATATGACTTACTGTAATTCGGACAAACTTATCGAACCCAATATGGAATCTAAAAGCTTTGGGGTAAGGTACGATTTACAACATCCTAATGTCCTGGATGCTTCATCCGGCTCGAAGGACCAAATTTTCATCTGACGTTGTGGAATATGAGAGTTGAATTTCGAACAAACCGAACGAAATGAACAACAAAATAAAACACAAAATTTTACGATTTATAATTTATATATTTAAAAGAATAAAATTAATCTTACAACATTAAAATATTTAGGGTGAGACGTGTTTCCGACGTTCGGCCATCATATGGCTTTAAGCTTCTTGTACCTTTTAAAAATTGTATCAAAGTCTGTTAAGTCGTTTGCGAGAAAGTCTGATTTTGAAAAAGGTTCAATGGGTCGATTAGTTTACTTATTAGACTTTTCCTGAAAAACGAATTCCAATGAAAGGATACACTTTACTCCCAAAACACCACACAAAGAGTCTTTTCCATATCCAATCATTGGGCCATTTTTCACGTTGACGTTTTTTTTTTTTTTTTTTTTTTTATAATGCACTCGCACTCAAAGGGTTATTAATACCTTTATAATGAATTAACATGTGCGAGCGAGGAAAGAGAAGGAATAGAAAGATAGGAAAGAGAGGTGGTACAGTGGTTTGAGATTTTAGGTGATAATTATCTCATGGAAATTCCACGGGTGGCATCCAGTTGAAACTTGGGAAATAAATAAAAATTGCTGCCCAGGCTGGGTTTGAACTCCAAGCTCTCGGGTTGAGCAACCAAGCACTACATCCACTGTACCATTGCCACCCGCAAGTTTAATAGATTTGAGACCTAGAATCCCAATCTCAAAAACAGTAGACGAGAATATTCTAAATCACGATTTTCCAAACTTGAAGCAAATCGGCTGGGCCATTTGTGCTGTTGGATTCGATAGGAACAGATAGAATTTTGTTGACATCTTCGTAATGAAGGACCAAGTGGCTTAGTGGTAAGTGTTATGTCCTTCCACTCTGAAAGCTAAGGCTTCGATCACTGAATCCACCTTAATTTTCATCCGGGCTACCTACTGCCTCCTGCAAAGAACTTGCAAATCCTCCAAGAGTAAACCTTGTCGTGAAAAAGTTCATATCTGCTAGCCGGTTATATTCGGTCGTGAATTGGAGGTATCTTCCATATCGGCAGAATATTAATTCTCTCACAGGAATGATTTGAGAGTGTAAGACCCAAGACCATAGCCCCACTAAGAGATGGTGTCCCAAAAACTAAGGATTTATCATCTTTGTGTAATTTTTGGATTGTCTTTTATTTCCTATAATTGCAATTAAAAAAAAACACCCTGTATAACGGATTACAACAATCTAATCTCTCGTACACCCCCACACCACAGGGTGGCTTAGACTCTTTCTACGCCAGATTTGTTCTCTTTCAGTGTCCATCTGGACATACATAGTAACAAACTTGCAAAGAATGAATAAAACGAATTCCATGATTAGCCGACACGAAAGCATGAGATTTAAGAGCTTTCAACAGTGGTAAGCTGAACGAAGTAAAAAAAAGATAAAAAAAAAACATGCACACACACGAAAGTTTGGAGGACATACGAGTACAAAGTACAAGACAAGAAAGATACTTTTTACCATACCACTTGTGATAGCCATCCAGCCAAGCCAACACTCTGTGACTGTATAGAGGATGACACGATAGAAATTAAGAAGGGACCAATCAAATATTTGGGTGTTGTAGTGTAGTGTGATGGACTTCAGACATACACTCTTTCTCATATAGACTTCTGAAACTGTCCCCCACTAAGTTAACGTGTTATGTCAAAGAAATGAAATTGGATATCTGAAGGCATGGTCATGAAAGGAAACCGCAAATTCAAATGCAAAAACACCAAACTCAATCCGATGTGTCCCCGTCTCCAGTCCAGCAGTCTAAAGCAGCACACTATAGCACTGACTATACGAGTTTATACCGGATAAAGTGGGTGGCAGTAGGTATTAACGTTAAAGAAAGACAAGGTATTAGGGTAGGGAAGAGAGAGGGGGGTTGCTCAGCGGATTATTATTATAGACTCAGGAGGATTAAAAAATCTCGTTGTGTATAGTTGTAGATATGCGCCCTTTGATGGTATTAAAAAGCGTTATGGGATATCTGATGGCTTTAATATTCATTTTATATTTTCCAGATACATTTGTGTATATCTTTCCTACAGTTACAGATAGCTTTGCAATTCGATTTTGTTTTTTTTTTATGAAAAAAAAAAAAATACCGAGTTAATTCGTTGACTACAATTATTTTCATCACTTGAAGTAGGTACTCGTAAAAATGTGAAGGAAAGATACTTATCTCCTTGCAAGTTGCTATAGATTTGGTTGTATCTGAAAGATTTTTTTTTGTATTTATTATAGAATCAAGTCAAAATTTTTTGAGAAGAATCACTTCAATATAGGCTACGAAAAAATAACTAAAAGCCTTAAACTTAATGTCTCATATCAACCAACACCATTTTCAAAAACTAAATATGTGATCAAAGATACAGTATCTTCAATATTGGGTATCAAACTACACTCTGGGATTAAGATTGTGAGTTTCTAACCTCTACAAATTTCCGTCTGGTGGTTTAGCTATATTGAGGAGCAACCATTAAAGTTGTATGTTACGGATATTTGTGTATAGTAGTTGTGTATATTTGTTTTTGGGTTTCGTTTGCCACTAATGATACACGTGTGTGTTGTAGTAAGAAGGATTAGTTTTATGCGGAGAATGGAAGATCCAGAATTAAGGATTAATTTCGAAATGGTATGTCATTTAGAGTAGGCAATGGCACAACTGCGGGATAATAATGTTTTGTATTTTATGCTTCGATAAATCCAAACGGATAAACAGTGAGGTTGCAAGAAATTAATACACTCTTGAAAATACTTTTTTTTTGTTTGTTCTAAATTTTAGTTAGAGATGAATGGACTCAGAGAAATGGAGGATGTTTTTTTTTTCTTTGCAAAAAAGTTGAGGAAAAATACGACTTTTCAATATTTTTTATTCTTTTTTTACCTATGTGTTTTTTATTCTTTAAAGTGGGACTTCATTAGAAAAAAATGGTTTCGCGATAAGTTTATGAAGCTGCTTTTAGAGAAAAGTGAAACATTAACATGAACAAGAACAGAGCAATGGGCTTAGAAACTAAAAAAATTGAAGATTCAAGCAACAGATCGTATTTATTTCGACGCATTCAAAAAAAAACATACATTTTATCTTAACTACACACGCTTGTAAGACTTAAGGTTCTTTAAAAGCAAATTGAAATAAAAAGATAGCATTACGCTATGTTCTCCCAAGAGTCGATTTTTCATCTCCCGAGTCCAGACGTCCCGAGCTGTGGAGAATAGAAAACTTCGCCCCCAACATTGTTCAATGACGTGAGCGGTAATCCACGAAATAAATTAATTTTAAACTGAAAAATTAGTTTGATTGATACAAAATAATTAAATCCAATAAAATAAAATGCACGAACCTGCTCAAATGTGTGAGAGTGGTATTGTGGCTTGAGATTTTAACTTAAGCTAAAAAAATACGATATTTGATTTCTTGGATAAATATGAATTTATGAGAATAAATTAATAAAAATCTGTGAAAAACTTTTTGAAAATATTTTTTTAAAACCATGAAAAATACCAGTTCATACGTTTGAGCACAAATTTATTTATAAGTTTTGAAAAAAAAAAAAAAAATAAATGAGCAGTTTTCAAAATATTAATTGAGCTATCTACACCTATATATGTGTGAAATTTTGAAAGTATCGGTTGAGCCGTTTTCGAGATAGTCGAAAGCAAAAAAAAACGGTACTATGGAAAGTACTGTTTTTAAACATTTAAAAAAAAAAAAAAACTTCAGCCATATGATTGGTCGTACCTAAAATGCTACACTGATTTTTTTGAATCCAAATCGTTAGAGCCGTTTTCGAAAACATAAGCTTCACCGTAACGGTTATATGGTAGGTAGGTAGGTAGGTACTGTTATTTTTTTTGCTTAAAAAAATTTTCAATTTCCCCTATGTAAAATACTTAAAAAACTCTACATATTCCAAGTTTGAAGCAATTCAACACACCGTAGGCTGTAGGTGTATATGTATACATACATACATATAGACAGACAGACATACAGACGGACAGAATTTTTAGAATATCTTTTTTCGTCTCCGCTATCATCTTAATGTCATGTTGGATTGTTATCTCAAAACTTTTTTTTTCGACGAATGCATAACTTGCCTTATAGTACCTATAATCGCAAGTAAAAAATAAATGGAACTCAACTACTGTTTGTTGAAATACAAGCTCATATTTTGGATATCTGGTGACGTCACTAGCACCAAATCTTACCCATCCACAGAATTCTTTATCCATTTGAAAATTATTTTTATAACGATTTATTGATTTTTGGATAGCAAAAATTTAAGTCAGATCAAATGAAACAAAAAAACTGCTTTTATCTCAGCAAAAAGGATTTTTGTAAAAAAAGAGTTTATGGCAAAGATATTTTTAACGTGAAAAATATAACAGGATTATATTTGTCTGTTAACCTATGTTAATTCATATCAGTTTGAAAGAAGCACTTTTGAATTAATTAAAATTTTGAATTTGACGGAGAAGTCTGGAAGACTCTTTTTTTCAACAATTCAAAAATATTAAACAATAATTGGAAACGCAATATTATATTGCCCAGATACATACATTTCATCTATAATTATTTCAAAATATATTTAAAAACATTCGAAGTTAAATTTAAAATCAGCATCAAAATTAAAATGTATCACTGTATCTAATAAATCAACCCTGAGTGTATTTTTTTTTTTTTGTATCGTATATCGTCATCGTCTCTTTACCATCATCAACCAGTTGGGTTATTTCTGGGCTCTCTATGATCACAAGCTTACACACTAACGCAAAGTGCGGTGGTGGGTGGTTGGTTTAAGGATTAACGAACACAAACATTCGATGGGGATTAATGGATCTACGTATTGGAAAATATTGTCGGGGGGATTATAAATGTATCTACATACACACAAACACACAAATATTCATATGTATATTTATTTTTGTTGGAGGGATTCTCCGAATGCATAAAGATAAAGAGGTAGAACACGGTACGAGGTAGATAAATAAAAGCAACCGGTAGCTATACCGGCACCGGCACCTACACGATATCGATATACATACATACTCCTACATGAATTTATCAGCATGCGATTGTGAAAATCTCTTTCGGGGTTTTATACAGACTGATAATCCTTCAATACAACCCCATCCTCTAGATATAGGTTTGGGGTATAGTTTACGGCTGTATACCTCCCAATCTCGGCTATGAGCACTCACAAAATCACATTCTGTAGAGGTGACAAAACAGAGCACAGAGATACTACACACAACCCTGCAAAATAACACATGCGAAAGTTTCACAAGAGAATTTCCCAACCTATTCTATACTTTGGGAATTCTAAAATAGAAGCACACGAGAGATAATCCGTCGATCAATAATATGCGACATAATGCTAATATCTTTACAAACATGCATGACGCTAACACAGTGGGATACGGTATCTTTTAATTTGGAAACAAAATTATATAAAAAGAAAGTTTAATCGGTTGGTACATGCCTACATGTACAGTACATGTACAATGTACATACCTAATCTTAGCTACTTATAATGCAAACAAAAAATCATTTAAGAGCCTATACACAAAAATAAATAAATAAAAACATTTAAGTCCATTGTCTGATTCTAGCGCTTAAAACTCCCCGTAACATCTCCAAATCATCGTTTCTGGAACCCCGAATATGTTGCCTGGTCAAAACACTTGTCAACCAACTAACACTTGTGGAAATTCTGAAAACTGACAGGTGAGGGTGAACTGTCATCAAAACATGCAAAACAAAAATTTAAGCAAAGCTCCAGAAAATGGAGGGATAAACGTAGTCTAATGGAAGTTTCTTAGAGTTTAAAAGAGGAGATTGGAAATCAAATGGAAAACATAACCATTCGCCATTCATTCTTCTCTTCCTTTATCGTTCGCCTTAGCTTCGCTTTAATTTCAATGTTGACAGATGTGGAGTTATAGTCAAATAAATTTTGATAACTCGTAACACGAAAGCAGTTTTGAACGTCGCAGAGATGAGAAAGCTCTTGAGCAATCAACCCGTCGCGTCGCGTCAGTCAGTTGTGGGAAGCTCAAATAGTGCAGTGGAAAACTGACACGACCATTATCCCATCAACAATGGAGAAGCAGTTGGAAGACCTGGGCAAGACCGTGAGCAACAGGGATTTTGCAGCAATAATAAACTCCTTTTCTTCCCCCTACTCCTGGTCGTCTGTAATCACGTTTCTCCAAGAAGAAATCGTTGAAGCAACCCACTGCCACGTTGCTACTGCTGAAGTCCTACCAAACTGCTCCCTTTGGCAATTCCCGACTCAATTGGCTCAAAACCATTTTCTACAAGATCGTCGTCTCCGTCAACGGAACCAAGCATGCTCTTCACTGTTTTTCATCCTTCAACATATTGCTTCTTCACGCCCAATAGCGCCAATCTAACAAAATCTAATCAAGAGGAAGCTACCCAATTTAACCCTAAGCCAGTAGGTTCACAACTCAATCGACTCCAGGTAGCAGGCATTTCTTCAACCCAAGTCTTGCCCAGCGATGTGATGGAAACCTTTCGTTCACAGACTACGAGACGCGTTCGAAGTTTTCGCTAGCTTTCATGGATTAACCGATACTGGGAAAGCACATGCTTTGGCAATGCAACTTCGAGGAGAAACTCTATCTATTCTGAGCACTATGCCACGTTGCCAATCACTCTTGTTCGAGACACGTCAGTGTTTTGGCCTAGATTAACAAACCAGCTATACGCTCCTTCGAAATCGACTTTAACGCCCAACAGCATCTCTCGCTGAGTTGCCAGCGCCTTGCATCCAGCAGGTAGAACATAGAAGGTAGTGGACGAAATAGTTCTAAGCCAGTTCATCAATGGGAAAAGAGATGAACAAATCCAGAACCTGGTGGCGGTGGGACATCCTCGCAAGTCGCAACCTCCAGAAAGCCTTTTGCATAGCCCAAGAAATGAAGTCATGTTGTGAAAATCCAGGAGTTGAAGGAGAATCATTGTCATGACTTACTTCATCGCCGTCGATTAGACTAAATGATAGTAGGCTAGGTCGAATCAACAAATTGCAAAAACAAAAATGTAAAAAAATCAAAAACCCACAGATCTCAGCATCCCTAAAAATCAGTATTTATTTTAATTTTCTTACTGATTTAAAAAATTTAATTTATCAATCACGAATGACTTTAAAAAAAAAAAATATTGTGTTCACTTTTCATGCCATTTGTCCCACTGTTCTTTTCGTGTGCTGGTTCTTGGTGCTCTGTATATCGTATCTGTATCCCCTCCCGGCTTAATCTCAAAATCCCAGTAAGTATTAAGATTTCCGCAGCGCCAAACAGACGACTAGAATTATAACAGTTTCGTGAACAAAAAACAACAGTACATTAGTGCAAGGAAGACAGAAAGACCATGAGAAAGAAAAGTATGCTTTGTTTAGCAGAGATTACCGCAATCACGCAATCGTATCGCCTTTGGATAAACAGGTAAAGGCACACCGAGTAAGTGCAACAAGCGGAAAAACCACCCGTGATACCTATCCGCTTAACCACGACAACCCAAGTCGATTAATCCACACGAGAAAGTGCTCCCTATAGCACTCGTCGTCCGTCAGTGTTGGCGTTGGCGGCCCCCTCGTAAGGCTGAATCCAGAAAAGGGGGTTAAGATAGACATTTTATATAGAGTTAGATAGTCGCGTTATAGAGCTAACCGACAACCGATTCTTTGGTTGACCGCAACAACAGTTTACGGCTAATTAGAAATGTTTATCATGTTGCGCTTGATTCGCAATGACATCTGGACTAGTCTATAGGTAAGCCGTATTGTCACAAAGCTATAGAGGATTAGATTTCTTGATTAAGAGGTGGGTTGACTTTCAAGGCAAGCATCAGCCGTTTTGATTTTCGCGGTTAGTAAAATGTTAACGCATTATTAAGTATGAAATCAATCTGCAATGCTAAAAAGATACAATACCAGACGAGGTATCTTTTGGATTCAATATTAAGTGCGAAGGCAGAAGGCGCACACAAAAACCGACCCTTATCCATTTGTCTAATAGAAATCTCCTCAGATAAGGAGGGTTGAAATTGAAAACTTCATTCCCCGCACCACACGCGCTTCTGCTTGGGTTAAGGGTTTTCTGTTTTTCATGCGAAGGATATTCTCTAGTGGAATGAAGAAGAAGAGAATTCCTTTTTTTTTTTGGATAAATCCATTTATCCCTGGCAGGAGGCAACCCATGGCCTGATGGGATTAAAGTAAATCCAGATAAAGGGATAAAGGATATTTTGTTTTGTGTGTGTGTGTTTGCTCGTGTGCGTCGTATGTCTCATCGTAGACAACAAACCTTACCACCCATCCACCCATCATGTAAGGATTTGTTTTTCTTGTTTTCTTCTCTTCTTGTTTTCCTGTTTTGTTATTGAATTCTTTCGAGGGTTGTTCTTGTCGTCGTTATTACGTGGTTGTTGTTGTTATGGCACTTAAATGCTTGTTTTTGGTTCCTTTCGCAAGTAAGGGACTGCGAGTTGCGGCTGTTTTTTTTTTATCACAAAATATTCGTCCTTGTGGATGAGTGACATACAGTATAAAGTAAGTGCAAACGCCAAGCCGAGTGTGTGAGCGATACAAGTTTTAGAAAGTTTTTTTTTTTTTTTTTTGAATTAGATATTTTGGACTTCCTTGAGGAATAGGTCCTTGAAGAAAAAAAACTACTTTTTTTTTTACTAAAAATGTGTCCCCATAAAGTCCCACTACTTCCTTAACAATTTCACTCAAAGGCAATTTCAATATGAGTCCTTCCCAACAAACTAGAGCACACACACACACAAATCATCCACCTGTCGACGCGGAGCGACGTATCCTTCCCCCCACCAAGCTGATTTTCCTAGTTCAACAATTGAGTTGGAGTGAAAATAAATTCCATGAGAGAGAATCAACCGGCAAAAGGATACACTTATACACATACGAGTGCATGACATTAACTCAACCATATAAACAAGGATGTTAAAAAAAAAAAAAAAAAAAGAGTTCACCAGATAGTACCGGCCAATAAACGGTTTAAACTCTGACTATATCCTTTTGAGAGGTAAATTGAAAGTATACAATATAGATACATATCTACATCAACATCTCTAGAATACCTATAGAAAAGTCCTGGGCAAAGATAACTGGGTTGAATGGATTTGGTTGACAAAGTTGTAGAATAAAGAAAAAAAAAAACTTTGTTTGATGGATTTCTATCATTTGAATGTTAAGCGCGAGATATCCTTGTATGAAAAAAAAAGGACTCAGACCAAAAGGATAATCATCCACACACATCTATGTCTTGTAATGATATCAATTTTCAATTTCCTTTTTTTTTCTTTCTCTCACTCTCTTCGAAGCTAAGACCGAAGAACTGGAAAATAGCAACAACTGCAGTTTGTTTGTATACGCATACATATAAGAATAATATGGAAAATAAATTCCTTTTTGAAGGATATTTTACTTTCGCTACTTGAAATACATAATAAAAGTATGTAGGTAGGTTTCTACACCTTTTCAATTGTTTTTGTCTGCAATAAGATAAGAAAAACTGCCATCGCAGAATAGGTTTATCCCCTTAAATGGATTTGGCAAACAAGAGGATACGCAGCAGCTACTTGAAAACGTAAGGATAAGTAGGTCCTTATACCTATATACAACATAAATGAGGCATTATCCTGCGTTAGATAATTGGTTTGTAGAGCGATACACTCCTCATCATGTATTATATATAGGACTGGCTGTCTGCAATGATAATAATGAAGGATTAAGGATATAAAGGAATTTGAGAGGAGCCTAAATTTGTTTCGTCAAAGTTCGGTATAATCAGTTTGTTGAACTCTGTTATAAAGGATTATCGATAATGGCATAACAACACTCGAATGTTGTGCGAGAGTTCCATTATAATTCTAAAGGATTAGTGTGATGCGATGATGAACCGATGCACGCCCACATCCGGTCCCAACACAATTTTGATTGACTGCATAGGGATATGACACCGACCGAGGCGACGCGACGCGATGTGTAGGTATGTGAATTTAAAGGGAAATATTGAAAATGAAAACTTTACTTTTTTTATATGCCTGAAGGGTTTAAAAGCTGTTGCAATTATTTTATGTGACATAATATGAGGTAAGGACTTTTTTCTAGTCAACATTTTTATTTAAATATCATTTTTGTGGGGCTGGAAGCTGGAACTCCAACTTTTCGCGCCAATTTTGTGTATTAAATTGTTGGATTTTTTTTTTGTGTGTGGTTAATCTGTTGGCCAGAGACTTAATCCAACTCTCACTCTTCGCTTGGCTGCTTTATTTATGTCCGCACACACAACACAGACAGCCGCACATGGCACAACCAAACTTAATCCTGTGCATTATGATACACATCCTTGTCTCATTTCCAAATCCCAATCGCTACCATTCCACCACCACCACCACTCTACCACCCTTTAGCTTCAGTTCTCTGTTCTTTGTATCTCACGGATTGCCGTTTCATATCGATTTTCGGATTAAATTTGAACTTTATTTCATTTATTCATTATTATGGGCAGATTATTATTGTGATCATTATAATGCCTGCGTTCGTTCATCCTCATCCATATCCGCATGCCGCATCCCTCTGTCTGTCGATTTCGTTTTGCTGGAGTGTAATCGGCTATATTATATATAGGACCACTAGCTTTACTGAGTTCAATTTGGGAAAATCCTTCTGACAGCATGACGCATTCTATACAACATAGAGATGAAGAAGCAGAAGGATGAGTACCTCTACCTACCACCAACCACCACTAGTACAACTGTAGTATGTAGTAGGAAGAGAGAACAAGGATAAATGAATTATTATTATATGTTTATTAAATCTGCCTCTGATCCAAAATCCTGCAGTTGGAATACATATCTTATTCCATTATCCATTTATCTGAGTTTTGTTCGACAAGGACACAAGTAAATCCGTACCTTGTTCCCAAATTTATATATATTTTTTTTTTTTTTTAGTGTTTTGTCCATATTAACGTCTGGGTCGTCCTCGTCGTCATGCTGGTTTGTTTTTATATTTTTTGTTTGTTGTTGTTGTTGTGTGGCCTGATTCTGAGAGTCCTTTTTGGGTGGTTGTTGCCACTTAAGTTGATCGCCATCGTACTTGTTCATTGTATGCACACGTTACGTTCCAATTTAGTTGAGAGGGATGATTTAAAAAAAAATTATTATCTCATTATAATGCATCTTCTTTTCGGTTTTAATCCATCTGGATTTTTAATTGTGTGTGTGTGTTGGCCCTTTGATTAATTGCACTTAAGTAGGCTGAACAATTTTTGAAAAAGAAAAATTATCAAATGAAAGGATTTTCGGAGGATGGTTAAAAAAGAGGGTTAGGAGAAAGTAAATGTACCTACTTTCTTATTTATGGAAATTATTAAGGTCTTGGAGATTCTGAGTTCTGACACAATTGATCGGGAAACAATTTTGTGCATTAATGTTATGGACTGAGTGCGTAGTGTTTTCTAATGTTAAAAGGTTTTTCAATAAAGGCGGGTAGATGTTGAAATGGAATAAAACCATGTATGTGTGGTGAATTAACAAAATTTTAAGTTTTTTTATTTAAAAGACCCATGTTTGCTACTATGGAATATGAAACCGTTCAAATGCCAGCGGCGGCTTTTTACGATGACACGAATCAGAGTGGTGACTTTTTTGCATAGATCCGAATGAATTTGAGCAATGGCATATGTGTATATTGTTCAGCTTTAGGGCATCGATCAGTCTATTCTGATTTGTTTACATAGACCTGTGACTTAAGGAAACTCGACATGTCTATCATGTCACTTTGAAACCTCCTGCTGGAACCACATGTCATCTAGGTCCATATAATTCAATTTGGGACACAAGAAATTGGTTATCCTCGTTTTGTAGCGGTTTCCGTTGACAGTGACCGCCTCACCAACGCCGCCCCGCCAGTAAATCAACACCAAAATGTAACTTTTTGAGAATGCATTATCATTTGGTGATCCTAGTTTCGGTTTGTATCGTTCCATATACCAAAGTTTTGCTTGTCAATACAGCCAATCCTCAAAAAATGATCCTCGTCGCTAAGGGTAATTTTTTGACAACAAATGGAGATTCCGTTCCAAACGCTTCGAAGCCCAATTCCAGTCATCAAATAAATGGTGTCGTCTAAGGTCACACACTTCGGGCTCTTGGTTCAATTGGATCATTTACTGACAATGCAACTACCAGAAATTGCAAAATCTTGTGCACGACGAGGAATCGACAACTTTGGGTTCCGCTGTATCCGCGTTCTGTTTCGCGTCAATCTTGGCCGATCTTGCGTTCCTTTGACTAACGAATATTGTCTTATTGCTGTAGATCCGACGTCCATAAAATCTGTATTTACTAAGCTTGATGGAAATCGGACCAACTGTTTGGAATTTGGATTTTTTATACAGACAAACCTTCTATTTTTGGAAGAACTGATTTTGAAACCAATAATTTAACAGAATTATTAGAAAAAGGTGTTACAACTTGAAAATAGAGAAACTTTTTTTCGATCATGTGAATAAATTTCATGTTGAAGATTTTGATTTGGTTTAATTTGAGCAAAAACTCAGCTCATTACTTTAGTTACTTCTGATTGATTTTCTAGGTGATGTACCTATGCTTGAAGCCGTCAAAAACGTTTTTTTTTTTTTTTTTTGAAACAGCCTGTAACAAATATCAGTTTGGATTTATTTATTTTAGAACACTTTGCACTTTAAAACTAAATATTTAATATATTTTCATTTCATTTTATTTTCAAAGCGAGCAGACCATTTTTAATTTAAAACTGTTATAATAATTCGAATATCTTGCTAAACAGGTATACATAAATGCGCAGGTTCGTTTTGAAAAATTGAGTTAATTTAAACCTTTTATTTATTTATTTATTTATTGGAGGCCGTTAATTAGGTTCTTACGTTACATATATCATTATATTAAATCTTATCATAATCATTTTTTTTACAGATGCAGAAAAAATTGTACATAGATATCTTTTTCTTAAAGTGGGAACACTTAGATAATTCGTTCTTTTAAATTTGCATCTATACCTACCGAATTAATGATTATAAGGTTGAACTATTTTTTTAGTTAGTCAGTGAATCTGTCTACCTGTGAAGGTACAGCTGAAAACGCAGGATACAACATCAGCGCTGAAATCAAACGCAGACTAACTCTTGCTTATCGCTGTTTCTTTGGGCTGAGTAAGCAATTAAGAAACTGAGCCCTATCAAGAAGAACCAACGAGACACTGTTTCGAACACTCATCATCCCGGTCCTGATCCAGTAGCATGGACCATCTCCCAGTCCGATGAAAATCACTCCGAGTCTTCGAGAGAAAAGTGATGCAAACGATTTATGGTCCTGTCTGCGTAAACTGAGAAAACAACATTTGGCGAAGAAGATACATACAACGACAAACTATAATACGTGCTGTACAGCGACATTTATAAGCCTAGCCAGACCAATTCGAATTCAACGACTAAGTTGGTTGTGCCATATAGCGAATGGACATCGACGCCAAACGAGAGGGAGTCAGAACGTCAGAAGCCAAGGTAGACCTCATGTTTGACGTAGTGACTAGGTAGAGGAAGACCTCCGACAATTTGGAGTAAAAAATTGGAGACCACAAGCTAGAGATCGAGCCAGCTGGAGGGGCATACTAAGCAATGCCCAGGAGAACCGCGCTCTAGTGGAGCCAGCAAAGAAAATTAAGTACTATTTTTGTTAATATATTGTTAACAATTTCTAACCAAAAAACTGACAAGTTACAAAAAAGTCTGACTCCAACTAACAGTAGCTTAAATCCTGACCTAAGATATTTTTTATTCAAGAATCCTTCATCTTAAACACTCAACTGTTCTTAAATTCTGCCAAATTACAGAGGCAAAATATCGAATCACATTTTTGAAAAGAATTGTTTTTCGAAAATCTCATCCCTCAATACCTTATAGATATTCTATCTACACACAATGATCACACATGCTATTGCCACATCTGTATAGCATCATCCTCATCCTCATCCGGTGATACCGTGTGTGTCTCTGTCTGCCAAACTACAAATCTATACAAAAGCACACATCAGATCACCCTCAGTGCAAAATCGCACGGGTGAAGAATTTTGTATTGAAATCCAACGGATTAAGGATTTGCCACATTCGACCTACACCCGCTCCCTTACTACTATTCCATATTACCCACTCAAATGTGTGTATTGTATATCTACCCATTACCCACTCAGGGATCAGCAGTATAGCTGGGTGTTCATCAGCAACAAAAGTAAAGTGAGATGCTTTTATCACATCCTCAAACCCATCGCACACATTTTTCCCGAGCGCATGGATACGAATGTGGATTTCGAAACACACGTTGACATACATTCAATGGGTTTGCTTGCATTTATTTGAAGATTAAGCTTATGCCAGAAGGATTGCTGCACCCACTTCTATACTCTTCCATCAATCCAACCTGAACCTACATATACCTACCTATCTTTCAACAGCAAAAACAAAAATACCAACGAAAAAAAAAATGAACTCACAATCTCTAACTGTATTGAATTCAACTCAAATCCAACAGCAAATAGTGTGCATACGTATGTGTGCTGAACTGTATGGAAAAGTTTGTCCTGAACGAACTCTCAAGCTCTGTTTCCAAAAAAAAAAAAAAAAAAAAAAAAAAAAAAAGAATTTGGTAGCCTATCTGAGAGGCCACCTCAATCTGTGTGACATTGCCGAACTTACCAACCCCGCTATACGCTTCTGAAAACTGCAGCCGGCTTTCGATATAATCGCCACCCATTTCGAAGCTTTTCGGCAGGATTCGTTATGATTTTGAATCAGAAGGGCCTCATACGAGTCAGATTGAGGATTCTCTTACTGTGTGGCACTTTCCATTTTTACTTGACACTGCTGGGGCCAAGTATTGTAATTGAGAAAAAAGAGGAGTTTTTTTTATTTCTAATACGAACACATACGAAACAGTGATTTTGTTTGGCTGCAGATACTTCATCCGTTGAATACGACTGTTAGATAAGACCTTTAAGCAGTTTAGCATTCAACATAATTAGTTTGAATCAAATAATCAAAAAGAATTCGCCTACGCTAAGTATTACTTTTGGTGTTATCCTCAAGATGACCCATTTTAATAAACATTAAGTCGAAGAAGAAAAACCGACAACATTTAACGTAAAATATTTAAAAAAATGAGCAAAAGCATGCGACTTAGTTGAACATTGTTGGTACTTATAACCCTACTTCCCAAATCTCGTCCTTAGTGTCCCTATTCCTATCACCAGGAATGTATTGAATGGCTGAAAGATATGTTTGCCATTCGCATGTAATAGGTCTCAACTAATCCAGGATAGAATGTATCCTTCTCCATACGAAGTATACTGTTCGAACAGTAGTTGATGGTTGTAGTGCCGATGTGTTCAAAATATACAAATGCAAATGCAGTTTCCATTGATATTTTTGAAGGTTAGAAACGATTTTCGGAAATTAACACAAGAGACTCATATGAATGGAGGAGGTTAAGGTTTAAGAGATAGGGAATGGTGGGAGGCATATATATGGGATGAAGCTTTTTTGGTGAGTGCGATGGAAGAAGAGTCTTAAGCGTTAAGCGCCATACAAAACCCATATTGCGAGATGATAAAGAGACATAAGGAGCATGAGTTCGAGAACCTGTAGCCCGTCTGTTGCTCTGCGAACTTTATATAAATGTAGGTACCATATAGACGAGTGTCGGGTCGGAGAGAGTTAAATCGTGGCCCTAGGATTTGTTCCATAATAGAGGTGATTCAGTGTGTTTAGGTTAGAATACTCCATACTAAAATCTATACAAACTATTCAGATACACAGAAACGTTAGATAGATACGTCGTATATGAACATTGTAGATTTATACTGGAACTCTTCTGTTCTGGAAAAGGTTTCAGGGATTTGTCGAATGCTTTGCATATAAACGTGCGTATTATAAACGGATTAAATTTCTAGGAGCATCGAAGGCACTCACGTGGCAACTGTGCTCGATTATTATTACTTCAATCCAGTGCCAGGATTCTCTTGTGTCTCGCATGGTCTTCTCTGGTAAAAGAGGATAAATGCGTATGTTTTAAGTGTGTATATGCATTTATCTTTTGTATGGCCCACAAACATATGCAAGCAAAACTCTACCTTATGATGATGATGATGATGATGATGGGGGCTTGTATATTTATTTGGAGAGATTTTTCGTCCTTGTCGTTGTCGTCGTCGTAGTAGTCGTATTCGTCGAAATGAAAGCCCAGATTCAATGGAGGATTTACTTTTCGGATATGTCAATGTGATAATAAAGGGTGGTTTTTAGTCCGGTTCGGTTTGGTTCCGTTGCTTGTGGACTGGGTTTTCTATTCCTGTATTATGATTTTGGATGAATGAGAACGAGGACTACCGGGTGTCTGCCTCTCCATACTGCAGAGTTTTTTGAGGCTAAAGTTTAAGTAAGTTGCTTTCTATTTGTATTTGTGTGAGAAATTGGAAGGGTGAAAGGAAGAGCAAAAAAGAGAGGATTTCGTTTATTACACACAAGAGAACAGGACAATGGAACAAATTGAGTTTTTGGCACTGTTAGTGCTTGAGTTTCCGCATTCAACTGGTTGCATGCATCATCAAATAGGTGTGGAAGTGAGTGTTTTTGTTTTTCGGAAATTCTTGCATCCTTTATCGGATAATGGAAGTCATTAAAATGTTTTCCAAGTTTTTTCTTAAAAGATATGTATGTAACTCCCAAAAAGAAAAATTGAATTCTCAGGATGAAGAAATTTCCGTGTCAAATGATTTACGAAAAAAATGATTTCTGTGAGAATTTAATGATCTGCAGTTGGTACTGGGCAATGCTGAAATAGAAAATGTTGTAATCACATTTTGTCAATATGAAAAAAAAAAATGGTTTCTGTGTTATTAAAACATTCGTCCATGGGGTACAAAGCCCGAGCAAAAGCCTGTAGATACGAGATTTGGAATGTCGTATAGTAGAAGCCCAGTTAGTGCTGAGAACTAGGAAAGAAGACTTCTGTAGAATGTTAAATGGCGAATATCACCAACTAGTCGCTGTTGCATTATCCATTCGATTTGGACGATGATGAACAAAACTTCCCTCCACCTGACCAGGAAAAAGTTCATGTAGTGAAAACTTAACTTAAGTCCAACAACGCTGCTGCTCCAGGAGAGGATGGTCTTTTAGATGAACACTTCAAAGCAACGGCAGATGATTTGGTGAGAAGCACTCATATGGAAAATCTTATCGGATGGGTGTTGATTGAGGAATAGAACCTCAGCATTGTGTACCCTATCCACAAGAAATGAGCTACTATTATCTGAGTCACCTACAGAGGCATAAGTCTCCTAAATATTTTCTAAAAAATCTTTTCGGCTATTCTCTGTGAGTGTTGATTGGCCCATATCAGTGTGGTTTCAGGACATCGACTTAATTTTCAAACTCTGAACGATTTTAAAAAAGACCCACAAATTCCAGATTGATACCCGCACTTCCTTTTGTATCGGTTTTAAAGTAGCCTATGACAGCATGAATAGAGACGAGCAATTATAGAGCCATGTCGCTAGTCGCTACGCGACATCCGTGCTAAACCAGTTCGATTGTGCAAGATGACTATGTAGAACTCACGTTGCTCCATAACACCACCGACTCTTTTAATGTCAGAAAGGCTGAAGACAAGGTGACGCGCTAGTAGCAAAGCCCTCTCTCAAAGGACCAAGCAGACACTATGTAAGACCCTATCATTCCAGTCCTGCTGTATAAGGCAGAGGCATGACAACTGACACAACCGGATTAATACAGGCTGGGGTACTTTGAGAGAATGATTCTTCGGGTGAAATTCGGTCCTGGAGTATGGAGAAGAAATTCCAATGACGAACTGTACGGGCTGGGCCATGTGGAGCGTATGTACGAAAACGCACCAGCCCGACGAGTCTTCAATTCCAACCTGAAGGGCCAAATCAGTACTGGAAAACCCAATCTAAAGTGGTGCAATCAAGTGGAATACTACCTCAACCAACTTGGTGTGCCCGATTGAAGGAAACTGGCTAGGATCACGATTACCTGGCGGAGTTTGTGAGTTGAGGTAGTGGTCAACAAAGGAATGTGCAGTAAGTAATATGAATCACAATCAAAACCCTTAGTCCACTGCCTCTTAGATTTTTTCATACTTGACATATTTGACTACTAAATCGGTCAAATTTATAATACTAACAGGTTTATTCTATGATATGGATGTCATGGCAATAGTTTTTTTTTTTTTTTTTGCAAGTTTTGAAAATCCAAGTCCAGAAATGGGATGAGATTAGCACAAAAAGCTGCCATAATAATGCAGGTATTGATCCTCTGATTTCGACCAAACACCAACAGAAAAAATGACTTTTTTAATTTTGTTTTGCCTTCCGAAGTTTTTAATTATGTATGTACGTGTGCACTTGGTTTGAAATTTAAAATGCGGAAACAATTCTCATCGCTTCTTGAGTCCTTTAAACTTAAATTCCTTATTCAAAGCTTAACCAGACAATCTAATAATTCCTACATATGTACATATGTAGTGTATACATAAACATACATATACGCACCTATATAGTGTAGGTGTGTCTGTGCATGTATCTTTATCTATCCATTCAAATACAAAACCATAATTCATAATCACTCTCACCAAAGTGAAGACTGCAGACAATTCTGGATGATGCGCTTCCGAAAAAGCCCCCAAAACCAAAAGCAAAAGCAAACTCTCATAACCCATGCATGTCCTTGAACTCTAAAAATATCCATATATTTCTCTCCACTCCATTCTATGTTTGTCTTCGTTTTAGAAATTTAATACCATTTTCCTTCTTGACGACAAACAAGAATAAGGAGAAGAAGAAGGAAGGATATAAAGCAGCAAAAAAAAACTTTTACGGATTGAAATTTAACACGGATGCCTTATCCAAAATGGAACAACCTAACCCATCATGCTGTTGCTTGGATTAAACTCTCAGGACGGATGGATTAAATTCGGCAAAAACAGAAAGTATCCTTTGTATATGTATATTTATATGAATATATATAAATGGAGGCTGTAGGATTTGGATAAGATGACAACGACAAGGACGGATATCTCCCCAAGCATACCCCTTCTATATAAGAAATACTATACACGACAAACAGGGTACCGCAGTTTTCACAGCAAGCAACAAATGTTGTTAAACCCAAATCCGTCACCCTTTTCTCCTTCTTCAAAGGCAAAACAGCTCAACAGAAGACATAAATCCAAATCCCATCTTTGTATGTATGTATATGTATAGTGGGAAATCCCTGTATAGTCCTGAACCCTGCTTTTATGTCAGCAGCGAGCCTGCTGGCTGCTTCTTTCGTTCCGTTCCATCCTTTAAACATAATCTACAATGTGACCCTACATTCTTGAATTAAAATAAACGAACATTTTCCAGCTTTCGGATTATGGGATTACCCTTGATAAAATCGCACAGCAGCACAGTGTATGTCGTGAAAAGTGGAAGGAAGTGAAGGGGTTTTCAAAAGGGGACCAAAACGAGTTATCCAGTTTTATTTTGACGTCATATAGCGTAATCCTTTCTTTGCGTGTATGGGTTTGTGTATGAGGATGAAAAAAGATATCCCAAAATTGTGTTTAAGTTTTGAAACAGGAATCGGTGCTGTGCGGTGGTTCGTCGGCAGCGGCAGCGGCGGCGGCGGTGACGGCATTAAGAAAGGAAATGTGTGTTATGCGTTAAATTGAATTTGGAAGGACTCCGACTCATATGAATCAAAATCATGCGGAGGTTCATGTTACTGTGAATTAAAACTTGATTCCTTGATATATTTTTTTTTTTTGGCGTGAAGTAGAATTTCTAGATGATGTAATTATTCATGATTGGGAGGATTAAAAATATAAACGATAATAACTGTGAAGAATAAAAGAACAATATATTTTAAGATTGCAGTGATAATTTAGAGTTGCCGTTATAAAGGGTGTTTTTTAGAGGTATAGAATTTAAGTTGACAGCCATTTTGTCATCTGCCATGTGATTTAACTTCAGATTGGTTTGACGCCTGAACAACGCATGGAAAAATCGAGTTTTGGACCAGTGGGTTGGCGTTCAAGATTATAAAATGTGAAGTCGCTATATAGTCTACCCAATAAGCTAGGGACGATTTTTACGAATTTTAAAACGAGGAGAGACGGTCGAAAATTGGACCTCAAAATTCGGCTACATTCAAGCCATCCGCGGTGGTCATATCCATATGCCAGAAATCATATTCGAATAAAAAGGACGTAGAATTACCGTTCAAATAAAGTCAATTTTATAGCATTATTATTACTCTAAAAAACACCCTTTTCATAGTAGTTACCTATTATACTATTTTCCTAGATAAGAAATTAACTCGAAATAAAAGTTGAAGCTTAGATCAAAAATTCACTAGCCAATCAATCCTATTCTTTAAAATAAAGTCCTATTCGTTTGCTCTTTTTAAAAAAAATCTTCCACTTTCTGAGGATTCTAAGCTTTATAATATTCCAAGTCTCAGTAGTTTTACAAAAATACGGGGATCGATGGTTATCTTCCATCAGGGATTAAAGCTTTACAAAAGAGCTTCAATGCTAGTTCCCCTTAATCCCAATCCAAACGTCTATCCCATTCTTAATCTCCTAAGCCGTCAGCAACCCCTACCCCCATCAAAGTGAAGTGAGCGTGCAAAGTGTTTACGATATGTTGTGTATTTTGTGTTGTATTATTGAGATTAAGTTTTGAGTGTGTGCGAATTTTATGATTTTTCCATCATATACCCTTCTTTTCCTTTCGCATATGCGGGATTGGGATTATTTGTTGGTTCAGTTTTTGGTTCAATCCAATGCTTTGGAAATTGTTCGTAATCCTTATACACACACACACACACTGATACTAAATGGGTGGTGAAAATTGGTATAGTGAAAACTTCATTCATATGAAAATTTTGTATGCGTGCTCATCAGCATGTGTGGTTGTCATAAAATCCATTTAAGCCATATAACGACTCTGCACCCACAAAAGAAACTCACCCAGTAAAGGGGGGATACTTAATTTTTATCAAGGGATTAGCTCAAGCCTTAATATACTGGGTGTTTCATAAAATAATCGATATAACTTAACGGGAAAGCAAGAAAGGTAACCTCGTATATAGGAAAACAAAAATTTATTATAGGGTGTTTTGAGAGAACCTTAAGCACGAAAAATCTTTAATTACAGGGTGATTTCAGATATACATTCAATGCATGTTATATTTTGTGGGCTAAAATGGATGACAATTTTCGGCAACTATTTCGAAGATCAAAGATGTCAAATGAAGTCATAAAAGCAGGGTCATTCATTATTGCAGGTCAATGGAAATATCAATTATCAATTATTCGAATCAACCAAATTAATTCGAAAATTCAAAGAACTTCAAGTTCGAAAAATGAAACTAAACAGCATAATGGGATGTTATTTAAAAAAAGATAAAAAAACAAAATTTTCGACATCAAAAATTTACAAACTGAGGGGGAACTGTATAATTTTTTAGTTTTTGAAGTTAAAACTAAAATAATTATTTCTTGAAAATTTGTGGTACATACCTACTTCATTTTGAAGTTCGAAAAATTATTTAAAAAAACTGTCAAAGAATCAAGTTCGAAAAATCTAACTAGAAATATCTCATATCTGTCTGTGTCATATTTAATTTGGTAAATTGACAGCAACTGAAATGAGTTTATTGTATTCCAAAAACGTTTTAGGAAGCTCAATTTTGTAATTTTGTGGCTACAATTAAACTGGTGGCTTGTTTTAGGTAGAAACAAAAAAGATAAGCACACTTAATTGTAGCTCGGTAAAAAATTGAAGTAGGTACATATTATGATTCTTGTACTTCGAAAGCACATTTTCGAAACAGGGATTTAAAAAAAATTATTAAAAACCACAATTATACAATTAAACCTAAGAACATATCTAGTATTATGCTCTGGCAACTCTGATATTTAATAAATAATTGTTATTATTATTTATTTGCTTTCCCGTCATTTTCCTTTTTTAATTATTTTAGGACACCCTGTTAAGTGAAATTAACGAAAGAAAAATATCACTCACCGATAGTCTTGGTTATGTCAAAATCCCGTCGTTCCATCGACGGTGAAGTCTTCATTTTTTCACCGCCCATCACACCTGATCCACCCATAACACCACCGGCCATGTTGGTCCCTCCACTTGGACCATTCTCACTCATAGGCGTAGGTGTTTCAATTTTTGGTATCGACATAGCCAATGGTCTGAGTGCACCACTCTGACTAGATGCCATCGCTGCCGCTGCTGCTGCCGCCGCCGCCGCCGCTGCTGCTCCCGCATGATCATTCATCGATGGCACAGGTGAAGCTTCTGCAGATCTTCTGGCATATTGTGGACTCGACGGCTCATGGTCCCGTGCTTGACTCTGGTTCTGCTGGGCCATTTGATTTAAATGTTGTTTCATTGAGTACATGGCTTGAGGTTTATCCGTTGGCTGTCCACCTCCTCCTCCTCCTAAATTGCCACCACCACCGCTTCCGCCACCTCCATCAGCACCACCGCCACCAATCGACGATAGCGAAGTAGATGACGCCGATTGTGTTTCGCGAGCGATTTGAAGCTGTGTCTGTTGTAATTGCTGCGTTGGCTGATGTTGCTGCAATTGTGGATGGTGGGGTGGTGATAGTGAGTGCTCCTTCTTCACAGTAATGTCCGACGATGATGGGGACTTTGAGCGGGTTAAAGCAAGTGCTTGAGTCTAAAAAAAAAATAAAAAATATAAAAGAAAATGTATTAGAATTAGAAATGCAATTAAAATCATATTCATAAATGAAGAACGCGCATTTTGCATTTGCGTCAGAGCTAATAAAAAAGTCTATAAAGCCACCCACAGATTCACAGATGCTATTGCTTTCAATTGAGTTCCAACCCAGATTTCTTCCAAGATAGTATGTATTTTCTTTTCTTGCTCGTATACAGCAAGGAGACCAATGAAATTAATTAAACGAAGGAACTGTTCATTCGATTAAATGCATTTGCATACCACAAAAAAAAAAAAAAACAAAAGATATTGATAACCATACTCAACTCGGCTTTTTTTGTTTTTTTTTGTTTTGTGACCTCCAATTTTGTAAGCGAGGACATTTAAATCATCGCACGCTATAATATGGATTGTAGGCCAATAAGGCAACAAGTGAGTGTTCTTTTAATGTTTTATTTGTAATTTTATTGATCTGGAAGCATTGTGGGTAGTTGAGTTCATAAGCGTTTATTTTTAGTGATCTTAATTGAACGATTGAAGGATGAAGAATTTCAAAAGAAGAAATATTAATATGTTTGTCAAAAATTTTGGTTTCAGTGAGATTATCATCTAATATTTTGATAGTTGATGGTGTCATGAATTATTTTTAATTTCCCCGAGGCACACTGGGTCACTGTATATTTCCTATACAAAAAATTTGATTTGTTCATTGACTACTGACAAGTTGCAAAAAATTTTGCAATTTTGGCAGATTTAGAAAAAAAAAAGACTTTGGAAAAAAGGTGGCGCAAAATAATCACCCTATCGGAAAAAGCTATAATTTTCGCAAATGGCGTCGTATGTCAATGATATTTGACATTTCTAAACATAAAATAGAAGATTAATTTGAAACTGACAAGAACTTAGTCAAGGTGTGTTCCTATAATAATTACCGGCCTTTTTCTATAAATGAAAATTGTATGAGTGATTTCGCTCCACCTTGTATTAGAAGGAAATATAGGAGGAATGTTGGCAAGTTTTCAGTGGCGTTTTCCTCGAGGTGGGCAACATTATTTTCTGTGCCAAATCCCCCCGCTTTTCCATAGCCTCGGTTTTAAACTACAAATTGACACATTTTCCAAGCGCAAATCTATTTTTTAACCTGGTTTGTCATAAAATCGTTGGTTCCTCGCATTCCTTATAACTTCCAAGACAATAGTAGGCCCATCAGCTTATGTACGTACTAAACTAGTATTTGATATCAGGATTTTAAATAAGAAAGCGTTACAAGCTTCTACATAATTATACAGTTTGAGAACTAATAGCGGGGACACACTGTTGGTATAAATACCATAGTATAGGTACTATAGTATTTGCAATACCAACGCTAACACTTGTGTAGTATACGCTGACAGCACTGTTCTGTCAAATAAAATTTTGTTTCCAAAAAAGAAAACAAACAAACTAACCACAACAAATGATCTCAGAGGGTCGCTGTCAAAGCAGAAAATAAGATTAGTTCTAAAAAATATCACTAATGAAGAATGGTGCTGCTGTCGTTAAAAAGATTCGTATACTACGATAAAAACCTAAGTATCAATACCATGCTAATAAGAAGCCGTCAAAATGAGAGTTTAATTTGTCGGGTATGGTTTAACTTCACCATAATACGCGAAAAATTGCAAGCAAAGTGTCAAAACCTAACGAAAATTTACATTACATTATTAATCTACTCCGTCCATGAATCAATCGGAGTAAACACACTTACAAGCACTGGCAACTGAGGGCTTCGGCTCAAGACAACACAAACACGACAGAAAGAGACAGCCAAAACAGAAAAGAGAAGAACACACAAACACATACCAACAGCTCGCAATTATTAGTTTTGACGGTCCTCCATCTAACTACTAACCACGCGCAACGTTGCTTGATTTCTCGAGAAGCGATGCCTTATCAGATCCAAGTCCGTTGTTGAAGGATAACCTTTGCGTGATTTTTGTTGGCCTTAAGGCCATACCCATAATACGCGAAAGAAAAATGAAGCAAGTGTCAAAACCGAACGAAAATGCCTGAATCGCAAACACGCTTTGGCTTCGGCTTCGCCTGACGTTTACGAGTTCAGACATAGGAATACAATGTATGCTAACACAAAGAAGCTTCGACCTCACGTTTCGTTTAGCAACCGTAAAGAGAAAAACGTAATGTTACGTAATGTGACTCCAAACGGAAGCTGTAGTTCAAATGTACTGAACATTTGCTTTGTCTGACAGCTCAACAGCTGTTAAAAAAAAGTCAACAAACAAAATTAATTTTTTTGAAAGTCATTCTAGTGAAGTCAAGAATAAGCAATATTTAATAATAGTTGTTTTGTGTAATTCGATGTAGACAATGATAAAGATTATTTAATAATATAAATATTGAAACTTAAAAAGTATTTTATTTATTTCTGAGCAGAAATTGCATTCGCAAAAATCACAATGCGACTATAATGCATACTGCCATTAATGAACTGTCATTTTAGAAACGTCATAAATGAGAAATGTCATACAATGCAAATTCAAAGCGGGTGCATCGTAACGTAGACGAAGCCGAAGCCAAAGCTTGCTTTGCTTGTGATTCAACCTAAGGTTTCTTTCCGATCTGTCAAATAGATCAGTAGGCTATAAAAGGCTTCAGAAATAAGAAGCATTTGTCAAGCAAAAAAAAAGAATTTTTCAGATTTTCGTGCGAAATGTCGAATGAAAGCGTAGTGCATTACGTACGGAAACAAAAGTGAACGAAGCTTGCCGAAACTTATCAAAAAGTCATTTCGGGTTGGATATACAAATCACATGTATTTCTACTGCTTCGTAAGGCAACGTACGCCTTTTACATTCTGAACTTTCGAAGGCAATGCAAAGCGTGCTTCTGAGCTCTACTTAATATGATCCTCCAAACGGCGGGATCTTTTGCCTGTTTTATCTGATTTTGCACCATAAAGCAGTCAGAGATTACTTGGTACCTGATGGTCACTGTAGGTATAGCTCCATTAAGGATATGGGTTCTACCTTGGCTTCTTACTCTCTCTGATAGACCTTAGTAAAACTTAAGTCCAAATACTCTATATGGTCCAGCCGTTGAATATAATTTTTTCCAGGAATATTATAGTGATACTTCCTTCCGACACATTTTGAAGGTGAGGTGATGTATGCTTCTGACAAGGTTATCTCCGGCGTGTTTTGACAGTTCCGTTTGTTGTGCTACGGGCTTCAGCAATAATTGTTTACGTTTAAGGTCGGGCAATGGTTTCTTTGATCTCGTACTTACACACACACATACACACACCCAATTTACACATATTTTCCAAGTAAGAGGAGGTACAGAGATATTATATAGAAGCTGAAAATGTATGTTTTTTCAAAACTGAATGCTCTGAGCATAGCTGTCATGAAATAGCTTAAAATCATGCTCAATACCGGGATGGCTGAGTACTCCATTATGTAAGCTCAAATAAAATAAGGCAACAACTTCCAACTCAATAATAAAAAAAAAAAAACTCACAATTAAATGTGCTGCATTTATGAAGAATCAAAGAATTTCAATCAAAATGACTTAAAAAGAAGAGAGTACGTATACCTACCCTATAAGTACATTAAAATGAATCAATTGAAATTCTAAAGGGCGTTTATAAAAGTCATGATTCTATTTCTATCTGAGATGTGACTAAAAGAACTTAGTTCGGACCAATAAGGGACGCTATACAGTCACTTTGATAGTAACGTAATGTCCTTAAACTCTTCCAGTTCTATAAAAATATTTCAACCGCATACAAATATGTTGTTTTTGTGTTTTCACAAATGTCCCCAACTTTTTTTTTTTTTCTGAACGCACATTTTATTGTAAATTAAATTTATCAAATTTTTTAATTAAAAGAAGAATGCCTCCCTAAAAAGTGTTATCTTTTTCATTTCGTCTTTCAAAAACAAAAGAAAAAAAAATATTTTATGCTCCGGAAAAAAAATCAAAATCCTTCTCAAAAAATTGCCACCACATTCCGTTTTGGACAACATTCTGCCTCCTCAAACAGCATCCCGCGCTTTTGTTTTTTAAGAAATACTTTCAATGTCTCCACACCATACCACATCATCTTCATTCTCTTCGCTTTGCTTTATTTTTGGTGAGGCTGAGGCTGCTGCATTCGTGTCGAAGGATATCATCACATGATTGAGTGTTTCGATGGAAAGATGATCGTGTTATTTAATTTTGATTTCCTTCATATCCACACTCTGCTTTCTGCTACCTCTCTTTTCAATACCTTCAAGCGTCTATCTGCGTTTTCTGGAATTCCTGATGTATAATATGAACCTTTACGTGCGTTTGTCCATAATTATGGGGATAGTGCGAAAAGTCACCAATAATATTTATTATATGGCAAAAAAGGACTAACTTTCAAAATATGCGTTTAAGAGAAAAAAAAGAATCTCTGGAAAGATGAAATCAAAAATCCTCCGAAAAGAATGTAACGTGTTTTTCTTTAATTTTTCAACCTCCCCCTCCTCATCTTCTGTTGTTAGTGCTGCTTTATAATAATTATTGTACATCGGAAAATAAATTTAAAAAAAAAACGAACGAACTAATAATAATAATAATAATCATAAATTTTGACAGAAACTACCAAAAATTTGGATTGCGTGTTATTTTTCAAGGAAGCAGCAAGGAGTTTTGTGTGAGACAGTTTAGTGGCAACAAATATTATTGTTGCTCCTGGAGCTACTGGCTTTAAAAAAAAAAAAATGAAAATTACAGATATCGGTTTTTAAAGAGTAGGTATTCAATTGATTCAAGCACACTCACTGTTCTTGGATCATTTGCTGGAGCTTTAAAGGTATAATTACTTAATTGATTTTGATAAGCATTTGAACTACTGTAACTTTTTGTTAAGGAATTTGAGCTTGGCAATATTTTTTCTCAACCGAAATGAATACCGAAGATAAACTTGGGGTGAAGAAAACGTTTAATAGGAATCCGTTTTCGGTTTTTATCCACTTTCAATAAAAATGCTCAATACCATGTCGTTATAACTTATAAAGGGTGTTTTTTTAGACGTGTTGTTTTAAAGAAGAAATAAAACGCATATCTACTATTTAATATTATGGCCAAGAATTTAGCTGTGTTTTTAAGATATGTGTTTTGCATAAGGTATGTTTTAAAAATGATTTCGAGAAAGTGGCCGCCGCCGCTCTGGCTCGACTGAAATCCTGGGCGATTATATCGACCGAATATTGGACGCAGCACGAGATGTGTCGCGCTAACCGAACCATTACTTTGGTAATAAATTTGCACGATTTGCAAATGTTCTTTAGTAGTAAATCTATTCATTATGAAATGGCAAACCAAACTGAGGATAAATCAAGTGACAGCTGTCAAAATGACCAACTCCGAAAAAAGTATTGCCAGATTGAAAACCACACGTCTTAAAAAACACCCTTTACAAGATTTTTAATAAGGGCGGGTAGGTGTTAAAATTAATACGTTTTTTGATAGTAAAGTTTTGTCATTTGGTTGTACTTTTTAATCTTTAAACTTGCCATGTTAATTTGACAGATACCAAACCAACATGGCCGCAACTGACAGCCAAAATTAAACCGCACCACTAAAATATTCCCACGTCCTGATGGACGTTGAAAAATAAATACGAAACTGAATTTCTTTGTCTTTTTGTTAATAGACAGAGGGAACTTTTAAACCCACCGGCCGGCGCGGTTTTTGTGAAGAAATAGGTTCGGTTATTTTTAAATACCTTGGCAACGAAAAGTCGTAGAGCCATACGGTTTTCAGTGTTGGATTAAAAATTAATGGGAGCATTGAATTCTGAGAACAAAATTTATACTTTATTACATAAAATTTTGAAAAAAATTAGTTTTAAAATTATTTTTTTTTTAATTTTTTTTTTCAAAATTTTGAGTTTAAAAATTTATATTTTTTAAACTATTCGTTAAAACAATTTAATTTAAAGACAAAATGAAAGAAGAAGTGGCTTTCCAAAAAGGTATAACACGGTGTTGTAAACGAAGCCGTTGATTTTTAATATTTTTTTTTTTACAAAATAAGTCAATTTTTCAGAAAATTGCCCCTCCTGGCTAAACGGGGGGAATAGACCCCCCCTCCCATACGATTTTTTTCTTGTCTCAACTCAACCTACACGCTCTAGCTTTTTGGCACAACGCTCGTGAATCACCCTGTATATCTAGCTGCAGAACGGTGAAGCATGGAGACGTTTTGTTGGTAATATGACCACGAGCGGGATTACAGGACCTGATTATGATGAGGTTTTACTAAAAAAGAATCGTTAGTCAGGATGTTTTAAATAATTATAGTTAAACACAACTTTTAAGGCTCACAAAAAGAATATAAATTGAGACATCTTTTATACTATACATAATACTATAATAGTTCAAGATACCAGAGATTACATCATAGTGTAGGGTTTTTCATAAGGGCGGGTAGATGTTGTAATGGCATAAAAGAAGCTGTGCCTGAATTACTAATAAAATTTTTGTTTAATTTGGAAGGCCCATTTATGCCATTTCTTATGTTGCATGGAATATGATAAAGTTCGAGTTCCCGCCTCGGCATCTTACAATGGCTCGTCACCTTTAAAGCTTTTATTGGTTCTTCTGCATAGATCTGTCTGAATTTGAGCGATGACTTATGCTATGTGCACTTTAAAGTTATCGTTCGATTATGGTTTATTTGCATATAGACCTGTAACTTCAGAAAACCCTTCGAGAAAAATTCTAACGGAGTCACATTTCATGACCCTAGCGGCCAATCCAATCGGATATATTGCACTTTCGCTTGTTAACATAGCACATCCATTTATCCAAAAATGCGCCCCGTCCCTATACAAGTTGATTTTTCGGCAAAACTTGGAATCCTGTTAAAATAATAATTTGATGATAAAGTTTTATCATTTGAACGTGCGTTCAATCTTGTAACTAACCATGGGATGAGGACACAGACCGGATGAGGACCACTCGTACTCCGCGTGGCAATGGTACAGTGGATGCAACTTTTCAATATTCCCCCAGCTTCAACTGGACGCCACCCGTGGGATTTTCATGAGATAAATATCACCTATTTCTCAATCCATTGTACCAACAAAAAATCTTTCCTATCTTTCTATTCCTTCTTACTATTGCCGTGCAGTTTGCATTCAAAAGACCTTGGGTCTTACAGGCATATAGTTAAAATTATTATATTATTATTACTCCTCTTCCCTGAAACATCTTCGAAATATTTTTTCATGTCTGTGAATACGTGTACGTCTCTGTCTATGCATTTTGTGATCTCAACCATCAATGCGAATGCCATTTATTTGTTTAGTGTGTTTATTGCTCCCATTTAAAAAGCAAGGGAGAGCGTCACACTCTCAAAATAAATGGCATATCAGCTAATTTTCAGCTTGTAGGCAAAAAGAGAGACCATACAGTGAGTTGGCGGTCTGCATCTTATTGGTCCGTGGATAAGGCATCAGTAACTTAATAATAAACAACTTGTTTGACAGATGTCACCAAAACAATATGGCTGACAAAATTTAACGGCGCCAATGATTATTGGTACAGAGTGTTTGGTATAAGGTGCGCCAAGAAGCTGTAGCATGTTGGTTAGCGTCGAGACAAGAAAAAATCGTATAGGATGGGGTCTATCAACCTCCGTTTAGTCGGAAGGGGCAATTTTAGAAACCAATTTTAGCCACTCGATTTTATGAGAATCAAAAAGAATACAAATAAACATTGGTATATTATTTTGCCCTGTCTTAAAATCTCCGACACATTGCAGTAAATAATGTTCTTCTTGAAAAAGTCCTTCATCGTTGACCAAAATTCACCTGTTTTTGAATAATTTGTCTCAAACCCAGGCTCATTCCATAAATCATTTTATAATCGAAGACTCAAAAAAAAAAAAAAAAAAGAAATCATCTAATGGTCGCTAAAAAAATGCCATAAAATAAAAATGCTAATCCTGCATAAGCAATAAAAGTATCCTTTTTAGGGCATGTTTGAGACGCTTAAAAAAAAAAAACAATGGAATTTTCTACAAAAGGTTTCGTGTTTAAGATTCAAGAACATAACATCATAAAATCCAAGAACCAAAAAAAAAAAAAAAAACTATAAGGAATTCCATCAGCAAGGAGAGAATAAGAAATCAGAAGCCAACGACATTCAATCCACACAGACAGTGATTAACGAAAATTAACTCCTTTTGGTTGCTTTTTTTTTCCTTTATCAGGATGAGATGATGTGGATATCTTAAGGCGATCGAATTAATTTCTACGCCAAAATAAAAAAAATCGAGAGGAACCAATAAAGCCAATTGACCGGGAAGCGAAACTCAATACCCTTTTAAGACCCTCGTATAATATGTGTGTCTGTCCCTGATGTGCTACCTTACCACCGCATATCACATGAAATGGCATCACAACCTACAAACACAACAACCTTAAGCCAAAACTGATGCTAAACACAAATGTGTGCTCCGGCTTGTCAAGAGGATAAAATTCGATCAAAATTTTAATTGGAAGCCCTCAGGAATGATTGAATCCCTCCACATCCACATCCATCCATATCGAGAGAACATCGATCGGATCGATCATATCCCCGAAGTATAGTCGTCGTCGCGTTGTTGGTCGTCTATACTACCTACATCCTACATATTTATATGCGATCGATTTGTCCACTCTTGATCTTGAGTGTGCGGATATTTTGGCGGCACGGCGCGATGTTGATTATGATGAAGCCTGTTGACGATGACGATGATGGCTGGATGGCTGGCTGACTGGCCGACTGGCCCTGCGGAATGATGGATAAGACAGGATGTGATGTTGCCAATAACATTTGCTTCTGGGTACTTAATCGCACAACTTTGCTATCATCATCAGGGAATCTGCATTTCTAATAATTTGATGACCATCAGCTTCAGTCGATCGATTTGGAGTTTCGTCGCGTTGCGTCGTTGGTCGCTGGTCGCGTCTTCAATCATTCGACTCGGACTTCGACTTTGACGTCGCGTCGTCCAAGGCTGACAAATATTTTTTCTTGACCTCCACGCATGAGTATGGGCCAACATAAGTGGCCAATGTTGTCCCTTAATAATATAGCATGTGTTATCATCATCAGGAAGCAAGGCAACAGCAGCCAAGTCCAGGTAGACACTCAAAAAATACAATGACGAAATATGAAATTAGGAGATGAGTTGAGATTCGAAACAACAACAACAAAAAAAAACAAAGATCACAAATATGGTCCAAAAAAAAACAACGATGAGGACGACGATGAAAAAGTTCTCGTGTCGTGGTGTTTTGGGATGCCAAACGCAGTATTGGTAGCATCAGCGAGCGTACAGTGCATAGCGACAACGACCATCACTGGCTACTACACTTCAGCTACCGGATTTTTAATGTCTTTTAATCAAAAATTCAATGTTGTTAGCTACCTGTTTGTCAAGACCATCCATCTTTCACGATAAATGCTTTTTATTAATCCACACATGCTGAGGGCTTTTTGATTCTTACCTTTTTTTTTTGACTGTCTGGATGGCCGAGAGAAGAGATGGGCGAGTTCCATCATCAGCCCAGCGACTTATAGTGCGTAAGATGGAATGGAATTTACTCCTTTATTTTTTTTTTTTGGCTACATGACGTTTATTTCGGCAGCGCATTCTTCGAACAAAATTTTGAAGACTTTCAAGACGAGAATTGAACGCCATAAAGTATTTGGTACAAAATGCTTGTTGATATGATGGAAATATTTCAAAATGGAATTTCGCTATTAAGCCAAGATCAAAAGGATTGGGCTTTGGATAGTTTTTTTGAGATTTTGTTGATTGAAGGCATACGAAATAATTTTCATGTGAACATTTTTAGATTAAAGCAATTCTAATAATCGAAGGTCTCGGTTAGGATCAATATTAGATTTATTTTCTTGATTTTTCCAGAAAGTTGTATTTCATCGATCTTTATAAAGTGTATCATTTTTCCTTGAAAGACATCGCTAAGTTCAAAAATCAAAATTGGAATAAACCTTCCGTTTCTTGGCCAAAACCTGATTTGACTGAAAAGTCTAAAACCATTAATCTAAGCTGATAGACAAGGCACTTGAAACTTTTTTGAAACTTCTTTACTTGCATCCTTACTCGTCTTATTTTAAATTCGAATGAAGCCGATGATCTGAGAGTTTAGGAAACGTTCAAACACCAGAATCATTATTGGAAGTTAAGTGACAACATAGTTAGAGATAAAATAGAGAATTGAGAAACCAAGTTATGAAATTGAAAATGGTAATGCAAACAGGCAGAGGATTTGATAAACACAGAGAAACTAGACGTTGAACACCAAAATACACGCGGACCTTAGTCCAACTACAAGCTGTAAGCTGTCGAATTCGCAAATATGAACATTTCAACTTAAACAGACCAGATCCACAATCCACATAGTTAAGTAAGTTAAGTGGAACTTTTCCAAGTGAAAAGATAACTACCTATTGATTTGTCTACCGTGGTATTGTCTATAGACTTCAACGAAGCAACGTTTATAGTTCTTCCCAGATAACTCCAAAACAAACAACGAGGTAGGGTCACCCATCTTTTTAGATAATCCACTCGTAAGGGGCAGTTGTACAATCGTTTTTCATCCTCGGATCAAAATTTTAAAACGATTTACATTCAATCGTGTTTGAATAATGCAAGCTTAAACGGTGGTTCAAGAGTAGTCCAAGAGTTAACCAACCGATTTCCAAGGACTAAATAAAGTTGACCCAACGATCAAAAATTTAAAAACGAGGTTCAGTGGTGAACCGCCATTGTACAACTGCTACCACATACCAATATACAGACCGCCAACTCGTACTCCTCTTGCCTGAAACACCCTCGAAATATTTGTTCCAGTCTGTGAATACGTGTAATCTCTCTGTGCATTTTGTAATGGCAACTATACCTGCGTATGCCATTTATTTTTTAGGTGTGTTTGTTAAATGGGTTTTAAAAGCAAGGGAGAGCGTCACACTCTCAAAATAAATGGCATATTAGCTGATTTTTAGCTTGTAGGCTTGTAGAGAGACCAAACAGTGAGTTGGCGTATCTTATTGGTTCGTGACTGCTACTAAGACTTTCGGATTTGTAGTGTGTTCTGGGGGTTAGATATTTTCAAAAAAAAAGTTTGCATTGAAAAAAATCATATCAAATTTTATTTATCACTTCAAAATCACCACTTAAAAAGTTTTTTTGGAAAAAATGAAATAAGCCATCTGATTTCTTTTAATTCTGTTTTAAATTTTAAGGCAAAAAAATTTCCAAATTCGTCGGACCAGTTTTTGTTTTTAACGTTTTTTTTTTGATAAACTTTTCGAAAACGTAATCCAATTTTTTTGAGTACATATGCAAATTTCTAGCACAATGTATTTCTTATCAGGAAAATAAAATTTAAAAAATTTAACATATACCGTTTTTGAAAAAAAAAAAAAAAAAAAAAAAAAAAAAAAAAATGTAACTACAGTCGTCTACTGTAGTATATAGTAAACGCTAAAATTTTAGACATACTAATCTATATCGTGTCGTGAACGATACAAATCTCAATATAGTGAACTACATTTTTTTTGGGGCTACTATTTTTCTGAGCAATTCATCATTAATTTGTGTGTTTTTTACACTTTGGCACGTATGTCAATATAAAGCTGCCATACTGAACAAGGTTGTGATATGGCTTTGCTTTTGATACAGCTGTAGTCGTTCAAGTAAATTCCAGGAAAACGTCGGTGTGTCAAGTAAAGGGTGGTTTTTTTTAGACATGTCTTTTTCAATCTGGCAATACTTTTTTCGGAGTAGGTCTTTTTGACAGATGTCACTTGATTTATGCTCAGTTTGGTTTGCCATTTCATAATGAATACATATACTTCTGAACAACGTTTGCAAATCGTGCACATTTATTACCCCAAAATAATGGTTCGGTTCGCATGACACATCGCCCGCTGCATCCAATATTCGGTCGAAATAATCGCCTAAGAATTAATTCGAGCTAGCCACGGCGCGCGGCCACTTGCCTGAAATCATTTTTAAAACGTAATAGCAAACCTTTATCTTTATAATAAAGCTTAATTCTTTGCCCAAACATTAAATTATAAGCGTTTTATTTCTTCTTGAAAACCACACATCTAAAAAAACATCCTTTATTAAGTGTATGAAAAGACATATTATAATATTTAGGACATCTGAACTTCCGGAGGTGAAAACTAAGCTGCAAACATGGTTTTTGGACAAAGAAGAAAAAACCTGAAAAACAATTTTGGGAAAAATTAATGGAAGCAGGTGGTATGGCTTCGTCGCAAGTGATGGCTGCTTTGAAATAAAACTTTATATGGTTTTTATTCTTCTTTAAACTGTTGAATTAATAATTTAATTTAATTTATAACCATACCTACTAAATTTAGTGTTGGTCAACATTTAAAAAATGGAAATAGTGAATAATTTCGATATAGTAAACAGGCTTGATTTTTATTAGTATGTTTAAAAAAACCTCAAAAATTTTTTTTTTTAAATTTAAGAAAATAATATTATTTTGTTTATAAAAGGGTTTCCACATTAAAAATTTCGTCGAAATCCATCAAGTTGTTTACGAGAAAATCTGATTTGAAAAAATCGATCCTGCTATAGGATGTACCGTTTAAGACTTTTATTGAAAAATCTTTTCCAACTGAATGATAAAGTTAACACGCAAAACACTATAACAGAAAGTTTTATTAAAATCGTACGAGCCGTTTTATAAAAAAAAAAAAATTTAAGTAATAATCGTATGGTAGGTACCGTTAGTTTAAAGCTAGAATGCTTATTCCAAAAACCGTTCTGTATGACGTCATAATAATATTGTGTGCCAAGTTTGAAGCAAATCGGTTCAGCCGTTAAGGCGGCAGCTGCCGATACATAAAGACTGGCAAAACCCATGCGTGCGAAAAGACAATGCTTATTCAATTTAGATAACTCCCAAATAACTAGTTGAATGAGCCCAACGGTCTGTTGTGACATTTTTAGCCAATCAGAAAATTGATGGTTCAATGTAACTAATCATAGGCAATGCCTTTAGTATGATGCTTTTCGAAGCACTGCCTTGTTTTATCAATCAATAAGTTGGTACTCCAGGTAGGGTGCTAGGGACCATGCATGTTCCTCAACGAGTTGACAGACTATCATGCATCTCTAGAGGTAGATTAAAAGGACTCAAAACTTAACAAATCAACTTCGTTTTTCGCAGGGGATGCTCAGTCCAATTCAACAACCACAAACAACATTCACAATACGTCTGAACAGTTAAGCTTAGCTTCTGCCAAGCTTTCTCAAAATTGGGATTATCTAACAGAAAACTGGTCATACTTTAATGACCTCACAATAACAAACAAACGATTTCGTTAAAATCAGTCAAGTTGTTTAGAAGGAGACAATTATTCGTGCCTTTGGGACAGCTTTCATTTGTGAATCTTGATTTTGGATTTACTTTAAAAAAAATCTATAAGCAATCCATGATGCTCCTAGAGGTGATCTAAGAGAATTTTTTTTTTAAACTACAAACTCTTCCAAAAAAGACTAAAAGTAACATCGCAGAGTAATCTATGATAATGATCTTATTCCAAATGCATTCGCAAGACGTCTTATAATTATTTTCCAAACATTAGCTTCATATCAATTGCAATACCAAGTTAATAATACTGATACCAAAACCCAATAAAGTAAACTCCTTCTTTACATTCCTTGGCCTGCACAGGAGCACCTCATTGGCAACGCGATATCATCCGAATCAGCGTCAACATCATGAATAATTTTTACTTTGATGCCTCCTGTCTCGATGGTCTGGATGGTGATCTTACGTTGACATAGAATTTATATCTTCTGTCTTATCCATCATCATCTTGGTCGTCATCATAATCATCATCATTGACGTTGTTGTTGTTGTTGTTATTCCTTACGTTCATCTTCATCTTCATCTTTGTCGTCATCATCGTCATCGTCATCATTTCATCTTCTTTACTGTCATTGGGGTTCCTCGGCACGTCGATCATATTAAGTGCGCGTCGTCGCAATAATTGAAGCACTTCATGCTGCGTGAACGCCCAGCCAACTATAACCAACCGATTGGATTGTATATCCATCTTCCATCCTTTCGGGAAATATACAAAACTTCAGAGAGCCTTCTTTAACTTCCATCGCATGCATAACAAAACCGCAAAAGTATCTTTTAAAAAATATAAAAAAAAAAAATAAGCGGAAAAAAAAGCAAGAAATAAGCGAAAATTTAATTTCATCCGTCAATAGCCAGTAGCTGCCCTCCAGCGAGTCGGTGGACGCTGGACGTCAATAAATATCAGCCTGAGACGAAACACGGGAGGAATGGAAAAACCTCCGTATTAGGTGCATTGGAATTGCTTATTTTTGAGAGCCAGCCGGGGGTATTGGGGTAAAGGGATGCCGGGTAATCGCAAAGCAAGTCCTTGCGACAAAAATTCATTAAGGCGAGCATTCGGAAGATGACGAAGAAGACAACGACACGACCGACGCGACGACGACGATGATGACGACGTTGATGATGATGATATCCCGCAAGCTTAGCTTTAGCCAACCTCTTCGAACCTCAAAATTACTTGGGCCTGGCTTCGACGATCACCATGATCATGCACCTTGCTGTCTCTATATACCTACTACTCTTATAAAGCACATCAAGGATAGTATACCTATATTCTGATGCTCCTGGTTCTGATATTTAGCCCGGGGGACACAGGAGTTGCGATTAATTTTTGGCAAACAGCATTCTGCGAATTCCAGTTGCGCTTGCGACATCTTAGCATGGCTTCTACTCGTTTTCGTTTTCGTATAGGTATGAATTGTGCTGCCTTGAGTGGTGATCTTTTGCTACTGTTTTCTCGATCGGTCTTATAAGTTTGCCCGCACGCTTTGTATACCTTCCTACGCCTCTTGGCCTTAGTCAAAGAAAGAAGAGAGAAGGCTTTTGGAGGACGAGATGAACCTTTTAAGGTATGAGCGCACGTTGATTGCATTCATCGTCGTCTCTCTTCAAGTAGTGGTCATCTTCCGATCGACAATGGAGATGCCACTGATGATCTTGTTTCAAGCTCCATACTCATAATGGTTGGTACCTATAGTCTTTTTTTTTTTTTTTTTTTTTTTTGATATTGCAGTTCACGCGCATGCCATTTCATTTTTGCGAATGACATGATCCTTTTGCCATCGCCATCGCCATAGCCATCATTTCTTGAACCAGATTGATGGATATTCGCGAATGCCTTTGCCACCAAAAACGGGCTGATCGAAGAAGATTTTACATGGCCTTAAATGTATCTTGTCACAAAGTGTCAGAGGCGATCTTTATCGGAAAATTGGGATCTCGCTGGCAATGCCATGGGGATGGCTATGGCGATGGCGATGATGGCGTGGACAGACGTTTAGAAGACAGACAAACACACATGGGTCCTTCCTGTGTGTTGTATGTGCTGTGTGTGTCATGGCATTGGACTGTCGTCAGGTATTTCACAGCCCTGGAGACATGATGGATGTTGGGTTATACCTGTTTCTCATTAATATCATTTGAGATCATTTATTGGGCACGCCACTGGGAGCAGAATATTGTAAATTGAAATGGTGCCCAGTTTGGGGTTTTGAATTTTTGTTTGGTTTTTTTTTTTTTTTTTTTTTTTTTATAACTGGGGTGGAGCTATGCGATGCTTTGTCCTTAAAAGGAAAAAGCGTCTGCCGATATTGAATTTGTTTAAGAGAAGCGTTTTTTGTGGTAGTTCTTGAGTTATTTGAAGATTTTGTAGTAGGAGATGGTTTTTGAAGGATTGATTGTTTTAAACGAATAAGTAAGTGGGTTAAGGAGGATTCTTTTTTTTTTAATGTTTATAGTGGAAGCAACATTGATGTTATTGGCGCCGAAACTGTAAGAGATGATTCCTTTGGGACTTTGGAGTAGCGAGTAGGTAGGTAACTTTGGATTCAAATCATCTCTTTTTAAGTTTTGATAAATACAAAGAATTTGTCGATCTTAATAGAGGAAGTTGGTGAAACTGTTTTCGGGCATTAGGATTTGGACACGTTGAAATTATTTGCATTGAAACAAAAATTTTACATTTTATTAACCGCAAATTGAGATTCTTTTATATATTTTGAATTTTATGGATTAAAAATGTTTCTTAGTTCATATTAACTTTTCAAGGTTAGATTGTTGAGACTCAGTAATTTAAGGAAATAGTCAAAGTCGCTTTTTTGGAGACATGTCAAATTATTCTAAACTGGTTGAAAATCGTACCACATACTGAAGGGTTGCTACAAATATAAAGTCAGCAGTTCTTGTGACAGTGGTCTTGGGGCTTTAGATGGTGGACAGAATTAAAAAAAAAAACCATATGAAATTTTATTTAACACTCAAAAACCACTAGTTCAAATTTTTTGGACAAAATGAACTAAGTCATCTGATTTTTTTACTGTTTTGAATTTTAAGGAATTTTTTTTTTCAAAATCGTCGGATCAGTTTGTTCAAAAAACGGTGTTTTTGAAAAACTTTTTGAAAAAATATTTCATTTTTTTGAGTATGCCAACATCTAACAATTTAAAAAAAAAATTGGTACCTATACAAATTGAGCTACCTACAACTAACTATACACCGAAAAAAATATTCTGATAATACAACTGTAAAATTAACATTTTTGGGTGATAAAAGTCGTCCAACATTAAAAATATCAAAATTGGTATTTCTGTCATATCAAAACAACATTTTCTTAAATGTAAATTTAATAATTTTAACTATCGAAAACGTTGTTTTGATATTTTAAATTATCAAAAAAATGTAATTTTTACATTTTTCCCATCAAATTGATATCAAAAATATTGTTTTGATATTTTAAAATATCAAAAACGTAACATAATTTTTTTTTGTATCGAATTGATATTAAAAAAATATTGTTTTGATATCTTAAAATACAAAAAAATATACTATTTATATTTTATGTATCATTTTGATATTAAAAAACCTTAATCTTACAATTTTATTGTGGAAATGATATGAGTAATGGAAATAGTAGTTTTGATATTAAAAATTGATATTATAGTGTAAAAAAAAAAGCTTGATAAATTGATATTTTATTATTATCCTGATATTAAAAGTTTAATCGTGATATTTTTGATATCAGGACAACAACTTTTTACAGCAGTTTTCGTCAAATTGATATGATATGTGTATTGATATTGAAAAAATATCAAAATGATATGTCTTTTTTTTCTCAGTGTATGTGTGTGAAATTTCGATAGAATCGGAAAATTAACTTTTTCTTAAGAAACTTTAAAAAAAATAATTTAAATTTAAGAATTAAATTTAAAATTTCGTCGAAATCCGTAAAGTGGCTTGCGAGAAAACCTTAGACTTTTCCTGAAAAATGAATTCCAACCAAAACATAAACCTTACTCAAGAAGCACCATTCAGAAAGTTTTATCAAAATCGTATGAGCCGTTGTTGAGATAAATGAGTTTTTCATAAAAAATCATATGGCAGGTACCGTTAGTTTTGGAGCTAGAATGCAAATTCCAAAAATCCCTTTGTAGGACGTCATAATAATACTGTGGACCAAGTTCGAAGCAAATCGGTCCAGCCGTTAAGGCCGTAGGTAACTATACAGACAGACAGACAGACAGACAGACGGACATACAGACAGACAGAAAGAATTGTCGGACCCACTTTTTTAGGATTCTCTATCATCGTAATGTCATGTTTGAGTGCCAAACAAAAAATTTTTACGAAAGCATAATTTGCCCTATACCTATTAGGTACCTATAATCTCAAGTTAAAATGTGTGTCGGATGATTTTTATCCTTTGAAAAGCATGTCTTTCGACTTAAAGAAAAGGGAAAACCAATTCACAATTGACATTGAATACTTAAGTTGGCTAGGTGACTGTTTTCTAAGGATGTTTTTTTTTTTTTTTTTTTTTTTTTTTTGAAGTATAAAACTTAAGTTGGCAGCACTGTCTTCTTGGGCACCCATTTTGTCGTCTGCCATGTGATTAACTTTATTTTGGTTTGCCATTTCATCATGAATTGACTGACGCCTGAACAACTCATGCAAATAAACATGGTTCTGTTCGTAAAACACATCGCGCACCGAGTATTTCAGAGCATTCAATCGGATTGACGATGGAATTTGTTCGCAATACGTTGTTTACAAGAAAACTTTGCTTAGCGATGAAGCTGATTTTTGGATGCATGGCTACGTCAATAAGTAAAAAATGCCGCATTTGGAGTGTAGATAATGCTCAAGCCGTTATTGAGACGCCATTACACCAAGAAAAACTGACAGTTTGGTAGGCTTTATACAGGCTTGTGGAATCATTGGTCCTTACTTTTTTAAAAAAGATGAAGACCAAAGGGTTACAGTCAATAAGGACCGTATGGTCAACGACTTTTCTATTCCTGAATTGAATCATCTTAACGTGGAGGAGCTGTGGTTTCGACCAATATGTCACACAGAGCGTGCCACAAATGATTTGTTGAAGAAAACGTTTGAGGGCATAGTTCCGCGTTTTCGACCTAAGTTGGTCTCCAAGATCATAATCTTCTTTGAATTCATCTTTTCAAACAAAATTGGAATTCACACGTTTCTACTCAAAATTATATTGCTTCCTGGTCCCTTTTAAAAATTCATTATTTTTTAAAACAACTTTCTGACTTGATCCACTTAATTTCAGATTTATACTCCATCGCAAATATACTACATCTCTTCTCCTCACATGTTTCTTTATTTTTATCATTTTATTACTCTCTACAATTGACTATCAATAACCAACTTTTATTGCTTTATTCTTTATTAATGTTACGTAAGTCCTTTTTAAAACACACACAACTACAAGAGTTGCCCATCATCGTCTGTCTATCAAACACTAACACTAAACAAGTTATAGATACAACAATAAACTATCTATATTCCACAGAGTCCAGACAATTTACCAATCGATTTCAAATCAAAGTCAATCCACATTCATTCAATTCTATCACTCCTTCCCCTTTTGACAAATTAACCAAAAAAAAAATACATTCAATTGTCCGGACAGCAATAATCCCAATGACATACATTTTCTAACTAAAAAAAAAAAACAACAACTATACAACAAAAAAGATTAATAAAAACCAAAGACATTATAAATAAAAAAAAACTCCACCAACAATTTTGAACAAATTGATGAGGACAACACCATATATACCATTCCATCCATCCACAGATTATTCCTACGTCACTAGAAATCGAAAAATTGACCCACGTTATGACCCCAAAAACGAAAAAAAAAAAATTACGGTATGCTATATGCATCCAATACCAAAACCAACACAATCACCACCAACTTCGAACACATTCTTCAGATTGACACATATTTTTTCGCAGATCATATATCACATCCAATTAGTTTGGTATTCGTGATTCTACTTAACATCGATTGACCCCACAGATTATTCCTAGATCATGGGCTTTATTGAACGACGAGAGTGCGGGACACGGTAGGCCACACTATGGCACCCCACATGTACGAGTATACGAGTAAAATAATATTCCATTTTCCAATTCTAAAACTGCCACACTTCAAAAATTCATAATTTCCAGTGACGTAAATTGTCAATGAAGGGGCTATAAAAGGCGACTGTCACGCTCCCTACTGTCGATGTTGTCGTTTTGGTTGTCGTTGTCGACGACGACGTTTGTTGGTGGCTCAATTGACAGCCCAGAACCAGAAACAATGTATCTGACTTGCACACATATGACACTTTGTTTTTGTTGTTGGAATTGGAAGTGTGTTTGTGTGGCAAACGATGATGATGATGAAGATGATGAAGATGATGGAAGATCTTCTCCTCAATACACTTTAATTGGTGCGATTTAATTAGAGCCAGAACGGCGCGCGGAGTAGCTAAGCGAGCGCAATGAACACTTGGAACTTGTACAATAATTCAGTGCGAAAGAGTGTGACACAAGTGTCGATTAGATTCTAAACTTCGCCGTTTCGATCTTCTGTCTGTCTGCGATGTCATATTCTACATACAAGATAGACTATCTAGATACAAACATACTCTTAGATAGATTGGTGATCATGGTAGGTGATCATTACTGATTCGAAGATTTTATTGATTTCTAATGTCTGAAAGCTGCAAGAGTGGGGCCTTGGGTATACAAATAAAGTCGGACAATTAATCGAGGGAAAAGATACCCATGTTCCCACTTGGTGAGAGGTTTTATTATTCTTTTTAATCGATTTTGATTGAATAGAACTTTTCATCGGAGTGATATTGATTTGAGTATAAAGTTTAGTGTGGTCTTTTTTTGCTTTCTTAATAGAATGTCAAAGAAAGCTGTTGGGAGGTTGTCAAAGTTTTGATTAGATATTTTGAACTAAATTCAAGGTTCGCATCAATTTGCTTGGCTTGCGTAAGAGGTGTTGAATTGGCTATTTGTTATCTTGACAAGAATTAATAGGGACGTTAAGGAAACAATGAACATTGATGCTGTGGAAGAAATCAGAAAAAAAAGAAGGAACTCAGGAGCACTTTCATCTGGATATAGGGAGATGTGAAAAAGGACCATCGATGTATAGATTCAACTGGATATTTATAACCAGAAACAATAATTATGCAACGTTAATGTCCATTTGCGCGATGGTCTAGGATAAAAACCCCTTATTTAGAAAAGGAATTCAATGCTATCGTCATCGCTGAAATTATATTTTTGACTCAAGTGAGTTTTTTTAGACAAAAAGTATTTAATCCCTTCTTGGGCTCTAGCAGTGTTTTAGTCATTTTTTTGTAAAGAAGACTTTTAAAATCGGAATTTCGTTAACAAAACTTTTTCATAAGCAGAATTTCAAAACTTAACTCATAGTCGAAATATTGCAGCAAACAGAACACTACACGGCTGATGAATCAGATTCAAGAGTATACTGGTGACCACTCCTAGCTGAACGAGTATTGAAGGGAACTTGTTTCTGGGCAGGAATGTATCTGGATTTTTGGAGCATTGTTCATATTACTAACGATCAAATAATGTGACAAGCATTAAGATTTGCAAAAATATTTCTTGCAACGGCACTTATGGTTGTTCCACAGAAGGTGATTTAAAAGACAAAATACCTTGAATGCAAAGGTAAGTACGAGTATTCTCGGTGCAAGCGCCACTAATGGATAGTGATGGTAAGCCATACTGAAATGTAAGAAGAAATCACTGAATTCCAAACAGTTGACAATTTGCCGTTAGGCAATGCTTTTAAGATCGGATTTCAAAGAACGGGATTGAGAACGTGAACAGAAATATAAAAAGCTTATTGTCCTGTCGTCAGCAAAACAATTGAGTGGAGTAGAATATCATGGTTAAAAATAACATAGAAAGTTGAAGCCATCAGTCAACCCGTGACCATGACAAGTGTTACCATATTGAAAAGTCGGGATATATCAAACCTAATTTTGATTAAAATTAACAATCGAGGTAAGTCCGTAAAAAAAATATTCGTGTTCTACAAAAAGAAAGTTGGAGACGAAATTGAGCCTTGGGGCACACCACAATTTATTTTGTGAATAGATATCAGACTAAAAACCGTCAAAAGTCCGCAAATGGAACGATCCAAAAGGTAGTTTCTAATTTATCGAAGAAAGAGTAATTCGATTCGAAATTTGTATGAGGCAGCTTAATGCAAGTCTCTATCAAATGATTTTCAAATAAAAGGAGCTATAATCTTACTTTCTAGAAAACGTTGTAAAGATTGGTTCCACTGTTTGGTGAGGTATACCATCATATCACCAGTGGGTCTATTGCTTCTAAAATCGTTCTGACGATTCCGATGGCATGATATTTCTAGATCGGATGTTTTGTCAGTGTGTCCTTGACCATGGAAAGTGACATAAGAGCAATCGGTCAGTGGTTTGAATTGAATGGAATGGAATGAAGATGTTCTTTTTAGTTGCGATTAAAGGTACCTAGGTAGTATAAAGTTATTTATTCGTGCAAAAAAAAATATTGAGATAACAATCACACATGACATTACGATGATGTAAAGTGAAAAAAGTGGGTCTGGAAAATCCGTCCTTCTATCTGTCTGTCAGTGTCTGTTCGCATCTCTAACGCCTGAACGGATGGGCCAATTTTCTTCAAATTTGGTATTAAGGATTAATTTAGCCGTTCTTTGGAACATATTTTTAATCTTTGCTCTAAGCCCAAAAATAACTGCACCTGCCATACAATCGTAAAGAAGAAAATTGATTTTCTCGAAAACGGCTCAAACGATTTTGATAAAAACTTTCAGAATGCTATTTTTAAGATAATCTATCTTTTGGTTGTAAAACACTTTTCGGAGTTTGTCTTATAACAGTACCCCTCATAGAACCGAAATTTTCAATTCAAGTTTTTTCGTAAACTATACATCCGATTTCAATAAAATTTTGGATTCAGGATGTCATTTTTGACCCTTTGATATAAATACAATTTCAAAATTCTTAAAATTTTTTTTTTTTGATTTTCAATTTTTTTTAAAACTACAAAATTGAAACTACAGAATTACTCAAAATCACATAGTAGTCAAAAAAAATTTCAAATATTTTTTCGAAAAGTTTTTCAAAAAAACTACTTCTTAAAAAAACTGGTCGAACGATTTTCAATATTTTTTTCTAGATAAACATTTAGTTTTGAAATGTTATTGCATACTTTGTTTTTTTAATTAAAAAAAAAAATAAAAGAATTTTCGAAATCATTTTCTTCTTATACATTATGGAGCCAGTTAGCAATTATCAGACACAAGGTCATCGTATCCCAAAAAAAAGAGTTTAAGGTTTTTAGGAATCACATAGGAATTTTACTGCCGTTACTGGAACAATGCAGTGTTTCTTAGCTAAACTTTTTGTTAACCTTAAAACTTGGTTCTTTGAATGTGAGTATCACAGGTCTATCTCGTTTAAGCTTATTCGGTTTTCTTCACTTCTACTTGGTAGTCTCTTTACAGTTATGGATTTTCTTTGAGCTCGAAACATTTCGTTCGGTTCAGAACAAAAAATCTTTAAGTTTTTAGGTTAAAGTTTTTAAATAGAAATATTAGCTAAGTCAGTCGCACTATCGAGAAAACATGGCATCTATACTCAAAGCTTCAGAAGAAATTGTTGAGACCCTGATTTCTGGAATCAGAACTTATTCAGCATTTTTTTTTTTAACAAAAAACAGTTGGAACTATAATTTTGTTGTTGTTAATGAATTTGCATACACTTAAAAGGAACAATAATAAAAAAAACCAGGTCTAATGGACTTCGTAATGATGAAAGTTGAAGAAGGTATAGTTTATCTTCACCCTTATACGATTTAATTTTTTTGAATAAGTTGTTGTTGTTGGTACACACGACCTCTGAAAAAAATAGTTAAGACTTTCCACATTTTTCTCGGTGGCGTATTTCAAATCAGCTCTGCAAAATCTGACATTCAGTTAGTTTTTGCATTGTTTCAAAGTCTTTACCTATACTTCAAAGTGTTGAATTGCTAACATCCACACTATCAAATCATTAAATTTCAAAAAAACTTTTCCTTACTTCCTTTCGATTTGTCACCCTCACTCGCTCTCGTATGTTGCGTGTGGTCGCTGAATAAATTTAATATCACATATCAACTTCTTCACAGTTTATCTAAGGAAACACTCAATAACACTTTACCAAAGATTATCGCATAATTTCATCCTGTCAATCTGCAAAAAAAAAACTTCAAAAATAAAAACTCACTTCATCTTATCTGTTTCCTTTCCACAAAAAAAAATATAATAAATACACACAAATCCTTAAGGCACTACAAACATAAAAAAAAAATTACAAAAAAAGTACAACCACCACAAGAAGGCAAAAAAAAAAAAACACACAAGCTCAAGTGGGAAATTGCCTTAAATTGAGAATAAATTGAGTGAGGGGGTGAAAATTCAACACAAAAGGGTTGCTTTGCCTATTCAACAATACAAACCCCCTTGAGCAACAATAAACACACAACCCTTTGACATTGAACCATATTCCAACAGCGTGGCGCGGTGTTGTCACTGCCTTTTGTCGGAAGTTTGGTGGTAGGTAGGGTGGTCTTTCAACGAAGCGACGAGACGCTTCCACTTATTCATAATATAGGTAGGTAGGTACGTAAGGGTATCTACTTGCCACCACTCTTTTATTGAAGTATTTAAAATTGACTCACCTCGGAATCACAAAAGAGGTTGGATAGAGGCACAAAAGGGTGGTCCTTGTAATTTGCTGAATTAAGGACTATCAATATCTCAAGCTTGTATCTCTCTGGCCCTGTTTGAATTTTGGAACTTCTCCCTGAGCCGAGTAGAGTTTTCACAACCAAAATGTGAATACAAAAGAAAAAAAAGTACGTTCCTAATGGAGCTGGGGTCCTAGAACGCGATGATGGCGATTACATCGAGCACGACTTCGCTTCGTCGGAATTGTGTCGACAAATTACAAAGGACACACAGGGAAAATAATTTCACAGCTCTCCTAACGGCGGAGCACTCAAGTGCAGCAAAAATGACTTCGACGACGATGACGATGACGATGGTGACTATATACGAAAAGGGTCGAGTCGAGAATGAGATGCGCCTAGTGTGTGAACACCTGTTCCCAATGCAAACGCAGCCAGTGGCAAAGGCAATACAAGTCGCGTAACATTCACAGACGAAGCCTAGAGGAGAGAGCTGGAATGTCATATGGCCAAGGCCTGATGGACTCTGGGCCGGCACTAAATTGCATTGCATCTTTCAAAGTCGATCCTCCCTCTCCCTATATCATATCTTTTAGTACGAGTAGGTACCGTATAGCCACAGTCATAGCCATAGCCATAGCCATAGCTATTGCCGTTGCCGACTCTTAACTATTTGTAATAGGCCATTCATGCAAGACTTCCAAGGCAAGAAGGAGGCTTGTTGTGTTTGTGTGGATGTGTGATGTTGTGTACTTCTGGTAGTTTAGCGCCAAACTGGTGTACAAGTAGTTAACTGCGACACTGTTGTAAGTACTTGGGTTAATTACAATACAATTCCTGGCCATGGGGGTGCCAGTGCCACCGACTGACTGCAGCATGAATGCAATTTCTGTTGCTGCTGCTGCTGCACTCGGGAATTGGGATCAGAAGCAGAAGGGAGATCTGATGCACTTGATAGCATATTCAAGTCGAAGGAGTATGTCGATGCCGTTGTTGTCGGCGCGGCGTCATCATCATCGTTGCAGGCGGACGATATAAAAACCCTTGAGATAGGTTCAACCGTTTGTGCGTAGGAATACAACAAAATTAAAGAAAAAAATAAAGGGAGATAGACCTAGTTAGATAGTTGTTGTCAAGGCATCCGTCTGCTGTTCCTTAGTTAATTTGTTTTATATTTTGTTTTGACTTTTGCTTTTGAATTGCATTCCGCAGGAGCACTATGCATGTTACTGCACCAAACAGCAGTTGTTTGTGGAAGTTCTTGTGTTGGGTCTCTCTTTCGGGCAAAGTGTGGGAGATCTTTTTTGTTTTGATAGCTGGAGTTGGAGTAAATGGGTCAAGGATAGGGATGAATTGTGTTCAATAATTAAGTTAATAAACTGGATGGAATTTTTAATTCTTTTCAATTGTTTCTGAAAAAACAAAACATGTATCCAATGGCCAGTTTTTAAGGAGCAGAGATAGTTAATATTGGGTTTTTGATAATTTTGACAGGGTGAGCAAATTTTCTCCAGACTACCTACTCTAAAAAGTGAAAAATACATGTCTTTACATTTTTCCGTCCAGCTGTTTTCATGAATACACTTTTCAGCTTATTCTTTTAAGTTCAGTGTGTTCTCTGATTTATCACCACATTTTAGCTATTAACTCTCTTACTACGTCACTCGCATGAACAGGTTTGGTTTTTGTCTGTTCACGACATCGAGCGTCTACTGTTTGATGCTATTCAACAACCGCAATATAATAAGCTTTAGGGGAATTACACTTAATGTGAATGTTTTTTTAATATTTTTAATTTGAAAACTTTGATTCTAGCAGTATACTAAGGTCAAATTAATTGGCTGCACTAAAAAGCTCATTGATAAGACGATCTGGCCCTCGATTGGAACCTACTCCATTATTAGCTTTTCCTAGCAGAACTTCAATTTTATAGTTGCTTCTGTAAGCTTCACACTGATTTTTTAAGGCTCCAAGAAAATATTTTCCGAATTTCGTAAGAGAAACTCATTTTGAAAAAAAAAAATTATTTAAATATTTTTATAAGACCATTTTAAAAGCGAGAAGGAAAAGAAAATTGAAATTTGTCCTTCTTTTCTGAAATAATCTTATTAAGATTTAACAAAAAAAAAAACACGAATTTGGTCAAATATTGCTGTTCAAAAACGATTTTACAGAATTTAGAAAAAAAAACATAATTTCGAAAAACAGAACTGTTTAAAAAAAGTGAGAGCTACAACGAACTGTTGGATACCCTATTCCCTATATTTTTGTGTATGCGTTTGCCTCCCGCAGCCAGCCGCTGTTCCAGTTTCAGAAACAACATTCTTCTTTAGCAGGCAGGACTAAATTTAATAATATTAATTTTGTGTAATATAAAGAGGCGTGTGCCACGCCTAAAGTTGAGACTTTTTATTGCCAAGACAATAACTATGAGCTCAGTGACATTCAATTTTAAGCTTGCAGATCGATTTGAACAAAACATGACAAAATTCAAATTTTTTTTTAAAATTAGATTTTGAATGGAAATAGCTATTATGGGTGTATTTAACAATTATTCTTGAACCACACTCTGCTACGTAAGTAAGGAATACAAAACCAAAGTGTTCATCTTCTTACTTAAAAAACTGTGTACGATAATTAAAAACATTACAAAACGCATATTAGGACTTTTGCAGGAAACGCCCCTTAAATTTGGGCCTTTCCTTAAAATTTGTAAAGTCGAACTGAGCTTTGATCATTACTCAATTTTAGGGCATATGTGTAAAACTACAGCTGAATCGAGTAGATTTTTAACGATCTTACCTGAATAAAGCTATTTTATAAAAATTACACCCCTAAAAGTAGGCGTATTGAAAAAATTCACGTGAAAATAAAGAGATGTATTTTTATTTGAACTAACGGAAAAAAAAGTTAAAATTGAATATTGTCACCTTACATTTTTAAAACTACATTTTTTGTTCTTTCATGTGAAGTAGGCGTAAGGCATGCCCAAAAATCGAAAAATTCTTTTCATAGACAAGCTTTTTAGTTCCGACTAAGACACGCACACATTTGGGCTGTAGATTGATTGTAAATACCGTTTATTTGCAAAAACAATTTTTTTATAGTTTCTAATGAAAAGTGGGTGGCAGACACGCCCAAAATCATTTTTTTTTTGATTTCATACACAAGATGTTTATGGAGGTACACAAAATCTAATGTTTTTCGCTTTAATGTTATTTTATAAAAACAGTTTTGATGGTTTAGTATGAAAAGTGGGCATCAGCCACGCCCAAACTGAAATATTTGTATTTTATTTGAAGAAGGTTCACTTAAAGCTTGCGTGTTTTCTAAAAAAAAAATGTCGGCATTTTCCCCAAAATATAACCAAAAATTCTGTCAATTTGGCTCACTAAATAATATTCTTTATTGAAATGAGGACAAGATCTGTCCCGGGCGCCATTTCATTATGCAAATCTTTGATCTCCGGGATTAATTTGATGGTGATAGTATTTTTGTAACACCACCTACAACAAACTTCCATGGCAAACAAATGGGAAAATCTTTCGTAGATAATGTTTGTGATATCTTGCGTGCTACTACGTTCTACTATAATGGATGTTCCAAGTCACGGAAAAATTTCGTTCCTCAACTAATTTTTTAAAAGAATGACGTTAGCTAGTAAAACTCTCATATAGGCCCATATGAGTCACTTGACCAACCAAATTTTTCCGTAACAAAAAATTTGGCGCTTGTGCAATAAATTTATTAAAATTATCAAATTCATTTTGGTTCTTATAAAGCTTAGAATTGTAAAGGGCAGTTCTTAAAAAATTGTTACGCGAGATAGAAGAAGCACAAAATAATTCTTGAAGAAGAATTTTTTTTATACAAGCGCTAAACAATGATTAGATGCGATCAAGAAACCCTTCCTTAACATTGAACAAATTAGTTGGCATTCGTTACACTTCAGTTAATTTATTGTTGCTTGTATAAATATAGCCTTAAGGTTATCCCAGGACTGTGGGTTGAACGCATCACTTATTTTCCACTTATACTTTCCACCTTTGTGACACAACGAGGGAGTCTCATGTATGTAGGTATTAAATAGAAGCTGCTATGTGTAACACAACACAATTCACATGAGAGACAATTTTTGTTCCATAAAAGTAGGTCGCGACTTGTGATCGCATTAACCCTCTCCCCTATTTGATCGTTAATTCAAATCGGAAATGGAATTTCGTTCTTCCGTGTCTCTTACAAAAAAAAAAAAAAAAAAAAACAACATCAAAGCAATAGCCCTAGGTGCTTCTTTATAATATTTGTATCCCTATACACAGGTCTCCAGTCTACAACTAAAACTACTTCTACTCCTCCTCCTCCGCCTTCTTCTATGCCTATTGTAATATGTAGTATGAGCTGAAATTGTGTCTCTTTGTCATACATGGATAAATTCACAAATTACTACCTTATTACGATGAGGTCCTTTTTAGAATTTCCTTTTTTATTTTTCCTGCTTTTATTATTGAGTGTAGACATAGAGTGAAAAAATTCCTCAGGGATATAACAACAAGAACAACACCGTTGCATTATTATTACCTTACGTATACGTAAAAAAAAAAACTGTCCCATTGTGTCCTGGTTTTAATGCTTGATGTCCTTCGTGAGAAACCTAAACAAGGGTTGCAAGGACAGGACCTTCTCTAAAGGCAACAAAAAAAAAAAAAAAAGTTCACACATAAATATAAACGCGGGGGCTCACATGTTCGTTCATGTCACAAAGAAAATGAAGTTAATATTTTTTTAATAGGTATGTCACGTTTCTAAGCGCAAAGGACTTCCGATGTCCCGCTACCTTTTTTAATTCACAATTAAAATAGAACAAAAAAAAATATCATCTAAAACCTTAAAATTATGTTACCAAAAGTTAATTTTCAAATGCATCGAAACCACTCACATGGAACGGAACGGACAACGGAAGGACGACACACATTTTTATGATTGTATCTTTGCCTATATCTACCTACCATTAAGCAGCGCAAACACAATAAAACATAATTTTCGATTAATCTATCGGCTTCCTCCAATGCGGATCTATCTTCTATCTCTTGATAGAAGAGTCGTGTTTTTATTTTTGTTTTAGCTTGTTTTTTTTTTGTCTGATGTTGTTTGGAGGATTCCATTAGCTTTGAAGTTGCTAATTCAACTTCCGGAAAGATTTTTTTTTTGCAAATGTGGCCTTTTCTAACAACGATGTTTTAAAGGTTTTTTTTTTATTTTTTAGGTTAGTTGATTGGTTTCAATAGGGTTGTGTGTGTTCTATATCATTTTAAGGAGGAGACCTGGTAGCTCTAGCTATTTGACAGACAATTTATTTATTGTTTGCAAAAAAATTTGATTATGAAGTTAATAAAAGGGTTGATATACATACATATACATATTGTATGAGCTTTCAGGATCAATTAAGGTTGTTTTATCAAATTTTAACTTTTATTTATTATCTTTTTCAGATATGCAGGGACAAGTTCTTATAATTTTAAGCAAATTTTTCTTTTGATAGCTGTAGCTCTGGTGTATCAGTGCTAAGAAAAAAAGAGAAATACTGATTCTGGTTGGAAGGACATTACATATGTTTCGAGGCCAAGCAGACAGCTGAGTTAAGTAAATTATTCAGTATAGACAGGATACAGGAAGGATGCAGAAAAAAGGATCAGTAACATTATTAATAAGAAAATAAATATTGTTCGAAAATTATACTTTTCGAAACAAATTTCGACCGAAATCTCGGAAATAGTATGCAGAAACATAAGTTTTTTATGATGAAGATTTTCATAAAACTAATATTTTTTTAGCCTAATTTTAATTTCGGTTTAAGAGGAGTGAAATTAAGCTGGAATTTTTTCAGAGCCAAACTTAAACGTTGTGAAAGAAGGCATCTTAAATGTGGGCTAAGTATTGTAAAAATCTCTCAAATGCTTCAAGTCTTTCTGAATGGTCAACAAAGCACAGGACAATGACAATGTCGTAATATAATTTGGAATGGTAAGGAGAAATTTTAAAACAGATACCGCACAAAGGTTCACATCGTTATTTAATTAATCACATCAATTTTTAAAATGTAAGTTTTATTGCTATTGATTTCGACTCTGTCACAAAGCTTTTCGCATTTCATACCAAAGACAATACTGCATTTAATTTGATTTAGAAAAAAAAATATCACTTTATTTTGTTTAAGTTTTCGTGTAAAATATTAAATTTAAATTTATATCTACCTGAGTAGGTTCCATGCTTGAATAAATTATTTAAAACACACACAATCCTTAAGACCGTTCGTTCTACTTGACTATTGGATTGAAACTGATTTAAACATTTTTAATCTACAGCAAGGTTTGTAAGTACTAGGTACGTTTTTTTTAGTTTAAAGTTTCATTTACTTTCGTTTATCAGTTTTATTTTTTTTTTCTGAAAATTACCAAATTAATTATTAAAATTTTAACTTAATCATTTCTAAGAAGTTTTTTTTTATCAAATTTTTTTAGGAACACACGGTTGAAGTTTTTTTTTTTTTTTTTTTGTAGGTTTCAATTGCGTTCTTATTCGTTTTAAGAATTCGTGAAGATAGATTTCTTTCTTTTAAAATGTGGTTTTATTTGATAATATACTTTTTGTAGTAGGGCAGCTAACAGGGAAGTAATTTAAAATTATTAAAAATGCTTTTGATAATAATAAAAAAAAAATACAAACAACCTCACCCACCTACTTTAGTATTAAAATTCAAATTAGCAGCATGATAAATATAAAAAAAAAACGTATTTCAATGGGTTTTGCAAGAACTTGAAGATTGAGCAAAAAAAAAGGAGGTCGGTCATACAATATTATGAATTTTAGAATTGAAGTACGATAAGAGGGTTTATCCAGCATCTGGAGCTGGACCAATTTTTCTGACATGAAATTATTCCAGGAAATTTGCTGTTTGGTGAATTTATTAATACATTTTAAAGAATTCTTTATATTTCACTGAGTTCACAAGAATTTTTTTTAAAACTTCTAGTATAGTTAGTTCTACAGGCTGGGATGTTGATCAAATGTTGTCACATAAAATAGCACTAAAAAAACACATTACAGTGGACGGTACACACAGTGAACAAACGAAAACTACTTACTATGTAAAATGAAGTTATTCACTATATAGAACAAAAACTTCACAAAATTGAACATTGAAATCAGTATCAGGTTATGATATCTAATTTTATAAAAATTTCCTTCAGATCTTGGACATCCGTGCGTTCAGTTAATCAGCACTAACAGTACAAATAATAAAAAAAACACTATCAATTTTTTTCTTTCTATGCGGAAGTCGCATTTTCGAGGATTATCCCACTTCCAACGCCAAATAGTCATAAATTTGGATTAAAGCTGAACAATAGGCTAACACATTAACAGACAACATTACATTTTGTAAACCCATCTACCTACCTATACCTACCAATCTTTATCCAGCTGCACACCTAATTAGATATAAACTACGCTACCTATAGATACTTTGCCGGTATATCAATCATCACCTTTTACCTTTTCACCAAAAATCATCTCAAAAGAAAAGGACATTCAGTAGGGGAGACATCAGAGATATTCATCAAAAACAGGTAGCCAGGTTTCCCTCTTTTATCCAAGACACGAAGAAGGAGGAAAAGGACATACCATAGCTATACATCGGCACGGCGCGGAGCGCTGCATTGGTAGTAGAATAATTAATATAAATTGTGTCACACATTTTGACAATCCCCCTGATGTCTGATGCATCTATAGTCCAGCTACTGAATGCACATTTTCACTTTTAATTTTTTTTTGTCCATTGCCTCTTCGTCTTCAATGTCCATGTCTATGGATGTATTTTGTATCTTTTGGTCGAACCGGAAAAGCCCATGCACATATTTTTGTAATAGTAATTATTATTGTGATCATGATGATGACAGCATAACCCGCTGTTCTGACGACAAAGACGTTAATGTGAATCCAATGGACACACACATGACATCTAGATACATGCACCTTACCATTCGGCCACTCAATAAAAAAAAGATAGATATAAATGGAGGCGCTTTCCGTTTCCCACACACACTTCCAAACACGAAGTGAGGTGAAGCCATCATATTGTAACGAAACTACAAAACTGATATAATAATTGCAATTGCAAGAGATTCTAGAAAAACATTTCAACAATTTGTATCTTCTCAATGGGCAATCGAAAGTCCCATTGCAGCTAGCCCACAACCACCAATATCGCATCGGGATGTATCTCACACTGTGATTGTGACTGCAAGTAGACAGGAAATCTATTTCGCTAACATCCCGTGATTTCTTTGTACATCCTCTTTCTATCACCTTAACTTCGGTTTTCTTCATTTTCTTGCTTCATTTTTTTTTATATTTTTTTTTTTTTTGCTGCCTCCTCTGTCTATTCGAATTGACATTTTACGATCGTTTTGCTGTCGTCTGGGAATCGGAGTTTTGTCACTAAAGATACTCAACTACAACTAGCCGCTGATGATGATGATGGCACGCGGCATTATGTCACTTAATGACACACAAACTGTTTTGGCAGGGCCGGATTTGTTATTGTAAATATAGTCCAGTAGGTATTTGCATTTAGGTTTAGCCTAAGGTGATGCATCTTTTAGATCGAAACTTTTATAGATTTGTCTAACGCTAAATTACTTTGTTTTTTAATGACATTTTTAAGTTCTTATGATAATTTGAGATATGGTAAAAATCAAAGAAAATTGTTGCAGTACTGTTTAAAATGGAAGTTAAATCTAAAAAATTTATTCCATAGCCTTCCCTGGAACAAAGACAATTCCATGTTTAACTTTTCGTTTACGAATCATAAGTGCACTTTTTTTCGTAATGACTTGTTAACGGAAATTTGTGTTAGAAGATGACTTTTAGTTACAAACACACTTTTTCCATTTCACTAACAAGATCATTCTGAAAGGCCAGGTATCAAAAATAATTTTTGTCACCAAAATTCAACGAATTTAGTCATTAGTCAGGCTAGTTTAAATAACATTAAAATTTGGTTCTCAAAATTCTGAATTTCTTCATTGAAAAGAAAAAAGTTAGCCGTCACGGGACGCCCGGTAGATTTGAAACATTGAATTTTAATATAAGAATTCACAATTACCCACCCAAGACAAAATTTTATCGACTTTCTTCATTTTCTATGCTATCAAAGATTTTATTGGCCGGATGGCGTCCGAGCGTCATGCCATTTTTCGTGACGATTACGATCGATTTTACTGCATAGGTGCGCCAATAGATGTTTCACATACAAAAAATAATCCAGGTTCTAGAGTCGTGGCCTGACAAAATTGTTTTAAAAAACGAAAAAAGAAAGGAAAACGCATTAAAAAAAAGACGCACAATTGTGTGATCCAGAGAAATCAAAAATGGCTTTTTTTGATATTCTCCATGAATATCAATACACTTTTGCATGCGTTTGATTGATCCAATACTTTCATTGCAATGATTGAGGTAACCCCAAAACATGCATTTCGAAAGCGTCGACCACTTATTGATGCTTCAAAAACGGTGATTTCGCAGTTTATGCTATGTTTTGTCATTAGGTACCGATACCGAATCAGGACTATACTGTATGTCTGATCCACCAATTCAATGTTTAGAATACACATGCACGGAAATGCATAGAATCAAATTGTGATTTTCCATTTGAAATTGACACTTCTAGGTTCTCCAATGGCACGAAGCCAATTCTTTCAAAAGAAAACAGGCGGCCATTATCTGTGAAGTGCCTCGTGAGTCAACAACTTTTGTTAGGCTCATAACTTTTTCCAACATACGTATCCTGAAACCAATCGACACGAATTTTTTTCAGCGATTGTAAAAGCGGTATTAAACGCAAACAAATCTTCGAGACCGTCAAAAGATCATGCAATATTAGATAAATACAAGTAAAACTAATGCTTCAGCACGCCTCAATCTCGAGGTAGGCGGTAGGCCACCATGACGATCTTGAAAAATCAGCTCAAAAGGAAAAGTGAGTTTTTAGAAACGCTGTTATAACGCTCAAACTTTCCGTTTCAGTATTATTTTCGAACACATTTGAGTGTTTCAACCAACTTCTGACAGCACAGATAGCACAGTTAGGTACGAAAAAACGGTCCAAGTACAATTAATATTAAAAATGTCACACCTTTCGGTGACTATTAAATTTCTTGTGGAGACTTACACATTCACTTTTATTTTCAATTATTTCAAAAATTGCACTAAGGCTTTCATCAATACCAATCCGACTATGGACGAACCCCCTTCACACAAGCATAATCTAGTGCAACAAAAACAAGATGCTGCACCACTATACAATAACTGTGGAGCGCTCCCGCAGTAGAACATGAAATGTTGACGGGCTATTAAACGCCATATGGATGCCACACACGCACATGCATTGCGGCATCATAACACTATGCTGCACCTAAGCGCAAGCCAGCAAGCCACAATGCGTAAACGTAACTGTCAACTGTGACTATAAACTCGCGCGGAAAATAATTTTTCTATTATAGATTCCAATGAGCGAGCAAAACACAAATCTCAATCCATTCAAGGCGGTGTGGATCGCGGATTGCGCGGATCGCGGATCGTAGAGCATGAGCATGAGTTGAGTATGAGCACAAGTGCAAGCGCGTGTGTGTATGAAAATATTTTTGGTGTGAGCATGAGCACATTTTTGAATAATTTTATTACATATCGTGTTATGAGATATGACATTTTTATTGCAGAATTTTAATTATTTGTTTGGAATTTTTGAGGACTAGCACGTGTTTTCTGTAATTGGTTTAAGATTTGACATACTGAAGGTATTAAGCGAGTGTTAACCCTTGGAAGGTGGTCTCTATTTTTTCTATGTGTGTGGGAGGGCGAGTTTTGGTTTGCACACTATTTATTAAAATAACCTTCATTTTGTTGAGAACCATGAAGAGTAGTGTTTTGAATTAAAGCACAAAATGTGGGAAACATTTACCTAAGAGACGAAATAGGCATCAAACTCGTTTTCAAAGTTAAAATGAGGTTGGGTTGAAAATTCTGTTCGGAAAATTTGTGTAAAAAACAATCTTGCAAACTTAGATTTTGATATTAGACACCCCATTCTTCAATAAGACTTAGGCCCTAGTCGGCAATGTTTTACAAGTTGAACATCATCAGAAAAATTATGCGTGTTTCGCAATGACTTTGTAACATACAGATGGTATGTTCATGCTGCGAAAAGAAGCGGTCCAAGGATGGATGCCTGTGGAACTCCACGGTCTAATGAAAGCAGCTCCAAACACTTGATTTCCTAGAGTTCGCCCAAAACCATCATAAGAAGCGATTAAAGCCTCATCACAGGACCGATGACAAAGCTTAGTATATCTACATATAATATGGAATGATCAATGGGATCAAAAGCTTTTGAGAAATCAATAAGGTAAAATATTGTCAAGGAATTTCAGCCGTTGCCTTGTTTTAAAAATTGATTATAATTCTAAATAGGAGCCACATTTCAAGTCATTAGAGATTGAAGATGTTTTGTTTTTTACCTTTGCGATTATAGGTTCTATAAGGCAAGTTATGCATTCGTAGAAAAAATTAAGTTTTGAGATAACAATCAAACACAACATTACGATGATAGCAAAGACGAAAAGAAATGGTCTAAAAATTCTGTTCGTCTATTTTTAAGTACGACTAATCATATATGGCTTAACAATTTTTTTTAATGTCTAAAATCTGTACTTTCAATAGGACCGTTTTTTTTAAGCTTTCGACTATCTCGAAAACGACTCAGTAGATACTTTCGAAATTTCACACATATACCAATATTTAAAAAAAAAAATTGTTTGTATTTTTGAAAGCTTTTTTTGAATTTTTTTAAAATTTATATTTCGAAAACTGATCATTAATTTTTTTTTTCAAAAATTATAAATAAATTTATTTGCTGAATAGCTATGAACTTTGCGTTTTTGAAAAAATGCTCCACAGATTTTTATAAATTTATTCGCATAAATTCAAATTTATCCGAGAAATAAAATGGCGTACTTTTTTCAGCTCAAATAAATTTAAGTTTTAATAATTTCGAAAAATTTATTTTTATCAAAATCCCAAGACCACTGTCACACAAAAGAGCAAGTTCGTGCGACCCAGTCGTGCAACAAATAAACATATATGAAATAATGATAAATAAATACATAGTAACACATAATGTTTTCAACAATGTCAAATATGGCGATAAATATCGAATTCCAAGGCGGAATTTCTTGATTTTTCAATATGAGTTTTGATTACAAAAGGGTATTTTTTTTTAGAGACATAGAACTATAAAATGAAATAAGACACTGTTGAGCTTTATTAAATGTCATACATTTGGCGATATTTAAAAGATAAATCCTTGATATACTCGTATTTATTTGAATATGATTTCTGGCATATGGCCACTAAGGCTGATTCGGATAAAAAACATAATTTTGAAGTCCAATATTCGATCACTGCATTTGGGGTCGTATATCGGCAATAATGCTACGGCAAAAGAATACAATCGCACGATCTTAGAAAACCAACTCACAGGTCCAAAACGCAAAATTATGCGCTCACCAAAATTTCCTTCAACAAATCAATAATTGTGTTACGCTCTTGGTGTCATGTCGCGATCTCTCACATCAAAGAAGTAAGGACCAGCATCTATTTCCACCAGTCCACAAATTACAACACATTTTCTCGATTTAATATAAATCTGCACAATTTGCGTGCGTTGTTCAGGCGTCAGTCGGTTCATGATGAAATGCTTAACCAAAATAATGATATGGCTGTCAATGAAACAGTGCTGGCAACTTAATGTTCAATAAAAACATCCTTTACTTCCAAAGCCAAACGATGTTGTTATATGCTTACTACGATATCTAGAACAATTTCTAGTAAGAAAGAATAATATACATATAGATTAAAAAAAAGTTAAAATTGAAGCCAATAACGTAAGAACCCCAAATGGACAAAATCTAAGAAAATAGATACAAGATTGAATTTTTCACTTTTAATTGTAAGCATTACCCCAAACTTAATTTTGAATTCTAAACTTGAAATGTTTTCAAAAAAGAAATATTTTCCATGTGGAAAGGTAAAAGCAGGTATTGAATCTTCGACACGAATCAAGTTTAGTTTTCTTATTTCATCAGAACCTAAGTTTAAATAAATGAATAAAATTGCTTATCAAATGACCAATGAGCTTGGTAAAATTGAAATCAATGGATTGCCGTGGATTTACCATGTCACTTTTCACGTTAAAAAAAAAACCTGCACACAATTGCGTCAACTTAAGACTACGAAGAAGAGTACTTTTGAAGTTCATTCTAGATTAGTTGTATCTTTTTGCAGTTTCTTAGCATTCGAGATCTTGTCAGTCAAGACTCCGCCTTTATCTCGATTTTTCAGGGGTTATATTTATATTATGTTACCGGGTGGCAATGGTACAGTGGATGAAGTGCTTGGTTGGCTAACCTAAGAGTTGTGGGTTCGAGCCCCAGCTTGGCAGTAACTTTTCAATATTCCCCCAGCTTAAACTGGACGCCACCCGTGGGATTTTCGTGAGATAAATATCACCTATTTCTCAATCCATTGTACCAACAAAAAATCTTTTCTATCTTTCTATTCCTTCTAACTATTGCCGTGCAGTTTGCATTCAAAAGACCTTGGGTATTACAGGCATATAGTTAAAATTATTATTATTATTATTATTATTAACCAGTATTATGTTAACGAAATAGAAAGGGATATTACTGAAAACATAATTCAATTACAAATTCTGCATTTGAAGAATAAAAAGTATATCATCTATCTTTTTAAAGAAGGTAAAACAAATTAACCTTCAATTCCAAACAGGGAAGTCTCAAGCCATAAAATCAATTTCAAAGAGAATAGCTAATTTTGTTTTAAGAAAAAAAAACCAACAACTTAAACAAATAAAATAATAATAATTTTATCTTAACCTCAATTCGTTGTTAATTTTTGTTGTTGTTGTTGTTGTTGTTGTTGTTAATTCATTAATTGTTTATTTTGTGTGGATTATACCAAAAAGCGCGTGCTGTATTTTTATTTGGATATTAAGTAATTTAAACATTATTTTTTATCTTTATTTCAACTTTGCTTGGCAAACGAAAACGATAAAAAAAAGTATACGAGTAGGTGCCTAAATATCTACGATCACATGCAATATATTACGAAAGTAGGATAACCAACATAAGTACGATGCGATGGCACAAACCGGATAGCTGAGTGTAGTTATCTTTTAATCCAGTTCCGCGTATATAATTGTTGTTGTTGTCGTTTTTTTTTTTTATTATTATTTCGCTAACAATATTATTTTATATGATGAAATGAGTTTGTTTAAACTTTTGTCTGTTCCTTTGATATGCGATTAAGCGACTCGTACGAGTGTGTCAACAGATATAAAGTCTACGCACACAAGTGCGCATATAAATCTGTTATCACATTTTCTAGTTGTCTTACATTTTTGTATCTTTTATCCAAAAACAATGTTTGCGATTTAAAAGAACGAAAAAATTCTTAAGTGAAATTAATATGGGTTTGTATACAAAAATTTAATTTAATATGTGATAGCAGAGGCACATTTGAGCAAAGTAAAGCAAGTTATGTTGTTCAAGACTTACAATGGATAGAATGGATTGAGATAAGAGATACGAGTACCTACTAAGACACCTAAATTTAATAGTTATTTCTTAACCCTCTCAATTTCATTCCAAGAGATGAAAATATTCAAGTAGCCCAGTCGAATTATACAAAAAAAAGGGCAGAAATGGAACAAATTAGGTAGGGTTTTTTTTTCTTTTCATCGTAGAGGGGTTCATTAGGAGCATATGTATCGGGTTTCGACCTCGTAACTCTATTGCGTTGGCCGCCATCTTGAATTTAAGGATAACTTGTTTTTCTTAAATAACTCGCTTATTTTAAATTTTTCACTAAAAATGCTTATGAAAAGAGTTGTTTAAAATTGTATTTCCTACAACTTTGTTCATGACAATTTTTTGCCTACGACTGATATTTTTCGATTTAATTGGAAAAAACAAAAAATTAAAAATACATTTAATTTTTTTTTAAACTCAAAAAAAGTTTTTTTGAAAAATTTAAGAATTAATATTATTTCTTCTATAAAAAGGCTCTTATATTAAAAATTTCATCGAAATCCTTTAAGTGGTTTACGAGAAAATCTGATTTCAAAAAACCGATCCTATGGAAGGTACCGTAATAAGACTTCCTGAAAAATCTATTCCAACCAAAACATAAGGTTTGCACAGAAAACACAATTCAGAAAGTTTTATCAAAATCGTGGGAGCCGTTTTTGAAAAAAATTATTTTTTCACAAAATATCGTATGGCAGGTAACGTTCGTTTTAAAGCTCCAAAAACCCCATCGTCATAATAATACGTCATAATAATACTACCTACCAAGTTTGAAGCAAATCGGTCCAGCCGTTTAGGCTGTAGGTGCCGATACAGACAGACGGACAGACAGACAGACAGACAGAATTGTCGGACCCAATTTTTTAGGTTTCTCTATCATCGTAATTTTATGTTTTATTGTCCAAAAAAAATTTTTTTACAAATGCATAACTTGCCTTATACTTAGTACCTGTAAACGCAAGTAAAAACGCGCCTCTACCCTCAATATTTTGAACCTTAATAATTAGTTTTAACCCCTTTGAACGGAGTCTTTACCGTAATGTACCCCTGCGGTGGTGAGGAAGAATTTTATCTGTAGTAAAAACATTTATATATTTTATACACATGCTTAACTTGCGTTTAATGCATTTTTCGTCAAAAGTTGGAAATTACAAAGTTATTAAAAAAAACAGTGTTATGCGCTAGTAACTTTTTTTGCTTCTTTCACGATTAAGTCGAAGAATATCAGTCGTAGACAAAAAATTGTCATAAGCGGCTTCTACGATTTTGATAAAACTTTCTGAATTGTGTTTTCTGTGCAAACTTTATGTTTTGGTTGGAATAGATTTTTCAGGAAGTCTTTTAATGGTACCTTCCATAGGACCGGTTTTTTGAAATCAGATTTTCTCGTAAATCACTTGACGGATTTCGATAAAATTTTTAATATAGGAGCCTTTTTATAGAAGAAATAATATTAATTCTTAAATTTTTCAAAAAAAAGTTTTTTTGAGTTTAAAAAAAAAAAAAATTTTTATTTATTTATTTTTATTTTTTTTTTTTCCAATTAAATCGAAAAATATCAGTCGTAGGCAAAAAATTGTCAAAACAAAGTTGTAGGAAATACAATTCTAAACAACTTTTGTCATAAGCATTTTTAGGGGAAAAATTTAAAATAAGCGAGTTATTTAAGAAAAACAAGTTTTCCTTAAATTCAAGATGGCGGCCAACGCAATAGAGTTACGAGGTCGAAAACCGATACATATGCTCCCAATTAACTCCTCTAACGACCAAAAGAAAAAAAAAAACCCTATCTAATTTTTTCCGTTTAAATGTATAATTCGACTGGGCTAAAGCATCGGCGCGCTACTAAAGCAAATTTTCGATTAGCACCTAGTTTTTAAAATATTTTTCAATGCATTCATTATTTTCAAATCTTACCCTTCACTCTTTATTCATCTAACTCTGCCCGACCGACGGCAAATGGGCTATTGCTTATTTTGAAAAAGTAGGTAACTTTTCTATAGATGACGTTGAATTGGTGTTTGTTTCACTTTTCTTCAACAAGAACTAATTTGATTTAATCAATAAATTCGCACACAAAGTTTTACCTTCCACACAACGAACTCCAAAATATTAAAAAAAAATATTTTTTTTTTTTTTTTTTGAATATTTCCGTTCAATGGATTAAATAAATTCCAGCTCACATAAACAAAACCAAAAGAAGAAAAAAAAAAAAAAAACCAAAAGAGGGAAACAACCTCAGAGTGCGACTTAAAGATACTTTTTTTTTATCTGAAAAGTGTAACCTCGATTTAAACGGATTAACTCCATTACTCATAATAATAAGCCAATTTCTACAAACACATTCGCGCATGATCTTTAACGCTTTTACGCTTTACCTGCCCACCACAAAAGTATATATTGCTTTGGTATTATAATATGTATATTAATGAGAAGGCAATCCGTATCCATAAGACCAAAAAATTTTACACAGACACACACACACATTTAATATTAAAAAAAAAGAAAAGAAAAACAAGAAAAAAATGAATCTCGATGAAAAAAAAAAAACAATATCTTTGAAATAATCAAGCGAATAATGTAAAATCACTGAGAACCTTCCAACGCGACGCTGATCTGCTTAACTAAATCCGGCTTATGTCTTAGCATCCGCAGCATCAGCAACAACATCTCTCGCTTTGAGAATAACAACGGCAGTTGGTCAACTATCGTGGAGATAGGTGCTATCCCTTGTAACATCACAAACAAACTATAGTCACATGATCAGATTAACCTTTTAACAAAAAGGGTGGGCCTCGTTTATTTTATACTTTTTTTTTTTTGAGGGGGGATTTTATCGCCCCACCGATACTCTGATTTTTTTTTTTTTTTTTTTTTCTTTCATCTGAAAAGTATCTTTGATCCTGCTTGGGGAGATCACTTCCATCCGGTGGCGATTGCCAACGGCAAACGGCCGGCGGCGGCGCGCGGCAGCGTCTGTAGCGACGCGTCGGTGGTGGCTGCAGTTGTGGAACGTTCACTAAACCTGGATTAAAAGAAACATATACATCCATATAAACACAGACAATGTGCAATGTGTGTTTGTGTACATATGCTTCCCAACAAATCGCATAGTTAATGTGCGAACTTTTCCACAATTTTAATCCTTTCTCCAACACAGACTGGCACGATCGATTGCGTCGCCAGTCCCAGTATACGTCAATGGATCGGATCAGATTCTCTCTTATACCTACCTATTCGAGAGAGTTCATGGGTGGCTTTGGATAGAGTAACAATTTGTATCTTAGCATTTCCGGTTGGTTAGCGTTTGACGTTTATGTATGTTCAGCTGTAGCTGGCTGATGATAATAATTAAATCAGGGTTGAATGGATTCAAGTGAATGGTGAAAGATTGGAAGTTGAATCCAATTTTTGAGTGATTTAATCCCCGTTACATGTTAAAAGACTGAATAGAGAATTGTTGCAATGCAAGAGGCCTAAACTAGTAGAGTTCATCTAAACATTTTTTTCTTAAATTTTAAATCTGTTCTAGTTGATCGTTTCCAATATATTTCTTTAACCGAAACTTATACTAAATCATACTCCGTCATTTTCGAAAGAGTTTCGCTTGAATTGATTGACAATTTTCTTGATTTGAGATTAACTTTTTGATTCTTTTGATACACGTTCTAAGTCGATTTTTTAACCGAAACAACTAAAGGGTGGTTTTCAGAGTTAGGTATATGATTTTGAGTGGGCAATACTGTTTTTATTGGCAGCCATTTTTTCATCTGCCATGTGACTTACATTTTGGTCAGCGATGAAACTCATTTTTTGGTTGAATGGCTCCTTCAAAAAGCGAAACTATAGCGCATTCTCAAGTCATTGTTCAGACGTTTCTATTAAAAAAAAACTGACAGTCTTTTCGTTCCCGAATCGTATCACCTTTAGGTGGGGGGAGGTAGTGTGGCTTTAGCAAAAAAGGCATGTCATACAACGTGTGCCTCAATTTATTTGTTTAAGGAAAAGTTTGGTGGGCGCATAATTTAGAGCTTTGGACTTTTGAGACTCCAAAATCTTGTGATCTAACACCGCTACACTGTTTTCAGTTTGGGATTTAAGTTGCTGGTGCTTTCTTTTTGCAAATTCGGTCACTTTTTCTAGGAAAAGCCAACCTGACATTTCTCATATTATGTTTCAAAAATGCAGCCTGAAAAAAGAAATTGCAATTCAAATCGAAAAAAAAACACCATAATTTTGGAATGTTTTCCAAACAAACGTTATATCATAAAATTTGTTTCAAAGAAATAAAATCGATACAGAAAATTCTTCGTAAATTTTGAGAAGTGCAATTATTGTAGCTTAAAGTCTGAAATCGTTATCGCTAAGATAAATGCGCTCTGCATCATTAAAATACTTGGTAGTACAATTTGTGATTGATTCATCTATTACCTACTTTATTTATTTTCCTAAGATGGTATCTGCATTTGACACGTTATGTAGTTACTTTTTAAAACTTAAGTTTTTAAACGTTGGCAGATAGAATAGCTTTGAAAAATTCGTGAATTATTGTATACTAGCTGACCCTCGAACTTCGTTCCGACAAAATTCATTAATGTATTGAAAATAATAATCTTTTCATATGCATATAGCTGATATTTTATACAAATAGACACTTCATTTTTAAACCCTATTCCATTGAATGGGTATATTGTATTTGGTGTAAAGTTTGTAACATAGTGAAATAATACCATTAGGTACAGAAAAGTATATAAATATATTCTGACTTAGAATCAAAAGCCTAGTCGATTTAGCCATGTCCGTCCGTCCACTTTTCATATAAAACCATCAATATCGTTTTTAAAAAATAACAATGCTTTCATTAAAGCAAAAAAACATGACATTTTGTGGGTATTATTTGTACATAAACATCGTATGTACGAAATAAAAAAAAATGATTTTGGGAGTGGCTGATGCACACTTTTCACTATAGAAATTATAAAAAAATAGTTTTTGCAAATAAACGGTATTTATAATGAATCAACAAGCCAAAATGTGTGAGTCTCTTAGTGGAAACTAAAAAATTTGTGTATGAAAAGAAATGTTTGAATTTTGAAAAACGTAGTTTTAAAAATTTAAGGTAGATCTGCAAGCTTAAAAATTGAATGTACCTGCTGAGTTCATAGGAATTGCCCTGGCAATAAAAAGTCTCAACTTTGGGCGTGGCTCACGCCTTTTTTTTATCAGTTATTGAAAATCAGCCACACAAAAATATAGGGAGTAGGGTACTGTAGCTCTCGCTGATGTTTATTTATGTGTATAGATGAATAGATTAAGTAAGAAACAAACATGTTCGATTTATATCGCTGTGATACAAATTGTGACAGCTGTTATCCATCCATATATTACATACTCTCTCAGAGCCGTTCGACTGTGGCGCCATCTATACAAATACATTTTATTTCCAATCTCTTAAATATTTATAAAAGGTGGTGAGGTGATAGCAGCGGTCCTATCATGTGGCATTTGCTAGAGAATTTACTGTCTCACCCTACAGAATAAGAGTGTTTCTGGAATATTTAATTTTATATGAATGCTTGTTGGCAATGCTAATTTTTTGATGGTTTTTTTTTAGCAAGGTTTTCAATTTTATTAGCAAATTTAATGCTAATGCATTTTGGTAAAAAAAAAAGAAAATCACGAACAAGTACTAAAAAGGCTTAGAACATTCTAGCAATCTACCTTACAAAAGGAAGTTGTTCCTATTTCGCTCCAGTTCTTCCAGAACATAACATGAAACACTGCAACTAATAAGCAGTTACACCTGTTTATAGTTATTACGTCAATTTTTTTTTGTGTGTGTCGCGTCGCAACTCCCATAGCTAAGCTACAACAACTACAATACACCCCTTCTTTGAAAGTGAAACCTTACAAAAAACTTTAAATCTTATTTCTTAAAGCTTCCAACGAATAATGTGAAATGTGAATGAGTAAGTGAAGATTTAATGCACGCATAAATTGTTTGCTTGCGCGTTTTCTATGAAAGAATAGCTTATAGAAAAAAAAAAAAAAAAAAAAAAAACTAATTCTTTAAGATACAAAATACTTTAACTTTGAAAACACACAGCAGTAAACACGAGTAGGTCTTTGAAAATTATGTATAATAATAATATACTATATACACTCCCCCTTAGACACAATTTATCCGAAGTCATGCTCAATGAGTGTGTTAAGATAATTAAATTATGTCTTTAGAGATGGACGTTTAACTATAATATCTAGAAGATTAAGGGTAATTGGTGAGCCAAGCGAGGGATAAATTATGTAAAATTGAAATTATTTTAAATTATATACTATACGTACCTATATATGCATTTTTAAGCCTCTACTGTAGCCAATGTAGAAGGAGAAGAGAACTATACACCAATGCAATTTGAAATATAAGAAATCATGTAAAATAGCTCATTAACCCTTATTAAATGCATGGCACATACTCGACGTAAATTGCACTTTTCATGAGCATGATCAACTGAAAGTATTTATGTACATTCTTGACGAATGTTTACAAAACATATTTACGATCAGGTAAAACCATCAGGAAAAAATTGAAACAGATGAAAAATGGATTCTTTTTCCTAATTAGCTTTTATAACGATCGGGTAAAGTATGACTATTAGACATTTCACAAAACAAGTGTTTCGAAATTGTCGAACTAAGAAACTATGAGCATGAGCGAAACTGACCAAGAACAATCTGTTTATCCCGCGAATCGATCCACACAAAATATTGACACACTGCTTCACCGATGCGATGGCACACGCTGAGTATTATTAAACACTTTCGACAAAATTTCCTGATTGAATAATTGCATTACGCTTTTTTCTGTATTCGCAGTATTTCTAAAATTTGGTCAAATAAAAAGGTACTGGACTGGTAAGGTAGGTTGGGTTAGGTTAAAGTGTGGCTGTCCGCTAGCGATGTATGTTTTTTTTTAGACGTGTGGTTTTCAATCTGGCAATACTTTTTTCGGAGTTGGTCTTTTTGACAGCTGTCACAAGATTTATGCTCATTTTGGATTGCCATTTCATAATGACGTCCCTATCTTTATAATCAAGCTAAATTCTTGGCCATAACATTAAATCATATGCATTTTATTTCTTCTTGAAAACTACACGTCTAAAAAAAACACCCTTTGTAAGCTGACAAACTCAGTCCAAAATTGGTCCGTTGTGGTACCACAAGTTTGCGGTGTTAATTGTCCAAATCTGCTTTAAAGTAAGACATGTGTTACCACCAGACCACCTAAGATTTCTTTCAGTAGCATCTTAATTACAAGTAGCGATGGGAATTGTCAGCAAGCTGTGCCTTGTTAAAATATGGGTAATGTTGTTCCTTGCGTGGCAAGTTCGTCAGCTTTGCAGTTCTTTGTAGTATTTGTATGCCCCGGGCCCGGCACCAAAATTTTCCGCGATGATCGACAGTTTTGGAGTTAAAAAAGATGGAATCGAGGGATTTCAGTGCATCCTGGCTATCCAAGAAGGTGGCAATGTTTTTCAAAGATATAACGTTTTCCTTCAGAGAGGTTATAATCCCCTTTATCGCCTTTAATACCGCCTTGAATAAGCTAAAATGCTTAGGAGGACGGAACTAGAGACTTAGATTAAGTCTTTTAGAGTAAACACCCCCTCCCACCACATCCCATCATTAGTTTTTGAACCATCTGTGAAAAACTGAATTTGCTGAACTTCAAGTTGAACTCCAAGAAATTTTGTAAAAAGTGAAGAGCAGTGTTCAAGGATACAATGTTCCTGAATATGACCAAAATATTTCCCCTGTTTTTAAAGTTAGTGAAATGGTATTTCGTTTACGTTACATTACACGACGAGGTGCTGATTGTTAGCCTAGGGATATGGTTTCGAAACAAAATTTTATAAGTATACAACATTTTGATTTATGGGTGTGTCTAAGAACATATTGCTTCAATATTTCCAATGTCGTTCTAATAAATAGATAAAGAAGTAGCACACTAAGCAGCTTGCACGAATACAATGTGTAGCACTGAACTCAAACAAAAATCATGTCAGCCATTTTGATTGTTGTTCTTTTGCAGCGAAGCATGTTCGTGTAGTTGGAGTCGAGTCGACTTGTACTTCAGCTACTCTCTACGCTGCAGATGCTATTTAATATTGTAGCCGAGCAATACGATTTACGTACATTTAATTTTGACAGTGCTACGTACTACTGCTGCAGCTACACTATTGCGCTCAGCCAGTAAAGGGCAAAAGAGTTGATTTAGAAGAGTTTGTTTCATATCAAACAATTAGCCTGTGTTTGACATCTCTTTCGGCTGCGACTCTGAATTCGGTTACATCTTCCATTGTGTTCATGTAGTTAGGTCGAAGAGGTTATAGTTTTTAAATTGTGTAACGCGATACTTTAATAATAAAAAATAAAAATTTAATTGAAGTCCGACCTAAATGGAATTTACTGGTGAACTAGGTACATACAACCTATACAAAAAGAAAAGTTTAAAAACATGTTCCGAAATTAAAAGGAAGAAGTTATTGAAAATATTCATAAAAAAAAATAACCTAATCTAACAATGTTTTTCATTAACATAATATTTAAATGAAATTCTCAAGAAATTCTTTTTTAAACAGAAAAAATTTCAGCTTGTCGTCGAAGAATTATTAAGGGTAGTTATCATAACTTAACGAAAAATAAAAAAAAAATTAGGTTTCTTAAGGTTTTTTTTTTTTAAATTCATTTGCGATATAAATTTAGTTTTTTTTTTTAAATTGCATTATTCGAGGTAAATCGTTCTCTCTAATAATTCGTTGGAATGTCCTTATCACAATTATTTAGGTACCTATACCTTCTACGCCAGAATCAACCGAATCTCAACTTTTTTGGTTTCGTGTTAAAAGTGAGTCGTTTGTGTATAAATATGTATCTTTTCATTTTACTTTGCAATCTTATCCGAGGCGTACTTATGTGGCTTGCATATCTTTCAATTCCCTTAATTGTGGCTTTTATTTTTAAGGTCGACAGAATTGTGCTGCGGTTAAGATTTCACCACATTTATCTACTACAAGATGTCAAAAAAAAAAAAAAAAATGTATAAATCGTTATTCCTTAATCTCTTTCCAGTTTTTGTTTTAAATCGGAAGCAATGCCCGCTTTAAAGACCTAGTGCTTTTTTTTTCTTATCTTACAGAACGCACGATGTATCTGCTTTTTCCTAGTCTTCGAGCAAATGATTTATAATTTGTTTCTTATTTGTTATCAGTCATTGTGCCTGTTGAATTAAGCAGAAAATGCAAAATTTTTAATTGAAATCCAATTTTGCTAAACGAAAAAAAAAATTATAAGAACGGGTTCGTAATCTATCTTAAAAATATCTCGCCCAAAAAATTAGAAACTGCTACTGGTTTTGAATCGCCGAGGAGTTGATATAAACTAAATTTGAATATTTTTCACCAATCCAAGTCGAATAGAATAAATTAGTGACTACAAATCACAAACTAAAAGAATACCAAATAAAGAGTATCTATATAGCTATCTATAAAGCATCCACAACACAAGTTTCATCAATCGTATTTAACAAACTTGTTGTTTCTTTTTATATGGATATGGATCCCCTTGGAACACTCTTTCTCCACCTGTCCACTGATTGGAAGCTTAAGACTTCACCCATTTTATTGAATCAAAACAAATCCGAAACATCAGCTACCTGTGTTAGCTTACAAAATACTTACCTATAAGTCAAACACCATTTTTTTTTTCTCAAAGTGGTAGAAGAATTTATTTTGAGAGTGGGTGTTTTATCAACGAAAACGGTTAGCAGAGTGAAGTAAAAGATATACCGACACACATTTTGGAAAGATTGTTCATCCAAATGGAGCCAAAGAGAGAGACTACGTCCAGAGTGCTCGGCCATAAAGATGATTCGTTGGGAGATTTCGGTGCTATCCAACAACTTAATGGGATTTATTTTGTATATCTGTGAAGTTTATGGTATGGCATCTGTGGCGCGGCCGGCGGCGGGCGTGGAGTGTGAAATTTTTAATCGTATAATGAACATTAGTAATAAGTAGATGACAAACGAACAACAAAAAAATATGCTTAGATAAAGATTAGGAGGTTATGTGCTTGGTCATAGATACACATCACAGACACATTTATAAGCATAAGAAAACAAAAATGAATAAAGCGGATATGATTGTATGTGAATGAATGAATGAAAAATGTTGGAGAAAGAATCATAAAGATAAAAGAAACTATACACTAATCGTTCGAATTCAGAGACACGATGACATTGCGACACAAGCAACTCGACGATTTATCATAAATCAGACTTTTGTATTTTTAATCCATATAACACACAATCAAGCACAGACACACACACACACACGAAATGCGAGTTTACTATCAGAGTGAAGGATTTCCAAGATACAAAACGGATCCGATTAATTTGCTTTGGAATTTCTCTCAATTTTTTTTCTTTTGATCATAGATTGAATCTATAACGATCATTGATCGATTAAGGAAGTGAGTATAGTGTGTGAAAAGGGGAAATCCTCCCCTAATCTTGAGTATGTGCTTACTGAATTTTGAAAATGATTTCGAATGAAATTATAACGAAACAAAAAAAAAAAAACATTAAGAATGAAAAATGAGTTGGAAAGGAAATCGGCAAGAAACAATTTAACAAAAGGATTTAACTTTGTCCTTCCGCCAGATTTTTTTTTGTATTCAAATAAAAATAAACAGGAAAAGAAAAAATAAAAATCTTGGCTTAAGACGACTAATCGTATAATAAAATGACGAGCGCGAAAAAATATATAAATGTATAGGTATACGTTGTAAGGTATGGCATAAAGATTGACAAATTTGTAACTTAAAGGTAAAAAAAAACAACAAAACAGTAAATCAACTCATTTGTAGAGATGGTTGCGAAGAATTAAGAAACAGAATTATAACGAATAATCCAAAATATATGGAGGGAAAGTTGACTTAAAGCGGGAGTCATAAATACGAACACATGGACATGCACACCTTCTAGAATGAACGGGAAAGTGGCTAATCCATTCAGTAGTGGATGGATACCTATACAATGAACCTGATATAGCCCATACAATTGGGATTAAAGTAACTTTTTAATCCTTTTCAAGAGTTATTGAAAAACAAAAAATTAAAGTGGATGTTAAATATTTAACCTAAGAGCTACATCCAAAAGATTGGCTCACTAACAAAATAAAATTTTTAGAAAACCTAATCGCAAAAACTAGAAAAAATGTGCAATCAGCTATCTTTTCTATGATATGAATTTTAAAGCTTATGAACGATCTTTAAATTAATTTCTAATTTTTGTTTGATAATAGATATAAAAATATTTTTGAATTTTAAATAACCTATCTTTATAATAGTCTTATACAAAAAAATCTCAAAACGAATCTCAAAGATAGACGATATCAACTACAAAATGTATAGACACTTCAACCATGTTATGAATAAAAAAAAAGCTTGTAAACACTAATCCTTATTGAGTGTTAGATTAAATATGGTTATAACTTTTTATTACTTTACTTTGTCATTGTTAGCAATTAATTTGATAAAAAAGTTTTAATTTTTGCTAATTTTTATTATTTTATTGGATTTAATTTTTAGTGCTTTGTATTATTTGAATTGTTAATCGTTTGTTGTTTTGCGCAGATGAGGCACGCATTTAAAGCAGGTCTTCGGTAATTGTAAATATTATTCAAATTTCATTGGATAACAGGGTGCCTCAAATAAATTTCGAAAGTCTATGGTGCGAATTTCATTTCGGTTTGGATTTTATGGATTCAGTTGCAATGGTGTGTTAACGAGGTAGTGGAAAATAATGTTGGAAGTGCTTGAGCTCGCGTAACATAAATATAAATGGATATCTATAAGATCTAGATTTTACGCTTTTGAAGTCATCATAATGTTTTTCTAACTCAAAATAGTAAATAAATACACCAACTTTTTTGATTTTTTCCGAACACATTTTTTTGAAAGTTATTTTAAATGAATGTATTATGATTTCAATATTCTGCAATGCTTTAGGTCCAAACAAACATTTTCATGCATTTGTAGGTATGTATATTTGATGTTTTATTCAAGATTAATGTTTTGAGCTTTATTTATTATAAAGCCCGAATTACATTAACGTACTTTTGTTCATAATCAATAATTTGTGATTATTGTTTTTATTATTTCGTATTACAAGACCAAATGGTGTCATAAAATGTTTGAATGCATCCAAATATATTTTTATAATTCTATCGAACTTCATGGAAATCGGTTGAAAATTTATTTGGAAAAAGTTTTTTATGCTAAGGTATGTTGTATTGAAAAACTTTCTACTAAGTTTAATGGAAAATGTATCATTATTTTCTGGTAAAAAAAATGTATTTTCTTGCCAAATTAGTATAAAATTGAAAATATCAATTTTTAAAATTACTTTTATTAAATTCCCATGGTTATACACACCGCGTTTAATTGCACATTTATAATCGACAATAGTAGGTAATAGTAAAATTTAAAATTTGATTATAGTTTGCCAGGTTAAGTAAATTTAGATTCTACAGCTATATTTTCTTTGAAGAACTCACACTCAAAATTGATATAAAATTTTTAAACTTAAAGCTGGAAACGTTAAAAAACATTAACAATAAAATAATTAAACTCCTACAATACAAGTTTAAAAAAAAATTGCACTCATCGCTATTCAACAGTATGAACAATAGGTACTTTATTTATTCAGAGCTACTGTTGGTCAAAAAGACGCGGCTTTTAAAACACTAAGTTTAGCTTTAAATCAAAAATCTGGATCCTACTTTAAGTGTCTTTGTTAAGACTATGAAAAAAATGTGCTTTATTAGATGGTATTTTATTGAAACAGAACCACTTTGGGTTGTCTGTATACATTTACAAAAAAAAAAGTATTTATTTTTTTTCGTTTATTTTAGTATGTCCAGAGTTTCTAAGATATAAAATATAAATGCAAAAGTCTTCTAAAATAACTACTATAATAAGCTGATTAATAATACGTTATTTGTTTTGTATTCATATTGTAGCTTTGTCCTATACATTAAGCCAAACGATTTATGGGTCTTTTCACGTGAACACGCATCATAACTAACTTTCCTAGTTTTGTTCCATTACGAAATCTTACTGCTTTTAAATTTATTTAAAAATTCAAGGTAAATCGATTTAATAATTCATTTGCATTTTGTATTCATCCCAGTTTTTGTCCTTTGGTTTTAGCAAAACTAAATTTACAATTCATTTTAGTTTTGAAATTAGTTTATTAATAGATTTTTGTTTGTAAGTTATCTGGAAACGATTTAATATTTCTAAATGAACAGGTTTTTTTCAGGTAAGGAATTTGAGAATCATGTGAACTTTTGGTTTTGAAATTAAATTCATTTAGGATTGATTCCAATTGGTGATTTTTTCAGAATATGTTAATTTTTTTTACTACTTGTCGGGTCAAAACTTTTTGGACACAAATTGTTATATAGTTTGATTAAAAAAAAATTAACGACTTAAGTAGATGAATATTTTTGTTTATGATCAAAGATTTTGAGGATACAGTTATTAGAGGAAATCATAACGTCGAATTATCTTTGAAATTCATTTTTATCCGATTTAAGCAATTAGGTAATTATCTAATCAACAAACTATTTTTATTAACTTCATTTATTTGATTGCACAAAGCAACAAACATATAGGTTGAGCCATATAACTTAATGAACTTTCCCCCAAAAAAATCCCCAAACTCAAGCTTGATGACGTCAAGAAACTAATAACCCGTCGATCTATAAAACAGAAATAAAATTATATTTAATCTTTATAATCCCTGCGAGTTTTATCCAAAAAAAAAAAACAAACCTAATTGTGACACGTTCCCATGTATCCACTTATCACTCAACCAAACAAAAAATTAACCACATTAATCAAGCCGAATGCTATAATTTTTTTTTTTGGTATCCATCAAAACCTCAAAACCTCAAACCAACCACACACAATATCACCCTATTCTAGAACTTGCTAGTGATTAACAATGCACATTTCACATGTTGACAAAGTCGTACTCGTATTTTTTTTTTTTTTTATTGAGATACACGCATAGATACATTTTTACAAAATAGGCTGAAGAGACATTCTACAACAAAAACCAACCAGGCAGAATGGGTCGAGAGAGTGGGGACAGATTAAGATAATCCTTATCAGGGTTGGCAAATTTCGCTTCTCTTCGTTCTCGTCCTCGTTCAAATTGGAGCTCAAAGCAGTTTTATATCTATTTCGATAAGATAATCCTCTAGATTTTGCCGAAAGGTAAATTTTTTATCTTTAAATGTAATCCAATATGATAATGATAATTATGATAGTATATTTCTTTTTTTATTATTATTATTTGCTTTATTATTTTATTCAGGGTGTGTTGTTTTGTGTGGCTGTGTCTGTGTCTGAGTATTTCATTGAATATAAAAAGATACATTTTGTATTTTGCTTTTATTTGATCGCGGCCACGGAGGAACGTGAGATTTAAAAATAATCCCAAAGGGGATTAAATGAGCGCGCCGTATAAAGTGACACATGCATGCTGTTGGCACACACTGTCTGTGTCATGGATTTCGTATTTCAAAAGTAAAACAAAAAATATCTTTTTTTTTTTAGGGGATTTTCTGCAAATCATCATAACTACTTATGTAGATACAAAATGTATAAAATCTATCATTTTTGGTATTTTATCAATCGAATTATTTTGTGTATCTTTAATGTTTTGGTAATAAATAAATTAAATCATTTGTTTTTTTTATTTAGTATAACACACATACATACACAAGCACCTGATGGCTATAATGTCGTGGGGTTGATACTAAACCAACAGATAAATTTATCGAAATTTATATACAAAATAACCCACCCAACACCGGCAGGCGCGCGGCAGCACCGGCGGCAGAAACGACTTGTGACTCCAAATAGTATCTGGCGGACTTAAGGTGTGAATTTGTGGTATAAATTAGATTGAAGGAATTTGTTGTGTCTCTGCTTGCTAACAGGTTGATTGTAGGTAGGTGGTGGAGGGGTGCGTGTCATGTGGTTGCTATGAGATATTCATTAGGGGGCCGTTTATTAATGAGTCTCTTGTGGATTAGATAAATTATCGAAATATATTTTGTCGAATTAGATTTAAGCAGAAAAAAAAAAAGTTTTTAAATTTGGGAGGATTAAGTGATTTTGTTGATGATGATAGTGTGATTCTAGAGAACTATTTCTCAGAAATAAAAGATACAAATAAACTTAGAAATAAATTTCAAAAAAAATTGGCCTGTGGACATTTTTAGACTTGAAGATACGTCTGAATATCTTCTTTCACGATCCAAAATTTGTATTTATTTTATAACCTGCAAGTTATAGATGATAGAAATACAAACTGCCCCAATCTATATGTTGTGTTGAATATAGATCCTGCAGGATGATAATACGCTCATTACTAGTTTTATTTGTATACCTAATTGAACCTTAAAAATTTATTCAAGAATATGCGATAGTTCCTTAAATTGAAAAAGTATACCTAGCTTATAACTTGTCCCTTTTGACCCAACTAAGAATTCATATGGATTCCACGTAATCAATAACAATTCCATGTAAAACAAGTAAAAAATTAATTGCAAGATGCAATAGAAACTTTAAAATTTTCACTAACTTTTATTTTTTGGATAAAATTGCTTAAATTTTTTTATAAAATCTTAAGAAGTCATTTCCAGTTTTTAGCTCATTCAAAAACATTAATCAATGGATACAGATACAACAAAATGTGCAGTCGTTTTATTCATTCACATTTATTTTCAAATAAGAACTGAGCTTCAATTTTCGATGACGAGGAGAACAAAAAACCATGCACTTTTAATAAAAGTTATTTAAACTTCCGGCTCAGATTATGACCGGGCTTCAAAACGATTTTTATATTATTTTTTAAGGAATGAAAAAATAAAAAAAAATGTATTGCATAATATGTTTCAAGATACTTTTTTGCATTTTTTTTTTCTCAGTTTTATATTCGTCACTATCTGTTACAAACGAAACTCATTTTTTTGAACAACTTCTTGATTGTTATACAAATGATTTTATACAAATTTCGCTTTGAATAATGTGATAATTAAAATAAGAAAGTTGTAAGTTTTAAGCAGTGTCAAAGTGTCCAATAATTATTTAAGAGTATAAGTCAAGGCTTACACTGAGAAAGGGATCACAAATCTCTTGAAGAAATGTAGAATACATTCCAAACCATTGTAGTAGACTGTGAACGAAATATTATGTCAAAAGAATCCATTGCAACAGTTTGTATAAAAAAAAGCTTGTCCTTTTTTTTGCCAAGTTTGAACTTTGAAACAAATTAATATGGAGCATGATTGCTTCTCTTAATTGTGAATGATAGTTGTAGCCGGAAGGAGCGAATCCGTTGTCAAAAGTCCATCATAAAAACCTTTTTGATAGTTATACGAATGGTTTGTGTCTTGGATACATTTTTTAGGGGAAAAAATGAAGAAACAAATCTTTGATTATTTATTAATTAATTTATCTTGTGTGATATTGTCAATTGATGAATTCACTGCTTTCGAAGTGAACATTTAGAGAAAACAAAATTACCAAGTTTTTAGTTGAAGCTGAGATCGATCTTTTGTACTTCTTGATTAAATTTGTATAAACTACAAGTGATCTTATCTTCTAGAGTAATAACTTATAGTCCGATCTGAAATTGTGTATGGAAACGTCTCAATCTATTTCAATTTTAATGTAAAAAAATAATTGTAAGCACTTTGTTAACAACAAACAACACTACTACAGGCTACAACTACTTCACTCAATCACTTAACCCAAATTAATTAAGATTTTGGAATTGAATTCTATCATGACGCTTCAGCAGCATGTATAAATGGCTCCTAAATTATTGCAAGAAATAAAATTTTATACAATCAAACAATTTTTGAAAGATTTTTTTGTTTTTTAATTGAAGCATTATTGTAAATGTTAAACTTCATTGAGAATTTTGTCTGTTATATTATGCATTTTATTAAAAATGTCTAATCTGAACTTTCTACAAATATTACCTTAAAAATTGCACAATCATGTCACTAATTGACTTTAATCTATCCTCATGGTAAGAAATGGAAAATGACTTTTACTCTAGACTCTTTATGAGTCAAATATTAGACTAAAGACATGCGTTTTAAAATTCATAATCAATGATTAATGAGGAGGTATTATAGTATAAACATCAAACGAAATACCCATACCCGCACTCTAACCACGTTCTAGATAAACTCTTAATACCGATATGTCATTTAAATGCGATAAGCAAAAAAATCACAAATCCTTTGGCATTAAAAATTTTTAATTGAAATGTTCAAGTCATAAGTGAAGCCGATTAGAAAGTTGAAAATAGATATTGGCTAATACCCAATAAGATATAAAATAATAGATAAACTTTACCTGCTTATAATTATTGGGGTGGCTATAAGGTGTGTCTTTGTGTGATGGCATTTCGAGGCTATAATTATATAGACTGATACTAACTTATCGTTTTAAAGGTACCATTGAAACATTTAACATAAATCTCTATAAATATAAATTGCAACCAAAATCTGATGATGAATTATTGAATTCCAAAATATGAATCGATATTGCGGATATTTTCAGTTCTAAAACTGTATTGAAACAGGGTGGCCATCATTGGTATTATCAGTTGATGTGGAGGTATTGAATATTTTCAACGAACATTTTTTTTTAAATCGGGTATTTTTTAGTATTAAGAAATAATAAATGGAGCAATGGAAACTGAATGAAATACTAATTATCAAGCTTAAGTCACAAAACATCGAGATCATTAAGACGTTTGGTGGAAGATCACAATCTATTATGCCTACGGTCTTTTTAAGAATCAAATTTTGTTATCTTTATGGATTTTGATTAAGTTCAATAAGCCATACATTTTGATATAATCTTATAAGAAGAAGATACCCTAAATATATTTCATAAAAAAAAAACTTTAACAAATTTAATCCATTGAAGATACAAGTCGCAAGCTGCTCTTTAAGAAAATAGTGAAGAGAACTTCATTTAAAATGAAATTTTTGAAGATTTTAGGTTCTAATTGTTTGGCTATTTATTGAAACAAGATCGTGAAGAAAAAAGCCTTGAAGAACAATTTACTAAAGATTATCTTATACATACCTACCACTAATGATCACTATTCTATCTCTTATACTGTCAGTGAAAGAAAACAAAGTGTATGATGGAAATGCGTGACGGATTCACAAAGACGACGCGACGTCGGCGTCTTCATTTAAACAAAAGTTTTTTTTTTGAAGAAAAAGTTAGTTTCATATTTTGAATAGAATCCTAAGAACAGCGAATTTCAACATAGCTCAAACAAAATACTTGTGATAACTATGGATCCTATGTGATCACGGGAAAAAGAAATTGCAATTGATCCTCAAATCAAGACCAATAACTTAATCCTCAAAATTGAAATTAAGAATGAATTAAACCAGAAAGCAGGATCTAGATCTAGAGACGCATATTTGTTTGTGTATCACAATATAAGACTGTGAGATTTTGCTGTATTAAGATTAGACAACAAACATTTCTGTAACTTTTTATATTTTCAAAACCAAATATTTTTTCAACTCATTGGCTGCAATGTAAAATGTTACATGATCATTAACGCAAATGGATGAAGCATTACATTTGAACGATGAAATCAATAGAAAAAATGAGTAATGATAAAGGTTCGAATGTAGAACCATGCGGTCACTTCATTTATTATTTCAAAAACAAACTCATACTCATATTGAATTTAACCAATCTTAATAACAAAGAAACTATATTTTTTTGAGAAGACGATTCTAAAAGACAAGATATTAGTAGAAATAAGTTCTAAAATAGTATAGGTACCTTACAGATAACTCTTTTTATTTTGGTTTGGTATAGATTTTTTAAATAGCTTTTTAAGGCAAACGAAAAAGTCATTGCATGTAGGTGATATAAACTACGTGGTAAAAAACATGGATTTATACATGTGAAAAGTATTAAAGAAAAGATAATGCCCAGTGTCTTGCCGTAGTCAATATTTTAGATTAATTAATATCGTTTTGTTAATATATCATTATCTATTCTATATACCATTGTTTCAAAACTCAATTGTTTGTAATTGAACTCCAGTATTATTATATTCTTTGTATATACTTAAAGATGTAACTCAAAAATTTTATTTCTTACGCATTATAAAAGTTAACGGAAGTATCAATCTCCATCATACTAAAATTTTAGCAAAATCTGTCATATCAATCTGATTGATTAGAACTATTAAGAATTTTTGATGGACTTTTCCGGAACAACTAACTCTCGCACAAGAATGGTGTTAATCTCAATTAATAGGATTGCGATCTAAACAAATTTAAATGATCTTTTCAATTGGAAGAATTGACGGTAAGTTAATTCGTTTCTTACAACAGGACTGTTAAATAATTCAAATTCAAATTGACATTAATTTTTTGATACCTACCCTTGACTAAGAAACCGATCTTGATCAATACGGTAGGTTTATATCAAATGTATAGTTAAATTGAGATACATATAAGAGTTTGCAACTTCAAACATTCAGACCCCAGTTCATAAATGTTAAAAATATTAAACACTCTAGAAGCTCACCTGCTGTCCAGCATTTGCAGCCACCCATGCCTCGGCAAATGTTTCCATTGCACTTTGAAAATCCATTACCAGGACAAAAAATCAAACCAAAACTTATAACCCTTGTCACAAGTTACAAGTTTTATATGTTTACAACAATAATTGTTTTACTATTTTGAATAATAGATCTTAAAAAAAAAGAGCAGTCCTTAAATTTTCTACGTTCGATCACAAACTCTTACACATTTCTCATCCCAAATCGGATCAAAAAATATTCATTTGAAATTATTATAAACGTGATAATGATCGTTTTAACACACACAAAAAAACACTTAAATAAATCCAATTAATTATTAACCAACACTAATCATCCGACCGTACGAAACTAAATTTCAAAAACCGTGAAAACAGACGTTTAACTTAACTGTGACTAATTTTTTAAAACAATCTCAGCACAGTTGTTGGTGCCGTAGAATCTCCGTCCGACATCCTTTTTTTTTTTTTATTAATATGGAGTATTAAAAAGTGTCTGGAATAACTTCTTCGATTAGCGTTTCTAATTTGCACTTAAATCGCGCATTGTATCTAGAACGAGCGTAACCGGAGCCTAACACTCCTATATGTGCAGCTAAAGTAACTGCTTGCTATCTTATGCCGGCATAATATCAGTGTATCTAGATAGATAGGTAGGTGCAGGTATAACGGTTCGTCGTCGTCTTATCTATGACGGCAGAACTTTTAGATAAAATTTAATGCCAAACATCGATGATGGGGTGGTGTTTTGAAAAATGTTTCCCGATAAATACTTTTGTTGTTGTTGTTGTTGTTGATATCTTTAAGATATTGGCTTGAATTTGAGGTGCCTTGTATAACGACAAGTACATTCGATGATGGAATTGAAGAGACAGGTGCAGCAGCTATGGCCGAACCGCCTACGAACTGTCACTCGGATAGCGGTACAAATAACTGTTTTGTGTGGGAATAAAACTTTTGGTATTATCCTCGCGCGCCAAAATATCTCGTAACACTAATACACTTCACTTTCATTCAACACAAATTTTGTATAACACAACACAACAACCCTTGTAGTGTAGTTTGTATTTTTTGAAAAGGGGGTGAGAGTTTTATCGTTTTTGAAAATAACGTGAATAAAACGGAATTTTTTTTCGAATTGAAAAACCGGTGTACGTCTAGCCACACCGATAGTTGTCGCACAACTGAGAAGCTATATTTTGCACCCTAGTGTTAACGGTATACAAAATACAATACAAACTCTGTTTAAGATACACACCAATACATTGAAATGGGCAACCGAACAGAGTTGCCGTTGTTCTGGGGCTATGTACCCTCCTCTTTATTCAATACCAAGAATGATTTGTATACAAAAAAAAGAGCGCAGTATCAAAAATACATCCCCGTTTTTTTTATTTGTATCTTTTTTTTTCTTACTTTTTGTTGGTTAAGATACAAGTAAACATAAATAGTGAAGATAATTCGCGTGTATATCTGGTGGATGTTTATGCGCGTACTGTTTGATATCCGAATTTTATGCACTTACACTCTCTCAGGAGTAGCAGCAGGTTTTTGAGTTTCCGACTGGAGGAGGTAAGGTAAAATTGTATGTTGGGTTGGCTTTGGCGACGACGACGACACAACGTGAATGCTGGCTGAATGGGAGAAAAAGAATTGTATCTTGTTTACCGACTTGTCATGTTGGAGTTGGAATAATAATTAGGAAGGTTGGTTTTATAGGTGTAGGTAGATACAAAGATACAGGTTATTGTATAGTGAAGGAGGTAGGTGCACACTACACACTGTCTTGTATTTTGATAGAGAGGGTGGATGGACAGTGCACAAAGAGCACAACAGCGGGGATGTTAATTTTATGCGTGTTTTTTGTCGGTTCTTAATCAAGTTGTTAATTAATTAAAGATAAAATCGGATAAATTAAAGAATAGAACAAAAAACCATAGAAATCAAATCATTCTTTTTTTTTGTCGTTATGTTTGTTAAATTGAATTGTTAACAAGTTTTTATCGAATTTGGGAAAATCATTAAAGACACATGAAACCGGATTAAGAGAAGTTGGGAATGCCAGGCGCTCACCAGCTCCTTTTTGCAACGGAATTGGAATCAATAATATTGCTGGCGACAAGTCCATGCGGTAATCAGTTAAGCATCCAATTACCTACCAAACTGTTGATACCTATAAAGAAAAGTATAGGTACCTATCTATCTAATCCACGCCTAGCAAAAAATCACTTGCCTTGTGATGAAACGTTGATCTTTAATCAAACTTTTAACTCTATCAATAAAACATAATAACTGTGATAGAGGTCAAAATAGAGAGGGTCCAAGTCCAACAGGTTGATTGTTCTGTATTCTTTCACAACGCAGTTCTAAAGCCATGAAGGGTGTGATGATTCACTTTAAACTTTGTATTGAGAACTAGGCACCTATACTTATTTTGGTTAGCTGCTGCGGTAACTGCTATAGGAAAGATTTTTTCTTGAAAACAGCTCATAAAACATCCAATATTCAAACCACAGAAATCAAGTGATCTTTAGGCATATATGTTTTGAGCCAATATTTTTAAGGAAAAGTATAAAAACATTTTTTTCAATAAGACCAGTATAATTGATCTGTTCTATGAAACCATATTAATACATATTATACTTTATTTTTTATTAAGGAAATAAAGTTGATTGATTTTGTTTTTAAATAAATTCAAAACGGATATGGATTAATTTTTCACTTAACTTTGTGAGTTCGTAAAAGAAGTAACGAACTTCACATTAGAGTACAGTACCTACTAACAATTAACGCTTTATTGAAAAGCTTACAAAATAAAATGCACGACTGGGTCGCACGAACTTGCTCTAATGTGTGACACTGGTCTAAGGGTTTGAAATTTTGATAAAAATAAATTTTTTAAAATTCTTAAATAAATATTTAAACTAATTTGAGCTGAAAAAAAAGTACGCCATTTTATTTCTTGGATAAATTTGAATTTATGAGAATAAATTTATAAAAATCTGTGGAGCGGTTTTTGAGAAAAAAAGTTTTTTTGAAAAACTTTTTGAAAAAATTTTTTAAAAAAAATTCAAAAAAGCCAGTTTATAGGTATTCAGCAAATACATTTATTTAAAATTTTTAGAAAAAAATTTAATAGGCAGTTTTCAAAATATTAATTTTTTAAATTTAAAAAAAAAATCGCTTTTAAAAATACATACAAAAAAATATGTTTCAAAAATATTGGTATGCAATACGAATTGAGCTACCTACAGCTATATGTGTGAAAAAAAAGTTTTAAAAAATGGCTAAGAACAGTACTTTCCATAGGACCGTTTTTTTTGCTTTCGACTATCTCGAAAATGACTCAACCGATTCTTTCGAAATTTCACACACATATAGCTGTAGGTAGCTCCATTTGTATTGCATACCAATATTTTTGAAAAATATTTTTTTGTATTTTTAAAAGCATTTTAAAAAAAAAAATTTAAAAAATTAATATTTTGAAAACTGCTTATTAAATTTTTTTTTAAAAATTTTAAATAAATGTATTTGCTGAATACCTATGAACTGGCGTTTTTGAATTTTTTTTGAAAATTTTTTTCAAAAAGTTTTTCAAAAAAAACTTTTTTTCTTAAAAACCGCTCTACAGATTTTTCTAAATTTATTCTCATAAATTTAAATTTATCCAAGAAATAAAATGGCGTACTTTTTTTTCAGCTTAAATTAGTTTAAGTATTTATTTAAGAATTTTGAAAATTTTATTTTTTATCAAAATCTCAAGCCCATAAACCACTGTCACTCATTAGAGCAAGTTCGTGCGACCCAGTCGTGCATTTTATTTTATTTTATTTCAAATTAGATGTTTTGTTTATTAATTTTTTTTTTCAATTTGATTTTTCATTTAGAAATTTGTTTTAATAACAAGCATGGCTGTCAATGTGGCAACCGGGATGATCGTATCGACAAGATTCATCATCGTATTGATAACCGCAATCGTTATATTGAAAACCAAAATCGTCGTATTGACAACTACAATCATCCACTTGACCAACCCCAATAATCTTATGGACAACTACAATCTTCGTATTGACAACTGCGATAGTCGGTAATCAATAAGATGATCGCAGGGTTGAGTATGATCATAATCGCAGTAGTCAATACGATGATCACGGCTGTCAATATGATGACTCTTTCAACAAAAATTGTTGTCTTCTTATTAGCATTTCTGAACATTTGGAAAAACCAATTGAAACCAAAATGTCCGTTTCAAGAATTTGAACCAAAAAAGATTGAAGTTTTATCAAAATCTATCCAAATGGGTATTTTGTATTTTAAATTTAATAATAATAGAACTTTTTTTTTTAGGAAAATACACAAAAAGTTAAAAGTTAGAAACGAACTCCATCAAGAGCTTTATATGAATGTTGAAGAAAATTTACCATTCCATCCAGGCTCATGGTCCTGGTCCTACACGTGAAAAAGCGTACGTACGCCAACACAGACTGACAAAAGTAACACCTTTTTTGTGTTTCTCTATGATTTTATTGATATGTTTGATTTAAGAGCAATTTGAATTATTAAGAATGAAACTTTTTTAACTAACTAAAATGTTCCAACATAATTTTAAGTCAATATGCAAGACTTTTCTTGGCTTTTTCATTGTGTATTTGGATCTTGATTTGGTTCCACTTGATCGACCAATGAATGGTCGGTCAAATGCAGCAATCCATACATTTCTAAACTTTGAAGTTTTTACTTCTTTTGAACATTTTGCAGCAGTCTTATGAAGATAAACTAACTTGATCTATTGCATGGAACATTTCGAATTTGCAAGAACATCAGTACCTACCTTAAACACTAAGTATTTCATGGCAGTAAGTTCAATGTTTTCTAAACTTAAAAGGTCTTTCTTATAGTAAGCAAATTTCCTGCCATACTCAATACATTTTCTCAAAAACCATCCAAGTCTGATGAGAAAGTCGAACGCGCATAGAATTGCAAGCCATTACCTTACTTACTTAGTTAGCAATTAGGTATTTAGGACGAAGGGTTATTTCCACGTGTAAAACTATTGTACCGTTATAACTGAAATTAGACGACAATTGTTTTTGATCTTTTATTGAGTTTTAGTGTTGTAGACTTAGATGATGGTCAACGATGAAACTGCTTTGGCTCTTACAGCAAAAGACGTCAATCTAGAATAGGTTTTGTAACCTATATGCACCATGTTTACCACCTTACACCACTGAAATTCTTAAGTTCATGTTTAAGACGTTGATTATGTATATCTTAACAAATGATTATGTATATCTTACAATTAAATTGTTATGTTTAATGGTACCTACATAGTCTTACTTTCTGGACGGAGACTTAAAATCTCTTCTTAGAAGAGGACAATGCCAACCCTGAAAAGGTCAAGCTGAATTTTACTGAAGACCCTAATTTTAAGTGAACTCTTTCCCAATGATCATTGTATTTGTTCATGCTTTCTTACTTGTTTTTATGCAGAAAATCTAACTTCAGCTTCCATTAAAATCACTAGTACCTACGCTCTGTACGTTCTCTGCAACTTTGCAACGTTGGCCCCAAAAGACACACGTGCGGTGTGGAGTCCGCCTCACGATTTCCAGCCACTTCATCCGACTTACGTGTAGGTATGCAATCGGTGCTCAAAATATAAACGTTTGGAAAGCAATGTTCTATTAGAAAAAAAAAACATAGGAAAGACATCTCTCTGGATCAAAAACGGGCACTAAAATGATTCCTTATTTCTTTAATTTTCATTTGAGAACTCCCAAAAGTCAAATTCTGATTGCTTTTATTTTATTCGTGCAGTGCTTGGTTAATTTCGTTCCCTGTTATACCTAATTATTCATTATTGTCGTTAACTAACTACAAAAAGAACAAAAAGTTAACAGTGATAACTGAATATATTGAAAAAACGTCTTCTAAGATATAACCATGCACAGAAATAGATAGATATATGAAACGTTGCTGTTTTGAAGCAAAATAAAAAATTGCGTAATTTCCGATGCTACAAATTATCCACTTATTGTTTTATACATTTATTCATCATAATCGGTCTGGAAGAGAACGACTCTGAAAGGGGTGCCATGCCAAAGTGTTTCCAGTTTCCAAATAAAAACCAACCGCAGTATTCCCCGTAAAAAAAACTAGTAACGTTCTTGCATTCTGAACCGAAAAATTACTTCACTAAAAAAATTTATTAATGATCTTCCAAATCAGAAAGTTAAAAAAAAAAAATTATCGCATCTCATCCGTTTGCTTAAACTATGCCGTTGCTAAGATACATTTCATGAAAAAGTACCTTCTCACTCCTAAAAAATGTACCAATGAAAGGTACCAAAATCAGAAAGTATTTTTTGTTCTCTCCAACATCTTTGTGTGTGTTCGTCAATTTCAGTGTATTGAACCAAAACAAAACCCACACAATCAAACCCGAATTACATTTGTGTTAGTATGTCACTTCACACGTGCAAACAGCCAAACAAACAGAAACAAGCAAACATATGAACAAAACGAAAAAGAACCTGTCGATGTCGGGCGTCGCATCGGGTTCGGGCTTCGGGTTGTCTTTGCCTGCTTGCTGCTCTCTTGCCAGCCTAAAAGTTTGGCAAATAAACTGTTTGTCCTTCGTTGTCTCTTTTGTTTGGATAGCACTTGTCTAAATTTTTATAAAGATATATGTGTGTTACAGTTATGTGTGGTTTGGTTAATAATATTTCGATTAAAAGATACATTATCCATATGATGAGAATGAGATACACAAATACATTGCGTTCATTTAGCAAGCAGCAGGTTAGAGGGAGATGAAACCTTATGTTGAACAAATAAGTACCATCCCACTCCATTAACACCCACGATTGGAGCACCGCTTCACCTTATATACGATTGAAATATATAAAGCCTGAGCGGAGATAAGGCAGTGTGCCGCCCGGATAATGCGCGCGCATTACATGCGATTAGCCGAGCCCCCCGCCGAATCAGGCATATCTTATGTCGTATATACTCGTTAGCTCTCCGTCTCTCTTTTCCTTATCATTTATATAGCTATGGTAAACGGGATTGTCATTGATTCTATTTTATACACACAGACACAACATGCCTCCTCCAAATTAAATGGAGACGGAGATGGAGTATTAAAAGCGGTGCTCATAATATTCTCAAGAAAAACATGGATGGGGATGAGACAAGCATATACTCGGTAATCCTTGATCGCGCGTATTCACGCGCCAATCCCGTTAGCCAATCTGAGAGGATTTTATGTTTTAGATACATAAATAGAGCTATCCTTGGGCCCACTTTGGGTGGAGTGGGTGTCTGATAATAAGTTGTGAGGGATAATTTAATTTTTTCTTCGTAGGTACCTTTTGCAAATAATATATACTTTGGTCTCTTTCATCTGTAGTCATCGTCTTCGTCATCAGCAGCATGATGGTGTTGGAGCTTTACCTAGTCTTTTTTTCGTTTTCTTTTTCTTTTACTGTTATCTGCCAACATTTTAGGAGAGTGTAAGTGAGCGATTATCAATTAGATAGGTATTATTACGAATTTCTTTATTCGTTTTTTTTTTTTTTTTTTTCTTATTGCATGTTACTTTTGCTGTTGGATTGCTGTTTCTGGTGGAGCGTGTGAGACGGAGAGAAAGATAATGCGGCTATGGCCACACCTCTACTGGGCGTTCATTGGGCTAGAGTGATTTCGTTTTGTATAGCAGAGCAGCAGCTAGCAGCGTTTAAGCCAGCATTTGAATTTGGAGCCCCCGAAACATTTTGAAAGCCTGATGAAGGCAAGTGGAATCGAGGAACCCCACTTAAGTGTCGTGGTATAGTCGAGGGATTTTTGTTTATTTTTAATGCTTTTTGCAGGAGGATTTATTTATTATTTTTTTTTTTAGTTTTTTCTTATGCAACACTGTTATCCTTTGGGTTTCGTTATATATTTTGATGTTACCCATTAAAATCTGTTTCTCGTTTCCTCTTATAGTTTGGTATACAATCTGAGAATTATAAACAGAAGTAGGTACCTTCCTATCTATACCTATACCTACCTACTTAAGCTGTGGGTTTAATAGCTGGAATGGAGGTTACTTATAGCTTTAAATGAACGTTTACCTTCCCCGGATCGTACCTATAGCTATCTAACGTTTGGTAGGGACCTTCCAAACTTTTCAAAATAAAGTACAAATTATAAGAGTAGGTAGGTGCTATAGATAGCATGGTTGGTGTTGGTATCCAAGGAGATAGAAATGGACTTGTTTACGTAAGGTTCACGTAGATAGCTAGGGTAAGTATGAATATTGGGAGATGGTACATAAATAGGTTGGACCAAGGAAACATCTGCATCTTCTGATGGTCTTAAGTGCAGAATGTGTTATCATTTTATTGTAAAGACTGCACTTAGATAATGTTTCCAACTAAGTTTGGATACGGTTGAAGGAGTCCATGAGTGAATATGGGTACGAGGTAATGTCCCATTGAATTCTGTGTTCCTGGTTCCTATATAGTAATTTTCGTTCTTTTTGGCTGTTTTAAAAGAACTAAAATAAATATTAAAGTATGGAACAATTGAAAAGAAAATTAATGGTTTTTTGTTTCTTTTGAATATTTTTGAGATACAAGACCTACCGTGTTAGCTGAAATACTTTGTATTTAATCTACTGTTTCAAAACCTGCGCTATAAAACCATATAAGTTGAAAGATCATTTGGTGCTTTGCATGAACGAATGTACAAAATGAAGAGGCGGACTAGCGAAAGGGGGGGGGGGGGACTCGAAACAATTCCATGATGTTGATCAAAAAGAATTTACCTTGCCGTCGTTGATTACTTCTTGGACATTCATTGTTAATTCAGTTCCTTACCAAATTATGAACTTTTACAAACGCAAAACTGACACCGACAACTTTAACATTTACTTTAATGGTTTCAAATTTGAAAAAAATGCTACAGGTTGCCAGATATCCCGGATTCACTGGTTAGTCCAGTAATTAATACCTAATGTCTGCCCTGGAAAAATAGAATTTAGTTCTCACAATATTTTACAAATTCAAATTAAATTTGTTGATGTCTGGAAAAATTGCTGAAGATATATGTATTAGATATGTCAAAACAAATTAAGATTAACATCTGGAAATAAAGTGCACGACTGGGTCGTACGAACTTGCTCTAATGTGTTAAAATGGTCTTGGGTGCTTGAGATTTTGGGGAAAAAGCGTTGAAAAAATCATATGAAATTTTATAAATCACTTAAAAATCAATACCTAAACCGTTTTTTGGAGAAAATGAAGTAAGCTATCAGGTTTCTTTTACGTTTTTGAATTTTTACGAAAAAAAATTTCAAAATCATTGGACAAGTTTTTTCAAAAAACAGTTTTTTTTGAAAAACTTTTCGAAAATATATTAAAAATTTTGTTTGAGTATGCCAACTTCTAGCACTTTGTAGTTTTTATCAGAAAAATAAAATTAAAAAATTGTAGATTAAACCGTTTTTGGAAAAAACTAAAATTAAAAATAAATTTTGAAACTTTTTTAAAAAACTCAAAAAAACTTTTTTTGAAAATTTTTCGAAATTATATTATTTCTTTTATAAAAGGGCTACATAAAAATTTTCATCGAAATCCGTCAAGTAGCTTACTAAAATCTACTTTTGTTTCATAGAACGGAGATTTGAAATCGCTTCATAGTTTTTACACTTGTGATTATTGGTAGGTAGGTAGTATTATGATGGTCACTTTTTGGATTCATGCAAGAAAAAAATCCAACAATCAAACATGATATAATGATGATAGAGAAGTCGGAAAAGTGGATTCGAAAATTCTGTCAGTCTTTCTGTCACTGTTCACATCGGCACCTACAACCTAAACAGCTGTACCGATTCACTTCAAATTTATTACACAGTGTTATTATGACGTCCTCAAGAGGGATTTTTGGAATTTGCATTCTAGCTCTAAAACTAACGTTACCTCCCATACGACTTTTTATGAAAAATAAAAATAAAACTTTGTGAATAGCGTTTTTTGTGTAAAGTTTAGTTCCCTTTAGGGAGGTTGGTTTTTTTTCAAAAGCGGTTTGTTAAATATTCTTGAAATTCTATTTTCCTGATAATTATTACAAAGTGCTAGAAATTGCCATACTCAAAAAAAGTTTGGTACATATTTTCGAAAAGTTTCTCTGGTTCAACGATTTTTAATTTTTCCCCAAAAAAAAATTTAAACCAGTGATTTTTCAATGATTCACAAAATTTAATAATTTCAATATGCAATTTATTATTTTTCAAATCATCAATTCGCATTTTGTTACTTCGCAGTTCTTATTTGGCAAAATTTATTACCTCTTATTGCGTTTATATCGCTGAAAGATGAACGCGCATTTATTATTTCGCGTTTCCTTATTTTGCTTTATTTTATTTCGCAAGTTTCTCAACTTGTGATAAAATAAAAGCCAAAAAAAAAAAATAAAAAAATAATATTTTTAGAAATATAATGAAGCTAAAGAAATAATGAACAATATTTTTTTAATTTCATTTATACAACAAATATTTTATTAACAAAACGAAAACATTATGCAAATAGATAATCGATGAGTTAACATAGTGTGGCAAATTGACAGTTTGCGAAATAATCAAAGTTGAAAACAGTTGATGAAAATGCAAAAAGAAGAAAATGCGGAATAACTGATGAGTGATAATATTTCAGAAAGATGAACAAAAGGCAAAATGTTGTCAATTTTTCAATCAGTTGGCTCTTGCAAATAATGTAGATGAAAAATATGAAAACATTCGCGAGATAATAATTTGCGAAATGAAATCTGCGCGTTGCTGTGCCACAAGATATTTCAAAATCTTAAGCCATAAGATTTTCTGTCATTCATAAGAGCAAGTTCATATGAGATATGACCCAGAGTCGTGCAATTTATTTTTAAATTTTTAAGTGAAGAGTTATAAATTAGAAAAATTAAATCCAAAAGCTTTGTTTGCAAATAAAAAAATGTAAATAAATAATTTTTAGTTTTCAAGAAATCTCCTTGAACTCATTAGATTAAATTTTTAGAAAACTCTTTAAAAAATGATTTCACAACTGAACAATAAAATTTGTGTATTTTTAAATTGCTTGTTTATTGTAATTTTTTAATGCGGCTTAAAAGTAAGATCGTTGATTCTGGATGAGGATGCAACAACATCAAGGTAAATATATACCCAATAAAACATATAATTTTGATAGTGGGAAGCCGAAGAAAGTGAGTCAGATAGTTTTGGATGTTTTCTTGTATAAGCACCTCCACCCTGAATATCTGAGGCAATTTATACCAAATTTGGTGCACAATATATTTTAAGGGTATCCTACAGACGACATTTTCGGAATTTTTAAGAAAAATTATTTGAAAAAATTGATAAAAATGTTTTCATACATTTTTTTTGTAATAAGTTTTTGAACAACACAGAAACGTATGAAAAGGTACATTGAAAGAGCTGTGCATTCATTGTAGACCGACGATAATTGGTATTAAGTTTGGAAAAAATCCTCTCGAATTATGCAACTGAGATGCAAATGGTCAAAGAAGAATTAAAAGTAGAAGCGATGTACAGGTAAGAACTGAAGGATTTTTCGGGGGTTCGTCTATTAAACATCAACGTCCACACTCGTATCAATGGCACGTACCGTTCATGCTTGGCGTTTCGATACCTTTAAATCTTTGATGACCTGCTACTTATCAAATTCATAATAAATTTGTATAAGAAAGTATTATTGTCACACCGTTGCGACGATTCTTGATTAAATCGTTCTATGCATTTAAAAATTGACTAACGTATTTTTACTTGAATTGATGATCCAATCCTGTGTCCAGAGTCATTTTTAGTGACGTGTAAATATTGTTGAGCTAAATTAACTTTTTCTAGTAGAGTAAACGCTCCAAATATGGCAACCCCTTAACATTTGCTTAAATATTAATCGTTACTTCATTTTTTAGAAACTATAATTGATAAAAACAAACATAACAAAAAGTTAATAACAAAAAATTAAAGGAATTTCATTTTACAACTTTAAAAAAACTGCTAGTAATATAGCCCACTTAGTTTCAAAAATGAAAAAATATTTTGTGATTGTAAGGAATGCAGAATTCACATATAAAATATTGCTTTTCATTGCCAGCCATGATGTGATTGATTAAAACAAAATCAAGTATAAACCACATTTCAAATATGGCCAACTGGTTTATATCAAAACCTGGAATGGGCCATATTATCAACTCTATGACAATTTTACTTTTTTTTAATTTTTAACAAACTCAATTAATTGCAATCAAATTTTTAATTTCACATTTGATAACATAAAATATAACACTTTGTACATAACGCAAAAACTTATTTAATTTCCAAAAATTTTGATTTAGAAAACCCTTAAGTAAACTCAACCAAAAATTACAACGAACACGAATTAAATTAACAAAATGCACTCACTCCCAACACTAATCAACTACTGTGCTGTCTCCCAAACACAAATGATGCAATGTGGGTTTGAATGTGTTTGACTTGAACGGTTAGTTTATTGCCAAGTATGTCTTATTCATAAAATAATGCAGTGGGCCATAATATCAACCTGGACCATATTTGCAACACTTACTACCTATAGAGAGCCAAAATTGTATATATATATAAAATGTACGTCAAATGAAGTGTTACTAACTTTATGTAGGCATCACTGGCAAAGCTGGAATACGTATATTTATATATTTTTTTTATTTTATGAAAGTTTATTACATTGTTAATAACTAGGTACTGTAAGAAGATTCACCGTTGCACTTCTGGTCTTAAAACTCAGCACCGTCTCACAAAGCTCGTTTAACGCAACAATTTTTTGCAGATCACGTTCCGTAGTTCATCTTCGTTACAGTGGCCTCCCTACTCACCAAATTTGAATCTTATGGACTTCTCTGTATTGTCCATTTTGGAGGCTAAGGTGTCAACAAAAAAATATAAGAGTAACGGACTCGTAATGAGCGCTCCAGCGAGTATCAGATAAAAGTTTTAAATGTTCCAGTGTTCTCTTCAGTCAATAGTCAATATCCAGTTCATTTTTTACTTGCGATTATAGGTACTATAAGGCAAGTTATGCATTCGTAAAAAAAAAAAAAAATTCTAACAATCAAACATGACATTACGATGATAGAGAAGTCGAAAAAAGTGGGTCCGACAATTCTGTCTGTCTGTCTGTCTGTCCGTGTGTCTGTCTGTATAGTTACCTACAGCCTAAACGGCTGGACCGATTTGCTTCAAACTTGGTACATAGTATTATTATGACGTCCTACAGAGGGATTTTTGGAATTAGCATTCTAGCTCCAAAACTAACGGTACCTGCCATACGATTTTTTGTGAAAATTTAATTTTTCTCAAAAACGGCTCCTACGATTTTGATAAAACTTTCTGAATTGTGTTTTCTGTGCAAACTTTATGTTTTGGTTGGAATAGATTTTTCGGGAAAAGTCTTATAACGGTACCTCCCATAGGACCGGTTTTTTTGAAATCCGATTTTCTGATTTCACTAAAAAGAATTTTTTGTTTATCAAAATAGTAGGTTTAATTTTCGAGATTCAAAAATGTGGTTTACCTAAAAATTGGCTTCAGCCACTTGATAGAATAACGTATTTAAATTAATAGACCATTTCTACGCACAGAAAGCAAAATAATTTCTAGAACTATACTCCTTCAGCGAAACTTCACGTTTGTTTGTTTTCACGAGTTGGAAGGAGTATTGTTTACCATCTCTAGCTATTATTAAAATAATAGAAGACACTGTGGCGTATGAGTGTTTTTTTTTATTTGTTTTTATTTAAGTTGAATATGTGAAATTACACATATCCCCAAAACAAGCTCAAGTCCAATTATTAATGTTTTAAGTCGAAAATGGAGCCATGAAGGTATTTTAAATACAGAATGATTATTTTAAAGTCAAGAAAATGCCAACGGTTTTGACTCTGATAAAGCATATCGCTTCCCGATCGATAAGCTAAATCCAGGCTCATTGTTCGTGTTAAGCAATCGGATGGAGGACATTTTGTAGTCTACTCATGTCTCTCTGTCATGTCATTTTTTTTTTGTGTTATCTTGAGCCGATATCTTTATTAAAAAGAGTCAGATTAATGTTCCAACGAAAAAAGCTATAATATATTCAAAGTTCCATATTATTGAAGTTGAAGGAGCCATCGGTTCAACTACCTCTGGCAAGTTGTTTGTCACTCGATGGTGGAACAGATTTGGACGTTAAAAACAGAATAAACCAAGCTGGTAGTGCATTTAGTATTCTTCAGTGTGGAACTTAAAAAAAAAATTCGTTTTGCAAAAAGTTGAAACTCTTTGATGACATCAAGCAATTGAGGTGGTGCTGGATTGAACATACACTATAAGGAAACCTGATGACAATACAAACAAAGCACTGCTTTGAATGGAATCATGAAAGTGCAAGACAAGGCAAAAGCCCAAAACGAAAACTGGAGATCAAATGTCATGAAGAAAGTCTCAGAGTTTGATGTCGCGTGGTCACAGCTGAAATTGCTACAGATGTCGTAGAGAGATGGAAGGATCTGGTTGCCATCCTATCATCCAGGAAGTGTTTCAGCGAACAGCAGCTTCCGGAAACCAAAAAGAAGAAGAAAAAGGGCCATCAAACTAAATCAATGAAATAAGAATTCAGACACCATTAATCTAAGTTAGTGCACTTGAATGTTGATTCTTGTGGAAAAGAATTAGGGAAATTTGAATTCTGATTTTAGTTTACATAATTTTCGCAAGAACTTAAATCGCCATTTTATCATCTGCCGTCTGATTTATCTTAAGTTAAGTTTGCCATTTCATCACGAATCGACTGCCGCCTGAACAACGCATGCAAATTGTGCAAATTTATTTTGAAAAACATGGTTTCACAACATGGATTTTCACAAGAAAAAAATTTGGTCGTCGATGAAGCCAGAGAGTTGCAGTCAATAGAAACCTTTTCAGGGCCATGGCCAATGACTTCTTCGTTCCTGAATTGAATCGCCTTGATGTAGAGGAATTGTAGTTTCAACAAAATAGTGCAACATGTCACATAGCGCGTGCCACAATTGTTTTTTTGGAAGAAGCGATTGGTGAGCACAACATTTTTCGTTTTGGACCTGTAATTTGGCCTTTAAAATCGTGCAATTTAAGACGGCTTCTGACTTCTGAGAGGTTGTGTGAAGTCACTATTCTACACCAATAAGCTAGAGATGATTAAAATGAAAAGGAAAACAACATACGTCGCATAGAGTGATAGGAAATTTAAAGTTTGGACATATGCCAGAAATCTTATTCGAATAAAAATGGCAACTTATACAATTTATCTGTGTTTTATTTCATTTTATAGTTCTATACCTCTAAAAATCGCCCTTTTTATGTAAAATATAAAAAAGTTTGCATTAATCAATAAACACACATAAATTCGATTTTGATTAACACTTGTGTTATTGCAATCATTGAACTTTGTTTATTCAAGTGCTTTCAAATGTATCTCACTCCTGATTCCACATGGTTAGACTGGTTTGAATTGAATTATAATTTAGTTTTCATTCTTTTTTCATCCATTTTACCTGTTTAAAGTTTTTCTTTACACATCAGATCAGAAACATCAAGGAAAATCAATACAACTTTGCTAAAATCCCCGGAAAACTTCCAAGTACACACAACTACATACATCATTATTTATCTGTGAAATACAAGAGAAAAAAAAATGTAATAAAAATGTCTAATGAAGCATCAAAGAAATACCAAAAACTCTCGCGTATTTTCTTTTCATAATTTTTCGCTTTCGCCAAACTACATAAAACATAAATATTTTCTAGGGAGTAACAGTATTTCTCGCATCTACGACCATCTTCTATTTTATATCTATTGAAAGCATTGTAATACGGGAAGAGAGTCCTTGCAAGGAGTAGAGTGGATGTTGTCTGATAGTACACAAACACTCCACGACAAGACACCGCTTTGAGGGGTAAATATTTTCTTCCACTTTATTGCGGTGAGATTTTTCCTCCAAAGTGGATACTTTCTTAGGTTTGTGTAGTAGGTAATTGCCTCGTACCTTTAATAATGGAGAAAAGGAAGCTAGGGAAGTGGTTCTGGTATGATGGGTGCTTGCAAGAATTGTGGTACCTTCAACTCTTCTTCTAGTATGAAATGAGATTTTCTTTGATTTTCTTTGAGAGCAGGAGAAACCTTTATTCTGAGGTATGTGTATAAATTGGAGTGTACATTCGTGTTTTAAGGTGTTGTATGAATCCTTGATTCGTTTCAGATTTTTCCCATTTAGTGTTCAGTAGCTATATACAAATATTTGAAAATCGTATTTATCTTTAAAATATATTTAAATAAAGAACCACGTTCTGAGATTCTGGAATTCTTAAACTAGGAAATAAATTAATTTAACTTGTGAAAATATGGGGTTGGGTTTATCCCAGCAAATACTTTTGTGTACTGGGTAAATATTCTAGATAAAACGAAATGTTCTTGTTCTTTTCACCATTAATTAAATATTATTGTAATTTTAATCAAAAGCAAAGGTCATAAGCCAATTGGGATGTTAAAATACTGTTAGACCAACCCAACGCAATGAGGCCTGAGTTCCGTTCCAAAAAAAAATTTCAACTTAGGTAGGCTTTAATTCAATTCGGTGGTTCCTACTAACTGTTTAAATGTAGTGACAAATTGTATGTCCTTGTTTTTATATTCCTGTACGTGATCGGATAGAACAAGTTAATTAAAAAAAAAAAAAAAAAAAAAAAAAAACACTCCTCACATTTTTAAAAAGTAACGATTCAATCATAACTTCTAAAATTTGTTTGGATGTAAGTAGGAACAGTAGTCGGCATAGGTATTTTGACGAAACCGTTTTGTCTTAAAAGTCTTAAAAAAAGCTTTTCACTTCAAACTGCAGCCTAAACGGCTTGACGGATTTACTTAAAACTTCAAAAATATAGCGCAGTTACAAAAAATGGATTTCGAGTATTTTTTTTCCTTTGAGCCCGGCTCACACTGTAACATTTCAAGTTACGTTTTTTTTTTTTTGACGATTTGGATTTTCTCAAATATCGCTCTACCGATTTTTATTAAATTCATAATTTGACGAACCTATGGTATTTTTCGACAAAACTGTATGATTTCGTTTTGTTTTTGGTTTAAATGATCATAACGACTATCAGGTTTAAACACCTTTTTTCAATGGGCCATAAGTTGGCAACGGCTTGAGAGAGTTCACTTGAGTTTTGTGTGGCACAGTTATTTGTCATAGTTTTCTTTTAAGGCGTCATTTTAATTTTTATAGTGCTAATACGATTTATATATTTGAAAATTCTCAGTTACAAATCTAATACCTTTTCCTTTGAACAGCTTTTCAGGAATTTAAAAAAAATCCATCAAGCTATTCAGGTCAAGCTCAACGTGAAAAACGCCGTACTGGCAAACATCAGTATGACGACGAACACACACTACGATGGAATTCTTTATCATGGATAACCTAATAATGGTCGCTGTGTATCTGTATATACTATACATGTTGCTTATGGACGCCAAAACGGCTGCAATTAGTCGATTTTGATCGGAAATTTCTTAGATTGTGTTTTGTTTGTGTGGCAATTTTGTCTAATTACTTGCGATTATAGGTACTATAAGGCAAGTTATGCATTCGTAAAAAAAAAAAAAAATTCTAACAATCAAACATGACATTACGATGATAGAGAAGTCGAAAAAAGTGGGTCCGACAATTCTGTCTGTCTGTCTGTCTGTCTGTCTGTCTGTCTGTCCGTGTGTCTGTCTGTATAGTTACCTACAGCCTAAACGGCTATACCGATTTGCTTCAAACTTGGTACATAGTATTATTATGACGTCCTACAGAGGGGTTTTTGGAATTAGCATTCTAGCTCCAAAACTAACGGTACCTGCCATACGATTTTTTGTGAAAAATTAATTTTTCTCAAAAACGGCTCCTACGATTTTGATAAAACTTTCTGAATTGTGTTTTCTGTGCAAACTTTATGTTTTGGTTGGAATAGATTTTTCGGGAAAAGTCTTATAATGGTACCTCCCATAGCACCGGTTTTTTGAAATCCGATTTTCTCGGATTTCGATGAAACTTTTTATGTAGAAGCCCTCTTATAAAAGAAATAATATAATTTCGAAAATTTTTCAAAAAAAGTTTTTTTGACTTTTTTAAAAAAGTTTCAAAATTTTTTTTTAATTTTAGTTTTTTCCAAAAACGGTTTAATCTACAGTTTTTTAATTTTATTTTTCTGATAAAAACTACAAAGTGCTAGAAGTTGGCATACTCAAAAAAAATTTAGAATATATTTTCGAAAAGTTTTTCAAAAAAAACTGTTTTTTGAAAAAACTGGTCCAACGATTTCGAAAACTTTTTTCGTAAAAATTCAAAAACGTAAAAGAAACCTGATGGCTTTCTTCATTTTCTCCAAAAAACGGTTTAGGTATTGATTTTTAAGTGATTTATAAAATTTCATATGATTTTTTCAACGCCTTTTTCCCAAAATCTCAAGCACCCAAGACCATTTTAACACATTAGAGCAAGTTCGTACGACCCAGTCGTGCACTTTATTTTTACTTGCAATTATAGGTGCACGAGATATGAATTCGTCGGTCAATTCCGTTGGTCTTTGTGTCTGTCTGTTTGTCCGTCTGTATGTCTGTCTGGCTGTTTAGTTACCTCGAGCCTATACAACTGGACTGATTTAATTTAAACTTCGTACATGGTGTTATTATGATGTCCTATACAGAGTGGTTTTTGGAATAAGCATTCTACCTCTTAAACTAATGGTAGCTGCCATATCATATGATTTATGATGAAAAACGCATTTTTCTCAAAACAGCTCCTACGATTTTGATTAAACTTTCTGAGTGGCGTTTTTTGAGGAAACTTTATGTTTTGGTAGAGATATATTTTTTTAGGAAAAGTCTTTTACCTTCCATAGAACCGTTTTTTTCATATCAAAATTTCTCGTAAACCACTCGACGGATATGTAGATAAAATTTTTAATGTAGAACTTCTTTTATAAACAAAATAATTTTGATACTGAAAATTTCAAAAACAATTTTTTTCAGTCTTAAATCTCATAAAAATTTGTAAAAATGGTTTCGAAAAGTTTTTCAAAAAAAAAAAAAATACAGATACGGAAAACTTAATAGGATACAAATTAATATCATAATTAAAATTTATAAAAAATGAAGATTATGAATGAAACAACACCAACTTGAATGTGGTACGATCAACTTTATAGGCTTGAGTTGAAGCTTTTTCACAATATAAAATTGATATGAAATACTTAATTATAATTCTAAAAAGTAATACTGACCAGCGTCATTTCGCTCTCCGTCCTCATACGAATCCAACCGAATTGTTGGCTTGTGAAAAGAGGACAAGTTAACAGATTAATTACAACAACTGACATGAATAAGTGGTTTTTGGACAGGCGTTTAATTCTATATGTTTGAAGTTAAAAATAAAAAGAATTTCCTTGACCTTGTGTGCGTTTCGCACAAGCCTGAACGGTGGGCTCATTCAAACTTCACTGTGATTTTTATATTTTCAGGGAGCCTTGTAACCAGCAAAAGTTCTTAATGGAAAAATATATAAGTGGCGATAAGTGATGGAACAGTGTACGACTCAGAAGAGTATGAACGCCATCTAACTGATTGAACCCAGCGTTCATGCTTGGGCGAAACGCACTCAAAGCCCATGAACTTCTATTTATTTTCATTTTTAATTTCAAGTAAATTAATGCTCGAATTGAAATCAAATCCAAAAACTTTTTCAATCTGATTTTTCATTTTGAATATTTTTGGTTTAGTCTGTACAAATGCAATACTTGCCTTGCTATAGACCACGTTAGAATATTTCATATGACATAACCTTCACGATAATGGTGCCTTAAACGGGACGCTCTCTTCTTTAAACTTCCATGGCATCCAGTGTTATGGAATTATTCCACTTTATTTTGAGTCTAAAAGAGAGAGCAATATTCATTTTATTAGGATTAAATACATAAAGAGTATTTTTTTAGACGTGGGGTTTTCAATCTGGCAATACTTTTTTCGGAGATGGTTTTTTTGACAGCTGTCATTTGATTTGCCATTTCATAATGAATAGACTTACTCCTGAACAACGTTTGCAAATCGTGCAAATGCAATATTCGATCGACATAGTAGTCGCGCAAGAATTTATGCGAGCCAGCCGCGGCGGCCACTTGCTCGAAATCATTTTTAAAACATAATGGCAAACTCTTATCTTTATATAAATTATATGCGTTTTATTTCTTCTTGAAAACATCACGTCTAAAAAAAACACCTTTAGTTAAAATTCATTTATTGTGCAACTCCAACTGACTTTGAATAAATTTGTTTCTCAGGTGATTGCTATAGGTAAGCTTAGCTGAGAGTTAACTCACTAGAGCAATAACCAATTATCATAACCACTTAAGCAACCAAACTCTTGCACACGAAAAATAGAATCCCGCTGGTAGATATCAAAAACCTGAATCCTGTTTTTTTAAATCTGCTTGAAACTTCACAAGTGATACTATAACTACGTACTTTGATAATTATTGTCAAAGCATTTCTCATTCAATTTTGTATAAAAGATTGGCAGCCATTTTGAAATCAAAAGCGTTGTGGAACATTTATATCAGAGTGCCAAGGATAACAGAATAGTCAAACAATTTTATATTCGGTTCATAATACGGACAGACGGTTGGTTTCCTAAGTTATGTACTTATATAACTTTCCTTAAATCTTTGGTATATCCCTCTCAAGGAACATTTTAGCTGATTCGATAAAATGGGATGATGCCTTCTGTACCTTATATACAAAATATACCGTCGGAAAATGAAGCAGCTTTGATATCCTTTTGGCCAATCCACAGCTTGTTATATTCGTATCTGGGGTTCAGAACTGTATCAATTCTCAACATATATGTATTAAGTATCTAATCGTTTACAAAACCATCCTTCGAAGTGCAATTAAGAAAGGCGGAGAGAATCTTATAGAAAATAAGCTATTAAAATAGTAAATCCAATTAAAAAGCGAATGTCTCACACTTGAACAAAATTCACCAAGAAAATCCATAGAGTATCCTCAAAAAGTTCGTTTAACTTTTTTCTCATTCTCTTTCTATCCTCGAATAATATGTAGGTCCAAATGTATAACCTAGGTATATGACTCTCTTTTCGTCCTTCTTCATTAAAAAGATAATTTTTCTCCTTAGCCCCATGTTCCATGGCTTTGGGGAGTACAACGTCCTTGGTTGAAGTATATAGGAAAATCCCTGTTGTTATGTGTATCGAGGATATATGAAAACAGAAAATCAGTATACCTACACTGCAGGCGCCTGCGTTCTCCTATATTGTTCTCCCTACCACCTGACCCTTCTCCAAAAAAAATCCCCTGAGATTTGTTCCAACGTTTTTTTTTTTCTTGTGAGTCTTCATTTTGGTATAAAACATTTTTTCTCCATTTCAAGGATCAGAGCTTAGAGATGAGCACGAAAGTGAATACTCATCTGTAGTATAATTTTGTTGCTGTATATACAGTACAGAATATTTTTTTTTTTTTTTCAGCTCCTAGAAGGAGTGTCGTTATCTGCGCGATAAACGCCCCTTTATTTGCAATATACAGTTTAAGCACAGCATTCAAAAGGAAAATGATCCTTATAAGCTTCAGGAATAAGGATGATGAGCAAAAATTTTGCGTGAGCGTAAAATGTACACCATCATCAGGACATTAGAGCGAGGCGAGGTGGTTAATTGAATTTGACACCTTTCCCATTGTTAACGGTGTATTTTGTATTTAGCTCGCAGCGAGATAAGACGCGTATGGACACTTGCATAATGGGTATTCATTTCATAATTTTGCGATGTAAGGCAACCCTACTCGGATGTTGGTGATGGTCGCGTCAAGTTCAGCATCCGGTGGGTTATAGGAATAATGCGGAAGGTATAGGTGAAGGGAAATGTAATAATTTTCTGTCAAATGGAATAGAAAGCCAAGGTAATTCTATTTTATGGTGGTGTGTGTTGATGCCAAAACTTCTATGCTGGTTGAAAATTGTTCGAAATATTGGCTTTTGAATAGCTATTCCGGATTTATTAAGTATGAAAAACTGAAGTGAATTAAAACTCGGATAGGTAGGTTATTGCTCCTTGAATGTAGGTTTGCTGTATAGCAAACTCATACTTATGCTTAAAACATTGATTGAGACCGTTGAATAGCATGTCAAAAACTAGGATAGAAAGGTTTCGGTTCTGTTTAAGAATTTATTTTTTGTGAATTAATAAATTTAATCTAATATCAATCTAAAAAGTCGGGTTTTTGATTATTTTTTATATTTTTGTTTACCAATAGTAGTTTTTATAATTGTAATTGACTTCCATGATAGGTATATGTACCTAAGTTTTAAATGGTAGATATAATTTCAGAATTGGTAAATAATGGTTACAAATGGTATGGTGTTGCAATTGGAATATTGTCAACTAAAATTAATTTTGTTTGTAGTCATTGAAATTAAATTATAGTTCAATTGGAAATCATAGGTACATTATTTGTTCATTCACTCCAAAAGTAAAAATAGTATGTACCAGTACCTCGTATACAAAAATCTGCTACTTTGATTTGTAGTAATAGTAAGGTACAGTGGATGTAGTGCTTGGTTGCTAACCTAAGAGTTGTGGGTTCGAGCCCCAGCTTGGGCAGCAACTTTTCAATATTCCCCCAGCTTCAACTGGACGCCACCCGTGGGATTTTCATGAGATTACTATCACCTATTTCTCAATCCATTGTACCAACAAAAAATCTTTCCTATCTTTCTATTCCTTCTAACTATTGCCGTGCAGTTTGCATTCAAAAGACTTTGGGTCTTACAGGCATAAAGTTAAAATTAAAAAAAAAAAAAAAAAAAAAGGTTAATGTACTCTGTCCAAAATAAATAGGCAGTACCTACACGTCTTGTGGGGAAGCTTTTTTTAAATCAGTATCGTGCCAAAATTGTACAGCATATTAAATTGAAGAAAAACGTGGTCAGTTTTTTTCATGTTTCCTGTATTATGCGAAATTTGGATTGTGATATCAGTGTGAATCTTTTTGAGTAAAATGTATTTGTAAAGGTGTATTTTGTTAAGTTTTGGGCAATTTGTATTTTTAAGTCGTGTATTTTGAGCTTAGTATAGGTTAGAAATGGCTTCACCATCATCAAAAAACTTAAGTTCTGAAAAAAAAAAAATTGTTGACGCGAAAACGCGCCTTTTTTTTACTTCTTAGTCAAATTAAATTAAAATTTCAGTCAAAAAAAGGACAGTAACCCATTCAATTCTTTCAGATTTTTGCTAATTTGAAATGCTCACTGCGGTAACCCTTTAAAAGCTTATCACCTTACGGAAATGACAAATATTTCTATCTTCACTGTACTGCCGATTTATGTTTGACTGAGTATAGTCGTTTTGATCAAATATTTATTAAAATAACTAGCTGACCCGGCGAACTCCGTACCGCCTCTTTTTTTCTTGCGATTATAGGTACTATAAGGCAAGTTATGCATTCATAAAAAAATTAAAAACATGGTTGTCTGTAAAGTCGGTTAACAGACGATAATTTAACGTGATAACCAGTTCACAAAACACTTCATGTGTATAGGTATCCCTCCAACCACCAACCACCCAACCTACCTACAACCACCCACCATTTTTTATAGTTTTTTTCACCCCTTGAACACCAACCTCTCACCCCCACATACAACCACAAACCAACAGCCCACCATTCTTGAAAATTTGTTCCTCCTCCCCCACATTGTAAATCCCCCCTTCCTTACCACTACCAATCACCCACACCACCTACAACCAACCACCCACTATTTTTGACAATTCCACAATTTTGTCCTCACCCATTAGCCCTCCCCAGTAGAACTATTTCTGACAATTCAGTTCACTACACCCTCAACCCAAATCCAACCACCCATAACACCTACAACAACTTTCCACTCACCCAACACCGCAAACCACCCACCTACAGCCACCAACCAACCACCAACCATTTTTGACAATTATTTTCCCTCACCCCCTCCCAACACGAAATCTGCCAAATCCAACCACCTACCCCACCTGCCACCACCTTCCACTCACCCACCCTTTTTGACAACTTTTTCATCGCACCCCATCAAATCAACCATCCCCACCACCAAAACTGCCAACCAATCAACCCACCTACAACCGCCAACCAACCACCCACCATATTTGACAATTCGCCCTCCCCCCTCCCCCAACCATACCAAATCCCCCAAAAACATCAAACACCCATCCCACCTACAGCCACCAAGGAACCACCCATTAGCTTGACAATATTTATCTCACCACCCAAACCAGCTACAACCACCCACCATTTTTCCTCTTCCCGACACTACCCCTCCCCTCCCCCTCGCCTGGCCCACACACACTCCCACCACAACCAACCAACTACCCAACACCCTCCCCTCCCACTTTATCGACTTTCTAAGCAATGAAAGCAAAGGCTAGGTAACGTGACTGTGACTGTGACATTTTTCCGTGCGTGCTGCTCATATATTCCAAACCGATTTATTAGACGTTACTCGTAAAAAAAAAAATTCTAACAATCAAACATGACATTACGATGATAGAGAAGTCTGGAAAAGTTGGTCCGAAATTCTGTCTGTCTGTCAGTCTGTCTGTCTCTCTGTCTGTATGTCTGTCTGTCCGTGTGTCTGTCTGTCTGCATAGTTACAGCTGGACCGATTTGCTTCAAACTTGGTTCATAGTATTGTTATGACGTGCTACAGAGATGTTTTTGGAAATAGCATTCTAGCTCTAAAACTAACGGTTTTTAGTGAAAGATTAATTTTTCTCAAAAACGGCTAATACGGTTTTGATAAAACTTTCTGAATAGTGTTTTCTGTGCAAACTTTATGTTTTAGTTTTAATAGATTTTTCAGGAAAAGTCGCTTATAACGGTACCTCCCATAGGACCGGTTTTTAAAAATCAGATTTTCTCGTAAACCACTTGACGGATTTCGATGAAATTTTTGTAGAAGCCTCTTTAAAGACAAAAGAATGTTAATTTTTAAGTTTTTGAAAAAATAACTTCGGTTTTTCCCTGCTTTTTTTCCAAAATCCTAAACCCCAAGAATACTGTCCCATCCAGTCATGCACTTTATTTTTGAATATTTTCGAAATTTCCAAATTTTTCGTTTAACTATTTACAATGTAGGTACGTTTCAGCTAAAACCGTATGTTCATTACCAGGCAGGAGAAATCTAACTCTTCCAGTAAATTAATGTCAGTTGAATTATCAAAAATTGACGCGTTTGATGTACCATCTACCATCTATTAACACCAACCATCTTCTACAATCTACCGTCTTCCACAATCTTTTATCATCTTCTACCATCTACCATTTTCTACCATTTACCACCTTCCACCATACACCATCGACCATCTGTCTTTGTATTCCTTCTTGTTCGCACATGTTAAATCATTATAAGTTTATTCATATTCCCTTGATTGCGAGTGCATAGTAAAAAAAAACCATCTTCTATCATCTATCATATGCAACCTTCTACCATCTAAAATCTTCTACCATCTACCATCTTGTTCTATCTACCATCTTGTTCTATCTACCATCTGCTACTATCAAAATTCTTCTATATAATCTACCATCTTCTGCTATCTACCAACTACCATCTTTTACTATCAACTATCTTCTGCCATCTTCTACCAACTACCATCTTTTAACATCAACCATCTTCTACCATCTAGCATCTTTTACCTTCTTCCATCTAGAATCTTCTCCCATCTACCATCCTGTTCTATCTACCATTTACCATCTTCTAGCATCTACCATCTCCTGACATCTGCCATATACTGTCTTCTAACATCTACCATCTTCTACCTTTTACCATCTCCTAGCATTACCATCTTCTATCGTCTACCATCTCCAGCCATCTGCCATATGCCATCTTCTTCAATCTACCATCTACCAACTACCACCTTCTACTATCAACTTTCTTCTACCATCTGCTACCATCTTCCATTTTCTCCCATCTACCATTTACTCCCTTCTAACATCTTCTTTCATCTACCATCTTCTACCATTTAGCATCTTTTACCTTCTCTACCATCTTTTTCCATTTATTTCTTTGAAAATTTTTTTCTTTAGAAAGCTTTTTGATGTTAAAATTTCTTAGAATACCTATGTACTTATACATATGTACATAATGTATGTATGTATGTATGTACATCATTTAAATGAAATTGTAGCGTTCAAAAATATAACACATACATACATATGTATTTTGTTTATGTATATTTGTACTTCAAAACAAAAAACAATAAATTAATATATCAAATTCTGACTGATAAATATTTCAAATAATTGACACTTTTACACTACTTTTTTTTTTATTTTTGCACGCAAGGTATGTCGTCGTAATTTTTTTTTACTTATAATTCATTTTTCTCACCGTTTACACCTTCCCTGAACTTCCACAAATATTTCAAGATCAAAATTTCCAAAATTGGTCCGGCCATTCTCGAGTTTTAGCGCTTCAAACGCACAGCAATTGATTTTTATATATAAGAAGAAGATAAGACTTAACAAATTTCTACTTTTAAATTTAATTTCAGTTTAGAAAAATAGGTATAATGTCAACATCTAAGGATCTGAGCTACGTTTATACCATTTATGTGGTGTGCATTTACACTTACTTTTGATTTAATTTTAATTTTTGTAATTTAATTGCTTAAAGAACAATTATGATTTAATTTTGTTTTCAATTTATTTAATTTTCTGCGATTTTATAAAATGTAGGCATACAAGCTAAGGAATAAACATAAGCAAGAGCTACAGTACGTTTTTGACGAACTGTTGGATACCCTATTCCCTATATTTTTGTATATGTATGCGTTCGACTCCCGCAGCTAGCCGCTGTTCCAATTTCAGAAACAAAATTCTTCTTTTGCAGACAGAAAAAAAATTAATGACATTGATTTTTTGTTGCCGGTGGCGCAATAAAAAAAGTCGTATGCCACGCCCAAAGTTGAGACTTTTTATTGCCAGGGTAATTACTCAAAGACATTTATTTATTTGAGTTTTGCCAAAAGTAAGACAACAATAATTTAATTTTATAATAATTTAAATATAAACATGGTTGTTAAATTTTACAATTACAAATAGATTTGTAATTAACTTTAAGCTTTGCAGATCGATTTGAACAAAAGAAGACAAAACTTAAATTTTTAAAAATTAGATTTTGAATGGAAATAGCGATTATGGGTGCATCTAACAATTTATTCTTGAACCACACTGCTACGTCACCAAGGAAAGGAATACAAACCGAAGTGTTCATCTTCTACTTCAAAACTGCGACCAATAGTTTAAAAACATCAACAAAATCAATGCATATTACGACCTTTGACGGAAACGCCCCTTAAAAGTGGGTGTGTCCAAACAAAATTTAAAAAAACTTAAAGCACTAACTGAGCTTTGGTCACTAGTCAATCTTTAGGCATATGTGTAAAACTACATCTTGATCTTACCTGAACAAAGGTATTTTATAAAAATTACGACCTTAAAAGTGGGTGTATTGAAAAAATTTACACAAAAAATGAAATGATGTATTTTTTAAATAGCCACGAAAAAAAGTTTAAAATTGAATAATCGTAGTATACTTAAAGTTTTTAAAACAACGTTTTTCGATTTTTCATGAAAAGTGGGCGTAAGTCACTCCCAAAATTCAAGCATTTCTTTTCATATACAAGCTTCTTAATTTTGACTAAGAGACACACAAATTTTCTTCTGGTGGATTTTATAGGTTCAAATGAAAAGTGGGCGTCAGGCGTCAGGTATGGTTTCATATACAAGATGTTTATGTACAAGAAATTCCTACAAAATTTTATGATTTTCCTTCCAATGTAAGCATTGTTATTTTATAAAAACAATATTGAAGGTTTTTTATGAAAAGTGGGCGTCAGCTACGCCCAAACTAAAATATTTTTATTTAATTGCAAGAAAATTAATTGGAATGTTGCATGTGCAAAATTTTAGAGTTGTGCTTTAATCGTAACTGTACAAAAAACATAGTTTAATTTTGCTAAATTTAGGTTGTTTAACAAAAATGGCGATTGTGGGCGGATTCTACCGGTTTTAGAACTTAGTCTTACTCTTGAACCAAAGATTATATATGCCAAATTTCAGCTTTCTATCTCAAAAAGATAGACGGACGGACAGACATGGCTAAACCGTATAGGCTTTTGATTTTTACTTTTGTACGAGTATACCTTATACGGTATTATTTCTCTATGTTAACAAACTCCACACCAAATACAATATACCCATTCTAAAGAATGGGGTAGAAAAATGAAAAAATAGGTAAGTTACTTTTTTATAATTAATACATAATGGTTAGGTACTTATGATGGTTGATCGAAATTTAAAGTAACCATAAGAATTAGTTATTGGAACTCTGTTTAACATAAATAGTAAATACCGTAAGCCGGGGGCTTATTTTGCACAGTTTTTTCACTATTATTAGAAAACTTCTTAAAAATTGTATTCATCCATTTTTTATTTTATTAATATGATATAACTACCTATCTAATAATTTTTTTTTTGCTGAAAAGGGAGCAAAGTTCTGCAAAGGAAGGGGGTTACTATTTTACTTTGTTTGCTTAAATATTTCCCTTAGTGCAGTTGTGCTAGCTGGTAAATCTACGCTATTCAATACTCTAAATCCACTTCTATCATATCCGTCAAATTAAGTATACCCGAGGCCGAGACTATATAGTTCCGAAATCCACAAAAAGATAAAATAAACAAATTAACGTCAAATGGATAAACTCAAAATCTATGCAAAACAATTTAATTTTTTTTTTAATAAACAATAATTAAGTATATGCATACAATTTTCAATTCATTTAAAAAGAGACATATCCATCAAGGGTTCCATTTTCTTAGTGAATGTGAAAATGCTTTCCTATACCTCATGATTGTATTCCCATCATTCCAAGAAAGATACAATGTCATCATAATCACCCACCTATATATAACTCCTCTTCTTATAAGTATCTCAAAGATATAAAATCTTAAACAAACAAAACGAAATCACAGTAAGCACGTCAATAAACCATTTCATTTGATTAGAAAAGTAAACACGACACACAAACCAATTATAAACCAATTGCGTTCTAAAATCTCACTGGCCTATTGAAAAATTGAAGAACAACCTTTTAATCTAATTAACTTTTTCTTTTGGGTTTATCTATCTGCGGTATGGAATATTATACCATACCACAGAACCCCACTATCTGTGGTGTCATCACTTCGAGGGGTTTACTTGCCAACATCGATATCGCCATATCAAACAGGACCGCCATCACCACTTGAAAAACTTAACAAAACTCTACGATAAAAGTGGCCAAATGCACTTGAGGCCCCTCTAGCCTCTACTCTTGCGGTAAAGCCCATCCCGGCACTTGATTCATCATCACAGCACTGCTCCGATCCGATACCTCAACCTCCTCTCCTATGCTTATGTATCTATTTTTCTATCTATCGCGCCGGCCTACCATGCCGATGCCGCCGCGCCGCCGGCAGGCCGTAGATAATCACGTTCTAGAACGATGGTCAAACAAATTTGCTTTTCTAATTTGCTTAAGGCAAACAAAATGCACACACACACACACACACCCTTAAAAATTTAAAAAGGCCACGGACATTGAGGGAATTTTGCAAAGTTTTTTGGCGTTAACGCAGTATTTCGCCGATAATATTTATTTTAGTGCAATTTCCGACATAATATTCGGGTGAATCAGGCGCTAAGTATCTTGGAAAATGGGTAACCGTGATGATAGTGCATTTATAAAGTTCCTATTAAAATAATTCCCCGGGTCAATTGATGAGAAGGGGCAGGGGTTGAGTTAAGTGTGTGATGCCACTGTAACGAACAAAAACAGGGCACATGAATTGTTTGGCAAACAAATTCAAGCGTATCGCTTTAGCAAAACTTAAAAGGTAAACTTTTTAGCTCTCTTAATCAACTCGAGTAATGTTTACTTTTCTTTTTTTTTCGTAGTAATTTTTCGATGAAACAGCTAAATGCGATTGGCATTGGAAAATTTTCAATTCAATTGTGACACTTCGGCATGGAAATAGATTTGAAAACGATTTACGTAAAAGGTTTATTTAAGAATTCGAAGAAGGAGTGCCAACTGGAGAGTGCACTTTATTTTGTATAATCTACGAGTAGTCGCTGTTGCATATGGTTTTGTGAAGTCTGAAGTGCATTAATTAAGTTCTTACACAAACAAAAAAAGGCAGAGGGTTAACGGATGACCTTGTGGCATCGCAGCAGTAGAAATTGATCAATTTTTTTTTGACGAAAATCAACTGAAAAAATTGTCACTACGTCAAAAAAACTCATAAGCCAATAATATTGGGAACTTAAGCCGGAAAAGTTTTAAATGCAAACAATTTAATAGAAGAAACTAGGATGGAAGCGAGTAGACCTCACATTAGATATGAGTTCTTTAAGGAGAAGGAAGAGCCGGCAAAATGATTTGATTCAAATACGTAGACGTCAATTGAATAAATATAGTGTTAAGAGAATGTTTGACGACACTACAGTTGCTATAATTATAAAAATATAAAGAAGAGGGGTTAAATGGCAACCTTGTGGGACTTCAAAAGCAAGTGGAGAGAGAAGTTCTGAAAGGAGTGCTGTTAAAAGGGTACACAGGACAAGAAGATAGGTCCTAAGCCAAGGTGGATGATTCTAAAGTTGTTAAAAACTACACTTAAGTCTGAAGAAACAACAAAAACATTTTTTGCCGTTCTCTAATGCCGACAGGTTATAACGATACAATCGACAAGATTAGTGGTTGTAGCGGTGTCCTACAGAATTTCCCCCAAAAAAAATCCCCATCGATAAATATCCCCAAAGATATAATGCACATGGATGAAATCTACATCCAAACAATATTTTTTGCTAAAATCACCACGAAATCCCCAAATCCCCAGTGTCCATGTTCATCTTAATTATGTGCTTTTAGTTTTCAGAAAAATCTCATTAAATTATTTTATTGTGAATCTAACTAATAAGAGATAACGATTAAGTTTTTCTTTTCGTTTTATTTACTTACTAATTTTGAAAATGTATTTTTATTTTAATAAACATTACAAGCATTAAAAAAGAATTTTATATTTACTCTTTGGCTTACATTTCCTGCAATATAAATTAAACCAAATAACACCAAAACAGATATGTTCAAGGGTGCCATGCCAGTTGGCCATATGCCATATGGCCATATTTCAAAATATGGCCATATGACACTTTTGAATTGTGTCATATGACTATATTTTAATATATGGCTATTTGTCGCTTTGGTAATGTGTCATTTGACCATATTTTCTTGTGTCATATAGCCATATTTTTAATTGGATATCTGTAGAGTGTATACAAGTAAACAAACCTTCATACATCATATATACATAATGTACATTCATACTTCAGGGGTCAGGTATAATAATTGGTAGCGAGCGAAGCGAGCGGAAAAAAATTTGCCCAAAAGAGAATCAATTTGGGGTGTGAAAATAAAAAAATTCGCGCGAATGTTTTTATTGTCACACCCCAAATTGATTCTCTTTTGGGCAAATTTGTTTCCGCTCACTTCGCTCGCTACCAATTATTGTACCTGAACCCTGAAGTATGAATGTACATTATGTATATATGATGTATGAATGTTTGTGTACTTGTATCATGAGCGAAGTGCACAATTATCAATTGTTTGTAGCCGCAAGCTGGTACAACACTAAAAGTACCATCTAAAAGATAGTTCCTGCTCGAACCATTTTGCAAATTTTGAATCGCGGCTGCTATCGTCGGTGAAAGAAATATTGTATATGCAAAATTTTCTTTCGTTTTTGTTTTTGCAGTTTAAGAAAAAGTTTCAAAGTGTCATTTGGCCATAATGGTCAAATGACCATGATAAAAGAATACTTTATTCATACGCCATGGTATGGTTAAGAATTTTCATGAGCGGACAACCGAGTTATGCATCGTAGAAGGATCCGTGAATTCCAGTTATTTCCTTCCTAAGTTAAAAACATTCTGGAGGAATTTTATGGTTTAATTCGCACCATTTATTGGCAAAAACTTTTGTTGATGTAACGACAATACTAGACCACATGTTGCTAAGTGCTATTACACTACTTGTAAGAAGTGCAATTGTGATGGCTTCGCCTGCGATGAGCACTGACATGAAGCCCATCAAACACGTGTTTGGGACTTGCTGAGGAAAATAGAAAGGAGGCGACCTACCCATTCAGAGACACTCAGTGGGCTGACATCTTCTCTAATCATGGAATGGAAAAATTTGGCTGACACCATTGTAGCAAATAAAACTTAATTATATGAAGTTTTGTACATTTTCTTTAATTTTTGTTTATTTCTAAATTCTTTAATTTTTTTAATGATTTTTTTTAAATTTTAATTAACGTTTTTTTTTTAATCACCTAAAAATATTGAAAAAATTTCTAACAAATGGTTTTAAAGACAACCAATCGTTATTTGAGATTTTCTTCTGCTTATAAATACTTATACAAGAGAATTTTTGCAATAGTAATGTGTTTGTTCAAATGTATTTTTTTTTTTAAATTTCAACCCCTCCGAAATCTCAATGGCTTGCATTTTTTTTTGACATTCTTAAAATAAAATTGACTAACTTTCAGCTGATTTTATGAGATTTTAATTTTACCTTTTTCGTCTAATTAACACACAAAACATCTTTGCATCAGCGACAGAAGGCATATCAGACATACATAGATCCTTAATATAGCCTTTTATGAAATTTGTCAACAGGATATTAATTTCAAACTCAGTTGCAATAGATCTGAAAGGAACCTGTCTGTGCATAATAAAACATAGTATCCTCATAAATACCTTCTTATTGTAATATTTTTCCAGGATAGCCTTCAACGTATTTTCTATTTAACAGATACCATGTTATGTTACCTGCAAACTCTAGGATCACTGATCCTACTCACTGTTTTTCTAATATTGCAGTACCTGTTAATTTTCATATATACCTGTACGGTGTAAGATTATCGTACGAATAAGTTAGTAAACACACTGCCTTCCTGTATGGGTTTATCCTTCGAATTGTGATGAAACAGGTTTCAAATTGTAAATACTTCCAAAAAGTCAATCTTTATCCCTCGGTAATCCGTTTACACTGGTAGTGAGTGTGAATTTCCTTTTGTTAAATATACAAGATAGAGGACAATTAGCAACAAATGACAGTTATCCTGTTAAATTCGTTTGAAGGATAAGTATCGTGTCGGTTTGAGATCAAAAAGATCATATGAATTCCACTACCTGTTTCATTACTTGAAAAAAAAAAATACCTTCCTTATATTGTATTTTCAAAACGCCTTAGTTATCGTTTCAAGAAGAAAATCATTCAAAAATCTTTTGGCAGCATAATAAAAATTGCTACTTCATACATTCGATCGGTATTGAGTAAAATGCATTCGTTATCTGGTATTAAGGATTTTTTTGTGTTTTTTGATAATGGCTGAAAAAGTTTATAGTAGTGTTTGTTTGATACTGTTAACCTACTGCAGGCTTATAGGAAATATTCGTCACTATATCATGATTAAATTGACGGCACTGTTTTAAACTATAAAGCCACAACAATCTAGTGTGACGCCCTTTAGAACGATTAAGGGAAAGAAGGCTAAGCCATCTTCTATTCTTAACTTGACTTAATTTAACGTTATATTAGAAAACATTACTATAATACTAAATATTGGAATGGGGGAGATAGTGTGGGCCTTGAGTGCTTTGAAGTAGACATGGCTTGAGCCATCGATATTACGATTAATATCTAGTGGTAGGAAAGTAAGGTAGGTGTACCCTACCAAAAATTCCTCATAACCCACTAGTCAACGATGAACAAAGTGCAAATTGGCAATATCTTAATATGCGTATTTACATAGATGTTCCATAGACATCAAGCAACGGGATTTGATGGCATATCTGAAATTTTTCTGAAAGTAGCTAGATACCGACGTATTTTTCATCCACTTTCAGCTTTTTGAAAAATAAAACCTTCCCCATGGAATAGAAGGGCGGGGTTGTCATAAAGCTTACGAAGTTGGGCGATGTCAAGAATTGAGTAACTGACAACTCGTCAGTAATAGCATTTTTTTGAGTTAGTGTCTTGTGATGGAGATTCTTGGACAATGTTTCATTTCGTCAAAAAAATGTTGTCCTAATGATTTTGCATACATTTCTTTCGCAATCGCATTTAACAATGTTTTCACTTTGGAAAAGTGTGATTTCACATTTCTCATCTCACCTTTTTGTCTTGCTATTTAATTTATGTGAATTTTGTAACTTAATACTGTAGCTTTAAGCACTGATCTATTAACCTTCGGATAAAATCAGGGTCTCAGTTGGTACCTTAAGAAATTTTTACTTGCGATTATAGGTATTATAAGGCAAGTTATGCAGTCCTAAACATTTTTTTTTGACAATCAAACACGTCATTACGATGATAGAGAAGCCTAAAAAAGTGGAACCGAAAATTCTGTCTGTCTAACCGTCTGTCTGTATCGGTACCTACAGCCTAAACGGCTAAACCAATTTGTTTCAAACCTGGTCCACAGTATTATTATGACGTCCTAAATAGGGGTTTTGGGAACCTGCCATACGATTTTGTATGAAATATGAATTTATCTCAAAAACGGCTCCTACGATTTCGATAAAACTTTCTGTATGATGTTTTTGAGTAAACCTTATGTTTTGGTTGGAATCAATTTTTCAGGAAAAGTCTTATAACGGAACAACCCATAGGACTGGTTTTTTCATATAAGATTTTCTCGTAAGCCACCTGACGGATTTCGATGAAATTTTTAATGTGAAAGCTCTTTTACAAACAAAGTAACATTAATTCTAAAATTTTTCAAAAAAATTGTTTTTGAGTTTTTTTTTTAATTTTTGTGTTCTGATAAGAACTGCAACCTGATAGATGTTGGGATACTCAAAAAAAATTAGAACATGTTTTTGAATAGTTTTTCAAAAAAAAAAAAACCGTTTTTTGGAAAAAAAAACTGGTCGAACGATTTTGAAAAAAAAATTATCTTAACATTAAAAACAGTAAAAGAAATCAGATGGCTTATTTTACTTTTTCCAAAAAGTACTTAAGAACTTAAGACTCGCTTTATGCTTCCAGTTTTGTTTGGCATTTTCTTTATCATTGTCGATAGGATAGAGTCGAAAATCGACGTTCTAGAGACACTAAGCTGGATTTTCCAGTGGTTGACAATACATACGTTTATCATATTAACATCTTGCAGACTATCCCTAAACAATCATCGGTTTATAAATTGCCGTTATCATGCTTGCGTTTCTTTCTGATTAAATTGTTGCATTTTGAAAGTGAGTCACAAGGTGGGACAGAACTACTGTGAAAAGTTTCGTTCTTGATAGTGGGAGTCTGGGTACCCAAAGGAAGCCGTTTTAGATATATTTAGTCATTTGAATTAGTTACGCTGGATGACATCTATTTTATGTGCTAAAGGCTCTGGAGTCCCAAACCAACATTGCGGATGGCAATGGTACAATGGATGAAGTGATCCGTTGCCAATCTATAGAATTGTGGGTTCGAGCCGCAGCTTGGGCAGCAATTTCCAATTAAGTATTAGGACTTAAAATAATCTGGTATAAATTCCTCACTTGGTACTTTGATGCTGCAACTCTGAACAAATTTGAGATAGTAGAGACAAGCTTGAACACTCCAGAGTCCTGGCACATACAAATACAGGATTTAAATGTACTTAAAGAAATATTTTCTTTAGATAAACGTTATTTTATATTTCACCTCATTACTCCAGCGACATTTTTTCAAAAAAAAGAACTCAAATTTCGTTTTATTCTTGGCATCCTTTTGACATCCAATTTTATTTTCAAAAGTCCTACACAACAACAAAATCCAACTTTTTATAAACGACAGCAAACAAAAAAAATAAAATATCCCCTTTGGGAGCTTTATATTTTTATTGCCAAATTAGGTTGATAACATATTCATAAGGCAATTTACCCGATCGATGTCCAATCTGGGTATTAAAAATATTATATAATACCCCCAAAAGAAAAAGCCACCAACTCAAAATATAAATATTATGTAGGTAAGTTCGTACGAGTAGGTAGCTATATAGGAGCTACACCTCTTTCCCTTTCCCATCCCTTCTTTAATACAAGATACATCGGAGATTGGACCACTTCTACATGAGATTGTCTCAAAGAAAGGTCGACCCATTCCCGTGCCGTCCCATTTTCCGGTCCGGTTTCTTTAAACCCATTGACCGGCAATAGTTGTAAGCAGCTTGTATCAATAAAAATTCGATTATATATTATTCCTTGATTTATCATCCTTTATTCGACGATGGCGATACGATGGTTTGTTCCTTTGCTCTCTTACAAAAAGGATCTATTTTACGTGTTGTGAGTGTGTAGGTATATTAAGCTTGCATATATGACAGCTTAGTTTTTTTTTTTTTATTTGTTACTCTTGCTGATTCCTTTGTAAGGACTCTGATGCGAATATAAATATTTTAAGGACATTCAAAGTAACTTACATATCATCTAAAGTTAAGCACAAGCACAAAATGTAGATTGCATAATGTAAGGCAAACGATATGCTTTCTCCACACATAAATGTTTGAGAGATGAGGGCGACCAACCAACGCAACGGCGCGGCGGCGGCGGCGACGTGGAGTTCGATTGAGGATGTTAAACTAAAAAAAAGAGATACTCAAAGTCACTATCGTCCTTTTTATCATATAGTAAACAGTTCACGAATAAGTAGCTAGCTATACTCTCCAGTCTCGACTCGTATGTTGTAAAAGTGGTCGAGGAAAAAATATTATCCCTCTGCATTCTGGTCAAGTTGTGTCTTTGCGACTATCGGCAACGGCTATGAGAGTCCTATACGATGACAGAACCCTCTCCAACCTCCAACCTTCTCAACCTTCAATTCAAATGGGAAAAATATACAAATCGGCTTATTGGAGTTTTTTATCTGGCTTTTCGATTTACAAACTGTCCGCTGCTATACTATTAGAAACGATAAATGTGTGTCTGAGTAGCTGTCTGCAAGTGTATGAAAAGTTAATACGCTACAAAAATTCAGAGCCAGGATGTCCTTTAAGTCCTTTGTATATCGTAAATCTTCAAGAAGTTTTATTTCTTCGAAAAGGTCATAAAGGCGATGGCAGTCCTGAGGGAAGTTCCTTTAATTCTTTTTGTATTTTTGAATGTCCTTCGATAAGGATAATGATATATTTTTGGTTTTTATTTTAAAAGAAAAAATTATTCTAGCATCCTTAAATTTTAAGAAAATAAAATCCACAGATAGACAATAAATATATACACTAAGCACCATCTCACTAAATGGCTCCTGCCAAGCGTTTGATCTTCAACTTAAAGGATTCCCCAACTTAATTATCGATAATTCATTCATATTTTGCTTCCTCTTGAGATTGTGAACTTCCATCATCCTTCTTATACGCCTTCTTCTTCCTCAACGTCATCATATAATTTATAATTTCCACTTTGTTCTTTGTCTTCTTTGTATATCGTCTTAGTCATATTTCATCACAAAAGAGAAAAAAAAATATCACACCCATTCCACCCCTTTCGCTTTCGCCACCTCAAGCCGTTGACAACCCTTTCGCATGGCATAAGGAGATGCCTGCCTCTGCCATCTTATCATCATCATCGAAAGAAAGGATAAATCAAATTTTAACAAAATTTTTGAAGGGAGTAAAAAGGATTTTCCATAATTAAGTAAGCGCTCCAACATCCTTGAGTGGGATTGTTTCTGCTTCTTAAAAGGAATTCGTTCAAATAACGGTTTAGGTAGGCATAACCTATTTTTGTTCGCTAATGGAGAAGTTAATACCTTGATGGAGCTTCTCTAAAGTCTAAACTAATGGACTATATCGAATTATTTGTCTTGGAATTAAATGTAAATCAGGATTTGTCAAAAAATCCAGACGGTTTGAATTTTGAGTAGCAATGCACAATTTATTTTTTAAGTAAATAGCTTTTATAATCCAGGGAACTTATTGGGGAAGATTCATGTTTTGGCAGTGTATAGGGACCTATTTTAATCTAAGCAAACGAACAAAAATATTTTTGTGATAAAAGACTTTTCACCAAAGACCAAAGGAGCTAGGACACTTGAGAAGTGTTTTTAAAGGGGCAATGTAACAGACCAAATCTGTTACAATTTCTTTTAGAAGTGAAATCAGATCAAATCTATATTTCCAAGAAAAAATCACTTACAACAGATTTGATCTGTTTTTCTTATTGTGTTATTTGTATTTCTTTTGACGTTCTTAATTTATTAACTATAAACAAAATAAGATAATTAAAAATATTATGTACCTACATTGTATAATGATTTTAATTCACATTTATTTGTTCACTCGCGCAAAAATGCATTAATGAATTCATTAATTAAAATAAATTATGTTCGTATGTTTCTCCTAAATAAATAAAAAATAAAATATTTATTTATGAATCTAAAATTAATTTCAAAAGAATTCTTTTTCCACAAATCTGCATTTACCAAAAAAATCAAATTACAAATCATTACGACACTACGTTGCTGGCGACACTGGTGGCTCGGTGCGTGTGAATAAACAACTTCCTTGATAAATGTCAAACAGAAGTCAGTGGTCAGTGCCTCTGTCTCAGTCTGACTTATGTTAATTTGTTCAAAAATTGCAACGAAAAACTTTTCATGGCCCAATTTACAACGAAAAAAATGTTTTGACAGCTCACCCATTGTATTTAAAATCTATAGTATTCCCAAGAAGCGGAACGTTTTGTGCGGCATCTATGGACGACGGTCACAAGCTTTGATTGTAGAGTAATTTTAGAGGTTTTTGTCTAAACTGCCATGGGAAGCAAAAACAACAATAGAAAACATTTGATGTAAAGTAGATAAGACAACTAAAGCCGCCATTGACGACGTTCAGAACTAAAATAAAATGTTCCATGAAATTACTATAAAATATAAATACAATGGCTCACCTTCCATTGGAAAGCGAACACAATTGGATTGAAACAGCCCAGACTATTTGTTCCATTTTGGTGGAATTGACAATCAGCTGTGCAAAAAACCAAGTTTAACCATAAAAAAGAATAAATACATTTTTAACAAAAAATTTTAGTTCAATTGAAACTTTTATTAGCAAAAAAAATTCTCTGAGTTATTTAGCATCGATCAGTGTAGCATTTGTGTTTAAAATCGATTTATAACATACAAAATTTTCCATCTGAAAATTTTCCCGGTTTGGGTTTCCGTATCGCTATAACTGGCCCCTAAGAGGCACGACTGGGTCCCACGAACATGCTCTTATGCTAAGCATGTATAATAAAAACAATTTCGAAAACTCTTTTATTTTTTTAATTAGTTTAAGAGTTTTCTCGGAAAAACTAAGTATGCAATAAAATTTCAAAACTAAATGTCTATCTAGGAAAAAAATATTGGACATTTTTCGACCAGTTTTTTTTTAAAGGTTATTTTTGAAAAACTTTTCCAATAAATATTTTGAAATTTTTTTGAGTGTGTAAATGTATGGCAATCTGTAGTTTACGTCTAACAAAATATTTAAAAAAATATCAATGAATCCGTTTCCGTTTTTATTTGAAAAAATTATTAAAAATCTAAAAAAAATATTTTTGAGAATTTGGAAATGCCATATAAATAAAGTTGTAAATGAATTCCTTTGTTCAAAATTTTATTGAAATCAGATGTATAGTTACCAGAAAATTTGATTTGAAAAAACTGGTTCTATGAGAGGTACCGTAATAAGACAAATTTTGAAAAATCTTTTCTTACCAAAAGATAAACTGTATATTCAAAAAATTGTGTTCTGAAAGTTTTATTAAAATCGTTAGAGCCATTTTTTAGAAAAATCAATGTTTTTCTTCACGATTGTATGGTGGGTAACGTTATTTTTCGACCTGAGCAAAAATGAAAAAAGACCCCCTAAGGAATTCCAAATAATTACTACCTAAATATCAAATATGAAGCACATCGGCTCATTCGTTCAGGCCCTAGAGGTGCGAACAGACGGTCGGAATTTCCAAACCCACTTTTTTCGACTTCTCCATCATCGTAATGTCATGTTTGATTGCCCAAACAATTTTTTTTAAAATTAAAATAAAAAGTAGTTCTTTTGGCCTTGTATGCGTTTCGCCCAAGCATGAACGGTGGGCTCATCAGTTAGATGCCGTTCATACTCTTCTAAGACGCACATGTTCGATAAAATCGACACTTATATATAATTTTCAGTGCACAAGTGCACTGTGAATTATATATATTTTAGGGAGCCTTGTCACCGTTCATGCTTGGGCGAAACGCATACAAGGCCAAAAGAACTACTTTTTATTTTAATTTCAAATTAGTTAACGCTCGAATTGAAATTAAATGCAACAACTCTTGTTGTTGTGTTTTTTCAATTTTTTTCAATTTGTTTTTTCATTTTGAAAAATTTTAATCTTCAATTTTTTTTACTTTATTATAGGTATGGTACTATAGGGCAAGTTATGCATTCGTAAAAAAATGGGTCCGACGTTTCTGTCTTTCTGTCTGTCCGTCCGTCTGTATCGGCACCTACAGCCTAAACGGCTGGACCGATTTGCTTCAAACTTCATACATATTATTATTATGACGTCCTACAGAGGTTTCTTTGGAAGAATTAGCATTCTAGCTCTAAAAGTAACGGAACCTGCCATACGATTTTTAGTGAAAAATTAATTTTTCTCAAAAATGGCTCCTACGATTTTGATAAAACTATCTGAATAGTGTTTTCTGTGCAAACGTTATGTTTCGGTATGAATAGGTTTTTTCGGAAAAGTCATATAACGGTACCTCCCATAAGACCGGTTTTTTTTAAATCTGATTTTCTCCTAATCCACTATTGACGAATTTGATGAAGTTTTTAATGTAGAAGCCCTTCTATAAACGAAATAATATAAATTCTTACATTTTTCAAAATAATTTTTTTTATTTTTTGTTTTTTCCAAAAACTGGATTTTTTTTTAAATTTTGTTTTACTGAGAAAAACTACGAATTGCTAGAAGTTGGCATACTCAAAAAAAAAAAAAATTGGAATATTTTTTCGAAAAGTTTTTCAAAAAAAACTGTTTTTTGAAAAAAAAACTGGTCGAACGATTTTGAAAGAAAATTAGATGGCTTACTTTATTTTTCCAAAAAAAAACGTTACCCTAGAAGACTAATCATATTTTTTAGTACATATAGACTAATCATTCGTCGAATCGACGACGTAATGTTCAAAGTCAATTTGTGGCAAAAGTACCTAATTGACAAATTCTTGTTATTATCAATAACTTATTTTCTTTGACTCTTTTTTGTAATAAAACACAAAGTTTTAATTTTAAGTTTCAGAAACATAAGTCTTTATTTTCTTATTTTCTATAGGAACAAAGGTTTTATGAGATCACTTTTTCTTGATTTTTTTTTTTATAAAAATAAATAAAAATATTAATTCAAAATAACAAAAACATAAACATTAATTCATAAAAAAACCAATAAAAATAACAATAATAGTAAAAAAAATTAATTTGTACATTTGGTGCAAACTTCAACTTTGTGTTCTCCGCATATATTGATTTTGCACTTTCCACATATGGATTTCGTCATACGCCGCTTTTTTGAAGGACACAATTTGAAAATCTTTCTTTTTTTCGGGCTGATTTCAACTGTGCTGTTCTCTGTGGAAGATTTTTCATATTTGGCAGTATTAAGTTAAATATTAGTCCTGAGAGTTGAGTGCAATGTTGGAAGTCCTAGTCGCTAAATGTTACATTAAAGCTAATGTTCGTCGTTTCGACGAACGATCGTGCTATTTTTCCCTAAAAACCACCCTTACCTGAGCACACAAGTATCCCAGCGTCCGCACACAACAAGAACTCATGGATGACTAGAGCTACACAAAGAACGAAAGCGATTGCGTAAAAGGGTAAAAAGGAATTCAGGAAAAAGAAAAATGTGTTCGTCGAATCGACGAACATTAGTCTTCTAGGGTAACTAGTGATTTTTCTTTGATTTTACGTTGGTTTTTATCTGGGTGATACAACAGTTGGGTTAATCAGTTAGATTATGCTGTTGTAAAGACGCAAAATTGATATTTTTATAGTTGAACATGTTTTTATGTTTTTGAACTTCGTCAATGGTGGCGGTAGTTGTCTTATCTTGTTTACAATAAATGTCTCCTATTGTTGTTTTTTTTGCTTCCCATGGCAATCTATACAAAAACCACTCCAATAACTCTCTAATCAAGTGTTTGTGAACTTCGTCTAGATGGTGCACCTAACGTTCCGCTTTTTAAGAGTACCATAGATTTATGTACATACAATGCCTTAGACAAAAAGTTTTTTTTTCCAATTTATTGAAACGCAAATAACGGAAATCCTGTTTTAACTGTTTTATTAATTCCAACATAATTGATTAGGAAATTTAAAACAACTTGGTAACTTGTAAATCTTTAATATTTCATACCCCACAAGATAACATATCAATTTTGAAGATCAAAGTAATCCTTAACAGAGTTAGTAGGTTATCTATAACTTTTCACAGATGAAAATGTAAGCCATTTTATTTTTTGAATAAATCTCAATTTGTGAAAATAAAATTATCAAAATCTTTGGAGCCGTTTTTTTGAAATAAATTTGAAAAAAATTTCAAATATGTTATCGTTTTTGAAAAAAATAAAAGAATGAGGTGTTTTCAAAAATTAATAAGCTACTAAAAATGGTTTTAAAAATAAAACAAAATAATTATGGAAAACATTGGTATGAATTTCTAAATTCAATCAATTTCTCGTTTAAATACAAAATTTTACACATACCAAATTTTGAGATTCAATTCAATTCTTTTTCCAAACGAAATTGTAACCAGAATCCGCGAACGTTCCAATTTTTGAATCTTAAATAAAAATAAATCAATTTTACTGTAAAAAATGTCGTCTGATATATGTTTCTCCTTTCAAATGTTAAACTTTTTATCAGTTTAATGTTAAAAGCCAAAACAAATTTAAAGGCTTAACAAAAAAGTTAACTTATTTTTTTAAACCTCTTCAGATCTTTGTCACAGCTAATTGAAATGTTTCATTATGTGTTCTTTCACTTGTATTGACTCCACTACAAAAGATACCGCGCTTAGCTACGTTTATAGATAAAATGCGAGAACTATAGCAACTATATCTTGATCACGAGTTTGAAATGTCAAAGCATTAAGCAATACAACACACCGCTGATTTTTATCACTGACAAATAATTTGTGTTCGAAAAACGATACGACGATATCTTCAACTGACAACTCGAAAATAATAAGAAAAAGCACTTAGTAAATCGGTTTCGAACAGAATATACAACTTGTCTAACAAATCCTAATATATTCTTAACCTTCCTTCATCTTCTAAATACTTAGGCAAAAGTAGAACATTGGCGGCATCGTCATCGTCGGCGTTCGGCGGCGCGCGTGTAGAATTTTAAAGTACAAATTCGAGGTGTTGTTATCTTCACGCGACAATACATGGGGTTTTGTTTTGATAGCTGTCAAATAACTTTATCAATTTTTAAATATGTTCTTGTTTCTCGATTAGATACATCAGATATCGTTTAATTTTGAACTAATATTCGTATCCAACATGTTAAGTATCTCTTCAAAAAAAATCACCCCCTCTCAATAAAATGTCCACATTTCAGATAATCTCTCGCCACCACACTCACTTCTTGACCCTTAATGTCCGGCCATACGTCGTATAATGTCCTTCATGGCCTTTTTTACGGATGGTTTTCACATTTTCGCAATATCCCCCTGAATCGTTCAGGGACAGAATTGTTAAGTGGCTTCCACTAACTCCTTTATCTCCTCGAGACCTCTAACTCTCGCACTGAATCTCTCAAAACACACCACACAAAAAATCTTCCCCTATGCCGAAGATGGAATTGTCATGCCAAACCGGCTCGGCTGGTCGACCAAAAAGCAATAAAGTTTATCATGCAATTAAGAGCGTATTACACTGCTAATAGAATAATTAATGCAATTTCCCACAACATTACCGTTCGTCTTCCAGTCAGCCACTCACCCTCACCCGAAATAGGTAGGTATATCGAAGCACCCAAATAGACCGAAAATCCCAACCACCCTTTTCCATGCTAAAAGTGTAGCGCATAAAAGACACCCACACCCACCCCTTGTGTCATCTATATATTTAGCCAAAGGCTCTTATGCGCTATTCCTATGATGGGAAGAAAGTGGTTGGTTTCGTTTAAGTAAGACAACATCCCCCTTCCCCCCTAAACCTACCTTCGAACTGGTATATCGCAAATAATATTCCAGATTTAGTCTAAGGGTTGCGTTTGTTGGTGGAATCGAAGTTGTCTGTCGTTTTTAACTAGAGCCAGAGCGATGCTAGGTGCTCGGTATAGAGAACCACAAAAGCACTCAAATTTGTATTTGGACGCCACAAAAGCATAGTGCTATAGCTGCACACACCTCGGCATTATACATATACATCTTCCAATATGCATATGTGCTCCAAGGACGGGGGGTGTATTTGTAATTCAGATGGCCCTGGATCGAATCATACAAATGACATATGACATGACATGTTGAGGATGTGACTTTTATTAATTGCAAGAATGACGTCGAACATGCCTGTTGTATGATGTATTATTAAAAATGTGTATGATCTAAAGTGACCCTACACTTGCCGTTGTGACGTTATATATTTTAGCTTTCGCATAGATCCCATAGGATCTTATATATGTACCTTTGAATAGGATCCCACATAATATCAAGGAGCCGAATAATAATAATGTATTTTTTTTGGACGTGTGGTTTCACATCTGGCGATACTTTTTTCGGAATTGATCTTTTTGACAGCTGTCACTTGATTTATATTCAGTTTGGCTTGCCATTTCATAATGAATAGACTTACTATTAAACAAAGATTGCAAATCGTGCAAATTTATTGCCAAAAAAATGGTTCGGCTCGAGCGACGCATCACGCTTCCTCGATAATGACATTGATGCCAGTGCTGAAATGATTACAGAAGTGATTTTTCTTGGAATGAGAACTTTTGTCCCTCACAGAACAAAATGTATCAAACCAAAAGAAAAGTCTTGGTTTACCGAAGAGTGTAAAGAAGCTATCAGGTTCAAAGAAGTAAGCTTCCGATCCTATAAAGCCAACCCAACTGAGGAAAATCGGAAGAAACACAAACAAGTTAGGAACTCGTGCAACTCCGTTATCCATAAAACGAAATTTTTGCATGACCAGAAGTTACGGCAAAAAATTCTGCAATGTCCCAAAGGCAGTAAAAACTTCTGGTCATTTGTAAAAAACGTCAAGAACTCAACGTCATCATCAGTTCCAACGCTCATCGTCGACGATAAACCCATTGTCAGCTCTTCAGAGAAGGCGAATATGCTCGCAGCTCATTTTGCTGCAAGTTCTACGTTGCCTGCAAGCAACAATGCCCCTCCTGTACTTGAGAACGTTAATTCTTTTATGGGACAGATATTTTTCCGCACTCGTACAGTAGCAAGAGTACTTCAAGATCTTGATATACACAAATCCGCTGGCCCGGATGGAATACCCCCTATTCTTCTGAAGAAGTGTTCTTCATCTCTGGCAAAACCACTGCGTAAGCTTTTTCATCGCTCCTATCGTTCAGGAATCTTTCCTAGTAGATGGAAAACAGCATTTGTCCAGCCCGTCCCAAAAAAAGGTGACTCCTCCTCCCCTTCCTCCTACCGACCAATTGCACTTACGTCCCTTCTTTCCAAGGTCATGGAAACGCTGATAAATCGTCAGCTCAAGAAATATCTCGAAGATCGGGAGCTTTTAAATGACCGGCAATACGGCTTTCGCAGCAATCGTTCCACTGGTGATTTGATGGCATATCTCACCGAACAGTGGAACAAATCTGTGCATCGCTTTGGCGAAAGCAAGATTATTGCGCTTGATATTTCAAAGGCATTTGATAGAGTTTGGCATGAAGCTCTTTTATCGAAAATGCGTGCATTTGGTATCGATGATACTCTTATTCGTTGGATTAGAAGCTATCTTCTGGACCGTTCAATACAAGTTGTATTAGACGGTTTCAAGTCTGATCTCCACAAAATAAATGCTGGTGTGCCCCAGGGCTCCGTTCTGTCTCCGACTCTCTTTCTCATTTTTATAAATGATCTCTTGTCTGTGACTTCTAATCCATTAAATTGTTTTGCTGACGACTCAACCCTCAGCTTTTCGTATACGTTTGATAATTCACGGCCTTCGCCTTCGGACGTGTTATTACAGCGAAATCGTATGATAAGCTCGTTAAACTCCGATTTAAACAGCATTGTAAATTGGGGTACTAGAAATCGTGTGGAGTTTAATGCGTCGAAAACTCAATGCTGTCTTTTGTCGATGAAGCTAAACATACCCCCTATGCCATTATCCATGAATGGTACTTGCATCGAGGAGGCCGAAAAGCTATCAGTACTCGGTATGTGTATCAAGGACAATCTTCGTTGGAATGATCATATACTTGAGATTGCCAAGAATGCTGCAAGATGCTTAGGCTTTCTTAATAGATGCAAGAAGTTTTTCACCCCTTCTGATCTGGCTACAATTTACAAAGCGTTTATACGTCCTAAGCTCGAGTATAACTCCCATCTCTGGGCAGGTGCTTCTCAAACTTTTCTCCACCTGCTCGACAGAGTTCAGAAAAAAGCGTTAAAATTGATAGGAGAGAGAAACATTATGGAAACATTTCCGTCACTCGAACATCGTCGAAATGTCTCATGTCTTTCCTTATTTTACAGGTTCTTTTACAAAAAATGCTCACTCGAGGTAGCCAGCTGCGTTCCACCCCTTAAACATTTCCCCCGTAATACTCGTCTTGCTAGGAACGCTCATCAGTTTACACTTGAGCCCAATTTCGGACGTACCGTGAAATATAGAGATTCTTTCTTTAGCCGTACAACACGAATGTGGAATGGATTGCCTGGCACAATTTTTCCTTGCCATTTTGATCTTCAAACATTCAAGATCAATGTTCATCGACACCTCCTTTCCCTTCCTTCCTAACTTCCTATCGCTCGCGCTGTGACTTATCATTAAAAGGGCTATAACAAACCCCTTGAGCGCGTGTGCATTATAAAAAAAAAAAAAAAAAAAAAAATCACGCGCTGCGTCCAATATTTGGTCGACATAATCGCCCAGGAATTCGAGCCAGCCATAGCGGGCGGCCACTTGCCCGAAATAATTTTTAAAACATAATGACAAACCCTTATCTTTAAAACAAAGCTAAATTCTTGGCCATGACATTAAATTACATGCGTTTTATTTCTTCTTGAAAACCACACGTCTAAAAAAAAAACACCCTTTAGTAGCACATAGCATGGAATAGGAACGCTTATCATCATTTCATGCTTTCGCATAAAAACGCATAATATCGTAAAGTTATGCAAGCCGCTGCACAGCATCGTTTATTCTCGTAAACCATCATAATCGTTGGATGGAACCATCATGGCCGCTGATTTTTCATCTCTGCAACAAGCACTTGAAGTATTTGTCGACGTTTGGTGGGAAAAAAGGACTGAAAACGTGTGCTGCCAATTTTCTGATCCACTCATGCCAGTTTCGGACATTTACTTGAATGGAGCAGAGAGTGATTTCAAAGTGTGAAAAGCTTACGATTAAAATCGAACCCACTTTTAATGGCTACATTAATAGCCGCGTAAAAGTGTAATGATTGAAGTGATGGCAAAAATTGCCCCTTAGCAGAAGAGAAGCCTAAACACCTAAGTTGAGCATCCGGCACTCACAACCGAGTTTAAATTGACAGCAGCTTTGATGAATTTATAGAAATAGAACAATCCAAAACCGGGAGACTTACTGACGATTTCTCATGTCAATCCCTCGAACCCCACAGGCAGATCACTAGTGTAAAGCAGACAAGTGGGAGAGTTGTGATACATCTGCGCTGTTAAAAAAAAGTCGAATAAAAACGTACACACGATCGAAACCCACCGCAACGCATCACATTTATAACACTAAGCCATCGGACATGAAACCATGTATGACATACAATGCACATGTATGATGTAAACCATGTGCGAGCTCCACGGGCGGCGGGCGCCTTAAAATTATTTTCCTACTACGGCCCCCTTTTTTTTTGGAGCTTGAAAATAATTGAAAGGATAGTGGTACTTATCTTTGTATGCGAGTAAGGGTCCTTTCTTTCAAGGATTTTCCTAGTTCTAGCGAAAGAAGAGTAGAAAAACAGATGAAACCATCCAGAAGGAGTATAAGCGGGTAGGTTTTCCTTTTCTTTTAAATTGGGTCGGGTGTGGTATCTGGTATAGCACTGTGGATGTGACTACGCCCGCTGGCGGCGGATGTATATTTGGTGTGTGGAAATGGAAGGAAAACCTCAGAGATTTTCCTGAAAATTGCATGTCATCCGGAAAGAAGTTGTCAAGATTTTAAGTCCTTTCTGCAAATATGTTGCAATTGCTGCAAATTAAGTTGTGCTCTTATGCGAAACGCCAGCCAGAAAATGGGTAAGGGTTGATGGTATAGCTAGGAATATAGTGTGGAAAATCTTGAGCATGCTTATAGATGTTGGATGAAAGTAGTATGGATATTAAGAGGGTGTGGCCCTGACATGCATACACATGTCTATTGTCTTATTGTATGTCTGGAGTGGAAAATTATTATTTGAAAGTGGAATTATTTTTATAATTGTTATTTTCCAAAGAAGATTACTTTCCAAGAAGCTCTCAAATTATACATACATTCATTACCTCTTTTTAAGAAATGAAATTCGTAGTATATACCTCGACATGCGTCAATTGATCTACCTTAACTCAAAAAAATAAAGAATCACCGATAAAATTTTTCTGATAAGCCAAAAACTGTTCTGAGTACTTCTTTGAATTATAAAACACTTCGATCGTTTCGAGTCTTCAATAGTTTTCAAAGATAAACACTTAATTGTTTCTAAAAATAATCAACAAATGCATTTCGATTTTCCCAACGCTAGATAAAGTATCTTTTTGAAACAAAGACATTCACTCGAGTCGAAATACAAAATGACAATAAACTAATGGCTTTTAAATTTGGATTTTTTTTTCTCTCTCTTTCGCTTGAATTAAGATTTTCAATTAGTCGGACAAATGTTAGAAAAATGGTTTACAAAATCAACAATTGTCACGAGTTTGATTTAAGAGATTGATAAAAAGATAATGAAAAAGATTGTTCAATGTTATCAGTTTCAACTTATAAACTCGTCGGTTAGGTACATGGAAATCCACTTTTCTAGGAACCTTATGCAATTCGGTGATTTTTCGAGATGATTTTTTTAGTGCAGTAGGCTAAGGGTGGAAAGTTTTTGTTTAATGTAAGATCAAGACAGCAGATATGTTGCAGATAGTTGTTTTTTTTAGTGCTATGTAAATCAAAACACGTACAATGAAGAAACATCAAGTCTGAAACACTAAACTTGACTTTAAATTTCAAGCAGTATAGTTGAAATGTTCAAGCAGAAGATGATTTAACAATTATCCAATAATTACAGCAAACTTTTTTATTTACTCTGCTAATTGACGAGAAGAATAGAAATAGAACTGCATTTTGATACGAAAAAGCTGACGGTTTCAACAATAAACTTCACCCGAACTGGGACCACAACAACACCCCCCACATTCCTCTTTCCTGACGACGACACGCTAATTAAATAAACGAGAATTCGCGCACCATTGTTGCTGACACAGAGAAACATCTTTAATGAGTAATAAATGTGTAGAAAGTAGAAAGTTATTGACATTTTTTTTTTTTTAATTTTAGGGTTTGTTTTGCAAAGGAAATATTCCCACGCTCAGACCACTGTGTGACGCATTGTCATGTAACTCTTTAACATCTTTCTTGAGGCAATCGTAAACAACTCGCAAGTCAACACAAGCGTCAGCGGTGCGATTTTTTTTAAATCCGTTCAATTACTTGGCTATGCTGATGATATGGACATTATTGGAAGAACGATGAGCTCCGTCAGTCAGCCAGCATTCACAAGTATTGAAGTGGAGGCGGCGAAAATAAGTCTGGCTGCAAATGAAGATTAAACAAAGTATGTGCTGTCCTCGTGTGCAAAACATCATTACCGTGGGCTCGGGCAAAACATCACGATGGACAGATATAACTTTGAAGTTGTCTGTTTGGACCACAATAACCTCTAAGAACAATATCAATGAAGATATCAGTCGAATATTTGCGAAGTGTTTAGGAGGCATCTTAGTAGCAAAGCCCTCTCTGAAATGACAAAAAAGACAATATACAAGACCCTAATCATCTCTGTTGTCCTACTGTATGGGGCTGAATCATGGACCCTGTCTCGATTGGGTGAATACAACCGGGGTGCTTTGAGAGACAGATTCTTCGGGTGATATTCAGTCCTCTATGTATCAATGTTATACAGGGTGATCGGTATAAGAGGTGCATTAAAAAAGCTAGAACGAGTAGGTTGGGTTAAGGCAAGAAAAAAAAAATCGTATCTTTTCCCCTGCGTTTAGCCGGGATGTGCAATTTAATAAAAAATTACTTAGATTGTTTAAAATGATTAAAATTTTGCGTAGTCAAGTACTATACTTGTTCCAATATCAATGCTTTTAATAGTTTTTAGTCCAACATTAGAAGCCGTATGGCTCTAGGACTGTTTTTTGCAAAGCTACACAAAAACAAGCAAATCTAGACGATCATCACATGGATTGCACAGTTGATCCTGATCATTTAGCCAATTTTTTTCGTGTTTTTATGAAATAAATTTATTAAAAAACATTGTACGAATTAGTGATCGGTACATTCCGGTGGCCGCAAACCATATCGAACGTAGAAATGTGGACGGACAGACAAATTTGATGCACCCATCATCCAACGGAAGTGGCATACACTGAAGTAACCTGACGGCAATACAACGAATGGAATCATCAGGGTAACAGATGCGTCTGATGACCAAAAAACATACATCAGAAGTGAAACAAGCTCAAACGCTAGGAATTCAATCATGTCCACAGCTAAATCCAGTTACGACGAATCGGGCCAGGACAGGTGAAAAGATCTTGTTCCTGCCCTATGCTCCAAACTCAGGTGGGAAAACCCAATCATGTATTCATAAAAGGTATGGTAAGTTGCGCCTAAACGTATGCTTCAGATTCAGATTGATCTCTGAAAGCATTGATTGATTTACTATTCTTCATAGTTCTTAATAATTATGAGATGGATAATTTGAAGACAGAAACATTTCTCAACTCTATTTATACATTTATAGGACATTTTTATAATCGCTTGTTCCAGTTCCAAGTCATTACAAAAAAACAATGCCATACTGTTTGCCTTCTTAATCGCTAAAAAATTAAGTTTGAAATTGCTTTTTAAATGAGTTTCATGAAAAATTATGTTTCGCTTTTAAAAACGATAGCCTTGTTGGTGTGATTTCTAATTTCGAGTTTGGGTAAAAAAAAAAATTAATCGAAAAGTCCTCAAAATACCATGCCATGACCGATTGGTAAAGAACAACAACCATCCGCATCCAGGGCAAGACAAGAAATACATACAAAATTAAACCAACACAATTTTGTTTGCTCCTCAAATTAAAAAGAAAGATACTCTTAACTATGGGTTAGGTTGCTGCTTATTACAGGAAGGATTAACCAGGACTTAAGATATTTTTCTTTTCACCCTCTAAAGTAGGAATTTTTAAATTTATTCCATTATTTTTGTTAGTTTTTTTTTTCTTCTGTTTGTATTGCTTTGCTTAGACAGTAAAGCAGAGATTTTTCAGAGAAAAGGGAGTGAAAAGCAAAGAAAAACACGCCTTATTTCGCCACACGACAACATGAAACCAAAGGAGAATAGTAGGGTGGTGGTAAGAAGAATTTTTCTTTATCAAATTGAGCGAATAGTCCTTGATGTCCTTTTTATGATTATTTATATAATTTTTAATGTTGGTTTTCGTTACTTCACTAGATTTGAAATTGAGAAGCTCCTCAGAAGGTTGGGGATGAATTAAAAAAAAAAACTTTCAAGTATCCCTCTTGAAAAATAAAATAAATAAAACTCAGGCTATCCTTAATTGAAGTAATCCTTTTAGGTTTGGTCGAATAAGTATCCAACGCGCTACGCGCATCTATAACATTCATAGGTAAGCGTCCTACCATGGCACGTGATAAATTGAAAGTATATTTTTTCTGTTTTGCAAATATACAGGCGGAAATCAGCCATCATTAATAATTATTTATTTCTTTGGTCCTTTTTGATACGAGGAAAAAAACCGTTTTCACTTTTTAAAAGTCTTAATCCTAAGACCACCTCTCAAAGAACAGACCATCTTGAACTCAGGCACAGCTCGCAGCTTACAAAATCTTCATCAGATGGACCTTTTGTTAAATGGAGGAAAAAAAAAATCTCGGCAAAGGAATTAGTGCCGGATGTGGTGGCAGTTTCCCTCATCATCACGAATATTTATTCATCAATTCTGACATTTGAATTCGAACAAGTGTAATCCCTCTCTTGTGTGAGTCGAGTCGCGCTAGGCAGGATTAAAATATTCAAAGGTCCTCAGTCCTCATCATCATCGCCGAGAAACCATTACAATGGGAGTTAATTTTTTTTTGAATTTGGAATAAGAAAAAAAGCGTGATACCCATATTGGGGGATGGGGGTGGGTGAGTGAAGCTTCTTAATATTCTACCCCTCATTAATTTTTTTTTTTTTCGATAGAGAAACTTTGTGGTTGATTTGAATATGCGTGGCTTTTGAAATTTTGTATTTAAAAAAAAAACAATACCTATTCAAAACATAAGAAAGGATAATGATGGCGATGAGATGGGAATTAAGGAGGACAAAAGACAAGGAATAAGAACTAGGAAAACATGACACGGGTCTCAAATCTTATTCGAGTATTATAAGGACCGAGGGCTGATTATTTTGTATGGGTTCAGTGCATAATTTGTTATCCTTGTATAGTCTTGCCTGGGAAAGTCTAGTGAAATGTTTATAAATGGTTCGTTAAAATTAAATCAACGACATTGGCTTACATTTTTTTTTTATTTTTAATGGACTTATTATACAAAAATTGGTTTTATAATTTAAACTCAAATATATCAGTGCAAACAAATCAACAACTTTCCCTTACATACAAGATAGGCTGGCAATGAAAAGCAATATTTTATAAGTGAATTTGGCATGCATTACAATCACAAAATATTAAAAAAAAAAATTGCTTCAAATATGTATGTACCACCTTGGTCCATATTTGAAACAAAGTGGGCCATATTACAAGCAGTGTTTTTTTTTATTGTGAAATGAAATTCCTTTAATTTCTTGTTTTTAACTTTTTGTTATGTTTGTTTTTTAATTATAGTTTCTTAAGGCTGAAGTATAAAAAGCTTTCAATTAGTCCGTTGAGAATTTGAAGGAACTGGTTAATATTTTAACTTTAAAGGAACTGTCTTCAAAGATATATGTAATTTTAGTAACATCAAGGTTACAGATCGTAAAAATGACTACCGAATCTCTTTTTAATGTTCTTGCATTGAAGAAGTGTCTTGGAAAAAGTTTGGGACTTCAGCATATTTTAGGTTGCAATACGCGTCGTAAAAACGTGACTGAAGATTTTATCATTCATTGGCTGATAGTTATGTATGTCAGTAATCTGTTTTCAGACAACCCTTTGAATGTACTAGAAATGATGTGAACTGATGACTTCTGGAAGTCATGCCTATAAATTAAGCACTTATGTAATATGATGTGGAAATTAGTTAGGAAAGAAACCTTTTGAAAAAAAATCGTGTGTTCAGAATAACCCTAAACTTGTGCACAATAGTTCAAATAAGCTGTAGCTAAGTTGAACCAATACCGATATATAGCAATTTAATTTTAAATTATATTTGCATAATTTCCAGATGAAAAAGAATTTTTGTAAATGGATATGATTATCTGTATATGTGTTGTCAAACTCAAATTTTTAATGGGGCCAACTGAACTGATGTTGTGGAAAAAATTTAGACATGTACAAAAATGTATCAATCAAATAGATGCATTAGTTTAATTCTGCACATATATATCGCCGTATTATGTACGAGATAAAATTTGTATTGGCACTTATGAAACCTTTTTACAAATCCTAACATGCTTATTAGCGGGCTGCGCTAGCAGGATGAGTACGTATTCTAGGTGCTTAGGCACCTTGTCATCTGCCATGTAATTTATCTGACACAATCGTCCATCAGAGTAGCTAAAATAATTAACGATGGAACGTTTTCATTCCACTATTAGGAACTCTTAATGATAAATACTCATCATCTGAGATGTCGTACAGTGTGTACCGAAGAAGCTATGATAGCTGTTGTAGGGCGCAGCATTGAGACAATAAGTTAGATTTGCGGCTTGCAAAATTTGGCTTGCGAAATACAACTTATGCAATAATTGATGCCGCACGACCCACAAGCATGGCGCTTCCTTTTGCACGCGGCAGAATAACATACAAAATCAGGGAATGGAACCAGAACCTTAAGCGTAGCAATCCGACATATAAGCCACTACCCCAATAGACACTAGAAAAATTAATATTAAGGGTACCTTATTAATTATAGTGTTTCATCGATTGAAAGTGATATTAGAAGCTGAGAAGTAAATATTAGTATTCGCACACACCTGGTCTAATAGGCTTTTAGTTTCAGGGGTAGCAACTATATAATAAAGAACTATACAGAGTTAGGTAATTCATTTTATATTTTCTCAAAAATGGCACGAAAATGTTTGATACAATTTTGTAACTGATATAGGTAGTTGAAAAATATTTCATGATTTTCGTAAGTGGCATACATATAGATATACCTAGGTACACCTACCCAAATTATGGCTTCAATAACGTTGAGTTGGACAATATATGCTAAAAACGGACACCAATCTATGAAATAGGGTATATTTCAGCATGTTTTACAACGCAGCAAATAATCGGGTATTCAAAACAAAACACTGCGAACCAATTATATTCAAAGTTTAAAGCTCTTCTTACAGATATACCCAACCCAATCCAACCAGCATATATCGTTCCAATTCAATTGTCTGGCATCATATGTTTCCTTCGCAATAATAACCCAAAATCATAATTTTATGATCTCCAAAATACCATCGAATAAAGCCGTTCATTGATTTAAAGTACGCAAATAAAAATGTTTTTCCAAATACCCCACCCCCACCTGAACAAGCAAACAAACAACAAACTGCCACCAGTAGCATCACCACCACAAACCACCCAAAATAATCGTCAAGGATGATTCAACAAAAACCACCCCTCAGGATATTCCACACACGTCGTCTTTATATGCCAATGCTGCCGTACACTCAAGTTTGCATGTTAAGTGAGTCAACCACATACGCAACCCGCAACGCAATGTAGTCAACCGCACCCCCTTGTGACTATTTCGTTCGCTGTTTCGCCGATTACTTATCTATTACTTTTGGCGGATTTATTTGCATATGCCTACTCGCACCGAATGATGACAATAAATAAATTTTCCCATTTTCTAAAACAGCCATTCCCCCACACGCCACACCTCTCGCAAAGGAAGAAAAACCACGTAAAAAGATACAGAGCGCTGACTTAAGAGCTTATCGAAAGCAAATTTTGCGGGCAACAATATTTTATTAGCAACATTTTGTTGCCGCATGCATGAAGGCAGCAGGGTGGTTACTGGTTACACTGGTTAGTTATTGGGATGGGGTTGGGGTTGGCGGCATGTAGGGTTTTATTTAATTTCACCCCACTGGCACACATATCTAGCGGTACATCTGGAAAAAGGAATATTATCATATGATTGCTCTACATTTCCATTTTGATATACCTACCCAACGTTCCTAGAAGTTTTTTTTTTTTTTTTTTTGCTGGGCTTATACTTTGCAGAATGCCATAGATACTTAACTTATACACATTATTTTGTAGGAGGACTTTGTGCGGCGCGGCGGTATTGTGCGATTTGAAATTATCTTTTGTGTGATTTATGCGCTACGGCAAGGATTCTGGGGATTCTTATTTTTTGCAGTAGTCGAGTTGTAATAATTCTTAATGATTTGAAAGTATCACAGGAGCTTCTTCTTCTTCTTGTGAGTTGTGAGGCTCATATGTGAAATGCTGCCAAAAAACAAGGGAGTAAGACATAGGTACAGTTAATTGGGAAGACCTGAAGGGGATTTGGAAAATTTTGTGCGGAAATAGAAATAAGATTTTCTTAGTGATTACTTTGGTTTTATTTTATTCAAATTCAAATCAATTCAACTTAGAGTTAATTTAGTTTCCATCAAATTTTAGTTTGGATTCAGTTTCAACTTCCGTGTCACTTTGTGAATCCATCTATAAATGCTCTTTCGGTTCTTTTTATCTTTTTAAATTTTTTGAACATTATACAAGAAATCGGTGTAGGTACACCAAGCCAATGCAAATGTAGGTTTTTTGAAACATAAATTTAAATATTTTGACATTTTGAAGAAGTTTCAGTATCTGAAAAAAAAAGAAGCAATATCATATTATTAACAAATTGAAAAGTATACATCTACATGAATTTTTTACTTGCGAATAATAGGTAGTATAAGGCAAGTTATGGATTCATGCAAACATTTTTTTTTTTGAGATATAAAATCACAAATGACATAAAGATGAAGTTGAAAACAGTGGGTCAGGAAATTCTGTCCTTCTGTCTGTATATTCATGAGTAGGGGCGACCGGAGATAGTGGACTCAAAATTTTCTTATCTTTTTTTTAGAAAAAAACTAAGAAAGATATCAACACGAATCAAATGCCTTTTTATAAACCATTATTTTTGCTTTATAAAAAAATACGTCTTCTAAAATTATTTGATAGTAAGACTTTTTTTTTCCTAATTTTACAAAACGACCTCAAGTTGGTCAAATAACCCCAGCACCGGGTTAATTTGGCTATGGGGTCAGTTGACTATATTCTTATTTAAACCGTTTTGATACTAAAACTACAAGCAAAAAGAATTAAAGATTTTTTGTACCCAACATCTTCAAGAGACAGCACGGCAATAGGGGTAGGAGGATGCCCAAACTTCTTCTGCTTAAATATTTGCACATATCTTTTCAAGTTTTTATATTGAATCCCATTACAGTCATGCGCAACAGATCGTATGCTTTTCCCTTTTCCCAAAATAAGCTGACACGCACGCTCCAAAACTGTTTTTTTCAGTCGCCCCTCTTGTTGTTTTTCTTACAAAGCTATGTCCTCATTTTTCTAGATATTACCAAAAAAAAATGAGTCGACTTACACAAAAAAAAAAATTTAACTTACCCCGATCGGTCTTTTAGCACTCAATGATTTTTTTTCGGTACTCAAAATCAAAACAACATAAAACTGAAAGGTGTTATGAATACAAACACTCACTTGCTCTTATTCGTAAAAAAATTGTACGTTAAACACAAACACCCTTACGAAAGAAGAAAAGAAAACAACAAAAATACTCACGAAAGCAAAAACTTAAATTTTCGCTATAGCTTCCGAGCGATCTCCGACTCCGGCGAAAGACAACATGAAACTAAGCAGGCAGCTGTGCTCGATGTAATAAGAAAAAAATTGAAAAAAAATTGTTTTGTTGTGAAGTTATTGGCGGTTTGTCTACTTGCCCCTGGAACCAACTATCCCCGGTTACCCCTATCTCTAGAGCTTGACGGATATGTCAATTTGCTTCAAATTTGTTATCAAATAATTATTTGGAATTCCCTAGGGGGATCTTTCGTTTTTTTGCTCTAGGTCGAAAAATAACCTGTCATACAGTCGTGAAGAAAAAAATTGATTTTCTCAAAAACATCTCCACAGATTATGATAATACTTTCAAAATGCTATTTTTTTTTGGACAGCCATCTTTTGGTTAAAAAAGATTTTTCGGAATTTGTCCTCTAACACCTACCTCTCCTAGAACCGGTACTTTCAAATCAAATTTTCTCGTAAACTATAAATCCGATTTCAACAGGAAGTCATTTATAACCCTTTGATATGGGATTTCATAATTCTCAATTTTTTTTTTGATTTTTAATAATTTTTTTTTAATTGTGCTTTTTTGAAATATGTATGTTGGAAACGGTTAGGTTGGTTTAGGTATATTGAATTTGTTTGATATTGTTTTCCCAGATGCGAACTTAAAATTGTCATAAATGTACATGTACACATTTACATTCCAAATTTCAAAATAATTTATCAAAAAATTCTTCAAAAATAACGAAGAACGATTTTCTATATTTTTTTTTCCTAGATAGATATTAACCTTGATGTTAGGTGAATACACATAAATTATTTTCTGTGAATTTTGTGGAGGATTCGTGTCCACGTTCTTTGATCAACCCGTTTTTTTTTGTTTGAAATATACAAAAAAAAAATTAATAAGGTCAAATACTACATTTTGGCATCTTTTGAAACGATCCAAATTTAATCAAAATCAGTGGAGTGGCGTAGGAAAAGGAATATTTGAAAGAAAAACACCGTTTCTTTGGGAGTATAGTTACACATAAGACTTTCCTGAAAATTTCCAAGCAAAATATAGAAAATATCGACAAAATATGGCACAGAAAGTTTGACTTCGCGTTTGTTTCTGTCTAGTCTCACACATATTTGTTCTGAATGACATAGATAGGTACTTGTTTTTTTTTTTAAGATATTCAAAATAAATTGAGTTTCGAAAACTTGCCAAGTAAAACAACAAAATTTTAATCATTATGTATTAAATAACAAATTGTTTTCCTAACCAAGAGTTGATTCCATATTGCTTCACTTAAAATATTTAATAATAAGTATACTGATTCTTAGAAACTTGGCGTATTTTTAGATCTCATTACTTTTCACGGCTGACTTGTAACGCACAGTGTTTTGGTACATATTAGAATTTTTTTATTTGTAGCCAATACAAACTCTACCGCCCTTTCCAATTTCCAATTTTTTTTTTAGTGGGTGGCTGCCACGCCCTCTGAATGGACAATCCTGAACTTTGTAATTTTTTTCCTTGTATGCACCACAAGGCTTACCACTATACGAAATTTCAAGATTATAAAATTATCAAACTTTATATTATTTCATTGGTATGCAACACAAGTTCTGCTATTCTGCCGAATTTCAAGTTTCTACGATAATCAGAAATTGTTTGAAATGGAAAATTCAGTTTTTTTTAAAATTTTCCCTTTGCATGTATCAAAAGGTCTACCACTCTGCCAAGTTTCAAGATTCTACGACGATTAGAAGTGCTTCAAGAATTTGATAAAATTTCCGAATAAATGTGAAGATACCACGCCCCCTGAATTGAAAATCAAAAATTTTCGATATTATCCTTTGTATGTATCGCAAGAGCAACCGCTGTTCAAGGTTCTGCGGTGACGAGATGTGCTCCATAATTTCGATGATCTGTCAGTGAGTGAATGAGTCACTTACTATTTTTGCGATTTTTGAAGCCCTGTATCTCAGAAACTAATCCTGCTAAGCATGAAATTTTCAGGGTTATCAAATCATGATAAATAAGTGTAGCGAATTTAAAGTTTGTGGGTTTGTTGGTTCAGAAGTTAGAGGGGGTCGAAAATGGGCTGAGTTGGTTTCTGTAAATAAGGGGTGTAGTGCGAAAGCTGCTAGAACTTTTGGCTGGGAAGTACCGTGCCCCTTGATCAAATACTGATTGGTTTTTTAAAAAATAACATTCCTTGGTAAAAAATTACAGGCCAGTCAAGAACTTCGGCCGTATATCAAGTTTAATTAAATCCTTTTTAAGAATGTTCAATGCGTCGGGTTTATTCGCAAAACCTTCTTGTTTGTCCAAATACATGCCGTATCTACGCGTTACTGTGATTCCTTAAGCTTTCCCCCAATTCCTTACATCTTACAACTTTTGTCTTTGGCGAGTTAGATTGAAAATTTACGTACTGGAAAAAATGTCCTTTATTTCGGATTACAAAATAAAAATAATCTAACAAGAGCCAGCCAGCATAACAAAACGCAACCACAACATTCGCCTCATTAACTTACTAATTGCACTAAGCCACCTAAGAACGATGTCTCCGTTTGTTTTGCCAAATCTGATTCGGTAATAATTTCAATTATAAGCTCACTCCCCTCGTATTTGTTGGGCGCCATTCATCAATAAACCCGCAATGGGAATAAATTTCCCAGATACACTACAGAACTGGAATCCTTTTCTAAGCGCCGAATAAAAATAGCACAACTGACTGAACTGAATCGTTATAGTAGTGGTCTCTTAAAAGTATTTCCGCCTCCCGCCTTGCTCCCCGCCTACAACAAACGAACAAAATCTTATACAAGGGTTTTGTTGACTTTATGTCATCAGCCAAGGAATGGCAGATATTTTGGCAGCATCCTTTTGCCAAATGTGCATAATCCTTTTCCGTCTTAAGACACAAAACGGAATGACCGTCACGAATTGTGCTCCAGCTTCTTCGATTTGCAGGCAATGCTTGGGCTCGCGCGCGGCTCGTTGAGGCCGTTTGGAAAAACTGTGCTCGTCGAATAAATTTAAGGACGATTTGTTGGCATTAGACAGTCGGTTGGGTCTCTTGCTGGAATTAAGAATTTTCTAATTAAACGGTCTTCGGTTATGCCATCATGTCGCTCTGGGTAAAGGGTAACTTCTGCACAGAGTGGGAGTTGCTTTGCTGGTGTCTGCTGGTATGCTGCCATAAAAATTGTCCCATCATTCGGTCGTGCTGGTGGTATGGTTCGTGTTGTTTCTACGAAAATAATTAGTCCATAAATCGAATCGAGCGCGAAGAGAATTTTTATCCTCGTTTTCTTCCTTTTAGTTTTTGTTTTACTTTTTTTCCTCCCCCAAAGGATGTCGGGTGGCTTGTAAGGTCCTGTTTTTTTTTCATTTCTCTGTTGTTTGTTTGGAAAATAAGATATGATAGCCTGTGTTATAGCTGCACGTACCTACTCTAATAACAATTTTAAGTCCTTCGCTGAACACAATTTTCCCATTCTTCCTGGATTTTATAGACTAAAAAGAGGGTTTAAGTTTGTATTTTTCATTCGCAAGGATTTTTGTTCTATTTGCTTAAGATGGCCATTTTAATGAGGCGTGCTCATCAAGAATATTATACAGGAAAAATAAGGAACAGATTATGAACTGAAAGAAGGTTTTTTCTATCTTTTTTTTTTTAATCTTTCGTTTGTTAAGGTGTATCCATCAGATACTTTGTTGATGGTGGTGTATTAAGTATTTCTTTGAAGTTTTTATCTTTTAAAAAGCAAAGATAGAAAATTTGAGAGCTGATTTTTAAATATTTGTTCACGGAATGGTCTCCTTTATTCAAGACAACAAAACTGTCCTTTCTGAAAAATCGACACTTTTCAATTGAACATTTTAAACTTTTTTTCTTTTTGGGCTTGCCATGATGCCATGATAGAAAAAAATAGATAGAATGTGTAACCTTGTTTTGTAAATTCGTGTTAACTAATTGTGAAAAGAATTTTTTGTTATCAGAATGCGTGTTTTAAAAGATGAAAAAAATTACTTTGTGCTAAACGAAATCGCTAGGTATTAGCAATGGACTTGTTAAATCTAAAATAGGATTGATTTAGTATTATCATGACGTTCTTATTTCCTTTCAAATAATGACAAAAGAAACTGTACTCTAGTGGCAACACTATGAAACTAAGAAACATTTTTAGATTGGCTGTGATACCCATCTTCAAATCTAAAATTAAGTTTTTACTTTTCGAAATTTTTCTAGATTATTGTAGTTTTAAATTGATGTGTTTTTGAACATTCTAAATCTCCTTTGGTTCTACATTTTTTGCAACCCAGATTTGGTCCTTTAAAATATTTCAATGTTCCCATTCAATTATTCTCTGATATCAGACGTAAATTTCCTAGCATATAATGTTTTAGTTTTAAGGAATTTTTTTGGCCTCGATTGATTAAGCTTAGATTGTTTTGTGTATTTCATCTAATATTTATTTCGAAAATTAAGCAAAGGATCAAGGATGCTTTTTTGAGGTATGTACATACATAACATGAAGTTGGCAGCACTGTTTTCATTGACAGCCATTTTGTGTTTTGCCTTTTGTTTGGTTTGCCGTTTCATCATGAGCAACATGGGGGCGAACATTCGGTGCATGGTGCTCGAAACGAGATTGCTGTAGATTTGAACAAGAGCATTTTGTTCAGCAATGAACAAATTTTTGATTGAATGGCTACGGCAACAAGCAAAACTGCCGTATTTTGAGTATATTGATAATCCTCAAGCTATTGTTGAGACGCGCCGGCCGTTGCGTCCAGAAAAACTAACAGTTTGTTTGTACTTATTTTCTGAAAAGAATGCCGGCCAGAGGGTTACAGTCAATGTCAATGAAGATGTAGATCATTTTAAAGACATGATCAAAGACTTTTCAGTTTCAAATTGAAAAACCTTGAAGTGAGGGAGGCGGTGGTTTCAACAAAATGGAGAACTTGTCATACAGCGCGTGCCATTGATTTGTTGAAGGAAACGTTTGGTGAGCGCATTATTTCGCTTTTCGGACCTTTTGAGTTGGTTTCCAAGATTGTGCGATTTAAAACGCTTTACTATTAATTGTGAGGTTATGGTCTACAACGGGACGATTGACGACTTGGAAAACTACATCCGCCACTTTATTGTTGATATATGACCACAAATGCTACAAAAAATTAATTATTATTTAGGATCATACATATTAATTTCAACCATAAATATGGTCTACTCTTACAATTTTTTAAAAATGAAACCATGCATAAAAGTCTAACTCATTTATTTTTTTCGTAAACAGTCTTACAAATTATTTTTACTTCAGTGCTTAGAAACTATAATTTAAAAAAAAACATAAAAAAGTTAAAACCAAAAGTTTAAGGAACTTCATTTCACAACTTTAAAAAAAAATAAAATGCACGACTGGGTCGCACGAACTTGCTCTAATGAGTGACAGTGGTTTATGGGCTTGAGATTTTGATAAAAATAAAATTTTCAAAATTCTTAAATAAATACTTAAACTAATTTGAGCTGAAAAAAAAGTACGCCATTTTATTTCTTGGATAAATTTGAATTTATGAGAATAAATTTAGAAAAATCTGTGGAGCGGTTTTTGAGAAAAAAAGTTTTTTTTGAAAAACTTTTTGAAAAAAAATTTCAAAAAAATTCAAAAACGCCAGTTCATAGGTATTTAGCAAATACATTTATTTAAAATTTTTAGAAAAAAATTTAATAAGCAGTTTTCAAAATATTAATTTTTTAATTTTTTTTTTTTAAAAATGCTTTTAAAAATACAAAAAAATATTTTTCAAAAATATTGATATGCAATACAAATTGAGCTACCTACAGCTATATGTGTGTGAAATTTCGAAAGAATCGGTTTAGTCGTTTTCGAGATAGTCGAAAGCAAAAAAAACGGTCCTATGGAAAGTACAGTTCTTAGCCATTTTTTAAAACTTTTTTTTCAGCCATATGATTGGTCGTACCTAAAAAGTAATACTGATTTTTTTAATTAAAAATCGTTAGAGCCGTTTTTGAGAAAAATAAGCTTTAAAATAACGGTTGTATGGCAGGTACCGTTATTTTTTGAGCTAAAAAAAAATTTCAATTTCCTCTCTGTACAATACCTAAAAAAGTCTATATACCAAGTTTGAAGCAATTCGGCCCACCCGTTTGGGCTGTAGGTCTACATACAGACAGACAGACAGACAGACAGACAGACAGACAGACAGACAGACAGACATACAGACGGACAGAATTTTTAGACCATCTTTTTTCGTCTTCGCTATCATCGTAATGTCATGTTTGATTGTTATCTCAAAACTTTTTTTTTCGACGAATGCATAACTTGCCTTATAGTACCTATAATCGCAAGTAAAAATTTGTTCCGAGGGACGGCCAAATAAATCCTAAATACCAAATTTGAAGCAAATCGGCCCACCCGTTCAGCCTCCAGAGGCGCGAACAGACAGACAGACAGACAGACAGACAGACAGACAGACAGACAGACAGACGGACGGAATTTCCAGACCCACTTTTTTCGACTTCTCCATCATCGTAATGTCGTGTGTGATTGTTATCTCAAATTTTTTTTTCTGCACGAATCCATAACTTGCCTAATAGTACCTATAATCGCAAGTAAAAATGCTGGTAATAAGGGTGGTATACATTTGAAACAACGTTTTTCAAATACTTTGTGAGAGTAAGGCATGCCGAATTCACATGCATATATAATATTGCATATTGCATTTCCTTAAAACAAAAACAAACGAAATCCAGTATAAACCATGTTTCAAATATGGCCTTCTGGTTTATATCAAAACCCGGAACTGGCCATATTATCGACACTATGACAATCAATTGCAATCAAAACTTTAAGTTGACATTCAATAACATAAAATATAACACATTGTAAAGGGCGTCCCAAAATCAAACCAAGATTTAAATTTGCCGTCATTTACGCAGTATAGTGTTAACAACCCTAAAAAAATCCACAGCTGACAGTTTAGGGTTAGTAAAAATGACTAAAAACTGTGTTTTCTATTTAATTCAAATGTTGCGTTGATTTTGGGATTTAAGTACGAAAACAAAACTTTAATACAAAAATCCTTAACTAAACTCACCCAAAAATTATTATGAAAACTAATAAAATTAACCAAATGCGCTCACTTATTCAACTTCATAACAGTACTGTCTCCAAAACACAATGATGTAAAATGTTATGCCGGTTATCTTTATCGTTATCATAACAATCATCTTTAATATGAGATTCTTCTAACTCAAATTTCTGTGACGCAATTTGGACGTCACTTTCAGGAAAAAAGTAAATTTTAAGACATTATTAAAAAAATTAGCCGTCACGGGACGCTCGACAGATGTGAAACATTCAAGTTTACATTAATTCATCATTATTTTTAAAAACAACCAAAGAAAATATGGAGTGAAATAGTATTTAATAATTTTGTGTTTCGTGAATAAAATCAATTAATCTGTCTTATTATTTTATTATATTAACAATTTTTACAGATTATATTCATTTATAAATAGGAACACAATTTTCTTCAAGCCCACCCATCAAATCCCCAACCACCGCCATTCACCCAGCCCACCTATAACTACCAACCAACCATCCACAATGTTTGCCAAATTTTTCCTCAACCTCCCTCCACACCAAATCTCCCCACAACCAGTAACCACCCAATCCACCTGCAACCACCAACAAATCACCTTCCATTTTTGTCGATTCCCTCCCCCTCAAACCAAGTCCCCCCACCACCACCATACACCCAGCTCACCTACAACCACCAACTAAACATCCACCATTTTTGACAATTCCCCCCCCCCTCACACAAAATAACACCAAGCAGTAACCACCCACCATTTTTGTCAATATCCCCCCCTACCAACCCTCAACCTCAACCGCCACCATGTTTGTAAATTTTGTCTCACCCACCCCCCAACAGCCTCCTTAAATACGACACACCCCCACCCCCACCCCCACCAACACAACCACCCGCCATTTTTTGGCAATTTATTCTGATTGGTGAAAAGAATCGAAAATGTAATTCCCCAAACCCCCTCAGCCACATTTCTCAATTCCTACCCACCCCACCTAGAACCACCATTCAACCACCCACCATTTTTGTCAATTCCCCCCCCCCTCCCAAAACCTAGTCCCCCACCAGTAACCACCTAATCCACCTTCAACCAATCACCCTCCATTTTCGTCATTTCCTTCCTCACCAACTTCCCCATACACCACCCCCACATCAACCCCCCACCGCACCTACAACCACCCACCATTTTAGTCAATTTTTCACTCAAACCAACAACCCACCATTTTTGGCATTCCCACAACCCCCCCCCCTCACCAACCATCCAGCCCATAACCACCAACCAACCATCCACAATTGTTGACAATTTTTCAACCCCCATAACCCCCATAACCAACATACCTACTCCTCCACTACCAACGAGCACCCAACACGCAGTCACACTTTGAAACACTTTATCGAGCGTCATGCCATTTTTCGTGACGATTACGATCGACTTTACTGCCTAGGTGCGCCAATGGATGTTTCACATCAAAAAATGTAGATCCTATCTGAGTCAAATAATCAGTTTCGGAATTGCCTCCTTCGAATAAGGCCAAGTAACTATCATATAAGATTTTGTCAAAATCGGTTCATGGTAGTAAGTAGGTACATAAGTAAATTTCTTTTTTATAGTGGTCGGCCTCTTGAGTTTTAAATTATAACAAACTATTTAAGACCAGTCCATGATCTTGAATTCGACTAAAAAGTCTACAAAATCTCACACCTCACAGATCAAAACTGAATTTCATTTGATATTTTATTCACTTTGATACTAATTTTAACAATTTTTGTACGAGCGAGATTCCTTGAAAAATAAAATCCAACACCACAAATTTCTCATGGATAAAAGCGCCGGACAGACACTTCCAAAATAAATATTTTCTTCATTTCAGTCAAAGTTCAAAATGTCTTGTTTTTTTTTTTTTTTTAGATGGCTACATACAATATTGGAAAATCTAAGGTAGTTCTGTCATGATAAAATGATGATACAGCTGATTCATACGAGTACATGCCCGAATTCCCTATACTATTGCACATAACTCTTTTTTGGATTTTTCTTTAGTGATTTTTTCCACCAACTTTTGAAGTTAGCAAAAAATGGAACTAGCTAGGCTTGACATTATCAACAAAATAAAGTGCACGACTGGGTCGTACAAACTTGCTCTAATGTGTTCAAATGGTTTTGGGTGCTTGAGATTTTGGGAAAAAAGCGTATGAAATTTTATAAATCACTTTAAAATCAATACCTTAAACGTTTTTTGAAGAAAATGAAGTAAGCCATCAGGTTTCCTTTACGTTTTTGAATTTTGAGGAAAATTTTTTTCAAAATCGTTGGACCAGTTTTTTCAAAAAACAGTTTTTTTTGAAAAACTTTTCGAAAATATATTCCAAATTTTTTTTGAGTATGCCAACTTCTAGCACTTTGTAGTTTTTATCAGAAAAATAAAATTAAAAAAATATAGATTAAACCGTTTTTGGAAAAAACAAAAGTTAAAAAAAAATTTTGAAACTTTTTTTAAAAACTCAAAAAATTTTTTTTTGAAAAATTAACAATTTATATTATTTCGTTTATAAAAGGGCTTCTACATTAAAAATTTCATCGAAATCCGTCAAGTGGCTTACGAGAAAATCGGATTTAAAAAAACCGGTCCTATGGGAGGTACCGTTATAAGACTTTTCCTGAAAAATCTATTCCAACCAACACATAAAGTTTGCACAGAAAACATCATTCAGAAAGTTTTATCAAAATCGTAGGAGCCGATTTTGAGAAAATTTAATTTTTCACAAAAAATCGTATGGCAGGTACCGTTAGTTTTGGAGCTAGGATGCTAATTCCAAAAACCCCTCTGTAGGACGTCATAATAATACTATGTACCAAGTTTGAAGCAAATCGGTCCAGCCGTTTAGGCTGTAGGTAACTATACAGACAGACATACGGACAGACAGACAGACAGACAGACAGACAGACAGACAGACCGACAGACAGAATTGTCGGACCCACTTTTTCCACTTCTCTATCATCGTAATGTCATGTTTGATTGTTAGAATTTTTTTTTTTTTTTTTTACGAATGCATAACTTGCCTTATAGTACCTATAATCGCAAGTAAAAAAGTTACTTAGATTTGTTAACAATCCTAATAATTTATTTGCCTTATAAACCAAATTCATAGTCCTTAAAAATAATTTAAAACTAAAATAAAATGCACAATGACATTTTTTGATAAGATACTCAAAAGTTTTCTTACGAATCTAACATTTCTCTCTGCTGATAGCTTATTTCTTGTAGCTTTGTTAATTAAAAAAAAAGTATCTCATTGCATTTTTCTGACTAAACCAGAAACCTTCCAAAGCTTTGTAAACAATCCGGCCGTGTTTCATAAATCTATGTATATTTTTTTTTCATTTCATTGTCCTTAGCCCTTAATTGTACGCTACTTAACCCTTTCTTTATGATATTTAAATTATTCCATTTCTTTGTTCCATGACCGAGAATAAATGATTCCTCGCCGCTTGCTGTCGTCGGAAATCTCCGCCCAACATTTAAGTCTTAATTCTGATCATCAAAATTAAGTAGAAAAATACAACAACAACAAAAAAATACTCTTATTCCCGGTGTCGAAGAAAAAAAAAAACAAACGAATGAAGTGGGATTAGTGTTGTTCCCCAAAAGGATTCAATTGAAATTAAAATTAAATTAAACAAAAAATAGAAAAGAGAAAACGAATGCGATTTCCTCACAAAACCATAAAGAAATGAGGAAAAACCCACACCAACACCCAACACCGACAGGAAGGAATTATTTATATTATTTTTGTAATATTTACCCAAAAGACGGTTAGGAAGTAAAATGTAAGGACGAAAGGTGTATGGAGTTGTGTATTTCATACCGCCGCGCCGCATCACAATCCTTTCTTCCATTATTCTTTTCTCGGTATGAATGAAGTGTGCTTGATGCTTGGTCTCATTAATTGCGCACAGCGCGCTGTCGGAATAAAAAAATAAAAGGTAAATCCTATTTACTTACAATAAATTCGAGAAAATCCTCCCTAGCCCCCTCCCCCTACTCCTTCGCTTCTTTTTCTGCTTAATTTTGATGGCATAATTTTTCGAGGCGTGCTTTGCCGCCCGCAATCAGAAATGCCGTAAATAGGAGTAAGAACAAAAAATTCTTTTCACGGAAGTGTTGTTTTTTTTTTTTCTAGCACAGAATTATTCCTTCTGAAAGGTTAAGACGGAAATTAGCCCCCCAAACTGTTTGGTTTTGTTTTTCATTTCAAGACAAACACATGTCACTCTCTGAAGGCTTAAGGCAATGATAAGTGCAAAATGCCTTTCGACACATCTTCATCCTTGGTTTTGATGTGAAAGGGTAAAATCTTCGCTGGAATTATTCTTGCCTGATGTTTACTTATGCATTTGGTAATGGTGTCAATAATCTTCTTGTGGAATTTATTTAAGGGCTCCTTTCCTTATCCTTTGCGTGGAAAACATAACCATCTTAAAGGAACTTTGTACATGGATGGGAATTATTTGAATATAAACATATCGTGTGGTCTCATGCTCCATTTGCGGTTAAAACCATCGTGTGAAATCTGGAAAATTTCCTTCTTCCTTCGAATATGGTTGAAGGTTATCCTGCTGTTGGTAGTGTTAAATCGAGTCGTTTAGCAATTGGGAACAGATGGTAGGTATTTGGTTTATTTTTAAAATTATTTAAGCCTTGCTTTATGATGATATAAAATTAAAATGCATACATATAAGGTTCTTATGCTACTTACACTTAACACACAAATATGGTCTTCAAACATAAAATTAGATTTAATCGCTAAATTTGAGATCGAATACAAGAAGACGCAAATGATATTCCTCATGAAGCTTCCCAAAGCGTGTGTTGAAGATCATTTTTGGCACACACATCCTCTTCAGGAGACTCACCCTAATCCCAACTGCTATACTTTGATATTAGCTTAAAGAAAAATTGGCTTAATGCTGATTCTAGAAAGTTGAGTGTGCTTGTACGTATGTCTTAATTTGAGCGAAAATTCGGGGCACTTTGGCACTTTAAAATTTCGGATTCGGAAAGGTTTTAATATCTGAGCTGCAGTTATCTACTTTTTATTTTATTTGGTTTACCAATTTTCTCAGAATTTTTTCATTTGAATTTGAGTTTTCCTCATCCTTGACGTATACTTTGAATTAAGCGAAAACTATCCAAAAAATATGCAACAAAATATATAGTACTCTAGGCACTTTTGCATACTTTTTGCTTCATCCATAATTTTCATTCGAATTTTTAGTTGCTTTATAGGACAAGAGTATTTGTATTGGTTTCGTACAGGAGAAAATCGAATTAAACATGAAATTACGCTGATATAGTTCTTCGTCATGTCTTCTCCTTTGTGCGCTCAAACGGCTTGGCGGATTTTCTTCGTACTTCAGCTAGCAGTTTAAATAAAAAGTGTTGTGGGGTTTTTTTTTATTTCGTTTAAGTCCGACTCGAACATTTTCTTTTCAAATTATAGTTTTTTTTCGTTTTGAAATCGCCGAAAAATTACTAACGATTTTAATGTAACTTATAATATAAGAAACTTTAGACATTTATGACAAAAGAGCATTTTTGACTGTTGGCTTGAACGATATTTTTCAAATGGCAATAAGTTGGCAACTGATTGATAGAATTTTGACAATCTTTGTTTGGAACAGTTTTGCATAGTTTCTTATAACTCCTCTTTAAAACGATGGCTCCTATTCAAAGAGCCACTCAGATTTAGTAGACTTCATTTTTGGTTTTTCTAGTTTGTTCACAAACGACATGATTTTTAATAAACTTTGTACATAATATACAAATACAAACCTATTTACAAAAAGCTTATAAGAAAACTGCATTGTTATTTTTAATAGTTTTTACTAAACTGGCATACATACGTTGACAACTATATTTACCTACCTATAATTCAGGCATTTAAGTTTAAAAGATCAAAGATTTCTTTACGGTAGCTCCCATAAATCGAGTTATTCAGTTTTAGCCAACATATTCGGATGGTGTAAAAAGAAACATACACGGTACAATTTCTCAGAAAATGCATCGGTCTGTCTGTGCGTCTGTGCGGATGTGCGCTTTTGCACGTCATGCTACAACCTAAACCGCTTGACGGATTTCCTCAAACTTGATATATAGTAGTTGGAATTGGAAGAAAAACGGTTGTCGAGGTTTTTTTTTATTTCGTTTTAGACCGGCTCAAACTGGTACCTTTCAAGTAACGGTTTTTTTCAATTTGGATTTTCTCGAAAACTGCTTCAACGATTTTGATTAAATTTAAAATTTAGGTAACTTTAAGCATTTCTAACAAAACTGCGTTTTTTGTTTTTGGCTCAAATGGTCCTAAAGAAAATCAGGTTTTAACGGCTTTTTTTTCAAATAGCCATAAGCTCACAACGGCTTGATTGAATCAACTCAAACTTTGTTTGACATAGTTTTTCATAGTGTTCTATAGGATGGTTTAGTAAATTTTTCAGTGAAGCCTTTCTAAATGGTAGCTCCCATACAACGAGCCGTTCAGTTTTAGCCAACTTTTTTTGGTTTTTTCTAATTTTCTCAAAAATGGCTCTAACGATTTTGATTAAATTTGGTGTGTTATATTCTTTTAGTGTTCTTAAGAGAACTGCGTTTTTAGTTTTTGGCTAAAAATGCAAATAACGGAGATCTGCTCTTAACGGCTTTTTTCAAATGGCCATAAGTTGTCAACGGTTGCATCGAATTCACTCAAACTTTGTTTGGTATAGTTTCTTACAGCTTCCTATCAGATGGCATTGATTTTTTTTCAGTTTCTCTTTTTTAATTGGTGGCTCCTATACAAAGAGCCACTAGATTTTGGCCAATTTTTTCGTTTTTTTTTCTAATTTACTCAAAAAACGCTCCCCCCATTTTTATGAAACTTTGTATGTAACATACATAGAATACCATAGAATACTTCAAAGATAACTGCATTTTTAGTTTTTGGCTACACATGATAATAGCGGAAATTGGTTTTAACAGTATTATTAATTTGGCCATAAGTGGACATTTGTAACACCCAAAAGATGACATCTTAATTTTAAATATTAAAGGTTTCTTAACGTTAGCTTCCCGTACGTGCGACCCAGTCGTGCATTTTATTTTTTTCCAATACACGACCTCACATCGTCCGTAATTTTTTTTTGCATTTTTGTTATATTATCTTGGGTTTCATCCTTTCATCCTACCATATTTTTTTTTTGGTTTCAAAAATTGTCGACCCTGGTCTTCCACGCAAAAGATCTCTTTAGAAAGTTTAGATCTAAGTTCATGTATTATGTATTTGATATGACATCGGTGAAATAAATACCTTGGCTTCTTACAGTGGCACGGATTCGAGTGGTCAAATTTTCAATGAGTCTTTCGCTTAGATCCGGCTTAATTTGATCGATGTTTAGCTTAAAGGCATAGGTACATTGTGGTTAACTTACATAGACTTGCGACTTCATTAAACTCCACTAGACTAGAAAAGTCCAACGGGGCCAAATCACATGATTTTGTTTGCCAATTCACGTCATCTACCAAATCGTACATGCACAACGTCAATCGGGGCATCCGCTGTGTTGCACTATTGTCATCATGCTATAATTACATGTCTATTGTCTGGGTCCATGTGGTTAAATTTGAGCCATTCGAAATCGGTCAAACTTTTGCATTGTCATTTGATAAACTTCGTGTAGGTTGGTGTCGTCCCATATAGGTATGGAAAATTATTTTTTGACAGCCATTCATCCAAAAATGCGCACTAAAAGTGATTTTTGTGCCAAAATTTAGGTTCTCTTCCAAACGCGAAGGCCATGGTCGACGAACATATGGAGCTGTCTGTGATACATACAATATACATACACTTTGACCTCATGGGTCAGTTGGATCTGGTACAAGCTAACACCTATTAAGTCCCAACGCAAAATACTGATAAGCTGTAGTCCGCGAAAGGCCGTATTCTTGGCAAGGAATCGACTGCCTCGGGTCCTGCTGTAGAATTTCACCAACGGCGGCGTTTTTCTCAGACGATCTTGCGTTCCTTTGAGGAATGAATCCTTATTGATAACCGAACCGTTTCGTTTGACTAAAATTTGAAGTTTCAAGATGCCATCACTATAAGGCTTGCAAGTTTAAAACGAAGTCGGTCAGACAGTTGCAAAGTCAGGGATAGTTTCCCAACCAGCTCCGGCAAATGATTGATTCGATTGAACAATTCACAATCAAATAAAACTAGACTCATCAAAATATAGTTTTCCCCCATCAAAACAAAATTGTATGTTTCAATTTATTTAAAATTATATTAATTTATTAAATGCATTTCTAAATTAAAAACAAAACTCCTTACGAAGTTTACAAATTGAAAATAATTTATTTAATTTTCAAAAAATATTAAAACGATAGGAAAATGAGGAAGATCTGAACAAAAAAACTCCCTAGCCCATCCTAACTGCAAAAATATAGTTTTTCTTCCGTCACAAGGATACACTTTACAAGTCTGTCGATCAATTTGCAATATTAACCCAAACCAAACCAGAACCAGAACCAGAACCTGGATACCTCAACCCAAACTTGATTGCGATTTTCCTTGTTAAAAACTATCGATGAAGTTCGTTTGGCACAAAATGCTCTTAAGAACCCTGAAAAGTTTTGCCGCTTAAAAGCCTTTTCTTAAACTAATTTCGTAAAGGGGATTCGCTTTGCCGCTTGACGTTGCGTTCGTTGGTGCTATTTCTTCGGTCGGTGTTGGTGTCTGTGATGAAGATGATGGTTGGAAGCTTATGATTTCCATTTGCCATCTCTTCCAATATAGAGGAGTTTGCGTATTATATTTAAGTTGGTTGGGGGTCGGGGTCTTTCAAAAAGGGAGTTAATTTTCATCGTCCTTATTCTCCAAAATACACGCGCTGTAGACTGTGCGGTGTGTCATAAATTTGCTATATTACGCTATCATAAATCTTTTGAACACACCAGGACATCTTTTACCTTGAGGGGGAGCTGTGAGGATTCTTCTATCCCAAGAAGGCACCTTAAACGTCTACATTGCTGCCAATCTATTTCACAAAAAAAAAAAGGAAAAAGTTTAACATACTGTGCACCTCGATATTATTGGCTGGTCGATTTAAAGCGTTGAAAGACGACCTCCCAGGGACATCAGAAGCAGCAGAAGCAGCTTATAATAGAAAGATGGACGAAGAAATAAATTGCACCTAAATCTAAATTAGATTCAAAATCCAATCACCCCAAGTGATGCTGGAAGCAATTATGGGAAAAACCTCAAATCATTCTCCTCCACCCATGAGCCATGAGCCATGATGCTCTGCCGGCCACTTTGAACAGAAAATGAATAGGATTGGGGTTGGGAAAAAAGAATCCTTATAACTGGCCGCGATGATGCTCCATTTACTTCGTTAATTTATCAAGAGTTTAATGTCAGCACGTGATTGGAATGTAAAGTCCACCACTTATTGCTTCATTATGTGGACAGAAAGTAAAAAAAAAAAAAAAAACTGTGAGTCTTGAAGGATGCAGGATCAGCGTATAAGTAGGGGAAAGCTTACATGAAAATAAGGCTATCAAGGAAGAAAGGAATTTCTGGTGTCTCACGTTTGCTTGTTTGATTTTTTTTGTAGAATGGTAATTACAATTTGGGAAAAAACTGCCCTGAGCTTTGGAACTGAATTTGGTTTTTGAGATTTTAAGGGTATACTTAACTGCTTATAGGATGGCTTTTAAATTGTAATGGCATATTGGTATGGACGAATTCTCGAGAAAAAAAAATTCTTTAAGTCTGATTTAAATTTTGTAATCAAAAAATATTATCGAAAAGCTAAGAACTCTTCGAAAGCTCTTCACAAAAAATAAAGGTAGGTAAGTTCTTTGCTTTGTTCTTGAGAAAATCAAAATTTTTGGTAATCGGGTAGATAAGAAAAAAAATGTATAAAAACACAAATGGACAATAAACAAGTAATAATTTTGATAAGACAAGACTAACGAACTTAATATACTTCTTCTTGTTGTTATCAGTTCACGGTATATTATCTAAACAAATGGAATTATTAAATACAGCCGCCGGACTTGTGCTCGATGTCACTCAAGATTGTCATGTCATTCATTGGTGCAAGCTAATTCGTTGTTTTTTTTTAATAATCTGTCAATAATTAGCTAAACATTTAAAAATCTATTAAAATTTGTATGATTAAAATTTTTATTAATTTTTGTTTTGTTTTTTTTTTTTTTCTGTACGCGACGTGAGTTTTGAGTGTTCTATATACGAAAGGTATTTATATTAGTTTTAAAGAAGTACGTTTTTTGCAAGGTTATTTTGATCAAGCAAGGAAAAATAAGCGATTGTGAAGTGTTGACCAAGTCTACGTTATCCATTCTAAAAAAAAATCTTCTTCCAAATATCTAACTTTTTCATCAGCGACAAATTTTAATGCTCTTATCTAATGCTCTTTCATCGTATACGTTTTCCAGTGGTCTGTGTTGCCTTGAGACAATAAAAGAAGTAAATGAATTATTTAATGCATTTACAAAAAAAAAATTATTTCGAAAATTCTAGAAAGAAAACAATCTAAAAAAGATCTAAAAAACACTGTATTTCGTAAACCATGCGAGATATACTTTTTTAATGTTCGACTTCGATTCTTCGAAGTCATTTAAGTTTCGTGTTGGGATGTGAATTTTGCCAGGACACAAGTAGGAACCTAAATAAAATATTATAAACAGACTAAAAAAGTGACGTGATAATAATTCTTTATTAATACAATAATTAAAACTTTTATTAACTTCTATTTTTTGTTTGCGTATTTGAAAGCTGACGTTATGATTATAAGAAATGTCTCAGGCATAACTTAATAAGCTCATTTGCCTAACCTTTTTGATCTGCTGAAAGTTCATGGCTTGTGAGTTTTGAAAGGAACGTTCTTTTCACATTTAATCATTCCAGATCGTAGGTCGAGATTTTTGATTCTAGATTTAGTGTTCTAGAATTTTCCGAGACATAATGGTAGCTCACTATCATATACAACATGAAATTTAAATTATTCAAAATTCATAAGAATATAGTTTATAAGATAGATAACAATTTTGTATGACTTGGACAAAGAAATCAAGATATACGTATAGAATGGAAAAAGATAGTTAGTAAGTACACTTCAAGTATTCCCGAGATAATCATATCTTCTAATATTGGGTGTTTGGCTTGATTTAAATTAAAAAACAATGCTTATTAATAACTTTTTTGTACTATGTTAACATAGAAACTGTGTTTTGAAAGGAGACCTTTAACTGTTAGTTTCAGTTTCAAAAGCTCACAGTTGATTGATTAAAATTTTAAATTAATGGTTATCTAATTCTTGGTTTAAAAATAAAGGAGTATCATTGATTTCAAATCAGAAAAAAGAATTCGATCAATAACAAATTTAACAAATATATTGATATTGAATACATAAAATGTTCTTTAATAATGAGACAGAAAGCTGTATAACTCAATAATTCACAAAAAATATCAATGATGTGATATTACCATTGATGCTACATTAATAGATATAATTGATTCAAATATTGCTATATTACTATCTTCAAACATTTACTTTCTTTGAAATAATGCGATTATAAAAACTCTGTTCTGACATTTTCTTATATTCAACAATTTATTATTGCACCATCACGTATTTTTTTAAAAAGTCTTCAAGGTTGTTCGTTGAAGCAGACAGCACATTCTAAAATTTGAAAAAAAAACTTAGATATTAACAAAACTATTTCAACAAAGCGAAAAATTGTAGACTTTGTTAGCAATAACAAAAAATTAGGGCATTCCATTAAAGATCTGAGGCTTGATTATAAAGATTTAAATTCAAACAATAATTTATTTATTTCAAGTGTTTTTGTCTAACAATTTGAACTTACTTCTATTTAAATAAGATAAGTTAATTTATTGATCTCTTGACACATTCAATTGGATAAAGTTCTATAGGAACGTATAAATCATTCATGTAATAATCGTGGAAATTCATGAAATCAAATTGTTTTCTTTAAAGTGCTCCTAATATGTCATATTCGAAATATAAACGAAATGTTCTACTATTTCTTCTCGAATTTTATAGAAGAAAAAAAAAAAAAAGTAATGACCAATTCCAAATTTTTTATAATAATAATTAGATTGTATAAAATAAGTTTAATAATAAGATTGCGGAGTCCATTCCAGCCGACTAAGGTATTTTATATTTTATTATTCAGCTCATTTATTATAATTGAACTGTCTAATTGAGAAATGAAAATTAGGGATGACGCATATTGGAATGCTGGTTGTGATCTTACTGGTTCTTCATATATCCTCTCCTAGCACTATCAATTTTGTCTATAGAACGATTAAAAGTTAGACTAAAAGAGCTGTAGCTATTTTCTATCATTATGAATACATGTATTTGGGTCTAGGCTAATTCACTGTGCACAATTAATTCTGCTAAACTCATACTGTGAACAATTCACTGTTGTTACAATTAACTGTGGCGGAAAAATATTAACTGTGTGCATTTCACTGTGGTGTACTATTCGCGAGCGAATAATGCCTAAATCTTATAAAGTTTTTTCCTTAAATCAGAAAACTGAGAACAAAAATCTAACCGATCTTGGTTGTAATAATTTTTTCAGTGATTGCAACAAACTAAAACTAGGTCAAAAATTGTTAGATGTTGAAAACTAAACATTTTAATGTTTGATTCAAATAAAAGTTAAAAAAGATGTAGTTTTTGATTAAATTTTGTATTAGTTTCATAAGGTTATAATTATAATATTTGAAAAACAAAAGGAAAATCATCTTCAATCTTCCATTTAATGTATATTCAATGTTTGCTCATTACTATAGAAGGTGAAATTTTATCAACTTTCGCCACAGCGAATAATTCCACCACAATTGTCCACCACTATGAATTGCCCACAACAGTTAATTGCCCGCCACAGTGAATTGTACACAGTGTATTGTCCACAGCACAGTGAATCAGCCCGCTTCGAATAGATTTGTATACGTTATGTACCTACTATTGGGTTCCCGGGTAGACATATTGAAAAAAAATGAACTACTTTAGTCACCCTAAGAAGATTGCTAAAGAAACCCTGTTGCTGTGTTCTGTACATTCCAAATCGTACTATAGAAAAAAAAAAACGTGTCCGTCTCGGGACGCTCGACAGTTATCACTTAACTTAATTTAATCTAAGTTGATCTATTTAAGATTGAAATTGTTAAACTTGAGAAAAACTAAAGTTATTACTTAAACTCTATGTATATTAATATAATAATGTGAGGAAAGGTTTTTTATTAATAAAAATCTTTAATTGATTATTAATTACGCTGTGGGTTAAATTGAGAGAGAAGGAGCCTGCCTACTGCTAGAGTATGCGTGAGAGAAAGGGAAGCCAGATAGAGTGGCGCTGTAACGCATTACGTAACAAAGTGGTTTACTTTCCCATAAGAAGTTATCACTTAAAAAAAAAACTGCAAAAAAGGTTAACTCTTCTCTTACTTTTTAAAACATTTTATTATGAGCTATTTGGGACACTAAAGTGACATTACAAATGATTGGTTAGTCATGTTTTGGTTTCTATTCAGCATCATGTAAAATTTTTCAATACATTCTATAAGACGCATACCAATAAAATAATAATAATAATATAAAAAATACGAAAATAATCTACTATCTACAACAATCGAGATCGAGTTCTCAAAACTTCCAATTCTTCCATCAAGATCATTAAACAAAGTTTTTAATTCATTGAAATTTATCAAAATTTAAACATAGGACAGCAATTTGAATGTCTTCTCCAGGGCAATTTGTCATCAAAATGAAATCTAGAGCTTTTCTCAATGACTCAAAATCTGCCTTATAATGATTTTGAAATAAATTAGTATCGTACCTGGTCAATTCTAACTCGTATATTTAACCTTGAACTCATTAATCAGTCGAAAACTTTTATGACTCAATCATAATTTTATTTTATTGCAAAACAATAATTATTAACAACAATACCTACCAAATTGTTATTGTGTTTCTAAATAAAAGAAACCCTTATATAAAAATAACTACAGCAAAACATTGTTTGTGTTATCTTTAAGTCTGTAAAGATAGGATCGGCTGCCTCTGTATATAGCTCGCTACTTGACTAGATTTCTTCAGTCCATGGTCTCTTCTTTGAAATTATTTTAAGCATTAATTACAGATTATTCCACTGTCGCTTATTATGTTCCAGTTGTTGTGTCAAAAAACTCATTTCGATGATATTTCTAGAACACATTGTTTTTATCGCACGTGCCTGATTGATTTTAATAAATACAAGGAGTAGGTACCTAGACATCAAAATCGACTTATTTATTTATTTTATTGATAAAAGTATATTATTATCAATTAATGATGAAATAAAAATATTTACATCAGTAGAAATAAAACACAATAAAAAGATTATGTATCTGAAATTGTTTTTGGGTTTTGCTCTCACCATCACCACCTGTAAATAACTTATTACAATTATAATTATATTTTTTAATCGTAATCAAATCACTAATCGTTTTCACTCAACCACAAAGTCAAAGTAGGTATAAAGACTGGAGAGGGTTGTTGGAAGCCTCGAGAAATCTCAAACCAAAACAATTTGAAACTTGATAGAATACCGGGGTATGAGTGTTGGGTGAGTGTGTTCTACCTTCTACCTTCTGGCTACTCGCATATCATTCCACATATTAGATTACAAATTCATCCCTCTTTACCCTATGAAATGTTTTGTTTTGTTCGAATTCTGTTTTTTAATATCTACGAATCAAGAAAAAACAGACTATACAACTAAGGGAAGAAACAAGAAAGACAAATCAAGCAAGAATATCAATCTTATTAAGTTTTTCTGTTCCATATTCTATGTTTTCCCCGCTTTATTTAAGATTATACATTTTCTGGTGGAATCATGGTGTACGGTGCGGGTACGATGTGGACGTATCGTTGGGGTTGGGGTATGTTTTTTTTTCAAGAGGGATGCTTGAACTGTGGTGTTTTTTTTTTTTTTTTGGTATGTTGTTGTTGTTCTTGGAGTAGACAGATAATACGAAAAAATTATAATTTGACTTGTCGCAAAAACGTCACAGAATTTATAATGTATCTTTGGAATAGACTGGACAGACGACTTGTTTATTTTCTTTTGCTCTTTTTTATTAGATTCTTTTTTTTTTTGTAGTTTTTCTGTGTTCTCACTTATTTAAGTTGCATTTTTTAAGGGTCAGATGTGAAACACATTTTTACTTTAATTGAGGTCACAAAAAAACTTTCGGTTTTTTTTTTTAGATTTTGCATCAATAAAAATTGGTTCTAATATGACGAATCACGGTAAGAATTTTGAAAAACAAAAACAAATCAAACCAAAAGTCAAGTTGTACCTACCCACAAAATAGCAGCCAGAAAATTTTATCAAAATATTTAGTGTCATTTTCGAAAAAAAAATTTATTTTTGGAACTTAGACAGAACAACATGAAAAATACCCTCCAGATGACTGCCAACCAAATTCTCGTTACCAAGTTTTAAACAAATCGGTCTAAACGCTTAAACTACAGAGCTGCGACCAGACAGACAAACAGAACATACCTAATTACAAAAGTTACATTAAAGAAAGGTAAACATTCAAATCCTAGAACGGAACGTCTTCATACAAAAGCCCAAGAAATCATTAAAAAAACTAAGTCCTCTCCTTAAAAATAAAAAGGCCCCGTCTTAACCTGATAATTTAACATGATATGATGTTTTCGAAACCCTCCGTAATAAGAAAGACAAAGGGATAAGAGAGTAACATATCCTTTAACATAGCACCGATAGAATAAGACAGTTAATGCAAATTTCGAATTATAGTTTTTGCTTTTGCTATGCCCCTATTTTTCTCTCTCTCTCTTTGTCTGTCTGTCTCTTTCTCTCCCTCCCTCTATTTTATTAAATCTTTTTTATATCGTGTTTTTGAAAAATTTACTTTTATCACGTATAGGGTGCCGCACACATTTTTTTTTACTTGCTCTATAGGGCAAGTATTGGTTTCATGCAGAACGAAAATCGAGGTTTTAATCAAACATGACATTACGATGATAGAGAAACCCAAAAAAATGGTTTTCGTCATACCGCCCGTCGGTCTGTCTGTGCGGATGTGCCCTTTTTCACGTCATGCTACAGCCTAAACGGGTTGACGGATTTTCTTCAAACTTGATATATTGCAGTTTGAAGAAAAACGATTGTCGAGTTGTTTTTTATTTCGTTTTAACATGGCTCAAACTGGTACGTTTCAGGCAACGATTTTTTTCATTTTGGATTAGCTCGAAAACGGCTCTAACGATTTTGATAAAACTCAAAATTTAACTTACCGAAGATATTTCTAACAAAACTGCTTTTTTTGTTTTTGGTTTATATGGTCGTAACGAAAATCAGGTTTAAACAAAAAAAAGCAAATTACGGAGATCTGGTCTTAACGTCTTTTTTTCAAATGGCCATTAAAGAACACAAAATGCGGTGCGGAATGCAATACGCATCCGTCCATACAACAACTTCTGTCAACTGCATCTTTAACCGCTTTGCTGGGTGCAAGTTGTCAACGGTTCTATCGAATTCAATCAAACTTTGCTTGGTATAGTTCCTTACAACTCTCTATCAGATGGCATTGCATTTTTCAGTTACTCTTTTTTAAATGGTGGCTCCCGTACCAAGTGCCACTATGTTTTGGCCAATTTTTTAGTTTTTTCTAATTTACTCAAAAACAGCTTTACCGGTTTTTGTAAAATTTGTATGTAATATACATAGAATGTTTTGAAGAAAGCTGCATTCAAGTTTTTGGCTACAAATAATAATAACGGAAATTTGTTTTAACAATTTTATTAAAGCACCCAAAAGATGACGTCTTAATTTTAAATATTAAAAGATTTCTTAACGTAAGCCTTATATATCGGGTTTTCCAGTTTTAACCAAAATTTTGTAGTTTTTCGCAAATTTTTCAAACATGAGTTCCTCATATTGCTCGAAAACTTTGTTTTCATCGTACTATTGCACCCAGAGAGCAAGTACGTGCGACCCATTCGTGCATTTTATTTTGAATTGTATAGGTACATATTTGTCTGACTATAGGTCAAGGGAAACAACCACAACACATTTATAATTGAATGCAATTTATAAACTACACGAAGACTATGCTTATTTTTAAATGTATAAGAAAATTATTTAAAGTTTTGGTATAGCATCGATTAAAAGTAAAATTTGTGAGTTCCACGCTACAACTATTTTTTGAAAATTAATTTCCAATAGCATTGAATCGATTTTAAAAATTGTAATTTCTATAAAGGATACAAAGCTTAAATTGTACTAAAGTATGAACCCAATGCCAACTAAAGGTCTTATAACACTTTTTGTATAAGAAAAATTATTTAACAAACTTTAAATCTCAGAAATGCAATTTGATATAAATTTTTTTTTTCATGAAAGATTCTATAGTATTCGCCCTCAAAAGTTCCTCCTCCACTGACATTCATATATAACTATAACAAAACTCATACAACAGTATATTACGTTATGGAATTAGCTTTGAAGGCTCTTCTTACAAATTCTACGGATTGAGATGATGCGAATCGCTGTCGCTGCTTTACTTAGTTAGTTAGTCGTGGGATAAGATGCAAACAAGATACTAAACGAGTGCTTTCCACAACCGCTTGTGTTCCAATTCAATTTACAAAGATACAAAAAAAAAAAAAAAAAAAATTCATCCCCCTAAAAATTAATTAAATAATTAATGAAATATAAATTCCTTATAACTTGGTCCACATTTCAAGAATAAGAATAAAAATTAAAAACGGAAATCAAGTTGAAGTTCAAGGTGCATTGTGTAATCAAAGTGAATCCATTGTTCATTCCAGAACCGAGAACAACGTTATTGTAATGCCCTCTCCGTTCGGTCGGTTTTCGGTTACAATGTAATTGAATCTTCGAGTCATCATCTCAGAGCTTCCTCCTAATATACCTACCTAAGTTGAAAACGGATCTAATTTCCAATTCCAATTTCCAAGTTAGTGCAACATTTTCTGTCTCGACAACATTTTTCGTATTATTGAATTGGCAAAGCATTTTTTTGATTTGATGATTTGTGACTACTTGTCCCAAAAAGCACTCGTGAGTTCTCTGAGCGACTACGACGATAATAGAAGATATTATACACGTTCATATATGAATTTAGTGAAGTGATTTGTTAGCTTAAGTGGCGCTTTAAATGGAGGAGAATCGTAAGGCTACACGTCGTAGTCCGTTGCTCCGCTGCTGTGTGAAAACAGACATCAGTGAGATTCTTAAACAGGAAACTCATTAACAGGCTCTTATGTTCTTAGTTAAAATATTTGTGCCCACAGACGAATAGTTTTAGTGAAACTACTAAATTTTTAGTTTTAATTAATTATTTAGTGTTTATTAAAAAAAAAAAATTAAAATGCTAAAGCTTATTGTGATGTGTTTTTCAACCTAAAACCCGGCTATTTTTTTATGTTCAGCTGTCAAGTAATGTTCCCTTCCATCATTGGTTCATGCAATTTTAAATTTTTAATATTATTGTCAACGAAACAATTGAATTGACCGTGGATGTATGAAGCTTATCAATTTAAAAAGAAAAATTGATATGGAAACGGAATAATCACGAGGCAAGTGAGTTTTGGCATCGTGTTTTGAAATCGATAACGCATTTTTTTTTTTTTTTTTTTGGAATTAGCTATTATTCAAAAATAATTTTGTACAAGGACTTTGAATGCTTATAATTTGAATGAACTAGTGAAAATTTGTTGTTTTATACAAAATATAAATAATTGTGTGTTTCTAACAAAAAAATAAACATAAATTTTTTTTTTCCAGAAACTCTATTCCTTTTTCTGATTTAAGTAATTTTTTGCACTAACTGCGTTAACAAAATCATATGTTTCATTTGGATTTGTGTACTTTAAACAATTTTTTTCTTTAAACTGCCAAATAAAAATATAAACTATTAATCTTAAGGTTACTTACAATATTCATCTTAAATGTTCTGAAAGCCAATAGGGGAATACATTTTCATTTCCTTCAAGGTTTGTCTCCTGTTTCATTAAAGTAGATTTGAAAATGTATTCATAAATAAAATAGTCTTTTAACCTGTGGTCTGTGGATCAATGAACACTCCAAAAAGGATATTTGTATTCAAAAGAATATACTTGTAGAGTACTATAAGCGAAAAGATTGTCAAAAACTTTTTTTTAAATACATCGACAGTCTTCTTCATTTGGATCAGGCCTTTTTAGATCTTTGTATCACTCAACCGATTGTTCCTTGACATTCTAAAGGGCCAGTTATAGCTATCATTGAAATGCATCCGTGAACATTTTTCTTTGTGATTTTAAGACGATTTAACAAACAGAACTGTGTTTTAGTGGTACCAAACTAAAGATAATGAGTTTTTGAATTTTTTTCATGCAAAAAATATTTAATATTTATTAACATTTCTCTTAAAATCCAATTTTATTATTTCACTGACAGAAATCGATTTCAGTGTACAGCTGAATTTCGTTCCTGACATATGGAACACAATCGTTCCACTGAATGTGTTCAATTCTCATTGTGTTTTCATACATCAGTTTTACTTTCAATGATCAACTCTAACCTCAATATGTTGCTTTTCGTGTGAACTAAATTGCTTTCAATGATGACTATTTTAATGATTGCTATAATCGACCTGTCAGTGAAAATATAAAATGTATCACTGATTTGTGTTTCAATGATGCGTTTCAATGATAGCTATAACTGGCCCCTAAGAAAAAAACAGTAAATATTTCGCTTAATTTTATTCAAAATATATCCATTATTTGATTTGATTCTGCGAGGCACCTTCAAATAATGGAAAAATAATAACGACCAGTCAGCTACTGAACAGTTTCAGCATCCCACAAATTTACAACAATGACTCTACTCCACAGTGACAGTCCACTTCCTAACTACTTTTTATAACAACTTCCAAGCTACTGTACTTTTAAAATGACGCTCGGAGGAAAATGACTTCTTGGGTGACGCAGGAAATCATTTTTACACTGACTTTGATAAATCTTAGGTATTCAAGTAGTAACACATCATGTCTATAGCGATCAAAACAAGAACTAAGTATTTAACTTGCGATTATAGGAAAGGAACAAAGGGCAAGTTATGGATTTGTTCAAAAAACAAATTTTTTGAAATATAGCTATCACAATACATAACGATAACGATGATGGAAAAGTAAAAAAAGTGGGTCTGGAAATTCTGTCCGTTTGCCTGTTTTTATTTCTGTATGTATTTATAAACACTTATAGTCCAAATGGGTGGACCGAATACTTTCAAACTTGGTATTAAGTATTTATTTGGAAGTCGATCGGAAAGTATTTTTAATTTAAAGTGGGTACGTGCCACATAATCGTGAAGAAGAAAATCGATTTCTCAAAAACGGCTCCAAAGATATAAAACTTTCAGAGTGCTACTTTTTTTTAAGTCATTCTATCTTCTGGTTAGAAAAGATTTCCAGAATTTGTTCTAAAACGATACCTCTAGTTTCTAGTAGAACCGGTATTTTCAAATAAAGTTTTTCGTAAACTACACATCCGATTTCAATAAAATTTTGGTTACTGGAAGTCAATATAGTTATAATATTGATATGGTATTTCAAAATTTTCAAAAACATTTTTTTCTTAATTTTTTTTTTTTTAATGTTGGTGTTTTTAAATATGTTGTAAACGGGTACATTGATTTTTTTTTAAATTATTTTCCCAGATGCAAACTACAAATTTTAACATATTTACATACCTACTCGAACAAATTTCAAAATATTTGTTGGAAAAGTTTTTCAAACTAACCTTTAAAAAAAAAAACTGGTCAGACGATTATTATCAATATTTTTTTCATAGATAGATTAATTTAATTATGAAATGTTTCTGAAATCACGAAGGTCACCTTTGGTGTTTCCTGACTCAAGTTTATTATTGAAAACCGTTGAATGACTTAGAAGAAGTTGTTGCATGAACAGGAGTGCAATTTCCTTTTATGTTTTGTGTAGAAGATGTTCCATCACAGTTTAAACAGAAAAAAAAAACCAAAAAAATGTACTAAGGTTTCTTTTCTAGTAACGAAACGTTCAAAAGTTGGCTTAGCTATACAAAATTCAGTGACTGATAACTTGTAAATTCAAGTTAGTGTTTACGCAAAAGTACCCATAAAAACGTGAATCTTCTTTTCAATGGAAATATTTGTTTAACTCTTCATTCATATAAAACTTCTTGCGTACCTATTATGTTATTTTGAGTATGATCATTAACTTAGTTTATTTGAACAACAAAACCAAAACAAAAATATTGTTAATTATTGTGTTTTGAAGTGTTTAAGAGTTAAAAGATAAAAAGTGAAATACACTGAGAAAAATTGAACACGATTCAATTGCAACAAAACAATTTTTATGTTTAAAACAAAACAAATTTTGCTTCAAACAATGATAAGGTTTAAGAAAAGCGTTGGTTTGATTAGACGTTATGTATATTTTCAAACAGTTTCGTTGAACGCAACTTCAATAGCATTTTGAAACTAATTTATACTTGATCAAATAATCCTTCTAAATTAAATCTTTTCTTTTTTAACTTTTTCTACGTGCATTTCATAGAGGTGTCCCTTGTCACATATTTTAAAAATAACCAAACTATCCACAAATGCTACAAGTGAGTACGCGCCCAGCATAAAAGGGGATCAGAATGTTATTTAAAAAAAAGCAGTTCCTTTAACTTTTAAGTAAAAGTAAATGAGGCTTGAGTTGCATCGAAATAGTTACAAAATGTCAACTTGGAATTTAAGACAGAATAAGGTAAAAATGTCTACACTGTAGAAACTAATCTTCTTCTTCTTCTTCTTCTTCTTCTTCTTCTTCTATATATATAAAAATGAGTTTGATTTATGTTTGACCATTTATATCTCTAGTTTGACAACACCGAATTTGATGATTCTTTTTGTTGCTGGAAAGGTGTTTATTTGCATCAGGTTTTTATGTACAAAAAATAAAACAATGTATGTTACGTATGTTGCATATGTTGCAAATACCATTGCCACCATGCAATTAATTAATAGTGGTCATACAGTGCACTCTGGACTTAAATTGCCTTTAAACAAAAAAAAAAGTCTTGCAACAGTGTAAGATTATTGTATGGGATGAGTGGCACACAAAAAGTCACTTGAAGCTTTAGATCGAACTCTGAAAGATTTGCGAGGTAGCCAAGTAATATTTGGCGGCGCCATGATATTGTTGGCGAGTGACTTCAGACAAACTTTGCCGGTCATACCCCGATCGACTACTGCGGATGAACTCAATGCCTGCCTTAAATGTTCTCCTTTGTGGAGATATGTTAAAACACTAACACTCATTAAAATGATGCATCTGCTGCAGAATTTTCAAAGCAGCTGTTAGATTTTGAAAATGTAAAAATGCCCGTTGATAGTTCAAATGGCCAACAAATTTCTATTGTACTCGTTAAGGAATTCAAAGAAAAAATTGGTTCAAAGTGTGTTTCCAAGTATTTTAGAGAATTATAAAAATCGGACTTGGGTTAAGTGAAAGAGCTTAAGGTAAAAATAAAGATGTCGGTGAAATTAATGCATCTATTTTAGAAGAAATATAGATGGACAATTTTTTGCCTACAAATCAGTTGATGCAATTATTATAAATGAGGATGACGTAGTGAATTACCAGACGGAATTTTTGAATTCGCTTGATTTACCGGGACTGCCTCATTATTTAGCGCTAAAAATTGGAGCTCCGATTATAATGCTGCATAATATTAATCAACCAAAACTTTTCAATGGCACGAAACTTGCTGTAAATAAGTTAATGAACAATCTAATTAAAGGGTTTACTACGATATCTAAAAAAAAAATCTAGAGCCAAAAAGTCTAGAAAGAAAAAATCTAGAAAAATAAAATGCACGATTGGGTCGCACGTACCTGCTCTGTTGGTGCAATAGTACGATGAAAACAAAGTCTTCGAGCAATATGAAAAAGGGCATGTTTGAAAAATTTGGGAAAACCTACAAAATTTTGGTTTAAACTGGAAAACCCGATAAACTGGACTTACTTTAAGAAGCCTTTGAATATTTAAATTTGAGATGTCATCTTTTGGTTGCTATTAATGATATGGATGTCCGTTTATGACCAAATTAATAAAATTGTTAAAACAAATTTCCGTTATTACCATTTGTAGCCAAAACATTAAATGCAGTTTTCTTCAAAACATTCTATGTATATAACATACAAAGTTTAATAAAAATCGGCAGAATCATTTTTGAGTTAATTAGACAAAACTACATGATTTGGCCAAAACCTAGTGGCTTTTTGTATGGGAGCCATCATTTAAAAAAGAGTAACTGACAAAAATGCAATGCCATCTGATAGAGAGTTGTAAAGAACTATGCCAAACAAAGTTTGTTTGAATTTGATACAACCGTTGACAACTTATGGCCATTTGAAAAAAAAACGTTAAGATCAGATCTCCGTTATTAGCATTTTTGCCAAAAACTAAAAACGCAGTTCTCTTAAGAACACTAGAAGAATATAACACACCAAATTTAATCAAAATCGTTAGAGCCATTTTTGAGAAAATTAGAAAAAACCAAAAAAAATTGGCTAAAACTGAACGGCTCGTTGTATGGGAGCTACCATTTAGAAAGGCTTCACTGAAAAATTTACAAAGCCATCCTATAGAAAACTACGAAGAACGATGCCAAACGAAGTTTGAGTTAATTCAATCAAGCCGTTGCGAACTTATGGCCATTTGAAAAAAAGCCGTTTTAACCTGATTTTCGTTACGACCATTTAAGCCAAAAACAAAAAACGCTATTTCGTTAGAAATATTTTAGGTAAGTTAAATTCTAAATTTAATCAAAATCGTTAGAGCCGTTTTCGAGCAAATCCAAAATGAAAAAAACCGTTACTTGAAAGGTACCAGTTTGAGCCGGGCTAAAACAAAATAAAAAAACCTCGACAATGGATTTTCTTGAAACTGCTATATATCAAGTTTAAAAAAATTTTTTTTTCTGCACGAAACCAATACTTGCCCTATAGAGCAAGTAAAAATATAGAATTACCAAAATCTAGAAAACCCAAAATCTAGAAAAATTTAATCTCGAAAACCAAAAATCTAGAAAAAACATAAGCGAGAGCTACAGTACGTTTGCAACGAACTGTTGGATACCCTATTCCCCAAATTTTTGTATGTGCATGCGTCTGCCTCCCGCAAACAGGCGATGTTTCAGAAACAAAATTCTTCTTTAGCAGACAGAAAAAAATTCAATAACATTAATTTTATGCGGTGTGATGTTCAATTAGTGCTGGCGCAATAAAAAAAGGAGTGCGCCACGCCCAAAGTTAAAACGTTTTATTGCCAAGGCAATTGTTATGAGCTCAGTGACATTCAATTTTATTCTTGCAGATAGATTTGAACAAAACAAGACAAAACTTAAATTTTTAAAAATTAGATTTGGAATGGAAATAGCGATTATGGGTGTTTTTAACAATTATTGGACCACACTGCTACGTAACCAAGGAATATAAATCCAAGTGTTCATCTGTTTACTTCAAAACTGCGACCGATAGTTAAAAAACGTTAAAAAAATTAATGCTTTATACGACTTTTGACGGAAACGCCCCTTAAAAGTAGGCGTGTCTTAAAAATTTGAAGCATTAACTGCACTTTTTTCAGTATTTAGGCATATGTGTAAGACTACAGCTGAATGGAGTAGTTTTTAAACAATCTTACCTGAACAAAGGTATTTTACCAAAATCACGCCTTTAAAAGTGGGCGTATTGAAAAAATTTACAAAAGAAAATGTAGAGATATATTTCTCAAATAACGAACGGAAGGAAAAAGGTTTAAATTAAACATTGGAAATGCCTTAAATTCTTAAGGCTACGTTTTTCGTTCTTTCATGAAAAGTAAGCGTAAGCCACGCCCAAAATTCAAAAATTTCTTTTCATACACAAACCTTTTCGTTTCTATTAAGAGACGCAAAATTTTGGCTTGCGGATTAATTATAAATACCGTTTATTTACAAAAACAATTTTTTATAGTTTCTAATGAAAAGTGGGCGTCAGCCACGCCCAAGATAAAGTTTTTTGATTTCATACACAAGATGTTTATGTGCCAGTAAGACCCACAAAATTTAATGTTGTTCGCTTTAATATAACAATTGTTATTTTATAAAAACAATATTGATGGTTTTGTATGAAAAATAGGCGTAAGCTACGCCCAAACTGAAATATTTTTATTTCATTGGAAGAAAGTTTACCTAAAGCTTACGTGTGCAAAATTTTAGCGTTATGCTTTTATCGTAACTGTACAAAAAAACATAATTTAATTTTATTAAATTGAGGTTGTTCAACAAAAATGGCGATTGTGGGCGTGTTTGTGGGCGGATTTTACCGGTTCAAGAACTTAACCTTACTCTTGAACCAAAGATTATATATACCAAATTTCAGCTTTCTAGCTCAAAAATTGCGACCTCTAGAGAGTATACATACGGACGGACGGACGGACGGACGGACGGACGGACATGGCTAAATCGACTAGGCTTTTGATTCTGAGTCAGAATATATATACTTTTCTATACCTAACGGTATTATTTCTCTATGTTACAAACTCCACACCAAATACAATATACCCATTCTATGGAATAGGGTATAAAAAAATCTAGAATGGACAAAATCTAGAATTAATATTATTTTTTGAGAAAATGGTTACAATTCCTCTAAAAAAATCTAGAACACTATTTTTCTAGATTATTCTAGATTTCCATCTTTCTAGATTTTAATACATTCTAGATTTTTACTACTTCTAGATTTTGTCTTTCTACATTACTTTTTTTTATAGATTTTGTCTTTTCTAGATTCTGTCACTCTGGATAACGTCGTGCTCCCCTAATTGAAGCTACGCGATTCTTAGTATCAAATATAAAGGGGAAGATGTTTTGATCCCCAGAATTACAATGATTCCATCGGATTTGCCATTTGATTTTAAACGTCAATTTCCTGTTCGCCTTGCTTTTGCCATCACTATAAATAAAGCCCATGGTCAGTCTTTGAAAGTTTGCGGTATTGATTTAGACTAGGTATCCGGTGTTTTCTCATCGTCTACTGTATGTTGGGTGTTCTAGAGTAGGGAAACCGTTCGCACTTTGTATTTATGTAAAAGATGGTAATACAAAAAATGTTGTTTAAAAGAAAGCATTAGAATAAAATGTTAGACATTTTAAAAATGCATTTTATTTAAAGTTTAAGTTTAAGCATTTCTTCAGCCTGACGAATTGAAAAATTGTACGCCTTTTTTTATTGGAAAAACTGCTCAGCAAAGTGGGCATGGCGCATGGGTTGAGAGACAACAAACAGTCAAGTATTGGAATTGCGATTTGTTAATTGTCATGGCGAAGAAGGCAAGATGAATTGGGAAATGAATTCGTTTAAACTCAATGGGCATATCTGTTGGGATAATTGGAATCCTCGAAATGAGAACTAACTCATCTTTAAATTTTCCTTTGAGTATGGTCGCGGGAATCACATTACTCATCAGTTTTCTTAACACCAAGCGCGATCCATTGCATAGTTTTGGTCGCCCGCCTTTAGTTGTAAACTGTGCTGTGGTAAGTCATGTACATTAAAAACTCAGTTGGATAATAAGTGGCTTCATCTTCCTTTGTTACACAATCAATAGATTTGAATGAATGCAGAGTACCAACGATTTGATTCTGAATTTTAAAAAACGAATTTTATTCAAAGTTTTCTTTCTATACCATTTATTTTTAGTATTTCTCAAGCCTGTCAAATTGAAAGAATTTTATACGCCTCTTGGCTAAACTGCATTTTTTTGAGGCAACAGCCCATTGGAAATCTGCTCAGCGAAGCGGGCATGGGTTTTGCTAGTTATGTTATAAAAATTGATAACCAAATATTATATTTTTATAGCACAAAAAAATCAGGAGTTTTCATATGAAAATTTAAAAAAATGTAGCCCACTCCTTTCCAAAATGTTTAAGAAAATATGTTTTTGATTTTAAAATAAATAAACGAAATGTTCAAAAGTTTTGAAAAACAATATAGTAATTAATTTATAAAAGGCTTTCCTTTCTCAAAATTTGATTGAAATCGGTTGTTTCATTTAGGAGAAAGTCAGATTTATGAGAAGTATAGGTACCTCCGATTACTAGCCAAATTCTGAAAAACCCATACTAACCAGGCGATAGATTGTTCTGACTAAACAACACGCGGAAAGTTTTATCAAAGTTGTTAAGTCGTTTAAAAAGTATCTTTTGACAGACGGCTTAGTAAATTCTAATCGCCAAGTTTGACGGTTGACCCGTTCAGGTTGCAGAGATGCGAGCATGTGTGCGAGTTTTCAGACCAACATTTGTTTTGACTTTCCTATCATCGTAATGGCATGCGCGATTCTTATCTCGATTTTTTTCTGAAATTTTATTCATCACTTAAAAATCACTAGTTAAATGGTTTTCTTGGAAAAAATTAAGTGAGCCATCTAATTTTTGTTTAGGTACTGTTTTGAATATCAAGGAACAATTTTTTTTTTAAATCGTCGGACCAATTCTTTTTTTCAAAAAACGATTTTTTTAAATACTTTTCAAAAACATATTCCAAATTTTGTTTTAGTATGAGAAACATCTAAGAGTTTGTAGTTCCTATCAGAAAACGAAAATCCTAAAAAAATTTAACAAACCATTTTTGGAAAAAATAAGAATTAAAAAAAATTAACTTTTTTTAAAAATCCCAAAAAATGTTTTTTGAAAAAATTTACGAATTTGTATTATTTTATTTATAAAAGGGTTCACCATTAAAAATTTTACTTCGTCCATAATTTTGAATCAATTTAAATTCCATTACATATTTTAATAAAATAATGTTATATTTTTAACAAAACTAAATACGTTACTCTGTCCGTATTGTAATATTTAATAATATTATGAAATCAAATTAGAACTGGCTAAATATATATTTCAAGTCCATTAAACCTTTAAAGAAATTTTGCCACTGTCATTCCCACTAATCCTTAATCAAATAAAAGAATCTTAGGAAGGCTACATTAATAAATGAACCTCTGTATTTTATTTGTAAGATAATGATGACTTTCGAAAAATAAAAAATACTCTAAACAAAGAGTTTTTTTGAATAAATTTATAAATAAAAAATATTTTCTTTTTTTTTACAGAAGTACACCACGACAGGCTACAATATTTCTGAGTATCCTTATCAATAGAAAATATTTACCAACATAATATAATAGACAAGTGTGGGATCATTTGTGTGACAATGATCATCTTCATCGTCATCAGAAGCAAACACATACATACCGCCCTCTCTCTTGGACGCCTCCAGAGAAAAGTCATAAAGTTCTAACTATGTACACACAAAATTTTATAGAACTTCCAGCATTTTTTCCGTCTACCTAAGCAGCAATAATATTATAACTCTCGACAAGAGTGATAGATAGAATCACATTTTATGCCCAGCAATAAGAAAAATTTTTATATTTGGACAAATATTAGGTTTTCGAGAGTGGAATCTACTAATCTTTGGAAAACTGCCTTCGCTATATAACTGATATAGAACACCAGATTGACTGTTAATATCACAATTTACTTGAAGTGATAGTATCATCGGCTTCGGTAAAGGACTTATAGTTTTCTAGCCTCGAAGACTATGCATTTTGAAGAGGAGAAACCTTCTTAATTTTTGAAGATACAAATAGTTCTTAGTTAAAAAAAAAAAAAAAAAAGAATTTGTGGCAGCTCTTAGAGGAGTGCTGGAGAAGAAGAAAATTGTGATAACTGTGTTGTGTTAGTGAATTTTATATAGAATAAAGTTTTTAGATAGGAACAAAAAATATAAAATGACTGAGAGCAGAAATGAAAACCAAAAGGATAATCGTGATGATGATGTTGACGTTGAAGCCAAATTACTCAACAACGGGATCAAACAGACGGAAGATGAAAAAACGAATAACAACGGTGAGAAGAATGGGGAGGAAAATGAAGTCAAAATGAGCATCGATATTGACAAGCTCCTGAAGGATATGCCACTCACAGATGACCTCACTTGCGGGTTTTGGATCTTCAAAGGACGATGTTTTCAAGCGTGAGTAAAATTATTTATTTTTAATGCTGTTTTGATGGCCAAATTTATGTCCCATTGAATGAACCCTTTTTGGATGTATGTTGTGTCTTTTAATATTTGCAAAATTTTGGTATTATTAAACATAAACGTTGATCACCTTAATAATTTTCTTTTAAATAAATAAAAAAATCTTTCACCAGCGCTTACTATAAAAGTTTTACAAATGAAGCGTATGTGATAAGAAATTCATTCATTAATATAAAAAAAATTTTGTTTGCCTAACTTTGTGAGTAAAAATAAAATGCACGATTGGGTCGTACGTTCTTGTTCTGTGGTTGCGCTACCGTGAAAATGAAAAGTTTCCAATTAAATATTTGACTGCATTACAACGCGCTACGTTAAGGAAACCCTGTAATGATTTTGGTTTTTGGACAATGTACTTAAATGGTCGTGGTCATTTATGTAAAACAAATTGAAAATAGTTTTCACGGTATCTATTCTGTTGTCCAGAATGAAGACAGATTACCATATCACGTTTGTTATTTTAGGTTAAAATTACTTCATTAATTTTCAAATAATTTTTTAAATACCTACCTTTAGAAGATTTACTGACATTTTAGAGACTTGTGTCCATTAAAAAGGCAGATGTCTTTAAAACAATGTTTTATTTTAACGAAAAAAAATGAGTGTTTTCATTTGGAAACATTGCAAACAGTATATTCTTAACTAATTTTAACAAAACTTAATATAATCGCGTTATGCTTTAAACGATTTGGCAAAGAATAGTCAACACGACAATACAGTTCTCTGGGTTGCTGGAATTCTCTTCCAATATATCTCATGCAAGATTTAATCAAGGCTGTTGGAGCCATTTTCAAGGATTGTAAAAAAATCCAAACGAGAGCACCGATATAAAAGTTAAATTCCAACGAAGTTTGAGCACATTTCAAAAAAGTTTTTGAAAAATAGGTAAAACTCGGTTTTTTTTCATGCGATTCTATATTTAAACATGAAAGCTCATATTGTTTTTGAAAATTACATACATCATAAACAAAGTGTAGTTGGTTTCATTAAAGCCATTTTTGAGAAATAAATTAAAAAAGTAATATTTTGTATTCATTGGGGCTATTGGGCTAACTTCGTTGAAAGTTTATAAATAATTTATTATTTCGCATGTTAAACATAATGTAATTTCAACACGATTTTAACGAAATGAAGATGCACATTAAAAGTGAAACCATTAAAAACAATTGTGTCTTCATAGAACAATGAAAATGAAGGAAGAAGAAGAGTTAAACAATTATTAAGACAGAAATTTAAAGTCTGTTAAACTCAAAAAGACCTACGTAACGCACCGAAGCTAAGCCCCATGACCGGAGGACTATATAGCGAAGGCAATGTTTTTGTATACTTACGCTAAATTTAATTGAAATCTCCTTGTGCTTGGCACGAATCCAATACTTGCCCTGCTATAGGTACATAGAAAGATCAAGTTAAAAAGTCATAAAAAACAATACTTAAAATGCTCGTACAACTAGATAAGATAGTTAATATTTGCTTATTTAATAAAATGATGAGTTGTGAAATGAATGATAATAAAAACAAAAAAGAAGCGTGTTTATGAATGCAAGAAAAAATTCCCGTATAACTACCATTCCAACAGAAGCAACCAGAAAATATATTGGCCAAGTGTTCTATTCATAATATTGCTAAGGTTGAAACCTTCCATCTTTGAATTCAGTTTTCAAAAATATTATATTTTCTTTATTTTTCTTTATTGGATTTGCAATCTTTTCATAAGTGACAATATTAAAGATCTTGAATCCTAGACGCATTAAAATTTTTAACATAATGTACATAATACCTATATTTCCAGATTTGCGAACCAAACAGCTTATGTGTGTCTGTATGGGTTAGTTGGATGTGTGTTCTCAATGACATATGCCTACTTCAACGGAACGATAACAACGATAGAAAAGCGTTTCAAAATACCGTCTAAGAACACAGGAATAATATCGGTTGGTAATGACATAAGTCAATTGTTTGTCTCGGCGGCGTTAAGTTACTATGCTGGAAAGGGACATCGACCAAGATGGATTGGGTTTGGTAAGACATCTCGATTATTTTTTTTTTTTTTATACTAAATGGATTTCAATAAAAATCAATTACAGGTCTCCTAACCATTGTTGCCTTCTGCCTTTTAACTGCCTTGCCTCATTTTCTCTATGGCCCGGGAGAAGATGCACTATCACTGACTGAAGAATTTGGTGCAATGCCTGATGAAAATTCAACAATGGAAGCATTAGAAATACAACGTTCCAAGTTACTTTGTAGGACTAGAAGTAAGTATTTTTCATTTTTGTATTAAAAAATAAAAAAAACTTATTAGTTTGATCCTTTGAACATAGGTAATGGCTTGGAGTGTGAACAAGGCGAAGGAAACCTAGCTCCACAGGTGGTACTGTTTATAGCTCAATTTATCTCAGGCATTGGTGGATCCCTTTATTATACCCTTGGAGTATCATACATGGATGACAACACTAAAAAGTCCAAGACTGCAGCTCTCTTAAGTAAGTACGATTACAATCGAAAATCTTTTTTTTTCATAATAATGATGCCTACATAATAATTACGCCTCAAATTAGACGCACTTTTTGCAAATCATTGTGTCAACAAACTCTTAAGTAGACGCCACAATTAAATAAACACAACCGGATTCCACGGAATTAGATTAGGCACAGGCGCTCAAAACCCAACCTTCAATTGCCCATCAGTATTGTTTTTTTTTTTTTTTTTTTTTTTTTTTTTTGTGTCATCATGGAGCGATAAGAAGTAGGGATCATCTATCTATCAGTAACTTGGGCCTTATTTGCATTCGTCGTGCCCCCGCACACTTTGTGTTTTATATCTTGTAATTTGTGGACTTAAGGTTATTGTTTTATTCTGACAATAATATTGTTAGGTTGAAGATTTAGTGCATTTTGTTATCGGGGCCAGATATTGTAAAATTTTCTACTTTTCCATGACGATTCCATTTTGTTTGACAATCAATAAAATGAATTCGGTATCTTGACTAGATTCCTCTCGATCGAACTGGTGTTTTTCGGAATGATTTAGAAGTTGATGTTTAGAAAGTCTTTGAGGTGTTTAGCTTGTTCTTCAAGAACATTTCAATTTCAATCGGTGGCTTATGCATTAAACACTGCTACGCAGTATCGATCAGAGTTGACGGATGTTATACTCATGTCAGTTTGGATCGACATGATCCATCTCAGCGCTGCCTTCAGCATTTGGTTTTGTCTCGTTCTGCGCACCCACGTCATCGACACTCACGAGTTTGACATTTCGCATTCGGTGCTTGTGAAATCACAGCAATTCAAATTATATTTTCAAACTCTTAAATTTGGGTTTTTGTTTAGAAAATTCTTTTTATCTCGAATGGGGAGTTTATTTTTGTCTCATATTAATATTACACTCAAACACTGACAGACATTTTTAATTTAATAATATAATACAAATAATATTACACAACACAAAATTAATGTTTCAAATTTTACAACCGCACTTCCTTTTCTGAAACGAACAGGAAAAGAAGTAAAGCAATTTATATCAGTTGACTGTCGATGACGTCACATCATTTTGACAGCAAATACGTAACATGCGCAACGCCATATCTTTAGTAGTTGTATCCATCATGATCCATCTCCATATTCAGACTTTCATTCACCATTACATAGCTGACCTCTTGATGCCTTATTAAAGTGTCAAGTATACAAAATACTTTGGAGACATGCCTGGTTACCGCTCAACAATCAGCTATAGCAGCCACCTGAAATATATAATGAAGTTAATGGCCTATGCTTATTGGCCGATTTTATCAATCAGTGAGATCAATAAGATATAGTTTCCTTTTACCATAGACATACAACACAGACTACTGACTGAAGTTCGGTTCTCTCTTTTTGCATACAAGCTTCATGTGCTTTTATTATGAGTATGTTAACGCTCTCCCGTGCATTTGTATATTTTTAAATGGTCTTACTATACGAGGTTAGTAAAATGCACACGCAGGGGTGCACACATATTATGTTTACGTTGGTGAACAAAATATTTTATTATAAGATATATTTTCTTATGCACAAATAGACATAAAAACTTACCAAATACTTACGGAAAATATTTTAATTGAAATATTCATATATGCACTCCGCTTTTTACGGTGGCCCGGATCGGTGTTTTCCTAATATCAATAACTCTTCCACATAGATACGGCTGAATTTCAGTGATGGCTGTGTTATGTTCACTTTTAGGGCATCATTTGAATGTGGTTTGTTCGCATAATCCTGCGACTTCAGGTAACCCCAATAGAAAAAGTTTTGCATCGTCAAATCGCATGACCTTGGTATTTTTCTTGTTAACTCAGCCATTCATCCAAAAATGGGACTCTCGAAGCCCAGTTAACGAACAAACGGCGTTATCTATGGTCTTGAAATTTTAGCTCCTGTGTTGATTGCTTACGGATAGGCCAAAAATTCGCCCTGGCAACTGTGACTGCTGTACATTTTCGCGAACCACAGCGGTGTCTTCACCGATCTTGAAATCCTTTAGACATACGAATATTGACTCCTTTTAGATAAACCCAACTTTGATTTTTTCAGAATTAAGTTAGCATTTTTGGATACCTATTTTCAAGTTCTATTTTTTAAACAAGTTTATTGTAAAATATAACCACAATTTTTTAAAAAATCTCATGATTGTTTTTTAAAAATTTATTTCAGGTTTATCTTACTTCCTCCGTATGCTGGGACCGGCATTGGGCTACGCTCTAGCTTCATTTTGCCTACGAGTGTACATCGCCCCTAATTTGCGTCCAGTTATCGGACAGAAAGATCCACGTTGGTTGGGTGCATGGTGGATGGGTTGGTTACTCCTCGGTGGACTTCTATCTGCATCAGGATTCTTCCTGACAATGTTCCCAAAACAATTGCCGAGGGCAGCGGCAAGACAAATTGTCGAAGCCGAGCGAAAAAAGCTGAAAGAGAAAGGTGCAGAGAAGTCAGAAAAAGACTTGGAAGCTGAAGTAGAAACCCCAGCTTCGATTAAGGATATGTTGAAGACGTTCAAAAGACTGCTTAAAAATCCAACTCTAATGTGCAATAATTTCTCTTCTGTGTTTTATTTGTTCGGTTATACACCCTATTGGATTTTTACTCCGAAATATATTGAAATCCAATACAGGCAATCAGCTGCAACATCAAGGTTTGTATCCTTGGGGATGATATCAGTTGTAAGATTTGATAAGACTTGGTGTCATCTTTTAGTTTGGTGACGGGAACAATTGCATTAGGGTTCTCTGCGGTTGGAATCCTTTTGTCTGGATATGTCATTTCCAAATACAAACCAAAGGCTCGTTACATGGCAGCTTGGAATGTTGTGGTAGGTTTCCTAACAGTCGCTGGTATGCTGACGTACTCGTTTATTGGATGTCCTGGAAATGAGAAATCTGTTATTGTTAATATTCACGATAGGTTGGTAATGTTTAATATTGTTTCTGCAGAGTTTTTAAATTAAAAAATATTTTGTTCGTTAATAGTTCAACAATGGCTCCATCGTGTAATTCAAACTGTCAGTGTGATTATGTGAGATACTCACCAATTTGCGGGGAAGACGGTATGACTTACATTTCTCCTTGTCATGCAGGATGTAAGAATGAACAAATTTCTTCCAAAGGACAGAAGGTATTAATCGTATTTTTTAATCATTAATATCAAAAATATTGGAACTCTATTTTTGAAGACATACTACGACTGTTCGTGTATTCCCACTAACAATTCAACAAGGACAACCCCAGTGTTTGCTCGCCTAACATCCCTTAACGACACCTTAGACAATGACTTCCTGGACTTGGATGATGGAACAACAATAAGTCCTCCTGATGTAAATTTTTCAAATGAATATCAGTCTTTGAAGCTTGCATTATTTTCATACCAATTTTTAGTTCGGTAATGGAGGCCAAGCCATTCCTGGATCATGCCCAGTGAATTGTTATAGTTACTTCGTAACATTCCTTGCTGTGTTGTGTGCTTTAAAATTCGTCGGAGCCACTGGACGAGCCACGAATTTCCTTGTTGCTGTGAGATGTGTTCCTGAAAAGGACAAAACAGCAGCTATGGGATTTGGTCTTATGATGATGAGCCTGTTTGCCTTTATTCCTAGTCCAATTTTCTTCGGATGGGTGATAGACAAGCTTTGTCTAGTTTGGGGAAAGACTTGCACGAACAAAGGCAACTGCTGGCTTTATGATCCCGAATCGTTGAGGTAAGCTTATTTTTTGTTTTTATTTTTTTTTAAATAAAAAAAACATCCTTTATCTCAACTGCCATCTTAAAGGTACACATTGAATTTCATTGCTTCGATATTTGTGACTCTGGGTTCCGTCTTCGATGTCGGTGTCTGGTACTACGTCAAGGACTTGAAAATATTCGATGAGGAGGTCAAAGATGTGGAATTGAAGGTAGTTCAGCATGAGGAAGATGCTACCCCGGAAAAGAAGACGGAAATTTAATTTCAATTCAAAGCATCCAACCATCGAACCCCCAGCAAGACAAAAAAGGATGTGACATTTATTTTTTTTGTTTTCTTCGTCCTGTATATCATCCAACATCTATTCATTTGAACCCATCCATGATAGATGTGTATGTATATATGTACAGAGGATATGAGGGCGGTGTAGTATTTTTAGTTGTGAAGCAAAAGTGATGATTGAATTCCTTTGTCCGACTTTTTTTTTTCTTCATATTTTATCTCTCAACTCAACTCAAAGGAGCAGTTCGATTCGATTAGATAGATGTAGCAACATAAAATGACCGACAAAGGAGTCTGCATACACAATTAATTCGATTCTCTTGAAGAAGACGATCTTTTTAATTACTCTCATAGTTTTACTTTTGTTCATTATTCTTCTTCGATTTTTTTTTTAATTTCTTATCAGCACAAAGGACTCTAAATGCCATTGGTCACTAATAACAACAAAAAAAAAATGTCTTCCTTTTTTTCCTTTGATTGCTACAAAGAATATTTGAAATGCAGTTTTCAAGTCATTAGGAGAATTTTATGAACTTATTCTATTTGTTAAGAACAAAACAAAAAATTCTTTTTTTTTTTTAATTTAAGCTTACTTTCTTTTTAAGTTTTTGTTTGTGTTGTAAATATATTATACAGTGTATAATTATGAACAAAGGAAAAGCACATTATGGTGCATTCTGTTAAAATAAAATGAAAATCTTTTAAGCGTGTTACTTTTATAAGAGTATTGTGTACCTATATCTATACGTTTATATAGAATATAAATGTAAAAAAAAACATACCTTATAATTATATTTTGTTATGCCAAAAAATTCTATTTGTAATCGTTATTGTTAAATAATTGTAAATAAACAAAATATGATTAAATAAATGATGGAATAAAAATTAAAATTTATAAAATAAGCAAAATAAAATGTTAAAAAATGGTTAAACTATACACTTTAAAGCTTAGGACCAGTCCAACCAACCTTAGATTCAAAGAAAGACTATGACAAAATATTTTTAATTATGCAGATTTATAAGTAAGTAAAAGAAAGAACGTTGAAATTCCTAATATGCAAAATTTTATCGAAATCTATTGAATCGTTACAGAAAAGGTCAAATTTGAAAAAAATAATTCGGTACGAAAAACACTTAGCTGCGCCAGTTACAAAACGGTGTTTTCCTGTGGATTATTGTCGGATTCGCTTTTAAAATCGACTTTTCTTTAACCCTTTAACCCTCGTGACCGGTTTGACAACGTATGGTTTCAAGCCTGACAAGCCAACTATCGGCCAAGTTTTCAATCTTCGACAGGTTAAAGAAACGACTCAAGAATTCCAGACCGATACTTACCGTTTTGTTATCGACTTTAAAAGTAGGTACACATCCGTGTCATATCCTGCTATCCCTGAACCAACTACTCCATCGATTGTGGAGAATGTTCTGAGAGAGCTGCAAAATATAGGTACCGTCAACATTGGGAAAGGGAAGATGCCACTGAGTTCTTTTATGTCGAAAATGGGAGGATGATGTGAACTTGCAGTCGTGCATTCGGAAATATTGAAATTTAGACGTGGGGTCTGACTATTAATTATAACAAACGAATTATATGCTGTCTTCGGAAGCTTGGACAAAACAAGGACTTTGTCTACTTGAATTCCACACCTACGACAGATATCAATCCAAGAACTTTTAATCGGGCTTAAAAGGCGTCTTAGTAGATTATTAGATAGTGTTGTTGTAAGGCCTCGATCTCCGAGAAACTTTCCAGGACCGGTGGTAACAATGCACGAGCAGGGGCCCCTTTATTTTAAAACTATTGCCTAACCGCAAATAAGACACTAACTTATTAATAGAAAATTTAGTTTTTCATCAAATTAAAACTTTGTTCATAAAATATAAATTATTTTTAAAATCATTAAAAAATTTCTGTTGTCTTTGCGCATGTCAAATGCAAGCTTTGTTCGCTACACCGGAGATAAAACGTTGATCGTGGCATTGAAATCTATTTTCCTAGCCAATTTTGATTTCCGAAAAGTGGCGTTAATTCTAATACTCTTGGAAAAGTGTAGCCAATTTCTTTGAAGATGATTTCATTCAACAATTCGAATGGTGGAAGACAAGGCATGAAATTTGATCCATAAATGTTTTTAGGTGAATAATTAAAGTCGATAATTCTTGAGGCACGTCTACAGCATTTTTGTCCATAAAACTGACGTCAGCATTGATATCACCATTTTCCATAGACACAAAATTTACAAATTTCTACAACTTTTTTTAACCGCTGCAAACCTACGATTGAATATGTCAAAATATTTTTGACAGCTCGTGCCAAGATAATAATGAGGATATGATAAACAAAACTGGATGGTATGCTGACTTTGTGAGTGACGTCACCGTCATCTGCTTTTGTTCGAAAGGAAAGTAAATACATACATTTATAGGTAGATAATTGACCGGCTTAGGTTTTTATTTTTCTAATTCTTATAATCGTATAACAGTTTATTAATTTAAATTTTGAATTCTAAAACACAAATATGTAGCAATATGTCGTTTAAGATGTACCTTTCAACTCAGCATACCTGGTACTTTTGTGCATCATAATTTAATGACTTTGTCATTTGAAAACTCATGTTATCAAGGAAATTTTCACTTTTTGTGTATTTTATATTTCATAAATGCAACCAACTAACATTACAAATGTTTAACAACTTAACGGAACCCATATATTTTTTTGCATTCAAAATTTCAAATGAACTGTGGTTCTTCGAACAACAAAACCTAATCTGACTTTCTAACGATTTCTATGCCTCACGGCCAGAAAATCTACTATACTTAGCAGATACACTATTAATATATTTAGCTCATGCACAAGTGTTATAAACAGTTGTGGAAACGCAGTTAAATACAACGAACTTACCGCTGCCCAACAGTGAATAGAAAAATACTTTAAATTCTATGCGTAGCTAATACATCAACCCGATGCACTAAGAGTAACAAAGAATGGGGACAATGTCTTTTTAGCGTCGGTAGCGCTCTCTACTTGTGAATAGGATACACTACTGTTTATCTCGTACCCAACCCTAGTATGACTGACAGTTTGGGAATCACAGTATATGGAAGTGTCTAAAATATTTCTCCAGGGGTTGGGTTGGGTGCAGTCCAACCCAACACAATCCAACACAATACAATTCACCATGGACAATTCAACCAGAAGACATTGCAACCTAAGACACAACAACATAGAACAATTCAACCTACTAATAGAATTTCGTCTCCGAAAAGGTTTCCGAAAATAAAATTCAACGGTTGGTACATTGAATAGTTTCGGAATAATTATATATATGAAAGCTATTATTAAATTGAAGCGAGGAGGAGCTACAATTAATATTTGTTGTTGTTAAGTTTCTAGGTGACACGCAATTTCTTGATATTTAGCAACAACAATAATTTAAAGCGCTTTAAGATGAGGGAGATAATGAAGTGTGATGTTTTCAGATTTAGATCATATTTTATGAGAGGAAGAAGGAAGTTAGTATTTCTATATAATGTTACACAATAGAAATATAGATATAGGTGCATAATAGTATTTTTGGAACAAGTATTTAAGAATTGTGGCCAGTAGGTAGGTAGGTATGTACTATATAGAAATTTAATGAATGAAGGAGGGAGCAGGAAACAAAGTATGGAAATATTATGTAGATGACTTGGTATGTTGTTGGTATTTTGAGTTCCTGAAGAGGTAGGACGGTAGTTAATAGATTTGATAAGAAGTTTTTTAATTGAAGGTATTAAGACTTAAATTCTAAAAGTGTGAAAACAAATAGATACCTACATATATTATTATGTTATGTACCTATACGTATATAACCGAGGTAGGTCGTATGCAAATACCTGACATGATTGAAATGTGGGTAGGTGGTGGGTGGTAGAGTAAAATTTAATTTTTATATTGATAGGCTCATATTATGTAAGAAGATACATATTTACCATAGGTATGTACCTAGGTTATTTAAAGGTGCGTTTTATTTTTTATGTACATAATTTATGTAAAAAAAAAAGTTTTTTTCAAATAATTTCAAGTGCCGTAATGAATGTATTAAAATGTTCTTTTAACTATTTTTTTCAAAGTTTTGGAAAAAACTTTTTTTAACAATTTCTTTTTTTTTGATTTTTTAGAAATGGCACTTTCTAGATCACGAATATGCATTTTTGAAGTCGATAGGTAACTTAGTTTAGCCGCAAATCAAGTTTAAAGGTGTCGACTTTGATGGCTCTAGCACGTCTAGTTTAGCCGCAAATCGCCTTTAAAGATAAAAGTCGATTTTTCATATAATGCGATACATCAATTAAGGGTGGGTCTCCCATGTAAATGTAGGGTAGTGCGTGCATAAAACTTAATATATCTCCTACATTTGAAAAGATATTTTAATGAAATAAAATGTATTAATTAGTCAACAAATGTGAGCAGATATGCTTATCATCAAATAATTATTTATCATGATATTTATACTTTCAAAAGATAAAAACTTTAAATTTTTCGTAAAATTTAGACACAAATTATTATGTCCTCTTAATTTTCCTCTGTTAAGTAACTTTTTATTTTCTTTTGCTTCAGTTTCTTAATCAGAATAAATAAGTTCTATTTGTTATAGAAACCAAAGTTTTTTTTTTTTTATATATATATAATAAAATTGAGGTCAACCAAGGGGTCTTTTTTTTCTTTAGACAAGCGCAGTTTGTAAAATGTTCAACCAAATCGACCAAGATAATTTTTTTTAATATCATTGAAACTAGATGTTATCATGAACATCGATAAATATTTACTTTTTTTTAATTTACCGGTCTAGGAAGACCCAAAACAAAAAATAGCATATTTTTCATATGGGACGCTTTGTAAACCGCTTATTTATTTCAATTTAGGTAAAAAAAAAAAATTATAATAATATTTGTTTAATTTGGAAGCAAGCTATAGAAACATTTAATTTTTTTTTTTTTTTTTTATGTGCTTAAAATAGCAATTTAATATGTTAACATACTCACTCGTTTTTGTAAGTAGGGAAAACTTTTATCGTTTTGTTATTATTTTTCTATTTTTTTTTGGAATTTTTTCTTTTTGTATCAATTTAAAGAAAAATTATATCATTTGAAGTCACTTTACTATCTTATTTTAAAAAAGTATCTTTTTTACCTTTTTTGAACAAAAATTTCACACTTATGAAAATGTAGTTCACGAAATTGTCACCACAATTAATGGCGTTAACATAGATTCTCTTTTATTGCAACCTCTTTGTAAGAGAGTATTTCTCATTTTTTCTTATTTGATTTTTTGTTGGTTTGATTTTGGTTTTTCCTTTTCTTTGAAATTTGAATACCAACACAAAAATCAGCTGTACCTGTTCCTATAAGATCATTGTTCCATGCATTTTTGAATGATTCGGACAATTTTGGTGACAAATCGATAGATGATTTTTAATTTGTGGTTATAAAAAAATATTGTCGTCCGCATAAATAGGTATTCGAGTGATTTTCTAAATATCGTGTGCGAGGAGAGGTCCTTTGTCATATCGATAAATAGATATGTACTAAGGTCGGAGAAGCATTGGTCGTTGCGGTGGTACATACATATACATAGATATCAATACACATTGTGTGTTTTCTTATCGTATGTAGAAGAAGTAGGTTCGGTTATTTTTGAATAGCTTGGCAACAAAAAGTCATAGAGCCATACGGTTTTCAGTGTTGGATTTAAAATTAATGGGAGCATTGAATTCTGAGAACAAAAATAATACTTAATGACGGTAAAATTTTGAAAAAAACTAGTTTTAAAATTATTTTTAAAATAATGTCTGTATCGGCACCTACAGCCTAAACGGCTAGACCGATTCGCTTCAAATTTGGTACATAGTATTATTATTGTCCTACAGAAGGGTTTTTGGAATAAGCATTCTATTGCAGATTGTATGAATATTTGCAAAAAATTAAAAAACGCCAGTTTATAGGTATTCAACAAATACATTTATTTAAAATTTTTAGAAAAAAATTTAATAAGCAGTTTTCAAAATATTAATTTTTTTAATTTTTTTTTAAAATGCTTTTAAAAATACAAAAAAATATTTTTCAAAAATATTGGTATGCAATACAAATTGAGCTACCTACACCTTTATGTGTGTAAGATTTCGAAAGAATCGGTTGAGTCGTTTTCGAGTTAGTCGAAAGCAAAAAAAACGGTCCTATGGAAAGTACCGTTCTTAGCCATTTTTTAAAACTTTTTTTTCAGCCATATGATTGGTCGTACCTAAAAAGCAACACTGATTTTTTTAAATAAAAATCGTTAGAGCTGTTTTTGAGAAAAATAAGCTTTAACGTAACGGTTGTATGGCAGGTACCGTTAATTTTTGAGCTAAAAAAAAAATTTCAATTTCCCCTCTGTACAATACCTAAAAAAGTCTGTATACCAAGTTTGAAGCTATTCGGCCCACCCGTTTGGGCTGTAGGTCTCTATACATACAGACAGACAGACAGACAGACAGACAGACAGACAGACATACAGACGGACAGAATTTTTAGACCATCTTTTTTCGTCTTCTCTATCATCGTAATGTCATGTTTGATTGTTATCTCAAAACTTTGTTTTTCGACGAATGCATAACTTGCCTTATAGTACCTATAATCGCAAGTAAAAAGTAACAATGTTTCAATAATAATAGATATATAGCTAGGTACTCAAATTATTCTTTTCCCTTTGCAATAAACCCATAAGCAATTTTAAAACAGGTCAAATAGTTATATTGACCTACCTCACACTTTTGTTACATGCAACTTAAAAAAAAAAAAACAACGATATCAATGTACATACCTACCTACATATACCTACATTAAATATAATGTAACGTTTACCTATCTACCTATGCATGTTCATTTTATGTGTCCTGACTCCTGAGTCCTGACCTTCATCAAGATTTCGATCGAGTCCCAAACGAGTTCACATTTTTTTTGTCACTGTTATGGCAGCAACAGCAAGTAAAATATGAAAAAAAAAACAACAACAAAACGAAAATAGAAAAAAATTACCCACATTTAGCTATTAGCTACTGTGTTTTGAAAAAAAATTGAAAAAAAATCCCTTCACCCTTCCATACAGAGAGAATAAAACTTGTCATCGCATATCGCATTACTAAATCAAAGCGAAAGGACAACAACGAAACCCACAGAAAGACACACACAAAAAGTATCCCCTACTAAAACGTCCAATGCCAATAATCTTTTCCCTCTGCTTTCCTTTCCACTGCCTGTACCTCCTCTACTACTGTGGCTGCAGCCGGCGCGGCGGTGCGCGCCACCACCGCACCGCACCGCTTTGAGAATAATAATTATTGTTCACTGCGACTGCGGAAGATCACAAAATTATTTTGAAAAGAGAACAAGAGTAAATGAGTATACCAAAAACAATATAACGAAGAGAAAAGAATATCGCACTACCACATAGAACACAATTTACATGGCGTTTAAGTTCTGTTCTGAGGTAGACCCACCCTTAAAAGGTGGCGCTTCCTAGATTATGAATTTGCATTTTTGAAGTCGCTAGGACGCTAAGCTTAGACGCAAACATTTTTTTCATTAAGGCACAGGGTGATTCAGGAATGTTGCACCAAAAAGCTAGAGCGTGTAGGTTGAGTTGAGACAAGAAAAAAATCGTATGGGAGAGGGGGTCTATTCCCCTCCGTTTAGCCGGGAGGGGCCATTTTCTAAAAACATGACTTAAATTTGAAAAAAAAAATTATTAAAAAATAACGGTAATTCCTACAATGCCATGCTATACCTTTTTGTAAAGCCAAAAACTTATTATTTTATTGCAATTTTAAATGAAGTTATTCTATTGAACCGTTTTCAAAATATTAATTTTCAAACTCAAAATTTTGAAAAAAAAATTTAAAAAAAAATAATTTTAAAACTAATTTTTTTCAAAATTTTACGTATTTAGGTATATTATATTTGTTCTCAGAATTCAATGCTCCCATTAATTTTAAATCCAACACTGAAAACCGTATGGTTCTATGACTTTTTGTTGCCAAACTATTCAAAAGTATAACCGAACCTACCTACTTCTTTACAAAAAGACGAAAAAATTGGCTAAATAATCACTTGTGCCATCCCGGATAGCTAGATTTTTAGATTTTCTTGTTTTTGTAAAGAAGTAGGTTCGGTTACTTTTGGATAGCTTGGCAACAAAAAGTTCTTGTCTCAACTCAACCTACACGCTCTAGCTTTTTGGTGAAACATTCCTGAATCACCCTGTATATTAAAGCCTTAATGAAAAAAAAATTTGCGTCTAAGCTAAGCGTCCTAGCGACTTCAAAAATGCATATTCATAATCTAGGAAGCGCCACCTTTCAATTGATGTATCGCATTATATGAAAAACCGACTTTTATCTTTAAAGGCGATTTGCGGCTAAACTAGACGTGTTAGAGCCATCAAAGTCGACACCTTTAAACTCGATTTGCAGCTAAACTAAGCGACCTAGCGACTTCAAAAATGCATATTCGTGATCTAGAAAGTGCCATTTCTAAAAAATCAAAAAAAAATTGGTAAAAAAAGTTTTTTCCAAAACTTTGAAAAAAATAGTTAAAAGAACATTTTAATGCATTCATTACGGAACTTGAAATTATTTGAAAAAAAAACTTCTTTTTTTTACATAAATTACATAAAAATAAAACGCACCTTTAATCATAATAGTTTGTGCATTTACCTAATATCTAAATGTAACATCCTATCACAATAAAATATAGGTATCTTCCTACCTTCATAACAATAAATAACCTATCCTATAGGTACATACCTATGTAGGTAAATATGTATCTTCTTACATAATATGAGCCTATCAATATAAAAATTAAATTTTACTCTACCACCCACCACCTACCCACATTTCAATCATGTCAGGTATTTGCATACGACCTACCTCGGTTATATACGTATAGGTACATAACATAATAATATATGTATAGGTATCTATTTCTTTTCACACTTTTTGAATTTAAGTCCTAATACCTTCAGTTAAAAAGCTTCTTATCAAATCTTAATCTATTATTTACCTTCCTACCTCTTCAGGAATTCAAAATACCAACAACATAGGTAGCACCAACATATTTCTACCTCTTCCACAAAACATAAGAAACCTAGGTATCGACCTTAAATATGTATCTATATAATTAATTAATTTGTGTTTCGACAAAATTCCACACTTTGTTTCCTGCTCCCTCCTTCATACATTAAATTTCTATTAGTATAGTACCCACCTACTGACCGCAATTCTTGAATACTTGTTGCAAAAATAATATTAGGTACCTATATCTATATAATATATTTCTATTGTGTAACATTGGGTTTCCTCAATAAAGAAATACTGACTTCCTGCTTCCTTTCATAAAATATCATCTAAATCTGAAATCTCACACTTCATTATAACTCCCTCCTCTTAAAGCGCTTTAAGTTATTGTTGTTGCTTATTATCAAGAAATTGCGTGCCACCTGGATACTTAACAACAACAAAAAAATAATTGTAGCTGCTCCTCCGTTCAACTTAAAAATATCTATATTTCTATTGTATAACAAAATGGGGTCCACAATTAACTAAACACAACAACAAAGATTCGTTGTGTTCCTCCTTTTCACAAAATATCCGTTGCACAAAAGTTTCTTCCACCCAATTAGCGTGAGGCATAGACGATTTCCTTGCAAAAGCTATTTTCATAAAGATCGCGACATCTGTTTTTAAAAATCAAATTCACGAACCATTTGTAAAAATAACGCAGCAAATACATCAACCATTACATTTTCGGAATAGTTTTTAGTTTCCGGTACAATTTCCTTGTGTTGAAATGTACTTCCGGGTTAAAGTGTGTTGTGTTGGACTGGCCTTAGGTTGAATGATGCCGGTTGAAGTGTATTGGGTAGAAGTGCGTTGGGTTGGACTGGGTTGACCCCTTTCTCCAGAGTCCCTTAGGCGTCAGTTATAGCGGCCAGTAAAAAGCATCAGTAAAAATCGAAAACAAATGAAGTTGGAGCTTTTTTACTGACGGTCGTTTATAGCGATCAGTAAAATTATGTCTGTAAAAAAATGGAAACAGCAACGCATCCTGTCTTTTTCTTCTTCTTTCTGGTCGCAAATGTACCAGTAATTTATTTCCGGATGAACGAATTTATTCCGGATGAACAAAACAGTAAGAAACTAGAATAAATTATTGTTTCATTTTGAGTGACATGACAATCAGCTGATACGTAAAATGAGTTTTTGCCAGTAAAATCAAATTATTGGTTTTCCGTAAAAAATACATTACCGAATCAATATATTTTTTTTAAATAAATTAATTTATGTTATTCGCCACCGATTGGTATACACTTTTTGTTTCAAAACGCATTCAAACATATTAAATACTACAAAAGAAAATGTTTACTGATGCGTTTTACTGGTCGCTATAACTGACGCCTTATCAGGAAATAGAATAACTAGCAGAATAACATACTAAGTTCTATTATAAATCAATAGATGGCATGGCAGTATTTTTAATGTATAACCGTTATTTTTCGAATTACACTTTGAATAAAATGTTTATACTGAAAAAGTATAATGAAGTTTAAGTAAAGTGTAAATAGCTGACAGAAATGAATGTAATATCTGGGTATAACATTAATTTAATACAACAAAACATGAGGATTTTAATATAATAAGATAAGAAGAAATAAAATGCACGACTGGGTCGCACGAACTTGCTCTTATAATAAGCAATTGCGTAGTGGCTGCATATATGGATATTAAAAAAAAATTAAATAATTTCGAAAATTCTTTTATTTTTTAAATTAGTTTAAGAGTTTTCTCGGAAAAACTAAGTATGCAATAAAATTTCAAAGCTATACGTCAATCTAGGAAAAAAAATATTGAAAATCGTTTTACCAGTTTTTTTTTTAAGGTTATTTTTGAAAAACTTTTTCAAAAAATATTTTGAAATTTATTTGAGTATGCAAATATATGGAAATCTGTAGTTTACATTTGAAAAATATTTAAAAAAAAAATCAATGTACCCGTTTCCAACATATTTCGAAAACCAAACATTTTTTTGAAAAAATTATAAAAAATCAAAAAAAAAAAGTTTTTGAAAATTTTGAAATGCCATATTAATAAAAGTATGAATGACTTCCTGTGGCCAAAATTTTATTGAAATCGAATTTATAGTTTACGAGAAAATTTGATTTGAAAATACTGGTTCTATGAGAGGTACCGTTATTAGACAAATTTTGAAAAAAAATTTCAAACCAAAAGATAGATTTTCTTGCAAAAATAGCATTCTGAAAGTTTTATCAAAATCGTTAGAGCCGTTTTTGAGAAAATCAATGTTTGTCTTCAAGATTGTATGGCAGGTGCCGTTATTTTTGGACCTAGAGCAAAAATAAATAAAATGCACGACTGGGTCGCACGAACTTGCTCTAATGAGTGACAGTGGTTTATGGGCTTGAGATTTTGATAAAAATAAAATTTTCAAAATTCTTAAATAAATACTTAAACTAATTTGAGCTGAAAAAAAAGTACGCTATTTTATTTCTTGGATAAATTTGAATTTATGAGAATAAATTTAGAAAAATCTGTGGAGCGGTTTTTGAGAAAAAAAGTTTTTTTTGAAAAACTTTTTGAAAAAAATTTTCAAAAAAAATTCAAAAACGCCAGTTCATAGGTATTCACCAAATACATTTATTTAAAATTTTTAAAAAAAAATTTAATAAGCAGTTTTCGAAATATTTTTTTTTTTAATTTTTTTTTTAAAAATGCTTTTAAAAATACAAAAAAATATTTTTCAAAAATATTGGTATGCAATACAAATTGAGCTACCTACAGCTATATGTGTGTGAAATTTCGAAAGAATCGGTTGAGTCGTTTTCGAGATAGTCGAAAGCAAAAAAAACGGTCCTATGGAAAGTACCGTTCTTAGCCATTTTTTAAAACTTTTTTTTCAGCCATATGATTGGTCGTACCTAAAAAGCAACACTGATTTTTTTAATTAAAAATCGTTAGAGCCGTTTTTGAGAAAAATAAGCTTTAACGTAACGGTTGTATGGCAGGTACCGTTATTTTTTGAGCTAAAAAAAAAATTTCAATTTCCTCTCTGTACAATACCTAAAAAAGTCTATATACCAAGTTTGAAGCAATTCGGCCCACCCGTTTGGCTGTAGGTCTACATACAGACAGACAGACAGACAGACAGACAGACAGACAGACATACAGACGGACAGAATTTTTAGACCATCTTTTTTCGTCTTCGCTATCATCGTAATGTCATGTTTGATTGTTATCTCAAAACTTTTTTTTTCGACGAATGCATAACTTGCCTTATAGTACCTATAATCGCAAGTAAAAAATTGTTCCGAGGGACGGCCAAATAAATAACAAATACCAAATTTGAAGCAAATCGGCCAACCCGATCAGCCCCCAGAGGCGCGAACAGACATACAGACAGACAGACAGACAGACAGACGGACGGAATTTCCAGACCCACTTTTTTCGACTTCTCCATCATCGTAATGTCAGGTGTGATTGTTATCTCAAATTTTTTTTTTCTGCACGAATCCATAACTTGCCTTATAGTACCTATAACAAGTAAAAATATGGGAATATTTTTAAAAATTGTATTTAAATTTGTATTCATTAGGTACATACTGGTTGGATAAATCCAACTGCTTTTATTCTTAATAAACTACCAGCGATTTGTAAAAGCTCCAAATTGTCACTTAATCAGTCAATAATATTTAAGGGCTTTTTTCTTTTACATTTTTGCTGTCCGTGATATTACTTGCGATTATAGGTACTATAAGGCAAGTTATGCATTCGTAAAAAAAAAAAAAAAATTCTAACAATCAAACATGACATTACGATGATAGAGAAGTCGAAAAAAGTGGGTCCGACAATTCTGTCTGTCTGTCTGTCTGTCTGTCTGTCTGTCTGTCTGTCTGTCTGTCTGTCTGTCTGTCTGTCTGTCTGTCTGTCTGTCTGTCTGTATGTCCGTGTGTCTGTCTGTCTGTATAGTTACCTACAGCCTAAACGGCTGGACCGATTTGCTTCAAACTTGGTACATAGTATTATTATGACGTCCTACAGAGGGGTTTTTGGAATTAGCATTCTAGCTCTAAAACTAACGGTACCTGCCATACGATTTTTTGTGAAAAATTAATTTTTCTCAAAAACGGCTCCTACGATTTTGATAAAACTTTCTGAATTGTGTTTTCTGTGGAAACTTTATGTTTTGGTTGGAATAGATTTTTCGGGAAAAGTCTTATAACGGTACCTCCCATAGGACCGGTTTTTTGAAATCCGGTTTTCTCGTAAGTCACTTGACGGATTTCGATGAAACTTTTAATGTAGAAGCCCTCTTATAAAAGAAATAATATAATTTTGAAAATTGTCCAAAAAAAGTTTTTTTGAGTTTTTTAAAAAAGTTTCAAAATTTTTTTTTTAATTTTAGTTTTTTCCAAAAACGGTTTAACCTATAATTTTTTAATTTTATTTTTCTGATAAAAAATACAAAGTGCTAGAAGTTGGCATACTCAAAAAAAATTTGGAATATATTTTCGAAAAGTTTTTCAAAAAAAACTGTTTTTTGAAAAAACTGGTCCAACGATTTTGAAAATTTTTTTCGTAAAAATTCAAAAACGTAAAAGAAACCTGATGGCTTACTTCATTTTCTCCAAAAAACGGTTAAGGTATTGATTTTTAAGTGATTTATAAAATTTCATATGATTTTTTCAACGCTTTTTTCCCAAAATCTCAAACACCCAAGACCATTTTAACACATTAGAGCAAGTTCGTACGACCCAGTCGTGCACTTTATTTTTTTCTAGTTTGGGGTCAATTTTTTCTAGGAAATGTGGAATAACATAAAGTGTTAGGTTTTTTTTTCAATGAACAGGTAAAATATTTCACACACACCGAAACTGACTTTCGGGTAATTTTTCTAAAATATATACATTTTAGGGCTTACCCTCACTATAGATAGAACGATTGGGAACATAACCAAGAATCATGTCCTAAAATATTGCCCAGTTACGAGACATCATGTTTTTGAATTGAATAATTTGACAAAACTGAAACCATAATCGATGTATTTTATTAAAACTTTTAAGGTTTTGTTTTTCTCAAGGGTATCGATTTGTTATTAAGTATTACATATGTACATATATATCATACTAATAACAACTCGATTCAATTAAACATAATATGCGTTTGTTGGAATACATTAAACAACGAACAGTGTTTATGTTACAATTTAAAAACACCCACACATCATGCAATAATATGTTAAATCTTTAATTTTTCCGTGCTTCGCACTTTGTTGAAGAAAAATAATATCTATTGTGTAGGGAATAAATTAAATAATCATCTTCCAAGTGAAATTTGTTATCCAATTGAATATTTAAAAAGCATTAAACATTTATCAGTGTTTATTGACTTCAATCTATGGAAATTATTAAATTAAGTTTGTGTATTATACTATGCGATGCATATGAAATTACCACACCCTTCAGCCTACACCATTGTTTTCATATATTTTACATTGATGATTTTATACTCAACAGTATTAAAGTTCTATTAGTGTAATGGATTGCAATTGTAGGGTTAGTCCTATAGAACACATAGTCTGAGTCCGCGTCCCAGGCCCAAAGACTCAGACCCCTAAGCAATAGCGCGGACATAAAGTGTTTACACTGAGAATAATAGTCGAACCCATAGTTCCACCACTCTATATGCTTCTGCCTATACCAATGTTAGACAATTAACCAATTATCGTCACGGAATAATGGACAACATGAAAGGATCTAAAAATAACTTTGCTAGGATATAGATATATAGTTTCAAGAAAGAAAAAAAAAGATTGGTATCCTATCCTCTAAGTCTAATAATGACACAAAGAGTCATACATTTTTTAAAGGTTTTTATTGTTTGAATTCCACTATTTGTGTCTATAAATTGTTGGCACGTATCTATTTTGATATCCATCACATAATAGACAGAAAAGTATCAATGTTTTAATATTTGATTAATATCAGTGATGCAGTCACGAAATTTCACATAATTATGTAAGTATAAGGAAGATAAGATCGGTTTTGATGGAAGTTGGAACATGAACATGAACAATATTTTATGGAACTTTTTTAATTAGAATAACACAGTTTGGAATGTCCTCGTCAGGAAATGGGGAGGATAGTACAATCAAAATATTTTTTCACATCGTTACATCAATATGGCTTCCAAGGTTAAATACATTTAAATTTTATTTTTGACCTTCAATCAGTCATTATCATTTTGCAATATGCACTTTCAAGCGGCTTGGTCTCTAGACTGCACTGGTTTGCTGGCGTTGAAGACTTTACGAAATGGAGCGTCGATGTCCATTTGCTCTACTTGGCCCAGCCATCTTAGTCGTTGATAGAGTCGCTGTACAACACAGCACGTATCGTATAGTTCGTCGTTGTATCTTTTCGCCAAATGTAATTTTCTCGGTTTACGCAGAATGGGCCATAAATCGTACGCAGAACTTTTCTCTCGAAGACTCCAAGTGACTTTTCATCGTATTGGGAGAGAGTCCACGCTTCTGCTTAAAAATGTATTTTCGTGCACTATAGGTCACCGCATTCAAACGCCACCTTTAGAGTTTATGTACCCGAGTTTATGTGGATAGCCGAAAGGTGAACTAACAACGAACGTTGGATCCATTTGGATCTATAGGCTGTAAATACCTTCAGTTCTCTTTTCAGGAACAAGGAGCAGGAGGAAAGATACGCTCTGAAGATTTAACCATCAACACGATATACACGTCATGCACAAACCTAACAGGCTGGTCATAGAAGGGAAAAGATGCTGTGATGAAAAATGATAAATATGCCTCGGATAACCAAACCGAAAACCTGAAACCTTCCAAGCCACCAGAGGGCTATGACAAGGTTACAACATCAGCGCTGAAATCAAACGCAAACTAGCTCTTGCTTATCGCTGTTTCTTTAAACTGAATAAGCCCTATCGAATTATGAATCTCTTAAGGTTTTTGAACGCTTAGCCAAGGCAGCAAATATATATCGCAACACTCCTTTTGCTTCGTTGCGGGATCCTTGGAGCGTTGAAGCAGCGGCACCTCTTCGCCTTTAGGGAACCTGCCGGGCTTAGTTTGGACGATATTTTTTGGCTGGCTTCTATCCAACCTTTACTTTTTTGAAGTGGAGGTGGCTCCGAGATAGAAGTTGGAACTTAAGAGAGCATAGACGTGTCTATCCTCCGGCTCCGCGTGGCAACTCGGGAACAATATGAATCGCAGGGAAATTGTTGTAACTGAAACAGGAGTGAGTATTTGCAGCTGTATTTCCTTTCCTTGCAGTATTTGATTCCTTACCGGTAAAGTGTATGCGGCAAAAAGAGGAAGGTTTGGTATTGGTGTGCGTATTAGACCATTCGCTTCTACCTTGTTAAGTGATTGAATGCGCATATCGTAGGCCGCCTTGTGCGAGTATCGTGGTGGTTTTGGTTAACCGAATGCAGTAACATCTAAGGATTTTATTCTTTAATGCAAGATGTGTTAGATAGACCTAACCCCTCACAAAGAAGTGTGGACAATGGACATGCCTCAACATGTTCCATAAAATTGGTACTAAGATATCTACCTTAGGGAAGATCTTAGGGCTCTGGTCTAAGTCCAAATTGGCTCTGTATGCGAGTAGGTGTCCACGTAAAGCTTGCTCTTACTATGTATAGAAGACTCATCCATCCCGGTCTTGCTATATAGTGCAGAAGCATGAATCCTCTCACAATCGGATGAAAAGTCACCTAGAGTCTTCGAGACAAAATTGCTGCAAACGATTTATGGTTTTGCCTGCGTTAACCGAGAAATCAAAATTTGGCTAAGAAGATACAAGGACGAACTATACGTGATGTACAGCGACTTAAGCCTAGCCAGACAAATTGGAATTCAACGACTAAGATGGCTGGGCCATAAAGAGCGAATGGACATCAACGCCCGAGCTCGCAAAGTCTTCAACGCCAAACCAGAGGGAATCAGAAGCCAAGGTATGGACCTGATATTCGATGGAGCGACCAGGTAGAGGGAGACATCCAAAAACTTAAAGTGCAAAATTGGAGACGGCAGGCTAGTGATGGTGATGGCCGGTTGGCCTAGGAGCACCACGCTCTATAGTGGAGGCGGCATAAGTTAGTAAGTAAGTAAAACAATGGCGAAGCTTGTGGAGGTTCACGAATTTTAATAAGGGCCCCAAATAGTCCCTGCAATCTTTTCAATATAAACTAAAACAAGGAAGCTTTAATATACATCTGTTAGCATTAAGGCAAGAAAAAACAAAAAATGTTCGACGAAAATTGTACCAGGCAATTCATTCCACATTCGTGTTGTACGGCTAAAGAAAGAATCCCTACATTTCACTGTACGTCCGAAATTGGGATCAAGTGTAAACTGATGAGCGTTCCTAGCAAGATGAGTATTACGGGGCAAATGTTTAAGGTGGAACGCAGCTGGAGTGAGCATTTTTTGTAGAAGAACCGCTAAAACAAGGAAAGACATGAAACATTTCGACTATGTTCAAGTGATGGAAGGAAATCTCAAGTATATGTGGGTCATTAAAACAAAGATTGTCACTGATACGCATACCTAGAACTGATAGCATTTCGGCCTCCTATACTATTGTACTGAACTTATACTATTCCCAAACCTTGACATTTTTAAAATCAAATACACATCAGTAGAATTTTAGAATGTAAGCAAATACAGAGAACTTCGACCGTCGTTTTTTGTTCTGTGTTCTCTTTCTATGCTGCCAACAACAGTCAGAACCTAATATCAATTTGAAAACTACTGTTTTTTCTCTTCTTGCTGGCATTTCTATGTATAAAACTTCTCATTTATTTTCTAAAGGATTAAACTAATAATAATACAAATTGAAATGAGTTCTTTTGGAATTATTGAATTGCAGCTCGAACCCCTTCGATGTTTTCTGGGTTAGTGACAGTTCTTCGATGCTCTTCTTCTTCTTATGGACATATTTCTTAATATGCTTGATGGATTGAACTATTCAAGAATTCGATTTACAACGGTGGGGGCTGAACATGTGAAGGGAAGGTATGCTGCACAAGATCTATAAGGCATGCTTTTGAAAAATAAGTTTACACACAAAAACAACGTTGCTGAACTCCATCTTGACCACTGAAAACACGGGCTTACCTCCCATCTCCATCTTCATAGAATCTCTCAAAATTCAACCGTCTAAGAACGAAAGACAAGCAGCATAATCCTTGTCATATCAATGCTTCTCCCGGGCGCCACCATTTATAGCACATGTCCTTGTCCATGGTTGAATTTATATTGAAGTATTTTTTTTTCTCAGAAAATACATACTTTATTTATATGTATAAATCAACGAAACTATTAATTAATATCGCAAATAATAGCATCCAACCGATAAACCATTAATATCAAAAATTAAGCTTAAAATTCAACATCTTTTTCTCCTTGAAACGTTTACTGTGTAAGCCTATCGATTGTTAAAACAAACCTCCATCCAGTATACCAGCTGCACAGTGCACACACCCTCTCCGATATGCTGACCCTGAACGATTTTCGATTTCATGTGAACTCTCCAAATCGAAACTGACCCACCAAAACCATTCTCGGATCATTTGTAAAGGTACGAGCAAAAAAATAGGCTGCTGCTACTGCTCCCATCGATTGTGACGCAATCACCATACCCAGCGCGCTGGCTGGTGCTACTCCCACAATTACCCACAACCCACCCATAACCGCCAGCCAAACTCGAAACCGAATGTGCCCCAGCTTGTAGTCGCTCCCGCTAGGTATAGAATTCGACTGTTGCAATTTGGGTCAATGGGTATGTTAACACAATTTTGGCAAAAGTACAATTTCGGGCCGAACACAATTTTTGAGGACATTTACAACACTTTGTTTCCGGCTGATTGCAATGCAGCGAGAGTATATACTACACTGCCGAAGTTCCACCATCCACCATAATTGCCGTTGCCGGATCTCCATGACAATGTGCAGGTAATGACGTGATGGGAGTCAGTCGCAGTTTGGAGCGGGCCTTAATTGTAATTACCCCGTTTTGTCGCTTTCGCGATGTCGATGTACCATCAGTACCGCACGGCACACCATCTTGGAATTGTTCCCAGTGGTCAAACCACGAACCCTGTTGAGTGGGGTCGTGTCGGGTCGGGTAAAGTCGGGTCGGGCTAGAAAGAGCAGGCTTATATGTATAAACTCATAACACTCTTTTATAATATGAACCGCACAATTGAGTAATTTTATAGAAAATCAATACAACAGCGAGCGGTATATTTGGCCGTTTTCAACGTGTTTGTGGGAATACCTATAGGTGGCACAATTGGTCCGTATCCGTGTCCGTGTCGATGTCGGGTCGGTGTGCGGTGTCTATGCCAAAATACTCGCAGTGTCGTGGGGTGGGATAAATAACTGTTTTGAAATTGCAGAGGCGGAAAATTAAGAAAAATAAATTTGCACTCAATTTGGGTTTTGTAGTTTGTTGCTGTTTGCGGTCCCGATGTGGGTGTTATGGTTTGGCCTTTTGGTTGTGTAACAGAAAGTTTGGCCTAAATGGAAATAAACAACGTTCATAATAGATAAATACTATAGCTATAGCTATGAGTTCATTGTTGTATTGGAGGATAATAATGTGTAAGAAGAACTTGTTACTGCGATACATTTTGGTAGTATGGTTGGCTATGTTGTATGTATTTGGGATTTGGGATGATAACAAAAGAGGACTGGTTCGTAGGCAACAAAACGTAGTTGTAACGCTGGATGGTATTTATAGATTCAACTTTAATCAGATAAATCCTTTCAAACAAATAAGATAGTTGGTATCTATAGTTAAATTGCAGCTGTAGGGCATCAGCAACCAACTTGATATAACTCTCGACCTAGTAGTCGATTTAATGAAGCTTTTTCCATAGAAAGTGTTCAGAAACAGCTCCGATTTCGATCACTTTTACTTGCGATTATATTAGCATTCGTCGAAAATAAAGTTTTGAAATAACAATCAAATATGATATTACGATGATAGTGAAAACGAAAAAAGTTGGTCTAAATAGTCTGACCGTCTGTATCTGTCTGAATGTACGAGGGGCGTTCAATATATTCTCGGTATCGGGGTGAAGCTGTGGTTATATATATATATAAATTGACTTATTTATCAAGTAATAGTATTATTTTATTGCATTCATGTAAAATTTCATATAAATGTGGTTATTATTTCGCGTTTCATCTCTAGTTAAACAGAATCATAATGGCAACTGAGACGATGATGGTGAAAATTGAGCATCGCGCTGTAATTAAATTTCTCACTAAGCAAGGAAAAAGTCAAAAAACTATTCATGAAGAGATGGTGGCTGTTTACCAGGGTTCCGCACCTTCATTATCAACTGTGCAAAAGTGGTCAAGTGAGTTCAAGAGAGGCAGAGAGAGCATTGAAGACGACCCGCGCTCCGGCGCCCCGGCTACTGCTTGTACGGGAGAAAGCATCAAAGAAGTCGAAAAACTTGTTCTTGAGGATGCCCGAATAAAGGTGAAAATGATGGCAGAGATCACCAAGCTTTCAAACTGGTACCATTCACACAATTCTTCATGACCATCTTAACCTTTCAAAGGTCAGTGCAAGGTGGGTGCCACGAATGCTCACAGCGCCTCAGAAAAAAGTGAGAATCGCATGCTGTAGAGAGCTTTTGGAGATGTGTAGTGAGAACGCGGACGGTGTTATGGATCGAATTGTTACTGGGGACAAAACATGGGTTCACCACTATAACCCTGAAAGCAAACAAGAGTCCATGCAGTGGCATAAAAAAGGAACAGACCCCCCGAAGAAGTTCAAAGTCACTCCGTCTGCCGGGAGGCTAATGGCCACAGTTTCTTGGGACTCAAACGGAATCTTGCTCATTGAGTACAAAAAAAAAGGTGAAACCATCAACGCCACATCCTACGCTTCCACTTTGCATAATTTGCGGGAGGAAATTAAAAAGAAAAGACGGGGTAAACTCGCAGCGGGTGTGTTGCTTCTTCATGACAACGCTCCTGTTCACACGGCGCGAGTTTCCAAGAAATCCACCATCCACCCTATAGTCCAGACCTTGCTGAAACATTGTTTTTACTTTACGTTTGCAACGAACTGTTGGATACCCTCTCTAATTGCCTTTATGGGTGTATGTTACAATTCTTGCACCACAACCTGCTACGTAATCAACGAATACAAACCGAAATGTTCATCTTCTCACTTCAAAGCTGCGACAGATAGTTAGAAAACCTTAAAAAAATAATGCATATTACGACTTTTAATGGAAATGCCCCTTAAAAGTGGGTGTGTCCTAAAAATTTAAAAAAAAATTTAAAAAATGCATACACCAAACAAAACTTAGAGATACCTATATTTTTCATATAACGAACTAAAAAAATGGTTGAAATTGAATGTTAGAACCTTAAATTTTTAAAACTGTATGTTTTTTGTTCTTTTATGAAAAGTGGGCGTAGGTAAGCCAAGCCCGTTATTCAAACATTTCTTTTCATACACAAGCTTTTCTTAGTTTCGACTAAGAGACACACAAATTTGGGCTTGTGGATTCATTATAAATACCGTTTATTTGGAAACACAATTTTTGTATGTTAGTTTCTTATGAAGGGTGGGCGTCGGCCACGCCCAAAATCAAGTTTTTTTTGATTTCATACACAAGATTTTAATGTATACAGGTAATATAATACACACAAAATTTTATGTTTTTCGCTCTAATATAAGCATTGTTATTTTGTAAAAACAATATTCATGGTTTTGTATAAAAAGTAGGCGTCAGCCACATCCAAACTGAAATATTTGTATTTAATTTAGAGAAAATTTAACTACAACCTGCGTGTGCAAAACTAAAGCGTTTTACTTTTATCGTTACTGTACAAAAAACATAATTTAATTTTGCCAAATAGAGGTTGTTGAATTAAAATGGCGATTGTAGGTGTGTTTGTGGGCGGATTTCACCGGCTCAAGAACTTAGAGTTATTTTTGAATAAAAGATTATGTAGGTATACCAAGTTTCTTGCTCGAAAATACGACCTTTAGAGAGTACGAGTACCTTTACATGCGAACGGACGAACGGACGAACATCGCTAAATCGATCATGCTTTTGATTCTGAGTCAGAATCAGAATATATATACTTTTCTATACCTAACGGTAATATTTCTCTATGATACAAACTCCACGTCTACACCAAATAAAATATGCCCATTCTATAAAGTAGGGTATAAAAAGGAGAGGGCCTAAGTAGCTGCCTTGGAGGACCATAAGAAGTAAAACAAGTGAACAAGGGGAAATTATTTCATATTTCGTTCTGAGTTGGTACAATTTGCAAATTCTACTCCTGCAAAGAAGCACCTCTTATAGAAACTAGGCAGATTCAAGTGCTGCAAATCGAAGAACTCCCTTACGTTCGAAAATAAACACCATCTTACTATATACCAATTTATTATAAATTCGAAATCCCGATCCAACTTTTGCAACTATATTTTTAAAATAAAATATTTTGAAAGTTTTAATGTCTTATTTGAACTTTCTTGTTCTAGTATGAAATAATCATTATCCTTCCCATCTAATAACACATTAACTTAAAAAACTATAACATTGCACTGTAAACAAATTGCATGTTACCTTACACCACCTCACGGATTAATAATAAATCCCTCGATTCATCAACTACACTAACAAGCTTGAAAAATTGAAAATCCTGTCCTAATAAACGATAATATCCTGATTCAGGGATAACACACACACACATAATTTGCCCATGACTCACTCCTTTAATTTAGAAATCCCATATTGGTGTCGATTGTCGTCGATCTATGCCAGATAGTTTTGTTTGATACAATAAAGTGCGTGTCAATGTGGCCGAGAGGCCAACACAAACACAAGACAATAAAACTTTTCATGCACAAGGATAATTGAAGGATTAAAATACCATTGAATTGTTTTATTGACAGATAAACAAAACAATCGGCAATTGTAGCGTAATTGATCTCTGATTACACGAAACGCGTTTTACATGCACTTAAGCACGCAATGTTCCCTTTGGCGAACGTGATGCACCAGGACGGCGACAGGATAATGCATTTTATGTATACATGCACATCAAATAAATGCTCTTGCAATCCAACCATAAAAAGGACAACAAGGCGTCACCGTCATATACCTACCAATCGCTTTCAACGAAAACACACGGAAAAAAATAACGTTAAAAATAAAACGAACGTTATGCGCTTCCGTAAAAGCAAATGTAAATCAACCGAACTCCCAGATATACCGTCCGTCGATATTGTGTTTAAACTAAAGTGGCTTTCTTGTTGGCAATGTTTTTTTTTTTAATCCTCCATTTTTGCTTTTTTTGTTTTTTGCTTTTGTGAGAAAAAAGGACGAAGTATACACAGTCAAACAAACAAACAGGTAAATACAAAATATTATATAAAAGGTTCGGAAAGCTAGACGAGACGGACGGTGGTAATAGTGCGGCGGCACTGAGTCCCGTAGTTGCTGTCAAAATCTGCAAAAAAAAAGGACGAAGGTAACTAGTCTGTCCGCTTGCTGCACCGCGCCGGCCGTGCCGCCATTCGCCGCCACCCACTTGTCGAACACATGAAATATCGGTTAAATTTACCTCGAAAGTTTATATGTAAACATTTTCATTTCCGCATGAAACAGTGGCAAAAGTTAATCGCGGACGTATAATTACGTTGCAGGTTGCAGCACCATATCAACCAACACCAGCGACATCATCGACAAAGGTAGCATGAAACTTACCTACTATACTTTTGGTCGGGTCGGGTCGGGTCATGGTGCAAATTATTATTGGTCGAGTTTTTTCCCAGAAATGCCGTGAGAAGGATGTGCCATGTGCTTCTACATCCTGCGCCAGTATTTTATAATTTTCCAATTTTTTTTCCTTTTTATGTTAGGGAAATTGTTTCACTTTTATTTCACAATTTGTTTCTGATAATTTGCCAACGAAACGAACAGATAAACTCAACGAAACGAAAAAAAAGTATAATTTAAGCATTCTTTGGTTTGGATTTCTTGGAATTTTTTGATGGAGACTTTAAACGAAGGTAAGCACTTGTTATTTTGGTTTGGTTTTTTGGGAAGTTTATTTGGGGTTAGATGCATGAACGCTGATGTGATGGTTGGAAGTGGGTCAGATTATAATGGCTGATTTTAGTTAAAGCATACATAATGCGGTTGATTGGGAGGAATACAAAACGAATTCTCCGAACGAAATCGGTCACCGGATTTTGGATTACTTTATAATTCCTACTAAACTGACATGTCTAAACAGGATGACGTTGGACGTTCCGTCAAAGTTGGTAGGGCTTCTACTGAAACCAAAGACTTTGACCTTAGTCGACAAAATTGACTATTATAGCGTCGCTGTCGCCAAATTATTTGTCTGTGTGGTGGTTGTGCCATATCATAGGTGCAGACACTTTTTCTACAGGAAGCCGTTCAAAATGCCGAAAGATCAAAATCCCGAAAAATCCAAATCCCGAAAGATCAAAAGCAAATCCCTAGGTCCACCCAAATTAAGAAAACTGTTGACACAGCCGTCTGCCAGATGACTGGACATACTATACCCTTCTTAGTGAAGCAGCAAATTATAAGAAAACTGTTGCCTGCCAGAGTAGTGGACGTATTTCAAATCACGAATTATTAGATTTTTCAGTATTGACTGCTTTTCGATTTTGAACTTTCGGGATTTTGAACCAGCAGACATTTTGCTACATTTATGTTGGCCATTTAAGACAATGATCAAGAAAACTTCTTTCCTTTAAACCGCTAAAGAAACTGCATCCGGGAATCACACTCGCAAAGGTAGAGTTACAGCAATTGTAACACACTCATGGGAAACAATTCACAATTTGAAATTTTCCATTCAGGGAATTAAATAATTTTGGAAAAAGTGGAGTAGTACTGCCGCTGGCGAAGTAGTGAAACAATCCACAAATGTCATGTAAAAATGCACATCTGCAAGTCCAAATTATTAAGCAACCCACCCATACCCGGACATTGAATTTTATCAAAATCGGTCTATCACAATGTTTTTCTATTCATCCTTAACTTTCATACGTTGTGTTCGCACTGGTCCGGACAGATGGCAGCATAGCGATTTGTTTTTGCCTCTTCCGGCTTTCCTCGGACTGGCTGTCCATTTTTACAACGTCGAAAAGCTTACGAAGTTGTATAAATAGGGTAGGGTAAGGTGGGGCACTTTCGACGATGGGGCACTTTCGACTTTTTTAATTCTAGAAAAACGGTTTGTCATAAAAGAAATAGTTTGATGATAATTACTACACTACAATACTGCATGTACAGTATACAGTATGCATCACAAGCGAATCGTGACAGTCCTCGTTCAACTTTTCAGGTGGGTAGACCTGCTTTGTGTAAATTTGTGTCTGTCGCAAGTTCATGATGGATAAGAATAGGTAGGATAATATAACAGCAAAGTGCTCTCGAAGTCAGAAAGGAACTACTGCGTGACCAGGAGGGAACTTCTAGCTCTGGTACTAGCTACAACACATTTCTATAAGTACATCTGTGGGCAGAAATTCTTCCTGAGAACAGACCATGGAGCGCTAAGGTTACTTTTGAACTTTAAAAATCCCAAAGGACAAGTAGCAAGGTGGATTGAGAGGTTGCAGACATACCACTATGAGATTCAACATCGGAAAGGAAAACTACACTCCAACGCAGATGCATTTTTCCGGCAACCATGTATATCGAACTGCAAGCATTGCTCACGTCAGGAAGAAAAGGAGTCCCTAGAAATTCAACGAGCCCATTGTCGGTTGAAGTATCGAGGAAATCAGAAATGCCCAACAGGAAGATTCAGACATTGAACCCATCCTTCAATGGAAAGAGCACGGGAATAAACCAGAATGGGTTGACATTTCCGATAGAAGCCCGGTGCTAAAAGCCTATTGGGCTCAGTGGAAGGTGTGCTCAAACGGAAGTGTCAGATCTTGTGTGGTTATACAATCCCCATCGGAAAACGGGACGGTCACCGAATGTCCAGCAAAATTGGGAAGGCCCTTACAAAGTTGTCACCAGAATCAATGATGTTTTTTTATCGTGTTCAGAGAGGTGTTAGAGGCAAGATGAAAGTTGTTCACAGGGACCGACTATGTCGCTACAATGTCCAGGAAAGTGATAGATTTGTTCGGGACAAACAATCTCAAGAAAGGGGCAATGTTATATGAATGGTTTTTGTCTTTGGTCACAATTCGCCTAAAATTATACCACAGTAATTATGCTGTGATAATTCTGTTCGACTACTACTGTACTTAAGCATTATAAAATTTGAAAAATCTGAAAGCTTTAAAAGCATCTTGAAAGTTCTGGTTGGTTCGAGTATTAAATTCTTCGAGAACCTTTATACCAGTATAAATAGGACATCTTAAACGGAAACGGGACAGCTTGATTTTAACCATAGTGACGATTAAATGGTGTATAATTAGTGGTGCTAAGATAAATAAAGAAGTAAAGAAATTTAGTTTAAATAAAAGTGAGTTTGATTTATAGAGACAGAAGTTGTGATATAAAAGTAAAAGAAAATAAGTTTTATTTTTCGAACCTAAAACTTAAATATTACAATATTCATAATAATAAATATAAAATTCAAATGCTGAGATAAAGCGATGTAAATGGCGTGTGAAAAATCTTTAAAACAAAAAAAAAACCAGAATCTGTTGGCAACGTCACCTATATACTGCAACCAATTCTGAATCTTAACAGTCGAAGGACCCACTCAAACAATCAAGAAAAATATCATTAAAATAGGTCCAGCCGTTCAGGTGGAGTTCAGCAACACATATCTACATTATTCATTTCTACTCAAGGTCACCCTTTCGCAGAATTTGTATGGACATAATATTCGGCTTCAAATTGAGCTTAGTAGACGTACATACAAGTGCAAGCTTCTTGCAATTTGCAGTACTCCCAGCGTCAGTCAGTGTTTGGAACTACAGTGTAAATCCTCAACAGCAACCACGAATGCATTATAAAGGAAATAAATTATATGAAAATAACTTAAAAACAAGAAATACTTAATCATTACATTAAAATGTTTTTCTTGCTTTAAAACTCATGGATTCAAGCATTTCTTTCGTCCCAAGGTCCTTTTTTTTAGTCAGATTGTAAATTAACTAAAGCTCGCCGTCGCCGTGAAAAACTTTTTCCATAATATCTGTCATCATCGCCATAACCATTAACATCAAATAAAATTCCTAACTCAATAACATGCAAAACATCACGTAAACACGACCATTAAAGGTGAAACTGATTCAATAAAAACACAGCAAAATTATAATTCCCATCAAAAGTCCTTATGACGCTACGGCATCCATTTACATACCGACGCGACGCGCGCCGCGCCGCGCGCCGCCGACGCGACATCCAGTGTTGTGTTGAATCCGTTTCACTTCCATGCCATGGGTTGATGGCGTGAGAACAGATTGTGATTCCCTGCGCCTCCTGATGTAGTTGCCGAAAAAACGTACATACATACTTTGGTGATGAGTATATAGCACACCCTGTCGTCATCGTATCGCGCAAAGCAGCGTATAGGTATAGTCCTGTCCCCATCAGCTCATCCTTTCCAAACACAAGAACTGTCATGTCGTCGCTTACTAACCTCGGGCTAAATTTCATCAACGCAAACATCATTCAACGGTTTTTATGCGAAAAACTTTAATGGATTTTAACGTCAGGAAATTAAACGACTAAATCAATAAATCCTTTGTCCGTGTCCTTTGGGATGATGATGAATTCCTTGTATGAAGTGAATGAGAGGAGGCTGTGTTTTGTATAAGCGGCAGCGGCGGTGGGCACTGCGATGCCGATGCGATGGTGGGAAATGGATTTGATGGTGAAGGCAATAAAGAGCGAGGTGCCATATTATATATACATATAAAAGTTGGTATAGGAATCAGGCGTTGTTGATAGCAGGCTGGTGGTAGTGGTATACAGAATCAACGCAGCACAGTGCGGAGAGCGGTCGGTGGCGCAGCACAGTGTTGTAAAGTGTCCTGCCGCTCGGGAACCTGCCATAACCGCCTGGCATAAATCTGAAATTGGATTAAATCTTGATAATTTAATATTTTTAATGGAGCATCGGAGGAGCGTCAAGTTGGTGTGGCAGTTTTATAGCTACGCACTCACATTACTACCCATACGCAAGCAAAAATATACCTTTTTATAATACTTATGCAATAAATTGATAATGGCGGTTATGGTTATGGTTGTGAACATCATTTTGGGGGTAATATCAAAAAAATTCACTCGCTGGTTGGCAGTAGAGTCCTTTGCTAAACATTTTTGCTATACGATACCAGCGAGAGACTCATTTACTAGGGCGCGAAGCGGCGCGGTGCTATAATCATTAACATGGAAAGAACATTCTCAAAGAGAGGATATATGTATGTGTTTTGGTTCAGAATAAGGACTCAGGGATCGGAGTTCGGTGCTCGGTGCTGGGAAAGTGGTGTGGCAACATGAAATTTTGGTCTAATTTCAAAATTGGACGTTAATGAGTTTTGCGGCCCGCCTAATCTACGAAATTCAAGGATGCAATTATTATCGTGGTACTGTGCTAGGCTGGTAGGTTAGGTAGGTACTTCCCTCACTTACATACATTTATATAAGTTCAGTATTCCAAAGGCGGGTTAAGTGCATTTTCATGATGCGATGATGATCATTGGGGAATGTATGTCACAGGGCTCTGCTCTGGGAGTATAATATTTGTCCCGATGGCTTAATAGTGGACCAAAAGGACTTGCTTCATATATACCATCATCATCACAACTGCGTTGCTCTATATGGTTAAAAGTTATTACAGAGATTTAATTGAATGTAAAAAGTTTCAAGTGCTTTGAGTGGTCTGACTTGAGCACAGGGTGCTGTCGATGTGTGTGTCTTTGTGGTTTCTTATAAAGTTCTTTAAGGTTCAAGTGTATGGGGTGTTCAGGAACTTTTTTTTGTATTTTTGTCTTTCATTTTATTGAATTAGGTCGTCTTGAAATAAATGCGGTATACAGTTTGAAAAGAAAAACTTTTGATTCATTGAAAGTTCTTGACAATTATGAGTTTTCTAGGAACTTTTATGAACGAAGAAGAAGCATCTTTAAGATTTAATTAGTTCTTTACTCAGGATGGATCAACTTATTGCTGGACAGAGAAATCGGCCTTCCTTATTCAAGGACATCTGATCGGTCCTCAATGTAAATATATGCACTAAAAATTTTTAAGATAAATTTTCGAAAGTCACTTATTGGTGAATACAAAATGCCTGACTTTATTCAAGTAAATGCAACAATTTCGAGAAAGGATATTGAAATCGAGGAAGGATATGGAAATGTTCTTCAATAAACTTCCAGAGGTTAGAAAATAAAACAATATCGATGTATATATTAGTTTGCTATTGCATTGAGAATGTGAAGTGACGCTTCACAGTGAGTTCTACATTCGTTCTGTGCGGCGAAAAAAACATCTGTATTTGATAATACGTCCGAAATTAAATGAAAAATTATGTGCACCTCAAAAAAGAAAATTTCTTCAAAGTTTTGTAGCTTGACATTGAATTTCTTTCTTTGTTTGGTAAGTTCGTCGGCTTAACAATTCCTTGGAATATCCCTGTGCCCAAGCACTCATCACAAGTGAATGTTGAATAGTTTTCACATCAATCATGCAATACAGGGACTCATCTGTCAGAGAAAATGGTGACGTCCTTGACAGATATGAAGTTTTATTTAAGTCGAGATTTAATCCCAAGAAAAGCTACAAGGGCTTGGAACACGAAAGCATTTAGTCTTAAAAAAACCACTCCAACCACATCATTTGGCTTTGAACCATCATCCGTCAAAAATGAATTTTTGTATCTTAAACGAAGGGATTTTCCTCCCAGAGTAGGTACCTACTAACTTAAAAGTTTTTATCAAAATATATAGGGTGTATTTTTTAGAGATGTGGTTTTCAATCTGGCAAAGCTCTTTTCGGAGTTGGTCTTTTTGACAGCTGTCACTTGGTTTATGCTCAGTTTGGGTTCATAATGAAGAGACTTACTCCTCATCAGCGACGTATCGCGCGCTGCGTCCAATATTCGGTCGACATAACCGCCCAGGAATATATTCGATCCAGCAGCGGCCGCCACTTGCCCAAAATCATTTTTAAAACAAAATGGCAAACCCTTATCTTTATAATCAAGCTAAGTTCTTGGCCATAACATTAAATTATATGCGTTTTATTTCTTCTTGAAAACCACACGTCTAAAAAAAACACCCTTTATGAGTGCGGTGTGAGGCAGTCTATATTACCTTATGGAATGCTGAAAGTTTTCAGTATTTTGGCATGACATCGCTTTCAGGAACTTCCTTCAGAACTGAGTGTGCAGTTTCGAATGAAGTCTAAAGTAATTCGGCTGCAATGTTAGGTATTCGAGACAGTCCAGCAATAACTGAGCCCAGCTTACTAAATATTTTCGAAAAGTTAAGTTTTTTCTTTGGCGCTTTATGAATTTAAAAGCGAAGGTGAACTGTGGACATTGGAATAACTTCAACTAGATGTCTTTAAATTTGTTGAACTAAGAAACCCAAATTTAGTCCTTATCTCTATAGGTACCACGCCAAATGTGCGGTACCATCACCTATACATGCTTGTTTCATTAGGTATTATTAAACCAAATTTTAATGAACTATAAAATTACCATGTTTCTTTATATTTCAAAACTCAAACCCAAGTGATAACAATCAACATTGAAAACTGTCGAACTGTCGAGTCATCAAAAAAGCATTATCCATTAGTTCTGCAAAGGGTGACTGGAGTAATATTTACCCAGTCACCAACACAAAAGCCATAAACATATAAAAAAAAAAAACTGGTTGCCTGACTACTTCATACAAAAAGGATATGCTACTGACTGTCGCGACACCCCACCATCTCCCAGAGATTTTCTTTCTCAAGCTTAATTCTTGACTGACACAGATACAATATAAAACATCGATAGTCATTCGATAATTCGCTTATCGGAGTCGTAAAACTTCGATTACCGACATCATTTCGCAATTTATTCCCGCCCTTAATGCATTTATCAGCAAAATATAATCCCCCCAGCCCCGAATAAGGTTAAATGTCAAATTTGTTCTTCTGTTCGAGAGCTATATCTGCAATGACCTCATCAGTTCTATTGAATTTGAAAAGAAAAATAGAAAAATCCTTCGTAATCCTTGAAACAGGGATGAACTCACGTTTACAAGTAGAGCCAGGGAGTCATGGCATCAGCTACCCTCGCTATAACTGACAGACTGCCTGGCTGGCTGGCTTTCCAAGTAATAGAGAGTGCTTGCTTTACATGACGGAAAATTGTTCATCTAATGCAATTGCAGATACAAGCTATATACCTACCTACCTAGTAACGATATGATATCCATGGATAGAATAAACATGTCTTGGAATGGGCTTACACATATAGATATGGCGCCATTAATGATTGATAAGGACTACATCATGGAAGGTAGCGTGTGGCCGTGCGATAAGATTCAAAGTCATTTTTTAGCCCCCGAAGGAAAGGTGATGTATTTGAGATGCCACCTAAATGGCAACAGGATAGTAATCTCCCAAGGTACAGCTAATAGAAATAAACCAGTAGATGAGTGTTAGCAATGGAAGGAGTAGGTATATATTGAGTATTATACCTAAGCTCGGAGTAAAGTGGTGTAATAGCTTGTTCGTAGAGATATCAGCGCGCCGTCCGTCGCCATCGTGCTTTTTCTCCCTTAGGAGTATGAGGTTCTTAAAATGTTTTCTGCCTCATTTCCGATAAATGATGAAATGTTCTTTCAATTAATCAATTGTCAAGAGTTTTTGGCAATATTAAGTTGTGCTACGATAATAATCAGGAAATGAACTAGTCCAACTTGATCTACTCAACATATGAGAGGAAGATATGTATGTATACATATAATTGGAACTAGATGTGGGGGTCACGTGCGGCCAGTTTTTGGTAACATGGTCCATTTTTTGATTAATGCATAGCTATCAATTACTATGCAACTGTCTAGAAGAAGAATGTCTTGGTATAGTTAATCAATGAAAAATGGCAGCTAATTTGTTTCAGTACCGTTAACGTCTATTGAAAGTGTCTGAAACTATTAAAAATTACGAGTAAGGGTGATTTTGAGAAAGTAGTAGGTAATACTGGAATATTTTTATTAATCAAACTAGATGTATGCACTTTTTACTAACTAAGCTCGAATTGCACATTTGGTAAAATATAAATTTATGTTAAAGTCAATCCTAGAATGGAATATAACGTTAACCAAAATAAATATTCGGCATGAAATATTAGTTTTTTAATAAATAACTTGGTACTTACGCAGTAGTAAGCAGTATTGCGTATTTACGAGTACTTCTAAATTAAAATTTGTATCATATTGTGGAGCTGAAAAGTTTGTGTAGGAAGGTCTTTCTATCGTAAAAAACTACCGTCGACATAAAAAATCTGTTGGTAAATGTGACTAACTTCTAAGTTAACGATTTTTGTTTGAAATAAAATACCAAAAAAACTGAACCAATTTAATCCTACTTTGTTTTTTTTTTCTCTCATTAAGTTTGATAACGGATGGCTAAAATAAATCCATCTGAAAATATCCACTCATTTGAATTCTATTTATACAGGGTGTTTCCTAGTTCTCAGTCAATAATTTTGGAGAAATGTTTAAAGAAACAAATTTTCTTGATACAGTGGGTTGCGAAATTAGTATAGTGACATTGTAAATTTTTATCAATTTTTTAGTTTTGTTAAAATAACCAAATACAAAAAGTATTAAACTGTTTCGATACGGCTTTGTGTTTAATAGGTACTTTTTTTATTTGATTATTTTTTGAACGTAGATAATAAAAAATCTTAATTTTTTTTTTTTTCAAAAAGGCATTTTTCAGTTAATTTTTCAACGCATATTTTTGTGAAAACTTTAAGTCTTACAGAATAATGAATTGTACATGTAGGTAATTTTATTATCTTAATTACTGCATTAGCATTGGTAAAAAAAATTTAATAATCAGATAAAAACACAAAAAATAACGATAATTTTGGAGTTTTTTGATGAATTGTCATATTTGCCGTGAAAAATTTTTGTTGCACAACTTCAGATTCAGCGACCCCAAAAACATAAATACAATTTCACCAGAAATGTTCACTTTAAACTACCATATGACTGGGCTTAATGGTGGGTCATAAGCCAATAATCTGAATTTAGGAATTTTGACCCACTTGATGGGTCTCGAAAACTGAATTTGGAACTTTTGACCCACCTGGTAATTTTTTCTGTTACAAAAAAAAAAAAATGTGGAAAATTTTTCCTTTCATAGTTTTTGCTGTTATAACTGTAAAAATATAGAATGCTAAGCGTACGTAATTGAAAGAAAGTCCTTCGCTAGTCTTCAACGCTGACGTGCCAAATGCCATGGCATCAGAAAGTAATCGAACTTGATTTAACATTTTTAGGAATTCAACAACAAAATCCTAAGCTCCAGATTTTCAAATTATCAAACCAAAATATTTCAAATCAAATAATCTTATATGATTAAGGATTTTGGAGCTTTAAAAAAAAAATGGTATTTTTCTCAAGGTTTTATCTGTAGTTCTAAAACGTAAAACAAAATAAAAAATTTTTTAATCCGAAAATTTAAATTCGTCACAAGAAACTTTTTATTTTGGAAATTATTAAATTATTTAAAAATTTGACTGAAATCAGTGAAGATGTTTACGAGGGGGTTTGATTTGAAAATGATAATTTTTTAAGAGCCCCATCTGTAACAAATGCTCGTCTGTATGATACCCTTATACTTATAGGTTCCAACTTAGTTCTGTTAATTTTGATGCTAATCGATTCAGCGGCTTAGGCTGTATAGGTAGGTACTGGTACAAACAGACAGACCTACAGACGAACCGGTAGACAGACACACAGTCTGACCTTTTATTTGCTTCCTTTATGAACGTGTAGTAGCGCTATTTATTTAAAGGATGTATAACTTGCCTTATATTTGATAATGTAAATCTATACCTATCGCAAGTTAAAATTCATTTTACTTCATAGTTCTCCTATAGTTTCGTAGCTCGTTTACTTTCTTGCGTTTTTTAAATACATTTTTCTGATTAGGAACAAAACTGGAAACTATTTGATGTGACACTAATGTTAGTATTAGATTTATTTATATTTATTGAGGTTTCGTAATCACGTAAACTACGAAAGTACACAAATTATTTTAAGTGCATTGAAGCTACTCGACCAAGTTGTCCACGCAGCTTATGAATGATCAGACACATCAATTTTTCAAATGGAATGAAGAAAGCTAGGGTCTTTTGTTTTCAGAGGTTAAGAAATTTGAGTTGGGAGCACTGTTTTGATTGGTAGAGCCATTTTGTTATCTCACATGTTTTGTTTCGAGTGACGCCTGAATAACGCATGTACATTAATATTCAGATTAATTTGAAAAGTAAAAGTTTGGTGAGAGCTTAATTATCATTTTGAACCTGTGAGTTGGCCTCCAAGATTTCACACCGCTATACTATTTTCTGTGAGAGTATGTGAAGTTGCTAGTCTATACATCAAATTAAGTCAATTTTATGACAGCTAATACAATTAATCTGCGTTTTACTTCATTTTACAGGTCTATACCTCCAAATTCACACATTTTAGATTACAATTTTTAGTCTCCCCCAAATTATCTTATATATAAAAATCAATTGCTGTGCGTTTGAAGCGCTAAAACTCGAGAATGGCCGGACCAATTTTGGAAATTTTGATCTTGAAATATTTGTGGAAGTTCAGGGAAGGTGTAAACGGTGAGAAAAATTAATTTTAAGTAAAAAAAAATTACGACGACATACCTTGCTTGCAAAAATAAAAAAAAAGTAGTGTAAAAGTGTCAATTATTTGAAATATTTATCAGTCAGAATTTGATATATTAATTTATTGTTTTTTGTTTTGAAGTACAAATATACACAAACAAAATATGTGTTATATTTTTGAACGCTACAAATTTTATTTAAATGATGGTAGATGGGAGAAAATTTAAGATGGTAGATGGTAGCAGATTGTAGAAGAAAGTTTATAGAAGAAGGTGGTAGTTGGTAGATGGAAGAAGATGGTATATGGCAGATGGCTGGAGATGGCAGACGATAGGAGATGGTAAATGGTAGAAGATGGTAGATGTTAGAAGACAGTATATGGCAGATTTCAGTAGATGGTAGATGCTAGAAGATGGTAAATGGTAGATATAGCAAGATGGTAGATGGAAGAAGATTCTAGATGGAAGAAGGTAAAAGATGCTAGATGGTAGAAGATGGTTGGTGTTAGAAGATGGTAGTTGGTAGAATATGGTAGAAGATAGTTGATAGTAGAAAAAAGTTGATAGAAGATAGAAGACAGTAGATTGTAGAAGATGATTAATGGTTAAAGATGGTTGAGGGAAGAAGATGGTCGATAGTAGAAAATGGTAGATAAAAGAAAGTCGTTGACGGTAGAAGATGGTAGATGATAGAAGATAGTTGATAGTAAAAGCTATGGTAGTTGGTAGATAGCAGGAGATGGTAGATTATATAAGAAGGTAGATGGTAGAAGATAGTTGATAGTAGAAGATGGTAGTCGGGTAGGAGATCGTAAATGGTAGAAAGTGGTAAATGGTAGAAGATGGTATATATGTTTAAAGATGGAAGATGGCAGGATATAGTAGATGATATAGAAGAATTTTGATAATAGCAGATGGTAGATAGAACAAAATGGTGGATGGTAGAAGATTCTAGATAGGTATATAGGTAGAAGGTTGCAGATGATAGATGATAGAATATGAATACCCGCCTTATAATGATTTAACATGTACGAACAAGAAGGAATACAAAGACAGGTGGTCGATGGTATATGGTGGAAGGTAGTAAATGGTAGAAGACGGTAGATGGTAGAAGATGGTAAAAGATTGTGGAAGACGGTAGATTGTAGAAGATGGTTGGTAGTAAGAGATGGTAGATGGTACATCAAACGCGTCAATTTTTGATAATTCAACTGATATTAATTTTCTAGAAGAGTTTGATTTCTCCAGCGTGGTATTGTATATACGTGTTTAGCTGAGGCGTACCTACATTGTAAATAGTTAAACGAAAAAATTTAAAATTTCGAAAATATTCAAAAAATAAAGTGCACGACTGGGTCGGACAAACTTGCTCTAATGTGAAACAGTGTTCTTGGCGTTTGAGATTTTGGAAAAAAAGCAGGGCAAAACCTAAGTGTATGAAATTTTATTGATCACTTAAAAATCAATAGTTAAAACGTTTTTTGGAAAAAATGAAGTAAGCCATATCAAAAAACAGTTTTTTTCGAAAAACTTTTCCAAAATAGGTATATTAAAATTTTTTTTGAGTAGGTATGCCAACTTCTAGCACTTTGTAGTTTTTATCAGAAAAATAAAATTTTAAAAAATAGCTTGAACCGTTTTTGAAAAAAAAAAAAATTAAATGATTTAAAAAAACTTTTTTTCAAAAGCTTAAAAATTAATATTCTTTTGTCTTTAAAAAGGCTTCTAGATTAAAAATTTCATCGAAATCCGTCAAGTGGTTTACGAGAAAATCTGATTTTAAAAAACCGGTCCTATGGGAGGTACCGTTATAAGACTTTTCCTGAAAAATCTATTAAAACCAAAACATAAATTTTGCACAGAAAACACTATTCAGAAAGTTTTATCAAAACCGTAGGAGCCAGACAGAATAGTCGGACCCACTTTTTTCGACTTCTCTATCATCGTAATGTCATGTTTGATTGTTAGAATTCGTCTAATAAATCGGTTTGGAATATATGGGCAGCACGCACGGAAAAATGTCACAGTCACGTTACCTAGCTGCTTTCATAGCCTAGAAAGTCGATAAAGTGGGAGGGGAGGATGTTGGGTGGTTGGTTGATTGTGGTGGGGGTGTGTGTTGGCCAGGCGGGGGGGGGCTGGTTTGGGTGGTGAGATAAATATTGTCAAAGCTAATGGGTGGTTCCTTGGTGGCTGTAGGTGGGATGTGTGTTTGGTGTTGGGGGGATTTGGTATGGTTGGGGGAGGGGGGTGAATTGTCAAATATGGTGGGTTGGTTGGGGGTTGTAGGTGGGTTGATTGGTTGGCAGTTTTGGTGGTGGGGATGGTTGATTTGATGGGGTGCGATGAAAAAGTTGTCAAAAAAGGTGGGTGAGTGGAAGGTGTGGCAGGTGGCGTAGGTGGTTGGATTTGGGGGATTTGGTGTTGGGAAGGGGTGAGGGAAAAATAATTGTCAAAAATGGTTGGTGGTTGGTTGGTGGCTGTAGGTGTGATGGGTGGTTGGCGGTGTTGGGTGAGTGGCAAGTTGTTGTATGTGTTATGGGTGGTTGAATTTGTGTTGAGGGTGTAGTGAAGGGAGTTGTCAAAAATAGTTGTACTGGGGAGGGGGTGGGGGTGAGTAAAAAATTGTCAAAAATATTGGGTAAGTAGCAGGTGGTTGTAAGTGGAGTAGGTGGTTGAATTCGGTGCATGGGGGAATTGTCAAAAATAGTGGGTGGGTGGTTGGTGGTGGTTAGGAAGGGCTGGCTTTATTGTGCGGGAGAGGAGGAACAATTTTTTTAAAAATGGTGGGCTGTTGGTTGTATGTGGGGGTGGTAGGTTGGTGTTTGGGTTAAGGGGTGAACAAAAAATGTCACAAATGGTGGGTGGTTGATTGGCTGTTATAGGTGGGGTGGGCGGTTGGCGGTGGTGGTGGAGGAGGAAGGAGGGAGGGTGATTATTGGTAAGGGGAATTGCCAAAAATTTTGGGTGGTTGGTTGGTGGCTGTAGGTGGGATGGGTGGTTGGTAATGTTGGGGGGTGATTTGGTGTTGGGGGGGAATGTTAAAATTTGTGGGTGAGTGGCCAGTGGTTGTATTGGAATGGGTAGTTATTTTTGGGGGGGGGGGGTAGTGGAAGGAATTATCAAAAATAGTTGTGGTGGGTGGTTGGCGGCGTTGGTTGGGGGGAACTGCCAACAGTGGTGGATGAGTAGCAGGTGGTTTTAGGTGGAGTGGGTAGTATAATTTGGTGTAGGGGTGGGGGTGGAGTTTTCAAAAGTAGTGGGTGGTTGGTAGTAGTTGGTGTGAGTGATTGGTAGTGGTTAGGAAGGGAGGATGTACTGTGTAGGGGAGGAGGAAAAAATGTTCAAAAATGGTGGGCTGTTGGTAAGTTGATGTATGTGGGGGTGGGAGGTTGGTGTTCAAGGGGTGAAAAAAATTAAAAAATGGTGGGTGGTTGTAGGTAGGTTGGGTGGTTGGTGGTTGGAGAGATACCTATACACATGAAGTGTTTTGAACACTGGTTATCACGTAAAATTATCGTCCGTTAACCGACTTTGACAACCATGTTTTTGATTTTTTACGAATGCATAACTTGCCTTATAATACCTATAATCGCAAGTAAAAAAGAGGCGGTACGGAGTTCGCCGGGTCAGCTAGTTAAGAATATTTTTTATTAAGAAATCTGTTTCTCGATTGTAGATATTGGTGTAAGTCCAATAGTCAACTGAAAAGAACTGCAATGTCTAATTTAAGAAACTGCCATGTCTTCTAATTTCTGTCAGTTTCTAGGATTTCGACAACACCAAGGCCAGAAAGTTGTTGAAGCAAGTTGCCATTCGTGTAAATGAAATGAAGCATCAATCGGGTTGAGTCCGATTTATAAAATGTCGATTTGAAAAAATCGATCGTCATAATGTCGGCTTTCGAAAAGTCGATTGGTAAAAATACCGCCAGATCAGAATGTCGACTCTTATAAAGTCGATTTTGAAAAGATCGACTCGAAAAAAGGTCGACAGTGGCAAAGTGGATGATGTTCACATGCATGCGGCGCCGCATCAGTGTTGCGGCACAACTACAATGATTTGAAAATAATTACAAAATTTAAACTGTCGATGCAATCAAAAGAACTACATTTTGTATCAGGATAAAGTCGATATTTCTACTGAGACTTTTTCAATCGACATTTTCATAGTCTGGATTTTGCACTGTCAACTTTTTTTTTTCCGATCAATTTTCAGTCGACATTTTGACAGTCGATGAAATTTGTATTTATCCAGCCGACAATTTTTTCTTGACCATTCGTACGTCTCCCGCATCAATCCTATGCCAAAAATACGCTCATATCAAATTTTTAATATACAGGGTGATTCACGAGCGTTGTGCCAAAAAGCTAGAGCGTGTAGGTTGAGTTGAGACAAGAAAAAAATCGTATGGGAGGGGGGGTCTATTCCCCCCCCCCGTTTAGCCAGGAGGGGCAATTTTCTGAAAAATTGACTTATTTTGTAAAAAAAAATATTTAAAATCAACGGGTTCGTTTACAACACCGCGTTATACCTTTTTGGAAAGCCAAAAATTTCTCCTTTTATTTTGTTTTTAAATTAAATTGTTTTAACGAATAGTTTAAAAAATATAAATTTTCAAACTCAAAATTTTGAAAAAAAATTTGAAAAAATAATTTTAAAACTAATTTTTTTCAAAATTTTACGTAATTAAGTATAATTTTTGTTCTCAGAATTCAACGCTTCCATTAATCTTTAATCCAACACTGAAAACCGTATGGCTGGTAAGTGAAATGGTCACTTGTGCCATCCCGTAAGGCTAGGTTTTCTTGTTTTTGTGAAGAAGTAGGTTCGGTTATTTTTGAATACATTGGCAACAAAAAGTCGTAGAGCTATACGGTTTTCAGTGTTGGATTAAAGATTAATTAAAGCGTTGAATTCTGAGAACAAAAATTATACTTAATTACGTAAAATTTTGAAAAAAATTAGTTTTAAAATTATTTTTTCAAATTTTGTTTTCAAAATTTTGAGTTTGAAAATTTATATTTTTTAAACTATTCGTTAAAACAATTTAATTTAAAAACAAAATAAAAGGAGAAGTTTTTGGCTTTCCAAAAAGGTATAACACGGTGTTGTAAACGAACCCGTTGATTTTAAATATTTTTTTTTACAAAATAAGTCAATTTTTCAGAAAATTGCCCCTCCCGGCTAAACGGAGGGGAATAGACCCCCTCCCATACGATTTTTTTCTTGTCTCAACTTAACCTACACGCTCTAGCTTTTTGGCATAACGCTGGTGAATCACCCTGTATATGTACAACAAAATTATTTTTGGCAGTTAAATATTTTGTTTGCATTAAAGTTTAACAAATAAAACTAGAAATTATGTATATGAAAATATTTGTCTATAGCAACCGACGCAAATGCTGACCATTACCCCCTTCTTTGCTTCAATCTCTATCTTAAGGGTTTTATGTATTCAGTGATATCATTAAGTGAAGGTAATTATGGCTCTAACTTCTCTTATAAATATCCCTTATCAGCCCCACTTAAGCAAACCATACAGTAGACGATGTATAAAGTAAAAAGGGTCCATCCTTCTAGACACAAAATCCTCAGCCGAATCAAATCAACAAGAAGTTTTTAATTTAAATGGACAAATAAACATCCTTTTTTCTACGTGTTAAATCATATTTGAAAATAGCTGATCTTAAATACCTTAAAACAGTAAAGTACCCGTTACCCGTTACCCGTGTCCCGTGTCCCATTGCTCTCACCGCACATTTGTGTTTGCAACAAACCCCCAAAATGAAGTAACATCACGTCCTGTTCCCTTTTTCCCTAATCGACCTTATCACTTCTTCCAAAGGAAACACAAAGAGACCATCGCAGCATCCATCGTCCTGGTAAACTATATCTCTGCGGGCAATTGCCCCAGTTCCTTACTTCTTCATCTCCATTTCCACATCCACAACAATACTGCATTTGAATAAAATTCTAATAAATTCAAGTTCACGTTCAGTTCCGCTTTGCGCGAAAACTGTTTTGCTTTGCAAATGTCTGTCGTTTGAATTTTATGATACGTGTAACTGGGGCTCTAGAAAACGAACCTCAAATATGCTTCTTTCTTTTTCCATGTCTTTTGTCTGTGGCGCGAACAGATTGTTGTGTCAGGGGCTATATAATCTAGCTTCCTAAATGTTCCCCAGCCCCTTATTTTTGTACTCGGAAAATCTCAAAGCGATTAAAGTGTAAATAGAACAACCCAAACCCATGCCACTCTATACTTTACCCCTTTCAGTTTCACCAGTCAGTATTGCTGATGCCTCCACCTTACATACCATCACCAATGACAACATGTGAAACTAAGTGTTGCTAAGGACGAAGAAGTCGACGACAACGAAGACCGACGCGACGCCGACGCGACGTCGACGTCAAGGGGTGAATCACAAAATGATTACCTATTTTGTCAGTACAGATGGCTTTAGAGGTTGGGGGGCAAATAGCTGAAACAACCCCTTTCTGGTATCGCCTGGATTAACCCGTGCTACAAGCTAAAAAAGTGAAATGGGTACCACCGACCGACCGGTTCGAGACCCCTTCACTTTGTTGTCGATTCGAAAGAAGCTAAAAGTAGTTGAAATGGAATTATTTAATCCTTTGAATACAAAAACACAGATCGGCGACAGCAGCGGCTTTGTCATCCTCATCAGTGTATTAGGTAGACATGGGATTGTGCTGCGCTCTGATTGTGATTAGATGAAGTAGCACGCGAGAAATTGTTTACTTTACGTAGAAAAGGCGGGATAGTATAAATGACACGACGCGACGCGACGACACACGAGAGCAATAAGGAGGCAGCAGTAGAGAGATGGTTCAATACAAAGGACCACTTCTATTGCGAGAACATAGCTAGTACCTATAAAAACTGCGAAGTCTTATCGCAGAGTTCGCAACAATGTTAGGAAGCATTAGTTGTTGTCAGTGTTGAAAATGACAATCTGAGGATGCTCTTAATGATGGTACTTGCTGCGCGTATACTTACCCTCTCTTACAAATATAAACTCGTATCTAACAAGGGGGTTACTAACATCTAGGACACGTGCAAGGACGATAAGTCAGAATGAATTTTTCTGACGAGAGTTCTTGTTCTTGTTTTGTTGTTGTTTAACCGGGTTACTTCATCATATCGATTTTACAGCTCATAAGCTTTGCATATCTTAGAGTAGCTATAGTTGTTGGCACGTACTCAAGTGTAAACACTGACTTAAGGAAGAAGTGGGTAAATAAAGGTGCTTTTTTTTTATAAAACAGGACACGTGTGCAAATAAACGTTCTTGATTCAACTTTGATAATTAAATGATTTTGAGTGTGTGGAACAAATACCTACTGCGGGTATTCTATTCTATCTAATTTAAACTCTTTCATATTCAATTTTTAAAGTGATCCATTTTAATATCATACGGTGGTAGCTATAGGGAACTCTTGATATATATGGCAACACCATTGTGAATTTGCTTTGTTGTAGAAACTTCATTATTATCATGGATCAGTCATTTCTGTTGTTATTGTTGAATACCTGGGGTCGCTGATATGATCTATATGGAGTATAATAACAGAGGGCGATACAGTCAAATGTCATCAGTGCAGTGTGGCCAATCCAATGAGATTTGCTTTCAGTCATTGGTACACTCACTTTTACTTTTCTAGAGTTAGAACTGCGTTTGAGATTCCGATGACTTTTTTAAGGATTATTCACAAGGTTTTGATGTTATCACTTGGTTCCTCTTGAACGTTGACTCAATCCTGAACTGTATAGTCTCGATAATAATATTTGGCATTACCTTCGGAATGCCTTCTTGAGATCATCTTTCTTTGGTACCTTGACGATAATTTCGTTCATCGTTCTCTGGAAAAAGTTTCGTATTTCCAATCAAAGTTATCGAATGGCAACAAAATATATCTGCTTTCGAGAATTCGGCAGCTATGTTGCACCTCCATATTTTTTCCAGAAGAATGCATTGCATCTTTGTGCATTCAAATGCAGGTTTGAAAACTCAGAACATCGAACTGGTCGGTCACCCACCATGACCATACCAATTATGTGTTCCTATGCCAGCAGATCAAACTTGAAATGCGCCGCCAACATTTTTGACGCCTGAAAAAACGATCAACACACATGTTTGGAAAAGGAAAAAGTGTTTCCAATGAATGCATTTGAATCTGGCAATACTTTTTTCGAAGTTGGCCTTTTTGACAGCTGTCACTTAATTTATGCTCAGTTTGGTTTGCCATTTCATAATGAATGACTTACTCCTAAACAACGTTTGCAAATCGTGCAAATTTATTACCAAAATAATGGTTCGGTTCGTTCGACGCATCGCTCGCTGTGTCCAATATTCGGTCGACATAATCGCCCAGGAATTTATTCCAGCCAGCCACGGCGGGCGGCCATTCTTCCCGTTAATCATTTTTAAAACATAATGGCAAACCCTTATCTTTATAATAAAGCTAAATTCTTGGCCATAACATTAAATTATATGAGTTTTATTTCTTCTTGAAAATAACACGTCTAAAAAAACACCCTTTACTTCGTGCAGAATATTTAAAAACACAATAAAGCCATTTTTGATTAATTCTATCTTTTATATATCAAAACTTAGGTTGATAGTGACAAATGCAAGAAAATAAAAGAGGAATCGGATTCTGAAGGACTGCCGGATACATGAATCGTTCCTTAAGAAAAGCCCTGTTTTCGCTTAGATTAGCTAGTTACACAGTATTTAATTTGTCACCACTGTGTCAGGTAAAGCAGCTTATTGCAAATCCAAAAACAATGTTATATGTGCTCTACCAAATCAATTAATTGGTTTGGCTCTCCGACGGAACCTGGTCCTAGAAGAAATACAAATTTTAATTTTCCCTTTGGAAAGCAAACTTAAATTTTAAAACATTATGTCGGGTTAGGTACCTACTTTTTTGAAATCTTTAAATGTTTGTACATTTTTGCTTTGAATTTTGTCCACAAACGTATATTTCTCAATGGAATACACATTAGCCAAGCGTTTATTCTATATTTTTCAACAAAAAAGGCTATTAATGCAGTGAAAAAACCCATATAAAGACAGTCCCACGCAAAGACAAGATGCTGCATAGTCAAAGGCTTATGGTCCATACGATTTGGAACTCTTAGAAGATAGTCTCTTTTTTGAAAACCAAACTTTAGAGCCTCTGTGACAGTAGCACTTTCCCATCTCCGTATCAATCCTGTTTCCTTGACCTGACAAATAAAATCCTGAAAAATATCACCAAATGCTGAATGTGGTGCTTGTAGAAAAAATATTGGAAAATCGGGCAATCCTTCTTTTGTAAACCGAAATACAGGATTATATCGAGTGTTTTGAATTTCGATAAGAAAATTGCCAATGTCTTCACCAACTGCATAACCATAATTTGTGTTAGACATTGAATTCCTTTCGTTAAAATAAATATCAGGATCAACAGGATAAACAATCTTTTCAAAGCCGCTAGGACAATCGGATTTAAGCATATCCCAATCATAGTCGGGCATCATTATTTTAATATTATTTTCAACTAAATCCTGTATTGTTTCCAATTGTTTTGTTTTGATCGAAACCGTTAGAAATGATTTAACAAATACGAGATACAGATTAACAATGATAAAAGCGAACAGAAAGACCTGAGCGTGGAATCTGTAAGCTTTGCGGATCACCTTGTCATCGGGCATATTGAGCATTGTAAGGAGTGTTCTTCTGAAGCTCATCCAGACATTTATTCTTTTAGGTTGTTCAAGGATTGAATCCTTTAAAATATCCATTCCAATGATGTAGACAAAGGTAAGACCCACGAACAACCATACAGTTGGATGAAATGGTCTTACGAAGTAGTGGCTAGAATCAATGTTGCCCGAAATCGGTATCATTATTTTATTTTTGAAAACTCTTACAGGATAGCTGCTGAAGAACATTTTATTTTGTCCATAAACATTCATACTGATGTCGACTTCGTTCTTTTCTACCGCTGCAATGATTCCTGGTAGAAAAAACTTTGTTGAGTTGTTGATTATAATTTCCTTATAGGTTGCATTGTGCCTCTTCAAAAAGTTAATAAAAATGTTTCCGAAAATTCCTCCAATCTTCAAAATTCCATGTTTGTCTTTATATTTAAAAACTCTAGGAATATCCTGTTGCACAGTGGTTCGTAGAGCGAAGCCGTTAAGGTTCTTTTGGGCATCTGGAAGTGGATCATCCATATTTGGAAGCTTGAGAAGCGTATCATCGGTGTATGGAAGGTAAGCGTAATCAATACCTTCTGCACTACCAAAGATTCTAGAAAACTCATACTTTCTGAAATTGGAAAAATACAATTTGAGACTCTCAAGACTATGAGCAGAAATAAAGACAAATTCCCGAGAGTGTAATGAGTTGATACATCTCTGCAATAAATCAAAATCCGGATAACTGTTCTTTGGAACTCGTACAGCCAGAACAATATTGTGACGGAGCGAGGTGGGAAAATCAATGCACGAAGAGTCAAAAATCGTTACTGGAATGTGTGCAGAGGACTTCATAAAGTCTTTTAAAAACTCATTCTCGAAACCGACAAAACACAAGTTTGCTGATTCGGATTCACTGAAAATCTTGTTAAGAAACTTTTGAACTTTGACATCCTTGCAATTGAAAACGGGCAGAAGTAGAACTAACAACGGTATGAAGGCTGAGAAAATCATTCTTGAATGAATGTTCGAAATACTTTGGTGAATATTTCAACTAAATTCTGTTATTTAAACATTTTTTCATGCTAAGTATCGAAAACCTTGAAAAAATATGTCTATTGTATTTAACGCAATTTCAGGGTGTTTATTTGAAAAGCGAACATAATAATTGCTGTGATAAATATCTAAAATCCTATTCTGTTGGAAAACTGCTAATTAAGTGCAATAACTATTAAATTAGAATCTGAGCTAAGTGGACAAGTCATAAAGAATGGTTTTTATAATAAATGTTTTAATATAACACCAGTTTTCATTGTCCAATGATTGCGACTCTTGGGAAAACAGTTTGGAATTTAAAATTGCCGCTTTATAAGAACTTTAAGAAACCCCATGTGACTCATTTAAGAGAATTGAATTTATAAGCTCGATATTTACGAAACTAAATCCAATGAAATATTAAGAGTATAGTAAAATAATTATTAAAAGTCCTAGACAGGACTCAAGGTTGAATTCCAAAACCAAATTCATGCATTTAAGAGAGTTTGATGACTCTATCAATCGCTATAATCTTACTTTCTCCAAATGGATATAAAGAATGGTTCATTACATTGCAGATCAGACAGGACAGAAAAAAGAAGGACATAGAAACACAAGTCAACAGGATGCAGTTATTGACGGTACTTCATCTATAATTACTAGCCACGCACAATTAATTTCGCTGATCTATCAGGAAGCGATGCTTTCTTTGAGCCAAGGCCGTTGACAGATTGGTTTCATAGCCTAGTCGGAATGTGAATTAAAATGGAAAAATTCGATAGGTTTTTTTTTCTTTTGATCGTTAGAGAGGTTCATTTAGGAGCCTACGTAGCTATTTTCGACCTCGCAGCACTATTGCGTTGGCCGCCATCTTGAATTTAAGGCAAATTTGTTTTTGCTAAATAACTCGCTTATTATCAATTTTAATTTCCTACAACTTTTTACAAAAAATTCACTTAGCAGAAGTTGTTTAAAATTGAATTCATTGAGATATACAATCATATCAACATTGGACGAAAATATGGGTATGAAAACCCTCAAGGCCCCCTAACTTGGAACGAATCGAAATTAGTATGAAATTAATTTATATCACGCGTGCTCTATAAGTCAAACAGTGAAGATGCAGTTTTCTGGGAAGGGTGCTTCCAATTTGTCACATTTACATAATATGTAGGAGGAATCGTTAAGATAACTTAAATATCATCTTTAAGAAAATCCCAAAGATAAATATCAAGCTATAACCATTACGTTAATATTATTTGGTTAATAATTTAAAAATTTACTATAACCGTTAAACCATAACTTTCTTGATTTGCATTTTCAACTTTTAATTATTATTCTCAATACTATCAGTAACTCACTTACCTATATTTACCCTCAATATAACACACACAAGACACAAAGTTTGTAACGAAGTATTCTGCGTTACACAATTTTATGAAATATTATGCACACCCGCCCCATAGTACGTGCAAAACGAGCAAACACCGACGGCCGCATCACATAAATCGTTTTGATCGACCACCGACTGCTAGTGCAGACCCGCCTATTCCCCGCCAACCGACCATCACAGATCAAACCAATCCACTCATCAGTATTCAATCAAGTTCTGTCACCCACCACTCCCCTCTCATAAATAACCAGTTTCCTACATGCACTGTGTATCTGGTTGACTACGTAGCGTAGGTATACATACTACTAGCGTCATGCAAGCACAATGTGATTGACTGCATAGCGTAAGTATACATATTAAAATATTTACGCTCTTCATTACAATTCACATTGTGCTGTTGTAGCATATTGTGACTTATGGAGGTGAATTGGGTAACGAAAATTGTCTTTTGCCAGCCTGCCGTGGACTATTAATATAGTTAATTAAAAGGTAGTACCAATCAAGCGTACTTAAGAGGTGAAGTGACCATTGCTCTAGTAGCAATTAAGTTTTGGTGTAACACCGATAAAGGGGCTTCAGCTTCACTCCAACCGTTTATCCCTTGCTCTACCCCCTTCTGGCGTATAGCTTGGGCCGAGAAGTCACTGCCGGCTGATCAACAGTTTATCCTTGATTTGCATAATCAGGGCCGGGGCTTCACTCCAACCGTTTATCCCTTGCTCTACCCCCTTCTGGCGTATAGCTTGGGCCGAGAAGTCACTGCCGGCTGATCAACTGCTTAATCCCTTGCTCTACCCCCTTTTGGCGTATAGCTTGGGCCGAGAAGCCACTGCCGGCTGACCACCAGTTCATCCTTGATTTACATAGTCAGGGCCGGGGCTTCACTCCAAACGTTTATCCCTTGCTCTACCCCCTTCAGGCGTATAGTTTGGGCCGAGAGGCTATTGCTAGCCGATCACCCGCTTATCCTTGGTTTGCATTGCCAGGGCCGGAGTTTCTCTCCCCCAGTCCCTTGCTTTACTGTCGAAGTACAGCTTGGGCCGAGAGGTTATTACTAGCCGATCACCCGCTTATCCTTGGTTTGCATTGGCAGGGCCGGGGTTTTCACTCCAACCGTTTATCCCTTGATTGATTTACAGGGGCCGTATATAAAATACCATGTTAGGTATTTTAAGAACTAAGTTTAATTAATACAGGGCCGTATATGACATACGTTGTTATCTTAGAATATTAAGAAGAATAATTGTTTTTAATAATAAACTTTATTGTAATCGATGAAAAGAAGAGAATAATTGTTTTAAAAATAAACAAAATTGTAATAAATCAAAAGAAGACAGTAAACACATTTCCTAACTTTTTTAATCAAAATAAATAAATGTTTTTAAAGGAATTCTGAACTTCCTACCCAATTTTTCGACTTTTATTTGGGAAAAACTCTGGACACCGACGAGCTCACCTCAGCCTCGTAATAAAAAGCATCACAAGTTTATAAAAAATGAACGTTTTGGTCGCACAAACTTGCTCTTATGCTTTTTATTTGCTCAGGAGCAAGGTATTAACAAAAATAAAGTGAAACTCTTATTCCCTCGCCTCAAACTTGTTCGTTCATCTGTCAGATAAGAAGGAAAATTTTTTTAGAAAACAATTAAAAATCGAAACAAAAGTTTTTGAAAATTTTGAAATGCAATATTAATTCAATTAAAAATGGCTTCCTGAGTTAAAATTTGTATTGTGATCAGGAGACCAATTTACGAGAAAATTGAATTTGAAGAAATCGGTTTTATGAGAGGTACCTATAGTTATGAGACAACTTTGGACAAATCTGTTCTAATTAAAAGATGGAATCTCTTAAAAAAAAAAAGTACTTACCCTGAAAGTTTTATCATTTCATTTTTTTGACCTAGAGCAAAAATGGAAAGACCGCAGAGGGAAGTCAAATAATTACAACACTCCATACTCCTTACCTTATTGTTTAAAGCAATTTTATTGTACGATATGCCTTGAATAGGACCTTTTAATCTAATATACCTTTGAAAATGTAACTTTTGATAGAAAAAAGATTTAATATTTTGTATGCCAAATAATTATCCCTTTCTTTTGGGTTGGGTAACATTTGTCGATTTTTAAAATGTCGATTGGTAAAAATACCGACGGATCAAAATGTCGACTCTTATAAAGTCTATTTTTAAAATATCTACTCGATAAAAGGTTGACAATGGCAAAGTGAGTGATGTTTGTTCGATCAGTAGTCTGGATTTTAAAGATTTTTTTTTGTCGAATGTCGGTCAAACTTCAGTCGACATTTTGACAGTCGATGAAATTTGTATTTATCCTGTCGACATTTTTTTGTCGAGTATTCGTACGCTTCCCCTTTCTTTTGTAGTCAAATTAAAATTTTTTTTTTTTCAATCAGAAACTGAGTTATTGGTGAAGTTTTGATTTGTGTCCTTACTTTAACATTTACATTTCACGATAAAAGACTTTGAATAGATGACTAATGACACAACCAAAATAAAACACAACATTTTTTTAAAACATTAAAAGTCCGCACTCTGCCTTATTTGTTCACTAATTTCAAAGACGTTTTAAATTTTAGTAATTAAAAAAAAAAAAAAACAAATTTAAATATGTCAAAAAAACCTGCACAAAATATTATCACTATACTTTACACTAGTATGCTAACTGATCATGAACAGTGATCAGTTTGGATGACTTTCAATAGCATTATTTCTTTTTCAAAGATTTATCTCAATCTCACTTTAATTATGGATTGCACCTGATGTGGTAATTTAAACCATCCAATTCTCAATCCACTATTTTGAATACCTGGACTAAAAGGCTTGCTTAAAATTTATTAAATTATTTTTACCATCCTTCGATACACGGATCCAAATGCGAAAAAAGATACATTTTTCATAACCAATTAGAAGAAAATATATTCGACAAGGTTATCAATGGTCGCAGAGTGTTTAAACTTTGTACAGCACTAGCACTTGAAACATGTTAAATTAGTCATAACAACTAACTTGTAAATACATTCAAACACTCCACATAATCTCACTTTATGGGTTTCAAGATCGAATGCCATCATGAAACGCATCACTTCAACTTTTAATGATATATAATTGGTAGTCATGTGCTCTGATCAAAGCTCGAGAATGTTGATGCTAAAAAAAAAAATAATCAATTTATTATTGTTGTCGATAATAAATCAATCATCATCGAGCAGTTTATTCCGATTAAACAACAAAGAAGAGCTCTCAAATTGAGTAGAAATCAGGAAAATTCCACCATCAAACTCCCTCCCGAAAGCCAAACTCTCAAACTCCATAATACCAGGTATCCGACTCGTATCCTTGCATTATCCTGTTCAAAAACCATAGATTGTATGCATGTGCTGTGCATGGGTGTGCAAAGCCATTGCCAGCATTTTTCTGCAATTTTATTGCGCAGTGAAAATTATGTTATTTGTGCCAATTGAATGGGTGTTTTCGTGCTCCATTTGCGGGTAGAGAGGTGGTTTAGGGTTTTTGTATAGTTTATAGTCAATATTGGGTTGCATGTGGACTGGCAGCCATTATCATTATTATATGGTCAGATTAAAACATTCTTTTTAATTTTTTTTAGTCCCGCAATATCTCGGTAGCTATTGAATAAAAAACATTCATCAGGAATGGTATTTTTAATACAGGGTGACTGAAATAAAATGTAATTAAAAGTTGACAATAGTATTAAACCGGATTGAACACAATAATAGTAAATTAAACATTCGATTATGAATCATAAATATTCCAGTAAATTTGTTTTGTTTATATGAAATATTGATTAACTATTAAAACAAACAAAAAATCAGAATTTCATTCGGAAAGCTGTTAAAAGTGGAAACACCATGTATTTGGTGAGGAAATTGTACACTTAATAATCTATGCATGGAATAATCCAAACTTTTTTTATGCAGACACTTTCGAGTGGGCCTCCCTGATTCATAATAATAAACCTCAAAATGAAATTGTATGCGAAATGGAATTTAATTAACGAAAAAAAAGGAATTCAAAAAATTAAATAATAAAACATCTCGGTTTAAAAAAAAAGTACTGGAATTGTTGTGAGTGTATCAGATTTTTATTAATGAGTGAGTTTTATTAATGAAGCGAATGTATTGCATTGGAAGTTCTATTTTAATTTTAAAACTAATAAAATAAATGGTTTTATATTTTATTATTCAAAAGTTTTGAATGTGAAATCGATTGGAAAATAAAATTCTTTTTATTTGCATTGTATATTGCACTGGTTTATTTATTTTACTTTTGTCGTTTTTAAGTATTATTTTAACATGATAGTAAAAAGTTTAAAGTCAGACAAGCTATATGCCATTAGGTACATAAAGCCTTTGGTATGGCTAATTACTTCATCGGTTGAAATATTATCTTGATAACTGATGATTAATTTTATTAAGTTTTTCAACTTTTTAGCGTGCCTCAAGGTTCGCTGTTGGGTCTAGTTTTATATTTATTATATTCTTAGATTGATTTTTAAAGATGAACTTATGGCTTTTGCCGATGAAATCGGTTGTTATTATGGAGCGAAAATTTAAATTTGGGCTTTGAACTAATCTTTTCAAAACATATTTTAGGCCAATCTTAAATTTTCTCAGTTATCAGTCAGCTTCGTGTGTATTCATTGAGTTGTCAATAAGATCTCTGATAATAGTTTTTAGCTTAAAATGGTTATTATCTTAAAACTCCTTGGATGTTTTAAAACGAGTATGATTTTGGCTTTTTAATTTTTACTTAGTAAAAGCTTAGACTCTATTTTCTCTGGCACTCTGGTTAAATGATAGATTTATATCCCTATTTAATTTTTACCTGCGATATACCTAAGGCAAGTTATGGAAAAAAAAAATCAATCAATCAAATACAAAATAACGATGATATGGGGCAGTCGGAAAAAGTGGACCGAGCAATTCTGCCTGCCTGTCTGTCAGTCTGTATCGGTACCTACAGCCTAAACGGCTGGACCGATTTGCTTCAAACGTGGTACATAGTATTATTATGACGTCATACAGAGGAGTTTTTGAAATTAGCATTATAGGTCTAAGGCTAACGGTACCTGCCATATGATTTTTTATGAAAAACTCGTTTATCTCGAAAACGGCTCCTACGATTTTGATAAAACTTCCTGAATGGTGTTTTTTGAGTAAACTTTATGTTTTGTTTATAACATAATGTTTCAGGAAAAGTCTTATAAATATGTAGGAAGAGTTTTTTCATAGCAGATTTTCTCGTAAACCACCTCACGGATTTCGATGAAAATTTTTATGTGAAAGCTCTTTTATAAACAAAATAATACTAATATCTTAATTTTTCAAAAAAAAAAACCTTTTTGAGTTTTAAAAAGAAAAAGTAAATTTTTTTTTAATTTTTGGTTTTTTCAAAATTTGGAATATGTTTTTTTTTGAATATGTTAAAAAAAACCGTTTTTTGAAAAAAAACTAGTGGAACGATTTAAAAAAAATTTAAAATAGTAAAAGAAATCTGATGGTATACTTCATTTTATTAAAAAAAAACGTTTTAAGTATTGATTTTTAATAAATTAATAAAATTTCATATGAATTTTTCAATGCTTATTTCCCGAAATTTCAAGCCCCAAGACCATTTTAACACATCAGATTAAGTTCGTACTACCTAATCATGCACTTTATTTTTCCAAAATTTCCATGTCCAATGCCCCAATACCACTGTCTCACATTAGATTAAGTTTGTATGATCCAGTCTTGCACTGTATTTAGTTTTCCTTTATGAGTTAATATGTATTTTTTTTAAATTTATTTTAATTTTTTAATTTCAATTTAGTTAACATAATCAATTCACACGTTCTTGAAAGTTGCCCCAACATTTATCAAGACCGAAGCCGGTCTAGAAGGCGTTACTTTCTTCTTCATTCCCCTTTAAACTACCGATTAAATGCAATAACGTCCCTTCTCCCAAGGTCATGGAAACTCTAACATTTAGGAATATCCTGATGCTTTCTTATACTGGTATATCTCACCGAAATGTGTTATCCCAATCTCAACATAGTTTTGAAGGGAATAACGTTATCCCTGATATATCAAAAGGATTTAATGGAGCTTACTATCAATCTCTCTATCGAAAACGTGTGCATTTGGTATCGACGAATCCCTACTCCCTACTATTAGAAATATTCATAAAATAAATGCTGGTGTGCCCCAAGGTTCCGTTTTGTCCCCGATTTTCATTCTTATCGTAAATCAACGACCTCTTACCAATGACTTCTAATCTTTTTAATTATTTTGATAATGACAGTGTTTATATAGGTACTTTCACATTTCCATATTCGTTTCCAGATTTCTACCCTGTTATTCGGGTGCGTAACTTCAATGGCAACGTAGGATAAGATCATTATAATTCCATTTTGGCATCATTCTAAATTGAGGAATTATCAACCATCCAAAGCTCAATGCTGCCTTCTGCCGCTATAGTACAATCTACTCCTATTTCAGTTTCTATAAGTGTCACTTGAATTGATTAAACTAGGTATACATTATACATTTGGCTATCCTGGATATTATTCAGAAAAGTTCCTTAAAATTTGTAGGGGAAAGGACTATTATGGAAAAAATATTGTTTCACAACATGGCGGTAATTATCTTATCTTACCTTGTTTTATCGCTATTTCTATAACCCATTCCTCCCCTTTAACAAATTTCACGCAACACACGCATCACTACGAATGCCTATCAATTTACCCTAGAGTCTAACTGCCTGAACACAATGGTGTAGCTGCAGCAATAGTACGAAGCACTGTCAAAGTTAACGTCAAAATAGTAGCTCGCTGAGCAGCATGCACTAATGCAATTGTGTAGCACTAAACTCAACCAAAAATCGTGTCTGCCCTTTCGTTTGTTGTTGTTTTGCAGCGCAGCACGTTCGTGAAATAGGAGTCGAGTAGACTTTTACTTCAGCTACTCTCTGTGCTGCAGCTGCGCTACTGCGCATTGTAGCCATGCAGTACGAATTAGGTACATTTAACTGTGACAGTGCTACTTACTAGTACTACTGCTGCAGCAACACTATTGTGCTTATGCAGTTACTTTGGACGTTCTGCTAGACATTCCTTAGCCGCACCACACGAATTTGGAAAACTCTGTAACTACTTTTCAATCCAGATCCTCGGATTAACAGAATAAACGAAGTCTTTTTGGAATATGAAGAGCAAACATAGAAACAAAGATAAGCCAGAAAAATACACTAAAACATTGGATCTCATTTAAAATAAAAAGAGTGGCTTAGTTAGTTTTTACCAAATACCCATCTATTTTATTTTTTGAGCCACAAAATAAAACAAGGATCAATTTTTTATGTTAATAAGTTTTCTGTTAGGTAAGTTCCATTCTGTATTTATAATAACTATTAACCCTTTGGTGTGCTGAAATTTTCCTTCATAAGCCACACTTAAACCACACACATCACAACATGTCCTGAACATCCTCAACCTAATACCTAACCTAGCTATTGTACTATAAACTTCCTTTTGATTTAGACCATGTTCCACATTAACCTCAAAAACAAGCAAAATCTGGATTATGGCGAATATAAAATTTCACAGCAGAATGCTAGCAGAACCAGTTGAAGTGGCAGTGGCAGAACCACCATTTATAGTTCACCTCACTATCACTACCGCCCGGCGTCACCAGCATTTTAAGCGGTAGTACAAGCTTAACTCGTAAAAATCCTTGCAAAAATGAATAACTTATGTCGCACAAACCAAGGCAAATAAATTACGAAAAAAAGAAAAAAAAAAGAAAAAAAAAATCAAGTACCTACTAAAATCGAAAAGAAAAAAAAACTTTAACCGACTTGCATAAGTCCTTTGACCTACAAGCACACCAGAATAGCACACAGGACACAAGCCACCTTTTTTCATGGCGTAATTCATTCTCTGCACTATACTTCCTGTTGTTTTCTTCGTATTATACTACATCACCAAAATATAAACAAAACAAAAAAGAAAGAAGAAAAAATAACCACAAGAAGAAAAAAGGACAAAAAAAAAAGAAGGAGAAGAAGAAGACCATGGTGAAACACCATACCATACCCAGCCTGAAACAACAAAAATATGTTTCGTCCTCACCAAAAATTGTGTCGCCTACAAGTTGGGCCATTCCTCCTCGTGAGTCGTGATAGGTGAATCCAAGTACAAGTACACAAACTTCCAGGCTCGACTCGAAGTAAATGTTTCACTTGGCCATCTTCCCACTAATACAATTATGTCAAAGGTTGAGTTATACTTGGGGCGATGTGTCCAACCTATCAACCCCATATGACCGAGCAAAGTGATGTCCTCTCCGCAGTTGTTTTTATTTTTTTATTTTTTATTTTTTGGTCAACGGATTTTCCCAGGACAAGGAGGACATTGGCGTTGTGGAGTGCGGTTTGCCTCTTCACTTCACCCTTTACCCATCATGATTTTCAATGTTCATGTTCGTAGTCCAAACACTGTGTATGGTGAATTTTGTTACCAAAGTGCTAATTGCTTCCTAGGGAAAATGTCTCAACATTTTCCAGAGATAAAACAACATTTCAGTGATGCGGTTTGGTCGTCCGTCTCGTATAAGCGGTCGGTCTTGGGCTTCTTCTATGAATATAAGGAGAAGGCAAAGTGGGCTTCTGGCTGGCTGGCAGGCAGCTATTCTTTATTCTCTGGTAGTTGTTGCTGGTGGTCTTTTTAGCTTGGCTTGGAGTTGGCGTTGGAGTTGGCGCTGGCAGGCAAAATGTCGAGAACACTTTCCTAAAAGATTATTAAAAGAGATTTTTGTCTTCTCTGGTAGAGCGAACGACCGAAGACCGAAGACCGACGACGCGACGGTGACTGGTCCAGATCCAGATACAAATCCCATGCAGGCCCACATCACAACACAGCTGAAGCAAAAAAGTGCTCAGAAAATATTTTATGTGGCTAGGAACCATGATTTTTGGTACTTTACTGTTGCTGGCATTGTGGTGGCTGTCGAAGCTGGTCGCTGGCTCTTCTACTGCTGCTACTGCTGCTCCTGCTCCTACCCATGAGTATGAGGTGCATTATAAAACGAGGTAAGGTTTTTCTTGCGCTTGATGTTCACTTGCATAACACTTGATCTTTGTCGAGGTTGGCATTTTAGTTGCTTTTAAGCGTAGCGGTTTTTATTTTAATTCCGGTTCTTTTTATGTTTTTATTATGTCCTGTCATCGTGCAGGGAAAATGAAATCCTTAACATGAATGACGTGCACTAGGTATTTTTTTTCTTCTCCTTTTTCGTCTATTTCCTCGTTCATTTTTGTGTTGGCTTGGCATCTCCGCAGGAATCAAGTGAACCTCTCCTGTAAATAATAGGAAATGCATTGATGACACACAGAGGGAATAAAAGGTTGCTGTTGGAGCGGGTTGATGATGTATGACATTCCAAGGTGATGATGAAAAGTCGTTGGGTGAGTTATGTCAAATGGGGATTTCAAGACGTTTGGGAATTTTAAATTACAGAGTTAGAAGACATTATTTCTGGTTTGATGGAGTAAGAGATTTTGTGCCGCGAATTACGGTTTGTAGCTATGATTCACCATCGATCTAGAATCTGCAGATGTTGGGCCATTTCATCTCAATAATACATAAAGTCAAAATCAGAATCTCAAAAAAATGATTTCCCGCAAACTTAAACTAACAAAAAATATGACCAATTATTAAAAAACTGTATTTTTTCATTACTTATTTTGGATTTTACGGATTTTGGATTCATTGGTTGCAAAAGGCTCTTTTAGAGGTATAAGACTTTAAGTCTGCAGTTTTCATTGACAGCCATTTTGTCATCGGCCATGTGGTTTTTCTTTTCTTTCACGTTTTGGACCTGAAGTGAGTTTGCCTTTACTATCGCGCGATTTAACACCACTTAACTTAACTGTGGGGCATGCGAGGATGCTTTAGTCTACACCCATAAGACAAAGACGATTAAAGACTTGGAAACTAACATTCGCCGCGTTATTGAAAGAGTGATCGAAAATTGGACCTCAAGATTTAAGATTCAAGAAGTTTAAGAAGTTTAAGGCGTAGAAGAAGAAGGCGTAAAAGAAGTAGAAGAATTAGAAGAAATAGAAGAAGTAGAAGAAGTAGAAGACGTAGAAGAAGTAGAAGAAGTAGAAGAAGTAGAAGAAGTAGAAGAAGTAGAAGAAGTAGAAGAAGTAGAAGAAGTAGAAGGAGTAGAAGAAGTGAAGAAGTAGAAGATATATAGAGACATTTTATTTATATGCGTTTCCATAGCTGGTGAAGGATTGATGATTGCTGTCTCCAATGATATGACTTTCCGAAACCATCTTTCACCGGTAAACACATCAGCTTTTTTTAAAGCAATATTTGTACTTGTAATTAAAAATACTTAAGGGCAAGTTATGCATTCGGAAAAAAAAATTCTAACAATCAAACATGACATTACGATGATAAGGAAGTTAAAAAAATGGGTCCGACATTTCCGGCCGTCCATCTGCCTGTATCGGCACCTACAGCCTAAACGGCTGGACCGATTTGCTTCAAACTTAGTACATATAATTATTATTACGTCCTTCAAAGGGTTTTTTGGAATTAGCATTCTAGCTCTAAAATCAACGGTACCCGCCATACGATTTTTAATGAAAAATTAATTTTTCTCAAAATCGGTTTTTGTGTAAATTTTATGTTTTGCTTGGAATAGATTTTTTTCAGGAAAGTCTTATAACGGTACCTCCCATAGGACCAGGTTTTTTGAGATCCAATTTTTCTCAAGCTAATTGAGGGATTTCGATGAATTTTTGAATATTTTAAAGGCAAAATAATATTAATTCTTAAATTTAAAAAAAAATTTAAAAAAAACTTATTTTTTTTTTAATTTTCGTTTTTTTTTTCAAAAACGGTTAGATCAATATTTTTTTAATTTTATTTGTTTGATAAAACTACAAAGTTCTAGACGTTGGCATACGCAAAAAAAAATTGGAAAATGTTTTCGAAAAGTTTAAAAAAAATTCCATATAATTATTTCCCTGTTTTTACCAAAATCTCAAGCCCCAAGACCACTGTCATACATTGTATGTTTAGCCCTGCTCTTTATTCAAATTAACGTCAGTAAAAGGATAAAATATAAGAGTTTTCAGCTTGATATGTTCAAGGTATTTTTATTGTTGTTCTTAAAAGCTAGACTTAAATATAGGCCATGTATTAATCTCCATTAATCCTCATTTATTTTGTATCTAACGAATTACTATTTCCATTCTAAAAAAAAAATCAGATTGGCATAGTGAATGTGTCCTTATTCAGAGATATTATATATTTATTTCAAACATACGGCAGCCATCATGAATATAAAAGTTAACACACAAAACATATTACCCACACATTAATGAAAGCTCCCCCTAGTGGGCATTTCAATAAATCTCTGAAATCATTAAATCTCTTCTTGACGTCCATTATAATTTTATTGGCCATCAAGCCATCAAGCTTGAAAAAACACATCAACACACACACACACACATTTATGTATACGGGTCGTCATGAAAGATGTTGGCCAAGAAAACAATCTCATGAATAAGAAGTCTAACTTTTCTCCGAATTCCAAATCAAAAAGGACATCGCCTATAATAATGGTGAATGAATTCAGCGAAGAAAACAATTACCAACAAATCACTCTTGGACAATAAATATTGATCTCATGACTCAGCTCTGCATCTTTCTACACGCATTAAGGCATTAAGACTTTTGTGAATAAAAAAAAAGAAAAAAAGAATCAATTTCTTATCCAGTGCTATAGTATCCATCATCGCCGCAGCCGCACTACCACCACCACCAAAACAGAACAGACAGTTCTTCGACATTAACGAAAGCGCATTAAAAATTAGCTCGTATTTAACTTTCCCTTCCGCTCGATTAATCATAATTTTATGCTCGGGCTATAAATTTCATCCTGCATTTGGAGACGAAGACGGAGACAGAGGGGGCGATGTAGGAGCAAAACCATCAGCTCCAAGAACCCTATATTATCTACCATACAAGAAGCAATCCTGATGCTGGTCGTTTATGGACCAAGACGGAAAAATCAAAGAACCGAAAGAAGTGAATGTAGAACTGAATGTTTCCTTATGAAGTTATCAATTCTAACCTTTCCTGACTTTAGTTTCCGCCCCATTGGGGGTTCGGGAGGCCAAATAGGGCACTGAAGCGATCATCCTTGTTGATGCTTAATGGTATTCCTATTCAGAGTGTTATAGACCCCGGACCCGACAGCACGATGCTATTCGAACAGGTTTTTCCTTTCTCTTCTCTAGCTTCTTCTAATATGCCTTCTCTTTCTCCACCTCCACCCTACACGCTCCACCGTACTTGAGTGGGTATTCGGGTTCGGATTGCGGAGAGATGAACAGCAGGATGAGAAAAAAAAAATGATGGAAATAGAAAACGCACAATTAATCAAAAAAAGACGAAGTGAAAAAAAGGAACACAAAAAGTTTCCCATAAATCTCTCTTTTAGCCATAAATCCTTCTATAAGTGAAAATAAACTTTCAAGTCTGTTGTTCGGGATGATGCTTCTTCTTTTAGCTTGAAAAAGAGCTAAGAGCTGACCTACTACACACACATTGGTTTTGAGCTCTCACTTTTTTTTTTTTTTTTTTTTTTTTTTATGTTGTTTTGTTTTGTGGCCTTATGATCCTGTCCGTAAATACTCGTTCGATGTAGGACCAGGACCAGGACCAGCAGCCGTTAAGATAATTTTCGCATCATTAAATCTGACCATACCATAAGGTTAGGTTCAGATGAAAATGGACACAAGAATCAGAATCTAAAAGGATAATAATGGGTGTCGATATCTTTTTTTCAGGGGTGTGACCCTGAAAGATATTTGAAGAACGATGAAGAGGGGGATGGGATACCGTTCGTCTTTGACACTTGGTAGCCTGCATGAAGTGGCAGACTGTTGTGGCAGAGCACGGACTTAGCTTTGTTTTGTTATGGGAAATTTATACTTGTTGTTTCTGTCAAATTAACTGGATGTTGTTGAAGGTCATTTTCGACGTGAGCGAAAAGCATCGAAAGGTTTACGTGGGGTGGTGTAAATTTAAAAAAAATTGAAAAACAAGCTTTTCGTTTCTCATCAAAATAAATTTTAATGTTAGCATGGGATGCAGAAGCAGCAGCTGACGAGCATATTGAAAATGTTGGGATGGGGGAAAAATTAAGGTGACTATCAAACCGCATTGCACTTATTATTTGTATCTATACTACTTTGTGCTACACCTGGCCTGTTATTGCGTTTGGCTGCAAAGCCGAAAGTTCTGGGTTCAATCCTTGATCTCGGAGTTCTTTGTAGGTACTACCTCTTGTGAGGAAGAAACACATCCTCAAGAGTGTCTTGAAAAGCGCATCTCTGGTTAGCTGTTCGGATCCGGCGGTAAATTCTAAGTTTCTTCGATTGCTCTTCCTGAGTGCGTGAAAAACAGCAATTGCGTTTCACCCCCCCCCAACGAACTAATTTCACTTACGTCCCTTCTTTTCCAGAGCACGCAAACCCTGACAAACCATCAGATTATGAAATATCTTGAGAGACTTAAAAACTTTAATGACCATTAGTTCAGTTTACGGTGATATGCTTTTCACCAAACGGTGGAACCAATCTTAACATCGTTTTAAAGAGAAAAATTTTAATGCTCCTGATTCCTATATCAAAAGCATTTGATTTAATTTGGCATTCATATCTTTTATAGAAAATGTTTTCGGAGCGTTTCAAGCGGGTTGGTTTGGACGATTTTCATTCTAATATTCATTAACTAAATGCTGGAGTGCCTCAAGGTTGCGTTTTGTTGCATACTCCTTTCCCTTTCTTATCTTTATAAACGACCTCTTGTCTAAGACTTTTATTTGCCACGATTGTCTCGCTAATGACACTACAACCATAATATTTTGCGGATGTGTAGCTGCAACGTCAACATACAAATAAATTGTTGGCACAACAGCTCCAAGCGGGGCCGGGGCCTGTGACTTACACTCTCAACCATTCTTGTGTGTGCGTTGATATTCTGCAGGAATGGAATTGACCTACAATTTACCGCCGAATCCGAACGGCTAACAGAGAAGCACTTTCCATGACATTAATTACTCTTGGAGGATTTGTCACTTCCTCGCAAGAGGCAGTTTCCCGGAAAAGAACTTTATGTGGAGTCAGCAGAGATCGAACCCAGAACATTCGGCGGCGTAGCAGTCCGACACACTAACCACTATGCCATGGGGTATTACGGCAACATGTGCTTATGAAATTCCGATCCTTACAGCATTTTAGAACAGAGAATTATCAACTGTAGGGAATTTATGGCTTCAAAAACTCAATGTTTCCGCCTGCCGTTAACCCCCAACTCCGGTTTCCATAAACACTGTCAATTGCATATTTATTTTTAGGGACACTACACTAAGAATGTTGAATTACCAGGCTGAATATTTCCCTTAAAAACATCCAAAACCACTGTACATCACTTTATTTCCTCTCATCTCCTATCCAACTTTCCTTAAAACTCTTACTTACTTATGTTGGCTCCACTAGAACGTGGTGCAATTAGGTCTTGCTTAATATGTCACTCCAGCCGGTTCAATCTCTAGCCTACCGTCTCCAATTTTGCACTCCAAGTTGGCGGAGGTCTCCCTCGCTACTTGGTCGCACTATCGCAGATGAGGTCTACCTTGGCTTTTGACTCCCTCTGGTTTGGCGGTGAATACTTAACGAGCTGGAGCGTCGATGTCCATTCGCTCTACATGGCCCAACCATCCTAGTCGCTGAATACGAATTTTTCTGGCTAGGCTTATGTCGCTGTACAGTTCGTCGTTGTATCTTCTTTGCCAAATATTGTTTTCACGGTTTATCCAGACAGGGCCATAAATCGCACGCAGAGCTTTTCTCTCGAAGACTCTAAGTGACTTTTCATCCGATATTGGGAGAGGAATGGTCACGTTCTGACCAAGTCGGTGCTGGGATTCGACTTTTGTTGATGAAAGGATATACTTCGTCTTTTCATCGTTTATTTCCAGTCCCATTCTGCTTGCTGCTGACCCCATGGTAGTGAAGTCACCAGTTATTGCTCGCTTTGTTCTTCCTATCACATCAATGTCGTCCGCAAACCCAAGTAATTGTGTAGATTTATTAAAGATGGTGCCCGATGTGCTGGCATGGGTGTTCCGTATTGCAATTACAAGCACAATGTCAAAACAGCTGCATGACAGTGCGTCACGTTGTCTTAGCCCTCTGGTGACTAACTCGGACGGAACAGCGAGCATTTTCCAACGTCATCCTGATAAGGCGTATAAGTTTAGCAGGGATTGTAAAGTTGGACATGGCACGATACGATTCCACTCTGTGTTAATAGAAGCTATATGCTTTAAAATCGACGAACAGGTGGTGGGTATATCGATGTTGTATTCTTTGGTTTTCTCCAGGATCTGATGTGAATATTATTGGTCGGTCGTAGATTTGTCAGGTCTGATCGCGCATTGGTAAGGATCTATTAGATCATCCGCAAACGGCTTAAGACATTCACTTAAAACGCTACACAGGATTTTATAAGCGATGTGTAAGAGACTAATGCTAATCTATAGTTGGCGCAGAGTAGGCGGTCTTCTTTTTTGTGGATCATCTGCCCGATCAGAGATTACACTCATACTTGTAGGACATACTTTCCGCCGACCATATTTTCCAGATGAGTTGGTGTATGCTCCTGAGTCCTGACCAGGTCCTCGCAGTGTGTTTATTCATGAAAAGGATTTAGGCTTCAAGTGCGGCTTAAAATTTAATTTTAACTCTGAAGTTTAGAAAAGAGTTTCAATATTTAAAAGACTTAATTTTAAAAGTAGAGCATAGTCCTGCTAAAACGCTCGCGTGTCCTAATTTTTCTTGAAGATTCTGAGAGTTAAAAGTGTATCTCAAAGTGTATTAAAATAAAAATATTTAAAATAAAATTTTAATTAATTTAAACTTGAATCATCTGCTCCGTTGAATATCGTCACACTTAAGACTCTGTATCGATTGTCTTGGCCTTAAAATTAAATTCCGATTCACATCCGACAGCGTCATTTTGGCCTCACACTAAAGTACAAGAGACGACAGACAATACATCAAGGATTATATCAACTGCTGTCAATATTCACATTAGATGCTCATAAACTACTGATGTTAAAGCAAAAGGACCCTTTCATTATCACCTCTAACATAATATCAAATGATCGGATCAGATGTAAATACCAAAGTCTATTAATCATGATTCAGGTTGATGCGGCAGCAGCTTCTATAAAACTGTGCACATTAACCATCAAAATGTTTCAATGCTATGTGGGGTAGGGTGTGGGGTTGGAAAGGATATAATTATTTATGTCATTTAACCTTTTGTGAATATACTACAACACATGTATGTATGGATATACAGATGTGTGGGGTTAGAGGTTCATTTGAGTCCTTTGCAATATTAATTATTATACGAGATGATGTGTATCAAAGGATATTTGTCTCTCTATGTATGAAAATATTTTGTCATTTTAAAGGATGAGGAGCCCAATTCGACAGTGTTTCTGGCATGACATGGAGTCAGTTATTTGAGAAGGGATCACAAAATATATTATTGCAAAGAGGGTGGTTGGTTCTTTTAGCTGCCAGTCTCTCTATCTCTCTCTCTCCCTATGTTTCTGGGAAATCGTTTTCGTTAAGTGTTTTCTAAAATTTAATTAATATTTTGATTCTATTGGGTCTTTTGGAGATGATGGGTGGTGGGTAACTTATATCTCCTCAAATAAGCATAATAAACCCTTAACCTACATAATTGAAGTTGCAATTATTATGGGGTGTGTCTCCCTTGTCATGATGGAAATGGCAAAATTGATTTATTGTTGAATATGCGAATGGAAAAAAGCTCATGTCAAATCGACAACATATAAAATTGGCAAGTTATTTCAATTGAGTATTTTTGAGAGTTTCAACATTGTCAAGTTGAGTTTTTCGGTTGGTTGGAGTGGTTTAGGGTTGTTGCAATTGGACACGGTAGAAGGCACGGTTGTGTTCCGTTGTCAGTGATCCTCTCAATCATGTTCTCGGCACAGATATACCTTGGATCGGGACTTTATTCCTTCGGTTTATCATCCTTCTCATCAGTAGGCTGGGATGATTAGCGGTGTTTGCTATATATGATCGGCTTTGCAGATTACACGTGGCTTGACTTTTGCTGTTTGGTAAACTTTTTTTTTGTAGTGCTTGCTTCTTGATGTTCATGGTTAGTTGGTGTTGGCAGCAACACTTGAAATTCTCCTAGGGGATAAAGCGGCAACCAGATCATTCCATCTCTTTCTCTGTTCCTAGCATGAAACTTTAACTATGAGTATACGACTGCAAATTTTTGGACTGAGCTTATTCCTTTATGACAGTTGATCTCCGAGCTTCCTTTGTCGTCGACTTCTTCAGTGTACGCCCAATTCAGCGCCACTTCGTTTACTTGATATCATCACCCACTTTTGTTTGCCCAGTCCTAAGCCACAGTTCATTGTTGGATACGGTTTGTGGTGTGGATTCCAGATTTTTATGATGTTACGCTGACAACGGTTGACAAAGTCTTGCAACATACTCCAAATGTTGGTAGATCATCTCCACGTTTCACAGGCATATAGGAGCACGGATTTTAACGTTGAATTCAAAGAGTTTCAACTAGGTACGCCCACAAACACGCCCACAATCGCTATTTTTGATGAACAACCTCGCAATTTGGTAAAATTAAATTATGTTTTTTGTACAGTTATGATTAAAGCATAACGCTTAAATTTTGCACACGTAAGCTCTAGGTAAACTTTCTTCCAATCAAATAAAAATATTTTAGTTTGGGCGTGGCTGACGCCCATTTTTCATACAAAACCATCAATATTGTTTTTTTAAAATAACAATTGTTATATTAAAGAAATAAACTTTAAATTTTGTGGGTATTGCTTGCACATAAACATCTTGTGTATGAAATCAAAAAAATTGTTTTCGGGCGTGGCTGACGCCAACTTTTCACTAGAAACTATAAAAAAATTGTTTTTGTAAATAAACGATATTTATAATGAATCCGCAAGCCAAAATTTTGCGTCTCTTAATAGAAACTAAAAAGTTTGTGTATGAAACGAAATTTTTGAATTTTGGGTGTGGCTTACGTCCACTTTTCATGAAAGAACGAAAAGCGTAATCTTAAAAATTTAAGGTACTTCCAATATTCAATTTAAACCTTTTTCCTTCCGTTCGTTATTTGAGAAATATATCTCTGCATTTTCTTGTGTAAGTTTTTTCAATACGCCCACTTTTAAAGGCGTGATTTTTATAAAATACCTTTGTTCGGGTAAGATTGTTTAAACACTACTCGATTCAGCTGTAGTTTTACACATATGCCTAAATACTGATCAAAGCTCAGTTAGTGCTTAAAATTTGTAAGACACGCCCACTTTTAAGGGGGTTTCCGTCAAAAGTTGTGTAATGCATTGATTTTTTAACGTTTTTTAACTATCGGTCGCAGTTTTGAAGTAAACAGATGAACACTTATATTTATATTCCTTGGTTACGTAGCAAAGTGTGGTCCACGGATTGTTAAAAACACCCATAATCGCTAATTCCATTCCAAATCTAGTTTTTAAAAATTTAAGTTTTGTCTTATTTTGTTCAAATCGATCTGCAAGAATAAAATTGAATGTCACTGAGCTCATAACAATTGCCTTGGCAATAGAACGTTTTAACTTTGGGCGTGGTGCACGCCTTTTTTTATTGCGCCAGCATTAATTGAACATCACACCGCATAAAATTAATGTTATTGAATTTTTTCTGTCTGCTAAAGAAGAATTTTGTTTGTGAAACATCGGCTGTTTGCGGGAATTAAACGCATACACATACACATACAAAAATATGGGGAATAGGGTATCCAACAGTTCGTTGCAAACGTACTGTAGCTCTCGCTTATGTTTTGAAGAGATCTCCACTGGAAAAAAAAAATTCCGAGAGTACTACGAGCTTTATCTATAATATTGCTGACATCCAGGTCTGTTCCACCATCGAGTGAGTAGAGCTTGCGCCGTTATCGGTCAAATTTTCTTTAGTTCGGAAAAACAAAATTGATCTTTCTTAGTATTTAGAGTGCGGGTTAAATTTGAGCTCTCAGTTGACGTTAAACCCAAAGTACTTAACATTGTTACTAGCTGCAATAGTTGATCTACTAAGCAACTTTGGGACCAAGTTTCTGGAGTTTCTTACTGCACGACTACGGTTTACGGTTGTTGTTAATGTAGGGCTCTCTTAACCACATCAGTGCTGATTAAGCGGTGTTTATAGTTGCCAACTTCTTGAAGAAACCAAAAAGTCAGTTATTGCGGGATGTGATTCTATGGACATCTATGAATGGGGCTTTCAATAAGGCGTAGGTGAGCAAGTCATCCGCAAAGTGCAAGTTCTCGCAATTAGTTGGCACTGGTTGGTCCATTGATAATAAGCTATATGGTTCAATGGCCAGAGTTTTGATCTTAAGGTGACTCCGGCTTTGATAGATTTAAATGCGGACTTGAAGTTATGCAGTTGGACAAGGAATTTTTGATGGCAAGGGTATGTAGGCCAAAAATTGAAGTTAATGGATAAGAGCTTCGGTCCATACACCGTCGCCGGATGCATCTAACGGTTGCACTAGGGCTTTGGAGTGATATAGTGACATCAGAATGGAAGTGTTGTAGGTGCTTTACGAAAAAAAAAACCGCAAGACAAGAACTAATTGTGTTTTGTGTTCGTGACATCCACCGTGACATTTTTCCAGAATCGGGCTGTTATTGTTGATGAGGAATATCGGTCTGTAGTTGGAAAGCAGGTTCTTAGCAGCTTTCTTTAAGATTTCCCCAATCTTAGCAGTTTTCTAATTCAAGATGTTGCTGAAGTTGCTTATGATGATTAAGGAAAGCAAATTGAGAGTGTGAGTGGAGTCCCATCCCGGTCCGGCGGTCTTCATTGGCTTGGAATTGGCAACAATTTTCACCATTATATCTGCATTGCAAAGTTGAGGGCTCATTATATCTCATTTGCTGGTCAGTATCAAAAAATTGCATATTTGGCTGGAGATTCTGTTTGATGTTTGTCTCAATTTCTTTCAAAAGCTCTTGGACCGTCGTTAGACTGTTTGAGGAGTCTTATTCTAAATAATTTCCAAAGACTTCTTCGACAGTTTTGTGAACTGCTGTTGACACCTCAATGTTTTCAATTTCAATGTTTGTGATAAATTGCTATTGGGCATAGTGGAAAGTGCTTCAACGCCAAAGATTCTTTGCTAAATCCACGATTGCCACTAATGATTAAGTGAAAAATCATCCAAGAGTGAAAATTGCCACAAAAAATTTCACAACTATTAGTTTTGATAAAATAATGTCCAGTATCGAATTTATACCCAAGAGACGCTAAGCCTGACTTCACAGTAGCCTATTCTTCTTCGACCACAACAACACATTTTGGGAAACTTCCTGGAACAATCATCTGAGGACCACAGCTTTACCTCATGTTGACTGGGTAAATTCTGAAAGCATCTGGAGGTTGCTTGTTGCGAGAGGTATCCTGTTATTAAAGAGTCACAAAACAACGCAAGGTGATCAGTTTTTCACAATTAATAGCTTTCCGAACTATTCGATGAGAAGTGATACAAGGAGATGTCCTGTCACCAATTCTATTTTTTGCTGGCAGATGACGGTGGGTGCAAATGAAAAATATGGTTTCCCATTCCCATAGAGTCCGTTAGACAGTCTGTACCACATTGGTCGTGCAAAAGGGACAAATGTCTCATGGTTGAAAATATTGTAAATCATATTTAGACCACTTTGCACCTACTTCTACCTTCACCAAATCACATTGTCAGAGTTATTAAAAACAATTAACTTAACCTGAAAATGGTTTTCTTAAACCATAAAAGTTTTTGGCTTAATAAATTTCAAATTTAACATTTTTATATCCCTGCACCCACCGGCAACATCTAGTCCCTTAAAAATTAGCACCCCATAGATAAACTACCTTTCACCATAAGTCATTAATTACGAAGGGGAATAATTAAACCGACATTCACGTTTTCCAAATGTAAACACAAATCAAGCCACTTACCATATAGGTTAGCTAAGTGCAAACACAAAACGTTATATCCCTAGCCCTATACAATAAATCACTACCTCGCCAAGCTCCAATTAATGAAAGTTTGGGGTTCTTAAAATTCTACGAGTGTATACGTTGCTAGCTGCTATATCCTCGCGACAAGTTAAATTCGAAAATCATGGTCTCATCGAGAAAATATTTGCGTAGGCAATATTTACATGAAAACTTTTTACCGTTCCCAACGTTCCATCACTCGAACTCTCACCCTCCTCACTCTCTCGATTTCTAAAAATGTGAAAACAAAAAAAAGCCCACATCAACACAGCTAGGACGTGACGGAAAGTATTTTACAACTCACGTTCGTTGTTTAATTTATTTTTATAAACATTTTTTTTTTTTTGGTTTCTTTAGGAATCGTACAATCACCACCCCTGACAGAGAGACCATTTCACAATAAGTTTTTTCTCTAATCGCTGATGATTGTTTACAGTATCAGCGGAATACGGAATACCTGGCTATGCATCATCAGCCCCCTGTCCTATTACTGTTTGATGTTGTGTCCCGTGTCCGGGGTAGAGGTTTTCCTTTTTTCAAGTTCCATTTCATCACGGTTGATGGTTTGCTAATGGATTCTCATCTCCCCATCATCGGTTTGTTTGATGATTTCTCTTAGTTTGACTTTGTTCTCGAATTGGGCGCCATTTATTTGGCGCCCAACAATAATTATCAAAAAATTCAATAAAACACAAATAATAGATTGAATTTGTTTCTGTTATCCATGCAATGACAGATTTGTATGTTTTTGATGTTATGATTTGACAGGAACCATGTTCTTTCCTACCTTATTTCTTAATCACTGACATTTTTGATAAATCAAAACAGTCACTTCTCGTCGTGGCTTGTTGGAATTGTAACAATTATTGAAGTAGCACCTATTTTTGAAATAAACGAATTTGTGATGAGATTTCAAATAGAATTTCAATTTGCACACTCGTAGGCAATCTATTTAATTTGAATGGTAAACTTCGGGGAAATGGGGACGGTGAAGTCAAGCAGCAGAAATTTTCTTTGATTTTGTAAAATTTCCGCGGAAACTTTTGACAGTGGATTTGACATATTGCGAGTGAAGCGATTGACACATAAGATAAGCAGCATGACGGATGCCAGTGGTTGTTCGATGACATACATTTGATCGACTGTTAAATAGATTGGAATTTTGTAACGCCCTGCACGCCTATGCAGCCATAAGAAAATGATATTATATTTAGGAACTGTGACAAGTAAATTTCCAAGTGACATCTGTCAGAGGCACACATAAAACACATTGTATTGAACTGCCAGTTGAAGTCATACTCAAACGATTTAACTTGCTTTTCTAGAAAATTGTGGTTGCTTTGGAGTGAGAAAGTGAGAATATTTGAAATTCGGGTTCGAAATTAATTTATTGAATATAGCTAGGAATTGGAATTCAATTGAAATGTCAAGAACTGTGAGAAATTTCAGTATTGTTTTGAGATGACAATTTACCTTTATCCAAATCCTTTGTATCGTGTTGAAATAATTTTATATAAATGTTATGATTGAAGTGTAAGGTTATGGGTGTGACATTGTTTTAAAATGTTCGTTTTTCTCTCCAACTCCCAGATGATTATCATAACTGAAAAGTTAAATATCTGTCTTGCCAAAACCTCTCTATAGGCTTTAAATTATTTTTTAGCGCAAAATAGAGCTATCAAGCGGAACACAAATTAGTGGACAAATGGAATATCCCAAAGATTACGGATAATGCAATGATTATTGGTTGAGGGAATATGAAAAAATTGTGTTCGCTCAAAAACTTCAAACAAGCTGTTAATAAAAAATTGAAGGGTAGATACTTAAAACAAAACAAGACTTAGACAGGCGAACCGATGTTATATGGAAAAGGTACCGTTATTTTCCGATCTGACATAGCCAGGAAGGTGGCAGTAAGCACGGGCCATCGGCCAGTGGCTGTGCATGTTTTGTCCATGCTGCAAGCTGAAGCTTTTTTAAGAAGACCCTGGGGAACTATGAAACAAAAGGTTCAAGAATCCACCTCCAAAAATACCTTGCAACAATCAAAGAATTTCAAAGGACCCGCCTGAGAATCATATACAGCTCGCCTAAGTGGTGGGGTATAATTCTTGGGAGGTACCTAGGCTAAACTCGCTTACTGAACCAGCTCCTTGACAGCACCATTGTACCCTCACCAACCAGCAACCTGATACTAGGTGGCATAAAGACTGGAGTATTGTGAAATATGAAATATAAAACTGTCCTAGCGTTGGCTTGATCATCCAAGTGAAGGCTAGTTCATTCAATCGTTCTCCTTCAAAAACATCCTTCAAATCCTTCTAATCAAACAATAAAAGGATTGGCTATATGAATAACCTAGGTGCTGGGGTATGACTCTTGAATGTTTCCTAGGCTGATCCCCCTTACTTGGCCCCCTGACGGAGTCAATGTTACCATACAAACCAGCACCCTGCCTATTTAGCATAACGTCTGGAGTCTGGTTGCTTGAAATAGTGTTAAGGGTGCCTTGGCAGCTTACGCGATTGTTTCCCCTCCTCTTTTCTGACTCAAACAATCTAGGGTCGGCAGAGAAACGAATTCGAGAACCATACACCTCGCCTACTTCGAACCCGCTTACTGAAACAACACTTTGACAGAACCATTGATCCCGTCCTTCGTCGACAAAAACATCCTGTTACATTCTTGCAATCCTTCCTTTAATTGTTTAATTTTTAATTATGGTAACAAAATGGCGCATGCCAACTCTAATTAAGTTCTTCTTAGGATTTTTTCAGATCAATTAGGAATTGCCATTTCTACCTATAGCTAGCATCTTAATTAAGCTGTGCTTGGATAAAATGGTCAATGTTGTTCCTTGTGGGGCTTAGCAGTTCCCTGGAATACCTCCCGATAGAGTTGAACGTTCAACTATAATTGTTCCACCATTTCGCTGAGAGACGATCGATAGTTGAGTTCTTGAGCTGTTTTAGAGTAAGCGGCGTATTAAGGGTGTAAAATGCGTCATGCTTAACAAGTCTTAATTCGCTTCTTCAATATTAAACCATTTATTTTTGTGTGTGTTTTTTAAATCCATCATATTAGTGCCCCCTTTGCGTTGAAAAAAGAAACGTTTAAAGGGTTAAGCAAAAATAAAATGCGCCGTAAATATCCTTTTCCGACAAAATAATGAAAATATAAAAAAAATACTTTTGAAACAAATCCAAGAACGCAAACACATTATTTGCTATTCAACTAATGAAATATTATCTGCAATACTACAACGCCTCAACAAAAGATGGTTGAAGGATGTGCAAAATAGAGGGAGTGGATGAGGAAGGGACATAAAGTGGCGTAGGAAAAAAAATTACATCAGGGCTTAAGGGATTTCGTCTGGCACAAGCCAATGAATTCAATTCCGCATAAAAAGAACACAATCGAAATACACAAAAAACTCATTCATTCCTTCCGATCCGATATTTTCTATAAAAGAGAATATATTTGTGTATGAGTGTCACTTTGTATATATGTATATGAAACATATCAACAGGAAGTTTGTCTTTTCGCCTACTGCTTGCTGCTTGCTGCCTCCTGACATCAGGCTCAACACTTAACGCTATTATTTTGTCGGTCCCCAAAAAAAAAAAAAAAAAAACACATGCTATAAAAACCCCCAAACAACAAAAAGATACAATCATATAGATAGATGAAAATAAAAAGATACAAAACGGAGTCCAAATGGAACGAACATCTCGAAAAGTCCAAATCACTTGGGATTTATCGAATGACATCGAAAATGTGAACGTTATTATCGGAATGATGCCAGCCATCCCAAGCCAGCCAAGCCCAGGAAGAAAAACAAGAAGAAGGAGTGTGAATCGTATAAGTCGCCCGAGACAATAACGTATAAATTTGTTTTCATAGTTTAACCTAATATATTCGTCGTAAATTGAAAACTCCATCTCGGGTAAGGGTAGAAATTGATGGGAGGCTTGGGGGTCCTGATGGAGCTATGGATGAACAATGTAAAAAAAAAAAATGCAAAAGTTATTTCTTCCTTGAGCCGAAAGACCCTTAGGGTATATCCCGCATGTGAAACGAACAACATAAGTTTGACTGTGCAAGGTCTTACCAAATCAGTCGCAGACTTTTTGAGGAGACGATGTCTCAGAATCAATGTCTTCAAACTTTGTTTAGGGGCTTTTCAATTGGGGATCTTTAACCATGTTCCGAAGAATTAATACTTATACCTCTACAACAGCGAAGGTGGAATTTAGAACAAAAGTTTTTTGACAAATACCTCCATATTTGCCTTTTTTTCGAAGGACACTAACATAACGGCTATTTATACTTATTATAGTCTCCTTATTTCAACAAAGGCCTCCAAACATCGAACGGACACGTTATTTCCAATCCTACCTGCCTGCGTTGCGAAAGGAAACTTTCTTTTGAATTTTCCATTGATAACAAAAAATGTGGCGCTTTACTGTCAAAAGTTTTCGTCGTCTTTTCCGCTCTTCCGCTTCCTTGCGCCGCCACCGCCACCGCCAGGTCCGGGTCGACTGCTATACAAACATGCCTGTACCTGCACAACAGTGGCGCTGCTGTCTCTTTGAAGAGTTGTGATGTAATTTTTTGTCCCGTATCTACTTTGTTCGTTGTTCCGAAACACAAAAAAGGCTTAAGTTTGTTTGGTTCTTACATAAAAGATACAAAAGGATTTCAATCTTTTCTACCGACAAGCCAGCAGGAAAACTGCAGGTGGGACGAAGTTTTTTTTTATCAACAGGAGCGGGGAGCGGATGGTGGTGGAATATAAAAATATTGGCTTAATAATTTGCCCGAAACTTTATTTATTTCCTTTTGTCGGTCCTTGTTTCATGTTTTTTTTTTGTCCTTTTTAAAGATTTTTTTTTGCTAAAAAAAAAGACACAAAGATGTGGGAATCAAGTGAGGATGGAAGATGGAAACAGTGAAGGAAAAAAAAAAACTTAAATAGAAAAGTTTTGGGGGCGCTGACTTTTTAGCGACATAAAACGTTTTAATATTAACAATTTTTCTTTTGGCGTGCTGCTGCGTGGTGCTGATGCTGGTAGATATTCATTCCATGGCGTTCTTTATTCGGTATCTTTTGAGATTATACTTAAAAAAGTATTTTTTTTTCTCGACAAAAGTTTTACTTAAGCCTTAGTGGATGTTGAAATTATTATATGACGCTATTTTTAGAGGCTTTGTTCCGGAAAATAATTGCATAGACTTTTCTTTTTTTTTTTGGAAATTTATGCAACATGGTGTTATATTCATTAATTTAATCCGTGACCATAGAAAAGATTTTGGCATTCAATTTGAGAATTAGAAACTGTGATTTAAGTTTTCAAAGAACAAAGGACGAGGAGAAAAAAAAGTATAAGGTTGTACATTTTGTTCTTATTAGCTGAAAAGCTAGACCGAAAACAAATTGGCTAATGGCTAATAATTTTAATCAAGTCCACAACTTTGACCAAACATAAAATATGTGCTGCGGTTAGTCAAAAGATCAGGTTAAAAATATCCTGCTTTAACATTTACTTACTTACTTAAGGTGGCGCAGACAGTCCATTGTGGACCACGGCCTCAACCAACAATCCTCGCCAGCTAGGCCGGTCCCTAGCCAGTGGCCTCCAGTTGCGCACACCAGGTTGGTTGAGGTCGTTTACCACTTGATCGCGCCACCTTAGATGGGGTCTTCCAGAACTGCGTCGGCCCTCCGGGTTGGAATTGAAGACTCGTCGGGCAGGAGCGTTTTCGTCCATACGCTCCACATGACTAAGCCGCTGAATTTTCAGCTTCTTAACCAATTCAATGTCGCTGTATAGCCCGTACAGTTCGTCATTGAATCTTCTCCTCCATACTCCATTGATACATACAGGCCCGAATATCACCCGAAGAATCTTTCTCTCAAAGCACCCCAGCCTGTATTCATCCGATTGTGTCAGTGTCCACGCTTCTGCCCCATACAGCAGGACTGGGATGATAAGGGTCTTGTATAGTGTCTCCTTGGTCCTTTGAGAGAGGGCTTTACTACTAAGATGCCTTCTTAGCCCGAAGAAACAGCGATTTGCAAGAGTGATTCTTCGACTGATCTCTTCACTGATGTTGTTCTGAGAGGTTATAGTGGAACCCGAATAGCCAAAGTCCTTGACAACCTCAAAGTTATATCTGTCCATTGTGACGTTTTGTCCGAGCCTACGGTGATGATCTACTACACCCGAGGACAGCATATACTTTGTTTTATCTTCATTTACAGCCAGACCCATTCGAGCCGCTTCCACTTCAATACTTGCGAATGCTCCACTGACAGCGCGCTTCGTTCTTCCAATAATGTCAATATCATCACCATAGCCAAGTAATTGAACGGATCTAAAAAAAATCGTACCGCTGTTGTTGACATGCGAGTTGCGTACGATTGCCTTAAGAATGATGTTGAAGAGGTTACATGACAGCGCGTCACCCTGTCGTAAGCCTTTCTCGACATTAAATGAGTCGGTGGTGTTCTTACCAACCTTGACGGAGCAGCGAGAGTTCTCCATAGTCATCCTGCACAATCGAACGAGTTTGGCAGGGATGCCAAGAAGCGACATGGCTCTGTATAGCTCGTTCCTGTTTACGCTGTCATAGGCGACTTTAAAATCGATAAAGAGGTGGTGAGTATCGATCTGGAATTCTTGGGTCTTTTCCAAAATCTGCCGAAGTGTGAAAATTTGGTCGACGGTTGACTTACCGGGTCTGAAACCACACTGATAGGGGCCAATCAGTTCACGTGCGAAAGGGTTCAGACGTTCACACAGAATGGCCGACAAGATTTTATAGGCGACATTTAGGAGACTTATACCTCTGTAGTTGGCACAGCTTAGAGTATCTCCTTTCTTGTGGATAGGGCACACAATGCTGAGGTTCCATTCGTCAGGCATACTTTCATCCGACCAGATTGTACAGATGAGTTGGTGTATGCTCCTCACCAAGTCATCTCCCGCTGCTTTGAAGAGTTCAGCCGTAAGGCCATCAGCTCCAGCAGCCTTGTTGGACTTTAGTTTAGATATTGCTATCCGAACTTCTTCTTGGTCGGGAGGACGGAAATTTTGTTCATCATCATCCAAATCGAATGGATCATTCTGCCTGACAGCGATTAGTTGGTTGTCTTCGCCGTTTAACAGTCTGCAGAAGTGTTCTTTCCAAATTCTCAGCACCGACTGTGTATCTTTAACATTTGTAAAATTAAAATCTTTGAAAATTGAAAATTGTTATCAATTGTAGCTAAGAGTTGGACTGAAAGGAACAGGGGTAATATGTAACAGTTACAAAAACATGGCAAACCCGATAATAATTCAGAATCTAGTTAAAAAAAATGTTCGTCTGTTCCATAGATGCCAGCATTATCTATACTTCACGGACCAATAAGAACAGATCGCCAACTCACTGTTTTTTTTCTCTTTTTGCGTACAAGCAGAAAATCAGCTGATTGCCATTTATTTTGAGAGTGTGACGCTCTCTCTTGCTTTTTAATTGGGAGCAGTTAACACACCAAAAGAATAAATGGAATACGCAGGGATGGTTGCCATCACAAAATACACAGACAGAGATGTACACGTATTCACAGACACGAACAAATATTTCGAGGGTGTTTTAGGCAAGAGGAGTACGAGCTGGCGGTCTGTGTTGGTCTGTGATCTACTTTAGCTATTGGCGCTGTCAAAAGAAGGCTTGAAACTTTTTTTAATTTTTAATTTTTGGGTAAAACTTTTATTTTAATTAAAAAAGTTCGTTTAAGTAAAAACAATATCTGAGGCTATGCAATTGTAACGGACTGTATATGATTTATCTTAACATTTTACGAGTAGGCTTTGCTTTACTGTTGTCCTGGATTTGAAGCCTAGGCATGGTTTTATTTATTGAAAAAGTTTTGGTTGACTTATTTTCAACACCTCAATAGGCTTTAGTAATAAGTGTAATTTTTTGCCTCAAGGATTTTGATTTTTCGAAATAAATTGACCCTTATCATGGTTCAAAGATTATTTTGAAAAGTTTAACCGGCGGGCGGGGCGTGGGAGTTAAGTCACTTGATGTCAGCTAAAAGTTAAAATGGCAGAGTGTTTTATATGGGCTGCTGGTCCATATTTTCAGAGACTAAACCCAAAAAACCAAACCACCCACATATTCTTGCAGAGACTCCAAGTTAAAATTAACCGGTATACTGGTTAAAAAATGGTCAGAATGAATATATAGGATATGGAGATGGACCATATTACACTCATGGGCAGTAAAATACTCCTAACATCAAATCAAATTATCCAACATTGTCCTTCTTCTCTATATATGCCATTTCTTGATATGAAGTCAGGAAATGCCTCAAACTTTATGGCCCTTTATAATTAATGGTTCCATTAACACACTCAAAGACTCACAAAATTAGAAAGAAGAGTTAAGATCTCAGAGTGTGCTAACGTTTATTTCAAGTACCTTCATTCTGTATTCTCATCAGCAATAAAATCAGAACATCTCATGTACACACCAGGAACTCTATATTTTGACCAACAAACAACTCCGCCCAAACATTTTGTGTAATCTTGTCCCGAAGCAATGCATACCTCAGTATATTCTATTGTGAGATGTGACCCCCCCCCCCCCTCGTTCTTTCTTTTGTCGAATCCAATCTGGTAATGTGGTTATGTTTCAGCTTCCTAGCACTTGCACACACACACACACACACGCAAAAGCAAACCATTTCATCTCGCACAGTGGACATTGGAGCACCAAGCACCAAGTACCAAGCACCGAGCACCTACAAAACCAGACCACCGCAGAAGGTTGCAAACCATAAATCTTCATTCAACGTCAGATGATTAAGGTTCCAGCACTCTTCATCTTGTTGTACACACAAAGTACAAACAAGGAAGGGGGAGGAACTATAAAAGCAAAAATAGTATAACTCCATCACTTTTTCCACCTTGCATAACATGAGGGGTAGAAAATTTTCGTCTGCCCTATTGTACGAGTACCTAGACCTACTCGCTACTCCTGCCATGAAACTATGGGCCAAATGGAAATCGCCCCCGAAACACACATTTTGACATTGGTTAGGTCCAGACCAGATCCTTCCTGTTGAAATCCGAAAGCTTTCAAATAATTTGTACGCTTTAATGTCATTGTTTTCCAAGACTTGAATGTAATAAAAATGGAGATGGATGCGCACCTAGAAAAGTTTTGTTCCTTCAGTCCTCGTGCAAAGAAAATTCAAGAGTTGGAAAACCATTCTTTGTTCATCCCGCCTCTTCCCAACTCAACCCTTAAGCCCATTACCAGTCATTAGGAGATGAAATCTCTGAGAAAATAGTAGGAAAATAAAGTGAAAAATTCAACCCCTCATTATGAAGGGTTAAAGGAGATTCCATTATATTTTCGTTTTGGGTATTCTGTATACCGAGACCCATGTTATAGAATTCCTTTGGGAATGCAACTTGGCTTTAAGGTTATACTCTTATTACATTCGCTTATAGGTATAGGTACTGTTCATGGTTAATTAATAACTCTGTGGCAAGGATCTTCAATTTATTTTTGAAAAGAAGAAGGCTAATGGATTCAGTGAATAATCGGCTTCACACATATCTTCTTGGGACTTTTATGGAAATTACTATTAGAAGCTTCTTATATTTAGTTATTTCAGGAAGAACAGGAATTATACAGAAGGGTGGATGAGAATTTTAAGTTGGAAGACGTGTGTTCTTCGTAGATTACTCTTAGGAGCTTAAGAAGTCAGGAAGAGCATAGATTGTCGGTTGGCGGAAACTTAAGTCCCCGATTAACAATTTGAAGTTTAGGTTATAACCTTCGAGAAAATTCGATGTGATCAACAGTGTTTGATAAGAAAATGGAAAATGGAGAAGACAAGTGAAGTTTGAAGATATCGACTGATAACAATATAGATATCTCATCAACTCCTAATTTCACAATTTCAGCCTTGTAGGAGCTCCTGAACAAGCCAATGCAGCATTGGGGACAGTTTGTGTAGGTAGGTATTATGCTCATTTTGGAGCAGTTATTGGGTTTGCTTCATCAGCAACAGTGGTTAGGCATGCCTTACAATTACAATCCAATTCTTATAATACCTTAGATGCTAGGTGAGGTCTATGGAGTTCCGAGAAACTGTCCACGAAAACTAACGATTCCTTAACACTAGGAATGCAGAGATTCCTTAAAAAAGGAAGAGCTCCACGACAATAAACGAAAGGCCTAATGCTGGTCAGCGATCCACTGCGATCAACAGCGAATTGGAAAGCTGACAAAAAACTTTTGCTTCAAAACTTGGTGAGGCTTCTGCTGGTATTCCCGCAGCGTACCTTCGGTTGAGAACTCTAATGGGATGGGAGGTGGAGTCTGATTTGCCATGCAAATTTCCCTTCTACTTATGGAATTTCATTGAAAGGAGAGACTGTGAATTATAAAGTCAAAAGTTAAAAATACTTGCAAACGTGTAGATCTTTTTGAGTGATGAATTTATTTGACTGCTCTTCTGGTTTAGGTACTCGGAAGTGGTCGGCAGTCGAAATCAGCGGTGCGGGGTAGAGGGGTAGTCGGAATTACCTCAATAGAATGCAGTGTTGGCATTACGTCACGTGATGGTGATAAAATTGTATGGAATCCTCATCTCGTTCGGTGGCGGTGGTGGAATGTATTGTGGCGGTCAGTGGCGGCGGGAGGCCGGTGGTGGTTATTATTTTGCTCTAGCCTCACTGGCGGTCGGAAGGCAGAGGGGGTGGCAGAAAATGTGTAACTCGGTTACAAACTGAAGTCATTTAGGAGAAGAGACGGCAGAAGTAGGGTGTCATCAACCAAAAAAAAGGTGTTGCACAAAGTTTAAAAATTAGCCCCGTATCTCTTCCGAATGTTCACTTCTATAAGTATTGTAAACCGGACAACGCGATAAATTGACTGCATGTGGATGACTTGCCAAATGCCAACCTACGCCAAATCGATGTGAGCAATAATTGCAGTCTGCAGTACAGACACCCTGTGAGACGACTGTTTGAGTGGTACAATAAATGCGTCATTAAAGTTAGCTCGCTTCGGAGAACCCGTGGTATACTAAAACCCACGCTATGCAACTAGTTGCTACAGGATGAAAATAAGCTTTACGTGAACACCTGACAATTAAGTCTTAATTTCACGGCGAGCTTACTCGCATGCAGAGTCCAATTAGGCTTAGACCAGAGCCCTAAGATCTACCCCAAGGCAGAATCAAGTTCCACCCCAGGGCAAAATCAAGTTCTACCCCAAGGTAGACTCTTAGTACCAATTTTATGGAACATGTTGAGGCATGTCCACACTCCTTGGTGAGGGGCGAGGTCTATCTTACACCTCTTGCATCCGATAATATCATCCGTAGACAATATTACCCAATGCCATATGTTTCCGCTATGGAATAAACCACAACCACCACGATACTCCCACAAGGGGGCCTACCTCATAGATAGTCTACCAGGTGACTCGGCCACCTGGGTGGGCACTATCTCCCGTGGTACCAGAATAAAGCTTCCGGTGGAGCTTCGCAACCGTGAGGTCACTTCCAGATGAGCACCTTCAATACTCAAGGCCTGGCAGCCTTAGATATGCGCACTCAACCATCTGCCAAGGCAGAAGCAAACAGCCAAATACGCATACCCAGCCCTCCTCTCTTAGCCGCATACAAGTTTTACCTTGCATACGTTTCCAGTAAGGAATCAATACTTCCAGGAAAAGAAATATAGCTGTAGATACTCACTCCTATTTCAGTTACAACAATTTCCCTGCCATTCATATTGTTCCCGGGTTGCCACGTGGAGGCGGAGGATAGGCACATCTATCCCTCTTAAACTCCAAACTCCAATCTCAACCACATTCATGATTGGATTGAAGCCAGCTTACAAAACACCGACGATGCTAAGCCCGGCAGGGACCCTAAAGACGAAGAGGTGCCGCGGCCTCTACGCTCCGAGGATCTGCCGAACAGAAGGAGTATCGCGATCTATATTTGTAGCCTTGGTTAAGCGTTCAAACACTTAAGAGGGTATAGTTAACCCCCACTAGTTGCTACAGTTATATATTACACTCTGTAACGAAGTTACACATTTCCTTCACTGCCACCGACCACCGCCCCCGATCGCCATAATGAGTGCATCAGCCAGTGACCATCATCACCGACCGCCACCGACCGTCACCAACCGCCACCGACCACCGTCACAATCACCACGACGATTTTTCTACACGCTAAGTGTATACCAGAGACCAGCCAGTGACGCAACACAATAATTGTCCTCTATGGGAGTAAAACCGACCACCCCTCCGCCCCGTACCGCTGATTTGGACTACCAACCAACTCCGAACACACATATGATAATAACCAGCAGAAACATCCAACAAAAAGAAGGAATTATTTTAGTACTAATATTTTTTATCTTTAATGTTATAATTCACACTTCCTTATTACTGTAATATTCCATAAGTATAAGCAAAATTTGTATGGAAAATTAGACTCGAGCTCCCAGCCATTGGTATACTATTCTATTTAATAGAATACCGGGAATACGAGATCTCAAAGGTACGCTGCGGGGAATACCAGCAGAAACCTTAACATATTTTGAAGTAAAGGCATTAGGCCATCAGTTTCTTGTCGTGGGGTAGCTGCCATTGTAAGCTACAACACAGACCTAATTTGTTTCTTGTCGTGGAGCTCTTCTTTTTAAGAAACTCTACAGACCTAATCTGTTTATTGTCGTGGGGTTGCTGCAGTCGTAAGCTTCACCACAGACCTAATCAGTTTCTTGTCGTGGAGCGCTTCCTTTCAGGAATCTCTACAGACCTAATCAGTTTCTTGTCGTGGAGCTCTTCTTTCCAAGGAATCTCTACAGACCTAATCAGTTTCTTGTCGTGCTCGTGGAGCGCTTCCTTTTAGGAATCTCTACAGACCTAACCAGTTTCTTGTCGTGGAGCTCTTCTTTTCAAAGAATCTCTACAGACCTAATCCGTTTCTTGTCGTGGAGCGCTTCCGTTCAGGAATCTCTGCAGACCTAATTCGTTTTTTGTCGTGGAGCTTTTCAGTTTAAGAATCTCTACAGACCTAAAACCAATTATTGTCATAGAGGCAACTCTATAGACCAAATATAGTTGGAATCGCTTCTTGTCGTAGGATAAACCCTAGAGGCCAAATTATTTAAGCTATTTAATACTATATTGTACATCGAATCATTAATTTAATTTTATTATTAAGTCCGTATATGAAGTAACCTGTTAAGGATATTTTGATAAATAAAAAACATTGTTATTTCGGAGTTCACCACTCTTCAACCCTGAGTTTTCGCTTTCTTTGGGAACAACCCTGGACTTCGACGAGTCTACCTCAGCCTAAGTATAAAAAAGCATCACAACTCCTCCATAACAATTGTATACCTTTATCCAGGAAGGAAACAGAGCAATATCACTTCTTCTTAGTAGGCTTCCAGCATTGTATTCCCCCAGGTCCAGCCTTGTGAATAAACTTTTTCTTTGGGTTAAATTACTGAAAGTGGTTCCGCTTAAGCCCTGCTTCGGATTCTTAAAAATAATCAGGTTTAAACATAAGTTTTTTTTTCTCTGTTCTGAACAGTCTTCTCCCCAGGTTGCGTCCTGAATATATCGGATTTTCCTGCTTAGGATTGCCAGGCCGTATATATTAACACCTAGTACGTTATTTTTACAAACATACACATCATGCGTAGTCGGTGCTGTGCTGAGTATTTGGAAATAGTACTTTTGTAGACTGTTAAACGGTTAAGACAACCAAAAAATCGTTGCCATGTAGAATGATCATATCTCTTCCGTCCATCCCACCAGGAAGAAGTTCGGAAAGCGATGTCTAAACTAAAATCCAACAAGGGTGCTGGATCAAATAGCTTTACGGCTGAACTACTCAAAGCACCAGGAGATGACTTGGTGAGGAGCATACACCAACTCAACTTTACAATCTGGTAGGATGAAATATGCCTGACGAATGAAACCTCAGTTGAAAGAAGATACTCTAAATTGCGCCAACTACAGAGAGGTATAAATCTCCTAAATCTCCACTATAAAATCTTTTCGAGTATTCTGTGTGAAAGTCTGAACCCTCTTTCGCGTGATTTGGCTCATTGGCCCCTATCAATCTGGTTTCAGGTTAGGTATGCCAACATCGACTAAATGTTCACACTTCGACAGATTTTAAAGAAGAACTAGGAATTCCAGATCAATGTCCACCACCTTCTGATCGATTTTAAAGTAGCCTATGACAGCGTGAGTATAGGGACAACCATTACAGCCATGTCACTACTCGGCATCCCTGCTGAACTCGTTACATTTTTCAGGATGACTATGAAGACTTCACTGCTCCATCAAGGTTAGTAAGAACACCACCGACTTCTTTGATGTTGAGAATGGCTAAAGTCATGTTGACGTTCTATCATGTAACCTCTTCAATATCCTTCTTGAGAAATCCGTACGCAACTTACATCTGAACACCATCAGTCCAGAGATCAGCCAAAGAATAACTCTTACCAAAGGCTGTTTAATTGGGCTTCGAAGTTCTATAAACAGTCTGAGGCATAAGCGTGGGCCCTGACACAATCGGATGAAAAACCGCTTGAGTGACAAACTGTACGGGGCTATACAGCGACATTGAACTGGTCAAAAGGCAGAATACAGCGGCTTAGATTACTGGGGCATGTAGAGCGTATGGACGACTACGCACTAGCCCGTCAGTCTTCAATTAGAACTCTATAAACCAACGCCGTACTGGAACACCCATGTGGTGCCCAGGTCCCACGATCAGGTCAAGGACGACCTCAACCAACTTGGCATGGGTAATTGGAGGCAGCTGGCTAGGGACCGAACTCGCTGCCGGGGATTTTTGGTTGAGGCCATCACTTTAACTTAGTAAGTAAGTACACATCAAGTTTATCATCCTGATGTGACTCGGCTGAAATCGACAGACGAGTTTTTCAAGAATTCTTGAAGAAAAAGTTGGAAAATCCAGAACTTGTTGGTATGCAAGGTTCTCGAAGGCCGTCCCTTTGAACCAAGTTAATTGCTAGTTTAAAGTAGGTATCCATGATTGAATCGGATAAATTAAACGACCGAATAAGCTAAAATCTCTTGTTTTGATTTCCCAACAGGAAAGTTTTTGTTTTTAATTCTACATTCTATACTATGATTCAACCATTAATACTTGAAACTAATCTATTTACAGTCCCCTTTTATCTTGATTTAATGGTTCAATTTGAACCTGGCTCATTTCTCAACTTACATTCTTCTCCCCCTCTATTTCCAAGTGAAAAAAAAGGTACCCATCTTGAGTAGGATGTTATTTTGAATTTCACAGAGCATATAGCACAAAATTATTATACACAACATTATTATACTCCATAGTAAGGATATTTTAAATTATCCTTCCTTTTGGTCGTTAATGTGCAACTCGTATATCACCAACTCACAGCCAGCACAATTTATATCTTCAAATGAACCAACACTTGTCATTGCAGCAATACGTAGACGAACATATACATCTAGGAGCTACCTTACCTTCCAGAGCACATCAACCTTGTGCGTCTAGTGCGTGTACCTACTTATATATAAATATTTTGTCCCAACTCATAGACACATCAAACCCAAGTTAAGTCTCTATTTTCCTTTTATATAGCGAGAGAAAGGACTGCTCCCTGGTATAATATTTTTACCTTCCTTTTAGAAAAATGAAAAAAAAAGTGACAAATTCCTTCATAATTCTTCCTTGAAATGAGCAATTTGCTGACGAAAAATGGATTCCCATTTGACGTTTCGTACTTTTTAATATCAATTTATGTTCCCGGTGGCAGATTTTTTAATGGACTAGCATATATTTCACAAAAAAAAAAGAAAACATTGCACCCTCCCCAACTAGGTAAGGTATAGCTGGCTTTCTTGCTTTTTTCTCTAAATAATAAACCGCTGCAATTATAATAAAAATGGGAATAAATTTGATTAATATCAGCCAACGAATGAACTGCTGTAAATTCTCCAAAGATGTTTTGCTCCAGTTTGACTCACACTCTTCCTTACAGGCAGGAAGAAAAAAAAACCCTAGCTATAGCACCCCTTATATCTTAGATGCTTTAATTGTGGTGGCATTCCAGCATTCTAGATGAATGCTTTTCACTCCAACTTCGACCCCAATCTAGCCCTGAAATATTTTCCATCAAACAAAGTCCTTGGCCCGGACTGGCCTCCCATTGCCATATTTAAATGAAAATTGTTCTTATCCTTTAGCGATAATAAAAATTTCCTGAAGTTAATTTATCCTGACATTTGTCTCATTCTTATATGAGGGTGGAATTCCCTGCTCGTTGCGTCGTCGGTCGCTCGTCATCGATGCCCGCACCCACCGCTACTGCACTACCCACAGTTTCACCGTTAGATCGGGCTCTATACAAAGTTTTAAGGACATTGCATTAGCCTGGGCCGTCAACAGTAATTACCATTACCATTACATAAACACGAAATAATTTTTCACAAACTCATTTCCCCTGGCAGGATCTTGGTTCCTTAAGCGCTCCCTTCGTCCGTTCTACGGCGGGCGCGGGCAGCGTGCGGCGTGCGATAGTGGCGGGTGCGGTTGGAATAACAGCTTTATGCACTATCCAGGAAAAGGGTTAAAATTCCCCAAACCAAACCGGACTGAACCGAGAAACTTCAGGATTTATTAGAATCAAGATTATCGCTTGGGTGCGAAAGGAAGACACACGAACCCGTTCTTCGCCACATGCCCCTTCTTCCAACGCAGACCGGACAGCCTTTCGGCACGTCATACCACCATCGACCATGTTAATAACTAAAACTTACAATATAGAACCAGGGAAGGGGGTAAGTGCAAAAGTTGCACCAAAGTGCGGAGGTTTTCGGGTAAACGTAAGCCAATTAACATTTTTGAAAAAGTATTTTTTTTTCTAACCGAAACCCGACTGCACTAGAAGCAGGAGAATTCCCTCGGGCTAATTGAATTTGTAGGAAAGCTACTCTACATCCAGAGAGTGAAAGTTGAAGAAAGTGTTAAAGGGGTTCGACTATGGTATGGTGTCCATCACGCTAAAGGAAGTATAGAAGCAGCTATACTGTCGGCCGATTAAGTTTTGACAAATTAGATAGATAAGCATCACGCGAATTCATTAATTAAATTTTTCTTTGGTTTATTTGTCAAGGGACTTGTATTTCACTGAGAAGGGCTTAGCGCTAAGGAAGGGATTGGTTGGGAGAGTAACTACACGTACACAATCAGCTGAAGGAGATCTGTTTTGAAAGATTGTTCTTTCAAAGTTGTCTTTTCTTGAGTGCTTCTGTAAGTTCCCGCAGTGGAATAGTTACGATTAATGTTGATAGGTTTTGGCAGACAAATTATGAAGAAGAAGTCACGTCCGTCCCAGCAAATATTGAATGAACTATTGATTTTCAACTCTAAAGCATTGTCTTTAACAAACCCTGCAAGTTTCGCTGTATCACTTTCGCCATCTTAAAAATAAATTGTCTGTAAGGCTTAAGCCATGCCACAAGTGGAGCAAGGCCTGCTAATATAGAAGTCCTAACTTCGAAGACAGCTTCGTTTCTGTTATTGGGAAACACTGAAGCTTAAATCTGTTAGTGTTTCATGTTTTAGCCAAGGAATATTACAGAAGAAAATGAAAGTTGCAGTTTCTATTAAGCTTCCGTTAAGTGGTCATACGGAAGTAGTCATAAATCAACGTTCAAAAGGTTTTCGTAAAAATTGTGTGAACACTTTATTAAAGTTCGGTTGAAGCTATATATTTTGGGAACGATAAAATAATGTTGATTTTTTTAACCTCGTTTTTTTCAGATCGTGGGTCCGAATTCCCGTATTTTATAATACTTTTTTACTTGCGATTATAGGTACCTACTATAAGGCAAGTTATGCATTCGTAAAAAAAAAAAAAATCTAACAATCAAACATGACATTACAATGATAGAGAAGTCGAAAAGTGGGTCCGACAATTCTGTCTGTCTGTCTGTCCGTCTGTCTGTATCGGCACCTAGAGCCTAAATGGCTGGACCGATTTGCTTCAAACTTGGTAGATAGTATTATTTTGACGTCCTACAGAGGGGTTTTTGGAATTAGCATTCTAGCTTCAAAACTAACGGTACTTGCCATACGATTTTTAGAGAAAAATTAATTGTTCGCAAAAACGGCTCCTACGATTTTGATAAAACTTTTTGAACAGTAGCTAATGTGCAAACCTTGTGTTTTGGTTGGAACAGATTTTTTAAAGTCTTATAACGGTACCTCCCATAGGACCGGTTTTTTGAAATCCGATTTTATCGTAACCCACTTGACGGATTTCGATGAAATTTTTAATGTAGAAGCTCTTCTATAAAAGAAACTATATACATTTTTAAATTTTTCAAAAAAAGTTTTTTCGGGTTAAAAGTTTCAACATTTTTTTAAAATTTTTGTTTTTTCCAAAAACGGTTTAATCTATTTTTTTTTAATTTAATTTTTCTGATAAAAACTACGAAGTGCTAGAAGGTGGCATACTCAAAAAAATTTTGGAATATATTTTCGAAAAGTTTTTCAAAAAAAAAACAGTTTTTTGAAAAAACTGGTCAAACGATTTTGAAAAAAAAAATTCGTAAAAATTCAGAAAAGTAAAAGAAACCTGATGGCTTACTTCATTTTCTCCAAAAAACGTTTAAGGTATTGATTTTTAAGTGATTTATAAGATTTCATATGATTTTTTCAACGCTTTTTTCCCAAAATCTCAAGCCCCCAAGACCATTTTAACATATTAGAGCAGGATCGTACGACCCAGTCGTGCGCTTTATTTCATATTCCATATCCTTCGTTTCTTTCATTTCGTATCCTGGTATGGAATCAACAAAGTATTTTATTAAAAAAAGAAACTATGTTTATTGGAAATTTTATTAAAATCGAAAGTGTAGTTTGCGAGAAAGACGGGGGAGTGACCAGTCATAATCGACTGACCGGCTTTTTTCACCTTGTCAATTTTTTCAAGAATCCACAACTTGCCTTTCAAAAAAAATTTTCATCAAGGGCAAGTAATATTTGTGTTTTTTTGAAGATACATGGTCACTTTGATGCAAATTTTAAAGAACATTGAGTATCAATAAACAATAAAGAAAATAGGTCTCATCACGATTCAGGACATCCATTGCTCTATCTTTATGATTAAAAATAAGGAATGGGATGTCGGATGTGCACACCAGTTATTCTTTCTTGACGAAGGAGCATTCTTTCTTACAATTCCCACTAAATTATTTGCGTAAGATTTCAAGGTAGTACCCCGTGACGTAGTGATTTGGTATGTGTGTCGAAATGCTACGCCAAAGGTTCTGGGTTTTATCCCTGACTTTTTTTTTTTTGGGGTACTGCCTTTTGCGAAGAAATGACAAATCTCCCAAGAGTAAATCTTGCCATGAAAAATGCTTCTCTGCTAGCCGCTCGGATTCGGCGGTAAATCGTAGGTCCCTTTAATTCCTGCAGAACACCAACGCACACTCAAAATTAGTTGAGAGTTTTAGTCACAGGCCAGCTCCCCGCTAAGAGCTGTTGTGCCCACAAATCCAAAAATCCTAAGGTTTCAAGAAGAGTTCTATTTTACAATTTTTGTTTTCAATCTGTTTGTTTTCGTAGATAATGGCGGGTAATTCTAGGGTTGAAATTCGGGGGCTTAGAAAGAATTTCTATGCAACGTATCTGTGTCCATTCTGCTCATACAGTCCCGCTCTCATTTCACTGAGTGAATATAACTCAAATAGATTCTTTGGAATTCAGCCTACCTGTATCTTATGGGTAGAACTTATACAGTCCCATTTTAATTTTCTCGCCACGGTCGGCCTAGCGGTATATATGTTAGAGATGATGTTGCTTGCCAGCTTCAACCACAATGTTCATGTGGGTTTGAATTCAAAGTCCAAAAGCACATCATATTACCAGTTTTACTTACAGAACTTCAAGTCCGGACAGTAAATCGACTTTTAATAATTTTGACGCACAGTTTGTCATCAATTAACCCTCGAGTCCAACTTTGGACGAACTAATTTCTTAGCCGGACTGTACGAATGTGGAATGTTTTGGCTTTACCCTGCTCCCCTCCCTCCTCCCATTGCAATAAACGGACATTCAAAACCATTATTCATCTTTCATCTTATTTTCTTCTCTCTCCTATCCAAACTTGGTTAAAGCAAGCGCTGTGTTAATTCATAAAAGGGTATTAAAAGGCTCATGTATGCAGGCTCATTAAGGTTAAGGAATACAATGGTCTAGCACTGAACTCGAAGAGAAATCGTGTCCGCCATTTAGTTTGTTGTTGTTTTGCAGCGCAGCATGTTTGTGAAGTTGCAGTCGAGTCAACTCGAACTTCAGCTTCTTTCTATGCTGCAGCTGCAACTTCATATTGTAGCCTTGCAATACGAATTACGTTAATTTAACTTTGACAGTGCAACTTACTGCTGCTGCAGCTACACCATTGTGCTCAGGCAGTGAGTGCTTCAAAAATAATTATAGTCTTCGGTGATGGTGCCTGTCAACTGGTCAATGGACTCTTTTTGGTTTACATTGAATACCATGTCTTATAATCATTCTGAGTGTGAAATATATTTTAAAATGGCTTCCATTACCCTTGGTTTCGTTTAAGTCTTCTTTACGAGTTAATTTAATTGGATGCTAAAGACGTTCGCTTCACCCAGTTTCAACTTCTATTTCAAAATTTAAGGGTTTGCTTTAACATTCCACACATAATTTAAAGCCAGAAATCATAATGCCTCTTCGAAATAATTGTGTCCTGGATGAAAATGATGGAAACAATGGAGAAAATTTTATTAACTTGATTCCTTGAAATTGCACACTCCGACAAATCCATCTCTTTCAATTTTCATTATTAAGTTGGTTGATATTTCATTTTTTTTATTTTATTTGAAATTCTTTTGAAACTAGACTTGTGCTCATGAATTTTTAAAATTGTTGATTCCCGTCTGGCCACAAAAGGACGTGTTACCTGGCGACAGCGACTCATTTCATCACAATTCCCCAGACAATTTGCGGATTTTCCAATTTCTTCATTTTCATACCTTCTTAAGTAACTAGCTATACTGCGCGTAGAAACAACAATCATAGTCAAGTCACTTCTATCCGTAGATATCTCTGTATCTATTCCTTCTCTGTCAAGGAAGTTAGAACTTCGTATACTTTGATGGTTAATATTTGATGAGCAACTGCTTTTATGTCTCACATAAATATAAAAGACAACAACAACAACATAGAACTTATTTATACGTGGTAGGTAGGTTAGGTACGCAATTTTTGTAAATGTATTTCTGGCAAGGTTTGTCTTTAACTGAATTTGGTGGCCAGTAAATACACTTTGCTCCTTAATTTAGACCAACAACCCCTGATTTTTAGAAAGAAAGACAATGATCTCATTCTCTAGTGATTCTGTTTTTTTTTTTTTGCAACCCCTCAGAGCGCAGACTAGAGCAACCCCATAGACCATAAGTATAGTGACGGAAGGTGCGAAGGGAAATAAATAAAGAAGAGATTTTTAATAGAAGTCATCATGAATCATTTAGTGAGTGAGTGTTCCTTAGAGAATCTATATGGTTGCCAGATCCTTGGAATATATTTTTTGAATGTTTTGATATTGCTTGTTGCTCGAGGGATGTAATCATTTATAGGCAATGACAAGCAACTTGTGTATTTGTGCAGAAAGAATAGAGACAGTTTTCAAACATAATATGATGAAGTCGAAAAAATTTGGTCGAAAAATTCTGTCATATCTGTATGCGAGTAATTTTTAGGAAGGGTTTTAGTTGAGAACTTTATGTTTCCAGAACTGTGTTTATTGACAGCCATTTTGTCATCTGCCGTATGATTTATCTTTTCGTTTGGTTTGCCATTTCATTATGAATCGGCTGACGCCTGAACAGCGCATGCAAATTGAGTAGATTTATTTTGAAACAGATAGTTTTTTTTTGGTTGAATGCCAAACTGCCGCATTTGAGGGTAACAGTCAACCTAGACCGTTATAAAGTCATGATCAATGACTTTTTCGTTCCTGAACTGAATCGCCTCACTGTGGTTTCAACAAGTTGTTTCAAAATGTCCCACAACGCGTGAAATAATTGTTGAAGGAAACTTTTCGTGAGCATAAAAGCCTCCCTTTGAACCTGTGAGTTGGCCTCCAAGATCTTGTCAGCCGCGCTGGCCATATACCAGAAATCATATTTAAATAAAATTGGCAAATAAACAAATAAAGCCAATTTTATTGCAATTAATACAAACAATCTGTGGTTTATTGAAATGTTTAGTTCTAAAAAAAACACCCTGTATTTCCATTTAAAGGATTTCAAATCTAAAAATTTCTGGAGTTATAAAATGGAAACCAGCCTCTTAAGTTTTCTGATTAAATCGATAGTATATATTTATTTTATTATTCTTCCCATCTGGCAACCATAGATGTCTAGATTTTGTTTTGTCTCTAAGGTTTGTTTGAGTGCAGCCGGGAACGGGATGGGTCATTATATCGTCTAAGATTTATCTAAAGGTTGCTTAGTTCGCACCAAAAGTGAAAAAAAAAATCATTACAAAAGTTTTCCGGCCATGTTTGCAAGCATATATAGCTGCCTGCATTCGCATCCCAGGCACATAACCTTTCCTCCTTATCTCTTGGGACAAATGAATTTTTCATTGTAAAAGCAATGGGCTAACGAGGAAAAATCCAAGTTTGGCCAAAGACACTCGCACAAAGCACACAAAGGCAACTAAATAATGCATTGCGTATATTAAATGCAATTTTTGGATAAAGATGTCCCCCCGGCCACGAGATGACACTATGACTTCCTAGTTCTTTCAGAAAACGCAAAAGATGTTTCTAGTATTTATGACACGTCCCAGAATTTAATGGCGTAGAGGGTCTGGGATTAGGAACGCGGTGAAACGTTTTGTGTGCGGTTGTTGGACCCAAGGGAGTGACTTAAATCGTCTGTTTTGTTTTTAATAAAAAAAAATCGAAGGAAAGAAGAAACAAAGACAAAAGAAACTTGAAGGGTGAAGCAGCGGAGTATAGAGATTTTAAATGACCAAATTCGTCAGAGCTGTATTTTAAGTAACTATACACTTTCTTCTAAAAAGGAACGCAGATATCGGAGCGGAATCGTAATTTAAGGGGTTATAAAACAGGGAAATGTATATTCATTGCATTCTTTAAATTTTGGAAATACATAAGAGACAAATTATTAAGCTACTTAAAAATATGGAATATGTTTTCAATAACCGTCATACTCATTGAGGAGCTAGCTCATAGTAAGTATACATAAATGTATATCGAAGTTTTCATGAAATGAGCTTAAGTGAAATTTGTCGAAATTTAACTGGGAAGTAACGTCGCGATTTTTCAATCTTGGATATCCCGGTTGGGGCGAAGAATATCATGAATTTCTTGAATGAGCTAGGTTTTTGATTAAACTTGGTTTCCAGGAATCATATTCTACAGTAAGGTTTTGATGGGTTCATTATCTGCTTTTACCCCATTTTTTTCGGGGCACTGGCTCTTTTCCTTAGCTGATTAAGTCTTAACCCGTGACATTCGGGTCTAGCGTGGCATGTTTTGAGGGGTGCCAAAATTAAAAATCAATTGGGTTTTCGATTCACTAGTAAGACCAAATTTTAAAGTTTATTTTTCTTGTCTCTACAATCTTAACATACCTTGTACCCACCATTTCACAGGTTGAATTTCTTTGTTAAAATAATAATTAATAAGGAAAGATATAAAATCTGAAATATTTAACAAAGGGATTAAGACATTTCTTTGCTCTATATTATAAAACAAAACATTAATAATTCACCATGATGAATTATTATGCAAGTGTCAGTTGACTCAAAAAAATGTAAAAATTAAATAATTTTACGTAATGTGAATAAAAAAGATCAGCATGATTGATCAGTTTTAAAAGGTCGCAAAGTGTATTTAAAAAGTTATAAAACTGTAATACAAAACACGAAAAAGTTTTAAACTTGAAAAAAAAATTGTTCTGAGTCAAATATTTGCTTATCGTTATAAGGGAGGCAAAATAGGGTACCTACCCCCTAAAAATAGGGTACCTACCCCCTAAAAATTATGTTTCATTAATTAAAAAACACACACACGTATATACATACACATTATACATGTATATGTATTTATTTAAACTGTTACACAAGAAAAAGGGCGCTATATCCTCTCGGGCCTAGGGAGCCGTCAAACCAAAATCCGCTACTGCCTACAAAAGTAAAAAGGTTCCTGGAAAATGGCATTTTTACTAACCAAACCAATGACTAAGAGTTTAAGTTCCTGGGTGCCCGTATAGGTAGTTTTTGTGCCACAATATCAAGAAAAGGTTTCCTTTTGCGTACTCTGACATATTAATGTACACAAAAAGCGCTCTTAAAGCTATCAACAGGTAAAGGGCTTCATTCGAAGTTCGATTGATAAGAAGAAATTATTGCAAATTATTGCTATCGAATTAAGAAACACCATTTGTGGTCAAAACTTTAATCTTCAAAGCCTACGAAGGTATGTTCCTTTTTACTTGAAATGTTTGGAACCATAAGGCAAGTGATGGATTCGTGTAAAATAATCAAACATGACTTGACGGACACAACTTCGACTCTCGTTAAACAGTAGATCTGAAAAATCTGTCCGTCCGTACATTTGTCTGTATATCTGACTTTTTGCACCCGTTAGGCCGATGTGCTTTAAGCTTGATTTGTTTAAGTGATTGTTTCCCACTGGAGGGAGGCTACTTTCCATATTTTTACTGTAGATTCCCAAAACTTTGACGATTGACAGCTACCATTTCATTAAAAATAAACTTTGTTATGTCTCAATAACAGTTCAAATAACATTAATAAGACTTAACCTCTTCTGGTAAAAATTGTACCCATGCTCAACATGGTTGTTCCAATTTTTTTTTTTGGACCGCAGGAGCCCTCGAGATTCCTTAAGTTATATTTTCTTGAACGGATTCGAATAAAGCCATCCCTCCAATCTCCAGGACTGTCCTAACTGTCTAGGTGGATTATATAAAGTGAAGTAAAATGAGGAGCTCTTGGAAGCCTGCTGGTATAACTTGACAACTAAGTGTCTTTGATGGTTAAAGGTGATAAACCGCAGTACGGATAGCTGTTTCTTCTGGAAAATGGGAAACAATTGCAACTCTGTTATTATATATCTACAGTATGTTCAACTGAAGGTACATGCTGGCTCTCTCGCTTCAACAAAATCAGCATGAAGCAGGGCACATAAATGTCCCTCTAATCAACTGTAAAAGCTTCCAATTTTAAAAAACTGCGGTCCACATCCCAGTAAAAGATGGTTGGAATTCCTGCTTTCCCAGACACATTTCTTAAATATTTGGTAAACTTCTTTGATAACTCCAACCTTTAATATGTTTTTCATTTTTTTTGTCCAGATTCCGTGCTCCTTGTATCATCCAGGAGACCCTGCTTTTGATTATATTGTCATATTTACTTCTAAGGTAAACGATTTTTTAAAAACAGTTCTTGTTCAAACATTTTGTCATGTGAATCCTTAAATTTAAAGCTAGTCTTTCATCACCACCTCAAATATGGTAACAAACGATGACGTAAAAAAATATTTTTGAAACCTGTTAAAAACATATTCAACCTTACTAAAACACATATGCCTCCGGATAAGGGTGAAACATGTTTGATAATTATGAATTCCTCCGCCTCCTTCCTCCACGAAATATCACATCTGTCAAAATTTTTCAACATTCATTCAAAAAATAAGTAAAAAAAAAAATATTTTGAAATCCAATTAAACGCCTCGTTTGCCCTCAAACGCTGTGCCACCGCCCTCACAAAAAATCACATCAAACCATTTGATGATTTTGTCCTACCGAATGCCATCCGAAACAATTTGCAGATTTGACTATAGATTTGTATAGATACCTACTTCTTCAAAAATTGCCCGTATATAGCTAACACGTTATGAACACCCTATAGCCATAAAAAAAGAATCTCAATTGAAATTATCACCATTCCCAATTTCGTGTTGGCCTAATTGAAAAATTATTTGCTTTAGAAAATTCTCTAAGAATTTATACAGAGCCAGTCAGAAGGAGGATATAGTATAGTATCTTTGCGGGTGGATCAGGTTCAGCCAGGATAAATATTATAACCTAACAATGAACTTTTGAAATGTGCTTCGGGTGAAATGTCGTCGATTGCCGTCAACCAAACCACTATGAAAACTCTGTTAGGCCACAGACCGACAATACTAATAATAATAGTCATAATAATATGGCAATATCCTTTTTATACACCCAGGCGGTGGCGACGGAGAGTAAAGAAAAGTAACTTACCTACCCTGGGGCTGAGAACACGCAGCCAGAGGAAGGGACAGGGACAGAGACAGGGACAAGGACCTAGAAATATATAATTTCACTTTGAACTCCAAAGTGCGTAGATCCTGTTCTTGACAAAGAAAATAAACCGAGGAAAATCAATGCGGGAAGCAGGAGGAAATTCCAAATAGAATAAAACAAAGTTGTGGAAGGTGAAGAAAAGGACGATAAAAGGATGCAAGACATAGAGCGACTTTTCCGCTATTGGCATTTATTGCTTCAAAAAAAAAAAGAAAGAAAATTAACTCAAACAAATGAATAGTAAACAGGAACTGGAAGCCATTGCATATCTTCATGGTGCGGTAGCGTAGTCTCGTATACCACATGTTGCGATTCCACAAAAAGAAAACTAAGGGTCCGCCGCCGTTGTTTCAACTTATGCAAAAAAAGGACGAATTCCTCGGAGACATATTCACAATCCCGTTGCAGTGCACTGTTTGCAACAACTAAGAGCTTAATGCTTGGGGAGGGTAATTTGGTTTTTTACAACCCTTCCAACCAGGAACACAAAACAGCACTTTTAAACTAGTCAGACATCAATGAGGCGGAGGCGGATAGAGAGAGGGTCATGGGGGATTGTGAAACAAAGATGAACACTAATAAACGACACATAAGGGTATTATATTCATATTTTGTGACGACATATGAGGGGACTCTTTTACCACCGCACCGCCCGCCCGTCGTCACCGGTCGCTCTTCTGGTGGAGAGTATCAGAACATCATCACCAAAAGAACAAACAAAAAAATATGAATTTATTCTTACAAGGACAAGAAATTGTTTTTGCCGCCGCAGGCTATTTAAATCCACCCTCGGAATATTTTTGAATAAATAAATATTAATAAGGATCGAAAGGGTCGTGTTGGAGACCTTAAACTTTGGTTGCTCTTGGCTTTACAAGCTTCATGGCGATATAGTGGGCGGCGGCGTATACCGGTTAAACATATTTTGAGGTGTTCTTTGATGTTCGAAATCCATGCAGAGATGTACCTAGTTACTAACAAGCTTCAACAAGGAATAACGAGGAATTGTGAGGTGAAAACAGGTTGCCTTTTTGTTAAAACTTATTTTTATGATAGAACACTAAAAGGAAGGGTTTGTATTCTAATATTGTTGTAGTCCATGCCATGGTGAGGTGTTTTTTTTTTTTTTTTTTTTGAATTTCCGAAACAAAAATCAATTTTTTATATTTAAATTCGGGTAACAAATTGGATACCCAATCATTGTTAAAAGAATAGACGAAGGTGTTTGGCTTTAAAGCGTTTTTTTTTTGTAAATATCGGTTAAAATACTTCTGCATTGGCTAGCTTTCAATTACATATACATAAAATAACCTGCTTATTACTTCCCCTACTTTCCTGACTTTACTTTTGTTAGCTTAAAAATGCGGGGCTCCAGGGCCTAAACACATATTACCCAGCCAATTTGATTTGAACTGTAAGACTGTAAATTGTTAATTCTTGCATCATGTTCAAGATACTATACATAGTTGTGCTTCAACCTTTTGGTGGGACTGAATGTCCTTGTAGAATTTCTCCCGTATTCTAAGGAGTAGCGAGCAATTTCCAAACTCATTCGGGTTCAATTTGGCAGGGAAGATGAAGTTAGTCTTGTTCATGCGATTAGCGCCCTCCAAGTCGATGAACTGATTTTCGACTTAAATACAAAATGGTGCAGTCTTAAAACAGCAATGGTTCTAACCACTTCCATAATGGTACAAAATAAATAAAATATTATATAGGACACACTGAGTTTGTGACAAAGAACAAAGTGTAAGTTTTTCACTACGTCACACACTAAGCTACACCATACACCGCCCTCCGACCTCCGACGCCACTGCATTTTCAAACAAAATACACATCGAGCTACAAAACTTCACACCGCTTCTGTGTTGTTGCGCTCAAACCGATATCGATGTTGTTGTTCGGCTCGCACCACCACTCAGACCATACCACTCACCGATCCCACAGCACCTATGTATGTATGTCAATGGTAATGCAACATGCGGGCACCACACCACGACCACAGTGACAGTACAACAACAACATATTGACACCGCATATCGTTGCTGCGTTGCCACATTAGACCAGAAATTTAATTATTTATTTTTACAATTTACATTTTGTATTTGTTATAAATAGTGATAAGTATAAGAGAGTAAAATTGCTGAAATTTGTTTTCCCGGACAGTTTCGAAGTGCAAGCAAATTAATGACTACAAAATATCTTGCAGTGAACTTTTCCAACAAGTTCAAGTTCTACAAGCACGCTGGAGCTACTGTGAGAAGAGCAAACTGTTCGTTTCAACTGGTGCACCCACTTTCCACTTATGAGGAAGCAAAATGCATTGACCAAAAAAACCAAATTGTTGATGTGCAAGCAGCTCATCCGCTCAGTACAAACAGACAAGAAAGTCTTGCAAATCTGTACAGCATTGTACCAGAACCCCACAACAAGGAAGCATTGACCGACTAAGATGCCGTATGAAAATCAGGAATAACCACTATTGATGACCACATGACCCAGTTATCCAGTTGGTTTCTAGGACACCTAGAGAGTCACCCAAATCCGGAGGAATAGCAAGGACATCGAACCTCAGGAAAGATACCTTAGTGTGGAAGCTGTGACAACTGCTACAGAAGCATAATCCAAAACGAAAGAAGACTATTCTACGACAAGGCTGACAGTGGACATTATAGGGGGAGGGGCTAATCCCTTTAATAAATAATTATAAATTAGTGCTAGTCGTAAAGAAGTTATCCTTACTTCGAGGCAGGCGTGCGTCGCCGTTTAGCGTTTACCCTCTGAATATTTTCAGAGCAAGGCACCCAAAGCCACCCGTATACCCCATTGTACTCTTGTTACAAGTTACTTCAGGCAGGGTTGTCGGTCCAGCTCACCGTTTACCATCTGAGTTTGTCAGAGGCATGCACCGTAAGCCACCTTTTTATCTCGTTGCATTTTCCTCAATTCGTCCTAGAAGCGACTCAACTTTTAAGGTAGGTTTTTTGAATGCTAATATTATGTAATCTGATGTTACACTTATACCATAAACCTTCATATTTTGGTTCGGCTTCCAGTTTCAAAAATTATCTACCCTCGGCTTTAAACCTTTCTTCTGGAAACTACCAAGCTCGTTTAAAAATCGGCCACTCAAATACCTCCTTCAGGGTCCCCCAAGGAAGCCTCTTAGTTCCTCTCTTTTTTATTTTATAGTACCTATTTTTTATCTTGAAATGATGACAATAACAATGTAGGTATACTAAACACGACTCTTCTGTATAACACAACTTGATCTTGACAAATTTTCAAATGGGTGCCTCAAAGACTGTCTAAAATCTCGCACGCTATGAACTATTCATAAATACCCGCCAAAAGTAAAGTAGAATTAAAGTTCTAGATTTACGTTCAACATAGGCAGGGGCATGCTAAAATGCTTTCTTGAACCTGGTGATTTTTTATGTTCACTTGCCTTTGAATACTAAGATCTCCAAATTATTTTACAAGTTTTAGGCACTAGGCATGTCACATACAAAAGTTCACACTAACTATGAAGTATTAACAATATTTTTTTTATTTTCACCTTATTTTCCCTTTTGGAAAAATAACAACCAAATCAATCCATTATACCTCATCCTTGAGAACACCTTTACAAAATCCAAAAATCATTCCCCTCGGCATCATATCCAAATGATATGTGTTATTACTTGCAAATTGGTCCACATTCTCACAGCATCATCATAATCAACGTCCTTGAGCGTCCCTAAAAACATTAGACCCTGAATAACCGAGCCATACATAAATATCCTGCATTATTATATCCTTTTGACTGAAAAACCACAATGTTTTGTGCCAAATTGACAATTTGTTCGATATTATTTCCACATATTTGCACCGCAATAACCCAAGCAATTGTTGAACAATAATTTCCAGGATAATGATGGGTGGTCGGTCGGTCGATGGTCGACGGTCTACGGTCCGGTCCGATTTCGATTTCGATCCCTACATCGAATAAATATTTCATGCCAATGAAAAATCAAAAAAGGGAAAAAAAGGAAATTCCATCGATTAATATTCATTCATCGTCGTGCGTATATCACTTTTTATTTGTTCATCCTCCCCAGAGTTGGCCCATATTCTCTTCGTTGTTCGTCGGAGTCGTCGTCTTCGTCCTCGTAGTCAGTGCCTGGTTGCCATTGCCATGTTGGTGGGCCCCCCTTATAAATGGTGGTTACCAATACCATTTTCAATGCGAAGAAGGCTCTGCTCTAAGAATAGCTTTGCTCCTTCCCATGCATTTGGATTCGGAACGAATTACACATATACCTGGAGGATTTTCTCTTGCGCTCTGTAATGTTGTACCTATTATACCTACAAAACACTACCCGAAGGACATGAGTACTAAAAGCAGCAAAATGGAATTGAAATTATATTCAGTCAGTCAGTCAGTAAGTATGAGGTAGAGTGATGATACCCCAGGAGCCAGGACCGCATTGCAAATTACAGAGGATGACTTTGTTCATCCCCCACAAATACACATAAAAGGGAATCATGAGACAATGAGATGTGAAGATGTAAGGAGGAGTGAGGTGAGGGCAAGGGCTGCTTCCCTGTGCCGGAAGTCGGTGGCGGAATTATAAACGATTTCTTAAACGCTTCGATGCGAAGGTGGATATCATCAGGATAATGCTATATCATTTGAGAATTTATGCTCGTACGGTGTGCTGGTATGTGTATACGTAGGAACGTTCGTTGGATGTCTTTCAGCTCCAGAGAAGTATAGCCAAGCCATATCATGTTCTTGGAAAATGATATCTAGAAAGCTAGAAGCTCCATCGGCCATTACAGGAGAATTTTATTTCAATTTCCATTACTTTTCCTTTTGTTATGCTGGAAACGTGTCCAAAGTCCAACTTCCCTCTCATTTCAGGTCCGTTTGGGCATAGACGTCCGTCGTCGGTTGGTCGTATAAAGAACAGGTAAGGTGGGGGTCCTTTGTGTTTGAGGTAAACCCAGAAGAGTTTTTTTTTCCTTTCTTTTCTTTCTTTTTGCTGTTTTCCAAATACGGTACGTGATACATTGAAAGCTAATTAAATTTAATCCCGGTGATCATACATGATGTCGGGGGTATAAGTTCCAGGGTATTGGTGGACTGTTGGAGCGCTTTTGGACACCACCAGTACTAGTATAAGAATGCCTTCTCTTCTTTCTTGCTGCTGTCGAATCGTATGATAATCGTGGTAGCTATCTGTTAAATATTCATGCAACTGATTAAGTGAGATTGGATACGTGATATCGAAATCGAAGACTGGCTTATATTTTAATTAGGAAATTACGAATGTAAGAACCCAGCGTTATTTGTTTTAATAAAATTCGAACAAATAATATAATCTGACTGAAAAAAAACACTGTATGGGGATTTCTAAAACAACCTAAAGGCTCAAGAGTTGGATTATTTTTTTATAAGTGAACCATCGAACTGGAATACCTAGTAGATACTTTTGTAAAAATTGCACAGAATAAATAGAAATCATGTACAGTGAGGCCACATAATAAAAAAAAGTGTATGCGTACAAAGTACACATGTCAGAAGTGAAACTTCTTTGGCAAACTAATTTTTATTTTTTTGCACCGCATCAACCGACCAGTGCCGCTTACCCGCTTAACACATTTAATATTATACACATCACATTTTTCATATCAACCTTCCAGCGCTCATTTAACCACATACTAAGTCACAGCCCTGCTACCCGCCAATCTATTTAAAACCCTGACTGTGACTGCATACAGTGGATATAAAAAACACTTTTGTCTGCTAAGACACACATAATGCATACCGTCTATTTTTAACCATCAGCCGCCGACCTACCCACAGTTGATATACAGAACCAGTTTGTGCTATTATAAAACAAACCTAACCTAACCTAACCTACAGCTCTCTCTCCCCATGGCACTGTGCGTGATGCCACGTTCGCTCTATCTCACTCTCTCCCTCTCTCTCTCGATCTTTCTCACTCGCTTGCTCCCTACTCACGCTCCATGGCTATGTGCTTCGTGCTACATTCGCCCTTTCTCACTCACTGTCAATCGGTATCGGTCTCAATCGCTCTCTCCATTTTCTGTGACGGAAGTCACGCTTATTTCCGATGCATATCAGTTCAAATTTTACCCCCATGCGCCTAAAGAAGTTTCACTTTAAAAACCACTCCGACGCCTTGTTGAAACTACAATTCCTCCACATCTCCAATCCAGGAACTGGACTGTAAACATCTGGCCGGCATCGTTTTTAGAGAAGTATCTAAGGTCCAATAATGCCACCAGCAAATGAGGCAAACCAAACTCTAAGTTTTTCTAGATATAACGGAGCGGCTGTCTCGAAAATAGCTTAAGTCTAGTCTTCACTCCTTCTGCTTCGTTGCAGGATCCTTGGATCGTTGAGGCAGCGGCACCTCTTCGCCTTTAGGGAACCTGCCGGGCTTATTTTTTGACGATATTTTAATTTTATAGCTGGCTCCTATCCAACCATTACTTCTTTGAAGTGGAGGTGGCTCTGATATAGAATTTGGAACTTAAGAGAGAATAGACGTGCCTATCCTGATCCTCTGCCCCCGCGGGCAACCCGGGAACAATATGAATGGCAGAGAAATGGTTGTAAATGAAACAGGAGTGAGTATTTTCAACTGTATTTCCTTTTTTTTTTGAAGTATTGATTCCTTACCTTTAACGTATGCATCGTAATTTTAAATGCGGCAAAGAGAGGAAGGTTTGGTGTGGCCATTTGCTTCTACCTTGGCAACTGGTTGAATGCGCATATCTTAGGGATGCCAGGCCTTGAGTATTGGTGGTGCTCATCTGGAAGTGACCTCACGGTTGCGAAGCTCCACAGGAAGCGATATTCAGGAACCACGCGAGATAGGCCCTCGTGGGTGATGAAGTCTCGGCTTCGTCACCTGGAAACTATCTATGAGGAAGGCCCCCTTGTGGGAATATCGTGATGGTTGTGGTTAACTGAATGCGGTAACATATGGTATCCAAGGATTTTATTCTTGGATACAAGAGGTGTTAGATATACCTCGCCCCTCACCAAGAAGTGTGGACAGTTCACGAATAGAACCATGATTTTCGAACTAGATCTGCACGATTTGCATGCGTTGTTCAGGAGTCAGTCGATTCATGATGAAATAGCAAACCAAACAAAAGATGAATCACATGTGAAGCTTTCTTTTTCTAACCATAGTCAACATATATGTTAACAATAGTCAACAAAAAGGCGTTCCTTTAATCCAAATAAGCTACGATTTGTTACTATATGACGACATAACTCCGTTCCTAAACTCACGTTGAAATGTCAAATAGTTACGATTTGTTACTATTTCCAACCCATTTTCATGATATGAGTTGAGATTGTTGATCTGTCAATTTGGACATTTTATATTAAACAATTCAAAGTCTTTATTAAAAATCAAACCAAAAAATTTCAAATTCTCGATTTGAACATGGAGAACGTCAAAAAATTGAAAAGTAGTCTTTTGACAGTTTAACAAATTCGAACAACGTATCGTTCCTAAATGGTTTGCAAAAAACCCAACAAATCCTAACAATTTTTTGACATAACAACAATTGTTGGTCATAGTTAGAAAAAGAACGTACCAATGGCAGAAGACAAAATGGTTGTAAAAACAAAACAGTGCTGCCAGCTTATAGAATTCTATATACCTATATGTTCAAAAAAATCACCTTTTACAATGGCATCTTTCATCTTATTAAACATTTTTTTTTTGGAGAACATACAGTGGAGATTTATGGTAATGGTATTCGCGATATCCTAATTTATATACGGGTCCTGGCGGCGGCGGCACAGAGCTTAGAAGTTTTCCATTTTTTTTTTTCACAGAACCAAATTCCCACCACAAGAAAGTCCTTTATCAAATTAAATTAACTAATTGACAAAATTCTTAAATTCATTGTTCAAATTCCCCAGGCATCAAATTCAAAGAACAAATTAAAACTATGCTTATAACAATTTTGCTAAGGATTAAGTTATTTTATTGTTTTTCCAACAAACACCTTTCTAAAGTACACATTCCAGTGGTGATGTCTGCGGCCAACCTTATTATTTTCCCAGACCAGCTTAATCAAATTCCATCGAACTTAAGTCAACCATACTTTCAAACTGTACAAATGTATATATAGCTGGTATTGTCATCTTACCGTTGTATTATGGCTTCGCATTTAAATTCACACCTCACTTCATTGAAGGCCTATTCAGTGAAAGTCCGTTTTAACAAAAAGAAAAAGTGGTCTGGTTATATTTTGACGTCTGCTTATGCTTATACAATTGCTTTGGCTTAGTGCCCAATTTTTTTTTTTTTTTTCTTAAATAAAAGTAGGTGTCGAATTTCAATTTAACAAAAAAAAACTTCAGACATGGTGTCGTCTGACACTTTATTCTAAACAAACTCAAAAGACTTTGTTGCATACGACCCTTTTGGTGGCGGGCTGTAACTTAATAAAAGGTTTAACATTCAATTCTCTGAATTTGACTTTGCGTCATAATATTGGCCTTAAAAAAGGTAAGGTCTGGTTCAATCCTTTTTGAAGCAGCTGAAAGGTCTTCTCTAACAACAGGCTAAAATAGGACACAGCTGTCGATTGGGACACTTTCAATTTCACAGCGCTGTTAGGAGGATTACATAAATTGAATGAGCTCAATGATCCTTATCATTCCTGAAAAAAAAAAAATATCCAGGATAATAGGACATTCTATATTAAACATTTTCAGTGAATTTTTATGACACCCACGGGACCAGTTTCTTTTTTTATTCCAAAAACTGTCTTGAACGTTCCAAGTTCCACTATTAGAAGAATCGTTTGGCATAAGAATCAGAAATTGTGCTATGTGCCACTAGGTCATTGTCTGGAAAATCGTAAGCGTCGCCAAACCGACTGCGACTCTTCGATTTATCCAAGCATGCTAGTTGAAAAATCCTTTCGATTAAAAATGATGTGTGTGTGCTTTCAGACACAGTGGATCCTGTGAAAGGTGAAAGGGTGGTGAAAGTACAGCGTCAACAAAGCGTTAACCCTTTTGCCATCAGCTTCCTTGTGTATGGTGCTAGGAAAAGTTCTGGTATTCTTTCGCACTCAAGCGGAAATTTAAAACCAACTATACAAATGCTCTGAGGTGTGAAAATAATGTGTGTTCGTCAACACGTCTGACACCTGTATGCGTGTTTAATGGCAGCAGCGGGCAGGACGATGACTCAATTCAATGTGGGCATGAGGGGTCTTTATGCAAAAGGATCAGCGTTTTAATGATTTCATTTAAAAAACGAAACAGGGGTCTGATATTGTTCAAGTAGGTACGTTGGAGTCAACTAACTATTATGTTTTATTTTTTCGTTTAAGAACTTGTTAGATTCAAAATGAAATCCATCAAGTTTAAAGAGTGTCCATTTTAATCTTTTAAAGTGGAGTAGTTGAATGTAAATGTGTTAGAAGAATGATTATTAAAAGACAATTTTGGAAATACCGTGATATGAATGGAGCAAAATGGTTGAACATCTGTGAAAGTGAACATGGTGCATTTTGGTATGTATTTGGATCTATAAGTTAGAGTTAATTTCTGGATTAATGAATTAATGGATTAATTAGGAAGTAATAGTCTGTAGCTGTTTTTATCATCAATACTTAGTATAGTGAACATAATTCGAAGTAACCATTTTGCTAGAACATTACATTCGGTGTCCTTTTCATATGGAACAAAATTCACCAAAGGAATAAAGTGTTGTCTTAAAAACTTCCAATTCTTGTTTTTAATCTAGGCTTATCATCCCCTCGAGAACGCATCACAGTAACACAAGTTGCAGAACTAATCGTGGAATTGCGATTGCTGTACCTACATAAAAAAACATTCTTTAGCCTAATAAATGTTCCGGCTTACACCGAAGAGTTGATATCGAAAAATGTTATTCTATGTCCTATCTGTTGCCTCTGAAAAAGGTTTTGAAAGTCAAAAGAAGAATCTGGGCTGATAAAAAGACTCCCATATCCAAACCCGCACATGGCCTGCAACTAACCCTCCACCATTTTTGAAAACTGCATCGACAAAAATGAAATTCCCCCAACACTCCCCCACTTAATCTCAATCGCCACCACAACCCACCATTTTTGGCAATTTTCTCTAACCTCACCTCCTCCTCCAAACCATTCTTTCGCACTAAGTGTTGCCGATTTGTGAAGAGTACGATAATCTTACGTGATAACCTTTTTTGCCGCAATTGTTGTTGTAATAAACAATGGAAATCACATTAACTTTTCACTTCACTTTATATACAGTTGAGAGTTGACAAAACAGTTCACTTATAGGTTGTGTTCCCCCCACCACCAACCAATTACCCCCCATTTCTGACAATTTTTTTCTCAACTGTTCTATGCTATCAAAGATTTGATTGGTCGAATGGCGTCCGAGCGTCATGATCGATTTTACTGCCTAGGTGCGCAAATGGATGTTTCACATCAAAAAATAACGTTCAACTCGCGTTGTTTGGACGAATTTCAGTCTGCTACCCATAAAATAAATGCTGGTGTGCCCCAAGGCTCCGTTTTGTCTCCGACTCTCTTTCTTATCTTTATAAATGATCTCTTGTCTAATACTTCTAATCCACTAAATTGTTTTGCTGACGACAGTACTCTCACCTTTTCATATTCGTTTCCAGATTCACATCCATGTCCTTCGAATGTGGAACTGCAACGGTTTCGTATGATAAGCTCATTAAATTCCGATCTTGACAGCATTATCCAATGGGGAATCATCAACCGCGTGGAATTTAATGCTTCAAAAACTCAATGCTGTCTTCTGTCGTAAAAGCATAACCTACCCCCTATGCCACTGTCCATGAGTGGCACTTACATTGAGGAAACCGAACAGCTATGCGTACTAGGTATGTGTATTACAAACCACCTTTTGTGGAACGATCACATATTTGACGTCTCTAAAAATGCCGCAAAATGCTTAGGTTTCCTAAATCGATGTAAGAAATATTTTTCCCCCTCTGATCTGGCTACAATCTACAAGGCATACATTCGCCCGAAGCTAAAGTACAATTCTCATATCTGGGCAGGTGCTCCTGTTACTCATTGTAAACGTTAGTTATTAACGACTTAAATAAATAAACTCATTTCTCCTGGATAGGATTCAAAAAAGAGTCTTAAAATTGATAGGTGAAAAATCTATTACCGAAACATTTCGAACATCGCCGTAATGTCTCTTGCCTCACCTTGTTTTATCGTTACTTCTATAAAAGGTGCTCCAGTGAAATAGCCAGTTGCGTTCCTCCCTTGAAACAATTTCCCCGTAACACCCGCACCGCAAGGAATGCCCATCAATTTACCCTTGAGCCTAACTTCGGACGTACTGTAAAGTATAGATACTCCTTTTTTAGCCGCACAACATGAATGTGGAATGCTTTGCCCGGCTCGATTTTTCCCTCCCATTGTGATATACAGACGTTCAAAACCAATGTGCATCGGTACCTTCTTTCATATCCTATTCAACTTTCCTAAACGCTCGCACTGTGTTATTCATTTTAAGGGTATTAATATCCCCTTTAGTGCGCGTGAATTATAAAAAAAAAAAGTAAAAACCCGAGCAAGGTCGAAAGATTTCCGGGTCCCCCCCCTCCTTTTTTCCCACAGGACCCTCGAGGTCAAAAACTAAGCAAAATGTTAGTAAGAACAAAATCACCAAGTTTCAGTAACTTCCGACCTTTTTCCACCTAAAAGTACCTGTCGACTGGACAATAATTACTTTAGCAATATCTTTTTCGTCACTTTTTCTTAGTCGAATTGATTGAGTTTCCACTAAGGATTTTCTGAAAAAGTGTTTGAGAAGCTTCCGCTCAACATCACCAACACTAACGGACAGTGGCACTTTGTCATCAAATTTTAAGGTCATGTACGTCATTGAGGAAAATATTGAAAAGTAACGCGCTTGGAACTTAGAAAAAATCGTTCATCTAACTCGAAAAAAACATCCGGCGTTCTTTCAATTGGGAATTAGGAACTCAGTAATATTCCAGTAAATTGAGTAAATACAACTGCTCCTATGCTCTAAGAGTAGCTGAAGAACTGCTTTTCAGCCGGACAACAATTTATAAGTCCAGCTAGCTATCTGGTAATCTTTCAGAAGTAAGATGGCTATTTATTTTTCTGCACTTGTCGACTCCAGAGAAAAACATGGGTTTTGCAAATTGAAAACATGACCAAATTTTGTTTTAAAGGATAGCTGTTAATCTACGAAACGATTTGAATATTTGAAATACACCGTCAAAAGAGATTTCAAAGAAGACATTGGGACAAAGAAACATATTTTTGACATATCGAATTTCCCATTAGCATACCCACCTAGATCGCCGAACTATTCTTTATAGATACTTTCGGTTACCTCAGAAAATTAAATAAAATCGCAAGTTTAAATGGAAAAAGTATTAAAAAACACTAATTTTTTTCTGTTGTTGAATTATTTCTTATATGTCTATAACAAACGATCATTGTTGTTCTACCTTGTATTTTTACTTGCGATTATAGGTACTATAAGGCAAGTTATGCATTCGTAAAAAAAAAAAAATTTTTTTGGACTATCAAACATAACATTACGATGATAGAGTCGAAAAAAGTGGGTCCGACAATTCTGTCTGTCTGTGTGTCTGTACGTTCGTCTGTATCGGCACCTACAGCCTAAACGGCTGGACCGATTTGCTTCAAACTTGGTAGATAGTATTATTATGACGTCCTACAGAGGGGTTTTTGGAATTAGCATTCTAGCTTTAAAACTAACGGTACCTGCCATACGACTTTTAGTGAAAATTCAATTTTTCTTGAAAACGGCTCCTACGATTTTGATAAAACTTTCTGAATGATGTTTTCTCCGCAAACTTAATGTTTTGGTTGGAATAGATTTTTCAGGAAAAGTCTTATAACTGTACCTCCCATAGAACCGTTTTTTTGAAATCCGATTTTCTCGTAAGCCACTTTACGAATTGCGATGAAATTTTTAATGTAGAAGCCCTATTATAAACGAAATAATAAAAACCTTTATTTTTTGAAAAAAAATTTTTTTTTTGAGTTTTTTAAAAAAGTTTAAAAATTTTTTTTTATTTTTGATTTTTCCAAAAACGGGTAAATCAATTTTTTTTAATTTTATTTTTCTGATAAAAACTACAAAGTTCTAGAAGTTGGCATACTCAAAAAAAAATTGGAATATGTTTTCGAAAAGTTTTTCAAAAAAAACCGTTTTTTGAAAAAACTGGTCGAACGATTTTGAAAAAAAATTTGTTTAAATTTTGAAAAAGCAAAAGAAATCTGATGGCTTACTTCATTTTCTCCAAAAAACGTTTTAACTATTGATTTTTAAGTGATTAATAAAATTTCATATGATTTTTTCAATGCCTTTTTCCGAAAATCTCAAGCCCCAAGACCATTTGAACACATTAGAGCAAGTTCGTACGACCCAGTCGTGCACTTTATTTTATTAAACAATTGTTTCGTTAAAAAGCTCAACATCGAAGGCCAAGAGTAAAGGCTGAACTATAATGGACGGAAACAAACGGAAGCTAGTGTCAAAAATGAACGAAACGTTGCCATCCAAACTGTGAAATGAACATGCTACCCATAATGGATTAATTGCAGCGAAAGGAAAACATTTCTCTGAACAATAAGATGACTGTGAAACATACCTACATAAAACTGAAGTCACACACAAAGTCAGCATACCTCTCATTCTCACACTCATCTCATATACAGTCACAGTCAGATGCAAATAATTTTCGTCAGTAAAAGCGATAGGGAGCGCAGTTTCCGTCCGTAAACTAAACTGATCGAAATTGGACGAAACGGGTGTGAGATACGAATTGCTTGATTTCGCCGACTATTATAGTTCAGCTTTAACAAAAACTTAAGGCTTTTGACGTTCGATACAGTAGGCACCGATTTGTCGTTCGGTATCAAAAGCTTAAATTGTTGTTTCTGTTGATACATACGTAGGTATACAAAGTTCTTGAAATTTCTTATTGACTTCGTTTTAATCCTCATTTTTTCTTCCATTCCGAAAAACTGTTCATTATTATTGTTGCAGTGTTACAAGGATGAAATATGGCCGATATTAAACAAAACTGCAGATTATGTCACTGGAACAATACAAATTCATGAACTTATCCTGTTGGATGATTCGCAACAAAAAATTGAAAAAAAAAAACAAACCCTAGCCAAACTAAAAGTTCCTTAACCCATTTCCTTAATGCTCTTCGTGGTGCCACCAGTCACCATCACCACCACCACAATATACCAACTCCACCCTTAAATAACGAAGATCATAACTTGAAAATGATTTCTGTTTTATATCCTGGTTTTTACAGATGCAATTCATTTTGTGGCAACACAGCAAAGTATCTGTGTGTGTCAGACAGAATTTCTTCCCCTAAAGACAAAACTAAAAGCCCACAAAAAAAAAAAAAAAAACCAAATCCTTTCATATTTACACATTGTGCAGTTGCAACCAGACAAGCTCCCCAAATGGCAGGTCCTCCTTATCCTAGAATTCCTGCTGCTGCTGTTAAGAGACAACTAACTGTACTACAACTCATTATTCAACAACTATGTTGGTATTTTTTTTTTCTTCTTTCTGTAAGTTCTTTTTGGCAACACGTCTGCTAGTTGTCTACAATCTACAATACAGGAGCGACGAACGTTGACTAAAATGAGAGGGGTTGAGAGGAGTTGTGTCCCCTCGCCCTCTGATTTTCGTGCAGTACACATAAAGGGTACCACTTCCTTATTCCACCCGCCCCAAAAGTTACGCGTAGCGATAATGGTGACACAAGTTATCCTGGGAAGGACTTTTTTTTTTTTGGTCGGAAGAAGTAAAACTCGCTCGTAATGATGATGACTGTGCATTCGGGTTTTGGGGAAAGGGAACGGGAACGGTGGGTTGGTCGGTGCAGCGCCATATAGCGAAGAACAACAACTGTGTGCGGAGCTATGTGAATTATGCCAAACGTTAGCCGGGGTAATGTGAGTGAAATTGCATTAAAAACTTTTCCAGTGGAAATCTTTTTTCACTCTTTTTCCGTCAGTGTAGTTTTTTTGTGTGTGTTTTTTCTTCTCACGACTCACGAGTCACGACTGACGACGTCGGTTATTTCTTTTTGTCAAGTTTGGTGCACTATTTTTTGCTCAATTTTTGTTGTTGTAGTCGTCCTTATTGCAGCCTTGTTTACGAAATTGAAACACATTTTGTTAAATTTTTTAACTCGTTTATGGTATTTGAGCTCAGCAAGCGAGCGAGCGACTAGCAGGAGCAGTAGAAGCAGCATGAAATAGAAGGCGGAAAGCACTTAAACGGTTGTGCGAATTTGTTGCCAGTGAGCACTTTGTGGAATTGGTTATAGCTTTCTTATTTTAATATTTTTTTTTTTTTTTTTTTTTTTTTTTAATTCATAAAAGCCAAATTAGGTTGATGGTCTTTTGCTGAATTTATGCTGAATTAAGTTGAATTGTATTCAAATTATATGAGCACAATGTTTATAACCAGCTTATATTAAAAGAAAGGATTATGGCAGGATGGGACGACTGGTTGATGGTTGGTGTATAATTTTTTGTTCAGAACTATATGAACAGAGTTAATTACTTTCAAATGATCACACAAGTATCTTTAAGTATGCTTTTAGTGAAGATAAAAAGTCTAGCGTTATTTTTCTACCTTAGTTTTGTGTTTTAATGTGTTTGTAATGTGCAGATAGGATCAGTCGTGATACTAATAGGTCACTGGACGCAATTTTACTGTCCTAAATTCAGACACTTCAATCAGTTAGTTAAGTCAGCACTTCATCTCTCAAATAGCCACTAAATAGCCACTTGGCCTGTTTCTTTACTAGATCGCTGAGGACGACGAACGACGCGACGATAGGTATTCGGCGACAAAAAATAAAAACCTAAAATGTTTACTCGGATCGACTGGCTAGATTCTAGAAGTAAAATTATTGTTGCAGGCAGAACGTTCAGCAGATGAAAGAAATGTCGGCCACCGCTGGATTGTAATGAAGTTACACGTTTTCTCCGATCGCCTCTGATCGCCACGATGATTTCCTAACAGTACAGTACAGTATAAGAATTAAAAAACACCACTTGACGCAATAATCATCGCTGGACTTGGTTTTGGACTACTATCTAAGTTCAAGAACCTGCCTATGCTAGAAGAACAGTCAAATCATCATGCAAGAGATATTACACATTTACAAGTATTTTTATCTTTTGATGTTATAATTAACATTTTCTTTTTGCAGAAATATTGCATAAGGAGAAGTATAATTCGCACTGAAAAAAATCATACTCGATCTCCCTACAATTGGAAGAAGATTCTATTATAAACAGAGTACCTACCGGGAATAGAGTTCTCATTCTCACAGGAAGGTACGCTGCTGGGAATACCAGACAGAAGCCTCACCGAGTTTTTGAATTGAAGCAAAGTTTTTTTGTCAGCATTTCACTTTCCTGTTTGTCAAAGTGGATTACTGACCGGTATTAGGCCAAACCGTTTATTGTCGTCGAGCGCTTACTTTTCAGATTAATCTCTACAGACAATCACCATATTGTTGGGGGTGACTAGGTGCAACTAGTTAGTGACCGAACTTGGACCAGCTAGCGGCGCGCGGCGTTCGTTGGTTGAGTCCTTGGCTTACAATAGACTATCTGCGATACCTTAAGTAAGTAAGTATCGTTAGAAGAGATCTGCAGAACTCTAATTAATAATAATAATATAATTTACAACGCCAAAGAGCTGCTACTCGCATCACCTTAATTGCACCAAATACTTTCATTACTAACACGGGAAGCAAAGCACTGTAGCCCCCGTTGATTTAATTTTAGACGAGAATGCTTGGGACTGCACTCGGATAAGAACTACCACCTCATTGTATAAAATACAAAATCCTTGTATGTATACCATCTTCAATTTTCAATTGGATGGGTCGAAACATTGTTGGGAATAGATAAAGTCGGCATGGGTCGATGGTATGCCCAACTTTGTAACAAGGCGTCTTTCTCTTCCCAAAGAAGTACTTTATATCTTCACCAATAATGCATACCATCTGTGCTGTGAATGTAACCACTCCCGAAAAAGAAAAGAAAACCCGGGAATTCTGCGGTCGATGGGACTCTTCTTATATATCAGCAATATTTTGATGAAGTGGACCAAGTGGCATGGCAGGATATGACACCGTGTCTTTAGAGAGGAGTGGCTAAATCTCCAACCCCTTTAATTTCTTACACCTGCTGATCCCAGTTTTAACTAAGCGATTGCGTATACAGAAGACCTAGTTGCATACGGAACGTACCTAAGAGTTTATTTTATCGGAATTTTCATTCTGAGTGAAAGTTATATAGCGATGGACTAGAAGTTAAAAATCATCTTCCTGAAATCCTAAAATATTTTGTTCAAAAACCCTATTAGTTTAATGCTTCTTGGGCTACGACCAAGTGGACGTCAATTCTGGGGAGTAAAAGTGTAGTAAGGTACCTTGGCATCTGGCTAGATGGTTATATATATTTCAACCGACAAACATGTTGATCCTGCTTTGGTCAGAAATATACGCGAACCTTTGCCTCGACCTTGATAGCAGGGTTAAGATGATTTGCTGCAAGGCCCTAATCTACCGCCAGATTGCCTATATAGATGACCTATGTGGTTCAATATGTTACCTCATCTCAAATGGAAGATTCGTGTGTTAGAGAGACAGTTTCTAAGAACCCGTCTTGGATTGAACACCAGAGTTAGAGTACACACAGTACTATTCCAAAGAGATCCTATGCACTGGGACCAACGTAAGTCGAATAGAAAACTTCTAAGTAAAGCTGATTCGAGGTCACATTGCAAGTGCGCGATGATCTTCTCGAAATGACATATTTTTGGGTGCAAGCTACCCCACAGAAAAATGCTTTCAGAATGAATATCCCAGTACGGCACAATATTGATGGATCGCCCTCCGAACCGCTAGTCCATTTCGTCAGCCAAAGAACTGTGGATCGGCGGTACAGAGCTACAAAGATTGAGTAAAGTGGTGTCCCACCTGTGTTTATTCCAGTTGATAGTTGAGTTAGGCTAGGAAGATTTTATGAATAACACGCAAGAGGGCTATTGAGCGCATATGGAACATTAAAGTTCGGTGACAAAAATTATCTAGACACCTAGTTCCAGCAAAATGAAGATTTCTTCTTGCTTCTAAAAACGTTCCAAAACAATAATGTTTCGGAATCTTTCCAAGACAAGTGTTCGTTAACTCAAGATAACTAGGCCAGTTGACTGAAATAATGGGTTCTAGAAAATATCTGGCCTGAAGTGCAGAAGTCTCTATTTCAAATTCTCTTTCCTGGCTTAATTATGAGAATATTGGTTCAATCGCTCGAAATAATACTCCTTTTCTAACTTATACCTTCGAATACGCTATAACCAATTCAGTATGACCACAATTCAACACGACTATTCCATTAAATAAATAAAATATTAAATTCCCTTATATCATGACCATGACCATCCAGCTCCATCCCATAGCTTCTGAACTGTTTTTTCTTCACATTTTTTCACAAAACCCAACCCGAATTTCACAGTACGTATTTTTTTTTCTATTAAAACTTTTGCAACCCCAATTCCTGTTGAGGCCTTTTCTAAACTTTTGTCGGCCCATTGCTTAGTGGCTATAACCCAAGAAATTTTCTTACCACGTCATTTCAATCGGAATGATTTCGCATAAACCCGTAAAAATGGTTAAAAAAAAAAAAAAAAAAAAAAAAATACTTACAAAAAAAAGGGAAACATTTTAACCTCGTCGAAATTACCCCCGGCCGGATAATAAAATAAACAACTTCCGAGCGGTCCGCATATGTGGCACACATGGGCAATTTGAAAATCCTGACTCAGCGATTGTGAATATATCAATCCCGGGTTCCGGGATACTGGATACACGATGTATCCCCATGTGTTTTTTTGTTGTTGTCTATGTATCTACATGTGTAGGAAAACACTTATGCTAATAGATATTCTTTCGCAGGAATACTCTGGCACTCTGCTGCCACATTTTATCCCGAGCACTGGCTGGGGCATCCCAAAATTTCCATGCAAACAGAACTAAGTATATTCAGGTGATGGTGGTATCATTGGCGTCAGCGTCGGTCATGGGAAGGCCAGACTAGGCCAGGCCAAGCCAAGGCATGTTGCCATTGCCACCACCATTTTCACCGCCACCCTTGAAGCTTGAATGCCTAATATACATGTTTTACTGAATGCTTTCATTTTTCGGCTGGAATTTTATCCTCTTCTCAGTTGTTGTTGTTGTTGCCCTTTTCATGTTGTTGGGTCGCGCGTCGGGTATATACATATATGCATATAAATGTATGTGTATTTAAGTTTGGGTACCTACTGCCGATGCCAATGCCGACTATACAATCTGAAGTTGGGGGTAGGGACTATTTATGTGGGATTGGGGATTCCTTTTATTTCAATAGATGTACCGGCGGAAATGTATGAAGCCGTATGTCCGTCCAGGCCTCGATCTCGTTCACAGGGTTGGGGGAATATTTTATAAAACTATTTATGGTCTGATGCTAGGCAGGTGAAGGTACATATCTTAATGTTGTTGTTTCTGTTTGCTATGTTGCTCTGCTTTGCTATGCTCCTGATATGATTCCAGCTTTTGGGGGCGATGTGTGGAATATCTACTTTTTGATATTCGGCCCTTGTCCGTGGAGTTATTCAATTTTATTGAGGATGTATTTTGGAAATTTGAATATTCCCCTCGTAAAGTTTTGGGTAAAAATAAACTTTTAATGTATGTCCTCGAAAAGGAAAAGGGGACCTACCTAACTGGTATCTTTATGGAGTTACATGTCAGATTTATGAAAATATTTTAATAATACATAACATATTGTAGGTAAATATAGATCGAAGCTTGCATTGCACCAGCTCATTTGCTCATTCATACGTTTTGAGATTTTTACTCTGAAGTCTGAACAATATTGTAATGAAATAACACTCATTTTTCCACCGTCTGACTCTACTAGGTCTGCCCCGAGCCCCGCCTACTCCTGTGACCCTCAGCCCTGATTTTGACTGCCAACAGTTTTCTTTTAGCCATGTCAGTAGTAGGTGAAAAAGGATGCAATATTTACCTACTGGTATAATTTACGTTTATTCTTATAATTCACACACTCTTTTTGCAGAAATAATGCATAAAGAGGAATGTAATTGGCACTGAATATCATACCAACAACCAGCAACACTACAGAGGATAAAACCCTGTTTTTTTTTTTATTTTAATATTTTATTGTATCCCTCAAGGAAATTTATATTCACTAATATAATATTTAATTCATGTAATAGATTAGCAAACAAAAAAAAATGACATTGTAAAAATAGCATTGTATAACGCCATGTTAAGAACGTCGGGCCCCTTTTGTTGAGGCGACAAGATTTAAAATAGTTATAAGTTAGTTTTAGGTCAAATATCCGAATATCATACCGACTGTTAGCACTGCTCACGCTGACATGAAATGAACATTTAATATTAAAAAAAATTATTGTTAGATTTGAGACACTTTTTTTTATTAAAAATGTATAAATTCATTATCTACAAATATCGAAGCAGAGCCCCATCAGTGCTCGCAGATATTTAAACTTTGTCAGTCTGAGGAAAAAAATTAATTGTAAATAATCTCTGACATTTTGGCATTAAAGTTAATTGTCAGCTTTTCACTTCGCTGTTCGCCTAAGAAGGGGATTATGGGTAGGTCCGTTCACTATCGCGGACTGTTTTCCAGAGTTATAGACCTAGTGACTTGACTGAGCGTCGCTCACTGTTTTGTCTTATGGTTTTGCATCACTGGAGTGCTAGTATATTAAGACGTTATTATGGAATAATCTGTTGAATTGTTGTTAGTTTGAATATTGCTTATGAAATATGAAATATCCTGTAAGACATCCTTTGAGATATATAAAAATAAATAGAATGCCGCAGACGGGCCCATCTGTACCAATTCAAGAGCGATTCCGATCTCCCACCCGAAACAGCTCTGTTTCATCAAGTTTTCAATCAGTTTTGTTAATGGACGCAAACTGCGCTCGTTATCGCTTTTACTGACGAAAATTTAACAATTTACTTTGAATAGAAATGGAAAAGTAAGGTATGCTGGCATTGTGTGTTACGTTACGTACATCTTATTGTTCAGAGGGGGCATAATGTCAAAATAAATAAATCAGTTAAAGTTTGTTATCGCCGAACTTTAAATTGCATTAGAAAACAAAAATTAATTTCAAAGCATTTATTTATACAGGGTGGGCCAAAAGAAGTTGTTGTTTGGCTCTCTTTTTTTCTAAATGAAAAACTTCGATTCTGTTTTTTGATTATGTTTATTTGAACCTTTAGAATTGTATTGGTCAAGTCGAGAAGATGATATTGGCCAAATGAGCGTTTTATGGCATTTTTCATCACTTCAGCGAGAATTTCGAGCGACAGATTCTCGCACTAGTCTCAAATGTTCTCCTTGAGGGCTTCCAGAGTCTCGGGGTTCAAAAAACCCCACAAAAAAAATCTGAAACAGTTAAATCGGGCGATCTTGCGGGCCAGTGCAAATCGCCAAAATGAGAGATGAGGCAACCCGGAAACGCCGCCTTCAGAATATCGGTTCATGTCGGTTCATATATCGCTCCATGACTTCTTCACTTGTATTCTGCATCTGTCACGTCTACAGGTGTCAAAACCGATTTGACATTGGCGGCCATTTGAAAAAATGAAAGCATCTTCCAATAGGATGAATGCTTTTTGCCCACCTTGTATATATTTGATGTTTTTTTTTTTTTTTGTAAATGGTTCTAATAATGTTATAGAACAATTCGTACAAATTCAATTTATGACCAGTCTTCACTTATAGCAATAAAACAAAGAGCATTTGTGACGTCACAGAATACCATGATGGTGCTTTACATGCAGCAACTCAGCAAGCATACCTGATATTTTTTCAATGATCACTAAACGCTCTAAAGACATGTCTTGCTTTCGCTCTAATTCGTACATTATGGTTATAACTTGTTTATTTGACAGATCGGAAGGGAAAGTTTCGTTCGGTTCTGAAACTATATGGCTCCACTGGCTTGCGACTACTGTATGCTAGCGCAGTCTTAAAACTCGGGTTTTAACAATCCCATTTTCTTTTTTTATTTTTGTTTCTTCTCCTTTATTTCTTCTTCCTAAAATATACACTGTACAAAAAATCTACCCATCACCACTCTCTTAATCTAAATCAATAATCTTGATGTAGTTTTGTTTTTGTTTTCAATTTATCCGCAGTGAAAAAAAAAAATAGAAACCTGTCGTCCATAAATTTGAATTATACTCACTCTACATCACCCTTGGACAGTCAAATGTGTGGATGTGAATATATAGGGACAGGGAGTTCACATCTCACAAAAAAGCAGAAGAAGACGACAGCAGGGACAACCCAGCAACGACTACGACTACGACGACGACATAATCATAAATTTAAATATGAAGCTTAGCAATTTTTTAGTTTCCCTTTTTTTTTTTGGAACACAACAAGCGGCTTATTTTTCTTTTTCGACGTCGACGATGCTAGGAAAGTGTTTTATATTTCTTTTTCTAAGTTTTTTTTATTTTTGTCCATGGTGACATCCCATATGTCGCAGTCGCTGCTCCAACTCTGGCTCTGGGGCATCCCTATCACCATAACTCAATCTATAAACCATGTTGGATTATAAGGAAATGTATGCAAAGTATTTTATGATTATAAGTGTGTAGATCTGTGTCGTATGAAAAGTGAAAACAACAATATTATGACCACTCAGAAACTTTGGCAATTTACATTGTGCTTGCTCTTCTATGTACATATGTGTTGGTGTTTGAGTGTAAGTGCATGAAAGTTGTGTCCTAGTCCTATATAGTTCTAGACAGAAAACCAAGGGCCATAGCCATGAGGATCAGGGCCAGCCGGCTCTTGAAGTTTGTCCCCCAAGTTGGACGCATCAATCTCTAACCCCTGGTGCTTGTGCATATAGGGTTGGTATTATAAGAAGATGGCTATAAAATTGTATTGCGTGACGACAGACGACATACCTATTATACGTCTAGAAGATGACCTAATCCTTTACACAATCCTTCCTTCAGAATCATCATTCTTTCCCCCATCATATTCCAGATTGCTTTCCTGTTCAAATTTTGTTATATTTGCCAAAGTATTGGGAAGAGGTATCGGTAAGGAATACGAGTAGGTGTATATGGTGTGTTTCCAAGGGAATAGCATATGTAAACGGATTCCAATAAATGTTTGCAGACAATTTTTTTTTCAAACCCGGACACACATACTCATCTCACGCATTGATTTCTAACCCTTTGGGCTCAATCTATAAAGATACTTTTGCACACATTGAGATTTTTTTTTTGTCTCGCTTGGTCAGAAGAGTCTTTTGGTAAAGCAAGACCTTTATGACAGGCAATTCATTGGGGAGACTTTGAAAAATTGAAAGCAGTCTTGGATAAATAAAATTTATTCAGAAAATAAAGCTAAGTACTTAAGGAAAAAGAGGGGCGGGTATTGAGTGTTCTCCTAGATTCTTTAAGATGAATATTAACAATGTTTGATTTGATCTTCCATACCGAGTTTGTGAAATACAGAGTTTTTTGAATTAAGTTTTGAAAATATAAAACAAAAAACACTTGCAACAATCGTCTTGTCATCTGTCATGTGATTTATCTATGACTCGGTTTGCTATTTTATCATGAATCGATTGACGCCTGAACAACGCCTCAGAATTGTGCAAACATTCTGTGAATAGAATTGAAAATAGATTTCTGTTGTTGGAGACGGTCATGTTTGTTCACCAATCCTTGAAAATGAAAATTCTTGAATGCAGAATCTGCTGTATACGTACCACAAGGAAGTCACTTGTATTCTTTCCTGTTTCTGTTTAGTTTTTATGATGTTACTTCTTGTGTTCATCATAATGAGATACTTATTTAAGGTATTTTTTTTTTAAGGTACAAAACTTTAAAAGTTGGCAGCACTGTGTTCATTGACAGGCATTTTGTCATCAGTCATGTTAAAAGTTTGGTTTGCGATTGCATCATGAATCGACTGACTGCTGTACAACGCATGCAAAATTTTGCAGATTTAGGTATGACGAAAAACATTTTTCTGTTCGTGAAAAGCTTCGCGCACTGCGTCCACTGTATGGTCAACGCAGTCGTCCATTAGAGCAATCAGTTCAATTCACGATGGAACGTTTTTGCACCACGTTTATTCTAAATGACAATAGCTACTCATCATCTGATGAGACGTGGTCGAGTGCGATCCGCCATCGTGCACTGGGTCTGTATCCATACGCTTTATGAAAAATTTTGCGGGAAGATCTTGGTTTGCTGGCTTACAAAATTCAGCTTTTGCAAGAATTAAAGCTGCATGACCATCGGGCAAAGTGTAAATTCAGTAAATGAAATATTTTGTTCAGCGATATAATTCTGATAGTATTCAAGCCATTGTTGAGACGCGCCGTTTCATCCAGAAAAACTGACAGTTGTTTGATCTGTTATATTAACAATGCCGGCCAGAGTCAATGGAGTATGTTAATAAACCCTCACGTCCGTCATAAACTACAATGACAAGCTCTGCCCGTCATCGCATTTTGGGACACCAATGACAGACGCACTATTCGTGTGATCATCAATGTAGCTAGAAATGTCACTGTGAAAAATGACAGTGCACTGACGTAACAATGACTTATTTTCTTGTGACGTCAGAATTTCATTGTGATGACAGATTTCAATGACCGTGTAATAGAGCCAAGAAAAGTATGACTTTTTCGATCCTGAATTGAGTCGCCTTGATGTGAAGGAGGAGATAAATTCGGGTTTAGGACATGTGAGTTGGACAGGATCCTACTGTTTTACACCGCTAGACCATTTTCTGTGGAAAAACGTTAGCCTACACTGATAAACTAGGAACAATTGACAACTACAAACACAACATTCACAACGTTATTGCCGATTACCTCAAATGCTCCAAAGAGTGATCGAAAATTGGACCTCAAGATTGGTGTTCATCCGGGCCCAGCCGTGTTTGAAAATCCTAATAAAAAAAAAGTGCGTGCTTACAAAGTACACGTGTCAGAAGTGAAACTTCTTAGGAAAACTAATTTTTATTTTTTACACCGCATCAACCGACCAGTGCAGCTTCTGAAGGCCGCTTACCCGCCTAACACATTTAACAGTATACACATCACATTTTTCATATCAACCTTCCAGCGCTCATTTAACAACATACCAAATCACATCCCTGATACCCGCCAATCTATTTAAGACCATCAACGCCTTAGACTCGCACGTTCGCACTTGCTTCAAAAATTTGATATCCCAGTTTCAAACCGTAGTCAATTTGATTGCATTGCAGTCAACTCTTTAAGTTTGCGCATGTAATTTTAAGTATTGAAAGCACATTTTTCAGCTTAAATGCAATCGATTTAGCACCAGTTTGAAACTGGAATTGCAAAATAGTTTATTCATGTAGGGATAGCCTTATGGAATTAAATTAAAGTCTTGTATTTTTTCATTAGTTACCTAGACTAATTTTTTAATTAACAATTGTCATAATTCGGTTTTCAGGAACCAACAAAAAAATTTTACCTTTTTGTGTAAAAAATACTTGCTGAGCTCAATTACTTTTTTTTTTTTTGTTAAATCAAACTTTAAGTCTTAATTGTACATATTTTTATTTTTGATGATAAAATAGTTTTTTTTTGTAATATCTATGTATGGAGATATAAACCTGTGTCGTACTGAATTACCCGTAAAATAATATCACCCCATAAAATAACAATCCAATCGGAAATTTTCCAACCATAAAAACCACCAACTACTTTACCCACCAAATAGTTTTTTTCCAGCCATTTTGGTGTGAAAAAAAAAAAATTTGGGAACAGTGCTGCCGACAGTGGAAATTGTCACACATAATGCATACCATCCCTGCTACCCACCGTTCTATTTTTAACCCTCAGTCGCCGACCTATCCACAGTTGATATGCAGTTCGCTCTATCTCACTCTCTCTTGATCTTTCTCACTCGTTTGCTCCTTACTCTCGCTCCATGGCTATGTGCTTCATGCTACGTTCGCCCTTTCTCACTCTCTGTCAATCGGCCTCAATCGCTCTCTCCATTTTCTGGGACGGAAGTCACGCTTATTTCCGCTGCATCAGTAAACATTGTATACCTCCATGCGCCTAAAGAAGTTTAACTTCAAAAAAACTATCTTCTAAATTAAGTACGTTTCGTGGCAATTAATATAAATTAAATATCTACGTATTTTATTTCATTTTATAGTTGTCCACCTCTAAAAAAAAATACCCTTTACATAGATGACAAGAAGCCTTGTGTTGTCAGGCTAACAACTTCAGTTTTGGAAGGAACTCAAAATATTATAGAAAACTTAATCATATTGTCTTAAAAATGCCACAATACAACTGTCCCCTTTTCTTGTCTCAAGAGTCAAAAGCCCATTAAATAGTATAAACTTAGTTTTCTAATTACGAAACGTAAGAACTTTAACTTACAAAATCATAATTTATTTAAAGATCATTTATTTTTCCATTCGAGCACCTTTTTCAATCCCAATTTAGAAGTTTCAACTCAGTAAACAATATAAATCACATGCGAAAAATCACCAATAATGTTGGTTGGAGGTAGCAAAATCCCAAAAATATAACAGTCCCTTCGTCCTTCATAAAATTAAATAATCGTTGCCGTTGCCGCTTCCGCAATTTGCCTAAAAGAAAAGTTTCCAAACTTACTCGTACATTTGAAAAGTCATAATTTTTGCCAAAAAATTTCACATCACCAATAAGTTCACCCAAATTTAATGTTCACATTTGAAAAAATTCCCGTTCTTTATTGGTTAAATGGAAAAAGTCCATTTGCGAAAAACTTTCCATGAATGGTCTTATTATACTCGTTCGTACCAACAACTTTAGCTAAATTTTGAAATAGAAATAGCTTCTGCCTGGGTTGGCTGGCAGAAACCTCAAAAAGGATATTTATGCCTGTAACTCTAACTGGAATAGTGTAAATCTGTGTGTAATATCTTTTCATCTCTTCTCTCCGTCTCCGTCATGGGATGGGATGAATATGTTAACCCCAAGGGTGAATGTGCGGTTAGGGAAACACTTCGTATCCAAGATTTTTATATCCTTATTCCATATATATATCGAGCTTTGAATTCCTTCAAAGGCACATTACGGGTGTCCTAGATGCGTAGCTATACATTATGATACTGATATAGCGATAAGGATACGTTAAACGTAAGAAAATGGATGCAAAAGAATTTTCCAACAAAAAAATCTAAGGCGAAGTACAAAATATACCATTATGTTTGCTAAACTCAATAAGATTTTTAAATGAAGGTGTGCGGTTTTTGCAAGAAGCTGTTGTAAAAGGAAACTCGGCCATTTTCTCTTCAAACCATCTGAAATGACAGTGTTAAGATTGGATTTGCAACGTTCGATTAATAAAGAAAGGGAATACATCTGTTCCTCTATAGGATTTCCACAGGTGTGGGTTTTCAGTTTTTGAAATTTTATATAAAATTGAGGTCAGTATGTCACACACACCACAACCATGGATGACTCGAAACAAGTACAAAATAATTGTTGCATTGTTTTTGACTAACAATTGATACGGTTAGATATAGATTTGCCGCAACCGCAACAGAAGCCATTTCTTTTTAGTTCTTGAGTTTTTCAGGGGCAGGATGCCAAAGCAGGTTCGTCATCCATCGTGCCGATTAAGATGTAGGGCTGGAGACAAGCACGCCATCTTTACAGACAGCAAGGAAGCTTTTTTCAGACAAGTTTTTAAACGACTGACGCGACGGACGCGACGACACAAAGACATAAAGAGTTCGCGTTACAACACAACACTTAAAATTTTTACTTGCAAACATGACATTACGATGATAGAGAAGTCAAAAACAGTGAGTCCGACTTTTCGGTCTGTATATGTTTGTCTGCCTGTCTGTTCGTGTGTCCGTCTGTCTGTATAGGTATAGTTACATTTTGTCTATATACGGCTGGAACGATTTGCTTCAAACTTGGTTACACAGTATTTTTGGAATTAGCATTTTAGCATTAAAACTAACGTTTTATTCTAAAAAACGGCTTCTAAGATTTTGATAAAACTTTTTGAATGATGTTTATTGTGAAAACTTCAAGTTTTGGTTGGAATTGATTTTTCGGGAAGTCTTCTAACGGCACCTACATACCTCCCATAGGTCCGGTTTTTTCAATCAGATTTTCTCGTTAACCACTGGACGGATTTCGATGAAATTTTTAATGTAGGACCCCTTTATAAACGAAATTAATATTATAACTTTTAAACCACACTACCATAGGACAAACAATACAAACTGCCAAAAGTGCAGGCGCTGATGGAAGTAGTTATTGAGTATGCAAAACGTGAGGACCGGCTTTTGACCTGATGGTTAATCGTGAAAGCATCTGGAAATCGCTTATTGAGAGAGGTATTCCTGAGCACAATATCGCACTGCTAATAAAGAGTCTTACGACAACGCAAGGTGTTTTGTTTTACACATAATGCACAGTTTTCCGAGTCCTTTGATGTGCGCCAAGGAGTGAGATAAGAAGATGTCTTGTCATCAAGCGAAACTGAAAGTAATGGCTTTCAAAATGGAGTCTGTTATTATAGGTCCCTTCCATAGACATAAGGGAATGGCTGAGTGTTTAATTTACTAGTGCCAAGCCCCGCTTGGAGCTGAAATTTTTCAATGCTTTTCTTTGGGTTGTCAGCCAGAAGTTTTTTGGAATACAATTTGAAAGGGTTGAACTTTGAACAAGAGATAAGAAAAATGGGAAATAATAAAAAGAAACACCATAGGCAGAGAGAAGAAACTAATAGAGAGAGGCAAATTCTTCGGTGGCTCTCTTTTAACCTACAAGCTGCGAATTCGGACACCAACTTGCATATGTATTAACTCCATATAAAAAAAATGTGGGGACAACACATATGCAAGTTGATGTACATATTCACCACTGTCGGAAAAATGTCAGATGTAGTCAGCTGTTGGGATGTGTTCAGTAAATATGAGTATCAGAATAATTTTTATTTGCTCTAAATTAAAAAAAAGTGTTCCATTAGGATTTAGTATTTTAAGTTAATTTACAACAGAGATTTTAGAAACAATTCTAGTTTAAGAAAGATGGAGAAACATTATTTGCAGATAATGAAAACATTCGTGAAAATAAATCCTATCCAAATTATGGTAGTTCCACCAACTGAGAACTCTGAGATTTTGTAAGTGGAAAAAAATCGAAAAATGTTTGTACCCTATATCCTACTATTATTATAAATGTGAAAGTTACGATGTTTGGATGTTTGTTGCTAACTAACGCCAGAACGGCTAAACGGATCTGGATAAAATTTGGCACAGAGATAGCTTATAGTCTGGAATAGCAGATAGGCTATTTTTTATCCCGGTAAAATGTAATGTAATGTGGGATAAATTTGTTTTAATTTTTGAATTCACACCAGAATGGCTGAACGGATCTGAATGAAATTTAGCGCAGAGATAGATTATAGTCTGGAATAGTATATTGGCTTCTTTCTATTCCTGTAAAAGGTATGGTTCGCGTGGGTTAGATTTGTTTTAATTTTTGGAATTACACCAGAATGGCTGAACTCATCTGAATGAAATTTAGCACAGAGAGAGATTATAGTCTGGAATAGCATATTGGCTACTTTCTATCCCTGTAAAATGTATGGTTCCCGTGATGGGATTGATTTGTTTTAATTTTTGAGATCACACCAGAATGGCTGAACATTTAATGTTGTTTACAGGACGGTATTGGAATCCTGATCCTAACTTCGTAACTCTTTGTTTAACTTTTAACTTTTTTTACACTAAATAAAAATGAGAATTTGTTTGTAACGCTTTCACGCTCTAACTACTCAGCCGATCATCATGAAATTTTTCATACAAGTGGTACAGAAAAATACATAGAGGAAAAGGACATACATTATGCTTATTAAATATACGCACAACTTTTCTATACGGCAGTATGGATTTTGTCGCCTAACGCCAAACGGCAAACGTTGTTCTGCCCTTCAAGCAGAATAGTACGCATACGCCCGAGTGTACTTTAATATTTTATAGTTGTTTTTAGAGAACGTGTGCAAACATAAATGAAGAAAATAAAATTAAAAAGGAAAAATGCGTATACGCCCAAGTGTCCCACTGTGTTATTATATTTCACTTTTTAAATCTGAAGGCCAATTGTACATTTGTTTTTTTTTTTATACCTGTGAGTGATTTTGCTGATAGAGTATCGAAGGACAAAGGTTAGAACAACAAAAGATCCGGGATCTGCGAAATGACTATTTTTGTTTCGCAATTGGGATCGGAAAAGATTTAGGCCTTTATAATTTAATCTCCGCTATTACCATTGTTATTTTTATTGAAATCGCCCAAGGAACAAAGACGTTTTTTTCTTTTGATGAATTTGAATTGATCAGATAGCAAGAAGCAGCATGTGGAAGATCGGAATTATTATTTTCAATAAATGAATGAATTTGGGCGGAACGAAGTTTGCCAATCTTTTGTTGATAATTCGTAGTCTTTCGAAATGCCCCGAAAATCCAAATCTAATATTTCGCAGAGGAATAATAAAGCTCTAGCTATAAAAGTAGCTAGAATACGAGAGACGACTCCTCCGGCTACAGGCTACTTCTAGATCAGCTGAAACGCGAGCGAAGCTGCGGGTAAATGCTAGTCTGTTATATACAAGTATTTGTACTCTATTGTGGAGCGAAAAAGTTGGAAATCAAAAGTGATGGTGATTTTATACTAAGTTTTCATTAGAGCCGAAATGAGGTAATTTGGAAATTTGCTAAAAAATGTGTTTTCATCTAGGTTTGTGTATTTTGTTTGACACATGATTATCTACCTTCTTTTTCTTTTTTAATTCTTATTCATTCATTCTTCTTTTTTTCTTGCTTTGTTTTATTTATAATTTTACTATAGTATACCCTGGATGGAGATTCATACATGATATTGGATTTGATTGTTAATTTAGAAGTGTGGGCTCGAGCCCCCTCTAGGCATCTTTTTGTTTATCCAAAAGCTTCAGTCGGCATTCATCAATGGGTTTTTCTGAGATAATTACGACACCCAATTTGAAAAAAATGGCGGATTTCATATTGTTAATTACAAAGTTTCTGAACAAATCCTCTTTACGTTTCTTTTGTTCTCTTCTTACAATCAAGAGACCTTTAAATAAGAGAGAAAGAGACACAAATGTCATTGATTTTTTTTTTTTTTTTATTTTTTGTTCTGTCCGAGTTGAAAACATGTATACACCGATAGGAATTCAACTCATTATAAAAAATGTAAACAAAAAGGTTTGATGGGACGGAGGCTCTCCCTATTAGTTCATTCTCTGTGGTCATGATACGGAGAATCTTTTTTAATCGTACTTCACGAATGTAGAATTGTCTACCTAATTCAAAATTTTCTTACTTCTATAATTAAAAAAATATCAATTGCAACTAAAGTGGCTCCCGACGTGGGGCACTAATAAACTGAACATGGAAAGAGATTATTAGGTACTGGTATAGTGAAGAAACAGTCGCTCATTCTCAGGTCTTAAAGAAAACTTAGTTGTCATCGGGCAAAAGAATATTGTTAAGCTCATCACTCTTAAAAAGATTGAGAATGAAAGAGTTTCATTTCATTTCAACAACTGTAAGCAAACAAATAAATCCTGACAGTTAGTTGTTCACACCAGTACATTATTTACTTTGTGACTGTGATGTCCCTCCAACTGTTATTATAGTGTGACCATTCTTCCTCTTTTTTGTATTTTACACTTCGAAGTATGAAATAATGCTTGCTCTGATATCTTTCTATTCGAACACATTTTAAATAAACCAGAAAAATAGTAGCTAAAGCTTCAATGTTCGTATAGGTAGTTTGTCAATGATGTTAATAATTCAAAAGTTCTTTGTTTATGCATGGAAACCATATTGTGTTCTTGTTCTTGGCAATACCTTTTCACCGATGTGTCACTCATATGTAATCATCACGTTAAAGCATTGACAATCGGTACCGAACGGTGATTGCTTCAATTGTTAATATCAAAACATACATTTTGTCCCTCAAAGCACATTTTATGCTTAAATTGTCAATCGCTATCTCGGTCTAAAAAAAATTAGGGCACGAGAAGTGAAAGTAGATTTTCATAAGAACTGACAAATAGCTATAATCCATTCCACATAATCAGGCAGTACACGTCTTATGGGGAAGTTTTTTTTAAATCAGTTGCGGCTAATATTTTTGTACTATACTAAATTGAAGGGATTTCCTTCAATTAAGTATGCATGTAGTGCAAATTTGTTGACCCGCCAGTGAATTTCTAATCGCATCTGACGTGAATCCTACGTCTTATTCAGAGCACATCTAGTTAAATGTGGATGCGCACTGATTATCTGTGGTTGCTGCTATATTTAAAATTCAACCCCTTTTTAATTGATGAGCATTCAGAGTTACCAGTGTTCTTTTGGTAACTCGTTCAGCTTTCTTTCCTTGGGTTTCTGCTGATGAGCTTTTGGTTTTAGAGCTTTAAATTTTTTTAAGATTGTTTTTTTTTTTTTTTATAATGCACTCGCACTCAAAGGGATATTAATACCTTTGTAATGAATTAACATGTGCGAGCGAGGAAAGAGAAGGAATAGAAAGATAGGAAAGAAAGGTGGTACAGTGGTTTGAGATTTTAGGTGATAATTATCTCATGGAAATTCCACGGGTGGCATCCAGTTGAAACTTGGGAAATAAATAAAAATTGCTGCCCTCGGCTGGGTTTGAACGCACAGCTCTCAGGTTGAGCAACCAAGCACTACATCCACTGTACCATTGCCACCCGCTTATTTGAAATGCTTACTACGGAAACCCTGCAGGAGCTTTTGTATGGAACGCCCCTACGGAAAACAAAAGAGTGCGAATGAGAGACAAACATCCCTATCTTCCCTGAACTGCATGTTTATGTGGAATTAAGTATAGCAAAGGTATTTTTAACCCCAATTTAGGAAAAAACATTCACTTTTAACTTTTTGATCAAGTATCTATTTGTATGCCTACCAATAAAAATATTTGTCCCTGGAATATGGTAACCTTACTAACACTAACAGTCATGGACACAACAACTGCAGTAAATTGTGCAGAAACCTTTTTAGCATAAAATAGCGCAACAAGAAATCATGTCAAAAGCAAGCACTTATCATGCGAAAAGGAAATGCCAAACAAATAAAAACACATCCTTGCAAATTTATTTTCTAATTACCAACACCTTTCCTTGATGGGAATGGCTTTCTATATCAACTCAACATAGTCTGTACTCTGTACACAACGCAGCACTGCGAACGGCGAACGGCAGTGTCATGGACGTATCCTTTTCGTTTTTGTTTTCATAATTTTTTCGCACTTCGCATACCCTCAAGGAACGTTAAACAAACACCTTACACCTCATTGTCATCGTCATAGTCATCGTCATATCCGTTACCATTGTCCTTCGCAACAAAATCAAAAGACTCATAACTCTGGTTCTTTATATCGCGTTATTGTTGTTTTTGGATTCATCGCTGCTGAGCCTTACGTATAATAGAGCTGTTGTAGCCTGGTAGTAGGTAGATAGGTATAATGATGTCTGGCCAAATCCACAATGCATATGCGGACACCATAAGAGCCCGCTGACAAATTAAAGCGGCAATTTTGTGGGAAATAAAGGATCATGTTACTCCATTCGCACGTACGAGTATGTATGAATGCATTGAGTGTCATGTTAATACCTAGCAGCTATACATAATAGTACAGCTTAAGGCAAGGAGTTGGGGAGCTCCGAGGACACTGGAAGAGCGCGTCTAAAAAGACATAACAAGAGCTCAATTGTGTAAACACGACCGACACAACCAAAACCAATGACGACGACAACGATGGCGACGCGATGCCAGGCTGGTTGTTGTCCTCGAGCCATTGTATACACTTCAGGACGTGAAGGTGTCTAGCTGGCGCACTTGAAGAGCATTTCCGATGCGCGTATCACCGCGTATACAATGCACATCAGCTCCATTCCTCCAAAGTCTTGAAGTATATATACAAAATTTCACTCCAACCTTTACTGGCATCGTAATCGCACAGTTCCAAGCTGGTTTCCACGAGGAAATTTACTTTTTTATTTCTTTTTGCAATTTTCTCCATTTTTGTATCTTTTTGCTGAATTTAAAGTGGTTGGGGCGGGGTGCCAAATGGAAATATATTGCATTTGGGGAAAATTCTCATATCTGAGGCAGACAATGCGACGATAGAGTTGGCAGTTTCAATTTCAACACCTGAGCAAAATTACAGAAATTGAAAGAAGTTTTTAATATATTGTACAAAAAAAAAGCACGAAGGAGGTTCAAGATACACAACAAATAATCTCGAATGTTAATAAATAATGTTTTTCAAGAGAGCAGCGGATGACAAAACGCACGACTGGGCTCAATCTCAAAGCTTACATACTACTTCATAGTGGCTCAAAATTCTGAACGATAAACCTATACAATTGCTGAGCATAAGGCTTGATAACACTCCAGAACGGATGGACCAATTTTGTCTGCCTATGACTCTTTGTTCAATCAACAATACAAAATGACGGTATTTACTTAGTTGATTACGGAGGGCCTGGAAAAATTTTCATATACAATTGATATTGGCGTTAATTCGTTTGCAGAACGAAATTGTCCTGGCATTTGTAAAATTGCCGTTCGCTACAGTATATTTGGTGGTGTCGTGATTTTTGTCAGATATTCCACTTTCCACATTCAAATGCAGAAGAAGAACTGCGAGCTTGAAATCATCAAATTTACGGCGGGATATGAAAACATTCAGATTGATGAAAGTGTTTTTGCAGCAAGATCGAACTACAGATTTATTTTCGAAGCAATTGTTGGAGATTGACCACTGACCAATTCGGAGGCAGAGCTCATTCGACGTGTTCTTCCAGACATTGGCAAAAACTTCAAAAATCTTGATTTCGACTTCGATGATCTCAAAGCGACCATTCGAAATTTTAATTGTTCACTGTTGTTGTGGTTCAAATCAGATATCCAACAGAATAATCGAATTCGATAGAACTTCCTGGATTACCAACCTATGATTCGCATTTTATGAGACGGCCTTGTCATTATAATTCTGCGTAATATGAATCAACCTAGAATGTGCAATGGAACGAGACTGGCTATGGAAAAGCTCACGAAAAACCTCATATAGGAGACGTTTGTCAAAGAAAAGTACAGTAAAACAGTGAACGTTTTCATTCCCCGAGTCCTGCGGAACGACAATCAACATGTCACAAGGCCGGCTTTTTGAAGTAAGAGGGATTTTCTAAGAGTTTTTCGCATCGACAACTGTATGTTGTAGCGTGTTCGCGTGACGGCTATTCATTTACTCTGCTTTTTATTCAATATTCATATTTTTCTCTTACATGTTAGGAGAGACCGGGGCTAGTTGACTTCAGGGACATGTATACTAACTGCCAATAACTTTAAAACAACACAATTGTATGCATGTTTGTTCCTGTCATTGTATTAACCGCAGCTGCCTGTTTAGTCTCACTTTGTCTTTCGCCACTAGCAGACGTATTTTCGGAGATATTAAGAAAAACCTTTTTTTTTATCCGTAGTAAATTTTTGTTTTCTGTTTTATTTTGCTTTTTTCGGTGCGTTTTACGTATCTAGCAGAGATTTTTTTTTTGGGATACATACAATATGTGTGAATCTGAATATGTGTGTTTATTTTTATTTTGTTTATTTCTTTCCTCGTTACCGAAAAATTGCCGTTAAATGCCAGAATGTCGGTTGGGGTTAGTAGACTCATTTTTTGGGGGGTAAATTGACTCATGAATATATTTTAACTATAGAATTTTATTTAGAAAGACAAAACGATGTTTTTTTATGGAAGTTTAAATTATATTGATACCTTACCGATCTTAGTTTTTTTTTTTTAAATAAGAAAAAGAAATGTAAATATTGAGTCTACTAACCCCGGTCTCCCCTACTATAAAATCTTGATTATTGCAGTGCGGTTAACGTCACCGATTTGAATGATTCAAAGTTTGAAAGTTGATTCAAATTTGAAAATTTTCCTATTGGAACAAAATTCACTAACGTATTTTTCAAGATGTTGCAAAGCTCGCACGACACGTTGCATCAAAAAACGATAAATTCTCCTAACAAAGTCTTGTATGGGATCTAAATTAACCCTTAAAAAACTGTCATCAAAAATAAATTATGCAAGGGCAAAGTGATGCGTGCATACCTATGCTTTCGGCTGATATGACGGGAAACATCTCCTCTTCATAACTATATACATATAGCCAAATTGCCCCTTTACGGCAATCCTTAGCCAATCTTTAATCAAATCAATGAATTTACCGTAAAAAAACGTAAACAAAATAGCAATCATTATGATTAGATTGCGAAAATATAAGTTCCTACCTACATGAAAAATTATGCACTGATTTTTTCTCAGTGTAGGATCAACAAAATAACAAGACAAGGCTTATCAAACAATCTTGGCAAATACAATAGTCCTTTTTTTAATAATTTTCAAAAATAAACTTATCAAATCGAGGCAGTGTGTAATTCCAATTAAAAAACAAAGGGCCTAAACAAAAAAATAGTTTGAAAATAATTTTACATAGAATTTAAATATTGAGCTGAACACCGATTAAAGCAAAGTACCTATACCCAAAGGAGACAGACTTTTGAAACTTCAAAACCATTATTATAACCAAACCATACTTCTTCGAAAAGTGTTAAAAGAACAAAAGCAGTTTTTATCTCAAGCTTCCTCCTTTCGAGACAAGTAGTTCTACGTGTTACTAATACAAGGAAGATGACTTTCCTTACAAATATTATATCTATACGAACAACAACAATGCTATTCTAAAGCAAACCTGCTGATAACTTGTGTAGTCATTTATCAAAAGGACTACAGCTTGTCAGACTTTTATCAACTCTCAACACCTTTTTTATACGGTGAAAAGTAAAAGCTGCATTGTCTAGAGGTCAATAGACAGTGTCTGGGTAGAGCGCAAAGCCTAGGTAGTCCATTCAACTATACAACAATTGCATCAACGACCACATCCTTCTCCATCTCTCTTCCCCACCAAGCCGCGCCGCACCATAACTCCAAGTATTTATATATTCTGCAGAATAAAAGGAGTAAACTGGAAGAAAATATTACTGCCAGAGCTGCAGCATGCATCCATCCGATGCGATGGCCACAATCCGTCCCCAGTAAGAACTGCTTTTGCAGCCATCATATTATGCTAAAGACGGAACGGTACCATGAACATGAAGAAGAAGAAGAAGAAGAAGAAGAAGAAGAAGAAGCGGCGAATGGCAATGCACGTAAGAAGGCCACGATATGCAAAAGCAGGCAGAAATTTCATTTTTTTTCAAGAAGGAATAGGTAGATGATGCATTCATAAGGTAGCACTCGAACCTACAATTTTCTGATGAGGATTGAGGATGAATATCACACCAACACCACGACAGGGGTTACCTTCGTAATTCGTTTGCATTTGAGCATGTTCTTAGAGGTAATCTATTGCATTTAATAAAATATTTTCATTCGTGAATCGAACCGAACAAAATGCGAATAAATGATACCTAGTCATCATCCAGCCGCTGTTCCAGTTTCAGAAACAAAATTCTTCTTTAGCAGGCAGGAAAAAATTCAATAAAATAAATTTTGTTTAGCTTATGTACAATAACTGCTGGCCCAATAAAAAAAAGGCATGTGCCACGCCTAAAGATGAGACTTTTTATTGCCAGGGCAATCACTATGACATGTCACTCATCGGTGACATTCAATTTTAAGCTTGCAGATCGATTTGAACAAAACAAGACAAAACTAAAATTTTTAAAAATTTGATTTTGTATGGAAATAGCGTTTATGGGTGTTTTTAACAATTCTTGAATAACACTCTGCTACGTAACCAAGGAATACAAATATTAGTGTTCATCTTCATACTTCTTGCAAACTGCAACCGATGGTTAAAAAACATCAAAAAAAAATATGCATATTACGACTTTTGACGGCAACGCCTCTTAAAAGTGGGCGTGTCGTAAAAATTGAAGCACTATCTGTACTTTGATCATCTTTCAGTTTGTAGGCATATGTATAAAACTACAGCTGAATCGAGTAGTTTTTATACGATCTTACCTGAACAAAGGTATTTTATCAAAACCACGCCTTTAAAAATGGGCGTATTGAACAAATTTTCGCAAGAAAATGGAGGGATATATTTTTCATATAACGAACGGAAAAAAGGTTTAAATTGAATATTGGTAGAACCTTAAATTTTTTAAACTACGTTTTTCGTTTTTTTCATGAAAAGTGGGCGTAAGCCACGCCCAAAATTCAAACATTTTTTTTCATACACAAGCTTTTTAGTTTCTACTATGAGACGCAAAATTTTGGCTTGCGGATTCATTATAAATTTCGTTTATTTGCAAAAACAATTGTTTGTATGGTTTCTAGTGAAAAGTGGGCGTCATCCACACCCAAAATCAATTTTTTGTATTTCACACACAAGACGTTTATGTGCAAGTAATACCCACAAAATTTAATGTTTTTCGCTTAAATATAAGTAGGTAACAATTGTTATTTTATAAAAACAAAATTGATGGTTTTGTATGAAAAATGGGCGTCAGCCACGTGGGCGTGTTTGTGGGCGGATTTTCCATTTCAAGAACTTAGCCTTACTCTTGAACCAAAGATTATGTATACCAAATTTCAAAAAAAAATTGCGACCTCTAGAGAGTATACTACATACGGACGGGCGGACGGACGGACGGACGGACATGGCTATAGGTATCGACTAGGCTTTTGATTCTGAGTCAGAATATATATACTTTTCTATACCTAACGGTATTATTTCTCTGTGTTAAAAACTCCACACCAAATACAATATAGATAGGTACCCATTCTCTGTAATAGGGTAAAAAAGTTATTGATCATGGCTCTGGCTAATCCGTTCATCCAACCATAGCGTGAGGATAATCTACACTCCAAATGCTTCAGTTTTGCTTATTGATCAAAAATTAACTTAATCGCTGAACAAAATTATTTTCTTGTGAACAATCACACAATTTGAATGCGTTATTGTTCAGGCGTCGCGTCAGTCGATTAATGACGAATTGGCAAACCAAAGTAAAGGTCAATCACCATTCAAGATGAAAAATTGCTGTCACTGGAAACAGTGCGGCCAACTTAAAGTTCCTTAACTCTTAAAAGTGATATTTTCAGTTCCATTTCCAAGTGAACTCTATAAAATATTTAAAACAAATGCGAAAGTAACGTACATTGGAGTTTGGAGGTTTCAGAAAAGAATTAGTTAGCTAGCTAGAATTTTTTTTTCTATTGCGGAAGAACTTCTTGAGACATTTAATAGCAAATGAGCAAGCTCATAGAACATAGGTATTCATTCCACTTGTGAATTTTATTTTAGTTTTAGAATGTCTTTTCGCATCTCCCTCATCGGAATACTAGCCAAGTCCAACAATAAAGGCACAGAGCAAAGACAATCAACATAACATCCAACAAAAAAGATTGTTGCGTTTCATCAGCACGAGAATATAGTATGATGACGAGACGAGGCTGTATCTGAAGAGCCAAACGTCGGATTCGGATATCACAAAAACCGGTACATCAAGTATTTTTGAAAATAAGATATAAAAAAAATACGAATACTTTGGGGAGAGCATAAAAGATAAACCTGCGCAAGGCGCAAAACAAACTGTTCCCAATATCTTTGTTCTCTCTGCAAAGACTGTTCCCAGTTTATGTTCCCTCTTTTTAGTACAAACTTGTCCCCCCTTTTTATCTGCTTTGTTGTGTGTTGTGTCAGTCAGTCCCCCCAAAAGTTAAGTTACCACAGTGGTGCAGAGTGCAGACTTTAATCTGTAAAAGACTAAAGCGCGAAGCCTGACCGTCACAAACAGTTAGTTAGCACGGTAACTGCATATTGAGCGGTACGTAAGCGCGTAAAATTTTATTTATCGTCGAAAGAAAAAATATTCTGACGAATCGTATGTTTCGTGTGGGATTGTGATGTGAAAGATAAAATAATATCTTGTTCTGTGTGAACCAAAAATTCAGATTGAATTGATGAAAAAAAAAAATTTTGTATAACGATTCACAAGAATCTAGAGTGAAATGTGAATGTGAAGTGAAAGAAGCAACAAAAGGAAAAAAAAAAATTAAATTCCAAGTGTTTGTTAAAGATACACTCGCTAGGTTTTGATTAATTGTATCTGAGAGTTGCAGCATCTGGAACTGGATGGTGGACGTGGAAGTGGAAGCAGAAGCATAATTACTGCGGAATCTTTCAACATTTTTTGACTTGGATTGGTGCGTGGATAATCGAATTAATTTGTATTCCCTTTTTTGTTTGTTGTATCTTTAGTTCTTTATTCTGTCTCCTCTCTTTGTTTGCTCGTTCTCCATTTTTTTTTTTGGTTTCTTAGCGTAGGTATGTTTTGTTTGATTGCGAAACTTCAACAAGTATCTTTTATATCTTGTATCTTGTGTGCTGTTTGCCTCTGTGTGACTGCCGCTTGGGCTTGCCTTTGCCTCAGCCATAAGATGTTGGGCAATTTTCGTAGCAGATGTTGGGTGCATTGCACCTAAAAAAATATTTTGAATTCGTTAACTACTTCTGTCCTGTGGCCTGGGTCTGGGTATGGGTACCTCGATGTTCTTTCAGGTATTTCGTAAGTAAATGATGCAAACAAAAATCGGGATTTGGAATGGTGACCTGGGGGACTGGGGGACTGAGAGTCTGTGGCATGGGGCATGTAAGAAAAGAAATTGTTGACAAGAGGCTTAAGCAAATAACCGGAAAATTATACCGGTATTTGCGGGTATCTACATTATTTTCGGCATCCATTTAAAAAGGCTGGCGGAGGCAGAGAGCTGAAGCGCACTTTGGGTTGCGTGCAATTTATTTTGAAAAATAACGAACTTTTTTTTTACCTCGTTAAGGCAGGGGCTGAATAATATTTTTATTTTTATTTGATTTTAAGGCAGTGACGACTGTAAGAATGCATTTCGCAAACAAAAGCAATTTGGGAAGGTAATTCGCAATTCAACTGATTCGAAAAAAAAAAGATTGGACTCGTTTCGTTCTGGTTGCTTGGTTATATAATAGGTATAAAGACCACTGTAGGTATATTTCTATTGTTGGTTTGGGTTTTGGTAGGTATTGCAATACATTTGAAAAAGATACTGTTCGAATTCAATTCGATTCAAGGGAATGCGATAATTATTATTTCCGTGAAATCAAAATTTCCGTAATGCACAAATAGATTGGTTTCTATGTTATAGGTATAAGCGGGTCTATCGGGAAGAATTTAATAGGTAAATTTTTCTAAGAAACTGATACAAATTGTAGGTACCTGATTGCATAATGTTAATGCCTTAATGCAATAGTTACGTATTGGAGTAGTACCTAGAGGTACCATGGAAGGAAATCGACTCTGGCGTTAATTATAATTCTAAACAGGTTCCATGAAATAAAGTGCGTATACATACCTACGTATAGGTAGGTACTAGGTAACATAGATGCAAATTTTTAGTTTCATAAACAGTCTTATGTGAATTTAGGTAAGGTACCTTATTATGATTTGTTGGATATACCTACCTATAAGGTATAGGTATTTGTAGGTAACCTATAAGATATTGGTACCTACCTAGCTATCTTGAGATTCATTTTACATGATCCAGGTTTTCCTAAAATCTAGGTTCCTATCATAAAATCTATTGGTTTTTCGAAAACTTGTCACTGATTTTTAATGTAACGTTCATTGAAAAAAAAAATTTGATGTTTAATACCTACGCATTTTCTGTATTAAATTGACAACAAAGAAAAATTATATTAATTTATAGAAAATATCCAAAAATCATGACCCAAAATATTATTGACGAATCAAGAGACACCCTGTTCAACTTTATATTTTACACATATAATAGCTAGGTAGATAAAGTTCTGGAACATTTCTGCAGGAAATAAATATTTGTTCAAAACTTGTTGATTTTTTTTTGGAACTCATAATAAGGCTGTGTGACATTTATAATCTTTAATTTAATATTTTTTTTAATCAGATAGGTACCTATATTCATCCGAGTTTGCAGGAATTTCCGCAGATTAATTTATTGTTTTCAATTAATTTATTTATAGCTTTTTCTTCAATGTTGATACATAATAATATGTTCTTTTTCGAAAGCTTGCTAGAATTTTGGACAAATGTCTTTAAGGCTGCATTACGACCATTAATTAATTATTATCTTATACCTATTAATTATTTTGACACCTTGTCCTCATAAAATCCAACTATTAAATCTTCCATTTCGGATTTGTATGCCAATTAATGATACAAAAGTGAATTTCCTGGATAAAACACCAACATTTTTGTTGGACTAAATAAATACCATTAAGTAAGTAGGTATACCAGTTGTACAATAGTGGTTCAGCGCTGAACCTCGTTTTTAAATTCTTGATCTGTAGGTCAACTTGTAATCCTCGGAAATCGGAGGGTTAACTATTTGACTACTCTTGAACCACCGCACTGTCTTAGCTTTAATTATGTACACACGAACCGAGGTAAATCGTTTTTAAATTTTTATCTGAGGATGAACCAAGATTGTACAACTGTACAACTGTATCTAAAAGTTTTTTTGTACCATCGATAATATTCCTATCCTAGAGTTCGGTTTTATGTTTTTCTTGATAGGGAAAATATGTGAATCAGTGATTATTATCTACACAAGTTCCACACAGAATAGTAGGTTTACATAAATGCGAAAAAATATAATATGTTACCTTAGCAATTTTTCTTGTTTTAGACTTTTGCAATTTTTTCTTAATAAATAGGTATCCTCACTTTACTCCCGCCCAAGAGACAAGAACTAGGTATATATAATATACACTTATATACCTACACTTTGCACTATATATTTTGTACTAATCCATGCTGTGTGACTGTAATCCAAATAACTAATGAGAGTTTTTCAACGGAACAGAAAATTGTTTCCATCTACAAAAACTTTTTTTTTTTGCTTAAACAGAAGTCTTATAAATAATTGTTTTTTTTTTTTTGTTTTTTTTTTTTTTTTTTTTTATGAAAATTAAAAAAAAAAACAGAATTAATTTCAATTTTCTGTGAACACAACAAACATGCCCTGACTAAAAAAAATTAAATTGATAAACTTAATCGTTAAACCGACATCAAATTGTTTTGTAAATGTTTTAATGAATTGAAAATTAAATGAATTTACATGCAATTTGCTTTTTGGTATGCCTATAACATTTCTTTTATTAGATTTTGAAAATCTATATTCTACTTTTAGTAGATACTTTTTGGAAATACAGGGTTATATTTTTTTGTATATTTAACTCCTGATTCATATTTTTCATAGTAGATTAAGTCCTAGATAACTCCAACAAAAACAATGTAAGTTCCCAAAATTTTGGGAATAGAATTTGAGATAAAGATCTTAACAGTCTTATCGATTTTTATAAAAAAAAATCTTTATGGGTATCTACAAATGGATGATTCTTGGCTAAAGTTTGATCTACCAAGCAATTAAGTCAAGTTATTCTTATATCTATCCCTACCCTTTTTAAGAAAATTTTATGAATTAATATTGTCTACCTATATTATTGAAATGGGACAGCTAGTCATAATACAGATTCAACATTAAAATCGTTAAGAAAGACTTGCAAAGTTTTAACTTGCATGATAAACATTCGTATAATGTAACTTAGATCCAAATTGGAAGGAAACGTTTTTTTTTTTTCATATTGATGTGTTCTGTCATTCTTAGGCTATTAAAAGTAACGCCAAGATGTAAGCAATATTATGTTAGGTTGGATGGTTTACAATCTACTCACATTTATTCTAAGACTCACAAAATTTAAAAGTGCAAAAAATTATGTAAGACATCAAACTGTTGAAGAACGTTTTCTTTAGTTTATATACAATATTATATTATGCATTCGGTTGAAAATCGTTACTGATAACAATCTATTTCGATTAATCTATTCAACATTAATAATTGTGCTCAATCCAAACAAATGCGAAACACTGATTTTCGAATCGATTAAAGCAAACATTTGATTAAACAAAAACAAATAACAATTTTCAGTTATTAAAAAAAACTTTAATCATTCAAATGATTTAAATTTTAATAAATCTAATTCACTCATATAATTGAATTGCTTGAAAAAAAAAAACAGATGAAATTTAATTTCAGGAAAGGTAATTATTTTTAATCTTATATATAAAAATCAATTGCTGTGCGTTTGAAGCGCTAAAACTCGAGAATGGCTGGACCAATTTTGGAAATTTGTATCTTGAACTATTTGTGGAAGTTCAGGGAAGGTGTAAACGGTGAGAAAAATGAATTATAAGTAAAAAAAAATTAAGGCGACCTACCTTGCGTGCAAAAATAAAAAAAAGGAGTTTAAAAGTGTCAATTATTTGAAATATTAATCAGTCAGAATTTGATATAATAGTATATTGTTTTTTGTTTTGAAGTATAAAATATAGTTAAATACACAAACAAAATATGTGTTATATTTTTGAACGCTACAAATTTCATGTAAGTGATGTACATACATATGTACATACATATGTATGTGTAGGTATTCTAAAAAATCTAAACATCAAAAAGCTTTCTAAAAAAAAAATTTTCAAAGAAATAAATGGTAAATGATGGTAGAGAAGGTAGAAAATGCTAAATGGTAGAAGATGGTTGATGTAGATCGTAAGATGGTCGATGGTAGAAAATGGTATATAAAAGAAGGTCGTACACGGTATAGAAGATGGTAGATGGTAGCAGATGGTAGAAGATAGTTGATAGTAAAAGATGGTAGTTGGTAGATAGCAGGAGATGGAAGATTATATAAGAAGGTAGATTGTAGTAGATAGTTGAAAGTAGAAGATGGTAGTTATGTAGAAGATCGTAAATGGTAGAAAGTGGTAAATGGTAGAAGATGGTATATGTTTGAAGATGAAAGATGGCAGGAGATGGTAGATGATATAGAAGAATTTTGATAGTAGCAGATAGTAGATAGAACAGGATGGTAGATGGTAGAAGATTCTAGATGGTAGAAGGTTGCAGATAATAGATGATAGAAGATGGTTTTTTTTACTATGCACTCGCACTCAAGGGAATATGAAAACCCTTATAATGATTTAACATGTGCGATTTTTATTCATATAGACTAATGATCCGTGGAGGTGAATTTAATCATATTTTGATGTGTCAACGGCTTTTTCATCAGTTTGCAGTTGATATGTATGTCAAAATTGAGACTGAACGATTGACGTACATCCGTCTGAACCAACAGCAGCTTCGATCTGAAGAATACATTCATCTCCGTGATGCTATTAATGTCGATGGCAACGTAAATAATGTGGGAAAAATGACAATTTTGCCGGCCACTTACATTGGAAGCCCGCGCCACATGCACGAGTACGCTCAAGACGCAATGTCGTATGTTAGACAATATGGCCGCCCAGACCTATTCATTACATTCACATGTAACCCACAATGGACAGAAATCAAGAAGGAATTGCTACACAGCCAAACACCTCTTGATAGGCATGACAACACATCCAGAGTTTTTAAACAAAAATTGAAATCTCTAATGAATTTCATTATAAAGGATCGTGTGTATGGTCAAGTCCGTTGTTGGATGTACTCGGTTGAGTGGCAAAAGCGTGGTCTGCCGCATGCGAATATATTAGTTTGGTTAGTTAACAAAATAAGGCCAAATGAAATTGATTCAATAATTTCATCTGAGATTCCTGATGAAAAAGTTGACCCAAAATTACAAGCCGTAGTGATGATACATGGACCTTGCGGTGTTTTCAACAACAACTCACCCTGTATGGTCGACGGCAAGTGTTCCAAGCGATACCCGAGAGACCTGATTGCTGAAACTATCACGGGAAATGACGGTTACCCATTGTATCGTCGGCGATCAGTTGCGGACGGTGGGCGATCGGTAGTTGTGAAGTTAAAACGACAAGATTTTGAAGTAGACAATCGTTGGATTGTGCCCTACTCGCCAATATTGTCCAAAGCTTTTGAAGCTCACATCAATGTGGAATATTGTAACTCAGTCAAATCGATAAAGTATATATGTAAATATGTTAACAAAGGTAGTGACATGGCCATCTTTGCTGTAACAAATGCAAATGATGAAGTATCTCAGTATCAGATCGGTCGCTATATTAGCAGCAACGAAGCTATTTGGCGCATATTTTCATTTGCGATCAACGAAAGACACCCTACAGTAGTCCATTTGGCAGTTCATCTAGAAAATGGAAAACGAGTGTATTTCAATCAATCGAACGCGGCGGATAGAGTGGAACGTCCAAATTGACTACATTAACAAGTTTCTTCTGAATTTGCCAAACAGATGTTTTTGCTCGCACTTTACTGTATTCTGATATGCCATGCTATTACACGTGGAACGCATCATCGAAAACGTTTCAGCGTCGGAAACAAGGAACACCAGTTGAAGGACACCCAAATGTTTTCGCTTCAGACGCTCTAGGTCGCATTTACACTGTTCATCCAAATAACGATGAATGTTATTATCTTCGATTGTTGTTGGTGAATGTTCGTGGTCCAACATCGTTTCAAAAACTGAGAACAGTTGATGGATATTTGTGTGCGACTTTCCGTAAGGCGTGTCAACTACTAAAGTTGCTAGAGAACGATTCACATTGGGATAATACGATGAAGGATTCCGTCATATCTTCATCGTCATATCAAATTCGCACATTGCTTGCGATTATAATATCGACATGTTTTCTCTCGAATCCAGAAGATTTGTGGATAAAATATAGGGATGACATGTCTTATAATGTGTTGCATCGTGTGCGTTGTCAAGCTTTGAATCATACACTACCAATCAATGCAGACATTTACAATGAGACATTGATCATGATAGAAGATATGTGTTTATTGATGGTTAATAAAGTATTGTCGCGTTTGGGCATGACAGTACCCAATCGTCCTATCGCGATGCATTTAATCACGAGTTGCAAAGAGAACAACAATACGATACTGAAGTATTGGCCGAAACAGTTCGTTCAAATGTTCCGCAATTGAATGAACAACAAAGAATTGCGTATGATACTTTGATGGAAGCCGTGAACAATGGATCTGGTGGAATTTACTTCCTTGATGCTCCACGGGGAACTGGAAAAACGTTCTTAATTACATTGCTATTGGCGAGGATTAGATCACAAAATGAAGTTGCCCTAGCATTGGCTTCATCTGGTATAGCAGCAACATTGTTAGATGGTGGACGAACTGCACATTCTGCCTTGAAATTACCACTAAACATGCTAATCAACGAAGCACCAGTTTGCAACATTGCCAAAAACAGCGCAATGGCGAAGATGCTACAGATCTGCAAATTGATCGTTTGGGATGAATGTACTATGGCCCACAAGAGGTCACTGGAGGCACTGGAAAGAACGTTAAGAGATCTTCGTGATAACCAAAACATTTTTGGTGGAACCATGATTCTGTTGTCAGGTGATTTTCGTCAGACTCTCCCAATTATTCCCCGATCAACTGTTGCTGACGAACTAAACGCATGCTTAAAATCATCATATTTGTGGCGGCATGTAAAGACCTTCCAATTAAAAACTTACATGCGAGTGTTTTTGCAAAAAGATCAAACTGCGATTATGTTTTCGAAGCAGTTATTAAATATTGGAAATGGTAAGGCCGCAGTTGAAACCTCGACCGGATTAATTACGCTAATGACGGATTTTTGTCACTTCGTTGACTCAAAAGAGGAGCTTATTCAGCGTGTTTTTACGGATATAGAACAACAGTTCCGAAACCATGATTGACTGAGTGAGCGAGCAATATTGGCGGCAAAAAACAAAGATGTTGAAGATCTCAATGTTACTATTCAGAACTTTCTTCCCGGAGATTTGTTTTCCTACAAATCTGTTGACACAGTTACAAACCAGGATGACGTAGTCAATTATCCCACAGAGTTTTTAAATTCCCTGGATTTGCCTGGACTACCACCTCACAATTTACAATTAAAAGTAGGATCAGTTGTGATTATGTTGCGTAACATTAGTCAACTTCGACTGTGCAATGGAACGAGACTGGCTGTAAAAAAGCTTATGAATAACGTAATCGAAGCCAAGATCATCAAGGGAAAATACAAAGGAGAAGATGTCTTAATCCCGCGTATACCAATGATTCCAACGGATTTGCCATTCGATTTTAAGCGTCTACAATTTCCCGTCCGCCTGGCATTTGCGATGACCATAAATAAATCGCAAGAACAGTCGTTGAAAGTTTGTGGAATCAACTTGGAGTTTCCCTGTTTCGCGCATGGGCAATTGTATGCCTACTTCTAGCAATTCGTAGTTTTTAAAATAGATTAAACCGTTTTTTGGAAAAAACAAAAAACTCAAAAAAACTTTTTTTGAAAAATTTAAAAATTTATTATAAGGCTCCTATATTAAAAATTTCAACGAAATCCGTCAAGTGGTTTACGATCAAATCTGATTTAAAAAAACCGGTGCTATGGGATGTACCGTTAAAAGACTTTTCCTGAAAAATCTATTCCAACCAAAATATAAGGTTTGAACAGAAAACACTCTAGGGAAAGTTTTATCAAAATTGTAGTAGCCATTCTTGAGAAAAATAGATTTTTTCCTAAAAATCGTATGGCAGATACCGTTAGTCTTAGAGCTAGAAATGCTTTTTCCAAAAACCCATCTGTAGGACGTCATAATAATATCTACGGTGTACCAAGTTTGAAGCAAATCGGTAGAGCCGTTTAGGCTGTAAGGTGCCGATACAGATGGACGGACAGACAGGCAGACAGACAGACAAAATTGTCGGACCCATTTTGTTAGGCTTCTCTATCATCGTAATGTTATGTTTGATTGTCAAAAAAAAAAAAATTTCTTACGAATGCATAACTTGCCTTATAGTACCTATAATCGCAAATAAAAAGAGGCGGTACGGAGTTCGCCGGGTTAGCTAGTCTTATATATAAAAATCAATTGCTGTGCGTTTGAAGCGCTAAAACTCGAGAATGGCTGGACCAATTTTAGAAATTTTGATCGTGAATTATTTGTGGAAGTTCAGGGAAGGTGTAAACGGTGAGAAAAATTAATTATAAGTAAAAAAAAATTACGACGACCTACCTTGTGTGCAAAAATAAAAAAAAAAAAATAAGGAGTGTAAAAGTGTCAATTTGTATTTGAAATATTTATCAGTCAGAATTTGATATATTTATTAGTGTTTTGTTCTTTGTTTTGAAGTAAAAAATATAGTTAAATACACAAACAAAATATGTGTTATATTTTTGAACGCTACAAATTAGTTGATAGAAGAAGGTGGTAGTTGGTAGATGGTAGATGAAAGAAGATGGTATATGGCAGATGGCTGGAGATGGTAGACGATAGAAGATGGTAATGGTAGGAGATTGTAAATGATAGAAGCTGGTAGATGTTAGAAGACAGTATATGGCAGATGTCAACAGATGGTAGATGCTAGAAGATGGTAAATGCTAGAAAGAACAAGATAGTAGATGGGAGAAGATTCTAGATGGACGAAGGTAAAAGATGCTAGATGGTAGAAGATTTTTGATGTTAGAAGATGGTAGTTGGTAGAAGATGGTAGAAGATAGTTGATAGTAGAAAAAAGTTAATAGAAGAAGATGGTAGAAGACAGTAGATTGTAGAAGATGATTAATCTTTAAAGATGGTTGAGGGAAAAAGATGGTCGATGGTAGGAAATGGTAGATAAAAGAAGGTCGTAGACGGTAGAAGATGGTAGATGGTAGCATATGGTAGAAGATAGTTGATAGTAAAAGATGGTAGTTGGTAGATAACAGGAGATGGTAGATTATATAAGAAGGTAGATGGTAGAAGATCGTAAATGGTAGAAAGTGGTAAATGGTAAAAGAAGGTATATGTTTGAAGGTGGAAGATGGCAGGAGATGGTAGATGATATAGAAGAATTTTGATAGTAGCAGATGGTAGATAGAACAAGATGGTAGATGGTAGATGGTAGAAGATTTAAGATGGTAGAAGGTTGCAGATGATAGATGATAGAAGATGGTTTTTACTAATCACTCGCACTCAAGGGAGTATGAATACCCTTATAATGATTTAACAAGTGCGAACAAGAAGGAACACAAAGACAGGTGGTCGATGGTACATGGTGGAAGGTGGTAAATGGTAGAAGATGGTAGATGGTAAATGATCGTAAAAGATTGTGGAAGACGGTAGATTGTAGAAGATGGTTGGTGGTAAGAGATGGTAGATGAGATGGTACATCAAACGCGTCAATTTTTGATAATTCAACTGATATTAACTTAGTTTACGAGAAAATCTGATTTTAAAAAACCGGTCCTATGGGAGGTACCGTTATAAGACTTTTCCTGAAAAATCTATTAAAACCAAAACATAAAGTTTGCACAAAAAACACAATTCAGAAAGTTTTATCAAAACCGTAGGAGCCGTTTTTGAGAAAAAATAATTGTTCACTTAAAATCGTATGGCAGTTACCGTTAGTTTTAGAGCTGGAATGCTAATTCCAAAAATCCCTCTGTAGGACGTCATAATAATACTATGTACCATGTTTGAAGCAAATCGGTCCAGCCGTTTAGGCTGTAGGTAATTATGCAGACAGAGGCACACGGACAGACAGACATACAGACAGACAGACAGACAGACAGACAGACAGAAAGACAGACAGACAGACAGACAGACAGACAGACAGACAGACCGACAGACAGATAGACAGACAGACAGTCGGACCCACTTTTTTCGACTTCTCTCTATCATCGTAATGTCATGTTTGATTGTTAGAATTTTTTTTTTTTTGACGTGATAACGTCTAATAAATCGGTTTGGAATATATGGGCAGCACGCACGGAAAAATGTCACAGTCACAGTCACCTTACCTAGCTGCTTTCATAGCCTAGCAAGTCGATAAAGTGAGAGGGGAGGGTGTTGGGTGGTTGGTTGGTTGTGGTGGGAGTGTGTGTGTGTTGTCAAAAATGGTTGGTGGTTGGTTGGTAGCTGTAGGTGTGATGGGTGGTTGGCGGTGTTGGGTGAGTGGCAAGTTGTTGTAGGTGTTATGGGTGATTGGATTTGGGTTGAGGGTGTAGTGAAGGGAATTGTCAAAAATAGTTGTACTTGGGAGGGGGTGGGGGTGAGGAAAAAATTGTCAAAAATTGTGGGTGAGTAGCAGGTGGTTGTAAGTGGAGTAGGTGTTTGAATTTGGTGCATGTGGGAATTGTCAAAAATAGTGGGTGGGTGATTGGTAATGGTTAGGAAGGGCTGGCTTTATTGTGTGGGAGAGGAGGAACAAATTTTCAAAAATGGTGGGCTGTTGGTTTGTGGTTGTATGTGGGGGTGGGAGGTTGGTGTTCAAGGGGTGAAAAAAATTAAAAAATGGTGGGTGGTTGTAGGTGGGTGGGTGGTTGGTGGTTGGAGAGATACCTATACACATGAAGTGTTTTGTGAACTGGTTATCACGAAAAACTATCGTCCGTAAACCGACTTTACAGACAACCATGTTTTTGATTTTTTTAACAATTGCATAACTTGCCTTATAGTACCTACCTATAATCGCAAGTAAAAAAAAGGCGTGCAAATATAAAAAAAAAATTAGTGTAAAAGTGTCAATTATTTGAAATATTTATCAGTCAGAATTTGATATATTAATTTATTGTTTTTTGTTTTGAAGTACAAATATACACAAACAAAATATGTGTTATATTTTTGAACGCTACAAACTTCATTTAAATGATGTACATACATACATACATACATTATGTATATGTAGGTATTCTAAAAAATTTTAACATCAAAATGCTTTCTAAAGAAAAAAATTTTCAAAGAAATAAATGGTAAAAGATGGAAGAGAAGGTAGAAGATGCTAAATGGTAGAAGATGGTAGATGAAAGAAGATGTTAGAAGGGAGTAAATGGTAGATGGGAGAAAATGGAAGATGGTAGCAGATGATAGAAGAATGTTGATAGTAGAAGGTGTTAGTTGGTAGATGGTAGATTGAAGAAGATGGCATATGGCAGATGGCTGGATATGGTAGACGATAGAAGATGGTAATGGTAGGAGATGGTAAAAGGTAGAAGATGGTAGATGTTAGAAGACAGTATATGGCAGATGTCAGGAGATGGTAGATGCTAGAAGATGGTAAATGGTAGATAGAACAAGATGGTAGATGGGAGAAGATTCTAGATGGAAGAAGGTAAAAGATGCTAGATGGTAGAAGATGGTTGATGTTAGAAGATGGTAGATGGTAGCAGATGGTAGAAGATAGTTGATAGTAAAAGATGATATAGAAGAATTTTGATAGTAGCAGATGGTAGACAGAACAAGATGGTAGATGGTAGAAGATTCTAGATGGTAGAAGGTTGCATATGATAGATGAGAGAAGATGGTTTTTTTTTACTATGCACTCGCAATGAAGGGAATATGAATAATCTTATAATGATTTAACATGTGCGAACAAGAAGGAATACAAAGACAGGTGGTCGATGGTGTATGGTGGAAGGTGGTAAATGGTAGAAAATGGTAGATGGTAGAAGATGGTAAAAGATTGTGGAAGACGGTAGATTGTAGAAGATGGTTGGTGGTAATAGATGGTAGATGGTACATCAAACGCGTCAATTTTTGATAATTCAACTGACATTAATTTACTGGAAGAGTTCGATTTCTCCAGCCTGGTATTGTACATACGTTTTTAGCTGAAACGTATACCTTCATTGTAAATAGTTAAACGAAAAATTTGGAAATTTCGAAAATATTCACAAAATAAAGTGCATGACTGGATGGGACAGTATTCCTAAGTGTATGAAATTATTTTTTGTCTTTAAAGAGGCTTCTACAAAAATTTCCTCGAAATCCGTCAAAAGGTTTACGAGAAAATCTGATTTTTAAAAACCGGTCCTATGGGAGGGACCGTTATAAGCGACTTTTCCTGAAAAATCTATTAAAACCAAAACATAAAGTTTGCACAGAAAACACTATTCAGAAAGTTTTATCAAAACCGTAGGAGACGTTTTTGAGAAAAATTAATTTTTCACTAAAAACCGTTAGTTTTAGAGCTAGAATGCTAATTCCAAAAACCTCTCTGTAGCACGTCATAACAAAACTATGTACCAAGTTTGAAGCAAATCGGTCCAGCTGTAGGTAACTATGCAGACAGACAGACACACGGACAGACAGACATACAGACAGACAGACAGACGGACAGAGAGACGGACAGACAGACAGACAGACTGACAGACAGACATAATTTCGGACCCACTTTTCCAGACTTCTCTATCATCGTAATGTCATGTTTGATTGTAAGAATTTTTTTTGACGTGATAACGTCTAATAAATCGGTTTGGAATATATGAGCAGCACGCACGGAAAAATGTCACAGTCACAGTCACGTTACCTAGCCTTTGCTTTCATTGCTTAGAAAGTCGATAAAGTGGGAGGGTGTTGGGTAGTTGGTTGGTTGTGGTGGGAGTGTGTGTGGCCAGGCAAGGGGGAGGGGAGGGGTAGTGTCGGGAAGAAGAAAAATGGTGGGTGGTTGTAGCTGGTTTGGGTGGTGAGATAAATATTGTCAAGCTAATGGGTGGTTCCTTGGTGGCTGTAGGTGGGATGGGTGTTTGGTGTTTGGGGGGATTCGGTATGGTTGGGGGAGAGCGAATTGTCAAATATGGTGGGTGGTTGGTTGGCGGTTGTAGGTGGGTTGATTGGTTGGCAGTTTTGGTGGTGGGGATGGTTGATTTGATGGGGTGCGATGAAAAAGTTGTCAAAAAAGGTGGGTGAGTGGAAGGTGGTGGCAGGTGGGGTAGGTGGTTGGATTTCGCAGATTTGGTGTTGGGAGGGGGTGAGGGAAAATAATTGTCAAAAATGGTTGGTGGTTGGTTGGTGGCTGTAGGTGGGTGGTTTGCGGTGTTGGGTGAGTGGAAAGTTGTTGTAGGTGTTATGGGTGGTTGGATTTGGGTTGAGGGTGTAGTGAACTGAATTGTCAGAAATAGTTGTACTGGGGAGGGCTTATGGGTGAGGAAAAAATTGTGGAATTGTCAAAAATAGTGGGTGGTTGGTTGTAGGTGGTGTGGGTGATTGGTAGTGGTAAGGAAGGGGGGATTTACAATGTGGGAGAGGTTGGTGTTCAAGGGGTGAAAAAAACTAAAAAAATGGTGGGTGGTTGTAGGTAGGTTGGGTGGTTGGTGGTTGGAGGGATACCTATACACATGAAGTGTTTTTTGAACTGGTTATCACGTTAAATTATCGTCTGTAAACCGACTTTACAGACAACCATGTTTTTAATTTTTTTACGAATGCATAACTTGCCTTATAGTACCTAGAATCGCAAGAAAAAAAAGAGGCGGTACGGAGTTCGCCGGGTCAGCTAGTTTCTATATAAAATTGAAAAAGCCATTTCCAGGAGTTTTTGAATACAAATTACCTATGTACATAGTTCTGGGAAACAATTATTTAATAATTAAGCGTTAAAAAACAGCTTGAAATATCACTTGGTCACTTGGTATCTAGAGCTGATATTATTATTAGTTTTCAAGTTGGGTATACAAAAAAAAAAAAAAAAAAAAAAAAAAAAAAAAAACAAGATACAAGATACAATAGGCGAAGAGTTAGTATTTTGCCAAAAGAACAGTTTAGCAAATAAACCAAAAAATAAAACCATGGATACAAAAATGGAAGAATGCAAACAATATCGAAGAACCTTGTTGTAGAAAATCACTATTGAATAACGTAATGAATGCAATCAAAATTTCATCATTATCTAATATTTAGGGCCAGTTATAGGGATACAAAAACCGAACCGAAAAAATTTTCAGATGGAAAATTTTGTATGTTCTGATTCGATTTTTAAGACAAATGCTACACTGATCGATGGCAATCAATTCAGAGAATGTTTTTTGTTCATAATAATTTTAATTGAACAAATAATATTTTTTAAAAATGTATTTATTAATTTTTCTGTTATACGCATAAAAGAAAAAAAAAATCGTTTTTAACAAAAAGTACAAGTTCAATTTAAATTTTTATTTCTGAATAAATAAGTTCTCTGAGTTGGTTGCCATCGATCAGTGTAGCATTTGTGTTTTAAATCGAACCATAACATACTAAACTTTTTATTTTTAGGTTTGGTTTTCCGTATCGCTATAACTGGCCCCTTAGTCACAAAATGTGTTTAAATTGCTTGTGTTGTATCTGGACGAACTCCAGCAACTCATTTTATAACACTTTTATTATGTGCGTAGGAATCAATCATTAATTGACATTAAACGGCCAAAAATTAGGGTCATATAAACATTTTTCAAAATGTAAGAGAGATGTCATAACACACAAAAAACAACATTATGCACAAGGTTATCTTTAACCCGAAATCCATTTCAATAGAACCTTAGACCTTTTCTCTAACTACGTCACTGATTTGATGCAAATACCAAAAAGCCATTTCCTATTAGACCAAGAGCCGGCAGCAAATTTTGGGAGTGGAGTGATAACCAAAATGTATACACATGTATGTGTAGATATACGCAACATAATGCCAAATTCAACCGTCTGGCAGGTTTTTTTTTCAGCCGGGGCGGGGGTGGGCGTTCAAAAATGGTCATTTTTTCGATTTTGGGGTCGAAGTGATAACCACCTAAATTTATATATAAACAATAGGAGATGGTGCCCTGATGTCAAAAAAGTGTGTCCAAGACGTTTTACCTTCAGCCTTACCCCCGCCAGACGGCCGCTAAAATGCGGGAAAATCAGCTTTTTGGGTCGAAATGATAACCACTTAAATTAATATATAATCAGTAGTGGATGGTCCACTGATATCAAAAAAGTGTGTCCAAGACGTTTTACCTGGTGCCGTGACTTAAGGGCAAGTGACTTAAGGCCAAATTTGCTTGTTTGGCCTTATGTCGCTTTGTGAAAGCGACATAAGGCCAACTTTTAAGAGTTGGCCTTATGTCACTTTGCAAAGCGCCGTAAGGCCAATTTGGTGTTATGTCACTTTGAAATGTTTTCTCCTTACCTAATTATCTTTTGGACGGCACTTTCAGCATTGTGCCATCATGTGGTTAGAAACAACTGCTTATTGTACATTTCTCACACGACAGTCATGTAAGTTTATTTTTCTAAATACATAACATATATTTTTTTACTGCATTTTAACTCATAATATTTCCAACTTTCTACAGGTGGTGCTAGTATATGTTGTTTTATCAAAGAATAAAAGAAATATAAAATAATTAAAAGTTCGAATGGGTGCAGAGTATTTTTTTTAATAATATTTATATTTAGATATATATGCTATAGTACCTTCATTTAATTCCTTCTCTCTTATAAAAAAGAAGAGAAACAATTTAACAAAATGAAATTAGCAATAGCTGTTTATTTTTATTTAAACCCAGCGAAAGTTGTATCCCTCTATTTGATATTGCACTTTTCCAAATATGGCATATATAGTTGCAACGATTAATTTGTTGCAATAAGACGCTTCTATTTGGCGGCAATAAACTACCTTCAAAACCTTCAGATAAAATGTTTAAGCATATAATTGCTTAAGGTTTTAAAGAAAGATTTTAAATTTTTAACTTACTTTTAATGTTTTTGAAAATTTTTTTCGAAGTCGGTTTACAAGTTTTGTAAAACAATTCGTATCTAGCGTCATTTACTGAATTTCACTTTGGAATTTTAAAATTCCATTTAATATTGTTTTAAATAATTGTGGTTGTGATGATATTGTAATTAAATAATTTTATTTTTAAATAAAATACAATTGTTATGCTTGCAAAACAATGGTTTTTGTGCATTCTTTCTTTTGGGTTTTCTGGCAAGCATAAGACTGCAAGAAAAACGTCTTGGACGCACATTTTTACAATCAGAGGAATTCTTCTGATACTTTGGTATATGACTCTTTTGGTTATAGTTAATATGAAAAAAGTTATTAAGGATTTAAGTTGAAAAATGTTTTAAAAAAGTGTTAAAATGCGTCTGGCAAAGGGATGGCTGAAAGAAAAAGGTCTTGGACGCACGTTTTTACAATCAGAGGAATTCTTTTGATATTTTGGTATATGATTCTTTTGGTTATAGTTAACATGAAAAAAGTTATTAAGGATCTAAGTTGAAAAATGCTTTGAAAAAGTGTTAAAATGCGTCTGGCAAAGTGATGGCTGAAAGAAAAACGTCTTGGACACACATTTTTACAATCAGGAGAATTTTCCTGATTTTTTGATGTATCACTCATGTGGTTATCATTTCGACCCAAAAAGTTGATTTTCGCGCACTTTGGTGGCCGTCTGGCGAGGGGAAGGCTGAAGGTAAAACGTCTTGGACACACTTTTTTGATATCAGTGGACCATCCACTACTGATTATATATTAATTTAAGTGGTTATCATTTCGACCCAAAAAGCTGATTTTCCCGCATTTTAGCGGCCGTCTGGCGGGGGTAAGGCTGAAGGTAAAACGTCTTGGACGCACTTTTTTGACATCAGGGCACCATCTCCTATTGTTTATATATAAATTTAGGTGGTTATCACTTCGACCCCAAAATCGAAAAAATGACCATTTTCGAACGCCCACCCCCGCCCCCGGCTGAAAAAAAAACCTGCCAGACGGTTGAATTTGGCATTATGTTGCGTATATCTACACATACATGTGTATACATTTTGGTTATCACTCCACTCCCAAAATTCGCTGCCGGCTCTTAGACTATATATAATTTCTGAAAAAATTATAGGTATAGGTACTTCCAATGATTGACATTCTGCATTACATTGTGATAGAGAGCTCGAGGGTGTAAGAATCGAAAGAAGGGCCCGGGGAAGGGTGCATTTAAAAAAAAATTGAAATGGAAAACAAAATGTCTAAAATGCCAGAGAAAGAAAATTATTGTTCTATTAAGTTTTCAAAATTTGAAATAAAATGCACATAGGTAAATATTTTTTTTTAGAAACAGAATATATTTAAAAAAAACACGTTCAAATAAATGAAATTCTCAGCTTGGAATATTTAAACATAATTACTCGTAGGTACCACTTCCGCGATCCCAGTCAGTAAAGTTTTGATATATCTTCAAAAATATTTGACAATCGGTGCCAAAAACGTTAAACAATACCTATGTATCTATTTGTGTCGGTGTGAACGACTTATCTAAATATCGCACTTTGCATTGGTTTCCTTTTGGGAACAACTTAATCTTTTGTTCAATTTTGACACACTCAACCAGTTTCAGAAATTTTACCATTTTCAAACCCGATTCAAGTTCAGAGACATTCTCGTTCCTTGTATTTTAAATACCGCTCCCTCGATTTTGTTGCTCGGCTTTGCCTATATCATCACATATGAGTTCAACATTATGTTATATTCGCCAATGCTGCATGCGAATAGACACTCCCCAATGAACACTCTGTGTCGGAAATTATATCAGAGCTATATTTGTATTTGTGCTCCTTGATTTGATTCTTACTTCAAATCGGGAAGATAAATTATTATCCCCTTCTCAGAACTGTTAGAAGTGTCATATTTTTACCAATGGAACAAGTTTCATAAGATTTCCGGATGCTTCTGGACACGATTTTGCCCCAAGGTACAATAAAGTGAATTACGTATCCAAATCTTTAATAAACTCAACTTTGTTCCAAAAAAATTCTTGAATGCATCATTTTAAAAGAGCAAGTTGCCTTAGCTTTGAGTAGTAAACTAGGTAAATATTTTGGATGTATCATAAAAGATACAATTTAAGGTTCATAAAAATTGTCCCATCAATTTGAAATTGGTATAGGTACCTATCCGTTCAGTTAAATAGTTTTTTTTATCGATTTTAATCTCTGCGGAAGACTTAAATGTCATCCCTTTGCTAATACAGTCTTCTTCTTCATGATATTATTTTTTTTGCAATATAAAAATAAAGATACAATCTATGAGATACAAAAAATGACAACGATGAAACCACAAAGCCAACGACCATAAAAACAAAATAAATAAATAAAAATATACTCGAATCGCAAAACGCAAACATCGAAAATATTTTATTCTTTGTGCATCGAATGGATAAAGAGATACTTTTAGATACTTCTTCTTTGTGGTTGGTGGTCGTGGTGAGTCAGAACCATATAGCTAGCTAGCTGTTGAAAACGAGAATTATATTGATGATCCATGACTCAGAGACACGAGTCATATAAAATACCAATCAAATTGAGAAAAAAAAAATGAATGAATGAACACGAACATGCTCCCAGTGCAATCCTTTCCTTCATTTTAATATCCTGCAAGCGGCACTAATATCGCTGTGAGATATTTTTTTTTATTTTGTGTGCTCTGAGCGAATATGGTGTGTATATTTTGCAATTCATGTCCTGTCCCAACACAATAATCATGAAGCCTGGTGCTCCAGCTCCCAGCCCTTTTGCATCCGCAGAACACAAAATAACCCACAAAAAGACAATTATTTCGGTTTGCCTTTAATAAAAGTCTATGTAGACGACACCAACACAACATTAATATACAAATATGTAGAGTGTATACTGTAGAGGTTATAACAAATATACTATGTCCTTTCGACTTCTTTGACAAGTTAAACAAAAACATTTCGGTTGGACACATATCAGTAACACCATCGTTTGTAGTTTTGTTGTGAGTTTGTGCCCTCCAGGACATGATATCAAAGTCATAACAAACGACATAAATACTTTAGGGTACAACTAGAAATAGCACACAGCAGCAGCAGGATCGTAGGAAGAATACAAAAAATGAATGAAAGATATATTGTTTGCGAAGAGAGAAACTAAATTAGTATATCCTTTTCTATAAGGATATAAAATTAGTAGACTATCATGACGACTTTGTGTAGTTAAAGAACAGAGATAGCACAAGAAGTAGAACACGTCAAGGACAACGACAAAGCATCTCTCATCCAGCTTTGGGTGCTTTGCTTCTGCTTATTCCAACCATTCTATTTGCCTTCCTGTGAATATTTATATATCTACAAAATTCATCCATCAGGGAAAGAGAAGAAACAGAAAGGAAACAACACCAACAACTAAGGAAAGGACTAACCTGCTTTTGATGTGGCTGGTGTGTCTGGATAGCTGGTTAAACTTTTTGTTTCTATAACTAGGTATACTTTTGCTGCTCCTTCCTGCTGTTTGTGCTGTTGCTGAGCTATTCTTGTTGGGTTGTCTAGACGCGCAACAGAATACCTACTTACTTTTCTATACAAAGCTGAAAGTTAAACTTTACAAAAAGATGGTTGCTTGGAGGTCCTTATTCCAAGAAAAACCTAAAACATTAATTATACAAAATGGCTTTAAGCCTCGATTAAACTTATGGATACTTTTACGTTTTACCCTAACCACTATAATATTATATATATAGTTGAAGGTCAAGGTTTAATAAATTGCACACAACACAGGAACACACCAACCACACAAATTAACTGTTGTTATAATTACTTCTCCTGATTAGATGTTGCGAGAATGAAGGGAAAATTGTGTCCCTTTGCCGTAGGCATTAATAAATAGCTTGAAAAAAAAAAAAAAAAAAAAAAAATTTAAATTATGATTGGGTTTGTAGCAAACCAGTTTGTTGTTGAGTGAGTGTTCATTTTACTGCAACGAATGCAATTCAAAATAAAGTGATGGCAATTAGCGAGATTAAAGTTTACCTGCCGCGCATCAAAAGTGAAGAGCGTGAAGGATTTCAATCTGATAACAGGTTGTGTGAAGAAGGAGCATTTAGGCAAGTGAACTTGAATCGTGGTGAAGACGATGGCTTATCTAGTTTGTAGTTAGAAGCGTTTGAGTCAGAACCGGAGGTAGGTATATAAGGATGTTGTATTTTCAAGTAGGTACATATAAACATTTCTGATTATAGGGTAGGTAATGATTTGACGTTGACAATAAGGAAGAGTGCTATTTAGGATTTCCCTTTCCAATAGGTACCTATATTCTTTTATTTTTCTATCATGACATTCAAATTTTCATTTTCCAAAATTGCTTCCAGATTTAAAATCAAACTGCGAATACATATATAATAGCTAAGATGAATTTATTAAATAAATTGGTTTGGACATTATATTTAAACTTGCGTTTTTACTGAAAAACTCATTTATCTCAAAAATGGCTACTTCGATTTTGATAAAACTTTCTGAATCGTATTTTTTAATAAGACTTTATGTTTTGGTTGGAATTAGATTTCCATGGAAAAGTCTTATAACGGTACTTCCATAGGACCGGTTTTTTTTAAATCAGATTTTCTCGTAAACCACTTGACGGATTTCGATGAAGATTTTAATGTAGGAGCCTTTTTATATAGACGAAATAACATGAATTCTAAAATTTTTCAAAAAGTTTTTTTGAGATTTAAAAAAAAAGTTGAATTTTTTTTTTTGAATTTTAGGTTTTTTCAAAAATGGATTGATCAATTTACTTAAATTTTATTTTTCCGATGAAAACAACATAGTGCCAGAAGTTGGCTCACTCAAAAAAAAATTTGGAATGTGTTTTCGAAAAGTTTAAAAAAAACCTTTTTTTTTAAACTGGTCAAACGATTTTGAAAACAAAAATTTCTTAAAATTCTAAACAGTAAACGAAATCAGATGGCTTACCTCATTTTTTTTAAAAAAAACCTTTTAACTAGTGATTTTTAAGTGATCAATAAAATTTCACTTTATTTTTTTTTTTTTGATAACAGCTAAAACGAATTTGATTAAACCTAAAGTAAAATAACTCTGGTTTTAATAATTTTATTGAAGTTCACAAAGAAATAATCCAGTGTGCCAACAAATATTATTGGATAGATAGGTACCTACAGTTTTTAAACATAGTTTTTGGAACACTTTATCGATATTAACTGCCACGATATTTAGGAAAAACTGAATTTTGCTGTGTTTATTGCCTATATTAGGAACCTTTGAATTTAGGTGTTTAAGAATTGTCTCCAAAATTGCTTTAAAACATTTAATCAATAATATTGTCAACAACTAAACAAGACGAATTAAGGCAGATACTCGTATGTTGGCAGGGGCGTAATACAATATTTAAAAAAATGTCTGCGAAAAAATCTCCAAAAAGTCCTAAACTAATTTTGGTAGTTTCAGCTTTTAAGCTCCATATGACTAAGCTGTTTCCTTATCGGATGACTAAATTTAGGAAAATGTTGTATGAACATAATTTGAGAAACAAATAACTCTACAGTAAGGTTCTGCCTTTTTTTTTAAAACGAAATCGTCAACAAATTGAATTCTGAAACTTAAACAAGATACCTAAATTGGTAAACGATAAAGGCTAATTTTGTTTTTAAAAATAGACTTCAAACAAAGTTTCTTTTGATAATACAGTAAACGCTCTATATAGTGAACAACCTGTTCAATATATCGAAATTGTTCACTGTTTCGAGCGGAAGTTTTTTTTAATGTTTAGGTACCAACACATAATTTGATTATAAATAAAAGTCTTTTTTTTCTTTTTATCAATTCAACAATTTAAAAGAGAACAAAAACATAATAAATTTTCATTTCACAGCGGCCATCATCACTTTGCGACAAAGCGATACCTGCTCCCATTCATTTTTTCCAAAATTGAAATTACTTTCTAGTGTAAGATCAATCCACTAACCGTCTGATTTGTCCTTCGTTGTTGCAAGAACCATTTGTATGTACAGCTTAGTTTCCACCTCCGGAATTTCAGATGTCCTTAATATATATCTTGTCATACCTACATTATTTAAGACTGCAAGATTACAATATGTATCAAAAGCAAAGTCACGCCAACTTGCAGCTGCAGAGTAATGTTGAATGGTTTAGAAAATTATTTACATTCACAAAAAATGTTTCGCTGACGTTCATCGGAAAACGATTTTGTTCACTATATTGAGATTCTCATAGATCAGTACCTACTTAGAGTGGTCTGTGTTCACTACTTTGGACAGTTCACTTTACAGAGGTTCTTTATATCGAGCGGCTACTGTATTAAGAACAATTTGTGCACAAACGTGAGTCACGATACTACGATTGGACGATTTTGTTCAAAAAACGTGTCCATACCTCATTTCCTAATCTTTCGCAGAAAAATATTCTAGTAGCTTCCAAAAAATTTAGATTTTTCGATAAGTTGTATAGGTAGGTACACTGCTCTTTTCTAGACTGGAAAAAAATATACATTTTTCAGTGTCCTGGAACAGGCTATCTTTTGTTTTTAGCCTAGATCTAGATTAAAAAAAAAGATGGCCAATTAAATGAAGGAAAACGGATAGGTAGTCTTGTTATGTTGAATAATGTTCTGATGCTAGGTATTCCCGAAATAGGTATAATGGCTGCTTTTATTTAAAAAAAAAAAAAAAAAACATTCAAGAAATGCGAAATTTCAATCTTCAACCAAAATCGGATTTGAAATTTACAATTATGAAACGCTACTCCTAATTTTATATCAGACCTAGGATTTTTGAAATTGAAAACTCTTTTCTCTTGAGTTCTTGTACTCCAAAAATATGATCCTTTAATAGCTGCGCACAATGGTGTAGCTGCAGTGAATGTGAAGTGGCAGCTGCAGCATAGAGAGTAGCTGAAGTACAAGTCGACTCGACTCCAACTTCACGAACGTGCTGCGCCGCAAACCAACAACAAACCAAAATGGCAGACATGATTTTTGTTTGATTGCAGCGCTGCACATTGTATTGGTGTATCATGTTTTCTGCTTAGTGCGCTACTTTTTTTAACATTAACTTTGACATTTCTATAAGTGCTACTGCTGCAGCTACACCATTGGGCGTAGTCAGCTATGTTCTCCAATTTGTTGCATGTGCATGTAGGAGCTGTAAGTCGTGGCAGTACTTTGACTTCTCCAAAGGCATAACTCTGCAACAGGTTCCAAACAGTCATGATATGTGATGATTGAGCTTATCACTTAAAAAAAGAGTTTTTAAGTGGGAAAAAATATCTATTTTGCTTAAATTACAACTCATACCACGAGCATATTTATAAAAAAATAAGGAAGGTCCACTCCTCCGATCGATCGATTAAGCCTATTGAATATTCATCGATTTTTCTAAATTATAACTACGAAATTATATGGTTTACACCTAAATGGCGCCTTTGTCGGCGAAAGAACTCCGATTAATGGCCAATCAATTTTTTTTACAACTCATTAATTTTGACCAAAATCACCCCAGCCACATGACTGAAGGCATCCGTGTAGACACAGACATGAAATCGTGCCTTCAAAAAAAAAAAAAAAAGGTGATGAAGAAGAAAAGATACATTTTATTAAAACTCTTATAGCTTTACATACCGGAAGATACATTTTTTGTTTTACTTATTTTTAAAGCTGACGGGTTTATAGTTTTTTTTTTTTGTGTGTGGATAAAATGTATACCGGCGAATAAATATAAATCAATATTCTGCTGTCTTCTTTAAACAACACATCCTAACGCCATATCATAGTGACGTCCCACGCTTCATTCCAAAATACCCCAACCTCATAGCCTTTGAAAAATGCCGTAGGCTCATCATCTTTGGAGCTATCGCTAACAATATATGGGCAAAACAAGCAAGGGCAAGCAAATAGAGATGAAGCCCACCGATTTCCTCCCACCGACCGTACCGTAGGTACCTATCGTAAACGTTGGTCGGCGGGGATCTGGTGGTGGTGTTGGAACGGTGGAGCTGAAGCTGGTGCCATTTCACCATCATTCCTTACTCGTCCACATCCACACCCTTCGTGTAGCTCCTCTCACCTTTTAATGACTTCATCGATGTGGTTATCGGGTATCACGTCCATCTGATTGCAGCGCGATGGCAACAGCTTCACACACACGCTCACAGATGCGCGCTTATGGTGAGTGTCGGGACTTGGTATGAATCGGGCTAAAGTCTAGGTGATGGTAATGGAAGAGAGTTGGAGCTTGGAGGTGCACATATATATAGATGGGATTCTTATGTTCAGTTCGGAACTGGGAGCACAAAGTTGATGGTGATGGCGATGCCAATAGCACTGATGCAGTAAATTTAACTGAATGCGCCATCGGCCTCCTTCGTTTCATTTGATGATGCATAAGTTCAAAACACTCAACCTAGACGATGCACCCAAGTATATAGATATTTATGTTTATGTAGGAAGATACTTCAAGCATCTGTATGTATGTATGTGATGTTGTATCTTTAAAAGAACTTAAGTACCTTTCGCTAGACACGCTGCAGCTATAAAGACTGATGGCGATGGCGATGGGTATAGTTGCGTTTCTTATGTTCCTTCTCCCCTTCGTCATCGATCTTCCATAGCTGCAGCCTGCAGCTGATGTTGAATTTTCATTATTTTTTATCTTTATCTTTTGTGGTATCTTTTTCTATTAAGAATGGATAAACTGGTCCAAGCTTATCATATCGGAAAACATAAATAGCACAAGTTGATTACTTTAATATGCATTACGGGTGTATACAAAATAAGCAAAATATTCTGATAGCGCTGTGTCGACAGTTCTTCTTTCAAAATGGTGAAAGTACTTATTTAAAAAAAATCTTACTAGTGTTTTTTGGTTAAGCTAAAAATAGGCACACAAAATCAGGCACAAGGCCCTTACTCCAAATTTGCAAAAAAAGTTAAAAGTAAAAATTTTGTAGGTAGGGCCTTTACGAGATTATGGGCAGAATTCTTTAAAAGCTTTTCCAGTAGTCAAATTAGTGTATGTTTCTAAACTGTGAAAAATTAAATATAAGTATATTAAATATTAAAATCTTCATTAAGTCCATTGGATACAATTTTAGTGTAGAATTTCATTCCGGTGGCACTTTTCTTTGGATATTGGGTGGTAGTTGGTATCAAAAATGTGTCTCCCTTTTTGTTCTTTATACAGGGTGATTGGTAAAAGGTGCACCAAAAAGATAGAGCGAGTAGGTTGGGTTGTATGGGAGGGGGATCTGTCCCCTCCGTTTAGTCGGGAGGTGCAATTTTATGAGAAAACTACTTTAATTGGAAAACAAATATTTAAAAAAAATTGTAACTCCTACAATGCCAATTTATGTCTTTTTGTTAAGATAGAAATCTCTTCTTTTATTGCATTTTCAAATAAAGTTGGTCATTTAACAGTTTAAAAAAACACAACATTGAAAAAATAATAAAAATTAGTTTTGAAACTGTAATTTTTTTTTAATGTAAGTTCCTAAGAAAACTATTTTTGTAAGTGCGGCAAATATGGCCCACCCTTAACATTTTATTACCTATATAAAAACATATACATTTACAACTTATTCATTTCATTTCTTGTCTTAAAATTTATTTTTACTTCAGTCTTTAGTAACTATAATTGAAAAAACAAACATAACACAAAGTTAAAAACAAAAAAAAGAAAGAAACTGCATTTCACAACTTTGAAAAAAAAAAAAATGCTTGTAATATGGCCCACTAAGTTTCAAATATGGACCAGTGCGGTACATATTTGAAACAATATTTTTAAATTTTTTGTGATGGTAAAACATGCAGAATTCACATACAGTAGAATCTCGCAAAGATGAACAGATATAAAATAGACCCCGTTCATCTTTTCGAATTGTTCATCTTTCCAAGCATCGAGCATTAGTTTAGGAAAAACATAAAGCTATACATACAAATATTGCATCTATTTGTTAACAAATCATTTTATTTAAAAAAAAAATTAAAACAACTTAAATTCATACAAAAGACGTTGATGAGAAGTAAAAAAACGGACTTATTTAGACCGTTTTTTTTTTAAACTGGTAGATTGTCACACGGGAAAAGCGTTCATCTTTCCGAATTGTTCATGTTTTAGAACCGTTCATGTTTTCGAGATTTTACTGTATTATAAAATATGGTTTTTCATTGCCAGCCATGAAAACTAAAATCCATTTCAAACCATGTTTCAAATAGGGCCAACTGGTTTATATCAACACCCAGAATGGGCAATATTATCGACACTTTGACAATATCACTTTTTTTAATTTTTAACACACTCAATTAATTGCAACCAAATTTTTAATTTTACATTTGATGACATACAAAATAAAACAAAATTCCTTATAGCGAAAACGAATAAAATTTAACCAAATGTGCTCGCTCCCACCACTGATCAACTACTGTCTCCAGTGTGTTTTATTCATAAAATATTGCAGTGGGCCATATTACCAACGTTTGCCATATTTGCGACACTTACATTTGCTCAAAAAAAAAAAAAAAACATTATTCAATAAAGAATCCGTATGTACAACAGGGTTCCCAATGTCATTTTGAAAACTATTATATCGCGAATATCTAAATTATTTTACATTTATTTCGCAAGAGTCAATTCGCAAATTTACACTTCGCCTTTTGTTCATCTCGCTGAAATAATAACTCGCATAAATTATTTCGCATTTTGTTGTTTAGCGTTTTCATCAATTGACTATAGTATTTTTGACTTTTCTTATCTCGCAAACCGTTAATTCATCGATTTATCTTTTTGCATATGTTTTCCTTTTGTAAAATATTGGTGTACCTACATGAAAGTAAAAAATTATAGTTCATTATTTCTTTTAAGTTGTTTCGCTTCATTTTATTTGGCAATATTTTATTTCGCGCGAAATTTCTTAGCATATGGTAAAATTTAAGCCAAAAAAAAAATTATTTAAAAAAAATACTATTTTACCAAGAAAAAAAAAATCAAGCGAAATAAGGAAACGCGAAGTAATAAATGCGAATTCATCTTTCAGCGAAATGTACGCAAAACGAAATAAAAAAATTGCCAAATATGAACTGCGATGAAACAAAATGGGAATTGCTGTAATGTTTGATAGTAGTACTGAGACTTGAGATTAAAAAACAAAAAATGTTAGCGGGGAAAAAAGTCATATGAAATTTAAATAACCACTTCAAAATCTCATCTCCAGTTAAATCGGTTTTTGGAAAAAGTGAACCAATCCATCTGATTTCTTTCATTGTTTTGAATTTTAAGAATTTTTTATTTTCATATAGGTATATATTGTTCGACAACTTTTTTTTTCTTCAGAAAAACAGCTTTTTTTGAAAAACTTTTCGAAAACATATTCCATTTTTTAGTAATGCAAATTTCTAGAACTTTGTAGTAGAACTTTTCTGAAAATTAAATAAATAAAAAAAAAATGATCGAACCGTTTTTGACATAACGAAAAATTTAGTTTCTTTTTTTTTTAATCTCAATTTTTTTTTTTAAAGTAAGAGCTGTTTTTGAGAAAAATGCGTTCTTCATGGAAAATCATATGCAAGGTATACCGTTTCTTTTTGAGCTAGAATGCTAGTCCAAAAAAAAAACCCTTCTATGTAGGATGACATAATAATGCTGTGAACCAAAGTTGAAGCAAATCGGTTGAGCCGTTTAGGCTATAGCTTACTATACAGACATACAGACAGACGAATCGACAGACAGATAGAACTGTCGGACCCACTTCATTCGACTTCTCTATCATCGGTATGTCATGTCTATACGTCCGTCAAGCTGGCTGGTCACTGTTCTCCATTTTTTTGTCTGATTTAGTTGCTAATTAGTTGAGCGAAAATGTATTTTGTTGCTCTTCTACTTTTTTTTATAAACTTTTCTGCCAGCTGGGAGGGCACTATTATAAAAAAGATTTTTTCGACTTTTTTTTTTGTCGCGTATTTTGTTGCTATATTTAGTTGCTCTATCTAAATAAAAAAAAAAGTTGAAAACAGTTAACAACAAATTAATTTCTTTAAACAATTTTAAAATTTTTAGTTTTAAATGGATTTTGCACAAACAAAATTTTTTTGGAGCATAAACTATATTTTTAACAAAGTGTCCATGTTTGACCTGTCATGTTTAATGGTCAAAAAAAAAACTTGCCTCATTAAAGAAGGAAATTATGTTCTTATACTCGCAAAAACTGATTTTAAGTGTTGCCATTTTTTTGATAATTTCTTTTTTCTTTTCATATCTTTTTATCTACGCAACACACTATGCTTCTTTGATGCCTCAAATGTCTTTAATGCGAGTCAGTCGTATGGTAGCAGGTTTTGTTGTCAAGGAAGTCATATTAATTCCTAAACACTCGCATCGCTAGGAATGCTCCTCAATGATTCACTCGAGCCCAGCTTTCGGACGTACTGTTAAGTATAGAGACGCATTTTTTAACTCCACTGCAAGAATGTCGTATGCTATACCCGTCTCGATTTAATTTTTTCCTTTTAAGGATAATATTATTAACCCCTTGAGTGCTCGCAAATTATTAAAAAAAAAAAAAAACTAGAAAAACTGACCAGATTCGCACTGTTTTATTGATCGCTCCCACAAACCTAGATACTAAAATCCAGCAAATTTTTTCGTCTATTAATTTAAAATACAGATCCGAAATGTTTTCATCAATTTAAAGTAGGTAGTTCCTTGGTATAGTTACCTATCTCTTCATTGCAAATGTTTGAAACGTCCTTTTCCGCAGGGACACTCTTCTATAACAATTTACTTCATTTGAAAAGGAAAGAAAAACATGCCTGCATCCTTCAATTGTCTCAAATCCTCCAAAGTAACTTTTCATTTCTGTAAAAGCTTTTCCATTATTTAAAGAGAAGTTTTCCAAAAAAAAAAAAGCTTGTGACTTAAACGAACAATTTGAATGCACATTTCTTGAGCAACTATTCACTTATTTCGTTCCTAATTTGTTCCTGATGTTTGGCCAGTTTAAGTCGTAAAAGCATTTTAATTTAAGAGAGATGATCTATGGCTACCAATGTCTTGAAAATTCCAAAGTTTATTCTGGAAAATGGTAAAATATGGTCTGCTCTTTATTTTTAAAGGAATTTGGGATGGGGTATATTATGGTGATTCAATGTTGCCTATCAACTTTAATGAAGATTAATGGAATGGCTTTTATCATCTCTCTCTTTTCTGATGTACTTAATGGACTTCCTACTGCCATTTTTATATACGATAACACTGTTTTATCTTTAATGCATTTTTTCTTCTATAAAGTCGAAGGACTTGAATTCTTCTTTAATTCGAGTTAAATTGAAGTGTCCACACCATACATACGACATGCCCCAATACAATGTTAGATTGTGTGTACGTACGTACCCCTCTCTGACAGATATTAGGTACGTGGGAAGAACATACAATGGAGGGCTTTCGCATATAGCTATGTAGTATACCTACCTACTATCTGCTATAGCTGCTGAACATAGAGGAGTGCACACACGTATCTGTTGTCATACGCTTCGTCTATCTGCCAAGTACATGACCCGGAAGAGCTAGAGTTTTCATATTTTCTATTAAAAAAAAAAATTATATAAAAAAAATATTGTGTGCCTCTTTGTATCTTTTTGCTGCCATACCGCTTGCTCGCTCCCAATGAAGCAGCTCCTCTAGCTCCAATAAAAGCAATTTTGGATTAGATTTTGCCGATTTTTCGTTGAGCGTGAGCGTTTGTGTGCTCCTATACCTATGAACGACGAACGACCGACCGACCTAACTCCTAGTCCTCTGTGTATCCGTCAATATTCTGCGGGGGCGCTGAACACCAAAAAAATTGTCCTGTCTTTGATTTGGCTGTGAAGTGGTCGGGGCTTGATTTTTATTTTTATTTTCAATTTTTTTTTTTTTGTGGGTTAGTTGGCTCAGGTTTTTATTCGGTGCAGATAGTTCATCGTCTGAGGCTGGCTGGAGGGTAAAAAAACAAGAAAAAATAAAAAACCGACAACCGACGAACGAATTTCTGAAACTTTTCTATTTTATGTGAGCGGAATAATTAAAAGTAGTGGATTAGTTTGTTATTTTGCAGCGTTCTTTTGGATACACATTCTAAAAGTGCTTGGTTGGATGATGTGAACGGATAAAAGTGGAGGTGAACCAAGAGCAGCACTGCTGCTTCAGGATTTTGTATTTTTTTTTTTTCGTTAGTTGCCTTATCGTCGATATAGTCTATATAGTCGAGCACTTTAGATATTGTGTATAGGAATCACTCACTCAAAGCCTGATTGAAGAGATGCAGACTTGTATACTCGAAGGTATGTGTGTTGTGTTTTATGGAACGGCAATATAAATGGCAGTTGGACTTTGAGAAAATTCCTTAATTGGAACATGAATTGTTATGGACAGGAGTTCGTCTACCTTCGTTTGTGGGGAAAATTTAATAATAAAACGAATGCAAAATGATTTTAGTTAAGGACGATTGTGCCAAAAACTAAAAAATATTAATTTTCGTCAAAAGATGGTACCTCCTAGGTATCAACATAAATCTTAACAAATCGACGATGGAGGAATAAGAAATAATACACGAATCTGATTAAAATTAAAGATAGTGTGTTAATAAAATCAAAGAATGAAAAAAAGGTCCTGAAAATATCAACATTTTTTTTTGTCAGAACAAATTTGATCTCAGGTGAGGTCACAAATCTCTCTCAAGCCTGGTTCACACTAGTGATCCGCCTGTGGGATTCGCTAGATTGTCCCGGTTTTCGATTGTTCCATTTCTGAAAACAACGTAGTACTGGGTAGCAGCTGCATTTGTTTGTACAAAAAGTCTTTAGTCCTGCCTTATCTCTTATTCCCTCGTCTTGATATTGGAGCTTTTTATGATATTGCCTTTATAACGTAGGTCTGAGGGTATCTTCTTTGAACGTGAAAATACACTAGTTGACTAGCTGACTTTTTCAAGATGTTTTTTTTTAACGTGAAAGCTTGCTCGGAAGCCTTCTAACTCCTGTCGCCATGCAAAGCATCTTAATCTCGGCTGCATTGAATTTAATCTCAAAAGCCTTGTATATTCTCTGACATTGGCAACTGTATGTGAGTGTGTCAGACTCACTAACCCTTCAAGTTATGGGGAATTGTTCGTTCACTAAAAATAGTGGGGTTTTCCAACGACTTCATTCGCCATATACTCTTACGTAATGATTGGTGTCGTCATCACAAGTTTCTTCGCCATCAATAAATGAATACTTGATACTTTTAACCTTTCGCACTTTGAAATCACTGTTTCATTCAAATAAATGTTTGGAAGAAGCATGTGTGTGGATGGAAAAAGGGGTAGCACAAGTATTATATTAAGTCTTTTTTAGACTTATTCAAAATCTCCACGAGAAGGTTATAAAGACTTGCAATAAAGAGCATCAGGGGACTCAAGACGTTTTCTTTGCTTGCAGTCGCCATAAAGATCACAAGTGTAACGAAAACTCCAAATTTTTCGAAACTTACGATAAACTACATACCTACTTCGGCATGCGTTGATAAGGATAATTTATTTTCGCAAAATGACAGAAGTAATTTAATTAATTCGAAAATCGGAGTTTGCCAAATTGTCAAATAAAAAGTGAGACTGGGTCTTACCAACTTGCTTTTATTCTTCATATTTCCTTAGGGGCAATTTACAGGGTTTTCCAATAAGAGGTGTTATTTTGATATTCAAAGAAAAATGGCATTTTTTGAGACAAATGATCAGCTGATTATTTTAATGCAAAGAGGAGAGTATGCTATTAATAATAACAATATCAGCCAAATGACCACCACGGCAACGCTTACACAACAATATCCTTTCCATGAAATTTTCCATCACGAAATAGCAAAGGTAAAGTGGCTGCAAAGTATGCCCTCAATAGCTTCACGAATTCCATCTTTGAGGTCTTAAATCAACGCTGAGCTGTTGGCGTAGATCTTATCTTTCACATGGCCGAAAGGCAGAACTCGCAAGGTGTTAAATAACAGGATCTCGTTGGCCAATTATTGTGATCGACTCTTCGAGAGATACCACGTTCCGGAAACTTTTCCCGTAAAAGATCGATGGTTTCGTTGCTTATGTTGCACATAGCGCCGCGCCGTCTTGTTCAAAGTAAACGTTGTCCAGATCATTACCATCCAATTCCGGCCATAAAAAAATATTATTCATCCCTCGATAGCGCAATCCATTCAACGTAGCTGTTGCTCCAGACTCATTTTCGAAAAAGTAAGGTCCAATGAAACCGCCGGAACATAAACCCCACCAAACAGTTACTAGTTGAGGATGGAGAGGCTTTTCAACAATAAATCTTGGGTTTTCCGAGCCTCAGATGCAACAATTTTGCTTGCTGACGCGTAGCCACAGAGGTGGAAATCGGGCCTCGTCAGTCAAGATGATTTTTTGATGAAATTCCGGATGTAATTTTCATGCAATTCAAGGACCCAATCAGCAAAGACACGTCGTTATTGATGATCAACCGGCTTGTTTTCTTCTGTTAACTGAACTTTATAAGCCTTAAGACCCAAGTCTTTATGCAAAATACGGTGTAATGAACGATGAGGAATGGACAAACCTGGGTTTTCTTCAAAACATTGGGCTACAGCAGCAATATTCTCAGTTATTCTTGACTGACTTGCAACACCTCAAATTTGTACACCAATTTCTGAATTGCGGTCGGACAAAGTGCTTCACGACCACCAAAAAATGTTTTAGTTTTATGAACCGTCTCTGCCAAATATTTAAAATAGCGGGCTATTCAAAATAGCACCCCTTATTGGAAAACCCTTTATAATTTGAAATTCGGAGTGTGCTAAATTTACAAAAAAAAAAAAAAAATAAGTTCTTATAAATATTGTTATTAACTTTAGGTACCTAAGACTTGATTTCTTTCCAAAATTTTGTGTGAAGCTGATAATTTTAAAACTGCTGAACTTATAGTTGAAAAGACTATATAATCAAACGGATTTAAGAATAATAAAAGTGTTACTTTGAAATAGAGTTGGTAGTTTAGTTACTGTTTTAGGACCATGAATATTTTTTTTTAAATTAAAATAACTTGTAAACTGTGTGATTTTTCATTTTATTATCAACTTAATCCTAAAATTGGATTTTAAATGAAGAATCCATTGCAGTATATAACCCACCAGATATTCAGCACTAATTTTTATTCCTCCATTTGTCATTCAATCTTTTTTCTCCGCAAAGTATCTAAGCAATGTAATTTCTTAGAATAGCCTTAAGAAATGTCTTACACTTCAAAACACACAAAAAACCTCTATATAGCTACAAAAAAAGTGTCTGCTTTCCTTGCACTTAATAGCTTTTAAACCGAACAACACTAATCCTTCCCAAAAACATCTGCTAAATACGCCCACATTAACAACAATTCCATTTGAAATAATCACCTTGTAGGTATAGTGAGTGTATTATGTTTCCAACCCTCAAAAATGAATGTTTTTGGTTAAAGTATGGTTTTCTCAAAACCACTTTTAATGCCGGTTACGAAAACAGTGAGGAGCACACACACACAGGACCTTCAAAACAGAAATAATATCGAACCCCATTTTCTTTAACTGATTGCACTTCGCACGCATTAATTTTCTTTTTTTTTTGTTCGCAAATATACAACCAACAATATAACTGTCTGCAGTGTTGTGTTGGCATAGATAGAATATCCTGTGTCAGCAGCAGTCAAGCGATATAATCCTTTTCTTTCAAAAAGGGCTTAACTGAAGGCCACAGCTTTGTGTCTGTATTATAGTCATCACCAGTTATAACCAAAGCTACCAACAACAACAACTACACCAACACCAATACACTCTGATGTCAGAAAAGCCAACTCCTTTGAATTAACTTGTTTTTCATTTTCATTTTCATTCATTCATGCACAATCGATTCACCCGTCAAGGATACAATACTAAACAATACAAACCCTTTAATTCCCCGCCTCCTTTTGCGAACATATGATGATGATGATGGTTTAACATAAACCCATTTATTTCGGACTAACACTCAATTTTTTCCAAACCAAGTCTGTTTAACATGGAAAAATACTCCCAATTTTATTGTACAAAACACATCGCATTAATAGTAGTTGGTTGGTGTAGTACCCAGGAGCCAGTAACAGAGCAATCGAATGTTGTGCTGCGGATGAAAGGATATTTTCCCTCTCGAGATCATCGAAGTGAGAATCCTAAAACAACTCTGCTATTATACTGCGGATGCAATTCTCTACGAGTATCTATAATATTCAACGAGAGATATAGGCATTCACATCACCCCACCCACTCACCCTTAATTTCAAAAAAATATAACTCGGGAGGAAGAGGAAAACAAAAAGAACTCTGCATAGGGAATAAAAATGCAGGCAACATAATATATGTAGTAAACAACAACAAAACAACAACAAAAAATAAAATTAAAAAAAAAAAAAAAAGAAAGGAACATTTTAATGGTTGTTTGTTTACCCAAAGGATAAGCCTGCGTCTGGTTGTGGAAATTAAACCATCTCTACTACCCCCAAACCATAGTTTAGAGCTGGCAGACAACCCTCTGTGTTGGTTGCACAATGCAATCAACTCTCTTCTGGCATCTCACAGGGCATGCAGGATCAAGAGCAGGAGCAGCAGGACTTTAGAAGAGTCAGCTCGTTCTATATTATGTTGATAGGTGTAACGTTCAAATTATCCCTGCTGATTAGACTCTCTGTATAGGGGTGGCTTAGTGGTTAGTTAACCCACTCCTGCAGGTTGTTGTTATTCTAAAGAACTCGTTCGTACATCCATCCGAAATATTAGGCACGAGTACTGCATAATACTCTTCTTGGCTTTTTGTTGGAGTTTTCAACTTGAAAATATTTTCCCATTTCCACAATCCGCTTCTTGACATTGAATTTTGCTACGAGGACTTGACGGATACAGGGACGTACTGGATGGTTCATCGAGGGTATTCGGTTAACATTTTCAAAATGTAAGGGCACTTTTTAAGGGGATTTTTTGCATATCGAAGTAGCCATTCAACCAAAAATGAGCTAAGTTGCTAAGAAAAAAAATTTCTTGTGAAAATTAGTATCAACTGCAATCTCGTTTCGAAATAAATCAGCATAGTTGGCATGCGTTGTTCAGGCGTCAGCCCTTCCAGGGCAAAACCAAACTTAAAATAAATCGCATTGCAAATGACGAAATAACTCTTAACGAAAACAATGCTGGCAATGTAAAATTTAAAACCTCTAAAAAACACCCTTTATAATCCAACGGAAGACATCTGCAAAAATAACTCTAATTACTTGTAAGTTGGCATTTGGCAACAAGTTTTTTTTAGTAGATAAATGGCTGTTACAACCTCCGAGGCAATCCCACTTCTGAATTTTTATAAGTACATATGTTCTTTTTCAGAAAGATTGAATTTTTGTTTAAAATTGTTTGCTGACAGTTAAACATTTTAAGAATATTTTCATTTTGTAACTGTTTAAAATTAAAGAATACTTACTATTTTTATAAATGCAGTTTTTCAACTTCGAAATAGAGTTTTGGTGTATTTCGTAGTCTTGAACCAGGCATCCATTCGAAACAATCAACATTCCTTGCAGTTTTGCTAAGGGCCCGAAATCAATAGAAATGCACCCCTGCACAGGATAAAATAAATTGAGGTCTACGTTAGGATACAACAAAATGAAAGTGCTATCTTCTTAACTATCAAAAACACATGGATGTAGCTTAAAACACTTTGCAACAGACAACACACAACAGAGACCTGGTGTTTTCGTCCTCTTTTTTGAGCAATGCACCACAGAAGACAGAACAGAAATGAATAATATGTTCACTACAACTAACAACACCATCAGCAATATTATGTCTAAAGTGCGGGTATAAGGTCGGTCCTTACTAGTTGTAGTTCGTTGATAGTGTTGGAAGGAATACTGTTGTAGGTAGCGCCAGGTCTGGCCATGGCCAATGTCTTGTTATAAACCAAGATTGGCGTGGTAACCCAATGTTACCAAAGCATTCAACCGTATCCACTTCCTCTTTCTCTTATGCTTTAGATATAGTCAAAGTCAGTCATGCTGCTCATCAGCAGCATCCAGATATCCTTACCTAGGTATTTCCTTGTTAACAAGACCCAAAGAAGAAAAGTGTACATCCTTTTGGTCCTTGTTTTTCGAAAGATCTAATGAAAAGACCTTCATTTTATCCTTTTATTTTGCTGCAATGGTTTTTCTTTCTGGCAGGTCAGTGGATGAGAATATAAGGATAATTGAGACAAGGGTATAGGATGTTTCTGTTTTTGATGATGCGTAGCGCCCTCTTTGGAGTGTTTTTTTTTTTTTATTATTTTCTATTTAAATTAAGATTTTAAATGAATTTTAATTTAAAGGTATTACCTGGTGTATAATGCAGGGAATAATTTTTCAGTCTTTTTTCAACTCTGATTACAAAGTCAACCTTCTGTGATTTGGTACTCGAAAAAAGAGAAATGAGCGGGATTAAAGAAAGAATGGGAAATTAAATATCCAAAACAATTTACGAACGAATTAAATTCTTGCGAAATAGGGAGGCGGTTGGATTAAATAAATGTTTGGAAAAGGAGGTGTGGCGATTTAGGGGGCTAGATTTTCTTGATGAGGTCGAAAGAAGCTTGCTTTTGCTCCGAATGAGCGAATTTTCTCTTTTCTGTGTTCTTAGAGATTTTGACAAGAAATTAAAGAGCAATATAATTTGAAATAAAGTTTTACAAGAAAATGTCTCTATAACCATTATTCTTGAAGTTTTTGAGAAACCTCAAAGCCAATCCCATTTGTTTTTTTTATAACGGTGTCTGGCCATTTTATCGTGAAGAAGAAGTTTAAGTTTCTCGAAATGGCTACAACAATTTTGATAAAACGTTCTGTGGCTGTTTTGCTACTACAATTTATACTGCCCATAATCTCGCAGGGCCCTATCTACAAAATGTTGTGAATTTTATTTTATTGTTTATTTTATTTATATATTTCTGCAGGATATCGATTTGTCTGTTTGTGCCGTCGAAAATAAACAATAAAATAAAATTCACAACAGAAATAGAAAACAATAACGCAATAAACTTCTTAGATCTGACCATCACTAAACACAATAATAAACTTAAATACAAAATATATAGAAAACCTACAACCACCGATATCACTATTCATAAAGATTCCCATCACCCCTATTCCCAAAAAATATCAGCATTCAACGCCCTAATTAACCGCCTCTTCAATGTACCTATGGACCGACAAGATTATGACAACGAAATCAAAATAATTAAACAAACTGCAATGTCAAACGGGTACACACCAAACATAATAGACAAATTAATTCACAAAAAGAGAGAGAGAAATAAAAACAACACAAAAGAGAATAACAATAGCCCAGATAAAAAATACATATCAATCAATTACACCAATATACTCCCACATATAATCCATAACGAACTAAATAAACTTAACATACAAGTAAAGTACAAAACAAATAATAACTTAGCCAAAATACTAAAACAAAAAACAACAAAAGACACAAAAAACTGTTCCGGTGTATATAAAATCAGATGTGACGATTGTGATAAATTTTATATCGGACAAACAGGCAGAACCTTCAAAGATAGATTTTCTGAACATTTACCCAAACATAACACAAAATCAAATTTTGCTATCCATCTAATGGACAATAACCACACATACACTAACTTTGAATCAAACCTTACACCATTACATTTTTGCAAGAAAGGGAGAAATCTGGACGCACTAGAAGAATTTGAGATTTATAAAGCCAGCAAAACAGAACGAGACAACATTTTAAACGACAAATTAACAATAAAAAGAAACATAATCTACGACACTGCAATAAACTACCAAAACAAAAACAATAATTAAAAAGAGACAAACACATAACAATAAACTAATTATTAAATTACAACAACAATTACAAAAAACAATAGAAGAAACAACACGATTATTGGATCATCATCATTGGCAGTCAATAATATTCTACGCCCGAAGATGGACACATTGTCCGAAACGCGTCGCGTCAACATTAATTAAAATAAATAAATAAAAAATATATTGTGAAAATTAAAGAAAACAAACATCAAATAAATAAAATTAAATTAAATAAAATTTATTTTTTAGTTTTTTAATTTTATTTAAACATTATTAAATCACATCACAATATGGAGACGAACACACAATTTTATATGTTTAAAAAAAAAATAAATTTTTTTGAAAAAAACTCAAAAAAAAATTTTTTGGAATATTTAAGAATTAAAATTATTTCAGGCTTTCACATTAAAAATTTCGTCGAAACCCGTCAAGTGGTTTAAGAGAAATCTATTTAAAAAAACGGTCCTATGGGATATACTTTTATAAGAATTTTCCTAAAAAATCTATTCCAACCAAAACATAAATCTTACACAAAAACACTATTCAGAAAGTGTTATCAAAATCATAGTAGCCGTTTTTGAGAAAAATGACTTTTTCATTAAAAATCGTATGGCAGGTACCGTTAGTTTTAGAGCTAGAATGCGTATTCCAAAAACCCCCCCTGAAGGACGTCATTATAATACTGTGTACCATGTTTGAAACAAATCAGTCCTGCCGTATAAGCTGTAGGTAACTAAACAGACAGACAGAAATGTCGGACCCACTTTTTACGCCATTTCTTTGATTGTAATGGCATGTTTGATTGTGCAAAAAAATTTAAGTTTCTGTTTGTCTTTTAAAAATTTCAGTTTCTTACTAGAATTATTATTTGCAAAACGTTTGGGCGGAACGAAGTTCACCGCGTCAGCTGGTAGTACCTATAATCGCAAGTAAAAATGACAGCAACACACAGAAAATTCAATTAAATTCAGCTTAAATGGAATGAAAGATTTAATTGAGTGCTATTTAAAAGGAATTTGTGTTGCGCGATCCTTGTTACAATAGACTCATTTTCTTCGAAAACCTGCATCGTAAAAGAAATATGTATTCATAATATTCCCATGATATGGAAACAGTTTATTTTGCTTGGAGGAGATACCATATCAACATACTCGTTCACTATAACAAAAAATAAAAATGTCAAGGTGATATAATATTATAATATCCTTGTATACCCATGTTCTAGGAAATAAATGCTTGATCCTTAATCAAAGCTATAAGCATATATCTACATAAAAGAAAACGAAACTGAACACTACACCCCCCCCCCCCCATATCAAATCTCTTTAAGGATTTCTCCAAAATCTGTTCTCATTATTCCCAAAAAACCTTTATGCGATATAATTTCAATAAAGCAAAAGAAATCTCTACCATTTTGGATTGAGGCAGTAGGAGCATAGAGGACCAGAACTACCTAGCTTATTATACAATTACCCAACAGCATTAGCATTTTTGGTTTTTTTTTTTATTTTATAAAACATTTTTATTGCCCAGTCATTTGTATAGTTCTTCCCTCTGTCGGATAAGATAATCATGAATAGGTACCGGACTACCGACCTGCTGTTGTATAGTTGACCTGTTAGTAGTTGTTGTTGCTGCTTTGTGAATAGACCAACAAAGAAAGAAAAAAAATTCTGGCTATTTAAATGTTTCCTTGATCCATTTAGCTTGTCCTGTTCAGCATCAGATAGATAAACTCAACTTAAACTTTTTCCTCATTGCCTTAAGCCCAAGGACCATCAAAAAACATGTTTCCTCGTCCTTAAATAAGTTTATTTAGTTTTGTGTGTACCAATTTTTTTTTTTTTTTTTTTGCTCCTAATTTGCATCAGCCCACTTGCTGATGCGGTATGAAAATTGCACAAAATTACCGCCACACTTTTCTTCGTCCTTTGTGTGTTTTTTATATGAAATTTTTTTTATATTATGCAAAAAAAAATTGTGTTCTTTTTTTTTAATTTTCCTTTTTTTTATTTTAATATTCCAGGATGCACCCTTGAAAATTAATTTTATTATTTCCAGAGCGTATAATATTTCTGCGCATAATCTCTCTTTTGTTTGAACGAATCTCAATTTTTTTTGTTTTCTTTCCAGGATGCAGGTCTTCGGGACGAGATTTGACATTCCAGAGATTCCCGAATTCTAGCAGTTTTTACTCAATTTCACCTGTTCATCACTTATGGAAGAAAAACTACAGAGAGAGAGAGAGAGAGAGAGCAAAAAGTTTTCCGAAAATTGAGTGTGCGCGGTATATTTCACTTGACTTAGTGAACACATCCCGATTGAGGATAATGTCCTGTTAGAATCATCATCATCGTCATTTTATATTCGGAAGAAAACACCGAACAAGGTGTTTAATAACAAACGTCTGTGCGAGAATTTACTCAGTTCGATTGCGGATACGGAAGTGCAAGGATATTTAACGGACAAAATTCAATATTGAATGTTAAATCGATGTTGTTGCCGTCCTAAGCTAGTAGTTATTCTTCTTCAACAAATACGAAAGGATGTTCAAAGAAAATCAAACTCAATGCTAACTGTGAAGAATTTTGATTTTTCTTATTTTTCATTTTTGAAAGAGAACTACAAAAGTTATTTTAAAAAATAAATTCAAAACTTCATACGGCAAAAAAAATAAATAAAAATTCAAAGCAACAACAGAAGAAGTAAAAAAAAATGTAAATCTCGCCCGATCCTTGCTGAAGGATTTTTTTGATTTTTATTTCTTATTTTGTTTTAAGCAGCAGCAGTTGTAGTTGTACCAACTGACTGACTGTTGCAATAAAAATCAAAACAGAAGCGTTTTAGTGTTTTTTGTGTGTTGTTTTTGTCATCGTCGACAAAAAAATAATAAAAAATATAGTGTGTGCGTGGCCGTGCCCTAAAGCTGCCTCACAGCTCGTCAATACAAAAGTGAATAGATAAAAATATATCTTTATATCTTCATACATAACAAAAGAAAAAGAAGAAGAAGAAATAAAAATAAAATATCCAGAAAAAAATAAGAGCAAAAAAAAAAAAAAAAAGATATCCTTGTGAAAATGTGTAAATACGTGATCAATTTGTGTGCACTCCTCGTGGTAACATTTGTGGATAACGTTTATTCGGATTACGAAAATACTTGGAACCTGTATTATGAACAGCCGTGCTGTGGAGCCTCCAGTGGCCATCATATAAGGCATCATAGAGGTAAGTGTTAAAGACAACTCTATGTCATACACAAGAGTCCTTCTTGATCCTTGTTGGTTTTTTTTTTTTTTTACTTAAGGAGAATTTATACTTTTTGTTCTGTTGTGATTTCTATTTCTTTGCCTTTTCGTCAAATTGTCTATTTTCTTTTTTTTACTTTCTGTCGAATATGGCTTATCATTTATGGGTGGGTGGATAACTGTTTCCAAGGAAGGACCATTGATGTAGAATAAGGAAGAGACACACAGTCAGACATAGAATTTTTATACAATTTTTTTTTTGTGATTTCGACTTTGTGGTCTATGGTCTATGTGCTATGGTCCATGGACCATGGACCATCGACCAACCAACTATGGTCCCACTTGGCGACAATGATGATGATAATAAAACGGTTTTGCACTTTAACTGGACACAAAGGAGCAACTTAGAAGAAGATTAAGGGATGTAGTAAAAAGAAATAGAGGGATATGACTTTGACATTTTTTTTTTTTATTCTTATTTGGGTACTACGAGTACCTAGTTCTATAAATTGATACAATTTGTTTTTGTCTTGTCAGAGATGGGGGTAGGTAGGTAGGGAAGGAGGGGATAAATTCTTAAAGAAGGATTTCTTGTAAAATTTTAATTGCACGACGTAATGGAGAAGATAATATAATCGTTCAAGTTGATGTTGAAGGAGGTTGTGAAGTTTTGTGAAAGGGGGTAAATCGGTGTGGAAATGTAAGGCTTCTTCGAAAGTAGTTGCCTTCAGGAATTGCAATTTGAAAGTTTATGTTGACATCCTTGAGAGGAACTTTTTGATGAGTGTTGTGTTTGTATATACATAGGTATATTGCATATAAAGGCAAGAAGGAATTTTCTATTTCAATGTTGTGTCTGATGTAGGTCTTCGAAAATCGAAAGAAAATGCAAATCGCCTGATTTTAAGTTTTTAAGTAGGGTAAGACGTAATAAGTAGTGATGTTTTAAGATAATATGAACAATTATAATCTCAATGGAATTATCAGATGAATTAAAATAATATTGTTAGAATTTTGATTTGTTTAAAAATCGAGTTCAAAAGTAGGTAGTGTTTACTAAGATACCTGCTGATTGCATATATTTTTTTAACTTTACCACGACTCGTTATATTAAAAAAGACACTTTTTCATAGGTCTAATAAGCCTGTTGCTTAAATGGATTTGTTTTTTTAATAATAATTCGGTGTTCTCTCTGTCAAAAACCTAGGTACTATATAAGAACAATTCTTGAGCTTATTGAAAAATTGTCCATCTTTTTTAACCAAAGTTGATAGATAGTTATAAGCACAAGGAGTTATCATTTTTAAGCTTGCTGAAACTTTTTTTTTATTTCTATCTTCAGATTTTCGATTAATTTTTTTTTTTTTTTTTGTAAATCTACAAACTTTTTGACAAAAATTAGATACATGAAATCCAAAAACTATTGAGATAAAATTGAGATTAAAGAAATGCAATTATTTTTAGCACTAATATTTTTGAATAATACCTAATTGAAATTTTTTTTTTATCTTTTTGTTTATAATAATTTACTTGCCTTCAAGGGTTTCTATAAATACCCTTAACATATGAATTAAGTTCTTAGGAAAGTTGAATAGGAGATAAAATAATATATGGATAAACATTGGTTTTAAATGTCTGGTAAATCACAATTGGAGGGAAAATTGAGCCGGGTAAAACATTCCACATTCTTGAAGTACGGCTAGAAAAGTAATCTCTATAATAAACAGTATTACGTCCGAAGTTAGGTTCGAGAGTAAATTGATGGGCATTCCTAGCGATGCAAGTGTCACTGGGAAATAATTGGTTAAGGAATACATCTGGCTATTTTGCTGGAGGACTCTGTAGCCATTAAACAAGGAGAGACAAGAAATATTACGGCAATGTTCAAGGGAAACATATGTGTTTCAGTAACGATTCACTCATCATCAATTTTGAGGTATTTTTTTTAATACTGTCCAGGAGACAGAAATGGATGACATGAGCAGCAGGTATGAAAATTATACTCGAGCTTCGTCCAAGTGTATGCTCTGTAGAGTAGATTGTAGTTATCAAATCATGCATCCTAACATTCATATCCTTTTTGAAATAAAATACTATTGTTTAATAAAGTTTCTCTAAAAATATTAAAACCTTTTCAGTCATATCGAAGCTACTAATTTCCGTAATAAGAATGCTTTTTAGACAATTACGTTTGAAGTTAGGTTCGAGAGTAAATTGATGGGCATTCCTAGCGATGCAAGTGTCACTGGGAAATAATTGGTTAAGGAATACATCTGGCTATTTTGCTGGAGGACTCTGTAGCCATTAAACAAGGAGAGACAAGAAATATTACGGCAATGTTCAAGGGAAACATATGTGTTTCAGTAATGATTCACTCATCATCAATTTTGAGGTATTTTTTTTTAATACTGTCCAGGAGACAGAAATGGATAACATGAGCAGCAGGTATGAAAATTATACTCAAGCTTCGTCCAAGTGTATGCTCTGTAGATTGTAGTTATGTTCAATGTTGTTTCATTTTTGTGAACGAAACAGTTCTGGTTTAAGAATTTGATGTCTCGGTAGAAAAAATTTTGAAAAAATAAATAGATAAATAATTTTAATATTTCATTTGCTTTTATTTTTAAATGAAAAATGTTTAAACTTTTAAACCAAAGTACTCATCATACTAATATTATAAATGTGGAAGTAAGGGTGTTTGTTTGTAAGTCAATCACGCCTAAACCACTGAACCGATTTTAAAAATTCTTTCACTAATATGAAGCTACATTACCTGCGAGTAACATAGGTTTAACAGCATTTCATTTTCTTAGTCTCAACTAGAGATCCTTACGAAAATTAAAAAAAATATAACCCCAGGTATCAAAAAAATTCCCTTAAAAGTTAATAATTGAAATGCGCTGCCATTTTAACATACGAATATATGTATTTACATAGATACTGCAAGGTATGCAATGGCCGAAATTTTTTGTTTAAATTACAATGATAGCCAATACCAAAAAATTTGGTCAAACAAATCTATCCGTCTTTCTGTTTTATCTGTTTGCCTATCAGTCTGACTATTATAGGTATGCACAGACACCAACAACAGCCCAAACGGGTGTGTCTAATTGCTTCAAACTAGGTAGGTATGTATATCGAGTTTCTTAGGTATTGTTCAGAAGGGAAATTGATTTTTTTGCAGCTCAAAAACTAACGCTACATTCCATATTAAGGTTATTGCAAAAGCTCATTTTGCTCGAAAACGACTGAATCGATTTTGATAAGTTAAGCGTTTTTGGAATAACCTACATATCTATTGCGAAAAACGGCTTCCATAGGACCGTTTTTTTTCCTTTCGGCTTTTTCGAATACGGCTTCACCGATTCTGTCGAAAATGTACAAATATAAAGGTTTAGGTAGCTCAGTTATTACCTATACTACATACCAATATTTTTAATAAATATTTTGTTGTTTTTTCAAAAACGTTTCTCCTAAAAATTTAATAGGTACCTACATATTGAATACAGCTCATAATTTTTTTTTTTTTTTTAAAATGATAAGTACTTAAATGATCATTGTGGAATACTTAAGGTATGTATTGGGTTACCTATTTAAATTTAAATTTTTTTTTTTCAATGTTCACCAAAAAACACCTTTTTTCTAAGAATCAATCCACAGATTTTGATAGTTTTACTCTCAAAAATTGAAATTCATCCAAAGAATAAAATGGCGTATATTTTAATAGTTTCGAAAAATCTTTTTTTTTTCAACACCTCAAGCCACAATACCAATGTCCTATTAGAGCAAGTTCGTGCGTCCCAGTCGTGGACTTTTTTCTTTTTGTTTAGATTAATTTGGCGATACGTTTGACATTGTATTTGTTGCGAGCGAAGCCGCGGGTAAATTCAAGTATCTAATATACGAAACTTCAGGTTATTACATACCACCATGGCTTTTTTGAAAATCTTTATTTCCGACCTCATCTCGTATAAAATTGTGTTTTTAGAAACAATATAAGAAGACTTACAATAAAGTAAATAATAATTAAATGATAATGGAGATGAAAAATTTATTTCAATATAAAACGCCCCGCAGCCCAAACGGCTGAGCCGATTTCCATTAAATGTATATACAAAAAAAAAAAAGAATTCTTGACACAATTTACAGAATGAAATTAAATGTTTGGGCATATCACGATACCAAGAAAAAATTAATCTAAGCAACAAAAATCTGAAAAAATATAGCTAGAATTAAAAACAAAATTTAGAAAAAGCAAAATCTGTAGAAAATTGTTTTTGGAAAACTATTAAAGATGTTATCACTTATCACCAGTGTAGTCGCTCAGAAAGCGCTCATTAAAAATCGTTATTTAATACTTTTCTTTTTAACTAAAGCAAGAACTATTATTCCATGTATGAATGAATTGAAACCTTCTGAAACGGTTTCCAAGATGATTCTGACGATAACCTAACTTCATGTTGTCGTTTTCTTATATATTTTGACATTTTCAATATAAGCGTATGTAGGTACCTGCATAGTAGAAATGTTCCTGCCTGTTTCACGGCGCTCTTTTTAAATCAGTTCTCTGGTGAAATAGCCAAATGTACCTCCTGAATTTTGTTTTCGTAAAGCCAGCGTTGTTAGCAATGTCCCATTATACCGACACAAATTTCTGACGGGCCATCAAGTACAGATATTCTGTATTTAGTCGGACTACACAAATGTAGAACTTCTTACCTATTTTGTTCCCCTTCCAAACTTTAATGTTCAATCATCTAAGACAAAGATATTTCCATATCATATCATCAATTCATTCTAAATTTCCTTTACGCTAGCACTGCGTTTTCTTTGAATAAATAAAGGGTAGCCATTACCCTTCGAGAGCATGGCAAATAATATTTAAAAAAAAAATACTGTCGATTTTTTAATCTCAAAGTTTAAACACAAATTTTATAAAATCTTGTCCTTGTTCAATTTTTGATGCACAATACCTTAAGTAGGACTTTTGAGTTTGAGCGAGGACTTGCAACTAAGTAGGACCATGCAAAATGTTACGTGTAACAAGTAACGAACAACGCATACGCAAGTGTTTTGAGAAGCGGCTTTTTTACTTTTAGTTACATCAAAAACAAAATGGCTTTTTACTCAACCATATTAGAAAACCTTACTTTCAATAACCTTTTTCAAGTAGCCAAACCGCATAAGCTATCAGGAGCTGTAACGTATAATGTCACAGACAAAATCGATAGATACGTTTTTTACAGCTGCAAATAAACATTTCACTTTTGCTCACGTAATGTCATTTGATTTTATTTTTCCATCCAAAAGCCAAAAGTATCTCAGCCAAATAAAAACATAAATTTTTTTTCTTCAACAATACGCTCCGCCCATTTTGAACTTCTGCACGGTTACATTTGAAACCCCCCATTTTGTTTGATATCCATAGGCGCGAATCATGTGTCAAATATCTGCAATTGTTTTGGCATTCTTTAAAAAAGAAAATACTTCCGATCCAAAGCTATGAGACCAGCTCAATTCTACCTCATCATTTCGTTGCTTTACCGGGTGGTTTATTCCAAAAATTGGTCCTACGTGTTTGAACCTTTTCGGCAAGACTTAAGCGCTCCCTCAAAATATACCTATCTTATTTTTTTTCCTCTTCCGGAAAACAAAACTTTTTTTTTTAAACTCCATTATTTGTACTTCAAAGGGTGTCTCGCCTCTTTGTTCTATTCTCTGGCTGTGCTATTGCATTTTAAACTAAAAAAAAAAAAAAAAAAGTTTAAAGATGAGAGAGGGGTAAAAGCACGGGATCAGCATTTATTTTAAACCATAAAAACTCAACTCTTAAACACCAAAAAGGACGAAAAAAAAAAATGGAAAGTTGCTTAATGCTGTACCCTTCATCATAGGGAATGTACGGAACCATGGGACATGCGGAATCCTGCTGATAAGCTGGGGTCGTTGGGGGAAGTTTTCTGCTAATTTAACTCCTATCCTTTGAGTTTTTTTTTTACTCTCCCTGCATCTCTCAAAGAAGGCGAAATGTAAGACGAAACAAGTTAAAAAAAAATGAGTGAAACAACTTTGTGCGGTAAAGTTGTTATCATGATGTTCTTGTTGTCGTTTACGTGATGCAGGGTGGCCGACTAAGCGTTAACCGTGTGTAAGGATCCTGGCGAACCACCACACACACACACTACACAATCACAAACGCAATTACCCCCTTAAATCGATGGTTAATTACTTTTGTTGTTTGTTACTTGGTTTTTTTTTTTTTTGTTGGTTGTTGTTGTTCCTGATTTTTTTTTCCAGAATTTTACCCCTAGAGTTTTTCTGTTTGTTTGTATCCTTAACAGGTTGAAAGAGCCACCTACCGGCGCACGGAGCGCGGCGTGGTTCGTTATTATCTTCAAAATTAAAAAGAAAACTTTTTCTTATAGGTACCTTTAATAGTGTGGTGTGGTTGCGATAATGACGTTGACGGGCCCGGCGTGGAAAGGTGTTCATTTTCAAACCAACCCAACACATATACGTTACAGAAGTTTGTGTAAGGATATTTATGTATTATAGGTGGCCGCCGAAAATTTCGCAATTTGCTCTTACCTCGTCTAGCTATTCTTTTTTGGATTGCTTTTCTTTAATTAACCGAGTAAACATGGGGTTATGATTTTTTTTTTTTTTTGCTTTTATGGGTGCTTCTGACTTTTGTCTGGAAAGTTTTTTCGAGCTTAATGAAGAACTACGGCGAGCAATCAACCAATTTATCAAATGTATTTTTTTTTTGTCAGGTGGTTGTTAAGTTGATATTTATAGTTTATTCTATTGATTTATTTCTGAAGTTTAGATTAAATCAGTGAAACATCCCATAAATCGTGGGATACCGATTTTTATTTTTATAACGGAATTTATTATGTAGGGATTTATTTTTGGTTTTGGGTTTATTATAAGAATAGTTCATGTTACCGCGAAGTGTTGTGTAGATCCTCTTACCAAACGTAGTTCCATTTAAGTAGAGTATCGAATTAAATCGAAAAATCCTTTAATACTGAAAATTGCTTTCGACCTTCATAATTAATAATTAAGTATGTAAACATTGATTTAAAAAAGGCCACAAATAACCCTAATTTATTTTAAGAACATCTTTACTTTAATACAATCCAAATCTTGTCGTTCATTGTACTTGTATCTGCTTTTCACGTTCGACTTTTCCTATGTGCTACTATTATAGGGTAAAGTCGGGGGATATGGCACCCATTTTTCTTTTTCCATATAACTTCCAAATTAAAAACGATTTTTATTTCAAACCAAAATAATTTTATTATCAAAATAGTTTATAAGCAAAAAATAGGAACTTCTTTCAAATTCACAGTCAGTTGAATAATTTTTTTTTTTCAAAATAAAAAACCTTAAAAAAAAGACGTCTTAAAAAATGGAGGGTGATATGGCACCTGCTTGAGGGTGAAATGGCACTTTGCTTTTTCTTGCTGTTTTTCCACATTTGTTGCAGGTGTTGTTATATACGATGAACAGGAATTCATGTGATTAAAAGTGACATATTATGCAGTTTAGCCACTCGTCCTGTTTTGTTGTAAGGGCATAATCCCCACACAAATATTTTCCCCGAAAGCTTTGGTACCATTTGAGTAATCTTGCAACGATATTTGCTCATCGTAATCTGACGTACTGTCCTCGGCCGGCGCGGCGTTGATTTTCTGTTTGAACTGTTTTTTTTTTTTTTTTTTTTTAATTTAAGTAAGTGCCTAGTTCAAAATGAAAGTAAAGTGAGAGTGGGAGAATTGGCACCGGGGGCCATATCACCCGAACTTCTGAGGTGCCATATCACCTTTTTGACTTTGCTTCTGCTATTCCAAATAAAATAAGAAATTAAGCTCGCACAGTTATAACGGTAAACAAACCCACACAAACACGGTTATTTCTTTTTTTTCTTTTTAAATTGAACGCCTGGCGTCAAATATCTTCGAATTACCATGAACTTCACTAATACACAAAAAAACTTTTTGCTTAATACGCACCCACTATTTTTTTTATTCGGCTGTATTAATAGTATTTCAAGGGCTGCAGAGATTTGAACTGGACAATCTAATAACTTACGTTAAACTGATTGATATGTTGTTCTCTTTGTTTTGAAAAGAAGTCAGTAAGTGGGAGATATTGAAAGGGTGCCATATCACCCGTGGTGCCATATCACCCGACTTTACCCTATTGGTACTTCTGATATTTTTGGTTTTCACGGCAGGCTGTTGCATTATTTTGCTTACGGCGGTATTTACGACAGGCTTTCATTCTGGTATTCACGGAGGATTTTGCACAGTTTACTGCAGGCTTTCGATGTGGTAGTTAGTTTGAGAGTGAGAGTAGGTATGAATGATCGCAAAATGCAATACAATATTTTGTATTTGTTCTTAGTAACTTTACATTTCAGAGATTATTCACAACTCAATTTTTTTTCCGTAGACTAACAAAGTTTATAAATCTGCGAGCACTGAAGAGTCTCTACTTCGTTATTTGTAGGTAATAAATTTATACATTTTGAATAAAAAAATGTCTTAAGACGAGCAATAGTTTTTCTTAATTTTAACTGTTGATTTTATGTCAGCGTGAGCAATGCTGACAGTTGCTGAAATGATCGAAAAACAAACCAACTGCTTGTCTTATATAATTTTAGGTAGAAACTAGGTGTGAATTATAAAGCTAAAAAGTAAATTTTCTTTGTTTCTGTTTAGTTGTGTAAGTGGCGGCTGATTTGAAGATGCACCAATATTAATGAAATTGCAAAACGAGCTTCTTGATGGTAGTGTTTTGAATAGCAAAGCTTCGTTACAGTTTAGGAAAAAACTATTTGCTATAAAAAAGTAACATTTTTAAAGCAAATTTTATTGCCCTCTGCATATACATACAATCAGTGTTAAGAGTAGATACCTACAAGAGAACTACATACTTAGTTATTTATGAAGGCTCAACTAGAGCGTGGAGCTCCTAGGCCTTGTTTAATTCCTCTCCAGCCGGCTAGGGCTCTGCTGTCTCCGATCTCGCACTACAAGAAGTCAGAGATGTCTCTTTATGTTGCTTCAGCGAAGATGATATTTAACTTGGCTTCTGGCTATCTTTGTTTTGGCTGCTGCACAAAACAGAAAAAGAATATTAAAAGGGTACCTACAGTATAAAAGATCTAGAGCTTATGGATCAACTAATTAAAAATGTGATACATTTTGAAACAAAGTTTCGTTTGTTGTCATTTCACATTCCCAAAGTATGGACCAGCAAGGACAAATGTTCTGGTTTTTTTTTGGCCATTCTGTTTATTAAATGGAAGATGCTAAAACAACGTCCGATAAACCTTTAATTCTCTTCATTTCAGCCCTTCAGAAAGTTCAAGTTATTTAAATGAAATCTTCTTTTCACTGTGGAAGGGGTTTCCTGACGTTGGGAGAACCAAAGAAACAGTGACCAACACTATCAAATACCAACTTTCTGCTTATTTTTGCTGGATTCCTTAGGTGGGACTCAGCTTCCTTCAAAGCAGTTGACGCCCGGGCTTTATTTAGTCTTCCAATCTACCTTTCCCTTTAAGAATTTTTTTTAAAAGACTGCTTTGGTATGCTGTCAATGGGCTCTTGCTCAGTGTATGGTCAATCCAGCGATATTTTCTCTGTTTGATGTCTAGACAAACTTTTTTGAGTCCAGTCCCAACCTTGCCTAGCCTAACCTCAACACTGGCGAAATGATTCCGATTGCATCACGAGTTGTATTCATTTGATTGCTTTAGGCCTGTTTTTCCACCATCAAGCGACTGATAGCTACCCGGATAGATGAACTAAGTGACCTCTTTTATTATATCCTGTTTCACAGTTACTTGCTGTTTATGGTTCCGACTGGTGTCCTATTTCCTTTCGTTTACTGGGAAAGTTATCGATTTCCAACAAAATACATGCTGCTAAGCCGGGTTTAACTTTCCAAAATTCGGTGGGGACTTGGGAGTTATTCAAAAACAATTTCACAATTTCATAGTTGCTTACAATTTTTGCAGAAAAGTGTCACATACTATACTTTTGGTTATTTCTCAGGGGCTTTTTGTTTAACTTGAATCCTTCTGTAAAAAGGTCCTTTCAAAAATAACAGGTTGGTAAAACCAAATACATTACCTATATGATTTAAATTATGATTTAAATACTATTTTTAAAGTTGTATCACCGAAAATAAGGCGTTTTTATCACAATTAGGCTAACACCACATGGCTTAAGAGCCATGACGACAAGAGTATGAAATATTGATCACCCAAATAATTTTTAACACACTCCCTTTTTGCTCTCAACCCAGTTACCCAAATTTATTTCCTTCGTCAAGTATTTCCCAATATCCCTAACCTAAATAATTATAAAAGTTTGATGAACGTTTGAATTCCGAAGTCCATCAAGCACGGTCATTAAAATAAATTCCAAGGCAGGTGGTGGTGTGTCTCCCCACTTAAATGCACTCTTCACTCTAAATATTTCATTCCAAAGTGCGAGTCTTCCCAACTTCCTTCTTTTTTCCCTTTAATAATATTTTAATCACTATTCTCCTGCGCTATGGATAAAAAAACAAAAATTATTATAATTTTCCTGGCAATTAAATTTAATGACAAAAATTCTTCAATTTTTAATTACCAATCCATTGACCTGAAGAAATTTTTCAATTAAAAAAAAAACACAAAAAGGGAGAAGATAGAAGAATGAATAAAAAAAAAAATATAATAAAAAGAAGAAAGAAGAAGTTCCAGATAAAAGTCAGCTTCAAACTTTTGCTCACGCACCACAATTTTCACACAAACTTTATACCATCTTAACCAAACCCTCCCAGAAAACCCACACCCGAACTCGCACCCGCACACTATCATCATCATATTCCAAAAACCAATTCAACAAATTGTTTAACACAAAATTACTTATATATACCACACAAACGCGATATGGCCACCTTATATTGTAAGCCAAACCGAACGGAACCCAACCGAACCACCCTCTGTTGGTAATTATCCTTCTACCGCCCCATACCCGGACAAACCTGGCAGCGCCATTCATATTCTCATTAATATTCCCTCGTGTATAGCTATAATATTGTACAGAGGAACAGAGAGTGTCTTCCATTTAAAGGACTCCGCATTTCAGGAAAGAAAAAAATACAAAAAAAAATGGAAGAAACAAGAACACAGTTCGTAAAAGGAAACAACAGCAATTAATCTCCTTACTCAGCAGCAGGAGCAGGAGCAGGAACCTACTAACAAAACTAAAAAGGACCATTCATAAAACCTAGCTAAAAGTTGTGTTGTGTTTTGTGTACCGCACTGAACTAAAACAACTTAAAAATATTAATCGCACCCGGTTGTTTCACTTTAGCAGTCATAAATAACCATAGTCGCACAGACAAGGACCTTTTTCGCTCTCTCAGCACTAAAGCACCTTACCATCACCCAACCACCTTGAGGTATAGCTTCATTTGCGTGAGTCTAGAACTCTTAGAAAGGGGGTAGGTAGGTACCTACTTTTCCAGACTATATACAGTCGCATGAACATTGCCAGCTGACACGCGTCCTTTGAGTTCCTATACCCAGGGTTCCAAGATAAAGTCGACTCTACTCACTTCTAAAGTCATATAAAACTAGGTGAAAACTAACTCAACTTAACATACGCGTAGATACAACAAGGACGACAAAACGACAAGACGACCAACGACGACGCAACGTACGTTGAAGTAGAAAAAAAGGGTCACCAAAGTGAGAGCTCCTCCTTACCATTAATGCAAGGAATATGAATTCTTGTGTAAATATACGAACCTAATTAGACCACGCGCGCGTTCCGCACTTAAAAAGTAAGGAGAAAAGAATATGAAGAACGCTTTTACAGCTAAGCAAGGGTTGCCTTTCCAATCTTACACCAAAGAAAAAACACCACCCGTCTAACTGCTTTGAAGGACCTTCCTTTAACGACACTTTCAACAGATCATAGAACAATATTCATGTTATCCTTTCTGTTCTACGCTATAGTCCGCGTGTAACTATTTTTCATATCGTGCTTATTATTTTATGAAAGGCTACATAATAAAAGAAAAGCTTACCTCTACCACTTTCATTCTTACAAAAGGACGCGTAGGAATAAAAGGATATAATGAAATTTTATTACACACAAAAAGATGCCTATTCATTTCATATACCTACACAAAGTATTCATGTTTCTTCTTTACCAAAAAAATATTTTATTGAAATAAAAAACCTATAACTCTTTTGTAAAAAGGATATATCTAAACAGGACTCTCGACAAAATTCGTGACAAAACACAACTCGTTGAAGCTAACAAAAGCTGATTATTTATTTACACCTTTCATTTTTGTGTGTGTAACGGACGTTGTAAGCTGGCATTTGTAGCTATTCAGCACGCACCTAAGAGCCGTCCAAACGACTTGATCCTTCACACTCCTCCTATACTCCCTTCTCAAAATACAAAAAAAAAAAGGACGAATACAACAAATTTGCTTTCTCTCTTCCCAAAAAAAAAAACTAAAATAATATTGCGTGTTTTCACACAGCTTAAACGAATGTTTACTGTCAACACGAAATTCTTTGATACCGGTGCGTGGCATTCATCATGTGTGTGTGTGTGTGTGTGGGTTAGCAGGACACGAGCGAAAAAGTTTTGTTTGGTTCTTTCAGCGCTATTCGCATGTTATCGGGCTGTGTGTTACATTCTTCTGACACAAAAGGACGTTATCCTCATAAAAATACAAAAAGAAACAAAAATCCTTGCGCCGAAAATTGCTTTTTATTATTATATGCCACACACAAAAATTAATACACATTTTACCTATTATAATACTGGCTTGGCCACCCTTTTTTGCTCGAAATTCGTTGTCGTCGACCTCGTAGTCGTTTTCGTCTATGAGGCTTGGTCTTAGAATATGTTTAGGCTAAGACAAAGGCTCTAGGATATTACAGTGTTTTTTTTTTTAGGTACTCGTGGGTGTGTGTATGGAGGGCTTAGATAATAATTCATCGAGTTTATGTGCCGAGTTCACGTAAAGAAGTCAGGATTTATTGATACAGTGTCTTGATGGTAGGAAGGTAGGTACTGTTATTCTTTTTGTTTTATGTTACCTTTTTTGTGAATGAAGGGATGAAACGACCCCAAAAATTTAAAAGTTAATTTTTATCGAGGGCTTTATGGGCTTGCACGCGGGAATATTATGCAGTCCAGAAATATATTTTGAAAAAAGTAATTACTTTAAGCCTTGGAAACTTCCTACATCAAAAACAAATTAATTTTTTTAATCCTTGTCTGTACGTTTCACGGTTTGAAAAAAAAAAAAACTTTCTAAAAAAACTAACACTTATTTTGAATGCTTTTAAAAGACTCAACTTCAACTCATCGATCATTTAATTTTCTTTCGCCAAAGTTGTGGTGCCGCGTTGGGCGCCATTTAATTATCTCGGTTATCGTCAGACACTGCAACTACATAATTTTAAATGCCTATAATATTCGTTCGGTAATGCTGCTTATAAAAGCTCTTGATCACCTAAATGTCCCCTATAGTCGCATTTTGAATATGGTTGTGTCCTTCACCATCTAATGAAGTCGCAGTTCCGTGCAAAATATGGTTTGCTTCAGTAGTCAGGAAGATATTTCTTTCATTTCCCGTTGAAGCCCCATTTCCTGATATAGGTTACTGGGAGTATTTATGAGTTGCTCTCATTATTCAGAGAATATGATAGAATCATAAGAAGGCCAATAGAGGTTGGCAAGTCAAGATTATGCTAGGCCACCAAATATCCCTCTTTTTTATTTAAGGAAAATATCCCTCTAATTTCTAGTTTCAATGACTTTCTCCTCTGATTTTCGTTAGTAATATGTTTGTTCTCCGTCGTCGAGTTTGGGTGCTAACATAAGTGTTGGACGGCTGATTATGCCCAGACCTCATGCTGCATTCCTTATACACAATTATTTTAAAGGTTGCTTTTTTCCAACTTTTCCTCATTTTTGTTAATATCTCCTCAAATGTTCTACGCTATGCTTTGTAGTCCTCAGTTGACCAACACATTTTGCATTTGCCGACTACGATCCTTGGTAGGAATCGCAGTCACCACCGTTTCAAAGTACTTACTTGGCGATCTATTGCCACTTATCCACGCCTTCGGTTAACTAGCGTCTTTGGTACTTCACAAGTGGCATTTATATCAAACTTACCATTTACTTACTTTACTTATGTTGGCTCCACCGGAGCGTGGTGCTCCTAGACCCTGCTAAGTGTGCCCCTCCAGTCGGCTCAATCTCTAGCTTGCCGTCTTCAATTTTGAGGTCTCCCTCTACCTGGTCGCTCCATCGGTGATGAGGTATACCTTGGCTTCTGACTCCCTCTGGTTTGGCGTTGAAGACTTTACGAACTGGAGCGTCGATGTCCATTCGCTCTACATGGCCCAACCATCGTTGTATCTTCTTCACCAAATGTTGTCTTCTCGGTTTACGCAGACAGGACCATAAATCGTACGCAGAACTTTTCTCTCGAAGACTCCAAGTGACCTTCCATCTGATTGGGAGAGAGTCCATGCTTCAGCACCATATAGCAGGACCGGGATGATGAGTGTTCTATATAGTGTCTCCTTGTTTCTTATCGATAGGGCTATTCAGCTTATTCAGCCCAAAGAAACAGCGATTAGCAAGAGTTATGTTATTACCTGTGTTTACAGCAGTAAACAGGTAGACAAATTCATTCACTACCTCGAAGTTATATTTTATACATATCAACGGTGACGTTCTGTCCAAGTCGGTGCTGGGATTCGACTTTTGTTGATGAAAGCATATAATGCGTCTTGTCCACGTTTATTTTGAGTCCCATTCTGCTTGCTGATTGCTTCATGGTACCACCTCTGGTGGTTTCGAAAACTTTAGTAGAGTCCCTACCAACTTGGACGGAACAGTGAGCATTTTCCAACGTCATCCTGATAAGCCGTATCATTTTAGCACGATATTATTCAACTCTATTAACACTGTCGTAGGCTGCTTTAAAATCGACGATCAGGTGGTATGGGTGGTTTTCTCAAGGACCCGGCGAAATGTGAAAATTTGGTCGGTCGTAGATTTTCCAGGTCTGAAGAATCATTGGTAAGGACCTATAACGTCACACAGCAAACGGCTTGAGATGTTCACATAAAACCCTGGACAGGATCTTATACGCGATGTTTAAAACACTTATGCCACTATAGTTGGTGCAGATTATGCAAACTTACCATAGGATGGATAAGTGGTCCGAAGCATAGGATGATATTACCAAGCATGTACGACGTTACTTACTTTGTGTCAGATATAAGAGTCCATTATATTCCTCGCCGTAAAAGTGGTACAAAGTATAACACTTATTAGAAGAGAATTGGTGATAAGATCCATTATTTTCTCAATCCACTTTTGACTTGGAATTTGTCTGACAAACTCTTCTTTTTAAACTTATTGGATTTCGCAGAGATTCAAAAGGCTTGTTGTATAACAGTTTATTAGAATTCAGCCTTCGATGATCCTTAATGTATTATGGGTTACCAAAGTATACGTAACCTGAACGAAAGTGGCTGTACCTCGAATTTAAAGCCCATTCTAGTTTATCCACACGAAAGACGGAGAATTGACGGAGTTTTAAGAATGATAAACTGTTATACAACTGTATTATTGCTACCTTTGAAACTTTCTCTTCTTCATAAATTGTTAAAAGTCAAATCTCTTAAATTACGATCATCCCTTATCTTCACGGTGAAGAGAGTATAACACTTTTCTTGGGTTACTTTACTGTTATAAAACACTGGCTCCAAAACGATACTTCTAACTTTCCTCTCATTATTTCAAGGGAAAATGCCAAAGCCCACTTTTCGAATGTCCTGTCCCTTCTATGTTAGTGGAATAAGTACTTGTCTCTATGGATTCACGTGGCGGTACATGAGAGTATAACAGTTCACTCGATTCAATCGTTGCGATGACACGACATTAAAATAATGTAGCAATTATTTTGCAATTGCTGACAGCCATTGTCATCATTTGTGATGATTTTAAAATGTCCTTAAAGGAAAGAGTTTTTGAATAAGTTAAAAAGAATTTAATTTTATACGATGAATTCATCAGATCCAGACGCGACGCACTGTTTTAAAAGCAACATACTTTCAAGCCGGATCATCATCTTTATGTCAAGTCACATTATTATCCAACTCTCGAGTTGGACTTATTTCTTTTCAAACAAACACTTCTTGTTCTCCTCAGACTTTCTAAGTAAAGTTTCAAAATTCAAATTCATATGAAGATAGACAAACGGATATGATATATGGGTGCATAAATTATCCTTAAAAGGTCATGAAGCGTTTCGCGAGCAAGAAGTACCAGCAAAATAATAACACGCATGCATATCCTTAACAAAAGACGCTCTTGTGTCTGTCATAACCTGCCCTGAAACAAAAGACATCAATATAATTTTTAATGCATATCTTATTTTAACGCACCCTCACTAACACTAAAAAAAAAAAAAAAAACAGTTTGAGTGTCTTTTTTGTTTTGGGTCGTCCGTCGTCGTTGAGGGTTTTATTTTATGAATGCAAATGAATTTGACTATAAACAGCTCCAAAGTATCTGTATGGTGGCGGGTCATATCCTCTTGGAATCTCTTGCCCTTTTAGCACATACGTCATGAAGTAATAAAATGGCTTCCAGATATTATATCTTTTGTTGTGGTTCCTTCTTCTTCGATTTTCTTCTGGTTTTTCTTCCTCAAAAAAAAAAAAAAAAAAAAAAACAAAAAAAAAAAATTTGCTATACATTTTACATATTTGATATGTCTGTATTTGGTTGACTGGAGCAAGGCTGGAGGGGGGCTGGAGGGGGCTCTGAGGGTAATAAAAGTTTGTGAGTTTGTTCTTTCTTAGCCAAACTTTGCAATGCCATTATAAATACGCGATGAGATTCGCCCTCGACATACACCCCCCCCCCCACCTATCCCTATCCATTTTACATAATGTGCGAGCGAATATTGTAAGTCTAAGTAATTTGATCTCAGAGCTGGAGTATCAAAATTCGAAGAATGCTTTTACATTTCTATAAAGTACTTGAGACAGTTAGGAAAAAATATATTGGTCGTTGGTGGGGGAGGGGGAAGGGTAGGGGTAGGGGCAGAAGGTTCCAGGGGTTGTTAAGTTTAACTGTTGCTCGTACCATTTTTTTTTTGGTCTCTTGAGTAGGTATATTATTGTGTGCTCAACTAAGTGTTGCTAAATATAGATAAGATACGAATAAAATAAAAGTATCTGACGGGACGAGGGGGTTTCGGTTGAGGAAACAATATCTTCAACATAAAGAAGTTGAGCAAAAAGAATTCCTGTGGTTGCGTTTGAAGAAAAATATCTTTGGTTTAAGATTCATTTGAATTTCGGAGTCTTTTTTTTCTGCTTTTTTATTGATTTTACTTTTGGGAGAGTTTTATCATTTGAATTACTTGGTTACGAGATGAAGGAAGTTCATTAAATGAAGAATCAAATGGCTGAAGGAATGAATGTGTTTTTTGACTGGTTTGCTTGCGGGTCTGAGTTACAATTAAAACTTATCACAACACTAGGTCTCTTCGAATTTGACAATAAAAAGCGGTCGGTGTTTTAAATTATTTACCTAACTTAATAATGATATAACCACTTTTTAGAGTTTTTTTTTTTTTGAATTTTTCAAGAACTTGAAGCGCATCGTGAAAATAGAGATAAGGGTACATAAGGACACCGAACTAACCTGCCTAGGTGGCATAAAGTCTGGAGTCTGGTCACATTGTTTGCGTCTAGGAGACCAAATTGGCAAATTAACGCCGTTACCTGATCAACCATCACAGACTAAAATCATCTATTTACACCTCTTTGAAGTTATAGTTACAAAATGGGGTACCTCAGCGCTAATTGAATTTTGTTTGGAGTTTTCCAGGTACTAAAACCGTTATTTCTACCTATCTACGTGACCAAGAGCAGACTACAGACTTTTGTGGAATCCAAAAGACAGAAAGTAATAATTTGTCACTTCCTCGCAAGAGGCAGTATGCGAATAAGCTTCTACACCTGACAAATAAGTTTTAAATTCCACTTCGAGCCTACACACATAACAGAGCCAAATTAAGTGTTGACCATACGCTGAGGTATACCTCAGTAGCAAATCATAGAATATGTTAAGGAATGTCTTGCTGAAGAGGGAGGCCTATCTAACACCTCTTGCATCCAAGAACCCTTGGATGCCATGCGTTTCCGCATTTGGAGTAACCACACCCAACACTATACAGGGAGCAATGCCAAGCTCACAAGAAACACAAGAGCTTCTCTACCCAAGAAGGGCTATCTCCGGATGTATCAGAATATAGTTTCCGGTGGAACTTCGCAGACGTGAAAGGTAAAGTTATTCGAATTTTGGCAGCCTCAGATATGCGTATTCATCCACTGGCCAAGGTAGAACCAAATAAATACACACAACCATAAAACAACACATTCAACATGGTGTTCCTTATTTAGGGTGGACATAGTTATCCGATCAGCCAGCCTCTTATGCAACTGGAAGATCAGAAAAAGTCCACAATGACATCAGTTCACACCACACAACTCAACATTTTTCAAATTGTTCAACCAGGAAAATTTTAATTTAAACCTTAAACCACTTTACCTGGGGAAAGTTTAATTGCCCGTTCTCCCAGACTGGTTGAGAGATCATGGGTTAGACTCTCAGTCAGCACTTTTCTACATATTTCACCACTTTTCAACCCAATTCAACACTTTTCCACCGGCACCAGTGTTCCCCCTGTTTGGGCTGATTTAGTTGTCTGATTCCTCAGGAGCTCTACTGAGAAATCAAACATTTGCCTTCACACCCCGACAAGTTACGACCCGTGGGAGGGAAGAGGCAGTATACCCCAGGAAAAAAAACTTAGGTATTGTAACCATATTACTTAAATAAACGTATACTCATGTATTGTATCTATGTCCAAAAACTGTCGGTGTGAGGTGCCTGCTTTTATGTCTAAGTATTAGTATTTGACGAAACTATTCCATTATGTATTTTATGTATTAAGATAAAGCCAACGACTGAACCAAAGCGAGTTCAGTTGTAAGAGAACGGTCGAGGCGAAAGGTTCATTGTGATTGAATAATAAAGAAGAATTTTTATAACGATAACTAAATCTAATTGTTTTTATTTCAAAGTGATCTAGAAGACTCTTACAGTATAGAGTCAGGCATCGAACCTAGAACCTTTGCGTCCGACACACTAACTACTACAACACCACAGGTACTATAGACAATGATGAGCCGATCATACTCTGCCTTTTGAGGTTTCACACCCGAAGTACAGGGTAACGATTCTGGAAACGAATATTTAAATCTGAAGGTGCTATTGTCAGTTGAGAATTTAGTGTATGAGAAGTCCAAGCGGGAAGGTTGGGTCATCTTCGATGATTTAGTCGTTATTGCATGAACTCTAAAAGCCTTTAAGCCATTTGTGTTCCTTCAAGGGGATTTCTACTTTTTTTTACCACTTTGAATAGAAATCCCCCAATGACGAAACTAATCAAACTAATTGAAACCTATATACACTTTTGACTTTTGACTCTCCGCCAAACCTTAAAGCTAATTTTCATGCAACTAAATTGACCATAAAAATAAATACAAAAGCGTGCTTTCTTAACCGAAAAAGAACTTGTTCCTTTAGTCTCGGCCTTTTACTTCAACTTGGATGTACACCTTTAACCCATGTCATGTCCATAGTCCAGCATTTTGGATCAATATTAAACACACAAAACAATTTTTTTTTGGGATCGAAAACGCTTTCATAACAATTCGATATGGCTTCGCCAAGCGCATTCCGATTCCAGTGAATGACATGAACACAATTCCACTGACCGATCCAACGTCGGCGTCGTAGTCGGTCGACTATATAGCATATCGTCCCTCATTTATATGGTCATTTTAGTTCATGTTCCATTGAACAGGAATTCAACCATTCAAGTCATTGACTCTCAGCACCGCAATCAGCTACAAACAATCTCTATTCCCTGCTTCGGTACAAATAGTGTGTGTATTGCCATATCGGCTGACCGTATATATGACGTGGTATGAAGGTATTGTTATAGCCTGGCCTAATACTCCTGGTGTCGGTCGTGTTTGCGATACACCTCATCTCTCTATAAATATATATAAATTTATATAGTAAAGCATATCACTCCTAGCACTAGCACAAATACATATATAACTAGCAATGGAATAAATTTTGTATAAATAACCTACAACATCATCATAATCATCAACGAAGCAACTCCACAAACCCCCAACCCCCAACACAAAGACCCACCCTCAAAACAACACCATTTGCAATTTGCTATCGATATACTATGCTGTTGGCAAATATGAAATTCCAACACACATGCCACTGAATGAACGACGGCACCCCACCGCACCGTACCCTGGCAGAATTATAAAGGACGACTATCGGAAATTGTCTATGTTGCATTCCACATCTCACCCTCCTTCAATCTCCCAAACACCCGACATAGCCCCACGTCCTCGTCCTCGTCCTCGTCCACCCCCTAAACACATTTCTAATCAGAATCGTATAAATGAAGACCAAGACCAGATATTTGCTTTAATAATATATATTTCATTTAAAGACTATCATGTTAATACTCACTGGTAGATATTCCTTGGTCCTTAAACTACATAAAAATACTAAAATATCCTTGGTGATCTTTTTCCGCACCCCTACGGGTATTTTTGCAATAAAAATAATTAATAACCATGCAAAGTCCTATTCTTGGATTCGTATCGGTTCGGTTCGGTTTTGGTTCGTTTTGTTCATGTGCCATTGTTAACTGCAATCGGGTCAATCGATATATAAACATATCGTGTGTGTGTGTGTGTGTGTGTGTGTGTGTGTGTATTGTAAGCGGTACTCTTTACACATCAGGATTCAGGGAGATTTGTACAGTTTTTCGAAAAAGGATTTTCATTTGAAGTCCTTTCGTTTTCTTTAACTTTGCTTGCAGGAGGCTCCTTTGTGGGTTGATTGTGTGTTTATTGGATCCAGTGACCAGTGGATTATAGTTCCGGCTCGAGGGTCTTCGATATTATAATAGTTATCGCTATGTGTGTGTGTACTTTTCGTGTTTAATTTGTTTTCTACTTTTATTCGTGTCGTGTTTGTGTCTGTTCGTCTATCCATCTATCCCTTAGGTAGTAATTCAATTATACTATAGTCGATATTTTATTATGTGTTATACTGGACGGAACGCTTAACTCTCTAATGCTAGCAAGACCAGCAAATACAAAAAAAAAGGATAACGAAGGGTGACCACTGACCAGACCAGACAGCTTGAGCCCACGAGCAAAAAACTTTACTTCGAAATTAATGAAATACGAACAATAAACATAAGCTACTCTGTTTGTGTTTTCTCATTATGATTTACCCTATTATATTCTTGCAGAAGATTTTTTTTAAATGAAGTTTTGACGTTCAAGTCAAGTTTTTATTTCAAGATGTGCTTGAGTATACCGGAAATGATAATTTGTCAATTTGAAGTTATTTGGATTGGTGTACCTACCTCTAGCTGTTGAGTCTCTAAAAAGATTGTTCCACAATGCTTCAAAATTGTCTGCCTAGTTTCGCTTGCATTTTCTAAAAACTTTTTCAATATGGTGAGTCTGAAAACTCAATTCAGGTTGGAGTTTCTAACTGGAGTTTCCACTTTCAGTGGAAAATCGGTCGTTGAAAATAGTTTTGGGCAAGATAAAGCAATAAGACTAACCAATTCTCTTAGAAGGGTGCCCATCTGCCCGTGTATGTATCCCTGAATTATAGTTAAGCCTAATTTTCAACGTGGTGATGAAAGATTAGCCAACAAGCAAACGAATTTTCTTGTCAGCACCTACACGCCACTGGAGTTTATGGCATCAATATCCTACCCAATTTAAGTTTTCTAGAATTGGTTCAAGAAACAACCAAAACCATACTTTGTAATTTTTTTGGTGGATACTCATCGACTTCGGCAACCATCCTTACTCTGAAGTCACACTGGCAGAGGTAATTGAGAAATATTTTCAGCTTATGGGCAAAAACAGTGAATCACATCCGTTCGGTCGATGTTCTCTGTTTGCTTTCGATGCTGCCAACACAGCACCAAATCTATTTCCTTAAAATCTTTTGGCTTTAAATCTCTTTTTAGTTATATAGTTGCTTACAATTCAGTTCCAAAGCTATCTATATACTAAATTTTATCACAAGAATTGGCTTCTAAAGCAGTAAACTCCCAAGAACTTGTTCTGTGAAGTTTTTTCAGGGGTTGTCGTCTGTTTTAACTGCTTTCGTGACCAATTTGGGAAGCATAATGTGTTGATAATAATATCCGATGGATCTCTGTTTTTAGCGTTACTTGATTTCGCCTTCAGGAACGATAAGATTCACACTTCCAATGATCATCATCACAACTTTCAAATATCATCCAAATTCTTACTTGTAGAGGAAGTTGGCGTATTGTGGTATTACATGTGGTATAAAATGTAGTTAAACAAATGATCTCAAATTTGGTAGCTTTTAGCACAAAGACATCAGCTACTAAGTCAACTCTTTTTGTTGGATTCAAACAGTAACTTACAAGGATTTTGAACTAATATATAAGTTTTGAAAAGTAAAGGGTAATGTGGTACACTATGGCAGTCGAATTTGGTATACTATACGCATTATCCGTAAATATTTTTTTTACTGTTTTCTTCTTTCAAATGAAAAAATAAATAGTTTACTTCATTTTTATTAGCTAAAAAGTTAGTGATAACTACACAAAATTAATGAGCAAAAGATAAAGATTATAAAACTAAATTATAAAGAAAAACCTTCTTGGTTTTTGAAAACAAGTTAATTATCATTATGGAAAAACTTGTAAGCAGCAACAGCAAACAAATATGGCACTCTTTGGAAGAATACAGTTTTCATTTCAATTGACTTAGAAGCTAGCAAAATGCCCATTTCCCCGTTCCTTCATATCCTTTGGGCAACTATTTTCTCATTTCACCATTCTTATGCATTTTAACAAAATTATCTATAGAAAAAGCAAAAATAAAGTAAATTTTGAAAACAATGAACCTTTAAGGGGGTAATGTGGTACACTATACCCACTATACCCGACGGACGTCGAGTATACCACAATAAACGAAACTGTATATTTTTACAAAAAAAAATGACAAAAACATAAAAAAAACTTAAAAAGAAAACATCCAATTATTTGTCGTAAATAATTAATTTATTTTTGCAACGAATAAACCAACTATGGTTTAAAATACAATTTTTAAACACTGACACTTTTAGTTCCACCGAACAAGAAAAAAAACTCGACTGCACTCAATACTCACTACCATCTGCTCGAGACAAATGACGGTTTTTGTTCTGTTTGAAAATCCATAACTAGTTTTATTAAAATCACCGCATGCTGAGGCAAAAACCGTTGAAGAAGTATGCTCAGTTTTTGAAAAACCTGCCTATACCACATTACCCCAATTTACTCTTCTCCTAGTGCAAATTTGAAGTTTGAAACCCCTTTTTATACTTGCCTCAATAGTGCCAGTAAAGTTTACCTCTTGATAATGGTAGAACATTTTTTAATTAACTTTGTTTCTCGAGACGTATCCTTTGATATCTTTTCTACGACACCAGCGACGAAATGACGTCGAGTTATTAGAAACATTGACAGTAGAGTACCAAAATCAACGATACCGTTCTCAATTGAATCTTTGCCAGTGTTAAGAAAAAATCAAAACAACAACAAACATTGTGAATATACCCTATAATCGCAATTAGATTTAAGGGAGAAAAAAAAACAAAAAAATTGTGTGCAACTATCGGTGTTATCCACATGGAAATATGTTCGATATTAGATCATGGATTCTCGTCCTCGGACCTGGGGTTGATTATTTTCTATTTGAATGAAACTAATTGCTCTTTTCACCCGCCCTACGCCCGCGCCATCATTAAATGCCACAACCACAATCAACCAGCCGCTGAGTAAGAGCGACGTTCCTGGCTGCTGCTGCTCCTGGGCTATAATGTTGAAGGTATGTGATATACAGTACACGCCAAACCAAACGCGTGTGGGTATTAAATTTTCCGGATTATTCCTGCGGCACGATAATGACATGTTTTGTACAATTGACGTTCGAAAACAATGGAGGTAATTTAATAGTGAGTTTGAAAGTTGAAGTTGGGCAGTAGTTTGCTCTTTTGCTGCTCCTTTCCCTTTTGGCCCTCCTATTTGTACCTTTGTAAACTTTTAATGGCGGTCCTGTTTTCTGTGTGTTCACTGTGGTGCGATGACGATGGTGATTGGGTGTGGTAGGTATACCAGAGGGTGGGAACGTGTAAAAACATTATTATATTGGTGATGTATTAGGGCTAAGTAAGCCACAGGACGATAGGCATATATATTGTTTCTGCCGGATTGATTAGATCGAGGGCAAAGAAATTGGGTGAATTTAGTTTATGCGGTTTGCAATTTAGCAAAAATTCAATTATGTAATTGTCAAGTTAATTACAGTTGTTTGACCGTGAGAAATGTTTAATTGACATTTTGGACATGACAAAGGACGATTTGAGGTGAGCCTTTTTTTTATTTTTCTAATGCTAATAACATTTCGGTAGAAATAATAATTACAATAGTCCATTATACAAGGATATTTTTTTTTTGTCCCTACCCCAAATTACAATTCGTTTGTTAAATGAATAAGGACGTGACAGGTGAAGTTTTAACTAGCAATCGATAGGTGAAAGAAATGCAACACAGATCAGAATTAGAATCAAGAAAATATATCTAGTTTTCAATTCTCAACTTTGAGTTTTATTTTATATTGGTTTCCATCCCGGTTGAGCCCCCAATCTGTTGTAGAATGAAAATTGCCAATTTTAAATTAAAAAAAATATACTAAGCTAAGTTATAACGGATAATAAATTCAAAGAAGAACAAAAGCTTAAGCTAAGAAGAGCTTAGAAGACTATAAAATGGGAGAAACAAAAAATGTAAAAATTAAGAATTATAATGGCTTTAACAGAGATTATTAAAGCAGCTCAGAAAATTATATGACTTAGTTGAAACATAGGTATTAACACGAAGGGGATATCAAATGACATACAGGACATCCTGTCTACATAAAGTATCGATGGTTCCCTCAAATTGAAGAATAATATTGGTTGACCCAATAAAACTTTTGGAATTTAAAACTTTAACAATAATTTTTTAAAGCGTTCATCCTCATTTGAAAGTGATAAAATCATTATTCCCATAAACTAGTTTCCTCGAAACGCTTTAACATAAAACCATAAACCACACAAAGACTTAGCGTACTAATATATGGAAGTACGTACCTAACCTACCCATAAAGTCAGACTTCAAGACGAAATGAGACATTCGATTCGTCTAGACACCTCTTTCATGTCGCCTTTGAAGATCTAAAGTGAACCTCTTTTATCTGTTCGTTCGGGGGAATAAAACCGCACTTTTTTCTCCAAGAAAACCAAAATCTCATCGTTGAGTTATGAACCTCTTTCAAAGAAGCGATGTGAATCCTTTCTATATCCTCTCTAAGAATGAGTGTAATTATCCACCCATGCTTCTGTTGAGCGGGCACAAAAAAAAGAGGTATCCGTTACCCACCCGATTCCCAAATGTTTATCCTTTTTAACTTCAAGGAAGCCTTGCATCAGGACGAAAAGAAAAAACAGAAAAAAAAAACAGGAAGGAGCTAAAAAATGCAGACACACAGAGAATTGCATAAAAATTCAAGAAATGCTCGCCTAGCTTCTCTCTATTTTGGGTTGTCTATTTTTTTTTTTTTTTTTATCGTTGCCTCCATAATTTCTGCCCAAGGGAGCAAAGCAAACGATCCCTATCCCCTTCGTGAACGTGGTCTGCGGAAAAAAAAATAACTCTACCTAATACCACTTCAACCCACAAAATGCTTTAGCATGTGCCAGCTTTCTCTTTCCTCACATGATGCTAGATGTGAGTTTAAGGAAGGACTTTGCTTCTTTTCAGTTGGGATGGTTTGGGGATTGGTGTATTGGGTAAGTTTTCCGGAATAAAATCTAAAATTCCAAACGATAGCGGAACATATATAATTTTCCAGGCGCACATCAGCTAGCTTCTGCATCACTCCATTGGGACGCAATTTGCTCTTTTGCATGACTGCCATGGAGTCCATAAAAATGGTTCCATCATAGTATAATGTATATATGGCCCCATGCCAAGGCAGTCAGAATATTCCATCTTCCGTCTTCCATCGCCGCCGATATGTGGGCCTGATATGCTTTCAACTCGTCCTCAACGCTATGCTAGGATGTTTGAAGTTTAGTATACTATATTTATATAGCTTATAGGTACCTACCAGCTTGAACGGTTTTCTTGTGCATTTTGTGTGTGAATTCTTCATCATTTCTCACACAAACCTCAGCAAAAGGGCTTAAAAGATCCTTTTTTTCTTCTTCGAAGGTTGATGTCATAATTTGACGCAGCAGCCCAGAAATATGTGTCAACGTTCATTCACACGCACAATGATGATGGCCCATAGAGGTTTAGATAGGGGGCGAGTGGAGCAGAGCAGAAGAGTCGGTATGACAACGACGTGACATTGACAGGGCGGAAAAATTAAATTTTCTATTTTTTTTTTTTTGCTTTCTTGCTTTTTTTGCCATCCTGTAGGTTCTGCTCTGGAGAAGAATCCTTAAAGAATAATTTTTTTTTTGTAGTTGCTTGAGGTAAATAAAATGTCATGGGTGCGACGTGCTGATGGAGGTTTTAAGGGCAAATTTTCCCAGATAAACATCTTTCAGGAGCAGTCGTATAGAAGTACCTTCTAGCAACGCACACATACTTTTTTCTGCTTTATTTAATGTTTTTTTTTTTGCTGTTCCTGGCTGTGTCCTTGTTGCGTTGGAGTACCTTAAACGTGTATATTTAAAGTGAATGTATTGGTGTGTTTTGTATCTAAGAAATACCAAATAAAGATAGCAGAGCGAAGGAAATTATCCTCAATCTTCTATACCACCACCACCACAAACTTAGTGTGTTGTTGTTGGATTTATATAAATTCACTTCGAGCGGTATAATTCAGTGACGCAGAAGTATTATCTTGTAAGGATGATAGATGAGTCTGGAGATTGGTTTTTGGTTTTCTTTTTATCCAACATAATATATACATACCTATTTTTTTTTTGCTCCTCTGCTTTGTGCAGACCAAACAATGCCACTAGAGCATTCCAAGGAAATAATTTGAGCTTTATAGATGTGTTAATGTAGGGCATGTTCGGTTGTCTGTCTGTTCAATAGTTAATAGATGACTTCAATGGAAAATAATTTTTAATTTAATTGGAATAACTGTTAATGGAAGGAAATTGGCAAACTATTGATTTCAAAAGGACGCAAGATAATATGATAGACGAGAACTTCAAACTGTCGAATAAGAATGACTTTCAGCTTGTTTTTTTTTTTGGTTTATTTTTGAGCGAAATAATATTCCTGGCGACGTTTAAAGGTTGTTCTATGAAATAAAGAGGCTCAAAAAATTTGTTCGGCGTTAAAGCTTCACATACATTCCGAAACGGAAGTCATTTGCAACTAAGGAGAAACTTCATAGACCATTGATGTTGACCAGATCTGTAAGCACCCGAACCGGAGGAACAATATACCATCAAGTTCAGTTTAGGCAGTATTACCCTCGTGGGAAGACCCCCTATTGAAATAATTCCTGAACCAAAAAACTTATAAAGAATCTTCAAAGGCAAATTGTTTTTAAAAATTGACTCTCAGTTTTTGAAACCTATGAATACATCGCTCTTAAAAATTTCATTGAGTAAGCTCCTATGCCATTTTTACGAAATTAGAGCTACAACCTTTAAGCCCTGCGCATGGCTGAATTAAATGGATATTCGTAGTTCAGCTTACAAGCAACCTGTTTTGACATACAAATCCAATAAAAGGTACCGAAGTATCAAACCATATAAGATAGAGACCAAGCGCCATTGCTAATTTTATTTCACCACACCAAACTTTTCACTATCATTGATTAGAAGATGATTGACAATGCCATGTTCATTTAAAGATGCCCTTAAGTTAAGATAAAGGAAACCTAATGGTCCACTCTCAAACCCCATTTTATGTCATCAGTACCAAAAAATCTTAGTTCCGAAAGATCAAAACATGCAAATTCTTTATTTACAGAACAATGATACCGGCCATTTTCGAGTGACCTAGAGATTTTATCTTTTTCTCTTTAAACTTTTCACACAAAACACCTAATAGTACAGCTAATTTGAGCCATATTTTGGAAGTAGTGTAAGGAATAGAGACTCATTTTTTAGCCGCACTACAAGAATGTACAGGGTTTTCCAATAAGAGGTGTTATTTTGATATTCAAGGAAAATGGCATTTTTTGAGATAAATTATCGGATGTTTATTTCAATGTAAAGAAAAATGTATGCCGTTAATAACGGAAAACAATATCAACCAAATGGCCACCACGGCTACGCTTACACAACAATATCCTTTTCATGAAATTTTCCATTAGAACCCAAATGCGACAATTTTGCTTGTTGATGTAGCCACCGAGGTGGAAATGGGCCTCATCAGTCAAGATGATTTTTTGATAAAATTCCGGATCATTTGCATGCATTTCAAGGATCTAATCAGCAAAGACATGACGTTTTTGATGATCGGCCGGCTTGAGTTCTTGTGTTAACTGAACTTTATAAGCCTCTTAAGATTCAAGTCTTTATGCAAAATACGTTGTAATGACGTTTGTGGAATGTCTAATTCTAAAGAACGACGAGGAATGGATTGGATACAAACCTGGGTTTTCTTCAACACTTTGGGCTACGGCAGCAATATTCTCAATTGTTCTTGAGCGACGTGCATGGGTCTTACTCTTCACATTGCTAAATTGTCCCTACGGCTCAAATTTTTCCAAAAATTTCTTAATTGCGGTCCGACAATGGTGCTTCATGACGACCAACAAATGTTTTAGTTTTACGAAACGTGTCGTGTCTCTGCAAAATTTTCACAATTTTTATGGTGAATTTTAATAATTTCAATGAGTTGTTGAAGCGTGTATCGTTTATTTTATGAATAGCGTAGTTTCTAATTGTCAAAATTCAAAAAATTACGGCATCAAAAGTGACATATACCGAAATAGCGGGCAAAATAACACCTCTTATTGGAAAACCCTTTATAGTACCTACCTAATAATCGCAAGTAAAATAAAAAGAAACAAAAATGAAACTGATTGGCAGTTCAAGCACCAGCCTAGTACTATAGGCACCAATTTTTATATATTTCGCCAGCATTAACTGGATGCTATCCGTGGGATTTTAGGAAAACAAAAACAACTTAAATCACAGTCTACTCTTTTCACAAAAATGTATTCTTATCTTTCTATTCTTTCCAAATATTGCCGTTCAAGTTGCATTTAAAAAGACCTTGAATTTGTAGCCTATAGGCAAAAACAGATAATCAAGTCCGTCTGTCGCTGTTTTGTGTTCTCTTCCTATGCTGCCAATACCTCCCAACAGCATGCTTTTAACTTTTTTCTGGGGCTCCCTCAAACAAAATGTTGCGATTAATTAAACTAACTGTACATAGACTCCAAATGTATGTTGTTTCTGAAAATTGTGATTTCTCAGGATTAAAAATATTTACGGTTTGTGCTGGTATTTTCCTTGCAATCACGGCAGTATCACATTCGCGATACAAATTGAAAATATTTTAAGGAATTCAAAATTGGTTGAAATTTCAGTTTTCTAGAGTAGGTATCAAATTTCATAAGAGTTGATCAATTGTCAACGGTTTGTGTGATTTCTTTTAAAGTGTCCATATCAATGTTGGTCCATTGCTATTTATCGCCATTGGAAAAAATATGTCCTTGAAAAACTAAATTGGAAAATGAACATGAATAAAAGCAACGCAGATATCGCTGAGCGATGCAATCAATGATTCGTTAAAATCTTTTCAAAGGTCCTCATCCTTTTGAATAGTTTACTGACAGACTGTGTTAAATAAATTGAAAATGCAGACTCATCATCGTCACATTATAACTTTCAATAAAAAGAAAAAAAGTGTATCATTTTCGAAAAAAAAAAAAACATTTCCTGACTTTGCACAATCCTTTTACCCCCGTTAGATAATAGACACAAGAATACCCCTCAACCTTCCAACAAATCAACAACGAAAGTCCTGTTAAGCTAAAATTGACGTGTCCCACATTTAACCCAACAACATATCGTACGTTTCCTATAATAATACAAAAACTGTGAAAGAGGAGGTAATTGTTTATGTGGAACACTTACAAAAGTTAACAACGTTGAGCACCAGCCCTAACAACCTGTTCGCCAGATATAATGTTCTCACAGGATTCCCTCCACCAAAGAAGGAGCACAGGAGGTGCCATAGGACACATCAACACTACAATACTGTTGTTGGAAAATTGATATAAACTGTCAATTTATGATGGTCTTAAGTGGGACAATATGAACCCACCTTCTGTTGATTCTATACAGCGACCATCACGGTGGTGTTGTGCGGTGGTTAGCAGTAAATTTTCTTCTCATATATTTACAAGACACAACAATATTCTTGGAGCACATCCTGGGATCTATAACAAAACGCATATATTCACACATTCACTTATATACATAAAATATACACAGTTAACGGTGAATGGGTCCCGTAAATTTAAGTTCAGTGTGGTCGACCATATTGTGTTGTGTCCATTTAAGCGTCGTCGTCGGTCGTTTGGTCCTTTTTTTTTAACAGGTCATATAGCTACACTGAGGTTATTCGTTTTATTCTTAATCCTGTCAGCAGGTTTCGAAAGCCAGCAGGTAAACTCGTGGCTCCTTCTCCAACTATACTTTCCTAGGTATATTCTGTCCTCTTGCGGTTAGAATATGATTCTATATACATAGCATAATATATAATATGAAATTGTCCTTTCTCTTATTGTCTGGTCAATAATAATGGCCAACGCAGAGAAGAGAGCTCCATTAAGTCAATTGACTTACTTCATTATTAACGATTTGTGGGCGGAGTGGGTTCGTCCTAATAGAAACCATGTCCAGTCCGCAGTCCATGTCGGTAAGGTTTAAATACTGTGAGCTTTTATGTTATTGATTGTATCATTTTGTGGGCCAACGAATATAAGTATAAGATGTGATAATAACAGTATTTAAGGATATACAACAAGGCTATAACAAAACTGTGTGAGTAAGTAAAATTAAACTTGCTCAGTGGAATTTTGCGGTGTTATATAAATAATTGAAACCTGAAATTCAAGGATTTAAATTATTAATTTTGATTAGAAACTTTCTTTTGATAGTTGGATTTTACAGTTTTTTTAAGGAGTGCGTAGCGTAGCGTATTCAAAGTAATAGGAAAAAATTACTAGGAGTTTTAACTTCTTTAAGAAAGTTTAAAATTTGTGGTATATTTTTTAATCTTTTCCTTCGAATCCTTCTTCCTTTTTTTAGGTTCTTATGATTTTATGTATCTTAAATGGCAAAGTGGGGCTTAATGTAACAGGTGTAGGGGGTACAAAGTATCAACTAAAAAAAAAGGAATGTCTTAAAGATTTTCACATTTTCCTTCTACTCCACTTACACTGACATATTATTTTAACTTTCAATTGGACGAAAAATAGAAGAGACCCCGAGGGCGGTCGCAAAAACAAGCAGATTTGAAACTTTTTTGTTGGTCTTCTACTCACGGAAGAGATTCAATAGTGCTGAGCATTGACTGTCCAGCTAAACTTTTCTTTCGATGAATTGGCGGTCTTCCCAGTTCTGGAATCACAGCTGGGCTTGTTTAGTTTGCCGGGCCTCAATTTTTGTTTCGTGACTTGGCCGAGCGATGAACTTCCCAAGGAAACTTTGCAAATAATCCATTATTTTGTGAAAAGAATTTTATTTTGAAGCCGAAGAAAATTTGAAGTTACAACATTTCTTCCACATTATTTGTTTTAAAGTCCGAGAAGTATGCTGTTTTTTTGGTTTGACATTGTGGCCTATTTTTGGTCACAATAGCTTGTATGAGCAGCCCAGAAAACGGATATGCTGAATTGCTTCAGAGAGTTTTTGCAGTTTGCATCTTCACTAAGACAGGACGGCACCGACTTCACCTCTGAAACTTCATTATTAAGAGTGGCATTCAATTTGTGCTTTTGACCTTAATGGTAGTCTCCTTTTTAATTCAGACAAATTTTTAAACCTCTTTGTCGGTAAGCAGGTTTTGCACCAGAAGTTTTTCAAATGTTTTTCTGAGTACAATGGTGAAGCTGCAGCAGTAGTACGTAGCACTGTCAAAGTTTGTGTCAAAAAAGTAGCTCAGTGAGCAGCATGCACGAATACAATGGTGTAAGCACTGAACTTAAACAAAAATTGTGTCTGCCATTTCGTTTGTTGTTGTTTTGCAGCGCAGCACGTCCGTGAAGTTGGAGTCGAGCTACTTTCTATGCTGCAGCTACAACTTCATATTGAAGCCGTGCAATACGATTTACATACATTTAACTTTGACATTGCTGCGTGCTACTGCTACTGCTACACCATTGTGCGCAGCCAGTTAATCTTCCACTTAAGACTAGGTCTGTGGGGTTCCTAAGAAAACAGTCCACGATATAAACGGGTGGCCTATTGCCGGTCTAGTGATCCTCTTCGACGAACAGCGGAGAGAAAAGCCGACATAAACGGTGAGCAGGGCTCTTTACGGTATAACTACAAAAAACTAAGTTAAGCTTCTGACTGGTACTCCCATACAGCGTGCCCTCGGATGAGAAACGAATTCATTGGTGTGTTTAATTAGCACCGAAACAACTGGTGAAGATTTCGAATCTGATTTGTAGTGCATTTTCTACTTCTCCTTATGCAATTTTCCTGCAAAGACACAATGTGAGTTATAAAGATAAAATACAATTTTACCCAGGAATATTTTATTCTTGTGCTTCTTGTTGCTTAGTTGGGTTATGCCTATTGCAAGTGGTTGGAGTTCCATTTCGGTGGCCAAAGGGGCCAGGTGTGGCGGGTGTTGTCAGTGGTTGTTTTTGTGGTGTGTGATGGAAAGCGAAAGGCGTCGTCGATGGTGATTGATGATGTTGCTGTGTACGGTGGGGTGTGGAATGGCTTCGTCGGTGGCTGTTGGTGGTGTTGTTGTGTGTGGTTGGAGGGTGGAAGTGTGTAACTTCATTACAAATTCACGGTAGGAAATTCGGTAAGGATTAGAAGAATTATTAAGGGTACCCCAGATCCGTAGACAAACTGTATTGTGAGATGTTGAACTATTTGGACAATAAAGAAACAACTCAAAAATAATTCAAACTGAATAGCTAATTACCATCTGGACGACAATCAGGACGATTGAAGTTGTAATTACTACGCAGCACCCCTTGAACAGTTTTTGACAGGCAACCGAATTCAAGACTTTACCCAAAAGCAGTACAGAGAAAAAAAAATTCAACTTATTTTGAAAATCTCAGCCAACCCCACTCTTCCCTAACATGTCATTAAGTTTAAAATGCCTTATGTACTGAAAATTAAAAACACTGGCTTCTAGAATCTTTCCACGTCACTTCACTTTACCAAGCTCTACAAAGCTGAACTACATATTATATGTTTTGTCTAAGCATCTCTCATATCAGAATCCAGAAAACCCAGCTAAGTCTTTCACGCTCTATTTTCAAAAGTAGGTACTGTTCCTAAAGTTTGCACTTCTTCATATATTAAGCCACATTGTATGCACTTAGCTAAAGTGCCCTATTACTTCAGACAAGGATTGCATGGCCAAATTTATATGAGTTAGTGTTCCTGACAAGAAATGGAACGCCTAATTTTTATTACCTCCGCTTCTGGAGCAACCTTAAGTAAGCCAGATAATACAACAAATATCATAAAAATAGCCTCGAGAAAACAAGTGCTTTGCAAGTCTTATCCTATAATTTTATGGGCGTATACACGAGAATAATACGAGTTCCAAACAATCTTGCCCCAAAGTTAAATGATGGAAAGCAAATAAACCGACTTCCTTAAACGAGTGTTACTTGTCGCGAATATTTCTTCCAAATAGACACAATAACAAATTCCCATGGCAATAAACCATTTTCAAGTGTACAACATGAGACACTCACACACATACACTTCTTCCTTATGAAGCTTGCTTCACATACTCGTATACTCAACTCATTTCAGGACACACCTGAGAATGCCAAACTAGAAGAAAAAGAACACTGTATGCGATCCTTGTTCCATTGCGCTGTGAAAAATTCATGTTTGGATTTAAGCACAGAAAGAGACTTTAGGCAAAAAGGCATACGTTGCTAGGTGGATTCGCCATCGCCATATACACAACATCAATTTCATCCAACTCGACGTCCCGACGACGCTAGACCGGCATCCTTAGAGAAAACGCTCCAAGAAAACATGTACATTTTACACATTATGTTCATATTGTAGCTTACCTATGTACCTACCATGAACGTTTATATCAAAGCTTGGATAACACCGCTCCTGATGTCATGCGGTATACAACAATGCGACGTGAAAGGGGTTCACAACGAAGCAGTTAAATAAGATGAGAAGTGGCAGAGACTTAGAATCCAGAAAAAGCAATAGAAACAAGATGAACAAGTAAAAAAAACCCAAACAGAAAAAAAAATCCAGACAAAACCTTGGCAGTAAGAATTATCCTGAAATTGGATAAAGCTCAAGAGGTTTTACCTCGCCTTTAGGTTTTCCCGTTTTTGTTCCTTCCTTCCTTCAATCCGTTTGTAGATGTTTCCTTTAAAGATTTGGGGTTGAAATTTTAACCCTGCTGGATTCTTCTTCATCTGAAGTTACCTTTAAATCGCCTATATCCTGTGCCACACCACCCATCACTTGACTATCTTCATTTCATGTCGTGCTGCTGTTGCCTACGAGATACTATATCCTTCCAGATGCGAATTCGTTCCTCTTTTTCAAATCCTAGGCAACTGCTATTCATGTGGTTCCGGGGGGGTTTTAAAAAAATTAAAAAAAAAAAAAAATATATATATATCCTTATGGTTGGGAGGCGGCTGGCTGGATGCCTTTTGTTCTGTCGTTACTGCCACTTTAATGTTGGCATAATATCGATTTACTATTATAACAATTCACATATGGCAAAGACAAATGGTTCAATTCACTACAGCGCAGCCAAAAGCAAGCAAGGATATCAGCGGAAAAGCGGAAAACATACAAGTAAATGCAAAAAAAAAAAAATTACCCACACCATGACATTAAAAAATAGATTTTTTGTTTTAATATACATCATGATACTTTAAGTTAGTATGTGTGGTATGAGAGGGTCCTGAGGATTTTCTCCAGGACCTTTTTTTTTGTTTTTTTTTTTTTTTTTTTTTGGGAAAAGGCACACAAAGGATGCAGCAGGAAGGAAAACCCGCCAGGCTGGTATTCATGGTGCTTTTATACATTGCTCGTTTTTCCGGCTTTTTTACTTTACCTCTATAATATTACCCACTAACGGTATGTGAGGGTATAGAAGGAACTTGTTTTTCATTCACTCTCTCGGGAAAAGTTTTGTTGCTTTGTTGGTCCTTGCAGGCGTTTTTCACTATCAGCCCGCGCGAAAAACCTAGTTATAGATATATATCCACCTTCATACCTATATACACTGTTCCTGCCGCCTTATGCAACATTAATGTTAGTGCACTATTTCATGTGGCAACAGATTTAGGAAGCACCTGGAACTCGTGACATACAAGTGAACATGTAACTACCTATGGTTGTTATTTTTTTTTTTTCCATAAGAAACCACTATTTTTTTGTAAGTCCTTTTTTGACAGGATATATGAAAGTAATACTTTTAAAAGATGGTCGGTGTTGTTGGGGTGAGAGTTAAGGCTTAAATAATTAAAGAGTCTTGCGGTGGTATCATGCAGCGGTATTTTCGGTTGCTTTGAAAACGTATATAATGAGTTGCAAGTAAGGTACCATGAATAGGAAACAAAATGCAATCCAAAAAAGAGGAGTCTCGTTCAATTTCGGGAATGACCAGAGATGTTTGTTTGGGAAAAGAGTTATTATAGTTGTCTTTGAAAAGGAAGAAAAGATTTAAAATTAAAGGAGTACATTATCTTCTTATGTTGAGAGTCCAGGCCATTAAGACTAGTGAATAGTAACCTTAAATTTTTGATAACCTTTATAGAATGTCGAGATAAACATAACCAGGCTTTTTAAACAAGGAACTTCAAATGATCCTGTTTAAGATATTTCTTTACAATATGAATAGATCCGACTTCATTAAAACTAGAATACCCTCTTACTCTGAATACCCTTAATATTTGAACTCAAAACTTAATATTTATATAATTAATCTTTCCGGCGCCGTTATGGTGGATCAAAACCCTTCCACTTATCTGCTTTACACTTAGTCATCCTCCTGTGGGGCTAGAGGGATTGAATACAGAAAGCTTAAACAAGCCTCATGGTTTTGGATTGTTCCAATTACTGGTGTCTCTCTTTGAACGTAAGCTGGATCGATCGTGCTCTATTTTTTGCAATATATGGTATTTTTAACGTGAAGGCTTCTTCGGATTTTTGTACTTCTTATTCGACCAATTCATGTGTGTAGACGGGCAGAGCATTCCCTTCAACTTAGGAGGGTATTTTTGGTCACAGAAGATAGCAGAGTTTTCCAACCGCTTCATCCACCGCACACTTACTCGAGGATTGATGTCGCATCATAAGTTTCTTCGCTATTAACCATAAATCCCAGACGTATACATTTTACACACTTGGAAATCACAGTGTCATTCAAATAAATAACTGGAATGTACATGCGTGATTATGTGGAGTAAGATAAGGTGCAGCTCGCGAATTCAGTCATTTTTGGACTTAAACTGTACCCATTTCCCTCAAAAGTGTCCAAAGTGCACGTTGCAGATAAAAAGATTCCTCGCTTGGGATCGACCAGCTTTTTCTTACTTTCGGTTGCCTTGAGCAAATAAATAAAACGATTCAGAAGTCACTTATTATTTAACTACACATTTTTTTGCAACGTTCTCTGTTGAATTCTTTTCATTAATAAAGGGCTAACCATAATTGAAGAATGGGTACGCACGTTGCCTTACGAAACAGTGAAAATACATGTGATTTCTATGCCCATACAAAATCGGAAATGACTTTTTGATAAGTTTTGACAAGTTTTGTTCACTTTTGTTTCCGTTCGTATAATGTAAGCTTTTCAGGCTGAACTATAATGGACGAAAACAAACGGAAACTAGTGTCAAAACCGGACGTTATGAACAAGCTAGCCATAATAGACGGATTGCCCCGGAAGCAAAACATGTATTTTCCTCTGAACAAAAAATTATATATATCAATAAGATACAGACCCGCCAACTCACTGTATGGTCTCTCCTTTTGGATACAAGCTGAAAATCAGCTGATGTGCCATTTATTTTGAGAGTGTAAAGGCCCAACCATAATACGCGAAAGAAAAAGGAAGCACGTGTCAAAACCGAACGAAAAGTTTTCTTCCGATTTGTAAAGTACATCAGTTACCCTTAATAGCCTTTAGAAATAAGAGAAAGAAAGTAGAAGAATAGCCTTTAGAAAAAACAGAATGTCATACGTAATATAAGAATCAAAGCGTACATTACGTTCGTAATGCAAGTGAACGGACACTTGCCGAAACTTATCAAGCGTGGCAAACAATTCTATTGCGTCATATCGTCAGCTACATTTGAAAAAGTTGGACCGACTAGGTTCAAACTTCATATAGGTAAGGAAGGGTGGGACTAGTTGGAACAATTGCTTCAAAACTTCCAATCCATTTGTAATATTCAGCTATGAAACTGGAAACAGGAGAAAAAATTAATCTTTTAATACAAAAAAAATGTAGTTAGCAGTTGAAAGAACACTTTGTTTCATATAAACCGAGACCAAATGGTCCAACTTGCCCCGAAGACGAAGGAAATCGGGTAATTTGGGTCAGCAAGTTGTTATATTTAACCAAATTTTCCATCGATACACTTTCGGAAAGTCTAACACTGTATCCACTTTTTCCCCGGGTATACTTTCAAAAAATACTTCCATACACATAAGTCAGAATCAATCAGATCTTTCTTTTCCCTCAGAAATGGATTTTTCGTAGTACCTACTGTTTATCATTTGGCTAGGCTTATAATTTGTTTCTGTTCCTCAGCATAATTTGTAAGAGTTTTGGTGATTCGTTGATTTATGGACTCGCACCTTAACTTTTGAGACAAACCCTTAGTTATTCTCATCCAGGCTTGCCACAGTAGCTTAAGGCGCAGTTTCATGAGTAATTAACACCTAGGATTTCTTTGGGATTTGCTGGACTTAAAAAAAATACAAATTTAATTTTTAAATCGCAAAACATTACAGAAAACATAACTAAATCTTGAATTTAAGTGCTAAAGTTGGTACATTGACGGTCCACATTGAAACAACTAAACAAAAACAGACGAACAAATAAAATTCAAAGACTTTTAACAGAAAAGTAAAAAAAGACTTTTAGTAATTTGCGTGTTCCAACTTGCCCCTAGTTCCATTCAGCCTCATCCTACCCTATTCTCCCCGATCGTTATGTAAGTTGAAGACTATAAGATTATTTTAGTATAGGGGGTGTCTTAGTAGAATAAGTTAATCTTTAAATTGGAAAGAATTGATTAGAAAAAGTATTTAAAAAGTTACCTTCAGTAATACAGAACAGGTAAAATCATTCGAACACACTCAAAAATTTCAAAAATTTATCTTCATAAAGTCAAAAAATCAGAAACGTGATGGTCCTTCTTGATTATATTCCAACTAGCTTTTAAAACAGTGATTTCCTATATGGTAAACAAGAATTTCTAGCGTTTGAATTTGTCCTGATTTTACAATGTGACAGTGACAGTTTACAGTAAATTCAACTTAAATATTGGACCAGTGTAAATTCCTGTCTTTTTTTTTATTGGCATCACGATTTTTCGAAAGATCTGTTATCCCTCCAATTGAGGTCAGTTTTTTGCAACATTCATATATGTGTGTGTGTGTGTCTTTCCTGGAATTTCTATAATGTTAACGTCAGATCCAATTTAATTGGTTGGTTGGGTTCCTTTTTCAAAATCAAGCTTCGTTCTGCATATTTTGAAATAGAATTCCAGAATCTCGGTTAAGGATATGATTACATAAAACACAACATATTCTAATGGAATGCGAGTGAATTCAGAGTGCAACGATATAACAGCATAATTTAGTGCTGCTTCTGTATCAAGACATCCTGACCTAAATAAAATGTATACTATTATACTATCTCCGAAACCAATTTATCATCCAGTTTCAAGCTATTTTCCATTTTTATTTATTTTTCTAAACACACATATACCACCACCGAGACCGACCAGACCACCCAGACTTATATATAGTTAGTGTGCCTGAAGTATAGAGGAAAGAAAAGGAGTCTAGTGAGAGCGATACTTGTGTACAACAACTGACAAATCTCTTTTGTACAGCTCACTTTGCTTATCCTGTGCACTTTACTTTAGCTTTGCCCTCATCTCTCTAACTGATGCTGCTGCACAGGATATAAGGATATAGGGAGGCAGCAGACTATACAACACTATAATGTCCTATAGTGGCTCTTGGCTTGCTTGGCCATGATGGCTGCTACTGCCATAGTATTAAAGAACATTAAGGTAAAAGTGATCCTTAAATTTCGGACATCCATTTTTCGGGATAAAGCCAAGAGTTATCCTCATCCGATGATAACCTTACCTTACCTACTCGTACCTGCACAGCGTCATACAGCAAACACACTATACTTCTTCTTCCTTGGCACTCCTCTGGTTCCTATATAGATAGATAGTCTATGTCTACGGTGTTGCTGGTGCTGCTTGCAGCAGGTATATCCTGCTTCCCACATCATCTCTTTGTTCCATCCGAAAAATCTAGTGAAATGTCAGTGTGCTTTTGCTGGTATGGTACAGTGTACGGAAGCAGATAGAAAGAAAGAATGTATACCAAAGAAGAGAAAATAAATTGTTTTGGGCTTTTAAGCATAAATAAATCCAGGATATTTTTCATCTGCTGTATGGAACAAACTCCATCTTCGTTGCTGTTGCCGTTGCCTTTGTCGTTGTTGTAGTGAAGTGCTCTCCCGGTGATTCCTGTTTGTCGTCATTTTTATTCAAAGGAGAAAAAAAAGGAACAGACTATAGTATAACCTTACCTAAGCATTACCTGCCCCATTTATCTACAAAGAACAGCAGTTAGGTTAGAGGGGACCTTATCTGGTGGGTGTGTGTTTTGTGTTGCGTGGATTTGGGGTTTGTTGTTCAGGGCCGTATTTATGAACTCAATGTGGCCTGCGGTGTTCTGTTATTTTTTTTTTTCTTGTACATTTATTTTTGGGTTTCAATGATTAAAATAAGGTGGCAATCATCAAAGGTCAGCTTTAGTTAAAAAGTATTCGAAAGGACCAAGGTTTTCAGGCATAAATCAATTGAGAATGAGAATAAGGAAGGATTGCATAACTTCGAATTTTAAAACCTGCTGATCAAAGTTTCAGTGTCAGCTCCAACACTCCCTCCAACTACACCCAATTTCAATTTCATCAAATTTGTTCTTTTAACACTCTTCTGTCGATCCCTGGTTATATTCCAGGATGTTTCGAGGGCAATATAATTTTCAACAAAAACCAGGACTTTTGATATTTCTGTGTGTTCACTGACTAGCTATTGTGGTCACGCAGTTTGTTATCTTCAATCTTCTCTCACATTTTTTTTTTTTCTATGCGCAATCTGCTTCTTTTTATATCAAATCCGTCCCTGTCTTTAAACCTGGGCATATTGCGAAAGAAAAAACGATTGTTGTTTCCTACACACGGTTAAAGTAGGATACAAGAAGGAATCACCTCTTTAGCAGAGGATTCTTGTTGTTTCATCCTGTTTCCTTATCATGTAGATTTTGTTTTTGTTTCGTTTTTTTTGTTGTTGTTGTATATGTATGTGTGTTTTTATTTAAATGCGTGTATCTGAGGATAACACAGACTCTATATACCCAAAGATGATTCATTCACCTCCATTTGCATAATATAGATTTAAAGCAGATCCTATTAGAAGGCGGCCGTATAGTGATGGCTGCTTAGTACCTTTACATACCAGATCCAGATTTGATGTGGTTGATGGATATTACGTATTTTAAGACAAACTCCTTTTTTCCATCCTTCGTTTAATCATCAACAAAAAAAAAAATCTGTGCGAAAAAGGATAATATGCATCATTTGTTTTGTTTTGTTTTGTTTTGTTTGCATGTTTTTGTTTTTATTATTTTTCTTCACCAACACACCAAGCACCAGGTCCTTTTAGATTATGTTTGCTCTCTTTAAAATGGCCTCATATGCATAAGTAAAATTTACTTCGTCCTTATCGTAGAGTTGCAGGTTGCGCATTGGGGCGAATCGGCGTGTTCGGTTTTGTTTGGGGAAGTTCATTTTTGAAAAGGACTCTCTTTTTGTTTTTTGGTCGATTGGGATTTAAATCAATTTCATTTAATGGTACCGTTACTTTGTCTTTTTCTGTTTGCCATCCTGAGAGGCCTTGTTTCTTTTTTTATTCTTTTCGAAGGATTATTCAAATTGAAGGCGATTTTTCCTCATTTTTGCACCTGGTTGGGGAGAAGGCGAAATGCAAAAAAAAAATCCCAGATCCTTTTGGGAGTTATTTTTGTGACTATTTTTTGTATCTTTTGTTGCTTTTCCTTTTTTTTTACTCCCAAGCTATTTTAATTGACCATAACCGTAAATTTAACCGTGGATAAAGTTAAATAGCTTTTGTTTTAGTAGGTGAGTTTTTGTGTGTGTTCTTTTTATTTCAAAAGTTTTGGTGAAAATGGGATTGGAATTGAGTTTTTGAGGACAGCTCGCCTGTCTGTTAGTTGGCATTTTGTTCCATGGAGTGAAGAATCGGGTCGCGAGTGATAAAAAATAGTGTATATTCCCAATGTCCCTAAGAACGGCGAGAGTTTATAAAATATAAAAGAGATGGAATTGTGGTCGGGATGCGATTGGATTTAAAATAGCTTTTAGTTTTTACGAATATTGTTGTTTGAAAGAACTGTTGAGTTTCAAAATTCATGGTTTTTATTTTGCATCCAAAAAGGATTTCCAAGCCAAATACGCATTTAATTACATTGTTAGGTACTATATACTTATATGTATCAACTTTAACATTTGGCTCGATTACATAAATGCATAAGATGGTCGTTCGAAAAGTATTGAAAACAAAATATTGACACTATTTATTTGGTGCTTTTAATTAGCACCCAATTTAAATTTAATTATTCCTTCTATATAATTGCGAAATGCCAAATGAACTTCATAATCAAAGTAAACCTTATCACTGCAAAAGTTATTTTCTGCCACAATAAATGCTTAGTTTTTTTTTTGATTGAACCATGTAATTATCATTTAATTAAAATTTAATTATGTCATGGGATTTCATTTTTACTTTAGGATGTTTCTTTCCGCCTTATAAAGAACAACATTCTATTAAAAATGTATTCTTTTTTTTCGAAGTAATGCATTTAATTGTAATTCAATTAAAAAAGTAATTGTATTTAAATTAAGTGCTTATTTTTAATCTCTTTAGTGAACTTGCATGCATGTTAGTTTTTCTTAAAAAAATGTTTAAATATTTTTCAATTGCATTATAATTAACATCAAATAAATCTTTAAATATGGAATAAGTAGTTTTCTTGCTCAAACTTAGAAAGCAGTTCAGTCTTATTTAACATTGAAAGTATTATACAATATTTGTTGTTTTCTCATACACGACTAGGCATACGGGAACCAAGCACAGCATTTAATTGTTTTAATGTTTTTAATTTGCACATCTAATTAGCGATTAATTAACAACTAATTACAAAATATAGAATTCAATTCATTTCAAATTCTTAACTATACTTTGCTTAAATCATATAACCTTGGAATTTAAGCTAGGAAGAAAAAGAGTTTTTCTTAATTTATGGAATAAAAAATATTCTCAAATATCAACCATTGGTAAGCCTGAACAACAATTTCCATGAGACTTAAGATTATCTCCCATTTTTTTTAATTTAATTATAATGTTGAGACCGAAAATCTAGTTGAAGCTTAAAACTAGTTTTCTTGAGATCTTTAACGTCTTATTTTTCGTCCAGAGATGTCCTTAAAAGACTAAATATACAACGTCAAAACATGTTCCTAAACCCTATTGTTATCTAGTTTGTGATTCTCAGATAAAGAGTTGAAAAAATACTCAGCCAGCTTACGAATATAATTAACGGTAAAGGCATAAGTAAATTTGGCGAGTTTCAATACTTTTTAATTAAATACATAAATCATCAAGGACTCTTCGTCAAAAGTGTGTTTGCAAACAGGATCTCCCATCCCAATTTGTGTCTCGCCGCCATTAACAATAAAACACCAAATTAATAGGATTTTCATGATAAGGTCTACAACTACAGCTCCTCCCATTAGCAATCTTCACTCTAATTACAGTTCCATAAGACAGAACAGGGAACACTAAGCCAAAAAGCTTTCATTTGAAAATTTGACCTCCTTAACGGTGGGCGGTGGTGGTGTGGTCCTACGTCCTAATTGTGTCTTCTTCGACTTTTTAATAGGCTAGGTGGTGTTTTTAGTTGTTGTTGTTTTTGGCCTGATGGTCTCTCTATATAAAAGAAGAAAAACACGCATTAAAAAATGTGTCAGCACCGTTATCATCATTAAGCCACCATCACCTAACTGTTCTGCCGCAAATACAACATAATTCCTCTTCTTTTACCATCTCCGACTTGACTCTTCTACAAAAGCATAATGAGAGCTGAGGACACCTCAGTCCTATTGTCCTTGGAAAGTCAGTTGAAATCGTGATGCTTTTGTGCGAATAATTGTGTGTTTTGTTGTGGGGAGACCCGGCCCCGGTAAGAGAGTTGGTTATGGAAAGAAGAACAATAGGAGCAAAATCCTTGTGATTTGCATGCCAATGAATATTTTCCTAGCCTGCCTGCTGCTACTGCCTGGCTGGTGTGTCCTGGTTAAATATTGACCTTTATGCAAATTAGCTTAAGTCAACTTAAGAACATCTAAAATTCTTAGGTTTACTGTCTGTGTGTGTGTTAGTTCCTACAATGTACTACGCCATCAAGTCATCAAGGAACCTATTTTTATTCGCATTCCCTCCTTTTCTTTTGGATGTTTTCATCGTGTCTGAAAATAATGTCATCAAGAATAGAAAGCACAGAAAAAAAGTCCTTTGTTGTTATTTCCCTCTCACTCGAGTTGTGCAAAAAAAAAAAAAAAAAAAAAAAACTAAAAGGATATTGTGAGGGAAAAATTAGAGAGAATTTTTATCTGTTTTTTTTGCGTTTGAAATTTTTGTGGCACATTGTGAGGAACGGCATTTCAAAAGCCGTTAAATTATACGATCAAATAATATGTTACAAAATATCTCATGGTCCTGATGTTGATGATGATGCTTTATATACGGCGCGTCGTGGCCGGGTTTGTGCGGGAGCAGACGCAACAAAAAATGATGTTCCTTTTATTGACTCTGACTTTAGGTCTGGATTTGACTGTGCATACTATCTACAACAACACAGTACTCACAACAACAACAACAACAACATGACAAACTGACTGACAGGGATGCTTGCGTCAGTGTATGTTTGAGTTTATAATGGTTAGATGGAGTTACAGGGACTGGGTCTGGGAGACAGGACACCAGAGCAACACGCAATGTGATTCCAAGCACCATTTTGTTATTTTTTATTTTTTTTTTATTTTTATTTTTTAAAGGACTTTCACCCAGTAGATACAAAAATGGAAATCAGTGTTTGTTGTCTTGTTTCCAGATTTGATTGATGTTGGTGATGATGATAGGTTTTTAAGGGGGGAGGTTTTGAAGGGTATTCGCCATACTACCTAAAATGGCTGACTATGATGATGGTTGAATAAACGGTATATTGCGGGGGTTTCGGGTAAAGTGACTGAGAGAGATACATTATGCCAAGTGGCATAGTTAGTTGTTTGATTCATTTGCATATGGTTTAATGTAAGCTGTCTGAATTAAAGACTCTCCTAAAAGCTCAACATAAAATATTTTTGATTTTTTCTTCTTAGTAAATATTTTGACAGCTGTCAGTAGCCCTCTCTGAGTGGCACGTGTTGTCTGTTGGATTTTAAATAAATTTATGATAAATGGAGTGATTTGTGCGAGTTTGTTTCTATTGAAATGTGTATTTGAAAGGGCTTTGCATATAAATTGATGGGAGAATAATTTTGACAGAAAAGTCTATTGAAAAGGATCATATAGATGATGAGTTACAACAATTTAAAGCCCCCAAGCAGGCACAAAAATATATTATGAATTTGAGAAGCTGACAAGGGAGGTTTATACGTATGTGCGGGTACAGTAGAACACTTCATGAAGTTTTATATTCCCAACTCATATAGATAATTTTGTAATCCTTCGTGTTCTTGGCAGGATCGAAGGCAGTCATGAAAGGTCAATTTGCCAGAGGTGATTGTAAATACCAGCAAATACCAAAGTATTGGAAGCTTTGTGTTTTGTAATTATTTGATATTTTGTTTCAATGATTTCCTTAGGAAGTAGGTACCCATGGCACTTAATCATCCTATCCAAAAACTTTCCATAGATGCTTTGCTGAATCCTTGAACTAACGAAATATAATCTTCCCGCTTTCATAGAAATTTATACCTCAAAACCTAGGTTAAATTTGTTCAAATAGGTTGAATGGGAAGTTACAAAACTATGAAATGAAACAAATACTTGGCGCAACAGCTCCAAGCTTGCAAGAGAGCAATCATGTTTTTCGAAACAAATCTTTAAAATTTGCATGCGTTGTTCAGGTGTCAGTCGATTCATGATGAAAAAGCAAACCAAATAAAAGATAAATCACATGGCTGATAAAAAAAAGGCTGCCAATGAAATCAGTGTTGCCAACTCTGCCAAATCTCTACATCTTAGAAAACACCCTTTAGTTGTTCGTACCTTCTGACTATACAAGGAATGTGCGGTGCGTTGAAAAAGTTAGTATGTATAGGAACCAATTGATTAATAAATTTACATTCATCCAGGTGATATATTTTACAACCAGAAATAGAAATATAACATCCTGTCACGGAGTTTTTTTTTAAGTTTTTGAGCAGAGCTAGTGCTTAAGATCTCATAATACAGCGTTTTCCAATAAGCGGAGATATTTTGATATTCAAAGAAAAATGGCATTTTTTGAGACAAATGATCGGACGATTATTTCAATATAAAGAGAAAAGTGTGTCATTAATAACGAAAATCAATACCAGACAAATGGCCGCCACGGCAACGCTTGCACACCAATATTCTTTTCGTGAAATCTTCCATCACTAAATCGCAAAGTGGCTGCTCAATAGCTTCACGAATTCCATCTTTGAAGTCTTGAATCGACGCTTAGCTGTTGGCGTAGACCTAATTTTTCACGTGGTTTCAAAGGAAGAAGTCGCAAGGTCTTAAATCACAAGATATCGGTGGCCAATCGTTGTCACCTCTTCGAGAGATAAAAACGGTCCGGGAACTTTTCCCGTTAAAGATCAATGGTTTCGTCTTGTTGAAAACAAACGTTGTCCAGAATAATACCATCCAATTCCGGTAATAAAAAAAAATTATTCATCCCTCCATAGCGCAATCCATTTACCGTAGCTGTTGCTCCAGCCTCATTTTCGAAAATGTAAGGTCCAATGACCCCGCCGGATCATAAACCGCACCAAACAGTTACTCGTTGAGGATGGAGAGTCTTGGATTTTCCGAGCCCCAGATGCAACAATTTTGCTTGTTGACGTAGCCACCGAGGTGGAAATGGGCCTCATCAGCCAAGATGAAGATGATTTTTCGATAAAACTCCGGATCATTTTCATGCGTTTCAAGGACCCAATCAGCAAAGACACGACACGTTGTTGATGATCGGCTGGCTTGAGTTCTTATGTTAGCTGAACTTTATCAGCTTTAAGACAAAAGTCTTTATGCAAAATACGGTGTAATGAAGTTGATGTTTACCAAACTGACAAAATTTCGCCATGTTTATAGTCAATTTTAATAATTTCACTGCGTTGTTGAAGCATGTATCGTTCAATTTATATCAATGGCGTAGTTTCTACTTTTCAAACGTTACAAAACTACAGCTTTTAAAAGTGACAACTACCGAAATAGCGGGCTGTTCAAAATAACACCTCTTATTGGAAAACCCTTTATAACGAAATTTATACAAAATTCCTTCGGACCATAAAAGCACACATTGGTCAGTATAGGCACCAGGTCCCATCAAAATTAACAATGTAACATTAATACCTTCTTTGTCAAGCAATGGACTGATAAAAACCATGTCACTTTAATTTGTTGCCCAATCTAATGTAATAAATTTTACTAAGTATAATATTTTGTTTGACTCAAAAAGGACATCATTTTTAAGATAACTTATCAAATACCAAATTTTGTTGAAAGTTCGCCTGCACACGCGAAATTTTTGTTAAGTCATAACAGTCCTTAAAAATGTAGAATTTAAGCAAATAAGGATAAGAAGTGTAGCGTGAATTGTACTAATCAACATTAGCAAGCATACTTTTGTGCTGTTTTTCCTTGATTAATTTTGTTGATTGTAATTATTTCAACGAAAAAATAAAGAACCTATCCCACGCTCAAAGCAAAATACAAAAAATGGTTTAAACGAAATATCGACTCCTCAGATTAAAGGATCTCATTTAAAATTTCATTTAAACCTACTTCAGTAGCAGGAGAAAGAGCGAGAAGAGGTAGATGCTTGGATGTCCTGATGAGAATCAAAACTAACTACTCATTTCCTTTCTAATTTGATTCCTAATCAGTTGATGTATTCAGTTTGCAAACAAGTCCATTCGGATTAATGTCAGCATTTATATTATATCATCCACCTTCTTTCTTTCCATTGGCTCCTTCGAATCTAGTCAAAAAATATCCTTTTTATTTTCTTTTTTTATTCCGTCACCATTAGTCAGGAGAGCTAGTAGCTAGCAGAGACGCTTTTTCTACAATATACAATGTATCCAAAAGACTCGAGTCCAATTTACTTGGGTTTAATCAAATTTTAAAGTTAATTCAAAGATAAAACGTGAATCATCCCTAATGACTCTCATTTGTCAACTGTCACGAATCCTTCTACCAACAAAAAAAAAAAATAAAAAAAAAGAAACGAAGGAAATCGCAACTCCACCACGGCACCGCCACCGGAGGGTGGGGTGGCTGGCTCCACAGCTCCTATTTGACTCATGGCATAGGGAACTCGCTCTCCTTCTCTCAAGGGATTTTACAAGACAAAAAGGACGAAACGCAAAAATAAGTAAAAACTAATTTGTACGAGAGAAATGTGACATAGGTTCAATTCTGTGTTGAAGTAAATTAAAGTAGAAACAAATCTGACAGAAGTAGCCCGTCGAATGGCACCATCATCACACCCAAGACCCAACCCAGGCGAATAGAACCTAACCGACTTGACTTTCTGGTTCTGACTTTTCTGTACAAATGAGAAGTCACAACCTCTGTCGCGTCCTTTGCTTATTTCACCCTTAACATCCTTTCGCACAAGGGTGTTGTATAGAAGTAGAATATTGTTGGATGATAGGGAAAAAAGAATATTCCCAAATAAGAGATCGTACGTATAGCACCAGCAGCAGTAGTAACAGCAACGGAAGGAACAGCATCTTACACAGCCATCAGCAACCATTTGTCTTAATAAACTTGATTCAGGGGTCCTCTGTCTTCATCATCACTGTCACTGTAAAACTTTTCTTTGTCTATTTTTTTCTCGCTTACTTTTTTATTTTATCTTCGTCTATCTATCACTGACAGTTTGATAAGTTGAATCTTTTCCTTAAAAGATATATAGTTTTAATTCTTTGGAGGTAGTTTTTAAATGTTGATAGGTACCTTTACCTAAAAAAAGGGATATTTCTGTACAATTTTGAAATACTCGTACTCGTAGATACATTACCCTTGTATACATTAAGATACCTACTTAAAAAAGGCAATGCATTCATTCTGTCAATAAAAGTTCGAAAACAAAGTTTGTGGGATTCTTAACATCAAAGTTTTAATAGAGAATCTACAAATAGCAACACCAACTGCCATTTCTTAGATAGATGTACAGGTTAGTGGCAGAAGGATGAAGATTGAGTTGGGATTAGCCAAATCTGTGTAGATTAAAGATCATTGTCAATGTATGAACTTTCTTTTGAAGAGACGAAAAAGATTCCGCCGAAATGAAAACATAAATTGGAGTCCATGCCTAGGAAGTCTATTGAAGCTTCTTCTATAATCAGCTAGAAAAAAAAATTCTGAATATCCATGCCACCATTACCACAATTTGTTAGTTGACTTAAGGGTCGGCTATAGTGGGAAGGGAGGGGGGAAGAGGTCAAAGCAAACGAAGGTTCCCTTATATTCGAACTAAATGAAACGTTTCATTTCGATCTCTTAAACAAAACATAAGCGAGAGCTACAGTACGTTTGCAACGTTCGCCTCCCGCAGCCAGCCAATGTTCCAGAAAATGTAGAGATATATTTTTCATATAACGAACGGAAGGGAAAAAGGTTTAAATTGAATATTGGAAGTATCTTAAATTTTTAAAACTACGTTTTTCGATCTTTCAAACATTTCTTTTCATATACAAACTTTTTAGTTTCTACTGAGAGACGCAAAATTTTGGCTTGCGGATTCATTATAAATACCGTTTATTTGCAAAAACAATTTTTTATAGTTTCTAATGAAAAGTGGGCGTCAGCCACGCCCAAAATCAAATGTTTCGATTTTATACACAAGATGTTTATGTGCAAGTAATACCCACAAAATTTAATGTTTTTCGCTTTAATATAACAATATTGTTATTTTATAAAAACAATATTGAGTTTTGTATGAAAAATGGGCGTCAGCCAAGCCCAAACTGAAATCTTTTTATTTAATTGGAAAAAGGTTTACCTAAAGCTTGCGTGTGCAAAATTTTAGAGTTGTGCTTTTATCGTAACTGTACAAAAACACAAATTAATTTTACCAAATTGAGGCTGTTCAACAAAAATGGCGATTGTGGACGTGTTTGTGAGCGGATTTTAGCGGCTCAAAAACTTAGCCTTACTCTTGACCCAAAGCTTATATTTACTAAATTCAGCTTTCTAGCTCAAAAATTGCGACCTCTAGAGAGTATACATACGGACGGACGGACGGACATAACTAAATCGACTAGGGTTTTGATTCTGAGTCAGAATATTATATACTTTTCTATACCTAACGGTATTATTTTTCTATATTACAAACTCCACACCAAATACAATACCCATTCTATTGAATAGGGTATAAAAAGTCACCCATAAGCCATAACGGACGTATGTGCATGGATGTAGCTATCTGTCACGGCACAATATTATCAATGCGTGCCGTCCATCACATCGATCGGTAAGAAAAACTTATCGAAGACTTAACGAAACAAAACAATCCGCTATTAGAGGCAGGGTATGAATTTCTAGCATTCTGTCAGTTACATTCCTAATCCTCCGTAAATTCTTTTTCACCCAATAAAGTTTTGTCTTGAGATTTTTATCAATTATACGAAGGCGAAACAGCTACTACCGTGTTTGTCACGCTTAATCTCAGAAACTTTTAAGCCGATTCACGTGAAATAAATTTTATATTGCTTTCTGCCTTAATGACAGTGTTTTTGTACAGTTTCGTCAACTTTTTTGTGAAATTTACACAAACCGAAATGGTTTCCCAAATAAATCTAACTTTTATAATTCACAAAAGCTAAGTTAAAACATTATCTACATTAAACTGAACCCAGGAATTCGGTGTAATTGCAGTCGGTAATTTGGAAATTCGTTTTGATTTATTTTTTTATTTGTCCGTCTAAAATTTGGAATCTTAAATTTAACGCAGGACCCGAAAGGCTATTAAAGAAGCATTTTTCTCAACAAGTTTTAATCTGGGAAAATTTTTCACTTCCTGGCAAGTGGGCAGCATCCAGGGAAAAACCTTTAAGTGAAATCCGAAAAAACAGCCACTTAATCACGGGGCACTACTGTTTTGCCTTTTTTTTTAATACTACCTACTATCATATAGTAGCTCGTCAAATCTTAGTCGACAATAAATTTGATCGCTCTACGAAAATGGTATATATAATTCATATAGAAACTATTCTACGTTCCGATCTTAAATTTTAGAATAATCTTGAAGAAAGTGTCATATGGTGGCATAAATAAGCTAGTCGCCTGAACGTCACAAAACATATTATTCAAAGCGCCAACAACTTAATAAAATACACCAATACGCAAAATAAATACAAAATATTGTGTGTAGTTGAATATCGGTCAGCTCACCCAGCAAACATTTTTCTTCACTTAAAATGAAGGTTCACTTTATGTTCAGCAAAAATGAAGAATCAAAATTGTATTCGAATTAAAAAGAGATCTACATTGGATTTTCATTCACATATATGAACAAAAATGATTGTGATCAAGAAATATACAAAAATCTAATAAATCTATCTAAATTTCCTTCACTCTTATGAATAAAAGTGAATGTTAACATACAATTGTAAAGAAAAAGCGCTTAAATACATTCATTTTGGTGAATGTTTCTCTAATCATTTATATATCATTTTTAAAGATTCATAAATGAATGCCCATTTCTCAGGAGATTTGATTGGAATTGAATCGTTAGTGAATTCATATCTGAAGGTTTTCTTCATTTAAATGAATCATAATGATTCATTTTTGAAGGAAAATGTTTGCTGGGCAGTCACGCTTGTTCACAAAGGATACAATTTTTGTTTGTGTTAGTTTATGTGACATTAACATTTTCGTTATCAACAGATGAAATAAGAAACTGAATATAGAAAATTATAGTTCTGTTTCTTATCTTCTGAAAACTACAAATTTCTAAGAATTTCAGCCAATTCTTATTCCTCAACTCAAAAGATTAGTAGTTTTCGGCAGAAGAGAGAGCTCACGAGAGAATACAAACTTTTCTCTTTCCTGACAATTATAGCCCAAGAAATTTCCTTGGGCAGAAATTGTGAGTTCTGACGAAATTCAAATTTTACAGTTAAGAAAAATTCACTTCAAAATTTTACTAATCTATATATGCGTTTTTGTGTTCTTGTCGATGTTGAAGTGGAGTGGAGCTAAGTCCACTCAGGAAAAGGGTACAGGGACATAAATAAGTCTTATTAAAAGGGATACTGAGTCAACCACAAAAATATTGTAATCATTTCGCTGCACTTATCCTTTTAACAGGCAAAGTATTTGAAAGATGTCAGAAAACTTAAATTTTTCAGAGATATCCTCAAACAATGACCCTTTAGTTCTTAAATGTGTATCAAACACTTTTTTTTCGAAAAGGAAGGAACTGTGTTCGAAGAAGCCCTTTACGCAGTTCCTTTTTTTCTAAGGGTTTACAGCATTGATGCGAGAAAAACGACATTATTTTCTTACACTTCTTTGGAATCTTCAAGAAGTCGAAAAAAATTGTGGGTGGTTGTTGGTGGGTTGGGTGGTTGTTGGTGGGTTGGGTGGTTGGTGGTTGGAGAGATACCTATACACATGAACTGTTTATCACGTAAAATTATAGTCCGTAAACCGACTTTACAGGCAACCATGTTTTTACTTGCGATTATAGGTACTATAAGGCAAGTTATGGATTCGTGCAGAAAAAAAAGTTTGAGATAACAATCACACACGACATTACGATGATGGAGAAGTCGAAAAAAGTGGGTCTGGAAATTCCGTCTGTCTGTCTGTCTGTTTGTCTGTCTGTCTGTTTGTCTGTCTGTCTGTTTGTCTGTCTGTCTGTTCGCGCCTCTAGAGGCTGAACGGGTGGGCCGATTTGCTTCAAATTTGGTATTTAGGATTTATTTGGCCGTCTCTCGGAACAAATTTTTTATTTTTGCTCTAGGTCCAAAAATAACGGCACCTGCCATACAATCTTGAAGACAAAAATTGATTTTCTCAAAAACGGCTCTAACGATTTTGATAAAACTTTAAAAATGCTATTTTTGCAAGAAAATCTATCTTTTGGTTCGAAATTTTTTTTCAAAATTTGTCCAATAACAGTACCTCTCATAGAACCAGTATTTTCAAATCAATTAAATTTTCTCGTAAACTATACATTCGATTTCAATCAAATTTTGGCCACAGGAAGTCATTCATAATTGTATTACATAATATAGCCTTTCAAAATTTTCAAAAACTTTTTTTTTTGATTTTTTATAATTTTTTCAAAACAAATTTTGGTTTTCGAAATATGTTGGAAACGGTTAAATTGATTTTTTTTTAAATAATTTTTTGTTTATTTTAAACTACAGATTGCCATATATGTATTTGCATACTCAAATATTTCAAAATATTTTTTGAAAAAGTTTTTCAAAAATAACCATTTAAAAAAAAAACTGGTCCAACGGTTTTCAATATTTTTTTTCCTAGATTGACGTATAACTTTGAAATTTTATTGCATACTTAGTTTTTCCGAGAAAACTCTTAAACTAATTTAAAAAATAAAAGAATTTTCGAAATTATTTAATTTTTTTTAATATCCATATATAAGAGCAAGTTCGTGCGACCCAGTCGTGCATTTTATTTTCAACGCGTTCCTTTACTTTGTTACAAATTTTCTCATTTTGAGAGAATTTCATATTACCCACTCTTCAATATTTGACTGTCTGTCCATTTTAACAAATCAAGAAATTTAAAGGAACAGACTTTATGTCAAAGGCACTTCGCAACGAAACTATTTGTTGCGGGTGCTATTTGGAGGTATGGAACTCTAAGTTGGTCGCGCTGTTTTCATTTACTGCCATTTTGCCATCTGCCATCTTAAGCTTGATTTAGTCATTTTATCATGAATTGACTGACGCCTGAACAACACGGCGGCAGCGCACATTCAGTGAAGAACATTTTTACTTGTTTAAGTTCATTTTTGGTTGCATGACTATACGTCAATTAGCAAAACTGGAGTGAAGATAATCCTCAAGCCATTTTTGAGTCGCCGCCCGTGCCAATACTTCCAGAAAAACTGGCAGTTTAATGTGCTCTATGGGCTGATGGAATAATTAATACTTACTTGTTAAAAAAAATAATTCCGGCCAGAGGGTTAGATCGTTATTGCTGGTATTAGACCTAGACCCCAAATGCTACAAAGAGTTATCGGAAATCGAACCACAAGATTGGACTACATTCGAACCATCAGCCGCGGTGGCCTTATCTCAGAAATTATACTTAAATAAAAATTGCAAAGAATTATCATCATTAAAATAAAATCAATTCCGTTTCATTCATTCATTTCAACTCTAAAAAAATACGCCTTTCCTTTTATGTATAAAAAATTCTGTTAAAATAAAACTCATTCGCTTTAAGATCTCAGAACAACGAAGCATCCTGTTTTCCGTTTGGTTAAATAATTCTTTTCTAGAAATTCCTTCATTTTAAAATTAGCATTATTGAGAATAATTATAACCATATTCTTTGAAGAGAAGTCCTTGTGACAAAAATACTTATCATATTATTATATTTTCTTCCTTTGCAGATCACGTGAGAGACTTTAGTTGCGGCCTACTCTACTACAAGACTTTCCACTTTGATGAGGCCAACAATGCCTTGTTCGTCGGCGCTATGTAAGTACTACTTAACTCGACTTAACACCCTTTAAGAACAAATCATAATTACCGCTATTAAGGACGACGAGACTCTGCCTTTGCCACTCTACACACACAAAGAGAATGGTTGGTTATGCGTATTCATTTAATAACTACCTCCATCATGGCCATCTACACTATCACCACCAACCATAGTGACCTTCCTTTTGTTTTATGCCATATAAATGCTAAGCTCTTTTGCACACTCCTTTTTCATCTCTACTAGCAAGCATTGTCGTCGTTTATAATCGTAGTTGTCGCGGTCGTCGGGATGGTGGCCTATGTATCCTTTTTGTTTGCGGAAACCGTTTTTAAAAAAAAAAAAAAAATCCCACAGAACAATACAAAATGTCCGCCAACTTGAAATGTTGCCCCTCGTAATTATGAATTAGTGTGTAGGAAGTAACTCTGAGCTAAAGAGCATCATGAATGAAGATTAATGATGGCAATTTAAGGATGTGCCTCTTGGTCTTCATCGTGGGCTTCGGCTTCGGCATCGGCGTCGGTCGCAGTCGTTAGGTTCTTCCTTTTTTGGTTTCATAAATGAATTTTAAAACCTCCTCATTGCGTTATAACGAAAACCATATATAGACACACATAAATACAGACAGTCTTCCAACTCCAACCATCATCGCACCGCACTCATCTCTTGCGTCCTGAATCCTGACAATGCAGAGGAAGAAGGACGAATCATAATTAGCCAACGAGTTGGAAAGTTATGAATCGACTCTCGAGACCGTCGGTCGTCGTCGGCGGCGACCCTATACATCAGCCTCTCTATATATGTAAATATGTATGTTGTATTATATTCAATGCTTCCTTAAAGCGAGTTGGAAGGTACAGGAGGAAGAAGCAAGCCCCCTTACGAGATGAAAATGATTGATTCAAATATAACGGGAGGCTTTAACTTTCGTACAATTATTGTAATTTCGAAAACATTTTTGGTTCATTTTTCAAAATTTGACAGCTGAAGCCGTACATTTGGTGTGTGTTTATTTTTTTTTTTAAATAATTTTCGAACGACTAAGGGAAGCTGCTGTGGCCAGGCCGCTTCACTTGTCTCCGTCGAACCCCGCCGCCGCAATAGGAAATGATTTATTGTGAGACCAAAAGGGATGATGCGGCTGGTGTAGCTGTTCATCTAGCAGGTGGGTGATTAATCTGTTCCAAAAGTACTATAAGCTTGAGAAGAAAGAGAGAGAAAATATAAGAAGTGAACAAAGTTTAATGAAAAATGATTTTCATTTTTCAATCATTTGCTGGAAGATGTCATTAGGCTGAGTTAAGTTCCTTTTCCATTTCCATTTCTCACTTCTTGCAAGTCTTCAGAGTTTGTCGTTTTTTTTTTTTTTTGGTTAAAAATATCCTGTGTCACATCATGAGGCAATGCCAACGATTACTTGTTATTGGTAAACTTCAAAAGTCTTGTCGTCTTTTTGACAGATTTGACTTTTTGAAAAATGACAGTTGAACATGCTCAATAAGTTTTTAGAGAGATTTTTTTTTTTTTTTTTGGTTTAAAGTGATTAACGACAGGCTTATTTTTCATTTAAAAATATTACGGCTAGACAGTTTGTGAAGGGAAAAAAAATGCATTTAAGAAGAAAGATTTTCATTTTCCATCAATAATCCTGATTGTGAAGTGGATATTTGAGAGATTAGGAGTTATTTGTTTTCCATCAAAATACGATTAAGGGAAAATGATGAGAAAGCTTTCCCTAGGGACACCCTGTTGAATTATGATGTTGAGGTTAGGAACATTTTTTAATTATTATCATTTTTGAAGACAGCTTTGACAGTTAAAAGAAGTTACCTAGTTGGTGATCTTAAACATAAAATAGACCAATCAGTGACAAAAACAATGCCTCGGTGCATTCCTGGCAATTTCATTTGACTTCGTTTAAACTGTACCTTGAGTTTTCAAAGAGTTTGTTGGATGAACTCCCATACTCTAGAGGACTCTGACTTGATTTGCAAATGCAAAATTTCATTTCTATGTTACGCAATTGGCACTAAAAATAGAATGAGTACCTATCTTTGTTGATGAAAACATATATTTTTCTGTTTAACCTCGTTAATTTTCAATCCCTTTCTACTTGCTGCTGACTCCATGGTAGTCAAGTCACTGGTTACTGTTCTATTTGTTCTTCCAATGACGTCAATGTCGTCCGCGAACCCAAGTAATTGTGTCGATTTATTAAAAATGGCGTCCGAAGTATACTGCCATGGGTGTTTCATGTTAAATATTCAAACACAATGTTGAAACATCTGCTTGGCAATGCGTTACCTTGTCTAAACCCTCTAGTGGTGTCGAAGGTTTCAGTAGACGCCCTACCAATTTTGACGGAACAGCGAGCATTCTCCAAAGTCATCCTGATATGGTTTGAGTATCAGTTTAGCATAGGAGTTCTAAAGTTCGACATAGCACGATATACATAGTTTATTTTAATCAACACTGTCGTCAGCCACTTTAAGGTCCACGAATAGGTGGTGGGTATATCAATGCGCCTCTCCTCTCCTTTTTTGTGGATCGGGCTATGGTTCAGAGATTCCAATCATCAGTCATGCTTTCCTCCGACCATAATTTACAGATGATGTTTGTTCCAGATCATGTCATCTCCAGCGTACTCAAAAAATTCCGCTTGTAGAAATCTTGGAAATAGTCTCTCCAGAGTAAGCGATTCTCATCCATCCTTCGCTCGATGTAGAGGTTTCTGGTCACCTAAGTATTTCTCTGGAGCTACGACTTTTATGCCTACGTTTTTGCTATGTCTGCCTGAGCACATTGGGAATCAAACCAGGTGTTTCTCAAAGTGGCTGTGAGAAGCCTAACACCTCTGACGAAGCGCTCCTTAAAAAAGAAGTGTGTGCGTGTAACATTTACCCCTGGTAAAGTAAAACTTCTTTGACGTTATGAATTATGATATATATCATTGAAACGATTAAATTTTAACTTAAAATAAAATGCATGATGAAACATAACACAGTTTCCGAGCAAAGAAGTTCAAACTCTTTGTTTAAGAAGTGTTTATGTTCCGCACTGACAGTGTTATCAGATACGTAAATTCTACCAGCTATTTCGTTAAACTAAGAACTCCAATAAATTAAGTCGTTTATAAACAGATGTCCGTTATTTGTATTTTTAACCAAAACAACATTTAAAAAAACTATTTTCTTCGTGTCTTTTCTCTTTTACGAATTTTGAATGCTTTAGGAATCTGTATGAATAATCATGCGAAAACTGACGATATATCGATGCATTGATTTTTTTCGATCGATATTTTTTTTCTTTCACTTGCCCATCCCTACGTTGATCAAACACAAATGCCATGGAGCACGTGCACGCATGAGTAAGATTATAGTATTTTAATTCTCACTTGTTTGTGCAAACGGTGATGCGAGCCAACGTTGCCGCCATATTGGAATACTGAGCGTTACTTCCGTCAGAAAAAAAAATCTGAGTTACTCCCTAGTCGCGCCTAAAGAGGTTTTACTTCAAAAATGTCGCTATTGATTCTTCAAAATAATACCTGATAGTTTGGTCTCATTTGCGTTTATAAAAGTAAAGGTCCTAAGATACTCCCTTGCAGAACACTTAATTAAATAAAAGCTGATGTGAAGATGTGAAAACTGAAGATAATTTTAAGCAGCTTTTGCAGATTTTATAAATGCTGTTTAAAAATGTTGAATACAAAACATGCTAGAGCATTGGAAATCAAATAACATCATCGGCCTTGGCACTGATAAAGCATCGCTTCCCAATAGATCAGCGAAATCAAGCACCGTTGCGCGTGGTTAGATGGAGGACCGTCAAAACTAATAACTGCGTTGCTGTTGGCATATGTTTGTGTGTTCTCCTCTCTTCTGTTCTGTCTGTCTCTTTCTGTCGTTATTGTGTTGTTTTGAGCTGAAGGCCTAAGTTGCCAGTGCTTGTAAGTGAGTCTACTTCGATCAATTCATCGACGTAGTAGATTAATAACGTAATGTAATGTAACATCGAGTGTGGCTCAATTTGATTGAAGAGGCTTTGATTTCCTGGCTTTCGGAATTAGAAGGCTCATAAAAAAATGAAGCAACAAGATTTTCAATTAAAGTCATATCCAGTCTTACACCTGCCGAGGGGTGGTCTAGCGTTGCTCGGTGCCAGCAAGATGCGAATAGAACCAAATAATTTAACAAGGATGTTGATGTATTAGTTAAGGTTCACCGATCCTTCCATGACGCACTGCTCTTTTTCTGCTCATTTTCCTGCTTACAACATTATGGACTCTTCTCAGAAATATCCCCACCAGGCAACTCTTGCCGAAGTATTTACCCAGTTGGCGATCTTAAACAAAATATAGACCAATCTGCCTGGTTATATTCCTTGCAATTTCATTTGACTTCGTTTATACTGTATCTTGAGTTTCCAAAGAGTTTGTTGGATGAACTCCCAAACTCATTTTCAGATTGAAAATCAAAATTTTTTGTCCTTTTGGAAACCCTTACATATGGACAAAAATGATATGATATTTCTTTGTTCGAGTGTACCCACGAATTGTAAGGAAGGAGACTTGATTCTACAAGCCAATTATCATTTTTAAATAACATTGTTTAATTTGTATTATATCAAAATGCCTTCATGCATTTCATATTTAATTTTTCAAGAAAACAAAAAGAGCCTTAAACACCGAAGAGCATTTTACCATTTTTCAAGAGAGCGTGAATATGGCCTATTTTGAACTGCATCCTGGTCTCTAATCCTATAATCAGAGACATATAATACAGACCAGATTAGATTAGATTGATTTTATTTTCAAATTAATAATTTATACAATTTAAATAATACAATCAATAAAGCATGGCTTTGCCGTCTGCCTGATTGACAATGAGTTTAAATACTGTTTGTTTTCTTATTCTTATTCTTTTTTTTTTAAAGTAACAATCCTTAACTAAAAATATTCTCCCATTATTCTGCTTCTGTAATTAAGTGCCGTTTTGCAAAATTTGAATAATTTGGATACATCCATTTCATTGAGGAGGTCTAATGTTTCGTCATCAGTTAAAAAGTCACTGCCCAATATATATCTTCTCGTTTCCCTCAGAATAGGACACCTTCCCACAAAATGCAAAATATCCTCACGCTCTGACATATTACACAAACTGCAAAGTATTCTTAAGTCGTCACGGTGTGGTATAAAGTTTAGGTTCAGCAGTTCACCTCTTAGCCGAAACATGCAAGATATTTGTTCGATGGTATTATCATCTCGAAAATAGTTTCGTTGGTTGAGGTTATAATTCAATTTACTATATATCATTCGATGCAATGAATTTTTTGCCTCTTCCTTGAATATATCTCTAAAGTTTTCATCTAAACGCATTATCATATAATAGAGCGTAGTCTTCCATGAACTCTGATCATTGACGTCTAGTTCTACACCAACTTCCTGAGATAACTCCACCCAGTTCTTAAACCATCCTGTCTTTCTTTGTATAGTTAGGAAAGCTGCTTTCTTCGGAAGGCGATCATTAGGCATGTTCAGCACTTTAACTATGTAGTCGACATGTAGTTTGAATGTTTTGATGAACAGTGGTGACATACCCGTTTCTAACATTAACATGTAGTTCGGAGTGCTTGGGGGAAGGCGAAAAACTCTTTTTAAGTAATATCTGAGAATTTTTTCTACTGGTTCATATTTTTTACCTCCCCACACTTGAGCTGCATAAAAAACAATTGATTCGGAAACTGCCTCAAACACTTTATATTTACTGCTGTGTAAAATATCTTTGTTGTTAAAACATTCTCTCCATGCTACATTTATAGCGGTTTTTGCCTTAGACAGCTTTTCAGTGAGATGCATTTCCATGTTAAGGTTCTTTGTGAAGTAGACTCCTAGATATTTATACTCTTTGACAACTTCTATTCTTTCGTTGTTGTAACACCAATTCTCATTTGCGCTGGATCTGCCTCCACCTTTTTTAAACACTAGGACTTTTGTCTTATTTATGTTAACCACCAGATTCCATTGCATACAATATTCGGATAATCTATTAATCATACGCTGAAGAGCTTCCGGTGTGTTGGCAAGCAACACAATGTCGTCTGCAAAAAGTAGCGCTTTAATGGTAACTCCTGCGTAATCTATACCACCTGATAATGCATGCATCAATTATATCGTCGATGTATAGTGCGAACAAACTTGGACTGAGCGCACAGCCCTGTCTTACTCCTGACTTCGTCTGAAACCAATCAGATACATTTGTGCCATTCCAGACCGCTGCTCTGGTGTCCATGTATAAGTTTTGGAGTACTCTTCCAAATTTACGTGACATACCTGATCTGAATAACTTGTACATCAATGCATTCCTGTCCACTGTGTCAAAGGCTGCTTTTAGATCAACAAAACAAGCAAACAATTTTTTATTCCTCGACAAAAACGAGTCAGCAATGCTATTGAGCACAAATATGTGATCTATAGTAGAGTAACCTCTTCTGAACCCAGCTTGGTACTCACTTAACAAATCTTTTGAATCTATCCACTTATTCAGTCGCTTTAGTAATATCGATGTAAAAATTTTATAGGATGCATTCAAAAAGGAGATTCCTCTATAATTTGAAGGTTCATCAATACTGCCTTTTTTGTAAATTGGAAATATCATGGCATCTTTGAACTGTTGAGGGATGGTTCCTTGATCAAAAATTTGGTTGAAAACGCTAGTTAAATTTTTATTAAGTTCGCCTGTTCCATATCTATAGAACTCTGCAGGTATTCTGTCAGAGCCTGCTGCTTTTCTATCCGACAGCGCGTTAACCGCTACAAGCACCTCTTCCTGCGATATTACCATGTCCAAAATGTCGTTTTGAAAACCAGGTTGCGCGTATTGAACCATGAATGGGCTTGTATTGGTTGGATTCAACAATTGATTAAAGTGAATTTGCAATCTATTGCAATCTAGTCTATGACTGATGGTGTATTTTGTAGCATTTAGTTTACGGACCAGTTTCCAAAATTCTGTTTCACTTTTACACACAGCTATTTCGTGAGCCATAGCTTCATAATATCTCTGTTTTTTTACCTTACAAAGCGTTTTATAACTTTGATTGCGTTCAATGTACAAGTTTTTGGCGAAGTTCTCATTAGACCGTCTATACTCATTAAGCCAAGCATATGATAAATTTCTCGCCTGCATACACTCTATATCAAAACCATGGTTCTCTGAAAGTATCTTTTCTCTGTCGCAAATTGTCCGAACCATGACCATGATGTGCTCCTTTTATACAGTTTTCTATTTTGGTTGTACTACTTTGATTTCCGTCGGCTAGCAGAAGTGTATCCAACTGTCTCCTATATTCGGAAGCGGCTGTTTCTTTCCAGAGCAGTTTAGGCAGAAGTTTCAAGTCTAAACATTCTACGTTTTGTTCTTGTCCACATTTGAATGATACAGTTATAGGCATATGATCTGAATAAGGTTTCTTTTCAACTTCAAAGCCTGTTATATAAGAGCTCCATTCCCCTCCTTCCAGACTATAGTCAATGACAGAACTACCTTGTTTTCCCACAAATGTGAATTCACCATTTTTATCTCCTTCACTCGTACCATTTTGAACTCGAAGCCCGTATGAATTGCAGAGTTCTAACACCCTCACGCCTCTTTGATTTTTAGTTGAATCTTTAGACTTTCTATTTTTCCCAAGCCGATCATTCTCCGTTCCTCCTTCGTTGCCTATTGCATTGAGATCGCCAACCATCAACAAATTTCCGATGTCTTCAAACGATAAAAATTCTTTAATTTTCTCAAAATCCGTATCCCAGTGGTTACAATTAATATAAGTTGGTAATATACGAAACCTCTTTTGGCAAATTTTTAAGTCCAAACACATTATCTCACTCTGAAGCTTGAATTCACACTTGATGCTATCCATATCTTTCTTATATCCGAAAATACAACCTCCACTCGCTCTTCCTTTTGCATGGGTTCTAATTGCAGGCAATATTCTCAGTTCGTAGTTAATAAACCTGTTATCGTACTTCTCAAGAGTATAATCAGTTAAATAAGTTTCATATAAAAAAATTATTTCAAATTTGTTTACAAAACTAAAAAAGTCGTTAAAAATACACTTATTACTAAGTCCTGCTATATTATATGACAAAATTTTTATAATCTTAACATTTTCCTTAACATTAATAACATTTTTATTTTCTTTGCTTTTGTAACTATTTAACGGGCAGACGGCATTACAACTAAAATTTAGATCCTGACATCAACGAGATCGTGTGTGAATCGGTGCTATTTTCGTTGATCGGATTATGGTCCTGAACGCAGCCACCAGCAATGTCATTCACCAGCTGGTTTAGCAATGACATTCCGCATTTGCCGTCACATTTTAGATTGTTTTCGATGTCATAGTAGAATGTTTTACCTCCAACAATTAATGATTGTCCGCGTAATTGTGTTTTCAGGTGTTTATTTTTCGCGAAAATATCCGTTCTCAACTTAATTAAAAGTCTCCTTCGGGCTCTTGCAGAAGCCGGTAGATCTCTGTGCACTGAAATACCTGTGTTCCGTAGTTTAGGCGTTGATTTTAGTATTCGTCCCACGTCTTCCCTTCGATTCAGACTCACGATGACATTAGCCACTTTATTGTTCTTGGAGTGCAAGACTCTTGTTGAAGCAATAACGTTTACTTCATTCGTTTGCAGTAGGTCCATGCAACATTGCTGTGCTTTTTCACCTGCCTCTTCCGCATCATTCACAGGAATATGTACGACTACATTATTCTCGTTGGCTTTCGTTTCTAGAAATTCAACTTGACGCTCTAATGTGCTGCAGCGGGCTTCAAAATGCTTTACCTGTGTCTGCAAGGCTAAGTTGCTGTCCTTAAGAATGTGGATTTCTGTATGAATGGCATCCAAATCAGATCTTGTTAGCATGTCCTTCATTTTGTCTTCCAATGTCATTGATATCATGAATCATGATCCTCAATTCAGACACTTCCATCATACCAACAGCTGAGGAGTAACGACTGGGGCCAACATTCCCATTCCGTGGAGAATCTGGAGCAACATCTTTATATGGTCTTTTGTGTTGATGATTGTCTCCATTGGGTGATTTGCGCGCAGGGGGGGTTCGATTCATATTGAAACCTTTGTTTAAGCTTATATCCAATTTATGTGCAGCGTAGTTGGCCTTAATTAATGCTGATTTAAATTGTTTAAACAAATAGACTCACCAAATATTTATTGAATATGAGTGCTATGGTATAAACAACTTATGAGGGAGATTTTTTTTCTTTTATGAATGATTAAAATAGTAAAAAATCTAAAAAAACCAAAAAATTTATAAGAGCGACCGTAAAAAAAAGACTTATCACTGCAAACCAGGGTTGCCAATCCCTGTATTGTATAAATTATTAATTTGAAAATAAAATCAATCTAATCTAATCTAATACAGACCAGCGACCGAAGTTTCGTTCTCTCTTTTTGCCTACAAGCTTTAAATGAGCAGATAATGCATTCTATTTTGAGTATGTTAACACAATGTGCATTTTAAATGGGGACTAGCTAAAAGAGTAAAACAAAACGCACACGGAGGAATATAAGCTTGAATAAGAGGGTCTGTAAGGTATACCTACCTGTGACAATAACAGTCTTTCGAAAAAAAAAAAAAAAAAAAAACACTCTTTTAACAAAATCTTAAAATATTGTCTCTTTAAAAATTTATTTAATTTCTCAGATTAATGTATTTTTTTCTTTTTCTTATTCTCCAGGGATCGAGTCTTTCGACTGAATCTGCAGAACATCAGCCAATCGATATGTGAGGTAAGTAACAACCACTAACTAATCTAAAAAAAAAAGGAAAAACTCCTGACGTCTTCCCTTTTAAAATTCACCCCCGATAAAATCGATTGCGTGTAAGTGCAAAAAACCAAACCTCGAAACCCATATAACATGAGGCATCTTCATCCAGGAGGATGTCCACATAAACCTTCCACTCTGGTTATGTAACTAGCAATCTCCGATGGCAAGTCTCATTAAGAAAATATCACTATCAGAGCCCATTTTATAGCTCTTAGCCGTTATTTCATTACACCACATTATGGTCACCCCTGAGCAGTTTCCCACCCCCGTCCAATAATCCCCATAAGTATCCTCTAATGGAATCGGTTTTTTGTGTCCATCCTCCCTTCCTTCTCCCTCAAAATAACAAAAATCATCTTCACTCTTCTCTATATATCAGTCTCCCTTAGTCTACACATCCCCATCCACATGCACATCCAACTTTAACCACTTTGTGTTGGCCTTTGGGATTGTTGTCATACAAAACCAAATTGAAAAACGAAGAAAATCCTTCTCGTCCTCGAAATTCCTGGAGCTTTTGCCCTGTCCTGTCTGCCTGCCCACCCACTAGTCTTCATGTGAACTTTAAGCAAATAAAAGTCACACAAGAAGTAATATATAACAACTAACTCCCTCACCCCCTTCTAATAGTCACCCAATAATATGCCCCAACTCACACATGCATTTAACAACTCTCTCTTCTTTTCGCACACAAATCGTTCCAAAAGAAAGCTAAAAAAAAAAAAAAAAAAAAAATCGAAAGAAAAGTGTCCAAGTCCAAGTCCAAGAAGACAAAATATCCTGTGAAAGAAAAACTTTCCTAAGGACATCTTTCTTCTGCTTCTACCGAAGAAAAACAAACTTTAACTCGAATTGCAAACATATGCGGGCTTTCTTCTTCTATTTTTGTTGTTTGTGTTTGTGTATAAATGTGGATAAATGTTCTATGTCCACTAGGACCATCAGGACTAGAAGTATAGAACCGTCAGGACTACTATATGGATTGAGTGCATGGGAATCACTTTTATAAGTTAAAGGGATAAAAGGAAGAAGGCGAGTTAAAATGAACTCTTTCTTTTTTTTTTCTTCACTTTAACTTGGTTTCCTGGAAGGCGGATATTTGAAAAGTTTCACATTTACACACTCTTACAAGGACGAAAGGAGACGGGCCGGGACCCTATGAAAGAATTAAATGTATGCCAAAGCCAAAGCTGAAGCACATAGAAAAATACACACTCCATTCATCTTATATGGTCCAGTCCAGTATACCTCCTCCTGCTCCTACCTACTCTTAGGCCCATCCCAAGAGTAGAAATCAATTCAAGTTTGGAAAATGCGAAGAAATAGATCCTGGATTGGTTTGGTTTGCTGGTACTACGTCTTCTTCTTTTTTTTCCTTCACTCTTTTGATCCTTTCATGTTGTGTGTTGAAATGTGTTTCTGGGGCTATTTGCAAAAGTTTTAACAGGTGCAAACATCCATCGGGAAATTGTTGTTAGTCCTTGTTCAGAATTTTACTTCATACTTTCTTAGTCTGTTGGGTGATGAATTTATCCAAAAAGTAGTTGCCTCAAAATATAATAAGTTTATTTTGTAAATGGGGTGCAGGTCCCTATTCGGGTGACGTTATCAATACTCATGTAATACCCGAATATGTTTTTGTCCATTGTTCCAATTTTGACTTATGATACCCCGCCTTATCCGTAAATGGTTCCACTGACAAATTTGATGTTAAAATGATTGTAGTGAAGCCTTCTACCATTCTTTTTCTTTATAGTTTTTCAAACTTTTATTCTTGACCGAAAATAAAATTTTCCCACCCAAAGCTTCAAATAATATTTTCTCTGAATTTTCCCCGGATAGACTATCAAACGGCCAGTACAGGTCTTCGGCATTACCATAATGCTTTCGGTTTCTAAGATGGTTTTCCAAGGAGAGGTGTTACTTTGATGATCGGCCCGGCCGGCTTGAGTTCTTGTGTTAACTGAACTTTATGAGCCTAAATACCCAAGTGTTAATGCAAAATACTGTGTAATCACGTTTGTGGAATGCGAAATTCCAAAGATCGACGAGGAATGGACAAACATGGGTTTTTTAAACACTTTTGGCTACAGCAGAAATATTCTCAGTAGTTCTTGAGCGATGTGCAAGGGTTTTATTTTTCACATCGCTAACTACTTGTCCCAACAGCTCAAACTTTTCCACAAATTTCTGAATTGTGGTCCGACAAGGTGCTTCACGACTACCGAAAAATGTTTTAGTTATACGAAAAGTCTCTGCCAAATTTTCACCATTTTTATAGTGAATTTTAATAATTTCAATGCGTTGTTGAAGCGTGTGTCGTTCCATTTTAATCAATGGCGAAATTTCTACTTGTCAAATCTCAAAGAATTACAGCTTTAAAAGTATTAACTACTGAAATAGCGGGCTATTCAAAATAACACCTCTTATTGGAAAACCGTTTACAAGCTTGTTTTCAAACCGCGTCGTTCTATAAAAGTCGTGTGGAATGGATTAAGTCTGCAAAATAAATGCTGATTTGCTTCAGGGTAGCATGTCGTCCCCGATCCTCTTTATCATTTTCATTTGATTTAGGTTTTAAATCTTTTTAAGTTGATTTTCCGACGATGGAACGAAGTTCTGGAAGGCATAATTGTACAGTATGAATTGAGATTTACGTTCGGACACCTGCCAATAAAGGCTTATCCCACTGCGAGCCTACCCACATAAAAGAGTCAAGATTAAGCGTTGGCCAAGACCTTTCTTTAGTTATATCCTTTTAGCAATTCTGTGCACAACTTGAGTCATGTCAATACCCTTTGCTGACAAGCGACGACTATATAATACCTCTTGGATCCAATGGTTCTGGAAATGCAATTTGTTTTCGCATTTTTTAACTACAGCCACCCCGATACTCTCACAAGAGGGCTACCTCATACCCCAAAGGAGACCTATCTCCCTTGGTAGGGTTTAGGGTACCAGAATATAGCTTCCGGTGGAGCTTCGTCACCTTCGTCTAATCAATTTAATGTCCGATTCCGGGAAACATCAGAAAGCATCCTAAAATGGGGAGTAAGAAACCAAATGGGGTTCGCTAAAAAAAAAAAAAACCAACCATCCATGAATGGCATTTGTATCGAAAAAAAACTGAGCAGCTTCCAAGTCTGGGAATATGCACTAGGCACTACAAATCACATTTTATAGAATGATCATGTTCTGGATTCCGCCAAAAATGGAGCTGTCCTTTTGGACAGAATATAGAGAAAAAAGCATGTGTATTCTTAAGTGCAGAGATCCATTCTTAAGCCGCACAACACGAATGTGTAACGCATTACCCAGTTTTATTGTAACCCCTTCTTTTGATATTTAAAATTCCACAACCATCGTTAATCTGCTCAGAGCGCGTTGTGTGTTGTAAAATGATCACCTTAGCTATGCTGTATGTTGGCCTTTAGGCAATCCTGGTTTCTGGGTATATTTACCCAGATTTTCGGTAAAATAATATATTTATAAAAGTTGCCATAAGCCATACCCTTTAGCTTGTGCAAAAGACATTGTGATCTATCTTTATTTCATTAAATTTACCAAGAAGATGCTGTCGCTGCCCGTCACGGACCCTAGATAGTCTTCCGAACATGTGAGCGGGAAATTTCTGATTCGTGTCTTGTTTACTTGTCGTCTCTTCAGTTTCCATCAAAGCCACTAAGCCTCGGAGTCCAAAGCAGAGCAAACTTGATATTATTGTTAAGGCCCGCAAGTCATTCCATCATCCACTTCCAAGACATCTTAGAATTTTGTAATGGCCTAGTCCATGATATTGATAGAAGCTTGACTTACTTCGGGTATAGAAGTATTACGGTGTGGATTTGGGTCTTAGAAGCATTTGCGAAGTTCGGAAAAGGCTCCAGACTTCATAATTCATCTTAGCAAAAATGATTGTCTGGATTCGTTCCCTGTACCTATTTTATATTTAAAGAAGGCAAAATAGCATGACTTTTGGAACAGTTACGCACAAATTTTCATTCCGGAAGCAACAAACCAGAAAAAAAACACTGTTCAACAGTTTTGATATATCGAAAACAATTTGTCGATGACATCCTTCCAAATCATATCGCTTGCTTTTGTGATGAAACAAAGCAAACAACACCACGATGTTATCCCATTCAGTTATTGAAAAATATACTATTTCATACCTGTTCCGCCCCCCTATGAAACTCAAACAAAAAAGCCCATAAACTCCCAATCAGAGCTACTCCACGTTCCATGAGGAAAATGTCGACATAAGCCAAAGAAAATTAATGACGCTAATAAACTTCTTCACATCCTCGCATTTTTGTGCACAAATTGCCGTTCTCGATCGTCGTCATACATCATCTGAAAAAAAAAAAACACAAGAAAAGGAAAACCCCGCCTATTTGGAGAAAACGAAAATCAATTGACTACGATAAAGAATCCATTGAATATATATCACCATCAGGACTCCACGTCCCATGACCAAAAATCTATTAATTATCAAAAAAAAAAGGTATAGCTAAGAAACATAAATTCGTGACTTGTTCTTATCCGCTCCATTGAGCATTTGCATCATCAAACGATTGCCCAAATCGTGCTTCTGTCAGCACCATACCCAATACCCGTACCACCACCACCACTATACACACCACTATAGCCATCCTAGGATTCGTCGTCGTTGGAGACGACTATACGACGACTCCTTCTTCCCTTCACCACACTATTCCGGAAAGCAACAGAGAAATCGAATTAAATAAACAAATTCAAATCGTGAGCGAACTGCTGAATCAAGCTAAGAAGTGCTCCTGGCTGTGGTGGGTTGGGTACTACTGGGTCTGCTGAATGTAGCTTTTTTTCAAAGCCACTCGAGAAGCTATAGCCGATAACGCTGCTACCACCGCTTCGCTTCATACCATGCCGCCAGATTCAATAAACATTTTATCACGATTTAAATAAAACAACTTGTACATGGGTTTTGCTCCTGATGCTCTAGTGCTGCTGCTGCTGCTTTCTTTTCGTTAAGCGCTCTCCTAGTCCTTGAGCCTGCTATTGCTATAGAAAACGTAATCGATTGGGAATTCCTTCACACTCATATAGAGGATGAGGATGACTCTAACTCTCTAGGCAAAACGCGACATTCTTTTACAAAATTTTTGTATATATGCCGCGACTCGGTCTCTCACTCCTTTTTGAATGATGCGATTTTCGTCCTTTTTTTTGTGTTTGTATTTTTATTTCTTCAGGCGGCAAATGGAATACATTTTGAATGGCGATGGCGGCGCGGTGGCAAAACTCTTAAACACTTTGCTGTTTCTACATTTTTCATTCGGTACAACACCAAAACCACCCCACACAACAGCTCCTGATCCTCTCTCCCAAAATGAATCGAATTCATTTTTATTCGTAGCACGTGATTGGTGAAAAAAAGGACGTGGTAAGAAATTTTATTTTGAATTTTTTTTTGACAAAATTAGGCCTCGTGGAAGGCAAATATAAAAAAATAAAAATTCGTGGAAAATTCATCAAAATCAAATTTGTTGTCCTTTGGACGTTAAGTGGATTTGTATAGGCACAGCAGCGCGAGGCTATTGCAATAATTGTGGGTGACATATGTTTCTAGAATAAATTAAAACCTTAAAAGTGGAAGGACTTTTAATGAGGACTTCCAAAAAGTCGATGCCCTTGATGCCTGTTAATGAAAATCTTTAAGATCGTAAAATTTTGTCATCTGCCAAAAACTTTTATCAGGATTGTTGCTTTGCTTTTTTGTGTTTGCTTTGTTTGTTATCTTAACTAGATTTGTTCCATTTCTTGTTTTCCAGAAGCAGCTGTTGTCACACTTAAACTCCTCCTCTAGCGTAGGATGGCAACCAGATCCTTCCATATCTATCTGTTGTACCTAGCACTGTTAGCCCAGTCATTTTAGGCATTTTAAACCCCAATCTGCGGAAAAATTCCAATCAAGCTGAATTTTGGTACACACCTTTACTACGGCATTGTTATGAAGATGTGAAAAATCGACATTGATATCGTGCCGGCAAAAAAAGTTATGAAGGTCAAAAGGTCACGAAAACCTAAAAAAAACCGTTTTTCGCAAATATCTCGGTTTCTATAGCTCCAATGATTTTAACGTGTATGACAAAATTGTAGAGCATAAAATTTGCTACAATTTCGTTAGTAAAATCAATTTTGTATGTCGATTAGTTACCGAGATATGGCACTTCGAAAAACAGGTCATTTTTCAAAATTCGCCAAAAAAATGCCAAAAAATGAAGAATTCCACCTTATTTCTTCGGATATACCCGAGAAATCATGAAATATTGCTGTTTTTATGACTTCTTGTTAAAATCACCAACTTTTTACACCCCCCAACGATCCCCGCTTGCCCACCAGGTGCCAGGCCATGCCCATTACTATTGTCATTCCGCCCTAATTTTTATATATTACTTTGTTCTTAGTATACAGTGGGCAGGTAGAAAAAGGTCGGAAGTTAATCAAACTTTGAGATATTGTTCAGGAATATTGAATTAACATTTGACGAAGTTTTGGACCTCACCGGCCCTGTTGAAAAAGAGGAGGAGGGGAAACTGCAAACTTTCCGAGTTCGCTCCGGTTTTCGCTCTATAACTTTTTTTGCTTACGTTCTACGGCAAAAGTGTAGTAGACTTTTTTGTAGAGCGTTAAATTTACTAAAATATTGTTGGTACAAAAATAGTTGTATGTCATTTCGTTACCGAGATACGGAAAAAGAGGAAAAGGGGGAATTGCAAAATGTTCGACTTTGCTCCGGTTTTCCCTCAATAACTTTTTTTCCTTACTTAATAGGCAAAAGTATACAAGACGTTTTTTGTAAAGCATTAAATTTCCTACAATATAAATAGGGCTAAAATTGTTGTTTGTCAATTCGTTACCAAGAAATGGAATTTGAAAAGGAGGGTGGAACTGCAAAATTTTTGATTTGCTCTGGTTTTCCCCCAATAACTTTTTTTCCTTACACTTTACGGAAAAAACGTTTTGATTTTCTTGTAGAGCATTAAATTTTCTACAATTTTAATAGTTCAAAAGTTGTTCCATGTCAATTCTTTATGAATAAATGGAATGGAATGGAATGGAAGGTCAAAAATTAAGCTGTTCCACCCTCCTTTTCAAATTCCATTTCTTGGTAACGAATTGACATACAACAATCTTCGCCCTAGTTATATGGTAGGAAATTTAATGCTTTACAAAAAAGGTCTTGTATACTTTTGCCGTATTAAGTAAGGAAAAAAAGTTATTGAGGGAAAACCGGAGCAAAGTCGAACATTTTGCAATTCCCCCTTTTCCTCTTTTTCCGTATCTCGGTAACGAAATGACATACAACTATTTTTGTACCAACAATATTTTATTAAATTTAACGCTCTACAAAAAAGTCTACTACACTTTTGTCGTAGAACGTAAGCAAAAAAAGTTATAGAGCGAAAACCGGAGCGAACTCGAAAAGTTTGCAGTTTCCCCTCCTCCTCTTTTTCAACAGGGCCGGTGAGGTCCAAAACTTCGTCAAATGTTTATTCAATATTCCTGAACAATATCTCAAAGTTTGATTAACTTCCGACCTTTTTCTACCTGCCCACTGTATACTAAGAACAAAGTAATATATAAAAATTAGGGCGGAATGACAATAGTAATGGGCATGGCCTGGCACCTGGTGGGCAAGCGGGGATCGTTGGGGGGTGTAAAAAGTTGGTAATCTTAACAAGAAGCCATAAAAACAGCAATATTTCATGATTTCTCGGGTATATCCGAAGAAATAAGGTGGAATTCTTCATTTCTTGGCATTTTTTGGCGAATTTTGAAAAATGACCTTTTTTTCAAAGTGCCATATCTCGGTAACTAATCGACAAACAAAATTGATTGTATTAACGAAATTGTAGCAAATTTTATGTTCTACAATTTTGTCATACACGTTAAAATCATTGGAGCTATAGAAACCGAGATATTTGCGAAAAACGGTTTTTTTTTAGGTTTTCGTGACCTTTTGACCTTCATAACTTTTTTTGCCGGCACGATATCAATGTCGATTTTTCACATCTTCATTACAACGCCGTAATAAAGGTGTGTACCAAAATTCAGCTTGATTGGAATTTTTCCGCAGATAAAACCTAAAATTACTGGGCTATATACCAAATCTCAGACCACGACTGCGAATTTTGGGATTGAGCTTCCTTCATTAGTCATGACAGTTGATATCCATGTTTCCTCTGGTCTTCCAATTCGCCTTGTACCTCGAGGATTCCATTGAAAGCAATGCTTCGCTATATATTGTCATCAGCTTTCCTCAGTTTATGGCCAATCAAGCCCCACTTTTTTTGCCAGATATCCAGTAGCGGATTTAGGTTTGACAGCACTTTAGACTTAAGATGATATAGCGCCCTTTTTCTTTCATAAAAAAAAGATATGGAGTATTTAAGTCTTCGAAAACTTAATATTTCTTTAAGTACTCCGTCTTGTCCCTCCCTCCCTTATTGCGATAAAAAGTGTATTCTTACGAAATTTTTTAATCTTTTTTTTTTAGATAGTTCAGATTTTAGTAGTTATACATTCCTTACAAATTATTTTAACAACATCATATCTACCATTGAAATGATACTATGTTTAGATTTTAAGAGCGCAAACAAATATACTTTAAAATTTGGTCTTTACAGACCAAATCAAGTTTAAATTTTAGTCGTCTTACAAATTTTGGCGCCCCTCAAAATTTGCCGCCCTATGCCGGCTTTAATCCCCCACTGTTGATATCATCATCCTCTTTTTTTTGTCCAGTCCTTAACCACTCTTTATTGTCGGATATCTTTTGTGGCCACCGGATCTTTAGGTTGTAGATTATTCTATTTCTGACGTCCAGGTCTGTTCCATCATCGAGTTAAAGATAACTATCCAGATAGATGAACTGAGTTACCTTCTTTATTGTCCCTTGCCTCACTATAACCTGCTGCTATTGGTTTCCGCTGCTGTGGATTATTTTTTGTCTCTCTTTTTGGTGTTTCTCCTAAAGCCAGCCGCTCTTCCATTTTGTTCAAGCGAATTACGCATTTGGTTAAGGCCACCAGTACCATTTAAAATGGATCCCATTGAATACCAAGACTCTCATTATCACCCATCGTGTCAGTCATTACATCATCACGCAAGTAGGAAGAAAATCGATGAGAGAAAACAAACCTGTCTCAATCCCGGTCGCACTTCGAATGCATCCGGAAGCTGTCCGTCCGCTGTTCAAGACGAAACATCTTGCTTTCTTGTAAGATTCTTTTTATTATGGCAACAATTTTACTTGGGATGTCTCTTGCATCAAGGGATCTCGAGAACACCTCGCGATTAACACGATCCAAGGCCTTCTCGAAGTCGATGAATATGAGGTAGAGGGGAGTTTCATACTCTGATAGTTGCTCAAGAACTCGAAAGCCCCTCTTGGCGCCTCTTGAACGAAGAACCGACTCTGGATTTTATCCTCTCCAGGAAATAGTAGGTGCCATTGCCATTAGCTTGGGGAATACGGACAAAATGGTGATATTTCCGAAGTTTGACGAGCACTCTGGCCTTTTCCAGCTGCTTTGTTGTGTTTTAAGAGGAAAATCGCGGTCACAGACATACAGATACAGACCGCCAACTCGTACTCCTCTTGCCTCAAAAACACCCTCAAAATATTTTACTCACCTGTGCATTTTATTTGTTCATGTATTGGTTTCCGTTTTAAAATAGACGGGAGAGCTTAAGAGCGAGCTTCAAAATAAAATACACACCAAGCTTGTTGGCAAAGAGAGAAAATATAAAGAGTTGGCGGTCTGTATGTCTGTGATCGCAGTCTTTCTTTCTTGTACTTGTCGGTATGGGTCAATACTCCTGAAAGACTTACGTACATGTGGCCGTGTCAAGAACTGGGTGATTGGAACTATACCTTGCTGACACCTACAAGGTCCTTAGTCATTTTTATACATTTTCATCTCCGGCTATTTGTCCAATCTGGCCCTTCTATCTCGTCTAATACACATTTTGTGTTTGTGGTGTTGTTTCTTGGGGTTGAGTTTTTGGTTTTGTAATTTGTGTTTCGTGTTTGTTTTATGTTTAGTTTTTCTGGTCTTTCCCATGTTTTGTGAGTAGTGTGTTGTTTTGTTGTGTTGCGAGTATATTCGGTCTATGTTTTGTAGGTCTGTTTTTGAGTTTTGAGTTTCGTTCTATATTTTGTGTTTGGTGTGTTGATTTTATGGTTGTGGTTTGTGTTGCTTGTTTTTCGTTTTGTCTTTTGTGATTTTGTTTGGTTTTGTACTTTGTGTTTTGTTCTCTCTTTCCTATTTTTAAGGGAAGGATGCTTTGTAGCTTTTTAAGTTGTAGCTGGAAGGTTGTATGTTTTTGTGTGTGCTGATTTGTATGCTGTGTCATGTCATTTGTGTTTTTTGTCGAGTATTTTAATTGTGTATTCTTCGCGTTTTTTGTTGTTGTATGGAATTTAATTTTGATTTTTTATTAATTTAAAGTCGAATTTGTAATGTGTTTTGTTTATAAGTATTTTTTCGATCAGTTTGTTGTTGTTTTTTTTTTTTGGTATTTTAGCTTGTAGCTTTGCGTTTTGTGCACTGTGTGTATGTGTTAAAGCTAAAAGTGTTGAGGTCAACCATTATGATACTCATTTGAAAGAATGTTTTTAATTATTCCAATTCATTAATTGGTAGCTGCATTGGGTGTTCTTCAGATTCAAAAAGACGGTAAAAGTATAAACTACAATCCATGCTATAGTAAAAATCAGAATAGAGCGGCAAAAGAGGTTATATAAACAGCTTTGTAAACCAAAAATGTCAGTTGCCATAGCTCTTAAATATCTTCCTCCTCAACTTTCCTTTGTATATAAGAATGAACTAGTGACCTCATTACTTACCAAAGTGACATCTGTCTGCATTTAATTAACCAAAAACAAGCCCACTAACCTCCATCCGATTTCAACCAAAACATTTGTTTTGACTATTTCCCCAACATTCTTCGTTTTCTTTCATCTTGAAATGTCTTAATGCTTTCAATTGAAGAAAGAAGAAATAATATAAAAAAAAAAATTAAACACAAAGTGGTTCCCACTACTGACCTGCAATTATTTGCACTGCACTTGCCGCACAAAATGCAATTACTTGCTCCATTCACAATGTCCGTCCGTCCGTCCATCCGCCGCACTTGCTGCACTTTAATAAAATTCTCATGGCTCTTCTAGGTAACGGGTAGCGGGTAGAAGAGAAGGCATGGATGTATATGTATTGTATAGATGGATTGTGATGGCCGCTTGTAGCACAACTTGCTTAGAGATGGCAAAAAGGATTAATAGGAGCAAAATGTTAAAGGACATTGAAGAAAATAAAAACAACTTGCTCGGATATAAGAAAAGACGAAGAAGAGAAAAAAAAATTGCCAAAGCAATTGCATTTCAATGGAAACGAGAACGACAAGAGAAAGAAGGACTTTGGACAAGAAGACTTTTCAGGATTTTTTTTTTTATTATTTGTTTGCTTTACTCAATGTGCCGATGATTTTCTTTCCATCAATAAGACAATTGTGTGAGAGACGTGTCCTTATCCTTATCCTTAGCCATTTGCACTAAACTAAAAGTGTGTTCCGATGGAATCTTTTTCCCATGGCCTCCATTTTTTATTTTTCTTGTTGTTGTGCACAATTTCATTTTTTTTTTCTTATGAGTACAAGTAGTCTATGAAGAAAGACTTAAGATGTTCTGTTCTATGAAAACAAATAGAGTAAAAAAGAAATTAATATCCTGCAGGAATTCTTGATTTTTCTTCCATTTTCCTCAACTGGCTTATGCGTCTTTCTTTTTTTTATAATTTTTTATTTTTTCAGTTTTTCTGTTTTTCTGTTTTTCTTATTTTAATTTGAACTTCTTTTTATTCAAAAATGCTAAACGGTTTTTCACTCTACTTAGCCTTTGATGGCTTCTTTGCGGATTGAAGTATTTGTCCTTAAATTTGGTTGAGCAATACATTTTGATTTCGAGAGTACTTTGAATGGCGAAGAGCATTTTAAAGATTGGATTCTGCTTTTAGTGAATTTGCTTTTATTTTGATGTCTGCACTTTCTAAACATTATAATGACATAATTTCGACTATATACAATTTTAAAGACTTGAAGAGTTTGGAAAAGGATAAAACGCTTAAAGAGCAAAAGAAAAAAAAATACTTTTTTTTCGAATAGCTAGTTTTGAATATCATTTTTAAACTGATTTATAAACTTCCAATAACCTAATTCAGACCATATATTATGCAAGTTCTTTGAACTTTCCTTTTTTGCTATCATTATATCATGCAATAATCTGTTATCCTACTCCTTGAAAAGTAGACTCTGGCGAATCTGAAATTAAGTCTTTAAAGACCAAACCAACCAAAGCTGATGTTTGATGATGATGGTCGGTCACCTTATACCACTGGTTTAAGATAACTACTTTATTCCTACACACTTAAATTTCGAATAAGCTTATTTTCATAAGTGGTCCTTAGCAAGGGTTGGTTCAGCACAAAGAAGTTTGGAAGTCTTAAAAAGCTTCATCGAATTTAAATAAACTTTATAACAAACAAGTAGTGTCTTTTAAAGGTCATTCGAGCCATAGATTCAGCTTTTTAAATCATCAATGCAAATGAACATCAATATTCCAAGCTTAGAATAAATAGTCTAGTCTAAAAAGAGTCCGATTTAGATTTTGAGTTCAAGTTTGAGAGTTCAGATTCAATTCCTAGCCTGAGTCTGGGACCGATTTCTGGTCCGACTGTGATGAGAGGAACGAGATAATATGTAGGCACCTATAAATTTTGTTTGAATATTTTATAAACTGTAAATCATAGAATCAATTTATCTCTTTTCTTAGTAGAAACTAAAAAGTTTGTATATGAAAAGAAATTTTTTAATTTCGGGCGTGGCTGACGCCCACTTTTCATGAAAGAACGAAGAACGTAGTTTTAAAAATTTAAGGTTCTACCAATATTCAATTTAAACCTTTTTTCTTCCGTTCGTTTTATGGAAAATATATCTCTACATTTTCTTGTGTACTTTTTTTTTAATACGCCCACTTTTAAAGGCGTAATTTTGATAAAATACCTTTGTTCAGGTATGATCGTTTAAAAACTACTTGATTCAGCTGTAGTTTTACACATATGCCTAAATACTGACTAATTATCAAAGCTTTTTAAGACACGCCCACTTTTAAGGGGCGTTTCCGTCAAAAGTCGTATAATGCATTAATTTTTTAACGTTTTTTAACTATAGGTGGCAGTTTTGAAGTAAAAAGATAAACACTTAGATTTATATTCCTTGGTTACGTAGCAGAGTGTGGTTCAAGAATTGTTAAAAACACCCTTAATCGCTATTTACATTCAAAATCTAATTTTTAAAATAAGTTTTGCCTTGTTTTGTTCAAATCGATCTGCAAGAATAAAATTGAATGTCACTGAGCTCATACTAATTGCCTTGGCAATAAAAAGTCTTAACTTTGGGCGTGGCACACGCCTTTTTTTATTGTGCCAGCGTTAATTGAACTACATCACACCACACAAAATTAATGTTTTTGAATTTTTTTCTGTCTGCTAAAGAAGAATTTTGTTTCTGAAACTGGAACTTCGGCTGTCTGCGATGCGAACGCATACACATATAAAAATATAGATAATAGGGTATATCCAACAGTTCGTTGTAAACGTACTAATAGCTCTCGCTTATGTTTTTATTATTGTTGGGTGCACTACGTTATGTGCATAACGCATTTTCTGGAGAAAATTGACCGCTAAGTCATAAAAATTGAGAATTCTAAAAAACTGGATAATTTAAGACTGAAACAAGACATCGAATTTCTTTAAATACGATTGCAAAGGTTTTTTTTTCTAAAAAAAAGTTTAAGCGAAGCTTTTATTATTAGCACTAAAAGCACAGTAAGTTTCTGTTAACATGGATCAGGATGCTAGAAATATACCCTGCTTTTCTTAAAACCTGTTTAGGGTTGTCATAATTGGAAACATTAGGTACCTACTATAAAAGAAATTCTTCAAACATGTCCATAAATCATTTCCCAAAATATGTTCTGCGAATAAGAAAATACCCTCTGTAACATAAATAATTATTGTGAGCTTATTTTTTTTTAAATAAGTAATATTTTTTTGGTTAAGTGGAAAAAGACCCACTTTGTAACTTTTTTTGATTCGATCTATTCGGCAAGTAAAATGTACTCATAAGGAATAAATAACAAGGCTTTGTCACAGAAACTTTCTCGAATGTCCAACATTATGTTCAACGGCAGTCCTGAAATTGAGATAAAAAAAAAATTTATTAAATTCATTTGTTATTCAATTTAAAATAACTGTTCGAACCTGATTTCCCATCTTAAATCTCATTTTTCAAATGTTTTGTATTTTGTGAAAAAAAATTCAAATTAACGGTCTATTAGTTATTTTTTTTTTTTTTTTTTTGATACACAAAATCGCTCTTATGTGTTACAGTGGTCTTGGAGCTTGAGGTTCTGAAAAAAAAAATACCAGGGAAAATTATACGAAATTTTATTAATCACTTAAAAATAATTAGTTAAAATGTTTTATAAGAACAGAAGCAAGCCAACTGATTTTATTTATTGTTTACAAGGATAGGCAAAGCCAAAAAGTAATGTTTTCTCAAAAACAACTTCAACGATTTAAATGAAATATTCTGGGTTGGGTCTTCTTCTCAAGCCCATTTTATATCTGGGTTACAATTAGTTTTTAAAAAATGACAGGAAAATGATAATAGGTACACACAATATGGAACCATATTCTTTTTTTTTTTTCAATTCAATCTTGCACTCAATTGATTTCGCTAAAATGTTTTCGCTATGAAGTGTGTTGTCATTGAAATTATATTGCATCCATCAAACATCACAAGTTAAAAAAAAAAAACAGTTTTCAATTAACAGAAGTATTTTCATATTTGTTTCAAATAGTTTTTCCAGAAAAATCCTTGTTTGAGGTAGTTTAGTTTTTTTGTTCTTATATTAAGAAATGGAATGGGACTAGGGCATGTATTTTGAAAAAAAAAAAAATTATTTAGAAAAATCTTAAAGTTGTTAAAGAGTTTTCTTGAGAAAACTAGGTATACAATAACATTTCGTTGCTGAATATCGTTCCTATGAAAAAAAAAAAAAAATTATTGAAAATATTTTGAGAAGTTTTTTTAAGAAAAAATATGTTTTTTTTTTGAAAATATTTCAAATTTTTTCGAAGATGTCATTATTCATTTTAAAAAAAATTTAAGTCCTCGCCTGGTTAAATTATATTTAAAAAAAAATTCAATCCGCCCGTTTTCAATGAATATTTCGAAAACTAAATAAAAAAAAAAAAATAAAAAAAACAAGTTTTTGAAATTTTTTAAAACCAATATTAAATTTAAATGGCTTCCTGCATTAAATTTTTATTTGAGATCGGAATATTAGCTCGCGAGAAAACCTTCATACTTTGAAAAAAAAAAAACTGGTTCTATGAGAGGGACCGTTATAAGACAAATTTCGAAAAATCTATTTTTACTATAAAAGATAGAAATCGTTAAAGCCGTTTTCGATAAAATAAAGCTTTTTATTTAAATGTATCTTAATTGAAAAAAGACCCCGCTAGGGAATTCCAAATAATTACTAAATACCAAGTTAGAAGGAAATCGGACCATCTGTCTAGGCTGTAGAGTCGCGAACAGACAGACAGAGTGACATAATTTCCAGACCCACTTATTACGACTTCTCCATCATCGTCATGTCAAGTGTGATTGTTATTTCTTAATTCTATTTTGCACGAATCCATAACTTGCCTTAAATAACCTTTAATCGCAAGTAAAAAGGATATTTAAATCCTGGTAAAAAATTTGTTTGTAATTTTTTTTTCACACAAAGCTTGCAAGTTAAGTGTTTGAAGATTCAATTTTAAATGTATTGTTGCCATGGTATTTGGGAATTGACAGAAATTGTTGATGTTGAAATAAAGTGGAGTCATATTATGGTATTGTTCATATTAAATGTATAGGTTCCACTTGATAATATTACACACAAACACACAAACATACCTAACTCCACTCCTTGTATTAAATAAAATAATATTGATCCAAAATTTCCTGCAAACTTAATTCTTGGAAATCTCGAACTCAATATTTCATCCGAACCGAACCAAACCGAATCGAATCACATCCTTGCAAATCAAAGTACCAATTATCATCATAAAGGATAATAAAATTATGTCAATCAAAATATGAATCCACAAAATCGACTACATAAACAAAATTATTTATATATTTCAATAAAACTTTTATTTCTCATATATGTATATACATACATACATAGCTAGCTATACATATTTTGCTAATTCCAATTTGTCATTCTTGTTTGTGTTTTGTTCTGTTCTACAGAAAGACGTTATCATCCTCAAGCCAACTGGATCGGATATCCTTAGTTGTGTGTCAAGAGGCAAACGAGAGGTAAGTCAATGATAAATAATATATATATTCATCTCTCTATTTTATATATAAATAGAAACAATATAATATACATACATGAAGTGTTTTTGTGTCTTGAAGACAATATAATATAGAAGCAAGAAGAATAAAATGAGTTCTCTATATTGAACAACTATGTCCTTAACACGTTTTCGTGTATCTGTGTCTTGTATTTCTATTTCTATTTCTATCTTTTCCTTACAGAATTTCGAATGTCAAAATCATATACGTGTGATTCAGCAGATGGACTCGGGTAATCGTTTATACGTTTGTGGAACAAATGCTCACAATCCCAAGGACTATGTGATATATGTAAGTTTTTTTTTTTTTTTTTTTTCTTTTGCGTATTGTCCTTACAAAAAGCTTACTAACGACAAAAATTCTTCTTTTTTTTTTTGTGTTTTTTTTTTTGGTAAAATTCTCCTTTAGGCGAACTTAACACATTTACCCAGATCTGAATACGTGCCAGGAATCGGTTTGGGCATTGGTAAATGTCCATACGATCCATTGGACAATTCGACGGCCGTTTATGTGGAAAAAGGCAATCCTCATGATTTGCCAGCTTTGGTAAGTTTTTTTTTTCTGAATCCTGACTTAACCAAACGATAAAGAGAGAGCGAGGGTGGACATTTTTATTTTTTTTTATTTAACTTGAAAATATTTTAACACGTGGAGAGTCATTCGCCCGACGGACGACCGACCGATGGCGACGGCGACGACGAATTGAAATTCCGTAAAAGGACACAAAATTAAATTACCAATCAAAGGATATTGACGCGATGTCAATATTCATACAATTTTTTTTTCTTTTCTGTCCGCTCTCTTTTTATTATTTTTTGCTTTCAGTTTCAGGAAAAAAAAAAAAATTGGTATTCAATCTATCTGAACGTTTGGCTTATCTCTTCAATTTCAGTATTCGGGGACGAATGCAGAATTCACAAAAGCAGACTCTGTGATATTTAGATCAGATCTGTATAACTTGACTTCTGGCCGAAAGGAACATAATTTTAAAAGGACACTCAAATATGACTCGAAATGGCTTGACAGTAAGTTTTTTTTTTTTTTGCCAAAATAATTCTACTCCCTGAAATTTGTTTGAAATTTGGGATATTGGGGTTGATGAATAAATGAGTGCGAGTGAGTGGGTAAAGGGATGCCATCGCCATATACATATTCAAGGATTTAATATTTTTGAATTCACTCACTGGGTCGAATATGATTTTTAGCGATTTTTTTTTTTAAGTCCCTTGTCATATTATTCCCCCATCCATCCTGAGGGGTGAGAATAAACGGGATCATAACGCAATTTCACATGAAAAGGTCATGGATTTTTTTTTTGCCTAGCCTGTCCTTTTGTTCGTGTTCGTTTATGTGGTTAAAAATAAAAAAAAAATTCTTTTTATATTTTATTTTAGTTTTTATTATTATTTTATTAAACTCTGGTTGTTCCAAAGCCGAGATATGAAATGGAGTCGGAGAGAAGCAATCGGAAGCAATTTAATAAAATACCAGAACATACCCGTTTACCCATACACAGTAGAGCATCAGCGAAGGGAATCACAATTCACAATAAAATAAAAAAAAAAAAAAAACCATCTGAAAGCCAACTTTATTTATCCATCAGGCACAAAAAGGACCAAAGAATAAGGCTTTGGCGTTGGAAGGACGTTATTAATTGAAATGAAACTGATGGGATGGTTGAATTGGCTGATTTTTTTTTCTCCATTTTATTTTATTATTATTTTATTTCACATTATGAGGGCAGTCGTGCTAGCTACCTCAACACATCAGGGAGAGTTTCAAAAAAAAAGTAAAAGTTAAATATTATGTCGTTGATGTTGTTCGACCGGAAACAATTTTCGAAACAACGGATATGAAATGGAAGGATTCTCGATTTTTTTTTGCTCTCCTCCGTATTTGGAAATACCCTACCCCTTGATTTTTCATCGATATAATATTATAATCATCATCATCCACGATGATGTTTTAACAAAAAAAAAAATTTTGTATTGTAAATGATATTAAAGTTTTTATTGATTGATGATTAATTTTTTTTTTTTGTTAAATGCAAGCGTGACCTACTTTTTTTACATCACAAATAAAAATATTTTTTAGTGAAATAGTTGTAATATGAGTTTTTATTATACAAAAAAAAAATTAAATTAAACAGGATATTGAGTAGTTATTGACAGTTAACAAGCAGACATATTTTTAGAGTGAAATTGAATATTATTTTTATTTGAGCAGTTATCAAGTATTTTAAATCATTTGATTGGTTGCACATTTGAAATATGGTCTTATTGAAATTTTTACGAATAGGCTTTTTAGTTTTGGCAGTTGGTATAGTCATATAATATTTGTTTAAAAATGAAGGAAAAACATAACGTGAACAATTATTTAGTGAGCTGTCAATCAAGTGGCTTCTAAATACATTATTGAAGTATGGGAACAAAACGTATTCTAGGTTTAAAAAAGGGAAACCGACATAATTCCGTCTGGTGCTGCAGTCCTTCCTACTATGACTGGATTCAATTATTTCTAAAAAAAAGGTATAGTTTTGCTGCTGTTTTTGGAAACCAACCACTCCAACCCTTCCCAAGATCGCGTTATGAATTGCTAAGTTCTTTTTATCCAAGGGTGTGTGGAGGCGGACAGAGCCGTTCTGAAGTTTGTGAATTTTCATAAGCGAAAGCTTATGAAGGGTGATTCACTTAAGGTGTGCCAAACAGCTAGATCGAGTAGGTTGGGTTGGGACATGAAAAAATGCTCTTTCAAACAAAAGAACCTTTTTTTGCATAAAAACACAAAAATCTAGCCTTACAACTTACGATATAGCACAAGTGATGCAATTTTTTGTGTGTTTTTTATGAAAAAGTAGGTTGGGATATTTTTGAATAGCTTGGCAACAAAAAGTCCTAGAGCCATACGGTTTTCAGTGTTGGACTTAATACTAAAAAAAAACATTAAATCCAGACAACAAAAATAATACTTAAATACATACAATTAAAAAAAAAATTAGTTTGAAATTTTTTTTTATTTTTTTGTCAAAATTTTGAAATTGAATGTTAATATTATGAAAACGGTGCACTGAAATAGCTTTATTTAAAAACACATTAAAGGAGGAGATTTCTGGCTTTACAAAAATGTATGGCATGGCATTGTAGGAGTTACAGTTATTTTTTAATAAATTTTGTTCCAATTTAAGTCATGTTGTTAGAAAATAATTGCACTTACTGGCTAAACGGTGATGAATAGACCCCCTCCCATACGATATTTCTCTTGTCACAACTCAACCTACTGCTACAGCTCTTCAAACAACGGTTTTGCCGATTTCCCTGTATTAGTCGAATAATCTTTTATTTTTAAATGGGAACTGGCAGGTAAGAACAAAAAAAGAGAAAAGGAAAATGGAAAAAAAATGATTCACTCAATAACGACAAACCACAAACTTCATCATAAGTCATCGTCATCGCATCATTATCACTCATTATTTTCATATTTTAATTTCTCATCGCATCCTCATCATCTTTGTCTCATCTCGCCAAACGCGTGATAAGATTTCCCTCATAAAGAGAAACCAGTGCCAAACTTAAACATAGTAAAAAACACTCAACCGAAAGAGTTTTAATTCATAGCATAGGTGCAACTTTTAATTTTGCACGCTGTAGTGTAAATAGTAAATGAGTATGAATTTTGTACGTCAGAATTTCTGTTTGAGTAACATTAAACATTGCTGACTTCGATTTCATATAGAAGTACTGACATCGCGCGCATGTTATCAACATGCACGCTGTTAATTGTCTGTATATTTGCTGTTAAATTTTTTTTTATGTTATGTTACACTACATAGGGGTGGGTGGGTTATGAAAATAAAATTTCTCAATGAGTGTGGAGATGGAGAGGAGAGTTTGTCAGCAGTTTTATGAAGAGAAAAATAGCATATAGCTAGTTAGGTAGGCATCTTTTGCTAAGCGAACTTTGTAATTTTTTTTCACTGTGGGACTGTGGGTGTGAATAAAAAGGTAAACATCGACTTATTTTTTGAATAGTAGATATGTATAGTATATACAGGGTGATTCACGAGCGTTGTGCCAAAAAGCTAGAGCGTGTAGGATGGGTTGAGACAAGAAAAAAATCGTATAGGAGGGGGGTCTATTCCCCTCCGTTTAGCCGGGAGGGGCAATTTTCTAAAAACATGACCTTAATTTGAAAAAAAAAAATATTAAAAAATAACGGTAACTCCTACAAAGCCATGCTATACCTTTTTGTAAAGCCAAAAGCATTGAATTTTGAGAACAAAAATAATACTTAATTACTTAAGATTTTGAAAAAAATTAGTTTTAAAATTATTTTTTTTTATTTTTTTTCAAAATTTTGAGTCTGAAAATTAATATTTTGAAAACGGTTCAATAGAATTACTTCATTTAAAATTACAACAAAATAGTAAGGTATAGCATGGCTTTGTAGGAGTTACCGTTATTTTTTAATAATTTTTTTTTCAAATTAAGGTCATGTTTTTTAGAAAATTGCCCCTCCCGGCTAAACGGAGGGGAATAGACCCCCCCTCCTATACGATTTTTTTCTTGTCTCAACCCATCCTACACGCTCTAGCTTTTTGGCACAACGCTCGTGAATCACCATGTATATATCTGTCTTTAAATTCAAATAAGCTGTTAGTTATTTAATGAATATCATATCATAAGAAGAAGGTAGTAGTTACGAGGTAGTGACTATTTTAACGCTTGCCCAAGTCGCCCATTGGATTCAGCGTCCTGCACATTTGCACTGCTTGCACGTATAGCTTGTCCGGCCCTGGAAATGACAGACTAACTTTACGCTACGGACAGTATGCGACTGATTGGTCATCTTAGGGGTTATTTCCGACTATCGGCCATGGAAGTAACATTTGGAAGTATCTCTCAGGTACTTGGGTGGGTTGGCCAGTCCTTCTTCAATAACATCTGACGAGCGCTTGGATTTTAGTAGTACGGTACCTGGAGGTGGATACAAAAATAATAAGTGCTTTAGTTAAAGGGCTTAGATTAAGATAGATGTAAGTGATAATATAAGTTTAAATTCGTACCAACGAATTTAACTTTGGCGGAGGTTTCATTTTTATTATTTTTGGTGGTGGAAAATTGTTCTTTTTGTATGCATTTTTTATTAATTTTACTTAGGTTTAGTTAAGTTAGTTTTGAAATAAAAGCACGATACTTACATTTTCCTTCAGGTGGCGTCAAAGTCCTGTGATTTGTGGTAAATTTTCATACCTTTTAACGTAGATTCATTTCTCTTCCAAACTCCTATTCCTTTCCGTAAACTTTCTTCTTTTCTGCTAAGATATTTTGATTGTCGAGTAGGAGGGATAAGTGGAAGCAGCAAAGAACCACCCTCGATTCCGTTGAGCATAGCCGTGCAACGACAAGCGTGCCTCTGGCTTTTACTTTCCCAAAGTATGTCCCCAGTGGAACCCTGACTCACAACAAGCAAATCTCTTAAATTTGATTAGAGAATGGTAGATGAAGGTTTTTAAGACAATCGAAATGCTTTTTTGTGTCTTTGACTCTGGTCTGGTCGATTTACACACTTTGAGAACTGCCCACGTTGGGCGCCAATTGTAGCTTTTTTCCATTTAGACAGGTAGATAAATTAACCCGCAAATAGTGACGTGAATAACGGGCCAATAAGAACAACATTAAAACCCGGTATCACAGATCGTGCGTCACCAATGGCGGGTTTAGGGTTTGAGAATATCATATCCATCTTTGCAACTGAGCAATAAAGAGCATGATTGCAATTGTACCATCCCATATGATTGTCTAGACTGGGAACAGAATTCAAGATATAAGATATTAAAGACAGTCTCGTTAGTAAATGTCCTCGTTCAGGCAGATAAGTGATGGGCGTTCCTCTCTTTCGAGACAAAGTTAGGAAATTGGTTAATGTGAATATGGACGAGTGAAAATTCTGACTGGAAAGTTCCCGTAGGGAGACTCGCCGAAGATTCCGCTAATCAGTTCCAATGTTGATCCGTCAGTATGCCAGACCAGATTTTTGCTAGACGGATGTGGTTTGAAGCGTTATTCCCAATTGTCCTTTAAAGAGATCCGTGTGAACTTCTGTGTCGGGACTGCGACATGATATCCCGCCAACACCTAAATCCCTTAAGGTTTTCCAGTAGAAGCAATGTTTAAGGACTCTTGAGTTTGGGTTGCGTTTATTTAGTGAGTCGATGAAGAATTAGTTGGAATTCCATCCCAAGGAATTTGTGGATTGGAGAAAATTCCGCAGTGATGCTAAACGCAAACTTTTGTGTGAAACATGCTGCAAGTTTTCTGGGAAGCAAAACAATTTTTTTAATTTTCTATTTAACTTTAATAGATACATCTTATTCATCAACCCTTATCTTTATTAAGGTCGAACAATAAAAAAGAAAACTGTTTTTATCCTTATTAACTTTTCTTTTGCAGAACCGAATTTCGTTGGAGCCTTTGATGTTGGCGAGTACGTGTACTTCTTCTTCCGGGAGCACGCTGTCGAATACATCAACTGCGGCAAAGCCATCTACTCAAGAATCGCCCGGGTATGTAAAAACGATCGAGGGGGCAAGTACATGATCAGCCAGAATTGGGCTACTTATCTGAAGGCGCGCATCAACTGCAGCATATCAAGTGAATTCCCCTTCTATTTCAACGAAATCCAATCCGTCTACAAAATGCTGCACGATGATACAAAATTTTATGCCACCTTTACAACGAACACACACGGCATCCTGGGATCAGCAATTTGCAGCTACGACATTAAGGATATCAATTCAGCATTCGAAGGTGAGTGCATACGGAATAAGAAGAACAATTTTTTCTTTTAGCAAGATATGTTTTTGTGCGCGTTTGCCAACTATAGAGGACACATATTTGCTGACTTGGGCTTATTCCAGAAACTACCAACTCCGCCATGTCCTCAGACTCACTCCTTTTTGTCATCGTTGCCATAGCGTCATATAGGTATAAAGATGCGATGCATGGTGTGAAAATGATATGCAGCTGAATAGGTTCCTAGACAAATTCGACAGCATCCTGCGAGACGACAGTTGGCTTTCTCTGCCTTACCATGCATACTCGTACATACACATCTTCAACTGAGTATAGAAATGCAGCCAACAACTTGAAAACTCGTTGAATTTTCGTTCTCATTTTTTTTTTATTCAATCTCGTCCTTGACGCGCATCAGCCATGTCCTTTTTTTTTGCATTTGGTTGATTCGTGAAGTAGTTTGACACATCACTGGAAGCAAGATGTAACCGAACGGAAGGTATCCTTTCTCATCGAATACCCCTATCAACCTAGTAGAAAAAAAAAACTAGCATACTCCAAAGGAGAGGAGGAAGTGATGGTGGTGTATGAATCTGATGATGCACTGCGGAAGCAGAAATTCAAGTGACACTTTTACGCGGTTTTTGCACTTTTTTACACGCTTCCTCCTCGTTCGAAAAATTATCCCCTGGGATTTTGCCAGGACATCAAGCTCGCTCTCCTCTATACGTGAACATGAACACTAATATTTTTTTTTCGTACCTTGCCGTGTGTAGTGTAGTGAATGACACCTGGCAATAACAGCACCAGCCGGATATGTTATGTGTGCAGCATGGAATATCAAGGATTTCGCACCTCAGAAGGTGATTCGTGTCCTTTTTTTTTTGTTGCTCCCCTCAACCTCTATGGTGTGGTGTGGTAAGGTGGGCCCGAATAGTGTTTTGCTGGGTTGTGTTGGATGGATGACATTCATTTGTAATACTTGCACGCATTTTACTGCCATGGCAATAGTGTGTTGTAAAATATAATATATGCCATGCCTGCTGTTTGTGTTGAAGTTAGAAAGAGAACGAATCGTTTTATGTGTTTTTTTTTTGCCGGAAATGGGAAAAAAAATTTCCTCTCGAATAAGGATATTGCTGGAGATGTATGATGGCTACATTTTGTACACTGACTGACTTGAAAGCTGAATTTTCATCTTTTTCATTCTTTTCCATGTGTGATGTCTGGGATTTCTTTTTTTCAGTACTTATTTTTCCTTTTGAAAAAATATATAAAGATACCTTCTCGTATAGTGTTAGATAATTTAGTTTGGGTGTAGTTCGGAAAGTATTGTTTGCGGAAAATTGATTTCAGGATACCTACTTTGTGGTGTGTTAGATGTCAGATGCTACACACTGAGGTACCTAATATGTACCTATACAAATACATTGTAAAGAAAATGAAAAATAACAATTGCTCAATTTATACTTATGATTTACAATGAAAGGTGTATAAGGGAGTTATGACTTCATGATCATAGTATATATTTGTAAGGATACCTGCAATTGTAAAACTTTGAAAGGAACTGTGCTAAAGCACGTTTGAAGAGTTAGTTTTTCATAAAACATTGTATAGTTATATATTGGCTGGAGCTTTGAAAAGTGCGGCTTCATAACAAATCAAATTGGCTTCCTAATTGTCGATTTTTCACTTGCGATTATAGGTACTATAAGGCAAGTTATGCATTCGTAAAAAAAAATTCTAACAATCAAACATGACATAACGACCGCGACGATAGAGAAGTCGAAAAAAGTGGGTCCGACAATTCTGTCTGTCTGCCCGTCCGCCTGTATCGGCACCTACAGCCTAAACGGCTGATCCGATTTGCTTCAAACTTGGTACGAGTAGATAGTATTATTATAACGTCTGACAGAGGAGTTTTTGGAATTAGCATTCTATATGATTTTTAGTGAATAATTAATTTTTCTCAAAAACGGCTTCTATGGTTTTGATAAAACTTTCTGAATAGTGTTTCATGTGCAAGCTTTATGTTTTGGTTGGAATAATTTTTTCAGGAAAAGTCTTATAACGGTACCTACCATAGGACCGGTTTTTTGAAATCCGATTTTCTCATAAGCCACTTGACAAATTTCGATGAAATTTTTAATGTAGAAGCCCTTTTATAAAAAAAATATAAATTCTTAAATTTTTTAAAAAAAAGTTTTTTGAATTTTTTAAAAAAGTTTCAAAATTTTTTTTTAATTTTTGTTTTTTCCAAAAACGGTTTAATCTATATTTTCTTAATTTTATTTTTCTGATAAAAACTACGAAGTGTTAGAAGTTGGCATGCTCAAACAAAATTTGGAATATATTTTCGAAAAGTTTTTCAAAAAAAACTGGTCGAACGATTTTGAAAAAAAAAATTCGTAAAAATTCAAAAAAGTAAAAGAAACCTGATGGTTTACTTCATTTTCTCTAAAAAAAACGTTTTAGGTATTGATTTTTAAGTGATTTATAAAATTTCATATGATTTTTTGAACGCTTTTTTCCCAAAATCACAAGCACCCAAAATAATTTTAACACATAAGAGCAAGTCTGTACGACCCAGTCGTGCACTTTATTTCTTTTTCGTTGGCATTACGAAAATTATGATGAAGCTAAATTCTAATGCAATCAAATCAAAAAGTATGCTTTTAACGACTGCATATACGCGGCGGCGGCGTGTTTGAAACATGAGCACGGTGGAAGAATTTTTTTTTTTTTTGTAAATTAACTGAAAACAAAACCATACATTGTTCAACAAAAATTGTCAGTACAGGAAAGGTAGGACGTTTTCCTCTCAGTCTAGTTGCTCTCACAGGGTTTCCGTTCCTTGCATCATAAATAGCGGAGAACAAAGTGCATTATGGTGACCTTTGATTTGAGACGAATTTTAAAAAAAAATTATTTCGGCAGTAATAGATCCATTGTCATGATGGAATGTGTGTACAAAATATTTAGTGACAAATACGATATTTATGGTAATCAGTGTTTTGTAAGTGGCAGATTTCTTCTATTCTTTTGAAAAAGCTCACCCATAAGCCTTGTAGATACTGACAACTTTCGTTGAACAAAGTGTAATGTTATGTATAACTTTTTAATATGTAGTAGATTTACCAAAATACCAAAAAGAACCTTACCTTTGGCATTGAAGGAAATGAGCCACGTACTGAGACGATTCGAGACACCATTTTCTTTCCGTTCTTTTGAAACCCCTCAGGCGAGAGATAGATTTTGCATTTAGTTTGGCGAAAGTCATTGTATTTCATTGTGCAAGTTTAAGTCTTAAAAAAGATAACATATTTCTTTTGTTGCAAAATTAAATCTAAATCTATGTTAAGAGTGTTTTTAGACGTGTAGTCTAATCTTGGGGTCCAATTTTCGAACACTGTGCAGCATATGATTCCGTAAATCGGAAATAACGTGGAGCTGTTTTAGAAGTTGTCGATCGAATCTGGCTTATAGGCTTAGATACCCTCATAGAACATTAATAGTCCACCGGTGTAAAGTCGCACGGTCTTGAGGGCTAAATCAGAAGTCCAAAACGGGAAATTATGCGCTCACTAAATGTTTCCTTCAACAAATCAATTGAGGCACGCGCTGTGTGACGTGATGTGATGTGCTGACTTGTTGAAATCAAAGATCTCCCACATTAAGGCGAATAAATTCAGTAACGAAAAAGTCATGGCTCTACCCTCTGATGGCTGGCATCGTTTTAAGGAAATTACGGACCAATGATTCGAAAAGTCTATAAAGCAAACCAAACTGTCAGTTTTTCTGAATGTAAGAGCGTCTCAACACTCCAAATATGTACCCATTCAACCAAAAAAGAGCTTTGTCAATGAACAAAATTTTCTTGAGCGTTTCGCGAACAGAACTTTGTTTTTCGAAATAAATCTGCTAAATTTGCATGCGTTGTTCAGGCGTCATTTTATTCCTGTCAATGAAAACAGTGCTGCCAATTTTAAGTTCATAAATTAAAAAAAAAAAAAACATTAAATTACATGCCAAGATCTCCTGACTTTTTCCAACACAAGCTTATTTAAATTTATAAAATTCAAAATTAGATACCTTAAATGCAATCCTCTTTTAAATAAATAAGACATTATTTATTTTGCATTCTCCGGCTTAAGAATTTATTTTGAAATAAAAGAATAAAAACTTATGACACAAAAGTAGGTAGACACCTGAAAACGGATCCCGCAACAACCCCTTAGAAATACCTTGAATACAAAATTAAATGGCCCAAGATGGCCACAGACAAAACGTAGACTACCGTTATGCAAAATGTATTCAAATGACAACATTGAAACTTATAACTCTTAATATTCAAAAAATGACGTTTGAAGAATTATAATCGACAGTGATTTTAAATTTAGCGAAACACTTAACATCAAGTTCCTTGAAATTGCGCCAAAAGATTGCATAAAGTGCTTTTTCTCTTACAAAATCCATACAAATCTTCCCACCATAAATCTTAAGTTTAACTCTTAACTTAACTTACAATCTCGCACAACAACAACAACACTAACCTATCCAAGAGAAGACCTCGTCTGTAAACGAAACCATAAATACATCTATCTGATGCTCACATAAAGTCCTTTGCCAACACACATTTCGAATAAATTAATTTTAAATCTCAACCAAAACATAAAATATAGATACAAAATAAAAATAATAATAATAAAACATTTTATATCCTTCCAGGAAAATTCAAAGAGCAAGCCACATCCAATTCCGCATGGCTGCCTGTGTTGAACTCTAAAGTTCCTGATCCACGTCCTGGCACATGTATCAACGACACTTCAACCCTTCCGGATTCGGTGTTAAACTTCATACGAAAGCATCCGCTAATGGATAAAGCTGTGGATCATGAGTTTGCCAATCCAGTCTTCTTCAAACGTGATGTTATCCTTACCAAATTGGTGGTCGACAAGTAAGTTATAAATTTTGGCACACAGCACAACTCGCTAAGTGTTTTTTTTTTTTTTTTCATAATACACTGAGAGAAAAAAAAATAAGAAAATGAATAAAAACAAATCCTTAAAGGATGTCGTCTTTTGACGTGTGTGTTGCAAGCTGCAACTGATATTGCACACGCCAAATAAACTTTTTTCAAAAAACTCAATATAATAAAAGATAGGAAAATCTTGGTAAAAAATATATCCTTTTTTCCTTTTTTTTAAGGATTCGAATAGAAAAGCTGAACCAAGAATATTTGGTATATTTCGCCGGCACAAACACGGGCAGCATTTATAAAATCGTCCAATTCATTAAGTACGGACAACGCCATTCCAATTTGCTCGATATCCTGGAGATAGCGAAAAATGAGCCCATTAGAGAGATGGATCTAAGCCAAAAGACCGGCTCGCTGTATATAGCTACAGCGCACAGTGTGAAACAAATCGACTTGGCAATGTGCAATCGACGGTATGACAGTTGCTTCCGTTGCATCACAGATCCGTATTGCGGATGGGACAAGGATGTGGGTGCTTGTCGGCCATACCAACTAGGATTGCTTCAGGTGCGTTCAATAAAAAAAAAATGATTTTGATATAGATTTTCGTTTGATAAAAGGTACATCGGGGTGGGTGGGGTGGCAGCAGACGGAAAGACTTTTCTTTCCTCTGTCGATTTGTCAGTACCGCTAAATGTTCTCTAAACGTTTTCAATCTTTTTTTTTTTCTTTCCATCATTCTCTCTTCGATGCAGGATGTGGGCAATGAAACATCAGGCATTTGTGATACGAGTGTATTGAAGAAAAGGATAACAGCCTCGTACGGACAGACATTGCATTTGTCGTGTTTTGTACGTTTGCCGGAAGTTTTGCGACAGAAATCGATACGATGGTATCATCATTCAACGGAAAAGGGAAGGTAAGTGATAGATAAAGAGGACTTGCTTCTTCCTTAGTCTATTTTAAATGTTAAAATCCATTTTTCGTTTATATTTTGATTTTTTTTTAATGTTTGATTATTTTCATTTTGGCATCAAATGATATGTCTTTTGAAATTTGGATCTTTCTGATAGAAGTATACGTGAGTCCATTAATTAAGTGAGGCAGAAAAAAGACAAAATCGTATGATGTTAGTCTTTTTATCGAAAGATTTAAAAAATACATTCAAAATTAGTTCCATTTTAGTGTGTTTAGATACATTTAAGAACCCTTAATAGAGCGAATTATTACAATCTTCCTTCGTCACATTTTATAATATTTTTTATGAATATTCATGGCGTTACAATTATGCATATTTTATTTCAAAGTTAACATCTAAAAAAAAAAAAAATGTTCCAGATGTTTGAACTCATTTTTGGAAGCTCAAGTAAACATTTCAAAATTGGCTCGTTCAAAATCCCTGTTAACAGTATAAAGAGTGTTTTTTTAGACCTGCGGTTTTCAAAGAAATAAAACACATATAATTTTATGTTAAGGTCAAGAATTTAGCTTTATTATAAAGATAAAGGTTTGCCATTATGTTTTAAAAAGAGGCCCAATTTTCGACCACTTTTTACAGCAATCGGCCGTCAGCAATAACGCGCCGAATATTCTTTTCCAAGTTTCATTGGCTGTATGGCATGAGCGCCGTCTTGTTGTAATAAATTTGAATGATTTGCAAACGTTGTTCAACTCCGAAAAAAGTATTTTGCCAGATTGAAAACCACACGTCTTAAAAAAACACCCTTTACAAGAAACAAAAGATCTTTGATTTTGTATCAATTTTAATTTTTGTTTAATAGCTATTTCTCTGACTACAAATTTTGGTCACGGGGTTTTGATTTGTTAGACTTTTGTCTTAACGGTACTCTGAACGACTTCTGTTTGTATCAATAAGAAGACAATATTCACACAAAAGACTCGTCGTGATTTTGTGAGTGAAGTCTGATGCTACTACACAATTTTGCGCATCCAGTAAGACGAGGTATCGGCGCGTTCACGAAAATGTGAAAAGATAACAAAGCACTCTGAACAGATTCTTACAAACTACAAGGTTCCCGTCTTAATTTATGCTGGGAACCCTGTCGGGGAGGGCTACGGACAAAAGAACTCTTTCTTTCATAATAAAATATCAAATTGGAAGTCAAATCAAGAATTTCTCCAAACCAATTTTTTCATGAAGACACGCCAGAAAAGGCTGATGACTGATTCCCCTATTACATAGTCCCATTAAAAAAACAATATTTCTCGCAACGAAATCCACAAAAAGAAAATCCTAAGGGCACAAATCCCCAAGTAAAGTTCTCCTAAACAAATATGTTCAAGTAGTGAATCATGTAATCAAATCGCACTATTTAATCGCATGATTCACTACTTGAACACATTTGTATGCAGATACTTAATCATTGTATACACATTTTTATAGTAATTTCATGGAACATTTTACTTAAGTTCTGAATGTCTTCAATGGTGGCGCTAGCTGTCTTTACAACTTTGCATCAAATGTATTCTATTGTTGTTTTTGCTTCCCATAGCAGTTTAGACAAAAACCACTAAAATTGATCTCCAAAGCTTCTGAACGTCGTCCGTAGATGGCGCACAAAACGCTCCGCTTTTTGGGAATACTATAGATTTTAAATACAATGACTTAATATTTGGATTAATTTATATTACATGTTAAATGCTTGTAAAAAAACAAAAATTCGCCTGAGAAATGATTCAAATGTCCAGAAAACTCTCCGACATTCTATCCGTTTTTTTTTCTTTCGGCGAAAGATGTAACCCAAGTTTTCTCCATCTCTATTGTTTTAAATCAATCGGAATTGAGTTTTTAAATTTCTGTGGAAAGGGATACATGAACATGATAAAACATATTAAACGGAAGAACGCTTATTGCCAAATTGGAGAATGTAAGCAATTCTTATTTAATAAAATTTGAGGGAAGCCAGCTTTGTTTCGTTAAGTTTCGTTAACTTTCACAGACACGAACAAGAGCACTTTAGCCTCGACAGAGCCCAACATTTGACATTTGCGATTTTCGAATCTCGTCAATGTCTCTTCCCATGAACCAGTTCTGCCAGTTTAGCACAGATCACATATTATTTAATTAAGAAATTTCGATAAAGGTGTCTGCCAGACAGTTATCCAAAAGCGGAATAAGAAAAATAAGGTATTGAAAACCCTTTTTTTCAGTAAACGAAATTGATGCGTTCAGTTCGACACTTCTTTTTTGCTAACTTTTCATTAAAACGAGATCATAATATATACATATAAGGTTTCCGATTAATGGTTCTGAAATAAATTATTACATTTTATTTTAAGTGTTTCTAATGTGCTTTGATAATACTTATGTCAATTTTCCTTAAAAATCCGTTCGTTGAATTGTATCGTTTCGGATAGAAGAACATTTTTTTAATTGATGATTCGTCAACGATATGTATGTACAATTTTTAAAAAGAATTAAAATTTCGTGAAAATCCCTCTAATGACTAGGTACTAACTTCCAAAATTCAAACCAAGTCGAACATTCTAAAACCGTCTCAGATAAGTAAATTTATCTACATCACTGCAATCTGCCAAATAAATCACTACAATTACTTATTTTTAAATTTATATTAATTCTTTGACAAAAGGAATAAGGACACCCTAATTGGGTGAGTAATAAACCAGTCATTCAAATCAAAGTCCTTGAAGTAAAAGTGTGCACTTGATACAAAATATAAGCAATTTTAAGTCATTCAAAAAGTAAAAAAAAAAAAAAAAAATGAAACCAACCCCTGTGAAGTAAGTCACTGAAAAAACCATAAAACACTCAATTTTGAAGTAAGTACGTTATTTGCCACCCCTTCTTCAAAATTAAAATTTATATATCATTCAAAAACATCTGTTGTCTCCATGGAATCGAATCGAGCTATATTCTAAATCGGAGGGTGGTGGAGAGTGTTTGAGATAAGTTCATATACGAGTACCTATATAACAACCAACCAACAACAACCCATCGAATTCAACCCCTATCATAGAAAGAAAAGTAAACATTTTGAGGTGTGAAATTGAAATGTTGTGTATAACAGTGTAACGCAACAACTTTACCCTTCGCTTCGTCCTGATTCAGAATAGAATAAGAAACCATGATGTTTTTTTTTTTATCCTCACATGCACGCCAGCCATTATAAACAACAAGCATTTTCAATTCCAAAAAATCATCCCCATGAGGACTCAGTTCTAACTTTTTTTTTCGTTTTGAATGCCGGCGAAAAAACTAATTAAAATTCGATGTTTATTTTTGTTTATTTTATTTTCCTTTCCTCCCCCTCCCTCCCTCCACTTTTCATCAAACTCCTTTGATTGTACGAACGAACATCGATTTTTATAAGCTGAATATTCATAGCTATATATTTTTTATATTTTTGTCCTGTGCTTAGATACGAAATCACTTATACACCATCAAAGTATATCGAAACGTCAGAGGGCGGTCTAGTCCTGATATCGATAAACGAGGGCGACAGCGGTCGTTATGACAGTTATTTGGATGGCACGCTTCTTTGCAGCTATAGCGTGAATGTCGATGCGCACAGGTGAGTTTTTTGAATATCATTTTCTTTTTTTTTATTTTTTAATTTATTATTTTTTTTTATTTTTTATTTTTTATCTATACCTATCTACTTTATAGACATCAAGGCTGGGGGTATCCTTTTTTTGTTGGTAGTATGTAGCTACATATACGTCCGATAAAAAGTCCTTGTCTATTTTGGTATATAATAGTGTGTGGTAGAGAGGGTAAACTTTTTTGGCAGTTTTCCTATGGGCAATTGAGATAATTTGAAAGTTCATTTATTTTGTTCCTTTTTTTTATTGTTTTAACTGTAACTTGACTTTTGGAGAGATTAGAGGTCGTTACGTTTTTATCCTAGTCCTAGATCGGGTCCTTAAAAATTGTCAATTCTCGTTTTTCAATTAAATCCAATGGCTATGGTGATTAAATTGATTGCCGGCTCTAACGTTCCATAAGTGTTGGGGCTGTAATTAAATTCCATTTTTCATCTCGTTTACTGTATAAAGGACAGGTGTTTTATTTTTGTAGTACCTTTTGTGTGTGTATACGTGCGTCGTCGTTGAAAAAAATAGGATCAAATTTAGTTCGCTTTGACGTTGCGTTGTTTTTTTTTTAAAGAATGTGTCTATCGATTTGTTTTAAATGATTTTTATATATTTTTTAGGTGTACACCGCCATCAAAAAAGAATGACTACCAGAAAATTTATTCGCATTGGTGCAACGAGTTTGAGAAGTATAAGTCTGCGATGAAACAATGGCAGGCGACGCAGGAGGTTAGTATGCAAAAAAATCTTAATTTTTTTTTTATTAAAGTGATTTTATTGAACATTTTGATTTTTAAGGGTAAGCTAACATTAAATATTTTTGACTTTATTTCAGCAATGCAACGCAAAGGAAAAAAAGAATAGCAAACACATAAATGATGTTCTCAGTGATGAGGCAACAGTCTGACCTCCTGGTAAGTGATTTCAAGCAGGAATTCCAACTATCCTAAGCCTTAAAAAAAAAATACGGTTCCGTTTGAAAGTTCTACATTTGAAAAAATCCGAATTCGCTAAAATAAAACCAATCAAGACGAAACGTTGAAAGAGACGACGGCGACGTTAAGAATTGTTTCTCTCATTCTATCGGTCTGTCTCTATATTTTTTGTATACAAGTATGTAATGGCGTCTCAACAATGGCTTGAGGATCATCTGCACTCCATTTACGACATTTTGGCCAAAATGAGTTTCATCGCTGAACAAAGTTTTCATTTGAAAATCGGGATCAACAACGTCAAGTCCATACACCAAATTTATGCCGTATCTGGTTGTCGTGCAGCTTAAGTTATTCTTACACGGGTTGGATTTTTCATTGTATATATAAACTATAGTACTACCACTACTAAACTAAGCTCTAGAATATCATGGGAAGCAACAACAACAATTAAAATGGTGGAAATTGTTGTTGTTGCTTCCCATGGTATTCTAGAGCTTAGTTCTTTGTCGATAGATGGCGCACCTCACGTGGGAATACTATAGCTTATATGTGTAGGTCAAAAGCAAAAGCCATTATATCCACTTTTGATAGTTTCGTGATAATTGAGAAAAACTTGTAGTTTCTAAACAAAACAGTTTTTTGAACTTTTTTTTTTGCAGGAATGATTGAATTGACGTTCCTCATAGATTTAGTCATGAAGTCATGATCTGGAGTTTTAAGTTTTGAAATTAAGGCAAAAATAAATATGGATATAATGGGTTTTGGAATTTAACTCGAAATTTTATACTACAATAAGAAAGTTTAACAATTAAAACAAAAATCATTATTTTTAAAATAAAATGTATTTATTTTTACGCATTTTAATGTTGCATGAATAGACTTTTAAAGCAAGTACATAATTATTATAACAGAAACTTTAATGCTCCTTAGTACTATTCAAAATTTCTCTTCGAATCTCATAATATGGATATAACGGATTTTGAATTGAAATTAAATTTTTTTTAGTGGATATAATGGATTTTGGTACAAAAAAAAAATGTACATGGATATAATTGATTTTGAATCAAAAACTGATATGGATAAAAAGGGTTTTGAAACAAACTGCTAACTTTGGGGGCTGATTTCTATGGGATAAAATGTGATTTCGGAGCAAAACTTAAGCTCAACGTATCCGTTTGAACAATACAAAGAAAACCTCATACCTAAGTCATTTTTTTAAAAAAGTGGATATAATGGGTTTTGCTTTTGATCAACACATATATACAATGGATTTTTTTAAAACCAAGATCTTTCTGCAAAATTTTCCATAAAATGGATATACGATTGTGTCGACCATATATGCACGTAGTGTCATATATATATACCACCTGAGGAGCGCCATCTATTGACGGAAAACTAAGCTCTTGATTTTAGAGGTTTTTGTCTAGATTACCATGGGAAGCAAAAACATTTTTTTTATGTTCCACCATTTTAATTGTTGCTTAAATGGTTATCTATAGACAAAAACCTCTAAAATCAAGAGTTTAGTTTTCCGTCGATAGATGGCGCACCAGTACCTCAAGTAGTAGTACTATAGTTTATGTATACAATAGTAGTGGTCGATGCTTTTCACGAAACGAACCATGTGTTTCGAAATAAATCTGCAAAATTTACATGCGTTGTTGCCAGTCGACGAAATGGCAAACCAAACTAAAGATTAAATCACATGGCAGACAATGAATACAGTGTTGCCAACTCAAAGTGCTTTAACTTAAAAAAAAAACTCTTTGTTTAACACATTATGGTGTCGATCCGACTGAAATTTAGACCAAGTTTTCGAAGCATTGTCATGTAAGAGTAAATTTCCCTTTAACATCTCCAATAATTATATGAATCGCATATAAATAACTCCACTGCATTATTTTGAAAATGCACATTCAAAAACTCTGGGTCAATTTTTGTTTTCGAAAAGTAAAAATTTCGATATCCATCTAAATGATTGGTTTGAATTTTTAAATTTCCTAAAATACTTTTATTCAATTTTTAATTATGTACTTTTATATTTTTTTTTTCTTTTCAGGCAGTATTACAACAAACAAAAGACTGACGTTTTAGCTTTTGAGAGACAATATTACAATTTTATTTTCGCAAAAAAATTAAATAAAAAAAAAAAACATCCAAAACATTTCTTACGAATTCAGTGTAAACTATCATTAACAAAAAAAAAAAAAAAATCACACTCACTCAACAAAAACACTCTACACAACAACAACAACAAAAATAACCAAAATATAAAAGAAAAATATCAATTCCTGCCAATATTTCTCTAAATACTTCGATATTAAAAACAAAGGATTATTTTGCCAACTTGCCTACAGCCTATATTATCACAAAACAAAAATATTATAAAAAAAAAAACTCTCCAAAAAAGAAACTCAAACGACCCACACGCATAGTTAAAACAAACAGACCGAAATAAAAAAAGCACCACCTTCAACAACAAAAATCAACAGAAAATGTTTTAAATAAAAGATGACAAAAAAAAGCTGCAAAAAAAAAAAAAAACACTCATCAAACAGAGAAGACACAAAAAAGTAGCATCATCTGAAAAAAAAAACACAGAAAAAAAGCATGAAAATGAAAAAAGAATTTATTTTTAAAATTAATCTGTAAGTATTTTTAAGTTTTTTATTTAGATATTTTTGCAAAATGAAATTTTAAAATTAAAAAAAAAAAAAAAGAATACATGTAAAAAAGTGGACCTAGGCACTACACACAACAAGAGACAAGAGGTAAAAATGATTTTTAATTTTCAAATTTGTTATAAGACATCAAAATGTGTATATAGAATAAAAAAAATATTTTTTTTTCTTTTCTAATATCTACATAAATTATACTCTTAAGCTTAGCGATAAAAAATAAATATAATTGCGCTTTTTGATAAATTTTGTGTTTGTTTTTATTTTTATTTGGCTGTACAGATTGTGTTTTAGTTTTTTTTTTTAAATAAAGCGCAATAAAAAAAAACAACATTAAATAGCAAATTAAAACTGAAAGTGAGAAAAATTTATATAATATATGTAATAATATAAAATTTTATGCATATAAGAAAGCATATTTTTAAATATTTTTGTGAGTTAATTTGTATAATGTTATCTCGTTCATGTACAATTGCTGGCAAATAGTTATTCAATACTTTGGTGGATGTGCTTGAAGAAACATAAAAACAAAAATTTCAGGATAAAATTTTGCTCATTTTTACGACATTTTTTTTTAAATCAAAAGATGAAGTTTAAAAAAAAAAATTAAGAGAAATAATTAAGAAAAAAAAAGTGTGAAACGTATTAACTTCTATCAAAGTGGTGGATGATTCCTTTGCTTATGGCAATGTAATGTTTATGATAAGCAATAATAAAATAAATACATTTAATGAAGCTTTTATGAGTAAAATTATAAAAATATGTATGTGTATATTAAAAACTTTTTCAAAATAGTTACTAGCAAAAAAAAAAAAAGAAATCTGTTATTGTAAATTTGCCAAAACAATAGAAAACTATTCAAATAAAAACATCTTTTGCGGATGGGGTTTTTGATTTAAAATTCAATATTTCAAAATAATTTCCGTGTCCTTTTTGTGTATATTGAACTTTAACGACACAGACTAAATATTCGAGCTTTCCGCATTTTAACCCGATGGCCCAAACAACTACCCCAAAAACTACCCCACTTACTCAGTGACACTTTAGTGGCTCCCATCAGAAAACTAAGTTTTAGATTGGAACAAAATGGCAGATAAAATGGCCGAATTCAAGAAAAAAAAGTGCAGGCCCAACTGCCTCTCTTGGTTGAATCCTGACGTGTCCAAACTCAATGGAAATCCACATGAGCAGCATATGATAAAGTACTTCTGACGTATACAGGTGGTGCTTATGCTAGGCGAGGCTATTGATTGCTCTAGTTTGTCACGTACCTGGAAGGTAGCTTTAGGTGAATATACTCTTTCAACAAGCTTGGTGGTGTTTCGAACAATCCACTTTAACATCTTTGATTTCATTCCCAGAACTCAAGGTGGTTACCCTGCATACACATTCCTAATTGTCCACTATTTCTCTCTACCTAATCACCTCTCTATTTTCACTACCTAGTTCTAGGGAGCATTGTGGATTCAGTTCAGTCGGATAGGCTGTTGAGTTTACCGCATCACTACCCCTTCTAATCAAACCTACACGATGGAAATAAATTCATTTCTTAAAAACATAATTTGCCCATATTTTTTTTTTCTTGGCTGGCAACACCGCTTGGTGGCTATATACTCCATTTCTGTTGACACCCTATTTACCTTGTATCTTTTTCCTGCTCTTTTTTTAAATCAAAAAACCTTATCCAACCAAAACCTTTAAATTTTCGAAAAAAAAGATACCAATAAATTTTAAAAAGAAAATCCGTACTAGAACTAAAATAACTTACATTTTAAATTTAAAAAAAAATAATAATTTTTGTACTTAAATAAAAATAAAAATTACCGCAAACAATATAACTTCAAAATAAATTTTAAACATTTTGGTATATGTATTAAAAATAAAAATCTAAAATATAAGTATTTTTAAAAAAACAATGAATAATTTTTTCTAGACGCTATAAAATGTGTATAAAAAAAGTAAATATTCAGATTTTAACTTTAAAAATACTGCTAAACAAATATTTTAGGTTTTATTCTGTGGGTATGTGTTGTGTATGAATGCAAGAAAAAATGTAAGAAATAAAAAAAAAATGATGTGAGCGGCCTTTTGAATGAGTGTAGTAAATGACAAAATAAAAAAAAAATATATATATAATTGTATTATAATAAATCTATTGTGAAATGTTTTGTATGACAATCACATGATGGAAAGTTTTCTAAGAAAAAAAAAATGATTAAAATAAATAAAATGAAAAGTGAATAAAAAGTAAAAAAAAAAATACAGAATAGGTATAGTTAAAAGAAATAAAAAAAAAACTATATTATAAAAGCGAAACAGAGCAAAAAACTAACAAACAGAAAACCGAGAAAGTTTCATGAAAACGGGGTAAAACAAATTTTAAGAATTAAATAAGAAATAAAATGAAAGATGGAATAGTAAGAAAAATTGAAAAATTGCAAAATCAAATAAAAAAAAACACTTTTAACTAAAAAAATGTCAATAAATGTGATAAGATTCCTTAAAAAATCGATGTGTTTCATTTCAGTTTTGAAGAATTGTATTTTTTTTTCCAGATTTATAAAAAATGTAACAAGGTTTGTATATTGTTGGGAAGATTCTTGAAGACCGAACTGATTCTTCTTTTAGCGTGAATTTAGTAAACATTTTCTGAACCAAATTTTACATTTTTAAGATAAAGTAATGGATACTTAGAGGTCTCATAGCTTGGTCTTCTTTTAAAATTTGTGCTCTAAATAATTGCATTTCTAGATGAACTTCCGTTTCGTAAGGATTTAACATTAAAAAAGTTTTCGAAAACTTTTCTTGTTTATTTTCATTCTTAAGATTTATTTATAAAAAAAATTATTTAAATTTTTATTTTTGAGATTGATAATGGTACGAGCAAAATAATTACTGATCAGGTTACGCCAAGATATGAGATCTTTATTGATCCAAATACTTGATTGCCCGACAGACTTTGGAAAATTCAACAACACCATGGAATATGTTGTTAATACGGAAATGTCTAATTTTTGTGCATTTATATAAATTCTTCAAAATAACCAACGCCACCTGTCGGTAGATTTTGTGATAATACCATACCCACGTAGTGTTGGCAGCATAGAAAGAGAACATAGAGTAGCTATACCGACGGACAGCAAGCTATTGTTACTGGTGTATATTCTGTTTTAAGTATGCAGTTATGGCTGCCGGCACCCACACAAATCTTTGACAAATTACACAGAAGAAGATGTATCAGTATTTGCACAATACTTAACGTGTGGTGGTGTTTTCCGATGGGAAGCAAAAGTTAACAGTTCTTTTATGGCACCTCTTAACTTCGAATTTTTCTCTTGTGAGTACACAGAGAAAAATGTACCACATAAAATAGAAGAAAAGTAATAAGATTTCTCTATGGTTTTCATCCAATAACGAAGTCTTATTAAAACCAAAGAGGCAATCTTCTCAAAATGTTGATGGCCATTTAATTGGGATATCCACATATTTTTAAGAATAATTATATCTTATTAAGTTTCAATATGACTTCTGAAAACAATAAGAAAAACTTTATGAAAAGAACGAGCAAATCTCTTTGAAACAATAAGAAAATCTCATCGGTAACATGTAACAATCTTTTCGAAACAATAAGAAGATCTTATTGAAACTATGTGACCATCTTTTAGAAACAATAAGAAGATCTTATTGTATTGATAGTATGCGACAATCTTTTAGATACAATAAGATCTTATTGAAGTCTTATTGAAAAAGGAGTACAAATCTCGCAGAAACAACAATGTGTAATTAATTTAAAGAAATGACGAAATATAAATTTTTTTAAACCATTTATTGTTTTTCTTTTTTAGGAACATGAATTATTCTTGTTTACATTAACTTACATAAATAATTACCAAAATAAATACATTTTTATTAAAACAGGCCCAAAAAGAAAAGGAATTAGGTATAAATAAAATAAATACATTTTTTTAAAGGAACGTGTTTTCATAAAGCACACAAATATTAAGGGGAGTCAATGAAGGTCCTTACCCAAAAAGCCACAGAAACAACTCCGATTAAATAAAAAGTTTTTTTTAAATGTTTGTTTATTTATAAATTATTCAAAATCAAAAATTTTTCCGGTGGGGGAAATAGTTAATTATATTATTTAAAAATAAGTTTGTTTTATACAGGGTGATTCACCCTAGGTGTCCCAAAAAAAAAGCTAACGCGTGTAGGTTCATTTGAGGCAAGAAAAACAAATAACAATTAAGTATTATGGGTATGTAATGTATACCAAAACAATTTACATTATCCTTGTTAACTGCCGCAATCCGGCTTGAAATTTTATCTTGTCCCCAGATAGCCGAAATCAAAATTACCGAAAAATTTGTCGACGTCTTCCATTTCCATTTTTTTTATTATTTCAATAGAATTCCCCCCATAGAGCTTGAGCAACGCCCATTAAGTAGACAAACATTTGTAAAAAGTTTATCTTTTTAAACCTGGAAAATATGATTTTCTTATTGTTTCTCATGAAAGTAAATATTCGTGTTTAAAACTTAAAAATGAATTCTTTTTTATTCAAGAAGATTCCCTTGTAGTAAGTAGACAAACATTTGTAAAAAGTGTATCTTTTATACATGAAAAAGTAATACGGTTTTCTTATTGTTCATCAAACTCGTGGAATCGCCAAGAAAAATCAACGGAATTTTTCGTTGCCTAAATGTTTACAAGAAAAAAACTTTTTGATTTGAGGAGATTTACTTATTAGCCTTTATAGGAACAAATAATTAGATTTTCTTGTTAAAACTGCAAAGTAATAAGGGTTTCTCATTATTTATATTACTTAATATGTTTTCCATATAGAAAGAGTAGCAAAAACTTTTTAAAACTTCAATAAGATTTTCTTCATAAAATCAATAAGATTTCTCTATGAAAATATTCAATGCGTTTAATAAGATTTCCTAGTAAAGTGGCTCTTATTGATTTTATGTAGTACCTACTTTTTCGCTCTGGTTAGGTATGAAAAATAACAAAATCTTTCTCGCATAACAATACCAAATTCCATATTGCGTTATTCAGAGTGAAGGACTATTAAAGGCTGTTGAAAATCAAAGCGCTTTATGGGATTCAGCCAATAAGGATTCCAGCAACGATTGGTAGGTACTTCAAACAGACTTTGGCTCACTTATAACTTCGATAAGCAAAGACAAAACAACGCATTTTCTCAGAACAATTAAAACCGATTTATGTAAATAAAATAAATGTTCGAACATTCGTACATGTATGACAGCCCAATAATAATTGGGCTATAAATAGCCCAAATCTAGTCTAGGGCGATATTTTTTGGTACAAATAAATAATTAAAATAAAACACTTCTCGCTCTAAAAACATCTTTAATGTAGTCCTAAATAAGCCACTACTTTTTATAAATTGCAAGTTTATCTGAAAGCTTACTAGAAAACTTTTATCCAATTTATACAAAAATGATTCAAATTATCTTCTTCTGATTGTCTCAAGGCCTTTGTTTAAACATACCTATCAGATGTACATAAACTGATTCAAAGTAGGTGCAAATCTTGATTTTTGTCAGGTTAAGGACTATATACATTTTTGCAAACCAAAATGTCTGTTTTGAACGGACTGTTAGCTTTGACTATCAGCAACGCTGTAGAAGAGAGAACATTTTCTTTCATGAGCTCGTTGTTTTCTTAAATAAACATTTATTTTTCTTTGTTTTTTTTTTTTTTTTTAATTAAAATAAATTATCAGAAATGTTTATTTTATTGGTAGTATTGGGCTACTATTCGGGCTGCTTTTTCGGCTAAGAATTTGAGCTAATTTTTTTTTTTAGATTGGGCTATGGAACTAGTTCAGGACATGGCAATGTTATTTCTATTGACTTAAAAATTGTTTAAAGTAAATGTCGGATAGACTCCAAGACTCAAAATTATCCATTCTGAGTTTAAAAACTTTCTTACATTATTACTTTGTTTTTTCAAACCCTTCTCTAGCCCAATCATAGTAACTTCTGGGGTACCTCAAGGGAGGCACTTAGACCATTTACTTCTTTTTCTAATTGAAAATCGTCATCAAACACTTCCGTATCAAATTTTATTCTTACAATACAAGGTTATTTAAGGCAATTTCTTCGTTAATTTCTCAGCTTCCTGTCTCAAAAATGTTGCTTAGGTGTAAAATATTGCAAAATGCTAAACAATCATATTCCCGTCTTGCCTTCTCGATAATAAACCCATATCCATTGCAGATCAAAACCTTGACGTACTACATTAACGGTGTTTGTTTAGACGTGTCATTTTCAAGAAGAAATAAAATGTATATCATTTAATGTTATGGCCAGGAATTTAGCTTATTTATAAAGATAGGTGTTTGCCATTTTGTTTTAAAAATGATTTCGGGCAAGTGTCCGCCGCGGCTGGCTCGAAAAAATTTCAGCCGAGAGGTCCAACTTTCGGCCACTTTTTGCTGCAATTGGGGGCCTATGTCAGCAACAACGCGCCGAATTTTCAATTCCAAGGCGTCTCGGGTTTATCTGCGTAGACAAGCGACTTCTCATAACCCCACAAAAAATAGTTCAGCAGTGTTAAATCGCACGATCTTGCAGGCCACGCCACTTGAGAAAAGAAAATTTTCAAAATTCTTATATAAATACTTAAACTAATATGAGCTGAAAAAAAAGTACGCCATTTTATTTCTTCGATAAATTTGAATTTATAAGAATAAATTTATAGAAATCTGTGGAGCGGTTTTTGAGAAAAAGTTTTTTTTTGAAAAACTTTTTGAAAAAAAAGTTTAAAAAAAAATTCAAAAACGCCATTTCATAGGTACTTAGCAAATACATTTATTTATAATTTTTAGAAAAAAATTTAATGAGCAGTTTTCAAAATATTAATTTTTTAATTTTTTTTCTTAAAAATGCTTTTAAAAATACAAAAAACTATTTTCCAAAAATATTGGTATGCAGTACAAATTAAGCTACCTACAACTATATATGTGTGAAATTTCGAAAGAATCGGTTGAGTCGTTTTCGAGATATTCGAAAGCAAAAAAAAACGGTCCTATGGAAAGTACCGTTCTTAGCCATTTTTTAAAACTTTTTTCAGCCATATGATTGGTCGTACCTAAAAAGCAACACTGATTTTTTAAATCGAAATCGTTAGAGCCGTTTTTGAGAAAAATAAGCTTTAACGGTTGTATGGCAGGCACCGTTATTTTTTGAGCTAAAAAAAGAATTTCAATTGCCCCTCTGTACAATACCTAAATAAGTGTATATACCAAGTTTTAAGCAATTCGGCCCACCCGTTTGGGCTGTAGGTGTCTATACATACATACAGACAGACAGACAGACAGACATACAGACGGACAGAATTTTTAGACCATCTTTTTTCGTCTTCGCTATCATCGTAATGTCATGTTTGATTGTTTTCTCAAAACTTTTTTTTTCGACGAATGCATAACTTGCCTTATAGTATCTACCTATATTCGCAAGTAAAAAAGTGAGCTTCATCGCTAAACTCCGTAAAATGGACGTAGTGCGCGATACGTATTTTGAACAGAACCATATTTTTCAAAATAAATTTGCACGATTTGCAAATCTTGTTCAGGATTAAGTCTATTCATTATAAAATGGCAAACCAAACTGAGCATAAACCAATTCACAGCTGTCAAAAAGACCAACTCCGAAAAAAGTATTGCCATATTGAAAACCACACGTTTAAAAAAAAAAAAACACCCTTTATATGACCGAAAGCTCCACTCTTGACACACAGCCAACTCAGTACTTTCTACTTTGTTTGCGGTTTTAAAGGTAAGAAATTCTTCGATCCCTAAATCAACAGCTGCACCCACCATCACACACACTTTGTACTACGCAATACTCAAATCTGCAAAAAAAGGGCGAACATTATTAAAAATTTCATGTTCTATTAACCGACAGACGACTGCATTCAACTTGCTTACGTGCGTCGTCGTTCCGATGATTTGGCCTTTGCGGTCTGTATAAAAGTCGCCTGAATACTCACCAAGTACGAAATAATCAAAATTTTAGCCCTTAGATTCATTGTTTTAAGTTGTAAATGGTGTTTATTTTTAAGGGTACGAGCTATAAAATGAAATAAAACAAATAAACTAAAGGATGTTTTTTTTAAGCGTGTGGTTTTCAATCTGGCAATATTTTTTTCGGAGTTGTTCTTTTTGACAGCTGTCAATTGATTTATGCTCAGTTTGGTTTGCCAATTCAAAATGAATAGACTTAGGTACTCCATAACAACGTTTGCAAATCGTGCTGCGTCAAATATTCGGTCGACTTATTCGCCCAGGAATTTTTTCGAGGCAGCCTTGGCGGCCACTTGCCCGAAATCATTTTTTAAACATAATGGCAAACCATTGTCTTTATAATAAATCTAAATGTTTGGCCATAACATTAAATTATATGCGTTTTATTTCTTCTTGAAAACCACAAGTCTAAAAAAACATACTTTATGTCAATTGCCATGCAATTGAATTTACTCGAAAGATAATGCCTTTAGATTATTTTTTGAATATGTATTTTGCCACACCACCACCGTGTCTGATAAGGATGTGGTCCAATCTTAAGGTCAAGTTTGCTATCACTCTACGTAGCATTTGGGGTCGTATATCGGCAATAACGTGGTGAAAATTGTTTTCCAAGTCGTCAATCGTCTCTGATGGCTTATCCGTTTAGACTAGCGACTTCTCAAACCTCGACACAAAATAGTCAATCGGTGTTAAATCGCACAATCTTGGGGGCCAAACCACAGGTCCAAAATGCGAAAAAAAAAAATTGTGACACACGCTGTGTGGTATGTTGTGCAGACTTCATGCCATCTTGTTGAAACCACAGCTCTTCGAAATCAAGTCTATTCAATTCAGGAACAAACAAGTCATTTGTTATGGCACTGTGACGGTCTACCTATTGACAGTTTTGTGGCAGTGTTAATTATTGAGAAAGCCATTCAACAAAAAATGAGCTTAATCGCTGAATAAAATGATAGAAAAAATTAACAAAAGAAAGAACCATGTTTCCACCCTATTTCATAGAATAGGTATATTGTATTTGGTGTGGAATTTGTAATATAGAGAATAAATACCGTTAGGTATAGAATAGTATAATATTCTGACTCAGAATCAAAAGCCTAGTCGAATTAGCCATGTAAGTACGTCTGTCAGTCCGTCCGTCCGTCCGTATGTAAACTCTCTAGAGGTCGCAATTTTTGAGCTAGAAAGCTGATGGTATATTTAATCTTTGGTTCAAGGGTAAGGCTAAGTTCTTGAACCGTTAAAATCCGCCCACAAACACGACCAAAATCGCCATTTTTGTTGAACAACCTCAATTTGATATAATTAAATTATGTTTTTTGTAAAGTTACGGCAAATACTCTAAAATTTTGCAGACGCAAGCTTTGATGAATCTTATTAAATTTTGTGTTTGAATTCAAAACATTTGATTTTGGGCGTGGCCGACGCCCACTTTTCACTAGAAACTATACAAAAATTGTTTTTGCAAATAAACGGTATTTATAATGAATCCGCAAGCCAAAACTTTTCGTCTCATAGTAGAAACTAAAAAGTTTGTGTATGAAAAGAAATTTTTGAATTTTAGGCGTGGTTTACTCCCACTTTTCATGAAAGATCGAAAAAAGTAGTCTTAAAAATTTAAGGTACCTACTATCAATATTCAATTTAAACCTTTTTCCTTCCGTTTGTTATTTGAAAAATATATCTCTACATTTTCTTGTGTACATTTTGTCAATACGCCCACTTTTAAAGGCGTGATTTTGATAAAATACATTTGTTCAGGTAAGATTGTTTAAAAACTACTCGATTCAGCTGTAGTTTTACACATATGCCTAAATGCTGATCAAAGCGCAGTTAGTGCTTCAAATTTTTAAGACACGCCCACTTTTAATGGGCGTTTCCGCCAAAAGTCGTAATATCCATTATTTTTTTTTTTTATATTTTTTTAACTTCTGTTTGTATGCCTTGGTTATGTTGGAGAGTGTGGTTAAAGAATTGTTAAATACACCCATAATCGCTATTTCCATACAAAATCTAATTTTAAAAAAAATTAGGTTTTGTCTGGTTTTGTTCAAATCGATTTGCAAGCTTAAAAATTGAATGTTACTGAGTTCATAGTAATTGCCCTGGGAATAAAAAGTCTGAGCTTTGGGCGTGGCTCACGCCTTTTTTTTATTGCGCCAGCAGTTATTAAACATCAGCCACACAAAATTAATGTTATTGAATTTTTTCCTGTCTGCTAAAGAAGAATTTTGTATCTATAGATTATATAGATTTATAGATTTATATTTTATTTTTTTCTTGTATTAATTAACAATTTGTGATAAAACCTTTACATTAAAGACATGACTAAACACCGTCTGCCCAAGTTTGACAAAATTCATAAATTTAATTAAAAAGATTCTTCTATAATTGATTTCCTATATGATAAAGCTTTTTTACAGTAAATGTGCAATTTATTCCAATCTGAACCATTCAAGATATTCTTCATCTCGGATTCTTCCAAAACTCTCTTTCCATAAATTCGAAGCCTGAACTCGTTTAAAATAGGGCACCTACCCAAATATTTTTGTATCTGAAACTTAAACAGCGGCTGGCTGCGGGAGGCGAATGCATATACATACAAAAATATCGGGAATAGGGTATCCAACAGATCGTTGAAAACGTACTGTAGCCCTCGCTTATGTTTCTCGATATAAATCTACACAATTAGCATGCGTTGTTCAGGCGTCAATCGATTCATGATGAAATGACTGACCAAACTTAAGATAAATTCCAAAGCATATGACAAAAAAATGCTGTCAAAGTCTTATATCTTTTTAATTGTAAAAAAAAACGCCTGTTATTTTACCTGCTTGGTCAAACATAGGATAGCCATGCCCCTTAATCCCGAAAATTGAAGTCAATAGAAATATCAAAACACCATTTAGTAATTTAATTCCTTTTTATAGCGTATCTATGTAAAAATAGTCGTGGTAAACATAAACTCATAAATAAGCTATTTCAAAAAACAGCCAGTGCCCATGAGAATTATCCCTGTGAAGTTATTATTTTCTTGTTAGTCTACTTCAGGAAAAGTAAAGCCCAGGTAACGAATTACGCCTTTCAAGTTTTAAGCTTACTTCTGTATTTTTTTTTTTTTTTTTTTGTATCTTAACCCTTACATCTGTTTATTGCTAACAACTCATTTTACCATATAAAAAACATTTAATTATCTTCTCTTTACTGCAGTTGCTGTAGTTGTTAAATTAGTCAAGTTAACAAAACACACAAACAAACAAAACTTCGTGTTGCACGACTGTGTCCTATGAGATTTATTTTCAGTTTTGGCAGCAATAATGAGGCAGTTAAAAAGTTTTCCACACTTTTTTTTTTGGACAGCTTTTGTTCCCTTCCATTATAATAGAAAATTGAGGGTTGGATGAAGTGAGACCAAAGGGGTAAGCACAAGTTGAATGGACTTTAAGTTTTGGACTGCCAACAAATCCAATTACTCATAATTATTTGGTACACAAACTGAGGCAGTAAGCCAACCAACCAGCCAACCAATCCTGCCAACAACTAAAAAGTATACTCGTGTACTATTATAATGCTGACGAAGGACGATGATGATGATGCAATGTACATAGTAGTATTATAGACTACTTTTAGCCATATTTGAGATTCCGTATTCGGTATTCCGGATTCCGGAAGCTATTTGTGTGTCATTAGTGAGTGCAATGGTTTTATAAACGAGTCAGCTGGCGGTTGATAAAGTTTTTGCAAACGAATTAAGTAGAAAATGTTGTGGGATTGTTAGTTAAGTTTATGTCTGGGCTATTGGAGAAAATTAATTTATTTGTTGATGCTCATTGCTCAGTAGAGCTCACACAAGTAAGCTTTGTTCGATTCGAAAATATTTTCCATTTGAGGTCAATGTTCTTAAAGGTTTTGCGTAATGTGATGTTGAAGAATACAATCATGATATTGACTGAAATATTAAGGTTGAATTGCAACTATTAAAACTATTTTAACAGAAATGAAAGTAGTTTTAAAAAAGATGACTTAATATTGGAAGATCAAAGAAACCCAGAAAACTGCAAGCAAGGAAGAAATTCAATGGAAACACATATATTGTCTTTTTTTTTAAGTGAAACTTTGTTTCCATCGCCTCAAATTTTTTCGTTCATCTGTCGCATGTTGCAATATGCTGTGCCGATGGCTCGCATCAGCTAACCGTGAAGCATTTTTATTCTCACATTCAGTGTATTGATGTTAATTTTGTTGTTACTTGATCGTGATGGACACCGATAAAGCTATTGAGTCAAATAAACCGGTAAACAAGGGAAATACCAAGAATAATGCGAAATGCCTATAATCCGAAAAAGTTTCACTTGCATCGTAGTTTCATAAAACAACAAATTTTTTTTTAATATAAATTCACCAATTGTATCGTATGCAAATATACGAGAGAAGATGGAAAGCTTTTTGCCTAAGAGATTTTATTGTTCTCTTAAATTAAATATAAATCACTATGAGCAATGAGCAAGCTAAATGTAATTATCATTTTTTAGTATATCTTAAGCAAGCATTGTGAATTGTCGGGCGAGCTGCTGCGAGCTAGTGCGTTGGGATTTAGTATTTTAATTTAATTTACAACAGAGCAGAGATATAGATACAATTCTAGTTTAAGCTAGATGGAGAAACTGTGACGGGATCGCACCAGCTATCACTTAATTAATTGCCACAAAAACAATTAATAGGGTATTCAACCTTCTTCGATACTTGATACTCAATATCCATCGCATGCACTAAACTTACTTCAACTCATAATAAGTACATATCTATATTTCCGTTGGCGCACTTTGTGCACGAATACAAGATACACACAAAAAACTTATGACATACAAATCGAGAACACTTTCAAGTGCCGCTGGCTCATGAATGAAATTATGCAAGCTAGCCTAAAAACTACTTAGAGTGCATGCATATGGTCAATTGATGATACTGCAGTTTGGGAATATCGATAGAACTGCGTCGATTATCGAAGTATGGTTGGATACCAAAGAAGGCAAATGATTTTGTATAAATAGACAGAATAAAATATTGATTATACACTTCTTATTCTGAAGCCCAATCAACCGCTCTATTTTTATTTAGCAACTCGCTCGAAATATTGTGGGGGATTGAACTTCAGGAACTGACGCCCTACAGAGCATTTATTGCTTTTGGGTTAACGCGTTTAAGGCAACACGCCAGGCGAGTCAGTGAAGTTCCATAACTTCCACTTTTAGTTCCACTCAATTCGGACATCTTTACAAAACATTATTCGCAAACAATGAAAAAATTCGTGAAAATAAATTCTATCCAAACTGAGAAAAGTTGGAAATTATAAGTGATGTTGTTTCTATACAATTTTTTCATTAGAGCCGAAATGAGGTAATTCGTAATTTGGAAATTTGCTAAAAAAGTGTTTTCATCTAGGTTTGTGTATTTGGTTTGACACATGATTATCTTCCTTCTTTTTCTTTTTTAATTCTTATTCATTATTTCTTCTTGTTTTCTTGCTTTGTTTTTATAACTTTTACTATAGTATACCCTGGATGGAGATTTATACATGATATTGGTATTGATTGTTAACTTAGAGGTGTGGGTTAGATCCATCCATAGGCATCTATTTTTTGTTTATCCCCAAGCTTCAGTTGAATTTCACCCATGGTTTTTTCTAAGATAATTACAACCCCCAATTTCCCTAAAATGTAGCGGATTTCATTATGTAAATTGCATAGTTTCTGAACAGATCCTATTTAGAATACTTTTGTACTCTCCTTACAATCAAGAGCACTTTAAATAAGTGAAAAAGAGACAGTTATATGATTTCCGAGGTGAAAACATGTATACACCATTAAGAATTCAACTCGTTATAAACAATGTAAGCAAAAGGGTTTGAGGGGACTGAGGCGAGGAAATGTATCTCTCTCTATTAGTTATTTCTCTCTGGTTTCCAGTGCGAATTGACACAAGGACTAGAGAGCATTGCTTTTTTTTAAGCTTTGAAGATTTTGGTTCAGACAGCAGCAAACACTTAAAATCTAACAGTATTATGGTATAACCAATCCGTTTATTTGAAATCTTATGAATACAAAGAACATCATCGAAGACGCGTAAGCCTTTAAGTGTTGGAAGACTTAAAACCATGAGTTAGATTCCAGAGTATAACAAAGCAAGCCTAGATTAAAATTAAAATTTACAATATCGACAGGTTTACTATTAATAAAGAAGCATTTCCCATGTGAGCGATTAAAATATAAAATGTTTTTCCTGATTTGATTTGGATAAGTTGAACGTATTTACTTATTAAAGCAAAACTAAGAGCTCCAAAATGACTCCCTCTAGAACACCTCAATTTGCTGAGCACCAAAAGAATTCGATTCATGTGATCTTAAAACGACACAATATTGAAAATGATCTTTATAAGACTAGATACAAAATATGTCCAATGTTAAAAAAAAGATATTCTCGTGCTTCATAGCCCCTTAACCCGATGCGCTTACCTTGGCAGAACAGTAGAATCTCGAAAACATGAACGGTTCTAAAAAATTAACAATTCGGAAAGATGAACGCTCTTTCCCGGCAACAATCTACCATAGAACAGTTAAAAAAATATGGTCGAAATAAGTCGGTTTCTTTTAACCTTTATGAACAACTTTGTCATGAATTTCTGTTACTTATGTTTTTTTTTTTTTTTTTTTAAATGATTACTTGTCAATTTGATAGATGCAATGTTTTTACGTTAAGCTGATTTTTTTTTTAAACTACTCGTAATAATCGATGCTTGGAAAGAAAAACAGTTCGAAAATAAAAACGGCCTGTTTTATATCTGCTCATATTTTCGAGATTCTACTGTAGGTACTTAAATTCATAGATATAAAATCAAAAAACAGAATCTTTATACAGTAGACGCTCGATATAGTGAACTAATAAAAATCAAGCTTGTTCACTACATCGAAATTGTTCATTACTATTTCGAACGGGAGTTTTGAAATGATTACCAAACCTGCTTCCACTGATTTTTTCCAAAATTGAAAATGAAAATCCTATTTTAAAATCAATCCACTAACCGGCAGATTTTTTCTTTGTAATTCCAAGAACCATTTCTACAACTTAGTTTTCACCTCCGGTAGTTCAGGTGTACTTATTATGTCTTTTCTTACATTTGAGACTTAAAAAAAAAACAAAGCCATATGTAAAACTTTTTTAAAAGCGAAAAGTCAGTCAAAATGCTCTGCAACTGTTGTAAGGAAGCTTTCTACTAGTACAAAAGCTGTCCTCGACGGATCGGGTTAGATACTTTGCCACTGATACAAAGTTGTTCCCTCTTGAAAATCTGCCTCATATAAATGGCGCCCAACGTGTGCTAACCAGCACACATTTACATTTAATTATTATTAATTTCCACAATCATTTTCGTTTTATGAAGTTCTATTATTCGGCACACAATCGATCTATGGCACCTATTAAAACAAATAAAAAGGCGTTTACATTGTGTTCCCGGTGAATAGTTCTTCAGGTTCCAAAAACTGCAGCAATTTGTGAAACATCAAACTATTCTTGAATGCAAATGATTTTCTTCGGCGATCATGAGCACAATAATTTAACTTAATGAAAAACGTTCCTTTTCCATTTAATCATCATTTAGTTGTGACCTTAAATAAAACACCCACTCTATCACTTCAAAATATCAGTATATTCGGAATCTTTTTAGGTATAGGTTTACTTTGGTTTTACCCACCTGAACAGTCCGGAACAAAAAATTTAATTTGCAATATTGTTTTTCAATCAAAGCTTAGTAAACACACGTTTGAACCAACCATCATGAACCTTGAACCTCTTATTGCGTACAATAATCAGCAGAACATTGTTCTCATTAAATTGCTGCTCCTTTCAAAACATCTCCCGTTTGTATCGCTTTCAAACGATCCAATTCAATTTCCATTTCCTTGTCATAAAAATGGATGGAGAATGGAGTTGGAGTATAGGTACAGTACAGAGCGTTTATTTCTTTTCGGTTTCCTGTTTTTTTTTTTTTTTCTGCTAAGTATTTATTTTTCAGATTTTAATTTCCCTCTCCATTTCCTCGAAGAAAGAAAAATCACAAGAAAATAAAAAAAAAAAAAACGTGGAGCACACAAAAACTGTGCAAACATTGCTCCTGGCAAGAATCTCAAACTCATCCTGGAGCGGCAAGGCCCAAAGAGAAGAGAGATGTTTCTTTCTTGGTTCCATGCTGCTAAGAAACAGATTAGGTGAGCGTTCCTCAAATCATCCCATCCAAGCAAACAAACTGTTGCAAATTGGATTCCTCTTGTATATTCGAACAGGGCAGCTCTGTTGGCAGAGGCTTCCTACATGCGGTGGAGCGCAACACCAACCAACGCCAACGCCAACGTCAACCAGAAATAAAAACACACAAAAATCTTTGTAAACAGTGCTCTATGACTGTTGGCAATACTGTAATCAGTATAATGTGCACGTATAATGTGGTAAATTGAATGTTGTTTTTTTTTTTTTTTTTTTTTTATATAAAACATTTACCTTATTTCTCTCTTCATCCACACACAATGCGAGAAGAATTGGAAATGTATTCTTCAAGGACGCGGAAAAAAATTCAAGTGTCCTCAGCGAATTTCAATTTTGAAAAATCAAGTTAATACAAAGAAACATTTTTTTTGGGAAACAATGAAACAGCGAAAATAGTCCTGTCATTCCAAGGACATTCACTTAAACGCATAAATTTAGTAGAAAAGGCACGTCTTAAACTGGCTTTTTAAACAGAAGGATAAATTTTTTTTTTTCAAATATATTTCTTTTACTTTATTGGAGATTACTCCGTAAGAAACGATTAATTCAGTTTTAAGAGAGCAGCTTAAAATTTAAGCAATCACAACTTAACAATAAACGTGAAGTTTTATTAAAAAAGCACAGACAAAAAGTAAAGAGAGAAATTTCACTGACATTGATATTGGTTGCTTAGTTGGGTGGTACTGGCAGCATAGAGAGAAACCGCAGAAACACAACATTCGGACGTCGTTCTCTATTTTTGTCTACAAGTTGACAGTCTGGTTGGTTATGCGTATTTCATTCAATTTATGTTTCCTTTGAACGTGCATAGCATATACTTATTAAATTGGCAGTACCCCGTGGTGCGGCCGACGTAGTGGTTAGTAAGACTCTTAGTGTTAGACTGAAACGCCAATGGGTCTTAGTTCGATCCCTGAATCCACCTAAGTTTTTTCCGGGGTACTGCCCCTTGCGAGGAAGTGACAAATCCTTTAAGAGTAAATCATGTCATGGAAAGTACTTTTCTGTTAGCGTTCGGATTCGGCGGTTCCTGCAGAATTTCAAATTACACACAGGAATGGTTGAGAGTGTATGTCATAGGCCCCGACCCCGCTTGGAGCTGTTCTTCCAAATTTTTATTGAAATGATAACTTCTTATGGGAGGGTAAACCGCTTTGTTACGTAACGCGCTACGGCGCCACTCTGTTCGGCTTTCCTTTCTCTCACGCATACGGGAGCAGTAGGCACAGGCTCCTCCTCTCTCACTTAAACCCACAGCGCATTTTATAATCAATAAAAGATCTTTTTTTAATAAATAACCTTTCCTCACATTATCCCGAAACGCACAGGTTATTTTGTATTATACGGCTAGCGCTGTGGGTTAAAGTGAGAGAGGAGGAGCCTGCCTACTGCTGCCGTATGCGTGAGAGAAAGGGAAGAAAGACAGAGTTTCGCCGTAACGCCTTACGTAACAAAACAGTTTACTCTCCCATAAAAAGTAATCACCGTAAAAAGTTCAGAATTTACTTTAAGAAAAAAAACTTCTGTTTAAGTTAGGTACATCAAAACCCACAAATTTTAGAAAAATATCAATAACTTTTTTCTAGTTATTTTTTCTTGCCTTAATTTTTACCAACTTGACTTTTGTGTCCCATATCATTGAAATCCGATTAGTAATTCAGATTCAACAGGCTTTTTAACGCTTTCCTATACATACTAAACCACTGTGCGGCTTCTCAAAAATGGCTTGAGGATTATCTAAACTCCTATGCGACAGCTTTGCTTATTGAGGAAGCCATTCAATCAAAAATTAGCTTCGTTCAAATGGACGGAGTGCGGGATGCGTTTCACGAACAATACCATATTTGTCGAAATGAATCTACAGAATTTACATGCGTTGTTCAGGCGTCAGTCGATTCATGATAAATCACATGGCAGATGACAAACTGGCTATAAATGAAAATCAATATGATGCCAATTGCCAACTTGAAAACCTTTATCTCTAAGAAAACACCATTTAAAACATTTAATCTCGTTAAAATATTGAACACAGGATATCACTCAAACTTTGCTTTACGGACAGTGCCTCCAGCTATTTTGTCTTTCTTATAAGTACTATCCATTGTCTTCGAAGCAATCTTGTATGTGCGTTATGAAGCAGTAAACTAGGAGACTTGAACCTATTTGACGTGGTTTGAGAGACACTTCTTGGTGACAAGATTTACAGTCGGTATGGCCGGCTGACACTAACACCACACACAAATGACAAGTAGATAAATTTAGTAAATATCTACACATACCTTCTATTTTATGAGATAATACATCTTTGTTAAACAACAAGGACTCTCAAAAAGCCAATTAAATTACTTACGAGTAATATGATAAAATTTAAAAGGAAATCTGTTTTGATTAAGTTTTCTGAGATTTTCAAGACAAAGAAATTTTTAAAATGGATTTAAATTAATTCATTAAGATGTTTGTTTTTTCTTCTTCTTTTGTATCCTTATGCATTGTAAAATTAATGAGTAAATGTCAAACAGGCTCCACTTCAGTGTAATATTCAATTGAGTTTATCATGATGTCACAAACAGTCAACTGCGAGCGAACTCTTTTAAGGAGCACACAACTCAATTAAACTTCCATTTTTGTTGTTGTTTTGTTTTCATTTTAAACATCCTTAAGACACAAAGTGTAAACACACAGAAAACATCCTTCTCGCACACTATATTTATATAGCTATAGGTACCTACTTGTATCTTTTGAAAATTACTATGAATAACATCGTTAGCGAATCCATTTATGAAAACAGTGCGTATTAAATGAACTTATCACATTTACCAACCCAGCATCAGCATCTCTCTGAGCAGAGATCCTTCACAAACAATAATAATAATTATTTCGAATGAAAACCAGATAGAGAATACAAAGGAGAATGCCTTCAAGGACTAAATCAGTTTAAATGTAAACGACACTTATGTACACACAAACTAAATTAACACGTTCGTTAGATTTTGTGTGAGTGTATACAGACTAACAAAAAGTGAGTGAAAGAGAAAGAGAGAGAGAGAGGTATTATTATATTCTTACGCTTCCTCATTTCCTGTATTATATTACATGTCTTATGTCTATGCAAAGGATCTTAACCAATTATACAAAATTTTCAATAAAACCCGAGTGCAAATTACCAACGTTATTTCTGACAATTACGTTTAGAACTTCTAGCCTTTGGCAGTGTTTCGTTTCTTTGTCTGTCTCGTAGTCGTAGCTGGTTGTACCACTCCTTTCTGGTTTGAAAATAATCATCGTCAAACAAATAAGACCAATCGAGGGAACAGAACTATTTTACCTCGCAGCAAGCAAAAAAAAAAAAAATGAATGTTAAAAGGATTTTCCTCGAGCAAAGAAGACTTAATTATCACTACAAAGGGACAACCTTATCGAACAACCCGCGTTCTGGCACCTGCGATGGAACTTAGATTACTAGGGACTATTATATAGGATATAGCCATGCTCCTCTTGGGCGCAATGTGAAAATTCTATTTCACAAGATCCTTGACAGGGCTTTGTTCAGTCTTTCGCACACAGAACACGGTGAAAAGCATAAAGGCAACAAATAGATATCTGCAGGATCTATGTTTCTTCTTCATCTTGTTTTGTTAAAGGACTTTTTTTTTTGCATTCTATTTTTCCTTATTTCTATTAAAAATGCTTTCAACTCCCCGTTCTTCTATTTAGCACTACAAAATACACACCATCTTCCTCCTGTATCAGCTGATGGTGGGACGAACATTACGATGGACTTTTAACGCAATTATCACGGAAAGTACTTTAAATGTCCGGAGGTGATTCGTTTATTTAACAAGAGTGTTGAGTTGGAAAAGTTTCATAGCTTTCACTTTCAACACTTTTTTTTGGGAACGTTTTAAAAAAAAATAATTTTGTGCAATTTTATCTCATTAACCAGCATGAACTTTTAACTTTATGATGCTTCCACACTATTTGCAGTGAGATTCAAATAAGTTCCGGAAGTATCCAAGTAAAAGTGTTCAAATCTTCTTCCACCCAGAAGATTTGGGGATTTGTAACCTCATATACTATAGAGTTGTAACAAAAACAAGGTATCGCTGAAAAGGAAGATACATTTTTCTTACGGATATTGATTTCAACTTAGGAGCCATCATTGAAATGCATCCGTTAAAATTTTTCTTTGTGATTTTAAGACGATGAAAAAAACAGAATTGTGTTGGTACCAAACTAAAAACAATGAATTTTTGAATTTTTGTAATGCAAAAAATACATTATATTTATTAACACTTCACTTTAAACCCAATTTTATTATTTAATTGACAGAACACAGAAATCGATTTTAAAACACAGATTATTTTCGTTCATGTTATATGAAACACAATCGTTCCACTGGATGTGTTCACTTCTCATTCTGTTCTCAAACATCAGTTTTACTTTCAGTGATCAACTGCAACCTCAATATGTTGGTTTTTGTGTGAACTAAATTCCTTTCAATGATGACTATTTTAATGATTGTTATAATAAACCTGTCAGTGAAAATATAAAACGTATCACTGAGGTGTGTTTCAATGATACGTTTCAATGATAGCTATAACCAGCCCCTTAGACTTATTACAAAAAGAGAGAGTCATCGTTCGTTTCGTTTCAAAGATTGGTTCATTTTCCCAAACCTTAAAATTTTCTTCCTATACTTCGTCCTTCAGCATATATTTCACCATCTCAGCAAATTAAGTCTCCTATGCCTCTCGATCATATTACCTACATCTTAGTGATTGGTTGAAGCTCTTTGCACTTAGCCTTATGTAGACTCTTTTTTTGTCAACATTGACTTTAATTGTATGTCTTGTCTTATTATTTTTTGATGTGATAACGTCTAATAAATCAGTTTGGAATGTATGGGCAGCACGCACGAAAAAATGTCACAGTCACAGTCACGTTACCTAGCTGCTTTGATAGCCTAGAAAGTCGATAAAGTGGGAGGGTGTTGGGTGTTTCGTTGGTGGCTGAAGGTGGGATGGATGTTTGGTGTTGCGGGGGATTTGGTATGGTTTGGTGGAGGAATTGTCAAATATGGTGGGTGGTTGGTTGTCGGTTGTAGGTGGGTTGGGTGGTCGGCGGCTTAGGTGATGGGGATAGCTGATTTGATTGGGGGCGATGAGAAAAGTGTCGAAAGTGGTGGGTGAGCTGAAGGTGGTTGGATTTGGTGTTTGGGAGGGAATTGTCAAAAATAGTGGGTGGTTGGTTGATGGTTGTAGGCGGTGTTGATGGTTGGTGGTGATTGTAGGTGGTGTTGGTGGTTGTTGGTGGTAAGGAAAGGGTATTTACTGTGTGGGGGGGAGGAAACAATTGTCAAAAATGGTGGGCTGTTGGTTGTATGCTGGGGTAAGAGGTTGATGTCTGGGGGGAAGGGGTGAGAAACTAAAATTCAAAAATGGTGGGTGGTTGTAAGTAGGGTGGGTTGTTGGTGGTTAAAGAGATAGGTACAACCTACACATGAACTGTTTTGTTAACTGCGGTTATCACGTAAAATTATAGTCCGTAAACCGACTTTACAGACAACCAAGTTTTTTTTTTTTTTTTTAATTGAAACTTTTTTTACATCGCCTCAAATTTTTGGGTTCACCTGTCGCATGTCGCAATATGACGGGCCAGCCAATAGCTCGCATTAGCTGTCCGTGTAGTATGGAGCATTTATATTCTCACTCATTCATGCACGTAATCCGCGGTATTTGTGTTTTGCTCAGTGTTATGATGTAAAACCGGTCAACAAGTAAAAAATCAAAAATATAGCGTAAAATATCGGATGATGAATCAATTTTAGGCCGTAAGAGAAAGCCAAAAGATTTCGTGTTTGCAGGGAAAAGAAAAAGCTCTTGGTGAGTTAATTTGATTTTAATAATGAATTTATTAGAACGTAAAAAGTTTCACTTTGCATAGTAGTTTCATAAAACCACTCAATTTTTTTTTTTTGAATTTATTAACTTATTTAAAATTCAGCAAAACGTTAAAGAATTCAAACCATTATTTATAAAAAATTCTTCTAAAATTTAATTTCCAAACTATTAACATTTTTACAGACATGATACGAAACAGATTCAAGCTTTGTACTGATTTTCAAGTTTGGTCCATTTAATTTTTTTTTCATTCTGGAGAAAAAATATCCCTTTTCAACAATTTTTGCTTTGACAAGGTTGGTTGTTTTGCATTTATAAACACAAAGAAAAAACTTCACTAACTTGTTGAAGTTTTTCATTTTTAACAAATTTAATTTCTTAACAAGATAATGTAGGTATATTATATTATTACCCAACTTAATTCCTATTATTTTCTTCATGACAAAGTTATTATAAAAAGAAAAAAAAATCAGTAATAAGCACACATGCAACCACAGTCAAAGTTCCCACGGATGCGTTTTTCCACTACATAAGCTACATGCTCCCCCAATTTTGTTCTTTAAATTATTAATCCTCAAATTTCACATTTATAATTATACACAAATTGAAACTGTGTAAGAATGTATAAGAATGCTAAATGGACATATTGTTTCCTTGAAAGGATAAGAAACAAAAAATTGATGAAGAAAAAATATGGTTGAACTTTGTCATGTTCAAATAATGTGTGTATACGGTATATAGCTAGTGAATATATCCTTGACGATATCCTTTGTTAACGTTCAACCGATAATTACATACGTTCAATCTGCCAATTACAAGCGTCAACAACCTGCCAAACGACTTAAAGCATACAAACTTTACCGCCATCAGCAGTTTTCTTTTTTTCTCATCCTTGTTTGTCCTTTGTCACATCAAATGCACGTAATCACAACCTTTGACGACAATATGTCCCTTAAACAATTTTGCTTGGGCATAATCAAATATTTTCCTTCTTCATTATTTTGACTATACCTATACAGTTTTTTTTTTACTGTTTTTTTATTTACCTTGTAGCCGGTATATTTTTTTATGGAGAAAAGGTCCTTAATACCTTATTTTCTATTTCATTGTTCAGCAGAATTTACAGGAGCTCTTTCCGTTTGGTTACACGCGGACTGTGGATACAAACGAACACATTAATTGTACATTATTATATCCTGGAATCATTCATTACCGCGCTTCCCGCAGCATTAAGAAGAGACCCCAGCACCAGCACCAGCGCCAGTGCCAGAGAGTAGGTATAGGACGAGGTTGAGGCATTGAAAGCGACCTCGCCGCGATGAAAAGAAAATAGAACAGTAAATTGTAGAGAAAGAATGGAGAACTTTGCGTGCGATAAGGATTGTGGCGGCCCTTATACTCGAACTCGACCCCAAACCACACCCCGCACTTTTTATTGTGCAGTTGTATTTTTTTTTTTTTTTTTTTTTACTTTTATTTCCTTTTTCGTGGAATCATGTCGAACATATCCTTTCGATTGCGTTGCCTTTGTACCGGTTAATGTTGTTGTTTTTTTTTTTTTTTTTTTTTTTTTTGTTGTTGTCATATTGTGGGAAGGTGCCGCGCCGGTTGGAAGTTTTGAGTGATTTTCATGAAGGTATAGCTTTGATGTTGGTAGGGTTACCTACATTGATGGGGTACACAATTTCTCAATTAAAATGTAATTATACTTTACCAATATATCCACCCGATACCCCCTTCTGTGTGTCCATCAACCTGTGGAAAACTTTGGAGTTCCGTTCCTCAATTTTATATAATATTTAGTGTTCATATTGATTGTCCTTTTCTGATGTCAAATAATGGATTTTTATACGAAGAAATGGTGTAATTTATGTCTAAATGGTAGAAGAAAAAGAAAGATTGAAGGATATATAAAAGCTATTTGTATAAAATTTCAATCAGACAAAATAGACGGAAACAATAAACTTTGAAATTGGTTTAATTTGTCGCAGGAAACGTGAGAAATGGGTGTTCTATTTACACGCTGTATTGTATTTATAAAGCAAAACATATGATTAATAAAATTTCTTACTTAAAACTCCATTTCCACATAAATTACATATTAAAGTGTATTCCATATACCTATATAAATAAGACTTTTTTCTTATGTAGGTGCCTTACGATAATAATTATAAACGTCTTCATTATCTTATTATCAATTATTGAAAATTATTGAAATAACCAGCCGTGTATAGATTCTCCAGGGTCATAAGGAGTTGGAAGACATCATATGAAAGTCAACGGTCATATAAGGAAGCACAAAGCACATTATAAATATTATACCATTTGACCTTCCAACGAAACGAACTTTACCATACCAATATAATTGATTTTCAGAACTCACACATCTAAAATCGATGTAATTAACTGCTTGTTCGAGTATGTAAATATATTTTAAATATGTAGTTTGTATCTGGGAAAACAATGTTAAAAAAAATTCAATATACGTACTTACTCATTCTTCAAACAAAACAAAAAAATATCAAAAATCAAAAAAATTGAGAATTTTTAAAATGCCATATCATAAATATTTTACGAGAATACTTGATTTGAAAATACCGGTTCTATGAAAGGTAGGTACCGTTGTAAGACAAATACTTGCGAAAAATCAAACCAAAAGATAGACTGTCTTCAAAAAATAGCATTCTGAAAGTTTAATCAAAATCGTTTCAGCCATTTTCGAGAAAATCAAGTTTCCATACTTTTGGTCAAGAGCAAACATTTAAAATACTTTTCGAGGGACGTCCAAATAAATACTAAATACCAAATTTGAAGCAAATCGTCCTTTCCCTTCCGGCTCTAGAGGGCGGACGGAATTTCCAGACCGACTATTTTCGACTTTTCCATCATCGTAATGCAATGTGTGATTGTTATGTCAAACATTTTTTTCTGCACAAATCCGTTATCTAACTGTAATCGCAAGTAAAAATTTTAAAATAAAGTAGAAAAAAGATAAAAGAAGCTTATTCGAAACACTCTTTGCTGGATGATATAAATTTTTTTGGGGTACCTAATGGATTGAAGGAAAAGCTTTGTTGCTTAATTTAGAGTGAAGCAACTTGGTTTAAAGATTTGATGAAAATCTCATTCATACATACCGCATCTTGACTGTGAAGTTTGGCTTTATGAAGAGGTGAATTGTTGATGAGTTAGTAGATCCCGAACAGTGCCATATTGGATTTTCTACTCCGCTTTGCAACGATATACAAACTGGACCGAATATAACCCAAAGGATCTATCTATTTCAGCACCTCATCAGTTATTTCTTCGACGTTATCAATGGACAGGTCAACATAAGAACAACATTAAAACCCGGTCTAACAGACCGTTCGTCACAATGGCGGGTTAAGTCCCCATATAATGGGATTTAAGTTTAAGTTTAGTTTTAACACTGATTTTTTGTTTAACCAAAAAGGCTAATCCTTTAAATACAATCAACAGTTAGATCTTTTGCTACTTTCTTTCAAAATTTGCAAATTTTCTTTCAAAACTCATTTGTTCCACTTACAGTCACATAAATATTCTTCCTTAATTGATGCATCCAGTCCATTGTAGACCACTGTCTCAATCAAGACCGACATAACTATCCCACTAACCAGTCCAGTCCCTATAGCCAGTTGCCACCAGTGACGCACGACAAGTTGGTTGAGGTCATCCTCCACTTTATCGCACCATTTTAAATAGTGTTCCTCCGGGCTTGAATTGGTCTGGTGCATAATTGTCCATCACGCTGCACATATCCCATCAATTTAAAACGCTGTATTTTCTGATTTTTGAGCAGGTCAATGACTCAGTATATAGTTCGTAGAGTTGGCCATGGAATCTTCTAATTCATACTAAATGATACGCATTGCACGCATCAGGACCTAATAGAATTCTTCTCTTAAAGCAACTCAGCAGGAATATTCCTCCAATATTTTCAACGCCCATATTTATCATGGGAACAGGTTTGGTAGCGTCTTGTTTAGTTTCTCGATTTATTCCAGGCCCAAAAAATCAATTGGTAGGAGCATATCTAAGACTCATTTTAGCACTGATTTCGTTTTGCTAATATGGACCAAGTACGAATACGAATAAGTACTGAATACGTCAATGTTATATTTGTCTTCCATAATGCGCGACATTCTCCAACCTTAAGAGTTCAACTATATTGTCACATTTTAATGAGCTTTTGCAATATTCTTAGACAAAATGCTTTTCAGCCCTCTCTCTCCTCTATGAACGAAAAAAAATCTTACCCTAAAATTGGTGTTAAAACTATATCGTTTCATAGCGAAATTCCCACTTATCCCTTAAATATTTGTAAGCATTTTGCGCAGAAATAAATTGTGCTTTAAAATCTTCTCATACAAACTTGGCGACTCTTGAATGTATAGATCTTAGGCCGCCAAGCCTCATTTTTTACTACTCAGATTACCCACCCTAGGCTAATAATTTTGGAAACTACAGCACTCGTTTCAGATACTCCATTTTCAGCTCATTCCTCTGGAGTCCTTTAAGTTGGCCACTTGGGGCTTCTCCTTTTTGTTCAACTATTGAAATAGTCATCAGACGCTGAAGACATCAAGATCTTCAAGAAAATTACTTCCTCACAAGACTTTTCTCTTATTCAACTAGATCCCGACAGTTCCACCATCAACCCATGTCCCATATGGGGTGGACTAGCTAAACACACATATCGACAATTTAATCTTAAAAGCTGATTAAACACTTGGATTATTGAAACGTTATGCCAAAAAAATCCGCAACCTGTGCATACGTCACTAGATCTCTCAACATGACCTTTGTTCTAACCATAATTGTAACTACCATAATTAACAAATTTCATAATATCTCTAGAATCGAGAGCATTCAAAATCGTTTCCAAGCAAATCCTTAAATTCGCCTTAAAACTTGCCCGGAAAAATCAATACTTCCACAAAAAGGTATAGCTATACCTTGCCTTGGATTGGCCTCCGAAAAAGTCCTTTAAAACTCAGATCACCTTTTAATATTTACCAGGACAAAAGCCGAGTCAGTCCGTGGAAAAATCAACATAACTATCTCACTCCATAGAATCCCAATTTTAAACTTCCATTTATTCATCGCCTCTCTGTGTCGGAAAACTTCTTCTCTTTTCTTTATCGATTGAAAGGACAAAATATTCGTCTTCAATGGTCCTGGCTGCACACCGCCTGCTGCCGCCGCGACGCCACGCCGCACTCGAGCAATAAAATCATCATTTTTTTTGCTGAAGAATCCTTTTTCGAAAGAATCCTTTTTATTTTTTCTTACTTACTATTCAAACAACAATAAAATCTCAAATGTCGCATCATTGTCATGAATCAAAATGAATATTTACACACTGAAATTAAATTAAAACTTGAAACTTGTCACAGAAAAAGGATAATATCAAAATAATTCAGTCATTCATTTTCATTGAGAGACATACCATCATCACGATTCACGAGACGGCCATGGGTATGGGTGTATTGGGTATATCTGTTGCCGCCATCTTCTTCCGTTTATGCCATCAGATCGCTTAATATTGTCATACCAATACATTCATACACAATTTCCATGATTTTGAGTAACGCTAACAAAATTATTGTCAGAAGCAAATCAGTCCTGTCTAACTGTTAAAATAAACACGACGAGGTGGGGTCGTCCTCGTCATCGTCATTGTAACTTTGTAGCTAGTAAAAGAAGAAAGAAAGGAGCTTCTATTTATAAAAGAAGGTACAGCAGATAGACCATGAACTCCAACGTGAAAGTTCAAAAGATTTGATTTCTTTTTCTTTTATTTTCAGCACCAGCTCCAGCTTCAGTTTCTCCTTCAACTTCAACCCTCTGCCTTGCATAACAGGAGGGGTTGACGGTTGGCAACAACTGTACAACACTCCTCTCTTACCGTTGAATATGAAGGATAAATTTCTAAATTCTATCTCTTCTTGGATTATTTATCACGTATTTTGATTTGATGTTGTTATTTGGCAAATAGAATGCGAATTTAAGGACTTTTTTTTTCTTTCTTTATTTTGTATTTTTTTGTATTTAGAGGGATAATCAAAGAAAGGTTTAAGGAAGGAATCACTTTTGCCGGTTCTAAAAAAAAACAACAACAACAAACAAGAGTATTGGTTAAAGCCAAGGAAGATATAGACTTGCATTTATTTTGAGAAAATCGAATTCTATACCTATACTCCCATCAGCTTTCAACTCCTCCCACATATACACTTTCATATCATCCTTGTTTAAACGAATTTCCGCCGGAGAATGAAGCAAAACAAATTCCATTTACATTCGAATAGGTTTGGAAATCCTTGCAACAACATCTGATATCAGAGGATCCAGTGTAAATACTTGACGTACCAACTACCGGGCGACTTGTTTAAAATCGTTAACTGATTTTGTCGGAAAGGATTCACTCAAGTAAATCGAGATCCTTTTTTAGTGTTTGACATTTGAATGACTTGAAATTACCTAAATAATAATGGGAAAGGATTAAACAGACTCATTTTTTTTTTTGCTTCTTTCCCTTGAATACCTACCTATCTGGTCGAAGGAGGATGTCGTTTTTTGTTGTTGTTATTTTACATTTACTTTAATTGGATTGATTGAGAGTTAAGAGGAACCTGATACAGTTGGCATATTAAATTAAACAAAAAAATCAGTTAATTGATTTTAACAATTCCAAAAGTATTAGGAGGTCCGGTATATTGAACACAGAAAGGCTTTTAATGAAACACAAAAATTCATGGGTTCTTCTAGTAATGTATGCCAAAGTCTTTGTAACCCGCCGTCACTCTAGTCTAGAGTCTAGAACTTGTACTGAACTTGGCAAAGTGTCAATATTTTATCAGGACCTTAGTTTAAGAGGATGAAATTGATGCTTGCAAAACAAAATTTATTCATTATCGAAAGATACTGTGATTATAAAAGGGTGTTTTTTTTTAGACTTATGGTTTTCAAGAAGAAATAAAACGCATTTTATTTAATGTTATGGCCCAGAATTTAGCTTTATTATAAAGATAATGGTACTCCATTATGTTTTAAAAATGATTTCGTGTAAGTGGCCGTCACTGCTGGCTCGAGTGAATTCCTGGGCGAATATGTCGACCGAATATTGGACGCAGCTAACGATTCGTCGCGCTAACCGAACCATTATTTTGGTAATAAATTTGCATGATTTGCAAACGTTGTTCAGTAGTAAGTCTACTCATTATGAAATGGCAAACCAAATTGAGCATAAATCATGTGACAGCTGTCAAAAAGACCCATTTCCGAAAAAAGTATTGACAGATTAAAAACCACACGTCTAAAAAAAAACACATTTACTTAGGCTACCCAGTTTTACCGACTCTAATTTTTTTAGATATTAATTTTTACGAGCAGAATGTGAACCATTGCATCGGGCTTATACAGAGAGTTTTAAGACGAAGAGAAGAGGCTACCAGGAAAAATACCCTCAGTGAATGTTACACCTACGAACTGAATTATGGTCTCGAACAAACCACAAGGAACATCTCTGAATAAATTTAGAACTCAGATTGGCATACACAGTACAAAAGTTCCATTGCAATAATTACTTTCAACCTAACTTAAAAAGCCAATACGATGCTATAAGGTCGTCCTCCAGTTGATCACGCCACCTTAGATGGGGTGTTCAAGTAACACGTTTGACCTCAGCGAGCAGAAAACTGCGTAAGCCGCTGTATTTTTTTGCTTTTTTTGTCCGTGCATACAGAGCGTCTCCCTTATTGTGGATGAGGGCAAACGATGCTGAGGTTCAATTCGTCATTTATACTTTCATCCGACCTGATTGTACAGATGAATTGGTGTATGTTATCCTTATCAAGTCATCTCCAGTTGGTTTGAAGAGTTTGGTCAGATTGCCATCCGCCCCAGAAGTCTTGTTGGACTTTAGTTTAGATATCTCTACCCGAACTTCTTCCTGGTCGGGTGGACGGAAGTTTTGTTCATCATCATCCAAATGAAATGGATCATTCTGCCTTGGCAGCGATTAGTAGGTTGTCTTCACCGTTTAACAGTCTGCAGAAGTGTTTTTTCCAAGTTTTCAGCATCTACTACGACATTACCACCCTCGTGTCTACAGGCTTCCTATCGTGTTTTACACCCTTTGGACTAATGCTTTATCCTTTGGTAGAACCTTCTCGCATTTTCAGCTCTCTCTCTTTCTTTCAGAATAGCCCTGCCAGCCTGCATTCATCACCGAACCAAGTTTTTCGTCGCTTGATGAAACCCTATTATAAACAACAGAAGTGTAACCATATTACTTAAATAAACGTATACTCATGTATTGTATCTATGTCCAAAGACTGTCGGTGTGAGGTGCCTGCTTTTATGTCTAAGTATTAGTATTTGACGAAACTAGTCCATTATGTATTTTATGTATTAAGATAAAGCCAACGACTGAACCAAAGCGAGTTCAGTTGTAAGAGAACGGTCGAGGCGAATGGTTCATTGTGATGTTGTAATAAAGAAGAGTTTTTATAACGATAACTAAATCTAATTGTTTTTATTTCAAAGTGATCTAGAAGACCCTTACAGAGGGTGCATTTTTGTTGGTCAGTTGCAACTGTTGCAACTTGTCCTCTCTCTGAGTTTGGTACTTGCAGAGAGGTAAGAGGAACACTGTTGGCAAAGGCTATAGTGGCATCTTGCGGATTGCAGCTTCGTGGCATCTAATCTTCTCACAGTAGCTGATTGATGCTGGGGTCTATAGAGAAAATTCACATTCGCACTTAAGCTACTACCGGGTAGTCCGAGTCTATGTTGCTCCCTCGGAAAATTCGAACAGTCAAGACATTGATGGCATAAATGAAATCGATCGCCATTGATGGTTTCTTATTGAGCAGACCGCCAAGTATATTAAGGTGTGGGTTATAAGTGCTAGCTATGATGACACTTCGCCCCGTTGCAAAGTCGATTAACCTGAGCCCGTTCCCGGAAATTGTTGCCGTGCAAGACGTGCTTGCCAACTTTCGAGCCGAAGTTACCCCCTTTCCAATTTTCATGTTTAAGTCACCAAAAATAATCTTAGTGCCGTACTTCGGGCACTCATCAAATAGGTCTTCTCGAGAAGATAGGAGAATTCTTCCCTGAATTTGGACTTATTAAGGATTGTTACAATGCGTCCGCTTACCTATGCCACGAAACCCTTGTCCTGTAGCATACTCGCCGTAATAGATATCACAGTCTTTCAAACTCTTTGTGCTTTCCCTATCCCATCGCACTTCATGTATGGATGTAATGTCGTCTTTAACACTACTCGTATTTAGAGCTTCCACTAATTGTTCGACTGCACTGCATTAGATGGACCGAATTCATCGACATCGTCTCTTTGAAAAAAACTTGTGAGACAACTTTGAATATTCCAAAACAAGTAAAGTCTTGGACGGCAAAAAGGATGACATAAGTTGCCTGAGAATGAGATAAAAGATTATTCAAAAATATTTTGAAAAAATAATTGCTTTGTCGATGTTTTTTTTTTTTAAGGAAGACGAAAAGTATTTTTGAGGTACACATACGCAGAAAAAGTTAATGAACTAAAAACAAGTATAAAACATTAAAAATTTACCGTCTTTCAAGCCCAAACAAAAACTACATGAATCTATTTACAAACTAAGTATTATAAATCCATTCCAAATTCTTAATTACCTCCCCAACCCCAATCCCCATATTAAATTGGCCCATTAAACTGTTCTACGCTACCCCATTATGGCATTAGCAAAACCTTTCACATAAAGTGATAGCAAGCAGCACCTTGTTATGGCCACCTTGTTAAGACCCCTTTGTGCGATGTCTATTTGGTCTTTTTAATGTCATATCCTTGTCACCTTCCGGTGAATTGGAAATACCACCACAACTGCGATTTCATCGCATATATCATTTGCAGTTCATTAACTCTCAGCCCCTGCCCTACAACAGGCATGGAAAGGACTGAAACAATCCAACCCATCATCAACAAGCAATAACAACAACAATAACAAAAACTCTGACCATTGACCGCGTTGCCGCCAGTCGTCGTGTAACGTGTCCCGTGTGTCAATAGTGCATTGCCATTGAATAAAATATGCACCTTTGTCGTCGACGATTTCGTCGCGCCTAAAACTATGCCAGTTATCGTTTTATTGCACATAATTGACAGTTGTTGTCGTTTTACCCCCCCCCCCCCATTCACATTCCCCGACCATGTTATTCATTCTTTACCCAGAATTATTATCTAACCCTTCCCGTCCTCGTACATATAATGTTTTTCCTACTAAACACAGATAAAGTCATAAAGAGGTACTTTGTATCCCATTGTAGTCTGCTGCATGTCAAAAGTCCAAAGTCCAACCAAACAGAGCAATATTGACCCGACCAAACCGAAACCAGACCGGACCGCACCGGACCGGGACCACACTCACTAATAAACGAATCGCATGCAGCTAATTATCGGTGTAGTGTAACAAAAGTGCAGCTTGCAGCTTTACAATATCGTAACGTTTTTTGATTGTTAGTCACTCCGCGAGCTGGGTTAGCTGCACTGCCGCCCCATCAGGAGCAGGAGCAAGGAGGAGAATGAAAATCTCTAGTATGGAATAGAAAATTTTGCCGCCATCGAAACATGTAATTCTATAGCCTTACTGGTGCCAGCAGCCATAACTGAATTGGGCTAAGGTGAAACTGCCAATTTAAGAAATTTCTTCCAAGAAACACGTAGATATAGAATTAAGGACGAGAATATGTTGTAAATTCTTGCTCAAAGAAAAGCGAGGATATAAATAAAAAGTTCATAGCCCCGACAATGGAATGGGAAACCCTCGATGTCTTCCAACGTGCATTGGCAATTAGGACCGAATTCAAAACTGAACGGATTTTTGTTTCAGTAGAGATTCGTAGCGTCATCATGGTAGGTACAAAGACGTCATCGACATGGGGGAGACTAGAGTGGGAAAGTCATAGCTGATGCGCAGCCGGTGAATAGAATTCAAAAAAAAAAAACACTTCTGCCAGAGAGAAATAACTAATAGAGAGAGAGGCAAGTTCGACAGTGGTTCTCTTTAAACCCACAACCCACAAGCTGCGAATTTGGACACCAACTTGCATAATATATAACTCCATATAAAAAAATGTGGAATGCAAGTTAATGTACAAATTCACCACTGTGGGAAAAATTTCAGATGTAGTCAGCTGTTGGGATGTGTTCAGAAAATATGAGTTTCAGAATAATTTTTATTTGCTCTTAATTAAAAAAAGTGTTCCATTGGGATTTAGTATTTTAAATTAATTTACAACAGATATATAAAAACAATTCTAGTAAAAGCCAGATGGAGACACATTATTTGCAGATAATGAAAACATTCGTGAAAATTAATCCTATCCAAATTAGGATAGTTCCACCAACTGAGAACTCTGAGATTTTGTAAGTGGAACAAAAATCGAAAAATGTTTGGATCCAATATTTTACTCAACTCTTTTGACAGCTGCCATTGCTTGTTATTTGTATTCTATCGTGGCGCGAAAAAGTTGGAAATCAAAAGTGATCTTGTTTTATACTATGTTTTCATTAGAGCCGAAATGAGATAATTTGGAAATTTGCTAAAAAAGTGTTCATACCTATCTAGGTTTGTGTATTTCTTTTAAGTATACCCTGGATGGAGATTCACACAAGATATTAGACTTGATTGTTAATTTAGAGGTGTTGGTTGGTGTCCCCCCGCCCCTAAGTATCTTTTTTTGTTTATCCCCAAGCTTCGGTTGCATTCCACCCGAGGGTGGAATTTCCCCAAAATGTAGCGGATTTTATAAATTACATAGTTTCTGAACAGATCCTCTTTAGAATTCTTTTGTACTCTTCTAACAATCAAGAGACATTTAAATAAGGGAAAAAGAGACAGTTATGAAGAATCTCACCACTGACTTTATTGATTTTTTTGTGTTTTTTTTTTTTGTTTTTGTATCTGCCCGAGGTGAAAAGAGAAAATACAGCGGCTTAGGTGGCTGCGCCATGTGGTGCGTATATGCATCAAACTTTTGTAGTTGTGTCGATTTCTATTGCGGCTGCGTTAGTTGAGCTACGATTGTGATAATGTAAATCCTGTGAATCTTGGCTGACATTAATACATAGGTTTACGACAACATCATGAAAGCGAGAGCTCAACAGCTTTCTTCTGAATGAGTGAGCTGAAACCAAGAGAACAGCTGCAAACCAAGTCAACAATCAAGGCTTCAATATGAAACTACCAGATTTGTTGGCCTTACCTCAACTCGACACACTAAAACTACGATAGCGCCCCTACTCGTAACTTTTTGGCCAATACAGTAAACATAGTTCCTCAGGAACCCTTTCGCTCATGCACAATGTTCTGATTCATTAGCTGAAATGCGTTTCAATACCATATGGGCGGTGAAAGTAGAAACATGAAAGCCTTTTGAGGAATGGTTAAAGCACTGACGCGTAGTTTCTAAAAATTATTTTTTTTTTTTTTTTGCATTCCCAATACTCACACTTAAGAAATAAATTTAAAAATAGAAACTCAAATTGCTATTGCATGTGACCTCAGTGATTGACTGGAGAGTCCTTTTCTTCATTTCTATTGCAATCGTGTAATGCACTCTTAAATGTGTGCACACGATATTTCCCAACTAAAAGGTAATAGAAATGTTAACGATGTATACTCGTATGTCCTGGATCCTGGCTAAGAATTGTAGAGTAGAAGTTGATGAAGGATGGCATGTAATTTTGGGAACATAACATATATAAACAACTACTATACACTCTATAACTTGCTTGGAATAGTGTTTACGTAAATTACAATCGAACTTAATAATACAACGATTGCATTTGGAATGTGGATTTGCAGGAATCATATGATACGAGAGATATCAGCATGCAATTACATAGAAAAGGACTCCAACGAAACCTCATACTCAAAGTGTAAGTCCTTTTAAGCAATCAAAGCATTTAATAGGCAAAATTATAGATATGAATAATTCTGTGGAAACTTAATAATACCAGAGTCTGATGATGGTAAGAAGTGATTTCTCCTTTAAAATTATATTATTTCTTGGTATAGAATTAGTTACGAAGTTACTCCTTCTAAAATGAATAATTAGTAATGCCAAAAGTCCTTCTTAGAATTTGTAAATTATAAAATTTAAACTAGAGCTTCTATTGACCTTGAACTATTGGACTTAAGGATGTTAAATAGGTTTTTGACAAGACGATCTCCTTTCACTTGATTCATAAATCATTTCAAGGAATAAATCACTGGTCTTGGACGAACACATGTTACCTACAAATGTCCTCAAAACTGTGTCGAAGCATTTGAATTAGGTACTGTTTCCATGAGGATATACTTTGCGTTTGCTTGCATCTTCATCCTTGACACTTATCTATCAACATGCTGCACACATAATTTCTTCAGAGTCAAGTGCCCACCTACTCGTACATACTCATTCACATCCCTGGAATGATTTATCATCTGATAATAGAGCTTGATATGTCGCAAACTTGATGGATGTGATGCAATGTTTTAAGGAAGTGATAAGTTAAAGGATTCCACATACCTATACATAGGTACATAAAAATATATATTTGTATATCCACAAATAGACAGACAGGAATATAAATATGTACGAGTTTGTGTGTATGTATGTGAGGTAGCAACAAGAATAAACTAACAACGTTTCCTTGCGGTGGTAATTTATCGATGTCCTTCGTTAGATATATTACACTCTTGGGAGCAGGCCTTCAGTTGTTAAAGGTTTTAGGTAGGAAAGGTGTCCTTCCATTCCTCCATCAAACACTGCGAAAACTAACACGCATGAGGAATTGCAAAATTTACAACCCACCGTGTCGGCAAATTGTGTGTGCACAGAGATATAGTATGTAGTACCTAAGTTATATCCTTATGTCTTCTCTTCTCTCCAGGAAGAAATTGGGGTGATAGTCGTCGAGAAGATGGAGATAATACACATCCATTGTTTCCTAACCTAACCCCTTGATATGCTCCAAGAGAGACAATTGTTAGAGGCAACAAGAAGTAAAAAAAAGGAACCTCTTCTATATCTTCCAAGGAACCGAAACCCAAACCGAAACACACCTTTGCTTTTGTTCTTCGTCCTTGGTTCTTCTCAAAAGTCAAATTCAAAAGTTCCTTTGATTTGCTTAAGAGCGTCCCGCGGGAGCAGTTTTAAAAGTGTTTGAGGCTCATAAATTGAGTTCCTTCTGTGCAAATTTACGGGAAATAATCTTTTGCAAAATGGCAGCGCAGCTGAAAAGATGGCACGCCATTATGTATACATACATACAAAAATTTTAACATGTGTATTTGTTTGTGTGTATTTTAGTGCTGTTATGTAGGGTATGGGGGGCTCGAAAGAGGTTGAATTATATTTTATGGCTCAGGTGGCGGGGAAGGATATCCAAACTAATTGTAGTGAAATAATCGTAAATTTATGGTCGGAAAACGGTGATGGGTTGGAGATTTGTTTCCAATTAAATGGAAATGCTTGGTTGAGGAAACGGATATTAAGCCGAGTGTTTAGGTGTTTGCATTATGGGATTAACCATCCGTGGTATGATATATGTATTTGTTATGATTGTATTTGTTTTTTCCAATTTTGAATTCGATAAGACTGGTGTTGCAATGGTTAAAAACTTTAGACAAAGGACTTTGGTATGGGCTTAGTACTGAAACAAGGACCTTTACACTGAAGAACCATAACAATTTGAAAAGAATGTTAAAACGAGTTAATTGCCTTTTGGAAGCGACTTCGTGATCAAGCGTCTGTTTCCGAAACAATCACAAAAGCACTTCTTATGATCTGGCTTTTCAGTAAAGTCTCTAGGTTTGAGGGCCCTTATGGCTCTAGATTTTTTTTTAAAGCAAGATATTTTTAGATGAAGAATGTAACTAGATACTTTGTTGCGGAGCATTTACGCATTTAGCTTTTACGAGGGGAATAAATAAATTTGTTATAATTTGGAGTTCAAAACAATTTCAACCCTGAGGAGCTTGGACATCGACGAACTCGCGAAATAAAAAAAGGATCACAAGTTCCAAAACACATTCAAATGCTGACGAGAAGAGAAAAGCCTGAATTTCCAGCAAAAATTGCTTGGCAAGAATTATTTTAGTCTAAGTGTGAAATTATTTTATGAAGGTTATTGAACTAAAAATACAAAATATTGCCAAATTCAATATTGGTACTGGACGTCCCTCCAAAAAGGTGCATTTTCCTTAAAAATAACATAAACATAGAGATACTTTTGAATCAATCAAACCACAAAGACTATACCTATACTTCAATCACAATAAATATCATGAAGAATTAAAATAATATTGAAACAGTATGTTCTACCGTCAAGACTTGAAAATATCTTTTGTGATGGCTTAAAGTCCTCTACCCATTATACACAAAACATATCTATGCACTATAAAATGTATATTTCACCCATTAAATGTAATCCAATATCATGATTAAACCACAAAAGCCCCAAGAAATTTACAAATAATATTACAACCATAAAAGTGCTCTTGCCCATTGACCCAATTTGCTTTGTTAATGAATTATACTAAATTCAAATGTCCTTATTTCCATCGGACCAATAATATTGCTTCCAGTAAAAATGACATAATTGATTTTAACCCAAAAACCCTCAAGCATAGATGTATTATTTGATATTATGTACAAAATAAATGCCCTCCTTCAGCTAACAGCTTAAATAATGAGCATACAGCACAGGATATTCGTAGCATTGCAAAGCTTTGCATTACATCAGGACATCAATGATATAATGAAATCAAACAAATCGAAATTGCATTAAAAATAACATTGAATATTAAATGAGGTACCTATAATAAGAACGAATAGTATGTATGTATAGAAATAGATATTAATCCAAGTCCAAACTATAATGATTTTGAATTTGGTTCATTAATTCAAATTGATAATAAATTACCCTAATGGCTACATAACTAGTTTTATGTTGCTATACCCAGTACATATAGATACTGTAACTGTAACTGTAACATAAAAGCAAAAGCAAGCACATCCATGATGGCTATTCAAATAGAATTTATTGTAATTATGGCCATTATAACCTAATATTGGACGACGAAATACAAAGCTTAATCAAGGTAATGTCAATATTCATATTCTCGATTCTCGTACACATTCAATTTAACTAAGAATTGTTTAATGAGACATGTATCGTTACATTTTTTTTTTTTTTTTGATAAAGCATACAATGTTTTCTATAATGACAAAATAAAAACATAATCAATTTTTTTTGTTTTGTTATTATACAACATAAATTAACATTTGTTTGGAAACAATATCTATGATAGCTATTGCATTCCAAAAAAAGGAGATAAATATTTACTTTATACGTCATCGCTGATCCTATAAATGAAGTGATAATTTTTCGACAAAATTATTGGCATATTTTTCTCTAAGGGTGAGTTGCAGAATGGTTATTACAAAATTTTGATTGATTAATATTATATTTATTTAATTGGTGATACAAATTTTGAAATCTAAGCATTTTATTCGCATAGGTCAAACTTTTTTGATAAAAAATTAAATATTTTTGAACAAGTGCGGTTTTTTAATTTTTGTTACGAATGAGAACAAAGTTCTTAAACAGAAGAGGTACTTTATAATTATTACGAAAAAGCTGTTTATTTTCAAATGAAATAGAGTTTTTGTAGACGTATACAATCTGCTGTGAAATTCACGTGAGCAAACTAAAATTAAATACACAACATACATTTTACAAGCAATAATAACTACTACTCTTTGTTTTATAATCAAAAAAGTTCCAAGTCATAATTTAAGAAGAGTTTATGTACCGTATTTTGAACCCATTGACAATGTTATAAGATAAGTTAATTTATTGTTCCAGTTATTTCGTTAAACTTAGACGTCCAATTGAAAACAGTAATTATTTGATGTCCTTAACTTGTATTTTTCGCCAAAACTTAAGAACTCAATTATCAATGAAATACTCCCAAAAAATAAAACAAAATTGGGTCGCACGAACTTGCTCTTATAATAGATAAATCGGTATGTATTTTGGTATTTTGAAAAAAATTAATCTTAATTTTTTTTAAAAAAGTTGAAGAATTTTCTTGAGAAAACTAATTATGCAATAATATTTAATTACTTAATATCTATCTAGGGACAAAAATTATTGAAAATCGGTCAACATACAAGGTTATTTTTGAAAAACATTTCGAAAAAGTGTTTTTAAATTGTATCTGGCAAAATAATGTTTAACAAATTTAATATAGGAACCCGTGTCCAACATATTTCGAAAACCAAAAAAAAAAAAAAAAGAGAATTTTGAAATGCCATATCATAAGGGCTATACAAAAATTCCTATGTTAAAATTTTTATTGAAATAGAATGTGTATTTTATGAGAAAACTTGATATGAAAAAGAAAATACCGATTCTATGAGAGGTACCGTTATAAGACAAATTCAAAAAAATATTTTCTAATTAAAAGATAGAATGTCTCCAAGAAATGCTATTTTGAAAGTTTAATGAAAATCCTTGTAGCCGATCTCGAGAAAATCAATTCTCTTCTTCACGATCGTATGGCAGGTACCGTTATTTTTGAACCTAGAGCAAAAATTAAAAATATGTTCCAGGGATGTCCAAATAAATACTAAATACCATATTTGAAGCAAAGCGGCCCATCCATTGAGGCTCTAGATGTGCGAACAGACAGACAGCCAGACGGACGGAATTTCCAGACCCACTTTCTTCGACTTCTCCATCATCTTATCTTAATGTAATGTGTGATTGTTATCTCAATTTTTTTTTTCAGCCCAAAATTATAACTTGCTTTATACAGGAATCCCCGGACAAGTGCTTCTCCACAAATCTGCAAGGTACTTAAGCGGGTTAGCCACTTATTAAAACCCGCTTAAGTACTCAGAAGAACTTTTTTTGTTCATAAGAAAAAAAATACGATAAAATTAATAAGGATTTTTTTAAATCAGTTTTTATTCTCAAAAACAATACAATGTAGTACCCCGTGACGTAGTGGTTAATGTGTCGGACTGCTACGCCGAAGGTTCTGGATTCGATACCTGACTTCACAAGGAAGTGACAAACCCTCCAATGAAAGAGAAGGAGTTGCTTGCAGCATATGCGTTCAATATTTAACACACAAATTGAATTAAAATAAAAAATTATTTTCAGGTAAATATAAAAAAAAAGTTAAAATTAAAAGAGTCACTTAAGCGAGAGGTACTTATCCGAGGATTCCTGTAGTACCTATAATCGCAAGTAAAAATCCGTCAAGCGGTTAAGTCTGACATACCGACAGACCGTTTTTTGGGCTTCGATTTTTTTATCTGCATGAAACCAATACTTGGTCATGGTCCTATTAAAGCAAGTACAAAATGGTTCTTTTATCAAATTCTTTGTTCAGCCTTGAATTTCTTTTTTGGTCAAATGTCTACGTAAATAAGCAAAACTGCTGCATTTGGAGTGTAGAAAATCCTCAGGTCATTGTTGAGACAGCTTTTCAGTACATCCAGAAAACCTGACAGTTCGGTGTGCTGCATAAGCTGGTGGAATCATTGATACTTACTTCTTGAAAAACGATGCAGGCCAGAGGGTATCACTGTCCATGGACACCGTCACAGAGCCATCATTAAGGACTTTTCCGTTGGTGAATTGAATCGCCTTAATGTGGGGGAGCTGTGGTTTCACCAAAACAGGGCATAATTTCATACAGGGCGTGCCACAATTGATAATGTTGATGAAATCACACAATTTCGCGTTTTGGGAATGTGAGTTGGCCTTGAAGATCGTGGGATTTAACACCGCTATATACTAATTTCTGTAACTATATAATAAGCCAACTTCGATTAACTACTTGGATAACACCATTGGCCGTGTTATTGCCGACCCGGAATGCTGTTCAGAATGATTTAAAATTTAATCTCAAGATTGGACTACATCCGAGGCAGCCACGGTGATGGTCGTATGCCGAAAGCATATTCAAATAAAAATGGCAGGAAACTTTCTTTAAAATAAAATCAATTATATGACAATTAATACAATTAATCTGTGTTTTATTTCATTTTATGTTTATATACCTTTACAAAATCACCCTTTTCAAATAGTATTAAACCCTTCACTTTTTCAGTGAATTTTAACTTCTTCGCTTATTTTATTCAAGAATTTGTAATTTTCATACTATTTCATCAACTGAGCAAGCACGTGCGACCCAGTCGTGGATTTTATTGATAAAAGTTTTTGTTATAAATGTAAATGCTAAAAGCCCGAAATTCTGCTCGTTTTGAACGATATGTTTTCAATTGCGTTGATATGTGCATTTATGTATCGAATAACAGCCGATTTTTACAACCCACGCGCCACGCAATTCCTTAGCATTACCCTTATTACCTGATGACATGTCAATGGTACAAGTACCCAATGTATTTTGGTTAAATGAGCATGCAAGGACATTCAAACAATGTCGAATTCAGCTTCAGTTGACTAATTTCCACACACACACACACAAACAACGCAACGATTTGGCAATAACATTTTTTACTTCCAAATCTCATGCATAAGAAAATAGTTTTATATTTTTATCACAACAGGATTTTATCTATTCATAAACCGTTACCGTTAAAAAGACAGTGCTTGTGTAATAAATAAGCAGAACATTGTCATCGTAAAACATCAACTCGCATAAAAACTCAACAAACTTTTAGTGCCACCTCGTAAATACTAAAAAGGCACGTAAAAGGATTTTTAGTCCTTTTTTCTGACACAATCGAGCAAGTATACGAATAAATTCCCACTTGCGCTTACTGGCTGGGTGTTTTAACGCAAGAGGCGACATTATCAATGCCAAAGATTTATGGAACTCGCCTCAAACCTTTGTTCATTATCACGTAATTTATGTATGCAATTGTTTCTATACGTTCCAGCATATTATACGCAGGGCCCGATCTAGGGGGGGGCGCGCCGGGCATTTGCCCGGGGCGGCAAATTTCAAGGGCGGCAAAATTTGAAAATTGAGGATTATTAAAGCTGTATTTTCAAAAAATGTTTACTTGTTTCCTTCTAATTAAGATCATCAAGGTAGAAAATAAGGTACAGTAAAACTACTTTATAACGAACTCTCCTTTCTATAGCAAACTTCATTTTGTTCACCTTCTTCTTAAAAAAAATATCCTTTATTAGTTAGGTTCCATCGAATGTATAGATGTATTACAAAATGTACAGTTACCTATTTAGTTTAAGTTTGCAAAGTTGCGTTGCGAAGGTAAAACAAGTTCAATCCTCAGTAGTTATTTTAACAAAGCTGTCGTTGGTACTATTGACAATTGGTACGATGAAAACTAAGGTCAGCGATATAATCAATAATAATCGAGAACAAGCAATTTGGAAAGAGTTTACTTCAGACGAGATGAAAAAGCCCTACTATAGTGATAAGAGAACTGCATTAAGAATTTTTGAAGTTTTATTGAAACAAGTGATAAAAGTAAAGAAGATGCTGCAAATTTTGTATTTTCTAAAATGGAAAATTTGTATAGTAAAATAAAAAACAAAATTTGAAATGTACAATCAAACATTGAATTTCTAAACAAAAGATATGATTTTTTTTTCAATAATTTTTTTATACCAATTTTCTTTAAAAATAAAAAGGAGCACGAGGTTTCAAAACACATTTCACATTTCTTTATAACGAATTTTATAACTTTTTTATTTTTTGTTCCCTTGAAGGTTTGCTATAAAGAATTTTGACTGTATTGTATATGTCCGTCAAAAATATAAAGTCGAAGTATTTTATTAATCACTTAAAAACCGCTAGTTAAAGCTTTTTTTGAGGGAAAAAAATTAAGTCATCTGATTTCTTGAACAGTTCTGATTTTTTTAGAAAAAAAAAAAACTTCTCGAAAACATCTTTCCACATTTTTTTTTTTTTTTTTTTTGAGAATGCACCTTCCAGCACTTTAGGCGTTTTTCTGTTTTCATTCAGTAAAGAGCTCTGAACAAAGTTCAAGTTTATCGAGCTCGATCTGTACGTCCTCTGAACTAATTGTGTTCAGAGCGTTCTGAACTATTAATGAAACGAATTTAATATCCTATTTATTTTGTTTGGCTTTTAGCTCAGTCTGCCCCATCTATTTATTTGGAGCTCGTAGAGCGCACTCTGAACACACTCTGACGGAGAAAAGAAATACAAAGTCTATGCTCTGAAGGCTCTGAAGCAAAAAAGAAAAACTTATTTTTGTTTGACAACTCAGGCTCTGCTGTGAACTAAAAAAGGAAGACAAAATTAAAAAAAAATATTAAATTGTTTTTGAAATAATCAAAAAAAAAAAAACTTTAATTTTTTATGAAATTTTAAGTAGGTAACAAAGTTATTTCGTTTATAAAAGGCCTTTCACTTAAAAAATTTCATCGAAATCCTTTAAGTGGCTTAGGAGTAAATCTGATATGCAAAATTCGGCCCTATCGGAGTTACCGTTATAAAGAATTTTCCAGACAAATTTATTCCAACCAAAACATACATTTTACTTAACTTTTTTTTAATAAAATCGTATAAGCCGTTTTTGAGATATCTAAATGAGTTTGTCAATAAAAATCACATGGCAGGTAGGTACCGTTAATTTCGGAGCTTGAATGCTAGGTCCAAAAATCAATCTATCAGATGTTATAATAATACTGTGTTCTGTGTACCAAGTTTAAAGCAAATCGGTATAGCCGTTAAGGGTGTACAATCAGACGGACAGACAGACAGAATTGTCCGACCTATTTTTTCGGCTTCTCTATGATCGTAATGTCATGCTTGATTGTCCAAAAGAAAATTTCCAACAATATTACATTCTTACGGGTCGGAATGAATACCTCCATTTTTCAAAAGTCGGTCAAAAAAGCACCAACAATTTTATATCTTATATGTTCTCATTGCAAAAGGGCGGCAAATTAAATTTTTGCCCAGGGCGGCGAAAAAGCTGGATCGGACCCTGATTATACGAGCCACTTTCCACCCCGCTCCTCCCTGACAATACCCTTATTGACATAAGAACTCTTGGAGCGTTGAACGATTAGGGCGCGCCGCGCCTTCTGCAATGAAAAAAGGGTTTTCATTCCAACAACAAAAGCTGGCGGTAAAGATTCCTGCTTTTTAAGTGTCATCCAGCGAAATACTGGAAAGTACTCCATGGCACGCAGAATTTTACAACACTCTCAGTCTCTAACAAATCGAAAGCAGGATGCACTATGGAGGAGAATCCAGTTTCAATATTTAGACAGTGCGCGCTCGGGAAGGATCTTTATGCTTTTGCTGATATCAAAAGATGTCCTCAAAGCATCTTCTTCTCTTACATATTATACTCGTACTCGTACTCGTCCTTAGGAAGCTGCTCTTAATGTGTTCTTTGCTTGCAGCTAAATTGCAAGAGCGATAATGTTGGTGGATGGAATTAATTATTCAAGGGTTAAATGTGTGTAAATCATATCTTATCGCGAACACAAACCTATACGACGACGACGACGACGATGCGATAAACATGGCATAATGCATGTTGTGTACAGCGAGAATGTATCTATTGCCTTAAGGAATGGGGATAAGGACATTTTATGATATTGGTCTTGCAATAATATGAGATGATAATGAGAAAAGCATATAATCACATTGATGTAATTTATTTGGTAATAATAAATAAAAAGTATTGTAAAAATTGTATGAAGTGGTAAAAGGGTATATAAAAGTTTGTTATGAGGTTCCGACAGAGTTGGCTTTCTCGAAGATGATTAAAATCTAGTTCAACCCATAAATCGTTTCTTGACATTAAAGAAAAAAACAATAACTTTTCATCCTTCCTGATGGTGTTGTTCTATAAGCTTTAGTTTTTCTTATTAAGAAATATGCGTCCAGGATGTCCTAAAGCTGACTTATATTTCAGGGTGGAATTAAAAATTCAGCGGGTTGTTACGTTTTTCAAATTTTAGATTTTTGATCCGAATAAAGTTGGTGTATAGCTTTTATAAGTTTTTGTTCCTCCACACTCTATAGATGCATAACGGCTCAACAAATATCAACCTAGAATGCTTCTTGCTGATACGGCAGGGCCAAGGGAATCGTATCAGTAAAGTGGGTAGGTATAGGTCGATAGGTAGAAATGTCGACTCTCAAGTCTCAATTGAGCTGAAAACTCATAAGAAGAACCAAAATAGCGCTTGTATGGCCCGAACTGTTACCATAATTAAACAACTTAACGAAGGATTAGAAGATTTTAATAGAATTTTTTTAACCTACGAGATGAGCTATAGTACTCTCTTGAAGGAGAACTGAATCTGCCATAAGCCAACCATATGACACCCCAATGTAAAGTCTGGAGGACCTTATGCCACCGAGGCGGGTTGCTGGTTGGCACGGGTACAATGGTTCTGTCAAAGAGTTGGTTCAGTAAGCGGGTTCGGCGTAGAAATCCTCCAAGAAGCATAACCCGTCCCCTAGGCAAGGTGTATGGTTCTCAAAACGGTTTCTCTGCCAACCCTTTGAATTGCTTGATGGGAGGACTTGAAAGGTTTTTTTTTGCGTAGAAGGATGGGATGAACTATCATTCACTCTGATAAATACTCAATTTGCAAACCAACCCTGGGAGAGTTCCATGTAACCATACTCCAGACCATATGCCATCTAGGCAGATTGCTGGTTGTTAAGGGTACACTGGTCCTGTCGCAGAGTTGTTTCAGTAAGCGGGCTTAGCCTAGGAACCATTCAAGAATTATACTCCACCACCTAGCTGAGCTGTTTGATTCTCAGATGGATCCTCTGTCAATCCTTTGATTGTTAGGTCTTGAAGGTATTTGTGGAGGTGATTGGTCAGGATAAACGATTTTTTAATAGCCATTTGGTCGCATCGAGAAAATCGATCAGATCTTTGATCCTTTTATCGGATAGTTCCCCAAGGTCCTCGCAAAAGCTATACCTAGGGTTGGCATCCTAATGCGAGATAAAGCTGGGTATTGACACGTTAAATGGAATACAGTCTCCTTTTCAGTCTCATTTACACAGGATCGGCAGTGGTCGTTAAAAGGAATACCCTGCCTGGCCAGTGGCCAGTGCTTACTGCCACCAATCTAGCTATATCTGACCGGTTTTTGCAGAGTAATTCTTTTATTCGAGATTTGTTGTAGTTGTAGGCCACATCTTCCGAGATATGATGCAATTAGTCAAATTGTTCCACCTATGATTAGATACTAATATGTAAACTGGAGATAAGACAATGCAGTTCAGAGCCCCTAGCGGAATGTTGATTGCTTTGGCGGGTGAATTGTGAAGGGCCGATCCCTGCCTGGCCGGCTCATCTGGTCTTTCATTTCACTGAAAGCCAATGTGCCCTGGAACCCAGAGTAGAGTGACCTCCAGGTTTGACCCAAGACCATCCAGTTCTTCCTGGCATTCCCTGACTAATTAGGAGGAGTTGGAGCGGAGGTTGAGTTCAAAGCCTTGATAGCGGCATGGCTATCAATTAATATAGCGACGTTAAGTTTCAGATTCGAATATTGTTGCAGTAATTTGCAAGCATCCCTGATTGCAAGTCAGGGTGTCGGAGGGATTTGGAGACACATTGAGCATCTCTGAAAACACATCAGCATTCAGCACCTATTAAAGTGGGTATTTTTAGGTTTTTTTTTTTTAGTATACCAACGTCTAGCAGTTTGTAGTTTTTATCAGAAAACAAAAATTTGTAAATTTTTGAAAATAACGTTTCTGAAACAAAGTAAAATTAAAAGAAAAAATTTAACTTTTTTTTGTAAACCCAAAAAACTTTTTTTTGAAAAATTTAAGTATTTATAATATTTCGTTTATAAAAAGAACATCCAATGGTAGATACCGTTATAAGACTTTCCTGATAAATCTATGTGAACCACCCACCCATAAACACAAAATCGTCATTCAGAAAATTTTATCAAAATTGTAGGAGCCGTTTTTGTGGAAAATAAGCTTTTCATTAAAAATCAAATGGCAGGTACAGTTTGTTTAATGCAGATAGAATGCTAATTCAAAAAATCTCCCCATAGGACGTCATTATAATACTGTGTACGAGTACCTACCAATTTTGAATCAAATCAGCCCAGCTGTATAGGTTGTAGGTAACTAATACAGACAGACAGAATTGTTGGACTCACTTTTTTAGGCTTCTCCATCATCGTAATGTCATGTTTGATGGTCCAAAAAAATGAGCATTGCTGAAAAAATAAAGTGCACGACTGGGTCGTACGAACTTGGTCTAATGTGTTAAAATGGTCTTGGGGCTTAATATTTTCGGAAAAAAACATTGAAAAATCATATGAAATTTTATTAATCACTTAAAAATCAATAGTTAAAACGTTTTTTGGAGAAAATGAAGTAAGCCATCAGAATTCGTTTACTGTTTAAAATTTAAAAAAAATTTTTTTTCAAAATAGTTCGACCAGTTTTTTTTTTAAACGGTTTTTTTGAAAAACTTTTCGAAAACATATTCCAATTCTTTTTTGAGTACGCCAACTTCTAGAACTTTGTAGTTTTTATCAGAAAAATAAAATTAAAAAAAAAATAGATTAAATCGTTTTTGGAAAAAAAAAAAATAAAAAAAATTAAAAAACTTTTTTAAAAAATTCAAAAAAACATTTTTAAAAAATTTAAAAACTTTTATTATTTCGTTTATAAGAGGGCTTCTACATTAAAATTTTCATCGAAATTCGTCGAGTGGCCACGAGAAAATCGGATTTCAAAAAACTGGTCCTTTGGGAGGTATACCGTTATAAGACTTTTCCTGAAAAATCTATTCCAACCAAAACATAAAATTTGCACAGAAAACATTATTGCGAAAGTTTTATCAAAATCGTAGGAGCCGTTTTCGAGAAAAAATAATTTTTCACTAAAAATCGTATGGCAGGTACCGTTGGTTTTAAAGCTAGAATGCTAGTTCCAAAAACCACTCTTTAGGACGTCATAATAATACTATCTACCAAGTTTGAAGCAAATCGGTCCAGCCGTTTAGGCTGTAGGTGCCGATACAGACAGACGGACAGACAGACACAATTGTCGGACCCATTTTTTTGACTTCTCTATGATCGTAATGTTGTGTTGATTGTTAGAATTTTTTTTTTACGAGTGCATAACTTGCCTTATAGTACCTATAATCTCAAGTAAAAATTGCGAACAGAACCATTTCTTTCAAAATAAATCTGCAACATTTTGAGTGTTCAGGCATTAGTCGATTTATGATGAAATGGCAAACCAAACTTAAGAAAAATAACCATGGAATATAAGAAAATGGCTGTCAATAACATAAACCAAAAGTTTTTACCTCTTAGAGGACACCCTTTAGTAGATCAAGTCTATTTTATCCTTAAAATTCGCTTGCGTGCAAGAAAATTAAGTCATGTAGGCTATCTATCGCAATATATTGTCAATTTGGACGATTATGATTACCAAGTTCCCTGTACAATGCCATTTTTTGCCCGTTCTTAGTAATTATATTTCTTGGTCTTCCTCACTATCATCTAAGCCGATAAAAATCATTCTACCTTATCCCACTTCCTTTATGTTTTCTTTAAGACTTAAAGTTACAGTTGGGCAATAGAATCATAGAATTAAAAACCGATCTTGATAAAATAACTTCTATAAATTTCGTTTGCCCCTTGAGTGGTTCTGTTTGTTTCAAGGTTGCACTTTGCTTTCATAAATATTGGTAAAAAGTTCATCCAAAACTGCCAATCTAGATTTATGTTCGTTTGAAGACATAGAAACTATAAATATTCTTTTCAAAGTTCAACTACACCGCTAAATCCTTTTTAAAAAGTCCTCAAAGTGCATTTTCACTCAAAACTAACTTTTCGCTCTTAAAAGTACTAATTAAATTAAATATATTTACCTACACTTTATCTCAGACTTCTATTACGGCCACCACAATGACCATCTTTAAAATCAGAAACTTCTTTACATTATTTTCTTAAGCTATCCGCCCGACCGCCGCCGACCGCCGCGCTGCTGTTGGTAAATAAATGACTCTCCTCCTCGAATCCCATTCAAAAGATATTCCAAAAAACATCAGCTTGCCAAAATAAAATACGAGCTTAGACTGCTTCAGAATTTCATCCTACCCCAAAAATGAAATTACTCAAGACCTACCTATACCTCTATTACAATCAGTTTTCAGGACTTCAGCGCTCATCCCCAAACTACTTGAAAAACTGACGATAGTGTTCGTTCTGCTAATGTGCGAGCGAGAGAATTTTCCCAAAAAACTTTTCTCCAAGAACAGGGGGGTTCAACGATAAATTACAACCAAAGTCTACCACACGCAGGGCATTACACAAAACTCCGACCTCTTTTGGTATACTACCTATAGTTTGTTGTATAGTCGTCCTTTTGGATATGGTAGTGTTGGGTGGACATAATTTATGGTAAACTAAAGTTTTGCTAATTTGCGGTAATGTTGGGCCTCCTTGCTTCCTTCCCTGCCATTACCTCCGAACTTCTTCCTACCTGGGTTTCTGAAGACAAAAAAAAAAAAAAAAAAACACCCACTTCAGCAAACGCGCGTTGTTGTAAACGCTGAAGTCTCCACTATGTTTATACAGTCCAAGTACCTAAAAGTCTTAAAATTTCATTTTCAAAAAGGGTTAAGGAACTCATCCAACCTGCAACTTTGCCAACAACAAAATTAAAACAACAACATAATTGACTAAATAGATGCGAAACAGATGCACGGTTCGGTTGGTGGAATTTTGTTGTCACTCGCTTGGGTGTGCTTCATGGCAGAAGTTTGTGTTTCCTCACCTATCCATATATAGCTAGTATAGTGGCAGTGATGTCCTTTGTATCTCTGGTGCTAGCTATAGCTTTACCTGGAGCTGGAGCTGGAGCTGGAACACAGGTGCAATAGCAACTTTGTTCGGATTTTGTGGATCATAATTTAATTACTCTCCAGTCTCTCCATAGGAAGTATGTGGTAAAATGCATAAATTTTGTCAAAGCAAATTTCGGGTGAGAAGGTCCTTTTTGCTTGTACAAAAAAAAAAATAATAATAATAATATATACCGCGGCGCTTTTGCTGTCTCTTGTCACTGTTTAAGAGGTTATCTTTAGGAATAATTTTGTATCTATCTTTGGTAACCCCAACACCTGCTGCAGCCCTGATGTTATTAAGCGAGTTTTTATGTTCATTCTTTTAAACATAAAAAGGAGATCTTGAAGACCAATCAAAAATTCAGTCTTATACCCTTTTGTCGCGAAGGCGAAGAGTGAAGATGATTCGTCCTGTAAAGAGAGCAAAAAGCAAGTAATTTTATTTTTAACTCACTCCTTTTTTATATCGTTTTATTTGTCATAAAAAAATTGTTTCTTTTATTTATTTTATTTGCCATTCCGTTTTTGAGAAAGTTGAGAGTGAAGATTTTATAAAAGATTCAGACCGAAAGGACACGTTTCACCGAATGCTATATAGACGCCACGCCATATCGCCATTGCCATTGCCATTGCCTCGCAATGCCACGGTATAGACAGATTCAATTGAGCTGCCGATGAAGGTGATGATAATGATGAAGATGATGGTGTCCGTTTCTGATGATGGTTAATGCAAAAAGGGATACAAATATAAACAAGCCTATTTTTAGAATGTCCCAAGGAAGAAATATGCCTTCAGCGAATCGACAATTTTTGTAATATAAATGCCGTTATTATGTAGAGTGTAGATTAAATTTCGCAACGCAATCGAGTCCTGGAATAGAAGAGTAAAAGGAAATTATTTATTATTTATAGGTAAATATAATGCTTTGATTGTGAGTAAAATGAGGATTTTAATGCTTTCAAATTGAATTGGAAATTTTAAATTGGATAGAATTTAAAGAAAGTATCTGAAAGTGTAGGTATTTTATATTTAATCATAAGCGAGAGCTACAGTACGTTTTCAACGAACTGTTGGATACCCTATTCCCTATATGTTTGTATGTTTATGCATTCGCCTCCCACAGCCAGCCGCTGTACCAGTTTCAAAAACAAAATTCTTCTTAAGCAGCCAGGAAAAAATTCAATAACATTAATTTTGTGTGGCTGATGTTCATTAACTGCTGGCGCAATAAAAAAAAGGCGAGAGCCACGCCCAAAGGTCAGACTTTGTAGTCCCAGGGCAATTACTATGAACTCAGTAACATTCAAATTTTAAGCTTGCAGATCGATTTGAACAAAACCAGACAAAACTTAAATTTTTTAAAACTAGATTTTGAATGGAAATAGCGATTATGGGTGTATTTTACAATTCTTGAACAGCACTCTGGCACGTAACTAAGGAATACAGAACGGACTTACGACTTTTGACGGAAACGCCCATTAAAAGTGGGTGTGTCCTAAAAGTTTGAAGCACTAACTGAGCTTTAATCATTAGTCAGTATTTTGGCATGTGTAAAACTACAGCTGAATCGAGTAGTTTTTAAACGATCTTACTTGAACAAAGATATTTTATCAAAATCACGCCTTTTAAAGTGGGCGTATTGAAAAAATGTACACAAGAAAATGTAGAAATAAATTTTTCACATAACGAACGGAAGGAAAACATTTTTAAATTGAATATTGGTAGTACCTTAAATTTTTAAAACTACGTTTTTCGTTTTTTTTCGTGAAAAGTGGGAGTAATCCACTCCCAAAATTCAAAAATTTTGATTCTGAGTCAGAATATATTTAGTTTTCTATACCTAACAGTATTATTTCTCTATGTTACAAACTCCACAACAAATACAATATACCCATTTTATGGAATGGGTTATACAAATATTTGTATCTTTTATGTACATATATCGGAAAAATATTCTTGCAAAACAAATGCCAAAATGACAGTTAGTGAAAATTAGTCTAGTAACGGTCATATTCCAAAATGTTAATGCTTGGCGTTTTGTAACTTTTAAAAAGCAAAATCATATAGGGCTTGACAAGTCTGAAACACTTTACAGCTATGAACCAATTTATTCAAATTTTTTACAAAGAGAAATTAATTCTGAGGCATGGAAAAGGCCTCAGAATTAATTTCAAACATAACATTACGATGATGGAGAAGCCGACAATTCTGTCTGTCTGTCTGTCTGTCCGTCTGTCTGTGTCGGCACCTACAGCCTAAACGGCTATACCGATTTGTTTCAAACTTTGTACATAGTATTATTATGATGTCTTACAGAGGGTTTTTGGAATAAGCATTCTAGCTCTAAGACTAACGGTACCTGACATATGATTTTTTATGAAAAACTCATTTGTTTCAAAACGGCTCCTACGAGTTTAATAAAACTTCCTGATTTGTGTGTTTTGAGTAAACTTTATGTCTTGGTTTGAGTTAATTTTTCAGGAGAAGTCTTGTAACTGTACCTCCAATAGGACCAGTTTTTTTATAACACATTTTCTCGTAAACCACTCAACGGATTTCGATGAAAATTTTAATGTGAAAGCTCTTTTAAAATTTTTGTTTTCTGATAAAAACTTTGAACTGCTAGATGTTGGCATACTCTAAAATTTTTTTGAATATGTTTTCGAACAAATTTTCAAAAAAAAAGCCGTTTTTTGAAAAAAAAACTAATAAAACGATTTGAAAAAATTTTCCTTAAAACATAAAAAAGTAAAAGAAATCTGATGGCTTACTTCATTTTCTCAAAAAAAAAAAAAAAAAACAAACATCGCACATCACGCAAGTTGTTTAACTGCTCTATAAGACTTGTTGGCAGGTGTTACAGCTTTAAATGTCCTTCCATTAAATGCAAATTGCTTGGCTTGGCAAGTCGTTTTATGACAGCTTACTGCTAACAGGTTGCTTTGGATGTTATAAAAATGGGAGCCGTTCAAAATCACGAAAGATCAAAATCCCGAAAGTACAAGCCCAGGACTATGTTCACACAGGCACCTGCTAAATTACTGGAAGTTTTTCAAATCAAGAATTTTTTGATTTTTCCATATTTTAAATTTTAGGGATCTTGAATTTTGATCTTTCGGGATTTTGAACCAAACCCATTTGATGAAAGCTATCGCAAATAGCTTCCTTGAGATGTAAAGGCTTTCAAAAGCTATTTGATGCAGCTTTTGCTTGGCGTTTATGTTTAAATAACGATCTTCATTCTTATAGCAGCTATTATGTTTTTAATTTTCATTAATAAATTTTTTAAGGCCTGATACAAACCATATAAGATACTGGACTTATCAAACTCACAACTAAAAGCATTGTAGCAGCTATTTTGCAATCTTGAGTATTTGAAATGTGTGGCTTGCGAAAGTTTGACTTATGCAAGCTCTACACAAGCTATTGATTGAAAAACTGATCTTTTTACAAGCTAAATTGTTAGTTAGAATAGAGTTTTATATGTTTCATAAAGGCAATTTTTTTTATGCTTAGCATGTTCAAGATAGATTTACTCGAGTGAAGTCACATCAATTAAAACTGAATAAGACAGTAAGCGCTCGATATAATAACCATGAACAACTATAACTACCACCAATATGTATTGAGCGAGACCCAACAAAAGTAAAGTGTGTTCAATTAACATGATAATTCTTAACACCGAGCTTCACTACTTCAGAGGCGTCAACTGTATCTACTTTTCTTTTCCTAGATAAAATGTTACTTTTTAATACATTGATTGATCAATCAGTCAGGCTAATATTGCTGTCCTTTAAAAAAAAAAAAAACTTTTATTAGAATCTCAAAGACTGACAAATCAATATCTTCCCCTACCCAACCCATATAACTTCCCTTAACAAAACTTACCTCCAATTTATGCAATATCTTTTCAAATTCTGGACTTCCAATATTCTCAACCAATTTTGAAAATTCCTCACTCGTCTCAAGTTTATCAAAGAACAACGACAAAATTTGATCCTGTGGCAGTATATCGAGTATACTGTCAACCAATCCATGGACTCCATTTAAGCTTTCAGGAGGCATCGTTAAATTTGCATTTTTATCTAAAACGAAAAATCAAAAAGGAAAAAAACATAATAAAAGTTAGGTATCCCCTTTAACTGAATGTTGAATATAAAAATACATCTTTTTTCATTTCCCTTTCCGGTCGCTATATTTAGTTCTCTATCTATCACCTTTCAAACAAAAAAAAAAAACAAAAAAGGATTAAAATGCGCAAAATTAAATATTAAAACGAAAGGACTCTCGAAATAAAAAGCCCACTTGTATTTAAAGTATGGGCCTGTTATATGACCCCTATATAATATGTATTATGAAACCAAGGTGCGAAATTTACCCCCCCCCCCCCTTCTTTCATATAACTGAAAAAAAAAATTCGAACAAAGGACGATATCTTGTCATCTCTCTTTATACTCTTCTGTTCAAAAGACATGGATACAAAAAAAAAAAAAAAAAAAATGGAAACCAACTTTGAATGATTTTAATATTTATGACGTGTGGTTGCGAACAGCCCCCAACTCTTCTCAATAACGGCATCGGCAAGCAAAGAAAGAAATTCAAATCTAAAAGTTTTTATTAAAAAAAAAGGGTATCCGGTATCCGTTGTCCACCTTTTGAGTGTAAATATATGAGCAGACACAAGAACATAGGAAGAGGACAGGATGGGGCATACATACATAGTTTACAAAGAGGGAGTCGATAGCGCTTGTGGAGACTTAACGCACAAACGATCCGAGATCCATTGTGAACGCGCAGAGAATAACCAAAAAATTGCCAGACACTCATTTCCATTTCATTAGCAAGGACATGGGACTGCTTTAGCACGTCGCCAGATAGATTACGAGCTCAGCAGAGGGATTCCCTCCGTACATCCCTCTTGTCGGCACTTTATTGTAAGCGGGGGGAGATTTTGCCTCGCCACGAGGACCCAACGACGACCGATGCCCGACGCCCGACGACGACAACGACATACGGACGTGGTAAATGGGGTTTTTATTATTCCAGGATGTGGATTATGTGTAGTTAGTTTTTTTTTTGTTGTTGTCATCATTGTTGTTGTTGGTTGGTCGTTTTACCCGCTCCCATTTTGGGTGGAAGAGATTATATAATATTACAAAAGGTGACCAAACGATGTAATTCTCCAGAGATAGTCCTGATGTCTAAAGGACATCGAGAATAGCGTTTGTGTTGTGGTAGGTGGAATCGTAAACGTCAACTGGAAGGTTTTGTGATGGTAAACACTAAATCGGGTAAGCATATAAGGATCTTATGACGAACCTAGTATTAAATGTTTCGAAAGTAACAATTAGGGTCTTATTGGCAGCTTAGGGTTAGGGTATGCAATATAAAGTTGAATGAAGAAATCGGAGGCATAAACCATGGCCCATGGGATTTATTTGGTATGGGAGAAGGTTCGATATATGGGTCAAATGTATCCGGGTAATAGATTTTTTTCTTGAGATACATATAGCGTCCATTCTGACTCAGCCTTAGAAATACATAATTTGTTTCTTGCCTTTAAAAATAAAGCAGGAATAAAATCAATAAGAGTTAGTTAATCTGAATCAGGATCCAGTAACAAAATTATTTGATTCCATAGTATCTAGGATTAAAAAAGATCATGGACCAAAAACTTTTCTGTTCTCGCAGTTCCAACACATGGCAACACATGTATTGCGAATATTGTCAAACCTTAACGTTTCACAATCTTTCAGATTGAGTGCTGCTTCAAGTCTTGAGGTCCGATTTGCGATCACTCTTTGCAGACATTGCGGTCGTATCGGCAATAGCCTTACGAAAGTTATTTTTCAAGTCACCAATTTGTCTCTGGCTTATTGGTGTAGACAAGCCAATTCACCTAGCCCCACACAAAATAGTCAAGCGCTGTTAAATCGCACGATCTTGGAAGCCAACACACACAAATCAATAAATTAGAAAACGCACTGTGTGACATGTTGCGCACGCCGCGCCGTCGGCGTCGCGTCGTCGTCGTGAAATCAGAGCTCCCCCATATCAAGATAGTTCAATTCAGGAACGAAAAAGCTTTTGACCCCGACTTTATAATAGTCTCCGTTGACTGTAAACGTCTGGCCGGCATCTTTTTAAAAAAAAGTAAGAACCAATGATACCATTTGGCTAGAATACCAACCTGTCCGTTTAATAAATGGCAAAATGGCTTTCAATTAAAACAGTGTTGCCAGCTTAAAGCTTCTATTTTTTGAAGTGAAACTTCTTTAGGCACATGAGGGTAAAATTTGTACTGATGCAACGGAAATAAGAGTGACTTCCGTCCCAGAAAATGGAGAGAGCGATTGAGACCCATTGACATAGAGTGAGAAAGGGCGAACGTAGCATGAAGCGCATAGCCATGGTGCGAGAGTAGATAGCAAGCGAGTGAGAAAGATCTAGAGAGAGAGTGAGATAGAGCGAACGTCACATTACGCACCATGCCATGGGGAGGGAGAGCGGTTGATTTTGAATGCGTCTAGAGTTCAGAGATTATAAAGACGGTCTTTAACGTAGCCTCATAGAAAAAACGGTGTCAAATCGCATAATTTTGGTGGCCAATTGATCGCGTTGTGGCTTGGTGGGGCTTATTGTCCCGTCTTGTTGGAACCACATATCGTCCAAAACATAATAACGCCTGGAAATTGATAATTTCGGATCATAAGCAAGACTCGCACTTGCAGCAGCAATATTTTCGACTGTGTGTGTATTACGATGATGAACAGGCCTTACGACATCAGTAACGCTCCCACTCTCTTACAATTTCTTGCGTAGTCGGTCGATTATGAATGACGACCATAATAATGTGAATCACCTCATTTGTTGTTAATTTTAATAATTTTACCGCGTTCTTCGATTGATATTGTTTGCTAAGGTTATGAGATTATGACACTTCTTCAGATCACAGCTGAGTTTGACAGGTGTCAAATGTCAGAGCTACCAATTTGAAACCCTAAAGTGAAGAACCCTGTAGACTTGATTGACATCCTTGTCTCGGTTACATCAGGGTGAGGGTCGTTGAGAAACTCATGAAAAATAATTTCTCGCATTAATCCAGATGAATCGATTCTTTGATATTGATACGAAATCCTTAGAACCTCAAAACAAAATTACTGGAAGCAAAATCATAAATATTTGGGTAAACACCAAGGAAATTTATTGTTTTTAAATTAAAGGAAAATCAGTCTTTTTTTGAAGGGACTTTTAAAATTCTTAAAACAAAATATTGATCAGAAAGCCATCAAAGGACATACTTTAAAACGATTTCCTCACAAAGTGGTGGATTAAAATAAAATGTTCATAAAAAAACAAGCACATACCTTCCTCTTCAACTTCTGCAATCGAAATCTCTTCGGGTCTTCCTGTGACATTTACCAAAGCATACGCCAATCCAACCACATCCAATCCACTATTATTTAAATAACTTAAAAACGAGTTCATCTCAGGATTGGCAATTATTCGTTCTTTCAAATCATCAAAATCATCGCTGCGCAAATAAGTATAACCCTTCTGGACTTCCATATCATTTCGATAGTATCTAGCTACAATTCCACTCACTTCCTGTGGCACCAAATTCACAAAGTCACTCATATCGATTTGTGGTCTTTCGAAAACATAATTCCCATATGCAACTTTAACAATTTCATCATCATTGTCGTCATCAAAGTCCCAATGGACAAAATCATTGCGTGGCTTAGTTTCGACAAATATCAAATCATCCGACTTCAAATCACTTTTCAGGCTATCCTGGATGGATGATGTTACATTTTGAGTTCCATAGTGCATTACGTCATCGATAATACCGAGACTTCCCGAAATGTGGGCCAAATCGCGACTTTGAACTGCCACAAATTTCATCGATGCCAGCAAAATTATTGAGGGGATAGTGAAAAGCAGGAATGATTTCACAAACATAGTCGTGAATTTTAGGAGAGAGATTTCAGAAGGATTAAGAGAACAACACTGTAATACTATACAACAACACGAGTACCGTTAAGCTGGATGTAGAAACAACCGAATGAGACCCCAGCATTCGACTAATTGAATTAAATCCTCAAATCTGTTGCTTGGGTGAATTTTGAATTCTGAATTCGTTCCGCAGGCCATTCCCATTGAGAAGAGTGAACATAATAAAACAGCACCCACCCCGCTCCACCGCATCCATAAGGTAGGTACATTGTACATATTCTCGAGAATGTGTGATTAAATTCACGCTAAGCTGTTTTCGCCCGCACTATCCGCATTTCAAGAGAGGCGAGTAGGTGGAACGGAACGTATACATACGTCGTACAAGATTGCTTATGTGGCAGATGGAGCAAATTAACTTATTTAACATAAGTGTCTTTTGGATGGATGCGGATGCGGAGGGGTAGACTTCTACAGACTGCTAGAGACTGAAGATGGTATGACGATTTGGATGCACGTTAATCAAATCTTGTCGGGGTGTCTCCATCTCTAATAGAATTCATTCGGGAAGTCTGTCATGGTGGAGTCGTTTATACTTATTTGACCCCCAATCCACATAGGGTGCGTGTGTTGATGATTATCTTGTAAAATTATTATCAAAGGATGGCCTCAGAGTAGACGTGCTGTGGGCTATATAAATATTATGACGGAAGCGTGTTGTTTTCGAACTTTTAATCATCAGAAGTCTGTGAATTTAAAACGGTTTTTGAGGACGTAATATATGGATGCCATAGCTACCAATTTATTTTTGTGAGTTTAAATGCAAAGTATTAATTTGTTGACTTGCTCAAATCATTTCGTCTGCAAAATCTGGTCAAATCTATTGCTTCCTTCAATTTCTAATACCTATATTATGGAGCAGTAGCGAATTAAGGGTTATTGACACTTGATTCAATTTTTCATTCAATATCGAGATATGTATATTCACTATGCATCCGCGATCTACACTAGAGTCCTCCATTTGTTTTGCAAAAAAAGAGAAGCCCAAAGTGATTCAAGATCTGCCTTATATCCAGACAACAAGGTGGAATCATGGGTAGATAATGATAACATGAAGATTTGGCTGCCTTGAATTTAATTCCACCATCTCCATGATATTAAGTACCAACAAGATGGCTCAACTTGCCACATAGGCTGTAGAACCATACCTTTATTGCGAGAAAATTTGGCAGAATAGTTTATTTCGACCTTCGAACCGTTGAGTTAGCACCTAGATAGTGTGACATCACACATCACTCCTTTAGTCTTAAACAATGAATGATCCAATGTGGAATAGGCTCATGTTCATTGCAGTTGCTCTTGATGGTAGCTCTGGTTCTGGCGTGCAGCATTATTGTTATTTCGTTGTAGTTGCATTCTTTATGGCCAGTTTGCAATTTTGCTGTGCTACTGGTCCTCTAGGTTTGGTGCAGGTGCCGGACTTGTTGAGAGGTTAGAGGAGACACCGTTGGAAAAAGTTCTCTTGGCCTCTTGTGATTTCAGCTTCGTGACATTAAATTTTCTCACAGTAGCTGCTTGATGCAGCGGTCGAGTGGAAATCCACATTCGCACCTTAGATACTAAAGGGTGTTTTTTTTAGACGTGTAGTTTTAAATCTGACAATACTTTTTTCGGAGTTGGGCTTTTTGACAGCTGTCACTAGATTTATGCTCAGTTTGGTTTGCCATGTCATAATAAATAGACTTCCTCCTAAACAAAATAATGGTTCGGTTGCACGACGCATCGCGAGCTGCGTCCAATATTCGGTCTACATAATTGCCCCCGGGAATTTATTCGAGGCAGCTGTGGCGGCCACTTGCCTGAAATCATTTTAAAAAGATAATGGCAAACCCTTACCTTCATAATAAAGCTGAATTCTTGGCCATAACATGAAATTATATGCATTTTATTTCTTCTTGAAAACCAAACGTCTTAAAAAAACACCCTTTACAAATTAGTGAACCGAGTTTATGTTTTCCCTTCGGAAAGTGTCTGCTAAAACATACAAATTAACACTGCGCAACATCTTCAAGTGGAGGCGGGACCTGTTGCAACGAAGTAACACATTTCTACTCTCCGACCACACACAACAACACCACCAACCGCCACTGACGAAGCCATTCCACATCCCACCGTACACCGCGACATCATCAACCACCATAGGCGAAGCCATTTAGCCATTTAGCCACCGAAATAGACCTCCAACCAATTGCAATAGCAATAACAATAGCAAGCAACAAGATGCACAAGAATAAAATATTTCTAAATAAAATTGCATTTTGTATTTATAATTCACATTGTGTCTTTGCAGAAATATTGCATAAGGAGGAGTGGAAAATGCACTACAACTACAAATCAGATTCGAAATCTCCACCAGTTGAATCAGTGCTTACTAAACGCACCAAGGAAATTCGTTTCTCGTCCGGAGGCACGCGGTATGGGAATACCAGTCAGAAGCTTCACTTAGTTTTTGGTAGTTGTACCGTAAAGACAAAGAGCCCTGCTCACCGTTTATGTCGGCTTCCCCCTCCGCTGTTCGTCGAAGAGGATCGCTAGACCGGCAATAGTCCAGCCGTTTATGTCGTGGAGCGTTTGCCTTCGAGAATAAACACCACAGGCCACCCGTTTATGTCGTGGGTTGTTTCTTAGGAACCCCACAGGCCTAGCCTTAAGTTGAAGATTAAAATATTATATGAACAAATTTGTTAGTAACTTTAATATTAAAACAATTGCTTTGAAATATTGTGTATTATGAAATAATTTGTTAAGTTGGATTCGAAAAAAATAAATAATTTAGAGTTCGCAGCTTCAAATCCTGAGTTTTCGCTTTCTTTTGGAAATACCCTGGACAACGACGAGCTAACCTCAACATAAAAAAGCATCACACTGTGACTTACACTCTCAACCATTTTTGTGTGTGCGTTGATATTATGCAGGAATGAAAGTTACCTACAACTACAATTTACCGCTGAATTCACACGGCTAACAGAGATGCACTTTCCATACATGATTAACTCTTGGGCTAGTTGTCACTTCCTAGCAAGAGGTGGTACCCCGGAATAGAGCTAAATTGGAGTCAGCGATCGAACCCAGAACCTTTGGCGGATAAGTCTTAAACACTAACCCACAGGGTATTTCTGATTTCGATTGCGATTCGATATGCGATCACCTTGGTTGACCGTAAGACCAAGACCCTTTGTGTATAACAATGTGTGGGAAATATGTGCTACTTATGAATCTTCCCTTCACAGTAAAGTCGATTAGAATGATTCTGTCAACAGAAGTTTTCTCGAGCAAGCTGTGCCTTAGGACTGGCAGTTAAAGTAATTAAGAATGACAATGCGTTCGTTTATGCTCATGCCACGAAACCCTGAGACTTCTTATCGCAAAACCATACATTCGAAAATCTATGCTGTCTTCTTGTCCTGTAGCACTTGCCGGAACAGATATCACAGTTTTTCAGAAAATATGTACCCCCACGTTCTGGATGGCTGTAATGTCGGCTTCGGTTTTGAACTAATTGTTCAGACATTCCACGTGTAGAACCGAAATTCGTTGTTCTAAATTTGCTTGCTTAGGGTCATCGTCAATAATGTCATTCATATCCGAGGCTGTTGGTTGTTTCGAAACCCTTAGTTCTTTTTACGTGGTGGAATAGTTACCCCATCTCACAACCACCAACATATGGTACCAGGCCCTTTGTTGTTCTTCTTGGATAAAAGGAGCTGGAGAATCCAGAGTCAGTAACACACGACGGGCTCATTCGCTACCTTCTATATTTCACTACCCTAGTTTTCCGTTTCAAAATCTAAAGTGAAGTTCATTTTTGAAACACAATTATCCTCCAAACACAATTATTATTGTGAAATGTTTATAAATTATATACAAAACATTATTTGCATATTTCCAACTAAATGATGTGTTTTTCGAGTAAAATTCATAAATCTTCACACCCTGAAAATAAACATAAACCCTCATGACCAAGAGTATAGACCAACTAGATTTTGCACACTTAATTTATTTCAATTTTTAAGTTATTCATAATGTTTTGAAAGCTAATATTATTTAGTTGTTTTTCGAAACATCAAAAACTTACACCTCATCACAAAAATCCCATTACCCAGTACAACAATCCTTCAACCTCTCGCTGGCTGCTCTCAGTCGTATCCTTCCCAACTGGTCATCAATGTGTAATTCTATCAGATTAATATTCATAGCCAAGGCGTGAAATTAAATAATAATAAAACAATTTCAACAAATATTACATTATTTGGAGAGGTGAAAGTCGAAGGGGATTGAAGGACTAACCTACAGTAATTCATACATGCAACATAGCTCTTTGCATTAATCCCTATGTCCGTCGTCGCGTAGCGTTGGTGTTGGCCGGTGTCGAGGGACCAAAGACAAACCATAACTGTATAGTTTCACAGTTTGCTATTGTTTTGCATTGCACAATGTACAGGATATTATAACGGATACCCCATCACCCATAAGTACTTATACATGTACATATGTTCCTACCGTACTCATTTGCATTTTTAATTGCAATTGCAGTCCTGGATTGCCAAGTAGTGCGGTAGTACCATAGGTATCGACCGCGTTCTGCCTGCACTTGTGCTACTCAAAATTACATTAACTTCATGTGAAAATAGTTGTGGGACCCATCTGATATGCCTGATGACCGCCATTCATTGCCTCACATATACTCATACATGCACAGTTTGGAGAGGGCATAATGTTGTGTGGCACCTGTTTGCAGGATATTCTATCATGCAAGGCCGCTCCAGAATTCGTCGTAAACAAAAACTTTTTTGGAAAAGTTTGGGCACAAAACAGCAGTAGCAATTTCCCGTTCTAGTGTGCTATGGTCCTGGCAGCGGCAGGCCTGGGCAATACGCAGAGATAAGCCGCATCAAGCGGTCCCGGTTCATTTGAATTGCTCATCGGTCATCTCCATGGCGGCTAGCGCGGCGCGGTCACTGTGAGGAACACATCATAAATGCATGGAAACGTTTATTGCAACATGCCCAGCCCATGCCCAATGCCCATACCAGTGTCCAATGTCCATGTCCATGTTGTGAATTATGGAACAAACATATATAATAACCAGGATGCACGAGTACGTGGAAATTCAGTTGGAAAATTATTTTTGATTAAATTTGCATAGCATGTTGTTGTGTCTTGTCGTGTATGCGATGTTTTCTGCTGGCTGCCATATTGGTGTTGTGGCGGCGGCGGCGGGAGAGGCGGTTCAGCCCGGGTTCAGGTCGCGAGCATGCAGATTTTTCTACGCTACGCTTCGCTTCGCCTGCAGCCGGGGACATTTCTGTGATCTCTGATTTTTGACGCAGCGCAATTGTGAAATTAATTGAATTCGATTATGTTTGAAGTGAAAACACGAATTTCGCTTATGTAAGCACGTGAAAATGTGAAAATGAGCTGGTTTTTAGTGCATATCTTGATATTATGCTCGCGGTATGGTGTTTGATGTTGGCGACAATCGCAATGCATACCTGCTTTTATCCATTGTATTATTTTTTAATGGATTTCCGCTACCCTCCCTCCGTTAGCGACTGGTTTGAACATCGATTGAGTCAACACTCAACAGTAACTACTTAACACCGGTGATGTTTGTTTTATTACGACTTAAATGCAACTAGGGTCATCCTCGGTCCATAGAAGGTTAAATTATCGGGTCAAACTATAGTAACTAGAACTCCATTTTAGTTTATGGGTTGGGAAGGTTTTCCATATTTTTATCTTACAATCAATCATTTTATTTGAAAGTTAACAATTATTAAGGTTGTGGCCAGAATAAGTCATGAGTTGACAAGCTGATCAATTTTCAGTCCGAAGATTAGATTTTTTTTTTTTTTTTTGGTGAAATCTTCTTCAGCAACGTTATTATTATTTCAATGAAACGTAAAAGCGTCACGAAAGCGAAAAAAACATATTACCTAGTCTAAAAAAAAAAAATTGTTGGCACAACAACTTCAATCGGCACTAGGGCCTTGGACTTACAATCTCAACCATTCCTGTGTGTGCGATGTCTGCAGGAATGGAAGGGACTTAAAATTTGCCGCCGAATCCAAACGGCTAACAGAGAAGTACTTTCCATGACATTATAATTACTCTTAAAGGATTTGTCACTTACTTGAAAGAGGCAGTACCCCGGAAAAGAACTTAGATGGAGTCGTCAGTTATCGAACCCAGAACCTTCGGCGGCGGCGTTTCAGTCCGACACACTAACCACTACGCCACGGGGTACTACATAGTTGTCTATAGGATTTAATTTGTGAGTGAATGATAAAATATATATATTTGTAGATATGCATGGTCTCGTATCGGAGTATCAATCGCAGCTCTACCTCATCGACTTCGAGTGTTTTGTTTTCCACAGTGTACATCTTTCCGAAGAATTCGAATTGTGACATGGAGTGGGACATGGTGTTGTCCTCTGACCAATTTTGTTCTTACTTGCGATTGATGATGTTATGAATGCCACGGTGGGTGAAAATGAGAGTCTTCATATTCAATGAGATCCACTTAACAAGTTAAGCCATTTGGACAATGCTGATGATAGATATCAGTCAAATGGCAAACTTTACTGGTGTCCTTAACTAAATGTGTAATTCGCGGTGGAGAAACAGCTGGCTTAAGGAGTAACATCTAAAATACTGCACACTTTCCTAAACCATAAACAGCAGGTTATTGTGAGACAGGAGACAACATAGGAGATCACTCAGTTCATCGATCTGAATAGTTTTCTGCACCTTGATGTTGGAACACACCTGCAAGTCAGCACTTAAATAACTTAAGCTCGTGTGTAAGGAATCATAAATGATGTTGTAGGGAAAAAAGGAACACAAAAACGCTGTCCCTCGCAAAATGGTTGGCAATGCATTTCCTTGCCAAGTGATTTCCGTATTACAAATTGAATACTACGACTGCAGAACAACTGTTATGCTGGACAGGGGCATTGACATGAATTCCTTAAGAAGTGCAAACTGTTTGTCCGATTGAAACGCTGAACTAAAAGTGGTGCTGCCAGGCAAGCAAAGGCGACGGATCTATTTTCAAATTCTTTGAATTCGGCTAAATTGCAATACAGAAAATAGTTTGTGCATCACCCTGTTAAATGCTTTCAATTTTATCAACCTCAAACCCTAAACAGCAAAATCCGCGTTTATAGACAACATGATCTTTATTTCTCCCTATACTACATTGCCTTTCTGTTTCCATAGTTTCGTCCTCAGCAGCCTTCACTGGGTGTGTATTTGTATTTTATTTCAGCCCTGATTTCAATTTTCCAATACTTCAAAAAAACAGTGCCAAAGTGTTCTCTTTCCATGCTGCCAACACCAACACGAGCCAGCACCCAAACCTGTGCACTCACCACTTTTTGTTGTCTATTTTTGCGTTTTAAAAAATGTCTCCTGGTCTGCTATTGAAACTTAATTTCATCCCAATCAATTGCTTCTAACTAAGCAAACTCGATAAATAAGGATTTCCCATTTTCTTAAGATTTTACAAAATTAAACTCTAGCATTTCTATCGGCAAAAGTCGAATTTGGGGCCCCCACCATTTCATCATTTTAATACCATTTTAGAAATTTTCTAGACATTTTTTTTCTTCATCATTGGTTTTGCGCCCCCAAAGGCTGACGCCCCGGCGCTGATTATAAGGCAAGTTATGGAAGCGTGCAAAAAAAAAGTTTGAGATACCTAACAATCACACTTGCTATTGTTATACCATGATGGAGAAGTCGAAATAAGGAGGTCCGGAAATTCCGTCCGTCTGTCTGTCTTTCTGTTTGCACATCTACAGACTACAGCCTTAAGGGATTGGCCAATTTGCTTCAAACTTGGTATTTAGTATACCTACCTAATTTTGGGATCTCAGGGGATCTTTTTACATTCTGTCCTAGGTCAAAAAAATAACAAACAAAAGGTTTGAAATTGTCGAAAACGGCTCTAACGATTTTGATAAAACCAACAATTACTTGCTTTTTAGGACAGTATTTTTTTAGGTTGGAGTAGATTTTTCGAAATTTGTCTTATAACGGTTTCTCTCATATAGAACCAGTTTTTTTTTTTTATTTAGATTAGAACTCGTAGGTTGTTCTTCCGATTTCAATAAGAATTTTCACACAGGAAGCTATAATTATTATTGAATTTATATCGCATTTCAAAATTTTCAAGAAACCTTTTTTTTCGATTTTTAACAATTTCCTAAATAAAGTTGGAATATTTTTTTACACGCATCCCTTTATTTGTTTGTCTATTTTAAAAATTTTAAATAGAAACTAAAAATTAATTTCTTGAAAGCCTGACCAAATTGAAGAATAAACAAAGACATACGGCAATTCAAATTAGTGATACATAGCTACTCCTTAAATCATGTATTCACCTACGTTTAAAAAAAAATCAAATAAAAAAATGTATCTATACTCTACTTGTGGGTATACGAAAAAAAGCAAAACAATTTCCACTGCGATTTTTCTATGCAAATATTATGTAGCCATGCAAATCTACCCTAGCGGGTAGTATAACCCTAAACGTATAACCCCTTCTATTCTTAACACCGACCGCAAAAGATTGCCACATTAAAAATCGTAGCAGGTGTAAGAAAATCCCAGCGCATTACGACACTCTGAGCCCGAAAAATATCGCACATAAAGCGTAACCTTTTGCAAAAGAACTATAATACACAGGACAACAACTATACAAAGGAGCAAGGAGGACGGCTCAGCTAACCTGGATCTAGATACTATCGCTTGGGAAATTCTATCACAGCAAGTTCTATGTATGTCGTATTATTTAAGGAACTGAGAACTAAGTATACGACGTTCCCGTCGTCAGTCGCCGCCGCCGGCGCTAGTAACAACAACAAAAAACATGGATTGCTAAAACACATCGTGTGTCCCAATGCCGATTCCAAGTCCCAACCATGAACAACAAACGCTGGCATGGGACAACGTTAACATCTCTCCGCTTTCAATTTGCTCAATTTGCATCGGAAATTATGTAAATATCTGAGGCAAGTCGCAAGTGGAGACCTGTGCGCCAGTTAAAGCCATTCCAAATGCCACTCCTATGACACTCTACACCCGTTCATCGTTCAACGTTTCAAGGCGTACAAATACAAAACAACCGTTCACGAGCAACACACAACTAGTGCGACACACACAACCCCAAAAGAAATAACTATACGCGCCTGGTATTAGCATTAGCAAAACAAACTTTTCCATTTTCCCAGAAATTTGCATGTAGATAGTGTTGAAGTGTGTATGTGTGTGTGTGTGTGGGATGCGGTAAGGTGGAATAGCTTTTCCAGAGGCCGATTTATGGCAGAGGCAGTAGGTTCGTCCCTTGCATGGTTATTGTATGGAAGATGTAGTTCTAACACCCCATACCCAGATCCACCCTGCAGTACAGAGATCACCTCTCTCTCCGTCGCAAAGCGTCCTGGCTGTTCGCGTGGAAAAGGACAAATTTGTTTATTACGATGAAGGTGAAGGAGATGATAACGGGCGGTGGCGGAGGCGTTGGTGAATGTGTGGTGCGAATGTCTTATTTACTCCTAGTTTCTCATATTTCTGCAGTAACCAGCAAAAACCAGTTATAAAGACGACGACGCGACGCGACGGACGGAAGCATGGGATGTGGAAGTAGATGTGGATGCCGAGCCTAAGGGGCTTCAGATTTGTTTCCCTTTTTTATGGAATTCTAACTTGGAGATAACACATGCTTGTACCTATATATTTTGTATCGGACTCTGATATATGTTTTGTTTGGGATATAGTGTGTCTAGGAGCTGTGTTGACTGTCTAAGAAGGGATGACAGTATAATGAAATCAATTTTCAATAGATCCCTCTAAGTCTTGGGAGTTTCTACGATACTTTCCCGGATAGTATAATGATTTGGAAAAGTACTCAGTGAGGTCGATCAGAGTTAAGACACTTTTTGGAGAAAATGAAGTAAGCCATCAGGTTTCTTTTACGTTTTTGAATTTTTACGAAAATTTTTTTCAAAATCGTTGGACCAGTTTTTCAAAAAACAGTTTTTTTTTTGAAAAACTTTTCGAAAATATATTCCAAATTTTTTTTGAGTATGCCAACTTTTAGCACTTTGTAGTTTTTATCAGAAAAATAAAATTTAAAAAAAAATAGATTGAACCGTTTTTGGAAAAAACTAAAATTAAAAAAAAATTTTGAAACTTTTCAAAAAAAGTTTTGTTGAGTTTTAAAAAAAAAAAATTATATTATTTCTTTTATTCAAGTTTACATTAAAATTCGTAATTTTAAAAAACCATAAACAAATATGGAGTGAAATAATTTTTAATAATTTAGGGTTTCGTTAATTAAATCAATATATTTGTCTTATCATTTTATTATAATATCAATTATTACAGATTATATTCATTTATAAACACATAGGAACAAAATTTTCCTCAACCCACCCATCAGATACCGCCATCACCACCATACTCCCAGCCCACCTACAACTAGCATTCAACTATCCACCATTTTTTATAAGTTTTTCATCACCTAATACCTACCACCAGTAACCACCCAATCGACCTGCAACCACCAGCCCACCACCTTCCATTTTTGTTGATTCCCTTCCCAGAGCAAGTCTCCTTACCACCACCATTTACCCACCCCATTTACAACCACCAACCAAGCATCCGCCATTTTTGACAATTTTTTCCTCACCCCCCACACCAAAACCCCCAAGCAGCAACCACCCACCCCACCTACAACCAACCACCTACCATTTTTGTCAATTACCCCCCTACCAACCCCCAACCCCAAACGCCATCTACCCACCATGTTTGTAAATTTTGTCTCACCCACCCCCTAACATCCTCCTCAAAATCCACTTCACCACCAACACAACCTTCAACCACCAACCAACCACCCGCCATTTTTAACATTTTTTTTCTGATTGGTGAAAAGAATGAAAAACGTAATTCCTCCAAACCCCCTCCATAACAACACTCAGTTCCCCCGACCCCACCTAGAACCAACATAGCCAACCACTCACCCACCATTTTCGTAATTTTTGTCTTCACCAACTTCCCCACACCCCACCCCACATCAACCCCCACCAGTACCACTCACTCACCCCACCTACCACCAACCACATACCATTTTAGTCAATTTTTCCCTCCAACCAACTACCTACCATTTTTGACAATTGTTTCCACAACCTTCCCCCTCACCAGCCATCTAGCCCACCTACAACCACCAACCAACAATATTTTCACCCCCCATAACCCCTGTTCTACTTCCACCCTACCCCCTCCACTACTACCACACCAGCATCACCAACGACCATCCAACCTACAACCACCATTGGTAAAAAGAATGGAAAATGTTATTCCCCCAAACCCCCTCTCCATCAAGCCTCAACTCCCACCACAACTCCCAACTAACCACCCACCATATTTGACAATCTTTTCCTCATCCCTCCACACCAAATCACCCACCCGTAACTACCCATTCCACCTACAACCGCCAACCAACCACCAACCAAATCTTCCTAACAGTAACGACCCACCCCACCTATAACCACCAACCAACCACCCAGAATTTTACCTCCACCTCCCTACCCCAAAACAAATCCCACACCTGTTTCGTCATTTTTTTCTTCACCAACTTTCCCACACCCCACCCCCACATCAACCACCCACCAGTACCACCCACCCCACCTACCACCAACCACCCACCAGTACCACCCACCCCACCTACCACCAACCACATACCATTTTAGTCAATTTTTCCCTCCAACCAACTATCTACCATTTTTTAAAATTCTTTCTACAACCCTCACCAACCATCCAGCCCACCTACATCCTACAACCACCAACCGACCATCCACAATTTTTCACCCCCCCCCCCCCCCATAACCCTACTCCACTACCACCCTACCCCCTCCACCACTACCGCCCCAGCATCACCAGCGACCACCCAACCTACAACCACCAACCACCCAACACTTTCCACTTTGAAAAATTTTATCAAGGGTCGTACCATTTTTTTGTTACAATTGCGATCGATTTTACTGCCTAGGTGCGCCAATAGATGTTTCACATCAAAAATTCATTGAAATCCGTCAAGTGGCTTACGAGAAAATCGGATTTCAAAAAAACGGTCCTATGGGAGGTACCGTTATAAGACTTTTCCCGAAAAATCTATTCCAACCAAAACATAAAGTTTGCACAGAAAACACAATTCAGAAAGTTTTATCAAAATCGTAGGAGCCGTTTTTGAGAAAAATTAATTTTTCCCAAAAAATCGTATGGCAGGTACCGTTAGTTTTGGAGCTAGAATGCAAATTCCGAAAACCCCTCTGTAGGACGTCATAATAATACTATGTACCAAGTTTGAAGCAAATCGGTTCAGACAGACACACGGACAGACAGACAGACAGACAGAATTGTCGGACCCACTTTTTTCGACTTCTCTATCATCGTAATGTCATGTTTGATTGTTAGAATTTTTTTTTTACGAATGCATAACTTGCCTTATAGTACCTATAATCGCAAGTAAAAATGGCTGTCAATAAAAATTGTAATGCCAACGTAAAGTTCAATACCTCTAAAATGCCACTCTGTGCATGCATTATAGGAAAAAATAATGGAACAGCAATAATTCCTCAAAACCCTTCAGCCAAAAACTTGAGGATCGCTTAGCTGTCCAAGATGTATTTTGAGATATTTGAATTTTTTTAATTCCTCCAAAACGCCATTTTCTTTTAGGATTTTGACTTCTTTTTTGTTCGAGCTATTTGGCTCAGGCGGTTTGGAACTGGCCACGGTCCCTTTTTAATGCTTTTGGATATGGACTATAGCTATTTGACTCTTCGTATATAGGAAAGGGTATCGTGAGTCGTGAGTTTGGAAAATGTGCGATTGCTTATGCGAGAAGTCAGATATGGAATGCACTTGAGAAAGTGCATTCAACATTTTATCCGGAGATCGCTTTGTCTGTGGCTAATTTCTAGAGTCCGAAAAAGTTTTGAAGTTTAAATGAACGAATATTGTACTTAGCAGTACTTAAGTATTTTTATGGTTCAATAATGTAAGATATCTATAAGTCCAGCTTTTAAAATATCTGTGGGATCGTACTGAATTCAGTTAAGGAATTTTTCGTCTCGACTGTTTCGAAAAAGAAACGTTCTCAAGTTTGTTCTCTTTAACGGATACTTTGCGAAAGATATTGAAGAATGTTTTGAATATTACAGACGTCACATCTTACGCATACAGAAAAAAAAAGATGTGTGTGGCTCCTGCTTCTGGGTATTTACAAAAACAACGGTGAGTTGAGTAGATCAGGAATTTTTAACGACAGGCCAAGCTGATCAATACAAAAAGATAGTTGACATTGGTAATAAGAAGTTTCCTGATTAGGCATTTCAGCATCAAGGAAAGTCGTGTCTTCTGGATCCTGCTGAACTACGACTTCTCTATATCTCAAAGATTTATTTTCATCTCGCGAAAAAGTTTCCCCGTTATTGAAAAAATTGGCATTGTGATAACAAATATGTCTTTTGAACGATTCTGTGTAGAACTCTGCTCCAAAAAATTTTGAACTTTTCTGAATCTTCAGAGTGTCCGTCGAATATAAAGACAACGTTCATCACTTACCTATACCACTACCATCCTTTTTATTAAATAGTTTTTTTCTAGTTTTGCTTTGTCCGCCTGGATGAGAATCGTATAGAGTCATTTGATCCCGTAATATCACATAATGCCTTCAAAACTCTATGGGGCTTTCACCTGGTAGATTTTGAACTCCCCACAGGGCTCCCTAACTTTCTCGTCTGACTTCATGTCCTTATCCAAAAGTTCCTTACAGTAGATTTTGTCTCAAGTTGTCCAAAACTTTTCTTACTCAAGATGGCGCTGACCTTCAGTTTGCTAAGAATCACGAGGCAGCAGTGATATTTCCCCAAGCTAAGTGATCTCTGTACTATTTGCTGAAAGTGTTCTCTCTCTCTTTTGTCTTGCAAATACTTACAGGATTGTACAACGCATTCCACCTTTGTTCTGGCTGTTCTTCGAGACTTAGTTTCAAGCCATTATGACAAACCCAATGAGCTTAAAATTTTCGACTTTTCTGGCAGAAGTATAAAAAAAATCCGTTTGCAATTGGTTCACTTTTCGACCCCACGGTGACTTATATGGCCAACACCTTGCAGGTATATTATATTCATGCATAGGATAGTTTGGTTTAATGTCATTCTGTTTCCATCAAACATGAGCGCTTTTTTTTGATTCTGGATTCTGGAACAAGGATAACTTCCAATCTACCTTTGGGGCAGTCAAAACGAACGAGCCAATTTATATTCTGATAGCTACGCCACGCATTCGCATAAAATTGTACGCGGGAATGAGAAAACTTTTGCGATTTCATTTCATTTTATATCACAGAATTTTGACAGAGGCCCCGGTTTTTCGAGATGTCCCTGGCAACGATGGATGGACAGGACGGACGGTATACGGTGCGGGTGCTGTGTTCAATAGCTACTAGGTAGGTAGAGGTACTTGTCGTATAGTCCAACCAAAACAACAAAGAACTCACTAAACAGAATGCTAAAGGGGTCTCGGGTCGTGACTCGTTAGGGGGAGCATGTAGAATTCTACAAACTTGAGGAATGGGAATCGGAATTGAATTGACATCCCTGTTCGGGGCGGAGAGACAGAGAATGAAGGGGGAGAGTAAGAGAGGTGTGAATGTAGATTAGCTCGTGGAAAAATGGTGATTTTAGTATGCAAATGGACACCGATTGGATGCTCCCCCTTTTTTTTATCAATTTGGATCCCCTTTTAGGATGATGGGCTGCGAATACAATAGCTAACCGGGCAAAGGTAGCTAAAGGTATACAACTATGGTATAAAGTCCAGTCCCATGTGGGCATATTTCTAATTTGCATTTTTTCCAATTGACACATGGCCTTTGAAGGAATAAGGATGGGGACTCAAACTATTATACGAGTCAGTCGTATATAGATAGGGAAAGGTAAAAAACAAATCATTAAGGGTTTTTTTTCATTTTTTATTATTGTCGTTCGATTTCCCCCTTTGGGCCATGATTTGGTTTGAAGGTTTGGAATTTGGAAAGGCAAAAGAGGTTATTTTTTAGTTACCATGCAAAGCGTTATTGATTTTCATTTGGAAGTGGCCGTTTCGGGCGATGGTAAATATTTACGTTACCTTTTGTGAAATTCAAATTCGTAAGGTTTCATTCTTCGTGCATTGCATATAGCCAAAGCCATCAAAAATGGTATGGTATGGTATGGTATGGTATGGCAGTTATAGTCCTTTAGATCGTCCTTTGAATGGGGGAAAGGACAAGTTTTTTCAATGAACATCCAATATTTGTTATGGTCCTTTGAATATTTTTTCCGATTTTTGTCCATATAACAGGATGATAACAACTTAGTCTAGCGCGTGAGAAATTTAGAAATGGTGAACAAATGAAAACATGCAAATCTTTTTATCTATACATATTGTTTTGCATGTTCTGTTTTTGTTCCTTTGTCCCTTTTATGCTGTAGTACTACCTACAACGGTTCTGCGATGGAACTGTCAGATGGTCTTCGGGCAGATGAATTTATATTTTGACACAGGAGTGTATTTCGATTTAATCGAAATCGACTTACATTTTCCATTTTGATTGGAAAACAAAAAATGGCCGACGTTAATATTATTATGGCCTCCTAGACCAGCTTTTGTGCTAGTTATCACCATCCTAAATACTGTTGTGGCATTATAGTACCCGTTCTATATATCTTCGAAACAGGTCGATACTCTGCAAACATCTCGAGCTGGATACCTTATAAGGAAGGTTCTGGGCTCGATCCCTGACTCCAAATAAGTTCTTTTTCTGGGTGTCTCTTGCGAGGAAGTGACAAATCCTACAAGAGTAATTAATGTCATTGAAAATGCTTCACTGTAAGCCGTTCGGATTCTGCATTAAATTGTAGGTCCCTTCTATTCCTGCAGAATATCAACGAACACACAGGAATGCTTGAGAGTGTAAGTCACAGGCCCCGGCCCCGCTTGGAACTGTTGTGCAAAAAATTTATTTATTTTTATGAACTAAAAGCTTTGGACTGGACAAACAAAAGTGAATGTGGGCATCAGGAAAGAAAAATGACCCTGGAGCGGCTATCATACCTACGCTGAAGAAGCCCAAGCAAGTCAGTGCGTCAGCTGTCGGCGTGAGAAGTATACATAGATTGAAAGATCAAGTAAAATTTTGAAGATAAACATTTGTGAAGACAGCTAAGTCCGAGATTTTGGTGCTGGAATATTAGTCCTGAGCGTAAACAAAGATAACAGGATCTGATGGTTGCCGCCCTATCTTTTTTCTCAATAGCTTAAGTGTGTATTTCGATGAGGGAATTTTTCATCAGGATATGATAGCGATGTCGCGTGATTTGGTGGATGTACCTTTTGGTGGAAAGATGTTGCTTTTATGATTATCAATATGATTGTCTCCAGAAGGATTAAGCTTGCCTGATTCCCTGATAGATTTAAAGTCACACTTGTTTGACTTAGGTGTAAAGTTTAACTATTTGTGATGTGAGCGAGTGGGTTATAATCTCTCGACCATGTCTTATTCGACGTAAGAGATATCGACATAATTATACTAAATGGTGGAATCCAGGGAGAATATGCGATATATCTACTTTTTAGATTTGATTTCTAGAAGCTATGTGAATTTTGAGGCCTGGAGACAACCATTCGAGCTGAAAGTTACATAATGTTTAAGAAAGTATTAGGTACATATTTTTTGGGAGTGTTTATCAACGTTCGCATATTGTAAAGTGTGATGCAGCTTTAAGTATTCATTTTGGGATAAAAGGTCTAAAATGCACATAACCTTTTCGGACAAAATGATTTAATGGATGGTGAAAACCGTTTCAAATTTCGTTCAAACTTTAAGAAAGAGTAAGCGGACAAGGAGGAGAGCGAATTCCTTTTTAACTTGCCTTATAGCAAGTTATGCATTCGCAAAAATAATTTTCTTTGGACAAACAAACATGACATTATAATGATAGAGAAGCCTAAACAGTTGGTCCAAAAATTCGTCATGTCTACATGTTCGTTTGTATACTTTTCCTCACAGCCTAAACGGCTTTACCGATTTGCTTCAAACTTGGTACACAGTATTAATATGACGTCTTATAAAGGGATTTTTGGAATAAGCATTTTAGCTCTAAAACTACACCTACTCCAACTACAACCATCTGCTTCTCACCCACCATTTTTGACAATTTTTTCCTCCCCCCTCCAGTACAACTATTTTTGACAATTCCCTCCATAACACCCTCCCCCAAATCCATTACACATGCAACAACTTGCCACTCACCCAACACCGCCAACCACACATCACACCTACAGCCACCAACCAACCACCAACCATTTTTGACAATTTTTTCCTCACAACCTCCTAACACCAAATCCAACCCCTACTAATCACCCACCATTTTTGACAAATTTTTCATCGCACCCCATCAAATCAACCATCCCCACCACCAAAACTGCCAACCAGTCAACCCACCTAAAACCGCCAACCAACCACCCACCATATTTGACAATTCACCCCCCCCCCCAATTATACCAAATCCCCACAACACCAAACACCAATCCCACCTACAGCCACCAAGAAACCACGCATTAGTTTTGACAATTTTTGTCTTACCACCCAACCCAACCCAACTACAACCACCCACCATTTTTGACAATTTTTCTTCTTCCCGACACTACTCCCCCCCCCCCTCCCCCGCCTGCCCCACACACACTCCCACCACAACCAACCACCCAACACCCTCCCCTCCCACTTTATCGACTTTCTAGGCTATCAAAGCAGCTAGGTAACGTGACTGTGACTGTGACTGTGACATTTTTTCGTGCGTGCTGCCCATATATTCCAAACCGATTTATTAGACGTTATCACGTCAAGAAAAGAGAGCCAAACAACATCGGATGGATGACTTCTTTTGGCCCACCCTGTACATTATGTCAAGCTTAAGCGAGTGAGCAGGCGCGTTGATACAAGTTAGTTAGTATGTTTGTTAATATACGTGATTTGCATGTTGTCTAAAAGGAGAAGCTTTAGAAAAAGATTTGAATGAGCTTAGTTTAAAAAGAATTCAAAATGCAACAAAGAAATAAGAAAAGTTTTTTAACGAAAATTGGAATTTAAAAAATTATTAAAATTCTCCAAAGGAGTCTTTAATTTTTGAACGGAGTACGTTTTAGATGATTTTTAAATAGTGGCGTCCTGGAGTTCAGGCTTTAAAATGGAGTCAAAAGGACGCAATGGAGCCAAAAAGGCAACCCTGCTCTTCAGATCTAAAGCGTTAGAGGAAGCATGTCGATACTTTTGTATAATGCTAGAATGTGTGTCAAAGCATTTAGGCATAAAATAAAGTTTGAAAGTTAGCCGAAAACTGGTGCTGGCTGGCTGAGTTTTTCATGTCTCATTCTCTCGTAGGTTACTTTTCTGAAGTTTCACTTTGGCCGAGTGTGAATTACACACACATTTTTTTCCAAAAAAAATTTTACCTAGTGATATTTAAGTGAACAAAAACAAAATTTTAATTTCATATCATTTTTTCCCTGCTTTCTTTTTTTTTTAAATCTCAATCTCCAAGACTTACTTCACTTACTTCACACATAACAGCAAGTTCGTGCACTTTATTTACTAGGTATGGCTAAACTGGACTGTAATTTAGATAAAACTCTGTGATGTGATGGTTTCAATACGCTTTTATTAGGCTGTTATGGTCGTAGTCTATTTAAATAGATTTTGCCCATTCTAGATTTTCTTTTCTAGATTTTAGTTCTTCTAGATTGCGTATTCTAAATTTTCGTTATCTTAGTTTTTTTTTCTAGATTTTTCCTTTTAGATTTTTTCGCTATAGATATTTTTTCCTACGTATCGTGGTAAACAAAAAGTCAATATTTTAAAAGCCAACAAAATTAAAGAATTTTACATGTTTCCACATTAAATTCCTTTAAATTTCCATAAAATATCCCATGCTCCATGACAAACAGATCAATAAACAACCCACTAAGTTCATTCGTCCTTAAAAGTGTCAGTTATATAAATTTCCAAAGAAAATAAGCTCCCTTTTTCCTCAAATTATTTGGTCAGAAGGCGAAACTTATGTATATTCTAGAAACCGACCGAAACCGAACACATTCTTTCGCTCTGGTTGCCAACTTCATTTCATTTGCATCCCACCTGAGGAATTCTCATACACAAATCACATCCAATTCGTTTTTAACTCCCGGGCCGGATGGCCGGCCCATGCTGCTACCCAATTCCCATCCGTCTACCGTACCGCTCTATTGCCCTCCGCAACTATCCATGAAATAGGTGTTGTTTGTCCTTTGGGAATAATTCTTCAAACTCGCACCAAAAAAAAATATAATCTTATCTATCTTCACTTAAGATTACACATCCTTAAAGTTTCTGCTGTTGTAGTATGGATATGTACTTCTTGGCCTTCGGTAGATATATTTTTGTTTCTTCTGTACGCTGGTGGTAGGTAGGTATATGTGATGATGGTGTCCTTGCTCTATGATATTTTCCAGGTTGAAATTTCCGTACCATTAGCTATGAATTGAGCCTATTCGTCTTGCCTAATCTCCATGAGTATATCAGAAAACAGAGCTGACCGACCGAACTGCCCTCTGTCGACATTATAATGTTGTACACTCTGCAGGAATATGTTGGTATAGTGTGGTAGTCGTAGTCATAGTCATATTGGAATATCCTTGCGTATTTCACTTTCGTCCCTTTTACGATCAACATTATTCAAACTAAGATAATTTATGTGCTGCGTTACTATGCTATGGTCTGGTCAGGCCCAAAAGTCTTACTTGGGAATTTTCTTCAACTCACATACCTCAGGTTCGACCAAAAACCGGGCCGACTAATGTCTGCCATTTCCACCTGAATTTTCCACTGAATTGTGTACATTTTTCGTCCTTTCTGCACCAACTTTTGTCTTGGTACGGTTGGCGCGGCGCGTCGTCTGTCGGTCTCGGTATAAGTTTCGTAACACACATCCTTAAAATTAAAGACATTTTTTGAGGTAAAAACTTCACAGACGACACAGCTAACTGTAACAACTGTGCTGCGGTGCGGTGTGTGTGTATCGAGTGGCAGTTCTAGGTTGCATGAGTGCTTCCGTTTGGCTCCTTTTTTTCGATATGGAACGATGCGATGGTTGAAAGGAGTTCTTGAACATAGTCGTCTCTCATTTATTCGTAGCAAGCCCAAGCAGCTAGCAGAGGAGTTCAATGCTAACTGCGGTGTGGTAAATGGATGGATATTCAGTCGGTGGATGTGGAATGGCGCTGGCGTGGTGTAGCGGTGCGGGCGGTGATGGGGCGGAGGTTTTAAAACTTAGAGCCCACCTGTATATCATAATGACATTATTTGATCTAACGGCAAATTTCTCCTTAACTACCACATTGCTATTTCTTGGATGATTAAGTTTTGTCATTTGTCATCTGTAAGCGAGTCTCGTATAGGTAAATGTGAAATGAGGTGGAGAACAGAACGTTTATGTGTGTTAAACGGTGCCAGGCTGAGCCCCCAAAGGCAATGAGTAGAGTTGTACATAGTTATATATTATGTTTGTATGTACCGGAAAAGTTTTAACTAAAGGATAGATTAAAGCACAGAAGTTGACAGATGACAGGTAGTGTGGGCTTTGCAGAGTTGAGTATAGTAAATTATATATAGTTTTCAACTCAGGAATGGGTTTTAAAGAGACGTTTGACTGTTTTGAGAAAGTTTGACATAAATCAGGAAACGTCTGAGTTTTTGATTTAAAACCCCGTTGAAGTATTTGTTGACTAAGGCCTTTAGGAAGGAATTGGATGAATAAACTATGCACGTTGTCATATATGAAACATAGGAATTGATATATTAAATGAAACTTTGTATATCTATACTAGTATTTTAGTATACCTGCCAGGATGATTTGCATAAGATGGGACACTAACATGAGGCTTTTGGGTGTATTGGTTGGGTTAACATAAAGAGGAAATCGTATTCGGATGTACTCTGAACTACATTTTTTCATTTCCCTGATGACGCTGTAAGCGAATTTGGGTAAAAAATATTGAAAAACTAAATTCAGCAAAAATTTTAATACTTCAAAACATCGAAAGAAAAAATCATCGAATTATGGCGATAGGCGCTTGTTAGGTATCGCCAGTACCAGTACGAGGATGAAAGTGAAAGACCGATTTTGAACAGTTTGTCATTTTTATGACTATAATAATAAGAACTCAGTTTTCTTAAAATTAAATTATTCTTATTTTATTTGTCATATAAAATCAAAAAATTTTGTCTGAAACCAAGAAGCCCGTTACATAGGAGCAACTGTCTAAAAAGAGGTCACTGAAAAAACTGAATGACTGTATTCGGCTTCCCTTTCGATCAATCAGGTGAACACGTAAACCCATAATGGAATGGACGGATTGGCGAGGAAGCAAAACATGTATATATCGCGTTTGCATTCACCGCACACACAAAATACCAGGTATGCTGAGTTGCTCTTTTGGTACATGCAAACCACCATCTTGGTATTTTATAACGTCACAATCAGCTTTTAATTTGTATTTTATACATAAGTCAAGACTGTTCAAGAATTGAATTTAATGATATATGAACTGCTTGTTGCCAACATCACGTTGGTTATACTTTTACACTAGCACACTTGTTCACCCTTCGGCAAAAAGGTAGAACTAAAGTTTTGACATTTCGTTAGTTGTTGTCTTTTTCTTTTGTTGTCATTTTCATTTGGCTCAATTTTTACACGTTGGGAAAAATCCATTAAGTGAACATATTAAATAGTCGGCCAACTGTCCTCTGTATATGGAGACTAACGACAAATAATATCCCAATGAAAATTTAAGCTCTTGAACGGCAGCAATGATGCAATTGAAGTTTGCCCAACAACCCGTTTCGGGACCCAGCTCACCTCCAATCTATCAAATAGAATACTCGAAATATGCAATGGATGATCGAAGCATCACGATGTCGTTTGTTTGCTGAATGACCACACCCCACACACCATGAAATAAAAGCTTTAAGAGCTCGCCGAAGCAAAATTGTTTTTGCAAATAAACGGTATTTATAATGAATCCACAAGCCAAAATTTTGCGTCTCTTAATAGAAACTTAAAAGTTTGTGTATGAAAAGAAATTTTTTAATTTTGGGCGTGGCCTTCGCCCACTTTTCATGAAAGAATGAAAAACGTTGTTTTAAAAATTTTAAAAATTTTAAAAATTTACTACTATTCAATTTAAGCTTTTTTTTTTTCCCTTCCGTTCGTTTTATGAAAAAACTATCTACATTTTCTTGTGTAAATTTTTTCAATACGCCCACTAAAGTCGTGATTTTGATAAAATACCTTTGTTCAGGTTAGATCGCTTAAAAACTGCTCGATTCAGCTGTAGTTTTACACATATATGCCTAAATACTGACTAATGATCAAAGCTTAGTTATTGCTTCAAATTTTTAAGACACGCCCACTTTTAAGGGGCGTTTTCTTCAAAAGTCATATAATGCTTTAATTTTTTAACGTTTTTTAACTTTCGGTCGCAGTTTTGAAGTAAAAAGATGAACACTTAGATTTAAGTTCCTTGGTAACGTAGCAGAGTGTGGTTCAAGAATTGTTAAAATCACCCATAATCGCTATTTCCATTCAAAATCTAATGTTTAAAAATTTAAGTTTTGCCTTGTTTTGTTCAAATCGATCTGCAAGAATAAAATTGAATGTCACTGAGCTCTTACTAATTGCCTTGGCAATAAAGAGTCTTAACTTTGGGCGTGGCACACGCCTTTTTTTATTTTGCCAGCACTAATTGAACATCACACCACACAAAATTAATATGTTATTGAATCTTTTTCTGTCTGGTAAAGAAGAATTTTGCTTATGAAACTGGATCATCGGTTGGCTGTGGGAGGTGACTACTTGAAACTGATGAAGAGTCAGACTTTCATTGATGCTGTGATAGTGAAGTACGATCGGGCAGTTGAGAAAGTCTTACGTGCGCCTGGAAGTGATTTAGATGTTCAACTAAAATGCGGTACCCAAACGGAGGGTCAAAAGCAATATTACCCAGCAGCAGTAGCATCCGCAGTCGCAGCAATAGCTACAGCGACGGTGATGATAGTGATGAGCGCAGCACTTACAGCTGCTGCAACAACGACAACCAAGTGTGTGTCTTCAGTTGCAGAATTTCCGATTTGTAGAAAACCATTTAATAGATGTCCCTGTTTGAGACAGTCTATTCGCACGCATAGTTCTACCAGTTTTGCCAGTATGACACTAACAGCTTTGTGAAATTAAAAGATTTTAATTACTTTTTCGTAGTCAGTCCCACACACGCAACATTCTAGCTGCACCTTAGCGTATGTCCACAACTTCTCAATTTGAGACTGGTGAAACTGTTGAGAATGCTTCATATGAATAACCACTTCTAAGGATTTTGCTTATGCTTTTGGCAAGTGGCAATAGAAGGGAAAATCCAGTATAATCAAACAACCCAGCAGAGTTACCACGGAGACTCTTATGAGCCAAAAAGACTCATTTTTTTAGGTTGACTCAGGGACTCATCTTTTTAGGATTTGGCTCATTTTTTAAGTTATAAAAATAAATAGTTTAATGTTGTCAATTTGCAAGTTCAAAGACTTTTATATCAATTTTCAGAACAAAACATAATTTTCAAACATTGATGGATAGTGTGAACTACGTTTCCATTTTCTTTCTTAGACGTTTAAAAAATTGAAACGTTCACACACAAACAAGAACGTTCGTTTTTTGTATGGAGACGGAATAAAGGTTTAAATCCAGAATTCGCAAAGTTCGCAGCATCATTCAGTGTTGTGCTCTGTCGAATGATTGACCGGAGGAAGACAAGACCATGCTCTATGCTCAATTCAAATCAATCTACAGCAACGTTCCAAAGTTAGTTATCCCGGGCAAAGAAGGCCTTGAGCGCGTAATGGTTTGGATTAGCGGAATTATTGTTCCCCTGGTATGCCTGTCGATTTTGACAATGCTTGTCAGCTGAAGGTAGTTGGTATCCTGTTTTCACTCAAAAACTGCCATAAAGCTATGTGAGATTTCCTTGTCCAAACGCAAAGCACCGACTTCTAGTCCACAAAAAAAATTATATAATATTTTGAAGGCAGCTGCAGTCAATCCTATTCTTTTTTCTGTTTCTGCGCCTATCTTTAGAAACACCAATCCTTCTCCCTTTTTTATTTTCCTCTTCTTGCACTTTTGTCCCAAGATGGGAAGTTAAAAAAAGTTGATTTGCTACAGCCATCAAGAACAATCTCAATCAAATGAAATAATTTCAAAGAAAATGAATCAAAATATTTCAAATAACTACAAAAGTACAACAGTTCGTAAGCTCGTATAATACGAACGCTCTATTCCTTGCATCGCCACACACCGGAAAGGTGAAACGGATACGGAGGCCATTGATGATGAAAAACGAAATTCTCCTTTCCCTGACCCAGTCGACCGTGTTGAACACCGCGCACACAACCCAAACGACCGACGCGACGTACATATTTTTTCCTTTCATGTTATTAACAGACAATCAAGTAACTTGAACCGCGGAAATGGTCAACTTGAACCCAAAACGTGTTCAAATATTTGCGAAACGTGTCAAAAACTCAGCACCAAACTTAATCAAGTTGCCGGGTAGAAGGGCGAAAGGGGGGGGGCATGGGGAGCAGAACCCAGGTTGATAGATGCTCGCTACGCCTCTTGTACCGTAATTTTCTATTCACTAAAGGTAGTTGATCGAATGCTTATATATTATGCGCCTCGGAAAAAGTTACGCTTAAAGTTTAGGGTTTGGGTTTGGGGATTGGACGAGTTCGGATGGGATGGTGGGTATGTGGGGGCGTGATTGTTTGTGAATAGTCTTGGGCGTACTTGGGTGTTTTTTAAGTTTTTTTTTTATTTACTATTATAAACGAAGACCGACAAAAAAAAAAAAGAATTTGTTTTGCCACACCTTAGTGTTTGTTGCTTTTGCTTTTGCGTTTATGTGACAAGCTTAGGGGGCATCGTGATTCTTAAAAAACAAAAGTTTTTGATTGTTGTGAATTAAGAAAGAAGGGATGACACATGAGTGACATGTTTTTATTGGATTCTGTCATTTATGTTTGGAATCTTTTTTAATTTTGTGTTTTTCTTGTTTTTTTTTTTTTTTTTTGGTTTGACCTGGTTGAATAGTGTAAATGCCTGTTTTGAACTTTTCTGAGAAATCTTTGAGATAAACAAGCTTATGTTTTATGACAGATAAGATCTTAAAACACATGAAATCTTTTATAAAAAAAATTAATGAAATGACAAGGAACGGTTAGTGACTCAGCTGTGAACATAAATAATTTTGGAATATTTTAGAGGTCTCTCTTAATTTTCTTTTTCAGGAAAGTGTGGTGCCCTCAGATTTTTTACAAGTTGAAAATCGATATTTGACCTTACCTTCTCACAAGGTGATACGTGATTCTCTCATAGCTAGATGTTAAATAAGGTTGTTGAGAACAAGGGGCGATTCCCTTCCAGAACAGCATAGGAAAACCAAGCTATCACGAGAGATTTCGACATAACTATCTTCAGGGTTCCAAGATGGAGTGCGGGGTAGGTGCTGGTCTATTTTCAGAGATGCTGAATATATCCAAATCCCTCCGACTCCTTGACTTCGCTAGCGTTTTCCATTCAGAAGTTCTTGCAATCAGGGAAGCCTGAAAGTAACTGCAACAATACTTGAATCTGAAACGAAGCGTCGCTATATTAATGAGCTGGCCAGGCAAGGATCGGCCCTTCACAGCTCACTCACCGAAGCTATCAACATTCTGCTAGGGACTGTGAAGGGCATTGTCTTATCTCACTTTACATCCGTAGCTTATCATAGATGGAACAATTTGACTAATGCCATCATATCTAGGAAGATGTGGCCTGCGTACAAAAATCTCGAACAAACGAATTTATTACTCTGCAAAAACCGGTCAGATATTATAGCTAGACTGGTGGCAGTAAGCATGGGCCACTGGTCAGTGGGTGTGCATGCTGCAAGGCTAGGTATTCCTTAACGACTACTGCCAATCCTTTTGAAATGAGGCAGAAAAGGAGACGGCTTTATCTAGCATTAGGTTGCGAACCCTGGGTAGAGCTTTTTGTCATGACCTTGGGGAAATAGCTATCTAATAAAAGGATCAAAGATCTGATCAACTTTGGCGATGCGGCCAAACTGCTATGAATAAATCGTATATTCTGACCAATTACCTCCACAAATACCTTCCAGACCTAACAATCAAAGGATTGGCAGATGATCGGTCTGAGAATCATACAGCTCAATATGATTCTTGGATGGTTCCTAGGCTAAACCCAAGTACTGAACCAACTCTGCGACAAAACCAGTGTACCCTCACCAACCAGCAACCTGCCTAGGTGGCATAAACTCTGAAGTATGGTTACATGGTAGGAGTTCTTAGCTCAATTGAGAACCGCCATTTCTACCATTCTTCTTACCTCGGGAGGGGGAGGGGGAGTGTGTGCAAATAGGGAGGGCACTGGCCAAGGCCGTCTTTACCCTTTTGGGGGCCCTGGGCACTTTTCGAAAATGGGGCCCCTGTATGATTATATAATAAAATGCACGACTGGGTCGCACGAACTTGCTCTTATGATAAGCAATTGCTTATTGTGGCTGCATATATGGCTATTTAAAAAATTTAAATAATTTCGAAAATTCTTTGATTTTTTAAATTAGTTTAAGAGTTTTCTCGGAAAAACAAAGTATGCAATAAGATTTCGAAGCTATACGTAAATCTAGGAAAAAAAATATTGAAAATCGTTCGACCAGTTTTTTTTTAAAAAGGTTATTTTTGAAAAACTTTTCCAAAAAATATTTTGAAATTTATTTGGGTATGCAAATATATGGCAATCTGTAGTTTACATTTGAAAAAATAATTTAAAAAAAAATCAATATACCCGTTTCCAACATATTTCGAAAACCAAAAATTTTTATGAAAAAATTATTATAAAAAATCAAAAAAAAAAGTTTTTGAAAAATTTGAAATGCCATATTAATAAAATTATAAATGACTTCCTGTGGCCAAAATTTTATTGAAATCGAATGTATAGTTTACGAGAAAATTTGATTTGAAAATACCGGTTCTATGAGAGGTACCGTTATAAGACAAATTTTGAAAAATATTTTCCAACCAAAAGATACACTGTCTTACAAAAAAAGCATCCTGAAAGTTTTATCAAAATCGTTAGAGCCGTTTTTGAGAAAATCAATTTTTTTCTTCACGATTGTATGGCAGGTGCCGTTATTTTTGGGCTTAGAGCAAAAATAAAAAATATGTTCCGAGGGACGGCCAAATAAATCCTAGATACCAAATTTGAAGCAAATCGGCCCATCCGTTTAGGCTCTAGAAGCGCGAACAGACAGACAGACAGACAGACAGACAGACAGACAGACAGACAGACAGACGGACGGAATTCCCAGACCCACTTTTTTCGACTTCTCCAGCATCGTAGTGTCATGTGTGATTGTTATCTCGAAATTTTTTTTCTGCACGAATCCATAACTTGCCTTATAGTACCTATAATCGCAAGTAAAAATGTTATACTGTGCAATAAAAATATACAGAAAAAATCACATAACTTTGAATTAATATTTATTCTTTTAATTTTTTAAATAAATAATATTTATTATAAATTGTTTATGCCATTTCGTTTGTTGTTGTTTTGCAGCGCAGCACGTTCATGAAGTTGGAGTGGAGTTGACTTGTTGTTGACTGCAACTTCAAATTGAAAGTGCAACGTACTACTGCTGCAGTTACACTATTTTGCTGAGACAGTTAGAAAATTTCATGGAAGTAAAACAAAAGAAACTTAAGCCTGCCATATGATCATTATATTTAAGTTAACGACCAGCAAGTAAATTCGAATATTATGTTAATGCATCAAATTCTCTTTTGTATTTGCCACATACTCGTACGTGCCTTGCACCCGGGTAAGATGTTGGTGTACAGTAATTTGTATCTGAAAGCATTTTTATTTTTAAAAAATCTATGTGCTTTTTTGATCAAAGTCTTGAAATCACACACATTGAAAACTAGGGGTCAGTTGTTAAAATTCGCAAATAAAAGTCAATCGGAATTGCTTTCAAACGCACAATGTGTTATGCATATACAGGGTGATTTACGCATGTTGTGTCAAAAAGCTAGAGCGTGTAGGTTAGGTTGAGACAAGAAAAAGAATCGTATGGGAGGGGGGTCTATTCCCCTCCGTTTAGCCGGGAGGGGCAATTTTCTAAAAACATGACTTAAATTTGAAAAAAAGTTATTAAAAAATAACGGTAACTCCCACAATGCCACGCTATACCTTTTTGTAAAGCCAAAAACTTATTATTTTAATTGTAATTTTAAACGAAGTTATTCTATTGAACCGTTTTCAAAATATTAATTTTCAAACTCAAAATTTTGAAAAAAAAAATTAAAAAAAATAATTTTAAAATTTTAACTATGAATGAACGCTTACTAAATCAATTTGTTTAAAAATTCTTTTCAAAATAAAAATGGCAGTAATCGAAATTCAATACGTTTATTTTGTGTGGTCTTCTTTGTCACTTAAAACGAAAATTTTGTTGTCAACAAGAAAACAAATGTCAAAACAAACAAATCCCACAATCAGTGATATTCAAAATGTGTGTGTGTTTTTTTTGTTTCTGTCAGAAAGCAATCTGCATTGCCACTCAGTTAGTTATTCACAGCGGAGCATTGTTTATAAGTGCTTCATATTTCTGTTTCAATTTGAATATAATTTCGCAGGCAATGCGATTTAAAATGTTCAGCAAAGGTTGTTGTCCAGCAATGAAAGTACGAATTCTGATCATTCTTTATGCATCTAAAATTGTATCGAAATATTTTTTTTCTTGATAATAGACCAATAGAGGTTAATTGATATTTCAGCAACTTGGGGGCCCCTGGTTATTGCGGGGCCCTGGGCCCAGTGGTAAAGAGGGCTCTGGCACTGGCCCCGGACGTCAGCCTTTGTGAACACCAAACCAATGGTGGCAAAACCAATGAAGATGAAGATGAAGAAAGAGAGAGGAGAGCAAAAAATAACGGTCTTCAAAATTTCTAAAACGGTAATAAAATAATGAAATGGTAGGGGGCGCCAAATTTAACTTTTGCTCCCCTTGAACAAATCCTGGATCCAGCGCTAACGCCAGTTTTGGTGAGGCTTCCGGTGAGGCGTGTTGGCATTGTGGGCAAATTTAGACTCGGAGGACTGGTGCTTGTTCGTCAATACCCTCAACATGCCCCTAGTCATCTAAGCCTCTGTATTTTATATTTGTGACCAGGTCAATGTCTTTGTACTGCCCGTACTTTGTACTGTTTGTTGTGGAATCTTCTCCACCATACTCGATTGATTCAAACAGGAAGGGCTGAATATCAGCCGACAAATATTTTCCTCTAAACACAAATTGTGGTGCCCGAGTTTCGCTTCTGCCCCATACAGCAGGTCTGGGATGATTAGAGTCTTGTATATACATATAGCGCCTTTTTGGTCCTTTTAGAGAAGGGTTTGCTGCTAAGATGACTTTTAAGGCCGAAGATGCAGTAATATTGCCAATCTTGGATTGATCGCTTCACTGATATAACTTTGAGAGGTAAGAGTATTGGGTTGGAGATAAAGCGAGGTTTTTCTTGCAAATGTTAGGTTATAAGTAGAAAAAGTAGGATGCCCTCCTACCGCAAGGCTAAGAAAATAAGTCAGGTAAGGATAATGTGAGCTTAGAAGCATAAGGCATTCCTTCAAAATACCGCGAGGCAAATGAAATTCTAGTTCTGTCACGAATACCGAGGTGGTTGGAAGAAATTCTAGGAATTTTAAAAACCTGTGTGTGAACATAAAATTCAATTTCAAAATCAGTTTAACGCCATGCTTTTCACTATATCAAACATTAACCAACAAAGCTATATGACGGTTAATTAAAATAAATCATTCAAGTAGAAAAAAGGAAACGAGGGAAACAATTTATAATATGACACATTTCCCCTTATATTTCACTTTGGAGACTTAATTTAATTAAAACAAATGATTTTGCTATGCTATATATATGCGCACTTCAATACCTTTCTTCCTTCTGCCTCCTGGCAATATATCCTTGCCACGGCGGAGCGGCGTTTCTCTTCAAACTTTGGAACGAACCCTCTTAGTATACATTTTCTTTCAGAATTATAGCCGGTTCCTTGCGATATTATACCTTTTGTGCCGTCCGTCGTCTTTAATCCTTGCATGCCAACGCAACGTTTACCAAATTCACGATGGCCAAGTGAAAACCTGTATTGGCAACGGAGACGTTAATGGGTTGCATCATAAAATAAAATCGCCCCTTTTCATCCGACTTAACATCAGAGATTCTCTAGTGTGCCCTTTACCAATGTAAACTTATGGAAGCTCCAAGCCCCCCCCCCCCCTCCCCCTCCCATCCGTTCGCCGTGGCCGTTCCCATCAAAAAATAAGCAGGAGCTGAATTATGCTTATTACCACTGAATTTTAGACACATTGCTGCCATTTTCGTGTTAATGTGCTGCGTGCGTCCTTACAAAATTCAACCCCCCATACCATAAACCCGGGATTTCAAACGTCCGTGTTTTTCGTTTGCAAAACGAATCCAAGAAGTCATTCGCCGGATACATGCGATTAGGTTAAGGATACTTTTATTCCCGTGCTTTTCTCTACAATTTATTGTGTTGTTTAATGTAATAAGTGAATTATTATTCACCCTAGTGTGTTGGTTGGTTATGTGGAGGTGGAGCGTGGAGGTTGAAGGATTTCAACCAGAATTGTTCATGTGTGATTTTACTCGAAAACAGGCTACTATAATGGGTAACACGGCCTTTGCGGCCAGGCCTCGCGTCCGTCGTCGTGTTGCTATAAGGATATTAATGATTTGCAATGTGATTTAGATTAAAGGATATCAGGTACCAGATGAATGGTCAGCCAAGTGTATGCAACAGAGAACATGTTGTGAGTATGTGTGGGGTCTTCAAAAAGAAAAGGAGACCCCGCACTTTGGAATGATAAAGTATCATAGCAGGATCAATGTTTCAATTGTTTCTATATAATGGCTAAGGTGTGGACAATGCGGCTAGGAAGGGGTGGTTTATGGTGGTTGAATTAAATACACCTTTTGTTTCTTCTATATGTTGATACGTGTTAAGGGAATTATTGCTTGTATTTACAGTCACTGCACAAAGCGGTCTTAATTTTGAAACATTAAATAAGGATTGTAGAGGATATGCCGGAGGGGCAGTTAGCAGAGCTTTTGAAGTTGAAAAACAAAATGCCTGCCACTTGGATGTAGGCTTGTTGCTACATTATAAAATTACTTCTTTTCAGTTGGGTTATGAGATGAACTTTGGCGAATTAAGAATTATTTAGGACTAACGCGTCATAATAAAAAAAGCATCTTTTATTGTTCCTTAAAGGCAATCATTTCAGATGTTCCAATAAAATATAAAAAGTGGTTTAGTAAGACCTATTGAGCTTTCGCCACACTGCCCTTACGGAAGCTCAAGTTTCGGTTATAGCTCTTTAAAAGAAGTAAAAAAAGCTTTAACGAGCCTTTTTTTAAATTAAAGTTAAAACTATGTGCCAACCCGAATATTTTTGGGAGAATCATTCTTTTTTATCTTTTTAACACTTGCGATTAGGTACTGCGGTATTGCGGTACACTATAAGGCAAGTTATGGATTCGTGCAAAAAAAATGTTTGAGATAACAATCACACATGACATTGCGATGAAACGATGATGGAAAAGTCGAAAAAAGTTGGTTAGAAAAGATTTTTCAAAATTTTGTCTTATAACGGTACCTCTCATAGAACCCATATTTTCAATTCAAATTTTCTCATAAACTATACATCCGATGTGAGTTTTGGACGCAGGAAGTCATTCATAGCGTTATTAATAATGGGTTTTCCTCGAGAACTGAAGAAGTCTGAAGATCTACTAGTAGGGTATGGTTTCTCCAAGTCTGAAGCTGAATTGGTGAGAACCAATAAGATCGTCAGTCTGTAAACGGCCTGAGAAAATTTCATTGGTGATGTTCAAAAGACTTATGACTAGATATATCCATATTTGGTGAAGACCACATTTTTAATTCACAGATGAGCCTATTGTTGTAGCCCATGGGGGTTGAACTATGACTCTATTAAGGGTGGAGGCTACCGACTGCTAGATATTGTTTAATAATAATAAAAGCCAAATGCAGTCTTTGTTTTTTAGTCGATGTTTATTTAATATTTGCCGACGTTTCGATTCTGGTTAGAATCTTCTTCAGGGCCTGGAACGGGAGAGTGGATTCATAACAATAACATTTATACATATATATACATATCAATTTTCACTTGAACAAAATTATAATGTTAGCACTTACTGTATAAGTAATATCGACTGTGTCTGTAAAGATATTTTCTCAACAACAGCCATATAAACAATATTTTTTAACAAAAAAAACTATGTAAATAGCTAGCATTGATACGTAAAATTATTATAAATTAATAAATAAAAAGGCGAAAATCTTAAGCAAACTTAATCAGCAAAACGTAAACAATTATTTGAAGTGAAGGAAATGTCAAACTTTTCCATGAAATTGACAAGCTTCAGTTAATGGATCGTATACAGGGTGGTTCAAATTTTACAAACAGATAGGTACTTTAAATATTTTGGATATTTTAAGATATTTTAAGACAATTATGAAAGTTTTTTAAAAAGGTTCATATAAATATCACTAACATTTTTTGATTCTACACTTTTAGAATTTACACAATTTTTACAAGCTTTTATGTGTATTTCTTCTAAAATCATACGTTTTCGGTAGAATTTCTCACGTTCGAGTATTTGAACCTTTTCAAAATTGAAATTATGTTTGTAAGTGGCAGCATGCTTGGCCAGGGCACTCCTTGCTATCCGATTGTTTGTGACGTCTGATTCATGTTGATTCATGCGTTCTTTTACTTTTTGCGAAGTAGTACCAATGTAACATTTATTACAGCCATTGCATGGTACACGATATACAACATTTACCAAGTCACCGACGAGCTGCTTTTGTTTTAACTTCGAATAAAGTCGGCCTACATTGTTCGAATTTTTGAAAGAAATACGAACGTTGTCACAAGTTTTGGTGATGGATCTTGCAATAGATTGTGATACGTTTGGAACGAACTGTAAGGAGTGTCGACTTATAATGTTGTTATCAGTAGCTGCTATTATTGTAAGTGATCGTGATTGCGAATTGTTTCGTATGTTATAACGGTTGATTAAACGGTTTACAAGCCTTAATGGATAATCGTTTTTTACAAGCATTTCAATCAATAGCTTCTTGTTGTCCTTTGAGAAACGTGCGTGACTAAGGTTTTTGAACGCTTAGCCAAGGCAGCAAATATATAACACTCCTTCTGCATCATTGCAGGATTATTGGAGCGTTGAGGTTGTGGCGCCTCTTCGACTTGAGGGAACCTGCCGGGCTTAGTTTTGACGATATTTTGTAGCTGGCTTCTACCCAACCATTTCTTCTTTGAAGTGGAGATAGAAGTTGGAACTTAAAAGAGCATAGACGCGCCTATCCTCCGCCTACGTGCGGAAACCCGGGAACAATATGAATGGCAGGGAAATTGTTGTAAATGAAACAGGAGTGAGTATTTCCTTTCCTTTCCGGTAACGTATGCAAGGTAAAACTTGTATGCGGCAAAGAGAGGAAGGTTTATTGTGAGAATTTGGCTTTTGCTTCTACCTTAGCAAGTGGTTGAATGGGGATCCGTTCAAAATCCCGAAAACCAAAATCCCGGAAAATCAAAATCTCGAAAATTCAAAATCCCGAAAAATCAAAATCCCGAAAAATCAAAATCCAGAAAAATCAAAATCCCGAATCAACTAGACATACCCTTAGCGGAGCAACGAAGTTGCGTGAGCGGGTGTGTCCACGAAAAAGGGAGTTAAAATCCCAAGAACCCGCGAAGCGGGCCACCCAAGTACTGCTGATTATGAAAACTGTTGACACAGGCGCCTGCCTGCATCACTAATCCGATTTATCAGTATTAATTGCTATTCGGGATTTTTTCGGGATTTTTTCGGGATTTTGATTTTTGGGATTTTGATTTTTCGGGATTTTGATTTTTCGGGATTTTGATTTTTCTGGATTTTGATTTTCCGGGATTTTGAACTTTCGGGATTTTGGTTTTCGGGATTTTGAACCAGACCCGGTTGAATGCGCATATCTTAAGGCTGCTAGGCCTTGAGTATTGATTTTACACATCTGAAAGTGACCTCACGGTTGCGAAGCTTCACCGCAAGCCATATTCTGGTACCACGGGAGATAGGCCCTCCTGGGTGATGAAGTCTCGGCTTCGTCACCTGGGAACTATCTATGAGGTAGGCCCCCTTGTGGGAGTATCGTGGTGGTTGTGGTTAACCGAATGCGGTAACTTATGGTATCCAAGGATTTAAAGGCTTGCATTTCGGTTTTGTTTTTCAAAAATAGTTGTGAGAAACCCAGAACGTCTGTCTCTGCCTTAATTATGGTTTGGTCTTCCAGTTATCTTTGTATCCTTAAACTATAAAAATATTTTAATGTTTTCTGGGACTTTCAAAAGACTTGTACTTCTTTAAAACTTGCTAAATCAATTAAACCACAGCAATTAGACACCAATCATAGAAAGCTTTCAAAAAATTCTTACAGAAGTAATTTTCAAGTTGTTGCTTCGGTAGTTGGGCATAGTTTGAAATCTTTTTTTAAGTTGCAACTTGTCGTATACTTCTTTAATAAAATTTAACAATGAGAATTTTAAACTGAATCCCATCACCTAGCACCCACCTAAGGTCCTATTTAAAAAAAAAAAAAACATACATAGTCCCATTTTAAAATAGAATCGATTCAAAGACCGACTGAACTTATTTCACTTTTAGACAAAGAGTAAACAAAGCATATACATTATACCCTTTGACTGTAAGTTTGCCTTTTAACCGCAGTTAATCAGTGTCAAATGTCATTTTATACTAAACCTACCTTCAGTTTTGTAAACAAAAATATAACCAAATATCAAAGTCTAACCAATCAGATAGACCACACCGTTTTAACAGTGTGTGTGTACTCGAACGTATACTAAATCAGGCCTTATTCCTATTCACAAACGCAAACAATTCAATTCCCAAGGAAGGCTATGGTTAATTCCTTACGACCACCCGTCTCATTAGCAACCAAAAGTCAGCAAAGCCCTAATCCCGGGCTCCATCAGAGCAATTTACCCAATTACCAACCGACTCAAAGGTAAACTTGCAAACATGGCAGCAGCGATATAAAGGGCAGGAAAAAAGCCATTTAAAAATCAACAACAAACACACACACCATCACAAACACAAAACATATACCTATACCCAGCATCCAGACAAATTGTCAACATTTGGTTGATTTGCAGGTAGGTACAAATAGACTTGATTTGTAACCCCTACACCCCCACTACCTTAGTTTTATCTAGCAAATACAAAGGATAGTAGCGCGAGCGGTACACATCACGAAATACCACACATAACATCAAAAGGATGCGGATGCGGGAGAGTCCTTCATCTGTTTAGTGTTTACACAGTTTGCCCATCCGATTATCTCTATCTATCTCAGAGAGCCAGCCAGCATCAGGCTAGGTCGTTCCTTCGACGACAACAACAACAAATACAAAAACAACAACTAAACAAAAATAAAATAATAAAAGTTTGGAAAACGCTCCCAAAAGTAACCCAAGTGCTTGTGCTCGTTTGTCAAATCGAAAATCAGCACTAATATGGAATTACTTGTCGTTGTGCATTCAACCAACAATCAGGACGAGATGCTGAAAAATTCAAATAACAAACGAGTTGGCTGAAATAAAAAAAAAAATTCAAACTCAAGCGGAGATGGGAACAAAAATTATCGTTTTCGAAGATGAATTTCACCGGCATATATCTTTATTACGAGTGAATGATTTGGTTTAAGGGAATTTTCTTATGAGTGAGCCCAAAGTATTGAAGTTGATGGAAATAAAAAGCTATTCCCTTAAAAAAGGATTCTGATTTTGAATAGCTATTGGCAGGACTATTATTTATGCTATTTAAGTATTGCTACCAAATATTAGGATTTATCTTGCTGCCTCGGGTTTTGTAAGGCATTTTCGATTTTCTCAATTTAATCAAATCTTAAAAAAAATTTAAAAAAAAAGTTGGACGTCACGGGACCCGGCAGATGTGAAACTTATTCTTATTTTTTTTATTATAATTACAATTACAGAATTCATTTTATAAAAAAAAATTGGTTGTCTGTAAAGTCGGTTTACGGACGATAATTTTACGTGATAACCAGTTAAAAAAACAGTTCATGTGTTGGTTGTATCTCTCCAACCACCATCTCACCAACCCACCCCACTTACAAAGACCCATCATTTTTGAATTGTTTTTCTCACCCCTTGCCCCAAAACATCAACCTCTCACTATACCATACAACCACCAACCAATAGCCCAATATTTTTGAAAATTTTTCCTCCCCCCCACAATAAATACCCCCTTCCTTTCCACCCACACCACCTACAACCACCAACCAACCATCCACTATTTCTGACAATTCCCTCACAAACACCAAATCCACTGTCCAAATCCAACCACCCACTCCACCTACAACCACTTGCTACTCACCCACCATTTCTGACGAGCACCCCCCACACACCAACCCTCTACTCCCACCCCTAACTCCCAATCAACCACCCACCATTTTTGACAATTGTTTCCTCAAATCCCTCCACCAGTAACCACCCACCTAACCTACAACCAACCTCCCCCCCCCCATTTTTGTCAATATTTTCCTCCCCCACCAACCCTCAACCCCTACCACCAACTCCCAACCAACCACCCACCATTTTTGACAATTTTATAACGATAAAGTAGGAGTTTTTCTGTTCTTTTATGAAAAGTGGGCGTAAGCATCGCCCGAATTCGATAATGTATTTTCATATACCTACAAGATAATATGTACTAAGTTTTCAACAATAAAACACAAAATTTTAGGTTTGTGGGTTATTTAAAAGTATCGTTAATTTGCAAGAACAAAGTTTTGTAGTTTCTTATGAAAAGGACGCGTCAGAGGTCAGCCGCTCCCAAAATCAAAAAATGTTTCTGTCTTACACAAGATATTTACTTACATTTTATAGCCACACAATTACAAGGCTTCAGGCTCGAATATAAGAACCATTAATTGATTGAAACATTATCGATGGTCATGTATGAAAGTGGGCGTCAGCCACACCCAAAATCAAATTTTCATGTTTAATGAAGAATGCAAAAATTATTTAAAGCTTGTGTGTGTAATTTTAGAATTATGCTTTGATCGGAACTGTATAAAAACATGATTTAATTTTTCAATACAGCGGCTCTTAAACAAAAATGGCGATTTTGAGAGTGTTTGTGGGAGGATTATACTGGTTAAAGAACATAGCCTTTCTTTTGGACCAAAGATTATGATGAAATGGTATCAAATTTAAAATCATGCACCATACAATATATAACTCTTGTGCTTGCGGAAGACTTTTAATGTTAAACAGCTTGGAGTTTAGATTGTGACGTTGTCAACAGAGAAGCCATCTTTGTTTTTGAAATCCTCCTTCATATAATTATTTTTGTTTTTCAATTCTAGGTGGTAGATGAGAGACTATTGAACATTTTGTTCAGCGATATAATATGACTTCGATTAAATATTGTCCAGAAATATTGCCAAGTTGTCAGTCGTGTGAATAGGGTATTCCTACGTAATCTTCCAAAAAATTAAAATTGTTAGACTGTCAAATAATTATAATGGCGAAATTCACACTCTCATCAAAAGATAACTCAAAAAGACTACGGTTAACGTCAAAACTAACATACAAACGGACCGCACCGCTCTGCTATGGATGATTTTATAGAACACAGGCAAAATGGCGACAAAAAAATGTTCCAAGAGGACAAGAATGTTATTATTTTTTTTCAACAACTCCGTAGGTATTTGCTGTGTGCAAATATATTTACCTTGCAGATGATCACTGAGGGTGGCAGTGACAGCGGTCCTGACAAAAAAAAAATGTCCAACCCTCGCGGCACCCATTTAGAGCTCCTAGTATATATAATGGTTGCTGATGGTGGAGCGGACTGCGATCTGCGACCTACTACCGTGCACGTTGGGCACGACAACGACGCCGACGAGGACGACGATGTTGGCTGGTTCTTGACAAATTTGCATAATTTTGCAGCAATTGCATTAACAGTAAATGCAAACATTGTGTGGGTACAAAATGGCGAAATAAAAGGATTTTGCCGTACAGTTACAACAGTCATCAACAACCGATTTATCTGTTGAGATATACAACACAGTTGGGGTGGAGTAGAATACGGGTACGGAACCTATTTCTCTTAGGAGGTAGGGGTAGTAGGTTTTTTGGGAATGGAAATGATGCTGTGTTTCAATTTTTTTTTTAGCATATTGTCATGTGCACAGATTGTATTTCTGTTTTGCTTCGAGGCGGTTTTATGTGATGGAACACATTTGAACATAATGCAGTCGTGAGATAAGACTTTGAGGGATTTGAGAAGTTAAAGAGGGAGCATGCCAATGACAGATTTGATTGAAGGGATGTCTGACTATATTAAAACCGGCGATCAAATGGATTGGCTTTTGTATGCCTTTTTTTTATTGATTGATTAGGTTTGGGGTTAGGGAGGCATTATGTTTGGTTTTTGTACTCTTGGGGGTTTCTCGAGAAAGTCTTTTGACTTCGCAGACGCTCGATTGATTTTACTTTTATTAAAAATATTTTTATTTTCCTCACATCAATGGTCTTTTTAAATCGAAGGTAGGTAGGTTGGAAAGCAAAGCTCAAAAAAATTTCGTCCTTGAAATAGATAAATTAAAAAAAAAATTGTAACACACAATTCAGATCAAGAGTAGAGGCGTATAGCGTGCAGAGCTCGGTGCTGCAGGTAAAACTAGTTAGAGTCTTCGGAACCGGCACAATTGCATCGAGGACAAAGTAGTTATTTTTATTATCATGGCCAAATAACTCACTTTAAGCTCATGCTTTTTGTGTCTGTCCTTATTTAATTTTTTAAAATCTTTTGTTACTCAAACATGTTTAGCCTTCCTTCAATTTCGTAAGGCCGTAGTTCAAGAGAGTCGGATGTCTCCATATTATTTGTAGCAGAAAAAAAGGACCCTAATTTGTTTTAAATTATATTCTGGTTAACCATATCGAGGCCGAGGAACACAGTCCTTGAAACAGAGGCAGCTAGTTTCTTTTCTTCTGTCCCAGTTGTAACTAAAACTCCAAGCTAAGCAGCTTTCTTTGGGGCAAGAAAAATGGGTTGGGTTCGTCGAAAAGTTGTCCAGACCTAGAGAAAAGTGTGTTATAATCCAGAGCCCCAAATCTCAACGTAAAACTTTCAATTGAAAGTTAATTCTAAAAAAATTTGAAAATTTTATTAACTCTTCAAAATTTTAAATCACTAAGAAACTAAGAACAAGATAGAACGTGTATGCTATAGTTGAAAATTGTAGCTGACAAGATTACAGCACAAATTTTTAAAATACGCAACTTTAATTTTAATCAGAAAATAATTTTGTTTGTGTCTGGGAAATTTGTACATTTTTGAATGAAATTTTCAGGCACGAGTGGGAGTGCAACAAGGCCAAAGTTGATACATGGAACGAAGACAGTATTAAACTCTGCATGTCTATATAGGTATTCTTTCTCATTCTCTCGTTTTCTGTTTTCCATAAATGTAAAGTAAGTAAGTAAGTAAGTGTCGCTTTTTCGTTTCACTGAGTTTCAAATCACAATGCCTTCATTGAACTTTCTACTTCCAAAATATTTTTTTTTTTTTTTGAAGATACTGGGCTACTGATTTGGAATAGCCATTTTCCCCCAGGTTGACATTTGCTATATGGATCATTTTAACTGCACTGTTATCTACCCGATAACGGATAACTTGCCATTGACTCGATTTACTATTCTTGTTTTTATGTCAGTTGTGGTTAAGACTAGAAACTATACGGAAGCCATTTTGTATACAAGATTATACAATATGTTTTTTGGCAGTTTCGTGCCCTATCTCAGTCCTAAATTTCATATCCAATCCTTTTTCTTTGATGAAGTTGTTTTACATTTCACAAACGTAATTTTGCTGCGACCGGAAGGGTTTTCAGAGTTTTTTTTTTTAAATCTGCGTTGCTTTAGAAGTGTCACACATCTTGGTAATTCGCAATTGGTAATGAAAATAGGCAAAGCTTTAGAAAAATTACAAAAATTGTCATGGAAACCGATCATTTATTAACATCCTGTCAAATGAACGTTTAAACAAGGTTTCACAGATTAGTGAATGTCAGCTTACATAGCAAACACGTACACGTAAGTTCATCACGAATTCGCATTAAAAGAAAGCCACTAAACATAGCCCACATGTCCACTGGGAGGCAGGTTCAATTTGAAAAAAAATAACTCCTTTATTTTTCAATCAGGTCACGTTAATTACACAAAAGAACACACGAACTGTTTGAACTACTCCCCCGCCCTGTTTGGACTTGAAGGAGACTTGTTACAATTTGACATATCGACAAAGTGCAAAGGACCTTTAAACCTTTCCTGGCGGGCGCGGCGATGCGATGTCCAATGTTACCATACCACGACCACCCATGAGCGACTATCGACGTTTCGATTAACTTTTATCTTTAACATGGAATTTCGGTGTAGCGTGCAGCCGCACGTGTGGTCTTGCAATCGAATGTTGGCTCTCCTATGTGCGGTGCGTTTTCAAAAGGATACGCACGAAGGGCGATAAAGCCGCCAACAAAAAACAAAGGGTTAATGAAAATGAAAACGCTTGCATATATATGCAGCATATATAACTCTAATGGTGTTGGGTGCTGCACCCCCAACGGGCTAGGACTACCACGATGGACTGGACTTTGGACGTGCCTGTATGTATGATCCAAATCGCCTTTTTCCATTTATAACGAAAGAAAGTAAAACAACAAAACAAAACACACATCCTGGAATTTCACTGCACAGGCCACAGGAAAAAAGGATTATGCATCTGAGGGAAGGATAGGTAATTGGAAATTGAATTTGGTGTCAATGGCAGTTTCTTTAATCACAACAACACTAAGCTACCATTGTTCTTATGATCCTACTTCACTGTTTCTCTGTTTGTGGTGTTCATAATTTATTATTATTTTGAGAGGAAAATCGTAAGAAGGACATTCCGTTTTAGATAGAAAGGATATAAAGGAAATGATGGGGCTTTTGGGGAATGTTTCCATAAGTTCTGAAAATTTGGTAGGCATGTGGCATGCAAAAGATTAGTAAATAATTGTATGAATGTGTTTCGTTTTCAATTGGGCAAAGCCGACTACCGACAACGTAGATGATGATGATGATGACAAGGACGACGACGTAGACGGACGAACAACTTCAAAGAATTTTTCCATTAAGCGATTTTGATAGAATTAACTGTTCAAAAAGGGTTCTTTCATTTATACCTTATATCCTTCACACAAACACAACTATGAACTCATCATAAACATCCTTTTGGCGGCTCGGTCTCGACTTTCGAGCCAAGCCAAGCCGAGGGAATGATCTCCCTTTTTTTTTGTGAGCCATAAAAATCAATGGCACTGATGAGATTTGTGCAATTTGGAGTAATGCTTTTGAAAATTTCTCCATTTGCTGGGTTGTTAATTGTGATTTTAAAAGGGATTCGGGTTTTTTTTTTGCCTTCATTGGAATGAGATAAGAGGATGGATATACGTATAGAAGGGCGCTGAAGCAGTGTTGGTTTTGTGAATTAACTTTGTTGGATTATTTAATTATTATTGCTGTTGTTGGTTTTTTGAGGCTTGGGCTTTGAATAAAGTTAAGGAATTTTTCCAAAAAGTTTGTTCAGTGTTAAGAAGTGTTCAGAAAGTTCATATTCCACAAAACTAAATGAGGTGGAATTGTTTGAAAAGGTTCAAAAATTTTGAAATTAAGATTTCGTTTCGAAAATAAATAACCAAAATGGAGGTTAAATTGAAAATTAAAAATTAAATAATCTTCACTTAAAAAGTGGGAACAGGATTCCTAATTTTGGTGCTATAAAAGTGTTCGAAATTTTTCACAAAAAGTGTTTTTACCGAAGCTTGTTGAATTAGGTAGTGTATGTTATACAAATAAATTAAAATACAACGAAAAGCTAGGCTTCGATAAGATTTCGGAAAGTTGGGATTTCAAAAAAAAAAAAAATTCTGTAAAAGCTCTAACCTCGGTAATTTTTTCAATAAAAGTGCTTAGAGATAAATCGGGAAGCACTGTTTGAGACTTGAGTTTCCAATGAGCTTCTTTACGATATTGTAGACACTTAAGCAGATTTTATAAGGTTTCCAAAAAGTTAGACACAAGAATTTGATCAAGAAAAGGTTTTGGTTTGGTTTGGTTTGGCGAAAAGTCAAGTGTGGTCAACATTTTTTTGAAGTTATAAAGATGTGGAAAATGGCATGATATTGCATCAACTAAAGGGTGTTTTTTAGATGTGTATAGAATTATGAAATGAAAAACAGACAAATTTAAGGTATTTATTGTCACAAAATTGACTTTATTTGGAGGACAGTTTTTTGCCATTTTTATTTGAATAAGGAGCCATTCGAAACCCCGCAAGTTCATACCCGAATAATCAAAATTCCATAAAAACCACCCAAATACTGCTGATTAAGAAAACCGTTGACACTGGTGCCTACCATTTCAAATTATTGTATTGATTGCTTCCCGAAAATCTTCCGTGGTTTTTGTTTTTACTGATTTTTCGGGATTTTGAACTTTCGGGATTTTAGTTTCCTGGATTTTAAATCAGATATATTTGAATATGATTTCTGGTATATGTCCGACGCGGCTGGTAAGGATGGAGTCCAATCTCAAGGTCCAATTTTCGATCAAGCAGTTTTCGGCAATAACGGGGCGAATGTTATGTTTTCCAGTCTTCAATCATCACCAGCTTACTGGTGTAGACAAGCGACTTCACTTACCCCTATACCAAAACGTTTCCTTTAACAAATCAATTGTAGCACGCCCTATGTGACATGCTGCACTTTTTGAAATGACAGCTTCCCAACATCAAGACGATTTAGTTCAGGAATAAAAAAGTAGCTCTTTAACAGTCTCCATTGAATGTTGGTACTCTTCTAGCCGGCATCGATTTTAAGGAAGCATAGGCCAAGTACTTCACCAGCCCAAAAAACACACCAAATTGTCAGTTTTTACTTGCGGTTATAGGATCTATAAGGTAAGTTATGCATTCGTAAAAAAAATTCTAACAATCGAACATGACATGATATAGAGAAGTCGAAAAAAGTGGGTCCGACAATTCAATCTGTCTGTCTGTCCGTCTGACAGTATCGGCACCTACAGCCTAAACGGCTATACCGATTTGATTCAAACTTTGGACATAGTATTATTATGATATCTTACAGAGGGTTTTTGGAATTAGCATTCTAGCTTTAAAACTAACGGTACCTGCTATACGATTTTTAGTGAAAAATTAATTTAAACGGCTCCTACGATTTTGATAAAATTTTCTGAATAGTGTTTTCTGTTCAAACGTTATGTTTTGGTTGGAAAAGATTTTTCCGGAAGTCTTATAATCGTACCTCCCATAGTACCGGTTTTTTTAAATCCGATTTTTTCGTAAGCCACTTGACGAATTTCGATGAAATTTTTAATGTAGCAGCCCTTTTATAAAAGAAATAATACAACTTTTTAAATTTTTCAAGAAAAGTTTTTTGAGTTTTTTAAAAAAGTTTTAAAATTTACAAAATTCTAGAAGTTGGCATTTTCTTGTGAATTTCAAGAGCGGAGAAATTTTTTTTTAAAATAAGTGCACAATATTTGCATTCGTTGTTCAGGCGTCAGCCGATTTATGATGAAATGGCAACCCAAATGATAAAATGATAACAAAATGGCTGTCAATGAAAGCAGTGCTGCCAATTTAAAGTTCTATTCCTCTCAAAAATCACTCGTTGCTTGCACCTCCAAATATATGGACTTATTGAAACAAAAAATATAAATTGATCAGTTTCAAGTAGGAGGTAGATAAGGACTCATGACATGGTTGATTTTGTTAAGGTTGGGTTCATTCACAAAAGCTTACCTAAATTTTATGAACAACTTTCCAATGACAAAGAAAATAGAACAAGAGTATAAATAATGCCAACGAAATTTTTTTGATATACCAAAAATAAGTTTCAAAAATATATATAAGCAATATTTTATGAAACATACTCTAAAGGCTGTTAAAATTGTTTCTTTATTTCCTGTCAAATTTCCATTTCAATAATTCAATTACATAATGGTTCAAAAAGTTTTCCATTCGATTTTTGTTTTTGGTTTATATTTGAGAATAAATGGCAAAACCCATCTCATTTTGGCATAAAACTTGGAAATTAAATTCAAGCAAAAGTATGCAAAAAGTATTTCGTTAACACCACCACCGTGCGTCGCTCGGTAGAGCCAGCACCAGCGTCGTCGTCACAGTATCATCACAAAAATTACTTTACACACCAAAAGCACTTAGTGAAAACCCCAAAAATGTTTGCTGGATGAAAACTTTTGCCCTGAAACATGAGTTAGAAGAGTGGATTCCCATCACCATAATGTATGTTTAGGTATGTTGGAAGCATATAGACTGGAGGGGATATAGAATTGTCCAAAGAGTATATAAACTACGTTTTTGGAATAGGATCCTGATTACAATAACAGTAATTCAGTAATTGTCACAGATAAAGTGTTGTGAAGAATTCCCACAAGAAATATTTAACTGCAAAGTTCCGGAAAATCTTGAAGAATATTCCAGAATAAACATAACACATAACAAAATGATAAATTCTTAACTTTAAGTAAAAACAGGGTTAAAATACGGTCAGATGGATACAATTTATTTTTCTATCTTCTCCTCTTTTTTCAATGTCCTTGCTCTTGAATTCAAAAGGAAAATTATAATAAAAACAATTTAAACTTTTCTAATTTTTCCTCTTTCTTTTTTTTTTTTTTGAGTGAGAAAGGAATGCTGCATGCAAAAAAGGACAAACTTTTCGTCCTGTGAGATAAAAACTTTTATGATGTCGCTAGATACTTTTAATCCTTTCCCAATTTCCGATTCGGTCATCATACTTTTTTTCAACTTTTCAATACGCAAAGAAACTTTTTTTTTTTTTTTTATTCGAGCCACCCTATTTTGTTCGTTAAAATTTTTTTACGGTCAAACTTTCGAAGCGAATATTGGTTTATTATTCACATAAAATTTATACATGGTTTTTTTAGATCTGGAATTTGTTGATAATAATAAGACACTGGAATTCTAAAACCATAAATCCTTTAACCGCAATTTAACAATTTTGAAGTCTGAATCGTTCAGCATCCATCATTAATTATTATCCTCGTACACCGTACACATTTACACATGATAACTAAACTACCAATAACCATTAACCAAGCGACTAATTAACAATACCTTAATTATTAATTAATTAATGTGTATTATTGAGGATTTCAATTTGTGGCCGATTGGATGTGAAATTCATAATCATTAAATGGAAATTGAATTTTTCATCACCATCACGTACGTATTATATCAATTAAATTCAATTTTTCTTTTTTCAAATTTTATATATGTTTTATTGTTGATTTGCTCCTGGATTTTGAATTCTGGATTAATTAATTAAAATATTATACGCCACGAATGCACAATGTGATGTATAGGTAACTATACGAAAGTACAAAAATATGCGGTTTGGCATCATTAGTGGCCACAACAAATTGGTCAACACAATCCAACCATCATACATCAAATCCACTTGGATTTATAATTATTTTTAAAAGTATATATACATATATTATTTATTCCCGAGGACATCTCAAGGGATATCCGTAATATAATTAACGACGACAGTAATACCGATGTAATTTACAAAATACAAAAAAAAGAACACACCATTAACTGAGTTCATTAGTTTTCTTCAACTTTTCGAGTCCAGTTGCAATAATGTTGTCGTCGGTTCGGAGTCCTGCTAAAAAAAGTGTCATGGAGTTTTTCCCCTATATTATTAGTAGAATAGGATATATTCGTTCCAGAACAACTTCAGTCCGTGATTGTCCTTTTTTTTTTTTTTTTGAAAAGTCAAACAAATTTCTGGAGGGTGGGACTTTGGTGAATGGAAACTTTTGCACAGTTTCTTTGGATAGATGCAATTAATCTGGAAAGAAGTCATTAATAAGGTGGGACAAGTGAAAACATTTTAGTGGAGTATAATTGCCAAAGTAAGCAATCGAATAGGGGACATTTTAAAGTGAAGCTGGGAAATAAGAAACACAAAAAGATTTAACAAATAATTTTTTTTTTAGATTCGATTCAAAATTTTAAGTCACAAGAGAAGGCATATTATTATTATATGGCACATGGCACAACCATAAAAGAACATAAGTTCACAATTACAATTAATTATTTTTAATGTTTTCTTTAAGAAAAAAGTTTAAAACCATGTATTTTCAAAAGCAAAATTTAAAGATAATCAGGATCTTTGATCAACGTTAAAATTGTTAAAGTTTAAATTGGCAGCACTGTTTCCATTGACAGCCATTTTGTCATCTGAAATGAAATTTATTTTAAGTTAGGTTTGCATTTCATTATGAATCGACTGACGCCTAAACGACCATGCAAATTGTCCAGATTTATTAAAAAAAAAAAAAAAACATGGCGCTGTTTGTGAAAAGCATCGCTGACGAATGCTCGATACCATCGTTCATCACAGCAATTAATTTGATTGACTATGAAACGTTTTCGCAACACGTTTACTCTTAATGATTAAGCTAGTAATACCTATACGGTCATCGAAATGGCACTCTGACGTGACAATGACGTATAGTTATCTATCCTAAAGTCGTCATGAAAATGCACTGACGCGACGTGACGTCTAGAATAAAAGGCATAATGAAACAAATTTTTGGGTCATCGCACAATGACCGTGAAATCACCCTTTCATCGTAGATAGTACACATGAATGATTTTTTCGTTAATTGTCATTTGTCATTGCAAAGTGACTGATGCGTCCAAAAAATGGCACGGCAAGAATTTCTGTCGTGCCATCGTTGTCAAGGTATAATTACATATACCTATATAGCTGTCACTAATGAAACGTTTGTACTTAAGATTACCTCGCCAAAAGGTTGGCGATGCATGTGTTTTACACAAAATAAAAATGGAATAGAATGTTCAATTTGTTGGTATAAATTCTGCTCAGGAAACATTTTTTGCTAGCCATGGACGCATGATACATTTTTTAGAAACGTTTTGATCCTGAAGTTCGAGAGCGGTTGATAGTTGTCTTAAGTTAAATTCGTTGATGCATAAATGTTCTTAAAAACCTGGAGAATGTTCAAAAGACTAAAATGTTGTATTTATAAAATAGAAAATAGTATTTCCGTACCAGAGCGAGCTCAGGTTATTCAAAAAATGATTAAAAGAGGCAATGGGAGGTAGATATAGTGCTTGGTTGAAAGGTAGAGTTGTGAGTACTAACCCAGTTGCAACTTGATGCCACTCGTTATATTTATATCACTTCAACCTCAATCCACTGTACTACCAAAAAATTCATTCCTATAACCTTCTATTCTCTTAGCGATGACACTAATTATCATAAATCACAATGTGACGTGGTTTGCACATACTTTTGGGACACCAATGACAGAATTTTGCCTGTGCCGTGCCTTTCGTCGTCACTGTAGCTATAGCAATGACCTATTTTCTTGTGATGTCAGAATGCCATTGCGATGACCCATATTGATGACCGTGTAATACTGGCTTAAAAGCTACTCATAATTCCAGAAGTCGTAAACACTGAAGGAGCTGTATCTGCTGTAGAACGCAGCATCGAGGAAAACCTCTATGAGGCCATTCGCCATCTTGCACAACAAATAATTCTTTGGTCCATTCACTTTATGGCATATAAAATCGTTCCTGAATTAAATTGCTTTTATGTGTCACACAGCACGTGTCACAGTTTATTTTTTGAAGGAAATGTTTGGTGAACGCACAATTTCGTGCTTTTGACATGTGAGATATCCTCCAAGATCGTACGATGAAACAACGCTACATCTTTTTTTCTGTGGAAAAATGTGAAGACGCTAGTTATTTCACACCAATAAACCAGGGACGATTAACTATTTGGAGGAAAACATGCGCGCGTTATTCCCTATTTACGCCTCCAAAATGATGCAAAGAGTCATAGAAAATTAGACTTCAGGATTGAACTATACATATGTACATCCAAGCCTGCCGGGTTGGCCATTTACCAAAATTACACTTTTTCTTTATCTTTAGAAAGCATTAACACCCCTCCCCCCACCTCAAAAAAAAAAAAAAAAACATTTATGACGCTCATTTAAAGAACTGATCAACTGGTTTTGATGAAATGCTTAAACAGTAGTTGTTCTTAGATCTATAAGAACTCACAAATTCCTTACCTTTTGTGGAGCGGATACACTTTGTTAAGGATTCTAGTTGTGCGTTTTAAATTCTTAACTCTACAAATTGCAGAGTTTGAAGACATATTTTTTAATATACACAATTTAGAGGAACGTCTTGCTCCTCAAAATGATATTCTTACTTCTTTTAAGTGTTATCTACAATAACTCAAAAAGACTTGACAAAAAAAAAAAGATAAATCTCATAAAAACAGGATACGAAAAAACAACATTCCAGGATCAGATGTCCATTATTAGGCTTAGTGAGAAAAAGCTTAACTGAAACAATAAAGTATTTTTAATCGAGAATAGCGCATTCCTTTCTCCTGAACATTGCCAAAACAAATTCCAAAGCCTAACCAAAAACTTTTTTAAGAAATACCCTGCCTGTTGGCAATCCATCTATTTCTACGTTCGCTGCTCCCAGCTAAGGAATTTTCGGCGACAATTTTGTGATAGCCTACGTCATTATGACCTTTGTTGCTTCGGGTTTTTTTTTTTTTGTTTTTTTTTTTTTTTTTTGTGGTGACTAGAAAAAAAGCAATCCCTCCGAAAAAACACAACTGCTATCCCCCCTCACTAAAATACGTCCAACATAGTACAATGGGTGACTTTTATGCCAATCGTAAATTACAACAATTAAACACTACCCTGAGGGCTGCAAGCCAGTTGAAAATTTATATCGCCGCATATTTTCAATTTTCCTTTGCAGGAGGAGCAAAGGATTTCGTGATGAAAACACGAACGTAAACACAGCAATATAAAACCCTTTACGTCCTTCTGCAGACAATTTTTTTCTTGCTTTTTTTTTAAACAAAGGACGAATTCTTTTTGACTGTGAAATGGGCCTTAGGTATAGCATAGGGAACCTTTCGGGACTAAAGGACATTTTTGGCAACAATTTTCAGCAGAACAAAAAAAAAATACCACAAAAAAATAACCAAAGAAGAAACAAACCCTCTTTTCAGTTAACACATTTTTTTAAAGGGCTATGGCAAGGGTGAACCTGTATGGAAGAGACTCAACGCGCCACCATGCCAGGACAAACAGGACTCATCAACTTGGTGTCTCTCGTGTAAATGCGCGCGCGAAAAACTTTGAATTAAGAGAAATTCCTTATTTGGCATTCCGATCGTTGTTTCGCTAATATCAGTGAATTTTTCATTTCCTCGCCAATGAAAATTTTGTCTCGGGTTTTCTCTTCTCTCCTATATAATATTCGTTAACTAACGGTTATGGCAAAAGTTTGGTCATTCAAAAATTCCAGGAAGTGCAGAGTAACCTCTTGCTTCCTCCATCAGCTCTGTACGAGCTCCATATAGCAGCGATTGCTTTCACTGGATGGATAATTTCCACAGCCCAGGACCGATGTGATGGGGTTTTGGAAAAATAAAAGAAAATCCCAGAACTCACAACGCCAGGACCTAGAGGCACTCAATAAAATAGTAAAATAATAATAATAATTTGGTGGAAATTAGAAAAGTTATTGGTGATTGTGAACTGGTCATTAACTGCTGCAATTGAGGTTGTAAATTTTCAATTTTTGCCGCACTTCTTGCTTGTTTTATGTTTAACGTGTTACCACTTCAATAAATGTTGGAATTAATTAAATGGGTTTGGGGATTCCGCGAAGTTGGAAAAAGTTTTTTTTCTTTTTTCGTGATTGTGATTTTAAACTTTCGAGTCGAAATTGGGTTTCTGGGTATATTTTTTTTTTTTTTTTGCTTTTTTTAGGAACATTATTAATTAGTGTGCACGAGCTGGACTTAAGTTTGTTTTTAAATTAATTATGTTGTTTTTGAAAAGTTTCAGAAAAATTTTCTTTAATTATGATAAGACCTGGAGTAAAGAGATGAAAACATGGGTCATTTAAGAACATTCTGAAAACATGAAAACATAATATGGCTTCAGTTTTTGTTTAACACAACAACACTGACTATCTGCAAAAAATGCAGTTTGCGAGAAAACGCAAAACAATTTTTTAAAGTGAAACTTGTGTATATCGCCTCAAATTTTTTGGTTCACCTGTCGCATGTCGCAATTTAAGGTAGTTCCACACTATCCCACAGTGTGGTACGACATGTCAAAAAAAAAGTGTGAAGGAATGTGTGATGGTTTTACATTCAATCCTAAAAAAATATTTCAGATCTAAACACATGTCAAATCGTATGAGATCTGCGCTGTCATATTCTGTTTCCACACTATTATACACTTGTTTCATCACATATTTTTGACATGTCGTATTACACTGTGGGATAGTGTGGAACTACCTTTAGCGGCGGCACCAACCAATAGCTCGCATAGCTGACAGTGTAGTATGTATGTAGTATTTATATTCTCACTCATTCAAGCACGTGGTTATTTTTGTTTTGTATTAATTTAAATGTTTTTGCTTACTAACTTGATCGTGGTGGACACAGGGGTCTCAGGTTGAGGGGAAAATCACCATTTTTGCCGATTTTTTGAGACGAAAGGGGAAACAAAGGGGACGGGGATAAAAACTTAAAAGGGGAAAATATAATCTTACCAAAAACAGTAGACACAATTTTTAAGAAAGCACAAATGGAAACAGCCAATCATGCTCACGAAAAAGAGCCCATGCAATTTCTCACTTAGATTTTCTTTATTCCTGAATGCGTTCATTATTTTGACATTTCATTAAACATTATGCTTGTGAAGAAATTTTAAGACAATTTAACTTTTCACCAGATCAGGGTGGAGAACTTTTTAAACTTTTAAGATTTGTAAGTCCTCTTTCTCTGAGAAATAAAAATTATAATTCACTTGAGGGGTTGTCAAAATATTTTGGACACATTTTGTCTGAAAATGATTGGTTAGAAATCGATAGAGAGTATAGATTACTCAGAAATGTTAACAACAAAGATATTAATACTGAAAATGTTCAAGAGCTTTGGAAGCAAATTTTAAATAAGAAACTTGATGATAGTGACATGTTTCCAAACATAAGAAAACTTGTGGATTTAATTTTTTGTCTTCCTCACAGTGGAGCAGGCGCTAAAAGAATTTTCTCAGCAATCAATTTAATTATGTAAAACTAAACTTCGAAATAAACTATCGAATTCCACGATAAGTGGCATTTTGCATACGAAAACCGTATCTATTAAAGACTGATAATTGTTACAACTTCGTAGGTAGTTGAAAAAGACTGCCTTAAGCTGCATAACAACTCTATGAACATAACACAAGCATTTATCTTTTAGTTTTTCGCTCAACATGTGATTTATAAACAACTTTCATATTTTAAGAAATGTTTTTGAGTTTATTTTTATTAATTTTTGTTTACCAAAATTATAAAGAGTTATTTTTTATGAATAAAAACAAAAATGTTAAAAAAAAAAATTTGAAATGATTGCATTTTTTCTTCGGGAAAAAAGGGGATTTTTTTTTGAAAAAGGGGAAACAAAAACGTTTTGGTGCCAAAAAAAGTAAATTTTTTTTTTGAAAACCTGGGAACGCTGGTGGACAACGATATAGTTTAGCTCATTGACATACTATACATGGACTGCTAGTGAAATGTCATTTTCATACAAATCGCTTATAAAAATTGACTCCGGTCCAAGTGCTTCCACTGACTCAAAAGCGGCAAAAGTTGTAATTATATTTTCAAAAACATGTAGCGACATCTATTGCCACTTGCCGAAAGCATAACAAAATCCTTAGATGATCAAAAACTTACAAATAATTCTTTACAATAATATACCTGCACGTGTAAAGGTGGTTTTTTCGAACACTTCGTCGAAAAAAACCTTTGCAACCATCACAGCTGGATGCTCCATAATGTTTTCCTGTAGCTCGGTCACCACATAGGTATTGCACAAACAGTTGCCGTTTGTGAGTTGTTTTGCAAAAAGTACCACTGCTGTTGTTGCCTGTAACAATGTTACCACTGCCAGTACTGAGATTTGAACTAAGATTGAGATCAACGGGACTCGGTGCCGATTGACTACTTCCTCCTCCATTACTAGAGTTTAGTATATGATTTTCTGGATCTGAAAATATAAACAAATATAATAAATTGTAATTACCTCGGAAGTATTGTATCAGCAAACGGTGGTTGGGATTGGGATATTAAAAGTAGATCAAATAAAGCTCGCATTGCCTTTGGTTCTGTCTCAAATTTGGAAACTTTTTGGATTCAAAGAAAAACCAAAATAAAAATCGCGCCAATTATAAATTACGACGACGACAAGGACAGCAACAAATAAAATTGCAAAATAGTAGTTCTACCTTTTTGCCGTGTTAGAGTTAGTGGCGCTGGCGTATAAGTGGAACCATCGTGAAGTTGGCAACTAGCAGTCCATGTATAGTAGTCAATGGTTTAGCTATAGCTAGTGAGTCAAATAAGCCGGTTAACAAGGGAAAATAAAAGAACAGTGCGAAGATATCCTACGATGAATAAATTTTATTCCGTTAGAGTAAAGCGGCATATACACTGGTCAAAATCTCATCAAGCATATGTATGTGAGAGTGTGTGCAATACGTATCGTATACGTTGAATGCTTGAAGAAAAATCAATTTTTTTTGATTTTTCATCAATCATAACGCACACACTCTCACATGCTTGATGAGATTTTGACTAGTGTATATGCCGCTTAAGAGAGAACATGCCGAGAGAGTTCGTGCTTGTACTTGTACCTAGTTAAATGAAAAATGCTCTTGGTAGCTAAATTTAATTTTTATTGTGAATGTATTAGAATTAGTCATTGTAAACTATAGCACTACCACTAAATCAGGAACTAAAATCAAGAGCTTAGTTTTCCATGGATAGGTGGCGCTATAGTTTGTTTAATATATATATAATGCAATGGCTCGAATCAGCTGACCGTTTAGCATTTATATTCTCAGTCATTCATGCACGTGCTCCTCGATATTTGTGAAGTTTTGCTCAGTGTTATGATGTAAAACCGATCAACAAGTGAAAAATCAAGAATAGTGCGTAAAAAATCGGACGATGAATTTCGTGTTTGCAGGGAAAAGAAAAAGCTCTTGGTGAGTTAATTTGATTTTTATAGTGAATTTATTAGAACGAAAAAGTTTCACTTGCATCGTGGTTTCATACAACCACACAATTTTTTTTTGTTTTCTTTAAATTCTTGTAAATTTATGAAGACAACTGCGAATCTATTAGATTTTTACTGTTATCAAAAATATACACAATATGATGGACTAGCTCAAATATTAAATTTGTATATTTTTTATTTAGCATTTTAACAGAAAATATGCGGAATATTTGTTTGAGAACAAGTTTGGTAATTCTTAAAAAAAAGATCTTCAATAACAAAAGTGTTACTCGTCGAAGTCGGATTCTGTATCAGAACCTTCTGCTGCTTCTTGGTGGTAATTTGTCTTTGCAGAGAAAGGTTTACTGTTGTACCAAGAATGGTAAATTTCTGCAATCGCTCCAGATGTTGGGATTTCTTTTGAATATAAAGCAATTAAGAGTGTCTATGGTTGGTCTCCCTTAATTGTTTAGAAGCAGTGACTTTTATGGTCTTGAATTTTTCACCATAATTGTATTTAAGTTTGATTTCACCTGTCTACATTTTCTCATAATGTATGCATTTAATTTTAAGCCATTAAACTGTGTTACTCTTCATTAATGCAACGATGTTTTACCATTTTTTTTGGCCAGCTCTCTTAAGTCCCCGTATAAGAGTTATATGATGAATTCATAGGGTGTATCTTGTTTCTTTCCTTTCTTTGAACATGCCATTTGAAAAATATTAATCCAGTCGTACAGGGTAAATACATCGATGAATTTTTTGGCAGACTAAATTATTGCACTATGGATGAAATCTATCTCCATATACCAATGGCCCGGTTCTTAAAAGCTATGCTGCACAGTTTCCAAATCCGTATTCTGAACAACAAAGAGGAATAATGCTGTATAGTCCTGGTATCTGTTCTGGTCAGAACAGGTGTCTGAGAATAATAAAACTTTTTTTTTACAGAGCTGGGTATTGAGCTGACCCATCTTAAAAATGCGGAACCGATCTCTTAGCTTCCTCTTTGTCCGTTAATCTCAGTCCATGTAAACCGTAAAACAGGAAGCCTTATGTTGAGAAAGGCTGGTTCAGAGACAGTTAAGTTATAGACACATAACTTTCTGCTATAATAATAATACATTGGAGCAACGTCACTAAATGGAAACAGCAAATCACTTTGTGGGTCAAATTTTGCAGAATCAAAAATCTTATCAGTATTAGCGCGTTTTTTGTCTTCATTTTTAGCAGCATTTGCCTCATCTCTTCGTAAAATATATGTGCTTTGTATAGCTCTTCATTTTCCTTTTTCTCTTTGTATAAGTGGAACAAGTTAAGCAGTTGTCTTTCTTTGGCTTAAAAAATGGTATATTTTAATTTTGACAGAAATATCGCCGATATGATTTTAGAAAATCTTTCTACCGGTTAAAATCTAACTTCCAATACTCCCGACACATTTTACTCCGCAAAACCTCAGTAAAGGTTTCTGTATATTTATATACACGCATTTACTACAATCAATTGGTTTTTAAATTTTCGCTGAATTTTCTGTTTCGGCTGATTAATATGGCAATCCCTGACTTCTCTTCTCTTTATTAATATTGTGCTTCCGTTTAGGAATTCTTCTTTCTTTCCAACGCTTTGAACAATTTCTGTCTGTATCATGCAGAGGTTCACTATATTCGAGCATCTACTGTAGTTCCTATGCTGTAGTCCTAAGAATAGTGGCTGAATCTTAACTGTCAAATAAGATGCGAGTCTTAAGTTTACTCCACCATCTCGTCCTATTTGCAACTGACTAAAATTTTGTAGTTGTCTTGCCTGTATTCTCTTTCTATGCTACCAACACTAACACCACTCATATTTCTAAACAATTGTCTCTTCACTTTTGTTTGCGCTATCTCAAGCAATCCTTTTCAAGAAACTCCAGAAATGTTAAAGATGTGCTCCGATCTGGACTACACAATGGCCAACTTGGTCCATCAAATAAAACTCACCGGGGAAAACCGTTGATGGCGAATTACGAAATCCTGAACCTAAAGCACGTCCAACTATTGAATGTCATGAGGACGCAGTGGAAGTGTCCATCGTTGCTAGTTGTCATACCGCCAATATCACATCAAGGTCAATTTACTGTTGTTTTTGCATTTAACATTTTTTTAACTGCAGTAAGAAGGAGAATCTTAGCTTTCGTTTCAAAGTTTTTCATGGAACTTAATTATGTTTTAAGTTCCATGAAAAACGCTTAGAAGTGAAAATGAAATTTAGAGAAGAACAATCAAAACGACTCTTAGTTTTCTACTAAAAATTTTGTATACAACTTAATCGTATTCAGCCAGCACCATGCACCACCTGGCTTCGTCCTGTGAACCAGATTTCACATTAATAAATCACCCAAAAAATACAGCACCCCTACCTCTATACCTCTTCTCTTCCATTTACAGTTAATTCAGCAATGGTGGTAATTATTTTGTCATTATTTTTTGGAAATAAATCAAAATGTTTCTTGTTCGATCAAAAAAACATGGCGGCCTTCTAAACAAATATAATATAATTTTTGTTTTGCATAAGTTCATATAGAAATCGACCCTTTTTATTTCTGAGCTTTCTATAATTTATTTATAAATCTGCCATCATCTCTCCTGCCTGCCGAAAAAACATTGCTGTATTGAATTATATTCCCAAATCCTCTAAAGTGTGAAAGGAAGTAATTTTGTGACACTTCCTCATCCCCATTTTGTTAGCTTTCCTATATAAAAGGATTGCAATAAGTAAATTGATTTAAAATGATTAGATTTCAACAATAGGACATTAACGAACATCGTGTTGTGTGGTGTGGAGAGTAAAGGACACCCCCTCGCTGTTTATTTACTGGATGGAGAGACATTGATTTTAAAACACCCCCACTCACTAAATTTATACCATAACAAACGAGCGAAAAAGGAAGAGGAGAAAGAAGAAGTCCTTTTCCGATGACGACGACGGACGACCCTTAGGTACGATGGCCTGTCAACAACACATGTGACAACAACGGACTCTGTTCTGTATGTTGACTACAGACAAGGACGCCGCGACGACTCGGTGCGGCCGGCCGGGCGTCTCCCTATCCCCAAAACATACACTGCTGATGCGTATAAATTTGCCTTTTATCAAATAGAAAATTTACAGCATAATAATAGCGGTACAATACAATAACACTCCTAGCCAAAGCGGTACCGTCTGCATTTCTCAATTTTGCATACATAAATATTTATGAAAATATTTTGCTGCACATTCTGATGTTTGTAGGTACACCATTACACAGTGGGAGATCTATGAAGTACCGTCTGTCTCTTGGTTTTGTATTGTAATGACCGACCGCCACTGTCATTGTAATCGTAGTCGTCGTCGCCGCCGCTTTCATCGTCACTAGATGGACGAAGTTGGTCCAGATTGCCTACTTTCGAGAAGTAAATGAACGTATGTATATGTACTTGTATACCTCATCTATAATATGTGATGTCATAATCAAGGGAATTAACATTATTTGATTTGATGGTCCTTGAAGGGTGTGAGCTGTGTGCTGTGTCGCCTGTTTTGTGCAGTCCTAAAAATGTTAAGTACGGGGAACCTTGAGTTTTGAATAAGAACTTTACTTTACTCTGGAGGCTTGTTATGTCAATGGCAGGTGAGATAGCTTTGACTGTTGTTCGTGTGATTAACATTTGAGTGCAACTGAAGAGTTGTCCAACTCAACAACTTTCAACAACATACCAACAATGACATCACACAAGGAGAGTGTGTTTGGGCAGAAAAATTCAAGCACTCGTACCTTTCAAATGGAAAATTGGATTTTCATATGACAACAAAAGGCAATGTAAATTGTAAAACCAGCGGAAGTCCTGTCCTATCGTCCGTCGCCATCGGCATCGGTATCGTCATTGTCATCATCGTGATCCTGTGAGAGATGATGTTGATGAGATGATGTGATGTCCCTTTGTTACCTTATTTTCTTTATCTATTGTTGGAATGTATTCAATTTGATTATGCTCAAGTAGTTTATAGAGATGAATATACATACATCCATATACATATATGTACTTTTAGATGAGCTATGTGGATTGGGAGAAGTGGTAACTAGATGTTGGACCTTTCTTTGAAATTGGAATACCGAATACCTACCTTCCTTTCTCTTATACGTCGTCGCATGTAAATACCTACCTGGGCTGCCTTATACTTATACCAATCGAACTTCTTGAGAAAATTTATTTGATTTTGCATTTCCTAGAGGAACCCAATCTAAGGATAAGGATGTAATTCAAGATATTTTGTTTATTTGAAAGACGAAAGAAAAATATTTTCAATTTGAAACGTGTAGAAATCTTATTAATATTTTTTTTTGTGTGTGTTCTGTGTTCAATATATTGACCTCTAAGAGTGTCCTTTTCAAAACTAAATTTATTTTTTATTGAAAAAAAAAGAAGTGTGGTTTGGGCTACAACACAATATAAAATGTTCTGAGAATTCATAAAAAAGGGACTTTATACAAATGAGATAATAGGATTCTGTCAGCTATCTAATCATGACAGCAAACAGATTCTACGAAGGTTGCCATACTTATAAGACTGGAGATATGGCAACAATGGAGCAGATATATGTATGTCAAATGTGACATTGTCCTCGTAAAGTTTGACATTTTCGATTGTGAACTTTATAGTGGCAGGGCTGCAAAATGCCAAGAGCCCCTGACCTATAAGAGACTGTGACCTCGAAAATAACTTTACATTTTAAAAATAATTAAATAAAACACTTGTTTTTCCACAATTTAAAATTTTTAAAAAACTTATTAAACCCATGCATTTCGTGATTTCGTCTAAGTTAAGACATCACCAATGCACTAAATTTAATATGAAATTATAGGGTACATAGTGGTGCACATAAGTATTCGTACAATTAAATAAAAAAATAAAAATAAAAATTGATAATTAAAATTGAAGTTAGTGTAAACAAAGTAAAAGAGACACATCATCGAGAGAGCATCCATGTCCACAAGTTTGAATATGCTGAACGAGCCCAGAAGAAGGTTTTGGACGCACGTGCAATATAAAACCTTTTCGATAGGTATCTCGAAGTTTTACAGTATTTTCCAATAAGAGGTGTTATTTTGATATTTAAAGAAAAAGGCATTTTTTGAGATAAATGATCGGATGTTTATTTCAGTGTAAAGAAGGTAATAATGAAAAACAATATCAGCCACATATCCTCCACGGCTACACTTACACAAAAATATTCTTTTCGTGAAATTTTCCATCGCCAAATCGCAAAGTGGCTGCTGTATGCCCTTAAAAGTTTCAGGAATTCCATCTTTGAGATCTTGAATCGACGCTGGGCTGTTGGCGTTGACCTTATCTTTCACGTGGCCCTAAAGGAAAAAGGCGCAAGCTGTTAAATCACAAGATCTCGGTTTCCAATTGGGATCACGCCTTCGAGAGATAACATGGTCCGGAAACTTTTCCCGTAAAATATCGACGGTTTCGTTGCTTGTTTGGCTTGAAGCGCCGCGCCGTCTTAAACCACACAAAACAGTTACTCGTTGAGAAGAGAGAGAGACTTTTCAATAATAAATCTTGGGTTTACCGAGCCCCAGATTCGACAATTTTACTTATGTTGACGTAGCCACCGAGATTTCCATCTCATCAGTCTAGATGATTTTTCGATAAAATTCTGGATCATTTGCATGCGTTTCAAGGACCCAATCAGCAAAGACACGACGTTGTTCGGATGATCGGTCGGCTTGAATTCTTGTGCTAACTGAACTTTATAAGCTTTAAGACGCAAGTTTATATGCAGAATACGGTGTAATGACGTTTGTGGAATGCCCAATTAAAAAGGACAACGAGGAATGGACAAACCTGGGTTTTCTTGAACACTTTGTGCTACAGCAGCAATATTCTCACGATTTGTATTCTTCATATCGGTAACTTGTCCCAACAGCTCAAATTTTTGCACCAGTTTCTGAATTGCGGTCCGACAAGCTGCTTCACGACGACCAAAAAATGTTTTAGTCTTATGAACCGTTTCTGCCAAATTTTGACCATTTTTATAGTGAAGTTTAATAATTTCAATGCGTTGTTGAAGAGTGTATCGTTCCATTTTCATTAATGGCGTAGTTTCTTCTTGTCAAATGTCAAAAAATTACAGCTTCAAAGGTGACAACTACCGAAATAGCGGGCTATTCAAAACAAGACCTCTTATTGGCAAACCTTTTTTCTTTTTTTTTTTTTTTTTTTTTGAAATTTCATCATAATTTGACTGACGCCTAAACAACGCATGCAATTTGTGCTGATTTATTTCGAAAAACATGTTTATGAGGGTTGCAGTCAATGGTATTTGTTATAGTAGAGCCATTATCAACTACTTTTTCGTTCCTGAATTGAATCGCCTCCTTTGATGCGGAGGAGGTGTGGTTTCAAAAAGACGGTGCAACACGCAACACAGGGCCTGTCACGTCACAATTTGTTTGTCGAAAGAAACGTTTGGTGAGCTCATAATTTCGAGTTTTGCACTAAAAAAAAAATCATGGTACTATTTATCAAAAATACTGATAGAATCTATCGAATTGCATCATAACTAGAATCTCCCAGAAGGGCTGATAGATTTTATCATACATATCTGATAGCTAGTACCATGCAGTATTATTTCGCGTTATGGTAAAATGTATTGTTTTTCTGATAGCTCCTACAAGTGCAAAAATAATTTCGCTGATAGATGCTATCGGACGAATGATACCAAGTACCACGCAACATTATTTTGGTGGTGGTAAAATGTATCGTTTTTCTGATAGCACCTACCAGTGCAAGAGATTATTTTGCAGATAGATGCTATCGGAAGAACGATAGCAAGTACAACGCCATAAATGAAAAAGTATAATCATAATACTTACTTTTACTCTCCCACACAGCAGCGCTTATGCCCAGTTTTTTTTCAAATTTATTCCGGCTGAAAAATAAACTTACTTAAAATAAAAACACGACAATCAAAATTTTTGGTTTTAAATTTAATGGAACAATATAACGTTATAATTAATAAAATATAGTAATTTAAAAAAAAAATGTTGGCTCGTTCTCTCCAAATCCTTAAAAAAATTGCATATTAAAATCAGTATTTATATTTTATATCCCTATTATAGACGGCTTACCTTTCAATTGGCTGGTGCATTTTCCTTTTGGTAGGAATTCATCAGCTTAATGATCGCCCGTGCCTTTGAGTTTGTTGCTCCTTGGTCCAACTGATAGAACTTTATGTCTACAAACTCCCAGAAGCTCTTACTGGCTTTGGGGTATGACATGTTAAGCGTGAAGAACGTTTTTACTCAAACGTCCAAGGCGCGCTCAAATGTAAACACTTTATAGTGGGTGTTGTCGAAATCCACATGCAGCTCTTCCACCTTTTCCAGTGACCCAATTACCGTAATTGCAGGTGGCTGCGATTTTGAACGGTCTGCAGCCATTGCATTTTGGTGCTCTTTGTAATCCTGGGCCAAGGCAAAGACGCGGATGCACGATTCTTGGCTGTCTGCCACGCTGAATCTTTTATAACCTTCCCGTCCGGTTGGTGCAAAAGCAAAATGCAAATAGCTGAAAACCATTGCAGCTTTAGATTCTATAAATGAAAGCAAGAAAAAGAAAGACTTGCTCCATTAATATTTGTTTATAAGGACTTTTATACTTTTTCTAGGCATAAACTTCAAAAATTAAAAAAAAAATTAATTATATAAAGAATGTATAAGATTCATCTCCCAAGGATCTGCCTCTCTCTTCCAAACCACAAGGCGTATGGGAATGATTGATAAGATAAATAAACAGACAAATAAAATACTAATTAATATACAAATTTATAAATACAATAAAAATAGAAATGAATTTATTTAAATATTAAAACGGCTTACATGAATTGATTATTTCCCTAATTCCTTTTGTGCTTTTAAATTTTTTGGAAAACACTAACATAGTTTCACGCACTGTAGAAAACTGTTAAGTTTTTTTTTGTTAAGTTCACTTCACTGTTTAGTTTTTATTGTTTGTTTGTTGTTTGTTTTTTTATTCAATTGTTTTAATTTTTTATTTTTTTTACTAAGGAATATAATTTTATTTTTTCACAATAGGTACTTAATTTCACTTCTCTCGATGATGAACGGATATTCACGAATGAACGAATGTCCTTTGTGCGTACTGACAAAATGTATCTGAAAGCTGATATTATTTACCAGAATACAGATAAATAAAATCAGAACTGATAAAATGAAATCAGAACTGATTTAATGTAGAAGCTCCTTTATAAAAAAAAATAAAATAATTTCTTAAATTTTTCAAAAAAAGTTTTTTTGAGTTTTTTAAAAAAGTTTCAAATTTATTTTTTTATTTTTTGTTTTTTTCCAAAAACGGCTTAATCTATTTTTTTTTAAATTTTATTTTTCTGATAAAAACTACAAAGTGCTAGAAGTTGGCATACTCAACAAAAATTTGAAATATATTTTCGAAAAGTTTTTCAAAAAAATCTGTTTTTTTCGTAAAAATTCAAAAAAATAAAAGAAACCCTGATGGCTTCATTTTCTCCAAAAAACATTTTAACTAGTGATTTTTTAGTGATTAACACAATTTTATATGATTTTTTCAATGTTTTTTCCCAAAATCTAAAGCCCCAAGACCATTTTAACACATTAGAGCAAGAGCAAGTTCGTACGACCTAGTCGTGCATTTTTTTTTTTGTATGCGGAAAATGATAGTATTTATCCGAAAATCGATAGTATTTATCAGAACCTTGACTGATAACTTGTATCAATATACCGAAACAATATTTATCAGACATCTTAATATTGTGAAATTGTTTTATGAGGAAAATGATAGTATTTATCAGAAATTTGTCTGGTCAATTCTATCAAAATACCAGAACAATATTCATTAGACATATTTCTGATTCTATTTACCAGAAAAATGATAAAATGTCTTTTTATGCAGAAAACGAGTCTTTTTATGCAGAAAACGATACTATTAATCCGGAAACCGATAATAGTTATCAGAATTTTGCATGGTAAATTCTATCCAAATACCAAAACCAGTAGATTTTTTTGAGTGTGGATCTGTCACCTGTCACCTGTCGTGCGAACAGATAATCCAGAGACAATTGACGACTTTTAAAACAACATTCGCAGAGTTATTGCCGATATACGATCCCAAATCCAGCAAAGAGTGATCGGAAATAAATTGGACCTCACAAAAACATCCAACTAATCTGGGTTTGCCATATGCCATAAATCATCAAATACAAATTATTTAAGAAATATCTCTCAAAGAAGTCAATTTAATGGCAATTTATTAAAACTTATCTGCGTATTATTTCATTTTAAAGTTCAATTTTTCATAAAAAAAAAAAAAAAAAAAACACCCTTTATTTCTATAGGATCAAAGACTAGCCTTAACTTCGTGATTTGTTGTGAGATAAAAAAATATATTTTAAATGCAACGTGATTTGGTTGATATCCCAAAGATAATATAACTCACAACTACTTGTAAGTAATATTTTATTACCAAACGTTCGAAGTCATTCATGCAAATAAGCTTAAGAATGTATTCTTTAAATACCATAAAATGTACCTATAAAGGTATATCTACAGACTACAAATGTATGCAATGCAGTTCAAAAAGCTTATGTAATTAAAATTCCTTAAACCATAGCATAGCACTAATTCAAGGACATTTTCTGTATTCAACATTCCAATCATAGCAGTCATCAGTTCAACTATTTATGCGGTCAAAGTGATTTCCCTTGCGTGGCCTGGTCATGGTGATGATGGTGGATGGCCATGGAAAAAGTATAAAATCCAAATTTTCATTTTCCTTATCCTTTATAGGATAATTGCATTTCGTGGACAATTAATTTCTCTTCCATTGCCCATTTCGTAGTAATTAAATTGCAAATGACTTCCTCTTTTTACACTTCCAGGTTCCAACAGCATCAAGAAGTTAAGGAAGAGTTTAACATTTCCTTTTTGTCTTTCTCTCATTTAACCACTGTATTTAATTTTTTTTTGTAACTTTTGAAACTGATTTTTTCCTAGTTTTAGAGGCCAATTTTCCGTTTTTATTATGAAGAGTGGACGAGAAGAGAAGCATTTCGAGGACATTTGTCCACGAATGTTTCTTCGAACTATAAATATCTTGGAATGGTGGTATGCTGTAGAAGGACAACGAGTGCAATTATTGAAATTTGAGGAAAAAAAGTATTCGCTTTTGAATTCATTTTTTTTTGTAGTTTACCACAATAAATATAAAAATTAGTGACTGAATATCCTTCAAAGGTGTTCGTTCCTACAGAATTAATCATATAATTAAAGCTCAGATCTGAATCCATAAGAATGACAACTCAAAAATATTGATTTCAATTGAACATCAGACCGAGAAAACAATCCAATCATTTACGAAAAGTATTAATTTCCAAAAGCTTCTTCCCCGAATACCTACCTTACCAGTTTTGCCTCAAGCCGGCCAGCATGTCCACTTGTATACCACCTTTTAAATCTCCACCCTTGAGATATATACTTACTCCTAACCCTACCCCTCTACAATCTACATGTCTTCATTCCAAACCAGCAAACCGAGAGTGAAATTTCATGTTCACTTAGCATTGAGGAAACCAAAATTATCCTGATGGGATTGGGATATCGGATTGTCCCTCCCAAAGTTGTCATGGGAACCCGGTTCACCTCATGTAAATCATTTTGATGGCAGACGCGCATCCACCGCAATGATTTTGCAAGTTCAGAACAATTTTAGATGATGATGGGGTATGAGGATTTTGAAAAGGTAGGGATGCAAAGATATCAATGGCTTTCGATAGGAAATATTTCTTCCTGGAAGAAGGTATCGGAAATTTTGGTAGCATCGTCGGAGCTTTGTTTTAATAGAATCACAATGGATAATTCTTGGACCTTATAACATTTTGATTTGGCTTGGAAATTAAAATGAATTTTTGCATCAAAAATATATTTCCAGAATTAGTAAGAGCTTACCACCTGAGTCTACAAAAATATATTTATCTATTTAATACTTTGACAACAACAACTGCACGGGTTTGAAAATATAAAGATCGACAAAATATTATCGACCAGAATACAGTCTAGCAGATACATTCAGATCAGAAGGGCAGGAAGTGGGAAATATTTTATTTACCAAGTGGCTTTATTTAATAGTTAATTGCTATGCACATATTCATTTCCCATTCCATATTAGTTTAGTAGTTTCTTACAGTGGACAACTCGTGATTTGTTTTTGGTAGAAAATCTATTATTTTTTTCTTTAGCATACTGTAAGTCCTTTATAAAGGTTTTTTTTAGGAGGTAGCATCAAATTATTGCCCTCTTCGAATTCCAAGTTTTTAACATAAGACATTGGAAACAATTTTTAAACATTATTTTTTTGGTCCTTCGAGCGTGATCCTCAGTTTGGAAATGATGACGAAGTATTAAAAGTTATCCCAAAGTTTAATAATCTGCTCGTCGAAATGACAGTGATAAAACAAAATTCTCGAAATATTATCCAGTCGCCATAAATTCTTCTCGATTTTCTAAAAGGGAACACAAGATTGTTAGACAAGTACATCAGAGAGTATTGATTGGCGTGATTTTGTCTGAATTAAATACAGAAAATTTATTTCATTTACACAAAACCCATACTTATATTAGGTTAACCACTTTAACGAAAAATTCTTATAATATGAACTAAATAGAAAATAACAAAAAACATAAGCGAGAGCTACAGTACGTTTGCAACGAACTGTTGGATACCCTATTCCCCATATTTTTGTATGTGCATGCGTCTGCCTCCCGCAAACAGCCGATGTTTCAGAAACAAAATTCTTCTTTAGCAGACAGAAAAAAATTCAATAACATTAATTTTATGCGGTGTGATGTTCAATTTGTGCTGGCGCAATAAAAAAAGGAGTGTGCCACGCCCAAAGTTAAAACGTTTTATTGCCAAGGCAATTGTTATGAGCTCAGTGACATTCAATTTTATTCTTGCAGATCGATTTGAACGAAACAAGACAAAACTTAAATTTTTAAAAATTAGATTTGGAATGGAAATAGCGATTATGGGTGTTTTTAACAATTATTGGACCACACTCTGCTACGTAACCAAGGAATATAAATCCAAGTGTTCATCTGTTTACTTCAAAACTGCGACCGATAGTTAAAAAACGTTAAAAAAATTAATGCATTATACGACTTTTGACGGAAACGCCCCTTAAAAGTGGGCGCGTCTTAAAAATTTGAAGCACTAAATGCACTTTTTTCAGTACTTAGGCATATGTGTAAGACTACAGCTGAATCGAGTAGTTTTTAAACAATCTTACCTGAACAAAGGTATTTTATTTTACCAAAATCACGCCTTTAAAAGTGGGCGTATTGAAAAAATTTACAAAAGAAAATGTAGAGATATATTTCTCAAATAACGAACGGAAGGAAAAAGGTTTAAATTAAACATTGGAAATGCCTTAAATTCTTAAGGCTACGTTTTTCGTTCTTTCATGAAAAGTAGGCGTAAGCCACGCCCAAAATTCAAAAATTTTTTTTCATACACAAACCTTTTCGTTTCTATTAAGAGACGCAAAATTTTGGCTTGCGGATTAATTATAAATACCGTTTATTTACAAAAACAATTTTTTTATAGTTTCTAATGAAAAGTGGGCGTCAGCCACGCCCAAAATCAATTTTTTTGATTTCATACACAAGATGCTTATGTGCCAGTAAGACCCACAAAATTTAATATTTTTCGCTTTAATATAACAATTGTTATTTTATAAAAACAATATTGATGGTCTTGTATGAAAAATAGTCGTAAGCCACGCCCAAAATTAAATATTTTTATTTGATTGGAAGAAAGTTTACCTAAAGCTTACGTGTGCAAAATTTTAGCGTTATGCTTTTATCGTAACTGTACAAAAAAACATAATTTTATTTTATTAAATTGAGGTTGTACAACAAAAATGGCGATTGTGGGCGTGTTTGTGGGCGGATTTTACCGGTTCAAGAACTTAGCTTTACTCTTGAACCAAAGATTATATATACCAAATTTCAGCTTTCTAGCTCAAAAATTGCGACCTCTAGAGAGTATACATACGGACGGACGGACGGACATGGCTAAATCGACTAGGCTTTTGATTCTGAGTCAGAATATTTATATACTTTTCTATACCTAACAGTATTATTTCTCTATGTTACAAACTCCACACCAAATACAATATACCCATTCTATGGAATAGGGTATAAAAATAGTAGTCCAGAACCTATCTGACTTTTACCACTGTGAATTTTAAATACAAATACTATCCCCCAGATTGTTTAGGTATGAGGTATGGAAAATGGAAGATGCAAATTTTATGGTTTGCATATTTGCATTGCTTGGGACGTTCTTAAACGAATGTTCATGTTCAATATGATATTTATATCTAAAGCATTTAAACACACACAAATTACTGAAATAGCATACTTCTTTACTCCCCTGCTTGCTTATATCGATTTCTGTAAAATGAGTCTCGTTCTTAGAACAATTATATTCACTGCACTGTCTGTCTTAAAAAAAGCGACGTGAGCAAGTGATTGAAAAATATTTTGTAATTAAGTTATTCTCATAAACTCATTAAAGTAAACAAAAGCTTTGCTCTATAATATAGTAAACAATAAATATCCTGATGCAGTTAACAGAAAATATTTGTGAATTCGAACCTTCCATTGATGAATATTTTCTTGTCATTAAACAATAAAGATGTCACTTATAGTAACTTAATTTACATTTACTTATACCTACAAGCTCCACTTTTATAACTTTTTGTCCTTTGGAGTGAACAACTTCGATATTGTTGTTCGCAAAACGTATATAAACTGGCGCCCAACGTGGGGCCCGGCGTACCTCATGACTCTGAGATTAAAAGACTTGCGCTCTACCAAATGAGTTCAGATCACGTTACCTTGCTACAGAGTCATCTCACAGGCACTTTTGTATCAAGTATTGTCCCTTAATAGCTTGAATATAAGAAAATTTTGATATTCATATAATGAACTTGAAAAAGTACAAACAAAGACTCGAAATCCCTAGATTTCGCAAAACGGCTCACTAAGGTAGGTATTATTTATTTAGAAAAATCCTTGCAAATCTTAAGCATTTGCTGGAAATTAAACTGTTTTCGAGATTTTTGCCGTATTTAAAATATCAGCTTCAATACCTTGTTAGTTCAAGTTTTTTTTTTGGTTTAAAATAAGATTTCGCTTTTGAATTGTGGTTTTTTGAGGCATTGGTTTAAAACATATAGCTTTCTGCGTAACCAAACCATTTTTAAAATATTCCCAAATTTTCTTTTCATATTTTTGGTCAAGGTTTCAAATCAAAGACATAATTTAATTAAATAAAAAATTCGCTAAAATCCAATTAGAAAATTTGACAAAGTTTCAGACACTGCAAACCTCTACAAACCACCGAAGCCTTAAACTGACACAAAATTCTTAATGTATAAGGAGAGTGAATACGTATAAGGTGTTGGTTTGTCACCTCTTGCAGCAAAACCAAACATTTTAACCCTCATTTATTGAATTTGAACCGACAAAGACCAACAATATATACCTATCATCAATTTTTCTCTACTGTAAGAAACAAGCACATCCTTAAGAAGGTTTTCAAAATCATAAATTTTTAAAATCAAATAAGCATACGAAACTTCCTTTTAACAAAATATTTTCACCTCTAAAATAATAAGATTCCCCATCAGGTATAAAGGTTTCTGCCTTTAAACTTTACTAAGTTAAAAAAAAATATAAAAGCTTTCTCTAACAAAGTCCCCAATATCACTTATTTTTACCCCAGCACGTTCTTATTATTAGAAACAAAATGGTTTCACACCCTACTTTCATTTTTATTATTAAAAAAAAAGGAGCAAAAATAAATCCATTACTTTACCAAAAACACACGTCCATCTATCCATCTTTCATCACCACAAATAACATTTAAACCATATTCGTGCCCACATCCTTAAACCCAAAAACCTGAAAGCCTCACATGCTCTATAATAATTCCATTTCTCCAGCACTTTCACCTAACAAAAAAACCTCAGAAAAAAAAGATGGATTTTAAGAGCAAGAACATGTTCTAACTTTATGATAATGGAACTTTCATAAACCAGGTGAAAAGTGTGCAATATACTCACTATACCCTGTAGCGAGTCAAAGCACCCCAGAAACTCCCCGGTCTCACATCAAAACGCTCGCAAGCAACCATCATCACATCACAACGTACCCTCACTCGCTCGCTTCCCATTATGGCTACCAAACAAGTACAATAACAAAAAGTCTCTGACATTGTATTGCTCCATAAAATCACATATGCAAAATGATATAAAAGAAGTTACTTAAACCAACTTGCCAACTCCAACCCCAAATTTATATATTTCCATCCCCATATACCCATTCCCATCAAAGCTAACAACATAGGCTCATGGTGCTGCCATGCCATGCCGCATGTCGTGCCTTTCGCCGTCATCATCCCGGTCGTCCTCGTCATATGCTAATCCCGTATGATGAAAGCCGCTTTCAACTTGTGGGATAAACACAACCCAATATCACTCTCCCTCTTACATCAGGATCTCTTTTAAAAAGCCATTTGAAAAAGGACCTTCCATACTTCCACCGACCGCTAAGTTTTAGATGGATGTGTCTCCGCATGTGGGTGTATTAGTTGGCAATCATAATTTCGTCAACATATTTATTGTGATAGTGAAATGCATGTAAATGGCACACGAGAACATAAAGGACGATAACTTCGTAGCTGATGGCGTTCCATATTATTCCACGCCATCGAGGACATTACTTTCCTACTCTTCATCATCATAATATCGTCCTTGTTGTCCTGTTCTGTTCAGTTTTTAACCCGATAGAATTCCATTTTATGAAATATTATGCAAATTTCATGGGCATGGCGTTAGTAAAGCCGAGCCGTATCCTTTTTCAGTTTTCAGCTTTTTTGGCTTTCTTGGGTGCCGGTCGTCGTGTCACAGAAGGACTCACATCAGTTGAGTGTACAAAAAAAAACAAGCTCTTCATCATGCAAATGGATGCTAAAAATGTGTTCCTTCATTTGTTCATCCCGAAATCGGATCAGTGTCATTGTTTGTTGATCTTCTCATGTACCTTACCTACTTATAAAGTGTGATGGGTAAAGTGAAAAATATGTGGAGGCATCATAACATCAACAAAAGTATAGATACCTATAAAAAAAAGGATTAAATTTCAAAAACCCCAAAAACGACAGCACACTCTTTCTTATTGACTCAAACTTGAGAAGTGTGTGTTGTAGTAACATAGATGCGAATCCAGGATACCAATGGATACAACATCATGATGGGTAAAGGGATTAGTTTGATGATGTTAAGGATTTTAAATTTGCATTTCTGCGATGATGACTATGCGATGCCGACAAAAGGACAGAGGGCGAGGGTGAATATATAAAGTCCTTCCCACTTTGTATAGGTTTGAGTTCGGATGCGAGTGCGAGTGCTGGTATAATTGAATAAACTTTCGCGCTCTTATCAACATGCGTCCCATCATAGTTTCAATGTGGTGCTTTGGTGTTTTTCTTATGAGGGTCTCAAGTTGCTGTTTTGTCATTTGCATAAGTAGAATGCAATTTAATTATAAGGATTAGAATAATACTACTCTACCATCATCACCTTAAAGCCATCAGTGGCAATTCGAGAAGCTCGAGAGGGGTCGTTCTTGTTCCTGTTTATGTTCTTGTTCATCGGCTTATTTGACGACATCTCAAGAACTTTTGGTTTACAAAATGGAAATTCAAATGCAAATTTTGGCAGATTTGTGGACGGACCTGATGTGATGATGAGCGTGACGATGAGGGGTAGTGATGATTGTACTGATTGTTATGTTGTCTTTTGAGTGTGAATTATTATGTAGACATCCGTTTGCATATATAAAATATGCCGAGGAACATGAAAGTGACATGGGAATTGAAGCAGATTTGTTATTGACAAGGAGGTCTATTGAATTGTGAAACTTACCATTTTTAATATTCTAATTAGATATTGTATAGCAAGGATAAGAGTCCTTCCCTTTCGAATGAGATCGATAGGAATTAAAAAAAAAAGTGCGTGCGTACAAAGTACACATGTGTCAGAAGTGAAACTTCCTTGTCAAACTAATTTTTGGTTTTTTGCACCGCATCAACCTACCAGTGCAGCTTCTTACAGCCGCTTACCCGCCTAACACATTTAATAATAAACACATCACATTTTTCATATCAACCTTAAAGCGCTCATTTAACCACATACCAAGTCACACCCTGCTACCCGCCAATCTATTTAAAAACCATCAACCACCTGACTGCCAATGATGCCAGATGAAATATATATGAAATCCCACCGGATTCAAAATTAAATCCCACTAATTTTGTACTGCAGGGGAAAAAACTACCATATTTTGTTTAATAGAAAGTTTAACGCTATGAGCCTACTAAATGCATTGTTCAAAAAAAAAAAACACCTTAGACTCGCACGTTCGCACTTGCGTCAAAAATTTGATATCCCAGTTTAAAACCGTAGTCAATTTGATCGCATTGCAGTCAACTCGTTAAGTTTTCGCATGTAAAGTATTGAAAGAATACTACTCAACTTAAATGCAATCAATTTAACACCATTTTAAAACTGGAATTGCAAAATAGTTTATTCGTGTATGGAATGAAATTTAAGTCTTCTATTTTATCATTAGTTACCTAGACTATAAAAATAAAAATTGTCATGATTTGGTTTTCGGGAAACAACAAAAAAAATCTTTTTTTTTTGTGTATGTATGTACCTATGTCGTACCGAATTATCCTTAATATAATATCACCCCATAAAAAACAATTCAATGGGAAATTTTTGCAACCATAAAATCACCAAAATTTGTTTCCCACTACTTAACCCACCAAATAGTTTTTTTTTTCAAACATTTTGGTGGGAAAAACAACCAATCTGGGAACACTGCAGACTGCCTACAGTGGATATACGAAACACTTTTGTCTGCTAAGACACACATAATGCATACCGTCCCTGCTAACCACCGTTCTATTTTTAACCATCAGCTGCCGACCGACGTACCCACAGTTGATACGCAGAACCAGTTTGTGCTATTATAAAACAAACCTAACCTATAACCTACAGCTCTCTCTCCCCATGTCACTGTGCTTGATGCGACTTTCGCTCTATCTCACTCTCTCTCTCTCTCTCGATCTTTCTCACTTGCTTTCTCCCTACTCTCGTTCCATGGCTATGTGCTTCTTGCTACGTTCGCCCTTTCTCACTCTCTGTCAATCGGTCTCAATCGCTCTCTCCATTTTCGGGGACGGAAGTCACGCTTATTTCCGCTGCATCAGTACAAATTTTACCCCCATGCGCCTAAAGAAGTTTCACTTCAAAAAAAAAAAAAAAAAAAAAAAAACCGGCGTAGAAAATGTATACATTTCAAAATCACACATGTTTGCTGAACCAAATAGTATTTAACAAGCCTTTAGGAAGCTGAAGAGATAGGAAGTTAGAAAAGAGATAGTTTTGGGTTAACGTTGTGTGCTAAGGAACGAAAAATTAAACAAAGGAATAAGTATACCCCAAGAAGCCAATCAGACACAAAAATTAAATACCTGGTTCGCTATAGATCTATAAATCGATGCCTTGTTTTAAAAAGAAGTATTTACAGATGAACAAGAAAGCGCTGCCTAATAATTGTATATGCGTATCAAATATCATTCTGAAACCTTTTCCAATGGTTTCATTATTTAAAGCACACACGATGTCACATTTTATTTTATTTTAATTCAATTTATTTTTTAAATAAAAAGAAAAAAAAGATAAACATAATTAAAATGGGAAATTGCAATTAAATTAATTTCCCTTCGTAATCTACATAAGCTGTAGCACATGCTTTTCTTTTTCTATATTTTTTGTTTGTTTTTTCTTTCATTTAAAGAAATCACAGCATCTGAATGCACAGGACAAGCAATATCTATTTTAGCAGAGCACACCTCTGGCTCACTGGCTGGCTTAGGACGAACAGAACGAACGAAAGACGAATCTCATTTTAATTCGCTGGCAATACATGAGACTGTTTTTGGAAGTCCACCTTTGCTATACCTATTCCCTTTCTTCCCCTCATGCCCTATTTACATCAAGGCTAATCAGAGTGAGCCAACAACCTGTCAACGGTAGAGCTACCTCCCTACCGAAAGACAAAGGCCAAAATAAGATCCCAGGTGAAACTTTGGAAAAAGTATTTTCCTTTTTTTTTTGTTTCAATTCGTTTTTGTTCATTGTTCATTGTTTCTTTAGTCACCTGCTTCTTCACCTCCTTGCTCAAATCGGGAATTAATGGTCGAGGGAGGAAGAGATTGGAAATGAAGAAACGTTCATTTCGTTGAATGCAATCCAATCTTAAGGTAAACGAAAGGACATTAAAATCAGCTCAAGGCAAAGGACATTAATGGATTTACATTTTCTTTTATTCATTGCACACTTAAGAGGTCCGGCATTTTGTATATTTTATGCTTTTTTTGCTTCTTGTACTTTTTCCTTATCGTTTGTCTTTTGAAATACTTCAGGTAAAATGGGTTGTAAAATTTAAGTTAAGGAACAACTATAAATTGTTATATCAATTTCAATATTAACTTATAGAAAAGTTTTACAAAATGTTTGATGTGATTCAATAAAAGGACGGTGGTGATTTTGATGCTTAAGATTGGGGCTTAGAGCCTCCATAGAGATTCGAATAGGCTTTTTTAAGGAAGAAACGTGATTAAAGAACACATTTTATTTAACAGGACAGTAGGAGTTTAGAAAAACCGTTTCTATTGGGAAAAGCAACAACTCTGATCTACAAACTATTGCTTCAATCTGATGTTATCTGTCGAAATAAACTGAATAATTGCTTCGCTTCAGAGGCTATTAGTTCACTTAAACAGCTATTGAAAAAATTAATGAAATAGGAAAAAATCTCGAGCGAACAAATCCACTGGTGATGGTATTACCTATGTTTTCCATAGCTTTAATCCTATTTTGTAGTTCCCCTTGATAAGTCATGTTGTATAACATCCACTTCATCTCCCCAAACTACCGACAAATTCCACTTACGTCACGTCTTTCCAAACTCATGGAAATAGAAACGGAACCAATTAAAAGATCGGCAGTACCACGGACCAATAAGATACAGACCACCAACTCACTGTATGGTCTCTCTTTTTGCCTACAAGCTGAAAATCAGCTGATATGCCATTTATTTTGAGACTGTGACGCATGTGACCCATTTAACAAACACACCAAAAAACATAAGCGAGAGCTACAGTACGTTTGCAAAGAACTGTTGGATACCCTATTCCCTATATTTTTGTATGTGTATGCGTTCGGCTCCCGCAGCCAGCCGATGTTCCAGTTTCAGAAACAAAATTCTTCTTTCGCAGACAGAAAAAAATTCAATAACATTAATTTTGTGTGGTGTGATGTTCAATTAGTGCTTGCACAGTAAAAAAGGCGCGTGGCACGCCCAAAGTTGAGACTATTTATTGCCAAGGCAATTAGTATGAGCTCCGTGACATTCAATTTTATTCTTGCAGATCGATTTGAACAAAACAAGACAAAACTTAAATTTTTAAAAATTAGATTTTGAATATAAATAGTGAAGCACTACACGGAAAGAATTTTTAGATCAGATCAAGAAAAATGAGCTGCAAATCACGAAAATCTTATGCAGTTTCTCACCCTAGCTCGGGGTTTTGTAAATTACGACTCCTTGTTCGCAATTTTCAAAATTGAACGAAATGAAGATATTGACACTCAAAAATAGCAAATTACCACTTTTTTGGGTCAATAATTCGATCCTGAGAAATAAAACATTGCCATCGCGAATCGAAAATTGATCCAAATTTGTATCAATTTTATATTTACTCGATAATAAATTGCAAAAAAGATAGTCGTAGATTTCCATCTTTTTGTTTTGAATCAAAAATATGTTTTTGAAAAAATGAGTGGTAAAGTCGTAAATTGTAACCCCATCTTACTCAATTTGTAACAAATTATATTGCTTTGAGAGAGGAGGAACGTTTTCTATTTATTGAAAAGCATTTATTATTATTTATTGAAAAATGTAACTTTTACTTACTTGGCTGATTCTAGGAATCGAACTCGAGACCCTCTGCATACCAACCTAGCACACATCTACTAGGCCATGGTGATGCATCCAAGTCGGATATCAAAATTAATAATAAGAAGCAACCTGAATATGAGTTACATTTTAGAGGTGTTTTGAATTAAGATTATGTTTTATTGGCGAGAAAAATATACCTAGTCGTCTTATTTTGAACGTCTAATGTACAATTTTTTGTGATGATCATTTGAGTAAAGGTAAGAAAATGTATATAATGTGTAGTTGAAATTCAACCTTGTACTCCCTATGTACATAATAGAACTACAAAAAAGGCATTATTGGAGACACAAGCGGGGCCAGGGCCTAATTATTTATATTCTGAACGATTCCTGTATGTGCGTTGATATTCTGGTGGAATATAATTTCCCGCTGAATCCGAATGGCTTACAAAGATCCACTTTTAATATAAACCAGATTTATTTTTCGAGGATTTTTCATTTTCCAAACGAGACAGTACCAAAAAAAAAAAGATAATTATTAGTTAGAGGCAGGGATCGAACTCCGGACCTTCGACGTAGCCGTCAGATACACTTGAGTTGAATTTAATACTCAGTGATTGTAAATCACGAACAAATTTTAGCAAATCCAGATTGGTAAAAAGTATAAATGGAATTATTCCCTTGAAGTAGTAAATTGCGACAAAAAGGTTGTAATTTACTTTGAAGGGCACGAGCTTGAATTATAACTTTTAATTGTAAATCTCAACTTAGGAATTGTTGTAATTTGAGATGAATTGAAAGTTAAATTGCCAATTGTTCTATCAGTTTCGAATCAAAGCGCCGTGATTTACAAAAAAAACATGTTTTGTAAATTGCAACTGAATATTTCGCAATTGGTGATTTTTCAATTCTCTCCGTGTAACTGCACTTTGATCAGTATATAGGCATATGTGTAAAACTACAGCTGAATCGAGTAGTTTTTAAACAATCTTACCTGAATAAAAGTATTTTATCAAAATAACGCCTTTAAAAGTGGGCGTATTGAAAAAAATTACACAAGAAAATGTAGAGATATACTTTTCAAATAACAAACGGAAGTAAAAAGTTTTAAATTGAATATTGGTACCTAACTCATTAAATTTTTAAAACTACGTTTTTCGTTCTTTTATGAACAGTGGGCGTAAGCCACACCCAAAATTCAAAAATTTCTTTTCATACACAAACTTTAGTTTCAACTAAGAGACGCAAAATTTTGGCTTACAGATTCATTATAAATACCGTTTATCTACAAAAACAGTTTTTTTCTAAATTCTAGTGAAAAGTGGGCGCCAGCCACCCCCAAAATCAATTTTTTTGATTTCATACACAAGATGTTTATGTGCAAGTAATACTCACAAAATTTAATGTTTTTCGCTTTAATATAACAATTGTTATTTTATAAAATCTATATTGATGGTTTTGTATGAAAAATGGGCGTCAGCCACGCCCAAACTGAAATATTTTTATTTAATTGGTAGGAAGTTTACCTAAAGCTTACGTGTGCAAAATTTTAGCGTTATGCTTCTATCGTAACTGTACAAAAAACATAATTTAATTTTACCAAATCGAGGTTTTTCAACAAAAATGGCGATTGTGGGCGTGTTTGAGGGCGGATTTTGCTGGTTCAAAAACTCAGCCTTACTCTTGAACCAAAGATATCTACCAAATTTCAGCTTTCTAGCTCAAAAATTGCGACCTCTAGAGAGTATACATACGGACGGACGGACGGACGGACATGGCTTAATCGACTACTCTTTTGATTCTGAGTCAGAATATAATATACTTTTCTATACCTAACGGTATTATTTCTCTATGTTACAAACTCCATACCAAATACAATATATGTACCCATTCTATGGAATAGGGTATAAAAATAAATGGCATACGCAGTTATGGTTACAATTACAAAATGCACAGCCAGAGATGTACACGTATTCACAGACAGGAAAAAATATTTCGAGGGTGTTTCAGGCAAGAGGAGTTCGAGTTGGCGGTCTGTATTGGTCTGTGGGCAGTACCTACGGTTTTCTAAGACGGTTGCATTAAAAGTGACTAGGGATTCGAGCTTAACAGAAACATTTGTTTCACTGCCAAGCATTGGAATGGACGTATTGTTATTATTCTTATTAGCCACATTACGCGAATGCGGAATGTTTTCAAGTACCACTTTTAATCTCCTTTCCAATCTTTTTAAGCGCTCGTTTATTTTTTAAGTATAGTGCACGAATAGCCCTTTAAAAGTGCATAACTTATTGAATTTTTGTAAGACTTAGATCCTAGAGTTAACGTGGGCTTCCAGGTTTTAAAAACTAAACTATCTTATCGTGTGGTAAGCATCCACCTCTAGGTCTGGCTCGGTATGAATTTAGAATCAACTTATACCCGTGAGCAAATTGATATTTGTTAATCTTAGAGTCAAGTTAGATTGATAATGCTCTTGGAATCGTACAACTTAGGGCGTTTGAACTCTTCAATTCAACTGTTTTATTTTTCAATTTATTCGAACATTGTGGTAACTTTTTAAAATCTGATCGATAATGAAACAAGAGTTCATTCCTCTTGAGTGGCCTGATGTTGGCCTGATCCCACCAACAATATAGCTTGTAAGGTTCAATTTTGCGAATTTGACAAGTAATAGCTTGTATAGAGCCTGTAAAAGGTAAAGTTTCATACACTGACAATTAAAAATTAAGTGCACGAGGGTGGTCTCGGGGCTTGAGATTTTGAATAAAAACTGATTTGAGCTGAAATAAAGTACGCCATTTTGTTTTTTTGGATAAATTTCAACTTATGAGAACAAAATTATTAAATTATATTGAGCAGCAGAAAAAGAAGTTTTTTTTAAACTTTTTAAAAATATTTTTCAATAAAATTTCAAATACTCCAATTCATAGGTATTCAGCGAATACATAAACTTATTATTTTGGATAAAAGTTTAGTATTTTCAAAATATTAAATTATATGTATATTAAAAAAAGTTTTCAGGCACCTACAAAAAAAAATTTGGAAAATATTGCTATGCAGTACTAATAATTGAGATTCCTAAGCCTATATTTTTGTAACATTTGGAAAGAATCGGTTAAGACGTTTTCGAGATAGCCGAAAGAAAAAAAATCGGTCCTATCGAAGGTACCTTTCTTATAGCCTTTGTTTATTTTTTTGACAGCCATATGATAGTTCACACCTAAAAAGCTGCACTGACTTTTTTAAATCAAAATCATTACAGCCATTTTCGAGAAAAATTATCTTTAACATAACGGTTATATAGCAGGTACCGTTATTTTTTGAGTTGGAAAAAAGTTTTAGTTTCCCCTCTGAATAATAAGTACTTAACTTACAAAACTCTATGCACCAAGTTTGAAGTAATTCGGCCTACTCGCTTGGGCTGTAGGTGTCTATACATACAGATGGACAGACATACAATAAGGCAGGAGAAAACAATTTTTAGACCAACTTTTTTCGTCTTCGCTATCATCTTTTTCACATTTCTCAGCCACTTTCAAGCGCGTTTAAACTGAAAAGTTTTTGATTTTCTTAAGAAAAATAATTAACATTCGATTTTCAAAAAAAGAAAAACTTATACTTTTTGTCTTAAATATTTATAAGCAACCGCATTTTATGACAGCTATAAATGCTTACAGCTTACTTGATGTTATAAAAAGGCATTATCGAAGCCATTTGATGACAGATATCGAGACTATCTTGCTAAGATATTATAAAAGGACTCAAATTCTGCTTCATTTGTAATATATTTATTCTTTAACTATGGCAGGCTTAACAAGTATTCCCTGCCAACAAAAGCCCGAGAGCTTGCGTAATGTGTGCCAAAATAATTAGCATAAGGCCTTTTGCTTTTACAGTTTCTATAGCAGTATGAACATTATACAAGTTGATTTGCTAATTGGGGACTTTACCTCAGATGTGAGAATTTGGGGGTATTATTAAGTACCTGCCCAATCAATCTATTGATTTGAATACGATTCCCATTCCAAACTAACCTATTTAGATTATTCTTTATCCTTTTGTATTCTGTTTGAAAATTCTTTTCAAATAGTAAACCTATTTCCTTTTTCAATCATATTAAACCAGATTTCAATTTTCCTATTCAATTTATTGAAATTAATATCAATTTCAAACTAACTCGATAATTAGAACAGATGATGCCAACCAAGCACAAGCATCATGTAGATACCTATACAAACGTCCATTGGCTGGCCAATTGAGCCATATTTTCAAAAACGATATGTAAGTTAGTAAGTATACACATCATCATCAGTCGAATAATTCTCAGAATTGTGTACAACACCAAGTAGAAGGTATCTGGTACCGTTCCTTACCAACTATTACAGCCACTTGACGACGTTATTTGAAAACCACTACCACACTCAAGCAGCATGTTGTTCTGCTTAAAGGGAAATGGAAATGGCCCTTTCAAGTTTCCACTTAACCACAATTCCAATGCCACAATTCCTGTAACAGAGACATCTATATTTATTCCCATTCGACGACCATGGACCATCTTGTGCTCAGGTGTAAACCTGTACACTGGCCATTCGGTTGGAAGAGGAGATTCTCAATTAATCACAAGCACAACCCTTACCTACAAGCTACAAGACAGAGGACCAACAACTGCATACTGCCAAGAGTCATCCATCTATCTATAACGATGACGATGATACACATTCGGTTTGTGGGGGTTTTCAATTGCTGATTGCTACCGCATTACACAATCATGAATACTTGAGATATTGAAACCATAGGTACTCCCAGGCTGAGGGCGTGGGCGTCCTTACTTTACAACAGCAACAACAACAAAAAAAACCCTTCCTCTCGCTTGTTAAGCAACACATTTTCAAAAACAAAAAAAATGGAAAAATAGCATTTTCAAAAAAAAAACAAATTCAAAACCGATTCCTTTGATCAATTTGCTCATCGGTGTTAAAACTTAGAAAGGCTGCTGTTGTTAAAAAATGTACACACACAAAAATGAATTCTGCATTGATTGAGTGGAGTTTCTAAATGAGTCGAAAAAATTCTTTATAAATTCAAAGTCAGTGTTCATGTTCATGTGAAGCTTGTTAACGAAGAACTTTAAAATTAATTAAATTTTTTGCCACCCACACACCCACAAACACGACCGACCCACGCAACCCTCAAAACTTTTCATTTGGGTGTCCCTTTTTTATTCACAACTGTGACCAAACAAAACTCAACCCCAACACGGAGAGACACCATCAGAGTTTAGTAGAGTTGTAGAGTTACAAAAACCTAAATAGAGCCAAAGTCCATGTATATAAACTCATTTGCACTCACAGAATAAAGTTCGGCCAAAAAACATAAGAAAATTAAACGTACAAATAGATTTCCAGCTTAAACTAAAAAAATATAACATCTCTAACATGTGTCGCATACACTTGCTTAATTCCGAAGAAATCACGTCTAATTTTGATTTCTGGCATATGGCCACCATGGCTGGCTCGGATACAGCGTGCAGTCCAATCTCGCTGTGTAACATGTTGTTTCACGCCGCGCCCGCCGTCTTGTTAAAACCACAGCTCTCCCACATCAAAGGGATTCAATTTAGAAACAAAAAAGTTATTGATCATGGCCATTGTATTTATAATCTATAGTATTCCCAATAAGAGGAACGTTTGGTGCGCCATCTATGGAGGAAGTTCAAAAACACTTGATTGGTGAGTTAGGAGTGGTTTTTGTCTAGATTGCCATGGGAAGCAAGAACAACAATAGAAGACTTTTGATGTAAAGTAGATAAGACAACTAGCGCCGCCATTGATAAAGTTCAGAACTAAATTAAATTACTATACAAATGTATATACAATGTCATGGCTCTATAACGCTCTACATGTCAACATTGACTGTAACCCTCTGGCCAGCATCGTTTTTGAGGAAATAAGACCCAACCTGCGCTCATAAAGAATAATAAACTGTCAGTTTTTCTGGATATAACTGGGTCTCAAAAATGGCTTCGGAACTACACTCCATATTGAATTGACGTAGCTATTCAACCAAAATGAGCTTCAAAGCTGAACAAAATTTCGTTTTGTAAATCGGGACAGCAATCTCGGTGAGAACCCATTCACCGAATCTACGACGCGCTCCGTTCTTGGTGGTCATGCGCGTTCAATTCATAAACACGAAATACACAGTACAATCATCGTCCATACATGAGTCGTACCGATATCGCTAGCGACATCGCAAAGGAAGACTCACACAAACAGACCATTCGATTAACTTACGACTTTATATAAAAGTAGAAGTAGACGACATCTGCTCGACAGCATTCGATCATGCGATATCGGTGCAGCGGATCATTTCGTGTATACACACGATACAATCATGGTATTCGACTAAACTTTTGTACGATAATCGGTACGATTATGATTGTATCGTGTATTTCCTGCTTTACACGAGTTGGATTTTGTAAACCAGCAAACCAAGCTCTTGCAGGAAATTTTTGCATTTATACACAGATCCAATTATTGTGCAAGATGGGGGATGGACTCATTCGGGTCTTCCTGCTGGATGCTGCGCCTTACATGAGGGAGCAAAAGCTTTTACGGTACCAACTGTACGGCGCCGGCCGGCGGCGCGTCTCATACGACATCTCATGCGAAAAAGTACTTTCGTTAACCGAATTAATTGTTCTGATGGACGATTGTCCATAAAATGGACCTGACGTGCGATGCGTTTCACGAACAGAACCATGTTTTTCGAGATAAATATGCAAACTTTGCATAAGTTTGTTTAGGTGTGATACGATTCATGACACATGGAGGATGACAAAGTGGCTGTCAATGAAAACAGTGCTGACAACTTAAAAATCTTTTCCTCAAAAAAACCTTTGTATTAAGAGTCATACTGTTCAATTGTTAATTTCTTTTGTTCATCACAGACATACAAATACAGACCGCCATCGCCAACTCGTACTCCTCTTGCCTTAAACAACCTCAAAAAAAAAATGTCACCACCATGCATGATATCTCTGCCTGTGCATTTAATTTTTCGTGTATTGGTTTCCCATTTAAAATGCACGGGAGAACTTAAGAGAGAGCTTAAACAAATCAAAATAAAATGCATACCAAGCTTGTTGGCAAAGAGCGAAAATATAAAGAGTTGGCGGTCTGTGTCTGTATGCCTGTGTTGCTCATGACAGAAATAATTGTTTTTGGAATTTTGTTGATTTTTTTACCACCAGATATCGCATTTTGACAATTTTAATAAATTGTCATTTAAAATAATTTTTAAGCACGGGGCACGGCATATTAACCATTTTTAAAAGGCATACATTTCTTTAATTTGACAAGTAAACATGAATCTTTGTTTGAAAGAAAAGTGCGTGTAAATGGGAACCGGACTCGTTTGTCCGAGTTTTACCTACTCGAATGTATCCACTTGCGCCAGTAAATTGATTCATGTTGTGTACTTCCGTGAATACTTTAGCAGAAAAAAATATTATCATATTTCTATTTAGAATCTATTGTGTGGCTTGAAATTCTGTTGAAGTATCAATCAAGAGTTAACACATCATTTTTTTCCTAGTGCAGCTGAAAATTCTTACAAATTTTAGCTTAAGCGTTTCCTGGATGATATGAATTTTGCCTTTTCATTCATACTTCAAATAATATTCTTCAGACGGAATCACTAAGTGAATTTCTATTAATCTTTATGTCAAGTGCACTGCTCAAAAAATACAAAAGACAAAACAAAACATGCCTTGAAATTCTCAGAAAAAAGAAACATACTTTGTTTCAGTTTAAATGTCATGTCAAGGAGAAAAGACGCAAAGACGACTCTTGGAACTCTCGATTGTGTTCAGGTGCTGTCTGGTGTTTGATGCCCAGCCCATCAATCTCTTGGAACAAACTTTTTACGAATATTGGTTTAGAGATGTTCCTAGAATCGTCTTTGAACTTTGACACAGACCCATTGCTTATTTATTTGTGAATTTGTTTATGCTGCTGGATAGAGACCATGATGGCGGTGGAAAGAAGTCTTAAGCAGAAATCTATTGTCAGAGAGCTTAACCCAGGCTTCTTGAAAAAAAAATGTCTAAAATTTTGATTAAATTCGACTTTGAACAGTGCGTTTAAAGTAAAATGGTTCTCTATGAGTCTGTCCAAACCCATTTTCGTCAAAGTTCATATTCTCCTTTGTAATTAATTAGGTTTTCTTCTCGCTTTTGTCAATTTCTTGACAAGCTTCGGAAGAATCTTGTTGAAAAAAAAATTAAATTAGCAACTCGTTATCTAAAAGTTAAACTCGTTAGGTTGAGAGTAGGAATATTTTGCATTTCTGAATTTTAAAGAAACCAATACCTTACCCTCTCTAGGAGATAGTAGTTAAAAAACAAAGACCCAGAGGATAGCCGTAGATGACAACTGCAACTTGTGCTCGAATAGAGTTTAAAACCAATGCATGGTCTACATGGTCGGCAAACTCCGAACTTATAAATCATAACCTAATTTTGTTTTATGTTTCTGACGTCCTCCAGAGATTTTCTGTGCGCAATTTTCATGGAAGGTGGAAGGGTGTGGGCTGTGGGAGGATGTATATCTTCCACTTTCCCGGTGGTGGTAATATAGTGGTCATAGTTGCTTTCTCTAGCTGCTGGGAAATGGATTTTTTCAATAACTTCCCAGCCCGTAGCAGGCACGGAGAGGGTAGTTTGATTTTTGGCAACCCCCTAAGGTGGAGGATAGAGCTGCGTTGCGTAGATTTTGCAATGTCACACACCTTCCAATTTTTTTGTTTGGTTTGTGGACCCACGATCAACATCTCTACATCATCGTCAGCGTTAGTGTTTCTGTAGTCGTCGTCGTCGTATGGTCAGGCGAGTGACTTTACATGAGGGACTGCCAGAGAAAACGCACCCAAGGATGTGAAGTATATTAAGCTCATAAATTATTGAATATACAACAAACCAACGCAACGGCAACAGTAATATAGGTACAAGAGGACTATACCTATGCCGACAGACGTCGGCGGTCGGGCCGGGCAAAAATCTCTGATCCTGGGATGCAATTGCGCCTCTCAGGGGAGCACACGGTGTAATTGATTAATGGCGGTACGATGTTCACTAACATTCGGCCACACAAGGGGTGGCACTTAGAGAACATATATTGGGAGACACGATTTTTTTCCTCGTCCTTGCTTGATGTTATTTCTAGGCTTTGGATTCAGGATAGCTTCAATACACACCCATACTAGAAATAAGACAGGAGGGGTGGGAAGTATAAAATTGATATTTTTTTCTAGTCGGCTAGTGACTGTGTATGGCAGCAAATCACCATATGGGCGACAGGCGACAGCCGTCTGACAGGTTTTATGGTCTGACATTTGGCTTTAGCTAATAGTTTTATACATCATTGACGTAATAATATTATTTTTTTTTGATATTTTGCCGTCCACCACACAGAAGCTTCAAAAAATATAATTTTAGGGGAAGTTGATATGGCGGCAAGGGTGAGAGTGAGTCATGTCATTGTGGCTAGATTGCCTTGTTTGTTTGTTGTTTAGAATAAAATCGGATGATGGCGCTGGAGCTGCTGGTTGTATCTACATTAAAGTGGTCGTGTCCTTTGTATCTATACATGCTACATGGTATAGGTACATGATGGAGGAAGTGTGCTTCAATGTTATCCCTGGTGGTAGATTACAAATGTTGTTTGTCAGTTGGAGAGTCAATCAATTGATTTAGTATAGATGACATTGATTATGTTTGGACATTCAATTTGGGATGGCCGAACAGTGCATATTGATGGAAATATCATGTTAATTTGTTGGGTGATGTTATCACGCATAGGACATAGGTATAGCCATAAAAAGAGGCGGGAATATGATGCTCCGTTTAACATGTTATGTGGCAGGTTTTTTTTGTTTGGTTCTGTCAAATTATAGTTTGTAAATTTCTCACTCGAAAAAATTGCATAATTTTATCAAAAATTGGCAATAATTTAGAAACCATTTGAAAGCTAATAGAGGCAAAAATATAAACTCTATATATTGGCTTAGGATGTGAGGGTAGGTGTTAATATTTTAATTAAACCATAAAAAAATTGTGTAGTCTTTTCTTAGCAATAAATTTATTGTTATGCCAACAAAGTGATAAGCTAACTAAATTAAAAAAAAAAATTACTCACTCTTGCAGGGCTCTTACTTTTCGGTGAAATTTAGTAACGAAGTTACATTCTTTCTACCTCGCTCACCACCAGTGCAGTCTTTACTAGGGCATTCCCGACTAATTCGGTACTCCTCAGCCCTTATACTCCTCACCATTGATATGTGCAAAGCGGACTGCCAGTGCCAACCATCTTTGTTTACCTGCTATATATGCCAGCCGAACACCCAATTGTATACAAAAAGCAAAAAGGATACAATATTTATGGATATTTTTAACTTTTACTAATATGATTCACACTCTCTTTTTGTAGGAATATTGAATAAGGAGGTGTGTAATTAGAAACGAAAATCAGAGTCAACATCAACATTAATATGATATTGTAAAAAATAGCACTGTATAAAGCCATATTAAGTAGGTACGTTGGGCCGACATAATTTAAAAATAGTTTGAGCTTAGTTTGTAGTTTGTAGTCCAATTGTATATAAAACAAATAAAAAAATAAAAATTGTTAATCTAATCTAATTTGATCTAATCTAAACGAAAATCATCCTTGACCTTCCTATTCCTACCCTTGAGCCTTGACACATACCTTTATTAAGACGTGGGATTAGAGATCTCAGCCGAAGGTACGCTGCCGCTGCTGCTGGGCTGGGCATGCCAAGTTAAAATTGCCAACAGACAAAAATGTCACTAAGTTTTGTAGTTAAAGTTTATCGGCATTTGACCTTCATTGCCGTAGAATGTTTTCTTTTTTGAGGAAACTCAAATAGACCACCGTTTATTGTCGATGACACTCTTGTCTTGCTATAGACAGAGGGGCCCTGCTCAATATTTTGCTTTCTGGTTAACATAGCAAGCATTTCTTGGTCGTCAAAGCTCGAAGGTTGTGCGTGGACTGGAAACAGACCCGTTTATTGTTAGTGGACGGGTTTCTTGGAACTCCACATAAGTTGATCCAAGAGTAACCGTCAATTGTTGTGGACTGTTTCTTGGAGTTATAACATCTGCAGCCCTGACTTTTCGCTTTCTTTGGAAATTAACCTGGACATCGATCAGCATCGGAAAAAAAAATTTTGCAAAGAAAAATGTTGGATCTTCCTCCGCGTGGCAGGTGAGTACACAGTCCGCACTGTACATTATTATCAAGAAGTTCAAATTTCTACAGAATTTCAACAGAGACAGAAAATCGTGTTCATCAACAAAAACGTTTCTTTTTTTCGAAACAGAATTTTCGTCAAAATTGAGATTTTTTTTTTAAATTTTCATTTATTAAGTTTGGGAGCCATCATGAAATGAAATGCACGACTGGGTAGCACGAACCTGCTCAAATATGTGACAGTGGTCTAGGAGCTTGAGATTTTGATAAAAATAAGTTTTTCAAAGTTCTTATAGAAATACCTAAACTAATTGGAGCTGAAAAAAAAATACGTAATTTTATTTCTTGGATAAATTTGAATTTATGACAATAAATTTATAAAAATCTGTAGAGCAGTTTTTGGGACACAATTTTTTTTTGAAAACACTTTTCAAAAAAAATTAATAACCAGTCTTATTGGTATGCATTGAAATCGCGGAAGTATATGTTGCGAGGTTTTCGAGATAGTCGAAAGCGAAAAAAACGGTCTTTAGACATTTTTTATAATTTTTTTTTCAGCCATATGATTAGTCGTACCTAAAAAGCTACTCTTATTTTTTAAATCAAAATTGTAAGAGCCGTTATCGAGAAAAATAAGGTTTATTGTAACGGTTATATGGCAGGTCCCGTTATTTTTTGAGCTAAAAAAATTCAATTTCCCCTCTGTACAATACCTAAAAACTCTATGAACCAACTTTGAAGGAATTAGGCCCACCCGTTTGGGCTGTAGGTGTCTATACATATAGATACAGACAGACAGACAGACAGACAGAATTCTTAGACCATCTTTTTTCGTCTCCACTATCATCGTAATGTCATGTTTGATTGTTATCTTAAAACTTTTTTTTTTCGACGAATGCATAACTTGCCTTATATTATCTACCTAATCGCAAGTAAAGTAAAAAGTTCGAGTGAATGGAAAACTTATGGCCATTTGAACAAAAGTCGATAAGACCAGATCTCTATTACTTGCACTTTTATACAAAAACTAATAACGCAGTTTTCTTAATAACAATCAAAAAAATATTACACACAACAATTTTACATTAAAAATTTCATCGAAATTTGTTAATTGGTTATAAGACGTTATAAGACTTTTTCTGAAAAAGTTATTACAACCAAAACATAAAGTTTTCTCAAAAAACACCAATTAGAAAGTTTTATCAAAATCGTACGAGCCGTTTTTCAGATGAATGAGTTTTTCATTAAAAATCATATGGCAGGTACCCTTAGGCTTAGAGCTAGAATGCTTATTCCAAAAATCCCTCTGTATGACGTCATAATAAAACTGTGTACCGAGTTTGAAGCAAATCGGTTCAGCCGTTTAGGCTGTAGGTGCCGATACAGACAGACAGACAGACACACAGAATTGTTGAACCTACTTCTTATGTTCGATTGTCAAAAAAATACGAATGCATAACTCGGCTATTTAGTCCCAAGTAAAAAAAGAAGTGCATATAGGTATGTTCAATTTTGAGTTTAATTAAAATCGATGGAGCCGTTTTCGAGAAAATCTAAAATGAAAAAACCGTTTCTTGAAAGGTAGTAAGTAGGTCCCAATTTGAGCCGGGCTAAAACGAAATAAAAGGAAACCTCGACAACGGTTTCTCTTTAAACTGTTGTATAGGTATATGACGTTTGAATGATGGAAAATAGCTACTCCTTTTTAGGAATGGGCTGGGCAACTACTGTTTTGCATCCACTCGGAAAAGACGGGTAGAATAGGATCTGGATTGCAGCGCTAACGTTGTTGTTTGATTAGCATTTAGCAAGAACCTTTTCAGAGCTACTTGAAAAAGATGCAATCTGGGTTTGTGTACTTCGAATTTTTTTTTTTTTTCATTTCTAGATCTCATTTAACTATACGAGTCCGAAAGAAGATTTTTTGTCCTTTTCCTAACAGACTATTTACGATAGCTTCCTTACTGCTCAAGTCAAACCATGAATCTCCTTTCGGTTTTATACTTTTCGCTCTATACGGAACAAAATTTTCAGCGCTAGACTTTATATTGTCACTATCGAGGAAAAGAGACGTGTTATGTAATGGAGACTTCCACCCTATGGGCGCTAAAGGACGTCCTGGAAGATGGATAAGTTATTTTATAGTAAAGTAAGCTTCTATATAAGAACAGATATATTTTTAAAAATATCTACAAGTTAGATACATTATATCGAAAATGAAAAGACCGCCTAAGTAATGACGGAGAGTTTTTGGTTTTAGATTTTTTTTTTTGGCAAGGAACTACACTATTAAAGTGATCCTTTATCCAGGAATATTTTATAAATATATTTGTGTTCTGCTCCTTTGCCATTCATTGGCCCTGAATTGATTTTTATAAGTCAAAGTTTTTGAATGCAAATTATTGCAGGTTCCTAGTGAAAAAAAAAAACAAAATAAAAATAATAATAATAAATAATAATCCTTTACAAGAAAGTCCTTTTGAAACTTGAAAAGACCTCTTCTGGCACACTTGTGTTGGGATTATGAAAATGAGAAAATCCATGTTTCTATGGAGCCTGTGCCTTAATCTTTTAGGAATATTAATTGGTAAAGTTTTCTTCCCCGTCCATCTTTTTGTATATCTATTTTTCTTACCGTCGCGTTGTGGTTATTTTTTTTTATGATTTTATGTCCTTATATTCCTTCTTCCTGGAGCATCAAGTGCCACCGTCATCTCGTCGTCGATGTCATCACTCTGTTGTATATATGAAATTCAAGAGTGTGAGAGGGCAAAAGAAATTGAAACTTCTAATTAATGCTTCGAAGCCGTGCTGCCGTTAAATCCTGGAGAAGGCAGAAGGTAAAGCACGAAAAGAAAGGAACAAAAGGAAATCATTTCTTTAGTCGTTAGTTTATGTTTTCTTTGCACTGCTCTTTTTATACAATGTTGGGTTGTTGTGTCTTATATTCCTGCCAGACAGCGTGGAATATTACAAAAAAAAAAAAAAAAAAACAAGAAGAAGAAGATGCGACAAAGACACCATCATCAGAGCAATTGAGGTGTGCAGCAGTGTTTTTTTTTGTATCAGGACACCCTGGCAAGGGGGTTTCACATATTTTTAAGGAAATATGTTTAGTTGTCTTTATTGCTGAAGGATTCAGCGAAAGCTTTTCTGTAAGGATTTTCTTCATTTTTATTTTTATTTATCCTAGGCAGGCAGTTCGTGCTGAAAAGCTGATTACTGTCGCGTATTAATCAATTTGCTTTGCAAATTTTACAATAGCCCTTTGAGAGGGGGCATGATTAGTATAGATCCTTTAATTAGACAAAGTTGGGGCGGAAGACGTTGTAATTGGGAAAATGTATAAACATACAAAAAATGAAAGGTTTCTTTTTTTTTTGGTTTGTTTTGAATTTGTGTCCTTGTAAATTGTGGTAAGAAATTTTTATAAAATTAAGGATGAGCGATGATCCTTTTCTTTTTTGGGATCATTTTAATTAGTTTGTGTCTGTGGTCTGTTCGGGACATTGTAATTATGAATTTATAATCAAAATTCAATGTTGCTACGGTTGGGTTTGGGTTTTTGTATTTGCGAAGTTTTTCCAAGAAAATTGGAAAATTCTTTTGAATTTTAGATTCAAACATCCGGGTGAATTTTTTCTTTAGTTTCACTAACTTAAATCAAACCAACAAAATTAGTCCCTGATACCTTTATTTACAAAAAAAAAATTCAATAGATATGCAACATTTTAACACTCCTTACAAGCTCCTCAAGACCTTGCAAACACCCTCTGAGTAGGCATCGTGATGAGATACAATAGCTGTATCGCAGATAGCCTTCAATGCAAAGCTGACAAAAGTTGACCAAGTGAAGCCATTGGCTTCAACTGATTTAGCGTAGTTCCTCAGAGCAACAGAGTTCTAATAATTAAAAAAAAATTTAAAACAATTAAAAAAAAAAAAACTTCCAATTCCTTACCACAGCTTTGTTAAGTAAATCCTTGAATTCAGGATCGTTCAAGATAGCATAGACCTTGGCGAACTTAGGGTTTCCAGCCAACTTAGCCATTACGTATTGGTTGATCTTGGACCATGGGATGTCTTCAAAGATCTCATGTGCAACACTGCTGAAGGAGCGGCCCTCTGGTTCATTCTCAAAATCATCAAGGGCATCATTGAAGCATTCGATGATTTCGTACAAGTCATTGCCAGATGCGTTTTCGTTCAAATAATCAACAACATTGACGAATTCCTCGCTATCACTAAACTTTGTAGGTCCTTCAACAACTTCAAAGGAATAAGGAACTGGCTTCAGTTTGGAATATAATCCCAGTTTCACGTCAGCAGAAACTACTGCTGCTGCGATGAGCAAAACAAAACAAGCGGCGCGCATTTTTTTTAAATCTACAAAATTCTCAACTTTGATTAAACTTTTTAGAACAAACTACAAAATTTACGGAAGGCTTTGAGTTTATATACCTCGATTGCATTGAGTAGTTTCGCATTTTGAATTGATAAGCCGAAGAATGTCTGAAGTGATATGTCAACAAAATTTATCATTTTAATTCAGACAACTTCAGATTACACGAAATAAGTGTGCAGTGTCGTGAGGCACTTCGTGAAAAGTGTTGATGCATCAACAATATACCTACCGCAGCAGGTGTCTTTTTTAATAGTCGTGGGGAATTGTATCGGATGTGTTGGCAATAAGCTGGGAAATTACCTCATTTACCAAATATTAAACTCCAAGTTTTGAGTATGCGTAAGTTTTCAAAATCCGAATGTTTGGAAAGTTCAGAGCTCAGAGAGTGAGAATATTTTGTTCAAGGTGGTAACGCATTACTGTCTGTAATTCAGGGTAGCACGCTTCACGAGTTTTTTATTGAAAAAAATTAGTTGAAAAAAAAATAACCAAGAGCTTCAGTATATTTTCAACGAGCTGTTAAATACCCTATTCCAACATGATTTCGTTTGTGACAGACTTTTGGGTATCAAATTGTTCCTTCAATAATGTGTGCCACACCTGGATGGGTCTGTCGTAGATCAACCTTCCTTTTTTCATGAAAATGCAAAACACGTTTTTTTTTAAATTATTTATTCTTTGTGGCTTTAGTTTTGGACAACATTAATTTTGCGTGTCCGAGAAAGAATCATTGCTATGAGCTACAAAAGTAGCTCTTGTGGTTCTTACTCCAAAACACCACATAATTTGAATTTTGAAAAATTAGATTTTGAATGAAAATGGCGATTGTGGATTTATCTATACAATTTTTTGAACCACACCTTCTTCTTACTTCAAAAAAAAAAAAAATTTATACGCCCCTAAAAAGTAGGCGTTGCCTAAAAAAAATTGTTTAAAAAACATCTAACATTCACTGATCTTTGATCGAAAGTCATTTGTAAGCTTATCCGCTTGTTCACAGCTAAATGAGTCGTTTTTTATTTCGACCTTAACTGAAGAAAAGAGGTATTTTTTAAGAAGTACGCCCCTTTAAGTGGGCGTGTTGAAAACTTTTATGAGAATTACATTACATTATTAAAAAATTGTTGAAATTGATTATCAATACATAAATAGGTTTTAAAACTAATCACTTTTTTCTGGTCTTTTATGAAAAGTAAAGTAGGTGCACAAGATAGTCAGTTTCGAGACACACAGTTTTGGGCATTTTATTCTAAGGTAGGATATATTAATATGAACGAATGGGTAGCACGAACTTGCTCTCATGCTAAATTATCGGTATTTATTTTGAAAAAAAAAAATTGAAAAATCTTTAATTTTACCAAAAAAAATATTGAAAATCGTTTCACCAGTTTTTTTTTAAAGGGTTATTTTTGAAAAACTTTTCAAAAAAGTATTTTGAAATTAGTTCGGGTATGTTAATATATGGCAATTCATAGTGTGGATCTGAGAAAATAATATTCAAAAAATTCAATATACCCGTTTCCAACATATCTCGAAAACCAAATTTTTTTCAAAAAAAATTAAAAAAAAAAATACAAAAAAAGTTTTGAAAATTTTTAAATGCCATATATCACACTTGATTTAAAAAAAAACCGGTTCTATGAGAGGTATCTTTATAAGAAAAATTTCGAAAAATCTTTTCTAACCAAACTATAGAACTATTATGAAAAAGATAGGTACCTATACCTACCTCAGGCCCGTAGCCAGGATTTTGTTTCGGGAGGGGCTTGTATAGTTTCGAAGAAGTAGTTCTGTACATATATGTATAAAAAAAAAATTAAAAAACTACTTTTTTCAAGAATACGGTTATCAAGACAACACACATTTTTATTTACGATTTTTGAATTTCATTTACTTTTTTCGTATAAAAGATATGAAAAATCAAATATGTACAGAAAAAAAAAATACACAAGAAATGCATAACAGCAAAAGTCACTTCAACAGCTGATTCGTTACCTCAACTCACCCCAGCTAAATACTAAGATGAGGGCGAGTTGAGGTATTTCAAAACACGAGTTGTGGCGACCCCAGGCCCCAGGAGTAATAGTCTGTAGGCCGATTTTACAGATTAAGAAAATAAAACGCTTTCACTCTTACAATTTTTTAGATTTAGTTCTTTATTCGTTTGTGATCATGGTAAGACTACACAAACTGCTGACCAAAAATTATTCCTCTGTCCTTACTTAAAGTTCTATCTTATTTTTAGCTAGGTACAACCTTGAAACGCATTTTAATGGAGAGTAGTATTGCGCTCTGTATTCAGCAAAGCTCGGCTTAGCATCCTCAAGAAAATCATTGCTCTTTAGAAATAGAGAGTTTTCTTCTTTAGTGGCTTGGGTTGATGTTGGTTTTACATTGCAAACTCGTGCCAACAATGATTTGATTTTGGCTGAATTAAGCTTGGATTGATGTTTGTGCCCAAGCCTTGCTTAGCAACAGAGAATGTCTCTAGTCGTTAAACATGACGTCATATGGCTCTGAGTGTAAGCCAGATGTCTTCATGTTACTCCTCCCCCCTTTGTAGGAACAGAATGCGTTTATTGCGCTCTATAATGTGTTCGATTGCGGCAAATGCAATCCCTTTGTAGTTGTTGTTGTCTTGTAGTTACCGATTAATAAAACTAAACACAGGTACATATACTAATACTAATTTTTAGTTACAATTATTGTATCTGATTAAACTTATTAGGTACTTACAAAGATATAACATTTGAAATAAATTGTAGAAGTATATTTGTGTCTTATATTATATAGATAAGTGGAAAGTGGTATAAATAATATAATATATATATTTTTTTTTTTTATCTTTTTTTTTTTTTTTTTTTTTTTTTTTTTTTTTTTTTTTTTTTTAATGATACAAAAAAGGTGTTTAAATGAAATTAAGAACATAACAATCCATTTAATAATTATTCTTATCAATGCAAAATGAAAGTCGAGCTCCAGTCTATAAATTATTATCAAAACTTTACAATGTTTTTATTCGCTTTAACTAGCTACCTTCTTGGTTTTTAGTTTGTTTCTATTTGTGTAATCTCTTCCAGTAAGCTTTCTATCAAATTTCACGTCTTCTATAGGATTTTGATATTTATAATTTCTTTTAATAATTTGTCTATCCCTTTTAACTCCAGACTGGTCTTTAAAATAAGTTTTTCCTTTATCTTTTACCTGTTTTAAAATGTATCTTGGCAAGTGTTTTATGTTATGAAAACCTAAATTTTTTACTAACTCTCTATCTTTGTAATTCCTCTGATCTTCACGCGTCTCATTTATCTTATTTATTTGTTTTTCTTTTACCCTTACTACCCGCGATTTCAGTTCTTTCCATTCTGACTCGTTTAATTTACTATATAAAAGATCATTTGGTTTATATTTTGTTACAGAATGGTAAGAATCGTTATATATTTGAACTGCTTTATAAACTAAAAGTCTATCATTTATGTCCTTATTTTCTTTATTTAATTTAAAAAGTCGCATATGTTCGTTGATTGTGAGGTGGAATCGCTCAATTACCCCATTACCTGTATGCGTATTTGGAGATGTAAAGTGATACAATATGTTTTCGCTAGTAAGGTAGTTCTTTATATAGGCTGTGTTCATTTCGTTATCAGCAACGATCTTGAGTGGTTTTCCTAGGTTTGCAAATCTGTGTCTTAAAGCTTCAACTATAGTGATGGAATTTCTATCTGTTAACGAGTGAATTGAAGCATGTTTAGTTAGTCTGTCAACACAAGTTAGGAACATGCTATTTTTATTTTGAAACCAAATATCGATGTGGACAATTTGGTTGGGACCATCAGGTGTTTCAGATATCATTAGTTTAGGTTTTATCGGGTTTCTATCGTATTTACACATGTTACAGGTAATGCAATTATTTATATATTTGTGGACTTCAAGTCTAAGGTTCGGAAAATAAAAAGCATTCTTCAATTCTAAATAGGTTTCTTCGATTCCCCTATGATTTTTTTCCAGATGAAATTTTTCTATTGTCTGTAACAAAATGTCATGGCTTGTTATATCTTCCAGGAACTTTGTACATCTTAGGATTTTCATTTTAGGAGAATTCGAAAAATACTTTACTACTGTCGTTTGAAATTTCACAAATATATCATCATCCTTGCAAAAGATTCCAAATGTGCCTTTGATAGGGAAAAGTTCTTTTAAGATATTAAGAACATATTCTTCGTCGTATTCCGGTAAATATATTATAGATCTCCTTTTTTTTCTAAACAAAAATTTGTTAGTATAACTTTTGGAAGCATTTATTTCTATTATTAATTGGTTTTTATAAATATTGATAGGATTTTCCGTAATAAATATATGATCGTTTAGGTTTTCTTCGCCGCTATGAATAGTTGCTATGTCCGATCTAACCTCGTCTTCCTCTTCTACTACAAAATTGGTTTGTAAACGACTAAGAAAGTCGGCAACATTGTTTGTTTTGCCTTTTATATATTCAATACTGAAGTCATATTCATTTAGTCGAATTTTCCAACGTTGTAGCTTGGAATTAGGTTCTTTCAATGAGTTCAGCCATATAAGCGGTCGATGGTCAGTCAGAATTTTAAATGTTCTTCCGAACAAGTAGGGTCGAAAGTATTTCGTGGCCCAAACTATAGCTAACAGCTCTTTTTCAATCGTGCTATAATTTGTTTCGTGACGATTCAAGGTCCGAGATGCAAATGCTATAGGGTGTTGGTTTTGGGAAAGAACTGCACCTAAGGCCGCGTTACTGGCATCTGTTGTTAGAGTAAATGTTTTAGTAAAATTTGGGTAGGCCAAAACAGGGCAACTACATATAAGTGCTTTAAGCTTGTTAAAGGACTCAATGTAGTAAGGGTTTTGGACGTTTATCTTAGAACCTTTTTTTAAACAATTGGTCATTGGTAGGGCTACTTTTGAGTAGTCCTTAATGAACTTACGGTAAAATCCCGTAATTCCAAGAAAGGATTTTATCTGTTTAGACGACGAAGGAAGCTTTATTCTTTTTATTACCTCAATTTTATTGGGATTAGGCCTAATACCATCACTTGAAATAATATGACCTAGATACTCTGTTTCGCGCCTAAAAAAATTGCACTTGTTAATTTGCACTTTGAGATTGAATTTCAAGAGACGTTTAAATATTTTATTTAGAGAGTCTGTATGTTCCTGCAAAGACGTAGAAAAAATTAATATGTCGTCTAGATACACGACGCATATTTTATTAATGTAGTCAGACAGCACTTCGTTCATCATCCGCTGGAATGATGCAGGGTATTTTTCAAACCAAACGGCATTCGTGTAAACTCATAGTGCCCGTTTGCTGTCGAAAATGCTGTTTTGTGTCTGTCTTCTTCATTAAGTGGGATTTGGTGGAAACCCTTCGCTAGGTCGAGCGTTGAAAAATACTGTGCGTTCCCTAATTTGGAAAAAATGTCTTCGATATTGGGAATTGGAAATCTATCATCAGTTGTTACTTCATTTAATTTTCTGTAGTCCACTACAATGCGCCACTTTTTTTGGCCGGAATTGTCGAGCCTTTTTTCGACTACCCAAATTGGTGCATTGTATGGACTACTTGATTTAACGATTATTCCTGACCTAAGCATTTCCGACATTTGGTTTTCAACCTCTTCCTTGTGGGCCTCTGGATACCTATATGTTTTCGAAAATATAGGGATGTCATTTTTTGTCGGTATTTTATGGGTGTATGCAAGAACACAAGACAAGCTGTCACCTTCTAAATAAAATACCTTCTTATACTTTTTGATTATGGAAGTTAAAAATTTGATTTCTTCTGTATTTAGATTATCAGTTTTAAGTTTCTTTGTAATTTCTTCTATATCTGGTTCTATGAAATGTATATCTATAATATCTCTACTCAGTGTATTAACATCTTCCTTTGAATATTTAATAGGAGAATGGTTGAAAATCAATGGCAATGTAGCATCTTTTGTTACAAGGTTTGACCTCTTGAAATCAATTTTGGCTTCTAATGGCCTTAAAATATTACAGCCAATTATACCATCAAAATCTCCATTTAATTTCGTTTCGAGCACTTCAATTGTAGTAGACGGTCTGTTAAATTCCTTAAATAATGGAATAATAATTTTTGAGCTTACACAAATACTACCGTTCACAGACTTAAGTGTGACAGGATTTTTTAATTCCGTTCTAAAGGAGTTCTCAAATAGATCGCTGTGAATAAGTGAAGTGCTCGCTCCAGAATCAATGAGTAATTTGAGAGGGAACGGATAATCTCTTACAATTATACAGGGAAGTGTTCTGAGGTGACTGACGGAAAATTTTGATATGGAGTACTATTATGACCTTGGTATGTTTCGGTATGATCGGGCAAAGTTTCTTCCTCAACATAATCGATATCCATAGTATTTTCGTTGATATTGACTCTCCTTTGTGCGGAATTTTGCTTACTCTGTTGTGAAACATAATTTGAGTTCCTTGAATATCCTGAACTACTTGCATTTACCCTACTATTTTGCGAATTATTTGTATTGTGTGAATTCAAATTTTGAGGTTGGTTGTTATTTTGACGAAATTGACCAGAATAACCACGGGAATTGTCTGCATTATGTCCCTGTCTAATACCTGTAGAATTCTGTGGAGTACTCGATCGAAGAAAGTTTCCTGTGTAACCATTCTGATTTTGCCTTGAGTACCTGTTTAGATTGGCGAAACCATTGTTATAAGGATTTGCTGGGTAAGATTCGAAATTTTGGGTCAAATAATGAGTATTTTTAAAGCTTTTATGAGAAACCGCAGAATTAAAGTTATCTGTATCATTCAAAATATCCTTAGCTTCCCTGAGAGATTTCGGATTTCTAGCTTGAAGAATAAGTTTCGGGTTGCTTGGAAGTTTACTAATGAATATTTTTAGAGTCATTTCCTCGTTTTCATCTTTATTAAACCAAGAAGGAGCATTTACAGACAAATCAGCTTTAATGTTAAGTTTAGTTAGAAGACTTAAACACTGATCAAAAAGTAATGGTACTGAACCTCGAAATTCTAACAATTTAATCTGATTTACTATATTTTCTACGCTTTCATTTACTGAACAATTTGATAATAAGATTTTTTTTATTTCCGGCCAACTTGACGGATTATTATTATTGATTAGTATAATATTGGCTGATTCCTTTATTTTCTGCCTTATTTTCAATTCGAGTAACTCTTTAGAGAGTTCATTTAAATTTACAACATACTTATATATACAATCCACGTGTTTAATAAATAGGCTGAGTTCTTCGGGTAATCCCGTAAATGCCTGAATATCTTTTATTAAAGTAAATAGCTCCATATTCGCCATACCTTGTCCTTTTTCGTTGATTACAGATGCTTATTTTTGTTTGCAGCGCTTATTATTAATTTTTTGTGTGCACGAAAAAATAGTTCTACTGATCGAAAATTTATATTTTTATTGCTTTTTTAAAGAATTTTGCGTAACCGACTTGATAGGTTTTTTTTTTTTTTAAGAATAGGTAGGTAATACGTAATTTTTTTTGTTTTCCGACTGCGCCAGTAATAGTCTGTAGGCCGATTTTACAGATTAAGAAAATAAAACGCTTTCACTCTTACAATTTTTTAGATTTAGTTCTTTATTCGTTTGTGATCATGGTAAGACTACACAAACTGCTGACCAAAAATTATTCCTCTGTCCTTACTTAAAGTTCTATCTTATTTTTAGCTAGGTACAACCTTGAAACGCATTTTAATGGAGAGTAGTATTGCGCTCTGTATTCAGCAAAGCTCGGCTTAGCATCCTCAAGAAAATCATTGCTCTTTAGAAATAGAGAGTTTTCTTCTTTAGTGGCTTGGGTTGATGTTGGTTTTACATTGCAAACTCGTGCCAACAATGATTTGATTTTGGCTGAATTAAGCTTGGATTGATGTTTGTGCCCAAGCCTTGCTTAGCAACAGAGAATGTCTCTAGTCGTTAAACATGACGTCATATGGCTCTGAGTGTAAGCCAGATGTCTTCATGTTACTCAGGGCGACTTCAGGGCTCAACAAACAAAGCTATTGTTTTTGAATTTTTTTTGAGTCGAAACACGCAACTTTGAGTGTAATAATTATGAAAGCTCAGTCAAAATCAGTTTTTTTTTTTAGTTCACTCAAAAACGGCTTATTTCATTAAATTTGTTGAGGTCAAAATGGTTCATAATATTAGTCCGATAAGTACCTACTTTTCTTTAAATAACTTTTTAACTGTAAACGTTACGGACAAAACTCCCATAACGATTTGTGTTTGGAGTTTCCTAAAAATATGATTTGTAGATTTAAATTTGTGCTTTGCATTTAGTTCATAAAACAATTTTCATCTTTATAAAGTATCAGCCAGGTGTAAAAATATAGGTGATTAAGTAAGACAACCTTTACAAAAATAGGCAATTTTAAAAAAAAAACTTGTGTATATTCATGTTTTGAAAAAAAATAAATTAAAAAAAAAAATAAGTAGTATAGTAGTAGTAGCAGTAGTAGTTTGCAAAAACGAACCGTGTTAAATCTTTTTAAAATTTTGATCCGAGGATGAACCACGATTGTACAACTGGCCCTAAGAGTTATTTTTAAACAAAATTTTAAGCTTGCCTACTATTATTTATACTTACCTATATATTCATTTATCAGAAATTGTTCTGAATAATATATTGATAGTTTAATAAAAAATGTTTAAATTATTTGAAAAAATAAATTCAATGTATTCAAGGATATAAGATATGAACTAAACTTAATTCTAATCTTTTCTTTTAAATTACTTCGGGAGGGGCTTGAGCCCCTCTAGCCCCCCCTCTGGCTACGTGCCTGACCTACCTATCTATTTTGAAATTTTTATCAAAATAGTTGAAGCCGTTTTCGAGAAAATCAAACTTCTTCTTCACGATTGTATATCAGATAGGTACCGTTATTTTTGGGCCTAGAGCAAAAATTAAAAATACTTTCCGAGGGATGACTAAATAAATTAAATAAGTTATCGTAAAGTCATGTGTGAATTTGTTATCGCAAAATTGTTTTCTTGCACGAATCCATAACTTGCTTTAGAAATCTTCAAGGTAAAAGTAGTTCCGCTAGTTTTATACTAAAAGTGGGAGTCATTTTCGCTAGTTGTATATTAAAAATTGGAGATGTTTACTTACAATAGCTAGTTATTAATAGCCCCAAAATATAAGTATACCGTTATTTCATTAAAACTAAATTGGTGTTTTCGTTTGAAAAATGGGCGTCATCCATGCCCTTAAACAAATGTTTACATTTAATTCGGAGAAAATTTACCTATAGATAGTATGTGCAAAAATTAAACGTAACTGTACAAAATACAGAATATAAATTTTTCCAAATAGAGGTTGCTGAAAAAATTAATTTGTTTTTGGTGAATTTTATTGCTCCGAATGGGCGTTTGGCTGTGCATTGTGGTAGTGGAATAATACAACTACCATTCAATATTCAAATGCCCAGATTACGAAATGTATAAAAAGGACACAAAAGACGCAAGCCAATAAGGAACAGTTTTGATTAAGGTCGTAACACAAACTGTACTATTTTGATTTACAACTACTGTCTTCGAGTGCGAATTAAGATTTAGAATCGATACCTACGTTTCAAACTCCCAAAAATATTTTTATTGAATATGTTTAACGCTTGAGTTTAAAAAAGTGAACGGAATATTGTGCTTAGGATACAAGCATACTTTCTCGGTTTGTTGTATTGTAATGCTTTTTTGTGTCGAGGCTGAGGGTCCAGGGCACGGAACAATATACAGACCGCCAACTCGTACTCACTCCTCTTGCCTGAAACACCCTCGAAATATTTTTTGCCGGTCTATCAATTCTCTTTGACGAACAGCGAAGTGAAAAGCCAACATAAACGGTGAGCAGGGCTCTTTACTTATAAATACCAAAAACTAAGTGAAGCTTCTGACTGGAACTCCCCTACAGTGTGCCTTGGGATAAGAAATAAATTCCTAGGTGCGTTTAATAAGCATCAAAACAACTGGTGGAATCTGGTTTGTAGTGCATTTTTCACTTCTCCTTATGCAATATTCCTGCAAAGACACAATGTGAATTATAAAGATAAAATACAATTTTACATACATATGAATATTTTATTCTTGCGATTCTTGTTGCTCCGCTGGGTTATGCCTATTGCAAACGGTTGGTTGACCATTTCAGTGGCTGAGGTGGTCAGGTGTGGCGGGTGTTGTAGCTAGGTGGTCGTTCTCGTTGTGTGTGGTGGGAAGTGCGATGATTTCGTCGGCGGCGGTAAAACACATCATGGGTATCGGTTACATATACACACCCTCCGTGTAAATATGTAACTTCGTTACAGTATCTTTCAGAATTATCTTGAAAGTAACGGTATGGGGGCATTGGAACTTTATGTAACTGTCTTTACTTTTGTATTTCCACCAACACATTCAAACTTTGGTAGGTTACCAGGAAACTTAGCAAACAAGTCTTACTCCTGAAAGTCCTCACTTAAAATTCGTTTTATTTTTTTATTTTTTCAAACAATCGTAGCAGCAACCCATATTATGCAGCCATGATAACAACAATTTTACTGGCCACATGATAGTTTATAGAAAATAAATATTTTATCATGAAAAGAATTAGTGATTACATTTTCACCCATTCGTTTGGATGAGTTGATATTCTGAAGGGATTGAAGCGACCTACTATTGCCGCCGTTTTTGAACAACTAGTTATCTTGGAAAAATCATAATAAAAAAAATTATATAATTAGGACCCAGAACACTTTGCATTCTCATTCAAATAATCATCCCGCGTATGCATTTATCACTTTTCAATTTAATTTAATTTTGAATCCAAGAAAGTCAACACCAGCGAATTTGATATAAAACAAAATAAAATCAAATATTTATTTTTATCAATATCACTTCAAAATAAAGATAGATGCAGTCTCAAGGAGTCACTTGAATATGAAGTGCTTCAAGTTGAAAATAATTATTGCAAACATAAATGCGCAGATTTGTGTCAATATTATTGTACAAGTCAAACAGTTGAAGTCGCGTGCGACTTGATAATTTTTTTTTAAGATAAAAAACAAGGTATAAGAAGATTGTTTTTGTAAAGGGTGTTTTTTTTTTAGGTATATAGAACTTTAAGTTGGTAGCACTGTTTTTATTGACAGTTGTTTTGTCATCCGTCATGAGATTTATCTTTAGTTTGGTTTCTTATTTCAATATGAATCGTTAGATGACTGAACAAGCATGAAAATTGCGGGAGTGGGCTCGAAACTAGATTTTTTGGTAATCCAGATTTTCGTCTGTATTTTGTTTCACTTTATATTTCTGTATCTCTAAAAAAAAACACTTTAAGGTAGTAACAAATAAAGAATTATAAAGGATTTCATGGAAATTGACAGCAATACAAAATATTGAATGGCCATTTTAATGAACTCATAGGCTTCTTTCTTCTCTGGCCGTTGCTATTAAAGCTTCTCTGGGCAGTCCCATACACATCGCCAGTGGTCATGCATTTCGATAGAATCAATACCATTCAAGACTCATTGTTCCAATAACTCAAAAGCCAAACATAATGAATTAAAAGTAGATGCCAGTATGTTGTAAGTCCTTCCCCAACTTAACCCGTATTATATGTTGTACCTATATGAACGTCAAGAAAATGCCCCATCAGTTTACAGCATCAACAACACAATATCCAAAGTGGTATCGTATCTTTCTGCTCAACCAAACCCATCAGATTTCGTAATTAACGAATTTATATACGTTTGTATCCATTAACTGCTCCACGGAGGCCATCATTGTCCTTTGCCCTTAGTCTTCAGAGTGCAATAATTATTCCGAAACACAACAAATACAAGTTGCTCATTCATTTTACTCTTCCATCCTTACATGAAGCTACATATCTATGCCGACTGCGGACTGCGGACACTGAGCCTTTAACTTTGATGAATGTTTCAATTTTTTTTTTGTGCTTTTGATTTTCAGGATAAAACAATGTTCGCATGAAAAAAGGATAACCATGGAAAAAACGAGTGGATTTATTAATTAAATCAATTTTACCTCACTTTCTGGGGATTAATAAAATGTTTATTTTTTTATTTTTTTTTTTAACTGAAAGGATTCAACAAAAAGATGTACACACATGACGAGATGATGACCCAACGACCGACAACGACGCCACCATCACTCTGCTTCGATGGACAGACACCCACCGTCCCATACTCTAATTTCAATTTGAATGTCCGTAACAACATGCTATCGAAAACATGACATGGTCCTGCGGAGTTGATTGCTTCTCCAGCATTCACCCTATTAAAGGATAACTAACCAGCGATGGTGGTCTATTTGCTGCTGATGATGGTGATGGTGATCAAACCACCCTTTCCCTTTTCCTACTTTTCTTGGTTTACCATCATCACCCCTGCGATTGATGGTGTTTGTTGAAAAATATCCCAAAGCGATATTCACTCCCTTCTTTGTTGGTAATATTGGCTTGGACAAAACATGCATGTGTTTGAATGTGGAATACACTGAAAAAATTAAATAAGCTCCAGCTGCGAAGATCAATAATGGGCCGCTGTAAAAAAATTAAAATAGTGAAGTCAGTAACTTTTATGGTTGTCTGATGAAAAGTCTACAGTAGAACTTCTTTTTAGTGAACCACGTTTCACCAAACCCAGGCTTGGTCACAATTCAAATCGAAGTTTTCCATTCTATATCCAACGGAAAGAGATATAGAACTATAAAATGAAACAAAACACAGATAAATTGTATAAAGTGCCATAAAATTGACTTTGTTTGAAAGATAATTCTTTGGCGTTTTTATTTGAGTATGATTTTTTTGTTGTATGGGCACCGCGGCTGGTTCGAATGTAGTCGGATCTCGAGGTCAAATTTTCGATCAGTTTTTGCAGCATTTGGGGTCGTATATCGGCAAAAATGCGGTGAATGTTGTTTTTCAAGTTGACAAACGGCTCTGGCTGATCGGTGTGAACTGAAGGCTTCACATTCCCTCACAAGAAAGAGTCAACATTCTCTTTTCGAGCCCTTTCACGGAATGTCCTCCGTGAATGCACGATGACGGATGGACTCAAACGGGTCTTCCTCGAAACTAGCTTCTTCGGTACGCACTGTGTGACGTCTCAGATAATATATATTATTATTTAGATTAAATCCTTAAACGTGAAAACGTTACGTTAAATCTTTAATAGAATTGCTCTGATGGACGACTATGTTGACCATTACATGGAATATGGAAATACATGTTTTTTGTTGTTCAGGAGTCAGTTGATTCATAATAAAATGGCAAACTAATCTAGATAAATCACATGACAGATGACTAAAATTATTGTCAATGATAACAGTGCTGACAACATAAAGTTCTACCTAAAAAAAAAAAAAAAAAATTATAATGCGACATTTTTGAACAGGGGCCCAGTAAAATATTTCAGTTTGAACTGAAGTTATTTCTAAACGAAACACTAAAGAGGTTCGAAGAGGTCACCGTTGAAAGCAACGCATGATGGAGTAGTGAAGTGGATATCACCTCGCAATATCTAATGAAAGCATACATATCGAGTGGTTTTTCGCCATTTGAAGCATGCCGATATGAAACATTTTGATATTTGTCAGTAGCTTCATGGACCATCATTAATCCAGTCTAGGGACGCAATGTTCATAGCTACAGGAAGGAATAACATTTGATAAACCAAGACCAAAACATTGTGCCAACAATAAAGCAACTGGCGAAAAGTTATAAGGATTGCTCAGTTTTTCTTTAATGACGTTTTTGAAAACTTACGTGATATGCTTTAAGAGTGCGACAGAGTCTGTGGATCATATTTTTATCTTCCCTTCCAATTTTATAAGGGTCTCTCCTCCCTCTTACCATTTGTTTCGGATTTTCGCAGTAGAACCTCGTGGCGCCGAAGGTTCTGGGTTCGATCCCTGACGACTCCACCTGTTTTACGGGGTACTGCCTCTTGCGAAGAAGTGACAAATCCTCCAAGAATAATTAATGTCATGGAAAGTGCTTCTCTGTTAGCCGTTCGGATTCGGCGGTAAATTGTAGGTCCCTTCCATTCCTGCAGAATATCAACGCACACACAGTTATGGTTGAGAGTGTAAGTCACAGACCCCGGCCCGCTTGGAGCTGTTGTGCCAACAATTTATTTATTTTTGTATTCCAAATTTTTTTCGAAAATGCCAACTTCTAGCACTGTGCAGTTTTTACCAAATTTTTTTTTTGAGAAAATCAAAAAAATTTAAAAAAAAACTTTTTTTTGAAAATTTAAGAATTAATATTATTTTTTGTCTAAAAAAAGGCTTCTATAGGGTTTTCCAATAAGAGGTGTTATTTTGATATTCAAAGAAAAAATGACATTTTTTGAGACAAAAGATCTAATGTTTATTTCAATGTTAAGAACAAAATATGCCATTACACAAAAATATCCTTTTTATGAAATTTTCCATCACCAAATCACAAAGTGGCTGCTGTATGCCCTCAACAGCTTCACGAATACCATCTTTCCCAAAAGAAGAAATCGCAAGGTGTTAAATCACAAGATCTCGGCGGCCAATTATTGTGATCACCTCTTCCAGAAATAACATGGTCTGGAAACTTTTCCCGTAAAAGATCGATGATTTTGAAAGTGAACGATGTCCAGATCAATACCATTCAATTCCGGCCATACAAAATTATTAATCATCTCTCGATAGCACAATCCATTCACCGTAGGTAATGCTCCAGCCTTATTTTCAAAAAAGTAAGGTCCAATGACCCCACCGGAACATAAACCGCACCAAACTGTTACTCGTTGAGGATGGAGAGGCTTTTTAATAATAAATCTTGGATTTTCCGAGCCCCATTATGCAAAGTGAAGGTGGAAATGGGCCTCATCAGTCAAGATGATTTTTCGATGAAATTCCGGATAATTTTCATGCATTTCAAGGTTCCAATCAGCAAAGACACTAAGTTGTTGATGATCAGCCGGCTTGAGATTTTGTGTTAACAGAACTTTATAAGCCTTAAGACCCAAGTCTTTATGCAAAATACGATGTAACGCCATTTGTGCCCAAATCCAAAGAACGACGAGGAATAGACAAACCTGGGTTTTCTCCAACACTTTGGGCTACAGCAGCAATATTCTCAGTTGTTCTTGATCGAAGTGCACGGGTTTTATTCTTCACATCGCTAACTTGTCGCAACAGCTCAAATTTTGCCGCCTATATTTCTGAATTGCGGTCCGACAAGGTGATTCAAGACGACCAAAAAATGTTTTAGTTTTACGAACCATCACGTCTCTGCAAAATTTTCACCACTTTTATAGTGAATTTTAATAACTTCAATGAGTTGTTGTGTATATCGTTCCATTAATAACGTAGTTTCTACTTGTCAAGTGTCAAAAATTACAGCTTCAGAAGTGACAACTAGCGAAATAGCGGGGCTATTTACAATAACGCCTCTTATTGGAAAACACTTTACATTAAAAAATTTCACCGAAATCAGTCAAGAAAAGAGAAAAATGAATTTTTTATAAGAAATCGTATGGCAGGTTAAGTTGGTTTTGAAGCTAGAATTCTAATTCCTAAAACTCCTCTGTGGGGCGTCAAAAATAAGACTGTGTGTCAAGTTTGAACTAAATCGGTCCAGCCGTTTGGCTGTAGGAAACTATACAGACACACAGACAGAATTGTCCGACCCACTTTTTTCGACTTCCTTATAATCGTTGTGTTATGTTTTATTGTTAGAATTTTTTTACGAATGCATAACTTGATGCCATTAATATAGTACCTTTCATCGGAAGTAAAAATCGGTAACGTGAAGGACAAAAGTTGATTTATACTTTGTCTAGGAAACTTTCTAGTTCAATTGTTTGTATTCCCATTTAAATTTCCTTTTTTAAATCGAACACACATTTTCTTTCAGTGTGGATAGCCGGATGGGTGGTGGTTGGATGGATCCAAGAACATGACCACCAGTGTGGAACAAATACAACTATGACGACGACACGACGATAAAGTCGTCTCCCTCTCTCTCTTGCTCTACGTGTACCTACCCAAAACATCCGTGTGCATTTTGGCTTTTGGTCAACACCATCATGGTGGCAAACAGTTCCGGAAGTATGGGATCCTAGAGGGCAATGTTATCCATAAGACCATCCTTACACTCTCCCAACTTAACTCTCGCGGTAAATTTGTTTCGAACAGGAAGCAAATATTGTGTATCGTTTGAAAGGTTGTATGATGTTTGCAACAAAATATAGGAAACAACACCGCACTCCGCACCATTACTAGATATCGCTGGACCACCTGCAGGCTAAAATTAAAGTGTATATTTGCTGCACCACCCTCCACCCTTGGTTGTTGTGTCCTTGGGTGTCCTTTGAAAAGCTGTTCATATTGTGCGTGCTCTGTAGATGTACAGAAAGGATGTTGCGTCTTTATGTGAAACTAATTTCGTACAATGTAAGCGTTTGCTTTGCTTCTGTGTTTACCTCCCTTCGGCTCCTTGGAGGACTTTTTGTTCAATTAAACTCAAACGGGTATTTCTTAGAATAATCCAGGTTATCCAAGGTGTTTTGAAATGTTTCCAAATATTATCGTGTTTCGTTAAATGCATAAGTGACACTCTTTCACTTTTAATAGAAAGATACTGGTTGAAACTAGCTTATCTTTCATGCAATAGGAACTCTGGGTTGATTCAGAAATGTTCAAAGAACACTCTTGAAGAATTTAAGTGCCACTTGAAAGTGTTAATTAAAACAACTAAGAGCTAGACACAATCATGATAATTGAGTATTCCTTATCTATAATGTTATACTTTTCCAATCGCACATAAGTAGGCTGGCTTATGTATATATAAGCTCTCTCAATTCTTCCAGTGGCCATAGTTTTTGAAAGGAAAGATAAAGTAACCATCAACGATGCACTCCAAGCTCATAGTATTGCTGCTTTCAGCAGTTGCAATTTCAGCTGCAACATACGGATTCCGTCCACAAATTAAGGATGTCGTTAAGACTCCAGAATTCAATGATATCGTCAGTTATCTGGAATACAACCTATCCCCAAGTGACATCAATGAATTGTTGGACACTATTCCAGAAGTCATCGAAGAAATCAATAATTCTGATGAAGAAGGACTCGTAGCTCAACCCAGATCAGTTGGAAGTGCCATTGGAAATGTTATCGAACACATCCCATGGGGAAAAATTATTGACGGTGTCAAAAAAATGGCTAAGAACAACCCAAAATTCACAAAAGTTTTAAATTTGGTCACTGACAAGAAGTTCCAGGAACTCGTCAAGAAGGCTGTGGTAAGATTGTAAAAAATGTTGATTTTGATGATCCCTTAATAATTTTTTAATTCTTTTTATTTCAAGAACTCACACACTTTGGGTGAATTTGTTAAGGGCGTTGCTGAACACGGATTTACTTGGACTGAATTCTTGCATTTGTTGCTTCACGCTCTCTGCTCTACCGCAACAACTATTCAACATGACAAGTACTCCGTTGGAGTCTGTCAAGTCTTACAGAATTTGTAAGGAAACATGGATGTGATTTTGAATAAAACTTTGATATTATAACTGGCAACTGGCCGTCTTTTCATTCGCGCTTAAAAAGACTAGGTACTTACTTACTTTGATAATAATCGCGCACTCCAAGAAGTCGGAGATCTCCCTCTACCTGGATCACTATTTCAAAGATGAGGTGGTGTACTTTTCTCTCGAACACTCCAAGTGACTTTTCATCTGATCGGGAAAGAGTCCACTTCTGCACCATATAGCAGGACCGGGATTATGAGTGTTCTATACACATACAGTGTCTCCTTGGTTCTTCTCAGTCTTTAAGTCCTTTATTCCTCAATTGCTTATTCAGCCTAACTGCTGGAACACAATAGAAAAACGCAGCCGGAACCGCAACCGTATCGCATGCCGTACGTACCTAATTAGAAGTGCCCACAATGGAGTCGTACGTACTCCACGTTTTTTTTACAATTTCCACTGAGAAACATACATGTATATGCATATAAAAGATGATAAAACATACATATATCGCATCATGTATAGTCTTTTCTATAAATTTGTAATTACCTGACCTAATTTCTAAAAGGATTTTATTAGCACGTTGCTCTTTTTTTTTTTTTGTATGGAATGTCAAAAATACGCACGTATTTATTAAAAGTTGGCCAACTCGGCCGTCGCCGTTTGCGGCTGCGTTTGCGGATCCGTCTTGTTGTGTTCACAACATTGAATTCGTGTGTATTCAATATTTTGACATGCGATACGGATGCGATTGCGGATCCGGCTCCGGCTCCACTGTGCAGCAGTAAAGCAACAGCGGTTAGCAAGAGAGTTTAGTCTGCGTTTGATTTCAGCGCTGATGTTGTTGCCTGTGTTTACAGCAGTACGCAGGTAGACAAATTCACTGACTACCTCGAAGTTGTACCTACCAATGGTCACGTTCTGACCAAGTCGGTTGTGGGATTGGACTTTTGTTGATGAAAGCTTATACTTCGTCTTGTCCTCCAGACAACTTCTCGCTTCCTTCTTTCTATCACGTCAATGTCGTCCGTAAACCCAAGTAATTGAGTTTATTTTTGTAAGATGTCCGATTTACTGGCATGGCAAATTTTCAAGAACAGTGTTGAAACAGATGCATGGCGACACCTTGTTTTAACCCTCTGGTGGTATCAAATGTTTAAGAAGAGGCTCAGCCAACCTGAACCAAACAGCGACCAAACCAAACGTCATCCTGCTTTAAGATCAACGAAGAGGTGGTGGGTATTCCTATTGATGTCAAATTCTTGGGTTGTCTGCAGGATCTGTTTTAATGTGAACATTTTGTCGGTCGTAGATTTGCCAGGTCTGAAGATGCACTAGTAAGGAACAATTAGATCATCAGCCAACGGCTTTGCTTTAGTTTTCCTCTGACAGCGAAACCACATGCAAACAGGTGTGATCTCCCATCGAGGTGGCATTTGCCATATTAAAAATTACAACTTTTTGTTACTATTATGTCAGCCTTAAAACTGGTGAGAGTCACGGCTAGCTGTTCAGCATTGCCATTATATTTATAATCTATAGTACTCCCAATAAGAGGAACGTTTATTGCGCCATCTATGGACGAAATTCACAAGCGCATGATTGGTGAGTTTAGATTGGATTTTGTCTAGATAGCAGTGGGAAGCAAAAACAACAATGAAAAAATGTAAGGTAGATAAGACAACTAGCGCCGCCATTGAAGAAGTTCAGTACTAAAAAAACATGTCCCATGAAATTACTATAAAAAAGTGTATACAATGGCATTGCCTAGCTTGCCATTGTACCTAGCTTGTTTAATGTACGCACGTTCCTATATCATAAACGTAAATCGTTTGCCCGTTTGTTAATTTTTCGTTAGGGGAGGGGAGGGTCCACTTTTTTGGTTTGCTTATGCGAGGCGTTATCTGTCACATTTTTCATCACAATACATGGAGTGTAGATAGTGTTAGGGTTAAATATTTAAATTGTTATTTTTCTTCTGCTCCTAGTTTCTGAGAAGTAATTCAAGTATCTACAACCAATGAGTCAGGTAGAACCAACAAAATTTGCAATGGCTTTCAACGAATGAAGTACGAGAAAATACTCACCAGGTTTTCCAATATCTTAACATTCTTATAAAATAAATTCCCCCCGGCCAATTTTGTCAGAAAAAAAACCAAAGTAATTTGTTCCACAAACTGCACCCCTCTAAAAAAAAATCCTTTTAAGCCTATAAGACCAACAAAAAAATATCACTTGCACCTCAAAGAAGAATGGTTTGTTCGTAAATCATTCAAAACATATAAACAAAAAAAAGCGAAAAACGGAAAACCCCCAAACTGAATTCCGAAATTCAATTTACCAACATCCTGGCCCGTGTTCTGAGTCAAAATAATGCGTTGCATGTCTTAAGCTGATTCTAATCTATTTTTGTCACTTTGAAGATGTATGGACTCGTTTGCCCCAACCAAAGCAACGCAACGAAGGAAAACAGAAGGGTGCCCGCCGAGCCAAGCCAACCATCCGCCCTTCATCTATGCTCCTCAAATGTACTTGTACATAGCTATAAGGCAATAGCAAAGTTACCTTCAAATAGAAAGTTAAGTCTAACGAAATTTCCGCACTTCGGGGAGTGGCGCTGGCGCTGGCGCTGGCGGTTGAATGCTTAAGAGAGGCACAAAAGAACGAAACACTGTTGATGGTCCCCATTCCACCTCAGCAGTTTTTAGTGTCAACTGGGAAATGAGAAAAAATATCAAACACAAAAAAAAAAACCTAGGCAAGGTATGCTTTAGGAGGAGTAGAGTAAGGATGGTGAACGAAAAAATCCTTTTACGCTGGTTAAATTATATTTTCTTCGCAGTCCTCAAGGGACACCTTACTTACCTATGTTTAGTGACAAAAAGTTTGGTCGGTGAATTTCACCCGTCAAAGAGTAAGTTTATTTTGTTCAAAGAATATTGAAGATCTTCCAGATGAAATGACAACACATTTAAGACTTTTGACAAAAATATTGACTTCGGAAATAAAAGGACTAAGGCCTTAAAGATTCTAGGTTTCTTAAAAAAGGCTACATACCTATGATACAGAGTTACTGTTTACAAATTCTATTTTTGGGAAATACAAAAAATTGTTCTACAGTGAGGATGTTTCTAAAATTCTGACTTTAACTACCGAGGATTCGAGAGGTACTAAATTATTAAATGAAATAAGACACATTTTAAGTTGTATTAAATGCCACAAAGCTTGCTTTGTTTGACACATTAATTTTTGAAATTTTTTTTGAATATGATTTTCAGGGTTTGGCCAATCGGTTTTGTGTGTGGGATCTTGAAGTTCAAATTTCGATCACTCTTCACAACATTTGAGGTCGTATTTCATCAATATCTCCTCAAATGTTCTTTTCCAAGTGGTCAATTGTATCTGGCTTATCGGTATAGACAAATATATACCCTTCAAACGCCCCCCCCCCCCCCGCCCCCAAAAAAAAAATTGTCTAATCTATTGTGGCACGCTGTGTGAGATGTTGTGCGTTTTGTTTTTAAACACAGCTCCCCCATCAGGCCATCATGGCCCTATTAAGGTCTCTGTTGACTGTAACCATCTGGCTCAATTTTAAAGGAAGTAACGACCAATGATTCCACCAGCCCATAAAGCACACCAAACTGTCAGTTTTCTGCATGGTAATCTGGATCAAATGAAAACTCGTTTCGAGCCCACTCCCAGATTTCGCATGACGTTGTTTAGGCGTCAGTCAATTCCTGACGAAATTGCAAATCAAACTTAAGATAAGTCTCATGACACATGACGAACTGACTGTCATTTAAAAAAGAGTGCTGCCAGATCAAAGTTATATACATACCTCTTTAAATACAGCCTTTATTTCAATATCTATAAGAATTCAGTTTTTGTTTCAAAAGTATGCCTTTAAAGGGCAAATAGACCAGGCAATGCCAAATTTGTTTTCTTATTTATTTTTTTTTTTATTTTTTACATGATTATAGTGTTATGTGACACCTTATGTGGAGCACCCAGTTTCAAAGTTTGAAACATAAGGTTTTTATGTAAAATATAATATTTTGTAAACATTTTTACAATTTTATCTTGAATGTTTGCTCCTAACACCACCCAAAACCAATTTTATTTAATTTGGTAAAAAAAAACGCTCGCTATTCTGTGTTCTCTTTCTATGCTGCTAACACCAAACATCGCACCATTTTTTTTTGCATCAAGTGAATCCCTATTATCCTTTCTAAGCGAGTAGGTAATACTTGTTTAACAACTTACTCTACACGGAGAAATTCACCTTCATGAAAACCCATATAAAGTGATACACATATAAATTTAGCTTCTTCCGCACCACATGTTTCGTGTTGCAGTTGCTTATACTTTTCCTATCCTTGATGAGGAATGTCCCAGAAAATGCGAACTTATTTGCACTAAGCTTATAGTGAACAAAAATGAAACACTGCACAAGCAAACACACAAGAAGTGTGAAGTCCTTCCCAAAGTATAGATTATGGACTTCATACTCTAAAAATAACAAATTTTGAGAAATTTTTTTGAAGCAGCCCATGATGGAAGGATGGAAGGAAGAAACAATGATGAAAGTCCTGGCGTATAACTCCTTGCCGGTTGGTGTATTAGTTGTTGTTGGTTTTTTTTGTTTGCGTCACCTTCGCCCTCGGCGTATTTCTTGGCCAATTTTTTTTTCAACAGAAATACTTTTGATGTCGGCGCTAGAGAGTGGTGTTATTCTATGATGCTTTGATGATTTTTCTCATTTTTTTTTTATTTGTTAGATGAAGAATAAAAAAATGGAAAAAAAAAAATGAAAAGAAAACAAAAGTGTGTAAACTTGGATGTGGGGGGCGGGTGAAGTGGTTGAAGAAGCAGGAGATGGATTTTTGACACTAACCAAGAAAATTTTCTAGGTAAGCGCCATTTGGACAAAAAAAAAGTAAAATAAAAAGAAAAGAGAAAAGTGTGTGAGTTGCGATATATTTTTTTTTGAAGCTAAATGAGATTGGTATAAGCTTTATCCTTCCTTCCTTCCGTCATCGTCGTCTTCATTATTCGTAGTCGTCGTCATCGTCTTTTAAGTTGATTCTTTCTCTGATGATTCTAAATCTCAGCCAAAAAGAGATTGACACTTCCTGATAGGATAAAACATTTTTTTTCTGTTTTTTTTTTCTTTTTTTTTGGTTTCTCAGAAATTTTTGGGAGATTTTTCTTTGAAAAATAAAGGAAAGGTTTATTTATTTTTTTCTCTTCGTCATTGCTCCTTTAAGAAATGGCAGACACGTGGGAGTGTCGAGGATTGCGAAGGATATTCAGGGTGTTTTTTCTTTTTTTTTTCAATTTTTGTTGGAATAATTGGATTTATATAGTTTTATTAGATTTAAACCCGATTTTGCTTTTGAAGGTTGTTACGTATTCCTTTACCTGAGAAGAAAATAATGCTTTAAATTGATCATGTACCCTTTTTCTTTTAACATTTAATTTGTTAAATATTTTGAAGCAATAAATATTATGTGCATATTGCAAACGTCAGTAAAAAACATTGTTGTGTGTAAAGTCGGTTTAAGTGATAACTTTTTTTCACAATAATTGTTATAAACAATGAAATTTTTGTCTTCACTAGTTTTTTTTTTAACTTTTCGAAAATATATTCCAAATTTTTTTTGAGTATGCCAACTTCTAGCACTTTAAAGATTTTATCAGAAAAATAAAATTTAAAAAAAAAATAGATTTAACCGTTTTTGGAATTTTTTTTAATTTTGAAACTTTTTTAAAAAACTCAAAATAACTCTTGTTTTTAAATTTAAGAATTTATGTTATTCGAAATTCGTCAAGTGACTTACGAGAAAATCGGATTTAAAAAAACCGGTCCTATGGGAGGTACCGTTATAAGACTTTTCCTGAGAAATCTATTTTAACCAAAACATAAAGTTTGCAAATAAAACACTGTTCAGAAAGTTTTATCAAAATCGTAGGAGCCGTTTTTGAGAAAAATTAATTTTTCACTGAAAATCGTATTGCAGATACCGTTAGTTTTAAAGCTAGAACGCTAATTCCAAAAACCCCTCTGTCATAATAATACTATCTACCAAGTTTGAAGCAAATCGGTCGAGCAGTTAAGGCTGTAGGTGCCGATACAGACGGACGGACAGACAGACAGAATTATTGTCGGACCCACTTTTTTCGACTTCTCTATCATCGTAATGCCATGTTTGATTGTTAGAATTTTTTTTTTGCCTTAAAGTATGTACCTATAATCGCAAGTAAAAAGGACGCTCTCTGAGACACCATATAAATAATTTTGAAACAGCTTCTTGGGGATCTAACACTAATTCCAAAACATTGAAGACAATTATGCATTTACGATAGAAAAGTACCTTACAATTTGTCTGAAAAAAATAAACAACTGCTGTATTATCACCTCTTCGTACCTCGGAGCGTTATATCATACCCCTTGTTGAGGAGCGAGATCTATCTACACCTCCAGTCGTTTCCGCAGTCGGAAACCACTTCCACTACTATTATCCCACCAGCCGGCCTATGTCATATAAGATAGTCCGAGTTGAAAGAAGCCAAATATCTTGAAACACGAAATACCTCCCCACAATAGAGGGCCTGTCTCCCATGGTAGCCTTTGGTGGAACTTTGTTAACGCCTAGGTCACCTCCAGATGAGCACCTTAATGCTCGATTGCTGGTGTGCATTTATATTGGGCTTATATTATTTGCCCAAAGTTTGAGTATATTAAGAAAAGTTGATAGAATACGGAAGTGATGTGTTTCGCACGAGCATTGTCGAAATGTTTCTTGGATCTCTTTAGTTTATCGTTAAATTTATAAACAAAATTCCACCGAAATCGCTCTATTTACCCATCTTCTTAAATGGCTGTAAATTTACCCTCAGCTCTTTCTTTTGCTGCACTGCACGAATGCGGAATATGCTTTTTAGTGGAACGATTTTTCCCTCCACTTCGATAAAACAACATTAAAAACAATGTACGTCGGTATCTCCTTCAATAACTTGAACCTTCGGAACGTTCCTAAGCACTAGTTTTGTGTTGATTTGTGGTAAGGGTATTATAACCCCTTGGGTGTTCGCTTATTTTTTTACAAACAAAAAAATATCACGACGAAGCTATAAATCTCATTAAATTCATCGTCTCTATTGTATTAAAACTTTAAAAAGCTATGTTTTAGCTTCCTGTTCGATTAAGTGAACTGCCTTCTTTTTATTAGTTCACTAAATCAAGCATCTTCTGTGTTCTCGAAAATGCTTACGATTTTATTCTACATGTCTGTATCTGAGTTTTAAGCTTAAAGCCAAATGTGTCTAAAAAAAAAACTGTAAATAAAATTTAATTATGATCGTCCCATGCCCACCAGCCATATGCTTATTTTGTTCGCATCAAATGAAATCCATTTCAATAATTCCACAGACAAGCGATTATCGGCAAAAAAAGCTTTTAAAGGATTTTCCCATTCCTCTCCAACACCTTTCCCTACATTTTTTCTTGATTCTCGAGACATAAATACAAAAAATGAAAAAAAGAAGGATTTCCTAAACCTCTTGTCCCAAAAAAAAAAAAAAGACAAAATGGGATGTTGCCAAAATAAGTAGAAGAAGAAGAAGAAGAAAAAAGGATTTTTTTATTCCAGTTGAATGGACGAGTTAAGTGTTTAACCTGAAATCGATTAAAAATAATTTACTAACGATTATCTGCTTTCTTTTCTTATATATTTTGTAGTCCTGTATTCATTCATTCATCTACAAAAAATAACTATTTGCAAGGATCTTTCTTTTTTTTTGTGGAATTCTCGTCCTTTAAGTATTGACAGATAAAATACAGTGATGTAGATTCGAAATAGTTTTGTTCTTCGATTTTGGCACCTGTTTTTGTTCGAATGTTGTTATTCTTGCAAATCCATAGTCATCCTCATCGTCCTGATTTTAAAGGATGTACATTTTTTGGTTTGTCTAGGTTTGTTTTTGTGAGGTTTGTTGTATATGTATACAAATATATAGAGAGAGACACAACGTGCAGACACAAGGCAGACCGATGATGATGGAATCGGGTGGATTGTTTTAGCCGTTAGCTATTCATGAAAATCATTATTCTAGTCTGGGGAGCAATTTTGAAGTTGAAGAGTGGTGTCAAAATGACTGACATTCATCTATGCTTAACAATCCAGGTTCTACTTGCAATGATGTCCTCTCTATGAACGCTGGTTATTGAATTTGAAGTAACTTTATTCTTTTTTTTTATCCAAAGTGATTGATTTGTAGCGAGTTTTTTTTTTCAAATTTAAAGTTTTCGGATTTAATTTGCAATCAAATACAAATACATAACTTTAAGAAATCATTTTATTAAGCAACGTTTTTACTGGGAGTCCGCGTTGTTTTGCATTAATTTTATCTTTTAAAAATAAAAGTTTTAACATAGATGTAGAATGCATTCAACTATTCATCAAAAAAAAAAAGCAGCAATAAAAACACCTGCTAGACGACTGGACATTTCATTTTTATATGTATACATGATTTGTGCGCACCTAAAGGGTTATTAATACCCTTTACGTATAGGAAAGTTGGGTAGGAGATAAAATGAGATAAAAATGTCTCCAAATCACAATATTACCGAAAAATCGAGCCGGTTAAAGCACTCCTCATTCGTGCAGCGTGGCAAAAGAATGAGTCTCTAGACTTAACAGCACGTCCAAAGTTAGGCTCGACAGTCAATTTATGGGCACTCCTAGCGACGCGAGTGTTACGAGAAAATTGCTTAAAGGGAAGAACGCATCTGGCTATTTTGCTGGAGCACTATTTAATAAAAAAAAGCAGTAAAACAAGGTGAGAAAAAAAATTTAGCCGTCACGAAACACCCGGCAGATGTGAAACATTCAAGTTTACATTAAAATTCATAGTTTAAAAAAAAACATCAAAGAAAATATGGAGTGAAATAATTTTTAATAATTTAGTCTTTCGTTAATAAAATCAATATATTTGTCTGATTATTTTATTATAATAACAATTATTACAGATTATCTTCATATATAAATAGGAACAACATTTTGCTCAACCCACCCATCAAATCCCCCCCCCCCCCACCACCGGCATACTCCCAGCCCACCTACAACTGCCAACCAACCATCCACCATTTTTGACAAATTTTTCCTCATCCCCCTTTCACACCAAATCAACACCACCAGTAACCAACGAATCCACCTGCAACCACCAACCAACCAACTTCCATTTTGGTTGATCCCACACCCCTCCAAATAACGTCCATACACCACCATCGTACACCCAGCCCATCTACAACCATCAACCAAACATCCAATATTTTTGAAATTCCCTCCAACCAACTACCCACCATTTTTGACAATTCCCCCCACCACACCAACCATCCAGCCCACCTAGAACCACCAACCAACCATCCACATTTTTTTTTACAATTTTTTAACCCCCTTCATAACCCCATCATACCCCTTCCTCCACTACCAATCCACCCACTCCACCACTACCACCCAACAATCGACCACCCAACCTACAACCACCAACTACCCAACACACGCTCCAGTCACACTTTGAAAATTTTTATTGAGCGTCATGCCATTTTGCGTGACGAATACGATCGATTTTACTACCTATAATGTGCGCCAATAGATGTTTCACATCAAAAAAAAAAAAAATATTTCGGAGATGTTTGAGCGAAATTAATTTTTCGGTCATGTTTATTTATCTTATAAATTTTAAGATCCTTTTCCGAATCCTATACTTCGAAAACGTGTGTAAGAGTAGCACCTGTCCAGATATGAGAATTATATACTCAAGCTTCGGGCAAATTATGCCTTGTATAATTGTACCTAGACCAGAAGAGGGGAAATATTTCTACATCGAATCAGGAATTTTGTGAAACTTTTGGCGACATCAAAAATGTAACACACATACTTAGAATGTAAAACTGTTCGGTTTCCTCGATGCAAGTGTCAATCATGGATAGTGGCATAGTTGGGAGTTAAGCTTTAACGACGGAAGACAGCATTGAGTTCTCGAAGCATTGAATTCCACACGGTGGAATCGGACAGTGCTGTCAGGATCGGAATTCAATGATATTGTCATACGCTGATGGCGTTGCGATTCTACATCCTCTTAGATAAGTCGAGTAAGTGCGTCAAATATGGCCCACCCTTAACATTTTCTTAAATAAAACTATACATTCAAGTCTAATTCATTTATTTTTTCGTAAACAGTCTTACAAATTATTTTTACTTCAGTTTTTTTTTATTTTTTATTTTATTGAATTGAAAAACGTAAGCGTATTAAAACATAGTGTGTTATTAGTTATACTTATTGTACAATTAGTGGTTAAAAAATTAAAAAAATAATCGAGAAAAACAAACTTAAACTTAAACTTAAACAAAAAGTAGGATTTGATATATTGTTTTAAATTAAAATTAAAAATAAATTCTCAAATAAATTTTCATTGCCAGCCATGATTAATTCCTTTAAACAAAACTAAAAAATCCAAAAAATTCCAGTTTTAATCATGTTTCAAATATGGCCCACTGGTTAACATCAAAACCTGGAATGGGCCATATTATCGATATTATGACAATTTTTAGCAAACTCAAATATGTAATTGCAATCAAATTCTTAATTTCACATTTGATAACATAAAATACAAAAACTTTGTACATAACAAAAAAACTTATTTAATTTCCAAAAATTTTGATACAAAAATCCAAAAATTATAACGAACACGAATAAAATTAACAAAATGCACTCACTCCCAATAACACTTATCAATTACTGTCTCCAAAACACAATGATGCAATGCTATGCCGGTTTGAATGTGTTTGATTTGAACGGTCAGTTCAGTGTCTAGTATATGTTTTATTCATAAAATATGGCAGTGGGCCATATTACCAACCCGGGCCATATTTGCGACACTTACTCTAACTAAGTGCACTGGGGTTATTGCTGACAATTAGAGCGGAATCTAGGAGGAGCCGAAGAAACGAGAATTCGCATTATTTTTTTGTATTATGTATTAGCTTACTAGAAAACTTGAATTGAAAATTCAGGTTCTATGAGAGGTACCGTTATGAAACATTTTCCGAAAAATCATTTCCAACTAAAAAGATAGATTAAACAAATGGTATTCTGCATTCTGAAAGTTTTATCAAAATCGTTACAGCCGTTTACGAGAAAACCAAACTTTTTATTTATAATTGTATGGCCGGTACCGTTATTTTTGGGCCTAGAACAAAAATCAAAAAAATAAATACTAAATACCAAATTTGAAGGACTTTTAGTCAAACTGAGAAATGGCCATTTTTCTGCCCCCAGTTATAGTAGGTGTGTCAGTGGCATAATGAGTGTTCTGGTATAGATGTCACCAGTAAATACAAGAAATTGTCTTGATTTATTAAAAATAGCAGGTACTTCATGTGGTGGCATGGCTTTAGCGTAGGTACTAAATTTTGAAGCAAAATGATGAAACATTTACATGAAAAAGCGTCGCGTCGCGTCGGTCTCATTGTCCTTATACCCTCTGGTGGTGTAGAATGTTTAAGTAGAATCCCTACCAATTCTTTTTAGTAAACTATATGGTATTTAACATTACCGACAACAGTTATGGCTGAATGAATTAAAACCAAAAAAAAATTTCTTAAAATCAGCTCTGCTCAAATGATTTACATGTGGCTGAATATTTTTCCTCTTCCGGTGTCTTGTCCATATAAGCCTCAACAGCCATTAATGTTTTACTAATCACCAATAATGCCTTCTCAATGACCATTTTGTGAACCCGAAAACCGCATAATAATAGTTGTTTCCACCCTCATCATGCGGAAGCATTATGAAATTTAGCGGTCTAGCATTGTCTATGATTATTCTACTATAGAACTATCAGTGTGTGTGTGTGTGTGCGGTGTTCATTCGGTATAAACCCTTTTTCCCTTTTCAACTCTATCTATCACTATAGATAAACCAAACGGAACTGCCGCCATCGCCATCCTAACTCATTCCACCTGAAGCTTGAAGGTTTTACTTTGCAATTGCTTAAGCACACATTGAACATGAGTGTGGTGGTATACGAGTATGGTGTGCGGTGGTGGGCGCATATTGGTGGTGTTCAATGAACATAGACACAATTGTAAAGGACATCTCTACCGCGTCGCAGAGATAGTGGTTAGATGATATTGGAAGGACAAAACACGGACAGGGAATGTGCGTTATTGTTTCATATCGGTGAACACTTCCGTTTGCTTTGCAGGAAATATAAGCAAACGGAAAACATACCAGCCGAAGCGGTGGTATACTTTTGCCAGACGCTAAAGAGTCACCATTGCCAATTTATCCGTTGTTGCTAACCTCTAAAGTACCTTACCAATACCTAAAACGTATTAAGGATTCGTTGTGGAATGCGATGCGTTTGGCTCATTAAACGAATTTATGACATCCGAGCGGATGTGTCGAACTTTGTTAAGATGTGAAACGATGCTAATATGTGGAGATAAATGTGGTCTCTGATGGCTTGAAAAGGATTGCAATTGGATGAGGATAATTTTGCGGATAGAAGGTCAAAGTTCAGGGTTGAACATTTATGGGAATAGGTACTTGAATCAACACAAAAATCACACGGAAAGGAACATGTTTTCCCCCTTTAGTCGAAAGGAGATATTTTCTAAAAATATTACTCAGAAAATTCATGGAAACTCTATAAGGCTTTCTCAAGGCAAATTATTTACTCTCGTATGTCCTTTGTGAAGGAAGTTGTTTAAGGTTAGGTTTGGCTAAGTTAACTGTCAGTTAGAAAATCGTTAGCTCAAACACTTAATCCAAAGGAGGACCTTTTTGATGGAACCAGATATCTATTTGTCCAGAATGTTGGTTACGTATTAACCGAAGTTCAAGGATTCAACGATGCAAAGCTTGATTTTCCCGCACAGGGAAATTCCTGCCCACACATGGGCTCTGCCGTGAGCCGCTGTAGTCGAGTGGGTCTTCTTGCTCTCAGACCACCTTTCATGACACGTAACATAGATGTGCAATGTGTATACTCTCCGATTTGATGCCTTCTTGTGTCAAAAATAATTTAGTTCGTAACTATTCGTATGTACCAATGTCACCAGTTTAAACAGGGACGCACTAATGTGTGGGTGTCCAACTTTGAAAAGGATATAAATTATGTAGGTAGCTACTTCTCTTTCGTAGTCGGTCTTAGTCATACAACATTGTTACTCCACAGAGTTATGTAAGGTTGTCTGGCTAGTACCTAATTCGACAGTTGTTTCAGTTCGAAAAATTCAACCGTGTCGATTTAAGCTAAAATGGTGAAATTTTCGACGCTATAGTGCATGCGAATACACGCTATCTTTGTTTTAAAAGGATTGTCAAAATAAGTAATGCCAGATAGCAATTATTTGCATTTTTTTCGTTTGTATAGTTGTGGATGCGTTTGTGCATTCAAAGTTGCTCCCCTTACATTCTTGAGCTTGTGAGGTTCTTTAACCGCTGTTTGATTCCCATTTCAAAGACTTTGAAGTAGCAAAGTTGCTTTCGTCCAGCTTTTGTCTTGAAGCTGAGTGAAGGAGTATGTTTTTCTGATCCCTTGGATGGCTTTACTGATGTTTTGCTTTACTTTTCTGATCAAGAGAGTGGCATACCGCACTTTCCGTCCATTCTTAACTTAAGCTACTATATCGTGAAATTTAATCTGTAAACAGAATTTGATATTAACGCATCAACCACAATTTTTGATCGGATTTTTTTTTTCCTGCAGTTGCCCATTTCAACCAAAGTTTTGGATAAGAACCCAAAAAAACGAAAAAAAAAGAATATTTAACCACGAAATGTAACCAATCATCAACGTGGTTATTTCACTCAACTCCTTGCAGCTACATCAAAATATTAATAATATCTGTTCGTTGCGAGTGTAGTTGTGAGTCTGATGTGTGGATTTTAAAATATAATTTATATTAAAATTAAAACATTGTGGCATGTCTAGAACAAATTGTCAATTTTAAACCTTTTGAGGATTGAAAAAGCTTAAGTGCCGCACCAACATTCAATTTGCATGCATCAATACCATAACCATAAGTGAGTGAGTGTGTTTATAATGACTTTTAAATAAATATTTCATAAAATGTCCAAACGTGTGCAACCAAAATGGTGTCCATTCTGGTAAAAGAGTATCCTGCCACAGCCATCATCATCAGCTACGATGACGACGCTACGCGATGCGACGACAACGATACCATATATAAGTAGTGTGGTCGCACTTTTATAAGAGTGTGTGCAAGTTAAAAGCCGTTGAATCAAACACTTTGCTTTAATTTTAAGATATAGTATGTGGAACAAGAATAGAAACGTTATAGAAATAAAATGGAAAACTGGGTCGCTATGTATTTTGAAAAAGACAAATTCCGAAGAATATATTTTAACCAGACGACAGATTGTTCTGAAAACACAGCACCCAGAAAGTTTTATCAATATCTTCGGAGCTATTTTCTAGCAAATCCAAAAGTTTAAATACCGTTACTTGAAAGGTAGTACTTAATCTGAACCAGGCTTAAACGAAATGAAAAGAAGCCAGACGACCGTTTAAGCTGTAGTTTGATGTGAAAAAGCGCCCAGAGAAACTGACGTGGTGTGGAAAAGTACTTTTTTGGGCTTCGCTATCTAACGTCATGTCTCATGTTTGATGAAGACCTAGAATTTTGTCCGAACAACATCAACATTTGCCCCATAGAAAATGTTATTTGTTAAAAATGTAAATGATCATAGAACGCAATGATAAATTATATTAATTACACAACGCGTGTTAGATACATCAGATTGTAACGAAGCGTTACAACTCTCACTTTTTTTGGTATTATTATATAAATATGTTTATATTCTAACTTTCCTTGTCAACAACGACTGACCCTGCAAGTTGCCACTGTTCTTTTGTATTTTGCCAAACGAGAATTTGTTTCTAAGACCAACATCACAAACTAAATGTAGTCACATGATCCACACATTCCAAGCCGGCATTACAAACAAAAGCCACAACAACAAAACATGTTTTCATGGGCAAGAGAAATTGATTTCGACCATTATAGCTCACACGATGTTGCTGCTGCCAAACACAATAAGAAGGCAGAGAAAAAAAACCAAAGATCATGATGGACGTCCAAAAAAATCATCTGGACCTGACAACATATCCAGCTACATCATAAAGAAGCTTCCCCAAGTCGTGATGATATATTTAACAATAATATTTAACAACTGCATCAACAACAGCTATTTCCCGGAAAAATGGAAGAAAGCAAAGATAGTAGCTATTCCTTTCGTGGCATCGTGCATGTCAAGTGTCAAAATAATGATGAGATGATAAAAATAAACAACATCGGAGAGCTGGAAGATCTAAAGAAAAACATCGCTTTATCGACAACGTTGCCAGGAGCGAAAAATTTTAATCTTCAACTTTAATCATTAAAACTCTACATTCATTGGAGACTTTTTTTAATTTTGTAAGAAATGCTAATATGTAATTGCTTTCATTTCCAGTTAAATTTTGAATTTCAACTCTAACTTTTTCTATATTTTATTTTAAATTATCGATCCATTTCAATTTATAATTATTTAATCAATTAATTAATTTCTTACTCCTAGCAAGTTACCAAACGTGCAGCAAGGATAATTATTCCTTCACTTATTTATAATTTAAATTTTAAATTTTCAATTACTATTTTTCCCTCTCTGTTAAATCACTGTTCTTATATTTTCACGGGGTTTGTTTAGTGTTTTTAGACTAATTGTCCAATGTCCAATGACACAGTTAATATTACCAAAACTTTGCTTAAAGTTCTTGTGTCTCGGAGTCGAGGTTTTAATGTTTGCCATATCAATGCTCAAAGTCTCTTCAAAAAGATTGATGAGTTTCGTGATTTGTTTGAGAGGTCAAAGGTTGATGCTGTCTGTGTGTCTGAAACGTGGTTCACAAATGTTAATGATAATTTGTTCTCGATGAATGGGTACAAACTTTTACGAGTTAATAGACAGGAACGTATTGGTGGAGGGGTAGCGATATATTTAAAAGAGTCCTATAAAACCACACTCCTGTACTCTTCCCCCCCAAACAGTGCTTTTGAGTGTCTTTTTGTGAAAGTCGTAAATAATAATGAAAATCTTATTCTCGGAGTAGTGTATAGACCTTATTCACACGTCGATTTATCACCATTGTATTTGTTTTTGGAAGAGAACTCTGTAAACTTTCCTAATATTATTATTTGTGGCGACTTCAATAGCAACCTCTTAGTAGATGACTCTTTAACCAGCTGCATGACGGCATTAAATCTTTGTGCAGTTAATACCACAAATCCAACCCACTTTTCTCGCACCTCTAGTACTTTGTTGGATATATTTTTTGTTTCTGACCATAACAAAGTTATTTTATATGATCAGCTTTCTGCCCCTGGTTTTTCTCGACACGACTTAATATTTCTCTCCTTCGATTATGCTGTTGTTAGATTATGCAAAACGTATCAATACCGTGATTTCAAAAACATAAATTATAGTGCTCTTCAATCGGACTTAGAAAGTATTGACTGGCAAGGAATATATTTCTTGTTGACACCAGATGAACAGGTTGATTTTCTTCAACAAAACTTAAAAAATATCTACAACCTTCATGTACCTTTGAAAACCAAAAATATTACATTTAAAAACAATCCTTGGTTCAATAGTGAGATTAAACACGCAATTTGCCTACGGGATCTAGTCTATGAACGATGGAAACGCTTCAGAATAGCCGAAGACCGCCAACAGTACCGAAGGTTGCGAAATAGATGCGTGAGTCTAATAGGGGCTGCGAAAACGAGATGGAATGTGCAACATCTGGGTCTGTCACAAAATGGCCGTCAACTTTGGAAAAGTCTCAGAGAAATTGGTATTGGAAAACAGCAACATTCAGATGTGGATGTCGATTGCAATGATTTGAATTTGCAATTCATATCATCAGTCCCACAAACAAATTCGAACAATTTGTGTACAACCTTACAAGTCCGTCACCCTTTGCCTTCCAATCCTGATATTTTCTTTGACTTTACCAGTGTTACGCCTGAAGATGTTGTAGAAAGTGTTTTGTCTATAAAGTCAAAGGCGACTGGTTTTGATGAGTTACATCCTTCATTTATTTATGCCGTCCTTCCTGTAATTCTTCCGTTTGTTACGCACCTGATAAACACTATCCTTACGAAAAGTCTTTTTCCTACTCAATGGAAAGTCTCCAAAATAATTCCGGTTCCAAAAAACCAAAGCAAAAAGGAGTTCAGACCGATATCAATTCTGCCTTTTATTTCAAAAGTAGTTGAAAGACTAATGCATAATCAAATCACCACTTATCTTAGAAATAACAACTTGCTGTCACCAAACCAATATGGTTTCCGCACAAATCATAGCAGCGTTTCTGCTATCACTGACATCGTTGAGCAGACAAGAAAGGCATTGGATGAGGATCAAGTCACATTTCTGGTACTGCTTGATTATTCTAAGGCTTTTGATACAATCGACCATTCCATATTGTGTAATAAGCTTGTGCATCGGTTTTATTTCAGTACTCTGGCAGCAAAACTTGTTTCATCCTATTTGTCGGAAAGAAAACAGGCAGTGGCTACAGGTGGCCGCGTATCTGAACTTCTTCCTCTAACCCGTGGAGTTCCTCAGGGATCGATTCTGGGTCCTCTTTTGTTTTCAGCATACATCAACGATTTACCATTGGTTATTAGGCATTGTGCAACACGTATGTTTGCTGATGACGTTCAGATTATAAAACATTGTCGCCTAGGTCTTATTGAAGATTGTGCTGATTGCATCAATCAGGAATTGAAAGGCATATTTGAATGGTCTAGCAAAAATGGCCTCCTTCTTAACCCAAACAAAACCAAATGCCTGGTGATTTCGAGGAAACCAATTGACGTTTCCTACTTTCCAGTGCTTGCAATAAATAATAATCCAGTGCAATATGTTGACAAGGCAAAGAACCTGGGAGTTTATTTTAATGGGACTCTTTCATGGAATGACCACATAAATGCAGTAGTAGGAAAATGTTATGGAGTGCTTCGCAATTTACGGGTTTCGCAAAAGTTTACTCCAATTAACACAAGAAAAATGCTCGTCAAATCGCTTGTTGTACCCATTCTTACTTATGGCTGTGAAGTTTTTTGCAATACCGATGCTGTTAGCACTAGAAAGCTTAATGTAGTTTTTAATAATGCTACTCGTTATGCTTATGGCCTTGGACGATATTGTCACATTTCATCTTTCTCTAAAAGTTTGTATGGAGTATCATTTGATAACCTTATTAAAATAAAAACCCTTATATGTCTCTTTAATATAATTCACTCACAAAAGCCACCCTACCTCTTTCAGCAGATTCGTTTCTTGTCTTCTCAAAGAAGCAGTCAAATATTGATCCCTCGATTTAGTTGTCTGACATCGGAACGCCAATTTTTTGTTAATTCTTCTCGATTATGGAATATGCTTCCACGTGAAATTAGAAGAACAGAGTCAATAGTTTTATTTAAAAAATCCTTGTTCAACCACTTTGCGTCTATTCCTTAAATTCTCTGTTAGTATTTATGATACCTTGAAAGTTTAAACTTGCTGTGCGATTTAACTTTTTAATTCTCTTATTGTTGTTAGTATTTGGTAATTTGTTATTTTGTTATTTTGTTATTTTGTTTTTGTTTGTTCTCTTATTTCAATTATTTATTTCTTAATTATTTTTTATTAACATTGTTTACTTGTTGATTTTTTTCTTTTTTGTTTATTTCAATTTTGTTATCGATCATTGTAATGCTTGATTATTAAAAAGATGTTTATCTTAAAATTGAGTAATAAAAATAAAATAAATAAATAAATAAATAAATAAATACAAATCTAGAAGAAAGAAGACAGAGGTTCGGTGTCAGGATATCGGCCAATATCACTGCTAAATAGCACCAGCAAAATCCTCGAAGGACTCATTTTACGAAGACTTAAGTCATACAGCGACGGCAACAACATCATCCCAAACATGCAATTCGGATTCCGGGCCAAACATTCGACTCTGCATCCTCTTCTAAGGTTCCAGAAGGACGTGGTCAGCACTCTCAACAACTATCAGGTGGTAGTTGGATGCTTTCTTGATATCGAGAAAGCATTTGACAGTATATGGATCAACGGCCTGATCCATAAACTTACTTTACTTAATTTTCCAGCAACATTAATAAAAATAATTTATAGTTTTCTTTCTTCCTGATTCTTCTTCGTCCAAATTGAAAACAGCCAGTCAACAACTAAAGCCATCAGAGCTGGAGTAGCTCAAGGATCCAAACTAGGACCATTTCTATACAGTATATTCACTTCCGATCAGCCACAGCCCGAGAACGCGATGAATCTACTGTATGCGGATGACTCACTCACATACGCCAAATCGATGTCAGCAATTATCGCAGCCAGAAAAGTTGAAGAACACGTGAGAAGACTGTGGGACTACTACGTGAAATGGGGCATCAAAGTTAATTCTGCAAAGTCGGAGTTAGCTTGCTTCAGAAGACCTGTGCGACGCCAAAATACACGTTCAGCCACTACTTGCCGCAGTATAATAGTGAATCTACCAGATGGAACCCAATTGACACCCAAGCCAATTGTGAAGTACTTGGGAATCAACTTTGAGGAAAGGTTACGCTTCAACCCACACTTATCAGCACTCCTCAAAAAAGCCAATTACGCCTTTCGTCGCATTTATCCACTAATGCGAAAAAGAAATATCCTTAATCAAAAGACGAAGTTGCTTCTATATAAGCAACTAATATGGCCCATAGTTACATACGGTTTCCCGGTTTGGTTCACAACATCAAAGATAAGTATGAAGAAGATCGGAGTAAGGATTTGCACGGATCTTCACTTCGATCAACGACGGAAGAAGTACCCAAGCAACAAACGACTCTACGAGGCAGCAGCGATAACACCGTTGGACAAGTATATGACGGAATCGGCTAGAAGGTTGGCGACAAATTTAGTCAACCATCCGAATCCTCTAGTGAGCACAATCAACAGTGAAGAACGGCATCCTGAACCACGATACCTGGACATAACTGCGCTAATGGACGAAGGAATTATCAGAATCAACGACGACGAAGCTATTCAGTTTTACGAGGAAGCAGCGTCAACTTACCACCGTGGCTAGTAGACAATTCACCAACACATCAAGGAAAACCGGATTTGAACAACCCGAGATGGACACCCCCACTTGACTATTAATATAAGTATAATTAATGACAATTTTTTTCTTTAAATGTATTATAAAATTATCAATGTGCGGGTGGCAATGGTACAGTGGATGAAGTGATTGGTTGCTAATCTAAGAGATGTGGGGTTCGAGCCCCAGCCTGGGCAGCAACTTTTCAATATTCTCCCAGCTTCAACTGGACGCCACCCGTGGGATTTTCATGAGATAAATATCACCTATTTCTCAATCCATTGTACCAACAAAAAACCTTTCCTATATTTCTATTTCTTCTAACTATTGCCTTGCAGTTTGCATTCAAAAAGACCTTGGGTCTTACAGGCATATAGTTAAAAATTATTATTATTATTAAAAATGTATATAGTTAGGCCCCTTCTCTGCTTTGACTTATCCCCACCAGTGGCTAAGGGGTCTTAGTGGACTTACAAACTATTATACGCTTACTATTATTGAAATAAGGTATCAGTTGCCACCAGGGGGCCTTTATACCTGCTGATCCACCAGAGCGATAGCCTGCCGTTTGGCAACCTCGATAGTTTGCGTTTAGGGTTAAGAATTGTATAGCATAATAACAAATCATTGTTCTCAGGGATTGAATACCGGAGACAAGTAAAGAATACGTAGCCCCGCAGAAGCAACAGCTGGAGCGCAGAGAAAAAACCAGTAAGTTGCGCCAGTACAACAAGCACCAGACGACTCGAATAAATTAAGAAGAGGGCAGGGAAGGATATATGAATAAAGTTATAATAATGTATGAAACGAATTAAATGAAAAACCCATTTTATAATATAAACAAATAATTATTATTATTTTATTGTAGCGGAATTTTTATCATTATTACATTTTACATATATTGCACAATTTACAGAGATTGGTATATAAACTACCTTACTACTGCCAAGTTATATTAAGTCCATATTTTACAAGCATTTTCTTAAGTGGGAAGATTGAAGGAAAGCTACAACTAAAAACCTTCATTAAATAGAAAAAAAAAAAAAAAAAAAAAAAAAAAAAAAAAATAAGTAAATAATTAAACGAGATTGTCGGTGGTGCGCATCTTACAAATTATAATGCCATAATTCAAAACGTCTTTTACATGGTTGAGTGTACAAAATAAGTATACAGATTTGGTCTTAGTTAATTACAGAAATAGAAAAACATACATATAATATTAATTATATGTATATGTATAAATATAATATATAATAGAAAAAAAAAATTAACAAATATATAAATAAATAAATAAATCAATAAATCCATAAATCAATAAATCCAATAAATAAATAAATAAATAAATAAATAAACAAGTAAATATTAGAGACAAAAGCAAAATATATTATTTTTATTACTAATAACAGAAAAAAAATACATAAATAGAGAAACAAGCTAGAAGATGAACAGATAAATTAGACAAAATAATAGATAAATACATATTTACATAAAATGAATAAATAATTTAACTAATAAGAAATCACACTTTTTTTTAAATTTTTATTTAGATATAAAGAAAATATATATTAAGTATAAATATGTATGTGAATCACTAAATACAGACATTAAACATCAATAAGATAATCTTGAGATTAGAGCATTATCAGAAGAACTACAGGAGACATTGTATTTATCTTTAAGTTTTGAAATTCGACTCGAAATAGGTTCAATATTAGCAAGAATATGCAATTCGACAGTTGAAAAATGCCAAGGAAGCCTCAACATCATTTTCAAAAGTTTGTTTTGTGATACCTGCAGCCTTCGTATATGGCTTTTAGCACAATTACCCCACGCAGAAGAACCATACAACATAATCGCCTGGAAAATCGCTTTGTAAATTAAAAGTTTGTTTTCCTTATTTAACTTAGATTTTCGGTTAATAAATGGATATAGAATTTTGATTGTAGTATTTACTTTTCTAATAGCTTCTTGAATGTGCAGACCAAATGTTAACTTTGTATCTAGATGTACTCCAAGATATTTTACACTGCTTTTCCAATCAGCCCTTATACCGTCAATAAGAAGAGAGTTGCTTGGCAAGAAACAAGCTTTTCTTTTACGAGTAAAAGATTGCTTGGGTCTTGGAGGCGTTAATTTTAATCTTCCAGTCATTGAAATAAAGCTGTACCGTATTCAAAGCTAATTGCAGGTTGGTTTCAATAGTGGAACCAATTGAATTAGAAGAAAAGATACTTGTATCGTCAGCAAATATGGCTTTCTCGCAGTTGGGTAAATGCGGAAAATCTGACGTAAAAATAATATAAAGGATTGGGCCAAGGACAGATCCTTGGGGAACTCCCGCGGTGCAAACAGAGATTTCAGACAAAAAGTTGTTAACGGATACTATGAATTTTCTGGACAATAAAAAGGATTGAACGATCTTTATAACATAAATGGGAAAGTTAAGGATCAAAAGCTTATGCAAAAGTCCACTGTGCCAAACAGAATCAAAAGCCTTTTCAATGTCAAGCAAAACCATACCTGTACTTTTACCAAGCGCAAAATTTGTTTTAACGTGGTCAGTTATCCGATGAATTTGGTTTACTGTGCTATGAAAGGCTCTAAAGCCAAATTGTTCCAGAGGTATAATATTGTTAGCATCAATGTGTGCTAGAAGTTTTTGTTTTATTATTTTTTCAAAACATTTACTCAGAGAGCTCAACAAAGATATAGGTCTATAACTTCCTGGCAAACTTGCGTTCTTTCCTGGTTTTAGTATCGGAATAATTTTTGCAATTTTCCATTCAGTTGGAAAATAGCCTATTTGAATGCAACTGTTAAACAGTAGCTGCAGGAATTTGAAGCCTGACCTTGGAAGATTTTTCAAGTATAAATTCCGTATGCTGTCGAACCCTACAGATTTACGCATTTGTAATGTTTGTATAACTAATCTAACATCTTTAGTTGAAATAAAACCAGCTTCGCCATTGACTGCACTTGAGTTAATAGGATTCAAATAAAAATTATAATTGTGAATTTATAATCAATCTTATTCAAAATTTTTGTGTTTTCTTTGATAACGGACCTTGAAAATCTGACGAGCAAAACCCCGACTGGAGAGGAAACGGCAACGCTTTATTGCCTCTATGCTCTCATTCTTCCGTTGTATGTAACAAAATTATGTACCTACATGTGGCGGTATGTTTTTTATAAGTCAAAAGCTGATCTCCTTTATTTCGAAGAAATCTAAAGAAGATAGAGTTTTACTTGTCATTGAAACTGTAATCCCCTTCGAGCGTCAAACCATTCAATTTTAATTCACATTTCATTAATCGAGCAATAAATGCTAGTAAAATTTACCACTTACCATTGCCGCTGATATTGCATTGGTCGTGGTAGATTTTAAAATGAGTATCGGTATACAATGAACACTGTGTGGGACAGGCTTACCTCAGGTCGAATAATGTGTCAAGAGCATTATGTCAATGGGCTGGACATGGGGCAGCCATAGTGGCAGAACTACACGATTCAGCTTTTTGATTGCAATTTTAGAAATGCAGCCTGCAATTTGTTAACATAATGCACCTTTTAAGTTTTAAGCAACCACAATTATGCATTTTCGTATCATAGTGTAAAATTGGGCAATTTAAGTTCCATTAGCTGGATTCGTTGTGAACGAAATGAATTTTTAACCACATGGCCAACAAAATGGAAACCAACCATCCCTATATACGTATATAAAATACAACAAGTGAACAATATTGGATTATAACGGGATTAGTTCTTAAGCGACTAATTTACATTTAGTGTCGGTTTTGGAAAAGATTCAATTGGTCAGATATTGGGATTTGTTTTTGTGGATTTATTTGAATTAATTTTGAATTTAGGATTTTGGGATAGGATTCGAAAGTGTGGCAAAGGACATTCAATATTTACTTTGCAATCAGAGTAAAATAATTGAGTTTAAGGGAATTTTATTAACGCGGTTTGAATTTTTGTAAAGTTACTCAAAAATAGATCATTTGAAGCCATGCGTAAGACAGTGCTATTAGAAAACCAACAAAGTGTCCACTGCTATGACGGTTTCATAATCTGTTCAACAAAAATTGTCAGTATACAAAGAACTTACAATACACAAGACCTCTAGATAATTTGTTTTTTGACATAGGGTTGCTGTTGCCCAAAATAAAAACCTTGTAATTTGAACCAGTTTTCTGCTGTAGACAAACGCTTTCTTCCAGCTTTGACAGGGTTCCCAATATGTTCTAAGTTTGTAATGCACTCAACCCCTTATGTCAATAATTCATATACATCAAAGGAAAAGGACGCCTTCCTATTAGATAGGCACCCAGGGGACTTGGTGGGCCAAAAAAGGGCTCTCGCAGAATATGTATTATATAAATGAAGAAGAGATAGATACATTTTCTACCTCCTTTGTACGACATGCCCTGCACTGTGTTAAGGGCCACAATTCTTCTTGGCAGAATTTCTCTTCAATGACAAGGACAAACTGATAAGCTTAAATTTTAATTCTCTCTTAAAAATCGTAAAAAATACAAATTTGGTAAAAAGACCTCAACATTTTTGCTGATGCATGACAATGCTAGACCACACGTTGCTAGGTGCGTTACCGATTACTTTCAAGAAGTTGAAATTGGGGTGATGGCTTGACCTGAGATACGCTCCCCTGCTAGGGAAAGTGATAAGGAGGCGACCTGCCATTCCAGAGACACTCAGTGGGCTGAGATCTGCTCTGATCGAGGAATATTAATATTTGGACGACACTATTGTAACAAACCTTATTAAATGTAGTTTTGGCCGATGCCCAGGCGAATATAAGCTTTGATATATGTACATACCTATAATGTTCACGGGGGCAATACTCACTATTAAGGGAACGGGATATGGTTGAAAAAAAAAATATTTTAAAATAAAAATGAAGAAGTATGTTAATTTATGAAGTTTGTGTTGTTTTTGTTTTTTTCTAATTTCGTCCTTCCTTTTTTTTTTTTTTTTTTTTTTTTGATGAATTTCTTTTTTTTTTCATTTTAATAAACAGAACTGTATTTATAAAGAGGTTTATTTTAAATCACCTAAAAATATTGAAAAATTTGAAGGTGCACCACAGTTAACTAAAGAGAACCATTCAATTGTCACACAACACTAATGTTAAATGTTTTCCTGCTGACTCTCAACGTTGAAAGTTTTATTTCACCACCATTTTTACTTGCGATTATAGGTACTATAAGGCAAGTTATGCATTCGTAAAAAAAAAAAATTTTTTTTTGACAATCAAACATAACATTACGATGATAGAGAAGCCTAAAAAAGTGGGTCCGACAATTCTGTCTGTCTGTCTGTCTGTCTGTCTGTCCGTATGTCTGTCTGTATAGTTACCTACAGCCTTAACGGCTGGACCGATTTGCTTCAAACTTGGTACATAGTATTATTATGACGTCCTACAGAGGGGTTTTTGGAATTAGCATTCTAGCTCCAAAACTAACGGTACCTGCCATACGATTTTTTGTGAAAAATAATTTTTTCTCAAAAACGGCTCCTACGATTTTGATAAAACTTTCTGAATTGTGTTTTCTGTGCAAACTTTATGTTTTGGTTGGAATAGATTTTTCAGGAAAAGTCTTATAACGGTACCTCCCATAGGACCGGTTTTTTTAAATCCGATTTTCTCGTAAGACACTTGACGGATTTCAATGAATTTTTTAATGTAGAAGCCCTCTTATAAAAGAAATAATATAATTTGGAAAATTTTTCAAAAATTTTTTTTTTGAATTTTTTAAAAAATTTTCAAAATTTTTTTTTAATTTTATTTTTTTCCAAAAACGGTTAAATTTATATTTTTTTAATTTTATTTTTCTGATAAAAACTACAAAGTGCTAGAAGTTGGCATACTCAAAAAAAAATTGGAATATATTTTCGAAAAGTTTTTCAAAAAAAACTGTTTTTTGAAAAAACTGGTCCAACGATTTTGAAAAAAATTTTCGCAAAAATTCAAAAACGTAAAAGAAACATGATGGCTTACTTCATTTTCTCCAAAAAACGTTTTAGGTATTGATTTTTAAGTGATTTATAAAATTTCATATGATTTTTTCAACGCTTTTTTCCCAAAATCTCAAGCACCCAAGACCATTTTAACACATTAGAGCAAGTTCGTACGACCCAGTCGTGCACTTTATTTCTTATCATGATGTATTTCAAGTTCGATAAAATAAAAATAGACAAATAAAAAAAATCTAACCACATTTTTACCTTTTCGTTAAGAAGTGTGAAAAGATTCATTTCAGACACTTAAGTCTATCATATTTAAAAAAAAAAAAAAACATAAAATATCTGACTCCATTTAATAACAGTTATTCAAGCTTTTTACTCAACAAAAACGACGTGAAACTCAAAATTTTATTACTTTCATGTTATTTAATTATAAAGTTCTTCAACGCTTGCAAGACTCCATGCATACACATACACAGACGCACACGCACACAGAGGTAAAGTTATCTGCAATTCCACTTATGCTCTCGGGTTTCTCGTTCCTCTTGAATTGAACTCTTCTTGCCGTGCAACTTTTGGCTTTCCATTACCTACACTATACATGGCATACACTTCTGTAAAGGATGCAACTTAAATGTGATGTTGATTGACGCTAACGTTCCAACTCTGGCACAAAGTATTTTATACTTTTAAGTTTTAACCTGTCTACAGATAGATACACACACACACACACACACACACACACACATGATGCCAGGCCAGACATTGATGACTATGCGATGATAAGCGTATGATGATGACGTACAAAAAGCATAACAATCATCTCGCACTTCGCTCGCTGGCGTTAGCTGCTGTCGCTGTGTCCTTTGTTCTCTCTAACGGTATCGCACGCATTCGCTATACATACACACATTCAAGCTATCAAAATATTTTGAGGCAATATTATTCCAACCCCGAAGGATCTAATTTGCATTAATGTTTTATGAAAATTAAAATTAAAATCTCTTCAAGCGTGCACGTGAGTTGGGTTCGGCTTCGGGTTCGAATTGGGGTTCGGGTGCGGGATCGGGTCTTGGCTTGGATCTGTCAAAAGTACGGAATTCGCTTCTTGGATGAAGTTAGTGCGTCGGAAAAGTTTTTCCTACAAAAGTACGTTAACATCGTCGGCATAGTCCTTGTCATATTATATGCGTCGCTTTATAATCCTTTGCAGGGTTTCCTAGTTTTTTTTTATTTTTTAAGAGAGAGTGAGAAAGAGCAAATTTAAAGGTAAACCAAAAAATTTCAAAAAGGATGATGCTTTGTCAAGAATAGAGTGACATGGATACGACCCACACAAGACCCGTGACAGAATTATGGCCCCCCAAAAACTAAGTATCCGAGAATCATGCTTGGAACAAATCACACAATTAAATTAGCCTTGTTATGAATATCCCCCATGGGACGGACGCGACTGTTCTATGCTTACCAGGAAAATATTATTTGTTTTCTTCCGCTCCCATTTCTATCCTATTAACAGGATCAGGAGGATTTTTTTTGTGGAAAATTCCTTGCCAAGTTTAATTTTAATGTTGAAAACATTTTTAATTGGACGTTTTTTGATGATGGAGGATTTATGAACCGTAAGATGATTTTAAGAGCCACGCAAATACTTAAGATTGACAAACACAAACACAGCCCATCCTTTAAAAATGCATATATAGGCAGGCGAGGGCGAGTGGTGCCGGTGCGTAATGGTAATAAACGAAAGTGGTTTACTCACATTATGTAGCCCCATTTTCGTTAAGTAGATACGCATGCATATGTGTGTGTGTTTTGTGTGAAGGGGATGAGTGAAGTTAAAAACGTTGAAAGAGTGTAAATAATTTATTTTTAAGTATACTAAAAAAAAAAGGGATATGGGCCTTGAAATAAAATGAAATTTATGACAGCCAAAAGTTGAGGAAGAACATACTGGGACTCAAAAATTTTATTGAAAACAATGCTTTTGAGTGAAACTGCTCAGAAAAATTTTAAAACCTAATTGTCTGGTACTGACGCTAACACTTGAAAAGGAAATTGAGGAGGAAGGTTTTGCTAATTTACGGTTCAGGCAGTGATGCGTATGTCGAAAGGAAAGATTTCTAGGAAATATGCGCATCAACAGTTGTAACCTTTCACATCAACTGAAATGAGTGAAAAATTTAATTTTCCACTTACCAGAAAAAGGTGTGATGGTGATATAAGATTTTGGTCCTACGAACTACCTCTTACTCCAAAGGAACTTACTCCCATTAAATTCGGATTGTTGTGCGAAGAAACTTAATTTGACTTACCTCTGTTCCTTACTTCAGAGTCCAAGCGAACTAAAACCTTTGAAATGAATACGGACCACTAACCACTAGTCAAAAAAAAAAAGAGCTAGCTAGTCAGCAGTAGGGGAGAGTGGGGCTTAAATTAGCAGGGATAAGAAGTAGTGAAGATTCTAGGCCTTTCCTTTTTGATAAATGCAACTTATTCCATTTTTTTGTTTCTTTAATAATGGCTGTTCTTTGCACAATTATTTAAAAAATATATATTTTTGTTAAAAGTTTTATTAAATCGAAATAAGAGTTATATTTTTTTCTTACCGCAGCTTTATAAAATAATAATTGGCTCAAAATACTATTTTTTTTTTTTTTTTTATAATTCTATTATTATATAATGTTACAACTAGCCCCATTGTCGGGGTAAGTAGTTGTAACAACGAGTTTTTTTTAATGTAATATCTTAACATCTTCTGAGCAGACTTTGTACAAGGTTTTTGGCGTATCTTGTAGCTGAAACATGGCTCTTAAGTTAAAAATATGTTTGGCTGACTTATATCTTCAAAATTTTGTGATCTACACTGGTTTTCGTAAAAAAGTGTTACTTTTAGCCCCACTCTCCTCTACATGCTTCAATTGGTAAACGAGTGATCTTTCTTACCCTATGTTTTTGGTACTTCCATATAAAGGGTGTTTTTTAGCACAGATAAATTCTTTTAGTTGCTGTACATATGGCTTTCTTTGAAGATAATTCTATGCCGTTTTTATTTGAGTTTGATTTCTGACATAATGACCAACCGGCTGGTATGGTTGTAGTCCAATTGCGGGGACCACTTCACTTTTGGCAGTATTTGGGGTCGTTTATAGGTAATTACGCGGTGAATGTTGTTTTCCAAAAATCGTCAATCGTCTCTGGCTTGTATGTGTGTAGAGTAGCGACTTAACATAACCCAACAGAAAATAGTCTATAGCAGTGTTAAATCGCACGAACCTGAAGGATATCCTACAGGTCTAAAACACGAAGTAATGTGCTCAACACACTTTTCCTTCAACAATCAATATGGCAAGCACTGTGTGACATGTTGCGCTGTCTTGTTGAAATCCCGCAGCTTATCCACATCAGGGCTACTCCATGGCTCTATGGTGGGTCTCCTTATTGACTGTAACCCACTGGCCGGCATCGTTTTTGAAGAAGTAAGAACCAATACATAACAGTTTTGTTTTTGAAGCAGCCATTCAACCAAAATAGAGCTTCATCGCTGAAAAAATGTTTTTTATGAAAATCGGGATCAACAGTATCCTCGGTGATCGTGCAGCTTCAATTATCCCACGAGTAGGCCAACAAACCAAGATTTTTCTGCAAAATTGTCCATAAAGTGTATGCTTTAACAGCAACAATACCTTCTCGGTACACACTGTACGACATCACAGATGATGAGTATTATTATTTCGAGTAAACTTGGTGCGAAAACGTTGATCGGAATTAATTCCTCTGATGAACGATTGTGCTGACCATCATATGGACGTAGAGCGCTATGCGTTTCGTGAACAAAACCCTGTTTTTCAAAATAAATTTGTACTATTTACATGCGTTGTTCAGGCGTCTGTCGATTCATGATGAAATGGAAAACCAAGCTTTAAATAAATCATATGACAGATGACATGTTAATGAAAACAGTACTAGAATTCCAAAGTTCTATACCTCTATAAAAGCTCCCTTGACTATTGAGTCCTTAAATGCATTAAGTTGAACTGATTTGAATGAATGTTTTATCGCTTTTCACCGAAAGTTTAATACTTTTGCTGTGAAACTATTAACTTTTAACTATTAACTTTCAATAATAAACAGATTCTCTGAGCATGGAGAAATCGTATTAAATTTCATAAAATGTGCCATAAATAGAACGATCCAACAAAATTACATCAAACGCTCTATTTAAGTACGTTCCCCAATTTATTTTATCTTCAAAACCATAATGGTACTCATATAATTACTGACTTGAATGTGATGCTTTACTAAATAAACGATGTAATTTTTCACAAAAGAAGGCCTTCCAAAAGTTATGACTAAAATTCATATATGATCCTTATATTATGTCAAGACATTACCTGTAACTACCTCATTTAAATTGTTCTCTAAAATATATTCAAACATATCCCAGGAATGTGCCACACTTGAAAAAAATTATAGGAGAAAAAAAAAACTACAAAATATCATTAAAAATGTATCTCCTACTCGAAAACCGTTTGTTTCTAATGTTGTCGCGCATCGTTATGTACAATGAAAACAAAGAAGGGTATAAGAACCCATAACAAGAGAGTAACCCTCTGCTTCGGGTGTATAATAGGTTAATTTTACAATCATCCAACTGTAAAATTAAAATGAATATAATACACATTTTCTATTTTGCCTTTTTATATTATTTTATAATTTTTTTGTTTTTTTACTTTTATATTTTACTCGCGATATAAGGTGTTTGAGTGTAAGGGTATGTTAAGGATTCGTGAAAAAATGTGTGGCAAGCGAACAGGCGTTGAGAGTTCAAAGCCTTTTGTTTTCAAAATAAATTAAAACTGAACCCGATCAGGATCTTCATTTACTACTTTATCATTAAGAACCTCTCTTAAAACCCTAAGGTTTTACACTTTGTTGTTCGGAACAAATCGTCCTAACATGGCTATATAATTAATGGAATAAACCCTGTTTAAGGTCCACAATGGACTGTCTGCGTTACCTTAAGTAAGTAAGTAAACCCTGTTTAAGGTGATGTAATCTAAAAGAAACCCGACACTCACCAAAACATTGCGTTAGTATACTACAATCGTATATAAAAACAAAGAACCCACAAATGCTGATTGATTTTTTTCCATAATGTACGACATAATGAGTGTAACCTCTTCAATTGGGGCAGATCTGAATCAAAATTTGATCCAGTTATCCAGATCAGCAATCTTTTCTATACTAAACAAATGTTTATCTAATAAAAAAAAAAGAAGATTATTTAACTGGCGCCCAACGTGGGACTCTGTGAAAACTATGTTTTATTTAATTTAAAAAAATGCCACAAAACCAAATGCGTACGACTCAGATGTGCACTTTAGAAAATCGTGCCTTACGATGTTTGCTGTTGTTATTGTGAAGTGTGTGAATTAGTTTGGTCTGGGGTGTCTTCGAGCTTCTTCTATATAGCACCCCAACAAACGCAGCACAATGACTCCTAGTAAATTTGGCCGCCTTATGGCTCATAACATTCCGCATATAAAATGGAAATAAAAATGAAAGCAACGAAAGATACAAACGCAACGAAAAAAAAACTCGAATATAATTTGGCAAAGAATTTTCCACAGATTAATTTTTATGGATCTTCCAACATTACGCGGTGCGTTACACGAGGAGATAGATGCTTCTTCATTTCCTTAGGTTGGGTTGGGGTAATGTGTCTTGCTCATCCTTAAGTCTAGTGATGTGAGGGCGGGGAAACACGAAGTGCCTAGGTGGTCTATCCTGAGAACTCCAGATACATATATTATATAGGGGAGGCTTAAATCTCCCCCAAAACACTTGTTCTCCCACTCTATCTTCTCTCGTTGTGGCAGAGTGTTGGCCAACTTTTTAACCAAATATTTTGAGTAGCTTAATCACTTTTCCGCACAGACGATGATTTTTTTTTTTTTTTTTTTCTTCTTTGTTCCTCTCCACTTTTTGAATTCATTAGTTTAGCTTGGACTTTCAACTTTTTTTTTCTGGGATTTTCATTCTCTTTCCAACTCCATTCCTCATTTTTTTTTCTTGGATATTCTGCGGGAAAATCTTGTAGATGTTGGAGATTGGGTGTGAATTTTAAGGACACTCTCACACTGTTTGTTTGGTGATGAGAAGATGTTGATTTTCTTGAGTTTTTGAATTTGGCTTTGATACGCTAATCTGTTTTCTTTTAATTGGAATTGGAAATGTGTGGGTTTGGCTTGTATTTGTTGTTGTTTGTTTATTTGTTTGGGGTAGAAGATGTTGTGCATTTGTTCGTCGTAGTTATTTTTGCGGGGGAAATTAGAATTAGACATTAAAAATGCAAATTAATTAAATTGGAGATGAATATTGACAGCGCGCTTGGCAGTTCTGTATTCCAGTTACAGAAATTGAAATTCTTTATTCTGACGTAACGCTTTTCTAGAGAGGATATACAATATACATATATATATTTGTTTTTGTATTTTGATATTAATTGCATTTCAAGGATGATTATCATCAAATTAAAACTCTAATAAGAAGTTACATTTTGATTGGACGAAGTCTTCCGAAGTAATTTTAGATAAAAGATTTCCTCTGAAAATGTATGTTTCTTTACATGAATTTATGTAAAGGGTGTTTTTTAGAGGTATAGAAATTTAAAACTGTATAAAACAAAGATGATTTTTTACTTGCGATTATAGGTATACCTACTTCATATACCTAAGGCAAGTTATGCATTCGTAAAAACAAAAATTCTAACAATCAAACATGACACTATACGATGAAAGAGAAGTCGAAAAAAGAGGGTCCGACAATTCTGTCTGTTTGTTTGTCTGTCTGTCTCTCTGTCTGTCAGTCTGTATCGGCACCTACAGCCTGAACGGCTGGACCGATTTGCTTCAAACTTAGTACAAAGTATTATTTGGAATTAGCATTCTAGCTTTAAAACTAACGGTACCTGTTCTACGTTTTTTAGTGAAAAATTATTTTTTCTCAAAAACGGCTAATCCAATTTTGATAAAACTTTCTGAACCGTTTTTTTCTGTTCAAACGATATGTTTTGGTTGAAAGAGATTTTTCAGGAAAAGCAAATGGTACCTCCCATAAGACCGGTTTTTTAAATCCGATTTTCTCGTAAGCCCCTTGGCGAATTTCGATGAAATTGTTTATGTAGAAGCCCTTTTACAAACAAAATAATATTAATTCTTAAATTTTTCAAAAAAGTTTTTTGAGTTTTTTAAAAAAGTTTCAAATTGTTTTTTTTTTTATATTTTGTTTTTTCCAAGAACGGTTGAATCTATTTTTTTTTTTTAATTTTTTTTTCTGATAAAATCTACAAAGTGCTAGAAATTGGCATACTCAGAAAAAATTGGAATATATTTTCGAAAAGTTTTTCAAAAAAAAAAAAAATGTAAAATGAACGTAGTGCGCGATACGTACGAGTAATTTCGAACAGAACGATGATTTTGGTAATAAATTTGCACGATTTGTTAACGTTGTTCAGGAGTAAGTCTATTCATTATGAAATGGCAAACCAAACCGAGCACAGGTCAAGTAACGGCTGTCAAAAAGACCAACTCCAAAAAAAGTATTGCCAGATTGAAAACCACACGTCAAAAAAAAAAAAAAAAACACTCCTTCCTATTCCCGCACCGTAGCGTAAGGCCAATCAGCTGCCGATATACTGCTGGAACACAATAGAAAAACGCAACCGGAACCGCAGCCGCAACCGTATCGTGTGCCGTACGTACCTAATTATAAGTGCCCACAATGGAGTCGTACGTACTCCACGTTTTTTTACAATTTATATGAATATAAAAGATGATAAAACATAATATCGCATCATGTATAGTCTTTTCAATAAATTTTTAATTACCTGACCTAATTTCTAAAAGGATTTTATTAGCACGTTGCTCTTTTTTTTTTTTTGTATGGAATGTCAAAAATACGCACGTATTTATTAAAAGTTGGCCAACTCGTCCGTCGCGGTTTGCGGCTGCGGTTGCGGATCCGTCTCGTTGTGTTCACAACATTGAATTCGTGTGTATTCAATATTTTGACATGCGATACGGCTGCGGCTGCGGTTCCGGCTCCGGCTCCATTGTGTTCCAGCAGATAAGCGGACAATCTTACTTTTCTAGTAAGGGCGCAATCCAATAAGATACAGACCGCCGACTCACTATATGGTCTCTCTTTTTGCCTAGAAGCTGAAAATCAACTGGTATGCGATTTATTTTGAGAGTGTGACGCTCTCCCTTGCTTTTTAAATGGGAGCTGTAAACACACCAACAAAATAAATGGCATACGCAGGGATGGTTGCCATCACGAAAGGCACAGACAGAGAGGTACATGTATTCACAGACACGAAAAACTATTTCAGGAAAGAGGAGTACGAGTTGGCGGTCTGTATTGGTCTGTGTTCACGATCCTGTCCTTCGGTACTGCGATCAACGGTATGAAAAATCTGATGACGGATAAGCCTATTCTATAGCAAGGATAGTCTATACCTTCTATTTCCCAAGATAGGTGGCCTATACTGTCAGTATGTGTTCGACCGAAAAATTCCACAAGAAGAAGTCAATCTTTGGTAAACCGTTCTAGAGCCCCAAAAATTCTATGAGAGCATAAAGGATTTCATTCACATGTCACTCAATAGTGGAACAGGCCTGCATGTCTACAATAGAATAATTAAAAGTTTGAAGTGCATTTGGAATCCTTTTCTCCTTCAGTGTGGAACTCCAGAAAAACTTCGCTCCCTTCCAAGTTAAAACTGTTTGCATCCAACGTGAAGTCTGTGTCTCGTGAAAAAGCTCTTCGACCATCTTAAGCAAAACAACAGGCTTGCCAGTGATACCTACAGCATAAAGATTCGGTGGCCACAAACCATATCCAATAATGAACTGCATTCCCGCTCTATGCTCCAGAAAGAGTTTAAGTGTTTCTGCCGATATCAGCTTTCAGGAACCAAGAGAATAAAAAAGAGGTCTTCAATACTTTCTTTTTGAAGTTAGCCATATAGCTCCTTCTTAACTAATATACTCCCCAAAGGCCATTTTTTAAGTAAATGGTCTGTATGGTTAAACTTAAGGGATTACAAAACAATTATTTCTTAATTAATCTCGCAAGGACTTTATGATTTATTCCATTCTTGAAAATTCAGGGAACACACCAAATATCAAATAAAAACAAAAAAATATTTCACTTACTGAAATTGCAATAAATATTCTCAAGTATCGTGACTCGTGAGTGTACTACCTTCGAAAAAGGTACTTTATCAAGCCAGTAAGAGCATTAAAACACCAATTTCCCTCAGTAATAAAAATTCATTTAGGTTATGTTTCCTTAAACTTCCCAGTTCAGTTGAACATTATTATATGCCTCTCAGTAAAAAATGGAAAAAAAAAAAATATTGCCAGACCTAAATGAACATTAAAAAACCGCATTATGTCAACATCAAATGCGATTTAAATGGGACCAAGTGTGACATCTGTGAAAACTGAGCAAAAACATTGGTTTAATGACATCCACGTATTTTTTATGGTACGTATATATATGCCATCATGGAGGACCATTTAGAGCCTCCCATGAACATACCCTGCCGCCATATACAATATCAAGCCCCAAAAAGGCTGAGGTACTTATTTTGCAATTGCTGAAGAAGAGCACTGGCAAAAAAAAAAATTATAAAAAAAAAAAACAGGAGACACGCTCATTACTTTGTACTATTTTTGCTCGCCTCCTGTTCCTGTATAGTATAGTGAGTCGGAATCGTCGCGTCGGTATATATGGTGGCTATTTGGAGAGTGATTTATAAGTCCTGCCATACCCAATACTTTATTCCCTCAACGAAACACCGATGTAAAATTTGCATTTTTAATATTATTCCGATTTAATGTCCTTTTTGTTTGTGTGTTGGAATTTTTTTTTTTTTTTTTTTTGGGGAACTGGGAACAAGTACGGGAATCGGGAATAGCACCACACTACCCTACCCGACCCGTATACTATATGACGCTATTGAATGCATTTTTGTGGAAGATTTATATTGAATGCAAATGATGGAAGGAGTCTGAAGATGTTGGAAATTCAATTCAGCTTTCTGGTAGGAGGGAGAGAGGTATCATTAAAGGATATTAAAATTGCCATCAGGTTTCGTTTTTGCAATTTTTAATGGTTCCTCTTTCATTTATACATAAATACATACTCATACATAGATACGAGAGGACCACAACTTCGAGGACGAGTGTATAGGGATAAGTTCGGTACACATTTTTGTGGTGGAAAAAAATTATTTGCGCAAATTATTTGCCCGGTCTGTCTGTGTCTGGCTGGAACGCTCATCAGAAGTTGTTTGTTCGCAACTATTGAATCCATTGAAGTGAGGTAATTGACTTTTTTTGTGGAATTTTTTTTTTTTTTTTTGAGTTGAGTGCATACTGTGTGCATTGCATTGCATTGTTATCAATTTGTTGCAGAACTTAACAATTTTATTGTGCAAGCATGAACAAAAAAAAAATAATAAAAAACAGATACAAAATGCAAATGTTTCAATTTATCATTTTGGTCATTTGATGCCGCTCATCAAAGTGTTCAATTTGATTTTTGTTGTTGTTGTAGTCCTTTTTAAGGGAAGATTCGAAAAAAAACTATCCCTACAATCTCCATAGGTACCTTCATAGAACTATTTGGAAAAAGTTTAAAATATTGTCATGGTATGTGTTAAAGTAAACTCAAATGCATAGGATCACTGAAACATATACATATCTATTATTGACATCAGATAAAAATATATATTTAATTGGATGACAAGCCAATGAAAAACTCATTCAAGCGGGAATTTCCTCATCGGGATAAAATTGTTTGCTCTTGTCTGCAAGTGACACATGTGGTGCGTTCTTTTTCTAACGATAGTCGACATTTGTTGTAATGTCAAAAAAAATTGGTTGGAGTGTCATTGTTAGGATTTTTTGGGTTTTTTACAAACCATTCAGAAACTTTACATTTGTTAGGATTTGTTAAACTGGTCAAACGACCACTTTCAATTTGTTATTCTCAAATTTCAAAATAAATAAAGAAGGAATAATTTTAGGTGCGCTTTTTTCACTGAAGATGGAAGCATGTAGCTTCCGAAATGTATCTACATCTGAGTAAAATAAAAAGAACGTGTTTTCAAGTTGTGAAAAATTAAAAATTAATTTTATTTATTAAATAAAAAGAAAACACGCATAATCTCTTAATTATTATTATATAATTAATAAAATAAGTTTTTGAATACATATTTACATAAAATAATTAAAATATATTTAACTTGCAGAGAGTAACAAGCAGAACAAATGAAAGTCAGTAATGTGGTGATTGGAAATGGAAATGAAAATTCATCATCAGAATCTGAGGAAGAGTTTTTTTTGAATTTCTTGGCATCTTCCAAACCTAAACGAAGACATGTTGTAAAAATTAAAAACTATGTGAAAACTGTTGATGGGGCGTATGACGAAGAAGCATTTCAACACAATTTTCGTCTTACTAGACAGGCATATGATTTAGCCAAAACAGACAGACGGACAGAATAGTCGGACAAAATTTTTAAAGCTTCTCCATCATAGTAATGATGGAAAACGGGGGATGCATAAAGTAGAGGGGGAAACCAGCAGAGCTAGGAAACACCCAACATCTCCAACATCACATGGATATATGCTGAGAAAAGGGTGATGAAGAAAGTAGCCTTTTAAACAAATCGCTTTGCCAATTCAAGGGTAAAATCTTAACGTTATGATTGTTGACAATTTATTGCTTCATCCTTCATTACAATTGATTTTGATTTATTTTAGTCGAGATAAAAGTAATCAACTTTCCCGATAAATTTAAAGTTAATTACTCAAATATTTTGTTTTGCCTCCAAAATTTTAGAAAAGTATTTCATTTGATGTCTCGGAGCGAAAGAAAAATATAGTGCCTTTCGCTTAAATGGTCTATTGACAGATCAACAATCTCAACTCATATCATGGAGGTGAGTTGGAAATAGTAATAAATCGTAACTATTTGACACTTCAACGTGAGTTAAGGAACGCTGCTATGACGTCATATAGTTACAAATCGTAACTAATTTGGATTAAAGGAACGCCTTTTTGTTGACGTTTGTTAACAAATGTCGACTATCGTTAAAAAAAGAACGCACCAATGGTCTTTTGTAAATACTGACGTTTGAGTCTGCAAAGTCCTCGAACTCAAAATTAGAGGACTGATGTTATGAGGAAACTAAGGTGGTATCGACTTAATAAATATGGATTGGAGAAGCTAAAAACGCTTTTTAATAAAACTGGGTATAATGCTCTCAAATTAGTTCAGTCTTTTGTAGTGAGGTAGGTCAATGTTTTAAACATCTTAGAAAGGTCTAGATAAAACATATAGTCGGAAACAGGACCGTTGTGATTCCACTAAATTATGAACCAATATGAGCTTATAAGGAAGCTTAAAATCGAGAGCTAACCTCTAAAGCTTGAATGTCAACAATAAACTGTAGCTTAGGACTACAAAAACAAAAGTGGATGTTGACATCAAGTTAAGAAAGTGACTATGAATTGAATACATGTACACTGAGGAAGCTAATATCATTTCATTTTGGTTCACTAGCAAAATTGCTTCCGATTAATTTTGACACAGTATCCATTCACACTCATAAGTTTCAGAAGATTTGCCAATTTAAAACTGTTGTACGCAGCCTGACCTGTGTTGGGACTTTGAGTTGACTTATTTCTCGTACACTAAATACAGCTCACTCAACTTAGTTTCTGGGCTTCGACGTCTATGTCATCAGATTTAGATTTAAAAATTTGCCACATGCGCCAACACTACCAAATATTTCGCACATACAAACACTTGTATGCGTGCTTCTTGAAGGGATTCTGTAGTTTTCAAATCGAGAAGCGAAATTCTCTTCTCAGAATCGTCAGAAGTGTCATTTATTTACTAATGGAATAGTTTCCTCTGGATTCTTCTGGATAATTATTTTTCTCCAATAGAAACTGCTTTAAACGAAATCACAACAATGATGTGCTTTATATCGAAAATTTAAGGCAAGAGGCGGATGGGAACGTGGAAGACCAGGTTAAACTACCTTCTGTTGTCAAAGAAACTAAGTCTCAGAATTTGGAATCTTCATCACAAATGAGGTGCTGCTAATGGAGAGAAAGAATATTGCTTCCTAAATTCAAATTGACAAAGAAGAATTCGACGGAAAAGAGTCTTTTAGACAGCGCAGTGTTTGTACAATAGAACAAGTACAATTCGCACCTCCCTCCTGTGGTACAAGGTGATGGGCAAACATAAATCACCATATTGGAAGTTGTCCTCATTTTTCCAAATGGCCACCAATGTCAAATCTGTTTTGGCATTTGTTGACTAGACAGATGCAGAATACAAGTGAACAAGCCATGGAGCGATTGATAGGAGATGGTAAAAGGTAGAAGATGGTAGATGTTAGAAGACAGTATATGGCAGATGTCAGGAGATGGTAGATGCTAGAAGATGGTAAATGGTAGATAGAACAAGATGGTAGATGGGAGAAGATTCTAGATGGAAGAAGGTAAAAGATGCTAGATGGTAGAAGATGGTTGATGTTAGAAGATGGTAGATAGTAGCAGATGGTAGAAGATAGTTGATAGTAAAAGATGGTAGTTGGTAGATAGCAGGAGATGGTAGATTATATAGAAGAATTTTGATAGTAGCAGATGGTAGATAGAACAAGATGGTAGATGAAAGAAGATTGCATATGATAGATAGAAGATGGTTTTTTTTTACTATGCACTTGCACTCGCAATCAAGGGAATATGAATAAACTTATAATGATTTAACATGTGCGAACAAGAAGGAATACAAAGACAGGTGGTTGATGGTGTATGGTGGAAGGTGGTAAATGGTAGAAAATGGTAGATGGTAGAAGATGATAAAAGATTGTGAAAGACGGTAGATTGTAGAAGATGGTTGGTGGTAATAGATGGTAGATGGTACATCAAACGCGTCACTTTTTGATAATTCAACTGACATTAATTTACTGGAAGAGTTCGATTTCTCCAGCCTGGTATTGTACATACGGTTTTAGCTGAAACGTACCTACATTGTAAATAGTTAAACGGAAAATTTGGAAATTTCGAAAATATTCAAAAAATAAAGTGCATGACTGGATGGGACAGTATTCTTGGGGTTTGAGATTTTGGAAAAAAAGCAGGGAAAACCCTAAGTGTATGAAATTATTTTTTCAAAAACTTAAAAATTAAAATTTCTTTTGTCTTTAAAGAGGCTTCTACAAAAATTTCATCGAAATCCGTCAAGTGGTTTACGAGAAAATCTGATTTTTAAAAACCGGTCCTATGGGAGGTACCGTTATAAGCGACTTTTCCTGAAAAATCTATTAAAACTAAAACATAAAGTTTACACAGAAAACACTATTCAGAAAGTTTTATCAAAACCGTATTAGCCGTTTTTGAGAAAAATTAATTTTTCACTAAAAACCGTTAGTTTTAGAGCTAGAATGCTAATTCCAAAAACCTCTCTTTAGCACGTCATAACAATACTATGTACCAAGTTTGAAGCAAATCGGTCCAGCTGTAGGTAACTATGCAGACAGACAGACACACGGACAGACAGACATACAGACAGACAGACAGACAGACAGACAGACTGACAGACAGATAGAATTTCGGATCCACTTTTCCAGACTTCTCTATCATCGTAATGTAATGTTTGATTTGTTAGACGAGATAACGTCTAATAAATCGGTTTGGAATATATGAGCAGCACGCACGGAAAAATGTCACAGTCACAGTCACGTTACCTAGCCTTTGCTTTCATTGCTTAGAAAGTCGATAAAGTGGGAGGGGAGGGTGTTTGGTAGTTGGTTGGTTATGGTGGGAGTGTGTATAGGCCAGGCGAGGGGAGGGGAGGGGTAGTGTCGGGAAAAGGAAAAATGGTGGGTGGTTGTAGCTGGTTTGGGTGGTGAGATAAATATTGTCAAGCTAATGGGTGGTTCCTTGGTGGCTGTAGGTGGGATGGGTGTTTGGTGTTTGGGGGGATTTGGTATGGTTGGGGGAGGGGGGACGGCGAATTGTCAAATATGGTGGGTGGTTGGTTGGCGGTTGTAGGTGGGTTGATTGGTTGGCAGTTTTGGTGGTGGGGATGGTTGATTTGATGGGGTGCGATGAAAAAGTTGTCAAAAAAGCTGGGTGAGTGGAAGGTGGTGGCAGGTGGGGTAGGTGGTTGGATTTGGCAGATTTCGTGTTGGGAGGGGGTGAGGGAAAATTATTGTCAAAAATGGTTGGTGGTTGGTTGGTGGCTGTAGGTGGGTGGTTTGCGGTGTTGGGTGAGTGGAAAGTTGTTGTAGGTGTTATGGGTGGTTGGATTTGGGTTGAGGGTGTAGTGAACTGAATTGTCAGAAATAGTTGTACTGGGGAGGGCTTATGGGTGAGGAAAAAATTGTGGAATTGTCAAAAATAGTGGGTGGTTGGTTGTAGGTGGTGTGGGTGATTGGTAGTGGTTAGGAAGGGGGGATTTACAATGTGGGGGAGGAGGAAAAAATTTTCAAGAATGGTGGGCTGTTGGTTTGTGGTTGTATGTGGGGGTGAGAGGTTGGTGTTCAAGGGGTGAAAAAAACTAAAAAAATGGTGGGTGGTTGTAGGTAGGTTGGGTGGTTGGTGGTTATCAACTGCATAACTTGCCGTATAGTACCTATAATCGCAAGAAAAAAAGAGGCGGTACGTAGTTCGCCGGGTCAGCTAGTTTGTTAATGAAAACTAAAAGTTTTCAGAGAATTATCTTAATTTTTATTATGAAAGAAATTCCAATGATCGATAAGGCTTTGTTGGCACACCTTTTACCTATATCCGATGGTCGTGCGGTAACACACGCCAAAGTGCCATTGTTTCGTTGGCTGTGTAGTGTGTGGCAGTGTCCTGTTGTTCTAACCACAAAATTCCGTTTTCATCTCGCGCAGCCGACAGCTACCATTCACGGTTACTGCTTGACCTCATTTTCAAAAAACAAAACAAAAATCGTCATGATTTGAACACCTAATTTCATGAAACACTTAAACAATCTTTGAGCGGTGCTGAATTGCTTAACATTTTATGAAAATAAATTTAAATTTTATTGAAACCGGTTCAGTTGTTTTGGTAATAGGTATTAAGTGAGTCCAACCTTCATTTCTCGCCTTCTGGAGACGTGGGATTATTTAAATTTGAGAACTTTGTCTTATTTTACTGTAATTGTTTCTTTTAAGTCGGCTCTAGACATATACAATTCACACAGAACCCTTAAGTTTGCGGCTAAGTTGATCTTCATTATTTTGTCGAGTTTGCAGTCAAGATCTCTTTAAAAATGAAGAAAAATAATAAAACTTCACATTTCACACTCTCAGAGGTCATTAAAATAAAATAAGGTTGAGAAATTATTTATTTTTTCAACTCAAATTTAACAGTCAAATAAACAGATTAAACAGATTTAGATTTATTTCGCAAAAAATTTTTTAAAGGTATAGTGTAACCGCACATTTTACAATTCAGAGATTTGATAAAACTTATCTTACATCTGAAACAATATCCTAAATTTATTGAAATTTCATTTATACGTAGATGGTTTATTTGAAGGAAAAGCTTATAAAAACCTTCAATTTAAAATAGAGAAAAAAAAAAAGTGACTAGATTGCAATAAGTTAAATAATTAACCAAAAACATTTAAACGACAATAATAAATAAATGAATTAAAGTAAATATGCAAAAATCAAAAAAAAAAAAATGTCAATGAACAAATAAATAAATGAGTTAATAAATACACAATAATTAGATAAATAAATAAATAAATAAATAAATAAATAAATAAATAAATAAATAAATAAATAAATAAATAAATAAATTAATAAATAAGTAACTAAAAAATAAATAAACAAGTAAATAAATAAATAAATAAGTAAATAAATAAATAAATAAATAAATAAATAAATTAATAAATAAATAAATAAATAAATAAGTTAAGAAATACACAAAAGTAAATAAATAAATCATTGCAAAAAATAGTAATAGATACAAAAACCATGGATAAGTAGGAAGAAACAATCATATCCTTGAGCAACAAGATATAATAAATAACTAACAATAAATCAATAAACTAACAATTAAAATATAATTATACAACATCAAGCGAGAGGAACAAATAATTATCACAGATTTTGGCTATAAAGATTGTGTATTAAGTGGTTTTCAGATATACAACAGCTATAATCAAAGTTGCTTGTGAGCTTCTGGATTCGGTCAGAAATCAATTCTACATCTGCTCTATGGTGAAGGTCTATAGTTGAATAACGCCAAGGTAAATTCAGCATCATTTTCAAAACTTTGTTTTGAGAGACCTGGAGTTTTTTTAAATGACAAGAGGCTGCCTTTCCCCATACAGGACTTCCATAGAGCAATAATGCTTGGAAGATTACCTTGAATATTATTATTTTGTTTTCATTTGTGAGAGTAGAATTTCGGTTAATCAAAGGGTAGAGCATTTTAATAGCTATGTCTACCTTCTTTAGAGTGCTATTTATATGATCACTGAATGTTAATTTAGTGTCAAGATGTATCCCTAGATATTTAACGGATCTTTCCCAAACTAAATCTTTTCCATTTATTTGAAGTTGGCTACTAGGAAGATAACAAGACTTTCTTTTTCGGGAGAAAAAGATAGCTTGAAATTTTTCAGCATTCAATTTAATTTTCCATTTATTGTAATAGTTTTGCAATATTTCAACAGCCAATTTTAAACTCCTCTCAATATTAAGAGCGAGCTTGTCAGATGAAAATATTGCTGTGTCGTCAGCAAAAATAGCTGATTCACATTCGGGGATTATTGGGAAATCAGAAGTGTAAAGATTATATAAGGATGGGCCAAGAACGGATCCTTGGGGAACACCCACATTGAAATTTACTAATGAAGATACACCACATTCGACAAAAACACTAAAACATCGATCGGTCAAGAAACTTTGGACTATTTTACATAAATATAGTGGAAATTTGTATTTTAGCATTTTATAAATGATTCCTTTATGCCACACGGAATCAAAGGCTTTTTCAATGTCTAACAGGATCATTCCCGTTGATTTACCTTGAGCACGGTTGTATTTAACGTGATTGCAGATTCTTTTAACCTGGTGGGATGTGCTGTGAAACCTTCTAAATCCAAATTGTTGATCAGGAAGTATTTTTTCATTATTTAATACTTTTAAGATTTGCTCTTTCAAAACTTTCTCATATACTTTGCTTAAACTACTTAACAAACTTATTGGCCTGTAACCACTAGCAATATCCGAAGCTTTTCCGGCTTTGGCTATGGGAACGATTTTTGCCATTTTCCATGTGGTTGGAAAGTATTGTAATTTCAAACATGCATTTATGATAAAAGTGAGGTATTTTATACCTGTTATTGGAAGATGTTTTAAGTAAATATTTTTAATTTGGTCTAATCCCCCCGTTTTTTTAGCTTTGAGGCTGTTAATAACTCCTTTTATATCGTTGGCAGTAACAAAAGCAGAAGAAGGTGTCAGTTCTTTCGAAGCATCAAAAAGTTCAATTGTTTTTTCCACTAATTTGTGCGTTTCACTGTCTCCTAGATTTTGTGACACCAGATGGTTTGCTGTAAAGTGCCTAGCAAACAAGTTTGCTTTATCAACATTCTTGTAAATCGTTTGTCCCGCATCTTTCAAAAATGGGATATTTCTATTTTTGTTTTTGACTAATTTTACTATGTTCCAAAAGGGTTTTACGTTTTTATCAAGAACACTTAATTTTTTATTCCATTTTTCATTACGAAATAACAAAATTTCCCTAGAAATAAGTTGGTTGAAATGAGAAACCATGTTCTGGTAGAAGGGCTGGCGGTATTTTTGCCAGTTTCTCCTTTGAATATTTCTTAATTTAATGAGATCTAAGACATGGGCAGGGAGTTTTATGTTATTGTGATCATCTTTTTTGATTACCTTCGGAACACATTTATCGACAGAAGACAAAATTGCTTGTGTAAAGTTTTGAACAATACAATCCACATCACTATTACAAGAAATGTTTTCAAGATTAGTGGATATGCTTTGCAGATTCATTTTTAGGGTTGTCTGAAAACATTTCCAATTGGCTTGATTTATTTTGTGTGTGTATATAACCTTCCTTTCTCCTGACCATGGGAGATGACAAAAAACAGGGTTATGATCAGAACTCAAGGCACTAACAGAAATAGGTTGGGATATTAAACTAGGCACATTCGTAATGAATAAATCAAGAACGGACGGTGAACCACGAGAACCAGCAGGGAAATACGTAGGACTGGAAGGGAACATAATATTTATTGGTAGGACAAGAGACATACTTGCTAACAAATTACCCCAGGCATTTGCTCTAATGCAACCCCAATCTTTATGACGACAATTGAAATCGCCACCAAGTAAAAATTTTGTGTTTATAGCAAATAATTGACTTAAATCGCGTTTGAGCACTTTACGTTTAGAATCTGACGAAGATCCTCCAGGAAAGTAAACACAATAAACCTTCAGTTCATCACTATTCCTTAGCCTAATAGATATACCTATATTCTCCACAGATCTAGTTTTTATAACAGGTAAGAGCGAATGTTGGATTGATTTCTTAATCAGAATAGCAACTCCACCACCCCTCTGCTCAGTTCTATCTACACGATAGCACTTAAAGTCAGAAGCGGGCAGTCTTGTTTCATTTGTTAGCCAGGTTTCAGTTACTAGAGCAACATCAATTTTATTGCTATTTAAAAAATTTAAGAACTCAAAATATTTGTTCCGTATTCCCTTGGCATTCCAAGTAATTACAGTCAAATAAATTAATAAAAATCTGACACTCAAGATTACACGAAATCAACCCAAAATGAACCTTAATCCTTCTTATTATTTTTTATAAAATGCCCAAGTTCTTGTGCCTTTTTCATCTTCGAGGCTTCATATCCTTACAAGGTGGGTTTGGGCAGGAAAGATTTTTCGTTGACAGGAAACCGCATTTGACTATTAACCCTAATTTTATTGCGACAGAACGGAATTTAAATTGTGACATTTTGAGTTCTGTTTTTCCGGCTTAAAAGCGATTGCATGTTTATAGTGCCGCATGTTATTATCCTTTAAACCAATCAAAATCCTTAGAAAGAGTGGTTTGTTAAAAAAAAAAAAAAAAAACAGACACAAAAATTATTTCCATCCGCTTAAGTGTTTGCGTGTTGCAGAGGAATGCATTTCCTTGGACTGGTGTATGGCGCTGTTGCATTGCAGTAAATTGGGTCTTTCGCCAAGGGAATCACCTGATCCAGGGTGATATAGGATTCATTTTTTTTTTTTTTTTTGTTAATACACTTTCTTTGGTATAATATTTTTATGAACGTATACCATGTTTTAGTGAAATTATAGCAAGAATTTATTTTTATTATCTCTATGACACCTATGTGGGGCACACAACATACATACCTACACTCGTTTAGGTATTCGTCCTTGTGCACAAAAAAATAGTTTTGAAAGAATGCAACAAATTTGTTGAAAAAGATAATAGATGGCGCACGTAATTGGCGTGGAAATTGCTTCGGAGACAGGTAGTCTGTATTTGTATTCTTTATTTATCTACTGGACAAATTTTAATGAACGTTTAAACACTCACATTAGTGGCATAAAATTTCAATTAGTTTGAAATATTCTTTTTTTATTCCTAACGTACCTAAATACATATTGAAATTTTTTTCATGTCAATTATTTTTAAAAATATTGATATTTGATTTTTATTAAAAATAAACAATATATTAGTTGTTTGATGAATACAGTTTTAAGTTTCCTAGAATTTATTTCAACTTTTCATTGGGAGTGCAGTTTTAATATTGTGAATTTTTAATAGAATAAAAAATGTCCCATAAAGGGCTTTTGTGAAATTAATTATTTGTATTGGTGGGCACTGCCACCAATACAAATTTTTATTTTTTATTTTTTTATTTTTGTATACATATAGTGTTCCCAAGAATTCACTCAAAGACAAAACAAAATTGTTATTAAAAAAATTTGACTGAATTTAGGAAAACCCCTTTAACACCACTTTATAACTATATTATGAAAAAGGAAATTTTAAACGGAAAAATATAAATTTTTGAATTGCTTGTACTTTTAATAATTTATCATTTTATAGTGATCAGATAATATGTAATTTTAAAAAAAAAAGGATGAGTGGGAATATGCGGGAGTTTTTTTTTTAGACATCTGCCTCGAGTCATCTTTTAGGAAACTGTCATGAGTTTTTTTTGTAAGGGAAACTTGTTTTCCATCGCCTCAATGTTCGTCCATATGACCATTATGTCTCATATCGCAATATGGCGGCACCAATGGCTCGCATCGGCCACTTGACCGTGATGGAGGTAGTGAATCAAATAAACCGGTCAACAGGGAAAAAAATCAAGAAAACCGAAATGCCTACGATCCAAAAAAAGTTTCACTTGCATCGTGGTTTCATAAAACCACAATCCTTGTCGTTCGTCGTACTTCCAATCCAATAAATATTGTACCTAATATTATTCCCCTTCAAGGTTCCAAACAGTTATTGGTACAGTGGCTGAAATGCTTGGTTGCGATAAATTTTTGATAAAAATTATATTTCATTGTAAAGTTTGGACTTTGCCATTAAGTGTGAAAAACAATAAATCATTTAAATAGCCGTCACGGCAAGACTCACGGCATGCGAATCTTTTTAATTAGTTTTTAACTACTTTCACACATTTCGGGCGGTATCTGGGGCGTAACTTCAGTAACGTTGGTTTTTAATGCGCCTAGAGTTCGTGAATTATTCGCGTAGACACTGTCTTTTGCATAAACCTATACAGAAAAGATATCTTACGTTGTCAAATCCCGGCAAATCTTGGTGGCCAATTGAGGTCGCCAAAACGTTAATCTAATATCCATAACACTTCAGATGACAGCTGAGTTTGGCAGGTGTACATTTCCAGTGCTACCAACATGAAACCACGAAACGAATGACCCTGTGCATATTTTCAATTTACCCGATTATTTGATTCGGTTGTGATTAGCTCTCGATAAGTTCATCACAAAAGGAGACAAATTTACAACAATTAATTTATTTTCATTTTATAAAAAATTCACCATAGCCCTATTTCTAATCTTATGAGGTTTTGGTCACATTTTGGAATTTCACATTCAATCAAACTGTCTTGAATTTCCAATTAAATTTTTAAACATACCTACGAGAAAACTTCAGTATAATATGGGTACATTTTAAGTAGAAGATACTTTCAGCCTTTTGTTTACATAAAATAAGAGCCTCTCAATTTCAGACAAAGATGCAGATCTGCAAAACTTCTTGTTCCATAAATGATAGAAAAAAACAGACGAATACATGAGTTCTTCTTTCCGGCTTCTCCAGCATTTTTCCAGTCGCAGTCGTATCTATTCAAAACCATTTTGATATCTTCTATTTCCTCCTTCTTGTTTCAGGCTTCCCAGTATCACTTTAATCAATTAATAATACTTTCCCGGTTCAGTGTCTGTTTACTCAATTTACACATCACATAACCCCCCTGGTTCTTGGAACATGTACATACTACAGTCCCAATCCCCCTTTGCCTTCCCCTTTACGTTATTAAATGAAGATGTTACCCTAAGGTGGATAAGAGAGAATGAAAAAATTAAATAAATAAACAGTTCAACCAAGTCGCATGATGTTGCTCATAAAATTTGATTTTACATGCGCTATATCACGCCTAAATTCTGGTTTCGATCCCTATCTCAACATAGATTTTTTTCCGGGGTACTGCCTCTTGCGAAGAAGTGTGGCAAATGCACTTTTGTTGAAAGCTCGTCTGGGAAACTTTAATTAGTAAAACCAAGTTCGTCTAAATAAAAGTTTATGTTTTAAAAATCTCAAAAAAAGCAACCAAAGTATTAAAAGATTGTTTTCGATAGTTTTTGCGATTGCAATACAAGTCCCCTTAGAAAAACAAATAATAAATGAAGTGAGTAGTATGACGGAAGCTATATAGTATCCTTTTGAATCCTTCTCATATTAGTTTGATGATATCCCTTCCGCTTTTGCTCACACATCTTATCCTTGTTGATGATGGCGATGCCGATGGTAGAGATGAGGTGGAGGTGGCATAGTGATGCTGCTACTGCTGCTCCTGCTGCAGCTTACAGCTTGCTTCATCGTCTTCTTTTACTTTTGGTTGAAGTTTAATTCAAATTGAAAACACGATCACTTTCCAACTGAGAAGATTCACTTGTGGAATACCAAATGAGAGAAGAACAACCATAGTCATTTGCTTTTGCTAAAGAAGCAAGCAAACTGAAGCTGGCATTAAGGATATATAACACAGGATGAGAGCACACAGGAGAAAGTACAAAGCAGTTTTTACAAACAAAGAATCCGTTACTATTATTTTGAGGCGATTTTGTGGAGCAACTGTACAAGAATGTTTCACGAATAAGGACGAGTTTGAAATGGAAACATTTTTTTGTTTTTTTTTTTGTATTTTTATTTTTTAACAGGAACAGTGTTGTATAGGTAGCTCCAATTCTACTTGTTCTTCACCACTCCTCTACAAATTTGACGAGAAAGAATACTTTGTAATAGATGGGAAGAAGTGTATGTACATGTATATAACGAGTCCTTGTTGAAGGATAGGATATAGCAAAGTGCCAGAGGAGATTCTTGTTAGTCTATTAAATTATCTCTTGCTGGTTGTGTTCCCACTTTTTTCTTTTTTATTTATTCCTGGTTTTTCATCTTAATTTTTTTTTTATGGACAGACTTTTTTTAAATGAAGTAAGCAGATGGGTTTGAGGTGTGTTTACTTTGAAATTAAAACGATCGAAGGGTAAAATTCACAGTAGAGTGGATACCGAATCAATTTTTTTCCACGCTATACCCCACCATGCTGTGTTGTCTATTTGACTTCCGAATTGGAGTTTTAACTGTGGGCTAAGAATAAACAAAATTAAAAAAATGAACGAAATAAAATACAAATTTTCAACAATTTCTGTTAATTGCGATAAGGCTGAGGGCGAGCACGGTATAATGGTTTGTGTATGGGATAAGGTAGGAAAGCAAACACACAGCAAACGAAAAGGTTGTATTTGTTCAGGGATTTAGGTATTTGTGTTGGAGTTTTCGATTTGGCTCGGAGGTTCGTTAAAAATAGTTTACCCTTCCACTTAGTGGGAGTTAAGAGACATGAGATCATCGCACTAACTTTCAACATTTTTGAGCCAAAAAATATAAAAATAAAAACGATGGAACATTTATTTCGCAATTAGTAAGTCAGGACTTTTTTTTTGTTTTCCGCACTAAAAAAAACATAGACACATTTTATTGAAGAACAAAAAAAATAATAAATATAAGAGGATAAATACTTGTCAGAAAGTAAACTTTACTTCAAAAACTACTGCAGCGGCATCTAGCTAGCTGATGCCGGTAGCCATAAACTCACTTAGTGAGATTTTGTGGTCCAATTCCGCAGATGGAGAAAGCCATTTTGACATCTGCCATGCGATTTGTCTTCATAGTTGGGATTGACATTTTATCTTGACTGACGCCTGAACAACGTATGCAAATCGTGCAGATTTACTTCGAAAAAAAAAAAACATGGTTCTGTTAGTGAAACGCATCTCGCACTATACGTCCATTTGACTGAAGCTCATTTTTGATTGAATGGCTACGGTAATGAGCAAAACTAACACACTTTTGGCATCGTTGAGGAGCCGTTAAATCTAGAAAAACTAACAGTGTGGTGTGGTGGAATGATTGGTCCTAAAGTTCGTTTAAGAGTCATGATCAATGACTTTTTCGTTCCTGAATTGAATCGCCCTGATGTGGTGGAGCTGTGGTATCACCAAGACACGGCTCTCGCAGACATGTAACACAGCATGTGCCACAGTTAATTTCGAGAAATAAAACTTTGTCATTTGGTCTACACCTTGTAAAAAAACGCTTGCCACGTTATTGCCAATATACGACCCCAAGAGCTACAGAGAGGGATCAAAAATTGGACGGCCTCAAAATTGGACTATAAACTCAAAAGCCAGCCTCGGTGGCCATATTCCAGAAATGATATTCAGGTACAAATGGCTAAGTATAATTTTTAAAATAAACTCAATTTTATGGCCATTTGTGTGTGTTTTATTCCATTTTATAGTTTTATACACTGACAAAAAAACACCACACCCTTTATGTGTTCGACCAACAAAATTTAGGTAAGGTATTCTTTTAATAGAAACGCTTGAATTTCAAAGTCTATTGTGACCATATGTTGTTAAAGCCACATGTTTCGAATTTATTGTGGCATAGTGAAAAGCTATCTGACCAAAGAGTACGAATTGTGGAACTATATTTTCAATTTTAGTTTCCTAGCGGAGTGGGCCCCTACACGAAATAAACCAGTACAAAATGTGTCCTGACAAAGTCATTATTTTGTGCAGATCATAGTCTAGCAGAACTTACCGGTCGTACCTACTTTTTACTTGCGATTAAAAGTACTAAAAGGAAAGTTATGCATTCGTCGAAAAAACGAAAAAAAAGTTTTGAGATAACAATCAAACGTGACATTACAATGACAGCGAAGACGAAAAAAGATGGCCTAAAAATTGTATCCGTTTGTCTCTCTGTCTTTGTGTACCACTAAATTTTCCATTTGAAAATTTTTTCGGTTTGATTTTCCGTATCGCTATAACTGGCCCCTTATTGGTGATCTTCAGCGATAAATCAAAAAGTGGGAATAGAGTAGACGCTCGATATAGTGAACCTCTTTATAGTGAACAATCCAATATAGTGAACCATCAAAATTTATCACGGACTGCTCTAAATAGTGAACTATGAGAACCTCAATATAGTGACCTAAATGTTTTTGTGTGAAATTCAACGAAACATTTTTCGGTTGGAATGCGCCTGTGAATGTCAACTATTTTTCTGAACACTTTACCATTCCTTTGTGTGCTTTTCATTCTTTGGCACACCTGTCCATATACACAGCTACCCTATCTAACATGTTTTTGGTATGTCTTTGCTTTTGATATGTGTATGTATATTGTAATCGTGCAAGTAAATTCCAGGAAAACGTCGTGTTAAGTCTTAGGGTATGAAAAGACATTTGAACTCCCGGAGGTGGAAATTAAGCTGTACAAATGGTTTTTGGAACTACGAAGAAAAACTGTGCCACATATTGGATTGATTTCAAAACAGAAAGCAATTTTAATTAAACAAAAAAAAAAAATTATGGGAGAAGGTATAGCTTCGTCGTAAGTGATGGCTGCTTCGAAATAAAAATTGATATGTTTTTTTGTTCTTCTTTAAACTGTTGAAATAAGAAAAAAAAATGTATTTATAATCAAATTAAGTCTTGGTAAACAATAAAAAACTCCCTGCCGAAATAGTGAACAATTTCGATATAACTTAGTGAACAGAGGCTTGGTTTTTATTAGTTCACTATTTCGAGCGTCTAATGTACTTTGATTTGACAGACCGCCCGAAAAAGCAGCCCACCTGGCAAAACTTAAAGTTGTTAACTCATAGTCTTATCAACCTTCCGGTTTCACATACAGAATTCTGAACTTCATAGTACTATTTGTGCATTTATGAGCTTTTCAGTTTAATAAGTTGTTTGCAATTATATATTTGAATTCCAAAGAATGATTCAACATAAATTCAAACACTTTTGATTTCACAAACGAAACCACAAATTTCAAATCGCAAAAAATACACCTTTCCACAAAAACAAGAACCACAAATTAAACTTTAATAAAAAACCATCCATTCATTATGGCTAAAATGCCTACATAAAAAAAAACCACTTAAAATGGAAAACAAGGTATTAACCTTTTTAGCGACCCATCCACCACCACAACAACAAATCAATTCCACGAAATTACCTACATGATTATAAAAACCAATTTAGGAGTTTCATAGAAACAAAACCCTACCCGTGGTATGTCCTGCGGTATGCTAAAATGTTTCAAGGAACAAACAAAAAAAAAACCTCATAAAATGTCAAATTTCATTACTTTTTCCGCTACGATGCCGATGGTTTCCAGAAACAATCTTCAGTTCCCTTTTAGATAACCGTGTATTATAAAATATATCCTTTTTTTTTGGTATACAAAGTTAACCATGGTGTGTCCTTTGCCAAGGTTTTTTGTATTGAAATTGAAAATGAAAAAAAAAAAAACATTTTGGTTATGAAAAAGTTTGAAATCGCTTAAAAAGTTTTTGACAAAGTTTTTTATGCGTTCCTCTGTTGTTCCTCGTGTTCAGTGTTCCTCATGCGTCTTCCTTGTAAAAAGTTCATATTGTTTGCCAAAGAGCCAAAGTAAAATGCTTTCACGCTAAAAAAAATTGAAAAGAAAGTCAAGCCATTCGTAATTTTCGTAGAAAAGGAAAATATTGAAAAAGACTTTTCTGATCCGAAAGAGTGTGTATTCTGATTATTTTTAAAAGGTTTTTGTTTGCAGATCAATGATTTTTCATTTGGGGTCTTAACACGGTATTTTGTTGGCTTTAAAATGGCCCAAAACACTTTTGGTGTTTTTTTTTCATAAATCCACGCTCAGCAGCGTGGTTCGATTGAAAGCCACAAACGAACAATAAAAGTTTGTGCTATCAAACATAAGTAACTATTGCCGCCCTTACTTAACCGTATACTCAGAACACACCCCACAGGGCATACATACCCATACCGAGTGCGTATTGTTGTGAGGCTCATGAAATCCTTAAAATCCTTTACCCACTTGAAAATTACATCCCCTGGGCTACTACTATACGAGTACAACAGAACAACAGGCCTACGCATTAAATTCAGTCGGTGGTCGGTATAATAAAATTTTATTGAATCGTAAAGGAATCTAAAATTATTGCCATTCATGCATAAAAATCCTTTTTTGCAGTCCTTATAGGCAAAAAATAAAAAAAAAAAAAATATTCAGGAACAAAAGAAGTGTGCAAAGTTTGTTTGAAAGGGTTTCCTCTTACATATTATTTTTGCAGGATAAAAGTGCGTGCTAGGATGGGGGATGCCATGCCGATGCCAATGCCGATGCCGTGCCATACCACGACCACCCCCCTCACGACTGCCATCATCAGGTAAAGAGTTTGCAATAAGTTCGAACAGACTTTGTTTAGCCTAATCGGTGAGCACGTTTTGTTTTGTTATCCTTAAAGAGGATAAGTGGCGGAGAGGAGATTTTTCGAAGGATATCTATTATTTGTGCCCCCAACCAACCCCACTTATGTATACCTACCTTCAAAATGGGTTGTGTTTACCTTATTAAAAATTGAGACATGCTGCTATATTCTCAAGAAAGGGGAAGCACTATCCCTTTTATCTTAGTTCCAAGCTAAAGTGGATGAAAAAGGAAGGTAATCGCTTGGTCTAACATACTGTCTGGTGATTTAAGCACTTAGGGTATGATTGGTCGGTTGGATTTCAGAAGAAAAATAATCGATAAAATCAATATTTGTTTTGATTTGATTTTTTTTTCATTTAAGGAGTATTATAGACCTGCGTTAGGGGTTGGTTCGATTTTAATTTCATTGTGGGCTTATCTTCTTATCTCATCAACTAATTTAAATTACTTTCGAAAATGTTTTTAATCACAAGAAAATGGATTTGTTTTGAGACCCGTCAACACCGGGCACCAGTTTAAGAGTTGGTATGGGTGAGCAAAGAAAGAATTACTGGAAACATTGGAAATTATTGCATTCTTTTAAAATAAATAAGTTAAGAAATTCATATCATAAGGTTCCTCCTCTTCCTGCAAAAATTACAAAGAAATATTCCGACGCTACAAAACGTGGTGCTCTTGAGACTGTCTTCATCTTCCTCCAAAGCCGGATGGGTTTCTAGCCTACCTATGCATACTTTCGCACTCTTAGCAGTCGACAATTTGACTCAACCTACCTTGAGGTTTGATTTGACTTCCTCTGGTATGGCGGAAATTTCCTTTGTGGGATGCTTTTCATCTTACCCGGACGCCACACATGCCAGCTACTGGCAAGAATCAAACAGACAAACTTCAAGCCAACTGGAACACAGATAGGTATCTGACAATTAATTAATATGCATATGTAGCAACTTGCTTGCCACTAGCTCGCATGTGTGGCGTTAGGGTGAGGCTTACTAAAGAAACAATAAACTTAAGTTTGATAAATTTGTTTTATTCAGAGATTCTTTATAAAATTCTTCATATAAATCCAATCTTACAATTTATGTTACAATTTTCCATACTTCAACATTATAATCTTAATCTACTTTAATCCAGAGATAGCAGGGTCTTCTAAACTCTCAGCAGAGATAACAGCGGAGACTATACTCTTGGATCTTGGTTGAGATAGCAGCCGACACTAAAACTGAACTCGCGGCTGAGATAGCAGCGGACACTAATTTCAAAACCTGGAAGCTCACTTCAACACTGGGTTAGTGGGTTCTAAAAGCTTATCAAAATATTGGATTTCGACACTGAACACTAGAAAGTAGATTGGTACACGGTCATGGGCGGCAACCGACTCGATTTTCATTGAATTAAACTGGCTACCTTAGGCATGTTTCCGATGCAAGGCAGTGGTAATTATAACACGAACAACATTAATGCATGGAAAATTCCAAATTGCAAGTAATTGTTGCTGCTATTAGTTGTTGTTGGTATAATTTGACTATGGTATAAAACTGGTTTGACTGGTGTGGGCATACAATGATTGCTTGTGTGGAATGGAATTGTGCTACTGTGATGATGGCTCAGTATATGCAGTCAGATAGGAGTGAAATCCTCAATTAATGTGTGGTGATCGTACGGAATTACTTATTTTGAAATTTCATAATGCGGTGGAAGGGGCGTTTCATCTTGCATTACTTCTTTTAATATTGGATACGACTTTTCTATCTAGGTTTGTATGTCGATGTGCAACAACATAATTGAACTTATTTTCTCCTGAATACTGCAAGAGATTAATCATCCTACTGGGAGAGAGTCCATGCCGCATATACAAATTAATATATTGCAAAAGATTACTAACTATGCTGGTATCAGAATGTGACTTATTTCTAAGGTAGGGTACATTGCTTAGTACGAGTCTTTCTAAGAACGATTATTGGTGTATTTTGAGATTAGGACTTTTTATGGAAACGTCCTAAAAATTTGTTAAAAAAATATAAAGCATTCGTTTTTAAGCGTATGTGTAAAAACAGCTGAATCGAGAAGAATTTTAACTCACTAGCCCGAATAAAGGTATTTAAAAAAAGTTGGGCCCTTAAAAGTGGGCGTATTAAACAAAAATAAACAAAAAAAACTGATTTATTGGTATAGGTGCCTTAAAATTTTAAAAATTATGCTTTCTGTGGGCGCAAGCCACTCCCGAAATTCAAGTTTATTTTCTAGTTATTTCTAGTTTTGACTAAAAGACGCACACATTTCGGCTAATGACTTTATTGTTACTAATGCATACAAATATCCGGGGAAGTGAAAAAAATTAATATTTCCAGACTTTAAAAAATCGATAAAAGGGCTAGTATTGCAAGCCCTTTTTTCTCCTGTAGAATATCAACGCTCATCTCGGACTGCCTCTGATAATAAAAAGCACTAGGCCCCGAACATGTTTGGAGCTGTGGGGCCATCAATGTATCAATAATTCGATTCAGCTTAAGTTCAACGTTGGAATCAAAAATCCTTTGGTTTGCTAGACTTTGTATACCCCACATCATATGAATTATTATCATAGCATCAAATGTAACTCAAAAACTAAAACACAATCCGAATCCCTTAGAACAAACAAGACAAATAACTTCGTTGAAGCATTTTTATACTTCAAACCGACAATATACTTAAAAGCCACTTAAAAACTATTTAATGGCCCTTTTACTTGTCTAAGGAACCCTGCATATCAGACAGGCTTATTAGAAAAGGAATAAAACACAGGACCATACGCTAATTTCCAATTGAGTCCGACTTTTCATAGCACCCCTCCGACAATAGACAACCCCATAACATTCCCTGTGCCGCTGGCCGCACATGCAATTGTTTCATTTAGTACCAAATTGAAATTGGAAAATAGTAATAAAACGGAAATATCCTTCGGTCTAGGCGTATATATGTATACAATATGCCATACAAACATACATTCGTATCCTGCGAAGCCAAGCCATATGCAAAGTTCAAATAGATCCTTACCACTTGCAGGCGCACTCATAAAATCAAATAAATCAAACTTAGATATTATAAGGAGGAGCAAAGGGCTGCTCAGTGCAAGCGAGGGGGAGCCAGAGGTTTAATAATACTAAGGGCGCTGTTGTGGCCATGACAGCATTGGCAAGGCACAAAGCAAAGAAATGTCATAATACCTCCGCTAAAGGCAATTCAGGGTCATATTTGTGCCGGGGGACAGTATACCAAATGTAAACATTAAACAAGACAGACCCCTTGCCACATATAAACTTATATCTGGTAAAAAAAAAACAAGGCTGACGACGATGACGACGACGACGAGGACAACGACTACACTGTCTATACGACTGTAGCGACTTCTATAACGACGGCATACCGGAAAACGACCTCTGCAAACACGAGCAATAACAAAAACAAACAAACCTATTAATAAGTCGATTGTATATTTCGAGACGGCTGCCACGACGCTACGCGATGCGACGCCCCCTTTAGACTTGAATTCCCAACCCTTCGTAAGGTTTTTTTTTTTTCTAGAAATTGGAATTGGAATCGGTTACCTATAAAAATGGTTTTCATTTGGTTTCCCATTTTTGAGATAATACCGGCGGGCGGCGCAGAGGGCTGCCGCGTTTATCGTGGAATGCCATCAAAGCGCGGAATGGCGTGCAGTATAGTCTACGTTTGTCCTCATTGGTATTATATTCTGCTATGCCATGCAATCTAGCATCTATAGGGTGCAGGAATTCCGTCATCCCGTTAGGGCTTAGTCATTTAGATCTATACCAGTAGAGGGGTGGATTTAATTAGCTGAAGGGTAAGGGCGCAGGCAAACATACTTCCTGCTATAATGAATGGAGATACTGTATAAATTACGAAACAATAATAACTACGAAACTTTTACGGTTGCGAGATGGACTCAGTGTGATCTCGCAGGCCCGTACATGGCTTCTCAATATGGGAGGGACTGTCAATAATGGTGAGGATAAAGCAGTTCGATTAGTAAACGCTGACAATTTGGATTGGCTGCATGCTTCGAGTTCATGCCAAAATTGCAAAAAACAGCACAATGAAGATTTCAGGCTTTTGCAATATGTGAAGTCGCAAACAATATTTCCAATTGTGAACAGACAGCCGGTGGTTATAAAAGTCGTCTCCTCAACAATCACAAAGTCCAAACTAGTGAATAACTGCCGAAACGATGAAACTCACTATACCGCTTTGCTGGGTCCATTTTGGCTGGGATCATGATGGGTTACAATTTAATGGAACTAATATAAGCACAATGGTCATCAGCATATCTGACTTATGCAGAGATATTCGGGACTAAGAGGCGGATAAGGACTCTTTTTTCTTTTTTTTTGAGTGCCCCACTGGCCAAAAAAGCAGCTTCCGAAGAATACTTTTTAAGGCCCAGTTCCCCACAAGTCACGAAGTATTTCACCCTCGTTATAAAACACGAAGCTGAAGAAAGCGTTCTTAGAATCTTAAAAAAGACTTTAAACTCATAAACTCATGGCATCACTCTTGGTAAAAGATGACCGAAGCCAAACGAGCTTTCATCATCAAATTTTCTCAAAGACATTCTCAGAAAGTTGTAGATGAAGCATCTGCCAAACACTGACCCAAGAACTCATAAAGTTGGCAACAATGCCACACGATATTTCTTGTGCATCAATACCCTCTCATTTTCCTCTTGTTTATGTCAACACGAAGTGTCGGATGAAGACTTATTTTCATTCTTTTTTGAGTGCCCCAGCTTGCCAAGGACCAAATAGGCAGCCCTCGGACAAATTCTTCTTCAACAATCTGGGTGATGCCTCAAACAAGCCAACAAAGAACATACTTGAGTTCTTCTCTAGAATTGTCGTTGAGATCCGTGGGACTTGCTGTGGTACCGAATTAACAGCCCTTCCAACCTTAATAAAAAAAAAAAAAGCCGCTCAATCTAATACTCATAACAAATCCAACCCTGGCCTCTAGTCGCCATTACCATTCAACTTAAAACGGCTTTCTGCTTTCATTTTCCTCCACTTGGGATGTCGCCGTCCTCAGAATACTTCCGCTAAATGCTTGACTCGTAAAAGTTTGTTTGTATATCCCTAACAGGACTCGAAGTGAAAAATTTCCCTTTCATTATGCCGATTGTTTGATTTGAAAATTTTCTTCGATGTCCTGCCGCCGCCACCGCGCCGCGCTGCGGATGGAGTATGCAGAGGCGTATTGACTCTATGCGTGCTGGCATGCAACGCATTCAAGGAACTAGCACGGCATACCGCATTTTCAGCTGATGTGCTAGGACATTCCCTTATTTTTTTTTTTGTGTGTGTGTTATTTTGTAGCATTTTGTTGCTCAAAGGATAATTCAATTCACTTTAAAGGTTTGTCCGCATATGTTTTCGATTTTTCCGCCGTCCGCCCACCCTAGATTATATATTTTTGTTTGTACGCTATTCCAAGGGTTTGTGTTGTGAACTTTCAAGTCCTCCCTCCATCCTTATGGCCAGGCAATGTGTTTGTTTGTTTGTTTTTTTTCGCCTCCTTTTGAAGGATCATTCATAACCCTCCTTTTGGTTGCTTCTATATAGTTGTATGTATATATGAGCGAGAGTGGGTGGATTGGACGGACTTCACTAGGATAATAATGCATGTGAAGCACATAGAGCTCTGTGCTCTGTGGACTATGGAGAGCTCATTCATTACAATGTTCCGATGTTTTGATTAAATGAAATCGAAACGGAAACTAATCGAACGGAATGAATTATTCATGTGAATTCTGGAGTGGACGTTGTTCGAGTACCTAGTGCAAGTTATAAAAACAAAGCCATGTATTCCATGATGTGATGTGTTTTGTGTGAGTTGAATGAAACTTTGCTAAAGAGTGCATTGTAGAGGTTTTATATTTATCTAGAACACTTTGGCCTTCTATAAATTGCACGATGTGTTTAAAAATAAATTTAATGTGACAGAGTCAATATGTTTTAAATTATGACATCCATGTTTGTTTATTATAAAAATTAGGTTTTGCGGCCATTTTCAAAACGTAACACAGACAACGGTTAACGAAGGCCTGCAGTTTTCTCGAGACATTGGCAGCACAGATTTAATGTTGGATTCGATGAGTTTAATCTTGGTATTTTTGTGGAGTTCCGAACAGGAGAAATGATTCCAAATAGCCCACCTGTTTTCGTTTATTCTATTGCTACATCCACATCCGTTTCACCATCGAGTGCTATACAACTACTAAGATAATGAGACTGTGTAAAGCAAGGTACCATAGAGGAGCATAGAGTGGTTATTATGTTGGTCGCTTCTTGGCGTCGATCCTTAAGTCTGCAATTTTTTCCTTTAGTTGCAGGTTGCAGCGACTGACATGTTGGATTCAAACCAACAGTGTTTTGTTTGCCATGAGGCATTTAACGTCAGTCTCCATGGGATACCATGTCTTTCCTTTGTTCCCACCCACCGTGGAAGTCATCACATCGTCAATTGCCAGCAAAAACAAAATTGGTGACAAGATATCGCCTTGTCTCACTCAATGATTTTTTGTCGCAGATCAAACGAATGTTGTAGGTTTCTTTGTAACAGCGACAATATTTTCAAGGGAAACATCTTGCAATAAGTGATCTCCGGATCACTCCCGATTAACCCTATCGAACGTCTTCCCAAAGTCTAAAAACATTTGATACAGCTGTGCCTGATACTCAACGCACGATCCTGCACTGCAAAAACCCGCGGAAAACCCATCGGAAGAGCGGAGAGAACGGTAAAATACCACTCCAGTTGTTACAATTTTTGAGATTTCCTTTCTTCCATAGCTTTAAAATAACTCAATCCTTCAAGTCCCTTTCCCTTGGTTAAGTTTTTGTCTCCCAAGTACAGGCTTCCTAAGTTTGAGGTAAATACTGGAAGTTGCTTCAGGGTATTTGGTAATACTTCAGGTAAACCATCAGCCTTTAGAAGATGGATCATGTTATCTCTGAACTTTATTTCTTTTTGGCAAAGGGGGGGAGGAGCTGGTGTTAATGCACTTGCGGATTCAAGTTTGCGTTGTGGTCGGTATTTAGCAGCACACAAAAGTGCCCCTTCAACTTTGCAGCTACCGTCAATAAAAGGTTGCAGCTCAAATTTAAGACGAGATGGTTAGTCTTTCGTGCTACTTTCCTGTTCAACAATGTCCAAAGTCCGCATTTCTTGCATTATGTTCCGCATTCTATACAGGTTTATACAAACACATCTACAACACTGATTGAGGTGCTCTGTACTCGTTTTGTAGAAGAAATTAACGTTGAGCATCCGCTTCTGACATAATCTTTACTTTAAGTGATATTCGTTATGTGATGTTGTCCCAGCTGGGTTGTCCAGGAATCACTTTTCTGTCCTGGTACAGTTTTTTGTTCTTAGTTTAACACCTCAAGACCTCCTACCGTTGAGCCAGCGTTTTGTAAAGTTGACTCTTTGACGGAGAGTTTGGCAAAGGATCATTTGGAATGCTTGTGTTGAATCTTTGTCTTCGTACTTCTAACAGCTGTTCATGGGTTAACCCAGTTGGATGCGTCAGCTTTTTATTCGTTTCGAACATCGCACAGTGTGACTTCTGAGTGTAACAAAATTGAAGATTTTATTTTCAGTTTGACCATCTGGTGATTCCCAGGTAATTTTATGATAGGTTCCGTTCCCCAGGCAAGGAAAAACTATAGTTTTATGTCTGGCATATCAACTCGGCCCCAGTAGCTCCGCGCGGTTACTTGTTTGTAAAGTATACATAATTAAGTTGATCTGAATCCTTAGAGCATGCAAGCTGTTCCATGTGAGAAACGGATATCAGGATGAAACTCATTCGTTCATTCATACGAGAGACCAATTGTTCTTCCTTGATTTTATCGGGTTTTTTTTCTCGTGTCTCAATGCGAGCCACTGAAGAGTTATCGAGTATAACTCTCCAAAACCTCCTTCTATTGTCGCCCTTCTTTGGCACACAAGTCCTTTCTTTCATTTTTATAAACCATACACAATTATTGGTAATTGCTGAAAACAATAAGAGCGCACTGGAAAAATCATAAACTTCTTATTCCGCGCAAAGCACTACTCCACAACTTCACCGGAATAAGCCAAGTACCTCTTGGAGCCAAAGTTAAAGCTAAGAACCAGAAGAGAACAAAAATACTTGTCTAACAAAAGTTAATGAAACACGTCTGGAAAAATGGAAAATTGCTGCTAAGGCAAGCAAGCAGAAGAATGAAAAAAAAAATTGAAAAAAACCAAGGAATTTTCACTTAACTTTTTTTTTCTTCTTTTTTTTTTTGCTCTAAAGAAAATCTTATTTTCGATTTTAGAGGTGGTATCCGAAGGAACGAGTTTTTATTGTTCGCTTCGCATCATGTTATGGGATAATGCCTTGAAATATAGACGCTGAATATAAATGCAGGAAGTGCGGAGCGGCGAACAAAACAAAGAAAACAGGCAAAAGGTGTTTGTTGATCCTGCTTCCCTACCTATACACTGCTCTTGTATTTGTGTGCATAAGACCCCTTCATTGTGTTATTATCCTATACTTTGCTCCGGGCATACACTGCGTATACGCAATGTTGAGTATGTACCAGTGTACACCTTGAGCGAAAATTGGTTAAATTATGTTGTTTTGCAGAACAAGTTAGAAGTGCCTATGTCCTATTGCAGAGAGTTATATTATACTCAAAGGTATCCTTAAGTTTGGTCAGGGATGGGCGAAGGGGCAATAATTACTGATGTATGTTTCGCTCAACCTAAACAAAATTAACACATGTTCTCCATTATTTGGGATGGTTCTGTAGTAGGTATACCGTATACCCAAACGGCATCAGAAGGTGCTTTTTGGTATTGAAAGCTACAATACCTGCAACTCGTAAGATACTTTGTCGGATGAAAAACTGGATTGACATATAATTGAATAATTGATAGATTTTCAATTGAATTTTGTACTATAGCGCTTTTTAAACTTTGTGGAAAATCGTTGCTTTAATAATAACTAGTGCATGTCTGTGTCTATGTTCATTCTGCAGTCTTGGAGCTAGTGTTGGAGTTTTTTTTTTTTTACAAATGTGTATTTATAAGGATTTGAGTAAGTGATTCTTACATGTCTGATGAGGTTTGCAAAGTTAATTATTGCCCATCAAAAAGACCTGTTTTCTTAGATTGAAATGCAAGAAGCAGAGTGAAAGTCTTTCTTTTCTTTATTGGATCACTTTTTCAATAATAATATTTCATCCACCTCATGCAGCACTGAAAACATTGTACAGGAATATTTTTTTTTTTTCGAAATAAACTTCCAGTTTGAAAAGTGTGAGCCCTGAACTTTAATTTCTCTGACTTGAAGCACAGTTCCACACAAGTGAAATCACATAGACAAGACATAGAACTTTATTATTTCTTATCATTTACATCCATTTTGTAATCTGACATGTAATTTTTTTGAAGTTTGAATTGCCATTTCATCACGAATCGACTGACGCCTGAATAGCGCATGGTCCCGATTTTCACAGGAAAATTCGGTGAAGCTCATTTTTGGGTGAACGCCTACCTCAATAAGCATAACTTCAAAGTTTGAAGTCTAGATCATCCTCAAGCCATTGTTGAGACACAGTGGTCTGAGCGCAGTAAAAAATCATTTGGAAAAAGTTTCATCTACACAGAGAGAATTGAAAAATCACTAATTGCGAAATATTCAGTTGCAATTTACAAAACATGTTTTTTTTTGTAAATCACGGCGCTTTGATTCGAAACTGATAGAAAAATATGGCAATTTAACTTTCAATTCATCGCAAATTACAACAATTCCTAAGTTGAGATTTACAATTAAAAGTTATAATTCAAGCTTGTGCCCTTCAAAGTAAATTACAACCTTTTTGTCGCAATTTACTACTTCAAGGGAATAATTCCATTTATACTTTTTACCAATCTGGATTTGCTACATTTTTTTCGTGATTTACAATCACTGAGTATTAAAATCAACTCAAGTGTGTCTGACGGCTACGTTGAAGGTCCGGAGTTCGATCCCTGCCTCCAACTAATAATTAACTTTTTTTTGTCTGTATCTTTTGAGGAAATGAAAAATCCTCGAAGAATAAATCTGGTTAATATTAAAAGTGGATCTTTGTTAGCCATTCGGATTCAGCGGGAAATGATATTCCACCAGAATATTAACGCACATAGGTACACGAATCGTTCAGAATATAAGTAATTAGGCCCTGGCCCCGCTTGTGTCTCCAATAATGCATTTTTTGTAGTTCTATTATGTACATAGGGAGTACAAGGTTGAATTTCTACTACACATTATATACAATTTCCTACCTTTATTTAAATGATCATCACAAAAAATTTTACATTAGAGGTTAGACGTCCAAAATAAGACGACTATATTTTTCTCGCCAATAAAACATAATCTTAATTCAGAACACCCCTAAAATGTAACTCATATTCAGGTTGCTTCTTATTATTAATTTTGATATCTGACTTGGATGCAACACCATGGCCTACACAAGTAGCACAGCATTACTTAAAGAAGGATTTAAGAATTCTAAAGCGCTACTCTCATTCTTCTTTAAGAGGGATTTAAGTACATGTTAAGTACATAAAAGGCGCAAGTGGGCGGTCCGATAGAAGGAATTAAGAAGATAAATTGATTCTTAGAATGTTCTTTAAAAGGAATAACACACTTCTTAACTCAGTCTTTACTCCTTCTTAAATCGGTATTAAATTTAGTTTGCCCTTCAAAGTTTTCCTTACACCTTCTTAAATACGTATTAACTCCTTCTTAACTCCTTCTTAACACCTTCTTAACTCCGTCTTAGAAAAATAATTATTCATAACAACGTTAAAAAGTTTAAAAAATAAATTTATTTTATTTTTTGTCTTTTATCTCTTTTTTTCTGTATTTTTTTGCCCATATCATATTTTTGCTCTAGGTATTTTCTCTGTAAAGTAACATTAGTATTTTATAATTTGTAAATTGTAACTGGATACTTACCTGTTTTATTTTCCGCCACCCGGATTCGAACTCGAGTCCTTTCGCATGCCGTCCGTGTACGCTACTCACTCAGCCAATTTCGATCATGTCAATGTCTGTCTCAAAGGCATAATTAAGCAAAAGAACGAACGGACTCGTTTTTCATATATATTATTATTGTAATTTGCTTTCTACTTTAAATACCTATAGGTGTGTAGGTACTTAATGTTTTTTTTTTATAGAAAAAATGTTTGTCGTCGTAAAATATAAATCCGCCATTGAAGCAATTCCAGCTGCTTGGGCTGTCTTTGACCAAGACACCCAAGATGAAACTATATATTGGCCGCGAAAAGGCCTTAAAGCCAAACGAATAGATTCGTCGTCCATACCGGATGTGAAGGACTCAACCGAATGGATGGTGGGAAAAGAAAGAGTCATTAAAAGAAATTTTGAGACGTGGGAAGAAGCAAATGCTGAGGCTGATCGGCTATTGAATACAGATAGTGCAAATTCTGGATCTAAAATGGAACATGAAAAGCGGTTCACCAGAAAAAATCGACACTCTGCGAATTTCGTCAACCAGAAATCTGTGCGATTTGGATTGCTTTTTGTCTAGAATAATGGCCTGATCTCTTTTTCTTTTTCCACAAATTAAATAAATTCGGTTCACTCATTTTTCTTTCACCAAAACCACAATATAAATGAAGCATGTATATATTTACAACAGACATCGTATAGCTATCGCTTTTTTTTTATAATGCACTAGGGGATATGAATACCCTTATAATGATTTAACATGTGCGAGCAAGGAGAGGAGGAATAGAAAGATAGGAAAGAAAGGTGGCACAGTGGTTTGAGATTTTAGGTGATAATTATCTCAAGGAAATTCCACGGGTGGCATCCAGTTGAAACTTGGAAAATAAATAAAAATTCCTGCCCAGCCTGGGTTTGAACTCGCAGCTCTAAGGTTAAGCAACCAAGCATTACATCCACTGTACCATTGCCACCCGCTGGTGCAATGAATAATATCTAAAGGGTTTAAGAAGAATTTAAGAAGGATTTAAGACAGTTTAAAGAAGTTTCAAAAATGCCGATTAAATTCCATAAAAAAAAAACATTTCAAAAAGGGTTAAAGAAGGACTTAAGACGGATGAAAGAAATATCGAAAATGCTGATTAAATTCTATAAAAAAAAAACTTTTCAAGGAGCATTTAAGAAGGATTAAAGAAGTATTTAAGACGGATTAAAGAAGTATCGAAAGTCCCGAATTAATTCCGTAAAAAAAAAAATTTTAAGAACGATTTAAGAAGTATTTAAGACGGATTAAAGAAGTATCAAAAATGCCGATTTAATTCCACCAAAAAAAACTTTTTAAGAAGGATTAAAGAAGGATTTAAGATGGATTAAAGAAGTATTGAAAACGCCGTACATAAATAAAAATTCAGAAGGATTTAAGACGGATTTAAGATGGACTAAAGAAGTGTTAAGCAAACAAAAAAAAAAAATTGATAAAAGAAACTCCGATTGAAGAAGGATTTAAGAATTCTATAAGTAGAACTAAACATACCATTTAAGTTTTTGGTGGTAATACCTAAAAAAGAAGAAATAAAGAAGGAATAAAGAAGACACAATTTGGCATACCTATTAAAAGAAGGAATAAAGTAGGAATTAAGAAATGACATACCGAAAATATACTGTTTTGTGCTACTTGTGTAGTAGATGTGTGCTAGGTTGGGATGCTGAGGGTCTCGAGTTCGATTCCTAGAATCAGCAAAGTAAGTAAAAGTTACATTTTTCAATAAATAATAATAAATGCTTTCCAATACATAGAAAACGTTGCTTCTCTCAAAGCGATATAATTTGTTGTTTATTAATTGAGTTAAATGGGGTTGCAATTTACGACTTTACCACTCATTTTTTCAAAAACATATTTTTGATTCAAAACAAAAAGATGGAAATCTACGACTCGCTTTTTGCAATTTACAATCGAGTAAATATAAAATTGATACAAATTTGGATCAATTTTCGATTCGCGATGGCAATGTTTTATTTCTCAGGATCAAATTATTGACCCAAAAAAGTGATAATTTGCTATTTTTGAGTGTCAATATCTTCATTTCGTTCAATTTTGAAAATTGCGAACAAGGAGTCGTAATTTACAAAACCCCGAGCTAGGGTGAGAAACTGCATAAAATTTTCGTGATTTGCAGCTCATTTTTCTTGATCTGATCTAAAAATTCTTTCCGTGTAGCCTTTTTGATTTGTATGTCTAAATAATCTTAGCCCTCGAAGTTGAAAAAAATATTATTCCAGTGGCGAGCCAAATTTCATTTTGTTGGTCTGTTTTTGAGTATTTAAAACTGAAAATTATATTAATAAAACAAATAAAAGTAGTTTTTTTATAAAAACCCTCAAACATTGGTACAAAAACAAAAACTTTTAAAAACTTTTTGAGTTTTAAATCAAAGTTTTTTCTCAGGTTTCTGTACCTATATGTTGTGTTTTTCATATAAATCAAAACAAAACAATTTTGATTGTTGTTATTAAAAATTAAAAATTTCAGAATCTATTTTAAGACAAAAAAAAACTATTTGTGTAAGAATAGCATCAAAGCCCTTAAACTTTAAAACAATGTTGATAACTTTTTTTTTTGGATTTTTATTTCTTTACTAAATTTTCACTGATTCTGCATATAATCAGTTTTAACTACTGTACCCAATTTTCATCAAAATGCGTTAGGTAATTCAGACTTGACAGATTTTTGGCAGCTCTCCTATACAAACCAAGCCTTAAAATTTTAGAAAAATAGCAATAACTTTATTTTAATTAATTTTTCTTAACTAAATTTTTACCAATGACATAACACCAGTTTCGACTTTTGTGCCTAATTTCATCGAAATCCGATAAGTAATTCAGATTAAACAAGCTTTTTTTTCCGCTTTCCCATTACAAGACGAACCCTAAAATATAAAACAAAAATGTCACTAACTTTTTTTTCTAGTACACTTTCTTAACCAAATTTTTACCAAATATGCACTTGACATTTGTGCCAAGTTTTATTAAAAGCCATTTGATAGTTCAGATTTTACAGATTTTTGCCCGCTCTCTAATACAAACCGAACCATACTTTGCGCCGTATAACATCCAGCAAAATTAACCGTTTGGTTTGCTTTATGGGGCTTATACAGAATCATTGGTTCTTTTTTCTTTACAAATGATACCGGCCAGAGGGTTAAAGTTACAGTCAATACTTCAATCAATGGCCATTTTGTTTCTGAATTAAATCGCCTTGGTATGGGGAGCGCAATATGTCACACGATAGAGAAAGGAACGTTTGGTGAGCGCATAATTTTGAGTTATATATCTGTCAGTTGGCCTCCAAGATCGTGTCATTTATCACAGCTAGACTATTTTTTGTGGGGGAATGTGAGGAGTGTTTTTTATACCTCTTAAGAAAAACCCTTTTCATAATGTTTTTTTTCTTTTTTTTTTAATTTGGAGTTTTGAAAATAGCGGTTATAGATACTAGATATAAGGCAAGTTATGCATTAATAAAAAAATTTTGTTTGGACAATCAAACATATTATTGCGATGATGAATTAGTGACCGAGAATTATGTCTTTCTGTCTGTCCGTCTGTCTGTATCGGCACCTACAGCCTAAAAAGCTGGACCGATTTGGTTTAAACTTGGTACATAGTTATTATTATGACTTAACCAGAGGGGTTTTATGGAATTAGCATTCTAGCTCTAAGACTACCGGTACCTGCCATACGATTTGTTTGTATCTCAAAAACGGCGATATAAGTCTTTCTGAATAGTGTTTTCTTCGCAAATTGTATATGTTTTGGTTGAAATAGATTTTCCAGGAAAAGTCTTATAATTATTATGGCAACTCCCATATGACCGGTTCTTTTTCAAATCAGATTTTCTCGCAAACCACTAAACAGATTTCAATACAATTTTCAATGTCAAAACTTTTTTTTAAAACGAAATAATATTAATTCTTATATTTGTCAAAAAACCTTTTTTTTTTAGTTCAAAAAAATTATTTTACGTGATAACCAGTTCGCAGTTCATGTGAAGGTCGTATCTCTCCAACCGCCCACCCCACCTACAACCACCCATTATTTTTGATTTGTTTTCCCTCACCCCTTCCCCCAAACATCAACATCCCACCCCAACATATAACCATTAACCAACAGCCCACCATTTTTGACAATTTTTCTTCCCCCCACAATAAATCCCCCTTCCCAACCTCCACCAACCACAAACCCCACTTTAAGCCACCAACCAAACACCCACTATTTTTGACAACCCCCCGCAAATCCACCCACCCACTCCACCTACAACCACCAACTAACCACCCACATTTTTTACATTTTGCCTCTTCCCGACACTACCCCCTATCCCAAACACCCACACCTACCCATCACATGCACCCACCCAACCAACACCACCCACCCCACCACCACCACCACTTACAATCGCCAACCAACCCTCCCACTTTATCGACTTTCTATGCTATCAAAGCAGATAACGTGACTGTGACACTTTTCCGTGCGTGCTGCCCATATATTCCGATTTATTAGACGTTATCACGTTCACGTCTAAAAATTAGAATAGATTTTCAAAAATTTAAAAAAAAAAACAGTTTTTTGAAAAAGCTGGTCGAACGATATTGAAAAAAAATGTCCTTAAAATTTGAAACTGTAAAATAAATTAGATGGCTTGTTCCATTTTCTCAAAAAAACCTTTTAACAAGTGATTAATAAAATTTCATATACAGTAGACGCTCGATATAGTGAACTAATAAAAACCAAGCCTGTTCACTATATCGAATTTGTTCACTATTTCGAGCGGGAGTTTTTATATGTTTACCAACACTAAATTGGATTATATCTAAAATTAATTTTTTTACTAAGTCAACAGTTTAAAATTGTTTTATTTCAAAGCAGCCATCACTTGCGAAGAAGCCATGCCTATGCTTTCATTGATTTTTTACAAAATTGAAATTGCCTTCTGTTTTAAAATCAATCCATTATCTGGCAGATTTTTTCTTCGTAGTTCCAAAAACTATTTGTACAGCTTAGATTCCACTTTCAGATGTATTAAATAATAAATGTCTTTTCATACTTAACACGCCTCGACGTTTTCCTGGAATTTACTTGAAGAACTACATTGCAGACTAGATTGCAATCTGTTTCAAAAGCAAAGCCAAATCAAAAAATTGTTTTTTTGATCGCATCAATGTGAAAAAAAACGCAGAAGATTAGTATATTAATCGGCAAAATAGTTGACATTCACAGGCGCATTGCAACAGAATATCGTCAAAAAAAATTATGTTCACTTATTGAAAACCTCAGAGTTCATTATTTAGAGTAGTTTGTGTTAAATTTTGGTATTTCACTTATACTGGATAGTTCACTATATAGAGTTTCACTATATCGAGCGTCTACTGTAATTATTTCATTATTTTTTTTTTTCTAAAATCTCAAGCCCCAAAACCAATGTAACACATTAGAGCCAGTCCTTACGACCCAGTCGTGCACTTTAATTTTTTCAAAAATATTGAAAAATATTAAAAAAAAATATTTTTGAAAGTTTCTTACGAAAAACTTAAAATTTAAATAATTAACAAATTGTTCCCCTCACTAAGGAAGTATTACCATAATCGTTGAACCCGTCGGAGAAAATTAGTCGTTCTGTTAACAGTAGTTTTATGACAGGTAAGGTTATTTTGAATCTATAGAGGGAAAATTAATAACACGACGAAATAAATACTTACCAGCACAAGTTTGAACAAAATCGGTCCATCTGTTTGGGCTGCTGAGACTGACGGGTGGTCAAAAATTTCAGTTTCAGGCCCATTTTCTTGGACTTTCCTATATTATCATCATAAAGTCATATTTGATTCCATACGAATCCATAACTTGGCGTATAGTATAATCTCGAATTAAAAAGTTGATAGTCTTTAAAATTATTCAGTCCTGACCAAGGGAAGGTTACTGTGTGTGTATCTTCTGCCCCCACCTCCTCATGCTCTGGACTAAATTTGGACGGAATATTTGTGTTAAATTTCGCATGCCACAACTTCGTTTCTTTTTAATTCTTTTACGAATAGAAGAACGACGAAAAGCACTTTGCATTTTTGTTTACGCCATTTTGTGCACTGATATTGAGTAAAATTGCATATTTTGAATGAAAAAAAAAATATCAACAAAAATAAAAATAAGACGCCAATAGTTTTGTATTTAGATTTTTCTGAGCTGCTTCTGCTTCTGCTCCTGCTGCTGCTGGTGCTGCTGTTGGATCCTTTTTAACATTTCATGGTTAAGTAAATTGTATGCAAGAAAAATATTGAATTGCATGCATGACAGCATAGAATAAAGTGCATCGCTTCGAATCCTCTACCCAAACCTACATCGAACGTGCTGGAGACCTTTTTCCTTAAAGTATATATAAATATAGCTGCAGCAAGCAGTAAGCAGAGCAAGGACAGGAACATCAGGATGAAAATAAATGCGAGACAAAGTGCAGAATTGCATGAAAGTATTTTCCAATGATGGTGATAGTGGTGTGGCGATGGCGGCGCGGCGCAGCGTGGCGGCAACACGAATAAAAAGCAAGAGATGTTCAGTGTCAGGATTTTCGGTGCTGCCATCATCCAGAAATCGAAGTAAGAAAAAAAAAACAGTAAAACGCACAATAAGGACCAACAAAATTCTGAGTGAGAAAAGGACTGCCTGTGAAATCCAAGTTATGAGAATGTTACCGGAGCGGATACAAGTCGAATGCAAAAGTGTGTGCAATATGTCCTCGCCATCTTTGTCGTCACTCTCTCTCACAAGATGCATGCTAAGGAATTTCCGGTTCGTATTTTGTGAAGGATTTTTTCCACCGAAGTTATTTCTCGGTTCGTATTTTTGTGTTTTTTTGTTCGTATACTACGTGATTTGATTCAGTGAAGCGTTTTTGATTTGAAGTTGATAGAGAGAAAGAAAAAGAGAGGGAGAGAGCGAACCGGAAAGCATCGGAAGAGATTTTCGCTTTCCTGTCAACGAGAATGCATTTTTTGTTGTTGTTGTGTGTTCCGCGCGTTTCTATATACTTAAATTTTTTTCCGTTCCAAAGGAATCAGTAAGGAGGTGAAAAAGTGCAATGTAAATAATATTGCAAAAATATTTTTCCATTTCAATTTATTCTCCATGAATTAATGCGTCGTTGACGACGGCAACGAATACGACAACGTCTTTTCGTTCTCAAGGATGCAGAGCATATGGATTTAGCAGGAAATTGACAATGAGCGTTCCCTCGGAAGCTCGGAAGTCTTGGAATTCGGTCTGTGATTTTATTTGCTTTTGAAATACGACATCGAAACAGGGGGAGTCATATTAGTTGGAAGGAAATTGCTTCTAAAGAAAATAGTTCCGATATTGACAAAATATAAATATGAGCCGAAGCGTAAATACTGAGAGATGCAGTTTTATGAGTTTTTTTTTGAAAAAATATATCACAGCAAGGACAGTAAAGTTAGATCAGGTAAACATAATCAGTTAAGGAAACAGCTTGGATGACTCTTCAAATGCATGGTTCGTTGAATTGCAGTCGCTGGTTCTATGAGGAGTTTGTTTTGGCACATGTTAATGTTATTTGACTGCTTCCTTATCCAACGAAGGGTGAATTAAATACAAATGATGTGTTGCCTTTATGAGGGTACTCTTAAAAATGTCAAGACCAACTATTAAAACTTATTATCACACGTCTTTAAAATCATTCACGAATAACGACCATGACTAAAAATGTGGTCAAGGGATTATCCCTGAAAACTAAAATCGATGATGTTACTGTTGTTTTGAAGTGACAACAAGAAGTGGCAACACAGCCGCATGCAAACGTAATAACACACACTCCAACGCACACATGAACCTACTCTTGAATTGTTACCCTTACTACGGCCATATACATACAAGCACAAAAATTATGAACATTGCTTAGTAAACCATCAGACTGATGGAGAGTCTTCGAAATATTTGCCACAAAGGGGAGACCTAGAATATAAAATAATCTATATTCTTTCTCAGTTACTTCCTGTTCCTGGCCTAATCTTATATATAATTTATTTATTTGTTTGTCTCTTTTTCGTGACGCATTTTCGTTTCATTGAGTTTCAAATCACAACAATTCGAAAGCAGTTTGACTTAACACACTAAACAGCTCGGCAAAAGTCAAGATATGCTATTGGAAGAGCGGCGAATGAAGGTAATTAAACGTGGGCTTCCTGAATAAGCACAATGCACAATGGAAGACCCGTCGTCAAGGGCGCAATCGTAAAAATGTGTGATGTGAAATGATTAAATTATGATCGCTTTTATTATTGCCTTTTTAAAAGTGTATTTTCTGCAGCTCCGATTGCGACTCTAACTATACATCTGGCTATATTTTGTTTTTATGCTGTTCACACGAATTAATGATTTCCGTTTTGTAGCTATTTGCAATAAGGGTCTTCCGACAACTTCAGAGAAATCTTGCTTGGTGATACTCAATCATAGTCCAATCAAGGTCTTGACCGTTTCTCGAGGCAAAGTTGTCTCTCGAAGGGCCAACGAGATACTTAACAAGCCTCTTATTATTCTAGTTCTGCTGTATGTAGCAAAAGCGAGGTCAAAGACAATATTGGATGCGAAGAGACTAGGGTGCTTCAATAGAGCGACTCTTTAGGTGATATTCGGTTCTATATGTATCACTTGGAGTATTTAATAATAAATTATTAATTGTTGGCACAACAGCTCCAAGCAGGGCCAGCGCCTGTGACTTACAATCTCATCTCTTATCCATTTCTGTGTATGCATTGATATTCTGCAGGAATGGAAGAATTAACGAAGTTACACATTTCCTCCCGCCCCCTCTGCCATCAGACTGCCTTTGAGGCTAGAGCCAGATAAAAACCACCACTGATCGCCCGCCGCCACTGACCGCCACAATACATTCCACCACCTCCACCGAGCGACACGAGGATTCCATACAATTATTCATGTAAGGCATAATAGAATCACCATCACATGATGCAACGCTAACACTGCATTCTATTAAGGCAATTCCGAACACCCCTCCAACCCGCACCGCTGATTTGGACTGCCGACTACTTCCGAGTACCTTAACCAGAAGAGCAATCAAATAAATTCATCAGTCAAAAAGATTTACACATTTGCAAATATTTTTAGCTTTTGACTTTATAATTCATATGTTCTCCTTTCAGTGAAATTGCATAAATAGGAGTGAAATTCGCATGGAAAATCAGACTCGATCTCCCAGCCATAGGTAGAAGTACTATTGCAAATAGAAAACCGGGATAAGAGTTCTCAACCGAAGGTATGCTACGGGGAATACCAGCAGAAGCCTCACAAAGTTTTGAAGCAACAGTTTTTTTTCAGCTTTCCACTTCGCTGTTGATCGCAGTGGATCGCTGACCGGTATTAAGCCACTCGTTTTTTGTCGTGGAGCCCTTCCATTTTAGAGGAATCTCCACAGACCTAGTATCTAAGGTATCATAAGAATTGAATTGTAATCTTTTATTTTAAGATTATCATTAAGAATATGAAATAATCTGTTAAGCAAATTAAGAATAATAAAAATATTGTTGTTTCGGAGTTTGACACTCTTCATCCCTGAGTTTTTGCTTTCGTTTGGGAACAACCCTGGACATCCATGAGATAACCTCAGCCTGAGTAGAAAAAAGCATCACAAAGAGACCTATAATTTACCGACGAATCCGAAAGGCTAACAGAGAAGCACTTTCCATGACATGATTTACTCTTGGCGGATTTGTCACTTCCTCGCAAGAGGCAGTACCCCGGAAAAGAACTAAGGTGGACTCAGGGATTGAATCCAGAACCTTCGGCGCGGCGTATCAGTCCGACACACTAACCACTACGCAACGGGGCACTACCAATGAAGTATGTAGTTAACGATTGTCCACGAATTTTTAGGGCTTTTCAGCGGCCTAGACGGCTATTGTATGAAAAGCATCTTCGATTTCAACGCTAAGTGACAACACATAATAAGAAGACCCCTTCTATAATGGGGACGCTATATCAAATGAAGAATGAATCAACCGACATAGTATAGACAACTGCCTAGAGACCATAATATCTGGCGAGGTATATTGTTTGTGGCCGTGTACCATACTGGAGTGTAAGTAATTCCTTAAGTAAATAAGCAAGTCAACACCCACAATGGTATTTTATTTGGTTAAATAGCTGTATACCATAGCCGTTTTTGAATAGCACGAGGTCTTGTTTTTGACTTAAATGCCAAGTGCAGAATCAAATAATTTGAATTCCTAATTTCAGAATCCACTTTTCATCTCCTTCTAAGTTTTTCTATTATTCATCGATGCAAGTACAAGTCAAGATGGTTCTGCGAACTTTGGAAAGGATTTTGGTTCTTCAATAGAATAATACGGCTTAACTAACCTCATTTTCCATGCGTGTGACATCAAGTAATAATCACACACAATCGCACTCGCATTATTAAGACAAAATGGAATCCAACGAACAGAAAGGAACCGAAGGACTAAAATTCTCATTTAAAATTAAATTAAATGTTAAGTTGAAATGTCAAATTAAAATACGTATAATGTATATGTTCCTTCTGTATATGCAACTCTGGAGTTAGTGAGAGAAAGATGGAGAAAAGAAGTTGAGCTCCTGGCTGACATGATCAATTTCCGACACATCTCACAGATGAGAAACAAAAGATTTCTCAGAAATTTTCCAGAATGAGACAGGAAATCTAAAGCAAAAGTTACAAATATACATCACACAGACGAAGGGTCCTTAAACGTGCAAAGAACAAAGAACTTAATTTTGCTTAACTTAACAGACACTCACTCATCAGCAACAGCTACATCGAGCAAACGAACTTACAAAATGAATGAAATCCTTGTACCATTCTTCATTTTCTACTAAATCCCGTTAATTCATTAACAAAGCAACATGAAGGATTTTGCTCGCAGCAAAAAAAAAAAAAAGGAAAAAAGGTGTGAAAGGAGCAAAAAAAAAACATAAGCAACGCGATAATCTGTCTGGGTATGTGTTAGGTACATCATTATTGCAGGATTATCTATGGAACAACACACATTAGGTTCACATAAGTGCTAATTGAACCAATTGACTGACATAGAACTTGAATGGCTGCTGCATGAAGCATCATTATCATCAGCTCCTGATCACACATCCTACAAATCCTACACCTGCACATGCACATACACCTTCTAAGAGGAATACTATTTTAAGTTTCAATGTATCCATTCATCCATAATGTAGATATGAATCAGAGTACTTTTGTATATAGTTTGGGTGAAACACAAAGTAAATTAGTTTCAAGCTAAGCAAAGCATAAGGAGAATGCGCGAGTGTCTGTAAGTGGTGCACTCAATCAGGCTTAGAGAGGATGCCAAAGGAAGTTCAATGTATCTTTACATTCTGTCGAGTGTTCCTAATATCCGACCAATTAGATAATATGAATGGCTTTGACAATCAATGTCAAGTGGCAACATTGGTACGTAAGATTTAAAGGTTACCCTATCCGTTGATGTTGAAACTTTTGCAAATGGCAGCAAATGTCAATGAGAATGCAGACAATTGTTTCGATTTGACATTAACCTATATTTGCCAGAGATATAGAATCTTCTGAGAGAGGCAACACTTTGCATAAGGAAGCTTTAGATTACCAAGTTTTCACGATTTACTCGAGCTTAGAAAGATTTGTCTGAAACAAAATGTAAAGAACTGTACGGTGTTGGTGTAACAGCATAGAGAGAGAACACAGAGCAGTATCCGACGGGCGTGGTTCTATATTTTTGGCCACCAAGTGACTGAGGTCACCACGAAAGGCATAGTCAATGATGTATGGGCATTCACAAGAATGTCGCTGTTCTGGGTTGACAGTCACACAGAGCGATTGGCTCAATTTTCTCTCTGTTGCTTTTCAACTAAATTGAATAAAATTGGTGTTCAGTTCTGTTGAGAGAAAAATATTCAAGATACGAATGTTTGAAAACAATATTTTAATTAATGCAAGACCACACTAGGCGGGACAGCATTAAGTAGTTTTACAAGGTTCGAACTTCTAGGGTCCTCCTGTAATTGATAAACTGGATTTTCAAATAATCTTATTTATTTCTATTTGAATTTTTTTTCAACACAGCAACCTGTCAACATTCGACATCGAGTTGGCAAAATGTGTAGGAATTGGAACTGATAGTTCCTCATTAATGGCTTCTAACACTAAGGGTGCGTAGGGTGCGTAGTAGCCACCTAGCGTAGTGGTAAGTGTGCCGGACTGCCACGCCAAAAGTTTTTGGTTCGATCTATTACTCCATCTAAGTTCTCTCGGGGCACTGCCTCTTGCGAGGAAGTGACAAATCCTCCAAGAGTAAATCATGTCATTTAAAGTGCTTCTCTTAATTGTAGGACCCTTCCATTCCTGCAGAATATTAACACACACACACACACATGAATGGTTGAGAGTGTAAGTCAGCTTGAGAGTGTAGCTGTTGTGCCAACAATATATTTTTTATTTTATAACAGTAAATGTGCAGCCCATGAGCTGTACAAAAAAAGCAATTCAAGCGAAGCGTTGTCCATGAAATAACTATGCCTTGAACAACTCCTCGGAAAACTCATCTAAAGTAAAGTTTCGCTGAAATTCCATGCAAATTGGTTGCTTAAACCAATGCTTCAGCAAAACGACACAAACTTTTTTTTGCAAGAACTTGAAGCTAAGGCTTTAAAAAGATTTGTGAAATTCGTTGGGTATAAACACATGATGGACACTTGCGGGTACTAACCTAGTCAAAATTTGCAATGTTCTGGAAAGCATTTCTTCTTGGGAAGACAGCATAACCGCAAGTGATGCTAAATGTTTTCAACGGGTTTTAAGAACTTTATATAATAATTGTCGTTTGCTTGTGTGATGTTTTCAGTTAACTGTAAGTATCGCAACATACTACTCTGAAGCGGAACTGCACTTCAGCAAGTGTAAACGGGTATAGTCTACCCAACTAGTGCAGTGCAATTCAGCAAAGTGCAGTCATAAACTTTGCAGATCAGAGTGATGATGTACAAAAAAAGCGAAATTGCTGCGAAGAACAGTTCACCAAAAGAACTGCTTTGCCACTTTAACACTGAAATAACAACCATTGAAATGAAGAAAAAAACCTCCCCACTGACAGGGTTTGCTGCCAATAGAGCGTATTCTGAAAATCAATCTGGAGAAAATCGAGGACTCCATTCTGTGAGTACGGTTACTTAGTTGAAATCCTTAACTTGCCCTTATAAATAATCAGATATATTTTCTAGATGGACTTTTTATGACTCTTTTCATGTTTCAAACACTACTTCGTATCAAAGCTGGAATGCCAGTTTCAAAACCCCACTGAATGAAACCCTAAAATATCCTAAAGAACCAAGTTTGAAATGAATCGGTGCAGCAGTTAAGACAGTAGTTGGCGATAATTTGTGTTTGTTGAGTGTTATCGTACCGATGTATTTATAATCACAAGAAAACGTGAAAAACAGAGTTGGAAACAAAACATAACCCTGCGGTACACCATCTTTTGTATTAATTAATTTAAAAAAAGCTTTCATATCACATTATTTATGTATGCATTTTCACAGTAAGTGCTGCAAATTTTCGTATTTATATCTGATTTAAAACATACAACTACCAATGCAGCGTCTTGGAGACCTTTAGATTTCAAAAAGGGCATTTCGACACGACACCAAAACTATCAGAACGCGTTCTAATTCACTTAAATTAATGGCTTCTTGAAGTTTTTTAATGTCAAATATGCTTAGATAGCAATTCCCTTTCAAAACAAGAAATATATTATTTGGTTTCCTTTTCAATTTTTTCCCTGAGCGCACACTCAAAAACCACACTCAATGCTACAAAGGAAAAACTATAGCCCCGAAGATACGTATCTTGAAATAATTTATAATTTCAAAAAAACTAAACGAAATATAAGTATACACCGCATCACCGACCAGTTATATAGAGAAGGGATATTAGGAAAATTTTGAAATCTTCATTTTATTTCTTAGTGTTGCGTTCGAACAAAAGAAGACCAAAAATATAGGGAATCATAGCAGCTGGGAAAGTCTGAAATAAATGGTTTTTTTTTCGGGGAGGAAAACCAAGCAGGAGCTAGAGCCTCATCAAATTTAACCAAAACTCCACCTCTCACTATTCCACTATAAGTATTTAGTTTAGCAGAGCCTTAAGTGGCTCCATTACCAATTCCCGCGCACTTCTATACTTCCACTTTCAGCATCAGCACGTACCTACGTATAGTATACCGTAAAGGGTAGGGTATACAAGAATACAACCAAAAGCAAGGACGATGCTGAGAGAGTCTTTCGTTTCACATCCTTTCAGGCGCTCAAATTTCAATTGAAAATTTTCGTACAGTTTACGGAGCCAATTTAAGAAAGACAAAGCTTTTAATCCGATTTGAGTATTTGCTTTTGGCAATCAAACATGGATTTAATTGGTGCAGATTCTCTTCCCCCTTGGCATTGGTAGTCACACTCTATCCGACAGAGATTGAAAAAGGAGCAAGAAAATCCCACCACCAGCTCTACACACTTAACAACAAAAGCAGATTGAGGCATCAGCTTCGTACTTATTTTTTTTTTTTTTTTTTTTGAAGGAAGGAAGGGAGGGGTGGGGGTAAGTAAAACAATGGAAGATGGCAGAGCAAATATAAAACAATGAATGGATGTAGACATAGCTTTCAAAAGAAAAGTCAAATAATTTATTCAAAAATTGGTAACACATACACATTCTTCTTATTATATGTACCTATACAAAAAAATAAGAAGGTGTTTCTTGGTTTTAGGAAAATTTAGCAACGTTGGTTGTCGTCGTCGTTGGGAGTTCTCACTCTCTTACTCTAAGACTTGAGTCAAAAAGTGTATCTGGATGTCCTTGAGCTAATGGAAAGGCATCTTTTATTTAGTTTTGGATTTGATTAATGGAAGACATATTACCACGCATTCCCTCACACAAGAACTTCAACAGTGAAGCGTATTACGAAGAATGCATTGCATGTGTGTCAATTTATTTTAAAAAGCCAAATAAGCTTTTAAAGTAGGTCAATTTCCATTAGGTATTATCATTTGTAGCCAAAAACTCAAATGCAGTTTTCTTCAAAACATTTTATATACATTACATTCAAAGTATAATAAAAATCGGTAGAATCTTTTTTGAGTAAATTAAAAAAAAAAAAAAAACATAATTTGGGCAAAACCTAGTGGCTTTTTGTATGGGAGCCACCATTTAAAAAAGAGTAACTGACAAAAATGCAATGCCATCTGATAGAGAGTTGTAAGGAACTATACCAAACAAAGTTTGTTTGAATTCGATACAACAGTTGACAACTTATTACCTTTTGAAAAAAAGACGTTAAGATCAGATCTCCGTTATTAGCATTTTTTGCCAAAAACTAAAAACGCAGTTCTCTTAAGAACACTAATCTTGGAATAATCATTTTAACAATTGACAAAAATACATGTTCAAACTTTAATATTCACTAAAAGAATATATTACACCAAATTTAATCAAACTCGTTAGAGCCATTTTTGAGCAAATAAGAAAATACCTAAAAAAGTTGGCTAAAACTGAACGGCTCGTTGTATGGGAGCTACCATTTAGAAAGGCTTCACTGAAAAATGTACAAAGCCATCCTATAGAACGCTATAAAAAACGATGCCAAAGGAAGTTTGATGTCCATTTGAAAAAAGCCGTTTAAACCAGATTTTCGTTACGACCATTTAAGAAAAAAACAAGAAATGATATTTTGTTAGATATATCTTAGGTAAGTTAAATTCTAAATTTAATCAAAACCGTTAGAGCCGTTTTCGAGCAAATCTAAAATGAAAAAAACCGTTACTTGAAAGGTACCAGTTTGAGCCGGGCTAAAACAAAATAAGAAAAACCTCGACAATAGTTTTTCTTCAAACTGCTATATACCTACCAAGTTTGAAGAAAATCGGTCAAGCCGTTTAGGCTGTAGCATGACGTGAAAAAGCGCATATCCGCACAGACGCACAGACAGACCGGCGGACGGTATGGCGAAAACCACTTTTTTGGGCTTCATTATCATCGTAATGTCATGTTTGATTAAAACCTCGATTTTTTTTTCTGCACGAAACCAATACTTGCCCTATAGAGCAAGTTGAAAAAAACATTTAACAATCAAACATGATGACATTACGATGATAGAGAAGCCGGGAAACGTGGGTCCGACAATTCTGTCTGTCTGTCTGTCCGTCTGTCTGTATCGGTACCTACAGCCCAAACGGCTGGACCGATTTGCTTCAAAATTGGTACATAGTATTATTTTGACGTCCTACAGAGGGATTTTTGAAATTAGCATTCTAGCTCTAAAACTAACGGTACCTGCCATTAATTAATGTTTCTCAAAAAAAATGTCTAACTAGTGTTTTCTGTGCAAATTTTATGTTTTGGTTAGAATAGATTTTTCAGGAAAAGTTTTATAACGGTACCTCCCATTTCCCATAGGACCAGTTTTTTTTCATAACAGATTTTCTCATAAACCTCTACACGGATTTCGATGAAAATTTTAATGTGAAAGGTCTTTTATAAGCAAAAAAATATTAATTCTTTAATTTTTCAAAAAAAAAACTTTTTTTGAGTTTTTTTAGAAAAAAATGTTAATTACTCTACAAAAATTTTTAAATATTTGTTTTCTGATAAGAACTTTAAACTGCTAGACGTTGACGTACCAAAAAAAAAAATTGGAATATGTTCGAAAAGTTAAAATAACCGTTTTTTTTGAAAAAACTGTTACGACAATTTTGAAGAAAAAACTATTTAAAATTCAAAAAGGTAAAAGAAACCTGATGGTTTACTTCATTTTCTCCAAAAAACGTTTAAAGTATTGATTTTTAAGTGATTAATAAAATTTCATATGATTTTTTAAATGTTTTTTTCCCAAAATCTCAAACCCCAATATCATTTTAACACATTAGAGCAAGTTCGTACGACCCATTCGTGCTCCTTATTTAGTTTATAGTATAGTTCCTGACCTACAATTCGGTGGCTACCAACACAACGCAAGTTTGACAGAACTAATTGTTTGAACAAAGCGATCTGATTTGACAGAAAATATTGTCGATCTAGTTCAAATCAAATTCAGAATTCCTTGTTTTTATACCTTACTTGAATTAATAATGTGGTTTTCAATTGGCTCAGGTAGCTTTCGGTGGCCTGTTGCGGACATGCTTTTTTGATGACATCTGTTGTTTGAAAATTTTTGGTACTAAGTCAACGGGCACCTTAATTTGCCCTAACTTTTCCAATTTTGCAGAAATCTTTCTAAAACCCACAAGGAATTCTAGAACTCTTGGTTTCATGTTGAAGACATGATCATTACCATAGACAATAGGCATTGGCTTGCTGACTCGGCTTCGGAGAATGTGGAAGACGATCACAATTTTGGGACGACACCAACCCGTCCAAGGTTCACAAGGTGAGAAAATGTATAACCAAACATTTACTGGAGGTGGCGTCATTGGTCCGAACTTTTTCGAAAACATGATGCGGTCTCCGTCATTGCCGAGTACCCTGAACGGTGACAACCAATTCTTTAGGACCAACATTTAACCATATTGACCTAGACGACATATTGTGGTTCCAAAAGGATGGTGCTATACGGACCACACATCCCACACCACGATTGGCAATCCAGACGCGGGCAAAACCAAGTAGTGACACCGCTTTTCCGTTACCACTCAACGTCCTAGTCCTTTTTGCCTACTCGGTTTTCTATTTTTTTTTTCGCCCCATAACAACCCAAAAAAAATATATGTTTCACTGACGAAATTGAACGAAATAAATCCCAAGCCAACCATCTAGCCATCAGGAAGTGCAGCCTCGCTATGGACAGCGAAATATTATAATAAAATAATTGTAAAATAGTAATAAAATTTTTAGTTCCAAATTGAAATAATTTCTTAAAACAAAAATAGTTTCGAGTTGGAAATTAGACATCATCGAAGTGCAGCCAAGGAGCAGCGGCAAAGACTGCTGATATAAAAATGTTTTTGAGAGAGTAGGGCATATAATTAAGAAGGTTTTTAAAGATATATGTCGCTTAACCTCAATACTTAAAATATCTATTTCCTCGTTTCATAAGCCAGAACATATCGCTAGCCCAAGCAACACAGAATACCTAAGTCAAAAGATCTTAAGTTGACATACGCGAAAATCAACCTCTCTCTCTAGAGAAGCTTAAGTTATTTGGCAAAAAGACAACATATATCTCTTCTTAAGTCAATTTAAGACATTTTTTTAAAAATCTAATTTTAACTAAAACTAGTTTTTTAAACAGTTAAATACCGCTTTTATTCGCGCTCTGAGGTGCTTCCCACTTTTTTTTCCAAAACTAAGTTAAGTTAGTTTAAAACGTGGATGGTCACGCTATTCAACAAATCCGGTTCCTTAACAGACTGATCACGTCATATTTTCAGCCGTTTAAACCCCAGAAAAACAATCAAATCTGATTTTTAATTCATCAGTTTTCAACTGTTTGCAATACCGAAAACCACTCGTAAAAGCAGTTCTCCCTCGAGCACAATTTCGTCCTAATTGATGGCCGCACCTTAGTGGACCGCAGTTAAATATGGAAAATTTATTTATTCAATTCCGTTATATGCAAAAACACAAAACCCCAAGTATACCCAGACCATTAATTTAACAAAACCCTAATAAATATCCCCTTTAGTCTCGGTGGGTACATATTTGAATACCTTCAAACTCCTTACAGGCATTTATTATATGCCTTACAAGGAACCATCAACCATATTGACCACCGCTTAACATCCTCAAGACAACAAACAAATGATTTGGAATTTATTTCACACACACACACAAACACACAAATATAAACAACATTTTACTTAACAAATTGAAATCTTAAATTTGCATTTAATTAAATTATTTAAACAAAAAAAAAAATAGCATGTCTTGTTGAAACTTCCGGCCGTTTAGGCCAAAACATTGAATATAATCCTCTCGACCACCGCAATACAATAATGTTAAGCTCGGCGTTATAACAAATGATCTTGATTAGAAAGCAACCCGACTTGAATAATACATTCCCATTCCCACAGAGGGTTTTAAAGAGGGGGGTTTGAGAGTCCTGGTGGTTAAGGATTTGAGTTCCAAAAACATGGTGTTATCCAAAATGAGTTTAACGGCGCGAATGTCCCTAATCTCATCACTTAGTTTAATTGTTTCGGGATCACCCATTGCAAATGCTCCTCTAACCGTCATTAATAAGGACTTTCGAGGTTCGAATGAAAAATTCCAAAATGTTTGTATCTTCTGTGTGCCCCTTCTCCATATATCTTCTGCAGAAGAAAGAAGACGTATTTTTTGTTGTATCTTTTTTTTTGGAAGATGAATGTTGCATACTTGATTTTGGAAATTTCCAAAGAGGTTTGGGGTATTCGAAGTCTCCTGCCCTTCCTGGTTCTGTTACCGGGCGATAACAAATGTTCGAAATAATTGCCTCTGTCAGATGAATGCCAGGATAATTATTCACCTTCAATGAGATTATTTTCCATTTTTCAGGTGTATTCCCATAAGCAGACGTGTTCGTGGTTGTGTTCCATATTCAACCGTTATAATAATGCTCGGGCTCGGGCTCTTAGAAATTCAAAACCTCTCTCTCACTCTCTGCGGAGCGGAGGTAGAGTCAAACTCTTGGTTGTATATAGTATAGGAAGGAATGGCAAATTCGAATTTACGATTCGATTTTCTTGATGGTTTCATAAAAGATTTATCCCGTCCCGAGTCCTGTTATGTTGTGTATAATTCTCCAAGTAAGAATACCGTGCGGGTAGTCGGTCCGTTGAAGGGCGCAGCTGAAGGGAAATCAAATGATGTTTTGGTGGATGCAGGGGTGTGTTTCCAAAAGATATACATTGGTATTTGGTATTTGGTATCCATTAGTTTAATGCTCTTGAAGTGGAATTAAGATAAATTGATCAAAACTAGGCGCGTAAAAGTCAGCATTGTTTGCAAAATGAAAATCGAAAAACCAAAAAGGTTTACAGGAGTGGGTTATATTTAGTAGCTTAAGCAGTGAGTTGAAGTAGGTAGGTATAGAAGCAATTTTGGATAAGTTTGTGTATAATGTTATATGTGGGTTCAGTTTGAGGGGAATGATAGTTAATTTGATGTTCCCAGGAGTAAGTGCTTTATACCCGGATTCATTTGTTTACATTTAGTTTTTTTTTGAAAAATGGTTTTCTAGATGGAAAGCCATTATTTGTTGTACGGTTGGCAGCAGCATGGAATGGAAATAGATAAACGAATCCCAATTTGTCCCAATGAGTACACTATTCTACTGCCATTAACATAAGATGTGGTTGGGTATTATATCATCTATGATTTATTATGATTTTAAGTGCTAAATTTACTTTATTATTTTCAACATTATATAGCCTTTGTCTTGGAAGCACGATGGCAAACTTTGTACATGCTGATGGCAGGAAATGGTCCTTCCAAAATGCATTTGGAAATTTGTTATCATTTTCATTCAAATATTAAAATTTTTTAAAATTTTTTTCAAAATCGTTAGACCCGTTTGAGAGCTTAAATTTACACTTTTCACTTAAGCCGATGCACATCCTCAGATTTCAAAATTAAGTCAGCCAAATCTTTTTTGAATTTGAAAGCCAAGTACAGCATTAAAAAAATATGCCCTGGAGTTTCAACTGCCCCGGGGTAGGTTTTAACGAAAGCTTGGGTAAGTTGTATGTGGTTCGCCCCCGCAGCCAATTCCAGAAACGAAATTCTTCTTTTAGCAGACAGGAAAAAATACAATTACAATAATTTTGTGTGATCGATGCTCAGTAACAATTGCAAGCGCAATAAGAAAAAAGGCAAGTGCCACGCCCAAAATAGTGACTTTTCATTGCCAAGTTAGTTTCTATGAGGTAAGTAACATTCATTTTTAAGCTTGCAGCTCGATTTAAACAAAACAAGACATAACTTGAATTTTTAAAAATTAGATTTTGAATGGAAATAGCGATGGGTGTATTTAACAATTCTTGGACCAGAAATTGCTACAAAACCGAGGAATACAAACCGAAATGATCATCTTCTTACTTAAAAACTGCGACAAATAGAAAACATTTAAACATTATTGCATATTAAGATTTTTAACAGAAACGCCCCTTAAAAGTGGGTGTGTCTTAAAAATGTGTAAAAATTAATTTTAAACACTAAATGAGCTTTGATCGTTAGTCAATTTTTAGGCATAGCTATGTGTTAAACTACAGCTGAATCGAGTAGTTTCTTAACGATCTTACCCGGATAAACAAATCACGACCTTAAAACTTGGCTTATTGAAGAAATGTATGCACAAAAAAATAAAGAGATATATTTTTTATATAACGGACGAAAAAAATGGTTAAAACTGAATATTGGTAGAAACATTCCTCCAATTTTTAGAACTATGTTTTTGTTCTTTCATTAAAAGTGGGCGTAAGTCACGCCTAAAATAATTTGTTTTGTTTTCATACACAAGATGTTTACGTACAACTAATACCCACAAATTTAAACGTTTTTCTCTCAAATACAAGCTTCGTTATTTTATAAGAAATATTAGATATTGATGGTTTTGTAAGAAAATTAGGTGTCAGCCACGCCCAAATTCAAATATTTTTGTTATTTTAAAGACGATTTAAATATTGCTTGCGTTTGCAAAATTTAAGCAATATTATTAACACTTTAATTTTGCCAAATAGAGGTTGTTGAACAAAAATAGCGATTGTGGGCATATTTTTTACAAGATTCATGAACAATTATAGAAAACGCTTGCCGAATGGTTGCCGTAAGAGGACCCACATTTTACCCGAAAAATCATCTTTAGTGACGAGGCGTTGCTGGTCCGTACTTTTCGAAAATAACGTTAGTGAAACAATAACCACCAATGGAGAGAATAACATAACAATGCTAACCAGTTTTGTTTGGCCCAAATTAAACCTTTATGAACCTAGACAACATTTAGTTCCAGTAAGACGGGGTACGTACAACGCTCTTGAACGCCAACACGCAGGTCCAAAACGCGAATTTATGCTGCGCTCACCAAATGTTTCCTTTAACAAATAAATTGTATCTCGCGCTGTGTGACATGTTGTACCGTCTTGTTAAATCCCTAGCTGACAGCTTTACCATAATATCAATTTTTCCACTAGTTGTTCCGTACCATACAATTTTCAAAATAAATTGTTCAGGTGTTGGTTGAAGCATTATGAAACGGCGAACCAAACTAAAGTGTTGCCAACGTAAAGTGTAACGAACCGTTCCAATGGTAATTAGAATTCCTATATAAATCCGTCACAGATTCGTCAAACTCCTTAAATAACCACTCCCATAATTCCAATAAATCAAATATATACCCTTTAGCAAAGTCCCATACAAACCCCTACCTGCCAATGAAACTTATATAAGCCCCTTAAAAAAGGTCACGGCACCACTGATTTTTCACCGACGCCACTGATATGTACTTTACCATGACATGACAACTATTAATCATCCAAACAGGAATTGGATACAAATGATGTAAGCAGTGAATTTCAATATTAATATTATCATTCGTTTTATAATTCACACTGCGTTCTTGGTGAAAAAGTACTAAGTAGAAGTATGAAATTCAAAGCAAATCGAGAAAAGCAGCAGTGTGGGTAGTACCAATCTCGAGCAGTGCTGTCGGAGTGGCTACTATAGTAACATTTGGCTCCTTTGCTGAGGAAAGAGTTACTATGCTACCCATGTCCCGAAAATGCTCCCCAAATTTAAATTTAGAAAATTAAAAAAAATAATCTTCAAATGTGTTTTTTTGTTTGAAGAATGTGTTTTTGTTATATATTACTTTATCGAATACTATAGATTTATAACATGTAATGAATCGAATAAAATTTGTTGTAATAGCAGTACAAGGTATCGACCAGAGATGATAATGTACTTCATATGTAGCAGATCTACTTCATTTTTTATTTTCATGCATCTGCTACGTAGCAAATCAGATCTACTTCGTTTTTTTATGCTTCATTCATTTCTAAAAAGTATCTTCCTTGATCTGAATACACTCAACGAATCTACTACGTTCATTACACATTAGTTTTTAGTTTTCCAAACATTCCCTATTATGAGACAAAAAAAAAACTACTGTTCAACTGCACAGTCATATATCTATCCCATTTAGCCCTTAGTACTTTTAATGTACCTACTTTGACATTTTTGTAGCCATTATTAAGTGCATGATGCCTGATTCACAACCTCGCGTCACGACGAGACGAGAGCGTCGCGATTATCGCAGTCTTTTTTTCTCGTTCTGAAAAATCAGAACGAGAAAAAGTGACAGCGATAATCGCGACGCTCTCGTCTCGTCGTGACGCGAGGTTGTGAAACAGGCATGAAGAAAATTTTTTTCAAGTGTTGCCCGACTTTATGCTTACACTAGCTATAGTCTTCCGCATAGCAGCAGCAGGAACAGGAAGTCGATTTTCCGACTTCAACAAAGTCAAAACAAAATTAAGTACACGACTGGGTCGTACGAACTTGATCTAATGTAATAAGTGGTCTTGGGGCTTGAGATTTTGGAAACAAAAGTAATGAAAAAATCATATAAAATTTTATTAATCATTTAAAAATCAATAGTTAAAACGTTTTTAAAAATTTTAAACCAACCGTTTTCGAAAAAAAAAACAAAAGTTAAAAAAAAAATTAACTTTTTTTTAAAACTCAAAAAAAAACTTTTTTTGAAAAATTAAAGAATTTGTATTATTTTGTTTATAAAAGAGCTTTTATATTAAAAAATCTGATTTTAAAAAAACCGTCCTATGGGAGGTACCGTTATAAGACTTTTCCTGAAAAATCTGTTCCAACCAAAACATAAAGTTTACTCAAAAATCCCATTTAGAAATTTTTATCAAAACCCTAGGAGCCGTTTTCGAGATAAGTGAGTTTATCATAAAAATTCATATGGCAGGTACCGTTAGTTTTGGAGCTAAAATGCTAATTCCAAAAACCCCTCTGTAGGACATCATAATAATTCTATGTACCAAGTTTGAAGCGAATCGGTCCAGCCGTTTAGGCTGTAGGTTCCTATACAGACAGACAGACAGAATTGTCGGACCCACTTTCTTAGGCTTTTCTATCATCGAAATGTTATTTTTGATTGTGCAAAAATTTTTTTTTTTACGAATGCATAACTTGCCTTATACTTAGTACCTATAATCGCAAGTAAAAAGAAATAAGCTAGATATAAGTACCGCTTCTTCCCACTTATTAATAAGGGAGTTTGTGGCTGGGCTAGACGATTTTGAACCTCCTAAGCAATTACTACGATATTTTACAAAATTTAAATTTGTTCAGGAAAGCTTTTTTTTTACAGACTGATTAAATTTGCACAGTATTAATATATCTAATCTATACAGGGTGCCCCGAAACTCAACGTCAAGCGGGCACCGGGTGAAAGGGTAGGTTATGTCCGTACTGGGAAAAGTAAGGAAAAAAATCCATCTCGCTTTGTTTAGTAAAAATAGTAATATTTATAAAAATTATAAAAATCGTTACACTAGACAACACTTTTAGATACTGTGGTCACAAATTTTCATATTTTGCGGTGTTTTTTTTTTTATGTAATCCTTACTAACTATGCTATTATTCCCAATTAAAAATCCAAAAATAAATATCGTAGTTTGCGTAAGAAAAATAAAATTTGACGGAGTCATGGTGAAATTTTTTTTTTTAAACTTAACTTTGATACTTCATACTTTAAAAAAAATGTACCGCACTACCCTCGGCAAGTTATTTAAAAAGTTGGCCCATTTTACCAAGATTTCAAAATGGTACAACACTTGCTAATTATTCACCCATAAAAAATATTATCAAAATTTAACCCGCTGTGGAGCATTATAAATTAGGACTAAAAAATTGGAAAGTATTGTATTGTTCCCTATTAATGTATTACTGAAAACTTTATCTATTCATAAATCTTAATGAAACAAATGAAAAAAAATTGTATTCGGCACGAATACAGGCTCTGCATCGCCGCAGAAAAGGTCTGTTCATCAGACGTCCAAAATTCCTTGCATTAATATCTTCTCCTGCTTCAAGAATTTTTTGGCGTAGTTCGTGTCTATAAAACTAAAACTTTTTCTTTTATGCAGCCCCAGTAAAAGAAATCGAGCGGGTTTAGGTCCGGAGAACGAGGAGGCCACAAAATTGATCCAAGGCGCCCAATCCACCTATCGGGATACTCAGTACTCAGGTAATCCCGTACTAGACGAGCATAATGTGCTGGGCAACCATCTTGTTGAAACCAAATGTCTCGATAGATGTTCAATGTTACATTTTCTAACAAATTCGGCAGTTAATTTTGTAAAAAATGCAGGTAGTTTTCGCCATTTAGATTTTCTGGCAGCTCATATGGTCCAATTATTTGTCCATTTAAAATTCCGGTCCAAATATTTATTTTAAATTGATATTGAGAGCGGTCTTCACGCATAAAATGTGGATTCTCTCTGTGCCACTCATGTAAATTCATCGCATTCACCGTAAATAATGTGCATGTTTGCATATTCCTCAGCTGTGTAGGAATACGGCATTTCACGTAAGGTTTTTATTCTCTATTACTAGATTATAATTATAACACAATTTTTAGATAATAATTAACACAACCCAGGGGAAAACAAAAGCAAACGATTATGCTAATAAAAAAGCCAACGATTATTAGAAATTGCGAACAAAAGTAAGAGCGTTCTGTACTGAAAGCAGATCGTGTAAACAGAAATTTTTAGTCTGCTGCTTTTTTGTGATTTTCACTTTAGAATGATCTGTATGCAGCTGCAATCCGTTAGTTTGTTCTGTTTTCAGGAATTTGATGGATATTGCCAGGAAGTTGCATCTTGTGTTGTTGTGTTGGCCAGTGTTTTTCTTAACAAGGGTAGAATTTTCCAATTTTTTAGTCCTAATTTATAATGCTCTACAGCGGTTTAAATTTTAATAATATTTTTTATGGGTGAATAATTAGCAAGTGTTGTACCATTTTGAAATCTTGGTAAAATGGGCCAACTTTTTAAATAACTTGCGAGGGTAGTGCGGTACATTTTTTTTAAAGTATGAAGTATCAAAGTTAAGTTTAAAAAAAAAATTTCACCATGACTCAGCCAAATTTTATTTTTCTTACGAAAACTACGATATTTATTTTTGGATTTTTAATTGGGAATAATAGCATAGTTAGTAAGGATTACATAAAAAATAAACACCACAAAATACGAAAATTTGTGACCACAGTACCTAAAAGTGTGGTCTAGTGTAACGATTTTTATAATTTTTATAAATATTACTATTTTTACTAAACAAAGCGAGATGGATTTTTTCCTTACTTTTCCCAGTACGGACATAACCTACCCTTTCACCCGGTGCCCGCTTGACGTTGAGTTTCGGGACACCCTGTATACATAAAATATTCTATAAATTCGTAATATTTATCATATATGTACAATTTATTATAATATAATCTTATTGATGTTGAAATACAAAAATTTCTATTTATCTCTATGTAAAACTATTTTATGAGAGCTAAGCAGTCATTTGTTAAACAAAGAAGTACTAGTCATTGTTGTTTTCTTGTTAATAATAAAAACAAAATTAAAATACCCATATTCATGAATTTTTTACTTGCGATTATAGGTACTATAAGGCAAGTTATGGATTCGTGCAGAAAAAAAATTTCGAGATGACAATCACACATGACATTACGATGATGGAGAAGTCGAAAAAAGTGGGTCTGGGAATTCCGTCCGTCTGTCTGTCTGTCTGTCTGTCTGTCTGTCTGTCTGTATGTCTGTTCGCGCTTCTAGAGCCTGAACGGATGGGCCGATTTGCTTCAAATTTGGTATCTAGGATTTATTTGGCCGTCCCTCGGAACATATTTTTTATTTTTGCTCTAGGCCTAAAAATAACGGCACCTGCCATACAATCGTGAAGAAAAAAATTGATTTTCTCAAAAACGGCTCTAACGATTTTGATAAATCTTTCAGAATGCTATTTTTGTAAGACAATCTATCTTTTGGTTAAAAAATATTTTTTAAAATTTGTCTTATAACGGTACCTCTCATAGAACCAGTATTTTCAAATCAAATTTTCTCGTAAATTATACATTCGATTTCAATAAAATTTTGGCCACAGGAAGCCATTTATAATTTTATTAATATGGCATTTCAAATTTTTCAAAAACTTTTTTTTTTTGATTTTTTATAATTTTTTCAAAAATTTTTTTGGTTTTCGAAATATGTTGGAAACGGGTAAATTAATTTTTTTTTTAATTATTTTTTCAAATGTAAACTACAGATTGCCATATATTTGCATACTCAAATAAATTTCAAAATATTTTTTGGAAAAGTTTTTCAAAAATAACCAACGATTTTCAATATTTTTTTTTCCTAGATTGACGTATAGCTTTGAAATTTTATTGCATACTTTGTTTTTCCGAGAAAACTCTTAAACTAATTTAAAAAATAAAAGAATTTTCGAAATTATTTAAATTCTTTTTAATATCCATATATGCAGCCACTTAGCAATTGCTTATCATAAGAGCAAGTTTGTGCGACCCAGTCGTGCATTTTATTTTTTTTTCTACTACACTTTTTTCAAATCTACTTCGTTTTTTCGGGCTATCTACTTCACTTTCTGGACTCAGCATTGGCATCCCTGGTATCGACCCCAAAAATTTAGCACCAAGTTTAGTGCCTTTGATAACTCTTTTTTCCAAATTTAATAGAAGAGTCAGAGTTTGAAAAACTAGACGAAGAATGGCGGCTATTTCTTAACCAATCTTTTGTGTCAAATGACTTAGCGTTTGAAGATTTTTACCAAAATATATTTAAAGCCAGAAATGCATTAAATGAGACCATGTTTCCTCTAGTAAAATAGTTTGTCGGAACAATTATCGCTTTTCCACATAGTAGTGCAACTGCTGAAAGAAAATTTTCGGATGTTAGTCTAATAAAAGACAAAAAGCGAAACTGTCTGCAAATAGAAACAGTCAACGCTATTTTAACAGCAAAAGAGCTTTTGAGCAACAACTTCGCTGAAAAGTGGCAACCGTCTAAGACTTTAATTTCCAAATACAAAAAACAGGATTGTCACTAAGTCAGTTTATTGTTGTATTATATTTTCTTTACTAAATTATTTACATTCCGAATCATGCTAATAACTTATCAATTTATTAATGCCTTTAATGTTTTTTTATGAATACTTGTATTTTCTAAATTTTGGATTTTATTTCCTTTTGTGTAGTGTTTTTTTTTATTCATTTAAGGGGCCAGTTATAACGATCTGAAAAACCAAACTGGAAAAATTTTCAAATGGAAAATGTTATGTTATGATTTTATTTGAAACACAATTGCTAAGCCCATCGATGGCAACTAACTCAGAGAATTTATTTTGCAATTAAAAATTTAAATTGAACTTATACTTATTGTTAAAAATGTTATAATAAATTTGTCTGTTATAATATTATAAGAGAAAAATAATTAAATACACTTTTAACAGAAAGTATTAGTTTATTTGAAATTTTTACTAGCAAAAATATTTCTCCGAGTTAGTTGCCATCGATGTGTAGCATTTGTGTTTTAAATTGAACCATAACATACACCAAATTTTCCATTTGAACATTTTTTTGGTTTGGTTTTTCTGATAGCACTTGATTTCTTTGAAACAGTAAAAAACCAATTGTTTTTGAGAACCTAGGAATCACTTATGTTCCTAAGTTGTCAAAAACAATTCGATTTTTACTGTTTCGAAGTAATCAAGTGTTTTTGTTTTGTTTTTGTTCTTACTTTTATATCACATAGTATTTTTCGTTAATATCTTAGATGAAAGTTTGAATGTGAAATTAAAAGAGTTTACGCAATTTTTTTTTTAACCATTGAATTCATTTACATTCTTAACTCATGAAAGATTTATTTATTTTATTTTAAGTATATTTTTCGCTAATATAATATTGAAAGTATTACCTTACTATGTATATAAATTTTAAACAATAACCCACTGTGAATTTTTTAGTGTTCTAAGTTATCTTTTATGTTAAAAAAGAATAAAAATGCTTCTACAAATAAAAATGGTTTATTGTATTGTCCCTGGCGAATTCAATGCTTTTTTAGTGCATTTTTTTAAATATAAAATATGTGCAATTTTATAAGGGCTCCCCAAGTTCCGGAAATGCTCCCCAAAATCTGTAAAAAGTGCTACCCTTCAACTTTGCAAAACGACAGCACTGATCTCGAGTACTCTGGTTGCTTTGACCTTTTGTAGTAATATATACTTATATATATACAGATCCTCCACCAACAATTTTTAGGTCTGACGCTCATACTAAGTTGAGTGGTTTCGGTCTAACATTGGTAAACCTGCCATCTCATGGTTCATTATTGGTAAACCAGCCACCTCATGGTTCATTATCCGCAGACGTTAGCATAGCCGTAAGACGTATTAAAAATATATTTATATGAAATATTATGTTAAGAGTTAAGACTATTGTAAGCTACCGTAAAAACATTGTATTGTAAGCTAGATTAAGAATCAAATGAACTGAATATACATAGTTGTAAGAAATTAAATAAATTAGAACAACCCTGACTTGTATAAACTATATTGTAAGAAAAGAAATAAAGAATACTTAACCTCAAAACGGGAGTTAGAGCTACTTTAGTTAAACCCTGGACCCGACGAGCTATACCTCAGCCACAGAAAAAAGCTCGTTACAAAAGTTCTATACCTCTAACAAAAACACCCTTTACATAACCTACCCTTTTCTGTCAGCTCATCTGATATGTCTTTGCTCGACGCTCCAGATTGTGTCCATCTTATACCTGTGAGACACTGCTAGTATCGATACCATGGTATTCGAGTATGCCACCTTCCTATATGTATGTCAGGGACAACCATGGTAATACCATGTGAGCAACATGGTGTTAGCATAACATGGTATTGATACTTGGGTTTTCATCGTAGTATACGAATCTTTTTAACGACAGCAGCGCCATTATTCTTTTAGTTAGAGCTAATATTATTTGCTGCTTTGACAGCGACCCTCTGAAATCACTTGTTGTGGTTTGTTTAATCTCTTTTTTGACAAATAAATTTGATTTGACAGAACAGTGCTGTAGACGTATACTACACAAGTGTGTGTCACCCTCTATGTAATTGCAAATACCATATGGTATCTATACTATGGTATCGATACCAGTAGTGTGTCCCCGCTATTATAATGCTTTTCATGCTGATTTAATGTAAAAATTTGTGAATTGAGTTTTCAACGATTTTTTTTTACAAATTTAAGAACAACCTCAACATCATGGGTTCAAATGTATTTTGTTGTAAATCTTGAACCGCATCTATCGATCCTTTGAATCGTAATTTTAATTTCCTGACCACTTAATTATTTCATCTTATATCCGTTCATCCATAATTTCACTTAAGAAACCCCAATGGCCGCGCCGCCTGGGTACAGGGCATCGCTTAACCCCGATGGTGAACCACAAAAGTGCAGTTAAATTATATAGCCCGTCCACCACAAAACATCTCAATTACATCCGCTATAAACTCCCATTAGAACAAAATTGCTTCAAAATTTATTGCACCTTGGATTCAGGAGGTGGTCTGGTAATGATGGCGCGACAGTGGTGGTGGTGCCGAGAGTGCAAATTACAGACGCAGATGGTCAAAAATGAACGCTCGATTTCACATCGCATCGCATCAACATCCAAATAATGTCCTTCCCCAACCCAAACAATACAATTAACGGTGGCGTAAAAATAATTTTCAATGAAAATAACTTAAGATATTATCCTTTTTGGGTTCCGCTATAAAATGTTGCATACAAGTCGATAATATGGCCATTTGAGCATATCGGTCCGAATCACCCAATAAAAGGCCATTGTTGATTGCAAATATCCACTAAAGCCAAGTTAGTGGAGTTTTAAGTTTTGTTGTATAAAACGACCGATGGACGTCTGGTCTTTGGGAATCTTAGTGCATCTTTACAGCTTCATTGCCCATCAATATAGACTAATAAAATGCAACATTAAGCAGGATACACAAGCCATACAGTACAGTGCATCGGGAACACAAAGGCCACCAACCGGCAACATACGAGTATAACCCTTCAACTGTTGGCCAATAAAAGTCACATGTGTGTATATGTGTTGGGAGCAGTATAGAAAAGACTCTAAGAAAATAGTTGACAACATAATGCACCATATTGGCGGGCCATAATACGTGATGTGATGGAGCATAGAGGGAGTTTCTAAAGGGGGTTCCGAACTATAAAGGGATGGCATTCATCATCCATTGAAAAGTTTATTGGAAATTGCTTGCCAGGCAAGAGTCAAAAGCCGGTGGAATGTCGAAGTCGAAGTTGAAGTCGACGTCGACCTACCGACCCTTTGGTTAAAAGCATGGTCGGTCATATAGAGACCATATGACAAATGGCCCTGCCAGCATAGATGGATAAGTCCTAACACCAGGCTCACACCATATAGTTTTCTGAAGCTCCTCTGCACAACCCTTTTTTGATTGCCGATTTTAAGAGCAACGGCGGCGCAGGATATAAGTGATGTAATGCAATTAGTTTTAGTCCTGTTCCGATCTGGAATCGTATCGTCGTCGTCGTCATCGTCATCGTAGTCGTATATAGTCCTGTTATGGTCTTTTTCCTATTCAGATGGGGCTTTTGTGTATGTCCGTATACTCTGTAATGGCTTCTCTAACTATATGTACCTAACGGCAACAACAAGAATTTTTCAATTTAATCCAATTGCGTCATGGTGCGGCACTTAATCGATGCACTAAGTGATGATTGAGGGGTCGGAGTCGAGTGGAGTGGGTTTTTGGTATTTTATTTTTATAAATGGTGGAATACATTGAGGAGATGTGAAGGAATGTTTGAAGTTTGAATATCAGTCGTAAAAAAAAAATATCGGACGAAGAGGTTTTAAGCAATTATGAAGCACTTCATCGTGGAGTTAGTTGGTGACATCCCTGATAATCTTTTACGATTGAATCAATCATTTTCCTGAAATGTTATCCTTGCAAGGATTTTTAGAACCTTTCAAAAAAAGGATAATTGACATCTTGTTTGCTTAAAAATTATGGAAATTACTTTAAGGATATACTTTTCTGATTTTTGTTTAACATCAAGGCTTACAAAGTGTTCTCCCAAGACAAAGGATCATGGCGATTCATCTGAAGTGGAAACACTATATTCATTTTAAAGTTCAATTGCCCCGTCATAGTCTGTCGGGAGGAAAAGAAGCTCACATTTTTTGTCAGCGAATAGCTGAGAAATTTCCAAAACTGACGAGGTCCCAAAAAACGGGATTCAAAAAAACCTTAACAAAAATAGAAAGAAGACAGAGTAGATATCAAGGGTTAATAAAGTGGCTTTGTCCAAACGAGAACCGTTGTGATAAAGAAAAAAAATTGTATAATGCACTCAAGGGGATATGAATACCCTTTATTATGAATGAATTAACATGTGCGGGGGAGAAGAGAAAGAATAGAAAGAAAGCTGGTACAGGGGATTGAGATTTTAGGTGATCATAGTTATCTCACAGAAATCCCACGGGTGGCATCCAGTTGAAACTAGGGGAATAAATACAAATGTCTGCCCAGCTTGATTTTAAACTCACAACTTTAGGTTTAGGAACCAAACGAATTAGAGCTTCTAATGAATGAAGTGCCGGGGGGAATGGAAGTTTTAAATAATCAGTTCAGTGCAGGGCACGTACATGTTTAGTAGGTACATAGGAGATGTCTTCCTTAGATTTTGTCTTCTCAGTACCATATAGACTTAGCAATTACTTAGGTACATGTAACGAAGAAATCTATGCTTTGAATGGGTAATGTCATACCAAGAGATCAAGGATTACACATAGACATCTCAAAGAAATAGAAAGAAAGAAATGCTTGAAAGAAGAGTATTCCACCGCTGAAAAAGGGCAAATTCAACTGACAACTCCCGGAAGACGTTAAAAAGATCTTCTTTTTCAGTATAAATGTCAACCAGGTTTATTGAAGCTGTAATTGGCTCTTATCGCTTCGAAGATGATAAACAAAGAAATGAAAAGTTCTTCAATGTTCGAAATTCGAAAAGTGTGTAAATATCATTAAATGACATCATCTCGAGCTGATCAAGTAATTTTATGCTTGATGTTTTCCCGCAAGTGTAGCTTTTTGTCAATGTGAAATATTCTCATAAGACTGGATATCCTCGCCATTATTGATTAAGAACATTCAATCGTTTTGTTGTTCGCTATCGATTGATCTTGCCAGTAGGTTAGCATGGTTTGCTGGAATACTGATTCATTTTTTTTTTTTAATATGTGAAAAACAGACTAAGAACCTGTCAATGTCCTAAGCATCGACTTAATTCCTTTCCGACTCTTAAGTCGTCATAAGACAAGATCCTTTACTAATGTGTACAAGAAATACTGGTCAAATGAGTTGTCAAATTACCTGATCTTTAATGCCAATTGACATCACCACGACGCACGTGAGATAACCCGGCTATTGAATTTCTCGTGTAAAAGTGCCATTGTTTCGCTGGCGGTATGGCAAGTAGAACCGTCCTGTTAAGACCACATACGCTTACTTCCATATCCTCAATTCCTGACTACAAAAAGTATGTTATCATCTCGCGATAGTGACCAACGTAATTTTCGAAGAAGTACGGCCTGATGACGTGCGCCGGTGCCACTAGCATTATGAATGCATTGGATTTAACAGACCCTGTTTGCTGAAATTTTAACACAATGCTTACAAATGCATTTTGATTTGAACTCCTATTTTCATTAAACGCTTCAACAGTCTTAACGCGCTTCTTATTGTTCAATTTGTCGAAAACTGAAACAAAGAAATGTCATATAAAATTTGGCAAGAAACTTGACGTTGAGGTGTGATTCACAATTATCGCATAGTGCGTTATGGTTTGACCATCACCCCTTACATGCTTCTTATGATTCTAAAACCTTAAACTTGACTCCTTCTATTCAAGAAAACTAAAATTTTCTGGTCTAAAATTTTGCTGGAAAAGCCCTCGCAGCTTTCTTCAGTTTCTTTTACAATATCACTGCCTCTTTGTAACTGGAAATTGTAAAACTTTAAGAAATTTATAAAAATAAAAACAAGTCGCCAAAGCCTTCCTTTATTTTACATTTCATTAAAATCGACTGAAATCTTAACGAAGTAGGATGCTTTTACCATCACTACCAAAAAATGTTTTATCAAAAACGTTGAAGTCATTTTTGAAGAATAGAGCTTTTCTACGCTTTTTTGAAGAATACATTCCAAGCAAACACTGAGTGAAGCCTGTCAGACTTTCTGTCAAGGTTATTATGAAGCAAACAGTGAACAGTGAACCAAGTCCCACAGTGAAGTATTCGAATTTACTCGTTAACCTTGTAGAAGAGAAAAACGAAACTAAGAGAGTACGAAGCACCTTTTGATCTTGTTTGAGTTAACTTGTCAGTTAGCGTTGTGTATTCGCGAGTGTTGGTCGTGCTGCGCATTGAGAAAGGCATTATATTGGTAAGTAAATGAGAAATCGTACTTTTTGTTTGTTTTCTAATTTAAAAAAAGTAATGTACATAGTAATTTTTTTTAAATACACTTTGAAGCCGTTATTATTTCACATTATGAAAAGCATTTTTTTTTAAATAGCCTTTTCCTCCAAAAAGTCACAAAGTCACTATGTCCACGAGTAAACCAGGTAATCATAGTACAAAGTGAACCATGTTTCTTAACCCAAAAACAGGCTCACAAGTATGTATAAACAAACAAAAAAAATGCTTCCAAAGAAATAAAAAAAAACACAAGTTAAAAAAAGGAGAGTTATACTTTGGATTCGGATTTACCCGTGGTATTAGAAAGTAATGGTGTTCTGGCAGATGAAAATTCAGAAGATGTTAATGCTCAGAACGATGTTCAAAACATAGATTCGGTGGATAACAATGTACAAAACGAAGATGCGGAAGGTAAAAATATTAAAATGTTGTTATGTTTTATATTTTTTGAGAGATTTATTAAAAAAAATTATAGTAAAAAAAGCATCGGTTCACTGTAGAACATCCCTTGGTTCACTATGTCAACCCCCTAGTATACACTGAACCAATTTTAGGGCTTCTTAAAACAGTCAAAATAAACAATTTCCCATTTCATATATTTAAGGACATTTTTGGTGGAAAAATTAGTCAATAAACCAAACATTAAGTCTTTTTGAACTTCCAGGTGTTTGAATCAATAGTTAAGAAACTACAACAAGTCAAGTGAAAATTGATTCACTGTGTGACACTTAACCCTTAACTTGAAATCGCAAGTAAAAATGGTTTTTGGATCCGAGAAAACACAAAAGTGAAAGAAAATTGGTAAAAGGACTTGGCAGTGTGTGCGGGCTAACAGCTTCTCCCAACATTGTCTTCATCTAATCGTTGCTCAGTTTGCTCAGTGTATGTGTCGTTAAGCGAAATTGATATTATTTACAATTTCTAACCACCATAAAACCACTTTCTTTTTCACAAGCTCCTTCCAATTTGCGTTCAGTATCTACTCAATATTTAAATTTCTATGTTGCAAATTATCTTAACCATTTCTTTGATAAAGTTTTTAAGCACCTGTGTATAAGCCTTAAGCATCGTTAAGTCAGCTTTGATGAATAACAAACTTCATCAAAGAGGTTAAAATACCCACTTAAGGACCGAACACAAGCTTAAGTACCGATATAATCAACGCCCAACTCATCAGCACTCCATGTCAACAATCTAATTACCCCAATCCAAACACCCTATTGGCTGGCTTTCATCACCTTGACTTGAATGTTGAGTACCTATTATGAGTGTGTGTGTCCGTCCGACTTTCAGCCTCAATCACAACATGTTGCACGGCTTTGTATTATAAGTTATGTTAGCTGGCCCATTTGATTTATGACAATGACCGTTTCGTTTCGTCATGTCATGTTAGAAGTTGTATAGTAATCTCAACCGAATCCCTTGGTATTCCCCGAAAATCCAAAACCAACGACGGACGACGCGATGACGCGCGCCCTCAAAAGGCCAAAGCAATCTCCCCAAAGTCATTACCCTCGAACAACCATATAAATGTAATACCACCTCCGGGGATTACTCAGCCCGTCTGACCAAACTAATGGACATTATAGTTTTCCAAGCAAACAAAGAAACCTATTCTCATTTTATGGTTAATTTCTCTTAAAGATATTTCGACCCACCGTGCGTCGTCGTAGCGTCGCGTCGTCCTGCATCGTCGTCAAGGGGATGTGTTGGGGATGATTGATGAAAATACAATTGACAAGTGAAGTGAGCTTCCCACTCAAAATGATACTCCAATCACTTTTTGGCCAAATCATCGTGCTACAATTATTATGATTCGACAGACTTTTACGACACAAAAATCAACCAAGAAACGATTGCGGCTCCCTCTGTATAGTCGGAAGAACAAAAGTGGCGAAGTTAATCGAAAAACTTTTGCACACCAAATAATTTTCCAATCAAAATCAGTTGTACCCCCACTACCCCCTTCATCAACCATTTCGCGAATTGAAATTGATGTTAAGATGATTGACGTTCTAATGTCACGCGTTTCTTTGAAAAACAAAGTTTATATTGTTGCGACGAACAAACAGTTACAACTTATGTCATAAATGGCGCCATTGCGACAAAGCAATAAAGGTAATGTGACAACAATAACGGATTGATTATATTCCCCTTAATAACGGTGTAGTTGTTGTTGATGAACACACAACAGCAAAAAAAAAAAAAAAAAAAAGGAATAAAGACAGAGGCATTGCGTTAATAAATTTTAATCCCATTGGGCCGCAATCAAACACGTCGTCCTTAACGTTTCCGTTATTTTTGTGTGTCAGTCATCAGTAAAATATCGATTCTCGCGAACAACTGAAGCCCAAGTATGATGGTATGTTTTCGAAACTGGTGAAATTCTGTTTTGGGTTTTAAAATAATCGAGCTCGCGCCAAGTGAAATTAAGCAGGATACTGCGGGCTGATCTGATTGCACGCTGCCGCGAAAACAATTCCCGTTTAATGTTAATAAATTAACGTAATTATGTTAATTGCAGATGGGAAATGTTCAACGTTAACTTTGTAGTGTGTGAAATTGAATTGGAACGAATTGAAATGACCATAATGCGATTGTGGGGCGTGAAATGAATGCGACCGGAGGCCGGCCGCACCGCCCGGCTCGGATGAAAAGTTATGGAATGAGGTTAATCAGGATCTGTTTTGTAGTTCTTGAAGAGCATTTTAATTGGCATTGTTTCAAGTGACCCAGATGTCTGTATTGAGTGGGTTTTTTGGTTGAGAAGGGGCGGGTGGAGACAATGGGAATGATGCGTGAATAATATATTGTGCTAATGGGTTGAACATTGTATAAAAGTATCTACAAACAACAAAAGATACTCGTGTTACTGCATAAATTACATTTAGTTCATTGAACTTGCGGAAACTTAATGCATGTTCGATGGGATGATGGGCTCAATAATATGCCAAAAACTACGCTTTTTTCATTGAAACAATTTACCATACACTTAGTGGAAAATTGATTTCCTCTTTTATTGAGTTGTTTCAACTCATTATTTCAGATAACGGGGAATGCAGGCGGCCTTAAAGTGAATCAGCCTCTGTGTGATTATAAAACGGCTCACAGAGTTTATCATAATTTTGAGAGAAGCACTCCTTGAAGTTGAGTTTTTCGTTTCAAGCACCGATATTGAAGCATGATAATATAGTGCAATGATCTCAAAGGACCTTGCATTTTTATAAACCAGCATTTTCAGGAACTTCAAGAAGAAAATACAAATATGAGTAAATACAAAGCCATGGTAACAAAAAATCATTCTTAAAAGCAATAATTTTTAGGAAAATAGTTCACCAAAGTCCATTAAAAACATAAGCGGGAGCTTAAGTACATTTTTAAAGAAAAGTTGAACACCCTATTTCAACAATCAATATGAGTTCGTTTGGGACAAACTATTTGGTATTAATTTTTTCTTGCAAACATTGTATGCCCTAAGTGGGTGTAACATAATTTTATTTTCATGATTAATTAAAGGGGCGTATAGCCACGCCCAAAATTTAACATTTTATTTGCCAAGACAAGATCATTACATAATGGCATGCAAATTTAAGCTCAATTCTAAATATTAAACAACAAAAACAATTTTGAAATATTAGATTTTGAATGAAAAAAAAGGCGATTGTGGGTCTTAACAATTATTAAACTACACCCTGCTACGTCATCAAGGAAACGCAGTTTTTTCATTTTCTTACTTTAAAACTGTGTCTGATTGATATTTAAAATTTGAATTTATATAATACAGATCTAGAATTTTTATAAAAACGCCCCCAAAATTGAGTGTGTTTTCTAACGTTGCTTAAGAACTATTTAGCTCTTCGATGAGCTTTGATCATTTGATCATGTGATAAAATTGCAGTTGAATCAAGTTGTTTCTTAACAATTTTTAAGGTATTTTATTAAAATCACCTTCCTAAAATGGGCGTATTAGAAAACTTTATGCAAATTCTTAATCAAGAAATATTTTCAATATTACTTACGAAAAAAATTGGTTGCAATTGATTATGGGTAGGTACCTACATTTAATTTGTTTATGAAAAGTGGGCGTCGGCCACGCCCAAATTAATTTACTACAGAAGATATTTACTATAGCCACAAAAGTTAAGTATTTTCAATAGAATATAAGAACTGTTTATTTATTTAAACAATTTTGATGGTATCATATGAAAGTGGACGTCAGCCACGCCCAGTCTATGGTAAAAAATTATCGTGATTCCTTAAAGGATTTTTACACTAAGCTCTTAGTTACTATGAAGAAGTATTCGTTAAACAACCCTAAAGGATGATATTATGATAATGCAAGGAATACAGACATTTCTGGACACCTAAGTCAGATGAAATTAAATATCTAAGCAACTTTTACCAACATTTGCTGTATCCACACTTGAAAAAGCGCTATACATTTTTGGCTCTATTTAACATTGCTTTTCAAATTTCTGAGAGAAAAATGAATCAGTTTTTCTTATTTAAAGGGGAAGGTGACTGCCCATATAAGCCTCAAATAAGGAAATCATTCTATAATTTGTGCACACTCAAGGGTATATTAGTACCCTTAATATGAATTAACACAATGCGAGCGTTTTTAGCAAAGTTCTAAAGACGATGAAAGGAGATACCGATGCACATTGGTATTGAATGCTTGTAAATCACAGAGGGGGGGGGGGGGACTCGAGCCGGGTAAAGCATTCCACATTTTTGAAGTGCGGCTAAAACAAAGAGTCTCTATACTTAACAGTACGTCCGAAGTTAGGCTCGAGGGTGAATTGATGGGCATTCCTTGCAGTGCGGGTGTTACGGGGAAATAATTTCAGGGGAGGACTGCAACTGGCTATTTCGCTGGAGCACTGTTTATAGAAGTATAGCTATACAAGGTGAGGCAAGAGACATTACGACGAAGCTCAAGTGAAACAAATGTTTCGGTAAGTTTTAAGGCTCTTTTTTGAATCCTATCCAGGAAGAGCAGGTCAAACCCTAATCTATTTCCAATCTTACCCCAAACATGTTCAATATGAATCGTGTTCTAGCTCATCACATACTACTTCTTCCAGGTGTTCGGTAAATCCTCAAGCGGTTTGTTGTAAAGTATAAACATGTTTAGCACCAGCAACAATTTCTTTCCAATAAACGCTGTAAATGCCTCTAATCTAGTGTTAGTAATCCTTTTACAAAATACAGCTTACCTTTCTCGAACATGCCAATTCCTTGCTACACAACGTAACCTTTCACGTAGGTAAACTGTAGTTGTCGCAGACACTGTCTCTATTACTTCTTTCTCTATACTTGTTCATCGGTGACGTAAAATAAGGCCAATTTTATGCTTTATATAAGAAATAAATAAATAATTGTTGGCACAACAGCTCCAAGCGGGGCCGGGGCCTGTGACTTACACTCTCAACCATTCCTGTGTGTGCGTTGAAATTCTGCAGAAATGGAAAGTACCTACAACTTACCGCCGAATCCGAACGGCTAACAGAGAAGCACTTTCCATGACATGATTTACTCTTGGAGGATTTGTCACTTCCTTGCAAGAGGCAGTACCCCGGAAAAGAACTTAGGTGGAGTCGGCAGGGAACGAACCCAGAACCATCATCGGCGTGGCAGTCCGACACACTAACCACTACGCCACTGGGTACTACTTGATGATTTTTATTATTGTTAACAAAGTTGCAAATGCAGGCATATTGGCTGGGCATGGACATTTTGTTCCTTCGAGCAGATTCCCCGTGTAGGACATTAAGATGATGCTGGGTATTGTAAGTGACCAGGAAGTATTACAATTGGCTGGGTGTGATCAGTACCCCGGAATGACAGTGAGACATTTATTCGTATTCTATATGAATCGTAATATTGCAAAAATTTCAAAAATATGTTCTAATTTCATCTCCAAAAACGAAATAATGCCAATTTGGAGTTATTTTGGTACCAATCAAAACAAAAACTAATACAAAATATAATTGTTCATTCAGGTGTATATCCTTAATTTCCCAAAGCTCGAAACTTTTATATGCATAACCCAAATACACTACCCGCTTGAGCATTCACAGTTTTTTTTTATCCCTGACTCCACCCGCTTGGACATGAAGTGCCAACAATTTATTTATTTCTTAATTATAAAATAATTGAGCTTAAGTTAAAAAAAAAAAGAAATTCCTTTTTAACATTAAGCTCATGCTTTTGAAATTTCTTTTCAATCTCTTTGAAGCATACCTTAAAACCGAAACCTTTTTGTTTTCCTTTCACCATTGATAGTCTTGTTAAACTCTCTAATTCTAACTTCAAAATCATACTTCTTTTTAACAGCAATCAGTTTTAAGCAAAGTGTAGGCTATGAAAATTTGTATCCCATTATGTGTACCTCTACCAATACCAAACCAACTCCAACATCTGTGTTAAAGAACTCAACTTAAATTATAAGAACTCCTTGAAAAATAAGGCAAAGCTTTTTCAAATGAAATGCGATTTGACATTTGATTAGGCAATTTAGAATCTCTCCCTTTAACGGCACTAATTACAACGAACAATAGTGTCCTTAATAATCAAATATTCACCTCTTTTTTTTGGGATTTGAAAATTTTGTTTTTCTCTTTATTTATTTATGTGTGTGCGTGTGTGAGTAAGTATAGGAATGAAACACACCCTTGCCATCACCATTAATCCAGATTTGAACCAAAAATGCAAAAGAGAACTTTTGAAAAACAAAAGAAAACAATTTTCAAAGATTAAATGTTGAATAAACACTTTCAGTTAGCAGGATACGTTGTCGTCGTCGTCGTCAGAGGGGTCCTACCTAAATTCAGATCGAAATCATCACAGAGAAGTAGAGTTAAGGAGCAACTTCATTAGTAACGCAACACAGAAAGGGAACGTCGTATATACTTAAAGCAAATGATGATGATGGCACTTCTTATAGACGGGACAGGTATTAGACTTTCTGTCAATACCCACTAAACATGACCTTTCTTTGATTAAAACAGACAAAAGCGTTAAACAAAAACTCTGTTGTTAACGAAGTTAAATAAGAAGCACCCTTTTCCATCCTTTTTCCAAAGAAATATAGAAAAAGAAGATGGAGTGTGTAGTAGTTTAGGTACCGTTATTTAAAGAGTCATTCAAATAAAATTGACAACTTATCTAAGAAAAGTTGTCTTGTTACCCATAGCCAGGACAAGAAGTGAGTTAAGTCAATTTTGAATAAATAGATGAAGATGATGGTATTTAGTTAACATTTTGCTGACTGAGACTGACACAGATACACAATTCACATAAATAATATATTTCTCACACACATACCCACATGTATGCGAGGAAGGAATATAGAAAATGAGGGAAGAAGGAAACTTCCTCAAATTGGTGAATTAATTACGAGTAGACGACTTGTATTTACAGAGTGAACATTATTTCATAAAATTGCTAATTTTGCACAAAGTTACCTACCGAACAGGGTCTTAAGTCTGTCAGAGCGAAAATTAGGTTTAACAATGGTGAATCAGGTTGCTTTTGGATCAGGATCTGATGGGTTTTGGTTCTGGTTCTGGATCTCAATATTCAGGTCGTACATATACATATGTATGTATGTTCTGGCTTAATCATCATTACTTCGTCTCTATGTTATAATGTTTATCGAATCAGCTTTAACTTAATTGAAAGTCTGTGCGTCCGTGCGTATAGGTTAAGTCACATGTGTGTGTGTGGATGTTGTGACGAGATGATGAACGTTAAGGACGACTTCTTAATTAAGTTCCTAGAAAAATTAAGATTTAAGCGAGAGAGAAAGCTTAAGATGACTATTTCTTTTTGGAACACAATGCAACTGATTAGTGATGTGGAAAAATCTTAATTACTCTTATCAGGTTAAGTTTAAGAAAAGCTGTTAAATGTCAAAAAATCAAGTGTCAAAGTGAGAAGAAAATCTCCAGGGCAGGCTCAGTGTTTGTGATTAAGAATAAACTAATAGATGGAATCAAAGTTGATTTTATGGTACCTTTGTATTGCAAAAGAATATCATAGACTCCAGCTCACCTGCCCAGATAGGAAAACAATACTCTAGCATTGGGCGAATGTACCTATGCCTTGGAGATTGTAGCCGCTCAGAAAAGGTAAAATATTTCCACAACTGTTAAGGAAACCTAGGCATTTTGAGGCAGTTTTAGAGACATCAAATATATGATTGTTCCACAGAAGATAGTTTGGAATATACATTCCTAGAACACAAAGCTGTTCGGTTTCCTCAATGCAAGTTCGAGTTGTAAATAGTGACTTAGGAATTAGATTAGATAAGCTTTAACGACAGAAGACAGCTCTGAGTTTTTGAAGCATTAAATTAAACGCGGCTGATAATTCCCCGACAAGACTATCAAGCTTGGCTTTCAATGAAATTATCAAAGTGCCTTTGTACACATCTGAAGAATAGGGTTGTGAATCTGGAAAATAATATGAAAAACTGAGAGTAAATAGGTACTGTCGTGAGCAAGAAAAAAAAGTATAAGACAACAAATTATTTATAAAAATAAGAAAGAGAGTAGGAGACAGAACGGAGCCTTGTGGCACACCAGCATTTATTTTGTGGTACATCGTGAACTGAACAATCTGAAAGGTAATTTCTAATCCATCAACGAAACCCTTTTCCGATGGTTTAGAACTAACTTTTCATATAATGATAATTTCATCGGAGCTGCTCCATTTTTTATCTCATTCTCTTCCTCGTTTCATCAATGATATCTTGTTCAAGAATTTTATCTATTATGACAGTTCTTGAAGCTTCTTGTATCTGGCCAGGCACTCATGTTACTCACTTGCATCTCCTGGGTACAATTAAGAAAAGTGAACATGAAAGGTGACAGAATCATGAATGAAAAATGTCTTTCGCCTGAATATAGCCTCAAAGTTTCTTGTCTCTCCTTATTCTATCGCCTTTAACATTCTTCCAACCAATAGCCCAATAGATCCCTCACATTTATTGTTTTTTTTTTTACCGAAACACTGGAATCAGTAGAAATTTTTGTATAGAGACAAATTTCTCAGCCGTGTTGCATGGATGAGAAACACTTACCAGAATCGAGTTTTTTTTTACTTATACGAGTTTAACTATTTATCTAAAGGTATCAAAGCCAGAATCGCCTCTAATCATCTATCCGACTTTCTCAAACACTAGCAACTCGTTAATTCATGTTTAGGATTAAATAATAAACCTTTAATGGCTGTGGTGGTTTCCAGTTCCAGAAGACGACTGTTGTAGAATTACAAAAGATGAGGTGTTATTTCCTGAAACTTACACGGTTCAAACCGATCAGTTCATCATTGTCATTGAAAAACGATTTTCCTATAAATCTTTCGGTCTCTAACTTAGGAGATGGACAGTTGTGTCTTCCGCTTCTCTGCACGGCACGTGTCTACCTATGAGCCAAAGTTCTGTTATAACACTTTTAATTTTGCTAATGTGCCGTCTGCTTTTCGAGAGATCAAAAGGCATGGAGCGTTTCGGATCCAGTTTTGGCCAAATCTGTTTTGTCGCTAGACACTTATGTTACCACCTGTCCTTGTGGTAACCTAAAATTTGTCCACTCAGTATCACCTTGCTTTGACAAAAGCTTACACCAAGCAATGGGAATACCCAGAACTATGTGGAATATTAACATTTCCCGGTACCCAAGAGGGGTGAATGTTGAACTACTCCACTATATCTCTGAGAGAAGAAGTCAAGTGCTGTTTTTGAGTTAGTGTAGATGGAATCCATGGATTGCAGCACCAGCCTGACTATCCGAAAAAATAATGATGTCCTTGGCGGAGTTCATGGAAAAATATATTTTTTGTTCATAATTCTGGTCAAAGATTTAGGAAAAATGCACCCGAAAAGGGGGGAGGCAAATTTAATTATATGTCCTTTAAAATTTGTTCTTAAACACTGATCGAAAAAAATCAATTAGGTAAGTCAAAAAACAACATTCTTTTTTGTCTGAAGAACACAACTCGAGTGCTTGTTTTGAACGACACCTTGATGCATTGCTGGACATTATTTCGTTTCGGAAATTTCATTCAATATGAAAGACTGGTTGGAAGTTTATAAATTTAAGACTATTTTCTTCCACACAACTTGGACATCTGTGCTCAGCTATATTCCCTAAAATGCCTTCCTTTGTTCTTACACTACTCAAAGAAGGCTTTTGAACCTTCAGGCGTACAAGAAATATTGAGAAATTTAAGTAGGAGAAGGTAGCCTATACACAACTAAATAATAAAAAAAAGTGTCCTAATACAACCCAAGAGTGTCAAAACCATAACCATTCTAATTTTCTTTTCTAAAATGAAAATAATAAACAAAACAAAAATATGTGAATCCTGATGTCATAAAGGACAAACAATAGCAAATGCTTTTGACAGCTTTGTGAGATCATCATCAAGTCAAGTGTCACGTAGTAGTATATTAGAGAGTAAAGAATATATATATGTATGTGCAACCAGTACACCCCAATTTAGAAGATTCACCCGAAACTGTATTTGGTGCAGATTGTGCCTGACAGTTCACCTTCAACTCCAGCTAAGTTGAAGTTATTGCCATCCAACCAGTTGTTGCTTTGACATGATATACCGGGTCAAAAGAGTATATAATTCACTGAATCTGTCCACACAACACAACAACAACCCAGGATAAAAGAAGCTTCACTTTCCCATGGCGCTCCATCACCATCCGAAAAAAAAGATACTCCAAGAAAAAATCAAATTAACCATAATGGAGTTTAAGGATACAAAAAAAAAACTTCAGCGTAATACGTGTGCGGCTTCCTTTGCACCCAAAAGATACTCCAAATACGGATACGGATATAGCATCTTTTTCGAAGGCTGTCAGTCACATATTGGAACGCACTCAAATAAAGGATTCAAAGGAAATGACGTAGATGTGGCGGTGGTATACAGATATATGTACATCTTTCCTACCAACATCACCGTCATCTCCACCGTGTCGACGTTGGTTGGTTGTGGATATTTTGGATGTGGATGCCTCACGTTGCTATACTTTTTGAAATTAAGTAAATAATTGCTACTTAAAATTCTTGCATCGTTTTCACTTTGTGAGTTTGACTACTCAACTTTAGATAAGGAAGATGATAATGCTGGTTGCTTTTGCTGGTGCGGGTGGTGTCAAAACCAAGCTCAGAGTCAGGATGATGTGTGAAAGTCGCAAGGCAAATTGCTTTGGAAGTTTTCTTTCTAGTTTTTTTCTTTTCTTTTTTTTATATGTTTTAGTCAATTCTACTGTGTTTCAGTATTTCTATAGATGTTTGTATGCGTTTCGTGACGAGACAAAAACTTATGCGTGCTGGATGAATCAGCAGCTGGGAGAATCTGGAGAGAAGGTTCCATTTCAAAGGAGCGATTGTACTTTCATTTTTTTCTTTCTTGGGGGAGTCAAATGTGTCAAGCGTAGAATGTTTAAGATAGTATTGAACATTGAAGGTGAATGTTTTCAGGTAAAATATATACTTTAAAAAATTGCCAAGAATTGCTTATGATGCGCTCTCAATAACGTTTTTAAAGGTGACGTCTGTTTGACCACTTAAATGCTTTAAAGGAGGTATAGAACTTAAAGTTGGCAGCACTGTTTTAACTGGCAGCCATTTTGTCATTTGAAATTTGATTTATTTTTAGTTGGTTTGACAATTATTCACTAATTGACTGAAGCCTGAAATTTATATAGTTAAATTATATTTCGGAAAATATGGTTCTGTTCGTGAACCGCATCACGCAGACTACGTCCATTTTATGGTCGACAAAATCGGCCATCGAGCAAAAACGGAATGGGTTCATTCGCCATTTTACACAACAATTGCATTTGTCGCCATAAAATTCATTGAACATTTTGCTGAAAGATTTTGATTTGCTTTCTTCCAAGATCCAACTTGTAATGTAACGAAGTAACACATTTTCCTTCCATTGATTACTACGATGATTTTCTATCAAAACCATTACGTGACGCAATACCCACCGCTGGCTGCAGCAAATGCGATTACCCCGGCACTTCGCACAGCTGATTTAAACTACCATATACTTTCAAATACCTATACCAGAGGAATAGGCAAAAACATCTATAATTTATTTTTAACGTTTGGTTGTTATAATTCACATTTTCTTCTTTCAGAAATATTCCATAAGTAGAAGTATAATTTCTACAGGAAATCAGACTCCACCTCCCTACCAGTGGAAGAAGATTCTATTACAAATAGAGTACCGGGAATAGAGATCTCACAAAGTTAATATAAGGTATAAAATTTGCTGGGTACCGTTTATTGTCGTAGAACGCTTCCTTTGGGAATTTCTTTCCCTGCAGAGCTGCAGACCACCGTTCATTTCTTGTAGAAAACTCTACAGACCGAGTTGTGTTGTGAAGGACCGTTTATTGTCGTGGGGCTCTTCTTTTGCGAATATCTACAGACTACCGTTTATTGTCGTGGAGGAAACTCTACAGACCAAGTTGCTAGTCACTGTTTATTGTCGTGGAGTTCTTCCTTTAGAAATCTCTCCACAGACCTAGTATTTCAGATATTATTCATATTACATTTGTATTTTAAGTTAATCATTAAGTGTTTGAAATAATCTATTATAAATAGTTTGGTAAATAAAAAATATTGTTGTTTCGGAGTTCAACACTCTTCAACCCTGAGTTTTCGCATACTTTCGGTAACAACCCTTGACATCGACGAGCTAACCTCAGCCTTAGTTAAAAAAAACATCACAGTGAAAGAATTGAAGCCGCATGGACTACCGTCCATGGCCGGCCGGTGTACATTGGGCTGCCCCAAGAAGTAAAAGTGCCACATGTGGAGAGTAGAGATTCCTCAACCCATTGTCAAGACGCAGATACCTCCAGGAAAACTGACAGTTTGGTGTAGGTACTGTATAAGCTGTTAGAATTACGATTCTGGCAAGAGGGTTACAGTCAATGGAGACCCTTATAAAGCCATGAACAATGACTTTTTCGTTTCTGAATTGAATGGCTTTTATGAAGGGGAGCAGTGGTTTCAACAAGACGGTGCAATATGTAACACAGCGCGTTTCACGATTATTGATTTCTGGAAGGAATCGTTTGATGAACGCATGATTTCGCGTTTTGGACCAGTGAGTTGGCCTGGGATTTAACACGGCTAGACTTTTTTTGTGGAGGTATGTGTGAAGGGGTGCCGTGAAATAAGGCCGTACGAAATAAGGCCATATTTCAAAATTTGGCCTTATTTCACTTTGTAATTGTGAAAGAGGGCCATATTCCAACATATGGCCTCATTTCACTTTGAAAAAGTGAAATAAAGCCAAACTTATTTGTGAAACAAGGCCAAATATGGCCTTATTTCGCTTTTCGAAAGTGTAGCAAGGCCATATGGAGCGTTTTTTCATTCCACAAACTTTCAGTATATTTGCGCATATATTTTAATGTAATATTGAAAAAACTTTAAAAGCTGTACAATAATAAATGAAACATTTTAAAAGCTGCAGTTTTTTTTTAAGAAAATTTGGGCGATGTGCGACTATCTATTATTTTTGACAAAATCTCCAAAATTAACACTGCCAGCTTAGGCTATCCAAAATTAAAACCGAAGCTTTTAAAATGTTCCAGTTTTAATTTTGGAGAGTTGTTGAAAGTGATAGCCTAAAATTGTCGCAAATTATAATATTAAAAACGAAATGTTTCAGTTTTAAATTTGGAGAGTTTTTGAAAAGAATAGCTATAATATGAAAAGAAATAGTTTTGTTTTTGTTTTGGAGAGTTTTTGAAAATAATAGCCCAAAATTCGCGCGAAATAGTTTTGGGCTATTATTTTCAAAAACTCTCCAAAACAAAACTATTTCTTTTCATATTATAGCTATTCTTTTCAAAAACTCTCTTCTTGTTTCATTTAACTTTCACTTAAAATAAAGGCTGTTTTCTCAACTGGACTATAATAATGAAGAAATGTGTAATCAGGTTATCATAACTATAAGGTGTAATGGGAGAAATTTCGTTTTAGATATATTTTAATTGGAAATATCAGCAAAATCCACCCGCACATTAGACTTTGTTTCACTTACTGAAAGTGAAATAAGGCCAACTAAACTTAAAGCGCAATAAGGCCATTTTGGCTTTATTTCACTTCGTTAAAGTGAAATGAGGCCATATGTTAAAATATGGCCCTCTTTCACAATTACAAAGTGTAATAAGGCCAAATTTTGAAATATGGCCTTATTTCGTACGGCCTTATTTCACGGCACCGTGTGAAGGCGGTAGTCTACACCGATAAACCATAGGCAATTGACGATTATATAACAACTTTGGCTGCTTTTTTTAATGCCAATACAAAACCTTCTAAGAGTGATCGAAATTGGACTACATCGTAGCAAGTCCCGTTGTCCAGTCCATATGTCAGAAATCATATCCAAATAAAATGACAAGGAAACATCTTTCAAACAGAGTCAATTTTATTTGTGTCTTACATTATTTAATTTCATTGTTCTATACCTCTTAAAAAATATCCTATTTAGACGTCCATCAGTTTAAAATAACATTCGACTATAGGACCAAAATTGAACACAGAATTTAGCTTAATGTTCTCCAAAATGCATGATAATTTTTTTTATCGAGCTTTCACTTTCCTTGCAATACATATGATTTAACTACCATTTTAGTTTTAGATGAAAGTGAATTAGCAATTTCAAACTCTCCCTTCCAAATATTATAATGCATCGCGCTATAATCCTGCTAAACTTTCCGCTGCAGTTTCCGTGAAATGGTAAAAGTTATTTAGTCTGGCTCCATCGGAAGTTCTAGGTTAATAAAAATAATTTATTGTTGGGTTTCCCAAAAACAACACCCCCGCTGAAGTATCGCATTTAATATGGATATTTCGAAAATGAGTTTATGTCGTCTCGTAAGGACTCTCGTAACGTCGGAACTTCCAAACGAAAAGCCACCAGCATTACATGCATGCACAGGCCGAATGAAAAATAATCAATTATCGCCCGTCGTCGTTCTGGTCCGGGGGGTTCTCGTTCCTGTTGTCCAAGCGACATGAACCAATGCTGGCGGCGCGCAGCGGACTCGAAGCGGGTGGCATAATAGTGCTGGGCTATGTCTACCCGGTCATTCATATCCATTGGACGGATATCCTTTTACGAGTCCATTGTGCGAATGTTGCATGCAACATACATGAGACTCTAATTAACAAAAGAGATGATGGAAATGACAGCAATAATTGCTTTACAAAAGCCAAAAATAAATGCAACAATCAGATTCAGAGTAGGTTTGGATGTAAAGTATTATGGTTTTGATATGGAGAGGCGGATCTGGGATAAAAAGTTGTGGGAGGGCGAACTCCAGCAGCCAGGATATTTATACAACTCGAATATTGGCGGTTTTTCATCGCTGTATTTTTTTTTTTGTTGCCTCTGCCATTCCTACAAATATTTTATTTGATTAATGCGTCTGGAACAGAGAAATGAGCGTGGCGCAGGAACAGCAGCGCGGTTAATTCAAAAATTGAAAATCGTTATAATTGCAGAGTTTTTATTTAATTGTTTGCTGCGTTGTTTTTATATGCGGGTTTTTTGTTTGTGATTTTTTTTTTTTATCAGATACAGTTTCAATTATTGTCCTTTAATAGTTTAACTTTTTAAATTAATTAATTTTGTACGTATACATAAAGTATGGTATTCACTAACAATAGTTGTATAAAATTGCCTATTGGTATTTCATTTAGTTATTTTGTTGTTTTTTTTTTAACAATAAAAAAGTCAAACAATAGTCTCGAACAGAATTCATAAACATGCTGGCAAAAAAAAACCACAATGACAAAATAGCTTTTCGAATTATTAGTTTTAATTTTCACAGATTCTTTTTCAGGTTTTTGCTAACCTGATGACCCCACGTAGGGCGCCAAATTTGTTCCTCTCAGTAAATATTGCAAGAATACACATTTTTATATTTTTTTTTTCAACGACCCACTGATAAAGCATCGCTCCCCAATAGATCACCGAAATCAAGCATCGTTGCACGTGGTTAGTAGTTAGATGGAGGACCGCCAAAACTAATAACTGCGTTGCTGTTGGCATATGTTTGTGTGTTCTTCTCTCTTCTGTATCTTTCTGTCGTTATTGTATTATCTTGAGCAGAATGCCTAATATATCATTCAAATAATGTTTTGTTTTCTTTCTTACAGGTCCTTATGAACATTGATAAAAGACTGTCAACAACACAAATCTTCAGAGCAGAAGTTATTCAAAGAACAAAAGTACAGCCTGATGTGAAATGGGAGTATCAAAGTGAATTCTGCCATGTTGAAATTACAATTTAGCTTGCTCCAGAAGACCCATACGACACCGAAACACACCACCACCACCACTTTCTGCAGGATCATATCAGACAGCACTAACTATGTCACCAATTAAATTGTGAAATAAGCGGCAATCAAATGCCGGGAGAGGTAACTTTTCAACCATAACGTAAATCCCATTACACCATTGACAGTGCAGTATTAAAGCCCAGCATCCAACATGTTTGGGCTCGGAGTACTTAAAACAAAAATGATACTTCGATCAACAGTTTTCCGCGTCTCTATGTGACAGCAGCTAAGGAATAGAAAATGTCCGAATCTGTAAATGTCTTGGCCTGAACCCAAAGTTCTTAGACCATCAAATACCAATATTAAATCGCTGTACTTCTTTGTCTTATCCTCGGAAAAGGTACAATTTTCAACTTCTTCCAGCTTTCTGGGAAGTAACGGGTGTTTTTTTTTAGAGATATAGAATTAAAAAATAATATAAAACGCACATAATTCATTGGATTTTTATTGGAAATCGATTTGTATCTTTTTCGGATGAAGTCCAATGTTCAGGTCCGATATTGGATCACTCTTTGCAGAATTTGAAGTCGTATATCGTCAAAAACGCGACGAATGTTATCTTCCGTCATCAATCGTCTTTTGCTTATCGTATCGGTGTATACTACCACCTTCACATATGTATATACTCTTCCAAAAAATAGTCTAGCGATGTTAAATCCATGATATCGGAGGCAAACTCACTGGTCCAATACGAACATTTTGCACTCACCATATGTGACATGTTGCGCCATCTTGTTGAAACCTCATCTCCCTCAAATTACGGCAATTCCATTGAGGAAAGAAAAAGTCATTGGTAATGGCTTTATAAGGGTCTACATTGACTGTAATCCTCTGGCTCTGACCGGCATCTTTTTCAAAGTATTAAGGACCAATAATTCCAACAGCCTATAAAGCACACCTCACTGTCAGTTTGCTGGATAGATTTTGAGGATTAACTTCACTCCAAAGCTTAAATGCGTCAGTTTTGTTTATTGACGTAGCCATTCAAACAAAAATTAGTTTAATCGCTAAACACAATATTCTTCTGAACATGAGGATCAACAGGCAGTGGCGTAGATAGCTTTTCGTTATGAGGGGGGGGATGGATTTAGTTCGCTCATTTTTTTGCGATTAAAGGTTCTATAAGGCATGTTATGCATTCGTAAAAAAAAAAAATTCTAACAATCAAACATGACATTACGATTATAGTGTCCGTCTGTCTGTATCGGCACCTACATCCTAAACGGCTGGACCGATTTCCTTCAAACTTGGTACATAGTATTATTATGACGTCTTACAGAGGGGTTTTCGGAAATAGCATTCTAGCTCCAAAAATAAAGGTACCTGCCATACGATTTTTAGTGAAAAGTTAATTTTTCTCAAAAACGGCTCCTAAGATTTTGATGAAACTTTCTGAATAGTGTTTTCTGTGCAAACTTTATGTTTTGGTTGGAATAGATTTTTCAGGAAGTCCAATAACGATACCTCCCATCATAGAACCGGTTTTTAAAAACCAGATTTTCTCGTAAGCAACTTGACGGATTTTGATGAAATTTCTAATGTAGAAGCCCTTTTAAAGACGAAATAATATGAATTTTTAAATTTTTGAAAAAAAATTTTTTTTTAAATAAATTTTTTTTTTTATTTTTTGTTTTTTTTTTTCAAAAACGGTTCAAGCTATTTTTTTAAATTTTATTTTACTGGTAAAAACTACAAGTTGGCATACTTTAAAAAAAATTTATTTTGGAAAAGTTTAAAAAAAAAAAACTGTTTTTTGAGAAAACTGGTCGAACGATTTTGAAAACAGAAATTCTTAAAATTGTTCACAATAAACAAAATCATATGGCTTACTTTATTTTTTGCAAAAAAACGTTTTAACTATTGATTTTTAAGTGATTAATGAAATTTCATATATTTAGTTTTTTCCCTGCTTTTTTTCCAAAATCTCAAACCCCAGGACCACTGTCTCACATTAGAGCAAGTTTGTCTGACCCAGTCGTGCACTTTATTTTTAAAGTTTTAATAAAGTGCTGGAAAGCAGGATGGAAGCTCTTTTTCTTGCGCGTTTACCTATTATCAATTGGTGAGAGACGTAAAAAAAATTATTTTTTAAAAATCGATATAAAAAAGAAATTCAAAAGATTAGGTGATTTGCCGAAATAACAATTTCTTTCTGATGAAGTTGACTTTGTATTTTCCCCTTAGAAAATATATAGGTATAGAATGTACAATTGACAATGCCTCTATAGGAATCCTGTGAGTACTAATAAAACTTAATTCACGTAGGAAGTAGGTACTAAATTTCAGACTGCGTTTCTTTAACTTATTTGGCATGACTGGTTATGTTGAACAATTATCGATCCCAATGGGGGGGATATATCCCCCTGATCCCCCCTATCTACGCCACTGTCAACAGGAACCTCGTTTTAAGCCCACTTGAAATAAGTTTGCACCATTTGTTGAAGTCTCAGTCTATTCACGATGAAATTGCAAACCAATCAAACCAAAAATAAATCACATGACGGATGACAAATTGGCTGTCAATGAGAACAGTGCTGCCAACTTAAATTTGTATACCTCTAAAAGAAGCACCGTTTATAAATATCTCACTATGCGATGACTGTTGTTATATTGTAGTTTGGCATTGAATATTGTTTTGAATATCTTGATCCACGGATCAAATTTGTTTAATCCATCCAAATCGGTGGGTTAACTCTTAAATCACGTTCAGGTGGCAGAACTGAGGAAACCCGTTTTCAAATTTTGATCTGAGGACAAACGTACCAACCAACCATTGTACAATGTACAACTGGCCTTAACAAAATTTTATATTTTTAAACTATATGAAAGAAGAAATCACAAACCCCTGATTTTGGAAATACAACATCCTGGAAGTCAGAACATCAATATAAAACCAAAATTACGTCCTTGGTAATTTAGCATGCATATGCAATAGCATTCGCTTTGGACTTTTAATGGATTGAGTGTCCAAGCTTCATTATATGACCCCGGTTAAAACCTCTAGCCTGTATGGATGGTATTTGCTGACATCCTGCCCCTTATAAAAGATATAACAGAAAACCAATTATACTGTTTCTTAGCCAAAAATTATTTTGCAAAGCATATTTCCTTGTAAATATCCTTTTACCGCAGTCATTTAATCATTGCCTAGTTAACAATTCTTATCCTTTTCTGAAAACATTTTTTCACACCATCTCTCTACAGTTTCCTTCTTTTCTTTCTCTAATAACAGTATGGGTCCAAAGTGCGTATACCTTTTAAGATAATTATCTTGCAGAAGGCTTGAGTAGTTTCTTTATTTATTTTTTTTTTGTCACCTCTCTCAACTCTCTTACCTTAATTTTTTTTTTTTTTGTAGACCATTCCTCTGGTTTTTACCAAACTTCACCTTAAGACAAGGGTTTGGCATTATCCTGAAGGGAAAAGGATAATGATGAATATTTCATTTGTCATTAGATGGGTTTCCTCTCCGTGTCCAGAACAGAAGGCGCTGGCTCATCAAGGCAAAGGTATATAAAGAGGTATAGGAAGGAGGTAGGAGGTGTATACGAGATGAAGCTTCTTACTCAAAATAAACTTTAAGATGGTATTAAAAAATAACAAGCGGATAGAACCGAAAGATAGACATTGCGGGATTTTTAACCAACGACCAATGGTAGAGTATAGACCATACAGCTATGTCATGCTGTGTTGGATAAAATTTTGTTCCAGAAATTACATAATTAGCAGTCAGCTGATGGGGGATTAGGGTTGATAGCGTAGTGTATAGGGGTAGTAGGGGGAGTAGGGCACACAAAAAAAACACCGACAATAAATGTCACCGGATAAAAGGGTTTCAGTTTTCAATTAGGAGGATGATGTCTTAAACCCTTTTCACGTTTGTTTGCCGCGAGCAAAGATGCTTGTGATGTGATATCGTAATTTTTTTGTTTCTCAGTATTTTGTTTAATATTTTTCTTTTGTTGGCTTCGATGGTTTGTGAACTTAGGACATTAACTTGGACGAACCTTCTTATCCCGAGAAAGTTAGTTTTGCGGTTTAAAGGAATTGAGGGTAGTTGGAATATTATAAATTAAGAAATATGTTGTTGTTCTTCTTAACAATATGTCTTTTCTTTAGTCAAACAGAAAAGAACGTAGAAATTCGAATATTTTATGAAAATAATCTTTTTTCAAGGTTGATGATTCTTAATTTGTTGACATTTTAATTAAGAAAGAGAAAAAAAGAAAAACGCCACCGATGTGCTTCGTCAAAATTAAATTTTTAATAAGAAGTGATATTTTGTGGCGGCACTCACTCGGATACAAAATTAGTCCGAGATGCTCTTACCTCTTTTTAAGCATAATTATTGGCTTTATTGTATTTTTATAAAAAAAAAAAGTATCCAAAAGAATGTTGGATCTGGACCCACCAAGTATTATTTCTTAATGATAATTGTGGTGTACTACAAGGAAGTCACCTGGGCCCTTTTCTATTTATTTTTGCTTTAAATAATGATAGACCTTGAATATATTGCAGTAAAGGGCACTTACAGATTTTATATACTCACTTAATAGAACAAACATGAAAAGTCATAGATACACGAAATTATCTTGCATTACATTGCGATGCTTTTTTTTGTTTCCCAGCTGGGGCATCGACAGTGGGGTCGAAGGGAGAAATAAAGAAAGCAATTAAAAACTTTATTTTAGATTATATTCAACCCTTTTTTATTTAATTAAATTTTCTTCTTAATTCTAAGATTCAATTTACGTGTTTCTCTTACTAATCTAATTTATATAAACCAAAATTTAAAATAAATCAAATCTTCGGCGTATGCACCCGTAGGATCCGTCACTGCCCTGGTGGTGGCAAACCAGGAAATTTTAGTGGATTACTACCGAGTAACCCTATGTCCAATCGCCTTCTAGAGGAGGAAGCGAGTGGAATAGGTTGGAGGGAATCGTCCCTGCCCTAGTGGGGCAAAGGGCAAACCAGGACATTTTAGTGGATTACTCCCGAGTAACCCTAACCATATGTCCAATTGCCTTCTAGAGGAGGATGCGAGGGGAGTTAGTTGGTGGAATAACGGAATAAAATAGGATGCTTCTGGTTCGAGGGGATCTTCTTGCCAGTCAGACTGGAGATTCAACTCGAAGCGGAAGACGAAAATAATACAAAAACATATATCTACTTATGAAATATCTCACCATAACATACTGTTAATTATAATTTTAAACAAAATAATTGTCAATGCAAATCAAAATAATGCAAATAAGAATAACTAATGTGGTGCGGTATGTACAATGGTTGGACATCGGGTGTTGCGTGTGGAATTCGTTGCGGCGGGTGGTGTGCGACTTGTTGTTGCATACTTGTAGAGGCTGACTTGAATAATTGTGACGAAGCGCCCAGTGGGACACTTCGTTACAACATGTTTTTTATTTTTTTTTTTTTATATTGCACACGCGCTCAAGGGGTTTGTTAAAGCCCTTTAAATGATAAGTCATAGCGCGAGGATAGAAAATTAGGGAGGAAAGGAAAACAAGGTGTCGATGAACATTGGTCTTGAATGTTTGAAGATCAAAATTGCAAAGGAAAATTGTGCCAGGAAATTCATTCCACATTCGTGTTGTTCGGCTAAAGAAGGAATCCCTATATTTGACGGTACGTCCGAAATTGGACTCAAGTGTAAGCTGATGAGCGTTTTTAGTAAGACGAGTGTTACGGGGGAAATGTTTAAGGGGTGGAACGCAGCTGGCTACCTCGAGTGAGCATTTTTTGTAAAAGAACCTGTCAAATAAGGAAAGACATGAGACATTTCGACGTTGCTTGTACTCATTAAAGGATATTACGTAGTAAGAACACAAGGCAGCGGATTGTAATTTAAGTGTAAAACTCTAACTCTAAATGCGACTTCAGTTGTTTAAAACTTTCATAACGTTTTATTTAAAATTTAAGAACGAAACCTAGAAAGTTATGCGGTCCTTACATGATGGCGCAATAACATTGATCGTGTGCAAGTCCTTTCTGTGCAATAATTTTTGATTTGATTCTTCGGAATAAGAAGAAAGCTTCTCAGGAGACTTTTAAGAGCTGATTTAGACATGTAGATAGACAAAATAAAATAAGAAAAGGAAGTCAGCGATCTGTAAGTATATAATAAGTAAGACTCCCTTTCTCTGCTTTAGCTAGTGCAGACTGTTCAATGTGAAGCGCAAGCGAAATGAAACCTCAAAAACTGTAATTAAGGCCGCGGTATAACCGTTCTGTCAATTAAATTTGAAACCGACTAATTCTATTAAAATTTTTGATTCGGTTCATCAGAATGAAGTCGTGACACTGTCCACCGCTGCAACAGGCTGAGCTATAGTGTGGTTTGTGGGCTTGACACACTCTCTGCTAGGTTCAGCTTAATGCTTAATTTGTAATGGGGCGGTAATCGAAGGATAGGTTTTTGAGGATTCTCAAATTTGGGATAGGATTAAGTAATTACTATCTCTACGTGGAATTCCAATTGAAGAACCCTCACCGACAACACTTCAGTTTGTTACAGAGGCACCAAGTGGCGTTTATAAGTACTAATTACGGTTCTACCACATGTTCGTAGATTTTAAGATAGTTTTTGGTCGGAGAAACCGTGTAGTGCATGTAAAGATAGTTGTCGCAGTTCATTAAGAATCCTTCAAAAACGCAAAGTTTTTCATCTTGGAAAATTGACAGATTGCCAACTCAATCAATAAGTGTCAAAAAGTGAAACTAACGAAATTGCTCTAATGTGTCAGTCATCTTGGGGTTTTAGATTTTGAAAAAAAAACAAATTAAATACAAAAATGAAGTGACTTTTTTTTTTTCAAAAAACAAATTTTTTTTTTTTTTTTTTTTTGAAAAATTTAAGAACTAATATTAGCCGTTTAGGTTTTTTGTTACTATACAGACAGACAGAGAGACAGACAGACAAATGGAAATGTCGGACCCACTTGTTTCGACTTCTTTATCATCGTAATGTTATGTTTTGTTGTATTTTTTACGAATGCATTATAACTTAGCTTATAGTAGGTACCTACTTATATAATTGCAAGTAAAAAGTGTAAAAGCTTACAATGTTTCAGTAAAGTTTATAAAAAATCAAATCAAGAATTCTTACTCACATCAGGAAAAAGGACACAATACTTACATTACCATACGTACATAAAGTATCTAATAGCTAATTTTTAACCGCAAGTTGGTCGGTGAATAAGAAACTAACTTCCAACTTAATTTAATTTTCAGACTAACAGTTGCTTCCATTCACAACGTAAACTGTAACTGTTGTTTTTAATCCCCGAAAACATACATTACACCTTAAGATTAGTTCTTCGGCCTTAAGCCTTTCAAACGTGCCAAATACCTCAAATACCAATTTGAGCTGCTTCCACAAACTATCCAAACGATGCACCTTATCCCGACTTAACAATACTGGTATGTACTCAAACTCATCATATACATACCCTATCTTCTATACATAGTAAGATATTCCACGCTAGTTAAATGTAAAACGCACACGTCACTGTGCGACTACTGTGGCACTAAAACCGTTTCCGTCTCCATCTCTCTCTGATGATAATAATCGTTGTAATTTCGAAACCATTTGGGGCTCAAACCAATTAGTTAACTCCGCAGGGAACAGGTTGCTAAGCATTTATGCACCTTCGAAGCGGATGGTGGACTTAGTTTAGACTCCATCATCATCCCTCCCCTGCGGAGTGTTCTACATACCACACATATCCGTTGCAATTACGCCCGCATTCAAATGCGACTCTATACGAGACCTAACTTAACAGCAACAACAACAAAGTTGCAGCAGGAGCACTTCACGTTGTTCCAGAGATAGAGTTCCGAGACAAAAGGAATGACAGGAACAGATAAACTTGAAAATAAAAGTAAAAGCTTATTTTTTGTTTGCAGTTTTTGTGTGTGTGTGTGTGTGTCTGTGTGTTGCATTGCCCTTGTTTACCTCTATATCAACCAACATACCCCGGAACGATTTGTGTAACGTCGACGAAGTCAACTAACCAACCAACCACTAGTAGACACATAAACAGACAGACGCGACAGACGAGCGAGGATAGCGATAAATAGATAGATAGACATGCGGGACTCAAAGACCCACCAACCACCATCAGACAGATCAAGAGACATGCAAGTGGGAGGTGGAAACTTTACCCATTCTTTTTACTTTTGGTACTCTCAGGCTTCAGCATATTATGGCTAGAGTGCATGCAGACAGAATTCATCCATCCATTTGTGTGCGGAAAAGTGAAATCCATAAACCGCGTTTCCTACACACAGGGTGGTTTACGTTAGTGCTTCAATGTCAACAAAATTACAAAAAAAAAATCTTCAATTCAAAAAGTGAAACTGATTTTTTTAAGTCAAATTTTTTTGTTAAATGCAATCATAAATGAATGGCAGTACAACATAGTAAAGCTTTTTAATTTCAAAAATCCTTCAAAAGGAAGAGGTGATTGAAGATAAGATTAGAACTTGGTTCTATTATTGTTTTAACTTTTACTCATTTTCTACAACTCAGTCTATTTTAATGTTTAAGTCTAAGGTTCGAAACATAAAACTTATTTTTCCTTTACTTTTATTTCACAAATTCCATCTCTATAAATCAAACTCACTTTTATTTTGACTCAATTTCGTTACTTCTTTATTTATCTTAGCACCACTAATAATACACCATTTAATCGTCACTACGGCTAAAATCAAACTGTTCCGTTTCAGTTTGAGATGTCCTATTTATACTGGACTGGTATAAAGGTTCTCGAAGAATCTAATACTCGAACCATTCAGAACTTTCAAGCTTTCAGAGCTTTCAAATTTCATAATGATCAAGTACAGTATTTGTGGAACAGAGTTCTTACAGCTTAATTACTGTAGTATAATTTTAGGCGAGTTGTGACCAAAGACAAAAACCATTCATATAACAATATTTTTATTTTAAAAGGAGACCGCTGTTGATAGCCAAAGGCTGCATCTTCCAGTTAGCATGTTGAAGTAGTATTGACTTATTCTACACGAATTCTTATTACAGTATTTCGAAGATATGTACAGGGTGCGCCAGAGAAACTTACTTATTTGAAAAAATTCCCGCGCGGTGAGTTGGGTGGGTAGAGGGGCAAGAGGGGGCGCATCTGGAGGGGGAAGTTCCCAAGTTTGTTTCTCCCTCCAGTCAGTTGCCATCATGCTCTGGTCTAGATAGCAGCGGGCCTTCGCAGTTGAGAGCTTCTTTTCTAACGGTCGCTCACTTGTCGCTTTGAAATTCCTCCTCACAGACTCGTTCCTGGCCGTAATTCGATTCTGTCGTTAAAGGAACATGATCGAGGAATTTTTTCTTCCAAGACTCGAAGAAATGAACGTTAGGAACGTGTGGTTTCAGCAAGATGGAGCCACAGCACACACAGCACGAGACTCAATGAATTTGTTGCGACAACATTTCCCCGACCGCCTCATCTCTCTCAGAGGCGATCCCCAATGGCCGGCACGCTCTCCAGATTTGACTCCATGCGATTTCTTTTTATTGGGTTATTTGAAATCCCTGGTTTATGATCGACCACGGACCATAGCACACCTCAAGAACAACATTCGCGACGCCATTGACAACATACCGATTGATATGCTGCGAAGAGTGGATACGAATTTCAAAAATCGACTTCATCAGTGTATGCGCAATGGGGGTCGCCATTTATCCGATGTCATTTTTAAGACTGCATAAAAAAAAAATTGGGATATTGTATTCTCAAATAAAAAAAAAATTTAAAACAATAACTGAAGTACTTTTTTTTATTGACCTTTCAAATAAGTAAGTTTCTCTGGCGCACCCTGTAAATTTGTTAAACACGCAGATTCTTCATTATAACATTTTTGCAAGACTAGATTTTAACGTTATGTGGCTATGCGTGTGAAATGTTCTTTTTGGAAGTATTTTTTTTGGAGCAATAGGATCCGTTGGGGTGACGTCTCAGACGGAAGACGGAACTAAGGTTTATTTTAAAGGCGGTTACCTTGAGAAAAATACAAAAAATTTGGCTTAAACTAGAAGACTCGATCAATGGCTCTATCGACAAAAATGCAATTGTGTTTTCTAAACTCAAGAAAACAATCTCAGACTAAGTTTTTACATTTTTGATTCATGGAACGTATTTGCAGTTAATCACATACATACAAGTAAGAAGTTAAACAAACACTTTTGAGGATGTATTCCAATCTTGAGGTCCAATGAACGATCACTCTTTGCAGCACTTGGGATCGTATATTGGCAATAACGTATCGAATGTTGTCTCCATAATCGTCTCTGTCGTTATCGTTTTAGACTTGAGACTTCACATACCCCACATGAAATTAAAGTCTAGCTGTGTTAAATCGCACGATCTTGGAGGCCAAGTTACAGGTTCGGAAATTGCGAAATTAAAATCAAATGTGGCACGTACTGTGTGGCGCATTTCAATATCTTGTTAAAACCTACTGCCCCTCACATCAAATCGATTCAATTTAGAAACAAAAAAGTCATTGATCATGGTCTTCATTGATTCTCTGGCCCCAGTATGTTTTTTTTAAAGAAATTACCAATATTTCACCAGCTCAAACAGTATACCAAGCTGTCAGTTTTTCTGGATGTAACGGCAGTTCAACAATGGCTTTAAGATTATCTATATACTACAATGGCGGCAGTTTTACTAATTGAAGTAGCCATTTAAGAAAAATTAACTTTATCGCCGAACGACATTAGTTATGAAAATCGGGATCAACAGAAATGTCGTTTCAAGCTTTATTCGAAATCTGTACAATTTGCATGCGTTGTTCTGGCGTTAGTCAGTTCATGATGAAATCAAATCAAACTTAAGATACATCATAATGACAAAGGACAAAATGGCTGTCAATAAAAACAGTCCTGCAAACTTAATTATATTTTCGAAAAAGCTGTTAAAATCTGTTTCGGTTCTGACAACATGGCTTATAGGAATCATTTGAAGGCTAAAAAGGGGACCTTGATTTGAAAGGTACCATTTTCAGCAAAGCTTAGAAGATATAAGAAACTCGAAACTCGTTTTTCCTTAAACTGATGGTATTTAAAAAAAAAATTGATGAAACTCCGTCAATTTTGTCAGCCTGAAATTTGAAGTGGTAATCAACTCATCCGTTTTCTTCAAAAACGCGTTTCAACAAGGGATGTACGACAATTTTCTGTGCTAGCATTAGCATTAGATTGTGAGCCTTAAACTTAACAAAAAATTAGCTCACATACAGACTGCACTTTCTCAACTAAGAGCTGGACTCCCAATCGTAATTCGTAAGTACTGTTTGTCTAGTTCTCTGCAAATAGCTTTAATATGGGAATCTATTTTGTAAGCATGTTGTTTAACTTTTGAAACACCCTTTACTGCAACATTCAAGCACGTCAACTTATCATATACATATATGCGTTGAGGAGGCTATATGGACTGGGTGTACATTTCTAATTCAAATGCTAGATCCCATTCAAATCGCACAATACAAGATGAAAACGAAATTACCACATTCTGCCACCCAGGTACAATGTCGACCATGGGTATCTCCACCTTTAGAAAAATGCTTTTCCCGCTTTTTTTTTCATTTATTCTTCCTTCTTTATTTGTATTTTTTTTTTTTTCTTACCTATTAACTAGATGGGGTCGTTTGTTAAAGGGGTTCGAGTTCGAGGCAGCCTCCCTGATTTAAGTGAGGAATGGCTGACTGAAGTCGGATAATAGGCTGGCTGTAAGTCATACATATATACGATAATATTTTTTTTTCCTTTTTCAAATTGTCCCGACTTTCACTCTCTGCCCTTGTACAAATTGTTGAGAAAGAGCAGGGATAATTGATATAAAACAAGGACCTGCGCACCTATTGGCAGAGATAACCATACCCAGTATTTTCAAAATGTTTGAGTACTTTAGTACTAAAAATGAGTTATTGCTCTCTTTTTTTGTGAGAATTTATTCTTTTGAGATAAAATATAAAAAGTCGTTTTAGTTTATTTAATGCTGCTTAATGCAACACTTTCTTGTTGATAATTTTATTGGTGGAAACATTTTCTGATGGCAGCACTACTTGCAATGTTGTCAGTTATGCAGTTGGGAAATTCTTTTGTATTTTCTTTCTCTAAACTTAACCGATTTTGATGTAATTTTTTGATTATTTGTTGTAGTCACCTTGGAAGTTCTTGGCTTTGTAAGGTTACCCGATGTGTGGTGCTGTTGTTGAGATACAGACATGTTTTTTTTTTATTTATTTTTTTTACTTCATGATATCAAATATGCGACAGAATTTTTATTTTTATCAAATATGCGACAGAATTTATTTTTATTTTTAAATAAAATCAGCCCCAAAGTATACAAAGTTGCATCAAACTTATTGTATATACGAATATAAGGCATACGTACTGTTGCGGGCTTAGTGCATGAACAGGTAGGGTAGGGCGGGGCTAGTTGGACCACTTTTTACTTGAAGTCTCATAAATATCAAACTATTGATAGTACAACCATAGAATTGGTATTGAAAGAAAGAATGGGATTCTGGCTTCTTAATGAAGTTTTAAAACATTTGAAATATGTAACGGAGAAGAATAATGCTGCCTTAAATGGATCAAGTCCAGGTGCTCCAACTTGCCCCTATAGCGGGGCTGGCATATGGGGCTAGTTGGACCTAGCCCTGTAAAGTGGAAAAAAAAGTTCTATAAAGGACAACAAATCCAATATTAATTAAAGAATTTTATTTAAAGCAGTCAAAAAAAAAAAAACACTAAAAAAAACGAACAACAAATACTTCATTTAATAATAATATACAAAAACAATAAAAAATACTTAAAATTAAGGTTTAAAAAAAATTAAGAATCAAAATCGCTGTTGCAATTAACACAAACAAAGAAGGGCCCACCTCCAGCTACTGAACATTTTGTATGAGCCCACTTTCGGCTCTCCCCGTTACACGTTTATACGTGCGCATTCTACGACTTGCTAATAAAATAAAATGCACGACTGAGTCGCACGTACTTGCTCTGTTGGTGCAATAGTACGATGAAAACAAACTTTTCGATCAATAAGAACAATTCATTTTTGAAAAATTTGGTAAAAACCAAAAAAATTTGGCTAAAACTGGAAAACTCGATATATGGGAGCTTACGTTAAGAAACCTTTAATATTTAAAATAAGACGTTATCTTTTGGGTGTTACAAATGATACAAATGTCCACTTATGGCCAAATTAATAATACTGTTAAAAGCAATTTCCGCTATTATCATGTATAGCAAAAAACTAAAAATGCAGTTTTGTTTGAAGTATTCTATGTATGTTACATAAAAAGTTTCATAAAAATCAGGGCAGCCTTTTTTGAGTAAATTAGAAAAAATGAAAAAAATGGCCAAAATCTAGTGGCTCTTTGTATTGGAGCCACCATTTAAAAAAGAGAAAATTAAAAAAAATCAATGCCATCTGATAGGAAGCTGTAAGGAACTATACCAAACAAAGTTTGAGTGAATTCGATGCAACCGTTGACAACTTATAGCCATTTGAAAAAAAGCCGTTAATAGCAGATCTCCGTTATTTGCATTTTTAGCCAAAAACTAAAAACGCAGTTCTGTTCAAAACACTAAAATAATATAACACACAAAGTTTAATCAAAATCGTTAGAGCCATTTTCGAGAAAAGTAGAAAAAACCAAAAAAAGTTGGCTTAAACTCAACGGCTCGTTGTATGGAAGCCACCGTTTAGAAAGGCTTCAGTGAAAAATTTACTAAACCATCCTATAGAACACTATGAAAAACTATGTCAAACGAAATTTGAGTCAATTCAATCAAGCCGTTGTGAACTTATGGCTATTTGAAAAAAAGCCGTTAAAACCTGATTTTCGTTACGACCATTTGAGCCAAAAAAAAAAAAAAACGCAGTTTTGTTAGAAATGCTTAAAGTAAGCTAAATTATAAATTTAATCAAAATCGTTAGAGCCGTTTTCGAGAAAATCCAAATTGAAAAAAACCGTTACTTGAAAGGTACCAGTTTGAGCCGGGCTAAAACAAAATAAAAAAAACCTCAGCAACCGTTTTTCTTCAAACTGCTATATACCAAGTTTGAAGAAAATCCGTCAAGCCGTTTAGGCTGTAGCATGACGTGAAAAAGCGCACATCCGCACATCCGCACATCCGCACAGACGCACAGACAGACCGACGGACGGTATGGCGAAAACCACTTTTTTGGGCTTCTCTATCAACGTAATGTCATGTTTGATTAAAACCTCGATTTTTTTTTTCTGCACGAAACCAATACTTGCCCTATAGAGCAAGTAAAAATACATATAAAAAGATATTTAAATCAGCGGTTCTAGTTGACCCCGTCCAACTAGCCCCGCTCCTAGTTTGATGAACATTATTTCATCATAGATACAAAAGGACTGCAAACTATTTAATTGAACACACAAAATATAAAAATACAATATATTCACTGATAAAAAAAAACTTTACCCCAATAGAAAGTTCAGGTTTTTCACAATAAAAATAAAAAAACTGTATAGAGCGTATTTTTTACTTTTGCCTTTGAAAAACACAAACTGTGTGTGGTTTCGCTTCTGAAGACACAATGCAACTTAAACCGGTATGGCACGTGCTGCTATTAGAGCATGCTGTGTTCGTGTATAGTCATGTTTTTGTGGTGCTTTCGGTTTCTGAGAAATTCTGGTGGTCCAACTTGCCCCGCTGTCCAACAAGCACCGCCCTACCCTCCCTAATAAGAATCCAAATCAAAGTTTCCCATCAGTCCTGATAGTCAAAGCAAATGTTATACTTCAATACACTAACCTAAAACCGGTGTTATTTAAAAAAGGTTAAGGTACGGATTAACAAGAGTTTATTGCAGGTGTTGGCGGAGCTTACTAGCAGAAAGGACTACTTGTATTGATCATAACTTGTGTGATATCTATGAAAAAATCTGAACTTAGAAATTTCATTTCCATTTTATTTTGACGGTCCTTGGAAAGTGTTTTAATTTTCATCTAATACCAAAAATAACGGTAAATGCGATACAATCGTGAAGAAACAAATTGATTTTCTCGAGAACGATTTTGATAAAATTTTCAAAATGCTTTTTTCGTATGACGGTTTATCTTTTGGTTAGAAAAGATTTTTCAGAATTTGTCTCATAACAATATACCTCTCAGAGAACCGGTTTTTTCATATTAGCCCAGTAAGAATAGCTTTTTTCAAAGAAACAATTTGTGCAGGTCTAAAATTTGGTATACAGGTTTGTACAGAAGTGGTTTACAATCTGAGAAACATCCCCAACTATCCCATGATCGCAACGTCAGTTATAGGAGTTCCTTCAAAGGTAAACAAAAAAAATGGGGTTTTCACTAATATTCACTTATATTTCAAAATTAGTGAGCTTTAGACAAAAAAAAAATTCAAATATTTTTTCAAAAAGTTTTTCAAAAAAACTGCTTTTGTACAAACACTAGTCGAACTTTTTTTGTAGATATAGACATAGACATTTAGTTTTAAATTTTTTTAAGCTAATTGAAAACATTTTGAAACTATTTTTAATTTTTTGAATACATTATGCAGCCACTATACGCAATTATCTGGCATAGGAGGAAGTTGTGACCCAGTGCATTTTTTTTTTTTTTTTTTTTTTTGTTAATGTTATCCTTGATCCGTTATTCCACCACTTTGCCCAAGACGTTTGGTTCGGAAAATTTTCATATCTTAACTTAATATTCGTTTTTGAGCAATCAGTTGAGTTTCATCTTTTAATTGTCTGTACATGTACGAGTACAGTGGCTTGTGAGTTTTAAGGAATGCATAATGATATATGAAGTTTTTTCTCAGCCGAGGAACCCAAATTTTTTTAAAATTTCAACGGAAAGTAAAAAGGACTACACTTTCAATATCTTCTTCTAGGACTAGCGCTTGATTAAGGTTCTGACTTCTACAGCCATGCGAAGGATTTTTGTATAAAAATGTTTGAAAATTTAATAAGTTGTTAATCAAAGTGTCTTATTTTATGATCAAATGTGAAATTAAAAAATTTGGTTGCAATTAATTAAGTGTGTTAAAAATTAGAAAAATGAAATTGTCATGTCGAGTGTTGATATAAATCAGTGGGCCATATTTCAAACATGGTTTAAACTGGATTTTTGTTTGTTTTTGTTTTCTTTTAAAGAATCATGACTTTCAGTGAAATGTAATATTTAGGTATATGTAAATTCTGCATGTTTTACCATCACAAAATATTTAAGAAACATTGTTTCAAATAAGTACCGCACTGGTCGGCATTTGAAACTTGATGTGCTATATTACAAGCATTTTGTTTTTTAATGTGAAATGAAGTTCCTTTAATTTTTTTGTTTTTAACTTTTTGTTATGTTTGTTTTTTCAATTATAGTTTCGAAAACCTAAAATCAAAATAATTTATAAGACTGTTTAAAAAAAAAATAAATGAATTAGACTTAAATTTATAATTTTATTTAAGAAAATGTTAAGGGTGGGCCATATTTGGCACACTTACTCTAACTTCTAAGAGGTTCTGCTAAAATCAACAAAATACCGATATAAACTTGGATATAGATAGCCTCGCAAGAGGCAGTGCCTAGGAAAAATCTTAGGTGGAACCAATTTCGAACTAACTTTCTAGAAATTGTAGAAAACTAAAATCAACGTCTCCTATCGCATGTCTTAAAAATTTGTTTGCTGCTAACTAAACTCAACAAAAAATCGAAAAACTAGATTTGTGACTGACTTCGAAAACCGAAACAATAATATCTTGAACAAGTCTTTCAAAAAGCCGGGTTTTAGGACCCGCAACCAATATGAACACCCAGCTAAAGCTCGATCCCGCGACAAAACTTGGCCACTCTTAAGTTGTTTTTCAGCAGACAAAAAAAAAACACGTAGGTATTTGTGAAGATCTGATAGGACACAAAAAATGAGCTCAAAAAAATCTCAGACATTCATCTGTTCGAAATCCATGACAGTTAGCTTAAACTAAAAGTGTAGAATAAATCGTTACCAAAAGAATTGAACGGAAAAAAATTAATTTGTTTAATAAGTGTCAGTGACTGGTTTTTGAAATTTATTACATTTCATGATAAATATCTCATACTTTTTTTTCAAGCCAAAAATAATTGTTTTATAATTCCGACTATACCAACTCTTCAACAAAAAAAGGAATTCCCCAAATTCATATAAATAAGTCCTTTGTTGTGCGGTTGACTCCTCTCCTAGGGCTGCAGCTATTTATAATATATGAATCAGCTTGAAGAACCCACATCAGTTTAACTACACAACATGAGCATGAGCAACATAAGTAGGTATACTAGATACTTTGCATATCCAATAAATCCTGCTTAAAAAATTAAACGAAATATTTATGTTCATTGTTTTACCCATGCAACACCTCGTGCGCTATAGTCATCACGGCATTATTATGTATACGATAGTATGTTCTGAGTTGGTCAGTTCTGAGTGCACTCATCCGTCATTCTAGACAAATATGTTCCAGAGCTCATCCTGCAATAAAACGCTTTTAATAAAGTACACAATTGGGAATAATTATTTCCTCGTGGTTCGCATTACAAATGATTATCTCTAAATCACTTTTTGGGGGCGAGCGAGGTAAGCCTACATGACTCCGACCAGCAGTGATGACGGAGGAGCCCTCTGCTCCTGTAGTTGTCGCTTTCGTCACACGCCCACCATATAACGTTGGTTTTAATGAACACCAACACCAACACAAAACTGTCTGTTTCTACTCCTGTTTTGTTCATTGTGTCGACGCTACGTTAGGTTTCATATTGCTGAGCTTTCACTCATAATTAATGAGCATCATTAAGTCAAAATCAGCTGCTGAGCCCCCCAGTTTCGGTGATGGGGAGTCTCATTGGTTTAATCCTTGTATGTGCCAAATTTAATTGTTCGTTGCCATAATTAAGTTATCATCTCAAAGTGTCATTGAGCAAAGATTACACTTTGTCACTCATATGCTAACAAGACACTCACAAGTGGTTTTTGGAACAAATCGAACTTAACTTTATGTTATATGTGCAAGACACATGAGTGTTTGTAGAACAGTTTTGCAACAAGGACATTTTCCAAAACAAAAAATCTCATCCAAAAAGTGTATGAGCTTTCAAGACTTGCACTCGAAATTATACCACCACCAAGAAGGATATGACAAATGGAATGGCTGCTCCTTGAAAAGATTCACAATCATGGTAATGATAACAATTACCGTACACAATGAACAAGTGTCTGGGTAATTTGGGTCCTTAATTCCCTTAATTAGAAAATGTTTGTAACGTTCAGTGTGCGTTAGAGTGAATGATACATTATTACTAAACAAAACCCGCAAAAACGATAAATCAACCATACACACACACAAAGATACACAACAGGCACACGACTGGAACGAAGATGGAAAACAATAATTATGTCACATCAAAAAGTTATGAAAGTTTTAGTGGCGCCCAACATACCTATACATTGTGTTTGCCTCCTTCCTCTGCCTTTGTCCTTACTCCTTACCAAAAATGAAGGGCGAGTGAAAATGAAATAGAATGGGGCTTATTTTCCTGTGCTGCAGGAGCCTTGCCTTGAGAGGAGGATGTCAGGAAGTGTTGGTATATATTAGGGACCATGTGGAGAAGTTATTTTGGTTATGGAGAGATTTCCGGCGGGCGCCTGTCATTTATGTAGCAATATAAATTTTCAAGAAGTTTATAATTTCTAATAAAGGACGACCACAATATAATGTCATGATGGAAAAGGTGTTGGTTTTGTAATCTGTACATTTCTTGTTGTTGTTGTGTTTTTTGAAGGCGTGTTTTAAGTATGAGTTATGATGGCAGTTCAGTAGATATTTTATAATGGGAAAACAAGTGTTTTACTAAAAGAATTTGTTCTATTATTTTGTTAGAATATGTACGGTTTATATTTGTTAAAATAAAGAAAGAAAATACTTGACATTTTTCTAGCAAGTAGGTATATAGGCAGAGAGAACAATTAAAAAAGCTGTTGATGACGGGGCCTTACAAATGTCTCCGGAAAATATCCCAGTTTGGTGGTTCTTGCTGATTTTTTTGTTAGATTTTTTAAAGATTTTAATTTCACAGTTTTGGCTTATTTGAGATCACAGATTCTCCATTTCAGCTGCCTTTGGCTAACTCATAGAGTATAAATATTAGAGAGAACAAAATAATGCGTATACGCCACAGGTGCCCTTATGTAAATTATTCGCTAACTCAAATATAGTTCTGCGTGCGTGAGTTTTTCTGCATACTTTTCCTATTTTTTTTTTTTATGTATCATTTATTTAAAAAAAATATCAAAACGCTATGTTTATTACGATTTTTGTAGAAAAAATTGACCGAGAATTCAAAAAATTAGTATAGGCAGGAAAAATGGTACAGCCTAGAAACTATGGATATCTTAAAACTGAGATAAGTTATCAAATTCATAGTTGAACGCAATTACAAAGGCTATTTTTTATTTAAATATTATCCAAGACAAAAGTTTCTATCATTTTGTACTAATAGCGCAAAAAATGACATCAAAATTGGAGATATGGCCTTAGTGTACAACGATTTTTTTCTTAAAATATACCCGAAAATCATTCATTTTTTAGCGGTAGAGGTTAAGTGGTCTAAAGTACAAATTCTTATTGAAGAAGCTTATAAGTTAAGCATCCGCTCCTCTCCCAAGTGCCTGCTCCTGTCTAACTACCACGTCTAGAGACATTATGATGTTAAGTCACACTGTAAAATCAGGAATTAGGCCAAGTAAGGAGAACTTTTTCAAATGAAAATCATAAATTAACTCATCTCAAATCCTCGACATCAATCCACTCTTTTATTTAAATATCGATAAGTAGTAATGTTTCCTCATTTTCAAACATCAATTCCTCAACTCAAAGCAAACCCAAAGGACCTCTATGAAAATTTATCCTTTCCGGAAAAGAATTTTTTGATTTTCTACATCTTCAAATATTTGTGTTTCGTTTTTGACATCCTCGCCAACCACCACTGATTCCATTTCAACGACTCGCACACACATCATCTCAGAAATCAGGATTCCGAAAAATTCAACTAAGAAGAAAATAAATCCGATGATCTTTTTCATTTCGCGACTTTTTAAATCACCTTTGAATGGCAAAAATGTCAGGGCGCGGGCGGGCAAAAAAAGAAAACCTGCTATCAAGCCCCCATATTTTTGAACTTTTCTATCCTCCCGACCGAAAACGATGGCTGTCGTCTGGAAAGCTAAAGATAAACACACCCATTCCAAAATCCAAAAGGAAAGGAAAGTTTCTTTCCGTCATGTTTGCCCACTGTTTCTTAACGCTTCGTTGACTGAGCGCAAATACGAATTGGGACTTACTGAATGGCAAAAGGGACCTTGTTGTGTACAGTTAGAAGTTAGTATATGTATCTACCTAAGCGCCAAACGAAGGGCATAACGGTATATTGTGCATATGTTATGTAGGTACGCAGATGAAATATGGGCACACGACACGAAGAATGGAAGAACAAAAAAAAAAAGATGCATGAATCCCGGTTTTATGCTTGAAATAATTTCAAATGTCTTAAGATGATGCCAAGAAACGTATATTTATAGTTTTTTATGTGTGGGGACCTCTCTCTCTGGCCCTTTGTAAACGGTTCTCCTTCTTACCAAACTGCTGTCCCACAGCATGTTTCATATTATAAATGTGGATATTTTTGGACAAGCAAGGACGTGAACCTTATGCAAACTCTATTACTTTTGGTTAAATAGAATGACAGTTGGGCTGTCAAACGAAGATTGCAAAACGGAAAATTCATATTTTTATCCTCATCATATATTGCATGTTGTATATATATATTTTTTTATTTTTACATCCCACGGGATAGTCCTGTAGCAATTTTTTGTATGTATAGCAATATAAACGAAGGTATCCAGATGTATGTATAAAGGAAGGTATAATAGCATTGATGAAGTGTTTTGTTTTTACTTTTGAAAATGGAATTGGAGATTGAAGGGAAGACCATTCCCCAGACAATGTTGTTCAGGTCTTTTTGACATTTCAATGAATTCAAAAACAATTTTTATTAGTTTTCATTTCGTACTTGCGATTTCAAGCTTTTAAGTGTATGGCTTTGTGATTGCCTATCGTTAAATGTATTCGTGCGACCTAGCCTTAAAATATTGTTTCCCCACGACACAGAATAATGTTTAAAATGTTTAGTTTTCGAAAAATGTGCTATTTTAATGTGTTTTTGAAAATCGGGCTCAAAATCCATTTTCTGAAAATTTGATCGTGAAAACTTAAAAGTCTTAGAAAAGCTTAAAAGCTTACACGCATTTCAAAATTATATTAAAAGTGTATTCCTGGAAAACTTACTTTTTTTAACCAAGATTATGCTTTACGGAGTTTGATGTTAAATATTGATTCCAGCAGATAACTTGGGCTAGACGAGGTAGCTGTTATTTTTCATTCTATTTAATTACCAATTTGATTAAGATGGCTCAACTTTAGCGTGGTTCTCATAAGTTTTGCTTATTACACTTGTCTAGTTGGCTCGATCGCAAGTCTAAGGTCTCCATGTAATGCTTTAATTAGGAGGCTGAGCCGAGCTCGTTGGTGTTCAGGGTGGTTCCCAAATAATAGACAAAAAATTGGGTAGGAAGTTCAGAATTCATTTAATAAACGATTTATTTATTTAATCAGCGTTCTATTATTCTTCTTGACAATTAAAATATTTATAGATTAGTTTAACACGGTATTTCATATACTTCATGAACCAATTCGGAACCTTAAATAGTTAACAAGGTATTTCATATACGGCCCTGGCAATGTAAACCGAGGGGATAAACGGGCGGAGTGGAGCCCCGGTCCTGGCAATGTAAACCAAGGAATAAACGGTTGATCGGCTAGCAGTAGCCTCTCGGCCCAAGCTTTACTTCCACAATAAAGCAAGGGATAAATGGGTGGAGTGAAGTTCCGGCAAATGACTGCTGTTTCTGGGGTAGGTTGATCTATCGCCATTTTGTACTATATATGAGCGTGGTGCGTCAGCTGGTTTAATAATAGCGTGAAACGATTTTTTTCTCTTACTTCCTCTATCAGCATAGAACTTGCTTCTGGCTCTGGCTTCATTAAAGTAATGGTGTACGTTTTGTTCTATTTTTGGTGTAAGCGATTCTTTGGTGGATGGTATCGTGGATCTAGTTTTTCGGCTCATTAAACTTTGGCTGGGCGAAAACAAATCTTTGCTTCGAGGAGTGTTTCGGTACGTGAGTAGTGCGAGATAACCATCAGACTGGTCTTTTTTGCACTTTTTAGTAATGACTTTGCTACCTGGACAAACCTCTCCGCAAGACCGTTGGATTTAGGATATTTCGGGGTTGAAGTCTGATGAGTAAAATCCCAATTTTTAGCAATCGCTTGAAATTCTTTAGAAGAAAATTGAGGACCGTTTTCCGATTCCACAACACAACGGTATACCATGGACTGCAAATAATTTTTTGAGTTGGAGTATGATTTCTGCAGATGACGTTGAAGAATTCAAAGTAACCAGAATTGCTATCTGCAACGAGATGAATTAGTGTTAAAGTAAAATAAATCTACCGCGAGATAATTCTCCCAGGGCAGCTCCGGAATCTTCTTAGTTATGATTGGCTCTTACGGCTCAGATCACTGTAGGTTTTGGCAGATACTATACAGGGTTCAACGTATTTCGTGAGATCGGTCGTCATTTTGATCCAAAAGAGTTGTTCACGTGCACAATTGAGTGTTCAGTTAATTACCAAAATTACCTTGGTGCACTTTCTGCATCATATCCTGCCTCATCTCGTCTGAAACGACGATTTTGGATCCCCTGAGAAGTAGACCTTCAGTACTTCTGAGTGATTCTCGAAACGTCCAATAGTTTTTCATCTGGTCCAAAAGGCAGCCAACTCAATCAGGCCACTCAGTATTAACGTGTTGTAGACACTTCAATGCAAACCAAGGATAAACGGGTGATCGGCTGGCAGTAGCTTCTCGGCCGAAACTATACTTCGAAAGTAAAGCGAGGCATAAACGGGTGGAATGAAGCTCCTTTATCAGTGTAACACGAACATTTTTAATTGCTCACTAGCGCTTTGCGAGCAAAGTTCAATTCTGGCAATGATCTCTTCACTTTTTAGTACTCTACATTGATACTACCTTTAAAATGACTTGATTGTCCACGGCAGGCTGGCAAAAGACAAATTTCCATATCATTTCTGCTTCCTCTTGATGATTTTTCAGTAAACATGCACTGTGAATTGAAATCCCCTGAGCGAAATATATCACGTGACCACCGATGCTAATGCGTACACAAGTATGTATGATAACCACTGCACTGAATATGAATAGTCATCGGGCGACGGGGGTTGGTGAGTAGCGATGTTGGGCTACAGTGGTCTGCGTTGCATTTTCTACGGAGATAAACAAAATTGGTAAGGGTTAACAATTATAAAACTATAAATGTGTAACACTTCCTTACATCCAATCTCGCACATTAATAAGTTGAAGATCTCCCTTTATCCTGGTCGATAGATCGAATATGAGTTCTGCTTGGCTTCTGACTCCCTTTGGTTTGGATTGGAAGACTTTTCGAGCTGGAGCGTACATGGCCCAGCGATCTTAGTCGTTGAATTCGAATTTCTCTGGCTTGGCTTATGCCGCTGTACAGCACGTAAAGTTCGTCATTGTATCTTCTTTGCCAAATGTTGTCTTCTTGGCTTACGCAGACATCGTTCACAGCACTTTTCTCTGGAAGACTCCAAGTGACTTTTCATTATATATAATTAAAGATATGGTGGCTTATAAGCTGGCATGTTTGTTCCGTATAGTTAAAGGGTGCAGTAGAATCTCTACCAACTTTGATAGAACAGAGAGCATTCTCCAACCTCTTCCTGATAAGGCGTATCAATTTAGCAGAAAGTCTAAAATTGGAGCTATCAACACTGCCGTAGTCGGCCTTGAGATCGACTAACAGATGGTGGGTATTGATGTTAAGTTCTTGAGTTTTCTTCAGAATTTTAGATTTTTCAGGTCTGAAGCGGCATAAGTATGGACCTATAAGATCATCAGCTTATGCCTGTATTGTAGGCGGTCACCTTTTTTGCGGATCGGGCAGATGGTACTGAGGTTCCAATCATCGGGCATCCTCCGAATATATTTTGCAGATGCATCTGACATCTCCAGTGTGTTTAAAAAGTTCCTCTTGTAGAACATCGGATCCAGGCACTTTGTTTGTTTAAACTCTGATGATATCTACTTTGATTTGGCTTGTGGTTGTTATCTAGATTGGTACAGGTCAGTCATAGGTGGCATCTTGGCTGTCATCGGCATTTAAAAACTGGGTGAAATAATCTCTCCAAACCATAGCTATCATCACCAGCGTATCTTTCATAGTCTTTCCAACCCACTATACACAGGTCCCAGAGTTAATTGAGAATGCCTATATTAATAATTGTTTCATCCTTCTATATAGAAGTTTTGCATCTCCCCCACTTCACCTTGTTGATGATCCGATTTTTTTTCTCCCAAACATAAACGTTTTAACGTCTGAAACACCTTCTGAATGCATTAAAAATTAGGACTACAAAAATAAATACAAACGTTTTTTTATTGTGAACATAATTAATATTTTGTTTGATGAAATCGTGCCATCAAAACTGAATTCATTTTGAATACATCCACCCACAAAAAAAAAGTACACCCAACAAGAACCCTCAATAAACCATCTTAATTAGTATTTTTCAATTAACAGCTTTTCATTGGATGAGTTAACATTTTGCCAACATTTTATCACAAAACATCCCAAAAGTCCTGTCCGACCGACGATATACGTTTCCTGTTGCAAAGCGTATCCTCTCCAAAGCGCCGCCATAGTATAGTGCCTTTTACATCCGTAAATAAAATTCCTTAACAAAAAATAATCTCATAATTCATTGCGATAAGAACTGCGAAAATCATCATTTTCATCGCCCAAAAAGGAAGAAGACCTCTACTCTGACTCCGGCTCATCATATACACCACCACAACGGATGTAATATCCAATTAAAGTCCCCCATTTTACGACTGTTTAATTGCCAGGATAACAGCCCGAGCCAATGCCATTTGAAATTATTCCACAGACAGGATTTAATAGCGACGACGACGGCGAAGCTAACCAAAGCCAGATTTGGGCTTTGTGTTTAGTGAAGCAAGCCGCCTGTAGTAGCAAGTAGCAGTAGCTATAGCTGGTGAAAAAAAGGTCGCTTTTTACGATTACCTCGGGTTTTTATCTCGAAATCCCGATAATGAGATCGCTTATCCCCAAAAACCAGCTGCCTTGACTAACTCCCTTTGAGCGTATATAGTCAACACTGGAATCCTTGTATATGAGTGTACCTACCCTTTGCTTTGGAGCCATGAAAAATTGTTCATGCATCCGGATGCGGATGCTTTCTGTCTATCTATGACCAGGCCATGGCCACCACCCCCATTTTATGCCCTTATTTTTTTAAGGGAAGTCAACTGATGATAGCCCAGGTAGATACGTTCATTCTGCTTAGAATAACAAACGAGCTATCACCGGCCGCACAGGACATAGGTATTGTTTGGGTATGCGTCGCGTCGGGCGGCGAGGTGGCGTGGCGCTTTGAAAGCCTACACGGCCTTACACGTTGACTAACGCACTAGATTCCGTTAATTTTTTTTTTTTTTTAATTCCCCCCTTAGGAAACAGCTCTTAGCTCCAGCACCAGATTTAGCATAGAAGGGAATGACACACACACAAACCAAAAAAAAAAACTAAATTTATGCGTAGGGGAAATTAAATTTCCTGTTTTAAAAGGTTCAGTGTTTCCTTTTGTCTGTGAGGGAAGGGAAGCCGAAGCCGGCAGACATCGCGTTAAAGGTCGTGTGTGTGCATTGTCAGGGATGGCTTTCGCATTATATTTTCACTCCTCTACTTGGGGTTGGTTTTTCTGTTTCTAAACAGAAACCTAAGTGGGGTATATGCATTGGCCCCAAGCAGGAATGTAATTTATGATGCTCAGCTGCGCCCGCTAACTGGAATAGGGTGAGTGCTGGATCAGACTGAGAATTAGTAGGCTTGACTTTATGGTGAAAACTAATGTTTATAGATACAAATCATTAGGCAATTAAAAGAGATTTTGGGGAAAAGCAGGGAAATGATTTGGAAAGAGGGGGTTTCGCGACTCAATCAGAACATACTCGCATTTCAAACAAAATACATATACTAATATAACAGCTAAGCCGGGGAGGAGCAGAGTAGGAATAGTTTTAAGAACTAGTTGTCATTTGCCAGTACTCAATATCTTAGAAAAATATCCACCAAGGCTATTGCGATTAGACTGCCGGACATGCCAATTTTCTTGTTTCGGTAAACTCCATTTGTTTTTCAAAATTCTGATTCATTATTTTTATGAGAGTCACGATTCGGTCAAACTTAACCTCACTCTATTGTGTGACAGCTGTCATTTTAAAACATTTTAAATTGTAAAGATAGATACTAGCTGACCCGACAAACTTCATTCCACCCAAATCATTAATGCATTGAAAATAATAATTTCGAAAATGCACACGCTGCTTTTTGCAATTCGATCAATTAAAAGTCTTTATTCAAAAATTATCTATTACAGGTGCAACAGAAAGAACTGCAAAATAGCATAGTATTAGTTTAACATAGGGTAGGGTATTGAAGCTCTCGCTTATAAATTTTTTTTTTTGGGTTTGTTCGAAAACGTATTTCAAATATGTTGAGAGTACGTGAAAATATCGAAATTAGTTAAGTAGTTTGTGAGAAATTCACATTTTTTTTTTTTTTTTTTGAGAAACTGTTGGTAGACTTCTTTGAGGACCTAGTGTTGCACGATTAAACCAAATCGGTCAACCCGTTTAGGCTGTTTAGTTGCCAATATACAGACCGACTGGCAGACAGACAGATAGCCCCAAAGAATTTCCTGGCTCACTTTTGTCATGTTTGATCATTTTGTTACACATAAAAATTGTGTTTTTTTTATATATCGATGGTTGTTGTCTATGGTTTGACAAATGAGAATGTCAAACTCTGTTGATATTTCTGTTCAGTAAGGTTTGGCAATTCATCATGAATATTTCAACGCTGGAAAAACGTTTCCAAAGTGTGGACATTAATATAAAAAAAAATCTGTTCGCGAAGTTCATATAGCACTTCGTCCATTTTACTTGCTTTTATTATAGAGGTACTATAAGGCAAGTTATGGATTCGTCAAAAAAAAAGTTTTGATATAACAATCAAACATGACATTACGATGATAGCGAAGACGAAAAAAGATGGTCTAAAAATTCCGTATATCTGTATGTATAGACACACCTACAGCCCAGATATATACAGTTTTGTAGGTATTGTACAAAGGGAAAATTAAAATTTTGTTCTTAGCTCAAAAAATAATGATACCTGCCGTATAACCGTTACGTTAAAGCTTATTTTTCTCGAAAACGGCTCTAATGATTTTGATTGATATTTCAGACATATAAAAGTGTAGATTGCTCAATTTATACTGCATACCAACATTTTTAAAAAATATTTTTAAATTAATATTTTGAAAACTGGTCGTATATTTTTTCCAAAAATTACAAATAAATGTATTTTTCAATACTTATGACCATTTTTGAATTATTTAAAAAAAAAAATTTAAAAAAGTTTTTCAAAAAAAACTTTTGTTCTCAAAACACACTCCAAAAATTTTTATAAATTAATTCTCATAAATTCAAATTTATCCAAGAAATAAAATGGCTTACTTTTTTTCTGCTCATATAAAGTTAAAGTATTTATTTAAGAATTTCGAAAAATTTATTTTTATCAAAATCTCAAGCCCCAAGACCACTGTCACATATTAGAGCAAATTCGTGCGACCCAGTTGTGCATTTTATTTGTATATGGAGCGAAGACAATCTCAAAGCCATTTACAACTGTAGTCAAGCCACCATTGACGACATACAACCAGATTTATTGGAAAAAGTAGTGAAAAATTGGACTGATCGAATGGACTATGAAACGCGTAGCTGCGGCGGACACTCATGTCGGAAATCATACAAAATAAAATGCACGACTGGGTCGCACGAACTTGCTCTTATGATAAGCAATTGCTTAGTGGCTGCATATATGGATTTAAAAAAAATTTAAATAATTTCGAAAATTCTTTTATTTTTTAAATTAGTTTAAGAGTTTTCTCGGAAAAACAAAGTATACTATAAAATTTCAAAGCTATACTTGAATCTAGGAAAAAAAAATATTGAAAATCGTTCGACCAGTTTTTTTTTAAAAAGGTTATTTTTGAAAAACTTTTCCAAAAAATATTTTGAAATTTATTTGGGTATGCAAATATATGGCAACCTGTAGTTTACATTTGAAAAAATAATTTAAAAAAAATCAATATACCCGTTTCCAACATATTTCGAAAACCAAAAAATTTTTTGAAAAAATTATAAAAAATCAAAAAAAAAAGTTTTTGAAAAATTTGAAATGCCATATTAATAAAATTATAAATGACTTCCTGTGGCCAAAATTTTATTGAAATCGAATGTATAGTTTACGAGAAAATTTGATTTGAAAATACTGGTTCTATGAGAGGTACCGTTATAAGACAAATTTTGAAAAATATTTTTTAACCAAAAGATAGATTGTCTTACAAAAATAGCATCCTGAAAGTTTTATCAAAATCGTTAGAGCCGTTTTTGAGAAAATCAATTTTTTTCTTCACGATTGTATGGCAGGTGCCGTTATTTTTGGGCCTAGAGCAAAAATAAAAAATACGTTCCGAGGGACGGCCAAATAAATATTAGATACCAAATTTGAAGCAAATCGGCCCATCCGTTCAGGCTCTAGAAGCGCGAACAGACAGACAGACAGACAGACAGACAGACAGACAGACAGACGGACGGAATTCCCAGACCCACTTTTTTCGACTTCTCCATCATCGTAATGTCATGTGTGATTGTTATCTCGAAATTTTTTTTCTGCACGAATCCATAACTTGCCTTATAGTACCTATAATCGCAAGTAAAATGCCATGAAATTATCTACCAGATTATAATGACAAAAAATTCATTTTAACAATCTTTCTGTCTTGTATTATTATTTAAAGTTCTCAAGCTCCTAAATAAACATCCGTTATATATTTTTATGGATGCCTATATGCCTAATTATATAGATAAGCATGAAATGTATGAAACGTTCGAACCCAAAAACTTCGCAGACTCAAGATAGAGGTACAGATTTAGATGTGTTTCTTGTAATGTACTCCTATCAAGGAATCGCATGGAGTGCTTGGGGGGAGGGTAGCTAATGATTCGTGAACCGCTATCTATTATAGACCGCTTTTTAATATATAGATTTTTATAATTATATCCACTGAAGTGTAACTCAAGCGTTACTAGTTGCTTGAACTTCCAGAATCTCCATTCTAAAAATGACCAAAGCTACTTTTGCTAAAATAAGTAGTGAAACCTTTCTATTGACTGTATTTGCTTTCCCTTTCTAGCCTTCCACATAATGTTCAAAAGAATATTAATCAGACACAAAACATGGTTTTGCCATAAAAGTTACTTCTTTAGGTTTAAAGCAAACCTTTTATTAATGTTTTATGTTTACGCAATAAAGCTAATTGTTACAAATTATCCTTGTATAAGGACATTATTTCCCCCAAAGTCCTTTACTAGTTCAATATACTCCCCTTCAACTATACTTACAACTCACATCTCCCGTCCAAAATTGACACAAAAAAGGGGACAAAATAATGTAACATGAAAGAACAAAAAAAAAACGAACATTCATTTATTACTACTCCATTATAAGCAAAACAAAGGATATGATTCATTTGGAAGAAATGGAAAAATAATTCCATCATTTCATTCTCATTATGCTGAGGAGTCTAGAGTCATCCAAACCCTCGACTTGGCTGTCATAGTTCTTTTTAGAGTGCCATCACAAAGTATCCAACGAAAAGTGTCTTTGTCCTTTTTTTTTTTTTGTTAAAATATAAATTTTGTTGCTCCTTTTTGTGAGTACTTAGATATAAAGAAGCAATCGCAATAACCAAACATACTAAAAGGACAAAAGCAGTAGGAACAAGGAGCATCTAGAAATACAAAAAAAAAAATTATAATATAAGACACTCAAAGCCAATTGGAAGGGACGAATAAAAGTTCTGACGGGACAACAGACGACTTTTAATGCGTATTGCATCTGTGCAAGGATGGATATTCCACCCTCCCAGGACATTGTCGAGACTAATTTATGCGAAGCCATACTAGCCAGGCATCACAGCACCCCTGTTTTATGAACAAAAAAAAATTATAGAAATATGAAAATAAAAATGCTTAGTGTGAAAGTGTTTTGACAAATATCCTTCCTGCAAGACGAGCCAGAACAAAATTATATGAACTTGCCCAGGTCCAGGGAAATTTTAAAGTGGTATGGGCTAGCTTTGCCTTCTTGAATTACTTTTTTTTCATTTTTGGTTTTTAAATGGAACTGCACTCTCAAGAGTATAAGGATTGTGTTTCGTTGATGGCAGGAAATACATCACAAATGACAGTGTCATAAATTTCAATCCATTTAGTATGGAGATGGCAGGCGCGGGCGATAGCGATGGCGCTGGTTCCACGTTGAAGGGGAAAGTGTTTAGTTTCTTTATTCACAGATATTAAATCTTCACAATGGTCGCGGTGCGCGTTGCAAATTGTAAAAAATGAAAGAAGACATTTTATGACAGTGACACTTGTGTGTCAATTATTCATTTGCTTTTGACTTCTGTCATTTATAAAGTTGCATGGGGAAGTTGCGATAAATTTTTAAATGACTTTGGTGTCTTTTAATGTGCTTGCAACTTTGTTCTTTGAGAAATTAAGGTACTTATCAGTCTCAGGCAACTTGGAATCCTGAATATTAGAATATAATATTTTAGAGAAAACTAAAAAAGGCTTCAGGACAGATTTCTTTATCTTATTAATAACTTATTACCTGACAAAAACCATTTATTTAAAAAAAATTAAAAAGTAATATTTTTAGAAAACTAGTTCGAGTTCATTTTTGAGAAAACAAACACTCGTAAAACAAAGCTTTCTGCTCACAATGGAAAACAGCATTAGCGCAAAAAGTGGCGTAAGGTGTGTCGGGTTGTGTTTTGTTCTGGGTTCAATTCTTTATTCCATCATAGATTTTTTTTCGGGATACTTCTTCTGGGAAGGAAGTGACTTATCCTCCAAGAGTGATGTTGTTAAAAGTGCAACTCTCCTAGCCCTTCGGGTCAAGCGTTAAACTGTAAACCCTTTCCATTTCTGTAGAGTCACTGAGGGTTGGTCAAATGAATTATAAGATAGCAATTTCAGCAACCAAAAAGTTCCTTGTCAAAAAAGTATACAGAAATACATGTGATTTGTATACCCTACCCGAAGTGACTTTTTTTCAGTTTCGGCAAGTTTCGTTCAGTTGCGTTTTCGTACGTAATATACGCTTTGAGTCGTACATTACGTACGAAAATCTGGCATTCCTTTTTTTCCAAAGGGTATTATTCTTCTTATTATGGGCAAATGATGTACTTTACAAATCGGAAGGAAACTTTTCGTTCGGTTTTGACACTTGCTTAAATTTTCTTTCGCGTATTATGGTTGGGCCTTTAAGGTTGAAATATAATGGACTATGAAACAAACGGAAGCTAGTGTCAAAACCGAACGAAACGTTGCCGTCCAACCTGTTAAATGAACATTCTACCCATAATGGACGGATTGCCACGGAAGCAAAACATGTATTCTCCTCTGAACCACAGACATAGAGATACACATCGCGAACTCACTTTATGTTCCCTCTTTTTGCCTAAAAGCTGAAAATAAGCTGATGTGAGTTTTATTATGAGAGTGTAACGCTCTCCCATGCATTTTAAATGGGAGCAGTTAAAGACACTAAAAAACAAAATGCACACGCAGGGATGGCTGCCAGCACAAAATGCATAGACATGGATGTACCTACACTTGTTCACAGACACAAACAAATATTTCAGGCAAGTGGGGTACGAGTTGGCGTAAAGAGCGAAAGCAAGCGCAGTTTGTGTCCGTAAACTAAACTGATCGGAAATTGACGAAACGGATCAATTCGCTATTTCGGGCGTGAGATACAAATTGCTTGGTCTTGCACAATTACCGACGGGCCCGATTGTTATAGTTCAGCCTTTAAACTTTCTGACGTCATAAAATTAAATATATTTCAACACACACATTTAATGAACAACCTTCTGAAATAATTGTAAGTCTGTCCTTGCTCGAAAACACAAACTCAACTCCGGCTCCGAAAGCAACTGGAAAAACTAACCACAAATCACTGTCTTCTCATTTATTTGGGACTGTGTGAATACAACTTTAGGGTCACAATAGTAGTTTACTAGCTACACAAATGAAAAAATGGCTGTGCTCTGATATGGTCGATTTGACTTTGTCGTAGAGAAGTAGTGTCAGGAAAATTGATCCTGTCAAATTTTCCTTGCGATTCCAAATTCAAAAAAAAAAAAAAATAACGGTATAAGCTTTCGAAAAATCGACTTTTATATGGGGTACTGTTATAAAAATGATCTATTGTCTTAATAATGTCACATACGAATGCTCAAAACCTGCATTCGAATTCGGTGGTCTCAAATCTGAAATGAATATAGGCTTGTATGTGCATCCTTCTTGGAATCAAAAAATTCAAAATGGTTGATTTATTGCCTCGCCAATTATCTACACATTCAGACTTCCTATTTTGATAAATCTCATAGGATTCATTTTTTTGGAAATATTGAAATCTCGCATTCCAACTAACTATTCAGCTTGTACAAGGACCAATATTTTTAATTTTTTCAAGGAAAAGCTCTACGTAAGCTTGCGTGAGGCAAACTTTGGCAAGCCGTACTTTTCAAACACTTACTATTTGAAAAATAGCTGCTATAATGCCTTTATAAATGAGTTTAAAAAGTTTAATAGAAGGCTTGTGGGTAGAGGTTCGAAATGGCCTGTATAAATCCTTTTAAAGTTGTTTCCTGCAAATTTAAAAAAAAATATTAGCTGCTATAACTCTCCACGATAATTCAATGCCAACAACTTGTATAAGACTTGCTTATAAAGGCCTTGTAAAATATAAATTAAGCTGATATTGCCGTTTTCGAAAATCTTCAGAACTTTGGAACAAACGGTTTATTTTCATTTTTAATTTAATAAAATGTGAAATTCATAATTTATACATCAGGTTACATTTTATGCATTTACGGCAATCTATTAGCAAAAGCTGCCATCATAACATCTCAGACAAGCTTTGAGCAAAGGGCTTGCTGAGCGAAGCTAATTACATTTCTTAAAAAGCTATTTGCTCCATAACGACTGTCAACAAAAGTCTTACAGCAGTTAAGTAGCTTGCGTAATGTGTGCTCCAAAAAAATTTTCATAGACATTTTACTCTTTCTATCTATAGCAGTATGAAAATAGCTTGTTTAGAACCTTACACAAGTTAAGATGTTATTTCGAATGTTTTTCGTTATAAGCGGTATTATACTTAAAAGATTTGGTCCTTCTAAATTTTTTAAGTCAACATTAGTCTAACATATTAGACATCACGAGAGTTTAAAAGCCCTTTCACCAAAACCAAATTATATTTCCAATTTAAATGCAAAGTCAAATTTTCAAATACCACATTTTAAGTGCCGAAACCCCAGTTCAAAATTACAAAATTTAGGTCAAATCCTTAAAATTATAGCTTACAAGGGCATTATTGTTGTTCATCTGGATTCGATTTCACTCATTACTAGAGGCGCACAATCAATTCTAATTTAAAACTGAATGCATCACATTTCGAACATACGGAATTACAGACACAGTCCACCTGGAGCTGAAGGACATTTGTGAAATATATTTATAGTATTTATCATTTCGATGAAAATCCTTTTTCAATATTTACTTCGCCTGTCATGCTCAACAATTCGCTTCAGGTCATATTTTGAAAATCTACATCATCATTGTTCATTCATTTGGTTGGCAACAAAACCCTTCTGTTCCGCACCTTTGGGCTGGAAAAATCTTTCCTGAAAAATGTTATATTGAAACAAACCAAATACCAAAACAATTGACTCTCCGGGTAGGAATAAGGATATAGGGATATCAATTCACCCCGTCAAATGCACATACACAACCATTATATGAGAACCACACCTACATACCCGCACAGAGCACACCGTGTCAACTAAAATGCAATACAATTTTGATTAGTTGGCCAACAAAATACACACATTCATGAGTACACACAAAACGGGCAACTAATGTCATCCAAAATGTTAATTTAAATTCCCGCGAAAAAGGACTCCCATGCCAACACGTCCACGCTCCGCTCCGTATGTATGGTTCAACATTGTCCTTTGGTTGGATAGATTGCTCAATATGATGCATTTTGGCGCCCGGGACGGGACGTTTGCGCCACTAACAACTGCAACTAATTGCATACAGAGGTCGAAGGGTATATTTATTTACATAACGTGAACCGCTTTTACATTGATGACCGGACAAGGCAGGGACATTAAGCAAGGATGGCCAGTTACTCTACACTCTAAGAAATGTTAGTAAAATTACTACAATAAGTGTGTAAATATTTTCAACATCAGTTTAATTTTACTACAATGATTGTAGTAACGAAAAAAAAGTGTAGTAATTCTCAACATTTGCTGGATATTTAACATAAATATGCTGAATTATAAACATATGTTGGAATTTCAACACTTTTTAAGCATATTTGTTGACTATTATATGAGCGTGTCGAATAAAAATCGCCAGTGTTGAAAAGCTCCACAATATTTGCTGAATATTAATCAAAATTTTGCTGAATATTAATATTCCATGCTCGATTTGGACGTCATTTTGAATTCAACAATCCTGAGTTTTTTCTAGTTATATAACGTTAAGCAAAAAACCAAAATATTGTATGTTTTTACTCAATTCTTAAATCCGGAAAGTTCCAAGTGTTCATAATTGCTTGTTTATTTCATGTAAATATAATTTTTAGTGTATTTAGTAATATATTTTTATATATTCAACACATTTTGTTGAATTTTAAACAATATTTCCAGTATTTACTGAATTTTGTTTCATAAGAAATGTTGAAAAAGAATATCTTGTTGAAAATTAATCATTATCTGTTGCATAAAATTTCTTGAAAAAACAATTTTAACAAACATAAAATTATTCAACAACTAACAATAAAAATTTGTATCTGCTTGATGAATAAACAACATTTGTGTGTGATTTTCAGCAATTTGTTGAATTTTTGACATTTTGTTTAAATATTAACTTTTACTTGTGGACAAAAATGTGTTTAAAAGTCAACATCACTTTCATTTTGTTAAAAATTCAACAATTTGTTTAAAATGTATCGTTTTGTGTTTAATAATGAGCATTTTCATAATTTTAATTCACTTTGTTGAAAGTTCATTAAATTGTTCATTTAAAAACGTTCGTTCTTAATATTAAACAAGAACTATGAAAAGTCAACAATTTGTTGAAAAACATAATTATTTGTTGAATATAAAGATTTTTTTTAATGTTTTCATCATTTTTTTGCAATAAACAATTCAATGTTTATTCAACGAAACGTTTAATATTTGCCTTTGTTTGTTGAATTTCACTATCAGGTCAAAATAAATCAGCATATTTTTAAATTTTAAACACTCATCTTAGAATCCAACATTTTGTTTAATACATACTAAGCAATGAATGTCTTTTATTGACGCTTTGCTGAAAATTAAACGTAGTGTTTAAAATTCAACATTTTATATTTACACATTTGCAATAATTTTTTTTAACTTTTGACCTAATAATTCACAGTCTCTCCTTTCAGTGAAATTCCATAAGTAGGAGTGAAATTTGCATGACATATCGGAGTCGAACTCCCAGCCATTGAATATTCAACAATTAACGAATAAAATGCAGCAAATAATATTAATTTTCAACACTAATGCTGATATTTACAGGTTTAATTTTAAACACGCCTACTGGGTTTTAAACATTTATGTTGAATATTCCCCAAATATTGGATTTGGGTGTTGGATATTCAACATTTAAAGAATATAATTCAGCAAATAATATTAAATTTCAACACTAATATTGATAAAGGTTTTTGTAATGAATTTTAAACAGGGTTACTGAGCTTTAAACATTTATGTTGAACATTCAGCAAATATTGGATTTGGCGGTTGGATATTCAACAATTATTAACGAATACAATTCAGCAAACAATATTAATTTTCAACACTAATGTTGATATTTACAGGTTTTTGTGTTTAATTTTAAACACGCTCATTAGGTTTTAAACATTTGTGTTGAATTTTACTGTTTGTGAGCTGAAATCGTACAATTTTTGTTTAATTATTTGAAAATTTTTTAACTTTTTTGTTGAGTTTTGTTATGTAGGTGTTGAAATTTAAAGTTTTTTTTGTTAATTTGTATTATTTTTTAAACATTTCTGTTGAGTTTTATTGTCTTTGTGTTGAAATTTAGTGTTTTTGCTAAATTTTTCAGTTTAATTTTCAACTTTTTTGTTGATTTTTGTTGGTTGTGTATTGAAATATAAGATTTTACGTTTAATTGCCTGATTTTTTGTTGAGTTTTACTGTGTGATTGTTGAATTTTAAAGCTTTTGTAGAATTTTTTGCTAACTTTTACTATGTTTTTGCTTAAATTTTAAAGTTTTGAGTTGAATTTTAAACGTATTTCTCTCCAAAAACAGTCCGAAGGCTTTGTTGAATAACCAACAAATATAGCAGTCAACATCTAACATTCAACTATGCTGAATATTAAGCATTCCATATTCAACACGGTTGTTGAGTTTTCAACTCCGAAATTTTCTGTTTAATTTTACTACAATAATTGTAGGGGACTTGTTGCCTACAATTATTGTAGTAATTTTCAACAAATAATTCTTAGAGTGTATCCTTATTTCTTCATATATATATGTATGTGTATGTGAACGAGTATTGCCCCTTCCCTCCTATTCTGCTTTCATGACCACAATTAAAGCATGTGCAACACAATGTTTGTGGCATTTTGACATTTTCAATGGGACGATATTGGATGTTGGATGTTTTTGGAATGCTCCAACTCTGTAATATTTCTGCAAGAACACTCTTTTTCCGTGCAGAATGGGTGGTATAGATGACTCCCTTAAGGACCTTTCATAGGTTTAATGAGTTTCAAGGGGAATGACACTAAGGTTCTCGGGCGAAGATTTGCACTTGGAGGATGACACACATGGCTTGTCCAGCAGCCGAACTCTATATGGGCATCATATTGGTCCTTGGACTATGAGAGCACAAAAGTTGTCCAGCGGATGTACAGACAGGTATTTGAGGTCTGGTGAAAGTAGTTGCAATGGCTAACTTGTTAAAGGGTTGTTGGTGCTTAGAGTAAAGTTGAGAGTACATAAATATATGTAATGTATATGATTCTGGGAATTCAATACATGATATATGTAGGTGGTTGGATCTCATTGACATGCGGATGAAGTACCAGCACAGAGATGTTAGATTGTGTGCATCATGTTAATTTACTTTTGGTAAATAAACTTCTTTTTAAAGAGCAATCACAAAAGCTGCGAAGTTGAAATGAGGTGAGCTTTTTATATTTTAGTAACTTTCTTTTATTTTAAGGAACATCTTCATCCGCTGGATAGCCGACAAAAGTTTGCTATCCATCAGATCCATAATTATTTTTAGTGTTGGGTATAAAGGTCTTATTTGATGTGCCGCTGTTTAATTTTCTTAGGAACTCGGGATGGTTTGGCTATGTGTATATGATAATACTCTAAATTTAAGAAGGAGGCTTTTTTCTAGTGATGAATCATGAACCTTGACACATCCCAAGAAGGTTTGAACAAATTTAAATCGTAAATATTTTTGGGTTCAAAGCTTGATTTCAAAATAGTCAATCGCTGTTAAATCACACGGTCTTGGAGAACAACTCACTCGAAATTATGCTCTCACCAAACGTTTTCTTCAGAAAATAGATTCTGACACGGGCTCTGTGACATGTTGCATCGTCTTTTTCAAACCACAGTTCCTACTTTTTAAGGCGATTCAATAAGGGAACGAAAAGTTGGCCGTATATAACGGTCTCCATTGATTGTAACCGTAACCCACTGGACGCCATCGTTTTTAAAGAAGTACCTAACGACCAATAATTTTACCAGCCCATAAAGCACACCAATCGTTTAGTTTTCTGAATATAACGGTGTCTTAACAATGGCATGAGAATTGCCTGCACTCCAAATGCTGCAGTTTTGGTTTTTGACGTAGGTATACCTATGTATATGTATATGGATATATCCATCAACCAAAAATGAGCTTAATCGCTCTCGAGCTTATTTCGAAATTAATTTGCACAATTTGCATGCCTTGTTCAGGCGTCAGTCGATTCATGATGAAATGGCAAATCAAACTAAAGATAAACCACATGGCAAATGACAATATGGCTGTCAATGAAAACAGTGCTGCCAACTTAAAGTTCTATAGAGGCTCATTGTGATTTCCGAAGAAACATTTCTAAGCTTATACTATACATATATACATAATTATGTAAAATATGTTTTGATAGATAATCTCCTAAGCTTCTGTGTGTCCTCTTCTGCCTTTTCATGTTAGCTTCTAACTGGTTGTCATTACTTCTGAAAATTTAAGTAAGCCCCAAAATATTTTCGAAGCAGTTTCACTGATCTTATTATATATTTTTGAGTCATGGTGTCCCGAGTTGCTTCTGACAGCCCTCTAGCTATAGGATTCCACATTGGTTTTGGTTCTTCATCCCGTTCTGTCATACACTTAAACTAAGAACTAATTTGTACAATTGCTTAGCATCTCTTCTTCTTCTTCTCAGGATTTGATTGTTCCTTGCTAAACATCCTAAGACATATAATCTAGCTTTTTGCTAGGATACATAAAACCAATTGTCAAGCTCAATTGGTGTAGGATTTATTTAAGAAAACAACTAAGTCTATAGGAACTGCTCCACCAAAACTTGTTTTCAGATATAGTCTTGGGTAATTCTAACCCAAAACCTTACCATCAGAGGAAGTCAAAAGCCAAGACAGACTCTTCTTCAATGGAGTGATCATGTAGAAAAAGATCTCCGAGTATTTGGAGTGAGAGATTGGAGACGGCAGACTATAGATATCGAGCTGGCTATAGAGCCGTATTAAGCAAGTCTTATAGAAGCACCACGCTCTAGTTGAGCCATCATAAGTAAGTAAGTACGAGTTGTCATACTTGATTAACTTTTAACAGCCGAGAAGCTTGATTGTGACCACTAGGTCTGTTTAAAGTTTGCTGGCTTGAGAATTGTCAAGCCTTCTTCCTGTGCGTCTGATCATCAAATGCTTTGTTTGATGATGGGAACATTCGACAAATCCATTGGATATTCGCAACACTCATCATCAACTTACAATCAAATCATCATCGATAATCAAAACTACAACATGACCCAATTGCGAGACATTTTATTTGATTCTCCAGCCAATAAAATTAAGTCATCCTTTTAGGAACCAAATTGGACAACGCTTAACGAAATAAACTTGCAAAATTGACTCACTTAAGCCTTTTTATCTCCATGCCTCCGAAATGTTGATTCAGTTACAATGAATGTAGGTACCATATACATATAAGCAAGCATCCATTTTTTTTTTTTTTTAAATTACCTCCCTTCGGTTCCTATTTATAGTTGCATCCACCCACATACTAACACACACACACGAACACACAGCTTCACTTTAGTTTAATTCTCTAAATTGATTGAAAGCAATTCGCTATTCAAATATACGATAATTCCCAGAGCCGAAAACGAACTAACGACGACAGCGACAACGACGAGTTGGTATGGTTGCATGCGCAACTCAGAAAAAGCCAGCAAAATCAAAAAAAAAAAAAAAAAAAAAAAAACGTCCTGCAATTGACACCGCACAAATTGAAATCGCTAGTTGTCGGAAATCTAATTTTGAACAGTCAATTTTAAAATCTCTGCTTTTGCAGCTCGTGCCCGGGCGCCATCGAGATCACCAGTTTCCATGGCTCACCATCATCGAATCGGCATCAGGCATCGTAATGGAGCTCCATATGATTTCAGGATTCCCTATATACCAGGCATCATCCTTGCAATGACTTAAGCTCACTCACAGATGAGATAGAGCAAGAATAGTGTGTGTGACTGTGTTGTGTGGGTGTGTGTGTGTGTTGAGTTTAACACAAATTTGAAGCAATTTAACAATTTTTGCATTATTAACACGACACAGAGTCCTTGCCTGATGGATGTGAGGATTCACAAAATGGCCTCAATAACTGTTATATTCAGAATGGAAATTTATTACCAACCAACATTGCCATATTTATGATGAGGGTGGTTATAGAATACATTAGACTCGTGATTAACTCACTAATCCTTAAATTGGTTGGCAGAGAAAAAAACCAAAAAAAAAAAAATAGTAAAATGAATTTTAATAATTTTGTGTGTGTGTGATTTGCTGATGAACAAATAAAATCCTTTCATGCGTGATGCATGTCTCCTGTTTTCATATATGTCAATTTGAATTTAATGCCTTATGAGTCCTATGTTCCACCTAGTACAGCCGCGTTTCCCGTTTAAATGGCGTAGGCGATGGCGCAGCGCGCGCGGTGGTGGCATCTCATCCAGCTATATCTGTGTGTATCCAATTAGTAGCTATTATTCAACAGATTTAAATTGCTGCACCGCTGAATGGAAAAATTGCTCTGATTTGCATCTTTAATTGTATGGAAGTGAGAAAAATCACGGCTCTTTTTTTTTTGGTTGGAGAATGCGTTAACAGGTCGAGATGTATTTATGTGAATGCATGCATACATGTAGGAGCTTTATATAAATGTATTTCGTCTTCGTCCAATATTCATTGGAAAACAGGTTAAACGAAAAAATAAACGGATTCCCGGTAAAACTCGAGGGCGAACTTATATTTAATGACGTCCTTAATGTGAATGCAAATGAATTATATGTATGAGGTTATCTCAGGATAAATTAATTCGACGACAAAATCTGATGGAATGACAAATTACTTTCGTGAGATAAATCAATTTACAAAAAAAGGACATTCATAAGTAAAAATATCCTTTTATAATTATAAGCATGTGTTTAATTCAGTGGCGTATTAATAATTCAGGAAATCGGGACTGTAGGGTATGTTCGTTATCAATAAAGTTATCAGTTAATTTTGAGTTTGTGTGTGTAGTATAACCTATTCCACATAATGGGTATATTATTGTAAAGGTTGTTTCTTTTTAAGACGTACATTATAAACTTTAAGTTGGCAGCACTGTTTTTATTGACGGCTATTTTGTCATCTGCGATGTGATTTATCTTTACTTTGGTTTGCCATTTCATCATGTATCGACTGACGCCTGAACAACGCAAACGCATGCAAATTGTGCAAATTGCTTTACACATAACGCATGCACTACCTCCATTTTATGGTTGACACAATAGTCCATCAGAGCAATTTTTGCATCATGGTTAAATTTGTAACGAAGTTACACATTTACACTCTCCGACCACACACAACAACACCACCAACTGCCACTGACGAAGTCATCCCACATTCCACCGCATACAACAAAAACAACCACCAACAACACCCGCCACACCTGGTCCCCTTAGCAACCGAAATAGACCTCCAAACACTTGCAATATCAATAACAATAGCAAGCAACAAGAAGCACAAGAATAAAATATTTCTAGGTAAATTTGTATTTTATCTCTACAATTCACACTGTCTTTGCAGAAATATGCATAAGGAGGAGTGGAAAATGCACTGCAAAATGAGATTCGAAATCTCCACCAGTTGATTCAGTGCTATTTAAACGCACCAAAGAAATTCGTTTCTCGCGCAGAGGCACGCTGTATGGGAATACCAGTCAGAAGCTTCACTTAGTTTTTGGTAGTTATACCGTAAAGAGCCCTGTTCACCGTTTATGTCATGTGTTTTCTCCGCTGTTTGCCGAAGAGGATCGCTAGATTGGGAATATGGCACCCGTTTATGTCGTGGGGCGTTTGCTTTTGAGAGTAAACACCACAGACCGGCAATAGGCCAACCGTTTATGTCGTGGACTGTTTCTTAGGAACCATACAGAACTAGCCATAAGTTGAAGATTAAAATATTATATGAAATAATTTGTGAGTAACTTTAATATTAAAACAATTAATTTGAAATATTCTGTATATGAAATAATTTGTTAAGTTCGATTCTAAAAAAATAAATAATTTGGAGTTCGAAACTTCTTAAATCCTGAGTTTTCGCTTTCTTTTGGATATACCCTGGACAACTACGAGTTAACCTCAGCCTCAACACAAAAAAGCATCACAAATTAAATGGCTGCGCACAATGGTGAAACTGCAGTTGTAGCACGTAGCAATGTCAAAGTTAAATGTACGTTACTTGTATTTCACGGCTACAATGTGAGGTAGCAGCTGCAGCATTAGCTGAAGTACAAGTCAACTCGTCTCCAACTTCACGAACGTGCTGCGCTGCAAAACAACAAAAAAACAAAATGGCAGGCAAACCTGATATTTGTTTGAGTTCAGTGCTACACATTGTATTCGTGTATGCTTCTTAGTGCCTCTACTTTTTTGACATTAACTTTGACATAGCTACGTGCTACTGCTGCAGCTTCACCATTGTGCGCAGCCATTAAATGATACCCATTATCTGAGACGTTGGAGTCGTACAGTGAGTATCGAAAAGAAGCTATTTCTTCTGAAGAGCGCAGCATCGAGTCCATCCGCCATCGTACACAATAATTGGATCTGTGTCCATGGACTTTATGGAAAACTTTGCGGAAAGATATTGGTTGAAGCAGGATGGCCAGCAGCGGGCTGGCGTGCATTTGGTAAGCGGGCTCGAAACGATATTGCTATTTAACCCGATTTTCACAAGAACATTTTGTTGAGCGATGAAGCTATTTTTTGGTCGAGTGGCTACGTCGATAAGCAAAATGTCCGCATTAAAGTGCAGATAATCCTCCAGGCATTGTTGAGACGCCACGCAACGTCACATCCAAAAAACCTGACAGTTCATTGTGAATATTAGCCAGTAGAATCAATGGTATTGATTTTCATAAAAACGCTACTAGCCAGAAGGTTACCGTTATAGAGCCATATGATTATAACTTTTTCTTCCTCAATTGAATCTCCTTGATGTGTGAAGAGGGGATGGGGGGTGGTTCTGTGTTGTAGTTTTTTGAGTCGGTATTCGGAAATAATAACTTTTTTTCTATTTAGGTGTATAAAGTGTAGGTTCTGACCAATAATTGGATTCAAAAGGCTTAAAAAGATTCTACAATGCTAAATCCGTAAATTCAACAAATCGGCTGCAAATTGAAGTATCCGTAAATCCTTGGAAGGAAAACAACTCAAACTTAACTTAACCGTTAACCCTAAAAGAAAAATCAACAATACTTTTCGACTATAGCCCCTTTTTATTAAGCCAAAAGAAATTTCTCAACCAAACTAACTCCCTTTTTGGAAGTTTTTTTTTTTTTTTGTGAAAAAATAAACTTCGTCCTAAGAGCTCGACCGCCCATAAATAAAGTCCTGGCATCAGTAATTTATGTTCATACACGACGAACAGGACTAATTGCAATAGTCAGTAGAAAAGTTTTCTGCATGCTGCTCGGAAACGGATGTGCATATAAGTTTGCCAATGTGCGCAAGTGTGTATATGTATATGTGTCTCCAGACGACAAGAACGACGAAGACTACGATGAATATGGTGAAACTTTTCCCTTATGGAATTGTGGTATCCCGTATCCCGTTCTTCGGTCCCTTTCCAAATCCAAAGATTTAACTTCTATGGTTCTTCAATAATTAATGAGGAAAAACAGCCGATTAAATCATGCACTCCTCAAACACCAAATATAAATATATGAACGAACAGTTAGTACATATGTGTGGTGGTTCATAATAAAAATTCAATTCACATAAAATGAAATCCTGCCTGAGGATAATAAACAGCGTATGATACAACTTGGTTATAATCACAAACAGGGTGTTTTGAATTCCATTTATGTGTCGACGAGGAAACAGGAAGAAAAAGTATCGTTTCCATCTTAATTAGTTCTTAAAATTAGACCGTACAAAATACCTTGGGGGCAGTTTTGTTTCGAAGTCCTTTCCGTTGAGGAGTTGTATAGTCATAGTCGTTATCGTTCTCGTTTTCGTGTCCTTGGGTTGATGGAATCTAATTAGGAATCAAACGAATGTGGTTTCCACACGCCTGCCTAGCGCGCAACAATTTCATCACGTACTCTGAATTATTTGTTGCTATTGTTTTAATTTTGTCAAAAGGACACGAAGGACTTTATTCACATATCAAAATTAAAGAGAAAAATATGTAAACAAAAGAAGAATTTAAAACATAATTTTTTTTTTGTGAGGAAACTAAGAAAATAAATTTTCAAAATGAAAATCCCACTTTCAAAAGGACGATTATTGGACAATCATAGTGCATAACGATTATGTTCATCGCGCCAGCTTTCTTATACCCATTTCTGGCTCTGGCAAGATGGGGAAAGAGAAAGTGGTACTAAGAGTGACTTTTCAATTGAATGGCAAATATTGGCTTCTTTTGCTAGAAAATTGCAGAAGCACTGCCAACCCAACACAACAATTGTGAATCTAGAGTTATACAAGTGTACAATGTACAAACGACTTGGGAGGAGTAGAATATGCAATAATAAAATAACAGCAGGACGATTTGTAGCATCTTTTCTTTCCAAATAGATTGCTGTAGTTCTCTTCCTTGGCCAGAGGCTAAAAGTCATAATATTTTGTATTTTTTTTTATTCCAGCCATAACGGAGTGGATAAACCTATGTTTTCTCTAAAGGCAGTGCATTTTAGTTTTTGCTTGTTGCAAAGGAACATTATTTTGAGTTAGTGATTCTGTTATTCAAGGGGAAGTAAAGAAGAAAGGACGAAGGAAGTTGAGAATAAAAGGCTCAAAGTGGTTCCATGTAGTGAAATAGTAGTTGGCAGCAATTAAATGAAAATGATAAGTATCTTAGAGGGAATGCTTTCTATTTTGGTCATCTATCTTTCAGATTTGAACGAGCTTGAATATTGCTGCCAACAACTTTCATTTCATCGTTTTAGGATGCATTCGACGGAAGTGAATAGTAAGACAAGCTTAGTTCGAACATCTTATTCTTGGAAAAACAATCTTGTAATTCTTTGGCTAAGCATATTGACATCCGTTGTCAAAACATAGAACTTGTGGAACACCAAATATATCAAAATTCTTATTAGACAGAAAAAGAGTTGACAATACTGGAGAAGAGGCAGCCAATGGCTCATCGCGCAGGTATGGTTAAGGTTTTCAAGGGATACGGCTGACTTTAGGCTCACGAATAAACTGATCAGAATTCCGATTGGCTTAAGTATCAGTGAAGGACTGCATTTGGTTATTAGCGATGTACAAGCGAAATGATCGACTTCGTTTCGGTTCTTTAACTTATCAGTTTCAAGGCTCTTTTCTGAATTCTTTCCAAGAGACGGATAAATGTTACAGACGTGAATATTGGTTCCATTTTTTGGAGATATATTGACTGGAAAATGTTTCTCATCCTCTCGGAGAGAGTAGAAAAAATACAAAAAAAAAAACAAAAACAAAAACAAGAGCTACAGTTCACCTCTCGCAGACAGTCGTTGTTCCAGTTTCAGAAAAAAATTCTTCTTTAGCAGACAGGAACAAATTAAATTACATTAATTTTGTGTGACCAATGTTCAATTACTGCTGGCGCAATAAAAATAAAATGCACCACTGGGTCGCACGTACTTGCTCTGTGTTTACAAAAAATTTTCGAGCAATAACAACAACTCATTTTTGAAAAATTTGGTAAAAACTAAAAAAAAAAGAAGAAAACTTGAAAAACCGATATACGGGATCTAACGTTAAGAAACCTTTAATATTTAAAATTTAGATGTCATCTCTTGGGTGCTATACATGATGCAAATTTAATAAAACTGTTAAAACCAATTTCCGCTATTATCATGTGTAGCAAAAAACTAAAAATGCAGTTTCCTTTGAAGATACTATGTATAACTAGCAAACCCATGCCCGCTTCGCTGAGCAGATTTACAATGAGCTGTTGCCTCTAAAAAAAATTCAGTTTAGCCAAGAGGCGTAAAAATTGAGAAATGCTAAAATTAAAGGGTATAGAAAGAAATCTTTGAATAAAACTCGTTTTTTAAATATCTTACATTTTATTCAAATGCTTTCTTATAAACCATTTATATCAAACTCATTTTTAATATTTTTTTATTATATGTATAAGATAAGAAAAGATAAGATTAAATCAAAGAAATATTAATTCAATGAAAAAAGTACGCCATTTTACTGCTTGAATTAATTTTAATTTTAAAGAAAAAAATTATCGAAATCTGCGAAGCGGTTTTTTTTAAATGGCAGAAGACCAATCATCAAATTCGTGTCAGTTCAAGAAATCCTGATCTTGAGGCTAATGAGGAGATGCATAACTAGGCTTAGCTCTTGATCAAAGATATGTGTTACCTCATATGTGCGGCAGTTTGTTAGTCAGGTTAGGAGTGCCAGCGCCAGATGGCGGAGTGAATGACTCATTTAATAGAAAATTAGAACGTGAACGTGAATATGATCGATAATATGAATTAGACCAATCAGTTCAAACGAATGAACTGTTGAACCCAAAATAGAAAGCTTATGATAAATGAATTACCTAATACAATTGATGATGGAAATGGTGGCTTATTTTTAATGGGTTGAACAGGAAACACATTCTTCATGTCATTGATTTTGGTCACTGTTCGTGCGAGATCCGAAATAGCGGTAGAAATTGCTCATTCAGCGTTGAAATTGCCATGAAATCTTCAAACTACTGAACAACCGACATGTAACATTGCAAAACACTCTGCAATAGAAAAACTTTTAGTATCCTCAAAAATCACATCTGGGACGAATGCTCATTTTAAGCTCTTTATCGAACCTTAAAAGATCTGAACCTGATATTTGCCACTAAGAATCGTAGCTTCAATTAGATTGTTCATTCACTTTTTACAGCTAGTCTAATACCATTGCAAAGTTGAGGTTGATTAATATTACGCAGCATTATAATCGGGGCTCCATTTTTTAGAGCTAAATAATGAGGTGGCAGTCCCGGTAAGTCAAGCGAATTTAAAAGTTCCGTCTGGTAATTCACTACGTCATCCTCATTTATAATTGCATCAACTGATTTGTTGGCAACAAATTGTCCATCTATTTCTTCTAAAATAGATGCATTAATTTCAGCGACATCTTTATTTTTGCCTTTAGCTCTTTCACTTAACCAAGTACGATTTTTATAGTTCTCCGAAATACTTGGAAACACACTTTGAACCAATTCTTTCTTTGAATTCCTTATACAAAAGAAATTTTCAGTGTTATTTGGCCATTTGAACTATAAACGTGAACGGACATTTTTCCATTTCTTATATTCAACAGCTGCTTTCAAAATTCTGCAGCAGATGAATCACTTTAGTGATATATCCACAAAGGAGAACATTTAAGGCATCGACATCCGCAGTAGTCGATCGGGGTATGACCGGCAAATTTTTTCTGAAGTCACCCGCCACCAATATCATGGCGCCGCCAAATATTACTTGGCTACCTCGCAAATCTTTCAGAGTTCGATCTAAAGCTTCAAGTGACTTTTTGTGTGCCATTGTACACTCATCCCATACAATAATCCTACACTGTTGCAAGACTTTGGCCATTGCCGACGTTTTACAAATATAACATGTAGGCGCTTCGTTAACCTGGATGTTTAAAGGCAATTTAAGTGCAGAGTGCCCTGTACGACCACCATTAATTGATTGCATACTGGCAAGTGCATTTGCAACATATGCAACATATTTAGCATACATGGTATTATTTTTTTACAGACAAACCTGGTGCAAATAAATACCTATTGGGCAAAAAAAGAATCATTAAATTTGGTGATGTCAAACTCTAGATATAAATGCATTTGCTGCAAATGTTGTATATTATATGTTGCATAATGATTCATAACTATGCATACATTTCAATTATGATCAATTATTGAATTTGTTGATTAGTTGATTGCATGGTAGCAAGTGCATTTGCAACATATGCAACATACGTAACATATATTGTATTATTTTTTTTTACACAAAAACCTCGTGCAAATAAATACCTTTTCAGCAAAAAAAGAATCATCAAATTCGGTGTTGTCAAACTCGAGATATATTTGGTCAAACATAAATCAAACTCATTTTTATATATATAGAAGAAGAAGAAGAAGATATACATTAAGTTTCATAAAAATCGGGGAAGCCTATTTGAGTTAATTAAAAAAAAACAAAACAAAAATGGCAAAAAACCGAGTTGCTCTTTGTATGGGAGCCACCATTAAAAAAAGAGTAGGTATAAATGAAAAAAATGCAATGTCATCTGAGAGAAATTTAAGGAACTATAGCAAACAAAGTTTGATTGAATTCGATACAACCGTTGACAACTTATGGTCATTTCAAAAAAAAAAGACGTTAAGGCCAGGTCTCCGTTCTTTGCATTTTTTGCAAAAATCTAAAAACGCAGTTCTTTTACGAACACTAAAATAATATTAAACACAAAGTTTAATCAAAATCGTTAGAGCCCTTTTTGAGCAAATTAGAAAAAAACAAAACAAAAAATAGGCTATAACTATGAACGGCTCATTGTATGGGGGCCACCGTTTAGAAATGCTTTACTGAAAAAATTGCAATTTCATCTTATAAAACACTATAAGGAACTATGCCAAACGAAGTTTGAGTCAATTCAATCAAGCCGTTGCGTACTCATGGCCATTTGAAAAAAAAGCCGTTTAAACATGATTTTCGCCATACGACAATTTAAGCCAAAAACAAAAACGCAGTTTTGTAAGAAATATCTTTGGTAAATTAAATTCCGAATTTCATCAAAATCGTTAGAGCCACTTTCGAGCAAATCAAAACTGAAAAAAGCCGTTACTTGAAAGGTACCACTTTGAGCGTTCTAAAACGAAATAAATAAAATGCACGACTGGGTCCCACGAACTTGCTCTAATGTGTGACAGTGCGCGACCTTAAAACAAAATGGTTCTATGTACAACAACATCACATTTGAGAAAAACGCTTCGGAATATTTAAATCGTTTTACTCGACCGCTGTGTTGGATAGGCTTAAAATTATTTGGCAAAACCGGTGAACTTACTTTAAATATATAGGATTTTCAATAAGAAATCTGATACAATTATAGTTTTGTCCTTTAAATTTGATTATAAAAAACCGCCAGGAACCTTGTTGCTCAACGTTGTGACGATATAATTTTGAAACATAAGGTTCTATGTACCACTTAGAACCTTGTTGGCTTTTTTTTTTGATTTTTTTTTTCACATAGAACCTTGTGACCTGAATTGTAAATATGGATGGATTGAGACGCGATGAAGAGTAGTAATAAATATAATATTTTTTTATTTTTGAGAAATAATAATAACATTAAACTTTTAATATTTATTAAAATAAGACTCTTTATTCACTGTTTATCCTACTAATATTATAAATGTGAAAGTAACAATGTTTGGATGTTTGTAGCTAACTAACGCCAGAACGGCTTAACGGATCTGGATTAAATTTGACACAGAGATAGCTTATAGTCTGGAATAGCTGATAGGCTATTTTTTATCCAGGTAAAATGTATGGTTCCCGTGGAATAGATTTGTTTTAATTTTTGAAACTACACCAAAATGGCTGAACGGATCTGAATGAAATTTAGCACAGAGATAGATTATAGTCTGGAATAGCCTATTGGCTACTTTTCATCCCGGTAAAATGTATGGTTCCCGTGGGACAGATTTGTTTTAATTTTTGAAATCACACCAGAACGGCTAAACGGATCGGAATGAAATTTAGCACAGAGATAGATTATAGTCTGGAATAGCATATTGGCTACTTTTTATCCCGGTAAAATATATGGTTCCCGGGTGCCGTGAAATAACGCCGAATGCAATAACGCCGAATTTCAAAATTCGGCGTTATTGCACTTTGCGAAAGTGAAATAACGCCGAATTATGACGTTCGGCCTTATTTTACTATAAGAAAGTGAAATAACGCCGAATTCCAAAGAAAATAAAACAAAGCAAATATATGTTCTTCCCAAAAGTTCGTTTTAATGAAAAAAAAAATAATTTTTAATAATTCTTTTTTGTTGAAAAATACATACTTAATAAACATAACATAAACATTTCGATATTTAAAATTTTAATTATTAAGTTTACGAAATTTATACTTCATTATATTTTTAAAACCTAGTGCTGTTAAGAGAAGTCTTTTGAAGTAAAAGTTTCAGTATTTATTGAACTTAAAATGTATATGTAGACACCTAGGTTCTATATCTATATCAAGCTAAATAAAATGTTAACTTTTATTCAAAACCGTTGATATAAGTGCAACATATAAAATCCAAGCTTTGCAGAATTTGAGAGAAAAATTTTTCAGATCCAAGTTTTTTGAGAAATTCATCAAATAAAAATAAAAAATCGCGCGATTTTTTATTTTTATTTGATGAATTTCTCAAAAAACTTGGATCTGAAAAATTTTTCTCTCAAATTCTGCAAAGCTTGGATTTTATATGTTGCACTTATATCAACGGTTTTGAATAAAAGTTAACATTTTATTTAGCTTGATATAGATATAGAACCTAGGTGTCTACATATACATTTTAAGTTCAATAAATACTGAAACTTTTACTTCAAAAGACTTCTCTTAACAGCACTAGGTTTTAAAAATATAATGAAGTATAAATTTCGTAAACTTAATAATTAAAATTTTAAATATCGAAATGTTTATGTTATGTTTATTAAGTATGTATTTTTCAACAAAAAAGAATTATTAAAAATTATTTTTTTTTTTCATTAAAACGAACTTTTGGGAAGAACATATTTGCTTTGTTTTATTTTTAAGTGGAAATTGGTCCTGTACAAAAAAAATATACAAAGGGTACTTAAACATTTGTCTAATGATTCCAAAGCTCTCAGGATGGTCCCTTATTTAGAATATGAAAGACATATGAAAAGTCATAAAAATAATATTTAGAAAGTGAAATAACGCCGAATCGGCGTTATTTCACTTTATTATAGTGAAATAAGACCGAACGTCAAAATTCGGGGTTATTTCACTTTCGTAAAGTGCAATAAAGCCGAATTTTGAAATTCGGCGTTATTGCATTCGGCGTTATTTCACGGCACCGGTTCCCGTGTGATAGATATGTTTTAATTTTTGAAATCACACAAGAATGGCTGAACGGATTTGAATGAAATTTAGCACAGAGATAGATTATAGTCTGGAATAGCATATTGGCTACTTTTTATCCCGGTGAAATATGGTTCCCGTGGGATAGATTTGTTTTAATTTTTCCAATCACGCCAGAATGGCTGAACGGATCTTAATGAAATTTGGCACAGAGCTAGATTATAATCTGGTATAGCACATAGGCTTCTTTTTATCACGGTTAAATGTAGGTATGGAATTATAAAGCTATAAAAGAAGAAGAAGCTAGATTAGGATAGACTTTACTCCTCAAGCTACAGTCTACTTCTTAGGTTACTTCTTGATCAGCTGAAAAGCGAGCGAAGCTGCGGGTAAAGGCTAGTAATTAATAAAATAGTTAGATTAAGAACTTAAAACATCAAATAAAGAGTATTGGGTGAGAAGTAAAAAGCTGGAATTCATAAATAAACGCATGATTCAATCCTTCGGGAATTCATCTATAAGAAACGAAAAATAGATTACATCGCCCTCGCATAAGGTTATTATTTCTTCGAAATTCATTTTATTTGATATTCTGCTGTAAGAAAAGCACTATTCTCACGTAATAAATTAAAAAAACTGTTGAAAAACTTACCACAAATGTTAAACACTAACCGCTTAAAAAACACTTGTTTAATGCTTATAATACTAGGTACCAAACAACTAAAATATGTCTGGAATTTGACTGACCATTCAAAATGTACATGAAATAAATCCCAACGCAAATTTGATTACATTTGAAAATAGCGAATAAATTCTGAGCAGTAAGGTTCTATTTGGCATTTTATAATGCAACAAAGTTCTATTCGCATTTTTTGCTGTTTAAATTTTGTGAAGCGAAGTTCTATGTGGATGTTAGAACCCTTTTGACTGAATGTGAAGTCTAAAATAGGCAGACAGAACTCTGTATCCCTGGTTATCTAAATAATGGGAAGAGAAAGAGCAAAATAGTTTGCTGGAATCGAAAAAGCGGTACTATAAATAGCCAGATTGGATATAAACTAATTTTTTTCAAAATTGTCAGTTAGAACCTTGTTGTTTTAGGGTCGCGAGTGGTCTAGGGGCTTGAGATTTTGATAAAAATAAATTTTTCAAAATTCTTAAATAAATACTTAAACTAATTTGAGCTGAAAAAAGAGTACGCCATTTTATTTCTTGGATAAATTTGAATTTATGAGAATAAATTTTTAAACATCTGTGGAGCCGTTTTTGAGAAAAAAAGTTTTTTTTGAAAAACTTTTTGAAAAAAAAATTCAAAAACGCCAGTTCCTAGGTATTCAGCAAATACATTTATTTATAATTTTTCGAAAAAAATTGAATGGGCAGTTTTCAAAATATATATTTTTTAAATTTTTTTCTTAAAAATGGTTTTAAAAATACAAAAAATTTTTTTTGAAATATTGGTATGCAGTACAAATTCAGCTACCTACAACTATATATGTGTGAAATTTCGAAAGAATCGGTTAAGTCGTTTTCGAGATAGTCGAAAGCAAAAAAAACGGTCCTATGGAAAGTACCGTTCTTAGCCATTTTTTAAAACTTTTTTTTCAGCCATATGATTGGTCGTACCCAAAAAGTAACACTGATTTTTTTAAATCAAAATCGTTAGAGCCGTTTTTGAGAAAAATAAGCTTTAACATGACGGTTGTATGGCAGGTACCGTTATTTTTTGAGCTAAAAAAAAAATTTGAATTTCCCCTCTGTACAATACCCAAAAAAGTCCATATACCAAGTTTGAAGCAATTCGGCCCACCCGTTTGGGCTGTAGGTCTCTATACATACAGACAGACAGACAGACAGACAGACAGACAGACAGACAGACAGACAGACAGACAGACATACAGACGGACAGAATTTTTAGACCATCTTTTTTCGTCTTCGCTATCATCGTAATGTCATGTTTGATTGTTATCTCAAAATTTTTTTTTTCGACGAATGCATAACTTGCCTTATAGTACCTATAATCGCAAGTAAAAAAACCTCGACAACCGTTTGTCTTCAAACTGCTATATATCAAGTTTGAAAAAAATCAGTCAAGCTGTAGGCTGGTGAAGGTATGACGTGAAAATGCGCACATCCGCACAGACGCACAGACAGACCGACGGACGGTATGGCGAAAAACACTTTTTTGGGCTTCTCTATCATCGTAATGTCATGTTTGAATATAACCTCGATTTTTTTCTGCATAAAACCAATACTTGCCCTATAGTAAAAAGGCGTGTGTCACGCCCAAAGTTGAGACTTTTTATTGCCAGGGCAACTACAATGAGCCCAATGACATACAATTTTAAGCTTGAAGATCGATTTGAACAAAACAAAAAGACAAAACTTAAATTTTTAAAAACCAGATTTTGAATGGAAATAGCGATTATGGGTGTATTTAACAATTCTCGAACCACACTGCTACGTAACAAAAGAAATACAAACCGAAGTGTTCATCTTCTTACTTCAAAACTGCGACGATGGTTAAAAAACATTACAAAATTAATGCATATTACGACTTTTAACGGAAACGCCCTTTAAAAGTGGGCGTGTTCTAAAAATTTGTAAAAAACGAAATCAAAGCACTATTTAAGCTTTGATCATTAGTCAATTTTTTGGCATATATGTGTAAAACTACAGCTGCATCGAGTAGTTTTTTAACGATCTAACTCAAATAAAAGAATCTTATAAAAATCACACCTCTAAAAGTGGGCGTATTGAAAAAATTCACGTAAAAAATGAAGAGAAATATATTTTCAAATAACGAACCGAAAACGGTTAAAATTGAATACTGGTACCTTACATTTTTAAAACTACGTTTTTCGTTCTTTCATGAAAAATGGGCACAAGCCACGCACAAAATTTAAAAATTTCTTTTCTTGCACAAGTTTCTTTGTTTCGGCTATGAGACGCACACATTTGTTATTGTAGATTCGTTATAAATACCGTTTATTTGCGAAAACAATAATTGTTTATAGTTTCTAATGAAAAGTTGGCGTCAGCTACGCCCAAAATCAATTTTTTTGATCATACACAAGATGTTTATACATATACAAATAATACCTACAAAATTTAATATTTTTCGCTCTAATGTAAGCATTGTTATTTAGTAAAAATTTTTATGAAAAATGGGCGTCAGCTACGCCCAAACTGAAATATTTTTATTTAATTGGAAGAATATTCACCTAAAGCTTGCGTGTGCAAAATTTTAGCGTTGTGCTTTTATCGTGACTGTACAAAAAACATAATTTAACTTTGCCAAATTGAGGTAGTTTAACAAAAATGGCGACTGTGTTCGTGTTTGTGGACAAATTTTAACGGTTCAAAAAGCAAATACAATAATACGCATTCTATAGAGCAATAGTTCCCAACCAGTGGTCTGTGGACCACCAGTGGTCCGCAGAAGCCAAAATATGGTTCGCGAACAATCGGACAGTGAGCATACTTTTATACACTGGGTAGATAAACACGGCTTGACATTGGTTTTTTTATTATGAAACACACCCGCTAGGTGGCACAGTTTCACAAACGAAATCAACACAAATTGAAGACCAAATCATTATTTATCTTACACCAAACATGACCACAAAACCTAATGCTAAATATACACGAGGCAACCGTTGCAGCAACACAGCCATCTTGAAGCAACCGTTGATTCGTGTGTTCGTTGTTTTTATTTTCTTCTTTCGTTGCACTTTACTATTTTCTTTGCTTCTGTGTTTACGTTGTGCGCAAATTTTGACAAAAATGGGAAGGAATCCAGGAAGAACTCATTGAATTCCAAAATGACAGAAAATCCAAGGATGCTTTTGAATCGAATTCACTTGAGTAGTTTTGGTGTAAAAAAGCAATTTCTTATATAAAACTTCGAGAAATCGCCTTGCGCTATTTTGTGGTTTTCTCAACAAGGATTTTGCGCTTTGTTGGTGATTGGCGAGGAATAGTTTGAAAGTAAGTAATAATTTGCGTGTAGCTTTGAGTAACTATATTAGTCCTATGATAGCCGAACTCCTGAAGAAGATGCAAGCTCAGACATCACATAAATACAAAATTACAGAAGTGTATCCTAAAAATATTATTATTTCTTTTTATGTAAGTTGCTATTGAGTTTTTAAGGGTCACCATTGTTTGGCAAAATTCGTTTGGCATTTCTTTGTTTCGCCGTAGTCGTGAAATATTTTGTTTAATTCGCAATCCTTAATTGGCAATTTACGTTTTGTTTTTTATTCGTTTTGTTTTTCAATCGTTTCGCAATTGACATTCTGCTGTTTTATGTCTCGCTTTTTTTCAAAATCCTTTTCGACCATTTGGCAAAATTAATTTGGCAATTTGTTGTTTTGCATTTTTTCAAAATTTTTTTTTTATATTTGGCAAAGTTTTTCTTCGACAAATAATGTTTCGCCGTTTAGTTATCACGCAAAAGCGATACGCCGTTTTATTGTTTTGCTGATTGATCGTTTCGCCATTTTATTATTTCGCTGATAGAACGTTTCGCCGTTTTAGAAAAATTTCAATAACTTTTTTCTAGTAAGTTTTTTTTACCAAATTTTCACCAATTATGCATAAGATCAATTTCGACATTCTGCAATTTTGTCAAAATACGTTATATAGTTCAGGTTTTACAGATTTTTTCGTTAGTGGTCTAAATTGTTTTCATATAGGTTTATTAAGTTTTCTATGGCATTTTGTTATTTTGCAATTTTTTGTTAGGCAATTTATTGTTAAGCATTTTTTTATTTGGCATTCAATTCCTTTGCATTTTTTCGCTTCATAAAATTAAATGCCTTAAAATTTCGCGCGAATAATTTTATGAAGCGATAAAATGCAAAAGAATTGAATGCCAAATAAAAAAATGCTTAACAATAAATTGCCTAACAAAAAATTGCAAAATAACAATATGCCAAACGAAGAAATGCGTCACTAAAAACTTCAAAACAACACAATGCCAAATGACAAATTGCAAAACCTTAAAAAGCTAATCAATCAAAAAACTAAATGAAAATTGCGAAATGAAAAACGCGAAATGATTATAATGATGATAAACAACAAAATGCAAAATGAAACATTTGCGAAACGAAAAACTGCGAAATGAACCACCGCGAAATGTTAATTTGCCAAACATTTTCGGCGAACCGTACCATACCCGAGTTTTTAATTAAAGTTTCAGTTTGATTATTAGATTTTATTTCTATTATACCTACATAGTGGTCCCTTCTAACAAGAATGGCATAAAAGTGGTCCTTGACCAAGAAAAGGTTGGGAGCCCCTGCTATAGAGTATTAAGATAGATGGGAAAGCTTCTCTTCAGAGTCTAAAAGCTGTTGGAATTCGAAATGAAGATTGGTTCCTAAATTCAATTAGGGTATCAAGTACAGGAAGACGTGGTATTTTTCTGATGTTGTGGCAGTCTCAATTTGGGTGTTATAGTGATGGACAATATGAAACAAAACAGTGTGCTAAGACAAAATATCTTGCGGCAAAAGGGTACCTTCATGAATTCCCCTATTCAAAAAATAGGTTTTGAAAATATTTCCTCCCTTCCCAATTCCAATGATTAGCAGTTCTTTGCCATTGCATGTTATTTCAACACATGCATTTTCTAAGGATCATTGCATTTCAAACAGAAAAATATAAACCCGCTCAAAAATAAAGGGCATATATAGGTACTCCATAAATAACGGAACTGTTCGAACAAAGAAAACAACACGAAAATTGAACACAACAAGCAAAAATGTCTTCCGGCACTACTCGATGTCAGTTATTTTTTTGGCACATTTTCAAAAAAAAAATCGTAATTCACATCTCCAAAGGATCTTTTTCCTCATCCAAAACAATAGCAATATAAAATGGCAGAGTATACAATAAGGAAATAGAAAAAAAAAAAAAAAATAACCCAGAGTGTATTCTGTTTGAAATGTTTTCACCGCCTCTCGAATAACGTCGGGCATAATATGTCTTCACATTTTGAATGTTGAAAGCCACTGCAGTCTGAAACACAACCGTCATCGTTGAAATAGAAGCTCCTTTACACTTGTATGGGATCGGATATCCTTATTGCTGTTTTTTTTTTTTTTTTGGCAACCGAATATTTTGTTCGCGATAGAAATATAGAGTTAACCTAACCAACCATTGGCTATTATCAATTCCGCATTCAAAGAAAAAAATGTAAAGCTAGTCAAAGTTGGAAAATGGAAGGATGTACCTTCTTCATACATGATGGCGGAAATACTGTTTGGGCAAATATTACAATTCAGGGATATAACAAACATACAAGCACTATCTCCTCTCCAGTCAAGCTTATTATTGTGCTTGTCTGTGTGTGAATGTAAATCCTTGACTAGAAATAGCATCATTTATGTTGTGAGAAATGCTTTTTTGGCATATCTGGTTCGATCGTACAACAACAACATAACAATTCAAAATATCCTTTTCATATAGCAAAAAGGCTCTTCGTTCTCCTTCCTATACCCACTCGAATTCTAGTCATAGAATTGAGTGCATATCACATATCGGGTGTTAAGGATAAACAGTGAACACTATGATATCTTCATATTACAATTGGGGAGCCCAAGTCAAATAAAAACTATCAGAATAAACATATACACTGCCTCGGAAATTATTATGAATTTCCGAAAAGTATCTGATAGAGTTGCCAAATGGAATGACTATGTTTGAAATGATGTGTTTGAGGAGAGGATAATATGGCATGTAGATAGTAGTTGTTATCATTTTATTTCAATTTTATAGTTTTACTGACTCAACAATGGGTTTCGAACAATTGTGAAAAGGAAAAGAGTATACTTTCATGCAATATTAATTTCATAATATAACAGGAGGAGGTTGATAATGGACAAGTCTTTTTATAGGTTATAGCCATAAAAGTCCAAATCAATTCCGATTCAATTCAGAATTTTATTGCATAAATATAATTATGCAACTAAAATTAAACATAATGCAAATCTTTGTAATGCACTCGCACTCAAGGGGATATAAACTGTAGACACCCCTATCAAGATTTAAAATGTGCGGGCAGGGTCAGAAGGAGTTAAAAGATAGGAAAGAAAGTGGGTACAGTGGATTGAGATTTTAGGTGATACCTAATTATATCACATAATATTACAGTAAAACGTCGCGTCGTGTTAAGTGTATATAAAAAGACATACACTTAGGACATCTGTACTCACGGAGGTGGAAACTAAGCTGTAGGTACGAATGGTTTTTAGAACTACGAAGAAAAAATCTGCCAGATAGTAGATTGATTTTAAAACAGAAGGCAATTTCAATTTAAACGAAAAAAGAATTATGGAAGCAGGTATATGGCTTCGTCGCAAGTGATGGCTGCTTTGAAATAAAAATTGATATGTTTTTACTTAAGCTGTTGAATTAATACAAAAAAGATATTTAAGTTTAAAGTTTTAAAGTTTAAATGACTCTTTATTTTCAAAGTAAATGATAACATGGTACTATATATAATAGTTATATCTTAAGTCTTGTTGGTTTGGCCGTTGGCCGTCTACCAGACTGACATTTTAAGTATAAATACATGATAATAGCAAAAAATAAAAAAAAAGAACAAATAGACTAATAAGGAAAATTTAGTTAGCATTTCAATATGATTTAAAAATTTTCATCAATTAAGCATTTTCTATATCTCAGTGCTGTTACAACATAATTATAGATACTATCCCATTTCCCATCCTTCCTCTCCGTTGAGTATGTTGAGAAGTTCGATTTCATCTAGACTGCGTTTTTTGAAGCACCTTTCACGAAATTCTCTCAAAACTGGACATAACGCAATAAAGTGATAAATATCTTCCCTTGCTTCCATATTGCAAAGACTGCATATTATTCGTAAATCCGATCGATGTGGCATAAAGTTAAGTTTTAATAATTCCCCTCTCGTCTTGAAAATAATGTTTATTTTATCAGCCGATGTGGCATTTAGCATGTACGCATTGCCTTCTAAGTTGTAGTTCAGGCGACTATAATAGCTTCTAAACAGTGAAGAGCTGGCTCCAGACGCATATCTGTCATACAGCACATTGCCAAATTTTTCCAATAAAGAGTTGAACTTAATACTCAAGGTGGCCGGTTCCTCGTTCACTGCTATTTCCAGGCTCAAACCGCATAACGATGTTTTGCTTTCCCACTCCACTGGACATAGTTCCTTTTAATTGTATGACTCTCTTCAGTTTGGAATCCTTACATCCTCCATTTCCATAACCTTGACAATGTAGTTAAAGTGCGTTGCAAGAGTATCCATAATCAAAGGAGGAGTCCCTGTTTCCAGATACAGCATATAGTTTGGCGTATTCCTTGGTAAACGAAAAATTCTTTTAATAAAATAACGGAAGAATTTTTCTACTCCTTCGTACGATCGATGGCCCCAAACCTGGGCTCCATAGAGAAGAATCGACACTGCTGTGGAGCGGAATATCTTTTGTTTTGCGCTGTGCTCAATATATTTATTCTTAATGCAGCGCTCCCATATCGACGATATTGCTCGCTTAGCCTCTGCTAACTTTGCCTTCAGATGTTTGTTCATGCTTAAATTTGGCGTTATCAGAACTCCTAGGTATTTATATTCACGTACTATTTCTACTGCTTCATTATTAAACTTCCACTTCTAGCTTCGCGCATGTCTTCCACCCCCACACCTGAACACCATAAGTTTGGATTTTTGCAGGTTTACCTCCAGATTCCAGCGTTTGCAATATACCCCAAGTCGATTCATCATAAGCTGCATATTATCCACTATGTCAGCTAAGAAAACTACGTCGTCTGCGTACATAAGAGCAGGTATTGTTATCCCTCCAAACTCAATTCCACCTCTTACTGCATCTGTTATGTCATTTATAAACATTATGAAAAGCAGCGCACTCAGGACACATCCTTGTTTGAGTCCCATTGAAGTTGTAAACTCGTCGGATATACCTTCGCCATCCCATACGTATGCTTTGTTATCGTCGTAAATTGCTTTCAGCACACAAATAATTTTAGTTAAAAGACCCATCGTATATAGCTTGTAAAAAAGGGATTTACGCACAATTGAATCGAAAGCTGCCCAAAAATCTACAAAGAACGCATATATTTTCTTCTTTTTCTTTTTGTAAGTATCGGCAATATTAAGGAGTGAAAAAATATGGTCAACTGTTGAATAGTTTTTTCTGAAACCGGCTTGAAACTCAGTTAAGATGTCTCCTTCTTTAACCCATCGTGACAGCCTGTTGTAAATGAGGCCGGCGAATAGTTTGACACAGGAGTTGAGAAATGACATTCCTCTATAATTAAATGGATCCTCGTAGTTTGCGCTTTCAAATATTCGATTGAATTCTAAGGTGAGTGCGGAAATAAAATCCTCAGTGGCATGCTTGTAGAATTCAGCAGCAATGCGATCATCTCCAGGGGCCTTGTTCGCTTTACAGCTTGCGATGACTTCTCTTACTTCTTCTAATGAAAATGGGATGTCCAAAAATTCATCCAGAATTTGTGGAGCAGCGTATTGCACTATAGGCCCATTAATTGCTCTATTGAGGAGACTGTGGAAGTGCTCTTTTAGGAACGGTGCTGCTAAACCTATGCTAATGGCATTTGATTTACCATTTATAAATTTAACAGCTTTCCAAAACTCCGTCGAACATCGTGTGTTGTTGATTATTACTATGTTTTGTTGTTCGAAAGCAATCTTCTTTACATGACAAATTCTCTTAAACTTTCTATTCGCTTCTATATAAAGTGTTTGAAATACTTGTATGTTACTTGATCTTAGAAGATTTAAGTATTTAAATGATAAGTCTCTAGCTTTTGAACAATCAACATCAAACCATTTTTGTTTGGAAACTATTTTATTTTTCGGTTGTCTGTTTTGTGGGGCGGCTTTTTTAATAATTTCTGTAAGTGCATGCATATCTGCAAAATTACCAGTTCTTGTGTGTTTTTCTAGTTCTTTGTTTAAGTTTATTTGGTAAGTGCTCAAATTTTATTCACTCCAGTGAATAACCAGACTAGTTGCTTTGTGTTTGCAGGGTTTTCTGATTGAGTTATTATAAAGGAAACTTCAAGTGGCATATGATCAGAAAATGTCCTGGCTCCTATTCTGAAATCCTTTAAAGCATTGTTCCATAGCCCAGCTACAAAGCAGTTGTCTATTACAGAACAGGCTGTACCCCTCATAAAAGTAAATTCACCCATCAGGTCATCTGAGCAACTACCATTTAAAAAATGGAAATCATACTCATCGGAAAGCTCCAAGATTTTCGATCCCTTACTTTCACAGATTTCATCTTTAGAATTTCGATTCAAGTTTAAGAACGGTACACCTGCACTGCTATAGTTGTTTTGCGATAATCCAATTCGGCCATTAAAATCTCCTATAAGCATTATATTTGTAGAATCTATTTCTTGTAAAGTATTGCATAAGTTTTCAAAGTCCAATTGCCAATGATTACAATTAAGATATATGGGTACTATGTACATTTTATCGTTTCCTATCTCAACATTCAACACATACGATTCGCCTTTACTTCTAAAATTCATGTTCACCACAACGGTATTCCTGCGATATCCAAGGAGTTCACCACCACTGCCGCGCCCAAAATTTGCTGTTCTCACTGCGCTTTTCCATCCTAATTCGTAGTTTAAAAATATTTTCCTAAATCCATCTTCTTCATTTTCTAGTAGGTGTATATCGAAATTTTTTACATATTCAAAAAAATTCAGAAAAGATATTTATTTATAATCAAATTAAGTGTTGCTAAACATTCAAAAACTCCCGCTCCAAATAGTGAACAATTTTGATATGGTGAACAGGATTGGTTTTTATTAGTTCAATATTATCGAGCATCTACTGTATATGGCAATTTGTAGTATGGTTCTGGGATAAAAATGTTAAAAAAATTCAACATATCCGTTTCCAACATATTTCGAAAACCAAACATTTTTTAAGAAAAATATTACAAATCAAAAAAAAAAAAAAAAAGTTTTAAGAATTTTTAAATGCCATATTAATAGATTTATAAATGACTTCCTGCATTGTAAATTGAATTGAAATCGAATTTTTAGTTTACGAGAAAATATCACTTGAAAATTGCGATTCTATGAAAGGTATCGTTATAAGACAAATTTTGAACAATCCTTTCTACCAAAAGATAGACTGTCTTAAAAAAAATAGCATTCTGAAAGTTTTATCAAAATCGTTGAAGCCGTTTTCGAGCAAATCAATTTTCTTCTTTACTATTGTCTGCCAAGTATACCGTTAGTTTTGGAACTAGAACAAAAATTAAAAATACTTTCCGATTAACGGCCAAATAAATCCTAAATACCAAATTTGAAGCAAATCGGCAGTTCCATTTAGGCTCTAGAGGTGCAAATAGACAGACATGCAGACAGACAGGCGAGGCGGGCCGAATTTTCAAACCCACTTTTTTCGACTTCTCCATCGTAATGTAATGTGTGATTGTTATCTCAAATTTGGTTTTTTTTTTCTATACCGTACACGCGCTCATGGGGTTTGTTATAGCCCTTTTAATGATAATAAGTCACTGCGCGAGCGATAGGAAGTTAGGGAGGAAGGGAAAGGAGGTGTCGATGAACATTGGTCTTGAATGTTTGTAGATCAAAATAACAAGTGAAAATTGTACCTGGCAATTCATTCCACATTCGTGTTGTACGGCTAAAGAAAGAATCCCTATATTTCACTGTACGTCCGAAATTGGGCTCAAGTGTAAACTGATGAGCGTTCCTTCAAGACGAGTTGTGCGGGGGAAATGTCTAAGGGGTGGAACGCGGCTGGCTACCTCGCATTTTTTGTAGAAGAACCGGTAAAATAAGGAAAGACATGAAACATTTCGGCGATGTTCAAGGGATGGAAATGTTTCCATAATGCTTCTCTCTCCTATAAATGTTAGCGCTTTTTTCTGAACTCTGTCGAGCAGGTTTAAAAAAGTTTGAGAAGCGTCTGCCCAGAGATGGGAGTTACACTCAAGGTTAGGGCGTATAAACGCTTTGTAAATTGTAGCCAGCTCAGAAGGGGTGAAGAACTTCTTGTATTTATTAAGGAAGCCTAAGCATCTTGCAGCATTCTTGGCAATCTCAAGTATATGATCGTTCCAACGAAGGTAGACACTGATACACATACCAAGTAGCTGATAGCTTTTCAGCCTCCCCAATGCAAGTACATTTTAAGAATAATGGTATAGGGGGTATATGTTAAGCTTAGACTACAAAAACCGCATTAAACTCTACACGATTTCTTATGCCCCAATTCCCAATTCTGTTTAAATCGGAGTTTGATGAGCTTATTATACAGTATCGTTGTAATAACACGTCCGAAAGCGAAGGCCGTGAATTATCAAACGTATATGAAAAGCTGAACGAATAAGAGTATCATCCATACCAAATGCACGCAGGGGCATCGTTGCTTGTAGGAAACGTGGAACCTGCAGCAAAATGAGCTGCGAGCATATTCGCCTTCTCTGAAGATCTGACGATTGGTCTATCGTCGTCGATGAGCGTAGGAACTGATGATGACGTTGAGTTCTTGATGTTTTTTTACAAATGACTATAGAAGTTCTTACTGCCTTTGGGACACAGCGGTATTTTTTGCCGTAACTTCTGGTCATTCTTTTTTCAATTTCAATTCACTAGAATTAAAGGATGTGCCAACAATATTTGGACTTTAACTAATTTTAATTTGTATCTCCTCTGGTCCTTAAAAAGATTTTTGTGTTAAATCTAATAACTAAGCAAAATGTGTGCCATGCAAAATTTCCAGCCCCAAGACGACTGTCACACGTTAGAGCAAGGTCTTGCGACCCAGTCGAGCGCTTTATAAATTTTGTTTTGCTTTAGTAAATATATTTCAACAATTTCAAGGCGCGTGCCGTGCAGGTTGTTACACCTTATAAAGAGAGATGATTCTCTCCAGACAAGGCGTAGGTTGTATCTAGTTACATTATTTTAAATTGATTGTCACAATTTTCCAACAAAAGGCATCTTAGAGAGAAACAAAATAAAAAAGATACATTATTTTGTTTAAAAGGCACTTTACTCTATATTTACATACGAATTTCTTTTATTCTCGAATTAAATAAAATTGTGTGCCATTTTTTATGGCATAATTTCCACCATTCATCTTATCCCTTATTTTTTTTCTTTTTTCATTTTGGTGCAAAATAGAGGTTTCACCATATTACTCGTATCTCAATCGGTGCGATGTTTATTTGTTCTAAAAGGACACCCAATCCCTACCTCGAAGATGAAGAAGGAGAAGGAGAAGAAGAAGAAAAAGCGAAGTCTAGTTGATTCTTTACGATATAGGATTCCCCTTTAAAGCAGTGTTGCTGTCGTGTTAGGAGTTAGAAAAGGATAAAGACTGAGAGACTTGTAAACTGATGATAGAAATCTTATATCTAAAATTGTCATCACATTGAACAACCCTGAATAAAAATCACATTTTTTATCATCAAGAAGTTATTTTCGTCTTCTTCGTCCTTGCCTGGCTTTTATTTTTTATTTCATTTCTTTGCTGTTGCATGTGGTTGCTGCTTATAGCAAGGATTCTCCTCGATCTCGTCGTCGCGTCGCGTCGCGTCGGTCGTTGTCGTATTCATATCCACTTTAGGTGTACATAACTGTCTGTTTTGTTGTGGGTGCTGCTGCTGCAAAAATAAAGGGGGTCATGTTGGCCAGAAGCACCCTGATCCAGAGCATACTACACTCTACACAGGGTGAGACAATGTGCTATGTCATAAATACTTAGAATAGGAGCACAAAAAAAAAAACGATTTCCTTTATGGATTTTTAAGACGCTTCAAGTATGACTCTGATTTCAGAAAATTGATAAGAACGACTGTGTCTACGGAAATCGACTCGTTTAAAGGCGGGCGGGAGCTTTTTTTTTTTTTGTTCTGTTTCAGATAACCACTGCCAGACTATTTCAGTGGATATAGTATCTAGATATATCTGGTTGGGGAAGGGGGTTGAATGGGGTGTGAAATTGCTACGTAAGCTTCTGTCATCGATAAGATAGAATAAAAACGTTTAAAAATACGTATCTATCTATATACTATACAAACGAAGCTCTCAAAGATGTTCTAAAGAGGTTGTGAGTCAGTTATTCGAAGATAAATATAAACTTAAATACTTTTGAAGAGGCGATGTTTTTTTTTTCTTGTCGTCTTATAAAACAAGTCGAGAACATGAGATTCAATGATAAGGTTTCACTTTGGTGTGAATTAATAATTTGGCAAGAGACAGTTTATGATTTGAATTTCTTATAAAGCATCAAATAATGTAGTTTGGAAGGGAATAATTGGGTCATTTGAGACGTCTTTATTGGATCATTCATTTAAATTTGAAAAGATTTCGCTCAGAAAAACTATGGCAAGATGTTGGCTTTATACCAAAGCAAGACAAGTCAAGGCATTTTTTTGGGTTAGGTTTATCATCTATTCAAATCATACAATTGTGAAAACCAAATATTACACAGAGTACCTACCTACATTTTTTTGTACAAGCAAAAAACACTTTTTATTTAAACCAAAGTGGTTTCGACTACATTTTTGAAATGCGAAATCCAAATCTCAGCTACTAATTACTAAAAAGTTAAGAGAAGTCTGATCTGAAGAGGTTAAGATGAAATATTTCATTAAATTGCTGTGTTTCATGTTTCAACTTACCCCATTTCAGGGCTTAAGTTGTTGCAAAAAATTTATCATAAACAGATAAGATACAAAATTGAAAACTACTTCAGAGAAAGACAATAATTTTGTAAATTTTAAAAAATGTGTTTTTATTGACATCGAGATTATTTCATTTCAAAAAAAAAAAACCAACTTAGACGTGGCAATCGAAAAAGCTTAACAGAACTGTCCAAACCACTCAAAGCTTGGGTCTAACCCCACAGTGTTAAATATCTGACCCTGTGATTGGAGAAGTATATCCCTTGGGTTAATGGAATCACCGGAATCAACACGGTTTCCTCGATTCCAAATGAAGTCAATCTATAGGGAACTTTTTTTAAATAATTCTGGTCACTGCCTGTAGTGACTTAACCGAACTATACGTTCATTGAAAGACTGTATTGTAAGTCAAAACTTTGATGTTCCTCACGTTTAATAGACGCTACGTTTTCTCTATTCCTCCTCGTTTACTCATAGGCGTTCAAGTCGAGTTAAGACCTTTTGCAGTGTAAATCAATGTTCGCATACATATACCATACGAACTATGACTACGGCTTTGAGTATTTTTTTTTTCTATTTAGATATTATTTACGAGTACATAACATATGTATAAACCTTCTGGAAAAAACTATCTATATGATATTGAAAGTCGTTTTTAAATCCGATGTGAGGTTTAGAAGAATTTACCGGACAAAGCGGAGGTGAATTTTCTTTTCTATACTAACGGGTGATTTTTTAAGAGGTTTAGAACTTTAAAAAAAAAAAAAAACACAAACAATTCAAAAAAATGAATGAAATATTTATTTGAATCGATAGTTTGAACCTTGCAATTTAATGTTTAAAGATAATTTCATGCAAATATTGACCGCGGCTGCGTCTCAGGTAGCCCATCCGCTGAGTCCAATTTTGGCATACTCTTTCACACATATCGGCCGGTATCTCACGAATGAATGCATGGATGTTGGCTTCCAGTGCGTCAATCGAAGCGGGCTTGTCCCTATAGACATTAGCCTTGACATATCCCCACAAAAAATAGTCTAATGGTGTCAAATCGCACGATCTAGGCGGCCAATTGACCGGCCCGAAACGTGAAATTAACTGTTCACCAAACTCGCCTCGCAATTGCGCCATTGTTTCGCGTGCTGTGTGGCATGTGGCACCGTCTTCTTGAAACTACATATCATGCAAGTCAAGAACTTCCATTTCGGGCAAAAAAAAGTTTGTTATCATCGCTCGGTAGCGTTCACCATTGACAGTAACGCTGCGATTCGCATCATCTTTGAAGAAATATGGCCCAATAATGCCACCGGCCCATAAACCGCACCAAACAGTGGCTTTTTCGGGATGCATTGGTAGCTGTTGCAATGCTTCTGGCTGATCTTCACTCCAAATTCGGCAATTTTGCTTATTTACGTACCCATTCAACCAAAAATGAGCCTCATCGCTGAACACAATTTGAACAATTTGAACATTTCGAACCGAGCACGAATTTTGATAGTAAAATTCAATAATTTGCAAGCGTTGTTCATTTGTAAGACGATCCATGGTTAAATTGCAAACCAAACTGAAGCTGTTTGACAGTGACACAAGGTACTAAACACACGTCAGCTGTCAAAACCAGTGTTGCCAAAACCAAACCAGCTAAAAAATCACCCGTTATTTGAAGAGATACAAGTAGTCTGGGGTCAATGCGTACAGTTTTTGATATAAACTCCGAAATAATAGATAAACAGATTTTCTGAAAATTATTTCGTAGCTTTTGCGAGACTTTGGTTTGTTCGAATAGTTGCAATTTTCTACTTCAATTATAAAACTTAAGCTAGGCAGATACTTATTTATTTAGTGCGTTAAAGACTAACGTTACTTTGCTTAAATTATACACATAAATTATATCATAATTACAAATTTTTATTTAAAAAAAAAGCTAAAAACTAACTTAAGTTAAATTAAATTAACAGTTGTCTCACTGCTGGTTTATAAATGGCTACAGTGAGGCAGTTACTTCTCTGTAGCAAACCACAATTCATAGATCACTAGAAAATAATATTTGTTACGATAAGTTTATATAAATTCCTGGCTGCATAAGTTTCTTTTAGAACTTTAGTTACTTTTTTAGAAATTTTTTTGTAATAATTCTAAGGATTTTGAATAGAAACATTTGAAACATTTTCCACATCAAGCGATTTTTAAAATATCTCATTGGGAGCTCTTCCGTGCCCCTGCTTGGTTTTGCTTGCATTTTGAATCAAATTCCCTTAATTTTGTACTTGCGATTATAGGTACTACCTATAAGGCAAGTTATGCATTCGTCGAAAAAAAAAGTTTTGAGATAACAATCAAACATGATATTACGATGATAGCGAAGACGAAAAAAGATGGTCTAAAAATTCTGTCCGTCTGTCTGTCTGTCTGTCTGTCTGTCTGTCTGTCTGTATGTATAGACACCTACAGCCCAAACGGGTGGGCCGAATTGCTTGAAACTTGGTATATAGACTTTTTTTGGTATTGTACAGAGGGAAAATTGAAATTTTTTTTTTAGCTCAAAAACTAACGGTACGTGCCATACAACTGTTACGTTAAAGCTAATTTTTCTCAAAAACGGCTCTAACGATTTCGATTTAAAAAAATCAGTGTTACTTTTTAGGTAAGGCCAATCATATGGCTGAAAAATAAGTTTTAAAAAATGGCTAAGAACGGTACTTTCCATAGGACCGTTTTTTTTGCTTTCGACTATCTCGAAAACGACTCAGCCGATTCCTTCGAAATTTCACACACATATAGCTGTAGGTAGCTCAATTTGTATTGCATACCAATATTTTTGCAAAATATTTTATTGTATTTTTAAAAGCATTTTAAAAAAAAAATTTAAAAATTAATATTTTGAAAACTGCTAATTAAATTTTTTTCTAAAAATTTTAAATAAATGTATTTGCTGAATACCTATGAACTGACGTTTTTGAATTTTTTTCAAACAGTTTTTCAAAAAAAACTTTTTTTCTCAAAAACCGCTCCACAGATTTTTGTAAATTTATTCTCATAAATTCAAATTTATCCAAGAAATTAAATGGCATACTTTTTTTTCAGCTCAAATTAGTTTAAGTATTTATTTAAGAATTTTGAAAATTTTATTTTTACCAAAATCTCAAGCCCCTAAACCACTGTCACTCATTAGAGCAAGTTCGTGCGACCCAGTCGTGCATTTTATTTATTTTTGCTCTAGGTCCAAAAATAACGGCACCTGTCATACAATCTTGAAGACAAAAATTGATTTTCTTAAAAACGGCTCTAACGATTTTGATAACACTTTCAGAATGCTATTTTTGCAAGAAAATCTATCTTTTGGTTTGAAATTTTTGTTCAAAATTTGTCTAATAACGGTACCTCTCATAGAACCAATATTTTCAAATCAAATTGTCTCGTAAACTATACATTCGATTTTAATAAAATTTTGGCCACAGGAAGTCATTCATAATTTTATTAATATGGCATTTCAAAATTTTCAAAAACTTTTTTTTTTCATTTTTTATAATTTTTTCAAAAAAAAATTTTGGTTTTCGAAATATGTTTGAAACGGGTACATTGATTTTTTTTTAAATTATTTTTCAAATGTAAACTACAGATTGCAATATATTTGCATACTCAAATAAATTTCAAAATATTTTTTGAAAAAGTTTTTCAAAAATAACCTTTAAAAAAAAAAAACTGGTCCAACGATTTTCAATATTTTTTTTTCCTAGATTGACGTATAGCTTTGGAATTTTATTGCATACTTAGTTTTTCCGAGAAAACTCTTAAACTAGTTTAAAAAGTAAAAGAATTTTCGAAATTATTTAAGTTTTTTTTTAATATCCATACATGCAGCCACTACGCAATTGCTTATCATAAGAGCAAGTTCGTGCGACCCAGTCGTGCACTTTATTTTAAAAGTAAAGGGTGTCTCAATAAGAACGGATTTCATAATCAACCCAGCTGTCGGTTGCCGGGGCTGCCACTAAACGAACGAAAATAAAATAAAGAAAATGGATATATGTGTGACACCACATTATAAAAATTGCTGAGATACTTATAACCACTTTGACGGCTAGCCAACTGTTTATCAACTGTTCTGCAACTGTTCGCCAACTGTTCATCCAAAAATTATTATTCGTAAAGAATATCCTTTAGAAGTTTAAACTGAAGCAGCCATTCCTTACCTCACAGTACATTAAAAATAAAGTCCTTCAGATTCCATGAGTTTTGGACAAATAATAAACTCCTGTGGTACAATGGCCACTGTTTTAAATATGGCTATGGAGATTATGTTCTTTGCTATATGCAAACAAATCTCTCATTCAAATGCAAACTAATGGAATTTCATCAAGCTCTCGACCAATCCGATGGATGGTTGTAGGTGTCCGTGTCCGCTGATGTGGTAGTTTTGGCATATCGCTCCTCTCAACCAAAATGCATTAAAGCTAACTGTTTCCACATTCATATATGTATACATATTTGCATTTGTACCGAAAACTTTTGATTGAATATTCAAAACCAATTCACATTTTGAATGTAATATTCTCTATTTTCCAACAAATATAACTCCCTTATCCCACACTGAATTGCCAAAAGTCCGACATTGCCCAGCGATAGCGAGTCCTTGATGCTTTGCTCTGTACGTAACTTTAAGACCCAGACTTTCATTTAGTAAATCTGCAAACACACCTTCATCACTTCACAAAGCCACATTTCGACAAACCTCCTCCCTTTCCTTAATCCTCTGTATAACTTTATATCGGAAGCCTTAAGTGGATTGTGGAACCAAAGACGAAAAATGGAAAGGACGAGCAGGACGAGACCAAAACCAGCTAAACTAAACCTTGGATTTCTCTGTCATTTTGCATTTGCACATGATGCATTTTCAATGCATTCGGCAGCAGCGGTGAAGTAACAAATTGGAAGATGTCTGCATTACGGTGTATCAGGTGTTAAGGATCTTCGTCTCGTCGTCTACGTCGGTCGTTGTCGTCATCGTCATCGTCATCCTAACGGTGGCGGTCCGGTGGTGTGATGGTATATAAGTGAAGGTGAAGGTAATGTGGTGGCAGGCACCACTCGTCTATATAGTGTGGTGGATACCACTTATTGACTGGCTCCAGGTTTGAGAAGCCATCACGGGGAATTATCATTAGGGGGAAGAGAAAAGAAATAAGTTGCTCCTGCTGCTGCAGCTCCATAGCTCTATATTATGTATCCTATCAAAGTTTTGGAATTGAATAATTGGTTTTCGGGCATGAGAGGCCCTCATACTATCTTTGAAAAGGATATTTGGCAAGTTGGCAGTTTGAAAGTTGACGATTTGAGGGTATATAATATTGTCCGTATGTCCTGACGATTGATTTGCAATTGGATTCGTTACGAATATAGTTTCGCCATCAGTTGCATACTGTTGCTGGGCTTTCATATGGCTATGGTACGAGTATATGCCATTGGAGAAAAGGAAGGACGATTAGGGATACAGCACAAAGTTTTAAATGAATTTAAGTCAAAATTCACTTTTGGTTTTTATAAGGAAGGAGAACTCAGTTGAGATGAATAGGAGATTGATGATCTTGTGCGCAATGGTTTATGTTTTGTTTTGGATTGGACTGGATTTGCATCAGTTATTGCTGGCAGTGACAATCTGTTGACATGCAATTGCATTTAATCTATTCATGAAGTTGATTCTTTGCATTTGGAAAATTATTATTCAAAAGGCTAAGTGGTGAATAAATTAATTAGAAAGGTGGCATTAGTCAAATTTTTGTTGGAACAAAAATGGTTTGAGTCTTGAACTTTAGGGAAGAAGTTTTAGGATTCAAATTTAGGTGATTCTAGCAATTTTTTTGATTTTTAAGAATATGTGGTAAATACAATTAGAAAAGAGTTCAAAATTTGAATCTGAGCATCAAATCAAAGTGATGAGATTCGTAAATAAAGTTATGGACTTTCATTGTCGAAGAAGTCTTCTTGTTCATTATCATTAAACGAAAGAATTATGGCATCTTTTTGGCACGTCCGCTCTTGATGCTTTGTGTTAATCAATCTGAACAAAAATGATTGTGAGCGTTTAACTCCATTTGCTGCTCAGAAGGTGAAAATGGTAGTGCAAAATAGTTGGACAGCGAATCTAAAGTGATACCAACGTTTTTAGCTTTCTAGCATCCAGTGAGCTGAACTGTTGTTAGCTTAGTTTCAGTCAAAATTTTAGCTATTGATGGAAAAATTGCTAAGATGTAAGTTATTTTAAAATTGAAAATAACGTTCCATATTACACAAATTAAACATGCTTACTCTTAATTTTATGTGAGCAAGCTTTGAGATAAATTTTTTTGATAATTTGACATCATCTGGTGTCGAAAAACGACTGCTTCGATGGATTACAAGTCACCTTTCTAATCATTCAATTCGCGTAGTCAGTCAGATGTTCTCAAAATTCTGGTGTCCGATAACGCTTCGTGCATTCTCCTATTTCTTAGCTATTTAAGTTTAACGAGGCGTTACGCATTGATATTTTTTCCAATTGTTCCAATTTTCCTATTTTAACTCTATAAAAAATGCAACGTAGACCACTGTAGCCAAGAATCTATCTACTTGTATATTGGTCACGCATACAAATACACTGGCCCCACCAACCATCTAACCACCCAAACAGATTTTATCCCCATGAAAAATGCAACACGGACCACTGTTGTAAGCGATCATCTACTTACATAATTCGCACAACCAGTTTTCTTAATAACCCCAGTCGACCAACGACCATTCATCCATATTCAATGCAGCACGACGACACAAACGACGCACGGACCAGCGGTTATCATGTATACTTGTGTTTGTGTATATTGGCATTGGAATGAAATCAATGGTCACGTGATACATAACATTCAGTGATTTTCAATTCACAGTGCATGATTGCAGAAAAATCATCATAAGGAACCATAAATGACATAGAAAAATGTCTTTTGCCAGCCTGCCGTGGCCAAAAAAGTTAATATGAAGGTAGTACCAATCTAGAGCACTAAATGGTGAAGAAACTATTGCCAGACTTGTGTTTTGCTTACAAAACATTAGAAAGCATTTATATTTTGGTGTTAACGCTTAAAGAGCTTCACTTCACCCCCGTATATTCATCGCTCTGCTTCTGAAGTATAGCTTGGGCCGAGAAGCTACTGCTTCTGCCAGCCGATCACCCGCTTATCCCTGGTTTGCATTACAAGTTACAACAACACAGTATTGAATCCCAATCTAGACTGCATTGCCCGATGTCCAAAGGCGAATAATTATAAACTGCGTGGAATTTATTGTTTCCAAAACGCAATGCTGTCTTTTGTCGTCAAAGCATAACCTAACCCCGATGCCACAATCCACGAGTAAAACTTCTTGCATTAAGGTAACTGAACTGTCTTGCGTTCTAGCTATGTGTTTTACAAGCTAAATTCTGTAGATTACGTATTTGACGTCTTCAAAAATGCCGCTTGGGTTTTCTTAATCTTTGTTAGAAATATTTGTTCCTTTTGATCTGTCTATAATATCTACAAGGAATACGTTCCCATCAAGCTTGGGTATGATTTCAATGTGCAATTGCTCCTGTTTCACATTTGCTCCTCCTGGATCGGATTAAAATAAAATGCACGACTGGGTCGCACGTACTTGCTCTGTGGGTGCAATAGTACGACGAAAACAAACTTTTCGATCAATAAGAACAACTCATTTTTGAACAATTTGGTAAAAACTAAAAAAAAAATTGGTTAAAACTGGAAGACTCGATATACGGGAGCTAAAGTTAAGTAACCTTTAGTATATCAAATTTAGATGTCGTCTTTTGGGTGATATAAATGATATAAATTTCCGCTTATGGCCAAATTAATAAAACTGATATTACCAATTTCCGCTATTGTCATGTGTAGTAAAAAACTAAAAATGCAGTTTTCTTTGAAGTATTCTATATATGTAACATACAAAGTTTCATAAAAATCGGAGGAGCCTTTTTTGAGTAAATTGGCCAAAATCTAATGGCTCTTTGTGTAGGAGCCAGCATTTAAAAAAAAGAAAATGAAAAAAAAAATCAATGCCATCTGAAAGGAAGCTGAAAGAAACTATACCAAACAAAGTTTGAGTGAATTCGATGCAACCGTTGACAACTTATGGCCATTTGAAAAAAGCCGTTAAGAGCAGATTTCCGTTATTTGAATTTTTAGCCAAAAACTGAAAACACAGTTCTCTTAAAAACACTAAAAGAATATAACACACAAAGTTTAATCAAAATCGTTAGAGCCGTTTTCGATCAAATTAGAAAAAACCAAAAAATGTTGGCTAAAACTTATCGGCTCGTTGTATGGTAGCCACCGTTTAGAAAGGCTCTAGTGAAAAATTTACAAAACCATCCTATAGAAAACTATAAAAAACTATGTCAAACGAAATTTGAGTCGATTCAATCAAGCCGTTGTGAACTTATGGCTATTAGAAAAATAGCCGTTAAAACCTGATTTTCGTTAGGACTATTTGAGCCGAAAACGAAAAACGCTGTTTTGTTAGAAATGCTAAAAGTAAGCTAAATTTTGAGTTTAATCAAAATCGTTAGAGCAGTTTTCGAGAAAATTCAAATTAAAAAAAACCGTTACTTGAAAGGTACCAGTTTGAGCCGGGCTAAAACGAAATAAAAAAAACCTCGACAACCGTTTTTCTTCAAACTACTATATATCAAGTTTGAAGAAAATCCGTCAAGCGGTTTAGGCTGTAGCATGACGTGAAAAAGCGCACATCCGCACAGACGCACAGACAGACCGACGGACGGTATGGCTAAAACCACTTTTTTGGGCTTCTCTATCATCGTAATGTCATGTTTGATTAAAACCTCGATTTTTTTTTTCTGCACGAAACCAATACTTGCCCTATTGAGCAAGTAAAAAGAGCCTTGAAATTTATAGGTGAAAAGACCATTACAGTGAATTGTTTCACTTGAACATCGAGATAATGTTTCCTGTCTCATCTTGTTTAATCGCTAAAGCATTGGAACCCACATTCTACAAATCCTTATTGGCAATGCTGGAAAGACTTCACAGGAACTTCGAAAAAAGGCTCACAAAATATATTCAACTCCCAATCACACTACACCACACTGACCAGAAACTATTCAGTTGAATATCATCGCACTCGGGTCTGTTCACATAGGATACAAACACTTTTTTCAGTTTGGGAAACATTTAAGTCTTTGCAATGAACAATTGAAAGGGAAATCTGAATTTATGGAAATCATGCTTCAAACATTCCTCCAAAGATTTCACGATGAAAGAAAACTGTGAATTCACAAACTTTATTGTTTAGTTTGACAAACTGATTTTTAGTGATTGTGTCATTTGCACAAGGAAATACAAGCCACTAAGTTGCTCGAGTGCAATCTCTGTTCCATGACAAAGAGTGTAAGGTGAGTAGTGCGACTAGCATAATGGTGACAGACCTCTATATTCCCAGAAACCGCTGTGATTCATAAACAAAAGTGTCAATACAAATCCTTAGCTAATAAATTTAAAAATTATTTTTCTGATTTTTTAGAGATTCACACATACTGCACGAAATTAAAAAAAAAAAAACCTGACAATGCAATCAAATAGATTCACCCCAGGGCATGACTATGACTATATACAGCTCCTTAACAAGCCTCACAAACTAACTGGACAACAGAACAGCTCCTTTGCAAATGACCTGAGTTGATGTAACCACAACTGGCATTTTGGTTGTTATGGTTAGGGCTTACTGATGCTCCCTCGCTGTTCTGCTGGTGACATTTGTGGGTATTTCCAGGACGCGCAATGATACTACTCTTGGTAACATAAATTCGTTTTACTTCTTCACCCAACGGAATGAGCAATGACTGATTCGAAAGTTTCAGTGCCACTGCCACTGCTGTCGCGAATACTCTGATGGACTGTGTTGCCGCCTCGAAAATAATTCACTCCGGATGTGCGTGGAATAATTGCATCTTTTTTTTTTATTTCGTTCGCTGGTGCCACCAAACGAATGCTTTTTGAATGTGACATTCTTGGCATTTGTTGCCTCTTTTGGATTTGATCCTTGTCTGTTGCAGAAATTTGTGGTCAGTCTCCCCAACTCTTTGAACAGAACAGAACCACGCTCAGAAGAACATTTGTTCGCAAACGGATTTGCAATTATGGACTTTCCTTTGTCCCCATATCCATTCCTCCCAAAACAAAAAACAAAACGGGAGAAAGAGTCCAGTTTCCCTAACTACATACATACATGTGGGTATAGTATATAGCTGGTGTTGTAATTTCGGTTCACCATAAAGGACACAGCATGTGGCACAATTGTGGCACTACAATCCAGCAGGCAAAATGGCTAAATGGTCATCTATCAAGCGGCCGGACCACTGGTGTGCAATTACTTAGCTTTTGTTGGCTTGAATAAGAGGGCAGAGATGGTGATGGTGGTATGGTGCAGGACTATTGACGATTTTATTGCTTATTCCTTTGACATAATCGTGAGAGCAGCAGTACTAGGTTTTTTGGAGGAATTATTCGTTTCGAACGGAGGTAACAGATTGTGGTGGAATTTGAAATTGCACAATGGCGGATTAAAATTGATATACCACGCACGGTTTTATACATAGGACGTTCTCAGGCGTAATAAAGAAATCTATCACTTAACATCACTTTGGGGCGTAATAAAGGATATTCTTGGCGGTCTTTTGGTGGATGAAAAAAGTTGGTTTAATGCAATTGTTGGTGGCTTACTATGCATGGTTTTTACCTACACACAAAATGCTTTTAAGTAAAAGAAACAGGATAGCGTTCGAGCATAAAACAATCTTTATCTTTATCTTTATATATCTTTATTTCATTAAATGCTTAAATGTTACAGTATAAGTACAAAATGGAAAAAAAAATACTATGGCATATATACATATTTGAACTTACTTTTACTAAATAGTAATTAAGCAGAATTAATGAAATAGTTAAGTACATTCTGTTATTCAAAAATAAGAATAAGTGCCGAATGCACTAATATTTAAAACAAGATTATAATTTATGTGGGGGTTTGTTTTATAATTAAATAATTTTACAATATCTCGAAGAATGAATCTGTGTATATAAAGTTAACGAAAGAATAAATACAAATACAATCAAATAACTGGACATATAATATCATCTATATCTGAATGATTGAATACAAACAGACATTTTTTAATACTGTTTAAAAATTTTGATTCCGATCTTTCCCATCTTATAACATCCGGTAGTTTATTAAATAAGCACGGTGCGATTACTGAATAAAAATGACGCGACTACGACTACGACTTTTTCTGAAGAAGTAAGCGTAGATCTAAATACACGCTGTCGTCTAATATACAGGGTGATTCACGAGCGTTGTGCCAAAAAGCTAGAGCGTGTAGGTTGAGTTGAGACAAGAAAAAAATTGTATAGGAGGGGGGGTCTATTCCCCCCGTTTAGCCAGGAGGGGCAATTTTCTGAAAAATTGACTTATTTTGTTAAAAAAAATATTAAAAATCAACAGCTTAGTTTACAACACCGTGTTATACCTTTTTGGAAAGCCAAAAACTTCATCTTTTATTTTGTTTTTAAGGTAAATTGTTTTAACGAATAGTTCAAAAAACATAAATTTTCAAACTCAAAATTTTGAAAAAAAATTTGAAAAAATAATTTTAAAACTAATTTTTTTCAATATTTTACGTATTTAAGTATAATTTTTGTTCGCAGAATTCAACGCTCTTATTAATATTTAATCCAACACTGAAAACCGTATGGCTCTACGACTTTTTGTTGCCAATGTATTCAAAAATAACCGAACCTACTTCTTCACAAAAACACGAAAAAATTGGCTAAATGGTCACTTGTGCCATCCCGTAAGGCTAGGTCTTTTTGTTTTTGTAAAGAAGTAGGTTCGGTTATTTTTGAAAACCTTGGCAACAAAAATTTGTAGAGCCATACGGTTTTCAGTGTTGGATTAAAGATTAATGGAAGCGTTGAATTCTGAGAACAAAAATTACACTTAATTACGTAAAATTTTGAAAAAAATTAGTTTTAAAAATATTTTTTCAAATTTTTTTTCAAAATTTTGAGTTTGAAAATTTATGTTTTTTAAACTTTTCGTTAAAACAATTTAATTTAAAAACGAAATGAAAGAAGAAGTTTTTGGCTTTCCAAAAAGGTATAACACGGTGTTGCAAACGAAGCCGTTGATTTTTAATATTTTTTTACAAAATAAGTCAATTTTTCAGAAAATTGCCCCTCCCGGCCAAACGGAGGGGAATAGACCCCCCCTCCAATACGATTTTTTTCTTGTCTCAACATAACCTACACGCTCTAGCTTTTTGGCACAACGCTCGTGAATCACCCTGTATATCTAACAATTGGAACCAAAATAAAAATGTGATGGAACATTTCAAGGAATCCTCTGCACCAATCAAAAACAACCCACCTTAGAAGAGGTCTTCCATCAGAACTGCATTAGCCCTAAGGGTTGAAATGGAAAACTCCACACGCCCAGCTGTCTACGGCGCTACACAGTTCGTGGTAGTATCTTCTCATCCACACTCCATTGATATAACCATGACCTTTTTACAAGATTGTGTCAAGGTACGGGCTTCTGCTTAATTAAACATGGCTGGGATAACTAGGGTACTTTCTACTTTGATCTTTGAGAGAGGGCTTTGTTACTAAGATTGGTTCTAAGCCCGAAGAAACAGCGCTTGGCAAGAGTGATTCTTCGAATAATATCTTCAGTGAAACCCAAATAGCAAAGACAAAGTCCTATAGACTATACTTCAAAGTTATATCTTTCCATCGTGACGTTGCCTCGAAAACGGCTCTAACGACAACGATAAGAATCAGTGTAGTTTTTTAGGTACAACTAATCCAATGGCTGACACTTTTTTTTAATGTCTAAAAACGGTATACTTTCCAAAGGACCGTTTGTTTTTTTTTGCTTTCGACTATCTCGAAAACGGCTCAACCGATACCTTCGAAATCTCACACATATGTATAAAGTTGTAGGTAGCGCGAATTATTTTTTTAAAATAACAATACATGTATTTGCAGAATATCTATGAGCTAACGTTTTTGAATTTTTTTTGGAAAATGTTTTCAAAAAAACTGTTTTTCTCAAAAAATGCTTTTTATAAATTTAAATTTAGTCAAAAAAAAAATGGAGTACTTTTTTTCAGCTCAAATTTTGTTTAAGTATGTATTTAAGAATTTCGAAAAATTTATTTTTATTTTTATCAAAATCTCAAGCCCCAACACCAATGTAATACTTTAGATCTAGTTTGTTCGACACAGTCGTGCATTTTTTACTTGCTCTATAGGGCAAGTATTGGTTTCGTGCAGAAAAAAAAATCGGGGTTTTAATCAAACATGACATTACGATGATAGAGAAGCCCAAAAAAGTGGTTTTCGCCATACCGTCCGTCGGTCTGTCTGTGCGTCTGTGCGTCTGTGCTTCTGTGCGGATGTGCGCTTTTTCACGTCATGCTACAGCCTAAACGGCTTGACGGATTTTCTTCAAACTTGGTATATAGCAGATTGAAGAAAAACCATTGTCGAGGTTTTTTTTATTTTGTTTTAGCCCGGCTCAAACTGGTACCTTTCAAGTAACGGTTTTTTTTCAATTTGGATTTTCTCGAAAACGGCTCTAACGATTTTGATCAAATTTAAAATTTAGCTAACTTTAAGCATTTCTAACAAAACTGCGTTTTTTGTTTTTGCCTCAAATGGTCGTAACGAAAATCAGGTTTTAACGGCTTTTTTTCAAATAGCCATAAGTTCACAACGGCTTGATTGAATCAACTCAAACTTTGTTTGACATAGTTTTTCATAGCGTTCTATAGGATAGTTTAGTAAATTTTTCACTGAAGCCTTTCTAAACGGTGGCTTCCATACAACGAGCCGTTGAGTTTTAGCCAACATTTTTTGGTTTTTTCTAATTTTCTCGAAAATGGCTCTAACGATTTTGATTAAACTTTGTGTGTTATATTCTTTTAGTGTTTTGAAGAGAACTGCGTTTTTAGTTTTTGGCTAAAAATGCAAATAACGGAAATCTGCTCTTAACGGCTTTTTCAAATGGCTATAAGTTGTCAACGGTTGCATCAAATTCACTCAAACTGTGTTTGGTATAGTTCCTTACAGCTTCCTATCAGATGACATTGATTTTTTTTTTTCAGTTTCTCTTTTTTAAATTGGGCTCCTATACAAAAAGCCACTAGATTTTGGCCAATTTTTTCATTTGTTCTAATTTACTCAAAAAAGGCTCCCCCGATTTTTATGAAACTTTGTATGTAACATACATAGAATACTTCAAACAAAACTGCATTTTTAGTTTTTGGTTATACATGATAATAGCGGAAATTGCTTTTAACAGTATTATTAATTAGGCCATAACCCATAAGTGGACATTTGTATCATTTTTAACACCCAAAAGATAACGTCTTAATTTTAAATATTAAAGGTTTCTTAACGTTACCTCCCGTATATCGAGTTTTCCAGTTTTAGCCAAATTTTTTTGGTTTTTACCAAATTTTTCAAAAATGAATTGTTCTTATTGATCGAAAAGTTTGTTTTCATCGTACTATTGCACCAACAGAGCAAGTACGTGCGACCCAGTCGTGCATTTTATTTTTTTTTACAATAGCTGCTCGCTCAAAGCTGCGGTCGTGTTGATATCCTCATTCCCACTCGAGCTAATACCAGGTAGTGGTCCGAGTATATGTTAGCCCTTGGAAAGTGCAGACATCCAAGATATTGGTGACATGTCAGCTATCGGTTGCAACATGATGAATTTGCTAGACGATATTTAGATCAGGAGACCGCCAAATTCCCTCGTGTACTCTATTGAGGTGTGGGAGCTATGATGACACATCGTCCCGCAGCAAAGTCGATTAACTTGAGTCCGTTACTGGCAGGCTGTACTTTCCGACTGTCACGTCGATGCGAAATTTCCCTTCTTTCCGATTTTCGCATTCTCGTCGACTCGGGCGTTCATCATACGTTCGCTAACGCCCTTACGACAGAGCAAGTTTTTTAACAAAAGCTTTAAGGATTAACTAACTCGTGCATAGGACTGGATTTCGTGATTTTCTATTTTTAGATTTGTTCTTCCAACTAGAGCTTTTGACTGCATAACTTTCAGTAGATATTTTTCAAACCTTTTTAATTAGCAAATGTGTTTGAAAAGCTTAAAAAATAACCTCAAAAAAGTAAAGAATATTTTAAATCGCAGTATAGAACCATACCAAAAACCATCCCAATAACGGCTAAATGCAAAAATCTCCTCAAGCCTAATTACAACATTAACAATATATTTGAGCTGTCGGAAGGATTCTTTGGTATCCTTAATTATTGAAGTCTTCAATAATATTGAAATGAATATTTATATCTATTCCAAAATATAAAACAAAGAAAGATCACAAGGCAATTCCCCTTGCCACTTGTCACCCTTCTTTTTCGCTTCCATATCGATGGGGGTTTGGAAAAATTCGACCACAAGAAAAGTATCGCATTTCTAAAATTCCAGTCCCATTATCCTTTTGCATGTTCGACGATGGATAGGGATACCGATTCCAACTCCAAAGTCTCGAGCGATGAATTCTATATCTCCTTCATCGGTGGTAACACTCCTCCTTACCGCACACCAGAAGCACCCAGACCCAACAAAAGCCACCCACATCCCACACCAAGCAGGCACCAGCATTCGGTCGGTTTAGGCGCCGCTATTTAGAGTGCTTCTATCCCTCAATACCAAGGTTTAAGTATTTCTTCGGGATTATTTAAATTGTTCGGGCATCGGGATGAATTGTAAACGAGCCTGCAGTACAAAATGTTTTCAAGGTTTTTCAATTTTTTTTTTTTTTTTTGCTTCGATATTTTATTTTGGTTTGGTTTGGTTTGGTTTTAGTTGAAAGGATGAAAATGGTTTTTTGGTTGGGCAGTCATGTAGCCGCAAGGCGGTAAAAGCATGGGCGGAACTCTGCAAAGACCCATTGCCAAGGAATTCAAAGTGAAAGAAGAAAACTAATGAATGGTATGGGGGGTGTGATCTGATACTCCTTCTGGTCCTGGTTCTTATAGTATACCTCTCCTTGCATGCTTTCTCGTTTTCGAATTTTCTAATACAACAAGGACGTCACAAGCTGATTTTCAATGAAATTTTGTTTTGCTATTTCAAAAGCTTTTGTTGTTGTTGCTTGTGTTATTTGCTTGGTTTGTTGGTTAAGTGGAGAACCAAGTTTGGGGTTTTCTGGTCTTACTTGCTAAAGTAATGGTTTTAAAGCATGTCTTGGTTAAAAAGAGGATATCCTCATATTTTTGTTTTGTTCTTCTTGTTGTTGCAAGAACATTTGGAATCACTAAATTGGCCATTACAACAACTTCACATCCTCAAAAATATAACAACTACTCGTATATAACAATCAAATATATTTTATGGACAATATTGTGTGTTAATGATACGAATTTTATAGTGAAATATTTATAACCCGGAAATGAACTAACTAACCTATAACACTCTTAATCTACGCTTAATTTATTTGACATGCTCATAAATTCCTAATGCTGTTTACTTTAGTCAGTAATGCAAACAATCAGTAAATGACCGACAATAAAATCAAATTTCATATTCAATTAATATTGTAATGAGCTGCTGGCCGGATAGTTGGGTTTTGATTGAAAAAAAGGGGTTGGTTGGCTTACACACACACACACTCACTCAGAGTCACAAAATTAACAAGGTGATTAAAGGGTTCATAAAGGTGCAGCCCGTGTCGTCGGAATAGAATGATTTACGATTTATGAAGTTTATTACTGAGAATTTATTACCACCAAGTGCTAATAATGTTGCTTGGAATTATGTATACTTTTTTTCATTTAATACAATTCTAATTTTTTGGGCTTTGTTCAGGGTGGCCAACTTTGTTTTTTTTTAATGAGAAAGTTTTTATTTACCCCGTTCAAAATTATAATTGAAAGTTAAAAAAATAATACGCCAAAGCTACAGTACGTCTGCGACAAACTGTTGGACACCCTATTCCCTATTTTTACTTGCGATTATAAGGTAGGTTGTAGGTACTACATATAAGGCAAGTTATGGATACCTGCAAAAATAAAGTGCACGACTGGGTAGCACGAACTTGCTCTAATGTGCGACAGTGGTCTTGGGGCTGGACATTTTGGAAAAAAAGCCGGGAAATATGGGAAGCGTACGAATGGTCGACAAACAAACGTCGACTGGATAAATACAAATTTTATCGACTGATAATTGATCGACAAAAAAAAAACTTGGCTGTCTGTAAAGTCGGTTTACGGACGATATTTTCACGTGATAACCAGTTAACAAAACAGTTCATGTGTAGGTTGAATCTCTTTAACCACCAACAACCCACCCCACTTACAACCACCCACCTTCTTTGAATTTTTTTTCTCACCCCTTCCCCCCAAACATCAACAGTCCACCATTTTTGACAATTGTTTCCCCCCCCCCCCCCCCACACACACAGTAAATAACCCCTTCCTTACCACAACAACCACCAAGACCACCTACAACCATCATCAACCAACCACCCACTATTTTTGACAATCCACTCACCCACCATTTCGTTACACTTTTGGCCTCCCTCCAACACCAAGTCATCCCCATCCCCAACATCACCGCCAACTACCCATCCCACCTACAGCAACCAACCAACCATCTACCATTTTTGAAATTTTTTTAATCATTCCCTCCCAACACCAAATCCAACCACCCACCCCATCTAAAACCAGCTTCAGCTCACCTACCACTTTTGACAAATTTTTCATCGCCCCCAATCAAATCAACTATCTCCACCACCTAAACCGCCAACCAAACACACACCATATTTGCCAATTGACCCCCCCCCCCATCCCCCAATCATTATAAATCCCCCAACACCAAAAATCCATCCCACCTACAACCACCAAGGAACCACCCATTAGTTTTGACCCCCCCCCCCCCTCCGGCTACTCTACACACACTCCCACCACAACCAACCAACCAACCACCCAACACCCTCCACTCCCACTTCAACGACTTTCTAGGCTATCAGGTAACGTCTAGCTAGGTAACGTCAGTGTGACTGTGACTATGACTGTGACATTTTTTCGTGCGTGCTGCCCATATATTCCAAACCGATTTATTAGACGTTTGTTGACATTTTAAGATCCAGGCTATGAAAATCATAGTAGTAGGGGTAGGGGCGCAACACTGATCGACAGTGGCAAAGTGAGTGATGTTCACATGTATGCGGGCGCCGCCGCCGTGCTGCCCATATATTCCAAACCGATTTATTAGACGTTGTCACGTCAAAATTTGACATTTTAAGATCCAGGCTATGAAAATCATAGTAGTAGGGGCGCAACACTGATCGACAGTGGCAAAGTGAGTGATGTTCACATGCATGCGGCGCGGCGCCGCATGCTTTACTTTCAAAATCGACTTTATAAAAGTCGACATTTTAATCAGTCGAAATTTTTACCAATTGACTTTTTGAAAGTCGACATTATGACGATCGGTTTTTTTAAATCGAGATTTTGAAAATTCGACAAATCGGCCCCAACCCGGGAAAAAATCATATCAAATTTTATTAATCACTTAAAAATCACTAGGTAAAGCGCTTTTATTTTCTTTTACTGTTTTGAATTTAAATTACAAACATTTTCAAAATTGTCGCGCCAGTTTTTTTAAAAAAATTTCGAAAACACATTCCAAATTTGTTTTGAGTGTGCCAACTTTAAGCACTTTGTAGTTTTCATCAGGAAAATAAAATTTAAAAAGATTGATCAAATCGTTTATGAAAAAACCAAAAATTAAAAAAAAATTAACTTTTTTTAAAAAATCATTCAAGGATTAATTTTATTTTGTTTATAGAATAACTCCTACATTAAAACTTTCATCAATATCCGTAAAGTGCTTAACGAGAAAATCTGATTTAAAAAAAACGGTCCTATGGGAGCATCTGGTCACTCTTACTCCAAGACATTCGTACCCGCTGATTATACAATAATTCCTCCTTTGGCAATCATCATCATCATTTCAGAAGGGTGGGTTCATTAGAATTCGCATTTATTAATATTTGACCTGATTAACAAGGAAGAGCACATGAAGGTCATACGCCAAAGCCAAGGAATATCCCACAAACACACACAATAGATACAAATATTGTGGTGTGCTAAAAATGAGTCCCATGTCCCATAATAAACTGTGTTACTTTAGCACAATATGGTCGACTTCCTGTTGATAGCTAATGGCGATGCGATGGTGTGGTAGTAGAGAGTATATCTCCTTCGTAATAAACCCGTTATCACGTATTTCGTGTTTATTAGGTTCGTTGTTTGTTTTTATCGCAGAATGTTAAAAATTAGCAAAATACAACAACGATTTTGCTTATATTCTCGTCCTCTTCGTTTTCGCGTCCTTGTGGCCACCGCCTGTCGTCCTCGCGCCGGCCGCCAATGGCGATTGTGAAATCAACTTTCTTGGGCAGAGTTCACATCCTGCGTAGTTATTATTAGTGTGCGGCTAGTTAAAGGACTCTAAATACCTTGTTATGCTATTATTATGAGTTAACTATAGTCAGCAGAGTGAGTGTACGTGATACCATCAGGACTTCAGGACCTACTGTAATGGAAGTAAGGAGAAGGCAATACAAATAGAAAACAGAAAAAAAGTTTCGTTTGTTAAGAACTCTCTCTCTCTCTCTCTCGACTAATAGTTTGTTCTAGTTTCTGGAATATTTTTTTTTTTTAAATAGGCCTTAAGAATAGCTATACACGAACTATTTAATTGGAATTTATGTTCAAGAGGTTGGATTTTAAAGGTGTCATGGTTTCACTTTGTATGGGAATAGTTTCATTTGGCTACAGTTAGGGTGAAAGAAATAAACCCACAATTTTTTTTAAATTTGTTAATGTGAAAAAAGTTTTTTTTTCAGTGTAATGGTAAACATGCACAAGTTTTAAAAATATACTGAAAAAATTAATAGTAAGAATCTCTAAACAGAGTTCCAAATGTAAAGGGTGATTTTTTGTAGGTATAGTATTTTAAGTTTTCATGTGGTATGTGATTTATCCTAAGTTTGATTTCTCATTTAGGCATGAATCGACTGACGTCTGAAAAACGCAAATGTAAGTTGTGCAGATTTATTTCGAACAACATGGTGCACTACGTTTATATGGTCGTCTTTATCGCCCACCAGAGCACTAATTGATTCTGCTAACAATAGTTCACACCACCAAGCACCCTCGGCGGCATACATTAGATGATCCCGATTTTCACAAGATGAGAGAGCTAAGGTTTCGAAAGACGGTGTAATAAATATGTCACCCAGCGTGTGCCGCAATAGATTTGTTCAAGGAAACGTTTGGTGATCGCATAATTTGTTGACTCCAACTATATCTGCAACAGCTGAAGGATGTGTTAGTGTTGAAAGGGCTCATCAGTTAAAATACGTGCTGGATAGTTCACAAAACAATGATGGAGTTGTTCTTAAAGTTAGGTAGATCATCCATCATCCTATTTACATGGTCCTTAATGAATATTACGTCAATAAGCTTATAAAACGCGACTTTACCCAGAACCAACCACCAGAACGATCAAAATAGCCGATAGATCTCCAGCTGATGGATCCAGTTAAAATTGTTAAAATTTGACTAGATTTTGCTTTAATGAAGTAATGCCTTATAGTACCTATAATTGCAAGTAAAAATGTTAGTCGATATACGAGTATATGCTAAGTTAGTTTTCAAGTAAGCTATAGGACACGCCCACTTTTTAAGGGCGTTTTCGTAAAAAGCTGAAATCTGTATTAATGTTCCTAGGTTTACTTAGTATCCATAGAAGTTTTTTAAATAAAAAGAAGAAAAATGTATGTATGGAATTCTTGGTTACGTAGCAGGGACTGTTTCAAGGATTGTTAAGATACATCCACAATCGCCATTTTCATTCAAATTCTAATATTTTTTAAGTTCAAATCAAATTATATAAAGTTGTTTTGTAGTTATAGAATCAAGTAGAAAGCTTAAAATTGTATGTCATTATGTAATGATTATGTCTTGGGAATTTAAGTTATTAATTTTGGGCGTTTTAAAAGCCTTTGACACAAAAAATCAATTTTGTATTTTCTCCTGTCTGATCGAAAATTAAATTAAAGTTGTGATCCATGGAACTCCCAAAGTATTTATGGAAAATCTGTTCATATTCTTAAACTCATTAAAATCAACATTTATCACCGTCATTAATCAATATTTTTCATGAAAAAAAAAAAATTGTTAAATGTCTTATTTATGACACTCATTTCTGCAAGACAAATCTGGTACCAAATAGCTTGTCACTTACGAACTCATGTGGAAATAGGATAATTTATAGTTCGTTGCAAACTGAAGCTCTTACTTATGTTTATGTATTTGTTTGAAATTTTATGCTAAAATTTGGAATTACTGTTAGATAAAAATATATGGATGGTAACACTTTCAAAAAATGTCATTCTAATTCTTAAATTTACGGAATCAATAAGTCAATGAATCTACAAATAAAAGTCCATCAAAAGAAATCAAATGTTGCCTTTAAATATGTTACAACCAAACCCGAAAGACTGTTACAACCAGCCCCGTCTTAAATATAAAACATTAATTCATTCACAAATACTCACAAAGAACGATTTTACAAACCCAAATCCTTTGAACATATAATCATAACGGGACCCTTTCCTCAAATTTTGTTTCGCTCCGTTTTAAAATAAAATTTAAAATTATCTTTAAATTTTGTAATTCTCTTGATCAGAATTATGGTGCTCTAAATTTTTTTAAATTATTTACTTCGCTTACTGTAACTCCAATACGCCACCTTAAATAAAAAAAAATGAATTAAAAAAAAAAATTACTGACATTTTAATGACACTATATTCATGTTTAATTTATGAGTCAGCATTAAATGCTCCCAGCTTCAACCATACCGATATCCTTGCTCCAGCCGCAAATATTTAAACGTTGCTTTGTTTGACTCACTTTAATTGAGCCTATATTCTAAGTGCGTTGCGTCGTACTATATAGCCTGCAAAGGCAATTAATTAGTGTTCCTACTTTTCATTTCAATTTCAAATTAGGGAGGCCTCGGTGGTCCTTCTTAAATTCCTTCTAACTTGACTTTCGACTACAATTTCGATTCCGCAAGGATATTTGGCTTGTTAATGAGTTTGTTTTCGAGATGAGATAAAAAAAAAGTTTTGTTTATTCTAGAACATGCGGTGAACAACAGTGTAATATGTGATTGGGATCTCAAACAAGGATTTATCACCGAAAGTCCCGATATAATGCGTGCAAAAAGTCCTTTTAATGAACTCCAGGTCGTTCATATATAAGTACCTAGGTGAATGAATTTTGGACATTTCGCTGGAACTTTATTTGTAAACTTTTCCAAGTCCTTGATGATTAGTTGAAAATAAATGAATGGATTTGAATCATGGCATCTAGTAGCTGGGCTATTACGACGCGATACCAATATGGCTGCGGGCGCATTAAATGACTAATTAAACATGCCTCAATGGGATCCTATCTACGAACTACGAAAGCAATGTTTTAATAAGTCTTCGTCGTATAGTAAGATTGAGTTGGTTTTATGGTCCTTCTTTTATTTTATACGTGATGTTTTTGATAATGGAATATTTAATTGCATGAGGAAATTGTAATTAAACTGATGACAAACAAGCGACGGAAGTCGTAAGGACTGGTGTTTAGTTTTTCGCTGCTGAATATTAACTGCTGCCAGATAAAGCCCAGAGCGATTTATTTCGTTATTAAAATTAAGTTATACATAATTGGACACAGAAGTTGCAAGTAAATGAAACAGTTTAGATATTCTTATCAAACAATTTTAATTGCGTGTGTTAACTAGGTTCACTAAAAGTTTATTCTTTTAATTACAATTCTTTTATGAAGCCTTAAATCTTTTCGATGGAATAAATATTCACAACTTATTAACAAGGACTAAGGATAGTTGTACTCCACATTTACATTTTTATCCATAGTTCTTGGAAGAATGTGTGGATAGATTCAATTCAGCTGGGCTGTTTTGTAACACCGCTCCTTTTCTTTGGTGATAATGAACGCAGCACTGTCGGGTGAGAATGAAGCTAGAAGCTTTAAACTGAAACCAGCACGATTAAGGTAACACTGAACTTGGTGTAAGCGGTATAACCAACAATGGTTCAAAAACCTGGATTCGAATACGAGTTAAGTTGTGGAAAAACGATATCGGTACTATCACCAAGCTGCGACTGTTTTGTTCCAATGTCGAGTCAGTTCAGTACTGCGCATGGTTCCAGTATGGAGTAGATGCCGCAATCACTCGAAAACTGCAATGCTATTTAATTTTGAGAATATTCTTCACGAAGTTACACAATTCCCTTTCACCGCCTCCAATCACACCGATGATTTCCTATTAAAACGTCACGTGACGCAATATCCACCGCTGCATTCTAAAAAGGCCCATCTGATTACCCCGGCACACCGCACACCGCACCAATAATTTGGACTGCCATCCACTTCCAAGAACCTAAGCCAGAAGAACGGTCAAATACATTCATCATGCAAATAGAATTATACATTTAGAATTATTTTTAACTTTCGATGTTATAATTCACATTTTCTTTTTGCAGGAATATTCCATAAATAGGAGTAAAATTTGCACTCGAAATCAGACTTGACACTCGACCTCCTTGTCAAAATATTCTATTGCATATAGAGTTCCGGGCAGGGTTGTCATATCTTAAAATGCTTTGATAGTCCAATTTTAAAATTCTTGTAGCCCAACATCGGTGCCCAAAATGTAGCCCAAAAAGTAGCCCAAAATAATAAAACAAATTTCATTTTCACATATTTTATTTAAAATTTTTGATGTTGAAACAAAATCACGCGTACTTTTATGCACGTAAATCAGTTTGGCAAACCTTGCAAAAAACATAATTTTTGCTCACGGCAATCCGATCTAAATAATAATATAAAGGTAGAAACAAAGAGTCGGTTTTTATAAACAAATAAATCAAAAAATTAAATTAGCTCTTGAACTCTGGGCTCTGGGCTCTGGGGTACTTTTTTCCAAAAAACGAGAGCGACTCTCAACAGATGAATGTCAAATAGTAACAAATGACAACATGCCCTTTCATCTCTCTCCTGTCATATGCCATCATCAGTGTTCATCATCTTTACCATCATCATCACCATCATCATCATCATCATCTTCATCATCATCTTCTTCATCATCATCATCTTCATCGGCTCACACAGTCAACATCTACTATCAGAATGCAGGAGGCATTCGAACAAAAACTAATGATCTTTTTCTAGCCGCCTCTCTGCATGAGTATGACGTCGTAGTCATCACCGAAACTTGGTTACACCAATACATTTCAACAGCTGAGATCTTTGATCAATTTTATACGGTGTACAGAAAAGACCGCTACATAAACTCAGAGCAGCGAGGAGGGGGAGTACTTATTGCTGTTCGATCGTCCCTTAAAAGTTATTCAGTTCCAATTCAATGCAACAACGTGGAGCAACTATGCGTTTCGGTTGGTTTTAAGAGCTTGACAGATGTGTTGTACGAGTTTTTTATTATTGCAAGCTACATTCCTCCAAAGAGCATTCTGCATGTTTACGAAACCCATGCAATGAATATTGAACTAATCTCAGATCAGCTGTCCGATTACCAACACTTGATTGCATTGGGTGACTTTAATTTGGGTGAAGTAAAATGGGTTTATTCTGAAGTTGAAAAATGTTTATTTCCTTATAATTTGAAAAAAGATTGTGAATTTGCATTTATTGATTCAATGTTTTCTTTTAATTTAAATCAAAAAAACCTTTGCTATAATTCTTTAAATAGATTACTAGACCTTGTTTTTACCAGTAATTTTTTAAATTGTTCTGTAAATGAAGTTATACTTCCATTAATGGAAAATTCAGTTCATCATAAAGCACTGAATGTATGCATTGAAGCAAATTGCTTGATGAGTGCTGAAAAAAACCCCATTAGTAATGTTAAAATTTATAATTTTGCGAAAGGTAACTATGCCGACTTAAATAATTACTTTAGTGTTATTGATTGGTCAAATACTCTTTCTGGTCATGATCCTTACGAAATTTATGAAAAATTTCTTAACATTGTTTATCATGGATTCGACTTGTTTATACCCCTTAGGAAATATAGTTTGCTTCAAAAGCATCCATGGTATAATAAACGCTTATGTAATTTAAGAAATGCTAAAAATAAGGCTTTTAAGTTATTCAAAAAAATTAATTCGGAACCTAACAAAAATCGATTTTGCCAACTACGTCGCGAATTTGAATTCTTGAACAAATTTTTATACAAACAATATGTTTTGAATACCGAATCAAACATTCGTAAAAACCCAAAAGCCTTTTGGACGTTTCTAAATGGAAAAAAGCATACTTATGGTATTCCCGAAAACATGGAACTAAATGGTGAAAAGTCAAGTACAACTGATGTTACATGTGAACTGTTTGCAAGATTTTTTGAGTCTGTTTATGTTAATCAAAATGAATTAAACAGTAACTCCATTTTAACTAATGTTATTGGTTCAAATACTAACTTAGGCTACTTGCATATTTCTGAAATTGACGTCTCTGATAGTATATTATCTATAAAATCCGATTCAAGCTCTGGTCCTGATGGTATTCCATCTGATTTCCTTAAAAACTGTTACTCAACATTATCGTTTCCTCTAAAATTGATATTTAATGTATCCCTGTCTACAGGAATATTCTTAAATCAATGGAAAGTTTCTTTTATCGTTCCAATTCATAAGGCAGGTTCAAAAAAAGACATACAAAATTACAGAGGTATCTCGAAGTTATCGGCTATACCAAAATTATTCGAGTATATTGTAACAAATAAGATTTATTTTGATTTTAAAGAACAAATATCCACGAACCAGCACGGATTTATATCTGGTAGATCAACTTCTACAAATTTAATTTCATTTACCAAGTTCCTTTTCGACTCCCTTGAATCTGGATGCCAAGTGGATGTAATCTATACCGATTTCAATAAAGCTTTTGACACTGTGTGTCACAAATTTCTCTTAGATAAAATAAAGCTTTTCGGATTACATTCTTCTTTATTTGAATGGATAAAAAGCTATTTATCTGACAGAAAACAAATAGTAAAGTTAAATAATTTCTTTTCAAGGCCAATTGATGTTCTATCTGACGTTCCGCAAGGAAGCCACATAGGCCCATTACTTTTCAATATTTTTGTTAACGAAATTCCTAACATCCTTCAAAATGCTAAGTGCTTAATGTACGCAGATGATTTAAAGATTTTTAAACGTATAAGTAATTTGAATGACTGTAGAATTCTTCAAAATGAATTGAATGTCATCGCAACTTGGTGCATTGAAAATGGCCTTACCCTCAATATAAGGAAATGTCAATCTTTCTCGTTCTATAGATCCCTCCTTCCTGTGCAGTTTCAGTATTCAATATCCAATGTTTATCTTAAACAAGTATCAGAAGTTAATGACTTAGGTGTCATTTTTGATAGAAAAATGTCTTTCTCACTTCACATTGATTATGTTGTGGCGAAAGCTAACTCTTTACTCGGATTTTTAAAAAGAAGCTGTTTAATGTTTTCGAATCCTTACACTCTTAAGTCGATCTTTATGTCATTGGTACGTCCTATACTTGAATATTGTGCTATTGTATGGTGTCCATGTAGTGCCATTGCAAAATTACGTTTAGAAAGAGTACAAAAGGCTTTTACTCGATATGTGATAAAAAAATTAAATTGGAATCTTAACGGAATGCCATCATATACAACGCGCTGTGCTTTAATTGGGATTGAAACATTAGAAAAAAGAAGAAACATTAATTGCATATTGTTTGTTCATGATGTCTTCTCGTACAGAATTATTTGTCCTGACATTCTTAAATCTTTATATCTCTATGCCCCAGAAAGAAGTATTAGACAAAGAAACCTGTTGTATAATCCTTTTCACTTGTATACTTACAGCTCTAATGAGCCTTTAACAAAATGTATTAAACTATTTAACTCGGTATGTTCAGAAGTTGATTTGTTTATTCCTAGAACTAAATTTAAGTTATATTTATTAGATTTAAATTTCTTATAAAATAAAATTTCAAAGAATTTTAAACTAAATATTAAATACATAATGTATACATATGTAATCTGAAATCTGTAAGAGTTGAGTTACTCGGTAGATTGAATAAATAAATAAATAAATAAATAAATATCTTTTTTATATATTTTTTTATATTTTTCCCATTTTCCCATATTTAGCGTTTAAGCCTAGTACTCAGATAGTGCTTAACTAAACTTTATCTCTACAATTGTAATCTCTACACACCTTTGCGCTTAATTTTGAAGTTGGAGAAATAAAAAAAGTCTCATAGTTTGTGAAATATGCTTTGTAAAATAATTCGAACAATTTTGATTTTATTTTAAAATAAATCAAACACAAATTGGCTATGTCTATGTAGCGCCAGTTGGAATGAACTTGCTCCGTGTTGCTATGGCCTTTGGACCCAAAGTCCCATAGGACTGGGCTTTCTTGAATAAGAACAGATAGGCGTTTTTTTTCTGCCGACGAAAATTGTTTTTTTTGCGCTAGCTGCGAGAAAATATCGATTATTTACGAAGACTACAGCTACACCATTTGCATGTCCAACAGCAAGATCTACCTTACCTTCATAATGAAACAAAACGCAGCACCTCGAGCAACGAGCAGTGCCTAGGATTTAAGTGCAGATGTGGGAAACTCAATAATAGCTTGGGATTCGTTTGGGTCGAATGGAGGAACAAGGAGGAAAAGGAAGAAAAGAATTTCCAAAACAAACAATTTTCAGCTTACTTTCTTTTCTGTTTATTTCAAAAACGGTAAATTGGCACCGCTTGCTGGCTAATTTCACTAGAAGACAAATGAAGTTCGTTGCGGTTGAAATCAAATGTCAAAATGAATGATTGCATCATTCAACGAAGAAAAAGTATAGTACTGCCAAATTTTTCAAGTTGCTTAAAGGTATGCTTAGAGCAAACGATTTTTTTTTTTAAATATAGGTTCATCAAAAAAATATCGCCCAAAATCGTAAACTCTTAACGATTTATAGCCCAAAGTGTAATTGGGCTACTATTTTCAGATTGTTGTCGGAAATTAAAAAAAAAGATAGCCCGATTTACGATAAATAGCCCAATATGGCAACGCTGGTTTCGGGAATAAAGATCTCACACCGAAGGTACGCTGCTGAGATTACCAGACAGATGAGCCTCGCCGACTCGCCGAGGTTTTTTGTCCACAATTCACTTCGCCGTTGGTCGTAGTTAAGTGCTGAGTGCTGACAGGCATTAGGTTAAACCGTTTATTTTCGTGGAGCACTTCCTTTTCCTTATCAGAGGAATCTCTACAGACCACCGTTTATTGTTCCTGTAAGCACCACCACAGACCGAATTTGAAACTCCATAATTATTTGTCGTGGTTCGTGGACACTTTCCTCAAGACCGAGTCGTGCTCAACCGTTTTGTGTTTTGCATTGCTATAGAGTTGCCGCATTAAGCCATCCGTTCCATAGTTTATCATTATGTATGAAATATTTTGATAAATGAAAAAAGAACCCTGAAATCCACGAGATTACACCTCAGCGTAAAACCTACGGTAATTCATCCAAAATGAATCTCAAACGCAGAGCTTTCCGTATTTAAATAAGTAAAAAATGCAAGTTTAGGTGGCACGATTCAGGAGCAGCCTAGAACCTTGTGACATTACTCTCATAACCATTCTGTATGCTGTATGCTTTGATAATCTGCTCGGATCGAAAGTTCCAATCCCAAATCGAAACTTTACTGAATCAGCAATTGAAAGCAAAAACCAATCAAGGCGTTTAACCTGGTCTTCAAATATAGTTTTATACTGGAAAATTTCCCAATAAGCATCGGAATTTCAGAAGTGACTCAAAATCACAAATTGATATCTTTTCAAACATTAAAAATACCATCCACCACATCGATTGCCTAATGAAGATCCTGTAACTTCTGACAGCTGATTGTGTATCTCTTATTCATTTTCTCAATCAAAACTGTAAGCGCTACACAAATCCTAACACGAGAATCCTTGTTTGTCTATTTCGTATTTCTTGCCATGTATATGTATGTTACCTAGATATATGCAAGAGGAAGTTAATTATTTTGTTCATTCACTGTCTCTTTATTGACGCACCCAAACAGAGAAATACCAGCCACTGCCTGCCAGTCAACAATACAACAGTGACAGGAGAGCTTTGATAGTTGGGTGGAAGGGCTGGGGGGGGGGGGGGGTTTCTTGCCCAAGTTACCCAAATCAACCAAGGGAAAGATAAATGTGATTTCAGCCGCCTCCGCCTGCAACTAAATAAAACCAATTCCAACCCACCACCACACCTCATATAAGTCGTCGTCATTCTGTAACCACACTACTACTAAATAGAAAGATAGTTATGTTGGAAGGATAAAGGGGAATAGACAAAAAAAAATCTACTACAGACTACAGGTATGCAATGTGTCCTTTCGAGTGTGAACAAGGATCTCCCCCTTTTAGTTTGGCACACTACACATAGATATTGGCTTCGGAATATTGGCAATGTTGTCAACTGTTATGGATCCTCGAGTTTGGAGTTAAAAACTTTACAGGACAAAAAGGATAGCTGGATTTTGCAGTTTCGGGAGATTTACGTTTGGTTTTTAAGTGATTTGAATTTCCACTAAATATGTCTTATATCCTATCAGGCCTTAGTCAACCTGTATAAACAAAAATTTGGCAGTAAAATTCTTTCAAAGGACTCTGAAAAGAAATCCTTTTTATGAACCAAAATTACTTTTGTTCATAGTTGGCAACATTGCATTTGGATACGTCTACGTCTGTAGAAATTTCCAACTATAAAGCTACTCATGTGGTGTATATGGACACATATCTTCATATACGTACGCACGACACACACACACACCCACACATACAGGACTATATGGGACTAACGCTAAGGGAAATTTGCATATTATTTCACACTTTGATTGAATATGTAAATCCTTGTAAATGAATTCAATTTTACGATCTAAGAGATAAGGCCACGTACTGGATAACCGAATGGATGACTGACTGGATAGATGGATGGTTGAATGAATGGATGAATGAATGCTCCGATGCTTGGATGGAAACGAAGGATCATTGCGATGGATGTTGTCCGTGTATGGCTTCGACATCGCCATCGTTGAGTATGGTAATCTTTGTGTGTGCGTCCTGAAAATGGCAAAAGAAAATCGAAAGGACACCGTTATCGTCATGGAAAAAACAACACAATGAACAACGATGATGAAGGCAAATTCTCGAGACAAACACAATCGGGACGGGAGTTTAATTTAAGTCTGTTTATTTGAAACCAGAGGAAGGAGACACAAAATAAGATGAAGAAACAAAAGTAAAGAAAAAGAACATAGGGAACCCCTCCTGCCTCCTAAGATGAAGAAATGAAAATGATTTTCAAGCTTCTCGCCAAAAATAAGACAAACTTCAATCGATGATGCTTTTTGGCTCCCTGTCCCTATATATCCCTATACTTGTATTGTTCCCAGTTCAGGGTATTTTGAAGAAGTTAATAGAGATTCGATGAGTTTCTTTCCCCCCTCCGATGCGATGATGATGTTGGTTTATTTGTGCTTTGTGGGTTAGATAAACAAACAAGAAACCAAAAAAGGAAACATTCAGCGACTAACAATAGGATTTCGATTTTGAATAAAAGGATCAACGAATGTGCCAAACCCATCCGGTACTTTGTCAGAATTGTTTTTTTTTTTCACAAGAGTCAGCCATCATCCAGCCAGACACACACAGATTGAATTTGAATGAGCAACCACACAAATCGAAATGTTTAAGGGAAACGGTTGGTTTATTAGTCTTTGAGTTAAATATTGGGAAGGACATTTTTTTAGGGGGCTTTTTGAGTGTCGAAGATTTTATTTTTTGTTAGACTGAAATTTGAAGTATTCAAAATTCATCATGTACGTGTCTACATTTGTGAGATTGGAAGTTATCAGCAAATAAAAATATAAGTTCAACAATTATTTTTACAAGCAATTCCTTCATGTCTTCATCAAAAATCAAATCATTTTAAAATAAATTTAGAAAAAAATCATGGCTGAGGATAACCAAGGAAGATTAATTCAATGGCATCTTATTAAGCCCCAAGCTGATCATTATAATAAATGCGCACCTAGGCAGTAAAATCGATCGTAATCGTCACGAAAAATGGCATGACGCTCGATAAAAATTTTCTAAGTGCGACTGGAGTGTGTTGGGTGGTTGTAGGTTGGGTGGTTGTTGGTGGGGTGGTAGTGGTGGGGAGAGGTATGGGGGGTTATGGGGTTAAAAAATTGTCAAATATTTTGGATGGTGCTCGGTGGTTGAACATAGGTGGGCTGGATGGTTGGTGAGGGGCGGAGGAATTGTCAAAAATGGTCTGTAGTTCGTTGAAGTAAAAAAATTACGAAAATGGTGGGTGGTTGGTTGTAGGTTCTAGATGGAGTGGGTGGTTACTGGTGGAGGGATTCGATGGTGGGGGGAGTACAAATTGTCAAGAATGGTTAATGGTTAATTGGTGGTTGTAAGTGGGATAGGTGGTTCACTGGGATGGTTGGGGGGGGGGGGGGTATTGTTAAAAATGATGGGTGGTTGGTTGTAGGTGTGGGCTGGGTGGTAACTGGTGCGGGAATTGGTTGGTTTTGGTTGCAGGTTGGGTTGGTGGTTCCTGGTGGTGGTGAGGTCGTAGTTGAGGGGGGAGGTACGGGGGGTTATGGAGGTGAAAAATTGTCAAACATTGTGGATGGTTGCTCGGTGGTTGAACATAGGTGGGCTGAATGGTTGGTGAGGGGCGGGGGAATTGTCAAAAATGGTAGGTAGTTCGTTGAAGGAAAAAAAAATGACTAAAATTGTAGGTGGTTATTTGTATTTTCTAGATAGGCTGGGTGGTTACTGGTGGAGGGATTTGGTGGTGGGGGTTACAAATTGTCAAGAATGGTAGATGGTTAGTTGGTGGTGGTAGTTGGGATGGGTGGTTCGCTGGGGTGTTTGGGGGGGAGGGGTATTGTTAAAAATAGTGGGTGGTTGGTTGTAGGTGGGCTGGGTGGTAACTGGTGGGGGAAATGGTTGGCTTTTGTTTGCAGGTGGGGTGGGTGGTTACTGGTGGGGGGTTTGGTGTAGGTGGGGGGATGAGGAAAAAATTGTCACAAATGGTGGTTGGGTGTTGGTTGTAGATGACCTGGGTATATGGTGTTGTGATTTTGGGGGGACTTGGTTTATGGAAGGGGGAATCGACAAAAATGGAAGGTGGTTGCTGGTGGTTTGGATTTGGTTTTGGACGGGGAGGAAAAATGTATCAAAAATGCTGGATGGTTTTCAAAAATTAAACTACCAAAAACTATGTTTATATCGGTTTAAAAAAAAACTTTGTTCCATAAAAAAAGAAATAGTTTTTAACGTTTTTTTTTTTATAAAAAAGATTTTTAAAATGTTAAATTGCATTTTCTGAAGAATTGAAATTTTTGCACTTACGTCATTGTACCACCGGAGGAGCGATATGAGAAAAAGCTTTATTTGTAATTTAGTTTTCTATTTTGTAATGCACACTTTGTTTTGGTAAAATTATTCGTACACCTTAATAGGATTATTAATTTTTGTTTTGCAGCAAAACAGTTTGCCGAAAAAATTCACCACCAGGCAAGGTGAAGTAACATAAACTTAGAAAAAGCTGGAAGCTGTGTCAAATATTTCGAAAAAAAAAATAGGATCAATTGCAATGACCAATCCTGCATTCATTGAGCAAGGGGATTCAATAATTTACATTTCACGATGGTCATTCTTTCAGTGACTTCTCTTCATTTCTGAAAAGTGGGCTGGAATAATCAGACCTCGACGGACTTTTTCTACGAACACTTGAGAATTCAAGCGATGACGTTATCATCATCCCAGTTATGTAATTTGCATTCAGAGCGAAATACACGATAAGTGGAGGTAGCTTGTAGGTTCCTGAAATACGAAGTCAGAACTCTCAACAGCTATCGAGTTTTCGTTAAGCACTAAACGAACATTAATTATAAGTTTCTTTTCCAGCTTAAACTGATTAAAATAGCTTTAAGTTTTTTTTTCTTTCTAGGTCCTCCTATGGGCAAATTAAGAACAGCTAATCAACAACCGAAGCCCCAGAACAGGAGTTACCCAAAAATTGAGACTTACCCTCTTGATTGAGTCTTACCCTCTATTATTCCACAATGCGATACTGTATGCAAACTAATCACTCACATCTGACAACTTGATGACAACAAATATCGCAGCCCATTGAAGACTATATAAGTCGGTCATAGATTGCTTCAGAAGATTGCATTTTACAGGCTTCTGGTTTGAACCAAGCTTAAACCATTTTAACCCTGTTAAAATATAATAACTTTTCTTGCTGTCTGGGTGTTAAAAAGTTAAAATGCTTTTTCTGCTTAGCGAACTTCTTTTAAAATATATAAAACCCTAGTTCTGAATTGGTACAATGTGAACCAAAAAAAATAGTTTCAGCCGACCCCATATGAAATTTGGTACGTAAAAGACAAATACGAATACCATTTAAACCAAAATTATCTACAAAAACAACTGGTAAGATCTATAACTCTTGCCTGTTGTGAATGAAAATAGTTTTTTTTTTTTAAATACCAGCAACAAGTCAGAGATCTACCAAACTTAAGACATCTTTTTTAACTTCTTCCCACTGACGTTCACTTTAAAGCTAAAGTTTAGATACATTATGTTTCGGAGAAGACGAATGTTTTTCACTTTCACTAAAGTAGGTACACAATTTAAGGACATTCCTTGTTTACTTTACTCCGTTCCAACTTGCCTCTTGCTACTTTAAATTCTGCTTTAAATTTCAATTGAAAATATTATTTTCTCAGAAAAATGATAACATCCAGCTCACTCATCGCTAATGAAAAGTTCCAAAGGTTGAGCGATTATGCTACCTACACAAAATCCTGCCTGCTGGTTTAATCCAGATCTCTTTTTTACCACGAAAAGTTCTTTAACCTTTAAGCTTTCGAGGCAACCAAGAGAAATACACATTTTCTGTTGAAATCTAATTTTTGCGTACCTACTCCGTACTCCCACACTTCACGAATTCAATATTCGCATTGTGCTTTCCCATGCCAAACAGGAAGCAACATCAACCATCAAGCCAAAGACATTTTCACAATGCCCGCATCGCTTTTAGCCTCAAAATTTGATAACCTATTGCACATTTTCACAACCACAATTGAACAAGACAGACAGTGATCCTAACAAGGCTGCCCCCGAAATCATATACAAAACCATGAGAAGCACCGCCACCACTAAAAGTTTCCTTCGAAACAACCTTTAAGCCCATACCACACACACTATAGCTACAACAAGCTACAACCACGATCTACCAGCAGATGTGCGAAAAAGAACGGTAAACAGCTTATAACATATACTACATACAACATACTACTCGTACATGAATATGGAAACGGAATGGAGGGTGCGCTGGAGATGGAAATTGAATAGATGGCGGACGTCGAGTTATCAAGAATTAATTAAGAAAACTTTGTTTTTTGCAAGTACAAAGTTTTCAATTTGTATTCTGTCTTTCTATCTCTCCTATAGCTGCTCCGACTTCGACTATGACTCTGACTCTGACTCCAGATCCAACTCCGATTTCGAGACTTTGACTACAGCAGGCATAGGGAAGACGGTATACGGTAACCGTATCGTATCTACACTACACAAAAGAAAATAAATTATGTGTGCAGCGGTATATGCCTCTATCATTCGTTTTGTGTCTTGATTGTACTTTCTGTTGCTTGCGAAAGGCAAAGGCAAAGTCAAAGTGCCAAGTTTTTTGGGTTTTCATTTTCAATTATATCGAGGATTTGTTGCTTCTTTTTTACTTTTCATAGTTTTCCATAAAATGAAAATTCATCTAAAGAAAAATATTTCGTGGTGTGGAGATGCGTAGAGTGTGTTCTGGTTTAGAGAAAAGACTTGCGTTTGTGTGCCTTTTTTTTTTTTTTTTTTTTTTGAAAACCGACAGAACTGAAAGCAGTTGTGAACGATTTTTGCAGAAAGTTTTGACATTTATAATATTAAATTAAATAATACAAAGTTCAATTAAAAAATTCATTATTTGTTTGTTCATATTTCGAAAGGAAACAACTTGGCTATGTCAAGTACACCATGTCTAATGTGTCAAAAGTATGATTTCAAAAGAAATCTCAAAGCATTTTCCATTGGTTTTCTTTAGAATAACAACTCATTCTCCAATAGATCAAGCGAAATTTGTTCAGCTCAATTTTGACACAACATTTATACGCACGCACCAGTTTCACAAGTTTTGAAAGAAGGTAAAAAAAGAAGAACATACAATGCCAAGGCATATCATTAGCATTCTGAGAGTGAGCGAAACCAACCTCAAAGTTAGAGTTAATTCAAAAAATGATGACCAGCGTAAATTGGTTCTATACAGTGTAGGGGTGTGTGAGACGTGATAAGAGGGCAAGGATGCACAAACTCGCAGAGGATGCGAACATGCTGCAGGAAGAGAGGATGCTAGGGATATGCATAAAATCACTTAGGACATTATTGGACAGCGGAGTAGCAATATCACTAACCATCCTATGTTGGATTTGAAGGGCAATTTTTTAGCGACGTTTGAAGATCAGCTGCAAGGATGAAAAGAGCATTTTTATGTACTGCCAAATAAACACTACAACACAGACTTGAATTCGCCATTGAACCACATCTGCAATGACACGATCTGTAAAGTCTAACAAAGCAGCTTAACTTGATAATACAGCTGAAGAATTCCTTGACACAAACCATGAAGCAGCTTCCAGAACTTAGCTCAAATAAGTACCAGACAGTTTGGTAGACAGAAACTTACCCGAGGGAATGGAAGGTTGGAGTTACTGTAAAGCTGCCAACAAAAAGCAATCCTCGAAAGCTGCAATAAATAGCGTGCTATTGACGTTCTGTCTGTTTTCCGGAGTTAACGATAGCCCTTATTCTCGAGAGCATAAATTCAAAGATCGAATCTACACTCAGCAAGCATCAAGCTGGTTTTGAATCGTGTGTCGACAATTTCTGAATTTCTATACATCAGCTCCTTTGAAATCTGCTTAGTTACTTTTTTGAATTGCAATCAAAGCAGGTTCTGCAAATACTTTTTAACGCTTTTCCAGATCTTCAAAACCATAGCTCCTGTCAATCTGCTTCAACTCACACTGCGGGTTCTCCTCACCTAAATAAGAAAAGGATACAAAGCTTAATTATCTTTTATACAACACTATATCGTTTCAAATCCATGCCCAAAGATGAAAAGCACTTCCGCAGACTACTCGTATATTAAATGTAAATCAATAAAGTCAGTTTGCAGGAAGTCATGCACACAATGGAGCTCCAATCTCCTTCCTAATCGTCCATTCATGCTTCAATTATAGTATGTAAATAACTTTCTGAACAGTAATCACTATCCCAATTTTGTATAGAAAGCTGATGCTCTAAAATATCAACATTCAGCTTCAGAAAACACTTCTAAAGGATGCTTGAAATCTCATTTCATTCACCCGTCAATCTTCGCATTCCTTAACATAATCGCTTTTACACTCACCTCCCGGGAATCGGTAAATCTTTCCTTTTGCGTTTTCTTATGCTAATCAAAATCCTGATTTACCTTTCCATAAGATGTATTAAAAGCGAATTTACAAAGTAAACTCCTCTCCCGCTGCTGGCACTGTTGTAGTCTTTCTCCATCCCCCGCTCCATCCTCCTAACTCATCGTCATTCTCATCGCCATCATGCCTCATGGCTGAACTAAATCCTTTGAAGTCAGGAAAAAAAGAGTGTACAACCATAAACTGTCAATCGATCTTGGATCAACGTGAAAATTGTTGACTGTTATTTTGCCATCCTCCTTCCTGTCGTGCGTTACCGATTTTTCCGTCCTCGTCCTTGCTGCCGTCGAAGTTGTCGTTGTCGTCCTCGTCTCGTCCCATCCCATCAAACTTTACACAATCATCAAACAAAGAAAAGAAACTCTTCACCTTGTCACAGAATCGATTAAGAGATAAACACCCAGGATAAAGGCAAACGAGGTCCTTGACAAAAGCCAAAGCCAGTCTTCTTTTCTAGGAGTTTTTTTTTTTTTTTTTTTTTTTGGTGCTGTTCTTTCTTTGCTGCGTAAAATATGCAACAGTGTATAAAAGAAGATGGAATGGGCAAAGGGATAACGACAACAACAAGAGTTGATTGAATTTGAATTTTGAAAACCCTTAATGGGCCGAAAGGGATATCCGGCTATGCGCCAAACGCTATTAGGTTCTTCTCTTCCTTCATCTATGGCCGGAGATGAATCCTTGCAAAGACGACAACAATGTGTCAGCCTCATTTATATCCCCATGTATCCTTTTGATGAAAAATTTGCATAATTATTCAATCAATTGTTTATATTGTTAAACATTGAGGGATTGCCAGAGCGAATGACGATGATGATAATGGTAACAATGTAACGGAACGGAGTGCTTTGGCTTGTCTTTAATCGAAAATGTTAGCGCCATGTTTTCAGGCTTTAATCCCGGTCGCAGAGTAGAAAAAGAGGATTGTTCGGTGACTTAAGGTAACGCATAATACTAGATTTAGAGGCGGATTAAAATCAAATAACATCTTTAATTTTGAAATAATGGTTCTTAGGGGCCAGTCAGTTTAAAACTTTATAACTGCTAGGGGGTTAATATTGCCCCTAAGCAGTTTTAGCTGCGTAAAAAACTATATGTTTTTTAAGTTTACGGTGTTTTCTGCTTTTGGATAACAAATTAATTTAAACAAAATAATTATACGTTGTTCCAACTCACCCCTACATCTTAGTACATAGGTGGGGTAAGTTGAAACAACACTTTATTTGTATTAATGTCTTATTTCAACATCTTCTGCAGAGAGGTTTTGGCGTGTGATTGATTTTATAGAAACATGTCAAAATCCTGATTTCTTAGAGATTACCAAAAATTTAGACCACAAAAACTTTTTGAATAAGAGAAGATGTCATAATATTAATATCCTGCAAGGCTGTAAACAATTAAAAGTCCTGTTGAACCAAATTTCCAGGTTTTCAGATTACTGCACATACTTAATAAACATGGACAGGGGTATTTAACACAATGGAAGTTAAACGTTCTTTTTGGAGACAACTAGACATTTTGTTTTAGTTCTATTGAGAACAATTCTTCGTTAAATATTACTATACTCAAGATCTTCTTTTTTATTGCAAACATAATCTTCTCTCAGACCGCAGTTACAAGATTTAAACACATGGAAATCGTCACCATTTATTCGAGTGTCACAAATAATAATATTTAAATAAGTTTTCAGATCGTTTCTATAAGCAAAAAAAAAAAGCGATGGTCCCAAGTTAGATCCTTCTGGCACACCGTCCGAAGACTTTTATTGCTCCATTCTTGAGACCGAAAAAATTTGTTTGAAGGTAAAATGTTTTTTATGGAAGAATAACTGGCGGAGTTCCGTTGAGGTGTAATTCTTTCAATGTTATAAAATTCTTAGGTTGACAAGACAGATGTTAATTTGTTTTAACGATGTACTACAAAAATTGGCCGTTAGCTAACACTAAAAACATTGCAATCTTTTTGGCATTTGGAAGTCATTTCAATGAATCTCAATATCGAAGCAACAGAATTTTCGACAAGGCAAACCCCACAGTATCGCACAATTACAGTACCTACCACAAGTACACAATTATTTGGCTTGACATTTGCTTTCAATTTTTTTAGATAGCAATGCCTTTACTGTAGACGGACTATGTTATATGTAAATTGAAGAAAAATAAAATTAAACAATTATTTAAAAAAAATCTTTTATTTTTTCTGAGGAGTTTTCTCAAATTCTTAGTTTGCATAAATTTTTTTTCATTTCGGAAAATTATGACGAAACTTTTCAAATTCGATGCCAAATGATCATTTTGATTTTATTTAAATTCAACCTATTTCAGCGAAATTAGGATCCATATAAGGTGCAATCGTTCAACACCAAACTTTATTCTAGTACAATTTCAACTGAATAAAGAAGAATAGAACAAGAGGGAAATATATCGAGGTGTCAAGCGATATATTAGCAAACTTTTATGGAAACACTTTCTCTTCGATAGTTTCGAAATTAATTAATTTCGGCCCCTATAAACACGTAGTATATTACTTTGGGAAAATACTAAAAAAATATAATTCAATCCACCTTCATCCCGTTTTCAAAACATTTCTAAAACAAAGAAAAATGTACAAAAGTAGACAGTCAGAGAGTAACACAGACGGACAGTTGAACCTTCTTTTTCGATTTCTTTACTATTGTAATATCATGTGTTATTTTAAACTCAATTTTTTTTTTTTTACAAAATTTAAAAAAATTATTAATTACCATGTAATATTACTCCAAATCTTTTTTACTTGCGATTATAGGTACTATAAGGCTAGTTATGCATTCGTAAGAAAAAAAAGATGAGATAAGCCTGAAAAAGTGGGTCCGACAATTCTGTCTGTCCGTCCGTCTGTATCGGCACCTACAGCCTAAACGGCTGAACCGATTTGCTTCAAACTTGATACATAGTGTTATGATGACGTCCTACAGAGGGGTTTTTGGAATCAGCATTCTAGCTCTAAAACTAACGGTACCTGTCATACGATTTTTAGTGAAAATTTATTTTTCCTCAAAAACGTCTCCTTTCTGAATAGTGTTTTCTGTGAAAACTTTATGTTTTGGTTGGAATAGATTTTTCAGGAAAACTCTTATAACGGTACCTCCCATAGGACCGGTTTTCTTAAATCAGATTTTCTCGTAAGCCATTTGACGGTATTCGATGAAATTTTTAATATAGGAGCCATTTTATAAACGAAATAATAAAAATTCTTAAATTTTTCAAAAAAAAAGTTTTTTTGAGTTTAAAAAAAAATTAAAAATTTCTTTTTATTTTTCCTAAAACAGTTTGATCTATTTTTTTTTAATTTTATTTTTCTGATAAAAACTACGAATTGCTAAAAGTTGGCATACTTAAAAAATATTTTGAATATTTTTTCGAAATTTTTTTCAAAAAAAACAGTTTTTTGAAAAAACTGGTCGAAAGATTTTGAAAACAAAATTTCTTAAAATTCTTAACAGTAAACGAAATTTGATGGCTTTCTTCATTTTTTCCAAAAAATCGATTTAACTAGTGATTTTTAAGTGATCAATAAAATTTCATATTATTTTTTTACTGCTTTTTTCCAAAATCTCAAACTTCAAGACCACTGTCACACATTAGAGCAAGTTCTTCCGACCCAGTTGTGCACTTTATTTAATTTGTATTTAAGGAACGTCATGTATTTTGAAAAAAAAAAATGAAAACTCTTTGACTGTTTTTAAAAGCTTAAGAGTTTTCTTGGAAAAACTAAGTATATGTAAGAATATTTCATTGCTTAATATCTTTCTAGGAAAACAAATATTGAAAATTAAAAAGTTTGTTTTTGAAAAAATGGCAATACTTTTTTCGGAGTTGGTGTTTTTGACAGCTGTCACTTGATTTACGCTCTGTTTGGTTTGCCGTTTTATAATGAATAGACTTACTCCTAAACAACGTTTGCAAATCGTGCAAATTTAGTTCCAAAATAATGGTTCGGTTTTTTCCGAGGGATGGAAGCAAATCGGCACATCCGTTCAGGCTCTTAAGGTGCGAACAGACAGACGGTAATAATTTCTAGACCCACTTTTTTCGACTTCTCCATCATGAAATATGTGATTGTTATCTCAATTTTTTTTTCATAAATCCATAACTTGCCTTATAGTACCTACATACCTAAAAATGCAAGTGAAAATTAAGTATACCGTTTGACAAGTTTTTTTTTTAAACATAGACTTCTATATCTAGTACCTAACCAAGAACATACAATTCTCAATGTGACGTCGGAAGCACACAACTTTATGGACTTTACATTATTGGTGTAAAAGGATCGCACCAACGATCACTCTTAATTAATTGCCTCAAAACAATTAAAAGTATATTCAACCTGCTTGGATACTTGATACACGGTTTCCCATCCATCGCACTTGAAATTGTCCGCCCGCCACCGGCTATATTCTTTATTCATATTTCCATTGGCACGCGCTGGGCACCAGCTATACCCATAACTAAAACTATAGCCATAACGTTCATGTCATATGACACCTTCAGTGCATGAAGAATAAGTAATCGAAAACTTCATTACGGGTAACTTGCTTATGAATTGCTGCAATTAAATAATTTATTGTAAGTATAAGTTCGAGCATTTCAAGTGCATAGTCCGGAGATATGCTGATTATGCATATCATGGGACATCGATAGAACGTTATCGATTATCGAAGTATGGTTGGATATCAACGAAAGCAATACATATTTTGTGTAAATAGAGATAATAAAATCAAGAATATTCACTTCTATTTTGGAAACCAAAGTAAACGTTCTTTTCACTATTATAAAGCAACTTGCGGGTGGCAATGGTACAGTGGATGTAGTGCTTGGTAGCTTAACCTGAGAGCTGTGAGTTCAAACCCAGCCTGGGCAGCAATTTTTATTTATTTCCCAAGTTTCAACTGGATGCCACCCATGGAATTTCCTTGAGATAATTATAACCTAAAATCTCAAACCACTGTACCACCTTACTTTCCTATCTTTCTATTCTTTCTCTCCTTGCTCGCACATGTTAAATCATTATAAGGGTATTCATATCCCCTTGAGTGCGAGTGCATTATAAAAAAAAACTCGCTGGTGGTAACTGACTGCTAACTTAGCTCCATTATCTGACGCCCTACACAGCAATGTTAAAATGTTGATTAAAAGTTTATCAGGCAATTCGCCGGAGGAGTCAGTGACTTTATCAGCTTCTACAAACCTTTACATTGGATATTCCCAGCTGTAAGTAATCAAATGGATTTCACTGGAAGAGGACCATCAGGAGTATCGGCTTCAATTCTGAGGCATATTTTTATAATTCCGTTTAATAATCATCGCATATCACTAAGAATACTACGAATTCAACTGACCCTTACCAAATGCCAATTAAAATAAAAAAACATTTTTATTAATTTAACCCTTCCGAATCACATCGATCAAGACACCATTGAAGAATGCAGGTATCCATTCCACTCTACGAATCTTACCGGTTGTTTTTTTTATCCTTAATCACATAACACACCAGCTTGATGCATTTAATCAATTCCATTCACCGCCATCACACCAGTGCTACTTTTGCTTCCTATTATTTGCACTAGGGGTGCTAATCAAAACAACCCTTATCTTTATTATTTCTCCCGAAAAGGAATAGCTATTTGAATACCTATCGCAGGTGAAGGATCTCTGCCTAGAAAACTTAGAAGAAGAAAGGATACAAACATCATCCTCGAAATTGCCAACCAATAGGTATGCCTAGTCTAGAAGGAATCAACGTTTACCTACATTTCCAACCAAAACGAAATAGGTATGTAACAACACAAGACTGAAGACTGAACGAATCCCTGCGGGAAGCATGCGCATTGGCAGTCATCGCATGCAGCTGACACCAATAACGGAACCCTGTCAAAAAATTTACTTTGCGGAATCGAAATCAAGTGAAACGCTATGGAATTAAAATACAACAAAGGATAGGACTTCTTTAAATTTTATTTTCAGGATTAATCCTTAAGACGCAAAATATCCATGACCATGAAAAAAAAAAAAAAAAGATATTCAACAACCAGTGTCCCACTCACACTCATTCTTAAGGATATTTTCTAAATTTAAAATTTTTCCCATTCCCATCCCTTCCTCAGTAATTATTAAGGGTGGATAAGAATGAGGAATATAAGGATACAAACTGTACCGCCAGAAACACCCTTGTGTTTCATTCCATAACGTTACACTCTCCTTAGGCTCGTCAGTTAAATTTTGTGTGTCGGTTCGGTTTTTGGCGAGTTTTCGTATGTTGTGCTAATATTAATTCAAAACAACTGTAAATCAAAAGTTTTTCAAATCAAAAACAAGATTAATTGAAATCTTGGGATATTGTCTATCCTTTTGGTGAAATTTCCTTGTGAAAACAGTCCTTGTTGTGTGAATATTTCAATATTTTCTTTCCAATATTGTGCCCCAAATGTTAAAGAACTCCCGGGTAGTATTATTCGCTTCGTTCAAAATCGATTTGCGCGTGTGTGTATGTGTGTGTTAGTGTAAAGTGCGGTTTGTGTATATTTACAAAGCATAAGGACGACGAAAATAACAACAATTTAGAAAATAATTTATGAAAACATTTTATAATAGAATTTGCAAAAGTCCTTATTGATGTCCTTCTTGTCAATAATAATTTAACATTCCGAAATAGTCCTCATTATCCTTCGCGAAAAAATTCTCTGTATCTGTAACCTAGTTGTTGACGTTTTTTTTTTCGTTTCGGGTGTGAACTTAGAAAAAGGACCAGGACAAAAATATGTTCACAACAGGATAAATTCAGGTAAGACCAAAAACACTCAAAGGGTTTAAAAATAAGGAATAGCTTATTCTAAATATTTCAACACTCCCTTCTTTTTTTGCCTCGAATAATATCCTTTCATAGGTTATAATGATAATTGCCTTTTTTGATTATTTCCTACCAATCCCTCTGTTGACAGTTGGCATAACCTCATTTCCTGCAAGCTGTCAAAAATACGACCCTTTTCTTATATTTTTTGTTTCATTTTTCATATATCACCTTCCCCCCTTTTTAAGGAAGGAGTTTTCATTGAGGCATATGTGCTTGGAGTTGTTGGAGGAAATATCAAACTGAATGGGGACGATTTCAAGGAACGTTAATGTATTGAATGAATTTACTGTCTGGGTAGTTTGATTTTTTTTTTTTTAGTTTGTCCTACTTGACACGAACACCCCGAAGTAGTAGGTGTATAAATATAGTTCAGGTGGACTTCACATGTAGTGGTGGACAGTGGCCCTCAGCCTTCTTTCCTGCAAGAGCAGCACGCAAGGAAATGCGAAATGTGTCATCAGTCAGTCTGGTGAATTATCAGTGCCCCAGACAGGTCAAATTTCTTTAATCGAGATTTTTTGAGGGGTTCCCTGGGGTAAGAATGATGGCAGTTTGTTTAGAATTAATGTCTTGGGTAAGTTTGAAGGAAAGGAATATAACAGCGAAGGTGTGTTTGTATTCTGAAAACCGATTGAGGTCTGGGTTCCTAGCACCTTTGTATCTTCTTGAACCTAAAGCCTAAACAGAATGAATTATTATTTCTTAGTTCATTTACGGTTTATGAATCTATGAAATTAAATATGGCATTAAGGAATTCAAAATCACTATTCTCCAAAAATTAAACCAGAGATGCCACTTACAAGTTTTATTAAAAATTGGCCGAAGCAACATTATTATGCAGAATAGAATTCTGATAACGTTAAACAAATTTTAATCAAGTCAAGTTGAGTTCACCCCCAATAAAAAAAAATCACATACGTTCCACAACCGGTTTTACTCGATATTTTCCACAAATAAAGTCAAATTCATATATCTATCTGTATACATTAGCATCCATACTGCAATTTCACTGAGTGAAATTATTGTTAACTGCTACACGATAAAAACTGACACGACACTATACGAATGAAAGCTCGAAATACAATGTGCGAAGATACGTTCCACATATTTTATTTCAAAGCTAAATCATATTTTTCCAAATTTCTTGTGTTTCCACGCTAACCCAGATCTGTTCCTACTGGCTTTTACATCAAGCATTGTATTTACAATCTAATAGTATTCCCAAAAAGCGGAACGTTTTGTGCGGCATCTATGGACGACGTTCACAAGCTTTGATTGGAGAGTAATTTTAGTGGTTTTTGTCTAAACTCCCATGGGAAGCAAAAACAACAATAGATGTAAAGTAGTTAAGTAGTTAGTAGTTAGTTAGTAGTTAAGACAACTAGCGTCATCATTGACGACGTTCAGTACTAAAATAAAATGTTCCATGAAATTACTTTAAAAATATAAATACAATGCATCAAGTCATTCGGCTGTCACAAAATTTCGAATGCAATCTTTGAGTTCCAAACTTCAAGTTTAGTATACACATCAGTTGGAGTGAAAATGAAAAATTCATATAATTATGCTGAAGTGGATTTTACACCTTTACAGATTTTAGACAATCGTCTAACAAACGTCAAACTCTTTCACTTCCCTTCAGTTGTTTTACTTCGAGTCGCACATAGCGAGCATAAAAATTTGGAGTGAAAATGATTTTGGAACGTATTCATTCATCATTTTAATGGAGGCGAATGGGTAACTTACTGTTATATGTAGGCCTTAGCAAAAAATTAATTGACATAAAATGACTTACCTACTTACTTTTCCACAACTTTTCTTGTGTGTTCACATTGTGGAAAAGAATTGATTGTGGAATATATTTAATTTCCATTTCATTGTTTCTTCAATTTTGTAGATAGCAAACGCTTCTGTGAAATACAAATGTGAATTGGTTCAGCAGATCTTTTTCACGTCCTATATTTTTCCGAAAAACAGGTTCGGCGTATAATTAAAGTATTTTGAGTAGCATGTAAGGGTGTTACATTTGTCAAATATTTTGATTAGTTGTGAAAAAAAAAAAATTTGTGAATTCCACGGCATGATTTTTATATTTAAGCTTCATTTCCGACCAAACTTTATCCAAATTTAAACCCACAGTCAAATCTTATCACCATCTCTGATGTAAAAAAAAGAATACGTTCCACAATATTTCCTCCCCCATTTTAATCTAAAATTGAGACACACTATAATCAAAAACATTACTTTTTATGCCTTTATTTTGGAAAGAAAACTGGAATTAATTATCACGGTGTGGAATCCATTACGTTACATAGCGTATAATTCCTAGAAAAAAAACTATGTTTTGAAAGATGATACTTTTCCAAGTCCGCTAAGAATTTTAAATGTTGACGCACTTTGTAAAACAGAAACATTGATTGAAAAAAATTGTGGAACGTATTCACCTTTCTTTCATCGGGAGTTAATACAAGTGTTATGGCATGAAATTGATTGTTGACCCTATTAAGTTTTCATTTCGATGTATTTTAGTGCCTGGCTGTAACGAAAAGAGTGACTTTCCAGTCTTTCGGGTGGCTTATTTAGTTATAAAACATACCTGTGGACGTAAGATTATGGCTTCCACAAAAAATCTTCAAAAATCCATTGAAGCTTGGAAAAAGGTTTCAATTGATTATAATAAACTTTTAGATCTTATTAGAACTTAATATAAAATTTGAACATACTAAGCTTTCCCTACCCATAGAACTGACGTCTTGTGAATTGAAAAATGTATACATTCCACAATTTGTATTTCTAATTTTGCAATATGCAACACATCTAGAAAGTGTGGTATTTGTCCTAGTTTTTATGCACAAGAACTCAGAGCTGTGAGAGGTAAAACTGTGGAAACTGCATTGCAATATTTGTATAGATTTGAAATTTTCACTCGAACTGCGTACATAGAAGAAGAGATACATTTTTTATAAAGATAAATTGTAGTTCGAACTTTCGTATGGTTAGTGATGTTTAGGATACTTTACTCTGATCAACGTAAATTGGCAGTCTGCGCTTCATGGGGAAGCTTTTTTAAAATCAGTAGCAGCTGTGACTGGCTGTGGCGTGACTGCTGCTACATTTAGCCCCCATTAAATTGATGTGCATTCAGAGTTTCCAGTGTCCGTTTAGTTAGGCTAACTTTTCAGTTTTTTTTTTCCATGGGTATCTGTTGAGGAGCTTTTGGCTTTAGAGCTTTGAAAAAAGATTTTTAAGTGTTATCGTGGTGATTTTTTTTATTGATCTTTTGCATTTTTTTTAATGTGTGAAAAATACGCTAAAATGCAGTTACAAAATTGTTAGCTGTTTTCTTTAAGGAAAAAGTTAATTTGCTTAGGTTTTTGTAGCGTGCAGTCAGTGTTTTGATGTTACCTGTGTTTTCTAAATTTGGATTGTGATACTAATGTGAATTTAAGTCGTTCTATGTAAATTGCACTTAAAAAGGTTGTCTGTATATCTTTCTAAAAAGATACATTTGTTTTATGAACAGATTAAATGAAAATTTAAATCTTAAAAAAAAGGAGGTTAACCCTACATACTATCCTATAATGTTATACTACTGAAACCCTGTTATTTGAAAGCACCTTACGGAAAACAATAGAGTGCGAATTAAAGACAAAATACCCCTATCTTCTTTGTATACTGCCAATTTATGTTGGACAGGGTATATAGACGTCCTCTGGTTCAAGGGAAATATATTGTACTAAACAAAGAAAGTAATACGAATACCTCAAATAGTTGCATAAGAGGTAAGAATTAAAAAAAAAACGTTTTGAATTTGATTTCTCTTTTTAAAAAATTGTTCAAAAAGTTGCTTGTAAAAAGAAATATTTTATTATTAATTGTTAAACAGTGTCCCACCCTTGTATTGACATTTTGAAGAGGTTTGATCTTTCAAAATCAGAGAAAAAATTTAGGGTTTTTTTTTTCAATTTCTAACCAATTTCAATCATAATCATAAAATCCTGTTCAAGCCATACCACACTATTCCTTGTGAGAACTTCCGACCAGTTTTGGAACATTAAACATCTTCAATAATGTAAAAATGTTACTATTTCCTTCCCGCAGAATCCATTTTACCTTTTCCGAGTTTAGTGCTCTTGCAATAAATAAATTTATATGTTGTCCGGATTTTGTGGCTTAAACAACGAATAAAATATTATGACACATAAAATAATATTTACTCCTTTCCTTATTTATATTATAAGCCTGGTGGTTATTAAAAGAAAGTCTATCGTAAAGCCTATTTCCAGAATTCATTTTCTCCTCTATAATAGTCTATATATGGGTACCTTTTGACAAAGGTTCATCACATTAAAACCAAAAATTATTTCTCTTTTATTTATACCATTATGATTTAATGGTCCCATATAACACAAAAGGACCTCAGGTAGTCCACTCGTACTCGTAGAGAGTAGAGACACAACATGATATTCCAAGTGAACACACACATATGTATTGAAATCTCTTTACGGCCATTAAAACCCATGTTCATTGTGCAATGGTTCATAAAAATGGGCTGCAAATTCAATTTGACCTATGTGACCTTTGATAAATCCTTATATAAGACCACCATCAGGGCACCAGGTGGTATAGAGGGAGCTAAAGAGAATTACATTTCATTATTATCGCTAAATGCAAATTCACCTGAGCCTACAATATTCACTAAGGATATTCAAGAATCATATAGGCGGAGCGAATCCATAAAATCCTTACGATAATTGCAAGTAACCTACTTCTTGGCTTTAGCTTGTTCCTCTTTTACTATTACTTATCCTCATCGTCGTCGTCCTTTTCATCGTCATCAGTCAAACGGAACTAGCCTCGTGATTTACTATCCTTCGTTGTGTAATTAAATGAAATTCCCTATAAAAGATTTACTGCTTCTGCCAGGATGTTTGTTTCCTCATGGGAACGATGACGACCAAAGACCAACCATGTCGATATTCCCTCACTAATCGATTAAAGGAAAAAGTAAAGAGATGATCAAATAAAATGCACCCTTCTTTGGGGCTCTTAACGGTTTTATGAATTAAAACGGAGAAATTATATTACCTGGTTGTATAGCTAGGTCATGCTAGCAAAATTCAATTGGTAACATTTGATTAAAAAAAAAAAAAAAAAAAAAAACAGAGTCCTCGAACCAGGAAGAAATTTCATTTTATTTTCAACTTGTTGTATATTGAAACATTTTATGAGCATCCTGCAATGTACTTTTGGGATCATTTCTTAAAACAAACATCTTCGATTTGTAAAATGAAAATATCCCCAAAAGGATATAATTTGTAGAGGCCGAAGGACGAGAACAACAAGAAGAAGAAGACAACAAAAATATTGTATCACAAGGTTGGCAAATAAAATCGAATAGAAAATTGGTAAGCAAGGGCATTAAATATAAAAGGGAGCTGGAAGCAAGCATAGCAGCACATGATTTGAAGAAGGAAATAGCACAAAATACACAGTTTAAAGGCCATTAAAATTCCAAACCATTCCTTTTGGTTCTGTGTACCTACCTACCTACCAAAGCTATAGAGCTACACAGAACTGTAACCGTATTATCCTTGAAGGCAATTAGAATATTTGTTCATTTTATTCTATCTAGGCTTTTAGAATATTAATGCGAAAAATGGTTACCTATAAGTTGATGTGGGTGGATAGGATGCTCGTGGTACATTCGTATATCTATCTTTAGATACCCCACATGTTTTGAAAGGCTAAACTGAACGGAACTAGAGAAACAGGAGAAGATGCGTATATAGAAGGAGAGAGTTCGATTTAAGTAGGCACGTACCTATAAATATACTCTTGTATTTGTTGTTAAGTTGGTGTTCTGTGGAATAAGCCAATTCCGTCGGAATTTATTTTGTATTCCAACATATTTTTGGAAATTTAAATACACTTAGGGCTAATTTTAGATTCAGGAAGTGAAAGTTAAATAAGAATATTTTTTGGGGGGGGGGAATTAAAAATATTTTTGAACTGGTGACAGAAGTCCGGGGTTTTTAAATACATTTTTTATTTCTTCAACATTTTCCAAGAAAAACAAAAACCACAGATAAAGAACTTGAATTTGACATCACTGTGTTCACTATAGCAGCCATTTTATCATGTTTTATGTGATTTATCTTTGGTTTGGTTTGCTATTTCATCATGAATCGACTGACGCCTGAACAACTCATGCAAATCGTGCAGATTTATTTCGAAAAACATAGTTCTGTTCATAGAACGGCTACATCAAAAAGCAAAATTGCAACACTTGGAGTGTAGATAATCATCACGCCATTGTTGAGACGACGCGACGGCCGTTACATCCAGAAAAACCGACAGTTTTGTGTGATTTATGGGCTGGTAGAGTCATTGGTCCTAACTTCTAAAACTAAACGATGCGACGAGAGGGTCACAGTCAATGGAGACCGTTATAGAGCAATGATCAATGACTTTTTCGTTCCTGAATTGAATTGCCTTAATATAGGGGAGCTGTGGTTTTTACAGGCTGTCGCAACATGTAAATTAACACAGCGCATGCAACAAGTAATTTGTTGAATGAAACGTATAATTTAAGGCATTTCAACTGTGAGTTGGCCTGTGTTCTCTTACTATGCTGCCAACAGCACAGTTTTATTTAAAAACTCTCTTTATATTATTTTACGATCGCTTCATCATTTCTTAAGGAGTAAACAGCAAAAAAAACGTTAAGAAAACGACGTGAAATTTGGATTCATCTGCGTACTATAAAGGTCAAGGGTGATCTCTTTTCTGTACAAAATCGGTCATTGAACATCACATGCATCGTAAAGCTAAAGGTACGTACACTACTCAAAACTAACGAACGTCAAGGGTGTATTTACGTAAAAAAAAAGTCTGTGTTATTATTGTGCATTTCTGAGGTATTTTATGATGAACAGATAGGCAGGCGCATAAGGCCTGTGCTGACAATTTTTGTTGGACAGAGTATAACATGACTTAAAAGGATTAAAAAAAAAGTAGGTTGGAAAATTGTGTATTCATATGTGCCTGTACCAACTTACAGGGCTGTGTTTCAACATCTTTATAGGCCAATTTGTTAAAAACTTGGTACCTACCAACTAAGTGTTTATTTTTTAGTCTCCCAAAAATTCTTGTAACTGTCATATTAGATCTGAAAAATGTTTCCTGTCATTTAAAAAAATTCAAAAAGCCTTGAAAACAATTCTCATTAATCTGAAAACAATATTTCGTATTTATATTCAAAAGAAAGTGTTACCGTGAATTGTAAACTATAATGAGTCTGACAAAACTTCTTGTTAAAAACACATTCTTTCTCCAATGCAAATTTTTGTCTACGGATTCTACCTAATAGATAGTGAAGGTTCAATGTACATACATATAGGTATGGAATATTCAATATTACTACAACTCAGAAGGCGAAAACTACTGAAGTCTTGGTGCTTGAACCAATCGATACTCAAAGACTAACACGCCGATAAGGTCGTTAACTTCTAAACAAACTCTAAAGGATCAAGAACTGTGGTTAAAGCAAAGCCAAGAATAGCATTTACATTTTTTCCAAACTGTATATATCACGCCAAAAAAAAAATCCATAGGCCACCCTCCTCGAAACAACAATATACTAAACTAAACTCCATTTGTCTGTATGCAATTAATTTAAGCCTTATAATCCGTTAGATTCCAATTTGTCCCCCATTTCAATAAACACAACCAACCAATATAACATATAGCATAGAGGGAGTAGATATAAACGATTTCGTTGCATGTCCTCAACTCCAAAATGTAACGGCTATATGTGTATATTGTATATCCTTTTCCGGTTGCCTCTGAAAACACATGAAACACAACAAAAACAACAACAACACAGGAAACAATCACATACACAAACACAATTAATGTCAAGCCTTTTTTGATTAATCAGAATGTCTGGCCACAAATACACACAGGACTCATTCAAACATAACAAATTGTTGAAAAGCAACGATATAAATGTAGACTTTACTCAAAGCCACGACAAAAAAAGGATATTTCCAACAACAACAACAACAACAACAACAACAACAAAACTGAAACTTAATATTATGTTTCAGTTTTGACGACAGGACAGGAAAGGAAACTCTCTTCCGACTCATATCCGAAAGTTAACAGTCAACAGGGATTTTTCGATGGCAATGCATATTAACACATCGTAAAATATTAATGCCTCCTAATTAGTGTGTGTGCTTTGGGTATTAACGCAATCGGCAGAATTAATTTTCCACCCGAAAAACAAACTCCATTCGGGGGCTTTTGCTTTTTTCTGATTTTTTTTTTGGTTCACTTAATTTTCAGAAAAAAAAATTGAGCAATCAATTAGAAATTGAATGTCGTCGTGGTTCAGAATCGTCTGATTATCGACCGAGAAGGACATCACAATTGTTTTCTTTTTCTGAAAGAGGGGGGAGGGGGTGCTTGCATGAAATTTTAACAAAAAAAAGATTTTTCCGTAAAAAAATTCAAAATAAACTAATTGCAACAGCCAATAGCCAATTTTATGCATTTTTTTTATACTTCTTAAATCTGCTTAACATTCACCATAAATACTTTGAGGAATAATACGTTGCATCTTTTGACACTGTGAGCACCAAAGCTTAGTTTTTAATAGTGAAGTGTACCCATAGCAAATATACCAACCTTACAAAAGTGATTTATATCTACCATAGTGAACTATAGCTTACACCTCAGCCAATTATTCACCTCAGGGAATCATTGACCATATAGAAATATATTAACCTCTGGGTTTCCATAGCACAGACGAGAGGAATCATTTATATCCGAGTTGGTTGTTTCGATACAAAAGTGTTGTACATGGCGGGGAACCTAACCTAGCCTATGCTGTTCTCCTTGGGCGTATCGAGCTCACTAAGTTCAGAATCAGTAACCCACTACGCGGAAGTAAGAGTTACCGTTGTGCCGTTTAGGGTTCATCTGGCAGCTTCTTTATTTCAATGCCCTGCCTAGTAATAAAAGACCCAATGACCTTTCCGCAAAATATGTCGAAGTAGATTGTAACACAGCGTTAAACTTCTTCACCTTTAGTACCAAGCTTTATCTTAAGGCCCAACCATAATACGATAGAAAAGTCAAGCAAGTGTCAAAACCAGCCTTTAAATATTTTATTCACCACCGTACTTTACTTAACTCGTGTGTGACTTGTCCCCATTTAAAATGCCCGGGAGAATCTAAACATACTCATTATTAAAATGCACATCAAGCTTAAAGGCAAAAAAAGACACCTAACCTTCGCTGCGGTCGGCAGTCTGTAATGTAAGTCTGTGGTTCACCATAGGCAGTTATTCACCACGGCTAATTTATACCACAGAAAACGTCAATTACTGTTAAAGATATGCCACGGCTAAGAACACAGAATAAATGCACCTGGCTGTTTCTGGCACAGGCTATAGAATTCAGAAGAGTTTTGGAAGAATTCATTCGTTCCGGAACTATTCCCATTTCTAGTTTCAGGTTCATTAAAAAAGACCTTCAAGAATCAAGCATTCTTTTATTTGTGTGGTGAGTCAGCAAGAATTGAGAGACCTATACAATATCCTTCAGAGTAAGAACATCTTGCAAAGATTCTTGGAGGATTTGTCACTTCCTGACATGGTCAAACCCTTTCAGCATAGTAGTACGACACTAAATCAGAATGCAAAATTAAGTTCTTATAAATCTGTTCTGTTTACCTAAACTTCTTAATTTCTTCAAATGAAAGGCCCCATGTCAAGAAAATAGAAACGTTTCGATCCATTCCAACCGAGAGATTCCCCTTAAAAAAAAAAAACAATCAAGGCCCTGTGTCACACCCTTCAACACCCTTTTTTGTTGTTGTTATTGTATCCTTACAACTTCCTCTGTAATTTGAACTCCTTGCTGTCGTCAGTGTTAAACATTCTCCAATGACACCTCTTGTAACATTGTACACACACAACATTTTTGACACATCAAATTCCTGTCAAAGCATTTTTAAAAAGTTCCTTCACCGATATTATGATGATGAACGATATCAGGATCCAGGACCTACACTTGCTTCATTGACATGAAAAATTACATTCAGTTTTTGTTTAATTTGTGAGAAGCCAGGAAAACATTTTTCATCGATTTTGTAATGACATATGGTTGGGTTGGTTTATCGAAACATCCTTCCCGCCATCCTTACAAGTTGAAAACCAAACATCGATGGGTTGAAAAAGGGTAGGGTCTCGTTCTTCCCAACATTTAATACGCAATAAGGACAGAGAGATCCCAACATCTCACTTTGATGTATTGGCGATGGTAAAACAGTTTTTTTTTTTTTGTCCTTGCAAACAAAAAATATCCATTTCGCCCCCTTACCAACCCACTTTTCTAGCAAAAAAAAAAAAAAAAGCAGAGTCACTGTGTAGCAGTTTTTCATTCCGTCATTACGAAACGACAAATGATTTCGTGTGTTGTTCAGTTGCAATTTAACGGTTTTTCGTTGTTCGTTTTTATATAAGTTTTTTTTTTGTTTGTATTTTTTATTTAATAAAAACCAGTCCAATACAAAAGCAAACCAAAAAGGCGCCACACAAATGACATACAGAAAAGACAGACGACTAGGATGACGAGGACGAGGACGACGACGGACATCGACGAACAGCACAGCAGGACGCTTCAACTTTGTATTCCTTTTCGTATATATGAGAATGCCGGGGAACGAAATGGAAAGGAATGAAAAATTACTTTCAATTTAAAACTCAATTGATAATAATTGGTATGTGAAATTGTGAACAATCGGGCACTGACGGTGATGGATGTTCTTGACACGGGTTCATATTACCGATGATTAAGGATGCTTACCCTTGTGCATTGTGTGGGCTCTTGCGTCCTGGTCTTGGTTCTAGTGTTGGTCCTGAGTATCCTGCCCTACGAGCAACGAATTTTATGAGAAAAGTTTTTACTTTGAAGTGGAAGCTCGTCGGGAGGGCGCGGGGGTTTATTTGCGAGCTGCTGCTGCCGACTAGGTATACTGCCACACTTGGAGAATGAAGAGAAGTGCAAGGATTGGATTTCATTTGTGAGTGATGATAAGCCAGTGATGCTGTATTTTATTTTCTTGAATGTTTGCTTAGACGTCTTGGTGCCTTTGAAGGAACAAAATAAGTCAATTTTTTTTTATGTTTTCACAGTGTTTTGAGTGACTTTTTGGTTGGAATCTGATATTTTGACACTTTTGGAAGACAAAAGACATTGGAAGTAGTCTTTGACAGCAGATCAATGAAGAAGCCATTGGTAAGGTCATTTTAAGAAGCTTTGGTATAAGATAGAGTTATTTTTAATGGTTTAAACTTTTTGTCCAATAATATCAATAGACATCAATTCAAAATAATAAGTCTTAATTTGAATTCGCTGGCGCCATAAACCGTGCAAGTAGATCCAATTAAGATTTACATGCAACATAGAGAACTCAATTTTCATTGCAAAGATGGCATTTTTGATTGAAAATGGCACAGTTGGTCCTGCTGGAACCACATATTGTCTAGGTCTATAATGGATCAATTTGGGCTATACAAAATTATAGCTATCATGGTTTTAAGCGGTCGCCATTGGCGATGAACGCTTCAACAACGTCGTTTTCGAAAAAAAGTACATGTTAAGGCCTTCTCACTATAAAGAAGATTTTTCGAGCAAAAGTTCCGAAGTCGAGTGACCGCCTCACCAAAGTTTTTCAAAAGAGTATACTCTGCATATACGCAACCAACGACTCGTCGCTAAAGATAATTTTTCACCCAAACTGTGGCTGTCTTCCAAACGCACTCATAGTCTAGTGAGCGATCATACAACGTGCCTTGTGTATTTCTGGCCATGCACTTTGAGCTCCTGGGTCAGTGGGATCTTGTACCGATATTAGCCAAATTCCCGTCGCAAAATTCGCCAAATTGAAGTCTGCGAATGGCCGAGTTCTTTTGTACGACGAAGAATCGAATATTTTTCGCCGATCTTGCGTTTCTTTGACACACGAATGTTGGCTGATTAATTTCTGGACTAAATTAAATTTGGCCACCAAACGTTAAAGAGTCGACACCACGTTTATCGTAAAATTGACGCAACACCAGCAAAGTTTTATTAAATTTGTCATTGTGATTTCCCATCAGTAACTAAAAAATAAACAACAGATTTGACAGATGTCACCAAAACAACATGGCCGCCAAAGGCCGCACGAATCTATCCGCGCCAATTGATAAACCTTTTACTAAAGTTTTTATATAAAGGGTGTTTTTTTAAAGGCATAAATAGTTAAAAAAAAAAAAACACACACGCACTGATAAATTGTATCAATTGCTGGAAGTGGACTTTATTTGAAGATTCTTCTTTGTATAATTCTTATTTGAATATGATTTTTGGCATATGGCCACAGCGGGTATCCTGAATGTAGTCGAATCTTGAAGTCCAAAATATGATCGCTCTTTTTAGCATTTAGGGTCGTATATCGGCAATTACGCTTCGTAAGTTGGTTTCCAAATCGTCAATCGTCTTTGGCTTATCGGTGTGGACTCCCAAGGAAAATAGCCTATAGCGCTGTTGAATCGGACGTTCGCAGGCCAACTCTAAGTTCCAAACGTTTTCTTCAACAAATTAGTTGTATGGCACGCACTGTGTGACATGATCCCATCACAGTTCCCTATGTCAAGGCGATTCAGTTTAGGAACGAACATTAAGGTCTCCACTGACTGTAATCCTCGTTTTCAAAAAAAGTAAGGACAACTGATTTCATCAACCCAAACTGTCTTTATCTATTAAAATTCTAAATGCGGCAGTCAGCAGTTTTGCTCATTGACGTATCCATTCAACCAAAAACCAGCTTAATCGCTGGAAAAAAAAATTAACGGCAATCTCTTTTCGATTCTTTTCCAAATAGATTTGCACAAATTACATGTGTTGTTCAGGCGTCAATCGATTCAAAATGAAATGACATAACAGACTTTAGATAAATCACATGGCAGATGTAAAAATGGCTGTCAATGAAAACAGTGCTGCCAACTTAAAGTTCTATACCTACCTCTAAAATCAAAAACTAAATGCATATTCCTATAGTCCTAGCATGAAGGTTGTCTTAATGTCAAGCTTCGTTAAAAATTGTGTCAACGCCAAAGCGAACGTAAGCACATACAAAATATTCATAAAATATAATTACATACATGCAATCCTATTTGACAATCAAAATAAGCAACTATAACCAGGTTATAGTTTTTTCTCCATAGGTAACCTAGTTCTCCCAATTCGAAATTCCTTAAACATTCATAGTTGCTGGTCCATAATAATCACTTTTCCCGTCTGGAATATTCTATCCATTATTGCCATAAAAACACATCTTATTATGTCCAACCACAAAATCATGATTTGATTTAGTCAATATTCGATTTATTTCACAAGGACCCAAAAATCCAAAAATAACTGTTCCAAGAATGCTTATACAAGCATCAAACGAAAATAAAACAAATCAAACATAATATTGAAAAGTTATATCTCTCACGCAAAAGATAAAAGATTGAGTGTTTGCATCTATGTATCTATGAGTATGATGATGATGATGATGATTATTATTATTATTGTTGTTGTTATGATGAGGAGGAGGAGGAGGACGATTATGACGATGAATATCGAATGTGAATGTGAACGAACACAAACTTTTCGTTGGAGTACCAAAAATGGGAAAACAACAGATTTTCCAAGAAAAACAGATTCGAAAACTACTTAAGTGCAAGTGGATGGTTTTTTTTTTTATTCTTTGGCTTCGGTTGTTCGTGTTTTCTATTTTCAGCTCACAGATACTAGAGACGGAAGGTCAATAATATGAAATCCTGTCCTGTCAGTTCACCCAAACAATATCCTTAAGAGGGTGTTGAGTGCTTTTAATGGAAATATGAATGTTTTAGCTTCTTTTTGTTTTTTGTGTGTGAATTGGAGGTAGTGAAAGCTTACGGTATGTAGACGATGGGCACTGAAGTGAGAGTGCTGATATAAGTTCTGTTTTTTGACAACTTATTATGATAGACAAAAAAATATGGCATTTAGATGCAAATATATCCACGCGATGGTATGGCGAAAGAACTTAAATCTACAATGGTGGTTTCTTTCTATATTTATCTGTACAGAGCATAAAATATAGTTGCCCTTCTGTTTATCCGCTAACTGCTTTTTAAACACGCAACGTCTTTTAAAACGGTTTACACCATTATGTAGATAATTTGTTCATGGAGGTTTATAATTCTAAAAAAATGCTGAAAGCCATAGCAACGCTCTGCAAAATTATGCGAACGCTGATATACCCTCCTAAAGGCATGCAACTCCCTTAACTCCCCAATGACTATGAGTAATGAGTGAGTATATGCAACCAGAAATATAGAGGAACGTCTAATGAGCGTACAAAACATCCAAGTCTTAACCGGAGAGCCAAGGAGTCTGTCATCAACCGTGATGTTAGTCTCAGTAGTGACACAGATAGACAGAGGTAGAAGTTAAAAGATCCAAGGCGTTGTGCGTTGACGCCTCAGGCCCACCAGCACTTAAGTTGGAATAAATAGGTCAATATAGGCTTGGATTTAGATCATAACATCTCTCGAAAGCTAGAGCGAATTGAATGGTGGTGTCGACTGTTCAGACCATTGCAATCCCTTAGCTAACAAGCTATCAAAATATAAAAGAATTCCGTCAAGAAGTCCTCTTTTCCGAAATTAATGAAAACTGTCCTTTTTATATTCAAGGTACAACATATAAAGCAAGTTATGGGTTCGTGCAAAAATAAAATTTGATATATCAACCACACAAGCAAGTGGGTCTGAAAATTTCGTATGTCTACCTGTCTGTGTAGTTACCTACAGCCTAAACGGCTACGCACCAATTTGCTTCAAGCTTGGTACATAGTATTATTATCATGTCCTACAGAGAGGTTTTTGGAATCAGCATTCTAGCTCTAAAACTAACGGTACCTGCCATACGATTTTTAGTGAAAAATTCACTTTACGGATCCTACGATTTTGACAGAACTTTCTGAATGGTGTTTTTTGTGTTAATTTTATGTTTTGGTTGCAATAGATTTTTCAGGAAAAGTCTAATAACGGTTTTTGTTTTTTTTTTAAGTCAATTTTTTAAATTCTTTTTTTTTTTTATTTTTTGTTTTTTTTTTTCAAAATCGGTTTTTAAATTATTTTAAATATTTGGTTTCTGATGAGAACTTCAAACAGCTTAATTTTAGCATACTCAAAAAATTTTTGGAATATGATTTCGAAAAGTTTTTCAAAAAAAAAACCGTTTTTTTATTAAAACTGCTCGAACGATTTTGAATTTGTTTTTATTAAATCAAAACAGTAAAAGAAATAAGATATTTAAGTTAATTTTTGTTTACAAAGAAACGTTAGTGATTTTTAATTGATTAAAAATATTGCATAATATGATTCAAAATCTCAAGCCCCAACATCACTGTCACTCATTATAGCAAGTTCATGCATTTTATTTTTAAACAGCCTATCCTTAAGAAAAAATAGATACAATTTTAACGCAGGAAGTCATTTATAATAAAATATATGTTGCATTTCAAAATTTTCAAAAACTTGTTTTTTTTATTTTTAATAATTTTCTAAAAAAAAATAGTTTTCGAAATAATGTACTTTGAAAATGGGTATATTAAATTTTAATGAGAAAATCAAAAAGGATTTAAAAAAAATTCTTTAAAAAAAAATGGTCTAACGATTTTCAACATTTTTTTTGTCTTGATAGATATTAATTGATGAAATATTATGAATATTTTTTTTTAAATATACAGGGTGATTCACGAGCGTTGTGCCAAAAAGCTAGAGCGTGTAGGTTGAGTTGAGACAAGAAAAAAATCGTATAGGAGGGGGTGTCTATTCCCCTCCGCTTAGCCAGGAGGGGCAATTTTCTTAAAAATTGACTTATTTTGTAAAAAAAAATATTAAAAATCAACGGCTTCGTTTACAACACCGTGTTATACCTTTTTGGAAAGCCAAAAACTTCTTTCATAAAGTTTTTAAATTAAATTCTTTTAACGAATAGTTTAAGAAATATAAATTTTCAAACTCAAAATTTTGAAAAAAAAATTTGAAAAAATAATTTTAAAACTAATTTTTTTCAAAATTTTACGGCGTTGATTTTTAATATTTTTTTTTACAAAATAAGTCAATTTTTCAGAAAATTGCCCCTCCCGGCTAAACGGGGGGAATAGAGCCCCCTCTCCCATACGATTTTTTTCTTGTCTCAACTCAACCTACACACTCTAGCTTTTTGGCACAACGCTCGTGAATCACCCTGTATAGCCCTAAACAAATATCTAGCATAAGAGCAAGTTCGTGTGACCCGTCGTGCATTTTATTTGAAGTACAATAGGCAGCAGTTTTTATTTTTATTCAATGGTTTTAAACCCAAATCCGGGTATTCTTATTGCCACATGTAAGTTTTTGCCAGAGTTAGATACTGAGAGGACGAATCTTAGGTGGGCAGGTGGTGACACTCATGTGGAAAGACAAAGCGGATTTGACCAAAGCTGGATTCGAAACGCACTAGTTTTTTGATCACTCTAAGCAGACAGCGCATTTACTCCATTATATCAGTCATTACAGGACACCGGCCGCAGTATACTTGACGTGATCGCAAACGACTTTTGCAGAAGCTCTGTATAGACGAACAAAAAAAGGAGAGAATTCTTCACCTCCTATGTACATCATGCCCTTCACTTGCTTATAGACGGGAATACTTTTTCAATGACATTGAGGAACTGATGGGTCAAGACATCAATTCTTACGGTGTAACACCCCAAACTTGTGGTATGACAATGGTGTCCTCTTTTGGACTTAGTGAGTCAGCTTATGCATCTGTAGCGGACAAGCCGCTTTAATCTTACCCAACCTTTTGATGTTGGGGTTTGTAAGAAAGTCCTGCTCACTAAATAATTTTCAAAAATTTTCATCTAAAATACTTTACACTCTCCTATAAAATTTGGTATTCCTTTCAACAATAAATAACTTCCTTACTTACTCCTTTCTACTCAAGAATTGTCGCCATCATTTTAATCCAATCTTACACCAATTTAATATACTAAGCCCCTCACAAAATTGTTTTAACAAAAAGATTCAACTGAATTTCATCTTTTATCGTCGGCTTAAGAGTTAAGATACTTTATATCAAAGTATCTTTCATTGTTCCATCAAAGTCGAAGTCGACACAGGATCAAGTCTTTTTTTATATTTTAATCCTGACATACGAAGCACACATTTTATTTAAATGCATTTGTATCTCACGGAAAGCGCTCACCTTGGAAGGGAAAGATGTGTTTTTTTCTTTACAAAGTTTTTCACTCGTGTAAGAAAAATATCTCTTCCAAAACAGTCTGTCAACTGTCTTGATTTTTCTTTACAACCTTTTGTATCCATGGGATTCGGACCACGAAAAGAAAATGTAACAACGTTTTGTATAAAATATTGTTAAGAGAGTGAGGTAAGTCTTTGCCACTGAATTGAATCCCCTTCCCCCCCTTTACAACAACCCAGTCTTTCATGTAAATGTTAAAAACTTTCTTACAACAGATTAATATACAAAAAATAAAATAAAAACAAAGAGAACACAAAATTTAATAGGATATTTTTTACGGTTTTCAGGAAGCTGTCAGCTTGCAAATACAGTGCTGTTAGCTGCTTCTGGTTGTGTGTGCATTTGAAGTGCAATTTTGTTGTGTTAAATTGAACCGACGACGAAGGACGAAAACGCAACTAAAGCTCGGACTAAAATCTCTCTCTCTCTCTCTCTCTCTCTCTCTCTCTCTCTATCTTTCGGAAGGATAAACAAAAATTACATTATCCCAACGCAAGTCGTCCTGGTCCAAGGAACCATACTTTAGCAGCATTATCCACAGCAGTACCAGCAACAATACAGCACAAGTGGCCAAGGATCAAAGGAAACCTAGCTCAAAAACTGACTATAATAAAATACACTGACAAAACGAGACATAACAGCTCCTCCTGAACAAGTAGAGTCCTTGCATAGTCCTTATATTGTTGTCCAACACACAACCTCAACCAAACCCATTCTTCTCCGGAAAGGAAAATTAAAACACTTCTTGCTTTGCATGACAGTAGAGCTGGCTACTACAATGGGAACTGCAACTTGGAATACAAAAGGCGGCATCGGCACTATGCCATTTGCCGTTGGCTATGGTCGTAGCATCATTGTCGTTGTCCTGCTGGCTATGATGTCCTCTATTCGAGCGATTACTGAGGAATTGTCACCAGGTAAGTGTGTGTTCTAGTTTTGTAACTTTGTTAAGTATTTTTTTTCTTTTCTTTTTTATATAAATTTTCTGTCCAGTTAGTATCTCTGGGATACCTTGACATGAAAATGAAAAAAAAAAAAATACTTTCAATGACTTTTGATTAGATTTCAAGATACAAATGTTGAAGGTGTCTTCTGCATCACCTACCCTATACCTTTAAAAAAGGACACTTGGTAACTGCGAAACAATTTTGCATTATGTGTACTCGTAAGTTGTTAAATTATTCATGATGTGCTTTGCAGTATAACATTAAGGATCGACCCCTATGCTCTCCATTTTGATATTCTAAAACGAAAAAAAAAATAAACAAGGGTGGCATCATGAAGTGTCCTTTTTGTTGTATAATGTGATTTTTTTTTTGCATTTGACATGGATTTCAAGTTTTGCCCCGCTGCTGCTGATGCGGACATATCAACTGCACAAACACATACACATATAGAATGTCCAATTGATATAAGTTAGTTTTTTTTTTCTTTGAAAAAAGGAGGATTCAGGATTTAAATATTTTATGACTTTTATCGGATGTTTTCTTTGAAGGAATAAGTAAAGAGGAAGATTTGCATGAAACTTTTATAGTATACTTGCACTTCCTGTAGGATGTGTCAATGTTTCTAGATGTGTGATGTTTGGATTCCAATTAATTTAACATACATCAAAGAAGTAAGTGACCTTGTGTTTTGTTGACTTTTGGTTATTAAATGGGTCAAAGTTATATGTTAAGTAGAATAAGTTCGAATTTCGATCATTAAATGAAGTGTTCAATGTTCAAATTAAAGGACGAGCAGTGTGAAATACAGTCTACATGATACATCGGATTAACATATAAGAAATTGGGTTAAACAAAAAAAATTTCAAAATTGTCCGAGAAACCCAAGTCCTTGTATTAAGGGTCCCGTCAGACATTACCCTGAAAGTGTTATTCCAGTTAATTACAAGCTTTACTATCAGTTATGTGGCATGTGCAGTTAATTTTAGATGACAAATATTTTCTTTATTTCCGGAAGCTGCCTGTATTACAACTACTCCTGGATCATTTGGTGGCAACCAGATCCTCCTAGCACCCTATACCCCAGCTGTTACCTCCACTCCAAATTCTAATGCTCAGCTTCCCTCTTTTTTCAGAACAGTTGATCTGTGTTATTTTGGTCTTCCAATTACAACTTGAATTTCACCTCTAAAATTAATTCTAAACACTGAATAGCTGTGCTGGAACCGGCCTTCCTCATGTACCTACAGGGTATAGGGTCCAATAACCCAAACAAGCTAAACTTTCCCAGCTTGATGTCAACATCTACTTTTATTTGTCCAGGCTGGAGCCTAAGTTGATTTTTGAATATGGTTTTTAGCTACCGGATCCTTTAGCTAACTCATTTTATGACATAATTAAAAAAGTTTGGGATGCTCATGGAACCTTGCAAGCTCCAGAAAACATAGCGATTAACACGATCAAAATTATACTCCGCCGTTTTAGTTGGATAATAAAATTATGCACCCACCCTCCAGGGAAGACCCATGTTACTTTATGACATGTTCTGTGTAGTAACAGTGTTCCAACGGCCACCACCTGACGAGCGTTACAAAAATCAAGAGGCATATCACCAGTATTATAATTTACAGTTTCCGAACCAAATTTGACATTAAGGTCCTCATTAAGAAAGAGATGTCTCCTTTCAAAACGTTGCTGTAGACAAAATTGACCTGATCATAAATGTGGAATTTTTGGTGAAATCCCAACTCGATCGTCTAGGGGAAAATGAATCAAACGACACAATTACCGAAATCTAAATTAAAGTTTATTCATATTCTTTTAACTAGGTACATTTTATAAAAGTAAGGTTTGGCAGCGACGCATTCGACTGAATTACTCCGATTCTAAAAGAGAACTGACTCTGGTTTACATAAAGCAAAAGTTAAGAAAAGAGGGACACAATTCTGTTTTGGTGTGTCTGTCCGGTTTGCTGTCGTTGTTGCTAGTTTTAAGTGTTTGTGTGAATCGTCTTGTGTGGATCCTTTTGTGCTTGTATTTGTGCGTGTGTATTATCGTAGATGTGTGGTTGTCGTGCAGTAAAACTGCTATCCCTCATAAAGACTAAATGATGTTGACTTTTCGAAATCTAGAGTCAAGCCTTGCAGTCATTATCCAACCTTCTTCTTCAGAATTATATCAACACTATTCAATCTTTTACCTTCTGCAGAATACAACAAACTACAGAGACCCCTGACAACTGACTTTATTTCAAAGATAATACTTTGCCATTTTTATGATTTCAAATCATGTTCTTTGAAATAAATCTGCACAATAAAAAATCCGTTGTTCAAGCGTCAGTCGTTTCACATTGAAGTGACAAAACAATACTTATAAGATAAATCACATATTAGAGGACAAATGGCTGTCAGTAAAAACAGTTCTGCCGACTTCAAATTCTATACCTCTGAAAAAACATCCTTTACTTTAACACATTTGAAATATAAAAATAATTTGAAATATTTTTCTCGGTCCGACACTAAGGCCTTATTTATTTACCTGTTAGCAGTAAGAAATCCTTGGGAAAAGCTGAATTAGGGTGCCCTTTTTGGGAATATTTCTACATTTCGGTTTTTTTCAAAAGAGGCAGAGAAAATTTGTACCACAAACAAAAGGCTTTAACTTCCGTTAGGGCAGTTTCAATCTTGAATGACATGTGTTTTTCATGCATTATTCTCGGCCAGAACTTTAACTTTGTATTACCAATTTAATTCTGGAGGAAACAACAACAAAAACAGTCCACTGAAGGGAATGCCTCCGCCAAAGACCGTTTCAAAGTTGCCTCTAAGTTATTTCTACAAATAGCAAACTCTACAAAACTTTGACTGAAATCCTATTTATTCCTTCGAAATAAATCACTTGATCTCATTTCCAAAGTATTGAACTCCTTCTAACAGACACTTCGAGACCTCAATGAAACTTTTCGAAAGAAAAACCTTTTAACCACTGAAACGCAGAGAGCAATTGTCCATTCTCAAACACATATCACCAATACAACACCCCTTAACATACCCCCCCCCACCAACCAGCTCACCCCAAGAAATGCATAAAAATGATTTGATTGTCTTCTTCAGATAGTGTTGCCACTCTTGTACGAACTAGCCAATGCCGCACGGAGTGAATAAATTCAATCGGCCGTAAATTCAATCTAAGAAATATACTCTGTGGAGAGCTGTGATGGCTTCTTGCCCTTTCTCTTTGAAAACTACACCATATACTTTCTGTTGTAGATGCCGCAACGTGCATTGACACAAAAGAAAACTATCATCTGGCTGTGAAATTTATTGCCAACAAGGATGTGCCCCTCTAAACTTTTTTTATTTTTTTATTTTTGTGTTTTATACTTGAACTCAGTATACCAATGTTAGCCATCCTTAAGTTGCACCACAGTCAGAATAAAAACCATAAAACTAGAGAATGTGCGGTTCTCCTTTCAGCAGGGTGAACCATGGAGCACTTATAGCAAAAAATCGCATAGGTATAGGTATTCGTAGCAAGCGCAAGCCCCGCCAAGAAAGAATGACCGTGGAAAAATTCTTTTTCCCGAATATTTACCGCCTGAAGCCATAATTTATAGACCAAGTAGTGCCACTAAAGCTATATCGGGATGGTCCGTGGTGCGGTGGTATACTCAGCTATACCTATCGTTGGTGTTCGTCACAGAGTGAAACAGAACGACTTGTGTCCTGTGTTCTGTTTCAATGGTTTCGGTCCTCTGTGAATTTGAAAATTATATCGAGCAAAGATTTTCTCACACTCGAAATAAAGAAAAAAAAACTTTTTTTTCCCATTTTTAAGGATTTTTCAAACTTTGTATCGATTAATTTTAGCAGGGCTGGAGCTTAAGTATACAATGCTCATGCTTTATTAAGCTGCCACATAGTTTGTTTATCAATTTGAAAGTAATGAAAGTTAAAACAATAATTTCAGAGTCCATATAAATCCGACAGCACTGAGTTTTTTCAATATAATCCTAGTATTTCGAACATTCTCAATTAATTTGATAGAGAGCGGAGTTTAAAAATTAAATTTTTCATTAATCATTTAAATGGGAACGTGTTGAATTAAAGTAGAACTTAAAAAACTACTAAACTACTAGAAATAAGGTAGTATCAAAAAACAATAAAATCCGTTTGTCAAAATTTTGAATGCCCAAACGTCATTTCTTCCATGTAAAAGAAACTAGCCGAACTGCCAAGTACCAGATGGTTTCCTTATTTCGAACTTTACGAATGGAAACTACTATTGCATCATTTTAATACTATTTTTTTTCTATTTGATTTTTTTTCGGTTTATATGCTTATATTTTATTTGATTGATAAGTTTAAGATATTTTATATTTTCAGTCCAATTAAAAAAAATTTTGTACCATATGGGCTTTTGAATCCTCATAAATACAGCCCTGGATAACAAAAATATTCTATATTTCTTAGGCAAACTAAGTGAATGCGCTATAAATGAGTTATTTCAAGGTGTTGGTAGTTTCTCGCCAACTTGTACCTTGTGTGTACCAACCCGACTTCAAGAAATAAACAATCCTCCATCTTCCAAAAAAAAGTGTGAGCTTGGGGAGCGGCAATTGTTGAAAATTATTGGAGCGAGAAAAAGGTGATAAACAGTTTCAATTGGCAGTAAATCTTATTTTTCACTGAGAAGAAGAAGGACGATGCAAGAATTTACAGCTCTGCTGCTCCCCGGGGGTAATGCCATTGACGACAGTTGTGGAAATTGAGAACACCATTATTATACAGCAACAATACAACAGTAGCGTATAGAAGTTAGTTACCACTTTTTTTTTCTTGCAAAACTTGGAATTCATCAATGGGATTGCCTTGGGCGAATTGAAGGTTTTTAAATTATTCTTTTTTTTAGTATTAGTTGTTATACCAGCAAACTATTGCAGCAAAGTTTATTGAATTGTCGTCGTAGTCGTAGTCGTCGTGTTGAGAGTGTGGACAATTGTTCGAGTTGATATGAAAAGTTTATGAGGCAAAAGAATGAAAAATGAAACCAATTTCAAGGTATTTGCGGGAATCAATTGAAAAACAGTTCCTTTTTTTTAATTTATTTTGCTCATGAAATCGTTTTGTTGAAAGCGAATTGGTTTGCTTCCCACATTTTGATTCATGATCGGAATAATAGCACTGTGCTAGCGCTAGGTATAGTAAACTTATTGAGATTGTAAAATTACAACCTAATATGTATTCCGAAATCAAGAAGTCAAGAGCGGTTTGCTTTAGGAACTTTATTATATGAAGGCTAATTCTAGACTGAGACATAAATTATGTATTACATAAGATGAGTGTTAGTATGTGTGTTAGTGTTAGATTAATGAGAGGAATGCAATGGTAATTCAGTACATAACATTCCCTCCCATGTTAAAATATTTTTTTTTTTTTTAATATTTATAACAATTTTTTGATATACCGGTATATATATATTTAAGTACGTACGTTTAGAATATTAATATTTATTATAAAAGTAAATGTACATGTTTTTAGTTAATTTTTTTTTTCATTTGCGCTTATTTAATTTTTTGTTTTTCTTTTTTTGTACATAATATTTGATTACAGTTTTATTTTGCAATTCTTGTATACGCTTAGATTTTCTCATAGGTAAACTGTTCGATCTTCTCCGAGCATATTGAACTGGAGCACTTGTAGAAGGTTCAATATCACTAAGTGCATCCTTTTGTGTACAGAGCTCCTTTTCAAAAATTTCATCGTCACTTTTGAAATCGTGATTATGATGTTCAGTTTTGTTATTTGGGGAATCTCCACAAGGTACTACTTTAGCTGAATCAAAAGTTACTCTTTTTATAATTCTTTCACGTAACTGATCCCCATGTGCTTTTTTTAGCGATCCATTCACCTTTATTTCATAAATAGTCTTTGAAAGCTTTTTGACAACCGTTGCTGCAACCCAACTAACAAAATTATTATGATAGGACCTATACCAGACTTCTTGTTTTGATTTAAATTCAAGATCGGTTTTGTTTTTACCATTCTTTGGAACTATAACTAACTTTTCTTTCGGCTTTAAACTAATATTTTCTGTACTTTTATCATCGATGGTAGGTAAAATGAAGTCAATCAAAGTCCGAGGCTTATATTTAAAAATAACTTGACTGGGTGATAAATTAGTGGATGTACTAGGATTATTACGATTTTGAAATAAGAAATTTTCAATTTTAAACTGAAGTGAAATGTTTTGTGAATGATTTTCTAATAACTCTTTCTTTAATGCTGACTTAACAGTTTGAACATTTCGTTCTGCAAGGCCATTGGAAGCTGGATGGTAGAATGGAGAAGTGTTATACTTAATGTTGTTTGCTTCATAAAACCTTAAAAGTTCTTTTGCAGTGAATGGAGGACCATTATCCGAAATGACTTCAACAGGAAGCCCAAAAATGCTGAAAATTCGCCTTAACACCTTAATAACATCTAAGGCATTTGTTTGTTTCATGATGAATACTTCCAACCATTTTGAATAATCATCGACAAGTAAAAATAAACATTCGCCTTTAAATTTCAAAAAATCTACGTGAACACGTTCAAAAGGGTGTGTTGTTGGACGCCAAGACACAAGTTCAACGCCACTAGACTTACTGGAACACTGTTGACAAATGTCGCAAGATTTAGCATAATACTCAATATCACGATCAACATTAAGCCACCATACTGAACCTCTGGCAACAGACTTCATCCGCACAATTCCAATATGCCCAGTGTGAAGAATCCTTAACACGCTTTCTCGAAGCACTTCGGGTATTATAACTCGCTGACCAAACACAATGCAACCACTTTTTAAACTAAGCTCAAACCTTTCTCTACTAAGTCTTATCAAAATCGGATCTACCAATTTAGAAGGCCAGGAACTTTCAATATAACATTTTAATTTTATAAGAATTAAGTCTTTTTCAGTTTCGCGAGCTATATCATCGATTTTAAGTGGCAAATCACCGGTAATGTTAAAAAAATTAATCATACCATCAACCACATTCGTTGGCTCATTTAACGGCAATCTTGACAATGCATCCGCATTACCCATCATCGAAGCTTTTCTATATCTTATCTCATAATCATACTGAGCAAGAATGATTGCCCATCTTTGCAACCGATGTGCTGTGATCTTGTTTATTTTTTTGTTACCGAATATAACCTCTAAAGGTTTATGATCACTGAAAATAATAAACTTTTGGCCGTAAAGAAATTTATGCAAATGCTGCAAGGTAAAAATAACGGCAAGAGCCTCTCGCTCTATTTGAGAATATCTTCTTTCAGTTTCAGAAAGAGTACTTGAAACAAACTTAATTGGGCGTTCATCTCCATTTTCTTCTATGTGGAACATAACACCACCTACTCCATATGCACTTGCATCACAAACTATGCCCAAAGGCTTATTTTGATCATAGTGCACTAACAGGTGACATTCGTTAAGCCAACTCTTACTAGCCTGGAAAACTTTTTCATGTTCACTTGTCCAAATAAATGTATTACCCTTTCGCAGTAATTCATACAGTGGTGCAAGACGGCTTGATAAATTTCGTATAAAGGCACCGTAAAAATTCAATAACCCAATATAGGACTTAAGAGATGTAACATCTGTTGGCGAAGGTGCATTTGCAATCGCTCTCATCTTATCTTCTTTAGGTTTTGTACCATCTTGATTGATAATATAACCTAAATATTCAACTTGTGATTCAAAAAATTTGCATTTTTCAAAACGAACCTTGACATTGAACTTTTGGAGTCTCTCTACGGCAGCTATAAGGTTATTCCTACATTCCTCCCAAGTAACACCGCCCACTATAATATCGTCTATATACGCTTTAACACGTGGCAAATTTTGCAAAATTTTATCGATTACACTTTGAAAATCGGAAGGTGCCGACTTGATTCCAAACGGCAAACGTGTAAAACTAAATAGCCCGCGGTCGGTATTGATGGTTAAATATTTCTGAGAAGAACTGGATACCCTTACTTGCTGGAAAGCTCCATAAAGATCCAATAAACAAAAATATTTACAACCAGCAAAACAAGATAAGATGTCTTCTACTAAAGGGAGACTATAATGGCTTGTCTTAATAAATTTATTGATAGTAGCCTTGCCATCTAAGCATAGTCTTATAGATCCATTTTTCTTTGTAACAATTACAAATGGTGAAGCCCAATCACAAAACTTAACTGCCTTTAAAATACCGAACTCAATAAGCCTGTCAAGTTCTCTACTAACTGCATCTCTAAGACCGTATGGTACGGTGTACGCCTTGTGAAAAATTGGAGTAGCTTCTTTTTCCAAAATAATTTCCACTGAAAACTCTCTAATAGGATCATGGTATTTCTCATCAAAAACATCTGGATATTTAGAGCAAATCTCATTTACCACTGATTTACCTGAGTCTAGATTATTAACCATAAACAAATTTTTCCAATTTTTATACAGCACATCCAACCAGTTTCTTCCCATTAAAGCCAAAAAATCATTCCCATCACTTCTCTCTACTACCACCAACTCCAGCCTGTATATAATGTTTCTGTCCTCTTTAAGCAAACCATTCACATTTACATATATTTTTCCCAGTACGTTCACCTTTTCACCTGTTACCACAGTCAGATTTTTGCTAAAATTTTGTAAATTGCAGTTAAAAAATAATTTTTCGTATTGACTTTTTGAAATTATTGAAAAACAGGCACCCGAATCAATCTCCATATCAATATGCTCACGATTAATCGCAACCGTAACAATAACAGCATCAGTTTTTGCCAGCATGTGCGTTATATTACCTAACCTTAAATTTGACAAAGATAAATTATCATATTTTTTGCTCTGTTCGTTAGTTACTACTAAACTACTTATTCTATTTTTGTTAGAATTGTTAGTATTATTATACGTTGCCTGGGAGCAAGCATTGGCATAATGACCCAATTGATTGCATTTATAACACCGCACGTTCTTCGTTGATCTTGCTGATGGTCTGCTCATTGATCTTCTTAATGGCAAGGGGTGACGTGAGGAAGATCTATTTCTGCGACTCCCATAACTTTGTTGTCGGCTACGGCCTACCCAATTTTGTTGAAATGAGTGTGAACTGAACGATTTTTGTTGAATGTCTTTAACTTCACGTGCCGTCAATTGAAAATTAAGCGCCAATTTACAGATGTCTTCAAACGTTTTGCTCACTTCCTCGTTAATTAGTTTTCGTTGCAAATTTTCGTCTGTGACAGCAAAAATAAATTTGTCACATAGCGCTTGATCGAGGTAACTTCCAAATTGACAATTCTCTGCGAGAATCTTCAGTTCCACAATGAAATCGCTGAGCTCCTCGTTGTCTTTGATTTTACGAGACCAAAACTTAAACCTTTCGGCTCGAATATTTTTTGTTGGTGTAAAATATTCCTTTAATTTTGCAACCAGGGTATCGTAAGTAAAAGAACTTATTGGCTGTGGAGCAATCAACGACTTCAGAATTTTGTATAAATCTGCACCAGCAAAGCTTATTAAGGATGACACTTTATTGGTGCTTAATGCGTTATTAAGAATGCACATGTGATCAAAACGCTCTAAATACTGGTCAAAATCATCACCTATCACAAAGGACTCCATGTGCCCAATTAAGGCATTGTTCACAAAAGTCGTATTTGTCCCGTTTTCAGCTTTCATCATTAAACGAAGCGGTAAATTAATTTAATGTGGATAAAAATTTAAAAAAAAGGCGAGAAAAAAAAATGTACAGCAAATTTTTTTTCAATCCAGGCAGCACACGTTCTAAATTTATTTTCTTTACTTTTCGTTATCTTTTTTTAACCTCGTCGCCAAATAATATGTATTCCGAAATCAAGAAGTCAAGAGCGGTTTGCTTTAGGAACTTTATTATATGAAGGCTAATTCTAGACTGAGACATAAATTATGTATTACATAAGATGAGTGTTAGTATGTGTGTTAGTGTTAGATTAATGAGAGGAATGCAATGGTAATTCAGTACATAACACAACCATTCAGTAACTGGAATTGAATTAGGTCAGGGTGATTCGAAAGTAGTAATACTTCCTTCTTTTCTATGGATTTTTTTTTCATCCATAAAATGAATGTACTTCAAAACTGGCAGGCATTACTTCAATTTATTGTTTTTGTTTAAAAGAAGCTGGTTGATTTATTATGCTAAGAGCATAGTGCATCAGTTCAAAAAAAAAAGTAAAACATTTAACAAAAATATCATGCCATGAAAAAAAAAGCCAAGTGAAATTATGGCAGTTTTTAGTCTCAAATAACATAATCGGGTTTTCAAACCATTTTTGTCCTTATTTCAGAATCTGTTAAACAAATCTGAATTAATCTATTTTGTTGGGTGAAAATATGCATTTGTATAGTTTCACTCCGCCGAAGGAAAATAGGGTTCGTTCAAGTTTGTAATTACCATGTTTTAGAATCGACCGACCAACTTTATTTGTGTTAGGGGAAGTGGGGGCAAAACTGCATATTTAGTGTTTGCCCGGTAAGAACTATTAAAGCAAGTCTTTTTTAAAGAAAATAATATCTTTGTTTTGCAAGTCTTTTGATTCATTAAGATAATTTGAGCAATATTATAAACTAGCCTTTAGCCGCGGCTTCGCTCGCGTTTCAGCTGATCAAGAAGTAGCATAAGTAGCTTGAGGAGTATAGTCTTTCGTAATCTAGCTTCTTCTTCTTTTATAGCTTTATAATTTAATACCTACATTTAACCGTGATAAAAAGAAACCTATGTGCTATACCAGATTATGATCTATCTCTGTGCTAAATTTCATTCAGATCCGTTCAGCCATTCTGGTGTGATTTCAAAAATTAAAACAAATCTATTCCACGGGAAACATACATTTTACCGGGATAAAAAGTAGCCAATATGCTATTCCAGACTATAAGCTATCTCTGTGCCAAATTGTATCCAGATCCGTTTAGCCGTTCTGGCGTTTATTAGCAACAAACATCCAAATATCCAAGCATCGTAACATTCACATTTATAATATTAGTAAGATAAATAACTAGTTAAAAAACAGTTTGATAAATTAAAAAAAAAAGTTCCCAAAAAACGGGTGTTCCACTAGACAGCCCTACTTTTTTCAATTCAATTCAGTTTTTCAAACTGTAGGGAAAACCGCTTTTTCCTCAAGCAGAAGTCACAAACATATGCGACGCCCTAATTGACTCTAATTGACAATCTGCGTGAGCCCATCTAAAGCATTTATAGGGCACTTTATCCATCTTTTTGTTGTTTTTATATTAAGACATACACTTGCATCGTCGCGTCCGTCGGTCGCGTCGTCAGCGTTGTTTTCATCTTCACTTTGGGTTTCAATTCTTCTAGTTGGACGGTTAGGTTTCTTGGCCCTATATGCGGTTTCGCCCCATACCAAGCTTACCTGATTTCTTGAAGTTTGTTCCCTTAATTATAGGTCCTTTTCAATTTTGTATAGCTTATACTACTTTCCAATGTCTACCTTGCTATAATAAAAAATAAAGCATTTTTTTTCATTATTTTACTTGTAAGAACACAATAATTTACTTACTTATTTAGCGATAACGTCTTTTAGCGTCATTCAATTTGCCACGTTTTTCCATTAAACGTATACAAAATAGTCCAAAAACGGTTTTGCTCCCATGTTTGGTTTTGCCCACACTTCCCCTACCTAAAAAAATAAATTTAAGTGGAAAAAGTATTAAAAAACCTTGACTGAATTGCAACCTTTTCGGTTGAATTCTTACCTTTAAGCTTTAACTAAAGATCATATTGTCGTTCTAAATTGTATTCTATAGGTAAAAAGTTCTTTCGTTAAAAAGTTCAACATCGAACGCCAAGAGTTACAATTTACGATATAAAGAAGAAATAAAATTTATATAATTTAATGTCATGGCCAAGAATTTAGCTTTATTTTAAAAATTTGCCGCCGCTGCGCTGTAGGCTTAAATAAATTCCTGGGCGATTTATCGACCGAATATTAGATGAAACTCGCGATGCGTAGCGTGAAGCGAACCATTATTTTGGTAATAAATTTGCACGATTTTCAAACGTTGTTCAGGAGCAAGTCTATTCATTATCAAATTGCAAAACAAACTGAGGAAACATAAAGTGACAGCTGTCAAAAAGACCAACTTCGAAAAAAGTATTGCCAAATTGAAAACCACACGTCTAAAAAAACACCCTATATAAGAGGGTCATTAATTTTTCGGTTTCAAAAGAAAAGCACACAGACACCATTTTGATGAAAATGTTGGTTCTTTATAAAGCTTGGATTTTGCCATGAAGTGTGAAAAATTATTTCATTTAAATGGCCGCATCGGGAATATTCACAGCATGCGATTCTTTTCGGGTTGTAACTCGGTCATAACTTGAGCAGTTATGTTCGTTTTTAAAGCGTCTAGAAATCGGGGAAAAAATCAATTGACGTCACCAAAACGTGAGATTTCGAGACCAGGAAACTTCTCACACAATAAAGCCATAATTGGTCGTGTTGTGTGGCTTGTTGCCCCAAATTATTGGAACCACATATTGTCCAAATCAAATCTTCAATCGCCGGCCAAAAAAAAAAATTGGTTATCATTCGACCATACCGCTTCGAATTGATTATAACCGTGTACTTATTGGCACCTTCGAAGAAATACGGATCAATGAAACCTTTCGACGCGTAGAGCACACCAAACAGTCACTATTTCTGGGTGAATAGGTCCGCGATCAATTATAGTATGTTTTCTGTGGAAATCTTGTTTGTTTACATATACCCACCCAGTGAGAAATGTGCCTCACGGTTGAAAAAAATATTGATCCAAAAATTGATCCAATTTTGTAGTAAGTTTTAATAATTTTAAGGCGTTGTTCGATTTTCCATTCCATTATCGTAAATTGCAAACATGACACTTCAAATGACAGCTAAGTTTGACATGTGTCAAAGGCCAGCGCTACGAACTTGAAACCACGTAATGAATGACCCTGTACTATAGTGTGTATAGCAAAGGTGTCAGGTGGCGAAATTCTCCATCTAAAGCATTCTTCAGCAAACCTTTTTTGATGTCCAAATTAAAAAGGTGTTGTAAAGTAACTAAAAAAAAAAGTTCAAAATTTTTGAAATTGAAAAAGTGTCAACTTAAGTGCAAACTTAAAACTGCCTTCTAAAAGGACAAAATACGATGCGATTTATAGTGACGTCAAATCAGATATTGGATAGCATGTGCTGCATTTTAAAACTCAAAACAGTGGAAACTAAGTGTTTTTAATAGTTTGTAGAATTAATACGCTCTCCGAATTGACTCGCCCATGTAGATTTTCTTGCAAGCTTTACGCAACACTGATTTAGATTGATTTTATTCCGATAGTTGAGTAAACAAAGTAAATTTCAATAAATATTGAATTGGTATTATAAAAAAAAGGATCTAGAACTCACAATTCCAAAAATAGATTACAATACCTGCTAAAAAGGTTTGAATTCAATACTTCTTCTTGTAATATATAAAAAAAAAATATCTTCAAGACATGTATTAATTTTCAATAGAATTGACCCAAAAGTATTAAGTTGAGCACGCACTTAAGAGAACAAATATTTCTTAAGGATAGCGAGAAGATCTCGATCCCGAATTCTTTTTTTTTTTTCCTTTTCACAATCACTTTATTTCTATTCACGGTGAAAATCGTTTCCCTTTCACAAGGTGTTCAAAGAAATCGTCCTTCACTTGAATTTGTTCAATAGACTGACTGTTCTCTCGATAAAATTTCTGTTTGCCTTCGAAGAATGAAAAAATACCCTACCGCCTACCCTAAAGCATCCTTTTTCATCTCCGCATGATAAATTGACAAATTTATTTAGGTCAAATAAGAGCCTATCCCCATTCATCATTTTACAGTTCCCATCCATTTGCCGTTTTGGCAAATAATAATGTGCGTTCCTCCTCTTGGCTCTTCAAAAGTTTTGTGGAAGAAAAGACGAGGACAAAGACGAAGCGAGAGGTGGGAAAAAGAAGGTGCGTTGTGAAATTAATGTCCTGAGCACGAGAATGTCTTTGGGTTCATATATTTTCCATTTGCATTCATAATCATAATAATAATACGATATTGAGTTCATGAGGTTGTCCTCTTCCACTTAGCTAGACTCAAATTGAACCTCTTCCTTGTTCCTTGTTCTATATGGGTTCATTTTTCTTCCTGCGATGGCGATGCTCGTGGAGCGATTTAAACTTCATCAGAATGGGATGAGATTTTTGTGTCATCCGTACAGTTGGTGCAAACAAAAAGAAAGGTGAAATCGGAACAAATCACAGCCATCGAATTAGGATTTAACGAACCGTTTTGCTTTGAGTAAATTAACCGAAAGAATACGAGAAGAGTTTTTTCTATCGCACCGCTACAAGGACGATACAGTTTCAGTTTCAGCTCCAGCGGCAGAGAGCTCTTGGCTTATTATTAATGACCCCGAAAAATAAGGACAACCAAAATGAATACAGTTTTAAACATTTGTTTTTGTGTTTTTCCTTATAACTTTGTTTGTGTTATGTCTGTGTGTGTGTGTGTCAGTTTTTTATTCGAGTGGTATTGTAGTAGGTACATTGTTGTATACAGAATTTTCGGAATTTCGAAGGACACATTGTATAAAAGAGTGCTGTGCGGGACGGACCAAAATAATAATTCCCACTCTCTTTTCTGGGGTATTCTTCAATTCGATACCAAAGCTGATGAAGATGATAATGATGATGATGAATTCGATGCGGTCTTTGGGCAAATACCACAACTACAAGCAAAAAGTGGAAAATGATGTTTTTTGGGAAATGTTGAAGCCATCTGAGGGGAATGATGAGTAGGGCTTCGAAGCGTTTGTGATAAATGAAGTGTTGAAAGGATAGTTATGGTCAGTGGGTGGAGCAAGTTTTTTTTGCGTAGTTAATGTATTTTGCGTGTTCGCAGTTTAAATAAAATTATTTTTATTTGTAAAGAAGAATTTGTTGTTTGAATCAGAGAAAGAGTTTTATTTGCAGAAATGAAATTTTATGCAGGATCGATCCAGAAAGTCCTCAACCAAGAAATTTAAAGAATTATTTTTAATAAGTTGTTAAAATTGGATGCTTTCTTATAAGGATATAAGTCCATCTAAATAACACCGCCTTGTTAAATTAATAACAGGAAATGCAAGTTTAGTTAGTTCTAACTACACCATCAAAGTCAAGTATCCTACGATACAAGCACTTTCTGGAGCAACAAAAATGGCGGACCTCTGTGACCATTTTATGAATGTGCTCTGAGCTGTGACTTGTGAGAACCTATTCGCAATACAGTTTAATTTGTTTGTTACTGTTTAATCTGTAATGTGTTATGTATTATTCTATAGTCACAGTTCACCGCCATTTTTTGGAATTTTGACAGATGATCAGAACCCAATGCTTGGTTGGTGATACAAACATACAAAAATACATATATAATAAACCTTGGAGGGAACCTAGCTATATATCTGAACTCCTTTTCAAAAAGTAGTCGGCAGAAAAGACTTCACTAAGACTTTAGAACTCTTTACAAACGGCTGATTAATTGTTATTTAATTCGTCTGGTGCCGTAGGTGTAGGTAACCCTGGGTTTCAACTTGAAGATAAAAGACTTTCCGGGTCCGGCCTATCGGTGCTACTTCATCATTTTATCATTTCTCAGCTTACAATCAGTGTGAATTTTTCAACCGAAGTGGAAAATTGTACGCTATGAAGTGAAAACAAGTCTAACAACAGTAAAACATTTTTGATTAGGTCAAATGGTTCTGGACAACAACTATCTTTGTCGTCCTTAGCTGTGGTAAGCTAAAAACTAGTTTGACTGTAATATTCGCTAAACAAATATTATAACCATCCTAGATCTTAAACTAACAATACCTGCCATATAAACTTTTTTTTTTTAATGAAAAACTCGTTTTTCTCAAAAACGGCTCATCATACGATTTTAATAAAACTTTATGAATTGTGTTTTTTTGTAAAAAGCGAATGTTTTATTAGGAATAGATTTTTCAGGAACAGTCTTCTAACAGTGCCTCCCATAGGACCGGTTTTTCCGAATCAGACTTTCTCGTAAGCCACTTGACGGATTTCGACCAAAACTTTTTAATATGGAAGCCAAAATATTATTAAAAAAAAAATGTCGGCTTGGTCGATTTTTTTTTAATAATATTTTCCTGATAAAAATTACAATTTGCTAAAAATTGGCATACTACAAATAAATTTGGAATATGTTTTCAGATAAAAAAAATACAAAAATTTCTTTCTCCTTCTGCAGATTTTTGACCTGTGAAAGTATATTGGTGAAGTCTTAAGAACTAACCAGGTAATTGGGTGTCTAGAAGTCTTGCCAAGTGCAGTTCTTGATAAAGATCGCATAGACCACAATCGTTGACATATTTTTTAATACGAGTTTATTTAAATTGAAGTGAAGTCAAAACAGATTCTTTGTATTCAAGAATAGCACTTTCTTGGGCTTCTATCTCATAATGGTCAAAAATGTATCAAGTGCAAACCATTTACAGTTTTTACCCTAGACAAAGCTACATAATCTCTGCTGCAACAATTTAATGATGACTCATCATGAAGAAATGGGCTGCAACCAAGAAATCCGAATACAACATTTCAATTTTATGACCACGACCCATAATATACCCATTTTGAATTTTAAAGAAATATATATATATACATAATAGCAGCTATAGATGGTACGGAATCCATTCTATGCCACTCCAAAGATTTTAACACGAACAATTTTCCAAAAAAAAACATGAAAAATTTTTTAATCTGAGTTGCAATCCATATTTAATTCAAAATACAACTTCCATTTTAATATTGATCAAGAGATGTAGATTAAAATTTTATTAAAATATGAATACACAAATCAAAATTTTTTTATAAAAAACCAAACCAAAAAAGCAATTTCCCATTAAAAATATGAGCAAGTAGGTATAGGTACTAAATAACAATTAAATATACAGGCACAAATAAGAGGACATAGTACTTTTTTTTATTTAATTTTTTTTTTCTTAAATAAAAATAAATAAACAAACCGAAATCGAAAATTTAAACCGCAACTTTGCAGTTTTTCTTTATTAATTTTGAATTTTTTGATACAGAAGCAAAATTGACGCTAGAGCACACACAATATTCATCGTCATTGGTCGTCCCGTCCTGTCGTTCCTGATGCAACGGTTTCTACAAAGTATTTCATTATACCACTGCACATGAGTTTATTTATTCAAAACAAGAAGACAAACACACATAGCATCCCATCGTATAATACTATTTTCGAAAAAGACGCAACAAAAAGCCACCATCCTCTCTCTCCCTCACTCTCTATAAATACTAAACTACAACATCCTTAAAACATGTGAACACTCTTTATGTACACAAACAGTTATTTCATGGCAAAGTCATCAAATATTCAAATTAAGAGTCGAATTGGTCAGCGCAATTGGAAGCTTTTCAGCACACTCGGCTTGGCCAACAACATTGGTTTGGTACAATATTATATGGAAGTACGAGTATGTATGTACGTACACAAATAAAAATATAACAAACAAGAATGATGCAATACCCTGTTTTGGCAACAAGAAACGGGACACTCTAGTTCTGGAATTGACGTCAGGAATAACATTTCTATATGAGTTGGATAAAACAACCACACTTACCCGTTACCCACCATCACCCAACACCCACCACCCACCACCGACCACCGACAAAATAAAAGAAATTAAAAAACAAAAAACCGCCAATCTAGCATGAACACAAAAAAAGGGGAGGATTTCGAAATGGGAAACGATTTTGATGCAAAAGCAGCAGGATTCGTTGAACGGGTTATAAGCAAGGGTTGCGTTTCCAGGATCGCAGTATTCGATGTAGTCCTTGGTCCTAACAAATGACTAGTAGTATGTTGTTTATGAAGGTTTTTCATTTATATTTGTGTGGCAAGCGAATTTATTGCATTAAAACGGCAATCTATGGAGAGTACACTTTTCACATTTATGCATACACTTATCGCATCCTTTTTGAGATGTTGTAGAGGAGTTAGGAGTGTTTAGAGGAATGTTTCACTTGGTTACTCTTGCCATCGGTATCGGTTAGATACTGTTTTCTTCATAACAGTTAAAGGATTTGGCTTTGGATACTCATATTATTATTATTTACTGCACAGGGTGTTCCGATTGAGTGTATAGGCAACCTTAGAGCTTCTCCTTGGAGCTGCTCCAAGAAACCTTCAAGGCCCAGTTATCAAATTTAACTTGAGAAAGTTTTTTTTTAGTTTCAAGTTTGAAAGAGCCTGTGGTAATAATTAAAAGAGCTTAAGTCAACATAAGCCAAAATCGTTATTTTAAGTTCACACACTTTCCCGTTTGTTCACCTTTATTTGAATCTGGGTCCCATTGTTTTCCGACACAATACAGCCGTTAAATTAAAAAACATCAAAGTAGCTTATGTTCATATGGACAAAAAATGCATTTGCAAAACGGCTTATGTCTACCTTAAACCGAAATCAATCCAAACATAAACAAAAAATATATATTTTTTTAATGGTTTAAGTATTGAGATAAGCTCTTATTAATTGTTGAAACCAATTGAAATGATTGCTATACGCAATATCGAATCATTGAATTGCTTCTATCGATATAAGCCGTTGTAAAAAACTTGATTTTGAACCAAATCCAGTTTTGTTTTATGTTTTTTTTTTTTACTAACTTTGTTTTTATTTTATAACAAAAAAGGGATATGTGCTGCATTTTAAGCATCAAACAGAAATGTACCCTTAACGAAATTTCCCTAGTCCAGCACCAACATTTTCTCAGTTAGCACCAAAAAAGTTTTCAAAACCCAATTCGCAAAACTTTACTTGGTCATACTGAAAAATGATACAAATTTACTTAAGTTATGTTTTAACTCAGTGGCACATATGTTTTTGTAGTATGTACCTATATTTCTAGAAAGACCACCCTGTAATATGCGATATCAAAAATATTTTTGAAATAACCATTCTCAGAGTGTGTTGCACTTGAAAGGAGATAGTTAAATTATGATATTCCCTTTTTCTTTGAGTTTTGAATCATTGGACTCGCATTATTTATTTTTGTAAGAATGAAATTAATTAATTTGACTTAAGCATTCAAGTGAGTTTTCCAGTGAATATTATTCACATGAAAGTATGTCTGTTGTCAGTGATGTAAAGGGCAAAGGAACCCTAAACATAATTAATTTTATTTTAAGTCGACTGCAGATTTTAAGAAAATTTATTAAATGCATTGGAAACGCACTCATCCTTGTCTAAATCATTCTGTATGAGAGATAGTGTAACTGGTTTGATCAATATCTAATATTGATCGAAATCGTTTGAATAGTTTTAAAGAAAATCACAGGTTTATTATGATGTCCTACAAAGGTTCTTTGAATTAGCATTCTAGATCTAAAACTAACGGTACCTGCTATATGATATTTTATGAAAAAAAATAGGATTTTGATAAAACTTTTTGAATGTTGAACTGTATGTTTTGGTTGGAATACATTTTTCAGGAAAAAAAGAGTCCCTTCAATAAACGGAATAATAATAATTCTTAAATTTTTCAAAATTTTTTTAAAGTTTTTAAAAAAATTTAAATGTTTTTTTATAAAAAACGGTTTGTTCACTTTTTTTTAATTTAATTTTGCACATAAAAACTACAAGGTGCTAGAATTTTGCATACTCAAACCAAATTTGGAATATGTTTTCGAAAAGTTTTTCAAAAAAAAAACCTTTATTGAAGAAAAAACTGGTCGAATGATTTTGAAAATTTATTTTCTTAAATTCAGAACATTAAAAGAAATCAGATGGGTTATTTCATTTTGTCCAAAAAACTTTAACAAAATTTCGTACGGTTTTTTCTTTTAATTATTTTTTTTCTAAATCTAAAGCAACGAGACCACTGTCACATGTAAAAGCAAGCTCGTGTGACCCACCCGTGCACTTAATTTTTTTATGAATCATAAGTTAATTAGTTTTATCTAATTAAGTTCATGCAGATTAAGACTTTTAACGAAAACGCCCCTAAAAAGTGGGTGTGTTCTGAAACTTTGTCAAACATTAGCAAGCACTATTTGGATTTTTATCGTTTGGAAGTTTTTTAGCATATGCTTAAGATCATAGCTTCTAATACTCAACTGAATAAAAGTATTTAATACAAATAATGCCTCTAAAAGTGAGCGTAGGTATTGGAAAAAAATTCAACAAAAATCTTTTTTTTTGGAAATACTTTACATTGCGTATAAGAAAAAAATGTTGTTGGAATTGATTAAGGACCCTCAAATTTTTGAAACTAAATTTTTCTGTTGTTTAATGGGAAGTGGGCGTAAGGCACTTTGACGAACTATACAGCGACATTGACTTGGTCAAAAAGCTGAGCCATCGCATGGACGAAAACGCACCAGCTGGCCGAGTCTTCAATTCCAACCCGAAGGGCTGAAATAGTTCTGGAAGACACCTGACTCCTCCTAAGTGCTGCCTTTTGCGAGGAAGTGACAAATCCTACAAGAGTAAATCATGTCATGGAAAGTGCTTCTTTGTCAGCCGTTCGGATTCGGCAGTAAATTGTAGGTCCCTTCCATTCCTGCGGAATATCAACGCACACACAGTCCCCGGCCCCGCTTGTAGATGTTGTGCCAAGAATTGTAACTATTTATTTATTTAGAGAAAATGTACATATAGCTTGTGAGTGTAGTAGTATTACGTCCATTATTATTTTTGTTTTCAATCAATTTCTGTTGAATTGTTTAATAAATTAATTTCGTTTATAGTATATACATATGACATGCCATCCAATGCATCAGAGAAATATTGTATATAAACATATCCAACTTCCTGCAGTTAAAATTCAAATATGTAGATACTTACACGTTTTTATATTGACATTTTTTTTTTATAATATCTAATTTTGCATAAATCAGAAACGTCATTGCATGTCGAAAGGACTTAACAATAGTTACATTGTGCATTATAAACGATAACATGAATTCAAATGCAAAATGTATATCCTTTTTATACAATAAAGGTCCATGTGTGTAACAGTGCACATAAACATTTCCTTTCTTTTCCCATCAAGAATATCTCACCCGAAAATGCGAGCTCTTTTTTGCCGGTCATAAATGAGAATAAAGAAATCCTTCCGCACTCTGTTTTTTTTTTTTTTTTTTTTTTTTTGATACACGGACAGGATGTCTTTTAAAAGAATTTTTATCTTTTTCTCCTAAATGCAAAGAATACATTTTGTATCTCCAGACAGTCACTGTTTCGGTTAGTGTTTTAAAGTTTTGTTTTTTTAAAGATGTTTGCACAAAATTAAAAATAAATTAATGTACAAATCCTTAGGCAAATGTGTATATACCGAAGCGCAACCAACACATGCTTAAAAATGCAAAGAAAATTTATAATTGTCCTTGAAAACCGTATAAAAAACAAAATCGTATTGTCGCCTTCAGGACATCTTATTTAAATTAGAAAATCGAAAATCCCTTCTTCTTTAAATTAAAAAAAATATAAACCGACTTGTTTTCTTTTCCCACGAATCCAAACCCTTAAAATAAATAAGAACTTAAAACCAACCCCTGTTTATTTCCTTGTTTATTATAATAATGGCTCTTTCAGGATTGTGGTCAGTCTTAAATCGTCCGTCGTTCTTTTTATCATCCCAGACTGCGCCGTGAATATGGTTCCCGTTAAAAAAAAAGTTAACTAAACTGACAAGCGAGACCCGCCTTCGCACACTTCTTTTAATCATCATCAGACCATTAAATAAGACATGAATGTCCCCTCGAGGGATATTCGTTGAATAATTGTAAAATTCCTCGTAATTAAATCGTCTCCTCCGCCGCATCGCGTCGGACGGTGGGCACACAAAATTTAACGTCAACCCACAACATCAAAAAAAAAAATTTGATGAAAGCCTTAAAAAAATGTTGGAAAAGTGTACGACTTAAGGGGAGCAAATTGTTGTCTGACGTGCCATATCACACGAAATGGAAAAGAACTGCTTTTTTAAGAAGGACTTTTATAAGGCTATAGGTAGGTACTAACCAGAAATATCTTAAGTAAATACTTTATACTAACTTGATCATCTAATGATATAAAAAGTCTCAAGAAGAGACTGTTTAAATTTAAAAAAGCGTTCCAATTTACCCGAGAAAATTGTATTTTTCTTACATTTCTCTCATCATGAACACAGTTAATGGAAAAAATGGTATTGGTGGAACCATCAGAAGTTCCGGAAACGTATGCGCAGATGGTCTCATAAACATGCACATACGATGGAGCAGTGATAAAAGTGAGATGTTCAGCTGGAGTTACCAAACACATCACAGTTGGCTTACACCAGGGAAGCATCTTTAATCCCCTGCTCATTCCTTGACTACCTGCTTGAAGGTAAAGTAACGGATGCCAAAGTGCATCAGTTGTGCTGATGATGCAACCACCATAAGTGAGGCTCATTCATCGCTGCAACGAACACTTAAGGGGAAATGGTTACTGCAAACGTCTACAAAAGACTGAACACATGCATTTATTTGGATGGAACAGTGATTCCCAAAAATTAACAGTTTAAATATCTAGGATCTATGATCGAGGGAAAAGAAACTTTTTGTGTTGACACCATTTATCGCGTTAGCATGTGGTGGATAAAGTGGAAGGAAAATGCAACTAGCTCTGGAACAAGTGAACAAGGCGGCAAGGATCATTATTCAAATCCAGTTTTTGCCATAGGATCACTTTTAATGTCCCAGGCAAACGTTTCTCCAGCTGGTTGATTATTGGAGACAGATAAGTTTAGGCTATCTCCCTGACCTTTTTGGCGTGATTATTATACACCAGGAATTGGTTTTAGTTACAATAGGTCCTCTGGTGATATGATGGGATCATGGAGTGTATCACACCGATCAGGATAGCCAACCTCTGCATAGTGTTTTAGAAAATTGTTGCTCTTGATATTTCAAAAGCATATTTGATAGAGTTTGGCACAAGGCTCTCTTATCGAAGAGCGTTCATTTTGCACCGGCAAAATCCGTTTTTTGAAGGATTAGAAGTTACCCCTCTGACCATTTCACTAGCGTTAGCTTGCACGATGTACTCGCAATATAAATGCTTGTGTGCTCCATGAATTGCGATCTTAGCAGCATTGTCCAGTGGTGAATTATATCAACCGTATGGAACGCAATGCTTCAAAATCCCAATGCTGTCTTCTTTCGGTAATAATTCCTAACCCTGCTGCTAGTCTTGCCATACTATCCATCAGCAGCACTTGCACTTTTGGATATATTTACCGTCACCAAAAATAAATGTTGCCTTCTGATCTGGCAACAATCTATTAGGCATACCTACAATCGCTTGAAGCTTGAGCATGATTCTCACATCAAGGCAGATTCTCCTTTGTACACATTTGCGTCTAATGAATAGGGTTCAAAAAAGAGCCTTCAGTTTTTAGGTGGAGAATCCAGTACGGACACATTTGATTCACTTGAACGTCGAACGAATTCTTGTCTCACCTTGTGTCATCGCTTCTTTCATAAGCAATGTTCCAGCGATATATAGCCAGATGTATTGTTCCCCTTAAACGAATTCCCCCCAATTCCTGCATCGCTAGGAATGCCCATCAATTTACTCTCGAGCATAATTTCGAATTTTCAGTTAAGTATAGAGACTCATTTTTAAGCCGCACTTTAAGAATGTGGAATGTCTTACCTATCGCAATGTATCCTTCCCATTAGGATTTGCAAACTTTCAAAACCAAAATTTTGTGATTGTTTTGCTTGAAATATCCATTTGACAGAGTTGAGCTTGACCATCAAAATGCATCACGAAATTCCATAGTCACACTTCAGCACATTAGGCTTCTAGACTGCCAAAAAAAAAAAAAACACAAAATTAAAAATTTTTACACTTGTTCAACTACTCTTCCACGAAGCCACCTAATGATAAGACCCTAAACGTCTCACTCGAATTTGATATTGAAATTATTCTAAACTCTACGCGCCCAAGGAACTTTCACTTCACTAAACTAATTTTAAAGTTAAAAAAAACTTTTATTTTATTTTTTACTCTCAAATGTAAGGACTTTTGATAAAACCCATGGGCAGGTTGATACCAGGAATTTCCTCGAAAATTACAAAATTATAATGTTAGCCCCCCAACATCCATACAAATGGTCTTTCATGTTATGCAATAACCACAAAATACAGAATGTTTAATTGAATTGATATCAACCGCATGCCCCCCACCCCACACTACCTGACGTGTTCCAGACACCTTAAACAGGGTGATGCTGTCGAACGATATGACGACACTTTACCACCCAAAATGACCCCAGGATAGCCATTATTACTACAACACAAACACACTACTTGTTATAACCGACAACGATGACACTTTGAACATCATACAACACTTAGAGAGTTTGGACTAACACAACACCCACAACCCGCTATCAACAACACCTTTGTCCTTAGGCTTAATCAGTGTGCGATATACCAGAGATTTCAACATCAGCAGCTTGTCAATTTATTCCATTAAAATCTAAAATCTGCCCCAAAGGGACTTATTTTCAATTTGAAAAAAAAGTAATCCCATTTCACTTCAAAAACGGGAATTCCTTTTCCATAGCGAAAGTTAAAGAAGCTGTATTCTCTTTACTCCTTGTCTTGTAACAGGTGCGCTTTATTATGTCCCTTTGTTTTAACTATGTCCTGTGTGACGCTGAAATGGAGAATTTAAAAGCAAAACAATTTGCAACTCCCTTTGGCATAACGACTTGCATTAAAAAGTCATAAAAATAAAAGTTTTTTTTTCTCTTTCTCTTTGCTGGAACTTAAAATGCAAAGGACACGTTTTTGGAAAAGCGGGGCTTTGTCTGCCGCCATCACAAGTTTTAAGGTTTGTGGGTCTTTTGGGGGAAATGAACGCAGAGGAGGTTTCGGTTTTTTTTTTCTCTTTGTCGCACTAACATAATCCTTTGCGTGTAATTTAGAAAGTTTAATGATAATTTCTTCTTTTTTTGTGTTTATATTCAATGCGGTTGGTAGGGAAAGATTCTAGTGAAAGGAGAATTTCACCGAATTAAAATTTTGGAATGAAATTTTTTGTGCGGTAAGCCAAGTTGATGTGACCCAAGACTTAAAGCGTCTCCGTCCTGATGTATGGGGCATAAGCATGACCCCAGCACAAAATCACATATCGAAGATCACTAACTTAAAGTAGGTACAGATCCGTTCAGGAACTGATTCTACGGAATGAGTACAGAGCATCTCAAAAGACAGTATGTGAGACGTGATGAAAAGAGGGTGAAACACTTTTGGAGAATGCAAGAAAATAGGGTGCACGACTGTGTCGCACGAACTTGCTCTCTCAGTGATTTTATGGCTGGAGAATTTGGAAAAAAAGCATTGTAAAATCATACAAAATTTAAATTATTCACTTAAAAATCACAAGTTCAAAAGAACGTTTTTTGGAGAAAATAAAGTAAACCATCGGATTTCTTTTACTGTAAAGAATTTTAAGGTAAAAAAATTTCAAAATAGTCGAACTCGTTTCATCGAAAATCATTTTTTTTTTAACTTTTCGAAGACATATTCCAGTTTTTTTTCAATGCCAACATCTAGCAGTTTGTAGTTCTTATCAGAAAACAAAAATTTAAAAAAATTGAACAAACTTTTTTGAAATTTAAAAAAAGTTAAATTTAAACTTTTTTAAAAAGCTAAAAAAGACTTTTTTGAAAAATTTAAGAATTAACGAAGTATTTCTTTTATAAAAGGAGCTTTCACATTACAAATTTCATCGATAACTATTCAGTGGCTTACTAGAAAATCTGATATGAAAAAACCGTTCCTATGGGAGGTTTCGTTATAGGACTTTTCCTGAAAAATGTTTTCCAAAACATTAAGTTTACTCAAAAATGAGTTTTTCATTAAAAATCAACGGCAGAAACCGTACGTTTTGGAGCTAGAATGCTTATTCCAAAAATTCTTCTGGAGTAATACTATGCGCTCCAGCCGTTTAGGCTGTAGTTGCCGATACCGACAGACAGACAGAATTGTCGGACCCACTTCTTACTTGTGATTATACGTAGGTACTATAAGGAAGTTATGCATTCGTAAAAAAAAATTCTAACAATCAAACATAACATAACGATGATAAGGCAGTTGAAAAAAGTGGGTCGGACAATATTCTGTCTGTCCGTATGTCTGTCTATCTGCATAGTTACCTACAGCCTAAAGGGCTGGATCGATTTGCTTAAAATTTGGCACACAGCATTATAATGAAGTCTTACAGAGGGATTTTTGGAATTAGCATTCTAGCTCTTACGATTTTGATAAAACTTTCTGAATGGTGTTTTTTGTTTAAACTTTTTTTTGGTTGGAATAGATTTTCAGGAAAAGTCTTATAACGGTACTTCCCATAGGACCGGCTTTTTTAAATCCGATTTTTTCCTAGACCATTAAACGAATTTTAATGAAATTTTTAGTGTTGGAGCCTTTTTATACGAAATAGCATTTTTTTTTTTAATTTTTCAAGAATTTTTTTTTTTAAAGTTTATTCAAAAACGGTTTGATAATTTTTTTCAAATTTTATTTTTCTAAAAACTACAAAGTGCTAAAAGTTGGAACACTAAAAAAATTGGAACGTATTTTCGAAAAGTTTTTCAGAAAAAACCGGTTTTTGAAAAAAATGGTCCGACGATTTTGAATTTTTTTTTTCCTAAAATTCAAAAGACTAAACGAAAACAGAAAGCTTACTTCATTTTTTCTTAAAAACGCTTTAGCTAGTTATTTTTAAATGATTAATAAAATTCCATATGATTTTTTCCCTGTTTTTTTTTCCAAAATTCCTGGCCCCAAGACACTGTCAGACATTAGAGCAGGTTTGTGCGACCCAATCGTGCACTTTATTTTCTATTGACACGATTAACCTTGCTGAAAAGTTTAAAATCGTTCTTGGATTTTTAGTCATTTTAATCAGAATCTGTTCCAGATAACATTTTTTTTCTGGAGAAATTCCCCTTTAAACAAAGCAAACATTTCCAACTAAAACTAAAAGGTGTCTGGCTAAGCGCGAACGTCCTGTTGAGTGAAAAGGATTCATAAATATCCATTGCACTTGTCCATTGTGGGCAATTTATTTTCCATATAAGTAGGGAGCAATTACGTCTTCTTCTTTTTTTTTTTTTTTTTTTTTTTTTTTGATTCTCCAGGACAAACTCCGAAAAAGATAGAAAAGCAACATCAGACACAAGGTGTGAGATGATGCATACCTTGAAGCTCTGAACCTTGAGTGAAAGTTTTGTGTTTTGAGTGGAGGGCGGGGACTAACCTTAGTGGCTCAATGAGAAATCGGGGTGACACTCTGTTGAAACTGTCGAATTAATTTCCATGTCTTCTAGGGGTTCTTTATACGATATGAGGGTAGCTTTTCCATTCTCGTCTTCACATTGCTCTATTGTAAAATATAGTAGCAAGGGCTAGAGCAGTCTGTCTGGTAGTGGTCTGCCTTCGTCACTAATGCGTTTTTATCCCAGGTTTCGGTTTTTTTTTTTTTTTTGGTTAGAAGGTGGATATATAAAGATATACATGCAAACTTGCAACATGTTGCTTAATGGGGAATTATGGGGGCATTTTAAAATTCAACGATGTCACAGCTGGATAGAGATGAGCAAAAAAAAACACAACCCCGTAGTGGGTGGGGGTGTTGCATGACGGGCAGTAACTTTTTCCTACTAAACGAGCACTTGATAGATGTGGCCATACAAATCATGGTCCCCGGTCTACCGGCTATGCGATACGTGTGCACCAGGAGACATAAAGAGAATTTTCAATGAGCAGAGTTAGATTGGACAGTTGAAACGAAACGAAGGATTTTAGAAAGCAGTCAACTCCATATGGTACGGAATATGTAAATTATCTGTATAATTTGGATTTGACTTTATGTGCACTTTTAACTTCATTAGTTATGGGGATTAACGTTAACTAAGAGTGCACAGATTTTTTCATTTTTCGAGAAGGGAATTTTTAAGGATGATGTAAAGTTAAGTGCTTGAAAGGATAAATGGATGCTGCCGAGGTTTAATTGATAACAATTTTAAAATCCTTTGATATATAATTTTTTTTTTTTAAAAAAAAAGGCACTTACTGGATCCGAATACTTAATTCTAGAGCTCTAACTTCAGTAAAAATGTGTCTTTGATAGCGATTGGAAAAACTAAAGGGGATTCAAATCGAGTCCAAGGAAAGTGTTCCTTAACAAATAAATTACGTGTCAACTCTAGTAGATTAGATTAGATAAGATTTTTATTTCACACCAAATATGTACACATAATTTTTGTTTACAAAATCATTTTGCATGGCTATTGCCGTCTGCCTGATTGACTACAATTTAACAATTACTTAAAATTTTAATATACAAAAGTACAAAGTTTTGCTGATTTTATCCTTTTTATATAAATATAAGAGTTCTATTTGATTAAAAACATTCGTTTATAATATTATGTCGATAAAGCAAAGCAATTTTACAGTAAATAAATATTTTTTTTACGTTAGCTCCATTGAGAAGGGACAACATTTGTTCATCCGTCAAGTAATTGGATACAAAAACATCTCTCCTTGTTTCTCGTAATACAGGACATTTTCCCAAGAAATGCAGTGTATCTTCCCTTTCTTCCAGATTGCATAGCCCACAGATGATAGGCAGGTCGTTTCGATGCGGTATATAATTTAACTTCAGTAGCTCCCCCCGGATTCTCATCATCATCGATATCTCTAGTATACTGACAGAAACCCACTTCTGTCTGGCTCTGGCTCATCTCTTGGAAGGTTCTCCAACTAACTTTTGTCTATAAAAATTCTAAAAAAATGATAATGTGTATCATCATTTTGAATCCAGTTAACGGTGGAACCAATCCACCTGAGGACATTGAACTCATTGTCAAATTTGATTATCTCCATTAATTCTTAAACATCTTCACATAGCCTTCGGCTACCATCACCATTTGATATATACGTTTCATTTTTTGTTGCCAAAAGGACATTGGCATCAAAAAAATAAATCCTCGACGCTGAAATTCTGAAAAAGAAAAAATCTACCAATGAGCTTAAATCCACTGTTTGCTACTATGTCACCACCATGCTGATCATCACCCCATCATCCTTCATGAAGCCATTCCATCAAAATTCATGCAGTGAGTCCATCAAATGAGATGCGGAGGACCAATACATCAACTCCCCACGGGCATGATTCAGAGATACACGCGAGCTCATAACAATAGCTTAGAGCTTTCCATCCATCGCAGTGAGGACTGAAGAGACTCCTTGCCCAGAGACTCGCCATAATCATCATCGGCATATCGTCCAATGACGTGGCAACAACGTCGAAAGGTGAATTAATGCAAAATACCCAAAAGGCTGAAGTTCCAAGCTTTGCGATGTCGTTCTTTTCTCTGTCATTGAACGAGCAGGACCACCATTATCCTGATGCTTGAATGCTAGGATGCCAATGCCAATATTTCCCACATCCCAGAGTAGTTGATGAAAATGGAACTCCACCTATCTATGGACTATGGTCTATGATAAGGTATAGTCCCTGTACAGCGCAGCGCGTCCTCTTCAGCAGCGGCACTATACGCTTCAGCATCTCTGAAAAATGAATGATGAGTTGGAAAATGTATCCAAAAATACCAGACCACAGGGCAAAGAATGAACCTGCTTGATTCCGCATTCGCAAAAAATAGAGATACAAAAACATATTTATTATTTTGTATGAGTGTGTATTTAAGCCGTTTTGAATAAGTACCGTTTTTGTGTTCTATTTTGGTATACGGTGTTCTGTTCTGCTCTGTTATAACTGCTGCAAGCCTTTCCGCATCAGTTTAATCAGAAAAGACACTTTCGGTATTTTTCCAAGTCCTGCAAACAATTTCCTTGTGTGTTGGGCACTTGAAACTTTCACCATACGACCGACCGACGCGACGTCGACAACGCCTCGGCCTACCTAGCGACAATATAATTTCGTACGGAAAACGGGATGCGTTTTGGAAATAATTCCATCGTATGCACAATGTATGCACGTCCTTGTGGTTCATCCATTGCTCCAAGGACCAATGTCAACAGCGAACAACGAACAATGAACGAGACGCGACAACGACCGACGTCGATGCAGCAGCGGAAGCACACAGGACAAATAAGATTTTAACAGTCAAAACCCGCTTCCAACAACGCACATCGCACAACGACGACGCGACGGCGACGATGAGAAACAGCGAATCGTGCCGAGTAATTTTATGAAAATGTTGAATAGTTAATACGAAGATATGACAGGGATTTGTGGTCAGGATGCAGGATGCAGCATTTTGTGTGCGGAATTCACTTGATTCAGATGGTTTGAGCTAGAGATGGACAGGGAATTGACAACGCGGCTGATTGCACTGATTGCCAGTTTGGAATCGAGGAGAAGATTTATGTTATTTTTTGGATTTGTGTGTGGATGTGGGATAAGAGAGGTTATAACTTACCATCAGCATCTGCTATACCAACTTGGCTACTCCTGATTGGAATGTGTTTTGGATTCGAGTTGGTGTTAGCTAGCTTGAAAAGTTGGAATGTTTTCAAAACATTTCATTAGCAAATTCTTTCAAGGGAAATTAACAGAAACTCGCACTGTTTCCGCAAAACTGATCTCAAACAATACCATCATAACGGTATAACATAGCTATCTATAGATAGAGACACTATCCTTCAATTTGCAATTTGACTAAGCAAGGAGATAAATGTTTTGTTTGTGACATCACAAGGATATTATTGATAAAGACGAAACATACCTGCAAATTTGTATTGCATTTTGCTATGACAAGTTATGTCGATAATATTTTGCGTTAGTATTTATTCCATTGCTATAAATTAACACAAACAAAAATAACATCTTCCAGGATACAAAGTCCTTGCATTACCCACAAAACCAAAGTGCTAACAAACAAACAAAATGCATAAGGTGTTTAAGCAAATTTTCCCCAAAACGAAATACTTTCGGAATCCTCAATTCAAATTCAATTCATTTATGGGGGCCACCGTCACACACATCACACACGGTACGGTGTAGTGTAAGAGAGTCCTTTTCCTGCTGTAGGAATGGAATTTCTATTTCAAAAACGAGACATTATTCGAAACCCGTCGAACCGTATCGAATTCCTTTTGCTCTTATTGTGTCACACCACAATACTCAAACTTGCTTGGGCTGCTTTGGGATGTCCTTTATGTTTTATACATTATGAAGCAGAAGTTAGCATAATCTATTCAATGTGTATATGTGTCTATAGGTATGTGTGTGTGTTTTTGTTTGAAGAAATAACACAATAAAAGGTAAAATTTATGATTAATGTCTTGCTATAACGTTGTGTCTTATTGTTTGTCGAGCATAATCATGGTATTTGCACCTTAGCGCAGTAGATATTGCAAGCAAATGCAGCAGCAATATGGTGGGAACAAGGACCTTCTATTGCCACAAATTCGTTAGGTCACTGAATGTGTCTGTGTATAGGTAGAAGCCAGGCTAAGTTGACTGGAAGAATATTGAATTTCCATGAAATTTATTCTGACTACACAACCGACACCAAGGATCCTTCGACCAAAAAGGACGACGAAGCAAACACATGTTCGTCCCTGTTGTTTTTGACCAGAATGGACAAATATTTGAGGGTCCAGGTAATAAATTCATAATTCTCTTGTCTGAACGCAAATTAAACATTTCGGAAACCGCATATTGTGGCATTGGAATGAGCCACCAAGACTTTGAGGACTCATATTGCTACCTGAACATGTCACATTTATGAGACATTGGATGGATGTATATATAATAAAATATAGTGTAGCCGCAGGTAATATGGCAACTGCAGTTAATTTTACAGAAAATTATTGTTAAGAGGGATGTAGTTTAAAGTGAAGAACAGAGAACTGCAGTCTATATAGCCTGGCAAAGGAAAGGACCTTTTTGAAATATATGTCTTTCTCTGTCTAAAGCATTGCGGTCAAGATGACTAGGGTTGCTGGGTTTCAATTTGTTGTCCGAAGTTTGCGACGAGTGGAGCTGGAGCCGGAACGTAGTGTCTTACTTTCTCGACCATTCCTGTATGTGTGAGTTAATATTTTGCAGGAATTGAAGTGACCTATGATTTGCATCCGAAGCCAAACGGCTGACAGTGATGCTTTTATTTTAGGACACAAATTTCTCTTCAGTGATTTGTCACTTCCTTACAACATGTGATACCCCGGCCAAAAAACTAAGTGGAGTCACGATGAAAATTTAGTTTCCAAAAACTGTATGAGTATTACTAAGAAAATTGAGTCGTTATTCAAGGGTCGCAGTTGGTCATAGTTGTAATTAGGCCTGCAACCTCTTTGGTCACGTAAAAACGCTCTGCCTTTTCGAACTTACTAACATCCCAGGTAATTGAAGAAGACTAAAAGAGATTTTTAATAAAAACAGGCCCCTGTGGCACACCATCTTCTATTTAATCAACATTATATTGAATTTTTTAAAATTAATGACGACTTTGAACTGTCCCAAAGGCAATTTCGAAAATAATGAAACAGAGGCTGATTGCTGAGAGATCTTCATAGCAAGCCTTTGAAATAATCGAAAAAAAAGAAAAAGTTTTCGATACAGTGGACACAATTTGTTATTCATATTGTGTTTCCTCAAAACATATATAAAAATGTCATTTTGGTAAACTTTGAAATTCCTTTTTAGGCTTCCACCCGATAAATTGAACAATCTTGCAGTAGTGAACAGACCTGATATTATAAGTCCTCTTTTTCGAGCGTTTAATTTCGTTGATTTTGGAAAACCTTTTAACCTCGCAGGCCCATAAAGTGAACAGGCCTGGATTTTATTGTTTCACTCGATAGCCATTCCAGTTTTTTCCGATAAAGTAAACAATCTTGATTTAGTGAGCAGGTCGATTGTTATAACTTCACTACATCAAGCATCTACTTAAGTTGTCTTTAGAAAGTTATTTTAGGCCTGGTTCTTATAAGCTCACTAGAGAAGCCCCTTTTTATAGTTGGCTTTAGAAATCCTTTATAGTTATTCCAGATATGGTGAATAATTTTTTTGTAGTGAACATGCCTGATTGTTATAAGTTCACTACATCTCAAGCAATTACTTAAGTTGTCTTTGGTAAGCCATTTTAGTTTGTAGCCCGATAAAGTGAACAATCTTGTTGTTGTGAACATGTATGATTTTTTAATTCATTTAATAAGGCGTCTTCTTTAGTTAAGTTGTCTTTAAAAGACATTTCTAGTTATCCCCGATAACGTGAACAATCTTGTTGTAGTGAACAGGCCTGATTGTTATAACTTCACTACATCGCAAGCAATTACTTAAATTGTCTTTAGAAAGCTTTTTTAGTTTGCAGCCCGATAAAGTGAACAATCTTGTTGTAGTGAACATCTGAACATGTATGATTTCTTAGTTCATTTCATAAGGCGTCTTCTTTAGTTAAGTTGTCTTTAAAAGACATTTTAGGTTTTCCCCGATAATGTGAACAATCTTGTTGTAGTGAACAGGCCTGATTGTTATAACTTCACTTCATCAAGCATCTACTGAAGTTGTCTTTAGAAAGCCATCTTAGCTCGCAGTCCGATAAAGTGAACAGTCTTGTTGTAGTGAACAGATTTGATTTTATCAGATCACTTGATAGGGTTGACTTTATAAATCCTTTCTGGTTTTTTTTTTTTCAATAAAGTGAACAATCTTGTTGCAGTTAACAGGCCTGATTATTATAAGTACCTTCACTATATCGAACTTGTACTTTAGTTGACTTTAAAAAGCCTAAGCTTTTCGGTCCGGTAAAGTGAACAATCATATTTTGATAGGTTGATCAAATCTGATTTTAATTTAGGTAGTTGCAATAATGTTTAAGCGTAAGGAATTTCGTAAAAATTTGGTTCTTCAAAAATGAGCTCCTTGAAGTTGAATGAACTTTTCTACAAAAATGCGGACATTGTTTTAATTGCAATAATTTTAATCTTTCAAACAATTTTCACAAGAAGTGTTTTTTAAGCACACCAAGCTAGTCATGGACATTTATGAAATTCCTCTCGTCGATTTCCAGGAAAAAACCAGCTCTATTCCAATTTTATATTCACAACATAAAGTTAGGAAAATAATTCCTAAAATATCTACTCTCAACCGGACCCATCTTATGTACACATATAAGCAAATAAATGAAATTTCATTTCTGAAAATCCCCTCCACCCACACTCTATAAGGAATTGGATACAAAACAAAGGATATCCCCATTTGTGGGCAAATACCACAAAGCTCTTTCACGCAACAGCAAATAGCACTTAAAACTAAAGTACTCAAAATGCCAACAACCCCTTCAACGAGTGGGTATTTGGTAAATCTATATGTACCTACCACATATCCTGCAAGCTCTTTCCAAAAAAAAAATCAAACCAGATCCCACTCTGAAATAAAGTTGCACAGGTAAGATATCAAGAATTGCATTAAAATTCATCATCAAGTCATACTCCAAAAATATTATTTGCATGAACTCCTGCTTGTGTCCTTGCATTAAAATTATCCCTTTTTTTTTTGTGTGAACAAAAGACACTTCTCTTGCATGTCCACAGAATAAAATTTCATAAATGAGGTATTTAAATAATTTTGAATTTCAGTTGTTTCGATTTTTGTACATGTAGGTATACGTTGAGTCGACAAGTACATTACCTACTATAATGTTGTGTAGGGGTAGATTCTTCCTTGGGAATACAGGACTCTGTTGACGATTGGGTATAAATTTTACCTATTCCTGAATTATTTGCTATTTTGTATGTCTGTGTTGGGATTTGTGGTTTGAAGGTACACACATGGCTTTGTTTATGAATCTAATGAATTCCCTCTCCTTGCTTAGGGTTTTTGCAGACACAACAAACAGAATAGCTTAATCGAATTGGAAGAAAAGGATGTTTTCGGAAAAGTTTCTTAAGAGGGTTTTGTTAACAACACAATTTTCAAAACACAATGGAAAAGAACAAAAAAAAAAGACAAATTCCTTCCGAATGAAGTAGAACAAAAATAAAGTTTATTTTTTAAAATCTTTTAAATTGACTACAAACAATTTAAAAAATTCACAATCTCTCCCTCCATTAAATTGTGCATCATCTATTTGCTTAAAATAAATGACAACAAACACACAATACTAGCCTCATCATTAAGGCAGTTTTATCACAATGTAGAGGGCGCAGCAAACAAGAAATAAAACAAATGCCATCCACTTAATGGTCTATGATCAGCATTGAGGTTGTATGTATGCACTGCACATGCACACATAATGTTGAAAATGAAAAACGATATTTTCGAATAGGCCAATGAAACAAAATGGCTATAAGAGAAAAATGAAACAACGATAGGTACTATAAAAACCACCACAATACGGGATTTTTTTTTCTTCCTTGTTTCGAGGATTAATTTGACATTGTTTATGTCTTTGTCAAGCATAAGCCCACAGGTGAAAAAAATAACGCGAACATTTTATTTGCGGCTCAAATCGATTGTGAAAGTGCATTTTATATATGTATATGTATTTAATAATTGTTTGTTTTTCATTTGTTTTATTATTGCCCTTGTTTTGTAATTGTGTGTGTGTGTTTTGTTTTTGACACAATATGGAAAGCGAAGCAATATTCTATTTGTTTTATTCTTTTTGTATAATTTACTTTTTGTTGACTTAATGTTTTTCTTCTTCATTGATTGATTTAAAAAAAATATATTTAAATACAATTATTTGGGCGCTGCTACTGTTTTTGAAAACTTGGTTTTAAACTTGGATGTAAAATACTTTGAAAATTGAAAAAAAAAAAAAAAAAAAAAAAATGAGAGGGGCCAGGTATTTACTTGGCCTGAAAGAAATAATTGTATTCCATCAGCTTTTCAATAAGATTTTGAAAGTCAAAAAATCAAAAACCAATTTGCTTTACAAGTCAAAGTTCGATTCTGAAAACTGCGTTATTTTTAGAAAGATTTTTGAAAATCTTTGTCATTCAGCTTTGAAAAAAAAGAATTTCACTTTGAAAGTATGCCAGTTACATGTGGAAAAAATCCCGATATAGTGAAATAGAAAAATTGTTTAAAATTGATTATGCCTTCTATATTTCAAAACTATGTAGGGTAAATATATTTCTTAATTCGGAATGAATGCTTCTTCCATCAAAGAGACTTGACCCTTGGTATGTGGTATAAGTTACCACCTCCTTCGAAACGATCACTAAAAATGCAGCTAAATATAAAGGCTTCCTTAAACGATGCAAAATCTTTTATCCTTCATTCTGATCTGGCAATAATAAATGATATACCATGGTGGACACAGTGTTAGCACATATTTTGTTGTTGTTTATTGAATTGCATACAAACTTCGTTACCTGAGTAACGGAATTTTTGGTTTGGTTTAATTTGGAGAAAATAAATCCGTTACGTTGACTAGATTTTGTATATAATAGATATAGAATTATAAGGTTAAAAGAGAATAGTTGTGAATTATCATTGCTGAGGCTTGGTCACATAATTAGCACAGTGCAAGTAAAGTAAATTTATTTAAATATTTTGTTTCATTTGAACTTTGAACTAGCAAGCTAAATTTGTATTTGCTTACAAGCCCCTGCCCAACTAGATATGCTCGGTATACCCTTGAGGCAAACTCAGGACGTATCGTCGAGTACAGAGGTTCTTTTTTAGTCGTACTACACGAATGTGGGATAGTTTAATACGCCTTCTTTGCCTCTTTTTTTTTGACACCCTCTGTATAACTCAGATGCGCTTATGCCTTTTTTGCCTAAATGGGTTCCCATTAAATTGGGACCCGTAAGCGGGTTAAAAACACCAGGGACAGATGAGGCCTGATAAGTTTGAGTAAGTAATTTTTTGTTTGCTCTGTTAGTTCTGACCTGACCGTATAGGATCCCTAGAAGGTGGGCCAATTTTCGTCTGTGGATTTGGGAAATCTGATGAATTCTGTTTTTTTTTTATTGTTGACATTTTATCCCTTTCTATATGTGACCCAGCAAAACGTAATAACGTAATGTATTCACTTTATCGAGCGTCTGCTGTATTATTATATTTTATTTTTAACTTGTTGGATATACTAGTATTTAATATCGCTAAAATATTTAAAAGAAACCCTTAAGATTTGTATTCAAAAATTTATAAGCTCAATTATCAATTCCAAATATCCTGCACCCATAAACACTGCCAGCAAAGAAAAGAAAAATTAAATTTTCATTTTCTGCAACATAAAACACAAAATCTCCCCACCACCACCGATTAAGCTCTGCTTTTTTTTTTGCTTCACCCAAAAGAAGTATTGACGTTCCCATCAGCCATCTTGGGATATAAAACACTTTCGTCTAACCATCGTCCTTTAAAGGAAAATTCCTTTGATTGCTTCTTTTTCTATTATAATGTACGATCTCCGACTCCATTCTCACCATCCAACAGGGCCATATTCGTTCCTCATCTGCAACGCAACAAAAAAAAAAGGAAGAGTTAACTTAAATTCTGTGTTGGCTGACCCTCAACCCAAAGATCCTATATATCTTACCACTTGATGGCTTCCGTTATGATGATGCTACTGCTGCTGTTGCTCCTTTCTTCAGTGTGGTTTCATCGGATTTGTGTGTCTCTGGCTTTAGTGTTCGCCTTGCCAGCAATTATTTTTTCGTCCTCTTCGTTTCATCTTAACCTTGTTCTTATACTATACTTTCAGCACCAGCTCCAGCTCTACCTTGTGACTGTGTGTTCACATTTTCGCCAGACACAAGCATTTTCAGTTGAATAATTGTGCAAAGTATTTAGCAAGCTCATCTTGATGAGGACATTTCTATAGACCATGCTCGCTGCCCCTCCTCCCCTTGTTCGAAAATAAAAGACATCTTCGCCTCCTTGCCATTGCATACCTATACCTTCCTACCGCTGGCTGATGAAAAGCGAAAGGAAAATATTTACGTTTGGATTTGGACCGCTGTGATGTGGTGATAGTGGCTACGACAGACGATGGTTGTAGCGAGCGTCTTAACGCTGATGCTTTGTTTCTCTAACTCTCGCTCTTCCAACGCTTACAAAGTAAACAGACGGAGTCTATATTGTCTTGATTTACGGTATTCACTTTCGTTACCATGACGGTTGCCAATCGCCCACCTGGGCTTTCTACATCTTCTGGTCTGGAAAGCAGAAGCACCATCTCAAAACCAAGGTTATTGTTAAAATTATTAAGAGGAGGAGTGAGATCCCTTGAAAGACGTGTCTTCTTTCTTCTCTTGATGACGAAAGCGATGAAGGAGAACTGCGGCAACAAAGGAACACTCATACAAACAGACTAGATTAAATGATTTTATTTCCTAATAATATATTATTCTTCTTTGTCTGGAAAAACTATTGAAGGATGTTGTAGATGCGAGAAGGACGCAACGATAGTTCAAAGCTTTTCTTCATGGTTTACCTTTTATTGGGGGGGTTTTTTTTTCCTTCTGAGGATTGGTTGAGGGTTGGATTGGAGTTTGGACGATGATTCCTCGAGTGATTATATCGATGAAAGGATGTTTATTTGAAGTTTTGCCACTAAACGGGAGGAATTCAATGGCATTATGGTTGGAATGTGCGTAAGACACTATGACACAAAAGAAACGTCCCGGTAATCAAATGCAATAATTTCTGCTTTGAAAAATAACTGATTAAAGCGACCGATTCTTAGGATTAGCGAATATTATTATTTGGTTTCAGGGGTATTTAAATATACAGTAGACGCTCGAAATAGTGGACAACTTGTTCACTTTATGTATTACGTAAAATTAAAAAAAAAATTGTTTGAAAATTTATTTTTATTTTTTTTTTATTTTTAGTTTGAAAATTAGTTTTTCTGTAACGGTTCACTAAAATAACTTTATTTGAAAACACAATATAAAAAGAAACTTCTGGCTTGACAAAAATGTACGACTTTGCATTGTAAGAGTAACTGTTATATTTAAAAAAAAATCCGATTTAAGTAAGTTTTTTTTTTAGAAAATTGCCCCTTCCCTCCCGGCTAAACATAGGGCAATAGACCCCATACGAATTTTTTCTTGTCTTAACCCAAATTACTTGCTTAACCTTTTTTGTGCACCTTATATCGACCAGACCACCCTGTATAATATAGTGTCTATTCACACGCAGCAGTCTCATTTTTACTTCTTATTGAATTAAGACACTCTCGACAAGAGACATAGCAGATGGCTTAACATATTATTTCCGGAGCAACGTATTTCTTTAAGTCGGACTGAATACAAGAAATGTGAAATACTCTTTATTACTCATGAGTACATCACACTGGAAAAACTGTCGACACTGTTTAATGCGAATAGACATTGCCAAAAGTTATTTGACATTGGAATAGGAGCACAGAAATTTTATTTGGTATTGTTAATTTTGACAGTTTTTTTTCATGAACTCTGGGATTTAAAATACGCTGTCGTCATATATAATATTGGACGAGTTCAATCGAAAGAGATTATTTTAGCAATATCTTCCGATTGAACTCGTCCAATATTGAATTTCCTCTACTTAGTTGACGTTCGCCTAAGAGTTTCCATGAATATCCGAACTCTAAGTTTTGCACCAACCATAATTGATCCAAATCGGCGTTTGCTTCTCGGAATGTCTATTTTTAAAATTCGCAGTGCGCTTCCGAGAAAGGCTATTTAGCGAAGAAATTTTATGCCAGAGGGCTGGGCAGGGCATTCCCCCACTGCCTTCAACTATTCAAGTGTAAACTTTCTTTTGAGTGACCTTATTAATAAAATGCACGACTGGGTCGCACGAACTTGCTCGAATGTGTGACAGTGGTTTAGGGGCTTGAGATTTTGATAAAAATAAAATTTTTTAAATTTTTTTAAATAAATACTTAAACTAATTTGAGCTGAAAAAAAGTACGCCCTTTTATTTCTTGGATAAATTTGAATTTATGAGAATAAATTTATAAAAATCTGTATAGTGGTTTTTGAGAAAAAAAGTTTTTTTCGAAAAACTTTATGAAAAAATTTTAAAAAAAAATTCAAAAACGCCAGTTTATAGGTATTCAGCAAATACAGTTATTTAAAATTTTTAGAAAAAAATTTAATAAGCAGCTTTCAAAATATTAATTTTTTAAATTTTTTTTTGAAAAATGCTTTTAAAAATACAAAAAAATATTTTTCAAAATTATTGGTACGCAATACAAATTGAACTACCTACAGCTATATGTGTGTGAAGTTTCGAAAGAATTGGTTGAGTCGTTTTTGAGTTAGTCGAAAGCAAAAAAAAACGGTCCTACGGAAAGTACCGTTCTTAGCCATTTTTTAAACTTTTTTTTCAGCCATATGATTGGTCGTACCTAAAAAGCAACACTGATTTTTTTAAATAGAAATCGTTAGAGCCGTTTTTGAGGAAAATAAGCTTTAACGTAACGGTTGTATGGCAGGTACCGTTATTTTTTGATCTAAAAAAAAAATTCAATTTCCCCTCTGTACAATACCTAAAAAAGTCTATATACCAAGTTTGAAGCAATTCGGCCCACCCGTTTGGGCTGTAGGTCTCTATACATACAGACAGACAGACAGACATACAGACGGACACAATTTTTAGACCATCTTTTTTCGTCTTCGCTATCATCGTAATGTCATGTTTGATTGTTATCTCAAATTTTTTTTTTTCGACGAATGCATAACTTGCCTTATAGTACCTATAATCGCAAGTAATAATTAGGTGAACATTTTTTTTGTTGGCAAAATAGCTCCAATCAAGGTTGGGGCCCATGAGATACGCTCTCAACCATTTTCCATTGAATCCATTGAAGGATTTCTCACTTCTTCAAAAGAGGAAAAAAAATAATATGGAGTCAGGGATCGAAGCCAAAACTTTTGGGGTACCATATGCTAGTCAGACACACTAACTACTTCGCCCCGGGATACTACAGTTATAAAATATTAATTAATTGACAAACCTCGTAACAAATCTTAAGTTTAGTTACAGCTTTAAAAAAATGTACTTCATAATGTAGGGTAGAATTTGTTCCAAAGCTGTCATCATCAGTCAATCATCAAACATAAATTATCACATCAAATTAAATTTGCTTCAAAAATTGAACATGACCTTTAACCTATAGTTAAATGAAGTCAAATCGATTTTATGCTCCCCTTCATCCATCATTATAAATTTTCGATCAAGTTCTTTGCATAATAAATTTATTCAGCCACCAATCTTTCAATCCAACACCTAAATTGCTCCCACAATCGCTCTTCACAGACGTTGTGCTGTGGTGTCAGACACCGCCCCCCGCCACCGTCGCACCGGGGTAAATGCTTTTTTTTTTCTTCGATGAAGAGCTATAATATCCGATTACTCACAAATGTAGATAGATTTTTTTTTTACTGCTCATCCATAATTTTATCAATTATTAGCATAAAACGTTCTAAAAGGAACTTTTTCTCAATTTGTTTTTATTTCGATTTTTTTTTTTGAGTCGGCATTTTTTAAAGTTAATTTTCGTAGAACATCCTCTCCATCAAGCTTAACAAAAAAAAAAAATAAACAACAACAAAGAAGTCCTTCTTCATTTTGAGTTTACAGCGAAAGCGATAATCAAACGTCATCCGTGCGAAAAAATGCCTTGATAAATAATTTTTGTTCTCTTTCGTCTCTTATCTGTGTCTACCAGGAAATAAGGAGACCACCACCGCACCATCAGGATTCAGGAAGAAAGAAGGATAAGATAATTTCAAGACAAAAACAAGGGGATGTAAGAAAAAATTATAAAAAAAAAAATGGAGACTCCATCAAGATTTTTCTTTCATACTCGTATCTCATCGTGTTTCGTCCCCATTACTTTCCTTGCTTTCTCTTTCGATTTCGTTTTGATGGAATTTCGGTTTACTTAAAATATTATAAAAAAAAAAAAAAAATTGCTAACAAGTATTGGGGTTGGAATTTTTCATTCCAACGCAACGTTGTGGAATGGCGATGCGATGGCGGCGCACCCATCAAAATACAGCTGACTAAATCCTTCCCAAATTTCTTCTTTTTTCTTCCTAACACATCTCACACCGGTATGCAAAGTTCCTTTTTTCCTTTGATATTGGTTCGTTACTCTAAGCCTCACAAAAAAAAAATCCATCCTGAAAAAATAGCAGGACCCCAAAATTACCTTTTACCTTTCTCTTCGTGTTTGAGCCTAAATTGATTATTATTTTTATTTGAAGGAACAAGGATAAAACGAAGAAATGAATGAGGAAATAATCGTTGATATTTACGTTGGCGTACCGAGAAATTAAGGATTTTTCTTCATACCCTTACGTATACAGCAAAAAGGAGCAAACTGAAAAGAATATAAGATTTAAGCATTGTAATAAGGTGTGTCGTTCTTGTTGAGAGCATATAGGTACCCCTCAAAGCTCATGTGTTGTGTAGTATTATAGGATCACATTATCCTTTTCTTTTTTTTTTTTGTGAATCGAGGGAGGAGACACAATCTCGACCTTAAATGATTTTGTGTTTTTTATATTGTTTTTTGTTTATATTTTGTATCCTTTTATTTTGTTGAATTAAATCTTAGGTTAAGTATTCTGATTCTCTTGGCGTGTCCTTTTCAACCCACATAGATGTGTTGTTTTGACCTTTATAACTTTATAATAGTCATTTACAATATGAACTTGATCTACTGCTCTAGAGATCTAGCTAGAAGGGCAAGAGGTTCAAGCACTTTTGTAAGGATTCATATTCGTTTTTATCATATGTCGCTAATTTACATAGTTCCACAACCGAAGTGGTAAATCTGTAACCAGTAGAAGGGAAGCTCTTGTTTACACATTTTTGATTAAAGAATCACTAAGCATGCTTTGGATTGATTATTTATAAAAGCAAGGGAAATATTAAAGGCCCAATACCTTCCAGCATATCAGTCTTGAAAACTAATCGAATTTTCCCATTTTCTAGTATTAGTCGTGTCGATTTGACTCTTAGGGGAATTTTAGTTTCGGTTAAAACTATACGGGGTATTCTGCATAAGTTGTAAACAAATAACGCTAGAGCGTGAAGAATGGTATTGAAAAATTTCAACTAAACAAAATCTTCAAAAGCCTGTTCAGAAATATTCAAAATATAACATTTCTTGATTGTTTGTGTTGTTTCAACTTACCCCGCCTATGGTATTAGTTGTAGCAACGTTATTATTTCTTTCGCTTAAATACCCACCTTACAGTGGTTAGTACAGACCCTATATATTATTTTTCCGCATAGATCTGACTGAATTTTTGACAATGGCTTCAGTTATATCGAACATTAAGGGCTTCGGTCAATTGTGGTTTAGCCGAATAGACCTGTGACTTCGGGAAACCCCCCACAAAAATGTGTAGCGCAGCCAATCACGTGATCTAAAAAACCCATTCACATCATCTTATACTCAAATCGTCCATGCAAAATATCAATCGTGGCATCCACTTTGTATCTCGGAGGTTCATCCTTCAGAGTCTAGGTCCATTGACGGTGACCAACCTTGTTTTCGAAAATGTTCTGACTAACGACACCTCGGGAGAAAATCAGCACCAAACGGTATTTTTTTGGGAACCCCTTCGTCATACACGGCAATTTTGCTTGTTGACCCAGACAATCTACAAAAATGAACCTCATCGCTAAAGATAATTTTCGACCACAATTCCAAGCCTTCCGAAGCCCAGTCAGCTTTAATATTTCGACGTCTTACCTTATAGTGTTACTTGACATGGTGATTTAGCATTAAGAACTGATAACAGATTTGACAGATGTCACTGAAACAACATGGCCGCCACAGGCCTACAAAATCTACCCGTGCCAGTTGAAAAACCATTGCATATTATAAACTATAGTATTCCCACTTGAGGTGCGCCATCTATCGACGAAAAACTAAGCTCTAGAATACCATGGGAAGCAACAACAACAAATTCCACCATTTTAATTGTTGTTCTTGCTTCCCATGGTATTCAAGAGCTTAGTTTTTCGTCGATAGATGGCGCACCTCAAGTGGTAGTACTATAGTTTATATATACAATGGAAAAACCCTTTAGTTAAGGCATACTGTCTTATGAACTTGAAGTTCTTTCTTGTTATAAGTGTAACAACTAATTCAACGAACGTCGCCCTTAACATTGGTTCATGTCATGTCACTATGTCAGCCTTATGACAGGGATGTTGGTAGTACTGCCATCTGTCAATTCGATTATTCGAGAAGAAAATGTCACTTTTTGATATTAAACGTTTATGTTCGGATGTAAAAAAGATAGCGTCTGGTTGTTGCTTAATAAATTAATATAAATTTTATTGAGTTGGTTTTTCTTTAGTTGACATAAGGATGTTTCAGGTGAACAATTAGGGCTCCAGCTCCAGGTGGTTAAAAACGAAGGGTCAACGATGAACCCGGATCATAATTGAGATATAAGAGTTATCTCTGTTTCAGCGGTACTACTTCAAGAAATGAAAAATTAATATTTCTACATTTTCAAAATGTTCACCATGTTCGGTTATGTCCCTTTTTTTATGTCAGACATCAGATCATTGTCAAAAAACGGCCCTTCACCAATTTGTTTTCCTTTTAAAGAAAAAAACCATTTTGTCGTTTACAAAATTTTCAAAAAAAAAAGTCTGGTTGTCCTTTCTTGCGAAACAAACTACAATCAAAATTTCAATTTTAAACACTGCCACGCTTTTTCTACAATCTACACCTCCTTCATTTTGATAACTGCTTCACTTGGCACATTATTTGAGTTCGGTCGGTTTGCTAACTAACCGAAACACACACACACACATACAAACAGACACAGGCAGTCTAGTCTTAAGTTGTATTATTTATCGCATAGATACTGAAATTGAGAAGCCGGCAAGCCCTTGAGACAGATCGCGATAAAAGAGTTCCTGCCTATCCATCCCCCTTCTTATGATGACAGAGTCTCTATACCTACTGCCTTAAAAGGTTTTTGGCCCCAAGACCCCCTCACAGTAAAAATGACCAACGACAGCCACGGTCGGTCTCGGTCGTCTTTGTTGTCATCGTATAGTCCACATGCTGACGTTGGCAAAACTGGAAAATGAAATTCATAAATAATTTCCAGTTCGCGTCCAGATCCAGACACGCAAAAAAATGCAGATAGGTGGAAATGATATCCCGTTGTTTTTTTTTTTTTTTTTTTGTAAGTAGCCAGTAGCCACTCTTAAGTCCTGCATGTGAGTTGTTTGTGTGCAGCAGCAGTAGTATGCCTGGAGGTCCTTTCTTTTCGTTAGAAACGGCTAGGATATTTTTTTTATTAGGAGATTTGGTTCCGCTAGTATTTTTTGCCACAACCCCAAACGTCAGTAACACGTTTGAATTTAGGTTTGCTTACATGTGTCTGTGACTTTTTCCTGTATGGAACGCTGTAACCATCACGAATTCCATTTACATTATTGTTTGGTCCTGAAAGTTCCATCGGTCATCGTTGCTCTAGCTAGGTAGAAAGAAGATTGGGTGCTTGATGTGCGTTGCGTATACAGGCTTGCAGAATATCCCTAATCCTTTTTTTTTTTTTTTGGTACTGCATCCTGTATATGAGAAAAAGTAACACACGTAGCAGACAACATCAGTTACATTGAATCCGAAGCACCAACTCTGAATGGTAGAAGTTGAAGAGCGATGGCAATGGCAAAGGACGTGCTTGGTTCCAAAAGGTAAATTTGTAGTTGATTGATGGGGTATTCTCGTGTCGAGTCCTGGATTTTGGTTTGGTTTGGTTTGGAAGTTATATTCATACGGTTTTTTTTTATTATCATTCTTCGTTGCTTTTGCTGCTACTCAATCAACTCTGTGCATTCGCCGCACATGGAGGTTTGATGAATGAAAATTCGCTGAGATGAGTGCGAGTAAAGTGAGTTCATGGAAAAGAGCTTTGGATTAGTGCTAAGTCCTTGAGGATTTCCTGAAAGGAGAAAATGCAGAGAGCCAGTTGGTAGGTAGGTACACCAGTCTAATAAAAAGTGAGTGTTGCTTCTTGGGAAAAAGGATAATTGGATAGGTAAACAATGTAAGAGAGAGAGTAGGTATAAGGTTAGTGCCGGGACTCTGGCACTGGGAGGTGAATAGAATGAAGAATAATGGGAATTATGCGCTCTACCAGGAAGGACTTTATAAATATACCTACTCGCACGAAAGCAAAGGGAGCTATTCCAGATCTCGGGTTCTTACCCTCGTAATTTTACCAGTTTAGCAAAGGAAAGCCAGGTTTTACTAGTTAGTTTGCATCAAGAGTTTTACATGAAGAGCTTACTCTTGTAAAAAGAACATTTTGTTTAGTGGATAATTATTTTGCTCTTCACTTATGTATTTTTTATTTATGGTTGAAATTAGATCGTTAGTAACCATGTAAGTTGTAATATTTCTAAGATATGTAGGTACGTGGAAAAAGGGTTTTCTCGTCATTATTAAATTTTATGGTTGGTTGAGTATAGCAACATAATAGTTCCTTTTGGTTTTCCTGCTTAAGTATGGACATAACGATAGCAATTTCAATAATCTTATTTGTTATCATACTTTCAGTACTAAGGCAATTGCGTTGAAATGAAAAATGATTTATATTATTTTTTATATTTTTTTAAAAGTGTGTTAGCTTCAAAAAATTGAACCTTGGCATGATTTGTGAAAAAGATCTGGTTTGATCGACAATTTGTATACCCTATTCCATAGAGTGGTTAAATTGTCCATCCAACCAAAAACACGCCCACAATCGCTATTTTTGTTGAACAACCTCTGTTTATATTTAAGACCGAAACCTATAATTTTTTGGGACTATAAGTTGTAAGTAAACATCTTGTGTATGAAAGAAAAAGAAAAGATTTTGGATGTTGTAGATGCCCACTTTTCAAGTGAAACTATAAACACAACTTATGTTTGCACATTGACGGTAGATATGATAAACCCACAAGCCAAACATTATGTTTCTATCAGTTCAAACTAAATAAAAAAGAAAATATTTAAATTTTAATTTCGGGCGTGGCTTATGCCCACTAAAAGCACAAAGAAACATAGTCCTACACATTATTAAAGGGACCCATGTTAATTTTCAAACAATGTTTAGCGTACTCAATATAAAAAGTATTTATTAAAAAAGTGATTTGTATGAGGTTTTCCAATACATCCACTTTTAAGGGCGCTATATTTAAAATACCTGTTTATAGTTAAATTTTAAAAAAAAAATCACTCCATTCAGCTGTGATCTTTTTCTAATGCTTAAAAAATTACCTATGATCAAAGCTTAGTCAGTGGCTTTAAGGACACGCCTACATTTAAGGGGAGTTTACTTAAAAAGTCTAAATCTGCATTTTGTTATTTACCAATGTTTATCTACTAACCTGTCGCTTGCAGTTTTGAAGTAAAAATACAACCGATAGGGTCATTCAAAATCTAATTTTTCAAATTTCAAGATATTTGGTGTATTATAGTTATAGAATCGGGCTTTGAGCTTTAAATTGTATGAAACTGAGCTCATAGTAATGGTTTTGTCTTGGCAAAATAAATTTGAAACTGTGGGCGTGTTACAGGCCTTTTTTTAAGTACGCTAGCAGTAATCGAATAACGGACACAAAATTAATTATACTGTACTTTCTACTCTCTGTTAAAGAAGTATTTTATTTTATTTTTATACACAGACACAGCCCACTTAGAGCATGCATTTTTGTAATACAAATTTGGTACCAAATAATTTGTCACAAACCAACTCATATGGGGATAGGGTATTCTACAGATCGTTGCGAATGTCCCTTCTGTAGCTCTCGCTTTTGTGTTTTTAGAGTAAAAGAACTTAAATTGGCATCTCTGTTTTCATTTACATCTATTTTGTCATCTGCCATGTGATTTATCTTAAGTTTGGTCAACGGCTGTATTGTACGAAACTAAAACTTTCTATAAAATTACATAAATATTTAAATTCCGAACGAAATGAAACGCGATGATCCTTTATTGTTGGGAACAAGATTGTACTGAAAAAACCTAACATTTATTTTACATGCCGTAGCTTGCGGTAGCTCGCCCGAGCTATTACAAAGTTTGATTAAGACTAAAGTTTATTATACATTGCATTAGCTTGCTCATAGTCATAGCTTTATATTTAATTTAAGAGAGAAATATGCTCTTCTCGACAAAGAGAGCTTTCCTGTTAATTCTCGTATGACTTGCAAGCAATACAACGGCCTTGTAAGTGTGCTTGTAAGTGTGTATTCTTCGTGAATTTATCTGCGCAGTAAAATAAAATATAAAATGAATCGACTGACGCCTGAACAATGCATGGAAAATGTGCATATTTGTTAAGAAAGTTTGGTTGAGCGATGAAGCTCATTTTTGGTTGAATGGCTACGTAAAAATGCAAAACTGCCGTATTCGGAGTTTAGATAATATTCAAGCCATTTTTGATAATTTTTTCGTTTTTGAGTTGAATACCCTTGATGGGGGTTAGCTGTGGTTTCAACAAGACAGCGCAACATTTCCTCAGTTTATTTTGAAGGAAATGTTTCTTGAGCGCAAAGTTTCGCGTTACGGATCTGTTAGTTTGGCCTCAAGGATCTTGCGATTTGAAACAGTAGACTATTTTCTGTGATATGTAAATTCGCTAGTCCACACCGATAAACCAGAGACGATTGACGATTTTGAAAACAACATTTGCCGCGATATTGCCGATATACGACCCAAAATGCTATTAAGAATGATCAAAAATTGGACCTCAAGATCTGACTACATCTGAGCCAGCCGCAGTGGCACTATGCCAGAAATCATATTCAAATAAATATGACAATGAATTATCTTTCAAATAAAATCAATTTTGTATCAATAAATACAATTTTCTGTGTTTTGTTTCTGTTTTTAGTTCTATACATCTAAAAAAAACACCCTTTAAGTATTAATATGAAAAAACGATAAATATTAACACGCAAAATACACAATTTGCGTGACAGGTACTTCCGTACGGTTTCGTCCATTATGGGTTTTCGTTTGACAGAACGGAAGGGAGCATTTAATACGGTTCTGACACTAGCTTCCGCTGGCTTCCGTCTTGCACGAACAGTCAAGGCTATCATTCGTAACAAGCTTAATCAATTCAATATACACAGGTACGCATTGTTTGTAACCAATGCTACTTTGAGATGATGAATATCCTTTTTTCAAAATAGTTTTTCTTCCATTTTGTCATTATTCGGTAATTATTGATTTTGTTTCAAAAACCCCAACAGCTACAGCATTAAAGGCTTATTTTTGAACTATGCATATTGAAAAAAAATTCAAATAAATTAATTTCACTATATTGCCATCAATTTAAATTTTGATTTGAATCTGATTCAATTTAAAACCAATTGACAGATAAATCCTTTGATAATTAATCGCTCTTTCGTTTGTACTATATTTTCAGGTAAGAATTGGATATCATCACTTGAATGAATCAACCATTATTTAAACTTCCAAATTCATTTCAAAGATACATCTTAGCAGGTAAGTTTGTGGTCACTTTGATCTTGGAGAGCATCCTGGGATCTAAATGATTAGCAAATTCTCCCAGCAATCCTTACATTATACTTCAGTCAGTCAGTCAGTTGGTAATGCCCACTTTAGTTTCGAAAATAGCCTTTGCAACAATTTGCTAATTTAATTGCAAAATGCCATCTGCACACACATATCAGTTGGAAAATGAAGAATCCTTTTGGTGTATGGCTATAAAGGTTTTGTATTAACAGAACAGTCCACAACAAAGGGAAGAAGAAGTGAAAAGCACCTGACTGACTGACCAAACGACCATCATTTCTAGATACAGGTTAATTGCCGAATGGAAATGTCGTAAGCAAATTAACATTCTAATTTCGTTGTCCTTGGGACTCCATCAGGACTAAGGGTATGCAGCAGTATTTTGCTTTATATAAGGACAACGAACACTTATGGTCCTTTTGAAGGGAGAGTGTGGGTAGTGGATAACCAGAACCACTCAATCCACCCAACTGATATTATGGCCTTCTGCTGCATGTAGTATACTCTTTTGCAATTTCAAAATTCCAAATATAATTATCAGACATGTCAGAGTCGGTTGCTTTTGATTATCCTTCTAGCGAAAGGATTGAGGTAGCTGCAGAATATTCAATAATCCAGTACCAACAGCAATAGCAACAGCAGCGTATAGGGCATGTCTTCTGCTGTCAACTGCAGTCTCGTAATTAGCCTTTTGCCTTGATGTCCTTCAAATGTGTTTCTCTATCCTTTGTGCAAATAGCATAATTCATCCAGTGTATGTGTGTGTGTGTGTGTGTAGGATGGTATGTTTTAAACTCGTTCACATACAGTGTATATATCAATTAAATACCCTTGCCTTTCAGCTGCCATACAAATATACCTAGATATTCGAAATGGCATTGATGGCACTCCTTTCAAAAAAAAAAAGAAAAAAAAAAAGGAACATCGCTTCAAATAGATACAGTCAGCAACAGATACAGATGCAAAATATCAATCACCAGAATTAGTTCAATCTCAATTTGCCTGGTTTCTGTCAGAATCAGAGAGCTAAGGCTGCCAACTGGTAACTGAGATTTCAATTCTAGAGTGCGGTCAAAAGGATGAATAAGAAGCGCTACCTTCCCATTCCATACAACTCATCCTTTTGTCCCATCAAAGACTCCTGAAAATGATGAGAAGGCAAATATGTTTATATGATATCAATCCTTGTCAGATGAAAGAAACCTGACCTGAAACTAATGCTAGAATGCAGGAATTTGCCTGTGCCAGCGAATCTGATGTGAGATGCTGATGCTGATGCTGATGCATTCGCTTCCAACTGCACATTCACATAGGTATGTTATGTATCTGTAACTCTATTATGATACATTTATATGGGAAACTGCTGAGGTAGGGAAATTCCTTTAAGAAGCAAGAACCAGGACGAAGGTTGGACGGGTTGGAGAGATGCCAATAAGTAAAATTTGTCTATAGTGTTGGGGGTATTCGGAAATATCCAATACTCAATTCCATTTCAAATTCGATACCTATGCATGTAATGGGAAAACACATACAGGTTGGTGTAATGCAATAACTATGAGACACCGACAAAATCATGCGAATGATACAATTTTAAGGGACCAGTACAAAGGTGAATTTTTCAAAACTATTAGTTTGCTTAAATTGAATTTATTTCGTGAATGATTCAGAGATTTCGTGAAAGTGACAGAGTGACAGAGTAACAGAGAAACAGAGTAACAGACTAACAGACTAACAGAGTAACAGAGTAACAGAGTAACAGAGTAACAGAGTAACAGAGTAACAGAGTAACAGAGCAACAGAGTAACAGAGTAACAGAGTAACAGAGTAACAGAGTAACAGATTAACAGAGTAACAGAGTAACAGAGTAACAGAGTAACAGAGTAACAGAGTAACAGAGTAACAGAGTAACAGAGTAACAGAGTAACAGAGTAACAGAGTAACAGAGTAACAGAGTAACAGAGTAACAGAGTAACAGAGTAACAGAGTAACAGAGTAACAGAGTAACAGAGTAACAGAGTAACAGAGTAACAGAGTAACAGAGTAACAGAGTAACAGAGTAACAGTGTAACAGAGTAACAGAGTAACAGAGTAAAACTTCCGGATTTGGATTGAAGAAAATCCTAGTGACATTGTAGAAAACCCGTTATTTCCTGAACAAGTCACTGTTTAGTAAGCTTTTGGGCCAGTGTAGTCATTGGTCCGTTTTTATTCAAAAATGATGCCTACCTGAAGGTAACCAGTTAATGGTGACCGCCACAGGGCCATCATCACCAACTTTTGTGTAAGACAATTGAGTACCCTAAAGTGGAGGAAATGTGGTTCCAACACAACCGTGCAATACGCATGGAACAATATTACTGATACATTTAGCGAAGAAATAATTTCCGTGAAGTGGTTCCCAAGATCGTACGATTTTACACTGTTGGATTTTTTTTGTGGGGCTATGTGAAGTCTCTGTTCTACTCCGCCGATAAGTCGCAGACGTTAAGTATTTTGGTAGACACCTTATTACAGATAATAAATGCAGTCTTCATTGCTCCAAACATTTATAGAAAACTGGACTTGTCGATTGGACTTCATCCGTGCCAGCCAGAAATCATATATTAAATTAAAAATGACAGTAATCTCAAATTTGTTTCAATTATTACTCTACATCTGTGTAGCTATATGTATTTTATTTCTTTTTAAAGATTTCATTTCATTTAATTTCATTTTGAGAAACTACAGTTTTTGTGAAATTCTTAAAACAAGAAGATGAAGATAGCTCTCATGCATAAGATATGGAATAAGCCAATATATATCTGTCAGTTGGACTTTTAGGTGATTATATCCTTTCGGATGGGAATATGTGTGTGCTTCGGAACGCAACTTCTATCTAACAGCCAAAAGACTATAGCTGCCATACGAGTACGAGTAGAGTAGAACACATCTAGGAAATAGAATTGTCTTGGAATAAATTTAAAGCTTGTTTTCAGAGAGGAATGACGATTGGAATCGTTATTCAATAATGTTGCTTCATCGATGCAGTGTGGAATGAATTGAAATCCAGGTGATTTGATTTAGAGAAACTGTACCATATATTCAATCAAGATGCAATTTTCTGATCGATTTCTAGAGAAATTGGATACGGTTCTTTTTTTTTTTTTTTTTTTTTTTTTTTTGTCTTTTATTACTACAAAATCTCTATAAACTGAATCGGAATCCGATTTTTTTCAGGATTTTCTATGTGGGAATCTGTTTTAAAGTGCAAGAAAATATGTAGATATGGATGTGTCGGATATATGGAAAAACGTTTTGTCTTTAATAAAGTTATATGTTGATAAAGGACTCAATAAAGATGATGTTAAGAAGATAAATTTAGAGATATTTAGAAACAAACTATAGAATTCTAGTGAAGTATCTTGATTTTTGATTAGATCATAAGTGTTCGGATCAGTGAACTACATTAAATGAACATTTTGTCAGTTGAAAATCAATTTGTATAAACTTATTCAACTGTGGTTTGCATTGACCAATATTTATTGTCCTTATATTTACAATCTAGGCAGCGATGAAGAAATATTCATATACAAACCAATAATTTTGTTATAGTCGTAAGGGACTGCTGTGTCCTTAACGAAATTCTAAATGTACTCTGACTCATGAGAAAGCAACTCTGGTAGGCGAGGAGATTTAGGGCCACCCTTTCACTGTTTTGTCAATAACTATGCAAAATGTTCATCAATAATAGAAAAAGTCTCCATGAAATTCCCTCCTCATTCTTTTGTGGATTTTTTTTGTAGGATCATATTCAGTCGCTTAAATTTATTGCAAAAAAAATTTCAAACGCATTTTATTATTTTAATAAAAAAAAAAACGTTAAACCCAAAATTTTCCCATGAGTTGCAGCTGAAGGATTAAAATCAAGATGGCTTTGTGACATTTAGTTGTTTGTTTAGATATATTTTTTTTTATCGGACAGTGTTGAAATTTGTAGTTAAAAAAAACGAATTAGAATATTGAATAACAACATTAAGTGGGGATTTCAACAAAAAAAAAAAAATAAATGCAGGGATTTGAAAATATTATTCCTTAATTTCTTTTTTAAAGTCTTTGATTGAAGAGGTTTCTTAAAAGGTTACCATATGATGGTCCATGTAGAGATTGCCTTCCGTTAACAATTCAATATAGTCACCCGAGATAGAGTTGCGGATAGAAACAAAATTCTTGCCTTCCAGTATCTCAAGGATTGAAGAATAGCCTCTGCCTAAAAAAAAAGACCAAAGTATTTGAGATGCAATTGAACAATCTCCCTGATATTTTTTTTTTCTGAATCGGAACACATGGAGCTGTGACAGATGTCTGGTTTCAACAAAACGGGACCACAACCTACAGAGCAACAGCTTGTACCGACTTTTCCACAACAGATTTTGCGAGCTCCTTATCTCCTTAGGACGCAATCAGAACTGGCGAACACACTTTCCTAATTTGGCCAGTGCGATTTTTTTCTTTGGTGGATCATAAAAGTGCTTTTTCACGACGACGCAATGGTAGTCTTAAACCCAGGTATACCCTAAACCAACACTTTAAGATTTTCCATATTCACGTGGCAATGCTTGAAAGAGTGCACGAAAACTTAAAAAAAAGTCTAAGACTATGGTGTAAGGAAGCGTACTAAGTCTCAAAAAAAAAAAAATTAAATCCAACTACCTGTTGTCCTCCTCCCGCGACATGCATAATAAACATGGACAAAATCTATCTCGAAATCTCCAAATATTCCGTGTCCGTGCTCGAAGTTTTCAAACAAACTCTCATGAAATTTTCTTATTGTGATATCAAAACAATAAGTTATAAGAATTAACAGTTTCTAAACAAGCGATTTAATCGCATGATTCACTACATGAACATATTTTTTTAGAGATATTGGATTTTCGCGGATTCTCTCTTTGAGGATATCGTCGCTGGAGGTTTTTGGGTTTGGGGGTCATGACCTGGGCAAACATTCACCGACCACATGTGCGAGGCTTTCCTTTAAAGTTAGTTTAAAATTATAGTAACTTTAAACTTTCATTTAGAACTAGCCATTTTTGAACAGTTTTCGTTAATTTCATTTTTCAAATCTATTCGTCTCCAACTTTGCTTCACTCGGCGTTAAACGGATATAATAAACAAAAATCACACGTGGACGACTAGTTTTTACACATAGTTGGCGCCCAACGTAGGTGCCGAGACGGAAGAAATAAATTTTGTTTTTTTTTAACATATTTTTTCCCACATGAACAGCATTAGTTTTTACCTGTCAAATGGTGGTACAAAAATAAAATAACACCAAGCCTTGTTAGAAAAAAAAGACACAAGCTACATAAGGATGAGGCTCTTAAGTTCCTAAATCTGGTTGTAAGGGTTTCAAGAACTAATACAAAATCAAAAACAAAAAAAAAAACTAAATTCGAAAATCCAGATACATACGTCAATGTTTGATCTTGTTCTAAGAATTGTCCTTATTGATAATTTGGAGTCTTTAATTTTCTTGACATTGATCTGCCATTCCTTGAATTAACAAATAGATGATCTGGAAGTCATCAACTAAGCCACCGAAATCCATCTATTTTTTTATATGCCAACGTTGAAACCTGTGTTCTTGTATTTCTGTATTCATTTATTAAATTTTGTCCACTTTTCTGACCAGTATTTCTTGAGAAACATTTAAATATTTAATCAGGACCTTCAGACGAGTTATTCAAAACAAAATTACAGTTATATTCCTGTCTGCGACATTTTTATCTTTAAATACGAACATTAAATCAACCAGCTGTTTCAATAATTTATATTATATTCACTCTCTATCCCCACAGTTCACTCCATGTCATGGTCATCATGCCGATGCCGGGAGCATTTGTTTTGTACCTTCAAAAAATAATTTCTCTCTGAACTGCTAGAATTTTTCCTTCTTAACCAGCTCTCTGGAACATATACAACATAGCTCCGAAAGATTGTTCACTCTTTTCCAATAAAACTCTCAGAGCGAACATTTTTCGCCTTTTACACTTTCTATTTTCTCCCGAAAATGCACTCTAAACTCCGAACATTCCCCGCAGCATTTTCATCATATATATTCTCTATTTATACTATAGAACTACATACTAACCATTATCCTGGAAAATCAAGGACAATATTTCCCGAATGCGATTTCACCGACTCAGTTCGGTTTTCATCACAAGTGGCGTTAGACCGGTATACCGTTGTATACTACATCACCTCGTTTATTATTCTCTATTATCCTTTTTGCATAAAATTTCGGTTTCGGTACGGTTCGGTGCATGCGTACAAAAAAGGATTCTCGTCGTGTTTGTTTAAGGATAGCATTTTATTTTTCTTGACTGCGATGCTCTTATGCTGAAGCTGTAGGGGCTATGTTATTCTCTCGGAAATAGAAGTGTTGTTCTCTCATAAATTTTTTTTTTTTTTTTTTTTTGCAACTTCGTTTGTGTGTCGTTGTTCGTTTGTTTTGTCTCGTCCCATGTTTTACATCCGGTTAACTTGAATTTGTCGTGTAGCTAAAGTTGCCTCGATGCCAACGAAATGAGAAAAAAGAAAGCAAATTATTAGTCGCGGCAATATCCTTGCAGAAATTGTTATCTTTTGTGTGTGCTGTCACAGCGACAGCAAAAGTTCCTTAATTCAATTCAAACATGATGGAAAAAAATACAACGACGGGCGATGCCGGTTCTTGGAAATTGATTTTAACCTAAATTTTTCAAGGATTAAAGCGATTTTGTATTTTTTTCTTTTTACATAAATAAATAAAATTGGCAGGATAAAACTGATGGTAAAGTTAAAACAAAACAAAAATGCTTGGTTAATCTAAGTTTTGATGGTGACAAGATATATTTGAAAAAAAGTACTCATACGCCCCAGTCACTGTCGTATCAATATGGGTAAAAGTTATATTTGATTTCATTGAAAGGACTCTGTTTATGTGGATATTATATTTTGCTGCTTTTTGGAAGCATACTTTTTTTCTAAGCTTAGTAAGCTAAATCAAAATGTAAAAATTAATTGTTTTAAAAGATGGTGGAACCTAGAGACCCACGCTGCATTCAAATAAAGCGTTACTTACATTTCTAAGAAAAGACGTACCAACTTTTATGTTCAAGTCGTTGCATTATAAAATGTTTGTATTATTTCAATTATTCTAACAAAATCATAAAAATGGTGGGCTTCATGGATATTATTAGCTCAGCTCTCTTAACAGCTTTTTCGATTTCTGCATATAGAAAATTAAAATGGCCAGTTTATAGCTTTGATTCAATATTGTTTCAAATATCGTTTGCATTGAAGTGTTGCAGACCAATTAGTCAATTAGTGAAGTAGATGCAATTTATAAATCAAGATGGGAGCAAAACTTTAAGATAATTATTTTCAAAACATAATCCTATCATCCGGGACGAGCCCCCATGTTATGTTTCAAATGGTTCGTTAGTTTTTAAACATTTAAACCAATAAAACAGAGAAAGTAGATAGCTTGAAATCGGTGCTGCTTTCAGACTTAAGAAAGAAATTAACTGAAAATCAGGTGTTTTCGAATTCGTAATAGATCTATCTTCGAGAATTTTGAATGCACTGCCTATAATAACTGCTGTTTTGTGTTGTCCATGTAGTATCTTTTTTTTTGCCACATATGTCGCGTGCTTGGATGCTTGACAGAGATCAATTTATATGTGTCCCCTGCTGTTTGTGTTGAACGGTTTGGTCCGGGCTAGAGTCTGATCTGATTTCGTTGAGTGTGCATGAGCATATCTGATGTTTCTTGGCCTAGACCATTCAGGTGCTCATCTGGAAGTGACATTCCACCTGAATCTATATTCTGGTACCACGTTAGAGACGCCCTCTTGGTTGAAGAGGTTTACCTTGTTTCACGACACTTGGCTTCTCCACCTTAAACTATATCTATGAGGTAGGTAGGAGTATCGTGGTGGCTGTGGCGAAAAAATGGCAATTCAAAATCCTTGGATGCAAGAGGTGTAAGATAAGCCTCGCTTCTCAGCAAGGGGTGCAGACATGCCTCAACACGTTCACAATTTGAAATTCGGTTACCACTACCTGAATGCCTTGTTCAACACTTAATCTCAATTCTGTTATGTCGGTAGGGTTACCATGGGATTAGCCTTAGTTGGCTGGTTTACACTTGAAGCTTGCTTCATACTTTCCAAGTAGTCGGATATTATTCCCACTTCTTCGTCGGTTCGTCGAAGATGTAGACTTCTGCATTGCATCTTCTTTGCTAATTTTTTTTTTCTTCGTTAAAACTGACAGGACCATAAACCGTACGTAAAACTTTTCTCTCTAATACTTGGCAGGATCCGTACAATACAGCAGGATCCGGGTGATGAGTGATATGTCCAGCATTTCCTTAAAAAAAAAATAAGGTGCAATCAGAGATTGAACCAAAAACCTTAGGTGTAGCAGTCTGATACAATTGCGAATACGCCAAGGAGCACTTTCAACTGCTATAGGTACTGCGGAAACCAAAACCCCAAAAATTCTTTCTTAAATATCTGTGTCCAACGTGTGGTACTAGCATCCACCAAAAAAAATCATTTTGAAATGAATTTGTTGACCGATTTCAATTACTGTGCGCCATCATTGAAATACTGAAATTCCCTACCAATTTTTAGGAACGTTAATTCATTGAAAATATAATTATGTTAATCTGATCTCACGACAGCGGTCCTTTTGCCTCCTTGAAAAAAAAAAAAAATGACATTTGTCCAGATTGCACTGATATAGACTCCCAGACAAGAATATTTGTTTAAATTACAAAAATCACTTACAGGACCTTGTCTTGGAATGGGATATTACCATTCCATACCTACTTACAAAAATAAGATATTCTAATGTTCTTGACTCAAGACCAAATTCCATTTATTTACTGAGCAAATCATTTGAAACATTTAAATTGGGCGCCTAAGCAAATAAAAGTATATCAAGTCAAATAGAGCTCCTTTCATATAGCTTGCTCCATAGCTTGCTCCATAACAGCAACAAAATGAATTTTCCCTTTGTAACTGTTTTTTTGTGTTGCTAGTATTTTTTTTTTTGCCATTTCAAAATATGTAGTACGACTAATATACTAGCATCGCGTTGTTGTCCTTTCAACAGGAAACACATTGATGGAGGCAACAACTTCTCTTCTCTCAGTTGAACTTTTGCAGGACAACAACCGTGCAGCGCAAGTAAAGGCAGCAGCATCAACCGGCGACTATGCCATTGTTTAGGGACATCATTTGTTTTTTTTTTTTTTTACTGGCATTTTCTATGATTGTATTGGTCTATTTTTTTGTTTTTGCATTTTTCTCATGTCCCGTTAGAGTTTTGTATATTTTGTTCCTTCAAGCAATTGTTGTGGGCAGAGCACCCACTACCACTGCCGCCCGCCGCACCGGAATAAACTTTTGTCCTTTTTAAAGTGAAATTAATGTTTTTATATATTTTTTTAAGGACTCCTCGCGAGTGTTTTGATCCTTCTCATTGTGCTGTCCCTTTCGCCCATGCTCTGTCTGATAACATTATTTGTTTGTCTGGATTGCCGTTCTTTTTGACGATGTTGATAATTTTGTTGTATGAATTTCACCATTATACTAAGAAGCAATTAATTTTCATAAAACTTGTGACTGCAAGGATTTTCAAAAACTCCCATATCAATAAATGAAGGAAAATGATGTCGCGAGAAACCTTCTTAAAACTCACTTCAGTATTTAAATAATCCATTTTGGATTTAAATTGTATATTAGCCTACTTAATTTTCTTCTATTTTAGCTTTTAAGGATTAAAATTAAAAGTTTAAACTTGTACTTCTTCTCAGCAGCAACATAGCCTTAACTCCTTTTGAGATGATTAAGTAAAAAAACAAAAATCCAGGAAGAATAATATTTCATTATGCATGGTATGATTATTTTATGTACCGCCATTCTCAGATTACACACACACACACACATATAAATACTACAAAGGAATGTGAGAAAAGTCGTTAATACAAAACTGAGTATATGGAGCGGAGCATTTATAGTATACTCCACCCACTTTAATGGCAAAGGAATTTCCGGTTCCTTGTGCTTGAAATAGTTTTTGCTTGGCGAGAATTATTGTCGACTTATATTTCTTTTATGTGAATTTGTAAACTATGCATAGCACTCTTCAACCGTCGTCGCTAAGAGTAGGAGAGACCGATGGTTAATATATAAGGGTTTTTTTAGTACGCCTTTTCAACTTTTTGGTAAAAAAAAGAAACTATTTCATTAAAGGATTTGAAAGGGAATTTAATAGAATTCAGTTTTAAAGTTTAAGAAAACGAGTTCAGGCATAGTTTTTGGTGTGTAAAAATCCTTGCTCCGGTATGGGGTATCATGAAACTCCGAACTTACTCCGAACTTTCGAATTTTGTAAGACTTGTAAACATTCTTTTATTGGAAATCGGATTTAAATTATGGTGATAGGAAGAGTTAAGACTAAGACAAATTATGAAACTCTCCCCTTTTTCAAACTTTCGAAGTCCAGATATCCGAGTCGCGGGAGAAATCAGGACGCACTACTTTCTGCACATTCGGACATACCATCAGCAAGCAGAACGGTGAAATACTATCGGACAAAAATTATATTAGGGGTATTCATGTACCTGATTTCATAAGACCATCGTAAACGTCATAACTTTTGTAAGGCTTTCCACGTCATAAGCCAACGGTCAGAATTAATGTAACGAATCCTTTACTTAAAATTGTAAGCTTTTCAACCAGAATCTGTGTCGGTATTGTCAGTAACTGCATTGGTAAAATTGAAATTGCGATCACACAACCCAAGAAAGATGTCATTGTATTTATAATCTGTATAGTACTACCAATAAGAGGAACGTTTGGCATGCCATCTATGGACAAAGTTCACAAACACTTGATTGCTGAGTTAGGAGTGGTTTTTGTCTAGATTACCATGGGAAGCAAAAACAACAATAGAAGACATTTGATGTAAAGTAGATAAGACAACTAACGCCGCCATTGACGAAATTCAGAACTAATAAAACATGCCCCATGAAATTACTATAAATATGTATATACAATGGTAACACGTGTCAGTTACTGGTAAGCAAGTTGCAATATATTCATATTTTCCTTTTACTCATTCAAACTTTAATATCTTGAACAGCCAACTGTCACGCACAGATTCTGTTGCCAGTAGAGCTTAGATATTTACGTAGCAAGTTGTCTTTCAGAAGTTTTATGACATTTTCCATAGGTACCAAATTAGTGTTATCCTCAGATTTTTAATTTATAAAATAAAAATTGTTTTTTTTATTTTTTTTTTTTATAAGTGTTGATGTACTTTTGCAGTAAACTGAGCGCTGGTCATGGTACTCACAATTTTTGCGGCAGAAACTCGACGGGTTGATGCGTTTTTTATCGGTAGGTACATCTAAATCGCTGAATTTTCAATTTTTAAAACTTCATCTTCACACTCTATCAATAGATGTTGGATGGTATATCATCTGAAGAACCACTCTCTCAGAAAAGATTTTCATCCGATGCCAGCCAAGTCTACAATGATAAGGATCTGGTATAGGGTGTCCTTGGTTTTTTGAAAGAAATAAGAAGTCATTCAAATCAGTTTTCATTGTAAAATTCAAACGTATTTGACTAAAAATCCATCATTCGTTTTATGAGCCGAGCTAAATGGCTTTCGCATTTCCAGTCCGCTTTTTGCTTTGCTTCTTTTTATCGCAACATTTTTTTTTTTTTGAAATAATAACACGGCCATTTTTCTTGAAACAGTGCTAAAGATGCTCTTCTAATCTACCTATCGAAGTACTTATCCAAATATTCTCATGGTGATCAATACAATTTTCGAAACACTTTTCACTCCAATTGAAAATCTTCGAAAAAATAAATTCTTAACTGTAGGTATCAACTAATTTCGCTGACTTTCATTAGGTATCTGTGGGAATAAGTAGAAATTGTTGAGTATTAAAATAAGACCGTACGGCCACTGACCATTAATTCGATTTTGTGAATACTCAAAAATCCACTTTTTTGAAGTGATGTTTCAGAGCTTGCAATACCGTGGAAGAGAATGACCTGTCTTCTGCAATTTGTTTCAGTAAATAATTCTTTGACCACTTTTTGCAAACAAATATAAAAATTTTCAATTTGGAATTGATTGTTGTAAGCTCATCCAGTCAATTGTCATGGATCCATGATTTTTCGCCTTTCACAATCTCTTTTGAACTATTTCAACAGTTCCTTGCACCAACCGGCACGAGCCCTTTTTCGACAGATTGAAAAATTATGAGGTACCTACAAAGCGCAAAAATCTACCAGTGCATCATCATCAGCATGCCTCAAACTAGTGATCACGATTGAGTTCGGAAAATCAACTAGGCAGACACATTTTCGTTACCACGATCATCACACACTCACTGTTGTTGGTTTTGTCTACGTCGAAAATCATAGAAAACCATTTAATTGCCACACAAGAAGCACTCCAATGACAGAGAGCGTTCTAAGTACAATTGCCATCAAAAATATCAAACAATGCCAAATGTTTACATATTCACACCGGTCGGTGTTGCCACATCTGAAGACTAACTCAGTTATCATATTTCAAAATCCTTATCTCCTAAGTTACCTTCCGACATAAGAGAAAACCAAACTAAGCATTTAGTTTTTTTGAAAAAAAAAAAACCTTCTTAAGAACAGTTGATCACAAAAGCCTTGTTTCAAAACACCCTGTTGTAAAATGTTTTAAAAATCTATCCAGTGTTCCGTATTCCTTAAAACGCCTTCAGTTTTCAATTATTTTTATTGCTAAGTTCGATAAAACAAGATCAAAAATCATAATCAAACTAACAAATCCTTTAAATCCAACATCAAAATGTTTTCTATTATATAAAACAAGTCCGTTAAGTCCTCTAAGATAGATCCTGTCAAAATATAACAACGCCATACTACGTTATTTTGTGTGCAATTCATCCTTTCAACAGAGGATTAGTTGACAAAAATCATTTTTGGCTTACACCCCATTCATATACATAATATAACAAGAATAGAGTTGCTTCCAACAATCCAGCACTCGAAATTTTCCGCAAAATTACAGCCAACACCACACAGCTAGCAGCGCACACCCAAGGACACACACAATATACAGTAAAACATCACTTACAGGGATCAACACTCCCATCTCCCTGACAATATTTATACGAGCCAGGGAGACATAACCCATGTCTAAGGACTTAAAAGCACTTAATTAAGCTACATAATGATGGTATAGTTGCGACCATTATGCGAAAGTGTTTTGTCCCGTATTTTTTTTTTTCTTCTTCTATTTTTTGGTTCCTTCTGCTGCTGATGCTGCTGCTTTGGATGGTTTGGTTACCCTTTGTTCCTAGGATTGTGTGTTCCTTATATATATATTTTTCCTTCCTTTATGTGTGTCGACACCTCTAAAAATGAAGCAAACTTAGCAGCAGACAGCACCCAGTGCGACACTATACGAGTATGTCGTCGTCGTTGGTCGTTACCATCATCGTGGTCTTCATCATCCCCAAAAACCACTGCGACCATCAACCCCCTCGTTTACATTTCCTTGATTTCACTTTTTCGGTCAAAATGGATACAGACAATGAAAGGGGTAGGTAAGAAGGTCGAAAGGTATTTAGTTTTATGTACCATGTCTTCGTTGTCGTCATCGTCATCGTCATCCTAATGCCTCCGCCGGCCAGCCGTTGTCGTTGCTTATGATGATGATGACACGACCAGGATGCTCCAGACAGTAATTACATCGCCTGAACTTAAATGGACAAAGACAAACAACTAGAATTAAAACATATAGGTACGACGTACGACTCGACTACACTCACTTCCTCCTGAGTACCTTCCCTTCTTTTACTTTAAAAAGCTTGAAACTCATAGCGACAGCGCATAGCTATAAAAGGCAAGGCCAAGTCCCATCATCATCTCTTCCCAACATTGATGATTAAATGCACATGTCACCTTAAGTTGTATGCCATTGACGTTCAAAGGAACTCAAGTCACCACTTTTTAACGGCATAAAATTGAAACATTAAATTAGTGCGCCAAAGGGGAGAGTAACAATAACGTCAACGGTAACGTTAACAGTAACGGTAAGGGTAACACTGACATTAGGGAATCTATTTCTTATTAAGGTGCACTATGTAGGGCTGACTGTTAGGTAGGCAGAAGGCAGTAGATGAAAATTACTGTAATTAGAAGCATACTTTTAGGAGCACACGTGTGTTGAAGAAAATAATTATTCTCAATAAAAGGTGAATTTCTTCATACGCTCTTCTTTTCTAATAATTTTTACTTTTTAGTAAAAATGTTTCACAAAATCAAATGTTCGTCTCATGCGTTACAAAATAAAATTTCCGAAGGAGACCTACTGTTTTATTTTGTAGACGGTACGAAAGTGCAGAAATAAATAAATAAAGGCTGTTTTTTTTAGATCAAGGTTTGTAATTATGTTTTTAAAATGATTTCGGTCAAGTGACCGCCGCGGCTGGCTCTAATAAATTCCTGGGCGATTTTGCCGACCGAATATAGAACACAGCGAAATATTATTTTGGTAATAAATTTGCGCTATTTGCAAACGTTGCTCAGGAGCCTATTAATTATGAAATGACAAACCAAACTGAGCATAAATCAAGCTGTCAAAAAGACAAACTCCGAAAAAAGTATTGCTAGATTGAAAGCCACACGTCTAAAAAAACTAATTTGAGCAAATTCATAAAAAGTTAATTAAAGGCCCTTTTAGGCACTTTTAGAGCACATTAACAAACTCAATAGTAGAATCAAGGATTGAACCCAAATCTTATGCACGCACGTTTTAAAGTCCGACCCAACAAATACTACGCTATGGGGTATTGCCTTTGGATAATACAAATGGAATTTTAGAGCTTGCAATATCATCTTTTGCAAAGTTTTTCCCCATAACGTTCAAAGCCAAAACTAAAATGTATGAACTAAAATAGAGTTAAAGGAGCACACAATTTGTAAATTCAGCTAATATGAGCTAATATGGCTTCCTGCAATAACGTGAAAGAAATAAATATATTTAAAAAGTCTCGAAAAGGTGGATGTTAAATTCTTTATTTCTTAGCCTTTCTCCATAAGTTTGCTTGGTGTCTTTTACTCTCAAATTTTGGATCACTCTTTACAGCATTTGGGTCGTATATCGGCTATAACCCGGCGTTAGATTCCAAGATATTGAAAGCCAACTCACAGGTCCAAAACGCAGAAATAAAGTGGTCAGTTAACATTTCCTTCAACAAATCAATAGTGACACAAGCTGTGTGCCATGTGATGTGCCGTCTTGTTGAAACCACAGCTCTCCGACATCAAGGGGATCCATTTACTGTAACCCTGTTGCCTTCATCGTTTTTAAAGAAACAGGGAATAATGATTCCACCAGCCAATAAAGCACAATTAACTGTCAGTTTTTCTAGTTGTATCGGCTTTTCAACTATGGCTGGAGGATTACCGACATATTAAATGCCAAATGCACTTTTGCTTATTGACATAGCCATTCTACCAAAAATGAATTTCATCTTTGAACAAAATTTTCTTTTGAAATGCGATGCGTTTCACTAACAGAACTATGTTTTTTAAAAATTATTCTGAACAATGTGCATGCATTCTTCAGGCATTAGTCGATTCATGATGAAAATGGCTGTCAATAAAAACAGTGCTGTCAACTTAAAAAAACAAATTCAGATCCCAAAACAAAAATGCATAAAATGGCGATAATTTCATGGTTGCACTTTTAGACTTAACCCCGAAATCCTCAATGGCTTAAAGTAATATTGTTTCAACTTCGCCACCCTCAAAACATCTAAATTGTAGCAAAAGTTGACACCTAAACAGAATGTGTTATAAATGGTGTGAATTGCTACAAATTCCAAATCGAAACAATTATGCAACGTTTTCACCATCACCATTTGCAAATATTAACTGGCTGCGTACACTGGTACTGGTGTAGCTGCACAAGTAGCAAGTAGTAATGTCAAAGTTAATCTCAAGAAATGTAACGCACTAAGCAGAATATCTACACGAATAAAATGTGCAGCACTGAACTCAAACAAAAATCATGTCTGCCCTTTTGGTTTTTGTTGTTTTACAGTTCAGCACGTTCGTAAAGTTGGGGTCGAGCCGACATGTACTTCAGCTACTCTCTATGCAGCTACTACAACTTCACGTTGTAGCCATGCAATACGATTAACGTACTTTTAACTTTGACATTGCTACTTGCTACTACTACAGCTACACCATTGTACGCAGCCAGTGAAACATCTTCCGATAAAATGTATCTTTGGCGACTCCTCCCTTATGCAATATTATAAACCACAGGAGAAGTATCTATACAAGCCTGAAAGAGTGGTGCATTTTTATAAAAACAAAAAGCTTCCTGCATACCTATTTATATCTTGGTGAACTTCACCTTTAAACATCATTTTTCTGTCGGCTCGTCCTCGTTGGTATGATAAAAATCGTTAACTGTCATTGCACTTAGATGTAGGTACTAGGAATGTGTCTAACACGCATATCTAGCAAATACCTTGCGAAAAGTTTCCTTCACTAAAAACTAGATGATGGTTGTTATGATTACCAAGAAGAAGGAACACGAGTAGGTATCATTATCAAGGAATGTGAAGTTTTTAATAATGACAAACTATAAGTAGCATTATGTACCCTTTTGCATTAAAGACAGGCATGTTTATATACACACATACTCTTATAAAATATAAAGACCGAGAAAAGGGCATGGGAGGAAAAGACATGCACCATACCGCACCACCTACCGTTGAGAATACGCGACGTGCTTCAAACAAGCACCAAGGACTATAAGGACCAAGGAAATTCTTAATTAAAATTTAGAGGATGATGCTGTCATAGTAGTGGATTTCAATTTTCATTATATGGTTGTTTTGACGAACGTCAAGGGGACGATATTATAGAATGGGTTATATATACATCTAAATATATATTTATACAACTGTAGCATGTTTCTAAAAGCACTATAGTTCGACTCGACGTTGGTTATTATAGAAAAGGATACAATAAAGTGGTTTTGTGATGGAAGGAGTAGAAGGACTGATGATGGGCCATAATATGTGGATGTGTATATAGATGGCAAAGGTAATTGGAGGTTTCATTTTGACTGAAAAGGATATTTGAAAGGACATTAAAGAAACTACTATTAGAACTGTGATTAATTTTGATTTAACCTTCACTCTTGGATTTTTTTCCTTTTGTAGATGTTGGTTTAGATAGGTAGCTCTACCTAGCTATCTACGTATACATCCAGTTTCGGTAGGTAATGAAGGTGGTAGATATTTTTGGTGGTTTGCTTTTTGAATATGTACCATTTTGAATTTGAAAGTTTCTGTCTGACTATGAGAGCAGTTTCGGCTATTCAGAGGGTTCGGGGTTTTTTCCGGTAATTCATTAAATTTTGAATGGATCGGACCAATCGGATAGTTAGTACATATTGTTAATTAAATTTTTATCTGAGATTAGTTAAATGAAAAGAGGATGTCAAAAACAAAAAACTAATCAATAGTTTGAATTAATCAACATAAGCTGAATGCGAAGATGGCAGATAGGTATGCTGAAATTATCTGTCTTTCCTGGCTGCCAAAACCTATTAAGGCATAAACACAATGGGCAATCGGAGCCGCACTTCAAGACCTGTCAAAATCCAGTTTACTTTTGAATTTGAAATCGTTTGATGCCTATCATTATTATCAAAAGCAAAATAAACATTTCGATTCTGTATTGCAGGGTTAACCTGTCTTCTTTTATTCGGAACATTTTTGTTGTAATATTTTGACAGGTCTTGCTGCTCCGACTGCGGCATTATGTGTTGCTTGCAGTAAGTAGGTATGTATGACATAGGTACCTGTTACTGTTTTTTTCAATGATATTTTGGATCTATGTATTTATAAAAAATCTATTTGAAACCAGTTACGTAGTTTTCAGAAGCCAATGGTATGCACTAGAAATGTAATAAAATTCCATTTTAGCACATTATAGCTTCGCTTCGGCGATTTTTGCAAAAGCCTTAAAGTTTTAAAATAACATAACATCCATTTAACCAATAAATTACCCAAAGCCGCTTCAAGACTATATTTTATACAAAATGCGTCTTGATTAAAAATTTAAATGGAAATATTATTCTGGCCATTGCTATATTTGTATATGAAACAAATAAATTAACTCCAAGACAAAAGCCGGACATTTTGTACGTGTTCTTTATGTAAATTAGTTTTTAAATTGAATCATCAATTATTGAACGATCCAGTTTTATTTTGTATTCAATTTTGAAACAAAAATAATCTCAAACTAAACATCTTGTGGAGATGATTTATAATACTTCATCGCAGAATATTATATCAACTGAAATTAGACTATATCGGATTGCTCTGTTTCGTTTAGTTTTCTATTAGATTTGCCATTTTATGTACATTTTTATAGCAATTTCATGGAACATGTTTTTTTTTAGTTTTGAACTTCGTTAATGGCGGCGCTAGTTGTCTTATCTACTTTACATCAAATGTCTTCCATTGTTGTTTGTGCTTCCCATTACAATCTAGACAAAAAACACTCCTAACTCACCAATCAAGTGATTGTGAACTTCGTCCATAGATGACGCACCAATCGTTCCTCTTATTGAGAGTACTATAGATTTTAAATACAATGCCTTGGCCGACCTCATTTTGGAAGAATTACAGCCCGATGACGTCGCCAGGCCTTGAATAGCGCCAAAAAGTTACTCTTACTGAATGCATCGGATTTTTAACAATCACTCGTGGACACGGTTTGCTGAAATATGTACGTCTGCGAAATTCTACCGATGGTGGGCATATTTAGTCGATTATGATGCTGACCAAAAAAATCACGAAGTGCACAAAATAAATTTCTGATTTGAACCCCCATTTTTAGAAAACGCTTCAACAATGTTAAAGCCCTGCTCAATTGTGTAGGCACCTCTTTATGGTTGAATTTGTCAAAGACTGAACCAAAGAAATGTCAAATTTAGTTGGGCAAAAACTTGACGTTAAGGTGTGACTTCTGTGACCATCTTTTATAACCGTTTTTTTTTTATAAGGGCTGGACAAGAGACCAACAGAATAGGAACTAAGGAAGATATTATTTGGGTCAACGGATTTGTTCAAACAGGACACAGGAGTCTTTACTGTAACTGTATAAGTGCTTGAGAATATTTTTCACACCCCTCTGCAGCAGCGTCAATTTTGCAGCTAACTATGTTCCGTGGGGTAGTGGTTGTCGGATTGCCACTCCGCTCCATAGGTTCCGCACTCAATCTCTAGCTACATCTAAGTTGTTTTTTTTTTTCCAAAAATGTGCCTTGTCTTGAAAAGTATGCATCTCTGCGAACTGTGAGCCTCGTTCTTAAATGTTTTAAAATCACGAAGAAATGGAAAGTCCTAAGAACCTGCTAAGAAAGAAGTTTACAATAGATTTGATCTTTTTATCGGAAATAAGATAAATGCCGGGGGACTTTGAATTCAAACTTAAAATTTTCAAAGTTTAATTTTTACAGTGCAGTCAAATTCTTCCCCCAACAAAACGAAACCTCATTAGCTAACCTCAAAGTTCAAAATTAACATAAGTCTAGCTGATGCAATAAAGTTATTAAGGAAGGTAGGTACCTACCTTCCTTTAAACAAAAAAAAATCCTCTATAATTATTAATTCCATCGCCAACGATGACGAAAATCCGTCGCCTGTCGTAAATTGCAAAAGTTTTTCAATTTATTCTCAAAAAACGCTCATACAAAGCAACAACATAGAATCGACGACCCAAGCAGGCAGCAGGGCTTCAGGGTTCGTTTAAAATTTCATCCAAATAGTGCGCTGCATCCAAGAACAACACACAAGTTTTAAATATTGTGGAATCGAGTCTATGTAGGTACTCCATAAAATCTTGCCTGTGCCGACCGACGACGATATTAAATCTGAACGCAGCTGTTACCCTGAATACTGAAATAAAAAAAATAATAAAAAAAATAACAATAACAACATTCAGACAATAGAAAGGGGAGAAGGGAGATTGAGGTATAACTATACCTACACAATTCAAAAGCGTAACCTTAACATTCATTCGTTAACAGGGCTAGCACGAACGTTAACAAATTCCAGACACAGCCACTCTGTAATCTGATGGGAAATATGAATGAAATTCCATAGCCACCCTAACTCTTACTCGTACTCAACCCCATCGACGCGACCCACCATTCCCCTATAATATTATACACATTCACTTTGTTTAGGTTAGGTTCCGCAACTTTGTCTTAATAGCGGCACGCAAATCCCCATTCAAATGTTTCATGGAACCATTCGCGGATTCTGCAATAACAAAGGACACTCTTTCAGTTATAGTTCCGTGGAACGCTTCTGTTGCTTCTGCTATACTAGGCTAGCAGACAGCCAGAGCCAGACGACTGAGTATAGATAGAGTTGGAACGCCCGACGCTACGAGACAAGTGCGAGACGAGACACATCCGTTCATTCTCATTCTACGACTACCCAACCCAATTCGACAGGGATTATTTGTTTCAATTGGAGGAAAATATTACAAGGACAGCAGAAGGATACCCAGCTTGGGAATAATTCCTTTCAATGGATGCTTTGCTTTGCTTCCTGCCTTTATACAAACACATATACATACATACTCAAAAACGATGTTATGGCTGGAGATATACACACAAAGTTTGAAAAAAAAAATGCAGACGGATAGAAAAGCGCGGCATAAAATAGTTCACTGATTAGTTTTCGCTCTATGAATTGTTGTTGTGGTCCTGCCGCAATGCTATATGTGCACACATACAAAAAAAAAAACACAAATAAAAGGACACGTCACAACTTTTTGTAGGTATGTGTGAATGTCTATCTGAATAGAGCTTGCATAAAGAGATGTATGCGAGCTGTAAATTAATGATAAAATTGCATGTTGGACTTTTTTTAATTACTTCTCCAAGATAATTGGAATCATTTCATTAATGTTGGGATGGTTTGAATTTTTGTTTAAAGGACGAATAGTTTAGAGGGTGTTATTAAAAATGTTTTAATAAGAAAAAAATGTTTTTGTAAGAAAAAAAAAAAAAAAAAAAAAAACGTTGGTCATTGCATGGAAATGGAGATCTTATTTAAAAAACGTTACGTGTTACGTTAATGGTGTTGAAAATAATGTTATCTTCCATGTGACCTTGAGAGTTTAAGATTTTTTGGCTCAGTGCAATTTTGGAAAATTGTTTTGTCATGGAAAATTTAATACAAACGAGATTGATTTTTGTGTATTTTAGTTTTGGATCTGGTTTGTTTTAGTTTAGACGTAAGTCGTCTTTGATGCTGTTTTCATGGCGGTGTTGTCAGATTATACCATTCTAACTCAACATCAAACTAGACTGGAATTGTTTTTGTTGAGTCCTTATTTAAATCCTTTACGCAATTTAGAAACATTGGCGTTGTTGAAAATACCTACTATTTTTTGACTGATTATCGGAAAACCTCATAGAATTTATGATAATTGGGAAATAATCCCCGCAGCAGGGACAACAAATGTCCACACTTATTTTGTACTGCAAGATGTAAGTTAATTTTTCTTAAAAAATTTGGAGACAGGCCTTTCCCCTCTACTTAGAATTTTTTTTCTTAGGTTAAGATTACACATGTAAATTTTGCTTACCACTTATGTAGGTATCTACGTTAAGCGGGGTTCACATGGGACAATGCAGAGGCAAAGACAATAAATTAAACAAGACAATTATTGTTCCATTATGAACAACTGTTTCCAGGACAAGACACAATAGGGCAGTACACGAATACGTCAGTGTCAATCACTTTGAGGGAAAACAATGATGGCGGCAAGCAAATTTCCTTCAAAATAGGTTCCAAATGTTTAAATAAATCATACAAAAAAAAGTTAATATATACATATGAACAGAAAAAAACATTTTAATTACGAAAATTGTGAAAATTCAATATAAATATACCTATATTTTGCCCGATTATTCAATGTTCCCTCAAAGTGTTAACCCAAAAATTAGAAAGGGATAGCTTCGTGGACTGCCCTATTATCATTATATTGTTTTCCGAGCTAGCCTGCCGAGCTATCTCTGAGGACAATATCGACTGGGTGGCATTGTCTTGTCCAACCTGTTCAAGAAGCTCGGACAAGACAATTGAGAATTTTCCCATTGCCTTGTGTGTGTGTAAGCACTGCTTAAGTCTAACAGAAGTATTTTACAAGAAGGTTTACATTATAGATAAACGTTACGTAGGTACACTTAGAAATGTTTTCCGTAAGTTGAAAACTTATCACTGCCGAGTGTGTAAGGTGTAAGCTATGAGATTTCCGTAAGTGTCAAAAAACGCGTTTACACTTGTAAGTTTCTCTTTTAACTTATGTAGGTATATCTTACTTAAATTTTTTTCAGAAGTTGTTTAAAGTACAGAAAATTTTACATTAGTAATCTTAGCCTTAGAAGTTAGAACACGTCCATAAATATTTTCTCAAATTATTGTCTACCATTTTGGAAACAAATTGTATAGGGTGCTCAACAACCTATTAATATTGATCCTTAATTTTTATTTTGTTAATACATTTATATTACATACCTAATATAAACTTAAAATTAATATGTACCTACATAATAGTATACAATTAATCTAATTTAGTAATCTATTTAATAAACATCTGGCAATGATCGCTAGAAAAATTCCCCACAATCTTTTCCTTCTCCTACATGAGGGAAATTTTCACTTGTGGAATGTGGTAAGTGGTACCAAGTCAACCAGAAAATGACTACAAACAATACTTTTCTTTTTTGTCCATTTCTTTCGAGCGCTCTCTTGGCCCACCCTACCCTTTTCGTTAATAAAAAGTAACTCAAGTGTCAAGTCCCAAAAAAGTTCAACGTTTCAATAATTTATTGATGTTTCATCTCTAACTATAAATTTGTATATTTGATGTTGATTGTGGAAGATCAACAAACCATTGCCATTTATCTCATTCCAACTTTCCAACCAGCACCCACACGCACTTGCTTCGTTTCATCGTTTCGAAAAATTATAATATATGACTACGATCTCCCTCATTCATAATGTTCGCTAGAGCAACGATCGAATATCCATCCCCTTCCACGCACTTGTAAACAAACCAACTTCATTTACTGGAAACTGGAATTCTAAGAAAAACCATGGAATGGAAATATCAACAAAATGCGTGAGAAAGAGACAGTCACAGTAGTTACACATTTTTTTGTGATCAACAACAACAACATTCAAGCAAGTCGGCCAACAATAATAAACAGCTCAGTGAGTGAACAGTAATCATCGCGATGTTGTCGTTCATCGACGCTTTTTGTGGATAGTTTTCTTGGTGTTGTGCCGTATTTTTGTCGGTTTTTGTTAAAAAATTTCTTTCGTTAAAGTGTGTTAAACAAATCAAACATTTATATTGTTTATTAATGTGAGAAAATATGTAATAAAAGTGCCTTAAATCATTCAATTTCTCACGATTTTCCATTGAAATTTCCCATGTAAATAAATGTATCTCTTCTCCTTTGTCGTGGCTGTGGCCCTTTTATATGTATTTTTCTTTCATTTCTGTGCTGTCTTCGTCTTCAAGTTGTAAAATGTCCGACTCCGACAGACAACGGTGAAGTACATAAAGGTATTTACACCGCATACATTTTATTTTTAGGAAACAATTGGGCGCTCCAGCTCCACTCGGCGGAGCGGCGTTTTGTCTTAATTTATGGAAAGTGTGTGTTGAAAAGTTGAAACTTTTTTTTTTTTGCTTATTTAGCGATAAAAATAAATAATATTAAATGCAGCACATGGAATTTTAATTGGAGATAGGGTTTCTTCTTGAACACGATCTTTTTTTGTTTTTTTTTGTTTATGTGACTTGTGACGAGAGGTGCTACACAGTTCAGTTCATTGATTCTTTTTCTTGATGTGCTGTGCAGTGCATGCACTATTTTGTTGTTGTTTTTTCATCTTGATTGTTTTGTATGCTTATGTATTTATTTATGTATACCCATGCTGCGATGTTGCCAGGTATAAAGTTATTGAATTTATTCCGAGTATAGGTAGGTTTGCCTTAAGAAGACATTATGAAACAGCATTAAGGCCCAACCATAATATGCGAAAGAAAATGGAAGCAAGTGTCAAAACCGAACGAAAAGTTTCTATCTGATCTTTCAAATACATAAGTTGGTCATAAAAGCTTTTAAAAATTAAAAGCATTCAGGCCCAACCATAATACGCAAAAGAAAAAGTAAGCAAGTGTCAAAACCGAACGAAAGTTTCCTTCAGATTTGTAAAGTACATCAGTTGCCCATAATAGCCTTTAAAAATAAGAAGAAAGAAAGAAGAAGAATAGGTACCCTTAAGAAAAAAAGGAATGTCAGATTTTCGTACGCAATGTACGACTCAAAGCGTACATGATGTACGAAAACGCAAGTGAACGAAACTTGCCGAGACTGAACAAAAAGTCATTTCGGGTTGGGTATACAAATCACAAGTATTTCTACTGTTTCGTAAGTCAACGTACGTACCATTCTTCAAATATCCTTGGGCCTTTGTGCTGAGTTTATCTAAGGGCCAGTAGTACAACAGTGGTTCACCCACGGATCAAAATTTAAAAACGATTTATTTCGGTTCGTGTTCGAAAAATCAGAGTTTAGACGGTGGTTTTAGATTTAACCCACCAAACAAAATTTCTTGAAGTGTCATTGTTAGGATTTGTTGTATTTTTAACAACCATTTAAGAACGATACTTTGTTAGAATTTGTTAAACTGTCAAACGATCACTTCTAACATTTTTTTTTTGATATTGAGGAACGAATTAAATTATTCTCCTTCATCGCTCAAAATTAGAGAAAAATTAATTTTATTCTTTGTTGTTGATCACTCAAAGAAAATAACGACGTTCTTACTGCTCAAATCGAGAAGGAGTTTGAATTGTTTAATACAAAGCGTCCAATTAGACAGATCAACAATCTGAACTCATGTCATGAAGGTGAGTTGGAAATAGTAACAAATCGTAACTATTTGACACTTCAACGTGAGACTAAGAACGCTGTTATGACGCCATGCAGTTACAAATCGTAACTAATTTGGATTAAAAAAAATGCCCGCCGGCCGTTTTGTTGACTATAGTTAGAAAAACACCGCACTACAGCGCTACCAATTTGAAACCGCGTAACGAATGACTGAATTATTGGTACCTGTGATGTATTTGCACAAGAAAAATACCTAAATGATGACAATACTGACTTCCTCCGAATTTGATACAGTATTTTGAACTAACTTCATAGATGTCTGGGTCAATGAAGTCTCCCACTTGATTTCCCTAACAATTTTTATCCACACTTCGATTTTAATCTTTAAAAACACCTGGAAATTTTACCAGGGTGATGGTTACCCTTATGAAAAGAATAATGATAACGCCCAAACATAACAAGCACTGTGCCAAATCTCATCGAAAGTGTCCCAAAAATACGCTTCCATAATGCACTTTTGCGCCCATTACTAACAACCTATGTATGTAGTGACTGTTCGCATGCATCAGCTTCGTCTGTGTTACCCTTTAGGTGATTGGTTCACTTCACGGGAAAAAGGAATAATAACGCTGCATTTATATTATGTTGCAAAGTTCCCTTCAAGTCACTTGCCATTGCCATATTCTGGAAATTCCAGCTTCCTGCAGCTTGGCGGAGTATTATTTGTATAACTTGTACCTACATATGTTGCACATTTCAATGCTGATGTTTCAGGTAACTATCCGAACACATTGAACCAATTTCTCACTCAAATCAGATCAAAAATAATTTCAAAAGTGGTCTTATTTTAATAGCTTGACTGTGGGCCAACTTATAAACCATTCCAGACAAAATAAAAATTTCATTATTTGCTTCACCAATCCGATTGATGTTCCGTTTTTTTCTATCTTGAAACCGTTCAACTTTGAAAATAAAGATATATTTTCCAAAGAACAATAAAAGTGTAGATACGATAAACATTAAAAAATAGCATTTTTCTTTCTAATGGCCTGGCCTGCATTAAGTTCCAATGCATTGTGAGGCATGTTATCTCCATTTTTTTTTTTACAATATTTGCTCTCCCGCCAATCCCATTTTTTGTATCCATCGAATGAATCCAGACCTACATCGACATCCGTTCTAATTTAATTACATGCTTTTTCTATTCTTTGTTTTCTGCGAACATTTTTGTGCAATTGAGATTTTTTCATATAAAAAGATGGAAACCAAATCCATACGAATGCGTCATCGCAGAATATTTTTTAGTAGAAACGAAAAGTCAGGAAAATAATTATTTTTAAATTATCCAACAAAATCATCACTCTTTGACGTCAGTCATTGGGATGTTGAGATGAGAGCTATCATCCTATCCTTGATGCATTCACCAGAAACAGCAGAGGGCAGAGCAGCGTGGGTCATGGTTCACCCTTTTTAAGTGGAAATTGTGATAAGCCGGATGAATTTAAAATCCATTTTGTGGTCGCTACCCACTCACTTGGTATCGTTACAGATTAAAAAATATGTACAAAACGATTTCTAAACATTTTAATTTTGAATCTGCGTGCAAAATGTCAGATGTGGTCTTCGTCAAAATTATGCATATTTAATTTCCTTGAACCAAAGTAGGTGTTGTGGGTAGCCACATAATTTATTAAGTACCTACCTGCCTCCTTTACCCTATTCAATGGAAAATTTAATGAAAAAATAATTATTATCAAAAAAAAAAAATCCTTAAAATTGTTCCCACGATAGGTATAGGTGTTTTCGTCCATGTTTTTTTTTCGATTTTAAAGTGAAAATAATGTTAACGGAAATCCAATAATATAAAAAATTCAAGTGAAAAAACCCACTCGAGAAATAAATACAAACTGGTGGTGTTAAAATTAAAAAAAAATTAAGTCTACAAATAAAGTCATACATATCAAATTTATATACCTATTTAAATAATTTTATTCATAAGAAAAAAAAAACTGCACCACAAAGTGTGTGTGTCCTGGAATTGGATAAATTAAATAATTTGCAACAAATATGTTCCGGCTGCTATTGATTGCAGTGGTGGTGGTGGTCTATACCATCAATGTAACTTGTTCCTATGAGAATACATGGAGTTCCTACTACGAGCAACCGTGCTGTAATTTCAAAGGAGGTAATTATTATTATTATTACAAAATTATTGTGTTTCCTTTTTTTTTTGTATTTTTAATTAAATTGAAATGGAATTCCTTCTTTTTTTTTGTTCTGTGATATGAAAACTTTATTTATTGTGAATGTACATATATATTTCAATTATTTGTAATCTCGAATCAATAGGGAATCGTGTTTTTATAAACTACACTCAAATTGAAATTATTTGAGCCCCAGTTGGGCGCCAGTTATTCTTCCTGATTCTGCCATTGAAATTTATATCAGAATATTTTGAAGAAAAAACAACCGACTTCTATGAATTCTGCATTGAGTTCAGTACACATGAAAGACATATGGTATTCAATGGATTCCGTTTTACAAACTAAGCCACATTATGTGCCTTGGCAAACAACACATCTGGTTCCCTGGAAAAGAACGAGGGAGTGGCTGGCTTAGGGATCAACGGAAATAAAATCAAAATAGTGAACACGAGTCAAATGATTATGCACCAAGTTTCAAAACTTTGCGAATTCAATATTAAATTGGTTTTGTTATATATGCTTCTGAAACACAGAAATCTCGAACATCCTGCATGACTTCCTTTACCGTTCCAATATAAGTTATTCATCGTCTTTCGCCAGTGGCGTTATTTCTCGGTTGGGTAATATTGCGGTGGTCTCCTCGTAACACTGACCTGTTCAGCAACTGTTTCTTAAAGCAACCTCATTTTTTTTTCTAAGTGAGAGTTTTTCAAGATGACAAATCGATGTTCTTTCTTTGCTTTAGTGGTCAGCTCCAATATTGATGGCGCTACAAAATATGTGGTGCTCCTGATCCTTATATTTAATATTCCCCTCCAGCATGCTAGATATCTAAAATGCCGTCTCCAATTTGACATTTGTTGGAGGTCTCCCTCTACCTATCTAACTTTTTTGAAGAAGGGCTCAAACTTGGCTTTTACGTCAATACGGACAGGACAGTAAATCGTACGTAAAACTTTTTTCTCGAACACTGCATCCGACTAGAAAAGGTCAATGTCCATTATTCTGCACCATAAAGCAGGACCGAAATTGTTCTGTATACAACGCCTCCTTGGTTCTTCTCGAAAGAGGTTTGTCCTCAACTGTTTACTTAAGCCTAGAAAAAACTGCTTGCTGCTGACTCTATGGAATAGTGAAGGCATCTTTGTTCTTCCTATCACGTCAATGTCGTCCGCAAACCCCCCGATATTTTAAAGATGGTGAACGATGTACTGGCATGGGTGTTCTTCCCTTTCCTAAGCTGCTTTAGAATCGATGAATCCTCGGTTTTCTCTTGGTCCTGGAACAATGTGAGGACCAAGTTAATTTCAATATATTCACCTGAAGTTATTCCTGTATTCTAGTATTGTATGTACTTATGTCACTTTGAGCTGAACAAAATCAAGGTTGCTGAACTATTAAACCTTCTCACCTAGTGTCTATCTCAGAATAATACGCAGATTTTTCAAGTTGACAACGCACGCATGATCAACACCTGCTGAAATAGACAAGACTCTATTCACATGTCGTAACACTGATTGTCATTTACATTTGCAGTTTTTATTTAGGAAGTCGCTTTTGTTGGAAGTCGCGAAAACAGCTGTTTCAAGGAAAGCTGAGTCGCAGTATTTGAAGTCTCGCTCTCGGTATCAGTAAGGGGGTATCGTGCTGCAAACAGAGAGAGAGAGATGGAAAGATTGGGTAGCTACCCTATGCTCTTGGAGGAGTAACATGCTGCTTTCTTTAATTTTTGTGTCTCCTCGTAGCTTATCTTACCTCCTTAGTGCTCCTGTCACTTCTTCCATAGCGATAAACTGTTCTATACACAAATCTGACCAAATAGTGATAAAGTGCATTAATATATTGATGAGGATCCGTTCAAGTATCCTTCAATTATACTAGTTGGAACGCATCCGTAGATGTCAAACTCCAGATACACAAATTTTCAATAAATTGCTCATTTATCACTTTCTTACAGCGACCTTAACCTCGATTTACTGTAAAAATAAACTTCTTATCTTTGGTTTAGAAATAAGAAAGAAAAAAACGAATAAAAAAGAAAGATTAAAATGTATCTTGAGTTCGCCAGATACAATTTTTTTATATGACACAATTTTTGCATCACGCAACTTCTACAAACTTGTAAACCATGTAATCTTAAGCGTTGGTTTCTGTATGTTTCTAAGCAAATTTGATAAAAAATAAAGGCAAAAATATATCGTTTCCGCTATTTAATCTTATTTAAACTTTGTAACACATTTTAGAATACAAACGGAGTCGTACGCACTTGCACTTGCTTAGTGAATAAACCAATATGGTATGGATAATAGATTAAACCAAAAAAAAAAATGTAGGTATGTATCTCTCAAGTCTGCAGAATAAAGAGCAAGTTCATACAACTCAGCCTCACATTTTATTTATTCTAGGTAGTTTCGTAGATATTTATCTATATTTGTATACTTTGTTCAGAAAACCGCAGCAGGAGGGGGTCGTTCAGTTCACAAATTCAATGAGTTTCTCTGTGTCAATTGTTCGCAGGAAACCAGTTTCCACTCGTATACATTCTTGTTTGTGGTTTTTTTTAGTGTGGATTGAACACAAGTATCTAACAGCGGGAACGTACCTATATAGCTTGGCGCACCTCCACGCCTCTGTATAGATACCTCACTGCTCACTTACTTCGGGTGAATTAAAAAAAATCACTAAAGGAACAACCAAGTAAAGGTTGTTCTGCTGGGCTTCTGGCCTGGGCTGTTAGAGATGAAAGGGAACCGGAACAGTTCAAAAACATTCTATTTCTGCACAAGCACATTGCAAAAGATAGTGTATCTACTATCTACCAGATTTTTGGAGAAAAAAAAAAAAAAAAAAATGTTGAACAAGTGTGTGTGATTATTATACCATACCATAGCTATATACTGATGCGAGATACGACATTTGAGATTAAGATGTTATAGATGGCTTTTAGTGGTGACACTTTTTGTTCACGCTTGCTTTAAATTGAAATTTATGTGACATTTTGAGAAACGAATTCTTCAAAATGTCTCGATTGGAAAAGAAATTTTAATTGATTCAAAGGTGACTAACATTGTGTCATAATAATGAAAGGTAAGTAAGCAGGCGTCGCGACGTTAAAAAATTGAGCAAGTCACAAAAGATTGCTTCAAAATTCTGGATTCGACCTTCGTTCGGGAAAGTTGGAAAGATGATTTGGAGATAACGAAGTTCATTGGCCAAACATTCTACATTCATGTTGTGCGGCTAATGAAGAAGTAGGTACTTTAAAGTACGTCCAAAAATAAGCTCAATGGTTGGTTAGGTAACTGATAGAAATCCGTAGCGTAGCGAGTCAGAGCAGTCTGGCAGAGCGTTCAGGGTAGTTATGGTGGGGGGGGGGGCTGTGCCACAAGAAATTTTGAAGAAGCATTGTTAACAAAGGCGAGACAAGAATACAAAATTTAATATCTAAAATGTTTCCCTCATGGTCCTTTCACCTATCAATTTTAAAGCTCTTGTGTCTGAATTTAATTTACGAGACGCCATTGTGTAAAAGGTGTAAAAGGAACACCTATCGAATTATGGGAAGAATTTTACGAAAGGTTTGCCCGTGCCCCTACTTTTTCTTTTCGGCGTCCTTATGATCTCAGGATTATCACAACGCTCCCACTTCTCTGCTTCACACTATTGACCAGCCTGGTTGGGTTCGGCGGGTTGGATGCAGTGCCGGATTAAGCAAGCGCGGGGCCCGTAGCAAATTCTTTCAAAGAGCCCTCGATCTACTACCTATGGGGTCTTAAGTATAAAGTGGTAAAAAAACAATTCAATACTCAATACTCAATACGTTTATTTGCTATCTATAGGTTACAATTTTGTGGGTAATTAATAGTGTAGTAAATTACTATAGGCGCTGTTAGGCTCTGACAAGTTCAAAAAGCCTGAGATGAAATTTCCTGGCAATTTAGAATAATTTTGATAGGAAACTAACAATTGAAAACTGATGATACTACACAAATTATTTTTTTCAATACATATTTCAGAGTTTAAGTTTAATACAAAGTATATTATATTTTTAGGAATAGCTAATGTTATATTTTATCAATGGTATACTTTAAATAATGCTTATATTTTATATTTATTTATCTGTTCCCTTATTATTTTTTAAACTTTTACAAAGTAGCTTTTCTAGATTTCATGTGGGCAAATTTAGAAATAATACTACCAATTCGTATCAATTTTTTTGAGCAAATCATATTCTATATTCATCAAAGCGAGATAATTCAGACGTTCTTGACTCATAGTATTCCTTAACTCATTTTTTATGCGCTTTAATGTCGAAAATGAACGTTCGCCACTGCAGTTAGTGATCATGAGAGATAAATAAATGCGCAAAGCTATTTCTAAATTGGGGAAACATGATTCTACTGAATTGTCCATTAGGAATTTATAATATTGAATTTCCAGAGCTTCGTTTTTCGTACTGTCAATCGCACTAGCCACATCCGTTTTCAGCAGCTCGGCAAACTGCACTAATTCGTTGTCTAGGCTGTCTTCCAAATCATTTTCATAAGCACTGACTATAATTAATGTTTTTTTTTTAAATCTCGTCTGCTGTAATAGATTTTAACTGTCGAAATATTCCAAAAACACTAGTTAGTTTTTGATATGCTTTCATGCGTTTGTCTAAAGCAGATAGTGTGTTATCAATAATGACAACAAACACCTCAATTTCAAACTTTTTACCAGGTGTTTATTTCTCAACAAATTCGTCAATTGTACTATAACCGCTAAAATCGTCGTACTTTGTGTTCCGCTTGCGTCGTCTTGAAGGCTGTTGCTGATATTCATGACAGCTTGTCAGCTCTTTGGCTTGTGCTTCAATATTTGAAAATGTAGATCGCATTGTTTGGACATATCCATGTAATGATTCATAAAGGCTGTATCCCGTATTAAGGTCTATTTTAGGCTGCGCGCCTCAAGATCCGCGGACAAAATATCCGGGTCAAAATATCCGCGACAAAATATCCGCGGACAAAATATCCTCGGACAAAATATCCGCGTCAAAATATCCGCGACGCATAATATTACGGTGTATAAGCAATGACCTATGTAAGGGGGGGCATGCTGCCCCCCTGCAACCCCCCTGCTTGGGCACACTGTAGGACTTGGGGTAGGTGCGAGGTAGGGTGTATGCGGATATTTTGACGCGGATATTTTGTCCGAGGATATTTTGTCCGCGGATATTTTGTCGCGGATATTTTGACCCGGATATTTTGTCCGCGGATATTGAGGCGTGTCACCTTATTTTAGACGATTGCAGCGACGCACTAGTTGCTTGCATGCGTTCTAGGATTCCATTCCACGTAATTGTCATTATTCCCGTTTCCAACTTATTCATCTTTGAAACAAGTCCGTAAGCTTGATTACGACACTCTGACTTTTGATCTATATTATTGGAAATGGCATCCAAAACTTGCTTGATAGTGGTAAAACCACATAAAAGTGCCTTCGTAGCATCAGCTCTGGCGGACCACCTAGTATCCAACAACCTTTTCAAAATCGGAATTTTCGAAGTAAGAGCTTCCGTAAGAAGACTCCAACGATGTGTAGAAGCGGAAAAAAAAATTATAGAGACTCTCGCGTCTAGAATTTCAACTTCTTTGGTTCTGGAAATAGTTTATTGAATGCATTGCTCTTTATGAATTTGGTAATGATCTTACTATATCAGGATTACGAAATGGTTATGGAAAATTCAATTTGAGGAAATCTCTCTTTTAAGATTAATATTAATAAGTTATATTTTATAATTAATATTTTAAACCAATTTATTACTTTAGTAATAAAATATTTTTTTTCGGTCATAACTTCTATAACCCAATATACTTATATTCTAGAAGTAGATTTTTGGTATATGGTTACTAAATTATACTAAAAATAATGTAGTCTGTTAATCTTACAAATAAAGAGATAATTTTAACAATTAAAATCGACCCATTTCAATTCTGCTACACATCCACACTAAGTGTCGGGTAAGAGTGCTTGCATACGTCAGACTTTTTGTAGAGCTGATTATCAGGCCGACTGAAATTCTACACATTTATGCAAGCAACTTTTTGCAGAACTTGTGCGTTTACCGTATGAAATTCGTTGATTTATTTACGCCAAGGAAATAGTCGGGTACATTTTCGATGACAAATATTGTAAGCCTCTTCGAAGTTTTGAATAAACTAATTCCGAAGTAGATTCCTGATTGCTGCAAAAAAAAAAATTAAATTATAGTTACAAAATGTGTCAAAACAACCTACATCGCGGGGGGGGGGCGACGCGGGTGACGCGGGGGACCGTCGCCCCCCCCCCACGCACCGAATTTAATTTCCAAATCTTAAGGATATTGTTCAATACACTTTACAAGAGATTAAGTAAATGTTACATGCTTCAAAATTGTTTTTGGGTGATGAGAACCAAAAATTTTTACTTAAAATAGTGATTGGAAATTACGCCCAAAATTTTGGAAATATCGCCCAAATATTGCAAAAACAATTCCCATATAAAATTTTTGGGCGATATTGCCATTTATTAATTTGGGTGATATGGAATTTTGGGTGTTAAGCCCTAACTTTTGGGTGATAATTCCTTCTTTTTTTTTGATTTTGGGCGTTAAAAATTTTGTTGGGCGGTATTTCCAAATCGGTTTGGGCGATATTTCCTTGGGCGCTATTTCCTAACGCCCATACAAAGCATCTTCATTGCAGCTACTGTTAATTCACTCTCATACGTTTAGTACCTTGTCCAAAATTGTAAATCGTATGTGAGTGGGTGGATCAGAAACCGAGCAGCATAAGTGTTCAGTTTTTTTTTGTTTTGGCATTATAATTCTCATTTCCCTCCAAAAGATTCACCCATGCGTCAAGTGCTCGTTGCAGAGATGAAGAGTTCAAGCAAAGAATAACTGATGCACTTTGGGATCAGACACTTTACCCTCAAGCTGGTAGTCAAAAAATTCAAAAATTCAACAAGTAGGGGACCCATGACACTTCCCTGGGGTACACCTACTATGATTTGAAATTGTTTGGTGACTTTAGCTTACTTTTGTCACTGGTGTCTCTTACATAGGTTTTCGGAACTTCTCGTTGTCTAAAGGCAACCATTTTTTAACCATTTTCAAAAACATGAGCCTGAAGAGCCACCATCTTTCATCTATTTTAATATGCTACGAATTTCTACTGAAAAAGATTTCTAAATCAACCTACGGGCTCAACACCCAAGCATACACTTTAAACTCAAATTCATTTATAACGGGTGATTTTTTAGCTGGTTTGGTTTTGGCAACACTGGTTTTGACAGCTGACGTGTGTTTAGTACCTTGTGTCACTGTCAAACAGCTTCAGTTTGGTTTGCAATTTAACCATGGATCGTCTTACAAATGAACAACGCTTGCAAATTATTGAATTTTACTATCAAAATTCGTGCTCGGTTCGAAATGTTCATCGCGCGCTGCTTCCGCTTTTTTATCCAAAAATTGTGTTCAGCGATGAGGCTCATTTTTGGTTGAATGGGTACGTAAATAAGCAAAATTGCCGCATTTGGAGTGAAGATCAGCCAGAAGCATTGCAACAGCTACCAATGCATCCCGAAAAAGCCACTGTTTGGTGCGGTTTATGGGCCGGCGGCATTATTGGGCCATATTTCTTCAAAGATGATGCGAATCGCAGCGTTACTGTCAATGGTGAACGCTACCGAGCGATGATAACAAACTTTTTTTTGCCCGAAATGGAAGTTCTTGACTTGCATGATATGTGGTTTCAACAAGACGGTGCCACATGCCACACAGCACGCGAAACAATAGCGCAATTGCGAGGCGAGTTTGGTGAACAGTTAATTTCACGTTTCGGGCGGGTCAATTGGCCGCCTAGATCGTGCGATTTGACACCATTAGACTATTTTTTGTGGGGGAATGTCAAGGCTAATGTCTATAGGGACAAACCCGCTTCGATTGACGCACTGGAAGCCAACATCCATGCATTCATTCGTGAGATACCGGCCGATATGTGTGAAAGAGTATGCCAAAATTGGACTCAGCGGATGGGCTACCTGAGACGCAGCCGCGGTCAACATTTGCATGAAATTATCTTTAAACATTAAATTGCAAGGTTCAAACTATCGATTCAAATAAATATTTCATTCATTTTTTCGAATTTTTTGTGTTTTTTTAAAAAAAAAAAGTTCTAAACCTCTTAAAAAATCACCCGTTATATAATGTTTTGTTGTATCTTCTTTTAAGTGTGTGTATGTGTGTGTGTGTGTGTGGAGGATCGTAATTCCTAATAATTGTTATCTCATTCTTAATACACCTCGATACAAATTTTTAAATTGATTTTCTTTCCTATCCTAAGTGAGCTGTCATTCCACATTGGAAACTATCGGTCTACTTTTTCATCTTCTTAAAGGACCCAGTTATAGACTTCCTTTGTTGCTTCATCTTTCTTCCTTAAAAAAACTTTCATACCTACATTTTAATAGGAACCTATGTATATAGCTCAGCCTAAGGTCTGCAGGTGAAAACAAGAGAAACAACAAAACAGAGACATCAAAAATAATTGGTTTTCAATACCTCCGCCCACATAGAATAGTTAGAAATACAGACACTGCGATGGCATCATCTTCATCTGCTGTCGGCCTTCTAAGAACTTCCTAATCCTCATGTTATCCTGTATTTGTGTCCTTTTTCTTAAGTGTTCCATTGTTTGAAAGTGGAATGACACATTTTAGTTAAATGGTTTAATGCCTACGCTATACGTTGGCGTAGGTTCATATACTCGTATACCTGACTTAAGCCACAAAAATTAGGACTCCCCTTGCATGTCCTTTGAAAAAAAAACAAAACAAAAACCCAAAACGGACTTTGATATAAATAGAAGACAGGAAACACTTGGTGTTGGGAGAGAGAAAATAAATTAAGTTCTTGAGGATACCTTTTTTTAAATTTACCAACAACAACAGTAAAAACAACATAAAGTATCAGATAGATTTCAAAAGGAATAAATATCCTTTCGGCATCAGGATAGCAAAAGGAACTAGCAGACAAATTAAATTTCCGTTTATCACCGATGTGAGTGCACACACATCTTTTAGCCAAAGTATCCTGCTTTACATAGATGATGAGTATTTTTTTTTTGCTGTCTCTGCCTCTGACTCTTAAGGTTTATTGGGCTGGCTCAAGTGCAAAAAAGACATACGGAAGTCGCAACTTAGGTGCAGATCCTTTTCGGAGGATATTTGACACTAAAATGTTCTGTCTTTTTGAAGACAACAAAAAATAGAAAGAAACACACTGCGCTTACTATAAAGTAGCATGACTTGGATATTTATTCGTTCTACCTTCGTATAAAAAGTTAGATTTTGAAGAGGCAATTTTTTTTAAAAAAAGGATCTCTCTTCTGATCTCGAAGGACAGACAGACATCATCGATACCGTGACTTGGTGCTGTTGTGTATATAGTCCGTTTGTCGTGTGTCTTTCGTGTTGGTTTTTTGTTTTTTTTTTGTTTGTTTGTTTAAGTAATCGAGTCACGTAATGCAAAGTGCTATACTGTGTCTGAATTATAAGTGCAAGTGCAAAATGTTTGGGGAACGTTTCGTATGGAGGATGTTCATGTTCATTCTCATAGTCATCATCATCGTCCTTGGCCATTTCGTATTATGCTTCTTCTATACAATTTGATGTCGTATTCTGTGTTTGAGGGACGTTTTTTGGTCTGTTTTTCCTATTGCTCTATGACAAGTAATCGGCATTTCGTCCTTGTTTTTTTTTTTTTTTAAGGTAGGTATTTCTGTCCATATCGTGAGGATAACATACACACTTCTTTTAGATGGATTCTTGTTCTTCTATACCTACCTACACTGTCTCTGTCTCCAGTCGAATCGAGTTGAGTTGATTCGAGAAGTGATGGGAGCGTGTTTACATGAATTTTATATCCTTTCGTCTTGTTTCATTCTTGTTGAGCTTCCAAATATAGGAATACATTATTCAAGGATAAGCTGGAAAATACACCAAGACACATAGACAGACAGACATACAACAGACACACAGAAAAAATGTTATAGTTAAACGGAATTGACAAACATGGGTGCAGCACACCAAGGACAATACAATACCTACTTCCTTTTTTTATACCTATGTATATCTTTCTTCATATATTCATTTGCCAAAAAAAAAAAAGGATTGAAAATGAATGAAATGTCCTTTTTTGCTTTTTCGAATTCCACCATGAAACATCTTTACACACGTTTTGTGCCGTGACACTTTTTCATGTTTGAATTTTCGATTTGACTTGGGTTGTTTTTATTTTTGAAAATGTTATTTGGCCACGTGAAGTTCGTCCTTTTTTTGAATTTTTTTTTTGTATTTTTTGGTGATGTCTTGCAATAAAATGTCTTAAATTTTACATCACACAGTCATGGAATTTGTACGTTTTGTTTAAATTGCAATTTTTAAACTGTTTCGTGATGTTGTGCATTTTGAAACAATGTATTTGCAGGATAATGGTGGGCAATGTTGGTATGGTGGTTGGTGGGTCTGAATATTGGAATAGGTCGGAAAAGTACTGTTTTTTTTTTATTCAGGAAGAATTGTAAGAGGTCCTAATAAAAAGGGATAATGAATATAAACAACGAAGAATATTGAAATGACTTCAATAACATAAAACGAAGTAATTTGCATAAAAGCTTTTCATGGATGATACCTACTTGTGCTTAGTCATAACTTAAGACACTTGGATTTTGTGGGTTGAATATGTACGAGTAGAGCCTTGGGTTATTAAAGACAGTCCTTGATTTAGATTGTGTGTTTTTGTTTTTATTTTATAGCAAGAAAATATATCATGCTTAAATGTTTATTGCTAAAGTGGGATTTTGCTTATTAAAAGGACATACACGTGTGTATTTTCAATGAAGCTTGATATTATCAAAACGATGATCAGGAAGTACGTAGATATAAGTGGGTCTGGAGATTGAGTTTTTGTCTTTGTCCGTATCGCTTTGGCGAAAGCAAGATTATTGCACTTGGTATTTCAAAGGCATTTTATGAAGCTCTTTTATCGAAAATGCGTGCATTTGGTATCGATGATACTCTTATTCGTTGGATTAGAAGCTATCTTCTGGACCGTTCAATACAAGTTGTATTAGACGGTTTCAAGTCTGATCTCTACCAAATAAATGCTGGTGTGCCCCAGGGCTCCGTTCTGTCTCCGAATCTCTTTCTCATTTTTATAAATGATCTCTTGTCTGTGTCTTCTAATCCATTAAATTGTTTTGCTGACGACTCAACCATCAGCTTTTCGTATACGTTTGATAATTTACGGCCTTCGCCTTCGGACGTTTTATTGCAAAGATACCGTATGATAAGCTCATTAAACTCCGATTTAAATAGCATTGTGCACTGGGGTATCAGAAGTCGTGTGGAGTTCAATGCGTCGAAAACTCAATGCTGTCTTTTGTCGTTAAAGCTATTCCATTATCCATGACTGGTACTTGCATCGAGGAGGCCAGAAAGCTATCAGTACTCGCTATGTGGATCAGTGACAACCTTCGTTGGAATGACCATATACTTGAGATTGCCAAGAATGCTACAAGATTCTTAGGCTTCTTTAATAGATGCAAGAAGTTCTTCACCCCTTCTGAGCTGGCTACAATTTACAAAGCGTTTATTCGCCTTAAACTCGAGTATGACTCCCATCTCTGGGCAGGTGTTTCTCAAATTTGTTTACACCTGCTCGACAGAGTTCAGAAAAAAGCGCTAAAATTGATAGGAGAGAGAAGCATTATGGAAACATTTCTATCCCTTGAACATCGTCGAAATGTTTCATGTCTTTCCTTATTTTACAGATTCTTTTACAAAAAATGCTCACTCGAGGTAGCCAGCTGCGTTTCACCCCTTAAACATTTCTCCCGTAACACTCGTCTTGCTAGGAACGCTCATCAGTTTACACTTGAGCCCAATTTCGGTCGTACCGTGAAATATGGGGATTCTTTCTTTAGCCGTACAACACGAATGTGGAATGAATTGCCTCGAACAATTTTTCCTTGCCATTTTGATCTTCAAACATTAAAGAAAAATGTTCACCGAAACCTCCTTTCCCTTCCTCTCTGATTTCCTATCGCTCGCGCTGTGACTTATCGTTAAAAGGGCTATAACAAACCCCTTGAGCGCGTGTGCAGCATACAAAAAAATCGAAACCTTCAACCTGAAATCGCAGAGTGAAAAGCACACACAAGTCAAAAGTCCACTATAATGGACTTGCGTTCGTTATAAGTCTTCAAATCTATTGTGAACTAGTAACCCACTCTAGTGATAGTGAGCCAAAAATCCACACATAAATATGGGTTTATTCCATGATTCTTAAAAGAGAATGAACTATAACTTTAATTGGCGTATGTTGCATAACTTTTTTATATCCCGATCCAAGACAAGATGATCCTTAATTTTCAAAAGAAGATTTTCAATCTTGAGCATCCGTTAAAAAAAATTTAAAAATCGCGCCTATTAACTTTCGAACTAGATTTCGAAATTTACTGCTGCTTTTGATTTTCCATTAACACGCTATTTATTTTATCACAACTTTGTTTCGGGCGGTTTTCAAATCAGGAGAGAAAAAAAAAACACTACACATTCATGTAGTGCGGCTAAACAATCATTTTCTATCTATACTTAATATTACAACTCAAAATCAAACTGAGTGGCCACTAAATAAGAACTTAGTCCCTTAGTAGACTTTGTTCCCTGCACCATGGTGATCCTTGATTTTTAAGCAAAGATTTTCATTTTTGGAGCGGTCAGCGAAAAAATCTCAAAACGTTGTTAGCAGAACTTTATTCCAAAGTATGCGTTATTGTGAATTTCTCACCCCTGTAACAGAGCCAGAAGGCCACAACAATTAAGAGACCAAAAGTATTTGCATATTTGTCAGGAATTTTAGCTCATTAGGGTGGTTCAAAATAGATTTGTGGACTTTTAACCTATCCAAGTCCATTTTCGACTTTTGGCCTGTAAATTTTTGACACTACGCTTAGTTAAGGCCGACTTTCTTCAAACCTAACAACAACTTCAAGATAATTTTCTATACTTTGATGGATAGTCATCACTTTTCTCGAATAGCTTGGAAACTAAGAGTCCGAAAATCATCTGGTCGCAGTAGAATGGACTACTTGAAATAAAATAAAGTGTCATATTAAATCTAAAATTGGAACACTGGATTCTATAGTCGTTGAAAAAATACTCCATCGCAATTATTCTAAATATTCATCGTTCAAAATTAAACTGCCAGACTCAGTCTTCTACCTCCTAAACTCAAGCTCATTCTGGCCTAAGGGAATTGTCATGCATGAGTATCAAAATAGAAAATCAAATTATAATTCTCACCATTTTCAAAAACGATTGACAATGCGCAGCCTCAACCAAAGCAGCTACAAAAACTTCTGATTTACTACCAGAACGTAAACGGCCTCCGGACAAAGACCAACAAGGTCTATAAAAATGTAAATAATATTCCGCATGATGTCCTTATATTGACAGAAACTTGGCTGAACTCATCTTTTGCTGACACAGAGTTATTTGATTCCAATTTTCAAATTTTTCGTCGTGATCGTCATAATGACCCCAATATAGCTACTGTTGGAGGAGGATTATTACTAGCCGTTCGTAATAATTTGTTTTGTAATCTCGTCGACGATTTTTTGGACTCCAACCTCGAAATAATATGTGTGAAAATATCAACCCCGTCTGGTCATTTATATGTAGTTGTTTGCTATATCCCGCCTTCTTCTACAAGTGATGTCTACAATAAACTTATCGATTGCTTGGAATCTTTAAATGACAAAATTGAACCTTCAGATGAACTTTTTGTTATTGGTGACTTTAATTTGCCAAATCTTGAATGGACTAAATCATCGGAACATGAATCTTATCATGCTGCTAATGCGTTGAGCAATAACGAAGTTCTTTTTATCGATGGAATGATTTCATTTGGTCTTAATCAATTAAGCAATGTCAAAAACCAGTTTGGTAAAATTTTAGACCTTGTATACTTTTCTGACCTTAATAATTCTGATGGAACTGTGATACTTTCGGATGCAAAACTCATTGAGGAAGATCGGCATCATCCTGCATTATCTATCTCATTAAACCTAAATATTATTAATGTAACTTATCATTGTAAGAATATGCATGAATTCAATTTTAAAAAATGTAATTTCTCAGAACTCTATCGTTTATTGCAAGATATTAACTGGAATAGTTTATTTTTTAATGTCAGTTTTGATGAAATGGTCTTTCGTTTTTATAAAATTTTATTTGATTGTTTCTTAGAAACCATTCCGTTACGAAAAATAAGACCTTTAAATAACACTCCACCGTGGTTTGATCAACATATTAAAACTCTTAAAAATAAAAGAAACAAGGCTTGGGTGAAGTTGAATCGATTCTGGAGCGTCGAGGCTCAAAATGATTACATTAAACTAAGAGATGAGTTTATTAATTACTATAATTTTCTTTATTCGGACTTTATCACTAAAACTGAAGATGATCTTAAATCTAACCCCCGAAACTTCTGGAAATATGTCAATTGTAAAAGAAAATCTGATGGTTACCCAAATAATATGTGTTATCAAAATTCTGAGAGTCACAACCCAGAGGACATAGCAAATATGTTTGCCGAATATTTTCAGTGTGCTTTTGAAGTATCTACTTGCGATACAAATAATATTCCCGCTGTTGATGAGTTTTTACATCTTAATTCGATTAACTTTAGTATTACTGAGGAAACTATCTTAGAGTATATTAAAAAATTAGATAATTGCTTAAGTCCTGGTCCTGATGGTCTTCCTGCTTTTATGTTAAAAAAATGTGCAATATATATGTCATATCCGTTATTTTTACTTTTCAATCAGTCTATAAATAGCTGTAAGTTTCCGACCCTTTGGAAAAACGCATTCCTTATTCCTACTCATAAGAAAGGTAAAAAAAATTTGATTTTAAATTATAGACCAATTGCTAAACTATCTGCTATACCCAAAATGTTTGAATCTATTATTTGTGATATCTTGTCTTTTCACTGTTCCTCCGTTTTATGTGACAACCAACATGGCTTTGTTAAAAAGAGATCCACTATAACCAATTTGTTACAGTTTACTACATTTTGTATTGACGCGTTTGAAAAAAAACAACAAGTTGACTGTATTTTTACTGACTTTAGCAAAGCATTTGACAAGCTAAACCACCATATTCTTTTAAGAAAATTGCAATATATGGGTCTTAACGATAGATTTGTTTTGTGGATATCCTCATATCTTAAAGATAGGTTATATAGTGTTGTTTTTAAAAGTGAACGTTCTAAATGTTTTACTGTTAACTCTGGTGTACCTCAGGGTAGCCACCTTGGCCCGTTATTATTTGTACTATTTATTAACGATCTTCCGTCCGTCCTAGTTAATTCTTTGTCTCTTATATATGCCGATGATGTAAAAATTTTTCGTACAATCAACTCTGTAGAAGACTGTGATCTCTTACAAAAAGACCTTCAAAGTTTCTGGGAATGGTGCAATATTAATGGTTTAGTTTTAAATATTGACAAGTGTAAAACAATGTGTTTTACACGCAAGAAAAATGTGATTATCTATAATTATGCGATTGATTTATCACCTCTTAGTAACCTGTCTTGCTTTACTGACCTTGGGATTGTGTTGGACTCAAAATTAACTTTTATTGACCATTTTGACTATATTATTAAAAAAGCTAACATGACTCTCGGTTTTATTAAAAGATTTGCTCGAGAATTTCGTGATCCCTATGTTCTAAAAACTCTTTATGTCTCATTCGTAAGATCCATCTTAGAGTATGGTTGTGTTGTATGGGCACCATATTATGCGGTTCATATAAATAGATTGGAGTCCGTTCAAAGAAGATTTATGAGATTTTGTTTAAGATTTCTACCATGGTCGAATAGAATTATCTTGCCACCTTACGCTCAACGTATTCAATTAATAAATCTTCCATCTCTAACGAGTCACAGAGCATATCTACAATTTTGTTTTATTGTCGGGATAATCAATGGATCCATAACAGCCCCATTGATACTTTGTCGATTAAATTTCATAGCTAGTCAGTATAATTTGAGAAGGCAGTTGCCAATTTCCAACATTTATAGTAGATCAAACTACGGTGCTAATAGTCCTTTAAATCTCTTAATAAATATTTACAATCAAAATTCAAATTTAATTAATTCCACCAATGACAATGTAAAATCACTCAACTTAAGAAAAATATTTTTTATCCAAAATAATCCATAATGTACATTAGATATTTAATGTTTTTTTTTTTTCCTTTTTTAATACATTATTGTAATGGAAGTTGTATATTATATAGGTACTAGTTTTTAAGATATATTATATGTAATAAGAGTTAACGTTAGTCTTTAACGTATTAAATAAATAACATTTAAAATAAAGTGAACGACTGGGTTGCACGAACTTGCTCTAATGTGTGACAGTGATCTTGGCTTGAGATTTTGATAGAAATAAATTTTTCAAAATTCTTAAATAAAGATGTACTTAAACTAATTTGAGCTGAAAAAAAGTACATATACGCCATTTTTTTTCTTGGATAAATTTATATTTATGAGAAACAATTTATAAAAGCCTTTGGAGCGGTTTTTTAGAACAAATATTTTTTTTTTTTAAGTAAAACTTATTTAGACTCGGCGACTAGGGAGTAACTCAAAATTTTTTTCTGACGGAAGTAACGCTCAGTATTCCAATATGGCGGCACCGATGGTTCGCATCAGCTCACCGTGTGCACGAACGAGTGAGAATATAAATACTATAATCTTACTCATTCGTGCACGTGCTCCATGGCATTTGTGTGTTTTGATCAATGTAAGGATGGGCAAGTGAAAAAAAAATATCGATATTTATCGTATCGATATTCTCGGGTGAAAGAAATCAATATATCGATATGTCGTCAGTTTTCGCATGATTTTTTTTATACATAAATCCTTTGTAAAACATCGTAATAATGCTGTGTATACCAAGTTTGAAGTGAATCGGTCCAGCCCATTATAGGCTGTGATATCGACAGACAGACAGACAGAATGGTCCGACTCACTTTTCTCACGTTTTGTTGTTAGATTTTACTAACGATTGTTTAACTTGCTTTATAGAACATCAAGCAACCCGACATAACTCATTAACGAAGCAAAAACGAGGACACTGCCTACCTAAGTTTGTCACTTAGGATGTCCTCAAAAACTCGTGGTGGATTTCATCTATTTAGTTCGCCATAGTTGTGTAGCACCCTGCAAATATATGCTTGACTCAAAAGCATCCTCAATATTTGTTTAAAAAAAAAAAAACCCCAAATCAAACAAAACTTTATTTTAAAGATGAAACGGAGTGCGAAACGTTGTATTTATTTTCGCACAAATCAATATTGTAAACCACACATTCACTTAAAATTAAAACACATTATTTGCTTATAAAAAAAAAAACACTTGTCTTTAGCCATTTTGTGTCAAATACTCAAACGTCATCACTCACATTGAAATTAAAATGCATTTCGCCTTTTATTTTCCAATCCATCAATAAAATCTAGATGAAAATGCTAGAATTAACTTATCCTTGATGTGCAACAAAAATAAACATATATAACAAAACAATCTGTTTGTATGTATGTGTGTGTATACAAAACAACAGCAATATTCAATTATCCTTTGGCAAATATTTATCCCAAGCAGCAACATATGTCCCGATTCACATCGCAACCATATCGACATCATTGAACATAATATATGATATCAAGTACACAATGCGTTACTGTATACAAATACAATTTATGTTTATGTGTATGTGTGTGTAGTATAAATAGCTTCAAATCCTTGATGATATCCCATATATTTTTGTTTGTGTATACCTACTTATTCCCATTCATAAGAGCTATCCATGAATCGATAATGATGATGATGTTGATGATGGGGTCCACCAATATAACACCCACCACCGCACCATCATCACCCTAACCAACCCCAATATGTGCGGAGGACGAAAAAAAAGAAGGAAGACAAAACAGGACACTTCACACAAAATGTTTATACCGTACACATTCATTTAATGCGTTCCCATGTCCTATTATAACACAAGGACATGATTGGAACCACTTAACCGAAGTTCTCCGCCTCTTCGATGTTGAACACGTTCACCACCACCACGCCATTGTCCGTGATGTGCCTTATTGGTCCTAGGTCCTATGTCCTTGGTCCTTTTGGTGTTGGGCTGATGCTTCGACTTCAAGGCTTGGCATTGAGGATGCCCTTTATTTCTAGAAAATTTGTTATGTTGTCTTTTTTTTTTTTTTTTTTTTTTTTGATGTTGTAGTTGTTGATGTTGTGTTTGAAGGACACCGACCGACATCGACGCTGCGCTGGGTCATATCCTTGTCTCAAAGCTTAACCAAATAAAATCATTAGTAAGTAATAGGAATATTACACAATATCGATATTGAGGATAATGTCTAAATAAAAGGACGTCTCTCTTTTTTTTTATGGCTGACAGAAGAGGCGAGACAATTTAAAGAGTGTCCAAAATTTATATTTTTTTTTTTTGCTGGGACGATATTTTTGTTTTGGTGTTGTCCTGAACCTGATGCTGCTAACTTTCCACTTCTGTGTGCCTCCTTATATCGCGTGGGAAATCAATATCGAAATTGTGTGTCATGTAGTTGGAATTGTTGTGATGTGAATTGGAGCGAAGTGAAGTGGATTCCATGTATGCGATGGACGCCAACCGACACGGGATCGGGAATAGGAGGAGATGAAATGGGTCGCTGGGACAACATACACATAGCCTATACATTTTATGTGCTTTTCGGAGGTCCTGGTGTGCTGTAGTATAGGCCATTATTGGATGTGTTCAATTGTTTGGTATACGAGTACATCGGTCGAGCCCTCTGTGAGTTTCTTTACATTGGACACTCTGTGAGTTGGGAAATTTAACAAAGATACAAAACACACACACACACAACATCGTTCAAACAATGATTTTAGGATTTTCTTTGGACAGTTGTTCCTTTTTTTGTGTCTTTTAAGAGTTTTTTTTTTTTGTTGACCATGTTGTGGAACTGCAAATGGTTCGAATATCCCCTTTTGAGAATTGTTCCAGCTGAGGAGGCGATCAATTCTGTTTGACTTGACATAGTCAAGTAATGCATTTTATGTGGAAACAAAGACAAGGACGATGGTGTTGTGATTTTGGTTTTGTGTTTCCCACAAGTGGTGAGGATATGTATTTTTGTTTTTTCATGTTTTAAGGAGATTTTCCTGGAAAAATTCGAAAAACATCGGGTGTAATCTTAAAAGATTTGGGGTGACATACTTTGTGGAACTTGAGACTTTTTGTGTTAAAGCGTTATGTTTGTAAAAGCTTTTATCTTGTGAAATCAATCTGAGAACCCCAAGAGCTTATAACTTTAATTTTTTAAGCGGAATCTTGGTACTTTCAGACTTAGGATGGAAATAAAATAAAATTCACGAAGGATTCCACTTTGTAAAACAAAATATGCGTGCCTTCTGTCCAATCTGGCCGCACTATTAAAAGAATTGTCTTGTAAAATCCAAGTCATGCATACACTTCATTCGAAACATCCCTCGGCCTTTGGTGTTATTTGTAGTAAGCATAGCTCAATGGAAAAGTTCAGTAACTTATTTATAATATTACAACTTATTTCTGTCCACCGAAGTCCTTAAAATTTTCAAAAAAAAAAAAAAAGATCCGACGACTTAAGAAAGCTTTAAAAAATTTAAACAAGAGGATTTTGACAAGACTAGATAATCAGAGGCGTCTTTTTTTCGTGCTTATGCCACACTAGGTTGGACTCTTGGTCATGAGTTTTCAGAAATGGAATCAAGAATGTTGACAGCCATGTGACCGTGCTTGCAAGTCAAAACTGATGAGTTTCTGACGTGTTTTTTCGTGAACTGCCGACTGCCTAACGGACGATTGATCTGATCTGATTTGCCTTTCCAAAATCTTTAAGGATCGCTCAACGAAAAAAGGCGTCAAAAGTTAAATAAAATGCACGACTGGGTAGCACGAATTTGCTCTTATGCTATATAAACAGTGGGTTATGTAGGTACCTACCTATTTAAATTTTTTTTTTTAAGAATCTTGTTAGAGTAGGTATGTATGTATATATTTGGCAATTTGTAGTTTGCATCTGGGAAAATAATGTGAAAAAAATTTAATACATATACCCGTTTCCAACATACATTTCGAAAACCAATTTTTTTAAAAAAATTATCAAAAACCAAAAAAAAATATTTTGATATTTTCGAAATGCCTTCCTGTGTCCAAAATTTTATTGAAATCGGATATACGTTTTACGAAAATTTTTGATTTGAAAATACCGGTGATTTGAAAATACCGTTATAAGACAAATTCAGAAAAATATTTTCTGGCCAAAAGATAGACTATTTAAAAAAAAAAAAACATTCCGAAAGTTTTTAGAGTCGTTTTCAAGAAAATAAATTTTTTCTTCACAATTGTATGACACAGGTACCATAGTTTTTGAGCTAAGAGCAAAAATCCATTCAGGCCCTAGAGGTGCGAACTGACAATCAGGCAGACCTTTTTTGACTTTTTTCGACTTCCCCACATCGTAATGTCATGTCAATTTTTCTTTTTCGAACGAATTCATAACTTGCCATATATAGTTTCTATGATCGCAAGTTTAAAGGAACCGAAAAGTTCAGGGGAATAGTTGTGCCAAAATAATAAATCGTAAAACATTTGTTCGCCTGGTATCCCAATTTGGAATTTTTTTTTTGAAATTCGGCCCGCAACTGGTTTTTGAAAATTTTTTCAATGACAGTAGTCTAAAAAAGCTCTTTTCATTCAGCCACTGACGGCTTTTTCGATGTTTTTTCATGCCGTTATTTAAAAAAATCCCTTCAGATTTCACGAACTTAGTAAGCTTATATTTAAAGGCTAAAACCTTTTTTGTTTGTTTACTCATTTTAAAACGAGAAGGGGTGCGGGTGGCAATAAGTTTTCTGAGATCAGTGCCAGCGTAAAGTTGTATAGCGATAGCGCAAACGAAAATCGATGATATTTTAATAGAACGGGGTGCTTTGTGGTGTTGGTGTTGGAAGCATAGAAAGGGAACATAGAACAACGGCCGACGAACGAAGTAAACTCTAGCCAAGGTCCGAAGTTGACTGGACAAAATTATTGTTATCCCCAATTTTAGCCTGCGAGTGCGGTGCCCATATGAAACCATTGAAACCCAGTCTCACAGACAGGTGTATAGCTTACAATTATTATTGTCAACAGGTTTTATTAAAATTATGAAGCTCTACAAATTCAAAATTTATGGGAATGTAAAAAAGACCGAAAATAAACTGTTCACGAGTCCTAGAAAATCATGTTTTAATGGGATGTATACCTATACCGCTTTAGAAAGTTTTGCTGAATTTTAAATTTTAAATTCTGCCTTTTAAAGTCAGAACTTAGAAGTTATCTTTGCATCAAGATTTCTTGTGAACAATCGTCCCAAGCGTTTATGTGACAGATACCGTTGTTTTTTAAGTTAAAAATATTTTAAGATGTTTTCCTTTGTCCATTCTTAAACTTAAAAACTTTTACATATTTGTGTGTACGAGTATACCAAATTATTCAAAAAAAATATATTAAAATTGATTTTTCTTTCTTTTTCAGGTAAGCAAATTTAAAATCCTTATCGGAGCAAAGGCATTTTTCGAAAACACTGCTGAGGATAAGTATCTATAGAATAATATCCTTAATTAAAAAAAAAAAAAAAATATAACTCATATTCTTCGGTGTGTGTGCATTCATGTAAATTGTTCATGAAAACTTCAAGTTGAATACCAACTCCCTTTTCGACTAATTTTTAAATACACATACAAGTTTCGGTCTAAGCTCTTAAGCATTATTATATCCTTTCAATTCTCGTCTTCACTCAAACATTGTATAGATACTCGTATATAGTCTCAACACAAAAGAATGACTTAAAATTATTATTCATTCATATTCACTCAAACTTCACTTATAAGTGCTTAACAAAGGATTTTATAATAAAGGAACCATCTGTGTGAAGCAGTCTGTGTATGTGGCTGTGCATGTGCATTGAGAGTTATGGGCATGTCCTTTTAGATATAGCTGAACATGTATTCTATCATATTTCCATCAATGTCAATGAATAGACGATTGAACAGTAATGACCAAATCACTTACTGAACGACTTATGTACATATATGTACCATCACAGTATTTCATTTTTTAAAATATGAAGCAAAAAAAAGCATCCTCTGCGTATCCTGGTTGGAAATAACTTGCCAATGTGATGACTGCGATGAAGGACATAACGTTGCATCGCGTCATCATCGTATCGTTTGTTTGGTCAGCTTCAGCTGATGTTAGTGTCATGTCGCCACCTTATATATCTTCGAAAATTTTACATCATTTTCCTGTTATCGTCATCTCGTCCTTGCTGTCGATATTGACAAGCCATGTTGTTTAGAAAAATATATACATACTTCACTGAAATTTTCATTTTGAAAATTGCATATTAATATAAAATCACGCGAGCCAGGACAAAAAAGTACTCCATCATACCATCACCATCACCAACATCATGTCAGCGAAACGGTACCTAGACACTTTGCATATGCATACACGTACCGTACACGCACAAGAGCATCAGAGGAATGCTATATAAACACAAAAACTTAGCAAAATTTACTGACTACGAGAGTAACACAGTTCTGCATATTTTCTAGATTTCCATTAGAGTCCTTGCAGGCCCGGGGGTCGGGGGTATGGAGAAGGCTACCAAGTGAAAAGGACTCGACTTCATGATGAGCTAATAATAATCCGAAATGAACTCTCCAACAACTTGTCAGGCAGGCGAGCCAACGACCAAACCCAACCGGCCCGTCCACTGTGTGACAAAGAGTCCTTGCTCTGGCAAGCAAAAAAAAAAAAAAAAAAAAAAAGGAGCATCTATGATAGTGTAGCTGATTTTGGTCAGCAATAGCAGCTTGCAGCAGCAACAAAAACAGCAGGGACAGCCAGGACATGCATGTAGTTTAAGGTTCGCATCACTGCATCGGTGAGTTTTCATCTAGGAACGCACCAGGATAATGTCATAAAGTTGAAATCCTTTTGATGGCCAACAGACCTCATATATACTGACAAACTGAATACCAGGAATATTGTGTACCCGCTGAGATAGGTCCTTTTTATGAAGCAATATGACATGTGGGAAATGTTTAAACTTGTACAGTTTTGTTTTCATGACACATATACTCAAAAAAAGAAAAGGATAACAAAATTGCTAATTAAATGTAATTTGCGGTTTTTTTTTCAGCCAGAAACTTTACGGCAGGAAAAGATTACTTTATCTATGTTGAGTTAAAATTTTAAACTTTTTTTTTTATTTATTTAATCCTGAGACTTGAAGTTGACGAGGAAAAGGGGAAAAAAGGATTTTGTAAACTGTGGGAAAAGTTTTATTATCACGTATGCTTTTGCTTTATATAAAAGTTGGTGTGAGAAAATTTTCGACAGGATATACATACATACATGTATGAAGGAATTTGTAATTAGGTTTGAATTCATTTGTGAGTGAGAGTTATTTTTAATTTCTTTTTTTTTTTGTAACTTTTGTCAAAAAATTTATCTGAAACATGCAGTTTTTCTGAGATTTCATAATAATTTTTAATTAATTTTTATTTTTGGAAATATTTAAGCAAAAAGTTTATGTATGTTGTTGGGTGTGTTGAAAAGATTTTTGTAAAAACAAAAGAAAATGTTTTAGGAAGAAGACAGAAATGTTGAAAAGAGTTTTTCAACTTTTTTAACTAAATGGCTTTTGACAGGTTTTTACTCGCTGTTTCCTTAGTTCTGGTTTAAAAAGAAAAGTATAACAAATTCAAATGGATTTTTGGTTTTTGTTAGCGTTTTGTTTTTCAAATAATTAAATAAAAAAAATAAAGACAAGCTACAGTTAAGTTGAAGGATATTGGTAGGCAACTTCAAATATTTTTGGAGTAACTGCGACTTCATCTCCGTTTGTTCTTCTTAGACTGATTGATCATTTAATCTCTTTTCGCTTTGGCGGCGCGGCGTCATTGAGTCCGTACTTTTTTAAAAACGCCGTTTTTGTGGCGGTCATTGTCAATGGCGAGAGCTTAGAGAACGATGATAGCCAATTTTTTACGACCCGAATTGAACTATATGAAAGTGGCAGGTCCAGCAAACCACAATCGACCAATCCCCTCAAAGTGAACATAACATTGCCCCCATTGCTGAAATTCAGCCGGTCGTGTTTTTATTCCATTTCAAACCCTACCCGCCTTTATTGAAAATCCCTTTACTAACAATTTGATGAAAAATTGTGAAAATAAAATTAGATTACGTATGGGTGGGATATGATTTTGCGAATCTGTTTTTAAATTTACCCAAACTTAGGTACTCCCAATAAAATAAAATGTTTGGCTTTGGTGTGGAAAGTGTACGAACTTATTTACAAGACTTTGGTCATGGGGCTTGAGGCAAAATCTAACGATAATACTCCAACTTTTTTACTTGCGATTACAGGTACTATAAGGCAAGTTATGCATTCGTAAAAAAAAATTCTAACAATCAAACATGACATTACTATGATAGAAAAGTCGAAAAAAGTGGGTCCGACAATTCTGTCTGTCTGTCTGTCTGCCTGTCTGGTCTGTCCGTCCGTCTATCCACCTATATCCTGAACGGCTGGACCGATTTCCTTCAAACTTGGTATATAGTATTATTATGACGTCCTACAGAGGGGTTTTTGGAATTAGTATTTTAGCTCAAAAACTAACGGTACCTGCTATACGAGTTTTAGTGAACAATTAATTTTTCTCAAAAACGGCTCGTACAATTTTGATAAAGCTTTCCGAAAAGTGTTTTCCGTGCAAATTTTATGTTTTGGTTGGAATAGATTTTTCAGGAAAAGTCTTATAACGGTACCTCCCATAGGACCGGTTTTTTTAAAATCAGATTTCCTCGTCAGCCACTGGACCGATTTCAATTAAATTTTTAATGTAGAAGCCCTTTTAAAGACAAAATAATATAACTTTTTAAATTTTTGAAAAAAATTGAAAAAAAGGTGTTTTGTGTTTTTTAAATTAAATAGTTTGCTTTTTTCAAAATCTCGAACCCCAAGACCACTGTCTCATATTACAGCAAGTTTGTCCGACGTGTATTTTATTTATTTATAGATTTGTTTTACAACTTTTATCGCAAAAAAAAATAATCAAACAATCGTTCGAACCGATAAAAAAAACTGATATCGATCAATTGAATTAGGAAAATTTTAATTTGAAAAAATGTCCTTTGTTAGAAAAACTCTTTGCCAAAAAATGTTTGAGAAAAATAAAATAAAAAAGTACGGACAAAATTTCAGACCCACTTTTTTTAACGATATCTAATTCTTTCCTTATCCTTATAAAGAGTGTTTTTTAGAGCTATAATTTTTGGCAGCACTGTTTTCATTGACAGCCATATTGTCATCTGCCATGTAATTTATCTTTAGTTTGGTTTGCCATTTCATCATAAGTTGACTGACGCCTGTACAACGCATGCAAATATTGTGCAGATTTATTTCGAAAAATATGGTTCTTGAGATTGATGTTGATCCCTTATTTCATAAGAACATTTTGTTCGGCGATGAAGTTAAATTTAATATCATTTTATAAATTAAAAAATATCATTTGAACTATAGTCGCAAGAAAAACACAATAATACGTTGTTCAGGCCAGGAGCACTTTTCAATTTTTTAAAATACAAAAAAATCGGAACAACGTCTGCTCATCCGATCCCAATGTCAACTCATATTTTAATAAAGGCGAGGTGTTTACTTTCCTGTTTCCTATAAAGTAATAAAAAATCATAAAGCTGGAACGAAAACTAGTAAAGTACATATTAATCGGCAAGCAATACTTCTAAACTTTTCAGATGCCAGCTGGATTAAAAAATTCTCCACGTTATTTATATTTTCAAATAAAAAGAATGGAAGAGGATGTCAACTAAGTAAGAAAGGTTTAAGGTCTGCTTTATAATCGGGCTGATTTGAAACTAGATGAAACGAAAATGCGTCAAGACAAAGTGGCAAACACATAAGATTAAGGCAATAAGAGAATGTGATAGAATACATTTCACAGCATTTTATGTTCTAGGTCTACTCCTTTTGCCAAGCTTCATAGCTTCCCCATTCGTGTATGCGTTCGTGTTATCTCCCTAGTATTGACATTTTGCAAGTATGCCGAGACCTGATGTTGAAACTAGTCGTTTAAATCTTTTTTTGGTGGGTTTTTTTTTGAAGTTACACTTCTCCCGAGTGTGACACGTTTCTTATGGTTCCTGCGTTCATATTTTGATGTAGCAGAACCGCGAACTTCGTTTCGCCAAAATTCATCAATGTATTGAAAAAAATAATTCTTTCATATACATTTAGTAAATAGCTGATATTTTACACTTTATTTTTATTTATGCGTGCATAGATATTGTGTAATTTTAAGTTAATTCGGCTTATCAGCTATCTGCCTGTGAAAATCCCGTCAAAATCGGCCCATAAATAAGAATCTTTGAAAATTGCGACCCCAGCGCCATCTACAGGAGTAATTAAAATTGCTTAAGTTACTCCTTACAGCATCAGCTATCCGCCAGTGAAAATCCGAAATCGGTTTAGCCGTTTCCGAGATTAGCTGGGGACAGACAGACAGACAGACACAAATTTGTATAGATTTGTCTGCATTGCTTCTCTTACTTCACATGATATTGTCTTAAGGAAATTGATAGTGCCTCTCCCCGTGGCGTTGTGGGTATTGTACTGGACTGCTACGCCAAAGGGTTCAATCCCTGATTCCATCCAAGTTTTTTTTTTTTGGGGCAACTGACTCTAAAGAGAAGGTGAAAAATCCTCCAAGAGTAAAACTAGTCGAGAAAAGTTCATCTCTTGTCTCTTCCAGCAGTTTTGATTCGGTGGTAATTCGTAGGTCCCTTCCATTAATCCAGTGTATCTAGTCTTGTAGGATCAATAAAATAATTATGTACCTTCTTTTTAAAAATTTCGAATAAATGAACAATTAAAAGGTCAGAAAATAAAACAAATGTGCATCCTGATAAAATTAAAAAAACTCGTCCAACAACAAATACTTCAATGTTTAAAAAAATGGAAATGATTTTGCTATCTCGTTTTTAACTAAAAAAGCAATAATATTTTCTTTGTAAATAGGAATAAATATTTGTATACTTTGCACGATTTGATATCCAAACACTTCTCTTTTTCATCCACAAACTTTGTTATTCCATCCAATTATTGTGTGTTTTATAAATTCAAATCCATATCCATTGCAACGCTATCCCCACCCCACCCCCTCTCTACACTTTATTCCTAAATACGAGTAAGTGCAGCCATTTCTAAATAAGATAGATATATAAATGCAACACATCCCTCATACCCTACCCCAACCCCAACAACAAATCGCAGCCGCATCCGGGGTTGGATTCAAAAATTTATCGTTTTGCAAATCAAATGGAAATTAATATTTTATTAGAAATCTCGATAGAAAATATGGAATGCAGCATGGCATACCTACAAAATTTCTAAAATATTCAAATTTCAATTTGCATGCAGCAGCACATCATTGGTGTGCACAAACTGATAATAAACATTGCAATTTCTAAATAATAATATTTTTTTTTTATAAACAAAAATATTATTTGAATATCAAAATCAATGCGGTTTATACAAATAAAATGTGGAGCATCTTTTTTTTTTTTTAGGGGGCACAATACCCTACGCAATTAGCCTTGACCTGGTGATGGGCAACAATGGATACAGTCAAAGTTCCCAATTATCCTTAAAAAAAAAAAAAAAAAAAAAACAAACAAAAATCAATGAATGTGCAATTTTAAACGAAAATTCGTTTAACGATAAAACTTCAATGAAACCGAATCAGGGGAGAAGGAAGGACACGAATTGTATTTTTATATCAGTTTGATCTTTGCCACAAAATGTAATCCTTTTTCAAGTTACAATTTGATGATGTCAAAAGTCAAAGTCTTTTTTTTTTTGTATGCATCCCTCCCGATGATAGCATGAAGAAGAGACTTTGTCGTCCTTAAAAAATATTCCTGACATATCGTACATACGCATATATACTACACGTAAGTTGAGTTGTCCTTTCGTTTGGTTTTATTGCAATCAAGAATGCGTTACTTTTTATCGTCCTTTTCAAGTACCTATCGACAATTTGTATACTTCGTTTTCTCCCCAAAAAGGATCAAAGGGAGAGATTTCGTCTTCATTTATTGCCTGAGGTTATTAAAAAGGATTCGGTGCTTTTTTGAAAAAAGAAAATTGTCGTATATTCATCGTTTGCGTTAAAAGGTGAAATCATCGTAAAAATGGAGAAAAAAAAGAAATACTGAATCCTTTCTGGTGAAAAAAAAAGAATTCCTTCTACGCGTACACAACGCGGGAGTAGGTATGAATCTGAGACGAAAGGACATTCGTTCTATTGGATGATTTAATGGTTCACTCCCATTTTGGCTTTTAAGATGCAATTTTTTTGTTTGCCTTTATAACTCTGTGCAGTAATAAAAATTACTTCATTTTGAGAAGGACATAAAACTTTTTTTTTATTCTTTTAACTTCCTCTACCATTATATAGCCTGTCTGATTGATGACAGATTAAAGAAACATAAAATGTTTCAAAATGGAGAAAAATGCGATATATGAATGATTTTATTGTTGCGATTTGAAGTGGAGGGCACGAAGGATATAAGGATATCTTGTGGTGTGATGTGTGCGTTGCTGGCTGCAGGTAATATATAGAAGCGACAGCAGTCCATCATACAGCAGGGTGGGTTTTGTTTGAATTAAGTCGTTAAATTATGATTTTAAAGTGCAATCATCTTTGTAGCTTTATTTTATTGAACAATAAGCATAAAATTAAAATATTTATGAGTTATTTGGAAATAATAAGAAAATGCTTAAAAGCTCTAGGATATTGGCTTAAGCCCGCAGAAAATTGGCTTGCCCTAGAATTCATGCATGCCAATCTGTTAAAATGGGATTGCATTTCTCAATCGCAAAATTAAACGAAACAAATCAAAGAGTGGAGAGAAAGATTTCAATTAAATTCATATTGGGTGTTTAATGGTTTGGGTGTTGGCAGCATAGAAAGAGAACATCGAACAGCTACCGATGGACGCAGTTCTTTGTTTTTGCCTAGAAGTAGAATTATCTTACGTATGTTTACCATTATAACTGTGCACTTTAAATGGTAACGGCGAAATTCAAGGAAATCAAAAATTCACACAATTGGCATTAATCCACCATAAAATACCTACCAAACATGTATGTGCATTCACACGTATGTCGCTGTCCTGCGGTTTGGCAAAAATATAGAGTTTACAAACCAATTCCATAGGGTGATCGACAAAGTTAATCATTGAGAAAATTCCCCTCGTATGTCAGAGTTGACAGGTATATTGTATAATTATTTTAAGCTTCAATTTGACAGTAAGGGCCTTCCACATAGAGTTTAAAAACAAAATTGACACACTATTTTCTTAGTGCCCCAGAAAAATTCCGGATTTCAGTGCGTTTTTGGAAGGCTTTTCGATATTTTTAGTTTTTTAACTGTGATGAAAGGTTACACGAATAAAATTCTTTTTTTTTCACTCTTTTTTTTACAACGTGATATACCTTGTTGATGGGGCTAGAGCTAGATACACATCGAGCCATCCAGTAAACACTGTTCCAAAAAAATATGGCGGAGCCCCAAAGCAAAACATTTATTAGGGAAATCTCTAGCTAACTGCATTGCAATTGCAAGCTCTAGCTCGTGGGAAACGTTTGAAATCTCCAAAATAAGTCTAAAACGTAGAGCCCGAAAAAAATAAATCTTTACATATAATCAAGTGCGATAATATTAAGGCCCAAGTTTTTTTTTGCAGAAGAAGGTTAGTGAAGAGCAAAAGTGAAAAGTAAAATATTTTTAACTATCTACTAATCAAGAAAACTGTATAAGCATTAGGGCCAGCCAGCCAATAGAACAAATTCCAAGAAGAGGGAGTTGAAATCTTTTGATCCTGTCAAGTGGGCTGCCTAGGTATCAATTCTTGACGAAACAACTATTGACTTATGTATATAGGCACCTTCTTGGTGACTGGGTTTGTCATACAGTCGACTCCCTCTAAGTCGAACTTTTTTATTAATCGATTTTTTTCGCAAAATGTATTCCGGCAGTTAAGTATGCAATAATATTTCATTGCTTAATATCTATCTCGGGGAAAAAAATTGAAAATCGTTAGGGCAGTTTGTTTTTTTTTCAGAAAGCCTACTTTTGAAAAACTTTTCGAAAAAATATTTTGAAATGTGTTCGTGTATATGTATAAATTGTGGTAAGTTTTGGTTGCAACTATTAAAATAATGTTCAAAAAATTCAATATATCCGTTCTTAACATGTTTTGAAAACCAAATTAAATTAAATGCACGACTGGGTCGCACGAACTTGCTCGAATGTGTGACAGTGGTTTAGGGGCTTGAGATTTTGATAAAAATAAAATTTTCAAAATTATTAAGTAAATACTTAAACTAATTTGAGCTAAAAAAAAGTACGCCATTTTATTTCTTGGATAAATTTGAACTTATGAGAATAAATTTATAAAAATCTGTGGAGCGGTTTTTGAGAAAAAAAGTTTTTTTTGAAAAACTTTTTGAAAAAATATTTAAAAAAAAATTCAAAAACCCCAGTTTATAGGTATTCAGTAAATACATTTCTTTAAAATTTTTAGAAAAAAATTTAATAAGCAGTTTTCAAAATATTAATTTTTTAAATTTTTTTCTTAAATGCTTTTAAAAATACAAAAAATATTGGTATGCAATACAAATTGAGCTACCTACAGCTATATGTGTGTGAAATTTCGAAAGAATCGGTTGAGTCGTTTTCGAGTTAGTCAAAACCAAAAAAAAAAAAAAAAAACGGTCCTATGGAAAGTAACGTTCTTAGCCATTTTAAAAACTTTTTTTTCAGCCATATGATTGGTCGTACCTTAAAAGCAACACTGATTTCTTTAAATAAAAATCGTTATAGCCGTTTTTGCGAAAAATAAGCTTTAACGTAACGGTAGTACCTATGGCAGGTCTACCGTTATTTTTTGAACTAAAAAAAAAAATTTCAATTTCCCCTCTGTACAATACCTAAAAAAGTCTATATACCAAGTTCGAATCAATTCGGCGCACTTGTTTGGGCTCTATTCATAGACAGACAGACAGACAGACAGACAGACAGACATACAGACGGACAGAATTTTTAGACCATCTTTTTTCGTCTTCGCTATCATCGTAATGTCATGTTTGATTGTTATCTCAAAACTATTTTTTTTGACGAATGCATAACTTGCCTTATAGTATACCTATAATCGCAAGTAAAAAGAAAAAATTATAAAAAAAAAGTTTTTAAGAATTTTCAAATGTCATATCAATAGGTTTATAAGTATGTGTCTAACTTCCCTGTGTTCAAAATTGTGTAGCTTACGAGAAAACTTGATTTGAAAATTCCGGTTTTATTAGAGGTTAAATTATAAGACAAATTAAAAAAAAAAATTCCAACAAAAAGATAGATTGCCAAAAAAAAAACATTCAAATATTTTCCAACAAACGCACACATAAATACTTAATGCCAAATTTGAAGCAAATGAGAGTATCCGTTCAGGCCTTAGAGATGCGAGCAGAGGGACAGACAGACAGACGAAAAGCTCAGACCCATTTTTTCGACTTCTCTATCATCGTAATGTAATGTGTGATTGTTCTCTCAACATTTTTGCACGAATCCATAATTTGCCTTATAGAACTTATAATCGGAAGTAAAAAAGATGTTCCAACAAATTTGATTAATCCTCTGAAAATTCGGATTAGAGGAAGTCGACTGTACTGGAATTTTTGATTATTCATGTTATTTCTTTTCCAGATGCAGATTTTCCAAGATTTTTGTTTTTGCTCCCTTTTTTGTTGGGATTTTGAACGTATAGGAGATCTCGGTCTTAGGTGTTTGGGATCTAAACTTTTAGGTCTTTATTGAACAACAACAATTTTGCGAGTTGTATGTAATTATAATATATACTAGTCATACAGTTTTTTTTTTATATAATTTTATTCACAGTCAAACATCCTCCATCTATAATTTATTGAGGAAACATTTCCTTTCGTCTATAGCAGCATAGTCCTTTATTCCCATCTTCACCAAAACACGTCTTATTAATGCTCCCATTCCAGGTTCTAGGTGTATTATCGCTGAAATTTACAGCAAAATTTACGGCTCCCATAAAATGTCATACACATAAAGTAGATTTAAAAAAAAAATTACTTCCACATATGTATAATGTTGTTTTGTTGCGAGAGGATCTGCACTATACAAACAAACCACTGTGTCTTGTCATCTATAGGTAACTGTTACGGTACTACAGCAGGAGCAGCAGGAAGAAAAGTGTAGATATAGTATATTATAGTTGTTCCGAAAATTGACAAAATAACGAAATTTAACGTTTTCACAAAATAAACCGCAAGTTTTTCCACTCAACTCCTGGCAGGAGTAATAATGCAGAGAATATGAACCGGCAAAGCACACATTATCCTGTTTTTTTTTTGTTCCTTTATATTTCTGACAGGAAACATGACTTTTACGGGTTTTCAGTAAAACAACTTTACGACGACGGAGACGAGGCGGACCGACACGTTGAATCGTCCTCTTCTGGTGAACTTGCCGCAACGTAGAAAAGTAGTAAAAAGGGATCATATTCAAACTATCAAGACTGTTTACACTGATGCTGCTCCTGCTGCTGCTGCATGCAGCCACCACGATGCGATGGGCTTTTATGTTTAATGAAATTTAATTTTTAATAACTTTTTGTAGCTTTGATAGTTAAGTTTTTTTTATTTTGTTTTTATTTTTATTTTTTATTCATCAAAAACAGCAACAAAGTCAAATTGTTGCGTTGGGAAATTAAAGTTGCGTTAAATTTTTAGAACACTTAATGAGATTTAAAATTGCTTAAAACGAAGGGGCGGGGGAGAAGAAGAATGGGATTTTAGAGTTATTTTTATAACACATTTGCTATTGTGACGGGGGCGGATGGTTTATTTTCTGGCAGCCCAGATGTTGACACCGAAATGGATAATTTTGTGCGTAGGTGGGGAGCAGCATTATTTAAAGAACGGACACTTTTTCTCGGCTAGGAATAAAGAAAGAAGAGGGCATGGTGTTCGGGGTAATTAAACTTCAAAAGCCTCATTAAAATGTATAATTACTCTATAAAGTTTTTATTAATTTATGCGAAACCTTAAGTGTTTGTTTTTAATGATTCTAAGTAATTAATGAAAGAAGTTAAGAATAAAGGATTTGAGAGTCTGATACAAAAATATAATATAATGTGGGATTTTGGGCATGAAAGCATTAAACCTGTAAATTATTTGGATGTTCAGTTCAATTCGAGTCCTTTAAAGGGCCTTAAATTTTGTATGAAAAGTGAAGATAGGTTTAAAATTAATCTATAAGCAGTGTACGTTTTACAGCGATAAGGGTGCTGCGACAGAGGTCAGAACCTACTCAATAACGATAAATACAAATATATAATTCAAATGCCAGCCACAGAATATTAATTGAAGACGGTCTATTAGCATGCAGCATTGCCGAATGCCTTGATATTGATAGTGTGGAATTTTGTAACATATTGTTGAATTCAAATTTATTGAACTTGAGTGAGAGGTATTTATTACGAGGGACGAAAAAGAATCCCCTTTTATCACAAACCCGGCTGCACACGCCAATTTGACATTGGAAAAGCTTGTGAAACTGATGCGTCGTATAGACATTGTGTCGCAATTGAGCTTTTTCCATAGGTTTTCAGAAGTGGTTCCTCTAGTGAAACCAATGGAAGTGCTATCGCTCTTTAACTCTGACTTTTTGACTCACTTTTTTACTGACTTGATAATTCATTGAACCATTAACTCATTGACTTATTGATTCACATTTACGAACTTCCTCACTGACTATTAACTGCATGTAGAATGAATCAATAGTTCAATGACTCAATTACTCAATGACTCAATGACTAGATTACTCAATAACTTAATGACTCAATGACTTGATTACTCAATAACTTAATGACTCAATGACTCAATGAATCAATTACTCAATTACTTAATTACTCAACGACTCAATAAATCAAGGACTCAATAACTCAATGACTAAATGACTCAATTACTCAATAACTAAATGACTGAATGACTCAATGGCTCAATGGCTCAATGAATCAATGACTCAATGATTCAAAGACTAAATGACTCAATGACTCGATTACTCAATGACTTAATGACTCAATGACTCGATTACTCAATAACTTAATGACTCAATGACTCAATTAATCAATGACTCAATGACTCAATAACTTAATGACTCAATGTCTCAATGGCTCAATGACTTAATGACTCAATAACTCAATGAATCAATGACTCAATTACTCAATAACTAAATGACTCAATGACTCAATGACTCAATTACTCAATGACTCAAATCCTCCAAGAGTAATTAATGTCATGGAAAGTGCTTCTCTGTCAGCCGTTCGGATTGGGCGGTAAATTGAAAGTCCCTTTCATTCCTATAGAATATCATCGAACCCACAGGAATGGTTGAGAGTATAAGTCACAGGCCCCAGCCTCGATTGGAACTGATGCACCCATTATTTTGTTTTGACTCAGTGACGCCATTGCTCAATGACTCAATTTCTGACTGACTTTTGAAAAACAAGACTCCTTTTTTCCTTGAAATATGAGAAAAAACAATAGAAATATGTTGATTCTGCTTTCAGATTGAATTTGAAAGAAAAGGGTCCTTGAAATAAAACAATGCTTCTCTTTGATTATAGTTATTTATCAGACGACATGCCTTCTTCATAATAACAACTTGTATGAAGACGAGTCACCTATACGAGTTTACATAGGTATTATTTATTACAAGCCCTCATTGAAATAAGATTTATGTGCTCGGATATGGAATATCCACAATTGAGCTATCCCATACACAGAATTTTAAATAGACATGATTAATCCAGGTACAAGTTTGGGGGAGTAAAATAAGGAATCCTATCCAACAAAACAACGCGATATTAATTTTCAAAAAAAAAAGAAGCTCTGCCATCATCTATTTAAAACGTTAATAAATCACCCCTCTTTTGAAATCTTTTTGATCGAAAAAACAAAATCCTTTTCTCAATGTTATTCTTCAAAATGTTCATCCAATCTGACACCACATCCTGCAACTCCAACCAAAGCGGCATATCACCATCAGTTTGCAAAACAAATCTAATTTCCTTTTTCCTCGTAATAAAAATGAAAATCTCTTATTTTTACAAAACAAGCTAAGCATTATTATGATGGTGGAAGGATACCCCGACCCCCGGTAAATATTATTCCAAAAATGCGTCTTAATCCTGGAATTTGAAAATTCATCTAATGGGACTGTGCGATAATTTTACGATCCACACATCAGGACCAAAGATGAGGACAGGATAGGGGAATAAGATGGATAAAGATGATGATGGCCCATATGGAAGGTTAACTCAATAAAAATTTTCTAAGGCCAAAAGGACAAATCAACCAACCCACCAACCCCAATATGATGTTTTATCTGTGCGGGAATGTGTGATGCGCTCGGTTGGAGATGATGAAGAGCCTAGGGAAGTCGCTTCCTTATAGTAGTACACATCGTGCGGCACATCTGATGATGAGTGGGTATGTAAAGTGAGAGGTATGATATATTCCTGATGCCAAACGAAGAGGAAAATCCTTGATCCTATAACCAGTGTCAAAACAGTCAATGATTTATCGTTATAAATATCCTGGAAAAGGATGAGTCACATCATGAGTCTTCCACGAAAGGAATTAGAAAAATATTATTCTTATATACAACAGCGCTGTGCCATGCCGCGGCGCGGTTCGACGTTTTCCTGGTAAACGAAGTATTAGTATAAGTATAAGGACGCCACTTGCAAAATCCATACCTACGAACCACCAATACATAACAAGGACTATCAAGGATGCTGAAATCGACGAAGATGTAGACGACGACGGGTGATGATAATGACGTCTAAGAATTCCTGACACAAGATGAGGTCGGCTTTTGTAGACAGTTGCGCCATTAAAATTACTCAAGTGGAAAACATCCTTAGATGCGATGTGATTGCCTCAATGGTGTGGGTCTTCCTGCTGTGCGGCGCGTTGCGGAGCGGTGGTGGCGTGAAAGACCATTCCATCTCCGGGCTCCGAGCGCATACCTATACTTATATACATATATATATAAGAGACGAGCAGAGTTAATTTAATCGAAAACGCGAGGACATAATCCAAATATTTGCGCAAGCCAAAGTTTTTGCAAACAAAAATCTTTCATCTTTGGATTAATATACAAACGAACGCAAAATGTCCTTTGGTGTGGGAAATCGGATGGATGGGCTCTTCTTCAGAGCTTGTATCAAAATCTCAAGTATACAAAAGAGTATGACGGGAAATCGAAACGAATGAAACGATTTCTATGTAAAAAAAAGCCTGTTTATGTCTATGCACACAAAACATTGCATAGTTTTAGGATGATGCAAACTAACATCACAGGTTATGATGATGGTGATGATGGCAATATGGCGACAGAGTGTGAGCAGGACTCGATTTATAAGAATTCAATTAAATTTTCAAGGATTCACCACGCAAAATGGTAGCATTTTGACACAAGTTATGTGATCCTTTCTCTATTTTTCGACGACAATAGCCGAAGGAGGAGTGTTATAATAGGAAATACCTAATAATTATCCTTGCTTAATAACGGGGAAGATATTTTCAAATTTGGATAAGCGTCAATTATTTTGGGAATTTCCTGGAAGAAGACATTCTGCTTTATTCAGTAGAATTTGGGGCAGGAAAATTTGAAAGAATTTTCGGATAAATTGATGGCGATGGGGGGACTATTTTGAAAATACTTTCTAAGATAGTTTTCGGAATTTGAAGTTTGTGATGTATTTGTGTGGGGTAGTGGTCCGCACCGGTATTTTAGTCTTTTGAAATTAATTTCTTTGTTTGAAAGTATTTGATTTTTTTTTTGTAAATAATTTGAAGGAATTGAAGAAAGGGGAATAGGAGTATACGGAGTGGAAATCTAATAAAAAACCATGTCTTCATCAAAAAAAAATTTATGTAGATACGGAGCTGATATCAGCGATAAATAATTTAAATGTTGATATTTTAGAGTGGAATGTCAGATTTAAATTTTGTGAAAATGTTAAAAATTGCCAACAGTTGGTGGAAATTTTCCTAATTTTTCGGTAATTATGTGAGAATTTCGTCCATTTTAAATTTTTAGAATAACTCAAGAACAGTAGGCTATCTTAAAAAATGGGTGCCATGTTGGGCGCCAACTTTGTAAACTTTTATTTTTTGATATAATTCTATGTAAGTTGAAACAAAATAAAAAAAGCGGCAATGTTTACACCATAATATTGCAGTCAAAAATAGTTATCACAGATGTTAAAAGGCACTTTGAAAAAAACATGTGTGTATTTTATCAGAATCAGACGATTGACTGCATAGTGGCTTTGGACGAAAAGTTCTTCTATTGATTTTCGGTTATTTATGTTTGAACTGATTGACACAAAAGGTTCAACGACGAGCGCTAGGGGTTGCCATGAAACATAGATCTATCCAGAACGATCCGTATTTAATGACTTTGATTTCTGGAGGTTGTTAAGGAAAAGGGCAACAATGTCCGCTCACACTCCAGCAGTTCGAAGCTTGATGATCTAAACTGCAGGCCAACAAAAAAATTTGGTGATTTTTTTTTTGGTTTGGCACAGGTTTTCCTGAACATTAAGCTTACACAAATAGAAAAACAATATGACCTGTGGTTGTGAAACTGTTGATTAATTTTAAACTCATAGAGAAGTGAGACTCCGGTAACAACAAGGAAGAACTGTGGAACAACCCTCGCAGAGCCTACAGTTCTGAAAATTTGCAAGTGCATGTAGGTACATGGTACAGTCATAATGATCTCATTTTATAAGACCTGATGTCAGACCCATGTTGAGTATTTATGTAGGTACTAGCATTGAGTTTATATACATAGAGGAATCACGAAACATTACGTTACTACGTCACTAGGTGGCACCAGGTACACCAAATCAAGATTTTATATTTTTGTAGATCTTTTATATTTTTTTGTGGAACCCATTGACTTGTGAAAAAAGCAAAACAAAAAATGAATGTGATTTCGAGGGGTTGGTATTTTTTTTATTACTTTTGCAAATTGTAGGTACCTAGACCTAGATACTCGTTCATATTTGGTTTAAGATCATGATTTTTTGTTGTTTATTTATTTTGCGTAGATTGCGATTCAATGTGTGCTTAAGTCACTATAAGAGCATAAGCTTAAGGGTAGAAATTGAAACTTGGACTTTATACAAATTCGGAAGGATTTAATTTTTTTTTTAACATATATGTATAATAACATAAGTAGGTATCCTAGATTCATATTTTCGGGTGAATTAAGCATATAGACAGATAAGGTACATACAATATTTTTTTTGAATATGTAGGTGTAGGTACCTATATCTGATTATACGTGTAGGTTGAGTTGAGACAAGAAAAAAATCGTATGGGAGGGGGGTCTATTCCCCTCTGTTTAGCCGGGAGGGGCAATTTTCTGAAAAATTGACTTATTTTGTAAAAAAAAATATTACAAATCAACGGCTTCGTTTGCAACACCGTGTTATACCTTTTTGGAAAGCCAAAAACTTCTTCTTTCGTTTCGTTTTTAAAATAATTTGTTTTAACGAATAGTTCAAAAAACATAAATTTTCCAACTCAAAATATGTAGGTATACAGGGTGATTCACGAGCATTGTGCCAAAAAGCTAGAGCGTGTAGGTTAAGTTGAGGCAAGAACAAAATCGTATAGGAGGGGGGGTCTATTCCCCACCGTTTAGCGGGAGTTGCAATTTTCTAAAAACATGACTTAAATTTGAAAAAAAAATTATTAAAAAATAACGGTAGCTCTTACAATGCCATGCTATACCTTTTTGTAAAGCCAAAAACTTGTTTTTTTTATTGTTATTTTAAATGAAGTTTTTTTTATTGAACCGTTTTCAAAATATTAATTTGGAAAAAAAATTAAAAAAAATAATTTTAAAACTAATTTTTTTCAAAATTTTACGTAATTAGGTATTATTTTTGTTCTCAGAATTCAATACTTCAATGAATTTTAAATTTAAAACTGAAAATCGTTTGGTTTTATGACTTTTTGTTGCCAAGATATTGAAAAATAACCGAACCTACTTCTTCGCAAAAACAAGAAAATCTAGCCATACTGGCACAAGTTATCATTTAGCCATTTTTTTCGTGTTTTTGTGAAGAAGTAGGTTCGGTTACTTTTGAAGAGCTTGGCAACAAAAAGTCATAGAGCCATACGGTTTTCAGTGTTGGATTTAAAATTAAAAGGAGCATTGAATTTGGAGAACAAAAATAATATTTAATTACGTAAAATTTTTAAAAAAATTAGTTTTAAAATTATTGTTTTTTAATTTTTTTCATAATTTTGAGTTTGAAAATTAATATTTTGAAAACGGTTCAATAAAATAACTTCATTTAAAATTACAATAAAAAAACAAGTTTTTGGCTTTACAAAAAGGTATAGCGTGGCATTGTAAGAGCTACTGTTATTTTTTAATAATTTTTTTTTCAAATTTAAGTCATGTTTTTAGAAAATTGCCCCTCCCGTCTAAACGGAGGGGAATAGACCCCCCTACCATATGATTTTTTTCTTGTCTCAACCCAACCTACACGCTCTAGCTTTTTGGCACAACGCTCGTGAATCACCCTGTATAAAACCCGTCTCTTCATTTGCATGGTACAAGCTAAAAACTCGGTTTGGACCAATTTCAACGAAAGTTTTAAATATTTTATTACAAAAATCCTCATTTCAAAGCAATTTTTTTTTTCATTGCAAAGTTTCTCAAAATAGTTTTCCTCTATTTTGAACAATTTTTATAAAATTAATTACGATCAATATACATAATGTTCCTAATTGCAAAGTGAAATTAGTTTTCACTTTCTGCATTTTTGTTTATCCATTTCTTGACCGAGATTGTATATTTTTATGGAATACCCATACCACAGACTCATACATATTTGTATAAAAAAATTTCGAAGCAAAGTAATGGACAAGCATGGTGCGGGCTGAAGGGACATGGACAGACTCGCCTCACGTGACTGTGAGCTCACAGGTCGCAGGTATACCAAATTTTTTTAAGTGTGTGTGTGAGTTTTGTGCCAATCCTAAAGGCTTTCTGGATATAGCAACCAGACAAAAATATCAGCCAAATAACAGAGAACCAAAAAAAAAAAAACAAGAATTCACACAAAAACAAATGTACCTATCAATTTCAATTCCAGTCCATTATTGTTGTTTTGTGTTGGTAAGATACACACATGTTGATCGTTAAGGGAGGATGCAGGATAGCAGTCCACATCTGCTTGTCGATAGTATATCCACATTCCACATGGAATCCAAAAATGGTTCGTGCTTATGCTAAATCATAACGCCACCTAAGTGACGAAGTAACGCACTATTCTGTTTTCAACGAGGTGGTTCCTCTATGTATATAAACTCAATGGTACTAGTCAAACCCAATTTGTGCTTATCATCGGGGATTTTACCAAACATAACATTGGCACCTCTGAATCCCACTTACTTCTTTAAATAGCTCAAACAGTAAAAATATTAGACAAAAATATTCTAGGCATTTGATTTCTATTTCTTTCATTCATAGTGTAAACGGAAGTTGCTCTCCTGTTTATCCGCTAAATCCTTCTAGGCCAATCAACGGATTTGAAACTGTTTTTATCAGCATGTAGATACTTTTTGCCAGATGGTTTATATGCATAAAGTTATTAATACTAAAAGCTGTTACAATACACTATGTAATATGCGAACGTAAATGTAAACTCCTGAAGGTATGCAACACTCTTAACTGGACTGGAATACCTTACATATGAGTACAGTTCAAAATTGTATAAATAGTCTTTTCCTAAGGCGCTCATGCAACAGTTATTATGTTTCCACTTTTGCAAGGTATTTAAAAAACAGTTAGAGGGGAATGGACAAGTTAATTTGCAAGTAAAGCCGCGGGTAAACTCTAGTGAAGTACTTATAAAATAATCTTAAATGTATCTTACGATGTTGGTAATCATCCTATTTATATCTAAAAGCTAATTAAATTGGCGCCCAACGTGAAAGCATTCAATGGACCATGCTATATGTTGCATTTCTTTCAATGATGTCCATTGGTTCTGGTCCGCTTTGGACGCACTCATCTCCCCGCTTCGCTCAGGTTAAGTTTTTTTTTTAAACAAAACTATTCCCATTGAAAGGGTAATCTCAATAATTTCTTTAAAAAAAGCAAAATAAACTTTCGAAGAAGTGGTGTTAAATGAAAACTGATAGAATAATCCAATCCGTCTAGCCTCACTTCAAGTTAACATCTTCTGCTCAAAGAGCACTTCATCAAGATTGCCAGTCCACAAGTTAGCCAAACCAATTCTTTTGAAAACTTTATTTTTTCAAGTGCAGTCTTCACCGTTTCCCCGCACCACCACCAGCAACGCTTCAACATCGTTTTCTAAATCTTGTTAAAAACAAAAATGTACTTTTCACTAAAAGTGTTTAAATTATAATTTTGTCCGAAAATTCGTATCCATGAACAAAAAAAGTGAACCTTTTGATTAACTCCGACGAAAATGAAAAAAAAAAAAAAAAAAAAAAATTAAACAAGAAATAATAAGTAAATAAAAAGTATACTCTCTCTCTCTTTTTGCGGCACTAAAAAAGCAATATTTATCCGAAACCGAAATTATAAAAGTTTTGCCTCCCTCCCGCGTCTTGGAAACTCGGAAGTACGACTGACGACGACGGGGCAAGATGGCGGGAAATATTTGAAGAGTTCAAGTTAAAGGAGTAAAGCATTTCTCAGGCTACTTGAATCTCATCCGCCTTCGATGATCCTTATTTTTCCTTCAAAAGAAATTTCTTAATTAACTTATCTTGTTACTTCGTGAGATTTTCTTCCCTCACGTCCGTCGTCGCGTCGTCTTCCTCACAATGTTGTTTTTTTTTTCTTCAATTTGAAAAACTCCTCGATAATAATTTATACTCCGTGCGATATTATTCCTTAACCCTACTTTCCCCTATGAAACTTGGTTTGGTTGCCGGGTTGCTGTTGCTGCTCGAAGCTTGAGCCTCCTCCAACCTCTTCCTGGTTCTTCTAATTAAAGAAAATTATTTTGTCTCAATTTTTGTTTTTTTTTTTGTGTTAATGATTTTCTCATTACTTTTTGAATACCTAACTCTTTTTATTTCTTCCTGCCGTTGAAATGGGACACAATCTTTTATTGGCTCAGGAAGTAATGTAATGCAGAAATTGCATTAACAAGGACATGCAAGGCAGAAGATGGGGGCAGCAGCAGCAGCAGCAGCAAAAAAAAAATTAATTCACTGCATAAACTGCAGCATAGATTTTTTTGTTAGTTTAAAAATGGAAAAAAAGACTCACTTGCAGCGAACATAGGGCATGCCGAAGCAGGAGCAGGAACAGCAATGAAATGCGAATGGCAATGAAAGAGGATACCAAGATGAAACTCCATTAAGTTGATTCTGTGTAAATTCTTTTCAAGAGCAGTTTCTCTAGTCTCCGCTCCTGTCAAAGGATTAATTTCATTACATGCGGTCTGTTTATCCTTTATCTGGTTGGGGTTTTTGTAAGAAAAAAAGAATTTGTAAAAAAAAAAAATGGAAATCGTTCTCATGAAGGCGAACGAAATTACTGTACACTGTACACTATACAGTAAGGATGTGTTTTAGAAAAAGAAAATTAAATAGAAATCCAGAAAAACCGCAAAAAGCTGGGAAAAACTCTTAAAGGATCTCCCTCTGTGTGAACTGCGCTGAGATGTTTAATGCATGGCATACTTTATCTGCACAAGTTCTTGTAAAATTCATAAAATGATTAAGAAAATGTTTTCTTTTTCTGGTAGGTACCTACATGATGATTTTTGGAATGAATTAAATTGCATCCTTAAAACAGTTTTGCCAGCGTTTTTTTGTTCTAATTATTTTTCAAAGAACTTCGGCATGTTGCTTAATGTTAAAATTTAAAAAATGTTACAAAAACCTACAGAAAGAATCTTGTCATCTATTGATATTAAGGATTAGTGAAACTGCAAGGACTTGTTAATATTGAAACAAAAAAATCGTTATAACTTGTCATTGTCCCGCTCTAAATGAGGTTAGGTTAGAAGAGATGGTGTTTTGATAACTGCACCACCTTAATTCGAACTGAACTAGAGAATGTTCTGTAGAAGCTTGTTCTAAAAATTGTCTAGTTCGATCAAAAAGTTTTTGCTGATGCTAGATTCTTGATCCGTGACAACCTAAAGAACTCATAGAGTATTTGAAATAATCCTGTTCGTATTAACATTCTTTGCATAGGTTAAATAACTGATGCCCATTAAGCCTATGTGAATTCCCATTAAATTGTGAACCGTCAGGACTAGTACAAACAAAAGGGAAAGTTGGGGAAAGTTCAGTATGCTAGCGCACGACCGTAGGTTCCGCATGAAAAGTCTTTTATAAAATCTTTGTGAGTTTAAGGAAATTCCGGTGAATTCTGTTTTTTTCCTGTTCCATCGAGATACTAATTGGTACCAATTTAAGCCAGTTTTTTCCTTCAAAATAAATAAAAATTGTTGGCACAACAGCTCCAAGCGTGGCCGGGGCCTGTGACTTCCTGTGTGTGCATTGATATTCTGCAGGAATGGAAGGGACCTACAATTTACCGCCAAATCCGAACGGCTAACAGAGAAGCACTTTCCATGACATTAATTACTCTTGGAGGATTTGTCACTTCCTCGCAAGAGGCAGTACCCCGGAAAAAACTTAAGGTGGCCACGTCAGGGATCGAACCCTGAACCTTCGGCGTAGCAGTCCGACACACTAACCACTACGCCACGAGGTACTACAAGTTTTTTCCTTCACAGATTAAAAAAAGTATATCAGTTTAAATGACGATCCAAGAACCTTGAAGTTTTAGTGAGCTGTTTGCTGAGTCTGTCCCGCACTAATTATTGATTTGCGTTTTTAAAAAATTGACGGAAATAGCGAAATTATTAGCTTTTTCCTTCCCTGAATGATATGAACTTCAATATTACTTCTGGACACGTTACTTCGTTTAACATTACATTTTAATCTATAGCGTCGATGCACCAACGAAGTAGACACATTTACAAGCACAAACACTGGCAACTAAGGCCATCGGCTCAAGACTTTTAACTAACTTTTAACCACGCGCAACGATGCTTGATTTGGCTTATCTATTAGCAAGCGATGCTTTATCAGAGCCAAGGCCGTTTACTACTTCGATTAAATTTTCTAATCTTGACGAGAATTGTGTACCCGGAAGCCGGAACCAGATACAAATTATACCTCATTAAAATGCTTCTGCAACTGTCAACCTACTCTCTTTATTTTTTCTTTAAATTTCTTATCACTTTCCCTGCATTGGGAATTTTTTTTTTATAAATTAACAAATAAATTGTCCTGTGGCTTAAAATCTCAACCATTCCTGTGTGTGCGTTGACATTCAGCAGGAATGGAAGGGACCTACAATTAACGCCGAATCCAAACGACTAACAGAGGAGCACTTTCCATGACATTAATTACTCTTGGAGAATTTGTCACTTCCTCGCAAGTGGTGGAGTAAGGGATCGAACCCAGGACCATCGGCGTGGCAGTCTGACACAATAAGTCCACTACGCCACGGGGTACTACGTTTTTTATAATCCCCTTAATAATTATGACAAATCTTTTGGTTATTTAGGATGTTTTCCGAGCTGTGATCAGTGAATCTCTGTGTACCATGTTTCCATGTTAAATCAGTCATTATATCGAATCAACATGGATTAACAAAAACAATTCTGGAATACCATAGGGCAGCCATTTAGGCCCCTTACTTTTTATTTAATTTATTAATAACTCACCATCTACCTTGAAGCATTTTAAATGTCTCATTTTTGTGGGTTATAAAATTAATATATAATTTTTAAAGTAAAACTTTTTTTCCATCGCCTCAAATTTTTTCGATAATCTGCTGCATTTCGCAATATGGCGGCGTCGATGGCTCAAATCAGCATTTTATATTCTCACTCATTCGTACACGTGCTCCGCGGTATGTGTGTGGATTGATCAGTGTATTGATTTAAATGTTTTTGTTCACTTGATCGTGATGGACAACGATACAACAGCAAGTGAGTCCAATAAACCGGTAAACACCAAGAAAAGTGCAAAATTCCAATGATCCGAAAAAAGCTTCACTTGCATTGTGGATTCATAAAAACACGAGATTAAGAAAATGCGAGATTTCGCTGTAATTTTAGTTTACGGTCAATCGTAGTGCTTCATTTTTTCTTACCAACATGTTTCTTGTACATTCTTCATACCTTTTAAGAAAATTGTCGTTATTTACTGTGAGTTAATATTATCGAAACAAAGAATCACTCCTCAAAATTAGTGCTACGAAATTTAAATGTTTATAAAAGAAATTATTAAGTAACTACCCTTTTCATAACTTAGCCCTTTAATTTCTAAAAATGAATGTATCTAAGGACTTTTCTATCCTGTCATCTGATTTGAACAAAATTACAAAATTTATACTAGTGCTACTGCCGTGGTCTACTTGACACCATCCTTCCAAGCAACAAAAGCAGAGCAAATGTTGAAACCCCCTGACTTAACTCATTATCCTTAATGCAACATGTATGCGCATCAAAGCAACTTAACAAAATGTAAAAAACAACTTTTTTACAAACAATAATTCTGTAAAAATCTCAAAGCCATATCCCATAAGGAAACAAAGCACAAAAAAAAAACAGAAGGCCTTACAAATCATAGAAATGTGATATTTGTGTCAAAGTTTCTTTGTCTGATAAATGCATTCTTTAATTTCACAACAACAACAACAACAAATTAAAAAGCTTTACCTTGGAGAATGTTGAATGCAGTTTTGCAGTACAAAACAAAAGTTTCCTTTTCATATTAAGGTCTACATTGTGTTCAATTAAATGAGAAAAAAAGAAAAACTTCTTCAAAGGTACCTTTTGTCGAAATCAAGGACAAAACATATTCCAATTGTCATTACCAGGTTTAAATTTTTACCAAACTTCCTATATCCTTTTTTTTAAGACACTTACATAAATTATTATAAAAACAACCGAAAGCCTTGAAGTCCTCAAAAAAAAAGTCTCTCTTTCTTTATGCCGACATGGAAGTGGAGCATCTTTAAGTTCCGGATTAAGGATCCAACAATTTTTCTTTTTATTTGCAAATGCTCCCTCAATCATTCTAACATTCTAACCAAGGATACACTCTCATCCACTTTCATTTTATATTCTTGGCAACAAATCTTAGTCCATCTTCCCCAAAAAAAAAAAAAAAAAAAAAAATCCTAATCAATTATCCTCATTACTGGAAAGATTTTTTGACACAAACAAATATGTATCTATTAGTCCTTGCAGCCAGAAGATGGCCCATTACGTTTTAATCAAAATAAGTCTAATTGGCTCTTAGCCTCTAATCGATCATGTAAATGACGCCGCCGCCGCTTGTATATCATTTCCCTCCAGGACCTCCTCCATCATTATGCCGTTTTCCTTACCAGCTTTTGTTTGTTTTGCCTAAATCACGATGCCGGCCGCCGCCATTTCGATGATGTTGTGTTGGCCTACTTAGACGCATCAATTTATCTTTCATAAATAATTTTTCAAAAGCAATTTACTTCCGGTTGTTCCATTTCTTTTTTTTCTTTTTGGCAGTTGAAGGAGGAAAGAAGAATTCACTACAACAAGACATTATTTCAAACCACTTAAGGATTTAGGTCGTGAGTAGCATCATCATATTGCCTCGATGTCGTCCTTTGGTCGCGTCGCGTCGTCATTGCGTTGGGGATACAGAGTGAGCGACAACCACAAAATCACTTATCCCTGCGGGACTAGGCCAAGATGCGGCGCGCATCAGCTGACCAAATAAAATCGAAATGCATTGGCTGAAACGCTCTTGTGTTGTTGATGCACTCTTTGGTCGTAGCCATGTGACTGTGGATGTAGCTGTGGCTGATTCACAATAGCTCCTTCTTGCCACTTTAAATATATAAATTTCGAATGAATAAAAATAAATTATTCATGCACTTTTAGTTCTGGATTTCGATTGCTTCCTGCAGCATTGATGTGTCCATCCGTCCGTCCGTCCACAAGGGCTTAAGGCTTTCCATCATCATTTTTTCAGAAAAAACACAGAGTTGGGAACTCTTCAACTATATTTGTGGAAAGTGGGAAAGTGCCATTGCGCGGAGGATTGGCAAAGTATTATTGCCAATATCGTACAGCCACTTCCCTATTATTTTTTGGTTTTTATGTTCCAATATCCTACATTTTATTGTTAAAAGCATGGAATCCATTATGATAACTGGGTGATGTATTCTTGGGATAAGAAATGCCAGAGCACACAATAAAAATAAAACTGTCCCACTAAATAAATCGTTCGTCTAGAATGTGATTTTCAATTATACTCCCAGAACACGCTCGAGGTAAAATATTATGGGCAAACAATTTCCAATCGAAATGAGAAGATTGGAGTGGATGATGATGATGGTCATGATGATGACGACGATGATGATGATGAAAGCCGAGAAAATGATGACCAAAGTGAAGGATACTGAATGAAATGTCAAATGCATAGTGATGAGAAGTCCATCCGTCCAATACTCGTGTGCACTATCATCCGAGCGCCAGTTGGTGGGTGACAAGTGTCCTTCGAGTTGGTAAATCGATGTGAATGAGTTAAATGTTGGACGTATTTATATTGTTGATTGAGTCCCAGTTGCAGGAATGATGAAGATAATATTATCTGGTTTTTTTTTGTGTTTGTGTTTGCGTTGGGGGATTTAATTTTAAATAACATAATTTTTTTTTTCATCATGCATAAATTCAAAAGTACCAAGCTTTCCAGCAGGCAAATCGTTTTGAATCAAAATCTTGAATATACATTCAAAAATGATACAGGCATTTTTGTCCACACAAAATAATCAGGTTTCACAAATTGTATAAGAAACTGAAATTGGAACTAAAAATTTTGTAAAAACGGTTTTTTGTTCACTTTATTTCTAACCCAAAAAAAAAAAACTCATCAAAATCGGTTCAGTCCATTGTTTTGATTGTTTTTTTTTTCGTTCGTTGAATTGTGATGCTTTTTTGTACTAAGGCTGGGGTATGCTCGTGGAAGTCAAGAGTGGTTCCCAAATGAAAGCGACAACTGAGAAGAGTGTTGGTCTGTGGAGTTCCGAGAAACTGTCCACGACAATAAACGTTTCCTTAACACTAGGTCTGTAGAGTTTCCTCCACGACAATAAACGGGTGGCCTAAAGCCGCAACTCTGGCGATGCAATTCCAGAAGAATAAACGGTTGAGCAAGGCTCGGTCTATGGTACAATTAAGAAGAGAAGTATCCACGACAAGAAAAGCGTAGTTCCAAACTCGATTTGTGGTGAAGCTTACAAAAGCGGCAAACCCCACGACAATAAACGGTAGTCTGCAGAGATTCCTCTACAAAGGAAGAGCTCTACGACAATAAACGGGTTAGTCTAAGGCCGTCAACGATCCACTGCGATGCGAAGTAGAAAACCGACAAAAAACTTTTACCCTCAAAAACTTGGCGAGGCTTCTGCTGGTATTCCCCGCAGCGTACCTTCGGTGGGATCTCTATTCCCGCTACTTTATTTGAAATAGAATCTTCTTCCAATGACAGGGAGGTCGAGTGTCATTTCCATACAAATTGTACATTTACTTATGGAATTTTTCTGAAAGAAGAAAATGTGAATTATAACAACTTAAGTTAAAAATACTTGTAAATGTGTAATGAAAGATGTTTTTGCCTATTTCTCTAGTCCAAATCAGCGGTGCGGGGTGGAGGGGTAGTCGGAATAGCCTCAGTAGAATGCAGTGGTGGGTATTTCGTCACGTGATGGGGATTCCATGCGTAAGGTGTTGTAGGAAGTCGTCGGCGTCGTAGCGATTGAAGCGGAGAAAAAATGTGTAACTTCGTTACAAAATGTTGGATTGAAAATTCATCTTCAGAGGCTAATCGATGCCGAAATGACTGAAACCAGGTTATAGTATCTACCTGTCAAAGATGTGCAGCTAAATTCTAAAGCCTTTTTTGAAAAATATTGCCATCTTTATTTTTGGCCGGAAGCCATGACAGTTGCCCGCCAAAAAGCGAAGTGTGTTTCTGTAGCTTTTGATATTGCGGATTTTTGTAGTTGTGACTTTCATCAACATTAAATCACTAAGTGAGTGTAACAGTAACCAGAAACAATATTTATGCATATCAATTTACAGTGCACGCTCGATATAGTGAACTAATAAAAACCAAGCCTGCTCACTTTATCGAAATTATTCACTTTTTCGAGCTGAAGAATTCGCCCTTGTTGTTGATGATCGTTACGAATCACTTCTTCATCAGTTTCTTGACTAACAGCCGAGTACTGTTGAATGATTTCGGATGATTGAGATCCCGCAACATGATTTCATAATCATAAAACACCTTCATACACATCAAATGAGTTCAAAAATTCCGTCGGATAGTTTGTCGATTCATCCTCGTCAGCCACGATGTCAACGGATTTCTACGAACACTGTTTTTCAGCGATTTGCATTTGAATACTATAATTCAAGCTATCGATGTCCTTATTCTTCACTTCTGGTATTGCCCGTTCACTAATTCAATCGAGGTTTTTATAATTTTGTGCAATGCCGGGAATACTAGTGCTGATGAGTTCCTTCTTGTTCCTTGACGATGTGAACTCGCCGGGAACGATATCAATCCAGTCGCAACATTGAAGGGAATTTGGTCATTTCGAAGCGCCAGCAGTTGTATCGATAATTCAGCAGCCGATGGGTCGTTCTGCAATGCGAATCTCATGTTAGTGGTCAATTTCAACTTCTTGACATGCCGCTGGCAATAAAGACGATCATTTAGGGCATGCATTAAGATCATCGACAACAGTAGTTTTCGGGATGACGGGAACCATTTGACGAAAATCTTCGAAGAACAATATCATAGCCCCCCAAGTCTTCTCGAATCACTTCGTAAATTCTTCATAATTTGGTCAACTGCCTCCAAAGCTCGTTTATGGACCATGGGGCATTCATCCCAAATGACGATTTTGCATTCAATTATGCACGTTGGCTTGTCAACCGTGAGGAGATTCATCGGAAACTTCAAAGTTGAATGTGCAGTTTGGCAATGTTGCAGCAATGCCAGAGGATGCAACGGCCAACGTGATTTGAGACCTTGACCGAATTGTTGCCAGAATCAACCAAAACAACGAATGTTTTGAATGTCCCACTGGAATCAGAAGCATCCAGAGAGTAAATGCCTCTGGATTCATCGTCAACAACCTTTATCAGCAAATTGTAAACGTTTTTCTGCTCGGCATTCAACAGCAGAACATATGTTCGGACGCCTTTTCACAATTATTAGAATAATCGCACACAAAATTCCATACAAGACATTAATTTTCAATTTTGCCAATTTTCCGACTTTTCCAAAGGTTTCGTAAAAACATTCGACCCAGCCGTTCTCCATTGATGAATTACTATACATTTTTCACACTATATATAAAAGATTTCCTACTATTAAATAGAAATTTCCGTAAATTAAGAGACTATAAATATTCAAACTGCATTAAACCCCACATGGGGGCTCAACCGGGAATAAAATTGAATTTTACTTTTAAATCATTTAAATTTTACTTAAATAAATAAATAAAAACAATTCTTACTAAATGCATTTCTGTATGTATATATTGTTTGGAAAAAACTACCACAAATTTACAACATAGACTTTGTTAAATGAGTGAATATAAATTTTGGAATTATTAAAATTTGAGATTTGAATTTTATGAAAATTTTAAATTAAATTTAATCGCATAAGTTTTGATTAAAAATATTTATCTCACACTCGGTTAAAGGATTGGTGTCCAAACTACGTTGTTGTTCTCATTTATTCATGATAGATAGTGGTTTAGTGATTCAAGTAATAACCATTTGTCATTAAATGTCTATTGTTCCTTCAGCATTGAATCTACAATTCTACATAAAACGGCAATAATAAAGAACCATCTAAACAAAATATCTACATACATATGCAAAAATAACAGGAAAGATATAAATTCTGCCCTTTTTTGTACGAGAACAATAACCAAAAATCCCTATTCTTTTCACTGTTGTTACCGTTAAACCAATACCATAAATGCCAGCAAAATAAACAAAGGAATACAATTTAATTCCCACATGCAATTTCACATTCGTATTCATTTTAAAAATGTCCTTAAAAAAAAATACACAGAATCCCCACCCACGCTTGAAAAAAAAAAAACTTCGATGGCCATCGATTCTTTGTTAGCGGGGAATTACACCCTCAAACCTTGGGAGTTTTGTTTTTACTTCCTTATATGTACCAAACCAACAACTATACTATATATATCTGTGAAGTAGATTTTTGTGGTTAAACTGTTTTATTTTTGTTTTGTTTTATTACTGTTGGAGTGTAGTGTCCTGCATTAATTCATTTTTAGAGGAAGTGCGGGCGGGAGGGTCAATATAGAGTTACTTCGAAAGTGTAGGTAACTGTACTCGTGGATACCCATTTAATAATAATTTCATCTCCAGATGGGTGCAAGGGGGGGGGGGGGGGAGTTAAAAACGAGGTTTGTGAGGGCAGGATTATTTGTAGGTCCCAGGTGAGTTGAACAGAGCACACACCATCACCATCGTGTGGCAAAAATATTAACACTCGCTTTAGGACTCGTTTTCCACTGTGCGGCCACCAAGTTTTCAAAAACAAACCACATTCATATGGGAATGAATTCCTGGCAGGCTAGGAAAGTCCTCTAATGTAATTGGGTGGCAACATTTGCCAACAAAAACACACACACACACATACACACTCAGTATCGAGTCCTGGCTAAATTTTTTGTTTAATCCAAAAATCGTGTAGAGATTAAAGTCGGTTGGATATGCATTCTCACTCCTGAGTTGAGAGATGGCTGTTAATATTGTGTCTCTAAGGACCTATTTTTTTTGTTAAATTTTAGTGTGAGCTGCAATTGTATTTGTTTTAAAATTCAAATAAAACAAAAAAAAAGGACTTGAAAACAACGCAGCAGAAAAACGAACGTCCATTGTGTTTTGTTGATTTATATTTTCGATGTTGCAACGATGCAGGTGGTTTAAGGGTAAGAGATTAGTTTAATACCCCGTATATATGCGTTGGCTGAAAAGGATATAAGTTTATTATTATTATTTTTTTTTGTATTTGCTGGAATAGCTATATGTTAATATTTTTTAATGAAATTTCATAAAATTTTTTGCGTAATTGAAAAATGTTTCTATAAATGTTATAGAAAATATTCAATTGTTCTCGTTAGCGCATTAACAATGAATTATTATTATATTTATTGTTAGTATGTGTGTGTGCGTGTGTGCATTTATATTTTTTTTAAATGAAATTGATATTTTGTGTGCGAATGGTGGAGACAGTGGATTTTATTTGAATTATTGAAAATCAGAGGTTTGGGTTAAATACACGTTATGAAATTGATTGCAATATAGAGGATTTCAAATTTATGTGCGATATTAAAGGATTAAGAAGAAACAATGAATTTATGAGATTTAAAAAGAGCACAGTACTTAATGCGTTTATATTTTGTTGAAAAAAATAAAACTTTTAGTGAAACATTTAAGCTCGAGTGATGGGATAGAAAATGATTTGGGTATTTTGGATGATAGAAAATCACTTGATGAAATCCAATTAAACTAATTTTAAATGCAAGATTTTGTTTCTTTTTTTTATACTTTTTAGAGGAAATGTTGATTCCACACGTATTTTTTTTTTATTTTGATCTTCTTGAACTTTAATTTGGAATCACTGGTTAAGCTCGTTTTTATTTTTTTGATGTATTTTTGAATGTTTTCGGTATTTTTACTTGCGATTATAGATACTATAAGGCAAGTTATGCAATCGTCGAAAAAAAAAGTTTTGAGATAACAACCAAACATGACATAACGATGATAGCGAAAACGAAAAAAGACTAAGGACTAAAAATTCTGTCCGTCTATGTCTGTCTGTCAGACTGCATGTATAGCCACCTTCAGCCCAAACGAGTGGGCCGAATTGCTTTCTAAGTATTGTACAGAGGGGAGATTGAAATTTTTTTAGCTCAGAAAATAAATATATTCCTAGGGTAAAGTCGGGAGATATGGCACCCATTTTTCTTTTTCCTTATAACTTCCAAATTAAAAAAAATTTTATTTCAAACTAATAAATAAGCAAAAAAAAAGAACTTCTTTGAAATTCACAGTCAGTTGAATATTTTTTTTTCAAAAATGAAAAATCTTAAAAAAAGACGACTTAAAAAATGGAGGGTGCCATTTTTTGTTGCAGGTGATGATAATACGATGTACAGGAATTCATGTGAATAAAAGTTACATATTATGCAGTTTATCCACTCGTCCGGTTTTGCTTTAAGGGCATAATCCTCACAAAAATATTTTCCCCGAAATCTTCGGGACCATCTGAGTCATCTTGGAACGATATTTGCTCATTGTCCTCTGACTTACTGTCCTCGGCGTTGATTTTCTGTTTGAATTTTTTCTTTTTTCTTTTTTTTTTTAAATTTTAGTTAATGCCTACTTCAAAATGAAAGTAAAGTAAGAGCGGGAGAAATGGCACCGGGGCCATATCTCCCGAACTTCTGAGGTGCCATATCACCTTTATGATCTTGCTTCTGATATTCCAAATATCATGAGCAAGCAAGCACGCACAGTTTTAACAGTCAGAAAACCCAAACAAACACAATTATCTCTTTTTTTCCTTCTTAAATTAAACGCCTGGAGTCAAATACTTTCGTATTACCACGAACTTCACTAGTACACAAAAAAACTTTTTGCTTAATACACACTCACTTTTTACTTGCGATTATAGGTACTATAAGGCAAGTTATGGATTCGTGCAGAAAAAAAAATTTGAGATGACAATCACACATGACATTACGATGATGGAGAAGTCGAAAAAAGTGGGTCTTGAAATTCCGTCCGTCTGTCTGTCTGTCTGTCTGTCTGTCTGTTCGCGCATCTGGAGGCTGAACGGATAGGCCGATTTGCTTCAAATTTGGTATCTAGAATTTATTTGGCCGTCCCTCGGAACGTATTTTTTATTTTTGCTCTAGGCCCAAAAATAACGGCACCTGCCATACAATCGTGAAGAAAAAAATTGATTTTCTCAAAAACGGCTCTAACGATTTTGACAAAACTTTTAGAATGCTATTTTTGCAAGACAATCTATCTTTTGGTTTGAAATTTTTTTTCAAAATTTGTCTAATAACGGTACCTCTCATAGAACCAGTATTTTCAAATCAAATTTTCTCGTAAACTATACATTCGATTTCAATAAAATCTTAACCACGGGAAGTCATTCATAATTTTATTACTATGGCATTTCAAAATTTTCAAAAAGTTTTTTTTTTGATTTTTTATAATTTTTTCAAAAAAATTTTTGGTTTTCGAAATATGATGGAAACGGGTACATTGATTTTTTTTAAAATTATTTTTCAAATGTAAACTACAGATTGCCATATATTTGCATACTCAAATAAATTTCAAAATATTTTTTGAAATTTTTTTTAAAAATAACCTTTTAAAAAAAAAACTGGTATAACGATTTTCAATATTTTTTTTTCCTAGATTGACGTATAGCTTTGAAATTTTATTGCATACTTAGTTTTTCCGAGAAAACTCTTAAACTAATTTAAAAAATAAAAGAATTTTCGAAATTATTTAATTTTTTTTTAATATCCATATATGCAGCCACTACGCAATTGCTTATCATAAGAGCAAGTTCGTGCGACCCAGTCGTGATTATTTCCATATCATATCACCCGAACTTACCTGCCATGTACCTGCCATTAAACCGCTACGTTAAAGCTTTTTTTTCTCAAAAATGGCTCTAAAAAAATCAGTGTTGCTTTTAAGTACGACTAATTATATGGCCGAAAAAAAAGTTTGAAGAAATGTCTAACAATGGTACTTTCCATAGGACATTTTTTTTTTTTTTTGCTTTCGACAATCTCGAAAACGGCTCAACCGATACTTTCGAAATTTGTCACATATATAGGTGTAGGTAGATCAATTTATACTGCATACCAATATTTTTAAAAAACAATTTTTTTTTTGTATTTTTAAAAGCATTTAAAAATAAAATTTCAAAAATTATAAATAAGTGTAATTGCTGAATACCTATGAACTGGCGTTTTTGAATTTTTTTTGAAAAATGTTTTCAAAATAAACTTTTTCTCAAAAACCGCTCCACAGATTTCTATAAATTTATTCTCATAACTTCAAGTTTAGCCAGGAAATAAAATGGTTTAAGTATTTATTTAAGAATTTTGAAAATTTATTTTTATCGAAATCTCAAGCCCGTAGACCACTGTCACACATAAGAGCTAGAGTTCGTACGACCCAGTCGTCCATTTTATTTTCTATATTGTCGTCATAGTCCAGTCGACAAGTCGGAAAATGTGAGTTTAGGTGGAAAAGGTCAAAAGTTAATGAAACTTGAGGATTGTGTTTAGGAATAGTAGTTAACAAACAGAACATAAAATTTCCTAAAATGTTGTTAATAAAACCATCTTTGTATGTCAATTTGTCACCGAGATATGGCGCTTCAAAAAACAGATAATTTTCCAACATTCGCCAAAAAATGCCAAAAAATGAAGAATTCGGCCTTATTTTTTCGGAAATACCAAAATAATCATGAATTTTTTTTTGAAATTATGGTTCCTCGTTAAAATCACCAACAAATTGTATGCTCTACAAAAAACTAAAATATAATTTTGCCATAGGACGTAAGGAAAAAAAGTTATTGAGGGAAAACCGGAGCAACGTCGAAAAATTTGCAGTTCCCTCCTGCCTCTTTTAGCACAGGGCCCTCGAGGTCAAAAACTTAGCAAAATGTTAGTTTACTATGTTTGAATAAAACCTCCAAGTTTCATTAACTTTTCACCTTTTTCCACCTAAAAGTACCTGTCGACTGGACTATCAGGTGTATGGCCTTTCAAACACCACTTCTATTGCATACTGTCTACATCCAATTTTTTCTAGCTGGTCCTGTTCCAAAGTTCCACGTTGGATATGTTTTGCATCAACTGATCTTCAGAATGTACTACAGACAAATTTTAATCAAGGTCCGTTCCGCCATCAAGATACCTATATCTTTAATGGTTTCCAGCCTAAGGATAACTGTTATGTGCTTGGTCCGTGGTCATTATTTTGGTCTTACTAACATTGATCCTTAAGCCAGACACTTCTCTATTCAGATACAGCGAATAGCGATTGATATATTTCATTCAAACCAGGCACGTTGTTTGTTTTGAGACATATTTCGTCAGCATAATCTATGTGACTAAGTTTGTCAAAAAATGGTCTCCATTGACTACCATTTCTTTCATTTGTACCCAGCATGGTAGTCATCACAACGTCAAGTGCAAGCAAGAACAGAATTGGCGACAAGACATCTCCTTGTGTACCTCCTTGAAGCACATCAAAGGAATCGGCAATTTGTCAATTGTTCATATTGCACAATTCTTTGCCTTGTTGCATAAGACACTCTGTAATAGCAGCGACAATTTTCTAATTGATTTATTTTGCAATAAGCGATCAATTCGCATTAACAATTCGCATTTTTCATTTCGCAAACTATTACCTTACGAATAATATTTGTCATTTAAAGGGTGTTTTTTTTTTAGACAATCTGGCAATACTTTTTTCGGAGTTGGTCTTTTTACAGCGGTCACTTACTCCTGAACAACATTTGCAAATCGTACAAATTTATTACCAAAATAATAATTCGGTTCGCGTGACGCATCACGCGCTGCGTCGAATACTTGGTCGACATAATCGCCCAGGAGTTTATTCGAGCCAGCCGCGGCGGCCACTTGCCCGAAATCATTTTTAAAACACAATGGCAAACCTTTCTATCTTTATAATAATGCCAAATTCTTGGCCATCACATTAAATTATATGCGTTTTGTTTCTTCTTGAAAACCACACGTTTAAAAAAAACACCCTTTATAAGTCTATGTTTGTTATTATAGTAAAATGAAGGTCTGTGTACTAAAAAGAATTTAGCAAGGCCAACACCTAAGCTTTGTACACCATTGGTTTCATTCAAGATTTTAACTGTATATGCTACCGAAATTGTCCACCGAATCGACATTAAAAAGCATGATTCGAAATATTATCTCAAAATAACTCCTTTCATTGAATCTCATATAATCGAAGGGGTGGATAGGTGCTGCTCTGCGTTAGCGTTGGTATCTATATCTCTTTTTTTTATATCTAATTGAGTACCTCAGGACTCCATTTAGGAACCGATATTTGTTTCTATATTTTTTTTATGTATTTATAGTTAACGTTGCGATGATTATTGAATGAAACTCTAAAAATAAAATCAAGTGGCCTTGCTTGCTGGGAATTTTTTTCCCCAAAAATTTCCTTTTCTTTTCAGATTTGACGGGTAAAACCTAAATATTATGTTAATGTGGCTTCTTGCGACAAGCGTTTTGCATATTGTCGTCTGAAAGTCGATTTTTATTCAAATGTTGTATCATTACATTTCCTAGCATTTAACACACTAACTTTTTAGATCAGTAGGAATAGGGGGTTCTAAAATGCGTATAAAGTTGAAAAGGCCTATCGATGCATCCTTTTTCCAAACGCGATTAACTCTTTCTAAACTGTTCATTTTTGTTGGAATTAAAGAACATTTCAACAATAACCTTTTTTATACCAAAAACTAATCGTTTTAAACGCACTTCTTAAACTTCATATCCTTGCTTTAAGTTCCTCTAACAAATTCCATCACACATCAACGCTACAAGTAAAACATTTTTATATCCTTTTGGGAATTTTTTTTTTGCAATTACTTTCTTCAACAAACAACACTTAAATATTATTTTCTCTTTATATTTGTTTTGGTATTTTTTTCGAAGCAGAATACTAAAAATAACAAAATAACGGTATGCCAATTGGAAAATAAGAATAATATAAATAAATAAATAAATATATTGCTCTTCTGAAAGTTATAGTCTCCCGAAGCCGAATGCGAATAACTCCTTTTTTCTTGTTCGGAAGCTTTCCGCACGAATGGATTCGCTATTATAGGACCATCACTTTCTGTATTCCTATCTCTTAAGTAGAATATTTTCTCTTGCTGAATCCTGCTTATGGCGCGGTGCTTCTCCTCTTTCTGCTTGGCATATGTTTTAGTTCTGGTTTTTTTGGTAGGATATTATGTGAGTGCTCCAATTGTCTGTTTAGTTTACGACAGTATAGTGTATTTTCCGTGCTTATCGTGAATTTTAATATTTTATTCCAAACGAAAAAAAAAAAATATACATGGCACCCCTTTTTTTTGGAATAATACTACGCGTGGGTGAAAACATACGACATGATGACATATCTTATCCTTTCATTTGGTGTTTACTGTTCTGCCTTCCTTTTGCCAAAAAGAAGCTTTACATGGTGTCGGAATGAAAACAGGAACCCAAAAGACAAGAAAAATAGGTTTTATTTTGGTTCCTTCCTCTAAAATGTAGATACTGTTCAAGAGACCGAAAAAACACCATCCATTTGAATTTTTTAAGCGTCTTTTTTGTGTGTGTGTGTGTGTGTTTGAACGTCGAGCGTTGTCAAAAGTCTTAAATCAATTCCCAGTTAAGACGTGATTCATGATCTCTGGGAACTTAAGCAAAAAGGGGTGTCTTGTAAGAGCAAACAATATTGGAGACATATTTTCAGGTTAATGTTAAAAGAGCCGTAAGTCGCATGGCCTCTGTTGGATAAGGCATACATATGTTGTTGGACGGAGTTTATATCTTTTTTGGAGGCAAATTTGATTGCATTAAGTTGTTAGCACTTCTTTTCTTCTGCTATGTATATTTTATGTTGATTAAATTTTCATAAAAGGGGAGTTTTGAAATAAAATTACATTACAAATCATTGTCTTGAAAATTTGTCGTGTCGTTGTAGAAAAAAAAACACATTTGTCTAACGTAAAAATTAAATAATAAAATATATTACTTGCAAATGATCATAATTTTTAAATTCAGCGAAACGATTCTCAGGCTTGATATACAATTTTAAATTGGTTATCCTTAAATTTTGTATGAAAAACTTTCACCCGAACTCACTTTTTTGAAATCACGAAAAATATATGAAAAAAAGTGCGTATACGTCCAAGTGACCAACATCTTAAAAAGGGTGTTTTTTTTTTTTAGATGTGAGGTTTTCAATCTGTCTATACTTTTTTCGGATATGGTCTTGTTGACAGCTGTCACTTGATTTATTCTCAGTTTGGTTTGCCATTTCATAGTGAATAGATTTACTCCTGAACAACGTTTGTAAACGAGAGAAATTTTGTTCAGCGATGAAACTCACTTTTGGTAGAATGGGTACTTTAATAAGGGAAAATTGTCGTATTTGGAGTGATAATAATCCAAAAAGTCACTGTTTGGTGTGCTATTTTTGTTGATACCAAATTCGAAGCAAAGCAATGCCGCCGCTCCGTTAGAGCTACAGGTACTGACATAGGTAGTCATCCAGACAGACATAACTCTCTGATCAATTTTTGTTGACTTCTTTATAAGTCTTACGCTGCTGTATATGATTAAAAGTGAGATAGTCCTTAGGGACAGAGTTTTGTGTGTGCAAGCCTATTTCACAAAAGCCTGCTCGCTGTGTAGCATCTCCAACTAACAAAGTAAAGCTTGTATAAGGGTCAATTTTTCGAATTTGGCAAGTTATAGCTTGTATAGAGCTTGTGTGAAGCAAACTTTTACAAGCCACACATTTCAAACACTGACAATTTAAATATAAAATTTTGTGTTCAAATTTTGAAAATTTTTTAATGTGAAATGAAAAATTGTTTCACATTAAAAATTTCATTAAAATCCCTCAAGTGGCTTACGAGAAAGTTTGATTTGAAATAACTAGTTCCATATTAGAAACCGTTATAAGACTTTTCTTCATCTCTCTATTCCAACCTTAAGATAAACTTTACATAAAAACATCATTCAGAAAGTTTTATCAAAATCATAGGAGCCGTTTTTGAAAAAAATGAGTGAGTTTTTCATTAAAACTGATATGATAGAAACCGTTGGCCTTAGAGCTGAAAAGTTCTATACGAGGTCTGCAAATATAAAATCAGTATGGCCTGTATAAGGCCTTCCGAAGTTGATTCCGCAAAACAATAAAAAAAACCAAAAAAATGCTCTCTACGAAAATTCAAAGCAAACAACTTCTGTAGGGCCTGCCTACAAAGGCCTTATAACGGAACTTACTTAAACAGAAAATTGCTTAAAATGATTTCAACTTGCGGACAAAAGGCTATTGCCGTTTCCGAAAATCTTCACAACTCCTAAGAGTGCACATTCACTTTTAAAAAATATTTATAAGCAAGCGCAGTTCATGACATCTAAATGCTAAAAGCTTGCTTTGGATGTTATAAAAAGGCCTGAGAAAAGCAGTTTGAAGACAGCTTTTTCCGTAAATATTTAAACTGCAAGAAACCACAACAGTATGCCATTTTTTGACTTTGTGCCGTGTTGGATTGTTTTTTTTAAGCCTGTTACGAATGAATAATAGCCTTAATCAAACCTTTATGCAAGTGTAAAAGCACTGTTGCAGAATTCTTTTGTTCCTGAAAATCTATTCTTAAATCAAGCAAACCCCATTCTTATGTTTTGAAATCGCTTCTGTATCCGAAACAGTATCTAGCTATGCATGTTTGTAAAAAATATATCTTTGTGAACAAAAACAAGACGACTCATTGTGAACACAGAATTGCCTCTTGAAAAACACATTTCAATTACCATTACGAGACCTTTATACAGACAGACTGCAAGTTCGTAATGTTTCATTATTATGCCCGTTTATCAGTCTCTGTGCGTAGGTATGCCTATGAAATGCACTCCCCTTTGACAGAGCAGACAAAAACACACATTCTAGACCTAATTGTTGTCCAACACAATGCACACTGAAGATTTATATCAATCATCCTGGAGCGATTGTGTGTACACACTCTCTCAGACAGGGTGCAGTTGCAATGTTTTTGTTTTGTGACAATAGCCACGAATTCATAGACAGACAGGCACACACACGCCTCAGCGATCCCTTAAGTCCTTACAAATATCATTCCTAAAACTCGTTGGATTTTATGCAAAACAAAAGCAAAATTCCATTGCGTCGCAACATTCAATCCCACAAGATAGATTACGCACAAACTGCATTCCGAAAATTCCTTCGCATAAAATGAATGACTTTTGGGACAATATTCACAAGCCCGTATAATCAAGCACCGAAAAGGACATGGCCAACCACATAAAACGTTATTCCAACCCATCATTCCACCTCAGCCAAAACCTCATCGGCCCCGAACCCGAACCCGGTCTGATGGCATCAACATAAAAAAAAAAACAAGAATACAATCGAAAACTCAATGCATTCCCAAGGGTAATTGCAAAATAGAATACAGGACGAAAATTGCAATGCACTCCTGCCCAACTCACGACCTTTATATGTATGTCCTGGCCTCACCCACTTGAATGGCTATCATCATCGTCAGTATCACATCACGTCCGTTTGTCAAGTCGAATGGATTACCTAACAAAATCCTAGGTTAGATAAAAAAAAAAAAAAAAAAAAAAATACCTACAGAGAAGACCACAAGGTCTAAGGACAACGGTGACGATGACGACGACCAGGACGACGACGAGTAAGAGAAAACTTCACAAAACAAAACGTAACATAACCATCAGCACTTCCTGCTGACATTGTAATGCATGTCAAGGATTTTTACCACACCATCTACAGTTCCACATCCACACGAACCTCAAACTGCAATGTCCTTCCTATATTCTCTCTGGATGTGCCCAAAGTCCATGTTATGTGAATGAACTTGCTGTCTGCTTTGGCCTGCCATGCATCAGCAGGACAAGAGCGAAAGCTTCACGACAAACACTGCATTCGTATGCAAATGAAAGTCCTGTTTCTAGTTGTTTCTTGCTTCGAAGGACATACAACAGCATAAAAAAAAAAAAAAAAAAAAAAAAAAATTGAAGATAAAAACTACATACAATAAGGAATATCCATTCTAACTAGTTCCCTTGATGTAAGGAAAAACTTTCGCACACACATTTCCAATTCCACAAGATAGGATAATGGAAAACATATTCAATCCTCCAGTTCATTCCAAGGATCTACTTCTCGAGATGCTAGATGTTTGTGCGGTGTTCAGCACACAGAGGTATGTTGTTTAGGAAATCGTAAAATTACACAAAAGTGCACGTTGAGTCCGCACAGGAACTACGTAAAGCTGTCCTTGTTGCCTGCGTGTGTGTGTTGGTTGTAAGTTGCATTTTGTTGAAAGTCCCTTGGCTTGCTTATCAAAACAAAACACCATTATACTGGGCTTAGAGACGCAGTAAAGAAGGCTCAACGCTGCTCAAACACAAGGAATGACGTGACATGTGCATGAGCATGTGCATACATTGTGGGTGTTCTGCTGCGGTGGACTCATAGTTGGTGTCTGTAAGTGTTCCAATGTCAAGTTTATGGCATGTCACAAGGAGAGCGAGAGAGAGATAACAAGGAAAATATTGTCTGAATGGAGAATATTAAAATATATAGCAGAGTTGTCTGAAGACTTTTGGAAAACTCATCTGAGTAAATAACCACATTTTGGAGATTGAAATTTTATATAAAAGAAAATTGTTGACTTGAGGGATTACGAGGACGACTGGAACAATACTTCAGTATAATTGGGAGGTCCTGTGGGGCTCATCGTCATCAGTGTAGCCTCAGAAAACACAATGCAAATAGAAGATGGTGTTGTTGCATTGGCATTCACGTATAGTATTAAGGGCTCACGAAAAATACGTTTAGGTAATTTTAGCTTTTAGGGTTTCGTAATTTATTTTACCATAAAAAAGGACTGACATGTCTAAATCTATGAAAAAAGCTTGCGATGTTTTTTTATATCGAGGCTGAGGTTAGCTTGTTGGTAAACGAGTAGCCTATTGCCGCAACTATGTCTATGGCAATGCGAAACCATCAGAAGACAAAATGGTGAGCAGGACTCGGTCTGTGGATTGTGGCACCGTGAAAAGAAGAGTAGCAACGACAAAAAGCAGTCAGTTTAAGCTTGGGCTAAGCTCTAAGGTGTGGTATAGCTCAAAGAAGTTTCAATCCTCGGCAATAATCGGTTGACCTTATGCCGGCCGGCCCGAAATCCACTACGAAAAGCAGTGAAGTTAAGCTGACAATAAGCGTTTGTGCCAAAATTTAATGAGATTTCTGTATGGTATTCCCAGCAGCGTGCCTCCGGATGAGGTCTATAATCGTGAATCAACGGAAGGGGCGAATCTTGTTTACGCACGGTTTTTTTTTTATTTACAATATTTTTTATTTTCTCTTAGTAAATTTTCATTTCAGAAATTATTTACAATTCATTTTTTTTCCTCAGACTTACAAAGTTTTAAAAATCTGCGAGCACTGAAGAGGCTCTGCTTCGTTCTTTGTAAGTAGTAAATTTATAAATTTTTAATAAAAAAAGTATCTTAAGTGTTAAGTCTAACAACAGTTTTTCTTTCGCTGATTTCGTGTCAACCTGAGGTGCAAATTAAACTCTTCTTTATGCAATATTTTTACAACCAGAGAGTGTGAATTATAAAAACCAAAGCAAAAATTACATATATTTTATAAATATATTTTCCTTTGTGCCTTGCGTATTTGCGTATGTTATTGGATATTCTGCTATTAAAGTGCAAAGGTGGAAGTTTTTCTTCTATTACGTCACGTGATATCGATTTCGTTCTGAATTATTTTTCAAATAGTCGTTACAAACGGGGATGGTTGGAGAAAGAGTGTTACTTCGTTACATTTTAGTATCCCTGCTATACTGATAAGTCTTTTATAATTGACCAGGTAATGTACTCCTTGGACCCTTAGAAAGGAAAGGATTTCATTGGAACCATTTCAACCCACAAAATGCGTATTGGTTAGTGTTTCGGATACTACATTGAAGTTTCTGAGTTAAACCCCTCAACGTTACTGAACGTTTTTCCGATAAACTTGCGAAAAGTGAAAAAAGTGCCCTAAGTACACACCAGGAATTGTTAAGACTGCAAGTTACTAAACTCTGTTCAACAAAAATTGTCAGTACAAGGAAGATACGACGTTTGTATCTCAGTCTGGTTGCATTAGTTTGCATAGATCTGTCTCAAATTACAAGATTTATGTATTATCCATTAGAAACCGCCGAATGTTAAAGGGTGTTATTTTTAGACGTGTGGTTTTCAATCTGTCAAAATTTTTTTCGGAGTTGGTCTTATTGACAGCTGTCACTTGATTTATGCTGAGTTTGGTTTACCATTTCACAATGAATAGACTTACTCCTGAACAACATTTGCAATTCGTGCCAATTGTGACGAAGTCACAAGCCTTTTCCTTTCTTTATGTTTTATACGCAGTTTATTGTACATATGTCAGCTCAAGGTATGCATTACTTCAGTCAGCGACATTCACACCTGAAAGTATGCAACGAAAACTTTCCTTCAAGCACCCATTGTTGGTGCATATTACTAATTGCCAGATATTGCCGAAACCAGTTTTGCATTCGTTCTTCCAACTCACATGCTGTTCTTGTTTGAAAACCAGCATGAGAATGTTAACGAACGTACTGAATTCGGAGAAAAATACCTTTTGTACTAAAAAGTAAGAATATTACTTGTGCAGATATAAGGCATTTATCTTTCTCAAAGGAAAACCAGGGTGGTAAAACCGAAACTCGCAAGAGCACGGTTAAAATTTTGCGTTTCCCGATTCCTGTTTTCCCGTTTCCGATTCGATTACTGCTTCCCATGGATGCCAATCTACTACATATGTAGTAGATCTGCTTCATTTATTTTTTTTTATGCGTCTACTACGTAGCAACTCTAATCTACTTCGTTTTTCTCATTTTTATATAACGATCATAATTTCATATAATATGTGTTGAATTGATTCATTTTTGCAAATCGAAAAAGCCATTTGCTTAATCTGAATGCACTCATCGCAAAAACCTCCTAGTTACTACAATTTATTTTCCAAACACCTTACTATCGTGGAGAAAAAGAGCAGATAGATACGTACTGGCTCTGTTGGTGCAATAGTACGATGAAAACAAAGTCTTCGAGCAATATGAAAAACGCATGTTTGAAAAATTTGGGAAAAATAACAAAATTTTGGTTAAAACTGGAAAACCCGATATACCTAACTTACTTAAAGAAACCTTTGAATATTTCAATTTGAGATGTCATCTTTTGGTTGCTATAAATGATATAAATATCCGCTTATGACCAAATTAATTAAATTGTAAAAAACAAATTTCCGTTATTATCATTTGAAGCCAAAAACTAAAATGCAGTTTTCTTCAAAACATTCTATGTATACTCAATACAAAGTTTAATAAAAATCAGTAGAGCCTTTTTTGAAAAAATTAGAAAAAACTAAAAAAATTGGCCAAAACCTAGTGGCTCTTTGTATGGGAGCCACTATTTAAAAAAGAGGAACCAAAAAAAATGCAATGCCATCTGATAGAGAGTTGTAAGGAACTATACCAAACAAGGTTTGATTGAATTCGATACAACCGTTGAAAACTTCCGGCCAATTGAAAAAAAGACGTTAAGACCTGATCTCCGTTATTAGCATTTTTCGCCAAAAACTAAAAACGCAGTTCTCTTAAGAACACTAAAAGAACACAAAAAATGTAATCAAAATCGTTAGAGCCATTTTGGAGCAAATTATAAAAAACCAAAAAAAGTTGGCTAAAACTGAACGGCTCGTTGTATGAGAGCCACCATTTGGAAAGGCTTCACTGAAAAATTTATAAAACCATCCTATAAAACACTATAAAGACCAATGCCAAACGAAGTTTGAATCAATTCAATCGAGCCGTCTCGAAGTTATGTTTAAACCTGATTTTCGTTACGACCATGTTAGCCAAAAACAAAAAACGCAATTTTGTTAGAAATATCTTAGGTAAGTTAAATTCTACGTTTAATCAAAATCGTTAGAGCCGTTTTCGAGGAAATCAAAAATGAAAAAAACAGTTACTTGAAAGGTACCAGTTTGAGCCGGGCTAAAACAAAATAAAAAAAGCCTCGACAATGATTTTTCTTCAAACTGCTATATACCAAGTTTGAAGGAAATCCGTCAAGCCGTTTAGGCTGTAGCATGACGTGAAAAAGCGCACATCCGCACAGACAGACCGACGGACGGTATGGCGAAAACCATGTTTGATTAAAACCTCGATTTTTTTTTCTGCACGAAACCAATACTTGCCCTATAGAGCAAGTAAAAAAGAACTAATCCTGATATAAGTACCGCTTCTTCCCTATTACTTATATGAGAGTTTGTGGCTGGGCTGGAAGATTTCGAGCCTCCGAAACAATTAATATCATATTTTTATAGATTTAAATTTGTTTCGGATGGTTACGTCTTAAAAACTGATTGATCACAATTTCCAAAGTATTATAGCATTACTATGTATATTTTGTTTATTAAAAAACAATGAAACAAAAAGTTCCTTTTTATTTTATGTGTTTATTTTAATGTACCTCAAGTTCCTATTTATTTTAAAACTAACTAAACTACATATGGTACCTATGAAGTTGTAAAATAAAAGTCTGTTATTGTTTTGAATACGAAATATATATAAATTTGTTTGTTTTTTAAAATATTTTGTATTTTTCATAATCTACTACACTTTTTTCAAATCTACTTCGTTTTTTTCGGCAATCTGCTTCATTTTTTGGGTTCAGCATTGGCATCCCTGCTGCTTCCTTTATATTTTTAAGTATATCCCATTTTGCTTTGGTACCTTAGTCACTGTTGATTATTCCGGGCATTGGTTTCGTCGTAGTCGTTTGGGCCCTCCTGTTGATATACCAGGATGATGTAACTTCATTTTGTTTGTGCCTTACCAGCCCCTGTTGATTATTTTAACCTCCATATCCGCAGTTTCATGTGTTTTCTTCGGCTGACTCTGGAAACCACCGAACTACCTCAGCTATAAACAAAGAAGCACTCTCACAAAACTTAATATACCAAAATAATGGTTCGACATAATCGCCCAGAAATTAATTCGAGCCAGCCGCGGCGGCCACTTGCCCGAAATCATTTTTAAAACATAATGGCAAACCTTTCTATCTTTATAATATATCAAAATTCTTGGCCATACCATAACAATAAATTATATGCGTTGTATTTTTTCTTGAAAACCACACGTCTAAAAAAAATACCCTTTACAAGACGAGCAATGTAATGTAATGGTAACCATTTGCTGTTTTAAAAATAAAGTTAGACAAAAAATAATAAAAAAAATCCACTTTACTATTCATTTTACACAATTCTAGTCAAAGTACCTAACAATATTTTTCACTTTCACCTATATTTTTGGTAGGATACTTCTTAGTTCGTGACGAAAAACACATTCTCCCGTAAGCCCTGTACTGACAATTTTTATTGAACTGAGTATGTCTTGGCTAGTTGGAGATAACTGCACCACAGTATTTACTAAATTTATAGAAGGTGCAGCACTGAGTTGTACAGCGCAATATCATGGTTTTACTAAAGAAATCAACTTGGATAGGATAACCGAGCGAAGTGCTTTTTCAACCATGGGAAAATGTCAAAGACTAGACTGTTGATTGTTAATTTCTTAAATGGATTCGTTAGTAAAGGGCTAAGGGGTGGTATCCGAATATATACGTTTAAACAGGCAAAGTTTTATGTACATTAATTTTGAAGGATTAAACTAAATAGCCCATGGCTTCTTTAATTTGTGTACACATCTTCTCTTGAAGAAATCAAAATCCTTTAAGTTGTAACTTTACTGAAATTTAAAATATTGCCAGACAAAATTAAGCCCTCGCAAATATACCTATATTTTTTTTTTTACAAAACAACAATTGAAATATATTTTCCGACGACATACACAAAAAAGTAAAAAAAAAAGAAAAAAAAAACATCAAAACAAATCCTTCAACATCATTCTTCTCTGTCCAATCTCAAATGTCAATCAACTTGCCACAGAGAGGAGAAATAAACTTTTCTGATTTTCACATCCGTTTTTGTTGTTGTTGTTGTGGCTGTGTATAGATGTCCCCTATTCCTTCTCTCTGGGCCAAAATAGTCACCAAGGCATACAAAAAATCAAGCAAAAAAAAAAGTGCTCCTCTTCCTCCTCATCCGAAGCAGTCACTATCATCACCACGAACAACAACAGAAAAATATCGGGAATCTAATTTTAAATAAACTTTCGTTGTTCATTTCCTGTTCCTGTCAAAACAAAAGAAATTCGAAACCAACTTAAAACATTTCAAATACCGTATCGGGACACAACACAAGAGAGCAGAGTTTAGTATTACCAGGAAAAACATGAACGAAAATCAAGGACCCACCATTAGAAGCGGCGGGAAAGGACGAACAATATGAAAAGAAAGAAGAAAAAAAAAAATAACAGGAAAAACCAACACCGGATTTTATTTCAATCAGAGATTTTGAAGAGTCAGTCCTTGACCATCACTTTATTTGTTCAATTGATTTTTTTTCTTTTGTGTACATATATTTCCCCCCTATTTTCTATTTTTTGCTCCTGTTTTGGTGTTCTTTTTTGGAGCTAAAATAATGGGGGAAAACAGGATAGCCTGCGTCGTCGTTTTGATGATCCTTTCATTGACATTTACGTTAATCATACTTATTGCATTTAATCTTTGATTGTGCAAATATTTGATAACCTCTTATATATATTTTGTGTGTCCTTTTTGTCCTGGGTACTTCTCTTGATTTTTGTTGCCTAACTTCTAGACATGGAAAGACGGATTCGAATATAACGTGATGGTGGATCCTTCGCGTGCGGTCAAATTATCGTCTATCAATTCATTTTTATTGACCTTTGCCAAATTGTCGTCCTTGTACAATGTCTTAAATGGCACTGATGAATGTCCTTTTTTTTTTGTTGTTGTTCAATTTGAATTACCGGAAATGATACAAAAAACATAAACCATTCCAGAGGCAGAGGATAGCCTGCTCTTTCCCCCCAAACCATATTTATTACTTTCGAAAGAAGCAATCACATGTCCGTCGGTGTCGTAAAGGACATTCGAGGACAAGTGATGGGACCTTAGCCTTGTCCGCTAAACGCAACACAGAGGTAGACTCATATCAGAAGAAATAAATATTTGCCAATATTTTTTTGTCATTTCATTCCTTTTTCCTATCGTTTGTGTGTTTGTATGTATGCTGACCGTTTTACTACGGAATTGTTCAATTTTTCAGGGGCATTTTGACGTCCGCGTCCTTTGGGGTCGGTCGGTTCCGTCCTTTTTGTCGACTGCCCATCATTGTCCAGCCAGCAGGACAAAATGATGTGGAGAAGTCCTTTATTGGCATTCGTCTAATGGATGTTTTATTTACAAAATCTATTTTCTTTTTACTGATGTGGGCGATGATGGATTGGGGGATTTGTTGTTATGGCTGTCCCCCAGAACGGGTGAAAAAAAAAAATTGTCAAAGAAATGGACGAAAAGGAATTTCCCTTTGGTCTGAATAGGCGCGCATACAATTACAGCTTAAAATAAAACTTTTGTTTGTCAACTTTAGATGGGAATGTGCTTTGGAGAATGAAACACGATACACTGGACACAGGACGAGTGGACACACTCGGTTCGTTTTGTCGTTTTCGTTGTCATTAGCGTATATTGGTGACTCCTCTTGATATCCTTTCTGTATTTTTTTTTTTTTTTGACAAAAAGGACATTGTGTAAGCTTTTTGTTTTGCTCACTGGGTCGGATATATGAAACGTGCTTTTTGTTTAACACTGAAACGATTTGCGAATGCAAATTAGATTGTGGATTTCTGTTAAACTTTTCTTGGTCCTTTTTCCTAGACTTAGTGGATTGTTTTACTCTGATGGAAAACCGTTAATTGAAAACAGTTGTTTGGGGGCAAAAACGAACCTTTTTTTTCTCGTTTTTTTTTTTTTTTTTGAAGAATGACTATGTTTGGTAATCCAGTTTGCGAATGTAATCATTTGAACCTATACCAAAGGATTTGGCTGAGAGTGTCTATGACAGAGCGGCGAGCAGGAGGGGCATGGGTGGGTTCTGATTGTTTTTAAAAACAGCTTAACCCTCGCAATGTGCTTCTGCATAACCAAATTGAGTAAATATACATATATTGTTATTTATTTGGGGGCTGCGTAAAAGAGTTTTTGCTTTAAACTTTTTTTTTTTCTTCAAAATACTAACGAAATTGGTTCGTGCTTTGAAATCAGGTTGCATTTAATAGTTTTTTTTTTTTTTTTTTTTTTTTTTTTTAAATAGATGTTCCAATGCCAGCATGTAATGTTCCGATGCTGGAAAGTTGACAAGCAGCAATTAAGAAAAGCCAAGATTTTGTATTTTAAGAAGTTTAAAAATAGGAAGCTAATTCAAGCTTTTGTTAAAACAAATTAAGAGCTTGTATTTTTTCTCTGTTGTTGGCATACATTCTTTAAGTTAATTAAAGCGACACACTGACTAATTATTTGTGTATAAAAAGTTTTCAAAGTACATCAAGGGTGGATGCAACATGCTTCCAAAGTCATCACCATATTTTTACTTGCGATTATAGGTACTATAAGGCAAGTTATGCATTCGTAAAAAAAAAAAAAATTTTTTTTGGACAATCAAACATAACATTACGATGAAGCCTAAAAAAGTGGGTCCAATAATTCTGTCTGTCTGTCTGTCTGCACGGAAAGAATTTTTAGATCAGATCAAGAAAAATGAGCTGTAAATCACGAAAGTCTTATGCAGTTTCTCACCCTAGCTCGGGGTTTTGTAAATTACGACTCCTTGTTCGCAATTTTCAAAATTGAACGAAATGAAGATATTGACGCTCAAAAATAGCAAATTACCACTTTTTTGGGTCAATAATTCGATCCTGAGAAATAAAACATTGCCATCGCGAATCGAAAATTGATCCAAATTTGTATCAATTTTATATTTACTCGATTGTAAATTGCAAAAAAGCTAGTCGTAGATTTCCATCTCTTTGTTTTGAATCAAAAACATGTTTTTGAAAAAATGAGTGGTAAAGTCGTAAATTGCAACCCCATTTTACTCAATTTGTAACAAATTATATTGCTTTGAGAGGGCAACGTTTTTTATTTATTGAAAAGCATTTATTATTTTTTATTGAAAAATGTAACTTTTACTTACTTGGCTGATTCTAGGAATCGAACTCGAGACCCTCTGCATACCAACCTAGCACACATCTACTAGGCCATGGTGATGCATCCAAGTCGAATATCAAAATTAATAATAAGAAGCAACCTAAATATGAGTTACATTTTAGGGGTGTTCTGAATTAAGATTATGTTTTATTGGCGAGAAAAATATAGTCGTCTTATTTTGGACGTCTAACCTCTAATGTACAATTTTTTGTGATGATCATTGAAATAAAGGTAAGAAATTGTATATAGGTAATGTGTAGTTGAAATTCAACTTTGTACTTTTTATATATATATATAGAACTGCAAAAAAGGCATTATTGGAGACACAAGCGGGGCCAGGGCCTAATGACTTATATTCTAACCGATTCCTGTATGTGCGTTGATATTCTGGTGGAATATCATTTCCCGCTGAATCCGAATGGCTTACAAAGATCCACTTTTAATATTAACCAGATATATTTTTCGAGGATTTTACATTTCCTCAAAAGAGACAGTACCAAAAAAAAAGAAGATAATTATTAGTTGGAGGCAGGGATCGAACTCCGGAACTTCGACGTAGCCATCAGACACACTTGAGTTGATTTTAATACTCAGTGATTGTAAATCACGAAAAAAATGTAGCAAATCCAGATTGGTAAAAAGTATAAATGGAATTATTCCCTTGAAGTAGTAAATTGCGACAAAAAGGTTGTAATTTACTTTGAAGGGCACAAGCTTGAATTATAACTTTTAATTGTAAATCTCAACTTAGGAATTGTTGTAATTTGCGATGAATTGAAAGTTAAATTGCCATATTTTTCTATCAGTTCGAATCAAAGCGCCGTGATTTACAAAAAAACATGTTTTGTAAATTGCAACTGAATATTTCGCAATTGGTGATTTTTCAATTCTCTCCGTGTGTCTTTCTGTCTGTCCGTCTGTCTGTATCGGCACCTACAGCCTAAACGGCTGGACCGATTTGCTTCAAACTTGGTACATAGTATTATTATGACGTCCTACAGATATGTTTTTGGAATTAGCATTCTAGCTCCAAAACTAACGGTACCTGCCATATGATTTTTAATGAAAAACTCATTTATCTCAAAAACGGCTCCTACGATTTTGATAAAACTTTCTGAATGGTATTTTTTAAGTAAACTTTATTTTTTGGCTTGAACAGATTTTTCAGGAAAATTCTTATAACGGTACCTCCCATACGACCGGTTTTTTTAAATCAGATTTTCTCGTAAACCACTTCACGGATTTCGATGAAAATTTTAATATAAGAGCTCTGTTATACACGAAATAACATAAATTCTTTAATTTTCAAAAAAATATTTTTTTTTGACTTGGTTTTTTCAAAAACGGTTTGTTCAAAATTCTTAAAGTTTTTGTTTTCTGATAAGAACTTTAAACCGCTAGATTTTGACATACTCAAAATAAATTTGGAATATGTTTCCGAAAAGTTTAAAAAAAACCGTTTTTTGAAAAAACGGCTCCAACGATTTTGAAAAAAAAAAATTCCTTAAAATTCAAAAAAATAAAAGAAATTTAATGGCTTACTTCATTTTCTCCAAAAAACGATTTTACGTTGATTTTTAAATGATGAATAAAATTTCATATGATTTTTTTATTGCTTTTTTTCCAAAATCTCAAGGACCAAGACCACTGTAACACATTAGAGCAAGTTCGTACGACCCAGTCGTGCACTTTATTTATTTATGAAAATGTCCTTAAATATTTAAAATGTTAATTAATTAACAACAACATTTGTTTGATGCTTCCCCAAAACGTGAACACTAAAAAAAAAAATTTCGCTAAATACATAATTTAGGTATTTAATTTTTCAATATGCCTATAAAAATATTTTTTACTCGCGAATTATTTTTGAATTTCGCAAATCCGCAACCGTATCGAAAATGTTGAATGTGTGAATTGAATTTTTATACGGGGGAGTATATTAGGAATACGTGCCGGTGATAGAATGTCGCCTCTGAAATGTTCGTTCAATATAGAGATAAAAATACTTTGTCCAACAAAGACTGTCAGTAATAGCAAGAAAGGACTTTTCCATCCTGCATATTAAATCTCTTGTAGCGATGCTTCAGTCTATTCAGTTTGAGTAAAAAAGTAAGTAGGCTAAAGTTTTTCAACAATAGCAAATTTTGCCAAAAATTTTAATTGCTGTAGCTTTTTAATGTAATATTGAGACATACCGAACCCACCAAAAATCATAACTTTAACATTTTCTTGTTTTAGCAGTAATAAAAACAATATAGAATAAGTTGGAGTTGGCTGTGTGAAGTTTGCACCCCACTTGTGACATTTTTTATCGAATTTTATGCAGTTCGTTTGCCCATCGTTAGCCCACGTTTGCCCACCAAAAATTTTCGTTTGCCCACCCTTGGTTTCGGAAATAATCAAAATTAAAAATTTTACAAAAAAAAAACTGGCTAAATGATCACTTGAAGTAGGTTCGGTTATTTTTAAATACCTTGGCAATAAAAAGTCATAGAGACATACGGTTTTCAGTGTTGGATTTAAAATTAATGGGAGCATTAAATTCTGAGAACAAAAATAATACTTAATTACGTAAAATTTTGAAAAAAAATAGTTTTAAAATTATTTTTTTAAATTTTTTTTTGTAAATTTTGAGTTTGAAAATTAATATTTTGAAAACGGTTCAATAGAATAACTTTATTTAAAATTACAATAAAATAATAAGTTTTTGGCTTCACAAAAAGGTAAAGCATGGCATTGTAGAAGTTACCGTTATCTTTTAATATTTTTTTTCAAATTTAAGTCATGTTTTCGAAAATTGCCCCTCCCGGTTAAACGGAGGGGAATAGACCCCCAGCTCCGAGGAAATCGTATAAACGAAAAAAAAACCGTTAACTAGTTTGAACGAGTAGGCTTAGCGTTAGGTTGAGCTTTTTTTTTCTTCAAAATCTAGAAGTTAAGTCTTTTTGAGTGTTTCCAGTGTTTTGAAAAAGTTATTGCCTTAATATATTATCAATAAAGAGTAGTCGGATTTTCTTTCATCTACTCGTTTGTAGACAATTAACTTTATCTTTAAATCTCATTTCTGATTTGGACCACCCTGTTTCAATTTGAGTAATTATATGTAGCCATTTTCTGAAATCCTTATGTTTTCAAAAACATGCAAAACTTTATATTGAAAACTAAACTCCTCCTCTTCTCTTTCTTTAATAATTAAAAACTCTCTCTTTCTTTTCCAGATCATGTCCGCGAATTCAACTGCGGCAAACTTTACTACAGGACGTTCCATTTGGACGAAGATCGAGATTCACTGTTCGTTGGTGCAATGTAAGTTTCCCCAAAAATATTATTAAATCAAATAAAAAAAAAATTAAAACAAAATATAAAATAAACTTATTTCGTATTCTCTCATCGTCCTTTCTATTCAACAGGGATAACGTTTTTCGCCTGAGTTTGAAGAACATCTCTGCCTCAGGATGTGATGTAAGTATATATTCATATCGCAAGCCTAACCTCACTTACAGCATCAATGACAAAAAAACCCACGAAGGAAAGCAAAACAAAAAAAAAAAACACCCTTTTTAGCCAGAAATTTAACATTTTGAGCTGGTAAATCCAACTGCCAGCTGTAGACACAAACCTCGGATGATTAATGAACTCATTTGAGCCATCATTCAAATAAGAAAGGATGTGGTGGTGGTACATATACTTCCATCCAACCATCCTGTGAAGAGGTTTGTGGTGGTACGGGTATTGCACGTTTATACTACATCCGAGGCAGGCAGTATTTTTTTTGTGTTATCCCGCTCGCACTCGTGCCGCCATTAATATAACCGAAAGTTAACGCATTCGCATAAATTTTCAATGAAACTCACTTTGCCCGACTCCAAGCTCCAACTCGTTTCGTTTCTAAATAGATTTACATTTGAACCGAAACGAGCCTGAAACCTGCATGGAGCGCTAGAGCTGGAGCTCGAAATATGTAGGAAATCTCTTCCAGGAAAAGGTACACACGAAAATAAAACAACAATAGAGAAACCAAACGTTATGACACGCAACAAAAGTTCCCCAAAGTGACGCGCCACACACTCTCATCCTTTCCCCAAAGGATATCCTGATCCTTTTGGCTGTCTGTCTGTATGTGGTGTATTTTTTTTTCTTTCTTTTTTGCATTTCTAACATCAGTGCTTCCATCCGCACCAGAAGCACCGGGATAATTAATTATTAAAACAAAAGCGGTAAAAGGTTCGCCAGGTGAATTTCCTTCCTTGGAGCTCGGTGTAGTCGTTTTGGAATGGCACAAGTATAACCTGGGCGGTGGGCGTAAGTTGTTAGAATAGCTTCTCTATTCCCGTACACACAGTAGAGTCTTAAATTTTGGCTGAAAAGCTTGGGGTTTGGGAACATATTATAGTGCCATAGCGAAGAACTATTTTGGTCTAGGCCGTTTGGAGTAACTATATACAGGATAACCATATGGGAATTACCTATAAAACTCCGCCATTAAATCTATTCATGAGGAAATTCTTTTGGGACTGAACACTCAAAATGCTGACGCTGTCTTCCTCTTTCTCTCTCAACAGAACAGGTAACGACGACTATGACGAGATAGTGTTGTGCGTTTTAGGCTAAGGGTTAGGATACCTCTTGGGGATTGGTTTGGCTTCCAGGGTTGGTGATGCTGCCGCAGTAAATAATGCATGATTTGGTTTACATGTTGTTTACGGTTTTTTGGTAGAACCTCAACCTCAACGTGATTTATAAATCAATTAAGTTGAAAGCTATCACAGAGTACATTTAGCAGATGAATATTCTTCTGTTGTGTTTGGTTGTTCATTTTTCGTAGGAAAATGACCCACGCTTCCATATACCTGAATTTTTGTGCTGAACCGTACTATGTTCATGTTCATGGCTGAACGAAAATCACCTTGAAGTAACTTTTATTAAATTTAAAACAAAAATAGAAAATATTATTTTTAACATTCAAACATGACTCAAGTCAATTCCTTGCAGAAATATTAAGCATTGGGTATGCCACTTCTGTACCGAGTGCCATTAAAGCAACTTTAATGAAGACATATTCTCGAAGATGTTTCGATCTCAATTGGGATCAAAACCACTTCAGTCTACTGTCTCAACCTTCTGATCGGTATGTGAGTGATCTCAGATACTTTTTATAAATAGTTCCATGTTTGAGGTTTGTAGTTGTCATAGTCTATACCAGAAATTTCAATAACTGCACTCGATTTTTCTTGATTTTGACCAGGTTTAAGTAAGGCTCACCCAAAACTGCGAAGAAGAGAAGATTTTACGCCATTTTGCACTGTCACAATTCCTTATGTCTTCGAAGAAGAAATTTTCAAAAAGCAGTTGAACCCTCGCTTCTTATGAAACGAGAGCAAGATATTATGGAATTTACATTGGTAATGTAATATCTTTGATACTCTACACTAAGATACATGATTAGTCTGCTTTAAGAATTAATCCATTGAATACTTCAGGTTAAAGATAAAGTAAGGTTAGTTATTCATTCGCAAAAAAAAAAAACAATAAAACATGACATTACGATGATAGGAAAGTCGAAAAAAAGGACTGTTTTGACACCTATACATCCTGATCGCCTGGACCGATTTTCTTCAAACTGGATACACAGTATTTTTACAATGTCTTACAGAGAATTTTTGGAATTGACATTCTAGCTCTAAGACTAAGGATTTTTTATGTGAATTATATTTTCTCAAAAATCGCTTCAACGAGAAAATCACTTGACGGATTTTAGTGAAATTTTTAATCTGGGAGCAATTTTTAAACGTAATGTGGTAGTTCCTCTTTAGGTGCATGGGGGTAAAATTTTTACTGATGCAGCGGAAATAAGCGTGACTTCCGTCCCCGAAAATGAAGGGACCGATTGACAGAGAGTGAGAAAAGGCGAACGTAGCATGAAGCACATAGCCATGGAGCGAGAGTAGGGAGCAAGCGAGTGAGAAAGATAGAGAGAGAGAGAGAGAGAGAGAGAGAGCGAACGTCGCATCACGCACGACAGAAAGAGAGCTGAAGGTTAGGTTAGGTTTGTTTTATAATAGCACAAACTGGTTCTGCATATCAACTGTGGGTGTCGGCGGCTGATGGTTAAAAATAGAACGGTGGGTAGCAGGGACGGTATTCATTATGTGTGTCTTAGCAGACAAAAAAGTTTCGTATATCCACTGTAGGCAGTCAGCAGTGTTCTCAGATTGGTTGTTTTTCCCAAAAAAATGGTTGGAAAAAAAATATTTGGTGGGTAAAGTAGTGAGAAAAAATTCTTGGTGGTTTTTATGGTTGGAAAATTTCCGAATGGATTGTTATTTTATGGGGTAATATTATTTTGAGGATAATTCAGTATACGACATAGGTACATACATACATAAATATTAAAAAAAACTATTTTAGCACCATAAATAAAAATATGTACAGTTAAGGCTTAAAGTTTGATTTAACAAAAAAATAGTAATTGAGCTCAGCAAGTATTTTTTACACAAAAAATAAGATTTTTTTTGTTGTTTCCCGACAACCGAATTATGACAGTTGATATTTTTATAGTCTAGGTAACTAATGAAAAAATACAAGACTTTAATTTCATTCCATAAGGCTATCCCTACACGAATAAACTAATTTGCAATTCCAGTTTCAAACTGGTGTTAAATCGATTGCATTTAAGCTGAATAGTGTGCTTTCAATACTTAATTACATATACGAGTACAACTACGCAAACTTAACGGCTTGACTGCAATGCGATCAAATTGGCTACGGTTTTATACTGGGATATCAATTTTTTACGCAAGTGCGAATGTGCGGGTTTAAGGTGTTTTTTTTTTTTTTTTTTTTTTTTTTTTGAATGCATTGAGTAGGCTGTAAGCCTTTATATATTTCATCTGGCATCATTGGCAGTCAGGTGGTTGATGGTTTTAAATATATTGGCGGGTACCAGGGATGTGACTTTGTATGTGGTTAAATGACCGCTGGAAGGTGATGTGATGTGTATAATATTAAATGTGTTAGGCGGGTAAGCGGCCTTAAGAAGCTGCACTGGTCGGTTGATGCGGTTCAAAAAAATAAAAATTAGTTTGCCAAAGAAGTTTCACTTCTGACATATGTACTTTGTACGCACGCACTTTTTTTCTTAAAATTTAAAACAGTTTGTAGGTATAACAACCAACATGACTTAGGGGCCAATTATAGCGATACGGAAAACCAAATCGAAAAAAATTTCAAATGGAAAATTTGGTAAAATATAATCAGATTTAAAACACAAATGCTACACTGATCGATGGCAACCAACTCAGAGAATTAATTTTGCAAATACAAATTTTAATTGAACAAATACTTTTTTATAAAAATAATTTTTTCTTTTTCTTTTTTACGTATAACAGAAAAATGAATAAATACATTTTTAACATTTTTATTTGCAAAATAAATTCTCTGAGTTGGTTGCCATCGATCAGTGTAGCATTTGTGTTTTAAATCTTCTAAATCTAAATTTTCCATTTGAAATTTTTTACTATATTACTATATTTTTTCAAAAAAAAAAAAATTTAGCTAGTCATTTTTAAAGAATTTTTTCCTTAGAATTTTTTTTTCAAAATCTCACGTCCGAAGACCACTGTTCCATATTCCATATTCAAGCCCGTCATTTTGTAAGAAATTTACCGCCTCACTAACTTATTTTTAAACTGATATCAGTAAGGTATCTTAAGTTACGCGCAGGTATTGCGAAGCGCTTATAACAATTAGTCAAATTGCTTATTTAAAAATCCTTTAGAATACTTGTTATTTTTAATTTGGTGGAGCTTACTCCTTTATAAACGATTGATGGGGAATTAAATGAAGTTTTAGGACTGCAGCAACAGCAAAGAGAAGTTTTATTTGAAATGACGCACACAAAAAGTTAGAGATCGAATAGTATGAATTGATATTGGGTGATGCAGGTGTTGGCAGCATAGAAAGAGAACACAAAACAGTAATGAAATTGGTGTTCTCTTTTTTTAAATACAACCTGGATTTCTTTTTTTTTTTTGCTTCAATTGCTCTAAGCAATTCATAGAAGTTTTTCTTTAATATCTACTAATGTAAAGACATCGACCAGTTACAATTTTATTAGATCTATGTACAGTGTTATACCTAAGGAACCGGCCATAGCGATCAGTAAAACGCATCCATTAAAAATTTGTTTGCAATATTTTATATGTTTGGATGCGTTTAAAAAAAAATATATATATATATGCAAATCGGTTGCGGAAAACTAATAATTAGATTTAGCTGACGAAAACTCATTTTACGAAACCGGTTTTCGTCAGTAAAATCTAAGTTTTAGTTTTCATCAAAAAATACATTTTAAAATTAATACTTTCTTTAAAAACAAATTAATTTGTGTTATTCATCACCGATTTAAATATATGAATATTTAATATTGCAAAAGGAAATTTTTTACTGATGTGTTTTACTGATCGCTAAATATGGCCAACATTTTCTAAATCTCAAGTTTTAAAGTTATTTTAAATTCTACAAACGCACATTTATTATATGTTAATTATTTCGTATTTATGATGTTCATTGAGCCATCAATATTTGATGGTTTCCTAACACGTGAACACGCATCATTATTTCTTTATCGAGAGAATAAAACTTACACAAAACCAACATTTTAAATTGCCCAAATCTTAGAAAAATAAGTTCAGTATGAAAAGTATATACAATAGATTGATATTCTAAACTTGGCGTGGTCCAAGTCTTCAAAGTAAAAATAAAGTTATACAATTTATTTTTTGTTTAACAATCTGGAACATTAACAAATAATCTGAATAAAGTTTTCTCTGGGAGTTTCCAAGACCTTCTATTGTTAAGTAACTTCACTGTGACTATTTTTCTTTCTGGACTAAGGAATGCATATCGGATAGGATTCTGGAAATTCGTGAGATGATATCATCTTTATTTCCCATCACTATGGACGATCCGAAATAAGCAGCAATGTCATGGCAGAATCTGTTTTTGATATCATCTAGTGATTGATATTAAATATTTAAAAAGTTGTCTAGAAACGTGTTCAACGCGGAAGCAATGTGAATAATGAAATGAGTAACAGACAAAAAAATTCCTGAACTGTTTTTGTCTGTCACATTCAAAAATATTTATATTATGCGCATACAAATATTTTTTAAAGTTTGTGAAGCAACGTTAGGACGGGTTTGACACTTTATTGCTCGTATTAGACCATAAAAATAGTTGAAATTAGCTTTTAAGTATCTGATAAATTTATTTCGAATTTAAGCTATTAAAATAGTGTGAAAAATTTCCCTGAAAAATCTTCTTTTTTTCAAATCCTTAAAATTCAACATTTTAAACAGCTGAATTCATTTAAAAAAGATTTTACATTTGAACTGTACACAGAGTATGAAAAAAACCTATCCAGTTGATGGCCAGTGGCGTAAACTTAGGGTTAAAGAAATCCAAAGAAACGGTTAAGGTGCCTCCAATCTACTCCAAAGTGAGATACATACAAAAAAAAACTAATTTCAAATCTGTCTACAAATAGGCAAGCTAAAACCACTTTGTTGGTCCTTGCTCCTTTCAACGAAGTTTGAATGAATTTGAAAATCCTTTTAGTCCCTTAGTCAATAATGCCTGCATTGAGTATGGTCAAGACACATATTAAGCATGACAAAAACTCAATTTGCCGTCTGTGTTTGTCCTCAAAAAAAAAAATCTTTTCATAACCTTTTTTTTTTTTTACTAAGTATTAACCTTTGCCTGTGTTTTTTTACGATGAAAAAAATTGCATCCTTTTATGCCCCAAGTCCTCTTTTCCTTTTATGCACATTTCTCTGTCAAGAAAGTAATTAAATAGAAAAACTAAGCAAAGTACAAAATCCATTGAAACAACTTTTCTTTCATTCAGCAAATTTATCATTAAATAAGAAAAAAAAAAAAAAACTAAACAGCAACACCAACTCTGCAACAAATTTTGCATATATACCCTTTTATGAGCAAAAAATATAAAAGGATTTGAATGCTTTCATTTACATGCATAAAATCCACCTCTCAACATGTCCTTTCCAATTCAAAGGATCGCTCGATGAAAATTCAATTTTCCCCCAACCGCGCCCCAACCCAACAAAACCATAACCAACAGCGACTTTCAACCGATGTCATTACAAAACTTATAAAATTACAAAAAAGTATAAAGCTGAACGAAATGTTAATGGCAAAGGATGAAATGCAAAAAAAAAAATGTAGCTATATAAATTATAAAAAGAAAACGTTCTCCAGGAGCGAAAGGACGAAAAACAAACAAAAACACATACATTCATAGGGTGGTGTAGAGAAGTTCAACTCGTTTTCCATTTTCTGTGTAACCTTCTATATAAGCCCGAAGCAAGAAGCTCGAAGCCCGAAGCAAGCACACCGATCAAAGGTGTGACAAATAAATACAACTTTGAATAAAATTACATTAAATATCCTGGCCAAACAAATTGAATTTGTTATGAGAACGGCATACGAAAAAAAAAACAACAACAACAACTACGAGGAACCGAAGTGAGGACCTCGCACTTCTCGTTGTGTGATGACATGTGCGGTACATACACATTAAGTTCGCATATTATATACAAGGTAGGAAGATCCTTTTGCATTTACTTTCTGTTTTTTTTTTTTTTTTGCTCTGCACCAATCTCATTAAATTTTCCGCACGTAAATAAAAGTGTTGGTTGTGAAGAAGAAAGATACGACGATGTTGGATGTTGGATGAGGCAGAAGAAAAAAAAATATTACAAATTAAGGACTCTTAATAGAAAGTGGTCTTGAAATATAAAAAAAAAAAAGAAACAAAAAAGGATCACTGGAAGGTGTAGATGGGAGCCGTTATGCAGCACTTTCATCATTTTACCCTTTTTCGCGCCACAACCGAGGTGTAAAGCGATGAAATTTATTTTTATATTCCAGGGCTGGAATAAATTCATTCGGTAATAATAAATAATTTTTTTAAGAAACCGCCCATGTAGCTGACATTCATAGATAGCTGAAACTTGAAAACACTCTCAGGCAGATTTGACTAGTTATGTTACATTATGTACAGTATCCTGCGAAATATTTGGTCATCCAGCTGGCCTTGAAAATGCTTTAAGACAAGACTGCAGCATAAACCTGTCGTACGAAGTTTATAAACAACAAAAAGTTGGATAATATCGAATGTGTCGTTTTATTAGGGCCTAGCAGGCTCCCAGCACGTACATATAGTTTATTAGTTTCTCGGAAATGGCTCAACCGATTTGTGCAATATTTTTTATTAAGCTAATTCTTGCAAATGACTTTGATCGCGCGCTATGTCAAAACCGCCGTGAGATCATCAATTCTTCCATAGTAAAAAAAAGACTATATTTTGTCTCAGTGGTAGCCAGCGGGTACTGGTTATATCTACCCGAACTTGACTTGCTTAACGCGTGATTGTTGAACAAGGAAAAATTGCAACATTGTCACTATCATGTCGTGCAAAAATAGCTTCTCTGTATTTTCTTGGTCTTAGATAAAACGCTCAATAGGTAAGTGGGAGAGCCGCGGATGAGTTCCAAATATGTAGTCATCGTGGTAGGCACCCCAATGAGTTCAATTGACATTTTTAGAGTAAAATGACATGGGTCCTTTCATTATTAATCAGGGTATTAAAAAAAAGGTAGTTGATGAGCCCTAAAAGGGGCAAAGGTAGCACTCGCATCCCCGTGGTGGGATACGGAATCTGAATTCTCCAGATTCTTTTGTCCAAAGAGAACAACATAGGGCCAGATCTCCCAGGTTGAGAGTTGTGCGTCGGGGTAACTTCTGAAACAATCAAGTGCCATCAATGTCCGCACATTCCGAGAGGCCAACACAGACTCGGACCACTACAAGTATGTTTGCAAGGAAGTGGTAGTTGCTAAATGGCGAATTATGATTTCCACCAAACCTCAGCATAGAACAGCTACTGTAAGAAAATTTTATGTCACAAAGCTGCAATAGCAAGAGACTGCCAGAACATTTCTGCCATCCGTGTCTCCTCTTACCTCTAAAAAAGACCGGAACATTCTCCAAACCCATTTCCAGTCAAAAAACTTACAATTTCATGTTATGTCAAAATCGTCTCAGCTGTTTCTTATAAAATGAGAAAAAACACTTTAAACTGTTATATGGAAGGCACCCAACCGGACGTGGACTGAAATTCTAACAAAAACCAATTCCAAATCCACCCCTGTACACAGGTTATTATTTCGTAGATCTCAACGGGCGAGGCAAGTAAAGGATAACTTAAGCAAAAAAAAAAAAAAGAAACTTTAATTATTAGTTTTCTCCAAAGTACCTACTAAACTTTCCACAGTCTAAAAGGTCCTGTTCCAAGTAAATTTGGCACAACAACATCAACTCTGTTCACTTAGCGGTGTATATAAAAAAGATAGTTTAGTTTTTCGGTACAGCAAATACAGCCAGAAGGAGTTATACCAAGTCTTGGAAAGCAAGAACCACTTTAAGGCTCAAGACAGGACGACCAGGCGGCATCAAGGTGTAAAATAACCTTGTAAGGGAGGGTAAGCGTTGGAGTTGTGCGGCAAGCAGCTTATATTGGTGCAACCAATTAAGTGGTTTTCGCCAACTTTATTTTCCATTCGCCTTTATTGGCCCTTAAAGTGGACCTTCGAGACTCGTCGACTATACGAGTCGAATCAAGCACGAGTATACATGAAAAAGTCTTGTTTTCTCCGATGTAATGAAAAATGTTGCCTTCCAAAGTACTTTTCATAAAATGAAGCTCTGATGCACCCGACTGAATCTTTGAGTTGCAGCACTTAACACAATGTGAGCCGTCTCGAGTTATACCTTCAATTTACCAACTCTATGTGTATGTGTGTGTGTGTGTGTTTGCAGCTTTTAATTTTAATAAGTCTTAAAAATAGAGGATATTATATATTTTGTAAGGACTCTGACTGGTCTGGCGGTCGTAAGGAGTTAATGGGCGAGGGTAAATGGTGCTTTCATTGAAAATCGATTATGGACAAAAAGGTGAGCTTAATGAATGGAAAATATGCGCGAAGATTTCCTTTCGTGGTTTATTGCTAATTGGATGGAAGATTCTTAATATAGTTAAATATAAGATGAAGTATCTTTTAAAGATGATGGAAGGAATTTATAAAAATAAAGGAGAAGGTATGTATATTGAGTGCTCTTTGATAGAAGAAAAATATTAAGCAAAAGTAAGTGACGTATTTTCCCCGATTTTCGATTGTTACGTCATCAAAACATCCTAAGATCGAGGTCAAAAACACCTTCGCGGTGCTGTCTGAGAGTCTGATTTTATTCACAATGTTTTTCTCTACGTCGTTCTTGGTCTTCGCCCGCCGCCCCTTGAAAACATATAATGTTTCGCTTACTCATTGTGTGGTCAATGCATCCCTTTCGGGAGGTCAATTTTTAGGCATATTATGTGTAAAACTTACTATAGCTGAATCGAGTAGTTTTTCAGCAATCTTACCTGAATTATGGTATTTTATAAAACTCCCGCCCTTAAAAGTGGGCGTATTTAAAAAATGTACGCAAAAAAATATAGACTTATATTTTTCAAATAACGAACGGAAATATTGGTAGTAACCTTAAATTTTTAAAGCTACATTTTTCGTTCTTTCATGCAAAGTGGGCGTAAGCCAAGCCCAAAATTCAAAAATTTCTTTTCGTGCAAAAGCTTTTTAGTTTCGACTAAGAGACGCACAAATTTTTACTTGTGAATTCAGTATAATAACCTGCAATTTATTTGCAAACAGCAATTTTTTTAAAGTTTCTAACGAAAAGTGGGCGTCAGCCACACCCAAAATCAATTTTTTGATTTCATACACAAGATGTGTTTATGTACAAGTAATACCCACAACATTTAATGTTTTTCGCTTTAGTATAAGCATTGTTATTTTATAAAAACAACATTGACGGTTTTGTATGAAAAGTGGGCGCCAGCCACCCCTAAACTGAAATTTTTTTTATTTAATTTTAAGAAGATTTACCTAAAACTTGCATGTGCACAATTTAAGCATTGTGCTTTGATCGCAACTGTAGGTACCAAAAACATAATTTAATTTTACCAAATTGAGGTTGTTCATCAAAAATGGCGATTGTCGGCTTGTTGTGAGCGGATTTTACCCGTTCAAGAACTAAGCTTTTGCATGGTACTCGGTTTTCATCCCGTCAAGTTCAGAACTCTGCTGGTCACACGAGAGCACCTAGTATGAAAAATAAGAAAAGAATTATTTGGTGTAACAAACAGAAAGGAAGCAATTGGTGAGTCTGTTGCAAATAAAAAAAAAAAATGTGGTCCAAAAAGTGAACCTTAAGGCACTTCCTGCATAACACATGAAAGAAACAAAATGTGATGAACAAATCTCAGGAGTCGCTCAAATAAAACAAACTGAAATCAATATTGTATATTGTATGTGTATCTCATGAATACCTTATTTGAAATCCTAAAATCAAAGTTCTTAAAATTGACGATTTATCAAAATAATGAAAAGGGGCGGGAGGGGTATGCAAAAATCCTGAAAACGAAATAAAAAAGCCTTTTTCAATAATTCACGTAACACACACGTAAATCTGAAAATCTTTTTCTATTTGACAACGTCATTTAAATGTTATTTCAATTTGATAAAGTCTAAAAGCCATTAACACCCTTTCATATGTGTCTTTTGAACACACAAAAAAGAGATAGTCTACAGTTAAAACGAAAGTAAATTGATAGACAAGCTGTCTGTCATAGGGGAGACATAAGCCTTTTCCATCCTCTTAAAGCGTTTAGTTCAGTTTGATGACATTTCATCTTCATCCATCATTATTTTCAAAAGCATCCTCCTATGTGAGCCATCTAGCAGCATCAAACAGCAACATCCGTTTCCGCACATCCGTACCAAGTACCACACTACTTACAGAACATTAACATAGTCAATACACCTCTTGACAAGAATACTTGGAGCTATGTCTCCTTCAGATTTATGCAGATAAGCCTAACAAAAAAAGTTAACAAGGATTACACACTCATATACTTCTCTCTGACGAGACAGCATAAAAAAAAAAGATTAATGACAACAATGACAACACAACTATATAATATGCATAAACACACACATCGTCGGAGGACGATGACGACGACGACAACGACGCAACACTGAGATGTCTGAACGATGAAGATGACAATTATATACAAGATATCCTTGCTCTCAGCGTGGTGTCGCAAAGTCATGTCAAATATCAGACAGGACTTTTAAAAAAAAAATAAGCCTGCAAGCATTTAGCGGCACGTTACTTCAACAATATCCAACGACATTACCCAAACACAAACAGGACTTCCGAAGGAGAGAGTAACACACGCATAAAATACCTCACGAACAAGATCCTTGCTAACACAAAAATAAAAAATTTCTCAATTTTAAGTGTTCAAGAACACGCAAAGGCAATCATGCAGCAGGAAAAGTTTATTGTGTTTATATTGTCTGAAGTTGGAAACTTTTGTATGCCAACCTACTCCAAGGAAATTATTCACTCTTTTTTAAGTGCTCCAAGCAAATTCTTGAAAAATTGTCATTTTGTGAAAGCTGATGCACTTAAAGTCAGGTCAGAAGATTATGATACCTTTCACCAAAAAAAAAAAAAAAAAAATGTCGCCAATTCTGATGAAAATGGATTATTTTTCATTTCCATTAACTTCATTTCCAATTTTTCAATAAAGGTAAAATTGTTGGAATGACAGACAAGAGTAATTTTTTCAGTTGAAAATAACACGAATGCAGCTGTCACGAACTGAAAGGAGTTAATTATTTTTCTTATTTATTTTGTGACGGCTGGGTAAGTTAATTAAGTTAATTAAATCTGGAGGTTTTTAAAATTTTTGAAAATTTTAAAAGCATATTTAAGTATTGCTATCCCCACAGGTGTAGGAATAAGAGAAACAGTGATCTTAGAAAGGAACAACTCGCCGAGATTGAATTGAAGTACATACCTATAGTTTGTGAATCGTGATGTGTTTTTTTTATCGAGGCTGAGGTAAACTCGTCAATGTTCAAATTCAGGGTCGTTCCCAAAGAAAGCGAAAACTCAAGTTTAAAGAAGTTTCAAACTACAAATTATAACAATTTTTATTTCTTTTAAAGAAAATATAACAGCATATAAAGCATACGGTTATGATTTTTCAACTTGCAATAAACTAAAAAAAATTTGCAATTATTCAGTCTTAAGTATTAGCAACTCTGGCAATGCAAAACCAGAGGACAAAACGGCGAGCTCATGCTCACTCAAGCTTTATGTAAATCTTCTTCCAATTAAATACAAATATTTTAGTTTGGGCGTGGCTGACGCCCACTTTTTATACAAAACCATCAATGTTGTTTTTATAAAATAACAATGCTTATATCAGAGCGAAAAACATTAAAGTTTGTGGGTATTATTAAATAAAAAAAACTGATTTTTGGCTTGGTTGACGCCCACTTTTCATGAGAAACTACAAATAAATTGTTTTTGCAAATAAACGGTATTTATAATGAATCCACAAGCCCAAATTTGGGCGTCTCTTAGTCGAAACTAAGAAGTTGTTTTTTTTTTTGTATAAAAAGAAATTTTTGAATTTTGGGTATGGGTTACGCCCACTTTTCATGAAAAAATGAAAAAAAGGTAGGTACTACCAATATTCAATTTAAACCTTGTTTTTCGTTCGTTGTATGAAAAATATATCTCTACAATCGTTTGTGTACATTTTTTCAATAAGCCCTCTTTTAAGGGCGTGATTTTTATAAAATACCTTTATTCACGTAAGTCGTTTAAAATCTACTCGATTCAGCTGTAGTTTTACACATACATGTGTCTTAAAATTGACTAACGATCAAAGTTCAGATAGTGTTTTAAATTTTGTTTACAAATTTTAAAGATACTTTTAAGGGGAGTTTCAGTCAAAAGTTGTAATATGCATTAATTTTTGTAAAGTTTTTAAACTATCGGTCGCAGTTTTGCAGTAAGAAGATGAACACTTCGGTTTGTATTCCTTCGTTTCGTAGCAGAATGTGGCTCGAGAATTGTAAATACACCCATAATCGCTATTTCCATTCAAAATTTCAGTTTTTTTTGTTTTGTTCAAATCGATCTGCAAGCTTAAAATAAATTGAATGTCACTGAGCTCATACTAATTGCCCTGGCAATAAAAATTCTCTGCTTTGGGCGTGGTACACGCCTTTTTTTTTTATTGCAACAGCTGTTATTGAGCATCGGCCACACAAAATTAATATTATTGAATTTTATTATTTAGAGTGCATCAGCAAGAATCTGTTTGTCTTGTTGCATTAAATTCTAGTTTTTTACTTGCGATTATAGGTACTATAAGGCAAGTTATGGATTCGTGCAGAAAAAAAAATTTGAGATAACAATCACACATGACATTACGATGATGGAGAAGTCGAAAAAAGTGGGTCTGGGAATTCCGTCCGTCTGTCTGTCTGTCTGTCTGTCTGTCTGTCTGTCTGTATGTCTGTTCGCGCCTCTGGAGGCTGAACGGGTGGGCCGATTTGCTTCAAATTTGGTATTTAGGATTTATTTGGCCGTCCCTCGGAACAAATTTTTTATTTTTGCTCTAGGTCCAAAAATAACGGCACCTGCCATACAATCTTGAAGACAAAAATTGATTTTCTCAAAAACGGCTCTAACGATTTTGATAAAACTTTCAGAATGCTATTTTTGTAAGAAAATCTATCTTTTGGTTTGAAATTTTTTTTCAAAATTTGTCTAATAACGGTACCTCTCATAGAACAAGTATTTTCAAATCAAATTTTCTCGTAAACTATACATTCGATTTCAATAAAATTTTGGCCACAGGAAGTCATTCATAATTGTATTAATATGACATTTAAAAATTTTCAAAAACTTTTTTTTTTGATTTTTTATAATTTTTTCAAAAAAATTTTTGGTTTTCGAAATATGTTGGAAACGGGTACATTGATTTTTTTTAAAATTATTTTTCAAATGTAAACTACAGATTGCCATATATTTGCATACTCAAATAAATTTCAAAATATTTTTTGAAAAAGTTTTTCAAAAATAACCTTTTAAAAAAAAAACTGGTCCAACGATTTTCAATATTTTTTTTTCCTAGATTGACGTATAGCTTTGAAATTTTATTGCATACTTAGTTTTTCCGAGAAAACTCTTAAACTAATTTAAAAAATAAAAGAATTTTCGAAATTATTTAATTTTTTTTAATATCCATATATGCAGCCACTACGCAAATATTGAACATAAGAGCAAGTTCGTGCGACCCAGTCGTGCATTTTATTAAGACTGCTTCTATTCTTCCTCCTCGTGATATTGCCTCTTTCACGGGTTTTTGTACTTGTGATTTGATGAAGTTTGATACTCCTATGCTATCATTCGAGGTATCTTCATCTCAGCTGCTGTCAATTAAATCTCATACTTTTTGTACATTGTCCAACATTGTGAAGGGTATATGAGTGCCAGACGCACAGCTGAGGTGTAGAGCCTTTCCTTCAGCTTATGAGGCATTTTTCGGTCACAGAAGATAACCAAGCCTGGCCGCCATTTATGGTATACGCATTTTAACAATGTGTATATGTATAGTCAGGAAAAACATTTCATCAAATTCGGTTAAGTGCTGGAATACTAGAAAAAATGTGATTTGAGAAATAAACTAGTTTTTATTAACAAAAACAAGTAAATTTGAGGAAAATCGTAATACCTAACGGATTTTTTTTTTTTTTTTTTTTTTTGAGTAAATTAGCTTTCCTATAATTTTTGTATAGAATAAGAAGTACCGGTAGTTTTAGAGTCAAAATGTCAATTCCAAAATAGTTAAGGATAGTGATATAGACAGAAAGATGGGCTGATGTTTTATTATCATCCAAACTTTTTCTTAACGAATGCATAACTTGCCTTTAGTACCTATAAATTTAACACTGAAAACCGTATGGTTCTATGACTTTTTGTTGCCAAGGTATTCAAAAATAACCGAACCTACTTCTTCACAAAAACAAGAAAATCTAGCCTTACGGGATGGCACAAGTGATCTTTACACAATTTTTTTCGTGTTTTTGTGAAGAAGTAGGTTCGGTTATTTTTCAATAGCTTGGCAACAAAAAGTCACAGAACCATACTGTTTTCAGTGTTGGATTTAGAGTTAATGGGAGCATTGAATTTTAAGAACAAAAATAATACTTAATTACGTAAAATTTTGAAAAAAAAATTAGTTTTAAAATTATTTTTTTAAATTTTTTTTTTCAAAATTTTGAGTTTGAAAATTAATATTTTGAAAACGGTTCAATATAATAATTCATTTTAAATTACAATAAATTAGTAAGTTTTTGGCTTTACAAAAAAGTATAGCATGGCCTTGTAGGATCTACCGTTATTTTTTAATATTTTTTTTTTCAAATTAAGGTCATGTTTTTAGAAAATTGCCCCTCCCGGCTAAACGGAGGGGAATGGACCCCCCCTCCCATACGATTTTTTTCTTGTCTCAACCCATCCTACACGCTCTAGCTTTTTGGCACAACGCTCGTGAATCACCCTGTATAACGTGACTGTGACCGTGACACTTTTTCGTGCGTGCTGCACACATATTCCGATTTATTAGACGTTATCACGTCAAAAATTGTGGTTTTATTTCCCTTATTGAGTGAACACTTCTTTATTGTGACTCCTATTGAATTGAATAATAGACTTTTAAACCAGGAAAAAACTCTAGAGAGTGTTGAGACAAGGGACTTCCTATCTCATAGCTTACTATCAATTTGTGAAGTTAATCTACCACTACCATATCTTTTGTGGTGCGATACCTATGAATTTTGTTCCCGATTTCTTCCACGAAACCCATACTTGTTGAGGAAGGAAAAAATATGGGTGGTAAAGCGTTCTTATCGTCAACTGCTGATTCCTTGCTATGTTTAGTAAAAAAAATTCTTATAAATGCTGCCAGTATATCAAGCGTAAAAAGAAAAGAAAAATCATGTTTAAAAATTAAAATTGTGGGTTTCTTGATATGTTTCAGAAATCCCTGCAATGTTGCAATAAATTCACTTTTATCCAGCTCAAAGGTCAAATGTAACCCTTCTTTTTTTTTTAGAAATTCCAATTTCAATTTTGTAATTATTTCCAAATTATTTTCTAACAACCTTGTGTTTTCCTTTCTTCTATTCACAGAGAGACGTTGTCAAACTCGAACCAACAATGGATGATGTACGTTCCTGTGTGTCAAAGGGCAAAAGCCAGGTAAGCATAAATAAAACCCCTTCTGTTGACCCTAAATCCATCAAAAAGAACCCATTTTCCACCTCCTCGACAGCCACAAATCCCTTCATTCCAAAAAAAAGACAAAAAAATCAATCCCTTAGATAACATTGTAAAAGCAGCATATACCTACTTCTATATTATATTATGAAGAGGAGGCACTCTTGCCTTGCCTATACGACATCCGAGATCCGAACCGCAGTCAATCACAAGAAGTGCTTCTGCTTTGCTTTATTGTTGCAACGCAATGATTTCAATTTCGTCGTCAATTTTTTCCAATATGTTTCTCCGCATACGTCTAACTGAGACATGAGAGACAACATGAGAATAATAAAAAGATAGAAAGAAAGAAAGAAAAAAAATTTACAAAATATATATCACTTATCCTGGCTGGCATCCTTTTTCAAAGCGATTTCAATTTTCTTCTCACAAATAAAAGCATTTGTCTATATCAGAGGACAACACAGTATATATTCTCTGTGATGGGTATTGGGGGGTGGATACTCCACCCCCCCTCCCCCTGCCCCCTCTTATGTGTCATATATGGGTGCTTGTTCGTGTATGTCTTCCTTCCATCATCATTGCGGGACATCCTCCCTCATTCTCTTTATATGACTCGGTAGCGGGCGTGCATGTCCTTTAATGCCACAACCAATATATACCATTCTAGGAAAAAAGATGTACCAATTTTTCATCATCTTCTCTTCATGTGCTTCAAAATTGAATCTAAGCCACAGAAAGGATATTTATAGTTGGAAGAAGAAGCTGAAAATAAAGCGAACTACTTACTGGCTTTTGTACAAAAAGGATTTTGCCCACAGAAAAAATATATAAAAATAAAAAAGAAGGATGGGATTTTGTGTGTATATATGTATGTTCGAAGAAGTATTGCAATAATGCACATCCTCATCATATTTGTTGCGTAGTTATCCCCTTAGAGTTCTTAAACCTGCTACACCGCGGGACGGCGACCGACGCGATGCGACGTCTTCATCATCGTCGTCTTTATCCCTAAGCGAATCCTATACTTATTTCGATTCCGTGGATGACTCAATTTTATTCCAAGAACTCATTTTCTATCTCATTTCAGGTCTTCGATTGCAAGAACCACATCCGTGTCATTCAATCAATGGCAAACGGCAACAGGCTGTACATTTGTGGCACGAATGCTCACAATCCCAAGGATTATGTCATATATGTAAGTATATTTTTTCGTATGGGAGTAGAGTAAAAAAAAAAAAAATAGTGAACCCAGTAGTGGTGGTGTTGGTGGTGCAATATGTCATCCTTGATGATGACGACCTTTATTTTGATGGATAGAAGCTCTCCAAAGCCTCCCTATACCTACTCACGTAAGCTGGTGGGATATATCCTTTTTTTTCTCTAGCTTTACTTGTACAGTACATTCTTGCAACAAACCTACACAAATATATATGAAACCTACATTTTCTATTTGTATTTGAAAAAAAAAAGACGAACCGACTCAACCAAAACCAAATAATGTAGAAAGACTGCACAGCTTCAAGGATACCTTCAGCTTTCCGTATAAATGAATAGAATTATTTTTTTCTTCTCATATGAATTGGAACAATGCAGAGGAAATCTCGTTAGTGCGGAAGGATATACAGAAGAGTGTATTTTTTTTTTTCATATCTCCCATATCCCCAAGAAGGATCATCGCGTTATAATAGAAATGGAAATAGATTGCGTGTGATTTTTTTTTTTTTTTCTTAACTCTACTTTGTCTATTTTTTCATGTTTACTTTTAAGGTGATATGCGTATTGCGCGTATGTTGTGGTTCAAGTGTTCAAGCAAGCTTTTGAAAACGTGTGAAATAGTCAGAGCACGTGCTCAAGGGAGTACTTGCTTTTGAGTGATGTGAAAATGTGCGTAGGAGTACTTTAGATAAGAGATGATACTCTCGCTTGTCTACTTCACTCAAGGGTATAGTTGAGTTAATGGGTTTAGTGATTTATTTTAATATAACTTAACTTCCAGATGGAAACAGACTCAAGCTATCCTCAACATAACCAAGGATTGCTAATTTAAGTCTAGGGTTTTAAAGAGTTCTCGAAATAGTTTGAATGGAGGTTTCAAAACGCTAAACTGAACATGTAATTCAAATAAATGTATTTTTTGGAATTAAAAAATTGTTGAATAGAAAAAAATATTTATTCAAATAGGAAATATGAAATAAAATACTCATCATATTTCTGAAAAATAACTTAAGCAGTTTTGATTAAACAACGAAAAGGAACCTTTGATAGTTTTTATAGACAAAAAATAGCGTCATTAACGCAATAAATATTGCAAAAATTCTTCTTGAAAATGATATAGAAAACCACTATCTTCAACAATCTTCGTTCGAAAACTAAACAAAATCGATAGCTATAGAATATTTGCAACGAACTGTTGAATATCCTTTTCCAACATAGGTTCGATTGTGACAAAACTAGTTGGTATCAAATTTTTAAAATTATTTTTTGTGGCCTTGATATGTGACAAACTTTTTTGTACATACACTTTCACAAAGTTGGCGCCCGCCATCGCTAGTTCGAAAAAATAAAACTCTACTTTAACAGACAGAAACATATGCAACAGTCCAAATTTATATTTTTTTATTTATTATTTATGTGCCACGCCCTATGTTTAAAATTTTTGTCGCCAAATCAAAAAACAAAATTATGGGCTTGCAAGTTCATTCTAACCACAAAATTTATTTAAAAAATTTTAATTCCTATATCAAATATATGTATATATCTATGTACTAAAAATGATTTCGGACAAGTGGCCGCTGCGGCTGGCTCGAAGAAATTCCTGGGCGTTTATGACGACCGAAATTTTATTTTATTTTATTTTTCAAACTTACAGACAACATGGAGACTGAAACACAAATTAACGTAATTTAAAGTTTGAAAAGTTAAATTTTCAATGCAAATGACGAATGTGTGTGTATCTTTACAATTTTAAAGTCCCGCCCTGCTGCGTTACCAATATTAAATTTATAGAACATTGTATCTTCTTACTTCAAAACTGCAAAGGGACTGTAAGTCAGCTTTGGAACATTATTGCTAGCTTAGGCTTTTAACAAAAACGCTGCTAAAGAGTATGGGCGTGTACTAAAACTTTGTTCAGTTCAAAAAATTTCAAATACTAACTTAGGTTTGATCGTAGATTTTTTTATAGCAAATTGAACTGAATAAAGGTCTTTTTTAAAAATTACTCCACCAAGTGTGGGCGTATTGATAAACCTCACAAAAAAAAGAAGTACTTTTCTTATTGCAAACGAAAATTGGTTGGAATTGGTACCTTTAATTTAAAAGCTACTTTTTTCTGTTCCTTTGTGAAAAGTGGGCGTAAGCCCCACCCGAAATGTAAGAGTTTTCTTTTATACACAATATATATTTAGTATCGACTAATAGGCAGAAAGTGTTGGGCTTGTGGCTTTATTATAATAACCGTTAATTTGCAAACAAATGTTTCTATAGCTTTCATGCAAAGTGGACGTCAGCGCTTCAGCCACGTCTACATGTTTTTTTTCTTTCTTTCACAACTATAATATAAGCAACAAAATCTTTGGTTTTTCACTGCGATATGTGAACCGTTTGTTTATGAAAACAAAATTGATAGTTTTTTATGAATGGCCACCCGCGAATTGAGATATTTACCTTTTACTTAGAGATTAACATTATTAACTGAAGTTTACCTAATCTCTTATCCACTAACTTCTTTCTAAACCACGCAACGGATTTTTAAAAGGTTTTCAACATTAGCTATATTTGTTTTTTTTTTATCCGGAAGGTTTTTATGTTCAAAAAGATCCTTCAACCCGAAAGTACAAATACTGAAAACCATAGCAACACACTATAGAAAATACGGAACGTTCATTTACACTCCTAAAAGTATGCAACCATCTTAGTTTGGCTCGTACGGCTACGGCTATGAGAAATATGAGTACAAGAAATAATAGAGACGCATTTAGTGAGATTCTAAGTATTGACCTACGAACTAGAGAGTCTCCATTGAACGTGAAGTTCATCGCTCAGTCGTGCCTCATGTCATTGAATTTAGAGAGCCAAGCCTTTTTATGAGGGTTATGAGTTTTTGAAGAAATGAAAGTTTTTCCTTGTTGTTTTAAATATTTTTTGAGTTGAAGTTGATCGTCCATAGTATTGAGTTTAAATATTATATAAAAAGAATTGGCAAAAAATCACTTATGTCCAATATTGTTTATTCGCATACTTCAATACCTCCTTCAAGTAGGTTTTTATTTATTTTCCAAAAAGAACATTGAAATAAAAACTTCAACTGTACACTTTTGAAAAATTTAATTTTAATTTTGCCTTTAATTTTTTTTTTGTAAATAGCTTGCATGAGAGAAATCTCTTAATGCATGCGACATGACGAGAACGACATCCTTCCTTAAAATCTCTTTTTAAACAAAATCTCACGACTTGAAAATCCCATTGATTTTTTTGTCTTCGTTTTCTTTTTAAAGTTCTATCTTCGTCGTCATCATTGCCTCACTAAAACCCATTAATCCGCTATTAAAGTGAAATTATCGTGATTTTCCGCACTCAAAAACTTTTGTTGCCAACTCATTTGCGACCTTCGAAACAACCCGCTGCTGCTGCCGCAAACACCGCGCCCGCCGCCGCGCCCGCCGCCGCGCCATCAACCGACAACCGGCGATGTGGAGCAAAACTTGTCGCACGACAACCATGTTAATGTGTATCCTTTTTGCGCCAAGCTAAGAGCGGGAGAGAAGAGCACAATTATCGAAGTTGTTCTAACCTATTTTTTTTTATTGAACAAAACTCCAACGCGTTAAGGATTATCTTACAAAACTCAACGCCGCCGCCACTAAGGAGCGTTGCACACAAACTTTAGAAAGAGTTTGATGCTTTAAACTTTAAACTTCTTTTGCAACACTTTTTTGAAACGCGACCCATTTCGCTGATGCATGCTTTGGATGCTGTATCTTGAATCTTAGACTCGTATACACACCTACCTATGCCTTAAATACCTTGCGCTAGGGATGAGCAAACCCTAAGGGGGGAGTGGGGTAGGATTATTTGTTAGACGTGCAGCGGATAATATTTGTTACGATACGATGAAACGACATAGCACGCTGAGCTGCGCTGCGCTGCGCTGGCTGTGTGGGAAGAAATTCACCTTCTTCCACACGTTAGACGCGAGTTGCAGGAGCTGTTTTAAAGAAAGTTGGGAGCACATTTTATTTTTGTTTATATTTTTTTTTCTTTTTTTTTATGAAACTTTATCTTATCCTTTTTTTTCTTCTTCTTTATTCATGCAGTCGAATCTAACCCATTTACCAAGATCGGAGTACGTGCCAGGAATTGGTTTGGGTATTGCCAAGTGTCCATACGATCCACTTGATAATTCAACAGCAATTTACGTTGAGAACGGAAATCCGGGAGGTCTACCTGGCTTGGTATGTATATAATAATAAGATTTATATCCTTTTTGTCTTAAAACTAAAAAAAAAAGTAGGATTTCTGGAATATTGCACACACAAAAAAAATAATGTGTGAAGTAGCAATATCCAGATAAAAAGAGTCAAAGAAAAACAGGAACGATGCAATCAATATAGAACCGTGTAAGGTAACCAGAATGTTAAAGAAAACTGGGACAAATGAATCAATCATTGTTTATATATAAAAAGTTTTTTTTTAATTAACAAATTAATTTAATTAAAACTTGTGATACAAAAAATAAACAAGTTAGTCACCCTAGTTCTGTGTAATTCTGCTATAAGCTTTGTTGCACAATTGAAGAAATAAGCTTCTTCTGATCGTTCTTTTTTTAAGGACGATTTTATGCTTTTAAATATAATCACTGAATAAATAAAAAAAAAATAAGAAATCTCAACCAAAGGACAAAACCTCGCTAAAATACAATTTAATATCCTTTTTTATCAAATTCAAATTAGTTCATCGTTCCTGTTGACAGACTCTGGCTATGCCTGTCTCTCTTAACCTTTTCTATATTTGAATAGTTGTGGTCTGGATAGAGGTTTTTAATGTGTATTGTAATATTTTTTTCTTTTCTTGTCCAACAGTACTCAGGGACCAATGCAGAATTCACTAAAGCAGATACTGTTATCTTCCGGACGGATTTGTATAATGTTACAGCAAAACGAAAGGAATTTGGTTTCAAGAGGACATTGAAGTATGATTCTAAGTGGTTGGACAGTAAGTATAAAACGTTTTATTAAATTTCATTTTATATTTAGTTCTGTTGACGAAGAGAGGTATAAAAATGTTTTATTTTGAACTCAGATAGATTGTAAGATTAAATTAACCACTTGCGGATTTTAGCGATACATTAAGGGTCCTTTTAGCTGAGGCTGAGATACTAGAAGGGGAGTAAAGCTATTAGTCTCCCAACGTTAATGTCATTTCAAATTTTGAAAATTTTTAAGATTGATTTATGCTTGCAGTTCTCGAGAAATCAACTTTCAGGAATAGCCAAAACTATCGCCTCCAGCTTCGTACCCCGAATTGGTTAAATTCGCCGCCACTTGATCTTACCACCTTATATGGGTTATTCCACTATCGCATTGACCCTAAGGGTAAGAACTGCGTATTCGCCTATATGCCTCAGCCATCTTTAACGACAAACTTGACGTATTTTGACCAATATTGTGTGTCAATCAATCGAAACTAAATACCTTGTGTTTAAAGGAAAATTTAAAATTTCCGGGTGTGGCTGACGCCCAGTTTTCATAAAAGAGCAGAAGAGTGTAGTTTTAAAAATGAGTCATCAACTCCAACCAATTTTTTACTTAGTAAGTACTATCTATATGGCAAGTTATCTATTCTTAAAAAAAAATATTTTGAGATAACAATCATACATGACATTAGGATGTTGGAGAAATCGAAAAGAGTGGGTCCGAAAATTTCGCCCGTCTGTCTCTCTGTCATTTCTCAATTCAACAATCTAAAAAGATGGACCAATTTGCTTCAAACTTAGTACTCAGTAATCTTTTGGAGTTCCCTAGGAGGATATTTTTTCATTTTTACTCTAAGTCGAAAAACAACAATACCTGCCAAACAATCATAAACAAAAAGTTTGATTTTCTCGAAAACTGCTCTAACGATTTCAATAAAACTTTCAGGGTACTTTTTTTTTGAGCGGTCTACCGTTAAGTTGGAATAGATTTTTCAAAATTTGTCTTATAATGGTATACCTCTCATAGAACCGGTTATCTCGTAAACTGTTATTCCGACTTCAATAAAAATTTTAACACAGGAATCCATTAGCTAATTAAATTTATATTGCATTTCAAAATTTTCAAAAAAAATTAATTTCGATTTTTATTTATTGGTTAATATTGGTTTTCGAAACATTTTGAAAACGGGTGGATTGAATATTTTTTCGAAAAGTTTAAAAGAATAATATTTTTTTTAGAAAAAACTGGTTAAATTTTTGTGTCCTCAATACATAATACTAATCGACGAATAGTTATAGCATACGTTTTCCCTATAAAACTCTTAAAAAACCAATGAAAAATGTTTTTGTATTTTCTCGTGTATATTGAATTTTGAACTACATATATTTTTCTAACCAGTGGCGGATGCCATCTTCTAATGCACATAGTAACAAAAGCTTGTTAAAAATTAAGGTAACTTTTAAAGGTGATTTTAAAAAATGTGTGTTTGCACTTTCACTAAACCACGAACGTTTTAATCAAAAAGCGTTAAATAAACGCCCACAATCGCCATTTTTGTTAAAAAAAAACTCAATTTAGCTAAATTAAATAATGTTTTTTGTAAAGTTACGGTTAAAGCACTACTCTAAAATTTAGGTGAATCTTCTTCCAATTAAATAAAAATATTTCAGTTTGGGCGTGGCTGACGCCCACTTTTCATACAAAACCATCAATATCGTTTTTATAAAATAACAATGTTTCCATTACCTAAAGCGAAAAAAATCTTGAAATTTTGAGGGTACCTATTATTTGTACATAAACATCTTGTGTATGAAATAAAAAAAATTGATTTTGGGCGTGGATGACACACAATTTTCATTAGAATCTTTAAAAAAATTGTTTTTGCAAATAAACGGTATTTATAATGAATCCACACCATAAATTTGTGCGTCTCTTAGTCGAAACTAAGAAGCTTGTGTATGAAAATAAATTTTTGGATTTTGGGCTTGGCTTACGCCTACTTTTCATGAAAGAACGAAACAAGTAGTTTTTAAAATTTAAGGTACTTATACCAATTTTCAATTTTAACCTTTTTTTAGTGTGTTTATATTTGTTTGGGTAATTTTTTTCAATACGCTTTCTTTTAAGGGCGTGATTTTTATAAAATACCTTTATTCATGTAAATCGTTTAAAAACTACTCGATTCAGCTGTAGTTTTACACATGTGCCTAAAAATTGAGTTACGATCAAAGTTCAGTTAGTGCTTTAAATTTTATTTACAAATTTTTAGGTCACACCCACTTTTAAGTGGAGTATCCGTCAAAAGTCGTAATATGCATTAATTTTTTTGATGTTTTTTAACTATCGGTCGCAGTTTTGATTTTTTTTTTTGAATATCTGGAGGACACCGTAATGAATACAATTTCCCTTCTTCTTTGTAGCCAGTTACACTATCCCAACTTAGTTGTAACATTTGAGACATGTAAACTTGCTGTACAAATTTTCTAAATTAACTTGTCCACTTTTACATTTAAAACGAAACAAAAAAGATTTTGATTTTGATCCTGATTGTATTTCTCGGGGTTTTTAAAATGTTTAAGAGCCAACCAATGTTGACGCTTGACACAAAAATAGTTGTCCTGGAAGTTAAAACGAACAATGCAAGCTTAAATGAACAAAAATCATAACCACTCTTTTTTGTTAAAAACGTCACCCGAAAAAGCTTGTTTTATATGACTATCCGAAAAATTACATTCAAACTATATTTTTAGGAAAACCTTAAATCGCATACCTATACAATTTTAAAAAACCCCATTTTTTCGAAACGAATAAAAAAAAAACAATTTGAGTTCTTCTGTATTGCATACAAAAAAAAAAGAAACTTATAAATCTACAAATTCTCCCTATTTGGAACAATGAATAGTAATAATTCATTTAATTTTCGAAATAAATTAATTTTCCGCCTCAAAGTGTTGTAGGCAAAACACTAATTTACATAATTAATCCTGCTTCCTTTATATCCTTGTTTTGAAATCGCAGAAAAGCAAAACATCCCAAAAAAACATATTGTTTTTCTTTTGTTTTATTTCATTTCTTTCGTTTTTATTTCTCAAGAAAGTATACATCGCATCGCATCGTTGAGAATACTAATCTGGCTAATTTTGAATTTGTATTCCATTTTGTGTTGTTTTGTAGATTTTAATAATAATTTTCCAGGATTACCACCCATTCATACCCTGGCATACAATTATTGTTCCCTTCACCACCACCACCACTCTAGACCCCCCCCCCGCCACAATCCACTCCGCCACACTTCTCTTAAACTTTACTCGCCCCATTGTTCACGCTAAGTGGGTATCATAAAATTTAATGAAATGCGGCGACATCTGCCACCATGAATACATTTGTTGCGGGTGCTTAATAAAATTGTCCTTATGACCTGACGCTTCGTACCGCCGCCCGCCATAACGCCCTCTACGCCACTATTGCTATAAGCTGCTCTGCACGCTTTATAGGTAAATTTGTCTATCTTTGGTCCTTGATCGTTTATTTACCACTTCAGCGAGCTTATTACAATAGTAAATTGCGCTCTTTTTGTTGTATAGGTACAGTTGTTCCAGACTGCTCCCGTCTCGTTAGCCGTTACATCAGCCCTAAAAAAAAAAGTAAACGCCTGCTTTTTTGAGTATTGAAATGCCAAGAAGTCAAGCTATATCCTGTCAGCCGCTGACACGGTTCGAATTAATTAAATGAAATGAAGAAAAGTCTTTCATTCTTTCTTTCAAAAAAAAAAAAAAAAGGACGAAACATCTGTTAAAACAATCGTGCCAAATCGAACGGATAAGAAAATTACTAATTAGCTGGGAATCTCTTTTCTTAATTCACTCTTTTATATTATATCATAGCCAGGTTCAGGTTCTTGGATATTGGATGAGGCGAGGCTTTACAAAAAGGATACACCCACCCCACCTAACCCTCCATCCTTAGATCATCTTAAGTATAGCAAAAGATAATTGATTTATCAGAAGAACTAAAGATACCTACTATAGACGACTTTTCTATGCCTTTGCTATGGATGGAAGGATCAGATTTCATAAAATCTATATCGGTCCTTTCAGAGATGATGATGGAGGAATCTTTAATATGCGATGAGAAAGCAGGAAGCTATCAAAGCGTCGTGAGACATAATGAAATGTGATTTTAATCTCTTGGAAAGTTTAATCAATTTATAGTTTTTAATGCTTATAATTGAAAAATTAAAATTTAATTTTACAACTTTGCGAGTGTTCTTTTGCTCGACTCGAAGAAGATGTGCTCCATCAGAAGATGTTAAGTCCTGTCAGATCGAGAGATGGCACGACACACCGTAATTTGGTGACATGAAGATGAGAGGAAGCTTGATTGTGACGATAATAAGACACATTATTGTGAACATTGTGAAACGATTGTGTGCTTTGATCCTTAAAAAATAGACGGATTAATTATAAGCATATGAGGTGGGAACAGTGATTGTGGACACAAATTTTATTGGTAGATATAATCCCCACTCCAGAATTTAGAGACAAATGTAAAGGGTGTTTTTTTAGAGGTAACTATTAAACGAAGCCAACACAAAACGCGAAGTTATGAGCTCAACAAACGTTTCCTTCAACAAATCAATTGTGGCTCGCGTTTTGTGCCACGTTGCGATGTCTTATTGAAATCACAGCTCCCCCACATCAAGGCGTTTCAATTCACGGACGAAAAAGTCTCTGATCGTAGCTCTATAGCGGTCTCCATTGTCTGAAACCCTCTTGCTAGCATAGTTTCTAAAGAAGTAAGGAACAATGATTGCACAAGCCCATAAAACACATCAAACTATCAGTTTTTCTCAAAGTAACGGCGCGACGGCGCGCGTCTCAACAATAGCTTGAAGTTTATATCTACATTCCACAAGGGGCTATTTTACTTTATGACGAGGCCATTCAACCAAAAATAATCTTCATCACTTAAAAAAACTTTCTTGTGACAATATCACGAACACAACCATTTTTTTTTAAATAAAACTGCACAATTTACACGCTTTGTTCAGGCGTCAGTCGATTCATGATAAATTGGTAAGCCGAACTTAATAAAAATGACATGGCAGATGACAAAATTGCTGTCAATAAAAGGAGCGTTGGCAATAACGTTTTGTTATAACCTATAGGGGGAAAGGATGTTGATTAAGCCCCATTCTAACTGGAACCTCCAAATCTGAATTTGCTCGAAAACGACTGGAACAATTTTAATCAAATTTTATATTTGCTTTTTCAAATATTAAAATTGCTGACGATAAAAAATTGCTTTCAGTTTTCAGTTTGTCAGTTTTTTCCTTTAATTTTGAGAAAGGTTTGTAACATTTTAGAAAAAGAGCTTTCTTAGTGCCCGGAAAAATCGCAGGGGCCAAATCAAGTGAGTTGGCGTCGTAAAGAGATGAGGCACGAAGCAGCGGAACGTGTACTTAAAAAGTACAAGCATACTCTTGATGAGTGTGGCATCGTGCATTGTACTGAAACCAGGGATTGTACAGCTCCGCATCCCGCTTCCAAACCAAGAGAGAACAAATTTAATTCAATAGTTGGAACTCAAACTCTCTGTTGTTCTCTGAGGCTCATTTTTTTTTGTAGATATTCCACGCAGGAATTTTATATTGACGGAGATCTTTTCCGTGCGGACATTGAATTGTAAGCGCAAAGCATGGACTTTAGAAAGAGAATTCAAACTATAAGCTTGCTCAAATGAACACGTAATTGAACAAACCACTCAATATTTGAACGACCTGAAACTACGTGCTAACAAAACCTTCCTTAAAATCACCCAATTTTCAACCCTCTGCAACTGTTCGTTGGATATGCGACCTTTTCAAACCCACAATTCTGTCTCGCTTTTTGAAATAGTCATATTTATTTGTATTTTCATTAACATTAAATAAAAAGCTGTGCCAAAGCTAACATATTTTCAGATTTTAGGCTAAAAAAGAGAACCACATGCGTCGGTCACTGTTCTGTGTTCACTTTCTATGCTGCCAACACCACCCAGCACCCAATATCCGTTTAATTAAATTCTGTCTCTTCGCCTTCAGGTTAAGCTCTTTTAAAAATAAATTAGTATATTGTTTCTAAGGAGTAGGTAAATTCCAATTTAAAAAAAAATCCAAAAAGTGGAAAATAAAATTGTTGTAATTAATAATTCATACTGTACGTTTGTCACAATGAAAAGTTTATTGGATATATTAAAATAAAAGGTAAAACAAAAAGCTTACATTAGACGTTCGATTTAGTGAAAATCGGTAAAGTTTACTTTCCACTTAGTGATCACTTATTACTCACTTTCGTTTTTGTTGGTTTATTTAATATCCCTCGAACAACACCCCTTAGAATCTCTTAACTGTAAATACTACCCATATCCAAATCGATGTTAAGTCTTACCAAAAAAAAAAAAAAAAGGAAAAATATTTCCATATTCAACCAAGCCGAAATCAAACCAAAGTCTCCAGAAATATTTCAAATTCCAGGACAACATGGCTTATGCAAAAAAAACCCCCCCCCCCAGATACCCACGACAAAAATCAAAACTCAAAAATCTAAACTCCACTAACCCATTTTCGTTTTTTTTTTTTTTTCTTTCTTTCCAGAACCAAATTTCGTTGGATCCTTCGAAATTGACGATTATGTGTATTTCTTCTTCCGTGAAACCGCTGTCGAATACATCAACTGCGGCAAAGCTGTATACTCGCGTATAGCACGCGTCTGCAAAAAGGACACCGGTGGCAAAAACATCCTTTCACAAAATTGGGCAACCTATCTGAAGGCCCGACTCAATTGCAGCATATCCGGCGAGTTCCCGTTCTACTTCAATGAAATTCAATCCGTTTATCAGCTGCCAACGGACAAGACCAAATTCTATGCGACATTCACCACCAGCACCAATGGCCTGATTGGGTCAGCTGTATGTAGTTTCGACATCAATGAAGTCCATGGAGCTTTCAATGGTACGTATACCTACATATATCTTTTATATGTATAGATATAGGTATAGAGTGTATACGAAAGGAAGGTATTGATGATGGACGGTTGAGTGAACGGTACATTTTCTGAGAAATGTATTTTCAAATGTATCCTGGAGAAATTTTGTCGTTTTATTCATTCGGCCAACCAACCAAGCAACCAGCCAACAAACCATTCGACTATCATATCGGCAGAATCCTTTACAAGGATAAGTTCATGTTATTAATAAACATATCCACAGCATGGAGTTTGGGCCCTTCCATACCCTTTAAGTCTACGTCTGTGATACAGAGAACCATAATCGGAAAATCCATTTTGATGGATTACATTACCAGAAACGCACGCTTTTGTTTTGTACCTACAACCGACGCGACGCGACGACCACGATGCAGCAGACACTGTTTTCCCATATTTCGAACAAGGTTGCCACTTTGATTAAAAAAAAAATTCAATAGTTAGGAAGATTGCCATTAATCGGCTTGTTGCTGCCAAAACGTCAACAGAAAATCAAATTTTCAAGCGGATGGTGGATCATTTGTTGCAGAATTTTTTGTTATTCCTTAAAGATCATCTGATTTTTATCAAATATTTCCAGATAAAGGTTTAAAGTTTGACACTCAGAGTGATTTATTGCTGGTTGTCATAGCCTTCCTCAATCTTCTTTTGCTTGATCCACTCATGTAGGAGTAGGAGTTCCTTGGAGTTATTTTCTTGGTTTTGTTTGATGCTCACTCGTTATTCTTAAGCCGATCCTGCAATCACACCACATGGTAATGTTTCAAGGTTCGCAACGGCTTAGGCCATCTAAGACTGTTTTAAGAACGAAGATGTACATTTTTTGAAATATTGTCCATACAATATTGATACAAACAGTTCCAAATTTTTGTAAACCTGTAAAAAGCCATCGTTAATTGAAAATGCATCAAAATTGTTGCAACTTTGTAAGGCTACTCAGTTTTGGAATATGTTCCCGAAATCTATGATAAGCAATTAACGAAGACATCACTAAACGTCAGCACTGATATGTACCATACTTAACTGGCTGCGCACAATGGTGTAGCTGCAGCAGAAGCACGTAGCAATGTCAAAGTTAAATGCACGTTAATCGTATTGCACGGCTACAATGTGAAGTAGCAGCTGCAGCATAAAGAGCAGCTGAAGTACAAGTCAATTCGACTTCAACTTCACGAACGTGTTGCAACAACAACAAACCAAAATGCCAGACATGATTTTTCTTTAAGTTCAGTTTCCGTGCTACACATTCTATATTGTATTCGTGTATGCTGCTTAGTGCGCTATTTTTTTCGACATTAACTTTGACATTGCTACGTGACACTGCTGCAGTTATACCATTGTGCGCAGCCAGTTTAATGTCGTCTATTTCTAGACTTATGGAATCTAAGTTTAGTTATATGGCGATTAGATGCCACCCTTTTGTCAGTTTTTCTTGACCAAGAGACTATCCATCTACCTACCTTTTTTTCATCCTAATTCGTTCAGTCATTGGGATCTGATAGTTGAACAAACTTCCAAGCAAGCGAACTTTCAAATTAAGAACATTAATTATTATGGTTTGTTTGTCTCTGAGCAGTGAGCACGTTTGGCCTTTTAAGAACAATAGATATAAGGCTTCGAAGTCTTGTGAGCCTAGGAACTTACCAGACGGTTTGACCTCCGTTTACTATCAAGCTTTATATTTGTCATTTTTGGCGTATTTTTTAATTTGGATTCAAAAATTGAAGGCTCAACCCAGACTCTAGGCAACAAATATCATTTGCTGAAACTAGCTTCAAATTGATTCAACCCGTTTGAAAAGAGTTCTGACATCTAAGCTTTATAAGCATCGTTCTGAAAATTTATATGTAAGTAAAGTTTCTATTTTTATGGACTGATTTCTTAGTTTTTAAAAAGTGGGAACCCTGCTTCACATTAATACAAACCCCCATATACTGTTTATACTTGGCCACCCGGTCGGTATAGTAAGTGATGGTTGCTTCATACTGCTGTTGTATGTCGGTGTGGTTATCGGGTTATTTGTGAGATGAAATCCTTGTGGGAAATTGATTTAATTGTTATGGGATCATCCTTTTGCTTTCACGTGTTGTCTGTTCTGTTCTGTCTGAGACTGAGACTCAGTGTGTTTTGTTTCCATAGAATATATTAAAATATTATATTCATCTGCAAATTTTGTGTATATTTTGATTCTAGGAAAATTCAAGGAACAATCCACATCGAACTCGGCATGGTTGCCAGTTTTGAATTCAAGAGTACCAGATCCAAGGCCCGGTACGTGCGTCAATGATACATCAAATCTGCCGGACACTGTCCTTAATTTCATAAGATCCCATCCGCTTATGGACAAAGCCGTCAACCACGAACACAACAATCCTGTTTATTATAAAAGGGATTTAGTCTTCACTAAGCTGGTTGTTGACAAGTGAGTATGACCAATACACATATACATGTACGATTGTCTGATTTATGATTTTTTTTTCTTTTTTGATTCGTTTAAGGATTAAATGTTTTGTTGTTTTCTTATATCCTTGCATACAAATATTTTCCTCTTTCCTTTGTGTGTTTATGTTTCATCTTTTTGATTCAAGAAAAAGCACACATGAAAATGTTTCTAATGTGTCAATGTAGGTGTCCCTCATATCCTAGATCAAGCTATAAGGAATGATTCTGTGTTTAAGACCCACTTAAGTTCTCCAACTCTGTCTTTTTAGAACTCATTGCGGTTAGCCAGGATTATGAGTATTTTTGTTAAGTGGATGCGGGGATTAAGTTTTTAATAATAATTTCGTATTATTTCGAAACGGATATGTGTGTGCTCAATTAATTTGCGGTGGGCTTATTTAAATATGAATGACGAAGTATTAATAAGTAATTTTCAAAGAGGGTTTGTTGTGTGACATAAGTGGATAAATAACGGCTAATTAATTACGTAAATTTTAATAATTTTTTGTGTGATGAGTTTTATTTTAGAGGTTGGTTTTGGAATGATGAAGATGATACATAGAACCCATTTTTTTGCTTTCCACTATCTCGAAAACAGCACAACCGATACTTTCGAAATTTCACACATATATACATAGGTTTAGATAGCTCAATTTATACTGCATACCAATATTTTAAAAAATATTTTTTTGTATTACTAAAAGCATTTTAAAAACATTTAAAAAACTGCCCACTCATTTTTTTCAAAAACTATTAATAAATGTGTTTGCTGAATAGCAGCTATGAATTGGCGTTTTTAAATTTTTTTTTGAAAATTTTTTTCAAAAAGTTTTTTAAAAAATACTTTGTTTCTCAAAAACTGCTCCACAGATTTTAATAAATTTATTTTCATAATTTCAATCCAAGAAATAAAATGGTGTACCTACTTTTTTTCAGCTGAAATTAGTTTAAGTATTTATTTAAGAATTTCGAAACATTTATTTTTATCAAAATCTCAAGCCCCAAGAGCACTGTCACACATTAGAGCAAGTTCATGCGACTCAGTCGTGCATTTTATTTTATTTTTAACATGCAGCCTCTTTATAAATCCGTTTACTGACTCAGAACCCTGTTTTTCAAAAGTAGTCAAAAGCTTGTCTCACGTTGTTGTATCCATATTCTTTTAAGAAAATTACTTCAGCGAAACACCTTGATGCAGTAAGAGTGATTCTTCGACTGATCTTTTCACTGGATATTATTTTGAGACGTTATAGTGGAACCCATATAGACAAAATCCTTTACTATATACTTACATCAACGTTATATCTGTCCATCGTGAAGTCTAACTTGTCCAAGCCTACAGTGATAATGATCTTCCGAATCGTTTTTCTTATGATGTCAATATCATCAGCATAGTAACTCAGTAATTCAAAGGGTCTATCATAAATCGTACTGGTATTTCGGATTCGGACGTAATGTGAAGTAAAAAGTGGCATGTCCTAGCCGCACTGCAAGGATGTAGAATGTAGAATATATTTGACCCGATTTGCATCTCTCATCTGTATCCCTTAATATATGCTATTCAATTTTTCTTAACACTATCAATTTGTTAATTCATATAATTAATAAGGGTATTATTAACCCCTTGAATGCGAGTCAATAATACAAAAAAACAACAAGAGAAAATGAAATTCTAGACGAAATAAAACAAATACTTGAAACTAAGAAGCTTTACGAGGTTTCCTGTCACAAAACCTGTCCAATCCCATGGGCTGACTGGCTTACATTTACATAAATGTACAAATGTAAATTTTAAAATTAATGAACATTTTCTTCTTTGTAATCAAATCAAAGTATCAAACTGCCTTGGAGCCTTATACAATACATAGTTGTTTCTCCAAAGAGCTTATAAAGCCCATCATAAAATATTCAATGCAGATATTCAATTTAATTTTGAATATAATAATGCCTTGTCCGTAATCTCTAACTTATTGAAACTTGAGATATGCATCCATTCCTGATGAATGGGTATTAAAATAACAATTCTATTGCCATTGTTTAAAATATCCTGTATATAGAATGCTTGTCAATTACCACACACAAATTAAGATCCTCAAACGACTGAAATAGTATCTAATTATTTGATACCTCAACATGAGTGCATTGTGCATCCATAAATTTCCATTGAAAACAATTCTATATTTTCGACCAATACATTCATACAAAACATTTAATGATTCGATATCTACTATACACCACACGAATTTTGAGCTTCCACTTAATTTGTCGGCACAGGAACACAGGACACTCTCGACTCTCCTCCATCGCATCACCCTAAATCTTCAATATTATAGAATTGGATATACTTCACAGGACAATAATTGAAAATGAATTCCACTAAAATTTACCATCAATTTTGAATATTTCTGCCACAAATCTCACAAAGTGAATGTAAGTAGATACGTTCAAAATTCCATAAACTTGATCAAGTAATCAAATTAATCATCAATTTTCAATTCGAATTCCAATTCCAATAGTACCTACTGGTTATAATATGAATTTAAAATTAAAAACGGGTTTGGAAGTCTTGTGCGTTGCTTTGGAACTATGGACGAAACTGAGTACCTTCCCGTCGTTATGTATATGTATTATAAAATTATGTGTATCTATAGAGATACAGGAGCAACAAATCTCACTTCCTGCTCAATAGCCTACAATTAATTTGCACACCATAATCACAATATTAACGATTAATGGCTGCACTGAGTCCTAATTAAATTAAAATTCAATTAAAAGCAGATAGAGTATCTCTTTCGGTGTTGGTAGATGTACATATATCGTTGTGGTGGCGGTGGTAGTATTGGTGATGATGGTGATGGTGACTTTGGTTATACAGATTTATAAATATACTTTCAATTCCTCACCAATTTCACTGAACCGATGATTCAGAAATACATTAAATAATTCTCGTAATCGCAAATTAATAACGCAGCTTATAAGGACGGACGAAAAAGTCTACACTTTCTGCACAATGCACGCAATCTACTCCGTGCCATTCTCTTTCTCCTTCATATTTTTTTTTAATACAGGACGATGAGACACAAATGAGTATTATGTCGCCGTTGAGTATGTTGCAAAGAATATCTCTTTTATTTACAGCGCTGTGAAAAAAATATTTCTATTGTGTGGGTGACTTTTTCAAATATTGAATCATTTTACTGATTCCCAGCTCTGGAATCCAGTTTTTAAAATTCATCGTAGATTAGGTGGAAAAGTTAAGGGTGTTTTTTAAAGTGAAACTTTATTTCCATCGCCTCAAATTTGTGCGTTCATCTGTCGCATGTCGCAATATGGCGGCACCAATGACTCGCATCAGCTGTCCGTGTCACTCATTCATGCACGTGCTCCGCGTACGCGTGTGATTTGGATTGATGTAAATGTTGTTGTTGTAGTTGTATAATTGATCGTAATGGACAACGATTCAGCTAGTGAGTCAAATAAACCTGTAAACAATGGAAAAACCAAGAATAGTGCGAAATTCCAATGATCCGAAAAAAGTTTCACTTGCATCGTCTTTTCATAAAAACACACAATTTTTGTTAGAGGTGTAGAACTATCAAATAAAATTATTTTTGATCACTATTTACCCCCAAACAAATAAAACCAAGAAACAAATCTAGCGGTGTTAAATCGAAAGATCTTGGAGGCTTACTCACAGGACCAAAACTCGAAATTATACGCTCAACGTTTCTGTCAAACAAATCAATTGTGGCACGCGCTGTTTGACAAGTTGCGCCGTCTATTTCAATCTAATTGAGGAACGAACGAGTCATTGATAATGGCTCTATAACACTCTCCATTGACAGCACACCAAACTCTCAGTTTTTTTTTTTTTGGCTTGAGGATTGTCTACAGTCTACACTCCAAATTCTTCAGTTTTGATTATTGACGAAGTCACTCAACTTTTAATGAGCTCTGATGGACGATTGTGTTGACCATAAAATAGGCCACGTCTATGGCGTTTCGTTTTACGAGCAGAAAAACGTTATTCGAAATAAATCAGTACGATTTGCATGCGTTGTTCAGGCGTCAGCCGATTCATGAAACTAAACTGAAGATAAATCACATGGCAGATGACAAAAATGCCTGTCAATGAAAACAGTGCTGCCATCTTGAAGTTCTACACCTCCCACCATTGTAATATTTGTGAGATTAATTTACAGACATGTTTGTTAAATGTCGTTTATTCAAGTGACGTTCAAATAAGACATTTGTCTGACAGTGCCTTAACTGTCATACAAACAAGTGTTACCAGGTAATTAAAACTCAAATGGGCTACGCGTACATTGATATCACAACCAGTATTAATGTGTGCAGGAAAATAAAATTACAAAATCGTTGCACCAGATTCTTTTCTCTTAAAGAATAATCGACGAAAATCACGTTAAACATATTTTTAAAAATATAAATTTTTTGAGCAATGAAGAAGTATCGTGGTAAAAATGACAGCAAAAATGTTGTAGCAAATATAATTTTAAACAAAAAAGTAAAAATTGAAAAAATAAAATTAATATCGTAAACATATTTTGCACAGCACTGTGCATACACATATTATTTTATTGAACAGAAGTGGGTGGTTGTTGATTGTGGAGTTGTGTGGCTGGCATCGGAGGACAGACATTGGCTTGGATATACTCTTATGAAATATTAAATTATTTAATCCTGCCGAGCATAATCCTTGGGTTGAATTTTTTTTTTTTTTTTCATACTCGTATATTATTATGCCACCCAAGGATTTATTTTTAAATTTAATTCGCAATTGTTTGTGAATTTATTATTTATTTCTTTTTATTATTATTTTTTTTTTGTAATGTTCGAGAGTATTCTGATTTTTTTCTCGTTTTATCAATTTCGTCTCCTGGGAGAAATTTTAATCCATTTTGATCTCCACTCAGCCATGACTACATATTGAAATTATTATATTTCAGTGACACTCACCAGCACACTCTATGAACTCAATATAGGTACTCGCATGTGAAAGGATATTTATTGTTTTTTTTTTTTTTTTTTTTTTTTTAAATTGAAAACAAAATATTTTAACCAAAGCGTTTAGGTCCCAGAGTACTTATTAATTATCCTTGAGCATATATAAGATACAACAGGAACATATAGACATGACATTTGTAATTTATTTGGAGGGAGTTTTTTTTTTTTTTGTGGTTAAATTCCTCGAAAAAAATACATTGTTCTTTAGGGAAGAGAAAGGACTTAATGGGAAGCATACAGACAACCAAGAACAACATACCTACCGCACAATAACCATAGAGCAATAAATAAAATGGCATCTAAATTAAAAACCTATTTCCAGAGCACGAGGATGTTTTTGTTGAGTTTGTAAGCACTGCCTTTGAGTTCCCTCTTAGGTTTGAGGTATTGGCGGGAGCATCACTTGAAAAAAAAAAATAAATTTTTTTGGGAGAGCTGTTAGAGGATGTGTTTTCGAATTTTTAAGTCGATTGCTGGGGTGCAAGCATTCATCATATTTTGAGGATAACGCTCAAGAAAATATTAAACAATAAATATGATATGTCGAGTGTGAGAAAAAAGAAAAAAATTGGGCTCAAGGGAATTACAGTAGGTAAAAAAAATATTTTAACTTTGGGAAAATGTATTGAAGTTTATGATGGTAACAAAATATAGTTGCAAGGTGCTTTTTTGATTTATTTTTTCAGTATTTCCAGAGATCCTACTCATATAATTAACATGGTGCTCAACCGCTCGTCATGAAATTTTCTACACACAAGTCAGGGGTTCTTGAAAAGGTATAGTGCGCCTTTTGTCCAGAAAATTAAAAATATTTCCGAGGGTTTGACAAATTAGATTCTTGACTAGTATTCGGTTACGTTATCTGACCCTTCCCAAACAATTGTTTCCCACAATCCTTACACTGAAATCGTTCTTACGGGTGATTTCAATGTGCACAGTTCTACGTGGCTGCACTTTTCTGGTCATAAAACACCAAAAAGAAGGTATGCCAAGATCTGTCTCTGAGTTTTACAATTTTACCAATTTCATTGACGAGCCAACACAAATCATTGACATTGTAAAACTTCTGCGTAAGCTTTTCCATCTTTGTTTTTTTACAGTAGCGAGTAGATGGAACACAATATTTTGTCCAGCACATTTCTTAAAAAGGCCATTTTTTATCACCCTCAAACTACCAACCTATAACGACCATTATTTCCTATAGGCCATGAACATTTCTTAATGACCGGCAGTAACGTTTTCGTATAGCAACAGGTCCAAGTGGTATCATGGTCTTGTATTTTAAAAGTATTTGATAGATTTTGGCATCAGCCTTTCTTGTCGACAATGTATGCAGTTCAATGGGTTAGAAGTTGCCTTTTGGACTATTGACAAAACAGTTTACAGTTGCCGCTGTCTCTCTTCTATTCGGAAGCATCGGCCGATTGAGTGGAATAGAGATAGATGCGGCACAAGCCGAACACTTAGACCGATCGTGCCTCTCTATCGCTTGTCTCGCGCTCTTGCCTGCATACTCGGCTCTGGCGGAACGTGACAATTTGTGGCGCGTGTAGCCGATGTTTATCGATTATCACGTGAAAAATGCTGGTGTGCCCCAAGGCTCTGTTCTATCACCGACTCTTTTTCTCATCTCTCTTTTTTTTGCTGAAGACAGTGCACTCACTACATTCTAAATTCCGATCTTGACTTGTCCAATGGATAATTATAACGGCGTTTATGCTTCAAGAACTCATTTTTCTTGCACCGAGGAAACTGAAGAACTTCCAAGTTTGATGTAAGAAGTATTTTCCCCAACTGATCTGGTTTCAATCTATTAGGAATACATTTGTTAAAAAGCTTGCGCATAGTTCTCATAGCTGAGCTGATGCTCCTTACGAACTTTGCAGCTTCTGTATATATAATTCAGAAAAGCCTAGAAATTGTTGAAATAACCATTGCGGCAATTGAACATCGTCGTAATGTTTCCTGTTTCACCTTTTTTCATCGCTACTTTAAAAATTATTCAAAACCCCCCACCATATGAACGGTTTCCCCGTAATACCCGCTTCGCTAGAAATGTCTTCCAATTTACCCTCGAGTCTAATTTTGGACCTACTCTTAACTCTTAGGTATAGAGACTCATTTTCAAGCCGCACTACAAGAATGTGGAATGGCTTAAGAATCTTTACGTTGTATATCCTATTCAATTGTGTAATAATATGTTAATTCCTAATAACCCTTGAATTAATTATTAAAAATATCCTTGCTTTTCCAAAATACCTGTTCCATCAGGAAGACTTTATTTAGTACTTATTTTTTTGCTCAGAATATTTTCATAACACTATGATTTATCTAACCGATGCGATGTTTCGTTTTGTCATTTCAGAATTGACCAAGAAAACACTGTCTACTATGTAGGCACGAATCTTGGTCGTATCTACAAAATCGTCCAATACTATCGCAATGGAGAATCCCTCTCCAAGTTACTCGATATCTTCGAAATTGCCCTAAACGAGGCCATTCAAGTAATGGAAATAAGCCAGACACGTAAGTCACTTTATGTGGCCACAGATTATCGCATCAAACAAATCGATTTGGCAATGTGCAATCGACGCTATGACAGCTGCTTCCGTTGTGTTCGAGATCCTTATTGTGGTTGGGATAGGGATGCGAAAATTTGCAGTCCATACAAAATGGGATTATTGCAGGTGAGGAATATAGGATTGTTCACAAAATGTGATGTGTGATGGGTCTTCCATTCCATTCATTGTTATGGTAATTTATTTTGTTTGGTTTTTTTTTTTTCTAAAAGGATGTTGGCAACCGTACCAATGACATTTGTGACTCGAGCGTGCTGAAGAAGAAAATCGTCGTTACCTATGGACAAAGTGTGCATTTAGGATGCTTCGTTAAGATTCCAGAAGTCCTGAAGAACGAGCAAGTTACTTGGTATCATCATTCAAAGGACAAGGGACGGTAAGTAGAAAATAAATAAGTCGTCCTTGTGACAATCTTCATTGAGATAATAAAAAAAAAAAAAAAAACATTATTCATTTTGAAAATATTAATTAAAAACATTTTATCTGTTTTTTTTTTTTTTTTTTTGTATATTATACGCCATTTACAGTTACGAAATTAAATACAGTCCAACAAAGTATATTGAAACCACTGAACGTGGCTTGGTCGTTGTATCCGTCAACGAAGCTGATGGAGGACGTTATGACTGCCACCTGGGTGGATCGCTTCTTTGTAGCTATAATATAACAGTCGACGCTCACAGGTAAGTGGAATTATACCTATCACACCATTCCCATTTGTTTTACAATGTCCATGAATATTTACCTCGATGGACTCGTCTGCTATATCCACTTACTTAAATTGAAGATGGTTTATAGCTCTTAGGTGAATTTCGCTAGCATAATATGTTTTTGCTTTTTTTTAATCCGTCGGAGTGTGAACATTTGGTCGATTTTGTTGACTTACCCTAGCCTGGAGCCAAACTAATAGGCGCTAATAAGTTCACTGAACAGCCGATAAGATTTTAATAATCCACATTAAAGAGGCCTTTGTATACTTCTGTAGCTGGCGCAGCTCAGAGTATCTCTTGTTTTGAGGATAGGACACACAATGCTGAGGTGTCATTCTTCAGACATACTTTGGTCTGACCAAATTTTCACAGACCGCCAGCATAATAGATTCTGTGAATAAAAAAATAAAAAATTTCAAAAAGACAAAGGGATGCGTATATAGGTACTGCCACCTCAGGGTGTGTTTTAATTATTTTGAACTTAACGCATTCCTTCAAGAGAAAGCTCTCATAAGCAAATCATAGTGAACCTGAATTCAATTTAAGGAGCTCTCCTTCTGTTCCTACCTTAATTGGTTACACAAATAATGTGCCTTACGCCTACTTTGCTGGTGAAATTCCCTTTTTTCTTTTGACATTTGAAGTAAAATTCAGGTTGCTCTTCAAACAAACGGTAAATAATTAATGCACTGATAGTGACGGTGTCATTCACTGAGTAATTATTCAAAAAGTTGCTTCTGCCTCTTCCCATTACAAACCATAATATCCTTTCTTTCCCAACCAACTCCAACCTGAATATTCTTCTTGGGATTCGTTAAAACCCTGTGTCATCTTCATTGAGTGACGCTCTTAAATGTTTCTATTTAATGGAATATCACAACCGCTCGCACCATGCAAGCGAAACCTCCCCCCCCCCCCACAGGACTGGAAGGTCCTTTACACTCACATTGACTATATACATATATATTTTGTTTTTCTATATTTCTAACTCCTTTTAATTTTGATATTTTAGATGCACACCGCCAAACAAAAGTAACGACTATCAGAAGATCTATGCGGACTGGTGTCATGAATTCGAGAAATACAAGTCAGCCATGAAGTCCTGGGAAAAGACACAAGCGGTAAGTCTTGAGAGAGTTTACAGTTTGTTATATAGGTAGTATATGACTTGTATATAGGTACATAGATGCTTTTATAGGTGATATTGGACTTGAAACTTTATCACCTTTTGGAGACAATTATAATTTTGCAATCAAGGCAAGTTTTGAACTTGTCTGATGAAACCTTCAAATTCTTTAGACATCAAGGATTTAAGTCAAACTGATTTTTTAGGACTAGAGTGTGATTCTGAGGAACGTATTTTTTTTTTGCAAACAAAAGCCTTGGTGCTTAGAGTGGTATATTTCCCAAAAGTGGAAGCAATCCTTAAATACATCGCTGTAAATTACAAAACTCGTGCGCATTTGTCATTGAGGACTCTCTTCCCTCCATCGGGTGCAATTCTGACCAATCTAAACAATTTGTCCAAGTTTAGAAAAGAATAAGAATATGGTGTTCCTCAGGGCTATTTTTTGTTACTCGTCTTTCAATTTGATTTATTTTCTACACAAAACCAGTTTTTATTTCATAAGGTATAAATTGCACTTCGTTGTTTCAATTCACACTTTATATTTGAGAGAAAGTTTAATATGCTAGCCGATAGAAAAAGCATTCTTTTTGCACAATGCACTCCAAAAATTGAATAGACAAATTAGTTCGTCCTGTCTGTCGTAATTTTCTTCTAAGCGGACTTCAGACTTAAGTTCCCTTTAGAATTCTGACTTAATTTTTCTCCAGACTGTTTGGTCAGCCGGGGCTCATGTAGTCTGCTTCTTCTAAACGGACTTCAGGCATTCTGGGTTCCGGCCAGACTCCAACTTAGATTTCTGTAGTAACAGTTTCTCATTCATCTTCAGACCTAGACATAGGTTCCCCTTCTTGGTTTCGAAAAGGCATGGGAATATTCCATAAAGCATAGCTCTAACGTATGTATATGCCGGGTTAATGTATTATTATCAGGAGACTTTGAAGTATTGTAAAATTGAACTCCCATCTCGGTGAGAAGAGCCGCCAAAAGCTATTCCCTATTTTCAATTTGTTTGTACGTGTACGCGTTCGTCCCTCGCAGCCAGCCGATATACAGTTCCAGAAACAAACAAAAAATAAAAAAAATCGTGTGCCACGCCCAAAGTTGAAACTAGTGCCATTCAGTTTTTATCTTGCAGCTCGATTTGAACAACACAAGAGAAAACTTATATTTTAAAAAATTAGATTTTGATTAGAAATAGCGAATATGAATACAAACCGAAGTGTTCATCTCCTTACTTCAAAACTGCGACCGGTTGGTAAAAAACATTAAAAAATTCATGCATATTACGAATTTTAACTGAAACGCCCCTGTAAAGTGGGCGTGTCCTAAAAATGTGTACAAAAAATTTAAAGAACTAACTGAGCTTTGATCATTAGTCAATTTTTAAGCATTTGTGTAAAACTACAGCTGAATGGAGTAGGTTTTTAACGCCCTTAAAAGTTGGGCGTAAATAAATTTGCACACAAAAATATCTAAAAATATATTTTTATATAACGAACGCAAAAAAAAATGTTTAAATTACATATACCTTAAGTTTTTAAAACTATGTTTTTTGTTTTTTTCATGATAAGTGGGCGTAAACCACACCTGAAATTTAAAAAAAAAATTCTTTTCATACAAAAGCTTCTTAGTATAAACTAAGAGACGCACAAATTTGGGTTTTTGGATTTATTATAAGTACCGTTTATTTGCAAAAATAAGTTTTGTATAGTTTCTCATGAAAAGTGGGTGTCAGCCACACCCAAAATCATTTTTTTTTTGTTTTCATACACAAGATGTTTTCTTACCCGCAAAATTGAAGATCTTTTCATCGTTACTTGTATTATATAAAAATAATACTGATGGTTTTGTATAGAAAGTGGGCTTCAGCCACGCCCAAAATATAAATTTTTTTATTTAATTTAGAGAAAATTTTCTTTGCTTTGATCGGAACTGTATAAAAAACTCAATTTAATTTTGGAAAATAGATGTTGTTGAACAAAAGTCGCGATTGTGGGCGTGTTTGCAGACGAATTTAACTGCTTCAAGAACTTAGCATTACTCTTAAACCAAAGATTATATCTGCTAAATTTCAGCTTTCTAGCTCAAAAATTGCGACCTCTAGAGAGTATACATTTGGATGGACGGACATCGCTTAATCGACTAGGCTTTTGATTTTGAGTCAGAATATTTATATACTTTTCTATATCTAACGGTATTGTTTTGCTATGTTACTATGTGGAGTTTACACCAAATGCAATACACCCATTCTACAGCATATAAAAAGGAGAAATTATTTTTAAATAAATACTCTTTTAGAGGGTGTTTCCAATTCATATCATAAAATGCACGCATGCATTTTGACAGCAAACAAAAACAAAGGAAAAGACTTCGAACAAAGTACGAAGATTCACGAAAAATTGTTTCATTAAAAAAAAAAAAACACTATAATATTGTAACCCTTTGAAATTAATTTTTTTTTATTTTTTTTTTTCTAGCAATGCTCCACCCGACAAAACTTCAGCAATCAACACACCAACGAAGTATTCCGTAAAAACAATGTCTGATATCAAAATAAACTCTCAATTTCGTCCATAAAACTTTTCCAATAAGTTATGCACCACATCAATAGACCTTACTATAAATGTTTTCCACTTTTTTTTTTTAATATCCTTTTCCTATGAAACTTGAAAACGTAGTTTCTACCTAGCTATACCACATCAAAACAGGACTACAACATGAATTAATAATAATTGTTGTGGTGTGGTGTGGTTAACCATACAAAAAAAAAACATTCTTGCCCAAAATATGTTACAAAATCCATAAAGTACTGAACAAAGGTAACAAATAATAATAAAATTGATTGAATGAGACACAAACCATCCTTCCACATCCGAACATAAAATTCAGACAGCAAACAATTTAAACACAAAAAAAGTATTCCAACATTTTTTACACAAAAACACTCTTAAATTCGGCGCAGTACTGATAGACATAAGTTGAAAACTAATTTTTTGGTTTTTTATAAAAAGTCAAAAACATAACTCTTCATAACTTTTTCACTCTTGATTCATTTTCATGCATAAAACCTAAACATTGTCATGAAAACTCAACTAAAACTTTAGCTAATTTAAATATTTTATCATTAAACTTAAAATTAAAGCAAATAGATATAAAATTAAATCCAGAAATTTTATATATAAACAAATACATACAGACAAACTAAAAAAAAAAAAACTATACTCACATGTTTTTCATAATCAACCTTAAAACAAACATTATCATCATCATCATCAGAATATAGAGAAATACAATTTAAAAAATAAATTGAAAGTAATTTCACTTTACTTGCAGCTTTTTTGTTTAAATTAGAATTCTTAACTTAATCTTAAAAAAACAAAAAAAAAACTCATTCTCAGCAAACTTTCATATCGAATAATTAAAAAAAAAAATCTTAAAGTTTATAAAAAAAAACAGAAACATAGAAATATATATTATATTACTTAACATTAAAAAAATAATATAAAAACATAAAAAAAATACTAAAATTAAGTGAATCATTTATATACTAAACAAAAACAAAAAAAAAACATAAGCAAATACAATTTAATAATTCAAGCAATGTGATGTTAAGTTTTCATAAAAAAAAATTTATTTATGTAATATTGTATACTTCCTTCTTGTACTTATTATTGCGTTTTTTTTTTCATTTTCCTTTTTTTTACTATTATTACTAAAAATATTCCCTTAGCACAGATAATCGAGTGTTTAGTTTTAAGAACAGAAACAAAACTTTTTTTTTTTTAATATTTTAAAGGTCACTTTTGTTTGAATAAGATTTTTTTAAAAATAATTTTAAGATTCATTATTCAATTGGCATTTTTAATGGTTGATTTCTATCATTATACATTTTTTATTTTATAAAAAAGAAAAAGTATTAAAATAAAAATTCTACTAAAACATAAAAAAATTGTTTTATTTATATAATTGGCAAACATTTTGTTCTTTTATTTTACTTCAGTTCTTAAAAGCTTTTTGATAAATAAAATCATATATAAAAATATATTTTTATCATAAAACAACGAAATAAATAAAATTTAAAAATAAGAATTTCAAAATATTTGATATACATTCAAATCATCAAATTGGGAGCACATACTTTGGCTACAGTATTAGAAACTGTATTCTGGTTCTAGTAAGAGAACATACAATTTTAAGGAAGTTTTCCCAAACTGAAACCTTGAAAACTTGAAAATTATTTTGGAACATTACTCCTATATATCCTTTTCCAAAGAAGTGTATTGCGTGTTCTTTCTATTATTCTAAAAACAGAACTAGAAAAAAGATATAAATTAGAAAAAAAAACAATAAATATCTAGCGGATGTTTAACATTCTCTTAAATCTTTTTTTTTCACTATTTTAAATCACAGATAAAATTTCAACTGGAGTTCCGTCCACCGAAACTTAAAGAAAAATTATTTATCATCGCCTAAGTTTTATTCATTATTTTCCAACAAAAATGTTTTGGAAAAATTAAATAAATTAGTTTAGTTTAAAAAATAAATAAAAAACATATTAACAATAAATAAAATTTAAGTATTTTTTAGTTATTTAAATAATATTTGTAATAAGATAAATTTACATCGTATATACATAATATATTATATCCAATGCAGTGAAATTATAACTTAAAATATATATTTTTAATTTCAATATCATATGCATTTAAAAAAACAACAACAACAAATGTGTAAATTAATATTATAATAATAATTATAAACATGTAGATTTGAAAAGAAAAAAAAAACAAACAATTTTGTTAATGACGGCATTTAATATTATAATAAAAAATGATACTAATTTTTTGAATTAAAAATCGGAGTTCTTTTTTTCAGTGTAGAAAACATGGCTTAAAAATTATTATTCTTCCGTCACAATTAAAATGGGACATTTCGGTTTTAAAAAGAGAATTCAAAAGAATAATAAAGTGGGAGCATTTTATTGTGATTACTTCATCTTTAAGGCAATAAATTAATGGGGACAGCAATATCGGATCTTAATTAGTGAATTGGAAGTTGTTTCTGCTTTATTCTTTATTTATTCTTGATTAAAATTTTTTTGAAAAAATAAAAAGTTAAAAATTCGAGAGAAAAGAAAAAAATCGAAATGAAAATGAAAATGATTGACGGAAATCATTGTTGATTGACATTACTTACCAACATTAAGTCATTAGTTGTAACGCTGAGTGGAATTACCGTGGGAAATTGTTCTGAAAATCTTCATTTTATCAGATGACTGCTTCATTGATTGATTGAACGAAAATGATAGGGCCCAGATGAATCCCTTGAGGGACACCTGATTTTTTAAGAAATTAATCTCAACATAACCCGAAATATACAATCTAATAAGGAAAGGGTTTTAAAATAAGAGGTGTTATTTTGAATAGGACTCTATTTTGGTAGTTGTCACTTCTGAAGCTGTAATTTTATTTTGACATTTGACAAGTAGAAACTACGCCATTAAAAACGGAACGATACACTCCTCAACAACGCACTCAAGACTCAAATGATTAAAATTCACTATAAAAATGGTGAACATTTGGCAGAGACGGTTCGTAAAACCCAAATTCGGAAGTTAGTTGACAAATTTGAGCTGTTGGGACAAGTTAGCGATGTGAAGAATAAAACCCGTTCACGTGGCTGAAGAACAACTGTAGCCCAAAGTGTTGAAGAAAACCCAGGTTTGTCCATTCCTCGTCGTTCTTTGGAATTGGGCATTTTACAAACGTCATTACACTGTATTTTGCATAAAGTAAGTCATAAGGCTTATAAAGTTCAGTCAACACAAGAACTCAAGCCGGCCGATCATCAACAATGTCGTGTCTTTGCTGATTGGATCCTTGAAATGCATAAAAATGATCCGAAATTTCATCGAAAAATCATCTTGACTGATGAAGCCCATTTCCATCTCGATGACTACGTTAACAAGCAAATTTGTCACATCTGGGGCTCGGAAAACCCAAGATTTATTGTTGAAAAGCCTCTTTATCCTCAACTGTTTGGTGCAGTATATGGTCCGGCGGGGTCATTGGGCCTTACTTTTTCGAAAATGAGGCTAGAGCAACACCTACGGTGAATGGATTGCGCTATCGAGAGATGATTAATAATTTTGTATGACCGGAATTTGATGGTATTGATCTCGACAACGTTTACTTTCAACACAAGCAACGAAACCATCGATCTTTTACAATTGACCATTGATATCTTGTGATTTAACACCTTGCAACTTCTTCCTTTGGGGCCAAGCAAAAGCTAAGGTCTACGCCAACAGCCCAGCGTTGATTCAAGACCTAAAAGATGGAATTCGTGAAGCTATTGAGGAAACTTTCATGAAAAGGATATTGTTGTGTAAGCGTAACCGTGGCGGTTATTTGGCTGATATTGGTTTCCATTATTAATGGCATACTCTTTCTCTCCTCTTTACATCTCTATATATAAATAGGCAAGCAGTTTTTTTGTGGTACCGATTGCGAGGTGGTTATCCAACCAATTGAGATGATATACAGGGTGATTCACCAGCGTTGAGCCAAAAAGCTAGAGCGTGTACTTTAAGTTGAGACAAGAAAAAAAATCGTATGGGAGGGGGGGGTCTATTCCCCTCCGTTTAGCCGGGAGGGGCAATTTTCTGAAAAATTGACTTATTTTGTAAAAAAAAATATTTAAAATCAACGGGTTCGTTTACAACACCGTGTTATACCTTTTTGGAAAGCCAAAAACTTCTCCTTTTATTTTGTTTTTAAATTAAATTGTTTTAACGAATAGTTAAAAAATATAAATTTTCAAACTCAAAATTTTGGAAAAGAATTTGAAAAAATAATTTTAAAACTAATTTTTTTCAAAATTTTACGTAATTAAGTATAATTTTTGTTCTCAGAATTCAACGCTTCCATTAACCTTTAATCCAACACTGAAAACCGTATGGCTCTACGACTTTTTCTTGCCAAGGTATTCAAAAATAACCGAACCTACTTCTTCACAAAAACAAGAAAACCTAGCCTTACGGGATGGCACAAGTGACCATTTAGCCAATTTTTTCGTGTTTTTGTGAAGAAGTACCTTTCCAAAAAGGTATAACACGGTGTTGTAAACGAACCCGTTGATTTTAAATATTTTTTTTTACAAAATAAGTCAATTTTTCAGAAAATTGCCCCTCCCGGCTAAACGGAGGGGAATAGACCCCCCCCCCCCTCCCATACGATTTTTTTCTTGTCTCAACTTAACCTACACGCTCTAGCTTTTTGGCACAACGCTGGTGAATCACCCTGTATATATCGTTGGAAAGAGGTATTACTGAGTAGGTGTGCTGGGAATATTTTGTTTTGTAATTTTTTTTTTTGGAAAATACAGGTGAAAATGTCTTGGTGTTTTTTTTACCATTTTTTTCGTGTAAATTCGCTGTTAATTTTTTTTTCCCACAGTTTTTGGTATTTTAATGGCCGAATTTTGCCCACTGGGCGATTCTAGTTAAAATAAACATCCGATAATTTATCTCAAAAAATGTCATTTTTGTCAATATCACCTCTTATTGGAAATCCCCATATTGTTCCAATCATTGAATGGAACTAGGATTTAACTTGAGAGCCTTTTCATTGAATGATATGCTTTTAATCTTCTATGTAATGGCGGTAGCAATAACGGCAACATAAACTTTAACATAGGTCAGAGCTGTTGTACGGAATTTACCTGCCGTTTCCATTGAGGCGATACTTGAGTAGGGGTACTTAGATTTTAATCGAATTCTCCAAATTGCTAAGGTAATCAGAAGCTCATGCCGGATTTTTTGTCAAGTATTCCATCTAATTCAAGCTGTCTTATCCTATATTTTATTTATGATGGTAGCATAGTAATGTAAACTAATTGCACATGTCTTGAACAGCTCAATCAGTCTTTGGATATTCAAATATTTACAATTTTAGCAAAGCAGTTTATTAAAGTTTGGCAAAGCTGAGCAATGACTGGTATACTAAAATAACTTTGAACAGACACAGTGCTGATTGTTTTGTGTAATTTCGAATTGTGTTAAATTTCATGGCGGACTGGCTTAAACATTTTTTCAGGTTTAATTAAGATATTAAAACAATATACTCATTTGGCTGGTTTTGATCATATTCGAAACTGCCCTGCTCATCGGGGCCATCCAGAATCCGGATTACAAAACATTTCATTAACTCTAGAATTTTTAAGACCTTCGTCAAAAGTAGCGCAAAACAAAAAGAGTATTCGGTTGAATACTATGCAAGAATACGATGCAAGAAGTGATGGACCAGGAACAAACTTACGAAATGAAGTGTTACACCGGTGCGATGAGATGAGATGTTCGTCTTCTTTAATAAAATAAAAAAAATATTTCGACAGCATGAGTTTTTATTTTACTGATTTTAAAGTGACTCATTTTTGTACCTTAATAAAATTCTTGTTACATCCAACCACAGTGTATGTTACAACTTCCCCAAAGATGGGGTTAGTTGAATCACCAAGATTTTCTATGGGCTTGGGTTTGCTTTTCATAATTTAAAAGGTGCAGATAGAGAAAAGTCGTTTTGCATGAATACCGATCCAAACCTTCGGATTACGAACGTCCTTCGAAGCAAGACTCTCAATTTTTAAGTTGTATGACGTTATTTTTCTACACGTGCAACACAAAAAAAAACTTATAAGTCTTAAGCCAATTCTACTAAAAAAATATGTATTTTTCGTTATCCTAAGAATTTTTAAACATTTATTAATTAAACAAACTTTTAACAAGAAATTCCAATTTAAATTTAAAAGTTCAAATTATAATGAACAATACATTTGGAAATTCGAAATGAAATCGTCTTATATGTACCTAACACCCCTCAAAAAAAAAAAGTTTAAAAACTTCCCTTATTCTTATTAGCAACAAATATCCTGTTCTCATTAAAAGACAGTAGTTACAAACTTCACATTAATTCCTTTAAAAAACAATTAAATACATTCATTAGGTCCTTATTACATCCTCATTAAATAATTTAAAACAAAATAATATCCTGAGCGGACTTTCGACTTTCGATTGTCACAAAACAAATATTATAATGCTGCATAAGCTTTAGCTTCTTAAAACAATTATTTAAAAATGTTTTTAAAAGGAAATATCCTTAATTCTTATCTTGCCGGAGCCATTTCAATTAAAAGTCAGACCGATTTTATTTTGTTAAAGGTAGGTATAGCTAGTTGGTACTTCTTGCCATAGCAACAAATGCCACTTTGAAAATATTTCCTTACGATTATTCTGGAAGAACAAAAAAAATCAGTTTTAATTAAACCTAAATAGCCCGCTCCCAAGCCGACACAACAACAACAATATTTCACTTTTTAATCGGCTCCGAAACACGAAATTAATACTTAAGCAGGATGTGAAGTTGGAAGGAGGTGGGGACAAAGAGAAAGAGAGCAAGACAAAATCACCCCCAGGACATTAGCTCGTTACCAGCAGCCAACAGCCAGCCTGCAAAGAAGCACCTTCATCAATGTCTCTAGTGAAGGAGGCAATTGGTCTAAATTTACTTCTAAGAACTTTTTGGGCAGAGGGGCAAATCACGATGAGAGTACTTTCTCTATAAGATAAAGGAATAGAGCGCTCGCCTCATAGATTGTAGTCACTCGCATTAGGACGAAAATTTACCTTACGCAGGACACCGACAACAACGACAAAGACAAAGACAAAGCAGGACGTGCACTTTCAGCCCTTTGTGGAATTATCTCCATGGAAATAAATTTCAAAATGCGATAAGTAGATGACATTTTAAGAAACACGGCCCAAACAAAACAATGAATTAAAAACATCTAAGAGTGCGGGCATGGCGAATTTAAGTATAGTTTGAGAAGTGAAGGTGTGACAAGGGTGTGATGATGAGGTTTATTTCGCCAGTAAAATTCTTTATGAAATTTGAAATTTTCAAAAATGACAGAAGTTTATTATTTTTAATGAAATCGATTTTTTTTATTTCTAAATGGTGTTTTTTAGAGCTTAAGAACTATAAAATGAAATAAAACACATACAAAATTGCATTAGTTGCCATGAAATTAGCTTTATTTGAGAGATAATTATCTGCCATTTTATTTTAAATATGATTTCTGGCATATGGCCACCGCGATTGGGTCAAATGTAGTCCGATTTTGAGGTCCAATTTTCGATCACTCTTTATTAGCATAACGGCAACGCGACGAATGTTTTTTTTTTTTTTTAAATTGTCAATGAAACGTTTCCGGCTTATCGGTGTGGACTAGCTACTTCACATAACTCAACAAAAAATAGTCTAGCGGTGTTAAATCGCTCGATCAGGCCCAAAAAGCGAAGTTATGCTCTCAGCTTTCCTTCGACAATTCAGTTATGGCACGCTCTGTGTAACACAGGGTTTTCCAATAAGAGGTGTTATTTTGATATTCAAAGAAAATTTTTTTTAATTTAATCACAAGATCTCGGTGGTCAATTGTGATCACCTCTTCGAGAGATAATAGGGTCCGGAAACATTTCCCGTTAAAGATGGATGATTTCGTTGCTTGTGTTGAAAGTAAACGTTGCGTTGTCGAGATCAATGGCATCCAATTCTGGCCATACAAAATTATTAATCATCTCTCGATAGCGCAATCCATTCACCGTAGCTGTTGCTCCAGCCTTAAAAGTAAGGTCTTATGACGACCCCGCCGGATCTTAACCGCACCAAACGTTGAGGTTGGAGAGGCTTTTCAACAATAAATCTTGGGTTTTCCGAGGCCCACATCTGACAATTTTGCTTGTTGACGTAGCCACCGAGGTGAAAATGGGCCCCATCAGTCAAGATGATTTTTCGATGAAATTTCGGATCAGTTTTATGCATTTCAAGGATCCAATTAGCAAAGACACGACATTGTTGATGATCGGCCGGCTTGAGTTCTTGTGTTAACTGAACTTTATAAGCCTTAAGACTTACTTTATACAAAATACAGTGTAATGACGTTTGTAAAATGCCCAATTCCAAAGAACGACGGGGAATGGACAAACCTGGGGTTTCTTCAACACTTTGGGCTACAGTTGTTCTTGAGCGACGTGCACTGGTTTTATTCTTCACATCGCTAACTTGTCCCAACACATTAAATTTTTCCATAATTTTCTGAATTGCGGTCCGATAAGGTGCTTCACGCCGACCAAAAAAATGTGTTAGCTTTACGAACCATCTCTGCCAAATTTTCACCATTTTTATAGTGAATTTTAATCATTTCAATGCGTTGTTGAAGCATGTTTCTGCTTGTCAAATGTCAAAAAATTACAGCTTCAGTAGTGACAACTAAATAACACCTCTTAATTTAAAACCCTTTATATTGCGGCTTCTTGTTGAAACCACAACTCCAACACATCAAAGCGAAAAGTCAATTGATCATGGCTCTTACGGTCTCCATTGACTGTAACCCTCTGAATGTGAGAAGGTGCTCAATGCCTTGAGGATTACCTACAGTCTCCAAATGCTGCAGTTTTGCTTATTGACGTAGCCATTAAACCGAAAATGAGGTTCATCAGTGAAGAAAGCGGGATTAACAGCAATCACTTTGCCATGTTTTTCGAAATAAATCTGCACAAATTGTATTTGTTGTTCAGGCGTCAGTCGATTTATTATGAACTGGCAAACCAAACTAAAGATACATCACATGGCAGATGTCGAAATGGCTGTCAATGGAAACAGTGCATCCAAATAAAATATTTACTGCTTCAATAAGAATTGAAGTGAATTTGTGTCAAATAACCAGTGAAGTGGAATCGTGTTTTGTATAAACAGTGATAAGATAATGTGTTTCAATTTTTTTTTTCCGAAAAGGTATAATAAATACCGGAGGTACCCTTTAAAAAAGCCGCTATTTTGTTACTTGGTACAGTGGAAAAAAATAAATAATTTTTAAATTAGTAGAAAGTAGAAAATTTTCAGCGATTTGGGACGATTTACAATGCTTAGAAAGGAAGCCCTGTGAGAGCTTTAACTTGAGAATGTTGTTTGCAAGCCAATACGATCAGACTGAGAGGCAAACGTTTTATCTTCTCTATACTGACAATTTTAGTTGAACAGAGTTCTTATACGTAGCTGGCTTAGCACTCGTTGTTCTGAAGAGTATGTGGATAAAATCTAAGAACCTGAAATTTCGTGCTGGAACTCAATATTCTAAGCCTCCACTATGAATTGCTGAAAATCCAAGGGCAACTAGTTTGAGGCACTTGCAAGTACACGGGAAGAAATCCCTTTCCTATAATTGCTTCTGTTAAATTCCACAAACAAAACCTAATTGGTAATTAATTTTTTTTTAAACTTACAGAAAAAGTGAATTTTGCAATTCTCTCTCAACAAAAAAAAAACCGTGAAATCCACCTTCCTTGAAAAAAGTCTGCTTGTGCTGTTTTGGCGGAAATAAGACAAAGGTACTGCGTCTTTGTGTGTACGCATCTCTAAAGACAACATTTTTCCTTCGGCAATCCTGTAGTAACGCTGCTGCTAATGGCAAATCGCAGTGTTGGTTCCTTCATCACCAGGTTGTTCCAGAATTAATTAAAAGCCATTCTTCACGCTCACAAGGTGTGTGCACAATGAGAGGTGGATTTCCGGCAGTCTTCTTATTTCTTTGGCAAGGATGTTGGGGGTGGTCGGCGGCATCGATGGTGTTTCACTCTCACTCTATCCCACTTCACTTCACCAGCTCCAGTCATTCTTATCGACACATAAAATCGCTGGCAGTAATTTATTCATTTTCTCAAGTCGCCCCAGCCAGCGTAGCTCCCATTCGATCACAGCAGCAAAGTAAGAGCAGGAGTGGTGCGAATTTCTATTGCTTTAGTCCTGAATCCGGGTTTTAATTGATTTCAGTTTTGGTTTTCTCGGTTTTTTTTTTTTTTTTTTTTGTCTTTTCTCAGTCAATGGTTGGATGCGATGCGATGGTGTGAAATGTGGTGCTGGTAGCTATGGTTGGGGTTCCTTTTGCCAGGGAAGCATCCATTCTGTTTGGTTGTGTCTTCCCAGTTTTAATGCTAATATCGTCTATTTGCAAAATCAAATGGAAAAAGATAAGGATTGGTTGGATTCATTTTCAGTTTTTTTTTTTTCAGGAAAATTTGAAGAAAGTTTACTCTTGATTAGGTCGACCATTGTTAGTGAGTTGGAGTTGGATCCTTCATCCTGCAAATTGTATGGGTAGGGACCACCTCCATTACCTCTATACCAAAAGATGCCAAATAAATGTTTATTTGTGAAAATTTGCTGAGCCAGCAAAAGTTGAGTGATATCTTGTGGAGCGGAGTGAAGTAGTTGGTATTATAGATAAACTTACAACGTTGCTAATTTTAATGCTCCTAACGAATGAACAATTGATAAGCAATTGGTAGGCAAATTTTTTGAAGAGGGATGGATGATGGAAAATAGGATATAAATTTTCATTTAACAGAGGCCAGGTATCTGACAAATAATTCAATCCATGGATACAGAGTGTCAGGATGTTTTTCTTGGCATGGTAAGTATATACGATCATTATATTGGAATACAAGGGTTATATAAGAATTAAATTAAATCAGATAAAAATGTCATAGAAACATTTTGATAAATTGGGTATTTCAAATTTCAGATTGGAAGTTCATAGGGCATGGAATTAAAGAGAGAAAGGTCAACACTTTCATATCAGACACAATGAGCAATACAATTGAGGGGCAGTATTTGTTTGACAAGAGGTTCATTATTAAATGATGTATCAACAAGGAGGCCCAAATTACGTTTCATCTAAAATCAATTTCATAAAGTGGAGTAAATACCGCATGGTTTACTATGACCAACTGTTTTTGATTAAATCTGGTATTGAATAAGTTCTGTGTATGTTATAAATAAAATCCACTCACCACTATTTGCTGTAGGATTCATGGAAGTCCAAAGAATTTCTCAGCAGGCCATGGACCTGGAAGACAATATTCAGCTCGGAACACTAGGAAAATTGATGGAAAATGCAGAAAAGCAATTTTCGCACAAGACTATTTACACGGTTTTTACATACGTGTAAGCTTTTATGACACTTGAGAAATCTCACGGCAGAAAAATGTTTCAATATAAATTTCGTGTTGTAAAGTAATTTTTCTAAACTTAATTAACTATAATGTTTTTTAGAAACAATAACTCATTGGGTTGCGTTAAGTTTTAAAACAAAATTAAGCCTTTATTTATGTAAACTGGAGACTTGAAGGGCTTCGCGCTTGATTTTTTCGAAAACGCAGGTATGCTGCCGTCTCCGATCTCTCACTCTTAGTAGTTGGAGAGCTCCTTCTGCTAGGTCACGCTGTTGAAGATGAGGTCTGCCTTGGCTTCGGACTCAAGATTGTTGATATCTCCATTCGCTCTTCACTGCCCAGCCATCTGTAAGTTCTTAAATTCAAATTTTTCTGCCTAGGATTAAATCGCTGTACAGCACGTTTATTTCGTCATCTTTGGTAATTGTTGTTGAGAGGGTCTAATCTTCTGTACCAAATAGCAGGGCCAGGATAATGAGTGTTCTACACAGTGTGTAATTGATGGTTCTTCTACATCTGGTGGTGTCGAATAATTCAGTAAAGTCAGTACCAACTTCGACGGAACGGAACAAATTTTCCAGGTCTGAAGCGGCATTGTTAAGGACCTTTTAGATTATCAACTAACGTTGTGATGCTTTTTTTGTCGAGGCTGAGTTTAGCTCGTCGATGTCCAGGGTATATCCAAAAGCAAGCGAAAACTCAGGATTTAAGAAGTTGCGAACTCAAAATTATTTATTATTTTTTTCCAAATGAAACTTAACAATTTATTTCATATAATGTTTCAATTTAATCTTCAACTTAAGACTAGGTCTGCGGTGTTCCTCAGAAACAGTCCACGACATAAACGGGTGGCCATTGCCGGTCTGTGGTGTTAACTTTCAAAAGCAAACGCTCCGCGACATAAACGGGTGGCATATTGCCGGTCTAGCGATCCTCTTCGACGAACAGCGAAGTAAAAAGCCGACATAAACGGTGAGCAGGGTTCCTTATTGCATAACTACCAAAAACTAAGTAAAGCTTCTGACTGGTATTCCCATACAGCGTGCCTTCGGATGAGAAACGAATTTCTTAGTGCGTTTAATTAGCACCGAAACAACTGGTGGACCTTTCAAATCTGATTTGTAGTTCATTTTTCACTCCTCCTTATGTAATATTTCTGGATAGGCATAGTGTGAATTATAAAAATAAAATACAACTTTACCTAGAAATATTTTATTCTTGTGCTTCTTTGTTGCTTAGTTGGGTTATGCCTATTGGAAGTGGTTGGAGGTCCATTTCGGTGGCTAAAGCTGCCAGATGTGGCGGGTGTTGTCGGTGGTTGTTTTTGTTGTATGCGGTGGAATGTGGAATGGCTTCGTCCCGTCGGTGGCGGTTGATGATGTTGTTGTGTGTGGTCGGATGGTGGAAATGTGTAACTTTGTTACAACGTCTTATCCCTCTATAGTTGATGCAAAGCAGGCAGTTTTCATTTTTTGTGGATCAGGCAGATATGGTACCAAGATTCCAATCATCGGGCATACTTTTCTCCGACCACATTTTGCAGATTAGTTGGTGTATGCTCCTGACTAGGTCATCTATCCATTTGCTTTGTTTGGTTAAAGTCTGGTGATATCTACTTTGGTCGGGCGTATGTAGCTCATGGTCGTCATCGAGATTAACTGATACAAGCCGATCCTGAGCGGGATCTTGGCTGTCACCGCTTGTATTAATCTCTGGATTGAGTGAATTAGGGATGAGAAACACAGACGCAAGAAATTAATTAATAATAGTATGCTTGGTGATAATGTTCAAAATGTACGAAGCACTTTGCAAATTGGCAAAAATATAATTAATGTTCCGCTGACCTTCCGCGATTTTCGGAAATCTCGCGTGGAAATTTCAAACATTTTATTTAAAATGAGAAACACGTCTCAACTTTGAAAACTGCTCCTTTAGAATCACACTTCACTTTTTCCTTCAGAAATTTGAAATACTTTTATTTTTAGACTTGTACTTACCAAGTCTACAGTTTCCTCAATTCAATTTCCCCGAATCGTCCACAGAAACTTCCTTTAGACATATCTTTCAAAAATATTTCAGGGAAGACTGTGTACTATCAATGGAATCTTTTTTCCGTCTGCTTCACAAATTCTTTTATAAATACTTTTTGACAAGCAAATGAAAAGAAGTGTGTCAGTTGAGCAGCTTAGTCCATTCAGCCGTAAAATTCTTCTCTCATTTCAGCCTCATGCTAATCAATCAACCTAATTTGAGACGCTTCCTATACAATTCATCTAAAAAACATAATCTGGTTAAACAAAAAGCTTCTCCTTGCTGTCATACTCCATCCAATAAGCTGGCGTATTCCTAGACCGCATGGCAGGAAAAAAAAAAACACGAATAATTTAATATACCCCGCAATCTTTGGAAATATTAAAATAAAAAAAATAAGTACTTCCAAAAAATCTCTATTTTTTGTGGTCTACAAAAAAAAATTAATACCCAACAACCGAATCTTCAAAAAAGCAGCTTCTCGCCGGTATAATCAACCGGAACAAGATAACAACCCCTGAACGAATAATTTTTTTTGGTCTAAATATTTTTTTTTTTTTTTTGCACAGGACTCACATCCTGAAACATGAAAAACGAAAAATAAAAAAAAATCCACAATAGCAATGAAAAAGCCGTAGCCCACCAAAGTAGCTGTTTGCCGTTTCAGCGATTTTACAAAATTCATTGCGTAGCTGGATTTAATCTAACTTTATTAAAATACGAGATATTTAACGGTTATTTGGGCTATTATTCGAATGGGTAAGGACTAAGGAGAGCCCGTAGACATAGAACTAGGTAGCTGTTGTTGTTGTTATTTTGTTGTTGATTTCCGCGCTCTAAACTTTTCAATTTCATATTTCATAAGCCAAGAGCATCCTGCACCATTCTGTGGTCTGATTAAAGATACTAAGATACAATTTTTTTTTTATAGGAAAAAATAAACTTTGGAAAAGACGTTTTCCAGAGCATACATTTTTAAATTTTCGATTACTTCAAGGATATGAAAAGGAATCTCTTGGTGTTTGGCTTGGCGTGGAGAAAAAAAGTTTGTTCCGTGTGCGGAAATTATCTCAAACACATTTGCGGTTGCTGCTATGATGATGCATGGGGTGTGATAAGGGAGGCAGGGCGCTAAGTTTGTGAGTGTTCTCATAGGGGAGGAGAGTGCAAGCGACAACGTTGGCGGCATTGAAGCTGTACCTAGCTGTAGTGCGATAAAATCGCGTGCTTAACACAACTTTCATTGGCTTGAATATTGAATGGAAATATAATCCCGCTGAGAAACATACATTCTTATACAATATATGTACTGTACATACTTGTAAATACATACTTGCTGAAATTTATTCTTGGTGGTTAGGTTGTTTATAATAGAGACGACGCGAAGCCACAGCAGCATCATCATCACCACCGTCACATCATCTCATCAGCTATCATCCTCGTCATCATGTCAGGAACATTGCTTGCACTTTGCAATACCAAAACTGGACGCATTCATTGTCTTAACGTTAGTCACGTTGCATATAAACTGCTTGCCACACAAACTAGCGCAGCGGTTAGATGGTTAGTTTTATATTTTTCTAGTCATTTAACTGGAAAATTAAATTTAACAGAAAAAAATACTTTTGAAACATCGTCTAAACGAAACAAAAAGAAGTTCAGTTTCATGGGAATGGATTTGACGTGCTGCCACAAAGTATTGATGCTTTCCAGCTAAGCTAGCAACATTATTTGTTGCAATTTTAGTAACGGAATGTAGCTGTCTGCTTGCATTATTATGGATTCGAAGACAAATAAAATGCACGACTGTGTCGCACGAACCTGCTCTAATGTGTGACAGTGGTCTAGTGGCTTGAGATTTTGATGAAAATAATTTTTTCAAAATTCTTAAATAAATACTTAAACTAATTTGAGCTGAAAAAAAGGACGTCATTTTATTTCTTGGATAAATTTGAATTTATGAAAATAAATTTATAAAAATCTGTGGAGCGGTTTTTGAGAAAAAAAGTTTTTTTTGAAAAACTGAAAAAAAAAATTCAAAAACCCGACATCATAGGCATTTATAATTTTTAGGAAAATATTTAATATGCAGTTTTCAAAATATTAATTATTTAAATTTAAAAAAAAATGCTTTTAAAAATACAAAAAACTATATTTTAAAAATATTGGTATGCAGTACAAATTGAGCTACCTAGAACTAAATATGTGTGAAATTTCGAAAAAATCGGTTTAGTCGTTTTCGAGATAGTCCAAAGCAAAAAAAAAGGTCCTATGGAAAGTACCGTTCTTAGACATTTTTTAAAACTTTTTTTTTCAGCCATATGATTGATCGTATCTAAAAAGCTACACTGATTTTTTTAAATCAAAATCGTTAGAGCCGTTTTTGAGAAAAATAAGCTTTAACGTAACGGTTATATGCAGGTACGGTTATTTTTTGAGCTTAAAAAAAAATTTCAATTTCCCCTCTGTACAATACCTAAAAAAGTCTATATACCAAATTTGAAGCAATTCGGCCCACCCGTTTGGGCTGTAGGTCTCTATACATACAGACAGACAGACAGACAGACAGACAGACAGACAGACAGACAGACAGACGGACAGAATTTTTAGACCATCTTTTTTCGTCTTCGCTATCATCGTAATGTCATGTTTGATTATTATCTCAAAACTTTTTTTTTCGACGAATGCATAACTTGCCTTATAGTACCTATAATCGCAAGTAAAAATGGTTAAAATTGAACATTGGTATCTTAAATACTGAAAACTATGTTTTTTTGTTCTTTCCTTTTCATGAAAGAACAAAAAAAGTGGGCGTAAGCCACGCCTGAAATTCAACAACTTTTCAAACACAAGCTTCTTAATTTCGACTTAGAGACGCACAAATTTGGACTTGTGAATTTATTATAAGTACCGTTTATTTGCAAAAACAAGTTTCTTATAGATTCTGATGAAAAGTGGGCATCAGCCACACCCTAAATCAATTTTTTTTCATACGCAAAATGTTTACGTACAATATATTTAATACCCACAAAATTTAAGGTTTTTTGCTCAAATATAAGCATAGTTACTTTATAAAAATTATATTGATGATTTTGTATGAAAAGTGGGCTTCAGCCACGCCCAAACTGAAATATTTTTATTTAATTTGGAGAAGATCTTCCTATAGGGTTGTTCTTTGATCGTAACTGTACAAAAAACAAAATTTAATTATGCCAAATAGATGTTTTTGAACAAAAATGCTGCTTGTGACAGCCATTGAATATTTTCTCAAATATTAAATGACATGTGACGGCCCTATACCATATTTCAGTTTTCAGAATTTTGAACAATTTTAGCTGACATTAATGGCACTGAACGTGGGGCTTCCACCATGAAGTGATTGCTATCTTGTATGAACGCTGTTTTTTTTTTTTTTTTTTTTGATCATATACACTTTAGAGCTACTAAGGTAAAAAAGCTTGACAGAAAGATTAAAAGGGCTTCATGAAACAGAAGAAGATGAATATATTCACGTCGTTAAGAAATTATGTTCCTAGTTTGAATATTCTGTTTCTTTTTTTTTTATTTCAGCAACCGTTTGAAGAGATAACTCGAAATAAAAAATTAAAAAAGAATCATTAAAATTCCATCTAATCCGAAATCAAACCAACACGATGTCACTTTCAAATTGGTCACTCTTTGGCTTGATAAACCAATTGAAGAATATTATATTCTTTTGTAGCCAAGTCTTACTCTGACATCAACCCGGTATTTTACTTCAATCCGGCATCGTATACCCCAATGTCCTTGTCATTCTGTATAGTGACAGAAAGCTAGATACATATCAACATCAAGAACGTAATCCCCTCCGAGATTGTTTCCAAAAACTATCACAACGAAAAAGATTCGTTCAGTTAGTTAAGCTTGAACGAACGAAATCAAATACAAATCCCCTGGTGATTGCACATTATACTTTTGACAAACCGCACACGCCCGCCTTATTCTCCTATAGACGACGCAAAGGTACACCAAGGATTTATACAAAACATCAACTGAAATACGTCTGCATTTCACACAGTTTAAACTTTATTACCAATATAGTAGTTCTTGAGTCCTTGAATGCAATATGATAAGCGGTTCAACTGAATCCAAATAATTCTCCGAATGTGGTAGCCAGTTACCATCGTTGTAGTTCGTCGTCCTTCGGTTCAGTTCGGTTCTTACTTCTTCTTGTTGGGGGTGCTCCAGTTCTGGCCAAAGACAGGAAAGACATTATCTTTCAACGGGGCTGGGTCTAAACTCCAACATGGTTTTTACCCACCCAGTTTGGTATACCATTTACCGATAGACGGAGTGATGGAGGAGCCCATCGGTGACGGGCAGAGTGCAACCAGTGACCATCGAGGATATTTATACAGGACATAGTCTCTCTCTATCTCTCTGTATAGGATGTGTATTGTTGATGGTCCTTGTTGGATGATACTAAACCCAACCAGACCGACCGGCCGACCGACCGTTAGGATGCATACACTCAGTTAGGCGATTCGATGCGATGGGACAAACATGTTAAAGTGCACTTTAAATTCGATTATGTGTTCGATGGTGTCCTGGGTTTTTTAGTAGACTAGAGGCAAGTGTCTGTCGTTTTTGTTGTTGTTGAATTCTGTCCGGGCAGGATATGGAGTTAGGCCAAAAGTTAGCCTACACGTTGGTTGGTTGGTTGGTCTTTTATAAGTTGTAGGTTCCTATATGCCAGGAGAGAGTATTATGGTAAAGGACATCATTCGAAGGCATCCTTCTTCATCCCACATTATATCCTTTCACTTTGTTCGTTCGTTTTCTCAACCGACCAACCGAACCGACAATTGTAGTTTGTATCTATCTGCATTAAACACCTTGTCAGGTGGTGTCGTTAACATGCAAATGAACATGATGGTTTGTTAAATGTCGGCATACACTCCTGTGGTTATTGGAATGTCCAATGTACTTTTCAGATGCCTCCTTACATTTATATTTATAGTAGATACATGCATCAGAAGAAGACTGCACATAAGAAACCTTTATTTGAGTTTGGATTTCCTAGGTAGGGTATAATGGGCGAAAGGGGGCATTAGAGATTATTCCAATTTGGGTATTTTGTTTTTGATGTAAGAGAGGGGTGATACCTACTAGGTGCATATATTTTTGAAAGCTTAAGTTTGATAATTTAATTTTAACTTGGACAGGATGTTGTATGTATCTGTAGGTATAAAATTGTTTTTGAATGACTTTGAATGCAGTTTTGCTTGGTGAGAGAATTTGAATAGTGACATGTCAGCTAATAGATTTCAAGTCTTTGGATTGTATAATTTATCTCCATAATCGTATATGTTTTACAAAATTGTCTGAAAACCTGTACGGAAGAGATACAGTCGAATAAAATAAGATGAAATACTTTGTGGAGAAATAAAATATTCCATTCATTGAAATGAATTTTGTATTTCTCTTCTTTAAGTTTTTGTTTTTTAGGTTATTCATGAGCAGTCGAGGAGAAGGAGAACAAGTGGGACTATGCATAATTTTTTTTTATGATTGGCAGTTCCTTTCAACAAATTGTACCAAATTATTCTTAGAAGGCTTTCACTTTTGCTTAGGACCATATACTAATCGGAAGGCTGCTATGCACCACGGTCCAAAGAACAACATGTTTATATCTGCCCCTGGCCAGTTGCGTTATTAGTTGAGTCCTTGGTCTTAGATGACGTCTTTCACTATTGCATTGTGCCTTAGAGCTGGAATTTTAAGATTTGGAAGGCTGGTGCGTACACGCTCAACATATCGAAGCCTGTCGCTGTCGCTCTATAACCTTTACAGTTCGGACAATTCAATACTTGCGAACGCAGGATGTTGAAAGAGTTACATGAAAGCGCGTCACCTTGTCATCATTGAGATTCTTCCCAGTCTTGACAAAACAGCTCGATTTCTCCAAGTCGAGGTTCTTCTTTTCTTGTTTTGCTCGTAGACTACACTGGTATTGTACTCATGGCGGCTCAAGTTTCGGCCTCCAGAATTACTTGGTAGGCTTCTATCTTATCAGTTCGGGAAGCCGAGATATACAGGGTTTTCCAATAAGAGGTGTTATTTTGAATAGCTCGCTATTTCGGTAGTTGTTACTTCTGAAGCTGTAACTTTTTTAACTTTTTGACATTTGAGAAGTAATGCTTCAACAACTTTATGAAATTATTAAAATTCAATACAAAAATGGTGAAAATTTCGCAGAGACGGTTCGTAAGACAAAAACATTTTTTCAGAAATTGGTGGAAAAACTTGAGCTGTTGGAACAAGTAAGCATCATGTGAAGAATTAAAACCCGGGCTTATTAAGTTCAGTTAACACAAGAACTCAAGCAAGCCAATCACCAACAACGTCATGTCTTTGCTGATTGTGTCCTTGAAATGCATGAAAATGATCCGGAATTTCATCGAAAAATCATCTTGACTGATGGGGCCCATTTTCACCTCGGTGGCTACGTCAACAAGCAAAATTGTCCCATTTGGGGCTCGGAAAACCAAAAATTTACTGTTGAAAAGCTTCTCCTATTCAATGAGGCTGGACAACATTTACTTGCAACAAAATAACACTACGTGCCACACAAACAACGAACCCATCGATCTCTTACGGGAAAAGTTTCCGGACCGTGTAATCTCTCGAAGAAGTGATCACAATTGGCCACCGAGATATTGTGATTTAGCACCTTGCGACTTCTTCCTTTTGCACCACGTACAAAATAAGGTCTACACCAACAGCCCAGCGTCGATTCAAGACCTCAAAGATGGAATTCGTAAAACTATTGAGGGCATACAGCAGCCACTGTGCGATTTGGTGATGGAAAATTTCATGAAAAGGCTATTGTGTAAGCGTAGCCATGGTGGCCATTTGGCTGATAAGGTTCCATTATTAATGGCTTTTTTTTTTTAACATTAAAATAAACATCCGATCATTTAACTCAAAAAATGACATTTTCCTTAGAATATCAAAATAACACCTCTTAATGGAAAACCCTGTACTTCCATACTTGGAAAAAGTTCTGCCAGTTTTGCTATGGCAGCTTTGTTAGTACTGAAATAATATTAGCGTCGTACTTCTGGTATTCAACTAAAGGTCTCAAAACAATTTGTTATTGAACCTGGCTTTAATACGGATGGTCACTAAACATACAAAATTCTATTGAACGAAAAAAAAAACACAGTCTTCTTATCCTGCAGCACTTGAATACGTAGGTATCACAGTTTTACATTCTCCGTTGTGTCTTTGCCGTTCCATCGCATCTAACTTCCTGAACGGTTTCAATTAGATTTCACTTATTGTTCAGCCTGTCTTAGATCCGTAGATCCCACGAGCCGAGCCGAAATTCATTGTTTTTGTTTCGTTTCCGGATCCGAAGCAGATTGTTGTTTGAAACAAATCTCCTATACGTGGTAGGGTGTAGAGAAGTTACCCTGCCTTACAACCTTCAACCTGGAGGACCAGGCCCAATGCTGTTCTCCTTGGGCAAAATGGACTGACCGGATAATCAAGAGTCAGTAATTTCACTCTTTTGATTCATCCAGATCTTCTACGCCCAAAAAAAACACGATGGCTGTCGTCCCGCCAGAGTATTTTAGTGACGATGTCATTTAAGTGCATCCTGCTTAAAATAAAATATATTAAAAAATATTCATTTTGGATCAATGTAAGATACAAGAATAATAAATAAAAATAATTTTAAGATACAAATTAAAAATTGCAATTATATTAATTAAATTTAAACAAAACCACATTACCAATGATCCTTGAATGCATGACTGCTATGTGCATGAATACAATACATTCCCAATGAATCCATGATCCTGGTTAAATATGTACAACCAAATAATGATACAAATATTTTCGAAGATATTCTCACATAAATTAATATATACACCTACATACCTCCACATACATACATGGTCTGTAATTAATAAATTGAAAAGAAGGACGAAAAAACATCCTCGAAGCATTGGAATTTATCGGAACGGAAACTCACACCAGCTGCAATATTTAAATTAAATATTAAAAACAAGAATTAAACGTATTTTTTAATTTTATTAGTGATTTCGTCTACTTATGATTTTTTTTTAAAATTTTGTATTGTGAAATATTGAGTGCGGATGTCATTGATGGTTGAAGGTTGAATTTTTGAGTTTTTGGTACACTTTACTTATAGTTTTTGTATCCTTTATATTTTTTTTAATGAGCTGATATGCAGATTATCTCTCGTTTCTGTGTTGAGGGATGTCCTGGTGGGAAGGACGATTATTGGCGAACCAATTTCCAATACAGATAATATTATTTTATAAACACACACACTATGGCTATAAGTGCGAGGAAATATTGAAGGTTATGATTTTTGAATGGGTTCTTTTATTCCGGATTATCTTTTGTTTGAAGTGATCATGAGTGATGTGTAAAACTATACAAACATGTTATCAATTAACAAATTAAAGCATCGCATTTTTATACATAATATTTATTTTGTTGATTAATTATGATATTATTTTTCATTAGCGATTTCTCTAGAAATTATTTGCTTTTTTTATATGAGACTCCCATATCAAAATAGTCCTTGATATGAGTGAATGAATCATTTGAGTTTTTTTTTTACGCAATTTCAACCGTGACTTCAGTTTTTGAACTTTGGAGTTTTTTTAATCAAAAAGAGTAAGAAGTGACATTCGGAATCTCGTACCTATACCTATAAGAAAACTGGTTCTGTGAGAGCTACCGCTATAAGACAACTTTTAAAAAATCTATTAAAAACTACATAGTTTAATCAAAATCGATCAAGCCGTGTTCAAGAGAATTGTAATACTTTACAATAGTAAGTAAGTATAGTAGGTACACACCGTGCTTTCCGGGAGACCACCAAATTAATATTACATACAGACAAATAGACAGATAGACAGACATACAGAATTTTTTTCTTCTTCGTGGCATTCCAATTATTTTTTGAAGTGAAACTTCCTTAAAATTGTTCTAATTTGAAACTCGATGAAACGAAAATGCGTCACGACAAAGAGACAGAAACATTTATGTACATTAAGCCGGCTAGAGAATGGGATGGAATACCATGAAAAAGTATTTATATTCTAGGTCTTCTCTTTGTGCCATGTTTCGTAGCATCCGCTTTCGTAATGTGCGCCTGTGTATTGCCGAGCTAAACCGATATTACAACCGTTTTGTCAGTACGTGTGTATGTGTTATAAAGCTTTTGTTAAAAGCCTAGTGGTGTATTATTTTTGAGTATTTTACGGACAAAGTAATTTTACATAAGCAAAATGAAGAGGGATGAGGAATAACATAGGTAGCGATGCGAATTGGTTTTGAAAACAGAGCAGAGGAATGTATAGCGCAGTCGTGTTGTGTGGCAAAACAATTAATCTCCAGTAGTGCCTCTCATGGGTAAAATTATGAAGTTTCGAAGTTTTCAAGCCATTCATGAATAATTCATAATAAGGAGGACTAGATTTATTTTAGTCAAAGTATCAAATTTTACGCGAATTTTTATTCCCTATTGTACAATATCCTTTCAAAATCCGAATTTATAATTTAATGCGGTTATCAAACCTTGTCAGTAAAGCTAAAGCTCACAACCAAAAGTCAGTGCTGTCATTGGCAATATTATTTCATTGAGACTAATTATAAAAATAAAAAACAGTATCGGCGACAAAACGGAACCCTAAGGCACAGCAGCATTTATTTTGTGAGTTTGAGGCTTATATGATATCCTTCTAAAAAGGTTTAAAAAATTAATTTCCCATACATCGAAGAGGGGATTCATCGAAAAACGATTTTTCGATACATAGTTTGATGCCAAAGTATGTCAAATGGAATCGATGTAAAGACTTGTTCCACTGTTCGGTGTGAGGCACACTATTAGATCACCAGGCGATCTATTACCACGAATGATCATTGCTTTCATGTCCTGGGAAAGTAAGTGCAATAACAAAAGGATGCAGAAGATATCTGTTTTTTGAAGACTGGCTGGACAAATGATGTTTTTTTTTTTTTTTGCTTGGAAAGAGTAGGACAGATGGAAAATCTTCACTACTCCTTTTAATTGCCCGGAAGAACTACTCTTCAAAACAATATCTAGGACCTCTTACAATAATAGAAATGCGAAAAAAGATTGGTCCGCTACAACCGTCAGATACCTGTTTCAGATAGCAAAATATTTTTTTCCACCCTGCGTTTATCTGGAGTCCATAAAACCTCTTGTTTACAAGGTAAAGGAATATATTTTGGCCACTTAAAGGCGATCAGGCTGTGTTTGTTGCAAAGTAAGCAAAACGAATCTTAACGTCCGTCGTCCTTCGTGCACTCATCATACTTCTCTTCGAGATGGTCTTCCAATTCTAAAGAAAACTGGCTTCTGAAATAAATGCCGGAAATTCCTTGAGGTACCTAAATATCCTAAAAAAAGTCTTAAGTGACTTAAGTTTCCGCTTAAGATTTCGGATTAGGTGCAAAGGAATCAAAACATCGAAAAATAAAATCTTCGTTTATTCCGCAAGAAAATTATAAAACAATTTATTTTCATCCGCTGAACTACTTAAGGGTAAATCACCGTCATCGACGTCGACTTTGTTCTTTCGAAACTTATTTCGTCCATAAATCTTCTTCACGTTTTCTATGCGACCACCATTTTGTATATTGTTGTGGTTCGTACGTACCTGAAACGGAAACCGAAAAGCTCTAAGTCTATAAGCCCTACTTGTAGGTATGTGGTGTGTTGTATAGTAGAGGTAGGTAACCGCATTTCGATTAAAAATTTATTTTCTAACGCAGTATATTTAATTTTCCAAACCAGTGAATAGCGGACCAGAAAATCTATCCGCAACAGCAATACAGCAGCAGTAACAGCCTTAACATCACACTAAAGCCACTCATGTAGTTTTTCACATTCAGTGGAAAGGAAATCCTTTAATGAAAACTCCCGACTCACTTGTGTGACGTTCCACATACAAAAAAAAAGGCAATGGCGGCAAAGACGAGCTGCTGGCTGGCTGGCAAAAAAAAAAAAACAAATTTTTAGGTGGAAAATTAATTAAAATTTGTTTGTTACTCGAAAATAATACTTGCTCACAAAAAAAAAATGTGGAGAAACTCCAAAGTATAGTGCAAAATGCGGCTTAGTTTTCCAACACCTGCTCCTCACTAGAAACAACTCCAGACAGGACTCGTTAAACATAACATCGCTTCTCCTCTGCTCGACTTACAGTCACAGCTCACAGGCTCGCACACAACATATCAACCAAAAAGGACTATTGCCTCAGCTCGACTACTGCTGCAAAGCGGATGAGGTTGTTGGAGTATGAAGAAAAAACTTATAAGAAGAACGCAGTTATTGCCTCTAGACTCAAAGTCCTGCCGACGACGGACGGGACAGGACGGGATGAGACGAGACGAGACGAGACGAGGAACGAAACTAAAGAGAGCTGGCCTGCCTATATGCTGTAGCTTGGTGTAGCACCTAACAGCTAGCAACAGCACTGACTGCAATCCGTTTACAAAAAATTTACACCCAACGACTACGCCGACGGTGTGTCCTTTGTGTGTGATTGTGTGTACATTCACACACATTCCTGGGTGCGATGTTGAAAATTAATGGCGAAAATCCAACAGCCATAATTCAGTCCCTTGAAGTCCTGAATCCTTATTAAGCGGATTAAACGCTTCCTGATTTTAATTGTGTGCCGGAGAACAAATTTGCGGACATATGAATTCCTGTTACCGACACCGCACCTCTTGGAGATGTTCAGTTTGTATTTTGTGTGTGTGTGTGTGTGTGTGGGATGAGTTCCACATATCGCATTGTAGTTTAAAGTGAATAAGCTGGGGTAGAAGGTAGAACTTGAGGCGTATAACAAGGACCAGGACCAGGACCAGGACCAGGACCAGGACAGGACCAACCAAATTCCAAACTAACAACCCAACAACAACAGCAACAACAACAACGTGCTATGCTCACTCTTACACTTGAGAGAATTACAATTAAATGTGTTGCTGTGCTGTAGCAATAGCTAGTTGTGGCAAGGACGAGGATGTTACCGCCGCCATCCACTGGCCGCTATGCTATATACCAAACGAAGGAGATCCTTTTGCATACTATCTATATGATGCATCATCTCTATATATCTTATAAAACATTCAGCAATGGATATTAATGTCTATTCTAAAACATCACGAGGACGACGACCGACGATACCACATTAGGGATAGCAAAGAACACTTTGAGTGGGGATTTATCGAGGAGATTGCTAAATCTTGCATCTTCCATCATCTTCTCATCCTGATAGGTACCTACTTGTATCTGTATATGGTTTGGTTAGGTGCGGTTTTAATCGAAATCAGGCAAAAGGATAATACGTAAACCGCCAGTGCAACCAATTTAACATTACAGTGGAAAGCTTTCGATTGTCTTCAATCTAAAGAGGGACCTTAGAAGACCAATATTTAGGACGGTATAGTTTTATTTTGTTCTGTATCTCCTGACAATAGAGTTTGGGTCTGTGTCGTGGTAGAATATCCTTGAGTGGTACTCCTTTTGCTTGAATTCCTCTCTTAAGGTGTATGATACAAAGATAAATATATACCCAAGTCCCTAGTTGAGAGGATGCTTGAATCTACCCAAATTCTTGGAATAAAGATGTGACCTTTAGGAATCCGATAAGGATTCTTAGATGGTGTCGTTGGTATCTTTTTAAGTGATGTTTGATTTAAGCTTAGTGTCTCGGAAAGATGCGATGGAACGAAAGGTTTTGTGATTTAATTTTTTTTTTGTGTATTTCATCATTTTGTTTCGCATAAAAAGGAATGGGAAATATTCAATTTGAATTCTCAGAAATTGAAAGAATCAGTGAAGAATCGGGAAATTAACTCGAACATTTTTCACAAAGGTAGGTACTAGGGACTCCTTTCAATTCCTGGAATTACTGAAAGGATATTCAAATGAAAAACTCTTCTTGGAACAGAAAATATAAGAGGGAGTTTATTTTTTCTCTACGTCGCATTCGCAACACACCGCTTTTGTGAGTAGTATTTCTCCACCTACCCCATTCTTATGAATATGGCATGTTAAGAAAATATTTTAATATTGCAAAATAATATTTTAATTTTAATTTTAAAGGTATGGTTTTAAAGTATGGTTTTCAATCTGGCAATACTTTTTGCGGAGTTGATCTTTTTGACAGCTGTCACTTGATTTATGCTTAGTTTGGTTTGCCATTCCATAATGAATAGACTTACTTCTGAACAACGTATGCAAATCGTGCAAATTTATAACCAAAATAATGGTACGGTTCGCTCGACGCATCGCGCACTGCGTCCAATATTTGGCCGACATAATCGCTCAAGAATTTATTCGAGTCAGCCGCGGCGGCCACTTGTCCGAAATCATTTTTAAAACATAATGGCAAACCCTTATCTTTGTAATAAATCTAAATTCTTGGACATAACATTAAATTATATGCGTTTTATTTCTTCTTAAAAACCACATGTCTAAAAAAAAACACCCTTTATTAAGGCAAGTTATGTATTCGTCGGAAAAATAGTTTAGAGATAACAATCAAACATGACATAACGATGATAGCGAAGACGAAAAAAGATAGTCTAAAATGTATGTCCGTATGTACGTCTGTCTGTCTGTCTGTATGTATGTAGGTAAAGACACCTACAGCCCAAACAATTGGGCCGAAATGATTTAAAATTGGTATGTGTATATATATACCGTTTTTTAGATATTGTACAGAGGGAAAATTCAATTTTATTTTTAGCTTTAAAAAAAACGGTATTTACCTGCCGTTTCGTTAAAGCTTATTTTTCTCGAAAACGGCTCTAACGATTTTGATTTAAGAAAAATCAGTGTAGCTTTTTATTTTTAGACACGACCAATCATATATCTGAATTTTTTTAAGGTCTAAGAACGGTGGTTTCCATAGGACCGCTTTCGACTATCTCGGAAACGGTTTTACCGACTTTTCAAAAAAAAAAAATTTCAAAAATTAAAACTAAATGTATTTGATAAATACCTATGAACTGGCGATTTTGAAATTAATAAAGGTGGTGTTGGAACAAACGAATCATTTCAAAAATATGAAAAAAAAAAAAACGTTTTGTTACACAGCTCTGTTCAAAACACGTGTACGAGAACGAAAACCTCATCTCTCATACGGCGTCTTAAGACACTCAGAGTAAAAAAAAAATTAATTAAAATTTTTACCATCAGGTATGAGATAATCATTTAATAAATTGATTAAACCACTTGAAATGAAGACAATCATTGATTCGGCAAAGCATTTGCTTTGAAGTTTGAACAATAAGAATTTTGACTTCCTACCTAGAACTACGCAATAACTTATCACATTTTTGGCAGTTACTGTTTGTTCAATACTGTTATCTCAGTATTTGCACAATTGGCCCCCACCAAATAAAATATGATACAATTTCTGATATAAAAGCAAGGTTGCGGGTCTTTTTTGAGTTAGTTTTATTCTTTCAACTTAAAACCTAAAATCATCAGTCAAGACAAAATGTTGCAGTTCAATTTCGCTTACCTTTTGGTTGTTGTATTGGCCATTATTGGACTATCTGCAAGTGTTGTGGCACAGGAACTAGATTGCGAAATGGGAAACCCTGGCAAGGAATCTGACAATCCATGCATTTAAATATCAATAAAAGCACTGTTTTTTTTTGCTTTTTGAAAGAAAATAAAGTAATTTTTTAAAAAACTTATTCATCGAAGTCTTTTAACTTTTTTTTTTAAGCTAAGTTTTTAATTATTTTTCAAAGCGCAAAATTTTTTGAAAGTAACACGTATAACAACTGTATTTAAGCGTACTTATAGGATATTGTTCTTTTACGAGTAAATAGCGTTTTGTACACCAATTCCCAGATTTCGTTGAAAAAGTATGCATGCAAGTAACGCTTGTAATAAGATTCAAGTTCGTGCAATGAACTGTCTTATTTTTACTTGCACATGAAATATTTGCAGGGGAAATTCAGTTATTCGGTGTATTAACCGGGAATAAAAAAAAATGTCGCCTGGATAGATAAATAAAATTTCATCGACTGTCAACATTTCGACTGATGTTTGATCGAAAAAAATGTCGACAGTTTAAAACGCAAACTATGGAAATGTCAATTGAAAAAGTGTCGGTAAAAATGTCGACGGGGCGCAACACTGTCGACCTATTTTCGAGTCGATATTTTCAAATTCGACATTTTGATCAGTCGACATTTTTAACAATCGAGGCTTCGAAAGTCGCAATTATGGCTATCGATTTTTTTAAATCGATATTTTAAAAATCGGCAAATCGTATAACCAACCCGTATTAACCTTGGTACGAAATATGTAAATACAGCGCTACCGAAATAAGTACATGCAATATGCATGCAAGTTCAATGGAGGGCTTACACCAACCATCACTTGTACCACTTTCGTCATAAAAAAAAACATACAATTTTTTAGGTTGCAACAATTAAGGTGGAGTAGCGCGGTAAATAGAGCTTGTACGGATGTATACACTCATGGATATAAAACCTCCCAAAAGTACATAACATGATGGAATAAAGACTTGGAAGTTGCTATCGAAAACCAGCTGCAAGATGATGAAGAAGTAAAAGTGACTTAAATGATGAGTTCAGAATGGTTTGATCAATTGAGTAATTGGTCCATTTGGAGAAAGATTTGCGACGATTGGATGTTGTACAGTACATACTAGCGGCCGTTTGTTTTCTGAAGAGTGTAAAATTTCCTGGGCATGTCTAAGGCGGCTGTCAAACGGAGGGCTACGCTGGCTGACACATCTATTTATACAAGGTGATTGCTGGCTTTGTTTTAGTATTTTTTTTTTTTTTTTTTTTGACAGGTGTAAGCTGAAGCTTCCAATAAGAAATAAATAAAATGCACGACTGGGTCGCACGAACTTGCTCTAATGAGTGACAGTGGTTTATGGGCTTGAGATTTTGATAAAAATAAAATTTTCAAAATTCTTAATTAAATACTTAAACTAATTTGAGCTGGAAAAAAAGTACACCATTTTATTTCATGGATAAATTTGAATTTATGAGAATAAATTTATAAAAATCTGTGGAGCGGTTTTTGAGAGAAAAAGTTTTTTTTGAAAAACTTTTTGAAAAAAAATTTCAAAAAAAATTCAAAAGCACCATTTCATAGGTATTTAGCAAATACATTTATTTATAATTTTTAGAAAAAAAAATTAATAAGCAGTTTTCAAAATATTAAATTTTTAATTTTTTTTCTTAAAAATGCTTTTAAAAATACAAAAATATATTTTTCAAAAATATTGGTATGCAGTACGAATTGAGCTACCTACAACTATATATGTGTGAAATTTCGAAAGAATCGGTTGAGTCGTTTTCGAGATAGTCGAAAGCAAAAAAAAACGGTCCTATGGAAAGTACCGTTCTTAGCCATTTTTTTAAACTTTTTTTTTAGCCATATGATTGGTCGTACCTAAAAAGCAACACTGATTTTTTAAATCGAAATCCTTAGAGCCGTTTTTGAGAAAAATAAGCTTTAACGTAACGGTTATATGGCAGGTACCGTTATTTTTTGAGCTAAAAAAAATTTCAATTGCCCCTCTGTACAATACCTAAAAAACTCTATATACCAAGTTTGAAGCAATTCGGCCCAACCGTTTGGGCTGTAGGTTTCTTTACATACAGACAGACAGACAGACGGACAGAATTTTTAGACCATCTTTTTTTCGTCTTCGCTATCATCGTAATGTCATGTTTGATTGTTATCTCAAAACTTTTTTTTCGACGAATGCATAACTTGCCTTATAGTACCCATAATCGCAAGTAAAAAGTGATTGATGCCGTTAAAAATCACGAAAATGCGATTTTTTAAACTACTCAAAAACGGTTTGTTCTATAGGGAAACAACAATTGTTCCACAAACGTGTACATAAACTGCAGTATTTTTTAGCTGTAAATGTAACGGACAAAACTCTCAAAATTATTTGTGTTGGAAATTTCCTCAGTTTTTTAATAATTTAAAAAAAAAATCATTTTAGTGACCTTTTATGCCTCGTAACTGACCTATGAGGATCGGTGAGCAACTATATCAGTTTGAAAATAGCCCCATTTCCAATTAATTTGCCGAATTTCAGCCAGGGCCTTATATTTTCCTTGCAAAAATCTATTTTTTCTGGACTAAAAATTGGTTTCAGTTAAAATCTGAAAGTAAGCCTTACTTTCAACCATGTTGAACATATCATGAAAAACGCCTCAAAAATAATTAGTTACAGTAAGTTACATTATTAACACCAAACATCGGGCGTAACTAATTAAAATTCGTTACGAAAAATTAAATAAGAAATTTACTTCGTATATTTTACTTGTAAACAGAAAACAGTGCTTGAAAGTTATTGTGTCTTCAACAACATTTTCGTTCGACTCTCGTTCTTCTTCTCAATCTTAAATCTCAAACCACAAAATGTTTCAGTTCAATTTCATATACTTTTTGGTTGTGTTGTTGGTTATTATTGGACTAGCTGCAAGTGTTCCACTTCCAATACCGAATGGTAGAGGTGATTTCCTGATGAAAAACCCTGGCAAGGAATCTGATTCACCCATTTGCCTTAAAAGATAAAAGCAAAGTGGACCTGTCTTTTTTATTATTTTAAAAAGCATACAAATGCATATAATTCCTTTTAAACACACAAACTACTGCAATCAGGTTGTTTTCGAATTTTATTTATAAAACAAAGTTTAAACAACGTCGAAAAGCTTCCAAGTCATCAATTAATAAAAAAAGTTCGAAATAAATTTGTTTAAGAGATGTTGTCTTTAATTACCTATTATAATTTGTCTATAGTCTTATCTCCAGTCAACCCTGACGAATCTACACATTTCTAATCAGATATTGAAACATAGATGGTTGTTTTTTTTTTTTTTTTTTTTTTAATATAGCTAACTACTTGTTCTTTAGGGTCAAGTATTGGATTCGTGTGAAATGAAATTTGTGTGGTTTTTTTTTTAAATTAATATTTTTCTTTGATATCTTTTTAGCCTTCAACAGATAAAGAATATTTAATCTATATAAAAATGGATGTATGTCTGTTTGTTTGTTTGTTTGTTTGTTTGTAAATATGTTATGGACTCCGAAACCGCCTATCCAATTGAGCTCAAACTTTCAGAAAATCTTTGGTATCATTTCAAGAATGATCCTGTAAAGCTTGGTCCAAATCGATCATACAGTTTGGCCATAAGGCGAAGAAAGACACGCCGGGTCCTTGAAAAGCTTCTATATTAGAAATTTTTAATTTAAAAAATTATTTTTGTTTTTAATGATTGTAGTTTGCGGGTGGCTTGAAGGCTAAATATTTCTTGCAAGACTAAGCTGTTTATATGGTGAAATGGGGTAAATAAATAGTAGGTATCCTATTGATTTTTTTTAAATTTCCCATAGAAAAAGCTACATATATTAAAATGCTTTTTTAACGCTATCTACTGAAGTCTCTAATTTTGAAAAAAATGCATGGTAAAGAAAATTGCAGTTAATTAGTTCATAATAACAACAATCTTTTACATAATATTGACTTAACAAAATTGAATGGAAGCTACAATATTGTGGTTCTTAATGCAGTTGAAGATAAACTTGCAGTAAAAGAAAAGAAACAGTTCGAAGGAAAAGTTATATACATCATACATATTTTCATATGTAACTGCAAATTCAATTTTATTTACCTTTTTTTGATGCAAGTTGCATTTTAAAATACTTTAAAAACAGTAAAGATGCAAAATAATAAATATAGGAAAAGGCAAAGCAGCAACATAAAGTGCTTAGTTTTTTTGTGTGATTAGTCAGTTATCAGTATAAAAACCTACTTATTTCAATGATTGGACAAAAATAAACCAAAACCAAAAAGTTTAAACGACAATCATAAATTTAAATTGGTAGTTAGCGATGAAAACGCTAAGCTTTTGCCTGTTGGAACATTAAACTAACGATATTGTGCAAAAGGTTTTCGTTGATGTCCTGACCAACTACAAAAATAACGATTGGCTTTGTGAACATGCACCAAAAAAACGATGACGTCAACAAAATAAACTATCAACTTCAAATTGAAATTTATGTCAAACAAATGAAATACAAATCTGTTGATACCGTTATGGAGAAGGAACAAACTATTAACTACCCAATCGAATTCTTGAACTCATTGGAGCCATATGGAATGCCACCACATGAATTAGTTGATGTTAATCCGCAATCCGCAACCTCCGAAGCTGTGCAACGGAGCCAGACTTGCCGTAAAAAAAACTCTTATCAAATTTAATCGAGGCAAAAACTATTACCGGCAAGAGCAAAGGCGAAGTTGTCCTGATTCCGCGAATACCAATGCTTTCGACAGATTTGCCGTTTAGCTTTGAACGACTGCAATTTCCGGTACGCCTAGCCTTCGCCTTCACCATCAATAAAGCGCAAGGACAGTCGTTAACTATTGCTGGCCTTAATTTAAAAAAATGCAAGCTTTTCCCACTGCCAATTGTATGTCAGATGCTCCACTGCCAATTGTATGTCAGATGCTCCAGAGTTGGATCACCTAAAAATGTACACATTTATACACCTAATAAAAAAACTAAAAACATTGTATATCCGCTTGCACTGCAGTAGTAAAATAAAATTATTTAAGCATAAAAAATCAAATAAAACAATACAAAATATAATACGACTTCTGTTTTTTAAGTTATTAAATTATAACCATTCAATAATAATGCCTCACATTTTCAGTAAAAAAAGTAAACATATGAACGGATGAACTTACAGGAAAATTTACAGCAATTGCTAATTTTTCAACTTAAATACAACGAAAAAACATAAGCGAAAGCTACAGTATGTTTGTAACGAACTGTTGGATACCCTATTCCCCATATTTTTGTATGTGTATGCGTCTGCCTCCCGCAAACAGCCGATGTTTCAGAAACAAAATTCTTCTTAACCAGACAGAACAGAATTCAATAACATTAATTTTGTGCGGTGTGATGTTCAATTAGTGCTGGCGCAATAAAAAAGGCGGTTGCCACTCCCAAAGTTAAAACGTTTTATTGCCAAGGCAATTGTTATGAGCTCAGTGACATTCAATTTTATTCTTGCAGTTCGATTTGAACAAAACAAGACAAAACTTAAATTTTTAAAAATTAGATTTGGAATGGAAATAGCGATCATGGGTGTTTTTAACAATTCTTGGGCCACACTCTGCTACGTAACCAAGGAATATAAATCCAAGTGTTCATCTGTTTACTTCAAAACTACGACCGATAGTTAAAAAACGTTAAAAAATTAATGCATTATACAACTTTTCACGGAAACGCCCCTTTAAAGTGGGCTTGTCTTCAAAATTTGAAGCACTAACTGAGCTTTGATCAGTATTTAGGGATATGTGTAAAACTACATCTGAATCGAATAGTTTTTAAAAAAATTTATCAAAATCACGCCTTTAAAAGTGGGCGTATTGAACAGATTTACACAAGAAGATGTAGAGATATATTTCTCAAATAACGAACGGTTTAAATTAAATATTGGAAGTGACTTAAATTTTTGAGACTACGTTTTTCGTTCTTTCATGAAAAGTGGGCGTAAGCCACGCCCAAAATTCAAAAATGTCTTTTCAAACACAAATCTTTTAGTTTCTATTAAGAAACGCAAAATTTTGGCTTGCGGATTCATAAATACCGTTTATTTACAAAAACAATTTTTGTATAGTTTCTACAGAAAAGTGGGCATCAGCCACGCCCAAAATCAAATTTTTTAATTTCATACACAAGATGTTTATATGCAAGTAATACCCACAAAATTTAATGTTTTTTGGTTTAATATAACAATTGATATTTTATAAAAACAATATTGATGGTTTTGTATGAACAATGGGCGTCAGCCACGCCCAAACTGTAATATTTTTATTAAATTGCAAGAAGGTTTACCTAAAGCTTACGTGTGCAGCTTTTAGCGTTATGCTTTTATCGTAACTGTACAAAAAACATAATTTAATTTTATTAAATTGAGGTTGTTCATCAAAAATGGTGATTGTGGGCGTTTTTGTGTGCGGATTTTACCGGTTCATGAAGTTAGCCTTACTCTTGAACCAAATTTCAGCTTTCTAGCTCAAAAATTGCGACCTGATTCTGAGTCAGAATATATACACTTTTCTATACCTAACGGTATTATTTCTCTATGTTACAAACTCCACACCAAATACAATATACCTATTCTATGGAATAGGGTATAAATACTATCCCCGTTCTCATAGTTTAGACAAACTAATTGGACGGTATAAAAATAATAAATTAAGAAGTCAAACTTATCACGCTATCTGCGCGGAAGGGCAGGACAACGTCTGCCGGGACAGCTAGTCTTATATAAAATTGGATATGTGTATGTATGTACATATGTATGTATGTGTGTCGTGTATGATGGACTCCTAAGTCGCATAACAGAATTTTATGAAATTTTAAGGCTAAATACAACTGTTTAGTCCAGGGATGGTTCCAGTGATGGTTTGGTTCCGATCGGGTCGAAGACAAAAAATAAATGCAGGCTTTAACCAAAAATATTGTTTATCTGCTAGCTTTGAGATGAAATTAATAAACAAATTTTATTTCACATAAAATAAGTGTTTTTTTTTTTGGCTTAGCAACGCGCGCCGGGTACCGCTAGTTACTAATAAAAATCAAAAGTAAAAGCGTTTTTTGTTAAAAACAAATAGATATAGGTACGAACTAATGTACAAAGTTTTTTTTTTTTGTAATCAATTTTTTTTTTTTGTATTTTGTGACATGAACAAATTCAAAATGTCAGAAATATCATTATGATGTTACTATAATGCATGATTTTCTTATCGAATGCATCCTTTTTTTGGTTTTAATGACTTAGTAATAAAGTTTTATTTTAGCTGCAGAAGAAGTTTCGGTGGTTGTTGTCTATGGCTTGAGACTTGGAATGTCAAACTGTGTTGACATTTCTGTTCAGTATTAAGTTAGGTTTGGCAATTCATCATGAATCTTAAACGTCAGAACAACGCTTCCAAATTGTGGTATTAGGTCAACTCGAGGAACCTCCCGGGTCAATCTTTAGTATCTATAAAGCAGACAAATGGGAGAGTTGTGATTCACCTGAGATTATAACGGCTCCGATAAAAAAAAAGAAGATTCTGCACATCTCCCAATTATTGCCTTTCCATTGATATGAATTTTATATTGAAATATTGTGTTTATCTGTTGTCAATGTGTTCCACAAACTGTTTGGTCAAAAGGTATTGAATACAGTTGTTGTTTTATTCGGTGCTTTGCTGACACTTCCCAGTTAAAAGAGTTCCAATCTCTCCAAAGTTTGTCAGTAGGATTACTCCAATATCTTTATATCTTGCCAGATATCTTAAGATTTGTTTGCCAGCAAACAGCAATCTAGACTCTAAAAATAATATACATTAATTCTCACTGTACCTTTCTATAGGTGTCTAACAAAATTTGTTGGAAAATTATGTCACCCTTGTTCCTCAAAGTTATTTCCACTGGCTGTCGTGGAATTGAGTTGGTACAACATTGCCATTGGTATCAGCACCTATACGTTGTCTTAAGGTAAATATTGTCGATCCAAACACATTTTTACATATTTGTTTGACATCTGCTGCTTTAAAAATTCAAAATAGAATAAAAACAAAAATAATATGTATCTTTATCAATGTTTAAACAATATAATCATGCTTAGTTCCCTGAAATTAAGATTGAATTTTTTGTTTCATTTATATAAAAGCTGACAGAGACTTTAGGAGCAGTTCTTTTTATAATTTAAGATCAGCGATATAAAACTTTTTGAAAAAAAAAAAAAAATGTTCGAATATATTTTCCTTTTCTTTTTGGCTATATTTTTAATAATTGTTGGACTATCGGCGAGCTCAGGGACGTCAAGAGTAGAAGAATTGCACACAGATGGACCCAACTTGTTGACTTATAAGAAAGCTTCGAAAAAAGAGCAATGAAGTTGTTAAGTGACCCTGACCATATGAAAATGATATTTGAAGTGCGTTATACAGCCAACTGGGACACCAAATTTCGTGATTAAAGTTTGAAAATAAATCAATAAAAAAGATGAGTGGATTGATGTTATCAAATAAAATACCAGTGATTAAGTGATACACAAACATTGTTCAAAAATTGCTACTATAAATATATTAAAACAATTTTGAAATTATATAATTTTTTTTTTCAATTAATGTTTTCTCCTGTTGGCACCTTAAATGATTTGATGACTTAATCTTCGTCCCCATGGAATATTGAACACGTTCAGTTTCTTGGTGATAAGAGAGGCGTATTTTCATGAAAATCGCGTGGCTTGAGGTATACTTACGTAGAAAGAAGGATGTCATACAAACATCGGACAAAATCCCCAAAAAGTTAAATCCAACTAGCAAATATGTATCTCAGGGACACAATCTCCAACAAAAAAATTTTGTTTGTCAAGATCCAAGCGAAATCTCCAAATCCCCACCTACATTATACAATAAAAAAAAAAAAATATCTCATGAAATTCACTTATTGTGATTCTAAAACAAATAAAATGCACCACTGGGTCGCACGAACTTGCTCTTATGCTAAGCAATCGCTCAGTGGCTGCATATGTACATAAGTATATCTATTAAAAAAATTAAAAATAATTTCGAACTCTTTTATTTTTTTAATTATAGTTTAAGAGTTTTCTTGGAAAAACTAAGTATGTAATAAAATTTCAAAACTAAATGGTTATATATAGGAAAAAAAAAAGTTGAGAGGTGTCAAGGGACACCCGGATGGAACGAAGTTCCTTTCGATTAATTAGTGAAGGAATGTAATAAAATTTTATTTTTTTTAAGTAATAATAATATTTTTTTTATTACTAACAATTATAATGTAATATTTTAGTAATAATTGGCTTGTGGTAACTGAAGTAGGAAACATATGTTTGGGATTCTATTTTATTTAAATGTCTTGAATAAACTGCATCAATGGTAGTATTATATTTTGTTGTTGATTCTGCTGGATTCTTGTTAATTCTTAAATCAAATTCTTCCTCTAGAAACTGTAGCAATGGTTTTGATTTTTCATTACTGAAGTTGATGTTAAAATCACCGGCTAAAATGAGTGGAACTTTATCTAAATTTTTGTTATATCTGCTAAGCGTTCGAGATACATCTTTAGAATACCTACTCTAGCAGTGCTCGATGAATGAACTCCTGAATATCTATTAATTTGTTATTTGGTGAGAAATATATGACTGCCATGATTAAGGTAACACCGTTTTCCATTACACATATTATTTATAAGCGGCCCACAGACACCACACTTGTGCGCGCATGTGCACCGAAACTGGTGCGTGATTTCGCCACACACTGCACACCAAATCGTACACACTTTTGTTGTGAAAGAGATTTCAAAGGAAAAAAACATTTTAAATAAATCTTCCGCACTCCTTACTCAATCACAATACAATGCAACTGAATATAAAATGTGCGCGCGCATCCCCATACACATCACACCGATCGAGACACCGACACCAAAAATCAAAAAGTTTTGATTTTTACTCGCGCCGAAAATCGGTGTGCGCACCAGCCCACAGACAGCACACATTTCCTCGCACAGACACATGCGCGCGCACAAGTGTGGTGTCTGTGGGCCGCTTTAATGTACAAAAAACCTGTATACACTCAACAAAAATAATCGTCGCGACACCACAAACCACACTGTTCAAATAGAAATGAAAATAAGTATCTGGCTTGCTTTCTATAAGAGAGAGAGAGAGAGAGACAGACAGAGAAACATGCGCACGCCGCACAGCTTACAATAGCTTACTATAGCAAAATCTGTCGTGACAACTTTTCGTCAGAATTTTTTCCGTCTAGCCCCCTTTCACAACGCGCGATAAGGAACTTCGTTCCAAAAATATTGAAAATCGTTCGACCAATTTTTTTTAAAAAAGGTTATTTTTGAAAAACTTTTCAAAAAAAAATATTTTGAAATTTTTTTGAGTATGTAAATATATTGCAATCTGTAGTTTACACCTGAAAAAATTATATTAAAAAAAATAAATAAATCTGTTTCCAAAATATTTCGCAAACCAAAATTTTTGTTGGGAAAATTATTAAAAGCCAAAGTTTTTGAGAATTTTGAAATGCCATATTAATAAATTTACGAATGACTTATTGTTTACGAGAAAATTTGATTTGAAAATACTAGTTCTATTGGAGGTACAAATTTTGAAAAATCTTTTCTAACCAAAGATGATAGACTGTCTCAAAAAAATAGCATTCTGAAAGATTTATCAAGATCCTTAGAGCCGTTTTAGAGAATATCAATTTTTTTCTTTATGGTTGTATGTCAGGTATACCGTTGTTTTTGGACCTAGAGATAAAATGAAAAAGACCCCCTTAGGGAATTCCAAATAATTACTAAATACCAAGCTAATCGGCCCATCTGTTCAGGCTCTAGAGCTGCGAACAGACAGATAGACGAAATTTCCAGACCCACTTTTTTCGACTTCTCCATCATCGTAATGTGATAATGATAATGATAATGATAATGATAATGATAATGATAATGATAATGATAATGATAATGATAATGATAATGATAATGATAATGATAATGATAATGATAATGATAATGATAATGATAATGATAATGATAATGATAATGATAATGATAATGATAATGATAATGATAATGATAATGATAATGATAATGATAATGATAATGATAATGATAATGATAATGATAATGATAATGATAATGATAATGATAATGATAATGATAATGATAATGATAATGATAATGATAATGATAATGATAATGATAATGATAATGATAATGATATGATAATGATAATGATAATGATAATGATAATGATAATGATAATGATAATGATAATGATAATGATAATGATAATGATAATGATAATGATAATGATAATGATAATGATAATGATAATGATAATGATAATGATAATGATAATGATAATGATAATGATAATGATAATGATAATGATAATGATAATGATAATGATAATGATAATGATAATGATAATGATAATGATAATGATAATGATAATGATAATGATAATGATAATGATAATGATAATGATAATGATAATGATAATGATAATGATAATGATAATGATAATGATAATGATAATGATAATGATATGATAATGATAATGATAATGATAATGATAATGATAATGATAATGATAATGATAATGATAATGATAATGATAATGATAATGATAATGATAATGATAATGATAATGATAATGATAATGATAATGATAATGATAATGATAATGATAATGATAATGATAATGATAATGATAATGATAATGATAATGATAATGATAATGATAATGATAATGATAATGATAATGATAATGATAATGATAATGATAATGATAATGATAATGATAATGATAATGATAATGATAATGATAATGATAATGATAATGATAATGATAATGATAATGATAATGATAATGATAATGATAATGATAATGATAATGATAATGATAATGATAATGATAATGATAATGATAATGATAATGATAATGATAATGATAATGATAATGATAATGATAATGATAATGATAATGATAATGATAATGATAATGATAATGATAATGATAATGATAATGATAATGATAATGATAATGATAATGATAATGATAATGATAATGATAATGATAATGATAATGATAATGATAATGATAATGATAATGATAATGATAATGATAATGATAATGATAATGATAATGATAATGATAATGATAATGATAATGATAATGATAATGATAATGATAATGATAATGATAATGATAATGATAATGATAATGATAATGATAATGATAATGATAATGATAATGATAATGATAATGATAATGATAATGATAATGATAATGATAATGATAATGATAATGATAATGATAATGATAATGATAATGATAATGATAATGATAATGATAATGATAATGATAATGATAATGATAATGATAATGATAATGATAATGATAATGATAATGATAATGATAATGATAATGATAATGATAATGATAATGATAATGATAATGATAATGATAATGATAATGATAATGATAATGATAATGATAATGATAATGATAATGATAATGATAATGATAATGATAATGATAATGATAATGATAATGATAATGATAATGATAATGATAATGATAATGATAATGATAATGATAATGATAATGATAATGATAATGATAATGATAATGATAATGATAATGATAATGATAATGATAATGATAATGATAATGATAATGATAATGATAATGATAATGATAATGATAATGATAATGATAATGATAATGATAATGATAATGATAATGATAATGATAATGATAATGATAATGATAATGATAATGATAATGATAATGATAATGATAATGATAATGATAATGATAATGATAATGATAATGATAATGATAATGATAATGATAATGATAATGATAATGATAATGATAATGATAATGATAATGATAATGATAATGATAATGATAATGATAATGATAATGATAATGATAATGATAATGATAATGATAATGATAATGATAATGATAATGATAATGATAATGATAATGATAATGATAATGATAATGATAATGATAATGATAATGATAATGATAATGATAATGATAATGATAATGATAATGATAATGATAATGATAATGATAATGATAATGATAATGATAATGATAATGATAATGATAATGATAATGATAATGATAATGATAATGATAATGATAATGATAATGATAATGATAATGATAATGATAATGATAATGATAATGATAATGATAATGATAATGATAATGATAATGATAATGATAATGATAATGATAATGATAATGATAATGATAATGATAATGATAATGATAATGATAATGATAATGATAATGATAATGATAATGATAATGATAATGATAATGATAATGATAATGATAATGATAATGATAATGATAATGATAATGATAATGATAATGATAATGATAATGATAATGATAATGATAATGATAATGATAATGATAATGATAATGATAATGATAATGATAATGATAATGATAATGATAATGATAATGATAATGATAATGATAATGATAATGATAATGATAATGATAATGATAATGATAATGATAATGATAATGATAATGATAATGATAATGATAATGATAATGATAATGATAATGATAATGATAATGATAATGATAATGATAATGATAATGATAATGATAATGATAATGATAATGATAATGATAATGATAATGATAATGATAATGATAATGATAATGATAATGATAATGATAATGATAATGATAATGATAATGATAATGATAATGATAATGATAATGATAATGATAATGATAATGATAATGATAATGATAATGATAATGATAATGATAATGATAATGATAATGATAATGATAATGATAATGATAATGATAATGATAATGATAATGATAATGATAATGATAATGATAATGATAATGATAATGATAATGATAATGATAATGATAATGATAATGATAATGATAATGATAATGATAATGATAATGATAATGATAATGATAATGATAATGATAATGATAATGATAATGATAATGATAATGATAATGATAATGATAATGATAATGATAATGATAATGATAATGATAATGATAATGATAATGATAATGATAATGATAATGATAATGATAATGATAATGATAATGATAATGATAATGATAATGATAATGATAATGATAATGATAATGATAATGATAATGATAATGATAATGATAATGATAATGATAATGATAATGATAATGATAATGATAATGATAATGATAATGATAATGATAATGATAATGATAATGATAATGATAATGATAATGATAATGATAATGATAATGATAATGATAATGATAATGATAATGATAATGATAATGATAATGATAATGATAATGATAATGATAATGATAATGATAATGATAATGATAATGATAATGATAATGATAATGATAATGATAATGATAATGATAATGATAATGATAATGATAATGATAATGATAATGATAATGATAATGATAATGATAATGATAATGATAATGATAATGATAATGATAATGATAATGATAATGATAATGATAATGATAATGATAATGATAATGATAATGATAATGATAATGATAATGATAATGATAATGATAATGATAATGATAATGATAATGATAATGATAATGATAATGATAATGATAATGATAATGATAATGATAATGATAATGATAATGATAATGATAATGATAATGATAATGATAATGATAATGATAATGATAATGATAATGATAATGATAATGATAATGATAATGATAATGATAATGATAATGATAATGATAATGATAATGATAATGATAATGATAATGATAATGATAATGATAATGATAATGATAATGATAATGATAATGATAATGATAATGATAATGATAATGATAATGATAATGATAATGATAATGATAATGATAATGATAATGATAATGATAATGATAATGATAATGATAATGATAATGATAATGATAATGATAATGATAATGATAATGATAATGATAATGATAATGATAATGATAATGATAATGATAATGATAATGATAATGATAATGATAATGATAATGATAATGATAATGATAATGATAATGATAATGATAATGATAATGATAATGATAATGATAATGATAATGATAATGATAATGATAATGATAATGATAATGATAATGATAATGATAATGATAATGATAATGATAATGATAATGATAATGATAATGATAATGATAATGATAATGATAATGATAATGATAATGATAATGATAATGATAATGATAATGATAATGATAATGATAATGATAATGATAATGATAATGATAATGATAATGATAATGATAATGATAATGATAATGATAATGATAATGATAATGATAATGATAATGATAATGATAATGATAATGATAATGATAATGATAATGATAATGATAATGATAATGATAATGATAATGATAATGATAATGATAATGATAATGATAATGATAATGATAATGATAATGATAATGATAATGATAATGATAATGATAATGATAATGATAATGATAATGATAATGATAATGATAATGATAATGATAATGATAATGATAATGATAATGATAATGATAATGATAATGATAATGATAATGATAATGATAATGATAATGATAATGATAATGATAATGATAATGATAATGATAATGATAATGATAATGATAATGATAATGATAATGATAATGATAATGATAATGATAATGATAATGATAATGATAATGATAATGATAATGATAATGATAATGATAATGATAATGATAATGATAATGATAATGATAATGATAATGATAATGATAATGATAATGATAATGATAATGATAATGATAATGATAATCATAATGATAATGATAATGATAATGATAATGATAATGATAATGATAATGATAATGATAATGATAATGATAATGATAATGATAATGATAATGATAATGATAATGATAATGATAATGATAATGATAATGATAATGATAATGATAATGATAATGATAATGATAATGATAATGATAATGATAATGATAATGATAATGATAATGATAATGATAATGATAATGATAATGATAATGATAATGATAATGATAATGATAATGATAATGATAATGATAATGATAATGATAATGATAATGATAATGATAATGATAATGATAATGATAATGATAATGATAATGATAATGATAATGATAATGATAATGATAATGATAATGATAATGATAATGATAATGATAATGATAATGATAATGATAATGATAATGATAATGATAATGATAATGATAATGATAATGATAATGATAATGATAATGATAATGATAATGATAATGATAATGATAATGATAATGATAATGATAATGATAATGATAATGATAATGATAATGATAATGATAATGATAATGATAATGATAATGATAATGATAATGATAATGATAATGATAATGATAATGATAATGATAATGATAATGATAATGATAATGATAATGATAATGATAATGATAATGATAATGATAATGATAATGATAATGATAATGATAATGATAATGATAATGATAATGATAATGATAATGATAATGATAATGATAATGATAATGATAATGATAATGATAATGATAATGATAATGATAATGATAATGATAATGATAATGATAATGATAATGATAATGATAATGATAATGATAATGATAATGATAATGATAATGATAATGATAATGATAATGATAATGATAATGATAATGATAATGATAATGATAATGATAATGATAATGATAATGATAATGATAATGATAATGATAATGATAATGATAATGATAATGATAATGATAATGATAATGATAATGATAATGATAATGATAATGATAATGATAATGATAATGATAATGATAATGATAATGATAATGATAATGATAATGATAATGATAATGATAATGATAATGATAATGATAATGATAATGATAATGATAATGATAATGATAATGATAATGATAATGATAATGATAATGATAATGATAATGATAATGATAATGATAATGATAATGATAATGATAATGATAATGATAATGATAATGATAATGATAATGATAATGATAATGATAATGATAATGATAATGATAATGATAATGATAATGATAATGATAATGATAATGATAATGATAATGATAATGATAATGATAATGATAATGATAATGATAATGATAATGATAATGATAATGATAATGATAATGATAATGATAATGATAATGATAATGATAATGATAATGATAATGATAATGATAATGATAATGATAATGATAATGATAATGATAATGATAATGATAATGATAATGATAATGATAATGATAATGATAATGATAATGATAATGATAATGATAATGATAATGATAATGATAATGATAATGATAATGATAATGATAATGATAATGATAATGATAATGATAATGATAATGATAATGATAATGATAATGATAATGATAATGATAATGATAATGATAATGATAATGATAATGATAATGATAATGATAATGATAATGATAATGATAATGATAATGATAATGATAATGATAATGATAATGATAATGATAATGATAATGATAATGATAATGATAATGATAATGATAATGATAATGATAATGATAATGATAATGATAATGATAATGATAATGATAATGATAATGATAATGATAATGATAATGATAATGATAATGATAATGATAATGATAATGATAATGATAATGATAATGATAATGATAATGATAATGATAATGATAATGATAATGATAATGATAATGATAATGATAATGATAATGATAATGATAATGATAATGATAATGATAATGATAATGATAATGATAATGATAATGATAATGATAATGATAATGATAATGATAATGATAATGATAATGATAATGATAATGATAATGATAATGATAATGATAATGATAATGATAATGATAATGATAATGATAATGATAATGATAATGATAATGATAATGATAATGATAATGATAATGATAATGATAATGATAATGATAATGATAATGATAATGATAATGATAATGATAATGATAATGATAATGATAATGATAATGATAATGATAATGATAATGATAATGATAATGATAATGATAATGATAATGATAATGATAATGATAATGATAATGATAATGATAATGATAATGATAATGATAATGATAATGATAATGATAATGATAATGATAATGATAATGATAATGATAATGATAATGATAATGATAATGATAATGATAATGATAATGATAATGATAATGATAATGATAATGATAATGATAATGATAATGATAATGATAATGATAATGATAATGATAATGATAATGATAATGATAATGATAATGATAATGATAATGATAATGATAATGATAATGATAATGATAATGATAATGATAATGATAATGATAATGATAATGATAATGATAATGATAATGATAATGATAATGATAATGATAATGATAATGATAATGATAATGATAATGATAATGATAATGATAATGATAATGATAATGATAATGATAATGATAATGATAATGATAATGATAATGATAATGATAATGATAATGATAATGATAATGATAATGATAATGATAATGATAATGATAATGATAATGATAATGATAATGATAATGATAATGATAATGATAATGATAATGATAATGATAATGATAATGATAATGATAATGATAATGATAATGATAATGATAATGATAATGATAATGATAATGATAATGATAATGATAATGATAATGATAATGATAATGATAATGATAATGATAATGATAATGATAATGATAATGATAATGATAATGATAATGATAATGATAATGATAATGATAATGATAATGATAATGATAATGATAATGATAATGATAATGATAATGATAATGATAATGATAATGATAATGATAATGATAATGATAATGATAATGATAATGATAATGATAATGATAATGATAATGATAATGATAATGATAATGATAATGATAATGATAATGATAATGATAATGATAATGATAATGATAATGATAATGATAATGATAATGATAATGATAATGATAATGATAATGATAATGATAATGATAATGATAATGATAATGATAATGATAATGATAATGATAATGATAATGATAATGATAATGATAATGATAATGATAATGATAATGATAATGATAATGATAATGATAATGATAATGATAATGATAATGATAATGATAATGATAATGATAATGATAATGATAATGATAATGATAATGATAATGATAATGATAATGATAATGATAATGATAATGATAATGATAATGATAATGATAATGATAATGATAATGATAATGATAATGATAATGATAATGATAATGATAATGATAATGATAATGATAATGATAATGATAATGATAATGATAATGATAATGATAATGATAATGATAATGATAATGATAATGATAATGATAATGATAATGATAATGATAATGATAATGATAATGATAATGATAATGATAATGATAATGATAATGATAATGATAATGATAATGATAATGATAATGATAATGATAATGATAATGATAATGATAATGATAATGATAATGATAATGATAATGATAATGATAATGATAATGATAATGATAATGATAATGATAATGATAATGATAATGATAATGATAATGATAATGATAATGATAATGATAATGATAATGATAATGATAATGATAATGATAATGATAATGATAATGATAATGATAATGATAATGATAATGATAATGATAATGATAATGATAATGATAATGATAATGATAATGATAATGATAATGATAATGATAATGATAATGATAATGATAATGATAATGATAATGATAATGATAATGATAATGATAATGATAATGATAATGATAATGATAATGATAATGATAATGATAATGATAATGATAATGATAATGATAATGATAATGATAATGATAATGATAATGATAATGATAATGATAATGATAATGATAATGATAATGATAATGATAATGATAATGATAATGATAATGATAATGATAATGATAATGATAATGATAATGATAATGATAATGATAATGATAATGATAATGATAATGATAATGATAATGATAATGATAATGATAATGATAATGATAATGATAATGATAATGATAATGATAATGATAATGATAATGATAATGATAATGATAATGATAATGATAATGATAATGATAATGATAATGATAATGATAATGATAATGATAATGATAATGATAATGATAATGATAATGATAATGATAATGATAATGATAATGATAATGATAATGATAATGATAATGATAATGATAATGATAATGATAATGATAATGATAATGATAATGATAATGATAATGATAATGATAATGATAATGATAATGATAATGATAATGATAATGATAATGATAATGATAATGATAATGATAATGATAATGATAATGATAATGATAATGATAATGATAATGATAATGATAATGATAATGATAATGATAATGATAATGATAATGATAATGATAATGATAATGATAATGATAATGATAATGATAATGATAATGATAATGATAATGATAATGATAATGATAATGATAATGATAATGATAATGATAATGATAATGATAATGATAATGATAATGATAATGATAATGATAATGATAATGATAATGATAATGATAATGATAATGATAATGATAATGATAATGATAATGATAATGATAATGATAATGATAATGATAATGATAATGATAATGATAATGATAATGATAATGATAATGATAATGATAATGATAATGATAATGATAATGATAATGATAATGATAATGATAATGATAATGATAATGATAATGATAATGATAATGATAATGATAATGATAATGATAATGATAATGATAATGATAATGATAATGATAATGATAATGATAATGATAATGATAATGATAATGATAATGATAATGATAATGATAATGATAATGATAATGATAATGATAATGATAATGATAATGATAATGATAATGATAATGATAATGATAATGATAATGATAATGATAATGATAATGATAATGATAATGATAATGATAATGATAATGATAATGATAATGATAATGATAATGATAATGATAATGATAATGATAATGATAATGATAATGATAATGATAATGATAATGATAATGATAATGATAATGATAATGATAATGATAATGATAATGATAATGATAATGATAATGATAATGATAATGATAATGATAATGATAATGATAATGATAATGATAATGATAATGATAATGATAATGATAATGATAATGATAATGATAATGATAATGATAATGATAATGATAATGATAATGATAATGATAATGATAATGATAATGATAATGATAATGATAATGATAATGATAATGATAATGATAATGATAATGATAATGATAATGATAATGATAATGATAATGATAATGATAATGATAATGATAATGATAATGATAATGATAATGATAATGATAATGATAATGATAATGATAATGATAATGATAATGATAATGATAATGATAATGATAATGATAATGATAATGATAATGATAATGATAATGATAATGATAATGATAATGATAATGATAATGATAATGATAATGATAATGATAATGATAATGATAATGATAATGATAATGATAATGATAATGATAATGATAATGATAATGATAATGATAATGATAATGATAATGATAATGATAATGATAATGATAATGATAATGATAATGATAATGATAATGATAATGATAATGATAATGATAATGATAATGATAATGATAATGATAATGATAATGATAATGATAATGATAATGATAATGATAATGATAATGATAATGATAATGATAATGATAATGATAATGATAATGATAATGATAATGATAATGATAATGATAATGATAATGATAATGATAATGATAATGATAATGATAATGATAATGATAATGATAATGATAATGATAATGATAATGATAATGATAATGATAATGATAATGATAATGATAATGATAATGATAATGATAATGATAATGATAATGATAATGATAATGATAATGATAATGATAATGATAATGATAATGATAATGATAATGATAATGATAATGATAATGATAATGATAATGATAATGATAATGATAATGATAATGATAATGATAATGATAATGATAATGATAATGATAATGATAATGATAATGATAATGATAATGATAATGATAATGATAATGATAATGATAATGATAATGATAATGATAATGATAATGATAATGATAATGATAATGATAATGATAATGATAATGATAATGATAATGATAATGATAATGATAATGATAATGATAATGATAATGATAATGATAATGATAATGATAATGATAATGATAATGATAATGATAATGATAATGATAATGATAATGATAATGATAATGATAATGATAATGATAATGATAATGATAATGATAATGATAATGATAATGATAATGATAATGATAATGATAATGATAATGATAATGATAATGATAATGATAATGATAATGATAATGATAATGATAATGATAATGATAATGATAATGATAATGATAATGATAATGATAATGATAATGATAATGATAATGATAATGATAATGATAATGATAATGATAATGATAATGATAATGATAATGATAATGATAATGATAATGATAATGATAATGATAATGATAATGATAATGATAATGATAATGATAATGATAATGATAATGATAATGATAATGATAATGATAATGATAATGATAATGATAATGATAATGATAATGATAATGATAATGATAATGATAATGATAATGATAATGATAATGATAATGATAATGATAATGATAATGATAATGATAATGATAATGATAATGATAATGATAATGATAATGATAATGATAATGATAATGATAATGATAATGATAATGATAATGATAATGATAATGATAATGATAATGATAATGATAATGATAATGATAATGATAATGATAATGATAATGATAATGATAATGATAATGATAATGATAATGATAATGATAATGATAATGATAATGATAATGATAATGATAATGATAATGATAATGATAATGATAATGATAATGATAATGATAATGATAATGATAATGATAATGATAATGATAATGATAATGATAATGATAATGATAATGATAATGATAATGATAATGATAATGATAATGATAATGATAATGATAATGATAATGATAATGATAATGATAATGATAATGATAATGATAATGATAATGATAATGATAATGATAATGATAATGATAATGATAATGATAATGATAATGATAATGATAATGATAATGATAATGATAATGATAATGATAATGATAATGATAATGATAATGATAATGATAATGATAATGATAATGATAATGATAATGATAATGATAATGATAATGATAATGATAATGATAATGATAATGATAATGATAATGATAATGATAATGATAATGATAATGATAATGATAATGATAATGATAATGATAATGATAATGATAATGATAATGATAATGATAATGATAATGATAATGATAATGATAATGATAATGATAATGATAATGATAATGATAATGATAATGATAATGATAATGATAATGATAATGATAATGATAATGATAATGATAATGATAATGATAATGATAATGATAATGATAATGATAATGATAATGATAATGATAATGATAATGATAATGATAATGATAATGATAATGATAATGATAATGATAATGATAATGATAATGATAATGATAATGATAATGATAATGATAATGATAATGATAATGATAATGATAATGATAATGATAATGATAATGATAATGATAATGATAATGATAATGATAATGATAATGATAATGATAATGATAATGATAATGATAATGAGATAATGATAATGATAATGATAATGATAATGATAATGATAATGATAATGATAATGATAATGATAATGATAATGATAATGATAATGATAATGATAATGATAATGATAATGATAATGATAATGATAATGATAATGATAATGATAATGATAATGATAATGATAATGATAATGATAATGATAATGATAATGATAATGATAATGATAATGATAATGATAATGATAATGATAATGATAATGATAATGATAATGATAATGATAATGATAATGATAATGATAATGATAATGATAATGATAATGATAATGATAATGATAATGATAATGATAATGATAATGATAATGATAATGATAATGATAATGATAATGATAATGATAATGATAATGATAATGATAATGATAATGATAATGATAATGATAATGATAATGATAATGATAATGATAATGATAATGATAATGATAATGATAATGATAATGATAATGATAATGATAATGATAATGATAATGATAATGATAATGATAATGATAATGATAATGATAATGATAATGATAATGATAATGATAATGATAATGATAATGATAATGATAATGATAATGATAATGATAATGATAATGATAATGATAATGATAATGATAATGATAATGATAATGATAATGATAATGATAATGATAATGATAATGATAATGATAATGATAATGATAATGATAATGATAATGATAATGATAATGATAATGATAATGATAATGATAATGATAATGATAATGATAATGATAATGATAATGATAATGATAATGATAATGATAATGATAATGATAATGATAATGATAATGATAATGATAATGATAATGATAATGATAATGATAATGATAATGATAATGATAATGATAATGATAATGATAATGATAATGATAATGATAATGATAATGATAATGATAATGATAATGATAATGATAATGATAATGATAATGATAATGATAATGATAATGATAATGATAATGATAATGATAATGATAATGATAATGATAATGATAATGATAATGATAATGATAATGATAATGATAATGATAATGATAATGATAATGATAATGATAATGATAATGATAATGATAATGATAATGATAATGATAATGATAATGATAATGATAATGATAATGATAATGATAATGATAATGATAATGATAATGATAATGATAATGATAATGATAATGATAATGATAATGATAATGATAATGATAATGATAATGATAATGATAATGATAATGATAATGTGTGATTGTTATCTTAAAATTTTTTTTTCCACGAATCCATAACTTTCCTTACTACCTATAATCGCAACTAACAATTTGGACAGTCAAACATGACATTTCGATAATGGAGAAGCCGAAAAATTGGGGCCGAAAAAGTGGGGCCAACCATTCTGTCTATCTGTCTGTATAGTTACCTACAGCCTAAACTCCTAGACCGATTTACTTTAAACAACTTGGCACAAAGCATAATACTTTATTCGTCCTACAGAAGTGTTTTTGGTGTTAGCATTCTAGCTCTAAAACTAACGGTACCTGCCATACGAAGTTTAATAAAAAAAATAATTTTTCTCAAAAACGGCTCCCACGATTTTGATAAAACTTTCTGAAAATTGTGTTTTTTGAATAAATTTTATGTTTTAGTTGGAGTAGATTTTTCAGGAAAAATCTTATAACGGTACCTCCCATAGGACCGGTTTTTTTTTGTTTTTAATTTGTAATGTAGAAGCTGTAATATCTGCCACTTGTATGCTTTAGACCTTGTGCTCTATAATGAGTATCTGAGATTAGGCCCTGATATCAATCCTTAAAGGCCTGGAGTCTGGTCACATTGATGGCTGAGATAATTGTTTGACGGATCAATCGCCTCAACCTTAAAAACCAACAATGTTCTTTTAAATCCGTTAGGTATTAACAGGTCCAACAAAATGGAGCACTACAGTACTCCCGACTCATATTCCTGTATTTCCATCTACCTGCCTCTCTGGCATATTATTGAACTTATACCAATTACAAAAATCAAAAAAAAACCAACCTCCATTACCAATATCAAGACCTTTTGTACTGAATTCCTTATCGACGCAAACAATTTCTAAATTATTCCCCAACAAACAAACCCATTATGTTATTTCTGTGATTATCTCAGCCTTTTACATAGAACCCTCCTCCACCGTCCCCCTAAAAATTTATTTCTTTCCCATCTTTACCAATATGCCACATTTAAGGCCAAAAGCATAGAAGGAATTCTAAGAGAATAGCAATGACTAACTTTTAAATTAAAAACAATGCTTTATGATCCTTGAAATTTTATTTTCAATTGGCTTCTTTATGGGAGTGGGCTCGATGCTCCCTGTATTACCCAGTATACAGTTGTTGGCATTCATTATATATTATATATAGGTATATACTTCTTGGCCTGGTTGTCTGGGAACGCAAAAGTTTTTTGTATTCTATTCTCACAAAAAGCCAAAATGAAAAAAAAAAAAAATGGCTTCGAGAATTTGAATTCAGCATAAAGAAGCACACAAAAAAAAGCAGACGGACGACGTCAAAAAGTTTTGCTTCCAGTTGATTCCAGTTCCCTCGTTTTTGCTTTGCTTTCGACAAGTCTTTTTCTATTCCTCCTTATTCAGTCCACACCCCTCAGTCGATATTTCGTAACTGATACCAATTTGTTGACAATACACATGGTATCTAGGATTCAATTGTCAAATCATGCGTAGATTGTAATCATAAAATCCACTGACTTGGAACGATGACTGCAAACAACCCTTCAATGGCATGGCAGATTCGTATTCGTATTCGTGCCAGTGCGATGCGATAGAAAATTTATGACCCCCAAGAAAAGTTTTTTTTTTTTTGTGACCGAAAAACCAAACCATGACTCCCTATGATCGGAGTTTCTGTGTCGAGCCGTTTGTCCGCCTTTCGGTGTCAGTTCATTGTGGCCGGGATTCTGTTGTTGTAGCTGGTAATGGTGATGGCGATGATGGCAACAGAAGGATAACAAAAAAAAAAAAAAAAACAATAATCTCATCGAAAAGCATCCTTTATGGAGGAATTTCTGTTCACAAAAATACCCGAACTCAACTCCGCCCAGTTACTTGGTTGTGTCGTTGTGAAGACTTTGATTTAGATGTTTTATACGTCTGCCAAAGGTTTATTGGCTTCGCATCAGATAAGAGTTCGATTGGCACTCTATTTCCTTTTTTTTATCCTTTTTTTGCGTTTCCTTCCTTTTATTTAGTTTGATTGCATACTTTTCGCAGCGCAAGATTCTTTTGTCTTAAGAAGCTGATAGTATTAAAAAAGTTTTTCTTTTGGTTTGTTGACCTTACAAGTGACGAGGAATCAGGCTTGGAATCAATCTCAAAAGGATGGTATTGCAAAATGCAAGGATTAAAAAGTTGTTCGGAGATGTATTTTAAGAAAGTCATATTTTTTATTGGAACGGGTTCCCACTTGAACGTGATAGCTTGGATGACATCACAATCGCAAGGAGGTTAGACGTCATTTTGTCCAAAACTTCTTTCGCAATGTCTTACTTCCCTTAGGTCGTTTAGCATGTTTCGCATCGCATAAACATATTTATCTTGCACTTTGTTATTTCGCATTTTATGATTCGGTTTGAAAAGACAAGTGTCATCCAGTCAAGTCAAAAGTTGCCAACAACTGATTGATTGGAAAATATTTATACGGGAATCAATAAACCTTGCGAAATAAATTTAAAACGAAAACTTTGCGAACAAAATCAAACACTATATAAAAATTCGCAAAAAATTAACTGGTTGTTGCGAAATGTTTTTCTGCAAATGGCGGAGTTTTGTCAAAAGAAGTTTTGGAGTATCAGACTGTACCATTTCGTTATTGACAGCATCTCAAACGAAAGGTAAGATGAAAACACGGGTGTTTGACAGAATGACAGTTGACGTGAGAGGAATCATTTTAAATCATTTACTCCAAAGAAAGAAGCCTAAAACTTGAAATTGGCTGTGTTCTGTAGAAACAGTTTGCTAAAAACGCATAGAATACAAAATTTCACAGAACACTAACTTTTATGGTAACCTACAGCTGAATAATTTGCGGACAATATCGTTTTGGAGTTATTATGTTATCGCTTTACTTCTTTAAGGACATTTTTAAGGCAATTGTAATGCCATATGGTTTGTCAAATACAGAATAAATAGGTGTTTCTTTTAATTTCTATGAATGCGTATGCGTACAAAGATAATATTATGTCATTTTGCAGGATCTGAGATAGTGCCTGCGATGTAATAACAAACCGATTTTTGTATTGATACAATAAAATTTCGAAGACATTTCAGGGCATATTTATTTTCAAGCGTCATTATTTAAGTAGATCATTATAAAATAACGTCATTATTTGTCATTTAAATATGACTTCGTAATTATCAAAAAAGCTAATGTATGACGTTTAGGAAGAAAACTGTCAAAATGTGAATTTAAAATTCTAGGCGATCAGAAAAACCAAACTGAAAAAAGTTGGAACAATATGAAAACTAGAGCATATTCGTGATTAGAATTAATAGCAATCAGAAAAAATATGTCAGAAAAAATATCTTTTTGACATTCCACAAAACAAGCGTTTATCTGCACGTAGCAGTGTTTCGATAAGAATGCAAACCAGACGACTAAATGCTGGAACACAATAGAAAATCGTAGACATAGACGCAGACGCAGACATACCGCCTCGCCTGTCAAAAGAAAACGTAAGCACCTAATTAGAAGTGCCCACAATGGAGTCTCACACATTTTTACTAATTATAGAATTTAGAACGTATTTATTAAAAGTTAACCAACTCGTCCGTCGCCGTTTGCGTCTGCGTTTGCGGATCCGTCGCAATTTACAACATTGAACTCGTGTGTACTCAATATTTTGACATGCGATACGTCTGCGTCTGCGTGAACGTCTCCGTCGCCATTGTGTTCCAGCAGTAAAAAACATTTTGTGGAGCAACAAAGTTGCATTAGTGAGAGTAAGCCAGAAAAAGGAGTTTAGGTCAATTTATGGCCCAATATAATTGACACATCAAATCATTGTCATACTTAATTACTAGTGACAGGTGGCACAGGTGGCACGGTGGTACAATTTTGTATGGTTGAATTGCATACGAAAAAATGTGTATGACAGAGTTGCAAATGAAAAACAATTTTTTTACAGCTAATCTGACAGAGAAACATTAAAAACATTTAAACGAAACAAGATAAACTATTTGTTTTGATCGAAAGACAATCAGCTCGTACGAAAAACAAAATTAAATAAGAAAAATAAATACATTTTTAACAAAAACGATTTTAATTCAATTGAAATATTCATCAGTAAAAAAATTCTCTTAGCTGGTTCTGGTTACCATCGATCAGTGTAGAATTTGTGTTTTAAATTAAATCATAACATACAAAATTTTCTATTTGAATTTTTTTTTCGGTTCGATTTTTCTGATCGCTATAACAGGCCCCTTACAAAAAAAAATCGCAGACCTTACCAATTTCTGGTGTAAGAATAGTAATGGGTGGTTTTGACGTTTGAGTTCTATTTACGCAGACCACAACAGATGACAGAGCTTGTTGATTCTTTCTGGCTGTCTACTGAGAAATTTCAATGTATTTATAATCTATTAGTATTCCTAACAAGAGAAACGTTTGGTGCGCCATCTATGGACGAAGTTCACAAACACTTGATTGGTGAGTTAGGAGTGGTTTTTGTCTAAATTACCATGGGAAGCAAAAACAACAATAGAAGACACTTAATGTAAAGCAGATAAGACAACTAGTGTCGCCATTGACGAAGTTCAGAATTAAAAAAACATGTTGAATGAAATTACTGTAAAAATGCATATACAATAGAAATTATCACCAACTTTACAATGTTGGGAAGCTTACGATGTTACATGAATAGGAATACCCTCTTGGATTTCGCTGATTGTCTCGGCTTACCGTTCCGCTAGATGGCAGTGTTTTACAGTGTAGTTTCACCTCATTTTGTAGTTTGCTTAGTTTGATGCATCCACTTACTAATTTATTTTTACTAGCACCAATAGCTTTCTTAAAAAAAAAAAAATAACAAAAGAAATGCCTTATTTGTTTAATTCACTAATTAAAACCTTGAAAATGAAAAATTCAAAAAGCAGGTCTGAAGAAAACCTAAATGGAATGGCCTCGAGCACTCAAAAGTCTTATTTTATGTTTTTTTATTTTTTTGAAAACTTATAGTTTGATATCACATTACAGTAAAATGTCTTCATTTTTTTTAGAATCACATAAACTTAATTTGATTTTGATAGTTCCAATTACATATTATATAATATCCGATTCCTGAATTTCTTCAAAGGCTTCTCCTTGGGCTCTGGTTCATCAACTGCAATCACATCATTCCTGACTTCTCTGATATCAATTCTTTTTATAAAATCTTCATCTCTGGGTGGCATTGGTACAGTTTCTGGCTGTAGTTTACTAAAAACTAAATATTGAGCTGAAACACTTGCGATAATTAGAAACACAATAATAAAAAAAGTCAACCCTGGCTTGAACATTTTGAAATCTTAACTGCTTGTTTCAGTTTTTTTCATTTGATTTTATATCAAAAAATTATTTTTGTTTTATTGTTTTTTAAAGAAACAAACTGTGCAAATACAGAATTATATCTTTTTTGTTGCTAACAACAATTCTGGTCAGGTTGTATACTAAGATTTTCGCTAAAATGAACGTCATCACTCAAGAAATATGAAGCTAGAATAAAGTGCACGACTGGGTTGCACGAATTGGCCCTTGGCGTGTCCAGTATATTTTTGCTTGGAAAGTACAGATTTGAAGAGATTTGAAATGCCTTTATGAAGTTTTTCACATAAGGTAGTTTGGTATAATGTTAAAGTTTTATTTAAAAAAAATGTTCCAAAATGTTTTAACTAAATCGGCCTTTCTTCTTAGCCTACACCCTACAGAGGTGCAATAAGACAGATAGACAAACAGACAGACCCACAGAAAGAATGACAGTCGAACCGGTAAAAAGGTGGACAAACAGAAACTTCAATCGTTTTGTTATCTCAATTTTTTGTTTGCACGAATCCATAACATGCCTTAAGACTTACCTATACAGTATGAAAATATATATTCAATTGAAAATGACTAAGGTATCAATTAGATCAATCAATAGATTTGTATATTTGGTTAGACAAATTGGTTGGTGTGTTTTATGAATCATTTGTTTTTAAGCTCAAATGTGGTTTTAAGAAGCTCTCATTGGCAGTCATTTTGAAATGCATTATAAGTATAATAAAAATGTCTTATCTTATAATATTCGCTATACATATACCATGGAGAAGTTATTTGGGTTGTGATTTATGCGTGCTAGGTGGCGCTACAATCGCCTTTAAAAAGCGTTTCATTAATAAAGGGTTCAATTGTATTAATTGCCCGAAAATTGACTTTATTGAAAGATAATTATACGTTCTATTTTTATTTGTTGTTGTGGCTAGGAAGGATTTACATGTACATAGATCAATTTTCGATCACTTTTTGCAGCAGGGATGCCACTTTACTGCAATTGCAGTAGACCTACTTCATTTTTACCTCAAAATAAATCTACTGCCTTAAAATAAAATCTACTGCACTTTATTTTATGAAAACAAAATATAAAATCAAACGTAAAAGACTGATATGTATTATGATAATATGTACCTACCTAATACATGATTTATAGCTTTTTTGTTTATTGTTTTTATGTTTTGAAGAAAAATGAAAGTTATGCTTTATTAATTTGTATTTATTTTGTTCAAATACCTAATATATTTTGTTAAAAAAAAAATTTACTGCGAAAATATTCCATCTACTGCATTTTTTTTGCAAATCTACTGCGAAAATTTTTCGGAGAAGTGGCAACCCTGCTTTGCAGCATTTTGAGTCGTATTCCGGGCATAACACGGTGAATGCTGTTTTCCTTCAATCGTTTCTGGCTTATCGGCGAAGACTAGCAATTTTACATGCCCCAGAGATTTAAGTCTAGGCGTTATAGATCAAAAACGCGTAATTATGAGCGCCGAACCACACGTTTCCTTCAACAAAACAATTGTGGCACCCGCTGTGTGACATATTGCGCAGACTTGTTTTCGTGGGGGTTTGTTTTTAAAGAAGAAAGGAGCAATGCAATGACTCCTCCAACCCATAAAACACACCATACTGTCAGTTTTTTCTCCATGTAATGGAACAAACAGGACCATATTTTTCGAATTAAATCTGCGTTGTTCAGGGTTCATGAATCGACTTCATGATAAAATTCCAAACCAAACTTAAGTCAAATTACGTGATAGATGATGTATGTGTATTTCAGCATATAAGTGATTTATCACTATGCACATCAGAAGCAACATTGCTTATGACACATATTGCCTGTGTTGCCACTTTTTATCTTCACTCGATAGTGTTGTCGAGATTACCGTGTTAATATCAAAAGCGACCAGCAAATGTTTTTAGTAGTCTCTTGCGATAGCAGCTTTGCATGGAACGGCACGATCTCGAATGGCAACAATTTCGAATGGATGAAATCTCTAACAATTTCGAATGTTGAAATCTCAAATGACCAAATGTTTGGGATGCTAAGAAAAACTTTTACCTCTTGTTTTATTTGCAGCACATTTTCTCCAGAAAATAGCCCAAAACATCTAAAAACTCAAAACCTTCAAACGTCGAAAACTGAAAACCTAAAATCCTAAACCGCACATTGCTTCTTTGCAATTCAAACTGACTTTCATATCCCACATCTCCTATTCAACTCCTTTATTTTCAGTTTCGAGTTACAATTCCATAGCGCATATGATTGGTTCGTAAAGGTATAATCATCAAAGTTAAGCCTGAGGGAAATTTCCCCCATCAAACCACAGGAGAGTAATGAATATCCAATTTGAACAATCTATACACATTATACAATGTATATCTGTATCTATGTTCCAGTGTACCTTCTAACTAAATACCTAGCGGAGGAGGTTGTAACTTTGTATGAATGTTTTCATCGGCGGAGTGCAGTAAGAATTCCATGAGTGTTCATGAGATGGATTGCAAGTAGAGTCTTCCAAAAATGCAGGTATGTCCTTCGAAGTGAAATTTATGCGGAGTTGTGCATTGGGAAAAGTGTAAGGCATTAATTAAGTTACTATCTAGGATTTGATTGAAATCGGGTATTGGTTACCATAAAATATTCAAGGAAACGTTAAAGGATACCCACTGCTTCTACTTTAATTTGGACAGTTCTGAAATAATATGAATCCTTTTTCATTACAAAACCAAAAAAAGACACGTATTTTCCCTCTCATTTACCGCACCAACATAAAAAGCATCAAGAATACAACAATAAGCTCCTGTCATTTTAATCACTTTCCATCTTCTTCCACCGAACACAACGCCAACGCCACCTGTAGCCAGAGAGCCCAATTTATACCCGGATTTCTGCCTTTTCCATGTAACGGTATGGTGTGCCGCGGCGCGGTTATCCCTGGAAAAAATATTTCAGACGAATATATAATTATAAAATAAAAATCTCAGAATTTTTAATTGTTCCGCTGCATTTTACGGTAATGAACGGTATAGTAGAGGTATGCAATCCGCATGGTATAGTTGGTGCAAATGGCGTCGTTGGTAGTCGGTACTAGGTGTGTATATATACGCCAGTGCATTCCCTGCATTCCCAATGAGAGCTACTCTTCCACATGAATTGGCCATTTCACATGGCTCAGTGGATTTTTTTGCCAGTGTAATCATCTTTTATACCATAATCTTTTCCACGCAACAATCCTTTGTGGAAGTTGAAATGTGCATAAAAAAGAAGGGAACAAAAAAATTCCTCCAAAGGCCATCCTCAATAACGAATGCCACAAGAAAAGTCGGTTAATTACACTCGACTCCATGCAGACTTCAACGTATATAATTGAAGAGGTCATGGTGTGCAATTTTGCACCTTTTGTTCTGTGTGAGGATAATGATGGCGTTGAAGTGGGGGAAGAGGATCCTTTTTTAGCCGGGTTTTCAGGAACAATGCAAGAAAAAAAGTGCAATTTTGTAGCAGATCCCAAGCCAGCGTTTCCACTCTAACTGTATCAAAATTTTTGAACTAAATGTGCCTTTGAATTGTATTCTTTAAAAAAAATTGGTAGGAAGCTGAGGCTACATTGATTGCAAAAATTAAAAGTAATGGCCTAAGGTGACTGCATTGTGGTACCCCAAAAACCGTTTGCAGAGCTCTTTCGTAGAAAATTGCAAAAGGCGAAGGGTTAGTGGAAACTAAAAGTTCTTAAAGGGCATGCGATTCTCACCAAAGTTAAAAAAAAATAGAGCTCACATCATAATGGTAGATGATAGAGAAGACGATTGTACATTTGAATGCATTTTTCAAGCTGGAACTGGAGTTAAGCACCACCATCAACGGTATGACTTTGTATAAATGACTCGTGCTAAGACACCTCCAATATTTCAATATTTGAACTACATTCAAAAGATTAAACAATGATTGACAATAATCAATGAGTAATAAAAGGCCTGGTTTTGTTTCATAAACACTAAAAAACTGAGTTGGTAACATTGCAAAGCAGTGCTTCTAATGGAATCCTCGAGGTGTTCGGCGGGTGATAGACCAAGAGAAATATGGTGGTCAACTGTTATTACGAATGAACAGTACCTACCAACATTTGCGATCGTCGTCACAGCCTAAATGTCCTAGTGCTTGCTAATAGTGATGGACTCAAGGACTTGGTGGCCACCCTATCTGCCTTTTTACAGTTTCACTTTTAAACTCAAGATGCAATCCCTTAAAAAAAACGAGATTACGAGTACAGCGTTTGATCGGGAATATTTAACATGGGTAGCATAGTTTTTTGCTTGGTCTGACTTTTGGTCAACTCAAGTCTAAGTAAGAAAAGTGGTTTGCTTCAAACTTAATTTGTATGGAGTCTGTAACTAAACCTCCAGTCATGGTTAAATGTCAAATGACGCTCCTTTTAATTAGTTTCTATCTGTGCTCTTTGAAATTAATTGTTAAATGTAATTTTGAAATAATATTATTGTTTCTATAGAAATGATCCCTATTTCCCAAACAAGAATCATTCGTTAAGGAAAAAAAATTTAAATTAAAATTCATACAGTGCAAGTGGCAGCTCTGGCAGCTTCAATTTTGATTCTTTTTTCATCCATTTTAGAACATTTTTTTTTCCATCACTTTGAATGCTGGTTAACGTAAAGTAACCTTCATTTGGCGTTGCTATTAAAAATGTTTGGTATTCTAGCTTCAAAAAGGTTCTATGATTACCATTTTAGATGAGAGGAGGGCAATGTTAAAAGCTGCATTTTGTAGTAGTTTTTGCTTACTTTTTTTTGTTAGGTCAACTAATGAATTCAAAGGTAATTAAGGAAAAGTAATTCGACAGGTGGTAGAGTTTTTGTATGTGAAAGTTTAGCGGCTAAAGATGACTTTTTGGATTGAGTGCTATAAACTGTTCTATAAAAAGCATCCACAATGTGTTTTGGAATGTGCATTAAAAGTTACGCTGGCTTTTTCAACGAAATAAATAATATTTTAAAGTGGTAGGTGGAACTTGGGTGGTATTGAAATAAAATTATTTTTGGTGTACGTTTTAGTTTTATTTTGTTCTGAGAAAGTCAATTTAAAATGACACACATGTCCGGCGCCAATTTGGCAGTGTAAATTTAAACAGTTTTTGAGCAGCTTTTTTTTTTTATTATTACTGAAGTATTGGCTCATCAGGTCTAGATTACTGGCGATTTCTCAATCCTAATTTCTTTTTTCTAATTCAGGATTACTCAGCAGAACTCGGAAGAAATCAAAATATGTATAACATGAGTTGACTTCTGGTATATCCTACACTTTACAACTCTAAGAGTTTTATCTTAATCATCATGTACTCTGCGAAACATTGGAGTGACAACGAGAAAGCGATGGGCACTTTCATACCGGGACAGAGTTGTACGAGGAAGCCTTAGACATAGAATTCAAATTGAGATAGCGTTGGACACAAAACTCGCACTGAGATAGTGATGGCCACTGAATTTTGACAACTAGCCACGGTGATAAATTGACGGTGGATCCTCATAAAATATGTAAGCTTCCCCGTCATTGTTTCTGATAATTACTTCGTTCATCAGTGCTACTATGTCTAGGAATCGTCATGGCGGCGTCTAGTTTGGCTGAATAACCCTTATATGAGTGGGTTCAGGTGGCTGTTCAGTTTCTGCAGGAGTCTTTTACTTGATTATATCGTGTTGTGTCGGCTTTCTCGGAGAGTCTCTTGTTTCTGACGTATTTTTTTTACCGCTTGCTTAATGTTTTCGTCCATTCAAATACATGGGACCTTATATACTGTCGAAAGCACTTTAAACTTGTTGAGGTATGGTTTTGCTGTCGTTTATCAGATAAGGAAGAATTAGGTTATGATTGGTTTTATCAGGTGCTTGTACAAAAGAAGCTTCACTTTTTGGCTGAGTCAATTTATTGTCTGCTTCAGTAGATGTATGCTTGGAAAGTCAAAGTAAGATTTTCTCAAAACTGCTGCTATAACTATTGAGTTTCTTGGTATCCACGCATTCTTTGACTGTCAGCTGCGTAATAAAACAAGCTCAGATGTGGCTGAGTTTACTTTGCCACATTGCTGTTAATATTTGAAAAGGCTTCGAATGGAAATGGAGCTTTTACTCTTCGGAAAGCTTTTCCTGGTGACATTGGTTTGAACTTTGAAGTATGTCAGCGGGTAGTGGGTGAACAAGGGGGTCTGTGCCTGTAAAGTTTCTAGAAACTCAAGATGGTAACGCTTGGCTTGTTGCTTGCTATCGGGTGCTTTACACCGAAATTTAAGAGGAGGTGCAAGGTGGAGTGTGTTTGCGAAATCTAAACTGAGTGTCAGGAATCACTCGATTTGAATGCAGTATGCATTTTTCGACTGAAACTTATTGTGAATTATCCTGACGCAAGGAAAACTAATTGACCGTGAGCTCATCAGAAAGTTAGCATTATATAGGTTGTCGGTTTTTCGGTTTTCGCCGTTTGTATTTAACGCCGTTAGAAGTGGCATTACACTATCTTGCGATTGGAAAATAGATCGGGAGCGTAGAAGCATAGTTGTATTTCTGTAACTTTCCTTTTTGAAGTTTTTTTCTACATCATCACTTTTTCAAAATGTAAGTTCAAAAAAAAAAATCCAATTATTCAATTCCTTGTCATTGCCAATCTTGATTGAGTTAAGCAGTTTTTTCGAATTTTTTTTCATTTAGAACTTCTTCTTAATTCATTTAATGAACTTTTACTCGCAGAGCCAGAACTCGCCCTGACTGTCATCACATCCAGCTCACATGAGTGTGTGGTATCGCAAGATATATGCTGCAAGTCTTAATTACAACGAAACTTTGTTAACAACTGACAAACTATTCATTAGGAGCTGAAGCATTACGCTTCGATAAATCACCTAATCAATCGAATTACCAATTAAGAAGGAGAGGGTGGCTCTGGCTTCCCTATGGCATACCTTTCTATCACGAAAGGGAAAGCAGCAAGGTTCTTTAATTGTGTTATCTCGTATGGGTTAAGGAGGTACTTACTTAACTGCATACTCTTCACTTCATCTCTCTATTTTCTTTCGGTCTCTGTGATATCATCGTTTGAAATTAAACCATATAAACAGATGCCAAAGGCCATCAGCATACTTCAACAGCTTAATGTAGATGATGGGTTACAGAGACAGGATCTGAGATCCTTGAATTTTCTTCATACACACATGTATAACTCAGTTTTAAGTTCATTTCGTAAAGCTATTTTATCCTGATTTCGAATCCTTACGATGTTGTCAAATCAAATTTACGTAAATGATTCTTCTTTTATCATCAGCATAGCATATAGGATGACATAATGCTATCCAGATTCCAGATACAGATATACATAGATACAGTAATCATCCTTGTTCTTTTGATTTAAATCCTTGAGAGGAGATTATCCATTCTGCAAGCAAATAGTAGGTAGGTTAGGTGCATGTATTAGTGAAGGACTTGGCACAATAAGAAGATGTTTTCGATGAATTACTGTGGTTTTGTGAATTTAGGTTACTGCGATGATATCAAGGACTATATGGAAACAAATGTAACATCAGTTTAGTGTACATCAAAATGTATTACCTTTTCAAAATGTAGGTAGTCATTTGCAGTCATGAAAAAAAAAATTAATTAAAGTTAAAAAAAACAGGGTGAATAGCTTTAATGAACTTCTTGCCAGTTGCAATATATTCGATGCTAGGTATACTCATGGATTGTGTCAAAGGGTGAATGTTATGGCGCAGGGAAACCAGTCCCGAAGTCAAAAGTCCCGAATTTATCCTTCGCGCTAATTTTTGTTTTATTCACACCTCAAACTGATTATGTTATGGCAACACTGGCCATACGTATAGTTCGCTCTTTTTTTTATATATTTAATGTCAAACGATGATTTAAGTAGACAGTCACTCTCAATCTCTACGAAAGAGAGGTTGTTCTGAACCATCCGGAGTTAATCAATAAATTTGGGTTTTTTTTATACAATTTTTCATACAGAAAAATTTATTGTGTTTGTATTTTCGATCGGAATCATGATGGTGCGGAATAGATTAGCTGAATAGCTTAAGATTTTGTTGTTGCATTCCTAAAAATGTTAAATCCAGTACGATGACTTTCGGAAGCCGTGATTTTTGGTCAAGCAGACATTTTAAGTTAGCGTTGAATAAGCTAGCGAAGGATGGAATTTCTTTCAATTATTTCTTAGCATTCTATTTTTACAGTTAGGTATAACAGAAAAATCCATAAAATTAAAAACTGTCCACTATTTTTTTTCTAAAAAAAAAAAAATACCAGGTGGGTCAAAAGTCCCGAATTAAGCTTTCCCTGCGCCGAATGTTATGCATGAACGACTAAAGAGAGATGATAATTTTCGAAGAATTTAGTTCCACACGATTGAAAATTCTTTGTTGGACAATACTGTAAATTTCGGAATTTGATGAGGTTGCGGTTGCAGTTCCACATCCGAAAAAGACGATTCTGATGAACAAATATGAAAAACTGATTGACTTATTTGTAAATGTGAGAAAGAGAGTGGGAGACAGAACGGAACCTTGGAGCACACCAGTCTTTTTTTTTTTTATTAGCTGACTAAAAGACGTCAAAAAACTTAATGGAATGGTTCGAAAGGTAACTTTTTCTCCTTCTCCATTGAAGAAGGGGTTCATTGATAATAAATGCACTAATTTTCGAAAAAAAAAAACAACCTGTTCACAGTGACTCCGTTAAATGCTTTTAATTATCAGGTGCAATATTGTGATTTTCTCCAAAATACTGGAAAGATTTATTCTTCTTTTAAGTGAAATAAACCGTCAGAAAATAATTGTATCTGTGGTCTTTTGAGGGTGCCTAGGATAAGTTCTTTAGCTGATTCAATTTCAAAGGCTTACCAAAATCGCAGCATTCCTTCCTTTGGGTCTTGTTTTGCCAAAATAAGACACGTAGTATTGCATAAAATGAAATAGCCCGTAACAGCGATTTCAAAGCAAAAATAATGGAAACGATTATACAGGGTGATTCACCAGCGTTGTGCCAAAAAGCTAGAGCGTGTAGGCTAAGTTGAGACAAGAAAAAAATCGTATGGGAGGGGGGGTCTATTCCCCTCCGTTTAGCCGGAAGGGGCAATTTTCTGAAAAATTGACTTATTTTGTAAAAAAAAATATTTAAAATCAACGGGTTCGTTTTCAACACCGTGTTATACCTTTTTGGAAAGCCAAAAACTTCTCCTTTTATTTTGTTTTTAAATTAAATTGTTTTAACGAATAGTTTAAAAAATATAAATTTTCAAACTCAAAATTTTGACAAAAAATTTGAAAAAATAATTTAAAAACTAATTTTTTTCAAAATTTTACGTAATTAAGTATAATTTTTGTTCTCAGAATTCAACGCTTCCATTAATCTTTAATCCAACACTGAAAACCGTATGGCTCTACGACTTTTTGTTGCCAAGGTATTCAAAAATAACCGAACCTACTTCTTCACAAAAACACGAAAAAATTGGCTAAATGGTCACTTGTGCCATCCCGTAAGGCTAGGTTTTCTTGTTTTTGTGAAGAAGTAGGTTCGGTTATTTTTGAATACCTTAGCAAGAAAAAGTCGTAGAGCCATACGGTTTTCAATGTTGGATTAAAGATTAATGGAAGCGTTGAATTCTGAGAACAAAAATTATACTTAATTACGTAAAATTTTGAAAAAATTTAGTTTTAAAATTATTTTTTCAAATTTTTTTGTCAAAATTTTGAGTTTGAAAATTTATATTTTTTAAACTATTCGTTAAAACAATTTAATTTAAAAACGAAATAAAAGGAGAAGTTTTTGGCTTTCCAAAAAGGTATAACACGGTGTTGTAAACGAACCCGTTGATTTTAAATATTTTTTTTTACAAAATAAGTCAATTTTTCAGAAAATTGCCCCTCCCGGCTAAACGGAGAGGAATAGACCCCCCCCTCCCATACGATTTTTTTCTTGTCTCAACTTAACCTACACGCTCTAGCTTTTTGGCACAACGCTGGTGAATCACCCTGTATATATTGAGTCAGAATTTGTAAGAGTCAAAATACTTCCCAGATTAGGAGTACCATAAGCAAAACTTGTGTGGATGATGTGCTTTTGAACCAGATGAACTGAAAGTCAGTGTTTGAACATGCTTATTGTGAACGAAGCTTGGAGCAACATAATTTCTGATGAATTCCAACTTATTCGAATTTCTTTCAGTGTTAAAACATCTGGACATTATACAGCAGGTTGAATGCATGTGACACAGAATTTCACTCTTAGTCCTTAAATTATCTTAAAATTGACCCAAACATTATCTATACATTGAACAGAGACAAAAAGAGCAAAATCCGAAACGGACGATTTATCTTCATCAATTGCGCAACATAAAAAAGCAATATGTATTCAAAACAACATACTAAGATGAGAGGCTTCGCCGTTATGTCAATATGCTCTGATCCGCCTCTGGAACATTCAATCTGCAATCTCTAATCATTTCGTTAACGTTTTTGGTTTTATTTCAGGGCTCAATGTGTGTGTGTATTTTTCCTAATTCCAAATTAAAATAATTCGAGTTGAAATGAGGAACTTAACCTATGTTCTAACGAACTCAAATAATACATTTTCCTAAATTACCAGTACCTAGGCCAATACTTTTCCTTACTGACGTCACAAACCCCAGAATCGATTTCGAGTTATTAAAACACAAAAAAATTGTTTATTCTACAATAGCTCCAAGGAAATCAATGATCGAAAAAGATTCCAAAAATTTATTAAATTTGTGATCTCAATACCAGAAATACAATACTGAATTGAAACAGTTTAAAGAGCAACTCTTTCACTCCAATTCTACCGTACCTACACATATGACATTATAAATAATTTCCGAGAATTTTACAAAATTTTAATTGCAAAACTGCAATTAAAGCTAATGGAACTTGTAGACAGTTCGGGGAACTTCATCCATCAATGAATGCAGTTAAGCCTATTTCATTAGATGGAATTGGTATGGTATTTCTTTGAATTCGATTATATTGAAATGAGTAACACTAAAATTAACTTTGGTTTTTTCTTGGAATCACGATATGTATTGGACACAAGTATTACTCAATACTGGGAGAAGGTCGTTCAAGGATTAAGAGTTAAGTTGCTCCCTCGAATTAAAAAGATAGAAACAAATTTTAGGCTCACGTTGGGCGCCATTTAAAAAAAAAAATCACAATCAATACAGTTTACTCACTCTGAATTATATTCCTCTGTGACGCTAACATGAATCCTCGTTACTTTGTCAAAATTTCCAAAGCATCAACTCGATTCTCTGAATTGATTGAATTTTACTTAATGCTATAGGCACTTACCTGCCCATACCTGCACACCTCACCTATTGCAGCAAACTTTTATTTCAAAATAACTAAAAATTCGCTTATATTCTACAGCTAGTATGGATATACGAAAATTGCATTTGAATATTCATTTAAATTAGCATCCACTTCCATGAGGATAGCTTGATACACAGAGGGCTCGAGTCCTTTAGAAATTTGTTTCAATTTTTTTTTTCCTTCACCAACATGCGGTTTTTGATTGTTTTATTTTTTTTTACTATGCCTTCAATGCCTTTTCACTGTGGTATCAACTTATATCCTGTGCAAAAAAAAAACACAGTTGTCAGTGAATTTGTCCCTACACAAAAAAAAATTACTCATACAAAAATAAATTGGTATTCAAAAACAAAATTTAGTTTACTATCTTGTTAACATTGGTAACTATTTGTGCACATTTTTTTTTAGAATTTTTTGTTGAAATATTGTTTTTTTTTTTAGATGGTTGGTGGCTCTTTTATGCGGTTATCCACCATAGATATAATCTGGTTTTTTTTTTATGTTCAGAATGGCATTGAAAAATTTGCAAAGGGAACGAACTACTCTGTTCGTTAAGGGTGAACCCAATAGCCAATGAATTTTTAAAAAAATGCTTTCTGACCACATTCCACGCAAACGAAGTGAATGCACTTTTACAACAAAATTTATTCCAATTGAATGATTGCATTTATACCAACAATGTGCCCTAGTAGAATGGAATCGAACGTAACATGAAGTTGTTATCCTTTAGATCAGGAGTCTACACTACAGTTGCAGCTTCAAAAATATGTATGTAAATATGTACTGCAAAATTGATATTTTCGAAAATGTACATAATATTATGCAGCTTAGAGACACAAAACATGTCGAAATTCAAGTCCTATGTTTAATTTAGTTAAGAGCGCAGGTACTGAGGTACTGACGAGGTTACTAATACCCTCATATTGAATTAACGCAGTTTGAGTAGCGTTATTGTAATGAAATAGGATAACAAAATAAAATAGATAGTGATCAGCAAATATCAACGCAAAGACAAAATCGAGCTGGGTAATGCATCCAACATTCTTTTAGTGAGGCTAAAAAATGAGCCTCTTTGATCAAAAGTACGTCCAAAGTTATGGCTCGATGGTTCCCAGCAATGCTTGAAAAGGATTTTTTTTAGAGGTATAGAACTGTAAGTTGCCAATACTGTTTTTATTGACTTCAATTTCATCACCTACCATTTGATTTATCTTAAGTTTGTTTTGCTATTTCATCATGAACCAATTGACGCCTTAACAACGCATGCAAATCGTTCAGATTTATTTCGGAAAGCATGGTTCTGTTCATTAAACGCAACGCCGGACTACGTTCATGTGATGGTCGACAAAATCGACCATCAGAGCAAATAATTCGATTAACGATGGAACGTTTTTGCATCACGTCTACTCTAAATAAGAACACTTTTCATCTTAGTTGTCGAACAGTACGTACTTAACGAAGAAGCTATTGCTTTTGATCATTCGGGATTTTGTACTTTCAGGATTTTGATTTTTCCCATTGTCAAGCCGTTGTTGAGACGCCGCCGCCGCACCGTTTCATCCAGAAAAACTGACAGTTTGGTGTGTTTTGAGAGTTGGAGGAATTAAGGCTAATTTCTTTTTTTAAAACAATGCCCGCCAGATGGTAACAGTCAATGGAGACCGTTAAATAACCACGATCAAAGACTTTTTCCTTCCTAAATTGAATTGTCTTGATGTGCGGAAGACGGCACAGCACGTCACAATTGATTTGTTGAAGGAAACATTTGGTGAGCGCATAGTTTCGCGTTTCAGACACATGAGTCCAAGATGATGTCAGTTAACAACACTATAGATTATGTTCCGTGGAGATATGTGAAGTCGTTACTCTACACCGATAAGCAAGCGATGAAGACTTGCAAAACCACATATCTACCTCAAAAAGAAATCCTAGACAAGGCGATAAATGATGTCCAACTTTCACTAACCAACTCCGTTATTCAACGCCCAAAGGTGCTGAGCCTGCTTTCATTGTGGAAGTGGTAGATAAGCGGGATACCCCATCTGCCATATATCAGTCTCCCTACTATCTAGAAAGATAAAAGCCTCTATTTGGATGAATCCACTTAAACGCACTCTTAGGAAATATTCATCATTGGGATAGCAAGCCCCAAATACTAGAAGTCATAAATCTTGTAACTTATGAGCCCGAACAAGAACAACAAGAAGTTGTCTATCTTCTATCCGCTGAAATAAATATATGTCTGACTCTGGTGTTGTGTGTAATCCAGAGCAGGTCTTGAAACACTGCGTCTCAAACACCCGAATCTCTTTCAATCGAGATGAGTAAATAAAAAGGCTAATCATAGGGAGTCATCAGCCGTGTGAAAGCCATGCAGGAAGTCACCATTGACCTACAACAATCAAGCCAACTGCTGTAAAATTCACCTCTTGTTTAAGACTATGCAATCATTACTGTCTTGTATGTCTGGACTTCATGATAAACATCAGCAAATCAGAGAGTGGGATCAAAAATGTTCATCACTTACTGATGAACAACTGAATGTAACGTGTTCGCGTTCCTCTCAATCTCATTTTAGTAAAAAATTGCGAAAGAGCAATGTAAGTATATTCAACAAACAACAAAAACAAACACTCGAAACGGTAATTTGCGCTCTATACCGTCCGCCATAATTAAGGGCGATGTTTAACTTATGTCAAGGTGTATACAAAATTAATTGTAATTTTGGCGAAATCCCGAATTTGTGCGAAAATTTTTTAACTGGCGTTCAAATTGTTGACAACTTTTCTATTTATTGTTTAAATTGTATTTAAAGTGACAAAACTTGTTTATTAATTTCAATAAAAAAGTTAAATGAAAAACTCATCTTTAGCTCTCTTAATTGACCCAATTTATCCTGTTTCGCATGCCTTCGCATTTAAAGGACCAGGACCAGGATAAAACTTTTAACTTTAAATCAAAATTTGTTGGTTCAGTATTCGTTTTTTGTGTGTGGATATGTGTATGTGTGTGTGTCATTATTTAACTGTAACCACTTTTATTTTTTGTTATTGTTGTTGTAAAAGGGAAAGTTAAAACTGTATTCATAATATTGAAATTCGTTAACAACTGAATCTATTTTCTCACACATTCACAATCCGAGGTCGACAAAAGTTTGCTACTTTTCAAAAAGGTATATGTGAGTCCCTATCTAGCTACCCCCTCTCTCCTAAATTGAGGATTCACCATACAACAACAAAAAAGGATATTTCAAAACTTACATACAAATGCAGTGTTTTCAGTGAAAATTCATGTTGCACGTTAGGATGATTGCACGTAAAACTTTTTGGATTCGCTTCATGGAATTGCAAAGCAGTGAACTGCACATATCACGAAGCAAACCTCCCTAAAAAGTTTCATCCATGAGAGATCCTTTTTGGCTTTGGCTTGTGCTTTAGCTTGTGCTTGGTTGGTTGGTGGTTTGGTTTGCACAATGGCGTTTTCTCTCATTGAATTTACTCGACGGAAAATTTTAAGGTTACGTTTTGTATCTGTATCTGTATAGGTAGGTATAACCTACTGTATATTATTTAGAAACCGTTCACACCATGGAATAGAATGATAAGAACAAACTATTCATGTTGGGCCACCTTTGCGTAGCCTTAACAATTAGATTACCAATTGGAGTGAAAAGTTGAAATTGTTATGTACAGCAGCGTGCTGCAGCAGCGAGCGCAGCTCATCATCAAGCTAAAGAAGCAATTTCGAGGGATTTTCCCTTTTTATTTGGTTTTAGCTTGTGTTTGATCATGTGTGTGTGTGTAGGAGTTTTGAAAAGTTTTCGTTTATCCTTCGAACAGTTTATGGAGAGTTGTTGTGCTAGTCTGTTTTGGGTAAAAAGTCAGCGATTTTTGTTTTGATGTGGAAACATGTTGCTTGCCAGTGATGATTAAATATTGGAAAGGATATTTTAAGGCTGCAATAGTGACATTTTGAAATGGAGGAAAATTGGAATTATTTCACGCAGTATTCTTGAACATGTTGAAGAGATACAAAAGGCGTTCTTCCCCTCTAACACTTTCGGTATCATGCATTGATATCGGTAATGGCCAATTAGATTTTAAGACGTTTACAAAAAACTCTGTACATGATGTAATAGGAAATGTTTTAAAGACGTGTACAGTTGGTGTAGAGTATAGGCTATCTCCTTTTTTAAGGATGGGGTAGATGGTACTGAGATGTCAATTATTGCAGATGGCTATACTCTATCTATCGTCTTATGGGAAAACTTTTTTCAAAATCAGTAGCACCTAGATCCGACAAGCCTTATTCAGCGCACATCTGAGTGTGCTCTGATTGTTTTTTTTTTTTTTTTCTTGAGTTCTGTGCAATTTGTATTTTTAAGTCGTGTATTTTGTGCTTAATCTACTTAATACATATTACATACCAATAGATACCTGCTATCTTGTTTCACCCAAAGACCACTTTCCTCTACAAACACCAGTCCCTTGTATCTGTGCTGTGAGTCTTCATATGTTAGATAAACGCAAAGAAGTATTGCCACCCGCTTACAAAAGAACATAAGTGCTGTGAGCAAAAAACAACGGGAAAACTCAACAATCTGTGAGCATATCTAGGACAATTCAGATGAACGTCTCTGGCTTCATTTTTAACAAGCAAAGGTTTTGGCTCAAGAAACACACTACATCCTAAGGTTCGCAAAGCGTTTGAAATAAAGCGCCATCAAAATTTCAATCGAGACGACAGTTTTAAGCCTTCATGGGATCCAGTCATAAAAACCTTACTACCATCCCAGATTACACTTAAAACACCCTGTCATGCAGGGAGTATTGTTTGCTCCCGACAACCTCTACACTTCAACAACAACAACACCATGATATAGAACAGCGTAAGCACCGCTACATCCTGCATAGCTAATCTAACACATAATTTTTCAACTGCAGTTTCCCGGTGACCAAATGAGAGGCAAACATATACTGCAAATTTATGTTGGACAGAGTATAGAACATATCCAGCGAGTACAAAAATTTCTGATTGTAGAAATATTGGCTCTCGCTGCTTTGTTAGTTTTTACGCTCACGAAAACTGCTCTGGTCTCCTTAAGGGTCGGCCGACACACGGGGCCCGTGCCCAGGGCCCCTAACAAGTCAAATCCACGTTTCAGACGTGTGGTGAGATGTTTCGACTGGATTGATATGGTTTCTGTCAAATTTTTGTGAGTTTACATCCTTCTCGACGGAAGAGCTTGTCGCCAAGTGTTCCCCGGCATTGCACAAAATTATAAAAATTTCAATTGGATTAGTGAATGGGTAATACTAGCAGCGAGGAATAAGGACGTCAAAAGCTTGAATTTCATTAAGTTAAATAGTTGTCGAACTGCATATACACAAATCCGTTGAATTTTGTCCAAGGGTCCCGGCATGGCCAAAGACGGCCATGTTCACATTGGCTGATACCGGTTCCTCGTTTTCGGAAACCTGGCTGAAGTCAGATGTACTGATCTTTTTTAAAAACAGCCTCTCTAGATAATTTAGAAGAATGCGCATAATTATGCATATCACCGCATTTGAAGAGTCCATAGGGCGGATAGTAAATCTATAAGAGTATCACTGTTTGTTTTTTATTTCCGACTTCATGTTGATGGTAATATGTTTTCTAACAAAAACAAATTGCGTAAGACCTCCGTAGAGAACTTTAAAATGGACAGGAAATCCCATCATATAAAAAATTAAGACCAGCTGTGCAGTACAATTATGGAAATTAACATACAACAGATTTTAATGAAAGCATACACCGTACAGCTCAACAAAGAAAATAAAGAAGTCTTATCGAAGCGTTATCGAAACATGAAGGAAACTATTAAGGCGTACAGAGCTTTTACCGAGACAAGAGCTTCCGTAAGTCCTTATTGAAATACTTATTGCATCATTCAATCTTTTCCTGAATACAAAATTAAAAAGAAAAAATTTAACGAACATTTTTTGTTGATGCCTTATCGAAGCTAAGACTTGAGCTAAGCTGTCCTTAAATATTTATTTTATTTTTTTTTGTTTCTACTTAATCATCGCAAGTAGCCAGATCATGAAGAATTAAGATAGATGTTTTTTTTTTGCTAATAGCTGATACTTTGACACTATCATTGGCTTATTTCAAGGATCATCTTTGGAAGACTTTTCAATCGAAGGAAAGATTCTGAATGACTTAAATTTATTTTGTTTCACAAAAAAAAAAACATATAATAACTGACTATTATGAAACACATATTTTCTCAAATAACTCCTCCCGCAGCTGTTGCTGCTAAATTTCTTTTTATGAATACCTTGCTAATGGTTCCTTTATCCTTTTCCTTTTTACTAAATTATTCCTTATTTTTGCTTCGAAAAGAAAAGAAAAAATCATAATTATTTTGCTTCAATAGTCGACTCTTTCTCAATCAACGACAGCCTGATTATGATGCCATGTCCTGTGTAGAAAAATTATGGCATAATGAATGCGAAAGAGGATTAATTTGTCTTTATTTTCGTGTCCTTTTTTTCTTCTTTTTTCTTATTTACTTTGAAAAGTGTCCATTCAAAGTGAAAATTAAATAAAAATACAACTATAAAAAAATGTCATTTTACAATGACGAGGATGATGATGATGATGATGGTAGTAGTAGAATACCGTTAGGACCTCCACTCCGGAAGGACTAGAAAGTGAAGTTCGCTAAAAAAAAATATTTATATATATGTACATAATAGTCCAAGAGACCTAAGAAGAGTGGTGGTGTTAGAAAAAAAAGGGAAAATGATAAAAACAGACGGATGCTGTTCGTGTCGTCGTTGTTGCACTGAAAGAAAGACGACGGACGGTGAACTAGGACGAGCTAGGACGAAAAGCAAGAAAAAAATAGTAACCAACTTCAAAGGAGATGCATTAAGTTGTATTTAATGATAGAACTTTAAATGAAAGTGTTCCGTAAGTGGGAAACGTTGAAAGAATGCCCAACAAGAAAACACAACATAAACGTTGTTAGTTTTTGCAGCGCAAAGATAGTTAAAGGCGTTAGAAAAGTGCACAGAACTTGTACGTGACAAAGGCTGCTTTTTAAGAAAAATAATTTGAAAAAAAAGTAGGAACAAACATTTTCAAACAGAAAAAAAAAACAATTGCTTAAGTTTAAGTTTAAGTAGCTATGTTGTGTACAAAGGAGCCATAAGCGAGGACGAAAGATTAAGGGATCATAAAGTTAAAACTAATGTACTTTTTATTGCTGCGTTTGCTCTAGTTTTAAGTTTAATGCAGACGATGTGAAATTGTTAATAATTTTTTTTTTTATTAAGGTTTGTTGACCATTTATGTTTTGATGACGATGGATTAAGAACAACACGAGTAACTTGTGCTGGAATAAAGAAAAAGAATCTTTTTTTAAATTGTCTCTTAACAGACTATTAAGCAGTATAAATATTGCTTATATTGGGGCGTCACTCAGACCTGGCTTTTTCCTGACCCACTAAATGTTTTGATTGCAAAAGCGGGATAATAAGAAACGGGATTTTAAGAAGGTGGGATATCGATCCCAACCCCAAAATTAGTTTTCGTTAGTGCCAGTGTGTTACGAGCGTTGCGCCAATCTTTCGGTAGACGTGTTGGCCCTTCACAGGCGATACTTGAACAAACGGTTAAGCCAACAATCGTATTAAACGATCATCGCCATTATGTAAAAGTGTACAACAGAACTCCAAGGCTCTCAAATCCTCTCCGTGCATTTAAGAACTCGGCCTTGCTCAGATTTAAACTTGACGAATATCGCGTCGGGACTTGAACGTATACCCGTATACAAAATCCAACAGAACCAGTTAGAAAGTCCATGATCATAGATAATGCCGTTAGTTTTCGCTGAATGGACTTCAGAGCGTTTGGAAGAGGACCCAAATTTCTTTTATCTTTACTGCGACAAGCTGGATTTTTGGATGAATGGCTGCGTAACAAGCGAAATTGCCGAATATAAGACGTTATCGAGTTTTAGTTGGGATCGCTGGAATTTGACACCTGTCAAACTCAGCTGTCATCTGAAGTGTCATGACATTAGTTGAATGTTTGCTATTTATAATAGTGGATCGCTTCACAATCGCTATGATCGTTATAATCGATCGACTATGCAAGAAATTTGAAGAAAGTGGAAGCGTTACTGATGTCGAAGTCCTATACTTCATCCTAATGAATGCACAGTCAAAAGTATTGCTGCTGTAATTGCAAGTGTTGCTGATGATCCGAATTTATCGTTTTCCCGGTGTTGGCAGCAATTGAATTTGTCTGAACGTGATGTGAACGATTTTTTTTTGGCCAGCGGGCGATTGAAGATCATATGATTTGGACGGCATGTATTTCCAACAAGCCACATAACACGACCAACGACGTGAAAGGTGGCAATTAGAGCCCTGAGATTTTGAAATTTCCGACTAGAATTCCTTTTCTGTCCTTTAATGTATTGTCCTCTCATTTCGCCTATTGCTTGTCCTGACCCCTCTCTGGCCCATCTCTGACCCCACAATTGGAATCCAGCAAAAACCTTGAATTCTTAATCTCATAATTCCCTGACTAATTAATTCATTTGTTTTTATTTCCACACAGCCATTTTTCTTTTTATGCACACAACTCCCTTGAACTTTGTTCCCTAGCAGGATGGGTTACTTAATTTGTGGTTATCTCGCAAAATAACTCAACACAAACAAATCGAAAGAATCCTTGATATACAATCTGTTCACTCTCTTGCCTTTAGCTTCAGTATTCGACAAAACAAATCGAAAAACTTTTTACCTATCCCCCTCCCACCAAAGCCGCCTTTAACACCTCACGAAATAAATTCCACCATTTGATGTACTTATACACTAACCACTCTGCCAACGCGCCATCAAACAAATGAAATCCTTGCAAAGTCAGACTCAAACTCAATATATAAACAGCTGGTAGAGGTAGAGAAACAAAGAAACAAGGACTTCAAAAACAAAAGAAGAAAAAAAAAACAACTGCTCCTCTCTCTTCTGCGTGATTTTCATTACGCCATTTTGCTTGAGATAATATACTGGTTTACCCAAGCCATAAGGATATACCATTGTTATCTGAATGCTACTGGCTGCTGGCTGCTGGCTCCTGCTCCACAACCTTCAACCTCTCAAGGCTCCCCTAATGAGGTGGCGAGGAATAAACATAAAGTTTTTCTATCAACGCTATTTTTCCTTGTGTCCTATTTAACAAGGATACACTCAGTAATTATGACATGATGTGTGAGGAAATACTAGAAACTATGTACATGTACATTTATATAGTACGCGCAGTACGGAATCGGCAGTCGCAATGGCAATGGCAGCAACCATAAGGTTTTCCAACCCAATGTCATAACCATATTTTTTATAAGCCCCTTTTGGCACCTTAAACTCGTCCTTTTTTTCCTGGATGTGTGTGGGGATAGTGTGTTTTGTTAGCAGAAAAGTTCTCAAAAAAAAAAAAGAGAGAGGGAGAACATTTTTGGATTGTCATTGGATTTCACATTTGTTGTTTGCCTTTCGATTCCTTAAGAGAAGAACTTCTTGTTGCAACCTACATACATACAATATACTACACTATAAGAAAAAGTCCTGTTGCTTGCTCCTGGTGCTTCTGCTTCGAAGGATATCAGCAATATCAGACAGCCATTTGAGGGTAAAAGAATATGTTTCCCTATGCTTTGGCTCCTCTATATTGTACAGTCACAAGGTATAAAGATGGAGCATGGAGGACCGAGGAGTGTTTTTGGGGGCAAAGATGGCGGCGATTACAAATAACTTTTTAGCGAAATATATGTGAAAAGTTTTCCAATTCCAATTTCGAAGTTGCCAGTAGTTTTTGGAAGTTAATCGGGTTTTATATCCTTTTTCGAATAAATCCGAGCCGACATTTATTGGCATTGAAAGCTGAGTGAAAATTATTTCATACAATGTGTATTTAACATTTTTTTGTTGTTGTTTTCTTTCTCATATTTTTGTGAAAAGATTGATTTGGAAAATATTTCTGGAATACATAGTTAGGTTTTTTTTTTTTTTTTTGTGGGGTATTGGGTATAGTTTTATGGAAGACAATATTAGTTTAAGATGAAATGTGACTTTTTGGAATGAAGTCGTAGATGTTGTAATAAATTTGCAGTAAAATTGAGGGTATTTGGTTTACCCACATATCAAGCTCTATGAAAAAAGTATCAGGCACCATGATATGGCTGAGCCTTTTTACTATAGGTACACCTAATTGTTCGGCTGTAAGTAACGTAGCATTTCAACTTCCCTTGGAGCTTGGGGTAGCAACAATATCTTCCCACCTGTCCCGATTCGCGGCAACAGTCCTTATATATATTTTTTTTTTTATTAATAACCCCATTAAGGAAGTTTGGATAGGAAATAAAGGGAGATACCGGTGCACATTAGTTTGAATGTCTGTAAATCGCAATTGGGGGGAAAATCGAGCCGGGTAAAGCATTTCACATTCTTGTAGTGCGGCTGAAAAATGAGTCTCTATACTTAACAGTGTTTCCAAAGTTAGGCTCGAGGGTAGATTTGTGAGCATTTCTAGCGATGCGTGTGTTACGGGGATATTGTTTAAGGGGAAGAATGCATCTGGCTATTTCGCAGGTCAACTGTCTATAAAAGTCGCTATATACAACAGGTTGAGGCAAGAGACATTACGAAGGTGGCTAAAAGACCAATTGTATTCGTAATAGTCTTATCACCAATCAACTTTAGCCTAAGCTGTGGCCATGGTTGTATTCCTTGAGATTGAGCTTCTTTATAACTACTGATTACCTGTTAACAATTCCACGTTCGATATGGCGCGCGGCCACAGGATCAACAGAATTTACTGCAGACAACGCTGTTAACGAAAGCCTGCAGTCTGCTCGATATTTAGCAAAGCATTTTCATGTTTCTGAACGGCAGAACAGATTTCACGTTGGGTTCAAAGAGTTTAAATTTGGTGCATAGCAATTCTTTCGTGAATTTCCACACAGGAGAAAGGATTTAAATTGCACCATGGGGGTGCTTTATGACTGCTCAGATAATCGATGCCTAGGAATTACTTGTTGAGTATGCTTTGGCCCGTGCTCATTAATTTGTTCATGATTTATCTGATCGAACTCTTTTTCAAAATCTACAAACATGAGGTAACGCGGGGGTTGATACCCAGAAGATTATTCAAGGATTACCGACGAAGAGGCGCGAATCAAACCTCAGCATCGTGTGCCCTATCCACAAGAAAGGAGCTTAATGTCGCCTATAAAATTTTGCCGGCTTTTCTATATGAAAGTCTGAAACCTTTCGTATGTGAACTGATTCACCCCTATTAGTTTGGTTTCAGGCCAGATAACTCAACCATCGACCAAATTTTTACACTTTGACAGATTTAAAAAAAAGACCCAAGAATCCCAGATCGATTCTCAATACCAATTTATTACTTTTAAAGTCGCCTATGACAGCTTGAATAAGCTATACAGAGCCATTTAGCTACTCGACATCCTTGCTTAATTCTTTCAATTGTTCATGATGACTATGGAGCAGACGCGCTACTCCGTCACACTCTTGCCAATCGCTGTTTCTTCGGTCTTAGAAGATTTCTTTGCAACAAAGCCCTCTCTCAAGGTCCAACAATAAGCTATACAAAACCCTGATCATCCCAGTCCAGCTATACGATCAGAAGCAGGGACAAGAAAATGGAAAGCGGCTGGGGTGCTTTGTGAGGAAATTCATCGGGTGATATTCTGTCCCGTATTTATCAATGGATTATGGAGGAGAAGATTCGTTGACAAATTTAACGGGTTATACAGCGAATTATAGATATACACGACCGTTTCGTTTGAGAATAATTTTATTAGTGACATAAAAAGATAATAGATACTACTCTGTTACTACTCTGTATGCCGATCATGCAAGCAAGGCATGATAGTGGGAACAACATCGACTGCAGAAATGCTGACGTAGTGTCTGTTCCCACGAATGCAACTGCGATGATCGGATACAGAGTATCACATTCGTTTTGGTTAAGTGTATATAGATATATACAGGGTGATTCACCAGCGTTGTGCCAAAAAGCTAGAGCGTGTAGGCTAAGTTGAGACAAGAAAAAAATCGTATGGGAGGGGGGGTCTATTCCCCTCCGTTTAGCCGGAAGGGGCAATTTTCTGAAAAATTGACTTATTTTGTAAAAAAAAATATTTAAAATCAACGGGTTCGTTTTCAACACCGTGTTATACCTTTTTGGAAAGCCAAAAACTTCTCCTTTTATTTTGTTTTTAAATTAAATTGTTTTAACGAATAGTTTAAAAAATATAAATTTTCAAACTCAAAATTTTGACAAAAAATTTGAAAAAATAATTTAAAAACTAATTTTTTTCAAAATTTTACGTAATTAAGTATAATTTTTGTTCTCAGAATTCAACGCTTCCATTAATCTTTAATCCAACACTGAAAACCGTATGGCTCTACGACTTTTTGTTGCCAAGGTATTCAAAAATAACCGAACCTACTTCTTCACAAAAACACGAAAAAATTGGCTAAATGGTCACTTGTGCCATCCCGTAAGGCTAGGTTTTCTTGTTTTTGTGAAGAAGTAGGTTCGGTTATTTTTGAATACCTTAGCAAGAAAAAGTCGTAGAGCCATACGGTTTTCAATGTTGGATTAAAGATTAATGGAAGCGTTGAATTCTGAGAACAAAAATTATACTTAATTACGTAAAATTTTGAAAAAATTTAGTTTTAAAATTATTTTTTCAAATTTTTTTGTCAAAATTTTGAGTTTGAAAATTTATATTTTTTAAACTATTCGTTAAAACAATTTAATTTAAAAACGAAATAAAAGGAGAAGTTTTTGGCTTTCCAAAAAGGTATAACACGGTGTTGTAAACGAACCCGTTGATTTTAAATATTTTTTTTTACAAAATAAGTCAATTTTTCAGAAAATTGCCCCTCCCGGCTAAACGGAGAGGAATAGACCCCCCCCTCCCATACGATTTTTTTCTTGTCTCAACTTAACCTACACGCTCTAGCTTTTTGGCACAACGCTGGTGAATCACCCTGTATATATATATATATATATATAACTCCTCCATTGCCAGAGAGAGCTTTATTGTTTGGTATGAAATACAATATTTTTACCATAATTTGATCAAATGTCCTTTTTGTTAAAGCTTCTTTTTTCAATATGTTTTTTTTTTTTTTTTTTTAATACAATATTTTTACGTACTTTTTTCAATTTTCAATACATTTTTGGTATGAAATACAATATTTTTACCATAATTTGATCAAATGTCCTTTTTGTTAAAGCTTCTTTTTTCAATATGTTTTTTTTTTATATACAATATTTTTACGTACTTTTTTCAATTTTCAATACATTTTTGGTATGAAATACAATATTTTTACCATAGTTTGATCAAATGTCCTTTTTGTTAAAGTTTCTTTTTTCAATATATTTTTTTTTTTACTACAATATTTTTAAAATATAATTTTTTTTTTTTTTTTTTTTTTATACATGTTTCAATGAAAAATTTATATGAAGGTATTTATTATTTTTTTTTTTTTTTTTTGTGTATACAATTTATAACGTTTTTTCAACCTCTTTAAGCATCGAAGTGCTGCCTCACCTGTGGCAGTGGAAGTTGAACTTCTGGTTCAGGCTGTTGGATTTCATGTCTCTTACATGATTTTAAGCGAGTGAAGACAAAGATAATCAGTCCGATTATCGTTGTAGTAGTAATAAACGCAATAAGGGTCCAATTGATAACAGATAAGGATGTAGCAGGTTGTAGCGTTATATGTTTTACTGCTAATTGGTCCTTTAAAAGTTGAGCGATGCCGTCCAGTCTTATATCCTGAAGAGTGATTTCTTCGATGTTTTCATTAACCGATAACTCTGGTTGGGTTAAGGATGGTAGAACCAGTGGGTGGCCTAATTCGTAAGCTTCAACATTTTTGAATGATTTGGTATTAGTATGAAGGCTACAGTTAGTAGGCATTTCGATAAGGTACGTTCCTGATAATGAGCTGAAATCACTATGTTGCTGACAGCTCATTTTAATCTTCGTTTCTTCAGGGAATATTGCAATGATATAGTTTGGACTTATTTGCTCCATTATTGTATTCTCAATTTTAACTCTCACTGATTTACATTTGTTTTCGGTTTTACTTGTCTTTATTTTTAGCATTTGGACAATGCAGTCTTCTTCTCGGATTTCTTCAAACATAAATTGATTTTGGCAGTAGTACAGATCTTGCACTTTTTGGCATGGATTATCGATGTATTGTGCATGTAACTCGCTGATTACCAGGAAAGGTTTTTTTGGCATAATGAGGGTTTTATTTTTTGAAGGAATTGGATAAAGGTGGTAAAAGGAGTATAAGTCGGGATACATGATAGGAAAATGTATTATAAATACTATTCTCTCATTAGTCTGATAAGACTCAAGTTCTAATATTTCATAATAATAATGAAGATCTAATATGTAAGAACCAAACATCAGTTCGTTAGCTTTATAGCTTTGGGAAACCTCACGAACCATGAAATGCATGTCTTCAATTTTGAGAATGCTACTGTGAAGAATCTTTAATCTTGCGAACGCAATTGCATTTTCTAAATTGTCAAGAAGGTGTAGCATTATATTTGAAACATAACTTATTTCATCGAGAGCATTCTTTGCGAGTAAGAAATCGTTTGTACTAGGATTGCTTGCTTTTCGTATTTGATTATTCTTTGTCAACAATTGATCTTCATTTTGCTTAATTAAATTTATAGTGTTATTAAAATCTTCTATAATTTTAGTTGAAATTGAAATTTGTTTATTTAAAGTATAAGCGATATTATTTTGATTATTTTGCAAAGAATTTATAACGTTATCGTAGTGTTTGCCATCTTCAGAGTCAAGATTTCCCGTAATACTCTTAAAAACAGTACCTAGTCCGTCTATAATTCCTCTTTTGATTCGTTTAGTATAATGTATTGACCTAAATTTTTGTTTAATCAGATTAAGTTGAAAAATTACCAGATTATCCATATTTTTCATATCGGAATAAGGTTATAATAATATATATAAGATATCAATGGATTTGTTCTATAACTGATATTGGTTAAAAATTTTGTTCATCTCATCTTCCATCGCGACTAGGTCGTAGTAGTGTATAAAAGTATGAAATGTTTGCCTCATTCTTGCGTTTCCAAGTTTAAACGGAAGTATTCCAGGATTTGCTTCAAGGTTTGTAACCTTTATTTGAGCTTGAGAACCGATGAGAAATGGAAGCAAAATGATTCTGAAATTGTAGGAAATTAAGGGCGTCTTAAATTATTTTTATGATAAAAAGTATCGGGTGTTTGAATAGTTAGCCCATTATCGTTTGTGACTTGCTGGGGCTTAAACCTTGGATTAACTTTATTTCGAGCAAGTGTTTTATGATAAGCTACACGACTTTGCTCGTAGTTCAAAGGTTCATGTCTGTTTTTATTTAGATTTTGTATTACAGATTGTTTATGTGAAAGAATAGTATTACTTATGTTCTTATACATTTCTATAGTAAGGTCTTTATGTTCTTTTATGTAATTTGTAAAAAGATTTTTGCTCAAATCAATATCAAAAGGATTGTTTAGGTCAAGGTGACCATTTATTATGTTTATTGGACTATATTTTGTAGCAGAATGAATTGAATGATTGTAGCCAAGAAGTGCATAAGGCATTTGGTCTAATATATTCATGTTCTTTTTTGTTTCTTGTAAAATTCTGATATGTTCTATTATAGTTGAATGAAATCTTTCGATGTTTCCGTTTGAATTTGGGTGGAGTGGTGTAATATAGTGTACATTTATTTTGTGAAGCAGTGCAAACTCTTTGATGACATTGTTTTTCAATTCGGAGCCATTGTCCATAACGAATAATTTTGGACATCCATGGTGTGTAAAGAAGGTTATTAACGCTTTTGTAACGTGAATTGAAGTCAATGCATCTATTGGGTATGCCTGTGCATATTTTGAAAACGTGTCTATAAGTGTTAAGAATTTTTGTGTTTTAATAGTGAAAGTGTCCAAGTGTACAATTTCGAAAGGTTTGCTGGGGGTTGGGGTTATTTCGAATTTTTGTCTTGGAGGGTTGCGGTCGTATTTCATTCTCTGACATAGTGAACACAAGTTGATAAATTTCATGACACTACTTTTAATGTTTGGCCAGTAATACATTTTTTTAATTTCATTTTCTGTTTCAATAATACCACGGTGGTTTGTAATGCCCTCGTGATATTCCTTTATTATATTTTCCTGCCATTGGGTATCATGGACATCTTCTAAAATATTGTTACAGAGAAGCAATGATATTGAAGAGTTTTTGAATGTTTCCTTAAGGACTACAGAGAATCTAGGAATAAATTCAGGTGGTTTCAAGTTAATTGCAAATTTTTTTTTGGTTGTAGAAAATTCTTTAAAAATATCTATTATTTCGTTCTCAAAATTTGATTCTGTAACTTCAATAGTAGTTCTAGTCTTACTCCCGAATAATCGACGTATTTTGGGTGGTTTTGGAAAATGGAGTACTGTGTTTATAAAAATTTGGGTTTTAAAATAATTTATAGGTGTATCAGATATAGGAATTTCTAAAATGGGGTTTTCGTGGCTACTATGAACAGTTTCAGAGTCAGAATTATCTAAATTGTAGTCAACGTTTGACTCAATTTCATCTGCGTCGGGGTTTTCATCAATGTTACCAGCTATTGAATTATTATCTGTGACTGGGTTAAAAATATCACTATTAAAATCGGTCAAAGTTTCATTTATGTTAAGCTCACATGTTTTTATTCGTGATAAAGCATCAGCATTTGAATTTTGGATACCTTTTTTATAAATAATATTGTAGTCAAACTCATCTAGTTTTAATCTCCATCTTATTACTCTTGAGCTAGGGTCTTTCATTGAAAACAACCAGTGTAACGGCTTATGATCCGTATATATATTAAACTTTTTTCCATACAAATATGGGCGGAAATATTTCGTAGCCCATACGATTGCAAGAAGTTCTCTTTCAATCGTGCTGTAATGTTGTTCTGAGTCATTTAAAGTCCTTGATGCATAAGCAACAGGTCTATCTTGATTTTGGGTGCCTTGCGACAAAACGGCTCCGATTGCATATTGACTTGCATCGGTAGTAAGATTAAATGGAACAGAAAAATCAGGGTACTGAAGGATCGGTTCATTTATTAATAGATTCTTACAAGTTTCGAAACACTGGATGTATTTAGTATCGAGAGTTATTTTTGCACCTTTCTTTAAACAAGAAGTCAGTGGCTTTGTTATTTTTGCGAAACTAGGTATAAATTTTCTGTAGTATCCAAGGAGTCCCAAAAAGCTCTTCAATTCTTTGGGAGTTTTTGGAATCGGAAAATTTTGAATACATTCAATTTTATCTGGGTTGGGTTTTATTCCAGAAGTTGTTATAATATGACCCAAGTATGCAGTCTCTTTTTTTAAAAATTCGGATTTGTCAAGTTGTATTTTAAAATTCGCATCTCGTAAGCGTTCAAATACTTTTTTCAGGTTAAATAAATGCTCTTGTAGTGAGGTAGAAAAAATTATGATATCGTCTAGATAGACGAAACAGATAATGCCTTGAAGACCTTCTAAAATGTGGTCCATTACACGTTGAAATGTAGCGGGCGCATTTTTCAAGCCAAATGGCATTCTAAGGAACTCATAGTGACCATTTTCAACGTTGAAAGCGGTCTTTTGAATATCTTCGGGGTGCATCTCAATTTGATGAAACCCGCTTGCCAAATCTATCGTTGAAAAATAATTACATTTACCAAGTTTATCCAAAACATCTGAGATATTGGGGATAGGATATCGGTCATCTATAGTTTTATCGTTGACCTTTCTATAATCGACGACGATACGCCATTTTCTTTTTCCAGAGGCATCGGGCTTTTTCCCAACTACCCAAATTGGAGACGACCATGGCGAACTGCTAGGTCTTATAATATTTTGTTCCAGCATTTTGCGGATTTGTTTATTTACCTCAGTTTTGTGGACAAAGGGGTAGCGATAGTTTTTTTGATGAACTGGTATTTCGTCACAAGTTCGAATTTCATGTTTTATTTTATTTGTAAAAGAGAGATAGGTATCATCAGAATAAAAAATATCGGAAAATTTTGTACAAAGGGCAATTAATTTTGTTTTTTCTTCTTCATTCATATGATCGGTTCTTATACGCTGTTTGATATCCTGAAATTTTGTTGTTTGGGTTTCTAATATACTCATATGAAAGAGTTCGATATTGTTTTCAAATAGGGTAGATTTAATTGGGTACGAGATTGTTAAGTTAACATCGCAAGTGGAATTGTTTTTTATTTCTGCATGTGCCCATCCATTATTAGAAATAGTTAATGTTTCAGGTATGTTACAATTTTGTACAACTTGTGCAGGAATTAATATCTTCCCGTTTTGGGTAGTAACTGGTATTTTAATTCTTGAAACGTTGCCTGCTGGCAAAAGTTTTTTGACTAAGACTTGTGGGCTTGAGATAAAATATTCAATGGGTAGATTAGTGTTGGGCGTTTTAAATCGTGAGTTTGGAAAATCTAAGACAACATTTAAATTCTTTATCAGATCTAATCCTATAAGGCCATCAAATACATTATGAAATTTATAGGCATAAAATTTAATGTTTATATTTTCATTTAATTCCTTGAAAGCTGGAATTTTAACTGTTATATCATGCTCTGAAGATGCAAAAGAGGTGGTAACTATAAAATGTTCTTTTGTTTTTAAATGTGAAAAAAATGTATTAATTATATTTGGATCAAGAAATGATTTAGTAGCTCCTGTGTCAATCAAAAGTTTTAATGATGGATTTGCTATCGTTAGGTAAGACAATTGTTTGTTATCAAGGAACTATTGAAATCTATTGTTAGATAGTTTGTTTTTCTAACTGAGCTTGCTGAAAATCCAAATCAGTATCCTCATATTCAAGTTCTTCTTTTCCGGGCTCTGTACACGAAAAAGCTTCATGTGTATTCAAAATAGTTGATGTGCTCATAGGCACAGGAATAGGTTCCGAAACTCTTGAATTTGGATTTGGTTTCCAAACATTGCGACTTCTACCAAACACTTGAGTATGAGTTGGGAAGTTAGAATTTGATCGGGAATTATTGAACGGTTGCGAGTTAAGACTGTGCTGTAAGCTGTTAATTGGTTGTGAATTAAAAAAACGTTGTGAATAATTGTTTGGTTGCGAACTAAAATTACGTTGGGAATTATTGTTTGGTTGTGAATTTTGATAATATTGTAAGTTATTGTTTGTTTGAGAATTAAAATTCCTTCGTGAACTAGTGTTAGGTTTGAAATTATTGGAAAAACTTTGCAAGCCATTGTTTTGTTGATAACTAAAAGAACGAGCTTGATTGGTTTGAACTCTTTGTAAGTAACGAATGTTTTCTTCTTTTTGGATAAAACTCAAAGCGTCTGCTAGAGATGTTGGTTGTTTTGTTCGAACCATAATCCCATACGGGTTTTTTAATCCTGCCAGAAAAACTTGCAAGGCTTGTTTTGAATACATATCTAATTTGATTTTTCGGGTTGCAGCACTACTTTCGTGCAATGCCAAGTAATTTGATATCGTGTTCAACATTTTCCTTATTTTATCATGAAATTCTTGAGGAGATTCGTTAAAATTTTGTCTCAGATTATTAAGGTCAAACGATAAACAATATTCATCGCGATGGTCACTAAAATTTGCTTTTAATACTTTTTTTATATCATCAATTGTGGCGACTTCAATAATAATAACGATTTCTCTTGCAGAACCTTTAAGTTTGCTAAGAATAGTTCTATATATAACAACGTTTTGGTAGTTTGTTGCGTTGGCAGTATCATAAAAATACTTCACAATAGAGTCTATGCTTTCAATAAATAATTTTAATTCATTACAGTCACCATTAAATTCGGGAATGGTTTCCGCATGCACTTTCAGAAATTGCTCAACCGACATTTTATTATGTATTGATAAATTGCTAAAGTCACTGAGAATATTATCTATGGGATTGGGATTACTTGCGGAGGCGGGAGTTGTATTTTTGTTCTCGGGATTAATATTTATTGGAATGGGAGTAGTATTTTCGTCTGCCATGAGTAACTTACAGCTTTGCACACATTTTTTTTGTGTTTAAGGAATTTTTTTTGTTTGCTATTTAAAATTTATATATTTTTTTTTTTTTTATTTGTTAAGTTTTTGGACACGACTACACGATTTCAAGTCTCAATGCGTTTTTCTTTGCTTGCTCTTTTAGTTTTTGTTTTTTCACCGACTGCGCCAATTATAGATATACACGACCGTTTCGTTTGAGAATAATTTTATTAGTGACATAAAAAGATAATAGATACTACTCTGTTAGGGTCAGAGGGGGTAATTGTAAACGATTTTGCATTTTTTATTTTTTTTTCACTTGTAATGTTTGTAAGAGCTTAACTATGTCATGTCGAACATTTTTGTTTATGCTACTTACGTTTGGATTGTATAATCTAATAAAGAGGAGTAATCTTAATGGCGTTTGTTTATTAGTTTTCATAAAATTTTATGTTTACATTTACCCCCCTCGTTTTTTACGTAAACGAGAAAAATGGGGTAAACGAAAACAAAGAACTCGGTATCTAAAGCATGTAGAACAAAAACTTTTGGTACAAAAGTGAACAAAAGGAAACCTTAATCATATGATGAAGAAAAGAAATCAAAATAAGGATGTTTACATTTACCCCAATAAAAATTCGTACAGAAGAAATTCAAAGGCAAAAATGTTAAATATAGTTTTATTTTAAAATAAATAAATATTTATGATAAATAAGTTTTACATTTCGAAAATTGGAACTTTTCCATTAAACTCCACAACTGTTATTCCTTCAATAACAGTTGCTTTTGGCTCTGGCAACAATCCACAAATTTGGTTCAGATTAACAAAACTTATATCGCTTTCGACAACTTGAAACATTGTTTTTGATGAACTCATGCTTGTTGTACCAATGACTTCAATTTCATCTTCTTCTTGCAAAACTTTGGAAACCAAACAAACGTACTTATACACAGAAGCAAGCCGTTTGCCACCCTTGAAGTTGACAACGACATACATTCCTTGTTTTAAGTTGTTGATTCCATCAATGTCCAACAATTCTATTTCCTCTACTTCTTCGCCTTCATTCCAAACTGATTCAATACTTTGAATAGATGCAACGTCTTCATCTGATGATGAGTCCTCAATATTGTTTTTTTTGGTTTTAAGTTTTTTTGGTTTTGAGGGTTCTACTTTTTCTTGTAGAAATGGTTTTTCTTTCTTAGGTCGCTTTTTTGAAAGTTTTTCTGCTTTGAGGTCATCAGCTTCCTTTAAACGGCTTAACACTTCGTTTGTCGTTAGCACTTCTCCGTATTTCATCTGCTTTAAGCGTGACACTGGCTTCTTTTTATCTTCAGATTTAGTAGAAGTTGACGGAGATGCATTTTGAAGACTGAAGATATTTTCTAAAAGTTCTTTAGGAAAAAAATTAAACAAAAAAGAAGTTAGAATAAAGAGCCAAACTTAAGCCAAGAGATAAATCTAAGGATATTAACTTACCTTGAGAACGAGCTAACATAGTTTGTGGAGATGAAGGTGATTCATTTTGAGCTAGCGGTGCCTCTCGGTTGTTCTCGATAGTTTGACAAGTACCTAGATGTAAAAGCGGAAGTAGGTACTTATGAAAAGAATAAGGAAATCGTCTTAAAGTTTCTTACCCTTTGATGTGGATGGCATCTCAATCTGTTCTGCAACTGCTTGCCTCATAGCTTTAATAAAGTCCAGTGGAAAGGAAGGTATTGGTTCTGGCTGAGGCACTGCGATAGATGGAGCTGCATCATGTATTGGTGAAGCAGTTGACCAGATTTTACATAGTTCATTGTAAATAGCTTTTTCATTTGCGTTGAATGCATTAAATTTAGTGGGATCAAATGGGAATATCCCGGTGGATACAAATCCTGAAATACTATTTGAAGACGTCAAGTTGTTTTCCCAGATTGGATTCAGAAGTGCTGAAAAGTCGCTCTTTGGAAGCCGGCAGCTTCCTCGGCCCATCATATTTTTACCATATTTAACAAGAGCTTTATCCCAAGCTGTTTTTACTGGGCCAAAAACACATTTGTCAAGCGGTTGCAGTTTATCCGTCAAATGACTTGGAAAACGAACCAATTGTATATTATTTTTTAAAGCCTCTTCAACGATCCTAACACTGATATGGCTAGAGTGGCCATCGTAGAGCAGAATGGCAGTTTGGTCTAATAAACCTCTTTCTTTTCGAACTTCTTGGACGTGAGGAATTAGACCATTGGAGAACCAATGGAAAAACTGAGGCTCTTCCATCCACCCCTCCTTTGACGCAGCATAAAGTGTTCCTGGGAAGGAATCCATTGAGGTCCATCGTGCTTGAACTGCACCACCTTTAAAAATAATAAGCGGTGGTAGCTTATCTCCACTAGCAGATATACATGCCAAGACTGTCGTTGACTCTCTCCCAGAACCACCAGAAACCCGGCTTAAGGGTACACCTTTTTCTCCGATGGCTCTGAGACGACTTGGATCACTTCCAAAACCACTTTCATCTGCATTTAAAACAAAAGCTGCCTTGTCGGGACTTAGTAAATTGAACTCATCATAAACTTTTTTTAGTTTCGTATAGAAATCGAATATAATTTCAGCTTTTCGAGCATCTTGGCGTGCTTTTTGTAAATGCTCTGGTTTTTTTAGAGAAAGGTTTGGATGCCGTGACATGAAACTCCGGTACCAGTCGTCTCCTGGCCTACCATTGTGGAAAGGGATAACCAAGTTCTCTGTCCTTATATAGGTACCTACTAGATCAAGGAGGTCATCCTTATCGCAAGGGTAACCAGCACGAGATCTTGAAATAAGGCACCTTGCTATAGTGTCCTCCACGTTTGACGAAAGTGCAGGTTTTCTGCCTCTAGATATAATGGCAGTAGGATTTTTCCTTCCGCCGATGCGATTATAATTAACCGCAATAGGGACACCGTACGCTTCTGCTGCTTGTCGATATGTTTTGTTTTTGTTGCACACATCTTCAACAGCATGGAGGATATCTTCTGACGTGTATGATGGAGCTGTGGTTTTTCGTTGATATGTACGTGGCATCTTTTTGATATAAAATATTATTAGATCAACACCAAAGCCATTGAAAATGGATGTTTACAATTACCCCAAATTGTTCACTTTTACCCCATTTCGGTGTTTACATTTACCCATGATAGGAAAATAATGGGGTAATTGTAAACAGCCAATAACTTTTAAATTTTGTTAGGCAGACAAATAAAAACATATAGCATGCATTTATACTCATATTTCACTTTCTTAAATATAAAATTTAACTTACTTTGATATTATTTGTAACCACCAGCCACCGACCTACCTTGCCGAACCAGTTTGTGTCATAAGTGCATCAATGCAGACTGCCCCTGCTATCCACCGTTCTATTTTCAACAATCAGCCACCAACCTACCATAGCTGCTATTAGGCTGAACCAGTTTGAGTCATTATGTGTGTATAATGCAATCAGCATAGTTTACTTGTCAGCCATACGAGACATGTGAGTTTATATTGCATTCTTACAACTCACACTTAGTAGCTGTAGGACAATATGTCATAGGGAAGGCAATTTAGTAGCCAAAATTGTCTTCTACCTTCCAGTTGTAATAAAAGTACCAATTCAGAGTACTGAAGGAAGAAAACCAGGAGACTAACAGAGTACTTTTTTTTACTTAAGGGGTACATAGTTAGTCATCCAAACTTTTTGGTGTATCACCGTGAAAGGAGCCTCACTCCAACCGATTGTTCCCTTGCTCTATTTTTAAGAAGTATAGCTTGGGCCGAGAAGCTATTGCCAGCTGATCAACCGATTTTTCCCTGGTTTTCATTTCCAGGGCCGGAGCCTCTCTCCAACCGATTTTTCCCTCGCTCTACTTTAATAAGTATAGCTTGGGCCGAGAAGCTATTGCCAGCTGATCAACCGATTTTTCTCTGGTTTGCATTGCCAGGGCCGGAGCCTCACTCCAACCGATTTTTCCCTTGCTCTACTTTAATAAGTATAGTTTGGGCCGAGAAGCTGTCACCAGCTGATCAACCGATTTTTCCTTGGTTCGCATCGCCAGGGCCGGAGCCTCACTCCAACCGATTTTTCCCTTGCTCTACTTTAGTAAGTATAGTTTGGGCCGAGAAGCTGTTGCCAGCCGATCAAAACGATTTTTCCTTGGTTTGAATTGCCAGGGCCGAAGCCTCTCTCCAACCGATTTTTCCCTTGCTCTACTTTAGTAAGTATAGTTTGGGCCGAGAAGCTATTGCCAGCCGATCAAAACGATTTTTCCTTAGTTTGAATTGCCAGGGCCGGAGCCTCTCTCCAACCGATTTTTCCCTTGCTCTACTTTAGTAAGTATAGTTTGGGCCGAGAAGCTATTGCCAGCCGATCAAAACGATTTTTCCTTGGTTTGAATTGCCAGGGCCGGAGCCTCTCTCCAACCGATTTTTCCCTTGCTCTACTTTAGTAAGTATAGTTTGGGCCGAGAAGCTATTGCCAGCCGATCAAAACGATTTTTCCTTGGTTTGAATTGCCAGGGCCGGAGCCTCTCTCCAACCGATTTTTCCCTTGCTCTACTTTAGTAAGTATAGTTTGGGCCGAGAAGCTATTGCCAGCCGATCAAAACGATTTTTCCTTGGTTTGCATTGCCAGGGCCATATATGAAATACCTTGTTATGTTATTATTAGTATATTTTTTAAGTCAAAAATAAAACCAGAGCTGTATATATGAAATACCGTGTTAATTAATGTTACAAGAACATTTGCTTTACGAAACAAAAACCGAATATGAAATACCATGTTATTTTGATTATTTAAGAATAATAATTGGAATTATATAAATTTAAAAGAGATTCCATTTTTTCGAAATAAATGAAATTGTAATGAAATTGTAATAAAATTGTAAAATAAAAATACCAGCAAGACAAATAAAAAGATTTTAAACGGAGTTCTGAACTTCCTACCCAAGTTTTTATTGCTTTTCATTGGGAACACCTTGGACACCGGCGAGCTCACCTCAGCCTTAGTATAAAAAGCATCACAACCTTACCTTGATCATCTACCGGGCTGGGGCTTCAGTGAAGTCTATAACAGAAGTCCGATGGTTGACTTGATAATTAAGGAATCCATGTTTACCAAACAAGTATTTGATTGAACGGTTAAGACTTACATCGGTTACACTTACACAAAATACATTGTTTAAACTTTGTATTTTTATATGATAAGTTACTGGTGCTATTTGGCACTGTGCTGGTCGTCCTCCAGTCCGTAAACCTGTTTAAAAGCGATGACAGAAATCCCATTGACTTCTGTATTATCAACCCGCGGTTATGTTGACTTAAGTCATAAATATGACATTGACGGTAACTTCATTTTCATCAAACTATTTGAAATATAACGTTTAAAGTATGTATATAAACTTTGGCAAAATTATGTCCTTTTTCAAATATCTACTAGTTGATGCACCACAAGGCACAACATACAATTTATATAATAAGTTCTCCAAAAGTGCCATGCCATACCTTGCCCACAGTCATTACAAAAAATAATCTCTACTTTTCCAATAACTTCTTCGTGAAGGACTAACTTATTTCATTTTTCCAATTATACAATTCTGGACCGTTTTCCTAGATTTTATTACTCCAGAAGCCCAAACTTTTAATTCAAAGAATCTATACCAACTCGCGTAAAAAGTTGGTCTCTCTGCGTTATACGAGTACTATGCTGGCGCTCGTTTTTCACTTTTTCTTCAGTAACTTTTCATCCTAGCGCGGCGCGTACAAAAATACGACGACGAAAATAAAGACTTTTGAGCAAAAAAAAAAAAAAAAAAAAAAGAACACAGTATTTAGAACTCATCCCAAAAATTGTAACAGATGCTGCATGCAATAGTGAATAATATTTTATCCTCAATCTTTCTGGTTCTTGCATTTTTTATTTCACGACTCGAACACTTAAAATCCGTTTTCCATTTGAATATCCTTTTACCTAGAGCAACTTAAGGAGTATAAGGACATCTGATATAGCCAGTAGGTATAGTTGGCAGCAGGCAGCGAGAACCGCAGGAAATAATTCTACTTTGTCGCGCTTTTGTGCAAGATGTTGGAATATCGCTCACCAAAGTACAAAAAAGTTTTTTAATTTAGAGCTTCTTTTTTTTTTTTTTTTTTAAGTTGGAGGCAATTATATTCCCGAAACCCGGTCGTATTTCCTTTTCCTGCTGAATTGCGAATCTGAAAGACATAATTCTTTCGCGGCGCTGTGCGGCTGTAGTAAATTAACCCCCTCCCCCCTCTTCAAGGCGATTTCAAAAGCAATCAAATATTGACGACCATATGCTGTGCGCCATCCCAGTCATTCCGATGGATTCGAAAGTATCTTTGTTTCTCAGATAAAGTATATTTAAATGCAAATACGGGTTCACGTTCACCCTTGGGTTGCAAAATTTGCTTAAATTGATTTACGAAACAATTAGCTGGTCGGTGCGGTGGTCACCCCCTTTTATCATCGTCTTCTCCCCGTTCCCTCGGACATCCAAAAGAACGCTTGCATTCTCATTGAACTGTAAAAATATCTATTGGATTGCATTCATTTAGAAATTGCTGTCAATCGAGCGGAAGATATTTTCTCAGTGAATTTCTTTTGAAATCCCAAATGCGAAACTCCTTCGGTTCGGAAAGTGGGTTCATCCTTCCCTGATGCCTTGGTCATGGGAAGGGAAATGGGATGCAGGTGGAGGGTATATGGTAAACTGAATTGATGTTTATGGCCATTATTGCCAATACTTATGTTCCCCACTTCGGGAGTTGAAAGCTTTAAGTATTCACTACGGAGCGGAGCCTGACAGGCGGAATGGGAGCGTAAATCGCTTGGAAAAACTGTACTTCTAAACGAACCCTTATATTTAAATAAATTAGTTTCACATATGGGGATGAGGTTTTTTTGTGGGGGGATTTGTATGTAGTCCTTATTCAAAAGAGGGTGCATGCATACACGACTTTACACAGGAGCACCATGATGGACGATATCAAAGAAATAAACGTGATTTGAAAAAGTTCTAGTTGGCGATGTTGTTGTCTTGATTGGATGGCGGGGATAAAAGAAAAAATAAAAATAATAATAAAAAGTCAGCGAAGCGAGAAGTGCATTTCATCGGAAGCGTGTGTTTGATTTAAATGTTTCCAATGAAAGATTTATTTGTGTGTAGGGTCATGTTCACATTAATGTACTTTAAGACTTTGGAATTCAAACCGATATCGATAGGGTGGAATATTGGACATGGTAACTTGCCATTAGCAAGGAAGACTAAATGTTGCCAATTTCATGATAGAAAAGTTTAATATCTAATTAGCTGCCCTCCAATATTATATAACGTCCTCATGAGTTAACGTTGAATCGAAAACCCGACCGGATTGGATAATTTCCGGAATGTATCAAACTGGGTTCTATATATGATCAACATTTAAAGGTAACTTAAGCATTGAATTCATTCATCTTTTGTTGAATCGTTCATTTCTAATGTCAATGGGTATATAGGTAAATACATTTTAAATAACTTGACTGTACTGACACCTGTCGCCTTCAACCTTTTTAATCGATTGTTTTGATGAGCAAGAGTTAGTTTAAAAAAAAATTGTTGATGCAACTGTTCCAAGCGGGGCCGGGAACTAGTGACTTGTACGCATTCAACCATTCCCGTTTTTCCGTTCATATTCCGCTAAATTTAATAGTGAGTATTAACTTTTTTAAACAAAGCTAATAATTCACAACGCACTTATTGACATGTGGCCTAGCATTGTCCCGCATCAGTAAGAGGTTTTCACCAATTAATGGTGCGAATTAAACGCTTTATTCTTAGAGTATTGTAACCATATTACTTAAATAAACGTATACTCATGTATTGTATCTATGTCCAAAGACTGTCGGTGCGAGGTGCCTGCTTTTATGTCTAAGTATTAGTATTTGACGAAACTAGTCCATTATGTATTTTATGTATTAAGATAAAGCCAACGACTGAACCAAAGCGTGTTCAGTTGTAAGAGAACGGTCGAGGCGAATGGTTCATTGCGATTTTGTAATAAAGAAGAATTTTTATAACGATAACTAAATCTAATTGTCTTTATTTCAAGTGATCTAGAAGACCCCTTACAGTATATTGTTGACAGATTAGATATTGAATTTAACGATCCTTGCACGATGCACATCTTGGTTTTTCCACTCAGGGAAATTCCTGCCCAAACCGAGACCGAACCTCCTCAGAAGTTTTCGTTTTGGGCAATCATTGCGGAAGAGTATATCTCAAATCGTCATCTCCAGGCTCTATTACATCCATCTGGAGATCTCAGACCAAATCTGGACTCATCAGTAAAGAAAATTCTGCTCCAGTCAGCCTCGGTCCAAACTTGGTCAATTGGGTCTTCTTGCTCTCAAAAATCTGTGAAGCGGTTTTTGAGAAAAAAAAAGTTTTTTTTTTGAAAACAATTTTCAAAAAAAATTTAAAAACGCCAGTTCATAGGTAATCAGCAAATACATTTATTTGTAATCTTTGAAAAAAATTAAATAAGCATTTTTCAAAATATTATTTAAAAATTTTATTTATGCGTAGTATAAATTGATCTACCTATACCTATATATGGGTCAAATTTCAAAGTATCGGTTGAGCCGTTTGCGAGATAGTCGAAAGCAAAAAAAAAAAAAAAAAAGTACACTCATTTTTTTTTAAATCAAAACCATTAGAGTCGTTTTCGAGAAAAATTGGCTTTAACGTGGTTATATGGCAGGTACCGTTATTTTTTGAGCTAAAAAAAAATCAGTTACCCCTGTGTATAATACTTAAAAAAAACTCTATATACCAAGTTTGAAGCAATTCGGTCAACTCGTTTGGGCTATGTACATACAGACAGACAGACTGACAGACATATAGACGGACAGAATTTTTAGACCATATTTTTTTGTCTTTGATATCATCGTAATGTCATCTTTAATTGTTATCCCAAAACTTTTATTTTCGACGAATACATAACATGAATAGTCCCCTACCAATAATCGCAAGTAAAATTTAGAAAACATGAGTTTGTCACTTGTTTTGTAACTCAGTATATGAAAGAACAGTATGTAGGGTAACCGTCCCTTTTTTTAGATGGAAATATTTATTTAATTTGTTTTATAAAAACAAAATAAAACAAATTCATCGTTTTCAACACCATCAAGAAGTATGATTAAATGCACGATTTTGAAGGGTTTCCTATACACCTTTTAAAAATACAATAAACATAAACACACTTGATACCAATAAACACACTTTAATATCAATATTAAAATTTAGGAAAATACAAGTAACATCATAAAACCGACCGTGGTTCAATAATCGACTCAAATAGACTTTCTCATTAGAGAAAACAACGTATGCTTTGGTAAATGCATTTTAACGTATTTTTCACTGATAAAAAGAAAATGCCCACGACATCACTTATCATTAAGAACTTTTTCAAAGCTCTTAAACCAAAAGCTGCTCAACAAGGAAACAAAACCGAGGTACACCGGACACAGGAGAGTTGTAACTTATAACTCTGAGTGCCCATCAATTTAATGGCCAACTTACTTTCCTATCTTTCTATTCCTTCTCTCTCCTCGCTCGCACATGTTAATTTATTAAAAAGGTATCAATATCCCTTTGAGTGCGAGTGCATTATAAAAAAAAAAAATTATTGCCACGGAAAACTAAGCTCTTGATTTTAGAGGTTTTTGTCTAGATTACCATGGGAAGCAACAACAACAATTAAAACGCAAAAAAAAATTGTTGTCAAGAGCTTAGTTTTCCGTCGATAGATGACGCACCTCAAGCGGTAATACTATAGTTTATTTATACAATGCCATATGCAATCAGAGCAAACTCAGAAGTCCACTGGATTATTCATGTTGGATCTACGCCAAATGCAGTTGGAAATTCACTGACGCGTAAACACTTTTACTGGGAGGTAGTATGATGCAAGATAATGATACGTTACTGATTTTGAAAAAGTTTTTCCATAAGACGTGTACTGCCAGTTTATGTTGGACAGAGTATAGTGATGCTGTCCAAGTGCGACATGATTTTCGAAAATTAAACACTTATAATTATGTATCTCTATCAGTTCGTCATTTAAGCTCATTTTCATTTTTAATCAATTTTATTTTTTAAAATAATACGATAGATTTATCATATTTGACTTTTTTTGAAAATCGACTGCCATATTTTTACTTGCGATTATAAGGCAAGTTATGCATTAGTAAAAAAAAAAATTGTTTTTGGACAACCAAACATAACATTACGATGATAGAGGAGCCTAAAAAGTGGGCCCGACAGTTCTGTCTGTCTGTCTGTCTGTCGGCACCTACAAACTAAACGGCTGGACCGATTTGCTTCAAACTTGGTAGATAGTATTATTATGACGTCCCACAGAGGGGTTCTTGGAATTAGCATTCTAGCTTTAAAACTAACGGTACCTGCCATACGATTTTTAGTGAACATTTAATTTTTCTCGAAAACGGCTCCTACGATTTTGATAAAACTTTCTGAATAATTTTTTTCTGTGCAAACTTAATGTTTTGGTTGGAATAGATTTTTCAGGAAAAGTCTTATAACTATATTCCCATAGGACCGTTTTTTTTTTTTAAATCAGATTTTCTCGTAAGCCACTCGACGAATTTCGATGAAATTTTTTAGTGTAGAAGTCCTATTATAAACGAAATAATAAAAATTCTTAAATTTTTCAAAAAAAAGTTTTTTTTTTTTTTTTGAGTTTTAAAAACGGTTTAATCAAGTTTTTAAAATTTTGTTTTGCTGATAAGCACTACAAAATTCTAGAAGTTGGCATACTCAAAAAAAATTTGGAATATGTTTTCGAAAAGTTTTTCAAAAAAACCGTTTTTTGAAAAAACTGGTCGAACGATTTTGAAAAAAAATTTCCTTAAATTAAAAAAAAAAAAAATATGATGGCTTACTTCATTTTCCGCAAAAATCGTTTTAACTATTGATTTTTAAGTTTATTAATAAAATTTCATATGATTTTTTCAATGCTTTTTTCCGAAAATCGCAAGCCCTAAGACCATTTTAACACATTAGAGCAAGTTCGTACTACCCAGTCGTATGGTCTTTATTTTTTCATCAATGCCAAAAAATCTATTTACAATTTTGTATTTCGATTTTGAATTGAACCTATTTTATTTGCTTATGGATTCGCAACAAACAACATACATATATACATTTACTTCCCAAATATAGCATAAAACCTTAAACCAAATCCAAATGTTACACAGGACACCACGGCATTGATTGGAGCCTCTTGGCTTTATGCTCTCTCTCACAAGGATATGCATACATTTTACTGGTGCAAATTTACGTTTAGCTTATGCATCTTCGTCACCAGGACAATTTGTTTGGTCCCATCGATCATTAGCAGAAAAGCAAGCAACTTTATTTACCTAAGCGTTTCGCAGTTTAATATTGGAATAGTTTAGTTGCTCAGTGACCTGTGCGAGCTGTGATGCATGCAACGCGGCTTTGTAGGGATAGGGACTTAAATACACCTTAACCATCTTCGTTGACAGGATAAACAATTCGCACTAAAGCACTCTCCGTCTCGGATAACGTATATATTTGCTTAGTAGACTCCGGTCAAGCATTCCCAAACGCAAATTACCCAAAGAGCTTTCTGTCTGGTCAAGAAGTATCTCCAATCTCCGCATATATATAGTTCATGTTTCGACTATTTAAACAATTTTGCTTGGGAAGATTCCATGCATATCGGATCGGATATACCTAATGGATGTGGGAAGGAAGAGAGAAGAGACGGAGGTGAGGTCATCATCGCCATCGTGGGCATTTAGAATAAGGAGAATTAAATTCACTTAGACAAAACGGAACAGAGTTTCCTTGATGCAAATTATACAACCAAACAATTATCCACATGCACTTTTGTCCAACAACTGCCCATCTGCCAAGGTGGTTCAAGGTGGTATAGAGGCATATTATACTGTACTATACTATACTCCGGATTCGAGGTGTGGTTTTGTCTATTTGCATAGTTCAAGGCAAGTGCGGTGGTCCTCATTGTCGACTTGATTTGCATCTGCAGTTGCCAGACCGACAAATGTCCACCTTTGAATAATTAATGCTCATGTTCTTCCAATTTTCCAAGCCTTCCCGCACCACATCACAGCACCGCACATGCAAATGCACAAAAGACAGATACATGTTCGTACATATATAAATTTATTTGAATTGTATCTATGGCTCTGTCGGAATTAATTTTGGTCCACACGCGCCGAACCGGGTCAACCTGACCCCAGCCATCATCATCATAGCCAACATACCGATCTAAATTAATTAGCCCATAATCAGGTGATTTAAATCGCGTGGCGTTGCGTTGGTTGGCGGTGTGCTTCGCGTAAGAGAAGAGACATGATGATGCAATTTGAGCGTTGTTGTTACTTTTGGTAAATGTAATGGAATTCTGATTAGGTATTCATTGAAATGGATCAAATTTGGAAACGTTCTACGTTATGGATCAATTAATTTGCCTTTAAGATTAGGTCAGTCAAAGTGATTCAATTAAACAATTCCATCAAAGGATTAAATTTGCTTCAAGTCTGGAGCAGATATCTTGGAACGAATTTAATGGCAGTTAGAAGAAAATTGGTCTGTTTTTCTTAAATTTTGAAAATATTTTTGAGAAGCGTTTTCCTTGTTTGAAAAAAAGTAATATGGATTAACAAAAATGACCTAAAATTAGGAATACAAAAAGTGTCTGAATTCTTAAAGATTTAAGGACTATAGCTAAAGATACACATTTGAGATCGGATACTGAAAATACAAATAGGAGCTTTATTTTAACCCCTCGTGAATCATAAGTGGTGCGTTCTTTTTCTAACCATTGCCAACAATTGTTGGTATGTCAAAAAAATTTGTTGAAGTGTCATTGTTTGGATTTGTTTTTGTTTTTTTACAAACCATTTAGGACCGATACGTTGTTGTTAGAATTTATTAAACTGTCAAACAAAAACTTCTAACATTTTTTTGTATATTGAAGAACTAATTAATTTATTCTCCTTCATCGCTCAAAATTGGCGAAAAATCAATTTTATTCTTTGTTGTTGATCACTCAAACATAATAAAGGCCTTCTTGCTGCTCAAATCGATAATTTGGAATTTTTTGGTGTGATTTTTAATTAAGACTTTGACTTGTTTAAAGCAAAACGTTCAATTTGACAGATCGACAATCTCAAATCATTTAAACGTAAGTTTAGGAACGCTGTTATGACGTCATACAGTTACAAATCGTAACTAATTTGGAATTTGGATTAAAGGAATGTTTATTTATTGAATATAACTGTTAACAATTATTGTTGACAATGGTTAGAAAAAGAACGCACCAAAGGCGACATGAGGTTCCCTTTACTTGTTAAGAGTTTTTTTTTGTTGGGCATTTATTTTGAAGTAATCACGGTTATAGGGTTTTCACACTGGACCAAAAACTCAAAAAGTTTACGAAACCTAATTGGATCATTCACACTGAACAAAAACTAGGTTTTGTTTGACGTTTCATGAAGATGTGAGTGTTTGAAGGTACTTTTTTCAAAAAATCCCTTGACATTTAGTGAAAATCCCACTCAAATAAGAAATACACGTCGCTTTTCTCTCTTTTGCCGGTAAAAATCCCATACACTACACTGTTTTATCGACCAGTTGATTGATGGTGCCAAAAGATCAGTTTGTTTTCACATACTTGCAATGGCAAGTAGGTTTTGAGGAGATTTATTAAAAACTACTAGTTTATGAAAGAGAAAAATGTATGGGAAACCTTATGGTTTTGATGTAGGTTTTGGGGTCTTAGACGAAAACCAAGTTTTTGGTCCAGTGTGAAAAGCCTATTAGTCTGCTAAATAGGACAATTTTTCAAATTAAATTGTGAAGTTGATATTCTTTGAATTCTGGCTAAAAGTCGTTGATTTTGAAATTGAAGGAAATGCCGAATATATTTAAATAGTAGGTACTCGGGATGTTGGCGAGTGTTTAAATGTTTCAAAGGAATACCAGTTCCACGATCGATTCTATGTAGGATTTGGCTCAAATCTCACAACTTGATACGTTAAATAAAAGAACGATTTAATAATAAAATTGATTATTTATTACGATACAATGATTTAAAATATGGTAACAAGCGACCGCTCGAATAATAGTTTGACGACTGTATGTTAAAAGTAAAAGGAAAAGTAAGAAAGCGAAAACTGGCTTGTCGATGGAACAGACGCAATCTCTGTCGTTCGTTTGTAAGTTGTGTGTGTGTGTATGTGTATCCGTTTCGTTGCTGTTGGTTCACAAAAGTGTCTATTCAATTGTACCTACATATTTAGGAACAGGAAAATAAAATTTCGCACAATCAAAGCTAAGGAGAATTAATTACAGTTGATCCACTGATCAAGAACTTAAAAACGAGGTTCATTGCTGAACCACTCTCTGAGGTCAAGTTGTACAGTATTGGGGCTGAACTTAAATTCGGTTTTAAATATTTGATCCGAAATACGAACCGAAGTCAACCAACTTTTTTCCCTCATTTCAACGATATATGACTTATCGTTATTTTTTAGGCCAGCTTCTATAAAAAAAATTTCCATTGTCCTTTCTCACAAGCAAGCTATAAGTAAGTAAATCTTCTCTAAATTTAATAAAAACATTTAAGTTTGGACTTGGCTGACGCCCAATTTTCATAGAAAGCCATCAATATTATTTTTATAAAATAACGATGCTTATATTTGAGCAAAGAACCTTAAATTTTGTAGGTAGGTATTAGTTGAACGTAAACATCTTATGTATGAAAACAAAAAATTGATTTTGGGTGTGGCTGATGCCCACTTTTCAGTGGAAACTATAAAAACTTATTTTTGTAAATAAACTGTCATTATAATAAATTCACAATGCCATATTTCTGCGTCACTTAGCGAAACTTAAAAGAAATATATGAAACGAAATGTTTGAATATTGAGCGTGGCTTACGCCCACTTCTCACGAAAGAACAAAAAGCTTAGTTTTAAAAATTTGTGGTACCAATATTCAATTTAATATTTTTTTCTTCGTTATAGAAAAAAAATATCTCTTAATTCTCTGTGTAAATTTTTTCAATTTTTTAAGGGCGTGATTTTTATAAAGTACCTTTATTCGGATAAGATCGTAAAATCCCACTCAATTAAGCCGTTGTTTTAGACATAATGCTTAAAAATTGACTAACTATCAAAACTCAGTTAAGGCACTAACTAACTTTTGGTTACAATTATTTAAGAAGTAAGAAGTTGAACATTTCACTTTGTATTCCTTGGTTACGTAGAAAGTTTGTGTTTCAAGAATAAATTGTTAGATACACCTATAATCGCTATTTCTATACAAAATCTAATTTTTAAAAATTCAAGTTATGTCTTGTTTTGTGCAAACTTAAAATTGAATGTCACTTACATACCTCATAGTAAATGCTTTGGCAAAACAAAGTCTCTACTTTGGGCGTGGCACCCGCCTTTTTTTCTGCGCTAGTGAATGCATACATATAAACAAAAATAGGGAATAGGGTATCCAACAGTTCGCTACAAACGTACTGTAGCTTTTGCTTATGTTTTTTTAAGTTTGGGTTGTAAAGGGTGGTCCAACCATAACGCTCGTTATTAATTTATTGTGAGTAACACCTCTACGATTCCAATTTTATTTGACTTTTCTTTGCTTTAATCTTTGACAACTTCAACCATGGAGAGGTGCACTCAGCAGCGCGTTAAGATTGTTGAAGCGTTTTATGAAACTGGGCGTTCAAGTCAAATGCATTTCGTGTATTCCTTTATTTTTTTTTGTTCAACATAATCGACCAAATGTTTCTACAATCCGGAGAATTGTGCGCTAATTCCAGCAAACCGGAACATCTGGAACCGAATGTGAAAACACCTGTGCATGCTCGCAGAGTGACTGTTTGGTGCTGTTTATGGGCTGGCGGCGTCATTTGGCCGTACTTCTTCAAAATTGAGGTCGGCCAAGCAGTAACCTTCAATGGTGTTCTCTTTCGCGAGATGATAACGGACTTTTAGTGGCTAGAAATTGAGGGCTTGGAGCTGACCGATATGTGGTTCCGACAGGACGTTGCTACTAACGAACTAGTTACAGAATTTGAAAATAGCTGAGTCATCCACAAAAAAATTTCACGCCCGTAATTTTTTTAAAGCAAACCCAGGACTTCTGATTTTTCAACACTATTAAGGAAAGATTTCTGCTCGATAATATAGGACACCATCAAACCAAAGATTATGAGACACTAAATAATATAAAAAATGGTGTTTCAACTAACTTGGAAAACCTTGTTGTTTTGCTTTTAACGACATTGTAGTATAATAAGGACGAACAAAATGCTACTTCGAGGTGTGATTATAAAAATTAAAATTAAATATTAATGTTAAATTTTTACCGCAACGCAACGTATACCCAAAGGAAAGGTGTACTCATGTGTTGTTCAACATAACTAAAATTAAGTTTTAAATGGACCATTAAAAGCAAATGGCGAAGACGAAACAGCAATATCGTGTTAGTGTATTTTATGTGAAATAATTTAATTAGAGGATCCCTTGGCAATACACACTAACATGACATAAGATTTTGACACCAAAGGGCATCTCACCAAAGCCATCAACATCAGCATCACCATCATCCCCATATCATCATTATCGGTCTCACATTCTCAAAAGCCAACAACACTAATGTCCCTGACCCCGACCCTAATAGTTCCATGGTTTTTGGGTGGATTTTAGCCCTATCCTCCTAACATCAAATCCCATCGCAGAGTTCTTACAACATATATGAACAATGAACATATACCTACCCGAGACAACAAGGATATTAAATTCATGCAAAGATATACGAAAAAGGATGTCTGTCGGTAGTCGGTATACATAATCAAATAGTTAGTCCATAAGACAAACATTTTCCAAGAGTTTCTAAGTAATAAAATCAAAGTCAGACAGGACCAGGACACAAACCTACTATCCCAGGATTTTTTATATCGAACCAAAAAAAAAAAAATCAAAAAAAAAAAAATAAGAATAAGAATAAATTGGGTAATGACTTTGGATATTGGAAGGAAAATATGCAGCGGCCGAAAATAAGAAGAAGAACAAGAAAATAAGGACCTCATTGTGTGTGGATGTGGATTGAGAAAGTTTTCCGCCTCTATTCGACAATATGAGCGTAAGAAAATAATAAAATCACCAGATGATGGTCATTAGACCGAAAAGTAATTTCATTTTATGAAACTTCAATCTGTTCACCAGCCGAAAATTGTTCGAAGAACCTTTTACCTCATACTCGCACACTTCGTCATTCAGATTGAGAGAAGAAAAAGGACGAATTCAGATCAGAATATTATTCCTAGAAGAAAACAAATCAACAGCGTATTTTACTGCTTCCAGGCTAAGAAGCACAATCACGAGACTTTATAGATTTGAAATGAAATGTTTTACGGGTTGGTATTTCTTCTTCATGTCCTCGAACCTTGGAGGTCCTTATATAGGTATACAAAATACAATGTTGTAACATCAAATTCGATAAGGACACACAAAAAAAACAATATAGTTTAACACCTGGGAAAATAACTGACTGTGAGATACAATAAAATGTCCTTCTTTCTTCACTCTTCGCATGGATGCGATGGCGACGTGGGAAAGGACATAAATTTGATTTTAAAATAAATTTTAATAGAATTCCACCTAAAAGGAACACAATACACAAAAACCAGAATAAAGTTACCATCCTATCACATACCTACAAAGGAAGAAAGTGTCCCTAGCTCCAGCCCCCAATACCAATACTCTCGTACCTGGACAAGATTCAAAGTCGCGCGAAATTGCTTTACTGTTCAATTTAAAGTTTTTAAAAGGTTTTGCAGGTCTTCAGTGGAAGAGTACTTTTCTTCCTTTTATCACACAACCATCGACCATCCCCTTTTATGTCTCTCATTTACCAGAAAATACCAGGACACTGCCAGAACCAAGAAAAGAGTGTATATTTTTGATGTCCTTGTCAGAGAAAGAGAGAGAGACAGAGTATGTGTTGTGTTACATTTCGGACGAAGGACAATTTGACAATTCAATTATACGAAAACAAAAACGATGCTAACTTATGAAAGCTGGCTTTGGAGAACCTCTATAAAAGAAGAGGAGGAACGGTATTTGGATATGATACCAATCTCTACCTACGATATTCTGTCAGATATCCTGTATACAGTGTTCACACAGTATTAAATCAAAGGACTAAGAGGAGAAAGAAAGCAAGTGAAGTCTAGAAAGCATTTTATGTGCTGGCGCGTGCGAAAGGTGTTCCAAATGAGAGAAGCAACCAAATTGTATTAGCATCTTCCCTTCATAATTAGCAGGTGTTGTTGGTTTTATCGAAAAAGCAGGATACCTAACCTACTCTTTTATTAGACATTTTATTTAAGAAATTTAATTTGCGAAAGGAAAACGTTTTCGTTTTTTTTTTTATTCATATAGGAGAAGCTGGAAATAGAGACGAGACAGGGAGAAAAGTGTGTTGCGATGGTAATTAAAATGTTCCAAATGAATTGGTGTAAAGGAATGCGGAAGAAGCGTTCGGAAATTGTGTTATTCATCCTGTTTTTTGAGCAGAAAACAATTTGGGAAAGTAATCAAGATTGTATTTTTGTTTTTGATTATTTTCATTAAAGGACTTTATTGCTAGTTAAATTAAAAGGTCTTCAAGGATATAATCAAAGGGAGAAGTATTCTAGGCCTATATTGGTAGAAATGAGAGCACAGGATTAAGCGTTATGTGGATTGTGTATTTGATCTCTGGAACATCTCAAACCAAAAAAAAAATTGGTTGTCTGTAAAGTCGGTTTACGGGTAGTTTGACGTGATAACCGGTTCACAAAATAGTTCATATGTAGGTAGTATCCCTACAACCACCAACCACAAACCCCACCTACAACCAACCACCATTTTTGATTTTTTTTCTCACACCTTCTCCTCAAACATCGGCATCCCACCCTCACATACAACCACCAACCAACAGCCCACCATTTTGACAGTTTTTGACAATTTTTTCTTCCCACCCCAACACAATAAATCTCCCTTCCTTACCACCACCAACGAATCACCCACTATTTTTGACAATTCCCTCCCAAACACCAAATCCTCCCTCAAATCTAACCTACTCACCTACCATTTTTGACTAAATACCCCCCCTCCCCCAACCACCTCCAGCAATCACCTACCCCAACTATTTTCGACATTTCCTTCACTACACCAAATCCCCACAAATTCAACCACCCACTCCACTTACAACCACTTGCCACTCACCCACCTTTTTTTCACACAATAAATCCCATCTTACTAACCATCAAAAACCACCCACCCCACCTAAAACCACCAACCAACCACAATTTATGTTTGACAATTTTGCCTCACCACCCTTCTAAATCTTCCAATACCAACCACCCATCCCAACTACAGCCAACAACCAACCACCCAAAATGTTTGACAATTCCCCCCATGCACCAAATTCAACCACTTACTCCACCTACAACCACCTGATACTCACCCACCATTTTTAACAATCCCCCCCCCCAGTACAATTATCTTTGACAATTCTCTCCACTACAACCTCCCCCCGAATCCGACCACCCATTACACCTACAACAACTTGCCACTCACCCAACACCGCCAACCACCCATCACACCTACAGCCACCAACCAACGACCAACCATTTTTGACAATTTTTTCCTCAACCCCACCCAACACCAAATCCAACCACCTACCCCACCTGCCACAACCTTTCGCTCACCCACCATTTTTGACAACTTTTTCATTGCACCCCATCAAATCAAACATCCCCACCACCGAAACTGCCAACCAATCAAACCACCTACAACCGCCAACCAACTACCCACCATATTTGCCAATTCACCCCCCTTCCTCCACCAATCATGCCAAATCCTTCCAACACCAAACACCCATCCCACCTACAGCCACCAAGGAACCACCCGATAGTTTTGACAATTTTTGTCTCACCACCCAAACCAGCTACAACCACCCACCATTTTTGACAATTTTTCCTCTTTCCGACACTACACCCCCCACGCCTGCCCCACACACACTCCCACCACAACCAACCAACCACCCAACACCCTCCACTCCCACTTTAACGACTTTCTAGGCTATCAAAGCAGCTATAGGTAACGTCTGTGTGACTGTGACATTTTTTCGTGCGTGCTGCCCATATATTTCAAACCGATTTATTAGACGTTATCACGTCAACATAAAGGACTGATCGATTACCTTCAAGGACCTTTGTAGGTTGGTTTCGATGATGGAATTCAAACAAGCACTACCAGCAAGAGCTTTTCTTAAACCTTTAATCTTTTGTTGTCAATTGACATATATATATCAGTTCTCAAGCCCTTTAGCTTAGTTAATTTTTTCCAAAAAACTAGTGATTTTTAAATGTTTAATAAAATTTCATATGATTTTTGTCCTTCACTTTGTTTCCGAAATCTCACTGTCACATTTAAGAGTGAGTTCATGAGACCCAGTGGTGCACTTTTTTTTTGTTTGAGAAGTAAATGTTCCTCGTTCTTTTTTTGCTGGTGGACTGCACGGGAAGCACTCTTGGAAGCTCTGGTTCTGGCCTGCAGTGTTGCCTGATAAGCTCCGTCGAAGCCTTTAGAAATAATATATTGCTTCATACTTCATTTACCAAGCCTTTCTAAGACCTTATTCAAAAAATCCATGACCAGAAGTTGTTTGCATAGTGCCAGTTAGAAAAAGTCTCAAGAAAATAAAAATAACTTCTATAAAGCCTGCCAAATAAGTTTCTTTAAGACCTCTGTAATATATTTTTTTAGAAAATAAGAAAATAGCTTCAGTTGGTACTTATGAAAATTTATTAATTTTCTTGGGATGCAGATGACACTTTTAATCACCAGAAAAAGCCTTTTTTATGTTTTTCTCTCGAACATTCCTTTTGTGTCAAACGTTTTTAAGTGGCATTCAACATCCTTAAAAGTGACAACGAAAACAAAACCAAATCAAACATAAACTCTTCCAACATAACCAAACCTAATCACTTAATTTCTCATTCCAATACAAAAAAAAATGTAAAATCGAAAACTAATCACATCACGTAAGTCTCTTGTACGATCCTTTGTAAATATAAAAAGAATACAAAAAAAAACCCTACCCGATTCCGGCCGAAAGGAAAATTTAAAGTTGTTCCCAAAAGCCGTATAGCAAACAGCAACGACCCAAGTTGTAATCTCTGAAAGTTTTACTTGCACAATCCAAACAACAAGATTACATTTTCAATTTTCCCAATATTATACATGGTTATGCCCCCTGTGCTTGTGATGTCCGTCCATAAGAAGAACATCGAAGGATTACAGAGCCAGAGCCCTGAATCAGTGTGCTCCTGGCCGTTGCCACTGCTACCTATAGGTACCCGCCTACTTAAGCAAACAACTATAATTGTATGAGGAAGGTACTAGAATTCAAGTTTATTAGAAAAAAAAAAAACCGAAGAGAAGATGGTAAAAGAACTGGAAATAATCCTGGTGAATGTTTTTCAAAAGTCCTTTTAACACCTTTTCGAATGAAAAATAATCAAAAAGACAAGGCTTGCCTCATGGCTCATGCCTCTGATTCTGAACACAAAACATAAAAACTTCCTCCTGTGATTGTGGACAAGGGGGCGTTTGCGTGTATGTATATATTATAAAAGCCTGTTAGGTATAAAGTACTTTCTCTTGTTGACCACCAGAGGGACCCTGTTGTAGTAGGTTGAACCAAAAGGACAAACATAACATTTGGTCATTTACTTATCGATGGTTGAGTAAGTTTCCAATAAAAACGGAAAGCAAGTAAAACTTTGCCCAAAACTCTTTGAGCATACTGAAGCTCTGACTGAAGCTTACCTTTGTGTATGCTGGCTGTATGGAAAGGACAAACATTGTGCCTGAAGGGCTTTCATCAGATTACAGCTCACACCTTTGTCTGTTTGGCCAACCGAAAACATGTGTGCATACAGTTTGCTTGAGCAAGTGCGGAGCTGTTGCATTTATTCTCCGCTTGGATACGTCTTTTCCTTTCGCCCGTTGCATGCACTCTGATTGCTAGCAGCAGCAAGAAGGACATAATCGAGCGACATCAGAGACAGACGACGCACGTCAGTCGTCGTGGTATGTTTATTTGTCCTTCTTGGATGTGATCACCTCATAAATGTCGCTGCTGATCAAAACCAAACAAATATTGTTATTATGGTTAATAAAATGGCTAAAGTTTGTTTACAGTCATAGAAGTAGTAAAAGGTCCTTTTTGATAGATGCAAAACAGATGCAGTTTCTTACACATAGTATACATCTACCTATATACCCAGAAGGCATCCTGGGATTTATGTAAAATACCAAATCGACCAAAGGGATTATATTTACTATCTCGAAAGAGGGTAAGAGGGCAGTCGGCACTATTAGCAGAGGGCAATTATAATTTTCCAAAGATACACACATACACAAACATAAATATAAATACAAAATATTCCAAAACTATAAAGGACATTATTTGGAGCATTTACCTTTCTAAGATTTATTTATTTGTTTGCTAGGACACGACAATAAAATACAATACTTGGTATCTATAGGAGCAGGAAGGACTTTATGAGACAGGGTATTTTGCTGCAGTTAGCATGGGCATTTACAAATGGACATGGTGGTGGTGTTGTAGGGAGTAGAAGAGCAATACAGTTTCGGTATTGTAGCCACGGGTAAAGTTCTTGGAAATTATTATTTGCTCAAGGAAATATGCAGACGATGTCCTTCCTCTTCTCATCTAACTATGGGTGTTGTTGGGTTGGGTTTTGGTTCTTGATGTAGAACGATGGCTAAACTTGAAAAGCAATTTGCATTATTTACTATAGAGTCCCTCAAAGGAATGCGTCTATGAATGCTTGCTCACGAATGTTTTATAGGTATAGTTTCAGTAAGTGAAATGACTGTAGGTATCCTGGATAATGATGATGCTAATAATAATGACGATGATGGCAATAGTAAAGGTGAACTCGTATAGGTTTGTGTATTTAATAGTCAGCTTACATTTCTCCAGATTTTCATTTTGTTTATTATTATATCTGACATTTAAGATGCAATTTAACAATATTTACAGAAAGTTTGGTGAAGAGAAAGGCCAAGCGAAAGAACCTATTAAAATACACTTTATTAAAAGTTTCTATGGGATTTCAGGTTTTTGGAGTCATACGGGGATTTAAGTGAAAGATAATGGCAATGCCGCAAAGGCACCACTAGGAGTTACCATTGTATATACATTTTTATAGTAATTTCATGGAACATGTTATTTTAGTTTTAAACTTCGTCAATGGTGGCGCTAGTTGTCTTATCTACTTTACACCAAATGTCTTCTATAGTTGTTTTTGCTCCCCATGGCAATCTAGCCAAAAACCTCTTAAATCAAGAGTTTATGTTTCGTCCATAGATGGCGCACCTCACGTGGTAGTACTATCTAGAATACCATGGGAAGCAAGAACAACAATTAAAATGGTGGAAATCGTTGTTGTTGTTTCAAATGGTATTCTATAGCTTAGTTTTTCGTCGATAGATGGCGTACCTAAAGTAGTAATACTAGTTTATATACTGGTTGTATATATAAACTATAGTATTCCCACTTTAGGTGCGCCATCTATCGACGAAAAACTAAGCTCTAGAATACCATGCGAAGCAACAACAACAATTTCCACCATTTTAATTGTTGTTGTTGCTTCCCATGGTATTCTCGAGCTTAGTTTTTCGTCGATAGATGGCGCACCTCAGGTGATAGTACTATAGTTTATATATACAATGTATACTATGCAATGTTGAAGTTCAGAAACACTTGATTGGTGAATAGGAGTGGTTTTTGTCTAGATTGCCATTTGAAACAAACAAAACAATGGAAGACATTTGACGTAAAATATATAAGACAACTAGCGCCGCCATTGACTAAGTTCTAAACTAAAAAAATATGTTCTTGGGTTTTGGCGTTCGATGTTGTGCTTTTAAACGAAAGAACTTTTTAACAAAAGAATTCAAAGAAGAACAACAATGATCGTTAAAGGGCTAGCCATAATATTGAAGAATGGGTACGTATAAGTTGCCTTACGAAACAGTAGAATTACATATATGATTTGTATGCCCATCCCGAAATGCCTTTTTGATAAGTTTCGGGAAGTTTCGTTCACTTTTGTTTCCGTATCCGTACTTACCTAATGTACGTAACCACGAAAACGAAACATTTCTTTTTGTTTAAATGTTATTCTTCTTCTTTCTTTCTTCTTATTTCTATAGGCTGTTATGGCAGACTGATGTATTTGACATATCGGAAAGAAACTTTTCGTTCGAATACGCTATAGAAAGAAACATCAGCTGGCCAATAATAGACTTTAGAAATACGAAGAAAAAAAGGAGAAGAATAGCCTTTAAAAAAAAGAAATATCAGACTTTCGTGCGTGCAAAATGTAGGTACCTACTACTGAAAGCGTACATTACGTACGGAAACAAAAGTGAACGAAACTTGATGAAACTTATCAAAAATTCATTTCGGTTTGGTTATACAAATCACATGGGTACCTATGCTATATATTTCGTCAAAATTGTTTGGACAAAAATCGTGTATCATTTCGTTATTTTCGTTTTGCAATTATAAAGGGTGTTTCTTTTTTTTTGACTTGTTGTTTTCAATCTGGCAATACTTTTTTCGGTGTTGGTCTTTTTGACAGCTGTCACTTGATTTATGCTCAGTTTAGTTCGCCATTTCATAATCAATAAACTTACTCCTGAACGACGTTTGCAAATCAGTTTCATGCAAATTTATTACCAAAATGATGGTTCGGTTCGCGCGACGCATCCAAATAGGTATAAACAAATGTAGGGTGTTTTTTTTTAGACTTGTGGTTGGTTTTCAAGAAGAAATAAAACGCATAAAATTTAATGTTATGACCAAGAATTTAGCTTTATTATAAAGAATAGAGTTTGCAATTATGTTTTAAAAATGATTTCGAATATATTCCTAGGTGATTATATCTATACTTAATTTTGGACGCAGCGGGCGATGCGTTCGGCTCCAACATCATGCGATTTATCACGGCTGAACTGTTTTCTGTGGGCGTATGTGAAGTCGCTATAGTCTTCACTGTTAATCTATAGAGACGATTGTTCAACATTCCAAATAAAGCAACTTAAATAACTAACTAACTAGAGACGATTGACGACTTGGGAACAATATTCGCTCATTGAGAATGAATGATCAAAAATTGGCCTTCAAAATTGGACTACGTCCGAGCCAGCTGCGGTGACCATGTGCGAAAAATAATAGTCAAATATAAATGGCAAACAATTATCTCTCCAGTAAAGTATATTTTTAAGTCAATTAATAAAATTTTTCTGTGTTTTATTCCGTTTTATAGTTATATCTAACAATAATTAAGGGAAAGGGTGTCCCTAAACTAAGTAAAAGTTCATTGATTTCGTTATCAATGTATGACGAGTTTACGAAAAGTTTTAAATGGACCTCTGTTATCTTTCTCTGCATTATTGAAGAAAAAAAAAACTAATAACTCAATTTTCTTAAATAATCAAATTTAACAAAGTTTAATCAAAATCTTTTAAGCTGTTTTCAACAAGTTTGATAAAAAACAAACGATATTGGCGAGTGACTCATTGCATAGAACCACCCACCGGTTTAAAAAGTTGTAACTGTAGAAAACTACAAAAAACTATACAAAAATTAAGTGAATTCGATCAGACCGTTGAACAAGTTTTTTCATATAAAAAAAGCAATTAAAACCTGGTTTTCGTTATAAAATGGTCAAGCCAGAAAAAAAAAATTCAGTTTAGTTAAAATTACCCTATTATTGTTAAACATACGTATACATACGTATTTCATCAAAATCGCTTATGCTATTTTCGAGCAATTCCAAAACGGAAAAACCGTTGATTCGATCCGGCTTTGTATATGTTTTTTGTCTCATTATTTCACCGTCATTATCCCTTATATTTGTTTGTATGTATGTATGTTTCTTTGTCGTGACGCATTTTCGTTTCATTCAATTTAAAATCACAACGTTTCGAGATACGTTTGACTTAAAAAACATAACATACTCGTCATTATTCGCATTTTCCAAAAACTTTTGTTTGACAAAGTCAGTGCTTCTGCAAGTGAATTCTAAATCTTGTTTCTAGTGACTTAAAATAAAAATCCTAATTGATAATAATTATTATTGTAAGCATTAAGCTGAAGTACCAACAAAAGTCAAATGTCAAATAAAAATTGCATGACATAAACCTTATCTAAATATTGACTCATCGAAAAAAATTGGTTGGCAAAAAAAAATGTTTATTCCACCGGGCACATCATTCAACCCAGTCACACTATTTTTGAAGGACAAAGGACATGGCTTCGATAAAGGACGGCCTCGTAGAATTGGGTAAGGGGGGTTAAATCATGTAATATTAAATGTTGATAATTGTAATCTGCCTTTTGGTCTTCGGGTCAAACAAATCAAAATCACACGCAATACATATTTTTGTCTAATCAAAAACATTAGTTTTTCAGAGTAATACCGGGGAAAAAAGGTTTAATTTATATATTTCGTCCTTCATCGTGCTACATTATTTCCTGCGTGCGTGCGTGCGACAGGGCAGGGTGAGGGGTGTGTTTATTTGTGTTATTATCAGAAAACCCAGCATTCAATTGGAAAACGTAATCAGCTTTGAAATTTAAACGTGCGAAAAATTTTCAATAAATTCACCGACAATGCTGGTGACGTGTGAAAGTTTTTGTTGTTATTCCCCCGCACACATTCCCTAGTGTACTGCAGCTGGCGTGCGAATCCTGACAGTCAGCCAGCCAGCGCAGCACAGCGCGGAACTTATTAAAGAGAAGCGAATTCTGTGCTGCTCATGACATATCCTTTTGTATCCAATTTGTTGAATTCAACGGTCTGCATAACTGTTTATTACTGGGATTTCCAATCAATGACCGCGATGTTGCCATCCTTTTGGTTGATAATTTATTTCGGCTGACCGGGTGCTAGGCCATTTTTTTTTCAATTTCCAATATTCCGATTTGCAACAGAAATTGGTTTTTATTCAGGCCGAGCTGCAACAAGGACTATCTGACTCTGATGTTGATGTCTGATATGTATGCAAACACAACCATAGAGCTATCAGCAAATGCAAGAGATTCCTGAATCCTGCATTTTGCTGCAATTGTAGAACGGAATCAAATCAAAATGTGGAAAATTATTTTCGTGATTTTATTGAAAATTGTGGTCACAATTATCATAACTGTCAGTTGATAATGTTTGACTGGTGAATGGTGAGCGAGCATGTGTATAGTTGTGTATATAATTATTTTGTAATTGTGTGAGTGCAAGTGAAGGTGGGCTTTTGGAGTCTGCATCCCAACTACAGCTTAGCCACTATAAGGGATCCTTCATTGGTGGTTTTTAATGTTGTTATACTGTTGTTATTGTTGGGTTGTTTTCGGATTAAAAAAAAATTTGTGTTGATTGTGGTATTGTGGCCATCAAAAACCATTGTGTTTGTTTTGGCGGCCATTTCAGCAAATATGATATAAAAATATGAGGGTCAAATTTAGTTGTTGTATCAGGACAGGGAGATGCATACCTTTTCCACTTGCCATAAAATAAATAAAGGCTATCAAATATCAAAAATCATAACAAGCCCTAACAAATTAGCGGAAGAGGTGTTTTAATTGTTTCGGGAACCCATTATGTTTCCAAAAAGATAGGGGATCTAAACTTTTTCTTAGTTCAGACACTTGAGCCCAACTTTGGACGCAAGTAATGTTCCTTAGCCGCACAACACGAATGTGGGAGGCCTTGCTTGTGAGCGGGTAAAACGCTAACGCACAAATTAACCGAATAGCTGCCGGTAAAACTGAACAAACTGGCATTTACTTACCAGGGCATGGTCTTGTTCTTGCATTGAAGAAAATCTCGCAGGTGGCGGCCACACGGAAGCTTGGTAGCGGATGCGCCCACGTAAGGAAATCAATGGTAGCAGCAGATAGCGTCACTGCATGCATTGTGCGGCTACTAAAGGGGTCTGTTTTCAAACAATGGGCGGGCTTGTTTGTGTATGTTATAGATCATCCAAAAAATTGGTGGTACTGGTCAAACTCTTGGCTTGAACTTACCGAGGAAAACAAACCAAGTAACAATTTAGTTTTCATAAGGCCCAAGCGAAGCTATTTTCTTATTTCTATAGTAACTTTAACAGGTCTTATACAAATTCATTTGAAGCACTTTTTTATTTGTATCTTCTTAAGACTTAAACTCACAGGCACTATGCAAACAATAACTTGTCATTGTTTATTAAAATAAGGCCATAAAAAAGTTTGATAAAGGAGCAATACCTTACAGCTTGTAAAATTTAATTTTCAATTGCTTTAGCAAAACTTTTACTTAAAAATTTGTGAAAAACATGACTTACAGCCATAAATAAGTCTTATGAAAATACTTTGGAAGTAATAGCTCACGGAATTTGAAATTTTGGACCTTATGCAAGATAAATTTTTAGTTGGGACAAAGCGTCGGAAACCGGAATTAATATAAAAAAAGACAACGGAGACATAGGTTATGATTGATCCTCAGGCAGAGTTAGGTTAGTGTGCTAATCGATGATGTTGCATCCATCACTCTAAAAGCATGGGACCTATGAAAAACATATACATTTTCAAACCATTTTGAGACGTACCTATTACATCTAAACATGTTTGAACGCACTTGTTTAGATATTTCTTCTAAGTCCTGGAAGAAGTGACTTCCTGGAACTCTATTTCTTAAGCGGCATAGTTCTGAACAGTGACAGAGAAAATTCGGAGTGTCCTTTATACACATCTGTGACACCTCAACCTCTGCACAAGTCGTAAGTGCTGAGCTTTATTTTCTTTTTGTGGTTTCCCAGCATGTTGTGCCCGGTCTGTATGCTCACAAGGGATAATAGCAGTCGAGCGAGTTCCATCTCTCGTAAGCTGGAGCGAATAATTTATTCCCAATCGTCTGTTTAATGTTACGTATTGGAATCTTTGCCGTTGAGTTCTAGGGATGATCCCTTTCTTACCAGCTCATCACCTCTTTTGTTTCCTTCCACACATCTGTGGCCAGGAACAGGAACCACACAGAGTCTTATTTTATGCTGCGCACCAAGAACCTTTAGCTCTTCGCAACAGCAAGTTATAAGCTTGATTGATCTTTACTTAAGCTAATTGTTTGACCAAGATGTCACAAGGATCATTCTTCTTCCAGAACAGTTGATAAGATTTACTTAATCTATGAAAATGCTACCTTTTTTCCCACAAACAAGAAGGTTTCCCCTCCCCCTCCTTCACAAAGCCATGGACCGCTAAACCATCAGATTAAGTAACATACTGGATCCTTAATATAAATTGTTACCAACTTTGTATTTTTCTGAAACTGTGGTGTCAAAGAAGTTAAGAAAGAATTCCACAGGACCATATTAAGGACCCTAATTCTTTCTTCCCTTTCTTGTATAGTCACAAAATACACTCATGGTCCAGTTATAGGTATCGGACAGGTCAACAGGAACATATATCTCTCTTAATTCAAATATGTGAGGCAGTTCACACCATTCACAGATCAAATACCAACAATCTTCATTTGTCAGAACGGACGATTCTTAATGACCGATCATACGGTTTCTTGTAGCTTTAACTTTTTTGTACTGCGTTAGTATAGGAAAAGCTGGTATTAAAACGGAAGCACGAATTGCGTTGGATTAAAAAACACCCTTTCGACCATTTGATTCACTTTGTTTTGTATAATTTTCAGTCTGATACATACTTACAAAATAAATTGTGGTGTACCACAAGGCTCCTATTTGGTACCAATTCTCTTTCTTCTTTAAAATAAATTTCCTATTCCTTTTACTGCTCAGTTTGAGACAACACCCATAGATTCACATAGGTAGTTGTTCTAAGGTTTTGTTTTGTAGCTCTCTTCTTCAAAAGTCAACCAACAGTGATTGCGTTGAAAAAGCCTATTTAATAGGGTTTTTGACACTATGTTTGATTCCGAAAACGAAAAACGAAATCAGGAATGTATCAAAAGTATTTCTCTTCCCCTCGTTGCCGCACTTGTTAAAATCATACTTTAAGAAGTATTCTAATAAAAAGTACCTACTGAACATCATCCTTGATACTTACTCCAGAACAGATAAAGATAAAATACAAAGGAACAGTTACGAGATATTGTATTAATATTATTATTGGAGTTCCGTGGAAACAGATATATTAACACCTTTTTATATTTATAGAAGCAACTAAACTCTTCACAGCCTTGAATATGTATATATTCTTCCGTAAGCCCAGGCATAAATACCTACATACCATCAAAAGATTTCCATTCAACTAAATTAAGTTTCATCCGCACTGCAGCAGGGTGCTCCAATGTCCCATCATTGCCATCAGTTCTGCATTTACGACTTTTCCTTTAACGACACCTTAAGTACTTTGCAGGAAAATTAACCTTTTTGAATATCGCCCGTCGTCATTTTATTGCATGGATTTGGACAGGAACAGGGACAAGAACACCCTCCCCTCTCTACCGAAAGAAATTAATCGAGCTAAGACTCTCACACTCGACGCTCGAGCCCCAACAGTCAACAACATCTGATGGCATCGTAAAAAATCCCTTCTCTATATAAGGATTTCAATACTTATATACAACAAAAGAAACTGCTTATACCGTCACAAATTTCGTAGCGCAAAAATTACAAAATTGTGAAACATAAAAATTTCAGCTTCACCCCATCTTCCAATTCCAAACTTACCAACCTTAAAGAAGCCCAAAACGCACAATTTCTTAACATCATCACCCACCCTACCACTGCGTACCACACCTATATATAAGACCTTATTCGTTATTCCCAGTGCCATCTTGGATTCGCGTTTGAATCACCTTTGGAGTGATATTTTTATGCCATTCATTTGCAGCACCCAATTCAAGTGTTGTATAGCGCAAGGATACGTCGTCGTTGTCGTAGTGTCGTATAACCTAAGCATTTTGTGTTGGGTTGTTCTTTCGCCGTTAAAATGTTACAATTTACGTTTCACTGGAGCGTTAGAGCTACTTTTCTTTTTTTCTCATTTGTGAAGCGTTGGTGGTAGTCCTTGTTGGCAAAACGGGCGTTACGGTAACCTTGTGCCTTTGATTGAAGGTGGTAATTTGATTTTAGCGTCACCTGGTGAATGCTTTCATTTCGCGTTTACACTCGCACACGCATAAAATTGAAACCCCTAATGGGGGTGTACCACTGCCACCATCACACATATCCTTGGGTAAACAACAGGTGGTAAAAATGCCAAAATTATACAAAATACAAAAAATATCCTTTTTCTAATGTCTTCATTCTTCACGCAACACACTTCTTCTTCTGCTTCTGCTTCTTCTGCCATCACACCGCATCACATATAGAGCGTAAATTCCTTTTAGATTGCCATGTGTAACCGAGTCAAGGAATATAATTGAATGTACACAACACATCCAACAACAACATCAGAACAGCAGAGCAGCAAATACGTCGACTAAAAGGACGATCAAACGCGATTGTGTGTGGAAATTAAACGAAATCACGTCCCGAAATTGCCTATTTTAGTGCAAAAAAAAAAAGAACATTGCTGCTGAATAACACCAACCATCAACAACAAAAAACAACTAATTCAGCAAAACAAACAGTTTGTGCAGAATCCACAGGATCCGCAGGATGGGTTGACTTCTGACGGCGGGCGCGGCGCGCTTGGCGAGGGTTTGGTTTTTTTTTATTTTTTATTAAGTCACCCAATTTCACAAAGCAGTTCGCTCCATTCTTGTTATTTTGGAAATTGTGAATTTTACTCGCAGGATGCATATATGGAGCCAGGTGTTTGATTTTTTATGTGTGCCAAAGGACACCAAAGCTCACACATCCTTGGATATTATTTACTTTGTTTTCTTCTTTTTTTTTCTGTGAATTTTTGAGTAAAGCATTTGCAGTTTCCAAGATGATGTTAATAAAAATGTTGTGTAAAGTTGATTGAAGGATTTGATGCTAAAAAGGATGCTGGTATACAAAAATGAAAATAAACCTGTCGAAAAGCAGCTTTAATGGCTGAAAAGGTAGGTATTAGGCTCATCAGAAGCACTGTGCTTTGTTGAAAAATTGCAAACTTTATCTGTGCCATCATCTTGGCAATTCTATTTTGAATGAGGTGAACGATTTTTTTTTCTCGAAATGAATTTCCAGGATTAATGGTTAAACGAGATGATTTTAGAATATGTTTTTTATAAAAATATCAGGTGCCTCAAAATAGACCTTCATTTTTTATATTTTATTTGATGTGGGAGGCATGTGTGTGTAATCTTTTACATTATAAAAAAAAATGGAATCTGAAGACAGAACATCGCAGTTCGCAGACAAGGCAATTGAACTGTTCGATTTCCTCGATTGATGAAGATCCTAGGAAAAAACGGTTATGTTTAGAGTGGCCTGTGTTTTTGATTTGCATCTGTTCTTGGCCTATCTCCATTTTTTACTTGCGTTTATAGGCCACTTTAAAGCAAGTTATGCACTCATACAAAATCATTCTAAAGCTAGTAATAGACGGTCCTTGTAATGGTTCTTGACCATTGACCCTCTGACGTCATTATGATGTATTTATCTGTTATGTTGTGTAATAGTCATTGTAAAAAATGGGGTCATTTCAAAAACCCACACAATGACCAGCTCAATTTCACTTTTAAGTTGATGGGACGCAATGACCAATTTTTTTCACAAGTGGTCTTTGCAAAGACCATGTCCCAACAATGAGCAGGCAGGAATTCCTGCATTATTGATCGCAATGGCCACTTTTTGGTGTTTTCGTTGTTGTTTAATTTCAACGAGCAACAACAACCATTGTTTGGACAGTTTTTTTGAAAAACTTTTCGAAAATATATATATTGCAAATATTTGTTGAGTATGCCAACTTCTAGCAGTTCGTAGTTTTTATCAGAAAAATAAAATTTTAAAAAAAATAGATGAAATAGTTTCTGGAAAAAACTATCTCAAAAAAAATTTTTTTTTTAAATTTTAGAATTAATATAAAAAGGCACCTATTTCAAAAATTTCATCGAAATCCGTCAAGTTGTTACGAACAAATCTGATTTCAAAAAACCGGTCCTATGGGAGGTACCGTTATAAGACTTTTCCTGAAAAATGTATTCCAACCAAAACATAAAGTTTGCACAGAAAAAATTATTCAGAAAGTTTTATCATAATCGTAGGAGCTGATTTTGAGTCAAATTAATTTAAAAATCGTATGGCAGGTACCGTTAGTTTTAGAGCTAGAATGCTAATTCCGGAAACACCTCTGTAGGACATCATAATAATACTATGTACCAAGTTTGAAGCAAATAGGTTTAGCCGTTTAGGTTATAGGTGCCGATACAGACGGACGGACAGACAGATAGACAGACAGAATTGTCGGACCCACTTTTTTAGGCTCCTCTATCATCGTAACGTTATGTTTGATTGTCCAAAAAAAAAAATATTTTGTTTACAAATGTATAACTTACCTTTAAAGGGGGGGATGGAGTTACTTTGTCATTCCATCTTCCCTGATGAACTTAACCTTCAACCATTCAGTCGCTTCCATTTTTAATTACATTACATTACATTATTAATCTACTACGTCGATGAATCGATCGAAGTAGACACACTTACAAGCACTCAGCACTGGCAACTTAGGCCTTCGGCTCAAGACAACACAAACACGACAGAAAGAGACAGACAGAACAGAAGAGAGAAGAACACACAAACATATGCGAACAGCAACTCAGTTATAAAGGCCCCGACCCATAGAATCCGTTGCGTCCGTGCGTCCGGCAAATCAACTGACAACTCGATTAAATACACGTGTTCTTACGAGAAGTGGTCCATTCCATAGACAACGCATGTGGCAACGCAACGGACAGAAGTAGCCGAACTTTTAACTTTTTCTTTTCCGGCAATCCGTTGACAGCTGGTTTCGTTTTGGCATTGAAGAAGAGAAATATATTTCTTCTTCTAACGCGGCATATACACTGGTCAAAATCTCATCAAGCATGTAAGAGTGTGTGCGTCATGATGGATGAAAAATCAAAATTTTTTGATTTTTCTTCAAGCATTCAACGTATACGTATTGCACACACTCTCACATGCTTGATGAGATTTTGACCAGTGTATATGCCGCTTAAGGGTTTTGGTTACAGTTGTAATTATGTAAATCATAATTTTTTGCAGCATGTTCGAAGAAAAGAAAGAGGTAGAAATGGAACGTCAACGCATTCATTGGGTCACCCCCAATCCGCCGATCCGGCAATAGTCAACGGATGCGTTGCCGCAACGGGCCAACAGATTCTATGGGTCGGGGCCTTTAGTTTTGACGGTTCCCAATGTCACTAGGTATAGGTACTAACCACGCGCAACGATGTTTGATTTCGCTGATCTAATGGGAAGCGATGCTTTATCAGTGCCAAGGCCGTTGACTATTTTTAATTAATTTCCAATTTATAATTTAATTTTGATCCCAAAATTTGTTCCACGTTTACTATTTTTATTAGTATACCAGGAAATGTCAACATTTCGCATACTTTTCGCTTCAAGTGTATTGAAAGCAACTTAATGTATTTTCTCAATGTCCACCTTCCGGGGAGGTAGCACAACAAAGACAAAAAGGTTTGATATAAAGCTAAGTGTAAAACTGAACCAATCGCTTGGCCTGACCTCTCTGTAGTCAAGAAGAAAACAAATAAAACTGTAAAACCCATTCGTACACCCATTATTTTCAAACTATTCAATACAACAACCACAGTACGGTCAACACAAAAAGCTTTAAAGCCCAACTTCCAGAACGGATGTCCGCTAATTGCCATCTTGATTTCAACTGTCATCCACTGCCATTGTATTTAAATTCTATAGTATTCCCATGGAGAGGAACGTTTTGTGCGGCATCTAGCGAGGACGTTCACAAGCTTGAATTGGAGAGAAATTTTAGTGGTTTTTGTCTAAACTCCATGGGAAGCAAAAACAACAATGTATGTAAAGTAGATAATACAACTAGCGCCCTCATTGACGACGTTCAGAACTAAAATAAAATGTTCCATGAAATTACTATAAAATATAAATACAATGCCACTGCTGTTGTCTTCGAACTCAACTTCGAAAATGGCAAAACACGTTCACAACAATAATTTCCCACAGCATGCGCATAGTACAATTTCCACTCTTTTTTCTTTTTCTATTTTTAGACTTTTCCAGATAAACACCATTGCAGTGCAACAGGCGAAACAGAGACCACAACAATGTCTACCTCAACTAGGGAAATTTGTTTTTCTCCTTCGTCTTCGTCTGAATTAGCTCAACTCGAATCTTCAGAGTTCAGATTCAGAGCTTCAGACCGTGTCTCTCATTGTGTTGTGTATTCTAACTGTCAGTTCGGCCGTGAACTGCGTGAGGAATCGATGCAAATTAAGATATACCGTTGCTCCGCGAGTGTGTCTGATAAAAAATTATTTTACTCTTCCTGCAAGCTCAGTGTGTGCTTTGATTTAAATTATTAAAATATTCCTGCTTGTTATGTGCGTGTCCTTGTAAAAGAATATACATAAATAAATAACTAGAATATTGTTATCTAAAAGGAAATTAATAAAATACCTTGAATACGAGTATAAAGTAAAAATTCGTAAGGATACCTAAGTAAAATATTTTGTTTTTCTGTTATCCTTTTTTTGTCTAATCCTGGGTGCGGTGTGTTTAGTGCAAAAGAAAAAAGGAATATATCTTTGTGAAAAAACATCCCCTGTTCCATTAAGAAATAAAAAAAAACATCATTTTTCGCAGCGAGTCCTCCTGAATATTTTTGTATCGTTGTCCTATTGCTCCTGCTATCGCTACTGCTCCTGCTGCTGCTGCTGCTGCTGCACTTGACACTTTGACGGGCAGGTAACTCTGTATAAATAGCCCCAAGGAGCGTGCACAAGAGAAACGAAACGAAGACACAAAATCTACCAGGGTCAATTGTGGCATTAAACAGAGACAAACCGCACTTCGAGGACTAAAAAACTGTAAGTCGTAGAAAATTTTTAAGGGCAAATGATGGAATAATTGATAACTTATTGACATAGGTACCAACCTAAATAGCTCTGGCCTCTCATTATCCTTAAACTACTACAAGGGCATTGAGTAACGTTCGATGTACCTTTTTCTAGCTAAAATAAATTGTTGTTCCATTCCAAGGACATCAGACAAATAAGTTACACTGTTTGTCCTTATTATTTTTGTACACAAGGAATTAATCGATAAGTGTGCGTAAATGTGGGGGTGAAAAGGACAAGTTTATTGTGATTTGCAAGGGTGATGAAGAGATATCACGGATATAAGGATTTTTTTTTTCGTCCTCTCTCGAGTTGGTTCGTCCTCTCACTCTCTTTTTTTCCTCTCTGTTATTTGTAAATTGTTGTCTCTCAATCTTGCATATCTCAATTCTCAAGGATATATATATGATCCTTGGGCAGAATAAATATTAGTTTCAGAATTCAGATTAAGATTTGTTTGGATTTTTATCTTTTTTTCTCCCTTTGCTATCTATCCTTCGGGAGTTAATTAAGTTAAAAGGATAAGTATGTTTGAATTGAATTTAAAAAAGATTTGTATCGCACATCGCGTCCGTCGCCCCGTCGCTTCGGGTTGTTGCGAATTTCATGATGAATATTGAAAGATTTGTAGGATTTTTTGTATGTATTGGTAGGTATTTGGGGGTTGGGTGGGGTGGTTACATGTTTTGGGAAATTTCTGGAGGGTCATGGCAAGGCTCTTGCTTTGCAAGTGATGTCTTTAACGAAGTGGTTGTTGCAAAAGCTTGCAGATAGGATTTTATTTAAGAATCCTTGAAATGTGCAACGGTTAAACTATTTTTGTTTGAATTTTTCCTTGAGATTGCTAACATGAAATTGTTCAGTGAGGGTTTGGGTTAAGGTCGAATTAAGCATTGAGGGCTGCGTTTGTAGACCTTGTCAATGTTTCACATTGTAGGCATTATAAGTTTATATGACCTAATAATTGTTAATTTGACAATAGAAATTTTCAATTCAACAGTTAAGCATTGTTGTAGTTGGTCATTCAAAATCTAATTAGTACGAGGAGAATCTTTTTAAATCAATTTAAAAAACAGCACTGTAGAATCAACTGAATACCAACCCTCCTCTCTTTATTTATAAGAACTTTTTTTTTTTTTCTTGATTTAAACATTTTAATATATTTTGTAAAAAGCCTTCAATGGCAAGCCTTAAACAAGTTCTTTGCTAGACTTGTCCTGGAAAGCTTTATAGCAGCTCTTATTTTTAATTTTAACTTTCAAAATACTTAGGGACTGGCTTTTCACACGCCATTTTTAGCGTAAAGGTAGCTATCTGCAAGCCTTGTATAAAGCGTTTCAAACTTTTTTCTACAGGCATTATAGAAATGATTGGCTTGCGAAAGTTTGCCCTATACAAGGTCTTTGCAAGCTATTACTTGCCATATTCGACAAATTGAACCTTATACCTTCAAGTTAAATTGTTAGTTCCACCAGCTTAGGGCTATTCCGTATTATTTAGCATATTGGTAGTAACCCCTCAGAGTCGGTGGGTCAAAAAATGAAATTTTAACAGAACTTTCAGTGATCGAATGGAAAAACGATAGACAAATGTGTGTGGGATTGTTTAGCTTTTTTAATTGACTTAAAAAAACTAAATGTCTATTTATGAATGGAGTGACAAAAACGCCAAGAGTTGATATAAGGATCCAGCAGTTTGGAAACAAGTGTATGTGTCACCCTTCCATCACTGCAAAGTATATAAGCTCACAGATTAACGGTTGGGCATGAGCATGTAAGACACAAGGCTCCAGCTGCGCTTAGAGTTGCACGCACCAAGATTTTAGTTTAGTTTTTATGATGTATATAGTCATTTTTTGCTTATGATAAGGTTAGGGGTAACTCTTCTTGGTAATTGCAAAAGGTGGCGTCCTTAACTGGTGGATAGAAGATATATTTGTAAAAGATTGATATTCGCACAAATGTTCACACATTTTCTTACTAGCTTTGTTCGTATACTTTTTGCGCCAAAAAATGAAAACTGTCAAAATTTCTCAAATAAGAATAAACGAAAGAAAAATACAGCTGTTATTTTACTTCGTTCATCTCGCAGTACACGAACGCTTTTCGTGTTAGTGTAAACGTTTGAAACCGAAAACAAACTGTTTGATTTTGGTACACGAACAAAACTATGAATTTACAATATTTTTCCATTCGTGAGAAAGAAGCTCCCCAAAACACCTGGAGGCCTTCTGAAATCATTCATCTTTGCAGAAAATAACTCTTCAACTCTTCTAACGATTCTGAGAGGAATCTTTTTTTCTTGAATTAAAATCAGAAAATGAAATTTCCGCCACCGAATTACAGAAAAGTTTATTAGGACAGTTATTCACGCAGAAGTCTCACCAGTTTCGCTAATCTTATGGCACTGTTGGCATATTTTTGAATCAAGAACCTGCTGATAAAGCCATACTAAACAGGGAAACGAAGGGTGAGCTATGCTAACTACAAGGAATGTGCTTAGATCCCATCCCAGATATAAACCTGTGTGAGACTGTCGAAACTGCTGCTTGTGGACGGACACTGTTTTTGTTGTTCTTGTGGATCTTGAAATAAGTCGGTTTCCCCAGGAAACCGATAGGAAGTGCTTCAAAACTCGCTTTGGTCTCCCCCACGGAGTGCTGTCAAATATTTTTTGTATATTTCACTAAAACTGAAGAAATTCTTTGTGGAATTTTAGCACATTATACAAAAGAAACTTATTAGCACTTTCCATTGATTTCACTCGGGAAAATTTCACTCATTTTCAAAATTAATGTAAGAAACAAAATGACTCCTACTCAATTTTAAAACACTATCTTTTCACACGGATCAGTTTCACGAGTTTTGTCAATGTCAAACTGGTGTGCTGAATTCTTTTAGCGGTACAAATTAATTTTTACTCTTTCCCCGTATACCTATTACATAAATAACACTTATTCAGCTTCGTTGCTGGGGTTCGACGCCTATATCATCAGATTTGGATTCAACAATATGTCAACTGTGTCGTCACTGCCAACATGTTTTGCAATGCTGCATGCGAATAGACAATCTCCAATGAATATTCTGTGACTAACATGAGAAAATGATTAGGTTTAAAAAAAATTTCGACCCAACCTATTTTTCACCAAATTTTCTGACCTGAGGATAAGGTCTCCAAAAATGAATTTCCAACAACCGTGTAGGTACAGGTGGGCCAAAAGAAGTCATCCATCCGATGTTGTATGGCTCTTTTTTTTTAACCGTAGACCTACGTTGGGGTCGTTTTCGACCCAAATTTTTTTTTTTACTTCAGATATTTTAAAAACTAATTACTATTTTAAGCTACCTATCCATGACTTTGTTGCTTAGACTATAATCTATAGAAATCCAACCGTTAACATTTTTTAAAACTAAAATGACTTTGCTTTTTTTGAATTTGGGTCTTTTTTTCATATGGGGTCGTTTTCGACCCGTCATATGTTTTTGCATTTTGTATGGAAATTTCGTTGCGTTTGCATTGAAAAAGGGAGTGAAATTTTGTATTTATTTATATTCAATCAAAAATCAAATAAAAACAAATATTTTGGAAAAATGTCCAGATGTTCTTCAAGTGATAAGGAGTTTTCTTCGGGTTGTGATGAAGATTTTGTTCCTGGAGTGTAAATCAAGTGAAACAGATAATGAAGGTGAAGAAGCACCCATGGATTCCGAAAGTAATGATCGTTTGTTTGTTTCGAAGGACAACACGGTTTGGATCTCAGATTGCTTTATTTTACAGCCCGTCACCATGTGTTACGGTGGACGAACAGCAACTAGGTTTCCATGACAGATGCTCATTTAGACAGTACATACCTAACAAGCCGGAAAAATACGGCTTCAAGTTTTATGCTTGCACTTGTGCTGAAACATCATTCGTCTGGAGGATTCAAGCCTACTTAGGAAAACCGGTTGGTGGTGAAGCTGAAAAAATCAAGGTGAGCGCGTGGTTTTTGACCTAGTTGAAGGCTTGAAGGTCTACAACATTACAATGGATAACTTTTTTTTCCTCATACCAACTTGGACAAAAATTGCCTCAGAAGAATCTGACCATGGTTGGAACGGTTCGGAAAAATAAGAGAAGTATGCAACCGAAACTTTTGTTAGGAAAAAAGCAACCACTGTTTCAATCAACGTTCTTATTTACGGATTTCACTACACTTGTTTCGTATATGAGTAAGAAAAAAAAATGCACCGCCGTCGTCGTCCAAAGCACTATGCACCACAGTGTTGAAGTAGGGCCTGAGCCCAAAATGATGCCGGAAATAATACATTTCTATAATAACACAAAAGGCGGTGTTGACAATGCCGATAAAATGCTATCCGGCTTTAGCGCAAAACGAAAAACTAATCGTTGGCCAATGTCATTGTATATATAAACTATAGTACTACCACTTGAGGCGCGCTATCTATCGTCGAAAAACTAAGCTCTAGAATAACATGGGAAGCAACAACAACAATTAAAATGGTGGAAATTGTTGTTGTTGCTTCCCATGGTATTCTAGAGCTTAGTTTTTCGTCGATAGATGGCGCACCTCAAGTGGGAATACTATAGTTTATATATGCAATGCCAATGTGCGTTTTTTCGAGCATTATTGATATATCAGCATTGAATATGCTTTTATCATTTTTATGCAAATCGATCCAGAGTATCAGACATCGCGTGGCAAGCAAAGCCGGAAGAAGTTTTTACACGATCTAGGTGTTTAGTTGACAAAAAACTATACCCTGAACAGATCAAGACCACCTCGCGCTTCATGTTCGCTTACTCTTCAGGCTACCATGAACAACAAAGAAAGTGAACATTTCAACCCACTTGCCAAAAAGCAAAGATTTTCTTCTCCCCAGCCAAAAAAGCGTGGCAGATGTTCAATCTGTGTGGAAGAAAATTCAAAAACAAAAGAAAACAAAACGGAGCTTGTTTGCTGCGGATGCGGCAAAAATATTTGTAAAAGCAAACACAATCGTAATGTGTGAAATAAATGTATCGAAAATGTTTAAACAATAGTAATAAATAACTTCTATATTAATTAATTTTTAATAAAATCTCATTTAAGAAATGTATGTGTGAAGAAATATTCATTTTTTGCTTTATTCCCATATAAAACATACCAGGGTCGAAAACGACCCGTCAACGTAGGATTAGTCGTTTTTTTTAAACGTAGGTCTACGGTTAAATGAAAAACTTCGATTCTGTTTTCTTATTTTGTTTATGTGAACCTTAAGAATTGTATTGGTCAAGTCGAGAAGATGAAATCGGCCAAATGGGCTGCGCCGTGGCCGTCACAATTGATTGCTCGTTTTATGGCATTTTTCATCACTTCAGCGAGAACTTCGGGCGACAGATTCTCGTACTCGTGTCGAATGTTGGAATTGAGGCCTTCCAGAGTATCGGGCTTGTTTACGTAAACACGAGACTTTAAAAAACCCCAAAAAAAGTCTGAAACGGTTAAATCGGCGATCTTGCGGGCCAGTGCAAATCGCCAAAATGAGAAATGAGACGCCCCGGGAACGCCGCGCCGCCTTCAGAATATCGGTTCATGTCGGTTCATGTATCGCTCTATGGCTTGTTCACTTGTATTCTGCATCTGTCTAATCCACAGATTTGACATTGGCGGCCATTTGCAAAAATAAGAGCATCTTCCAATAGGGTGATTTCTCTTGGCCCACCCTGTACATTACATCTATTTAGTTTCTTGAACAGAAAAACAAAACTCATCAATTTTTCATCTTAAACTCATATTTTCATTTATAAATGATTTACGAGATTTCAAAACCACACACATACATACATATTTCTTCTTTTCAATACCCCCTTTTTAAAGTTAAGTAATTGAAAAATGTGTGTGTTTTTCGCAACCCTTAAGGGTGCCCCGGCAAACAATGGCAATAAGCTTAAGATGAAGGAATAGCAAATATTTATGTGCGGATAACCAAAAACTCAAGAAAAACAGAATTTCGAAAATGCAAGATTCATTATTTGTATATGTGTGGGAGGGATAGACCAAGTTTAGTCGAAAAACGTTCTTCATTTCACTTGCGGCAACTAATTAATCTGAGATGCCGAAGTTGCATTCCTTCTGTTTGTTTACAACCATCATAGGGCTCAGTAAGACAGTCCCATATTATGCATTGCATTATATGCAGCAAGCGCCAGCATGCCAATGTACCATTTCTAATGAAATTATCCTTCCAAGTATTTGCATCTGTGTTAATGTGGAGTGCATTCTTCCTCTGCTTCGTGATATTTCCAAATGAGAATTGTTTCTGACAAAACAGTGAATTAATGTGTTGTTGTTGTTGTTGTTTTGAAAGTGAAATTTATGGCACGGTGTGTACCGTTAGTGGCAGTGTGGTGGTCGGGTGTTGGGGAAGATGACTTCAAATATTGAAATTTATTTACAACAATATGTACCACACGCAACGAAGTCAGAGTTTTGTGTGTGTTTTTGTGGAGATGGTGGCAAGGGCATATGAGTGTGAGTTGTGTTATAAAACAAAACCCTTCTTTTGTGCAATGGAGACCCCACTTGAGTCTTTTGGGAAATTATATTTAAGTACAAAAATGTAGAAGGCGGGGAATGGTGAAGAGTTAAATGTGCCCAACTAAGTCGCACGGACTTGTTTTTTTGTGGTAGAAAGTTGCCAAAGTTTAGATTTTGATATAAAAATACATAATTTTTTTTTTAAATAAAAAAAACATATTTTAAACAAGAAGTGTTTAAAAATAAGAGAAAGTAGAACCTATCTGAAAAGTCTTTTATCTACTCGGCCGCCACCTCTTACGAAATTTGCGAAAGTCAATCTGTGTTCCAAAAGAGCCGAGTTTTGTTAGTCGTACCAACTTCAAAGTGTCAACAGTGTAGCTGAGTTCGTGGTTTTCTGTGACGTCAGAATAATTTAATATTTTTATTTCATTTATTAAGTGGAAACTGTTTTTTATAATTCTGAATTTAACAGATTTGTTTACAATACTTTCTTCAAGCAATATCAGATGATTGTGTTGTCACACCAAAGTCAGCATACCTTATAATTTTGTAAACGGAAGATTAGGTAGGTTAGGTACATATACATATGTACATACCTTATAATTCATTTTCTGTGAATTGTCAAAAATGATGTGCTGATATTAGAAACAAACTAACTCCTTCAATATACTGTTTGTTGTTGCTGGAGGGTGATAGAGCAGACAACACAGGTTTTCCAAAGGACGAACTTTGTTTTTGAATACCATCAGAACGTCATTTCATTCACTAGTGATTAAGCCCCTTTTTATCTGAATGGCTTTTGGGAACGAGCGAAATTTCAGAAAGGGGACTCAGAACAAAAAAAAAACTTGGTTGTCTGTAAAGTCAGTTTACGGACGTTAATTTTAAGTGATAACCCATTCACAAAACAGTTCAAGTGTAGGTTGTATCTCTCCAACCACCAACCACCCACTCCACCTACAACCACCCACCATTTTTGAATTTATTTTCTCACCCCTTCCCCCGAAACATCTACCTCCCACCACCACACACAACCACCAACCCTCATCGCCTCCCAACACCAAATCCAACCCTCCCCCCCCCCCCCCCCTACAACCAACTTCCACTCACCCACCATTTTTGACAATTTTTCATCGCCACGAGTCAAATCAACAATTCCCACCACCTACAACCGCCAACCAACCACCCACTATAGTTGATAATTCCCCCAAACCATACGACATCCCCCCAATACCAAACACCCATGCCACCTTCAGCCGGACACTACCCCCCCCCCCCCACACACACACACACAACCACCACCATCACTTACAATCATCAACCACCCAACACCCTCCCCTCCTACTTTATCGACTTTCTAGGCTATCAAAGCAGATATATAACGTGAGTGTGACTGTGACACTTTTTCTTGCGTGCTGCCCATATATTCCGATTTATTAGACGTTATCACGTCAACAAAATAAAATAAAGACTGCCTAGACATCCCGCCATATACCTACGTTGTGTTGGGCTGTTCTGGAGAAGCAAAAGTTATCTTCGAAAGAAAGAACGTCGCAGTTGCACTTAACTATAACTTTGTCACGTCTGAATGAGTCAGAGATCTGTCAACAAAAAGGGGCATTATGCCAAAATTCAAACGCCATATAACGCACAATGGTGTAGCTGCAGCAGGAGCACGTAGCAAAGGCAAAGTTAAATGTACGTAAATCGTATTGCACTGCTACAATGTATGAAGTAACAGCTGCAGCATAGAGAGTAGCTGAAGTACAAGTCGATTCGACTTCAACTTCATGAACGTGCTGCGCTGCAGAACAACAACAAACCATAATGGCAGACTTGATTTTTGTTTGCGTTCATAGTGCTGCACATTGTTTTCGTGTATGCTGCTTAGTGCGCTACATTTTTTTGACATTACTCTTAACTTTGACATGGCTACGTGCTACTGCTGCAGTTACACCATTGTGCGCAGCCAGTAAGCGTCCTAGCGTACATACTTGTACTACACCAACCGTAAATCTCTTACAAACTCTTTTCAATGTCAGTGAAATCATCAAAAAAAGGCCATTTAACATCATTTATATTGATAAATGTCCGCCATTAACTACTTAATCTTCCAGCCCGGCGACCTTCAATATTTCTCTGTTCAAGTGTCCCACTTCCCAAAAACCTTCTTGCTCTTTATAATTTCTCCATCAGTCATCACATTGGCTTCCATAAATTTTGTTCACAAAAAAAAAAAAAAAAAAAATACGACAAAGAAATATAATGCTTGACATTCACCTTGGATAATGATCCTTAGAAAAAATTAAATCACCCCCAAAGTTCCATCATTCATTTAGGATTTAATTTAAGGATCCAAAAATTTTGTGTTTGAGCATTTCCCTCGTCAACCATTCTTCCGCAACAAAAACAATAAAATGAAAAAATTAAATAAAACAAAAACAAAAAGATGGAAGAAAGACCTTGGCCCGCACAAATCGCAAAATAAATTTACAAGTCATTAGTGAAAAAATTATCCTGTCAACAATCTGGTATAGCTGAACAGGACAGCCAAACGAAACTAAACCATCATCGTCATGCTCATGGTACCTCGATACAACAATATTGCCCACTGCGCATACAAACACACAAATTCATCGTACGTAACGTAGTGTGTATAGCTGCAAACACAGCTTTTAAATAATGTACACAGATTATCCTGTCGGTCGACCTTGAAAGAAAAATGGCTTCCAATTCTCATTTGACAGGTCCCCCTACTTCAAATCATGTGTATGAGCGTGGTTACATCTGGTCCCAAAAAAAAATGAATTATAGTTTTTTTTATGCGCGTGGTGAACTTCAATAAAAATAAATCTTAACGATCCTTGATGAAGAAAAAATAAAGAAGTCCTTTGAAAATGAGGAAATTAAGCGTGTATGAAGAGATTTTAAAAGCACGAAATAAATTTCGGAAGAAAATTTATTTTTTAAAAGCCCTAATTAACCCAGACAGGACCTTTGAAACCCTAACCACAATATAAGTCAAATCAGGTAAATGAATTTTATGAAGGGAAATTTCGCCGGCGTTAATTTAAGTTATTATTATTTTTTCTTTTTTTTTTTTTTGTAACTTTTTTAATATCACACGTACATTTTATTTAATGAAGTAACTTAAGAAAAGATGGTTTCTGCAGTAAGATTTATTATAGTGGTGTTATATCACACACGAAAAATACATACATTGTTGGAGCAAGAGCTATAAGAAAGCTAGGGCGAAGTAACTATCACTTTCAACCATTCCTGTGTGTGCATTGATTTTTCGCAGGAATGAAAGAGACCTAGGCATAGTGTGGCGCTATTTTCCTGACAAGATTTACTTTGGAGGTTTTGTCACTTCCTCGCAAAAGGCAGAAAAAGCATTCCGATATACTAGCCATAGCCACTATACCACTATGACAAATACTATTGATAAGGGTCACAACAGAACGGTTAAAGACGCCTTCAACATCGAAGAAAAATCCAGGAAGACAATGCCTGTAACAATAAAATATTTGGGGGACTAGATTCTCAATTGTCATGGGGATGTATATACGGAAACATTGAGACTGATACTGACATTTGGCAATTTGGTCTGTTTGGCAAGCGAAAAAAATGCTCCCGACCTAAAAATCATTACAAAAATACAAAGAACGGCGGGCGTGTATATGTATAGGTAACACCCGGGCTATAAGAAGCAACACCGAAAGTGCGACTGGAAGCTGTTTTCAATATAAAACCTTAGACCGCTTTGTGCAAGAACAAGCAGCAAAGAGTGCCCTCCGGTTAAGCCAAACTCAAAACTGGAAACCGAGTCAGTCATCAGCCAAACCAAACGGTGAATCAGCCATTCAAATTCTTACCGGTAGCACCAAAATGGAAAATGGTGCTATAACAATAAATATAAATTGTTCGCACAACAGCTACTAGCGGGGCCGTGGCCTGTGACTTACACTCTCAACCATTTATGTCTGTGCGCAAATATTCTGCAGGAATAAAAGGGACCTACAATTTACCGCCAAATCCGAACGAGAAGCCCTTTCCATGATATGATTTAGTCTTGGGGGATTTGTCACTTCCTCGCAAGATACTCCGGATAAGAACTTAATTGAAGTCGTCAGGGATCGAACCCAGAACCTTATGCGTAGCAGTCCGACACACTAACCACTACGCCACAGCCACAGGGTACTACATGCTGGGATACCAAAAAGAAAAAGTGGTGACGTAGATGTCCATGAGGAAATTCGGCAATTTCTCTGCCCCTGCGCATTACTCTGAAACTTCAGAAATAAATTCCTGGGAAGTTACTTCTTAGAGAACTTAAAAAATCTATCTAATCAAACGAATACATACAGACCTATGCTTAGATTTATCAATGCATCAAAACGGTTTGAAAATGTATAAGTTTCTCATAGGTCCCATGCTTATAGTAACAATCAAACGGTCTTCAACATATTTAGTCCCAGTTTTGATGGTGTCTGTCCTGACTTTGGTACCTAAAAATGGTCTGCCTTTTGGGAACATTTTTTTAATCAAACTTTTGATCGCCGACTATGGTAACATCGTCCTTCGTTCCTATACACTTGATATCTTAAGTCACCACTGCGGCAAAAGCCCAAAAGTAGATTTTAAGCAAATTTTTCTCAAGCATCTATGATAAAGGTCACATTTCGTTACATTCTTGATGGCCTTTGTCAGCACTGTGGTAGACCTTATTAAGTCTGTAGTTTAGTTTTTAGATTAAAACTTGTTAGAACCTACCAAATGAAATGGCGTTTGAACAAATGTTACGTGAATAGTTTGGTTAGAATACACATTTTCTGACACTTTAAGTGACGCCTGTCACCACTTCGTAACGATAACGTCTCTCATCGAATGGCTGTGATAAATTACAAAGCGAACATCTTGAAATTGGTCACATTTGGTCACACTCTTCGTCGCGTCACCCACATCCTTGGTAACATCCAGTCATCTGGATGGGAAACTTCCTGTCCTTTGTAAAAACTTGACTTAATTGACTTTCTTCTTTGGCTCGTTGACTATTAAAATTGTCAATATTTTTGTATTAGTAAAAACGTGAATTTCACAAGTCTTTCAACGAAAGGGAAACAGTCAAAAGTCGTTCTTGACTCTGAAGTTATGGCGCAGAATAGCAGAGTAGTTGTAACCCTCGTCCTTGTCCGACCAATAAATAAAAAAAAATTAATTCATCTTTTTTCTGGAAAATCTTTTAAGATTCATAGGGAAGCTCAATGATTTATTTTTCAACTTGGACATTCGAAATGGCTTTATTTATTGCAACACATAACGTCAAATCAGATGTGTGCCAAAGTGCCAAAACGAATATCACCTAATAAATCCATTATAATGATTCGAAGAGAAAAAAAAAGTCTTTCAATTTAATCAAATCCTAAAGAACGTGACCAAATGTCCAGAAACATTGTTCCACACGCCTGCTTTTAAGTTTGGCATATAGAAAGGAGAAGGACTTTACTCCTCTATCTGGTCATCTGTTGGATTGTTGCGGATACCTTTGTGTATCCTCCCTCTACGTCAACATTTATAACTGAGACAGCTGCCAGTCGAGATTGCAACAACTATTATGTACTCGTAGGTTTTAGTTCCATACGAATCCAAATATGAACAAAAGAAAAGGACTCTTTTTTTTCAATTATAGACTCTGTGTCTGTGTGCGGTCGTGCGAATAACTACCAAAACTTCAGACATGTGCGTTTTTGTTTCATGCTCCAGATGTTACTTTGGTCTTTGGGCCAACTATCCCGCACGTGATTTTTTGCTGTGTCCTTTTTCGAGTGACATCAGACAAGTTTTTTTTTTCTTTTTTCTTTTCGTAGTTGAGATGGAGTGAAGCGTCTCCATCCAAAAGCACTTAATCTTAATTAAGTTGTCAGAGGTGGTTCCCACGATTGCTTTTGCGATTAAATCTTAAGAATTTTAATTTTCATCGTATTTTTGTTCTGATTGCAAAAGGGGTACCTTACCTTATTATTGTCAAAAAAAAAAAAAACCAAAATCCAATTAACTGTAAAAGGACATTAATGTTGTTCTTTTATTATTAACCTGTTTTGCATCCTTTTGACAAATGTTAAAGTAGTTTCCATGTCAACGTCAGGAACAGAATTGTGTGTTGTCACGTAGCTATCCACGTATCAGTCAAGGACTCACAACTAATGTAGTTACTGATGGTCTTTCTCATTCTCCTTTGGGTTGCTTGAGTGTGTGTATGTGTACCTGTATACGGAACGCTTCGTGTACGGATACATTCAAAGAAGATCCTTTGCCAGGTGATTTTGTGAGGCAGATAATTACATTCAAGCTTGTTCTAGATTGACCATAAGGTGAGCCTTGCTCTTCGAGAAATTATTTCATGTCTTATTTGATAACGGACGCACATAATTAGCCTGGAATTTCTAATAAAACGCAAAGATGCTTTATCACACGCTACACAGAGATACACGAGGTTGAGTGACGTCATCTGCTTTTTTTTTTGAAAATAAACCAATTCCTTAAAATTCAGACATATATAAAACAGTCTTGACTGAAAAAATAAATACTGACACAAATTGATTGGGGGGACGCCTAAGGAAAACAAGATGGCGTTTTGCATTTTTGAAGCGGCCATCATATCATATCATATTTTTAATTTCTGTGAATCGGGTTCAATCGAAAGAAGACCATTTAAAAAAAATGATAAATTTCATCAGTTAGTGAGGAATGGAACCTAAACTATGATAAGACATTCGTGTAGTGCGGCTAAAGAAAACATTTAAATATAACAGTTCGTCTGAAATCTGGCTCGAGAAACGGGGGAGGAATGTTTATCCAAAAATCGATAGAGTAAGAGACCTGAAAAATTGGTGTGATTGCACTAGATCCTTGTGCTTTATTTGAATACTAGCAGACTCGTGCTCGCTTTGCTTCGCAAAGTTTAAAGACAATTTTATTAAAAGAACATTAAAAAAAGTTGATATGAAGCATTTTGAATGGCGACGGCGAGATTACCAGCTATTCCACAAAGTAGTTGATTTTTGTTTTATTCCTCTGTTGCAAGACTGCAAGTGCGTTGAAGAGAAAAAGAAGAAACAAATGATATTAAAAAACTAAAGGAAACATTTTAATCAAATAGAAAAATCAGCAGCTTCCTTAGAAATAATTTTGAAACTTTGGCTTATCTTTGCAAACATACAGTGTTAGCTTTACTCAAGTGTCAATTTCCTATAACTCCTTTAACTGATTTGTATTTAAACGTGTCTTACAAACGTCTCAGGGATATATAACAAAACTTTGCACGTCAATTATATTAACTGAATTCCTTAGAAACACTCATCGGCATTCTTTTACCAGAAGTTTGACAGTTAAAAAGATATTTCATTAAATTACTTTTTACTTCATCTCAAAAGAATCTATAAAGACCACGGGCCCGGAATGTTTTCTTGAAAATATTTCAAGTCATTATAATCAAAGAAACTCACTCTTCCACACCACGATTATAATTTTCTGTAGAATTTCTAACAAAAGTTATGACTCTCGCATTGTTCCAAATAAAACATTGCTCCTTCGTTGTCCTTATCATAATTCCATTGCCAATCATTTGGCAACCCACAATAGAGAGGTGTTTGCAAAAAACCACTGGTTTGGTTGGGTCCTTGTGGTAGGTCGTCTTCTGTGTTCTTGTTCATCTCTCAATGAATTGGGGAATAAAGCTTTCAAAATAATACATTTTAATCAAACTCAAACTTCCCACCTAGTATAGTCCCCCAGTGCAAGTCCCAGTCCCAGAACTGCCAAGAAGCAATAAACTTTTGTTTGGGAAAGGGATAGTTGGTATGTAAGTAGTAGGTATAGAAGCCCCCTTCGCGTCCTCATCGTTACTCCCATGCTAATTTAATTAATTAGAACGCTATTTACCAATGATTGCGGCATAAAGTTTGTTTGGAAGTTTTGTTCTTTCAATAATTTGAAGGACCAGAGATGAAGAACCAGAGATGAAACCATTAAAATGATTATTAAATGGATCCAGCAAAGATTTCGTATTCAATTTCATAAGTTTAAAGATGTGTTTTTGTTTATAAGTCGAGAAATATTCAAAAGGTAAGTAAGGTGTTCTTTACTAAACTGACAACAACAGTTTGAACCATGATTGATGGGATTCAAGGAAACTTCTTCAAAAACTGTTAAGAACATTCGAAGATTGGTTTGGAGCAATCATCACTGAGTTTGATTACCCAACATTTTGTATCGAAAACGCCAGAGGCGTTCAGCATTTATTTCAACCTCAATAATCCAATTAGATAGAAGATTGGCCTTTGAGTATCTTTTTTTAAACTTTGGAAGGCAACTGAATACTGAAAAGTATCCTTATTTAGGAGATGGAATCAGTAGTCAGAGTTCAGCCTGGAGAACTAAAAATAAATTAGGAAAACAATTTCCTACAAAGACAGGTTGATTGATACAGAGGCGTATTAGGGTAGACAGATTTTTGAAAACCACAAAAGGATATTTCAAATTATGTTGGCTCTCAAAAGCAAAGGTCCTGGGCGTCATGGTCCGGTTCGTTCTATTAATAGCAGGCTGCTATGCCTCAACTTAATGTTTCGAAATTGCTTTTACAGGGTGTTCTTAACATATTTTGTTCCTAAACCGGCTCAAAGTAAACTATCACTGTTTAAATGTATTGAAATATGGAACATTTAATGAGGTTTTGTTTGGCCCAATAAATATTACATGTTATAATTTTAAGAACTAGAGGGTGTTTTTCTTCGAGGTATAGAACTTCAAGTTGGCAGCACTGTTTTCATTGACAGCCAGTATGTCATATGCCATGTGATTTATAAAGTTTGGTGTGACAATTCATTATGCATCGACTGACGCCTGAACAACGCATAACGCGACGAAGCTCATTTTTGGTTGATAAGTTCAGGTAATAAGCAAAACAGTCGCATTTGGAGCGTAGATAATATTCTAGCCAACAAAAACTGACAACTTGGTGTGCTTATGGGCCGATGAAATCGTTGGTCTTTCTTCAAAGACGATGCCGGCCAGATGCGTAATTAAATGCGAGTTGACCTCAAAAATCAAAAACCCTTTATTTAACTTAAGACTTTTGTATACCCTATTCTATAGAATTTTGTATTTATTGTGGAATTTGTAACATGGAGAAATAATTCCGTTAGGTATGGAAAAGTATATATATTCTGACTCAGAATCAAAAGCCTAGTCGATTTAGCCATGTCCGTTCGTCCGTCCGTCCGTATGTATACTCTCTAGTGATCGAAATTTTTGAGCTAGAAAGCTGAAATTTAGTATATACAATCTTTGGTTCAGGAGTAAAACGAAGTTCTTGAACCGGACAAATCCGCTTTCAAACACGCCACAATCACCATTTTTGGTAAACAACCTCAATTTGGTAAAACTAAATTGTTTTTTGTACAGTTACGATAAAGTCAGAACGCTAAAATTTTGCATACGCAAGTTTTTATATTAAGTGTTCTTCCAATTAAATAAAAATATTATAGTTTGGGCGTGGCTGACGCCCACTGTTCACACAAAACCATCAATATTGCTTAAATAAAATAACAGCTGTTATATCAAAGCGAAAAACTTTAAATTTTGTGGGTATTACTTGTTCATAAACATCTTGTGTATGAAATCAAAAAAAATGATTTTGGGCGTGGCCGACGACCACTTTTCATTCGAAACTATACAAAAAATTAGTTTTGCATATAAATGGTATTTATAATGAATCTATAAGCCCAAATGTATGTCCCTTAGTCGAATAAGAAGCTTTTAAAAAAAAAATCTTTGAATTTTGGGCGTGGCTTGCGCTCACTTTTCATGAAAGAACGAAAAACGTAGTTTTAAAAATTTAACGTACTAACAATATTCAATTTAACTTTTTTCCGTTCGTTATATGAAAAATAAATCTCTACATTTGTTTGTGTACATTTCTTCAATACGCTCAGTAAAAGGCTTTAATTTTTTTTTTGCAAACTTTAAGGACACGCCCACTTTTTTAGAGTCGTTTCAGTCAAAAGTATTTATATGCATTAATTTTTTTAATGTTTTTAAACTATCGGTCGCTGTTGTGAAGTAAGAAGACGAACATTTCGGTTTGTATATACCTTGGTTACTTAGCAGAGTGTGGTTCAAGAATTGTTAAATACACCCATAATCGCTATTTCCATTCAAAAGCAAATTTTTAAAAATTTAAGTTTTGTCTTGTGTTGTTCAAATCGATCTGCAAGCTTAAAATTAAATGTCGCTTATCTCATAGTAATTGCCTTGACAGTAGAAAGTCTCAACTTTGGGCGTGGAACACGCCTTTTTTATTGTGCCAGCAGTTATTGAACATCAGCCACACAAAATTAATGAATGTTAGATATTCAATTTGTTCCTGTCTGCTTAAGAAAAATTTTTGTTTTGAAACTGGAACAGCGGCTGGCTGCAGGACGTGAACGCATACACATACAAAAATATAGGAAATAGGGTATCCAACATTTCGTTGCAAACGTACAGTAGCTCTCGTTTACGTTCCAAAATATGTATAATGATCTTACAATGCCTGCGTATATCTATTCTCCTCTTCTAGTATTTTAGAGTGAGTACCTACGCTAGAGTACTCTTAATACCTACACAAACCTCTGGCCTGGACAATGTCCCTTTGTTTTGAAAAAAAAAACTAAACTAGGCTGGCAAAACCATTGTGTTAGCCCACCAATTGCACTTACCTGACGTCATTTAGAAGTTACATTCCTTACAATTTCATTTGAGTTCCAGTCTGATATTCACAAAATAAATGCTGGTGTGCCCCAAGGCTCAACTTCTGTCTCTGAGTGTTTTCCACACCTTTATAAACGATCTCTTGTCCAGGACATCTATTTCACTAAAATATTTTGCTAAGAGAAGTAGCCGCAGTTTGTCATATTCCTTTCACAACATTGTTATCTTGCGCATGGACAACTTTATGTCGCGTGTTCGCGTGTCGGCAAGGCCTGATATCTGTTTGTTTACAAAACTAAAAACTATATTAAAAGCGTAGTTTACTAAAAAAAATTGCATTAAACATATTCGTATTTTATCTTTCACATGAACATAAAAGTCATTGAATTCGTTCGAAATTCGCGATTTTTACTCAGTGTCTCAAAAATCCTACCGAATAGACTAGAGGGCTTTTATTTTTTCGCAATTTCTTTTTTTATTTCACTGAAACCTCAAGTAAGATTCCTAATAGCTCTTTCAAGAAACAAATATTAAATAATTGCAATCTTTGATACCTTACCTACCCTCCTTCACTTAAAACACAGACACAAAAATACATTTCCATTTCTCTAAAGGTCATAGAATCCAGTCTTCCGTAATTGCCATGCAAAAAAGGCTCTTGAAGATAAATAAGATATAATTTCGTTTTGACTTAATTTTTCCAACTTTGCTTTATCTTCTTAACAAGATCCTACAATATTCCTAATCATCCTACGCCCATCAAAGTTCAAAGAAAAATCCACTTTGTCATTATTTCAAGAAAGTATATCTATAGGCTCTCTGTAACAATCATGTAGATACTTTTTTGTTTTTTTTTTTCCCAATCGCACAGCACGCGTCACATAATATCTTTTTGGCACTCATCCCGACGCATGTAAAAAAAAACAAAATTTTAATCATATCCAATCAAATACAGAAATACAGAAAATACTCTACACCTGCTTTAGACAAAGGTTCATAAGATAAATCCCTCCCAAGGTGTTCTAGGAGGTATTATAGCCCCTGCAGCATTATGCCCACATAAGGACTGATGGAATGGAATAATTGTGTACTTCAATTTTTCATTCTTGGCGCTGTGCGTAGGTCTTACTTCAGCTCCGCGTACTTCAAAGTCGTTCGTAGTCTCATTTGACGCCATCAACATCGTCGTCGTCGTCAGTATATCTTCATCCATAACTATGTATATATTCCAAGTCGCAACCAGATCAGAAGATTATATCGGCATTTTCATGATTGGTTATAAAAAAAAAAATAACGACTAACGAAAGACACAAAAGGACTTTGCAAGTTTTTCTTATTTTTATTTTATGTTGATCGTTGATGATGACGTCCCGCCGCGTAGCTCTGGGCCCACACTTGTACTAAGCCAAGAGGAACCTTAGTCATAATGGCTATCCGAACGAAGACTATATGTGAAAACGAACGAACTGTACAGAAAAAAGTGTCGCCATAGTTCCTTCTATTCATCTGTAATGAAGAACATTTACGCAATGCCTTCATCGTCGGGTACGCTATGCGCCTTGAAGTCGGAGTCGTAGTCGGAGTATGGGATGCGGACGTGCTGGGAATGACCAATTGACACATTGATTGTGTCCTCTCTAATCTTTTAACAAACGCCAAGGATGGTCAATAAAATGGCATTAAAGTAGCAGCGGAGATGAATTTAATTAATTCAAAATAAAGTCATTTGGTAAAAACTGCACGTTGTGAGTTAACGACTTGGGACTGGAAGAGGGATTTCTTTATCGGGTTTGAGGTACAATGCTCGACACATTTTAAACTTTTCATTTATTGTGGATAAATTGAAAAACAAATTCCACTAATAGTTTTTTCCAATCCTGACTTTTTACTTCATCAATCTCGTTTCGAACACATTCACCATGCGTATACATGCGTTTTTCGTTCAGGCGTCGCGTCAGTCAAATTATCGTGAAATAACAAACAAAACTAAAAATAAAACACATGGCATATGACAAAATGGCTGACAATGAAAACAGTGCTGCCAATTAAAAGCTCTTACGTCTCGAAAATAAACACTCTATTAAGTCGCTTTGGTTGTGATCAGATCACGCTAAAATTTATCTTCCATACAAATTTCCAACCAAGATAAATTTTAGCTTGGGTTTTTAGCTGAGCAGTACTCACTTCAAGCTAAATTCCAGCTGTCAGGCTAACGGCTAAGAAAAAAGGTCTCTACAAAATTTAGCTTGCGAAAGAATGTAAAACACATTATTTCACAAGATAAATTCTGACAGTTGTCTTTTTAAGCGCGTTATTGAAAAACAAAAATGGAAGTTCAAAAAAAAAAAAAAAATCAAAAACCTATGAACTGGGTATTAGAGAATACATTTATTTATAGTTTAAAAAAAATTAAATGAGCAGTTTTTAAAATATTTTTTTTTTTAATTTAAATTTTTATTTTAAATAAAAAAAACTATATTTTTTAAAATATTGCTATGCAGTTTAAATTGAGCTACTTGCATCTTTATATGTGTACAATTTCGAAAGCCGTTTTCAGACTCAAAAACTGTCGACATTGGAGAAAAAAGTAAAATAGAGCTACGAAGTTACATCAGGGAAATTGAGCATGTAACAGCAGTTCAAGTCCATTTATACCGTGATCCTCACAAACTTTTGTCACACTACCTTCCTGGTGAAACTGGTGGCATGGTGCGAGTGAATAAAAACTTACGCCAAACATTCCTTATTAAATTGAACACAAGTTTTATTTTCTGGCAAGAGAAAACTGGAACTAAACAATTCGAATTATTTGTTTGATTTTGAAGCAAATGGCAATCAGCTGGTATGAAAAATAGAATTTCATCAGGAAAATAAATGGCCACGTTTTTCAGGCAAAATTACTATTTATTTGCAAACAAATTTTGGTATGTTTAAATCAAACGAATCATTAGATATTATCAATTTGAACATTTTTCTTGAATGGTTGTCCTGATCGCTGCACTAGCTAGCCCCTCAATGAATAAAATTTCGGATTTGTAAAATGAATTAAGAGTTACTTGTACATACGAGTATTTGTTATTCAATCATTGCTAATCTAATAAACTGGCAACACTGTGTTACAGTAAACAACTTCAATATCCATACACTTTTAACCAGGCGGGTGGAAATGGTACAGTGGATGTAGAGCTTGGGTGCTTAACCTGAGAGTTGTGAGTTCAAACCCAGACTGGGTAGCAAATTTTATTTATCCCCCCCCCCCATTTCAACTGGATGCCACCAGTGAGATTTTCGTGAAATAATTATCACCTACAATCTCAATCCACTGTACCACTTTTCTTTCCTATCTTTCTATTCCTTCTCTCTTTGCTCGCACATGCTAAATCATTATAAGGTTATTCATACCCCTCCGAGTGCATTATATAAAAAAAATACTACTATCATCTTTACTTTTTAGCTTTGAAGCCTACTGCCAACTCCTAACGTCAATGAAACGCACTTTAAAGTTATCCCTTCTTCAATCTTACATCGCCATCGTCACAGAATGTAAATGAATCCACTTAACTGTAACTAATTGTCTTGGAAATTCAAGCGCAACAACCTAGCGTCACGTCTCACCCACTCAAATGTTACCCTTCGGTCGACGGTACTGTAAATAAAAAGAAAGAAAAAAACAATAACAATTCGCTCGTACCCAGTGACAGTAGTGTGAAGTTAAGCGTGAGATTGCAATAGTGCATGTTTGCAACATGGTGGAGCTATTATTAACTCAGATACAGTTTTTGTTCACTCCATCCAGGAAGACGGGAAATTGAATCAATTAAAGTGAAATAAAAACTTTTTTAATTCAATCACGGGAAAATGAAGTGATGCTTTCAGTTAAATTGGCAATTTTACAAACAAAATATTATGTCCGCAAATAAAACAACTATTAAAAACAAATCATATCGGAAGTAAACATAAACATAAAAAATTATTTGTTCATATAAAATATTAAAAATAAATATTTTTTTGTCGGTGCATTGCGGTAAGAGGGCAACAATCATTAAAACAAATATTTTCAAAAAGCACACTTGAAATTGAGTGCTGGTATGATTACTCTGTTTGTCCGAAGTATCTACTTTTAAAGTAAATAGTGATTACTGATAGATACTTTATGTGTTATATATATTTTATTTCAAATCGAGAGTGTATCTGTATAAGTACGGAATCAAAAGCCTCTTATCACAGAATACATAACCTCTTATCACAGAATATATAATTATTAATGTACAATGTACTGGACAAAAAATTTCCTAGTGGACTTTATATTTCAGCTGGTTGTATGATATTTTTTGACGAACACAAATTAAGGATTACAACATTAAAATAGGCTTTAGTTTTCCTATATGTTGGATTAATCTTTTCAGTTAAGTATATTAAAAAGCGAGGCAATTGTTGTATTTAAAGTTATCCAGAAAATTTAAGTTATAATATATTTTTAAATTATTAATCTTTAGCGGAAATTATTGTTGCATCAACAGTTTTAGTGTTTGTGTGACGAAGTTTTCGGCTATCTATTAATAAACAAAATAACATTGCACTTTGTTTTTTGCTTGCAATTGTGTTTAGGCAATTTCCCTCATCCTAAGGCTTTTACGAACCGATATTCTAAGTTTAAACTGACGGAACATAAATACTAACGAAAAAAAAACAGCTCCAATGATTTAAATGAAACTTTTTAAGTGCATTTATTTTTTGGAAATGCTTATATTAGTGTAATGTATATTTTCAAACAAATAATAAGTCATTCTTCTGGTTTTTCGAATTTTCAAACCCTTTTTTTTAATTTTGAATATTTTGAAAACAGATGAATAGGGTTTTAATTAATTTTCAAAATGAGGCCCAAATCCATTGAAAAGCAACTTAGTGTTACCCAGCCGTGCACTTAATTAAATCGTTATTTCTGAAATCACCACTCACTGAACCATTGTGGATCAAATTTGAACCTAAGGAAATTCAATTGTATAGTTTAATAACTACTGGGTTTTATTGGTTTTACTAATTAGAAAAAAAGAAGCTTTTTACAATAAGTGTTGGATAAATGTTGATTTGTTGTTTATTTTGACAATGGATCATTAGCTTTAGAGTTTCCAGGAAAAATTAGGTTATGCATTAATAATTCATTACCAATTGTCTATTCAGGGAACAAACAAATTAAAAATCGTACGAAGTTTTTCAAAAAACAGTTTTTTTTTGTAATTTTTGGTGTAATGCTTAGACCATTGTATATGAAATCTATACCTAGTAGTCTGGGGAACGAGTAAGAGATAACGGAGTTTGGAGACACATAGATTTCGCTGATAATTATCACATATTTAAACTTTTCCACCTACATTTGCTCTCCAAAACGAGACATTTTGAAAAAAAGGCTTGGAGACTCATGATGTCTCCACATCCACAGCCGATCCTGCTATCCATATTACTATAGATTTCATATACAATGCTTACACTTAGTTTAAACTGTGTTTCGTTAATTCTGGAATTAAACTTTCCGATCATTTTACAAATAGATATTCAAAATTTAGAAACTTACTTTCCCTTCCTGTTTACAGGGTGATTCACGAGCGTTGTGCCAAAAAGCTAGAGCGTGTAGGTTGAGTTGAGACAAGAAAAAAATCGTATGGGAGGGGGGTCTATTCCCCCCGTTTAGCCAGGAGGGGCAATTTTCTGAAAAATTGACTTATTTTGTTAAAAAAAATATTAAAAATCAACGGCTTCGTTTACAACACCGTTTTATACTTTTTTGGAAAGCTATAAACTTCTTCTTTCATTTCGTTTTTAAATTAAATTGTTTTAACGAATAGTTCAAAAAACATAAATTTTCAAACTCAAAATTCTGAAAAAAAATTTGAAAAAATAATTTTAAAACTAATTTTTTTCAAAATTTTACGTAATTAAGTATAATTTTTGTTCTCAGAATTCAACGCTTTTATTAATCTTTAATCCAACACTGAAACCGTATGGCTCTACGACTTTTTGTTGCCAAGGTATTCAAAAATAACCGAACCTACTTCTTCACAAAAACAAGAAAACCTAGCCTTACGGGATGGCACAAGTGATCATTTAGCCAATTTTTTCGTGTTTTTGTGAAGAAGTAGGTTCGGTTATTTTTGAATACCTTGGCAACAAAAGGTCATAGAGCCATACGGTTTTCATTGTTTGATTCAAAATTTATGAGAGCATTGAATTCTGGGAACAAAAATAATACTTAATTACGTAAAATTTTGAAAAAAATAGTTTTTAAATTATTTTTTTTTTTTCAAAATTTTGAGTTTGAAAATAAATTTTTTGAAAACGGTTCAATAGAATAACTTTATTTAAAATTACAATAAATAAGTCAGTTATTGGCTTTACAAAAAGGTATAGAACGGCTTTGTAGGAGTTACCGTTATTTTTTAAATAATTTTTTTTCAAATTAATGTCATGTTTTTAGAAAATTACCCCTTCCTGGCTAAACGGAGGGGAATAGACCCCCCCTCCGATACGATTTTTTTCTTGTCAACCCATCCTACACGCTCTAGCCTTTTGGCACAACGCTCGTGAATCACCCTGTATATAGAGCTTACGCCATTGTATATATAGAATAAAGTTCTACCACTTGAGGTGCGACATCTATCGACGAAAAACTAAGCTCTAGAATACCACGGGAAGCAACAGCAACAATTAAAATGGTGGAAATTGTTGTTGTTGCTTCCCATGATATTCTAGAGCTTAGTTTTTCGTCGATAGATGGCGCACATCAAGTGGGAATACTATAGTTTATATATGCAATGGCTTACGCTATCCACTGTTACAATCCATGTAATCAAGTAGTCCGTGTGATATTTTAAGCAGATACAGGAAGTCTTAACCATCAACAAAAAATTTATTTCATCTGAGCAGGTTTTAAATTTTTTTTTTCTTAGTCAAGTTTTCTTGTCATTTATTGTTTTAAATTGAAACAACAGAGTTTCTTATGATTTTGTATCTAAAGAACAGCAAAATTTTGTGAACAGAAATATTTTTATCAATCAAAAACATATCATTGTTAGGCTAAGAAACAATGTTTTGAATGATTTGATAAAATCACATTCCCATTGATTCAAAGTTAATAATATTTACTGTACATATAATTGTGTCGAATTATCTTGGATTTTAACAGATGAAAAAATTTAACATAAACACTTATTCAGTGTGATAAATTTTACATTTTGTGTTCAATAGTTTTTAGATTGTGCTTTTAATTACTGAACAATTGACATTTTTTTAGGACATATAGGTAGGTAAATTTGCATTGTTGTGTCTATCAAATTAATTTTTCAACACAGAAACCATTTAATTTAACAGAAAAGTAAAATGTTTAGTTAGTAGGTATACACACAATTAATTAGCAGATATTCAACACTTAATTGGGAAGTTCATACATACCTACCTATATATAATTTATTTATTCTATTTATAGTGATTCCTTGCTTAACATTTAAATTTAACAAACTCAAAGCGAGATTTGTATCGTAGAATTTTAAGAATTTCTCATAAATCTGCACTTGTGATGTCATGTTTCGCAATAATATCTCGACTTTTGTGCAACAATTGCATAACTTGTCTCTTATAAAGTTTTTATTGTTAATATGGATACAAAACAGGATACCTACATTTCCCAGGAACACTTATGAGTATACATATAACCTTTCTTTGTAAAGCTCCCGTCCAATTAACTCATATCAGACGAATATAACACATGAATGCAACATCAAAATAACCCCTACAAAACCCGGAACCATATAACTCTCTCTTCCACTTAAGGAAACAATATTTTTATTCTTTTTTTTTCAAGTCTAATGTTTGTGAACACCCCACATATTGTCCTTTTATTATACTATTCCTTTGAACAATTACAATACAATCAAAATGATTTACTTGCAAATTCACTCGACGACGCCGACGTTCGTTCGCTCGCCATACACCACCGGCGCCGCACCGTGTCTTTCGAAATTTACATATATTCTCACGTGCTCCTTTGCGCACGCTATAGTCCTTTTTATTTGCATCGGCATGTGGTTTAAGAGATCAAGTAAGTAATACACTAAAAGTCCTGTTTGAAACTTAAGTCAAAAACAACAACCACAACAATAGAAAAAAAAACATATATGTACATAGGAAAAAGAAAACAACACAGCCTAGACACATGTAAGCAAAAGGATATACAAGACACCATTACTTTTTGCTTCCTTTTCCAGCCGTATTTCATTTCATTTTCTCTTCTACCCCTTCCCCCGAGGAGTTGCGTTTGAATTTTCTTCGTGTGTGAATTTTTTCTTATACTTGCAGACTTGGGAGTGCACCATCATTCATGAGCCGCAAATAAACGGAAATGAAAAATCTGCAGACACTGCGCTTTCAACAAAAGAAACATAAAAAAAAAAATAAAAATGGTTGCAAGGATACGAGAAACTTTGCGATCATTGTCAGAAAGAACTCACAAATGCAGAATATGCATCGTAAAATCGCAAAGTAAGAAAGAAAGAAAAAGACAAAAAAAAAATCCTTGCAATCGTTAAAAAACATTCGAAAGCGGAATCAAAGAAAAAACATAATAATGAAAATTTACGAAAGGAAAACAATGAACGAAATTCCCTTGCAACTTTATACTTCCTCACTTCCTGCAATACACCGCACCGCAATGCTTTCCGGGAACCAGGAACTAGACTCCATCATCAGCAAAGGAAGAGAAAAAATAATGGAAATCGTTTCTTCGATGAGTAGAAGAAAGAAGTCCTTTAAATAGGAATATTCCACTCGATGCGGGGGTCATGAAGTCGGGGACTGCATGGCGTGGCGTGGTGTAAAGGTTCGGGAAGGCAATCCAGCAATATTTATATATATTATATTTTTGCAGTCGTAAGTCGTAACGACATTACTAGAGAAAACTGATGCAACTGCACTCTTACAGAATTTTATTTTAGTATTTGTACGGCCTCACAGCTAAGAGCCACCTCCATCGTCAGTAATGGTTGTTGTTGCATAATAGTTGGAGCAAACCATATTTTTCTTCTTCGTCTTCTTCCTTTTTCCAGCGGATGTTTACTTTAGTTTTCCTCTCCCGAACAATGGCACTTTGAATCTGTTAGTGGGCCTGTTGTATGGAATGGCTGTGTGTTTGTAATAAATCCCAAAATAAATGGAAAGGTGGATTTACTTCCTGTTACAGGTTGCAGCTGAGCTGATATGTATATTGAACAGAAAAGGGATGCACTCTAAAGGGAGTAATAGAAGCATGCATATTACATTAATAACAACCTTACTAGGATATGGCTGATCTCCAGACGAGATATCGTTATAGCAATAAAACAAGGAAGCTTTACAAATATAGCAATTTTTCAAGTACGAGTAGGTACATGTGGGGAATAGTTTTTGAAGTTATCCTTTTCAAATATAGTCTGAATCGATGGGAAAATTATGTGAGCTTTTGTCGTTGACTTTGAAGGTGAAGTACAGTGAACTTTGGATAGAAGATGTCTTTGAACTTCGGAGCATTCAAGGATTTAATTTCAAATTTTGACAGAGACTAATTCATCTCATCACCAAGTACCTTAGCCCCACCTGGAGTATATATTGTGCGGAAACTGCTCCATGGTACATCCCTCAGAGTCTACTGTAGAGTACTTCATCATAGGTGATTTCCATGTTGGTCATGGTATCCTCCAACCTGTCGCACACCTTGAGTATTTTATTCGAAAGACTGAATTGAGATGTTGAGTGTCTCCAACCCAGCGCCATTTTTTCTGAACATCTAATAGATTTTCATTCGTTCTGCGTGACAGTTCTTCGTTAGACGCAAATTATGGCTCCGAAATTCAACGTTCGCAACGATTCACAAGAGCTTGCAACTTTCTCGAGACTATTTTCAGAATTTTTTAGGTTTCGCAAAGGCATAAGGATCACGGAATTAAAATTGGAATGGAAGGATCTCAACTAGAGTCTGGGGACAGCTAATATCGAATTGATCATTTCTTACTGACGAGAAACCCTCCAAGCGTTTGCTCGATAACAGAACTTAGCGAGAAGTAAAGGAGTTAGTTGGTTCCCATATCAGGCCATCGAAAAATTCATGAAAAAAGTTTCATGTGCAACAGTGAGCGTGTGCTGAAGGGGTATTCCTTCAGACTCAGTAAGCCCCATTATTATCTCGAACAGCAAAAATCGAGGTAAAAACTTTTAAAGAAGGTTCATTATGCAGTTCAAGCTACTGTTCTGCAGTCGATGATACGTTTACTTACTATGAGTTCTTCCATCACTTCGAAAAATATTGATGACAGTTAATATTAAGACAATGGGTGGCTTGGCCTAGTTGATCTATAAGAAACCATCCAGAACATCGGCCAATATATCAAAATCGACCAGCTTACATCCTGAGAAAGACCCATAATTTAATTCTAATGATGCTCAGTAAAAACTAATTACTCCCTGCTGCTACAAGATTGGAAGGATTGGAATATTCTGAAACATTCGCCTTCACTCCTTTCCTAGAGGTTCTTAGGGCAAAGTGGAATCCTATCAAACAGTGACCTTAATATTGAACTTAAGAGGGTAGAACAGGGGTATCTTCGTAGTTTAAAACATGAGACAAATTTCGTTTGAAAAACGTTTTGAAAAAAAAAATGAGACTGGGCTTATGCTCTGACCCAGTACATGCATTTTAAGTCCGCGCTAAGGCTTATCGCAAACTTCCGAATATATGGTTCACTTGAAGTTTTGGTCCTACGAACAGGGTACTTTGTGAAACTACACTGAAAGCAAAAACAATTTATTTTCAAGCTTTTAACAGTAGAAACTTTTCAAAGTGTTCCTTGCATATTCATAAACACTCCTTTTAATGAGGCATTTTGAGCTGTTCGGGCTTCGGGATATCACATTCCTTCCAAATACATTACCCGGCCGAGTATCTGGGATACTGCATATTACATCAAACCTTTTCAAGTAAACAGCCTATGCTGCATTAGTCCATGGTGATAATCCAAATGGAATTACATGTCTTAAATTTCCTCGTCCAGGTATCATTAGGGAGCTTGTGCTTTGTCATTTCATTTCTTCTGAGGTGCTAGGTGTTGCCTTAATTCTATAAAGTTACTTTTTAAACCAGGGTGCAGTCTCATCGTACCAACTTCTCAGGAATGTGGCTGAAGGAAAACAATTTCTGTCTGGTGTTCCACGTTGGGCGCCATTTGTGTAACCCAATTTCACCGGATAAAAGCATTATGGGTAAGTAAAACGTCAGGGCACCCTAAACGTTGAAGAACAAGATCAACTTCAATGTCCTTAACATTTCGATATCAATAACAGTTGAGAAACTTTTCTCCGTGCACAGACATCAATAAAGAAGATTGTCTTGTCACAACTTGGTAAAGCCGGTGAAATGAACAGCGTCACTTTTTTAATATCACTTTTTTGAGGCGTTTCAAATTTTACTAAGCCCATCTCTGAATTGTAATGTTTCAATTAACTTCAAAATTTGAATAAAAGTTTGGATTTACTGTAGAACTTTGAAAATCTTATTTGATATAATTTTAACATAAATTTGCTTAAGGTGTGAAATTTGACTAAGTTAAATATTTCTCCACACCGAACAGAAAACTTTCTTTCAACCAACCCATACCCATACCCAAATTCCCACCATCAAATTTATGTTATCACTTTTATGTTGCCATTATTTAATGCCTAGACGACGGCAACGCGGTGATGATCTAAATGGAAATCACCTCGCAAAGCTGCCGCCAAGTCTTCCAATTTAACACAACCACACCTCGACTTTCAGAGCCTTAACTATGTAACAAAACGAAACTCCAATTAAATTCTTCAGACATAATCACAAATATAACTTTTGGCTTCTTCTGCTTCCACACCACACACGAACTCGAACATCCGTCTAATTTAAAGAACCGGCAACCATCACCCCTTAAACTATGCCACATAATTGTAAATATGTAACCCTAACATAACCTCGAAGAAGACGACACGATGACGATAAGGAAGGATGACGAAGACGCCCGCCGAGGCCGACGACAACGACAACGTCGACGACGCACGGCGAACAATTCACCTTAACTAAATGCATGAGTACACAAAAACCGTGTCAAGCTCTGACGCGCCTGGCCCTCCCCGCCCGCCTTCGTTCATACCTGGGCATTGCTAAAGAATGTTGACGTTTCCAGAAAAATTATTTACCCTTTTAAGTATAACATGGAGGATGTATCCCCACCTTTTTTTTATAAAAAAAAATGGTGGTTAAAGAAAGACGACAATAGCAACGATACAACACGTATCTATTTAGATTTTACGTCGAGAAAGTCTCAACAATGAATCACAGAGCACAAGGATAGATACGGAGAGGGTGCGAGAATGAAGAATAAGAAGCTTCCTTCGTCCTCAATTTGACAGTAAAATTGCATAACATTTTCGGTTTCAAGGAATTTCAAATAATAATTTTCAAACTTCCCTTAGCATGGTGTTACTTGGTATAGGAGACGAGTGGTGTAGTGAATGCGAACAAAAGAGCGATGTCCTTGCTATGTGGAAATTTTTCCACTTGCCTGAGTTTAAATTTCTTAATTTTATGCTGAAATTGTGAAAATGAGACGGAGTCTAGTCTTCTTTTAAAAAGAGACTCCTATTGCCCCGTTACACAACAACAAACCTAGTTCCGGAAGGATTTTTCCGTCACCGATTCTACACAAAAAATAAGGAAATCTCCCAAAAAAAAAACCACATCGGACAACACTATATACACAGAACCGCTATTGCTGTAGTGATTTATGTTGAAAAATTAAAGTTTTAAGAATGCCTCTTCGTTCAAAAAAGACCACCGCTGTAACCGTAGCACAGAGGAAAGCGGAAGGGTAAAGAAATAACGAAACTCTGCTGCAGGACATTACTGGGTGATGGTGACCAATAAACTTGGGTTTGTTGTGTTCGTTCATATACCGACTCTTTTTATGGAGACGACACAAAAACAGAAAATACAAAAATATTCTGAAACGCTTGCGGCAATGGCCGTCGTTTTGACCTTATATTCATTGAAAGTTGTGTGCTGTGTATGTTAGTGGGTAGTAGTGAATATACTGAGTGGCGCCCAACGTTTGGGACAAGGCATATCTATTATTCAAGATGTTCAAGTACTTTTGTGGACTCGACAATATTAAGGGTAGAGCTTTTGTTTTGCCCCACAATTGGGTAAAAGATTGACATTCCGAATAAATAATTGAGAGAACACACAAGTTGAAATAGGACTTGGAGAATGGTACGTGACATTGGGTGAAAATTGTTACACATCAAAAGTTGTATTTTATCGGGTATAATAATGTGATTATTTATTCAATTTATGAGACTTTTTTTCTTTTTGGGTGTGTTTTGTGAAATATTGCTTGAATAAAAAGAGATATTTTTTTTTAATTTTGCCTATTTTGGTTTGTGTTTTGGTTATGGCTTTTCACCATCTTTTTCTGATCCATAATTGTCAATAGGCGAAGTTTTAATGTGTTCCTGGTGGCACCAAATTCCAGGAATAGGCAAGACCAATTTGACTGAAGCTCTCAGCCATTAATGTGTCTTCACTGATACTCTGCGCTGGAATAGGGAAGACCAATAATTTACTGGTGACTGCAAAAATTTGGCAGAGATGCAGTTTGCCATTACAAAAAATATTATCGTAGGAACTTGTCACCTTCTCGTAAGAGGCAATAACTCAAAACGGAAAGATTCAGTGAAATCAGGGAGTAAAAGCAGAGCCTTCAGCTTGGCAACCCAATACACAAACCACAACAAAAACGTCTAAAAATACGATTCCACAATTAACGACCTTACTCGTCCATCCCACCACATGCATATACATAATTATTATACATCAAAGGTTGTATTGTGTCACGATCAAGATTTTCACTTCATCGATTGGCTTAGTTACTGTTAACCGTTTTTGAACCAAAGCCACGCAAATGTATGCAAAACATCCCAGAACATTGGTAATATTTGAAGCAAGAAAATTGAAGTGCCCAGCCGCTTTAGTTAAATTCCATAAATTTATGAAAGAATCTGGGTTCGATCCCTGACTCCACCTCAGTTGTTTTCCGGGGTACCGAGTCTTGGAAGAAAGTGAAAAACCACCCATCCCAACTACAACCACCAACCAGCCACCCAACCAAACACCCATCATTTTTTATCCCCCCCCCCCCCCCCCCCCTTCACCAACGCCAACCACCCATCCCACCTACAACCATTAACCAACCACCCACCAACCAACCACTCACTATTTTCGTGCAGCCGTTGTTCATCGATTTTTAAGACGTTATCCCTACGGAACGTGACATTGTGACATTTTTTCGTACATGCTGCTGGTGTCATCGATTTATATGACGTTACTAGCAAACCCGGCGAACTCCGTTTCGCCACCAGATGGCTTCGTTTTTTGTATTATTTAGTTTGGGGATTAAAATATGAAGAAAAATGATTTTTTTTGTTTTATATTTGAAAAGGAATTTTTTGTTTTTTATTTCATTTCACAACAGTAATGAATTCATTTCGATTACAAAAATGAAGTGTAATTTAGTTGAACTTCTTTAAGTAAAAAAGTCGCAAATTATCCGTTTCATTGAAGTGCTCTTTGGTAAACCACATTTTTTGTTTTTTGGTCTGACGTTAACACAAACAAAGCGGATGGTTTCCCAACTCGTGAACACGCAACGTATAGCTGCCCATGTGAAAAACAATGATTTTCTAAATTTATCCCGCAAACACTAAGCGATTGGCCTTGCGACTTGTTAATTGTCATTGCGAACGCAAGGCGAACCGGAAATTGCAATCGTTTGAAGTCAAACGGAAGATCAGTCGGAATCATTGGTATTCGAGGAATACATACATTTTCACCTGCGTACTTTCCGTTAATAATGGTTGCCTCAATCAAATTCGGCATAAGTCTTTTAACCGCAAGTCGAGTACCGTTGCACAGTCGCGGTGGATTCAAATTACGCAATATCATAATAACCGAACCAACTTTGAGTTGCAAGTTATGTGGTGGAAATCCTGGTAACTCCAGAGAGTTCAAAAACTCCGTTGGATAATTAACTACATCATCGGGATTTGTTATGGAATCAACGGATTTGTATGTCACCAAATCGCCATCGATTTTTGATTGAATTGTGAAATTCAGTGCATTTACATCATTATTCTTTGCGGCGAGAATTGCTCGTTGACTTAACCAAGTATAATTCTGATAATTCTCACAAATGTTTGGGAAAACATTTTCAATAAGAGCTAATTGAGAGTCTACAAATCGGCAAAAGTCGTTGGTAAGAGTTATTAATCCAGATGTCGCATCAACTGGGACTTTTCCATTTCCAACAGCTAACAATTGTTTGGAAAATTGTGCAGCACTTTGATCATTTTGAAGTTGAACTCTCATATTAGTGGTTAGCGATAATGTTTTCACGTTATTCCATAAACGTGATGCCTTTAGGCAAGCATTCAATTCATCTGCAGGTGTTCCACGGGGAATTACTGGCAACGTCTGCCTGAAATCGCCTGCCAACAATATCATCAAGCCACCAAAGATGTTGTTATTTCGCCGAAGATCCTTCAGTGTGAAGTTAAGTGCTTCAAGTGATTTCTTATGTGCCATTGTGCATTCATCCCAAACAATAAGCTTGCATTGCATCAACAATTTTCCCATTGCACTGGATCGGGAAATATTGCATGTTGGAGTACCAATTGTGTTTAAATTGAGTGGCAACTTTAGCGCAGAATGTGCAGTACGACCGCCATCTAGAAGAGTCGCCGCAATTCCAGATGATGCTAACGCCAAAGCTATGTCACATCTTGATCGAATAGTGGCTAAAATCAATGAAATGACAAATGTTTTCCCTGTTCCTCCAGGTGCGTCCAGGAAGAATAGACCACCAGTATTATTGTCCACCGCTTGTATTAATGTTTCGTATACTTGTTTTTGCTGTTCATTCAGCAACGGCACATTATTTCGAACGAATTCCTGCAATGTATCAACATTGTATTGCAGCTCTCGATTTAATTCTTGGTTGAATGCATCGTGCATCGATCGATTTGGCGCAATCATTCCTACTTCAATCAGTAGCTTGTTTGCAATAGTCAAGCATTGATCCTCAATCAGAATCAATCCTTCATTGTAGATTTCATCGGTTATTTGCATGTGGGGATTATTCGTTCGAATGCGCAAGCGATGCAAGATGTCTTCACAAATGTCGTCTTTGTATTTGTTCCATAACTGAATTGGTTGTGAAGGGAAACATGTTGTGATGATAATTGCAAACAGCGTTCGTATTTGGTACGCATTTGATGAAATAACTGAATCCGCAAGTGTTAAATCCCAATGAGAATCGTTCTCCAGCAAACCCAATAGTTGACATGCTTCTCGATATGTTTGGCATTGGTGGCCATTCACAGTTTTTAAATGCGCAAATGATTTTGGTCCACGTACATTTACCAACAGCAGTCGCAAATAAAAACATTCATCATTTCTAGGATGAACAGTATACATGCGACCTAGTGCATCAGTGGAAAACACCTGTGGCCAATCGGGAACTGGGGTTCCTTGTTTGCGACGTTGGAATTTCTTTGTTGATTGATTCCAAGTGTAATACTTTGGCATTTCAACGTACATCAGCGTCGCTGCGAATAGGTCTGCTTCACACATTGCAAAGAAGCTAGTCAATGTTGTCGATGGTGGTCTCTCAGCTCGTTGTGCCGCATTAGTCTCAGTGAAGTAAACTCTTTGTCCATTTTCCAAATGCACTGCTAAATGTACAACTGTGGGATATCTTTCATGAATATGAAATGAAAATAATCGCCACAGTGCTTCATTAGTACTGACGTATCTGCCCATTTGGAAGTTGCTGATTTCGTCATTCGCATTTTCCGACGCAATACCAAATACAGCCATGTCGCTGCCCTTTGTGACGTACTTGCACAAATATTTGACTGATTTGGCCGAATGGCAACTCTCAACGTTCACATGTGTTTCGAAAATTCGCGATAGCAGCGGGCAATATGGTACAATGAACTCATTTCCGATCTCAATCTCTTGATTTTGAACTTTAACTTTGATAGTTCGACCATTATCTTCTTTTGAACGTCGACGATAAACTGGATATCCATCGTTCCCTGTGACTGTTTCAGCAACTAACGGTCGCGGATATCGTTTTGTGCACTTTCCATCAGCCATGCAAGACGATAATGGATTAAATGCACCGCACGGTCCATGCACCATCTGTGTCGTCACAATGTCGTGTAGATGGGGATCAGTGACTGGATCAGGAATTTCAGCTGATATGATGTCATCCACTTCATTTGAATTTAATTTGTTCAACAACCAAATTAGGATATGAGCATGCGGTAGTCCACGCTTCTGCCATTCCACCGAGTACATATAACAACGTGTGTCACCAAAAACTCGATACGTAGTAAGCACATCCATCATAACATTGAGTTTTTGCTGAAATACTCTGGCGATTATGTCATGGCGATCTAGCGGTTTTTGGCCCGGGTCCAACTCACGTTCAATTTCCGTCCACTTTGGATTGCATGTGAACGTAATAAATAAATCCGGAGTTCCATAATTTCGCACGTACGTCATAGCGTCTTGAGCGTATTCGTGCATGTGGCGTGGGCTTCCGATATAAGATGATGGGAGAATCGTCAGGCGTCCAATATTCTGAACATTACCATCTGAATGAATAGCATCACGCAAGTGTATATAGTCCTCAGATCGTAGCTTTGCCTGATTGAATCGGATGAACGCTAAACGTTCGGTCTCGACTTTGACATACATGTCGACAGCGAATTGCTGGAATAGCCGACGGCACTTCAGAATGACATTCTCCTCATGTGTACGAATCATCATACGATACGCATAGTAATTCATTGCGCTTAGATTTTTGTTCGTTGATACGCCTGAAAATGCAATATTAAATGGATTGTTAATAGAAACCAATAACAGCAATAATTAGTGTGTGAATATTGTACCTGTAATTGGATCGACCATCTTTAACGTGATGTCGTATCCGTCTTGCCCATGCCAATAAATTATTGGATATTGTAAAGCATCGTACAAACGATGTGTCTCGTTTACACGATGCATGATATTACTTCTTCGCTGAACGACAATATCTCGTGATGTAGTTGGATCGCCAACAATAATTGCAGCAACATCATCAACGATGGGTGCATTGAATCTTCGCACATGTTCACCTGTTGGGGTACGATCCGCTCTTATGACAAATTTGTGCGTATCCGATGGCATTCGTTCTAATGCTGTTTTGAACATATTAACCACAGCGTTATTAGCGTGAAAAAATGCTTGCAACTGTTCAATAATTCGTCTCTTTAACTGTTGTGTTCCCTGTATATTGCACCGCACATTCAGCTGATCCACCATCGACGAAATGAAATATATTTGCAGAAATTGATGCTCTTCATCTGGTGCTGGCACCATTGAACTATGCAAATGATATATTTGTCCTTGTATCTGTGATGGCAAACAGTTAAGATAGAATTAATTTATTTATTTTTGAAGAATACGGTGACTTCTGATCGTGTGGTGGTCTAGGGTGTGGTGTATGTATAGTTGTTATGTGATTGATTGTGTTGGTGTGAGTGATTGGTTGTGTGTGTTGTATCTTTTACCTTGCAAGTCGGCATGAAGCCGCCTTCTCGAATGATATTAGCTCCAAAGGAAGTCATGCGAAAGCAGTTATTGTATTCAAGAATGCGTTGAAGAAAATGGTTGGAATCGGGATCAGTTCCATCGAACAATGATTTCAGTGGCTGTGGTGGTGTAAGTAATGGATCCAGTTTGACTTTTCCACTTGCGCAGCACAATCCAGCCGTTTCTCTTTTGAACTTTAACGCATTGCAATATCGGCATACAGTCGTCATTGGTCCAATTTCTAAATTGTCATCATCACTGTAGTTCGCAGTGGGATCATATTGGAATGCCAAGCGATTGTATGATGCCAATGATCTTCGTGTGCTCACGCGTTGTCTCAATCGGGCATTTTCTCTTACTATATTTTGTTGTTCTTCGCTTAAGTTCTGTGAATACACTTGTTGCTGGCTTGCATGTCTTGTGCGGCGGCCGATGTTCGCACGTCGTCGTCCTCTCGGCATTTTGGACTATGGACAGACTGGTGAATTTAACCTCAAATGCACGATCCACATAATTTACACAGTTCAACTTACCACCTTAAGGACAAATGCCTGCTGTTGAAGTTGAATACAAATTTGCACAATACGCGTGATCTGAATGATAATCTGAAATTCAGATTGTTCAACTCTTTTCAGTTATGACATCTCTCTTCGACGAATTTGAAATAGTTCGGGTGCTGAAAAAAGAATTGACTATGGCAACAGTGGGTATCATGGCCCTTGCTTCTATTTTCTTCTGTTCAAACGTAAGTTATAAATACAGAACAAAACTTGCAAGCAATAATTGAAATAATTCTTCGTTCAATAAAGTATTTATATGTTAAATGTGATAAGATATGTGGCGTTATTTTTTATATTTTTAGCTTGGGTAAGATTTTTTTTTACAAACTTTAAAGTTTACCATTTGAATATTAGTGTGTTTTTTATTTTAGATTATTGCACTTTCATTTGCAATGATATATTTATATAAGCTCAGCGTTTGAGCTATGATTTGGTTTGTTGCAGTGGTTGCGATCTTGCCGTGGCTACTTATTCCGGGATACTGTATCTTTAAAATTTAACAAATAAGCTGTAGTTTGGGCTCGCGCTTAAGAAGATGCCTTAGACCTACACATTGGTATCCAGTTGATCCCATTGACCGACGAAGGTATAAGGAGAGATTTAGTGCAACGGATATTTCGCACAATCTTACCCCAGGAAACGTTGAATTAAAATGAAACAATTTTTTTTTAAAGATAATGCTACGCAATATTAATCAATCTCGACTGTGCAACTTTATGTTGCATGCTCACGTGTGTTAAAACCATTGAATCTATTTAAATTAAGAAAACAATTTTACTTACGTTGTAAACCACTTTCGTGAAAACTATGAACCAAAGATTAAAATAATATTCAATCTTACTTTCTAAGCCAAAGAAAAGGTAGCTTAGTTGATTTTAGTTTTGTGCCTGAAAAATCAATCAATAAACTATCAAACAAAATACACAATCCAATATTTACTTACCAAAGATTAAAAGGCTATGAATTATAAAAGAAAAGGAAGCTTAGTTGAATTTAATTTTTGTTTCTCGTAAACTTGCTTCTGAAAAATAATATTTGTTTTAATTAAACATATGCTCAAAATAAATGCAATAAACTTTTAAAAAAATAAAATGCACTACTGGGTCTGGACTCTGGAGCAATAACAAATAATACCCTTTGTTATAATAAGTAAGCAAAGAAGTTCAAAATCTTTGTTTAATAAGTGTTTATGTTCCTCATTTGGAGCATATCGACAGTTTCAAAAGATATGTTAATTTTTCCACTTTTTACTTGCGATTATAGGTACTATAAAGCAAGTTAGGCAAACAAAATTTTTTTGGACAATCAAACATAACATTACGATGATAGAGAAGCCTAAAAAAGTGATTCCGTTATACTTTAACCAATTGTATTAGCGCTTTTAATTGCTCTATAGGGCAAGTATTGGTTTCGTGCAGATAAAAAATCGCTGATAGAGAAGCCCAAAAAAGTGTTTTTTTCCATATACCATCCGTGGGTCTGTCTGTGCGGATATGCGTCTGTGCGGATGTGCGTATGTGCGTCTGTGCGCTTTTTCACGTCCAGCTACAGCCTAGACGGTTTGATGGATTTTCTTCAAACTTGATATATAGCAGATTGAAGAAAAATTGTTGTCGAGGTTTTTTTATTTCGTTTTAGACCGGCTCAAACTGAAACCTTTCAAGTTACGATTTTTTTCATTTTGGATTTTCTCGAAAACAGCTCAAACGATTTTGATTAAACTCTAAGTAAGTTCGCAACTCAACGGCTTGATTGAATTGACTCAAACTTCGTTTGGCATAGTTCTTTACAGTTTTCTAAAAGATGGCTTTGTTAATTTTTCAGTGTAGCCTTTCTAAACGGTGGCTTGCGTACAATGAGCTATAAAAGATATTACTAACAATAACTAAGAACGGTACCTTCCATAGGACCGGTTTTTTGCTTTCGACTATCTCAAAAACTGCTTAAACGATTCTTTCGAAATCAAACACCTTTTAAATACATAGATTTAGGTAGTTCAATTTGTGATGCATACCAATATTTTTATTTGTTTTTGTTTTTGGTATTTTTAAAAGCATTTCTTAAAACTATTTTTGATAATTTAATTTAATGATTTCAAAAAAGTTCTTTTTTTTTCAAAAATTATAAGTAGCTATACGAATATTCTTAATTCACATGACTTGGTGTAGGTATTTGAATTATTTTTTTTAATTTCGAAAAACAACGATAAAACAGTATTATACACTGTGGCGTATGCGTACTATAATAATAATTTTATTTAAATAGAATTATGGAATGATTTATTCTTCATACACATTGTTTTTGTATTAAAATTAATTGTTATTTCACCGTTCGTTATCATTATTACTAATAATTCGAAATCCATTTCTTCTAAATAAAGAGCTTTGTACATGCCTAAGATTTGAAAAAAATCGTTTGTAGTTACAAAGTTAATTCTAAGAAGTTATAAATGTTATTTACGTTTAAATTTAAAGATTGTATCGCCTTTGCTTCCAGCGGTACCAATTATTCTTTGGATCCTTTTTTTTCTTTCTCTCCTTTCGAGAGCCAATGATCGATTTGATGAAATTTTGTTAAGCTCAGATGCACCTAACCTTTGTCCTAAAATTCTTCTAGATAAACCGTCATCTGAAATTACACTGCCATTTGAATCTGGTTCAATTCATAGAATAATAATCATTGAAACCAAAAATAAATTGTACGTACCTATCGAAATTGAACTTGTTACGTCTTGTTTTCCAGACGCAATTTCATCTGATATCAAACTTAAATCTAAATCATCTTCATCCCAGTCTAAAAATTGAAAGAATCCAATCAACGTTGTTATTTTACTGAGCATTATAAAAATTAAAATGCACGACTCGCACGTACTTGCTCTGTGGGTGCAGTACGATGAAAACAAAGTTTTCGAGCAATATGAAGTACTTATTTTTAAAAAAATTTATAAAAACTAAAGTTAAGAAACCTTTTAAAATTTAAAATTTAGATGTCATCTTTTGGGTGCTATAAATGATATAAATGTCCGCTTATGGCCAAATTAATACAATTTTAAAAACAAAGGAGAAAGGCAATTTGTGTATGGGAGCTGACCTACAGACCATTAACGATGAGCCATATATATCGTTGAAAAGGTATTTTTGCGTAGATCAAATGTTTATAAAGCAGCTAGTCTCAATTTACTGTGGGAAAAAAGTTATAGACATAAATTCAGAACAGAGTAAGATAAAAAAAATGTATATAAAATGAAATAGAAATATATAAAAATATAAGCTTTTTATGAATTTTTACTAATCTGAGCCAAAACTTTTTTCCCACATCGAATTGAGACTTGCCGCCACATAAGCATTTGATCTACGCAAAAATACCTTTTTAACGATATATGACTCATCGTTATTGGTGTGTAGGCCCAAATTGGCATTGTCCTTTGCGTTATTATCATTTACCAAAAACTTATATGCAGTTTTCTTCAAAATATTCTATGTATATTACATACATTTTTTCTTTATTCTGAAGAGCGTTTTTTGAGCGAATTATAAAAAAACTACAAAAATTGACCGAACCCTATTGGCGAAAACCGCTTTTTCGGACGTCGAAACCAATACTGTCCCTATAGAGCAAGTAAAAATATATATTATATATGTATATGTATATGTATACCAGGCAATTCGATGTCACTTTTCTTAATTGACGAAGATGACGAAGGAGCACCCGCATCACTTTCTGTTCCAAGTAATGCACCTTTCGGTGATAAAAATCTGCCGCCATCGTTTGATTTAATTTTTTTTTTTAAATTTTGCTTCTCCGCAATTATTTTCTTAATAATTTTTTCTATCTTTTTGGAACTATTTATTTTTCCTTCCATTCTTTAATATAGGAAACTAAATTCTTAAATTTATTACATTAAGTATGCAAATTTATAAAATCTATTCAAAATAAATGCAAAATCCACGATTTTTAAATATATGTAAATTAAGAAAACAATTTTACTTACGTTGTAAACCACTTTCGTGAAAACTATGAACCAAAGAAAGAAAGAAAAGATTTTAGTTTTGTGCCTGATGAACTTGAACCTGAAAAATCAATCAATCAACTATCAAACAAAATACACAATCCAATATTTACTTACCAAAGATTAAAAGGCTATGAATTATAGAAGCTTAGTTGAATTTAATTTTGTTTCTCGTAAACTTGCTTCTGAAAAATAATATTTGTTTTAATTAAACATACGCTCAAAATAAATGCAATAAACTTTAAAAAAAATAAAATGCACTACTGGGTCGCACGTACTTGCTCTGTGGGTGCAAGCACTATGATAACAAATTTTTCGAGCAATAACAAATAATACCCTTTGTTATAATAAGTAAGCAAAGAAGTTCCAAATCTTTGTTTAATAAGTGTTTATGTTCCTCATTTGGAGCATATCGACAGTTTTAAAAGATATGTTAATTTTTCCCCTTTTTAGTTGCGATTATAGATACTATAAAGCAAGTTAGGCAAACAAAATTTTTTTGGACAATCAAACATAACATTATGATGATAGAGAAGCCTAAAAAAGTGGTTCCGAAAATTCTGTCTATCTGTCTGTTCGTCTGTTTGTATCGGCACCTACAGCCTAAACGGCTGGACCGATTCGCTTCAAACTTGGTACACATAGTATTATTATGACGTCCTACAGAGGGGTTTTTGGAATTAGCATTCTAGCTATAAAACTAACGGTACCTGCCATATGATTTTTTATGGAAAACTTATTTACCTCAAATACGGCTTCTACGATTTTGAAATCAAAATTAAATAGCCCAATTCATAGGTATTCTGCATTTATCATTATAATAACTTATCATTTTTGAAAGAGCTACCAGAAAAATATTTATTTAAAATATAGGTATGTAGTAATTTATTATAGGTAATATAGAAAAAGCCAAAAGCAAAAACCATCCTATGGAAACTACCATTCTTAGCAATTGTTGGTAACTTTTTTCCAGCCATTTGATAGGTCATGCGGGCATACCTAAAGAGCTAAACTTATCAAAATCGTTTGAGTTATTTTCGAATAAAATTAGCTTCAACTTAACTATAATAATTGCAGGTACCTTTAGTTTTTGAGCTGCAAGAATATTCAACTTCCCTTCTGACTCGATATATGTACCTAGTTTTAAAGAATTAAACACACCCGTTTGGGCTTTTGTAGGTGTCTGTAGGTACATATGTACTTGTACATTTTTTTTGGTCTTCGCTATCATCGTTAAATTTTTTTTTCCGACGAATGTATAACTTGCAGTTTATGTATATTCGCCATTTTAATAAATTTAATCAAGCCGTTGTGAAGTTATGGCCATTTAAAAAAAAAAAAGCCCTTTTAAGCTGACTTTCGATACGACCATTTGCTTAAAATAATCAAAATTAAGTTACATAAATCGCAAGCAAAAACCTTAGCAAAAGATTTTCTTTAAACTGCTATACACCAAATTTAAAAAAAATTATCCGTCAAGCTGTTTATGCTGTAGCTTTACGTGAAAAGAGCACAGGCGCACAACGGCACAGACAGTATTGGAACCTCGATTTTTGTTTGCAAGAAAGCAATACTTGCCCTACAGAGCGAGTAAAAAAGACAATCCACTATTATTAAAGATAATTTACTTACCGTATGCATGTACATATAATGTATGGTATTAATCAATAATCAATTATTAAATTTCTTATTTCTGTCCGATGAACTTGAGTCTGCAAAATAAGTAAAAAATGCAATAACCTATCAAACAAAATACACAATGCAATATTTTTAAATATGATTTACTTACCAAAGATTAAATATGTAGCTATGTAAATTCCTTATAATTTATTTCCTTTTTATTTTTTGTTTTTATTTTGAAATATTAAAAATCAAATAAATTTTTGAGAAATAAATTCCAATAAATACTACGAATAAATATAGCTTTACAGTTGAAAAAATTTTATAAATGGGCTACAACTACCATCGATGATATTTTTCCTGAATTTTCTTTGCTATAAACCTAGCGGAGCCCGAGACCTTTCCAACGAATGCAAAACCGTGGAAATCGGTTGGTGCGTTCTTGAGTTATATCGTCAGGAAGGAAAACCCGACTTATTTTTATATTATAGATCAGGTCAACAAAATAATAACAAAACCCCGAAGTTTCAATGATTCAATAAATTGGAGACGCCTACCAAAGTCATAATTTACTTCGTGTGAAGACGATTAATTTTTTACATTTAGCCATACCATGTTAGTTTTGAAGAACATGAATCTATTGTATGGCATGTTTGTTTTCTGTTACATTCTCGGAAATTTTGTGAGCGGTTCGTCTCACGTTTGTTACATTTATAAAATACTTTGACAAGCAAGTTAAGGGTGAAATTGGGAATAAGGAGAGAAATTCAAATTTACCGAAACAAACCTTCATCGTTTGAACCCAGATATGGTCTTATAAAAGTGGTTTAAGCCAACAAAAAAGGGTTTTCATTGAATATCTCAAAACCAAATTTTTTAACGAAAGAAAATTCTGTTAAGGCAACTGCTTTTGTTGTTTTGGAATTCCTTGTTAGTACCTATACATCCCTTTAATTTTTAGCATCTATCAAAATTATAAAATTTTACATAACAATAGGTAAAGAGAAGGGAAGAGTAGCTAACCGGAAAATTCCCCAAAAAAAAAATAAACATAATTTTCCACCTCACATACTTCTCGTGTCATGAAAATTGTTTTCAACTTTCGGCATTTTCAATTTTAATTCTATTCAAATTTATCTCCTCAATGAATTAACACCACACCTGGCGGAAAGTATTTCGTCCTGTCTATGAATTAAAAAAAAAAATTGCTCCCGAACAACAGCGGGAGTCACTCCTACATGTCATCAAAATCGAATCAACATCCTCTCACACACATAAACATATCAAAGGCCCCACTACACAATTCAGCAGGATTTCCATAAAAATTAATTTAAAAAACTCATCATTCATCACGAACAATACTATTCAAAAGTTCAACAGCCCCCAAGAGCCAACACCATCCATACCTCCGCTTGGAATCATTATTATTAATATCGATCCAACATTTTCGAGCTCCTTTGTTTTGTGTCTTTGTGTACTTACTAACTTTTTTTGGCGCCACATACTTTCAGACACAAAAAAGTTCTCAGATTCGGTCTTCCAACTGGAACAGCCAGGCCTAGAAACTCAAAAAACAAAGAAAAGTGAAAATTAATTCCACCACACCATACCCCTCACATGTGGGCGTTTATTTTTATTTGTTCGCTAAACTACTTTGGATGACACTTAACTGGCGCCCAAATGGTGGCCCATTGTAATCGTGGTGGTAGCAGCTGAATAGAATGTGTATACCTTCTCTCCCTTTCCGCCCACCCCAAACGAATGAAACATTTTGAATTCAATGGCCTTTTTTGTGGCATCGATGCGTGTGGAAGAGTCAACACACATTACACACAATTAAGGCATGGAATCGATTTAATTGGATTAATGAGAAGTGCGTTGAATATAGCTGACTGCCCGGCCAAGTCAAATTAAGCAACTTTTATCCACTCGATTGAAGTGGGATTAATTTTGTTTGAAAATAGTCTAAGAGATCCTCTTCTAATTTTATGATGATGGAGTTTTATCCTTCGTCCTTCTCCCTTCCCGGAAAAAAGAACCACAACATGGACATCATGGTAAAGTGCCATTTTCAACAGCAGCCGTTTGTAAAGCGTTTTATTAAAATGAGAACAGGCCTTGAAATTCAGTTTACCCGGGATTTTATAGTTACAACAACAACAACAACAAATTATAGTATTTATCTAAATTTGAAGTAGGTTTATATTTTGTATCCTATATATGTATGTTGTATGTATATATTGCGTAAGGCAACAAACTTTGTTAAGGATTTATTCAAGGAAGGACGAGAAACTTTTGTTATTCAAACGGATTCATTTAAAGTTGTAAATAATGGATTTGATGTGAAGACCCATTAGCTTAATGGTTCTCTGGTTCGTTTTGGAATAAGAAAGAGATTCAGGATTCTGTTTTAGTTTTGATGAGCTTGGCATGGAAAATATTTTCCAATCTTTGTGTTGTTCTAAGAACTACATAAATACAAATATATACAAAGCGAGACTTTGTGTGTGTCATTTGTTGATTTAATTGAAACCACAGCAAGGACGATTAAATGAAACTTTATTTTCGTTGTAAATTAAGGGATTCCAATTTGAAAATAATGGACAGATTTTATTTTGATAAGCTTAGATTGTTCTTGGGAATCCAGTTATGATTATAATTATATTTTTTGAAAACAACTTAACAATTTAATTAACTTCTGTGGGTACAGGAAGAAAAGTAATTAATTTGTTAGCTACGACTGAAGTCATTATTTCAGAATTAATAAACAAATTTACGGTATTGTAAGCTTATAAACTCCTTGTAGTGCTTACAAAAGAATAGAGATTACATACATGGTGTGTTGTTTTAGAGGTAAAGAACTTAAAGTTGGCAACACTGTTTTAATTGACATCCATTTTGCCATCTGCTATGTGTTTAACATTTAGTTTGGTATGCCATTTCATGAATAATCGACTGACGCCTGAACAATGCATGCTTGCATGGTGAATAGACTCGAAAAGTGATTGTTGTTGATTCCGATATTCACAAACAAAAAAATTGTTCAACGATTAAGCACATTTTTCAGGTCAGTAAGTAAAATTGCCGCATTTGGAGTATATTTTGTTAAAGAAGTGATGCAGAGACGATAAACGAACCCAAATGCTGCAAAAAGTGATCGAAACTTGGACCTCTAGATTGGACTACATCCGAGCCAGCCGAGGTATAGTCATATGTCAGAAATCATATTCACATTGGTACAAATGCAAAGAATCATCTTTTAAATAAACTCAATTTTGTTGTAATTAATACAATTCATCTTTTTTTTTCATATCGTTCTATAACTCTAAAAAAATCACCCTTTTTGTAAGCACCCAGAGCCCAAAAGGTTAGACCGATTTTCATCAAAATTGGTTCATAGTGTTTTTATGGTATCCTGCAGTGGGATTTTCAGAATTGGTATTCAAGCTCTTAACTAAAGGTAAGTAAAAAGCTTATTTTTATCGTAAACGGCTCTAAAAACTTTGATAAGACTTTCTGTGTAGTCTTTGTTAGTGTAAAGTCCAACAATTATTTTTGTGTGAGGCTGACGCCCACTTTTCATTAAAAACTATAAGAAAATTGTTTTTGCAAATAAACGGTATTTATAATGAATCCACAAGCCCAAATTTGTGCGTCTCTTAGTAGAAACTGAGAATTTTGAATTTTAAGCGTGGCCTACGCCCACTTTTCAGGAAAAACGTAGATTTAAAAATTTAAGGTTCCAATATTTGTTTGTGTAAATTTTTTTAAAACGCCCACTTTTAAGGGCGTGATTTTTATAAAATACCTTTATTCAGGTCAGCTTTAGTTTTACACATAGATATGCCTAAAAATTGAATAAATATCAAAGCTCAGTTAGTCCTTTGATTTTGTTTTACGAATTTTTAGGACACACCCACTTTTGAGGGGCGTTTCCGTCAAAAGTAGAAATCTGCAATAATTTTGTAATGTTTTTTTAACTATCGGTCACAGTTTTGAAGTAAGATGATGAACACTTCGGTTTGTATACCTTGATTATGTAGCAGAGTGTAGTTCAAGAATTGTTAAATACACCTATAATGGCTATTACCATTCAAAATCTAATTTTTAAAAATATAAGTTTTGTCTTGTTTTGTTGAAATCGATCTGCAAGCTTAAAATTAAATGTCACTGAGCTCACAGTTATTGCCCCGGCACAGTGTTGTCACTTCCATTTTAAAGAACGTGGTAGATTGGGATACAAAATAGAGGTAGATTCAAATTTTGTGTGGTAGATTTAAAAAATTTCTAATCATTATATTCAATACTACAACAAAATCTTTAAATTGATGAAAACAAGGAAACGTATTAACTATGGTGACTGGAGCTGGTAGACTGCTGAACAGTGTATGCTAGAGTTCTTTGGCCATGTCACAAGAATTATATTTATAGGAGCTAAAGAGCAGTAATTGTAGGTGCTATTGGATGTGACGGCCGCAGGACCACAGAAGATAATGGTTTTATTGAAACATGAGCATGACTTAATTTTTGCTTTATAAAACGAGAACAGAAACTATGTTTTTAGAAAAACTGTTCATGTCATGAAAATTTCGCTACAAGTGGGTTGTTATGGGAGCTGAAGCATTAGAGAACTGGCATGAAGTTTTGCTGATGATTAAATATACCTAACAATTTCAAGTTTATACAGAAGTATTAGAGGATAAGACAGTTGTGCAAAGTAAATCAATTAATCCCGTCATCTGTAGATTTAAGTTTAAGTATTTTCTGAATAAAATGTAAATAACTAAGGAATTTCACAAACAGCGGTTTTGGTAACCTTTTTTTTAAATTTTTGTTTCAAAATCAGAAAACTTCAGAGGGTTAAAATAATTATTTTTATTTTTAGACTTAACAATGTATAATGTTCTTTGTACAAGGTGATTCACCTAAGGTGTGCCAAATTTTCTAATTTAAGGGTAGTTTTCTAAAAAAAGTTAAATTGACCAAAAAATTATTTAAAAATAACGGAGACTCCTAGAATGCCATTTTATACTTTTTTGTTAAGCCAGGAATCTCTTCTTTTATTATGTTATAGAACCGTTTTTGAAAAATTTATATTTAAACCCAAATTATAAAAAAAAAATTTTAATTTGAAAATTTAGTTTAAATTTTTTTTTTTAATTTTGGTTTTCAAAATTGATTTTTCAAAAACGGTTCGCTAAAATAGCATTTTTTAATGCAATAAAAGAAGAGATTCTTGGCCTTACAAAAAAGTAGAGCATGGCATTGTAGAAGTTACCGTAATTTTTTAATAATTTTGTATCCAATTTGATCATTTTTTAGAAAACAAAGAGAAATACGTACACGCTTTTTTCTTTTCTCAACCCAATCTACACCTTTAGAATTTAGATTTTTGGCTTACCTCAGGTTAATCTCCATATTATTCTTGATTAAACAAAAAAATAATTATTTCACCCCTTTAGAAGGTTTCTGAGTTTGAATAAATAAGATAAAAAACATAAGCGAGAGCTACAGTACGTTTGCAACGAACTGTTGGATACCCTATTCCCCATATTTTTGTATGTGCATGCGTCTGCCTCCTGCAAACAGCCTATGTTTCAGAAACAAAATTCTTCTTTAGCAGACAGAAAAAATTCAATAACATTAATTTTATGCGGTGTTATGTTCAATTAGTGCTGGCGCAATAAAAAAAAGGAGTGCGCCACGCCCAAAGTGAAAACGTTTTATTGCCAAGGCAATTGTTATGAGCTCAGTGACATTCAATTTTATTCTTGCAGATCGATTTGAACAAAACAAGACAAAACTTAAATTTTTAAAAATTAGATTTGGAATGGAAATAGCGATTATGGGTGTTTTTAACAATTATTGGACCACACTCTGCTACGTAACCAAGGAATATAAATCCAAGTGTTCATCTGTTTACTTCAAAACTGCGACCGAAAGTTAAAAAACGTTAAAAAAATTAATGCATTATACGACTTTTGACGGAAACGCCCCTTAAAAATGGGCGCGTCTTAAAAATTTGAAGCACTAACTGCACTTTTTTCAGTATTTAGGCATATGTGTAAGACTACAGCTGAATCGAGTAGTTTTTAAACAATCTAACCTGAACAAAGGTATTTTACCAAAATCACGCCTTTAAAAGTGGGCGTATTGAAAAAATGTACAAAAGAAAATGTAGAGATATATTTCTCAAATAACGAACGGAAGGAAAAAGGTTTAAATTAAACATTGGAAATGCCTTAAATTCTTAAGGCTACGTTTTTCGTTTTTTCATGAAAAGTAGGCGTAAGCCACGCCCAAAATTCAAAAATTTCTTTTTATACACAAACCTTTTTGTTTCTATTAAGAGACGCAAAATTTTGGCTTGCGGATTAATTATAAATACCGTTTATTTACAAAAACAATTTTTTTATAGTTTCTAATGAAAAGTGGGCGTCAGCCACGCCCAAAATAATTTTTTTTATTTTTTAAACACAAGATGTTTATGTGCCAGTAAGACCCACAAAATTAAATGTTTTTCGCTTTAATATAACAATTGTTATTTTATAAAAACAATATTGATGGTTTTGTATGAAAAATAGGCGTAAGCCACGCCCAAACTGAAATATTTTTATTTGATTGGAAGAAGGTTTACCTAGAGCTTGCGTGTGCAAAATTTTAGCGTTATGCTTTTTTCGTAACTGTACAAAAAACATAATTTAATTTTACCAAATTGAGGTTGTTCAACAAAAATGGCGATTGTGGGCGTGTTTGTGGGCGGATTTTACTGGTTCAAGAACTTAGCCTTACTCTTGAACCAAAGATTATATATACCAAATTTCAGCTTTCTAGCTCAAAAATTGCGACCTCTAGAGAGTATACATACGGACGGACGGACGGACGGATGGACGGACATGGCTAAATCGACTAGGCTTTTGATTCTGAGTCAGATTATATACTTTTCTATACCTAACGGTATTATTTCTCTATGTTACAAACTCCACACCAAATACAATATACCCATTCTATGGAATAGGGTATACAAATATCGAAATCGGAGCTGTTTCTGATGACTTTCGACGAAAAAGTTTATCGACTCGACTAAAACTATAGTTGTTTTTCTTATTCTACTACGCACCAAAATCACATTCCCTTTCCATAAGGTCGTAAATAACTGCTTTCCTGAGAACTGAGAATGAAAATTTGTATACTTAATTTTCCTTTTTAAAATAAATCTAAAAATAGTGGTAGACTTTCCTTCTACCGTGGTAGATGTGGTAGAAATTGAAAATCTTAAAAAAGTGTGGTAGATCTACCACAATTGTGGTAAAGTGACAACACTGCCCCGGCAATGAAAAGTCTCAACTTTGGGCGTTCCACACGCCTTTTTTACTGTGCCAGCAGTTATTGAACATCGGCCACACAAGATTAATGTTATTGAATTTTTTCCTGTCTGCTTTAAAAGAACTTTATTTCTGAAACAGGAATAGCGGCTGGCTACAAACGCATACAAATACAAAAATAAAGGGAATAGGGTATCCAACAGTTTGTTAAAAACCTACTGTAGCTCTCGCTTATGTTTGTATTTCAGCTAGAAGAAGTAATTTACAAAATTAAAAATAAGCTGCCTGATAAATTTTGCGCTTAGTTGAACAATATTTACCATAAGGGTTTTCCAATATGGATGTGACAGGTAATTGCGGCCATATTGTTGAAGCTACATCTGACAAATTGGCTGTCATTTATTGAGCCTATCTTGCCAAAATATCGTCCTTCCGAGAGAACTAATCGCAACGTAGTGAATAAATGTTAAATGAACGTGGAAATTTCTTTAATATTTCCATACCACTATTCGGTGTCACTTAAATTGAGAATTTTATATACGATTTTCGTGTTAAATCTTTCTTTAACATAGAATCCATATTCTCTGAATGAAAGGCCGTATTCAGAAAATCTTACACGCAATTTATTCCTACCCACAGACTTAAAAAAGTTAGTGATTGATTAGTTAGCCTGTCGAAAAGACCGAGTATCAGGAAAACAAAATCCATCAATTTCTTTACAAAATTGATGGACAAGAACATAGACATATGCCCAAGGGAAGCTTAATGCCTTCAAGACCATGAAATGCATTAGGAAAATGAAAAATGGCTTCTCAACAAAATTTTAACCGCCCCATTGCTTTTGTCAATATAAACTGCTTCGTCACCTAGAGAAATTCTTTCTAACTTCTCGGAACATGAACGACATATTTTTTTCAATGATTCCCCCTTCCGATGTTTTTTTTTTTTTAATATAATGTTCCTGTCTGCATTCTGCATCCTGCATAGCTGCTGGTCATATGGGATTTGGGCATCATCATCTACTTCACTAACTGCCAAAGGGGCAATGCATCTTAACTCTCAAGACACAAGAGCAATCATCTTGCTCATGTTGGCCATTACCACCATCATCGTTATTGACATCAACATCACTCCTCTATCATCTTCATCTTAATCATTGGCATGATTTACTATTCTCCGCGGCTATTCGGGGACATCATTTGTCTCTTATGGACGCATGGAATAGCCCCAAACGGGATGTCGATGTCATCGACATTGCAAATGTTATATCGCCCATAACAACGCGCATCGTCACTGACAAGGATAAGATAAGACGATAGATCAGAGGACATTAGTTCCTGGAGAGAAATCGATAAAACTACTACCAACAACGTTCACGATGGCACATAAATGAAACATGAATGCTTCTCCTGGCGCTGTCTTTACTGTCTCTACACGGTATAGGTACCTATTTCTAGATGTTGGGTTTGGGATGCATTCTATGTCGGTCACATAAAAGATATCCCCATCACTACGCCCGACGACGACCGGATGCAATAACCCTTCCTCCTGCTGCGTTTCGATTGCAATGCAATTTAATCGTATACGTTGAGGATAATCGCCTGGATTTACTGTGAATTTATTTCGGGTTCCTTTTTTCCTTGAAAATGAAAATGAAGAAGAAATGGATTTCGGTTTGTGTGAGTTGGCTGGAAAGCGTTGGCAGTGTGCCATAAAGTGTTTTCCCAGAATTAGTCCTTGCGATGAACGAATTTCTGAGATATCATACCCAAAATATAGGTCAGGTGTCGAAGATAAGTATTTTATCGTATAAGGCTCAATTCCTGTGGAAGTTCTTCTCCTGAATTTTAATGATTAGGGTAAGCTTAACTGGGAATAAGGGATTTAGAGCAGAGTGAAGTCAGAAGTCAGAACAGAAGGCAGGTAAGAGAAGTTTTATGAGATATGAAATTAATTCGAATTATTATTGAATTGAAATCAAAGGAGGCAATAAAGTTGTTCGCCTTTTGCTGGACAAGCAAATTTAGATTTTCCATCCTTCGAATTTTCTACGAAAATTCAATTAATAGGCATCTGAGGTTTCAACATAATGGTCAAAAATATTAGTTGTTCCCTTTGATAGCTGCCATATAAGAAACCCACCTCGTATTTCGGATGCCCCAAAATTCAGATGCATGGAAAGTATTGTTTCGTTTATCTGACTTTTTGTTCGCGATTTTTGAACACCCGAGTGGTTTTTCCAGCTCCAACAGTTTTGATAAAAATTTTTGTGTCGTGTTTGTTAAGAACCCATAGTTAAATAGAATTCGTCTTATAAAGGTACCTCTCACATTTTTTTTTATATTTCAAAATATTTTTTCGAAAAGATTTTCAAAAATAACCTTTTTGAAAAAAAAAATAGGTTGAACGAATTTTAATATTTTTTTCCTAGATAGATATTAACCAATGAAATATTATTGCATACTTAGCTTTTCCACGAAAACTCTTACTCTTAAAAAAAATTAAAGATTTTTCATACGTTTTTTTTTTTAATCCATACAGATTATCTAACATAAGAGCAAGTTCATGCGATCCAGTCGTACATTTTTTTTCATTTTTTTTACATCAAACTTTTTTTAACCACACAACTGATTTTAGTTTATATAACCCTGCTCTTAGTTTCTTACTTCACTTAAAATATTCCCCTTAAACTCAAGGACATTTCGAATTTAGCAAAATATATCCTCAACTGAAACACCCTTTTACTCTCAACTTTTAATAGTGAAAACAAATATATGAATTCGTTGGATAGCTCACTTCAGATAAAATTGAATTGTATAATTATATTGCAATAATATAATCATAGTTAACCAATTGAATCGAGAAGTGCAGCCTTTGCTTATGACAGCGGCCTTTCCCTTCGAACTTAATGCAAATGAAAATAATCGAAAATAAAATAAAAGAAAAATGTTGTTTTTTATTACTTACCGCGAGGTACAACATACAAATCATTACAAAAAAAAAAAAAAAAAATGCACGACTGGGTCGCACGAACTTGATATTATGTCTGACAGTGCGGTCTTAGGGCTGGCCTGGAGATTTTAGAAATAAAGCAGGGAAAAATCATATGGAAAATAATTACTACAGTTAAAACGTTTTTTGGAAAAATTGGAGTCTTATTTCTTTTGATGTTTTGAATTTTAAGGAAAAAAATTTTTTCAAAATCGTCGGACCAGTTTTTTTTAACTTTTCGAAAACATATTGCAGTTTTTTTTTTTTTTTGGTTTTTATCAGAAACAATTTTTTTTTAATTTTTGAAGAAACCGAAAATTGAAAAAAAATTAATATTTTTTTAAAAACGGAAATACAATTTTTTTTTTAAATTCAAGAGTTAATAATATTTCATTTTCAAAAGGGCTTCCACATTAAAAAATTTCATCGAAATCCGGCAAGTGGTTAATGAGAAGATCTGATTTGAAAAAAACCGGTCGTATGAGAGGTAGGTATTACCGTAATAATTAAGACTTCTACTGAAAAATCTATTCCAACCAAAGCAAAAAGTTTAGGTACACAAAAAATGCCATTCACAATGTGTTACCAAAAGGAAGAGCCGTTTTTAAGAAAAATTGGTTTTTCATTAAAAATAATATGTTAGTTGAGCTAGAATGCTTATTCCAAAAACCCCTCTCTATGACGTCATAATAATACTGTGTACCAATTTTAAAGCAAATTGGTCCAGCCGTATGATAAAGGATACGAGCTCGTAGCTATACAAAAAGACAGACATACGGACAGACGAGACGGACGGACAGAATTGTCAGACCCACTTTCTTCGGGTTCTCTATCATCGTAATGTCATGTTTAATTGATTTTTTTTTACGAATGCATAACTTGCCTTATAGTACCGACAATTTAAAAGGTTTGAGTTTGTAGAAATTTTTGGTAAACTTTTTTTTAATTTTAAACATTTTACGAACAGATTTCAAAATAGCTTTCGATAGATTTGTGTAAAAAAAAATGTAAGCCCATTGTATTTTACTTTCCTTAGAAATACATTATTTAAAACTATATTATTGTATGTACTCTTAGTTAAAAATATTAAAAAAAAAAAACGAAAACGTGTGACTGAAGTTAAGTCTACCCCACCAACCTCTCCCATTTTAAATTTACTCAAATTCAGCTGTTGAATAAACAGAGACCAAATGTTGGGTATGTCCCTTTAAGGGTGATCTTGCTGGCATCTCATAACAGTGACATATGTGTGAATACACATTACAAATACATCCTTATCTGTACATTTTGTAGTACATCGTATGGGGCTCAGCCAGCAGGCATCACTGATTGTGTATGTGTATGTGTACTTTGTTTGAGCTCTGTATAGCAAAAGAGAGAACGTCAGCGGTGGTTCGGTCGCTGTTATCTTTCTATGCTGCCAAGACCACCTTGCACCAAATAGGTATTATAATAACGAAGAAAATCATGTGCAGATGACTTTGGAATTTATAAGCGGACCGTAGCGAACTAAAAGGAATAGAAAAGAAGAAGCTTTCACAATGAATTAGGGACTTTGTGTTGACTTTAGTGTTTTGGATGTAAAACGTGCAATTTTAGTTTATTTATTATTTTTTTTAAATTTTAACTAAATGCCTATAAGACCCAAACCCAAGGTCTTTTGAATTCAAATTGCACGGCAATAGTTAGAAGGAATAGAAAGATAAGAAAGAATTTTTGTTGGCACAGTGGGTTGAAAATTAGGTTATATTTATCTCACGAATATCCCACGAGTGGCATCCAGTTGAAGCTTGGGGTTGGGGAATATTGAAAAATTGCTGCCCAGGCTAGGGCTCGAACCCACAACTCTTAGTTAGCAACCAAACACTACATACACTGTACAATAGCCACTGATTTTTTTTATTAACTATATATTTTGGAAGAAAGAAAAAAAATAAGATTTATGTTAGTGGCGAGGTTATACCAAATAAACGAAGTTTTTGTATGAGAGTTTCTATTCTCAATGGCTGTTGAGTGCTATGGAAGTATGGAGATGTCAGACTGGAACTTCAGTAATGGATGCAGTGCTGAGTTAATTTCAAGGAAGCCAAACTGCATGTTAGAAATCATGCGTTGCTCGCTGAAATGCTGCTTGAGTCTCCTTAGTACTACTTCTTTCAGAATCTTGCTGATGTTGTTGAGGAGGGATGTTGGTCTGTAGTTTTTGAAACCAGGTGCGTAGCAGCGTAGCACCTTTCTTTGGGATAGCCACAATATCAGCCGTTTTCCACTTCTGTGGGAATTAATATAGTTGCTGGTGCAGTTATGTATAATGATAAAGGGTAGTATCATCACAGCTTACGGAAGCCTTTTTAGAACGTAAAGTTAGAGACTCCATCTGTTTCAGTGGACTTTTATTTGGCTTTGAACTGGAAACGATTTCCGATATCTCATATGGATTGCACAGTTGAGGGTTTATTGGATTACTTGCTGGGTTAGTGTCGTCAGCTGTTCTGCTTCCATATTTGGCTGTAGAGTCTGTTGGGTGAATGTCTAAATTTGTTCAGATTATGTTGGGTCCGTTAAGGTTATTTTTCTATAGAAAAAGCTAGCAAAGGCTTACTCTATTGTAAGACTTCTCTAAGATGTTTTGATAAGAAATATTCAAATATATTCCTTAAACATTACCTTTCACAACTGTTTACCTATCAATAGATTCTATAGTTCTCTTGCATGACAGTAGAGATTGCAAATCCGATTCGGAAGAGCCCTTCTTCCAGTTCTCCTATAAACACAAATGACTGAAACCAAGATATCAGCAATGCGATGCTTTTTGACACTTAACAAGAATCCATTATAATTGATTAAGTATTCAGGGTTCAGTGATATACTGTGTTGCATGTTGAAGCTAGTTATTTCCACTTCCTGCACCAATTTGTAAGCAGAAATACATGAATGCACTTTACTGCATAAATCCCTTAATATCCACCCTTACTTTCTATCAAAAGCTTTTGTTGGAAATTCGATCCATAACTTAATACATTAACCCTTGCGCTTGCATATTATATCCTTTCCTTTAACAGTACAGTGATTAGAAGTTCCTTTGCTTATGCATTTACCAATTTGCAGAGCCTCCTGCACGTTGCGTTGCAGTGAATCTTATTGCGGCTAATGGCCAGTGTTCCTTCATTCAAAAGAGGATTCCATGCATGATAATGATCATTACTCTGTTTGGAATACAAATACCTTTGGCACTTGCATACAAGTATATAAGTTGTTCAGGAATAAACAAACAATCCTCTTAAAAGGAATATAGGTACGAAGAAGAAGCCTCTGCAGAACTACCATAACTACAACATGACACTTGAAACCTACTTTGCCGTTGTTGGATGGTAGAGGAAGCTCTATCGTCAAATGCCAGAAGACAATATTTAAGTGTTCTGTGCACAAATGTCGATTGTGTCATTCATATCTCATATGACAAGAGATAGGAGGTATTCTTTCCCCATATTAGACGACCTCGACCTTTAAAGAGGAGATACCTAACCATGAATCCGCCTGAAGCATTTGCGTAGAGATAATAGTGATACTTGAGAGTTGGGTTTTTTTTTTTTTAGTATGAGTAAATACCATCTAATGGGCTTAGATGCAACAAAGTCAAAGTGGAGGCGAGTTTCTTGAGGACAGAGAAAGCCATATAATGTCGTTAGTTGGATTGAGTATCTTAAAGGTTGAAAAGATTTTTCTAAAGATATCATTATATTTCGTTCGTTCCTGATTTTCGGATTTCTCTGAATTTATTTATTGCCTTTATTTTAAAAAAAAACGAGATTTTGTGAAGAAATTTTTAAAGAGCTTCTTAAACAATGCACCAAACACCTTCCAAAGTGTATGACACTTCAGAGAGTTACCAGGAGCACGAACTTTTGTTTTTGGCAATTGTTTGCAAAAATAAGATCTTCCTACGGGCAATGGACCCTTCTTGCCAGTTTTTTGAAAACGGTTCTTTTACATAAAAATCGTCTGTGGCAATGTACTGGCTAATGACCAAACTGAAATCGCGAAACACAGCGATTAAGGAATTCGTTTTGAATACTTACTTTGCTGAATTTTGACGAAATGGTTCGTTGCATAAATTTTTTTTATTGGCGTTGGTAGATTTTAAATGTCTATAGCACACATGTTATTTTAGTGACATCTGTCAAATCTATTGTTTGTTATTTAGTTACCGATGCCAATTCACTATGACAAGTAAAACAATTCAACAGCACGTCCAAATGATAAAACCTCTACCTACAGCCTAAACGGCTGAACCTATTTGCTTCAAACTTGGTTACATAGTATTATTATGACGTCTTAAAGAGGTGTTTTTGGAATTAGCATTCTAGCTCTAAATCTAACGGTACCTGCCATACGATTTTTCTCATAAACGGCTAGTACGATTTTGATAAAACTTTCTAAATAGTGTTTTCTGTGCAAACTTTATGTTTTGGTTGGAATAGATCCCATAGGACCGGTTTTTTTCAATCAGATTTTCTCGTAACTTACTTAACGGATTTCGATGAAATTTTTAATGTAGAAGCCCTTTCAAAGAGAAATAATATAAATTTTTAAATTTTCGAAAAAAAGTTAAAAAAAAAAAATTTTTTGTTTCTTTGAAAAACGGTTTAGCTATTTTTTTAAATTTTATTTTTCTGATAAAAACTACAAAGTGCTAAAAGTTGGCCTAAGAAGAATATATTTTGGAAAAGTTTTAAAAAAAACTGTTTTTTGAAAAAACTGGTCGAACAATTTTGAAAAAAATGTTCTTAAAATTCTTAACAATAAACAAAATTCATATGGCTTATTTAATTTTTTTCCAAAAAGTGGTTTAACTATTGATTTTTAAGTGATCAATAAAATTTCATATAGTTTTTCCCTAGCTTTTTTCCAAAATCTCAAACCCCAAGACCACTATCTCACATTAGAGCAAGTTTGTCCGACCCCGTCGTGCACTTTATTACTTGCGATTATAGGTACTATAAGGCAAGTTATGCATTCGTCGAAAAAAAAAGTTTTGAGACAACAATCAAACATGACATTACGATGATAGCGAAGACGAAAAAAGATGGTCTAAAAATTCTGTCCGTCTGTATGTCTGTCTGTCTGTCTGTCTGTCTGTCTGTCTGTATGTATAGAGACCTACAGCCCAAACGGGTGGGCCGAATTGCTTCAAACTTGGTATATAGACTTTTTTAGGTATTGTACAGAGGGGAAATTGAAATTGTTTTTTTAGCTTAAAAAATAACGGTACCTGCCATACAACCGTTACGTTAAAGCTTATTTTTCTCAAAAACGGCTCTAACGATTTCTATTTAAAAAAATTGGTGTTGCGTTTTAGGTACGACCAATCATATGGCTGAAAATAATGTTTTAAAAAATGGCTAAGAACGGTACTTTCCATAGGACCGTTTTTTTTGCTTTCGACTAACTCGAAAACGACTCAACCGATTCTTTCCAAATTTCACACACATATAGCTGTAGGTAACTCAATTGGTATTGCATACCAATATTTTTGAAAAATATTTCTTTGTATTTTTAAAAGCATTTTAAAAAAAAATTAAAAAATTAATATTTTGAAAACTGCTTATTAATTTTTTTTCTAAAAATTTTAAATAAATGTATTTGCTGAATACCTATAAACTGCCGTTTTTGAATTTTTTTTAAAAAAAAATTTCAAAAAGTTTTTTCAAAAAAAACTTTTTTTTCTCAAAAACCGCTCCACAGATTTTTATAAATTTATTCTCATAAATTCAAATTTATCCAAGAAATAAATGGCGTACTTTTTTTTCATCTCAAATAAGTTTAAGTATTTATTTAAGAATTTTGAAAATTTTATTTTTATCAAAATCTCAAGCCCTTAAACCACTGTCACACATTCGAGCAAGTTCGTGCGACCCAGTCGTGCATTTTATTTTTTAATGCGTTGAGGAAATACTTTTATACATTCTTCTCTTTCATTTTTGTTTGGTTTGATAAATATATTTTTGGATTTTTTTACAAACATTTTTGCTCAAATATGCCGCCAAGATAGTTGCTATGGCTCGATTCATACTCGTCTTGTTCTTTGCTTTTTCTCTTTTTTTTTTTTTCTTTTTTAACATATTAAAATTATTTTTTTCATAACCTGTTCACATTTTTTTAAACTTTCTCACTACTAAAAGCAAATTTAAGATTCTCTGTCATCTGACAATTTTCTTCCAATAAGTCTGCCAATTTTTTGTTGGTTAAAGTCTTCCAACTGTGTACACAGTCAATTTTTTATCGGAAGACAAAAAATTGTCAACAATTGTCAGCAAATTTTCTGACAATAAATTGTCCTATTATTGGATGAAATCATCCAATCGTGTCACACCTAATTTTCACTTAATAGAAAATTGAAGACTGTTGACTGATTTGCAAATATTGGCAGATCTTCCACCGTTTATATTCTGATTGGGCTTCGGAGCGTTTGAAATGTTTATGGTGATCGCATAATTTTGCGTTTTGGACCTGTGAGTTGGCCCGCAAAACAGGGGGATTCGACAGCGCCTTACTATTTTCTGTGGGAGAATGTGATGTCGCCAGTCTACATCGATAATCCATAAGCGATTGGACGATTTGGAAAACCAGATTCGCCGCATATATATAAAAAATGGTAAGGAATTATATTTTAAATAGAGGCACTATTGTGGAAATTAATACAATTTATCTGTGTTTTATTTCATTTAATAGTTCTTTATCCCAAAAAAAAAAAAACATTTATTTGATATTGTTGTTAAAAAATATTTTCGGAACGCTGATGAAAATTTTTTTCAACAATTCAAAAACTTCCGCTGTCACGACAATATTTAAAGAGTTCGCAATTTATTTGAGTTTTCATTTATAAATTAAAATGTTTGCCAAAATATTAAACATACGAATTATAGAGTTTTCGTCAAAATGTAATATATACTGAATACTGAAGAAATGTTGACTATAAGTCTCGTCCTGTTTTCAGGGGTTGATTCAAATTATTTGGTCCCAAATATCACTCAACGTTCGCCATGGTAATAGCTTCTATTGAAAAACATTTCTACAAACTTTTATTCAAAAACGTTCAAATTTAAAATCTTAATTTGTATTCTAAGAAATCCGTTGCTACCAGTTGCTACTGGAAACTTCTGGTCTAAGTGTTTCTTGGAATTCTCTCCTAAAATTTGTAGGTATTAATAAGGTTTCTTCCACGCAAAACCTAGCAAGACTCAGACTTGTAACAACTGCTTCAGTTAACAGCAAAACATATAATTTCAATTAAAATCTGATAAAGTATAAATATTTGAAGCAATGAAAATTATTAATCATCTCGATTCTGGTCTTGAAAGACATAATTTATGCTTCAAATTTATATAAATTTTATTTCAGTTTGTGAGAAGCTTAGATACTTCGACTCTTCTAAAAATTTCTGAAGAATTTTGCAGAAGCTCATAAAAAGCCATCATCCAACGAAGATGTCACCTGTCACCTGTCACCCATAATTCTCTCACTAAAATGTCCTCCTCATATCATCGTTTTTTTTTTTTTTTTTTTTATTGCACATCGGGAGAACGAATTTTAATTATAAAAAACGTCTTGCTCACGTAATAATAATTATAATTTGCTCCCCATACACGCAAACACACACGTCATTAACAGAAGAGAAACAGGAACAACCAACAGGATACAACAACACTGTCATGCAATGTAATAATATTCCCGTTACGTACAGTGTTCCGCTTCTGTGAAAGCTAAAATAAACGAAATCAGTTGTACTTTAAGGGGAGGGGAGGGACACATGGTTGGTTTCCGCTTTTATCGTTAACTTAACAAAAATGTGTGAATATATCCTTCCTTTTTTCTTGGTTGAAAGGACTAAATTTGAAATAACTTCCCAACACCAACGACGACATACATTTCATAATATCTGAGTATAAAAGTTTTTTAATGCATTATAATTCACACACTCCTATGAGAGCCCCTAACCTCCCCAAAATATGAACCTAAACCTAAACCCACTTCAACAGTAGTCCTTACAATCGTTGAATGGAGTAAACGAAATCCGGTCAAAAGGTTCTCATTAGAAGAAGAATCGTTCCTGAGCACTGCTCTTCTACTCCTGGGTTGGGTAGTTTAGTGCGGTGAAAATCCTTTCACAATTTCACAAGTCGAACCATAGAAATGTTCAAGAGTAGGCACTCTCACGTCTCGTTCTCCTCAAGTGAGTGGGCTAGAAAGTGCAAATAAACGCACATAGCCTATACACGAACCACCTCCTCCCATACACTACTACACCACCTATACGAACAACATTCATCTTGTTACTGTGTGTAATGCGAAAATGGGTGAATCTTAATGATGTTGTCGAAAAAAAACTAACCCTTCGCCTTCGGTCGTTTTATCCACTTTTATGTGGAAGAAGGGGTTGCAACTTCTTTTGTTGCCTCACATAGTAGTTCTGTTTTTGGGGTAGATTTGACTTCAAAGATTAAAAGATTCTTTTTTTTTTTCTTCTTGTAAGTGGATTGCCAAACAAAAAACGAAGGAATAAAGGATCCTATTCAAAAACATAAAATTAAATAGAACAGACGAGAATGGAGAAGGTATATAGAGCTAGTTCTATAGAGAGAGGAAGAGAGAGTCTATTCTATATGTGATGTGCCCTTAGCCTTTAGTCACACTTGACATTAAATTGTTTCTAGGACCAACATCATACATGCCAGCAAAGCTAATTTACATTCCCTCTTTGGTGTTCTACATAAAAAGATTGAGGTTAAAGAGAGATTCTTTTTGTATTCTTTTCTTTTCTTTTTTTTTTTTTTTAACCGTATAAATTATATACCTGCGTTGCGCTCTCGTTTTCAAAGTGCTGATTTTGTGGTCAGGAATGGTGACGGTGGGTGCTGGGTGGTCGGGTCGGGGGTAGTCATAGGGCCCTCTTGGAGGCACAAAAGGATGATTGTACAATCAACACCCAAACCCTTTTCCAAGAGTATGTCACACAATCGAACAATGAAAAGCAAAATGCAAACGAGTAACGAATAACAAATAAAAATGGAATGAAAGAAATAACCAGGTCGAAAACACATTGATCCTAAAAATTGAGTGTGTGTCGGTTGATTGGATGGGTGCCACATCCCCATCGTCATCTCACCGCCCGCCATGACAATAACGGTAGGTATCTATAGAATATAAGATAGACTAATATGGCGTATATAGTTGTGACTAGAGTTTGCCCTAAAGTGAATTGGCTTGTTAGTTTTAATGAGGTTGCAAGTGAGTGTTTTTAATATAGAAAAGATGGAAATAGCTGAATGGGTAACGATAACAATGAAGCTCGAAGGGGAGTGGGAAATTAATATTATCTAGGGAACATTGACAGCTGATGGCATTTTGGATAAGCCAAATGGAATCATTATTGCCAGCAGGGTCGATTATTTTAGTGTTAGGTATACCTATATATATTTAAATTGTCACGAGAGTATATTATTATTTAATTTGATATTTACTTTTTGACAACCTCAAACCTAATCGGGACATCGGAACCATATTACAATCAAATAAGAACGAAGTAATTTGTTAGTTTAAATTTCATTTTTTCGATAAATTGCAACGGGTTAGGCTAAAATAAAACAAAAATATTAACTAAAGGCTGCAACAGATTATGCAGTTATGTTTCATATTTTGTCCGAAGCTAGCGCTGCGATCGAATGTTTCTTGATTTGTATTTGTAGGGTATACATCTCATTGTTTCCTCTGTTAAAAGTCGAAATGCAATATTTAATTAAAAAAAATTATAGAAAAGCTACTTTCGTAAGACCGAAAAACAATTTTCGTTTCTATGTTATGTACTTTCGATAATATTCTTTCATTTAAAAAGTCAAAATATAACTTTAAGAAGTGACAGAAGCTCCTTCCTTCTTCAGCCGTACAACAAGAATGTGGAATAAATTGTCTTTTTGATCTTCAAACATTCAAGACCAATTATGTTCATCGACACTTCTCTAATTTCCTGTCGCTCGCGCTGTAAGCCGTGACCTGTGACTAATCATTAAAAGGGATATCCAAACCCCTTGTGTGCTATTTAAAAAACTTAAATAAGATATAGATCACCTTATTTCTGACCCACCTTTAAAACTACCTAAACTAGACAAGACTTAGCAGCGGTTTTGTGTTTTTGTTATTTTTGTGTGTGTTTTCCACCAAGTGCTATCATGTCTACTTTACATCAAACTACCCCTTACAGCAGTACCTAAGCTGGCCAATTCCATGACATTGACCAATTTTTTTCATCGCTCATCCACGAGAAAAGCTAAGTTTGTTTCATTATAATCTTACGGTCCCGATCGGACACAGCCCCACAGAACTGAAACAATATCCTGTTTATTATGGCCCCATTGTATAGGAACCTTGTTCGAATAGTAACGTTTGTGCTCCGAATCTGGTGTTCTAGGACCAAAGTCAAAGCCGTGCACTGATTTTTAGCTTTGCTCCATATAATATATCCATAACTATGTTAGACGCATTGTCAATGTCATAATTATGTACTGATGCTTTAAAGCCAGACTGAGTGTCCGAAATAATACCAGTTTTCTCTGCGTTCTTATGGTCAGAGCTCTATTTAGAACTTTTTCAAATACTTTACTGATATATTCTGAAGTAGACTTATTGGTCGGAGATTTGTGAGGTTGAAGCTGTGTTTTCTCTTTTTTGGGGGAGGAAGAAACACAGATGCTGTCTTCTATTGTGCCGGACTATGTGCATTATTCAGTGCTGTGTTACTGGTTTAAGCACAATGATGTAGCTGCAGCAGTAGTACATAGCAATGTCATAGTTAATATCAAAAAAAGAAGCGCACTAAGCAGCATGCACGAATACAATGTGTAGCACTGAACTCAAACAAGACGAGTCGACTTGTATTTCAGCTACTATCTGTGCTGCAGCTGCTACTTCACATTGTAGCAGTGCAATACAATTAAAGTACATTCAACTTTGACAGTGCTACGTACTACTGCTGCAGCCACACCATTGTGCTCAGCCAGTGTGTATAATATGTCAAATGCTTCCTTGGGAACATGTGGTATAGAACAACTTTATGGGTATACCATATCGATACCTGGCTGACTTCTTTTTCTTTAATAATTCGATGATAATCTGGAGGTATATCTTCAATTTTAGCAGGGAAAAAGACCCGTTTATCTCGGCGATTGTGGTGTTAGCCACTTTTTCTTCATAAAACCATTGTTCTCAGATAGCCATTGCGTGATGGTTTTTCGAAGGTACAAATGGTGTAATCGATTTGGTGCTAATTGCCCATCACAATGAACTTTACATTAACATCCCACTAACATTAATTCAACATTATCAAATGTGTAAATACAAATATACACCTACCAACAAAAACCAAACAAAGCATAAACAACCAACAAAAAATATGTAAAAAAAAAATCAAAACAAATTCCATCACAATATTCCGACACGAACACAACCAAATGAATTCATAATTCAAGTTTTGATATTCAGGATCATAATTATAGGGACATAATAATGTATCACTATCCCTCTACAATCTACATGGAAGAAAAACTAGTTGTTTTTGGGGGAACTACAAATGTAAGGATTAGGAATTATTATTTATGTTTTTGTTATGGTCAACGCTAGATGTTTGGTCTACTCAATGGGCAAGGGCATCGGTCATGGTCTTTTATATAATTTTGAATAATCATTCTGAATACCTAATCAAGTTTTTGGAATTGGTCACCATCTGCGAGTATTAACTAGGACTCCCATCAGAATTCTTAGCTTAACCTAAGTTTGATAGAACATCGAGCATTGACCAAAACATAGATGCCTATCCAGATTGTTCAAAGCTCATTAATTTTAGTCTAGATAATAATTTTTGTTTGAATTGATGATATGAACTGAAAAAAATGTTTTCCACTATAATTTCCTATTCGATTGGAATACAATAATCACGATAATAATTATTGATGGGCTTTATTGGTTTTCGATTTATGAATGTTAACTGTTCAATGAACAAGAAAATCACTTAATCAAAGGATGTGATTTTTTGATTAATTTGACACAACTGCATGGATTCTCATAAAATCAAATAAGCTTCAGTTGGAAAAATATAGCTTGAGAGAACCATATTACACAGACTCCAGTTGTAGGTTTCTACTAGGATATCGTTAGTCCTTGAAACTTCTGAAGCTTTTCATATTTGTTTCGTTTCTAGATATTAGGCACATAAGTGGTTAAACAACCCATTCTCCTTCTATATGTAGAAGAGAAATATAATTCAACTAATTAAAGCCTTAAGCTTCAACATATTTCGTTAATTGTAGATCCAAAATCTACACACATCTCTTCCTCTGGGATTGACTCTCGAGTGTGTAATCACTGTTGTTGTGTATACACTAAAACACGATAGTGTTTTGTGCCTTCAAGGACCAAAATGGCATCATTCACATCTTGTTGACCTTGATGTTCCACAGTTCAAGTGCTTTTGCTGTTCTTGAAGTTCTATAAACCTACTATACTTTCATCTACAAAATGTATCTCCACACTCCAACCTCCATGTTTACCGTTTTAAAAACAAGCAAGAAAAAAAACGAAAATGAAATCATTTAGCCTTCATTATTTTTTTTTTTTTTTTTTTTTAAATCATGTTGCTGTTTTCATTTTTTTTTTTTTTTGTCATTTGGTTTTGAATGGAACACAAATTCTTCTTCATTATCATCATCATAACCATCATCATCCTGTGTGCCAGCTGCATTTTTTTTTTGTTTCTATTGCGCCTAGCAAGGATTTAGGTCACTATTCAAATTTTCCTGCACTTGTGTGCAGTTGTTATCGTATTTTCATGAGAGGAAGAACATTTTTTTTTCGTCCATGTATCTACTTCGACGGGAGCTCGGGAGCTCTTGAAAAAAAAGTTTCTTCGAAAATGCTAAAATTTGGAAATGTCTGTACAAGCACTTGAAAATGCTGCTCAACTTCAGCGAGTTGGTAGGTAGGTACTCTGTTTAGCATATCATGTCCAATTAAATTGATGTTTCCTGGAAATAGTTTTTGAGTTTGGATAAACACTGCGGGTGTTGGGTGTTGGGTGTTAGAGTTTAAGGATTTTCGTCTTTGTCTTTCTATGAAGGTGTGTGTTTAGGGTTTTTTTGAGAATGGCGTTATAAACTTCAATTGAAAATTCTGCGAATAAATTACAAAAAATCGGGAAAAGTAGATTTAAAACGATGTGAATGAGGAAGGGAATGTTGATTGCTTTTTGGAATGATGGAAATAAAATTAAAAATTCAAAAAAAGCTTAACACTGAAGCTCATTGGAAATTGGTTATGAAAAAAGGATAGAGTGTAGATCGTATTCGTATAAGGTTTTGCGTTAACCAGAGGGTAAATGCAAATTGCCAACAACTGCCGGAAATTGATACTCCAGACATAAATTATTACCAGAGGCATAAATGTTGGTCCTCCGATAATTGAAAAAATAATAACTCCGATCTAACAGCTGCGAATTGCTGATTCCTGAAAGCAGATCCCCGTATAACAGCTTCTGAAGAAAGACGATTTCAGGATCTGTAATGGTATCATAATTTTTTCCGTATTTCCGAATCATTCTCGAGTGGATAATATAAGGTTGAGTCCACGCTCAAGAGGTAATAAGCAGGATTGCGATTGCGAACAGTTCTTGATCTATCATCTTCTGCTTTCTCGAACATCGAGAGACTTGGTATCCAATGAACTCATTTCACACGATAAGCTATTTGGATTGACTGACGACAATTGGTTTGTGGCAAACGACACGGATAAGCTCTCTCATATCATTACCCATTGGTTGCAATCATGGAAACACTCATTCTAAAAACAAATGGAACAGGAAAAAGTGCTTATCCTTAATTTTGACGCAGTATCTATTCACATGCAACATTTCGACCATTTTCTCAAATGTCAAACTAGAGTATGTGGCCTGATTCGAAGGATAATGGCATTACAACTAAGTCTTAATAAAAACGACTATTCACGCAACTTCTTTCCTCGGCTTCGGCATCTATTTCATCAGTTTTGTTACATCTGCTTGAAAAATTCAGCTAAAAAATCAATTCGTAGCTTTTCTGAAGCTTCTGTAAAATGTGTATAAAACAAGCGTTCAAAGCTACCTTGCTTGTCATTTGAATGGCTTACAGGTTTATTTTCACAATAGTCAATTTAGATCCACCTGAATTTATTTAATGAAACAATTAGCATCATATTTTGAATCCTCAATGACAATTCATTATAAACACCTTCTGTTAGGCTTGTTTAAAAGAGCTTTATACAAGTTGCCCTACAGAAGTCAGGATTCAGGATTTTTTAAATGTTCTTGATACTCGTACTTTCAAATGAAAAAATGCAGGATTTTATATAACTAACTAATGCGACCCAACATTACCTGCATACAAGCTTTTTCAGGTACTTTAATAGGCATTTAAAAATAGCTTGTATAAGGCTTAAAAGTGGAAATTGGTTTTAGTAATTAACCGCCGAATCCGAACGGCTAGCAGAGAAGCACTTTTTTCATGACAAGATTTACTCTTAGAGGATTTGTGACTTCCTCACAAAAGGCAGTACCCCCGGGATTGAAAGTAAGGTTGAATCAGAGATCGAAAAAAAAACCTTTGGCTGTGGTGTGGCAGTTCGACACACTAACCACTACGCTACAGGGTGCTACGCTAGGTCAAATATGATCGCCGCTATTTACTAGTTGAAAAGGTTATCGCAGTCCAACTATCTCCAATTTTGCACAATTCCTTTGGCGCAAACATTTTTTTTTTCCTAAACCATCAAATCGCCTCTCTTAGTATTCCGTCTTCGAAGACTTAAAGCATCACTTCTGAAATAATGAATATTATTTAAATTTTAGCTATCAAGGCTTTCTAAATTTTTTTACCAACCAGGTCTGTTGACATTCAGTGTCTGCTGGAATATGAGCAAAGAACTTAAAACTGTCTTAGAATGCCCCTCTCCAATTTGTCTTTACCTTTAATTGTTAAGGTAGTTTTGAAAAACTGTAAGGTCCCTTTTAATTTTGAGAGAGGGTATTTAATTGCCCCGCTCTGTCAAATCTTGAATTTGGGCTTTTTCTTCTTGAAGGATTTTCGATTTCTATGAAAAAAGTTCTTGAACCAAAATTTTATTCATTCTCCAGATATTGGTTCCGAATGTGCTCTATTCTTTTCGAATTGAACAATTAAAAACGTGTTGCATTTTTGACATGAATTACCAAAACTGTTTTCATCCTTTTAAATATTTTAGGCAATTCAAGAGAATTATCGAGACCCCATCATTCCAGGGCAATAGCTATTCTTGGTCTGCAAGAAAATTTTTGCTTTCATAACTTTTCACTTTTTTTTTGTTGAAAGTTACTCTCCGGGCTCCAGCAGCAATTGAAAGTTTCTCAAGTCATCATCATGATCGATTAAATTACCCCTCAATAACATTATAGTTGCTAATGTATGAACAACAGATAAGCTTATGTCTACATCATCATCCATCCACAAGGATTGAGGGTCCGAAATTTGTTCCAATTATTCTTGAATTCTTTCACGCTTGACAGACAACCAAACCAATTGGAAAAAATCACGTTATAATCTCAAATAGAAAATCAATAAAAACATACTCAAAAAAAAAAAAAAACGAAGCAAAACCATCATGTGTGTAAGTCTAATGTCTTAAAGGACGATGCGATGGAAGGATAACAACACTTGAAAGAAAGCAATTCGTTTAAAATATGTGTAGCCACACAAAAATAAATACATAAAACAAAGATATTATGTAATCATATTTTCGGGAAGTGATTCATAATGTATGCGAATTGCTCCCCAAGGACATAATATGAAAATAACTTTCAAGGACACATCAGATACATCTCCGCACATAAACACCAAGTTTTTGTGTGAGCTTGCAAAAAAAAAAAAAAAATTATGATTTGTTTTTCGTGTAAATTGTCTGCGAACTCAATTCTGGAAAAGAAATGCTTATCAAAACCAAGTTGTGGTATGAAAAAGGATCAGGATCAGGAGTTCACATATGGTTTCGATTTATTTAACAGCTTAAGAATCCTTATAGAAGAGTTTTAATGGTGTTTTTTAAGTATCTTTTTGTGGTTGATTTGAATTCTCGTACTGTGCAAAAAAATATGCTTTTATGATTTGAAATGGGATTAAGAATAAGAGGTTTGTCGCTAGCCAGGTGCTGCCAGTAACGCACCCAATGGTAAAGGTCGTCTTCAACTTGATCGCGCTACCTTAGATGGAGTCTTCTAGGACTGCTGTACGGCATTTTCACTCTCGTCTCGACAAGCTTGAGCTCAGACTATGTACCACTTGGTCGAATTTTTAACTTTCGCACATTTCCCCTGAAGTAGGACCATAAGAAAATTCAACCGTTCGCTTTTGTTGTCAAAAAAAATCGAACCAAATTGTCCTATAAACATTGTGAATATAGTAAGGAACATTTAAAGATATATTTCACGTTAATCGGATAAGTACTTTGAGAGATTATGCGTGACAAACATGCGGTTATAGTTCCGATAAATAAAAGTAATCCTTTCAAAAATGATATGACAAGATTCATTCTATGTGCCAAGAATGGGGGCCATTTCCAAAGTGAATAGCTCTTAACTGATGAGCAGACCAGTTGTAGTGTCTCTTAAGAACAGCGCGTCCTTGTATTTCAATCTAATAAAGTTAACAATATAAAAATTATTTATGAAAGCTCTTCTCGAACAATAGCTAGCTTCCTACTTAATACTTCAGCCCAATCAAGTGTTTATATGTGTCATACCTCGTAATCTTTGAAACTAAAAACACTCATCCATTGTCGTATGAGTATATTCCTTCACCCTATTTCATAACAAAACTGATTTTAATCACTCCTTAAACGAACGATAAACATTAAACGTGTGCGGATCGTCCCGTTGATTATTATTATTCCATCTCGTCACAATAACCGCATGCATGTCCCTAAAACTGGTGCTTTATGAATAAAATTAAGTATCGAACAGAGCCATAACATAACACAAAGTATCGCTCGCTCATCCTGGATCCATTGTCATTTGCGCATCCTTGTCTAGGCATTAAGGACACGCTGCTGATACACCATAAATGTTCTCGACTAAAATATATATTGCATGTGCTGATGGGTTTCTATATATTTCAACATAGGTAGCTATATAAGTTTGTATGTGTGTATCTACTTAGTCAGAGAATTGAGTTTTTGGAGGCGCTATTCAGACATCCAGGAACAAGCAAAGTGCCATCCATCTGGATGGTTGGGGTTAAACAAACGTGCTTACAGTTCTCTCAGCCCATCATAAAGTGTAACGGAACACTCTATATATTCATAAACACTCCAGGAGGATGAGTATGTAGAGAGCTTTTCGCAAACATACTCGGCAGACAAAAATGTTTGTAGCTTGGCAATGTGCCAATTGAACTGAACTATGGTTGGGTAATTTATTTTTTTTTTTTTTTGCCTTCACAGCCACCGGCACCGTCGTCGTCCTTTTTTATTTCACATCAGGACGATGTAGTTGAAGCTCAATAGAAATAACTTAACACAAAAGCACCGGCGAACGAAAACAACAACAAAAACAACCAAACAGAATAAAGGCTGAAACAAGAAACAAGTTTTAGTGGAGAAACTTTTTCCTCATTGAGAATGGCTGATGGTGTGAGTAGGTCTTGCGTTGGGCGCCAGATGAAATATCAAAGCAATTTCCCGCCGGTGGACAGGAAAATAAAAGGCTGCCTTCGCCTAAGGAGTACTTGATTATAGGGAATTTCAGAGCCCAATAAAGCCCAAGGCAACGCATAAAAAGCCTAATGAAAAAAAAACTACAAATCAGGAGTGAGAAGCAGTTTTGTTGTTATCCTGTTGTTGGTGTTTTTTTTTTCGCTCCTTCTTTTTTATTCTTCTTAATGGAATATGACTCACGATATACAAAGTAATGCGACGATAAGCCTGTAGAAACAGGTAAATTACCCTAAGCAGGAAGTGTAATCCCAATGCAATAACAACTGGCGGAAGCCTAAAGTATTCATAGGGTCCTTTTGGGGGGTTCATGTTTTTTTTTTCAACTTTGACATTATGGCTTGATAAATAAACAAGGACCTTTTCAGATGAACAACTTGGTATGTCGACAAAAAAAAAAGGTTTCCCAACTAAATCTCAACTAAATAAAAAACAACAGCGCCACAAGTTTTAATAATGTTTTAAGGATTCAATTTTTTTAATCCAATTAAGACTTAAAGCTAACATTAATAAGAGGAGCGGGGTGTTTAATAAGAAAGGATATCACTTAATTTGATCAGTATTTTCTTTCTTGAGGTAAAGTTATATTTGTAGGGAAAATGAAAGTTTTTTAACAAAACACAAAGGATCATGGTCTTTCCAATAAAGAAATGGAATTGACATAGCATGATGTTGGACAAATTTGAGGATTCATTTTATTGGGGAACAAACAAGTTGGATAGTCGTTGTTATAGTTTTAAAATGGAATAACCTTACAATTTTTAAAATAACGATCAACAGCTGTTGTCAATAGTAACCTTATTTAGCCAAGATGGACTCTCTCATCAAATATGTATAACACATTATTTTTAAGTTGAAAAACTGAAGGCAAATTATTCATCGCCTTTCCCAAGGAATAGCCCCTTTAGGATCTAAGGAACGGCTTTTTGTCGCCTCAAGACGCGAAGAAATTAACATATTGCTTAGAGCTGTTCAAATGTTTGGCTTATTTTCAGTTCGTTATTACAGGATTAACTTCTCCATTTCATAATACTTTATTCGAACAACGATTTGCAAAGAAGTCGGAAAAATAAAACATTTGAAATTCATAAATCCATAAAAAGTGAACAGAGACTAAACAATTCAAAATGTAACACAAACCTGATAAGGAAAATAATATTCACGACTGGGTCGCACGATCTTATGCTCTTATGCTAGATTATCTTAGAGCTATGTATGTATTTTGAAAACAAAACAAAATATTTTGAAAATTCTTTAATTTTGTTTAAGGGATAAATTGTTTTTTATTTTTTTGAAAAACTAAGTATGCAATAATATTAGTTTATTTTTTTTTTATTTGTTTAAACTTGGTTGTTTATAAACGTGATACCCAGTTCACAAAACAGTTGATGACAATTTTTTCCTCCCCCACACAATAAATATTAATTACTTACCACCACCAACCACCACACCACCTACAACCACCAACCAATAACCCACTATTTTTGATAATTCCCTCCCAAAAACCAAACCTCTCCCCAAATGCAACCACAAACTTCACCTAAAACCACCTTCCACTCACCCATAATTTTTGACAATTTTTTTATCGCCCCCAATCAAATCAACTATCCCCACCACCTAAACCGCCAACCAAACACCCACCATTGTTGACAATTTTGCATCAACCCCCCCATACCAAATCCCCCAACACCAACCACATATTACACCTACAGCCACCAACCACCCAAAATTTTTGACAATTCCCTCACACCTACCCCCCCCCCCCCCCTTCACCCACACTGCCAACTGCCCACCCCACCTACAACAGCCAATCAACCACCCACCATTTTTAACAATTTTTTCTTCAACCACCCCCACCAAACACCGCCCCAACTACTTTTGACAATTCCCCCCTGCCAAATCCAACCACCCACCTGACCGACACTACCCCCCCCCCCCCTTCCCCCTTGACACATCCATACTAACACCACCCTCCCCACCACCACTTACAATCACCAACCACCCAACACCCTCCACTCCCACTTTGTCGACTTTCTATGTCTTCAAAGCAGATATACATAACGTGACTGTGACTGTGACACTTTTTCGTGCGTGCTGGTCATATATTCCGATTTATTAGACGTTATCACGTCAAAAAGGTTATTTTTGAAAAAAAAATTCGTACAAATATTTTGAAATTTGGTCGAGTTGGCTCAAATAGAGCGTGGTGTTTCTAGGAGTTCCTGCAGCCGTCTCCAATCTCGAACTCCAAAAATTTGGAGATCTCCCTCTACTTGGTTGCTCCAACGAAAATGAGGTCGACCTTGGCTTGTGACTTCCTCTGGTTTGGCGTTGAAGACTTACAATGCGTAGTTGACATCTGGGAAAATAATTTAAAAAAAAAAACAATTCACCGATTTTCAAAATATTTTGAAAACCAAATAAAAAAAAAATTATTAAAAATAAAAAAATGTTTTTTAAGAATTTTGAAATTTTATATCAGTGTATTCACAAATGAGTTCCTGAATCCAACATTTTTATTGCAATCAAATGTAAAGTTTACGAAAAAACTTGTATTGAATATTCCCTGTTCTTTAAGAGGGACCATTATAAGACAAATTCCGAAAAATGTTTTCCAACCAAAAGATAAAAAAAAAAAAATATTGAGCTAAGGCCTGTGACGTACACTCTCAACCATTTCTGTGTTTGCGTTGATATTCTGCAGGAATGGAAGGGACCTACAATTTATCGCCGAATCCGAACGGCTAACAGAGAAGCACTATCCATGACATTAATTACTCTTGGAAGATTTGTCACTTCCTCGCAAGAGGCAGTACCTCGGAAAAGAACTTAAGTGGTGTCAGGGATCGAACCCAGACCCTTCGAGGTGGCAGTCCGACACACTAACAACCACGCCACGGAGGTACTACCAACCAAAAGATAGATTGCCTTCAACAAATAGCATTCTGAAAGTTTTATCAAAACCGTTAGAGCCGTTTTCGAGAAAATCAAACTTTTTGTTTATAATTGTATGGCAGGTAGGTACCGTTATTTTTTTGACCAAGAGCAAAAATGAAATAAGACCCCCTAGGAACTAAATACCAAATTTGAAAAAAATCGGCCTATCCGTTCCGGCTCTAGAGGTGCGAACAGACAGACAGATATGGACGGAATCCGCAGACCCAATTTTGTCAACTTCTCCATCACCGTTATTTCATGTGAAGTGACTTCCAAGAAAGTGTTTAATCAAGCGGAGAAGGAATCAACTGTCCCTGTCCGTATATGGACAAATTTACAAGCCTCTATGTAATCGCTCCCCAATGTATGTTTTGATAAGGCAGTTTTTTTTTTTTGGAGTAAAACTAAGAAATTCGATAGACAATAACTCTTCGCAGTCTTTTTAATTGTACCCTCAGAGTGTTCACGTGTCACGTCCACCGAAAGGTCAACTGTCGCATGCGAGACATACAAATGTGACCATACTTGGGATATCTATGAATGTTCTTTGGATCTTATGAACTAAAATAAATCTTAATCAAATAAGGTACATTTGTTGACAGCCATGTGGCCCAATTTGGTCATTTGTCAACATCGTCAGAAATTACTTGAAACACTGGCGTACTTGGAAAAACAAAAATGTGGATACATTTTTAAATAAACATTACGAACATGGTTTTTCCAGCGTGCTAGAATTGTTTCATTATAAAACACAGGGTGCTTCTTAAGCCTTGCACTTGTTATTCTATTGAAAATCTAGGAACCCATTAATCCTAAAATAAGCAATTTTCTTCTCTAAGCCCATCATCTTCCTCATTCTTTATTCTCTAACCAAATATCACGTTCCTCATTAAATGAAGTGTAAACACTTTTCTCTCACGTAAACAAATCAAGGAAAGAACCAGGATGATGTCTTAACTCCTGATTCCCACCATTAAATGCCACTTCAACCAAAATGACATTCCAATCTAAGACCCACTCCACTCAGCACTCACTTGAATATTTCATTCATCCCCATCCGCATCTTCAACTTCAATAAACCAAAAATCCAAGCCAAAATCATAAAACAAACCGAGTCAAATACTTTGAGGTCAAGTGGTGTGGTATGATGGTGATGAGGTGTCACCATCATGAGGAGAGGTAGAAGAATCATCACTTTCTTTAGCTTGCTCTGTGGCCACTTCCAATTCCAATTCGTTCACCTATCCACTTTTTCACATTGAATCATTGCATCGCATCGCTGCTTCATCTTTTGCCCACAAACACAAAATCCAGAACCAAGAACCAAGAACCATAGCCAAGTGACACAGATTTTGCTTATTTACGTGTAAACAATATTGCCCTGTTTCAACTTGCCCCGTTTATTCAATCTGAACCCACTCGCCTTCGTCTTTCTGTATCCCTCTCTCTCTTTCGCTCATTCACTTGAACACTTTTATGTTGATGATGCAACCATACTGCATTGGATTTCTTGGGAAGAACAAAGCGTATTCAGGATATATAACCCCTTAAATGGGGTTAGGGTACACATCACACCCGTGATAGTGTTGGTGCAAGTTGCAAGAGTGCATGGATAAATTAACCTTAAACGTATCCAAACGGTTTCTCATGAAAGAAAAACATCATCATAGAAAGAGTTCGGCTCGAAGGACCAAAAAAAAAACACTAAGAATACGATTCGCCACTTGTGTGTTAAACTTTCTCTATTTAACAGATTTTTTTGCTCATCAACGCCTTAAGTCATAGACATTATTTGCTCCTTGCTGCGCCTGAATAGATGAGACTCCTCTTTTCAAAGAAACACCAGGCATGAGGGTTCAAAACGTGACGTGCTTTTTATGAAAATTCCTTTTGCTGCGTTCAGGATGAGGGTTAATTGACTTTTATCTAGGTTGGCTCAGAAAAAAAAATCGTTTTAAATATCTTTTTTTTTTTTAATTTTTTTTTTGAAATTTAATATTCTTCCTTTTTCAAAAAAAAAAAAAATGAATGCTCTTTGGAATCTTATAATTGTTTGCCAAGAGTGAAAGCAATTCAGACGAATTCATTCATTCAGAGGGAATTTTTCTGTTTGAACTAGGAGGAGCAACAGCTTTCCGTGTTTCTTTTTTATTTATTTTAACAACCCAAAGACAAACTTCAGCGAGGTTTACGAACGCAATTACGTTGGAATTTCTATTTTCATTTTCTCAACTGACTGACGTCCGTCCATCAAGGATAATTGATATTTTCAAACGAGAAAACACGATTATATGTATAATGAAGGAAATGATAACAAGAAAAGGTTAGAGCTTTCAAAAAATTAGAAAAATAAAGGCAAAAGCGAATTTTTCAGATATTATTTTCAAAAGATTCTAGCTAGCATCCTTTTTAACTTTGGAACGTGTAGGTAGGTTAGGTTCATACTTGAGAAGTGCTAAATAATTAATTAACGCCGCGAAGGAAGAGATGAAACAGTTTTTGAACAATCAAAAATAAATACGTTGTTAAAATGTTTCGTTCATGTTCTTTTTGCTTCATAATTTTAATTATCCTGTTTAAAGTAACGTAATCAATCAAAGTGAAAAGCTTTGATATTCAAAAAAATTGCAACCATTAGATATCTAAAAATAATTATTGTGGAAAAAACGACCTTAGAGATATATTCGTATTACGTAGGTATCCTAAAAAAATGAAAAGAATAGAAACAAGAGCAATCAGAAGCTGAGAAACTTAGCGAAGATCTTTCGCAATATTTTGAAAAATTTTGAACTACGAAGAATTTTCTAGAAGAAATGTAAATATTTCAGCAGTAGGTATCTTCTGCGCACATAGATCTAGAATACGTTTGTAGAAGACACGATGAAAAGAAGACGAGTGGATACAGTTAAATTACACCAAAATAGTGAAACATTGCTAACAAGTTTTGCTCCTTCTGAGCCAAACAATATATGTACGTAGTCGGACTTATTCAAATAAGAACACCAGATGGACTTTTGAAAGGAAGTGCTGCCAGCCACCTGTTTTTTTTTTTTAAATTTTTAAGAACTAAGGCTGAGTGGAAGAACGAAAGCTTTCTAGGGCAATACAAGAATGGAGCTATTATATTATCAACTAAAAATAAAATGGTGAGCTCAAAAACTAAAACAACTTTCTTGATATCAGACTTTTGTCCGTATTTCCAAAGTTAACCTTCAGATTTTCAAAAGTCAAAGTTCATGTCATCGCTTTGAAAAAACAAAGAAAGCATTTGGCGTCAACATTTTATTGAAAATGCGTGCCTTAGATTCGATTAACCCCTTTTTCGATAGGTTAGAAGTTTCTACTCTCATATATTTTGATCAGATTTCAGTCTTATATTCGCAAAAATAATGCTGTTGGCTCCATTCTGTCTCTTGATCTCTTTTCTTAGACTTCTAAGCCACCAAATTGGTTTGCTAAGGGCATTATCCTCACTTTATCATAGTACTTTCCTGTTTTAGAGTGTACCTCCAATGGCGATAAGACCATTGAACTTCTCTCTTGAAAATCTAAAACACGTCTTCTGTCGTTAAAGTGTTGGCAGTCGTGCATGTCACTACCAGTGAGTGGCACTTGGAACGTTTAAGTGGACCAAGAAAACTGAAATGGTCAACTGTCTGTAAATAAAAAGAGATCGAAGGACCTCGTCCTATTTCTAAGAAGGATTTAAGGTCTTGCTGCTAACAACAATAAGAAGAAGAAGTGTTGTTGAGCTCTCTCGCTAATTCTTGAAGCTCATCAGCGACCTTTTGAAATATCATTTGTGGTTTGAAGTATTGTCAGCTCATAGTTTTCTTGAAATGTAGTGATTGTGCACAGAGTTTACTGTCTTCTTAAATTAAACAAATTAAAAAAAATATAATTACAATTACAATGTATTTACAATACATTTTATTAGTAGTACAAAATGTAAACATTTTTAAAAGAGACTGTTTTACAACAAAGCTACGAAATATTATTTGACGTGTGGGTAATTTCTGTAACAGTAGCTTTGAAGGTGTATAAGACGGTATTCAAGAAATGATTAGTCGGATGACATCAGAGCATTATACCGTTTTTCGTGAAGGCACTACTTAAGGTCAATTTTACTGCTAAAACAAACATTTGGAACTCCTGAGGAACAACAAAAATTTCGACCAGCCTCTGCACATTGATATGATAGACCGCAGTTTATTTAAATATTATATTGAAATGTTGATGGAGAGATACGTACCCACCCTGCTGCGTGGTTGTTAATTCTTCAATTCATTTCTTTCGTCCAAAACTTTGCCGATTTATTTAGAGTGCAATTTCTCTCTTTTCCTTAAAGCAATAGCATTTTTTCATCATACCCCTCCCCCAACACCGAATCTCCCAACTGCCACCAACCACCCAGCTCACCTACAACCACCAACCATTCACCATTTTCGACAACTCCCCCCCCCCCACACACACACCAAATCCTCTCCACTAGTAACCTCGCGTCCCACCTACAACCAGAAACCAACCACCCACCATTTTTGTCAATTCCCCCCTTACCAGTAACCACCCACCCCAACTCCCAACCATTTTTGACAAATTGTTCACATCCCCCCCCTCCCTCCACCAAACCCCCTCCGACACTACCACCCCACCCCCCCACCCTACCTACAACCACCCCAACACCCTCCAGGTTATTAATTGATTTGATTGGAAGGATGGTGTCCGAGCGTCATTCCATTTTTCGTCTCAAAATACGATCGATTTTTCTGCCTATGCCTAATGGATGGCTGAATCACAACGACGCGTTCACCTCAGCTTCGCGTACGTTACGTCGAACAAGCTTTACGGACGCGTCGAAATGAAAGCTGACATGTTTGAAGTTTGAGTAAATCAACTCATCGAAATTAATAATTCTGAGGAAACAAATTTTTTAAGGCTATTTGTCTCGCAATGGAAGCAGAAAATCTAATTTCAATTAGGTATAGAAGTTTTTGGAAAAGTGGCTTATACTGCTTTTTTAGCATGCGAGGAGTTTGACAGAGGATTCAAATCGGCGTTGGTGGGTTCGGGAGTTAAATCTAAAAAGGGATGAAGAAGGATTCTTCGCCCTGATCTTCGAAGCAACGAAAGAAAAAGATCCGGAACAATTTTTTAAAATAACGAGGAAGTCTCCACAATCTTTTGAATTGCTCCGGGCACTCGTTGAACCTCACCTAGAAAACAAATCTATGAGAATACCCATTGAGCCAAGTGCAAGGCTGTTCCTTGCGCTAATGTATGTATATTATATCCTTTTTATGTTCAATAAAAGCGGAACATTGTTTTCAAAATTAGTTACCTTTCAAATGTAGTACAGCAAGTAATATAAACACATTTAATATCATTACCTCGATTTTTCCTTGCAAAAAAACACAGAAAACAATTAAAATGAATATGTTCAATAAGCCGAAACAGTAATTTAAAACGTCAAACGCGCGCAAATGTTCAAATATTTCAACTTTTGCTTCATCTTCGCTTCATGCTACGTGGTTTGTGTACTTACTTTTTCATACCAAAACGTAACGTTAAAGCTCAACGCCTCATTGTGAGCATTTTACATGAATTCCTATGTCTGAACTTTTGCGTTCTGTCAAAGCGAAGCTCAAAGCGTCGTTGTGAAGCAGGCATTATTGTGAGCATTAATACATGAATTCCTATGTTTGAACTTTTGCGTTCTGTCAAAGCGAAGCTCAAAGCGTCGTTGTGAAGCAGGCATAAATGCGCCAACTTTCAAAAAGTAAAATTTTACACTTCGAATCACTTGGAGAAGTTTATTCGAAAAAAAATTGTAGACATGCCAGGCTTTAGAACTGTAAACAAGACACTTAATGTTGAAGGCGTCGGCTCCGCTTACATTGCCACAGTTAGAGATTATATGTGGTATATTTCGTTATGTTTCAACATAACCGCAGAACGGCAATGGCCTTAGTGTTCATTATACAAACTGCACCGAAATAACATGAGCCTTAATAGACTTAAGTTAAGTTTTGATTTTCTTTCCTTATGTTCTTTTTATTATTACTGACCATTTATTTGATTTCACTAGCAAATCTGCACCTCTCAGTTAGATGGTTGCTTAGGATTAATTTCCATTAAAGCAATCCAAAGATGCAGTCGCGTAGGAACGGAATTTAACGGAATTTACTTGTTTCAAAAAAGTCATATTTTAGGTTAGAATTCCCCAGTTAAGACCGAAACTATACGGACGAAAATGAAGCTACTATATCAAATTGCGTTTCTTTCCTCTGTTTTAAATTTCATCCACCCCTTGTTAGATGCGGAAATCGTTTTATTTTTCAGTGCTGCCATCTCTTGTCATTTAATTAACATAAATTGCCTTCTTTCTGAAGAGCTCATCCATTTGTAACATTATATTTGTCGATTGTATCTCCAAAGTACTTAATTAATCCAATTAGTTGTGAGTTGTGACAAAATCCCATCATCCAGCTTGGAAAAATGTAGCGAGCAAAAAAAAAAAATGGAGAAAAGCGCAATAATTTGTTTCCATATAAATTTGTAGTAAGGCAATGTTGCAAGTTGAGATACATTTTGATGCCACACGTCGCGTCGGTCGTCATCGACATCCATTTGCAGCACTCAATCACCCTTAAATTGTCATATAGTGAATGAAGCACTTCATGTGCGATGCATTCCGTGGAAGCGCAGAGTGTGTGTATAGTTGTTGTAAACATGGATGTAATGCAAGAGTGCACTTTTCAATTTCCATCTTTGGATCAGTGAAGTTTAATTTTGTTCCCTCTTCCGTTTCCGGGCCAATGGAGGTGCTCTTTTTTCTACCATTTTTTTTTTTGTCTGAATCCATCGCATTTCTCGCACGAATTGTTATTATTACATTTCAGTCGAATTGCTGAAAAGGGCGGGGAACTCCTGCAGCAGATATACTGGCTTTGCAATTGCAATTGCAATTTTGTGTACCTACTCGTATGTAGAGACATGGTATTTATAATAAAGCCATAAAAGGAAGGATAAAAAGAGTTTTCGGTTCGATTACCTAGCAATTTCCTCTTTGTTGAGTGTTGGATGCAGAGATGCCAAAATGATTGCAGGAATACATCAGTGTTGCAAACACGGGACATAATATACAGAGACACAGAGGGCATATTAAATTATGATGTGACATAAAAATGCGCGGATTGGCAATGGCGCCAATATTAAAAAATGTGTTAAAAGAATGAATAAATAAAAATATTTTAATATAATTAACTATTTGTTAAATAATTAAATAATTATTAATTTTCCTTTTTGGATTATTTTCAGGAAATATGAAGATCAATGCAAAAATGGCGACTCCGATTGAGGAAAAAGTGGACCAGAATTTAAAGGTGAGTTTTTTTGTTTACGAGAAATTTGGAACTCAGAATGTCTAAGGGCTGAGGCTGTTGTATGGGATTTTAAATAAAATTGTTTAAACTGCTAAGGATCGTTAGAAATTTACCGGTCATAAGAGTGTAGTTTTAACAAAATTGTTGTATCAGTTTTCGAGGTTAATGCCTCTTATGACATTCCATGAGGGTCTTCAGGTAACTACGGTTACTCTCCATGTCATATATTAGAATTTAGAGCTACAGAAGTGCAAGTGCCAATACGTAACATTGTAGACAAAGATGGCGGTTTACAATAGTCCCGCTCCCGTCACATAACAGGGGTTGTGGTCGAAATTCTTGCAAGGGTTACAATTTTTTGTTTTTTCATCGGATTCTGTTTTCAAAATTTGACGTTTATCAAAATTCGAATAAGAGTTTGATAAAAGAAATTTAGTAAGCAGTGTTTTTTTTTTTTTAAATAAATACTAAATAAACATGCTGGTATTGATCTCGTGTGAGCATTCTCTTGGAAACTCCTCTTTAATTTCTTGCAATGTCTACATATTCAATTTTTGAGTCTCGAAGAACGATATCGGGGAAACATAATGTACCTACGGTAGATCTAACTGTTTCTTAACGTTTTACGTATGATTTACATTTGTTCTTTATAGAATTAAGAAATAAATAGTGATCATCTATCTGGCCTTTCTGTGCAAATCCTAAAAGCATTTGTGAAAATCGAGGAGCAGCTTCTAAATACATACTTGTACAATAAACATTTTCAGCTATCATACATATATGTGAATAGTGAATCCAATAGGAAACGTTAGTGGGATTTTTATTAAGAGATAAATAAAAGTGGTCCAATAACAGAGCCCTCTGGCACACCTCAGCGGTTACTTAGAAACTTCAATTTCAAAAATTATTCTTTTTATCTAGAAAATAACTTCAAACAAAATTCACTTCACCCGTTTCCAAAATATTTGGCAAACCAATTTTTTTTTTAAATGGAACGGAAATTTTGAAATGCAATAATAATTAAATTATAAATAACTCTTTGTGTGCAAAATTTTATTGAAATCCGGAAAAAGTTCACGATAAAACCTCTGTGAAAAAACCGGTTATATGAGAGGATACACGATACAATCATCGTACCGATTATCGTACAAAAGTTGTGTCGAATGTGATAATTGTATCGTGTGTGAACACGAAATAATTCGCTGTACCGATATCGCATGGTCGAATGCTCTCGAGCGAAGCCCAGATGTGTCGTCTACTTTTACTTTTATTAAATCGTAAGTCAATCGAATAGTGTGTGTGCTCCCTTGCGATGTCGTAAGCGATATCGGTACAATTCATGTCTGTACGAGGATTGTATCGTGTATTTCCTACTTTAAGCTTCTATCAAAATCGATACAGTCGTTTTAGAGAAAATTTTACTTTTCGTTAAAGATTGTATGACAAGTACGTTATTTTTCGACCAAGGTTAAAAATGAAAAAAACACCCCCGATATACTACCAAATTATTACTAAATACCAAGTTTGAAGCAAATCGGCCCAATCGTTTAGGCTGTAGAGGTGTGAACAGACAGACAGACGGACGGAATTTCCGGACCCACTTTTTTCGACTTCTCCATCATCGTAATACGTCATGTCATGTGTGATTGTTATCTGAAAAAAAAAAAATTTCACGAATTCATAACTTGCCATTTAATATCTATAATCGCCTGCTCAGACAGATTTTTCTAAGGCTGCGCACAAGCCAAAAACAAGTATTTGATTGGTTAGTTTTATTTCCTATAAGAGCATCGTCTTAGCAAATGCTTAATTTTTCAAACTACTTTAATACGCAAACAAGGATGGTTTGCTTAATTTTTCGTGAGTGAACCAAGCACTACTTCCAAATTTTATCCAGAAACTTTGAACAGAACATGCTCATCAAAAAATTTCAATGAATAAGTTTCGAAACAAATTCGGTCCAATCTCATTTCAAAATTTCATTTAAAAGTCAAAAAAGTATTCACTTGAAATTAAACTGCAAACACATTTGTATAAATAATCAGCGATCTGATAGATTTGTGTTTCAATATAAACGATGCAGTTCTCCTCCAGCGTGCAGGATGTATCTTTTTAATCCCATTTTTTTTTTTCATCCGAATAAAAACAATTTTATTTATTTACCTCAACTCAAATGCAATGTCCTGCATGCTGTGCCATGTTGTTTAAAATTTCAATCTGATTCTGATTATCATCATCGTTAATCCAATTTGTTTCTATGTCATGTTTCCTGTCCCAAGGGAGCCATCCTATAGCCAAATGCCGTGTGCTCTATATTGTGCATTTAAGCTCAACATCAACCACCAGGGACCTCAGGTAGCAATATATACACCACATGAACCTGGACATTAAACAACTTGCTCATATTTTATTTTAACCAAACTTTAAATATATGCAAAGGTAATTAAGTGCGGCAACATCCTTGTCGTCGTCGTTTCGTTCATTCCCATACGAACTTACTATACTCACAAAAAAAAAAAATTAAAAATTTAAATATTAAAAATTATAAAATGCAAATATAAATTTTAAATGAAATGCATATAACATGTGATTGTGTTTACTCCTATGCTCTGGGGAAGTCTTGTTATGATGGGAAATCTGATTCACGGACAAGGACACAATCGGTGCCAGAAAAACTAAATTTAAAGTTTGACAAAATTGCTTGTCCTTTTTCATCTAAGAGCAGATTTGTTGACCTTTTTTGGGGGCATACCTGCTCGCACAACTTCATTGGGTTTTCGATTTTTCGGAATTTTGGCTTTAGGGATTTTGAACGACTGCTCTCAAATCGTTGTATGTATATGTTGTATAAGTGGAGCAACGAAGTTGCCTGAGCGAGAAAGAAGATGTTAAAGCCTATTTCATTCGTGAAGCAAACCATTCATCTAAGTGTGACACTGTCGAAAATGTTCCCCGCGAATAGACATTGCTGTCAATAGGTAAAAAATTCAAACGTCATTTAAATAGCAGAAAGATGATAGTTTTGAATACATACTAAGAGACTACTTAAGCTTATATTTCGTTGAGTTTTGACATTAGCACATCATTTATTAATATGGCTAGTTATAATGGACGAAACCAAACTATAGCTAGTGTCAACATCGAACGAAACCTAGATTTCCGTCAAATGAATACCTTATCCATGATGATTGGAAGTTTCAAAACTAAGCATGGATTTTAAGCATTTCCATTAACAACTTAACGAAAGATAACACAATTGTGTCAACTATGCTTATTATTTAATCGAGACGATTTTGATTACAATTTCGCTTAGAATAAATTAAGAACTATATCCGAAACTCTCCAAAATATTCAGCTTTCAAACTTTCGTTAATAAAAAACCTTAAGGCCCAATCATAATACGTTAAAGAAAATGGAAGCAAGTGTCAAAACCGATCGAAAAGTTTCTTTCCGATCTTTTAAATACATAAGTTGGATAATAGAATAAGAAGAAAGAAAGAAGAATAGCCTTAAAAAAAAAAAAATGTCCGATTTTCCACTGAAAGCGTAGGTACATTACGTGCGGAAACAAAAGTGAACGAAACTTGCCGAAACTTACCAAAAAGTCATTTCGGGTTGGGTACATATAGAAATCACATGCGTTTCTACTGTTTCGTAAGGCAACGTATGTACCCATTCTTCAATTATGGCTGGGCCTATAAGCCAAACTGATCGAAAACTTGACGTAGCATGGTTTTGTTCGGATGGCTCCGCTTCCGTCAACGCCATTCGGGCCATTATAGTTCAGCATTAAACCCATTTTGATTTTGCTTTAAGGCTTTCAGGAAAACGATGAAAGGCCCATTTAAACGCCATTTTGAATTTAATTATATTTTGGTATAATGTTGATTCCCATGAAGTCATTTTAACGGATCTTGAGCTTACATTTTCCGTCATCATGACTCAAAAAAAGCTTAACATAAAACACCCTTAAAAAGACCATAATCGAATATTTTCCACACCAAAGAAGGGTGGATAACGGTTTTGCCGCCATTTAATTTCCTTTAAATTGACTGTAAAGCCTTTTTATGTAACGGATAATTAAAATGATGAAACGAAATTAAACAGCACGTGTCAATGTGTGGTGTGTCTGGTGCTGTGCATGCACCGAAACCCCGAAACACCGAAACAGCGCTCAGGGAATTTGTAAAGTGAATTTGTATAAAACACACTTTTATGACAACACTATTACGAGGATGAATTGAAGAAATTAATGGACTACGAGCCACATATAGAGTCACGTATGCTATGCCTTGTACGGAGCAATAACCCAACCATCAACCACGCAACAATAATAATTGTGTTGGTTGGTGTATGTATGTATGTATTGTATATGTTCAGCACTACCACGCTTTTTAACTCAAAAATCGTGCTAAACACTCCTCACTAGACCTCCACAACAGCCTATTATTGAGCTCTTGTTGTGTTTTATTTTAATTTTATTTTTTACGTATGCGGTGGCGGCGTTGACGGCGACTATGACGCCTTATTAAACCTGACGTGACGATGTGCCATACTATTAGCTCATCATTGTTTGCCTGGCGCTATGGTTGTTGCTCGAGTGACTCAATGACACATCTCCAAAGGGAATAATTGTGACGCCATAATCTCATCGACAACGCGATGTACAGTGGGACCGTTTGATATTTTTTTGGAACTGATTTCTAAGAAATAGATATATGATAAATTAGATTTTTGGAAACGTATAGGCATATAGAAAGCGTTTTTATTAAAGCCAAAAAAGGCGTGAAGTAGAGATATCTGGATATAAAATTAAGTGCACGACTGGGTTGCACGTACTTGCTCTGTGGGTGCAATACTACAACCTAGGGGCTCGTTGTATACGGAAGCCACCATTTAAAAAGGACTAACTGAAAACAATCCAACGCCATCTTATAGAAGGCTGTATGGAATTATACCAAACAAAGTTTGAGTGAATTTGATACCACCGTTGCTAACTTATGGGCATTTGAAAAAAAAAGACGTTAAGACCAGATCTCCGTTATTTGCCATATTTAGCCAAAATCTAAAAACCAAGTTGTCTTAAAAACACTTACAGAATATGACACAAAAAGTTTAATCAAAATCGTTAGAGCCGTTTTCGAGCAAATTAGAAAAAAAAAAGTTGGCTAAAACTCAACGGCTCAATGTATGGAAACCACCAAGCTTCACTGAAAAAATTGCAATGCTATCCTATAGAAAACTATTAGGAACTTTGCCAAACAAAGTTTTAGTCAAATCAATCAAGCCGTTGCGAAATTATGGCCCTTTGGAAAAAAGCCGTTTAAACCTGAAAACCCATAGTATTATCAAAAATGACACAGGTTTGTCAAATTTTGAGTTTAATCAAAATCATTAGAGCCGTTGTCGAGCAAATCAAAAATGAAAAAAAACACCGTTACTTGAAAGGTACCAGTTTGAGCCGGGCTAAAATAAAATAAGAAAAACCTCGACAACCGTTTTCCTTTAAACTGCTAAATATCTAATTTGAAGAAAATCCGTCAAGCCGTTTAGGGTGTAGCATGACGTAAAAAGCACACATCCACACAGACAGACCGACGGACGCTATGGCTAAAACCACTTTTTTGGATTTCTCTATCATCGTAATGTCATGTTTGATTAAAACGTCGATTTTGTTTTTTCAGCATGAATAATAATAATAATACTTGCCCTATAGAACAAGTACAAATTAGGTTATGTATGAAATGCTGTATTACAAACTTTTGCAAAGAGGCCTTCGTTTTCCTTACTCATTTTCTTATTCCCGAAATTACGAAAAGCTGAATTTCCGCAAAAGAATCTTGACGCTAGCTTGACACATTGCACAACCATTGTCAAACTGCGCTAAAAAATTGTCAATTGTGCTATGTTTTTATTATATAAGAGATTGAATTGTGTAAAACTGAACTGCAACTTTAAAAAGCCATTCGCAATTTTCCAAGCTATAAAATGTTCCGTATACGTAACAGGTTTTTGTTTTAATTGAGCCAAAACCTGAAGGCATAAACAATTTGACATAAAATGTACCTTAAACAAAAATTATAGAAACGAAAAATATAAAAGTTGAATAGAAACTAAATTGCTTGCGAATTTTTTAGTTTCCCAAGATTCTTGTAACAATTGTCCCACAGTGCACTGCATCAGTTGCAATTGCCACAATATTTTAATATATTTATCAATTTTTTTTTTTTTTTTATTTTTTTTTTATTTTTTTTTCGTCACGTTGCGTCACACAGATACTCAGATACTTCAATATCTAATTTGCCTTTCTGTTTAATTTTTATTTGTATTCTTTAGATTCGAACTGGTATGGTTACAGTCAGCGATGGAAAAAGCAAACCCGAACCACTGAGACTGAATTTGACGATGGAGCTATTGACGTTGCAGAAATTGGAAATTGTCACGCCCACGAATCCAATATTTAATGGACCGCCCACAGAATCTAAGGTAAATTTTGTAATTTATTTTAAATTAGTATTTTTTGTTCAATGTAAAAGCTTGTGACTTAAAGCTTAAAGGTAATATACTACGTAGGTAAGTTAAGCCAAGAGGCATAAACGAGTTGGTTATTCCATGCAACTCCACTACTTCAGCAAGGTGTGTGGGGTAATGATTGGTTGTAAAGAGGAATATAGCGTGCAAAGATAATCTCAGTCAGTTGGTCGGTCTATACCCTAAGTATACAGTCTATCCAGTCAGTGGGGTTAATAGCATACAGGCTGGCTATTATGCTATACACACTTTAGTCTTAATGTGTTAGACCATAAAATTTACAAGAAATTTCACAATTTGTACTTGGAAAATAAAATGAAGTGATATAGTAATGAAGTCTAGACCTGACTGTAGGGAGTATGTTTTGTAAGTAGTTCTCCTGCATGAAATGAAGTTAGCCAAGAATAAATTGATTGGGACTTGTAAGTGGTATCCTGTAATTAGGTCTGACAAAGTGTCGTTAATTACGGCTTTCGCATAATGGGGGCTATGTATATTTATGCAAATAATATTGAAAGGCATTGTGTGTTTGAATTGTTTTAATTATTCAGACGCGAAGTCAGAAAGGCGCGTTATCAATTTAATTGCTTGGTTTTGAGAAATCCCACATAGTATACTGGGGGGTTGGTTGAAACTTTTTTTTTATTTTGATTCAGGAAATTAAAAAATAGGATCAACTTTGTATAAGAAGATACAAAATCAAAATAAACAACAACTTTTAAAGAAACCGTATTCAAGAAATTTAATGCCTCCTTCTGAACTTGTGGTTTACTCGAAAGAACCTAAGGATATTCCATATACTATACATACGATGCAATCGGAGTAATTTCTTTCCCTAATTTTGGTTTGTTTTTTGAGGAATTGTTGGGTGCACTTTTAAGATTTCATTTACTTGCAGCCAAAAATTGGATGCCGTTTATTTAAAAAACTTCACCACGGAATAATGGAATGAAATGTTTTTCAGTTTTGTAAGAGCATATTTTGTTTTACTGAGCTTGGAACAACATTTTACCAGATTATACTATAACTCAGACTAAAGGAACTGGCCCTAAATTATGCAGTCCCAAAAGCAGGGCGTAGCGTGGCGAGGGGAAGAGGGCACGCTTAGGGCTGCACTTAGCTAGGGGTGGCAATTTAGAGCGTTACAAATTTTGTTTAATGTATAAAATTTACAAAACTTATTCTTTTTCCAGTCAAATTATTTAAAAAAGTTAACCAGCATTAAACCTGCTTCACAGTAAGTAATCAGACATAACTTGTGCTGCTTAACAACAAAATCCCATGAAAGCTGCTCCCTGTAGTAAGCAACAAGATTATATCATAAGTGACAACCCTCGTTGACAAACAACAGTCGGTCAGAAGTGAACCAATTTTCTAAATGATTAGTTTCAACATAAGATATTTAATTCCATAAAAAATATTTCGACCAGTTACATATTTCAAAATACGGTTTTTTTTTATTTTGAAAACTCTTCAAAAACATATTTCAAATTTTGTTTCGAGTATGCCAATTTTGAGTTTTGCCAGGAAAATAAATTTAAAAAACATTAAACAAACCGTTTTTGAAAAAAAACAAACATTGAAAAAAAAAGCTTAAACTTAAGCTATCAAAAAAACTTCTTTTTTTTAAATTTAAGAATTAATATTATTTTGTTTATAAAAGTTCTTAAAATTCGTGAAATTGTTTACGAGAAAATCGGATTTGGAAAAACCGGTCCTGCAGAGGGTACCGTTATTGGAGAAAAATCACGTCAGAACATGAAGCTTACACAAAAATCATCTTTCACAAAATTGTTTCGAAGTCGTATTAGCCATTTTTGAGAAAAATGAGTTTTTCATTTCATTGGAATAGAATACGTTTGTGCAGGACGTCCCTTTCCAACCTGCACAAATCATTTAACATATAGCCTTGCCTTCTTGCCAGAAGCTCTAGCCCATCATCCCTTGCTGCACTTGCAGGAGATTTTCCATCAATTATATCTTCTACTCGCCAATAAAAGCCCACCCCACTAGAATAGCAATTAAAATACATTTTACAGTTTAGACTAGAAAGTTAGTGTCTGCCTAACATTACAATAATGCTTGGTCTCTTTCTCAAAATTGCAATCAATAATGCCCGCTTCGAGAGGAGTTTCTCAAAATTGAAGATTATAAAAATTACAATAAGAGCTCTTAGGCTATCTAATCTAATCTAAAAAAACAAACATGGTTGTCTGTTAAGTCGGTTTACGGACGATAATTTGTTCGTGATAACCAATTCACAAAACAGTTCATGTGTAGGTAGTATCTCTCCAACCACCTACCACCTACCCCATCAACCACCCACCCATTTTTGATTTTATTTTTCTCACACCATCCCCCCAAACATCAACCTCCTACCAATACAGACCACATACAACCACCAACCAACAGCAAACCATTTTTGACATTTTTTGAAAAATTTTGCCTCCCACCCCCACACAATAAATCCCCTTCCTTACTAACCACCCATACCACCAATGAACCACCCATTATTTTTGACAATTTTTGCCTCACCAACCAGAACAACTACAACCACCCACCATTTTTGACAATTCCTCTGCCGGACACTACCCCCACCCCCACGGCAAAAATTAGGTGTGCCCCGGGCGGCCCCAACCCACTCTATGCCACTGCCCAAAAGTTCGAAGTTTGGTCATCTTCTTTTGGTATGGAAAAACAGGTTGGAAAATATTGGAATTAATTTTTAAAAATATTTCGACCGCCTTTTGGAGGACAGTGTTCTTCTACCATCACATAATGATCATCATCTAAAAACTATAAGAAATCGGACCAGTAAAGCTTCGGATTCTTAGAAAAAAAATTATGATTTTTTACTTTTATTCATAATCCTCTCAATTTCAAAAGTTTTTGAGTTCCAAAGCGCGAAATTATGCGCTCATAAAACATTTACGTAAACGAATCAACTGTGTCACGCGCTGTGTGTCATGCTACGCCCGCCGGCCATCTTGTTGAAAGCACAGCTATCCACATCAAGGCAATTTTCAATTCACTGATGAAAAAGTAATTAATTAATGCTGTATAATGGTCGCCATTAACTGTGACTGTAACCCTCTGGCCGGGATAGTTTAAGGCCCAATTATTCCACCAGCCCGTAAAGCACAGTCAGTTTTTCTGATATTTCTGCTCTCAACAATAATGGCTTAAGGTTTATCTTCCACTCAACCAAAAATGAGCTTCATTGCTGAACAAAATATCCGGGACGAACAGAACCATGTTTTTTTCGAAATAAATCTGCACAATTTTCTTGCGTTGTTCAGGCGTCAATCGATTCACGATGAAAAGGCAATCCAAACTAAAGATAAACCACATGGCAGATGACAAAATGGCTGTCAATGAAAACAGTGCTACCACTTAAAAGTTTTATATATCTAAGGAAAACACCATCTTTAAGAGAAATTTTGCAACATCCCATCAAGCGATATACATACGCACATTTGTATTAAATGAAACTTGAGTGGATTCTATTCAAAGTTCGCACAATACCAACGCCTTGCCTCTATATTTCTGCAACTTAGCCCGCAAATTCACTTTTTGACTTGGATGAGAATATTTCAAATAAAAACCTTTTTGTTTAAGCTTAGCCATTGTATATATAAACTATAGTACTTCCACTTGAGGTGCGCCATCTATCGACGAAAAACTAATCTCTAGAATACTATGGGAAGCAACAACAACAATTAAAATGGTTTAACGTAAAAAAAATTGTTGTTGTTGCTTCCCATGGTATTCTAGAGCTTAGTTTTTCGTCGATAGATGGCGCACCTCAAGTGGGAATACTATAGTTTATTTATATGCAATGCTATAGTTTATTTATACAATGGACCCTCTCGAGTTTTAATTTTGTTAACAGTTGGCGCTTCCATCAATTGTGTCTAGGATAATATAAAACTTCGCATCTCGTGAATTATACTAATAGTTGCGTATCTAGATTTCTAAATTCCCAAACCTGATTCCACTTTTGAACTTAAAAACTGCAGTGTTTGACCTTTATGTCCAGAATCAATATTTCAGTATGACAATATTTCAAAAAAATAAATACAGTCATGGTTTTTGAATCAAATGCAAAATACAATACAATAGTTATACCGTCAAAATATGATGAATTTCATAGTGTACACTTCCGTGTGTTAAAGCCCAGATGCAGCTAAACTTGGCTAGTAACAGCGACACCGTCTTACTTATTGCCATTATATTTACATTATGTACAAGTTGGCACACAAAACGTCACCCTATCGGAAAATGCTATAATTTCTACAAACAGAAATGTCAAATCAAATCAAAGATTCTGCTTCATGCTTGGTTTAAGTGTATTTTGCATCTGTTGACTTTATAAATGTCAAAATAGATTTGACATTTGCGGCCATTTGCAAAAATTATAGCATCCTCCGATATCGCAGTTGACAAGCAAGAATTTCGATTAAATCATGTTCAAAACTATTCTCTCTACGAATCTAATTAAATTAAGATTTGGTTCTTAATTAAATTGTGAATTTCTCCTTCAATAAAACTACTATATCAAATACACATACATACATACATGTGTAAATGTGTTTTTGCCTATAACAAACGAGAACCATTTAACAACACATCAATCATATAGAACTTAATTAAATCATTGCAATCTAAATTACACCACCATATAAACGTATATATGTATGTTCTCCTTAATCAATAATAATTTGTATGCAACAATCTGGAATATTCCAGGAAATTCCCTCAGCCAACAAAATCTTCACAGCTTTTCCTGAAGCCATCTATAAATTTCCATTAAAAAAATATATTCATCAACAACAATTAACACAATTATTAATAAAAATTTTAAATCTAAGCTAAACACCGGTGAATAAATTATGGGAAAATATTTTCCCTAACAAATACAATTTCCAAGCCGACCCAAAATATATCTCAAGGAAATATGTTCCCTCTTGGTATCTAGCTATCTCAGAAATATATATTAAAACATTTACCCTTGTACCTACCTAATGCACAATATATATATACATAGGTATGAGAAACGAGAATATAAACCAAGAGTTCCTCTTCCGACACCGACGGACGTGAAAGGTGGAACGGAAGATTTTCATTAAATTTCCAATTAATATTTAAAGCAACAGCTTAGAACGATGATGGTAGCGTAAGAGTAGAAGTAGAATGCTCCAAGCAAGCATCAAAGCAACATTATACAAAATATATTTATAACATAAATAACCTAACTCATAACATGAGTTTTCCACAGGTAGGTATCGTATAGATACTTTTGAATCTATCTAGGTATCTTCTAAAACAGACATTGTGATGTACTATATGCACAAACAAAAACAAAAACAAAAATAAGGCAAAACTACATCATTATTAATTTATTTTACTAGGGGCATGCGAAGGCGAGCGGCGGCGGCGGTGGTGGGCGGTGTGCCAACTGCCAACTATCACACCCCAAACATCCCCCACCATCTTTCTAGACTGTATTTGTATCTCAAATGTTTTACTAAAGATGGCATACGGTCTCGATTTATTCATTCGTTTTGGTTCATCAGATATTCTTACACACCGACTACGACACCAATACCGACACAGTCCGACACGCCTGTAGGCCCAAAACTTAGAGAAAGGATATGAATACAAATATATGAAAATATGCGGCACGAATAAGCTGTCACTTTGAGGTCTTTCGCTGACCCAAATATTCTCTATATTGACTGACTTTCCTTAACAGACGAGCCGAGCCCCTCACTCCAAGCAACGAAAATGAATGTTTTCCAACTTTCAAAGGATAATAAAAAAAAATTCTTCCTTTTTGCCTGCGCTCGCTCTCTCTACGTATATGCAACGAGGATGACAAATTGAAAGAGCTTGCTGGTTGGTTCGGTGTCTCAAAATAGCTTGGGGGATTTTTAATTGAATGGCTCAATTTTTCGATTTAAGATTGAATGTGATTGAAGTGCACCAACTGTGTTGTATGTACTTGCTTTCATAAGTGATTTTTTTGAACAACTTGCTGTTATATTTTTCTTGTACTTTTAGGAACTTTTTTACTATTTAATAATAATGAAACAATTTCTCGAAGTAGACACACACATATGAGCACTGGAAACTGAGGCCATCCATCGAAAGACAGACAGAACAAAAGAAAGAAGAACAGAGAACACATGTCAACGGCACGCAGTTGGTGTCGTATTGCTGATCCTTCTCTGATCTATTGGGAAGCGGTTCTTTATCAGAGCCAAGGTCGTTGTCTTTTTTTTCATATTTGAAAGGTTCATGTATGCCATTCGGTATGGAATATGAAATCTTTCAAATGGCAGCATTGGCTTCATTCAGAGTCAGAGTTTTCAATGACTCTTCCGCATAGATGCGTGGTTCCGATCACGGTTTGTCTAGATCTTTGACTTTGAAAAACCCCACAAGAAAAATCCGGTGGAAACAAACCGCTTGACCTTGGTTGCCAATTCACATGACATCTGCTAGAAAAAGCCTTACCCTTAAATGGTTTGTGCAGAATGACAAACATGGCGTCAGCTGTGTGGCCCCACACCAAATGTAGTCTAAGTCCATATCCATATGGTTCAATTTGGGCCACAAGAAATTGGTCATCATACTTATGTAGCGCTCTCCATTGACGGTGACCGCCTCACAAACGTCGTTTTCGAAAAATTACGACCCAATGAAGACGCCGTCATAAAATCAAAACCATACGAAAACTTCTTGAGGCTGCATTGTCACTTGGTGAGACTCCCATAAACGTAAATTTTGCTTGTGGATGTGTTAACATTCATCCAAAAATTTACCTCGTCACTAAGGATGATTTTCCGGCTGAATTTTGAGGTTCGCTTCTAAACGCTTGGAAGTCCAGTCAGCTCGTTGTCCATAGTCATGAACTGTGAGATCTTAGGTCACTTGGAATTTTGTAGGGGTGGAAGCCCGAATCCCGATCCCAAATCGAATCTGCGAAAACCCGATAAGAAATCGAATGCCCGAGCTCTGCTGTAGCTGTGCACTTTAATGGACCTCGGCTGACGTTCGAATATTCGATATTGGATTAAGAAACTGGTCTTTGCTAATTTGTTCAAAAATTTTTGAAGAGACGACCGTGAAGGGCCACTACTTCTACGGTAAAAATAGGTGCAACTTTTGCACTAACTACAAATCATTTTTATAATATACCTAGTTTTATCATTTGTATTTACTTACTTAAGGTAGTGCAGACAGTCCATTCAGGACAACGGCGTCAATCAACTTACCACTACAGTTTGTTCGATCCGTAGCTAGTTATTTCCAGTTACTCACGCCAAGTTCGGTGTGGTCGTTCTCCATTTGATCGCGCCACCTCTGTGGGGTCTTCCATATTTCCATCCGATCAGATTGTACAGATGAGTTGGTGTATGCTCCTCACCAAGTCATCCCCATATCACTTGGACGTAGATACTGTACGATCGTGTAAATTAATTTGACATCAGCGATTGAATAATAAACAACAGGTTTGACAGATATCACTAAAACAACATGGCCGACACAGGCAGTCAGTATTTACCCCGCGTCAATTAAAAAAAAAAACTTTATAAACATTAACTTGATCTGCCACTTTATATCAGGTGGTTTCTCCCACTGGACCATTCCTAGTATAAATAGGAGCACCCGAGAGATAAATTATGGACAAAATGTTGAACTGCGTGACAATTATTATTGTTAAGTAAGGAACAAGAGAAGCAAATAATATTAGTTTGGTGATTAACTATGTTATTGTGTTCCAGTTCTTTCAAAGCGGTTCGCAGAGTCAATGATTCTGTCATATAATAACGGTTTCACTTCCCTTGCCCACAAAAAGTCCAAATGGTTAAACGTTGGATATGGCACATGGAAACTTTCTACCAAATTGGGCAACAAACGTTGTAGTTTCTGAACATCTTCAACTGACGCAAAATTATCATTGTCACTGTAGTAGAGGTGTACGGGGGCGACGATATTTTTCTCATTATACTCCGGAGGCGTCAATTTGCCGTACTTAATAATGTTCTTTAGCATTCCATAGTCGTATTGTCTCCACATTCCTGACTTGTACTCTTGCAAATAATGAAGAAGCTGGCCTGTTGACGATCCACTTCTCGTAGCAATGTCTGGACGAATTAATTTGGTTAAAAAAAAAGGATTAAGGTCAAAATGGCAAGAATACTCACTGTGTTCAAATTTTGTGAACCCCAACCTGATATTAGGAATAAGACATTCACACACATTGACTGAATGATTGAAGCGTCTTCACAAGCTTTTGAACTCATCATAGATATAAGTTTGCTGTTTGGCATAAACTCACTTTTGCCCATCATTGCGGTAAACAAACTTGCCTGTCCAAGCATTGGTCCCATAACTTTAGCCATGTTACCCTTCATATGTTCAACATAAACAATTGGAGCCAGCATATGGGCGGTCTTGATCTTGGCGTTGTATTCAGGCTTCTCGGACATGAGGACAAAGAACATTGTTGTGCCCTGGGAATGGCCAACGTAGTGCAGGGCCTTCTGTTTAGATTTTAACAGTGCGTAGTCAATCATCGCTGGCAAGTCCATGATAGCTAATTCATGCCAAGTGAAATCCCAGAAGCTTGGAAGAAGACTTGAGATCGTAAGCAGTGTTGGCAAGTAAGTTACACGAAGTAAGTTACTCGTTTAGTTACGCGTAACTAATATGAATTAGTTACGCCCAATATTTGGCGTAACTAATGTAACTAATGTAACTAAATGTAACTAACTGTAACTAAATAAAACTAACTCTAACTTAATAATAAAAAATAAAAAAAACTCACATTTCATCCCGAATACCAATCGACTATTGACAAAATTCTTTTATAAGCAAGTGCAACAGCAACCTGGCAAGGAATACATATTGAAATTACTATGTTCCTGATGAAAAGGAAATCTAATAAAATATCATATTCTTGGAGCATACAATAGATTTTTACTTACATTTGAAGTTTTCCGTTCTTTCTTGAGACTCCTGGACATTTCTTTGTGTATTCTGATTTATTTTTGTATGGTAAATTCAAATTTGATCTCAGATTTGGTCTCAAATTTCAGATTTAGCTCGCCCAAAGGAAATCAAACGAGATCTATTTTGTTTTATTATTTTTAAATTTTTTTTTGCACAAATATAGTAATTTAAAAATGTATTCCTTGCTAGGTTGCCGTTGCCACAGCTGGCAGCTGGTCCAGCTTTGCCCTAAAAACATCCGATCATTCGATCGGGTTTGTGGGCAGAACTTCTAAATTTCAATTTGAGTTTTTGTATTTGAAAAATTCTATTAGTTATAGTTAGTTACATTTAGTTACAATAAGTTACATTAGTTACGTGTAACTAATTAAAATTTCAAAGTTACGCGTAACTATCCAACACTGATCGTAAGGTGTTTCTTGGAGTAGGTATTACCACGATTGTTTCCCAGCCAAACATCGTAGCCAGCGTCAGATAAGAGGAATGCAAGTGCGTCTTTCGGTCCATTTAAGATCCAACAATCCGATGAGCTTAGGAGTCCATGTTCCAGGAATACCACTGGTTTGGGTTTGTTCCGGTTGTTCAACTTATGGGAATAGGGAATTCGAAAGAGAGTGAGGATGTATCCATCTGATGTCTGGACCTCATGAGTCTCCACTGGGTAGTTGTACCTTGCAATCCTTTGAGCCTTTTTTAAATAGTTTTGAGCTATTTGAGTCACAACAATCTAAAAAAAACGCAAAAACTTACAGTGGACAAAATTGGACTGGCCGAAACCAAAACCGTAGTGTAGAGAACTACAAAAATAATTGGCACTAGCACAAGTTTCATCGTTATGCCTTAGCTTATTTAAACTAATCGCTAATGTTTACGGAAGGGTTGTTTTTATACCGGGTAAGTTGGAAAAATATGGCGCAGCTGGGGAAACGTAAGATGCATACTATCGAATGCCTGACCACAAAGCTGGTTAAATATTTATTTGCTTATTGTTCATGTTGAAATGATTAACAATAATAAATAGAATAGAAAAAAATTGATTGACTTGTGAGACACGTTTTAAACGGGTAATTTCGAACGTTTGGCTGAAAACATTGTATGTTTTTGCTTGTACTGTACAGCTTCATCACTAGCATTTTTCTAGATTCTTAATTACAAACATATGCTGTTCCATTATTGTAAATTATTAATATCAATATTAAACCACGCGATGACAGGTAATTTTAAGGTTGAGTATAGCAACAGTCATTGGCTTAGAAATAATTTCTCTGCCGCGTATGTCCATACATTCCAGCTGTTTTGGCACTGACCGAAACTCAAACAGGTGTAAATTCTGATTCTTTAAAATGCTGCTTACATGGTACATTATAACTCAGTTCCAATATTCTTTTCTCACGACGGACGGCCAGTCGACAGGTACTTTTAGGTGGATAAAGGTCAGAAGTTAATGAAACTTGGGGATTTTGTTCAGAGAAAGTTAACTAATTTTGCTAAGTTTTTGACCTCGAGGGTACTGTGAAAAAAGAGGAGGACGGGGGAACTGCAAAATGTTCGACTTTACTCCAGTTTTTCCTGTATAACTTTTTTTTCTTACATCCTACGGCAAAAGCATATTCCGCTTTTTGTAGAGCATTAAATTTACTAGAATATTTTTAGTACAAAAAATGTTGTATGTTTATTTGTAAATAAGAAAATCAGATCATTAAAAAAAAAAATTGGCATTTTTCATCGATTTGGAAAACGACCTGATTTTCGAAGCGCCATATAAGACGTGAAAAAAATTTTGGATCAAAGCCGAACATTTTGCAGTTTTGACCCACGAGGTCAAAAACTTCGCAAAATGTTAATTAACTATCCTTGAACAAAATCATTGACTTTTTCAACCAAACCCACTTTTTCCGACCTGTCGACTGCACTACTAGCCGTATACTTTAGAAACTACGTTGCTTGCCTACCAGCTTTTCCCAGAATTGAAAATCATGTGGCGTTAATTCAACGCCAAAAAGCACATCATCCAAACATGTTTTATTTGCAGAAGACCGAGGCTGGACGGTAAATTTGCTATATCCAAAGAATTGTTGCCCATTATCCTCGCACTGAAATCATTGTTACGGGTGATTTTAATGTATACATTTCTACAATTCTACTTTTTACTGCGCTACTCTGGCCAGGCAACAAAGAAAGGAAGGTAGGTATGTCGAGATTTTCGCTGAGGTTAACAACTTAGCTCTGATAGTTGACAAATTCCTGACATTGCAGGTCGTTCGTCAAAAAATCTTGACTTGTTTCTTACCTTTCATTTCTATTAATATATGATTAATGTACTGTCACCTCTAGACATGTCTGATCATTTTGTCATATGAGCTTATTGCTCGTATTTCTACAAACCAGTTAAAGAAACCATCCCTAAGAGAACAGTATTGCGATACGAGAAAGCCAACTGGGACGGTCTCAACAATTTCTTCGGAAATTTTAACTGGTTACTATGTTTCCAAGATAATGGCGTCAACTTGTAAGTGTTGATATGATTACAAAAATTAATCTCTGTGGTATGAAACGAACAGGACAAAAGAGAAGTCATGGTCTGGTCATGGTTCGACTAAAGCTGCAAAGGCTATTGAGGTGAGAGAAGTAAGATGTTACAAAACCAACCCAATGAACAAAATTTAAGGCAACAAATACATACTTTAAACTTTAAGGTCCCAAAAGGTAGTTTGCTACACTACATCTTCGTTTCCGAAGCTCGTTGACAATGATACTCCTGTGATAAGTCCTCAAGCGGTTTCGCGTTCGTTTGGTCTCGATATACACAAAACAGGTAGTCTGAAAAATATCGCCCTATAGTTCTTCCTGCTGGCAAATCCTATGCATAAGCTTTTCCATCTATCCTATTCAACAGCTCTCTTTCCGAGTGGATGGAAAACAATATTGGTCCAGCCCGTTCAAAAAAATATCTTCATCCCCCTTCTTCTCTAACCAGATCAAGACATTTTTCGAGTAGTAGAGTAGCACGAATTTCGTAGTAGTTCACTGGTGATATGATGGACAATTTTACCAATCACCAAACTGTGGAACTGATCTTGATATAGTGTTTTAGAAAGTTAGATTATTGCATTTGAAAAAGTTTGGTCATCAAACTCTCTTATCGGAAACTCTTAAATCTGGTATTGACGAACCCCTTCTTCGATGAATTAATTCATTGGACGGTTTTCAGTCTGATATCCACAAAAAAAAAGTTGGTGTTCCCCAAGGCTCCGTTCTTAGTCCAACTCTCTTCCTTACTTTTGCAAATGTGTTTCTTGTCTAAGATTTCTAAGCCACTTGATTTCGATCTTGACAGCATTGCTTATTGGGGAATCATCAATGCTTCAAAAACTCAATGCTGTCTTCTTTCATTAAAACATAACTTAGCCCCTATGTAACTTCCCATGAGTTTTGCTTACATATTCAAGCTTTGCTTTCTAAGTATGTGCGTAGTGCATCTTAAACCGCCTTCTGTGAAAAATGTCTAGATTTCCTAAATCGTTGTAAAATTTTTTTTAACGTTAGGTAAGACTTAAATACAATTCTTATATCTGGATAGGTGCGCCAACACACTCTTTGGTCTACTGATAAGAATCCAGAAAAAAACCTTAAAATTGATAAGTGAGAGACCCATTGCGGAATCATTTTGGTTCATTGATCACCGTCGTAATGACACTTGCCCCACCATTTCTTATCGCTTCTTCTATAAACAGTGCTCCAGTGCCAGACGCATTCCTCCCCTGAAGCGAGCCTAACTTCGAACGTAATGTTAAGTGCAGAGACTCATTTCTTAGCGGCACTTAAAGAATGTGGAATGCTTTAACCGGCTCAATTTTTGTAGCCAGATCTCGTTGCCTGCCTCAACAACTAAGCCATCGGAGCCAACTAACAGAACATTGAGATATATACATTTTCATTTTTTTTTTTAAACCACAAGGTCACCCTCAGGATCCCTTCTGATATCATCATTTTGGCCCGAAGCCGAAAAAGAAGATTGAGTTTTCGAATCAATAGGAATTGCAAGACTTTTAACTGCACAAACATCAAACACCAACAACCCACCAAAGTAGTTCATCTTAGAGTAAAAGAATGCATTTTCTTGTGTCCATTAGTCCATTAGCCAAGAGGGACAAAAAAATTACAAAAATCTAGAATTTTGGTATCTGTGCGTCTAGGTCCATCTAATCGAATGGGCTGTGCAGAAGTAGATTAATTAAAAGGACTGAAGCTAAGTTGCGATAAGGTTTCAATTTTTTGTTTTTCAAATTCTTTTTTCATTTGGCAATTCAATCTGGGACATGCGGAAGGATTGCAAGAAAAAAAAAAAAGAGATATCTAGGGGGAAGGAAAAAGTGTATCCAGCTAACGTCCAGGTGAGAGTCATTCATCATCCTTAATTGCGAGAGACATTCTGTGTGAAGTTCCACTTTTTTTTTTTTCTTTTTTTTTTGCTGCTCTGGTATCTAACACCACCAACAGCACAGCTAGGAGCAATTCCAACATGGCGTACTATATATTGTACCTTAACATAAAATGGAGATGGGATAATGCTTTGCTCGGAGGATGGCACATATATGTTGGAAGTTTCCACACGGATGGTGGTGATAAATGTGGGGCTTGGACGACACTATCCAGTGTCCAGTGAATATAAATGGAATATGTTAACAGATGTTAGATGGATAAAAATAGATGGCTTCTCCATTCGCATGATACATGTGATGATGTAAACGAATACTTGTTGTTTATTTTGGAATGCAATTTAAATTTATATCTGTTCCCAGTTGATGTAAAAGTAACATATTATAATGAATGTTTGTACAGTGGAGTAAAAAACACAAAAAAAAAACATCTGGGAATTGTTAAACAAATATTCAGAGAAGAACTCGGATAATAAAAATTTTTTCATTAAAGGTAAACCTCAATTCATTTGGGATTCCTTTTTTCATGTTTACTTTGAGTCCTTAATGAACGGGAAATAGGGAATTCTCAAAATTCCAAGCAACTGGTCAAAACTTATCAAAAAAAATATTCTTGAACAGACTTTTCGGGAACACAAATCGGAGTTAAAGGTTCAAAAAGTGGCCCACCAATATGTAAAGGGTGATTTTTTTAGATATAGAATAATTATATAATTCTACAAGACACAGACAAAAATTGACTTTATTTGTAAGATAATTTTTCACCATTTTTATTTGAATATGATTTCAGACAAATGGCTGACCCGGGTGTAGTAAAGGGTGTTTTTTTTAGACGTTTGTTTTTCAAGAAGAAATAAAACGCATATAATCTAATTTTATAGCCAGGAATGTAGCTTTATTATAAACATAAGGGTTTGCCATTATGTTTTTAAAATGATTTCGGGGAAGTGGCCGCAGTCGAGAGGCCCAATTTTCTACAACTTTTTGCGGCAATTGGGGCCGTATGTCAGCAATAACGCACCAAATATTCTCTTCCAAGGCGTCAATCGTCTCGGGCTTATCTGCGTAGACAAGCGACTTCACATAACCCTACAAAAAAAGTCCAGTGGTGTTAAATCGCACGATCTTGGAGGCCATCTCAGCAATTTCTTTTGTGGATTACGATTATTAATGTAACCATTCAACCAAAAGTGAGCTCCATCGCTCAACAAAATTTCTCTTGATGCGTCGCGCGAACCGAACTATTATTTTAGCAAAAAATTTGCACGATTTGCAAACGTTGTTGTTCAGGAGTGAGTCTATTCATTATGAAATGGCAAACAAACTGAGCATAAATCGAGTGACAGCTGTCAAAAAGACTAACTCCAAAAAAAGTATTGCCATATTGAAAACCACACGTCTAAAAAAACACCCTTTACAATCATTATATTTAGTCGTAAGTCGGAAATAACACGGTGTATGTTCTAGTTAATTTTCCTTTAATCTGCACAATTTGCATGCGTGGTTCAGGCGGCAGTCGGTTAATTGGTTTGTTATTTACAATTCTTGAAAGCAAAGTCATTCGATTTCCATGATGCAAGTAGATACCACTAGTAGACCTTGAAAACGGAAGACAGCGTCGAGTTTTTGAAGCATTACATTTGACACGGTTAACAATTTCCCATTGGAGTTTTACATGAAATAAAATGCACGACTTTGTCGCACGAACTTGTTCTTATGATAAGCAATTGCGTAGTGGCTGTATATATGGATATTAAAAAAAAAATTAAATAATTTCGAAAATTCTTTTATTTTTTAAATTAGTTTATGAGTTTTCTCGGAAAAACTAAGTATGCAATAAAATTTCAAAGCTATACGTCAATCTAGGAAAAAATAAAATGCACGACTGGGTCGCACGAACTTGCTCTAATGCGTGACAGTGGTCTAAGGGTTTGAGATTTTGATAAAAATAAATTTTTCAAAATTCTTAAATAAATACTTACTCTAATTTGAGCTGAAAAAAAAATTCGCCATTTTATTTCTTGGATAAATTTGAATTTATGAGAATAAATTTATAAAAATCTGTGGAGCGGTTTTTGAGAAAAAAAGTTTTTTTTGAAAAACTTTTTGAAAATTTTTTTTAAAAAAAAATTAAAAAACGCCAGTTTATAGGTATTCAGCAAATACATTTATTCAAAATTTTTAGAAAAAAATTTAATCAGCAGTTTTCAAAATATTAATTTTTTAATTTTTTTTTTAAAATGCTTTTAAAAATACAAAAAATATTGGTATGCAATACAAATTGAGCTACCTACAGCTATATGTGTGTGAAATTTCGAAATAATCGGTTGAGTCGTTTTCGAGTTAGTCGAAAGCAAAAAAAACGGTCCTATGGAAAGTACCGTTCTTAGCCATTTTTTAAAATTTTTTTTTCAGCCATATGATTGGTCGTACCTAAAAACCAACACTGATTTTTTAAAATCGAAATCGTTAGAGCCGTTTTTGAGAAAAATAAGCTTTAACGTAACGGTTGTATGGCAGGTACCGTTATTTTTTGAGCTAAAAAAAAATTTCAATTTCCCCTCTGTACAATACCTAAAAAAGTCTATAAACCAAGTTTGAAGCGATTCGGCCCACCCGTTTGGGCTGTAGGTCTCTATACATACAGACAGACAGACAGACAGACAGACAGACAGACAGACAGACAGACAGACAGACATACAGACGGACAGAATTTTTAGATCATCTTTTTTCGTCTTCGCTATCATCGTAATGTCATGTTTGATTGTTATCTCAAAACTTTTTTTTTCGACGAATGCATAACTTGCCTTATAGTACCTATAATCGCAAGTAAAAATATTGAAAATCGTTCTACCATTTTGAAATTTATTTGAGTATGCAAATATATGGCAATCTGTTGTTTACGTTTGAAAAATAATTTAAAAAAAAAAATCAATATACCCGTTTCCAACATATTTCGAATACCAAAAATTTTTGTGAAAAAATTATAAAAAATTAAAAAAAAAAGTTTTTAAAAATTTTGAAATGCCATATTAATAAAATTATGAATGACTTCGTGTGGCCAAAATTTTATTGAAATCGAATTCATAGTTTACGAGAAAATTTTATTTGAAAATACTGGTTCTATGAGAGGTACCGTTATTAGACAAATTTTGAAAAAAAAAATTCTAACCAAAAGATAGATTGTCTTGCAAAAATAGCATTCTGAAAGTTTTATCAAAATCGTTGGAGCCGTTTTTGAGAATATCAATTTTTGTCTTCAAGATTGTATGGCAGGTGCCGTTATTTTTGGACCTAGAGCAAAAATAAATAAAATAAAATGACTGGGTCGCACGAACTTGCTCTTATGATAAGCAATTGCGTAGTGGCTGCATATATGGATGTTAAAAAAACATAAAATAATTTCGAAAATTCTTTTATTTTTTAAATTAGTTTAAGAGTTTTCTCGGAAAAACTAAGTATGCAATAAAATTTCAAAGCTATACGTCAATCTAGGAAAAAAAATATTGAAAATCGTTTAAATTTTAAAATGTCATATTAATAAAATTATAAATGACTTCGCGTGGCCAAAATTTTATTGAAATCGAATTCATAGTTAACGAGAAAATTTGATTTGAAAATACTGGTTCTATGAGAGGTACCGTTATTAGACAAATTTAAAAAAAAAAATTCTAACCAAAAGATAGATTGTCTTGCAAAAATAGCATTCTGTAAGTTTTATCAAAATCGTTGGAACCGTTTTTGAGAAAATCAATGCTCACTCGAGGTAGCCAGCTGCGTTCCACCCCTTAAACATTTCCCCCGTAATACTCGTCTTGCTAGGAACGCTCATCAGTTTACACTTGAGCCCAATTTCGGACGTACCGTGAAATATAGAGATTCTTTCTTTAGCCGTACAACACGAATGTGGAATGGATTGCCTGGCACAATTTTTCCTTGCCATTTTGATCTTCAAACATTCAAGATCAATGTTCATCTGCACCTCCTTTCCCTTCCTTCCTAACTTCCTATCGCTCGCGCTGTGACTTATCATTAAAAGGGCTATAACAAGCCCCTTGAGCGCGTGTGCATTATAAAAAAAAAAAAAAAAAAAAAAAAAAGAAGTATTAGACTCGATATAGTTTACAAGAATAAAAAAGAGCGTCAAAGATAAAATGGATCCTTGGGCCACACCAGCGTTTGTTTGAGAAACTTCAAAATACTGGATAATAAGTCAATCAAACGAAAATGCTAAAAATACACAAACCTTCTCATTTCTCAAGCTTCTCGGAATTCTCTTGTTTCAGCTTTGAAGAGATTCAAACTTGTCACAGATACTATCACGAAGCTATCTGAACCAAAACTTTTTAATGCTTCACTATTCGTTTATCAAAGAGGACTTCTGTGGCAATCATCAGCCCTGAATCCTTCAGTGAAGTGATCAAAACTAACTCCATCAAAAATGCAGACTTTGCCTTTAAATTTAACAATTACCCAAGCATATCCCTACAAAAACTTCCAGATCTTCTTTGCCGAAATCATTCCTTTGTAAAAAAAAAATCAATCCAGCCACTCAAAGAAATGAGCCTTGCTGGAAATGACATAATAGGTATCACATTCCACAATACCAATGTAACTGCATAAGCTCACCCTTCCTGATTCTCTAAGACCTGATACACATGGATTAACCACTCTTCTAAAAACTGATTTCTGTGTACTGTGGATTATCATCTCTACCTCCTTTTGTTTTAGCTTTTTTTTACGTCTAGACCTACGAACCATGAGCCTGCAATATTTTGTCGCCAGAGCAAGGAAAACCGAAGAACTGAAATTTGGCATAGGCTTTGTGTTTCTTCAAACTTGTATTTCATTTTGTATTTGTATTTTTAAATCACCTGAAAACTTAAGTTAAGGCTTAAACGAAAATTGAATGCTCAAACACGCTGTGGTCAGACTCGACTTACCTTCCTTATAAGGTACGGATATCCTATTAGGTAAGGGAATGTCTTCATTTTAATGTAACATAACGTAATTTGTTACCGTCATGTATCCGTTAAGTGGCTGTCATGCGTTCACTAAGTGCACTCAAGGATATTAAGTTGTGGAAACTTTATGCTGCTCCTTGTATAATTACTTCCGCCAGTCCTATTTTCAGAAGAATAATCGAAGAGCTTTATTTACACATCAGGCGTTGAAATTCAATATACACAAAGTAAAGGATACAAGCATCCCCTTAAGGCTTAAGCAATGCTTGCTCTTTTTTTAAAGAAAACAAAAAATAAGTTGACAGAAAAGTTTCTTTAGGTTTTTAGATACATGTGTGCTGTAACTAGGGCATGAAACTCAATTATTGTTTTTTTTTATATATATGTTTAAACTGGGCCAACCTCTGAGACTATATCGATTTCCAGAACGACACAATGTCCTTTTTGCTCTCAACATAACCTAGGTTAAATAATAAACTTGGATCGAAATTGAAAATTGAATTGGAATAAGTTATTTTTGACTCTTGAATTGACTATTATTATATTGAATCGATATGGACTTACCTCTAAAGGACACACAATTTTTCCTTGAAGGGATGATTTTAGAAAACTATTTATTGAATGTTGTAGACTGGAGAATAATTCCATTTAAATATAGTCCTTCCTCACCCCATCCCTTACAGAGTCTAGTTTTATTGAAATTGCTTTAATTCAATGACTGATTCAAATTCAAATTGCTTTCGGATCAATTGACTTGACAGCTGTTCATTCTAAATCTAAATCAAAAATTAATGGATTTCTTGTTAGATAATAATGTAGGCACTGACAAAGTTTGTAATTAAATTTGAAATTGTCTTCGGATTGGATTAAATATTTCTCGGTAGCTAACAAATTATAGAGAAGATTCAAGGCCCAATCATTATAAGGCATGACCGGACATTTGCTTGCTTTTTTGAAAAAATGGAGGCAAAGTCCGTTTTGTTAGGTTTCGTTAAACTTTAAAAACGGTGCCCTGACATTTGGCCATGCGTAATATGGCCATATTTTGAAATATGGCAATATGACACTTTCAAAATGTGTCATGTGGCCATATTTCAAAATATGGCCATCTGTCGCTTTGCAAAGTGTCATATGGTCATTATGGTCTAATGTCATTTTCAAACGCATTTTCTTACCCGTCAAAAGAACTTGAAAAAAAATTTCATTAAGGAACTGAAAATATTTATTCAAAATATACGTGGATATAAAACAAAAAATTCAAACGACAAAAAATATAAAGAATTCATATGCCTTATTTAAATATATGTATGTAAAATTGTACATAATGTTTTTGTATATGCCTAGTATTAAATTAATTTATTTTTAACAATAAATTGTAGTACCTACTATTTTCTACTATTCTTCTACAAATAGGACAGAGAATAGCATTATTTTTCTAAATAAGTTTTCTTGCTGTGAAATTAAATTCGCGCGAATTTTTTTTCACACCCCAAATTGATTCTCTCTTGGGCCAAATTTTTTTTTCCGCCCGTTACGCTTTGCGCGAATCAAGATTTTTTTCTTTTTTAAATATTAACTTAGTAGTTGAAAATATATTCTTGCAAATTGACAATGTATTCTTAAAGTTAAACTTTAATTTCACAGCAAGAAAACTTATCTATAAATTCCATTTAATTGTTTAAATAGCAAACTACATAAAACTTAGCAACACATTTTTTTTCACACCCCAAATTGGTTCTTTCTTGGGAAAAATTTTAATTGTATGCATTTTTGACGCTTTTAGAAAAGTGTCATTGGAACATATGGCTAAAATTCGCAGAAAAATATGGCCAAATGAAAACGCGACAGATGGCAATATTTTGAAATATGGCCACGTGACACGTTTTGAAAGTCTCATATTGCCATATTTCAAAATATGGCTATTTGACTCATGGCCAAATGTCACGGCACCTTCAAAAACACATGAACAAAATAAAACAGATGAAAGTTTGACAGTGTTATTGTGATTTGGGTACACACGGAGTGTCGTTGCACATGCAATAGGGTCATCATTTATTTATTTGTTCATCAGTTTCACCAGTGTCGATACCGGGGACATATTTTTAAATTAAGACATTTTGACACATGTGCCTGCTAGACAAATTAGTGAAACACCGAAGTGAAAGTGAGCGTTTGTGATACTGGTTATCAACAGATTAGGCAAACGTTGAAGGCTCCTTTTCTTATAAAATGAGACACCCACCCTACTCCAATGTGCCATAGGAAGAACAAACATTTTGTTGAGTTTTGACATAAACTTATGTTTGCCCAAACCGACCTGACCTGACCCAAACTGTTTTGTCTCAATGTAAATTAATCCATTTGTGAATTTGTTAGAAACTCTTAGAAAGCTTAAAGCACAGTATGGAGGAAGAAAAGCGTATTTAATCAGTAGAAAGTCTGCCGAAACCGATTCCTTAGCACAAAATAACTCTTCTGATGGGTTTGGTAGAGAATTTGACTTTCTGATCTAAAGTCAAGATCCACCTATGGTGCAAAATATCCCCCACAGAATATTTCTTGAGGTGTTTTTTCTAGTGTCAACACAGCTACATATTTTCGAATCCAAAGCATATAACATTACTTATATACGCTCTGAAACAGATAAGCGAAGTTTTGAAAGTGATACCGAATACGAAGAAAGATTTTTTAAGCTCCCTTGAATCTGGACTCACACACCAGTTTGAAATAAGCGAAACTGGTGCATGCAAACAGACATTGCGTAAAATTTGATCAAAAAAAAATTAATTCTGTAAAGTCGGGTTTTGGGCAATAATTTTACGTGATAAGGTCATAAGAAAACATAAGTATAAATAACTGTAGGAGCAAGAGAGAGAGGTGCGAGCACACATTTTCTTTCTTCTACGGATCATGACAATTACGAAACGTGACAATTTTCAAGTTTCGCTACTGTCCCGTTAAATAACTGAGATAAATTGACGTGACAGCGTCGTCTTATAATTCGATGAACACCGACTGCACGCACGAAAAACTGTCACGTTTCGCCTGAGCTGAGCGTGCAGGCTATAGAGTGCGGAACAAGCGATAGAGAGGCACGATCGGCCTAAGCGTTCGACTTGTGACGTATCTATCTCTTTTCCACTCCATCGGCCGATGCGTCCGAGACTGTTTTGTCAACTGGTTATCACGTAAAATTATCGTCCGTAAACCGGCTTTACAGGCAATCTTTTTTTTGAAAATATTAGGTTGTTGCTTTTGAACTTCAGCAAACAATCATTTTAAAAGTAAAAAATTTACACTCAAGACAGTTATATGTATGTTATAGTAGCGTTATTCACGTAACGTCGTAGACTATCATAAATGACATACCTATACAACCATCGTAAACGTCATAACTCATAACACTTACGTGACGCATCGTGATCGTCGATTAGTCTCCGATGTCTAATAAGAGAATTGTCGAAATTTGAATGCAAAATCTTTTACGACAAATCGCGTATAGTTCCTATTATACCAACGTTGCGTCGTATGTGTCGTAAATATCGACGCCCAAGATAGCTTGTGAACAGTAATTTTTGGTTCTTCTTTCCGGCTATTACTGGAAATAAACATGTTTTATTTTGGAGAACAGCTGAATTATGATAGTTTTAAACTTCTCATATTAAGTATTTTTAATTGTTCTCACAAATTCTTCTGGGTTAACTAAACTTAGAGATCGATGTCAAGTCAAACTACCCTGGATGGCTTTAAAAAAAAAACTACACTATTAATAATTATGTCTAAGCAATTCTTATCCTTAGGAGATGTGTCTTCATCATAATGGTCTTGCCTTCACTTAACGTAACATAAACGGTCAGAACCTTGCTCTCCACAATTAAAATGAGATGACTTCCGAGAAACCTCTTATCATTGAAAACCCTTTTCACCTTTTTCCACTGTACAAATGATGAACACTGTATTAAGACATTTTTTAACTCCCGCATCCATGTCAGAATACATACATAAAAACGTTTTTCTCTTTTAACCGGAAACAAGCTGTCCACCATTGTTTGTTTACCTTAACGTCCAATGTAACAGAGTACCTCGAACACAATTCAATTACACGTACTCCTCACTCATCCTTGCTGATGGTCTTCGTCCTTGTAAAAGTAGAGTCCTTGCTATAGGTATTACCTTTATGTATAGTAAAAATACAAAATTGATTATTTTTCAGTTTGTAAATCTATCGAACAACGGTTCTTACTCATGTTACTCATTTTCATCTCTTCTTTTTTTTTGTGTTTTCCTACTTTTATTATGTTCTCAAAACAGGAACGAATGGTTCAAATAACCCGACAGAAAATGGGCGGACTTGGTCTAAGCATAAAGGGTGGCGCCGAGCATAAGCTGCCAATACTCATATCCCGCATTTACAAGGATCAAGCGGCTGATATAACTGGACAATTGTTTGTAGGCGATGCGATTATCAAAGTAAACGGTGAATATATAACGGCATGCCCGCATGACGATGCCGTTAACATTTTACGTAATGCCGGCGATATTGTTGTTTTAACTGTCAAACACTATCGAGCTGCAACACCGTTCCTGCAAAAACAACGTAAGTATTATACGAAATAGACAGAATATGACAGTTATACCCACCAAACACAACAAAAACGATGGTGTATATAAAATAAAGAGCAATGGCCGCCATATACTGCACGTTCGGTACTGGATGATGAAAGCTAATTGCATTTACCGTTAGCGGTAATTAGCAATAGAAATACATCATCTTCCGGTGTTTGTGTGTGTCTCGTGTCTATACATTTATAATATGGATGGATAGGTTTCTCATTTCCATTTTGTATCGTGTTTGTTTTTTCTTCTCTTCCATGTGCTCTAAACAGTTACTAGGGATACCCCGGATTCAGACAACGATGCAACATGTGCGGAACTGAAGGCTGACGAAGGATTTAAATCCTCAGTGAATAATGGCACAATAAGTAGGAGCTGTAGTCGACCTATGTCAATTTGTTCGGAACCCGAGAAAAAGTGGGTCGATGTTATTTCAGGTGAGTTTTCCTGATCTCGTGGAAATGGGTTGGGTTGGGTCTTATGTATAAAGTTGGATATGTAGGTATTGCGGGAATGATGGGGAAGAGCTGTTGCTGTTGGGTTAGAGTAAGTGTTCATTTTTCGCTTTCTGCTCTTTGTTTCAATTTGCAATGAGAGGTTGCTTCTTTTTTTTTTTTGTTCTTTTTTTTCGCATCGGAGGATGTGATAGGAGATAGGATATGGAATGTATACTTCCCTCTATTTCCCCGGTGATCCTTGTGGAATTTTTAATTTTTTTTTTCTTTTTTTTTGCATTGAGTTTGTAAGGACTTACTGTCATAGGAATCATCGCTGTCGTCAGTGTCTTCCTCGTTGCCGTCGCCGTATCCATCGTCGTTGTTGGTTGTTAGCATTTGTGTGTTACACCGCATTTGCTACTAACTGGAGCTCGAAAGGCTTCTTATGAGAGAGTAGAAGACGTCGAGTAGGGGCTCTTGGCAAAGATTTGTGTATTTGTTGGTCTTCAGGCTGTGATGGCTGATGGGTATAAAAGGATGATGAAGTAATTTAATTTATAAGAGGAAAGGTCCTTTTTTTCTTTTTTATTTATATATTTGTTTTTGTTTTTTTCTTTTTTTATCAAGTTGCACTTCACTGATTTAACATTGTTCAGGTTTTTGCTTGATTGGACTCCTTCCTTCCATCATCCTTTGGAGAAAATAAATGAAGTCAATCGGAATATCGTTTCATTGGTTGGGCAAGCATAGGAACTAGGGATAAAATAAAAAAAATGTTTTCTTTGTTTTGAATTAAAAAAACTTAAAAAAAAAAATGTTTAAGAACAAAAGTTAATTTATACAGTTCAGGCGACTTTTTTCAATTGCAATTGGAAAAAATCGTAGGAATAAGAAATTGAATGGTTTGGTTGACAATGATCCTTGAAAAATAAAAATAAAGTCATGTCATTGAGGTTTGTTTAGATTTGGTTGAATACGTACGAGAGTATTTTGTAGTCATGGTTCTGGAAAGAAGAACATGAAATTAATTTTCTTGATTTTCAAACTGAAGAGATGTTATTGTGAAGACTTTACTGATGAGATTTGTTGGTAGTGGAAGTTGGATTATTTTAATCAAAAAAGGGGGGTGAACATGAACTTTTTTATTGAAAGCTATCCGAGCAGTCTAAGGTTAGTATCATTCCTATAAAAACAAGAAACATTCTTTGTAGTTTCCAATATTATTGAATCCTTTTTACCGAGGAAGTCACTTAGAAAACTAAATTTGGTCTGGGTCTCTGGCTTTAGTGTAAGCCCAACTTCTATTTAAATCCTTGGATACCAGTTGAATCAAATCGCAATGCTCGGAATTTGTATACGTTTGTGAATCTCGGTTCTAGACCTAATTTCTTTAAAAACTTTTCATCAAGAGTGTTTCCTGTTGGTTTTGGTTTTTCTTGGTCTTCCAACCCGCACTATTTTATTCGATTAGAAATACAGCTTTACAGTGGTTGATGTACCCTATTTCTGCATCTTGCAGATGCTGACTTTTTTCATGGCTAGATGAGTAGAAATAGCGTTTATAAAAAGCGCCCGGAACCTCCTTCAGCCTATACTTGCAATGATTTACAGTCTTGACTGAACTTAAAAACTGGAGACCTGCTATTGACAGCAAGGTCAGCTAAATTCTTTCTTAAACGACTTATTTCCAAGCAAGAATAAGATACAAAATGTTCCAAGTGACATTTGGTGATTCGGTTTTTTTTTTTAATTTTTCTCAAGAACAAAGCTTCTTTATTTACCACGTATTTAAAAATTGGAAAATCTTGTCTAGCCCGCTGGATTTTCTCGCCATCAAAAAAAAAAAAAAATTAAGCACGACTGGGTCGTACGAACTTGCTCTAATGTGTTATCTACCGTGGTCTTGGGGCTTGAGATTTTGGAAAAAAGCAATGAAAAAATCATATGAAATTTTATTATTCATTTAAAAATCAATAGTTAAAACATTTTTTGGAGAAAATGAAGTAAGCCATCAGAGATTTTCAAAATCGTTGGACTAGTTTTTTCAAAAAACGGTTTTGTTTTTAACTTTCGCAAACATATTCCAAATTTTTTTGAGTATGTCAACATCTAGAAGTTTAACGTTCTTGTTAGAAAACAAAAATTTTAAAAATTTTGAACAAATTGTTTAAAAAAAAAAACCCACAAATTCAAAAAAAAAAATTTTTACTTTTTTAAAAAACTCAAAAAAAGTTTTTTTTGAAAAATTAAAGAATTAGTATTACTTTGTTTATAAAAGAGCTTTCACATTCAAAATTTCATCGAAATTCTTTAAGTGGCTTACGAGAAAATCTGATTTTGAGAAAACCGGTACTATGGGATGTACCGTTATAAGGCTTTTCCAGAAAAATCTCAAAAAACACCATTCAAAAAGTTTTATCAAAATCGTAGGAGCCGTTTTTGAGATAAATGAGTTTTTCATAAAAATTCATATGGCAGGTACCGTTAGTTTTGGAACAAGAATGCTAATTCCAAAAACCCCTCTGTAGGACATCATAATAATACTATATACCAAGTTTGAAGCGAATCGGAGCAGCTGCTTAGGCTGTAGATGTGCGAACAGGTAGATAGACAGACCGACAGACAGACAGACAGGCGGACAGAATTGTCGAAACCACTTTTTGGTTTGATTGTCCAAACAAATTTTTTTTATAGTACCTATAATCGCAAGTAAAAATTGTCATTACGATCATCGGTTTTTATTTGACGTTATGTCCTATAAACTGCCAATAGACATAGGATTGTCAAGACTCAAAAGAAATTCATTCTTTAAGTCCTCGATATGACTTTCCCTGGAGCAATTCCTTTATTAATTTCCTGCTATAAAATTTTCAGGATACTATTTTTTTAAGGCATTCTATTTATTAAGTGAAGTAGATTTTTCCAAATTTGTCTTATAACAATACCTCACATAGAAGAGGTTTTTTTAATAAGGTTTTCTCGTTTACTGTTCTTCGATTTCAATAAAAGTTTAATCGCAGGAAGCCATTTATAATAAAATTTATATTACATTTCAAAATGTTTAAAAACTTGTTTGTTTTCCATTTTTAATAAATACTTTGAAAACGGGTGAATTGAATTTTTTTTTTTAAATAATTTTACCTGGTAAAGACTACAGATATTCTTATAATGAAACTCCAAAAAATTTTAATATATTTGTTCGAAAAGTTTTTAAAAAAATAATCATTTTATAAAAAATATTTTATAAAAAAACTGGTCGAACGATTTTAATAATAAATTGCCCATAATTTCTATTCATCCACATGACCAAAAAAGTCAACTTTTCTTTGGAAATCGGAAAAGGAGCTCTCATCTCACTTTTGGAAAATTTTATTGCTTCTTCAATACCAAAGCGAAATGATGTTGCTAACCGCTTCTCTTTGCTTCTGATGAAAAATTCTTCCCATAGAATTCAAAGAACTTACCTGGAAATTTCTGCTGTAATTTCAAATATGAACATTCCCGTAATAAAATATTTTTCAGTGAAATCCAGGTCCATTATGTTTAAAAGCAAAGTCTTGATTCCATTTAATAGAAAAGCCAGTCCTCATACTGTCCAATAAAGTCGATCTTTAATATTCCTTTGTACCTATATAGTTTGGACCTCCTACCAGCAGTTTTTCTTTAACCTTTGAAAAAAAAATTTCAGTGAAATCCAGATTTTCATTGAATGCCCTTCTTGGAAAAGGAAACAAATATAAAATTACTTCCAATTGACTTAACACAAAATTCAAACTTTACAGATTAATAATTCTCAGAACAAATTCTGATTCAACATCATCAACTTCATTTAAATGGCTTATAAATAAATTAAAGTAAGATTGTATGTGAATAGGCTTATGTAATTACAAGAAAAACCAAGAACTCTCGCCAGTCTCAAGAATGCTCTCCACTCAGTCCTATAGCTCTTGAATGTCATGTCCTTGTCTCAATGTTTACTCTCAACAACCAAGTTGTTTTGTGTTTTGTTGGTATATTGACAGAAATAGATGCAATCCTACTCCAACCACGTCTGTGGTCCTTTTCCTAATAAACTAAAGCCTTTTGCACCTCTCCTAATTAAATTTGAACGTTCCACTGCATTTCGTTTCGACCAAAACTTCATCACCAACTCCCACAGTTCCAACTTGATCCCAGTTCCCAGCACTCCCTTTTTCAGGAATTCACTTAAATTCTCCGTTATTTCTATCTCTCGAATTTCGCATCCTGGCCAAAAATATTTTTGGCAAACTGCACATCTGGGATAATTGGATTATGATGGGTGGGCATGGGCAATGTTGGGCAGTGTTTGGTAACATCATGGGATCTCTATAAACCTGGTTGGTTGGTTGGTTGGTTGGGACGACTAGGAAACAAAAGCCAAAAGGCTTCAATTAGTAAAATAACCCTTTTGGGCTTATAGCTGCAGCGAACAACTAATTTCAATTTATTCGTTTTGCGTTTCATTTTCTCATTCTCTCTTTCTTTTTTTTTTTTTGTCCTGCTCCTCTTCATGTTATAATACATTGGATTCCTGAATTGGACGGATATACTCAACTCAACAACAACAAAAAAACAATTGCAGTTCCCTTGATGATGGCCTACGTGACTCGATACATCTACGGCACAGACAAACTACGACCTAATGCCTTCGAAGTACGTGGCCTCAATGGAGTCTCAACGGGAATCATACATTGTGATGATCTGGCGATTCTCAGTCAATGGCTGAAACTAATAACGGACAATGTAGTTGGATTAACACATTTACAGGTAAGAGATCCAAATCCAAATTGATTGATGCAAATTATGACCTGAGGTAGGTTATTTTTGGAAACTATAAACTTTTTATAAAAACAAGAACTTCTATTATGCTTCGGTAAAAAAAAAAAGAAGAAGAACATTCTACAATGTTTTAAGGAAGTAATCCGAGTTCCCGGAAGGATTATGGGTTTTGGGCTTTTGGTCAAAAATTCGAAAGCTGATGTGGAAGGATTTCGTGAAACATTTTCAGGAAAGATTTTAATCCCAGACATGGTGCACACAGTCCACAGAGAGAAAGAGGGAGAGTGTCTCTTTTTATCCAGAAGAATCATTCTTGGGTTTTGTAATTGTGTATGATACAGAAACGGAAGGGACGATTCTCATCCTTCCGGTTATATTCTGTTGAACTAAATTTTCCGGTTAAATATGTAGATACTACAGTAATGTGAGAGGATTGGTCTGTTCTAGCTTTTTATTTTTGTTTCAATAGTAATTGAGGGAGAAAGGACAATGTTTTTGTGGCAATTTCAAGTAAATGCCATGTAAGCATTCCAGAAGACCATCAATCAGGAGTTTTTGAATAAATCTTTTCTGGTGCAGCTGCAAAGGGAGAGATAGAGAAATTTAACTTTTTTAAGTATTCTTATGCAAAAGGGGAGTGTTGGTTCAGTTTTGTAGAAAAAAAAATACTCAAACGTTCTTAAGTTTTGATTGTGTGGGTTAGTGCCCTAGATTAGAGTGCAACGATATGTTCAGGGATTTGAAATGAAGGGAGCAAGTCAACAAGCCATATTTTACTTGTGTCCTTGGTACAGGTTTTGTAAGATGAGGAAGGATTTATTACGAAGCTTTTAGGGAGGGGATCATACATGATGGTATTTGGGATTTTTGGTTTTTTTGTTTTTCCTTCTGTCATGACATGGTTAATGGTTTTGAGAAATGACAGTTTATTGAGCTTTATGGAGCACCTATTTGTTTTGGACTTTCAAAACATGTGTGCTTTTTATGGAACAAGACAAGCTTAAAGAATAGTGTCCACTACCAGAAAATGTGTTTTCGGCGGCGGTACAGCTTTGTATTTTTCAAACATCGTGTATAACAGTATATAACAGTTTTTAAATTCCTTTAAAAAAAGATTCGAATTCTGGCGCAAGACTGCTTTGCTATTTTTGCGGTTAGCAAAGGAAGTAGATAGCAGACTTTTCCGTCAGAAAATTTGATTTCTTATTTCTGCGCTGAAGATTAAAATTTGGCAATAGTAAACGTGAACTTATCTCTCGTAGAGGCTATTTCATATCTTCGTTGATCTTTTATTTTTAGGTCTGCTTTGCTATGTATCTTTTTTATCTTCTTCTTCTTCTTCTTCATATCCGAAAACTGATTGCAGGACATCACTGCTCCTAAAATCTACCCTAGAACATAAGACAGTAGTCAGATATTGATATTTCTCTCTCTCTCTCTCTCTCTCTCTATCTATCTCTCTCTATCTATCTCTCTCTTTCTCTGTCCCCTATTTTCCTGCAAGACAGTTTTCTGATGATTCCGACGCGCTGTCTGGTTTGACTCATCCAGAGAACTAATTTTTTCATTGCCTTCACATTGAAATCGTTGTTAGGGGTGATTATAATGAAAGTAATTCTACGTGGCTTTTCTACTCTGATCAGACTATACCGGACGGAAGGTATGCCTACATTTTTGCTGAGCTAAGTAACTTGTCAGATCATTGCAATCAACTTCAAAATATCCCAAATAGAACCGCGTTGACATACAAGAAAGCCGACTAGTACTCGTAGGTCTCAAAAATGTCTTCTAAAATTGTGAAGGGTTATTACACTTCCTCGATAGGAAGTAGAATCCAGCTCCAGTGAACTCCATACTTCATAACAGCCATTATTCTCAGAAAAATAAACAAGACACGGATGCTACAAAGCCAACCCGTTTGAGGATAAACGGAATAAGTTTATACTGGCATTGAAGTGGTTTTTAATGACGTAATCCATATGACTGCTACTATTCTTGAGAGTGTTAATGGTTTTATGGGACACATTTCATTTCGCACTCATTCAGTTCAGTTAAGAGTTCAGACCTCGAAGGTATACTGGCTTCCACGCTGTGCTGGTCAAGACACCGAGTAAAGTTTTTCATCTGTACTATTCTTCAGGTTTCTTTCAAATGCTACCTACTACTGTTGGGCGCAGCCAGTAAATCTAATGCCTAAATGTACCATTAAGGCATCAGATTGTTCGCTTGAACATCGTTGTAATGTTTTATCGCTACTTCTTTGAACAGATCTCTAACGAAATAGCTGGATGCATTTCTCCCCTAAACGACTACCCCATAATACCCCCATCACCAGGAAAGCCCATTAATATACCTCTAGCCTGGTTTCAGGCTTGTTAAGTACAGACACTCAATTCCGTGGAATGCTCCCGTTGTGATTAAAGACAACGTTGTTAATTTATGAACAGGATATCAATAACTTCTTGATTATATGCGTTTTTAGACGGCTCCAGCAAGGAGCAACTGATGCATTTCTGGGTATGAAACTTGACATTTATAACAGTCAAAATGAATGTAAAAAAAGCAAAGGACTGATAACACTTCCCTGAGGTACTCTTCGTTTTTTAGAATAAAGAATTTCAAACCTTGTTCTTTGATAATTCCTTTTTGCTTAAACATTATTTGTCTATGCACCAATACCTACAACAAACTAAAGCTTAGATACCTATCAGAAGCCTAGAGACGAGCGTTATGAGATACCATATACCGAGATGACTTTCATGTTGTTTTTTTTTAAATTCAGAAGATATCAAAAATCAACACTATTTTCCTTCATCAAGTTTTCGAATGAATATCTCACCAGCTTTATCAACAAGAACGTCAAGTGTGTCTCCAAAGTTACCAATTCAACCAAAAATTCATCGCAGTCCTGCCATCCACCATTTTGTTCCCATACCATGGCTCTCAAAAACCAAGAATCCGCAACAATAACCCAAATCATAGCTTCATCATCAAATGTTTAATTATCAAAGCAGCATATTTCATTTTCATAAAAGGATATTTTCCGTATGGTTGTTTTATTGCGGCCACATCGACTCTGGGATGCACTTGAACCAAAACAAAACAAAACAAAACTACGCCAATAAACCACCAAAACCGCGTAGCTTCATTAACTGAAAACCCAAAAAATATTTGTAAATAAAAATAAATTCCTTATCCTTCCGGTCATGAAACGGAGAGCAAACAATGCATTTTGGGGATACTATTTCAAAAATCGCTATCCATTGAATTCCTGAGGTATTTTATCAATATTTTATCCGCAAAAACTTCCGCAACACTCACTATAACACTATAGGCAATAAAAATAAAATCCGCAATGGTGTTAGTGTTCTATACAGCAAATCATATGGTAATATCAATTAAGTCCTATGCGTTTCCTCCGACTGATATCATATAAAATTACTAGTCCTCCCTGATGGAAACTAATTAAATTTACTATAAGGACATACATATAAAAATTTACAGATGTATGTATATAGTACGTCTGTGCACACAATACGGCGCGCGATGTAAAATACACATCTCTGCGGAAAATATACACATTTTCTGCGAGCGTTACAACAATAACAATGAACCTTAAAATAAGTAAATATTTCATCTTTTTTATAGGTTTTATGTGTGAAAAAAAAAAATTGAATTGAAAAGCAAAAAAAAAAAAAAAAAAAAACCAAACCAACAAGGACTCATATTTTGTATCCTTTTCCATAATATTTTTCTCTTCTTTATTTTTCAGATGAAGCTGTACAATCGGAATTTTGCTGTTGGCGAACGAATTGAATACATGGGCTGGGTGAATGAAGGAGTCATCAACAATAACATCTCGTGGCAGAGCTACAAGCCCAGATTCCTAGTCCTCAAAGGCACAGAGGTTATGCTTTTCGAAACCCCTCCGGTATGTTTGTATAGTTTTGAATATTATTTTTTTATTGATTGGGTGACTTGAATCAGATGGAGGAGGAGAGGAGGTGTTGTTATGCTTTTTTTCCATATAAGCAACTCAATTTTCCATCGAAGGATAGTAAAAATTTAAATTTCCCTCGTCCTGGCATCCAGTTAACTTGAGTCAACTCTGTTTAAAGGACGACGACGATTCCGGTAAATGTACCTACCGTTTTCGTCGTTGATAGTCTTGTAGTGATTGTTGACGGAGTTTTCCGTTTCCAGGACTTGAATGTTTGCAATGAATTTGAAAAGTGGTCGATGGAGTGCCCTGATGTGGTACAGAGGGGGTTGGTAGCATGGCAGTGTGGGAGCGGTCCTCAACTTAAGGCACCACTACGATGATGATGATGATGGTGGTGATGAAAATGTAGGTCATGAGGCATGCTTTATGCTTTAGGGTGCTGAATGCTAGCCCAGTTGTTCTGGCTAGGCTTCAAACCAAAACGAAGGATTTGTAAATGGGAACAAGGACTTTTTTTAACAAAAAAATAAAAAAAATTCTCTCTTTTGGCCGGGTATTTTGAAGAGGCATCGACAGTTTGTTCTCGGAATTACGTTCAATGTGCGGCAGATGCTTTTGCTTTTGGAAGTTGGAGCTTGGTAGAAAGAAGTGTGGACACAAGTCCAATTAATCAAACGAACACGCGTTGTTCTGCATCCGAAACAGCATTGTAAAGAATTCCCGATAAAATTGAGTGCTCATAAAAGCATCCGACACTTTTTGAGGGAGAAGGAGGATTGGGGGGTTGTTCTACATTATGGGATTGCTAGAAATAGTTATGGGGGAAGTGGAGGGCTCCATCAGTTGTTGTTTGTGCTTATCAGTTTGTTTTTGGGTATCATTTTCATGGTCTTTGGTTGTTTTGAATAAATGTATCTACACGAGTTTGTGTTGAAATGTTGATGAAAATGATATCATACATAGTCTGTTCTTCTTTTATATTATTTGTGTTGATCCTTGTTGGAAAGGAGGCAGGGAAAATTGGGTTCTTGAGTGACTTTTGTTTCTTCTATGTAGGACACGCAATTTCAGAATAAATTTCATTTTATTAAGTGAAATACCCCATATTTCGTTTGTGAAAGAATTTCCGATGGTTATAAAAAATTTCATTTAATTTTCGTTAAAAGTGTCCTCTTGGAGAGGGAATTGATTCAGGAACTCAGGAATCGGTCGTTAATTTTTATTGAACTCGAAAGCGTACTTCATAAGATGGTAAATGTTTTTTTAATCAACTGAAATTTGCAAAACATTTTTCAACAACTACTACAATTAACCCGCAGCTTCGCTAGTGAACTAATTGTTCTATTCCTCGGTGACAGTATTTTTTGTTGTTAGTTGTACGTTTTGATAACATGTGTACAAAATGTCTTGATGATCGGTTCAGTAGTTCAAGAGTGAAAAATTTATGTTAGGTATGGTTAGAAGGGGTCTTGGTTTGGCGACTGAATGAACTCACTCGGATTTTAATGGATACTCTGTACTCTCCAGGATTAGGTATAGGGTATTTATAGAGTTAGAAAAGGGAAATTATTATGGACAGTTAGTTAGGTGTGCGTATGAGATATCTTCTATTCTGCATGAACCCATAAACATTTGAAGCATCACTGTTCTGTGTGAAGCTGGGGCACTCACTGGAAAAGTGGAATGAGTCCTCATCTACATCTTCGTCTGGCCACCCTCAGAATTAGTCAGATTTCTTGATCACTACTCTGGACATGTTAGTTCCCATCAAAATGTAACCCGCCAGGAATAGAACCCAAAGGTCAATTGAAAAAAGTCCCGGCCATAGATTCTTGGACTCTCATTTATTTATGATTTATTCCTGCTCCAGGTGCATAATTATCGAGGTTACTGTTTGGCTTGGCTAGAGTGATGAACCAGCTATTGTATCTGCCGTTTCGTTTTGACTATTTCACTATTGAGTAGATGCGGCTTGGTCGGCTGGCAATCTTTGAAAATATCAATGTTTTGTTTTACAAAGTTCCAAAACCTCATCTTGGAAGACGCTGCAAGAACCTAGACATTTTACGGAGCTGCTTGACCGCCATCTCTTGCGGAACCAAAGCAAAAGGTAGCTCCTAGAACTTTTGGCAAAATTCTGTTTATTAGGAACTACATATTTGCTTTAATGGCAGGAGACAGCATTGAGTCCCTGCATGTTTTTAATGTCCTGTTTCTACTCTCTGCAATTGGATGCAAATATTGAACGCCAATGTCCTGTCATTTTTTTCAAACAGTTCAGTGGATTAGAAGTTTTATCGCAGAGACACAAGAAGTGTGCTTGAATACAAAAGTTAGAAATGATTTCAGCATTTATCTAAGAAAAATCGGGTTATTCAAAATAATTCGAAAGGAAGGGCCAGAAAATTTTACATTTGGTTTCTTTGATCTAAAATTCATTTTGGTTTATAAGAATTAAGAACCTACTTACTTTGAAAGGTACATATACATAGTACCTACAGGCATGATACAACTATACAAGATAGCGCATTCCAATTCTCATTTTGTTTTCGTTCTGCGCACTACGTCACGGACACGCAATAAAGTTTTCGCCTTCCCGTTTTAATTTTGTTTCTTTCTACTCTCTATAAACGTTCTACACAATGACATACTACACAAAACACATGTATAAAATATGTCAATGTGTTGTGCGCTCTACGTCACGGACATACGCAAAACGCAATGGAGTTTGACGTTTTTCATTCTATCATGCGCAATGACATAATATCTTGTTTAGTTGTGTCATGTAGTACATGCAGGTAATAAGTTCTCGAGCATTTTTAAGTTGCGTCTGCGTATCTGTCACAATTCTACAAAATGTGATTGTGTCAGTGTGACTATGAACACCATCGACACTAATAACAAATTACATTGTGTGGCGAAAACTCACAGCATATAAATATAGAATAGTCACAAACAGTCGCCATCTTGATGTTTGTTTTTTCGACAGATGCGCAATATAACAACCCATGCATTGCGCATGCGCATGGTGCTATACAAAACGTCAAACCATTGTCAAACTCCGTGTTTTCTTACGTGTGTTCTTATGACGTAGATCGCACAGAGTAGTTAAAGTTAAACGGGAAGGCGAAAACGAGAAGGAGCGAACTTCAGGTGTTCTTATGACGTAGATGCGCAGAACAAATCAAAAATGAAAATTGGAAGGCGCCATCTCTAGTATTTGTATCATGATAACAACCATAGATTGTGTACTGTGCTTATTATGAATTTTCTAGCAACAAGAATATTTGACATTTGTTTATCTGAAAAAGCTCCTACAACACAGTTTTTGACATTTTGGAGCAGTTTTAAATTTTAACACACTCCATTAAAAAAATACCTTAACACACAATCAGACACAGTACCTTATAATATTCTTTCCCCGATTTTAATAGGCCAGTATTTCAGGCACAAAATCCATTAGCACATGTATTAGTTTCATTTGCACCATAAAAATGTGTTCCGTTGACATCAAATTAATGTTTATGTTCGAGGACTCTCATTATTTTATGCCAAAACCAGCATGGATTTGGCAAATTATTAAATAGAAGCCTTCTGTTGCATAATGATGGCCTTTTGTTGTTGTTCTTTATTATTATTATTGCACAAGCAGTCCCAAATTATTATTCCAATTATGCTTGAATAAGCACATACATAAGTAAAGGTAAGGGTATGTGTATATGTATTGTATAAACATGCACGTATAAATTATGCTATTTCCCTCAAGGATATGAAGGTTAATGATGATACTCCCAGCGAGCAATAGATGGCCTTGTTGTCACAATATTATATAGCATCTTCCAGAAATTAAGGATACCACATAAAAGTACATTATTTATGATGCCATTGGTTAGGGAATTGTTCTTTAATAAAATGTTGATCGATGAAAGGATGTAAGTAGGTCAAGTGGAGAATAGAGGAAGAAACATTGCGGCGACAAGGAAATCTGGCGCCATCCAGTTAATGATGTAACTTAAATGTAACTAGGAAATTTAATCTCTGGAAAGTACACTTTAGGGAGGGGGATTTTAATTGGTTTGGGATAAATTGAAGCATGTTGATTGGTAAGAATGTGATAAAAGAAAATTTGATGGAAATGTCTAAGGTCAAGGTTAAATTGTTTTCGTTGCGAGTTTAATTAGCAATAATTAATTTTGTGGTATACTATTTTTAACTTGGCTACGTGGAGTTTCTATGAGGTGTGTCCTTGTATTGGTGGAGGTGATTTATTGTGGGGCTCTCCAATAAAAAGCGAAAAAAAAACAAAAGAGGTATTTGTTCAAAAGTCGGCAGGAGTCACGAATGCCATCAGCGATGCCTTAGCCTTGAATGAGAAGAAGTAGCCAGTGACTAAAATAAGTTTGAAAGTGAAAAATACCAAAAGCGTCTAGATGGTCCTCAGCAGCCGGTGAGATTGGTCACGGTTTTTATGGAAGCTATTGTGACTTATAGCTGCACACCGGGACAGCCTCCCACTGCATACGGGGAAAAATATCCTGCAAATAGCGGAGATGAAACAGTGACTAACTGTTGCACCGTTTCCACTGAGTAACACCGCCGTTGATGATGCCATGATGAATTACGATTTCATGGCTAACCAGCGGGTCTCTTCCATCGAAGCTTTTTGGGATTCCATCCTGTGACGGCGGTGGAACTGTGACTTGCAGTTATAACTTCGCTGGAGAGATGAATATACACTCTAAGCACATAGAGAGAGAGAGAGAGAGAGAGAGAGAGAGAGAGAGAGAGAGAGAGAGAGAGAGAGAGAGAGAGAGACGACGACGACGAAACGTTGTGGAAGGTAGTGATGATTTTTGGTGACTCACCATTGTCTTATTTTAACTCAAAGCGGTCTGACAAACCAAGCCAAAGCGATCCTTTCAGGTCACCATAGCGGAACTCAGAAGGTCAAAACCCAACATCAATGCCCTTCATCAGTACGGACCTTTTCTTTAGTAGAAAAAAAAATCACAAAACAAAACGTTGAGCAACGTTCGGTCTATTGCACCCTTAGAGGAAGAATGCCGTTCCACAATCCGCTTCGACGATCAAGAAATGCTAACAATAATTTAGCGGCTTATTGCTGCAACTCTGGCAAAAGACAGAACGGTGAGACCGTGCTCTCACTGTAGCACCCTTAGAAGTAGAGTGACCATGACAAAAAAACAATGAGTTTGAACTCGGTCTGTAAAGAAAAAACGCTTCACGACAAAAACGGTTGCCTTATGCCAGTTCACTTTGTAATTAACAGCAAAGGTAGGACGTCGAGTCTTGTTTTAGGTTTAAGGTTTTTTTTATTTATTTGCTTTTAGTAAGTTTACATATCAGAGATTATTTACAATTCATTTTTTTCCTTAGACTGGCAAGTTTAAAAATCTGCGAGCACCGAAAGCAAGGGGATCTGCTTTGTTATATATTATGAAGATAGTAAACTTATACCATTTGTAATTAAAAAAAGTGTGAAAGCTTTTAAATGAGCTTTAAAAACTGTCATATTATTTTAAGAGATTCATGCATGACGCATTGATATCTTAAAAGATATCACTTACTCGATGTTTTTTAAAGGTAAAAATATTTTTTTTGAGCAACGTTCGGTCTATTGCACCCTTAGAGGAAGAATGCCGTTCCACAATCCGCTTCGACGATCAAGAAATGCTAACAATAATTTAGCGGCTTATTGCTGCAACTCTGGCAAAAGACAGAACGGTGAGACCGTGCTCTCACTGTAGCACCCTTAGAAGTAGAGTGACCATGACAAAAAAACAATGAGTTTGAACTCGGTCTGTAAAGAAAAAACGCTTCACGACAAAAACGGTTGCCTTATGCCAGTTCACTTTGTAATTAACAGCAAAGGTAGGACGTCGAGTCTTGTTTTAGGTTTAAGGTTTTTTTTATTTATTTGCTTTTAGTAAGTTTACATATCAGAGATTATTTACAATTCATTTTTTTCCTTAGACTGGCAAGTTTAAAAATCTGCGAGCACCGAAAGCAAGGGGATCTGCTTTGTTATATATTATGAAGATAGTAAACTTATACCATTTGTAATTAAAAAAAGTGTGAAAGCTTTTAAATGAGCTTTAAAAACTGTCATATTATTTTAAGAGATTCATGCATGACGCATTGATATCTTAAAAGATATCACTTACTCGATGTTTTTTAAAGGTAAAAATATTTTTTTTTTTTGCTTTGAATCCTTTGGTTTTTTTCATGTTTAGAAAAAGAGAGCTACTTACTTTTGATATGACTGAAACTGTCTCAAATATATTTATATTCCCAATTTAAGATATCAAATTCCCTCAAGGCTTTCCTGATGCATACGTTCATCTTATATAATATCCACGCAAAAAAAACCCCTTTTGTATATCATTCTCCCTAAATTGCTTTTGAAATTCAATTTCCTTTAAATTTAAGGATCACTTTATACACAAAGATACTGAGTACAGATAGATTCAATGATTTATTTTGTCAATACATTGAAGCCAAGACCATCCACATGTCTTTAAAAGAGCAATAGCTCCAAAGAGCTTCGGAGGAGTATGTTGACATGGTCATGGTCAAAGCTCCATATACGGTCAAACCCAGGTCTGTCTAGTCAATACTTAAAGTTTTCCGAGGTATTATTGTCAATCCAAAGTGGAGCTTTTCTTTCGGACTGTAACGGATATGATCCAAGTCATATCTGTAATGTGTCTGGGAGCCAGCTGATTTGCATTTCGTATCCACAGTGAGCTCGTAGATCGATTTTGTCAATGTTATAACTTATAAGTCTATGTATTGTATTTAGATAAAGCAAGGTTAGGATGAACAACCGGACTTGCATATATACAACAATACATTTATACAATTCGTTCCATCTCCACGGGATTGTCGAGTGAACATTTCAATTGGAATTCTTGAAGAGACGTCGTCGTCGTCGTCACTCAGTCATCAAATAGATTAATGTGAGTCCACGGCAAAAGACAATCGAGTACACTATACGGTTCCTATTGATTTAGTTGTGCAGGCACTTCACTTCAGACATTCATCTTTGTCCTTCAATAAGAGCCAAGGAAACTGAAATCACCGTTTGGTTTGTGAAAGACAATTCTGCGTGAAGTGTCCCCTGAAGTCAAGTTCACCGATTTACCCAACCCTCACTGAAAATAATGAAAATGTGATGAGGGTATGATTGTGAGGAGAGGAAAAAAGGCCATTCCAGACAGAATCGAGAGGAGAAGAAGGAGAAGAAAAGTCAACAGTTTGAGGGGCCGTTATGTGGGCTAATAACACTTCATCAGTAACACAATCAAAATCTCGAGCAAGTGGAACAAATTGGGGTTATAACCGTTATACAATGCCTTGACACTCTTAATGGACACCAGAGTTTCAAGGACATTATAAAAGACAATCATCAGTGGTGATGATGGGCCTTTTTTGAAACTAATAAAACCCCTATACTCCCTTCCTTTGCTCAGTTAAGTGAACCAAAGTTTATCAATTCCCATTAAGTCCCTGACGATAGAGAGAGAACAAAAAAACAAAATGAAATTATCCTTTCATGCAAAATGGCCACTTAAGATCAAACCAAACTGTGGCAAAAAAGGTGATTAAGTTTCGTGCAAATGGCCGACGGGGTAATTATTTCAAACGATTATTTGCTGCCATAAATTTCTACAATTGGCTATAATTTCTTTTTGGTTTGACAGCTTTTGGGTGTGACAACAACTGCGATTGTGTTGTTTTGTAACTTTTAGTGTAGTAGGTTCATTTAATTTATTATTTGTTTGTCGTTAGTTGTTTTTTCGTGTTTGAGTATATCCTTATCCTATACGAACAAGGCTTCTATTAAATAAATATGAATTCATGTCACTGACAAGTTGTTTATTGACAAACACAATTCTTATTGAAATGTATAACAGTATCACAGCGGGAGCTGTCAAAGATAAATTGGACAGCCAGGGTCTTTATACCGGAGGCATATAATTTATATTGAGAAAAACTCAGATCGATTCTTTTATAAAACTGGTAGGTACTGTTTTTCTCTTTTTTTTTTTAGGTACAAGGTAGTATTTTGATTAAACGATGACGGTGATTTATATTTTTATATTTTAATATAATGCCACGGCTGGAAATAGAACACACCGAAAGGCCAACTAAAGCTTGGACTCGGTTGTCTAAGTTATCAGTTGATATGCCATTGCGTTGACATTTCGTTGCCTATTGACATTTGACTCACGATTTCAGTGAATTGGTAAAAAAGGACCACGCCACGCAACGAAACGTGACATGTATTTGACTAAAAATAAAAGCTCGCTTGCGTTGCGCTCCCTATGAGTTATTAATGGAACGAACGACAAACTTTGCTGTTGTATTTTTTTTTTTTCTTCTGGTGGTAGGAAAATAAAACGATGTTTTTATTTCACAGTGCAATATTTTGCAAAAACAGAATGGAAAAAGATATATTAAAAACTCATTAAGTCGCGGTGTGTATCCGCGACTTAATGAGTTCTTAATATATCTTTTTCCATTCTGCTCAAAATCTCATCAAGCATGTACATTTTCATTTTTTTTCAATCATATAACGTACCCATACGTACTTCAATTCCACACACACTCTCTCACATGCTTGATGAGATTTTGAGCAGAATGTATTTTTTATCTGTCAATACTTAATGAACAAGTCATTGATTATGATGTTTACATGAGCTTCTAATTGCCAACTTCACGTTGATTCCAGTGTAACTAACAAACAGCTCTACCAAATCAAGGCGCCGAAAAAGAGGAACCATAAAGCTGTTGTTACTGATTTCTTTAGGTATTGTAGCTTAGCCAGTGACATCTATGCTCGAATAAAATTTATTTTGCTTAAAATATTTTTATCAGATGATAGATTGCGATAGTTGACAGTTGACAGTTGTGACGCAATATTATCTCGATATATAACGGCACTGAAACGGAACACCTTTTTTGACTTTGGGGTTGACTTTTGAAGTGAAACTTCTTTAAGCGCATGAGGGTTAAATTTTTACGGATGAAGCGGAAATTATCGCGACGGAAATGTGGGATGTTTCCGTCCTAGAAGGGGGAGAGATTGGGACCGATTGACAGAGAGTGAGAAAGGGCGAACGTAGCATGAAGCACATAGCCATGGAGCGAGAGTAGGGATCAAGCGAGTGAGAAAGATCGAGAGAGAGAGAGAGAGAGAGAGAGAATGAGAGATTGAGCGAACGTCGCATTCGCATTACGCACAGTGCCATCGTGCCATGGGGAGGGAGAGCTGTAGGTTAGGTAAGGTTTGTTTTATTATATCACAAACTGGTTTTGCATATCAACTGTAGGTAGGTCGGCAGCTGATGGTTAAAAATAGATTGGCGGGTAGCAGGGATGTGACTTGGTGTTTGGTATTAAAAATGTGATGTGTGTAATATTAAATTTGTTAGGCGGGTAAGCGGTCTTAAGAGGCTGCACTGGTCGGTTGATTACCAAACATTCAAAACCCATGTGCATTGGTATCCCCTTTAACCACCATGTTTAGAATTCCTTGACGCTTGGTAAACCATAATAAGGGTATCATTTACCCTTTGTGTGCGGGCTCATTATAAAAACATGCTGATGAAAATGAAACCACACAAGTGTCTTTCCTTTTTCATAATTCAATATTTAATTTAAAACCTTCCGAACTGCTCAATCTATAAGCTTTCCGCATAAGTGAAACAAGAAAATATTGATCTTCAAAGTATTCATCGTCATCATCTTTGAAATTGTAGAACATCCCAATATTTGCTTTCACTTTTTTCCCCAACATTGTCAGCGACTCTATGTTTGATTGATATCCGACCAATATTACCCTACTCCATCATTTATCTAAAAGTAAACCCCCTTGGCCTTGTTATTCCTGCTCAATTAATAACATCATCAAGAAAATATCAAAATACCCTTGTTTTCATCATCCCTCCAACTCTCTTAAAATCTGTCTTAAATTTGAATACTTTTTTCTTCTCTGGAAATGTGTGATGGAAATAATGCACGTGTTTTCTTTTAATCTTCGCTCCTATTCACTTCTAAAGTCACATCACCAAAAACTCATTAAAACAACAACAACAACAACAACAACAACAACAACAAAATCCTGATCCTGGTTCTCCTGCCAAAGAAGTCCAATGAACTTTTCTATAAACACAAAAAAAAAAATTATAATAATGTCGAGTAACTTTACATGACAATTTGTGGGTTTTGTTGGAAAAAAGTTCAGACAAGCCTATTCTTAAGGAAGTCAGTAGGTAGGTACGCCAAAACGCTAAATCTACTTCCTTTGAAGTTTCGGTATTCCTTAGCGGCTATACGACTTCATTGTAAACGCCGCCGCTGATAGGTATAATGGTGCTGAGGATGAAAAAAAAGTTCTCCATGAAACTTACACAAGGAGCACCATCACTTCATGCTGCTTTTTGTGGATAAAGTTTTTTTTTTTTTTCTTTTTCAAAACAAAGGACACTATACTAGATATACTTGCCTCTTCTTTACCACACCTTCCAGGATAATACTTTCTTCATTTTAACAACTAAAACAAAGTTTTCCCTTATGTATATACCCGTATAGTATGTTTATGTATAAATATTCATGTACTAAATTATTTAAATGTTGTACACAATTATTTTTTTTATTTTAATTCAATTTCCCGATTGTTATTCGTCCTTTATTTTTTCTTCTTTTATTTTATTGTTGCAGCTAAACGTCGCAGGATTATCTAAGGCCCTGGTTATCTACAAAGTTTATCAAACAATGTTTCGTGTAGTTAAAGAGTCAGAGACTGTGGATAGCCGCCAGCATTGTTTCTTGCTGCAGAGTTCAGGACATGAGCCACGATATTTGAGTGTGGAGACACGACAGGAGTTGTTGCGAATCGAGAACAGTTGGAATGCGGCAATTGTAACGAGTGTCATAAAACTTGGGGTAAGTGTGTACAAATACGGTTGGATTTTTCCTTCTTCGTATTTTTTATTCGAATTTTAATGCGGTTTAATATAAAACATGTGTGCGAATGTATTTGTATGGGCATGTACATGAATTTTGAATGAGTTCACAACATATACAATATACATACGACAAGGTGAAATATTTCATCCCAGGATACTTTTAAGGGAAAAACAGTGTTTTTATTTATTTTTTGTGGCATTTTATGGGAGCGGCTGCTAAGCGATTAAGAGGTTTGTGGGTCACGTGGTGGTTGTAAATTTAAAGCTCATAAATAAGCAAATCCTTAAAAAAAATATCCCCCAAGATTCTTGTTCTTTAAGTGATGTAGGTATTTGCATTAATTCGTTGGATTTTCTCAGCGGTCATGTTGGAAGTGTTGCCCTACATTTATCTTCTTTTTTTCAAGACTTTAAATTGATGACTTTCCTTAACTTGAACTGTGGTTCAAATAAATTAGGGTAGTTTTTTGTGTGAAAAATTTGTAAAGGGCAATATTTTTATAGGGTACTTTATATATACTCTTTCTGCGTGTTAACTAAAGCTAAAAAAGAGTTGATGCTTTTTATAAACAGAGCTTTGATACCTGCTCACAGGGACATCCTTGTCATTGTCCCTCCTCGTGTGCTATTTAAATATCGAGGTCTCATTTTAGAATGCAACCTAAACTGGAAGTGACATATGAATATGTCCTGCCTTGTACGTCTGGAGCAGTACATTCGATACGAAGTGGAGCCTACGTTTAAAGAAGGTTTTATTGCTACACCACGCCCCATAGTCCCTGTCCTTATATACCGATTGCTTGCCATTATTCACAACTTTGGGGAACCTCATTGCTCCTGAAGACTCGACGCAGTTAGCGTTTTTCTTTTATACATCTTAATAATGTTTGTTTTGTGGAAAAAACCGTTGGACAGAGAGACCATATACCTATCCATAGCAACATCACGCTACAGATTGGTCAGGAATGTTCTCGGTGACAAAATCTTCTCCGAAACGCTCAACGAGTCTATATTTCTTTCCGAATCCTTAATTTTAAAGTGTTTTTAAAGCAAGATTTTTGGCGATCAATAAGAAGCATGCATACCAAATCATATCCTTTAAGATATTGTATCTTACAGTATAAATCTACTCAAATAAATATATGAAATATAAAAAAATAAGCTGGTTCAGCTAAACCTGACCAGCGCCATCAAGGTCACTTTGTTTTGGTTTCCAGAGCATTAAGGCTTTTTATAGAAATAAAAGTTGCATGCAGCTTGACAGATGAAACCGCCTAGCGCTAACGTTACTAGTATACTTGTAATTTTGTCTGGGAAGACGTGACACTTTTGAGGCTTTTGTTTGCCGAAGCTGAAACTAGAAGTTGGAAAACGAGTCGGAGCTATAGTCGGAGCCGGAAACTACAAACACATGACCTTTCAAAACTTTAAATATGCACAAATTCAAAATTATAAATACGAAAGAACCGAAACCGCAGTTGGAAAGTTGGAAGCTTTAATATTTCGCGAAAAATTGATTTTCACTAGACAACAACAAAATGGTTTATTTCAGCTCAAGCACGCGGCTAAAGTTTACTCTTAAAAACCCCACCCATTTTTCATTTACATTATTTGTTTCATAATTTTATTTTGTTGCCAACCCAAAACTGTGACATACGTATGAATACACATTCATCACTGTCTGTGCATTTTGCGGTAACTTGTTCCATGCATCTGCAGCCATCACAGGCGTGTAAAGGGGGAAAGAAACAAACCCATTGTATATTATATACATCTTTATAGTAATTTCATGGAACATTTTATTTTAGTTCTGAACGTCGTCAATGGCGGCGCTAGTTATCTTATCTATTTTACATCAAATGTCTTCTATTGTTGTTTTCGCTTCCAATAGCAGTTTAGACAAAAACCACTAAAATTACTCTCCAATCAAAACTTGTGAACGTCGTCCATAGATGGCGCACAAAACGTTTCGCTTTTTGGGAATACTATAGATTTTAAATACAATGACAAACCTTCTTCAAATAGAATACGCATCAGCATATTTTCAGCTTGTATGCACGTATATAGAAAATCCCATTCGACGGTCACTGTTATGTGTTCTCTTTCTATGCTGCCAACACAAACAATAATTTCATTGAAAATTGTTTTTTCACTTTTTTTTGTGCGTTTTCTACTTTTTCATTCAAATTTTGTGAGACTATTCCATTTTCTTGTTTGTTTTTTGTTTTTACATTTGCTCTTAAAGAAAAATGGTTATGTTCAAATTGTTTTTAACATAACTTTCTAACTAAATTAAAAAACATTATATAAATTAACGTATATCGAAACTCTCATACAAATATTTATATTCTTACGCATAGGAGTATTTATTTTTTATTGGCAAACTTTAAGTATCTATTCCTTCTTAAAGAACTCCCGAAATGTTTCTCTTTTAACGGAAATACATCACGTCCCCTAAGGACCCTTATATGTTATCCTGTAAAATATTGTGAACAAGTATATTTATGCTTGTTTTGTGTTTGTTTTCTGGGTGTTTGTCCTAAATTCGAAAGTAAACTATCTTCCTCGACATTACAGAGCTCTTCTTCCAGCACCCAAACTAACTTCTATGCACACTTTGCTTTTAACTATCCATACGAGAATAGTGTTGATGTTTCGACCAGTCGTTCGAGTGACCTTCCTCAAGTCATAAAACTCCTTTGCTTATGTATATATACTTTTTTTTTTCTAGTCCCTAAATCAACTTTCTGTCATTCGCCCTTCCAGGGAACGAAAACGAAAACAAAAACAAACACACACACAAAAATAACTCATAAAAAGCTGACCCTCGGCTACCAAACCAACTATAGGAACAGAAACATGCAGAAGCAGACTCAAGTGTCCATCGGGTTTGGGGATAAAGATAAAGGCAACAAGATTGTAATAAAAGTTGTTTGTCATAAATAATTTCTATACATACAACGTGTGTATATAATAGATTAGTCTGCATGAATATAGAGAGGCTGGAGAGAAAGTATATTATGTTTTTGTTTCAGGATAAAATCGTCCTTTATGAAAAGTGAATATATGGAGCAGAACGCAAGAGTTCCTCCCGTTTTTTGAAACCTCTTTTGGAGTATACTAAATTATAGCCCCAATGCTGCTGCTGCTTTAGCTGCCAGGCGTAATTGTATTTTATCACTTAGGCTGATGTTGCGTACTTTAGAGCAATCAATAGATGAAAATGTAGGAATAAGGGCTTCCGATTGAAATTTACTGCTTCCAAAGGCAATAGGATATCAGATTAAATGAAATTTATCGACAAAAAACGTTCTTCATTCCTTTGTGCTATGAATATTTATACAAAAAAAATCAGACTTGGAAAATTAAGTTGTCTATAAAAAAAACAGATTGGTCTCTTAAAGAGGGTTTTGATGTCTATTGTTCGTAAAAGTTCAAACATAACAGTAAACCATGCTTGTAATTTTTTTTTGGGACTTTGTAGATTTGTCGAAATCTTTGTGATTCAAGTTTGAATTTTTGAGTTATAAACCAGACTTTATGCCCGATGGTTTCAGTTATGTCTATGATCTGTCGCAATTACTGCAAGCTAGAAGCTGCTTTCAAATTGTCTGTGTATTACCTATAAGCTATTATAGAAACAGATTCTAGTGCAATAGAGGGTAACACAGTCAAACGATATCATAACAGTTCTATAGATTCTATATACAATGGTTTCAATAAAGCCTGTGCCCTGGCAACAACTACAAAAAATATTAAATAGCACAGGGATAGGAATATTTTGTTACATCTTTCTTGCAGGGTTGTTCCCTACCAAAATCTCTCCTGGTGTACTGGTAATAAATCATTAATAGTTTGAAATTCTAAGGACATGCATTTCATGTTTGTTTTTTCCGTAAAAATCATTTTACTTAAATTTTGATATTAAATTAATGTCACTCCCTTCATACAATAATATTGAGTTCCATTCAAATTTGAAAGATTTGCTCTCAAAATCGAGAATTGCTCTTTTCAATGAAACTTGTTTCCATTTTATCGATGGATTGATAAGCACATAGCAGACACACTATTTTGACGTCACACGCAGAAATACCAGATATTCATAGATTCAGATCGCTAACTCACAGTATTGTCTCTCTTTTTGCCTACAAGCTGAAAATCAGCTGATGTGCCAAGTATTCTGTGAGTGTTACGTTCTCCCTTGCTTTTTGGATGGGAGCAGTAGGCAAAAGAAAAATTTAAATGACAGACGCAGGGATGGCTGCCATCACAAAATGCATAGTTAGGGATGTACATGTACACGTATTCACATTAGACACAAATATTTTATGGGTGTTTAAGGCAAGGGGGAGGGGGTACGAGTTGGCGCTCTGTATCCATATGTCTGTGGTCGATACATGCAACATGCCATTTTGGTATCATGTGACGTCACAATTATCGTTTATTCTTATTTTATGTGTTTAATAAATACTTTTTTAGAATTCGAATTGTTTTTACGAATATGAGATAGGTATATGAAAATCAAAAACCACAAAATTAGATTATTGTGATGTCACCAACAAGTCAGCATACTTTTCTTGGCTGTGTATCCATGGCAATTTGACTTTTTTTCATTTGGTTTTTGTCATTGGAAGAAATAAACATAATTGCTAATTATTGGTAGTTAATTGGATAATTAAAGTTTTAAGTTCGCTTATTATTTGTTTATTTTTGTTTTATTTATCACAGACTTGCACAATTTTTTAACAAACAACAAATCTCCCAACTCATCAGAGATCAAATCTTTAGTGTTGAGATTTGATCTAGATTTGCTCCTTTTTTTTGCAACGAAACTTGGAAAACTGGAAAAGATCAAATCTTTTGACAGAAAGAGCAAATCTCTTCTTGCTTTAAGTATCAAAAGGAAAAGGAAAATATATCCGCGATATATTTTATGGTAAACTTTCTTGCCACTAGGTATCGCATTTTAGCTTTTACAGTCGTCAGTACATTGAAACCCCTCAAGAATTGTTGACAGTTCGTTGACATGACTGCGTTTCACCGCGTTTTGTCAATTCTAGCTTTGTGATTTGAACTTTACAAAGGGTCGACCCATGTATCTTTGACAATCCCAAGAACTGTCAAGTAATCTATATTGTTCAATTCTTGATATCACGTAAGGACTACCGATCATGTATTTGTCGCAATCAACAACATCCATTTTGTTTTAATTATTTTATTTACATAACATAAACTAAACGTCCTCTTTAGATTCACAAAAATACTTGACAACGTACGTCACTTTAACAGATGGATCGTCATCTTATCACGCCCTACTAAAATACTTAGATCTATTTTAGAAAAAGCATTTTTTCTTCCAAAAATGCCTGGTAAAGGTGTGTTCAAGATTTTCAAAAAACGAGCTCGAGAAGCAAAGCTATTCTATGGTTTGGCCAGTGTGGACACACTACATGATTACTAATGAACTACCCAGAATAAATCTGCCCAAATCGACGTGAATTATAAAAGTTAAAAAGTAAAATCATATGACAAAAAACGATGTATGGTATTTAAATTTTGTTTGAAGAGAGCAGCTAATCGTATTAATCGCTACAATAAATGTTAAGTTTCATTGAAAGTCTGCAAACAAAAAGTGAGCAGGAAGAAATTGGTATTGGGTGCCATGTATTGGTGTTGGCAGCATAGAAAGAGAACTATATAGAACAACGACCATCGGATGTGATGCTTTGTTTTTGTCTATAAGCTGTAATTCTTCTGATTTTGATTTCATTTGAAGTATGTTTACTTTTCCCCTGTACATTTAAATAGTAACGGTTCAACACAACGTTAAAATAAATTACACATACAAACTCATGACTGCAGGAAGGCGACACGAATCCACAAGTTTTTCAGATATGTATGTGTATTCACACCTATGCTGATGTTTTTAGTTCGCAGAAAAAAACATGTAACTTTAAAAAGGAATATTTTCCTCACTTTGTAAAATGAGATTTTTTTTTTTAACCGATTTTGATAAAATTGATATTGAGTGGTATTGTGGAGTAAATGCAACTTAAAAGGCATGGAATAGAAAAGTTCACACTAACAAATCACTCTTCTCTTTTAAAACAAAAATGAAGACTTTCGTTTCAAAGAATATTTAAGATAACGCTTTGCTTTAGTTTACAATACTTCGTTCGTGACTTTTGAAAATTTAAATCTGATTTCATTAAACTGACAAGTCAAAAATGTCCCACATTTTTGAGATACCCTTGAGACAGTATACTCAACCCCAAGTTTCAATTTAATTCATGTTAAGATCCCTTTCATTCATAAATCCTTCAAGGACATTCCGATGTCGATTCCTTCTCCGTTTAGATTTGTTTTCTATTGTCCTTAACTTACTATATATGCATGTAAGATATTATTAGATTTTTTTTACGACTTGTCATCTGAAAACTTTATCAAACATTAACACTTTTAGCAAGTTTATGACACAAAACATCCCAAGCCTACTCGTATATGAAAGTTTCTCAAATAAAATCGAGAACAAAAAAAAATGAAGAAAGTAATCTTCAACTTTTGAACATGCCGCATGAGACGTTTTCAAAAGAAAATCCATTAAACTTTGGCCGAAAATATAAAACTTTAGTTTCAACTTCAACTTATCAATAGAAATAGATGTAGAACGTTCTTCGGTAGATACTGTGCATTTAACCGAAGAACCTTATACTCTTTCAAAGCTGAAAGGAAGTTGCCTAAATCATTCAACTCTTTCAAAAAATAACACACACACACAAAACTATGAGGAAGAAGACGAAGAAGAAATCAATGGCCGACGAAGAAAGACAGACGAATAGGAAATTTCCAGGCAAATCCTTTTCACGTAACCCATTATTTCTAACCAAGGGCAATATTTCCGCATTTTCCTGCCCTTCTTATTTTTTGCTATACTACGTTGTCGTATATATCGTATCCTTTGCCTGCAGAAATGTACTTTGTCCTGTTTATTGGACTTAAACTCTCTCAATTGGGGAAGGTTTTTTTTTGGGAAAAATATGAAAGGATGAGTTTGATGGTATAGTGTCGGGTTTGGGGTTGCTATGTTGAACAGGAACACCATGAATGCAGTGAACAAAGTGAATAATAGCTTTTTTAACGTTGTTCCTTTTTTCCTTTATTTATTTATGGTATGTACCTACGCCATTTTGTAGCGGAAAACCTTTGCTGTTTCACATCATGGAAAGAGTGGCGGATTAACGCTTGACTGGCAATCAGGATTCTCATTAGCCGAAGGGGCGGACTCGTCAATAGTTTGGCAATACAAGTTTTCCCAACTACGTGGCTCCAGCGACGATGGTAAATCAAAACTGAAACTTCATTTTCAGGATCATGAAACGCGTGCTATCGAAACAAAGGTGAGTCGTCGTCAGTGCTTTATAACAAGTTTTTAATTTCCTTTCCTAGCTTTTTTTTCTTTCTCTCTCTCTCTTTCATTTTGTTTGGTTATGTAGAACGTTTTGAGTTTTTGTTGTTGGAAATGTAATTTTTTTTTTTTTTCTTAATTTTTTGTGGTCTCTTTATATTTGGTATACGAGTATACGATGAGAAATTTATTTTCAAAAACACAAGTTGCTTTTTAATCCCATCAACGAAAATATATGTTAAAGCTTATAAACAGTTCTGACAGTTTGTTGGAAAGTAGCTCCTTTTTGAATCAGAGTATTTTTTTTTTGTTTTAACTTTTTTTTTAACTAAATTTACGTTTAAGGATTGAAGAGGACCAAGTTTTCTCGCTACCGGTGAAGGTTAATGGCATTGTTTTAAGCTTTTACATATTGAAGTATTAAAAATTTAAAATTCATATTTTCGGAGTGATTCAGTATCATGTTTTTGAGGATAATTTTTGTTATTATTTGAAAACAAATCAGATTAGCTTAAAGCTCAGAGCAGAGTTTTGGATGAAAATGTGTTCCAAATGTCTCGACATAAAATCAAAATTTTGAAAAATACATTTGGTTCGAGCTGCCAACATTCGTAAAGTGTAGCAAAACTAATAGTTTCTGTACGTCACACAAAAGTATTTTGGTGTATTTCTTGTTTTAATGGATCAGCTTGCAACTTAAATTTTTTTGAGCGCATTCAACTTTCTCCATCAAAGTCTTAAGACTTAAGATTAATTTTTAGCACCCTTACGAAAGTCTCATTTAATTCTAGCCAAGCCAAAATAAAGCACACTAGCTGAGTGAAATAGTATGAAGCTCCAGATTCAAAATTAAGTTTTTGTTTCATAGTGTACATTGGTGCATTTCAACATTTTGACAGTTCGTTGCAGAGCATAGCTCAAAGAGGGAATCTCCTAAGCTTATTTTGAGTTGAAAATTCACATATTTCCTTCGTTTCACTTTGTTTCCACTTTGTTTTAAGGTTAACTTAGACGATGATACAGTAGTACACACATTTAAGGTATTATCTGTCAAAAAAGTAAACAAAATAAAATGACTGCTCTATGTGACTATTCCATTCAATATAATGTGTTATACGTGCTCAATGTGTTCAATAGTCACAGTTAACCGCCATTTTGTAGAAAACCAAAAAATGCTCGTTTAATACATTACCTGTACTATATGTACCTAAATTTAGTACGTCTTATCTGACGTTTTGTGGCTGTTCCCACATTTTAACAAATGTCAAATTGTGTGAAATAGGTCAGATCTTGTGTGATTCACTGCCAATGTCACTCACAAGTGGTAGGTATTGTTAAGAAGAGCGTACAATTGTGTTCATGATGTTGAGATAAAGTGCCACATAATGGTTGTGGCAGCTGTCGACTAAAACTGGTAGTTTTTTTGACAATGCCGGCACGAATAAAAAGTTCCTTCCACCAACCGGCCTCCAGAAATGTTACTTTACATATTACAGTGCTTCCTATAGATTCTATCCAAGCAATGCAGAGATGTTTGTTTTTCTCTGGCCTAGACTAGAATATATGTATTTAGCTTTTGAAGTATGAAAGTCTCTAAGTTTAGAAGTGGGATAAATTTTGTGTGTTCTTACATTTGATAGTTGTATAATGTTTCGTAGGCCAATCATACAAATTTTGCTGACTTAAAAGTTCTTTGTTGAATTCCTAGGATTAAGAGCTAAAATGTTGCTTAAGCTGCGCTCCAAAATACATTCTAGTCCTGTCAAAAAATATGAACGCTAAGTTATTTCTTTATTCTTTTTGTTGTCGTTCATTAAACTAGAATCTTGAGTATTGAAGCTTATTTTTGTTTAAAAACAATTTTTTTTTCACCTTAAATCACTCTCATTAGCTTTTCTCTGTCTCATCAAAGCTTTCAATCATTTCATAAACGACTGAAGCGGTACCATTTAACCTCCCTTAAACACAATGTATATACTTTAACGGTATATCGTTGGTAAGGTGTTATAGAAGGGAAGTGCATAATATACTTTAGATATTTATATTTTAAATTTCAAGTAAGTCACTCTTGTCTAAATGAAGCTACAATGATGACATCAACGACTTATGAGAATAACCTAAATCCTTTCACTCAGTGTTGTTGTTGCTTCTAAGCAAGTACTAGACGACATATAAAAATGACTGAATTATGCACTTCTGACGTCAATAAGAAGCTAGGCAACTGTCATCTTTTGGTGAAATCAGCTGTGTGACGTTAAAATTATTGTGGATTTGCCGATGCAAAAATCAATAATTTTAGAATTTAACACACGTATACAATTTCTATATATATATATATACATTAAATCTTCTGTCATGAGCGTTTCTTTGTACTATTCTAACTGTATCTCTCTTTTAAGAAAACTAAAGTCAGCACTTTAGTCTTCAGTTCACTATTATTTTCAAATCAACTTCAAAAAAACCTCTATTTTTATTTAAATTCATTTTCAAACCCATTTTAACCCATCCTTTTCTAATAAAATTATGTATTTAAATAAATAATTAAATTTGTTTCGCTTGTAATTTAAAACATTAAAATGTTTCGTTCTTTTTTGTAATTTATTTTATTCCAGGAACTAGAATGCCAAGTGCTGCAAAGTTTGCTATTTTGTATGCATGCGTTTTTGACAGCTAAAGTTGCTTCTGTCGATCCAGCATTTTTAAGTTCAATTCAGCAGTCTTAATTAAATAATTAATTAATCAATTAAAATATATTTAAACACAAAAAAATAATGTAGGTTAAACTAAATGCTGTAATATTGTAGTTTAATTAATTAAAATTATTTATAAACATAACAGTAAATGTAGTGTAAATTATTGACAAAAACAAATTATATATACAATACCACAATTATATTTATTATAAGTAATTTATTATATTTCGAAGAAAACAAAAATAATAAAAACCAAAATTATTGGTGCAATGCCGATTTAAAAAGTATACTTTTTTCTTGTACTTAAATTAAAAATTAAATTTTAGCTTTTTGCTTTGATTTTTCTTAATACATTTTGATCAAATCTATTTACAAAATTCAAATATAATTTTTATACATTAACGTTCATTGTGCTTAGTTTAGTTGAAATTTGTTTTTGGAAAAAATATATTTTTGAAATAAGAAATCATAATATATTTTGTATAAACACAAAACATGTATCTACTATTTACACACAAAAAAGTTCTACAAAACAAAAACATAAAAATAAAATCTTAATCAAATTAATACAAAATGTGCATTTATATTTTTATGTATGTATAATTATTATACTTTTGAAAACAAATTTTATGTTTTGAATATTTTATTGAAATATCCAAACTCTCATATTTATCTTATATTTAATTTTCAGAATGCATTATGTGTATTTTCTTAATTTTGCTCTAATTATTTGTTTGATACGATGATTGAATATCATGGCTTAACTCCACAGTGCAACTGTGCTGAAATATTAAAGTCAGCGGGGTCAGCAACATAGTTCACTTTTCGACGTCGCAAAATTGAAAAGCTTACGACAGGTATTTCATGAACGCCGATTCTGCAATCATCGCAAATCAGCTGTCCTGAACAGCATTGGCGAATTGGTGTAGCTGCAGCTGTAGTATGTAGTGCTGTCAAATTTAAATTTACGTACCTAATTCCTACAGCACGGCTACAATTGATGTTGTCGCTGTAGTACGAAAAGTAGTTGAAGTTCAAGTAAACTAAACTCAGCTACATAAGTGTGCCAAAGCAATAAATGCGTTTATCGATTACTGTCCTTGCCTGTGTGAATACCCATTTTAATGTCACCTTAGCTATTACGGCACAAATTAGTGCGTGAAAGTTATCGATTTGTCATGAAAGATTTTCCAGTTGACAATAAAAGTTCTTTTCCGACATCGGAAACCTTCTGACAATTATATCCTTTGAAATGGTTTTACAACGTTGCAGAATTGCAATTAATAGCTAAATGCAATAATTCACAATATGACATGTGTTATCAAAACGTCAAGGTCTGAGTCCTAGTCACAACATCGATTTCAGCGTGATTTTTCTTTTTCCAAATAGTGTCGGAAACCCTTCATTCAAAGAATACCTTACGCCCATTTTAAGTGCTTGCTAATATAACAATACATTCATAAAGCCGAAAAAAAAGATGATCTTGGTTCAAGTATAGATGTTCAAGAATCCACTTTACGCACTGTCAATTGTAAATCGCACTACGCTACAGTGGAACTATACTTCAGCGACAGTAAACGGCATAGTTGGTATTCTACCCAACTATGAAACATCATTTGGCAGCTCAATTTCAGTTAAACTGCTGCTCAATTGCGACTTGAAGAAGTCCTGTAGTGCAGTGCAGTTTTGCACAGTGCAGTCTTTTCTTCAATATAGTTTACTTGAACATGGAAAATGATAAAGTTCTACAATATTTTCAAATTCAACATGAGCGTTGAGCGTTCACAAGAAAACAATAATGCAAACAAATTTGCAAAGCTGATTGTATGGCATAGCCAAGTCATGTAAAGAACTTTTTTTAGGAAATTGAAGCAATTTGAAAAGTCATGAACTTCAAGCTTACCTAACTTAATTTTTGTATGCGAGTTTCATTTTCTTTTAATCTTTGTATTGAATTCATATGACATCAACTACAACAGTTCAACTGTGTTTTACACTATAGATACGTTCTAGCACTGTCCAATGAAAATTAATTAAGAACTTCAAATTTGACAGCGTGAGAAACCATACAAAATAAAACATACATACATCTACAAAGTGCTTGTACAATGTTTTACTACAGCAACACAATGTAGTCGGATACCCAGGCGGAATACCTGTTAAAATATTGACTACATTCGAACTTAAAATTGCGAGTGCGGTGAAAGAGTAGATCAGCAAAGAGTTGTTTAACAAACACAAACTCCGTAAAAATAGAAGATATTCTGACTTTTTCTGTGACGTTAATAATTTGGAACGTACGATTTCTTTTGAAAGGCCTTATGCATTATGCTTCTCTGATTGCCAGTTTTATATATTGTTTTCCTGCGGCAACTGCAAAAAGAATGAAATCGGCGGTAGTCTAAGTAGGTATTTATTACATCCACATTATATTCGAACTAACCGTTTAAAAAGTAAATGAACTCAATTCATAAGACAACATCATATGGGTGTCATACCTAGTACCAAGTAAGGAACATCAATGCCTCCTGAACAGGCAGACCAGAAATACCAATCTGGACCACCAATTTAGTCCTTCCAGATTTTAAAACGGATGTTAGATAATAACTCCGTATTACAATCTTTTTCCTCAAAATAAACCAACGAAACATCTTTATAAGATTGCAATTTTTATTCTTACCACCCTGTGCTATTTTGTATACCCCCAAGTGTAAACGAAACAGCGTTTTAATATGTACATAAATACAATCAATTATATTTTCAATAAAACATTAAAAACCATGAAATAAATTTTTCGATTAAAACAATTTTAGAATTCCAAATAAACCCAGGTTCTTATAACTCACAGGGGGTACAATTTAATTTGTGTTCTAGGAATTATTCATTGTCATCGAAATCAAAATCATCTGTTAATCAGAATTAATTCTCAGTTTCATTTACGAAATATATTTTTGCCCAGTTAAAATTTTAATCATTTCAATGCCTGAAGCTTGAATTTTTATTTTATTTTACATTCTACAAATTTATATTTTTTTAAGCTCATTATAAAAACCATTTGCATAATAATATGCAATCCAAACATTTAAAAACACATAAACATATACTCATACATACCCTACCTACTTACTCATATACCAAAATAGTTATCCAAGCACTCATTAATTTTATATAAATTTTGTATGAAACGATTTATTTTGAAAACGAATACAAAAATAATTATAATAAAAAATATAAAAAGCGAAAAGACTATAATTAAATGCCTATAACTGTACGATGTAATTACAAAAAAAAATCAATGAGATAAAATTATCAATTAAATGTAACTTAGTACCTAAGTAAGCTTAAGATTTAAAAAAAAAATTTAAATTGAATAGGAAAAATTAGTTGCGAATGGTTAAAGGTTATTTATTTATAATTATTAATTCTTTTTTAAGCTGGCGTAATATTAAAAAAAAATTGCATACTTTTACCTGGTATTTCAAAATATTGGATAGTTAAAATAAAAAAATTGTTACAAAATAGTTTTGATTAGATATCTTTGAAAAAAAAAAAATTATAAATTCAAATTATATTCTTCTAGACTGTTTCTATGTTGTATTGAATTGTATATGAATATCCCAAAAGAATCATTAGTTATGGAATTAATTAAAAAAAAATGCTGTCCATGTTGTGTCAAAATATAAGAACTTTAAAGACACAATCATAACTACTGTCAACAATATTATGGTCTTCTGGCTGTATATACAGAAATCTTTATTCCAATGGGATTATCTAAATTTTTTTCTAAATCGAATCCTTATAAAAACGAAAATTGAAAACTCTTTAAAGGTGCTAAAAACTTCTTGACTTCCTGTTTTTGAATCTAAATTATAAATTTAAAAACATGTTATAATGTATAAATTATTAGATTTTTTTTTCTATCATAACGCATATCCATTATATTCCTTCACAAAAGCAGAAAATGTTGAAAACAATAACGTCACAAGGAGCGGTGGGCGGAGGCCGAGATGATGTGCCAGAAAATCACTTTTTTCTCAGCATAAAGGGTACCCTATGTGCTTTTCTGTACCTCTGACAATGTACATTTATAAAAAAAATTAGTTAAGATTTCACGAATCTATATTAGTGATCTAAATCTATGCGAACTTAAACATGGATTGAACTAAAAACTCATAATAAATTAAGATGTGACCTTATTGTTCTCAACGATTATTCCATACATTATTGCATCCATTTTAAAATAAAATACAAATTACATAGATGTAGCACTAAGACATATTTTACTGCACATTATTTTAAATGAAAGACCAATTTCACAATTGCACCGAATAACGATAGATAAATTACTATTAATAAGCGTACAACACAAAATAAAATTAAATATTATTATTATTGTCTATAAAATGCAGATAATAATTATTAAAAGATTTCTTAACTTGTTGTAAATAATCTATTATGGTTAGTATTTTTTTTTTTTTGCATACCCACCCGCAATTGATTTAGTATCCTTTTTCGTATAAGAAAATATTTATAATACATGATTTGTATAAGTTTAATTAGATATTTTTTATAATTTTTCTTTGATGTCATTGTGTACCTCTGAATTTGAAAAATTAATCATATGTTTTAAAGCTAATTACAAACAAAACAAAATTGTTAATATTTTAATAAAAATAAATTAAATCCACGTCGTGTAATTTATTATTATTAAATAAAATTATTAAAAACAAACTGAAAATTAATGATAATAATAAAATGTTATACTGACTAAACAAAATAAGATTTGATTTTATTTTATATTATACCTGGAACTTCAAAAAGACTTGAGTTATCTAAATAATTCTAAAAAAAAAAACAATAACTTTTAGACCCGCCCGCTCAGCTTTAATAATTGCATGAGTAGGTAACATTTCTCTCCCTTTCACCCTTAAGTAGACATTTTTTAAACTTTCTTAATCAAAAATAATAGTGCAGCATGTTCTCATCAAACTTATTCAATCTTATAATAAAGGTATGTTTTTTGAGTTATAAAAAAATATCCCTTTTTTGCAGGAAAAATTACTTTAAATACTCTCCTTCTCTATATCTGCACAAAATGAGCTCCACTTTCGGCACCTCCTATCAACATTTAAATTGTCTTTATAATGCCAACATGTTGCAACAACAAGTTTATCTTCAACTTACTACAACTAAACATATCTAATCAACAAACTTATTAGCTACATTAGCTTTAATCAAAACACTATGCTGCGACTTTGTTAACTTAACGAATCATATTACACAATACTACGAACATATCTTTTTTATGTACAGTTTTTTTCATGTATTTTTATCAATTGATTTTTATATCTTTTTATTATAATATTAATAAACTTTTAATACTTCTTGTTTCCTATAAAAGAACAATAATAAAAATAATCTTCGTTAAAAGTTCCTATAAAAGCTCTTGGTGGTTGTTTGCTTGTATATAATGCGTGGTGCATGAACTAAACAAAAGCTTTTTGTTTCGTTTAGTATTGGTGTGGGTGGAAACCTTAACTGAGACCAGTTCAAAAACCAAACAGTATGGGACGAAAGTAGCGGTTTTATTATCGACGATTAGAGTCAAATTGTGTAGTCTTTTAGTGACAAGAAAATTAATCAAATCTTAATTATTAGATTAAAATGTATGCTTGGAACTTCAAAAAGATTTGAGTTATCTAAAAAAATCTAAAAACAATATATTAGATTTTGTAGTGGTAAGTATGTTGAGGCTAGGCGCGCACTAGACAGCCAGTTCGCGGTGACAGGCCGCAGTGGCCAGGCAGCACAACTAATTTGAGTCTGTATTTATATGCTGTATTAGTACCAATCTAGCCACATGGCGCTTATACCAACTATATCCTTGACTACCTAAGTACTGCAGATTTCTAGATATAGTGAGGCTAAAGATAAGACAATATTAGGGGAAACTGCACTTCAACGTAAAAAAAAATGTTTCATAAGAAGTTTGGTAGGTTGGTAATCTACCCAAATATGTCACGCCGTGCCACCGCCAACCGTTCCGCTTGACTCCAGATCCACACTGCTGCTTAATGCGATTGCAGTGCAGTCCCGCTGAATTGCAGTTCTGCATAATGCGGTGTTGCCTTGAGGCCAAATATTTGATACACAAACACGAATTCCTCGAAAATTTCCAAAAAATAAATGTTGGGTGTATCAATTATCAAAAACAAAATAACCAATTTTAACTTAAAATGTCTTTGTTCATGTTCAAGGCCATTGTATAAACATTTTTATAGTAATTTCATAGACCATTTTATTTTAGTTCTGAACGTCGTCAATGGCGGCGCTAGTTGTCTTATCTACTTTACATCAAATGTCTTCTATTGTTGTTTTTGCTTCCCATAGCAGTTTAGACAGAAACCACTAAAATTACTCTCCAATCAAAGCTTGTGAACGTCTTTCATAGATGGCGCACAAAAAGTTCCGCTTTTTGGGAATACTATAGATTTCAAATATTTACAATGTCAAGGCTTAAAAACAAGTAAGGTATTGCATGTTCGTACATATAGGTTTTTTTTTTTAGCTGCATGGGATTTTTCGATGGTTTTTGTCTATGGTTTCAGAGTTAAGAATGTCAAACTGTGTTGAAATTTCTCTTCAGTAAGGATTGGCAATTAGTCTTGAATCGCCACGGTGTGTGGAGGGAGTAAAAAATAGACCGAAAATGGTCATAATGGAAAAAAAAGTCCAAACTGCTATGCTGGCGTAGGCAGCAATCTCAAGTGGCAGAACCCTGCAACACAAAAAGGTGCTTCTTTATAATACTTTACTTATACAGGGTGGGCAAAAAGAAGTCATCCATTCGATGTTGTTTGGCTCTCTTTTTTTCTAAATGAAAAACTTCGATTCCGTTTTTTGATTATGTTTATCTGAACCTTTAGAATTGTATTGGTATTGGTCAAGTCGAGAAGATGATATCGGCCCAATGGGAGCGGTCACAACTGATTGCTCATTTTATGGCATTTATCATCACTTCAGCGAGAACTTCGGGTGACATATTCTCGCACTCTTGTCGAATGTTGTCCTTAAGGGCTTCCACAGTCTTGGGCTTGTTCACGTAAACACGGGACTTCAAAAACCCCCACAAAAAAAGTCTGAAACTCCTCCTCGCTCCATGGCTTGTTCACTTGTATTCTGCATCTGTCTAGTCCACAAATGTCAAAACAGATTTAAAACTGGCGGCCATTTGCAAAAATGAGACCATCTTCCAATAGGGTGATTTCTTTTGACCCACCCTGTATACATATACAACGTAAATCGTTTAACGCCAGAACAATACTTCTAAATTGTGGAAATTTACTTTGAAAAAATAGATCTGTTCGCAAAGTTCATAGAGCATTTTTATCGAAGAATAGTGTTAAGCGATGAAGCTCATTTCTGGTTAAATGGCTTCGTCAATAACGAATAACCGTTAGATCTATTAAAATTGACTGTTTGATGTGTTTTGCACGATTATCATCATCATCGGTCCCTAGTTTCTTTCGGAATAAGGAAGGAGCTGCCGTAATGGTGTAAGGCGAGCATTGTCGAGCTATGCTGTCTGATTTTTTGTTTATCAAAATTAATCAGCTTAACATCCACGACATTTTATTAAAACAAAAGACGGGGCAACTTTCCATACATCGATTTTTTGGAAAATCAATTTGGTGACCAGAAGAACTGGCCCATCGTTCGAGCAACGCCTCTTGATAACTTTTTATGAGGCTATGTTAATTCATTGGCTTATGTCGACAAGCCAACAACTCTTCAACCCAATATTCATGCTGTACGGCCAGATTTATTGAAAGTGACAAATTGGACTGATCGAATGGCCTATGTAACTTGACACATGCCGAAAATCATATTTAAAAAATAAAAAGCTAAGACATTTTATCAACTAACATAAGCTATTTAAAGTCAGATAAAAATTCTGGGTGTCGATTTGCAAGCAGAAGTCGTCAAAAGGTTTCTGTCTCGGAACACTACTTGTTTTCTTGTCATTTACCAAAACATGTCGTTTAAATGATAAATTAGTACGTCGTCTGTACCAGTAGTTATTTTGCAATCATGAAAAAATATGAGATCAAAAATATTATCAAAACAACTTGTAGAAAGTTTAATGTCATTAAGATTTCGAACTTTTCACACATCTTAAATTATCTACATGAAGCTTACAAAAATGTTTTAGATGAAAAAAAAAACAGAAATATAAGGTATGACTTTGTGACTTTATGAGTGGCGTAACAGTCACCTGATTTTGTATGGAGACAAATCATTTCTAAATGTAGTAGCTAGTAGGTAGTGTTGATTTGTATACTACTTTTTTTTTTTTTTTTGAATGTAAACAGTTTTCTTAAATTTAGAATTTTAGAAAATAGTGCTCCCTAAAGAAATTAAATAATATTATAAGATTATTCTGACGTCATAAAATACCAAAAACTCAGCATACCTTGTATTACTCTTTACTATAAAGTCATTGTATATAACGGGTGATTTTTTAGCTGGTTTGGTTTTGGCAACACTGGTTTTGACAGCTGACGTGTGTTTAGTACCTTGTGTCACTGTCAAACAGCTTCAGTTTGGTTTGCAATTTAACCATGGATCGTCTTACAAATGAACAACGCTGGCAAATTATTGAATTTTACTATCAAGGATATCAAGGATCGAGGATCCGCTTTTTTATCGAAAAATTGTGTTCAGCGATGAGGCTCATTTTTGGTTGAATGGGTACGTAAATAAGCAAAATTGCCGCATTTGGAGTGAAGATCAGCCAGAAGCATTGCTACAGCTACCAATGCATCCCGAAAAAGCCACTGTTTGGTGCGATTTATGGGCCGGCGGCATTATTGGGCCATATTTCTTCAAAGATGATGCGAATCGCAGCGTTACTGTCAATGGTGAACGCTACCGAGCGATGATAACAAACTTTTTTTTTTGCCCGAAATGGAAGTTCTTGACTTGCATGATATGTGGTTTCAACAAGACGGTGCCACATGCCACACAGCACGCGAAACAATGGCGCAATTGCGAGGCGAGTTTGGTGAACAGTTAATTTCACGTTTCGGGCCCGTCAATTGGCCGCCTATATCGTGCGATTTGACACCATTAGACTATTTTTTGTGGAGGTATGTCAAGGCTAATGTCTATAGGGACAAGCCCGCTTCGATTGACGCACTGGAAGCCAACATCCATGCATTCATTCGTGAGATACCGGCCGATATGTGTGAAAGAGTATGCCAAAATTGGACTCAGCGGATGGGCTACCTGAGACGCAGCCGCGGTCAACATTTGCATGAAATTATCTTTAAACATTAAATTGCAAGGTTCAAACTATCGATTCAAATAAATATTTCATTCATTTTTTCGAATTTTTTCTGCTTTTTTTTTTAAAGTTCTAAACCTCTTAAAAAATCACCCGTTAGAAACTTTAGTAATTTTACTTGGGAGTTTTGCTGGTAAGCCGCGGATGGCAAAACAAGACATTAACTCATTTCAGATTATAGGTGAAGAAGGAAGAGGTGGAAAAAGAAATGGAAGAAATTAAAGAACATCTGCGAATTGTTTTTTTTTTTATTTTGTTCCTTAGTTTAAAAAAGTGTTTCAATCCTGGAAGCCTCAATAAAAATCGAGCTTTATTTTTAAACCGAAAATAAGTTTTATTTTCACAAAAATAACATAAAAGATATTAATAGAATGATAATAAAATAAATTTGCACTTAACCGAACTATGCTTTTCATAGTTTCTTCATTAACGAAAATAAAAAAAATATTTTAGTTACAACACAGGTATTGAACTTCCAAATGGCTGCTTGAAATTTCAATTTGTGTTGTTTTTACCAAGAAAAATTATGCATTATCAGAACAAAATTCATAAACTTAGTAAAATACACAGACACATTTCTCTAATAGCCTTGAGCGAGACAAGGTCTATGGCTGTAAGACCTTGCCTTTCATTTGAGCCTTTTCTTTAAACAACATTTTAATTTAAAAAATATAAAAACATTATACAAATTAAAGTATGAGCTTTCTTCAAAGTTTTTTCATGGCTGTTTGAAAAAGCTTCGAAGCTCAAACAAAATTAAAATATACAATAAGTAACTAATAATACTTTTATTTATAACAATTCCATGATAAAACTTATAATATTTATCTACATATTTTCACTTTTATAAATATTCACCCATAATAATGAACTTTTCTTAATTATTATTTTGTTTTTTAAAGCTTCAGTTACACTGATTGTATTTACAGAAATAATACCTAATCAAAGATTTTTGTTTGTCTTTGCTAATAATTTACTGTATAAGAAATTTTAATTTACTTAAAGTATATTTTGTTCGTTTACATCTTAAATATTTAATTGAATAAATATTTTAGCAGGTAGGTTAGGTACGAGTATCTATTGATCTGATAATGATAATATTTTGTTTGAAGCATTTATGACCAATTTAATACTTGTTTATTTGTTTTTCTATATTATCTACACAGCATGTTTTTCATTGTAAATATTATTTTATATATAATAATATTTATAATCATAATAATTTTTTTATATAAATTTAAACTAATTTTTTGTTGTAAAACTTTTGGTTTATACTTTTTTTTGTTATAGAACTTATTCGATATATTGCAGCAAGTGTTAAAAAGTATGTTTACAAATGTATTTCCTAAATTTTTGAGTTTTTAGAGCTTCTTGTTGTTATTATATCTTTTTTTTTTTTTTTTTGAACTACAAACGTTTTTTTTTTAATATTTCTGATAACAAGAAATTGTCCTTGTTTAACGAAACCTAATTACAAACCTAATTATACATTCAATTTGTTGTTGGTAATATTTTAGTAATTTTTTTTTTTGTTTATATATTTATACATAGTATATTTGAAATCTAGCAAATGGTCGATCTCAAACTTCTGCGCCATCTTTGGAGGCTGTTAGACGAACTTGCGTTCTTTCTACCGTGACACCATTGATGGCCACTTGGTGATCCCGCCATGGAGTGGTAAGGATTCGAAAACGCTGGAAAAAAAGTACAAACATTTCAAACGGATACTCCCATAGTGTTTGTAAAGTCAAGAGCCAAACCTGTGTAATACTTCCTGATGTGGTTAAGAGCTTAAAAATAGCCACAGCTGGAATCATCATCACCGAGGACCCAGCTATACACCAACCAAGTGCATTCGCCCATCCAGGATAGGTGTAATTTTCATAACTAAGTGGTTCATAGCCAATCAGGCCATAAACTGTAATGAAAAGGAGAAATAAAGGAGCCAAAAATCTCCAGCAAACACGCCAATAATTGCCAGGAGCAAAGCCAATCATATCACGAATATCCTCGCAGAAACGGTTGGTTCCTTAAGTTATGAAAACATTTTAATAATTTATTTATTTCAAAAACAAACCATCCCTTACCATAAATCCATGATACTGCTATAGCTTCGAAAAATACTGCCACAAGAATGGAATATCCAGCTGCATATCTGTCTAGAAGTTGAAAGAAGTAAAAGCCTCCCTGAGTACAACTGGCTAGTCCGACTACGAAATACAGAGAAAAAAGACCAGCGACAAATATCTCCCGGTTTCGGCCAATCTTGGGAAACTCGTCGCTAAGAGCTGTGATTATGGCTTCAGAACCACCGAACTGGAAAATTTTTTATTGAAATCTTCATCGTCTTTATATGATTACGTGTATCTTACCGAACTATCCAATCCTAATGTAAGCAACATCATAAAGAATATCAAAGCCCAGAAAGTACTTCCAGGCATTGTGGCTATAGCAGCTGGATAAACAACAAAAACTAATCCAGGACCTTCTGTGGCAACATCTTCGATATGTTGGCCCGAAGAATGGGCCATATACCCAAGTACAGAGAATATCACAAAACCCGCAATAAAGCTCGTCGCCGAATTGATGAAACTCGTCAATATTGCATCCCTGCAATAAAAAATTGCCGTCTAATCAAAATCTTTAGTCAAACCTTAAGGACAATCTTATACTTGTAAACATTATTGTGGTATTTATTGTAGGAAGCATAAGCTAACAAAACTCCAAAACCAGGTCCCAATGAAAAGAAAACTTGTGTGGCAGCATCAACCCAAACTTCAGCTTTGTAGATTGCATCGAAATTAGGATTGAGATAGTATTTTATACCCATTGCTGATCCTGGTAAGGTGATGCCACGTATTAGGAGGATAAGCAATACTGCATAAGGAAACAAGGCAGTGAACCAGACTACCTTCCCCGATGTGCTGATTCCTTTCCAAAGTGAGAAATAGCAAATGAGATAGACTACGAGCAAACATGCAGCCATGTCCCATTTAATGACACCGAGATCATGGATACCACTGCTTTCATTGAGTTCTAATATATAACGGCTATACAAGAATAAAAAAAAAATGGTAACTTTCAAGCTTCAAGATAAATCCTAATTGTACTTACTTGAAATACTCCGATGCAGCAGACTGGAACTTCTCTATAGGAGCCACTGTTGTTTCATTGTTAAATAGAGTTTGGTTAAATAAATCAAAACTGGCATTGTAAGCTGGCGTTACTGATTGGACAACTTCAAACTGCAATACAAAAAAAATATATTATATTACTAAAAGTTAACTGGCGCCCAAAGCAGATCCGTTAAAAAAAAAAAAAACTTACTGGTCTGCAGTTTTCCGTATTCCAAGGATTTTTACATGACGTCCATGGCAGAGTTTCCGTAAACGAGGCAAAGAAAAATCTCAAGGACCAGGCAATAATCACATTGTAGTAGAAGTCAACATAAAATGCAATAAGGACAACAGCATAACCGATTCCTTTTAATAGAGATAAACTTTTGATGGATCAAGCAAATATAACAATTCACTTTACTAACCTTTGAATAGCGGTACCAGTCTTCCCCAACACGTTATTGCTCCTTTTCTATTGTGTTGACCGAGAGCTAATTCCATATAGAATAGGGGAATACCACCAACTAATAACATAATGCAGTACGGTACCAGAAATGCGCCTGAAATGAATTTTAAAAATAAAATTATATTTTTTAATTGCACCTTCATTTGTCAGGTTAAATTAACTACTTTGTCGTAAAGTAACTTAACTTCACGTAACTTATAGGCTACTACTTCTTTATTATTATGGAAAACCTACAGGCTACAGATCACTATATTATATTTAAACCATTGTATGGAATGTGGTCAGTAGTAGCTGTGTCCACTTCCGAACGCTCTAGGACCGGAACTCAACATATTCAGTTTATTTCTGCTTTTTGCAAAATAGCAAAATAGTTATTACTGTAATAAAAAAAATTTCCAGAAACCATCATGTCAGTGTGTTGGAAAGAATTCATTCTCAAAAATAATCCGACCAAAATAAAAGCCGTAGATTTTCAGTCTGTTTTAGACATTTTTTACGAACGACAGCACTGGCCGTTTGTATATGTGATTGTAGGTAGTTTTTCGTCGATAGATGGCGCACCTCAAGTGGTAGTACTATAGTTTATATCAAAGCTGCCCAACCTTTTTATCTCTTGGGCCAAATTGACGACAACAAAATCACTGGCGGGCCTGTATAGCTTGTTTTGCGAAAAAGGAAAAAAATGTATTTGTCATTTATTAAAATAATAAATTAAATAGCATCTCTGATAGAAAAAGGAACATAAATGTAATGTATTGTATTTAATAAAAACGTAAAAATAAAATTCAGATTTGAAAAAAGCTTTTCACAAACATACGTCGATCCAAAACTTCACAATGGACAATGGAAGAATTTTTGTACGTACGGTTTTATTTTTGAGGAAGGTGTTTAAAAAAACTGCAGTATTTGTATTTAAAATCACGATCACCCTCAATAACTAAAGACTACATGTCGAAAAAGTGGGCATAGGTGAAAAAAGGTCAAAAGTTATTGAAACTTGGGGGGTTTCGTTCAGGGGTGGTTAACAAGCATTTTGCTAGGTTTTTGACCTCGAAGGCCCTGTGCTAAAAGAGGGGAAGGAAAACTGCAAATTTTTCGACGTTGCTCCGGTTTTCTCTCAATACCTTTTTTTCCTTACGTCCTATGGCAAAAACATCGTCTACTTTTGTAGAGCATAACATTTCCTACTATTTTGTTCTTACCAACATCTTTGTATGTCAATTTGTTAACGAGATATGGCCCTTAAAAAAATAGGTCATTTTTCATTTAATGATTATTCGGTTATATACGAAGAAATATAGTGGAATTCTGCATTTCTTGACATTGCTGTTTTTCGAAACATCATGTTTTCCTTACGAATTGACAAACAACAATATTTGAACTATTGCAGTTGTAGGAAATTTAACGTTCTACAAAAAACTCACCAACATTTTTTCCTTAGAACATAAGGGAAAAAAATTATTGAGGAAAAACCGGAGCAATTTCAAACATTTTGCAGTCCCACCCTCCTCTTCTTTTTTCATTTTTTGGCAAACAAAATTGACATACAACAATTTTTTTACCCTCCAAATGGAATGTTTTTCCTGCAAGAAGTAAAGAAAAAAAGTTATTAATTAAAAACGGGAGCAAGGTCGAAAAATTTACAACAATTTTTGTACCAACAAGATTGTAGCAAATTTAACGCAAACTACAAAAAAGTCTTTGAAGCTTTTGCCGTAAAACGAAAGAAAAAACAGTTATTGAGGGAAAACCGGAGCAAGGTCGAGAATTTTGCATTTTCCACTCCTCCTCTTTTTCCACAAGGCCGTCGGTCGTAGTCCAAAACCTTTTCAAATGTTAACTAACTATTCCTAAGCAACATCCCAATTTTTCATAAACTTCCGACCTCTTTCTACCCGGCCACTGTACTAAGAACAAAATAATAAATTAAAATAAAATTACGTCTGGATGACAATAATAATGTGTATGGCCTGACGCCTGCTGGGCAAGCCGGGATGGGTTGGATGTGTTGAAAGTTGGTGATTTTAACGAGGAACCATAATTACAAAAAATTAATAATTATTTGGGTGTTTCCGAAAAAATAAGGCCGAATTCTTCATCTTTTGGCATTTTTTGTCGAATTTTGAAAAATTACCTGTTTTTTGAAGTGCCATATCACGGTAACAAATTGATATACAAAAATGATTATATTAACAAAATTGTAGGAAATGTTATGTTCTAAAAAAAACTACTGTTTTTGCCGTAGCACGTAAGGAAAAAAAGTTATTGAGGGAAAACCGGAGCAACGTCGAAAAATTTCCAGTTTTCCCTCCCTCCCTCTTTTAGCACAGGGCCCTCGAGGTCAAAAACTTAGAAAAATGTTAGTTTACTATCCTTGAACAAAACCTCCAAGTTTCATTAACGTTTGACCTTTTTCCACCTAAAAGTACCTGTCGACTGGACTATAAAGTGACAGCTAGAATGTGCGCACTCATCATTTAAAATATTTGTTGGTAGTTGGTAGCAGAGAGGAAATCTTTCGTATGTATGACCCGTGACTCATCCCAAAACACATTTGATGTTTTTTTTTATTATTATTTTTTAAAATCGGGTTGGGGTCGAAATTCTGGGTGCATAAAAATTCTGCTTTACAAAAAAATCCTGCTTCCAAAATTCTGATTTTCATAATTCTGGTTTACAAAATTCTGCTTTTCAAAATTCTGCTTTTCATAATTCTGTTCAACGCGCGCGCGCTATTTAACATTTTCAAAACGATTATTTTATTATTTGCAGAATTTAACTGCGACGGTTTTCATAAAAACTTCTTGTTGGCAACATCTTCTTGAACATGCAACGGGAATTAATGAGATAATTCGTAATATAGATCTCTCTCTTTTTTTAATAAATTATACAAAAATTATTTGAAGTTTTTGTCTCTTAGTATAAATTAACAGAATTTTTGAAAAACAGAATTTTGAAAAGCAGAGTTTTGTTTTCCAGATTAAAAAACAAAACAGAATTATAAGAAACAGAATTTTAGAAACAGAATTTTGACCGGATCCCTTTCAAATAAAATAAATGTGAAAACCTAACACACAAAACAACAATAACAATTATCTTTGAGTGCTAAGGGTGTATGCAAATTTGTACGCACATTTTCGCAGCACCTAGAGAAGTTATCAGTGGGTGTGTGTTATATCGCGCTGAGCTGAGGTAGATACAAAATTCGAAATTCAAAATTCAAACTAAAGGTCTTCACATGTATACAACAAGTAAGAGAAGATTTTTGTTTGTGTTTTTTCTATTAATTGTTGTGTCTTCTGTGGCTTATTTCGAATTAAAGGAAAAATCATACGGTTGAGACAAACACGTTGGGGGTGTGTTTTGCACGAATAATTCATTTCCTATTTTTTTCATATCATAGGCGGGCCATTTACAATTGGTTCGCTGGCCACATTTGGGCCCGCGGGCCTGGGGTTGGGCAGCGCTGGTTTATACTAACAATGCCTTACCTTTAAGACAACTCAAGATGAACTTTCTTGTGAATGCTCACAAAAAGTATTTCATATTAAATTCAGAACTTAGGTTATGAGTCGGCTTGACAACCAATATTTTTTTCATGATTCCTGCCTATAAGCACTTGAGTTACCATATCCTCATATCCCACGGGTTTACCACGATATCTAGAAAACAAAAATCTAGAGCCAACAAATCTAGAAAAAAAAAATATAGAATTACCAAAATCCAGAAAACCCAAAATCTAGAAAAATTCAATCTCGAAAACCAAATATCGAGCAAAAAATCTAGAATTAATATTAATTTTTGAGACAATGGTTACAATTCGCGCGCACGAATCCAGAACACTTTTTTCTAGATTATTCTAGATTTCCATCTTTCAAAATTTTTATAATTCTAGATTTGTACTACTTCTAGATTTTGTCGGTCTATATTACTTGCGATTATAGGAACTATAAGGCAAGTTATGGATTCGTGCAGAAAAAAAATTTCGAGATAACAATCACACATGACATTACAATGATGGAGAAGTCGAAAAAAGTGGGTCTGGGAATCCCGTCCGTCTGTCTGTCTGTCTGTCTGTCTGTCTGTTCGCGCTTCTAGAGCCTGAACGGATGGGCCGATTTGCTTCAAATTTGGTATCTAGGATTTATTTGGCCGTCCCTCGGAACATATTTTTTATTTTTGCTCTAGGCCCAAAAATAACGGCACCTGCCATACAATCGTGAAGAAAAAAATTGATTTTCTCAAAAACGGCTCTAACGATTTTGATAAAACTTTCAGGATGCTATTTTTGTAAGACAATCTATCTTTTGGTTGGAAAATATTTTTCAAAATTTGTCTTATAACGGTACCTCTCATAGAACCAGTATTTTCAAATCAAATTTTCTCGTAAACTATACATTCGATTTCAATAAAATTTTGGCCACAGGAAGTCATTTATAATTTTATTAATATGGCATTTCAAATTTTTCAAAAACTTTTTTTTTTGATTTTTATAATTTTTTCAAAAAATTTTTTGTTTTTCGAAATATGTTGGAAACGGGTATATTGATTTTTTTTTAAATTATTTTTTCAAATGTAAACTACAGATTGCCATATATTTGCATACCCAAATAAATTTCAAAATATTTTTTGGAAAAGTTTTTCAAAAATAACCTTTTTAAAAAAAAACTGGTCGAACGATTTTCAATATTTTTTTTTGCTAGATTTACGTATAGCTTCGAAATTTTATTGCATACTTTGTTTTTCCGAGAAAACTCTTAAAATAATTTAAAATATAAAAGAATTTTCGAAATTATTTATTATTTTTTTAATATCCATATATGCAGCCACTAAGCAATTGCTTATCATAAGAGCAAGTTCGTGCGACCCAGTCGTGCATTTTATTTTTGTATAGATTTTGTTTAAGATCCAATAACAAAATACGAACAAGTATACGAACTCGACCTGGGAAGTTGCAGATTTCCGAACACACCCAGCGTTGTTGTCGATCTTATTTATCTTCCAATTCGTATTGTCATTTTTCATTATTCTTTTTTATACCTTCGCTGTGGATGGTGGTGATTAAGTTTTTAATAAAGGCAACGAAATTAATTTAAGCAAAATAGTTTTGGTTTTCTGATTCAGTGTTTTTACTTTTTTGAACAGATTTTGTCCTTTCTAGATTCTGTCGCTCTGGATAACGTCGTGATCCCTATCCCACATACTCCACTTGTTTGTCTTACAGTAAACTTAACTTATCTCACTATTTTTGCATTCACAGCAACCTTAATTCAACAATCTGTTAGACAGGTGCAGCCTTGCTCTAGACAGCGGCCTGCTATAAGTATATAATTAAGCTATATTTAAACCGGAATAAATTAGTTAAATAAATATATAATAACAATTATTGAATTTCACGTAAACGTGAAAAGGCAAACATAAAACTTGGTAGCACACTTAAGTTACTATGGTTTCATTCTAACCTTACATAATCTTTCAAACCAAATCAAAATATGTTGCCTTATTCCATTGACACTTATTCGAAATATAATAAAAAATTTATTGAACCACATTTAAGATACTCACAATATTCTCACACTCAATTTAATTCACAACCTCCCCTTTATACAAATCCCGCTAACCCTAAAGCCAACACCTTTAAATCTGCAGTAAATGGGATCACTTAAACTTGAGGTATAAGCTTCATAACTCCATACTCATAAAATTCACGCATCGTTTGGCACATGGTTACCAACCACTTGCTGGCACAGATTTGATTTTATCCTTTTTGAATTTCAATCGCCCTGGCTTTTAGAGATCCGCATCTAAGAAGGATTAACAGTCATGACAAGAAATGGAATCAGAGTATGTAAGGAATGAGAACATAAGCCTCAACCTTAGGGCTGGCTATAGCGGGCGGTGCGGTGGTGCCCTTCACCGCTTCACTGCTCATATCCAATGAACTATAATCGCCGTATCTTAGGAAAATTATCCTTTTATCGTCACATTTCAACAAAGTACTTTTTTTCGTCCTCATCTACCATCTACTTGTACATACCGGAGGAAAGTCTTAAAAGCTTTCTTCTCCTTGGATTTTGTTTTTTGTTTTTTTGTTCTTCCAGCCAACAGCAGCAGCATGCTGTATACCAACCTGTTGATCTTTATTGAAAGAAGGTAATTTTCTTTTTTGTGTAAGTACATATATATATATAACAGAAGGATAACGTTGGGCAGGAGTTGTGGGGAGTAAATAATAAAAAAAAAAATTTGAAGACCTACGATGAATGATGAATATGAATTTCCTTTTCGAGAATAATGCGGATGAGAGTAATTTTTCTGGCCATCCCTGACAATCTCAGTCAGGTTCAGTCAGTTGTAGCTTGTTCCTAATCCAAAAGTGTGGCAAGGCAATTGACTTGGGACGGGAGACGGGAGACGGGATTCTAGCAGCAAAAAATTGTACAATAGAACAATGAAAAAAGGATTTAAGAGTCTGAGAGTGAAATATGAGGGAAAAGTTGTAGTATCATAGTGATTAAGGCATTAAAGCCAGGCCACCACAACATATCATCATGGCATTGAATGTCACCACAAGAGCTCACAAGGCGAGAACAACTTCGAAGACGCAAGGACAACGACGGCAATAGTGACGGCTACGGCTACGGCAACGTGCAGAGGACTTGAAATTCGGAATAAAAGGAACACAACACAAATGTGGGGTGGGCGTTCTCCCTCGAGCTCCTTTAAGATACTTTTTTCTTTTTCTTTAGTTCTTGTCACAAAAGCACTTAACTTTTGTGAAATTATTTTCTGAAGGAAGTGTGGAAGCATTTAATAGCTTCATCTTTTCTGATTGTGACTATGGGATTGGGAAGTTTCGCTCATACATACATATATATTTTTGTGCAACAGTTAGCACACAGTCATGTTAAGTGATTCTAATTGGGCTTCATAATGCGGGGTGCTTTATGAGCTTTGTTTCATGTGATTTTAACAGATTCAATTCATTGTGGATGCGATAATTTGTTGTTGGAGATGTTGTGCATATTTTGAAATTTCTGAAAAATTTAAAGAAGCTTATTTCGAAATGGCAATTGAAAACACTTAAAAATGTGTGGTGCGGAACCTCTGAAACATTTTTTGGCATGTGATTTATATTTAGTTTGGTTTGCCATTTCATCATAAATTGACTGACGCCTGAACAACCAACACATGCAAATTGTGCAGATTTACTTCGAAAAACATGGGTCTGATTGTGAAATGCATCACACACTTCATTTATATTTTAAATGATAATTCTCATCATCTGAGATGAGCGGGCAATCATTAGTCTTTACAAGTTCTTTAATTAAATCACCTATAACTCTCAAAAATACACCCTTTTTATTAGAAAAACCAGTCAGTCATGTTAAAAAAAAATTTTGCCGAAAATATTGAGATGTTTTTAACGTACATAAATACGAGTAAATCAGAATTCGTCAAAATCGGCTTTAAGGATGGAAAAAAATATTTCAAAAATCACTTTGGAGGTTCACTCATAGAAATCTTATTTTTAGCAAAAGGGGCTCCAACGCTTTTAATAAAACTTATTGTGTGGTGTTCCTTAAGCATGGTAAATCTAGGGCGAACTATCACTTCCTCGCAAGAGGGAGTGCCAAAGAAATAAAGCAAAGTGGAATCAGGTATTAAGCCCGCCAGAACCTTCAGCGTAGCAGTCCTTCACTCTACCCATTACTGCATTCAAGATTATATTTTTCTCTTCATAGACTTACATAATATTCAAACCGGCAGAGGTATTTTCAAGAAAATTTGCTAAAATTCAAGACCCATTACGCTATGAGCTCATTGAGAGAAGTCAAAACCAAAGTTCAAAATGTTTTCTTAAGGGCTCAAAAAGCCGCAAGTAAACCATATGTCAAACTATATATTCTGCCTTTACTGGTAAGGGGAATCAAACATAATTTTAAATACCTACAAAGTTAATCACCATAAGCTATTTTGTAAAAACCAAAACGTGTTGACTAAAACTGGATATATGGGAGCTACCGTTAAGAAATCTTTAACCATTAAAGGAGCATTCCATGGTCACGTACAAACAAATCCAACTGCTTTTATGTTACAATTAGGCTCCTTATACTAGGTACGTAAATGGGATACGCCATGTACTAATTTTAGTTTATATCTTATACATCAGTCTTTTATTATATGCAAACATATTGAAGGATATTTTTAAAATGGTCTTAAAAAAGAATTATAATAGATGTCACGTAACAGACGGCTAGAGTCAACCAATTTTTTAAGTAATTACTTTACATTAAAATTTTAGCGAAATTATAAAAATTGCACAACAACGTTGTCATCTTGGCTTAACATTTTTCCCTCACTAGTCTCTTCTTATTTCCGCCAAATGTACATTGAAAATTAAAAATCTACTGTTTGTAAATTGGTTGAAAGTTCCGCTTTTTCATGGAATGCTCCTAAAGCGTAACTGCCATCTGTCATTTCGTTAATTTCATTGTCCACGTATGACAAGTTTAAGAAAACCTTTAAAACCGATTTCTGTTAGAATTATTTGTAACCAAAAACCTAAAATTCAGTTTTCAACTTTCATACTAAGTTAAATAAAAATTGTAAGAATCTTTTTTGGACAAATTACAAAAAAAAATGAAAAAAAGTTTGTCCAAAACCTAGGATAACTGGAAAAAAGTGCAACGCTGTCTTAAAGGAAGCTGTTAGAAACTACCAAACAAGTGAGTAAAATCGATATAACCGTGGCCATTAAAAAAAAGACTGAACGATTCGTTGCATGGGAGTCACCGTTTAGAAAAGTCTTACGGATAAAACTGAAATAATTTCCTACAGAAAATAATACAGAACTATGCCAAAAAAAGTTTTACTTAATTAAATCAAGCCGTTGCAAAACTATGACCATTTAAAAAAAAAACCGTTTATACCTGATTTTCGTTTATGAGTTAAGACTATTTAAGCGAAAAACCAAAAACACAGTATTAACAAAAATATGCCCTAGGTTTGTCAAATTTCTAGATTGATCAAAATCGTTATTGCTGTTTTCGAGCAAATCCAAAATGAAAAAAACGTCACTTGAAAGGTATCAGTTTGAGCCGGGATAAATCGAAATAAAAATAAACCTGGCCAACTGTTTTTTTTTTTTTTAGTCCCATCGAAATCAGCCCAGTCGTTTCAGAGATCAGCCAAAACAAACAGACAGACACTAGAGCGCTCCAAAGTTTTGTACTGACTCCCTTCCCAAATGACTAAAACTGAATCTACAGACAACAGATCTTTAGATTTTCATAAAATCTACATCCAATTACACTGTTTGTGTGAATGAAAGTATGTATATCAAACTGTTTAAAATCTATTAAGGCTCAACAGTTCTATTTATAGAATCAAAATTTACTACTCTCCAAGTTTATTGGCTTATAAATGGATCCAGAACACACTTTCCCTTTTCGCATGTACCTTCCTAACCAGCTACCTGTGTCTGTGATATTTAAAATATTCTACTCCTTTCGTTTTGATATATTTCATATCTTCCCAAACACTTGTCAAATGTCCCATCATTCTACGCATTCTCTATGTTTATATATGTACACATAATGGAAGACATCTATGGCCATTGGCCATCATAAATAGACTCTTAAGCCATTCACATCCATCATCACTGCAAATGTCATCATCTGCCATCAGAAGCAGTCACCATAACTTCCAACCCACCTACACACTATGATATTGCCATCAACATTGTCATCAAGTGTACCAATTGATTTCAAACACATCACTCCACAGCCCCGTCCGTTTTTGCGTTGTCCCCAAACCCCAACCACCAGAAAACAACCACCCTCTACATCAAAATTAACCCTTTTACATCAAAAACGATCTAAAAGCGAAATAATATAAAAATTGCCGGTATCATCATCGCCATCACCACCACCACCAGCACCACCAACACCATCACCATTAAAGTCGACAAGGTTTAAGGGCGGTAAGGCTTGAGAATTTTTCCATCATACATACAAATACATCAAACATACATAAACATACATAGCTAGAGCTACTCATAGTTATAAGGTGGAAAAGTGGAGATATTTTCCATGAGTCTATGTGGAACCGTCCTATTGTCTTGATGAAAGGTATCGATAGTACTTAACAGCTGCTTTTCAATTGACGAAGGACGATATAAAGTCTGTCTTTATGGCTGGCCTCCCCATATTGTAAAGGGTGTATACCCTTTGGAAATATAAATTGTAAAATATTTTATTTTAAAATAAAAGATACGACTTTTTCTCGTGACGCATCTCCTACCCTACTCCATACAGCTCAGACCTCTGTGTAGTCAGTGTAACTCAATTTACATGGACTCTCAAAGTAAAGTGTATATTGTTCCAAGAAAATTTGATTATGTGACGTCATTAGATGAATTTCTATCGATACCCGAAGTGGGTGTTCATATTTTGTTAGAAATTAGATTTAAAATGTCACTCCCATATTTTGATCTTCCCGCGCTCTTGACGTATATTTTTTTGGGGGTTGACATTTGTCTGGCGTTTTGATATTTTTTTTTATAACTTAAGTGTAACTGATGTAGGTTTTTTTTTTCTTTTTTAATGGGGTAGTTTTAGGCTAAAAAATATTTCTTTTGATTTTTTTTAATAATTAGTTGGCTAATGTCATTAACATTTTGATTGATCCCTGAGGGATCTTTAAAAAGACTATCCCTCTGGAATCTCCGAGTGATGATGTTTCGTGACAGATGGTGTAAGAACAAAGAAAACAGTTCTAAAGAAAATAGGAAAGCAGGACTTCACCCAGACAAGAGCAATTATTATTATAATATCATAAGGACTGACCGGAAATATTCAATTTCCTGTAAGCTTGGTAAGTTGCTTCGAGGATTTTTGTCGAGGAAAAATGTGATATATTTTTTTTTTAGTGGCAAAGAATTAAAAAAAAATTGTTTATTGTGAAGAGTAGTAACGGAAATTAATATTCTTTAATGTTCTTCTGTTCTTATTTAACCATTAGTTTTATTAATAATATTTTTATTTACTATGCAATTCAGATAAGCAATTTATGAAAAATGCCTCGAGAATTTTAATTTAAAGCTTGGGTTAAGTTAGGCTGTTTGGGGGCAGAGTATAAGCTGACACGTTAATTCCAAGGGAGTACAATTGGTATACCATAAAGTTTCCGGTTTTCCTACCAAGATTTGATCTTACGAAGTGAGTATGAGAAATAACTCCTTAATTTATCACTTCATGTCTTTGAAGAAAAATTATCCATAAAATAGCTTTCTTGTACAAGACACTGCATTGCACATTGGTAGAGGAAATGGACGATTGTCTCCTCCTTTCGGTTCATACAGCTTTTGCATAAGTGTTTTGAGAGCCAGCCAAGTCTCGATGCAAGTCTTCCAATGAGACAGCTTTTTCTAATGGAACCTTTAATGAAGTAAATGTGTCATCTGTTTAAGAAGAGCAAAGACTTCCAGAGCTTCAGATCATGCTTTGTCCAATTTTTTTCTTTTCTTTTGTCGCTAGACATATGATGTGAAACCCTTTTACCACCCAAAAAGTCGAAGTAGAAGTCTGTGCTCTAGCAGTAGCATCTTATGCTCTTGCATCTTGTAAAGGATTTCGCATACAACACATGGGAGTGCCCAATTTTTTTGGCTTACTAAGCTTATCACTATGAATCGGTGGGTAAAAAAGTCCAAAAAACGTATACCCCATGAGTTAGAATCGGTATTCAAACTGATGTGTCAAGCTAATAGACATTTTTTCAATGTTGATAAAAGCACCTACTATATCAAGGAAAGCCACCATTTTATATTTCTTGGGGTTAATGGAATATTCGATGACACGAAGTGAATGCCTCATAGTTTCAACCTTTCAACCGACTTCCATTGACAGTTAGCATGTTGAGATGCAGACAGAAGTCTGTTATAATGTTGCATAGAAGTTCCAGAAGTTCAGAAGTTCCAAGGTTCTTAGAAGGAATATAGGGTTGATTTTGAAGCTTTTTTGACCTGTTTTAGTTAATATTGTATATATCTACGCAAGGAATCACTATGGAAGCTCGTGTCTTGTCGTGTAGTAGAACGAGCAACTCTTTGGAGTCATCTATTTTTAAAAAACACACTGAAACTAGGGGACTTGTTGAGAGAACTTATCCTTGGAGCTGCGGTGTGTTCTTTGATTTTACCACAGATGATTGTTTGTGACATTCTTTTATTTTCAATAGCTTGGGTACTTGTTTATCAAATCAGACAAACAAATTTCCACACCAGATTTTTAGAAGCCTAACTGTTCCTGCTCACGTTTCCTTCCAACCACTCAACTATTATCCTGCTCTTTCTCCCCTAATCATGGGTGTTGTTTATTATGATCCTTTGTTTGCAGCCAATCGGTATCTTTTTGATATTTTGATAATTGATGACTACTTCAAGTTCAGGGATTCAGTTTCCATCATAACCGTTGACCTCCATGTTTCCTTTGGATTTCCAAACCATCACGGAAAGAATTTTTAGATCAGATCAAGAAAAATGAGCTGCAAATTACGAAAATCTTATGCAGTTTCTCACCCTAGCTCAAGGTTTTGTAAATTATGACTCCTTGTTCGCAATTTTCAAAATTGAACGAAATGAAGATATTGACACTCAAAAATAGCAAATTATCACTTTTTCGGGTCAATTATTCGATCCTGAAAAATAAAACGTTGCCATCGCGAATCGAAAATTGATTCAAATTTGTATCAATTTTATATTTACTCGATTGTAAATTGCAAAAAGCGACTAGTAGATTTCCATCTTTTTGTTTTGAATCAAAAATATGTTTTTGAAAAAATGAGTGGTAAAGGCGTAAAATTGCATCCCCATTTTACTCAATTTGTATTGTAACAAATTATATCGCTTTGAGAGAAGCAACGTTTTCTATTTATTGAAAAGCATTTATTATTATTTATTGAAAAATGTAACTTTTACTTACTTGGTTGATTCAAGGAATCGAACTCGAGACCCTCTGCATACCAATCTAGCACACATTTACTAGGCCATGGTGATGTATCCAAGTCGGATATCAAAATTAATAATTAGAAGCGAGAAAAATATAGTCGTCTTGTTTTGGACGTCTAACCTCTAATGTACAATTTTTTGTGATGATCATTTAAATAAAGGTAAGAAATTGTATATAATGTGTAGTTGAAATTCAACCTTGTACTCCCTATGTACATAATAGAACTACAAAAAAGGCATTGTTGGAGACACAAGCGGGGCCAGGGCCTAATGACTTATATTCTGAACGATTCCTGTATGTGGGTTATTGATATATTCTGGTATAATATCATTTTCCGCTGAATCCGAATGGCTTACAAAGATCCACTTTTAATATTAACCAGATTTATTTTTCGATGATTTTTCATTTCCTCAAAAGAGACAGTACCAAAAAAAAAAAGAAGATAATTATTAGTCGGAGGCAGGGATCGAACTCCGGACCTTCGACGTAGCCGTCAGACACACTTGAATTAATTTTACAACTCAGTGAATGTAAATCACGAAAAATTTTTAGCAAATCCAGATTGGTAAAAAGTATAAATGGAATTATTCCCTTGAAGTAGTAAATTGCGACAAAAAGGTTGTAATTTACTTCGAAGAGCGCAAGCTTGAATTATGACTTTTAATTGTAGATCTCAACTTAGAAATTGTTGTATTTTGAGATGAATTGAAAGTTTAATTGCCAATTTTTCGATCAGTTTCGATAAAAAGCGCCGTGAATTACAAAAAAACATGTTTTGTAAATTGCAACTGAATATTTCGCAATTGGTGATTTTTCAATTCTTTCCGTGCACCTTTCACCTCGAAATTAAGGACTTTATTCGTCAAATTGCAAGTTCTTGTGACCTTCCAATATTTTTGAATTTCGTAATACTTTTTGGCTTCATCTACTTCTAGCCACTAGCGTTAGGCAAATTTAATTTAAACATATTGTTTAATCGCATTACAATTCATCTAAAGCAAAGTATTTGTTATGGAATGACCAAATTTTTTTTATCTTCAGGAATGACTTACTATCTGCCACTGGATTTATTATTTCTTCTCAAAAGGAAAAGCCCTCGAAAGAACGAGGTGCAATTCTTGATTGAACTAAAACGTTCGGCGTCCCAACCCGACACATTGTATACTTAACCACTGGGTAATACTTCTGGCTAAATGATTGAGTGTAGCATTTTTGTTCGCACATAGCCTACCAAATAACCATATTATTTTCACCTCAAATGAATTCAAGGTTTTCTCATTTTAATACGACAAGAACCACTGACTTCAAAAATATGAACATCAAATTCCAAAAATTCAAAATACAGGTGAGATTACAGACAGCAGTCAGACACACTGGGCAGATCCCTTCTTCTTGGAAGAGTTTTATTTCCTATGGATTTCCTTCTCTTATTGACTCACCGCCGCCACCAGTAATCAAAAATATAATTTTTCTATGAATTAAATACTTAACATTATAACTTATAACTTACCACCGCCATTTTTGTAACACAAATAAGGAAATCTCCAAACGTTTGCTAAATCGACAGCGAATCCAATAACCGATAATAAAAAATCGACTTTTCCTCCCCATGTTTCACGTTGCTCTGGATCACCGGGTACGTCTCTTGGAGTAGGAGTCTTAGCAATTTGTCCTATTGGTGACATCGCCAAGGCGACGTCGTTTCTTACGTCGACGCCGCACTCTAAGTCTGCAAAAAAAAAGGAGAAGACAACAATATTGTTTCTTTTTAATATCCCTCGTTAGTAAGTAAATTGTAAAAAAAAAAAAACCAATGAAATAAAAATAATAATTCTTCAATCCGATTATTTGAATCATTCATTTCAATACTCACAGACAAGAAGTAATTTTTTTTTTTTTTTTCAATTTAATTTTGATAAAATAATGAACATGGAATGATTTACTTTTTGTAAGAAAAAAAAATGTTCCACATACGCCACCCTCAATCGCATTTTTTTTTTATGGAAAATAAAAGTTGACCATAATAATTTGTAGGTGTTGTTGGTTCAATCAAGGTATAGATTTTGTCTCTTAACATTTGATCCCTCATCAAGAAATTAAATAGGTTAAAAGTTCATTCATATGTCAGAAAACGGTCAGAGTCTCATAGCAAAATAATCACCTTTTTATTTTTGCCATTCATAACCTCTTGATAACCTGTTCAAGTCATTTGCATATTAGGTTTAAAAAAAAAAAGTCCCCCACAACATGGGTGGTTTTGGTTGTGGTTACACGAATCATTTAAATGGAATTCATATTCCAAAAGCCGAAAGGGATGAACATTGAAACGACATCAATTGTACTCGAAATTTTATTGAACAAAAAAAAAATCTATTGTTTCAGATAAATTTTACCAACCCAATTGATAGGGGCGGCTGCTATTTAAGTTACGGTCAAATGTCAAATGTTATTTTTATATTAGCTAGCTGAAATATTTTTCTTTTTTTTTTAAACCGCAAAAAATACAAATACCTATTTTCATACAAAGTAGTCAGTTAAGGGTGTGACACAACATCGTTGTAAGTATAAAATGTTGTGTAGATGGTTAATGAATTGAATTTGCTGTAAGAAAACTTAACTAGTGTATAATAAGATACTTAAGCGATAACAGTTTAATGAATGACTTAAGGTGTAATCGCAAGGCAGCCACCAGCTAATTATTAAACGATTATCACCACACGCTCTTCATAGTTATAAACAAAAGTCTTCAATGAAAAACATCTATTAAATAAATAAATGATGTTAAATGGGAGGTTTCATTTGATAGGAATTCAAATAAATATTTTGTAATCAATTAAGTTACTTAGACTGGAGTTCTCATACTCTATTATAATTGTACACCTAACTCTAAACAAACATTCTTGAAATGTCTGGTTCATCTCAATGTGGAATATTTTATAATACTTCAGGATTTTTTTATATTTCAATTAAATAAAAGATAACTTAGTCAGTAATTGCTAATTATAATGTATGAAATAGTTTATTAAATTTATAAATTAAGTGTTAAACATTTTAAACGGTTCTATGGAGTGTACAAGATTTAAGCAAACTAAAAATATGAGCGAGAGCTACAGTAAGTTTACAATGAACTGTTGGGCACCCTTTATTTTCTATATGTATGCCCGGAGCCAGCCGCTGTCCAATTCCAGAAACGAAATTCTTCTTTACCAGACAGGAAAAAATATATTAACATTAATTTTTTGTGCCCGATGTTCAATAACTACTAGCGACTATAGTTTAGACTTTTTATTGCCAAGACACAACCATTACTATATGAGATTAGTAACATTCAATTTAAAAATTCCAGCTCAATTTGAACAAAACAAGACATACCTTGAAAATTTAAAAATTAAATTTTGAATGAAAATAGCGACTATGGGTGATGTATTTAACAATTCTTGAACCACACCCTGCTACGTAACGAAGGGAAACAAACACAGAACTTTTATCTTCTTACTTAAAAACGGCGACCGATACTTAGAACATATTAAAACATCAAAGCAGATCAAAACTTTTAACGGAAACGCCCCTTTAAAGTGGGCGTCTCCTAAGAATTTTTCAAACAAATATAAAACACTAATTGAGGTTCGATAGTAAGTTAATCTTTAAGCATAATGTTTAAACCTACAGCTGGATAGAGCAATTAGATTATTTAATAAATCGATGCAACTACTTGGGTTTGATAAAGAGACAGCAAGGACATAGCAGCAGTAACCGGTGCCTGCACTACTATTGAATGAGTAGCAAGCATAAGGGAAGTAATCTTAAGAGAGGAGGTGACGATATATAATGAAGTGTACATGCTTTCATTCACAAAAATGTTGCATCCCACTGCTAAAGTCATCAACGCTATACCATGAGAGACAGTCAGAAGCCAACATAAACCTCATATTTTAGAGGGAGCGCAAGTATTGGTTTGGGGGCGTTCTCTAACTTCTTGAAGTGCAAAATCGGACTCGCAGAGATTCTAGAGATCGATCTGGCTAGAGTTAGAAAGAATTTTAAAGTTTTCTGCTTTTTTGCAGTGTATCAAACAGAAACAGAGATTATGTCCTTTTAAACAGTAAATGACTTCGAAAAAGTTTGTTTAAGATGTCTTCATGTTTTATTGTGGAGAATAAAACTATTCAGAGCCACACAATTAATTTACAAAAAGTTGGAAGTTACAAGTTTTAAGGAAATCGACCGATTCACTTAGGCTTTAGAAAAGAGACATACGCATACTGATAGACAGACCTACTATTTTTTGCTTTCATCGTTACTTCACGTCATGGCTGTAATCATTATTTCAGATTTTGTCGTTTACATCGAAAAGCTGCACTTTTTATTAAGTTTTGCATTTACTTGAAATAATTAACAATACAATTATATCCTTATTGTTGGGTGCTCTAGTTTTCTGTTGTTATGTTGGGAATCAGAGTTTCTTTGCTTTAAAAATGATTCCAAACATTTAAAGTAGCATTTACCGAAGAAGTTTCATTGTTGAATAGAAGTTAATATTTCTAACGAATGTATCGAACTGCCTTAAGCCTTGTAGAACATGAAAATATGAATTCAAGTCGGAATAAAATTGTTTTGCATTTCAATAAAAAAAAGTTTTTTTGTGGTTTGAATTTTCCGAAATTAAGTTCATCAAATTTCAAATTTCAAATTAAATCGCTGAATGCACGTTTCTACGTTATCATAAGAATTAAAATAACTTGTAAAACTTGATCTATTTTTAACTTCACAAATGCGCTATAAACTGCCATTCTCCACTTGCTTTCTTGAAAGGGAACACCAATATCATATCACTAACTTCGACACGACATAGTAGAAACTTACATTTTTAAATTCTGCCGAGACAATTAACTAATTAATTTATGACACACTTGTGCTAAGCTTAATTTGCACATAGAACTTGGTACACCCACCTCCATTAGATCATAATAAAATTAACAAGTGTCCAGCTATCCAACCCACAGATATTCATCAGATACATTTTCTAAGAAGATTTATGAGTTATTTACATACCTGAATCCGGATTCAAATCGAATTTATATTTCTTTGCCATTGCTTTGGTTTTAATCTTTTTCACTCAACTGCACTCAAGAAAACGCACTTTGATTGAATGGGATTTGGAAAATGAATCTAAGGTTTAATATTACAACTTCATTGGTGTCCGTTTGCGATGTGCTGCCTATTTTGTTTACAAAACCAAGCCACAAATGCACTTCAAAGTTTAATAACGCTTGAATGGGTAAGAGCAAACCAAACTTTGCATCCGGCGTTGGTTTAGTTATGAAGAAGCAGACCCGACAGAACAAAAGGTTCCGTATCCAGAGTCAACCAGCCAGCGGATAGAACAGCGTTTAGTGAACTGAGACTATTTGGAAAACCGACCGATACAAATGGCTCGTAAAGGTCGTGAATCGTAATAAAAGCACCGCAACACACTATACACACTTCCAGTGGCTACGGCGATGGTGATGGTAGCTGGGTACAACAAGTGTATATTGAAGCAACTTAAATATAATATCCGACCGTGGTTCGTAGGGCTTTGCATCTAATTAGGTGCACTTTGTCTCGCATACCTACCTAATTTATGTTTCAAGTTTGGAGATGAGTCAGCTCTTTTAGGTGAATTTCTAATGACCTGGTGTAATTAAAGGAGCAGTTCTACCTTCTTTTTTTTTACTAAAAAACGAGTTTTTAGATGAAGTGGAGTTTTTGAAATATCCGGATCGTCATTCTGTTAATCTTTTATGGCTTATAGAGATATAGTTTAGATGGCGATCTTGTTGCACGTAACATTCAAAAGCTCTTTAATCTGCACTGTGTCGAAGACTTAAATTTGTGTTTCACGGAATTCACGGAAGCCAAAATGGAAGCGAATGCTTTGCAGCTTCTATATTTGAGAACTTTGCTGATTTATTCCTGATTCTAAGTTTTTAAACGACTGATATTGAAACTTTTATTTGACTACTGTAGTAGAATTCAAATTAAACAAAAAAAAACATATGCGAGAAAATAAAAAAAAATTTAAATTCATTCGGAAGTTCCACATGGTAACCATCTTGGACCATTTTTTTTTTAATGTTTTTTTATGAAATGTCAACTTTTTCTCAAAAATGTTTAGTATGAAGTATATTTATATATCAATGATACTTCATAAAACCAAATCATTTTAACTTGAAGTTTTTTAGTTTTTATATTTAAAAAAATTTACATAGGTACATAGGTTACCATTTTATTAAGAAAACATTCAGTATCTCAAAGGCACCCCAATGATGAACAAGTATACAACATTTTGAATGATCATAGAAATTTAGATTTATCAGTTCGAAGTAATTTGTTTTGTTCAGTGTATATTAATTCTCTAGACCCTCGTAGGGTCACCCTCCATTCGTCAGTATTATAGGATCTTCTTCGTTTATCTTATATTTTAGTATTGATGCCATTAGAAATCGGAAACTCTTTGTAAAACAAATTAATTATGATTTTTTTATTGTTTAATATAATTCATAGTTTTGCTCTGATTTTATTTGATGCTTTAGAAGAAAAGCTATTTGTTCAGTGCTTGCTGAGATAAGAAATGAAAAATTTTGAGGTTTGAAGGAAATTTTAACTAGGCGTAGTTCTAAAATCAACCCGTTGCACTATAAAGGTGTTATATACTTAAGTTAAAACCCTGGTACCTACTTACAAAATGCCGAACGATCAAGGCTTTGTTGGTTTTGATGGTTCTTAAGCAAAGTTTTATGGCATTTTTGTTAAAAGTAAGTCTGAATCTGAGTTAATATTCCAATGTTAACTAGCTATCGGTAACAGTTTTGAAGTAAGAAGGTGAAAAATGTTTCCTTGGCTTGGTTACAAAGCAGGGTATGGCTGAAATTTTTTTTTATATTCAAAATCAAATATTTTATATTCAAAATCAAATTTGTTCAAATTATGTGTTGCTTTGTAGTTATAATCGGGCTGCGAGCTTAAAATTTTACGTCGCTTAGCTCATTGTAATTATTTTGTCTTAATTTTATTTAGTTTTGGCAATACAAGTTTTAATATTTGGGCGTGGCTCACGCCCTTTTTTATCGCAGTAGCACTTATTAAACAACTGACACACAAAATTAAGTTTATATTCCTCCTGTTTGTTAAAGAAAATTATATTTCTGTTGCCGGCGGATTCCAACTTTTTATACGCATAGAAAAAAACTTATCAAAAATTAAGGCCACAAAGAATTAATTTTAAAACATGTCTTGGATTTTCTGTGCTACTTGAAACTGCTAGAGTTTTAATTAAGAACTACTTTATATCACCGAAATTAAATTTTATTTTTCATGAAAAAAAAACTATTTTAGGTCTTAGGTAATTATGAGTTATGACACACCAACTTAGGTCTTAGGACATGAATTTTAAAAGAATAATTTTGTATCAAATAGTTTGCCACAAACGAACTCATGTTGGAATATTCAACAATTCATTGTGAATGTACTGTAGCTCTGGCTTATGTTTTCAAATAATTAAAAGGGCTCCAGTTTCTGACCCCTTAAAATTCTTGCGAGATCCGAAGTGAAATGACATTTAAATTACATTTTCAAACGGGATACATCCAACAAAATGAAACTGGTATTTGTCCGCGGCTTTTTGAAAAATAATCGATATTTCTTATACAATTTACTGCTGTTCGCTTTTAATAAAATTTCGATATAGTCGTTTTAATTAGTTTCGACTTTTTATTTTCATCGATATTTAAACGGTGCGGCGCAAAAGAAATCCAAAAACTCAAAAGTTACACATTTTTTTTTAACCATGACTTATTAAAAGCAGTCTGGCTTAAACTATCAACTTTTACCTTTCGATTAACAATAATTCTTAAGTACCTATTGCATTTTTTTCAACTTTTAATGGTTTTTACCTTTTTAATATTTCTTCTGCACTTTTTCAAATGTTTTTGTAAAATAGAAATATTTTAAAAATATGTCCATTCATATGATCCAAAGAGAAGGAGATCCAAATTTGATATTTGAGCACGTTAAATGTGTTTTTAAAAAACTGATTTTTCTTAAACAAATTAAAAGTTATTTAACGAAAAACTAAAAATCTTAATGTGAATTTTTCTGAACAGTTATACATACAAAACGAACAAATCTCAAGGGCGTATTCTTTTCAAGAAAACTCTGATTACTGTTGTGCGAAGTCACACAGAATATTAGAAAATGTATTTAGCTTATAGTTTTCTTGGAATTCTATTTCTGCGGTTATTGTTTAACAGATTAATAAATCCAGCGTAAAAAGAAATACAATCACCCATTAAACTTTTTCTTGACTAAAGTCACGTATCAAAATGTATTTTTATCTTAAAAATACTTTCATGCTGTATCATTGCAATTTTACCTGTAATTCGTACTTTTCTTAAGAATTTCAATTTAAAAAAAATAAAAAAACACAAATTATTAAAAAAAATCCTACCTGAATATTATCAGTCCTTATCAAGGACTACATAAAAGACATATTTTTCGAATTTCTTCCAGCTCACGAACCACTTTTAATATAATATCCACTCTTAAGTTTTCACAAACACACACACAAAAACTTTAATTTAATCACTTTTCATAACATAAAATTTTTAATGAATAAATTTAAGATTTACAGTTAAATTCTAACCAACAAACATTTCACCAATAATTAACTCTGTATCACTCCTTTTAGTCAAGTACTTTCTAAGTCCAGAGATTCCACCAAGCCAACGGTAATAGAACTAATGGAAGAATTCTAAGAGCTACAGCCCTTATATACGGTTCCTCGGATGGTGTATGCTGATTCCAAATCCAAAAGATGGTGTGCCAAAATGTTCTATACCATCTATCCATCAGAATGCAACAACCTGCCGCTATTCGCAGAACGCACAGCGCGCAAATAATTCACAACTTTTCACTGTTAACGCATGCGGTTGAATTTTGAAATCGAAATATAAAATGCAGCTCGAGCTCCCCCTTTAATTTGGGGTGGGTCGTGAGTGTATGTGTGAGAGAGAAATGAACGGAGTACAGTACAATGAAATGAGTTGTTCGAAGTGAATAGACGAGGAAAATTCAAAGGAAATGGTTTCCATTTCCGGATATCATTTTGAGCACAGTAGTTGTAGCCAGGAAGAATTTGAATTGTATGAAGTTGTTGCATTTGGCTTGACTGTGTGTTTGTTTTTGCCCGAGTTTTGCAGATAACATGTTGTAAAAGAGGTCTAGTTGAATGTTGGAATGTTTTGAAAAGGTTTAAATAGCATATAATGGTGGCTGGAGATTATATGAATTAAAGGTGTATTTAAGGCAATTCGTTATGTATTCAATTCAATGTTATTCTGTTGTTTCAAATACACAAAGGACCAAGTGTATAGAGGTTTGCCATTTCAAATATTTTTTGAACTTAAGGCTGTGTGTCAATCCCATGGCTAAATGTTGACTGTTTAAATTTTGATATAGCCATTCGGCTAAATTTTGAAGTCTTCGTTGTTTATGAAAGTTTAGATGAGAAGAAAAGAGAGAATTGTTTATTTTTCTCAAATCTAGTGTTCACAGATTAGGTAAGTAAATTAGCTGTGATGGGAACTGTGTTGCCGAGATTTGGGATTAATATGTTTCATAAAATAAAATTATTAGTGAAAAATCAATTTTAATTCCATTTCATGGAAGTTGAGTTATAGGTTTTAATACAAAATTTACATTTCATGGTTTTCAAAGTTGACAAGAAACAAGTTCCACTATTAGTCGTATCACAGCGTATTACGCTTTCCAAGCTCCTATAACTCTCAGTATCTAGTTTAAGTAAAAGCATTGCATCTATCGACGAAAAACTAAGCTCTAGAATACCATGGGAAGCAACAACAACAATTTCCACCATTTTAATTGTTGTGGTTGCTTCCCATTGTATTCTAGAGCTTAGTTTTTCGTCGATAGGCGGCGTATCTCAAGTGGTAGTACTATAGTTTGTATATACAATGGTAAAAGTAATCTTTTGTTAATGAATACTGCTGACTAACTCGTAGTTTTACATTCTTCAGCTTTATATTTTGAAACGAAAAATATGAAGCTAAAAATATCTAACGTCGCATGGAAAATATTTTTTGGAAGGTATATATTTTTCACTACACCAGCTTCAGCTTAAATACTTTATTGCTTCGATACCTTCTAAAATGTAAAACTAAACCATTTCCCAATCTTCTCCATGTTGATACTTTTATTTATCAATGTTCGAAAAATATGCCTAGTGATCATTTCCTTAGCAATACAAATAAATGCGTTTCAAAACCGTTTCCAGTCCAATTTTTTTTTCGTATGACATCTGAATTTTTTTTTTTTTTATTATTTTTATTTTTTTTTTTAATATTTTGTAATTAATTACATATAAACGCATACACAAGCTGCTGTCCATGGTTGTGAATTTCACGTCGATTTCACACATGTGAAATCTACTTTTTTTTTTTTAAATAAATCAAAGCTTTTTGACAAGTGTCACACTCTTTCACATCTGTTGAGGATTTTCCAATTATATGGTCGCATAAAAAAAAAATGTAAAGCGAAAAGGTGGAACTTAATAAGTTCTCAGAACTTGAGTAAATGTCCTTAAAATTATCATTTTTACTCCAACTCTTTTCAGGGCTTTAGAATCTTTTTTTTTTTTTGTTTTTGTTTTTTTATTAATTATGTTTTTCAAATAAGCCGGGTTCTTTAATTGGAGTGTTTTTTTTTTTGTGACATCTGTCAAATTGGCTGTTTATTATGCAGTTACTGATGCCAAATCAACATAAGTAAGACGATTGAGCAGCTCGTCCAAAATGAGTGTTTATTTCAACGTCTACCCGAACTTACTGAAAACCCCTATAGTTTTAGTTTTCCCAAATCGCTTGATGCTTAAAGTTGTTTAATATCTAACGACATGTTTAGTCCCTAAAAATAACAAAAGTTTTCTGACAGACTGGGGAAAAGTAACTGTGAAAGTTTGCTGTGAAGTGGAGACACCGTGCTTCCAATTCCAATAAATTTTTATATCAACCCACCCACCCTGTGCTGAGTATTATTTATCATTGTTTTAAATTTATAAACAAAAAAATGTTTGCAATGCAAACCGTTGATAACACAAAAAAGGCCAATTGAGTACATACTAAACCGCATACTTAATTCCACGTCGCGTCAACCACGTTGGTTCCGGTGATTGGCTAGAGACAATTTTGCTATAATTTACGACCAAAAGTCTGTTACCTATTGTTTTTATTTTGGCATTGCGGGCGCGATCGTTAAACGGGCATGTTGTTCTTTTAAAGATTTGTCTCGTATGACCCAAGTGTTATAAAATTGAAAAAGTGCTCAAATCTCATAGTAGCTTTTTTTAGTTTTACAAAAAAAACCTTTCAGGTAATTGATGTCTTTCTGGTTTAAGAATTTTTTACTAGTTTGATTTACTTTTAACAATAAATGAAGAGTTAGACAAGATATTTATAGTAGTTAAACAAGGAAGGCAAAGTAATGTTTATCTGCCATGATATTCAAACAAATTAACAAAAAGTGATAAAACAAAAGAAAAAAAATTATTTTATCATGACAAGCTATGTATGTTTCGGAATTGAATTTTTGGTAGATTTGAAATGTTGGTGTACCTACATAAACAATAATTGTTTACAAAAAACCTTCGACTGTACAAGTTCTGTTTTTTGACAGTAACCTGATAACAAAAACAAAGCGATGACAATTTAATATAATACGTGAGTCTGAATCACCAAAAGTGGTGCTCGCCACTGCACTGGATTGCAAACCACAGCTTTTTTGGTTTTCAAGCGTTTTTCCTTACAAAATTCAAAATTGGCACTCCTAATTTCTAAGAGAGAAGTTTTTTTTTAGTAATATCTGCAGTCATAATAAAGGCATTGATACATAGTAAAATGTATACATATGTACTTATTGCATATTTGAAAGCTCAGAAATTCATCCTTATAATGTTTTTCATTGGAAGAAAAACAGGAAACCGGATATCTTCTGAAGCCGCGCTTTAAAAAATATTTTGATTTTTCATCAATCACGGTGCTCAAATTCTCACAATGCTTGATGAGATTTTGACCAGTGTATATGCCGCTTAAAGTAGTTCCACACTATCCCACAGTGTATTACGACATGTTAAAAAAAATGTGTGAAGGAATGTGTGATGGTTTTACATTCAATCCTAAAAAATATTTCAGATCTAAACACACATGTCAAATCGTATGAGATCTGCGCTGTCATATTCTGTTTCCACGCTATATTATACACTTGTGAAACAACATTTTTGACATGTCGTATTACACTGTGGGGTAGTGTGGAACTACCTTTAAGAGGTTTAGTAGGTCTTCGTTAACTTGCAAATTGAACGGCACACACTTCATGGACTTTCCTTTCAAAACATTGTTATCGCACTGCCTCGGAAATCAGGCGAAAAAAGCAACCACAAATCACTTTTCTACCCACCTTTGCTATACAAACTATATAGAAATATGAATATGAAGTAATTACTGTTGCAATATCAGTGGGTACTAAGCGCCGCTATTATTATTATTATTTTAGAAATTAAGTGTTGAGACACTAGATGGCGGCACAGTCAAATGCCTTATCCAGAGTACTATAAATTGTGTATACAATCAATGTACCCACATACATACAATGCAGACCACCAACTCGTACTCTTATTTCCTAAAACACCATTTACTTAAAAATATTTTATTCAGCACAATATTCAGCACAATATTTTATTATGCAAATCTCTGCCTGCGCATTATATTTGTTCGTGTATTGGTTTCCATTTAAATTCACGGGTGAGACATACTCATTAAGCTTGTTTGCAAAGAGAAAAACTATAAAGAGTCGACGGTCTGTATCTGTATTGTATGTCTGTGGTTCTAGCCATAGATATTCAAAATAGACCAGCGACCAAAGTTTTGTTCTCTCGTTTTTATGGGGAAAATACAAAGACCCTTTTGTGCTGGCTTTGAAGTACTTTAACTGACAACTATCATAAAAAAATTAATTTTTGTTTTTAAAACTTCTTTTGAATAATATTCAAATAATGTTAAACGGAAATAAAAATACCTAACTATGGACTTAAAAATGAAAATCCAAAAGACGATATCAGTCGGGAAATAGCATACACGGCATATAGTCCGTATGAAAGATAATTGAACCTTCTAGAAGAAGAGGAAGAGCAAATTCAGGCCAAATGACGTTGGTGGGTTCGTGAACTTAATTTGACGTGGTGTTTTACAAGAACTCATAATCCGTCACTTTATTAATGAGGCTCTCTTCAAAACACATTATTCATATTCGAAATTTAAAAACTCAAAACTCGCTTGTTTTTAGATAAGAATTGAGAATATGAATAAAAACAATAATAACATCCAATCATACTTTTTAAAGTTGAAAAATATTGAACTTTTCCTTTGCTTTTATTGACACGTTACGTGCATTATGTTTTTTTTACCGTTTGTCAAAACAAAGTCTGAACGACAAAGTCGTTTAGTGATTGCTTGCAATAGATTTCTATACGGGTATTCACGATCTGGTGCAAACAAGTATTGTAAAAGTGCGAAATTTTTTGTATTTCTTGTAGATCGTGAACTCACTTCTTCCAATCTGTAGCAAAACTCACACAAATGTCAAAATCAGGTTGACACAAATGTCAAAATCAAAAGTACAAATTTTGCACTGTTGTATTTTCCTGTTGCAATGGGGTTGAGGTATAGGTAAAGTGCAAAAGAGTAACAAAATGACAGGCAGTACATTTGTTTTTGTATTGCAAGAAAACGTAGCACTCTCCACTAATGCACTAACGTCTCCACTTTTACAATGATGCAAAACAAGTTACACCAGATCGTGAATACCCCTTATGTTTTAACTTTAAACGTCATTCAACAACTAACAGCAAAGCATCTAACTTCCATTTTATTAGGTATACAGAGGTAGTCAAAAGTATTTACACAACGAGCTTTTTTTTTGCATTGAAATTCAATTCAATTAAGCTCTTTGTGTGTAAATACTTTTGACTACATCTGTATATCGATGGCTTAATGCACAAGTGTGTTAAGTGCTCAAAACATAATTTTACATGAGATGATTTATAAGATTTGGAGATCAATATATTGATTGATTGATATTGATGAAAACCAAAGTACAATAAAAAGCCATCGATATTATACCGTGTTGAATACGTGAACAAATAATACACGAAAACGAAAGAAATTATTTGAAAGTTGTTTTAGCCAAAGGGGCACCGGACACTGGTCTGTTTTGTATGTCATGTCTCATGTGGTCCTAGCCTAGCCTATTTGAACATTAAAGGTGACTTTACATGGAGTTGCAAATGCAGACGAAAACGCAACAACAACAATCATAGTGCAGACGATGAAAACGAACATGTTCGTCTTCACTATAATTTTCAAGCTGCATCTATAATTTTCCTATAATCTGCATCCATGAAGACGTCTGCATTTTGGCCTTCCCTCTCTATCACACAAGTATGATTTATTGATTTTGCATCCTCTTTTTTTGCAACTCAGGGCTTGCAGCTCCATGTAAAGGCACATTAATCGAACTTCACGGCGTTTACGTTATCTTTACGACATTGCTTAAATTCCTCTTAAATTTTCCCTGAATGCACTTTTGGCATCACCTCGCATCCATATCGCCGTTCGCATGTCGCTGCTCACAGCTGCCATCCTCTTTGTTTTTCTTTTCATATGACATTTCATTTTCATTTCTAGTTTATGTTGGTTTTTATTTGCGACATAAATGTGAAGGAGTTAGAAAAATGGAAAATTATTAAATTTTTCTTATTAAAATTTGTGTGTTAGATAAGATTTGTGCATATCTATAATTAAGCTTCAGTGGAGCAAAAATAAAAACACTCCACAATTTTTAATATAAAACTACACAATCATAAGTAAGTAACAAAAAAAAAACTGAGTTCCCCAAGAAAATCGATTTTAATTTCAGGAACAGGGAACACCTTGTCCAATCAGAAATAAAAAAAACAGATAGAAATGAAAAGTATTTCTTTTTTACTACCTTGGCCACTTTCTGTGCCACATCAACATTGCAAATTTTTCGCAGTAAGATCAATAACCCTTTTTTCGAAGTGAAGATAAGATTCAGAACTGGTTCCATTGACTACGATGATTTGTTTACGTTGGCTCTAGCTCTGTTTTGACGACGCGATCCCTCCTTTTGTTTATTTATATTTTGACCAAAATAGCCACTCAGCTGGTTTTTGTTTATATCATAAAATAAATATGCAAACGATACGAAAAACTTAATTTTGTTGACTGACTCGACTCGTCGTCGTCACCGTTGACCAGGCCAGATCTTATGAGTCAAGATCTCAGATTGCTTAGCTTTGAAAATGATTTAAACATCTTGGTAGGTACTTGTTATGCTTTTATAGGGCAACACAATGTATAGCGAATTGACTATCAGTTGTTTTAATTATTTGTTGTTATAAGCACGACATTTTTATATGATTTTTTTTATAGTTCAATGTTTAGAGGAGTCTTTTAGACACCCATACTTCTCTGTTTAGTTTAGTTATAACTGAAACAGCGTTCATGATCAGGGCTCTTAGCTGTGTGTACTTTTGCTTTTCATTTTTGATTTCATTGGGTACATGGAACACGAGTACCTTTACAGCTTCAACAACAAATTGTGGGCGTCAGTTTGTTGCTCGTTGCCGTCGTCGTCGCCTGGTTGAAGTTTTGTTGAAATTTTCCGCGGTCGCATGTTCAAATCTTTTCCTCTGCCTTTTTATTTTTTTAATTTGAATGCGATATCAATTTAATTTTAATACACGTAAGTGTGTTTTTATTTACTTTCTTGTTTTCGATTTTAATTGTTTTAAATTTTTTTGCAAGTTCCCTTTTGAGTTTTGAAGCTGCGATAACGCTTGAATTGAATTGTGAATAGTTGTGGTTGACCTAAAAAAACTGAACTGAGTTTATTTATGTTTTTCTTTGTTTGTTCTGTTAGAGTTTAGAGATTGTGTAAAAAATGTCTGACATTTTTCGCTTTCCACTGGGAAATATAAATTTATTTTACGGCTTCATGATCTCAACTTTAAGTTGTATCTAATAGATAGGTACATCACAAAAGTTAGTCGTAGTTTATACAAAACCGGTGTGGTGTTACAGACTTAAATGTCGTCATCCTTTTAATGGACTCTACTGAGTGTAAATGCTTGCAATTTTTTGTAAGGTTTTATGTTACATAAACAATCGTAACACGATTCATTATTATTGTTACTGTTGTATGAAAAAAAAACCTCTTGACTTGGCTTACTAACCAGTAAGGTATCCAATAATTGACTCATTTTTTTATTCATTTACTGTGATTTATGTGCTTAATTATTTTTTTAAGATACAATAACGATCTTAACTGCAATCATAGTTTTGGCATACAAGTGCTTTTCAAGTGTAATGATGTGTGCCATTTGCTTTTGCCGGGTTGGCCGAAAACGTGTCAGCTTTGTGCACACGGTTCCATGTTCTGATGCCAATAAATACTAAACTAACTTTATTTTTCACTTTTTTTGATAACAATCTTTACTTCTATAATAAACTCTTACCCATTATTTGGTCTGGTATTATCTGTTATTGTCCATCACCAAAATAAATAACTTGTAATTAAAACATTCCTATAAGTACCTAGTTTAAAAAAAAAATTAGCTTGCCCTTCGAGATAGATACGTCGTTTTTTAGATTGAAGTGCTTTGTGTGGTACCTACACTTGTATATTAAGGCGTAAATTAGGTTCTATAATCAAAGAATCAAATACTCGTAAACTTTGTTCGAAAAAACTTATTTGAGGAAAACATCTATAAAAAAGTATTTAAAAAATAAATCCTGGAGAGGTGTTTTAGAGACTTAAGATCACTTTGAAGTCGCCCCCAGAGTATACCTATGTTGCTTGTCAATGTTTGCTACCTATGTTTTGATTTACAATTTAAGTATGTTTTTTGTTTGCTTTATTGTTTTTCAAAATATTATCAATTAAGATCTAATTGAGGTGCATACCTCTTAACCCTGCGTTTTTAGAATATTAGCTTTATGTCGAAAAGCGCTGAGTAAGTGTACCTTTCTACGTTACTCTTACAGCACGATGCAATGGCGACAAGTCTATTATTATTCCGAAGAAAACGCGACCTTTTACTTTGAAGTGCAATCTCCCTGTAGGTCACGTGGCGATTTCATGGACAATATCCGATTTAAGACGACCTTCTAAAAAATCCTGTAGCGAAGTACGACCACTTCGGAAACCCATTGAAACACGTGGCTCAAGACAATGCATGTTGTTGATTTAATACACACTTCGAAAATCAATAAACCGATAAGGCAGAATGCGGTCTGTTTATTCATGTTCACGAAGGAGCCAGCTATCTTTTTTTGAGAGGATGCTATTCCCTTTATATTACGAGCACGAGAGCTTCAGGAAAAGGTTCAACTATCCTTCACTCATAAACGATCCCATGGGATCTGGAAGTTGCAAGATTACTGAATTAGGTGGTTATATAAATATTCGTTAGGCCGGACAGTTGCCCTTTTAAAATTCTCAGAGGTGGTCTTTCTTTACAAGACAATTTGTCCAACTTACGCTTCTAAGCACTTTCCGAGTGGGAAAACAGCATTGCAGCCCATCCCTATAAAGGTGTATCTTCATCCACCTCAAACTACGACCAATATCACTTAATCTCTTGCTTTTCAAGTCATGGAAGTGCGGAGTATCCAATAGCTAACCGTAATGACCATCAGTTCGATTTTCGTAAAGACGTGTCAAACATATAGTTCCTATGGTCTCTAAGCGTGTCGACAGGAATAGATAGTTTCATTTTTGGCTTAATCCACAAAAAGAGACTCCTTCGTAACACAAAACATTTTTGTAAAGTTTGAATACGCATCGTTACAGTCTTCTTAGATGGCGATTTATGAAACTAAGATCACTCATTCCACTTAAGTTGCAGAATACCTGTCCAAAGTGCATTTCTGTCATCCATTGGGATAGGTACTTTCGATTCCTGCAAAGTATAACCTTATAAGTACGAAAGGATGTGAGTTTGAGTCAATAGGTGTTGTTTCTTCCTTATTACTCATTTACTTGTGGTGGCTCAGCTATAGTGAATATAATGTTATATAATGAACACATATAATTAGTTCATAGCTTGAGCTTGCTTTTGAATTTAATCAACAAATTAATCTTGGAAATTTTCAGCTACTTAATTCCAGCGCGTATAAATAAAAGCTGCCCCCAAAATGGCTGATGACTGTAGCTGTGAATGCGTTTGGACGCACGAGATGGCTATGCGCCGGTTATTATCATTGGTAAGGATGTTTTTTATCAGCCAAAACAAATTGAAATAAAAAAATTTGTCTTTTTTGTTTAGATTCGGCAAAGCCAATCACATTGCACAGACACAGAATGTATTGACCGTAAGTTTTCTCCCCTCATAATCCCAAAATTGTTCTTATTTATTCTAAAATTGGTGTTCTAGTGCCTAGTAGCCTGCCAAGCCCAACTGGAGGCGAGGAAACAAGTTTCACCATGATGACAATGTTCATGGTCTTGGCTGTGATTTTGTATTTCATTCGCCCAGATTCCATAATCAAAGTTTACAATTCCAAGAAGCCTGGCAATCGGCCATCTGGAGGGCGGGTAACAATTTACAAACAAAAAAACATAATTGAGTTTGAAAATTATTTTCTTCTTTTTTGTGTGTTTAAAGGATCCCCCCAGCGGTGATGCTTCACCAGCCGTCAACTGATATTTATTCCAATTCAGATGCAATTCTTTAACAAAAAAGAAAAGACATATAAATTATTATGTATAGTAAAAATATATACACATAACAGTTATTAGAATTAACTCTAAACAAACAACATACAAAAAAAAAAAAAAACAACCATCACAAACCACAAACCTTTTAAATTAACAAATCAAAACTATTGCCAAGGAAAAGAGGTTCCTTGCTTTTTTTCTGATCCAAACTTTTGTGTATACCAAATTAAATGTTTTTTTTTATAATTATACTGTGGTGCAATTTTTAAATTTAAATTAAAAAAATATTTTTGAATTAATAATGAATAATTGAATTTTTTTAAAGATGAAGGTGTCGAGTGCATCATGCATGTGTAACTTATTTTATTGAAAATTTAAATAAATAATTCCAAAACAAATCAGATTCAGAAACGTGTTTGGTTTTAAGTCATATATTTTTTAAGAGCCCTAGACTTTAGAATTCATTATATCGTTCTTACCAATTTTTTGTATACAACCGACAACAACTTTACTATCTAAACTGGGACACAACTCTTGTGATTAACTGTTTCAACTAGAGATTAGTGGAGTTTTCCAAGTACCTACTTCATCCACCCTACAGAAACACTGCGAACTTGCGTTCAAACACACCTTGTGTGATGTTTAAGTCTGTCAAGAATCGGTATGTTGAACAATTTACAACGGTTCCCAAAAGCGCTTGCAATTTCATTGTGATGATTGCCAAGTCTTTCTATAATTCGTGGCATATATGAGCAAGGATGCGGAAAATCCTAACCACCGTTAGGCGATATGATAATACCGAGGAAGTAAAGCTATTGAAAATCTTCGCACGGTGTTCAGCTTGATTTCCGTAAACTACTACAACGAGTATAATGTAATGAAAAGTATTCTGTCATACCACCTCCTTCACCCAACCAACCCGCAAATGCACCACCACACTCATTACAAACTGCCTGACATGTAAAAAGGCAAGTAAACATCATGTCATGATTCTATACTACCACCATTTGAATTTACATGCCAACTCATTATTGCAGAACCACCTAAAAATGTACTTTTCAAAATTTCCGCTCATTCTCTATTACGTAAATGCTACGAAAGATACTTACCCCTCAACAATTTGTGAATCCTACACGGAACTAACAATATTTTCCAAGGTTAATCATTCAACTATTTTTATAATCATAAAATATGATAAGTGCTGTCCTGCATAAATCATAAACAACCCATTACGTAACAGCCAACTTACGCACAACTTTACGTTTGCGGCAAACGAATGAACACATTCATTATACCTTACGTAGGTATTTTCAGAGCGCACCCGAATTCTGATTTTTGCTACTGCAACCAGTGCCAACTTCACTCGTCTGGCTTTTGTAAAATATCAGCAATAGGCCAATATGGCTGGCCTCCCTTCCCAAAGTTTTTTTTTTATTAAGCTAAACGTTCTATACGTTTCCACCGAAGTTTCTTGTGACTGGCGGCGGATATAGCAAACTCTTTTCCGTCGACCAGTCACCAGAAGCAGAACAAATTCATCTCCACATTTTGGGTGGAACATTTCCATATACCCCCACATGGATATATTCCCAGGTGAGTGAAAAAATTCTTTTTTTTTGGTTGAAACATCCTTGGATGTGAAACCTATTGTCTTGGCTGAACGCCTTAGTGAATTTTTAGATTAAAATATATATTAGGACACTTTAGGTTGGTGAGATAAAACAAATTAAGAGAAATTCAGTGCGACGAAGACAACATCCATTTAGAAAAATTACGGCGTGCCCTTGGAGTGGCCAATCCAAACGAAGGCGTCACCGCCACGCGGTTGCCACAACTTCCAACAACCAGGTTACATGGTCACCAGAACGATAGCAAGAATTTCATACCAATTGCGAGGAATTTCCATCGACAAGTTCGAGGAAAATTCCGTAAAAGACAACTCCAAGACTTTTTATATGAGAAATGAGGAAGTTTCCTCGCATCCGTTCAATGTGCAAAAATAAAGGTATAGTGCGTAGTAAACATAATACGATGTCTGTTATTCAGAAGTAGCACCTTTCTAAATCTTCCAATCGCTTTTCAGGTTGACCCCTTCATGAGACACGCCGACTTTATTTTTATATAGTTTTCTTTATTCTATATATGCTTTCATCGTGTCATTGGTTTCTTTCCCTTCCATCCTGGTGTAAGCGTAATCAGAAGTACAGAATCTATGTCAAGCGTCAAGACGCCACAAATCCGACGCATTAGCTGGAACGTAGTGAAGTTTGATCAGCGAACGGAACATTCAGTGGAAACGCTGAGGCGGACCAAGTAGCGGCGCTTAGCCCAACGCAGTGTCCATCCATTTGAATCAACGACCAGGCAACACCCTCCTTATCAACGTCATCACCTTTATATATATTTATGTTATTCAACAAGTATTTTATATTATTTGAATATATATATGTAGTTAGTGATATAAATTGGGAATAGATTAACATTTCAATTCTTAGACAGGGTGTTACTAGTTGAGGTACCTTATTTTCCGGAAAAACCAACTTAAGTTCCAGGTATAGACGAAGTACTCATAAGATTTAAAGAAGCAATTACGTACAGAAGAAGAGATGAGCAAGAAGAAGTTCTGAACAACGCAATAGAAACAACGTAGTATAAAGCAGAAAGAAGCTAAATTCACAAGATATACAAGAAATCCAAAAATCAATTCAGTGTATTAGAAAAGTGTAACGTAATTTCAAAACCCTAGGCTTTACCATAGCTTAGTTTGCATTTCTTTGAAAAAGTATACAAGTAAAACTTATAACCTTTGTTTTGGTCAAAAGCCAGTAAGGCTCTTAACGTAGAATCAGTGAAAACAAGTATCATCAAACATCGTCAAATGTATAACCATATAACTTTATTCATCAGTACAGCAAAAACACAGTTCCAGCTTTGATCCAGAGTGCACTTCGGCAGCAAAGTTTTGGGTGAGTTCGTTCCATAATTATCTTTGATACATTACAAGTTATATTATACATTTGTTGACTATATTTGTGATTGATGAAAACATATATCCGTTGATGAGAATTACGAGAATTTTGATTAAAGATATGAAGATAAATTAGCATTTACATTGGTTACAAGTTACAATTTAATGAATACGATACAGGCCACAAGCGGCTTTAAAGAAACATCAAGAAAAGCGAGGTCAAGTTTTTGGAATCTTCCTAAACGGCCGCACGATTTCATTTTTGTTTGATTTTTGAAGACTGTCTCGAATCAGATTCGGGATGGTGTGTAGCATACTCCGCTTGAGAGTTTCAAGTGTTTTTCTAGAGTTTCCTTTTTATCTGTGAAATATACGTCAGTGACATAAAATACAATAAGTCGAGCAAAAGAATTTAGCATTTAAGAATTTTAATTTGTGTTTATTTGAAATTTTGAGTGGCTACCCTAGTGTCAAAAATAAAGAGACACGCTTTTGGGAGCAGATTACAAGAATCACTAGTGCGATTAAGACCTACTGATTAATACAATAGTAAGCTCTTATGGTCTAGCGTTAGCATATATAATGAAGTTTCATTTTTGCGTTGAGTAAAAGTCAAGGTTAGGGTATAAACATAAGCTACTTTTAAGACCATAGAATATTTAAGAACACCCATTAATTTGTTGATAATTAAAAAAAATAATTTTATAACGTTTTCAAGAAATATTTGGTATTTTTGATTGATTTTGAATAAGGTTATGGTAATTCCTGTTGAATTATTTCGTGTTGTTTATTGGTGATGCACAAAGCATCGGCATGAAGTGTTAAGTTTGTTTAGGTCAATGGAGAGTCGGCTGGAGCCGAAGAACAGCAGCGGACATGGAAAGTGAGTTTTCCTATTTGGTAGTTTGTTGAAATTGCGTTTTGATTTGGAAGTTTAGTTTGGTTTTGCCGAGCAATATGAAGTAAAGCATCTGTCTTTACGTTTTCGATTTTGGGGGATTCGCTAACTATTTCAATAAGCCAACGCGAATCCACAGGAACAGGTATGAACTTTCCATACCTAGTTCATGGGTGGGTAAAGACGGCTTGAGGGACAATACCATCGTGTTCCCTCCCCCTTTTGTTCCGGATTTTTACACTTGATTAACAACCAATTTGAGTAAAAAGTAGATTCCGTAGAACCTTTTTTTTGTTATATGCTCAGGGGCCACGACCACCTATGGTCCCCACTCTTCTTCTCCCTTGAAAAAGTTCTAAAACAACTTCACACCTACATTCTGCTCTAGCCTGAAGTGAATGATCCAACTATCCAACATTTAGATTTTACTATAGCTCTCTGCATACTTCGGGCCCCCAGCTCAACTAAAATAGCCCCCCAAGGTCAATACCATCTTGGCCGTAGATCCGTTAATAACAATGTAACACAGCCTATCTTCCTGTAGCAAGGACCACTCCCCACCCGGCGAGCTAAGCAATGGCACCCCACAACGGATCGCAGCGACTGTGGAAGAGTAGGCACCGTCAAGGCGTTATGGCTTGGACGTGCCAGAGGGTAACTATACCTCTGGTACTATAAGTCATAATAGTCTTGACGGCAGAAGGAGACATTTTCATCTCAAAGGAAGAATTCATATAGCTTACTAACAGGTAACCCTGTACATATTCCAGGGAAGGCGAGTAACATCGGCGTAGATAGATATGGAAATGGTTGGTGGTTGTTGGTAATTCTTCCCCGAGGTTGTGAATGGTACACATCCCGTTTGAATTAGTTCAGTTCAGTTTAGTTTGTGACTTGGTATAATGAGTTTGAGTTTGAGTTCGTTAGTCGGAAGAGTTGACGGTTCAACTTCCGAGATTTGGTTATTTGAGTTACAATTAGCTACCAAGAGAATAGTTCGTTTTGGGTTTGTTTCGTTCCGTATAGTTCTGTGTTGGCGATTCGGTATATAAGAACACCTACGTGTACCAAACCTTTATTAAACAATTGCACGCATTATGGTGGTACAAAGCTGACAGTTAATTCATTATTCCTGGACTTGCTGTGTATGGTTGTGAGTGGAACGTGTGAGCTGTCAGTGGAATGCAATCATGATGCGTGTGAGCTGTGATGGAGATGAATAAGATATGTGAGAATGGGCAGGAAGGATGTTTGTGGTGATGTCTGGGTTTGACATATTGCAGATGTTTTGTTCTGTTCAGTTCATATATATATTTTTTTTATAATATCATTATTGATTATATATATATGTATGTGAATATATAATGAATAATCAATAATGATATTATCTTTTTCTAACTTCAACGTTACAGATGGCGCCCAACGTGGGGCCCGAAGACTTAGAGCCTGTAAGATTTTGGATTAATTAAATTTTGGATTAGTTGTTTGGAATTTGAGATTATGTTGTTTTTTTTAGGCAAAAATTTTTTTTTTGCAGATTTGTTTTTGCGGCGAAGTTTATTCTAGAGTAATTCCGCAGGGTGTAACCTAGCATATCATTGTCCGGGGGATTATTGTGACTGAGTCGTGATCCTCGTCTGTCGCTATGAGCTAATACACTCTGGCGGAACCTCAACTTTTTTTAAGGAACGTTTCTGTCCGGGCCGGATTTGAAGTTGTTCGTCCAGTCGTCAGTTGCTGAAGCGCGCACTTAGAAAAATAGAATAGGAGTATAGAGTTGGCCTAGTGAACCTTTTGACCGGTAATTAGTGATGTTATTCCTGATGTACGTCTGTTGCAGAAGCAGCTAGTTTGATTTGATTACTCCGCTTCGAATTCAAAACCCCTTTTTACACCTCTCATAATTTTGTTTTGCGGTTTAGATTTTCTCGTGTGTGTAGTAGAAGTCAAGTGAATTCTGATACATTGACCGGTGGCTGATGACGTAATCTCGGCGCACGTCTGTTGCAGTGGTAAGATTCACTTGACCAAGCTTCATGTTTGAGTTGTCTGTTGTCTTCAAGGAAGAAGCAAGTTTTATTAAAGTTAAAGCAAAATAAAAAATTTTTTTCTTGGACTTCGTGAACCGTGTCGCTGAAGGCGAATGTTTCATTGGTCCTGTCCTGCTGCTGCCTAAGATGATGGTCGACTCTCCGACCGTTTTTGATGATTAGTAAGTTTTGATAATATACGCATATTATTGAGTTAGTATTGAGTTAGTATTGAGTAAGTTTTTTTTCGGAAGTTAAGATATTTTGAGTCAGTTTGAATTTGAATATATTTTTGCTGAAAGTTTAAGTATTGCCAGTTGGCGTAAAGTTTAAGTATAGTTATAGTAAGTTTCTGAGTTTAGTATTTGGTTCAACGGTGGCTGATAGGTTATACGTGCCTGTCGATCGGAGAACTGTTAAGTTTGGTTAAGTTTAATTAAGTTTTGGTTTTGGGATAGCGGTGGCTGATAAGTTATACGTGCTTATCGACTGTGAGTCCTGTACGGTCTGTGTGTTTAACGGTGGCTGTTTGGTTCTGCGTGCCGGCAGGTCGTTATAACACGTTTAGTTTGGTTGAAGCTTAAGTGCTTCTGTTTTGAATTCCTTTTGCCTTGCGGCGTACGATTTGGTTAAGTTAAGTTTAGTTGAAGTTTAAGTACTTCTGAATTTTGCCTTGCGGCGTACGGTTTAGTTTAGTAAGTCTAGTTAAGTTTAGTAAGTTAGTTAAGTTAAGTTGAGTTGAAACTTAAGCGTTTCTGTTAAGTTGAGTTAGGTTGAAACTTAAGTGTTTCTGAAATTAAGAATTTGATTTTTGAATTTCTTTTGAGTCTAAGTATTTCAGATTAAGATTAAGTTTCGTTGAAGTTAGCGACCATAAGTTTAGATATAACAGATTTAATAAGTTGAGTACGGTTAAGTTTGAAGTTCCTTGGATATAAGTATTTTCGAATTTAAGTATTGTTGAGTTCAGGTATTTTTAAGTTTAAGTAACATTAGGTTAAGTTTAAGTATTTTGGTGACGTTTATAGTAAGAAAAATAAAACATTTCATTTATTTTTGAAAGTTCAGTAAGTTACTTACTGTTGGTTACCGTTGGTTTGTTGAGAGGAGTTTACCAAACTCGCTTTCATTTTTGAGCCAAAACCCAGAATAGTAGTTGTAAGTTTTTATTATATAAGCGATTTTCCTTTTTTTTTACTATATACTTACCAGTGAAAAGAAACCCTTTTGAGAAATAAAACGAATTTCTCTTGAAAATTTTTTTTTATCCCACATTTAGAGTCAATAGTTTTTTTTTAGTTTTGTCTTGAATTATGGCTGATAACGGGGATAATGTAGATATTGAAGTTGGAAACAATGAGGATCCGCAGTACGAAGCAATGGAGCAAGCGGCAATGGACATTTTATTGGGAGACAATTCACCCTCCCCAAGAATCGAAGGAAACGCAGCGAGTGCACCCCTTCAAAACGTGTTGATAGCAGACAGGCATGGTTGGTCAAATTACGTTCACGACGTAGTAAGTGCGTCAATAAATTCTCAATTAGAGGAAGAAAGGAAATTCTTCCAACAAGAACTTGCAAGGAGCCAAAACGAGCTCTTGGAGAAAATGGCTAACTTAATGCGCAGTACTACTGCTAACACTCAAGTTCTTTCAGGAGCAAGCACTTCACGTGCAGCATTAAATCAGATTAATAAGCCTAGAACCACCTTCATGCCTGCCGATCCTATCCAACCCGCATCCCATTTCAATAATGCGGACCCCCTTAGAAATAACTTGAACATTCCTGGAGTCTCAAACAGTAGAAACAGAGAAAATAATTTACCTCAGAATCCAACGAACCCAATTTTGTCAAGAAACAGGAGATCTGTTTCACAAAGAAGTGACTTGCCAAATGGCACCTCCGGTAACGCTAACCAAGAAAGAAATTCGATCGACCCGGTAGTGCACCCGGTGGATATGGCTCAAGCGGCCGATTTAGAAGCATTCCTTACTCGCGTAGGTGGGATGCAAAACGAAAATAATTCCGGAGCAAGTTCGCCTCCACGGCCACCGACCGCGTCAAACTCGCATTTTCCAGGAAGGTACCCGTTGTACCACAAATGGGGAATCAATTTCGACGGTCGTAATATTCCAGTGGACGACTTTTTATTCCGGTTAGAAGTCATTCGAAGTAGTTACAATGTCCCATGGGACGACATAGTTCTTAATTTCCACCACTTCGTCTCTGGACCTGTGGAAACGTGGTACTGGATGTACTTAAAGAACAACCCTAACGTGCCTTGGACTACTTTGAAGTCAGCCTTCCTGGAACAATACAGGAGTTTAGAGACCGACGGTGAGCTCTCGAGGAAAATTAATGATCGAAAGCAGCTGCCTGGGGAAACATTTAATGAGTTTTACGACGCACTAATGATTCTCAATTCGAGAATGCGTGTTCCCAAGCAGCCTAGCGAAATGGTCGATACGATCAAGAACAACGTAAATAGGCGTATGGGCGAATTGCTCATTACGTTCAACACCAGCAGCCTTCCTCAAATGGCTTACGTATGTCGCACCATAGAAAAGTATATGGACAAAAGAGAGTCTACACGACCAAAATTTGTACCTGGCGCTTGGAACACGCAACCGAAGCGTGTAGTAAGCGAAGAGGAACCAGCAGTCGATTCCCAGGCAGTAGCTACTCCAGCTCAGATCGAAGCGTTAAGAAGAGAGTCTGCGAGTGTTGTATGCTGGAAATGTAAGGGCGTGGGTCATATCCACAGGGATTGTACAAACCCGAGAAGCGGCTTGTTTTGTTACAAGTGCGGTCTGCCAGACTATGTTACGCAGAACTGTCCGAAATGTTCGGAAAACCGCCAGCAGAACAATCTTTCTTCCGGGGGGATTCGTTCGGGTCTACAAAACCCGGAGCAGTGATTCAAGAACCCCGTAAAGATGATATTACCACTAATAGTATAAGTAAACAAAACCTTAATCTGAATTCTACTAATAACGAAAAGCCTATTGAAAAGTTGAATACCAATAAGCCTATCACCATTCTGAAATCTGATAAACCTAAGTTAAGTCCCAATAACAATTATGAATTGAATAACAAAACGAAAATTGAATTACCGCGGAAATCATTCCATACACGCCTGAGGGAGTATTATGAGGCCAGAAAGCGCATCATGAACACTCCAACCGTGTCCAAAAAAATCCGCGATACGAGAAGACGTTTCCAAGCGAAGAGGAGAACATATAGAAGCATAGCAACAGCCACCATAAAGAGCAAGTCAAGCGATCCTAGACCATACGTGACAGTAGAAATCTTTGGAGACGAATGGCTCGGCCTGCTCGACTCAGGAGCGAGCATAAGTTGCATCGGCACGAACAAGCTCGAATATCTCGAAGCAAAGAGCGTCAACATTAAGAAAGTTACGTCCTCAGTCTCTACAGCGGACGGGAGCAAGCAGGACATAGTTGGAGTGATCACAACTATCGTGAGTTATAAAGGAATAAATAAGTCAATGGATTTTTATTTAGTTCCTACTCTGTCGCAACGTCTCTACCTCGGAGTAGATTTCTGGAGCAAGTTCCAATTAGCTCCCCACATAATCTCCGGAATGAGCGTGAGTCCGTCACCATATGAGAATGAAGAATACAAAAATAGATGCAAGCTATCTCTATCTGAAGAAAGAAGGCTGAAGGAAGTCATCAATGGATTTCCATCATTTGCGGCCAAAGGACTAGGGAGAACGAGCTTGCTTGAACACGTTATAGATACGGGAGACGCAATGCCTATTAAGCAAAGGCATTATCCCGTGTCTCCAGCAATTCAGGCCCTCATGTATGCGGAATTGGACCGCATGTTAGAGTTGGGAGTCATCGAAGAGAGTAATAGTTCCTGGAGTTCACCGGTAGTTCTAGTTCGGAAACCGGGCAAGAACAGACTATGTCTCGACTTCCGTAAAGTCAATTCTGTGACTAAAAAGAATGCGGGCCCAATTGCGCATATCGAGGGTCTGTTGTCGCGTCTTTCAGATACCCATTACATCTCAAGTGTAGACCTGAAAGACGCATTTTGGCAAATTCCGTTGGAGGCGGGATCCAGGGAAAAGACAGCGTTCACAGTACCTGGGCGTCCCCTCTATCAATTCAAAGTAATGCCGTTCGGCCTTTGTAACGCAGCTCAATCTCTGTCCTATCTGATGAGCCGCGTGATTCCTTCAGCCCTCAGAGAACAAGTCTTCGTCTATTTGGACGATTTGTTGGTTGTGTCAAAAACTTTTAACGAACATATAAAAATTCTTAAAATAGTTAGTAACCGTTTGAGCGAGGCAGGTCTGACAATAAATGTCGAAAAATCGAAATTTTGTTTCAGTGAACTGCACTACTTAGGGTATAAGGTAGGGCAAGGGTGTTTAAAGGCCGACCCGGCAAAGATTGCGGCCATTGTAGATTTTCCGGTACCATCAACCCAACGTCAAGTTCGACGATTTCTTGGAATGGCGGGATGGTACCGTAGATTTGTCAAAGACTTTTCCACTTTAGCATCTCCTCTAACTGACACCCTAAGGAAGGGTAAACCTTTCAGCTTCAACGATGAAGCTCATAAAGCATTCGCCGACATTAAGTCAGCCCTGACCTCCGCACCAATTCTGGTGAATCCTGATTTTTCAAAAGAGTTCATAATTTTGTGCGATGCATCCGCGTCCGGTATCGGATGTGTTCTCTGCCAGCGGGATGAGAACGGAGCTGAACGCCCCATTTATTATTTTTCTCAAAAATTAAACGCTGCGCAGAGGAACTATTCCGTTACCGAACGCGAATGCCTCGCTGCCTTCCAAGGTATACAAAAGTTCCGTGCATACGTGGAAGGTTATCGGTTCAGAGTCATCACTGATCACTCTAGTTTGAAGTGGTTGATGAGTCTGAAAGATCCAACTGGTAGACTAGCCAGGTGGAGTATGAGGCTTCAAGGCTTCGACTTCGAGGTTGAACACCGCAAGGGTACACTGAACGTCGTACCAGATGCTCTGTCTAGAGTTTACGAAACTGAGTCGGTAGATTACCAATTCTTAGCATCCGTTTCAACTCAAGTCGAGCCAGCCGAAGGCCTTCATATCGACCTGGATAGTCCACATTTCAAGTCTACCGAATATCAACAGCTCATCGACCACATCAAGGCAAACCAAGAGCGGTTACCAGAGCTTAAAGTTTCAGATGGCTACATCTATAAGCAGACGAAACATGTAGTGGGAAATCCTCTACAGGATGACCTAGTCTGGAAGCTCTGGGTGCCGTCAGTGATGACCGATGAACTGATAACCCTCGCGCACAATCCACCACGAGCTGCACACGGGGGACTGACCAAAACTCTTTATCGTTTAAAGAACCAATTTTATTGGCCAAATATGTACACCCAAGTAAAGACATTCATTAACAAATGCGAAACTTGCAAGATGAGCAAAGCATCCAATATAACTCTACGAGCCGAAATGGGGCAAGGATTCAATGTGGAGAGGCCTTTCCAGCATCTCTACATTGACTTCCTTGGTCCCTATCCTCGGTCAAGAAGCGGAAATTCATATATAATTATAGTGTTGGACCAATTAACAAAATTTGTAGTAATTAAGCCTCTACGGAAAGCTAATGCGTTAAGTGCGGTACGTTTCCTACAAGAGGAAGTTTTTCTAGTGTTTGGTGTTCCTGAGAGCATATTGTCTGACAACGGAACCCAATTTGTCGGACACGAATTTACAAAACTTCTGGAAACTTATGGAGTAAACCACGTTAAGACAGCGGCCTACTCTCCTCAGCCAAATGCGAGCGAGAGGGTTAACCGCTCGATATTGGCGGCCATCAGGTCGTATGTCGACCCGAAACAAACAAACTGGGATATCCATCTGTCTTCCATAAGCAGTGCTTTAAGAACTACCATACACTCTGCCCTTACTATGTCACCATATGAAGCTCTCTTTGGCCAACGCATGATTGAGCATGGGCATGATTACAGGTTACTTAGGAAATTAGGCGGACTAAATCAGTCCGAGATAAATTGGCTACCAAAAGTAGCAAAAATGAACATCCTGCATAACTATTTGAAATCCACACTAGAAAGCGCCCACGAGAAGTACGAACATAACTATAACCTCCGTAGTAGGCAAATTTCGTTTAATGTAGGTGAAACGGTATATAAGAGAAACATGATGTTGAGTGATGCCACAAAACACTTCAACGCAAAACTCAGCCCTAAATTCGTAAAAGTAAGAATTCATAAGATAGTTGGTAATAATCTTTACGAGGTGATGAACAGCAATGGTCACCTATCCACAGCACACACTAAGGACCTTAAAAGATAAAAATCCACACGTTTTCTGTGATATAAGATATAATTTTTTTTTTGTTAAATACCCAGTTAGGAGTAAGTTAGCCCGGCGTCAGCTGTGCATGAGACTCCAGGGGTGGGCAAGTGGGCTCATCCAAAGACAATAGGCATATATACAAATCCCAGTAAAGTTATTTTTTTTTATCAACATTTTTCAGCTTCTTGTTTGTTGAGACCAGTCAGGAACTGCCCGTAAACAAACAAGTTTTGTAATGAAAAGTATTCTGTCATACCACCTCCTTCACCCAACCAACCCGCAAATGCACCACCACACTCATTACAAACTGCCTGACATGTAAAAAGGCAAGTAAACATCATGTCATGATTCTATACTACCACCATTTGAATTTACATGCCAACTCATTATTGCAGAACCACCTAAAAATGTACTTTTCAAAATTTCCGCTCATTCTCTATTACGTAAATGCTACGAAAGATACTTACCCCTCAACAATTTGTGAATCCTACACGGAACTAACAATATTTTCCAAGGTTAATCATTCAACTATTTTTATAATCATAAAATATGATAAGTGCTGTCCTGCATAAATCATAAACAACCCATTACGTAACAGCCAACTTACGCACAACTTTACGTTTGCGGCAAACGAATGAACACATTCATTATACCTTACGTAGGTATTTTCAGAGCGCACCCGAATTCTGATTTTTGCTACTGCAACCAGTGCCAACTTCACTCGTCTGGCTTTTGTAAAATATCAGCAATAGGCCAATATGGCTGGCCTCCCTTCCCAAAGTTTTTTTTTTATTAAGCTAAACGTTCTATACGTTTCCACCGAAGTTTCTTGTGACTGGCGGCGGATATAGCAAACTCTTTTCCGTCGACCAGTCACCAGAAGCAGAACAAATTCATCTCCACATTTTGGGTGGAACATTTCCATATACCCCCACATGGATATATTCCCAGGTGAGTGAAAAAATTCTTTTTTTTTGGTTGAAACATCCTTGGATGTGAAACCTATTGTCTTGGCTGAACGCCTTAGTGAATTTTTAGATTAAAATATATATTAGGACACTTTAGGTTGGTGAGATAAAACAAATTAAGAGAAATTCAGTGCGACGAAGACAACATCCATTTAGAAAAATTACGGCGTGCCCTTGGAGTGGCCAATCCAAACGAAGGCGTCACCGCCACGCGGTTGCCACAACTTCCAACAACCAGGTTACATGGTCACCAGAACGATAGCAAGAATTTCATACCAATTGCGAGGAATTTCCATCGACAAGTTCGAGGAAAATTCCGTAAAAGACAACTCCAAGACTTTTTATATGAGAAATGAGGAAGTTTCCTCGCATCCGTTCAATGTGCAAAAATAAAGGTATAGTGCGTAGTAAACATAATACGATGTCTGTTATTCAGAAGTAGCACCTTTCTAAATCTTCCAATCGCTTTTCAGGTTGACCCCTTCATGAGACACGCCGACTTTATTTTTATATAGTTTTCTTTATTCTATATATGCTTTCATCGTGTCATTGGTTTCTTTCCCTTCCATCCTGGTGTAAGCGTAATCAGAAGTACAGAATCTATGTCAAGCGTCAAGACGCCACAAATCCGACGCATTAGCTGGAACGTAGTGAAGTTTGATCAGCGAACGGAACATTCAGTGGAAACGCTGAGGCGGACCAAGTAGCGGCGCTTAGCCCAACGCAGTGTCCATCCATTTGAATCAACGACCAGGCAACACCCTCCTTATCAACGTCATCACCTTTATATATATTTATGTTATTCAACAAGTATTTTATATTATTTGAATATATATATGTAGTTAGTGATATAAATTGGGAATAGATTAACATTTCAATTCTTAGACAGGGTGTTACTAGTTGAGGTACCTTATTTTCCGGAAAAACCAACTTAAGTTCCAGGTATAGACGAAGTACTCATAAGATTTAAAGAAGCAATTACGTACAGAAGAAGAGATGAGCAAGAAGAAGTTCTGAACAACGCAATAGAAACAACGTAGTATAAAGCAGAAAGAAGCTAAATTCACAAGATATACAAGAAATCCAAAAATCAATTCAGTGTATTAGAAAAGTGTAACGTAATTTCAAAACCCTAGGCTTTACCATAGCTTAGTTTGCATTTCTTTGAAAAAGTATACAAGTAAAACTTATAACCTTTGTTTTGGTCAAAAGCCAGTAAGGCTCTTAACGTAGAATCAGTGAAAACAAGTATCATCAAACATCGTCAAATGTATAACCATATAACTTTATTCATCAGTACAGCAAAAACACAGTTCCAGCTTTGATCCAGAGTGCACTTCGGCAGCAAAGTTTTGGGTGAGTTCGTTCCATAATTATCTTTGATACATTACAAGTTATATTATACATTTGTTGACTATATTTGTGATTGATGAAAACATATATCCGTTGATGAGAATTACGAGAATTTTGATTAAAGATATGAAGATAAATTAGCATTTACATTGGTTACAAGTTACAATTTAATGAATACGATACAGGCCACAAGCGGCTTTAAAGAAACATCAAGAAAAGCGAGGTCAAGTTTTTGGAATCTTCCTAAACGGCCGCACGATTTCATTTTTGTTTGATTTTTGAAGACTGTCTCGAATCAGATTCGGGATGGTGTGTAGCATACTCCGCTTGAGAGTTTCAAGTGTTTTTCTAGAGTTTCCTTTTTATCTGTGAAATATACGTCAGTGACATAAAATACAATAAGTCGAGCAAAAGAATTTAGCATTTAAGAATTTTAATTTGTGTTTATTTGAAATTTTGAGTGGCTACCCTAGTGTCAAAAATAAAGAGACACGCTTTTGGGAGCAGATTACAAGAATCACTAGTGCGATTAAGACCTACTGATTAATACAATAGTAAGCTCTTATGGTCTAGCGTTAGCATATATAATGAAGTTTCATTTTTGCGTTGAGTAAAAGTCAAGGTTAGGGTATAAACATAAGCTACTTTTAAGACCATAGAATATTTAAGAACACCCATTAATTTGTTGATAATTAAAAAAAATAATTTTATAACGTTTTCAAGAAATATTTGGTATTTTTGATTGATTTTGAATAAGGTTATGGTAATTCCTGTTGAATTATTTCGTGTTGTTTATTGGTGATGCACAAAGCATCGGCATGAAGTGTTAAGTTTGTTTAGGTCAATGGAGAGTCGGCTGGAGCCGAAGAACAGCAGCGGACATGGAAAGTGAGTTTTCCTATTTGGTAGTTTGTTGAAATTGCGTTTTGATTTGGAAGTTTAGTTTGGTTTTGCCGAGCAATATGAAGTAAAGCATCTGTCTTTACGTTTTCGATTTTGGGGGATTCGCTAACTATTTCAATAAGCCAACGCGAATCCACAGGAACAGGTATGAACTTTCCATACCTAGTTCATGGGTGGGTAAAGACGGCTTGAGGGACAATACCATCGTGTTCCCTCCCCCTTTTGTTCCGGATTTTTACACTTGATTAACAACCAATTTGAGTAAAAAGTAGATTCCGTAGAACCTTTTTTTTGTTATATGCTCAGGGGCCACGACCACCTATGGTCCCCACTCTTCTTCTCCCTTGAAAAAGTTCTAAAACAACTTCACACCTACATTCTGCTCTAGCCTGAAGTGAATGATCCAACTATCCAACATTTAGATTTTACTATAGCTCTCTGCATACTTCGGGCCCCCAGCTCAACTAAAATAGCCCCCCAAGGTCAATACCATCTTGGCCGTAGATCCGTTAATAACAATGTAACACAGCCTATCTTCCTGTAGCAAGGACCACTCCCCACCCGGCGAGCTAAGCAATGGCACCCCACAACGGATCGCAGCGACTGTGGAAGAGTAGGCACCGTCAAGGCGTTATGGCTTGGACGTGCCAGAGGGTAACTATACCTCTGGTACTATAAGTCATAATAGTCTTGACGGCAGAAGGAGACATTTTCATCTCAAAGGAAGAATTCATATAGCTTACTAACAGGTAACCCTGTACATATTCCAGGGAAGGCGAGTAACATCGGCGTAGATAGATATGGAAATGGTTGGTGGTTGTTGGTAATTCTTCCCCGAGGTTGTGAATGGTACACATCCCGTTTGAATTAGTTCAGTTCAGTTTAGTTTGTGACTTGGTATAATGAGTTTGAGTTTGAGTTCGTTAGTCGGAAGAGTTGACGGTTCAACTTCCGAGATTTGGTTATTTGAGTTACAATTAGCTACCAAGAGAATAGTTCGTTTTGGGTTTGTTTCGTTCCGTATAGTTCTGTGTTGGCGATTCGGTATATAAGAACACCTACGTGTACCAAACCTTTATTAAACAATTGCACGCATTATGGTGGTACAAAGCTGACAGTTAATTCATTATTCCTGGACTTGCTGTATATGGTTGTGAGTGGAACGTGTGAGCTGTCAGTGGAATGCAATCATGATGCGTGTGAGCTGTGATGGAGATGAATAAGATATGTGAGAATGGGCAGGAAGGATGTTTGTGGTGATGTCTGGGTTTGACATATTGCAGATGTTTTGTTCTGTTCAGTTCATATATATATTTTTTTTATAATATCATTATTGATTATATATATATGTATGTGAATATATAATGAATAATCAATAATGATATTATCTTTTTCTAACTTCAACGTTACAATAAGACGGAGAAAATTTCTCTGTTTGAAACACGATGTGATGTGACCACGACTCTAAAGTTCGGAACTCATCTTCCTTTCACAACAGTTGGACTTCAAGCCCCACTGTCCTCTTAAGAATTCTATTCAAAGCACTTACATATTTGTTATGTGACAGCACCACTTTTCCCGCTTGAGTTTATCATCTGCTTGTGTACATGCAGCAACAGAGCAGCACGTTGTATTCAAAAACTACGAAGTGATATTTTCCAAAATGCATTACTTTGTTGGTTGCACCAGGGAGTGACAGATAATTAACTACCCAGACAGTGAAACTGTAACCATCTGGATGATCTCTCACAATAGACTGCAGCTGTTGTCGGTTCCGGATGGTGTGAGTGTGAAGGGTTAATCCCAGCCAAATGACACATTTGATTAAGATGACATCAGAATAGTCCAAATGGTTTGGTATGGTTGGATACCATGTCTCTCGTTTGCACCCACCTTTGCAGTCATTTTATCATCAATCAGTGGAATAACATCACCCTACAGCAATTAAAATGCATCGGAAAGCTTTCGACTGTACAAAACGAAACACACTTAATTGTTGTACGACTCTTTACAGCATCAATTTTATGAGCGATGGATGTATCTTGAATTAGAGAAGTCCAGATAACGTCATGAAATTTACGAACATGAGGTAGAGCGGCGTTTGAACCCTCGATAATTTTTAAGGGACTATTAGCAAGGTGTTGGCGTGGTTGTAACATCTTTGTCTTTCCATTCCTTGGGAAAGCCAATAACAAAATACATGCTGCCAAGTCGAGATCTGCAGTAGGTACGCCATCAAGTCCACCAGCTGCTTTGTTGAATTATTAAAAAGTAGGATTGCCGTTTAGTTACATGGTAATACATAACTCAACGTTAATTTGTCCTATCTGACCATTTTATCTCGTATGCACTTGTGAGCTCCTTTACACTCGTTTGGCAATACATTCTGCTGTAAATCAGTTGTCATTAAGGGTATTATCAAAATCGCGACAAGTAATTGGGTCACTTAGAAGGGTTGGATTGTACTAAAAGGTCTACTTTCTGTATTTTTTGGACGTCGCCATGAGCCGTCGGGTAGTAGCTGTTCAAAGATAGATTATAACAAGTAACAGTTCATGATTGCTCCCGAAACAGCACTTTTCTCATTCTTAACATAGCAGTGATTTCCTCCACCGTTGTTGTAGTACCTACAAAGTGGTCTGAGTTTGTATGGGGCACAGCGAAGACCCAGGTGACTTTGTTGAAGGCCTTGTGTAGAAACAGCGCCCCATATATATACCACCGGATTTTTTGAAGTAATTTGTTTTACATTTATAAAGGTAGCATCCTGTTTTTAAAACAGCGCCTTCATCAGCCTTCAATTTGACAAAAAAGAATAAAACATTTAAGAGACATTTTTATGGCGACATTACAACGAAAGAATCCTTTTTCCAGTTTAAAAAGAAATCCTGTGCGGTATATATATTTTTACTCCGATATATAGTGTATTAAATTTCTAAGAATCTTAATAAATTTCAATCAAAATATGTATATAAACATCTAAAGTTCCTAATTTTTAAAAATTCAATTCATAATGATTTTTACAAAAAAGATATTAAAAAATGTACTCAAAAACTCTTCTGTCATGCACCACTCTCTAATGGGGTCAAGAATCTTCACTATTAAGTTTGGTCACTATAGTCCGGACCTTCTTGATGACACCTTTCATTTTCTCATAGGTGCCAGTTGAATCGGGAAGGTTTTCAAAATTAATAACATCACTCACACCAACTTTGAAATTATCTCCACAAGGCAGCTTGTCAAAAGGCGAGAATTTCAACAGGGGAGTTCCTAAAACCGATTCCATTGCATAAGCCAATTGGGTCTGAGGGGTATCGGTATTTGTATCGATAGTAGCGGGGGTATCAGGTGTCTGTGTTTCTGTTTCTGTTTCTATGTCGCCATTTAACAATGGAGATCCAAGATTTTCACTTTCATCTGGCAAAACGATTGTCGCCAGAGACTTGTTCGGTGTCGAGGTCTTATTTCTGACTGTACTTATTTCTGATTCGAGTTCCAAGACTTCGTCAATTAAAGAGTCTTCGTTGTCTGATAGGCTGATTATGCTTGATTGAAGCTCTCGAAGAAGTCGCTGTTGTTTTTCTTCAAGATCTTCGAGAGTCGGTGAGGGTGAACGTTTGGATATGTCTTTTGGTGATTCTGGTTGGGCTTGGGGTGGTGGTGGTGGCGGCGGTGGAGGAGGTGCTGGTAATTCACAACTCGGGGGAGAGCTAGAGGGAGGTGGAGGACGGGTATATTCAACATTGACAATCGAAGCGCTCTCCGCATCCTCAATTTCCATTTCTGAAAGTTCCATAGTCGATTTCTCCGTTAATTCGACATCGTCCGGGACAATTTTCAACTTTTTACGTTTATATCCTTTGATTATACTGGCGCCAAGCATTTCAATGAACCTTTCTTTGAAGTTTGCTCGACTCATTGGAGGAACATTATGGTGATGGTAGTCCTGAAATAAAAAAGTTCTCTTACATTTCGAACGAAAGACACACTCTTGTAGTCTAACTCACATCATAGAAATTCTTCCCTGGGTCAACGTTATATCCGGGGAACGACACAATCTTGTTGATATCGTACTTATTTTTGTCTGCTTCGACTTCTCCTTCTTCATCCTCGGGGTCTCGAACGGAACGACCCTGGAAAATTAAAAAACAAAGCATTCATTGATAAGTTCCAAGATCTGTCTTTAATGGCAAAATTAAGATGCAAGAACTTTTAAAAAATTCCAATTCGAAAAATAACTGCTTATTGGAACTTTAAGACGCGACCTTACCTCAGAATCGAATAAGGAAATGCCCGAATGAGCTACTCTTGCGTCTTCCAGCCATCCAGGTGGGTATCCTAAGACTCTCATTCGATAGAAGAAGAATGGCAGTTCTCCGTGTCGTATGCCCAATGCCTCCCTCAGATTGTTACTTATTTTCCCGGGTCGTATATGCGCGAAACGTTGTTCTATATCAACATGATACCGATCTCTCTTTTGAGTCATCATTTTCTTAGCTTTGTTGATTTTGGAGTTGTTGCGAGGCTTTGGACAGGTTCGCAAATCATGATCAGTTCCCTCGCAATTGAAGCAACACTTCCTTGACTTCGGCGGACGCCCACATTCGTCTTCGTTTTTCTTCTTTTTCTGTGATGAACACTCATTGAGAACCTCCTTGATTGTCCGCTTGTATGATGGAATCTGTATAGTGTCGACCTTTTCAGCAGGTGTGTTGTCAATCATAAACAATCCAGCAATGCCCATATCCTCATCGTCCGAAGAAGTTTTAACTTCCCCCTCAGCATCCGGTTTAGGCGCCTCATTTTCAGGTTGAATTATATCGTCAATAATCGCTACAACAGGATCTGATTTTGATGCGGTGTCAATATTTTCTGTTGCTACGTCCGCTTCAGCACCTGGTGATTCTCGAAACACTTGAATTGTTGTTTCATCCTCAACAAGCAAAAAACCATCCTTGTCCTTTAAAGTTTCACGCAAGCCCTCCAAAATAAGGTCTTTGTACTCACTGAAAACTTCTTCGTTTTTGAAATTAACCTCAAAAAGTAAGTTATCGTCAGAAAATTGATTAGTCTCATTTCTTATTGCTTCCAATAATTTTGGGTTGTCGTGGTGGTCTGTGCTGATGGTTGATTCTGGAGAATCAGGAATAGTTATTGAGTTTATATCGACTTCTTGGATTTCACAATCGCTATCTTCGAGAATTATTTGTTCACTATTCTCTGGGCTTTTGGATCCCATGATTGTTTTGTTTAATTTTAATTTAATTTAATGTTTAAGTTTAATTTTTATTAAGCTCGGGGAAATTCAGACAAAAACAAACACAAAATTCATAAGAAGTTGAAAAACAAATGTCATAAAATATAAGAAAATGGAAACTAACGAGTGACGCTATGTATTGACGAGAATTAAGCTTAGACCACACTGGTTAAATCTATCAGTTTTTACCAAAGCGCACCTGAACTGCATCGGGCGACAAAAATGGTTGACCAGCTACTCACAATCAAGTTACTACGTGTATGAACTGTCAGATACCTTTCTGTGTTCCAGTTGGCTAGAAGTTTGTCTGTGTGAGTGGAAAATTTGAGTGTATTGCAACTAAACGGCAGAAGAACTGCACTTAAGTGGAATGATGCGTTTTTTTGTCTGCGTCACTGCAAAATGTGATGCTTTACTTTCTACGGTTCGTGAAGTTCAAGTCGAGTCGACTTGTACTTCAGCGACTCTCTCTGCTGCAGCTGCTACTTCACATTGTAGCCGTGCAATACGATTTACATACATTTAACTTTGACATTGCTGCGTTCTACTGCTGCTGCTACACCATTGTGCGCAGCCAGTTAGACTTTAGAACCTTAATTTGATATCTCACCCTACCGGATCAATCTATGGAAATTAAGGTTTACCTTAGATTCTGATCCTGACTCCCACTTGGCTTTGATTACCTTACGATCTGGAGCGTTGATGTTGTTTCGATCTGCATAGCTAATGAGCTATGAACGATAGGGCCTTACATCACTGCTAAGTTGTTTCATCGCAGTGTAGTGTTTATTAGTTATCCAAAACAGTGTTTGGCAATAAAGATGATGCCATATAGATCTCATTTGAAACCGTTGCAAAATAAACCATAAATAGTAGGTACTGGTGTAAATTGTTGAAATCATTTATATTAAGAAATACTGTATTTACTTACACTAAGTACTTTTGAATCATATTGGGTGTGTTTCTTTATTCATTCCGTATATTCGGAATATATGGAACGCCCTTTTTGCGTTTCTTTATTCAATGGAATATTCCGGATAAACTATTTCCTTGTTTCTTTATTCAATCTGGAATATTTGGAACGCATTCTTTTTATTCCAAGTGAAGAGGTGGTTTAAATGGAATATTCTCTAGTTTGACTGATGATTCTTTTTATTCAAGTTCTGTTTCTTTATTTATTCTATTCTGGATATTCTGGATAGATATTTGATCTTTTCTGTCTTTTCTATTCCTTATCCGGAAAAAATAAAGAAACACACTCATTATATTTTATTTTGTCAGTTGTAAATAATTTAATATGTTCCTGAAAATTGTTCCTGTTAGTAAGTTCATGACATCAATAAATTTGTTTTTTGTAAACTAAGAATTCTTATTTATCTTTTGGCTATACGGCAAACCACACTTCACAACAATACGTTATTGCAACATAAATTATTGTTGCAATCAGTGAGTACTAGGCACAGTTTCAGATTATGTTTTTAAAAGAATAAGATGATGTATTGAGACGCTAGAGGGTGACATAGTTTCAAGAGTTCCTTACATTTTAAACAAAATGATGAAACTACAAATTCCTTCTCTAAAGCACTGAATACACTCATATTTATAAAAGAATGCGAGTGCAGCTTCAACCTTAACCATCATCAGCTGTCAAGACTTGTTTGATTTTAATTTTTGTAATGTTGGCGGCACTGAATGAATCAGACTGAAAAAAATTTGAAAGGCACGATTTTTAACAAAAAGTTATTATATTTCTATCACTTTCCTTTAAATTAGTAAAATAAAATAAATAAGTATTAAAAAACCACAAATTAAAATAAAATATATCAATTCTATTTATATGCCAAGTCCAAAACAAGAAAACAACATAATCACCTTTCAAATTCGTATTTGAAGATGTCCCACCAACAGTTGATTCTTGATTTGAAAACTTCCCCCGAATCAGCCGCCAAAGCATTAAATGAAATTTATTTAAAAATAACAAAATGTAAAGATAACCACAAGACAAAGAGTAGTGTTTCCTATAATGCCGTCCATGCAATCTGCATGGCCATCAAAGATAAAGGCAGTTTTTTCGAAATCTACGCCGATGCTATCGAGAAATTGGTCGCCGATATCTCGGAACTTCATTGGAATATGTTTGTTGAACTGTTGAGATTCATACTTGCTGAATTCTATGCAAAGGTTGGTTTTATTTTGAACAATTCTGTATTATTATGTGGACTTTTATATTCTTTTGCAGAATATCTTCGAGCGTTCTGCCTCCCTGGCTTTCCTTGTTACAGCCGATCGCATAGCCACCTCAGCCGATGTGAAATCTCACTTGAAACTCTTCTCCCGCCAGTTGTACTACACTCACACTCATCTCGCACAAGATCAAGTCACACAAATCTTCAAGAACATTGCCAGCATCATTTCCAAATGCAAAGAAATCCAATTCGAGGATTTCATCGAAGATTTCCACACAAACTTCCTCGGATTCCCGTCAATGCTGCAGACTGTAATCGTAAAGCACTTGGACAAAGCTGCTATCGTCTTCGATAAACTCTTCACTGTATTAGCTTCACTAAAAGTGGATTCAAGCAAATTGAGTGGCTCATTCATCTTGCTCATGAAGTACCTACTTCATTTCCTATATCTCGACATCACGGACAAGAACACCGTGTTCTCTCAGAACTTCCTGCGATCGTGCAAGGACAATCAGTCCTTCAAGGGTCACAAGTATCAGAGCTACGCTTTGAATCTGCTGTATTATTGTGTCAAGCTCCTGCTCTTTCCGAACACACTTGACTTTAATAAAAATTTCGTTGATATCATCGATAAATTCTCGATTTTCTTCGATCGTTCCGAATTGACAAACGAACCATGGTTTATGGACACAATAGTGACTATGGCAAGGGTTTTAGACGCTTTTAAAGGACAAAAGACATTTATCCAGTCGATGAATGAAAACAGTCATATGGTTGTGTACGCTCTGGTTGAGAAACTGATAAAACTAGCTCATGGAGTAAGTTATGAAAGTGGGCTCTGGCCATGTTGCAATAGTGTTAGGAAACACATCATCTTTAAGTTATGCATGGTCCAGATGACGATGTTTGAAACTGCTATTGAGGACGAATTCACAAAACTAGAACTTGGCACTAGTGTGGGAATGATTTTGAAGCACACCGTTGCGGTTGCAGAGTGTTTTAAATGTTCCACTGTCAAATATGAGATGTCACTGATCATGAACTCCTTGGCTCGATGCGCGCAAACTGTCAAAGCAAAAGAACATGGTGAACTCTTAGCGAAGATGTTGGTTCTTCCATTAAAAGCAAAGGACCATCTGCCGGAGAACAGTGTTAAGACGGTCTTGAAGTGCTTGATGCATGTCCACAAGGTCAGTGAGAATATGAAGGGCCAGCTGGAATCATGTGCCCTCTATGTTGGTCATATGATGGAGTCTAAAATGGACACTGAAATGATAAGGAAATATATTGGACTCTTCTACAGTCTAGAGCCTTGTATGAGCGTTTGCGAGATTCTCGAAGAGTCCAGTTCTCTCCTGAAAACATCAAATTTTAGTCTGCCTCTACTACACTCCATGGAGACAACGGTTTTTCATAAAACTAGGAGCAACAATATTCTTGTGATAACTTCCCTCCTCAAGTCAGCGGAAAGTATTCTTGATTTTGTTCTTGTAGCTCGTCAGTTCCCACAGGTTAATGTCACCAAAAAATTGGAAAGAAAATACGCTGAACTAAAAGCCAGTTCCCAATTGTCTCCGTTGGAACATCTTGCATTGGGTCACATCTGCAAACTTCGTGCTGTCCAACAAATGGATGACTTGAAAGACCTCTTTTCGATTCCAAAACTCAGCGATGAATCATTGCCGCAAGTTTCAGATCCTGAAAAACTAAAACTGATTGATGTTACAACAGAAATGAAGATTATGAAGATAGGCTCCGAAGGAATCGAGGCTTTCGGGAAGTTTTTCGAGTTCTCATCGCAAAACTCTATGCCAAAGGAGGACTTCTTCGTTGACTGGGAACCAATCATAGATGATGTAGCGATGTTGGCGCGTTTGTTCCATTTTCGAGGATACATTGATTTGGCGTATATAGCTTGGCGTTTGATTCTCAGGATCACCACCCATGTAGATGATATTTTGAATCGAATCCGAGCTTTGGCATTTTTATGTGAGCAATGTCTCTTCATCGAACTTTATGATACAGAGTTTGATATTGCAAAGGAAATTCAAAGTGCTGAAATGGGACTCTATGAGTGTCTTATGAACTTGGAGTTCCTTACTCCACGCCGACAAAATTATGTCCTCATTTGTATTTGCAACATTGGATGGTATTGGGCGACCAAAGGACGATTGTACGAAAGTCAGCTACTTCTGGATATGGCTCTCGGCAAAGTTGATGAGTTAGCTGAGAGGAAGAATAAATTCGAATTAGTCCGTGCCACACATTTGGCTTTGAATTTTCGTATAAAATGGAAGCTGCAGAAGACAATATCAAAGAACCAAGTGTTTGCTTATGTGGACAAGATACTAGATGAGATAAGAGCTGTTGTTTACTACACTTCTGAGGATTCATTAAATTATCCAACTTTACTCTTCGATGTGGTCAATGACATAAGTGAATTTACAACGAATCGATTGTGCGAGCCGGCGACTCTACCATACGTTCAGATGGTATTGAAACTGGCTTTGGATACGGGTTCTGCTTTTAGACTTGTGCAGTTTTTGATACTTTGGACGCACATCAATTTGCAGACGGAAAATGCTTCCAAGTGTCAGGTAAGAAATAAAATAAAATGGAATTAAGTAAAGGTGATAGGAGTTCAACTTCCCTTTAAATTGGTCTAAGCGTAATGTGACACTCCTTATAGATTCTGTTCTAAGGAAAAAAGTAAAGCAATAACTGCTCTAAGCCGTTTTGATAAAGTCCGATCGGGTTTGTCTACGCATGACTTCGCCATTAGATCCTTTCGTTGGCAATATTTTTGTACAAGCCAATCTGCTTAAATATCAGGCCAAGTTCTCTATGAACTGAATAACAATTAATAGGCGCACCTGATAACTTTCAAGTGGTTTGATCGAAATTGTCGGATATTACACTAGATACAACATAACACTCCCATAGTAATGCAACCATCTAAACTCTGTAATTTAACTTCATTGTTGGGTTAGCTACCCTATGACGTAGCTCCTCCTTTTTGTTTACTTTGTGTGTCTTTCTTTTAGCACTTTGGCTATTAAATATATAGAGACACGGCCTTGTATCAACCGTCCAAGTTTGCTGGTGGTTTAGAAGGAACTTTAAATTGTCCCTTAGAGCCAGGTTTATCGTCCCTTGGATGAAACTTTTTCCAATAATAATCCAACCATATGGCCGCTTAAAAGTTGCTGTCATTGTTAAAGCTTTCGTTCCTTCGTACCAATCGCTATGGAAAACTGGAAATATTCGAAACATGGTGCAATCACATAGACAGTAACGATCCAATCTGCTTGAATATGTCAATTTCTTCTAAAAGAGTTCCTCGTGTTACCCGACTAAATGATTCCCTTCCACCTAAATGTATGAGGTTTTCCCAGTGTTTCAAGAGAGTGAACAATGCTCTTGTTCAAATACAAAGATGTCCTTCGCTCAAAATTTGGAAGAAATTATAAAATTCTTCAATTTCTCCCACGAAACCCGTCTCTATGCTACTAAAATTCTCGGATTAATCCCTATCATCAACTCCGTGGTCTTCATTATGCCTACCCTGTCTAGATTATAGAATATGCATTAAACTTTTTACATCCTTCATTTCAGATAAAATTAGATCTCATAGACTTATTGTTCCAAAATGACCAACTATCCAACTCCGAACCGACAGCAAAATCAACCAAAAACCGCAAGAAACACCTTGATATCATTCCAACTGAATCACACCTCCTCTATGGCGAAGAAGCGGTGCGCAAAGCAGCTTATGTTAATCCCATTTCACCAGTACGTTTTGTAAGTATTTGATTTTTGTTTTTCATCTGAATGCATCTTAATTCCTTTCCCTTCAAATAGAAACACAAAGTGTCCAAAGTCCGTCAAGACTTGGAATCTTTCCTTGTTTATCATGATTCATCATGTACTTGTGATAAATGTTCGCATTCATTCCTCAGTTGGCAGTCCTTCAAAATCGGCTGCCTAAATGCAAGACTTTTATATCTAGGTGATGTTTACAATGAAGCTGAAACGTTCTATGTTCAAGCAGTAGAATGGTGTACCACAAAGTTACACGATGCGCACACAAAGTTCCATTTCAGGGATTACGAACTATCAATGCTAATTCACTACATTAATTTCCTGCGCAGAAAAAAGAATTACAAGGAAGCTATTAGCATAAGCCAATCTTCTATCGAATTGTATAATAAATTTAAAGATACATTGGACGGAGTTTATCATATAAATTTAACTGTTCAGTTAGAATCAACAACAGCTGAAATGAACATGAAGCCCATCATCAAACCAAAACTATCTCAAGTGAGAAAACTTCTTAAATTCAGTCCAATTGAACCGCAACCTACAATAGCGCCGATGGCACTGAAAATGGCAACGAAACGACGAGGGAAAGCGAAAAAGGAATCACCACTTTCACTCAAAGAAAGTATAGAGAATATCATATACAAGGATCCTGTAACACCGTATGTCTCACAAGTTTCAAGAGCCAGAAGTTCAAAACGCAAAGAGAAACTTCTAAATACCGCTGATATTGATGATATCTGTAAAACTGTGGAGAAAGTCCAGATCTCAGAGGAAAAGAAGCCCAATATTACTTCGTCTCGAAGAAAAGGGGCAAAACAAAATCTCAACACCGCAATTATAATAATTGATGACGATGATTCTCCGGTACCAACGAAAAAAAGCGAAATACCAAAGTCAGCCAGTAAGGTTGAGTGTACACCAAAAACTCGAGGACGTTCCAGAAAACCATCGGCTGCTCCAGTTGCTTCTGTCGCAACAAAATCAGGAGATGCGGAATCTAGAAGCAGATTGCTGAGGAGGCGAATTTAAGTATATACCAGAAAGAGGCTTGATCCTAACAGAATACTCCGACTTAGTAGAATTATAAGCTAGTTATTTTGCATCTAGTTTTTTGTAATTGTATTTTTATATTTTGCAGTTATTTATGCGATTTTCAATAAATGTTTTAAAAATCATTTGAATTGTTCATACATTGGCAAACCAAACTAAAGAGAAACAGTAAAAGAACATTCTTATTTAAAGGGCTCGAAAAAACCAAGAAATTCATTATGGTTTCCCTATAGGCCACAATCTGAAAAGTGAACATTCGTCCAAAGCTTTAATATAATTCTCATTTGCTGCAGCGAAAGAGCCAATTGCATTACTCCCATGAAAATATTTTCCTGTAATACTCGCTCCGCTATGAATGTTCATTCTTGAGCCTAATTTGGGACACTGCAAGTATAGATACCCATTTCTTAGCCGCACTTCATGAATGTGGTATGTTTTACCCGGCTCAATTTTTCTCTCTCATGACGACTAACGAACATTAAAAACCAAACACTAGGGCTGTGTTTATTCATGATAAGGGTATCAACATCCCCTTGAGTTCGCGCCTACGAAAAAAAAGGGATAATTCAAATAAAGACCATTTAACCATTTCTACCAACTGACAAAAAGTTTTGTAACGTGTCTATATCCTGCAATTCAAATATAACATAAAGGACATTACTGCCAACGGGAGGGGAAGCATAAGAGTCGTCAACTATCCAAAAGAACAAACAAACAAAGTATACTACATTTACTAGAAGCTCCAAATCCAAATAACTCGAAACATCTACTCCCTGTTCATGTCATGTAAAAGAGAACATATGTGTTTGTCAGATATTTGATGCAATACAATGTTCTAACATGAACCCTGATTCCAACATAAATCCTGGTTCTGTTCCTTAACATCATTAACCTCCTCCAACACGCGATATTTGTACAATTTCTGTTTTTGGTAAATTATTTTGCCAGACCACACATGTCACTTTGGGTACCTTGTCTCTAATGAGACTAGGTCATGTCGAATATATGTACCTACATATATGTATGTCATCCAGGATCAATGTGGCATGTTTTTCAATCAAAGTAAATTAAATGTGGGACTTCAAACACTTGAATACCTTAACACGGCACTTTGCGGGTATATTGTTGAAAATAGGACAAAACCGCAAATCAGTGCCATGATATAGATATAAACTGATTTACCGTAACAAGTACTGTTATTACTTTCTATTACGCTGCTATTAAACCCACCCCCCGCCAATGTTACAATAAAACCACTCACACCTTGCTCGAATCAAAATACCACATTGACATGACATGCAATCGAAAGTGGATTGCTGGGACTCTCATCATATATCGTTTATTTCCTAGATATTTGAGGCTCCTGAAAGTTTTAGTGAACACTTTCACTTTCAGTCTGAAATTCAACACAATCGACGAAGTCACACAAATCAAAATTATATTTCGTTTCGGATTCGGATTGAGAAGATTTTTATACGGAAATTGTCCAAATGATAAACTGTCTCTAAAAACATCGTAAAATCAACTTTCTGAAACAACTATAGGTATGAGGCAACGAAGTGAACGTGAAGTGGCTGTAAGAAAAGCCTACATAGATGGATTTCGTCCATTTGTTATGTACCATCCTAGTGGAAGCTACAAGGGTCGGTTTCATCACAGTCAGTTGGATGGTTATGGTATAAAGACCTTTTCAAAGAAGAATCTAGTCTACGATGGTCAGTGGCAAAATTCAAAATGTCATGGGCAGGGCACCTTACGAAGGATAAATAAAGACGGATCGTCGGATCGATTGTATATTGGCCAATGGAACAAGGGAAAACGTTGTGGCGAGGGTAAAATGTTCTGCGACGATGGTGTTTATTATGGATTCTGGAAGGACAACAAACGATCCGGTAAGGGAATAATGTGGTACAAAGATGGCAGTATATTTGTTGGAGAATGGGAAAATGGATTGCATCATGGAGCTGGAGTATTATTCTACGCCAACGGTAATCGGTATGAAGGATTTTTTGAGAATGGAATGAAACACGGAGAAGGATTGTACATTCATAGTCAGAATGGTCAGATTCAAAAGGGAATATGGTATCAGGGTGTTTGTAAGACTTCGATGATGTTCGACGAGTTTAGGAATCAGGTTATAAAGCCAACACCATATCCTATCCAAGAAGTTTGTGTTCATAGTTCTTGATTGAACACAGTTTAAGATGATTTTTTTTTTTAGATTAAACTTTTTGAACCCAATAACCTTGTGAAGAAGCTTTTTAGAGAATATCTGCCGGCACCAACATTAGAAGCAGAAGTGGTGAGTTTTAAAACATTTCATAATTTTAGTTTAAACTATTACAGCTGGCACACACATCAGAAAATTCAGTTAGTCTTCAAGTTTGCTGAATATTTTTATTTGAAAAATTTCATCGAAATCGATTAGGCTAACGAAAAAGTCGGATCAAAAGAGGATTCTTCAGTGGAAACATTTAAAATTTTAACGCACGAGTTCTTTGAGTTCTTTGAGAAAATAAGCTTCACCCTAACGGTTTTATGAGAAAGAGAGACTATTATTTTCGCAGATTCTTCACATCATTAAAAAAAATATTTTTTATTCAAATTAAAAGCAAATTGCGGAAGCAAATGTCGATGTCGTATTGAGGCGAAAAAGAAGCAATATGAAGGCGTCTATTTCGAACCCTTCATAAACCGAAAGTTACATGAACTTTATCAATGCTTTCTCATAAACAAGCGTTTAAAAAGTATCATCTTTGCATTGCACCCTACGTTGGGCGCCACTTTATTGCAATTAACTACATAATATTTAAACGAGAATCGATTATATATTTATGGCGGACCTTATACGTCTATATTGTTTGATGCAAAAAGGGTGCAAAGTTAATACAGATAATTTATTTACGTTACAGTCGGGTGAGCGCCACGTAAAAACCCAGAACGTTTTCGACTGAATGAAACTTACAAAACTGAATTGGGACGGTTTTGGTATGGCGAACGAACGATGTAAGGGCGCAAGGATGGAATACTAAAAGGTTTTCGAAAAAAAATTGCGTTTACGACGACGGATCACGATAAAATGGGATGTAAGAAAGAAAGCAAAGCAAAGTACATTTTAACAGACAATTCTGTACTGATGTGAGCATACAAGTGTTTGATCAAGACGAAGCTTTCACACACCGGGCCATACTTATTAACGAAAGTTCGTGGTCGAATTCCAGCGAAACACTCTCTCAAAGTCAAAGAACTCCCTAGATTGTTTGTTCATTGCCAAAGTTGATGAATGCTAAAGGTCGAGTTTAACCTTAACAGAACAGACATCTGTAAAATTTTCAGTTACTCTATAAATTCTACTCAGTCAATCGGAAGAGTCCCTTTTCTGTGTACTATTTACATAATTTAACCATTTTTTGTGAGGACCGAAGGTAGAACTTAAGGATTTGCTTGCAAATGACCGTGACGCTATTATATATCAAATCTATTCTGGCTCAAATGTTTAAAGGGCGAATAAAATTTTAACTGCGTTTTCTTAAAAGGCTATAAGTAGGCAAAGACTGCATCGAATTCATTCAAACCTGGTGTGATATTTTTTTATAGCTTCCTATAAGACGTCGCAACGCTTGCTCTCTAGCTAAAACTCAGCAATATACAGGACAGGCTCACACATTTGTACGTGTTAAAAAATTAGTAGGCGGAAGTGGCGAGTCTAACTTATAAAACACTAAGTAATGTATTCCACCTAATTCTTTCGCTGGCTTTATCCTATATATTTGCGGGTTTGCCCCTTTGTCGTGACGCATTTCCGTTTCATCGAGTTTCAAATCTCAACGTTTCTAAAGAAGTTTCACTTTAAAAAATAATTATCTTGCTATTGAATTATTAGATTGTGTAATGCTCTTGAACTTCTTTAAACCTTGGTTTTATTTCTTTCTTTTAGAAAATCTCCTGCATTGACTTCATAATCAAAATGAGAACGTAAGTTAATTTAAGATTTGTTTTTTATTATTATTAAAATAATTGGTAGTTGTTTCATGTATTTTTTGAGATAACTTATTTTAAGTACTTAAAACCTATATATAACTCTCACATTATATAACATAACATCTTAATTTTAAAAAATTGCACTAAAAACTGATTTTGACAAGAACAGAAAATATTTAAAACAAAAAATGGATTTAATACAGGAAGACTAAACAATTCTGTTCTGTTCTTACGACTTTGAACTCGAGCAATGCGTTTCCAGCAAATTTTCGATCAACAAGTATAACGTCCAATTTTTTATATTTTATTTATAATTATTAGTAACAGAGAGAGAGTTCTTTTTTGTGTTAACTGGGTTTGAGATGTCTTTTTGATTTAATTACCTTTGTCAATAAGTTTTTAATGTGCTTAAATATTTTTTAAGTATATTCACCTATTTATAGTTAACATATAAATTTATAAATAAAAAAAAATTAAAAAGTATTTTGATGACAACACATTTCAAGGCCAAATACTGTTTCAAGTATTGCTTAGTAATTATCACATTTGCATTTGTTTTTAATGTATTTTTGCTTTTGTTTTATGTAAAAAAAAATTGCTTTATACAATTTATATAATAATTTACATTTCTATGGTTCATCTCATTGCTCTATTTGCAGGAAACTTCTGGGTCTCAGAATTTAAGAGTGATCCACTGTTAAGCTTCTAAACACTCATCTCCAAATATCACATTTTAATCGTTTATATTTGTTTGTTTTATTTTTTAAGTAAATCTTGCGGTTTTATAGTTTCTTTTTTTGTTCCAAAATGTTTGCTACAAATGTTAGACAATCTCTCCACTGGCTCCATAATTTAGTCCATTGTTCCGATGATGATGATGGTGATCCATGTGATCTTGTTCCATTTGTTCTTTGAGAATCTCCAACTCTCGTATCCCTGACACAGTCACTTCATATTTGTGGGTCACCAGTGAACGATAGAAGTGTATGGCAAATGCCAGGAAAATAACCAAAACCGGGATAAGGACAATGCAGGCAGACCAAGCAGCAGGTTGACTGAGATCGTAGAACTTAACCCAACATAGAATCGCTATTTCGAGTAGAAATAGAATCAAGCCGAGGAGTGTGGAGAAGGCCCAAGCCGTTTCAATGTACCAATGAAGACGTTCGTGGGGCGACTCGTGTACAAGTGAGATGCTATGCAGGTTGCAGACGACTTCAATATTGGGTAGGATACACGTACTTATCATCAAAGCCAACATGTGAACTGCAACCAGGAGTGTTGTACAAATAGCAAATGCAACAAGCATTCCAGCGGGTACTTGTGTGTCATTATTTAACTGGACTTCAACCATTGCTACCTGAAATACAAAATTGAAAAATTTTAAAAAATAATTTCAAAATTTAAGTAAAATAAACGAGCATTTAAGTGAGCAATTTTTTTTGATTTTTGTATCCTTAAAACTTACTTTGGAACTACCCCATTTGCATTAGCGTAGTGGTTACTGTGTTCCACTGTCACGCTTTACTTTCTGGCTTGAAACCCTAACTCCACCTTTACATAAGGATTTATCCTAATTCAACTGATGCCCTAACCCAAGGTAGGTATAAAGGTTAAGATTTTGTTCGAGGTATCGAGCGCAATTAAACCTCAAGATGAGCTGCCAATTGAAATGGGTTACCCCAGCATGCAAGGAATATTGGGATATTTCTTATTTGCAGCACAAACCATTATGTTCAACTATACCTCTAAAAACACATCCTTTACGTTTAATTTGATAAGTGACACAAAAATTTAGATGGATGATTACTAAGAAATAAAAGGACCTTTGATCCTGCTCCCGTTTGTGGCAGAGCATTTTTATGTTACTAAAGTATACAACAGGCCCGACTTTTCGCACACGAAAATAAAGGATTTTAAATTTGTCCCAAGCGTTTTCCGAAAATATTTCAATAAATAAATAATTTTTTTCTAATTTTGCTTATTGTGTGGGGATTGGTTAAAAAAGTAATCCATTTGATGAATTCACCTTAGAAGCAAAATGGGAGGACAAAATCAATAACCAAAAACGCACCTTAGATTTTTTATTTTACATGTTTAAAAGCTTAACTTCCAACGCTTTTCGCATCTCTTTCAATTAGATTGTTGACTTGAGTTCGATAGAATTTGCATTTCCAATTTGTACGTCTTCGTTTCCTTGAAATTTTTTTTGTCTTAGCCGGCTTTTTTTCAAACAACAAAAGCTATAAAGGTTTGTTTTTCTGACTCATACTGTATTTATTTCAGTTCCATTTTTTTTCTTTTTTTTTTTTTATTTGAAAAATAGCCAAGAACTTGTCTCCCGATGAGATGAGGAGGTATTCAAATTTGTGGGGTTTGTTTTTATTGCAACGCACAACATTATGTGGTGGGGTAGATCGCACATCATCAGGTGCGAAAGCGAATCACTACAACAAAATTCTTTCTGGTTGTTCCACTCAATGCAAAGATGATTTTTTTTTTTAAGTTTGAAGAAGAAATTTAACCGTCACACACTCGTGAACACGATTAAAGTGAATTAATTTGTGTTTCAAGTTTTTGGCAGACTATGCCATCTAGTCGTTGACATTGTTATGAAATACATTTCACTTGCATTCGAATGCCGATAAAACTAAAATATGATCAAACTCTTTAAATAAAAAAAATGGGCGGACAAAACGCAATTTCAATTTCTATTTTAAAAATATATTTTTTGTTCGTAAAAATATTTTATTAGGTGAACATGAAGAAAGGTCACTGTGGCGTATGTGGAATATAAAAATGAAAACAAAAAACACGGTCATTGTCACTGGGTTAATGACTGTCGTGATCTTTGACTGCAAAAGCTGAGATAAGGGGAATACAGTTTGAAGTAGGTTTGTAGATCTATTAAAAATTAAAATAATTTATTGAGTAGCACGAAGTCATACGCCATGGCTTTTGTTCATTCAGCCAACTTTCAACTTTTGATGAGGTTTTAATTTATAGAAATAAATAGAAAGATACGAATCGGTTTGAATTTCGCTATTCTTACTTATTAAACATGTGGTATGAAAATGTATTCGATTTTTAACTCATTTGATAAGCCTATCAGTAAATGCAAACAAGTTGCTGATGCCTCTAACTTATTTATGTTCTGCCGCATTGAAGAGTACCACCGACTGACTCAAGGAAATTTTTACTCAAAATGTTTTCTGACCAAAGTTCCTCATTTATTGCCCAAGTCAAGTAGAAAATCTAAACCACTTTCAAAATGGACACAGTTTTGTCTTAATTTTCGAACACAATGTCCTTTCTGTATACAAATTTCAGTAGCAGCCGAGCCTATTTGACGAGGCAATCAGCCAGAGGTGGAATATTTCTAAATAGGTTGGTTAGAAAAATAAAGTGCACGACTGGGTCGAACGAACTTGCTCTAATGTGTTACAGTAGTCTTGGGGCTTAAGATTTTGGAAAAAAAAAATCACTGAAAAAATCATATGAAATTTTATTAATCACTTTTTTTTTGAGAAAATGAAGTAAGCCATCTAACTTCTTTAACTGTTTTGAATTTTAAGGAAATTTTGTTTCAATATAGTCGGACCAGTTCTTTCAGAACACTGTTTTTTTTTAACTTTTCGAAAACATATTCTAATTTATTTTGAGTATGCGAAACTGTAGCACTTTGTAGTTCTTATCAGAAAACATTTTTTTTTTTTAAATTTTGAACAAACCATTTTTGAAAAAACCAAAGATTGAATTTTTTTTTGAAAAATTTAAGAAATTATATTATTTCGTCTATTAAAGGGCTTCTACATTAAAGATTTCATCGAAATCTGTCAAGTGGTTTAAGAGAAAATCTGATTTGAAAAAACCGTCCTATGGGAGGTACCGTTATAAGACTTTTCTTGAAAAATCTATTTTAACCCAAACATAGCGTCTACAGAAAAAACACCACTCAGAAAGTTTTATCCACCCGTTTTTAAGATACAAAATGTTTTCATAAAAAATCGTATGGCAGGTACCGTTAGTCTTAGAGCTAGAATGCTAATTCCCAAAATCCCTTTATAGGAAGTCATAAAAATGTTTGATGCAAATCGATACAGCCGTTTAGACTGTAGGTGCCGATACAGAGAGACAGACAGACATAATTGTGGGAACCACCTTTTTCGGCTTCTCTATCATCGTAATGTTATGTTTGATTGTCCAAATTGCATAACTTGCCTTAGGCTAAGATTAATTTACTCACGTAAGCAACTTCTGAAAAAATTACTTATGTAAACTGCTCTGTAAGTCACTTACAGTTAATTTTATCAATTTACGTAAGATGTAAGTTGAAAGAGAAACTTACAAGTGTAAACGCGTTTTTTGACACTTACAGAAACCTCACGGCTTACACACATGGCAGTGATAAGTTTACAACTTACGGGAAGCATTTCTTACTGTAAGTTCATCTATAGTGTAAGCCTAACTGTAAGTTAGTTTTGTAAGTCTAACGAAAAAGGTAAGTAAAATTTACATGTGTAATCTTAGCCTAGTACCTATAATCGCAAGTAAAAATTAAAAACTGTTTTTTACACTTAAATCCACTCGAAGGACTTAGGTATGTATAATGGCTTTTTTTTAATCCCAGTTTTTCCTTCAGTCTTACTTGTAACGGAATTAACGGCGATTAATATCTAACGGCAAAACAGATTTTTATCTCAAACGCTCTGAGAACTTGATATTTTTAAGTAGGCGGCACATTGGCTACATTATTGGAGTCATTTCAGAACACTCCCACATAAGTAGACATGGAACGCAATATTTATGCTTAAAAATAAAGCTACGCGCTAGTTCGGAACTAGACAGTTTGTTGTGATCCTGAAAGTGGCTATTTTATTGATTTGAAATAAAAGTCTATCTTCTAAATACATTTCTGCGAGACTTATATGGATAACTGAAAATTTTTAAAATTTCATAGATGAGCTAACAAACAAAGCAGTTGAAGAAAGAAACCATAACAATATGCTCATTGAGTTCGGTGCAAAACAAGATGGGTTAATCGTTCTTCCTGCACAATACCTGTCAAAACAAACATCTTGGCTTGGGACTAAATACAAATGTTTAAATGCAAATGCAAATTTTCTCGGCTGGTTAAAGCCATTTAGTCTTCTACCGTGTGATCTTTCTTTAGTTTTGTTTTCGATTTCATCATGAATCGGCAGAGGCCTGAACAACGCATGCTAATTGTGCAGATTTATTTTGAAAAACATGGTTACGTTCGTAATCGCTACGTCCTTTTATGGTCGATACAATCGCCCATCAAAGCTCATTTTTCGTTGAATGGCTACCCCAATAAGCAAAACTGCCTCATTTGCGAAAATTGCACCACAAGATTATACTTCATCCGAGCCAGCAACGTTAGCCATATGCCAGAAATCATATTTCATTTAAAACAAAGAGTTTTAAAATATGGAACACCGTTGAGGATCCCCACATGTTCACAGCTTCATTTTAAACAAAAATGTATGTGGAAGTGGTGAGGCATTTGAAGAATGTTTTTGAATCACTTGATTTATGAGAAAATGTTTGAAATGTTGAATTCTGTTTGAAATTTTTAGAGATTTCGGTTGAATGACATTAAAATATTTTTGTTTTGCAAACAATGAACATTTCATGGCGAGCACGACAGGTCAATGATGTTAACCCTGGATGCTATCAACCACACTACAAAATATCCTCTGTGCTGCTAGTAGAATACAAATTCCAAATTAATTAGAACTCAATTTATCACACAACTAATTAAAATCAACATGATTGTGTTCCTCTGTTTGCAATAAACTGAAATAAATTAATTCCCATCGATATGGTATTCCAAACAGCTTCAATCAACCAAAACCAAAACGAGTAACCCACACGCAATTGAACAACAAAGACATCAAAATAAAGCCAATTCCTATTATAGCTTCTGTTGCAGTTACAGCAGCTATTCCGCCTATTCTGTGGCGCATTGTTAATCTTAATTCAACCGTGAAAAAATTCACATCAAAAATAAAATAATAATTAAAATAAAACAAATTAATTTCACTCACCATTGCAAAACCGGACAGCAAGGCCGATGTCTTACTCGAAGCCTTGAGTTTGGCCCGACTCAGCTGCAACTTCCTCCATGATAGATAACTGGGCGAATGAAGGTCTTCTCCAGATTGTGACATGCTACTGCTGGCTGTACGTCTGGGCTGGAAACGAAAGTGAGACGATTGTTGTAAGCGATATGGATTATTAAGACGCGCTGAAGCTGGAGGAAAATTCGTATTCACGTTTGCTGTTGCAGACGGCGGAGTAAAACGCAACAAACTCGGACGACAACAATCACAGAAATTATAATCGTGCGGTAAATTATGGACGACTGATGATGGGTTGTTTAAGGGCGTAGTCTCCGATCGTGTATTGCAGCTCAAATTCGATCGCGAACAACTGAGACTCGAATACATTTTTGCAGGCAGGCGAATTCGGAGATTTTAGAACACACAAGAGAAGAATGTAATAATTTTTATTTCACTTAATTACAAAAAAAAAATAATAATAAATAATCTCTTGAGATCACTCGAGATGCTCGGCACTCTCAGAAAGTTCAAGCAAAGGTAGTGGGCACACATGCATTTGGTTGGGAAATTATCATCATCACAGAAGGGGGCTGCCGTATAAAACACAATTTTTAAAAAGTCTAAATCACTCGACTCAAAAATCGGATAGGATCGGAAAAGGGGTGCGATTCACTTGGGGCAGCACAATTATATGTGCTTTAATTAAACATTCACTGTGAGTAGATAGCACGCAGAGGTGGTATAAAACTTGTGAACAAGCAAAACAATGGGAATAGGTTATTTAAAAATAATTAAATATTTTATATTTTGTTTCCCGATTCTCCGCTCAGATAGTTGGGCGTCGCGGTTAGTATTCAGCACACACTGCAGCAAGGGTGGCAGTCTGAGAAACTTCTAGCGGCAGCAGCAAGTGCTTCACGACGCGACGGAATTGAATAAATTAATTTATTTTTTTTTTTTTTGTTGAGAGTTCCCCAGAGAACATAAGCAATGGCATTGTATTTTTTTTTTCAAGTTCACTGGCAGCGAGGCGGTGCAGTGGCGGCGGCCGGTAGCGTCAGGAATTTCCCATTTCTGGATTTAATTGGTTTAAACTTCTTTCTTGGGAAAATCGAACCAACGATAAACCACCCTATAAGGTGGAATGTTCTTTAAAGAGCCCCATCAATCAACACGACGACCAGGTCAAGTAGTGTGCCACACGAGGAGGAAGAATCAAGAGCAAAATTAATAGTTCTCTGACCATATGACTGAATCGGAAAGTTTATATGCTTCGTTGGTGGTGAAATGGGTTATTTTTAAAATTAGCTTTATGGATGGATATAGACAACAATGGACGTTCCGAACAGAATCAAGGAACACACGTAAACAAAAATCGATGACCGGCTACAGGCACTCCGAGGAGAGCAATGGCAAAACTCTTTGGGTGTTTACAAATACAATTAAGTGCCGGAGCCGTCGTCATGCCAAGAACGTGATAGTGCGAATTTTCTCATTTTGTATGCTTTCCATTCAATTGTAGGACGTAATTGAAAAGCTTTGATATCAGAGCGCGCATAGTAAAAGCTTGAAAAGTTTTATTTTTGTATTTTAATAGGGTTGCCAGAAATATTTTAGTTTATTTATGAAAAACTCATAGTTCTTTTGGGTGAGCAATAACTTGAAACACCTGGGCTTTAAATTTTTTGTCTAAGAATATATCTGCAAACAAAGAAAAAGATAAGATATCCGAAAACGGGTGAGATAAGAAGAAAAAGAGGGAATGGTAATTAATGGGACTGGGAAGAAAATTTTTGCCGACAACAGGAAAACGAAATCAGATTGCAAGTTAATATTATTATAGACAACCGGAAGCAAAGGCAGTTTAATAAATATCGTCGGAGTTCTGTCTACAGGGAGAAGGAACAAAACAAAAAAGGTTTTAACTATTAAACCGGGGAAAGGTGTGGTAAATAAAGTCCACGACTGGGTTGCACGAAGTGGTGTTTGGTCCACTCAATAATCACTAATTAAAGCGTTTTTTTTGGAAAAAATTAAGTAAACCATCAGATTTTTTTACTGTTTTGAATTTTGAGGAAAACAAATTTCAAAATCATTTGACCAGTTTTTTCAAAAAAACGTTTTTGTTTTTTAAACTTTTCAAAAATACATTCAAAATTTGGTTGAGTATTTAGTTCTTATCAGAAAATAAAGCCTTTGTTGAAAAAAAATGTAGGTAACTTTATTTTAAGCCCAAAAAAAGTTTTTTTTTTTGAAAAATGTAAGTGTTAATATGATTTCATTTATAAAAGATACAAAATTTTATCGAAATATGTCAAGTGATTCTAGTTATTAGTGTTCTTGTAGTGGTGTGTACTTAATCTTATACTTAATTTCAGTCACCTCAAACTCAAAGATTGCCATTGAATGCTTATCGTCTCTGGTTCAGTCAGGACACAGAAGTATTTCAGGTAACTGTAAAATCGACTAACTTCCAAAGAAAAAACCCATTTCACCTAACAACAGTGTCCTGGATATCACCAATGCTACGGCTCAAAATTCAAGACATATTAAAGCAAGATGCAATTAAAACGGGACAAATCTTGACTGAAGCTCGATCCAAACAGACGGGTTTAGGTGTCATTACAGATCACTGTCTCTTATTATGTAAACAATAACTCTTTCTTGGTGAAATTTCCTTCTAGGATATAAATGAGCTGGTAAGAAAAAGCATTAAATATTCCTAAGCATCTTAGGAAGCACAAATTCGTCATCTTTTGGATTAAGTGTGTCAGTTTTTTCATAGGCTGATAGTATATTCCAACCATATTATTTCTTTAAACCGATGGCTAATGCATCTGGGAAACCGAAACCGAAACAAAATCGTTAAGCATAACTTTTACTTGGAGCATTTTTCTTTGTTTCTTAATCAACGTCAAAGAGAAGTGACACCATCACCTCAGTGCATTGCGCGTTAAATTGAAGTATACTCCATGTTTTGTATCAAGTAACAACGGATACGCAAGATGACTTAACATCTTTTCTGTTACCTTATGTCGGGAGACATGTGACGCGCACAGTTTTTATAAGTCATATTTCCACATGTCTTCCAAAGTGGGAAGACTTTTACAACGACGCAGCCATACGGTCAAAAAGTAGTATACAATATTATTTGTGTACGATGAAGTTATAAATAAAGATACTTTGTGGTGTGGTGCTGTTGAACAAAAAAATTTAACACTTCACGCGTTTTAATTTGAACAAAGCAGTGCATTGGAAGTGCAGAAGGTTTAGGCAAATTCTAGTTTCTTTAATCACCGAAAAGAAAAGGAAGTGCAACCAATCTTTACATCTTTTTGGATACAGTTAGATTATTGCACAGGATATTTCAAAATTGAAATATATAGTTTTATTTGATGACGAACCTCTTATATTGTTTGCATTACTTTACCAATCGTTTTTAGTCTGATATTCATCGGATATGTATTACATTTAATGCTTGCGTGTTCCAAAGCTCTGTTCTGCCTTCGATTATCTTCCTTATTACCATTAGGATCTTTTAAAACAATTACGAGTAATTAGTTTAACTTTTCTGTTTTGTTAACGACAGAACCGTTTCCAGATTAACAACCATTATCTTTAAATTTTGAACAAAAGGTACCCCTATGCCCTTATCTATTAGCGACACTTGCACAAAGGAACAACCAGTAGGTAGGAAGGAAATCATATTTGATTTGATCATGAACATGGAACTGAGGTGAAGATGCAATAAAGTGGCACAGATTTGTGAACCGAGAATAAAATATCACCAACAAATCGAGGGAAGAAATTACACATCTGAGTATCCCCTTCGTACTAGAACTTATGTCTAGCATAACATTTGTATGGTTCCATTCCGGTTAAAATTGGTACCACCATTTACCATTTGCAAATGCAATTATTTTTGTAACCAGTTTATTAGTTGCTCATTTCAACTCAATCAGGCGTCGACAAAAGCGTGAATTAAATTTTATTAGAAACCGAACTAATTCTGCGTGTGTTTTTGAGTCACTATCTGTTTCTTGAACTGATGAACCAAAACACTGATAAAAGAGTTCTAATCGAGAACAATGCTTTTTAAATATTTTAAATTTGTTATTGGAGACGATTATGCTTATCAAAGGATGATTTCCTGTTCTTAATAAAAACCAAGGCAGCAAGTTGAGTTATATTTTTGTATATCATGATTTTATTTGTTCTAAGCGATAGGAGACATTAATCCTCGGTTAGCATTAGCTTTGTTGCAGCCCTGATGTCGCGCTCGGTTTGTTACAAACAGTGTTTTGGAAACATAAACACGCCTTCACGAAGAAATTCTCTGTGAACCAGGGTTCGCACTGAAGTAGATCTTGAAATTTTGCCGGGTCGAGCTGACCATTTCTTTCAGTTTCTTTCAGAAGAAAGAAACTAAAAAAAAAAAAATTAATTTCAATGCGTTTTTTGAGAAAATATCTGTATTTCTTTACAACACTTGTGGTTGCAAAAGAAACCTCTGTTGACCCAGGGTGAAGTTCAAAGAACAAAGCAATTATAGACTTCAATGACAGAAAATCGTCTCTGAGTATACGCATATTATCTGAAATCAGTCCTGTGCTGAGCAAAAGCTTAACTACAACCGATACTTGCAAATCAACTTTTATGGTCGGTACAATAATTGAGAATTCAACGATCCAATTAAATTTAATTTAATTTTTTAAAGCTTCAATTTTTATACAAGTTTTTCATAAAAATAAAAATTACCTCAAAAGAGATCAGTCATCATCCGGTTCATCTTTTATTGATTGTAACTTCCTTACTTTCAGCAATCCCTTATTGTCACAGTCTTCTCCATTCTCGGGACAAAGTTTTTTACATTCGTCCAACACTTTCTCGATATCGAAGTTCGATTCGAATTTCTTGCGCGCTTCTATAATTTGTACTTCCTTCTCTTCATATATTTCTTGGTAACGGCTTTCGTCCAAAAATTCGATTTCTTCGTTCCTGTGTGGAACATGCAGGAGAACCATTTCTCGTTTGTAATTGTCCGGATCATCTCGTTCGTCGTAATTGCGAAAACGAAGTATTTCTGGCTTTCCTCTTAGATGATAGTTCTCTTGAGCGTCTTTGTAGTAATAAGTGGTGAATTCTGCAAGGGAAACATTTTCGAGGTCTTGCGGACGTTTTTGATATTTTTCAAAACATGTCTTTTTCCACAAATCAGTGGAGTTTTCATCCAGGTCTTCTCTTTGACGCTCGTGCGGCCAAACAGTCGGCACATAGTCAATTTTTCGACTTGCTTCGGACATGTGAAGATTCAATAAATACCACGCGGCTTCCTGACTACTCAATTCGACGGAATTTAGCATTTTCGAGCCGTAGCACGTCAAAAATTCCGTGAAATCTTTCTCCGGATATTCGTCTCGTAACTTAATCAATTCTTTTTGGAGGTTGCTCATACCGCGATTCGTATTGTTGACGTACTCGGTCACGTACTTGGCGCACGAATATTCATCAAGGATGAATTGTATATCCATGTTTGAGTTAAGCGTCCTCGAAATCCATGGATTAAAATTATTCATCCATTTTTGTTGTATTGTTCGCTTTAGAAACACTCGAGGCCTGTTGATTCCGGCTCGTACGATATTCAAATAAGTTGCGTATTCGTTAACGACGTGTCGTTGTAAAAATTCGTCTAAATTTTCGAATTCTTCGAGTTCCAGCGATCTGTGCATCTGTTTGTATTTGCTTCTCGAAGAAGCCCACCGAGGATCAGTTTTTGACATTGGCGATAGTATCACGGTTTTTAGCATTGGCCAAAAAGGAGCTCCAAAACGACATGCGTCTTCTGATCGTTCGTAGCAAGTGGAACTGTGTTTATGCGTTTGATCTTTGATGTTAATTAATTTGTTGTGATCAACGGAACACACATAATCAATCAATTTTAAAGTATTCGGCATGTTTTTTCGAACACGTTCCCCAGGGTCGTTTTCCAACCACAAAAGAATATGAGCATGAGGACTGCCGCATTCTTGAAATCCTATCCGTTTAAAGAAATCAATCACACGATAACTTTTGAAAGGGCTATAACGTGGTGATTTCAACAGAAATATTATAGTATCCACCAGTTTTTCGAAGTAGATGCAACACGTCACCGGATCATCGTTAACTAACGTTGTTCGTAGATCCGAGTTCATTTCTCGAATAGTATCGTTTTCCTTGCCGGGCCAGTTTTTGCCAAACTTCACTCTATACAAAGTGCTCAATAATTTCGGCCAGTTGTACTCGGACGCACTCAAGTTTAAGAACAAAGTGGGCTTTCCCAATTGGCGAATCATCGCAAACACGTCTTTTTTCCTCTGCGCCCAATACTGCACCGAATTCGGGATTGTTTTAAGAAACGATAAGTTTTTTTCCCCACAGGCATCGTCTACATCTTTACGCGTGTTTGCTGGTTTTTCAAAAGTTGTATACAGACTCTCGGTAAGGCGAATTCTCATGACTTTCATAGCCATGTACAAGATATGTTCAGGAGTGACGCCACGTCGATCTCGTCGTCGAATTTCGCTGGACGCCATCATCAAAGGAGTAATATGTTCGAGTTTGAATGCCCGAGGTTCACCCAAATAGATGTTAGGAAAGGATAATTCTTCCGCGTATTCGTCTAAGATTAAACTCAGAGGCTTTTTATTCATTCCGGGGCCCTGGTCGAGATATTTGTCTTCGGCCCAAATGAGAATATGCTGTTTGGCCAAAAAAATGTCATTCGTAGATTCTAGATTTTCTGAAATATTTTCAATCAAAGGACCATCATCGGCCTCGGCGTTAGGATTGGAAGGAGCATCATCATTCTCATCGACGAAGAATTTATCATTTATTTTAATATTGTTAATTTTGTACAATGGTTTCTCCAATAAATAATTTAACCATGATTTTATATTTGATTTGTTTACGATTCCCGCCAAGTAGGGAGATTTTTGAATTTGGTGGCGTTGGATATGAACATTGAAAGCATAATCGTCGTCCATTTGCCTCGGCAGTTCACTAACCATCGTATTAAGTTCCAGGGGAACATTAATAACTTGACTGATAATACCTTTCGAATCATTGAGACACCTCAATCGTCTTATTTGAACGAACGGAACACGCGGCGAGACTAATCTTTGGCTAATGAAATCCAGTTTTGGCAAATGAGTTGGATAAGGGGGATACGCAAAGCCATTGGATCGCGATAGCCGTGGAATCGTATTCTTTTTTAACGCCCAATAACAACTACGACAAATCTTGAAGTCTGTTGTATCCTCGTCAGGAAATGTCGTAGATAGTAAATTTTTACTCTCGTCGGATAGATTTTTTTGGCGAAGTTCATCTTTAAACCATAGACGATCGCAGATAGAACAAGCATGACCGAATGGATTTTGAGTTAAACGTTTCTCGAATTCGATATCAGCCGGTGTTATCGGTATCGTTTTGATATTTTCGAGTTCCATTATCGTTGACGTAGATGCAGAAGATATCGTTTCAAATTTACGTTTTAATCGATATAGACGATCGCGTTCGAGCTTTCTTTGATGTTGCTTCTTTGAGAATACATATTTGTTTGTTTTGATTTTAGACGGTCCAGCAACTTCAGAAAACGAAGCCGTTTTATCATCATGATCAACAACAAACTCTAAACGATCACAGACCGACCAAGCTTGATTGAGTGGGCTTTCACAGAACGGTTTCTCGAGTTTGATTTCTACAGAAGCTATTGGTATCGCTTCGATAGTCTCTACTTCCATTGACGTAGACACAGGTGACATTGTTTCTCGATTTTGAGATAGTTTTTCAATCTTACGTTTCAAACGATATTGACGATCGCGTTCGAGCTTTTTCTGGCGTTGCGCTTCTGAGAGAACATATTTTTTTATTTTAGAAGTTCCAGCTTCAACTTCAACTGATACATCACTATTTTTCAGTTTCAATAAGTGTCTTTTCGCTTTACGTTTCAAATATGATTTATGATCACTTTCAATTTTTCTTTGTTTTTGTTCAAAAGTCAGGGGCTTTTTGTTTTTAGAATCTTTATTTATCGAACCCATTTTTTTTTTTTAATCCTTTCTGTTGAGTTTACAAATGACAAATGGAAATAAAATGTATACACAGACACACCCAAACGCAAAATAGTTAGTATAAATGGTAAAGAGCTTTTTTTGTTTTGTAATAAAAAACACGATAAATTAAGGGTCGGACCTTGGCTTCGTAGGAGACACAATCAAACCTTCTCTGCAATCCTGTCTGAAGCCAAAACAAATTGAATCTAACACTGTGAGATAGCAAGCAATATTAGGCAATTAGGCAAAGACACAAAGGTGAAGGGGTGACAACTGAGCATAAACTTCTTGGATGACACGCCATAAAACTGCGTATGACTGAAAAAGACCTCAGCAGAGCCTCCAATGACGGGAGTAACATGGGAATACAACCAATTTGCTCTGTAATTTAAGAAATAGAATTCTAGGAAGACTCTATTTCGAGAACATGGAAGATTTAATACAGAGGCCAATAACCGAACTTTATAAGTTCACAAGAAAGGGGACTTTATGGCTCGAAATAAGAAACGCAATAGCGAGTTCAGTCAGATGAGGTATAGATTAGTTCTTAGATGGGTATCACAATGAGTCTACATAGATCTGAGTGAGGTAAAATGGATCTGGTTTTCTTCCACCAGCCCGCAAACTTATCATAACCTAACCAAAGACTATTTAAAAAGAGTTTCGTTGAATTGTGATGGATTTTTGATCTACGCTTTTTTGGAAGCCAATAACAGCTTCATATCAAGCGTGGCGCGTGGGTGTTTGAAACGTGTTTCTCAGGTTACAGTGCAGATCATTATATTTATCAAACTTTAAAAATTTTATAAATTGTAATAATGGGGAGAATGAACTCAAAATAATGTTTCAGTCGACAGAAAAACCACAATTTGCACCTTAGCAGGAAAAAAGGCACCTTGAATGGATCAAACAGGTCAAAAACTGGACTTCAGTGAATGGCGGTCTGTGCTTGGAGTGTCTAGATTTGATTGCAGATGGAAAGTTAGTTTTGGTGATGATGCAAAGACGAGAGTTGCAAGCAATGCAAAGCATAAAATGAAACAACAATTGAGGAAAGAATCAGGTAGGACTCTTCCAGACTAATATGTACCAAATTAACAAATATTTGGGATTGCGGGTGGTAACGCAACACAGCAGAACTTCTTTTATTCAATAAGGCCAACTATATTATCGAACATACTAGTTTACTTTTATTGTTCCTTTACTCCAAAACAAACAAAGTGTAACATTAGCTTTGTTTGTTGATCCCTGAAGTCGCCCTGGGGTCGCCACAACTCGTTTTTTTAAATGCCTCAACTCGCCTTCAAAAGAAAATTCTATGTTTTTTGAAACCTTGGGTCGGTCGCCCTGAAGTCGACCTTGGTATTTATCTGGGGCGAGTTGAGGTAACGAATCAGCTGTTGAAGTGACTTTTGCTGTCAAGCATTTCTTGTGCATTTTTCTTCGGTTTCATATCTTTTTTTCGAAAAAAGTAAAAGAAATGCAAGTGAATGCATTTATTCTGATAAAAGTATATAAAATTCATACAAATAAAGCAAAATAGAAACATTTGATTTGTGCGTTGTAAAAAATATACAATCAGCAGCAATAATGCGTTGTTTGAGAACGGAAAACCTGGGGCGACCCTAGGTAAAGTTCAAGAAATAAAGCTATTAATGTCGTTTTTTTTATTAAAAATTCAAAAATGTTGAAGTGTCATTAATTATTTAGCACTTTCCATTGGTTTCACTCAGGGAACATCTCATTCTTAAAACCAATTGAACGACTGAAATTGCTTCTGCTCAATTTAGACACAATGTCTAATCAAACTCGGTGGGCAAAATCGCATCATCACCTCCCCGCGGTGCCCGCTGGATAGCCTAAAAGTGAACTAACGACGAGCGTTGGATCCATCGGATCCATAGGTTGTGGATACCTGAGTTCTCTTCTCAGGAACAAGGAGCAGGAGGAAAGATATGCTCTGAAAATCCAACCACCAACACCAGTTGTGATGAAAAATTCAAAATATGCCTCGGATGAACAAACCAATAATGTTGACGACCCCCCCCCCCCCCCCCTGCAAACGAAAAACGGACAACGATTTACGTATTTGTACATGGAACGTGCGAACGCTAACAGGCCGCGTAAAGCCGAGCAGCTAGCCGAAACCCTCACAAGGCCCAGGAGCACCACGCTCTAGTGGCGCCATCATAAGTAAGTCTAACCGCACTCACCAGTTTAAGAAGTCTTGCCAACGTCTAACTGGCTTTGGCAGCCCGATTTGCGTCACAAAGGGATTTTTACTCGTTCCTCGTACTAAACACCGCTCATTGAACTTTTTTGCTACTTCGACACCAATATCAGATTTGGATTCAACGATATGTCACATGGGTGTAAATAACAAATAAGTTTTAGTGAATATTCTCTAGCTGACATTTGAGTTTAATTTGTATTTGTGCTTCTTGAGTGGATTCTGACTTCAAATCCGGAAGCAAAATTCTCTTCTCAGAATCGTCAAAAGAGTTATTTGCTAACCAAGGTTTCAGAAGACTTCTGCGCTTCCTTTAATCCAGTGTAAAGTGCTATTTTAATGTCATGGCGACGCTGCGGGTTGGAACTTGGAAATAGTAACAAATCGTAACTATTTGACACTTCGCCGTGAGCGAGTTTAGGAACGATGCTATGACGTTATATAATCTATAGGGGTATTCACGATCTGGTGCAACCAAGAATTGTAAAAGTGCGAAATTGTTTGTATTTCTTGTAGATCGTGAACTCACTTCTTCCAATCTGTAGCAAAACTCACGCAAATGTCAAAATCAGGTTGACACAAATGTCAAAATCAAAAGTACAAATTTTGCACCCTTGTATTTTCCTGTTGCAATGGGGTTGAGGTATAGATAAAGTGCAAAAGTGTAACAAAATGACAGCCAGTATATTTGTTGTTGTATTGCAAGAAAACGTAGCACTTCTCCAAATTTACAATGATGCAAGACAAGTTACACCAGATCGTGAATACCCCTTATATAATTACAAATCGTTACATTTTTTAATTAAAGGAACGACCATGGTTAACTATATTGTTAACAACGGTTAGAAAAAGAACGCACATCCAGTCGTAAATTCAACGTAAAGACTCATAGACCGCCAATTTAGCGTCTAGAAAGTGAATAGAGCGTTATTTTGTTCCTCCAAAACTTTCGTTTATTAAGTCAATTTGTTCTTTCTTTCCTTTTTTTCTTATTTGTATCTTATCCTCTGTAGACCAACTATTATTTTGCGTTTGGGTTCGTAACATTCTTTATCATAACGCGACGTACATACGTGATATGTGTAATGACACGCAAAGCACTTAACTGCACCATAGAGAAATAATAAAGGAGAGGGCAATCATGTGCGTTGACTTAGACCTGTCAAACCACTGATGATAGCAACTTTTTAATAAACTTGTTCTTTTTCACGTTTACTCACGGACAAAAAATATATATAAAAAACAAAAATACATTGGGTTTTAGTGGGTGAAACGATTCCCTTCTTTTTCATATTTATCTATGAACAACGCCCCAGCCGAATACGTAATGACACCCAAAAAACGAAACAACACCCAGCCAATCTATCAGCTGAACACGTACTGACGCGCAAAAAACGAAACAGCAACCTCTATCCCAGACTCGTAATGACGTGCAAAAAACGAAACACATTCTGAACTCCGAAAGCCTACAAATCATTTAACAAATATTAAAAGTTCTCAATCGCAATGCACGCGCATGTACTATGAACTAATATAACAAAGTAGAGGAACATGTTGTTGCTTCAATGTTAGCAGCACAGCACGAGTCTTGTTATTAGGCGCGTCACCATCACCAGTCTCTATAAAGAAATTCAACACACAACCAGAACCCGACCCATGGTCAACCTGGTTTTGCTCTGGAAAGTCAGATAACAACCAAAAATGAGAATTAATTAAAAAAAAATGTAAACACAAATCGAATCGAAGCCCGAATAGAGAGATAAGACGAAGAGCTGGAGCAATCTACTGCAAGAAGCAAGAGGAACCTTTTGCACGATAAATTTTAATTGCCGACAAAGCAAACGGAACGGGTTATAAATAAAAAAAAAAATATTTATAACTTTTTAAATTATATTTGCATTTACCTTATTGTTATATTGTTGTTGTTGTTGGTATAGCTGCTGCTGTGATTGCGACTGGCTGTTTCTCTTCCAATTGGCTAGAATCGAGATCTGTGATTGAATGGAGGCGATGTTGTTTCCACTAAACTGCTGATGATGTACACTCGCTGCTGATGCTGAATGTAGATTTTGGTTATTCTGCGATGTTGGTGGTGGAAGAATCAATGCTGAGCCGTTTAATTGATGTAGACTTGATGATTTTGCATTGATAGTTGGAGTTCCAAGTGCTCCAAGGGCGGTTTCTAAGCCAGATGTTGTTGTGGTCCACACTGACATTGCGATTGAACGGGAATTCTGTGAAAAGCCATTGTGATGCGATGAGTGTAAACAATTCGAGTGCAAATTATAGATTGTTATGAAGATAATGGAAAATAAAGAACAAATAAAAAAACAAGATGAAGTAAGCCGGGGTAATAAATAAGTTCTGAAAAGTGTCTCTTTGGTCTTGGCAATGCGAAATGCGATGAGTGAGTAAAGTAAACTTGTTCAACTGGAATGTTAATGGAAATGGAAAATGTCAGAATGACGTTTAACAAAGGCATTCCAAAATAGTTGAAAGTGTTGGGCACTAGGTGGCAGCAAAATCGGTAGAAAGATAGTCTTAGGTTGCAAGCACATGGGCAATTATCATGGTCGTTGAATTTTAAATATGACAAAATACATACATACTTTTGTTTTGATATTTTAAATTTAAAATGCACCTTTGAACGATTTATATCAAAAAATACACAATAATATACAAATTTATTTGTTTAAAATTAAAGTATATTAAAAAATAAAGATGCTTATGAATTTTTACAAAAGGCATGTTTAATTGAGAAAAATTGTGGCTTTCAAAAGTACAGACTACAGTTCTACAGATAAACGTGCATTGCTACCAAGCACTTTTAGATGCAGAATCGATAAACCATACTTGTGTGATAGAGAGGGAAGACCAAAATGATGCAAATTATAGGAAAGTTATGGATATAGCTTGAAAAATATAGTGAAGACTAAAATGTAAATTGTAAAAAATTCGCAACTGTCCAAACTCTGTTAAGGTTTTTTTTTGCAAATTTGTATAGAACTCTTTTTTTAAACTGTAGGTAGGTACCTACATGTTTTGAAAATTAGTTTGATCCTTTTTATTGCATTTCAAAATCTATAATTTGTACTATTTTGTGAATATGAATTGTATGCATAACTAATTTCATTTATAAAATGGGACACTTCTTACCTACATTTATTTTTCTTAAATATTTGAATTAATAGTTGCTTTGTTAATCTAAATACCAACCTAAAAATAAATTGTTATTTAAAAACAAACAAACCCTTACTCTTTGCTATTTTTATCAAAAATTTCTTAGAAAACAAGTTGGGAAATAACTTCACCAAATTTTAAGTTATATTATTTTCCACTCAAAGTGGGAATAGCCATAGTCAAACGCGTTCATGTTATTTTCTTTAGAATCTTTTTATAATTCTCGAACCCACACACAAATTTTGACAACTCACGATATAACCTCCTTTAAAAGGGGTGAAAACTTAATATATATTAAGGTTCAATACGAAACTTGGGTAATTATACATAAATGCCCTTTGAACTAATCGTGTTTTCAGCGCTCTGAATTTTTTTAAAATGTATTAACGCATATGCACCTAGCTGTCACTATACTCTATTCAAGTAATTTGTTCAGCACATGCCTTATGAGGGAGCTTTTTATCTACCAATGATGCCTGCAGGTAATCCCAATGGCAAACTAAAACAGAAACTGCCTCTGAAATAAAACCCAAACCACTGAACACACAAGAATTGTTGTTGTGATTTTCGATAAATTTGGCCGCACCCATAACCTTTCAGTTTGACTGCAAAAAGCAGACTAATTTTGGTTTCTTTTTGTTCAGTATAACAAAAACAACCCTCATCGTCATCGCACAAAGCACATCTAAAAGGTGTTGCCATGATTTTAAAAAAGGGATCTCGCTACTGCATTTCTATGTTGAGATTTGGATTTTGTAGCTTTTTCAGCTTTTGATTGATAGGGAGGTGTTGTCATTGGTTTTTGTTTTTGTATCCTTTCTGAATAACCGCTTGGTGGTGTGGAAGAAGATAAATAATTTTTGATTTTTTGTTTTAAATCATAAGATGGTAACCCTAATGTATAATTTACTCGATTTGCGGCAATTTACTATGCAAAGTATGGAAACCCTGTGAGAGCTTTAACTTGAGACCGATGTATGCAAGCCAATATAGCCAGACTGAGAGGCAAACGTCCTATCTTCCTTGTACTGAACAAATTACTCGAATAGAGTATAGGTATACTTCCCTTTTGGTTGTTTTTTTCCTTTTTATGTAGGGGAGGATGGGGCACAGAGGACCACCGGGGCACACAGGACTTTCTGTTTAAAACGATAAGTAAGTGACTTAGCCAAAAAGTTAAAGGAAAATAAAAGTGCCCATCTATCTTCTCAGTTGGTCTTTTGTAAGTACAAAAGTGCTTTGAGATTGAATAAGGTTAGTTTATAAAACAAAGTCTATTAAAGTGTGTGTGTTTACAATGATAAAGCTATGTAATAATAATTTTAAGTTTTTACATCGAAAACAGTGAGTTCAATGGTGCTTTTTGTTCAATTTTAGTTTTGCGAAATATTTGCTGTCAATTTTAATAAACCAGCAAACGTTAAGTGATCTCCTGTGCCCCGTCCTCCCCTAAATGAACATCAGGTCGGCAAAATTGCTGTGGCTGAGCAACTTCGTTTCGAGGTGCGTTCTTTTTCTAACAATAGTTAACTATAATCAATTATTATCCATGGCCGTTCCTTTAATCCAAAATTGTTAAGATTTGTAACTATAATAAACGGTTGTTCAGCTAACCCACCACGGTTGAGAGCTAACCCACCGATTTAAACGGATTAAAAGTTGATCCACGGACCAAAAGCTTATCTACTTTGAAATGTCAAAAAACGATATGTAAAAAAACACAATGAATCCTAACAATGACACTTCAACCATTTTTTTGACATAACACCAATTGTTGACTATGGTTAGAAAAAGTACGTGCGTCTCTATGCTTGTGCTTAATGAAGCCCACATACAGGCCTAAAAGTACACGTTTCCATTGGTCTCGTCTGATGTTTCCAAATAAGGAGAAGTGAAATTATATTTTCAAAATCATGTGAAATTCTATTTGTGCCAAAGGAAAGAGTTTCAGAAGGCTTTCGGATACGTTTGGGTGCTATGGAAAGTGTTTTCATAAAATTCTTCGATTTGATTGAACGAATTCAAAATTACATTTTACTGATCCTTCCTAAAATGGCTGGCAAACGACTATTGAGATGAAAACTTCTCCTTAAGAATTTAAAAATGAGAGCAATATGTCCACAAGAAGGTATTAAAAGTTAAATGTTATACACTAACGAACCATGTGTTTCCATTTTTATAAAAGCATACCTCTATTCCATGACATTAATCTTCAACAGAAGGAACTACGAATTAATCTAACGGCCAATTAAAGCAAAACTTTTAAGCTTAAAAATGTTTATTTTTAGTTTTCTTTTTAGTTATAGATTCTCTGCCAACAAACTTTTTGTTTTAATCAATCGATAAAATAAATTCTTAGTGGAAAATATAGAGAAACCACCAACTGTTGAAGAGAGATAGATGGTAATGACCACTTGGGGTTCATATAGCGGTCAGTGATTTGCATTGACAAGGTTGTGAGTGCATCTTGTCACAACAGCCAAGCCAGCCAGTTTGTATCGATTAGGACGTTGTCTATTTTAAAACAAGAGTGGTCGACATCCGACAACAATACCACGTTGTTGACCATGAAAGTTTTATACAATTCTTGGCATTTGGTCTCTTTTTTTTCTAGTGCACTCAATATGGTTACCCATCAATGAGGGTGTTCAATAATTCGATAAGTTGTTCCTTTATGTTGACATAATGTGTGTATGATATAACGGAAACAATTAAAATTAGAAGAGGAGGATAAGAATTAAATTTTAAATACGAGTACATCCATATGTCAATCACTAGAGACAAGATGGGTGATGGTAACCTCTATAGGGAGGGGATATAGAAATATTCAAAAAACTTCGTGTTTATTTTGCCTTAAGCTCCGTACCTACTTTCTTTGAAAACTGAGAAAAATACGCAAGTATGGGAATAAGCCTGAGGTCAAACTGACGACCGACGGTAGCATATTTGACATTTTGTGATTTTTTTTTTTGTATTATCAAGAAGAAGCAACTACTGTTGCTAAATCTGCTCTTAAGGGTTCGCTGCTATCTAAAGAGTGTAGAATGCATTTGCTATTAGAAATGAAGTCTGTGGCACCAGAGGACGCCATATTTATAACAACAAACCTGCTAGCTAGGTCTGCAAGTTACCAAATTTTAAATGTTTGAATAAAAATATGAGTGTATTTGGTAGACAGTTTTTTTTTTAATGTTTAAGGACTAGGAACAACCCTCGGTTCTGTCCCCATAAAATGAAGTTTTTAAAATATTGTGCATCAATGGTTTTTTCAGATTTTTCAAACCCTGCATTTGAAGTTCCAGTCAAAAAAAGACTGACATTCAGGATTATCGCATCTCACATGGGTTTACAGATCCAAAACGAGTATTATTTCTAGATTATCTAGATCCATATTGCAGTTGAACACAAATAAAGGTTCATTATTATTTGACATCTCGTAGTCCTATGACATACATACATACATATATTTTCATTAAAAATAATGACATGACAACAGCAATAAATACTGTCTCAACAATGAAGTGTGGCAGAAACTATTAATTTATTTTTGTCTAAGAATTTATTCTCATCCCAATATGTTTTGTCGTTAAAATTAGCAATAACTGTAAGATATTCATTAGCTAGCTCAAAATCGTTTAACTGGCGTCGTCGTTCAAATTTTATTTATTATTCAAGATGCATGTGAGAGTTACACGTGTTCGTATCTAATAAGGAACCGATATAAAAGCCGCAAACAAATAGTATCTAATTATTGTTGTTATGATGATGTTTTAATGTTCATTATAAATCGTACCAGAGTAACACCTAAACAGTTTAACAACTTGTTTAAAAGATCCAAATTGTTGCAGAACTCTCACTTATGTAAATGTCAGTATCGAATTACAATTGTAGGTACATACTGTGAAAGTTTTCTTTGTAAAAACAAAACATAAGATTGCAGTTTATCTTGTTGCACAGAAAGTTCACAAAGTGTCACAATGAGAATGACACATAATCAGATAATGTACACTCAATAGTGTACTTGAAAAAAAACCAATGTAATCGTAAGTAGGAGGTGTAGACTGTAGATGCGAGAAAGTGTAGTCAAACCACAAGTCATTGGCACATTTAAGTTCGTTAAAATATTCAAAAAGGTGGGTATGGGAATATTTATATTTATTGCAACATCTTGTGTGTTGCCATTGGATTGAATCTCGTAACTTTTCCAACTTATCCGGTTAATCAATAAATGCAATCATTTTTCCATCTTCATGATGCTTGGAGTTGGATTTGAGAGTTCGATAAGTATGCATGCTTCATAAAATAAAAATATTGTGGAAAGCTTCAATATAGTTACGCCAACAATAGGGTTTTCAGCTTTAAAAGCTACGAACTATACCTAATAATGGATGGATTGACTTATTACCTTTAATAGTTGTTCCATAATCGACGAATCTCATTGGAAATACCCGAATGGAAATGGGTAGGCAGGTACTTAACTCTGTTGACATACTAATCGACTTTTAACATCAATAATCGCATGAACTCTGTTTAATGGCTGAATGGCAAACAGAAGTGGCATTCATAACTACGAAGCGAACTGAGAAATGCAATTCCAATTTTATTTACATACACTCCAATTACTTGATTAGGTACGAACAGAAGTTAAATTTCCTGTAATCATATCTTCAATCAAATATTAAGGCATTTCGAACAATAAGGACCTTAGTTCAAGCCATCAACTATGGTAAGAGAAGTTCCTAAGCCAAGGAGGAAATAGGCCAAATCAAAGCTCACAAGGAACAAAATTTATTTGTCCGTTTCATAGCAGGTAAAATGGAAGAGGACACACTGTTGTTCATATAGCTATATCGAGGAAAGTAACAACAAGTTAGTCAGGATCAATGGACAACAATAAGACCTGTCCCCAATTCAAGATTTCCCGTAGGTAAAATCATTACAGAAACTGGAGTTAAAGCAAGTAGATCAACTGTGCATCGTGTAAAACAGCAGGCCAATCGTATTAGACCTCAAAAATGAAAAAGAAAAACAAGCACGTAAAAGTCAGCGACTTGATTTTGACAAAATAGTCACAGATCAGATGGAGTCGAGAATGGCATACCGTCGTTCTTTTCGGGTGAAAAAAAAGTTTAATTTGTACGGACTTGAAAGATACAATGATTATTTTAACGAATTTAGAAAGGATGAAATTTAACTTCGAATGCGATACTATGTATCTAAAAAAAATACCACAACCACCTACAAATAAACAGTGGAAAGGGCTTTCCACATTTGGTGGGCAGCGATTGATCTTTCAACAGGACAATGTACCCATAAAACCACCAAAATGTAGACCTCATGACATGGCCAACATATTCACCGGACCTGAATATCATGGAAAACTTGTGAGGATCAATTTCGAGGAAAGTCTACGAAGGAAGAATGCAATACGCTATAACAGAAGAGATACAATTTAATTAAAGACCACCTCTATAAATCTAATCATATCAGGCATTTTGAATTGGTTGAAGTACAAATTATTAAAAGTTATTATTGCTCCTTAAATAAAATGCAAATTAATCTTGTATTGCGTTATTATCTTTTGACGGAAAAAAGGAGTAGTCTTATGGCCTTATTGGGAGTTTAAATCATCTGCAAAATTGAGTTTATGTATCTCTTAATCTACATTTTAGTTCTTATGTCACAAATAAAAATAAAATATCTTTTTTTCATATTTAATTGGTTTTTCGTTATTTATCAAACGATTTAAAAAGATACTACAACTAAACCAAAAAACTACGTGTTATCAATCAAGTGAGACGGAGTGTAAATACTACTCGTACGAAAGGTAATTTTCCAATTTATATCTAATAACGAGTTGTGTAGTTGTTAGATACTTCATTGTCGTTGTTGTACCTACCTACTCGTAGTTAATCATATTTATTTTCAATTTTTCCAACCGGCATGCATAGCAATAAATTAATATCAACGAAATTGGCGGGCGGGCGTATTCCTAACTATTTTTTTTTTATTATGACAACAAAGCTCATCGTGTATTGTAATTTATTTATTTATTTTAATTTTATGTCTTTTCATTTGTTTATTATGAAATTGACAATCAGTGAAAATTGCCTTCAAACATTACAACGTTGTTCAATAAAGTCGTGCAATATTTATTTTTTATTTATTATTTGTTAGAATAGGTTTATTTCCACCTTGGGGAAAAAAACCAAGCGGTCACCTGGTTTGTAATAATATATAGAAAAAAAAAAAAACAGATGCTGCTGACCTTCTGACATTGGGGTGTGCTTTATAGGGAAACGGAAATTCTATAAAGTGTGCCATTGTTGTGATCTAGAAATAAATTGCATAGTAGAAATGAGCTTTGTGTACAAAAGCTGTACTTAATGAGCATGAGTACATATGTACATCTACATATCAAGGTAGCGTATTTCTTCCCTGTAATTTGGCAGAATACCGAAATGGCACAAAGTGATTATTAAAATCTTAATGCGAAATAAGTCGTGCTTTGTGGAAAATTGCGTCTATTTTATTACAACTGCACGATTGTTTCTCAAAACACGATAAAAATTCAGAATATTTAACGCATTCTTGAAATTTTTTGATTCTTAGTGAAACGTCTTCTTCTGTGTAATCCTTCATATTTACGGGCTATATACAATTGAGTGTTGGAGTTGCAATACGGAACAGGAGCTGTAGAAAGGGTCGCGAATTTGTTAGGTACAAAACATTGCATCATCAGTCTGTATATTAAACATTTTTCAGACTCTTAATGTTTTGGCTCGTATATTCATGCTCATTGTAATCACGCAGATAGTACCAGATGCACAACATTGGTTCAGCACTGGAACACGTTTTTAAATTCGTTTTTACTTTACTTAATCCATGAAAATGTTTGGGCTTGCTCTTAAGTCACTCTCGAACCCCACTCTTAACTTTGATTGCAAAAATTCGAACCAAGGTAATTCGGTTTCAAATTTGATCCGAGCATGAAACAGTATCTACCTACTGTACAGCTGGACTTTTGAATGTTAAATCCTGCAATGTACTTTCAACACTAAAAATGTATGTATATATATACTAACCATTCAAAAATCACTATTCACAGAAAGGGAAACAATGGCTTTGTTCGTTGAGCCCTACATTTGGAAAACGATTGTAGCCACAACAATTTCTATTTTTGAAAAACCTCAATCTGTTTTGAGGAAAAATATTCTTGTTTTTTGAAACTTGCGGTTGTCCTAAAGGGGTACATAAGTAGATCTATTTATTTTTCTGGAGCAAGTCGAGGTAACCCATCATTTGTCAAAGTGACGTCCGACGTCAGGCAATTTTTTTAAATCTCCTTGGTGTGCCGAGTAAACCTGCCTTTGTGCTGCGCTAGGTAACTGGCTGCGCACAATGGTGTAGCTGCAGCCTTTAGCAAGTAGTAATGTCAAAGTTAAATGAATGTAAATGTGAAGTAGCAGCTGCAGCATAGAGAGTAGCTGAAGTACAAGTCGACTCGACTCCAACTTCACGAACTTGTTGCGCTGCAAAACCACAACAAACCAAAATGGTAGAAATTATTTTCGTTTGAGTTCAGTGTTGCATATTATATTCGTGTATGCTGCTTAGTGCGCTACTTTTTTGACATTAACTTTGACATTGCTACGTGCTACTGCTGCAGCTACACCATTGTGCACAGCCAGTAAAGCTCAAAGGTCAAAACTAATTATTACATACTACTAAAATTATTTTTGGATGGGTTAAGAGCTCATGCCGTGGTTATTGCCGCACATTACGCAAACTATTAAACTGGTATAAGACTTTTGTTGCCAGGTGTTTAAACAGCAAAGAGTCTTTAATGGAATGCAATTGTTTTGCTCAGCAAACTATTTTAACACAGTTTAATGCTAAACGCTTGCTTTGGATTTATAAAAAGGCATTATCAAAGCCATTTGATGACAGATATCGCACATAGCTTGTCTTAGAATTTGTAAAAAGACACTACACTATACATAGAAGCGAATTATTAATTTTGCGAATACTTTCCGTAAATGTTTAAAAAGCTAATGTTTGCCTTGTACAAGTTCTTTAAAAGCTATTGCTTGTCAAATTCGAAAAAAAAACTACCTTAAAAAAGGTAAATGGTTAATTGGGCATGTTGCTTTTCTTAGGCTGAGATTTTTATCGTTGCGTTATTTATTTTCGTACAAAGTCAGCATACTTCCTTGTTTTAAATTAGATTTTTATTTTGTTGTTGAAAAGAAGCAGTAAAATATAGGTACCGACTCTGATTGTAGATGCAAGTGTGTGCTAAAAGAGCTAGAACTGCTGATTCTCCTAATAAACTAGACTTTTCAACGGAGCTTAAGAGTGTCAAAAATGGCTTACAAATTTGAATTTATAGAAATTGGAAAGCAGTGATGACGAAGTATAAAGATGGATGGTTTAAAAAAAGTATGTAACATCACATTAAAATTATCAACATTAGAAATTTTCAGACTAGCCTCACTATTTCGTGATAAGCAATTTATAAAAGCTACTCAGTAAAAACATCGCTACCTACTTTAAATATTTTTTTACTTCACTTTAATCTTACTTATGTTTATGACATTTTGACATGATAAGAATTCAGCCTCTCAATTGATAAGAATTGCTTGCGAATTTTGTTGTTTTGTTTGCAAAAAAAAAAAAAATTCAGTCTGCATTCATTAAAATAATACCTGCCTGTCTGCAAATACCCATTAAAATTGTTTAGACAGGTTGGTGCCAACCAAATTGAATAATCAAACAGAAGTCTAAAATTCTTAATAAAAAAATTTAAAAATCAACCTTGGATTCTGACTTGGTTTCTTGAAAGAACACCTCATTTTTTATAGACTATGCTCCCGCCAAAACAATAATAAAAAAACAGTCGTCTACATTATAAACTAAGTCTAACAAACAACCCTGACATCAAGCTTTAATCCCAGAACAATCGAGCGGAAAATTTGTCTAAGATCACTCATAATTTTTGAATCTCGTTATCATATTTTTGTAGACTTATAAAAATTTGTTTATTATTATGACTGCATAAATATTTATTCACCAATAAGGTTTAACATTACCCTTATCATCCCTAAGATCTTATGTCAGTTTAAGTATGGGGTTGTTCAATGTTCATCCTTTTGAACTCGTCTCTATTTGCCGGTGCATGCAGTCTCCCGCTATCAATAAATCATGATTATACCCAGCGCCAGCTTCATGTCCGCATTTCTATAACAAATCGTTCCATCCCCCTTTTCTTGGAGCGACTAAGTATATAAAAGTAATACAATATACAAGCCAACAACTTTTCTTTCGCCATAAATACCACAACTTTAACGAGCAATTGACTTTATGTTCCAGCAAAGTAGCGGCCATTAAAAAATGACAATGCGACGACATACCTAGCTACTGTCATACAAATTGTTGCCGATGCCAACGCCACCACCGCCGCGCCGCAGCCGACGCGACGGCGACACTTGTGCTACAAATAAAGCACTCGAATTCAATTGAAATTAATTTGAATGCGTTGTCTTTATTGTGAGGCGCCCTGCCCGGCCCGCGCTGCGCCATTAATAACGGTGATGCATTGTGAAATAACTTTTCATCTCATCACACAAAATAACCATAAAAGAACGAAGAACTTGATAGATTTTGCTATAAAATTATAACTTTAATTGGCTGGCTTGTGACTTGTGGCGGCTCTGATTATGACTCATCAAAAAATGTTTAAACTCAATTTATATGAAAAATTCCACTTCATGTTTAAAACAATTTATTAATATTTATATGCTTAAGAGTCTCATATATAGAAGCAGCTTAATTATGGTTCAAATTTGCATATCAAAAACATTGTTATAAATAAATTATAGCAAAGTAAAAACTTAGGTACCTACCTACCTACTCTTTGGGGAATCTTTGTACTTAGCTGTCACCTTTTGACTTACGAGTATATTTACTCATTACAAAATGTAAATTGTAAACAAGATAAATTATAATTTAGTATTTATTCAACTTGATAAGGAGTATATTGTTTCTACCCGGAATTTTTAAGATTGAAGGAAGCTTGTAAATATTAAATCTTGATTAGGTTTCATTTCTTGTTAAAAATAAATGTGAAGGGAAAATAACTGTCAGTTAAATATTAATTATAGTAATTTAACACCAAATGACTTAGAGAATCATCTAAGAAGACTATGCGACGACGACGACGGATGATGATTAAAGTTATGACATAGTGATAATCAAGACATGCTTGAGCTTAATCATTGTTAATTGGTGCTTATTAATTTTATCAGATTAGCTACATTATACTTGGCGATACACGAACGGCTTTTTATTATGTCAAAATTCATTTGTTTCACTGCATTGTTTAATTGTAGATTTGATTGATATAAGAATGCATCTTTTCCGACATAACATAACCAATTTAATCGTCTTTTGAAAAAAAAAAGCTGAAATTAAGCTCCTCTTACAAACCCTTCACATTCGTGCTTAATCTTCTTTAAGGAGAATCTTCGTCATAATAATTTATGAATTAAATTAAAATCGGAAGGTATTTCAAAAAAAACTGACGGCTGGTGACAGGTATATTAAGTTATCGATTTTAAATCAAAGCTTATTCCTTTATTTTACTCTTAATAATGTTCTGATTCTAAGATTCAAGTCCAAGATGTGCTGATATCAAACAAGATCACGGGGCTCAAAATAATTCAAGAGCTCTTTTTAATTAACAAAGCTATATATCAGATCAGTTCAAGTGAGTGAGAACTGACAGAACAGAAAAATACAGCTAGTTGTTGACAGCTTCTGTCAGCTGTTATACATTTGAAATTTCAAAATAAACTTTGAGTCAATAGACGTTTCTAATCACAGCTTGTGCGTTTTTTATCTAATTTTAGATTTTGGTTAAGATTTACATAGAACTCCATGGAACATAAATTGACAGATTATACGAGTAAAACAAGCAAGATTTATTGCTCATGGAACAACAGCACTGTGCAACTCAGATTCATTAAACACACTCATACTAATTCATTAACTTTCGTACCCATCTTGGATTTTTGTTAATACCTATGTGTTTTTTCTCAAGCACCAGTCTCCATAGATCCCACCTTTACACCAGTTTCTACTCTGGTAAGGGTTGCTAATTTGACAATCACCTGAACGTAAACATTCAATTAAGCCGTTGGCAGACAATTTTCATATTTTGAGGGCATTGTTAGACTCACAGAAAATTTGTCACTGTCAGACTTGTGTTCGATGTACAAAACATGAAAGTTCTTCGTTTTTCACACCGAAAAAAATCAATTATTAGTCTATCTAGGTCTGAAGACTATGTTTTGTAAGACCTAAGATGATCAACCATGTTAATTGACAGTTTTCAACCTAAAAACGTTATCAGACCAAGCGTTGTCAAGTCAATCATCTGATTGGCAGGTCTTTATCAAAGCATTTGCAGACCTGACCTTTATTCATATAATTATGTTTGTGGTTCAAATTAAGAAATTTTGTTTGACATTTCGCACGTTAAATCGTTTTTAATCTCACATTTTGTAAATTTTGCATGCCGAAGTAAAAAAAAAAAAAAGAAAAACTATACATGGTAACACTGATTAGCATCGAAATTTGTATGGGGATTTCCGACAAATTCAACATTGGTTCACCTTAGAGATTAAAATTCAAAATAACGGCTAGAATCTGTTTTAAAAATGCATTTGAATTTTCGGTTGTAAAGTTCCTTCTTACGCATTTAAATGTGCAGGTTTCTGTTAAACCCAAATTAACTCAACACATTAGATAAGCCATGTCTGGATCGAATGAAAAAAGTATGCCGATTACTTATTTTTAGGATTTCTTAGGTTCTTCCGAATGCATGCCGTTAAAAAAGACAGCTTCTTGAGTGAAGTCTAGACTTAACCAGAACCGATTTTGATTACGCATAACATATTATTTCTAGAACAATTAATTATAGTCTAAGCAATTACAGAAGACACCTTTTGTAAATGAAAGTGCATACTACAAATAATTTCAATTTAATATCAAATACAATTTAATAAATCATTAACATCTGGCTGGTATAATGAATGATGATGATCAGATCAAGCGAACAGTTTGTCAATATCAAAAAATTTATTAAACAAATCACGTAGAGAAATAAACAATTAAGGACGGTATAGTTCATTGTATTGTACGTATTCAGACTGGAGTGTGCCAGATTATCATCTTCCCGTGTGGTAAGCCTTTATATTTAAAAAAATAAAACCCCAAAATTGTTATTCGATTAAGCCAACGATAATTCGGAATGCAAAATTTTTTAAAATCATTAATTTATTTCACACGCAAGGTTGCCCATAAATGTAATAGAATCCTGCAAGATGTAATCTACATGAGCTATTTTAAGCGTTAACCTGGCTAGATAACTTAATTTTAATATGAAGTAGCAGTTATTGTAAAAACGGTGCTCACTCAATTTTCATTATTATAATATTACTCTTATTCTCGAAACCGCCAACAAATCCTTTTGCTGTCAAATTTGGTTCATATACACAAAGCAATGAAACTCCGATTTTTTCATATTGGCTCTTAAGCATTTCTGTCATCACGTCGTCGTCGAGTTGACTTTTGTTTGGTTAAACGTCAAAGTTCGTTTTAGGATTAGATTTTCAAAATTATCATTCTCTCCCGCAATTAAGCTACGTCGTAAGCTTTCGCAACTTCATGAGATAGGAATCCTTACGACACCCATTTCATTAACGGCTCTTTTCTTCAAATTATCATTATTCAGCTATCTTAGATAGTGCAAGTTTTTTTTACTTGCTCTATAGGGCAAGTATTGGTTTCGTGCAGAAAAAAAAAATCGAGGTTTTAATCAAACATGACATTACGATGATAGAGAAGCCCAAAAAAGTGGTTTTCGCCATACCGTCCGTCGGTCTGTCTGTGCGTCTGTGCGTCTGTGCGGATGTGCGGATGTGCGGATGTGCGCTTTTTCACGTCATGCTACAGCCTAAACGGCTTGACGGATTTTCTTCAAACTTGGTATATAGCAGTTTGAAGAAAAACGGTTGCTGAGGTTTTTTTTATTTTGTTTTAGCCCGGCTCAAACTGGTACCTTTCAAGTAACGGTTTTTTTCAATTTGGATTTTCTCGAAAACGGCTCTAACGATTTTGAATAAATTTATAATTTAGCTTACTTTAAGCATTTCTAACAAAACTGCGTTTTTTGATTTTGCCTCAAATGGTCGTAACGAAAATCAGGTTTTAACGGCTTTTTTTCAAATAGCCATAAGTTCACAACGGCTTGATTGAATTGACTCAAATTTCGTTTGACATAGTTTTTCATAGTGTTCTATAGGATGGTTTAGTAAATTTTTCACTGAAGACTTTCTAAACGGTGGCTTCCATACAACGAGCCGTTGAGTTTAAGCCAACTTTTTTGGTTTTTTCTAATTTTCTCGAAAATGGCTCTAACGATTTTGATTAAACTTTGTGTGTTATATTATTTTAGTGTTTTGAAGAGAACTGCGTTTTTAGTTTTTGGCTAAAAATGCAAATAACGGAGATCTGCTATTAACGGCTTTTTTCAAATGGCTATAAGTTGTCAACGGTTGCATCGAATTCACTCAAACTTTGTTTGGTATAGTTCCTTACAGCTTCCTATCAGATGGCATTGATTTTTTTTCATTTTCTCTTTTTTAAATAGTGGCTCCAATATAAAGAGGCACTAGATTTTGGCCATTTTTTTCATTTTTTCTAATTTACTCAAAAAAGGCTACCCTGATTTTTATGAAACTTTGTATGTAACATACATAGAATACTTCAAACAAAACTGCATTTTTAGTTTTTTGCTATACATGATAATAGCGGAAATTGCTTTTAACAGTATTATTAATTTGGCCATAAGTGGACATTTGTATCATTTGTAACACCCAAAAGATAACGTCTTATTTTAAATATTAAAGGTTTCTTAACGTTAGCTCCCATATATCGAGTTTTCCAGTTTTAGCCAAATTTTTTTGGTTTTTACCAAATTTTTCAAAAATGAATTGTTCTTATTGATCGAAAAGTTTGTTTTCATCGTACTATTGCACCAACAGAGCAAGTACGTGCGACTCAGTCGTGCATTTTATTTTTACTTCACAGACCATTATCTTCTGGCCTGTCCTGGCTTGTGTACGGTACGGAACTCTACTACTATGTGACATGTGAGACACAATCTGACATTTCTTTTTTTTTTAATTTTTTTTTAAAGAGGAAGAAAGAGACAAATGCTTCTTATTTCTAAAGGCAATAATGGCCAACTGTATTATTTGAAATTCGGAAAGAAACTTTTCGTTCGGTTTTGACATTTGCTTCCTTTTTTTTTTGCGTATTATGGTTGGGCCTTAAGGGCTAACCATAATTAAAGAATGGTACGTACGTTGACTTACGAAACAGTAGAAATACATGTGTTTTTTATACTCAACCCGAAATGACTTTTTGTTCAGTTTCGGCAAGTTTCGTTCACTTGCGTTTTCGTACGTAATGTACGCTTTGAGTCGTACATTACGTACGAAAATCTGACATTCCTTTTTTTCTAAAGGGTATTCTTCTTCTTTCTTTCTTCTTATTTTTAAAGGCTTTTATGGGCAACTGAAGTACTTTACAAATCGGAAGGAAACTTTTCGTTCGGTTTTGACACTTACTTACTTTTTCTTTCGCGTATTATGGTTGGGCCTTTAAGCTTTTCATTATATTTTTGACAGGTTTTCAAAGTGATTTCTTTATACATTTTGGAAAATTTGACAGCTTGAGCAGTTTTTTATAAAGCAATTGAGCGCAGCTATTTTTGATATAAATTCAAACTAGTTTTTACTTGCGATTATAGGTACTACAGGTACATATAACGCAATTTGCGTTCGTAAAAAAATCAAACATAACACTACGATGTTAGAGAAGCCTAAAAATGTGGGTCCGACAGTTCGGTCTGTCTGTTTGTCTGTCTGTCTGTCTGTACGGCTGGACCGATTTGCTTCAAACTTAGTGCATAGTATTATTATATTGTCCTACAGTGGGGTTTTTGGAATTAGCATTCAAGCTCCAAAACTAACGGTAATTGCCATATGATTTTTTATGAAAAAATCATTTATCTCAAAAACGGCTTATACGATTTTGATTAACTTTATGTTTTGGTTAGAACAGATTTTTTAGGAAGTCTTATAACGGTAGCTCCCATAGGAAGAGTTTTTCCTTAACAGATATTCTCTTAAACCACTTCACGGATTTCGATGAAAATTTCAACATGGAAGCTCTTCTATAAACAAAATAAAATTAATTCTTTAATTTTTCAAAAAAAACTTTTTTTGAGTCTTTTAAAAAAAAGTTTTTTTTTCAAAAATTTTAAAAATTGTGTTTTCTGATAAAAACTTTAAACTGCTAGATGTTGGCATTCTCAAAAAAATATTTTCAAAAAAACTGGTCGAACGATTTTGAAAAAAAAATTTCCTTAAAATTCAAAAAAGCAAAAGAAATCTGATGGCTTTCTTAATTTTCTCAAAAAAAAAACTTTTAAACTATTGATTTTTAACATCCCCTGTAGAAGACGGCAACCCACCGTCGAAACGTTGGGAAAAATAAAATGAAAACTGTTTTCATTTAATAATCAATACAAACAACAAAGCCGATGAGATCCACATTGATTTTTAATTGATTAATAAAATCTCATATGGTTTTCTCAACGCTTTTTCCGAAAATCTCAAGCCCCAAGACCATTTTAACACATAAGAGCAAGTTCGTAAAACCCAGTCGTGCACTTTATTTGATTTGCAGGCCTACAAAATCACCACTTTTAAGAAATGAATTCGTTATACAATCGTTATAACAAAAGTTAAAGCCTTTTGCATCGTTAGCTTTTCTGTCAGTTTCTTATCGTTTTGTTTGAAAGATTCGTAAATTGTGCGATAAGGTGATTGTTAAGTTTAGTACCAAAAAGTGACACAAAGTTAAAGCAAAACTGGTATCTCCTTTAAAGACAAATATCACTTGTTTTGTTTGCGTCTAAACTACTATTCTCAAGACGTCATTAAGCGGTTAAAAATTTCCATATTTCCACTTAAAGTCATCTCTAAATAACTTCATTCTTAGATATTTACCCAATTAAATCTTTCTGTAAACGTTAAATAAAGTAATTCCCCTCGTTAAAATAGTATGGTTAAATCCGCATCAATCTAAAACGTAAACACAATAAATTATTATCTTTTACGTCAAGTGGAAGTGGCGCACATCAACCTCTGAAGAAGGCACGTCCCGTCTCATTAAAACAAAATTCCCAAGTAAAGCAAACAAAATGGAAACACAAATAAAACACACACTATCTCATTCATATTTTTGTTTATTTTTTTAACTTTAAGTACTAGAAAATATTTTGAATAAGTCACTTAGCTGATAAAAACAATAATAATAATTAAAAAACAAAGGAAATAAAACAATAAATCCCTAAGTACACACACGATTTCTTATAAAATACGACATAACTGTTATATTATCAAATACTAAAAAAATTAAATTAATTAAGTAACATTAAAAATATAGTTATCAGACAAAACAACAGTTTCTAGAACTGAGGATCTATGGAACTGAGTGACTTCTTGCGCTCATTCACTTCAAATCGCTGCATAATTTTGGCAACAATACTCGATGGCGGGATGTCTGGGTTACCAGTCAGTCCTCGATATCCCAGAACGCTATTCTCATGCAAGTGGCTGGCCAATTGAAGTCGTCTCACAAACGCCTCCGTATCCACTCCCCGGACTTGAGAGGGCTTTAGGAATCTCTTTGGTATGCGCGACAGAATGTCTTCCGAGTCCACCGGACCAAACCCTAGATTGACGAGAATCGCCTCAGGATCGGGCTTCCTCGACTCCAGCAAGCTGTCAACACTCGAATAATGACTCGAGTCTGAGTGCACTGAATTGTCTCGAATGAGAAAGGCTTTGCGGCGCGTTCGCGGACTTGCGATTTGCGCCACCCTTGGTCCACTTTTCGCTATTGGACTAATTGGCATGAAGCTTGGCAAGCTGCAGCAGCTAATATTGTGATCACTGACACAGTGAGTGCTGTCCATGTTGGGATGCATTATATCGTTTGAGAGGGGAATGCAACCGGAGTTGTTGGGGGAACTGCCATCGCGAGGATCACTGATCACATCGTGGTAGCTTCGCGATCGCTCCATATTCATTTTTTGATTTGACATCTTAAATGTCACTTTTTTTTTATAAATCACAAAGTACAAATTGTAAAAAAATTTCTCCAAAAAAGCACACACCCTTCACGCCCCTCACTTCTCGTCCAACGCAAAGAGGTTTTATACGGTTACCGACTTTTCTGACTTTTCTTTGGTTTGTTAAAAAAAAAACAATTATCTTTCTTTTTTCAAGATCAAATTCTGTTTGTTTTGCTCACTGCTTACTGTTATTCAACACCAAAACTTTGTGTGTAGATGTAAAAAGCGTCGAGTCGTTTCGATCGTGTAGGTAGGTTAAGTATCTATGTGTGGGCTTGAACTAAAGCTTTTTCACGCGTTCCTTTTCTTGTGCCTTCGTATCGATATCTCTGCCAGAAACACAAACACAACTGGTGCGTTGTTAATTGTTTACTTGGAAGATCACTATTTGCTGACATTATAATCGAGAAGTGAATATTTTTAATTTTTTTTTTTTGTTGATTACTCAATTCGAGCGTTATCACGCGCCTGAGCGAATAAATTTACCCGAATTTTAAGACTTGATTTATTATGTAAAAGAAAATTGAATTTTTTTTTTGTAAGGCGAAAGTATCTTTGAGTTTTACATTTTTTTTTTGTGTTGGAATTTCACTAACTTAAACTCACTACATTTTGTTAGAGACCGTGTTTTTGTGTGTTGCTTTGGAGTCTGGAATTATTTTTGTATTATGCCACAGCTGGCTGGCTGGCTAGCTGGGGGCTTAATTAAGCTGACTGTCTGTCCAGCTGGAGCTAGTTTACTGGTTGTCTCCCTCTTGGTGGCGCTTAATTGAACCTTGTACAAATCTACACTTAAATGTGAGAGCAAAATACACAAAGCTTAAGCAAGAGCAAATCGCAGCTGGAAGCTCAAGCTGTCTCGGAATATCGAATCTCAGTTTAATGTGTCGATATGTGTGTAGGTTTGGTTATTTGTCGCGGTCTCGACTCACAATCACAACTCGCAAGCCTCAAGTAAAGACGTTTATGCAAGCCCGGCCGGAGAGAAATGTAGATTGGTTTGGAAGAGGCAGTGGCGACACACAGCACACGACACAACACAAAAAGCAAACGAGAGTATGGCAAGGCAAGTGCCGCGATACGAATGGAATATACGGTCTAAGGCAGACCTCAAAGATTGTATATAGCTTCTTATGGAAGCTTCTGTTTTGATATTTGAATTAGAAGCAAAACGGGGTGACAAACCTTTTTTATTTTGAAAAAAGTGTTGCCAGGCTTGATATTTGTTTAGTTATAAATATTTGGGTTCTATGTTGTTGTCATTATTGATTAAGTTTTTAAATAGTTTATTTTTAACTAGTAAAGGTTAATTTAACTGAGATTGAGTATTTTTAAGAGCTTTTTATCTGAATTTGAAAGGCACATAATCATAAGCTTCATCTATATGTCTGCTCTGATATTTATAAGGTCAAGGTTGTAGAGTAGTGGTTGATGCTCTTAACAAAAATTTGACATAGTTTTTCTCGTCCGGTGCCCAAAAGTGGCTTAGGAGTAAATACATTGATTTTCAAGGATAAGCTAAATAAAGTTTATCCGCGGATCATGAAATTAAAACTTTTTTATGAACATTATACAATTTTTTAAGTTTTGGAGATCATGATACAACTAAACAAGATATGGCATTGCGCATGATACAATGAAAGACGTCAAACTTCATTGCGTGTCCGTGACGTAGGTGAGCAGATCGAAAAAAAGAGAATTGGAATGCGCTGTCTTGTATAGAGTTGCATCATGTATGGAGATCGAGATATATTGTCTTACCTTCTAAGGCGGAAAACTAACCTCGTCATATCGGTAAATGGAACATTAAACTTCTGGTCGGACATATCATCCAATTTAGGAAAGATTTAGAAGGGTACAACAGCATCTAACTGATGAGCCCAACTGTTGAACCTGGGTGAAACGTATTTGGACTAAAGGTCACAAAAACTTTCTTTCAAACAAAAAAGTTAAGAAAGTCAACAGAAGTAACGATAAAGTTAGTGTAAGATAAGACTGCTTAATATCCAGAGTTTTAGTAGAGTTATGTAATTCTGTCACAAAACCAAATTTCTGTACTCCCCGCTAGATAAGTCATTTATTTAAAATTGCGACATGTTCCTGGTGTCACTCACGAAAAAGTGGACTTATTACGCAATATTGCAAGAAGTTTGGTATGAGTTTTTGTAGAGATTAGTGGCAGAGCATTTTCCTTAACCCATATGCAGATCACTTTGAGAAGGCAAGGTCATTCTCATCAATCAGGCATCCTGAAAAAAAAGCAATCTGCATAGAGATCGAAGCATGCCAATATTTTTCCAAACAAGTAGAAGGATATTTATAAACAAACACAATATAGTAGAGGGCTAAAAATAGAACCCTTGTGTGTTGTACACTTGTTCTTAAGAAACAAAGGTTAGACCGACTTTAAGGTGTGGAAACAACCTTTGAAAACCTTCTGATCCAACTTAATAGAAATTAGATTTAATTGAAATTCATATTTGGAAACAATTATCAAATTAAAAACTGAAACCCAGGTAGTTAACCGTCCATAATTTTTAAAGAATAATTATTTTACTACATTTTTCGTGCTTTAGTTTTGTACGTCAAGCCTCAAACATAAGTTACGAGTACATATAAACTGTATTGTAATGAAAAAAGTATCGAATTTCATTGCATAACAGAAAGCGTTATCAAAACCCGTTTCCTTGGCACCTCCGTTGCATAGAATTGCCATATCAGTATCACACTAAAAATTGTATCATTTCTAAAGAAACCTAGCTCACGATTTTTGTATCGTATTTGAATTTATTAAAATAGTTTCAACAAGTATTTATTATTTTAAAGCTTATAGTTCTAATCCATCAACCAACTTAAGAAGTGCATCAGCCTTTTGCTTTGGACAGCGGCTTCTCTTATTAGAATTAAAATAAAAACAATAATTGGTTTTTAATTTTAATAAAATAAATAATGAAGCAAAATAGTATTTTGCCTATGAGCGCAGGTAAGGTACCTACTAAATTTCGGTATTTTAAATTTCGTATACAGTGAGTATATAAATTGACTCTGCCTAAAATAAAAAAAAAACTTCGCATTTTGCAAAACTTAAAAAGTATAACTAAAAAAATGCCTAAAAGCCATATCATACCATTAGAACCAAATTAACCGACATGGACGTACAGCTTTTTTGTTTATACATACGTATGTACATCTCTAATCATAACGCTGGTCGACAGCTTTAGGTTCCCAACCCCTGCCATACATTCAAACGAAGACGAAGGCAGTTTTACTCATAAAGAAAGCTTAAAAAATCGACAACATTTACTCAGCTGGTTGGACACAAACCAAGTAGCAAATTTATGTTTAATTTTAATATTTTTTTTAAAGCGTGATTGTGTAGAAAATGACAAAGAAATAGAGAGAAATAAAAAATTATAAAAAGGTAGATGTCACTTTAATGAGTGATTTTTTTGTTTTGTTTTGAAGTTTTAGACTCTTATATTGTTAAATATATGGTCGTCATACTCAAAGCTGAACACACTCAACTCAAAGGTGACTTTATTGATTGAATGTGTCGAAGATCGATTGAATGGGTTGGTAATAGTTGAATTGGAATATCTTTTTATCTGATCTCTTTTTGGTTTGAAAGAGGCAATTTGGCCCAAATTTAGATACAAAATGCATTCTTGGTTATTTTGGTATATTTGTTTGCATAAGCTTTTATTATTTTTGTTTTTTTTTTTTAAAGAGTGCTATAAAAAAAATCAAGGAACACACTTTTGTATGAATTTATTAAAATTTTTTTTACGACTAAGCACAATCAGACTTTTAAACAAACCAAGAATTAAAAGCTTAAGAAAGAATTTTTAATGAGATGACAAGTTAGTATTTTTGGTTTGGGACATTAAATTTGAAGCCTGTATTATTTTGCCATAGAATAAATGATTTCCATTGGAATTTAAGCCTGAGTAAAAAATAATAAAAATACATTTTGAACCGGAAAAAAAAAAATATCAGCTGGATTTTTATTTCAAATGTGTAAACAAAAGAATTCGCATGTCAGGCTTATGGACTTCCCTTTCTTTGTTCAAATGGAAAAATAAAAATGGAAATAAAATGACAAAGAACGAAATTCTACTTCTGGCAAATTCTATATTTGCAACAAAGCGAACTAAAGGTAGGTTCAGGTTGTATATGGAAATAAAAAAAAAAGAGTTTAAAAAATATTTATAGAATGCACACATATGTATCTACAGTAAAATCTCGAAAACATGAACGGTTCTAAAACATGAACAATTCGGAAAGATGAACGCTTTTCCCGTGTGACAATCTACCATAGAGCAGTTTAAAAAAAAAAAAACTTTCTAAATAAGTTTTTTCTTCTCATCAACGACTTTTGCATGAATTTATGTTGTTTTAATTTTTTTTTAAATAAAATGATTTGTTAACAAATAGATGCAATATTTGTATGTATAGCTTTATGTTTTTCCTAAACTAATGCTCGATGCTTGGAAAGATGAACAATTCGAAAAGATGAACGGGGTCTGTTTTATATCTGTTCATCTTTTCGAGATTCTACTGTACTTATCCACACGTTTTGAATTATTATTTCTACAAGTATTCTTTTCGTAAGGAAAGGTCATGGACGTGATGTTTTTCAATTTCGAATAAAACGGTTGAACTCACTATTTTCTATTTCAATAAACTGAAATTAAATTTGTTTTTATTTTATTTCACCTTAAGGGTTGAAAGTTTATATTTTTTTTTTTTTAGAATTTGAACTTTAAGATAGAAAAGCGACCATTCCTGCGATGAGTTTTCTAGATGGGGACAAACAAGACAGTTGAATAAAGCCAGGGCTAAATACGAATATGACCATCTTTTATGATATCCAACATTGGAAAAGCCAGTTAAAAATTGATATTTACGAGTATGTTATGTAAAACCCAAATTTGGGCTAAAGCTTACTTATAAATCTTTAAAAAACCGATGCGAAACTTTTAAAAACCATTCTAAATGCACCAGAGAACAAATCTGTCAATGTCAGTTGACATATCCATCTGTTTATTAGAAGATAACATAGTTTTAAAAATTTCCATATCGTTAGCAAATACAATGAATGAATGAATGATGTTACGTCATTGGTAGCAATTATAAAAGAATCGGGCCTACATGACTGCCTTGTGGGCTTCCTGATTTTTCTGTTAAAAGATTACAAAACCATATAAAAATATCCAATTGACAAATCCTACAGGAAAATCTTAAGCTTTTGATTATGATGTGGGAATTTTAATTTCAAATGCTTTTGAAAAGTCTGTATCGATTATCATTAATCTATGTACACTGTACAGACGATTGTAAGGTCTTACGATACTGTCAGGTCTGGTCTATACCAACGCTCTGACAATGACCTAATAGTAAATATCTTACAATGCAATGCAAATGTTTTAAAATTTTTTGACAATTAATATTGTAAGTTCACATGGTTGTAAGACTTTTGAGACAATTTTCACTGACAGATCTGACAATATTGTTATATGTTACAATGGTCTGTACTGTACGTAGCTTTAGAATTATTCAACCTGCCTTAAATTTTAATGTATTCACGCTACATAATGCGTCCACCAAACGTTTCCTTTAAACAATCAATTGTTGATCTCGCTGTGTGACATATGTTGCGTGCTTTTGTTGAAACCACTGTTCCCCCAAATCAAGGGAATTCAATTCAGGAACGAAAAATTCATTAATCATGGCTCGAGAACGTTCTCCATTGAATATGGCCGACATCGTTTTTAAATAAGCAAGGAACAATGATTCCACCAGCTCATAAAACACACCAAAATGTCAATTTTTTGGATGTAACGGCGCGTCTCAAAAATAACTAATAATAACAAACCAACAAAAGATAAATCGCATGACGATATGAAAAAATGGCTGTCAATAATAAACAGTGCTGCCAACTTCAAGAAACTCTAAAAAACACCCTTTACTTGTTTTTTGCATTCCTGCACATAAAAATAAAGGTGGGGTTTCCCTGGAAATTTTTTTTTTTTGTTTACCAGCAATTGTGGTGTGGGTTATAAATTTTCTTAAAAGTATATATATATTTTTGTATCTTCAGGAAATAACATGCAATTTGGTTAACCGCAAATTCAATTAGCTCGCGCTTGGTTATACAGTTCTACGCAAATTGAAATAAATACCTTTTGTTAATAGATATTTGCATATTTACTGCCTTATTAATTTGATGTACATTTAAGTGATTCCATATTGAATTCATTCCGAGAATACGGATTATCTGTGTAAACTCGCTAATAATCAAAGACACGATATATTAATTGAGTGAATGAGTTTTCCGAGAATTTTTTTGATTTCAAGATTAAATTTCAATAAGAAACATTGCGTAGGTATAAGTTAATCTCAAAGATACTTTTCAAGATAAAAATAAATTTTTTCGGGTTTTTTTTTATTCGTAGTTACGTATAGCTTTATATTTTATTTTTTAAAAATATGTTTAAGTCGATCTTAAAAAATAAGCAATTTTTAGTTGGCCTAGATTTTAAGTAACATATTATTTGCTTCTGCTATGAAACATAACGCAAATATTATTCTAGATTGAAACAGAGGTTGTTTTAAGGGGGAAAAAACATTGTTTGCGTGAGTGTGTCGGAGTTTGGTTAAGTGTTTTAATGCATAAATCAATATTGTGCAAGTCTGAGTGTTGAATTGATTGTTTTGTGAAATGATATGTGTTTTTGTGTGCTAATATTTGAACAAGTGTGCCTGTGTTTGATTTTACCAAAAAAAAAAAACATTTGTTTGCCGAAATATTTGTTCTAAAATCAACTAAATGTAGTTCACCCTTTCGATGTACGAGCAATTAAAAGTATTTTTCAAAACTTTTCATTCTAGAAAAACATATACAAGCTCTTGGAGTGATTTTTATGCCACTTCTGCAAATAAACTATAAATAAAGTTAAAAAGAGAAACCTAGAGGAAACATTTTGAGGTTTTACTATAAAAAGTTGATTTCATCTACCAAAGTTTTGAACATCAAGTTTATACACGACACGAGTCCTTTATTTGTTGAGTTAGAAATCTCTTAGCTACATGGTCTTTCAATTTAGTCGACTCGGATGGCCAGATTTATTTCTGTCTCCGAATCTGTATCTCATGATCTAATTGCTTACTAGTTAAATTAACTCAGCTTTTTAAATTGATGGCAGCATAATTAGATTGTGATCTTGACATCAACGTACAGTGATGTATCAACACTCATTGATGCTATCTTCTGTCCTTCATATGAAGAACGAACTCTCCTTGACACTTTTCATAAAGGAATTTCTTTCAAAAAAAAAAAAAAAAACATAAGCAAGAGCTACAGTACGTTTGCAACGAACTGTTGGATACCCTATTCCCCATATTTTTGTATGTGCATGCGTCTGCCTCCCGCAAACAGCCGATGTTTCAGAAACAAAATTCTTCTTTAGCAGACAGAAAAAAATTCAATAACATTAATTTTATGCGGTGTGATGTTCAATTAGTGCTGGCGCAATAAAAAAAAGGAGTGCGCCACGCCCAAAGTTAAAACGTTTTATTGCCAAGGCAATTGTTATGAGCTCAGTGACATTCAATTTTATTCTTGCAGATCGATTTGAACAAAATAAGACAAAACTTAAATTTTTAAAAATTAGATTTGGAATGGAAATAGCGATTATGTGTGTTTTTTTTAACAATTCTTATACCACACTCTGCTACGTAACCATGGAATATAAATCTAAGTGTTCATCTGTTTACTTCAAAACTGCGACCGATAGTTAAAAAACGTTAAAAAAAATTAATGCATTATACGACTTTTGACGGAAACGCCCCTTAAAAGTGGGCGTGTCTAAAAAATTTTAAGCACTAACTGCGCTTTGATCAGTATTTAGGCATATGTGTAAGACTACAGCTGAATCGAGTAGTTTTTAAACAATCTTACCTGAACAAAGGTATTTTACCAAAATCACGCCTTTAAAAGTGGGCGTATTGAAAAAATTTACAAAAGAAAATGTAGAGATATATTTTTCAAATAACGAACGGAAGGAAAAAGGTTTAAATTAAACATTGGAAATGCCTTAAATTCTTAAGGCTGCGTTTTTCGTTCTTTCATGAAAAGTAGGCGTAAGCCACGCCCAAAATTCAAAAATTTCTTTTCATACACAAACCTTTTAGTTTCTATTAAGAGACGCAAAATTTTGGCTTGCGGATTCATTATAAATACCGTTTATTTACAAAAACAATTTTTGTATAGTTTCTAATGAAAAGTGGGCGTCAGCCACGCCCAAAATCAATTTTTTTGATTTCATACACAAGATGTTTATGTGCCAGTAAGACCCACAAAATTTAATGTTTTTCGCTTTAATATAACAATTGTTATTTTATAAAAACAATATTGATGTTTTTGTATGACAAATAGGCGTAAGCCACGCCCAAACTGAAATATTTTTGTTTGATTGGAAGAAAGTTTACCTAAAGCTTACGTGTGCAAAATTTAAGCGTTATGCTTTTATCGTAACTGTACAAAAAACATAATTTAATTTTATTAAATTGAGGTTGTTCAACAAAAATGGCGGTTGTGGGCGTGTTTGTGGGCGGATTTTACCGGTTCAAGAACTTAGCTTTACTCTTGAACCAAAGATTATATATACCAAATTTCAGCTTTCTAGCTCAAAAATTGCGACCTCTAGAGAGTATACATACGGACGGACGGACGGACGGACATGGCTAAATCGACTAAGCTTTTGATTCTGAGTCAGAATATATATACTTTTCTATACCTAACGGTGATATTTCTCTATGTTACAAACTCCACACCAAATACAATATACCCATTCTATGGAATAGGGTATAAAAAAAAAAAAACAGAAAAGCCTATCTTCCTATGAATGGGATACTGAAGATGCTTACAATTGTTTAGCAAGTCCTTTTTTCGACTTCCGACCTGCTCACAATCTATTTGGCATAATATAATATGCAAACTTGAAACAAAGTCTCATATTTGGTCAAGCGTTTCGAACAATCTTGCTATAGTAGAGTCGACAGGTCGGAAAAAGTGGGTTTAGGTAGACATTTTGTTGAGATATTGTTCAGGGGTAATTCATTAATATTTTGCTTACTTTCTGACATCGAGCGCAAGGATTAAGGGAGTTGGGGCTGAAAAATATTCGACCTTGATCCGGTTTCCCCTCAGTAATTATTTTCAAACGACAAGAGCATATCCATTTTTTTTTGGAGAGCGTTTAATTGCTTACAATTTTGATGAAAATACATTGTATGTCAGTTTGTTACAAAGATATTGTGCTTTCAAAAACAGGTCATTTTTCAAAATTCGGAAAAGGTTAAAAAAAAATGCAAAATCCCACTTTATTTCTTCCGATATAACCGAAAAGTCATAAAATGTTGTTGTAATTATGGGTCCTAGTTAAAATCACTAACGTTCGAAACCCCTTTCAGCCTTCTAACTGCCCGCTAACACTATAACAGCTCGTCGTCCTCCTGAGCGATCAGGCTGTCAATGACGTCTTCGCCGTCATCGTCTCAGTTGTCGTCTTCGTCTAATATGTTTGGTGAGTTCTCATTTAAATGGGTTTTAGAGGCGTTGTTTTAGGAATAGCATCCGCAGTGCCAGCATATTGCTGAGCACCGGAGACCTGCTTTCTTGCCGCTGCAAGCTACGGTGCTACAATTTTTGCTGCAATAACAGAAAATAATCTGGAGGATGTAAATCGGCGCAGCATTTCTTGTTGTTGGTAGTACCCCTCGAGTGGTTGGGAGAAGTTCAATGCCTAACCATGCCTGTGCTTGCTGGTAAAAGTGCGGAGGGAGTGGTACTTGGCAGCGCCCTTTGTTAGTGGTAGATGGGTTCAGGAGGATAACGAGCTGTTAGTGTTAGGGGGTAGTTGGAGGGTGGAGGGGAGTTTTGGACGTTGGCGATTTTAACGAGGAACCATAATTACAACAACATCACATCATAATTTGGGTATATCAGAAGAAATAAGCTGCATATATTTTGGCATTTTTTTTTTAGGGAATTTTGAAAAATTATCGGGTTTTGGTAGCACCATATATCGAATTGAAATACAACAACTTCTGCGCATTCAAAACTGCTGGCAATTTAGCGTTCTATGAAAAAGTGTTTTTGAGACGTTTGGAAAAAAAGTTATCGAGAAAAACTCGGAGCAAGGTCGAATATTTTGCAGTTCCCTCTCCCCCTCTTCATTATTTTCCACACTGCCATCTAGGTCAAAAACTTTGTAAAATGTTAATTAACTATCCCTGAACAACATCCCAAAGTTTCATTAACTACCGACTTTTTTCTATTTGAAAGTACATGTCGATAATAGGTTGTTAAAATTGATAGAGACTGTATCATTTTCGGAAATAAAACTGTTTCCTTAAAATATCGTTATTTACTATTTGTTCATATTCCATCGTTTTTTTTAACATATAATTCTTTAAAAAAGGGGCTGGTTCCACGCCTTCTCTTAAACTACCGACGTAACTTGCCTTGCCTTGTGTTGCAAAGAATGCTCATTATTTTACACATAAGCTTAATTTCAATGAAATTGTAAATAACAGAACTTATTTTTAAAGCTGTACAGCATGAATGTGGAATATGCTTGGCAAATTATAATTACGGTATTCAGACAACTTAAACCAACGATAATGGGTATCTTCTACATAGTTCTCTCCTCACATCTTTATTCTAACTACCGTAACAAAATATTTCGACATAAATCAGAATAGGCTAAAAGCCTTCCTAATGCCATCGATATAATGGATGATACACGGATTACAGTTCACAAACAAAGCTCTCCCGAATTCTTGATATAATTTATTTATATTGTTTTGTATCTTTATTTCAAATTTTACCGTTCAATTAGAAATAATATATTTGAATATCAAATAGCATGGTCTTCGTGCTAATAGCTTAGCTTTTATTCAAATTGAAATAAGTGTCATTTAATAATTTAACAATTTAACACAACACTTAGCATCAAAAGATAAATAACAAAATTAATAATAATATCTATACACAAAGTAAGGCGGTAATTACAAACAAAACAAACTAATTTCGTATATAATCAACCATTAACGGTATTATGACTATTAAAATTAAATTATGATTGTGAAAATAAGTGAACTTTATTAGTTGTTGTCGCTAATTTTTGTGTCATTATAGAATGTACAACAAATAATATGATTTCATAAAAACAGCGACTAATATTTTATTGAACAATTGAACAGTTTTTTTTTTATTTTAATATTATTTTTTTAATTCGCTTTTATTAACAAATTGGTAAAAATGTTAAATATTTTCTTTTATTTCATTTAATTATTAAGAAAAAAAAGAAACGCACTCGGGCGTATACGTAACAAAAAATAATAGTAACGTCAATGTGTGTGTACACGGTTAGAAATTTTGGGTTAGATTTTAATATTTTGAGGGTTACATATATGACAACACCAGAAAAATATTAAAATCTAATAAACTGCAAATATTAAAAGCAGATAAGTAATAAAGCAAATATTAAAAAATAATACTGATGAGATATTAAATATTAATACTTTTTGTATTAAAAATTAATACAATTTTATATTAAAAATTAATAAAATCTTGTATTTAAAACTAATATAACTTCGTATTAAAAATTAATACAATTTCGTATTAAAAATTAATACAATTTTGTATTAAAAATTAATACAATTTTATATTTAAAATTGATACAATTTTATATTAAATATTAATAAAATGTTGTATTTACAATATATGAATTTTTTTATTAAAAAATAATAAAATTTTGTTTAAAAAATTAATAGAATTATATATTTATAATTAATAAATCTTTTAAAAAAAACATTTGAAAAAATATGGAAATTCAGATGAATTCGAAAAATATCGAAAAAAAATACTTTCTGTATAACTTTTTGACTTGGAATACAAAATATAAGATAATAATGAATAAATCAAATTAAAAACTATACAAACCATTTCCATCGACCCACCAATAGATTAGGAAATAAAATTTTATTAAATTTTAATACGAGGGTATTAAAATGTAATACAGGCGAGTATTATATTTTAATACAAGGGTATTCAAATGTAATACATGAGGGTTCGTTTTTAATAAAATTGTATTATTTTTTTCAAAATAAGGGTATTAAAATGTAGGAAAACCAGTATTAAATTCTAATCTTTTTTATTACATATAGTAACTTTAAGACAAAAATATTAAAATTTAATCCAAAATAAATTAAAAATGAAAAAAATTATCCAAAAACATTAAAATTTAATACAAAATATATTAAAATTAAATGTAATAATTTGAAAATATTAAAAAGTAATATTTTGTATATTGCATACAGTTGTAATACAGGAGCTGTATTAAAAAATATCCCAAAATTTTTAACCGTGTAGTAATTTATCGACGGAGAGCGCACGAGATACTTTAAAAAGTCTCAGTGGAAGCAGCTTCCCAGAAGAACAAAAATGTGACCACAGTTGATATATCTATTTTCGGAATTTAAAGATTTGTCGGCATGCCCTTTGTCCCAACCGAGGTTAAGGCAATTTGATGATAATGATCAAGACCGATTTACCAGAAAAGGATTTCAAAGGATATTGCTCTCTTTTGTAGGAAAATCGATTGAAAAAGGAAAGACATGAAGGCTATTAAGAAATATTTAATACCAATAAATATTCTAAATCAATTCCATAGAAAGAGTGAGGGGCTGTTCTAGAAAACTGAGATTTCAGACCAACTTTTGTGGAACAAGTAGTGTCTAACAAGACAACAAAATGAAATACATTATTTTCTGAGAATCTTCAATGTTTAAATAAAGTGGAAACTATTTTTTTGAATGACTTTGCAAAATCAACTGATTCCAGGAAATTTTTCTCTCCGAATTATTGTTTTCAAATTCTTGTCTCTTGGGTAGTTTCCATTTGAAAGTTGTTTCACTATAACATGGTTGATGAGACGTTAAACTATTTACTAAATTTTATTTGCTTAAGATAAGTTATCATCTATACCTAAGCAGATATGAGTAAATGAATATATTTAAATATTCTAAACTGGAGTGTGAATCATAATTTAATACAAATTACAGTAGTGGCGGTAAAATTTTGTTGGCAAAAAAAAATAAAAAAAAAATTTAAGTTTGAATTCAAAAAGGTGGGCTGAGATACTTTACTTTGTGTATTAATTGATTCGACTGTTTCGTTGGAGCTTTCTAAGTTTGCGATAGAGTCTTTTTAAATTAACAAGCATAATAACTTAGCTACTGTTCTTAGTGACTTTAAAAAAGATAACAAATACGTATACAAAAAATTATATACGAGTATAAGACTTATGGCTGAGTAAAACACCATGGCAAAGCTTAAGAAATTGTATCAATATTGTTGAAGTCATCTTATAGTTTAAGTGTTGGCACGATAGGAAGTATATTTTAAGTTTAAAAAAGTGTTTAGGTATTTTGAATTTTCTAAAAAAAAAAACTGACTAAATTTCAGGTTTAACCTGGCTAAAACAGATACCTCCACAAGTATTCTCAAAAACGACTCTTAAGGTTTTGATTGAATTAAGAGAATGACATATAAGTTGTGTTTTTAAAGAAAAAAAAATGATTTTTAATTTGTTTTTCCAAGATAGACGCAAAAACGAAATCAGTTTCTAGCAGTTTTTTAGGAAATATTTAGTAATTTTTGATAGTATATAGTTTTTACAAGAATAAACTTTAATGGTTTTTTTTTTAGCTTGAATAACAGGTAGCTCCCTTGAAACCTCCTTAAACGCTTTTGTAAGGAAACTGGTTTTTTAAGTATTGACTGGAAACAGACAAAATCTGCTTCGTCTTGTAGAAAATGACCGTAGTTTCATGATGAACTTTTTGATTAATTCAAAGAAGAAGACATAATTTGTGTAATCTGGCTATTAAGACTATTTCATTAAGATTTTGTAAATTCTTTCGCTGAGGAAAAACATAACAAACATCTAACTAAGCTGTTTTATTCCAATGGTTTCAGCAGCATAAAAAGTCGACTTCGTTAAAATCCTGGAAGCTTTGAATTTAATAAATTTTTATAGGTACCTCTGCAATGGAATTTAATTTTTTTATAGAACAATTTTATCAGGTATAATGTAATGAGACTTCTAAGCCAACTTTTTGGTTTTTTTTAAATTTCCTAAGAAACCATGCGATCAAAATTTGTATGCGTACTGTGAGAAAAAAAATTGCATGCTAAATTAAACCATAAGTCCCCTTAAATGTGAATTATTTTGATGTTCAATTTCGGCTTCACTCTTTTGAGGAATCTTTTGTATGAAAAAAAAAAAATATATATATATATAGCTACATACATATACATATAAATATCAACAAAATACTGAATCAATATAAATAATTCCCCTTCATTCATTTACACAACACTAGTGTTGAAGTGTGCCCACATGACAAAACATCCCGAAATCAATTTTTTCAAAACCCCCAAATTAACATATTGGAAAAACAAAACCCCCTTACATTTTTATTACTTTTCTTCCATTTTCATTCGCAATTTGCATATTCATCCGTCAAAGAGCTGGTAACAATTGAATACAAAAAAATAATTGACTTTTTGTCAGGTGTACTTGTTCGAATAGTGCCGATGACGAATTTAAAAATAATTGATTGTCTTAAGCAAGCAAGTTCATAGTTATTTAATCAAATTTTTGATACAGACGGCGGTCGCGAGAAAATTCAAAACTCTACAGGGTCTCCAAAAAAAATAAAAACTCACTGAATTGAAATATTTTGTTTCAATCTTTTTCATTTTTGTCCATTAATAAAATATAGAACTTTCCAGAAAAAAAATTGTATGCAAAAGAGAATTCCAAAGTTAAATAAAAAATCGTGCTGAATTAAAACAAAAATCTGAAAACTATAAAACTTATAGTGTTTAATGTTTACTTGCTCTAATGTCCTTAACAGCTTAACTTGAAACAAACCGGGTGTCGAAGTTTTTATACCCTATTCAATAGAATGGGTATATTGTATTTGGTGTGGAGTTTGTAAGATAGAGAAATAATATCGTTAGGTATAGAAAAGTATATATATTCTGACTCAGATTCCAAAGCCTCGAATTTTTTCCTGTCTGCTAAAGAAGAATTTTATTTCTGAAACTGGAATAGCGGCTGGCTGCGGGAGGCGAATGCATATACATAGAAAAATATAGCGAATAGGGTATCCAACAGTTTGTTGAAAACGTACTGTAGCTCCCGCTTATGTTTTTTAGTAGTTTAAGCCACAGTTGTTTTGATTTTACTCACAAAAACGGCATTTACAATTATTGAATCCTCTTATGTAAGTGCCACTTTTAAATTTTCTGATACAACTATTAAGTTGCTTTAAATTTAATGAAATTAAATATATATCAGAATTCAGAATGAAATTGATAGATTTTGGGGGCCATATTGTTTTGGTGACTTTTGTCATATCTGTTGTTTATTAATCAGTTAGTGATGCCAAATAACTTTTACTCGATAGAACAGCTGTCCAAATGATAAAATTTTATTATCCAAACGAGGCTTTTGCAGACTTAAAGAGGACCCTAAATACAGCTGGGAAATAATTTTTTTTTTTTGACATCGAAGAGCAATTTTAGATGAATGGGTGAATGCTGTGTTAACAAGCAAAATTGCTGTATATAGGACGAAACCAAATTTCTGCTTTGAAAAGGAACCGTTTGTTGTAGATTTTTGGCCAGCAACGCCAGCGTTATTGTTGCGTACTTTCTCGAAAACAACCTTCCTGCCACACTTCGGCAGCCACCCTCAATGGCGAGCGTTACAGAAAGATGATAATCAATTTTTATTTGACCCACATAGAACCACAATCATGAACCAAAACGACCGACGCGACGGTGCTCAAAGTGCCACGATTGACATTCAGCATGAACGATTTGAGGATAAGTTAATTTCTCGCAGAGATGATGTAAATTGGCCACCAAAAACATTCGAATTGACCCTGCTAGACACATGCCATCGCTCCAATTCAGCAGGATTTATGCGGAAGTGTTATTGAAAATTAGACCACTCGGATCAGTGCCACCGTAAGAAGCCGAGGCGCGCATTTGAACGATGTCATATTCCATACCTACACATATGGGCCTCTCAAATTAAAAAAGAAATGTTGTTAATAATTATTATTCACACACAGTGTGTTTTATTATATTTCACTATTTACGCGCCCTTTTTTAAAAACCTTGGGGATGGATTATACAGTAGCATTTTGGAACTGGCATACATGTTTAGATACATATTTTCCTTGGCGATGATACAAGCTTTGATGAAATTACATCCAAATTCACTGAACAAGTTCAAAAGCAAATTGAATTCCCTTGTTTGGGAAGAAAACAAAAATCCCTAAGCAGTACAACACACCTTAATAGCTTACAAGAAAAATTACATCTTTAAACAATAATGACATCCTCCATAAGGAATGTTTTAATTCATTTGTATCTTGAAACTTCATTTATTAATATATAATAACATGACACTTAATGAATAATTTCATCAACCCATCAAGGTCATTACAAAGAACAGAGAAAAAAAAAATATAATCATATTTGCTGTTAATTTATTAGATAAACAAATTAGTTTCTAATGAAGGGTTCTGTGTCATATCTTGACAGGTTTGTTGTTGTGCTCTGAACAAAATATAAACAAAATTTATCATTCATGTACATATTATAATATTCAAGAAATGGAAAAAAAAATGATAGATACATTCTGTTTTTATAAACAGACCAACAAACAAAGACGAAAAGAGACACGAAGACATGATTTCAATCTAAACATGAATGAAAAAAGGTTTTCCTGAATATCTGACGTCTTCATTTGAGTAAAGTATCTTTTAACACGCAACAAAACACGCAAATATTACATCTCTATACATTATTTGAATAGGGTTGAATATGGGTTTCTCTACGAGTATTTCTATACAAAATAATCTTGACATGTTTCATTTATAAGTATCTTTTTACTTGTAGGTAAACAAGACAACCTCTTTTTTGATACAAAAAAGAAAAAAAAAATAATTATCGGTCTTGTCATCAGAAAAGTTAATTAGTGAAAGATAATACATATATTTAACATGAACTTTATATAAATAAATAAAATGTTTTCTCCAGTAGACATAGTTTTTTTTTTCTTCTTTCTAAGGCCTTATTGTTTACCTTGAAGTAGGTGAGAGTTACTTAACTTTGACATTAAAAAAAAAAAATTAATAAAATATTCTTTCTGACTAAGTCATAACAAAATATTTTTGTGCTGAACTAGTTGGAAATTATCTGACTAAGCTAATAAAATTCTCCCTCAAAGAAAGTATCTATAAAGAAACAGATACACAAAAACAAAAACAAAAACAAAAAAAGATATAGATACAACAACTTTAAGACAACTTCAACAACTTCAACTCCAAATGACGGCGGGCGATGGAACTTCATTTAGAGACTACACATAAAGCTATACATTTGCACCACCAGCAGCCGATGATTTAATTAAAAATGCAATTAAATAGTCGCACTTGCAATCAAGTTGCAATTAAGTATTAATTAGTAACTTACCCAGGAGGAATTTAATCGATATATGCACAGACGAGAAGGCAATCCAATCAATGAGCAGTATTTTTTTTTAATAAATAATTTTCGATTAACCAGTTGTTGGATGATGATGATGATGGTATTCTAGAGATACTTTTTCACTCTTTCTTTTAATCTTTTTTTGTTAGTTGAAATCCACTGGTTTATGCACTTCCTTATGTGCGCTACTTAATCAACACCAATCTCGATGCAATGCATAAATTAACTAATATTTTTAATTAATTTCCGAATAAATTTTGTACGAGAAAAAAAATACACGAGATACAAAGACAGACTCTATTCGTTTGGTATCTAGAACAATATGCGTGTCGCGCCAAAATGCATTTCTTCTTTATAAGCTGCCATAAGAAAAGAAAATTCAAGTGGAAGAAGCAACCGGCCCGGTTAGTCTGTTGTCGTCATCGGTGAATACTTGGATAGTCCAACAAAAATACACAACAACAACAAAGTCTTAACCAAAAAATTCGTTGCACTCGCGGGATCTAAGCCACGACGAAAATTTTAACAAAAATGCACTTATGAATTCCAAGCACAAAATGTATCTGCATTTGGTTTGTTCGTGGCTCGTGGGTACTTAAAGATTCGACTCACTTCTGCACAATATTGATGATAATATGAAATTCACAAAATCTTATCTCAAAGTTAGTTTTGATGAAATTAAATATCTTGCAGTTGGCAGTAATATCTTTTCTACTTTGTATATTTCGCGCAAGGTCGATTTTTATTATTTTGTATTTTGTTTGTTTGTTTATAATGTATCTTCTACTACACGCTGCTATTGACGACGCGAACAATGATGTTTTCACCCATTAAGGGTGCTTGGTTGAATGTACCGATCGCAGGTTTGAGGAAATACAACAAGACAAACAGACAAGACAACCCACAAACCGCAAAACCAAACCAAAAAGATACCTACGAGAGTGAGAGATAGATGGAGAGAGTTTTTGTTTGGTTTGAGAATTTTTGTTGTTGTTGTTGTTGGGAGTTGAGATCCCCACCAAAAAAAAGCACAGATTGTATTCAATTTAACGGTGCACAGGCACTGTAGGTAAATGGGTTACCAACTCACGTGTAGACTGTATCTATGTAGATCCATTTTGAAGAGTGTAAGAAAAGAGCTTTTGGGTGGAAAGCTTTATCAAGTTTTATGTATCTTGCTGAGAGGTTTCTTGGGGATTTTATGTTTTGACGTTCAGCAATAGTTTTTTTTGTTTGTTTTTAATTTGATTTAATACTTTATTTTTTAGCGGGATATTTTGTATATGTAAATAAATACAGAGTTAAATAATCTAAAAAGTGATTTTTTCAATCAACAAGTAAACAGGTTGTCCTTAAAACTTTTAAGAAAAGAATTTCAAAAACATATTTAAAAAAGCCAAATTGCAGCTGAGTTTACATCTTAAACATTTCTGAATATTTCTGTGCATACAAAACTTATCTCCACCCGACCAGGAGGAAGTTCTGGTAGCGGGTGCCTTTCACTAAAATGGAGTCAGCAGCAAGCAGAATGAGACTGAAAACAAACGAGGACAAGACCACTAACGTGACCTTTGATAGGTATAACTTCGACAACACAAACACAGTGTAACGAAGTTACACATTTTGTTCCGCCACCCGCCGCCACTGACCACCACAATACATTCCACCACCGCCACCGAACGACACGAGAATTCCATACAATTATTCATATATGTAATGAATAATAGAATCACATCACATCTATTAAGGCAATTCCGACTAACCGCCTCCACCCCGCACTGCTGATTTGGATTGCCGACCGCTTCCGAGTACCTAAACCAGAAGAGCAGTCAAATAAATTCATCAGTCAAAAAGATTTACACAATTGCAAGTATTTTTAACTTTTGACTTTATAATTCACAGTGTCTCCTTTCAGTGAAATTCCATAAGTAGGAGTGAAATGTGCATGGCAAATCAGACTCGACCTCCCAGCCATTGGTAGAATGTTCTATTGCAGATAGAATACCGGGATTAGAGTTCTCAACCGAAGGTACGCTGCGGGGAATACCAGCAGAAGCCTCACCAAATTTTGGAGCAAAAGTTTTTTGTCAGTTTTCCACTTCGCTGTTGGTCGCAGTGGATCGGTGACCGACAATAGGCCACTCGTTTATTATCGTGGGGCTCTTCCCTTCTAGAGGAATCTCTGCAGACCGCCGTTTAATGTCGTGGGGTTGGTGCTCTTGTAAGCTTCTCCATAGACCTCGTTTGGAACTACCCGTTTTTTGTCGTGGCACGTGGCCTATCCTTTTTTTAGGGGTACCATAGACCGAGCCCTGCTCAACCGTTTTTTTTCGGATTTCCACTTCGCTGTTGGTGGCAGTGGATCGCTGACCAGCATGAGGCCACCCATTTATTTTCGTTGAGCCCTTCCTTTTTAGAGGAATCTCTGCAGACCTAATAATAAGGAACCGTTTGTTGTCGTGGACAGTTTATCATATCACGGACCTAGCATCTAAGGTTTCATAAGAATTGAATTGGAATCATTTATTTAAAGATTATAATTAAGAATATGAAATAATCTGTTAAGCAAATTAAGATAAATAATAATATTGTTGTTTCGGACTTCGACACTCTTCAACCCTGAGTTTTCGCTTTCTTTTGGGAACAACCCTGGACAAATATGAGCTAACCTCAGCCTACGTATAAAAAGCATAATAACAGGCAACAACATCAGCGCTGAAATCAAACGCAGACGAACTCTCGCTAATCGCTGTTTCTTTGGGCTGAGTAAACAATTGAGGAATAAAGGCCTATCGAGAAGAACCAAGGTGACAGTGAACAGAACAGTCATCATCCCAATCGGATGAAAATTCACTTGAAGTCTTCAAAAGAAAAGTTCTGCGAACGATTTATGGTCCTGTCTGCGAAATCGGGAAAACAACATTTGCAGAAGAAGATACAACGACGAACTATACGAACTGTACAGTGTACAGCCTAGCCAGAAAAATTCGAATTCAATGACTAGGATGGCTGGGCCATGTAGAGCGAATGAACATCGACGCTCCAGCTAGTAAAATCATCAAAGCCAAACCAGAGGGAGTCAGAAGCCAAGGTAGGCCTCATCTTCGATGAAGCGACCAGGTAGATGGAGACCTCTGACAACTTGGAGTGTTAAATTGGAGACGGCAGGCTAGAGATCGAGTCGGTTGGATAGGCATACTAAGCAAGGCCTAGGAGAAGTAAATTCTAGTGGAGCCATCATAAGTGAATAAGTAAATATTACCTATATTAAATCTTCTATCAGCGTGATTTCAGGCAAAATAAGTCAACCATTAAACAAATTTTCACACTTTGACATTAAGAAAAGACTGAAGAATTATATAGGTATTAAGTATACCTTTTTTTATTTTAAAGGCACCTATGAAGGCCTACTAGACACTTTACAAGACTCTATAATCATCCCAGCGTGGAAACTGACACACTCGATTGAAAATCGGCGGGTATGCTATGAGAAAAAGATTCTTGGGATGGTATTCGGTCGTGAATGTATCAATGGATTTTGAAGAAAAAGACGGGCTTTAGAGCGACATTTACCTAGTCAAAAAGCAAAAGAAAAAACAGCGGCTTGAATGGCTCGAACATGTGGAGCATATAGACAGATACGTAGGAGCCCGCCGAGCCCTCCATTCCAAAACTGAGGCCCAACGCTGAACTGAAATATCGCATTTAATTCGGCGGGATCAAGTGGAGGACGATCTTAATAAACTTGAGACAGCTTCATTCCTGGCTGAAACTTAAATCTTGAGAGGGATCACGACGTTATCCAGAGTAACAGAATCTAGAAAGGACAAAATCTATAAAACAAAATATAGAAAGACAAAATCTAGAAGTAGTAAAAATCTAGAATGTACAAAAATCTAGAAAGATGGAAATCTAGAATTATCTACAAAAAAGTCTTATAGATTTTTTTTAGAGGAATTCTAAATCTAGAATCAATATTAATTCTAGATTTTGTAAATTCTAGATTTTTTTCTCGATTTTTGGTTTTCGAGATTAAGGTTTTCTAGATTCTGGGTTTTTCTGGATTTTCCTAATTCTAGATTTTCTCTTTCTAGATTTTTTTGCCAAACATTTGTTTCTTCTAGATATCGTGGTAAATCCAGCTTGAAATCTATACAAGCTAAATTGTTAGTTGGGTGGAAGCTACCAAGTCTAGCTTTTTTGTGGTTTTTGAGGAGTTTGATCGCAGTTTAGAATTCCTCAGCTGTTTTTCGTATTTTCCACTGGTCGTTCAAAGGGGCTTATCTGTCACATCTCACTTAACGACAAAATGTCAACGTCTCGAAAACTTAAGGCCCAACCATAATACGCGAAAGAAAAAGCAATTAAGTGTCAAAATCGAAAGAAAAGTTTCCTTCCAATTTGTAAAGTACATCAGTTGCCGATAATAGCCTTTAGAAATAAGAAGAAAAAAAGAAGAAGAATACCCTTTAGAAAAAAGGAATGTCAATCGCAAGTGAACGAAACTTGCCGAAACTTATCAAAAGTCATTTCGGGTTGGGTATACAAATCACATGTACTTCTACTGTTTCGTAAGGGAACGTACGTACCCATTCTTCAATGTACTCGCTCTTCAATTCAGCTTTTCTTTGAGTGTTTTGCTTTAGAAAATTCAGAAATGACTTTTAGAACGTCAGTAGGGACTTGTCTGCTTGTGTGCATCAGACCAAGGCCACGGAGGTGATTTTTCGTTAGTTCTTAAAGTCTCCGCCCCTGACCATGAAGCAGTTATTTCACTGGAGTTCCTGAAAGAAGGGTATGTTGAAGGTTGGAAGTTCAAACACGCAATACAGATCAGAATATAACAGAAGCCGGGTTTCTGTGAATTCATCGTGATTTTCAACTTCATGAAGTTGAGTGCAAGTACGAAATTACTACGAACAAACATACGAAGTGACATATGTAGGTATGTACAAAATCACCCTCAATAATTAAAATCGAACAGTGAAATATAAATAATACAAAGTGGAAGAGTTTAGTTTTAATATAAACACTTTTAAACCATTTTTAAATGTTCCGACTACATATTTTCAATATCCGACAGTTAATTTTGACAGACACAAAAATTAAAATAAATAAAACTCAAATGCAATTGAAAATATAATTTTTCAAATTTACATAAACACAAAGTGAAGGGCCAACAGTTGAAGCCTGAAGCGTCAAATTATTATAATCACAAGCACATCAGACAAAATATAAACGTTCGCCGTCGCGCGGTAATCACTTCCGTCACAAATATTATGTCTCCATCATAAAATGGCAAAAATATTATATATCGCATCCAAAAAGTCAGAGAGAGAGTCTCTGACATGATACAAAAAAAAGAAAAAAAAATCCCCAGACGCGACAAGGACAACGTCAATGGCGTCAAATGCAAATGAAAAACAATTTTCCAATTTATATGCAAACAATTTCATTCCTGGCTGAAACTTAAATTGCCGTCACACTGTGCTGCAGCCTTTCACATTTCACTCCACCACACATATATACCGCACTATACCACCCACATCGACACATCCTTGACAGAGGCGATTATCAGGATGATGATGGCGATGATGGTTAAGTAAATAGCTTACTAGATGCCTCAAACAGTTTTACGACAAGAAAATGTGAAAGGCAACCAGGATAATAGTAGAAAAATAAAAAATTCCCAAAGCAGGACCCATATGTAAGATTTTTTTTATTTTTTTATTTTCGGGGGAGATGAACTCGCAGTATTTTTTCACCTCTCCCGGAGCAAAGTTGAGTTGGAGATATGCTTCAGTTTACTGTGAACCTTATTGAAATATGATATTTATTCAGGACCTCTTCTGACTTTTGTGTGTATGCATACAAATACACGTAGCTTGATCCCGTGGGGGCCCTTGGCAATAAACCACCTTCCTCCGGCTCCGTTTCTCCTCATTCACATGTCATCTTCCAAGCTGAGATGTTGGTTTATCTCAATGCCAGAAGGATGATAAGGCGTCTCTCTATTTGGGCAGACGACCGACGAGATGACGGCGACGTCAATGAAGATGACTATGACGATGTAGATGCTGACGATAACGATGATGACAACTACTATACTCCGTATACTATAGTATAGTGCCAAAGGCATCCTCTTCTATGTACCTAGATATTCCCTTTCCAGTTTAAACTTTTTATCTTATAGTCCTAGGTCCTGGTAGCTACCACCTCCATAAGTAGATATCCAAAGTGTGGATTTTTTCATCTTCCCAAGCCACTAGACGGCGTTTTCCTTTTAAAAAAGTAGATCTTCTTTTTAGGATCATCAGCTTCTTTTTTTTTATTTTTACTTTTTTTCGTAGCCTTTGAAAGTAAATTGAAATAGGGAAGTGCTTTGCAGTGTCTGGAATAGAAGTGAGTATGCAATTTAAGGTGATTTCAAAGGACCAAAAAAAAAAAGGCTGCAATAAACCATTTAGACATTTTCACTGGAAATTGTATTGACAAAGTTAATGCAAAAACAGATGAAAAGTATAATTCAAAAATATTCAGTCAAATAACTAAAATTGAATTTTCTGGAATATCCCCTAGGAAATTCTATCGGAAAAGCAAAAGCCACGTATTTCAGTTCTAAAAATTTCATGGACGAGTAATGACTGTTAAAATGGCACTACCTACACGCTACACGAGGAAATGTATCGCATCTTTTTCACAAAAGTATCACATAAAAACGATTTCTCTCTAAAAAAGGATTTGGTTATGCAGTTCCTCGAATAGAATGCGGTATATGAAGAGCGATTTTGGTTAAATAACCGACTTTACAAACTAGTATATAAATTCGACAATAATGGATTTATGTAGCCACTGATGGTTTGTTTTAGGTTGAACAGAACATACATTTTAACATAAAGATTTGTAGCAATGGTGGTCAACCAACTGTAACAGGGGCTTTGCTGCACTTTATTTAAATTCCTTATAATCTGTAACCACAATTAAAGCTTAAACTAGCTTTACTTAGGAATTACTAGACATAGAAAGACTATCTTTAATATGCACGTGCACGCTCTTATTGCACATACACAGTCTTCAACAAATCAATTTATTGAAAGAAATTCAAGAAGTCATTTTAAGCAAAATATTTATTTAGCCTAAGACTATTCATGTAAGACATTTTTGAAAAAATGGGATCAACCGTTTTTGAAATAGTCAAACGAAAAGGAACTGGTTCTATGTCAGTTTCCGTTTCACACCCTTTTGAACCTACAACGTAAAGAAGAGCACGACTGGGTCGCATAAACTTGCTCTAATATGTGCTGGAAATTTTGGAAAAATCAGATGAAATTTTATTAATCTGAATAGTCCATTAAAATTAGCAAAAATATCTACAAAAATAGGTAAGGAGAATTTTATTGTTTTATTTTAAAGAGTACCTTTTGGGAAAACTCGAACAAAAAAACCCTGTGCGTCGCCATTTTGAAAAAAGCTTTAAATAGCGTTTACTTGATTTTCTCGGCCACTATTAGTCGTAGAGTACTTGTTTTGGTTTCCTTTTATAGGAAAAAATATTTTATGGAATTTTTGTTAAATTTTTTTTGTGACAGCTCTTTCCAATAAAAAGTTATTGTCAAAAACTGTCAAATTTTCGAGTTAAAAACGGATTTTCAAGTTAATCTCATCCAATGTCTATCCGAACCAAAAAAAACACTCTTAATACTTTTAATAGATCAAAGTTCGAGATATTTTTTTTTATTGTTTTTTTCTTCAATCAGAGAAATGGAGAGTTTTCTTTCGGAATTTGGTTTATTAATCCATTGAGCGTGAATTGACACTCTTCACAATTTTCCTGAAGGAAAGTGTAAATGTGCTCCATGGCGGAGTCAATACTTTCCGATACTGGTCTATCCTGTTTTGATTCTGCGGGTTTGTACGATGAATTAACTGGTAACAGTCAAAGTGATACTATCTGGCTGCGCACAATGATGTAGCAGTAGCAGTAGCACGCAGCAATGTCAAAGTAAATGCCAAAAAAAGTAGCTCACAAAGCAGCACGACTGACACGAATACAATGTGTAGCACTGAACTCAAACAAAAATCATTTCTGCAATTTTGGTGTGTTGTTGTTTTCCAGCGCAGCAGGTCGTGAAGTTCAAGTCGAGTCGACTTGTACTTCAGCGACTCTCTCTGCTGCATCTGCTACTTCACATTGTAGCCGTGCAATACGATTTTCATACATTTAGCTTTTTTTCAAAATGGCGGACAACGCACAGGGTTTTTTGTTCGGCTTTTTTCGGCTTCTCTATCATCATAATGTCATGTTTGATTGTCCGAGAAATTTTTTTTTCTTACGAATGCATAAGTTGCCTTAGTACCAAGTGAAAAAGGTAATGTGGTATAACCGGAGGAAGGTCGAACATTTTGCAGTCCCCCTCTCCCCTTTTTCCAGAGGGCCTTCGATGTCAAAAACTTAGCAAAATGTAAGTTTACTATCCCTGAACAAAATCAATAAGTTTCATTAATTTCCGACCCTTTTCCACTTAAAAGTACCTGTCGACTGTAGTTTCCATTAGATTTTTTTCATTGCCTTTTTTTTCAAACCGATCAATTTTAGCCATCGTCTTTTTTTTTTACTAATCTTCTCAAAAAAGAATGTTTGAAACTGTCAGTATTTCTGAATGTAACAGTGTTTCAACATTGGCTTGATGATTGCCAACACTAAATGCGGCAGTTTTGCTTATTATCGTAACCATTCAACCAGAAATGAGCTTCATCGCTGGACAAAATTTCCGTGGCAGTGCGCGATGAGCTTCATAAACAGAGCCATGTTTTTCGAAATAAATCAGCACAATTTGCATGCCTTGTTCAGGAGTCAGTCCATTTATGATGTAATGGCAAAATGAACTAAAAATAAATCACATGGCAGATGACAAAATGGCTGTCAATACAAACAATGCTGTCAACTTATTTCTAAAAGCAAATTACCTTTACATAATAATGTATGCGCCTGTACATTTGAGCTAAAGGCGAATAGAGTAAGCGCCAGTAGGTGTTCCATTGTACAATGGGGAATTACCAATCGTGTGGAATTTAGTGTTTCAAAAACTCAATGTTGTCTTCTGTCGTTAAAGCTAAAGCATAACCTGCTCAATTTGCCACTATGAGTGGCACTTGCATTGAGGAAACCGAACAGCTTTGTGTTCTAGATATTTGTGTTACAAATCACCTTTATATTTAAAGAAGGTTGAGTATAATTTTCACATATAGGCAGGTGCTCCTTTTACACATTTGCGCTTGTTGGATAGGATTCATAAAAGAGCCTTAAAATTGATAGGTGAAAGAACCATTACCGAATCATTTCTTTCAATCCAGCTCCAGCGAAATAGCCAGATGCATTCCTCCCCTTAAGCGATTACCCTATTCCCGGCTCGATTTGTCCCTCCCATTGTGATTTACAGGCATTCAAAACCAATGTGCATCTGTATATCCTTTCATCTTCATTCCAACTTTTCTAAAAACGCTCGCACTGCTTTAATTCATGTTAAGGGTATTAATAACCGCTTGAGTGCGCTCGAATTAACAATTAACGTAACAGTTCTTGACATTTGAAAGTGTTGAAAAGACCACTGTTCTGTCTTAAGAATGACACTTCTAATGCTCATATTAAAAGCTGTTGATATTTAAAAGGCTTGAGAATATTAAAACAATGTTAATTTGATTTGTCATGATTATAATCACTGCAAAACACACCTCTAATAACCATATTAACATAACTCTAGACAAGTGTCTATATTAATTCATCTCGTCGTGTCGTAGTAAATTACTAGATTCCTTAATAATCACTTCTTAGATTTAAATTAAAACATCTGTTGACTCTTGAAACATATCATAATTAACTTTCCTTAACCTCTACCTCTTCTGAATTATTTATCATCTCGCATGCTGTGCCTGAAAAAGATTGTAACAAATTGAGATAATTGTCAAAAACATAATAAAAAAAGAAATATTTTCCAACCATCATCTATGAGCTGAGTTGGGTAGTGAGCCAGTGATGGGAGTTGGCATTGGCACCTACTCTTGCTCGTACCAGATGAAACCTTCGTTAAAAAGTCAGTGCCAATGTTTACTGCATTGCTATTGCGAGACTAATTAAATTGCCTTTATTCCGAGCAAAGCTATAGCTAGAGTGGCTGCCAATGTAATTGCATTTTGCCGCTTATACTCAACAACAACAGAGTTTATTTTGCTAAAATTGTTTCTGCAAAATTCCGTGATTCTCTTAAAGGTCGGCGGGGATCTATAATGCATGGTGTGTATGAGCTTGTGCTTAATTTTAAAAGGGTGTTTGATTTTTATGTGTCAGAAATGAAAGTCGAAACTAATATTACCGCCAAATAGCTATGTTGTCTTTGAGTAGTTCCAGAGTCGTAAGATCGTTTCAAAAAGATGTTAGGAGAGTATAATATTGCCAGTTCAAATCACATCTTGGTGCGATGAGTCACCCACTATTACCTCGTCCTGCTGAATAAAAATGACATCTTCCAGTTCCACTTTTTCCAAATCAGGTCTCTCAGAGGTTTCGATTTAGATATCAGAAACCTCGCCGCGGAAGCAATATTGCGGGTGGCAATGCGGTACAGTGGATGAAGTGCTTGGTTGCTAATCTAAGAGTTGTGGGTTTGAGCCCCGTCATTAGAAAAACTCTTTTAAACTGACATTTTAAAGCAATGTGTTGGTATGTTTATTTTTCCCGTGAATTCGCTTATTGGGTCTAGTGATTTTTGGTGCTTTGCTTACTGCTTAGTATTAAAGATCTTCGTTTTTGATTTCGCGACTTTTAAACGTTTAGTAAAATTTCGTCTTAAAATGTATTTTGTAGCAAAGTTACACGTTTTCCACCAACCGCCCCAATATTTCTAATAAAATTGTCACTGCAATGGCAGATTCACCGCTAAAGCAAGCAAAATGATGTAATTTAAGACCAACCGCCACCGACGCAACAAAGCCTTTCCACTCCAAACCACACACAACGCAATCAACCACCGAATGCAACAAAAGTAACAACTGCCGCACCAGAACCACCTTCCATCGAATTTAGACCAACTACCGATTTCATAGGCATATTCCAGCAAAGCAACAAAGGTAATATTAAATTTTGTTCTTATAATTCACATTGGTGTCTTTGCAGGAATATTGTATAAAGACGTGTAAGAATTGCACTGCAACATTTGGTATATTCACTTCTGATCAGCCACAGCCCGAAAACGCAATGAATCTACTGTATGCGGATGACTCACTCACATACTCCAAATCAATGTCAGCAATTATGAGGCATGAAAGTTAATTCTGCTAAGTCGGAGTTAGCTTCCTTCAGAAGACCCGTGCGACGCCAAAATACAGGTTCCGCCACTATACTTGCCGCTGCCGCAGTATCATAGTGAATCTACCAGAGGGAACCCAATTGACACCCAAGCCAATTGTGAAGTACTTGGGAATCAACTTTGCGAGGAAAGGTTACGCTTCAACCCACACGTATCAGCACTCCTCAAAAAAGCCAATTACGCCTTTCGTCGCATTTATCCACTAATGCGAAAAAGAAATGGCTTTAATCAAAAGACGAAGTTGCTTCTATATAAGCAACTAATAAGGCCCATAGTTACATACGGTTTCCCGGTTTGGTTCATAACATCAAAGACAAGTATGAAGAAGATCGGAGTATTTGAATTGAAAATGTTAAGGATTTGCACGGATCTTCACTTTGATCAACGACGCGACGGCAGAAGTACCCAAGCAACAAACGACTCTACGAGGCAGCAGCGATAACACCGTTGGACAAGTATATGACGGAATCGGCTAGAAGGTTGGCGACAAATTTAGTCAACCATCCGAATCCTCTATTGAGCACAATCAACAGTGAAGAACGGCATCCTAAACCACGATACCTGGACATAACTGCGCTAATGGACGAAGACGAAGGAATAATACGAATCAACGACGACGAAGCAATCCAGTTTTAGGAGGAAGCAGCGTCAATCTATACCACCGTGGCTAGTAGCCAATTCACCAACACATCAAGGACAACCGGATTTGAACAACCCGAGATGACTATTATATAATAACAATAATAATAATAAGTACCAAATAATGAAATTTTTTTTAAAATGTATTATAAAACACCAATGTATAATTTTAGGCCCCTAATGTGCCAACAAATATTTTAAGTATCATAAGTAAAATAGCATAAGAATCAATTTTAAATATTATACTAAAAAAAATGCAACATTGGGCCCCTATTGTTAAGCTGATAAAATTTAAAATACTAATAAGTTGAAATTGTACATAAAGCAAATTGAAAAAATAAAAATTCTTAATCTAATCAAAAAAAAAAAAAAAAAAAAGTAAACTGCAAAACCTAATTCGAACTTCCTACGAGTTGTTTTAGTACTGCTTATTTATTTCTCATCTGTAAATGCAAGAGAGGAGCGTCATAATTTTCTTAGAAATTATCGCAAAAGATTCAGCTCACCGTTTATGTATTATGTTAGCTTTTCACTTCGCTGTTCGTCAAAGAGAATTGTAGAGACGTAGACCAGCAAAATAGGCCACCCAAGTAAACACCACTAACCTCAGCGCTCAGCCTCGAAGCAAAAGAGCATCACAGTTTCAGAAGCCTTAATTCTGTTGCCTGACTTACGACTGAGTTTTCATAATCCAGTAGAGGTTACCGAGATGTTTTAAAGGAGCTTTCGTTGAAAATAATAAGTTTTTTGGTGAGGGTGACATGGTTAGCTCCAAATCTAGAACACTTGTTTTAATATTACTTCGAGAGCGTCACATAAATTACCAAGCTTCAAACAAATTGGACTATTCCAGAAGAACCCAGTGTTTAAACATCGCGAAAAGTTAGCATAGATTATAATTGTCTCTGCAAGTACGATAATTTTGCTTTGCATGTTGCAATTAGAAACACCTTGTGCAATAAGTATCCCATAATAAGGATTTTGTTAAAAGCTTTGTCTGATACCTAATAACCTGCCATGTTAACAACGAAATACATTAGGCCTTATACAAAATTTGATGATGCTCATACGACGTGAAAGGATTCGCTATCAAAAGTTCTATAATTGTGTACTTTGATTGCAACGTTTTTCAGTGGGCTAGTCGAGAGCCAGTGAGTACATATATATAGTTCCAAATCGGATTGTTACATTATGGTCCTTGAAAATACGCATAATTTAACTACTTTTTCGATTCGATGGATAAGTTTACAGAGCTTAATTTTTTTAAATTGTATGATGTAATTAAATTTAAATTGTGTTACATGCTAGGATTGAGTGTTGCTTTTATAAGGATATTTCCAAAACTTGAAAAAAAAAATCTCTTTGAAAACGAACATGATTAAAATTTTTAGATACATACATATATGTGGCATCGGACTTTTGAGAGCCCTTAAGTGTGATTTCGCTAGAGATTCAAAATAATAAATTTGATTGATAATGTACATTAATTGGCACTATTATGACGATTATCAATCGAGTTTATTCTGTTTAAGAATATTATGAAGGATTAAGAGTAGCTATTCTTTTATAATTGAATGAAAATGTATTTAAGTCGATGTTGCAAAGCTTAATTCTTCAATAAACAATCGACCGCAACGCCTACTGCGGACCAAACATAAAACTTAAGCGGCTCTGAAAATACATAAAAGCTCACTAAACAAAATTAAAATATAGTTTTTTTTGCTGTTTTTATTCTATGTGCCGCCGAAATTGCGAAAATATGGAGAAATACATACAACAATACATTTATATATCGTTTAGGTTGAAAGGAAAATAAATATCGGTCGATGGAGGATTATTCTGGTTATTAACTTACTTTTATTGATTTTAGCATCAATTCGAGAGCAGCATTCATCTGAAATAGCAGCGGACGAACTGAACATTCTGCATTAAAATTCCACTGAACCTGCAAAACTGGGCGACTTTGGAACTTGCAACATAATAACTTCACGAAAAACAGTACAAACGAAGATTATTCTACAGAGATGCAAATTGATCATTTCAATGGGATGATTATGCCCGACAAAAACTCACTGGAGCACTGGAGGTATTTTCCTAACAATCAACATTTATTTATTTATTTATTTCATCAATGGGTATTTATCTGTTGATTACTTTAACAATATTTTATATAATATTACATTTTTATTAATTAATATTTAAAATTCTCAAAACACTTAGTTTAAAAACATTTTCAAAGAAGTTGATTTGCCTTGCATGCGATGAAATTTATATGTGATGCAAAAGACAATTTGGAATCAAAAATAACGCCAAGGTCCTTAATTTAACTTACAGTGGCGCCGTAACGCGTTACGTAACAAAGTGGTTTAACCTCCCTTAAGAAGTTATCACTTAAGAAAAAAAAAAAAAATAATAAGCCGTCACAAAACGCCCGGCAGATGTGAAACATTCAAGTTTACATTAAAATTCATAATTTTTAAAAACCATAAGCAAATATACATATGTATAGTGAAATAATTTTTAATAATTTAGTGTTTCGTTTTTTAAATCAATATATTTGTCTTATCATTTTATTATATGTAATATCAAATATTACAGATTATATTCATTAATAAACACATAGGAACAAAATTTTCCTCAACCCACCCATCAGGTACCGCCACCACCGCCATACCACCAGCCCACCTACAACTAGCAACCAACCATCCACCATTTTTTATACGTTTTTCATCACCGAATACCTACCACCAGTAGCCACCCAATCCACCTGCAACCACCAACCCACCACCTTCCATTTTTATCGATTCCCTCCCCAGACCAAGTCCCCCTACCACCACCATTTACCCAGCTCATTTACAACCACCAAACGCCAACAACCCACCATGTTTGTAAATTTTGTTTCACCCCCCCCCCCCCCCCCAACATCCTCCTCAAAATCCACTCCACCTCCAACACAACCTTCAACCACCAACCAACCACCCGCCATTTTTAACAATTTTTTTCTGATTGGTGAAAAAAATGAAAATCGTAATTCCTCCAAACCCCCACCCCAACAACCCTCAGTTCCCACCGACCCCGCCTAGAACAAACAGCCAACCACCCACTATTTTTGTCGATTCGCCCCGACCCCAAACCAAACCCCCACCCAGTAACCACCCACCCCACCTACAACCACCCACCCACCATTTTCGTCATTTTTTTTCTTCACCAACTTCCCCACACCCCACCCCCACATCAACCCCCCCCCCCCCAGTTCCACCCACCCGACCAACCACATACCATTTTAGTCAATTTATCCCTCCAACCAACTACCTACCATTTTTGACAATTTTTTCCACAACTCTCTTGGTGATGTTGATTTGGAAAAAAATTGAAAAAAAAAATTAATCTTGTGAGCAGGCTCGAGACTCGAGGCTCGAGCCTGTTCACAAGAATTTTTTTTTAATTTATTTTATTTTTTTTATCTTATTTCATTATTATTTTTTTTTTCAAAGCTGAGGTTAGAGGGCCCCCTGAGCACCGGGGCCCTGGTGCACTGCACCACCTGGCCCTATGATAGCTACGCCACTGGAAAGAGTGGTTTAAGAGTTAACAGACCAATTTCCACGGATTAAATAAAAATGATGAACGGATCAAGAATTTAAAAACGGAGTTCAGTGCTCTTTCTTATTATCACTTTGCAATGATATTTTGGTGTGAATTGCCATTAAAGTCAAGTCAAGATACAATAAAACAGGCAGTTCCCATTTAATTTTCACATTTAAAAACTGTTTAAGAAGGACATTAACCTGAACATTATTGTTTTTCTAGTAATTTTTTTAGTACAAAGCTTTCTTTTGTACAGGATCCCCTCCAACGTCCATTTAACTTTAAAGAAGAAAAACAATCTTCAATCTTTACTGCAAACAAAAGTTGATATCAATTTTGTTCCTTCTAATAATACCTAAGCCTTTTCTATCCTATTTTCCTCCATTTCCTTTTTCCATATAGCCATCATATACTACCTACTAAAGAAGGAAAAGCCCGAAGAAAAAATTTCAACAAAAACAACCTGTTTAGAGATTCCAATCCTTAACAAGCTTTCACAGGAATCCCTTTAAAAACTTAATGTAAAAAATTTGTCATGTAGCCCTTTTTTTCTTTTTTTTTTATTCTATTGAAAGACCATTAATATTGTATCGTGTCTGTAAAATAACGTTACATCCCAAGGCAAGGCAAGGCAAAGGCAGAGTAAATCTCTGCCTGCTCCTGCTCCTATTTCTTCTTCTTGTTTCTCGGTGAAAAGGTTAATGTTTGTTCCATTTCTGAAGTAGCACTTCAAAGTGAGACAAATAAATATAAAGGAATATCCCACTGAAACCCAGCGAAACCCACCGAAACCCACCATAAAATCTCACTCAATAGACACACAGACAAAAAAAAAAAAATAGAATGAGAACATAAAATGAATGGAAGCATGTGCCCAAAGAAAAATGCTCCTGGCACATGACAGTATATTTATTATTTGCCAGGGAAATAGGATAACAGGTGTATATTCCCTTTGTATTCTTTCATAAACCCTTTTTATTTCTTTCCAGTCTCTCCATTTTGTTGTTGTTGTTTGTTGTTGTTGTCTTCTTTGCTTTCAATTTCTATGCACACTACATTAAATCCATTTGCCACGATTTCTATGGCCAAAACATTATATATGACAGTGAGTATAGTGAGTATTTGGGGAAAATGTTTTCACATTATTCACTTTAAAGATCACCCCCTCACTCAAATCCTGAATCCCCTACTCTATACTGCTCTTTATACCTGCTCCTCCAATGCTCAAACTGGGCTTATATGGGATTTTGAGTTTAGTGCTTGGTAAATAATATGTGAGGCCAAAAGTCATTTTCTTTTATTCAAGTTCAAGTGGTGTGGCGGAAAATACTTAAAAAAACACCTTGTCATTGAGAGTTCCTTTTTGCGCTTTGTCATCTGGAATTGGAAGTTTTTCTCAAGGCTTAACGATAAAATCAATATTTTTTCTTTTATTTTCCTTGCCAGAACTTTTCTTTCTCTTTTCTTTTTTGGTGAGAAAATTATTAAAAAAAAAATATGAAGCATGAAAGTACTTTGTGGCACAGAAAAATATTTTCCAGAAAATTTTTGTTGACATAACGATGATATATTATTTACATATGAGCTGTGTGAGCTGGAGAATAAGGATCCCGTAATAGTGCCTCTTTGTTTGCAACGAAAATTGATTGACTGATTTGTTTGGTAGAACCGCGAGTTTTTGGAGATTTGCTTTTCCTATGACTTACAGTGTATTAAATTAAACTACTCTTAGGATTCCAAGTTTGTATGCTAAGAAGACCTAGGGAGTCCTTTGGTTAGCCGATAGTCCAACCCTATAAGCCGAATATGGTGTTATTTGACGTTCTTGCTTACGAACGACTCATCCGATTTCATGAATCATTTTGAATTTGAAGAGCTCATACCAATACCAAGCAGAGTGTTCTTATGAAGATGATGAAGATGTTTCTTAAAAATTTATTTTAACGGCGCGCGTTCTTGAAATTAAGGGGATTGAAAAAATAGTCAAATTTTACTTCCAGCACTCTTTTCTGAATTCGAGTTGTGTTTAAATCTCTGTCGCTCTTTTTCGGATCATTGAAAGCCACTGTCAGAATCTTGTTCCCCTGGCGACTTAATCTGTCGAAATCAATCAAGACTGGTGTGCTTGCAAATGTCTTGTGATTAAATAGGTTATGGGCTCAGCTTCCAGTTGGCTTTCAAGTCATTGTTTAATGTCCAATCAAGCTTCGTATACAAGGGAATGGGAGCTTGATGCGATATTTAGTCAAGTGAAGGTTGTTAAAGCCTTTACCTACTTTATTTTGGTCATTAATCGACAATAGCGATAAGACATATACTTTGAAAAGATTGGTTCAAAAACAACATTTTGATAGAAGGAATAAAAAAAAAACTTTACTTAACTTTCGACGACTCTACAAAGCGTGGTGGTCTTGGACCTCACTTAATGTGCCCCATTTCAGCCAGCTGAATCATTTAACTGCCATCTCTACATTAACACTCCAAGCAGACTCTTTGTCAAAGACCTGGTCTTTCCGTCTGGTATGACTTCGAAGATCTTACGACCCGGAAATCTTAGTCATTGGATACGAATTTTCGTACTAGGCTTATTCTTTTTTTTTTGTCTACGGAAACAGGACCAAAAATCTTTTCTAAGATTTTCCTTAGAACACAAACTGCTATCCGAATGTTGTTCTTTAACAGCGTCTTAAATAGCGTATCCTTTGTTGATATGGCTTTATAAATCAATTGCCTATTTAGCCCAATAAAATAGCTAAAGGGTGTTTTTTAGACGTGTGGTTTTCAATAAGAAATAAAACGCATGTAATTTAATGATATGGCCAAGAATCTAGCTTAGTTATAAAAATAAGGTTTTGCAATTATGTTTTAAAAATTATTTCGGGCAAGTGACCGCCGCGGCTGGTTCGAATAAATTCCTGGGCGATTATGTCGACCGAATATTGGACGCAGTGCACGATGCGACGCGCGAACCGAACCATTATTTTTTTTAATAAATAAAATGGTTGTTCAGGAGTAAGTCTATTGATTACGAAATGGCAAAACTGAGAATAAATCAAGTGACAGCTGTCAAAAAGACCAAGTCCGAAAAAAGTATTGCCAGATTGAAAATGAAAGCCACACGTCTAAAAAAACACCCTTTATTAGCAAGACTAATCTTTCGTTTGAATTTGGCGTTTACAGCAGTGTCCAGAAAGACTTTATACCTAATAACACTAATAGTAAAGTGCAAATAGAAGGTCTGAGAATTCTGTCAGCCTGTCTAACTGTGTTACCCACAGTTTAAGTAACCATTGATATTATGTAGGGTCAATTCTTTGTTCAATCGTCCTACTTGCCATTGTGGTTTGGCATTATTATCTCAATAATGCTCAATTAAAAGATGTCATAAAAACAAAATGGCCACCACAAGCTGTCATAATTTACCCGCGTTAATCGCGAAATCCGCGCCAATTAAAAAACTCACGCCTTCTTATATTTGCTTAAACATAAAAGGTTTCGTTCATAATAACCCAGAAGTCCCAAAGGTGAAGTCTTAAGTCACTTAAGTATCTTAACATAATTCAACAATGCCATAATCTTTAATTGACTATAATATTCAAAATAATTAATAATTTTTGATTCACCCAAAAACAAGCTCCACCATAAAATATTCCTGAACTTAGCCCAAAAAATATTCAGAACAGCACACAAAGTAAATCCATTTAAGCAGCAATGTAATGCAAAGATTATTCGAGTCGAGTCGAGTCCTAATAGCATCACTGATGCGGATGCGGAAGAATATTCATACAAGGATTCTTTATTTAATATTCAAAAGTTTGTGAACGATTCCTTGATGATGGTGATGATGATTATGATGTTTTCCTTGAAAAATTATTAAATTTCGCACTTAATTTTTCTTTCGTAATATGTGCATATAAATGAGTGATGGGAGAAGTACAAATTTTCAAAATTTTATTCAAAGAGAAATAAGTTGAAATAAATAGGTACAAAAAAAAAATTTCTTAAATACCCAAAAGATGTAACATGGAAATCCCATTAACCATGTGGCAAAGTAAATCCTCCCTATACTTTGCGTTTATTTTGACGGCAAAAGTATTTATTTGCCCCCTTGTGCCAACGAGCAGGTAGTTAACCATGAAATAATGTATTTTTGTCTAATAACATTTTTCATAATTCCAAAAAGAGGGTTTTCAAAGCAGATCCTACATAGTGTATATGTATATATATGAATTTATGTAAGGATATACATTATACAGGATACGGCGCTACGCACCTAAAAGTCTCACGTAAGCCATGAAAATACAATTTTGTTGAATGAGATACGCAGCCGACTAGATGAGTTACCGTCAACGTTCTCGTCCTCATCCTCATCCTCGTCGTGTGTCGTCGTCGTCATCATCATCGTCCTGCGTCCTGCCTCATCGTTAGTCTTTGTTGGATGTTTCCCAAAAAAAAAAAAAAAGGATCGTTCATTTGTTTTATAGGCCATCCCGATGGGGTATGTGGATTTTGAATTCATGAATAACCTTGGGCGTTGAAAAGGCGTTCAGGCACTCGTCTCTGCTTTAAGTAGGGTGAAATATTAAGTTCACTCGTTAAAAGTGAAAAAGGTACTTCGACTTGGGAAGTTAATGCGTATCCTTGGTCATTTTCATTGCACAATGTCTGACTCTGGAGTATTTTCATTTTGTATACCTTATTGAGGGGTGGAAATTTCAGGATGAAGCTTCTGCTTTTGCTATATTGCAGATGGATTTTGTGTCTTCTTTATTAAAAAGATTACCTTCTGGGGAAGCAACAAAAGTAGGTACTTAGTTATAGCTTTATTATCACTTCAAATATTACTTCATTACTTAAATGGAATTAAATTCTTAGGCGAATACTCATCAGGGTTTTGTTACTAATTAAATGAATACATACATAGGTTTATATTTCTCTTTTTTTTTTGAACATTGAAATGGATAGCAGGATTATATGATTGTGCAAATTGTTGCCAAATTCTGTTTCTTTTAACGTACTGACTTAAAAATTTGCATTAATTAATGGTGAACGCATTCATTTTTCATAATCCAGAGCACATGTACAAAGAACGCAAGCTTTATAATTGTCATCTGTCAAAATTCTGTTTTGAATTTGTTGTTTGGGAATCTTACATATATACGTTTAAGATGAGCTTTAATTTTGTTTGTATTAGTGGTATACAGATAGAGATACGGTGTAACATTTTAACAATATAATGGCACGCAAAATGGAACAAGAATTCTACCATAGCTTAAAATTCTTCCAGTTAATTTTAGCCTCAAAAATCACTATGCACTTTAACTACAACACTATATATTTTTTTCACCGGAAAAATAAAGCTTGGCAAAGCTTTTCTATAGCCTCCGTGGCGCAATTGGTTAGCGCGTTCGGCTGTTAACCGAAAGGTTGGTGGTTCGAGTCCACCCGGGGGCGTTCTTTTTTGATATTTTTGTTTTTTATTTCAATTATTTAAAATTTTATATTAATCGAACGTTTACACAAGAACTAAAAAAATTACTCGTTGTGTCGTTGTTGTATGCTTATATTTTGTTAAGGGAATGTATTATGTAGCTTATGCAACTAAAACAGTAAAAATTGTTGTATTTTAAATTAGTCCAGTCAAATGGTAGTTTCATGTTACAAAAAATATACAAATTGATTCCCATATTTTTTGAGTCGCTGAATCCGAATCGGAGGAAATCCAAAAAAAATTCCTGGTGCGTTTTGAGATATCCGCGAAAAACCGCGAAAATTTCGCTTTTTTTCGGTTTTTACTTATATCTCGAAAACAATGCCACTTTAGAGCGCGTTGAAATTTCAACATAATTTTCCATTTCTGTAAGAAAAACAATATTTTGTACATTATGAATTTTGTAACGTATTTGGAAGGTACTTTTCATATGTAAAAAATATTGATTTTTTTACAGAAATGTGAAATTATGTTGAAAGGAGATGGCCCATTTTCCTAGGGAACCTGGGCCCAGTGCGTCCACTAATGAATCTAGTATCAAATGAGAGGTGATATTAAGGACATTATGTGGGTGAAATATTTTTAAAATCGTTCGTGGGGTTTTTGAGATATTTGAGCTTGAAGTTGACTAATTCAGAAGCAGAATTTCACTTATTTTTCCGACAAAACTGCTTATATTTTCCGATGTAAGATACATAGAGAAATAAATCTGGTATCAAATGAAAGGTATTTTGTTAACCTTTTCATCGTATTAAAAATTATTTTTGTACATATCCTATATTCTCCAATATTTTGTTTTAAGTTCTTAGAAATCAAGTTTTTTGTTCTTACTTTTTAAACGTCAATATCTTAAAAAGATCGGCAGTGATTCCTAATTTTTTAACATCATTATAAAGATTATTTATTTACCTTTAATTTGATATATAATTTAGTGCCCTTTATTAAATACAAACTTAGTTTTGAACTAACTTACACTAAAAAGCATATTTACATGCACTATAAGCTATGCACTTTTTTGTTTATCGTTATTTTTTATAATTTCTTAACCAAAAATAGCAAAACATGTATTATTTATTACTTACTTTAAGCCCGATAAACAACATTTATATTGATGACAATCTAGCAGTGGCGATTCCTGGTCTCCAATATTAGGTTGGCTACATCAAGGACCCAAAAGCAAAGCAAAAAGAAGCAAATTTACGTTTAAAAACGAATTTATTAATTATTTTTCATTTGTATGAAAAACTTTTATACCGACTATATTTAAACATAAAATCAATCCGTCGCTCAATTTTCTAAAAATGTTCAATGCCGCGATCGTAAAAGCTTAGTTTTCTCAAAAACATTTCTAACGATTTTAAATTTTAAAAAATCACTGTTGCTTTTCAGGTACGATCATATGACTGAAAAAAGTTTTAAAAAATGTCTAAAAACGGTACTTCCATAGGACGGTTTTTGTTTTGAATATCTCAAAACCGGCTCAACCAATACTTTCAAAATTGCATACTATACATATGTATGTATATATATGGTAGGTATAGGTAGCTTAATTTATACTGCGAGAACGCGTACCTCTACATTTTAAATTTACATTTAAAAAAATATTTTTTTGTAAATATTTTAAAAGGCATTATTTTTAATTTTAAAAATTAATATTTTGAAAACTGCTCATTAAATTTTTTTCAAAAATTGGAAATAAATGTATTTCCTAAATGTCTATTAACTGGCGTTTTTGAATTTTTTTTTTTTTGAGTAATACATATTTTCAAACATTTTTCAAAAAAAAAACTTTTTTTTCTCAAAAACTGCTCCACAGATCATAAATTTAGTCTCATACATTGAAATTATCCAAGAAATAAAAAGACGTACTTTTTTTCAGCTCAAATTACTTAAAATATTTATTTAACAATTTCGAAAAATTTATTTTTATCAAAATCTCAATCCCCTATAGAGCCTAGACTACTGTCACACATTAGAGCAAGTTCGTGCGACCCAGTCGTGCATTTTATTTCTAATTTGCTCAAAAAACGCTTGAACGATTTTTATTCAACTTTGTTACATAAGGTAAAAAAAAACTTCATTTTGTTAGTTTTCGGCTACAAATGATATGAACAGAAATCAGGGGTGGAATCGGCTAATGTGATTTGTGATTGTCACATTTCTGACAATCACATGTGATAAAATAATTTTGTGCGTCTGCATAATGTGATCACCGGAATTTTGTTTATTTTCATTATGTCATTTTCCGTTGGGCAATTGGAGAGAACTCCGAAGACAAATCGTTTCTCTTCGGAGTTGTGTTTTGCGAGTCTTACTTCTTCTGCTTTTTATGAAATATGCGGTCTGAAGACGCATATATACGAACGTCACAGTTTCTATATATTTTGTATTTCAAATTAAACAATTCGAACAATTTTAATATATAATTTACATTAAGGGACGTGACAATTATGTATTTATTTAGAAAAGATTAATTTAGTTGTCACTTCACTTGATTGCTCACAACATATACGCGTTTCAGAAAAATATCTCAATTAAAAAAATGTTTATTTCTGTTTTTTTTTTTTTTTTCTTGTATTGTTTTTATTTTTACTTTAATCATGAGGAGAAACTAATTTCTCCCAATCGAAAACAACATTAGTGTAGATCTTTGACAAATCTTTGACAGCAAAAGCAAATAATTTTGTTTTATAAGTCAGCGTCAGAGGTTTATTTTTTATTTATTATTATTTTTGTATGCAAGTGACACCTAAATAGCTGTCACAAGAAAAAGTCACAAAAATGTGATTGTCACATGTGACAATCACCTTAGCCAGACGAAATTTGTATATTGTGACTATCACATATCACAAATCACCTTAGCCGATTCCACCCCAGGTTATACCTAAAGGTTTTATTAAACTGGACAAAAGTGGACAACCACAGTAACGAAATGGTTCGCACTTCCTAAAGGATATGTCTTTCATAGCACCCACAAGATTGCACCTAAATTTTAAAGATTAAAGGTTGCTTAATTGTAGCTACCACATATCGAACCTTTCAGTTTTAAGAAAAAAAAATTTAAATGTTTACCAAATTTCTCAAAAATGGTTTAAGCCATTTGTATGTACTATGTGGGTGGGATCACTATGTTATCCAGAGTGAGAGAATTTAGAAAGGACGAAATCTATAAAAAAAAAAATAAAGAAAGATAAAATCTAGAAGTAGAAAAATCTAGAGTATGGAAAAATCTAGAAAGATGGAAATCCAGTATCTAGAAAAAAAAGTATTCTACATTTTTTTTTATTTAGAAGAATTTTAAATCTAGTATTAATATTAATTTTAGATTATGTTAATTCTAGATTTTGGATTTTCGGGATTAAGAATTCTAGATTTCCGGTTTTCTGGATTTATCTAATTTTAATATTTTGTTTCTAGATTTTCTCTTTCTAGATTTTGTTGCTCAACATTTTTTTTTCTAGATATCGTGGTAAACCTTTTGTATATGTATTTGTTTGGAGAATTTTCTTGATATCTTACTGCGTTCTTTTGTTTGGGCGTAGAATTCAATTAAACGTCTTTGTATATCGCAAATAACGGTAAAATTAACGTCTCTTATAACACTGCCAATATGCTCGATATGTGCGACACAAGACTTCTTATTAAGCAAATATTTTGATTTTCCTTGCACGACAAAGTCGTGCATTTCATTTTAATATAGACCCTACATAGTGCTAAATACTTTTTGTGAACCTACTTCGATTTTCCTATCAATCTGCTTCCTTTGCTAGGTTTACATTTTCAACCCTGCTTGTGCTTTGCCAATGATGCGATGACTGGCTATGATTTTATTTGTTTTCCTTTGACTCGCTGTTCGCAGTATGGCTATTATTTTGAGCATCGATTTTATGCATTAAAGGTGGAATAAAGCAGCACACGAGGGGTAAGGGGAGTTTGCATACGATTTGGATTAGAATATGAATGCGCTATTTCCAATGCCATTCTAGATCGTAAACGGAAAGCATGCGAAAGACGAGACATTTTGCATGGGACTAAAAAGTCACGAGATTGCTGCGGTTAGTTTTATTTGAATGAAAAATGTTTTGTTGTAATTAGGTAAACACATGGGTTTTTAAAAAACTCAATCTGGTTTGTATTTTGTACGCAAAATATTATTGCATGATACATTTAATATGAATTGCATTTAGGTATTTATTTTTGGGTTGGCGCAGCCAACCTAGCCAACTGAGAGGAATCGCCACTGCAATCTAGGTGATGTTATTTAAGAAAACATGCATCATGCTACTTCGAAAATATAGTCCATGTAAAAAACTTACCGTTTTCTTTTTATTTTTGTAAATGTAAATATGATTCGATTAAGCCTCTCTTCTTTTGTTTAAGATAATAAACATGATCTGATAATGCCTCTCGTACAATATAACGTGACACTTTGGTATTGAGAGTTCCCACGCGCCTTTTAATTGCAGGTGTAAGCTCCGCTAAATTAAATAGTTTATTGTGTTCCCATATTGAAGAAAAAATTAAACAGCTTAAACTAAAAAGCATTATTTATTACGTATTAAGTTACGATGCATTGTATGTAAATATATAAAGTGCGTAAAAAAAAGTGAAAATGAATAGTGGTCAATGTGTTAATTGTAGAATACATTTACAACAAAATATTTTGCAAGTTCGTAGGATTGAAATGCTTTCAAATCCGCGTCGATCAATTTTAGTTAATTGGATATCTCCAGAACAAGTAAGTCGTTGTTTTTTTTTATAAAAAGTGAAAAGATCAGTTTTTTAGCATACTAAGAATAAATTATAGATAGTATATCAATGTTTTTAATTTACAAAAACCGTATTTTTTCTATACTTATAGTAGCTGCTAATTTTTTTTTTTAAAGCAAAATAAAAACAAATCCAAACACATACTCAGTATTTCTTTTTTTTATGTTTTGCTAATAAAATGAGAAAATTAATAAATAATAAAATTAATAAAAAAATTAATAAAATTAATAAAAATAAAAATTGAGTACGAAAAAAATAGGATAACGTGTAGTAGATCTGCAAATTCCTTATATCCTTTCCTGTTTTATTTGTATTAATTATTATTTAAGATATCTGATTCCGACTTCATATGTTTTAATTGCTTTCGGATTTTGGAAAGAATCACTTTAACAAGTAATCCAATACGAGAATATGGTCACATTAGAATTTGCTTGTGCTGTGGACTTTCGTTAAGATCTCGTAGATCACGAAACGTACCACAAGAATGCATGGAAAGAACTTTTTTATTGCAATGGATTCCAAACAATCAGGTAAATGTATAACATTTGTTAAAACTAAAATCCTTATGCTTATTATAAATTATATATTAGCACCTTAATTTAACAAAAGTCTGTTCTCCCTGTTGGCTGCGTGCTAATAGGGCTGCAAACAGAAGTCGGGTGCATGATGCTAATCGACAAGATGATTTGCTTCCTGTTGCAAGGGAAAATATCGTTCAAGAACCTGAACAGAATGCATTGCCAGCACAGCCAAAAGTAAATTCAGCTGTTTACAAAAGAGTTGCATCAACAGAAAGACGATGCGTGTTTGCCGATTGCCAAAGGAGTGAACGGTTTCGATTTCCACAGGAAATAAGAGAAAGGTTATTAATTGACCACAAATTATATCTGCCGGAAAGTACCAGAATATGTAACTTCCATCTTACATCGGGTGATTGGATAAATCTCGTAGAAGGTAATGCTTTAAGTGACTTTACTGGAGAGCAAATGGATGAAATGATGTCAACACTTACTGACATTGCCTTAAAGCCAGTTGATTTTAATAACATAGGTAGTATGAATCCTTTTGTATGCCATTATTGGATAGGTAGGAGCTCAGAGCAGTTTACAGAACTGCACAGCTTTGTTCCCGCATTGAAAAGTATTGAACTATTTACTTTTTTATCAAAATTAAGATCCGGTGATAGCGATCGTAGGCTTTCATCCCTTTTAAACGTCCCTCGCGCAACACTAGAACGATACTTGTCTACAGCTAGGAGCAGTTTGTTAAATTATTTTGTGCCCTTTAACTTAGGTCTGGAACATATGTCTATTCAGAACGTAGCTAGTCGAAACAATATGATTCCAAATGGACTTTTTGGCAACACACAGTTAAATGAAAATGACCAACCAGCCATTATCATATGTGACGGAACTTATGTTTACCTCCAAAAAAGTTCAAATTATAGTTTCCAAAAAGCAACATATAGTCTGCATAAGTTTCAGAATTTAGTCAAACCCTTTATGATGACATGCTGTGACGGCTATATAATAGACGTATACGGACCTTATGCAGCAATTGATTCTGATGCAACAATTATTAAAAATCTTTTTAGAGATGAATATGGGAACATGAGGCGTTTTGTTAGAGAAAATGATGTTTTTATCCTAGACAGAGGTTTCAGGGATGCTATTTCAAGCCTAGAATCTTATGGGTACAAAGCTCACATGCCTGAAACTGTTCTGGAAGGGAATAATCAGCTGACAACAGCTCAAGCTAACAAGACAAGATGTGTTACAATGGTAAGATGGGTTGTGGAAGTTGTCAATGGACGCTTTAAAAGAGATTTTAAAGTATTCCGCCAAAACTTTTTTAATTTAGCTACTCCTCACTTAATGGATGATTTTAAAATTGCAGCTGCAATCCTTAATAAGTTCCATCCTCTGTTAGAAGACAATACAGATGCCAGCGTTTTACTGGAGTTGGCTTTGAGTAGATTAAATACTCCCAACCATTTAGGCGATTTTGTTAAGGAAAATAACTTAAATAGAACTAGGGCAGTGTTTCGTAGAATTAACGGACACATTCCAAGCTTAAATAACTTTCCTTTGCTTGATTTGACAGAGCTTCGTAAAATATCATTGGGAAATTATCAAATCAAACAAGCTCGCTCTTATTGTGGGGAACATCTTAAAAGCAATGGAAGTTATATAATAGAAGTTTGTGAAAATGTATTAAGAATTAATTCTACACATCAAAGCCTGGTTGGAAACAATTATTTACTTAGAGGTCGCATTAAATCTCGACACATCAGTGGGAAAATATATTTTACATACATCCTTGTCAGTAATGAATCTGATGTAGCCAATAGTTGCAACGCAATAGAAGCGTACTATTGCAATTGTCTTGTAGGAATGAGAACTGTTGGTTGCTGCGCTCATGTTATGAGTATTTTGTGGTACTTAGGATTTGCTCGTCACCAACAAAATATGAACATAGCTCCAGCTTCATTTTTAAATTCTATTTTAATAGACAATGAAGTTGAAGGAGAATAAATCTGAAATAATACTTAATATTATAATTAATGTAGGACGTAGGTTATTATGTATGTAATCAAACCAAAATGAATTATAAAAATCTATTATTTCAATGCAATAACTCCATTTCGCATTTAATATAAGTTAAAAGTTATGTCTCATTTTAATAAAAATCATTTAGTTTTAAACCTTTTTGTACATATAAATATTGAAAAAATAAAGACTATAAGTTATTACATCTACATAATTATTTGTCTTTTATAAACTTCTTCTGAAAATAAAAAGAAAACGGTAAGTTATTTACATGGACTATATTTTCGAAGTAGCATGATGCATGTTTTCTTAAATAACATCACCTAGATTGTCATCAATATAAATGTTGTTTATCGGGCTTAAAGTAAGTAATAAATAATACATGTTTTGCTATTTTTGGTTAAGAAATTATAAAAAATAACGATAAACAAAAAAGTGCATAGCTTATAGTGCATGTAAATATGCTTTTTAGTGTAAGTTAGTTCAAAACTAAGTTTGTATTTAATAAAGGGCACTAAATTATATATCAAATTAAAGGTAAATAAATAATCTTTATAATGATGTTAAAAAATTAGGAATCACTGCCGATCTTTTTAAGATATTGACGTTTAAAAAGTAAGAACAAAAAACTTGATTTCTAAGAACTTAAAACAAAATATTGGAGAATATAGGATATGTACAAAAATAATTTTTAATACGATGAAAAGGTTAACAAAATACCTTTCATTTGATACCAGATTTATTTCTCTATGTATCTTACATCGGAAAATATAAGCAGTTTTGTCGGAAAAATAAGTGAAATTCTGCTTCTGAATTAGTCAACTTCAAGCTCAAATATCTCAAAAACCCCACGAACGATTTTAAAAATATTTCACCCACATAATGTCCTTAATATCACCTTTCATTTGATACTAGATTCATTAGTGGACGCACTGGGCCCAAAAATGGGCCATCTCCTTTCAACGCGCTCTAACGGGCTAACGGTACACCTGAGAAATAAATAATGAATATGAAATTTTTTAGGAAATTTAATGGTCTTTAATTTTGTAGTCAGCTAGGACGCATATTTTTCGAGATATAAGCAAAAACCCGAAAAAAGTGCGAAAATTTCGCGGTTTTTCGCGGATATCTCAGAACGCACCAGGAAATTTTGTTGGATTTCTTCAGATTCGGATTCAGCGACCCAAAAAACATTGGAATTAAAAAAAAAATAATCTATTTGTATATTTTTTGTAACATGAGGCCGATTTTAACTACGCTTTGACTGGACTAAATAAGTTAAAGTTTATTTCAGACTTTTAGGCTTCTATACCCGGCTTGTGTTGCTATGCGAAACAATAGATAACATATATTTCTATTTGCAATATCAACCAATTTATTGAAATTCGTGTGAAACTGTATGAAATTTGTTGTCCCAACTCGAGCATGTACATGCATACATAGGTACCAATGAAATTACTAACGATTACCATTGATTTCCATAATCGCGATGATAAGACGCTAACTTTTCCCGTTAGAATACAATAATATTGCAATTGCTATGTGGGAAATTTTGCAACCAATTTCTAAAAGTCGGCGGTTGTCAAATGTGAAATCGAAAATCCTCCTGTGAGTGCACGGATCGTAGAATGACATTCTCCACACATTTAAATGCACTCGACGGTTTCAGAAAAGCATTCAGCTTGTGCTTATCCACGGGTAAATCGTTGAAAAGTTTGACAAAACCACTATTCAGGACTATTAATGGTGTTCACGATTTGGTGCAACTGGTAATATTGCAAAAGTCTAAAAGTGCGAGATTTTCTTGCACGACAATTTTGTTATACTTTTGCACTTTATCTAAATATCTTAACCCTATTGCAAAAGAAAAATACAACAAATTGACATTTGTGCCAACCTGATTAGACGTTTGTGTGAGTTTTGCTACGATCTGCCAAAAATAAATGGAAATTCGCACTTTTACATGACTTATTGCACCACATCGTGAAAACCCCTTGTATTGCATTGAAGTTTTGACAGTCATTTTTTGACATATGAGTGCTTTACACAGAACAAACAACTTTTATTGTCACTTATGGTACTGTTGACATATACCTACATAGATATGAAATATAAAAATGTGCTTTTAGCGAATAAAAAGTCTGACAGTTCGGGGAAAAGAATTTCAGCATTTATTACGGTTTTTACATGAGAAATACTAATTTAAAAAAAAAAAAATTGTAAGTAGTTTGAATAAAACAGCTATCACGCAGTCACAATTCTTCCATTGTACGTATAAAACGAAGCTTATGTCAGAACCGAAAGAAACGTTCACAATGTATGGGGTTCATGTACTCGTATGTATGTATGATAATGTCAAAACCAAAGATCTCTACATTTTTTTTTTACTCCGACGATAATCAGGTGATTGTAAAAACGCACTCCAGGGTCCAGGCGAGCATATTTAACATTTTTGTTTATATCATCATTAGTCTTTAGAAAAGCGGAAGGTATCGCAGTTTTAAAGGCTGATCTATAATGAACGCAATCTAGTGTAATGTGTAACCTTTCGATCTGTCAAATGATCACGTAATCCAAATTGGACGTAATGGCGCGGAAGCAAAGCATTTACAGTCGTCGTACACGAAAATACAAGATATGTTGATTTGCTGTATGAAACGAAATCTTGGTATTTGGTGATAATATGGTTGATATTTCATTTTTCTTTTGACAGTATTGGTCAAAAAGATTAAAGCTGCTGCGTCAGTTGTTACATATAATAAAATTAAAAAAAAAAAACTTAATCGTTTCGTTGTATTTTTGTAGACAACTAAACTAAAAATGAATATTTTTAAAGTTTGGAATTAAGTATCTTATGCACGCTTTCAAATATTGAACATTTTCCATCGTTATCGGTCTTTTATGTAAATAAAAATACTGGTGATATCAAATTTGGAATATATTCAAAAAAAGAAGAAAAACTGCAACAAACTAACCCAGAACGTGCTATGCAGTGTTTGGAGTCCCTCGGGTAATATTTTCCTATGTATATTTCCCATATCTCCTTCAAAGGGATATCTTATTATCATAACGACAAAATGATAAAATAAAAAGATGCTATAAAAGTTTCTCAAAACTTTTTGAATATTTGCGGTATTATTCAAAAAAAAAAAAAAAATATAAGAAAATAAGAAGCAACTTCAAATAAAATTATTTGAGGGGTTGATTTGGTTTTATTTTAACTTATTCTAATTTTTTTTTTATTTTTATCAGCTGCTGCATTAGTATGGCAAGAATGTTGTGAATATGTACGTCCTGGAGATGGCAGTGGCAATGCCAGTGCCATTTTTTTCAAAAAAAAAAAGAAAGAATGTAAACTTCTGAATATTTTCTTTTTGTTTCTTTTGATTCGAAAAAAAACATCCTCGAGGACGCCGGGCAAAGTTTAAGTATTTCATTTTTTTTTTGTTGTGAAAAACGCTCCTCTCGTTTTTTTGGTTGGAAATAGATCTTCTAGGATGAATGGCAACTGATAGGGTGGAAGTAGATGGGGTGTCACGCAAATAATATGTGGCGGCATGGCTTACGGAATTATGTAGCTTTTTCGATCTGATTTTTTTTTTTTTTGAAATTTCCTGAAGGACTTTTTTTGAAAAAGAAAATCAATAAGGTTGTTGAATAACCAAGTGGTCTGGTTGGTATTGTGCATTGAAGAGAAGTTAACTTTTCTTTTCGTTGTGTTTTTTTTTTTTTTTTTGAATATTATGTGCAGATGGGACCAATATTCGATCCACTGACGGAAGAATGGATGTTTCGTAGATGCTTCTTGGTTTTTTTTTTTGCTTCTGCTTTCCATTTGCGGTGTTTTGTGTTTATTTTAAGTTGTTGTTCAACAATTCTCACAAGGAACAAAAAAAAACTTATTCATTGAAGTTTTCGGCTGCTTTTTGAATGTATACATAGGCCAAGTTGTGACTTGTAGTGGGTCCCTAAAGAGAATTTATTAAGAATTTAAATTTTCTTCAAAAAGTAAATTTTCTTTTGGCAGAGTATCTAAATAATGACATAACAAGTTTTGCTTGCGACCAGAATAACAATGTTTACAATTTCAAGGATCAAGCAAAAGTTCACATCAGAGAAAGAGAGAAAACTTCATTAAGAAAAATAAAGTTATTTAATAAAAGGAGACTGCTTTCGGAAGGTCAAAGTCTGTTGGGACTTGGGAGTTAAGATTTAGGGTTAGGCTGTCCATGTCCACCTTGAAAATATACTTTGAAAATTTACAGTTCAACCATTAACTTATCTGCATATTTTAGATTGAAGAATATTTTTTTAAATAAAATGGAAAGCAGAACATTTGTTTTTGATTTAAATAGCTTACTCATCCATCAAGATGGAATTTGGAATCGAGATTTTAATGCAATCAGTGGAACTTAAAATTTTAAAATTAAAAATGTTTGACTTATAAAGGGTGTTTTTTAGACGTGTGGTTTTCAAGAAGACATAAAACGCATATAATTTTAGTAATGGCCAAGAATTAAGCTTTATTATAAAGATAAGGGTTTGCCATTATGTTTTAAAAATGATTTCGGTCAAGTGGCATCCGCGGACTGCCTCGAATAAATTTCAGCCAAGAGGAATAATTTTTGACTACTTTTTGCAGCAACTTTTTGCAGCAATCTCACCAAAAATTCTCTTTAATAAATTGATTGTTTCAGACACGAAAAAGTCATTAATCACGATTCTATGGCGTGCCCCATTGACTGTAACATGATGGCCGGCTTCATTTTTGAATAAATATGGACCAATGATTCCACCAACCCATAAAACACACCAAACAGCCAGTTTTTGTAGATGTAACGGTGTCTCAACATACGCTTGAGGATTATCATCACTTCAAATGCGGCAATTTTGCTTATTGACGTATCCATTCAACCAAAAGTGAGCTTCATCGCAGAACAAAATGTTCTTGTGAAAATCGAATACCATGTTTTTCAAAATAAATTTACAAATTTGCAAACGTTGTTCAGGAGTAAGTCTATTCATTATGAAATGGCGAACTAAAGTGATCATAAATCAAGTCACAGCTGTCAAAAAGACCTACTCCGAAAAAAGTATTGCCAGATTGAAAACTACAAATCTAAAAAAACCCCTTTATGTACATAATATTATGTAACATAATTATTTTGTGAAATGACTACATTTTAATAATTTGTTTTGATCTTTGGATTTAAAAGATATAATTGGGAAACAAGGTTATGTGACTAAAAACATCTTAAGCTTTAATCAGCTAAACCAGTTATTATCTAGTAGGGTAGAATGGGGTGCATTTGCCAATTCAGTTTTTCGGTCAAACCCACAAAGTGTAAATCATCGAAAAATGGATGTTTGTTTCGCATCTCTAGTTGCAAACTTTCCACATAGTTTGACAGTTCTCAGCTTGACACCATCTGATTTGGACGTGTGTATTTTCGAACAAAAAACCTAATTACAGTGATACAAATATCTTTTTTAAATATTATGTTCTGTAGTATGTAGAAGTGGTAAGTTTTAGTCGCTAACAAAGAAAAATGTTATCAATAAATTTACAAAAGAAGAGTTTGTGGAGGGCATTTGCCATTTTTTTGTGGGGGAGGTTTTGCCTTTATCAGAGGCGAGTTCTCTACAAGAGGATGGCAAACCCTACCCAGGAAGTAACTTTTATATAGTAAATTCTATTAAAATCAATCCTGTTTTCCCTATTCTTCAGCTCAGAAAATGCCGCACAACTATACAGGGTGCTCGGTTTAAGGTGCATCGAAAACCTAGAGTTGGGTTAAGACTAATCACTATCAGTAGTGTTAAATTTTTTTTTGAAAAAATGAAGTAAGCCATTTGATTTTTTTACTGCTTTCAATTGAAAAAAAAATTCAAAATCGTTGAACCGGTCCCTTAAAAAACGGAAACATATTCCAATTGTTTTTGAGCATGAAAATTTCTGCTGATTAAAATGATTGAAATTCTAGAATTAATATTATTTGGTCTATAAAAGGGCTTCTGCATTAAAAATTTGATCGAAATCCGTCAAGTGGTTGACGAGATTTAATAAAAAAAATGGTCATAAGTACATAATGGGAGGTACCGTAAATACCTTCTTTCGTAAAGTTAACACAAAAAACAGCATTTAGAAAATTTTAACAAAATTGTATGAGCCGTTTTTGATATAAATGAGTTTTTCATTGAAAATCATTTTCAAACTTTCGAACATTGCTTCTTCGTAGCTTTCTTGGCAGCTCTGGTGTACTCCGCGATAGTTTTTTTTATTTAAGGAATGTCATGCTCATTCTGAGAAACCCCAACGTATTCAACAAAAAGCTTTAATAGTTGAAATCCTTATTAGACACAAGATTATCTCAATTAAAAATCCTACAATCCTATTAAATGTTTTCATGGAGCACTGTGGCGTTAACGTACTATTTTGTGACGTTAACGAACAATTTTGTGTGGGGCACTGTGGCGTTAACGTACTATTTTTCGTGGGGCACTGTGGCGTTAACGTACTATTTTTCGTGGGGCACTGTGGCGTTAACGTACTATTTTTTTGTACTCAAGAGTATATTCAAAATTACCCTCTATTTCCAGATAGAATCCTGTGTGAAGGGCGCACTATTACCTTCTGTATGCAGCACTTAACATTTTTGTTTTTGTAAGGATATATCGTTAGTACGATTTTTTTTTATTTATCGACGCATGAAAGACACCGTTTTAAGTGCTTAGCAAAGTCATTCTATTCCATACGAAATCATAAAAGTAAGCTTGACTGAAATAGACATTCTGAAGTCTTTTTTCGAGGAATCCTTGAACTATTTGATTGTTTTTTTAAAAAACGTCATGCCAAAAAGTTCCACGATTTCCTTTTTAAATTCTTAAGAGCAAAAAACAAAGCATCGCATGAGTATCGAAGAGACATGTCACTATCAAAAGAAGCACAGAGTATACATTTCTAAAACACAGCACAGCACAGCATATTCACTTGAACTCTAGGAAAACCAGTGTGTCATATCCGGATGGATGCTTCTCCAAGGACACTTCGTGACCATTTTCCCTCTATATTTTGCAACTTGCTCACTGTCAAAGTTCCCATCTGTGCGTTTTGTTCTGTTTATTGTCAAACACACACAATATTCTCATGTTCATGTTGATGTGAGGAATAATACGTTGCTGTTGCATGAGAAAAGAAAAACATATAAGTGTTTCAATGTTATACATTTCGTTTCAGGTCAGCTCCCCACTTAAAGTGAGAAGGACATCCTTTTATCGCTCTTGTGCGCCTGTAATTCGAATGAAAAATGCACAACAAAGTGACAACATCTGTGAAATGCTGTTGTACTCGTACTTTGTGCAAGAAACATTTATTGTATTTATCCATTCCATCAGCAGATGATGTTCATCGCCTCGATGTCCTTATCATCATCCTATTCCGTCATCGTCATCACCATCATTATGATTGCCCATTGTCCTGTTCTTGCAATTGTCTAAGAGTCTGTTTTGTTCACAACGATGACCTACATTCATGATGATGATGATGGTGCACATATTCCATTTCTAATGGAAAAACACATAAAACGTCGGAAAGGATCAAATGGAAACTTCATCCCTTCATCTTCAAAAGCACAAAAGTTGTGCAGTTGAAATTTTTCATGGTGTTCTAGCTGCAATCTTGGGCATAGTTTACATAGTTTTGTTCGGGAATTTATTTCTTCCTGTTTTTTTGTTTTTTTTTTTTTTTTTTTTCAAAGTCAAGTAATTTTGCCCTTTGTGGAAGTTTTTCAAACAATTTATTTGTGAGATTTTCTTTTGTGAAATAGGAAGCTAAATGCATTACAACTGATTAAACATTTTTGAAAAGGAAATGTGCTGAATTAAAAATCAAGAAAATTTCTCAAGTGTTTTTCACTTAATTTGATTTATTGGAAGTGCGGAGATTGAATTTCCTGAGAATGAAATAAGGATTTGTCTTGGACGCGTTGAATTCAATTAAAGTAGGTACGCTTGTACTGGTGTGTAAAAATGACATCATTCGGATACCAAATATGGAAGTTATGGAAAAGAATTGGTGAATGCTCGAAAAACTTCTCCGTGACGCTATGAATAGTTTAAAAAAACTGCAGCGATACAATACTAACGTATGGAAAACACCATAAAACTTCTGCATGTCAACTTGTTATTTACTTGTTTGACAGTTGGCCGGCAAGTTTATTGACGTTTAAATGCGTTAATAAAAAATATGAGTGTTTTGCAACTTGCTTAGAATTAATTGGTACGTGTGGGCTCTGGATAAAGCACTCTCAAGGCTCAACAGGAGGGGAACTTCTGTTCAACGGAAAGTTGTGGCATAGTTGGATACATTACCAACTCAGCCGTTCATTGCCGCTGAAGTGCAGTATGAGGGCAAGCTTTACATGGACACCTAGCAATCAAGCCTTTAATTCCACGGCAAGCCTACTCGGACTCGCATACCAGAGTCAAATTAAGCTTAGACAAGAACCCTAAAATCTACCCTTAGGTATTTATCTTAGAACCAATTTCATGGAACATGTTGAGGAATGTCCAGTCCACACTCCTTGGTGAGGAGCAAGTCTATCTAACACCTCTTGCATCCAAAATAAAAATTCTTGGATGCCATATGTTTCCGTATTCGAAGTAACCACAGCCACCACGATACTCCCACAAGGGGGCCTACCTCATAGGTCGTGAAACATCAGAACTTACCCATACCCAAGAGGGCCTATCTGCCGTGGTACCAGAATATAGCTTCCGGTGGAGCTTCGCAACCATAAAGTCACTTCCAGATGAGCTCCATCAATACCCAAGGCCTGACAGCCTTAAGATATACGCGTTCAACCACTTTGCCAAGGTAGAAGCAAATGGCCGGCCAAATGCGCCCACCTATATACGTACAAACACAAAAACAACTCATTCAACTTCTGTTCCCTAGTTAGAGCGGACATAGTTATCCAAATCGCCCAGCTTCTCACGCAACGGGGAGATCAGAAACAAGTCGACAACCACACCAGGTCACACCACACTACACAACATCTCACAACTGTTCAAATAAGAAAATTTAATTTCCATTTTAAACACCCCATTTTTTTCTGGGAGAGTCCAATTGTCCGCTCTCCCTGACTAGTAGGAAAGCAGGATTAGACCCTACCGCCCTTTTTACAACTTATTTCAATTCATTTCATTTCCAGTGTGCCTTCTATGGATTGATTTAGTTGTCCAACCTCTCAGCTGCCTTCTACTGAGAAATCAGACTTAAGCCACCCACCCCGACAAGGAACAACCCGTGGGAGGGGGGCGCTGTAGTGCAGTTGTGCTACAGCTTCGTGTGATTAGTTGAGTTACGCTGAAATGCAGTTGCGCGTGGTGCCCCCTTACATGAAATGCTAAAATGTTGACACTTTAATATTTATATAAAAAAAAATGACATTTGACTACAAATCACTGTCCTACCATCTGTCCTGTCCAGTGTGAACATAATTTTAATGTCACCAATGCTGTTGACGACATATTGACGACACAAATTTGTGTGGAAAAGTTAAAAACTTGGCGAAAAACGTTCTCCGTATAAATTTTGACAGTACGTTTCTGACATCAAAATTCTACCCCTATTATGTATGTTTTGTGGGAAAGTGCCGAACTATTTTGCTAATGGTGTCTCCGATGGTGCAGAAAGTAGTAATTTATGATTTACCACACGGACGTTATTTTCCTCAAGTTGGCGCTTACCCGTACAGTAACGTCCACGTCCTCAACCAACATATCCCTCTAACTAGCCTGGTCCCTAGCCAGCTGCCTCCACGTATGCACAAGTTGGCCGAGGTCGCTTCTTCTGACTGAATTGAAAAAATAAAATGAATCAAAGACTAAACGGGATGGTGCGTATCGTCCATACGATCCACGTGCACTAGCAATCTAATCTGATGTACTCTCAGCGATTTGACTAAGTCAATATGTAGCTGTGTAACCGTTGTATTGTTTCGATAACAACTTCCAAGTCATCATTTCATCAAGATCCACGCGTGCAGGTGCACTGTGATCAATTTTTGAGAGATGATTCAGTCCTTTTTTATACTGATGGCTCAAATACTGAAAGTGGGTCCGGTGGTAATGTGTAATCAGACAGACTAAAAGCTGCATCCAAATCGAATTAAATGTCTGTTACCTCCAAGCAGATCTGATCTTTAGCTCTGTAATCGGTGTCATAACTATACACTGCCTTATAGGTATGATCCCCAATAGGCTTGTGGGTTTTTTGCTCTTGGAGAAGTCAAATAGACGAGGAGAAAGGGGAGTATATATAAACGGGGAAGGTGTGGGATACCTTCCCTGTTCATATGTCCTTCTGTGTTTAAACATTACAAGACATAAGTAGTATTAGTTTAAGTGTATGAGTCGTTTTCCTGGCAGCCATCTTAACTTAAAGAGGGCAGAAAGTTCGTGCGTTGATTAAAAAAAAGTCCTTATTCATAAAAACAAATTTTTTATTTTTCTATATGAGACAGTAATTTGACAATCTCCTTAAAAGTTTATTCTCCCCATAAAATAATTCAGACCAAGAAACAAGAACTGCATTCAGTTCATTAAGCTCCTTCCAATTAAATAAAAAAAATGAAAAGAAAAAAAAAACAGTAATCACATTTTGTTGATACACAAATGTCACTTTTGTGTTCCAACAAATGGCCTCCGGCTTCAACATAACTGGGAAAAAAAGCACTCAATTCTGTGTGCACCGAGAGTTTTCCGAACCCAAACTACAATACAACAGCTCTCTCCGTATATACATACATGTATAGGTGTACTTCAACCAGAATCCTTGCACCTGCTTTCTGATGTGCTTCGAACTTATTTTTAGTTTTTTTATTATTTTCCTCTGCACAATACTTGTACGTACCTACAATTGCTTTGGGCATTTTACTGACACTCTACAGAAAACTTCACTGCGAAAATATGTTCAAGGGGGCGATAGCAAGGCACCCATCGCATCACCATCAGAACACACCACCAGGACCAAAACACCATTGGAACCACCATCAGTGGCAAGAGCAGCAGCACTCGCATAATTTATTTGTTATGTTATCCTGGTTGAAATGTGCACGTACAAACGCACACAGTCACTCAAATTCTACTCCTCCTAGGTATGCAATCCAAACTTAAAAACAAAAAAACGCCCCCGGATGCAGCTAGCTCATGTTTGCCAGATGTCTGTATCTGTATCTAGATTTAAGGATCTACCTGTGTGCTGTGTGTATAAAGTATAATGTTAATTCATTAACATTAACACCATGTTAGGGGAGATAAAAGATACAAAAAATTTACTATTTTTTGCTCAGAACCAAGTGAACGATATTAATCATGCTAAAAGAAAAAGTTTCGCATTGCAGATGTGCTCCTCTTCCTCTCCCTATATAACTTCAGTCGGTCGGTTTCCCTTGTCGTGAACTGTCTTCCACGTTTAAATTCTATTGTTATCCTCGGGCTGCCGGCTATGGTTACCTTTCCTGTTCCCTTCACACTGTACCTACTGCATCTGACAGACGACTGACTATCTTAGTGTCAAAAGTTTGTTAATTTAAAAATAAGCCACGAAAATATTGTACCTACCAATGTACCAATTAAACGGGACACAACAGGAATAAAGGAACGAGAGGACACTGAAAAAGTTTTCTTTTCTCCTTTGACAATGAAAAAGGATAAGGCAAATTGAAACTCACATCACGTGTTGGAGCTGATCATTCGAACAAATGGCCCTCACTTAATGGAGCAATTAATATTGATATGATTTTTGGTGAAAAAAAAGGATAAGGGATGAGATATAAAATGATTGCCTCCAACACATCAAGAGTCGCTGCTGCCTCCGTGAAATTGATTACAACAATGAGTTTGAGTTGAGTCCTTTTTTTGTTTCCTTTTTTTTTTATATTAAAGACTTGGCATATACCTCTCCGACCAACATTGATGTTGAGAGTAGAAAGTTTTAAATTGAGCAATAAATTAAGTGAGAGACAAAATGACAGTTTCCATTGGAGGAAGCCGGTCGGTGTTTGAAAAAGGACTTTTGATAAAACTTTCAATCAATCAAATCGTTAAGAATTATGGGCGAGTCATTAATTTTGATTCTCCTGTTTGGTGTAAAGAGATTGGATTAAACTCATATATTAACATTCTTACATGTGAAGAAACACTGTGATGGAATACCAAATTGACGACGAAGTGCGCTGATTTCAAGTGTTCTTTTGAGAAAGTTTAAATATCTTAATGAGCGAAGTTTGGGGATTTGTTTTTTTTTTTTGTAAATAGATGGTTTATGGTTTTGTTGATGGTATTGGAATTTTAGAGAAAGTTTCGAGATTATTGATTTCTGAATATAATACAACATTAGGTACTACACAAATTATAATATCCTGGAAATAATGACCCCAAAAAGTGTAAGTGTCTTATTTCGAATACAACAAAACTTACTTGCCGCGTGATAATTAACAACACTACTCATTCTACTTATCATTTACATAAATATCAAAGTAGTCCGATTGCACAAAAAAGTTTTAAAACAGATACAGAAAATCATATCCAGCTGAAAAAACTCTTTAACATTTAAAAACCGTTCTTGTCAACGTAACCGACTCAGGCCAAACAAACACTATCATTTTTTGGACCTGTGGCGGCCATGTTGATGTTTTATTGACATCTGTCAAGTTTCACATTTTTTTTAATATTTAGTTGCTTATGTCGATGTCAAATGACGACAAAACAGCACATCCAAATAAAAAACCAATTTTGACCGAAAAGTTATCGTTAGTGACTAAAATCAATTTTTGGATGAATAGCTTAAAGTTGTATTAATAAGTAAAATTGCCGTATTTTGGACGATAATAACCCACACGACGGACGGTCACCAGATGACAATGCATATCCTCAAAAATTTACAATTGGTTGTGGATTTTTGGTTTTTTTTTATAATTTACGCGCACTCAAGGGGTTATTAATACCCTTAACATGAATTAGCACAGTGCGAGCGGTTGGTGGCTCCATTAGTTTTAAATTTTTCGAAAACGACGTTGGTGAGGCGTTAACCGTCAGTAACTAGGACTATAGATTATAGAACAATGATACCTAATAACTTATGGCTCAAACTGAACCATATGGACCTAGACGATTTGGTTTCAGGAAGATAACTCTACGTACCACACCGCGGACACCACGGCTGACATACTACATGAACGATATAAGGGTAGGGTTATTTACCGCAGAGGTGACGTGAATTGGCCATCAAGGTCATGGAAATGGACACTACTAGACTTTTACTGTCGGAATTCCGAAAGTCGCAAGTCTATGAGAACAAGATAGGTACAATCAATCAATGCCCCTAAGGTGAACATAACACAGGCCATCGCTTAAATTCAGAAGTACCTATGTATGAGGAAGAGAAATTGAAATTTGGACACCACTCGGATACGTAAAAAGCCAAGACATTTGAAGGATGTCATATCTCATACAAAATATATTTCAATTTGTTTTTGAGTATTCCAACTTCTAGCACTTTGTAGTTTTTAACAGAAAAAAAAATAGATTAAACCGTTTTTGTGAAAAATAAAAAAAATTTAAAGTTTTTCTTTTTTTTTAAGCTCAAAAAAACTTTTTTTGAAAACTTTAAGAATTTATATTATTTTATCTATTAAAGGACTTCTACATTAAAAATGTCATCGAAATTCGTCAAGTGGCTTACGAAAAAATCTGATTTTAAAAAACCGGACCGATGGGAGGTACAAACATAAAATTTGCACGGAAAACACTTTTCGGAAAGTTTTATCAAAATTGTTCGAGCCGTTTTTGAGAAAAATGAATTTTTCACTAAAAATTGTACGGCAGATTAGTTAGTTTTAGAGCTAGAATGCTAATTCCAAAAACCCCTCTGTACCACGTCACAATAATACTATGTACCAAGTTTGAACCAAATCGGTTCAGCCTCTTACGCTGTAGGTAACTCTATAGACAGACAGACAGACAGATATAATTGTAGGACCCACTTTTTTCGACGTCTCTATCATCGTAATGTTATGTTTGATTGTTAGAATTTTTTTGTTTTACGAATGCATAACTTGCCCTAAATTACAGTTAGTCCGGTCAAAATAGACAAAAAAATAGTGCTAGATTTGCAAAAATTCGCATAAAGGTGAACATTGGTACAGACGTTGGGAACACCATTTCAAATAAACTAAGCAACATCCCCATCGATCCGACTGGTGCGTAAGAAGTTATTCAAGGTCAAAAGATCAAATAAACGGTTTTTACAATTTTTCTGGTAAAAATTATGTTGTATCATAAGAATACATGACACAAAATTGTAGACCATGGAATTATCTACAAAAGTTGTTTTTATCATATTTTTTGTAAGAATAAAAATTCCGGAGATATCGTTAGTCTTAAACTTGAAGGAGTCACGTTCTACATGATATGCACATATATATGCCACGTACATACATTTAGTCCAGTCTACAGGTTGGAAAAAGTGGGTGGAAGGTGGAAAAAGGTCGGAAGCTAATGAAACTATCAGATGTTGTTCAGGGATAGTTAATGTATATTTGACGAAGTTTTGGACCTCGAGGGCCCTGTGGAAAAAGAGGTGGGGAGGGGGAAGGGGTAACTGCAAAATGTTCGACCTTGCAACGGTTTTTCCTCGAAACCGAAATGTATATTTTGACCGGACAAAGTACCAATAATCGCAAGTAAAAAGGACCTTTTACAAAATTAATTTTGTTAATATACCTCACACACTGCTTGTTGTGTTTCATTACAATATCTACCAACCTATGTATGTATGTTAAAACCCCTTTAAAGAATTGCTACCCTCGATTTTGTGTATGAATTATATCGGCAATCCCGTTAAAATCCCGTGAAAGTTCATGCCCCTCTTATATCTGGTGCTAGCTGTCTGTATCTTATTTGATCAAAACCTCTTTAGTCGTTAAGAAGTGATTGCGGAGCGAACATACTTCGTGCATTATGTCTTTATGACAGTCATGTTATCAGTGATAGTTCGCATGATAACTATCACTGATAACATGACTGTCATAAAGACATAATGCACGAAGTATGTTCGCTGGTGTGGTTTGTTTATCTCTTGATTAAATTACTCATCTGGTGGGTTTTGATATTCTTCTAGGTCTAAAATGTTCATCCTCGGAAGCGTCATTCGTGTGAGAGAGCTAGACGACTGTCACAGCCAGAAAAAGAAGAAGTCGAGAAGCAGGTGTCAGAGTGGCTGAAGAAGGGGATTATTCAGGAGAGCAATTCGGAGTTCGCATCACCAGTTGTCCTCGTGAATAAGAAAAATGGAGAAAAACGCATGTGCTGCGATTTCCAGAGGATCAATACAAAAATGGTCAAGGATCATTTTCCTATGCCATTGATTGATGACGTTATAGAACAGCTTCAACATGGTAAAGTTTTTACGACGCTCGACCTTGTCAATGGATTTTACCATGTCCCAGTGGAGGCAAGTTCAATGAAGTATACTTCGTTCAATGTACATAATGGGCAGTATGAGTTTCGGAGGGTGCCTTTCGGTACTTGTAATTTCCCGGTGGTGTTTACGAAGTTTATAATGACGGTGCTTAAACCATTGATCAATAAAGGCATGTTTCAGGTATATATGGACGACGTTATAATACCGGCGAGTAATTGCGAAGAAGGACTACAGCGGCCGCTGATGGTATGAAACCTTGGGTTGGGTCATTCGGGGCGAATTCGAAACAGGATGGCCGAATGTAGGGTCCGAAATCCCGGTTGAGCCCCCAAATTCTGTAGGGTTACTGCTCCACAGAATTGTTTCGAAAGATAAAAAAATCGTACACTGAATTTATTTTTGGTTTATCGATCCCAAATTTAACTTTTAAGTACCTACATTTTATTAGAAAATAATAAACAATAAATTGTTACCGATTATAAAAATAAATTCAGTGTACGATTTTTGTATCTTTCGAAACCATTCTGTGGAGCAGTAACCCTACATGTATATGTGTAAATGTTAAGAAAATGGTCCCAAATTGGATTGCTGCAGATATATAGTTTTGAAACAATGCTGAGATCTTTTCCAAATGACAAAACCAGATTAAAGATAAGTCTATTGATCCTCGGGCATTCTTCCCCTATAGTCTTTGAGATATCAATTATGCATGCAATACTTACGTCATTTTAATGTTAAAATCAGATTATGTTCATGTTTTTAGTCCCAAAGTCAAGTTAACTATTGAGTTTACAAGAGTCCTTATTGAGGCAAACTAAAAATCCATGTTGAAGTTTATTTCCATATAAAAAAATTCAGACCTTCGTAAAAGAGGGGATTCATACTTAATCTTATTTTGTAAAGTCCTTCAGATTTCCAGATAGTTCCGAGAAGGATGTTAATGCCACAGACATTTTCGGGGGTATTAAGGACCTCAAAAACAATGGAATGACTAGAACGAGTACCGGTATTTAAAGAAGTAGCTGAATTTCCTGATGATTCTTAGCACATGAACGCAGAGGAATCAATTTCTTCGAGCAAATCTAGATAATGAAGTGACGGACGGTTCATAAAATTGTCTTTATAGTAAGTTGGTCTTTATTACAGCCCTTGAAGGTTAAGTAACGGACCCAAAATACACAAGTTATTCATTGCTGACGATGAAGCCCATCATTAGCGAGGATCCTTTTCATTCTTGCAACGAGCACTTACTCATCGTATGGGTGGAAGTTTTGGAGAGAAATATGAACCTTTTAAATAAAAAATACACTTTTATGATTCCAAACACTTATTTGAATTGGACAATGATTTCCACACTTTCCAAGAGTGAAAAGTTTAACTATCTTGGATAGATGGCGATGCAACTAGTGATGACAATATTAATCATCGCGGAACCGTAAGAAGCATAAAATGGCGAAAAAATTTGGTAAAAACGTATGAGACTAAAAAACAGTAGCTGAAATGACGATGCTTCATATGGCATCAGAATCAACGAGTGTTGACCGAATAAGAAGTTCGAAAATTCGAGAAAGCCTTCCAGTCAAAAATATGTACCATACAATTATGGCACGACTGGCTCAGCTGCTATTTTCGCGTTAGATGGAGGGAACCCGTAAAAAAGGCAATATCATACAAAATTCTAATAAAATCGTAAAGGAGAAACAGGAAAGACAGGCCTAAAAAGTCTTGATTCAGAAATTACAACACAAACACCAGTATTCGGTTGTCCTCAGAAATGGAACAATGCAAAACGGGGAGACTTGCCGACGCTTTCTGAAGTAAACCCGACACACCCAAGGCAGATTTCTAGTGCGAATCAGACAGTTAGAAGAGTTGTGATCCAGCTGAGATCAAGATCATAGTGGCACAAAAAAAAATTGAATAAGGTTGAATTCAAGTTGGATTGGCAAATAATCAAAGTCATCAAGAAGTACAACACGGCTTAGCCATCTGCCTAGAGCCAATGTTTGTGACTGTTTTTCCACTACAAAATTTATCAGTATAAAGTCCAAAAAGATTTTAAAATTCCAACAACATATTTGTTCAGATAATAAAAATGAATTTATTCTAAAAACTTGGAAAATCCAAATTAATTCATTCGCATATAAATATACAAGGGATACATTACTGTCAGCTGTTTTTGTTTCGCACTTACAATTTGGATTAATATCATATTCCAATTGCAAACGCATAATGAGAATATTTTAATCTACATAAAAGCCTCGATATAATATACATACAAAAAAAAAAAAAAAATACAAAACAAAAACGATTTTTTTTAAAAAGAAAAACCGCACAAATCCATTTCATCTCATTCGCATAAAAATTCAATCGCAATAGAATTTGCATTTCTATAATTGAAACTTTGCCATTCCGATTCTTGTCTCTATATAGTCTCGTGCTCCTCGTCGCGCAACGATTCGTCGTCATCGTCCTGTGATATCATAATTTCGGGAAGCGCTTTGACGGATAAATTTCCACTTAAATCTCAAAATTGGATTTTCCTATAAAATTTGTTGTTATATTAAAAAAAAAAATGTCAGAAGGCAACTTTTACGGCTGCTGCTGTATGGTAGCAAAGGAAAGCGGAAACCGCAACGTAAAATAGCGCCAACATAAAAATTGAAATTTCAATTGAATTTGTATTTTTTACTTTTTACCTTTTTTTTTATTATTTTATTCAGAGTTGTGTTGTTCGTCTGAATTATCTTTTTCCAATCTACACAGAAAAATTTGCAGGGGTTAGGGATAATAAATATTCAAAAGGACTACACTGCAAGTCAATCGACTGAAGGGTTGTTATCCTTACCACACACACAAACCCCCACTAACACAAAAAATGAAACTCTCGTAATTTATATTTCAATATGTAATCTGATGATTTTCGCGCGCACTACCTTTCATTTCAATTCTGCTACTGGTAATGGTAATACTGATCCTTCAATCCAAACAGATGCTTTGGTGTTCTGTTCTGTTCAGTTCTGTTCCTCTTGAGAAAACATTCAACGGAAAATTGCATTTTTATTGATATAAAAAAAAAAAGGATGCTGGGAAAGTTCTGGGCGATTATGTTCATTCAGCTTTCACAGATTTTACGAATATAAAGGAGGGAAAAGATTAGGATGTACTTAGAAAATACAAAGAATGATGCCACTCACAGAAAGGGATTGGCTCTGAAATTGAGGAAGCAAAAGTGTCTGTTGCAGAGGAAAAATATTTAAATTGAAAACTTTATTTTTTTATTTGGATATTGACACGTTTTTTCTTACGGATGTATAGCTGCAATTGATACTTCAATTTATGACGGCAACCGAACAATCAATTAGATTTTTTAGATGCGGATAATTCTTCACTGGAGTTTTCAGTTAATAGAATTTAGTTGCACTTTAGTTTCCGTTTTCAAGTTTAATGAAACTCTGGAAAACCATCCGATAAAAAATTGTCTCAGGAAACGGAAACATTTTTATAAACGGTTTGAAAGTTTTTAAAGAAACAGGTAAATTGTTGATAAAATGGTTTACCTCACACAACAGTGGACCCATTCATTGTAAGTAGGGGAAAGGGTGGAACAGTGCGACACTTTTTTTTTTCAAACAATTACATCTCCGAACCCTTTTGAGCTATTAAAATTGTTTTTTAATGGTATCCTACGACATGTTTTCCCCAAATGTTGTCATTAAAAATTTTAGTGAATAAATAAAGACAATTTCACCATGAGTTTAATTGTTGAAGGAAATCAAACAGTCTCATTGTTTGACGGGAGTTGGAAGTCTGAGACAGTGTAGGACTGTAAAGTAATTTTAATAAAAATGCGTCTTAAACAATTTTGTATATTAAAAAAATACATATTATTTTCGTTTAACATATTAAGTACTTATGAACATATATGAACAAGATTGACAAAAAACATATGCATGTAAGATAAAACCCTTTTCGAAAGGAACATCCATCTTTGACCATGTCAACAGCCTTTTTCATTGCCTCAATGAGACGTTAATGTCTCAGTCGCACGTTGTCCTAGCTGACGACAAAAGCTAAATAAAATATAAATGAATAAAAAGATGTCTCACTGTTCGACTTTTGAATCTGTCTCACTGTTTAATTTGTAGCATTTCCAGGGAAAAAATATTTGAACAGGAGAGTATCAATTCCACTGTAGATTTTTTTTTTTTTTTGTATAATGAAAGAACACAATAATTGCAACAAACAATAATATAAACAATAGTACGGTATAATTTGTCGTAACAAAACTAATTTTTCAGATCCCGGTTCTTTTCCTTCCTGGCCCTTCTTTTTCTTTTCTTTTATATAGGTACCTTCGAAGCTTGGATCCATCAGACAGGAGGTCTTAAAATAAAACGTAAACTACTACAACTTACATCAGACAGGCGGTCTGAATCATTCCACCAACTACGAAGGGTTCGTAGCATCGAGACGCAGCGTATGGCCATGGGCCCAACATAACTAAATGTATTTATGTAAAAGATGGACCGTTAGCTATTATTCTTATCTATTCTCCCCAATCCACCCCTAATCGAACGAAAGTCCAACAAGTTTATCATTCGCGATTAGGAATTTCTGCCAAACTCTCCTTCCAGTATAGGGAAGACTACAAATAGCTTCGTTCTAAAATCTCCACAATTGATGTATTTGATTTTGTTTTTCATTCGGAAGAGGAAAATTGCACAGGTGAAAAACTGAATTTCTTTCGTCTTCGTCAAAACTTTCTTTTTCGAAATACGAAAACTTGGTTAAGAGGTGAATGCGTCCATCAAATTCCCGATGATGACGACGCACAATTGAAGAGAAAGGGTGAGTAAGCGAGACCGTCGAATTCCATCTCTGTTCACTTACTGCCTATGTAGTATAGCTGAGTAATGACGAGATCAGATTCCGCGGTCTTTGATTGGCTGAAAACCAGATGAATTGGAAAACAAGATGAGACCATCCAGGACCAAGAAAATCCTGGAAGGCCACTTCTAGTTTGGCAAGCAAAAAAGAATGTTTTCAATTTTGGAAAAGTGAAGGAAAAGAAAAGTTTTGATTTCGAGGAAGAAAGAATTTCAAGAGTTGGTTATAGAGTTAAGTGTAGAAGCGTTAAAAATGACGAATTTATTTGGAAAAAGAAAATTTGAAATTTTGAAATTGTGGATGATTTATTGACAAGAAGCAGGAGAAAGGAAATAAGGAGGGAGAAGTTGGCAGGAGGCAATCTGAACAGAAAAAAAAACAAAGCTCAGTACATATTTCATTTGATTTATCCAGGTCGTATTAATTTAGTTGCTTTTCATTGCTAATTTTCTTCGAGAAGAAGAAAATTATCAAGAAAGATATATACATATCGTTTGGGCTTTCTTTCGGAAGATTTACGGGACCCGTGACTTTTTCTCTTTGTCTATTCGGTAGCAACGGGCAATCTTTTTTTTTTCAACTCCATTTTGTAAAATTGAATTCGTTTGAAAAGATTTTGGGTTTTATCCCTATACTTAGAGGTTTCTCAAACCAATAAATAGTTTTAAAATCCCAATTCGGGAGTAAAAACTCTTGTCTTATCATTTATCGTTTCATTTATTTTTGTTGTTGCACCGCCGATTTTAATTTAGGTTTGGAAATTCCTCAAAAAATTTTCTGGCGCCCGTTTTCACTAACTATATGTAAGTACGCCCTTTGTGGCAATCAATTAAATTATCTCTAATCATTTTCAGATCAATTTCATTAATCGAATAAATTTGATATTCGATCAACAAAATTACATATTGTCGAACCAACCATTTTCTGAGCTAGCCAATCTGACAGCACATATTGGATGCTGTCATTGCTACACGTAATCGAACGCACCTTTCAAACAAAGTGTCATTTAATCGAAAATTTAACCCTATGGCGTGCACTTCGGTTTGTGATTCTCTTTTTTTATTTGTAAATACGAGAATCGTTTTGGAAATAATTGTTTGTGGATACGTATATCCGAAGTCGCAGTTTGCAAGTTCGTTCATCATAAAAAAAAAAAATTTGTCATCCTAATTCTCGCGTTCGGTTCTCTGTAACAACAAAAAGGTTCGCTTAACTGAATATTTGAAGTTGCGACACAAGTTTTTAAAACACTTTTTTTCTGTTTTTATCCATAGAGAGCACAGGCGAAACTGGATGTTGTTTGAAATAGAAAGAAAACATGAAAAATGGAGAAGGAACGTTATTGTCTGCATCGAAATGTTTGTGCGTATTTCGGGGAAGTACTCAAATGGAATGCCTCACTGTTTGCACTGTCTCACTGTTCCAACCTTTTCCCCTACATTGTTTCGGAATAAGTAAGATCAAAGACCTATCTGCCCGATCCACAAAAAAAAAAAAGAAAGAAGAAAGCCTACTCTGCGTCAACTATAGAAGCATAAAGTCTTTGCATCAAAGATCCTGCCAAGCGTTTTATGTGATCCTCATAAGCCGTTTGCTGATGATCTAATAGGTCCTTACCAATGTGGTTTCAGACCTGAAAAATTAACGATCGACCAAATCCTTACATCACACCAAATCCTGGAGGAAATCCAAGAATTTTACATCGATACGCACCACCTGTTTGTCGATTTGTTAATAAAGTTGAACTCTATAGTGCCATATACACTTTTAGAATTCACGCTTAAATGAAACAGCTTATCAGGATGAAGTTGCAGAATGCCCACTGTTCCGTCAAAGTTTGTAGGGACTCTACTGAAACCTTCGACACCAACATGAGGGCTAAGAAAAGGTGACACACTGTCATGCAGCTATTTTAACATTGTGCTTGAAAATTTAATACGGAACACAGAGCACCATCTTTAATAAATTGACACAATTACTTAGGTTTTAAAATTACATTACATAACATTACATTACCATCTACACCGTAGATGAATCGACGAAGTAGACACACTTACAAGCACTGTCAGCTGAGGCCATCGGCTCAAGACAACACAAGACAATCACAAGACAGAGAGAGACATACAGAATAGAAGAGAGAAGAACACACAACATATGCCAACAGCACGCAGTTATTAGCTTGACGGTTCTCCATCTAACTACTAACCACGCGCAACGATGCTTGATTTACTGATCAATTGGGATGCGATGGTTTATCAGAGCCAAGGCCCTTAACAGTTTTAAAATTATTGTTAGAACTTCCCACATAAATAAGACAGACATGAAGTCATATACAAAAATAATAAACAATACTGGACTTAAGTGCCTTCCCTGTGGACCTCTATAAAATCTCTTATTTTCAAAATCATTTCTATAGCATTTTAGGCAATTTGTTTTCACGGTGCGGAAGTGAAGATCGTTATAGGTACTGTTCATTTTTTTAGGTCAAGTTAACCTAGTGTTAATCTTTATAACAGTTTAAGGATTTTGAAAACATTCAGCCGTCGAAATTAAGACAACTTAGTTGCACACCATGACATTTCTCTCTTTATTTATGGCTTCCAATTAAATGAAATTTTTTTGCTAATAATAAAAAAAAGTGTATCATTATTTTAAACAATGTCAAAAAAAAAACATCACCTTGGTAAATTCAATTGTAAGAGTATTCTATCCGAGATCCAAGTATGGGGTATCTCTTTGCACTTGTCTTCTATTCCTATGGTCCTTTTTATAAAACAAAATAAAATGCTAATTTTCTCGCTTTGCATGTCCTTTGTCTGAACTTTATCGAACCGTTAAGATAAAAGAAAGTACAAAATTTCTTTTTTCTTTTCTTTTGTGCCCAAAGCATCTAAATGAGGAGCATTAGAAAATACTTTGAGCGAAAGAAAAAGGAAACAAAGGGGAAAAATAAAAAAAAAAAAAAACATACAAAAGATTCAAGGAGATCAAACTTTTTTATATTTGTTCAAATAAAATAAACTTTTGTATGCTTTATTTTATGCAAGAAACAACTGTTTTACCTTTTTGTTTCTAAAAAAAAGGACGTCCTCTGAACTAATTATTTTTGTTTTCTTTTTTTTTCAATTCCATTGAGTCACTTAGATAGAATCATATTATTTGACAAAGAGGTAACTAAGCTCGAAGCATAAATAAATAAGCTTAACTTCATCAAAAATGACCTCAATAAAAAAAGAAAATTCTTTTATTTGTACATTTAAATGAAATAAAATCAACAAATGAAGTGCTGAACGAATAGGGTTCCGTTATACGTTTGTTTTTAGTATCTTTATTTTCTGCAAACTGAATTCATCATTGTACATTTTGAGTGTAAGTGTACATTGAGTGTGAGGGTAAGAGAACCAACTAAGGCGGGTAACAGTACTTTTGTACTTACTTATGATGGCTCAACTAGATCGTGGTGCTCCTAATATCCTTTTCTAGCCAGCTCGATCTCTAGTCTTCAGTCTCACACTCCGAGTAGCTGGCGATCTTCCTAAATACATGGTTAAGGACTACACATTGGCTTTTGACTATGCTTCTAGTTTGGTGTTGGCAACTCTACATGGCCCAGCCATCTTAGTCGTTGAATTCAAATTATATTGGCTAGGCGTATGGTATGCCGCTCTTAGACACTTATAGTTCATCCTTGTATCTTCTCCGCCAACAGACACAGACACTTCTTTTTACTTGCGATTATAGGTACTAAAAGGCAAGTTATGCATTCGTAAAAAAAAATTCTAACAATTAAACATGACATTACGATGATAGAGAAGAAAGAAAAAAGAGGGTCCGACAATTCTGTCTGTCTGTCTTTCCGTATGTCTGTCTGTCTGTATAGTTACCTACAGCCTAAACGGCTGGACCGATTTGCTTTAAACTTGGTACATAGTATTATTATGACGTGATACAGAGTAATTTTTGGAATTAGCATTCTAGCTCTAAAACTAACGGTACCTGCCATACGATTTTTAGTGAAAAATTAATTTTTCTCAAAAACGGCTCCTACGATTTTGATAAAAATTTCTGAATAGTGTTTTCTGTGCAAACTTTATGTTTTGGTTGGAATAGATTTTTCAGGAAGTCTTATAACCTTACCTCCCATAGGACTAGTTTTTTAAATCAGATTTTCTCGTTAGCCATTTGACAGATTTCGCTGAAATTTTTAATGTAGAAGCCCTTTTAAAGACAGACAAATATATACATACATTTTAAAATTTTTGTTTTTTTTTCCAAAAACTGTTGTAGCTATTTTTTTTAAATTTTATTTTTCTGATAAAAACTACAGAGCGCTAGAAGTTGGCATACTCAAAAAAAAAATTGGAATAGACCTACTTTGGAAAAGTTTTTCAAAAAAAAACTGTTTTTTGAAAAAACTGGTCGAACAATTTTGAAAAAAAAATCTTAAAATTTCAAACAATAAACGAAATCAGATGACTTACTTCATTTTTTTCCAAAAAACGTTTAATTGGTGATTTTTAAGTGATCAGTAAAATTTCATATCATTATTTCCCTGCTTTTTGCCAAAATCTCAAACCCCAAGACCACTGTCACACATTAGAGCAATTTTGCCCGACCCAGTCATGCACTTAATTTATGGTGGATTTACATTGATCTGCATCATCTGCAAAAATAGAGGATGCAAGATACAAAAATCATACTAGTGTGATAGAGAGGTAAGACCAAAATGCAGACGTCTGCATGGATGCAGATTATAGGAAATTCGACTCATGCAGATGAAAGTTATGGCGAAGACGAACATGTTCATCTTTTTTATAGCGTTTTCATCTGCACCATAATTTTTTTCATCTGCACCATAATTTTTCTTGTTGAGCTGTCAAAACAATCACTTGTTTTTTTTTTATTATTGTTTTACAAAAGCGCTCCATTTCATTTAGAGGACTTTAAAAATTAAAAATATGGCAACAAAAGCAGTAAAAACAAAAAAGTAAGTACATAATATATGTATTTATTTATATATTGTATCCATAATTGAATGTATTTGTTAAAATTCATTTTACTTCTTTAGAAAATGATAATTCAATGGACATCTTTGAGGAAGTTCAGGAATACCAACGCAGCCCGAACTGACTGGATTAAATATATGTTGTATTCTTGTCTCCCAACTGCCCTTCGAGAAGTACTACACAAAAATGGGACAATGGCATGATGTTTCTCGTCTTTGGAGGAAGCTCAAGAGAAAACCATCGCCGAGGATTTAGTTGTGACCAAATATAAATTGGCTGGTGAAATTGTTAATAAAACATTGAAAGCAGTCATCGATCTCTGTGGTGCTGATGCCTCTGTGAGGGAAATTTGTACAAAGAGTGATAGTCAAATGACTGAAGAAACAGGCAAAGTTTACAAAAAGGAAAAGACTTAAAAAAGGGAATTGCATTCCCAACCTGTGTATCAGTTAACAACTGTGTGTGCCATTTTTCACCAACGAAGAATGACCCCGATTGCATTCTGAAAGAAGGCGATGTTGTCAAAATAGATTTGGGTGCACATATTGATGGATTTATTGCTGTAGCAGCACACACAATTGTCGTTGGAGCATCTAAGGAAAACAAAGTGACGGGCAAGAAGGCTGATGTAACCCTCGCTGCTTACTGGGCAGTACAAGCTGCTTTAAGGCTGATTAAAGATGGAGCTAGTAATTATGCAATCACCGAAGCCGTACAACAAGTTGCCGAATCGTATAAATGCAAACCAATCGAAAAGGCATGCTCAGTCATCAATTGAAACAATTCAAAATCGATGGCGAGAAGACAATTATTCAGAATCCAAGCGAAGCCCAACGCAAGGAACACGAAAAATGTACTTTTGAAACTTTTGAGGAGACTAAGGCACGAATGGGTGTTGTTGAATGTGTTTCCCATAAGATGATTGAACCATTCCAAGTGTTATCTGAAAAACCAACTGAATACGTGGCACAATTCAAACACACTGTCCTGCTGATGCCAAATGGTGTCAATTTGGTTACCGGCATTACATTCGCTGAGCAGAACTTCACCAGTGAGCACAGTATAGCTCAACCTGAACTCAAGGAACTCGTAAGCACCCCCATTAACCCCTCAAAAAGTGCCAAGAAGGGTAAGGGTTCCAAGAAAAAGGTTGCCAGCGAATCGGAATCAGCAGCGAAAGCAAAAGTAGAATCAACACCAGCAGCTGTTGAAACAAAGGCATAATTATTGTTCAACACTCTACTTACTTATGTTTAACGGCATATTGTTTTAATATTTTTTTCTTCTTCTTTGTTTTTTATTGAGGACGAATATAATTTTTATTTTTTATTTTCTTCTTGAATTCAACAACAACAAAAAAACGGAAAAATAATAACAAAACACAAAAAAAAACAGCGACGATAAGTTTAAAACTTTTATAAGATTATTCGAAATAACAAGTGCAGCCAGCTAAAATAAATTGTTTATAAAAAAAAATCAAATTATTTGAAATAATTAATAAAAAAAAAATCAACAACAACAACCCCGTAAAAAAGAAAATATTTCTTGTAAATAATTGGACAACTCCGTTACGTGAATTGTTTACGAAAGAGTTGTATCACGGTTGCGAAGCTTCATTAGACCTGTTAGGAGAGTTTCGGATTGCAAAATTATGCAAAGGGGCTCCTATTTAATCCATTTTTGTAGATTTAACGTGGATATTCCAAGTTTCCGGATAACGTTGCTGATGTGAGTTGAGAGGTCAGTAAGGTCCGAGTTGGTCTTTGGATCTCTAAAAAACATCATTTAAAAATGAAAGTATTTTCTAAAAGAGTCTTCTTACCTTCGAGGAAACAAAATATTCCACATTGATAGGGAGACAGCTTGCGATTCAAAGCCAAAGTATTTTCCCTGCTGTTTTCGATGGAATCCAAAAGTAAGGCTGCGGAATAAAAACGAATCGATGAACACTCACCTCATGTAGCAGATTCCAACTTGAATTCCGATCTTGTACATGTCGGCAGCACACTCCTTCCTAACCTTGCATCTTTCATTTCGAAATCCGAAGTCCAGAGCCAACGATGGATTGAAGAAAAAGTTTGTTGCCAGGACTGTCGCACGGGGAATATCAATTCGAATGGCATTATCCCCTCTATCGGCACTGAGACTGAGATTTTGCGATTTGATAATTAAAGGAAGTTCACTTCGGAAAGGATTCTTGACATGCAAAAGCTTATCTCGAAGTACAGGGCTTGTAATGAATGAAAACTTGCCCAGATAAGAAAATAAACACTTTGTGAGAAAAATTATCTTTATGTATTAAAGCAAAACAGATGACTTTGACATCTGTCATCGGGCTTTAAAAATTATAGCAAGTAAATACTGGTAGGTATATGTGTACTCTTTCACTCTTTCGTGTTATGTCGTATAGTTCCTCCGCTTTACTTTTCTGCAAATTTGCAGATGCAGACGTCGAAGATTACATGTAAATCCACCATTACTTGCGATTATAGGTAGGTAAGGTAACTATAAGGCAAGTTATGGATTCGTGCAAAAAAAAAAATATGAGATAATAACCACACATGGGTCTTTTTTCATTTTTGCTCTGGGTTGAAAAATGACGGTGCCTGACATAATTTGAACCAAATCTGCCTCTAGACCCAGTTTCGCGGTAAGAGTTGTCAGCTTCAGCTGAAATCAAAGCTAAAACATTTTTTTTCTAGATGTTCATCAAACTTTTTATATTTTTAATAATTGCATTACATGCTCCTGCTTTTATAATTTTTGATCTTTTTACTGCCACGTCCACCATGCCATTGAGTTCCAGTTGTTCTAAAAACCAGAACATACATTCCAGCTTGTTTGATGGTTTCATGGAGTCACTTGAATAACTCTTGTTTTTATTAACCCAAGCGTTTTTCCACCCTTTGTTGCCTATCACGAAAAACGGGAAGTACCACGCCACCACAACAACAAGGATATTCTTACCCTTTCTCATTAAGATACATTTTTAATCATGATTCTGTTTAGACTAAAATATATAATATGTATAACTTTCTGTGTACAGCAATGTGTAGGTTCCAAAATAATTGAAGTCATCGTTACAGTAATTTCCAGTTCTAACCAAAAATAACATTCCTTTTATTTCAAATATTAATAAAACCGCCCACAAGTTGAACTTTTAACAACAAAACACTTTTCCCCACGAGACAAACAGTTATGAAGGAACTCCCACAACCCCTGAACGGAACGCTGAACCATCAGCTCTCGCCTACACTGCGTAGGAATACCAGCACCAGCTCTACTCCTTTCATTCCTGTGAGTTGATTAAAATAAAATCACCCTCTGGAGTGCTTTATTCGATAAATTAATTAATTCAACTAACTTCGTCATTAAACAAAACTCTAAACTCATTCTCCCTTCTTGATCCCCGATTCCCTCATGTTCTATGTGTAGTTCACAGCAGTTATTCCCATTGTGTTGACTCTGCGGTTTTGGGAAAAGGACAATTCGCATCTCGTTCCAGGAGTATGACACTAAACCCTTCCTAATAAACATTTTGTGCAGAAACTTTTTAAGTATTGTCTGAGCGCTAGTTTTTTTTTTCTATTCACTCGCTTACCCTAGATCTACTTCATTTAACTCACTCTCTCCGTCTCTTTCATATTTTCATTCTTTGTCTAATTTTATATGCTTACTGTTATTCATGCTCATTGCTAGCAAAAATCCCCATTAGCGGTTGAGCTTAATGACATTTGAAAAGTTTTGACGTATACAGTAGTAATTAACGGTGAACAATGTGTGTCTGATCTGAATGAATTTACCAAGTACCAACATAAATATCCTTGTGTCATGGCTATGGTGATGGTTATGGCGAATAGAGAGTGTAACAACTATTTGTGTCAACGGAAATTTCAACCGAGAGTACGGTTATCCTGCTATGTTTTCGCTTTGGTATGATGGAAGTTGTCCTTATGTATGAGATTGTATGTGTTGGAACTTCCTGGTTCACTCGTTCGGGTCAAAACGAAATTGCACGTTTTATGGTGTGCCTAAGGGGTGCGCGATATCCAAAATGGATTATTCACACCAAGCAAATTATGCACACATTATAGCGTTTCGTTAAGACTTTAGGGGAAGGGAGATAAAACCCGGCCATTTCGAGAATGGAATGTTAAACATAACCCCTTTTTCCAACTTAAATTCCAGACAAGATTTTCAATGGCCTGCAACTAGCATTAATGACTTGCAATTTGCATAAGTAGCGGGGACGGGAGATCCTCTATGAGATAGCCGCCTCAAAAGAAGGATACAAATAGTTGGAGCATAAATGAGGCGATAAGTTGGCCGAACTGGCTTAAAGTACTCTGCATAATATTATAACTAAAATTTTCAACGTTGTATTGATTTTTTTTTTGGGTGCCGTTTCCGTTGAGTTGAATATTTTAAGCAAAGAGAAAGTTCTGTAATTTTCGAAGCCTATTAAAATGGATGCCGTAGGTTTTTTTTCTATTTTAATTATTTTGATTAAATTTTAATAATTTACATTTAAAGTCTTGCAGCAATATACTGCCAGACCTTTGTTTGGCAATACTTTACACGAATATATTTATGGAGCTAGAACTAACCTTGTTTACATGAATGAACAACTGAGGTTCAATGAATTGAGCATCCACTCTTTTTTCTAATTTTTCCAAGGACATACTCCTAGAGGGTTAACAAAGTAGTTGTGTTGAATCATGGCAATTCTGAAGGTCTACGTATCCTGACTGGAGATTACTGAAATGACTTCACCCATTTTCAAGTTCAAGTTGCTCAAATTCTGAAAAATCCAAACCACCCTGTAAAGAAGGTATATACTTTGTTTTTATTTTTCTCTTGTTGTTGTTGCCAACCCTGAACAGCGACAAACTTGTCAATACACCAACATCTTTTTCATTCTTTAAATAAAAGATTTTCCGCTTGTAGCAAGAATAAGAGAACAAAGTCGGTCACCATTCTGTGTTCTCTTTCTATGCTGCCAACACTACCCACTACCCAGTAATGCTAGAACTGAACGAAATTTTCTCTTTCGTTACTTCAAATGAACAGGTTTTTTATACATATTGAAGGAAAGTGTACACGAAACGGTGGCCATTCATGCAAAGTTGGTTGTATTTCAACATAGAATACTCAGTCTAGTACAAGTTACAAGAATGTACTAGAAGGAGTAAAGTCAATATACAATATACAGCACAGACTAATACAGACCGCCAAATCGTACTCCTCTTGCCTGAAACACCCTAGAAATATTTGTTCCTGTCTGTGAATACGCGTACATCTCTGGCTGTGCATTTTGTGATAGCTACCATCTCTACGGATGCCATTTTCTTGTGTGTGTTTACTGCTTCCATTTAAAAAGCAAGGGAAAGCGTAACACTGTCAAAATTAATGGCATATCAGTTGATTTTCAGCTTGTAGGGAAAAAGAGAGACCATACAGTGAGTTAGCGGTCTGTATCTTAAGGCCCCGACCCATAGAATCCGTTGCGTCCGTGCGTCCGGCAAATCAACTGACAGCTCGATTAAATACACGCGTTCTTACTAGAAGTGGTATATAGACAACGCAACGGACAGAAGTAGCTGAACTTTTAACTTTTTCTTCTCCGGCAATCCGTTGACAGATGGTTGACAGCAATTTTTTTTCGATTTGAAGTGGTTTCGTTTTGGCATTGAAGAAGAGAAATATATTTCTTCTTCTAAGGGTTTTGATTACAGTTGTAATTATGTAAAGCATAATATTTTGCAGCATGTTCGAAGAAAAAAAAGAGAAAAAAATGGAACGTCAACGCATTCATTGGGTCACCCCCAATCCGGCGATCCGGCAAACGTCAACGGATGCGTTGCCGCAACGGACCAACGGATTCTATGGGTTGGGGCCTTTATTGGTCCATGGTATGCAGAACCTTTAGTACTCTCGTGTTGACATTTGACTGTGGTATTCTCTAGTGCCTCGTTTCTAATAGCTTATATTTAAAACAAAGTGAAGTGGTCTCTAATATGAAGAGTTTGCAACACTGATTATAATAACAGTATAACAGTTTCTATAAGAAGGTTTCAAAGGATTTGTGTAACTGCTTGGACTATAGAAACCAAATTACATCATCTTTTTGTTTTTTTTTAAAGAGGAAACGATAATTGATTTAGCTTAAAGCTAAATTTTCTCTTTATGAAAACATTTTCCGCCCACAATACAAGTTCCTTTAGACGTAAGCTATAAGCTCCAAAGAAAAAGAAAACACCAATTTTCACGAGTAATCACCCATTCGTGCAAGCAAAGAATCTGTCACCCACGAACTTTAAACTTTTGATTTTTCTACGTTGTTCTGCAGCAAGCAGCAAGAAGGATGCCAGTGGCATTGGAGGATAATCTCTCTCCCATTTTTTATTTCATACTGGATAAGTACAGAGGATAAGTGCATGTGTGTGCTGATGACGCGAAAACTTTTATTTTTATGAAAGACCAAAACCAATTTTTTGTGAATCTCTTAAGCCATGCTGGCATTGCTCTGCACGCTACGCCGCGCCGCCACCACGCTCCGTCGTCGCTACCACACCACGGCATCATGGTGAGGCGAGAGGTATCTTGATAACAGCAGGATAAAAAAAAAAAAATTATAAATATGGGAAGAAACATTTTTTTGTGCTGTTGTTGTCCTTGCTTCCTTTACAGATGAATGCATAAGTCATAAATCTCTGGTGTGTCGCCCCGTTTTCCCATGTTGTATAAACATGCACAACACACAAAAAGGCAATCGGCAAGGACACGTATGCTGCCGTTTGGATGGCACTGAGGTTGGATTTGGGGTAAGAGCCACTCCCCAATTTTTTTCAACTCTTTGATTGAACACAAAAGGAAGGGGGTGGGGAATGATGGGAGCACAAGAGAACATTTTGTACAAGTTCGTTGTTTCAGGAACTGTAAGTGGTAGAGCTGCATTGTAGTTATGATTAATTGTTTTTTCTTTGTTGTTTTCGATGCTTAAATTTTTTTCCTTTTTTTTTTATTTTATTTCATGGTTTTGTTCTTTTTTTTATTTACTTTTTTTCTTTTTCAAAAAGGGAACCAGGAGAAAAGAGTAAAATTTGTATTTGTGTTTTGTTTTGTTTATTTCTTGGAAGCTTTTTATATTAAAAAACTTTTGTAATGTTTTGATTTTGTTTTTGTTTTTTTCTTTTTTTTTTCATTCATTGTAGTTGACGTGAATGAGTCTGGGAAAGGTCTCCTAGTTAGACGAACACGTTTCGCACATCTGGGAATTATACGATTGCAATAAATGTAAATAAATGTTTCCAAGTAAAAATGTGCAGAAAAGCGGAAGAAAGTTCTGAGAAAATACCGAAGACGACGACGACGACGACACGGTGCTTTTTATGCAACCAAGCTTGTACTGAATGGTTTTCGTGTGTTTGTTTGTATGTGACGGTGTGCAAGGAGTACCGTACACCATTATTATCCAATTTGAAAGGAAATTACTTGGGAAATCATAACCGTCTCCTGTTGTGAAAGCATGCAGACAAAATTCAAAGACTCAGGAGCTTCTATAGAAATGTTTGGAGTATAAATCAAGTCTTCCACAGTCTTATGTTATTATACCTACTTTTCAGACAGTTTTGTGGGATATCTCCTATTCCATTTTTAATGAACGAAATGCTCATTAGGTATGGAGAGAGTTACAAACACAAATTATATGCCTGAATCTGCCTGACTTGTCCTTTTGGCTGATGGTTGTTGCTAAGTAACTTACCTTGAACTGTGAATTTTTTGCATTCAAAATCATCATCGAACTCTTATTGACAACCTTGAAAAAAATAAGTTCTTCACAAAAGATGATTTGAAGAAAATAGAGCTAGAGGGTGTTTTTTTTAGACGTAAAGAACTTTGTTTTTTTTTTTTTTGAGAGAGTAGAACCATTTTTATTTGAATAGGGTTTCTGGTCATGAATTCACAGCTTCTCCTCATCAAGATTATTCAATGTAGGCACGAAAAAGTCATCAATCATGACTCTATAACTGACTCTATTGATTGTAACACTCTGGCCGACATCGTGTTTAAATAAGTAAGAACTTATTTATGCTTATAAAGCACATCAAATTCTCAGTTTTTCTAGATGTAACGTAGTCTCAACAATGGCTTGAGGATTATCTACATTCCAAATGGGCCAAATGAGGCCATTTCGCTTATTCACTTAACCTTCCAACCAAAAATTAACTCCGCCTCTAAAAAAAAATTTCTTATGAAAATCGAGATCAACAGCTTGCTCGTTTTCAGCCCAATCTGCACAATTTGCATGCGTTGTTCAGGCGTCAGTAGATTCATGATGAAATTGCAAATTAAATAAATCACATAACAGACGACATAATGGCTGTCAAAAAAAGCACCCTTTAATTACTTTATGATTTAGTACATATTTTTTCTGCAAACCAAAAAATATCATTGGAAATTTTGAGTGAAAGTGAAAATGTACATTTAAGTGAGAAGAATTTTGTAGGGAAAAGGACAGACTTAAGGTTGCTATACAGGTTTTGAAAATGAACATGGAAATATGAAATATTTCTGAGGTTTTTGTATGATTTTTCCATACGTTAAGTTGGGCGTCTATGATCATTCAGTCACATGAAGGTAAAATGAAACAGCAACATCTTGTCTTTTCACAGCTTATCACTGTTACTATTCTCAACATTTATGATAACATGTGCGATTGAATAACATTTGAAATATTTAAAAATCTTAAGAACAACAAGGTAAGCATCTACATCTAACCCCACCCGGTATACATCTGCTTTTTGCGAAAGATATAATACAAAATTTAATCCTCAAAAAAACCGATTAAAATATTTATTTCTATTGAAATCCCAGCTCATCCATGAAGCTCTTATGATGGCATCCTACTTCCAATTGAAATCTCACATTTCATTTGCATTTAAAGTCGATATAACACTTAAGTGCTATGAATCAAAAATTAATGTCGTGTAAATGCTATAGCAATGGCAAGGAAATAAAAATCACAATAATGAGAACAAGTGTCAGGATTCAGAAAGGACCTTTATTGCAGCCAATAAAATTTGCAAAGCAGAATAAAGGAATAAGCGAGGCACTAATATGGCTTAACATCCTGTGCACTAGAAGGAAGATATTATTGTATATAGTCCGTTATTTTCGAACAAAAACAACAACTTTCAACCACATAACTGTGGTATTCCGCGAGCATTCGAAAACATTTAACTTCTTTTCTTGTAGAATCCTTTCTGACATTTGTTTTCTGCTTCTTCCTATTTTTGTTTTACTCCGCCGCCATTGTCTTTTATATATACGTGCGTTGAGTCATTGTCATACCCTTTTATGATTATGATTCTGTTACTCGAATACGTTCATTTGGAATTGCTTAACTGACTGCGAAATGACACTTTGCACGTTTTATTGTATAGCTATCCCAAACAAACAAACAAACAAACAGACAGACAAACGGAGAGTGAGAGAGAGAACAACAACATCACTTATACAATGTTTTATACAGACGTCAAATGCAAAGGAGTAGCGGAAATAATACACCGCACCACTGGCGTGGCGCGGTGTGTCTCTGTACAAAACTTCCATTGATTCATGTGGCTGTTAGTGATGGTAATATGATAATGGGATGGGGTGGCATGCCAGGATGAGCCCCCAAGTGGATGCCTTTTTTTTTGTATTTGTATACACAGATAGAGTAAAAGATACTTTTAACCGAAAATGTCAAGTGGATGAAAGCAAAAATAAAAACCAAAAAGGATTTTAATGAAGCTTGAAGTCGATTATCTGCAAATAGGAACTTAAATATTTATACCCATGACTGTTTTAATGTGAGTATTCAATGCTTTGTGGCTATGGTTGATAAATTTTGCTTCGAAATGGTACACATTGATACACGTTGATAGCATACATGACAACGACAACACAGATGAGTTTGATTATGCGAATGGGAATGGGATAATTTTTTTTTGTTTTTGTTTTTTATGGTAAATTGTATGGGAGTAAAATCATGGTCTTTTTAAGTTGGGATTTTCAGTCAATTAATGTTGGGTGATTGAAAGCAATGAGTTCTTTGTATACTTTAAATAGATCAATATCACTTTTGTTTGCCATAATATCCTTTGGATAAGGGTATTTGCATGATTTAACGTCTGAAGTTAGTTTGGGTAGATATGTAGGTATAAATAATTGGCAAATTACTTCTTGGTAATCCGACAACAATGGAAAAAGTTTTTTGGAATTAAGAAGGCATTAGGTACAATAATTACTTTTGTTTTCTGTTGGAAGATTCAAAGGATGGGATTTATTTTGTTTGTCTGATATCGATCTGAAACCTTGTTTGGCGTATTTAATATAAAAATTAAAAATTCTTCGCAATTAATTAAACGAAGCTCAAAGGCGAATAGAAGAGACCTACTTTGCCTATTACCGTTTCCAAGTGGTCAGCAAAAGTGATATATTTCATGGAAACCTTTGCTTTTAAACTCAGACTCAGTTCCTTGCAAGATAAAGTACTTCGGAAAAAACCTTAGTCAGAATCAAGAATCCAAAAAAAAATTTTGGCCGTGGCACTTAGACAAATGTACATATGTCTGGAATTGTGTTATCGTCTCAAATTATTCCGTCCATTAATAATGATCAAAACAGATGTGCAGAACATTCTGTGCAGTCAAAATAATTCACACAGGCTCTTATGGGAAAGGGCAACCCAAATTCTGCAGGGGTTCCAGTGACTGCACGATATCTCTATTCCTTAATTGTACCTATACCAAGTTTCATTGCAGCCACAACAAACAAACAAAACTGCAAATAAGTGTCATTCTTCAATCAAAGGCAGTGTGTATTCGCACACACGAGTCTTTTTAAACACATCGGTTTCGATAGGGTCGACACGGTTGAATTTTGATTGAACTGAAAAACTGTGTGCGAAAAAGCTTTGTATTCACAAAAGATGAACATTCACATTAGTGTACCTTTTTTGAAACTGGTGACAATATAGTGCGTAGGAATAGCCAAAGCCTAAAATACTTTTGGCAGAAGTGCTCATCAAACTGCATGCAGTCACGCGCGCAGACTCACTGTACATCTGTTTTCAGCATACACAAGTCACATTACAGCCGCCAATGGCGGCGTCGATGGTTCGCATATCGCATCAGCTGATTGTGTAGCATTTACTCGTATATTCTCACTCATTGGTGCATGTGCTTCGCGGTATTTGTGTTTGTGTGTTTCGATCAGTACCTGTCATATAATTTTGAAGTATAAATTTGATTTTCTCGAAAACGGCTGCAACGAATTTGATAAAACCTGCAAAATGTTATTTTGTGAAGTCAGTCTATCTTTTAGTTAGAAAAGATTTTTCAAAATTTGTTTTATAACATAGTAGGTACCTCTCATAGAACCGGTTTTTTCAAATAAACTTTTCTCGTAAGTATACATCCAATTTTAATAAAATTTTGTACACGAGAAGTTATTATAATTCTTTTTATATGAAATTTCAAAAATCTTTTTTTTTTATTTTTTCAATTTTTTTCAAAAAATTTGATTTTCTAAATATGTATGTATGAAACGGGTACATTGAATTTTTTTTAACATTATTTTCATAGATGCAAACTTCAATTTGCCAAATATTTACGTAATCGAAGCTATAATATTAAAAACATTTTTCGAAATTTTTTTTCTATAAGCAATGCAAAATTATTGCATAGGTACGTAGTTTTTCCAAAAACACTCAAACAAAATTAAAAATTTTTCAAATATATATATTTTTTTTTTTCAAAATACGTACCTAGCGAATATTTCGCATAAGAGCAGGTTTGTGCGACCCGGTCGTGCATTTTATTTTATTTTGCTCAAGTGAAATAAAGCACTACCCTTTTTTTTCTATGGTGGTTCAAAAACTTGGAAGGCGCCATAACACATCTTCATCCAGTGGGCAGTTCATTTAAAAAATTCATTTGATGTTACGATTCGCGCGAAATTTAAAATATTATTTTCTCAAATTCTAACTGCTGAAATAAGAAGAATGAACATTTTCAGATAAAAATAATACAAAGTTCGCGTGAATTGTAATATAAAATTAATTTCTTAAGTAAATTAAAACTTAGGTTATACATATACGAGTACATATATATGTTGTCCGGCTGCAAGCAGCTCTTCAACTCCTCCTGGAGCATAGGGCGCAGTATGTATATAATGTATATATTTGTATGTTAAGAAAACTCCTTTAGCTGTGCACAGGTAGTATTGGCTAAACATCGAAAGTCTATCGATACTATCGATAGTTTTAAACTATCGGCGATAGTATCGATAGTAAAAAACTATCGATACTATCGAAGAGGCCAAATATTTCAACAAATATTTTAATATCAAAATTGAATATAACTTTTTTGAAAATTTGTCTTCGCTCTTCGCCATCCCTGTACACTTGCAAATTCGAATTCCAGTTCTTTGGTACACAAACGGTAGTAATGGGTGAGTTTCTTTATTCATTCCGTATATTCGGAATATATGGAACGCCCTTTATGCGTTTCTTTACTCAATGGAATATTCCGGATAAACTATTTCCTTGTTTCTTTATTCAATCTGGAATATTTGGAATGCATTCTTTTCATTTCAAGTGAAGAGTTGGTTTGAATGGAATATAACACTGTACGTGACCAGGATGTCAAGCTCAACTAGCTATAATTCACATATACGTCACTACTTGGAAAAATCTTTAATGGATAGAAGTTCTCGTTCACTTACGTATTGGAATCAATCAACAAGTAAACTACGAAAAATCGCGATTAAATATATCTCTGCATTCCAGCTCCTTCGGTTCCTTTTGAACGAATTTTTTCCAAAGCAGGAGAGATAATGACCAAAAAAAGAAATCGCCTCAAAGATACAAACTTAACCATTTGCTTTTTATCAAACATAATTCAAAAATGTTTGAAGACTTATTTTATATTTCTTTTCGCTTTTCCTTCTACCTATGCTTTGCACATTTCTCTTAAACTCTTAATAAACTAACATGGCATTGTTATATTTTGTTTAAAGCTTGTTTTTTTTTTGTTTTATTTTGTATTTAAACAGAATTATTTCATTTTCACTTTGATTGATTAATGATTTTAAAAAACTATCGATAGTATCGATAGTTTTTCCGAAAAACATCGATACTATAGATAGTAAAATATTTCCATGTTTAGCCAACACTAGCACAGAGCTTCTGTGCGAACAACAAGCGATTTTTAGGGATACAATAGTCGACTTATGCCGGGAATCGGTAAAAATAGAATGCCTATACTAGATTCTAAGGGTGCTCTCAAAAAAGTTGCATAATACCCAACCCAAACTATTCGCCTTCATAGTTCTTACAAAATGAGTGCCAAAATGTACTCAAAAATTACAAAAATTTTAGATAAACTATACATAGGTTATGTTATTTTTCGAATTGGGCATTATGACGATGGGCGTTAAATCCCTAAACCAAAAATTTTATAGTGAATCTATAATCAAACAGACACTCATACCAAATGTCAAAACCAAAAAAAATGAGTCTGGTGTCGCGAGCCGAATTGAAAAGCCAATAAACTTGCCCGAACTAGGTGTACACTGTTATACAAATGTTTATTCCCGAACGTGCTTACTTAAAACTTCCAAAATTATTACGTTAACCAAATTCGTTCGGAGTTTTTTTACTTCCCAAAATAAGTAGCAATAATTTTATATTTTACGATTTTTAATTACCATTCGCATGCCGTCGGGTTCTTCTTGGAAAAAGATTTAATATCAACGAAATCAAAACCTCAAAGCAGTAATGTACCACTGACCAATATCCTGAGGGATTTCTTTGCTTTTATGCTGAAAGAGATTTCTCTTCCCCCATCAAGCCCACAACGTGCAACCAGCCCTGCATTGTTGATATTAATTGAAAGTCAGAAAAATAATCATTATCCTTTGATATGCAGAAACAACCAATACTTAAACTCAAATATACCAAATATTGTCAATAAAACTCCCCCCAATTCAAACCACAAACTTGATGAATCAAAGACTTGTCAATTGCAACTTTTTTTTTTGTTTTGCTTCCTCCACGTCCACACACCCAATCAATAATTTCGATTTCAATCCAATAAAAACAAAGATAAATCCTTATTAAAATCAAATTCAATCAGCAATCCCGTGGGGGTAGTCGAAGTATAAAAACAAACGCACATACATACCTACTCGTTCGTATATTTGTGCACAATCAACAACACTGCTTTCATTTCCCAACCATCATCACACATCAACACGTCCATCTCAGGTCTTTTCGTTTCTGGATTCAAAAAGGACTTCTCCGTTCTCCCTATCCATTTAAAGAAAAATAAACAAAAGACTGTCAATCACTCCACTCCCGCATACTGCTCATTGACCTGCACAAATAAGAAAAACAAACCAACCAAGTTGCACGAACGAACGAGAATTCTTATCATGACACCTCTCTGCCCCCTTTGTATAACTGTACGAAGGATATAGAAGTGTATTTCTTCTCACAACCTCGCCATCCTCGTTCGTCCCAATCTGAGCCAATTAAGTAACATTTTTAACCAATACACACAACAGACACAGACATACTTTGTATCATCCATCAATGTTGGTACTGGAAGGACTACGCAACACTGACAACTTTGACAGGTCCTTTGTTTATTACTCTCGCCACCACCATAGCGTGCCGCACCACTTGAACGCCCTATGGCAAAACTGTGAACCAGCCGAGGAACATAAACCAAAGGAATCAATTCATAAACAATACGCTGACCTATATTCCCTTCGGCGTTGTATGATGCCAGTATGCTGTTGTGTTTTTTGGTCCTTTCTGTTCTGTTCTGTCCGTCTGTTCGTTCGTTTGCTTCCACGGTTGAATGCATTTGCTATTTTGGACCACAAATCGAATTTTGCAAATCCTTCAATCGATCTTGGTTATCCGGCTCTAGGACTGGCACAGCAAAGCTTCGATGCTCAGCGGTGGTGCGGCGGTGGAAGCGGCAACAGCGGCATTACCATCATCCAAAGGACGAAAAATCCAAACCAAAGAGTCAATTTTGCCATCTGAAACATAGTTATGGCCAAAACGAGGTCGGACTGTTTTCTCTGCATATAGGAACAGATTCCAGAAAAAAAAATGTATTCGAAACTAAGTGAACTGATGCATGCATATATTTACTGAGGGAATATCCCTTTTGCAAAAAATTGAAAAATAAAAAAAAAAAAACGAAAAAAAGGACTTTACGTTGCGCTTCGATTTGCACGTATGTATGCTCTGGATCAACATACACAAATAGGCTTACCTATAGAATCAATATGGGCATTGGCCAGGACACTGCCATCCCAATCCGGGGGTTAAATCGAAAATTGAATTTAATTGAAAAAAGGAGGTTATGTCCTTTAAGATTTTTTTTTTTTTTTTTTTTTTTTTTTAATGTCACCATAGCCGTGTCCTTTAGCTTGCGCTCGCTACACCATACCATGCCATGCCATTCCATGCTAAGGATTAAATTGGATATTTATTAATGGAATTTAGTGCTGTTTGGGCAATGGTGTGAGATAGTTTGTGGGTTGCAATGCATTTCACTATTATGGGAGAACCAGCACACACTAAGCTGAGAACTGGATTCCGTGTTATCCTTGCAAGGACCTTTGCCAGAAAAAGATGCTTTGGTGCGGTGGTATCCTAAGATTTTATGAGCATGTGTACGATATGTTCGAATAATCGGAAATTGGCATTAGCTGGTTAGGTTTTCTGCCATTAAACTTGAATGCTTTTGGGTGAAATAAATCTCAAAAGTCTTTTAACCGATTAGACCTTGAGGTTGTTTTATTTTTTTTGCTTGCTTTCTTTGTTGGCTTCATTTTTGGGATTCGTTTTATAGTTTCATATTTTAGAGGATCTATTGATGTTGTTATGTTTAAAATTGTGATAGGTGTCACGTATGGAACTGAAGCCTGATTTATGAATTACTCTTGGCTTCGATTTAAAAACAATGCCCAGGAAAAACATTGTATTTAAGGATTTCTTAGAAAATTTAGGAGCAAAGAGAGTTCCGGGATATAAATGCTCAGAACCAAGTTTAAAAGACTGAAATGCTGCCCTTGTTTAATTTTCTGCACTCGTGTATTTTTTATTTTAATTAAACTGCTGGATTAAAAATTGACACTTAGTACATTTTGGGTAACCTACAGATATAGAGTCATTTTTGGAAATGGAGTTTTGGATTTTAAACTTATGGTTAACTTTAAAACAACACCATTAACGAAAATATAATTTTTCTCAAATACTGCTCCAGCGATTTCAACAAAACTTTCATCAGTTATAAAATGATCCATATTTTCGTTGGTATGTAGTTTTCAGGAATATTTTAAGCTCGGTTCGTTCTAAACATCGAACCAATTTTTCTCAATCCCATTTTCTCGTTAGCTACTCAATAACTGTCAATTTCAATAAAATTTAAGATATGAGAACATTTTATATTTCAATGTGAAGAATTAGGAAAGGTTGTTTCATAATTACTGCTTCTGCAATATTCGAGTTCGAGCATTTACTTCTGCCTTCGGTATTGACCCACTTCTCAGATAATATTTGCTTGAAATTTCCTACGAGAAATGGGTCCGATATTTTCACGAGAATCTTTTAAGGGTTAAATCAATGGTTTTTTTCAATTTAATTCATTTCACACATGGTTATATCTTTAGTATGTATTACTATCGAATCATTTGGGCCGCCTGTGGCGTGGACGAAATTCGCTGGTTTCCTCCTGGGCTTCTACTGTTGTTTTCTGCGGGATGATTCTGAGCTCGTCTCTAGTTTTCATTTCCTGTGGACAATGGATTAGTTCAAAGAAACCTTATGACTAGAAACGCAAACATCGAGTTTGCAAAAACTGCAGGCTTTCGCTCTGGTGGATCAACAGGTGTTGTAAAGGCCTCTGGTGGCAATTAATACTTAAATTCTCTTAAAATAAAGCAACTATGAAAGTCGCAAACGGCAGGGTATTGCTCTGGTGGATCAGCAGGTATAAAGGCCTCTGGTGGCAATTAATATTTAAATTTAATAACATCTAAATAATGCCTAAAAACCACTATAACACCCCTTACCACTGGTGGGGGGAAGTCAGAGAGGTTAAATAACTAAGATAAACATAAATGCCTAAAATAAAATGATGAATTGCTCCATGCTTCTCCGTGTTCTTCTTCGCCTTCTTATATTTTATGGCGGCAGCAACATCGTGTGAGTTGTAAAAGCAAAGATAATTTTCCATGCGCTTCGTTGCAGTAGACACGGTAGAAATGGCTGTTCATGAGTTAAGAAGACTGATCCAATCAATTAGGATGTTAAGCTTTTTTAATCAAAGAACTTTTTTCCGCAAGAAAACCATGATACAAATACTAAAAATATGGCATTGCGCGCATGCTACAATAAAAGCGTCAAACTCCAATGCGTGTCCTTGACGTACAGCTTACAACGAACACGTAGAACGTATAGAGTGTAGGCCGAAACAAAAATTAAAACGGCAAGGCGAAAACTCGAAGCCATTTTGTTCGCACCATACAGGAGACCAACAACGGCCATGTTAAGATTCAGGAACGTTTATATAACTTTCGTTTACGTCTGGTTAAAAGTCGTTTGGGTTAAGGCAATCAATCAATGATTCTAAGCATAATTCAGACGGCAACTTGATGGTGAAACAGTTCTTGGACTGACACAAAGATCAGAGTTGGCAATTTCGTGTGCTTGCATTTTATCTTAACTCAGGCTATTTGAAATGAATAAAGGAAACGCGCAGATTCCAGTTACCCAGAATATACACATTTCAAACATCAGATAGTTCGATTCAATGACACCACGGTTTTGCGTACGTCAGTAATGCAGACATTCTAGTTTCAGTTGGTTCCACGTAAACTCTCAATTCGATTCCAATTCCAATTATTATAAATTGTTCTACTGACAGGGCACACAAATAACTCTACCGACGTTTTTGAAAAGAGAATATCGCTTCTGTAGTTCACGCCAGAAACCAATCATGAATCACAATTAACTCAAATTTCATCCATAAGATTTTTGAAGGTAGTCATTTTTTCTAGTGTCCACAGTCCACACCATATTAATGCCTGCTTCACAACGACGCTTTGAGCTTCGCTTTGACAGAACGCAAAAGTTCAGACATAGGAATTTATGCATAATGCTCGAAATGAGGCGTTGAGCTTTAACTTCACGTTTTGGCATCAACAAGTAAGTATACACAAACCACGTAGCATGAAGCTAAGGTGAAGCAAAAGTCGAAATGTTTGACGTTTCAAATAATTATTGTTACTGTTTCTGTGTGTTTCAATTTGAGTTTTTTCAATTTCAAAAATGGGTTGATATCCCTCGGTCAATGGATCATCGCCTTGTTGTATTTTTGTCCTTTATATGTGTTTCCTCAGAATTATTATTAATTTCGATTAGTTGATTTATTCAAACGTGAAACGTGAAACATGTCAGCTTTCATCTCGACGCGTCCGTTAAGCTTTTTCGACGTAACGTACGCGAAGCTGAGGTGAACGCGTCGTTGTGATTCAACCATAAAGATGCGGCAGTCTAGCAGCGACGTAACGTGAGCGGCTCCAATATTCACATACCGTTGTGAAATTGACGGAACGGCGCGTGTGAATAGACACTGCGTCAAAATTGAGCAGTAGGATGTTAAGCTTTTTTAATCAAAGAACTTTTTTCCGCAAAAAAACCATGATACAAATACTAAAAATATGGCATTGCGCATTATACAATAAAAGCGTCAAACTCCAATGCGTGTCCTTGACGTACAGCTTACAACGAACACGTAGAACGTATAGAGTGTAGGCCGAAACAAAAATTAAAACGGCAAGGCGAAAACTTCATGCGTGTCCATGACGTAGATGCGCAGAACGAAAAAAAAATGAGAATTGGAAGGCGCTATTATGTTTAGTTGTATCATGTAAGAAACCAATGTAGAACGACAATGATCGTTCGTTATAGGAGAGAATTAAATCGAGAAGGTTGATATAAATTCAAGGGTTTTTTTTAAATAATTTTTCACTTAAACTGTGTAGTTTTTATTACTTTTCTAAGTTTACCTGGAGCATATAGAAAAGCTGGCCGATATAGCTAAAAATATTAAAATTCTTAAACAAAGGTTACCAACCCCTACATTAGACACAAATTTGCAAATCCCTTCGATTCCAGATACAATGACTCGCTTTTGGTAAATACCGAAGCAAACATTTGCATTTCACTACACGCCAAAATATTTCCTCAACTTATTCAAATTAACTCTTTCGCTATGTGAAATTCTTTTGAATAATTAGTGAAAAGCTATTGAAATGGAAAATAAAATAACCCAAAGCAATGACTACGACACGACTGCCAGTAATTAGTAGGAGTACTTCATTTGACACATTTATAAGCTCTTCAAGAAAGATATCTTTTAGTATTTCTTAGAAATTATACTCTTCTCATAAAATCTTTTATTTTGAATGTTTAGTCAAGGCGAATGAAGTTTCATGAATAGAAATAAACCATTTCCCTTTTACAACCATACTAGCTTAGTATGGACTTAAATGTCATAACACGTTTGAATCATTACATTGACATTTTCCACTATATTTTCATTCAATCCAAAGGATCCTTGCATTTTTGCAGAAGCCAGATACACATATATATGTACATATGTATCTATATCTATACGTATCGTATACCGCATGAATTCAACCCATATCCATTGCATTCATTAATTGACTTACGAAGTACATGTTACATGCATCATCATTTACACTTTTTCCATTATGCATGAGCAACTGTCAAAGGATCTGAGAGAGAAATGCAACAACTGTCACAATATCTACAGTTAAACGTATAGGATACGAAACGAGGTTATAATGTCACAGCTTTTCCACACCCTCTCGTGCTCCCAACAAAAGTTCGCTTTTAAGTATTTCCGAACACAGAGAGCTCTGTGTTTTTAAATGAATTATGACAATGCACTCCTGTGCTTCCTGTTCCTTTGGAAAATGGAGAACGAACGTGGAAATAGCTTCCGGCAATGCCATACCATTTTACTGATGCCTCTCCACTTCCGTTAATACTTTTAGCAGAATGTCCTTGGGTTGTCATTATAATATTCGTTTCTCTAGTTTCAATTTTTAAATTTGATTCCCTTTTAGGATTTTTTTTTTTTCAATTTGAATTTAAAAAAAAAGGATAATAATTAAGCTAATTGAATTCATTAGCTTTTGCTTCGTTGGGTTCAAAGATTTTTCTATCTATATATATTTTCTTTTTTTTTTTTAGATTATTTCCCTCTTGAATTGAAAGTCTAATCGAAAGGGTGGTTGAAAATCTTCGCCTCAATGATGCTTATGATGATGATGACGCTATTGAACCATCATAGCATCGCCCGCCACCCTCGTTCAAGGATATCCATACACAGCGATGAAAATGACTATTTTTGTTGTGTGCTTAAGTTTCTGGAGTATGGGTGGTGTTGTATTTCATCTAATTAGCACTGGAGGATGCTGCTGTTGGAAGCACTTGTTTTGCGATTTACTTTGATGCAGAATCAGGACTTCCTTCGTGTTTAAGGAACGAAGTACATATTACGAGTGCAGTATTTTGAAAAGCAGCTTATAAGGTGAAAAGTGGAGGCGAGGACCGTCGCCGTCGATGGAGGATTTAAGTAAGTTTAAAAGGCAGTCTTTTCTTTAAACATTATTAAGAAATTAAATTTGAAATTGCTGGAAACTATTTTTCTGTTTATTTCCTGAACTGGACTGATATTGCAAAACTCTCCCTCGATTTTCTCGGACCAGTGGGTTTCTCTTGTTCGATCTATGCAAATGTCAGCAACTCAGACACGGGACTGAAATAACGGATTTGGTGTGAATTGCTTAACAATCTCCAAAATTTTGCTGAGGTGCTACCGGTATGTCTGTTCATACCAATATATGGCATTTCTATTATTCTCGAGATGATAAACTCCGGGTTAGAATCTAGCTCAAGATGTGGTATCCAACGTAGAAATGACTGGCTTAAGGATCAACGAAAACAAGACCAAAATAACGAACTCAGGCAAGCTTGGCAGCTTGGCAACAAAAAATCATAGAATCATACGGTTTTCAGTGCTAGATTTAAAATTAATAGGAGCATTCTGAGAACAAAAATTATACTTAATTACGTAAAATTAAAAAAAAAATTAGTTTTAAAATTATTTTTCTTAATTTTCTTTCAAAATTTTGAGTTTGGAAAATAATATTTTGAAAACGGTTAAATAGAATAACTTCATTTAAAATTACAAACAAATAATAAGTTTTCGGCTTTGCAACAAAGTATAATATGGCATTGTAAGAGTTACCGTTATTTTGTAATAACTTTTTTTTTAAATTTAAGTCATGTTTTTAGAAAATTGCCCCTCCCGGCTAAACGGATTGAAATAGACCCCCATCCCATACGATTTTTTTCTTGTCTCAACCCAACCTACACGCTCTACCTTTTTGGCACAACATTCGTGAATCACCCTGTATAATAATAAAATGAAATTGAACTCAGATAAATTGCATGAAATGTCATAAGACACAGACTTTATTTGAAGGGTAATTTCTTGCCATTTTTATTTGAATATGATTTCTGGCATTAATACACACAGCAGCTATCTCGGATGCAGTCTAATGTTGAGGTCCAATTTTCGATCACTCTTTGGGGTCGTGTATAGTGTATAAATCGCCGAATATTCGGTGCAGACTAGCGACTTGACATACCAACATAGAAAATAGTCTAGCGGTGTTAAATCGAAAATGTCTTGGTGGCCAACTCACAAATCCAAAAGGTTTCCTTTAAACAAATTGATTATGGCACGCACTGTGTGACATCCTACAATTTCAATATATCGAAAATTGTTGTACATATGTCAATTCTTTACGAAGAAATGAAAAAAGAAGAGTGAGGTGGGACAGTAAAATTTTTGACATTGCTCCGCTTTTTCCTCAATAACTTTTTTTTTACAGGCAAAACAAATTCTACTTTTTTGTAGAACGTTAAATTTCCTACAATTTCAATAGTTCAAAAATTGTTGTATGTCAATTTGTAACGAAAACATGGCGCTTCAAAAAACAGCAATGTCAGGAAATGCAGAATTCCAACATATTTCTTCGTATATACCCGAATAATCGTTAAATGAAAAATGACCTGTTTTTTGAAGCGCCATACCTCGGTAACAAATTGCCATACAAAGATGTTCGTATTAACAAAATTGTAGGAAAATTTAATTTTCTACAAAAAACCGGAGCAACGTCGAAAAATTTTCAGTCTCCCCCCCCCCCCCCCTTCTCTTTTATCACTTTATCACATGGACAAAGAGGATATACAGGGTGATTCACCAGCGTTGTGCCAAAAAGCTAGAGCGTGTAGGTTAAGTTGAGACAAGAAAAAAATCGTATGGGAGGGGGGGGGTCTATTCCCCTCCGTTTAGCCGGGAGGGGCAATTTTCTGAAAAATTTACTTATTTTGTAAAAAAAAATATTTAAAATCAACGGGTTCGTTTACAACACCGTGTTATACCTTTTTGGAAAGCCAAAAACTTCTTCTTTCATTTTGTTTTTCACTTAAATTGTTTAAACGAATAGTTCAAAAAACATACATTTTCAAACTCAAAATTTTGAAAAAAAAATTTGAAAAAATAATTTTAAAACTAATTTTTTTCAAAATTTTACGTAATTAAGTATAATTTTTGTTCTCAGAATTCAACGCTTCCATTAATCTTTAATCCAACACTGAAAACCGTATGGCTCTACGACTTTTTCTTGCCAAGGTATTCAAAAATAACCGAACCTACTTCTTCACAAAAACAAGAAAACCTAGCCTTACGGGATGGCACAAGTGACCATTTAGCCAATTTTTTCGTGTTTTTGTGAAGAAGTAGGTTCGGTTATTTTTTAATACCTTGGCAAGAAAAAGTCGTAGAGCCATACGGTTTTCAGTGTTGGATTAAAGATTAATGGCAGCGTTGAATTCTGAGAACAAAAATTATACTTAATTACGTAAAATTTTGAAAAAAATTAGTTTTAAAATTATTTTTTCAAATTTTTTTTCAAAATTTTGAGTTTGAAAATTTATATTTTTTAAACTATTAGTTAAAACAATTTAATTTAAAAACAAAATAAAAGGAGAAGTTTTTGGCTTTCCAAAAAGGTATAACACGGTGTTGTAAACGAACCCGTTGATTTTAAATATTTTTTTTTACAAAATAAGTCAATTTTTCAGAAAATTGCCCCTCCCGGCTAAACGGAGGGGAATAGACCCCCCCTCCCATACGATTTTTTTCTTGTCTCAACTTAACCTACACGCTCTAGCTTTTTGGCACAACGCTGGTGAATCACCCTGTATATAAAGAGTCCAATCTTTCCTACGGTCTATCCTCCACTAGCCTCGATTTTCGTGGTCTCTTTTGTATGGTATTCATTGTCCGTTTGAAACAACAACGAGTCGAATTTCTCTATCCACCTTCCACATCTTCTGAAAATAAAGGGGCAACAAAAATAAAAATTCAGAGGCTACTTAATGGAGAAGGCACACTTATGATATTTTAAAGAAGGAATGCAATAGAAGGCGATTAATCTCAATGGAAAAGTGACCGATGTTTATTCTTTAGATTGCTATTTAACATCATCATCTGTTTCAAAATTAAGGATGAATTTTTAAAATTGGTTAGAATATAAACTTTTAGTCTCGAAATTCAGTCTACTTCAGCCTAAAGTCCGTTGTTAAGTTTTTTATGATAAATTTTCAGTAGTTTCAAAAGCAATTATTGACTTCTCCTGTTTATACAATTTGCGAACAAAAATAAAATATGTACCTTAAAAAAAAAAAAAATGGAATCTTCGAAGTGTTATCTCGACTTTATAATTCGAGTAGTGTGTGCAATCTTGTAGGCGAAATTGGTGTGGCGGAGTGGTATGCCCATAGTAGTGCATATGTGTGCATTTTTTACGCATATACATGCTCACCTACTATGAGCAGCAGCTTGTAGGCAAAAGCAAAAGAAGGCACAAGATTGGCCTTTTTATAGTATTTTCTCAAGGTCAAAAGGTCAAAAACTTAGCAAAATATTAGTTGAAAATCCCTGAACGAAATCCCCAAGTTTCATTAACTTTTGACCTTTTTCCACCTGAACCCACTTTTTCCGACCTGTCGACTGGACTAACAGCAAAATGGCTGGCTATGAAAATAGGGCTGCCACCTTAATGTTCAATACCTCTAAAGAAATTTTTTTTTTAGCAATGTGTTAGAAATGTTTGTCCATTCTGATCTGGCCACAAAGTCTCTCATCGTGTCGCATCGCTAAGAAGGCTTCTTAGCGAAATTGGGCAGGCTGGTTCTCAACTATGTACATAGTACATTCAAAATAATATTTTGTTTGCAAACATGTTTCATAACATTCCCAAAAATGGCCTTCTTAGCCTTTTTCAAAATCTCAAAATTTCAAGCATTCACTCAAAACTTTTGGAGTCACAATATTGTTTGGTGAGAGAAATTACATTATTTTCGTTTACTTTCCCATTTCTAAGTTAGTGAATTTATTGACATTTTTTATATAAAGTATAAGCAATTCTTCAAGGAAAGTTTCTTGAATTGAGTGTTGACCTTGAAGAAGAAAATTCAAAATAATGTTCAACCTAAAAATATTAAACACAAAATACCCTCAAAATTGACAGAGCTGTGGTGGATTTCACTCGAATCTAACTATTTTCCAATCATATTTTCCCAATCCTACAAGCGTGGGTTTTTTTCCCAGAATAATATGAATTCTTCCATTTTCCTGATTTCGTTAATAGGAGTAACTTCGATAAAAGTTTATTCGGAAATAATGATGCACAAATTTGGTTAATAACCAAAACAGAAATACAAAAGCACTGATTCTTTGGAACTGTTTGAACTAACTTGTTGACTTTTCGGAACTACATCTCAAAAACATTCAACCGTAATATTCTGTGAATACTATACCCCAACGACCAACCCCATCGCCATCAGTAAGCACTCGTAACACAATTAAATCTGAATTCTGAAAAATATATTTCCTTCCATTAACAAAGAATATCCTACATGAAATTGTCTATGCAGCCCAAGCCGTCTGGGATTAATTGATTCATTCAATTATCATCCCAGACTTCTTAAATCAAATTACCCTTACTTATAGTGGTTGTTATAAACCAACCATCTGTCCTGATGTTCCTGTGGTAAAGTGTAGTGTATAGTGCTCCATGGCACAACCCATGATATACAAAACTTTCTCTCTTTGCCTTGGTCGTGATCCTGAATTTGGTCCTTAAAAGTGAAACTTCTTATTCTTGTTTTTTGTTTTTTTTTTTTTCTTGTATCAATGAGTCGAAAGGAAATTCGATTTATTCAATTTCTTTAGCAAGTCAAGCACGAAGAAGCGAACAAAAAAAAATATCTGCGAATAATATTTTGCGAACTTTGAATTCCGTGGTTCGATTAAGGATTCTGTTGGCATTGACAGATTCTTTGGAAATCATTTCACACGTTCGCCTTCGCATTCAAAAATGTTTCTCTTTTTTATTTTATTTTTGTTTTTGTGTGATTTTCAAAAATTTGTTTACTCGGCGGCACTCAACTTTAACAACAGCACCCCTTGCAATACCAATATGCCGGATCTAATGGGAAAAAATGGAGGGGGAGACATAATTGGTGTCCCGATCCTGGAACGCTTCAATAACCTTTAGAAATTTATTCAGAGTTTATCTTCAACATACTGTTGAACTCACACGGAGATACGGGAATCGGTGTTTGCTTTGAGAAACATGGCGATGCAATGGCATGGGAATGATTCATGATGAATGCTTCCAAGGACCAAGGCAACGTGTGTGACGTGGCTGATGAAAGTATGCTGAGATGATTTGAATTGGAAGGAAGGAATTTATGTATATTTCAGTTTTGTCAAGTTAGTGTCTTTCAAGTTTCAAGTTTCGTTTTTTTGTTTTATTGAAGTGCAGATGTATACAAGCTTTATGGAAACTTCCAACACGATATACAAACTTTGACAAATTAGTTTGAAAAGTAATCAAAGGAAACCATTTCGAATATTTTTTTTTTTTTCATGAAGGTCATATTTTTAGAGCCGTTGGTGGTACAGGGTACAGACACGAGTTTTTCAACTTTTTGAATAGTGTTTCTGCAAGGAAGCTCAAGAATTATTAAGATTCTTTATATTTGTATTGGACAGAATCAAACTTCACAGTCAATAAAGTTATTAATGTGGAAATGGCAAATTGGTTGGACTAGACAACATAACTTTTGAAAAGAGAACGAACTCACCCGACTTAAACGTTTTTCGGTCTTGAACTCCTAATGAAAGGAAAGAAAGTTTCCTGGAAATATAGAGAAAGGCGAAGAACCAGAAATGTCATCAACATTACTTTTGCGGTAAAATCAACCACAGACGCGATCCAAAGTATAAGGATCATTATGGAAAAAGCTCGTTAATTCTTAAAGGAGGTTTATATTGTCCGCAGGTTTTGTAAAGACTTTAGTAATAACGAGATTGGTTCAGTTCAACAGCAGTGAATGTGAGCTGCGACTATGAAAGGCGTCATATAAGCTGCTATTCATTGGAAAATTTGAAATACTGGCCAGCATATTGATAGGTACAGAAGAATGCAGATGGACACTTTGTGGGCCTAATACCTAATGGCAATCCTAACGTTCCCTGGTTTCTATTTATGGATTAACTGTCTACATGTTTATACCCCTAGAAAACTTGTACAAGTTTTTCAGTTGAAGACGAGTCAAGCAGGCACCAGTGTGTTCTTCATTTAATAGTGCAGAAAAGTGTTCCTTCCGAATTTCTAGTTGATCTTTTTACGTCACTTGAAGATCAAAGTTAGTGTCAGTGATATTATGCCATTGGACAATTTCCTAAGGGAGTAGATTTGCATCAACATTTCAGATTTCACACACAATTCAACTGTTTTTTGAAATACCTCCATGCTCTCCATTTGATTTCACTCACTTCCATAATGCTGATACAGCAAATGCGAAAGCATTCCACGTTCTACCCTTCGTAATGTCCTGAATCGGAACAAACGTTAAATGATTTGCTTAAATCCTTTTTTGTATGTTTTTGAATTGCTTGATCTTCTGCTGATTCATTGATTTCGATTGACCTTCAAATCCGATGTTAACTTTACTACAGCTGGCGCCGAAATTCGTGATCATTTTCAATGTTAGAACTTTTCCCCATTTAGCTGTTTGGGGCTTTCCCGGATATAAGGTACATAGCACATTTAGTGAAGAATTTGAGTGGTAAGAGGGCGGGCATGGACAGTTTAAGTAAAGGATAGTCTCCACTCTCTCTTGTTCATGTAACTCCCGCCGAAGTCGTTCGAAAAAAAAGCAAAGTCTTGTAGAGTGGAGTAGAGATAGCAGATATCTTAAATCTATTTTTGGCCAGATGGTGTTTCTCCATGTGTAGTTAAAAACACTTGGGATTGATCTGAATGAATTCAAAATGGTGTCCAATTGGTGAGTTATTATTTCTTTGAGAGATGGCTTTGAGACGAATAAAGCTGTACTACCATCTCAAGACTCGAACGGAGAGCACACCTGAGCCCTGACACATAGCAGCTAATTACTGGACTTTCTTTTGATTGTGGTGATATAAGGTCACTTTATATAACGATCTAAGGCTCAGGCATTTTACTATGCTTCTCAGGCTCACTGGTTACAAGGCCGAAAAACGGATAAATCATCAATTATGTGAAATTCGATTTATTTTTTCTCCAAATAGTTTTGTATCTACAAAATCTTTATCCATAGTTTTCTTAATGTTTGAGTTAAAAAGTTTTAAGTATGTAATTGTTCATCCTATTTTGAACATTATGTTTTCCTTGAAGATAATAGGAAATATTAAGTCCTTGAGACCAAAAAAGCCGAAAAAGAATATCAAATCCTTAAAAGTCCACTAAAACTGAACTTGGCTAACCAGTTTTTTTTTTTTTTAATAAAAATTCGAAAAAACAGAGATTTTTAAAATTAACATTTGCTCTTCCAAGAGAAAAGATATTTTAATCACTGCTAAAACATTTTTCGTACGCCTCTTTGTGCTTCAATTTTCAAAAGCAATGCTTCTTGGGTCAATCCAACAACTCTGCTCCTAACCATTCTTCTCCTTCTCCGCCATCTTAACTAAGTACAATTTGAATTTTTAAACAAGCATCTCAACCAAATTGATGTTCAAGGAAGCATACTTTAGACTGCAAATAGTATCCAATTCATAATAATTCTGACAAAAGATACAAAACCATGAGGAAAAAAAAATGAAACGAATTTAGATACTCAACTTAAAACCCTTGTTTTTGCGTGCACTTAATTTCAATTACGTAAAACATCATCTGGGGTCGGTTGAATTTGAATCGTTCCTTTGTGTACAGACATCGCATTTGTTGGGGGAGACTATTCTAAGGGATAAAATATCTACTTTTTTGCACGTCTGTCATCGCACCGCACCGCACCGCTTTGTGTCATCACCGTGTTGGATCAACAAAGGAGTTTGTACTTCATAAATTTAATGTCCACAATGGAGAAAACACATCCGTGTCTAACGGTAAAATAAACTTGAATAAATACACTGATAATGAAGATGGAAATTATTATTTTTAAAATGGCGGATAGTGGGGTTACCATTCCATCTGCAGCACACATTAGGAGTTGACGGCGGTCGGTGCTAAAGGGATGAAGTGCGGAGCAAAGCGCACCTTTTTATTGAATGAGATGCGGCGGCGGCGTTTTGCAAGTGACATTGAATTTGCATGTGAATTACTTCTTGGCTAAAGGAATAGTCCTTCTCCAAAGGACTTTAAAGGAATAAATACACGCGAAAGTTGAATGAACGTTTTAAAGAGAAAGGTGAAAAAGGTCCCCGGGGGTTGTAACGATATTTTATTATTATCATTACTTTGTTGTTTTTTGTTGCCACCCCTTCTCTTTTTCCGTTTCTTTTCTTACCAAATGGAAATTCTGTTAGGAAACCAGAAAATAATATGAAAACATTATTTTGATGGATTCTTTGTGTTTGTAACAAATGCGAGAGTGAAAAACACATTTTCTTGTTACGGTTACGACGAGCAATATGTTAGGGGATGGATTATGATGATAAATGGTGGGGGAACATTTTTTAATGAGCATATATTGTTTGTGCTTATATGTCAAATGTGTGATGCTTAAAGGTAATAGATTCGCAAAATTTTGAATAAGCCCATGAAAAATCACATTAACTTCAGGACAAACGAAACGACCGATTCGAAAAAAAAAACGACCACCTACTGATCAAATCAGAAGAAAAAGTCTGAGGTTCGTATTTCATATCCATCAGTTGCATGAAGATTCAGGTGAAATATAGCACAGTGGCCCTCAAAGAATGTCTTTAGCAGACAGAATTTTGTAATGAAGAAAATCGAACAAACCAACATTCTGACAGATTTAAAGTACCTACAATCTAGGAAGTGTCACACTATCGAGACGGTTCGAAATAAAAACAGAATGGAAGTAATTATATCAAAGGAACCCCAAACCACTCCTGGAAGCTTCAAACCAACACTACTGACCAAAGCCAAAACTTTTTCTTTAAAGGTAAAAATAAAAAAAAAAATCTTGGACTCATAGCAATAAAAACAAAGTCAATTTAGTTCATTCGATGACTTGTTACAAAAAAAAAAAACTTAACATTTCTTAAATCAAACGTAAATTTGTATTTTAATAAATTAAATTTAAATTAGTCCACAGCTAAGGTAAGTTCACATATACCTTTAGGCTTTAGGTAAGAGTGAATTTGGATAAGATGACATATATGTATGTACATACATCAATTTATTAGTCTTCGTTGCAGAGCTCACATATAGATTGATTTAGGTACAGTGTGGCCTACAAAGGTGCACAATGCGTGGCACTACTTATCACAAGCCTTGCAGCAAAGCCAATGCTTTCCTGGATGTGAAATACTATAAAGCTAATTTGTAAATTAAAATAAAATACTACCTTCTGGGTAAGATGACATAATATGTTAACTTGGACGGACGAGCGTCATGTCATCTTGCCCGACACGAACGAAAATGTTTTCAATAAAAAATGCGCAAGTACTTTCACACAATTATATTACGCAGAAATTACGTTGTATATTAAACACTTCAGACACAACACAGTACTCACCCTGGTGGAAACTTCTTGTTAATAGGTTTTTCACATTGAGCTAAAACGCGGTTTTCGCAAAAAAAAAAACACCCAAAACCTGAACCAAAACACAGGTTTTACCATACATTTTTCCTCATCACAAGTTTTCTAAAACGGCTGGTTTTATATAAAACCTGTCGAAAACTTGTTTGAATACAAAGCAAACACGAATAAACTTGTTGTGATAAACAATGAACACGCCTAAATATAGTTATAAACGTAAAAAAAAAAAAAATCAAACAGCATTTTGTGAAAATATTAACACATTGAAAATCCATTATAAGTCCTGAGCACAAGGAAACGAAAAAACGCCGACAACGAAGAGAACCAAAGTTATGTAAAATTGGAAAAGGAAAGTCTGCAAAGCACTACAGTCACCCAACTCCCCTTACATTGTAATATTCCATCCTCTTGTTTCAGGTTTCAGCGATGAAGACCTCCAGACACATCGCTATGACCGTCAACTCGAGCCAAATGCATTGTTCGACGCTGTTCAAGTTTGGAAAACCAAATGTCTCTCAGTACAGCCCACAAAGCGGCTATAGGAATTGTAGACCCGGAGAAAGGTATTTCACTGCGATTTCCCCGTTTTATTCGGATACGAGATGATAAAACACCTGAAGATGCCACCTCCGCCCAGCAAGTAGCGGACATGTACTCCAAGCAAGACCAAATTAAGAATCAACAACAATCATCCAAGGATCCCGAGGATGAATTTTATTGAGATTGAGGTTCAGAGTCAATTTATTTGAGATTATGTGTCGCATTTCTTTTTGTTTTTATTAGGTCATTCAATAGGGTGCAGGTTGGTCCAAATGTAGCCGCCAGGTTTTGTGCCAAAGTCCTTTGAATCTGGCAGTGGGAAGGGTGTCGTGTTGTCGTGGTAGTAATTGCTGGGTGCATGCATAACAAACTCTAGGCAGAATAGCTTTCGTGATTGTTCTTCGTCGGGACTTAAAGAAACACCGTAATTAATCAATCAGGTGTACCTTTGTGCTTGGATGTGATGAAATCATTGGGATTACAATACAAAATTGCAGTCGGCTGTCAAAAATATGTGAAATGTCAATCTAAAACTTGAAATGTTCGGTGTGAATGATTTTCAGGTTTTCGTAAACTTTTCGCTAAAAACCGGGTTTTCGGCTCGGTGTGAAAACCCTATAACAACACTTTACTCGACTTTTCGGTAGAAAAACAATCGCCAATTGAGATCATCTGCAATATGCTAATTGTTGCCATTGTTAACATTTAGGCGTGTTCAAAAAAACTTTAGCACTTATGGTTATTGAGTAAATGCAAGTATGTCATCTTGTCGGGTATGTCATCTTAAGCAGATTTCCCCTATCATTTGTTTACCAATAGAATGGTTTCAGAAGACTTTCGGATGCTTCTGATGGACCCTCTTTTACGCCAATGGAAAGTGCTACTAACCTACCAGAAGTAATATTATTTTCGATCCCATTTTATGCTATGAAAATTGTAATATTTTCAAGATTAAGCAATCACTGTATCAAACGCTTCTATCTTAAACAAAGTTTTGAGGCACCAGAGGGCAACACAGTCCGCCACCATTAGAGTATACCTAATAGATGTCACTTTTACACTAGTTCTGTGTTCAAGACTTTTGCACACGACCTTCATCACAAAAAATTCTACGTTTACGTAATTTTTGATTTGTTAACTCTTCCTTTAATGTAGGTCCTGAGTGTGCGGTATAATTATTTATTTAAGTAGGTAACATAATTACATAATACATTTCAGTAATGAGCTTTTATAAAACTATCATATTCAATTCATTAGTATTTGTTTTTTTAAATCAAACATTTCGGCGAGCTTAAATAAATTAAATGAAAAATTGAAAATTAATTTATTTTACGTGCCATGGATATCTGATTTATCCCAATATTACAAATATTATATAAGAGTTTTGTTGGCTTATATGTGGTTGCGCGTTTTGGGGTTTTAGATAGATGCCAACATATACTGGACAACATACATAATGAATGTCATAATGGCATATGACTCGCCTATAACGACAAAAAACAACATATTAATTGGTCAAAATATGCATTGAACCATAATTTCCATGTAAACTGTAAAATATATTTCAAGGCTCAGAGAATTTAAGTTATTACCATAATTAAGTCCTTCCCAACCAATGTTGCATGCGTGTATGTGGTTTCTTTATTCTAGTTTTTTTTTTTTTTTTTATGGATCAAAGTTCGTAACCATATAGCTGGAAATTGGAAATTTTCACATTGTACATTAATGCGTGTTTGAAATAGAATATGTACAGTGAGTCGAACTATCTTCTATTTATCTGCAAAGGAGGTTATATATATAAGGCAGATTTGTGTTTGGTCTCCGATTTCAAGAGTAGGTAGGAAACCACATGAGATTCTTATATTAATTACAAAAAGCTCAAGAACACTAAGGAAAGTTTTGACCAAAACCTGCTTACAATACTCATTACCAAATTTTATTAAAAATACTTGACAGGTAGGGTGACATAAGAGACAATGAGCCAATATCATTGAAAGGGTTAAAATTTTGATGGCCTCTGTCACGACTTTGCTGACGATCTAAAGTGCTTTTATGAAAACGTCCTAAATCTTAATAACAGTCGCCTTTTTTCAATCTTTTTAACATTTTTGTTGCTTCCAGCTATTCTGCATTTTTATATTTTGGTTTTTTTTTTATGAGCGTCAATTTCGGCAAAACTTCACATAAAATCTTACACCTGTTTCTCACGTAACAACGTTCCTTGTAGACAACTTCAAATAAAAAACCGAAATAACTTGAGTCTTTGTTTTGTTTTTTCTTAAATTTATGTTGAACAGCATTGCGGCAGTACTTTCAAAATAGCTGCTCTTGGCTTTCATGAAATTGGGAAGTGATCGAAAAATCTAAATGTCAACTCTTGCAGATTGTGAGGTGGTCAAAAATTAATAAATTCTCAACTTTATTAGCTTAGGATAGGTGCAATAGTTTGCTGGAACTTCCATTCCAAGGATCCAAATGGCTATGCTTACTTCTTCCATGCAAGCCATAACACACAATAGTGTATCAAAATTGCTTTTCCTGCAATCAGGGATATTTTTGGAACTTTGGATTATAAGTTCCAGCAAGCTAATGCAATCTAAGCTAGTAAAGTTGATAAATCAAGGCGTTGCATCTTTCGAAGTTGGTTAAGAGGTGGTTTTTGTTTTATTTTTAGGGGTTGTATAGTATGAAATTATGATTTCTAAATAAAAACTAAAATAAAAATATTCCGAACAATAAGAAACACGAAGATCTTTTATTGTTTGGAAAAAGATTATACTGAAAAAACCCAACATTTATTTTACTCGCCGTAGCTCGTCCGATTCATATAAAGTTTTCTTATTTATTATAACATTAGCTTGCTCGTATCAGGTCTTTACATTTTATTTAAGAGAAAAAATATACTCTCTTTGACAAAGAGCTTTCCAGTTCATATTCATATGCCTTGAATACGATACAGGATTTTTAAATGCTCAGCATAAGAAATCATTCTTTTCACAGAAATTATATCACACATGGCCAACGGCCTTGGCTCCGATAAAGCATCGCTTCCCAATAGATCAGCGAAATCAAGCATCGTTGCGCGTGGTTAGTAGTAAGATGGCGGACCGTCAAACTAATAACTGCGAGCTGTTGGCATTCGTTTGTGTGTTCTTCTATCTTCTGTTCTGTCTGTCTCTCTCTGTCGTATTACTGTGTGTTGTCTTGAGCCGAAGGCCTAAGTTGCCAGCGCTTGTAAGTGTGTCTACTCCGTTCGATTCATCGACGGAGTTGTTGTAATAATAATAATAATAATATATCACACATGTGGCACAACACTGACACATTATTAATTCTTTTGTAAAGAAGTTATTAATTTATGGAATAAGAACTCTAATGGGTAACAGAGTGGTCTAGGGGCTTGAGACTTTGATAAAAATAAATTTTTCAATTTTTTTAAATAAATACTTATACGAATTCGAGCTGAAAAATTCACGTATAATTTTATAAACTTTCATTGGTTAAAATTCGTTTTAAAAGGTTTATTTGATTAGCTGATATTAAGCTCCAAAAATAAGAAGCATAGTGGGCGCTAATCTATTGTCGGGCAGTGTATATCTTTCATATCATCTACAAGATGGAAGCTAGGTTTTAAAATGCTTAAAGTAGTATTTTTTTTTCTTTTTCTGGATAACCGTTTCTTGTTAGATAGTGAACAATTGTGCAAGAAAAAAACAAAGTGCATCTTCACTAACCTTTCAGATCCTTTGCATCCCTGCAGAGTATCAAAGGACGGTGTAAGTTAATATACCTTTGATCCTTGGAGCTATTCGATACCATTTATATAAATGAGACAGACATTGTAAAGATTCCAAATAGATGGTTTTAAAATTGCACTACAAGGTGTGATACATTAAGATGCTAGGGCAAAACTTTTCCATTTTTGTTTACAGCTAATATTTTCGCTTTATCTTTTTTCATATAACGTAAAAAAATTCATGAACTCAATCTTACCTAAGAGTAGACAATTTTAATGAAAAACACATATTTTCAAATATTATCGCGTAAGAAGAATTGATATTCAAAAAAGAATGTTAACGGCCTTGGCTTCCCGATGTATGAGCGAAATCAATCATCATTGAGCGTGGTTAGTAGTCGGATGGTGAACCGTAAGACCCCAACCGCGTGATGTTGACATGTGTTTCTCTGTTCTTGTATCTTCCGTCCTGTGTGTGTCTCTCTCTGTCGTAATATTATCGTGTCTTGTTTTAAGCCAATGGTTTCAGTTGTAAATGTGAGTATCTATATTGTAGATTTATCTACGGTGTGGATTGAAAAATGTTAAAAAAAAAAAAAAACATTTGTACCTAACTTCGTTTGACTAGCTGTATAATAAAATACTATCAATAATATATGTATTTTTGAATATATTAAAAATGATTTTAACCTACTGCAAATCAATTGAAAACTCATAAATTTTCTGTTGAATAGTTCCATAGAATAGCCATCCCTCAGATGTATATAGATTAAAAAACAATTTCAGGACATTTATCCTAAAATTTTGTGATTTCAATTTAAAATCAAATTTTAAAAACCTTTTTTGCAACGCACATATTATACCTTCCCTTGTACATACATCCAACATCCACGTCCTTTCAAACTAAATGCAAAAAAAATTGATCTGGTTGGCAATTTGCGTGTACACAAAACACACACCACATAACCAGCTCGTAACACCACGGAAAATAATAATAATTTATAAAGTGATGATATTTTTATGACCAATTATCCTTTTCACAGCGATTTTCTGTTATTTTTTTTTGTGTGTGTTGTTAATGCAGATCCTTTTGGCAATGTCAATGAATTTATGATTCAAAATGTGAAAATATTTTCGGCATGATGAGAATGGTTGTGTATTGTTTGTGTTAATAATGTGTAAAGTAAGTGATTAAATTGCTAAAAGGATTTCTGCCATAAAAAAATCGCACATTTAAATCAAATATTATATTCTCGCAGTGAAATTTTTGTGTAAACATTCTTCGATGTAATATAATAAAACTTGTCAAAAGCAGTTACTTTGCTCATGGAATGATAGAAAAAAAGGACATCTCGTCCTTTTCAGCTAAGTACACACACAATCTTCAATAAATTACACTTTAATTTCACATAAAAGGACATTCAATCTTTATAACACTTCAACCGATAAGCATTGTATCGGCTTACATTTTGTTGGCTCAGAAGATTCACATTTGTACATATATCTTTCTGGCGTTTTGCGAAGGGGAAGTGGGAAACGGGAAACGGGAAATGGAAAATACATACGACCGACTTGAAAAGGACCTCTCACTCTGATGCTTGCTTTTGCTTCTTTATGGCCCATAAAGTTCAACTTGAGAATACAATCTTCAAATAAGGACATGGAAACAGAGAGAACTACTTTATTTGCATGAGACATGACCGACCATGAGCTTGTACCCTTTTTTTTACAGCCCTCATTCTCAAGGCATTATGTTTTAATGAAAGGATCTAAACTGACCAGAGATAGTGTCCTTTGAATCATACTTTCGCAATATTATTATCTTTTTAACATTTGCATACATAAAGTGTTATGGTATATAGTGTTGCTTTTGCTGAAATGATGATGTCCTTTTTCCAACGCAACGAACAACGAACGGTTCAATTTGAAAAATTAAGTAGGTACTTGGCAGCAGAGTGTTTGTGGGTGGTGCTTTGTGCAGACTGGGGAGAAGAGATAAAGGAACATTGGGATGTTTTAAGGTCTCGTCTTATTCATCTCCCAGCTCCCGCACTATGGTTTTCGTTACTGTTAGTTTTTTGAAGCAATGGAGCATTGGACAATATTGATAATCATAATGAATATTGAACACACACAGAACGATGACAGACATTGTGGGGTGGTTTTAGAGTAGTGTCCTCTTTGCTGTCCTGTTGGCAGGGCGAACAATTGTAATTTTTGTTGTTGTTGTTGGATAAAGCAATTTGTTCTGGTTATTCTACACTCTTAGATTCTGAAATGACACTTTGTATGATAATGGAAAATTACAAGTTCATAACCGTGTAATGAGAAGAGGACGAAAGTATCTCTCTCCTCCGCAGGATTGCAATAGCAATAATGTTGCATCATCACTGATTTTATTGATGGCGAAGGGGGTGGGTTTGTAAAATATAGAGAAGTAGGTAAACTATGTAGTACACAGCAGGCAGGTATAGTCTCTCTATTAATAAATTGAATTATGTTGGTACTTGATTTTCTTGTGGAACATGAGTAAACCAATAAAGCAAGGATAAAAGGTTGTTGAGTGGTGGTTGAAACAATTTTATTGATAAGCAAGAGGATGTCTATAAGTTAATACTGAAGGATTTATTATGCTGAGGAGTGGATAAATATTCTGTTGCAAATTTCTAAATCAATCTATATAATTGAAGCACGTTATGAAGCTTACGTGATTTAACTTTTGAGTCAGTTTCAGGACATAGTTTTGAAGGAAGTATGAAATAATTGAGTAAATATTTTTGATAAGAATTTGCATAATAGTGCATTACAAGCAAAACCTTCAGAAAAAAGGCGTGGCAATTGTGTTTTTGCAAGTGATATCAAGTTTCTGGCAGGCTTCTATGTCTAAATTATTCTAAAGCAGTCATAGTTTATACGATTTGCTTATCTGGTATTGTGAGATTTCTAGAGCGTTCTTCAAGTCAGAATATAGGATTTAAAAAAATGAAATATTTTTCATATCAAACGTATAGTTGGTGAAAATACATGAAATACGAGTAGTTCACAGATCGGCCCTTTAACGCCCTTACTGGTTTTGTGAAAATTGACTTTCGACATTTCCTGCCATAGAAGCGGAATTAAAGAATCTACTTTATCGTAAATGGCATCACCAATTTTGATGGACCGATTTAATAAAACGCTTAGGCTTTAGGGGCTATGTATTGTGACGAAGTCACCTTTTTTTTACTACCTCAACCACCAACCACTCGTTCATTCAAATATTTAACAACCGGTTATGTAAAATTATTTAGATCGCAGCCATCATGCTAGTTCCGCTTATTTGAATTATATATAACCAAATAGAAAACCGCAGCCATATGATCGCACTGCAAAAAGTGTATTCGTTACACAGCAAAACCAGTTTTACATAGGAAAGTGATTTTTGTCATTACAATTCACAGTATGTTCGTGTCAATTTATTTGATATAAGAGGTTGGTTGGACACACTAAAATTCGAGAAATTATCGATGATTACATTGTAGGAATACTACTAAGAGCCAAAAGACAATTCTCCACTACCGGAAAACCAGGGGTACGTGGTGTACCGAGAGATTCCTAATATTTTATCGCTGATACTCGTAAGAGCACAGCGAATATTTCCCTCCTGCCCATTTCTTTACCGTTTTCTTACCGTAGTATTAGTTATCTATCACTTTCTTGAAGTCGAGGTCTATCTCGTCCCTAACTAAAGCCGTACTAAGTACGTTTGATATTGCTGTACATTGGTTACGTTTAATACTGCCGGACGTTGGTTCCGTTTGATATTGCCGTACATTGGTTACGTTTGATACTGCCGTACATTGGTTACGTTTGATATTGCCGTACATTGGTTACGTTTGATAATGCCGGACATTGGTTCCGTTTGATATTGCCGTACATACTGCCGGACATTGGTTCCGTTTGATATTGCCGGACATTGATTCCGTTTGATACTGCCGTACATTGGTTACGTTTGATATTGCCGTACATTGGTTACGTTTGATACTGCCGTACATTGGTTACGTTTGATAATGCCGGACATTGGTTCCGTTTGATATTGCCGTACATTGGTTACGTTTGATAATATTTTAAGCATATAAACAAATATATACTTTGAATTATATAACGTTATTTTAAGCATATAAGACAACAGTGTAAAACCTATTATACCATTTGAATTATATAACGTTAGAGTTAAGCACATATAAAATATTGTACACCCTTATACTATTGCAATTATATAATGCAACATTTGCTTTTCAACTTGTAACATTTATGAAATTACTCTATTGAAATAATAAATAAAACATTTAATATTCCAATCTGGAGTTTTACAGTCTTTTCTTCGGCTGACCCTGGACTGGATCCGCTGAACTACCTCAGCTATAGATAAAAAAGGACACTCGTACGTGTATTTGATAACATTTCATTAATTTTTTCTAAGAGTTTCCTTTCTCGAAAATCGCTCGCCTTGTTTGTTTAAAAAATGTTTTTTTTTTAAACTTTTCGAAAAATATTTAAAATTTTTCCGAGTATGTCTTTGTAGTTTTCATCTGGGATAGTTATTGAAAAAATTTCAAAATATTTCGAAATTCAAAACTTCATTTTTTAGAAAATTATTAAAAATCAAAAAAAACATAATTATTTTGGAAATTTTGAAATGTAGTACTATATAAAATAGTTAAACATATCTTCTTGCATCAACATCTTTAGTGAAATCTGAAGATAGCTTAACGAGAATATCTACTTAAAAAAAAAAACGGTTATATGAGAGGTACCGTTACAAGGAAAATTCCGAAAAATGTATTGTAATCAAAGCATAGATTATTTTAGAAAAATTGTACCCTGAAAGTTTGATCAAAATCGATTGAGTCGTTTTCGAGAAAATCAAATTTTTATTAATTATTGTATGGCAGGTACCATTATTTTTTGAGCTAGAGCAAAAATAAAATAAGATCTCCCCAGAAAATTCCAATTAATTACTAAGTACTAAATTTGAAACAAATCGGCTCATCCGTTTAGGCTGAAAAGGTGTTGCGAAAAGACAGAAAGACGAATTTTTCGACTTCTCGCCATCATCGTAGTTTCATGTTTATTTATTTTGCACGGCACTTATCGTCGATAGAACTCCATTAATGTTTGAGTAATGGAAAATGTAAAACCTTTGAAAAGGTACTAGATTTTGTAACAACAATGCTGCTTGCACAAAACCATCAATATAGGATCTAGAAGGTAGCATGCGCCAATTCAAAAAAAATTACCCAATTCTGCTTTACGGATGCGAAATATTTTTTGAGTTTCTACCTGACATCAGGACGAACGTTAAAATAAAAGCTGAACAAGATCTTAAAGGCGATGTTTAGTATAATTATTATATTTGTTACAGAACGTGCAGTGTCTGAGAGTCAAATCTTCCAGCTGTGCTTTTTTGCATCGAAGCTGAGGAAAGCTCGTCGATATCGAGGATCGTTTCCAAAGAAAGTGAAAACTCAGAGTTGAAGAAGCTTCAAGGGCTATTTCATATGTGGGCCTAAATCATAATCAATTTTCAACATAAGCTAACAAATCACTTCATATAAAGCCGTAAATACTAGCTAGTAGCAACTCTAGAAGAAGAGTGTCCACGTTGAAAAATGGCGAGTTTGAACTCGGTCTGTATGGACGCTTGAAGAAATGACAATCTACTTCAATAAAAGATGGTCTCCGACGAACAGCGAACTGAAAAGCTGACAACAACAAAAAAAACTTGAACTCCAAAAAATCAATTGATATTTTTGTCTGGTATTCCCAATTCTCACTTTCCCAGCAGCAGAGCAGCGTACCTTCGGTTAAGATCTCTAATCCCTTGAACTATATTTAAAATAAATCGATGTGTCAAAAAAAGATCAAGTCTGGTTTTTGGCGCAGATGACACACCTCCTTTTGCAATATTACTACAAAAGAGAGTGTGAATTATAAGAATTAAAGTAAAAAATACCCTTTTTGTCAAAACAGATGTGAATAATTTTCTGTGCAGTTAAAAATGATGTAGTGACTGCACGATGTCTCTATTTATAAATAGGATGTATACTTTCATTGCAGCCACAACAAGTTAAGCATATGCAGCGTGTATTCGCACTCACGAGTTTCGAAAATTCACCATTTTTGATAGATTTTGAACTGAAAAACTTTTGAGTTAGGTGCTGGCCACATTAGTGTACCTTTTTTTTTTAAACTGGTAACACTAGTGCATTCGAATAGACAAAGACTAGAATATTTTCAACAGAAGTAGGCATCAAATTTTTTAAAAAATATGCGAATCTGTTTTAGATGCGAAGCCGCATGCAGTCACGCGTGCAGATGCAGACTGACTGCTCATCTGTTTTCGGCTTTTGAACGTTCTGCTGGCATGGGCATCTAAAAACGGTTTTCATTCCAAATCAGCGCCGGTGAGAGGTTCCGGGGTAGTCGGGGTTGCCCTATAGTAGTGTATGCGGTGGTGGTGGTTTACTATTTACGCAATTTCATTTCAAATACTCTTAAAGAAATCGTTTTTGCGAATGGAGACGGTGCAGAGCATACTTTTTTCGACCATATTTTGAAGATGAGTTGGTACATGCTGCGTGTTCAAAATGCTACTTTGATGTTTCCTATTCGCTATACCTTCGCTTAATGGAAAGCTAAATGGGAGTTATTTATCTCTTCCTAAGCCACACCACGTGCAGGCATCAGGTTATGGTATTGTTTCCTTGAACACATTTGGGGCATTATTTTTCATACCATAGTCAACAATTGTTGTTATGTGAAAGAAAATTTGTCGAAGTGTCATTGTTAGGATTTGTTGGGTTTTTTACGAATCATTTGGGAACGATACGTTTGTTAGAATTTATTAAACTATCAAACGACCACTTTTAACATTTTTGTATATATCGCTAAAAATTGGCGAAAAATCAATTTTATTTTTTGTTTGTTGATCTTTCAAAGAAAATAAAGACGTTCTTGCTGCTCAAATCGAGAATTAGTATTTTTTTGGTTTGATTTTGAATTGTTTAATACAAAACGTCTAATTTGACAGATCAACAATCCCATCTCATATCATGGAGCTGAGTTGGAATTAGTAACAAATCGCTACTATTTGACACTTCAACGCGAGTTAATTAACGCTTTTATGACGGCACATAGTTACAAATCATAACTAATTTGGATAAAAGGAACGCCTTTTATGGTTAGAAAAAGAACGCACCAATTCAAAGCCAAAAGGAGGCGCTTTAGTTTTTCTGATACTGCGTTTCTTATCAGTTGGTTAAAAAACTTCCAATAATTTGCAAAATATTGAACAAAATAATTATTGCATGAATATGCATCGTGTCCTTGCTTAATATTGAAATTATTTTTTTTATCGGTTCGTTGCTGAAAGACTACGCAATAATATTTAAGACGTTTATAAAATATTTTAACTTGAAGCGAAGAAAAAATGAGCTAAAAATAGAGATGTCCAAGGAAAACAATAATACTTGAAAACATTTAAATGAATCCTTATAAGTTGTATTATAATAAACTTTACAAATCAGCTACTACCTACTACACTATTTCCCCTTCCGGGGAATGAGCAACGTAACAGTAATGAGTAATCGAAGGCAGTTCTTATTCCCTTGAATACTCATAATCAAACTCTAAGCTCAATCCGAAACAGTTAAAAAGTCGTTAAGGAACAGAAACCATTTCGCCACTTCAAACAAAAAAAAAAACTTATTTACTATACTTATCTTGGCGAAGAAGTTGAGAATGCGTCTTCCTGTCACCCTTAAAATATATCATTTCAATCTGAAATAAACAATCTATTGACAAATTGAATTAAATCGTCTTTCAACAAACCAAATCAGATTCATTGGCTTGAAATACTATTAAAAATCACTCAATTTCCAACTTTGCAAAATCCACCCCTGCCCCTGCCCTTGTCCCTGCTCCACTGTCTCTGCTGCCCTAATAAGAAAACTTAGTATGCCAATCAATAACAATAAAATTCAATTGGAAATTCAAATCAATAAAACGCCCAAAACAAACCACTTTGACAGTCAGCATAACAATTTCGAACACTTCCCGAAAGCAGAGTGTTCGAATGACTTTATCATTAAATTAATCGCTTAATTTAACGATATTCCTCTTCGTCCTCGTGTCCTTAGTGTGTTGGTCCTTCAGTTCCTCAGTTCTCGTCGCACCATCCAAACGATTGGAAGAGATGAAAATTAATTGGCAAATTAAAGAGCCAGAGGAGTACCTATAGTTGTCTTTGAATCCAAGAATCGAAGACGAAGAAGAAGAGGTTTGGAAGAAAAGGAGGGGTAAACGATTTTTATTGCCCCCGAGCACCCCAGAGTCGTAAAAAGGGAAATTCCTTAGATAAATATAAGAGAGATAGCCATCAATCGAAAAGGAATATCCTTTCGAGGGATTAAAGTACTCCTTTGGATTGCATGGTTGATAGTCCATGGTCCATGGCCAGTCGTGTTGGTCGTCTCGTCGTCGGTCGGCATCGTCATCGTCGTCATCATCATCGTTTTTTGACTGACCTACTTTGGAGTTAGTAATTTCCTTTAGTTTCCTTTGTGCCAAAATTACTTTCAGAAATCACATAAGTTCCATCCGGAATAGGAACATGGGACACTATATTCCATTCCCGCCCCATCATCCAAAGAATTCCCTACACATTCATTGGAAAAGTAGGAAGGTATACGAGTGCTGGTAGACGAAGTTTTATGCGGAAGATGATAGTCGTTTTGGACTAAAGTATATACTTACTCCCAAAACTACATCCTTGCGAGACTATTGTCAGGAGTGCACCTAAAGTCTAAAACTAACTTCAACTGCTTCCATATCATGTAAATGAGAGGGAGGAGCTGTAGTTGGAACAGCGACAGCACGCTGTGAATTCGAACAAACTTTTCCAGACTGATTTTCAATGCAAAGCTTTTATTCTTTTGGCACAGCAGCAGCAGCAGCAGCAGAAAAAGAACAGAACAGGACATCAGGACTCAGGACACAAACTCTCATCGCATACATTAGCAAGAAAATGAAACAAATTAGCATTTGAAAGTTGCAGATACTCTTCTAGATACACACATACATATATATCTATAGAAGTTAGTATATAGGAGAGAGTAGCTACTTTCTGGGTGTTTAGGGAGAAAGTTAATCGAAAAACTAAATTATTTTGAAGTTTTTGTTTTTAAAGTAAAAAGTTTTTCTTGACAGTTAAATGGGGGTTTCAAGAAATGCAGTTCAGTTTAGTTGCTGCTATGACGGGCAGCTCAGGAAGTGGTGAGAGCGGGGGGAGGGAGGGGTGAAGAGGTGATGGAGGTTGAGAAATCTTAACCTTAATGCGATTTGTTGAAGTGAACATTTAACAACTCAAGCAAATGTAAATTGCACACAGGATGAAAGTCTTCAAGAGTGAATAATTAAGGACGATTTGGTAGTTCGTAAACTGACACTACCAATGGATATACTACTTTTTGACCTTAATGTGCAGGACTTTTTTTTTAATTCTTCTGAGTTATAAGACATTTTCAATTTAATTTTTTTTTATGATGCAAAATTTGCATAGCTTGATTCCACCGAAACAATTTGCGTATTCATTAGACATTGTCATATTAACCAAATGCTAACTCCCAGTAGAACATAAGAACTAGTGAAGTTGTGAAAGTCTTAGATTCCAGAGTTGCTATTTTTCAGGTTTAAAAAATTGTTTTTCTTTTTAGTTCTTAGCAGAGCCTGAGTTGTAAAAAAATGAGTGTTTCTTTTTTACTTCAGACACTTCAGAGCATAGAATAATTAGTATTTTTTCACTTGTTCATAGTGCGTTCGAAAAGCGCTCTACTATAATTATTATTAAAGCTGAAATAAAATGTCGTTTTTGTGCACTCTGAGTCAACTTCCATCGGTTGCTTATTGGAACTAAATAAGATATCAAGTATCATTGCTGACCTTTATGTCATGGCTTTCTTTGAAGTTTTTGCAGAGGTGTTCCGAATAGACCATTGTATGAAGTTGCGCACTGGAAACATCTGTGTAAACGTTTCTAAACATGCAATCGTTAGTTAAAAGCAAATTTTCGATTACCAACCAGCAACAAATTGTTAACAAGGAGGTTACCCCCCCCCCCCCCCTCGCACTCCGGAAATTATCAAAACCAAAGAATACTATATGAGCACGAAAAACGGAGAAGAGCAGCGCTAGGCATTTCACATTCGTATTGTTGTTATAAAAATGCGTATCTGTACTTAATAGTTTCCTCGAGGTGAAAGTGTGAACATTCCAATTTTATCCTTGTAACTGTATTGAATACTGACTTCTATCCAGGAGACGCAAATGAGCAACAAGCGTGAAATTTATACCAAGTGTTAGGCCGAATGTACTCCATATATACGTAGGTTATAGCCAGTTCAAATGATGATAAATATTTCTTCCATCGTCGTTGTATACGCAAGGATTTCACGTCAGTTTTGACGACTTCAAATAAATTATTTGTCCGTTTCACAAAAGGTGGTTTCAAATACACTGACGTAAAACGCAAAGCTATTTAATTTTTTTGAAGATAGTTGGACTCATGGATAGTTGTATTGGGGAAGTTTATGCTTCCTTAAGGTTTATAATTCCCCATTGGGGAGTCCGATTGTGATGTCCCACTTTCGAAGAGAAGCTTGTAAGTCTTGAAGCTAATATGAAAAACTGAACACCAAAACACCAAGAGGATTAAGTCGAATGAAAGCATTAATTGCTTAAGATGAAGAAGAGAGTTGGGAACAGAACGGAACCTTGTGGTATACCAGAATTTATTTTGTACCGCCTCAATACATTCCGAAATGTTACGTTTTTCTTAATTTTTAATTACGTAATGAAATATTTTTAACAGATTACTTCATTTCATATGTTCAATGATAAACTTAAATTAACAATTCAATTCATATAATATCTTAAATTCTAGGTCTGTGGTCTGTGGAGTTTCCTCGACGATAGACAGTGGTCTGAGATTCCAAAGGAAGCGCCCCAAAACAATAAACGGTTTCTATAAAATTTAATTTAATTTATTCTGTTGGTATTCCCCGCAGCGTACCTTTGTGAGATCTCTATTCCCGTTACTCTATTTGTAATAGAATCGTCTTCCAATGGTAGCAAGGTGGAGTCTGATTTCCTATACAAATTGTACTTTTACTTATGGAATATTTCTGAAAGAAGAAAATGTGAGTTATAACACCAAAAAATAAAAATACTTGGAAATGTGTAATTCTTCTTGCGTGCTATGCCTCTGGTATAGTTATTTGGAAGTGGAGCGCGGGCTGACGGGGTAATCGGATTTTCGCCACGTGGTGGTTTTAATAGAAAATCATCGTTATGATCGGGGGCGGTGCAAGGAAAATGTTTAAATGGTTATGAAATGAAATAATGTATTGATACGGGGCTTAAAATATGACTTTAAACCGCCTCCCTCCGGAAGTAATTCTAGATCCAACGTTTGTTTTTCCAACATACCTATGTTTGACCGTCCGGAAAAAGTTCTTTGACACCGTTTCAAGTTGCAAAAATTTCTGGAAATTCGGACTTTTGATTGTCCTTCAAAAGCTGTAATCATTCTTGTCGGTGCGTTGTGCGTAGTCATACTAATGCCAATAAAATGAACCATAAATAAATTACATTATAGAGTATCGAGTGCCTGAACCGCGGAAAAAGACATGAAATGTAAAGAATTAATTTCTATTTCAGGAGCACTAATATCTACATCAAAAAGATTTTCTGGACAGCTGGTCAAAATAGACATTTTGTCTTTCCTAAATAAGAGTCCTTCAAGTATTGGATCTTACACAGTCACTTCTATTACCACAAAAACAAAATTGATACCAAATTTTAAAACATCTTGTTTCTATACCAACTTATACTTGTTTAAAATCCCATCCTTTTCCTTCAGGATCTGATATCTTGTGTGAATTATACTTTCATGACTTGTCAAGGCATAAAGAGATTTTATATTCCCCTTTAAAAATATGTCAACCTCTATCTGTATCTTAATCTTATCTTGAATAATTCTAAACCCTGAATTCTAGGCACATACTAATTTCCTGTCCCTAATCGGGTAGCCGGACTTTTTTCCTTGCGTAGATACATGGGATTTAATAAAGAAAGTACCTAAACCGGTGCCAGTGGGGACTTTCCTTATGTGTCAACTAGCTACCTTCTATAAAAAACAAAATTAATGTTGATACAAGTAAACCTTTTAAGCATTGATGGAAAGGTAACCTTAACCACCTCGATAGATACGTATAAGACGGCTCCTGCTCCTGCTCCCGCTCCCGATAAGGTAAACTAAATTGATTAGATTTGGGACAAAGTAAAATATTTACCTATAAAACAAACCACTTTATAATATTGCCCCAAAACAGCACCGCACACCTCTTGCCATCAGTCAGTCCGGAATCCGGATCCGGATACTGAATCACCCCAACTGTGGGCGTCGTCGGTTCGTCGGTCGTCGTTGGGCTGACTTCGTTAACCTACAAAATATTAAATCATCCACAAACTTTATGGAGTAGTCACACACCACCACACAAACGCACACGAACACAAATTAGATTTTAAATATTTGAAAAGCGGCCTTGCCGTGGGCTAAAAAGTTAAGGCCGTATCTAATATTTCACGGTAGGCAATAAATTGCCATCGCAAAGCCTCAGGATGAATATGTATCTTCTTTTGCCCCGCCCTTCCCGCTCCTCCTTCTAACATGAAAACGAAAAACTCGTGGTTGTTTGTTAAGAGTTGAGTTCACAAATGCATTTTGACCTATTTTCTACTCTCTCTTCCGTATTAAGTGGTTCCGTAAAAGGACCTTTTCATACTAAATCCAAAAAAAGGCAAGCAAAAAAAAAAAAAGAAGAAACAACCTAGGGCAATCCACAATCCGTTGATCCCATAAATCAGAATAATTTAAAACCCACATCCAAATCTGGCCCCTGAAAAGAACGGAGCTAACCTCTCCTTTTGTTTTTTGTGTTTGTGTTTTTTTTCCTTTTGTCCTTGTTTTGTAAACAGCTACAATGAGCTTTGCAATCGAAAAATGGTCCAAAGGCCCAAACCATATTCAAGCAGAGTATTAAATTCTCATTTGTTGTGCAAGGAATCCCGTGTATAGTATGTATAAGGAGTAAGGATTCGGATTTTGCCGATTCCGATGCCACCGCACTCTCAGCGGATTTTGTCCTTCTCCTCTAGTTTTGTGGTTCTCTGTGAAAAATATTTTAAGATTCAATCGGGATTAACCCGCCTGACCCTGTTCTCTGTGAATCTAGTTTGGGTGGTCTCTTGGTAGGTCTCATGGTCGTTTCATAGGGGATGCAAAACGAAAACCGTGATAAAGAGATGCGGTGGCTCTAGCTGGTGGTGGTGGTGGGGACTTTTTGAAAGAACCACAATAATCCTGTATCCCCATTTGCATGCTATTGCTATCACATTGTTTATAAATTACGTCAAGGGTATTTATAAAGAACAAAGGATGCATTAAAGGCAACAAGAGGACGATGACGACGACTACGAAAATCATGACCCAATTCCAATCTGATGATGGTAATTTTTTTTTTTCTACCCCCATGTTAGGTATATGGAATTTTGATGAGGGAGAGAGCGAGAGTCAGCAATGGATCGCCAACCCTTAAGCCGATTTGCATTTGGGAAGGTTTTAGCATGTTTGACAGTAATCTTTAAATATAGGTCTAACCACGACCGTTGCCACTGAATGGGGCACAACATGTGTTTATGCTCGAAAGTCGAAATTAATGCCAACAATTCGTTCGAAAGGGAATTTTAATTACCGCAAACGACGCGACGCGACGCGAAGCACGTGACGGCGCGACGCAACGAAGGCAATGGTGAAGCAAGTACTATTTTACTTAACAGTAGGAGAAGCAAGTTGAGAAACGCTTGATTTTGATTTGATTTCTTCTTTCTGGATTAGGACGTGATAAAAGTGGGTTGGTTTGGTAAACACATGATACATTTCAACAGAACATTCAACTATAGCATTATAAGAAGGAATATAGAAGGTTTAATTTGCCCACCACCCTGTTCCTAAACTGATTGAGCTAAAAGCAAAGTATCAATGCGATTTAATATTTTAGATGAGAATAAATTTTTGACAAACATTTGAAAATATTTAAACTTTTTCAAAAAAAATAATTAAAAAAAAAAATAACAGAGAACTACAATACATTTGCAACGAACTGTAGAATACCCTATTCCAACATGAGTTCGTTTGTGACAAACTAGTAATTACCATAATTTTCCTACAAAAACGCTCTAACCGGGTGTGATTATTATTATGATAATGATTTAGATGTAAATTCAATTTTGAAACGTTTTGAGTTATAAGCAGGTTTTTGAAAAGAACCATGGTTGACAGAAAATGCTTATAATTCATTCTTTTGTGGCCTTAATTTTTGACAAACTTTTCCTATGCTTATAAAAAGTTGCTGTCCGCCACTTTCAAATTCTTCTTTAACAGAAGGGAGATAATTCTAATAGTATTACGCTCAATAAAAACAAGGTGTATGCCACGCCCAAAGCTAAGAACTTTCCATTACTTTGAGCTAAATGACATACAATTTATGGCTCGCGCAGTTTGATTTTAACTACAAAACATAAGCGAGAGCTACAGTACGTTTGCAACGAACTGTTATACCCCATTCCCTTTATTTTTGTATGTGTATCCGTTTGCCTCCGGCAGCCAGCAAAATTCTTCTTTAGCAGACAGAAAAAAATTCAATAACATTCATTTTGTGTGGTGTGTTCGGATGTTCGATTAGTGCTGGTACAATAAAAAAAGGCGTGTGCCACGCTCAAAGTTAAAACGTTTTATTGACAAGGCAATTTTTATGAGCTCAGTGACACTCAATTTAATTCTTGCAGATCGATTTGAACAAAACAAGACAAAACTAAAATTTTTAGAATTTAGATTTTGATAGGAAATAGCGATTATTTGTGTTTTTAACAATTCTTGCACTACACTCTGCTACGTAACCAAGGCATATACAAACCGAAGTGTTCATCTGTTTACTTCAAAACAGCGACCGATAATTAAAAAACTTTAAAAAATTAATGCATTAAACAACTTTTTACGGAAACGCCCTTTAAAAGTGGGAGTGTCTTAAAAATTTGAAGCACTAACTGTGCTTTGATCAGTATTTAGGCATATGTGTAAAACTACAGCTGAATCGAGTAGTTTTTAAACAATCTTACCTGAACAAAGGTATTTTATCAAAATCACGCCTTTAAAAGTGGGCGTATTGAAAAAATTTACACAAGAAAACGTAGAGATATATTTCTCAAATAACGAACGGAAGGAAAAAGGTTTAAATTAAATATTGGAAGTGCCTTAAATTTTTGAGACTACGTTTTTCGTTCTGTCATAAAAAGTGGGCGTAAGCCACACCCAAAATTCAAAAATTTATTTTCATACACAAACCTCTTAGTTTCTTTTAAGAGACGTAAAATTTTGGCTTGCAGATTCATTATAAATACCGTTTATTTACAAAAACAATTTTTGTATAGTTTCTAATGAAAAGTGGGCGTCAGCCACGCCCAAAATCAATTTTTTTGATTTCATACACAAGATGTTTGTGTACAAGTAATACCCACAAAATTTTATGTTTTTCGCTTTAATATAACAATTGTTATTTTATAAAAACTATATTGATGGTTTTGTATTTTCAATGGGCGTCAGCAACGCCCAAACTGAAATATTTTTATTTGATGGGAAGAAGGTTTACCTAAAGCTTACGTGTGCAAAATTTTAGCGTTATGCTTTTATCGTAACTGTACAAAAAACATAATTTTATTTTATTAAATTGAGGTTGTTCATCAAAAATGGCGATTGTGGGAACTTTGCCTTACTCTTGAACCAAAGATTATATATACCAAATTTCAGCTTTCTAGCTCAAAAATTGCGACCTCTAGAGAGGACGGACGGACATGGCTAAATCGACTAGGCTTTTGATTCTGAGTCAGAATATATATACTTTTCTATACCTAACGGTATTATTTCTCTATGTTACAAACTCTACACCAAATACAATATACCCAACCCATTCTATGGAATAGGGTATAAAAACACATATAGTATCTAATTTTAATTTTTAAAAATTAGATTTTGAATGAAAATTGCGATTAAGGATGTATGTTTAAATTCCTAACCACATCCTGCCAAGGATTACGTACAAAATGTTGCATCTTCTTACTTCAAAACTGTGACCGATAATAAGGAAACATTGGAGCATCAGTGCAGATTTAGACGTTTAACGAAAACAAATCTAAAAAGTAGGCGTGTCCTTGGAACTAATCTAAAAAATATCAACTACAAACTGTACTTTAAACTTAAGTGCCTAAGCACAATTATGTAGCTGCAACAGTAGTACGTAGCACTGTCAAAGTTAAATGTTAGTACGTAATTCGTATTGCACGGCTACAATGTGAAGTTGCAGCTGCAGAACAGAAAGTAGCTGAAGTGCAAGTTGCCTCGACTCCGCAACTTCACAAACGTGCTGCGCTGCAAAACAACAGCCAATGAAATCGCAGGCACGATTTTTGTTTGAGTTCAGTGCTATACCATTGTATTCGTGCATGCTGTTAGTGAGGTAACTTTTTTTTGACGTTAACTTTGACAGTGCTACGTACAACTGAACTGCTGCAGCCTTGCTGCAGTATTGAGTTCAGGCAGTAAATCATTTTTTAGGCATATATTTAGATGCACTACTTTGGAAGTACGACTTGATATGCCGGATGAAAACATAAAACTAATTTTTTTTTTCTATTCTCCGGGAACGGTTAAAAGGTACACTTTGCCCATTTTTGTATTTCCTAAGGTGTGTGTAAAAAAGTTATACTGATTGCTTAAATAGTTTAAGTCCTGCGTAAGAGTTGGAAGCTTATATTCGCGTTTAGGATTTCTGTATTTAGAAATTATGTCGAAGAATCAGTATTGATTTCAAAATTATATGACAAAAGTGAATTCCAATTTTTCGAATTTCTTTTATTTCCAAGCTTTCCCCTAAAATGACCATAGCCTTACTATTTGACTTGCGTTTATTCTCGCTCCCCTTTTGCTGCAAGAAAAAGTTTTCAGTTCCCCAACGCACTAATTTTGTATGCCTTTACTTTAGTAAAGTGAAATGGGATCTTTTCTTGTCGAGTTTACTGTAACGTCCCTTATACGTCCAAGACCTATTTATTGGTTGTGAGGTTTCAAAGAACCAGAGCAGACCATAACGTCCAGGACTCACAACACACAAAGCACAATGTTCGGCCGAGTATAAAATCGGAAGTTAAAGTGTTTAAGCTTCTGCGTGTTGCCCTTAATGTGTGCAGCATGCATACATTAAATGAGTGTTTGTCAACAGGATTTGCAACTTAGGACATACCTATACATATTTGTATGCTTGTATGTTTATTTAAATGTTGAATACCACTGTAAAAGTCTTTCGTCCTTCATAATTCCATTTCCTCATCAACATTCTGAATCTTCGGATGTTTGTCGTACGATTGCAAATTTTTCCATCCCAAAGTGTTGGGAATAATCTCCGGTTGGCTTGGCTCAAGAGGCAGGAGCGGGAGTAAAAGTTGTACGGCGGTTAACGGTTAAAAGGGATTTCGCAAAATTAAAAAAAAAAAAAAAAAAGCAGCATATATGCATTAAAAACGCCCTTGCACCACTTCAGTGTTTTTTCATTTTCCTGCTGCATTAAATGCCAGTGGCGTAATTACGTCACACAAAGAACCGCTAAAAAAAATTGTGCAAAAAGGAAGCTCTTTAGGTCTCTAGGCCAACAAATTAAACAATGCACCGTACCTATAAATTGTTGACGATTATAATAATTATGGCGTAAAAAAGAAAAAAAAACTAAGGAGTAGGCGATGTTTAACGGTTTCTCCTGCATCGCTATTGGCATTGGCTTGGCAAAAAGGAAGTAAAAGTTAGTTGGCTTACTGAAGTTTGTACTACAATACCAACCACACACACACAAACACACAATGTCTATACATCAGTTAGAACACAAATACATACAAAGCAAATATTAACGTTTCTATATAAACGCTAGAAGCAGATTTTTCTAAAGGAAAAGGAAACGTCACGTCACTCTTGTATGTCGTTGGATAAGCCAATACCAGACCGACCAGGTGTATTTCTGATTTAATTAGTAACGGAACTAGAGTTTACATTATGTGTGTTCGAAATTGCATGCCTTTCCCCATGGCAGTCGTTATAATATAAGACAAACACCGCGCGTTCCAAGTCCCTATTTATAAGGATAATGAATATTTGCATGGCTTAGCAATTAATCCTTGAATGATGTGATGACGGGGAGTGCTATACTGTTTAAACAATAGTACACTAAAGAGACCGTAGCAGAGCAAATGATATACAAGATAGCCTTAAGAGAACAATTCAACTGGAAGCTAGGAAGATAAAGGTGATGGTAATGGGGTGATACATGGTCTTGGTCATTATTATCATTATTATAGATCAAATAATCTTGATTTTGGTCTGATTTGGATTTGTGATTAAAAGGCTCTGGGCATGATTAGATTGGCGGGTGGTGGTGGTGATCAGATTCGCCTGGAATTGAATTAACGTTCGAATTAGCCGGTGGCTTCTCTTTTGGATAAAGGATTAGGATTACAGTTTTGTAAAGGAATCTTTGGTAATAAATATTATCGAAGAATCTTTGATGAGGAACGTGAACTGAATAAGTCCGCAAAGGACATGCAAGATTTCGTAAAATAAATCAATAAAATTAATAAAACGCATTAAATAAAAAGAAGTGAATGTTGCGAATATGTGAAACTGTAACAATTAACAATCAATAAACTACTGGTAGGGAAGCCCTCTCAGGAATTTCTGATCACAGAAAATTCTTTAACCTAAGAATTTAAGTTCCCCGAAAGACCATTAATGATATAGTACCCCGTGACGAAGTGTTTAGTGTGTCGAACTGCCACGCCAAAGATTCTGGGTTCGATCCCTAACTCCACCTAAATTCTTTTCCGGGTACTGCCTCTTACGAGGAAGTGACAAATCCTGTTAGCAGTTTGGATTCGGCGGTAAATTGTAGGGCCCTTCGATTCCTGCAGAATATCAACGCACACACAGGAATGGTTGAGAGTGTAAGTCACTGGCCCCGGCCCCGCTTAGAGCTGTTGTGCCGAGTATTTTTTTTTTTTTAAGTTGAAGATATACAAAGCCTTGCCTGGGGGTGGGGAGGATAAATTTATTACAATTTTGGTTCTGCTAAATTTTGTTTGACAAATTGGCCACGATTGTCACAACATAAGTTATCTGCCTTTGATTATTATCTATCCTCTATAGTTGGTCTGCTGACATCCTATCTACGTATAGGAAAAAAAGTTTTGATCGGAAATAAAATGTCATCTGTACAATCTAGCCGGATGAAAGTATAGGTATGCCTGACAAAACCTCGGCATTGTGTGCCCTATCCAAAAGAAAGGAGATATTCTGATCTGTGCCAACTACACAGGTATAAGTCTCCTTAATGTTACCTGAACCCTTTCGCACGTATCAGCATGGTTTCAGGCCCGGTAAGTCAACCGTCGACCAAATTTTGCACTCTTTGACAGATTTTAAAAAAGGCCCGGGAATTCCAGATCGATACTCACCGTAAATAGGAACGAGCTATATAGAGCCATATTACTTCTCGAAAACTCGCGTTGCTCCGTCATGGTTAGTAAGAATACCACCGACTCATTTAATGTCGAGAAAGGCTTAAGACAAGGCGACGCGCTATCATGTAACCTCTTCAACATCCTTCTTGAGACAACCATACGAAACTCGCATGTCAACCCCAGCGGTACGATTTTTTTTAAATCCGCACAATTACAGCGATATTGACCCGATTAAAAAGCTGTAAATTATTGGCTTAGGTAGCTGGGGCATGTGGAGCATATGGATGAAAACGCACCAACCCCACGAGTCTTCAATCCCAATCCGGAGGGCCTACGCAGTTGTGTAAGACCCCATCCAAGGTGTCTATTATTAAAGAGGCTACCACAGGGATCGATTCTTGGGCCCCTGCTCTTTTTCTTACAAATTAATAATTTTAAATTTTTTAATATCAAATTTTCCGCTATGATATAAATGAAAAATAGTAGGTATGTATTTGTATGACCCTTTGGGTTAAGTAAAGACTGTGCGTGTGCATGCACGCTCAAAAAAACTTCGACTCTGAAAAAATATCATGCAGGTTATAATTCCCTCAGCTGCAACTGGATGTTATACCCGTGGAGTTTGCGTGAGGTAAATACGAGTTAAGTTCCTGGGTTCACATAACGTTTTTCACTACTGGGGCATTTCCTCTTTCTTTAGTTTTGGTCTTTCGGAGCTGTTCGGTTCGTACCACGGTTTTTTTTTTCTCAAACGATATTTCTTGTAAATCAAAATTGATTGCAGTGATTCTTAGCACAGTAGAAGAATGGGTAAATGAAGTTTGGAAGTTTCATTGACGTTTTGATCATGAAAATATCTGATAAAACTGGAACTTAGTCAATTTACGTGTGGATGTCACTCGAATCGGTATTCCGAACACCTCCAACATTCTTCTTGGATGTAAGGATGCATAGCTTTTTTGCTAACACAGCAGTTACGCGTATGACACTTCCCATATTCTACATCAATTCTATAAAAAACCAGTTAAGTGCCATTTTTGTTTACAACCAAACACCTTAAACGGGTACGCCTTTTCAAAATAACGCTGAACACGCACTGAAACCTAAAATCCCTTCATCGACTCATGGGAAAGATACATAATACACAATCTGATCGAGAAACATATCGCATCTCTGAATAGCTGTTACGAGAATACATGTGAGTAGATTAGGTTAGATCTTCTTCAATTATTTAACTGGATGGTGCAGCCTTTTTCTATGGACAGCGGCCTCCCGTTAAAAGTCAAAATACATATACACTCACCGGAACAATTAATCGACCACCTTTGATTAGTCTCACTTTTTGTGTTTTTTAAAACCCTATTATATGGAATGGGTAGATTGTATTTGGTGTGGAGTTTGAAACATAGAGAAATAATACCGTTAGGTATAGAAAAGTATACATTCTGACTCAGAATCAAAAGCCTAGTCGATTTAGCCATGTCCGTCCGTTCGTCCGTCCGTATGTATACTCTCTAGAGGTCGCAATTTTTGAACTAGAAAGCTGAAATTTGGTATGTATAATATTTGGTTCAAGAGTAAGTCTAAATCTGCCAACAAACACGCCCACCATCGCCATTTTTGTTGAACAACCTCAATTTGGTAAAATTAAATTATGTTTTTAAACAATTGCGATACAAGCATAACACTAAAATTTTGCACACGTAAGCTTTAGGTAAACTTTCTTCCAATTACATAAAAATATTTCAGTTTGGGCGTGGCTGACGCCCATTTTTCATACAAAACCATCAATATCGCTTTTATAAAATAACAATTGTTATATTAAAGCGAAAAACATTAAATTTTGTGGGTATTACTTGCACACAAACATGTTTTGTGTGAAATCAAAAAAATTGATTCTGGGTGTGGCTCACGCCCACTTTACACTAGAAACTATAAAAAAATTGTTTTTGAAAATAAACGGTATTTATAATGAACTCGCAAGCCAAAATTTTGCTCTTTTTAGTAGAAACTAAAATGTTTGTGTATGAAATTTTTTTTTGGAATTTCGGGCGTGGCATTCGCCCACTTTTCATGAAAGAACGAAAAACGTAGTTTTAAAAATTTAAGGTACTACCGATATCCAATTTAAACCTTTTTCCCTTGCGTGCGTTTTATGGAAAATATATCCCTACATTTTCTTGTGTAATTTTTTTCAATGTGCACACTTTTAAAGGCGTGATTTTGATAAAATACCTTTGTTCAGGTAAGATCGTTTAAAAACTACTCTATTCAGCTGTAGTTTTACACATATGCCTAAATACTGAATTATGATCAAAGCTCAGTTATTGCTTCAAATTTAAGACACGCCCACTTTTATGGGGCGTTTCTGTCAAAAGTCGTAATATGCATTATTTTTTTATGTTATTTTTTTACTATCGCTCGCAGTTTTGAAGTAAGAAGATGAACACTTCGGTTTGTATGCATTGTTTATGTAGGAGAGTGTGGTTAAGGAATTGTTAAATACACCCATAATCGCTATTTCCATTCAAAATCTAATTTAAAAAAATTTAAGTTTTGTCTGGTTTTGTTCAAATTGATCTGCAAGATTAAAAATTGAATGTTACTGAGTTCATAATAGTTGCACTGGGTATACAAAGTCTGAACTTTGGGCGTGGCTCACGCCTTTTTTGTTTATTGCGCCAGCAGTTATTGAACATCAGCCCCACAAAATGTATGTTATTGAATTTTTTCCTCTGCTAAAGAAGTATTATGTTTCTGAAACTGGAACAGCGGCTGGCTGCGGGAGGTGAACGCGCAGCACACACATACAAAAATATAGGGAATGAGGTAGCTAAATATCGGTCGTGACAGACGACGAAATGAGAGGTTTGCTCCATGTAGGTACTATAGCCACAACAATATAAAACAATATCTTTAAAAATCGTTCAATAACTAGGTGGGTGGTTAATTGTGCTTGTGAGTATATAACCAATAGTAAAAAAGAAAAAATAAATCAAAATAAAAAAAGGACTTAAATAAAACGATGAATTTGTTTCATGAAAACGGCCTTCTCCACCGTAAATAAACTTTATTTGTCCCGTCCATATAAATCAACAAAATTATTTTTTTTTGTATAACTGTTAAATTGTTTGATAAAACATATTTTTCGCAATGTCTTACGCAATTAAAAACAACCTGAAATACAGACACATCTAGCTATGTATTTCATTATAAGTATCTAGCTTTTATTTCGTAACTATGTACCTACTCATAACTAATGACCAAGATTCGTAAAGTTTAGTACCTGCCTCCTTAAGTAATAAAAACAAAAATAAAACCCTTAACTATAAAACTACATCCTGCGCTCCTCCATAAACAAGTTACATAACACTTTTATTTAGTATCTGGTTGATGTGTAGGTATGTGTGTGTGTTCCTTTCTGAAGCTAACATAACAATTCATCTCTTGCAGGTGGTTCCTGTCAAACGAATAACCCGCCTCTTCAATCTCTTTTCTTTTCTGGACAAAGTGTTTTGTGTCAAAGCAAAATGCAATTAATTTCAGAAAGGACATTTTATTTATTCATTTCCAAGCAATTTCTTTCTTAATTTCATGGGCTCATCCATACGAACGGTCCAATAAATCACATCCTAAACGCAACAAAATAAAAGTCAACATAAAACCTTTCTTCATTCTTTCCTTTCCTTATACCACCCCTCGGCTGTTCTTGGCTTTGGGTGGCTTGTGTAGATGGAGATGGAGAACATGGGAAATAAGGACTAAGAGGGATTTCATTTATGTACTATACTCTTGTTCGCATTTGCTTGAGAATTATAATTCGTTTCTGTCATCTCAACAATGTTATAACCTCTCGCTGACGCGCATACACTAACAAAAATCCAAATGTCCGAGCTGAAATTTATGAATGAAATCCTGCACCAGAAATTGTCCATCCATTTTCCTCTCCTCTTTTGGCCGGAACAAAAACTATTTCTGCAAAAAAAAAAAAGGAAAATTCCTTTGGTGGAACACACAAAGGGAAATATCCTTTATCAAATGAGATAGATTTTTTTCCTTCGGCAAATGGACACAAAGAACGTTTTAAGGACAAATTGTGAACGAAGGGAGAATAAAGATACATTTTCCTATTTGCTATTAGATTTTTTTTTTATTATTTTTGATATCCCTATCTTTGTCCTTTTGCAAAGCCAACCCTTTTAGTCCGTAGTATAAAACTTGAAGCAATAATAGTGTGGGTACAGACAAAGAAGATTGATCGGTGTATGAAATATTTATGGTGTCCTTCAGATACCTTTAATGAGATTACTATAGAAGCAGAAAGGATATTTTGCAAAAATTCTTCATGTTTAATCCTTATGAGGTGACGACGACGACGCTGACGATGCCAAAGGAGAGGTTTTAAAACTTGCAAAATTGAAAAAAAAAAATAATTCTAGTTTAAAATGATTTCTTTTGTTGGTCGGGATCAAGAAGCAGCATCAAGCAGCTAACGCTAACAGCAAACTGAGAAGGTACAAGGATCTAGGATCTGAAGGATTTTCAACACTTGCCACTGGCGTAAATTTTCCAACTTTCTTGTCGACATATTCTTGTGGTTTTTTGTATATTTTCAATTTAAGAGCTGTTAGAAGTCGATGTGCCTGCAGTGCAGCAGCAGCAATGAACAAACCCAACCGTTTATAAGGCCCTTTTCCTTGCCATGTCGTTGTCAGCTGCACTTTCGTTCGCTTTTCTGTATATTTGGGCTGGGACTGAGGCTTTGGCTAATGGGTTGAGACTTGGGTGGGGCTGAAACATCATCTTCTTGAGGTATTTCATTTATTCCTTAAGCGTAGTGTGCTTGTATGTTTGGCAAATTATCCTTTAACTTTTTGACAATGCACCATCCATCCCTCTTTTTTATATAGATATCCATATATAAAAATACATATATATGTATATATCCTTGAACTATTTTCTACACAAGGAGGAAAATAATGTTATTGGAGTTACCGTTAACACAGAGCACAGAATGTGTTGTTAGAGAGTCAAGTTGAGTGAAATAGCTGCGGTTTTTGACTCGACAAGTTTCATCAGCATAGTGGCAGATCATTTTCGCTTAATTGAAATTTTCAATTATCCAAAGGAGTGGTTGATTTTATATCACGTTGGTTTTTTTTTTTTTTCTTTTTTTTGTTAAATGTGTGAGAAAGAATGACATATATGTCAAGAAAACTGTTCTTAGCGGAGGTTAGGAACACAGAGGGATTTGATTAGAAAAGAAAATTAGTTTGACTTAGGTGTCAAATATTTAATGAAACAGTTTTCGAAAACTTCGTCGTCATCAAAAACTTTGGATCGATGTGAAGTTTCTTGGCATTAAAGAGAACATTGAACATTTGGACAGTATCACTTTACTAAAGCCATTTAGTTTTATTTATCTTTAAGCAATTTTTAGGCATAAAAATTAGTTTCTTTGTGCTTTTAAAAGATTTAAAATTAAGCGTACATCAGAAACCACATGTCTTTTCAGGAAGTCCTTCTACTGTTTTCATACAGTTTTCTATACGAAGTCATTGCAGGTCCTTCTTGACCATTTATGTCTTGAATTGATTGTTAAGTTCTTTTTTCACAATCACTTATTACAACTTCGAAGCACAATCTTCAGCTTAACTGTATGCCTCTCAAACTCCATGTCAAGACTTTGAAAGACATATCAATAGGGTTCAGTTGGAATCTGGGACCTTCGTGAGAAAAGAAATTTTTTTTTAAAGCATTTTAGAACAACTCGATTGCTGACCGAATAATTTATTCAACATGGACGATGATGAACGCTGATGTAACGGGTGATTTCTTAGCTGGTTTGGTTTTGGCAACACTGGTTTTGACAGCTGACGTGTGTTTAGTACCTTGTGTCACTGTCAAACAGCTTCAGTTTGGTTTGCAATTTAACCATGGATCGTCTTACAAATGAACAACGCTTGCAAATTATTGAATTTTACTATCAAAATTCGTGCTCGGTTCGAAATGTCGAAATATCGAAAAATTGTGTTCAGCGATGAGGCTCATTTTTGGTTGAATGGGTACGTAAATAAGCAAAATTGCCGCATTTGGAGTGAAGATCAGCCAGAAGCATTGCAACAGCTACCAATGCATCCCGAAAAAGCCACTGTTTGGTGCGGTTTATGGGCCGGCGGCATTATTGGGCCATATTTCTTCAAAGATGATGCGAATCGCAGCGTTACTGTCAATGGTGAACGCTACCGCGCGATGATAACAAACTTTTTTTTGCCCGAAATGGAAGTTCTTGACTTGCATGATATGTGGTTTCAACAAGATGGTGCCACATGCCACATAGCACGCGAAACAATGGCGCAATTGCGAGGCGAGTTTGGTGAACAGTTAATTTCACGTTTCGGGCCGGTCAATTGGCCGCCTAGATCGTGCGATTTGACACCATAAGACTATTTTTTGTGGGGGTATGTCAAGGCTAATGTCTATAGGGACAAGCCCGCTTCGATTGACGCACTGGAAGCCAACATCCATGCATTCATTCGTGAGATACCGGCCGATATGTGTGAAAGAGTATGCCAAAATTGGACTCAGCGGATGGGCTACCTGAGACGCAGCCGCGGTCAACATTTGCATGAAATTATCTTTAAACATTAAATTGCAAGGTTCAAACTATCGATTCAAATAAATATTTCATTCATTTTTTCGAATTTTTTGTGTTTTTTTTTTTTTAAAGTTCTAAACCTCTTAAAAAATCACCCGTTATTATTCCATATGATTTTGAAAAATCAAGGACGCAATTAGTTATCATCATAAACAACAAAGTTGACATTGCTGAGTCGTATGGATAAAATGGACTGAGGTTCGTTTCTCGTCGTTTGCTAGAAATATTTTTTTGAAGTGAAACTTCTTTAGGCGCATGGGGGTAAAATTTTTACTTATGCAGCGGAAATAAGCGTGACTTCCATCCCCGAAAATGGAGAGAGCGATTAAGACCGATTGACAGAGAGTGAGAAAGGGTGAACGTAGCACGAAGCACATAGCCATGGAGCGAGAGTAGGGAGCAAGCGAGTGAAAAGATCGAGAGAGAGAGAGGGAGAGAAAGAGAGAGCGAGATAGAGAGTGAGAGAGAGAGAGAGTGAGATAGGGCGAACATCGCATCACGCACAGTGCCATGGGGAGAGAGAGCTGTAGGTTAGGTTTGTTTTATAATAGCACAAACTGGTTCTGCATTATCAACTGTGGGTAGGTCGGTGGCTGATTGTTAAAAATAGAACTGTGGGTAGCAGGGACTGTATGCATAATGTGTGGATTACACTGTCAGAAAAAAGTGATTCGTATATCCACTGCAGTCAGTCAGCAGTGTTCCCAGATTGGTTGTTTTCCCACCAAAATCGTTGGAAAAAACTATTTGGTGGGTAAAGTAGTGGGAACAAATTTTTTTGGGGGTTTTTTAGGTTGGAAAATTTGCGATTGGATTGTTATTTTATGGGGTGATATTATTTTAAGGATAATTCAGTACGACATAGTTTCATACCTACATACATAAATATTAAGAAATTATTTTATCACCAAAAATAAAAATAAGTACAATTAAGGCTTAAAGTTTGATTTAACAAAAAAATAGTAGGTAATTGAGGTCAGCAAGTATTTTTTTACACAAAAAAGTAAGATTTTGTGTGTTGTTTCCCGAAAACCGAATAATGACAATTGTTATTTTTATAGTCAAGGTAACTAATGAAAAAATACAAGACTTTAATTTCATTCCATAAGGCTATCCCTACACGAACAAACTGTTTTGCAATTCCTGTTTCAAACTGGTGTTCAATCGATTGCATTAAAACTGAATAGTGTGCTTTCAATACTTAATTACATGCGCAAACTTAACGAGTTGACTGCAATGCGATCAAATTGACTACGGTTTGATATCAAATTTTTGACGCAAGAGCAAACGTGCGGGGGTAAAGTGTGTTTTTTTTTTTTTTTTTTTTTTTTTTTGAAAAATGCATTGAGTAGGCTTTTAAACAAAATATGGTGGTTTTTTTTCCCCTACAGTACAAAATTAGTGGGATTTTATTTCGAATCCGGTGGGATTTCATATATTTCATCTGGCATCATTGGCAGTCAGGTGGTTGATGGTTTTAAATAGATTGGCGGGTAGCAGGGATATGACTTGGTATGTACTTAAATGAGCACTGGAAGTTTGATCTGAAAAATGTGATGTGTATAATATTAAATGTGTTAGGCGGGTAACCGGCCTTAAGAAGCTGCACTGGTCGGTTGATGCGGTGCAACAAAATAAAAATTAATTTGCCAAAGAAGTATCACTTCTGACATGTGTACTTTGTACGCACGCACTTTTTTTTCTATTACCTACCTAACTTTTCAATAAAATAATTGATTCTGAAAGAAAAACCGCTGTCCAAGGCAAGGCTGCAATTCTCTACCAACTTGTTGATTTCTGACTGACTTATAATAATTGTATTTTTTAACAGAGCTAACCTGGTAGGTATCTGTTGGAAATCACTTTTTGTTCTGTGTGTGGTTAGGACTTACTTACAAAGTATCTATTCTAATGTAATAAGTGAATAGTTATAGAGACATGATTAATGACTTTTTCGTGCCTGGATTGGAGAATGTTGATGTGGACGACCTTTGGTTCCAACAAGACAGCGTTACATGCCATACAGCCAACGAAACAATCAATATTATTGAAGGAAACTTTTGGTGAGCGGATTATCTCGCGTTGTGGGCCTGTGGCGTGGCCTCCAAGATTGTGCAATTCAACACCGCTGGTCTATTTATTGTGGAATTATGTGTAGTCGCTTGCTACGCAGATAAGCCCGAGACAATTGACGCCTTGGAAGAGAATATTCGTTATTGCTGACATATTGCTGCAAAAAGTGGTCGAAAATTGGGCCACTCGGCTGGAATTTATTCGAGCCAGCCGCGGCGGCCATTTGCCCGAAATTATTTTAGAAAACATAATGGCAAACGCTTAATTTGTTTAATAAAGTAAATTCTTGGCCATTACATTAAATTAAATGTATTTTATTTGTTCTTGAAAAACACACGTCCAAAAAAACACCTTTTATATTACCCATTCTCCGAATTTGATATTGAAGTTCTTTCGGAAGCCGAATGGATAGAAAGACGGAACGAAATGAAAAATTCTTAAAAGACACAATTTTAGGCTCGTCGATGTGGAAGTCGGAAAGTATTTACTAGCCAGGCAGCATGCGATCGCTTCTTGTCGACATCCACAATAGAGGAATGATAGTTGTCACCAGATTGTGGTTCTGGCAGCCAAATTTTGCATTCTAATGTTGATGAATGTCACAAGCATTCTTCCTGTCCAAACATTTTGAAAAGCTTCCTAGTTTTATTGTACCAATAAAAGGAGATGGATTTTACGCAACTAAGAATATCCATACTAATTGTAGAATCTTGAAATAGTCAAAAGAATCAGCCATATCGAACTAGCTATATGAGATAAAACTAGCCATTGCCAAAGAAATATTGAATAAGGCTGTAGATGATGATCTAATTGTAGTTGCCATGAACTAACTCATCGATTTGATATTTTGATAATCGGAAGGAATTATGTCAAACAATTTGAATTTATGTCATTATCGAAGATCACCTACAAATCGGCACCAACTATAAGAGACGTAAGACTTTCCATATTGCTCCTAATCAGTCCTGACAAATAAATCTTCAGATCTGGACATTCATAGACCGATCAAATTTTCACATTGCACCACATGTAGGAAAAACCCCACTGACTCACAATAAGAGCCAGCGACTGATGTTTGGTTCTCTTTTTTTGCCAATAAGCTTAAAATCAGCTGATATGCACTCTATACTAGTATGGCAGCGCTCTTCTTTTGGCAGTCGCCGTGTAAATTTAAACGGAAGAACTCCAGAATTCCAGAACTGGAAAAATTATTTATAACTAACAGTATTCTTTGAAAATCTATTTAACATTGAAAGCATATTCCTCAAAACAACCTTATAAAATGAACCAACTCGCCACTTTTAAGCGAACCAGGAGCACATACAATAAACATGTCGGAAAATGTTAAAATTATTTTCCTGTGAGTTTCATTTCAATATTTTTTATTTCAAAAGGTTGTCATGCAAACTTATTTCCACATTTTGCATTATCCATTAGCTTTTTTCTTTTTTTGAATCACACAAAAGCTGTATGAAGTCTTGCCAAATTCAATTTTCTTATTTTTTTCTGGAACTGTTTGTGTATTCGTTTTTTTTTCAAGGACGGTTTCTAGAGAAACAACCCCACACAATTTTTCAAAATATAAAAAAAAAAAAAACATTTTAGTACTTAAATACTTCCAATTTACGTCCGATTTCTAAATTGGTCATCAATCTTTTGTTCTTGGTTGCAAAATCGAAAGCGAAAGGCGTATTACAAAATAATCCTTTCGTTTTGAGTTCGCAAAGGGATTACAATGCCCTCCCTTCCCTATCAACTATATTAAAGAAACAAGGATCCTTAATTCACTTTAACACTTTTACCCGTGAGCCTCCTGGAATACTCATACCGTATACGGATACACATCGGATTCATGTTGTTCATTAATCTTCTTAAGATATTCACTTAGGAGAAACGTGCAATACGATTTGCACGCGGGAAATGTGTTCTGATTCCCATATCTAAGGAGTAAGGAGGAATATCAGCTGAAATGCCTGAAATGGCAAGAAAGAATAACGGAAAATGCCAACGATATGCACGCAAGGATTCCATTGCTTTGTATGTGTCGTAAATCCTTTTTTTTTTTTTTTTTTTTTTTTTTCTTCCTGTTCTGCTTGCCCTGTATGGTTCCTCCTATATGCTCGTAATGTAAGCTTAAATTAATTTAATTCCATCCGGCTAACTGGAATGAGAAGGAGAGAGAGAGAGACATGGTGATTTACTTAGAAACAAAAGAAGTAGGTATAATTAATTAATTGCTTATCTCGAAAAATACAACGGTGGTGGTGGCGGCGTGCGGCGTGGTGTTGGAGGCAAGACGAAGTAGAATGGAATGGGACTTGTGATGAAGGACCTTCATTTGGATTACACTATACCTTTCCCATCTCTGAGCTGGAGGGAATTTTCCTGATTTCCAAAGAGGCAGACGAAAGCAAAGGGAACTCTCTGGGCGTGTGAAATAAACGCACTTCTCCGGATGTACTTTAACAATTTAACGAGGCATAATTTGTCATTGTTGTTGTTGGATCTGTTTTTATTTTTTTTTTGTAGAAAGGGAGACTCAGAAATGGAAACAATTAATTTGTTTTGTCCAAGAAAAGTGTTTGGGTGTTAAGGGTCGATAAACTGAACGAGATAATAGCCACTTTATTTTAATAAGACAGCCATAAGCTGGAAGCATTAATGTGTTATACAGGATATGCGAATGCACAAGGATTTTATTTAAATAATAGCTAATTGCACTAATTTAATTGGAGCATGAAGATGTCTCAATTGTCTGAAAATCCTTATGACAACAAGATTTCGTGTTGAATTTTTAATTGAAATTAATTTTTTGAATGCACTATTTTACTATTTGTGTCTCCAGACAACTTTATAATGTCATTGATTTTGTTCTTAGGACAAATCGTAGGTGTACCTACGTTATAAAGCCACAAATGTTTATCCAATCCTGAGTTTGACTTATCAATGGCTTCGCTACTTTCGTTCGTTGACTACTTCATGGCCCTCTTTCCATGTAAGCACTCATAAACATCCCTAACGTAAGGTATTAACATTCAATAAAATCAAAAATTAAAGGTTAAGCTAAGTCCGTATCCTTATTGGTGTTGGTGTTGGTAGCATAGAAAGAGAACACATAACAGCGACCAGCGGATGAAGTTTTTTTTTGTTTTTTGTTTTTTGTGTATTTTATATGAGAACGGTTCATGACAACGGAATATAAAATATACATGGAAATACGAAATTTTTTAAAAACATTGTAATTTTGATCTTAAAGATTAGCTAATAAGTATATGAATTATCTACGCGCATGTTATAAAATTTAAGAAAATATTTATCTCATCAATTTTTATTGATTTTCTAAGTACCGAAAAAACAATCCACTGGTTTGGTTGGTCACCAATTCAAAAAAAAAAAATATCAATAAATTATTTTAAATGCAAGTAATTGTAAGTAATGTTTTTAGTATTAGGTTCGAAAATAAAACTTATTTTCCTTTACTTTTAAATAACCACTTCTTTCTCTATAAATTAAACTCACGTTTATCTAAGTTCAAACTCTTTATTTATTTATCTTAGCACCACTAATTATTCACCATTTAACCGTCATTTGAGATGTCATATTTATACTGGTATAAAGGTTCTCGAAAAATTTAATACTCGAACCATTCTGAACATTCAAGATGCCTTTAAAGCTTTCAGAGCTTTCAAATTTCATAATTCTCAAGTACAGTATTGGTCAAAATTATTACAGCATAATTTCCGTAGTATAGTTTTCTGCGAATCGTAACCAAAGACAAAAACCATTTATATAAAAATACATTTGTAGTTCATGTATTTACAAACTTCATTTCTCAGTCAAAATATTGATTTTGAATTGTATAAAACCGAGCTAAAGTTTAACTATAAAATGCTACCAATAAAATCTTTTTCCATTTCCGCGCGATTATTTGAATGAAATCGAAATGGAAAGTTACTAGTGTTAAGTTTGTTCCATTGATGTTTGAGAGCGCCATCTCCGTTTTGTATAGTGTAGCGCGAACTATTCAAGCGGACAAACAACGCAAAAACTAGTTCGAAGCACATTCCTCTGATGGTCAGTTCCTATTTTTATTTTATTTTTGATTTTGAATTTATTACTGCTTGATTTCATTTCTTTAATGAACACTAAACGCTGGGAATGCCAACGAATTCCAATAATGCAGTAATATTTAACGATGTCGTGTGATTTTATACAGTTCGATGCTTTAAACAAAATAGTGTTCTACTTCTTTTCTATGTGTATCGTAAACTGAAAATTCAAATATTAACCGATCGAAATGAAACCAGAGTAATTTTTATTTGGGAAAACCTCTATGAGGAAGAAAAACCCAATTTACTCTTTCACTACGCTGGCTCACTCTAGACTGATCTTAGAAAATAATAATTTTACAGATTACACCGCTGCGCTCGCAGGCTGGCATGAATATATATTAGTTAGTACCTATATTAGTTAGAATATATAGTTCATTGATGTGTTGGTGTACAAATACACTCGGTCATCAGTGCTGTCGTCTTAAGGTTTTGGTAGGGATTTTACTACGTATGGTACGGAACAAATAGACAGAGATTTTGTTAAGCATTGATAAGTTTACTCCATTGTTGGTTATACAATTTATTTATCTCAGTTCAAGAAAGAAAACAAAATAACTTTATTGGATTAGTTCGAGCTCGAGCAATAAAATCTATGAGGCACTTTTTCAACCAAAATGACCCTGTTAGTTGAGAAATGCCCACTTACATAACCAGTACCCAGAGTAATGGCTGCCCACAAAATTCCGCAACATGGTGATTCGCAAAATATGACCTTCTTAGTCTTGGCGTCTTGGGCCGGTTTCAATGGTTGAATCAACTCCAGTCGCTTTTTGAGCGAACACGCATGATTTTTTGAATTATTGAAGTTTGTGCCAAAATTGGTTTCAACACCTTATACAGGGTGTACAAAATTATTGTAAAATCTGTATTTTGAGAAAAGCCAACTAACACAATTCTATAACTTGTTAAAATTAAATTATAACGGTTTTTGGTTACCGGCTGTTTTCTTAAAATTTCTATAATTCTCTAATTTGAACCAATTTTTCGCTCGCCCCCTGGAAAAGGCATATTTTATTTACATTTTTTTCTTATATTTTTTGTACCTTAAAACTTACAAAATAGATTAGTATTTGATTTCAATTTTTAACATAACGCGATAGACTACATTAATTTGAGATGTCGTAACATGGCATTTAATTTTCGCTAGCTTTAGTTTGGACCATTACTTTTGAGACACCTTGTAGAAAATAATTTTTTATTCTTAATTATATTACGAGTAAGAACATAAAGACGTTTTCTTGAAGAGTACAATTTTATCAGTATTTTAAAAGTTAGGATTTTCCAAAAACCACAAATTTCAAAAAATTGTTATTCGACTTTTGATTAGGTGTGTTTTAGGAAGTTTTTTTTTTTTTTTGTAAATACGTATGTATGTAGGTACCTATTTATTCTTCAAATTAAGGTAGGTCGTGATGCCCAAACAACACTATTTTCGTATGAAAAATATTATTAAAATTAAATGACACGTTTATGAGAAAATTTAGCTTATCCCCCCCTCCCCCCCCGGCTTGCATTATATTATTCTTATTCCCGAGAAATTATCGATGATTACATTGTAGGAATACTACTAAGAGCCAAAAGACAATTCTCCACTACCAGGGTTGGCAACACTGTTGTGAAAGTAGTTGGTTCAATTTTATATCGCTCCTGCAATTTTTCAAATTTAAATAAGTCAAACTCACAAAAAATACTTAAAAAGACGTTAACATCCAAGTTTTTTTCAAATATTTTTCAAAGAAGTGATAATTTAACAGGTAACATTTGTTATATAAGCGTTTAAACAAATTTAGAAGTTGCCCTTGCTTGTCACATGACCGAGAACAAAAGAAAACTAATCGAAACATCACCAGAAGAAGAACGTAGTTCAAAGACACCGATTATAAACAGAACACCAAAAGCATTTAAATCACATAAAACTATGTCAATTTCTAATAGCGATCTTCAAAAAATCAAAACAATCATCGATCAATCTCTTGATACAAAACTTGAGAAAGCAATCGCAAAGTTGGCGACAAAAGAAGATTTCGCAAGGCTTAATGAAGAAATAAATACACTTAGGATACAAAATGAGGATTTATCCATACAGATTCGTCATTTTGAGGCTAGGTGTAATGTTCTGGAAGAGGAACTGGAGATGCAGGCTCGTGAATTAAAAGGAAAAAACATCATTCTCACTATACCCAAAGAAAATAATGAGCCACAGATGCAAATCCAATCAGTCACCCAACTTTTGCTTGGCGAATCAATTCAAGTGACAGAGACAACAAAACTAACTGAAAACCAAAACATCATTAAACTAAAACTGAACACCGGCTCCGTTGAAAATACCACAAAAATGCTGCAAAGCTCATTCAAACTAAAAGGCACAGGTGTTTTTATACAGCGTGATCTCACGAAACAATCCCAACACAAACGCCGAATCCTTCTTAACTACAGGAAAATAATTAGAACAAAAAAACCTTCGGAACGAGTAATAATAAAAAACAATAATGCTTTAGTTGTTTCAGAAAAAACATTTTATTTAAACAATAATAATGCACTCAAATATAAAAACGAAGATGGAGAAAACCACCTGTGTGAAATGTTTGGACAACTTAATTTTGAAGCTGTCAAAGTCATATCGTCAACAAATAGACGTCATAGCGAATGGTCTAAACCAGATCAAAGACCAGATGGCATTGTGGCTCCAGTGATGCCACTTCTTCAAAATCCTACGAGTTCTAGTACTGTATCACAAAATTGAAATTGTAATGTCGTCAGCTCAATACCTTTATGTAATATTAAAATTTTATCGTATAATGTGTCAGGGCTCAATAATAAATTTTTGTTTATAGATTTTTTTAACTATGTTAAAGACTTTGATATATTTTTCCTTTATGAAACACATGTTACAAGTGAAAACCTAAGTAAATTCTCAAAATATTTTAATGGCTATAAAGTAGTATCGAATGCAGCAATTAAAACATATACAAGAGGGCGTGCAAGTGGAGGAACACTGTATGGTATTAAAATAGCTCTACAAAAAAAGTATTGTTTTCAAGAAGTTGAAGATGTTACTGTTGTTAAACTCTTACACAAAAATAATATGTACATTCTACCGGTTTACATCAATTGCACCAAATGGACTGAAGACTACGAGCGGTTCAACAACATTATGCTTCAATTATCAAATAAAAGTGTCCTTATTATAGGTGACTTCAATGCAAGAACTAACAACTTACAAGTAACGTCAATTCGCAACACAAATAACTCTTCAATAAACCTCAACAACAGAAATTCCAAGGACAATGTATGTAACCAAAATGGTACCAATCTTATTGAAGTGTTACAGATGTATGATAGCATAATTTTGAATGGTTGTACTAACGGAGATATTGAAGGACACTATACTTTTGTAGGAGGTCAAGTTAAATCTGTAATTGATTATTGTGCTGTAAATAATGATTGGGTTGACCTGATACAAAAGTTTGAAGTGCAAAGTAAAAATTATTCAGACCACATGCCAATTATTGTTGAATGGTCAGAAGAAAAAACAACATCCCAGAGTAATCTTCAACTTATTCCGCGACTCAAATGGAAACAAGATAACGTATTGAAATATCAAAAAAAACTGGATATAAACCTTTCAGCACTTAGTGAGATGACTAACTCAACCGATGAACGTACACATCAACTTGTAGCTTGTATAAGAGATTCCGTTACAAGAACTGCCACGAACACTTGTAAGCTCTTTAAACAAAAATGGTTTGACAAAGAGTGTATGAACGCGAGAAAAAAGTCCTTCAACCTATTGAATGCATTTCGGAACTTCAACTGTCCAAATTCGAAAAATGTATACATAGAAGCGAATAAGCAGTACAAAGATCTATGTTTCAAAAAGAAAACTGAGTTTGAAAACCTTCGAGCTTATACACTTGGCCAAACAAGAGATTCGAGAGAATTTTGGAAGGTGACAAAAGAAATTAATGGATCAACGTTTCAAATAGGGTCCGGAGTATCTGCTGACGATCTTGCCATCTACTTTAAAAACATTCTTCAAAGCAAAGCAGACCTTAAATTTTCGTATGCTGAACCTCTTTTGACTAACGACGTATTGGATGGTGAAATCACCGTAGCTGAAGTACAGCTTGTGCTTCATAAAGCAAAAAATGGAAAAGCTCCAGGAGAAGACGGGATTCCATACGAATGTTTCAAGAATGCCACACCAGCCTTTATTTGCCAACTAACGTCATTTTTCAATGAAGTGTTTTCAAAAGTGGAAGTTCCTGCGTCTTTCAAAAAAGCTGTGATATTCCCTATTCACAAAAAAGGAGACATTAATAATGTGGAAAATTATAGAGGCATATCGTTCATGAACGTCATTTCTAAAGTGTTTTGTGGCGTACTTGCTAATAGACTTGAGACATGGGTGGAAACCAAAAATATACTGACCCAATTTCAAGCTGGCTTTAGAAAAAATTTCTCGACCGTCGACCATATTTTTGTGCTAACCTCCATCGTCAGAGCGTACCAAGCAAGGAACAAAAAAATTTACGCATTTTTCGTTGACTTTAAATCCGCTTTTGATTTGGTGAATCGAAATGCACTTTTTTACAAACTATCGCAAGTAGGCATATCTACAAAGTTCATCCGAATAGTAAAGGAAATGTATGCAGAATCAAAAGCAGCTGTCTGGGATGGGTCAACGTACTCTGAATGGTTCGAAACGGACTCTGGTGTAAAGCAAGGATGTCTTTTAAGTGCTCTTCTGTTTTCGCTTTTTATCAATGATGTAGATACTTAGGGGGAAAGCGGGAGACTTGATCATATGGGAGACTTGAGCCACTCTCAATAATTCACTCAAACTCCACTCAAATCGATCATGAGTAGACTCAAACATTGCATTCCGTTACTTTGTACTTGCACACAAAAATAATTCCAGATCGTCAGTATACTTCGGCTGTTAAAAGTGAAATAGTGTTTTTTGGCGGAAAAAGTTACAAAAAAAAAATAATTTTTTTTTGTGATAAAAACTGTTTTTGATTTGGTAAGTCAAAATGAATGACATTATTTTATAAAATAGATATTCGACTTTGTTATTATAAGAACGAAATCAAGCTAGGTTGTGTTCCAAAAAAATTATTAATTATTTATTGTAAAAAAACGTGAACGGGGGACTTGAGCCAGTTCTCAAGGGGAGACTTGATCAGTGGATCAAGTCTCCCGTTTGCTATGTAATTTATCGTCAGATGTTTTATAAATGCAGTAATGTCTTTCTTTCTAGCCACAGAAAAAATATAAAATACAAAAAAAAACTTACTACAATCAAAAAAAAAAGTTTTGCAGTCAATTGAAAGTGAAACTTCTGAAGAAGTAAATTTCGATGAAGGTTTAAACAGCCCAATGGAAATCGAAGAGCATGACAAAACATGGTTTTGTTTTGTGTGCAAAACTGACTATACAGGGTGATTCACGAGCGTTGTGCCAAAAAGCTAGAGCGTGTAAGTTGAGTTGAGACAAGAAAAAAATCGTAAAGGAGGGGGGCGTCTACCCCCCCCCCCGTTTAGCCGGAAGGGGCAATTTTCTGAAAAATTGACTTATTTTGTAAAAAAAAAATATTAAAAATCAACGGCTTCGCTTACAACACCGGTTATACCTTTTTAGAAAGCCAAAAACTTTTTCTTTCATTTTGTTTCTAAATTAATTTGTTTTAACGCATAGTTTAAAAAATATAAATTTTCAAACTCAAAATTTTGAAAAAATAATTTTAAAACTATTTTTTTTCAAAATTTTACGTAATTAAGTATAATTTTTGTTCTCATAATTCAATGCTCCCATCAATCTTTAATCCAACAATGGAAACCGTATGGCTCTACGACTTTTTGTTGCCAAGGTATTCAAAAATAACCGAACCTACTTCTTCACAAAAACAAGAAAATCTAGCCTTACGGGATGGCACAAGTGATCATTTATCCAATTTTTTCGTGTTTTTGTGAAGAAGTAGGTTCGGTTATTCTTGAATACCTTGGCAGCAAAAAGTCGTAGAGCCATACGGTTTTCAGTGTGGGATTAAAGATTGATGGGAGCATTGAATTATGAGAACAAAAATTATACTTAATTACGTAAAATTTTGAAAAAAATTAGTTTTAAAATTATTTTTTCAAATTTTTTTTAAAAATTTTGAGTTTGAAAATTTATATTTTTCAAACTATTCGTTAAAACAATTTTATTTCAAAACAAAATGAAAGAAGAAGTTATTGGCTTTCCAAAAAGGTATAACACGGTGTTGTAAACGAAGCCGTTGATTTTTAATATTTTTTTTTTACAAAATAAGTAAATTTTTCAGAAAATTGCCCCTCCCGGCTAAACGGGGGGGAATAGACCCCCCCTCCCATACGATTTTTTTCTTGTCTAAACTTAACCTACACGCTCTAGCTTTTTGGCACAACGCTCGTGAATCACCCTGTATAATGGATATGCGTCTTTGCGCCTCTTGCAACACTGATTAGAGGTTGATGCTATTATATATGGCAATAACATCCTTCAGTTATATATTTTACTAAGAAATTAAATTTTTTATTTATTTTTGTTACGTTTTTGAAATTTATTTTGTTTTTCTTTTCTTAGCCTCTAATTAGGCATCTTATTTGTGATTGAAAGTCCTAAATACCTTTAAGTTCTTTGGTTGCTTTTTATACAATAGTAACTAAGTTACTGAGTATGAAAGAAAGTTATGTTTACAAGTTTTTATTAATTTCTCTGTTTCTTTTATTATAAAAAACGTTAAATATAGTTTCTTTTTTATATTCCTGATACCACAAATATAATCAAAATGAATTCTAATAAGAAATAAACTGATTAAATTATTTGTTTGTTTGTTTTAGTCGAAGAATTTTAGTATGATCAAGTCTCCCCAAGGGGATGGTCAAGTCTCCCGGCTAATAGGGAGACTTGAGCCAAAAATCTGTTCACAATCATTTAACATTTGGCAAAAATCACTTGCGTGTATGTAGTTCTTAAAATACAAATCTTAAAATAGATAAATGTATCTTTAGAAAGATGTATCCAACATGTGGCTATGATGAATAGAAAAGTTTTTATGAACGATTTAACAAAAAGTGGCTCAAGTCTCATGCATTCCCCCTACCTACATGGAGGTCTCCGGATTGCTGACTTAAACATAAAAGTTCTTTTATATGCTGATGACCTGGTGTTACTTTCTGAGTCCCCAGACAATCTTCAGCTGATGATTAACCGCCTAGCCGATTATTGCGATAAATGGGGACTTGTCATTAATGTATAGATAAGTCAAAAATAATGGTGTTCTCAAGATCTGCCCGGAACCAAACTGCATATAACTGGCACTTTAATGGAAACCCTTTGCAGATAACTAAGGAGTACAAGTACCTGGGAGTAATTTTTAATGAAACCATTGATTTTAAAAATCACATTAGCATTAAAACCAAATCTTCACAAAGCTTGTTAAATCTGTCTTGGAGAAATATATTTTCAAACCAGCGAATAGTACTTTCAGCGAAATATAAGATTTTTAATGCTGTTGTTACGAGTTCACTTTGCTATGCTGCCCAGGTATGGGGAACCGATGAATACGAGGCAATAGAGAAGTTTAACAGATGTTTTTTGAAGAAACTTTTCAATTTACCTCTACAAACTCCCAACTATGCATTGTATCTGGAAACAGGACTCCCTAAAATGTTAACTAGCACATTAAAATTACAAGCACACTACATTGTAAAGGTTTTATGTCATCACGATGACAGACTGACAAAACGAATGGCACTGTATGAGCTAAGAAACGAAGACTGGTGGGTGTCCAAATGGAAAGCTATCGGAAATGATTGTGGAGAAGTTTTATTGCTGGATCCATCAAATTTGAGTCAGGTTAAAGATCAACTCTACAAAATAATACAAACTCATGAACATTTTGAACGCAACGCACTTATAGAAGAAGCCCGAACATCAGAAAGCAGATTACTTTACTCCCAACTGAATCATAATCTTATGGAATCAAACTACTTTAATGATGCATTAAACTACAGAGAAGTTTCCTTAATATTCAAAACAAGATGTGAAATCCTTGGCCTAAACGGAACACCATACAACGGCAGTTTTAACCAGTTTTGTACATTATGTAGTTTAAGAGCAAAAGAAGACTGCTTCCACTTCATGAGTATATGTCCCATTTTCGCTACCTACAGAAATGCAATCTTTGGAAAGAAAACTATGACGCTACAAGAAACGGTCACAGTGCTAAACGAATTTGACTGGAAAATACTCTATTCTTTTTTGAAGACCATATATAAATATAGGATGTTACTTATAACCGAATTTGTCTAAATTACATTTTAAAATATCATTCATACCAACATTATTTATTTAATTTGCTAACCGAGCTGACGGCAATGCCATAGCTACAAAATTCATAGAAATTGTAAACATTGTATCAAACATATAATTCAACAATAAATGAATGAATTACTTACTTACTTACTTACTTATTCTTATTCCTTTTTTTTGACAAAACATGTCAAAGTTTTAGAGAAGAATCTTTGAACAGAGGGACGAACATTTAAAAAAAAATGCCTACAAAATTTTGACGAATATACAACAGCTTTGATTATTGATTGCATTAAAGAATCACAAAATAGTACAGATGCGGCAAGAATAAAGCTTTGCAAAGCTCTTTCATAGCCTCCGTGGCGCAATCGGTTAGCGCGTTCGGCTGTTAACCGAAAGGTTGGTGGTTCGAGTCCACCCGGGGGCGGTCTTTTTTTTCTAAGAAAAACAAAAAAATTGTTTTAATAAAGATCAAAAAGATGGATGGTCATTTGTTTTTAGTTTCCTTAGAAATAAGAACAAAATTTAATTCTTCATAAAATTTTCCAAAAATTGCTGAAAAAAGGGACAAAATGTTTCACTGTTTGTTGTGATTGTAAGACAATAATTAACTTTATTAGGTGGTTTTAAAATATTTTTTGTGTTTGAGTTTTGGAGAAGGATAATCAAAACTACAGCGAGTGTTAAAAAAATTAATTGTCAGCAAAATAAACGCATCAGGATTCAGGAGATTTGTTGTTTGTTTTATTTAATTGTAGTTCACACAGCACCTTAACAAAATTATTTGAAAGCCATTATGTTATTATGTATGGAATATGACATCGTTCAAATGTCCGAAAAACTGTAAATTTTTGAGGATGCATTAACACCAAGTGAACCTACATAGATGATTTTTCTCTTCTTCTTCAAGCGCTCCGAAGCCCAGTCAGTGAACAAACGGTGTTGTCTTTGATCATAAACCTTGAGATACTGGGTCAGTTGGATCTTAATAGGCAGAAGTCCCGAACCCTAAATTCACCAAGTTGAAGGCCGTCGAGTTCTTGTACACAAAGAAGAATCGATTGCCTCCTGTTCTGCTGTTCACATTCAGGAATGCGGCGATGTTCTCAGCTGATCTTGCATTCCTTTGACATACGAATATTGGCTGATTGATTACCTAACCAGTTGTCTTAAATTAAACGACCTAACGTTGAAAAGTCGACTATAAAGCGCCATAAGGTTTACTGTTGGATGAATGTGATGTTGAATCATGTTAGTTGCCTTGGTATTTGGTATTAGTGACTGCATAATAAACAATAGTTTTGAAAATGTCACCCAAACAACATGGCCGTCACGGGCTGCCAAAATCTGCCCGCGCAAATTGAGAAACTCTCTTTACCTAGAAGTATAATCCCATCAAAGCAAGTCAATACAGAAAATGAAATCATTTTAAAATGAGTTCCTAAGTTTTCGGATCGATATTTACAGTTTTGATCTTAGAGTGGATAGTATATATGTACGTATTTTGGCGATCCTACATCTTAAATTTTAGTTTTTAAGAAACAAAGTGAAATTTGTTGCCTTTTCAAGAGCAATCTGAAATTGCTGCTTAATCCATTTTGTCGTTTAAGAGTATGCATACAAAAAAATGAAGATTCAGTTGTTTTATCTAAAAAGATGTGTCATCATCAAGATCACGAAAGATTCAATCCCTGAAATGTAAACAAAAGACTTCAACCAATCAAAGTTAGCTGAAACCTACAACAGCAATAATTAATCCTTTAAATGTGTCAAGTCTTAATAAAACCCCTCTCATAAAAGTTTTTGTTTGGTATATTCAAATTAACGTTTAAGTGTCCCTAAAGAGGTACATAAATTAAAAAAACCTTAAAATATACACTTTATTCAGACGACTCCTCTTATATCCCTATATAATTTAAAAGTTTGTAATATCTGGACTTTAAATCAACATCTTAGCACCACATTCATCAAATAATAAATAAAAACCGACTTAAACCTCAATTCTCAATTAAAAGCCAGCAACCCTTATAGCCATGGTTCCTGCTGCCATATTACCGGAACACTTTCTGCTCAATTTAATACAAAAACCTTAACCAAAACCATTTGCTACAACTTAAATTTCTTGTTTGTTTCGTGTGCGGTGTGGTGCGGCGCGGCGACAGAATCGGCGAAACACATTCAGCCAGCCAACGAACGCAGCGCTAGCGCCCATCAGCACTGGAATTTAACCTGTGGCAACGACTTTAAGGAGCAACTCTATACGAATACCTAGAGCTACCCTCGAACTCACCCATCAACCGTGTCTGCAATTACAATTTGTGTAAAGGACAATAATAGTTTGCGCAATAAAATAAACCCCTCCACACTTTGCACGCCCCGTCGACAAGTCCACCATCATGCCTCAATTGAACACCACACACACTTCCTGGGCAAATAGTTGAGCAAATGCACCAAAATGAAACCTAGCCATCCTTCCTTCCTGCTCCTACTCCTGCTCTTCTCATTTGGGATTCGCTCAATACAAAACGGATCCCCTTGAAGGGACGGCTAGAGTAAATATTGCCTTTGCTCCGCTAAACACAGAAAAGCCGATGGGTGGGGGTAAGAAGAGTTGGGGCATGAGATGCTGACACATAGCACGTAATAAAAATGTTAACACTCGTAAGGATTTACCCAGGCCAGGCATTTGTATGTCCCTGTCGCAGCAGCCAAGTAAAGCAAAGCGAAGCGAAGCTAGAAAAAAAAAAACATGAAAAAGAACATTAAACATTTTTACACAAAAAGGATTCAACTTTAGTGAAATCGTCGGTACATAAAAGTCGTTCAACTTCCGGTCTTGCTGGAGCAATAAATTCTATACCTATACTCTACTCGTTTTCCAGACCCACCCTTCGTCCTTTCGGAATCGCATCGTATCGTTTTTTTTTTTCTGTTGGCTGTTGGCTGTGGTGCCTTTTCCCGAGAACGCGGAAGGAAAGCACCGATTTTGGGGCACAATAAGACCAAAGGACCTCTTTTTTCGATGGACCAACATTAGGTTTGGGGTTTGGGTTGGAGTTGAAGTTTCGGCGACGGGCGACGACGCTTTGTGCTTCAAATGGCAACAACACACTACTACCAACAACGTCTGAAAAAGATTGTCGCGATGGTTTGGCTTTCAAAGGGGATCTAGAATTTCCTTCCTCTCTTGGGTTGTCGTTTATTTATGATTTCAATAGGCAATAAATTCGTTAAATACTTTGGCAAACTTTTGATTGAAATTCCAATCAAAATTCCAGCTTGCTTGTGTTTCGACAGGACGAGACTTTACTATGCTCTTATATACAAGTATACGAGTATAAATATCTTGAGAAATGCTTTTGTGTGTGTGTTTTTTTTTCTTTTTTTTTTGGTGCGACAGCGGCAATGGCAGTGGTAGCTGCCTCCAATGGAGTGGAGTAAAGTTCTGTTTTGTTTTGTGTTTTTTTTTTCGTCCTTTTTATTTTTCTTCAATTTGGTGCAAAATTAAATGACGACTTGGCATCAAGACAAATTGTTTGCAAAACGATATGTACGAGTGTGTTCGCTAAGAATTCAATTTAAAATTAAATTCAATTCGAGGACAATTGAAATTTATTTTTATTTTATGCGAATTTTTTTTTGTTATTAATTTTTTTTTTTTGTTAAACAATTTAAACGAAACAACTTGCATGATTGATCGGAATGAGAAAGTTATTGAAATAATTTTCATTGCTTATAATGATGACACAAACCCACTTAATTTTAATTTTTTTTTTTAAATAAAATTGTTATCATGTGTGCCAATTTTTTTTTTTTTTTATTTTATTACAAATTGTTGTTTGGGAAAGTTTTTTTTTTATGACCATAAATAAATAAATACTTATATAAGCTTCCTTCTATTACAAAAACAAAACAAATTCAGTTTCTTAAAAAAGTTTAAACAGCGTTCGTTGGCTAATTATGGAGGTTTAAAAGAATGACTTGAGTGTCTTAAAAGAAAGGGGAGGAAAAAATTTAGCTGAGGCAAGCATTTTACATTCGTGTTGTGCGGCTGACGAAGGAATGTCTATTCCTTGCAGTGTGTTCGATTGGATGAATACAAATTTCATCGGCTGTCAAAATGTCGACTGTCAAAAATCGACAAAAAAAATGTCAGTTTAAAATCCAGACTATGAAAATTTTGATTAAAAAAGTGTCGGTGAAAATATGTAGTTGCATCTACAGTTTAAATTTTGAAATTATTTTTAAATCATAGTATAGGTGGGTCGCAACCACTGTAGACCTTTTAGGAGTCGATATTTTCACAATCGATTTTATAAAAGTGGATATTTTTATATATTTCAATCCGCTTTTCGGAAAACGACATTATGACGATCGATTTTGTAATCGACATTTTAAAAATCTCCAAAATCATACCCAACCCGTCAGTTAAATGTTTCCAAAGTATTTATGAAATCATTTATAAGCTCTTAATTCTATTTAAGTGCACCTGCTCAGCTGTACGATTATAATATTTAAGCTTTGTTTAATTAAAGTCCTTATAGAAAGAAGCCATTACATAAAGAAAGTCGAATTGAGTTTTGTTTAAAGTGGCTGCCAAACTCAAAAACGGTTTGTTCAAAATTTTTAAAGTTTTTGTTTTCTGATAAGAAATTTAAACTTCTAGATGTTGACATACTCAAAAAAAATTGGAATATGTTTTCGAAAAGTTTAAAAAAACCCGTTTTTTGAAAAAAAAAAACTGGTCCAACGATTTTGAAAAAAAATGTCCTTAAAATTCAAAACAGTAAAAGAACCCAAATGGCTTACTTCATTTTTTTCCAAAAAACGTTTTGACTACTGATTTTGTGATTAATAAAATTATATGTTTTTTTCAATGCTTTTTTCAAAATTTAAAGCCCCAAGACCACTTAAGCACAATATAACAAGTTCGTACGACCCAGTTGTGCACTTTATTTTAGATTGGAATCTTCATTTAACTTGTTTTATTAATAAAAAGTAAAACAAATTTTTCTTTTTCCACACCACCAAGAGATAAGATGTAAATCACGTTTTTGGAAGGTATAAACAATACAGGTAATATCAAAATACTGACCACGCACTGTGAAAATCTACGCCTACCCCTTTTTTCCTCTGAGGATTTTCCACATATTAAAAGAAATGCAAAAGATCAAAACAAGATCTCAACAAAAACACTCATCATTAAGAACTTTTTTCAAAGCTCTAAAACCAAGAGCTCCTCAACAAAAAACCCAAGGAAAACAGACTAGAGGAGTTAGCAAACGGACACTGGTAACTATGAATGCACATGATAGCAGCAGCCATAGGCCACAACCAATCATCAGAACTAAATCAGATGTGCGTTAAACAAGACAAATGTTGGATACATCAAGTTAGATGGAATTGGAAATTCAATGGCGGATAAACATTTTTTTTCAATTTAGTATATAGTCACCCTACTGATTTGGAAATAGCTTCCGCATAATACGTGTACTGCCAATTTATGTTGGAAATTTTTACTTCCACGAACTGGGCAATATCTGGAACTAAAGAACATACTTGAATTCATCAAGGGATATTCCATTACAATTTTAAATCGAAATTTTTGTGCTTTCTTCACATTCAAACCATGGCAACTCATCATCGTTAATATATAGCTGGAAAATAAAAAGCAAGTCTTGCAAATATAGTTTACGTTAAAAAATTGATTCAATTCCTCAAAACTAATTAACTTACCAGTTTTTAAATATTCATTAAGATTTCTGCAATTCCACAAAAATATGTGTCCCCAAGATTTTTATCTCAAATTATCAATACAGTTCTCAAAACCACATGAAACTCAAAACTCTCACAATCATTACAAACAGACCACACTGGGGTATTATAAATTCTCCGTAACAAAAATTTTTGAAATACCTTCACAGTTGTTTGAATATTTTTCATGAACTGCAAAATAGCAAAAAGTAGATAATATCCTTCTATCAATTTCTTCCTTTTGATTTTCTCAGAAAAAAAAAAAAATTATTATCGTCAAAGGTGGATCAAGATCCAGAGAGCCAGTGTATCTGTCGTTAGTTATTATCTGGATAAAGTTTTCAATTTTTTTTTTCTTTGATAAAAGTTCAAAGCATAACCACAAGAAGATTGTCCCGAAGGAAAAAAAAAATTTGAATTTTTGTTATAATATCTCTCCCCGGTGTGCCGGTGCCGAAGCTGATGCCGGTGTGATGAGATGGTTTGCCTGTTTGTATATCAAACCCAATACCCAAGTGTGCATGTAGTATGCCCATGTGTGTGCTTGGAAGCATGCTAATTTGTATCATGTATACTTTTATATGAAATTTGTTTTTTACTATGAAATTATGAAGGGAATTATGAGTTTCAAACATGTAAAGACTCACACAAGCGAATTATGGAAGAATCCTTACACGACTACATCATCAGGATAATTTAAAAAGGATTCTATTGAAAACTTGTTAAGATGCTGCCAAGGAAGTAATTTTTGGTTAATCCTTAAACTGCAAACTAATGGATTTGTAAATTACAAGTTCGGTGCTTTCGAAAAAAAAAAATAATAAAATGGCTCAATTTTTTTCTTTGTCACTTTTAAAGCTTTACTTCTATTTTTCTAATAAGTGCTCTCCAACCGAAAAAAATGAGTTAGCACAGCCTTCTTATAACCGCAAAACACACGAATCCTAATTACCTGTATGCCCAGGACTCATAAATACAAAATAAACCACACACATTCACACAAACAACGATATGACGGTGACGGTATAAGGCAAAGAGAAAGGCATAAAACCACGAAACAGAGAAAAAGTCGAGCTTGAGCACCCAACTGGAAATCAGCAAACAAACAGCAGAGGTAAGGTTAGGTAACCGCAAGCATAGGACTAAGTTTTTCCTTTTTCCTTTTCATTAAGGATTTTCCATCGGGTTTCAATATGGACCTAAAAAAAAAAACCTCTTTTTTTTACTTCTTTTCTGAGTAAATATTTGTAGCATTGTTTTTTTTTTTTTTTTTTTATCTTATTTAAGGATTCATTATGGTCAATGAAAGTGGAAAAAAAAACTATGCAAATATTTGGAGGAGAATAATAACCATGTGGTGAGAGTAATTTTTGGTTAATCCTTACACTGACTAGGACAACAATACGGAAAAGAAAAATATAGACTTTTTTGCCAAACCACAATTTTCGGAAAGCCATACCAAAGGAGTAATTCCTTCTTCCACACCGGGGCACCGCACCCGCTCCGCATACATTTGCAAAAAGTAGGTCGCATAGAATTAATATAATATATGGGTTAATTTAACTTCCAAAGTGTGGCAAGGTTTGTGGTGTGGTGAAGATTTTCTGACTGGATTTTCTTTTTCTAGTTTTTCTTTCCTTTGCTTCCATAGGGAGACATTCGTATGCCATACATATGTATATGTATGTGCTGTGGTTTATATAAATTTGTATGTAAAGTTGGATTTGTGTGCATTTGGTTGGATTCACACGTGTTTATGTGAAATATCATTGATTACCTCTTTTGAAATGTATTTTGTGTCCTTATTCCAATCATTCTGGTTTCTTGTTTTCTAGAGAAAAAAATCATTTATAAAATAAAATATTTTTGTATAGGGGAAAATATTACGCATACGTCACAGTGAACGCCGGATTGTAAGACAGTTTTTCTTTTAATTTCAATGTTTTTGAATAGGTAGAGATGTTTTTAGAGGTATATTATATAATATTTCAAGCAAAAGTATGTGAAATAACTCTAAAATAAATGCATTATAGACAATTAGTTCAAAAGCAATTAGTCAAAAACTATCCCTGACACAAAAGAAATTTTTTACGTTATTGCCGATATACGACCCCAAATAATGCAAAAAAATAAAATCACATCTATGACAGTTAAGAAAAATTTATCATATTATAATTCAATACCTCTGAAAATGCACCCATACATTAGATTCACATTATTCACAAAACATCGAAACAACTCCAATTTTAAATATTCTCTACTTGAACCATTAACCTTTCTTAAAAAAAAAAACATAAGCAAGAGCTACAGTACGTTTGCAACGAACTGTTGGATACCCTATTCCCCATATTTTTGTATGTGCATGCGTCTTCCTCCCGCAAACAGCCGATGTTTCAGAAACAAAATTCTTCTTTAGCAGACAGAAAAAAATTCAATAACATTAATTTTATGCGGTGTGATGTTCAATTAGTGCTGGCGCAATAAAAAAAGGAGTGCACCACGCCCAAAGTTAAAACGTTTTATTGCCAAGGCAATTGTTATGAGCTCAGTGACATTCAATTTTATTCTTGCAGATCGATTTGAACAAAACAAGACAAAACTTAAATTTTTAAAAATTAGATTTGGAATGGAAATAGCGATTATGGGTGTTTTTAACAATTATTGGACCACACTCTGCTACGTAACCAAGGAATATAAATCCAAGTGTTCATCTGTTTACTTCAAAACTGCGACCGATAGGTAAAAAACGTTAAAAAAATTAATGCATTATACGACTTTTGACGTAAACGCCCCTTAAAAGTGGGCGTGTCTTAAAAATTTGAAGCACTAACTGCACTTTTTTCAGTATTTAGGCATATGTGTAAGACTACAGCTGAATCGAGTAGTTTTTAAACAATCTTACCTGAACAAAGGTATTTTACCAAAATCACGCCTTTAAAAGTGGGCGTATTGAAAAAATTTACAAGAAAAAATGTAGAGATATATTTCTCAAATAACGAACGGAAGGAAAAAGGTTTAAATTAAACATTGGAAATGCCTTAAATTCTTAAGGCTACGTTTTTCGTTCTTTCATGAAAAGTAGGCGTAAGCCACGCCCAAAATTCAAAAATTTCTTTTCATACACAAACCTTTTCGTTTCTATTAAGAGACGCAAAATTTTGGCTTGCGGATTAATTATAAATACCGTTTATTTACAAAAACAATTTTTTTATAGTTTCTAATGAAAAGTGGGCGTCAACCACGCCCAAAATCAATTTTTTTGATTTATTACACAAGATGTTTATGTGCCAGTAAGACCCACAAAATTTAATATTTTTCGCTTTAATATAACAATTGTTATTTTATAAAAACAATATTGATGGTTTTGTATTAAAAATAGGCGTAAGCCACGCCCAAATTGAAATATTTTTATTTGATTGGAAGAAAGTTTACCTAAAGCTTACGTGTGCAAAATTTTTGCGTTATGCTTTTATCGTAACTGTACAAAAAAACATAATTTAAATTTATTAAATTGAGGTTGTTCAACAAAAATGGCGCTTGTGGGTGTGTTTGTGGGCGGATTTTACCGGTTCAAGAACTTAGCCTTACTCTTGAACCAAAGATTATATATACCGAATTTCAGCTTTCTAGCTCAAAAATTGCGACCTCTAGAGAGTATACATACGGACGGACATGGCTAAATTGACTAGGCTTTTGATTCTGAGTCAGAATATATATACTTTTCTATACCTAGCGGTATTATTTCTCTATGTTACAAACTCCACACCAAATACAATATACCCATTCTATGGAATAGGGTATAAAAAGAGATCTCGTACAAAGAACACATGTCATCAGAAGTGAAACTTCTTCGGCAAACTGATATTTATTTTTTGCACCACATCAACCGACCAGTGCAGCTTCTTAAGGCCGCTCACCCGCCTAAGGCCGAACACATACTGGAGCTGTGTGGAGAGTGGTGATGCGAGAGTCGAGGAGAGCGGCGAAAACAAACACATGCTTTCCTATGGGTGATCACATACTGAGGCATGAAGCGGTGAGGTAACAGCGCTGTTATAAACGAGGATAGCGGCGCGTTCAATCACATTTGTTTTCTCCGCTCTTATCGAGGTAAAAGTTTTGTGTAGAAAATGAATTTAGAAGAACTTATAAGTTGTATTTTTGTTAAAAATGCATTGTGGGACCAAAAGGATCCTCAACATCATAACAGATTCCTGTTAGATAAGTTATGGGATGAAGTGGCTATCGAAATGAAATCAACAAGTAAGTACACTCATATATACGTATACATTATTTCTTAATTTCAACAGTTTATTGTTAATAATACAAGAAAATGTTTAAAATTTGAATTCTGTTTTGACATAAATACATTTTATATGTTTCTCTTATTAAACTGGCTGCATCACTTGATCTATTGTTTTCCCGTTGCAAATTTCTGTTATATAAATTATTCCATTGCCACTGTTCGTCTTGAGGGTTAATGCCTTCAAGGTCAATGATAATATTATGCAGAAGACAAATGCATTTAATGATATTATCCGCCAATTCAGGTGACGTTTCTATGGGTTTCCAGAGAAGGCGAAATTTTGCATTTATGATACCAAAAGCCGACTCGACACAACGTCTTGCTCGCGAAAGTCTCATATTAAAATATTGTTTTTCAGCATCCAAATATCTTCCGCTATAGGGTCTTCGCAAATTCTTTTGTAACGGGTAAGCTTCATCGCCAAGGAAAACATATGGAACAGCTATTCTTGTTGAGGGCAAAACAGTATATGGGGGAATATGAAGGCGTCCAGTTTCCAATAAACTAAACAAAGATGAAGAGCGAAAAGTGCCTCCATCACTCTGCTTTCCATATCCCCCAACGTCAATTGTAATAAATTTATAATTTGCGTCGGCAACACCTTGAAGAACAATGGAATAGAAATGTTTGTAGTTATAATGCATTGTTCCAGAATGAGGGGGGCATTGTACGCGGACATGTTTTCCATCGATGGCACCTATGCAGTTAGGAAAGTTCCAAATGTCATTAAATTCCTCTGCAGTTTGTTTGAATGAAGTTTCAGTTGGAACTTTCATATGCACTGCTTGTAAAGTGTTCCAAATTGCAATAGTTGTTTCCCGAACTATATATGAAACTGTCGTAGCACCCATTCGAAAACTGAATCCAAGACATTTAAATGATGATCCTGTGGCTAAAAACCTAAAAATATAGAATATATATGTAAAACAAAATAAATTATTGAATTCCTTGAAGGAGTATAGTAGTCGCGTTAAATTAGTATCCATTTAATACACGAAATGGGAAACAAGGACTATAAGAAGGTAAAACACTCTTTAGGAATAAGTATTTCGTATTGTTATACAAACCGTACGCACAAAACTTTGCTCAAAAATCACATTTTGACTGGACGAGAGTTAGAACTTTTTTTTAAAGATCTTTGTGTTTTCCTTTCCTTTTTTACAGGAGAAATAGTAAGAACAAAATGGAAGAATTTGAGGGATAAATTTCGTCTTGAACTAAAAAAAATACCAGTGCTGCGTTCTGGGGACGGGGCATCACTACATACTAAGTCATGTTGGAAATTTTTCGAAAACCTTTCTTTTTTGAAAGACCAGTTCACACCCGGAGCAAGCAGCGGAAATTTGGCAAAGCTTGACGAAACTATTATTTTGGAAGCATCGGAGGAAAATATTCCAACTGAAGATGATATCCAACAGCCCCAAGAAGAGGAGGAGAGAGTCCAGCCAAGGACTTCCAACCAATCCTTCAAGACGTTGAAGCGGAAAAAACGTAACGATACAGACAATGTAGGCGCGGCATTGATTCGTAGAGACAAAACTAAATATGCTTGAGAAGCATCAACAAAAAGAGATTGACGAGGATGAAAGTTTCTTTGGCAGTTTGCTGCTCCATGTTCGAACACTTCCACCAGCAAAAAAGATGCTTTTGAGAATAAAAATGCAGCAGCTTGTCTACAATTTCGTTTATGAAAAAGAGACAACGCATATATTAAATGAAAATGAAAGTAGCACTAACTCGCAGACAAGAACATTTTCAGTTATTTCTCAAAACACTTCTCAATCAACTGAGCCGCAGCTTTTAACGGAAGTTAATTCAAATGCAAATCAAACTTCATTTTCATCGTTTTTTAGTAATTTTTCCGATCCAAATTTTCCAAAAATGTAAAATATTCATCATTATACTTTTCAACATGAATTTTATTAATAAAATTGTTTAATAACATAATTACATAAAATAAAAATCAAGATGTTTAACTAACCTCAAAGTAATTGTGAGACGTTCCGCTGGACTGATCGGGTTATGGTTACAATTTGTCCATTTCTTCATGAGCTTTTCTAGTATTTTCTCCAATATATAATCGTAGGTACCCACACTCATCCGGTAGTAACTAAAAAATTTGTCCGGATTTTGTCGAAGCTCACTGTGCAAATGATGAAATTCACCGTGTATATGTCTACTTTCATTTATGACATGGACACTACAGCTCCTGTTTTTTTTTTTTTTTTTAATAAATACCACATTTTCAAAGAAGAACTATCTGTTAGGAAGGAATCCATGTTTGCAGATTCAAATCTCAAACTCGACTATAACCTCTTCAGTATGCGCTACCTAATCTTTGGTCAACTCTCTCCTTCTTCGCCGCTATCCTCGACTCTCGCATCGCCGCTCTTGTCGCCGCTCCAGTATGTGTTAGTTCAGCCTAACACATTTAATGTTATACACATCACATTATTCATATCAACCTTCCAGCGCTCATTTAACTACATATCAAGTCAAGTCCCCGCTACCTGCCAATCTATTTAAAAACATCAACCAACTGACTGCCAATGATGCCAGATGAAATATATGAAATCCCACCGGATTCGAAATAAAAATCCCACTCATTTTGTACTGTAGGGGAAAAAACGACCATATTTTGTTTAAAAGCCTACTCAATGCATTTTTCAAAAAAAAAAAAAAAAAACACCTTAGACTCGCACGTTTGCACTTGCGTCAAAAATTTGATATCCCAGTTTCAAACCGTAGTCAATTTGATCGCATTGCTACCAACTCGTTAAGTTCGCGAATTGTAAATAAGTATTGAAAGCACACTATTCAGCTTACATGCAATCGATTTAACGCCAGTTTGAAACTGGAATTGCAAAATAGTTTATTCGTGTAGGAATAACCATATGGAATGAAATTAAAGTCTTGTATTTTTTATAATTGTCATAATTCTGTTTTAAACAACAAAAAACTTAATTTTTTTGCTGAGCTAAATTACTATTCTTATCAAATTTTTGGTGATACAACACTTTTTTTATATTTTTGTATGTAGGTATGTACCTACGTCGCGTCGTACTAAATTATCCTTAAAATAATATAACCCCATAAAATAGCAATCCAATCGCAAATTTTCCAACCATAAAAACCACCAAAAATTTTGTCCCACTACTTTACCCACCAAATAGTTTTTTTTTCCAACCAATTTGGTGGGAAAAACAACCAATCTGGGAACACTGCTGACTGCCTATAGTGCACGGACCAAGAAGATACAGACCGCCAACTCACCATATGGTCTCTCTTTTTGCCTACAAGCTAAAAATCAGCTGATATGCCATTTATTTTGAGAGTGTGACGCTCTCCCTTTGCTTTAAAACCCATTTAGCAAACACACCTAAAAAATAAATGGCATACGCAGGTATAGTTGCCATTACAAAATGCACAGAGAGAGATGTACACGTATTCACAGACTGAAAAAAATATTTCGAGGGTGTTTCAGGCAAGAGGAGTACGAGTTGGCGGTCTGTGTATGGTCTGTGCTATAGTGGATATTATATTATAAAACAAACCTAAATTAACCTACAGCTCTCTCTCCCCATGGCACTGTCTCTCTCTCTCTCTCTCTCTCTCTCTCTCTCTCTCTCTCTCTCTCTCTCTCTCTCTCTCTCTCTCTCTCTCGATCTTTCTCACTCGCTTGCTTCCTACTCTCGCTCCATGGCTACTCGTATGTGCTTCATGCTACTTTCACCCTTTCTCACTCTCTGTCAATCGTTCTCAATAGCTCTCTCCATTTTCGGGGACGGAAGTCACGCTTATTTCCGCTGCATCAGTTCAAATTTTACCCCCATGCGTCTAAAGAAGTTTCACTTCAAAAAATGTATATAATGCATTTTCTTTTTCATGCAAGAGTTCATAACTTTCGGTACAATGCAGCTAGAAAAATGAATTGGGTATCAAATAAAGGGTTACAAAACTACCTTTGAAATAAATTTTATATAGTTTACCTACGTTAAATATAGATTGAGATTATCAAGTCTATAGACTTCTTTGGAAACTGAATTGTAAGTAGCGATATAAAGCTTAATTAATAATCCAGAAGTTAATGTATAAAAGGACAACATTCATTACATAAATACACTTTTATATACAAAACATACTTTATAAAACACTTTTTCAACTTAAAAATTTAATATAAAATAAAATCTAATTGTTTAGAAAGGTTATAGTGGAATTCAAATAGAGAAGGTCGTTGACTTCTTTAGAGTTATATCTATCTATCTTGACTTTTTGATGATGTTCTGTACCCAAGGACAACAAACTTTCATACTAGAATAACAGCGCTTATCGTAGTTGGACGGATCTATATATGAAGTCATTAACTAAAGCCTTTTTGGTGTTCTTAACAACCTTCCCCATAGTCATCCTGCACAATCGAACAAGTTTAGCAGGGATGCCAAGTGTAGTGACATGACTCTGTATAGCTCATCACTTTCACACTGTCAAATCAATAAAAAGGTGTTGAGATCGATCTGGAACTCTTGCGTCTTTTCTAAAATTTGTCGAAGTTTGCAATTTTGATGGACGGTTGATTTACCTTTCCTGAAACCAAAATGATAGCGGCCAATCAGTTGACCTGCGAAACCATAACATCTAAGAAAACAAAATTAATTAAATAAGGGTGCACTGCTTCAGCAATATCATCATACCTACTCATGGATCAGGCACTGACCCATGTCATAAAAAAAATTTAACCCTAAACTCTGGCATTCGTCTACCACTCTAGTTATGGCAATAGAATATTGTTTCTCTTTCTCTAGAAACCTGACAATGATTACAACTGAAAAATGTCCTTCTCTGACAGTTATCGGGTCTTTGTTTTACCTCCAAAGCTCGTGAAAACTCTAAAAACAAACTATCGAAATATTTTTTGAAATCAAACAAATTAATGTTTATAAAGTTTTTCAAAATAAAAAAAAAAGAACCACAAAACTTATTTTCTCCAATATCATAATTTCAACAAATTGAGCACCCACTCCACTAGTGCTCTGCGACGCTAGTTCATTAATAGCCTTTGAAACATCCCCAACTTGGATAAGAACTCAATTACAAAGTATTCGATAACATTATTTTGAACAAAAAGCTACTCATCGGAGTAGGTACCTACAATTAAGTGTTTGAAAACTCCTAGCAAAACCATCAGCTTTTTCAAATGAATTCGCAGAAATTTACCTCTCCACAGAGCGCAGAGTTCTGTAATCCTTTTGGGAATAGTCGTCAGGTGTCATATTAATCACTTTTGAAATGAGTGCTCTCACAAATACATACACGTTCAATATGAATGCATGCATGCACGTTATAAATTTAATGTGTGCTAGACTACCAATATACACCTTACCTTACCTATGTATGCAGGTCGTGGTGCTTCGTCCTGGATTGTAATTAAAAATGCAAATCTCCAGTTCGTGCAAGACTCGCATAGCAAAGGATTTAATTGACGCCAATTGTGGGTGGATAAGGATATTTCTCAATTGCGTGTATTCAAAAGGAGATGGAGATGGCTCGTATTGAAAGTATAGTTGGTAGTTGGTAGTTGGTTGGTTGGTTGGTTCTTTGTTATTAACCAACTACGACATGTATGCATGAGCTATGCAAATTTTCAACGCCATCTGTAGGGGAAAAACAGAAATGCAAGTTAAGCAACTTTTCCATACGAACGACCTTTGAATTCCAATGCAACCGGCACGCAAACGGTATATTCTTCGATCGACGAGCCTCCCCTTCTACATGGGAGTTTCAGGAAAATTGAATTTTTATCGACAAACTATGACGACGAATAACGGTGACGGCTATACATCCCAACATATACAAACACAAACCCGAACATATATGTATAATAATGTAAGGTTTTATTATGGGTCCTTGAAACGTCCATTGAAATGAGGCTAGCCAAAACTAAAGGACTCACTCAAACTCAAGCACTGACGCTCTACGCTAGTTGATGAGAATTTTATTGAAAAAGTTTTCCACCCTTCTTCGGTTAAGCATCGTCGGTCGATCGTACACCAGGAGTTCAATTGATAGAATAAAAAAATATTGAACAGGATGTGAAATAAAGGAAATTGTTCGAAGATAGAAAGGACACCCAACCCCCCTAAAGATTTTTTTTTTGTGTGATGTCTCTCAACCCTCATTGTACACATGAACTTTTTGTTATTATTTGAAGTCCTTGCGCTCGTCTCGGGGAAAGAGTATAAAAGAAGAAAGTTGTAGCAGTAGGGGGGGTTGGAGGAAAAGGAAATCTTTCAAATCACGTAACTGAAGGATAATATTGATAAAACGTAAGAATTCCCGTTTTAGGCACGTACACAGAGTTTCCTTGTATTTTTCTTTGTCCACAGGACGATGGGCGATTATTTCAAACAGAAGGAGTACGAGAGCACAGGGGATACTATAAAAACAGACTACTTTTTTTTCGGAAGACTCAGCGAAGTATTAAGCGATACTAAGTTGATAAGTTGGCGGAGTTGTTGTTGTGTTTTTCTTGTTGTTTTTATGATTACGGTATATAGGGATGAGAGTTGAATAAGAGAAGGGGACAGTTTGTGAATTTTCGTCGTTAAAGGACTTTTGCCTACTCATGCACGTTTTCGGATGATGATAGATTGTTTTCTATCCTTTTTTTATATAGAACAGTATCATCTCTTCTGCTTGTTCATAGCGTGCATTTGAATGGACAATGTGAAGAACTATACAAAATTGATTAGTTCTGGGGGCTATATCCAACCCAGTTTTGGGGGATCATAGAGTTGGGGTGGGTGTATGGCAATGGGAATGGGAATAAAAATACTTGTATATACTAGGTTTAGTATGATGAGTCTCATAAATATGTTCGCAGTTCTTGAGAAAAGAGTCTTTGCAAGAATTATGTGACCATAACGAATCGGAAAAAATGTACCATGGGACAGTTATTTTTTTGTTTGGAGTAAGGGGTGGGGGATTATATGGGTTAAGCTTTTGCAATTCATCAGACTTTTTTATATTCGTTTGCGTGCAAGGTTAAGATATTTTGGGATAAATAGGCCGTAAGACTATTTATTGGATGGACAGTTAATTCATTTGCAAACGAATTAAATAAAGCTGCTTAAGGCTTTTGAAGCGCTCTGTTGATAGGCATTCAAAGTGAAAAAAAAAAATTTTTTTGAATAAGTAAACTCTCTGTCCCTATCCAATTACCTGATTTTTAAAATATCTGAGCGTATAAAACAAAAAGTTAAATTGACTGTGGAATTGTCTTAAAATTGAAAAATCATAGTTTGGCACACTCCAGCTTTCGGAGTTCGTTGATTGAGGCCGAGGTCCACAATGGACTGTCTGCGCCAACTTAAGTAAGTAAGTAAATAAACTCTAGTAGTTGATAAGTTACTACACATTTTTGACCGCAAAATCGAAATAAAAAGACTCAAAAAATTGAAAAACAAAAACACAAAAATGAAATCTTTGTTTAAAATTTTAAAATTCTTTTTATTTAACACGAATGCATTTCGGTTCTCAGCTGGATCCGATGTTGTTAGTCTCTCTTTTTTTTCTATTAATGAAAAACTTCGATTCTGTTTTTTGATTATGTTTATTTGAACCTTTAGAATTGTATTGGTCAAGTTGAGAAGGTGATATCGGCCAAATGGGCACCGTCACAATTGATTGCTCGTTTTATTGAATTTTTCATCACTTCATCAGCGAGAACTTCGGCGACAGAGTCTCGCACTCGTATCGAATGTTGTCTGTGAGTGCTTCCAGAGTCTCGGGCTTATTCACTTGTATTCTGCACTTGTCTAGTCCACAAATGTCAAAACAGATTTGACATTGGCGGCCATTTGCAAAAATAAGAGCATCTTCCAATAGGGTTATTTCTTTTGGAAATAATTGGCAAAATTAACGTCACTGTCAATATGTCAACCAGCCTAGTGCGAGATATACGAAACTGTTTGATAAGCTGCAAGAACTATAGCGATTCAATGCAAATATTTTTAAACCAGCAATTAATTGCGCTCGCAAGAAGTTATGAAACAACTGTCACGATTGAACTTGCTTCGCAGTTTCCACTTGCAAGTCACTGTCGCGTCGGTCAGACTTTCAGACATTTCTTGCAGAACTTTTCTTGCAAATGGAAATCCAGCATTAGTTTCTGAAGGTTTAAGACAATGTTTATTGTAAATTAACCAGTCGTGCACTTAATTTAATTTTTAAAATATTGAATGATTGATTGATAAAGATTTTCAAGAGTCTTTGGAAAAATTGTGTATAGTTGCAAAACATAAGCATAATATTATGTATTCGCCACCAGCAAAGCATTCACTCTTGTCATATATACGGCAAGAAAATATCATCGGGCCTAAAACAGATCCCTGTGGGACGCCCGAGGGCACTGATGATTGGGACCAACAGTTAAAAAAGGACATAATCAAAAAATTAAAATGTGGTTTCTATAGTTATCCAGCAAAATGCCGTGATTCAAATAGTTATTCAAAATGTAGAAATAAAAAAAAAACAATAATTCATCCCAACATTTGACAGTTCCTTATAGGTTTTTTATCAATTTCTTTACGGATATCATCACATACTGTTCCATATGGGTGCCATACGTAGTAAAATCCCTACCAAAACCTAAAGACGACAGCACTGATGACCGAGTGTCTTTGTACACCAACACATCAATCAACTATATATTCGAACTAATATACTAACTAATACACATATTCATGCCAGCCTGCGAGCGGTGTAATCTGTAAAATTAGTATTTTCTCAGGTCAGTCTAGAGCGAGCTAGCGTAGTGAAAGAATAAATTGGGTTTTTCTTCCTCAAAGAGGTTTTCCCAAATAAAAATTACTCTGGTTTCATTTTTATCGGTTAATATTTGAATTTTCAGTTTACGATACATATAGAAAAGAAGTAGCCGCAACACATATACTTTAAATACTCACGTAAGACTATGCTAAGATCGAAAAAATTACCAACTAACGTTAGGATAGCAAATTTTTATTGTCTTTCCAAGACTGTGCTAATAAAAGTGTAAAATTACAAATGCCCTATATTTTTGTTCTCTACCAGAAGAAGCTTTTTATGTATGATTTCTACAATTTTCAAGCAATCAGGCAAAGTGGATGCAGTAAACTCAGTATAATAATAATATGTGTTACTTAATTAAATATATAAAAATCTTTAAACCCCCACATCCATATTCTTAAAGATCCGTGACAAAATAGAAAGGAAAAATTGAGACGATTTGAAATAACCTGGCAATGGTAGCTCTGTTCATTTTTAATAAAGGAGCAAATAATCATAAAGCACTAGGTATATCAATATCAGTTTGCCCTCAACTTTGTGGTAGAGGTAGATAATTGAGGAATGTATGTCAGTTGAAATATAAGATATAAGAAAAAACAGAATGAAGCCTTTTGATCCATTAGGTATCAAGCTTCTTAAATAATTAAGCTGATGTATGAAGTCCGGTGCAAATGAAAATGCATCAGTATCACTTTGGTTTACCTAACTTTGTTTCCAACTTAGAGCACTTAAAGTATTTTTTTTTCTTTTTTTATAGGTATGCATTAAGAACTACGACATATTTTGTCGGTATGGTCCACCAATGGGTAATGGTCCCCTTTCAAGATGGACAGCCATACAACAGTAATTTTTCCACTCCTGCTCTTTGAGACAACTCAAAACACTCCTGTATGTAAATCTATGCTTTTGGGATCTTAGCTCATGGAACCCTAAAGAGCAAAATATTATATTACATATATAGGTACTTCAAGTTCAGGTTGTGGACTTATGACATATTGACAGACATTTCCATTCCAATTTGACCATATCAAAACCTCAACACAAAACACTGACAACATCAACCTCTTAGATTTCCTTTTTCTTTGAAATTCCCTTCCAATTAAATGTTCAATGCAAGGACTCTTCACATCTTTTTATCTATCAGAAATGCATTTAATATAAGAATCCTTACTCCCTTCCAAAAATAACCACACTTCATTTTGTAGTAAGAAAAGTAAGGACCCACTGACATAATCTCAAAAAATCAGGTCACAATAAAGCAAGCACTCTAATACATAAGTTGTTAATAAATTCCTTAAGGAATAATAAATTCATTCCACATTCCAAAAGAAAAAGAAAAACCAGCCCACAAATCTAGACTTGCATAATATTAATGTCAACTTCCTTTCCACATAACGCAATTGAAATTGTACATGAAAACTCCATTTCATTTCACTTATTGTTCCAAGCCACTAAAAAAAAAAAAATTTAAAAAAAAATATCTTCACATACCGCTTTATGAATAAATTCACTCTCGACCCAAACACACAACACACTCTAGCACAACACAATATCCAGGCACATAGTAAAGTAAACCTGAAAGATGTGTGTGTATTTTTTTGTTTAACGTCCTGTTTTTTTTTTCTTTTTTTAGTTTGCCATGACGAAGGAGTGCACTATTTGCCTGAAGATATGCAAAACATTTCAGAAAGTTTCATGTGTGCAAAACACATGCATTTTAGCAACCTTCTTTTAAATCCTTAAAAGGATATAACACTATGCTTGTGTCTAAGGGGTATTCAACATTCACAGGGAGATGCAATCTATAGCAAAAATTTCTAGGTTTAGAACCTTCAAGGAAGCTGGTTGAAAAACTCCAAAAGGGTTTCTTATAATAACATAATCGTATGTAATGCTGGAAACGCCATTCCATTTACATTATTATCACATTTTCAATATCAGCACAGGGTGTTCTAATAAAATTTTAACAATATATATAAACTCAAAAAAGGGTTCCTGAAATAAACTTAAGCAATTATGCGACGAAATGGATTTTTTTTCAAAAACATATTGCATACATTTCAAAACACCCTGTACAAAAAACAAAATTAAATCCAAAATATACAGTTAGCACATTAATGGCTTTTATCGCAAGATTCGCCTTCATAAAACTGATGCCAACATGTCTTAAATTTACATAAACCACCCGCTCTAAGCTCCTTCGCCGTTGCTCACACATCCTTTTTTTCATCCATGCCGAACGATGACATTTTGATGATCCGAGACATACCATGAGTAAAATTCAATGAACCGTTACCGAGCACCGACTGTGATGTGATGTACCTTAAAAAAAAAAAAGATTCCGTCTCCTGCCCCAAAAAATAGATAGAAACATAAAAAAATATGTATTTCAAATCATATGCAACACTGAGCAAACGAATCGCTGCTACTAACTCAATTTTTCGTCCTTAGAACAAAATTTAGATAGGAAATCAAAAGAAATGTTAAAATGCGCTCTTTCGGATGAGACCGAGACGAAATGGAGAAGGGACGACGGGGAGGGTAAGAGACAGATAAGACAAAATTTAAACAGAAAATTTAATGGACTCTCTGGTTCACCAGGAAACCAGGAAAATTTTCTAAAATCAACCTAATTACTTCCAATTCCAAGCCATGCCTTAATTTTAAGGATTAAAGGTTGCGGTTTCTGAAGCGAGACTTTGTCACGGATCAGGAAGCACAAATTCAGCACATTCACCTTGACAATTTTATTATTAGAATCTCTTCACAATCACGCCACGCCACCATGCGGCCGCGCCCGCAGCCGCACCACTCTACAATCTCCTGGAAAACGCTGTGTTCGAGATTATCAAAAAATATTGTAAGGCAGGAATCGACCTCCAACTTCCAGCCTTCAGCCTTCAGCCTTCAGCCTCTACTCACCCGCACCGATTATTTAAGCTTAACTCCCTGCCTGACAGAAAAAAGACGTCTTCTGTACGTTGACAGGTGTAACGCGGGCAACACAACTGTGTCTAATCAAATGACACGCCAGCAAGGACGACATACTCAGAAAGGCGTGAAATGGAAAACTCCAAACACCATCGTTTTTTACCGTTTTTTTTTTTTTTTTGGTTGTATATTTTTTTTTTCTTCTATATTATACTTCCTGGTATATATTGCAGGGACATAAAACTTGAAATTGAATGTGTAGCTGTCTTACTGTTAGCACTGCTCGGGTTTAAAGATGGGGATGGTGGATCCTGTCGCACACTCTTTGGATGTGTAAATTCCAAACAAATTTGAAATATTGTATCTGATGGATGTACGATGTACATTATAGGTTTTTTTGTTTCTCTTTTTTTTTATATATATTTACGACGTATATTCTCGCTTGTGTAAACCAGGTATTTAACATCATCCAAAGGATGAGTATAGAGGGTCAGATTTGCAGATATGGATGTGACTCTGTGAGCTGTGACAGTGACAGTGTGTATAGTGTAAACGGATGAAGAGCAATTTTTATTTCCTTCGTGTGCTTAATTTTTGAAATTATTCCGTGCTCTTTCAATTTATTTGGCTGAGAATTGCAGTTTTTATGGAAAAGTGTACCTTCCACGAAGGGCGATATTAATAGAATCATTTTCATTTCCTCGTTCTTTGATCCGTTATGAATTCCTTGAAGAATATGATTTCATTTGGTTGAGTTGAAAAAAAAGAATTTTAATAGTAAGAAGGTTCAAATATTATTATGATATTTTGGGTCTGTTATTTTTATACCCTATTCCATAGAATGGCTATATTGTATTTGGTGTGGAGTTTGTAACATAGAGAAATAATACCGTTAGGTATAGAAAAGTATATATATTCTGACTCAGAATCAAAAGCCTAATCGATTTAGCCATGTCCGTCCGTCCGTCCGTATGTATACTCTCTAGAGATCGCAATTTTTGAGCTAGAAAGCTGAAATTTGACACATATAATCTTTGGTTCAACAGTAAGGCTATGTTCTTGAACCAGCAAAATCCGCCTACAAACACGCCCACAATAGCCATTTTTGTTGAACAACCTTAATTTGGTAAAATTAAATTATGTTTTTTGTACAGTTACGATAAAAGCATAACGCTTAAATTTTGCACACGTAAGCTTTAGGTTAACTTTCTTCCAACTAAATAAAAAAATTTCAGTTTGGGCGTGGCTGACGCCCATTTTTCATACAAAACCATCATTATTGTTTTTATAAAATAACAATTGGTATATTAAAGCGAAAAACATTAAATTTTGTGGGTATTACTTGCACATACACATCTTGTGTATGAAATAAAAAAAATTGATTTTGGGTGGGCTGACACCCACTTTTCACTAGAATTTAGAAAAAAATTGTTTTTGTAGATAAACGGTATTTATAATGAATCTGTAGGCCAAAATTTTGCGTCTCTTAGTAGAAACTAAAAAGTTTGTGTATGAAAAGAAATTTTTGAATTTTGGGCGTGTTTTACGCCCACTTTTCATGAAAGAACGAAAAACGTAGTTTTAAAAATTTAAGGTACTACCAATATTAAATTTAAAAGTTTTTCCTTCAGTTTGTTATTTGAAAAATATATCTCTACATTTTCTTGTGTTAATTTTTTCAATACGCCCACTCTTAAAGGCGTGATTTTGATAAAATACCTTTGTTCAGGTAAGATCGCTTAAAAACTGCTCGATTCAGTTGTAGTTTTACACATATGCCTTAATACTGACTAATGATCAAAGCTTAGTTATTGCTTAAAATTTTTAGACACGCCCACTTTTAAGGGGCGTTTTCGTCAAAAGTCATATAATGCATTAATTTTTTAACGTTTTTTAACTTTCGGTTGCAGTTTTGAAGTAAAAAGATGAACACTTAGATTTAAGTTCCTTGGTCACGTAGCAGAGTGTGGTTCAAGAATTGTTAAAATCACCCATAATCGCTATTTCCATTCAAAATCTAATTTTTAAAAATTTAAGTCTTGCCTTGTTTTGTTCAAATCGATCTGCAAGAATAAAATTGAATGTCATTGAGCTCATACTAGTTGCCTTGGCAATAAAAAGTCTTAACTTTGGGCGTGGCACACGCCTTTTTTTATTGTGTCAGCACTAATTGAACATCACACCACACAAAATTAATGTTATTGAATCTTTTTCTGTCTGGTAAAGAAAAATTTTGTTTATGAAACTGGATCATCGGCTGGCTGCGGGAGGCGAACGCATACACATACACAAAAATAGGGAATAGGGTATCCAACAGTTCGTTGCAAACGTACTGTAGCTCTCGCTTATGTTTTCAATAGCGTTAACAAGAAATTTCCGCCAGGGTGAGTACTGTGTTGTGTCTGAAGTGTTTAAAAGGTACAGTGTTTAACATACAACGTAATTTCTGCGTAATATAATTGTGTGAAAGTGTTTGCGCATTTTTTTATTGAAAACATTTTCGTTCGTGTCAGGCAAAATGACATGACGCTCATCCGTCCAAGTTGACATATGTCATCTTACACAGAAAGTAGTATTTTATTTTAATTTACAAATAAGCTATATACAAGGTGGGCCAAAAAAAATCACCCTATTTTTATTTTAGAAATCATTCTTATTTTTGCAAATGGCCGCCAATGTCAAATCTGTTTTGACATTTGTGGACTAGACAGATGCAGAATACAAGTGAACAAGCCATGGACCGATACATGAACCGACATGAACCTATATTCTGAAGGCGGCTTTCCCGGGTCGCCTCATCTCTCGTTTTGGTGATTTGCACTGGCCCGCAAGATCGCCTTATTTAACCGTTTCAGGCAACAAGTCCGAGACCCTGGAAGTCACAAACTAACGTTCGACACGAGTGCGAAAATCTTTCTTTTTTGGGGATTTTGGTTTCGGGGATTTTGAAAATTAAAATTTTGTTCTTTGAGATTTAAAATTTGGAAATTTTTCAAAACATGGAGATTTTAAGGTTTGGGGATTTTGTGCCTGGATATTTCGCGAGTCTTCCTATTTCTCTATGTTACAAACTCCACACTAAATACAATATACCCATTCAATAGAATAGGCAGGGTATAAAAAGGGACAATTCGACAGAGCCCAATCTTGTATTTATCAACATCAATTTAATAGGTGAATCAAGCTCCAAAACTACACGTCAAACTGCGAGAGAACTTACCCAATTATTAGAGTTATGAGAAGTGTAGACAAGCTGAACAACGATATCTTGTCAACTTGGGGTATTTAATTTTCTTTTTTGCTTCGTTAGAAACTCTGTTTAGTTCTAAGTATGTACAGCATTTAGGGGTGAACACTGAAATCCCAAATTTTGTGGTCACAACAATCTTCTTTTAGGATTAGTGCCAGCTACTGCCACCTAAACCTAACTTTGCCTAAGCCGCTTCCTAACAATTTATTCTTATTTGATAAACTCAAAAAGACAGATAAATATAGAACCTATAAATTGTTTTTGTCACCAATTCATGAGAATTTTCAAAGATGTTGAAATTTAACGGCTGGATTGAATTCCAGGTAAACAAAAATCCATTCAGTGTCCTTAAAAAAATGATTTTGTTATAATTCTGGGAATGGCTGTTTGAGGAGCTAAAAATAGCTTATTTTTGTTGCTCTTTTAGATTCATTGGTCAGGTACTGCTGATTTTTGGAAGACTTTGCTGATTGTATCCATAACCATTCTCCCTGTATATTATATGATTGTAGTTGTCATCTCTGAATAAAATATGGATGATGTTTCAGTCAGTTTATGTTGTGTTGACAGGGTAAGGGAGGTGAATTTTGTTTTTCCTGTGTAAAAGCTCAATTGTGGTAAAAGCACTAGGCTGATTTTTCCATCGCTATGCAGGCCAATTAGAATGACTGCTGCTTCATTAAAGCATAGCGAAATTCCTATTTTGCAATTCCTACTCTAATGATTACCATTCCACCGAAGCCTCCAAACATTGTCAATGCAAGAAAGTTCTCTCAAAAGGTCTTCTTTATGATGATGACACAGATTTTGTTTTTGAAGAGACTAGGGAATTACATGATGCTGTCTTCACTTCTTTTTCTTTTTTGAACAAGTTCAAAACCTGGTTCCCGATCTTGGGCATCAGATTTCCTCACAGGCCGATCTGAAAATTTTCTCTGGAGACGCTTTCTTCTTCCTATATCTGATCAACTAATAGTATAATATCAGTCTTGAACAATAACCATAAATCTTATAAATATCCGCCGTTAGCGGTACTTACGAGTGTAGATCATTTAAAAAATATTTTGACGATACTCGTGTGAAATTTGGACCCACAAAAAATATGTCCCATGCATTCCCTGATTCTTAGTGGAACAAGCTTCCTTACAAACAGAATTGTAATATTTTTTGTACTTAGGCTGAAGTTAGCTCGTCGAAGTTAAGGGTTGTTCCCAAAAGAAAGCAAAAACTCAGAGTTGAACTCCGAAACAACAATATTTTTTTACTTACCAAAATATTTCTAACAGATTATGTCATATAATTAAAGGTAAACTTTAAATAACAATTCAATTCATATAATATCTTAAATAATAGGTTTGTGGAGTTTCCTCCACGCCAATAAACAGTGAAGCCAGAGAGAAGAAACTAATAGAGAGAGGCAACTTCGACGGTGGCTCTCTTTTAACCAACAAGCTGCGAATTCGGACATCAACTTGCATATGTATTAACCTATTAACTCCATATAAAAAAAAATGTGGGGAAAATACATTATGCAAGTTGATGTACATATTCACCAGTGTGGAAAAATGTCGCACGTAGTCAGCTGTTGGGATGTGTTCAGGAAATATGAGTTTCAGAATAATTTTTATTTGCTCTAAATTTCAAAAAAAATGTTCCATTGGGTATTAGTATTTTAAGTTAATTTACAACAGAGATATAGAAACAATTCTAGTTTAAGCGAGATGGAGCCACATTATTTGCAGATAATGAAAACATTTGTGAAAACAAATCCTATCCAAATTATGGTATAGTTCCATCAACTGAGAACTCTGAGATTTTGTAAGTGAAACAAAAATCGAAATATGTTTCTATCCGATATCTCACTCAGCTCTTTTGACAGCTGTCATTGCATGTTCTTTGTATTCTATTGTGGAGCGAAAAAGTTGGAAATCAAAAGTGATGGTGTTTTTATACTAAGTTTTTATTAGAGCCGAAATGAGGTCATTTTGAAATTTGCTAAAAAAAATGTGTTTTTATCTTGGTTTGTGTATTTTGTTTGACACCCGATTATCTACCTTATTTTTCTTTTTTAATTCTTATTCATTCTTTCTTCTTGTTTTCTTGCTTTGTTTTATTTACTTTTACTATAGTATACCCTGGAATGGAGATTCATGCATGATATTGAACTTGATTGTTTATTTAGAGGTGTGGGTTCGAGCCCGCTCTAGGCATCTTTTTTGTTTATCCCCAAGCTTCAGTTGGAATTCACCCATGGATTTTTCCGAAATAATTACGGCCCCCAAATTTCAACAAAATAGGGGATTTCATATATTGTAAATTACAAAGTTTCTGAACAGATCCTCTTTACAATTCTTTTGTACTCTTCTTACAATCAAGATACCTTTAAATAAGAGAGAAAGAGACACAAATGTCAGAATCCCACCACTGACTTCATTGATTTTTTTTTTGATTTTTTTTGTTCTGCCCTGGGTGAAAACATGTATACACCGATAGAAATACAACTCGTTATAAAAAATGTAAATGTAAACGGTGGCGAGGAAATTTGTCTCTCTCTCTCTGGTGAAGCTTACAGGCGCAGCAACGCCACCAGCCACAACAATAAACGATTGTCTGTAGAGCTTGCCAAAAGAAGGGCTATACGTCTATACGACAGTAAACGGTATCTAGCAAATTTTATTAAAAAAAACTTGGGGTGGCTCCTGCTGGTATTCCCCGCAGCGTACATTCGTAAGATCTCTATTCCTGGTCCCGGTATTCTATTTGTAATAGAATCTTCTTCCAATGGTAATGATAGGGGGGTCGAGTGTGGATTCTGATCCAATACATTTTGTACTTCTACTTATGGAATATAATCTGAAAGAAGAAAATGTGAACTATAACACCAAAAGTTAAAAAATACTTGTTAATGTGTAATTCTTCTTGCATGATAGATGTTTTTGCCTATTCCTCTGGTATATGTAGATATTTGGAGGTGGATACCAGTCCAAATCAGCGGTGCGGGCTGCCGGGGTAATTGGATTTGCTGCAGCGTTGCATATTGCGTCAGTGATAATTTTTAAAAGAAAATCGTTACAGAATGATGTGGCTGAATAGCTATGAAGGGGGAAGTTTTCACCATGTCATTCACATCAACTTGCAGGGCTCCATAATCACGTTTGTATTTGATGTAATTTTAATCAAGCCTCCTGTTGTGATGGATGAGTTGGTTTTTCCTGAGGGTTCCCATCACTGGTATAGAGAATTATTTTTGAGTGCAGTTTCACCTTATATAATGCCCATCAAAAAGGAGTCTTGTAACCAACATCCGATCCGTTGCAATCGTTGTTGCCCTGGTCTTGGTTCCTTGTGCCAGGAATAGCATTTTCTTCATCTTATAAAACTTCCGCACCCTCAAGCTTACTTCTGCAGTCTGAACAAAGTGGGTTCTTCTAGAATATTGCAGCTAAAATTTCCCTCACAATGTACCCTAGTTGCGTACTCAGCGCAATCGACCCGTTACCATCTTCAATTCTTCTGATCTGAGGAAGGATCACCTGAACGCATCAGCGTCGTTTTCGGCAAGAAGCAAATTAATGCCTTCCTAGATACGGGATCTGCAAAAAGTATCGATGCAGATGGTGCCAGTTGATACAAATCCTTAGATTTATTTACAATGATCCAACTACATCATGATAAAAAAGGCCGCATTAACTTCAAGAGGTAACAGTATTTGGAAGTCTTGAACAGAGACAGAATCCTAATACCATAATCTTACAGCATGTATACGAAAAAACTTCCCCATTTTTTTGTTTCTACCCCTTTGGGTTTCCCTACTAAACAACTATCCTTTACAACATTACAGACCTACTTTACTTTTTGTGGCTTACAAATTCTTTCCTTCATTGCAGACCACATATCCCGAGATAGATTATTTGTTAATACAACTTCTTCTATCGATTGAAATAATAAATAAGTAACAACCTTACAGGGCGTCTTAAATCGTTCTTATATCAATGAGCATAAAGGTACTCCAAAGAAGAAGAAACGAGTCCTTAAGAAAATAAATAAAAGTCCTTGCTTTTGACAATTCCCTTAGTTCTACTCAAAATCCATTTAAATCCTGCACTCAGACCGTGATAATCGAAAACTGTCAAAAAACAATCTTCTTGTCCTGGCAGGATACTCTAGGATATTGATCCGCAATAAGTAATCGCATTGCAGCAGTAATACTCAACACACTTTTATTCTCCCCATCACAGCCCACACACACACACACACACACTCAAATTCAAACTTTAGTCCTTTATTCAAGCCAAAGCAACCAAATAACCAACAACCCATCTTGTGGCTTAACACTTGTCTAACAAGAAATCCAAAACAAACTTACAAGATGCACACGAAAAATCCTTGAAAATTCAGATTATCCCCAATGTAGAATGCGATAAAAGTCCTTTTCCCAAAACCGCAAAACACTCATATAAAGACGATGACGATGGCGATGGCAATGGCAAAGGGGTGGCAAGGAAAAAGCCTTTTTTGGTATCAGCATCAGCATGCCTCTGCCTGCCAGCATGTTTTACAATTTCTAGGAATTTAATAAACTTTCTTGGGGATTTGTTCTTCTCAAAAATGTACTCCTTACACTACACACACATATGTATATCTACTTGTTCACCCTATACACATTTCAATGAAGTGTCCTTCAAGGATTCCTTCATACTTATATAAATATCCACTATGACTCTATACTGTATAGAGGGTTGGAGCTTGGAGCACCCCTCTCGCAGTCGCAGTCAGAGTACAACAGCCACAGAAATTTCATTTTCCTCTTCGGGGGTACGTTTGTACTTATTTTTTATTAACTCTTAACCATGTTAGAACATCCTTTAATATGCAGCCAATGTAATCCTAGAATTGTTACTCTTCTTTGTGGAGTGTGCGGAGATGGAGCATCACCCCAGCATACAGCATACAGCACACAGCTGGTGGTGTGGTTTAAAAACTCTTCAGCCAGGTATAGCATCAGGACAGGAGTGCTGCTACGTCTGTTTGTCCTTATCTGGGCAGCACTCGAATGACTTTTTGGCAAAAGTCCAAGGATATATAGAGAAATGAAAATCCTTTCTATTCTACCTTTACACGGACTTTCTCCCAAAGTCATATGGACCAACCAATGCAACGACGACGACGGACGCTAGAGAGTTTCCAGAGACCAAGAATGTCACCCTCTTGCAACTTACTGTTGTTGGATGATGGGACATCATGGGAGAGACCAACGGACAACGACCAACTGTGCCATTGCAGCGACTTATGAGTTGGAAAGAGCTTGCTCGGGGCATACTGTGAGTTTTTAAGTTTTAACCTTCTGCGGTAACTTTTTACTTAACGTGAGTCGTCCTCCTTCTCGTCATATACCTAGCTCAACTTTAGGAAAGTGGACCAGGACAAAACTATAGAAGAACCCAGGACGGAGCAGGTAAATCCGCAACAAACTGCTGGCTGCTGGACCATGATGCGCAATGGGCTGTGACAATATGACGTTGCTTCTTGCTTGATGGCGGGGTTGCTGGTTTAAAATACAAGGTATTCTCGTTACAGTGCGCTCATGTCATTGAGAGTGAATTTTCAATTTTAAAGGACGACTTAGAGCAGCTTTTGAATCTCCTTTTTTTTTGTTTTTTGGTTTTTTTTTTGTGTGAATGTCACCGACCAAAGTTTGTTTTGTGAGCATGAACTCTCCTTTCAAAGGGATCACTGCAATGACACGTAATTGAAATAAAAATGTGTTCCTATTTCTGTAAATTTGACACATGTGGTTGATGCAGGATGTAGGTAAGGTAGTTCAGTACTCAAAATGAAAATAATTAAAATGTTTGATGTCCAAAAAGTTTTTTTTTTTTTTTTTTTGAGAAAGTGCAGTATGGTTGGAAAGTAAATAATATCGTGAATCAGCTTTAAGAAATTTGGATGAAATTATTCGTTGCAGAGTGATTCTGTGAGTAGGAATCATACGTTCTTGTGTATTAGCCTTGACTTGTGCTTTATTGAAAAGATTAGAAAAGCCTGTGAATCTAGAATTTGGAATCTTTATTTTTTGAAAACACTAAGCAGTAAATTAAATTATGCGAATGCAACATAAAATATGTTCTGTGATCCGTTTTCTGAAACTTGGAACAGATGCTGCAAAAGAGACAGTTGGAAAAATGGGACAGTTGGAACGAGAAGGTTGGGTTAAGAAAATAAAATGCACGACTGGGTTGCACGAACTTGCTCTAATTTGTGACAGAGTGACAGTGGTCTGAAGCTTCAGATTTTGATAAAAATAAATTTTTCGAAATTCTTAAATAAATATACTTAAACTAATTTGAGCTAAAAAAAAGTACACTGTTTTATTTCTTGGATAAATTTGAATTTATGAGAATAAATTTATAAAAATCTGTGGAGCGGTTTTTGAGAAAAAAAGAAAAACTTTAAGAAAAAACGCCAATTCATAGGTATTCAGAGAATACATTTATTTTTTATTTTTGAAAAAAATTTAATAAGCAGTTTTCAAAATATTAATTAAAAAGTTTTTGAAGTGAAACTTCTTTAGAATCGTTGTAATTTTAAACCGGATGCAACGAAAAAACGACATGTAAGAGACACAAATACAAAAATGTGTAGGATGAAGCCAGGAAAGAATGAGACAGAAATATACATACAATTTTTTGACGGAAGTAACGCTCAGTATTCCAATATGGCGGCACCGATGACTCGCATTAGCTCACCGTGTGCACGAACGAGTGAGAATATAAATACTATAATCTTACTCATTCATGCACGTGCTCCATGGCATTTGTTTGTTTTGATCAATGTAGGGATGGGCAAGTAAAAAATATATCGATATTTATCGTATCGATATTCTTTAACAGTATCGATAATTATCGGGTGAAAAAAATCTATATATCGATATATCGTCAGTTTTCTCATGATTATTCATACATATTACGAAAGCATTCAAAATCCTTAAAAAAGAATAGACATGAAGAAAACAGTATGTTTTTTTTTTTAAATGTTGTTTTAGCTAAAAATACAAATAACGGACATCTCTGCTTAAAAATGACTGAATTTAATAAATAAAAATGCGGAACATAAGCACAAGAGTTTGAACTTCTTTGCTCGAAAACTGTGTTATGTTTCATCGTATGCATTTTATTTTAAGTTGCATGAATGAATTAAATTGTGGAAAAGCGCACTGCGACCTTAAAGATCTATTGTGCCCCTTTTAGAGCTGGATGAGGATACTCGTCCTACAGCACTTCCTCCAAATTGGTTTCTTTTAGGAAGGTTAGTATTTGAGGTATTTTTAAAGAAGGTAATCTGCCCTTATTTATTTGGTAACTCGTAACTACATAGGTTTTTGAAGCGAAACTTCTTTAGAATCGTTGTGATTTCAAACCGGATGCAACGGAAAAAACGACAGGTAAGAGACACAAATACAAAAATGTGTAGGATGAAGCCAGGAAAGAATGAGACAGAAATATACATATTATTTTATATTATCGGTCTCTCCTCTTTGTCCCATACTTCGTAGCGTCCCCACTAACGTCTTCTAAGCATAGTCGCCTGTAATTTGTGAGCCAGAGCGAGAGAGCAGATGTCGGTGTGTATGTATATTGCACACTGTTTAATACGTGCTTGTATTTGAGCATTTAACGTGTGTTAGTGTATGTGAAAACTACGTGAGCTACTGTACACTGTATGCGGCTGCGTTTTACAGCTTTTTAGTAAGATGTCAGCGTGGTGTGTTATTATTGAAGTGAAACTTCTTTAATATCGGGGTAATTTGAAACTCGACGAAACGGAAATGCAACATGACACTTTTAAGCAAATATGTAAATCAATTAAAAAAAAAAATATATCGCAACAAGTCTGAGAGAGAACGAATGAAAAAAAAATTATGACACAGTATTTTATATTCTAGCTCTCATTTTCTCCTATCATACGTTTTGCCTCTCACTCAGGTCTACTAAGCATTATGTTAATCAAAAGCGAGTGAGCAAGCGCGTTGTTAGTTAATATAGGTACGTGATTTGAATGCTGTCTAACAAGAAAAGCTTTACAAAAGGTTTCAATAAACTTAATTCAAGAAGAATGTAAAATTCAAACAAATACATAACAAAAGTATTTATAAAAAATTGACATTCAAAAAATTATTTAAATTTTAAAAAAGTATCCTGAATTTTTGAAAATAGTCAGTTTTCGAATATTTTTTTGAATTGTTTTAAATAGTGGCGTCCTGGAGTTCATACTTTAAAAGGGAGTCAAAAGGACGCAAAGTATGTCGGTACGTCTGTATGATTGAATATGTGTTGAAACTTTTGTATTTGTACAGATTCGTGTTGAAAGCATTTAGTCATACATAACATAAGGTTTGAAAGTAATCCGAAAACTGGTGCTGGTGGCTGAGTATTTCATTTCATTCTCTCGTAAATTAGGTATACCAACTTCTTTGAAGTTTCACTTCAACCGAGTGTGAATTACGCACACAAATTTTTTTTTTTTTTAAATGCTTTTAAAAATACAAAAAAAATTTTTTTAATATTGGTATGCAGTATAAATTGAGCTACCTACACCTATATATGTGTAAATTTTCGACAGTATCACTTTAGCAGTTTTCGAGACATTCAAAAAAAACGTCCTATGGAAAGTACCGCTCTTAGACATTTTTTAAAACACTTTTTCAGCCATTGGTCGTACCCTTAGGTTGCGAACATTCAATTTTAAGCTTATAGCTCGATTTGAACAAAACAAGACTTTCGTCTTATATTATCAAAAATTAGATTTTCAATAGAAATAGCGAGTATTTAATACTTTTTTAACCACAACCTGCTACGTAACCAAGGAATACAAACCGAAATGTTCATCTTCTTACTTCAAAAATGCGACAGATAGTTAGAAAACTAAGACTTTTAACAAAAACCCACCTTAAAAGTGAGCGTATCTTACAAATTTAAAGCACTAACTGAGCTTTGATCATTAGCCAATTTTTAGGCATAAAACTACAGCTGAATAGAGTACTTTTAACGATCCTACCTGGATAAAGGTGTTTTATAAAAATCACTCCCCTAAGAGTGGGCGTATTCAAAAAATTTACACAACAAAATGTAGATATATATATCTATAATATAAAAATAAGTCGGGTTTTCCTTCCTGACGATATAACTCAAGAACGCACCAACCGATTTCCACGGTTTTGCATTCGTTGGAAAGGTCTCGGGCTCCGCTAGGTTTATAGCAAAGAAAATTCAGGAAAAATATCATCGATGGTAGTTGTAGCCCATTTATAAAATTTTTTCAACTGTAAAGCTATATTTATTCGTAGTATTTATTGGAATTTATTTCTCAAAAATTTATTTGATTTTTAATATTTCAAAATAAAAACAAAAAATAAAAAGGAAATAAATTATAAGGAATTTACATAGCTACATATTTAATCTTTGGTAAGTAAATCATATTTAAAAATATTGCATTGTGTATTTTGTTTGATAGGTTATTGCATTTTTTACTTATTTTGCAGACTCAAGTTCATCGGACAGAAATAAGAAATTTAATAATTGATTATTGATTAATACCATACATTATATGTACATGCATACGGTAAGTAAATTATCTTTAATAATAGTGGATTGTCTTTTTTACTCGCTCTGTAGGGCAAGTATTGCTTTCTTGCAAACAAAAATCGAGGTTCCAATACTGTCTGTGCCGTTGTGCGCCTGTGCTCTTTTCACGTAAAGCTACAGCATAAACAGCTTGACGGATAATTTTTTTTAAACTTGGTGTATAGCAGTTTAAAGAAAATCTTTTGCTAAGGTTTTTGCTTGCGATTTATGTAACTTAATTTTGATTATTTTAAGCAAATGGTCGTATCGAAAGTCAGCTTAAAAGGGCTTTTTTTTTTTTAAATGGCCATAACTTCACAACGGCTTGATTAAATTTATTAAAATGGCGAATATACATAAACTGCAAGTTATACATTCGTCGGAAAAAAAAATTTAACGATGATAGCGAAGACCAAAAAAAATGTACAAGTACATATGTACCTACAGACACCTACAAAAGCCCAAACGGGTGTGTTTAATTCTTTAAAACTAGGTACATATATCGAGTCAGAAGGGAAGTTGAATATTCTTGCAGCTCAAAAACTAAAGGTACCTGCAATTATTATAGTTAAGTTGAAGCTAATTTTATTCGAAAATAACTCAAACGATTTTGATAAGTTTAGCTCTTTAGGTATGCCCGCATGACCTATCAAATGGCTGGAAAAAAGTTACCAACAATTGCTAAGAATGGTAGTTTCCATAGGATGGTTTTTGCTTTTGGCTTTTTCTATATTACCTATAATAAATTACTACATACCTATATTTTAAATAAATATTTTTCTGGTAGCTCTTTCAAAAATGATAAGTTATTATAATGATAAATGCAGAATACCTATGAATTGGGCTATTTAATTTTGATTTCAAAATCGTAGAAGCCGTATTTGAGGTAAATAAGTTTTCCATAAAAAATCATATGGCAGGTACCGTTAGTTTTATAGCTAGAATGCTAATTCCAAAAACCCCTCTGTAGGACGTCATAATAATACTATGTGTACCAAGTTTGAAGCGAATCGGTCCAGCCGTTTAGGCTGTAGGTGCCGATACAAACAGACGAACAGACAGATAGACAGAATTTTCGGAACCACTTTTTTAGGCTTCTCTATCATCATAATGTTATGTTTGATTGTCCAAAAAAATTTTGTTTGCCTAACTTGCTTTATAGTATCTATAATCGCAACTAAAAAGGGGAAAAATTAACATATCTTTTAAAACTGTCGATATGCTCCAAATGAGGAACATAAACACTTATTAAACAAAGATTTGGAACTTCTTTGCTTACTTATTATAACAAAGGGTATTATTTGTTATTGCTCGAAAAATTTGTTATCATAGTGCTTGCACCAACCGATTTCCACGGTTTTGCATTCGTTGGAAAGGTCTCGGGCTCCGCTAGGTTTATAGCAAAGAAAATTCAGGAAAAATATCATCGATGGTAGTTGTAGCCCATTTATAAAATTTTTTCAACTGTAAAGCTATATTTATTCGTAGTATTTATTGGAATTTATTTCTCAAAAATTTATTTGATTTTTAATATTTCAAAATAAAAACAAAAAATAAAAAGGAAATAAATTATAAGGAATTTACATAGCTACATATTTAATCTTTGGTAAGTAAATCATATTTAAAAATATTGCATTTGGTGATTGTGGGCGTGTTTGTGGGCGGATTTCACCGGTTCAAACCAAATTTCAATTTTCTAGCTCAAAAATTGCAACCTCAAGAGAGTATAATACATATGGACGGACGGATGGACGGACGGACATCGCTAAATCGACTAAGCTTTTGATTCGTAGTCAGAATGCATATTCTTTTCTCCGTATTATTTCTCTATGTTACAAATTCCACACCAAATACAATATACCCATTCTATAGAATACAAATAATTATATCCTGGCAATTCCCTATACATTTCGTAAGAACATCCATTCCTAGTGCTAAAGTTCACCCAAAGTATCGCAATATTCAAAAAATTTAATTAAAATTAATTCATAATTCTGCTGAATACCCAAATCAAATCAAAATTAATTGGTTTGGCCATCCCCAAACTCTTTACACCACATCACACATCTTGATAAGTTAATTTTATATTCCCAAAAAAAAAAAAAAAAAAATCCTGTTCACCTTCATAAAAATAAAATACAAAATTATCCCTTCTCCAATGAAAAAAAAATTGCAAAGTCTATCACATTTTATCACCTCATCTCATATTCCCCACACCTACATCCAACCTCACCATACACCGCAACCAACGCAACGGCAAACGATTGTACGCATTAATTTTTGGCTTTAACACGATCACAGAGAATTAATTATCGCCTGTTTCCTCCACGCGGCAAAAGGTTTGGCAATTAAAAATTGTAATCCTTCCCAACATAATGGTGTTAAAAATCCAGGTCCTTCTTCTTCCTTAACCCCCCCCCCCCTCCCCGTTGCCATCGGATAAATTATTTTATTTTTTATTTTAAACAACACTGCCGCTAACGCCAATGCCAATGCCAATGCCAACACCAGCATCGCCGTCGACACCAACGAACGCCTACATCTTCCGATGAAGGCGACGACGCCGACGACGTCGGAAGCTAATTGAAATATCCCCAACCACCGCAAGCACCCCCTACAAACTTTTCGTTTGCATCCCCAAAAAGTCCCAAAAGGGTTGAGTATTTCACATATTCATTCACATAAGGCGCCGCTTAATGCCTGCGAGGGTGTTTTGCGCGAAAATAAAACACAACCCTTTGTTGTTGTTTTACACAGCTCGGTGTTTAATGGAAACTGTGATGTTTGTGCTGTGTGACTTTGATGAGGTCTGTACTTCTCACCCAGGGGTTGTTGTTTGGTGTGTCCTGTTTCCCTCTGTGTGTAAGGGAACCAAAGTAATTGAGCTTGGGCCTTAATTTCATTCTGCAAGGACACGCACTTACGACTTGCCTATGCTCAGCATATCCGTGCTATGATGGAAGTCCTCAACAACGCAAAATGCTTTTCGAGGGCCATTTTGGAGCATTTAACATTTTGATGATATCTCTTAGACGCGACCGAAGCGACGCACGGTGGGTGGGTGACGTTTAGGGTTCACTGTTCACACACATGAAAAACTAATGCGGGTCCTTCCCCGCATCCGGTTCCAACATTTCCGGATTCAAATGAAACTTTCAAGTCGAATGGTTCTTGTTTACGATTATTTTGCAGCGTTTGTGGCATTTATGGTGTCAAGATCCCATTATGGAAGAGGTGTTCTCTGTTCTTTTACCTTTCTCGAAATGGATGGATCTGTTTCTGTAATCTGCTCCCGCTATCGCTACAACTATACACACTATCTATCCCGATGAATCTATTTGAAAAGCAGAGCAAATGGGTTATGCTCCACGAAACGGAAATGGTTGGTGTTTGCGTTGGCGTATAGATATAAGGAAATTTTATGTCACCCGCTTGTGTCATAGCATACCTACGAGCTACGACACATGAAGCGAGGAGTATTAATTAGAGTATAGTCCCTTTAAGGCGCATCAACCGCTCCTGATGGTACTGGCATATTATGTGATATGTGTGTTCCTGTTCCTGGGCCTGCTGGTGCTGGGGTATGTCTGTGCTTAATAGGATGTAATTAAATTTTATCCATGTACTTAGAGATGTGCGTTTGTGGAAAAAAGGGATGATTTTTTTTTTGTATCCTTGGGTTTTGAGAATTTTCTCATTCCTTATTGAGAAAAGGGAATAATAAATTCCTTGGTATGCTACTAACACGGCTCGGCTGGCGGTTTTTCGTTCCATGTTGATTACCCAACGGAGTTTAATGAAATTTGTCAGTCAGGTATAGAAGATGGGTTTTTCGTGTTTGGTTACATCTCTTTCTATATAACTGTTACTTTGTGTTTGTAAGGCATACTTAATGAAGTGATAAAGGATGCGTAAAGAAAGTAGTAGATTTGGTAAAAGAGGATAATAAAGGGAAATATTAAATTGCCGTGCGTATAGTAAATTGCTACGTTATCACTGTCTGTCTGTGTTAAGAAATAACGGTGTGTTTGTACCTTATAGTGCTGGGATTACGACTGCTTTAATGCTATATACAGCATATGTCACGAGGACTTTATTAGTTTATCTAACGGCAGGGCAAAGCTTGTCTTTATTACGTTGCTAACAAATTCCTAAGAAGTTGGTATAATTGGAAGTAACAACGGTACGTAGGTACAGGTTCCTTGATACTTTGTTTCAAAAGGAAGGAAATCTTAAGATAAAGTAGGTCGGTATTTAAAGTAAAGAAGAAAAAGTTAAAAGGTTTTGAAATATATTTCCCAAGGACTCAAATGATTAATTAATATATTTCTTTGCCTAAGAAATCCTGAAAAGGCAACAAAAGTACTTTTACAGGACCACCTGTGTTCCGTGTTGAATGTTATAGTTATATAGAGCTCCAACTATATGTTCCACCAGTTGTGTCCAGTTTATAAATAGGTTTGTTGTGAATGAAATCAGAGTTAATGTTCTGGCTATTCGAAGTGCAGAGCCATTTCAAAAAAAAAAAAAAATTAAGGAGCTTAGAAAACATACAATCATTTATAGATTATCAAACTTTTTCATAGTATTTGTATAAAGGATAAGTAAGTGCTATGAGTTTTTTCGTCCTTTGAAATATAACAATTCCGATTGCCGAACTTCGAACGAAATATAGTGCTAAAATGTTCAGTTTAGAGATTATTTCTTGTATTATTGTATCCCCTCTTTATACCCAGCTACAGCTTTCTTTTCATTTTTCAATCTTTTAAGTATAAGATCCATCCTCTTATAAGGACATCTTATACTGGTAGTATGTCACCAATAGAGAGACGAAATTCGATTTTAGATTTTAAGATCGAAGTGTCACTTTTTGATATTTCTAGTGGAGTTTGATGTGAGTTATAAAGGACAAAGAACGATTTCATATATTAAGGGACGGCCAAAAATATTTACGTTATGATCAATACATTTGAAAAGGATATGCAATATCAAAACCATAAGTCACGTGGAAGCAATCTTTTTAATTTTTAAAAAAGATAAAAATCCCACAATGGGATCTTAATCTCAGTAACCAGGGCAAATCGATCTTTTAGCGTACTTGCAAGGATTAAAAATTAACATCGTTCCTATCCGGTCTACACCATTGTATTAGATTTGGACCACTGTGAATGGAAAAGGAAAGCTGGGTGAGGAATAGATCACTTAAAATCTGTTTTTGGGTTTATAGAAAAATTTTATTTTTGATAAAACAGTTCACGTGTAGGTTGTATCTCTTCTACCACCAACCATCAACCATTTTTGAAATAATTTTCCTCACCAAATTTATTTCTTGGATAAATTTATAAAATATTATATTGAATAACATGAATGATTTAGTATACAAAAAAAAATGTTAAAACATTTTTCCAAAAAACTTTAAATACAATAGTTCAGGTATTCAGGAATACATTTATTAATCGTTGTTCAAAAAAATTTAATGAGCTGTTATCAAAATATTTAATTTTTAAATTTTTTTAAATGATTTTTAAAATAAAAAAAAAATATTGAATATATGTTTTAAATATCGAAGGAATCGGTTAAGTCGTTTTCGAGATAGACGAAAGCAAACAAAATTTTTCTTATGGAAGGTACCGTTCTTAGCCATTGTTGGTAATTTTTTTTTAAGATACACTGAGTCTTACTTATGACTAACTGACCCCGCGAACTTCGTTCCGCCAAAATTCATTACTTACTTACTTATGATGGCGCCACTAGAGCGTATTGCTCCTGGGCCTTGCTTAGTATGCCACTCCAGCCGGCTCGATCTCTAGCCTGCCGTCTTCAATTTATCACTCCAAGTTGTCGGAGGTCTCCCTTTACCTGTGCGCTCCATCGAAGATGAGGTCCACCTTAATTCCTCAGTGAGGTCTACCAAAATTTATTATTGTATTAAAAATAATAATTCTTTCATATGCATTTAGTAAAAAGCTGATAAAAAAAGACACTTCATTTTTATTTATGTGTATAGACTATTTTAAGTATCTACTAAAACGGAAAAAATGGAACACTCTGATTTGATATATAAAATCAACTGCCAAGGAAACCCAGACGAAGATTGCAACCAGACGTACATTGGAACAACAAAACAAAAATTAAAGAAGAGACTCGCGGGACATAAATCGGGCATAAAAACTAAAGCTCCACAGAAGACAGCACTGGCAGCACACTGCCTTACACACAACCACTCTCCAAACTTTGAAAATGTCAAAGTTCTACAGCGAGAAGAGAACCAAGCAAAAAGGTTTGTAATAGAATCTCTCCACATAATAAACACACACAACGCTATGATCAAAAAAACTGACATCGAAAGTGTGAGTCCATACTACAAACACTTGGTTGAAAAGAGGAGACAAAATGCTGATAAATCATAAACGTACACCCGCTATCTGTATATATGTTAGTTGTTTGTGAAACGTGGGATGGTTAAGTGCCAACTTCACTTTGCGTCATCGGCAAAAATAACTTTGTGCTTTTCAATGTAACTAATGTAGGTTTAAATTGTGTATTTTGATGTTTTGTTGTGAAAATGATTGTAATTTTTTGTTTTTTTCAATGCAATATACATTATAGAAAATAATATTTTACACCTGATGATGTCCATAAACATGGACGAAACGTCGTAAAGGAAAAAACTTTGTTTTATTTTCACATAATTTACCTGAAACCCATTAAGAAACAACCAAAGATACTATAAGGCAAGTTATGGATTTGTGCAACAACAAAATTGAGATAACATTCGTCATGGCACATCATTACGATGATGGAGAAGCCGAAGAAAGTGGGTTGCAGACCCGTCCGTCCGCCTGTATGTCTGTCCGTCTGTTTGTACTTCGGGAGCCTGAACGGATGGACCGATTTGCTTCAAATTTGATATTTAATATTTATTTGAACGTCCCTCGTAAAGCGTTTCTATTTTTTCTCTAGACCTAAAAATAACGGTACCTGCCATTATACAATCGTTAAGATAAAGTTTAATTTTCTTGAAAACGACTCTTACAATTCTGATGTTAGGTCTATATTTTGCTTAGAAAAGATTTTTCGGAATTAGTCTTACAACGGTACCTCTCAAAGAACCAAAGTATGTATTTGCAATTTAGGTTTTTTCGAAATCTTGAAATTCGTTTTTAATACAAGTTTCAACACAGGAAGTCATTTTTAATGCTATTGATAGGCATTTCATAATTCTGAAAATCTTTTTTTTTACTTTAAAAGTTTTCAAAAAAAAATTACCTTTCGAAAATTCTCACAGATTCGAACTAAAATTCGGCACATACATATTTAGAAAAATAACTTTTTTGAAATAAAGCTGATCGAACGATTTGCAATGTTGTTTTTCCTAGAAAGACTATGAAATATTATTGAATATACTTAATTTTTCAATAAATCTCTTAAGCTCTTAAAAAATTAATTATTTTTTAAATAATTTTTTTTTCAAAAAAAAAATATTATCTAGCAGAAAAGCGAGTTCGTGCGACCCAGTCGTCATTTTATTTCATTTTCTGTTTGAATGTCACATGTCAAAGTTTCTATATTCATACAATTAATTTTTTATTATTTAGAATTACAAAGTAAAGTATACAAAATTTGGAACACTGAACATTTATCAAGTCTAAGAATAGTTTTAACTTCAAATGGAGTGATGATTTAAAGTCAATGTGAGCTGCACTATCGCCCACTGATGTAAAATACATAAATTATTTGGCACAAAAGCCCCAATTGGCCAGCGCTGGGGCCTGTGACTTACACTCTGTGTAAGTGTACATATTCCGCAGGAATGGAGGGGACTTACAATACACCGCCGAGTCTGAATGGCTAGCAGAGAAGCACTTTTGAATGGCAAGATTTGCTCTGGAAGGATTTGTCACTCCCTATCAAGCGGTACTGCTTCTACATCTACAGTATGCCTCAAGGTACTACGATAATCGATTTATCTTATACCTATCAATTGCACTCGCTAATATCGAATTTTCCCCCAAAACAAAATTCAAAATATTGCAAATCTGATTGTTTTCGAAATTGGTAGGAAATTATGACAATCAGTGCTGGAAATATGGAACACTACTTCCCGAAGGTTGACATAAACATATAAAATCAGAAAAAAATGCTACATATTTGTTTTAATTTTTTTAAGAAATTCCAAGCTTATCCAAGGCCATTTTTACATGCGATTGTAGGTACATACTATGGTAAGTTATGCATTCGTAAAAAAAATTTTTTTTTTAATTTTATTTTTCTGATAAAAACTACAGTGCTAGAAATTGGCATACTCAAACAAAATTTGAAATATATTTTCGAAAAGTTAAAAAAAAAAAAACAGTTTTTTGAAAAAAATATTGCTAGAACGATTTTGAAAAAAAAAATTCTTAAAATTCTACACAGTGAACGAAATCAGATGGCTTACTTCACTATTTCCAAAAAACGTACCAACTAGTGATTTTTAAGTGATCAATAAAATTTATATCAGTTTTTCCCTGCTATGATATTCATCGATCGTTTTTTTTCTCTATTATTATTAATTCTAAGGAGCCTATTAAAAAACAAATGAGAAATGTGGAGTATACTAATCTTTTGTACCCGCTTTCAAGTTCACCACGTGTTAATCGCTAGGTACAGGTACATAAAGTAAAAAATTAAATGTTTCAGGTTCAAAAGTTATCATCCACCTTTTACTCAAACAGTAAGGGGAAAGCGGGAGACTTGATCATATGGGAGACTTGAGCCAATCTCAATAATTCACTCAAACTCCACTAAAATCGATCATGAGTAGACTCAAACATTGCATTCCGTTACTTTGTACTTGCACACAAAAATAATTCCAGATCGTCAGTATACTTCGGCTGTTAAAAGTGAAAGAGTGATTTTTGGCGGAAAAAGTTACAAAAAAAAAAATAATTTTTTTTTGTGATAAAAATAAAATAGATATTCGACTTCGTTATTGTAAGAACGAAATCAAGCTAGGTTGTGTTCCAAAAAAATTATTAATTATTTATTGTAAAAAAACGTGAACGGGAGACTTGAGCCAGTTCTCAAGGGGAGACTTGATCAGTGGATCAAGTCTCCCGTTTGCTGTAATTTATTGACAGATGTATTATAAATGCAGTAATGTCTTTCTTTCCCGCCACAGAAAAAATATAAAATAAATAAAAAAAAAAACTTACTACAATCAAAAAAAAAAAAGTTTTGCAGTAAAATGAAAGTGAAACTTCTGAAGAAGTAAATTTCGATGAAGGTTTAAACAGCTCAATGGAAATCGAAGAACATGACAAAACATGGTTTTGTTTTGTGTGTAAAACTTAGTATATAATGGATAATATGCGTCTTTGCGCCTCTTGCAACACTGATTAGAGGTTGATGCTGTTATAACTATATGGCAATAACATCCTTCAGTTATATATTTTACTAAGAAATTCAATTATTTATATTTATTTTTGTTACGTTTTTGAAGTTTATTTATTATCTTTATTATTATCTTTTCTTAGCCTCTAATTAGGCATCTTATTTGTGATTGAAAGTTCCTAAATACCTCTAAGTTCTTTGGTTGCTTTTTATGAGTATGAAAGAAAGTTATGTTTACGAGTTTTTATTAATTTCTCTGTTTTTTTTTATATAAAAAACGTTAAATATAGTTTCTTTTTTATATTCCTGATACCACAAATATAATCAAAATGAATTCTAATAAGAAATGAACTGATTAAATTATTTGTTTGTTTGTTTTAGTCGAAGAATTTAAGTATGATCAAGTCTCCCCAAGGGGGTGTTCAAGTCTCCCGGCTAGGAGGGAGACTTGAGCCAAAAATCTGTTCCCAATCATTTAGCATTTGGCAAAAATCACTTGCGTGTATGTAGTTTTTTAAAATATAAATCTTAAAATAGATAAATGTATCTTTAAAAAGATGTATCCAACATGTGGCTATGATGAATAGAAAAGTTTTTATGAACGATTTAACAAAAAGTGGCTCAAGTCTCCCGCATTCTACCTACTTAATACCACATAGCCCAAAAACTTCAAGTCGTGAGCTCGTTTTAATAACAGAATTGGTTCTATGCCTCAGAAAAATTACCTGTATAAAAAGATGATAAATGTCCCACATTACCCGTCTAGCTCATATTATCCGAACTCTAACTCTCAAGTCGTGAGCTCGTTTTAATAACAGAATTGGTTCTATGCCTCAGAAAAATTACCTGTATAAAAAGATGATAAATGTCCCACATTACCCGTCTAGCTCATATTATCCGAACTCTAATTTGAACAAACAAAGATGTTCAGAGCACTAAATTTTAGTCAGAGCCAAACATTTTCAAGAAACCTATATATCGTCTTTAATTCTTAAAGTCATAAGCTGAAATAAGATTTTCAAATTTGTCCAAAAATGCATTTTCACTGATTAAGACTATAAAAGGAAGGTTACCAAACAAAATTTAATAAAATACCTGAACTCAAATAAAATATAGCTATATAGTTCTCACTAAAACTGCTTCCTAAGAAGTATTTAAAAAAGGATAAGAAAGACACTCCTTGCTCCATCAAAATCAGCAATAAATCTAAAATCCAATAGGAAGAAAAATTAAAAACGAATTTAAAAAAGAAATCCACCGTACAATCAGATATCTCGTTTTGATTGCTGTGCAAGGTTATTAATCGCAAAACCAATTTCCGTTAAATGAATATACTCTCTTCACTGTCCACTCTTCTTCACATTCCGAAGCCAGGAAACTAGGTTAATGAGATGAGATGTGTCTTATCTTGTACACATTAAGTGCACGGCAGCGATTCTATACTTTAATTTCCATTTGCTGATGTTGATGCTGATGCTGGATACTGATGTTGATGCTGGATTCATTCAACCCAAAAATAATTATTATCCACCCGGACCGACCCCATGTTGAATCACAATCATCATCATCATCATCATCAAACATCCTCCAGTGTTTCTAATCAACCATATATTTCCACCCCAACCAATTATACGCTTCACCCGTAACCGGAATCCTAATCCATCTCTTGGTCGTCATGGATACGCTCCATCAATCTCATAACATGAGCATTTAACATATTGAACAACAAATTACAATACCGAGATCGACCTCGTCCTCGTATACTCGCACATCCACAACAACATATATCCACTTCCACATCCAGATCCAGTTGTTGTTGTTGTGGGAAGAAAAGGAGGACAACAAGCAAGCAAGAATTTCGTTCAATAACCCGCTTGGCGCTCCTCGTCTGTCCGTCATCCTCAATCATCTCCAAAACAAATTGAAACTTTCCGGACAAATTCCATCTGACAATGAGTTGGGACGGAACAACGCAACGGATCGGGACGAGTCAGGAGAATATTGGGAAAGTGACGGGTGGTGGCAGGGCTAAGCCTATTTATGTCCAATTTAATCTGAATAAAAGATCACGCCGTTCAATCACTCCCCATATGTTTTTTGCTCAAGTCCTTGCTGTCACCCATCCTATGTTCGTACCTACTGCTATACTACTACTATGTGTCCTTATATAGACAAAAATGAAAGTCAAGGTCAGAGAATGGCTCTCTTGCCATAAATCAACCGCAAGCTGTGTGTATCCTGATGGTCGGTCGGGCGGTCGGTTGTTCGGTCGCCCTGTCCTGATGGTCACCATGGCTAGCGGGATAGGGAAAGAAATAAACCGGAATTGATTTCGATTATGAAACATTGCGTAAGTGTGGGTGGTGTGGTGATGGTAAGGCATTAGATGGCCACCAAGGATTTTCCTTTTTGCTCATTTTCATTTTCGTTTGCTTGGCCATTGCCAGTGACTTATTCCATCTTAACCAAACTGCCTCATCCTCCCAGCCAATTGAGCTGAGCAGCAATGAACAGCCAGCCCGCCCAGGACATACTACGTGAGGGGAAGCAAAACTTTATCAGTGATTTGGCCCGCGGACGTGATTTGGATACTGATTTCATTTTCGGACACTCAGACATATACACAAACGCACAAACCAAAGGCCACATGGTCGAGTCGTAGTCGTCGTCGTCGTCGTCGTCGGCATCGTCGTGTGCAGGAAGGCTTTATCGGATTAAAAAGATTTATATGTATTCATCTCGTTTAAGGTAGGATTTTGTCCTAACTACCCTAAGTGGGCAATTGCTGTAAGGAGGTTCTATTTTTTCTGACTTCTCTGTATTTTTCTTTCTATGCGTCCTTCGTCCTTGGCCTTTTTTTTTATAAATATTTTTATTCGTTTAGTTTTGTTTGTTTTTTTTTTCTTCCTTTTTTTTTGCTGTCCGATTTGAAATCGGAATCGATATCAATTTATTTTTATTTTTATTTAATTTCGTTGAGACATTTTTGTTTTGTAATCGTTGCAAAGTATCTTACAAAAGGGAGAAATCGTTTAAAAAATATTTCAAGAAACTTTACCAGCCACAAAAGAGGGAGGTAAATAAGAAAGAAAAGAACATACGTACCTATTAAAAGATTATTCCCAAATTAAGAGTGGTTTTTATTTTGCTTTTGAATTGAAATGAAAATATTTTTATAAATAATAACAATTCTGGCAGAATTTAAATGTTTTTTTTTTTAAGATTTTCAATGCGAGAAAGAAAATAAATTAACTTTTACTTAGTCAAGTTATGCTCCCAGATTTTACCATTTTGAAAAAAATTGTGTGGTTTTATGAAATCACGATGCAAGTGAAACTTTTTCATTCCAATAAATTCACTACAAAAATCAAATTAACTCACCAAGAGTCTTTTCCCCACAACTACGAAATCTTTTGGGTTTCTCTAACGGCCTAAAATTAATTCACCGTCCGATATTTTACGCACATGTTGACCGGTTGTACATCATAACACTGAGCAAAACACAAATACCGCGGAGCACGTGCATGAATGAGTGAAAATATAAATGCTACACCACAGACCATACACAGACCGCCAACTCGTACTCCTCTTGCCTGAAACACCCTCGAAATATTTTTTTCAGTCTGTGAATACGTGTACATCTCTCTCTGTGCATTTTGTAATGGCAACTATACCTTCGTATGCCATTTATTTTTTAGGTGTGTTTGCTAAATGGGTTTTAAAGCACACTCTCAAAATAAATGGCATAGATATCAGCTGATTTTTAGCTTGGTGGCAAAAAGAGAGACCATATGGTGAGTTGGCGGTCTGTATCTTCTTGGTATGTGTGCTACACGGTCAGCTAATGCGAGCTATTGGCTTGGGCCGCTTTAAAAAAATTCATGAAGGAATGTGAATGAAGGAATAGTTTCTACCCCGATATTTGCCAAAACTGCGAAATGCAGAATCTCGAAAAACTAAATATTAAATCACGAAACCCCGAATCACAAAAATCTTGATCTAAAATTTCAAGCTACTCACAATATTTGAAAACTGCGCTAACATAATTACAAGGAATTTGTGGGTAACACGATTAGCTTAGCGGTATCAAGGGCTTTACATTTTCTCAAAACCACGCACGCAACGTATCTATTGAAATTGTCAATATTCTCAAAATGCGGACATAAACACTTACTGGCTGAGCACAATGGTGTAGTTGAAGCAATAGTACGTAGCACTGTCAAAGTTAAATTTATTAAAAATCGTATTGCATATTTACAATGTGAAGTAGCAGCTGCAGCAAAGTGAGTAGCTGAAGTACAAGTCGACTCGACTCCAACTTCACGTACGTGCTGCGCTGGAAAACAACAACAAACCAGAATGTCAGACATGAGTTCAGTGCTACACATTGTATTCATGCATGCTGCTTAGTGCGCTAATTTTTCTGACAATAACTTTGACATTGCTACGTACTACTGCGGCAGAAACACCATTCTGATCAGCCAGTTAAACAAAGAATTTGCTTATTTTACACAACAAAGAGATATTGAACGAAAAATTTGTTATCATCGTGCTTTTGCATCGACAGAGCATTGTTTTTTGTTTGTGTTTTATAAAAGAAGTACTCCAGTCACCATGTTGGAATTTAAACGCCATTTTTTTAAAAATCCCAAAGCATCAAATAAGTTTGAGTTCAAAACTTGTCTAACGTAGACAAATTCCAAAGACAAAAGTCAAAAACACTTTTACGTGCAGGATAAGGACTTCATATTCCTTTCGCACGTTTTTGATGAAACGAAAGGCAAGAGATGGCAATACATTATTAACTCGTTTTGACACTTCAACTCTAACCTTTCGACAGGGCTTTTCGTCAGACTCGAATATTTCAAAAAAAAAAAATTCTCATGTTCTAAAAATAAAAATGGTGAATTGGCTGCGTTCGGATGCTTTCCAGAGTGAACGATTTTCAAAATAAATTCAGTGTGAGATTTAAAAAAAAAATCAAGTATTTTGACCTTTAAAACAACTCTTCATTTATAAAAAAAAAACACCACAAAAAAAAGCACATTTCAATAGGCTCTTCGCAGATTCAAAAATGAAAAATCGCAAATAACATCCTTTCACCAAACTGTCAAGCCAAAAACACATAATTCATTCCTTTATTTTGTTTTACCATTTTCAATTTCCCATGCGAATAATCCTTTTTCTTCCTCTTAACAAGCGTGATTTTCTGTAGTCTCAATGTCCAATGTCCTCGATTGTACTCGTTTGTAGGTAGATACATATAAATGTAGGTCCTGAAAATTTGAATTTGAAAAATTTACAACTCCCTTCGCTTGGTTTGGTCTGACATGTTGTCGGACAGAAATTTTCAATCAATTTGATTTACTACCGTTAGCTGGAATTCAATTTGTTCTCCCTACAAAGCTACGACTAGGTATGTGACTTTTGAGAGTGGTAGAGATATGGTGCTGGTGCTAGTGACACGGGTGTGGGATAGGTAGCGCGACTCGGAGCAGCGGGATCCAGAATCCAGGTAATAATGCTGTGTTACAATTGTGTGTGTTTCTAGAATTCAGTCCAAAGACAAAGACAAAATAATATTGCATACATAGCCCCTTCCATATAGACATGTCACATCACATACCACATGAAGGCGCTCTCTGATGACGTTGTGACGCTGGGAGTTTGTTTCCAAGACACACACACCCCTAATAAGCTGGGCCAAGTCCCATTACTCACCTGTCACAAGCATCAATCCTAGTGATTTGTTTAGAAGGGTTTTTCTATTTTGCCCTTCTTCCTTCACACCCTCAGATTCCCCTTCTAGCTATATAGCGCCTCACCTGGATTTAATTTCGAATGTTTATTCTTAGAATGAGAATATGCCTTTCAATGTTCGGTGTGTTTCCTGATGTGTTTCAAGGCACACAGAAGGAAGTCCTTCCTGATGTTTATATATACAGACTTCCATACCACCTAGCTATTCCTTTTTCTATCCCGTCCTATGAGTTTGATGGCTTCATTTATTTTCGTTACCCTTTGAGTAACGATTTTGTTCTCTATCAATGTGCAAGCATAGAATATTGAAATTGAGTACTGAGGGGTTTGGCCAGAAGAAACTCTGGCAGAAGCAGGCAGAAACCAGGAGCACAAGGCACAGTGCACGAAGGGGTTATTTTGTAGAAAGAGAGAAAGAGAGCTTTCATTATAACAAATGTCAAACTGAGTGGTATTAATGTGCCAGAGACGAGACGGCAATTTGCAAGAAACCTAAGCCCAAGCTTAATATACAATTTAAGGTGGTTTCACAAGACCAAAGATAGGCCTACAAGTTAATAGAGTGCTTTTCTAGGTGAAATATCGAGGCACTAATCGAATGATTTATTCAACAGGCCGATGGATATTTAGGGTTAGTTAATAGATAATTTTATTTATTTGACTTTTCAAAGGAGTCAAAAAAAAAAAATTAATATCATTTTTCAAATCCTTTCAAAGTTTGATGAAAGTTTAGGTTTTGGCTTTGAAATTGAGAAAATGGTCTTTACTTCAATATAATTGGAAGGGATTGGAAAAAGTCGGATCTTTATAATGGGCGTGGGGTTACCGTATAACAGTTTTTCATTTTAACCTTTTTTTTATTGACAGCTGAATGTTTCAAGAAATTAAATTTATTCTTAAAGATTTGTGCACCTGTTTTTGTGTGCAGGGTCTGGACTTTTAAATATTGATAAGTTTCAGCAAAAAAATTATTTTTTATAGACTCGTATCTTGACAATTCACTTTGAGTTAAAAGTGGGCAATGTCAAAATAAGAGGGTGTTTCAATAACACTAAAGAGAAGGAGTTGTCAGCTGCCATGAAAATTGTCTTTAAATAGAAAAAACCGTGTTTCAGTCTGAGACCTACCACAAAGCCAATTCGGTGTCCAAAAACAACTCAATAAAATTGATCACTACTCTAATCGTTGTTAATATTTGAGTTAACATTTTCCAAGGAAATATTCGATTAACTTTTTGTTGCCATGTGATTTATTTATATTTTTTTTTTTTTCATCATAAATCGACTAACGCCTGAACAACACATGCAAATTGTGCAGATTTATTTCGAAAAACATGGTTGAAAAACACTGTTGATCTCGATTTGCTCAGCAAAATTTTGTTGAACGATGAAGCTCATTTTTGATTGAATGCCTACGTCAATAAGAGAAACTGCTGCATTTTAAGTATAGAAGATCCTAAAGCCATTGTTGATACTCCGCCACGCTGTTAGATCCAGAAAAACAGACAGTTTGGTGTGTGCTATATGGGCAGTATCGGTATGTAATCCTTCATCCTTACTCCTTTAAAAACGATGCCAGCCAAAGAGTTGAAGTCAATGGAGACGGTTATAGAGCCATCATCAATGACTTTCGTTCCTGATCTGAGTCGCCTTGATGTGGGGGATATGTGGTTTAAGTTTACATGTCGCAACATGTAACAAAGCAAGTGCTACAATTGTTTTTTTTTTTTTTTTTAAGTAAAGTTGGCCTCCAAGATTGTGCGATTTAACACCGCTAGACTGTTTGCTGTGGGGGTATGTGAAGTCACCTGTCCACACCGATATGCCAGAGACAATTGACAATTTTATGACAATTAGTACCATTTATTGTTGTTTTATTTTAATTCATAGTTATCAACCTAAAAAAAAACGCCCTTTATAGATAAGTATAATATTCTTAATAGTGTATTTGTTTAAAAAAAAATTTTTTTGAAAAAATTTGGATTGTTTCATATTCTTTTTTCTTTTTTACCTATTTGCTGTCAATAGCAATACTCCAACTTTTTTGGAGAACATGTTGTGTCAGGGGCCAGTTATAGCGATACGGAAAACCAAACCGAAAAAATGTTCAAATAGAAAATTTTGTATGTTCTGATTCGATTTTTATGACAAATGGTACACTGATCTATGGCAATCAATGCAGAGAATGTTTTTTGTTCATAATAATTTTTACTGAACAAATACTTTTTGTTAAAAATTTATTTTTTTATTTTTATTTTATACGTATAACAGAAAAATGATTAAATACATATTTCACAAAAAGTACAAGTTCAATTCAAATTTTTATTTGCAAAATAAATCCTCTGAGTTGGTTGCTATCGATCAGTGTAGCATTTGTGTTTTAAATCTGATTATATTATACCACATTTTCCATTTGAAATTTTTTTCGGTTTGGTTTTCTGTATCGCTATAACTGGCCCCTTAATCAGATCCTTCCATTTCTCTGTCTGTTCGCAGCACAATACCTCAACTGTGTAAAAACAGCTACAAACAGCTTTTTTTAAACAGTTTTTTGGTCGTCTATATCGTATTTCAGACCCTTGACAGCTCCGTTGAAAAAACTGATTTTATTTAAGGTCTCAGTCTATGGCCAATCAAGCTCCACTATCTATGCGTCTTATCTAAGTACATCCACTTTTGTTTGTCAAGACCTAAGCCACAGTTCGTTGTGGGATATGGTTTTTGCCCACCTGATAAGCTTATACTCGAAATGTTGGCAAAGCATTTCTTTGTTTCATTGACACATTGACACATTGCTCCACAGATTTCACGTTGGATTCAAACAGTTTGAATTTAGTGCAAAGCGGAATTTCTCTGGACTTCCACTCTGGAGTTAGAGTGTAGTTCTGTTCCACTATTTGAGTGACATATAGCTTCACTCAATTAGTTGAAATGAGTGAACTCCTCTTTGGTCTCCTGTCCCACAATAAAAAAGGTTTCATCCTCCAAAACAGTCTTAACGAGTGGTGACAAAACATTTGCTGCCACGTCGGGATCTGGCGATCTGGTTTTAAAAATTATTTTGTTAACCGTTCAAATCGCGTTATCTTGAATGGTTTTCAGTCTGCTGTCAACAAAATAAACGCTGGTGTGCCCCAAGGTTTCGTTCTGTCTCCGACTTTCTATATTCCTTGTTTAGCCGCACCACGAGTATATGGCTTTTCGTACCATTTCAATATTCAGATCTTAAAAACCAACGTGCATGGCTATCTCGTATTGAATCCCTCACTTTTTTCCTGACTCTCGCTTTGTATCTAAGTACTTTAAGGGTATTAACATCCCTTTTAGCGGGCGTACTTTATAAAAAAAGGCTTCTTCAAAATTGAATTATCTTGTTGAGTGAAACGTTGTAAAGTTTATGCATGGCAACTCTTAAATGCAAATGCTTATATTTAATCAAATAAATATGTTAACATATGTACATACAAATTATTTACATTGACAGTTCAAATTTGAAAAGAAAAATTATATCCAATTTAGTAAAATTGCGTTTAAGAATAAAAAAAATTTTAAGTTTTAAGTCCCAATTCGCTGTGCACACGATACCAGCGCCTCTTCGTTTATTCAAAAAAATACTCTGAACAAAGTTCGAGCTCGCTCTGAACGTCTTCTGAACAAAGTGTGCTCAGATCGTTCTTAACTATTTATGAAACGAATTCAAGCACTTGCATAGCTGTCACTTTAAAATACTTTTTGTTTTGTTTAAATTAAAAGAACTAAAATCTCCGACGAAGTTATTTTAAACCATAATTTCTTATCAATTAATTTGGTTTGTAAGCTCTTCTCGTTCGACATTTCATATTTACTTGTTTTTTTTTTTTTGTTGTTGTCATTTTTCACTTGTCACTTTTGACGTTTATATTTTTGTTCAGCTTTAAGTGGGATTCACATGGGACAATGAGGCAAGACAATCATTGTTCCATGTGAACAACTGTTTCCAGCACAAGACAATTGAATACTGTCCCATTGTCTTGTCTGTGTGTGAACGCTGCTTTATGCTCAGTCTGCTCCATCTATTTATTTGGAGCTCATAAACCGCGCTCTGAACACACTCTGAAGGAGAAAAGAAATACTTATTTTGTGACAACTCGGGCTTTATAGCTAAGGCGGCACTCTATTTACGTCAAAATCACAGAAAAGAAAAACAACTATCAGTTTTTTTTTTCGTATAAAACCTCATTAAATATTTTTATTATGCTCAAGAATTCAAATAGCTTCAAATCAAAACGAAATAAGAAGTGAGTCAGAAAAAAATATCCGAACCCATTCCTAATCGTAAAAAAGTACAAAGCAATAAGGTTCGTTGTTACGATTAAACTTAAACATTATTTATTTGAAATTTATTTAAAATATTTTCGCAACTTCCTTAATTAATGTTTTTGAAACGAGCACTAACACTCTGCCCTATAGGTTCACAAAGTTTCCTAAAAGATTCTTCCTTACAACACAAAACACATTTCCACCTCAAAACTTTTCTTTGAAAACCCATTTCCTCGCCCCAGATTGCCCTACAAAAAAAAAAAAAAAATAAAAAATACCACTAAAAATTCCTTCATTTAAGATTATAAATCAAATTCTCTCACACCTCCTCGTCCTCCAGTCGTGTGTCGGTCGTGTCGTTTGGACAAACTTCTGTGTGCGGTCGTTAATGAAGTGGGTTTTGTTTGACACAAAGATAGAGAGAAAAAGAGAGGGAAGACAGGATAAACTTTCCACAAGGAATACTATTAAAGCAAAAAAATAAAGAAGAAAAAAAAATCACAAATACCTACTCCATCTTTTGGCCAACAGGGACACACCAAACAAAGCCAAACCGAAAGCCAAAAAGGTGTGACAAGTGTCTCTAATTTACGAATGAAATGTATTCCGCAATAAAATGTTTGAATTCCCTCACCTCTCTGTGCACCATCGCATCATTTCAACAACCAACCACACCAACCAACCCCAAAAAGCCCCAAGGGAAGAATGGAGGAAGGAGAGATGGGTTTTGAGTATAGTGGGTAGTGGGTAAAATGGCGATGGCAAGGGATTTGTCCCAGCTCAATAATTTCTATACTACTTCTTCGTTCATCTCTCGTCCTGGTTTTTCGAAATAGAACTCTGAAGGAATGGAGGAAGTCGTAAGGAAAGCTTGTGAAAACTTAGGCTTGATTAAGTGCTCTCGTACTATTTTGTTTTCAAATTGAGGGGATAGTTTGGGGCCTGTTAAGGGTTGCTTTTGGCATTCCTCTGGTGACATTGATGAAGTGACAATTTTCCTATATACCTCTACCTCGCATTGTCGTCGTCTTCATGTAGAAGGTGTATAGGTATAGTGATGGGTTATCCGTCGTCCGTCGCCATCATCATAGGGCCATAGGGCCATGGGCCACAGACGATTCGTTAACAATCTAATGGACGATGTAATTGATGGCCTCGATAGTGTCATTTAATGTAACTGTTTACATTTTGATGGAGTTTCTTGATTTATTGACTCACCCGTTCTTCCATTTTATGGTGTGATATTGGTGGTGGGTGGTGGTCAGGGTGGGTTTGTGTTGTGGTTATACGTTATACAAGTCCAGAACGCATTTAATATCAACTCCGACAACGGCGAACTCCCATATCAATTAAGGGTCTTGATTACTCATTGGTTATTATTTGATTAAGCGTACTTTGTTAACTCGAACAATAACATTCATATCTGTCAATTACAAATGTATCTGTGCTTGTTTTTCACCAACCCCCTTCCACATCCCTTACCATCAGAAGGTTTGATATTATTTTTTATCGATGCAAATTGGCGTTTTCAACATAAATGTCATTTGGAAACCCCATTTGGGGACCACTGATTGCATTTTCTCTATTCTATCTCTGCCATGAGAATAATAAAAAAAAAAAAAAAACTTAAAATTTAACCCAAATGTGAAAATAACGTTTTGGCTTGAAGCTTTATACACACAAATTCAGGACATATCTCTATACACAGACATCCCAGGACATTCAGAACTTGCCGTGTGTTATTCCACTTGCGGGATTGTCCCTTTGTATGGTGCTGCCACTAAAATAAAATTCCAATCCACTTGTAATTTCATTGACGGGATGTTTTTTTTTTTCTGTTTTTGTCAATTCCCCTTTTATCCTTTCACAGCGACATCAATAAAAATGGGTAAATGGGGGAGTATAGTTGGTTACAAATCCCCTCGCATATGTAATTTAAATCCCAAATCACCAATATGCAAATCTTTTAAAACATAAAATAAATACCAAAAAAGCAAAAAAAAAAAAAAAAAGAGAAAAGAGGACAGCGAAAGGATATACTCGTTTGTGACTGTGAGTGATGCTTTTGTCATCGAGGAGCACGGGTCATAAAAGGACTAAGCTGGAGTATTACTTACACTTGAACTCTTATCAAATGTGAAACAGAAAATAAATACACACAAAATGAGCTTTTTCCAAAAGATTTAAGGTGTTGAACTATTTTTTTTTTATACATATGTACATGTACATATTTGAACATATATTTATTTAAGAGTGTGAAAAAGGACGATTCTGATGTGAAATAACGATACTTTGAGTAAACAAAGTTTGTATTTCAATGCTCTTATTTTTATTTCAACAAAATCACAGAGTTTATCTGTATGGATTGCATTTTTATTTTTTATTTTTATGGACATTGCACATTTTGGTAGTTTTTTGATTGAGTAAATAAATAGTTTATATAAAAACAAATATTGGATGACAAGTATTCATGCTTATAGTATTTTTGAACGATCAACAATTTAAATATTATTGAAATAAATACAAGCAAAAAATGTTGGAATTGAATTTTTTATAAATTAAAAGATATTCGAACGGTTTTAATGAAATTCGTTTATTCAACAAAGGACCAGCTGTTGTGAGGATTACGAAGACGGAAGCCCAGCCAGTATGGCGGGCGGCATTCTTCCCGGAAATTAACTCAACACACACTCAATACCTTGAATTTGAAAGATAAGCGGCGAAGCCGAAGAAAATTTAGTATTATACAGATTTAACATTTAACAGGAAGTAACAGTTGCAGGCTATTATGCAATCTTAACCTTAAAAGAAAGGAACCCCGCAACAGGACAAGTAGTATGACATCAATTTCAACAAGTCATCAGAATCGCTATATTGATAGATACACTTACACAAAACAAAATCTACAGAAAAGGCTACAGCATTGTATATATAAACTATAGTATTCCCACTTGAAGTGCGCCATCTATCGAAAAACTAAGCTCGAGAATAGCATGGGAATCAACAACAACAATTTCCACCATTTTAATTGTTGTTGTTGCTTCCCATGGTATTCTAGAGCTTAGTTTTTCGTCGATAGATGGCGCACCTCAGGTGATAGTACTATAGTTTATATATACAATGGCTACAGTTTGTAGTTTCCCGAAGACTGAAAAAACCTGGAGGAACTCTTGCCTGGAGAACGAAAACACATTCAATAGCAGCAAAATTGAATAATGCCGAAGACTAAGAAGTCTATGGACAAAACCTGAAATGTTGTGGTCAGTTAAGATTCCACCAGTAAGCTGTATCGTTCACTTGGTATATACTCGTACATGGCAAGTAGTCGAAACTATACAATTAAATTCATTGTTAATGGTCACATGGTAAGAGCCATATTTCTTCCCAACTATCATGTATCTCAGATAGTTTAATAAAACTATGGTTGTGTTATAATTGCCATCAAAGTTAAACGATGGGTGTTTATAATTCACACTCACTTGCAGTAAAAACATTCACAAGACACCGTACTAAATTCAATATCAATCTATTATTTCAATGTCATGTCATTTGGTAAGAACCATTTCCTAACAAATATAAAGATTGTTTTTTGTTTAGGTTATCAAGGAAAACTCAACAACAAGAAGGATAATCGCTGGAGTTCTATCGAAACTGGGGTTTTTCCTTTTCAACATCTACACTTCCAACCAGCCAAGTAACACCTAGTGGACAAAGACAAAATAGTATGCCGATGGTTCACTTACATAATCTTCTTCTCTCTCTTCAGAGATAGCAGCACGTAGAGTGCCGGGAGCACATCACGAATCTGTGGGAATACTATTTGAAGTGGGGCCTCAAAATCAACAGTGATAAGACTGAACTTATCTGCTTCCGGACACCTGTAACCAGCAACAGAGGATGAAGAAGCTTTGAAACGAGATGCAAAAATATCAGTTTCCAGCTATCGGACACTTCCATAGTGCAAGCAAATGACTCTACAAAATACCTTGGAGTGAACTTTTCCAACAAGTTCAAGTTTATCAAGCATGCTGAAGCCATTGTGAGAGGGGCCAACTTTTCATTTCACCTGGTGCACCCACTTGTGAGAAAGCAAAATGGATTGATCAAAAAAACCAAATTCTTGATGTGCAAGCAGCTCATGCGATCAGAACTGACCGATGCTTTTCCATTTTGGTTCAACATTTCAATAACAATGATTTGAGAAACAAGGAAGTATTGGAAGACTTAGACCCTGCATGAAAAATAAGGAATTTTTAATAATAGATAAAGTTATCCAGCCGGATTCTAGGAAACCTAAGAGGACACCCAAATCTGGAGGAACAGCAACTTCAACAAGGACTCATCGAACCTCAGGCGGATACCTTAGCGTAAGAGCTAAATGGTTTATTCTGTTATACCTGCGACATCAGGAAACCCTATAAGAAAAGTATGGTTGAGTCAAACAACATGCCCTTGTTGACCAATTCTCTTCAGCTCTGCTAGAGCTAACCTTACCCGTTGGTCACATAGCTATAGCGATACTTTTGGAACCACCATGTTGCCTTAGATCATATAGATCAACTTAAGCCATAAGAAAATGTTTATCATCGATCTGCGGTGTTAGCCATTGACTGTTACCGCCTCATCAACGTCATTTTCGAAAAGTACGGACCAATGACTACGGCGCGGCGACTTAAAATCTACACCAAACGGTAAATTTTTGAACCATTCATCCAAAATGCAGATTGAAGTCTGCGAAAAGACGAGTTCTTGCGAATAATGTCGGGAAATCGAGTACCACTGTGATTTTCTCGGCCGATCTTGTATTCCTTTGACTTAAGAATGTTTAAGCTGATTGATTACCGAACCATTTGTCTCAAATTGGGGCATCAAACATTGAAGAGTTGACCATGTCTAGGTCTACTGTAAAATGGCTTGCACTAAGAAACAGTAATTTTGATGAAAAAGTTGTATCATTTGTTAACTTGCCATGGTGAATGGGCCGTAGTATAATTGAATGAATTAACAACAAGTTTGACAGATATCACCAAAACAACATGGCTTCCCTTGCATAGATGAATGGCTTCCGCTCTGTTGGAAATTTAAACTTGTATCTTGTATACTTCCTACAGCTTTGATGCAAGGGTGGAAAATTCGATGGAAATTGATTTCTCAGATACTCACAAACACTCAAACAGATTAAATTGAGTAGATGAAAAATGCTTCCCTACCCTTATGCATAATCACAACAAGGGTGGAGTTCTCTAATCAATCTACAAGTGGCAATTGATTGGTCGTACAATTAAAAATTTCAACAACTATCTTCATTGCTAGCTCAACCACAGAAACACAAAAGTTGAACGAAAAAGAGAAATTAAAATCAATCGCAATTGTTTGGAATAGCTGAAGTAAGCGGAATCGTAGAGAAACATTTTACAGTGAGCTTACTTTGAAACCGTCCGAAACACAAAATTGCTGGAGGTAATCAATAGAAATCTCCTGGGAAAATGTACCTTTAGAACATTGGTATTCTCGTTTTACTTAAAGATATACCAATAGCGATTGAAACATAATAAAAAAGGATCCTGCTTCCCAAGAATTCGCTTGGCTCTATGAAATATTTCTGTCTTTGAGTTGAATTGATTGATTTTGTAAACTATGGAATATATGATATTTTGAAAGTAATGCAAGAGAATCCAATGAAATTCAATAGCTATTATTAACTGACTTGAAATTCCAATAAACTGCAGTAAAAAAAGGAAACATTTTCCAATATTAATCATTTTGTTCTCTCTCCGAATCCAGTCAGTTGGAGTGATTCCAATGCATAACGAAAGAATGTATCTGAACCCACATAAAGCGTACTACTCTATCCCTAGTTATATTGCCATCCCAATCTTGAACACATATTTATTCGCTTAGGAACACAAATTCAGATCATTCCGCAGAAAAATGTCATCGTTGAACATGAACACGTAACAAGCGCTATCACATCTTTGATTCAATGAATTTTCCTGACGACTATTCTTCAATAAAAAAAAAAGTAAGAACAAAAAAAAAGACAAACACACACCAAATGGTAAATCAAATTGAATTGCTTCCACACGAACCCGAACTCCAACCAGAAGATGGCAGTGAAGACAATGATACCTTGTCGCTGCCGATGTCACGTGATATTGGGACAAGAAAATTCCTTCTCATCTTGTCGCTCGCTGACTCTATATACAATAGCTCTACCCAAATGGGACTCATCGTTATAAGACCAGAACCAAGACCAGCCAGCATAGTGTAGGCGAGTGGAATAAATATTGTATCTCCCAATACCGTATACTTCTTCATACATTTAGGTACCACCAGGACCGAGAAGATCCATAAGTTCCTAACACGTTTCTCTGGATGATATCAATGGCAAAGGCAAAACGAACAACTTACACATACGTATAGCAAAATGGCCTGGCGCTAAGGAAGAAGAACTGATGATGATGATGGTTTGAGTAGGAAACATCCCAATGGCATTTCCAAAATATAAAAAAGAGAAAACAATATTATTTGTTCTGCTTCCATTTTTTTTTTTTTTTTTTTTTTTGGGAATAAGCTGATGTTAAAAGCAGTGATGGGGTATTCGTTATGGTTGAATCTTTTGTTGTGTCAATCAGAGTCAACAGTTTATTTCAAAACAATACAAAAGTATTTGCTTCGAAGCGAGAACCGAATAGAATCGAACCATGACCGACCAGGATGATATACAGAATCAGAGATATACAACAGGACCTACAACCAATCCCTCTCTCTATCTCTTTACCTCTTCGCTCTTCCTCCATATCTTTGATGATGACCAAACGAGAACACGTCCACAAAGGATGTTTTCCTTTCGAGTGGAATCAATCGATGGGACAGCAAGCACAAGCACATCATTCCCAAAGAACATTCTTGCTCGTTTTTGGATAAAACAAATTGATGTGATAATTGAACAAACTTGCTGACATTACTGTCACTCTTGTCAGTGTTGCAAATTAAAATTACTTCTTATGATTTTGCTGGATGCCTTAGTGCCACTTGCCACTTGCCACACAGGACGACAGGACACACAAGGATACTCCAAAATATTAGTGACAGATGGATGCTTAATTTGTTTTTACTTTTTTTTCTGTTTCTGTTTCTGTTTGTTTTGTGTGCAAGCCCACAGAAGACAGAAGGCGTTCCAGATTCTTTTATTTGGAAAAGCATTTCATTTTTTCCTCGCCCACGACACGAAGGATGTTTTTCCTTTTGCTTAAGCATTATGACACCGACACACAATTGTTTTTCACTCCAATATCCATCTCACAGTTTTTGTGCTCTGTTCATTTTTTGCTCCCTCTGTCACAAATTCCATCATAAAATGCTTTTTTTTTTCTTTTTTTGAGCCAAGGATGAATTCGTGAAAAAAAATAAAAAAAATTTAACACGATGGGCAGAAGAAATTGAAGTCAATTAGCAGCGAGCAGAACACTAAGGAGGCACTTTCATGGTGTCTCAGAAAAAAAAAAAGAAGAATGCCCAGCAGAAGAAAGCTTTAATTTAATTTGCCGTTGATTCGAGAGCATCTCATCATCTGGCACTGGATGGTGGTGTGGCGCAGCGCGGCAGCCGGAGTTTGTTCTGGAGGCGGTTGGTTCGCTTGTATCCTTATTTATAAACTGAGAAGATTTTTTTTTCTGAAATTGCAACGAAACTCTGATGTTTTTTAATATTTTTTTTTTCCGGAAATTTGCAATCTGATCCATATTTGCAAGAAAAATGTTAAATTTGATTGCTTTATGCGTATCTGCAGCTCAGTTTGTTTCTGGATTTTATAATTTATTGCTTTTCTCCCGAAAACAATTTATAAATCGTTAACTGGAAAATTAATAAATTCTTCAATATTTTAACAAAAAAAAAAAAATACAAACAAGAATAAAGTGGAGAAATAAAAATGTTTTAAATTATAATACCTGTAAATGAATCTGTGGATGTAGTGGGTGCTTAAGCCTAGAGTTGTGAGTTCAAACCGAGTCTGGGCAGCAATTTTTATTTATTCCCTCAGATTTGACTGGACGCCATTGCCACCTGTGGGATTTTCGTAAGATAATTATCACCTAAAATCTCATTCCACTGTGTACCACCTTTCTTTCCTATCATTCAATTCCTTCCAAAACGAGACAAAATTTAATTTTTCAAAAGTTAGATTTTCAATGGAAATAGCGGTTATGGATGTATTTAACAATTCTTGTACCACACTCTGCTCATATCCAATGAATATAAACCGAAGAGTTCACCTTCTTACTTCATAACTGCGACCGATAGTTAAAAACGATTAAGCATAATACGAATTTTGACATAAACCCCCTTTAAAAGTGGGCGTGTCATAAAAATTTGTAAACAGCACTAACTGAGCTTTGATTATTAGTCAATTTTTAGGCATATGTGTAAAACTACAGCTGAATCGAGTAGTTTCTTAACGATCTTACCTGAATAAAAGTATTATATAAAAATCACACCCCTAAAAGTGGGCGGATTGAAAAAAATTACACAAAAAATGTAGAGTTATATTTTTCATATAGCGAACTGAAAAAAATGTTAAAATGGATCATTGGTACCATACATTTTTAAAACTACATTTTTTATTCTTTCATGAAAAGTGGGCGTCAGCCACGCCCGAACTGAAACATTTTGATTTAATTGGAAGAAGATTTATCTAAAGATTGCGTGTGCACAAATTTGCTACAGGTCAACATGTCCTAAATAAAAAGATCGAGCTGTTCAAAATAAAACTTAGGGAATCCGTTTTGCGAAGTGCTTAATTTATTCGAATTTTGTAGGGCCTTTTGTAATCATCAACCCGTTCTTCAAGCCATTTTGTCCAGCTTATTTTAAGAGCAAGCAACGCTTTAAAATATTTTCACACAAATCTAACGAGTAATTTTAGGTCTTTTTTTTTTTAAAACTTTTTGAAAACATATTCCAAATTTTTTTGAGTAGGTACGTCAACATCTAGCTAGTAGTTTAAAATTCTTATCAGAAAACAAAAATTTTGAAAAAAATTGATTTTGAAAGAACCAAAAATTCAAAAAAATTAATTTTTTTTTTAAACTCAAAAAAGGTTTTTTTTTTTGAAAAATTAAAGAGTTCATATTATTTTGTTTATAAAAGAGGTCTCACATTAAAATTTCCATTGAAATCTGTTGAGTGGTTTACGAGAAAATCTCTTATGAAAAAACTGGTTTTATGGGAGGTACAGGGTACAAGACATTCCTTGAAAATTTAATTCAAACCAAAACATAAAGTTTTATTAATCTCGTTGGAGCCGTTTTTGAGAAAAGTGAGTTTTTCATTAAAAATCGTATGGCAGGTACCGTTAGTTTTAAACTAGAATGCCAATCCCAAAAAACTCTGTAGGACATCATATTAATACTATGTAGATACCAAGTTTAAGGCTAATCGGTTGAGTCGTCTAGGCTGTATGTGCCGATGCAGACAAACGGCCAGACAGACAGAATTGCCTGACCCACTTTTTCGACTTCCCTGTCATGGTAATGTCATGTTTATTTTTTCTACAAATGCATAACTTGCCTTATACATAATACCTATAGGTATACTCGAAATTAAATTTACACATTGTTGTTCCCCATTCCCACGTTGCTGTTTTTGTAGGACATTGACTGAAACATAAAAGTTTTATTAACAAAACATACAAGCCAAATTCAAAATAAAAAAACAACCGTACTACATACCAAACGATACGAGAAACTCCCTTTTAAAATGAAGCCTTCAAAAACACGTGAGTGAGTATTTATTAAAAAAGGATGCCCAAATTGAATGAACTCTGATTCTGCTTCAAAGCGCACACACACACACACAAAATAGTTAAATACAAACTTAAACTTAATTTATTTGTACATTGTTCCCAATTTTTATATTAAACTAATAATAAATCTACTAATGAAAAAAATACAATCCCCGTCTAGCTGCCCGAACCCACGCCACGGTGCTCCTTATATAAATCATCCATTTTGAAATAAACACGCTTTTCATGCTATCTGTCACATTTTAATTTAATTGAATCGCACGAGTTTCGTATTATTTTATTAAAAATGCAAATAATATGTCGCTTTTTCTGGACCCCCTGTACAGTGTTCTGTCATAATTTACAGTCCTGTAGAACATGGCGGAGTGAATGCACACAACAAAAATTCAAAAAAAAAAAAAAAAAAAACCACCCGAAAAAAATGAAATGCAAACATAAATTAAAAAGGAAAAAAATATCAATTATTCGTCGTGCGCTCTCCGCTCTGCGCGCCCCCTGTGAATGGACGAAGAAAAAATATGCGGCGGCAACCTAAAATATGGATAAATAATAATATTTACTCGTGTCTCTTTATGGTGTTGGCACGTTGGCTTTTTGTGTATACATTTGCATGTTTTTTGTACTATGTACTACGTCGCATCCTCGCTCCTGAATTGGGCGGAATGTGTAAATCCGACTGTGTGTACTCAAATAATCCACTTTTTAATAAATTCAGGATTTATAAAAGCTTCTGTGGGCACTGAGGCTGATATCCTTTGCCAGTTACTGATATGCAAATATTATACTCACGCCTACAAGTACCCGTTTATGAAGGATCTGTTTGAACTGAATGGTTCAAAGTGTATTTTGGCCATTGGGCTACTGGGCCAGTAGGACGACCGACGGACGACGTGACGGACGCATTATTCCAGGACATCATACGCATTCATGATCAAAATGTATAATACAAAAGCATCAAAGGCAAACGCAGTAATGATATGGAAATTTTGAATTTGCCGGACAATTAATTCCTGAAAGGATATATAGATGTTGTTGAAATAAATAGGTGCCTATCACATTAGCAAAAGTGTCTGTGGGTGGGGGAAGATTGAGTGCTGGGTTGCTAGGAAGACGGCCACCAGAGCTTCAGCAGGAGCCAGCAGCCAAGGGAATAGCAAAATGTATGCTAAAGACTAAAAGCAAACTGTTGTCGTTGTTCCATTGCCAATATGACTGATGTGCTCTGGAGTGAAGTACATATAGGCACTTTAAGTACCAACTCTACTTATGTTATTTGTAGGTAGGTACCTACATATGTATATGTAATGTAGGGTATGCAATGTCCTGATGTGCAGTTATGGACTTTTTGGTTTAACAGTTGAGTTCAGTTCAGATTCAGAGTTTGTTTGACACTCCCATTCCATGGCATCATCGTTTCGTCCCAAAAGAGAAATGGAATGTAATATTTGTATGCCAGGCTATTAAGTTTTGATTAATGCCAAGTCAACAACGGCATTGCTTTTGGCCAGTGATGTGTAAATTTCCCATGAATACTTAAAAATGTTTTTATATTTTTTTCTTTTTTTTTTTTAAAAAGTTCTTTTAAAAGGGAGATGAGATTGATTTTTTTTTCATTTTATTTTATTTTGTAAGCAAGACCTTGTCCTGTTGGATTTATTTTGTACATTAATGGGAAAAGGGAGCTGTTTTTGGTTGTAGCATCTAGAGAATTAATTTTGTGTAATAAAGAGCAATTGTGGTGTTTATTCAAAAAAAAAAAAATATTCATAATTTATTTCTGAAGAAAGGTACTTAAGTTTTCTGGACTATTAAACAAATCAATTTAAATCTGCTGGGTACACTTCACTCGTAATGGAACGAAGGGATATTACATACATTTATATTAAAAAAAAAAAAAAAAAAAAAAAAAACAATTTAAAGTAAAAGAAAACGGTAAGAGGTTAGTTTTTAGTTATTGAATGTAAAAAGGCATGACTATTGATCGTTAGGTAGTGGTTATTATGCTGATCTTTAATCAAGGAAAAAATGTTCGGAGCAGTGCGTTAGACTGCACGAAAATGTTAGGTTTCCAGTTAGAATGGTCGTAATGTTTAGAAGAAGATGAAAAGAAATTAAATGCACATCTTGAATAATCTATTAGACATGGCTTTCATAAACCACTTAGCTATATTCATTTCTATAATAAACGCTCTCAGCACTAAAACACGGCAAGGAAGTCGATATCATTTTTACAGATTTTAGCAAGGCTTTTGATGAAATTCTTCATGGACTAGTAATTTTAAAATCCCCTCCCTACCCTATCTTCTTTAAATGAAATTCTTCTTATCTAACAGTGCTCGTTTCAGATAATGTTTCGTCCTGTCCCTTATTAGCTACTTCAAAGGTCAGCCAAGGCAGCGCTTTGTGATACTTTTTTATACATAGGCTAAGTTTAGCTGATGGATGTCCAAAGGGTTGTTCCCAAAAGAAAGCGAAACTTCAGGATTGAAGAGTGTCGAAATCCGAAACAACAATATTTTTATTTATCTTAACTTTCTTAACAGATCATTTCATGAACTTAATGATCAACTAAAGATAGATAACAAGTCAATATGCTTAATAATAGCCCTAAATTAACAAATCAATAATCATATCTTAAAAAATTTGGTCTGTAAAGTTTCTTCCACGACATTAAACGGTTCTGTTGAATCAACGAAATCAAAATTTAAAAAAAAAATTTAATTTACATTATGTATATATGTATGTATATAAAACAATGAACTATTTAAATAAAAAAAACTGAAGTATAAACTTATACATAATATGTTTACATTTCAATTATTTCAATAATTATTTTAATCAATACTTAAGCTAAACAATAGTATTTTTAAATAAAACAAATTCAGCCAATCTGCAAAAAAGGACATAGGTTAAAAACAATAACAATGTATGTACGTATACATACTTACCAGTTAACCAAATGTTATCGAAACACCCTCTGCGTAGGCACTCAATTCGCATGGTAGGAACATTCAGATGAAGAAACATGAAAGAAAAAATAGAAAAAAAGTATAAATTAAACAAAACAACACAAAAGCAAAAAAAAATTAATGTATGCTTAAAATACAGCACACCCTATAGGTACTTACATTAAAACAACAACAAACAAAACAGCGAAAGCATAGTTGTCCACAGGAGTCTCACCAGAATCTAGCAAGTGTTATTGTTGATTGAATAATCTTAAAATAGGAAGGAAGATTAATTTAAACAAGTAAATTTGCTTTATAGTTAATAACAATAAACAACAATTTAGTTAAATAATACACATTTTACGAAGAAATACATTAATTGAACACAAAAGAGGCAAATAAATATAACCTCAAAACATAGGTACTGAAATTTTCCATTAACAATAACATTATTTATTTCACAGACCACAAGGAATAAACACTTGAATTAACTTAAACACTACGCGAATATACGTTTTAACATTTAACATTAAACAAATCACAATTAATTAGTATTATTTTGCCTAAACAAAATTCGCACAACATGCGCACAAGAACTTCACTAATTTGACAGATTAATTTTACTATCAGTGTTCCCAGGGTGCACCATATATAAAGAATTTTATTCAAAGAACACGAAAATTTAGTCAAATTACTAAAAAGTCAATTATTTATCGAGTTATAAACAAATTATTAACTTTATAATAAAAACAAAAAGTAAGAAAGAGAAAACAAGATGAAATAGGAATACATTAAAATGAAAGTAAATCTGCACGAAAAATTGCAAATGGCGACGAAATGGCATTGCCTGAAATTCATTTTTTTTTCTATGTTTATTCACCACGATAGGTTCATAAAATTTTTTAAACAATAAAAAACATACAAAAACGTTATTAAATATTAAAAAGGGGTAATATTAAGACGACCAAATAATAATTATTATTAATTTCAGCAAAAATAAGCTTATTTCTTAATATTAATGAAAAATTTTCTGTCATTTCATGAGGTGAATTCAACAAAATTTTTATTCCACCCAATTGGCAATGCCAAAACTGCCCGACCAGGGGTATAAAAGGCCGACAAATTTTACAATCGTCCTCTTTGAGTTTCCAACCGCACCAAGTTAACATCCAGAAAACAGCCGCAATTTTCATCAAAAAACATTTTTTTTTCATACACAAAAAACCAACAAGGTAAAATCAGTGGAAATTGTTTGACGATTTATACGTCAAACATTATATCTCTGATATCATTAATCATTTTAAAAAAACTAACACATTTTGTATTAAATAAAGTCAAATTGAACTTGTGGAACGATTTATACGTCTCACACATATGGTTTGACAGTTATCCGTATAAGTTTTGTCAAGTGTAAGAACTTAGATAATAAGAAATATCAGAAGTTGAATAAAATTTTTTTTTGAATTATTAATGAAAGTACGCTTCGTTTTTCTTTCATTTTAAAAAATATTCTTCAGAGAGGAATAAAACCTTTTTTGAGGCATTTCACTTTGAAAAATATACAGGTTCCAACTTATTTGGTCTGTGGTGAAGCTTATAGCTTACAAATGCAGCAACCCTATGACAATAAACACATGGCCTTAAGCCTTTACTTCAAGAAGTGGTAAGGTTTCTGCTAGTATTTTCCCCTCAGGCCGCAGCGTACCTTCGGTTGAGATCTCTGTTCCCGGTACTCCATGTTAAATAGAATCTTCTTCCATTGGTAACTCCTACAATGCCAATAATGCTATACCTTTTTGTAAGGCCCAGAACCCTTTTCTTTTATAGTGTTTTGAAATCAAGTTCTCTGAGTGAACCATTTTATAAAGTACAATTTCAAACTCAAAATTTTGAAAAAAATGTTTAAAAAAATTTTCAAAATAATTTTTATTCAAAATAACGTTGCCAAACTATTAATATCAATACTGATAAAATAATGCCAAGGTTTTTGTTATTGAACACTAAAACACTTCACAGAGTACCTACCAAATTTCAAGATTCTATTATAGTCAGAAGTGATTCATAAGTGGTTTTGTCGCAGGGGGTTCCTTTGTCTCCATTAATTTAATAGATGATTGAAATTGCTAGGAACTTGGCTCAGCACTACTGTGCTCATTTAATGACATCGTCTTAAAACAGGAAAACGAGAATTTCTACTCTGTGAACTAGAATGTTCCTTAAGCTAGACTTTTGGAAATTTCTCATCTGAAGTGCCTCCCTCACACAGTTTACTTAACCTTTAAAAAAAAATGTTTTAAATCCTTTTAGTCTAACACAGATACAAGCTTTAAATAATCCATCTTATTTTTAATGTTATGAAGTTTTTTTTCGTTGTCTTTTAGCCCTGCGTTTTGGATGGAATCCCATGTTGGGCGCCATTTTTCGAGCACCGTTTCTTTAGGGCAAAAAACATTGAATTTAGAGAAGGAACGCCAGGCAGTTCATTTCTTAGATAATAAAATCAACTTTTTCATATGTTCGATCGTGTAGTATTGACATAAAATGAAATCATATCGTTAAGCATTTTTTTTTTTTAATTTTTGCTATGTATTTACTTGTCATCATGACGTCATCAATCAAAGTCAAAATTAAGTTCTCATAAATGTCGCATTGTTATTTATTTTATTGCTTTTAATAGACAATGCCAAACAGAATACAATATTAATATTAAATTTATTTTTGATTAATTTAGGTTGTCGCATCCCTGAATTAAGTTTACGCAGAACATATATCAAACTAAATATGACATTTCTATTAAATAACAACATCGGTGTTCCCAGGCTCTTAACAGAAAGCTGAAACCTCAGCCACTAAAACCCACTATACCATCATCATCATTACTGTCAACCATAGAAGTTAAATGGATATCCCTTGGGTAAATTTACATAAGTGATTCATCTTTGTCCTTCTTGTTCCAGGGGATTTTTTTATTCATGAGCTTCAGCATGAAAAACAAAGTTAAAAAAATAAAAAAAATAAAAAAATGGAGAAATGGTAAAAAGGAAGTGTCTGTACGAGTATAGGTATGCATGAGTATTTTCTTTTCATTGTTTCTCATCTTCATCGCAGGAGCTATGGATATCCATTTGATATGCTCATGTTCTGAGCGAATCCAAAGGCAAAGGAATATAATGTCCTTTCTATCCTTGTCTTGTAATAAAATAGAAATAAAATTAAATTTCTCAAACGCATCTACGGTCGGGTGATTTTTCGAGAGTTTTTATTGTCCTTAGACACAAGGATCTCTATGTTCTTTGCCGCCGACAAGAACAACGACAACGACGCCGACACCAAGACGGCCAGGACGAATACCTTTTTTATTTTTAACTTGACTCTTCTCTGTGCAGCATTGGGCCCGGTCGGGGCGTTTACATGTTGACAATTTGCGTTTCTATTAAGCTATGGCCAGGATATTGAATTGTGCTCTGGGGAAAGAGGGTATAATCTGCATACCAAATCGAGCAGTCAGGGTCTGAACTTATTGTGAGAATAAAAATGAAAAATGCGTTTTTTTTTCTTTGTTTGTCTGGACTGGATCCTGGATGCAATTGCATTTGATTATATTTTCACAGCCAATTTGTTGACTTTGTGTCGATTTCAGCATGAAGGCATTTTAAATATGCTTTAAGAAATAACTTTCATTTGGGTATTATTTGTTGAACTGTGAAAATATATTACTAAAAAAATATTTCATGCATTTTCGTTTATAGTTTTTGAATGACAAAAACCATATTTTGGTAACTAGAGGCCTTTAATTGTTAGCATGGGGAAAATTTTGCTTATTTTCGAACTTCCAAGCCGCTGTTCACTTTCAGGAATTCGTTCGAAAAACTGCTTTAATATGTTTTAAATATTTGACTAATTTTCGAAGAAGAATTATTTGTTGTTTCAGGAGGTTTGCTACTTAAATAATTATGAGCTAGCTTAAAATTACTTTATATACATACTAGCCTCTACCCGCGGCTTCGCTCGCGTTTCAGCTGATCAAGAAGTAGACTGTAGCTTGAGGAGTCATCTATCGTAATCAAGCTTCTTCTTCTTTTATAGCTTTATAATTCCATACCTACATGAAACCGTGAAAAAAAGAAGCCTATGTGCTATACCAGATTATAATCTAGCTCTGTGCCAAATTTCATCCAGATTCGTTCAGCCATTCTGGAGTGATTTCAAAAATTAAAACAAACATTTTACCGGGATACAAAATAGCTTATTTGCTATTCCAGACTATAAGCTATCTCTGTGCCAAATTTTATAGAGACAGGACGGCTAGTCCTGGCGTTAGTTAGCAACAAACATCCAAACATCCAAACATCCAAACATCCAAACATACAAACATCATAACTTTGACATTTATAATATTAGTAGGACTGAAGATCTGCTGAACAATGATTCAATATTAAAGGTCTCAAAAGTATGATTCCGTATATTTCTCATATTCCGTATTGGTAGATCTACTATTTAGGGACCCGTGTCTCTGGTCACAAATAAGGGTTTGAAATGGAGGTATTCAATATAGACAATATTTTAGCACAGTTTTGGAATGATTTATTTGGCGGTCGATCTGTAGTAAGAAATAGTATGATTGGAAAACATAAGCGAGGGCAACAGTACCTATGTTTTCAACGAACTTTTGGATACCCTATTCCCTATATTTTTTAATGTCTATGCGTTTGCCTCCAGCAGCTAGCCGCTGTTCCAGTTTCTTCTTTAGCAGACAGGAAACAATTGAATAACATTAATTTTGTGTGACCGATGTTCAATTACTGCGCTGGCGCAATAAAAAAAGGCGTGTACCACGCCCAAAATTGGGACTTTTTATTGCCAGGGAAATTAGTATGAGCTCAGTGACATTCAATTTTAAGCTTGGAGATCGATTTGAACAACACAAGACAAATCTTAAATTTTTAAAAATTAGATTTTGAATATAAATAGCGATTACGGGTGTTTTTAATAATTCTTGAACCACACTCTGCTACGAAACCAAGGAATTAAATCAAAGTCTTCATCTTTTTACTTCAAAACTGCGACCGATAGTTAAAAAACGTTAAAAAATTAATGCATCATACGACTTTTGACGGAAACGCCCCTTAAAAGTGGGCGTGTCTTAAAAATTTGAAGCACTAACTGCGCTTTGATCAGTATTTAGGCATATGTGTAAAACTACACCTGAATCGAGTAGTTTTTAAACGATCTTACCTGAACAAAGGTATTTTATCAAAATCACGCCTTTAAAAGTGGGCGTATTGAAAAAATTTACACAAGAAAATGTAGAGATATATCTTTTAAGTAACAAACGGAAGGAAAAAGATTAAAATTGAATATTTGTAGCACCTTAAATTTTTAAAACTACGTTTTTTGTTCTTTTATGAAAAGCGGGCCTAAGCCACGCCCAAAATTCAAAAATTTCTTTTCATACACACTTTTTAGTTTCTACTAAGAGACGCATTTTGGCTTACAGATTCATTATAAATACCGTTTATCTACAAAAACAATTTTTTTCTAAATTCTAGTGAAAAGTGGGCGTCAGCCACGGCCAAAATCCATTTTTTGATTTCATACACAAGATGTTTATGTGCAAGTAACACCCACAAAATTTAATGTTTTTTTCTTTAATATAACAATTGTTATTTTATAAAAACAATATTGATATATTTTGTATGAAAAGTGGGCCTCAGCCACGCCCAAACTGAAATATTTTTATTCGATTGGTAGAAGATTCACCTAAGCTAGCGTGTGGAAAATTTTAGCGTTGTGCTTTTATCGAAACTGTACAAGAAACGTAATTTAATTTTGCTAAATTGAGATGTTTTAACCAAAATGGCGATTGCGGGTGGATTTTTCCAGTTCAAGAACTTAACCTGGCTCTTTAACCAAAGGTTATATATTCCAAATTTCAACTTTCAAAAATTGCGACCTCTAGAGATTACATATACACATACGGACGGACGGACGGAGGGATATGGCTAAATCGACTAGGCTTTTGTTTCTGAGTCAGAATATGTATTATATGTATATTTTTCTTTACCTAACGGTATTATTTCTTTATGTTACAAACTCCACACCAGATACAATATACCCATTCTATATGGAATAAGGTATAAAGAAGACTGAAAAATTGTATGTTTCGAGTTCAAGTGCTCCCAATTGTAATTTTAAATAAATAACTTAAGAAGCATTTTCGGAACCCATATCATCGGCTCTTTATTGCTTGGAACTTCAATCTTGGGTATCCATCATATCACAATTTATACAGAACCCTCGTATCAATTACAAGCGCATGCAACTATTTCATTTTCAATTTTTAATTTTGAAATATTTTTAAAAACCATATTATCCAACATTTTGAAATTTTTTTGGTTGGAAACCACCCTAAAACGACACCACTTTCTTCCCAATATACTTCCACGAAACACAAAACACACAAGTGGCATAAGACACGCTCACTGTCGATAAATGATTTATCCTTATCTCCATGTGGCAGACAAAAGGATAGCTAAATGCTCCTCACCACCGACGATGATGGAGACATCTATAGTGATTAAAGTATCTTTATCTATATCCATTCAAAAATCAAAGGGAGAAGTGTTATTGTTTTGTGGCTATAAGAGTTGAGTATAGAAGGAATTGAAGAGGCTTTGATTATTTTATTAAGGCTTAATGATTAAAAAGTGATTTTGTGAAGGAGTGGTATTTGTACAGTTGGATTGAACGTGTAAGAATAGGTGGTAGGTTGTGTGAGAGCGAGAGAGATGAAGTTGTGTAAGGAAAAATGGTCGTGACTATAGTGAGTTAATTTAAAGGGAAAATAAATTGTTCTGAGCTGGAAAAAGAATTTTAAGAAATGTTGTACAATACTAAATATTCAATACCTTATGTGATGTTCTACTGTAGTGCAGATGTACTTAATTTGATTGTCAAATTGGCGAAGAAATCGTTCGACAGTTGGTCCACATCAACAAAACATGGAAACACAGGCACAGTCACAAGCTCAACCAATTTTATCAGTTTTGACTGACGAGCACCACAGTATGAAAACGAGCTTTACGTGGACACCTGACAATTAAGCCCTAAATTCCACGGCGAGCCTACTCGCATACAGAGTCCTAAGAACTTCCCTAAGGTAGATATCTTAGTACCAATTTTATGTTGAGGCATGTCCACACTCCTTGGTGAGGAGTGAGGTTTATCTAACACCTCTTGCATCCAAGAATAAATCCTTGGATACCATATGTTTCCGCATTCGGAGTTACCACAACCACTTGCCAAGGTAGAAGCAAATGGCCAAATGCGCACACCAAACCTTCCTCTCTTTGCCGCATACATGTTTTACCCTGCAAACGTTACCGGTGTGGAATCAATACTGCAAGTAAAGCAAATACAGCTGCAAATACTCACTCCTGTTTCATTTACAACAATTTCCCTGCCATTCATATTGTTCCCGGGTTGCCACACGAAGGTGGAGGATAGGCACGTCTATGCTCTCTTAAGTTCAATTTTTATCTCAGATCCTCCTCCACTTCAAAGAAGTAATGGTTGGATAGAAGACACCTTCAAAATAACATCAAAAATAAGCGCGGAAGGTTCCCTAATTACGAAGAGGCGCCACTGCCTCAACGCTCTAAGGATCCTGTAACGAAGCAGAAGGAGTGTTGCGATATATATTTGCTGCCTTGGCTAAGCGTTCAAAAATCTTAAGAGAGTTATAGTTCAACCCCCTGACAAGCACAACAGTAAAAATCCATGTGACTGTGACTATTGATCTATATGTTCACCGAAATGTGCTAAAGGCTATTCACAAGCTTGAGTTGGAAGAAACTGTCACGCCGCGCCGTCGTCGGATCCACTCTCTATATTATTACCTTGGCCGGGCCGTCAGAAAAATTTTACTCTTTAGAATTAAGATGGTCGGTATCGATGAGGGATGGTAACTTTTTAATTTTTTACTCAAACTCAAAGAATTTGAACAAAGTGTCCGAACTCATTTATTGAATTAATTTCTGGCAAAAATCACCAATGGCGAAGGACAGTTCACGTTTATCGAATGTGTAGCTTGTTTTCAGCAACAGCTAACGCTTCTCACCAATACAACAGTAGTGGAGCTTGTCCGTGATAGCATATCTACATCACGAACTATATGGTCCTGAAAGATAAAGATATCATAAATATGAATAAGGCGACATGGATGACTGAAGTCTCCACTTTTATGGAACTTTTAGAGAGATACAATACGAAGCAAATGTTCAAGAAAGTTCATTCCCCTTGGATTGGAGGAAAAAATGTACGGTCTTGCAAGTTAGTGGCGAAATAAAGATTTTTTTAGAGGTACAGAACTTTAAGTTGGCAGCACTGCTTTTCCATTTGACAGCCATTGTGGCATCTGCAATGTGATTTATCTTTATTTTGGGTTGCCATTTCATCATAAATCGACTGACGCCTGAACAACGCATTCAAATTGTGAAGATTTATTTCAAAAAACATGTTCAGCGATGAAAATAATTTTTGCATTGAATGCCTACGTCAATAATCACAACTCTGGCATTTTAAGTGAAGTTAATAATCATTATTGAGACGAAGCGTCGTTACATCCACAAAAACTGACAGTTTGGTGTGATTTAAGGGATGGTGGAAATATTGCTCTTATGTACTTCCTTAAAAGCGATGTCGGCCAGAGGGTTACAGTCAATCGAGACGGTTATAGACTCCATGATCGGGCGATTTAACACCGCTAGACTATTTTCTGTGGGAAGATATGTGAAGTTGCTATAGCCAACAACAAAATACTTTTATTGCCGATGTATGGCCTAAATTTTGCAAAGAGTGATCCGAAATTGGACCTCCTGTTTAGGCTACATCCAAGCTAGCCGAGGTCATATTCATTCATAAATGGCAAATAATTTTCTTTCAAACAAAGTCAATTTCGTGTCAATTATTTAAATTTAGTAGTGTCTTACTTAGTTTTATAGTTATATACACCTCTTAAAAATCACCATTTCTGCATACACAAAAATATAGAGGTACATAAATGCCTTCAATCCTATTTAACAATCGGAGTTGATGGATACGAAAAGTCTTTTTCCCCTCATGATGGTCGTTGACACCCTCGAAATTAAATACAAAACTGTCTAGCCTGCGGTTTTATCAATTCATACGAAACAAATAGTCAATTCGGTAACTTTTCCCAAGTTGAATGTAAATACTCGTATTAAACCCCGTATTGACAGTTGTTCCGAAAATGAATTATCTAAATCAACGTTAATCAATTAAATACATACATCTAAAACTGCTAAGGACCTTAATAGCCAACATCAAATTATTCATCTACCAGACCACCATGTTTTTTTTTCGTTGTTGTTATTGAACTGTGAAATAGGTTTCAATCCGCTATGCAATACTGGTCGGTAAACTTTAAACGTGAACTTTTGATTCCAAAGCCAACAGGATATGTCCATTATATAGCGGAAACACTTGTTTAATCACTTGGCATTGTCCCATGAACGACAATTTTACAAAGCCTTTATATTTTATACACACTAGCTAGCTATACAGAGTAGGTACAGAGAGCACCACCGTGCCGATGCCAGACTAATCAATCAAAGCCCTTGAATGTGGTTTTTCAACTGAATATATGTACAGAAGCAAAAACCAACGGTATTCAATCATTGTGTGTCCTTGCCACATGTGATATTGCATTTCATTAATATTAAACAATTGTCCCTCAATTCAGTGTATACTCTTATTGATGACAGTAAATTCAACTCTTGTATCCGAATCGGGTGGTGGTTCTGGTATGATTGTACAATGTCCTTCATCCTGTCCCTGTGTAGCCCGAGCAACATCGAAATATATTTTGATCCTCTTGCAAATAAAACATCATCCAACTTTTGATATGCGCAAATATATGTTTCATTTCATTAAATTTTTTTCTTTTTATTTTATTTTTATTCTTTTTATTTATTTCAATACTTTCTCTGGCTCTTATCCTTCATTATTATTTTAATGTATAATACAATTTTTTGTGTGTTTTTGTTTCTTTAATTGCTAAGAACTACAGCTAAAAGATAAATGTGATTCCTTTCTGTTTTGTGTTTTTTTTCTCAGAAATTTTTTTTTAAATAATTTTTCTTTCCGTTTTTTTTCGATATTTATTTTTTATACAATCACAATGTTTTTTGTCAGTTTTTTTTTTTTTTTTAATTTTCTGAAATGTATTTTATTTTCTTCTTCCTTCACTTTGTTGTTGTTTTTATATTTAACTGAGTGTATTATTTTTTTCTTTTTTTTCTTAAATAACAGTTTTTGTTGTTTAATAATTATATTTAAGATCTTAAATTTCTAAAACTCTTTAGAAGGAGAACAACGTGTTTTTTTTTATTTAGTTTTTAAATTTTAATATTTTACAATAAAATTAATAATACCGTACTTAGGATTGATCGGTTGTTTTTTTTTTTTTAAGAAATAAGAGTCAAAAAATAGTAAATTGGAAAAGGGATCTTAAATTGATTATGAAAATGATTTTATTTTGCCTTTTTAAATATATAATGTGTATGTGTTTTTTTTTTTTTTTTAATTAAAGAATTAGTTTTATATATATAATAATTATATAGTATTTAGAGAGATTTTGTGCATTAAAGACACACGACAAAAATGATATTTGGTTTTGGAATGTTTTGTATTATAAATGATTAATGGTTTAGAGTTTTTGAATGTAGATATAGGGTCGAATCTGGATTTGAGTTCCTTGGGTCATGTTGTGATGGTTGTTCTTCAAAAGTTTAACATCTAGGCAGAGTACACACATCTTCAGTAGAATGGCTGCTTATACCGTTACCGTTTCGAACGTTTGTTGCTCTATTTTTTTTTTTAATCTATTAAGAGACTCCTTAAACAAAAGTAAAATAATGGACATTTTTCCTATTCTCTAAAAATAGGGTTAGTTTAAGAATTTAAATTCACTTGTTTTAAAAATGTTTAAGTTATTAAATACAAAATTTCATTTCTGGAATACTATTCCCCCATTGCTGGATTTGAAATAAAAAGTTAGTATTAATATCATAGAGAATAGATTACCCCACATCATATTACACTAACAGTTCGTAAAAAGGCAACGGGTCTAGGAGCTAGGCTTTGCCTTTAGTTTCATGAAGTATAAATCTGACGTCTTTGTGGAGTTTAAAAAGCAGTAGTTCAGTGCTTGCCTCCATCTTGCCGATTCATGCTTGCAATAACCAAAACCTGTAATTATCAAGCCATAAAAAAAGCTCTGTTGACTTCGGATGAAGTCCAAGTCAGTGATTGCTTTCAGTATTCTAGTGAACAATTATTATCTCAGCGATCAAAGAAATCATGTAAAATATTTTGACAATATCGATGTCCAAAGTTTCTCAAAAGTAGAGCCAACGAAATCGAAAAAGCTACAACTCCTTGAAATCGAGATAGCTTAGGATTCAAGAATCTTCCTTCCTTGATTAGTAGATATGAAGATGATTTTTAGAAACTTCAGAATACCTTCCCCTACTTTTGGACAAGATCGGGAAGATTCATGGAAAAATTACTGCTGAAATATGTAAGATCATGTAAGAAGAGGAGTGAGTTCATCAAGAATGAATACAACTTTTACGGACAATTCAGGGAAAAATAAGTCCAACTAGAAAAGAGTAGGAGTTGGTGCTTAAAATGTATTACATAAATCAATTTCTATTCCTCAGATGAATGGCTGAACAAAAATACATTAAACTTTTCATCCACTTAAGTCAAGAACAGTGTGTATAACCCAAGAAAATATTTTGAAGTTCCGACCATTATCAAACAATAGTGGTTGACTACAAATTTGGATAAAACTTATACAAAATTTCGTTAACAAAATTGGACTATCAGTCCTGATTCGTTAAGACAAAGCTCTCCCCTTCCAACATATTGGAAACTTCTTAATTCTTGTAGCCTTATATAGAATTTTTATTTGTTAGGGAAACATCCGAAAAGATCACTCGAGGAACCACTCACTCTGAAAACCAATGGAACAAGCAAAATTGCTAGTGTACTCAATTTCGACACAATGTCTATTCGCCCACATCAGTTTCACAAGTTTTGCCAATGTCAAACTGGTGTGTGTAGATCATTTCGTGGTACAAAAAGATTTTGATTATGTTCCTCGTATTAAATGCTGCTCACTCAACTTCGATGCTGGCACATCACACTTGTCAACATTGCCAAAATCATTTGCTATGCTGGATGCGTATAAACGCTCCCAAATGAATATTCCCTAGCTGACATTTGAGTTATCTTTGTTTTTGTGCTGACTTCGAATCGTGAAGCGAAATTGTTTTCTCAGAACGGACAGAAGCTTAATTTTTGTACCTATGAAACGGTTTCAGAAGACTCTTGTATGCTACTGGACCTGGACGCTTCATTTCTTGCAATGGAATGTGCTATTCAAAAGCTTTTGATCAACTGAAACTTGAACTTTTTCTGAAAATGCCTTTGAAATGGAAGTATACCGCAGGAATCTCAACTTAGACCTGTTCTGTTCATTTCAACAAATATATTTAACTTCTCATAGAAAGTCAAGTCATATTATTTACGTTATCAAATAGTGTAGTAAGACATGTACTTTTCACAAATAGGATCTTCCAAGAAATATAAACTGGTTCCAGATAGAAAAACTGGTCATCTAAGACTTTCCTTTTTCTTGAGGAATTTCCAGGGAATATTCTTCAAAAAATAATTATTTTTAAATCATAAACATATCAAACAATTATATGTTCAAGAGGATCAGGACAGCAAAAAGAAAACGATGGGTATTAAGTATAAGTAGGCGTCAAAGGTTGGGTCATCTTCTAAACCAATCAATAAAGTTGAAATATAATCCTTAATGCGACCATAATCGTTGAGTTATTCCAAAAAAAAAAATTAAAAAAAATGTCTTTCAAATGGAATGGAATTTAATTACAAGTATTGTTTCAATATTGCTTTGTGTTTCCTTTTCTTTTTTGAAATTCCTAAGAACCCTCAAGGACATTTAATTTGAAAATCAATTTAAAAAAAAAAATAAAAGAATTTAATTGGTTATCATATAATTGAATTGAGTCCATTTTGTATAAACATATATAGTCCGCCTCGGGAGTCTTCAATAATAAAACTCACTTTTGCCTTCCATTAAAACGCCAATTGAATTCCATCACGTGGATTCTCCATTTATATAAACTGCCTTCTCCCACCCAGCCCTTGCCCAATACCATCATCCATCCATCATCGCATTGATTCCGCCCCATAAAAACCTCACCTTTTTCCGTTTCAAATTCGTCCATTTTACCCCATTACCATGAACATTCACCTTTCCGGCAATTTGCACACATCATCCGCCTACAAAAACGACTACGACGCGACGGCAAGGACGGCAGGGATGACAAGGATGACAAGGACGACGACGACGACGGACGTAAGTGACGAACCCAAACCCACATATTTTATTGTATTATTTTTTTTTAACAACAATTTAATTTTTATAGATACTCTTGTAAACGTTAAACTTTTTTTGTGTTTAGATAAAAAGATATAAATGTATCTATAGATGTATCTCTTTTTTTGTGAAAGGCATATGAATGCTTTGTGCTCATTTTTTGTGTGTCTGTTGGTAAAAGTGAGAGTTGTTGTCTATTTGTGTGTGCGTGTGGTGAATGAGAATGTGTGTTTTGTGGAAAATTTTCAATGTTTTATTCGTTTTTCTTAATTTTTTTTTATCTAGATATCACCCTGCTTATGCAATTTTACATCATGAAGTACAAAACTAAAAATCTCAAATTCTCATTTAACGAACAATCATTTTCCCTTTTTTGTTTTTACTTTTTTAAATAACGTTTCTCCCTCTCCCACTCTTCTTAAACTGTGCGTGCAGGCATTTTTAATACTTATTTTTTTGTTTGTGTATTTTTCAGTTCTACTCCTCCATTTTCTAACTGTACACCCATTTTTCAATTTTTTTTTTTCTCTTTTTTTTTGTTTGTTTTACATTCCGCCTTCAGTGCCAATTTACTCGCACTGTCAACCTAATGCCGTTGCTGTGGCATTGGCCTCTTCGGTTGCACTCTGTCGATACCTTAGGAGCTACACATCCTCGTAGCTGCGACATTGTGGCACAGGTCCTGACCAATTACCATCGGGTTGGCATTTTGGACGTTCTGGCGGCCCGGCTGGGCTATATTCGACAAAGCCTGGCCGACACTGGACGCTGAGGAAGTCACCTGAATCGTAATTGAATTTGAGCGGTGCTATAAGACCGTTTGGTGGATCTCCCGGATACGGACACTGAGATTTGCCTGCAAAGATGAAATGCGCCTCTGAGTGTCTCTGCGTCGGAAGGAAGAGATCAAATGATGTCCCACTGTACTTACAGAAAGGCGGCGGATGGGACCAAAATCCAGTTTCGGTGCAGACAATGCTCGCCTCACCAACCAGCAGGTGGCCTTCGTTGCAGCTAAACGTCACTAGAGCACCAACAGCGTAGCGACGATGACTACTCGAGCCACTGGTTCCACCGATGCGGCCATTTAGTGGCACTAGCGGTGCCGGACATTGGATAGCTGGATGAGAAAGAGGAGTATATAAGCAAAAATTAAATTAAAGCACTAAGTATGTATAATGTAGTTACGAGCTCGAAGTTAAAATCAAAAAAACAAGTGGTAGACCATTTGGAAGGTGAATTTCACCAGTACCTTGGATTTGTGATATTGTAAAATGTTTAAAAAAGAAATGTTTACGATAATAAATTTTTGTTTTGGATTTGTATATGTAACTTAAAAATAAACCATTTGTTGTTTTATAATAATGTTAGATTATAACCCCAAGATATTATTAATTTATTGCAGAGGTCAGTCAGAGAATCACTTTTTCCAATCGCTGTTTCCTAGGGCTTAAAAAGCTTCTCAGTAACAGCCTGGACTTTCTCTCAAGATGGCACTTAACAAGACCATCATCATCCCAGTCCTGCTGTTAGGGGTAAAAGTTTAGACACTGATACAAAGTGAAAAAGCGGATGGGTTGCTTTGAAAGAAGATTCTTCGGGTGAAATTCTGTAGTGCAGATACGTATTAATGGAGTGTAGAGAAAAAGATTTAACCACGTAATGTACAGCCCGTACAGTACATGTCACCGATGTCAGAAAGCAGAAAATATAGCGGTTTAGTTGGCTAGGTCATGTTGAGCGTAGGGACGAATACGCACCAGCCTGCCGAGTCTTCAATTTAAAATCCAAGGTCCAACGCAGCAGTGGATGACTCCATCTGTAGGGTAGAGCGATCAGGAGAAGGACGACCTCAACTAACTTGGCGAGTGCAACTGGCGACAACTATCAAGGGACCGTACTGGCTGGCATGGTATGTTGGGTTGGTTGAGGCCGTGGTCCATAATGTACTGTATTCGCCGGCCGCCTTAAGTTGGTAAGTGATGTTTGAAATTTTGTTGATGTGACTGCGTTAACCGCCAATTAGTTGAAAACTTCCAAAGAGTTCTTGGGTCTTTGCAATCACAATTCTAGCCAGTTTTTGCGCGTATCCAAGGACAGAAGATGGACTTAAGACGACAAAATCAAAGATCAAAAACAAAGGAAACAGTGGTCTTTTTAGTGATTCGATGCTAAGAAAGCCAAAGTAGGTCGGTCCATCGATCCTCTTCCATCACATAGATCCAGGGGGGCCCATAGATCTATTTCAATCAGTTACGCTGGCAATCGCCTATAATTAAACTAGTTCCCTATCTCACTTTCACATTGCATAGTGAGGCCAATCTTTACGATGAAGAAACGCTTTAGAAGCCTTCCCTCCGAACAGCAAAATAATATCCGGGAAAGAAGTTCCTTATTATTGTTTTTGTTCTCCTTCGAGAAAGAATAAATCCTATGAACTTGATCCAAGATGGCTACGTTTTCCCCTTCAATAGTGGCACATTTTTAAATATTCAAACAATAAAAAAAAACTAATTTCAAATTTAAAAATAAATATTCAAATACTGGTGAAATTTACCTTTAAGTGTCACCCCACGTCATAATATCATACACACATACCTCTACACCTCGGCACCGGACCACTCCAAACACCACTCGGCTCGCACTCCAATCCAGGTGGTCCGTTCAGCTTGAAGCCCCACTGGCATTTAAAAACCGCCCGACCCCAAGCAGACGTATTCAGCTCCACCAGACTAAGATGCGAATCCTCCAGAATCAGACGGGGGCACTGTACCGCCTGGCATGTAGGTGGTGGTGTAGACCAATTACCCGAAGCCAGACAGGTTGAATTTACGGTGCCTTCTACCCGGTAGCCTTGGGGGCATCTATACAGTGCTCGTTGACCCAACTTATTGCCCTCAAGGCGTAAAGACAAGGGTGCAGCCGGTTCTGCAAGTTGTGGACATGTTGATGTTGCCACAATAATTGAAATGCTGTTAGTTAGGCCACGCGGCGAGGTACACGTAAATGTGCCCGAATCACTGTTCTGGATGTCCTTGATGGTGAGACGATATTTCGTGGATTTTTCCTCATGCACTGTTGACCAACCTGTAAACAAGAGTGAAAGAGAAAGAAAGATAGAGAGAGAGAGAAACAGAGAGTGAAAAGTATGGATGGAGGAGGGAATATTTAATTAAGACGAAGTGATTCACCCGCCAAATGAACCTACATACCTGTATTGTATTGCATGTACCAGCTAGTCCAAGTCCATTCGGGTGTACCACGAGCTCTCGGATACATGCAGTCCATGTGGATTGTGCTGCTGGGCAAAACGGCCAACACTCCCGATGGCTCAAAAGCCCCCGAGCCAGAACCAATTTTAATCCGGATCGATGGTGCACTATCGTCGGAAAAGTTCGTTAGAAGAGTTGTGGGGACGCACGATGGCATACGCGGCGCCCAGAGACCGTTAGAGCATAGCACTCGTGACTCGCCGAGCAATTTATAGAGGCCGAGGTCCTTACACCGTGCTTGCAGTGAATGGCCGTGTGGCAAATCCCAGCCAACGTTCTGTTTGGAGTATATGCAAGTAAGGATATCAAATAAAAAGGGGATGAGTTTCAATCGTTGTTATTTTAAAACGGAGCGAAGGAACAAGGACTCGTGTATACGAGTCGAGTGTATCGATGGATGAGTGTTTGGTTATTTTTATAGCGAGAAGTTGTTTTCTGTGTATTTCATGTTGTTGCTGTTGGGTTCTCTATGGAGTTGTTGATTGTTACTTGCGATTATAGGTACTATAAGGCAAGTTATGGATTCGTGCAGAAAAAAAATTTCGAGATAACAATCACACATGACATTACGATGATGGAGAAGTCGAAAAAAGTGGGTCTGGGAATTCCGTCCGTCTGTCTGTCTGTCTGTCTGTCTGTCTGTCTGTCTGTCTGTTCGCGCTTCTAGAGCCTGAACGGATGGGCCGATTTGCTTCAAATTTGGTATCTAGGATTTATTTGGCCGTCCCTCGGAACATATTTTTTATTTTTTCTCTAGGCCCAAAAATAACGGCACCTGCCATACAATCGTGAAGAAAAAAATTGATTTTCTCAAAAACGGCTCTAACGATTTTGATAAAACTTTCAGGATGCTATTTTTGTAAGACAATCTATGTTTTGGTTGGAAAATATTTTTCAAAATTTGTCTTATAACGGTACCTCTCATAGAACCAGTATTTTCAAATCAAATTTTCTCGTAAACTATACATTCGATTTCAATAAAATTTTGGCCACAGGAAGTCATTTATAATTTTATTAATATGACATTTCAAATTTTTCAAAAACTTTTTTTTTTGATTTTTTATAATTTTTTCAAAAAATTTTTTGGTTTTCCAAATATGTTCTAAACGGGTATATTGATTTTTTTTTAAATTATTTTTTCAAATGTAAACTACAGATGGCCATATATTTGCATACCCAAATAAATTTCAAAATATTTTTTGGAAAAGTTTTTCAAAAATAACCTTTTTAAAAAAAAACTGGTCGAACGATTTTCAATATTTTTTTTTCCTAGATTTACGTATAGCTTCGAAATTTTATTGCATACTTTGTTTTTCCGAGAAAACTCTTAAAATAATTTAAAAATTAAAAGAATTTTCGAAATTATTTTTTTTTTTTAAATATCCATATATGCAGCCACTAAGCAATTGCTTATCATAAGAGCAAGTTCGTGCGACCCAATCGTGCATTTTATTGTTTATGTAGTGTGTGGCGCTTGGCGCATGGAGTGAACTGAATGTTTTTTATAAATTTTTTTTTTTTGGGGGGGGGAGGGTAGTTGCATATGGCTTAGTGATTGAAAAGTTTTGTGCACCGTTATCGATGGATGGGATTGTTGCTTTTTTTTACTTGCTGTTTTGTTGATTTTTTGACTCTGTTTTGTTTGTGTGTGTGTGTGTATGTGTGTGTTTGTGTTATCCTCCTTGGAAGCTTTATTAATATTGAATGGCGGTTGCATGTTGGATTAAAGTCGATTTAGATGAATGGCAAGCAAATGGGATTTGAATTAATCCGTAAATCGATTTGATATGGTTTTCGATGTTTGAACACGAAAATAAGAACGAACAAATGAAAAACTATTACCAATTTAATTGAGTCAACTTTTTATGTTCGACGAAATTCTTTCTCTATTTTTTTTTTTTTTTTGTGAAAAATGAACATGGAGAGATAGGAGTTTAGAGAAATGTTTGGATATGCTGCTTTCGGATAAAATTAAGAAGGTTTTTTTTGTTCTAAAAATATAAATAAGCCGTCTTTGAAGATATGAACGTTGGTGAAGGGAGTCTATTTTCATGGTGTCGTTTTTTTATTCTGAGTTTAAGTAAAGTCTTTTCAATAACATTTTGCTTTGAAGATATATGTTGAATGACAAAACGATATCTATAAAACACAGATGAAGTGCTCTGATTTTATGTTGGCTGAATATTGAAGCAAATATTTCGAAATGTTGAGCTGGTAAGAAATGTGATGAGATATGCAGTAATGGAATGCAACTTTTGTATTGACTTATTAAAAATTTTCTACTCACATTCTTTTATCGCAAAAATTTGACAGCAAATAAGTATATAGAATGAAAATAATGTTAATTTTCTTGCATAGTTATTAAAAATGTGTCTTGGAAAAATTGGAATCCTAATGAAATGTTTATATATACTTTTGCGAGTTTAATAATGAACATTTTTGTGACAAACCCTTGAAAAAAATTCTAGTTTGAGATACTATCTTAACATTATTGAAGGTGTTTTAATGATATTTTAAATTTTCGACTAAGAAACTTAGAACTGAGAACTTGACTTTTGTTTAGTGAGAGTTTTTCAAAAATCATATCATACCCATGATCAAAGCAATAATGCTTTTCAACCTTTTTCTTCTCTTCTCATTTGCTTTTAGATCCAGTTCACTTATATCAATGTTAGCTGTTTACAATGCTGCAGTGAACGTAGTACTTGCTAACCTATAGAGTTGTGGGTTAAAGCCCCATCCTGGGCATCAAATTTGTTCAACGCTCCCCCAGTTTGAACTGGAATGCCATAAGAGTTTTGTGAGAATATAATATCACCGAAATCTCAATCCACTGTACCACGGAACAATTAGTTACTGTCTCTATAATTCTAGGAAAAGGGTATTTATAACCCCTTGAGTGTGAGTGCATTATGAAAAAGAACAAAATTAACACATACTCCCATGCATAAGTTTCTAAAAAAAACCTTTTATTCAAAATTTGTGAAATTCATCTTAACATTACAACATTTCTAGATCATATCATTCTGGAGACCACTTATTCTGGGGGAGAATTCTGCACCAAAAGTTTTTAAGGAGGAACATCAAGGAGTGATTGAAATAGGTGTTTTGTCTCCCAAATGCTTTTTACTGGCAAACAAAATGTTGGTGGATAACATAAGTAAGACCAAGGGCAATGGTACCTTTTTACGAATTAAACTTCTGTTCCTAGGCCAGTGTAATCTTTTAAAGCTAGTGACAAGAGCACAACAGCACGGAGCATTTGGAATTTGCTGTCTTATTTGAATATTCATCTTCCTAGGAACGCTCATCAGTTTACACTTGAGCCCAACTTCGGAAGTACCGTGAAATAAAGGGATTCCTTCTTTAGCCGTACAACACGAATATGGAATGAATTGCCTGGTACAATTTTCCCTTGCCATTTTGCACATGTGTCATATAAAACAAAACAAAAAAACAGATACGGCCATTTTTATACAATGATCACTGAACACACCCCACGAAGTATCAAACTTCTGTCAACCAATTGAACAAATAATCCCGCGTTCTTGTAGGAATATCAGTCAAACTGCAGTTGAGTAAATCGATAAAAAGCGGGCGAAGGATTTCATGTCTTGGTCAAAGGAAATTTTAAGTTTCGTGACATGGAACCACAACCTTTGATAATGCCGTGTGAAAAAAGTCATGCCAAAAATGTTCGCGGCCAGAATCATATGACAAGAAATTCAATAAATATCGAAAGCATAAATGTTTTCGGGATCTCTTCTAAAGAGAAAGTGATGTCATGATGGCTTGAAACAGGTCACCCCGTTTCGGTTTAATAAAACAAAACAAAAAAACGGATGTCACTATTCTATGAGAAAGCGAGCCAACCCAAGTGCTATTTGTAAGAGACGTTTTATACACTTTGTTTTCTAAAATTTTAGTTCTTGAAGATTTTGACATCGTTCGAGATTATATGAACATATATGTGGGATAAAGACAGCGACAAAGTACGACCACACTTGGCCTTTCAATAACAACAGTAAACATCAAGACAACGAGAACGAGAACAGAAAAGAAATTTTTGGCCCCTCCATAAAAATACCAATTTGCGTTAGACGATTGATTCAATCATTCAAGGTTTTGTATTGTAAGACTTGGTGGTCTGTGATACAAATTTTAGATTCGGAAACCATGTCCAAAAGTGAACGTCACAAAAGTTGATGTTAGCATCACAAAGAGAAACAAAAACTAGATTGGCCATAAACTAGGGAAGCCCAATGGCACCATAGCCTTTTTTGAAATCCTCAATATGAAAGGAGGCCAACTCATATGAAGAAAGTTGAGTCTTATATAGTCAGACATAGAACTGAAAGAGATGGAAGAATTTGGTTGTCACCCTATGCTCCAGCTCCAGTACGATTAGAAGTATTACTGACGATACAGAAGCTTCCAAAGTGCCTTGTCGAAACGTTGCCCAAATAGTTTTCGAAAAAAGTTCTTAAAATCTTCAAACTGATGAATAGATTAGTGTCAGTATTTTGTTTTGCTACAAAACTGTAACTGTCAATTTTTAAGGACCTTCTGTTCCTCTTGAAAATGTTAGATTCAACAATGTTTGTATGTCTCGGAAAATTGTTAAAGTAAAATTATTTTAAAGTCAGAAGCGATGAATCATTTGGCATGCTTTCAGCAAGGGACATGTCTAAGCTCCTTGAAAGTCACATCCACTACAGAACCTTCCAACTCAAAATGTCTCAACAAAATAGAAAATTATGTTAGCATTTTAATGAAACATAATTCTTTAAAATACCATCTTCTTTTCAAATTCATCACCCACAACACAAACAATTATTCAATTAAAAAGAGACTTCCTTCTCAGCTCTCAAGAAGCCAAACAATTTTAAACTTAAAACCTCACCTCTTTAGAAATAAAAAAAAAATAATAATAATAAAGAACCCCCAACTAAATAAGCTCAAATGTCACTTTAACTTCAAAACAAAAGCTTCAACATAAAAAAAACAAAGTTTTTTGGACAAGTTAATCTCATGGTGTCGGCAACGCTATTAAATTAATTTTGCCCACTCAGATAATAAAGTGACCATAAGATTGTGAAGAGAGTGAAAAGTTACAAAACCCCAGTAGCCCAGTCGCCCAGTCCCCCCAGAACAGAAAGAAGTCCTTTTTCTTTTCACAAAAGATTTTACCCTTACTATCTTACATAGGTATATAAACAAACAAGAAGATTCGATGTGGCGGGCGGACACGAACAACGGACAGCGGACAGGTGAGGTGATGCTCTTTCAGTTTGTTCAGGAGTCAGGACTTTGAGGTCTTTTGTGAAGCTATTTCACATCTAATGGGGGCATATTTTGCTTTCATTTAGCTCTCTCGCTACCTTTTCTTCTTGTTCTTGTTCCTTTTTGATTAATAAATTCCAATTTGTTATGCTTATCTTGTCAAAAGTTATTTTGTTGCTCATCCACTAGTCCTTCAGCATTCAGCTTCAGCTTTGGACAACAGACGAAAGACATCACAACTTGTGTGGGTAAGTTTGTGCCTGTGTGAACTGAGCTGAACCCTGTTTTTTTTTTTTCTCTCATGTCACTTCTGTCAATTTTGAATCCTTAACATGTGCTTTTTTTGCCCTTGTTACCCCATAACCGTTATATACCTACAACTGTGTGTGTGTGTGTTTAGTTTTGTATTTTGTTTATTTATTCCATTTTTTTTTTCGTTTGCTTGTTTGATGCTTTATGTGTGAAAGAGATATAAAAAAATGTTCTATTTTTTTTTAACTTACCACAGAGATGTTACGGTAGCTCAAAAGTAAATGCGGCGGGATTCGATTGACGTTGCAGCTTTTGTATAACGGTTGAAATTTGATGTGTCCATGTTCATCTGCAACAAGCGTTTGGTTTTTGTTGTTGTTGTTTTTTTGGTTTGGTTTTTGGTGGGTTGATTATTTTTGTGTTCGAAAATGATTCAAGCGACCAATGCACATTTATCACAACCCCAGAGCAGAGGGAGGGAGGGAGAAAAAGAATAAAAAAAGGACAAAATAAATAATTTTGATTAAACACAAAAGTAACAGCAAAAGAGAGAAATGAATTGCAAGTGCTGCCAAGTCGTTAAATCCTCATAAAATGGACGATAAACACAAATTAAAGCAATAAACACAAAAAAATACAACGAAACAACAAAACACAACGAAACAAAACAAAACAAAAAATAATGTTCAAGTGGATGAATAAAAAGAAACAACATCAATTTCAGTTTTTCACAATATTACTTGAGTTTATTCTCTGGCTAAAATAATTCAGAGGGAAAAATGTTATTTGTATTCTTAAATTTGTTTTGTTTTTAATTTAAAAGTGAAAGCTTTAAAATTCTTCTATATACGAGTACATGATACAAACACAGCAGTGTCTCTCTCTTTAACACCACTCTATGAGCTACTTTTTTTTTTTGATCATCTAACGGTAATAACATGAATTTTTTGTTTGTTTTAGTATTTGAAAGTTTGAAATAAGTTTTGTTTCCTTCTTCCATTTTGTATTTTGTATTTGTATTTGTTTATTATTATTTTTTTTTTTTTTTGTAAGTTAATTGGCAGTTATATTTTTTGTTGTTTTCTTATGTATGATGAGATTACTATTTTACTTAATAATTTGGCAGCTTATTTGAAAAAAAAAACTAGTTTTAAGTTTTATTTTGTTTCGTTTTGGAAAATTTAAAACTTTAAGTTCTTGCTGTTGTTTTTATATTTTTTATTTTATATTATTTGTATTGGCTTTACTTACCCTCCTCATTTGTGGCACACAACGGACCCACCCATTTGCCTTTGATGCAACGTATTTTACAAAGACGACGATCACCAAGAGGACCAACTTCGCCAGGGAAACGTATTTCAGAAACTTCTGTGAAATGTACTTGTTCATCGGAGTCGGCTTCTTCAACTTCTTCCTCTTCGGATTCTTCCTCTTCAAGATGGACGGGATTATAACCGCCTTCTTCTTCAAAGGCTCCTAATGAATATTGAAGAAATTAATTGATAGGGATATTGTTGAATTTGTGGAAATATTCATGATGTTAGAAAAGTTTACTTTTAAAAATATTAAAGTACCTACCTACCTACCACCTATTAACAAAAAATGGTGGAGAGTTTTCAAGAGACAACAAACAAAAAAATTCTTATTTAAACTAAAATATACTTATTCCTTGTGAGGGGGGTTTCTTTTAAACTTAGTAGATATTCGAGCAATTTGTTCACTCTATATAAGAAAATGGTTTTTTTTTTTTGCTTTTCCTTAAGCAAGCTGAAAGTTTCATTTTTATTTTCTAAATATTGCTTCCAATCAAAAGTTCTTATTGGAGACATTTTTTTGAGGGGTATTTGTTATACTTATTTCCCTAAAAGTATGTCATGATGCGTCCTTTTATAAAGAGGTTCTGGTTTCAATTTGTAGATGTATTATATAGTTCCAAGAAACTAGGAACTTTAAGGCTTTTTCCGAGAAACAGCTTCAACGATTTTGGTTAAACTTTTCACGGAAGATTTTGTTTCAATGATTCATTAATAATTGTTATACCCTATTTTATAGAATGGGTTGGGTATATTGTATTTGGTGTGTGGAGTTTGTAAAATAGAAAAATAATACAGTTAGGTATAGAAAAGTATTATATAATATATTCTGATTCAGAATCAAAAGCCTAGTCGATTTAGCCATGTCCGTCCGTCTGTCTTTATGTATACATTCTAGAGGTCGCAATAGAAAGTTGGAATTTGGTATATATAATCTTTGTTTTAAGATTAAAGCTAAGTTCTTGAACTGTCAAAATCCGCTAAGTAACACGCCCACAATTGCCATTTTTGTCGCACAACCTCAATTTGTCAAAATACAATTATGTTTTTTGTACAATTACGATAGAAGCACAACGCTAAAATTTTGCACACGCAGTGAAGTGAATCTTCTTACAATTGAACTTAAATATTTCAGTTTGGGCGTGGCTGACGCCCACTTTTTATACCAAACCATCATTACTGTTTGTATAAAATAACAATGCTTACATTAGAGCGAAAAAAATTGAATTTTGTAGGTATTACTGCTATTTATAATGAATTCAAGGGCACACATTTGTGCGTCTCTTAGTCGAAACTAAGAAACTTGTGTATGAAAAGAAATTTTTCAATTTGGGCGTGGCTTACGCCCAATTTGCATGAAAGAACGAAAAGCGTAGTTTTAAAAATTTTTCCGTTCGTTATTTGAAAAAAAACTGTCTATATTTTTGTGTGTACAACACTTTTAAAATACGCCCACTTTTGGGCGTGATTCCTAAAAAATACCTTTATTCAGGTAAGATCGTTAAAAAATACTCGATTCAGCTGTAGTTTTACACATATGCCTAAAAATCCACTAGCGATCAAAGATTAGTTAGTGCTTTAAATTTTATTTACAAATTTTTAGGCCACACCCACTTTTTTAGGGGCGTTTCCACCAAAAGTTGTATTTCGTATTACTTTAGTAATGTTTTTTTTTTAAATATCGGTCGCAGTTTTGAAGTATGAAAATGAACCTTTCGGTTTGTATTCCTTGGTTACGGGCAGAGTGTGGTTCAAAAATAAATTGTTAATCCCTACTTCCATTCAAAATCTAATTTTGAAAAATTTAAATTTTGTCTTATTTTGTTCAAATCGATCTCCAAGCTTAAAATTGAATGTCACTGAGCTCATGGTAATTGTCCTGGCTGTAAAAGTCTCAGCTTTGGGCGTGTCACACGCCTTTTTTTTATTGTGCCAGCAGTTATTGAACATCGGCCACACAAAATGTTATTGAATTGTGTCCTGCCTGCTAAAGAAGAATTTTAATTCTGAAACTGGAACATGGGCTTACTGTGGAAGGCGAACGCATACACATACAAAAATATAGGGAATAGGATATCCAACATTTCGTTGAAAACGTACTGTAGCTTAGCTTATGTTTTTATCTCTATACGGATAACGTTTAACATTTAATAGTTCTTTGAGTGATGGCTCTGAAACGAATAGCTGAAACAAGGCCCAAATAGTAAGCTTCATTTGAGAAATAAAGAGCAGTTCCATCAAAGGATTTAGTTCTGGAATTTTGTGTATCATTGTGAAGAAAACAAGTTCAGTTTTGTATGGGCTAACGCCCAGTCCACATTTTTCTGTTCACTTGAGAAGCTTGATTTCGATATAAGAAATTGTCATTTGCGTTAATATTAATAATGATAGGAGCGGTTTCAAACATATATTGATATACGAGTCCCACAAGGTTCGTTTATGGGACCAATTTTGTTACCCATGCATATGAACTAGCATTCAAATTTAATTTCACTACTTTTGCCTGCGATGTTGGATGTGCCTTTGTGGTGCTTGACTTAGTCGGGAAGATAAATTGACATATGAATTGGAAATATTTTTTTTATACATATGTATGTGTCCAAAACTTTGAGTTTGAAAATAAGTTTCTTAAAAAGAGTATTCAGCGAAACAAACTTTAAAAAAAAATTCAAAATAGGAATTTTGGCATTGTTTACAGGAACAGTAGTGTCATCGTTGCTTTACGAATTCGAATATACCGACTGTCTGTCCGTGTTCATTCTTACAGCCTAAGCGGTTGGGCAGATTATCTTCAAACTTGGTAAGCAGTGGTTTAAGAATATTCTTAACGAATATTTTTGAAAAGTGGCCTAACGATTTTGGCGAAATTTTTTATGTATGTGGTGTTTTCGAGGAATATAGTATATTTTGGTTGGAAAGAATTTATCCGGAAAAATTTGATCTTCCGCAGAACTACTTCCTCCTAGACCACTTGACCCATTTTAAAAAAAACTTAAGCAATAGAAGTTTCATTAATGTGACTTCAACTAAGTTCGAATGGGCTTTTTAAATACTGTAAAAAAAATCATATAAAGAAATAGTTAATCGGTAATTTATAGGCTGCAGAATACAAGTCTACGGAACAACAAACGTTCCGTATCTATTGTTGTACTCTTGAAAAAAGTTGTACCTATTGAATTTGCATGTTTTTTGTTCAAGTCTTTGAAAAAAAAGCTCCTACCTAAACTTAATTTGAAAATCTTTTACTCCATCATTTAGCCTCATAAAACAATTTGAAAACTTCTGCTGTATTTATTCTTCCGTCCTGGAGCATACCAACCAACAACCCTTTGCTTTGCTTTGCTTTACTTATACGAAACAAAAACAAAATAAAAACAAATGCACCATAAAAGCACAATTACTTTCCACTCACCTTTATCCTTTCGACTGGTTGTCTTCGATCCAGAGTCACCACCACCCTTGGGACGACTCAGAGCTCCTGTCGTTTTACCAGATTTTCTCTTAACCCGTTGCAAATTGTCTGCGGTGCCAACCTCACTGCCATCCGTCGATGTCGTGCCATTCTCATTCCTTAAACCTGCATCTAGATGTAACGCTGGATTGCCTTCTCCCTTAGCTGACAATTGACTATTGCTGTTGCTGTTTCTCCTGCTTGTGCTCCTTCCATCGATGTAGCCATCGTTGCTGTTGTCAATATTTGTTGTTTCAATGTCGTTGTTATTTTCTCTATGTTGTCGTCGGTCTGTCAGGACTTCCTCTTTCTCATCCTTGCTAACATTGCCACCAGTCAACAATGACCTCTTTGTGCGATGATGACGTTTGGGTGGTCCATTGTCTGTGGAATGTTTCGAAGCTTGTTTCGGAATTGCCTCATTTCCGGCAACGACAACATCTCCGGCAACTGCAACCGGCTGCGGCTGTTGTTGTTGCTTGTTTTTGTAACCATTTTTGTAGTTGGATTTTGTTCTGCACGAAGTGTCTGTACTCTTTTTGTCCCCATTTCCACCACCACCGCCCGAACATTTATTTGTACGTTCCTTGAGGTGCTTTTGCTTCATTTTGTGAAGTTTTTGACGCAGTTCCTTATTTAAGGATTTGGAATTGAGCAAATCATCGAGGTGCACGTAGTAGACTTCACCTTCGGCAGCCAGCTTTGCTCCACTCCATTTGTCATGTTCGGCTGCTGGTGAATCGTCCTTGTGGATGGCGTGACGTTTGTACCTGCTACCACGCCCACCTCCCGTCCCACGACTTTGGCCATTTTCATTTTCCAATCGACGTCTGCGTCCACCTGCACGACGTTTCTTATTGAGTTTACGCTCCATCCGCAAACGATGTCGTCTTGCTAAAGGATCTTCGGTTCCAAGGTCTTCTTCATCTTCTTCGCCATGTAAGGCTGCAACATTGCCCAATCCACCACCGTCCAAATCGATTTGATATGGATTGATGACTGAATCCGTATGGCTGTTGGAGAGATCAATGTTTATGTGCTCAATGGAATCAGCATCAGCTGTTGTGAAGTCCTCGGGTAAATAAAGTTGAGTTGTTTCATAGTCGACATAGGATGCTTCGGTGGTTGGTTCAACAATTTTTGGTTTTATGTATCGAATTTCTGGTGCCCTACAACCCGGCGCTGGATCTGAAATAACAAAAAAAAAACTACATAAAATTTTTAAATTCTTACTAAAAAAAGAAAAAATATAAATAAAATGGACATCAATGTTTGTGGATATGGATATGGATATGGATATGGATATGGATATGGATATGGATATGGATATGAATATGGATATGGATATGGATATGGATATGGATATGAATATGGATATGGATATGGATATGGATATGGATATGGATATGGATATGGATATGGATATGGATATGGATATGGATATGGATATGGATATGGATATGGATATGGATATGGATATGGATATGGATATGGATATGGATATGGATATGGATATGGATATGGATATGGATATGGATATGGATATGGATATGGATATGGATATGGATATGGATATGGATATGGATATGGATATGGATATGGATATGGATATGGATATGGATATGGATATGGATATGGATATGGATATGGATATGGATATGGATATGGATATGGATATGGATATGGATATGGATATGGATATGGATATGGATATGGATATGGATATGGATATGGATATGGATATGGATATGGATATGGATATGGATATGGATATGGATATGGATATGGATATGGATATGGATATGGATATGGATATGGATATGGATATGGATATGGATATGGATATGGATATGGATATGGATATGGATATGGATATGGATATGGATATGGATATGGATATGGATATGGATATGGATATGGATATGGATATGGATATGGATATGGATATGGATATGGATATGGATATGGATATGGATATGGATATGGATATGGATATGGATATGGATATGGATATGGATATGGATATGGATATGGATATGGATATGGATATGGATATGGATATGGATATGGATATGGATATGGATATGGATATGGATATGGATATGGATATGGATATGGATATGGATATGGATATGGATATGGATATGGATATGGATATGGATATGGATATGGATATGAAATTTCATCATGTTCAAGAGTATGGAAGTTGGGAAAGATGGCAATAATTTCATTTTGATGACAATCTACGACTCGCAGGACTAATTTTCCTAATTCTTTAAAAGAACTACGTTAAATGCCTTTATCTCCGTCTACTGCACGGAGAGATTCTTCTACTGTAGTGTGAACTACTTTGTCCTCCAAAGATTTCTTCCTCTTACTTTCTGAACTCGTACTAATAAAAGAAGGAATGGTTAGCTTAAGCTGGAAACATATTGAGATATTAAAAATTCTTGGTAATTTGGAAATTACCAAAACTTTTCCTTGTTTTGGTGTGCTGAAGATTCAAATCATAATAAACATACATTTTCTTCGCACGAAATCCTTGTTTGCATAAACTCAATTTGAAGTCCTTAAATTCACAAAATGAGCAACGTAACACGTTCGGCAAAGAAGTGTTTGTAATAAACATCCCAAGTTCTTATTCAACGACCAAACTTAATACATATAACTAGTAACTACCACTTCCACAGCTGCAACTAGAAACTTGAAAGTCCTTTGAGGAAGAGTTTTGAACAAATTTTTCCCCTACGCTGCGCTGTGCAGATGCCCTAAACCATTTTACTGAACTGACAAGCAAACGGCGCTCGGCGGGCGGGAATATTCACCATCACGCAATAACCAATATTTCACAATTACCCAAGCTTAAGAAGTCAAAAGTCTCTTTAACCGTGCCCGTTGGAGGAGTAGGATGGGGGTCACACACAGAGTACTGTTATGAGCTCTAGTGCTTCAACTAATTACCATACCGCACATCGTTTTCGGAAAGAGCTCCAAGTCACGACATGTCCCAGAAAAATAAAAAATTCCCCGCGACCATAGCGAGACTGCCTTTCTGTCTAGCAGAAAGAGCAGGAAGAGTTGAGCAGGGCGAGCGTAGGATCAACACAACAAAGGCGTGCACATTGGAAGACAGCACGTGGATGGCAAAAAAAGAAACTAGAATATAGGTCAGTCAGCTCCGTGAACAACCAACCGCCAACAACCCCAGGCGCTTTAGCTCTAACAAAGAGTAGTTTATGGACTCACTAGCACAAAGTACAGAGCCCATCAAATTATAAAGTGCACTAGCAGATAAAATGTTGCACAATCCTCTTATGCCGTGCACAATGTTCCAAAGCTTTGCACATCATGTCTCCGTGGCAGCTTCTGCTTCAGCACCAGAACCATAGTATGTACATATGTACCCAAGTACCAGGAGACGATATGGCATGATGGCATAATGTAAACTCTCGCCTTCTTTCATTCTTGTGAGTTGTTTTTCTTTTTTGTGCATTGTGCACCGTGCCACCCCTCTGCTCCTCTTCTATCCCCACTGGGTACTAACAGCCCTCCCCATAACCTCACCCCACAGGACCAAAAGAGTGATATAAATCTTTGAATTTTGGATATCTTAGGAAACATGATGCAAATGGAATATCTAAGCACAGTCTTGAAGGATACGGATATTGAGATTCATATACTTCTACCGCAGCGCAAAAAGAAACCATTCTTATAGCTCTGTGTGTGATGGCTGATGGCTAAGGAGCTGGAGCTAAAGAAAAAAAAAAGAAAAGAAAGTAGAAAAGAAGTATGTAGAAGAAGAAAAAAAACGGCACAAATGCGACAGCAGCCATAGTAAGGACGACACTCTGACGACAAGGACAAGGATGAGGATGCAAATTGGCGACCTACTCTCATATGCAAATGGAACTTCACAGCCCGAGTGAATGATTTAGAAGAGTGTATTTCCAATGCCACACCATCTGAAGCAGCAGTCACCATCACCATCATCTACCGTTCTAAGCTTCCAACAATAACAACGGCAGCGGCAGCATAGCGAGGATAACCTTTTCTTGCTTTTCTTACATCAGAAATGAATAATGTGGCAACAATGGAGGTTTCATTTTAGCATTTTCAGAGAAAACTAAATTACGATTTAGGTTTTTTTTTTTTTGTTAGTGGTTGTCTTCGTCCTTTCTTTCAGTGTTTTAAACCACGTTTTGGTAGATGCGAATAGTATGGCACTCGAAGTTCATTTAAAAACACTCATTTTGACATTTTGTGCAACTTTTCAGTTTTGCACAAAATGATAAGTGTCTTAGTCTTTGTGTGTTTTTGTGAATATTGCAAGGAAAAAAGGATTCATTCTTTCACTCTGACGAAGACATTGATTTATGGATGAGGGACCAACAAAAAAAAATGAACTTTGAAAGGATTTTTTGTATTTTTTTTTTTTTTTTTTCCTAAAACCAAGTCCCATTGGGTTTTTGTTTGAAAGAAAATTTAATGAGATTTGGTTCCGCACAGGTATCACAGCGCCACCGGTGGTAGTGGTAGCTTCGTGAATTTGATTGAGAACTAAAATAAAATGCACGACTGGGTCCCACGTACTTGCTCTGTGGATGCAATAGTACGACGAAAACAAACTTTTCGATCAATAAGAACAACTCATTTTTGAAAAATTTGGTAAAAACTAAAAAAAATTTGGCTAAAACTGGAAGACTCGATATACGGGAGCTAACGTTCAGCAACCTTTAGTATCAAATTTAGATGTCGTCTTTTGGGTGATATAAATGATGTAAATTTCCGCTTATGGCCAAATTAATAAAACTGATATTACCAATTTGTCATGTGTAGCAAAAAACTTAAAATGCAGTTTTCTTTCAAGTATTCTATATATGTAACATACAAAGTTTTATAAATATCGGGGGAGCCTTTTTTGAGTAAATTAGAAAAAACGAAAAAATTGACCAAAATCTAATGGCTCTTTGTATAGGAGCCACCATTTAAAAAAAAGAAAATGAAAAAAAATCAATGCCATCTGAAAGGAAACTGTAAGGAACTATACCAAACAGAGTTTGAGTGAGTTAAATGCAACCGTTGACAACTTATGGCCATTTGAAAAAAAGCCGTTAAGAGCAGATCTCCGTTATTTGCATTTTTAGCCAAAAATTGAAAACGCAGTTCTCTTAAAAACACTAAAAGAATATAACACACAAAGTTTAATCAAAATCGTTAGAGCCGTTTTCGAGACAATTAGAAAAAACCAAAAAAAGTTGGCTAAAACTTATCGGCTCGTTGTATGGAAGCCGCCGTTTAGAAAGGCTTCAGTGAAAAATTTACAAAGGCATCCTATATAAAATTATAAAAAAACTATGTCAAACGAAATTTGAGTCGATTCAATCAAGCCGTTGTGAACTTATGGCTATTTGAAAAAAAGCCGTTAAAACCTGATTTTCGTTAGGACTATTTGAGCCAAAAACGAAAAACGCAGTTTTGTTAGAAATGCTTAAAGTAAGCTAAATTTTGAGTTTAATCAAAATCGTTAGAGCCGTTTTCGAGAAAATTCAAATTGAAAAAAACCGTTACTTGAAGGGTACCAGTTTGAGCCGGGCTAAAACGAAATAAAAAAAACCTCGACAACCGTTTTTCTTTAAACTACTATATATCAAGTTTGAAGAAAATCCGTCAAGCGGTTTAGGCTGTAGCATGACGTGAAAAAGCGCACATCCGCACATCCGCACAGACGCACAGACAGACCGACGGACGGTATGGCGAAAACCACTTTTTTGGGCTTCTCTATCATCGTAATGTCATGTTTGATTAAAACCTCGATTTTTTTTTCTGCACGAAACCAATACTTGCCCTATTGAGCAAGTAAAAAAGTGCACTAATTTTTTGAAATGTGTTTTTGAGGGGTTCCATTTGTTAACTTTTTTAATAAGAAATTCATACTTTGGGAGTTTTGCTTTCCTTTTTTTTACCAAAAACGAAATTCGCCCACACTGTTCTTGCGATTGAGATATGACATTTTTGATTGCTTAAAACAGTGTCGAAAAAACTAAAAACTGTGAACGAGAATAGTTAATCACAATTTCAAGACAGTTTTATGAAGTTTTTATCACAGAAAAATAATTTCTCCCGCCAACGCTGAACACTAGGGGACGCTGCTAACTGCAAAGCGTATTATTTATTAGAATTAATAAAAGAATTTGAGACCCCAGATGGCAACACTGTCGTCACCGTGAGAGTAATAAATATGCAATTCTATTTTTGAAACGCATTCTCGATCGTCCATGTAAGCAACGTACCTATACCGTCTAAAGTTCAATATCGTCCACCGTAATATGGTGAGCGGTTATCAGCAACAGCACTGCTCATTATAAATTAAAAAAAATATTGTTCCACAAAAAGCTCTGGAGGAGCCAAGGCCTGGTGAATTACACTTTCTAACATTCCTGTGTGTGCCTTGATACTCTTGCAAAAATTGAAGGGACTTATAATAAATTAACGGCTGGACTCATACCGCAAGAAGAGATACATTTTCTTCGACAATCATGTCAACTACTAAGTTCAAACTTGGTTAGGCAATGTCTTAGAACCTTAGGGATGGGGTTGAGTGCTGCAAAATGAAGCCTTGGAACCGAAAACAATACATAATGCACACCTGCATCCAATGAAGTGCTTATACTACAATGTTCTGCTACTGCAAGAAGAACGGTTGTGCTCTGAGCTGTGGATATCGAAAAGCAGGTTTGCAATGTTTATTAGCGTTGTGGATATGGATGTCTTTGATAATGGCGAGGAGAAATTGTTAAACGACCATGTGTGGTCAACAATTTTAAATATATAATTCGAGGTGAAAGAATAGAGATATTTAAGAAAACTGATCTTACAGACCTTTGACTTTGAATATGTAACAGTGGATGTAGTGCTTGGTTGCTTAACCTAGAGCTGTGAGTTCAAACCCAGTCAGAGTAGCAATTTGTATTTATTCCCCCAGTTTGATCTGGGTGCTATTTTCGTGAGATAAATTATTATCACATAAAATCCCAATCCACTGTAGTACTGAAAACTCTTTCCTATCTTTCTATTCTTTCTCTCCTCGTTCTCACATATTAATGCATTATAAGAGTTTTAAAAACTCCCTTTCACTCACAGCATTGTAAACAAAAAATACATTTGCAGCCTAATTCCGATGGTTACCCCTTTTTTAAGCTTTAGTACCTATACATAATGTATATTTGTAGTCTAATCTACGCTCCAGGAGAAAACGTGACTGAGGCAAACATAACTGAAGCGGCCTTAATTTGGCAGTCGGCTTTCTATACGCAGCGGTCGTGTGCAGAATCAGTGCTACCACTTTACTGGTTGCACACAATGGTTTAGCAGCAGCAGTAACACTTTGCAAAGTCAAAGTTTAATGTGCTACAATGTGAAGTAGCAGCTGCAGCATAGAGAGCAGCTGAGGTACAAGTCGACTCGACTGTAACTTTACTAACGTGTTGCGCTGCAAAACAACAACAAACCAAAATTGCAGACATGATTTTTGTTCGAGTTCAGTGCTACACATTGCAAACGTGTAATCGTGTATTCTGCTTAGTGCGCTAATTTTTTTGACATTCAAATTGACATTGCTACGTGCTACTGCTGCAGCTACACCATTCTGCGCAGCCAGTTAGTTCAATTGAAGTAGATCTGCTTATTTTTATCAAACAAATTTAGAATCTACTTCCTACTTCGCACCATCCTCAAATTACTGAAGTCTGCTTCATTTTAAAAATCTGTGCTTCAACTCACTAGTACCTACGTATTTGTATGTAAAACATAAGCGAGAGCTACAGTACGTTTGCAATGAACTGTTGGATACCCTATTACCTATATTTTTGTATGTGTATGCGTCTGCCTCCCGCGGCCAGCCGATATTTCAGTTTCAGAAACAAAATTCTTCTTTAGCAGACAGAAAAAAATTCAATAACATTAATTTTGTGTGGTGTGATGTTCAATTAGTGCTGGCACAATAAAAAAGGCGTGCACCACTCCCAAAGTTATAACTTTTTATTGCCAAGGCAATTTGTATGAGCTCAGTGACATTCAATTTCATTCTTGCAGATTGATTTGAACAAAACAAGACAAAACTTAAATTTTTAAAAATTAGATTTTGAATGGAAATAGCGTTTTTTAACAATTCTTGGACCATACTCTGCTACGTAACCAAGGAATATAAATCTAAGTGTTCATCTTTTTACTTCAAAACTACGACCGATAGTTAAAAAACGTTAAAAAATTAATGCATTATACGACTTTTGACGGAAACGCCCCTCAAAACTGGGCGTGTCTTAAAAAATTGAAGCACGAACTGAGCTTTGATCAGTATTTAGGCATATGTGTAAAACTACAGCTGAATCGAATAGCTTTTAAACAATCTTACCTGAACAAAGGTATTTTATCAAAATCACGCCTTCAAAAGTGGGCGTATTAAAAAAATTTACACAAGAAAATGTAGAGATATATTTCTAAAATAACGAACGGAAGGAAAAAGGTTTAAATTGAATATTGGAATTACCTTAAATATTTGAGACTACGTTTTTCGTTCTTTCATGAAAACTGGGCGTAAGCCACACCCAAAATTCAAAAATTTCTTTCCATACACAAACTTTTTAGTTTCATTTAATAGACGCAAAATTTTGGCTTGCGGAATCATTATAAATACCGTTTATTTACAAAAACAATTTTTTAATAGTTCCTAGTGAAAAGTGGGCGTCAGTCACGTCCAAAATCAATTTTTTTGATTTCATACACAAGATGGTTATGCCACAAAATTTAATGTTTTTCGGATTAATATAACAGTTATTGTTATTTTATAAAAAATATATTGATGGTTTTGTATGAAAAATGGGCGTCAGCCACGCCCAAACTGAAATATTTTTATTTAATTGGAAGAAAGTTTACCTAAAGCTAACGTGTGCAAAATTTTAGCGTTATGTTTTTATCGTAACTGTACAAAAAACATAATTTAATTTTACCAAATTGAGGTTGTTCAACAAAAATGGCGATTAGCCTTATTCTTGAACCAAAGATTATACATACCAAATTTCAGCTTTCTAGCTTAAAAATTGCGACCTCTAGAGAGTATACATACGGACGGACGGACATGGCTCAATCGACTAGGCTTTTAATTCTGAGTCAGAATATGTATACTTTTTCTATACCTAACGGAATTATTTTTCTATGTTACTAACTCCACACCAAATACAATATACCCATTCTATGGAATAGGATATAAAAAGACATCTAGAAATGAAGTAATAATGATTTATGTTTTTTATTTTTGTAAGATAAAATTAAAAAGTGTAATTTCATATTGGTAACGCTGGCATTTGCCACCTGTCAAACTCAACTGTCATCTGAAGTGTCATAATATTAGTTGAATGGTTGCCATTTACGATAATGGATCGCTTAACAACCGAACAACGGGTTAAAATTATTAAAACTTATTAATACATAAGTGGTGATTCAAACATATAGACACTTTTCACACGTTACGCTATGATGGTCCTTATAATCGTCCGACAAGGCAAGAATTTTGAAGAGAGTGGTAACGTTACTGATGTCGTATGGCCTGTACATCATTGTTAGGCACGTGCAGACACACGAAAATATTTCCGAAAGACTTTTCCCGTCATTAACAGAGGTATGCGAGCAGATATCATAAAAGCATGCTAAAAATTAGAAAAAGTCGCTCTTATGGATTTCGATTGAAAATTAAGAACAAATGTGCGATTTCATCTTCTTGGAATCACAGAAAATGATTTCCTAAAACAAGACAACAACTGCTAAAAATTGAGGAAGGAATATTCCCCACTCCAAATTTAAGCTTCAACTATGACATTCTTCTGGATAAGTCTCTTAACCAAATAGTGGAAAATTGAGGAAGAATGGTAGGTATACTGCATCTAATAGCAGTATACCATGACACAGAGAACTTCCATGAAAAGATCTTTCATGAGTTGTCTTCTAGGATCTGTAAACGAAATATGCAATCTGATTATTTGAAAAATCAGCGGCCAAATACAAAATTATACATTTCTAAATTCGGTATCTACTCCTTTCTGGACTGCAACAATAAGAATTGACATTACAAATCAGAATTCCAACCACAGTGCAAGTGAAACTTTTTGTCTGATCATTGGGATTTCACACTATTCTTGGGTTTTCCCTTGCTTGCCGGATTATTTGACTCACTAGCTCTATCGGTGTATTTCATGATTACGTGAACAACAAAATTAACATCAATCCACTGATCAAAACACACACACACCGACCGCGGAGCACGTGCATGAATAATTGAGAATATAAATGCTTCACGCTCAGCTGATGCGAGACGAGACATCGTCGCCGCCATATTGCAACAGGTGAACGAAAAAATTTGAGTCGATTGAAAAAAGTTTCACTTTAAAATATTATATTCCGTAAACCGAATTTACAGACAACCATTTTATGCAAACACCTTCTATTTTGTAATCCTTGTTTACTTATTTAAAATGTTGGTTCTCTCAGCACTGTTAAAATCGGACAAATATCTCGGAACTAAACCTGTCCTCTGATTTGTGTTTGTATCTATCTCTGTTCCACATAAATCGGCAGTACAGTGAAGATAGGGATGTTTGTCTCTCATTCGCACTCTTTTGTTTTCCGTAAAGGCGTTTCCTACAAAAGCTCTTGTAGGGTTTCCGTAGTAAGCATTTCAAATATACGACGCTGATCATTAAAAACTCTTTAAAAAGCTCTAAAACCCAAAGCTCACCAGCAGAAACCCATAAGCAAAGAAAGCTGAACGAGTTACCAAAAGAACACTGGTAACTCTGAATGCACACCAATTAAAAAGGGGTTGAATTTTAAATAGCAGCAGCCACAGCCAATCAGCGTACATTTAGATGTGCTCTGAATAAGATGTAGGATCCAGGTCAGATCCGATTGGAAATTCACTGGCGGCTCAACAATTCTTATGGAGGGTTTCCTTCAATTTAGTATAGTGCAAAAATATTGCACGTAACTGATTTAGAAAAAGCTGTGACTGTTCTTGTTGATTCATTTTGCTGACGATTAAAAATTCAAGCCATTTAAGCTCTTAATTTTTCTCTTCAAATATTCCATTTGAAGAACCCTTTTGATATATTTTATAAATCATAAGGATTATTTACTTCCAGAAGACTGGTCGTCTTCTTTATAATATGTAAGGATTTCTAGGAAAATTCAATCAAAAACATATATAATCTGGATAGAGTTTTCGAAACTAACACGAGTAATCTCTTGTTTGGTATAGAAGGATATGGAAATCCCATTTCTCTAAGCCGTTTTATTTGAACAACTAAACAAAATTCATTTTCTAAAATTATATAAATATCAAAAGTTTGTTTGGAGAAGGCTTCTAAGGTCGAGTTGTCCATCGGACGAGAAGGACAACACACATGTAAGTATGTAGGAATGTATGTGTCCTCCCAGAGCCAATTATAATTCAACAAGTTCAACAAGAAGTCCTTCGGTTTAACAAACAATTTTATATTTAAATTTACACACGCTCTTGCATCGGCCCCAAATGGCGTCCTTTTTTACCCCACACTCCTAGAAGTGTATAGTAAACTTTGTTGACCCCATTATTCCTCATTTATTATTATTTGTCTCTCTTTTTCTATCATTCTCACTCCTTCTTCAAGTCAAATAGTAATTTTTGTGACTTTTAACAATTCAAATAGCAATCTTCATTTGAATTCTTCAGCTCCTGAGCCCCATTCCCACGGACAGATAGGCGAAAGTTTTATTACTGACTCGTCCCAAACAAAAAAAGGGTTGGGGTTGAGCGGAGTAGAGGGCGAAGGAAGCAGGGTAGGAATGATGATAAATCTTTCCCCAAAAAAGCGAACCTTTTAAGACGAAAGTAAATATTCATACTAAATTGGTGAATTTGCAAATCTCAGCTGTTGTCAGATTTCGTTCCATCCATCCCCTTTAATGTTCCATCCAACCCCTATGCTCGTACTACATCCTGTTTTTCTTTGTTTTATTGTTTGTTTGTATTTTTGTATCCTGTGTTAATTAATTTGACTCCCTAGAGCAAACTAAAGTAGCACAAAATATAGCTATATCCGTAGTCATCGTCTTCATCGTACTCGTACACTCGTAGGTTGATATCCAAAAATGGTTCTATACCTAGTTTCGCACAAGATTGTTTATCTCAATTCACCCATTCAACCCCATTTAAGTGATTTTTGTCATAACCGGGACACGTAGCTATATACCTAAATATATTTGTACGTATGTACGTATTCCTTGGTAGAAGGGATTCCAGTCTAGTAGCTTGTTTTGCAAATATTTATCCAAAAACAAATCATTTTCTGTTCTACAAGAGAGAAAATGAAATAATAAAATCATTTACCTTGAAGCAATGGTGAATTTCTCCAATAAAATTAAAATTTAATCTCTGAAGTTGTTTGATGAAGTGTTTATTATAAATTGTCTGTTTGTTTTAATATTGATTTTGAAACTTTGAAACTTTTATTTAATTAGTTATCTTAAAGTGACTAACGGGTCTTTTTGTAAGAAATTTTGTTATTTGCAGGATTAGCCTGAAGCAAGCAAAAGTCTTCAAAAAAAGGACTCGTTGAAGGTTGAAGTATGTTAGTTAAATCATAAGACTATTTGTTTGCGAACTGCAATAATTTTTTAGTAAGGAATAAAGTGTGATATAATTTTCTAATTTAGAAATTAAAATGAAGACGAAAACTATGGACTGGGAAATAGAGACATTCTTGTAAGCTAGTCTATAATTTAGAATGTTTAATAAATTTTTTAAGCTGAATGGCCCTAGCCAAAGATGTTAACTAAATTTGTGACTCATTAATGTACATGTTAAGCAGACTTCTTTTGACAAACTTAGCTGCTATTCATAAACAACTGTGTTGTTTAAAGGGAGCAATTTTAGATTCTGTTTCTTATACATTTTTTCAAAGCATCTTTTCTTAAGTTTAAAGTTTACCTAAACCCTTTGGTATTTATTTCTGAACACACCCCCCAGATGACAGATTCTATCAATATAATTGTGTCAACTGTTAACACAAAATACTTACTGTTTTTACGTGTTTTATATTCTCATTTCTTCTTAAAACATAGTGAATATTCCAACTATTAGGCTTCGGTTCGATTTTGAAAATTTTGACTTAAAAAAGGTCGACAGCGGCAAAGTGATGATCATATGTATGTGAACATCATTTACTTTGCCACATTGACATGCCACTGCCACCGCTCGATCAGTGTTTTGGCCCTACTACTATGATTTAGAGATAATTTAAAAATTTTAACTGTTACTGCAATCAAAAGAACTACATTTTGTATAAGGTCGACATTTTTTCAAACTACATTTTTATAGTCTGGATTATAAACTGTCAGCTTTTTTTTTTTGTCGATCAAACATCAGTTCACATTTTGACAGTCAATGAAATTTGTATTTATCCAGGCGACATTTATTTTTTGTCGACTATTTGTATGCTTCCCATATTTATAATTTAAGGGGCAAATAAAGACGTCAGTGCTTCAAGTGGGGCATAGGGCATAGCACAAGAAAAGGTTGGGAAACACTAAATAGCTAGTCATAGCCGAATGAAAAAATCTACTACAATAATACATACCTACTTCAAATTATGACAGCACAAAATGTCAGGCAGACATTGTTTTCAAAAACTGTTAGTTTTTGTCGTTGAACGAATGGTAGTGTGTGCCAAAATGTAAGATTCACATTTGAAATATTAATTTTGATTTAAATAAGGAATGGTTAATTTAATTTCTGATGAATCAGGGAAACAATAAACGGGAGAGGTAAGAAACCTGTTCGCACCCAGAAAGTAAACTTGTGCGGGAACTGACAACGAGACACATCAACATTATAGATGGTAAACAAAACTACATAAAACTACAAATTCCTGGCTTGTGGATGTGAATTTTACAAAATTTGAATTCTTTTCAGAATTGGTAAGCCTCTTTGACTTTATTCTTCATCATTAAGATAAATAAAGCTTTTTCTTATCGAATCATTATCTTTGAAAAAAATGTGTAAACCGTGCTATTTATCTTCTCCTTTGACTGGCTGGTGGCACAATTTTATGCAACTAATCTATAGCTTTTAGAATTAAATTAAAGAAAGGGAAAATAACCTATGTTTTTTCAATTACAGTACATCATTTAGTAGCTTAGAAAAAACTTTAACACAACATCACCCATTTTTAAAGATAGAGCCCGGGTTAAGTCCATATCATATATGTATATCTTCTTAATTTATTAACAGTCGCTTAATCTTCAGGTTTGGTTGATAACAACTTAGCAGTAGTTTCATCATTAAATACAGCCCAAGAATCTGAAAATGGTCCGATTTATGAGTAAATCTTTTTTAGAATCGTCGTGATTTGAAACTCGTTGAAACGAATATGCGTCACGACTTTAAGATTAAGCCAGTGAGTGAATGAAATCGAATACATTATTCAGTATGCCTAGTCCTAGCTCCGGAAAATTGACAAACGAAATATGTAGACAATTCACTACAACTTAATAAAAAAAAAAAAATTTCATTACTTAGAAAGGGGGCATTATGCTTGGACATTTCGTCCTTAGAGGATCTGTTTAAGTTGGCTGAAAACAGTGTTCATTGCAGGCATTTTATCATCGACCATAAGATTTATCTTTGGTTTGATTTGCCATTTTATCATGAATCGGTTGCCGTCTGAACAACGCATGGAAAATCGTCGAGAATTATTTCAAAAAAAAACATTGTTCTGTTCGTGAAAGGCATCTCGCACTACGTCCATTTTATGGTCGCCACAATTACTGTCCATCAAAGCTACAAACTTGAAGTGTTGATAATTTTCAAGCCTTTGTCTAGACTAGATGTTACATCCAGGAAAATTGACATTTTTGATGTGCTTTATGGCCTGGTGGACGCATTGGTCTTTTTTCCTTTTAAAACGATGCCGGACAGAGGACTATTACACTCAATGGAGCCCGTGATAGAGCTTTGGTCGATGACTTTATCATTATTGAATTCAATGAATCGCCTTGGTGTGGGGAGCTATAGTTTCAAAAAGACGGCGCAAAATATCACACAGCCCGTGCAACAATTGAATTGTTGAAGAAAATCTTTGGTGAGCGCTTTCTACCTGTGAATTGTCCTTCTAGATTATTTTATGCGTCGGTCGGTATGTGAAGTTGCTAGCCTACACCGAAAAGCTAGAGACATTTGACGATCGTAAATAGTATAGCTCAGGGTTTGGACTACATCCTAGCTAGCCTCGGTGGCCATATGCCAGAATTCTTATTAAAATAAAAATGGCAAGGAACTATCTATAAAATAAAATCAATTTCATGGCAATTAATACAATTTATCTGTTTTATTTAATTTTATAATTGCATGCCTCTAAAAAAATACCCTTTATATTTATAATTTGCTTAATCACATGGATATTTTTCGATACCAAAGTTTTAACATAACGGTTGTGTGGTAGTTATATTTTTTTTTAAATCCAACGTTTTTTTCTTATAGATCTGAACAAATTTGGAGGCTTCTCCACAGATATACATTCATGTACAAAATTTGAGGAAAATCCGCCCAGTCATTAACCTTCCTTTTTCGCAATAATAAAGTGGAGAAGAAGATATAACAATGAACTGTACGAGCTGTACAGCGACATAAGCCTAGCCAGAAAAATTCGAATCCAAAGACTAAGATGGCTGGGCCATGTAGAGCGAATGGACATCGACGCTCCAGCTCGTAAAGTCTTCAACGCCAAACCCGAGGGAGTCAGAAGCCAAGGTAGACCTCATCTTCGATGGAGTGACCAGGTAGAGGGAGACATCCGTCAACTTGGAATACGAAATTGGAGACAGCAGGCTAGAGATCGAGCCGGCTGGAGGGGCATTCTCAGCAAGGCCTTGGAGTACCACGCTCCAGTGGCGCCAACATAAGTTAAGTAAGTAAGTAAGAAAGTCTTTCATAATATTAATTTATAAAGATTCATTTCTGAATATGGTGAAATTCTCCTTTAATTGTAGGCTTTGCACAATAAAAGGAAGCGGAACAAACTTTAAACCTTAGAGGCAGGGGCAGGCATATCTGTCTGATATAGAGGAGAATTAATTATTTTACGGTTTGTTTGGCATAATAGAGTGTGAGGATGACAAAGGAGGGGGATACGGGTAGGGTGAGGCTGGGGATAGGAACGAAACCTTCTTACAAGGCTTCACAACTCATCCTAAAAGCAAGACACAACAGCGCGTATAGCGTCTATATAACGTGTTTTTTATTATCTTCCAAGGATAAGAAGAGATTCTCTATAAGCGTGGTGTGGAGTCTTGGAGTGAGGTGTTTTTCATACGAGGACGAGTATATCCTTTCTACATCTCCCTCGTGTTTTCATATTAATTAATGTGGAAAAGTTTTTTTTTTCATTTTCTTCTTCCAATTCTTTAGCCGAGCAAACTAACTGTGAAAATAATCACTGATTGCTATGTTGTCTATGTCTTTCTCTTTGTTTTTGTTTTGTCAGTCTGTGTGTTATGTAATTATTTTTGCTTTTGTCCTAGAACTAGAACTACGATGATAATATACATAAACATAAACATACATATATGTATAGTGGTATTCGTTTGTAGCTGATAGCAAGGATTTCTTATTTTTATAAAGAAAAGAAGAAGATGATGATTTGCTGTCTTAATTGTGTGAAGAAAGGAAATTAGCTTCCATATGTCGATGGAATTGTTTCTAGTTTATTTTCAAGGATAATGAGTTTTCTAATGGGAATATATATTTCAAAGCGGAGATGAGATATTACTGCTGTTTTGATTGCATATAATGTAGTTAAGGAGGAAGTAAATGGTATGATTAATATAACGAAGGCAATGATGTCTTCGATAATTATTTTCTTCCCTTTTTTGTTGTTGTTGCTTGTGATTAATGGAGATGCACCTTGAGTCATTAATACTGGAGTGGATATTAATGATTTTTCATCTATTCGACTGAGAAATTACTCTTTTTTTAATTTAATATTGATTTCGAGGAGAAGACTTGAATTTAAGAGGAACGAACAAAGAAATATTGGAGCTCCTTGTTTTTAAGAGTGTTTCTAGTCTGGATGGAATTAATATCAGTAAGCCATTTGTGTTTGGGAAAAAAAAATTGTACAGTCATTCCATACCTGCATTATCACAACGCAATAACAAGAATATTTTTTGAGAGTGTAAGTCACTAGGCACCAGCTTAACTTGGAGCTGTCACGTAAGCAATAGAGTGAATTTGTATATTGTATGGCCTTATACGCTGTAACCAGTCAATTCTTCGTGTTTAATCAGCAAAACCGTATGGAGATACCATAGAATGCCAACTAGGAAAGTTTAAACAAGTACCTACTTCGGAATCTTTAACTGGTAACTATGCTTCCTTGATAGTAAAGAAGACTCCGTCGCTGATATGATTACTAACATCGTTGTCCATGAGATAAAGGTTTCTGTTCCGAACAAAAAAATAACTATCATCGATAAATTTCAGCTGAAAGGACACGCAACTCCTTAAAAGCCATCTGTTCTGAAAAAGCCGAAATTATTTCAAGCAAACTAAAAACAAAATGGCCTGTAATGATGGAAAGTAGAATTTGGCAAGTCCTGTAACCTGTAACGAAGTGTCCCACTGGCCGCTTCGTCACAATTATTTATACCGAAGCCAGCCCCTAGAAGTATGCAACAAAAAGTCACATACCCGCACACCCGCCGCACCGTATTGCACAGTCCGACCACATTGCACACGGCACACCAGATGTCGAACCAATGTACATACCGCACACTCGTCGCACCGCATTAGTTATTATTTTTTGCATTAGCAATTATTTTTTAGTAGCATTGTTTCACTTAAAATTATAATTACCAGTATGTTATTCTGAGATATTTCATAAGTAGAAGTATATTTCTGTTGTATTTCTGTCTTCCGTTTTGAGTTTAATCAGAGTTAATACTGATAAAAAAAGGGTCAAGCTACCAGTCTAACTGGCAAGATGATCCCCCCGAGCCAGAAGCATCCGATTTCTTTCTGTTTTGCTCCTTCACGGTGTAGGACGGACAGGGCTAAACCCATTTTTTCCGTGTAAAATTACCGAATTTTGAGGTTTCCCTGTAAACCAATTGTATATTAATAGCACCGCTTTCTTAACAGGACAGGGAATTTCCATCGATTTATTCCTCTCGCTTCCTTCTCCATAAGTCGATTGGACATAGGATTGCTCGGGAGTCGGGAATCATCATTTGCCCTTAATAATGTAAAAGCATTTGATGGAGTTAAGCACCAGACTATCTTATAGATAAGACGTGCATCCGATGTTCTGTCTCCGATACTCTTCTAAATATGAATATTAATCATCACCTAACTAAGAAAAAACGCAAGTCCTGGCGACCTAATGCTTCAAAAAGCTTAATGCTGCCTTCTGTCGTAAGCTTCCTCCACTTCTGTTATATATATGGCACTTGCACTAAATGATTCCCGTCTCTCCTTATTCTTTGGCTACTTCTATAAAAAATGCCTTATAAAAATATGAAGTCGCTTCCCTTTAACGATTTCCCCTAAATACTCACACCGATATGAATACTACTTTTCTGTTCACCTCGAGCATAAAGATGTTAAGTAAAGAGATTCATTATCTAGCGGCACTACACGAATATGAAATGCCTAACGTCTCTATTTGAATTTTACAAAATTAAAATCAACGATCACTTTTTTGAGCTATTTCACGGACTTTCTGAAACTAAAAACATGATTTTCTTTGGAATTTTGGAATCGATTTCATCATTAGTTTATTAAAAAAGACATTAGCTCCTAGTGATGGACAATACTCAACGATACAAGCAATTCATAATAACAAAGGCGAATCACTGGTTCTTAGGGCGAAATGTAAATCCTTTCTTTAAAGACTTGGGAAAAAAAGCACGAAAACTATTAAAAATGTCCAAAACGGACATATCTTTGTATATATATATTTAAGTTTGACAATTTAACAAATGAAACTACTTTAACGTACAAAAAATAAAAAGTGACAGATTGAATCTTTTTTACTTGACTATGACACGCTATAACCTTCAAGATGAACACAACCACCGACATTTTTATAGGTAAAAAAGAGACTACTCCATTTATTTTGCTGTCATTAAATGGAAGAAGGTGTACACTGTACACATACGTTGTGGTGGACAATTAAGTATGGCGGATAATTTAGTCTGAAAAAGATTTACCTGGGCTGGGAGTATTTTATTCTTTGTAGTGTTCTGGCTAGCTATCTCGCTATCACCCGTATTATTCTTACTAGGGGACTTTAATATGGAGAGGCCTCTAATATATATTTTGATTGCAACTGCTAAGATGTTTTAATCCTTCAAACTAAAGACTCCACTCAGTCCTGTCCTGACATGGAAACATGATTTGGCTGACTAAGATCTTTGGCTACTAGGTATCATGAATTTAAGTAGAACTTTCTATCAAATAAGTCGTTTATTTTTAAATAAAGTGATGAAATTGCTTAAGTGTTTAATAAAAAGAAAAATCGCTTAGGAAGCGTGTATGTACTGCGTACTGCAATGGTAGCCTATGATAAGCTTATTTAATGCGATGCTGACGGCATTGTTCAATGGGGAATTATCAACCTCACAGAATTTATTGCTGTCCAATCCATGTATGGCACTCGCATATCTTTACAGGTGCTCCTGTAACTCATTTGCATTTTAAATATGATTCATTTTTTATAAAGTCCGTTGTCAACTTATGGCCATTAAAAAGCAGTTTATATTTCCTTTGTTTCGATTTTAAGCTTAAAGACTTAAATGCAGTTAGTTTAACTAAAATCATCAGTATCATCTTTAAAAAAAAAAAAAACCATGAAGCCGTTGCCAAAAACAAAAACACATTTTGTGCACTACGTTTTTTACATTGTACGTAAAATCAAATCTTATTTGCGCCATTTATGAGAAAACCCAAAACAGAAAAAAAAAAAAAAAATGCACGACTGGGTCGCACGAATGTGCTCTTAAGCTAGATAATTGCTTAGGGGATATGTATTTTGGAAAAATAAACAAAATTTTTTGAAAAATCTTTAGTTTTTTAACAGTTTCAAAGTTTCCTTGGGAAAATTAAGTACACAAAAATATTTTATTGCTTAATATCTATCTCCAAAAAAATGAAAATCGTTCGACGAGTTTTTTTTTCAAAAATGTTGTTTTTGAAAACTGTTCGAAAAAATATTGTGAAATTTGTTCGAGTAAGTAAATGTATGGCAATTTGTAGTTTGCATCTGGGAATATAATGTCAACAAATTCAATATACCCGTTTCCAAAATACATATTTCGAAAACCAAATATCTTTTTAATTATTAAAAATCAAAAAAAAAAAAATTAAGAATTTTCAAAAGCCATATTAATAGAGTTATAAATGACTTCCTGTGCTCAAATTTTATTAAAATCTGATGTTTAGCTTACGAGAAAACTTGATTTGAAAATACTGGTTCTACATTATATGAAAGATACCGTTATAAGACAAATTTCAAAAAATATATTCTAGGCTTAAGATAGACTTTCTTCAAGAAATATTATTCTGAAAGTTTTATTAAAATCTTTGAATCCGTTTCGACTTCTTCTTCACTACCGTAAGGCAGGTACCGTTATTTATGTGCGGCCTAAAGTAAAATTGGAAAATACGCTCGGAGACTACTAATAATAATAAGATTAATATAGATACTAAATAAAAAATTTGAAGCGAATCGACAAATCATTTTTGGCCGTAGATGAACGAACAGACAGACAGACAGAAGGACGGAAATCGCAGACCATTTTTTCGACTTTTCTGTCATCGTTATGTCATGTTTAATTGTTAAAATTTTATTTTTTTTGCACAAATCCATAAGTTTCCTTAAGTACAAAATTTAGCTTGACGTGAAAGTGCGCATAGAAAGATCAACGGACGAAATTTTGAAAAACCTATTTTCTGCTACCTATTCTGCATCTGTCATTTTTGATTAAAATCTCGATTTTTTTTCTGTACGAAACCAATACCTGCCCTATATCGTAAAACTAGCACAAATCAAAAGTCTGGTAGCTTGGTTAATATCAATCGAATTAAATTAATACCTAAGTACCTAAATTTTACTGTTCAAAACTAAGTAAGAAAAAAGCGTTGACATATCGATAAAAAATACTTTCAATACCAAACCAACTTGGAGACTACGCTGTAGATAAAATATTGCTAAGAGCATATTGATATAAATGATGACACCACCTTCCTACATGCCTCTTTGCCCACAAAATTACGCGCTAGTAAATTCATCGATACTCAAGTTACATTAATTTGAATTTGGACATAAGTTAAAGGTTTGAACATATTTAACCTAAACTCTCGTGATTTTGGATGTTCAAAAATCAAGAAAATCCAATGTTGCTAGGCTTTGGACTTGTTAAACTTTCTTTAACTAACTTTCTAAGACCCGACTTTTAAGATTTTCTTTATTTCTGTTTGTAGACTTTTTTAATCACGTTGTTGGTGATTTTTAAACTCACGTCATCGAAAATATTAAAATAAAATAATTAAAAATAGAACTACAGAGTGGGCCAAAAGAAGTCATCCATCCGATGTTGTTTGGCTCTCTTTTTTCGTCTAAATGAAAAACTTCGATTCTGTTTTTTGATTATGTTTATTTGAACCTTAAGAATTGTATTGGTCAAGTCGAGAAGATGATATCGGCCAAATTGGTGCCGTCACAATTGATTGCTCGTTTTATGGCATTTTTCATCACTTCAGGGAGAACTTCGGGCGACAGATTCTCGCACTCGTGTCGAATGTTGTCATTGAGGGCTTCTTGAGTCTCGGGCTTGTTCACGCGTAAACACGGGACTTCAAAAAACCATACAAAAAAGTCTGAAACGGTTAAATCGGGCAATCTTGCGGGCCAGTGCTAATCGCCAAAACGAGAAATGAGGCGATCCGGGAACGCCGCCGTCCGTAAGAATATTGGTTCTTGTCGGTTCGCATGTATGGCTCCATGGCTTGTTCACTTGTATGTCAAAACAGATTTGACATTGGCGGCCATTTGCAAAAATAAGAGCATCTTCCAATAGGGTGATTTCTTTTGGCGTACCTTATGTACAATCAATATCGGTTATGTCAAACAATCGGTTATTGCGAACTAATATCTTAGTTTCGGCAGAGTTTCATACAATTTGTACTGACCGAATATCGCCTATAACGCTATAAAGAATAATTGGTAATAACGAACAATTTTAAATGGAAACATTAAAATATATCGCTTTTAACGAACTAAAAAAAAAATCAAAATAGTAGACAATACAAATTTCGTACATTTAAAATGATAATTTATGGGTGTATCACTTTTGCAGTATCTTTATTCGCAAACTTCGCATTTTGTTTTTAGAGCAACTCGTATATTTATTTGTACATTACGTCATCAGATTAAGAGTGCTTTTAAAAATGAGTGCAAAACCTAGAATTCTTACTATTGCAGAAAAAGCTTTAATTTATTTCAAGGCTCGAAGCAAGTGAATCAAATAAAAGTTTCGCAGCAGAATTTCGTCCATCGGATTCAACAATCTCGGACAGTTTCAAAGATAATTTTGATACTTCAAAGTTTTTCTTAATTTTATAAGAAGAACTTTGAAGAATCAAAATTAAAAAAGGTTTGTGCAATCAACATCCCGAATCCCAACACAAAGATGCTGCTCTGCTCAGCTGGTTCAAAATCCAAGGAGCTTAAATACTAAGGGAACCAATTTTTTAAGCTAAGGCTTAAGACTTCTCAAAAATGTTTGCCAAAATAAAAAAAAAAAATTGTTTTTTGAAAATTGGTTAAAGCGAAACACCGGATAATACCGAACAAAATCTCTAGTCCCATCAAGTTCGAAAACGATTTTGACTAAATATTTCACGTTATATTTTATACGGAGTGTCCCTTTGTTTTTCAAAAACATTATTGAGAACGGGACTCGTAATTATATTCTAAAACAAAAAATTGTTCAACAATAAGAGCCTATCCTCAATTTGAATATCATATTTTGTTCCATTTTTCCTGCCCTTCCTCATTTTTTTTTTTTACTTTGTGGTAAAATTCAAACATTTGAACATAACGTGTTATAATTTCTTTTTTTGTTTTAATAAAGGTAGCACAGATACAAATAAAAATCAATACGATACTTGGTAAATCCTGAAGGAGGGAAAATATATCCCAAAGAAATTTTTGACATTCAATTTTTTTAAATATATATAGGCCCTATATAAAACCACTTTTTCTAAGAATATAATAAAAAATCGTGCCCTCATTAAAAAAAAATTCTTCATCGTCTTTGTAAGTGGGTTGTCATTGGCCATTTTTCCGAGTTTCAGAATAATCTTTTGATACGATTATAAGTCGAGATCTTTTTCTGCAGAATCAACTTGTTTGTCTTATATTTCTTGTCTTTCTAGTATATTTTTTTTAGAATATTAAGGCAACGATTGATTTATTCCATGACAGAATCATTGTCAGAAATCAAAAAAATTGTACGCCATTTTTGACAACATCACAATCTGCAAATTTCAGAAGTGGTCATTGAAAACATGACATTAGATAATTAAAGGAATTTCAATAAACCGACACTCAAAAAAAAACTTCCAATAGTAACTAAACATTTCAGATTTTATGATTCAGTAAGATCTCAGTCACATCTCTTTACCCAATCATTTCCAAAATCCCAAAAAAAGATCTCAGTCACATCTCTTTACCCAATCATTTCCAAAATCCCAAAAAAAATCAGGTAAAAGTATCGAAACTGTGTAAGCACTTTTTCTAAACTAAAACCAATCAACTGACTTTAAAACAAATAAATATTTACTTATCCTCTTAGCTTGAGTTCCGCCAGACCTAAAGCTATTAAACCGAACCCTTACCAATCAAAAATATCCTCATAAAACTAATAACCATATTTATATCCTTAATAATAGAGATTCCCCAGACAAAGCATAACGAAACTCGTAAAACCAATAATACTCGTATAATTTCACATTATCCTTAACAAAGCTAATAAACCTCTCTCAAAAAAAAAAAAGAAAAAAAAAAAATAATTCGAAAAAAAAACTTCACCATCTGTAGAATATCGTCTCCCATTATCAGCTTAACGGTCTTCAGCCATATATCCCACAAACCCTTACCCATTTAACCCAAAAAAAAAAATACCGACCAAATGTTCCCTATCATAACTTATCCAATCAGACATTAAAGTCAAGAACCAAACTATGTAACCCATTGATTCTCAATTTTATGCCATCAACCAGAACAAACATCAAATTCTAACGAACATTATCCTGACATGTTACCAGCACAAAAAAAAAAGGAGACACAAAATAAAAAAAACATATCCTTTTTATACACGTTCTCGTTTATCCACATCAAAACCGCTTGTGTCAATCTCATATGTTAGAAAAGAATTTTAACCCCAAAAAAAAATAAAAAAAACCTTACATCACACACAAATAGCCAGGAGGCACTGTTTAACAGAGAATTGGGTCATTCTACAAAAAATAACGTGGAAGGACGACCATCATCATCTCTTCCATCACACCCTATTAAAACAAACCAAACAGGAGCTACAAAAAAAAAAAAAAAAAAAAAACTTTCTCCTCTTTCATCTTGTTTTGCCATTTTTATTTTTTATCGCCGGGCCCCGAGTAAGAAGTCATCCATCCGAAAAGCGTTAAGGCATTTACCCATCCTTCCCGGATGGATCCTTAAAAAAAACTCATCTTTTTCTCACGACAAAAATTATCTAAATTATGCTAAAATTATCCATCAAGCTAAAACCAAGCTTCAGGGTCCTGTTAGAACGGGTGCCGGAGCTGGAGCTGGTGCTGCTATTAAATTTAAAAATATATTTTCTCCTTTCCAAAGGAAGATGGATGAAAAAATGGGGGAAGCAAAAAAGTTAAAAGAACGGAACCGCCAACAAAAATAAAACAAAAATTAAGTAAAATATGAAAAAAAAGCACCGTTCGGAACTTTTTGAAATGAAGCAACTTTTCTCCTTTGTGACGGCAACGGTGCGAGCCAGAAAAAAAATAAACTTTTTAATGACTTTTTTCCCACTATAGCTTCTCTGACAGTGAGACACCTCCTACTCCATCCCTCTTCCAAAATCTACACGCAAAGACTTTCCGGCTGTCCTGGCCCTCCCCAAACTTTCCAAACTACCCCCTCCGATCTGAACACAAAAGGCCGGAAAATTTCAATTTGCTTCGAAAGAAGTACTCAACAAAAACAACAACAACAACAACAAAATACAGTTATTGTATCCGTTTACCATAAAACACGACACGTACCTGGCTCCGGAGTTGAAGGAGTATCAGCCACCGGCGCCGTGCCAGTGGCACAAACATTCATATCCAAATATCCAAACAAGAAGGTCGCACTCAAGGCGGCAAGTAGGAGCGATTGTCGTCCTGCCATTTTCCTGGCTCCTGCCGAAGAGTAACTTCTTCGAAAGAATTGCATGCTTTTGTGAACAAAAATATTATTTTGTTGCAATTTTTTTTTTTTGTTAATTATTTTTTACTTAAATGCTGTTAAAAATTCAAACAAACTCATTGTAAGGACCTCTTAGATAGGTCAAAAGGACACAACAAAAAACGGTACTATTCACTTTTTTTTTATTTTTTTTTTTTGTTACTTCGGTACCACCACCACACGTTAATATAGGTAGGAGCTGAATTATCCTCTTTAAGGGACTTTATTGATTTTTATATTTGCCAAAAAAAAAAAATTCTTCAAGGACCTCAATATCCTTCAGAGTAAACAATGACCGGAAATTAAATTCCAACTTTGTTTTAGTATGTTTTTTTTTTTTTTTTTTGCTTTTGTTTTGTTTAAGGAGATAAAACTTTTTCTTCGATTTTTCAAGGATCACTTGAAGGAAAAAAAAATAAAAACGAACTCACTCACAAAAAGGACATTTATTTGTTTGTTATTCTGGGTATATTTTTTTTCTATTCCCAATAGAACAGGAAATTGGGTAGGTTCACTGTTCACTGAGATTGAAATATTTTTTGAAACGATTTTATAGTTCAGCACGTCCTTTAGGTTCGAACTACCGGCACGAACTGAAAGCGAAAGCTTCACAACAAGCACTCTTATAAAATGTGCATCCTTCAGAAGGATCTGCGCATTGGATCAGGGCTCCAAAGGAATTCGAAAAAGCTCATTCGAAATCGTGGACTTTGATTTTTTTTGTATTGGTTTGATTTCAACGCAAGAGTTCCTTTTTTAAATTCGAGTCGAGACGATACGCATTTAATTTAGTTGTTTGAAAGGAGTCGTCCTTGCTGGATATGGAGCTGGAGCTGGAGCTGGAGGAGGAAATGCGGCTAAAGGGATTTGTTATTGATGACGAGTCTGGAGCATCTACACCTGTCGAATAAGTTCTTTTCATAGAAGCAGTAAGCCGGAAACTACACTGTGTTCTTTATATATTCCCATGGGTTGCACGGTGAATAAGAAGGGGGAAGTTTGGGCTGCGAAGAAGAGATGGAGACGAAGACGAAGACGGAGAGTAGGGTATTGGGTGTTTGGCGAGGATTATGTGGTTTGACAGGATATGAAGAGGGTGACTGAATGAAGAGAAGTTCTTAGCATAAGGAAGACATCATGAAGAAATTTATCACTCTTGGCTGTCTTATGGATTGTTGAGAAAGATTGGGAAACACGAGTAAAGTAAAGTAAAAAAAAAAAAGGACGGATCCGAGAATAATGAGGGCTGTTTCGGGAGGGTTCTTCAGGGAATAATTAGTCGCTTGCAATGAAAATTGTTGATATCTAGTGCGATAAGTCCTGTGAAACTTTTCCTATGCAATTTGCCAGGTTTGAAAGGACGAGCATCAGATACACCCACCTATATAAATCGGCTTAAGAGGATGAGTCCTTTTTTTCGTTCGCTTCTATTTATTGTTCGTTTTATGTCCGAAGACTTTTTTTTTCTTTTCAGTTCGAATTATCTTTATTTTTATATTTTTCTTTTTTTGATATCTGCGATGACGACAGGATGGTTTGAAAGAAAGGATTTGTTTTAAGTATGCAATTAAAAAGCTGCATTCGGGTTGAAGGAGATACAAGTTTTTTTTTTTTTTGTCTTTTACTGTATTTGATAAAAATAAGAAACGGGAATTTTTTATAAAAACAATGATGATGATGATGATGTTGATGACGTTAGCTAGGATCGGATTTTATTTCATTTCTGATTTCATATCTTTTCTATAGAGAATCCTTTTTTTCAGCGACGAACTGCAATCATTTAAGGAGAGAGCGCTATAAAAACTCGAATAGATTATCCTTTCGGAAACGCGATGACTGACTGAATATAAAAATAAAATATATTTTAGAATTGGACGCAGTGATGATAGAGATTTATTTCAAGAGTCAACGGAGTGTAATGGTTTTTTAACTTTTTTTGTTTGTTTTTAAGAACAAATGTCAATGATGGCGATGGGTGGAAGAATTTATGTGACGAAAAGTTGATGTTATCCGGAAAAGGACCTGCGTAAAATAAAATATATTTCGCTGCCATAAACTTCAGTGATTTTCTATCAATGACAGTAAAAATGCGTATCCTCAAAAATGAGGGAAGGTAGATAAAAAAAAAATTGTGCATGCTGTTCCTGCAAGACATAATGGCACACGTTTAAAAAAAAAAATGATTTTCAACAAATTATTATTAATCCAAGGATGTCAAATTGGTTCACAAAATCACCCTAAACCTAAGCTTATGTAGTGCTTTTTCTTCTGCCATCTACTAAATTCTCTACTAAGGAAGCAGTGGACACTAATGTTAAATCTGGCATCCCGTCAACTTAAAGTTCCAAACTTGTTAAAATATTGGAGTTCGGCATTGTACACTAGATTGTCACGGTCACGGGCGGCAACCGACTCGATTTGCACTATTTAACGATTTAACGATTATTTATTGAACAATATAATATTTACAATTGATACTTATTCTACTTTACTTATAATACTTAAAAATATTTGTTGGTACATTAGGGGCCTAAGTATATACATTGATAATTTTATAATACACTAAAAAAAAAAATTGTCATTAATTATGCTTATATTGGGGGTGTCCATTTCGGGTTATTCAAATCCGGTTGTCCTTGATGTGTTGGTGAATTGGCTACTAGCCACGGTGGTAAGTTGACGCTGCTTCCTCGTAAGACTGGATAGCCTCGTCGTCGTTGATTCTGATAATTCCTTCGTCCATTAGCGCAGTTATGTCCAGGTATCGTGGTTCAGGATGCCGTTCTTCACTGTTGATTGTGCTCACTAGAGGGTTCGGATGGTTGGCTAAATTTGTCGCCAACCTTCTAGCCAATTCCACTGCTGCTTCGTAGAGTCGTTTGTTGCTTGGGTACTTCTTAAGTCGCTGATCGAAGTGAAGGTCCGTGCAAATCGTTAACATTTTCCTTTCAAATACTCCGATCTTCTTCATACTTGTCTTTGATGTTGTAAACCAAACCGGGAAATCGTATGTGACTATGGGCCTTATTAGTTGCTTATATGGAAGCAACTTCGTCTTTTGATTAAGGCAATTTCTTTTCCGCATTAGTGGATAATGCGATGAAAGGCGTAATTGGCTTTTTTGGAGAGTGCTGATACGTGTGGGTTGAAGCGTAACCTCTCCTCAAAGTTGATTCCCAAGTACTTCACAATTGGTTTGGGTGTCAATTGGGTTCCATCTGATAGATTTATTATGATACTGCGGCAAGTACTGGCTGAACGTGTGTTTTGGCGTCGCACGGGTCTTCTGAAGCAAGCTAACTCCGACTTAGCAGAATTAACTCTGATGCCCCATTTCACGTAGTAGTCCCACAGTCTTCTCACTTGTTCTTCAACTCTTCGGGCTGCGATAATTGCTGACATCGATTTGGCGTATGTAAGTGAGTCATTCGCATACAGTAGATTCATCGCGTTCTCGGGCTGTGGCTGATCGGAAGTGAATATACTGTATAGAAATGGTCCTAGTTTGGATCCTTGAGTTACTCCAGCTCTGATGGCTTTGGTTGTTGACTGGCTGTTTTCAATTTGGACGAAGAAGGATCTGGAAGAAAGAAAACTATAAATTATTTTTATTAATGCAGCTGGAAAATTAAGTAAAGTAAGTTTATGGATCAGACTGTTGATCCATATACTGTCAAATGCTTTCTCTATATCAAGAAAGCATAACTACCACCTGATAGTTGTTGAGAGTGCTGACCACGTCCTTCTGGAACCTTAGAAGAGGATGCAGAGTCGAATGTTTGGCCCGGAATCCGAATTGCATATTTGGGATGATGTTGTTGCCGTCGCTGTATGACTTAAGTCTTCGTAAAATGAGTCCTTCGATGATTTTGCTGGTGCTGTTTAGCATTGATATTGGCCGATATCCTGACACCGAACCTCTGTCTCCTTTCTTCGGAATAGCTACAATCCTTGCTTTCTTTAATTTTTCCGGGAAATAGCTGTTGTTGATGCAGTTGTTAAATATTATTGTTAAATATATCATCACGACTTGTGGAAGCTTCTTTATGATGTAGCTGGATATTTTGTCAGGTCCGGATAATTTTTTTGGACGTCCGTTGTGGATTATTTCAGGCACTTCTTCAGGGTTGGAGAAAATTTCAGAATCCTCGGGATCACTGGCAGGGACTCGATTTGCACTGAATCAAATTGGCTGTCTTGTGCATATTTCAGATGCAAGACAGTGTTCATCAAAAAACAAATGGCAAGAATGCATGGAAAATTTATATTCATTGCTAATCGCAAGTCAATTGTAGGTGCCATTGGTTGTTGTTCGTCTTTAATGATTATGGTGGCAAAACAGGTTTGTCTGGTGTTGTTTGTGTTGCAATACAATATGCTACGGTCGTTAAGGAGCGATGATTGCTCTGCTGTCGGATGATTAGTGGCGAACACGTTTTTGGAATGCTTTAACTATAACTTAATTTTTGTCTCCCATTATGATATTCAGAGAATCAAAACCAAAGTGCTTGGGTAGCTCCTGCTTCACTACTCAGTTTATTAAAACTTAAAAAGGTAGCAAATACCAGTTGTAGTGTGCGTTAAATACAAACATAACACAAATACAGACGCAATATGCAAACATTTTAATTTTAATTTAATAATCTTAATTCATTTATTAATTTGTTATGACTCTGTTTCTTCTACGTACACATACGAGTAGATGCGCGTCTGTTTACTAAACAGAACATTTTGTAATATAAATCACTACTCACTCAAAGTTAAACATAATCAATATTTCCATCTTAGATAACGGAACAAACACAATCTTTATTTATTCATCTTGATTGGAGGAAAAAATGGCAAAATTCATTTTGCTGCCATTATAACGCAACTGAACAGAAACCCCCTAAGCAGTAATCCTTGCGTTCACTGAAATTAATGCGCACATATTTGCATAGAGCAAACTCCTTTCGATGGAATTAGCTGGGGATAAACATCGAAGATAAAATGACTCCTTACCAGAATAGTTTGATACAAAATCTGAAGGTGACATGGTTCTGGAAATTTTAAACTTTCCAATCATCAGAAACGTCAATGTCAATAAAGGAGACTACAAGCGTAGAGAAACACCGTCGGAAAATTTGTCTAACATAATGATGGGATGCAATTTAAAATTCATTTTCATAACATACATCAAATTCGAAGAGAAAGGAGCCATTTAAGAGAAGGAAATCTTCCATTTCTTCACATTCTGAATAGGTCATATGTGGCCCAGCAGACGTTGTTCTGCTATTTCTCTCTTCTGATCATCTGATTCAATCAGTACAAGTCGGCTTGATGCTCTCTGGTTTCTACAACTCGAAACCAACAAGGGCGCATGGCAGTATAGCCAGATAGTCGAACCTGTGAAAAGTTTGGCATTTTATCATGATTATCATTATTTAAAAATTAATCTGTTCGCGAAGTTAACAGAGCATTTTTACCGAAGTTTTGAAGATATTGCCTTATATGGAGCGAAGACAATCCTCTAACCATTAACGAATCACTATAACATCAAATAAAATTGACTGCGGTTTGCGGCTTACAGGCTGGCGGCATCTTTGGTCCTTATTACTTTTGAAATGAGGAAGGAGCTGCCGTTACGGTAAATGGAGAGTGCTATCGAGCAATGCTGACTGAGTTTTTGTTGCCAAAAATTAATCAACTTAACATTCACGGTATTTCGTTTCAGCAAGCCCCCTCGTTACTGCGACTTAACACCAATCGATTAATTTTGATGGGGCTTTTTTTAAGTTGTTGGTTTATGCCGACAAAAACCAACAACTCTTGAAGCATTTAAAGCCAATATTTAAGTCACCATTGATGCCACAAGGCCAGATTAATTGGAAAAGTAGTGAAAAATTGGACTGATCAAATGGAGAATGGACTATGTAACTCGTAGCCGCGGCGGACATATGCATCATATTTTTAAAAATGCATGCCAACAATATTCTTGTCTTGTATTAATATTTAAAGTTCCCAAGCTATCAAAAAACACCCTTTACCTGAAGGGGCTAATTTAACCAGTTGCTTAGTGGTGATGACGGTCAAGAGCCAGCCTTTGAGCATACGGTAAAAGTCAATCTAAATGACAATCCAAAACAGCCATCGCCAGGCTTAAAATAAAATAAAAGCATCAAGCGAACTGTTTTAACACGCCGAAGAAGACCAAGCCAAGCCAATAGCATACACCGACTTATCTGCAAAATTAAGTCAAATAGAATTAAAGTTCCAATTGACCGATCCACCAAAAATTAGATTGCACCATCTATAGAGGTATTAAAATGTGGCTTTAGACCATGTAAATGCTTTTTATCGCACCAGATCTTGAAGAAGAATTTAAAAACAAGGCGCCGAAGCCGAAAGAGACATCATTGCATATTACTGGCAATCACTCGCGGTTTTTGGCTCTTATTTCTTTTAATAAAACACTCCCATTTTTTTTAATTGAAAAAAAAAAATGGACTTAAAAAACCAAATTTTTATTTGGCGTCCGACAAGAGAGAAAGAACTAAAATTGAGAGACAAATTTTCTCGCCTCCGTCCCCGGAAAACTTTTTTTTACATTTTTTATAACGAGTTGAATTTCTATCAGTGTATACATGTTTTCACCAAGGGCAGAGCAAAAAAAATCAATGAAGTCAGTGGTGGAATTCTGTTTGACATTTGTGTCTCTTTCTCTCTTATTTGAATGTCTCTTGAGAATTGTAAAGAGGATCTGTTCAGAAACTTTGTAATTTACAATATATGAAATCCACCATTTTGTTGAAATTTTTAGTCGTAATTATCTCAGAAAAACTGCAGCTTGGAGATAAACAAAATAAGATGCCTAGAGGGGGGTCGAACCCACACCTCTAAATTAACACTCAAGTCCAATATCATGTATGAATCTCCATCCAGGGTATACTATAGTTAAGTTAATAAAACAAAACAAAACAAGAAGAAAGAATAATAGTAATAGGAATTAAAAAAGAAAAAGAAGGTAGTCAAACAAAATACACAAACCAAGATAAAAACACATTTTTTTTAGCAAATTTCAAAATGACCTCATTTCGGCTCTAATAAAAACTTAGTATAAAAACACCATCACTTTTGATTTCCAACTTTTTCGCGCCACAATAGAATACAAATAACAAGCAATGAAAGCTGTCAAAAGAAAAGAGCTGAGTGAGATATTGGATACAAACATTTTTCGATTTTTGTTCTATACTTAAAAAATCTCATTGTTCTCAGCTGGTGTAACTACCATAATTTGGATAGGATTTATTTTCACGAATGTTTTCATTATCTGCAAATAATGTGGCTCCATCTGGCTTAAACTAGAATCGTTTCTATATCTCTGTTGTAAATTATTTAAAATACTAAATCCCAATGGAACACTTTTTCTTTTAATTTAGAGCAAATAAAAATTATTCTGAAACTCATATTTCCTGAACACATCCCAACAGCTGATTATGTCTAACATTTTTCCGACATTGGTTAATATGTACATCAACTTGCATATGTGTTGTCCCCACATTTTTACTTGCGATTATAGGTACTATAAGGCAAGTTATGCATTCGTCGAAAAAAAAAGTTTTGAGATAACAACCAAACATGACATTACGATGATAGCGAAGACGAAAAAAGATGGTCTAAAAATTCTGTCCGTCTGTATGTCTGTCTGTCTGTCTGTCTGTCTGTCTGTCTGTCTGTCTGTATGTATAGAGACCTACAGCCCAAACGGGTGGGCCGGATTGCTTCAAACTTGGTATATAGACTTTTTTAGGTATTGTACAGAGGGGAAATTGAAATTTTTTTTTTAGCTCAAAAAATAACGGTACCTGCCATACAACCGTTACGTTAAAGCTTATTTTTCTCAAAAACGGCTCTAACGATTTTTAATTAAAAAAATCAGTGTTGCTTTTTAGGTACGACCAATCATATGGCTGAAAAAAAAATTTTAAAAATGGCTAAGAACGGTACTTTCCATAGGACCGTTTTTTTTTTGCTTTCGACTATCTCGAAAACGACTCAACCGATTCTTTCGAAATTTCACACACATATAGCTGTAGGTAGCTCAATTTGTATTGCATACCAATATTTTTGAAAAATATATTTTTGTATTTTTAAAAGCATTTTTTAAAAAAAATTAAAAAAATTAATATTTTGAAAACTGCTTATTAAATTTTTTTCTAAAAATTTTAAATAAATGTATTTGCTGAATACCTATAAATTGGCGTTTTTAAATTTTTTTTAAAAAAATTTTTCAAAAAGTTTTTCAAAAAATACTTTTTTTCTCAAAAACCGCTCCACAGATTTTTATAAATTTATTCTCATAAATTCAAATTTACCCAAGAAATAAAATGGCGTACTTTTTTTTCATCTCAAATTAGTTTAAGTATTTATTTAAGAATTTTGAAAAATTTATTTTTATCAAAATCTCAAACCCTTAGACCACTGTCACACATTAGAGCAAGTTCGTGCGACCAAGTCGTGCATTTTATTTTACTTGCGATTATAGGTACTATAAGGCAAGTTATGGATTCGTGCAGAAAAAAAAATTTGAGATAACAATCACACATGACATTACGATGATGGAGAAGTCGAAAAAAGTGGGTCTGGGAATTCCGTCCGTCTGTCTGTCTGTCTGTCTGTCTGTCTGTATGTCTGTTCGCGCCTCTGGAGGCTGAACGGGTGGGCCGATTTGCTTCAAATTTGGTATTTAGGATTTATTTGGCCGTCCCTCGGAACATATTTTTACTTGCGATTATAGGTACTATAAGGCAAGTTATGCATTCGTCGAAAAAAAAAGTTTTGAGATAACAATCAAACATGACATTACGATGATAGCGAAGACGAAAAAAGATGGTCTAAAAATTCTGTCCGTCTGTATGTCTGTCTGTCTGTCTGTCTGTCTGTCTGTCTGTCTGTCTGTATGAAACCTACAGCCCAAACGGGTGGGCCGAATTGCTTCAAACTTGGTATATAGACTTTTTTAGGTATTGTGCAGAAAGGAAATTGAAATTTTTTTTTTAGCTCAAAAAATAACGGTACCTGCCATACAACCGTTATTTTAAAGCTTATTTTTCTCAGAAACGGCTCTAACGATTTTTATTTAAAAAAATCAGTGTTACTTTTTAGGTACGACCAATCATATGGCGGAAAAAAAAGTTTTAAAAAATGGCTAAGAACGGTACTTTCCATAGGACCGTTTTTTTTGCTTTCGACTAACTCGAAAACGACTTAACCGATTCTTTCGAAATTTCACACACATATAGCTATAGGTAGCTCAATTTGTATTGCATACCAATATTTTTGAAAAATATTTTTTTGTATTTTTAAAAGCATTTTTAAAAAAAAAATTTAAAAAATTAATATTTTGAAAACTGCTTATTAAATTTTTTTCTAAAAATTTTAAATAAATGTATTTGCTGAATACCTATGAACTGGCGTTTTTGAATTTTTTTTGAAAATTTTTTTCAAAAAGTTTTTCAAAAAAAACTTTTTTTCTCAAAAACCGCTCCACAGATTTTTATAAATTTATTCTGATAAATTCATATTTATAAAAGAAATAAAATGGTGTACTTTTTTTTCAGCTCAAATTAGTTTAAGTATTTATTTAAGAATTTTGAAAAATTTATTTTTATCAAAATCTCAAGCCCCAATACCACTGTCACACATTAGAGCAAGTTCGTGCGACCCAGTCGTGCATTTTATTTATTTTTGCTCTAGGTTCAAAAATAACGGCACCTTCCATACAATCTTGAAGACAAAAATTGATTTTCTCAAAAACGGCTCTAACGATTTTGATAAAACTTTCACAATGCTATTTGTGCAAGAAAATCTATCTTTTGATTTGAAATTTTTTTTCAAAATTTGTCTAATAACGGTACCTCTCATAGAACCAATATTTTCAAATCAAATTTTCTCGTAAACTATACATTCGATTTCAATAAAATTTTGGCCACAGAAAGTCATTCATAATTTTATTAATATGGCATTTCAAAATTTTCAAAAACTTTTTTTTTTGATTTTTTTATAATTTTTTCAAAAAAATTTTTGGTTTTCGAAATATGTTGGAAACGGGTACATTGATTTTTTTTAAATTATTTTTCAAATGTAAACTATAGATTGCCATATATTTGCATACTCAAATAAATTTCAAAATATTTTTTGAAAAAGTTTTTCAAAAATAACCTTTAAAAAAAAAAACTGGTCCAACGATTTTCAATATTTTTTTTTCCTAAATTACCGTATAGCTTTGAAATTTTATTGCATACTTAGTTTTTCCGAGAAAACTCTTAAACTAATTTAAAAAATAAAAGAATTTTCGAAATTATTTAATTTTTTTTTTAATATCCATATATGCAGCCACTACGCAATTGCTTATCATAAGAGCAAGTTCGTGCGACCCAGTCGTGCATTTTATTTTGTATGGAGTTAATACATATGCAAGTTGGTGTCCGAGTTCGCAGCTTGTAGGTTAAAAGAGAGCCACCGTCGAATTTGCCTCTCTCTATTAGTTTCTTCTCTCTGGTCCCGACTAGGTCGGAATCGCTTTGTTAACTGACTCAAATATACAATACATAATGAATATCTTAACTTGCTTTTTGCTGGCACGTATGTATGTGTTCTCGCTTGTTAGAGGGAAAGAGTAGCATGATGAAGTTTCCTTTCCTCGTATGTTTTTACGATACACATACAACCATCTTCTATAGAGCAACCAGGTAGAAGGAGAACTTTAACTTCTTGCAGTTATAAATAGAGAACCTGAACTTATCCCACATTAGATGAGGATTTTAAATTTCACATGTCAAAATTAGAAAAGTTAAAAGTATGAGTCTCCACTTTTTCATACATTTAAAAAAAAAATGGCTTAAACGGGCTGCAGAACAAATATTAATGTGTCCCACCATTTTTTCTCTTTTCTTTAGATTTTTCCAATGCAGTTCAAGTTATTCTCGAATTGATCGTACATATGTTATACGTATATCTATGTTTTCCAGACGTACATCTGAAGCAACATAGTTTATGCCTTCAAGAATTGAATACTTCCAAAACTGAATCCATCTATTTACCTTTAACTTCTAAAGCAATGATATTTCTTGGGTCGCACTGCACGAATGTCAAATGTCACTTTCTGGTAAGGATATCTAGACCTTTTAAATTGTGATGCAATTTTAATAAGTCACTAATTGCACTATTTTTAGATATAATTTCGGATTCAGTTAAAGTTCCTTTCTGCCACGGAAAACCAAAAACCAAGCAACTTAAAGTATTTTATTAAATTTTACAAAATAAATCTTTAAGGATACTCTTTAAAATGTACAAAATATATAAATAATTTCCAAACTATCAGATCACATTCACATTACACATTTCAAAAGTCACAACAAATTCAATTCGCCTTCAAGTCACTTGCACAATTTCAACATTTTACAAAACCAATAAACCATAAATTACTGTTCTGATGTGGTATAAACACCCCACCCCAAACCCCTCTTCCTTCACCATTATAACATAGACACACGTTCTTCTTGTGTATTACATACGTAAGCTGCAGCATTATGAAGCATGTTTCATATATCTAAATAGCCGCAAAGGATCTACCGCCATACCATTCAATTTTGTGATTTGTGTGCTCGAGGCAGCAAGCACATCAGACGCGTCTTTCATCTTCTGGTCCCCTCAATTTTCTTCCGTTCCATCAGGCTTTACGACTGGAAATTCTTATAGAGACATGTGTATGTGTGGGTACATATATATATATATATATAACACATCAGTGAAAAGGACATTTTAAAGAGTTTCCATTTTGAGTTCCCTCCAACTCGTCCTTGAGAATAACATCCTATTTTAGATGCATTCAAGGATAACATGGTACTACATCCTTTTAGTGACTGACTCTCTCTCTCTTTCTCGCTGCGTAATAAAATGGAGGATGTGTGTTTAGTCAGTGTGATGTAAGAAAATGAATACAAATGTGTGTGTGTGTGTATCTTTCTTCGCATTTGCTGGAGCTGCTGGTCGAAAAGCCACATAAGTGTTGTAAGTCCTTTGGCTATAAGTAGACGAGTCTTCAACATATCAGCGTGAACAAAGATGACGCCTCTCTTACTACATCACCACCATGCTGCCACCACCGCATCGCACCCGCCGCCACTGCACCAACATAGGTAGTAGTTGGTCTTCGTACATATGTTTGCGGCCAGACAACATTAACAATTCTCACGCAAGGATACACAGAAACCAACCAAGACCACAAGATGGTTAGTAAGCCTTTTGCAAGGATACCTTTAGAAGTCGCATTCTGTGTGTTCTGTTCTGTTCTGTTTTTGTGTTTTGTTTTGTCTTCTATGTTTTTGATTTATGTTCTCTCGGGAGAGTATATGCTGTATGCTGTATGCCGTATGGAACTGTGGTTTTGTGTTTTTTTTTTTCGACTATCCTTTACGTCTTCCTTGCTCCAGATTCCATCAATTATTCAGGATTCCATGATAAATTGCAGTAAGAAGTAAGGATTCCGCATGTAATCCACTGCACATAGATAAGGATATCTCTTGTACATGTTTAACTCTCTCCCTATATCCAACATCATCCTGGCGATCCCAATCCCGTTCCCACAGGACTGCCAGCTCCCAGGAAAGTATACTGCAATTCATTGTTAATTTTACTCAAATTCATGAACAGTATCTGGATTTTCATCGAAAGAGGATTGTAATGTTTGCCGAAGTTGGTTATCCTGGGCAATGTGCTTCCACCTGACCAAATTGCCAAATAAGGTCGCGGACGTCGTTGTGCCGGATAAAATGAGTATCTTTTCGTTCGTTCGTTCATTCTTTCGTTGGAGCAGCAGGGTGTTGCTGTGAAATATGAAATATTGTAACCAAAACTGAGGCAACCACTGCAACTAGGGGGGCGACGGACGGATCCGTAAATGTGGTTTCTGGTAGTTCATAACATTTTTTTTTTCTTCCCCTTTATTCCCAGGCAGTAAGCAGCATCCTTTCAGGATGAACTATATATAAAACATTGAATAGGTTTCGCAAGTCAGGTTTCCTTTTTTTTCTACTTCATAGGGATAGGTATCCTGCCCTATACATTGTTTGCCCGCCTTAAGGCACAGGATGACAGAGTGTGAGAGAGAGAGAAAAGATTGTCTGTTTTCGTTGCACAATTCGTTGAATTGGAAGAGATCGTGCTGATTGCAGTTTGAAAAGCGAACGAACAAAAAGGATTGGTATAGTTTGCTTTCCGTTTTGATGTACTACTCCTTGATGGGAATGAAAGATGTGGCTTATTCGTTTTTCGAAGTGTAACGGTCGGTATTTTATCGTGGCTGGACGAAGTGGTGAAGGCAATGGATTACAGTATATTTGTGGGTTTTTATTCTTTCTTTTTTTTTTGTGTTAGCGATGAAATCGGTTAAGGATTCTTTTTTTTTTTTTTTTTTTTGATAAATTTGAGAAGGAAAATTATTACTGAATGAAAATAAAGTGGATTTCGTGGAAGTCCTGTAAAGGGACAAGACGAGTTGATAACTGATGTATTTTGTTAATAAAAGTGCTTTGAGGATAAATTTTAAAATATTCCGAACAGTTTATAAAATAAAGTTGTTATTTACATAGCTATTAATTTTTTTTTCTCTAAATGACTGTTTCCTGAAACTGGAACAAGCTGAAAACTAAAATATTTCAAAACTTCAAAGCCCGCGAACACCTTAAATTTCCTGCAACGTTGCACGGAATATTTTTATTTATGCATGACGTACCTACAAGCTTGAGTAGAATTCTCATATCTGCTCCTATTACAGACTTGCTGTTCCATAATTCTCATAGAGGATAGGAAATGTTTTTTGTTTCTTCTTATTTAATCGGTGTTTCTGAGGATCCCTCCTTTAGGAACGATTTTAAGCTGAGAAATAATTTTTTAAGAGAGAAACACATTTCAATGACATTGATATAAGGTAGTAAATGGATGGTGTTAGTGTTGGCAGCGTGGAAAGAAAACACAGAATAGCGACCAACAGACGTATCTCTCAGTTTTTACTTGCGATTATAGGTGCTATAAGGCAAGTTATGCATTCGTGATGGTCTAAAAATTCTGTCTGTCTGTATGTATAGACATCTACAGCACAAACGGATTGGCCAAATTGCTTCAAACTTGCGGTATATAGAGTTTATAGAGGGGAAATTGACATTTTTTTAGCTCATAAAATAACTGTACCTGCTATATATTCGTTACGTTTAAGTTTATTTTTCTCGAAAATGGCACTAAAGATTTTGATTTACGACCAATCATACCTATGGCTAAAAAAAATTCTTACCAAATGTCTAAAAACGGTACTTTACATATGACCGTTTTTTGTTCGCTTTCGACTATCTCGCAAACGGCTCAACTGATATTTTCACCACACACATATAGGTGTAAGAAGCTCAATTTATACTGCATACCTATCAATTTGTAAAAAAATATTTGTTTCTATTTTTAATAGCATTTTTTTTTTCAATTTCTCTAAAAAAATTAATATATTTTGAAAACTGATCATTAAATTTTTTCAAAAATTATGAATAAATGTATTTGCTGAGTACCTACCTATGATATGGCGGTTTTGAATTTTTTTTTGAAAAATGTTTTAAAAAAGTTTCTGAAACAAAAAAATTTTTCTCAAAAACCGCTCCACATTCTTATAAAGAGTGGCCAATAATAAGAGGCCATGTACCTAATAAGGCCCACCAAACCGATTTTTTTTCTCACACCTTCCCCCCAAACATTAACCTCCCACCCCCACATACAACCACCAACCAACAGCCCACTATTTTTGACACTTCCCTCCCAAACAAATATAAAATACTTCCCCCAAATCCAACCACCCACTCCACCTACAACCACCTGCTACTCACCCACTATTTTTTACACTTTTTTCATCACCCCCAATCAAATCAATAATCCCCACCACCTACAACCGCCACCCAACCACACACCATATTTTACAATTCCCCCCAAACCATACCAAATCCCCCCAACACCAAACACCCATCCTACCTACAGCCACCAACGAACCACCCATTATTTTTGCCCATTTTTCCTCTGCCGGACAACCCCCCCCCCCCCCACACACACACACACAACACACACACACACCACAACTTACAATCACCGACCAACCAACAACCTCCCCTCCCACTTTATCGACTTTCTAGGCTATCAAAGCAGATATAACGTGATAAAAAAGCTTCCGGGGCCTTTCGTCCTTAATTTGCGTATAAACAATATTTAATTGGCCACTTTTTAAATTATCATTAGAGAAGAAAGTTTTGCGTATTGGATAGGAACTATAATTTGGTCCCGCTCCCCCTCTTCCAACATCACAATATCTGATTGATATTGATCTCTTATTCTTCATCTCATTTCACTCATTCCCAGATTTTAAATCTTGAAATGCCATCTATCAATCTTAGCAAACTTGTTTCGACAATAATTTAATTTAAGTTTACAAACAAGAACCATAAAACTGGGAGTCATGGGAAAAGCCAAGTTGATTTTTCTTCCTTGAAATTGAAAATCATACAAAATCAATCGATTTTCTTTGTTCTAATTTTTCTTAGAATATACTTTGTTTTAGTGATTTCACCATATTGTGCTGACGACTGTATCCATAAATCCAGCACTAAACCCGTAATTTTAATTGTTTTTCTCGTAAAAGAAAACCCCCTCAAGCTCAAGCTTCAAGAAGTGTTAACATAAAATGTATGCAAGTTGGTTTTTATAACAATCCAACATTTATTACGGATATCGGATCGGATCAATCAATATGATGGAATTTTTTTTATTATCAGCCATAAAATATGAAATTTTCACATAATCGAGGGAACCATAATTTGGTATTTTCTTTTTATTTTATGTGACAGATGTAAGCATTTTATGTGAGAAAAAGTCGCAGATACTTGCATTTTATGTTTGTTTTTCCTTTAATTTCGTGAAAGGCATCTTTAAAAACTTGAAAGTTGGAAGTTTTGCATTTCTAGTGTGTCAACAAAAATTGAAGTTATATAAAAGAGAGATGGGTTTCGAGCTTTCCTTTGTTCTATGGGTGGGAGACTATATTATTTAAATCACTATAAAAAGATGCGTTTTAATGTTCTTGCAAGAACTTATTCAACGACAGATTTTGCGGAAACTTTAGCTCCAGCTATTACACTGTAAGTAAGCTTACTTAGCAAGCTTCTATAAAGCCACTCTAAAGAATCTTTTTTTTTGTTTTGCCCATGTTTTTATCAAAAAAAAAAATTTTTAATATAAACTCTTGATTATTTGCATATTAATCATGTTGAACATATTTTTAATGAACATAATATTTCAGCTGAGTCAGTTAAGCGAACCATGTTGTATAAGGTTTAGAAGTGAAATTCTTTTAATATGCTTCGATAAAGATTCGGTAAGACTTCTGCTTTGTTTATGTCTACGCGTATACATTTGCTGTATATGTTTTCATAAAAGATAGCCTTTCCACCCAGCGTTTAGCTCACTATTCATATTTTAAATGTACAAAAATTGCGGGTGGCAATGATACAGTGGATGGTTGCTAACCTAAGAGTTGTGGGTTCGAACCCCAGCCTCGGCAGCAACTTTTCAATATTCCCCCCAACTGCAACTGGACGCCACCCGTGGGATTTTCATGAGATTAATATCACCTATTTCTCAATCCATTGTACCAACAAAAAATCTTTCCTATTTTTCTATTCCTTCTAACTATTGACGTGCAGATTGCATTCAAAAGACCTTGGGTCTTACAGGCATATAGTTAAAATTATTATTTAAAAAAAAAATGTTTAACTAAATACTATAGTACTTATTTTTCAAGAGCTGTTTATAAAATAAATACATTATTTTTAGCTGTTTTTCGATATCATAATTGATGTGATTTTTAATTCATTAACGCTCAATCAAATAGTGCAGTTTTTACTCCAAAAGTCGAAGATTTATAAATTAACATTTTATGGAAATCCTTTGCAGGCTTCCTTGTAGATGCTACGATTTCTTCAAACATCTAAATTGAAATCCAACTTTTACCAACTTTGTAACCTTTTGAAAAATCGGTTATAAAAAAAATAATAAAATTCCAGTTATACTCCATTCAAATCATAAATCACGAATATGATTCTCCTGCCTCCTTTCCTTTCCATCGCTTCCTTTTTTTATTTTTCTCAAGTATTTATATGATTTCCAACAACTTACCATCTTCAGATTCTGTCTCGAAGAGGTGTTGACATAATTGTCCATGGGTGTTTGTGTACCAACACCATATGTACTACATATGTGTACTTCGAAGAAAGCTGATGCTAAGGATGTTGCTTCTCAGAAGATAAGGATATTTTTTTTATAATTTAAAAAAATTATGAACAAACATGGTTCTGCTGGTGGTATAAAAAGAAAAGTAGGTTATGTATTACTCATAGCTACAATATGTTTACATAATGCAAAAGGATCTACTTTAATTTCTAAAAAATCCTGGCTTTTCTGTTCTGACTAAAAAATTTTAAATGTTTAAATTATTATTATTTTTCTAAATCAAAATGTATTATTATGTTTTATAAAATGAAGTCCTTGTTTTCCTTGTTTTCATGAAATTTTATGTTTCTTTGGTTCGATTGGAACGAAGGTTTTTGAAGGCGAAAGCTATTTTTAAAATGTTATTGAATTTAGCTTGTAGTATAAGAATTGATTCAATATAAAATGTTGCTCCTTATTACTGTTTTGTTCCAGACTTAAAAGAAAAGGAACGCAAAATGAACATGTGAGTATATTGACATGTGCAGAATCCACAAAACAAAACAATTTTTTAAAAATATGGTACATGCGAACATATTACAATGATCACGCTGTGGAGCAATGCTTAGATAATAAAATGCACGACTGGGTCGCACGAACCTGCTCTTATTATATTAACCAGTATGTATTTTGATTTTTAAAAAATACAAAAAAAAAATCCTAACCAAAAGATAAACTGTTTACAAAAAATTGTTGGAGCCGTTTTCGAGAAAATCAATTTTCTTCTTCACGATTGTATGACAGGTACCGTTATTTTTGGGCCTAGAACAAAAATTAAAAATAATTTCCGAGGGCGGCCAAACAAATACTAAATACAAAATTTGAAGCAAATCTTCCTATCCGTTCAGGCTCTGGAAGTGCAAACAGACAGACAGACGGACGGAATTTCCAGAACCACTTTTTTCGACCTCTCCTTCATCGTAATGTCATGTGTGATTGTTATCCCAAAATATTTTTCTTGCACGAATTCATAACTTGCATGATTATTGTATGTACCTACAATCGCAAGTAAAAAAAAAACACTCATACGCCACAGTATAGAGTTTTAATAAGTCAGTTAATTTTTTAGGTTTAATGCCTAATAAATATACATACTCCTGGACGTACAAAAGATAATATTCTATTACTCAAGGAGACAGGGCGAACTTACTTGGGGAATGGAGCTGTGTTTTTTAGAGCATTGTATATTCGTGTTGTGTGGCTGAAGAACAAATCTCTGTACTTAATGATTTCTGGCTGGCGTCATTGGGCGGTTCTTCTTTGAAAATAAGTTGGGCCAAGCATTTACAGTAAATGAAGTTCGCTATTTCAAGATGGTAACGTACTTTTTGTGGCCAGATGATATGGAGCTGGACGATATGTCGCGAGAGAAATTAAATGTTCGTGTTATTCCACGTCGTAGCGTCATTGTGGCGATGTCAATTGGCCGCCATGATCATGTGATTTGACACCATTGGACTTTTTTCTTTGGGGATATTTAAAAGAAAAAGTGTACGTCGATAAGCCAAGAACAATTCAAGATCTTGAGGATGATATAATTCGGCACATTAACGACATTGAACCTTAAAATTATGCCTCAGAGTTATTCAAAATATGGACCATCGGACAGAGGTATCCCACGAAATTCTGAAAGTGGTTCCATAAAACTGGGAAGAGTGATTTAAGTGCAATCATAGAATCAAAATATTTAGATTTTTTAAGCAATAAGAACATCTTAATTTAATAAAGAAAGTATTTTGACAAACACCACCAGCTTTGAAGAAAATAACGTGTAAGAAACTATCACCAATTATGTTCAAGATGGGACTCAGCAGGGTGCCGTGACATTTGCCCATGTGTCATATGGCCATATTTTGAAATATAGCAATATGACACTTTATATGACACTAAATGTCATATAACCATCATTTTCTAGTGTCACTTTCAAATGCATTTTCTTACCCCTCAAAAGAACTTGGAAAATTCTAAATTAAAAATGGTTCATTAAGGAACTGAAAATATTTATTCAAAATAAATGTGGATATAAAACAATATGGCATGACAGATTTTGAAAGTGTCAAATTGCCATTTTTCAAAATATGGCCATATGACGCATGGCCAAATGTCATGGCACACGCAGCAGACGTATAGATTTGAACAACCAATAAAACGTAACGTTCCTGAGAGTAACGAAGTCATTAAAATTATACAGTGTCAAAAAAATGTATCGTCAAAATAGCGGACCCTCGAGTCTTAACATTACCCAACCCAATTTGTATGAAGATTTAGTTTACTCTTTCGAGCTCTGCCACGCAGGGATTTGAAGTGGATGATAGTGATAGTGCTGTCTTTGAAGGCTTGCTTGTTTGTCATGGGACAAACGTTGTCAACAACGGACCTAAGATATCCCTTCATGAAAAAATCTCATGCCCAAATCAAAAAGACGCGCTGTCAGATCAAATCAAATTTCAAAGAGATTTTTAGGTAAGGAATCTGTTACGAAAAAAATCCATTCAAACTCTTGGGGTGCTGGGTGGGGCGCGTCTTGCTAAATCCAGACAGCTTCCAACTCTATTTGTTTCAATTCAAACAAGAATTTGTTGTCGCAAACAGCTTTATGCAGATCGGGGCTTGTGTGTGCGTTGATATTTACTAGGAATGGAAGGGACCTACACCCGAATCCAAATGGTAAGCAAAGAAGCATTGCATTCATGACAAAATTTATCCTTGGATGATTTGCCATTTCCTCGCCAGATGCAGTACCTCGCAAAACTAAGCAAATAAAAACGAACTTCAAACAAAAAAGACAAAAGTTTTGAAGACCATTTCTATTAAGGAAAAGCCAGTATTATCCAGATTTGTGTTTGCATTAATTTATAATTTATGTATTCAATCACCAAGAAACAATAAATCAAAATCAAAACTTTAATTAAATTTCAAAACAGTATCCCACTTTGATTTAGAGTTAATTTAATTTTAAAATAATAAACGCACGTAACCGGTCATGATGGATTCTATTCCATTCTCCATTCTCCATGCCATGACAATACAAATTTGTGTCATCCTGATATGGCTTTTTAAAATTCCACCCATCATTCCCAATCCCCAATCGCAATCCCAGGACAACCCATCTATACCACGAAAACATCAGCTGAAATATCCAAGTTGACCCTCATTCCACACCATTCAAGCATATAAATTCCGATCCTAGAAATAAATTACCTCTGGCCATCTGAAAAGTCATCTAAATTCCAATCTTCTCACTCCTATATATAATAGACGTATACGAGTATCATAGTATATAGTATTATAGAGGAGTTACCTTGGTGTATTTTGCAGGTTCGGGTTTTGATGGAATCATTTCCATAAATTCAAATCCTTTATTCATGCTTGATTCGATTAGCATACTCGTACACCAAGCAATATACAGAGAGTGACTGTCATGCCATACCATGCCAGATCCCAGATCCTAAAACCCAGAATCAACTTAAAACATTGAATTCATTTAGTCCCATATCCGACCATCAACAAACATCCCTTTTCTCCGTCTGCGTCTGCCCCAAAAGTTAGATTCATCAAAGTCAAACGCTCGATTAATGTTGAGATTGATGTGACAACAACAAATGACTAAAACATTCGCATCCTAGATACTCGTACATAACGCACGAATAAAGTTCTCATGCGCTGCGAATTTATGGCAGCAAAATTTAAACTTTTCTCCAAATTGGTTCTTAGATACATTTATTCAAAAAAAAAAAAAAATATGTCGTCCTTGTAGACTTCATCCTAATCCCCTACTCGCGCACTGCTCCCGCTCCACCATAATGCTGTCCTGAATAATATTTTCCATCATCTTCGTCTTCTGCAAAAACTCGGTCAAGAGCATCTGGGAAAGTTTTTTTTTTTTTTTGTGTTCAAAAGTGTACACTTCAACTTCCAAGTTGAAGACGCGCGCTAATGAGATAACATACAAAGTGAAAATGAAAATGAAAAATTCACTTTGCTCCACGTCCTTTCTGAGAGAGAGAGGAGATGAGGAAAGTGTTAACGACAATGGAAGTGATTACGGTACCTATAAAATATTATAAGGCTAAGATGGTGGCACGCGATCTTGATGATGTGTAAATGCGAATGCGAAAGAAAGTCAAGGTAACGAATGGCGGCGCGCGGCAGCAATACGAGCATAACTGTGCCAAAAACTGGTTCTTCAGATGGCAAGTGAAACATTTGCTCTTTCTTTCGAGTGAAAATAAAGATATTTAATATTCAATTGAGATGTTGGAAGAAAGTTGGCATGCATTTGAATTTTTTTGTTATCCTCTTTATTTTTCAAGGAGGTGGGAATCATGGGCTGGAAAAATATTATGATTTTGAATAGAGAAGACAGAAGTCGATGTTTTTGTGGAATTTTTTTTAGGCATTATATAAAATAGGTTGCCTTTTTGTAGGAACAGCATACTGTCTATTTGTGAGCAACTGTTTTTTCTTTCATGGAGATATCATCCAGGTTCTATAGCAGGGGAAGCGAGGTTGCGTTACCCCACTTGGCACCTGGTCTCAGTCCGCAAGATGGAGTGGCTTCTTCAGCAAAGTGTTTCCTATGTGCAATGTGCATATAGGGCAGAGGGCGGTTGTATGGACAAAATTTAGGTTGTTAAAATGAATACCATACCCCCCGAATTGGGTCCTAAAATGGATTTTTAAATTTTGTTCTTAATTTTTAAATGACCGCTAGGGGTCTCGCGCTCCAATGCCACCAATCTATCAATTCGAAGTATTTCCCGGCTTCAAAATTTGAGCTTGGAAGCTGAAACTTCCGAGCGATCGTCCGTGTTCAGCATGTTTTCCGCTAACATTGCCATATCTTACCCTTTGATACAAATTATATTTTTGCGTGAGTTCCAGGATACCTATACCGAAAATGTGTTCATGATAATTGGGCCTTTTCTTTTTTGCAGAAAACAAAATGTTACTTCTGCACATTCTTAAACCGTGATTTATGATTTTTTTGTCTGAATAGAAACAAATAAAAGTTGAAGCTTTCAGCAAGAAGAGGTCAAAGCCTACACAGCAAGAGTTTGCGTGGATGTTCTGCGTGAAAGATTTCTCGGACACCAGGTAAGTCTGAAACCAGTACCCCGAAAAATTCCCACACTCCTCTTGCCTTTTGCCTACCACAGTACAGTGTTAACACATAAAAGTCAAAACGTTTCATTTAAGGCAGCGAAATACCTTTGCCAGGTACACCTTTTCTGCAAAAGTGCCAAGCCCAAGCCCTCAACATCGAATCATGGGAGAGATTTAAAATAAAGAATCAGCTTAATAAGTAAGTGGTATCTTTGAATAGCTGTATTGGAAATTCGTGTGACGTATGAGTAGATTTGGTTAGTTGTAACTCAACAAGCTAACTGAAAAGTTCAGCCATTTGCTATAGAAAGCGGCCTTTCTTTCAGAATTGAAATGATATTAATTGTAATAAAGATGAGCCTCCGGGAAGTTGAGTAATGAAGGACACCTTCTTGCAATTATAAGATGCAAATTATCAGTCTCATGCGATTGAGTCTATCATCTTGAGAGTTCATAAGAAAGATGCTATAGATGCACTCGTATTATATCCCCCTAACTTTCGATGTCAGGAACTGAGGTGCCTGTTTCGGAAACGCTTTCAGATTTTCCATCCGTGTTTGAAGGAGTTGTATTTTACCACACACGAAATGACAACCTTTCTGAACAACGACAAACGACTACCAGATATGGTGATATAGACTGGATGTCTCCTCCAAAATTAATCTAGTCAGCTCGAACTTTTTGGTTCATCCTCAGATATTGAAGACCTAAAATATCTGTCATCTAGGTTTTTCTTTAGCCAAAGGCAGCCCGAACCCCGAAGTCGTGTATTACTGAAAAAAGTTAAACGAAAATAATTTCACTCCCTTGTTTCATCAATTAAGAAACAACTGCTGTAAGAATGGAGACAGCTGGTTTAGTCATATATCTTGCCTATGGCCAAACAGTTTTGGGGGGAAGGCATTGAAGAACAAATTTTCATCATGTTCGGTTCTGCTATTAGCACTCATTTCTCTAGACTAGAATTAACGAGAAAATAAGATGATTCAAAGAAAGAAGCGAAAAACATTGGCTTAGACAGTATTCTCTACGAACCATCAAGTTTGTATCTAAGTATACTTAAAGCTACAGAACCACAATTCCTCAAACTTTAAGTAAAAATATCTGGTTTTAGGCTAAGTTCACACAAGTAAATTTTACTAACCTACTTACGTAAGTCTTACAGAAGTAACATACAGGAAAGTTTAAATGGACTTTCAGTGAGAAATATTTCCCACTTATCACACAATCCATAGGAAAATTCTGTGAATTATATTTCTTTGAAAAAAAAATGGTTGTCTGTAAAGTCTGTTTACAAACCGATTTATTAGACGTTATCACGTCAAAAAAAATCATAAAGACTGAAACTTTTTTTTGAAGTAATAAAAGTTAAGAGTAATAGAAAGTTCATTGCCCTGTGCAAAAAAAAAATACAAAGTTAAACCATTCTAAGTATGTGCAAAGTGTCCTCACTTCAGAAGACTTTAATAAATTACTCTTTCCTTGTCCACTTTCAAAGTTTCAAACCAAGTTTTCCATTTTTGTATAGTCTTTGATTTTTGAAATAACGTCAACAGTGTTGCCACACAAAAACTTAATATTACACGTTACCACATCCAGCTGACTGAACAGGACATATAGCAAACTTACTAGCCATGTTTTTGTATATAAGTGAGTACTACTAATAATAATTATTTCAAAACACCGCACACAAAAAACTGTCCAGCCAAAAGTTACAAAAAAGGACTCGAAAACTACCCATACCCAGCCCCAGTCCACTTCGCTCCACAACCAACACCAACACCATTGCTCACAAAAACAAGGAAGGATTCTCTAAGGGTAAAATAATTTTGAGGTTTCATTATGCAAGTACCTACCTACTCATCTGGTCAATTCGTCCTTATGATGGTGCTGGTTGTGGATATCCTTCGTCATCGTTGAGGAAAGAAGAACAAAAACCAAAACCACAAGCTGTGTTGCAAGCTGATTTTGTACAATGTAGTTGGCACTCAACAAAAACCGCTTCATTTACACAAAAAAATAAAGAAAAAAAACTTATCCACAAGTCCTTTTTTATAAGTTTTTTTTTTTTTTTATCATTTATTTTTATATTTTCAAGTGTTCTCGTTGAGGCAGGCATTGATGAGAAAAAAAAGGACTTTGCTTATAAAATGAAGATGAAACAACGACGAAGACTGAAGGAAAAAGAAATAAAAAGCAAATTGCATCTAACGGAAATTTGTAAGCGTTGTTTCAGAACATTTTGCTTCAAAATGGCAAACAATGTGATTTAGATTTCAAATTTTAAGATAATTAAGAAAGAAATAATTTCAGGATGTTATTTATTCCGTTGTCTGTTAGCAAAGCAAGGCAAGGACACACAGAGACCATCATTTTCGGTTTCATAGAAAAATGGCTTATTTGCATTTTAATTTTTTTCATTTGAATTTTTATTGCTTTTTCAGCAAAGTACCTATAAATGAGTCTCTGGAAACGAGGTGCTAAATGGAACATTTTAATTAGTGACGGAGGAGTCAAGTGTTTCTTTTTGTCTTCTTATTAATAATTTTATTTATTTTTATGATATTAAAGATATTTTAGTTTCATAATTTATTTAACTTAACATAAAAATTAGCGCAAAAAATTGATTATGAGATAGACGTTTAGAAGATTTGACATGAATGACAAGGTCGCATGTCTTTGGTTTATTGATAATTTAATGACAAGCTTATTTTACATTTTCGGAATAATTGCGTTTACTTCAATAACATCCCTGGATTGTACGTATGCTCACATGCTACATGCTTGTGTATGGTACCTGTTTGCCATGCTGGTATGTTGGACTTGGACACTGCCCTGCAAACCAAACCTCAGTAGTTTTCTGGAAAGCACTTCTGCAACCAAAATATGTATTCTTCGAATGTGTGCAGCGCAGCGATAAAATTTGTACTTTTGAAGTATTTATCTTAGTACAATATTAAGATTTGAGAAAGTTATTGAGGTTCATACTTTCGATGAATGTATTTCCATTGAAGTAAGTACTTCTTCAGAAGTAATCTGGTAGTGCTTATATCAGTACTTTTATTGGCGAAAAGTGCAGTACTGTGTTGAAATTTTTTTGCTTTTGGGTTAGAAAGAGATAGTCCCATTGCGTATTCTTATATAAAACCTCCTTTAACAACTGATTTTTTGCCAAGCGCCTATTCTTTTTCAGTGCGAACAGAGTTCTTCTCTAACGTTTGTACATAGTCGACTGTGTTCCATACTGCTTCTTTTCTTTTAAGAAATAAAACTGAATATTTTAATGAATAACCGACCTGAATGAATCTCAATGAAATTTTTTTTGGGAAAACCTCTGTGAGGAAAAATACTAATTTATTAGCTCGCTCGTTGCTGGCACTTTCTAGACTAACTCAAAAATAATATATTATTACAGAGAACACCGCAGGCTAACATGAAACATATATAATAGAGTACATATATGTAGGTGTTGATTGTTGTGTTGGTACATAATGCTACTTGCTCGTCAGCGCTGTCTTCTTCAGATTTTAGGTATTTTCCTTCATATGGCTACCATACGGAACAGAATGGTTATTGCTGTAACCTTCTCAGGATAAATTCAAATCGAGAAGACCACGACCACGTCATGTTTGGTATCTAAGTGTTGCGTTACGGGGCTTAAGAAGAAGACAATAATATTTTATTAAAAGACTTATCAATATTCTTTATTAATGAAAAGTATAATATAAGATTAGCAAAACTCGTGTTCAACTTTCTAACAAAGTGTAAGAGAAATTGGAATGTCAAAGTGACATTTGATTATGTCATATTTAGGGTGAGTGCTAATATAGCACTTATTAGGAATGATGGATGGAACACTAAGACTTTTTAGTTTTAACAGCTGTGGAATGCAGTAATGGTGCTCGAAATTCACAGTATCTTACAAGTAATATGTTGTAGTATAACTAGGTGTGAATTTTATAGCCAGACTCAAGTAAACAATGTAAGCCATCAAAAATAGAATTTAACCTCGCTTTGGGAATTGGGATCGCTAACTGAGTATAAAAAAACAAAATGCTGAAAGGTCCAGGTAGGTCTTCGAACGCATACACATACAAAAATATATGTAGAGAATAGGGTATCCAACAGTTCGTTTAAGATGTACTGTAGCTCTCGCTTATGTTTTGTTAAACTCACCGTTCGTATAATGGAAAATGTTATTTTGTACTCTTTAAAAACAAGGTGATCAGTGCGAGTGAGCGAGGTGGTATTAAATTGATTTTGGTTGGTTTGTTGGAATAAAATAATTTCTATTTAATTAATTTTGAAAGCTCTTGTTGAAGTTGGGAGAAATAAAAAAAAAGAAGAAGAGATAACTTTTACAATTTGATTGATATCTGCATACAAATATTATAGGTTCGAGTAGGTTATACTGTTAACAACATCATTGTAAGACAATTTAAAAAGATAGTGGCCTAGGGTGGCTGCCCTGAGGAATACCTCCAGTACAAAGGATATGATTGGAAACGTCACATCTGAAAAGAACATTTGTATGCACTTACATGATCGGATAAGTGGTTAGAGCAAATCCGACAGTGAATCTTTGGTGGATCTACAAAGCTGGCAATGGCGGGTAGAAATTAAGTTATGTGGAGTGGTTTAAGGCAACAAAGTTTTTCCCTTAACATTTCCCATCTCTTCTGTAATGTCTAGCTGAAAGTACTACCAATTAAGCTTCAGAGTCAGAGATTTGAAAACTTAACTCTTAAATTTTTTTTTTCGAAAGTTTGCTTTTGATGGCTCAAAAAATGAAGATGGGGTGGGAGGCTGTGTGTACGCAGAAACACAAGATCTTAGTCTCTCTTTCCGACTCCCTTACCATTATTGTATAGCGTGTTCCAGGCGTTACTTCAAGCGATAAAAGAACCCCTATCCTGGCTCAAAGAAAACGTGATATCCACGTCGAATATCTGTATCTTCTCAGACAGCCAAGCAGCATATCACTGGGAACGGTTTCCAAAAACTCAGCAACTGTCGCTCATCTCTCGTGGAGATGGCAGAACAATTCAATATTCACCTTTTATGGGTGCCAGGACATATAGATATGTATTCCAGGAAACTGCGAGGCCGATGAGCTACCCAGAAATGGAACTGGAATTTCACCTTACAGGATGAACATTGGTATTCCCATCACTACATGTAAACTTAATGCCATGAACAAAACAAAAATCTAAGATGGACAAACTTAACCAAGTGTCTGGCGACCAAACAGATCTGGCCAACACTGGATCCAAAACGCACCAAATGTTTGTTATCTGTTGGAAACTGTCATATAGTAAGATATGCTACCAGACTAGGCGTTTTCTCAAACGACTTCTGCAGAAGTTGCATGGACGAGAAGGAACAACAAACTATAACTCATCTTCTTTGTTCATGCTCTGCTCTCTCACAAAGACGAAATCTACATAAACTCAAACAGACATCCACTGTCTCCATATCGCTTGTTTTATTAAAAGTTCCAAATGGTTTTCAAATTAGTAAGGAAGTGCCTATCACCTTCCTATGTGAATGTGGTATCACAATGGACCTAGTACCTATTTGGTCTTAGCGTGGCAGTAGTTGCCGGACAGCCACCTTAACCCAACCTAACCTAACTTTTCTTTTAATAACTTTAATAATTAAACAACATTGTGGTGCAGACATTTTAACTGAGAAAATCCTCTTACCAAGCTTAAAAGACTTCCATTATCCATCTCCAAGTGAAAAAGAACCCTTTTTCTGTATAAGTCCTTAATATATTGTTTGTTTGAAAACTGAAAATATAGTATAATCTTTATCCTTGAAACAACCTCTTGTTTTCTCCATTTTCCAATTATTTCAATCTTCCCTGTCCGTCCAAGTTATGTAATAAAGGTATTGTAAAAAATAACTCTCTTGAATAATTCATAGACTAGAAAAAAAAAAATATAAAACTTAATTAATTCCTCTCGAAAGGAAGTAAAAGTGCCTATCTTTTCCAACACAAAGCCAAACGAAATTCTCACCCTAAGTTTGTGGATTCTATACCTGGTTCTCCTCATCTCATCGCATCGTCCTGAATTCTTCAAAGTTCATTAAAAACCTTTTCATATCCCTCAAAAATAGAACAAGTCATCAGGAGAATACATTATAAAGGATGACCTATTTCAACCGTAGTTCCATATTCCTATTTTAATTTTCATTTTTTTTTTTTTTTTCATTTTTCATCGAAACCACACAGAAAAAAGTTCATATCACGAATTTTCAAACTTCATATTTTCGAAAGTGTAAATTGTGATAGTCGAGAGCCCCCACCACCAGTACCATGTAGAGTATATAACCTATCTAGACAATAGCTTTGAAACTTTTCACTGCGCCTATGTGTGCACAAGAGTGCGTTATCCTTTGACTGTTTGCAGCAGGATGCATATGCAAGCATCCAAGGTACAAGTATATCACACATTCACACATGAGGGCGTTTGAGTAAATTTCCATTTCAATGGATTTTGTTTTTCGTTCGTTTCGTAACGTGAAAATAGCCAATATTGAGATATCCTTGATGTTGATGCACATCCTGATTTGGTGATGAAATTCAAATTGGGCACGTGTAAAATTAAAATGGATGCAAAAAAAAAAATTGAAAACTCCAACCAGAACTTCCTTACGTCCGTGCGTCGCCGTCCGTCGGTCGTCAGTCCACAGGACAGTTTATTAGGAAGTTTTGCTGAATGCAAAACGTTCCGGAATATTCTGTTGGGTTGGATTGCGATTGCTAGGCTTAATTCGTTCGGTTCGAAGTTTTGGACAGATTTCCTTTTATTTTTGCGTTATCAGTGTCAAACTTGAACGATAGTGGTGTTACCATTTTGTCTTTTTTCAAATTCACTATTTATTCCACTGGCAATTTACATCATTCCGAAATGAAATAAATTTTAATTTGTGCGTCTTTTTAAATCCAAGTTTCTGTCATTTTCGTTTCTAGAGAAAAGAGCCCATAATTGCACGATCATGCTCCTACCAAAAGTTTCCTTCAACGAATCAATTATGGCAAACGCTGAGCATGTGGAGTAGTTTTGTTGGGGGGTTCAAAATGAATCGGCACAATTTGCATGCGTTTTTCAGGCATCAGTCGATTCATGATAGAATGGAATACCAGACTAAAGATAAATCATAATGGCAGATGACAAAATGGCGCTCAAATGAAACCATAGCTGCCAGCTTACGGTTTAGTACTGAAACGCTGTTGTACAGTTCAAAATATCAGTTCTCTATGAGGAGCCTTAGTCTATAGAATCTCCTCAAAATTGCCTTCATTAACTAACTTCAAAATTCAGTTAATTTTTAGAGAACTAGTTTTCCACATTCACTTATTATTTTTGGCTGCCGTTTCTTCCTGTTCATCGAAAGATTAACATCTGACACTGCTATACAATCAAACCCAGACATTGCATGCAGTATCGAAAGTTTATGGCACTACGAGACTAAACAGTAAAGGTGCCAATAGCTCTCCCTGAAACCAACCTTTTGTAGTGATGATTCGATGGACCTCTAGAATATCCATTGACCACTGCAATTCTAGTGTTACCACTTTGTTATTGTGATGAGAACACATATCCTTGCGAGAACGATGTCGAATGCTCTTTCTATGAATAAGAAAGCGGCAGAATTATAGGATGAGACAACCCGAAGCTTGAAAGGAGCCAAAAAGTACAGCACGAACAGGAGACAAAGGATATAAGGAAACACTACATATGTATATATATTCTCTCATTTCTTTTTTCTATATATGAAAATGTTCTCTCTCTTTATCGTGACGCATTTTCGTTTCATTGAGTTTCATACTACATACAACGTAGCTTCAATTCAATAAAAAAAAAATCAAAGACTCTGGTCACACTAATTCCAAGATAAACTCAGATCTTGCTTCTTTTTTTTTTTGTACACTTCCTCCTTCCACTAGAAATAATATTTCTTTTTTCTTCGATAGATGTTTAAAACAAACGACCACACGTCCTGCTGAATATTTCCGATGCACATTCATCAATCATTCGTGTGTATTCTCGTAGTGTACTGAATGTTTCAGGGATTTAGATGTGTCCTCAAAAAATGAACGAGTGACAGGGTGACATTGAAGAGCACAGAAAAGGGGACAAACTAGAAACAGCATCAGCAGTAGGAGTAGGAGTAGGAGCAGTTGCCGGGACTAATACCAAGAGCAAGGAGAAAGGATATGCACTTCGTTGTATGTTTGCACAAAATGTAAGTGGGATTTCCGTCGTCCTTGTTGTTGATATAGCAAATTTTGTGTTTTGGTTTCGAAGCGAGCCGGTTCGGTTCTCTCCTACGTATTTTTTTTTTTTTTTTTTTTTTGTTTTCTCTTTTTTTCTCCGATCGGGGGTGCTGGACTAAAAAAGTTGATAGAATTGCAAATTGCAAAAATGGTTGGCGATAACTAAAACCGATGTATATTGCACGAAGTCTGTTACTTATTCGACAGAGCATCCTGTGCGGGTTTTTAATGGATTGTGTGGGTTCTGGGTGAATGCAATGGAATTTTTTGTTAGTTCTCCCGGTTTTGGTGTGTTATTTTGGCCCTGACCAGACCAATGCCAAAGGATACAAATTGGAATCATCGGAAAAATTGTCAGCGAGATTTTATCTGCTGTCGTCTGGGGATACAAAAAAAAGAGCATGTAAAAGAAACACCATCTTCATGGGGATGTCATCCATAAAAATATGTTGGCTCTGGACAATATGAACTCAGAATTTTAAGAGTTGGTTGGAATTGGTTTTTGGAATTTTTGTTTTTTTTTTTTTTATAAAATCTATTTTATGGAAAAATAAAACTCAAGTAAAAACTTGAAAATGATATCTCATTTTGTTCAAGCTATCGAAATCCATTCTAAGCTAAGTCTAATTCAATAAACACACAGCAAATGACAGCTGTCAAAACCGATTCAATTGCTCTCGAATCAATCATCATTTTGTTTGCTTGTCATTGAAAAGAATTTTCGAAAAAAAATATCAAGATATCGATTATGTTAATAAAATCACTTCCGGTTCCGATAGTTGACATTTTCTTTTTTTTTCGATAACGATAACATTCTTATTCTATCGTTGAACGTTTATCGGTCTCACTTATACGGCGTTATAAGTCGTCGGTCGTATAGTATACTGTATACCCAATAGGTTTTCCAAGTCTCAATAATCACTCTAGAATCACTCGAGGCAAAAAAGGAAACACCTCCTCATTTTCCAGAGTTGTTATTCCCAGGGTGTTGGTGTGCTTCTTCAATGTGAAAACCCATAGCAATGTGCTATGGTAGATATATTTTTACAGCCCCTGGCACCGCACAGGGCTATAAATCTCAATTGCTCCCTGAAGAACAATTACGAAACTTCAATTAGAAATAAGAAGTGGCAACGAGTACTAGGAGGACGATGATGCTGACACCAACCCAGCACGAAAAGATTTCCAGCTTCGTTCCAGCAGCTAGCCGTGTGGGTTGTGGAGGTCGGTACATAGGGTTTGTATTCGTTTGTAGCATCGGTCCGTCTGTCTGTCGTGAGCTGCAGAACGGTATAGAAGAAGAAGAAGAAGGAGGAAAAAAAAGAAGGTAGGCAAATGTCATCTCTTTTACTTTGTACACAAGTGGATCGCTTTGCTTTATACTGCGTCTGGGAATAAGGAAATGGTGCCGCACTAAAGTGCACAGCCATCACAGATTGGTCGTCTATGCAACCAGTGCATTGGGAATTCTTCCACCACCTATAGAGCTTTGGCATCCTTTTTTTTCAATTTTTTTTTTAAGGAATGAAACGTGACGTCTGAGCATTGTTGGAATGTAGATGGTGGTTTTGCATTGCATTTGGCCGATAGATCTTTGTTTTCCTTGGATTTTCTTTCTTTTTTTTTTTTTTTGCATATAGGACTAGCTACTTGGGGATGAAAAGCAATCAATCTCAATGAAGTACTTGGAAATTTCTTTTGTTTTTCCTGGTTCATATACCAAATCAATGGTCAGGTCACGTGTCTGTCAGGAAGGGAATGTACCTTTGTTTACACAACGCGCAATTATATTTTAGCTGGGGAAGTTTATTAACTTTGTTATACTTTGTTTGATGCATTTAAAGGAAAAGTTATTGTATCTTAAGGAAAAGGTGAATTTCAAAGTTAGCTAAGTCTGATTGAAACAAAATTAAGAAATTGGATTTTTGGCGTCATTTCCAGAAATGAAAGAGTTTTTTTTGGCTATCATGGCGTGAAGAGAGCCATACATGGGAATAAATCTTAATACATTGATATTAATAATTTGACGTAATTATATATTTTGAGCTATAATTGCTTCCAATTCTGCACATAAACTGCCATTATTGAGCACTCTTTTTAGTAATATCACAGTATATAAAGCCTTCCTCTCCCGTTCCGATAAGTTGCTTACTCCTTCTTTAGCATAGCACAGCAAAAAGATGTTTCCACCTGCTCCGATTCGCCGCAACTGCCCTGAGCTATAATGGCCATGATTGTATTTCTTGAGATAAAGCTTCTTTCACCACTGATGACCTCCAAGATGTCTTTGGTTCCGAAGCATCAATTGCCCTGAGGATTCCATTCGAAAGATTGATCCGCTATATTTTTGTCGTCAGGTAACCACAGTGCTGGGCTTTTCCAACTCCACTTCCGTTGCATATTGCCTGCATCCAATTTTGTCTATCAGCTGATTTCTTCGTGTTCACTGCTATCGTAGTGGCTGCTATAGAAACATTTGGCTCATTTGAAATTGCTACTGTGCTACCCATGTCCCGAAAATGCTCCCCCAAATTTAAATTTATAAAATTTAGAAAAAAAAAAAATATTTTCATGTATTTAAAATAATTGAAAAACACGAAATAAAATAGAATATTTCACATCCCTGTTTTATTTGAAGATATACCATCTCTGCTTTGTTTAATGAAGTACAGAGATGTTGCGGAAGCTGTCAAAAAATAAAAGCTACAAAGTTTTGTTCTTTGATGGAGTATGAATTTTCATCCTAAAAAGGAAGTATGAAAGAGTGAGAAAATAATGGGTTCCTCTTTGGTGATACATTTATATTCTTATTTACCGTTGCAGAAATTCAACAGTTGTGATATAGGTATAGTTTGTTTATTATGTCTCCAGTCTGAAAAAATTAAATAAATAAAATGGAAAAGTAATTATTAATTTGTTAACGTTTTAAGTTTTTCTGTAATGTTTTAACATAAGCTTAAGATTACAAATAAAAATGGTTTTATAAATAGAAATGGTTTATTTTATTGTCACTGGCAGTCTCAATGTTTTATTAATGAATTTTTTTAATTAAAATATGTGAAATTTTATAGGGGCTCCCCAACTCCAAAAAATGCTCCCCCAAATATATGAAAAGTGCTACCCTTCGACTTTACAAGACGACATCACTGTCATGTTTAGTTTGGATGACCTCATGATATAACTACTAAAGATATGGCATTTCGCATGATACAATGAAAAACTTCAAAATCCATTGTGTGAACGTGACGTAGAGCACACAACGAAACTGACATACTATATACATGTATATAGCTAATGTCAATGTGTTGAACGTTTAGAGCGTAAAACGAAACAAAAATTAAAACGGGAAAGCGAAAACGAGAAGGCAAAAACTTCAGGTATGTTCGTGACGTAGATGAGCAGAACGAATAAAAAATGAAAATTGGAAGGCGCTATCTTTAGTAGTTGTATCATGGGCCATGGCTACGTTTATATGAAAACTTGATTGTCATCCAGATTGACTATTAAAGGTCATTCATTGGCAGGATCTTGTCTCTCATCGCAATTTCGCTCTTGTTTAAATAATTCTTTTTAAATCGACTGCCTACAACAGTGAGAGATGAAATCTGTCCGTGAAAGGAGATGGCCCATTTTTGGGCCCAGTGCGTCCACTAATGAATCTAGTATCAAATGAAAGGTGATATTAAGGACATTATGTGGGTGAAATATTTTTAAAATCGTTCGTGGGGTTTTTGAGATATTTGAGCTTGAAGTTGACTAATTCAGAAGCAGAATTTCACTTATTTTTCCGACAAAACTGCTTATATTTTCCGATGTAAGATACATAGAGAAATAAATCTGGTATCAAATGAAAGGTATTTTGTTAACCTTTTCATCGTATTAAAAATTATTTTTGTACATATCCTATATTCTCCAATATTTTGTTTTAAGTTCTTAGAAATCAAGTTTTTTGTTCTTACTTTTTAAACGTCAATATCTTAAAAAGATCGGCAGTGATTCCTAATTTTTTAACATCATTATAAAGATTATTTATTTACCTTTAATTTGATATATAATTTAGTGCCCTTTAATACAAACTTAGTTTTGAACTAACTTACACTAAAAAGCATATTTACATGCACTATAAGCTATGCACTTTTTTGTTTATCGTTATTTTTTATAATTTCTTAACCAAAAATAGCAAAACATGTATTATTTATTACTTACTTTAAGCCCGATAAACAACATTTATATTGATGACAATCTAGGTGATGTTATTTAAGAAAACATGCATCATGCTACTTCGAAAATATAGTCCATGTAAATAACTTACCGTTTTCTTTTTATTTTCAGAAGAAGTTTATAAAAGACACATAATTATGTAGATGTAATAACTTATAGTCTTTATTTTTTCAATATTTATATGTACAAAAAGGTTTAAAACTAAATGATTTTTATTAAAATGAGACATAACTTTTAACTTATATTAAATGCGAAATGGAGTTATTGCATTGAAATAATAGATTTTTATAATTCATTTTGGTTTGATTACATACATAATAACCTACGTCCTACATTAATTATAATATTAAGTATTATTTCAGATTTATTCTCCTTCAACTTCATTGTCTATTAAAATAGAATTTAAAAATAAAGCTGGAGCTATGTTCATATTTTGTTGGTGACGAGCAAATCCTAAGTACCACAAAATACTCATAACATGAGCGCAGCAACCGTTCTCATTCCTACAAGACAATTGCAATAGTACGCTTCTATTGCGTTGCAACTATTGGCTACATCAGATTCATTACTGACAAGGATGTATGTAAAATATATTTTCCCACTGATGTGTCGAGATTTAATGCGACCTCTAAGTAAATAATTGTTTCCAACCAGGCTTTGATGTGTAGAATTAATTCTTAATACATTTTCACAAACTTCTATTATATAACTTCCATTGCTTTTAAGATGTTCCCCACAATAAGAGCGAGCTTGTTTGATTTGATAATTTCCCAATGATATTTTACGAAGCTCTGTCAAATCAAGCAAAGGAAATTTATTTAAGCTTGGAATGTGTCCGTTAATTCTACGAAACACTGCCCTAGTTCTATTTAAGTTATTTTCCTTAACAAAATCGCCTAAATGGTTGGGAGTATTTAATCTACTCAAAGCCAACTCCAGTAAAACGCTGGCATCTGTATTGTCTTCTAACAGAGGATGGAACTTATTAAGGATTGCAGCTGCAATTTTAAAATCATCCATTAAGTGACGAGTAGCTAAATTAAAAAAGTTTTGGCGGAATAGTTTAAAATCTCTCTTAAAGCGTCCATTGACAACTTCCACAACCCATCTTACCATTGTAACACATCTTGTCTTGTTAGCTTGAGCTGTTGTCAGCTGATTATTCCCTTCCAGAACAGTTTCAGGCATGTGAGCTTTGTACCCGTAGGATTCTAGGCTTGAAATAGCATCCCTGAAACCTCTGTCTAGGATAAAACATCATTTTCTTTAACAAAACGCCTCATGTTCCCATATTCATCTCTAAAAAGATTTTTAATAATTGTTGCATCAGAATCAATTGCTGCATAAGGTCCGTATACGTCTATTATATAGCCGTCACAGCATGTCATCATAAAGGGTTTAACTAAATTCTGAAACTTATGCAGACTATATGTTGCTTTTTGGAAACTATAATTTGAACTTTTTGGAGGTAAACATAAGTTCCGTCACATATGATTATGGCTGGTTGGTCATTTTCATTTAACTGTGTGTTGCCAAAAAGTCCATTTGGAATCATATTGTTTCGACTAGCTACGTTCTGAATAGACATATGTTCCAGACCTAAGTTAAAGGGCACAAAATAATTTAACAAACTGCTCCTAGCTGTAGACAAGTATCGTTCTAGTGTTGCGCGAGCGACGTTTAAAAGGGATGAAAGCCTACGATCGCTATCACCGGATCTTAATTTTGATAAAAAAGTAAATAGTTCAATACTTTTCAATGCGGGAACAAAGCTGTGCAGTTCTGTAAACTGCTCTGAGCTCCTACCTATCCAATAATGGCATAAAAAAGGATTCATACTACCTATGTTATTAAAATCAACTGGCTTTAAGGCAATGTCAGTAAGTGTTGACATCATTTCATCCATTTGCTCTCCAGTAAAGTCACTTAAAGCATTACCTTCTACGAGATTTATCCAATCACCCGATGTAAGATGGAAGTTACATATTCTGGTACTTTCCGGCAGATATAATTTGTGGTCAATTAATAACCTTTCTCTTATTTCCTGTGGAAATCGAAACCGTTCACTCCTTTGGCAATCGGCAAACACGCATCGTCTTTCTGTTGATGCAACTCTTTTGTAAACAGCTGAATTTACTTTTGGCTGTGCTGGCAATGCATTCTGTTCAGGTTCTTGAACGATATTTTCCCTTACAACAGGAAGCAAATCATCTTGTCGATTAGCATCATGCACCCGACTTCTGTTTGCAGCCCTATTAGCACGCAGCCAACAGGGAGAACAGACTTTTGTTAAATTAAGGTGCTAATATATAATTTATAATAAGCATAAGGATTTTAGTTTTAACAAATGTTATACATTTACCTGATTGTTTGGAATCCATTGCAATAAAAAAGTTCTTTCCATGCATTCTTGTGGTACGTTTCGTGATCTACGAGATCTTAACGAAAGTCCACAGCACAAGCAAATTCTAATGTGACCATATTCTCGTATTGGATTACTTGTTAAAGTGATTCTTTCCAAAATCCGAAAGCAATTAAAACATATGAAGTCGGAATCAGATATCTTAAATAATAATTAATACAAATAAAACAGGAAAGGATATAAGGAATTTGCAGATCTACTACACGTTATCCTATTTTTTTCGTACTCAATTTTTATTTTTATTAATTTTATTAATTTTTTTATTAATTTTATTATTTATTAATTTTCTCATTTTATTAGCAAAACATAAAAAAAAGAAATACTGAGTATGTGTTTGGATTTGTTTTTATTTTGCTTTAAAAAAAAAAAATTAGCAGCTACTATAAGTATAGAAAAAATACGGTTTTTGTAAATTAAAAACATTGATATACTATCTATAATTTATTCTTAGTATGCTAAAAAACTGATCTTTTCACTTTTTATAAAAAAAAACAACGACTTACTTGTTCTGGAGATATCCAATTAACTAAAATTGATCGACGCGGATTTGAAAGCATTTCAATCCTACGAACTTGCAAAATATTTTGTTGTAAATGTATTCTACAATTAACACATTGACCACTATTCATTTTCACTTTTTTTTACGCACTTTATATATTTACATACAATGCATCGTAACTTAATACGTAATAAATAATGCTTTTTAGTTTAAGCTGTTTAATTTTTTCTTCAATATGGGAACACAATAAACTATTTAATTTAGCGGAGCTTACACCTGTAATTAAAAGGCGCGTGGGAACTCTCAATACCAAAGTGTCACGTTATATTGTACGAGAGGCATTATCAGATCATGTTTATTATCTTAAACAAAAGAAGAGAGGCTTAATCGAATCATATTTACATTTACAAAAATAAAAAGAAAACGGTAAGTTTTTTACATGGACTATATTTTCGAAGTAGCATGATGCATGTTTTCTTAAATAACATCACCTAGATTGTCATCAATATAAATGTTGTTTATCGGGCTTAAAGTAAGTAATAAATAATACATGTTTTGCTATTTTTGGTTAAGAAATTATAAAAAATAACGATAAACAAAAAAGTGCATAGCTTATAGTGCATGTAAATATGCTTTTTAGTGTAAGTTAGTTCAAAACTAAGTTTGTATTAAAGGGCACTAAATTATATATCAAATTAAAGGTAAATAAATAATCTTTATAATGATGTTAAAAAATTAGGAATCACTGCCGATCTTTTTAAGATATTGACGTTTAAAAAGTAAGAACAAAAAACTTGATTTCTAAGAACTTAAAACAAAATATTGGAGAATATAGGATATGTACAAAAATAATTTTTAATACGATGAAAAGGTTAACAAAATACCTTTCATTTGATACCAGATTTATTTCTCTATGTATCTTACATCGGAAAATATAAGCAGTTTTGTCGGAAAAATAAGTGAAATTCTGCTTCTGAATTAGTCAACTTCAAGCTCAAATATCTCAAAAACCCCACGAACGATTTTAAAAATATTTCACCCACATAATGTCCTTAATATCACCTTTCATTTGATACTAGATTCATTAGTGGACGCACTGGGCCCAGGTTCCCTAGGAAAATGGGCCATCTCCTTTGTGCAGAGACCAGGGCGGCTATTCAATGTTCCACTTTTCCATATTTATCGTGTGTTATTTTTTAGACGGGTTGTTTTTTATCTGTCAATGCTTTTTTCGGAGTTGGTCTTTTTGACAGCTGTCACTGAGCATAAGCTCAGTTTGGTTTGCCATTTCATATTGAATAGACTTTACTTCTGAACAACGTTTGCAAATCGTGCAAAATTTATTACCAATACATTTTTGCGCTGCGTCCAATATTCGGTCGACTTGCTCGAAATCATTTTTAAAACATAATGGCAACCCCTTATCTTTATAATAAAGCTAAATTCTTTGCCATTACATCAAATTATATGTGTTTTATGTCTACTTTAAAACCACACGTCTAAAAAAACACCATTTAGAAATGTTACACCTCCTAGGATATCTGCATCTCTTCAACTTCACTTCGTTGATAATCCTTATTCTTTCCCCAGAGCAAGCGATTCTCCTTATACTTTTGCTCTACATCGATCTTAAACGCCTGACGCTCTAGCTCTCCTCCTGGGCATCCGTCTTGGCTTTTTTTCCGAGCACGTTCGGGAAAGCCCAGCACTTCTATCGCTGCTTTTCGAATGGCTTATTGACAGCTGCTGTTGGTCCTCTACTTTCATATCAATAATTGTGGAATTTTTTGCAAACTGAAGGTATACATCACCAGTATGGACTGGTCACTCCGATTTCAGTCGTCCAATATTTAACTTTTTATGAAAAACTCATTTATCTCAAAAATAGCTCCAACAATTTTGATAAAACTTTATGAATGGTTTGTTTTTAGTAATCTTTATGATTTGGTTGGAACAGATTTTTCAGGAAGAGTCTTATAACGGTACCTCTCATTGGACCGGTTTTCTTAAATCAGATTTTCTCGTAAACCACTTCATGGATTTCGATGAAAATTTTAATATAAAAGCTCTTTTATAAACGAAATAATAAATGTTTTTAATTTTTCAAAAAAGTTATTATTTGTTTTTTCAAAAACCGTTTGTTCAAAATTTTGAAAATGTTTGTTTTCTGATAAGAACTTTAAAAAAATTGGAATATGTTTTCAAAAAAATTGAAAAAAAAAAAGTTTTAAAAAAAAAAAATCCGTAAAATTTAGAAAAGTAAAGAAAATCTGATGGCTTACTTCATTTTCTCCAAAAAACTTTTTAACTATTTATTTTTAAATGATTAATAAAATTTCGTATGATTTGTTCATTGCCTTTTTTCCAAAATTTCAAGCCATAAGACCACTGTAACACATTAGAGCAAGTTCGTACGACCCAGTCGTGCACTTTATTAAAATTGTATCTCAGAAATTTACAATGGCCACTTTGTGCAGACGGAGCAAACAATTTAAGAATTATCAAGTTTTTGAAGTTTTATAGTAAAAATTTCCCACAAGGTTCTTTTTCGATAGCATAACTCATTCGTCATACCCCATTGCTGATAGAAAAAAACCAAACTACAAAGACAGCCTTAAATACTCTCCCACTCTCTTTTAAATACTTCATTAAATTTTGCAATTTTGAAAAGGCTTCCATTTTGTTTATAAGTCAATCGACCTATTTTTGAAGTTCTTCATTTCAAAATAAATCCAAATAAAAGATTCCTGGTATGTAGTACGTAGATGTTTTTTTTTCAGCGGAATGCTTTTAAACTTTCCCAGTCAAGATTCTCCAGGCTAACCTCTTGAATGCAAGCCCCGGAGCAATCTAGGATACTTCGGCATCCCATCCGTTGAAATTCTTTCAAATTTCCTCTGCGAAAGGAGAACATTCCTTTTCAAACATAAAAGAATAAAACCTTAACAAAAATTCCCCAGAATTTTCCATTACAAAAAAAAAACAAAAATTCCCAAAAAAAATGTAAGCATTTCACTATGACAATGACGTCGCAGAAAAAAGCGTAAATCTCTATCATGGGACAAATTCGGCATTTTTTTCTTTACGCAAATATAAATTCGTAATTATTACATTGCCCATTGAAGTGGAAATCTCTCTTCCCACTTCTCAAAGTGCTTTCCGCAGAGCGCGCCAAAATTTACAAAATCACGTTCGCATTCACAATCCTCAATACTCCAGTAGAGGTTAGGTTGGCAGAACTTCCCACTCCATAATAACACCATGATAGCTCGCTCTCCCCTTCAATCTGAATTCAAACTTAAACTCAAATGTTGCCGGTTCGTAAAAGTATCTCACGAATTTCCACATCTCTTCACTCTGAAAAATAAACTGCACCACAGAGACTTAGCGCCAACGATCTCAGCGAGTGTTCGCGCGAAATTCCTTAAATATACGAAATTTCACCCTCGATGCCGATATTTTAAAATATAATCCCATTCATGGAGCTCTTGGCTCTTGGCTCCAGCATTAGACCGACCCAGACCCATGTTCCAGGCCCCAGGCTCCCGGCAAAAGGATGAACTCTATATAAATGTAATATCCCGCACTGATGAGGAGGCTAAACTTTCAAAATCCTCCTTGACGATAGGGTGGAGAAAAGTTGAAGACTAAAGACTGATGCACGGGCAAACACAGTGCGAGCAGTGCCAGCGAGCGTAAGGAAACTGAAATTGTTCGTTCACGTTGAGTTTGAGTCCTTATGGCGCTGAGTATTGAGACATAATGTACCTCAACCTCTTCTGTTTCTTCTTCTTTCCTTTGGGCGTCGTCGTCGGTCGCGTCGTAGTCGCATTGTCCTAGTAAATCATTTTTAAGCAAGATTATGAAGTAAAGCGAGGGAAGAGGGAAGAGCGCAGATGGAAGAGAGGACGGGAAAACAGAACTTTTTGACTTCATATTGCGAAGGGTATTCTTTAATATTTTTGAAAGGAAGTGATTATCCAGGTCATGACCTCGTTTCGTGGCTGTGTAAGTGTTGAAAATTAATTTTCCATTGACTTTGATGAGTTTTATATATATTTTTGGGCAATGGAATGCGGGTGAGAAGATGAAAATGGTGTGATGGCAATAAACAAATCCTTTAATTTAAATTGAAGTTTGGAGATTTATAGGGAGAGATACATACAAATCGTCACTATTCAAATTCAAATATTTTCGAGAAATAAAGGGATGTATTTTAAAGAACTTTATAATTCTTTAAGGATGATTCGTCGAGGACTTGGCTTAGGGACAGTTAAGGGCTTATTAATTTTACAATGCTGGTGATTTGTTGTATTTTCGTGTCCTGAAGTTATTTAGATAAAATAAATGACTTTTAGTCATTTTTGGTGTCTTAGAGATGTCCTTAGAGATTACTTTTTGAATATGCTTTAAAGAAAAAACTTTTTTTAAATATTTGAAATTTTGAAGCTTCTAATTAAGAAATACAAATCAAACTAGAAGGCACTGTCTGTCTGGTAGTACATCATGGTGTAGTGCTCATAGTGTGTAGGACTGCCACTCCCAAGGTTCTGGGTTCGATCCCTGACTCCACCTAAGTCACCACCTCCTCCAATAGTAAATCATGTCATGGAAAGTGGTTCTCTGTTAACCGTTCGGATTCAGCGGTAAATTGTAGGTCCCTTCCATTCCTGCAGAATATCAACGCACACACATGAATGGTTGAGAGCTGTTGCATTGTATTTATATTTTATAGTAATTTCATGGAACATTTTATTTTAGTTCTGAACGTCGTCAATGGCGGCACTAGTTGTCTTGTCTACTTTACATCGAATTTCTTCTATTGTTGTTTTTGCTTTCCATGGCAGTTTAGACAAAAACCACTCAAATTTCTTTCGAAGTCAAGCTTGTGAACGTCGTCGCTAGATGCCGCACAAAACGTTCCTCTCCATGGGAATACTATAGAATATAAATACAATGGCTGTTGTATGCCAAGTAGTTATTCTGGGACACTGTCTTACATAGCTCTTTTGATGAAGCAGTTGACAATCATTAGGAATATGAAACTTCGAAAGTACACTTATGCAGATATTATAGAAACATGTTCACTTAATTCCAATCCATTCCCAGGAAATTTAATTAGCTTCACTTTTTTTTTTCTGACATTCTTCAGAAAATATTGTCTACTGTCTAGGTACCACTACAAGTTTCCATATTTGATAATGGGCGATAACTTGTTAAATTAAACCTTAACGAAACACTGTTCTTTATGTTACGACCCCAATAGTTCATGCATTCCGTTTCCAGAACTTTCTTATCAGACTGATATTAGAATTTATCTTCATTTAGGTGATGTTTCTATTGTTGGGTTTCTCCCCTAAGAATCGTAACAACAACGTAAAGTTGAGCTACTGCCATTCATAGTATCCCTTCGTTCAAAAGACTGTTGCTAATGTTCGGCTTTATTGATCACCTCTGCACAAAACATTTTAAAAAAAGATTTAGATTGTTCATAACCTCAAAAATAAGATGTCAACATTGCATAACAGCGTTTTGATTGAAAACAAGGGAAAAGGTAGTCCGAAAGTCTAAAAGCAACATGGAGGTCGACTGTTACGTCGAAAACTTTGTCGCATAGTGCACCCGTAGTTTAGAGATTACATTTTGTCCTGCAATTAGAGAGATAGCTCCATAAGGAGTTAAATTGGTACTGCGCGTAGCTGAGTGATAATATTTTTCAGGAGACAAATCTTTTGGGTTTCAAAAAGAATTGGGCACAGAAGACGATGTGCAATACAGCCATCAACGGAAGTCGCTTTTTTCTTATCAAGCACAAAAACCTTTTTTATCTAACTTTCAATTGTCAGCTTACTCTTTAGGCGTTTATCAATGCCATTGATGCATCTAACATATCCTCTAGACTTGTTTATAAGAATTTCGGGTTAAAACGACAGGTCTGAACAATAACCACAAGGCTTTTCTGATTTGAGTTTAAAGGCGTACCTAAGTCCGGTTACTTGAGTACTATATAGCCTCATGTTTCGCCTAAATACCTCATTTGATATTAAATCGCGCCATCAAATCTTTAGGAAAAAGCACAAATAGCGAGTTTGCAAATTGTATCGGTTTTTTTTCCAAGACTTTCCATGTATCTTACGTTGAACTCGAGTAAGCTTAATTTATTGCGTCAGGCAGGTCAGATTTTATGACTTTTAATCGTCCAAAGCTGTACCACTATCTTTTTTTGTCTCTCATTATTTGGCAGAGCATCTGTTTATTTATGCGAGAATTTTAACCATTTTGGCATTTCTGCTGACAACATAGACCAGGGTCGATAATTTTTGAAACCTAAGAAAAATTATAGTACGATGAAACCCATTGAGAAAAGAATGTGTTAAAAATGAAATGCAAAATAACTTAGGGGCGATCTAAGGTCGATAAGTGGAAAAACCGGGGGGGGGGAGGTGTTTAAGGGCCTTTAAGGGTAAAAATCGGTTTATCTCCGGCAAGACAAGGCCGGGGCAGGGACATAACTCCCTGGAACATAAGTCCATAATGGACTTATGTCCCACCTTAATGGGACATTAGTCCATAAAAAAAAGTTCTGGATTTATGTCCCACTTCATATTTTTTATTTAGAAAGAAAGTACTGTACTTTAAAACTGTAACCACTTGTTAAATTCAATGCAACACGCGGTATCATTGAAAGAACTTTAGTTGGTTTTCTTGTCTTGAATCGTACGCGTCAAAATAAAGGTGAAATGAATAGTGAAACAATTGAAGATGAAAGAAAAAAAAATTAAAAATAAAAGAAAACAAATTGTTAAGTTTAAAATCCAAGTGAATTTGCAATTTGTTTTCTTTTATTTTTAATTTTTTTTCTTTCATCTCGAATTCTGTACATTAATTTTGGTACTTACATGTTCTGAATAGGCAATGTAAATAATTAACAACTGCCTACATCCACAAGTTGGGACAACACTGAAAGTTGCATCCATTAAATAATGTCGTTCTGACTGTGGCAGAGATTCAAGGAGGTTCAATATTTTTGGTGCTTGGAATATGGTGTAACTGAAAGTGTTTTCCAATACCGTGTTTTTGTAAAACGGTTTTGCACTATCATATTTCGATATTCCATAATTGTCAATTACGTTTATTAGTAATTTTTGTTTGTTTTTTTTTTTTTTTGATTGTTTTTAACTATGAATTAAGTGTTTTGTTTACAATAAAATGTTATCAATTTGCTTAACAATTATGTGTTTTTCTTTCCTTTTTTTTATCAATTTTTAGTTTTATTCGAAAGAAAATATGGACTTATGTCCCACTTTTCAAGGGAAAACTATGGAGTTATGTCCAATTAAGGTGGGACATAAGTCCATAATCGATTTATGGAGTTATTTCCCACCCGAGTGGGACATAAGTCCATTATGGATTTATATCCCAGGGAGTTATGTCCCCGCCCCGATAAGGCCTATGGAAAAAAAGTAAAAGGAAAATGTAGGAAAATAACGCATTAACACTTTTTTCACATAACTTCAAAATGTATACACGAAAAAATTCAAATAACCAAATTTTTGGATATTTTATTTTTCTTTAAAAAAAAAAATGTTTACGCAAAATCTGGTGAAAACGTCACTTCAAAATGTCTGCTTTTTTAAAAAAAAAAGTCGATATGATTTTCCTTCCTCTACTTTCCGATGGTGTAGATAAAATACTATATCATGATAAATTTTCTCAGAAAATACAAAAAAAACAACGAATTCGAATTCTTTTTTAATCATGTAAAATTTTGGGGTATTTATTAAAATTTACGCTTTTTTAACTTTTTTGTTAATCAATGTAACATGAAATCTAACATTTTTCGAGTAATTAAAATGTAAATTTTAATAAATAGCTCAAAATTTTACATGCTTAAAAAAAAAATTAGGAATCGATTATTTTATTTGTAAAAGAAAGATACAAATATAAAAAACGTAAAATTTTGTTATTTGAATTTTTCAAATAAATTTTGAGGTTATGTGAAAAAAGTGTCAATACAAAAGTTGTAGATCTTTTTATTACCTACACCTTTGCCTCTTAACTTTCCTCCATAGACCTTGTAGTTTTGACAGAAATCGAAATACATTTTACCCTTAAAACCTCTTTACCCCCTCTTCCTCTTTTTCCACTTCTCGACCACAGATCGCCCGTAATTTATTTGTTTCCTTTCATTTTTGTTATATTCTCTTCCTTTTCCAATGGGTTTCATCCTACTATAATTTTACCAACTTTTACCATTTTCAGAGGAAGTGAAGTGTCTTTCTTGAACAAACAATTTACATTTTAAAAAGCTATCTTTCATCTTTTTCTACTATCTTTCCGCAAAATTTTATATAAAGTGGAAGGAAACAGATCCAATTGGTGGCAGACGGGCTCATTCAAGTCTTCCTCGATGTTTCGCTCAACAGATGTAGTAGCTTCTTTGGTACGCCATGTACGACTTCTCAGATGATGAGAATTATCACTTTAGGAGTAAACAGCGTGCGAAATCGTTCCATCGTTAATCATATTTATTGCCTTTATGGACCAAAAAATGGACAGGAACAGAACCATTTTTTTCGAACTTAATCTGCACAATTAGCATCCATTGTTCAGGCGTCAGTCGATTCATGAAGAAACGTCAAATCAAACTAAAGATAAGTCACATGTCAGATGAAAAATTGGATGTCAATGTAAACATTGCTGCTGATTTCGAATCAAAAATAAATGTCTGGAAATTTTCAAAATAAAATGCCTGCCTTTTTGTGACTTAAGACTAATTAAAAGTACTGGATGGTGGTCACTACATACGTCATCGTTTCTTAATCTGCTGATGTAACATAATGTAAACAATTTTCTTTTTTAAACCCAAAAAAAATATGGTTGTAAGGATCACCAGGTTATTGTATAAAGTTAATAGTAAATACTCTTTAAAGGTATTCAAGTATATTAAAGTGATGAAATACGAAGGATACTTTAAAGTAAGCAGATTGTTAAAGAAGTCTTTAACGCGGTCAACCAAGACTCTTATTATTCCAAGAACCTTTAATAAAAAAAAGTCTACAAATTATGATGAAGGCTATAAACTCAACGAATTAAAATTCCTTCAACATTTAATAAAGTTAATAGAAACATGTCTGTGAAATATAATCCTCACACGTACAAGAAGTATAGAAATCTCCTTCAATAAACAACAATGTTTTGACAGCGATACACAAGTATTTACTCAAATCAAAGCTGCATATAAATATATTTATTACAATACCAACAAATTCACAACCAAATGAGGCAAAGTCATCTCAACACATAACACAGAAAACACAATCCCAATCACAATCAGGACCTTTTATTGTTTTATCGACATTTACTATCACAAATATTTGCCACACCTGATTAAACAAACAAAACACGTAAATAATTAATTTGCTTGTCTCATAAAAACAAATGTGTGTCGGAGAGTTGAATTACATTTGCCACTTTGACTCACAGTGTCCTTGTACGTCCTACCTACCACAAGCCGTTGGTAAGCCATTGCCTTTAACCAAAATGCCAACACTCTCTTATCTCTTAGGTAAGCCCATTGTCACATGTAATACAATATCACACAAACAAACACACACAAACACACATTTGGACGCACATAAAGGACTATTCCTTTTAATTTGTTAGTAGATTTTCTTTCATATTTTTTTTTTTTTTTTTCTGTATGTCGGTTGGTCGTCCTGTCTCCAAAACTAAAACTCTGCTCCTGCGGAATTTATATATTATGTCCTGCTGTGACTTAAGAGTATGAGTGTTCAAATCATTCCGGATAAACTATGAGTTTGCGGTTTTGCTATCAAGGAAGGGCTTGTGTGTTCTCCTCAATCCTGGATGAGCGCCACCACCACCTCCACCATCATCACAGTCATAGTCAGTCGGTTGTTGGGTTGGGCGCTGCTGCTGCTGCTGATGCTGATGCTAGCTGGCTCTGGCTGGTTGGGGCTAACGGAATGCAAAAGTTTATTATCATATTTATGGTCAACATGTGTGTAGTGGGCAGATTGCCTTAAATTGGAAATGTGTGCACATAGTTGCCTTTTTTTTTTGTACATACATATATCCATGTCCTTGTGTTTCGACCTCTTTCCTATAATATTCATACTATACAAAACCCACCACCCTCACATCCTTTTAAGTGAGTTTCATATGTTATACTATGTCCTGTCTGGTTTTGGGGCTTTCCGTTGATCCTTCGATAACCACAATATTCCAACCGCAATCATTATGGATTCCAATTCCAATGTTGGAAACTTGTGGACAGGATTTGGTTTGTCAAAGTGGTTGGCAATTTAATTAAGGACCTCATACACACGCACAAATATTATACACAGCCACCGGCAGCTAATGCCAATAATGGTGAGAAGTGCTGCTGTGTGATGTGCTACTACTCTCTGTTTCTGACACTAATGACTACAAATGTATTTTAAGGACATCATATCTTTCTCAGTCGGGGCTTTAAGTGATTCCTGATTCCTGTGGATTCATTCATCCCCAATATTGTGATTGTGATTGTGGTATATGGTCGTGTCCTTTGGTTGACGACATCAAAATCGAGTTGGAGTGATTGATTGGTGGATTACAAGTTGATGTAATAATTTTCCGCAGTACATATGGTTTTTGATTAAGATTTTGTCCTTTTGATCCTATTTGCTGTTGTTGAATAGAAAATGGTATACCTATATGGGAACGTGTGTGCTGGTTGTTCTTTGTTAGAGGAAAGTTCATAAAAGAGAAGACTTGCAGCATGTGGGCTTATTATTGACACACTGCGACGACGACGACGACGACGACGATAATGATGATGATTATGATGGTTAAACTCACTTCGCTAACATTGAATGCTCTGCTTCTGATTCCTTCCTTATACACATGCGAGTTGCGAGAATTGGAAATATCATTTCTGTTGATCCTTTAATTTTGCTTCAATGAAGAAAAGTATTTTCTGTTAACAATCTAATGTATGGAAGCTAAAGAGTGTGTCTGCGTGTGGGAAGGATGTGGATTATTTGAAATTGGATGGATGTTCTTTTTTTCGTCCTTTTTTTTTTGTAATGAATGAACACGTTTTGAGTTGAAAAGATGAAATAGGAGATTTGTGATTGTAGACAGGGTTCAAAAGAAGCTCCCTATATTTAATGCTAAATATTATTAGGAGCATTTATTAATATCTATATTTCTGTGTAATAGGAACAATGAGCAGCCTAAATCGTTATCCTTCAGGGTCGAATTATTTTGTTAAGAGCTTATCTTTAAAGAAAAAGATTTTCTTTAGGTAGGTATATTCAAATCTTAATCTTAATTAAGGCCAGTATTGAAACAAGTAGACCAAGAGGCAGTCAAGTCCCTTTATAAATTTATTTTGGACTTGCAAATACAGATATCCAAAGGGATAATAATTCTCAACAAAATTATTTGGCAGTTTGTCGGTCACACAGGAATTTCAGGAACTCCAAAAAATGTTTCCGATTTGGTTTTTCCAAAATATGATTTTTTTTTAAATATTTGCTGGGCTTTGAGTTTCAGAATATGTAGTAGTCTTTGAGATGGTAAAATACACAGGAAAACTGCAGCTGATGGCTGGTCTGATAAACTGCTTATACATAAGCTAGTTAAAATAATTGATCTATCAGATAACTTCATGGTCAAATTGTGGAGTTTTATCATGTACAACTTCGGATGTTGTTTCAGGGGGGCCTACTAAAGCATACCAGTTCTGACTTATCAGTATATATCCGGATTCCAAATTTCTTGCAGTAATCGAAGTTTCGAGTAATGTATTCTTCGACTCTCCGGACTGCTTAATATGGCATTGTAAAGGGTGTTTTTTTTTGAGGTATGGAACTTTTAAATGGAATAAAACAAAGATAATTTTTTTAAATTATAATGAAATTTACTTTATTCGAAAGATAATTTAAATATGACCGCCACGGCTGGCTCGGACGTAGTCTAATCTGGAGGTCCAATTTTCTATGACTTTTTCCATTATTTGTGGCCGTATTTCTCCATGTGGTCAATCGCTTCGGGCTTATCGGCGTAAACTAGCGACTTCACATATCCCCACAGAAAATAATAAAGCGTTGTTAAATCGAACGATCTTTGAGGCCAATTCACAGGATCAAAACGCGAAATTATGCGCTGTCACGAGCTGTGTGACATGTGACATGTGCCTTCTTGTTTAAATCTGCACATCATGGTTGGTCAATTAATTAACGAATAAGTCAGTAATCATGGCTCTATAGCGGTCACCATTGACTGTAACGATCTGGCCAGCATCATTTAAAGACATACAGACCAATTATTCCACCAAACAGTCAGTTTTTGTGGATGTAATGGTGTCTTAACATACACTTGAGGATTATCATCACTCCAAATACGGCAGTTTTGTTTATTGACGTATCCATTCGACCAAAAGTGAGCTTCATCGCTAAATACCGTAACACAACATGATTTTCAAAATAAATTTGCTCAATTTGGAAGCGTTGCTCAGACGTCAGTCAGTCTATTCATGTTGAAATGTCAAACCAAACTTATGGCGAGTTTCATTTACAAAAAGAATTGCTCTTTCTGTCAAGAGATTTGATCTTTTGCACTTTTGATAGTTTCATTAATTCCAAAAGTGCAATTCTAGATCGATTCTCAACACGAAAGAATGCATCTCTGATGGGTTGGGAGAATCGATCTGAATAATTTTCTGTCAAACGTCAAATGAGAAATAATTTGTTATTTTTTGTCGTTTGTTTTGAAATTGTGCCAGTCCGTGAAAAATAAATCAAAAATAAACAAATAATGAACGAAGAACTTAATATGTACTTTAATTATCCAATTAATTATCAATTAGCAATTATCCAATGCTAGCAATTAAAATGACAAAAGACAAAAACCATATGACAAGAAGTCAAATTGCCACGGATACCCAAAACAAGTTTCATTGAAAAGAGCAATTCTCCATTTTTAGAACAATTCTTCCAAATTTGAATGAAACACGCATTTAAAATAAATCACCTGACAGCTGACAAAATAGTATTGCCAACTTAAAGCTCTATACCCCAAAAAAAAACACCTGTTATAGATAAGACGTAGGTTAGTGATGATAGTGATTTGCAAAGAGGAAGTTCTTGCAGTATCATGAGGTTTAAAAGAATGGTTCATGTTTAGATCCTTAGGCGACTCCGGCTTTCATGTTTTTAACGGTGGATTTGCAATTTTCTAGTTGAATTTATAAATGAAAGAAAGGAAAATATGCTTTATTAAGTTTGTGTATGAGGGTTTCTATCCATACACTGGAAAATGCTTTCTCGACATTCCAGAGAGCATCCAAAGGTTACACGATGACTGCTGTATTAACAATAGCAATTTCTAGGAATGCTTTTATTTCCCGAACTCAATAGAAGATTTTGCTCTCTCCGAATCAAAAACTTAATTAATCATAATCATGCTTTAGACCTCTCCCGAAAGAACCATTAAGTGTTGGCTTAAGTGATCATACAGGACCTCCATCTACCTTATCAATCAGTTCAGTCATGGAGATGGAGACGCAATCGTGGAACAAACTTCCATCTATACAAATTCCACATTTGTTATTTTGGGTCACTATTTTAAAGTTTTTTGTTCTGTAAAAAACATGCAGAACTCCTGATTTCATTATCTGTAATTAAAGTCGTTTGAGCAGTCTTTAAAAAAAAAATTAATTTGATACAGAAAGGCTGGTTTAGCAATTCTTTCAGCTTGCAAAAATTTAATATTTGATTGTTTTTGAAAAATATTTGTTTTCATTTTTGTAGTACACTTGGCCTTCTTTTAGTTGTCATTCTTTATTTGAATTTTTTTGAACATTTTAGATTGAAAAAAGCTTTTTTAACCTTCCTGAAAAACGAACCTTGGATCTTCGCGTTATCAAAAAAAATGTTCTGTAAACAAATTTTAATCAATTTTATAGAATAGCGTTTGCATTTATTGAAACTTAAATTAATTATTTACTTGAAATAATTTGTATTATAATTTTTTTATAGGGGGAGACGGGGAACATTGATACATGAGGCACATATTTAGAAACAGTCTACATTATTCGAAAATTGAACGGAACAGGCCACTCAACTACGCATACTATGCAGCATGCCAATGAACGCAAACACATATCTTCCTGACATCCGGGTTCAGTAAACGCTTTGCGCACAAAAAGGAAAAATCTGTTTCGCGAGTCCTCAAGTAATTGTTTTTTGTTTTTTTTTTTCGAGTGAGTTTTCTTGCCGTATTTGTGCTTATAATTTCAAATTAATTTATGTGGTGAATATAATGTTGTTAATAATGTTATATCTACTTAAAAAATCGTTGTGAAGCGTTGTTTTAATTGCATTTAATATTTTTTTTCTGTGAGGTAAGTTGGGGCACATACACACGTCTTCGGGGTGATTTGAAACGTATCAATGTGCCACACAAAAGAGAAAGGTAGATCAAGTATATACACATATACTCAAGAAAAGACAATAATAGAAGAACCGACAGAGGTCTAAACATGAAGAAAATATACAAATGAACAAAGAAAAGGCGCAAAAGATCTTAAAAGTGCTCAAATTTACTGGACATTGTTGCAAATCTCATAATAAAGTTAAACAGAAATTTTCATATGACTATGATAATGTAATTCGATTCTTCATGCTGTTCCGGAGATGATCAACTTGATATGGAACTAGCAGTACCGATAGACGTTGTTCTGCCCTTCCAAGCAGTCTCTGATTTTATACCTTGCAAACAAACTAATATAGCAGCTTTTTAAGACCCGGCTTTTCTTTCTTCATCTTGGATGTGATTGATATTACATAGTAGCCGAAGAAAGGCTATGAACACAACTTTAACATAGGTTGTATTAATATATGTATATGTTAAAAAAATAATTAAAACTCGTTTTATTAGTAGGTTTTAAATAAATACTGATTATTTGGTTATGAATAAAGGAGCCTCTGTCATGTACCAATGTGCCCCGTGAATGGGGTAGTTTGATACAAAATTCACGACTCAGTAAAAAGGTCCTTAATTCGTTAGAAACAAAGATAATGTTCCCATAAAATATGTTAATTTTTTTATTACTTTCAATATGGTGAAATTTTTTTGAGTTTAAATGAAAATCGTATCAAGGTGCCCCAACTCCCCCTAATGAAAGCTTTTCCAAAAAATATTTTTGATGCAGTCAATGAATAAAATTTAGGAGGCTTCCAAGTTCAAACTAGCTCTGTATGAATGTGTCAGCTTGTCCATTAACTTACAGCCACCAGCCAAGCCTGACTCAAAGCTGGTGTCGGTTTCTTGCGAAAATATATTTTACCAGTCAATAGTCAATACCTTCCGATGGTAATAAAAACTTCTTAAGAATTTTTGTTAAATCATTGGGCCGATTTCGAAAGAAGTTACTTTTTCGTTAACATCAAATGACATAGACCATTAGTTTAAACCTAGAATCGCAATTCCGAAAACTTCGTTTGATGCAAATCGGTCCAGACATCATAGCTGCCAATAAAAGATAGACCGACAGAATCGCCTTTAACATTTCCGTATCAAAAGCAGGCTTTTAGAAATGCTTCTGGAAGGGGTCTTACATTAAAAAAATGTATCGTTTAAAAAAAAAAAAATATTTTTCGAACATAAATTTGGCTTAAAATTATTCAATTCCATGTCCTTTGCACGCACTTCCTTTCCCAACATCAATCTAAATTAACTTTGCCTATGGTAATGATTTCAAATTAACTAACATATCGTTCATCAATATGTAAACCTATATAGCATCCCTCTAGGATATTCTATTTTCCAAAAAGCCAATACATAACCCTTGAGGTGCCAAAAGTCACACCACACATCCCGCACACACAGCAAACAGCACACACAAAGATCTATCCAGATGAGAAAGGACATTCTAATGGTAATTTGTTTTGAAATTAGCAATTTAAGATTCCTGCACAGAATTCATTTGGGTTCAAGGAAACGCCGGGCCCTCAAAAGGTGGCTATGTCACTGTCAATAGCTTTTCCCCATTTAAAGTATTCATGGAATTCAAGGCATTCATAGTCATTAGCAATTTATTTAGGAAGCCCTTTTCCTTTTCCCTTTATAGCCTTTTCTTTGCAATTGAGACACACAAGGTTTGAACCTTTAACAGCACGAGGGAGCCTTGCTCTCTATATAGGTAGGTACATCTACATACGTATATACATAACGAGTATATGATGCTTCAGCAGCGTCGTCATCGTCATCATCAGCTCTCACTAACAGACGACGGAACAGTAGAAGAAGATAGTAATATGTCGGAAAGTTGAACTCTTGAGCAAGGATACGGAATTTCCCAAATAAATTAATTCTGTGGGATGTCAAAGAATTAAATTGAAGTGTCGTTACATTCACCTTGAGGTTCACCAGGGGCCATAGACTATTATGCAAGAATGATCTGTGTAAGTGGTGGCGACGGCGACGGCAACAGCAACGGCCTTAACGTCGGTCGGCGTCAGTCGGCGTCGTCGGATGTGTGTTTTCAGTCCCTTAAAAGGCTTCTCTAGAATTTAGAATAGCATTAAGGTCCGTTCCGTCCTAGTTTTGCTCCTAAATGGAAGGATTACGTCGTCGTATACATTTGATATCCTATATCCATGCAGCAGGTCTGCTGGTGTCCTGTATTTTATTAGTCGTAAGTGTGTGTGGTTTGTGGCTGCTGGCTGATGGCTACTGGCTACTGGCTGCTTGATTGTTTAGTGGGCTATCCTGCAGATAATGGACGTTTTATTCAGTTACTTAATTCCAGAAGATTCCCCTCAAGTAGTGGTCAATAGATTTTTGGAAATTCACATCGTGTATAGGCAGGACAAATAGTGGGCAGATTAATTAAGGTAATTTACATTATCCCTTGAGGACATGCATTTTTTTTGGCAAATTGAATATTCAATTTACTGAGCAATTACATTTTATTCATTCATAGTGTGAGCACCAAAAGAAAATTTATATTTATTTCCATTGATGTCAAAGGATATATACCTACCTATAAGGATGTGTGATAAAGGTATTATTTATTAAACGTGTCTTGCTCTTGATACCATGGAAACATTTTTCTTAGAAAATACAAATTCAAATCAAACGATACATACCTACATTGTATATACCTTTGAGAAGAAGATGTAATAAATCCATACAGGAAAGAAGGAAGCAATACAAATACACCCCCAAGGACACAAGATATAGAAAAGAATCCTTTTCGGATATTCCATATAAATGGTAAATAAATTGTATATGAAAAGAAATCAATTTCCTATTCAACAATGTATGTATGATTATTAACAATAAAAAATTTCAACAAATATGGAAATTCTAAAAGTTGAATTGCAACGTTTCCTTTTTATTTCGTTATAAATCAGTGAAAAGTATTCTTGGGAAGGGGGAATATAGGTAACTGGTGTCAGTTGTCCTGTGGAAAAACAGCTTGCATGTATTTAATCAAATACATACGCCCTTGAGCTGGTGTAAATGAAATTATTGCGTGAAAATTAGTATTCATTTGGAATTGGACAGGAGCTGGAGGTTTGAGTGGAATGCGTAGAACTTGGAGCTTTCCTATTTGCAGGACTTAAAAGCGAATGATGATACTTTTCATGAAATATAACTCGAAATGTTTCAATACTGTTAACCCAATAAAGTCGAAAGCTTAATTTAAATGTAATTTATAATGCAATTTTCAGGGAGGACATGCTTTTGGTGTAGCTAACGTAGAAGAGCCTTGAAGTAAGTTAGTATGAGCGTCAAACCGTACAACATTTTCGTTGAAAGTATATTGAAAATTATATATTTTATTCTTCAAGTTTAAGTCAAAGCAAGACACACAAAATTGCCAGACAAGCTTTTGTTTTTCTCTCACTTTTACTAGAAAATGAAAGGCCGCTGTCCAAAGCAAGGCTGCAACTTTTCTATTCGCTTTTCGGATTAGAACCAAACTGAACTATCTTCTTTAGCTTTAATTTACCGGGGTAAAAAACTGAACACGCATTAGATTTGCAAAAATGTTAAGTCATTGTTAAAATATTCATTTTTTTTAATAATAATATTTATTTATTTATTTGCAGTTTAAATTTAACATTCATTTATATTGAACTCGTTTTATAATTTAAGAGTTTTAGAACATTATTCTTTACATCTATAATATATTTAATTTATGACAAGATTTTTACGATGGTAATAAATGTAATAAGTAAGGGAAAACACTACAAGAAAAAAACCCTTATGTAATACTTAAATAACTAAGATTGCACATAAACCCAAATACTACTAGAGAAGTATGATTTATTGTAAGTTAAGTATTAGTTCGTTATTTGAAAAGAAACATTTTTCAAAGAAGCTTTCTTGTAACTTGTAAAGAACCAACTTAATCGGGTAGACATTTGCTCTGCTGTGAAGCCGCTCTGTGGAATAATGCCGGGGTAAATTTAACATCAATTTGAGTACTTTATTTTGGCTTATTTGTAGCTTTTTAATGTGGGTCTCAGCACAGTCAAACCATACTGGGGCACCATAAGATAAAACCGGTAGGAAAATAGTTTTGAAAATTAAGATTTTATTATGTACGCTTAGGCAAGACTTTCTATTAATGAATGGGTACAAGATTTTTATGAGAAGATTTGTTTTGTGTATTGTGTTAGATATATGCCTTTCAAAAGTAAGTGTTTTGTCAAATGTGATACCAAGATATTTACAATTTTCAGCCCATTGAATGCTGGTTGAATTTATTTTAATCGTGGTTTGCGGGAGGAAACTTTGTTTTCTACGTCGAGTGAACCACATGGCTTGGCATTTTTCAGCATTAACTTTAATTTTCCACTTTGTTAAGAAGTTAAGAAGAGTGTTGAGTGAATTCTGTAAGCACGTTATAGCGTCCTCAGGAAGGATACTTGATGCAAAAAGTGCAGTATCGTCAGCAAACATAGCAACTTCGGCATTGTTTTCGGTATGTGGTAGGTCTGACATAAAAATATTGAAGAGAATTGGACCAAGAACAGAGCCTTGAGGAACTCCATAATGAATGACAAACACAGAGGACTTTGCAATTCCAGTGGACACAAAAAATTTTCTGTCGCTCAAAAAGTTCCATACGATTTTAACAAGGTACTCTGGGAAATTAAACTGAATAAGTTTGAAGATAAGTCCTTCATGCCACACAGTGTCGAAGGCTTTTTCTATGTCTAACAAAACAAGACCAGTTGAAAGTTTCGAATTGAGGCTGTTTTTAATATATTGTTTGATTCTTAAAACTTGGTGACTAGTGGAGTGACCTGCTCTGAATCCGAATTGTTCCTTGGGATATATGTTAGCTTCCTCTATGTGTTTTAAGAGACGATTTTTTAAGACCTTTTCAAAGATTTTACTGAGGGTGCTTAGCAAACTTATAGGCCTATAGCTAGATGGATTTTCTTTTGGTTTGCCAGGCTTGGCAATCGGCACAACTTTGGCTGTTTTCCATTTTTTAGGAAAATAACAAAGCTTAATGCAAGCATTAAAAAGAAATGTTAAAAAAGTAATACCTTTATTTGGCAACTCTTTTATCAAACGGTTATTAATACCATCAAGGCCAGGCGACTTTTTTATTTTTAAGTCCTTGATAATGTTTTTGACTAAGCGGTTGTTGCGAATTCGAATATTAGGTTGGTAAACCAGAGGACTTTCTATTTCTCTAAGTTTATCCTCTACTAAATTTTCAGTGTGGGTGTCACTCAGGTGAGCTGAAGCTTCATGATTTTTCCTAAAAGTTTCAGCCAAAAGGTTTGCTTTTTCCTCTTGAGTTACAAAAATATTATTATGTACTCTAAGGGGTGGAATAATTGAGGCTTTTTTCTTAATTATTTTTGTTACCTTCCAAAAAGACTTAGAACCCTTATCAAAACTAGATAGCAAATTGTTCCACTTTTGATTACGAAACGATAAGATTTCATTTTTGATTCTTTGGTTTAGGATTTTCAAGTTAGTTTTAAATGAGTCTAACCGATATCGAATCCATTTTCTCCTCTCAGCGTTGCGCAAACGAATCAAGTGCAATATATTTTCTGGGAGCGGTTGGAGATTTGAGTTAGGAAAGGCACATTGAGTCTTTGGAATAGAACTATCAGCAGCACTCTTAATTATGTGTTCGAATTTATCAGTTAACGTATCTACATGTTCAAGTGAGTGGACATTGTCCAACGATAATCTACCCTCATACAAATTGTCAGCTATGTAGGATCTATATCTCTGCCAATTCGCAGCGGAATAGTTAAAATGACCACTATTATTAGTTAAAGGACAACAGGTCTGTAGTTCTGTACAAACCGGCAAGTGGTTTGAACTCAAAGCATTAATAGTAAAAGGTTGAGAAAAGCGTGCAGCATTATTTGTTAGGAATATGTCTAAAGTAGAGGGATTTTTCGAAGATGTACTTGGAATGTATGTTGGGTCAAGAGGATATAGTAGTGAGAGTGATCTGTTAACAGCGGCAATATCGTGAAGTATATTACCCCAACAGTTGGCTCTCAGGCACCCCCATAATTGATGTCTAGAATCGGCGCCGAACCTGGGAATTTTGCCGCCCTAGGCAAATTGTTATTTTGCCGCCCCAAAAATAAATAAAAAACAAGGAAAATAATAACATTTACATAGAGCTTTATTTAGTAATAATTAAAGGCTTTCGACGAAATAAAGTTTTTTTTACAATGTCGAACCTAAAATGCTGCTCGGCGCGATTTAATTTTTGCAAATCTCGTAGCGATTTCTTCTTCTTCAAAGCGATTGAGCATTTCATTTTCAATGCAGATAGTTGGAAGACCGTTTAATCTTTCTTGGGTCATTGTTGAACGCAGATAGGTTTTTATTAGCTTCAGTTTCGAGAAACTAGCTTTACCTGTAGCAACACTACAGGAAACGTTAATAGTGTCTTAAATGCCGTTAGTAAATTTGGATATAGTTAAGTAAAAAGGTGTGAATTTCATTCAAGAGATCTTTCGCTATAATATCCTTTTGTACTTCATTGCCAAGTTTTGCAGTTAATATTGTTTGATTAGTTCACAGTCTTTCAATTCTACCTTCTTTGAAATATAGCAAGAAAATCCGAAATTTTGGCTGAGAAATTTATATTGTACAAAGCGCTTATCGAGAGAAGATAACGTAACATTGATAACGCAATTAAGGAATCATCTTTAAAATTCAATTTTGGATCAAAGGCTTTAAGAGATTGTTCAGATTGATAACGACGGCTACGTATGCTTATAGAATCGGACACAATAAAATCCATAATAATGTTCATTTTAGTAGCAACGTTAAAAGCATTCTTGTATAGTTATTTTAACGAAAATTCCTGGGAACGGTTTATTTGAGAGTACTGCTGGAGTTTATCTAAATGCTCCAACCACGTAAACAAGTCTATTGATTTTGATTGAAGTAGTTTTGGTGCATAAAAACTCGATACAGGTTACCGTTGACAATACAAACTGGAATTTGTGTATGCGTTAACCCTTCTTTACTTTTGAAATGGTTGTACTGATTTTTCCGCTCAAGTCAAAATGCCGCCCTCCTAGGAGTGCCGCCCTAGGCAATTGCCTGTTTTGCCTACAGGCAGGTTCGGCACCGTCTAGAATTAAAATCACCACCTATTATGTAATTTGAGTTTGTCCTAATTAGTTTTAATACATCTCTTTTAAATTTATTCTTTTTCTCGTTATTAGTATTCCCACCCGGAAAATAAAAAGAGAAAATACTTAATTTAGATAAGTCTTGCAACACTATTTCTATACCTAAAGCTTCAGCTACTTCAAGACGAAGGGCTGGCAAGACTTTGTGACTAAGGTTTTTGCGGATTACAATTGCAACCCCTCCCCCTTTTGAATTTTGCCTATCTAGCCTGTGGCATACATAATTTTCATTAGCAAATTTATTATCATTCTTAAGCCATGTTTCTGTCAGTAGAGCAATGTCAATTTTGTTTTGAGTCATAAAATCAAAAAATTCAGTTTTTTTGTTTTGAATGCTAGTGGCATTCCAAGTAATAATTTTTGGGTTTATGTTCATATTGAGTAAATATATTTCACTGCAAGAGTGGTAATAACATTAAATTGCTCAGCTTTAGTATGGCATGAGCTTAATTTAGAGATAACTTCATTTAAAAGATTTGAAATTTCATCGAAAGAGAATAGTGAGCTATTATTTTTCTCATTAATTAATATTGAGTTTGTTGTTGTTGGATTCTCAGAACGAATGTTGACTTTATGGAGTGGATTTGTATTCGACGATGATGATGATGTTGCGAGTTGGTGATGAGTTTCGATCTTCTTTGAAGTTTGATGCTGAGGGAGCTGGGGAAAATCTTGCATGGTGAAATTTAAGTGGTTCTGCTGCAAAACCGGTTTTGAGATGTAGTTCTTGTTGTTGTTGTTGTTTGTGCCACGTCCACGAATGCGGGAGGAGATTCGTTGACGTATTTCGATGTATTGCTTTCGACTTACGCAAGATGGATCAGAGGATTTATGCGGGCCATTACAGTTTGCACATTTAATTGCTGATGTGGGCTCAGTGCAATCTGAAGTTTTGTGAGGACCGGCACAAATAGAACAGAAGCTTCTTACATTACAATGCATGGCGCCGTGGCCATACAGTTGGCAATTATAACAACGTCTTAATTTGTTAGGCTGGTGCTTTTTGTAATCCCACCTGACAAGAGTTTTGAACACAATTTTGTAATTAGTGCGAAGTTCATTCATTTTAATTGAACCACGTTCAATTATTACAATGTATTTATAGTGCACGTACTGCAAATTCGAGTTAATTGTGATTGGTTTAACTTCGAGACAATTAATTCCGAGTGAGACTAACTCGTTCTTTAATTTTGTGCTGTCATAAAGGTCTAAGCCAGATAATACCACCTTAAAAGGCCGGTTAGCTTTTTTTTCGTGAGAATAAAACTCACATGATTTTTCTTTTAATGTTTTTACAATCATTTCATAAGATTCTATACTTGAACACATTACTTTTTGGCCCAAAGAGATATTTTTGACGATATAATCGGTAGTTTTGGTTTGATCAATTATGTTTCTAAGTATTTCACTTTTTGTTTTTAAAACAATGATAGGGGGAATGGATACTTTGAGATTCACATTATCACCAGGTTCACTATTTCCACTTTCCATGCCGTCATCGCATAATGATTGAAGTGGTTGATAATAATTCACATTGTTTATAGTTTTATTTTCCATGTTGGAATATTTTAGAGTTTTGGAAGGGGATTGACTTTCTTGGAGGATGAAATCCTCATCCTCCAATACACTTCGGTTACGTTTTAGTCTAATTTTTGCTTGTCACTAATAACGCGTGCAGCTCTATCGACTGAACTGGAAATTTAAAAAAAATATGAATATGGTTGGTATGTGGTTGAAGGGAGAAGTGGTGTGCGCGATCTGGATTGGTTTGTGCAAGGTATTCACAATGGCATTAAAGTGCGGTTGAAAAAGAAGAATGTGTGGTATGGTTAATAAACTGGTTTGGCTTTAGTCCGTTTTGAAACATTAAAAAGTAAAAAAGTTTAACTTATTTCAAAACTCAACAAACTCAGTCTAGTTATGGGTCTGTCGATTTTGAAAAACACTGATTCTACTAGAGATACCGTCTTAAAAAAGTTTTCCTGAAATTTTGTTTGGAGCCACAAGATAGACTATTCCTACGGAACACCACACAGAAAGTATCATACAAATCGTATCGACCGTTTTTGAGGAACATAAGATTTCCGTTGTCGGTTATATGGCATAAGCCATTCAATTTAGACCTAGAATGCTAAAACGCTATGAACCACTACCAAGAATGAAGAAGGAAGACCATAACCATAATGGCTTTAGGAATCTGTAAGAAAAATTTCATAAGCAATGGCGAAATCTGGTATTTTCTTATTTTTCAAAGTCCGTATGGTTATTCAAAAATATTTTCATGTGAAGCTTTTTTGTATCGAGGCTGAGGTAAGCGCTTCGGGGTTCAGAATCATTTCCAAGGCTCGGTATGTAGCACCCTTAGAGAAAGAAAGTGTCCACTTCAAAAAGCGGTGAGTTTTAACTCAGTGTGTAGTGACGCTTAACTGGCTGCGCACAATGGTGTAGCTGCAGCAGTAGTACGTAGCACTGTCAAACAGCGAAATAAAAAGCAAATAATAAACTTTACCGCCCGGCCGAAATATAGTAAGTTTTTTTCTGGTATTGCCAGCAGCGTACCTTCGGCTGAGATCTCTAATCCCTTGAACTACATATGATACAAAATATTTGTTGGCATTTAAGAGACCTTACTATAGGCATTGTCGTTTTTATAATACATTAATTAAAAATTATCAATATATTGGCACCTAAAAAAATAATCAAGTGGTGGTGTTCATCTCGGGTTGTCCAAATCCGGTTGTCCTTGATAAAAATACTCCAATCTTCTTCATACTTGTCTTTGATGTTGTGAACCAAACCGGGAAACCGTATGTAACTATGGGCCTTATTAGTTGCTTATATAGAAGCAACTTTGTCTTTTGATTAAGGCCATTTCTTTTTCGCATTAGTGGATAAATGCGATGAAAGGCGTAATTGGCTTTTTTGAGGAGTGCTGATACGTGTAGGTTGAAGCGTAATCTTTCCTCAAAGTTGATTCCCAAGTACTTCACAATTGGCTTGGGTATCAATTGGGTTTCATCTGGTAGATTCACTATGATACTGCGGCAAGTAGTGGCTGAACGTGTATTTTGGCATCGCACGGGTCTTCTGAAGCAAGCTAACTCCAACTTTGCAGAATTAACTTTTATGCCCCATTTCACGTAGTAGTCCCACAGTCTTCTCACGTGTTCTTCAACTCTTCTGGCTGCGATAATTGCTGACATCGATTTGGCGTATGTGAGTGAATCATCCGCATACAGTAGATTCATCGCGTTCTCGGGCTGTGGCTGATCGTAAGTGAATATACTGTATAGAAATGGTCCTAGTTTGGATCCTTGAGCTACTCCAGCTCTGATGGCTTTGGTTGTTGACTGGCTGTTTTCAATTTGGACGAAGAAGGATCTGGAAGAAAGAAAACTACAAATTATTTTTATCAATGTTGCTGGAAAATTAAGTAAAGTAAGTTTATGGATCAGACCGTTGATCCATATACTGTCAAATTTTTTTTTTTTTTTCGTTTTTAACGATTTAACGATATTTATTGAACAATATAATATTTACAATTGATTCTTATTCTATTTTACTTATGATACTTAAAAATATTTGTTGGCACATAAGGGGCCTAACTATATACATTGATAATTTTATAATACATTTTTAAAACAAATTGTCATTAATTATACTTATATTAATAGTCAAGTGGGGGTATCCATCTCGGGTTGTTCAAATCCGGTTGTCCTTGATGTGTTGATGAATTGGCTACTAGCCACGGTGGTAAGTTGACGCTGCTTCCTCGTAAAACTGGATAGCCTCATCGTCGTTGATTGTGATAATTCCTTCGTCCATTAGCGCAGTTATGTCCAGGTATCGTGGTTCAGGATGCCGTTCTTCACTGTTGATTGTGCTCACTAGAGGATTCGGATGGTTGACTAAATTTGACGCCAACCTTTTAGCCGATTCCGTCATGTACTTGTCCAACGGTGTTATCGCTGCTGCCTCGTAGAGTCGTTTGTTGCTTGGGTACTTCTTCCGTCGTTGTTTTTTTTTTTTCGTGCTTATAACACTCCTTCTTATGCAATATTCCCACAAAAAGAGAGTGTGAATTATAAGAATGAAAGAACAAAATATATTAAAATATTTTATCCTTTTCGCCTTGTGTATGCAAAATCTCTAAATTGTCCTGCAGACATAGGTAATATGAAAACCGTTGCCACTTGCCACCTTGCCAGTTTTAATCAATGGTGAGGAGTACTGGCCTAGTGGTGGTTGCCATAGTAAAGTGTGGCGGTATGTTTTGTTTCGAATTATTTTGGAAATGTCGTCGTTATGATCGGGGACGGTGGGAGAAAGTTCATAACTTTGTAACAGAATATTGATATGTACTTTGATATCGCTTATGTTAAAACGTAGATATCAACATTTATCATGAGACTTCCCCCTCCAACCATTTTACTAATACTTTTTCGTGAATGGTTCATTTTTCTTATTTGAAACCAAGTTCTTGATAAGTACCTAATTTTTTTTTCAAAGGAATGGATAAAATGGGGGCTTCTTTACTCGATGGGTAATGTGTTTTTACAAATAAGGATATGCTTCTTGGTGTGCCTACATACACTATACCGTAACTGTGTTTCGAGGCTTTCCCATAAAATTTGTTTCAAATTCTTCTGCAAGTTCATGAATTTTCTAAAAACTAAATCGATTGACCTATAAAGTTGTTGATTGGGTAAATTGTTTTCAAATTTCGGGACTATACAACACACTCACACAGCATACACACATACAAATACATACGTATGCAGGAACAAAGATTTATTGACAATAAGAATTTATAGCTTTCGGATGCCATTTGTTTAACACCCAGACCAATTACTGACCGCAATTTGGCAGGACTCTCCTAATTTATCGCTTTCCGTGGCGGCAATCCACAACTTATTAAAGCGAGCAAATTTCATACCCATTTTTTCTTTTCTAACTCATTGGCTTTCAAAGAAAAGAGAAAAAAAAAAGCTGAAAAAACTTGCTTTGCATAACTTACTTTGGGATAACGTTTCAAAATACAGTTTAATGGTAATTTAAGCCTCACGAGTTTTGAGGAATTTGCTGATGGAATGAGAATTAATGAGAATTATTTTGAAAGTGTAATTATAAACCCAGCATGAGTTCAAGGAATGGAAATAATTTCATAATCGATTAACTAATCGGTTTTCATGCCAATTAGAATGGCGAAATGTATATAACTATTTCATATACTACATAAACTATATATATGTATATACTCTTAACCAGCCGACCAACCTCTCAAAACTACAAGGAGTTCGATCCTAATTATATTAAATAACAGATTCCGGGTATCCTTTGGACCGGTAACGACAATTGACAATAATATGCACTTCAACGTATAAATATACAGTGATGTGCAAAAAAATTTGTAGTTCCCACATTTTTGGGATTAGCCGCACAGTTTTATGAAATTCACAATGTGTTGTTTGAGGCATAACTGGAATTATTATGAGAAGCTTTTTGGAGTAAACTTCATAAGATGGCAGTGTGGGGCACTTTCATCAGGGCATTTTTTTTTAGTTTTAAGGTGATCATTCACTTCAATTTCTTGGAAAAGGTAGAAGTTAACGTCTTGAGGCGATACCGAAGGTTCTGGGTTCGATCCCTGATTCCACCTTTGTTTTTTTCCGGGAAACTGCCTCTTGTGAGGAAGTGAATTTTCCAAAAGTTAATCTTATAAAGAAAAAGTGCTTCTATGCTAGCCGTTGGGAGTCCTCTCCATATCTGCAGAATATCAACGCACACACAGGAATAGTATAGGGTAAGTCACAGGCCCCGACAACAATTTTTTTTTTTTAAGAAGAAACCATATCACACAAAACACAACATATGATCATGGTTTCAATGTAGTATGGCAAGTAGCTTTTAAAATGGGTCCGAATGTCCTACAGATCAAAAGAGATTCGATTTTGGGTAGCGAATACACAGTTTGTTTTCATGGGGCGATGATAACGAGCTTTGTTGACGGTAAGGTGATTTTTTTCGACCAACCAGACGATATTTTATGTTATGGGAGCCCTTGACTACCTTCATCGATATAACTTGTTTCCCTTAAAGCTAGAAACTTAGCTCATCGCTGAGTAAAATATTCGTCCTAGAAATAGATGTTTCCAGCTTTCGGTGTCAATTTGATAGATCAGTCAGGTTCAACTACCAAACTATTACGTACACGTATGCTTCTAAAGCAAGTTCCTTACCTTCGGAGGTTTAAAGAATTTCTATCGACCAGATATTCGCATATCGCCGGATCCTAGAAAAATCCAAGATCTTTACATCTCTTGAGAAATGAAAAAAACGTGTGTCCACTCTTGTATCTTTGACAGAAGTAAGTATTTATTCCAGAAAAATAAGAAAGAGAAAATATGATATGTACAATAGAAAAAGACAATTGTTTATGTGACAGGTGGCAGCATAAGGCTAAGTTCACAACACCCTCACTTGTTGAATATTTAAGTAGTATTATTTCAATTTAATTACAAAAATTATTTAAGTAATGCATTATTATCTTTACAAACTTTAAAGAAAAATTATTTTATAATATTGCTTTATATTGAACGTACAAATTAAATTCATTGGAAATAAAAGTTAAAATAAAAAAAATTCAACATAATCCCATATTGCTGGTACAAAATTTGTTTTTTTCATTAGTAACAGCCTTAGTAAGGCTATCAGCTACCATTTGATCAGTTGGCACGAAACCAAGTTTGACTACACCATTTTCAATGTGTTCCCGGATTGCATGATATCTTATATCAATATGTTTTGTCCTCGGTCGAAATCCATCTGATTGCGCAAGTTTGATAGCTCCTTGATTATCACATAAGAGTTCGATAGTTGAAAATTTGTTTGCATTTAGTTCATTTGATAATTGTTGCAACCAAATTGCTTCTTGAATGGCGGATGACATTGCCATGTATTCAGCTTCGGTAGTCGATAAAGCAATTGTTGGTTGTCTTCTGCTTGCCCATGATACTGCTGCATTTGACATTTTGAATAAGTATCCAGTACATGAGCGCCTTTTATCCAAATCCGATGCCCAATCCGCATCACTATAACCATGTAAATCTGTTTTATTATCGACGGAATATTTTAGTTTCAGGTCCATAGTTCCCTTTAAGTAACGCATGATGCGTTTAACAGCCTTCCAATGAGCCATGCCATAAGTTGTGTTGAAGCGACTTACGTCATTAACAGCAAATGCGATGTCTGGTCTTGTACACTGCGCCAAGTATAAAAGACTACCTACAGCTGCTTGATATGGTATTTTTGATAATTCATCTTCACGATCTTCATCCGTTAGTAAATTTACCGATAATTTTTGATTAATATCACTTGGAGTGGAAACCGGTTTACAATCGGCCATACAAAATCTCATCAAAATTTCTTTAATGTATTTTGTTTGATCTAATTCAACACCCTTTTCATTTTGATTTATTCGAATCCCGATGCAACTCTTAACTGGCCCCAAGTCCTTCATTTTGAATGATTTACTAAGTGATTCTTTAATATTCTTTAAGATTTTTGTGTCTTTCCAGAAAATCAGTATATCATCGACGTAAATTGCCAATATCAATGATAAATCTTTATTGAAATAAACACACGGATCTAATTTTGACTTCTGCAAACCAAACGACATCAGTGCTGATTCCAACTTGAGACTCCACTGCCGACCTGCTTGTTTCAAACCATACATTGCACGATTTAATTTGCACACCTTTCCAGATCCGTCCGTAAAACCTTCTGGCTGTTCGATATATATTTGTTCGTGCAATTCACCTTGTAAAAATGCAGTCACGGCGTCCATTTGATCAATCATCATTCCCTTTTTTACCGCCAGTGCTACCAAAAAACGAATGGTCTGATGACGTACTACAGGTGAAAATGTCTCATTATAGTCCATTCCATAAACTTGGTTGCAGCCCTTTGCTACTAAGCGGGCTTTGTGTCGAACAATGTTACCATCCATATCTCTCTTAGTAGTAAAGACCCATTTTGTTTTTAAGGCTTTGTAATTATTCGGTAAGTCCACCAAACACCATGTTTTGTTTTCATCCAAGGATTCCATTTCGCTTTCCATAGCCTTCTTCCAAGCCTCATGATCGGTCCGATGCATAGCTTCCTTGACAGTAACTGGATCAATTTCCTCATTCCCTTCGTTTGTGTAATAAGTTACATAGTCTTGAAATTGGCGAGGTTTTGGAGGACGTTCTGATCTTCTTGGCGTAGACAAAGTGTTAACCATGATAGTTTTGTCAGGTTCATACAACGACGACGTATCACTTTCTAAAGCATCATCAAACACTTCTGACGCTGAACTTTCATTAGCATCATCTGACTTCATCTCGCATTCTAATATTTTGGGAGGTTCCCTCACTTGCTCAGGACTTGTTTCAGCTTCATTCACAACAACGCTTATAACTGATGGTTCAATTTTCTCATGAAAAATGACGTCTCTGCTCACGACCAATTTCTTTGTGCATAAATCGATGCAACGATACCCTTTCTTATCACCGTCGTAGCCAACAAAAATCATTTTTTTGGATTTCTTATCCAATTTCTTCCTATGTTCCTTTGGAACATGCACCATGACAGGAGAACCAAATATTCGCAAATGTGAGACATCAATTTTCTTACCTGTCCATACTTCTTCCGGTGTTTTGTCCTTTAACGAAGCACACACTGAGCGATTTATTACATGAGATGCCATGTATACTGCTTCTGCCCAGAACTCATAATTCAAATTCGCATCGAATAACATACACTTGGCGCGTTCGATGATGGTACGGTTCATCCGTTCTGCTGTGCCGTTTTGTTGTGGTGTGTAAATTGTTGTTCTTTGATGCTGAATGCCATTCTTCCGGCAAAATTTATCGAATTGACGTGAACAGTATTCGGTTCCATTGTCCGTGCGGAAAACCTTGATATATTTGCCTGTTTGTTTTTCGACAAAAACTTTGAAATCGATGAATGTACTGAGGACTTCCGATTTCTCCTTTAAAAAGTAAACAAATATTTTTTTTGAAAAATCGTCGATAAATGTTAATAGGTATCTAGCTCCTCCAATAGATTTCGATTGCATGGGTCCTACCAAGTCGGAATGAATAATTTCCAATAAATTATTGCTATGGTTTTCACTTGAATTGAACACTTCACGTGTTTGTTTACCTTCAGCACAAACCGTACAATTTTTTAAGCCAATTTCTTCGTCTTTGAAATCCATCCCAGTTACTACGCCATCTCGCATTTTTCGTAGACTCCCATAGCTCAGGTGACCAAATCTTCTATGCCATGTAGTCACATTTGTCTTCGCGGTCCTTGACAACAAACATGAGCTGTTTTCAGATTTTAGTTTATAGACACCATTTTCAGGCTTACAGCATACAATTTTTATATCATTTTTATCAAAAATAGAACAACCATGTTTGTCAAAAAGAAGTTTATTTCCAGCTTGAACTACATTATAAACTGATAATAAATTTACCGACACATCTGGTACGTGTAAGACATTTGACACCATAATTTCTTCACCATTCAAAGTGAGGTTAGATTTTCCAGCACATTTAACCATCATTTTATTGTTGTTTGCAGTTAAAATTTCTCGAACACTCGAAGTTGTATGTGTAGAAAGCAATTCTTCATTTGGAGTCATATGATTTGAGGCACCACTGTCAATAATCCACTCGTTTGGCTCAATTTTCGTAGACATCAAGGCTGTAAAACCACGTTTTCCTTCATTGAAACTGTTGCCGCTGCTCTTCTTTGGATCCTTGTCTTTATCTCGCTTTTTGCATTCAGAACTAATATGGTTTCTGCCCCCGCATGAATAACACTTGATTCCACGACGATAAGATTTCATATTATTTGTACCTGTCTTAGCCATTTTCTTGCCATAGAATGCACCCCCTTTTGATTCATCTCCACATTGCGTATCCAATAATTTGAGCTTAATTTCATCTGCATTCAATTTGGCTGTACTTGCTTCAAAACTCATTATAAGAGGCTTATATTCGTCTGTTAGACCAGCCAACAAAATGGCTGCCAGCCATTCATCATCAATATTAAAATTGATACTCACCAATTTACTTGCAGTTGTAGTAATTTGATCGATGTACGTTTGCATATTCTCACATGATTCCAACCGAATTGAAATTAACGTACGCAGCAACCCAATCTTCCGCATTAACCCTCGATCCTCGTACATAGCATGTAATTTTGTCCAAATTTCAAGGGCACTTGTACATGGTCTGATGTGAACAAATAAATCAGATTCCACACTTAAAGCCAAATATGCTTTTGCAGAGGTCAACTTGTCCACATCTACTTCAATTGCCTTTTCTGGATCATCTTTTTGTGGTTTAACGCAATAAGTCAACTTTTTTAGCTCCAAGAAACTTCCAATTGCAAAAGACCAGTTGTAAAAATTTTCACTGCCTTTCAGCTTTTCAATTCCAAACTCGGATTTAGTCGAACAAGCCATTTCGATTTTTAATTTTACTAACAAAAAATTAAGCAACAAATGCAAAAAACCGAACCTTCAATAATCAACTCTAAAAAAATGCAAAAACTTTGATTTAATTAATTTTTCCGATATCTGGGCCCATAACCTCTTGAGAAATGAAAAAAACGTGTGTCCACTCTTGTATCTTTGACAGAAGTAAGTATTTATTCCAGAAAAATAAGAAAGAGAAAATATGATATGTACAATAGAAAAAGACAATTGTTTATGTGACAGGTGGCAGCATAAGGCTAAGTTCACAACAACATCAGACCCCCCCCCCCCCACATTTTCATCGGTTTTAAAGCAACATACGACAGTGTAAATGACAATGTAAATGAACAGCTCAAGAATTCCTGCTAAACTGATACGTCTCATCAAGATGACGTTGTCGAATGTTCGTTGCTCCGTAAAAATTGGTGAGGATTCTACTGCATCCTTCGACACCACAAGAGTGATAAATCACTGTCATGTAGCTGTTTCAATTCAATAATGTGCCCGAAGAACAACTATTGTATTTATAATCTATAGTACTCCCAATAAGAGTAACGTTTGGTGCGCCATCTATGGACGAAGTTCACAAACACTTGATTGGTGAGTTAGGAGTAGTTTTTGTCTATATTGCCATGGGAAGCAAAAACAACAATAGAAGACATTGATGTAAAGTAGATAAGACAACTAGCGCCGCCATTGACGAATTTCAGAACGAAAAAAAAGTTCCATGAAATAACTATAAAAATGTATATACAATGGGAGAACACATTGGGCCAAGAAGATACAACAATGAACAACAAAACAAGCCTCATTCGCACGATGAAGAGCTAATGGATGTGAACGCTTCATCTCGTAAAAGGCCTTAAAGCCATTCTGACCATTCTTCGATGGAGCAACTCCACTCCGACTACTTCTAGTGAGAAATTAGAAACGACATGCTTTAATTCCAGTCGGCTTTAGGAGCATATTAAGTGTGGCTTAGGATAGGAGCACCGCGCTTTATAGCGCCATTTAAAGTAAAGTATATAAAGTACACGACTTTGTCGCATGAACTTGCTCCGATGTGAGACAGAATATTATTAATCAATAGTCAAAACATTTTTTTTTAAATGAAATGAAACGAATCTGATTTCCTTAAAAACAAATTTTTTAATTTTACTTTTCTTAAACTCAAAAAAAAAATTCAAAAATTTAGGAATTAATATTATTTAGTTTATAAAAGGGCTTCCACTTTGAAAACTTCATCGAAATCTGTCAAGAGCTTTACGAGAAAATCTGATTTGGAAAAAACCGGTCCTATGGGAGGAATCGTTATAAAACTTTTCCTGAAAAATCTATTCCAACCAAAACACAAAGTTTTCACAAAAACACCATTCAGAAAGTTTTATCAAAATCTAAGGAGTCGTTTTTGAGAAAAATGAGTTTTTCATTGAAAATCAGGTACCTTTAATTTTGGGGCTGGAATGCTAATTCCAAAAACCCCTCCGTACGACGTCATAACAACACTACGTACCAAATTTCAAGCAAATCGATCCAACCGCTTAGACTGGGTCGATACAGACAGACAGGGAGACAGAATTGTCTAGCCCACTTTTTTCTACTACGCGATTGTTAGACATTTTTTTTCACGAATCCAAAATCTTGCCTTTTAGTACTTATAATCGCAATCGCAAGTAAAAATCAGTGAAACACAGAACTCTTAGAACACTGCTGCTAATTAAATTGTAGAAGCTGTGTTGGTCTATGTCGTCAGAAAATACTGAAGAAGAAGATGACAGAATATGATAAATGACAGATTAACTGCAGGAACATAATATAAAATAGAAGTAGCACCCGCAAGCCCTGTCAAGAGAGAACTTCCGTACCAAAGTAGAATTGTCAACAATGCAGCCGTAAATATTTTTGAAATTGAGTATAGTATTGAAAATAAGTTCTTGGTATTATGTGACGTCACAATGATTTAACGCTATTATTTGATTTCATTACCGAAAAAATTTTTTTTGAAAACAATATTATAAACTAATAATTTTTTTTACCATAAGAAAAACTAAAAAATCTGAAACTAACTAAAAACAATTGAAAACGTATTTATTCTCTCCACCGCAGAAAAAAAAATCTGTTTATAGTGACGTCACACACAAAGTCAGCATACCTTATTTTCGTATGTATGTCAAAGTCGATATGTTTGTTTGTCAAAAATATAGACGCATTTTTAAAAGTCATGCGCAACATTAACCTTCTCAACAACGAATACAAAAACGTAATGATTTTTTTTTCACAGTACTGTTCCAGCAATGAAACCTTTATCTGGTCGATAGTTATGCAATCGAACCCAATTGAATATAATTAAGCTCAAATTTCAATTGCAAATGTCTCGTCCCTAACCATCCCTAACATTCATTATTATGGTAAAGCTATGTGTCATTGTTTTGGTAGGCCAAAGTTGAATCAATACAAAATGTTTCCCAGTTTTAAATTGTAATTTTCTTGAAAATGCAATTTAAAGTGTTTCATCTTGTTTTCTCTTTACAAGATGAAAAAGAGGATGAGGATGAGGATTATACACAAAAACACAAAAGGATTCGTATTTCCATTTGCAAAAATGGTTTCTTTTTGTTTGGCAACAATCTTCCTAATTGAATAGAATCATATCCTTGTTGTGCAAGTGCAACACAGATGCAAGATATAAAATGAATATAACTCTTTCCTTTGTGCAAACAATTGGAAACATAAAACCTCAGAAAGTCACAGTTGGAGCTGTGTTTTGTAATCTAAGGATTTGTGCTCGTCTCTGCAACTTTTTGGCTTGGTCAATTGATTGTTTCATGTTTTTGTTTGGAAACTATACAAGTTACTGCAGCAGCAGCAGCTTGGTCCAGCTAACAGGTTCCTATGGAAGTTTACAACTATTAGTACATATACTGTGATGACGTTTAGTTCAGTTTTGTCCAAACTCCAAACACCAATCTCCGCAAATGCATGGAAGAATAATCCTTTTTGGAAATGTCAGCCCACAAAACAGAGAGAGATCAAAAGAAAATCTTCAGGGGTGTCATGAAAACATAATGCATCATAGTCATGGGATTATGTGGTGATGGGGAAAGATTCCAACTTGTTAGCTGGATTTAATTACACCAGAGAGTTTAGCCTCTGGTTTCCGGGGGTGCTGGTATAGTGGTGCTGGTGCTGGGGCACGTATAAGAAGTCATCTAATGACTTTGACTGGCTTATGAGTGTATGATGTGATGTGTGGTTACTTGGTGTGTACATGTATGTACATAGACATCATCAGGACGAGAGATTTACACAGATTTCAAGTGGATTAGAAATGGAAGACCTATTAATGTCCATGGGACTGATGAGATGAGTTAGGTTCATGATATTGTTCATTACTTTGTTTGTTTATTCCAACAAATAATATTTAAATACCTCAGAGGCTTCTCAGGAGAGAATAATTTTATTTGAAGATGTAAACTGCAGTTGAATTGGTTTTGACAGGTAAATATGAATAGCTTGCTCCTTGAGGAAATGAATTTGAAGTTTAATCAAAATCATTTCTACTTTGCAGAGCTTGATTTGAGGTCATATTTTGGGCATCGAGCTCAAGGTATATGTTCAACATCAACTCTAAATTTATAATTTAATTTCCACATATCAACGTGGGCTGTATGGAGCTATTCCAGATAGCACTTAAAATGCTACCAAACTGTAGTTTCGTTTTTTAGCTTATAAAGTGATATTTTCAATTTTTATAGAGCAGCATTTCGGACGGAGCCTTGCTATCCCGATTTCATTTTTGATATTTTATTCGGATACTAGGTAAAGTTAGAACACATCGTCTCACTGGCGTTCCAATGGATCCATTTTGCTCGTCAAGACATGTAAGGGAATATAAGGAAAGATGAAGGAGTTATAATTAGTGGACTTTTAGGTATGTGTGGTCCACCTGAACCAGCCTGAGTTCTGAGTAAAGTAAACTATCCATGACAAGCTAAGCTACGATGATCAAAGAGGACAAATAAAAGTGAATCCTCATCCATCTCCATACCTTATGGGAACCATACCAAAGGTCAACTGAGTTAGGAGTTAGTAAGTTCATTAAGTAGTCTTTACTCGTTTTGCACAGCAAACCACCATTTTGTAACAAAGTGTCACACTGGCCGCTTCGTCACAATTATTTTAACTGAAGCCAAGCCCCTACAAGTATGCAACAACAAGTCGCATATCCGGGTGCCGCATTGCGCAGTCCGACCTCATTGCACACGCCATTCCCGATGTCCAACCAATGCACATACCGCATTAGTTATTATTATTTGCATTAGCAATAATTTTGTTTAAAATTATAATTAACAGTATGTTATTGCGAGATATTTCATAAGTAAAAGTATATTTTTGTGGTATTTCCGTCTTCCGTTTCGAGTTTAATCAGATTTAATACTGATAAAAAAAGGGTCAAGCTACTGATATTTCCTGGTTTTGTCGACGCCAGGACAGGGAAGGATCCCACCTGGTTTACGCCGTGGATTTGGTTTTGTAAATTTGATTTTATGTAAATTATATTATTAGGAAAAAATATGTTAACTGTATTTTAGAATGAAGAAAAGAACGAAATTTAGTTAAAATTAAAAGTTTAATTTATTAAAAACAAAGTCTTAGAGCTTTCTTTGCAGGGATCTTGAACCCCACTGTCGCCAATCCAGCTGGGAAACAAAAAGCATCAAAATTTTGACTTTTTGATTGTTGAGGAGACAAATTTGATGGCCGCTTGGCTGTCTGAGATTGGTTACCTTATTTAAGGCTGGTCAGGATACCAAACAACTCTACGACAGAATTGGTCCAGTAGTAGCTGTAAGCCCCAATTAATGGTTTTCAGGCTTGATGGTATCCCAATCTTTTACCAAAGACCCAACTTTAGGTGTAGAAAACTATTGAGGTGTTTATTCTAGTTCATTTTATTCTCTCCAGTTTAGTTAACGTTCCAGGTTCCAGTTCTACATCGAGATATTTTGCGGTAGCTGTTTGAATGCTTTCTGGTCAAGGCTGGAGGTAGTTTATGGGCGTCCAGGGGTCTAGGAAATTCTTCACCAATATCTGGTAGGTGAACTGAAGGGAAACTAGTCTTATTAGTAGAAGTTCCTTCTGGAACTGGACGAATTGTATGCAAGAAGGCCTATTTTCGTTTTTAGAAATTTGTAACTTTAACTGTGTAAGTAAGTGTGTAAGTGTAAAGAAGCACATCATATCATATATTGCTTCCATTAGTTGGTTCTTAAGAGAGACGCGCCACACTTAACTTAACCAAAACTTAAGAGATATTTTCCTTATCAGAATATTTTGTTCTCTTATTACAGAAAGGAGCTTCTTCTAAATGTTGCCAACAAAGAAGTGTCCCAACATTATTTTAACCAATACTGGTCTGAAAACAGCGCCAAAGCCGGGAGCAAAAACTGTCTGCTATCACCAATCCAAAAGAAATTTCTGTAAACGTTAAATTACGATAAAAAACAGATTTACATAAGACTAGAAAGCCGTCAGAAGTGGGATTTAGCATATTTAACGTGGTTAGTTCAAAATAACAACCAAAGTCTCCCACGTCCCACCCCAAACGATTTAAAAAATTCATCAAGATTCTTTGGTCACAGAATACAAACAAGGAAATTCAGGAAGTTCTTAAAGCTAATAGATCAATCAACAGCAAAAAAATGTCCTTTACGAACAAATAAAAAAAAACATTTATTTAACCCGCTATTTATGCAGGCCAGCCTAAGGGCACACAGAAAAAGGCTTAAAATTACCATCATTATCGGGAAATCGGATCTTTTTTTTTTTTTTTTAATCCATTGTTTACTTTTTGATCAGAAATTAAAATGTCAGGTGTAATTAACATAAATCGAGGTCAAGCCGATAAAAATTTTATAAAAACCATTTATCAAAAAAAAAAAACCAAACAAGGATGAGAAAATCTGTCAACACAAAAACCTTTCCCTTCCAAATAACCGTTCCTCTTTGAAATCCTTTTTGTCAGTTAGCGCGCACAATAATTACTTATCCATTATCCTGCTCCCAATAAGGACTCGGACCCGGACCCAAACCCAGACCCGGACCAACCAACACAAAAATCGTAATAATCCAGATAAATTTACCGCCATCACAAATTTTGTTGTGATGTTCCAGTAAAAATGACTGACAAAAAAAAAAACATTGATTGCAACAGGAAGAAAGGACACGAACAGAGCAAATCGAAAAAAAAAACGGATTTTGTAATCAGCAACGATGAAGAACGTTCCATCTCATTCATCTCGAATCGATTCGATTGTCGTTAAATAAAAACTTTGATCCTTTGCCCTCTTTGCAGGCTTTGGTGTTCGTGGTGTCCTTTCTGTACGAAAATTTATCAAAAATGAACGAAAACAACACCGCACCACTTTCGGTTGGATGATGTATCTTCTTGATGAGAGAGAGACAACAAAAGGATCGAAGGTCCTCCTTGATATTGATGATGAAGAAAACAATATGCGGCAGGGGAATGAGTGAAAGTTTATTGATAATTAATGACAAGGGCAAACTCAACAAATGCGTATCATTTGGATGAGTTGGAATGTTTGCTTTCAACATTTTTTTTTTTTTTTTTTTTGCAAAGCTAGCAGGGACCTCTTATATAGAGCGGATCCTATGCCACAGCTTCCCCGAGGTGTAATTAACTTTTTCTTTGGTGTTGCGAACTTCTTCGTCTATGATGGTGATGTCGATTTGATAGCTGAGGAATTTGTTTGTCATTTTGAGTTTGGATGGAGGCGGCGGCGACGGGCGAAAGATGTCCTTTTTCCGCGTTGCTAGCTTAGCTCTTGTAAATATATATATTTTTAGGGATTTCAATGGTGGCCTGGGGCGTTTGCACACAAGAAAAGTGCGAGATTTAATTGAATTTTGTTTTTTATTCGGTTCCTCTGTTTATCCCACTAATGGATTTAAGACACTTCCTGCGTTTGCAGAGTCCTTCAAAGTATATAAACAAACATGTATAATCTGCTGTGATCGATCAGGGGTTTTGGTTGAAATGAATTTTTTTTTTGTTTCTTCGTTTTCTTCATTAAATTGGCATTTGAGTGACAGAGAGGCGTGATGGTGGGCTGGGTCAGATGTATCGTTAATTTATTGTTGTGGCTAGTGGGAAGATAAAATTGTTCCTGGAACCGAGGGATATCTTTGTCGTTCTACGTCGTAGGTTCTTATTTTAAATTTATCAAATTGGATTAGAATGGCTTTCAGTATTCTTACTTACTGTTTTTTATACAAACCTTAAGAGTATCCTTGGAGGTAGGAGGGATATGCAGATTTTTTAAGAATCAGGGCTTTAGGCTGTACAGAAAATGTTAATAGAGACAGCATAGAAAAATGTTTGTAATGAATGGAGAAAACAGTAACTATAGTGTTGACAATGTAGGGATGGAAGTTGAGCTACTTGGTTTTTTCATAAATCTATAATTTGGCTATCCTAATTGGCTGAGCACGTCAATGGAGAAGCTGCAGCAGTAGTACGTAGCACTGTCAAAGTTAATGACAAAAGTAGCGCACTAAGCAGCATGCACGAATACAATGTGTTGTGTATCACTGAACTCAAACAAAAATCATGTCTGCCATTTTGGTTTGTTGTTGTTTTGCAGCGCCGCATGTTCGTGAAGCTGGAGTCAAGTCGACTTGTACTTCAGCTACTCTCGGTCCTCTGTGATGTAGCTGCAACTTCACATTGTATAGCCGGGTAATACGAATTACGTACATTTAAGTTTGACAGTGCTACGTACTACTGCTGCAGCTACAACAATGTGGTCAACCAGTAAGGTATCTTTTAATGAGAGTAGTTAAACAAAAACACTGTGAGACATTGCGAATAATGCAAAATATAAAGGGTGTTTTTTTTTTATTTTGGAGTTGGCAACTCTGTTTTCATTGACAGCCAATGTTGTCATCTTTTATCATAATGTGAAAATGTGGCTTATTTTAAATTTGGTTTGCCATTTTGTCACGAATCGACTGAGATTTCTGTAGATCCCAATTTTAACAAACAAATTTGTTTCAGCGATAAAACTTATTTTTTGTTGAATGACAACGTCAATAAGCAAAACTGCTGAATTTGGACTCTCAATTATCCTCAATCCATTGTTGAGATTCGCCGTTACATCGCGAAATCATTGGTCTTTAATTCCTTAAAAACGATGGGGGCAGAGGGTAACAGCTAGAGAAGAGCAAAAATTCACGACCTGTGATATATGAACTGTGAATAAGAAAACACAATAACGACCTGTGAACGAATTGCAAATAAACTGCTTACCTATTCCTTAAGCGTGATTAAGATTTGTTCCCTGAGTCACGAATCACGACACGACCTTCATTCATAATTTTTCAGAACATAAAGAACAAAAGTAGCACTTTTTTAAAAGGAAAACCGTTGAAAAGTACAACGCAGAACATCTAACAAACAAATACAATACGTGCGGAAGACTTATCAAGAACGATGTGGAGTCGGAATGGCAGGCAAGTGAATTATGTGTTTTGTGGTGTGTATCTGTGTAATGTGTATCTGTTTATATTATTGTTTAGCATACCGATTCTGTGAAAAATCACAGCTCCAAATCACAGTTTAAAATCACACCGAATTTGAAGTCACAATCACAGCTATACCTGTGAATGAAAAATCACAACTCAGCTCATCTCTAGTAACACCCTGTGTGTGTGTATTTTATTTTCCTCTTGTATTATATCGTTCCCATTAAAAATGCACATTATCAAAGGTATAGATATGAACGTAAAATCAGCAAGTTTTCAACTTCTAAGCAAACAAAAAAAACACTGTTTTGTGGTCCTTTTCTATGCTGCCAACACTACCCAACATCAATTTCATTAATTTTGTTCTTACTTCACGAGCTCAGAATTAAAACTTCAAGCTTTCATTCGCCATTATTTAGTTTCTTAGGGAGTTGTGACTCTCTCCTTTCGAGTTGGCGGAAAAAAAAATGGACTGAACATTGCTCTAAATTTTAAAAAGATAATCAGGATAACATCTCCAAAACTTAAGAAAATTAAATAATGTTTCACATAAAAAAAAAAATAGCATTAATAAAATTGGTTTTCCTAGATGTTGTATAGAATTTTTGCTAATGTTTATCACGGCTGCAATGGCGGTTCCAAAAGAACTACTTAGTATAGTCCTTCCAAAAATATTTAGTTCCTGGGATACCTCGTGGGGGATATGGCGTTTTAAACATCATCTGGTATCTATATATTCTGCAATTTTTACAAATCGCCTATATTCTTTCCAACTCTTTTCGAAAGTTCTCACTCGATATTTGCTTGGGGTTATTTTTTGTCTTAGTCGCACTCTGCTAGCTTCTGCTTCCCTGTTCTGGCTCATCTGATGTGGATCCAGACCGTATACGCAAGGCGAAATATTTGTCATGGACGTAGTCATATTGTATCAGGAAAAATGTGATGTGTAGTCATCGTTATTATTAGCACTACGAAAAGAAGCGTTGATAAAATGCAGCCCTGAGGTACCCCGATTTGGACCCCAAACATGCCTGTTGACCAACGATAGACTGTTTTGCTGCTTGAAAATCAGCAGAAACAGTTCAAAAAAATCATTAAGTTCTTAGAATAAATATTTTAAAAACAAAAAAAAATTATTAAATTTTAAAAAAAACTTCAAGAAAATAATTAGTTTTAATCATTTGCATTTGTTTTATTTTAAAAATAAATTCGGATCAATTAAACTTTTGCATTTGTTGTTGTTGTTGTTGTTTTTGTTGTTGTTGTATCTTTGAAATTCCTTAGTAAGAACTATAAGCCAAAGGCACTGATGGCACATATGACTTGTACAGCGGAGTCTTGACATAATCATAACTGTATGGCAGCGCATATCGCAAAAGTGGTTGATGAGCAATAATTGGAGCTGCATACGACCGAATAGCTGGAGTGATGCTAGTCTTAATCGCTGGAGCAATAATTGGTGTCACAATATTAGCCCGGTTATGGACGACAGTTGAGCTTTGATGTGAAACAGCTGTTGGCACACTCTTTACAACTTCACCAACTTTCTCTAACGAATGCTCTTGGGTTATTAAATGAGAAGGCTCATGGATTAAAGCAGCCGATGCTGAATAGACCAATGGAGTTGCTCCAATGGCAATAGCACCAGGCTTGGCTGCAACAACAGCAAGGACAACGGAAAGTACCACCTGAAAAGGAAATATTAATATAAAAAAGTTTTAATGAGGGATATTTTTTTTAAGTTGTTTCACAAAAGCCTCATCCTTACCAACTTGAACATTTTGATTTAAGGTTTTTTTTTGTTACTAAGAGGGTCTGTACTTGGAAATAAACAAACTTTAACTGATACCATTCCTTTAAAATTGGCCAACTTTTATACTAAATCATCATTTTGCCTGACGGAAGCATAAAAAACAAAAGGGAACTCGATGACCCTGAGATAAGTCAATCGATGGCGTTTTTTTTATTGATATCTTTTTTGCCGTTGCCATCGCGTCGGCACTAATGCCGCTGCCAATTTAGAGCAATAAATATGTGAACTGGAAGTGAATGTTGCTCCCGGACCAGTTCGTCTTTCATATCGGCCATAACCACAGACACCAATCAGCCGCCAGCCGATGAAGTTCAAGTCCAAGAACAATGGAATATGGTGCACTAGCTGCTCCAAAATTGTGCATCGTGATGCAAAGTGTACAAGTAAACCAGACCTTCCAAATCGAATGACATTGGCTGCATCGTCATTCAGCCACATTCACTCTTGGCTGATAGCTGGTACAAAGCCAAATCTGAGGAAGTACAATCATGGTGAATGGGGGAAGGCGTGTATAGGGGAATGCGCTTTGACTGCGTGCCAGTGTCATTTTGGAGTGGTTCCAGAATTTATATGCGAAAATTTCAATTAGCAATTGCCGTCGTCGTTGTCGTTGTCCTTTTGTATTGTACAAGTACGAATGTATAGGTATCATCCTAACATAGGCTCCTCGGTGCTTTTGCTGATGGGTAATTTGCGCACTAAAATCCATTTGATTATCGGGATCTAGGAAGGCCATGGATAAATTCCGGCCTCCAGCCAGCCATAAAGTCGTAAAAATGTGCTATTTCCGAAACTAAAACCCTCCAAGTCTGCATTATTATAAGGATTTAGTGCTGTAGCTGTGTGTTTGTCGTTGATTTTGGTTTTGGTTTTGGTGTGGGTGCTAGGAGAAAATCTACTCTACAAGCTGTATGGTGGAGAGAGGAACTTCGGGTTAAAGGGAACCAAATGGTTAATTAATTTGTAATTAGCTACAGAGTTTCATATTCGCATTTAGTTTGTGTAGTGTTGGCTTTGCCATTTGTGAATATAAATACATCCCAGGATCCTGCTGCTACGGCAATGGTTGGCCTAGTATGGCCCCTCCGCCCTCCACAACTCTGACAATGATGATGATGATGGCATTTTTTGAAGTGCCTCCACACGGAAAACTGCGAACTGAAACTGAAGCTTTGACAAATGGTATATTTACTTTTGGTGAGGTTGGATTTCTAATTAAAGGCTCCTATAGTCCTCCTAATGCTCCTCGCCATGCTTCATTCTTATATCCTGTGCCAAATAAATGCTTTTTCACTGTTATTTATGTTATTTATTTATTTATGTGTATAGTTTTATTTTTCTGGATTCTGGATGGAAAGTGTAGGAGTAATATTAGTTGCTTTTATGGTGCAGATTTAATTTCTCTCTCAATGCTAATGGATGATTATTGCTTTCCGTTTTGCTTAGAGTTATTTTCATTAAATGGGCTTTTATGGATTAATGGCATAAATCTGTTTTGGTTTGCAAAAATTAGAGCGTTTTTCTGGCGTGAGGTTTGTTAATTATTCGGGGGCTCTTATGTAGTTCCATTTTCCATGGCTCAGCGCTTTTGACTAACTTATACAACTTTGAAGAAATTAATTTGATTAAGTAAGATAAAATTGTAAGCTCACTAAGTTCAAAAGTTTGTCATTCACGTGGAAGTTCACAATATTTGCGAACTCCCAAGATAGAAAAAAATTGGTGCAATTTGTTGATAAAATCGATATTGTTGCCAGGAAAAATAGCGACAGTATTTTGTGATGGACTTTTAAATGAATAATTTAACCGGCATAACTTTCCAACTGCGCAATAGTGATATCTTCTTAGTTTTGGGAAAATCAAAAAAAAAAAAAAGACAGAGTTACCTTCTCCAATTCAGGGACGAAAAAGTCATTGACCATGGCTCTATAACGGCATTAATTGCCTGGTAGCCCTCTGGCCGGCATCATTTTTAAAGAAGTAAAGACCAATGATTCCAACTGTTTATAAAGCACTTTTCTATATGCGTAGCGGCGGGCGTCTCAACAATGGATTGAGGAATGAGGATCATCTATCCAAATGCGGCAGTTTTGCTTTTTGACGAAGCCATTCAACCGAAAATGAGCTTCATCGGTGATCAAAATTTTACTTGGGAAAATTTTACGAAAAGAACCATGTTTTTCGAAAGAAATCTACAAAATGTGTATGCGTTGTTCAGGCGTCAGTTAATACATGATGAAATGGGAAATCAAACTAAAGAGAAAACACATGACAGATGACAAAATGGCTGTCGATGAAAACAGTGTTGCCAACTTAAAGTTATATTTCTCTAAAAAAACACCCTTTATAAAGAGAATTCAATTAGGCTGATGTCACACACCCTGCAGATTATTGAGCGAGTTTTTGTTAGCCGACTGCGAGTATAATAAGGCTGTCTGATGACCAGATCGTGTTTGTCGTTTGGTATTAAGCAACAGATGCAACTCAAAGTATTCGGACCACTATGGGAAAGCATCGGTATTAATCAGATTTGAACGGGCATTCAATATACCAACACGAGATCTGATATGGGTGGACATCAGGCAACAAGGGGTTCCAGAAACAAATGTGCAGATTGTCATATGGGGGATGTTTAAAACGCCATATCCAAATGGACATGTGTTAGAACAGAGAGAAGTAAGATGGACAGCAGAAGTCACCGAAGAATTCTAAATGAAAGTAGGTGCACACAAGGGAAGCGTCTTAAATCCCCTGGACCCTGCAAAGTTATATTATGAACATGGAGCCATCATAAGCAAGGATCTTTATTCCCTGCAACGATCGTAAGCATGGGGTGGATGAAGTTCCGGGGAAACTGTACTATCTTCTGTGACCGAAAAATGCCCCCTTAGCTGAGGGGAAGACTCTTCATCTTATCGGCACTCGCATACGGTTCACAGTGTTGGACAAAGAACAAAACGCATTAACCGCATAGCAGCTGCGGTATTGTCACCTTCAAAAAGGCAATACCATACCACCAACGTTCCTCAAAAATAGAACCATCCAAAACCCTGAGGCTAGCTAAAACTTTTGAGGTTATCCCGGTAAATCCACAGGCGAATCATGAGTATGAAGCAGAAAAGTGATGGGAGTGCTTTTATCTACCTGAGATCATAACTGCTCCGAAAAGAAAACGAAGAAAATTTATAGGCACTATCGGTGTTAGATCTTTGGGGTTTATTTGGGTGCTATAACCTGCTTTTGGAATGATGAACACAACTTTCACTTATTTATATGACTGAAGAGTGTGGACCAGAACTGGTATAATAATTTTGGAAGATTTTTAAAGTTCAACAGAGATTCTGCCTGCTGGTCCCACATTTCAGTACCCATAAAGAAGTTCCTCCCTGGTGACCAGATCTTTTAGGATATTTTGAATATTTGACCTGTTAATATTTCTTATGTCTGATTTACTATCAGGATAGTGATGTGAGTGTTTAGTAGTTTTCTGAGCGATTCTTCGCTAGATGTCATGTCCTTCAGGAGCCATCTGTTTTCTATTTTTTCACAAAACTTTGTATTCCTAGTTTCGCCGAAAGAACATTTTCAAGCCTTGTTGCTTTGGAGACTTCTTCTACTTCTATAAGGCGGAGAGTAAAAAGGTTTATCAAATGTGATGTTTGAGGCCTGTTCATAGATTCACTAGGTCATTTGCCTTTTTTTTAATGATTCGCCTTCAAACACCCATATAAGAACTATTTTACGCTATTTTCCTGTTTTAAAACTATCGTATCTGTGCGTGATATGCACAGGAGCGCCTGCGGCATCAATGAGATTGTTCATTGCAATCAATGAAATCCTTTACTCATTTTGGCAGAGTCTTTAATAATTTAAACAAGTTGCGATTAAGATAACGCCAGTGATCAAAGAAGTACTAAGACCCATCAGCCTTAAATCCAATTACCAGCTATTGCATTTTAAAATTCAAATGCAAATTATTGCAGCTCGTCCACTTTTACAGAGATGTCAACTTCATTCCGAAGAATAAGACCATTCCAGAAAAACGAAAAAAAAAATTAGACATCCTCGAAGTAAAATCAAGTTATATTTATAAAGTATTCTACAAAAAAGTGCCGATTAAGTAAATCTGGAAATGTTCCTGATTCCTTTACCAACGTGAACGTCTTCATCCCATGCAAACCAAATTAATCGTATTATTTACCGACTTCAAATTAAGAATCCATCAACCTACATCCAACAATATCAAATAAATTCTAACAAACTTAAGCGTATCTCCATTTCATCTCCATTACAATATCGTTATATTCCCGACTCCCAAAGGACATTATAATGTACAACCTCAGAAAGCAAAAACAAGGAACACAAAAAAAGCACGTGAGCTCATTAGATCCAGAGCTGATGGAGCTCTCGTCTTGGTCCTGGATGCTTGCGGCGAGGTTGTTCCATGCCCAGCTCTTTGTTTGGAATCGAAATTTAATTGCAATTTGAATATGCTTATCTGGATGATTGTAGACGACAGAAAAGATAAAATCGTGTAACCTCATTCCAAAGTTGCTATAATGAGCCTTCGTCGGTCGTTCGCCCTCTGACGTCACAAGGACCAAGGACGATAAATGGAAGAAAAAAGAATCTATGATGTGTTCTCCATCCTGCAATGCTTTTTTGTGAATTCTTCGATCGATCAAAGGAAAAAAGTAATTTTATTTTCAATTACGACTTGGTCTTGGTTTTTTTTTTTTTTTTGGTTTTTGCTCTGTGTTTGTTCCCGGTGCGGCGGTGTCTTGTTTTATAGATGAAACTCATTAGAGTGGTATGTTCTGCACATCCAGAGAATCTGTTGGTGTCCCTGCCCGTGTCCGTATATGTAATCCAAATGGAATCATACAACAGATTTACAAGCATCATCATCGTCATCTGTGCTTGACTTGTTTTTAGCTTTACTTTGCGGTGTAGTTTTTTTTTTCTTTTTTTAACTACCAACAGAGGGAGGCAGAACACAGTTAAATGACTTTAGAGCTTCTCCTTGTCTCCGCGCCGCGCCGCCACCACAATCACCGCCATATTTGACGACGTCGACCGACGACGCAACGTCATAAATCCTTAAGTGCTTTTCGTAATTCCTGATGGAAGCTGCAGATCACATTTACTTTTGATGTTTGTTATTCAATCATCTGTGACGTTCCCATTAAAGTTGTCACTCTTGACCTGTATATGTGGGTGACATATATGCCCTAACGCTAACGGAATGTTTCATTTCCGTTGTGGATGCGGATGCGGATTTAGAATTGCCTGGTAACCGCAATGAAAATATGTATGGGGCTGTGTCGTGAGTGTCCTGAAAAAAAGGTGGTTTTAAGCAAGGACGTGTAATATGTGTGGATGGCGCATGGTGCATGGTGGGATTTGTGGAAACGATTTGCTTTTGTTATTATTTTTTTTTACTCCTCTTTGCAATCTCTTCAGTTTTTTTTTTTTTTTTTCTTTTTTTTTTATTTCTGTGCTTGTGTTTAGTAGATACGTTTTTGTCTTGTATAGTCGCTAAGTGAAGGACATCACATCCATTTGAGGATTATCAAGGTACTCAGGTAGAAGGTTAATGGGATTATTTGTGGATGAATTTTCTAAAAGCTGCATGTCTGATGTGTCACATAGAAAAAAAAGGACGATTTTTTTTTCTTCCCCCTTTAGAAAAAGTGTTGTGAAACTATGAGTATTTTCTGGAATAAGGTTAGTAGACCGAATGGATTTGCCAAAGAGAGCTTTATAAAGTGTTAATTAAATGTTGAAAGGATTTTTTTTTAAAGGAGTCGCACGAGCACGAGGGGACTAAGTTTAAAAATTCTTTCTATGCATGCATGCTTGGATAAATTATTATAAAAAAAGTATTCAATTAAAAATTAATGTTCAACGTATTGTAAACGAGCTCTGAGGTCATGCATTTAATTTAATAAAATCACTGATAAAGTTTTTTCTTTTCCTTAGTCTTTAGTCAAACCAAATTTAATTTTAGGAGGCTCAACAAATGGAAGCATAGGTAGAATTAACAAATGTATAGTTTATAAAATAGGATACAAATATAAAAAAAATTAAATCTGAGATAGTTAGGTACTATCATACCAACTTTTCGAAGTACCTATCAAATGAAAAATGAAACTTTAAGGGTTTGTCAATAATTACTTAGTAGGTTTGTTTGATGTCAACATGCACTGCACCGAATCATTTTATTTGACACTCACGCCAGCTTTCTGCACTGTGTTCGATGTGAATCCAGTACCTACATGTGGCCCAAGATGGCATAGAACCAAGACTAAGTGTGTATGAATCGGCAAAAGTCTGAACACATCCTTAAGTTTGTGCGAGAAACCAGATGTGGAAGGTCGTCTGTTCAAGTGTCGTAAATTAAGTTAAAAAAATTTAAGACAAAACATGGTTGTGTGTAAAGTCGGTTTACGGACGATAATTTTACGTGATAACCAGTTCACAAAACACTTCATGTGTATAGGTATCTATCCAACCACCAACCACCTAACCTACCTACAACCACCCACCATTTTTTAATTTTGTTCACCCCTTGAACACCAACCTCCCACCCCCACATACAACCACAATAAACCAACAGCCCACAATTTTTGAACATTTTTTCCTCCTCCCCCACACAGTGAATCCCCCCATCCGAACCACTACCAATCACCCCCACCACCTACAACCAACCACCCACTATTTTTGACAATTCAAATTGTTGACAACTAGTTTTCCCTCACCCCCTCCCAACACCAAATCCTCCAAATCCAACCACCTACCCCACCTGTCACCACCTTCCACTCACTCCTTTATCTCACCACCCAAAACAAGCTACAACCACCCACCATTTTTGACAATTTTTCCTCTTCCCGACACTATCTCCCCCCGCCTGGCCCACACACTCCCACCACAACCAGCCAACCACCCAACACCCTCCCCTCCCACTTTATCGACTTTCTAGGCTATGAAAGCAGCTAGGTAACTTGACTGTGACTGTGACTGTGACATTTTTCCGTGCGTGTTGCCCATATATTCCAAACCGATTTATTAGACGTTATCACGTCAAAAATTAAGTACCTTAATATAACAATACCTAGAATTTTGCATTTTTTAACAGAATATTGAAAAGTGAATATTTAAACAATATTCAAATAATGTTTTGTTAAGAAAATATAATTTTTTCTATAAAAGTGCTATTGCGTATGTGGGTTTAACTTTATTGACCAAATTTACTGTTTCTCACAAAAAGTTAAAAAAGGCAAGATGGCATACCATTCTCATGGGCAGAACGGCACCGGCACACTGTCATATTACTCTCGCTAAATAATTTATTGTATTTGCTGTTTTGCAATATTATACGTTTTATTTTATTTGTTGATAAATAATTTTATTTTGTCAGTGGTTGAATGAAAAATAAAATTCGATCATGTATATTTGCGAATTGCGATTAATTTTAAACAATTTTTAATATTTAGAAGCATATTAATGTTTATTTATTTTGTCTAGGTAGGTACCTATACCTACTGTCTTTGTTCATGTTATTTATTTTTATTTTTGTTAAAACTTAAAAAAAGCATTAAGTTTATTTGTATTAACTCTTGTATTTAATCTTCGACATTGAATTATTTAACACTGTGTTACCCTAAATTTCGGTCATTTTTTTAATATAAAGTAACGTAGGTATGCAATTTTTGAATAGAAGTCCACGAAAAACCATTTTGAGAATTAGTGTGTTCAATGAATCTGAGCTGCACAGAAAAGAACAGAAAAGATCTGAAAAGTACAAAATTTGGTGTTCAATGAGCAAAAATCCTGTTCTTTTCTGTTCTACAATCTGTCACTTTGTGTTCAATGAAGTTGTCCAACACAGTTTAGAACAATATTTCCTACACCTACTTTTGAGGTGCTGCAAGTGCGTGAGAACTGTCAAAAGTGTCAGCTGACTTGTTTGAAATTATTTTGAAAACTGAATTTTTGCAATTATTTGAAAAGTTGCGACGATATAAAATAAAATAAAATTATAAACTAAAAACTAAAATGGATAAAGTGCAAATAGAAATTAGGTCCGCATCAGGTCAAGTTTTGACTGTGGAGTGTTCTCCAAAAACGGGATCTGCATTAGAAAATAGTGAGTATTGAACTGCTTGAATCTTCTAACATCTCTTGCAATAACACCTCCAAAATATTCATTTCATTTTTTTATAGTTTATAATTAAAAAGATTTGAACGCAAACTAAAAATTTTACAAAAGATTTATTTGAAATTTAAAATTTCACAGCTGATAGAGGAGCTGTCAAATACGAAACTATATTTTTCTGTTCTAACTTGTTCTGACAGTTTTCACACACTTGTGCTGTTCTGTTCTGTTCTGATCTAGTTTTTCTTCATTGAACAAACTTAATGTAATGTCAAAGGTGACATAATAATGTCAAAGTAAATCGGATATTTGTTCGGTGTGACCGCCTTTCGTGATTTATAAATCATTTAGCTAGATTAAGCCGGTGGAAACATAGTATAACTACCTATAATACCTATATGGATTCAATGACACCTACCACAATGTTTCATTCGTTTATCTCGAAAAAGAAATTCCAGCTTCCAAACTGAGTTTATTATCAAACTCATGTAATACCTATATAAGCTATAACACACAAGACCTTAGTTGTTTTTATAATAAAGCACGCAATCAAGTACCTAATTATATTTGAGAACCGTACCTTTGTACTTTCTTTATATATTTACAATATAATCTATCTTATGTTGTGTCCTTTGTTTTGCTAAACATACTGTAAAAATGATTTTCTTACGTTCCACATCGGCATGTCATTCACTCTGTTGTTTGTTTACAATAATTGTGTTAGTACGCATCGCGCTCTCTGTTTTAATAATTGATTATTCAAAACTCTCCAGAAAAGCAAAAGTAGCTTATAGCAAACTATTCATATAAAAGACTGTTTTGATAGTAATTATATTCTTTTTATTTCAATTTGGTGCAATTGTGCTAAAAGTTTTATTTGCGTGAATACTCATTTATTTTTATTGTCCACAATTTGACAGCAAACAGCTGAGTGAAGGAAATGAGTTCCATCGATTTGGTATGTGAAACTGCATTACCGACAGTAAATGTAAGACCTAAAAAAAATTCTTCTCACAGATCAGAGGCTTTCAAACTTTGGGTTGTAAAGATAATTTAAAATGCGCAATTGCCAGCATGGTTTATTTGGACTTAAAAGAAGGTAAATTAAATATTAAAACATTAATTCTAGTGGTGTGCACGAGCTTTCGCAACTATTCTTAATAAGCAAGCAAGTCGTGAACGCCATTTTTTTAATTGCAATTTTTTGTTTATTCACTAACAACCCAGAACTGGTTGCAGTAAGAATGACATAATTATGTTGAGCTGTCAAAATCAAATTACATGTTACAGCTACACATATCATGTGAATTTGATATTGGCTCAAGGCTAAATATACAATGATTGTGAAAGTATTTTAAAATTTAATCTGATGTATTTTGTTTCTTGCAGTTGAAGAAAATGCATCATTATTGCAATGATCAACAAATAATTGCACCGTATAGTTAGAACCATAAATAACTTATATAAAATAGCACCATTTTGTACCTTTCAGATAGTAAAATTAAAAACTTAGAGCAATGCTATAACGAAGAGTTGGATTTGATATACTTCCGCGGAGAGCGAGAAAACCAAGAACCGGATGTCATCGTACCTATTTCATGTTGTTCTGAGATAGACATGAACCAGGTTGCACTAATGCAACAGAAATTTAATTTTGAAGAGAAAAGGTAGGGTTTTTTATTTATTCTTGCCATTAGTTTTAAATATTTTCTCTTAAAGCATTACCATCGCAATTTGTGATCCAAACTCAACAATTCTTTATTACAACGCAAGGAATGATTTTGTGGATAAGTGACAACTGCAGTTTGACATTTACTGGTAGACAGTTCAATTTCGACGAATGAGACATTCAACAAGTGGCACAGTAGTACTAACAAGAAACAATACTCAAACAAAATTGAACAATAACTTTTTTTTTTTAAATTTTATTAGTAGTATCAGAAAATAAATCGATATTTTGTAATGGGTTTACATTAATTATTTGCTCTTTTATTTTTCAAAATACAAACCTCCTAATTTTCTTGAGTGGACTATACATAATTATATATTATTAACTACAATTTTATTTTCTTTTTTAGGAATATCCAAAAATATTGTGACCAAGAAATAAAATATTAATCCTTTCTTTTTTCCTTTTTCTTTAATTTTCAGGCACATACTGTTTACTTTTGTTAAATGGTTTTTGTAAGTGTTAGGTTTATTTTGTTTACCTAGGTGTTTTGTTTTTTTTAGATATGAAAGAAAATTTAGTTTTGGGTTCAAATATACGTTTTTAAGAGCTTATCGGTTTATATTTATATAAGTTTTAACATTATTAAATTGAAGCAAAATGTGTTTAAAGACAAGCAGAGCTCGGTTAATGTGTTATATTTTGTTTATGTTTTTTAAATTAAATATTATGTTGCTTACCTTTTATAGGAGAATAATAGAATTAGGTAGGATTTTTTTTTGTAATGAAAACAGAACAGATTTGTATCAACTTGGGGGCATCTAATAGTTTCTATTCGGCTCTAACTTTCCTTTTTGTCCATTTAAGATTTATAAAATGATAAATCAACATGTTGGGGGAAATGTCAGATGGGGTTACGCATTTTATTCAGAGTTATGTGGAGCCTTAATTTGGAATCGTCACAAATGTTTGAAAAAAAAATCTTGATGCAAACGAGACGTTGCCTACAACACCATCAACTTAAAGCACTTTCTATTGGCAGATAATAAGAGTCTAGAAGCATCTGGAAGTCTTCTAAAACCGTTACATTGGTGCAAAAATGACATTTCTGACGTTTCTCAGAAGATAATTTTGTTTCTCGATTAAAAGTCAGCATCAACTCAAGAAGAACTAATTCAAATTTCAGCCACAGAGTATTCATTGGGGAGAGTCTATCCGCATGCAGTTTTGCTACTGTCAACACCATGTCACATACCTATTGTTTAAACTAAATCTGATTAGGTATATAGTCGTTGAAGCCTAGCGGTATTAAATACGATGAACTAGTAAAATTCATTTTATACAGCAAATTGGGTTACGCAAACCTGTTTGACATTGGCTGATAGCTTGTGAAACTGGTGCGTACAAATAGACACTGTGTCAAAATTGAGCAGAAGCAATTTCGCTTGTGCGATTGGGTTTCAGAATGTTTCCCTCCCCTAGTGACACTAATGGAAATTGCAGGTTTTTAATTTTTATCACAACCTGCTTTCAAAACCATTGTTTCATTCAACAGACAATTTGACAAATTCATTTCGTCGATAGACAAAGAATATTGCACTCCGGCTATAGGATTTTTCGATACAAGAGTGAGAAGGTATTTGTCAAGTTTTCGTTAACGACATTATTGGCCGTAAATTTGGAACTTTGCAAACAAAACGTTTTTTTCCTTAAGTTGCTTTAAATAAAAATTGTCTCTGTAAGACATTTTATTAAAGATATAACATATATACTAGAGGGCGCTGCTTTCTTCAGAGTATTAAATACAAGCTATAAGAAACGAAGTTAGAGGCACCAGAGGGCAAGACAGTCAAACGACACCATCAAAGTTCAAAGAATTCGGCTTTGGAGTTGGCATATTAAAATATAACGCTTTCCTTGTTTTTTGTTTTTTTTTTTGACAAAAGAGTTTCGAAAAATATAAATCACTCCGAAAAGTTGTAAAGTTTAAGGATATGTAAGGGGAGTTGGGGACAGCTCTTGAAGGGCACATTCGGACGCATAACTTCCTTTGCTCCATACTATATGCGTCCCGAATGTGATAAGACAGTCATAAAGGGTCATTTTAGAACATGGCTTCATACAAGAAATATTAACTGAAGCTATACCTTAAGGCTACTCATCCACTTGAAGTTTAACCACCATTACACTTTTTATAAAAAGTAGGTATCAAGTGGGCTCTTAGCCCTAAAAAGAAGCTTAGTACAGCTATTGCTTAGAAAATAAAAGCAAGGAATTAATTTCGTTCTACTTACCGTGCTATTCTCATTTCAAATAAAACGACTTGGAATAGAAAGTATTTGTATTTTAAAATAAGCCATGCAACAAAAACCCAATTAGAAAAAAAAACACAAACAAAATAATTTATTATTATTTAATTTTTTTTTCATAACATTATAATTATTTGTTTATATAAAGATACATTTCTAAAAGTGAAACTATTTATATAATTTGTTTAAAAATAAAAATATGTTTATAATAATGACAATAAAATTAATAAAGAGCAAAAATATAAATTGATTGTTTTTTTTTTTATTATAATAACTCATGCAATTTTGAACAAAGATTTTTGTTTTATTTTTTCCAATAACATTTCTTTAAAAATATTTATAATTTCATTCAAAAAAAAAAATACTATTAAATTTCATAGAGATACACACTTACTATATTTATGAAGAAAACAATACACAAAAATATAATAAAAAAAAATGATCAAAAAATAAAGGAGATATGCTCCTTAAGTTATGCAGCAAAAATTTCATAGAGCCTTGCGAACAAAATACATTTAAATATTTTTTTGTTTTTGTATAATATTAACGCGCATATTATTTATAAAGATTATTACGTAGTAGAGTAAGAATAAGAATAAGAAGAAGTAGGTAGTAGTAGTGATAAGAGTAATAGTTGCTAATGAAATATATTTATATATTTGTTGTTTTTGTTTTTGTTTCTTTTTTTTTTATTAATTAAAAATAAAAATTGTTATATAAATTAATAATAATAATAATTTTTAGGGTAATAATATTACGTCTCCTTCATGTTAACTATCCTATTCTCTTGCAAGCATTCTTACAAACAAAATAAACCAAGAAAAAAACCTTGGCTTAAAAATTTTATATTTTTGTTTCAAAGAATTCGACAATTTTTTGTTTATTTGTTTTAAACGCAATTTGTTTGTATTTTTTTAATATTGGTGTTTGTTTGTTTAATGTTTTCAGTTTTTATGAAAATAAATTGTTTTTTTTTTTAATTTATTAATTTTTAAAACGTTAGCATTAGTATATCTTAAATATTTTATGTATGTAAAAAGAGCTACACATTTGGGGGAGCAGTGTGTTTTTTTTTAACTATTATTATTTTTTTTTTTTTTAACTTTTAGTTTGAAAATTCAAATAAACAAAGAATTAATTTCAACACCAATCGGCGGTGTAGGTGAAATCATGGAAGAACAGCTGTTCTTCGTCAGTCAAATGTCGCGGCTCCTTTGGCGGTGTCAATTGTGGTTTTTCTGATGTGAATTCTTCATCGAAGTTTGATACGTCCTCGAGGTGATTCTGAACAAGACGAATGAAAAAAAGGAAAATAAAACAAAGAAGTTTAGTGGACCGAAACAAAAAAAAAAATAGATAAAAAGAAGTGAGGCAAGTTGTTCAAGTGATTTTAAACTTACAATTGTTGGCACAAACGGCGGCTTCACCTTCCTCAAGAGCAGGTCATCCCAAGCAATTGAACGGAAGAAGGCTTGCTTCTTCACATCTTCGGCGTCTCTTTCTGATGACCCAAGGCGTCGTTCGGGATTCTTTCGTAAAAGCTTAAGAAAAATAAAAGTTAAAGCAAAATTAAAAATCGAAGATCGAAGAAAAAACAATTAAACTAAGAACCACAGACGTACGGATACAGACCGCTAACTTTATATATTTTCTCTCTTTGCCTACAAGCTTGGTGTGCGTTTTATTTTGCGTTTGTTGAAGCTCTCTTTTAAGCTCTCCTCTCTCTCATTTTTAATGGGAGACCAATACACGAAAAAAATAAAATGCACAGCCAGAGATATACATAAACAGTGGTGAATAAAATATTTTAAGGCAGTCTGTATCTCTAGGTCTGTGCTAAGAACTTTGTTTCTTTTTTAGGCTTTGACATCTTAACTACTCAATCGATCATCAATAAATTCTGTTAAGACATTTTGAAGGTTGGCAAAGAAATGGACATAGGCTACCTTTTAACCTAAAAAAGTACTTCCCTTTTTTAATTGCCTAAAGGCTCAATAATATTAGGCTAAGCAAACAAACTGTTGTCAAACCTAAACTTTAAACTTGCTTAAGTGCGCTGTGTAGACATAATGCACTTTTCAACGAGTTCTCATTTGCGTGTGTTTTTTCGCTCTTGGTTTACCAGTGGCTTCAGCTTCTTCTTTGTAGTTCATATATGCAACACTGGTGTGTGCGAATGGACATACAATGGACGCACTAGCGCTCTTGCTCCAGTTTGCAGAAGTAAACGAAACCTAACGACGGAACTGATTTCATTTATAGCATTTTTACTGTTTTTTTTTTTAGAAATTAGGACTGAGAAGTGCTTGATTACCGAGGGCATGGTTTGAAAAATCGCCTTATGATTTGTAATGTCAAACTCTGAAATGGATTTTGAATTCAAACGACCCTAACTACTGAGTAAATACAAAAAATTCATATCTTCTCTTTGTAAAAGCGGATGGCTCTGTTTCGTTAAATGTTCGATAAGTTTTGCTTACAGATGTAAGCTGCACTTCTGCATTCATTTCACAGCCAACTTTGCTACATAAACTAAAGGCCCAACCATAATACGCAAAAGAAAAAGGAAGCAGGTGTCAAAACCGAACGAAAAGTTCCTTCCGATTTGTAAAGTACATCAGTTGCCCATAATAGCCTTTAGAAATATGAAGAAAGAAAGAAAAAGAATACCCTGTAGAAAAAAAGGAATGTCAAATTTTCGTAGGTAATGTACGACTCAAAGCGTACATTACGTACGGAAACGCAAGTGAACGAAACTTGCCGAAACTTATCAAAATATCATTTCGGGCTGGGTATACAAATCAAATGTATTTCTACTGTTTCGTAAGGCAACGTACGTACCCATTCTTCAATTATGGTTAGCCCTTAAAGTACTATGAATAGGTACTGTTAAAACCAGTGGCTACTATACTCTATTCCACATAATCAGGCAGTACATGCCTTATGGGGGAAGCTTTTTTTAAATCATTTGCGTTCAATATTTTTGCACTATACTAAATTGAAAGAAATCCTCCATAAGAATTGAAGCGCCAGTTAATTTTTAATCGCATCGACGTAAATCCCATGTCTTATTCAGAGCACATCTAAATGTGCACTGATTATGATTACCTATTTAAAATTCAACCCCTTTTTAGTTGATGTGCATTCAGTGTTACCAGTGTTCACTCTTGGCACTAGAGGGCGACATAGTCAAACGAAATCTCCAGATTACTATAGATTTTATAATGTAGCCGACTATATGTACATATGCTCAAAATAAATTTTTGTTTAACAGTTACTTCTGTGTACTTCAGTCAATTAGTGATATCGTGTTCGTTGACATAACGGCAGGTAACATTTCGTTCAGTTCTGACACTGGTTACGTTACTGTTGGAACTATAAAAGAAACAAAGTCATCCTTGTAAGGAAGACGTTTTTTTACTTTTCTGTTCTTGACAACAACAAAAAAACCCCAAATGTTGCTGCAATAAATCCTTGAAATTTGACTTCTCTTTTCAATTTCGATCTTTTTCTGCGTCCGACATATCAGAACTTTCAAACTTAAATCTGATTACAGCGCTATTGGCAGTTTTCCGAAAGTGAACGAAACTTGACGAATCAGACATGGCATCTGGTTTTTATGTACGCGAATTTGAAAGACCATACATAAAGATGCGCTAATGTCTGTTTGGGTTTCAACGCAACATGATCGATGAGGTTTTAAACTTTTAAAGTAAGTCAAGAGTTGTCCCAACGCATTTTCTACGATAAAATTTTTTTTACTTAATCTAGACTTACCCTTCTCATAATAGCAATAGCTTCCAATGATAAAAATCTTGGATATCGAACTTCATCGTTAACAATCGAATCGAATACTTCTTCCTCATCGTCCCCTGGGAATGGTGACTGTGAAATAAAATTTAAAATTTTTCGTTTTGTCATTAACTCATTAAAAACTCCTGTCACGTTCAATGGAACTTTGAAAACTTACCTCCCCAACAAGCATTTCAAAAATCAGAACACCCAGTCCCCACCAATCAACTGCTCTGGTATAAGATGTCTCTGTGAGAACTTCAGGCGCCAGAAACTCTGGTGTACCACAGAATGTTCCAGTTCGATCACCAAAACCCATGCCCTCCTTGCAAAGTCCAAAATCGGCAATTTTCACATAACCTATAGAGAGAGAAAAAGGAAGAGGAATATTAAGGAAGGTACATAAATATGTTTGTCTGGACGAGTTAAGATTGAAATGCACTCAAGTCATCACATCACTCACCTTCTGTATCCAACAACAAATTGTCCAACTTCAAATCACGATAGATAATTTTGTTCTCATGCAAATACTGTAGTCCCAGGACAACACAAGCCGCATAGAATACCGCCCTCGGCTCCGAAAAGACATCCGTATGGATGTGCATCATCAAATCACCTCCAGCTGCATACTCCATCACGAAACAGACGTGTTGCTGTAAAAAAAAAAAAGGAAAACGAAGCAGAAGGGAGGGGGTGGGGGGTTCCAACCGCCAATTAGATAACAACCTATCATCAGAGAAGCAGAAGCAAAAGCAAAGAAGCCTTCACCATCCATCTATTTACTTACCTCAGTTTGGAAGCATGCATACAAATTGACTAAGAAAGGATGTCGCATAGCGTTCGCTACCTCAAAGATTCGCTTTTCGCTCAGTAGTGACTCCACCTCGTCGCGGACAATAATGTCGCCCTTCTTGAGCGCCTTAATCGCATAATAGTCGTTGCTTGTCTTTAGTTGGGACAGGATGACTTTACCAAAGTGTCCTCGTCCCAGCACGCTCAGCATTCGGAAGTTCTCAATTGATAGCATTCCCGGCTGATGGGATTGTGATTGGCGGCGTGACTCATACGCCGAGTCTCGGTACTGAAGACCACGTGCGACTTGGCGACGTCCACCTGCATTACCAGCAGCAAGTTGTGCTGCTGCTGCTGCTGCTGCTGCCGCCGCTCCTGCACCTGCATTCGATGGTTGAGCATGAACATGACTTGGGGGTGGTGGTGGTTGCATGGCTCCACTTGCACTGCTACTACTACCACCACCACTACCACCAACAACTCCCAACTCGAATTGATTCTGATAGATTGGTTGATGTTGCTGCTGTTGCTGTGGATGGTGCTGCCTCTGTGATGGCTGTGGGAATTGGGCATGTGACTTATATTGTGGAGTCGGTGGCTCCTGAACAATCGGTGATGGTTGCACGTACTGCTGCTGCTGCTGATTATTATTGACAGACAAATTACCAAACTGTGGTATAATCTAATTTTCGTTCGTTTCCATCCAGCATCCATATCCACATCCAGATCCAGACAGACAAGAGAGAGTTCCAAGGAGTAGAAGGCAAAACAAAGAGAGAGAGAAAGAGAGAGGCATGAGTTTGGATTAGACGTTAGCGTGTGAAAAGCAGACACAAATTTGATAAGTTTCGGTGTTGAAGTTGTCTACGATGTCAAGAGACCGACCGCTAGGAAGCATTTTGATTATATTTTTTTTATTTTAAAGGCGTGTGTAAAATATAGAACAGTAAAGTCCTTTGCATTAAAAAAAAATATTAAAAGAATTTTAAGTTTTCAAAACAAAGCTGCTTAATCTTTGTGCAGAAATACACACTTAAAACACACACTCATCAAACACACAAATAAAAGTGTTAAAAAAATATAAAGTTGTTTGTATGTATTTTTTGTTTTTTTAAAAGACTCGTGTTTTTTGTATTTTAATTTTTTAAATGTTTTTTAACTAAAATTCTTCATTTTTACATTTGTCTGTTTACCTGTTCATGTGAGGTAGCAGAAGAAGAAGAAGTGGTATCAGGCGTGTCAGTGGAGAAGGAAGGCTGAATTGTTATATGTACAATGTTTATATAATATTTTTCCTGTAAAATATCCAGATACAGATGAGGTTTTGATTAAATTTTGATAGAATCATTTTGTCACTCATTTATTTTTTTTTTTACTTCAAAAGAACGAGGTGTGGAACAAATGAAAACACAAAATTTTTAAGCAAACATATAAAAAAAAAAAGTTACAAGAAAAGGTAAATAAATTTGCATGAAAATTGTGATGAAATGGAGTACCACAGTGATGGGTTGTGAGGCCTTTACTTTTTTGTTTAATTAAGTTGAACAGAGGTTTGCTTTTGATATTGGATGGGATTATTAACAAAACATGAATATGGTTTAACTTCATTTTTAAAACACAGATAATACAGATAGTTCGAGTAAACTATATTTAAGGGTTTATAGTCCTTTTTTGGTTTTGTTATAAAGACATTGTTGGTCCCACAGCTTTTGAAAACGCCAAGAATAGATACTGATTGGGCGCATTAGTCGATTGGAATGGAGTAAGCTTACTACTTTTTACTGAACACGAATGGAGGATTCGGCCTTTTTCGAAATCAAAACCCCGCAGCTACCTGTTATGTACTTGGAACTAAGTCCAGATCTCCTGCGTAGTTGGTTGTTTGAAGCCACAGTGGAAATATCTTTGGCAATAGTGCAGAAGAAGGGATGAAGTTAAGAACAAGCGTTCATCCAGAGGGATATACGAAATTCTGAAGACTATTTTTAGGGGAAAATGGCATTATTAAAGGGCTTTCGTAAGAAATCAGAACCTTGAAGCACACGATTGTAAGAATTGGTAACAATTATGCAAAGCAAAGTGGCTTTTTTAAAAAATTCGTGTACTTGTACTTTGCATTCTGAGTTTCAAAATGTCTCAATGTATATGTATTGCAAACTCAAACTCAATATCTCGGATTATGCTTGAGCATTAACACTGCTCTGGATTCTTTCATGGTATATCAGCCATACACATTTTTGGAATATTCCTTAAAATGTGGGCAAATCCATTATAATAATACCTTGCCGCCATATCTCATTTCAAATGCGTAGTTTGCGAACAGAAAACGTGCAGTGTGGTATGTCAAAAATGTGCTTAAGTTATAAATGTGAATCTGAGAAATTTGTTCTTTCTTTTTCTCTCAGATCATCGAAAAGTGCTTATTCCGTCACACAATCAACAAGTTTTTTAGAGTTTTCGAAAATCGCTAACTAAAGGCTTACGAGCTTTTTTATGTGAATTGAAAATTGAGACGAAATGTGAGACGAAAATATGATCGACAGATCTCGATTCTAATTAATAGTTAACGAACAGAAATCGTACAGTTTCGCTATCATTGAAGTATGAATGGGTCTGGTTATAAAAAAAGAGATAAAACAAAGTACTTATGCCTATACTGTTTTCGGGTGCAGAACATCATCACCGCAGGCTTGAACAAAACGCAAAGATGGACAGATATGACTTTGAAGTTATCAAGGACTTTTTCTATTTGGGTTCTACTATAACCTCTCAAAATAAAGTCAGCAAAGAGAGAATCAGCAACTGGTGTGCTTTGAGAGGGAAAGATTCTAAGGGAGATATTCGATCCTGTATATGTATCAAATATAGCGTCGTAAATGGTTGGGGCAGAGACCTGAGCAGTCTTCAATATTTTAGACCTGAGTCGAAAGTGATGGCATGATCAATGTAAGCCGACCTCAACCAATTTGGTGTGCGTAGCTTGAGGCAACTGGCTAGGAACCAGAGACACGGACTTAATTCCAAAACAAATAATTAAAGATCTACACTCTGGAGCTCCACGTTAAACAATTTTATTTTGATTGACATATAAGGTTTAGTTTTTGAAATGGCTTTGTTAAAAAATAACACAGGGCTGTCGAACACGATTATTTAAGACTTGATCTTTTGAACAGAAAAAAAAATATTTATTTTTAAAAACAAATGAGTGTTTTAGATTTTCAAAACCCCACCTAAAATGTATCTTTATGTGAGTAGGGTATTCGGTTTTTAATAACAAAATAAGTGCAAAATTAGTGAGTGGGTGTGTGTGCGTGTGTTAAAGAATTTTAATAAATATAAAAAAATTACAAGGCGTTAATGTATTTACAATAAAAAAAAATGAATGGCAATATTGCTCAACAACACAAAACAAAACAAACAAAATTATTAAAATAAAAGCAAAACGAAAAAATTTAAATAAAAAAAAAAAAAAATTATAAACCAAACCTAACCTCAACACAACATCTATCACTGTCGTTGAAAACCCGGCTAATACAGTCATCATCGTCATCCGGATACTCAACAATTGGCAACGAGTTCGGCACCGGTGATGGTGGCATCTCGATTATGGGACTACCATCTCCGCTGCTGCCAGTGCCTCCTCCCATCAGGATTACAGGTGGCATCATAAGCACCGGTCGGTGGTAAGGTCCGACATTTGCACCAACAACCCCTCCAACAGTGTTGCCAGCATTGGCATTGGTGTTATTGTTAAAACTATTTCTAATACTACTGTTACGGTTCATCGGCATGTGATGGACGGCATTGGTGACATGTGATATGGCAGTGCTGTTGGAGGTGCTGTTGTCATATGATGGGACCTGTTGTTGGTGTTGTGGGGGCGGGAGGACTGTTTGGGGTATGAATTGTTCGGTTTCGGAGTAGTATTGCTGATGCGTTGGTGATTGCTGATACTGCATCAGCTGTTGTGCAGCTGATCCGAGATATTGTTGCTGCTGTTGATGTTGTTGTGTTATTTGGGAACGTTGTGGTGGTCGCTGCAATGTTGAGGGCTGTGAATCCATTTGGTTGAGAAATTCAAATTCTCGTAAAGCATTCTGTAACTGTTGTCGAATATTACAAACATACAAGAAAGACACAAAACGATTTTTTTTTTGTACAAATAGAGGCATGCAATCATAATTATTTCACTTTTTTTTTAAACTATTTATTCCAAATTGTTTCTAATGTTGTTTTTGTTGATAAAAAATTCTGATTTTGTGTTCTTATTGTTTGCTGTAGGTATGTAAGTTTCATTCAAAAGGAAGAAGGTTATTTTTAATGATCGAGATATGAGTGATATGGAACTGTTGGTTAGCAAGTTTTTGAGTTAAATTTTTGATATTAAATTTCAAACCAACATAACAGGCTTCTATAGTTGGAAGATGTTTAAATTTATTTAAGTGAAATTAAGAAACAAACTAACCAACAAGATTTTTTCTTCTTTTGTTGCTGTTAATTGTATCTATTAAAATGTGAGGAGACTGTCGGATGTTTTTTTTTTGAAAAAGTTTCAAGACCTGCAAACTTTTTCTAACTATACTATAAATATTAGAGACACCCTTGAACATCAACAAAAACGCTTAACGGTTCCTGTTGCATTACATAAGAATCTAAAATTAACTAGCAGTGCATTACAATTTACTATGAGTGTAGTTAAACTTACTGGGTTTTGTTTTGTTGTTAAATTTATTACAAATACATAGACAGTATATCGTCTTAATTAAAGGTTTTTTTAGAGGTGAAGAATTTAAAGCTGGCAGCACTGTTTTCATTGACAGCCATTTTGTCATCTGCGTGTGATTAAACTTTATGAATATGAATCGATTGACGCATGCAAATTGCGCAGATTTTGTTCGAAAAACATGGTTTTGTTCGTGAAAAGCATCTATACTATTGTTCAGAGATGAAGCTCTTTTTTGGTTGAATAGCTGCGTCAATAAGCAACTTAACAACTTGGAAAACACTTTTCGTCGCATTATTGCCAATTTACGACCCCGCATGCTGCAAAGAGTTACCGCAAATTGAAGAATTGAAAAAAAGATTGAACTATATCCGAGATGGCAGCGATTACCATATTCAAATAAAGATGGCAGAAAATTATCTTTCAAATAAAGTCAATTTTATGGCATGTTCACACCCAAACAAGCAAAGCCTGATAGGTTTCTGCCAAAAGAAGCGCGTTCAGAAGACTGACTCCTGCATTCCGTGAGAATGATTTCTCATTTGAATTTCTTAATCTTGTTGTCAAAATATAGTGTTCAGATCGTCGGAGGGTTTTCTTACCAATTGAATTACCAAACCACAACTCTTTATGTAAACTTTATTCAGTTGCAAACTGGTGTGGAAAACTAATACAAGGTGGCGCAACAGTCGGGAATGTTATAATTTTTGCAAATGGCGGCAAATGTCAAATTTATTTTGATACTCGTGAAGTAAACGTAATGTGAAATACACGTCAATAAAATATGAATCATTTATCCTCCTAAGGACCACGAAATCAGTTTTTTGAAATGACTTTTGTCGCAATTTGCATTCATTATTATAATTATTTCATTTATGTGAGTTGTTTATTTGTAAATCTCTCACGCCTTAAGTACTCAACCAATCGTCATAAAATGTTGAACATACATTGCGTTAGGGATAGGCACAGAAAACGATTTTGTCCTGATAAAATACTGATCCCGGGTGATATGAAACTCGTAGCAATGCAAGAGTACACGCTAGTAGATTTATAATTTTTATGAAATGCTTCAGATTCTTTAATTTTAATTGTTCTATTTAGTTGCAGTAGATTAAACCGAAACTGTAATTTTTTTTCATTTTCCCATGTTGATGTTCTATGGCCGAATTAATAAAAGATGTGTCGATAAAGAAGATCGACTTCCAAACGTCAGTTATTGTGTGTCGATAAGATAGTGGTGTGATAAGATGGTTGACAGGAAATTATCTCTGTAGATCTTCTTTCCGCTTATTTTATTTTTAAGAATAATTATCTAGAATTAAGTCTAATAATTTTCTACATACAAGAATTGGACAATCTTCATCACTAATTTCTTAATGAATATAACATTTATTAAAAACTATTGTACAAGACGAACGACACAAACAATACAACATCAATGACAGACGACAAAGTTCCATACAACAAACTTCTCACATTTCGTATAGCTTAAACGTCACAACGAAGATACTTATGTATATGTAAACTTATGTAGACAGCAACTTCTGGCGATACATTATTACTTTGATGCAAAAAAATTATGTGTGTAAAATGATTCATTTATATTTTCATAGTGTTAGTGTTTAGTGTGTTGTGTGTCGTGTGTGTGTGTGTCTAAACACACGCTGTGAACTAAAAATTCTATATCAAACTTTAATTTTACTTAAGTCTTCATCTCAAGCCTTCACCTACAGGTTAAGATATGTAGCTTGTTCCTAGATTCGAAATATTAAAGAGCCCTACACCTCTTCCAAAGTCTACTTTCTACTTCATATTTATGTAACTCACAAAACATACAACAAAGGAATATTTTCCTAGAGTCCAGCATGCTTCACTTACCTCTTGATCCATCTTCTGTAGAGTAGGTGGTGATCCTATTGGCAGCTGAGGTGGTGGACTTGGCACTAAATTGGCACTGCCTGGTTTTTTACTACCTGCTGTTGGCTTCTGATTGATTTGCAAATGAAGACCTGTTGGAGACACTATTACTGTTCCAGGCTGTTGGTTGTTGTTCTGTTTGTTGAGGTTCGCTGTTGGCGAGACTTCTGGTGGCAAAGCGGCAATGCCATGCATAGATAGCGGTCGGGCGCCACTTAGACCGGCCACACTGAGATCTGGATTTTCACCAGGCGTAGCTACGTGTTCCTGCTCTGCGACTGTTGGATCGTATTCCAGGTTCATAGCTTGCTGTCCGGGGGTGTAGGGCTCACCATCGATTGTACCCGATGAGGGGGTTCGTGAAATGGGTAGATCATTTTGATTGCTGGGCGTGTTTCGCTTCAGCAGACGACCCCATGTGGCAACATTGATGTTCATTTGTTTGGCACGCGGGATATTTTTAACTTGCTGCTTATTGAAAATCATTCGTTGACGCTGCAGTTTTGGCTTCTGGGAAATCATGGGATTCAAAAATTTGATTTCGGCAAAGAGGAGACCTTGAGGTTCTAGCTGTAATGCCATTCCGTGTCTCACATCGTCGATGAACTCCTCGAGGCGAAGGAATTTTACAGCACATAGCGAACGCCAGTCACGCCAAAAAACACCAATTTCAAGTTCTCTCGATCGGTCTAGATCGATGGAGAAACGTTGATCCCAAGCCTGCTGTGAGCAAGGCTTCCAGGATGTCTGAGCAACAGTGGTGTTGTCAAGCTTAATAACTGCCATGATTTCAAATGAAGTTTCATCTTTGACGCTGTAGCTTTTCGAAGAACTACGACTGGTGACGCCTTTGACGAAGCTTCGCAAATCTCCGGGACTTGAATTATTATCTTTATCGCGACGTGATCGGCCTGGAACATCTTCGAGCAAATCTTGACATCCCATAAGACGAACTTCAAGCTTACCCGTCACCGAGGCACAACGACCAAGTGATGTCACTTGATGATAAGGCTTACCACCCAAACCACCTTGAAACGGTTGGAGCGATGTGTAGGTAACCGGAACTGGCGAAGAGGCTTGCACGCTTTGCAACTCGGTTTTGAGCTGTTGAGCTGTCGGTGAATCGGGTGGTAGTTCTTGTCGGCGAAGGTCTAACGAGAGACGCAGCAGATCGAGTTTTCGCGATGATTCGGATAATCGAGCTTGAGCCTAGAGAAGAAGGAAAGAATAAAAAGTGATGAGTGGTTATTTTAACCTGGTAATATTGTAAAACAAAAACAAAAAATTAAATACATTCGACATTGGTGTTCTTGGATATAGTTTAAAAAGTATCAGTTTACTCACTGTTTTCTATAGAATTCATCATTGCGCTGAAACTTAGTAAAACAAAAATATTTATTTGGAAAAATTGTCAATCAGAATATCCAACAATTTTAAAATTTATAATTTGTTGTTTTCCAAATGTGTTGGAACAGAGCTAAAAGAAAAAATAAAAACAATTGACCACTGTTCCGTCCTGTCTATGTGACAACATTTTAAACCTTAAATGTCACAATGACTTTTAACCAGTTTCGACAGTTTTCACCTTAACATTTAAGGGGTTACCAATACTTGCGGAGAATGGAGCTATTTTAATTACATCTCATAAATTTAAATTTCCTAACATCCACTTCGTTGCATTAGAAACTTCAGTATCGATTTTCAAAATGTCTTCTACTTGGAGGCAATCATCGAAGAACACTACATGAGCTGTCAGTTAACAGGAAATACAGTAAATATCGAATGGAAAACACCTGTGCTGATGTTTACTTTATGACAGATATCTTTGTCGGTTACTTTTTGATGGTGGGAGTTTCCTCGGAATTAATATTTCGCAATTATTTATTATTATTCTGACACCTCATCATTCTGACTAAAGAGCAAATGATAAAAAGTGCCATTTCTTTTGTTGTATTAGGAATAGGCAGCTGTTTAATAATTTTTTAATTACTATTCGTTCAATTTTTATTTTTAACCGATTTGAAATAATAAATCCATTGGCTAACAATATACAGAATAAGAGGGGTATACATAGGAAGTAAGAGTCCTGCTTTCGTCAGCTGACATTATTTTTTGGAAACATAAATCGATCATCACAGTGGCCTTCTACAACTCTGAGCATCATCATGTCATCGTTCTGGCATTTTTAAATTCACGAAACCATTAAATCACATTTTGTGTGGTTTATTGCTATTTCGGTATCATTGTGAATCGAGCGAATACTACAGTGAATTCTACAATTCTTCATGACAATAACAAGCTATTCGTGTGTTATTCACAATAAGTTTGCTTGTCAGAATTGGAGACTTAATTTCAAGCTTAACGCATACAAGGAACGGAGCTTGTTTCGTCAAGTTAAGAAATCAGAAATATTAAACTATTCGCTAAGTGTGAAGTTTCGTTCTTCAAGATACGAGTACAATGGACTGGCGCATTCACCGCGGACGAAATATAAAAATCTGCGAGTTTCAGAATAATACTGAAATCTTAATTTATAAATTAAAAATCTTCTGTTTGTTCAATATTTTTCTTTTAAGTCAAACAGTGAGAGTCCTGACCATTTGCCTGAACACAAAGGTGAAGTAGTTTTATGTTACCTTATCAAGTTCACTTTAGCTTTTACTGACAAGAACTCCTTTTTGACATTTCAAACCGAAAATGGCGCAGCAACGAATGCAATGAAATTCGTTGTGAGCTGTTCTTCAAGATCTACTTCAATGAGTTGCTTTATTGACAGCTTGTATAGAGAAGCCATTTGGAAATTCATTTCTATTCAAAAATAAAACCCATTTTGTTTAAATTTATTTATTTTATTCATTTTATACAAAGTTACAGGAACATACGCATTAGGATTGAATAATATTTTCTAAGCATAAAGTAATAAATTATTATTTGTTTAATTCTTAAAAATAATTTTATTATAACAATAAACATTTATTTCAAAAGTTAATGATACAATATTTCAAACCTAAGGAAAACAACTTGTTAAAAAAAAAAAATAATGTGAAACATTAAATTTTAAATGCAAAATTAAAAAAAAAATTATGTTAAAAGCACGATTCGAATACAAAATAAATTTCTTATTTTCTAGCAATTCTTTTTGTTGCGGCAGTGTTTTGGTTCTAACTGTACTGTCTTGTTTTTTAATTTCTGTTAAAATTTGGTCTCTTCAATACGATGGGCTTGTCTCCAACAGAGAAAGCCCGGCTTCTAATTTGGAATCGTTCAGCCATCCAACGTTGGCAATGTTCGCATAAACAAGTTGGATTTTTCGTTGGTCCAACATGATGTCCCGGTTTCCGAACGGTGCCCATGACTTGGCCAAACTTTTGAGCCTTCTGCAGATGCTCGGCTGTGTAGCCTTTGATAATAGAAGCAACGCTACTCGAAGCTACACTGCTTTCTCGATTTATAGAATCTGGTTTGGGGGATGAAGAAGCTGTAGGAACTTGAGAAGGAAAGAGTGATGCAATGGGAGGAGAAAGGGGTATTTCGGGCGACAAAGCTTTAGATGGTGAAGATGGAGTTTCGCTACCAGCTCGCTGGAAAGTCTGTGAAGGTCTCAGGGAGGAAGAATCAAGATTTTCACGAGCTTCACTCTTCCATCGTTGTAGGCCAGGCCGGAAGCTAGGCTGATATCCAGACTGTGGGCTTTGAGGCCGTGGTCCGAAGAACTGCATAAACGCAGGAGGATCCCGGTTTGGGGTTGCCGGGTAAGAGTATACAATTTTCGGTGGATGACTTGGTGACACTGGAGGCGGAGGAGGTTCGTACAGTTGCTGAGCTGGAGCACTGTATCGGTGGTATGGGTAAAAGAGGTTGTCAGACTCTGAGAAATTTTCCGATTCCGATGGGAGAGTATCGTTTCGTTGTATTGGAACGGTTCCCGTGTAAGGTGAAGTTCTTTGGGAGTTGCCCTCTGAAATCGGGTGAAGAAAAGATGGTTGTGTGTGACTCCGGGTAGTTGCGAAATTGGGTTCATCGTCTGGTTGCGACCAAAGGGATTCCATGTGTCTTATACGCAGACGATCCACTGAGTTGTCATAGTCAAAGCTGTCCGACTTGGCCAAACTCACGCTGACTTCGATTTCATCCATTTCCTTCCAGGAAGATTCCTGATCCTGCGACGCCATTGCGCTGGAAATGCTACTGCATGTGGCATCCCTCATAGTCGACCTCGAAGAATTCGGATAGTTGGAGCTTATACAATCATCGCTCGTATCCTTTCGAATATACTTCTGTCGTAGATTTTGAAGCTTTGCAGCTCTCTGATCGCCGATATGCTTGCGGAAGAGCAACTGTTTCGATTCCGACACCTCCTCCGCTGTACTCGATTTGGTTATTGCATGTCCGACATTTAAATCTGTTCGCGACGTACTTGACACAGTAGTGGGGGGATTTGGCGAATGGCCACCAGCGAGTTTCTCGCGATTCAAGTTAACTCTTCTCGGAAGCGTATTTGCTCCAATTCGCTGATGACGCAGCAGCATTTGTTCATTGTCCAACACAGTTTGAGGTGTGGAATTGGACAGATGATTTGTAGAAGCAGATGAGCTCGACGAGTCATCAATATCCAATTCATCATCATCATCGTCGTCGTCATCTTCATCGGAACCAGTGCAATACACATCAATGTGGACCGTTCTCGGTTTTTTCGGTTCTGACTTTGGCCCACTGGCAGCTTGTTGTTGAAGAAGCTGCCTCTGATGACCTGGAAGTGGTGGAATTCTCGGCAGGGAAGCTGATTTACACGTTTGCGTAGGTGACGGTGTGTACGAGGGCTAGAAAATGACAAAAAAACAAAAAGAGATTTCTTTAAAAATAGAACAAGAAGATCGACAAGACAAACCGTAAATGAGTTTCCCTCGTCGACTCCAAGTGTGGGTGAGGATGGCGGTGGCAGCAGAGTGTCTGTGGCACGGCGATTATGATCATAGAATCGTCTCTGTTGACGCCTGTAATCGTCAAGCGTTGATCGCCTATCAGTGGGCGGGCTACGGCTGGAGTAACGAAATTCGTTAGCGGCGCTGGCGCTCGTCGCTCCAAGAAATTTTGTTTCTGTGTCACTTGTCTGTGAGAAGGCATCACGTAGAGCAAGAATCTTACCAGATGTAAAATTTTTAGATCCCACAGGGGAATTGTTGTTGGGCGGCTAAAGGGGATACACCATAATGTTTGTGTTTTGTGTTTTCGAAATTATTGGGTCAAGATGAAACAAAAATACAATTTTCAACGACGGCGACGACGAACGGCAAGTGGAAACATTAGTTGGAAAAACAAAACATTATAATATTTCCTTTACAACACCGGAAGGGACTATCTTAAAAGTTATCGGGTTGAGGTAATTTTTGGGGGCGGAAATGTGTGCTGGCATGAAGAAGAAAGATTGAAATATTTGTGGCGAGAATGTTCCTCGATTTTATCTGAAAAAAGAGATCTTTTGTAATAAACTGCTCGGTGTGAAGTGGCATTGAAATGCTTTGTTCGAAATTTATAGAGATCCAACGGAGGTAGTGGATTTCTAAGTGGATTCGGATTTCGAAATCTTTAATGAAGTATTTTATGAGCAAAGCTGATGCGATCTTTGAAGTGCATTTCAACTTTGTTGTGTGAGGTAAGTACCGAATAAGCAATTTAGTTTTGACAAAATATTTGTTAAAAAAAGATGAAGTGACTTCTTAAGGCGCGTCCATATTACGCTGAATGATGCCCATCGGCCAAAATCGGAATAAATAGCCATTTGATTCGGGCTGGCTTTCGGTAAAATTCAAAGGTCGCTCGAAATATAATTTTTTTTTTCATTCATTTTCCACTTTTTAAAATCCGAATTTTTGGAAATATTACTCGATTTGAGGGATCTGAGGAAAACCCCATTTCGGCTTACCTCAGCTTTTTTCTTATGTGAAAAAAAAAAAATCACTAAAAATAAAACGAGCCGATAACTAAATTTAATAGATTCAAAGATTGTCATTTGTACCATTGCATTTCATTTTGCCTTGCTTCTTTTGTTAATACAACCCAAAGCTGTGGGCTACAACGAACGAATTTTTTAGAATCTTGTCTTAATAAGATGAATAGAAGCTATGCTGTCAACTGTCACATTAAAAAAACGTGTGTTCTATGCAACTCTTTGTTGAATATGATGTTCTACAAGGAAGTCACTTAGGTCCTATACTGTTCACTTAATACAACAATTTTTCTATTCTCATTAAAGCCGATCTATTCAATCCGATTTTTCTGCCTTGGGATTTTTTTCCAACCAAAACTTTCATTTACTGACCACTATTACTATATTATATTCAAGAGGAGAATTCAACTGTAGGTTTTATTAAACGATTAACTCGAGGTTTCGATGATCACAACGTTCTCAAAACCATGTTTTTGAGTACGGTTGTAAAGTTTGGGCACCTACATAACTATTCAGTTCATAATGGCAAACTTAAGGACATTCAAAGAAGACTCATGGGATTTGTCGCCATTTCCCTCGTGGTCCCAAAATTGGACACTCCCTCACCACTCCTACCTTCCCTTACTGTCTAAATGAAGAGAGTTATTAAAGTGAAACATTTTTTCCATCGCCTCAATTTTTTTCGTTCATCTGTCGCATGTTGCAATATGGCGGCGCCAATGTCTCGCATCAGCTGACCGTTTAAGCATTTAAATATTATATTCTCACTCATTCGTGCACGTACTCCGAGGTATGTGTGTGGTTTGATCAGTGTATTGATGTAAATGTTGTTGTTCACTTGATCGTGCGATTTGCACCGATACAGCTAGTGAGTCAAATAAACCGGTAAACAAGGAAAAAACCAAGAATAGTGCAAAATGCCAATGATTCGAAAAAAGTTTCACTTGCATCGTGGTTTCATAAAACTACACAACTTTTGTTTAGGTTTGTTAGATCATTAAATTAAATGGTTCAGTAATACCCTCCTCAGCTTTGTCGTTCACGATGAGGCGAAAGAGTTGACACTGGTCAAGATTTAATTTTTACAATCTAAAGGAGTCTGATGATCGGGTTGGTCCCCGTGAAATAGCTATAACTCCAGCCTATGAACTTGGTGGTAGCACACACAAGTTGTTGTTGTTGTTTCATTCTAAATTTTCAATTACTAAATTTATTTTTAAAAATGTGCCAACATTTTTTAACGCAACCGCCCTTGTTTAAGTTCTTAATTTTATTTATAATTTGTTAGTTCTGGTAATGTTAATGTCTAAAATACAGATTGGTTAACAAATTGCCTATGAATGATCGACAGATCATAGCTTCCGCTAACAAGATTTAAGCATTACCTACTTAACTTAAAAAATGTTACTTTAATATTTTTTAAGAGAAAAAATATTTAATTTTAAATTTGTGTCTGTTCTTAATATAGGTATACAAAAGTTAACTTTTTAAGTTCACTGACTGCTGCTTGTCGATTGGTGGTGTTGCCAAAATAGTTTTTTTTTAAACAAGCACGTGCACTATTGTGACAGCCGATCATGTTTTCAGACATAATTTTTTTTTCTCGTATTTTCAATTAATTTTAGAACTACTTAAACAAAAATGTTGATTCTTTTAAAGTATAAGTTGGTCGATAAAAATGAATAATTTGTATGACTGACCCAGTCGAGTAAATTGGTCATGTGTGTGTGTTTTTTTTTTGTTTTTTTTTTAAGTTTAAAGCATAAAAACGGTATACAACTTTTTTTTCGAAATATTTTGCTTGCTGAAAATTGCATCAAAATGATTTCGATAGTAATTTTTTTGAATACCATAACTACAAAGTATTCAAAAATATCTTTAGTTTCCAACCCTATAATAAAACATGTTCTTCTGGTCACTAGGGATTGACAATGCTCTAAAACATATAAAAATGACATCGTATTTCATTCAGAATTATATATTTATGAATTTGATATACGCAAATGAATGAATCTTGTTTAGAAAATATCTAAATTTACGATCATTGTAATGGCAATATGCCAATCAAATTTCGCTGAGAACTATTTTCGATGTGTCTTGATAAAATTTTTTTTGGACATGCGACTATGCTTAGTATGATTAACCTTAACATACATTAAAAGAAAAAAAGCTTTAATAAGAATATTTTTCAATCTTTAAATTTAATGTTTATACAAAGAATTAATAAGCAAAACCAAATCGTTTTTATTGTCTCAAGATGTAGCGTCACCAAGCACCACCAAGAAGGAACAAAATAAAATAGGTTAATGATTCAAATAAAACTGCCAAAAATATTAAGCAATAAAATTGAACTTAACAAAACTTGAAATTAAGAAAAATATCCTTATTTCTTTTGGTTTGGTCAGTTTCGACTTATGAAATATGTATTTCAAAAATTTTACGACCGGAGTTCACTTAAAAAAAAAAAAGATTACTCAAAAAATATTAAAAAAATACAAATATTTAAATTTAACATAGCCTGCTGGGCGCAAGATTTAAAAAAATCTTTATTTATTTTACTTAATGTTCAGCCAAGTTTTTCAGGCATGAACAATAACCGTTAGTTTGTAATTTATAGATAAAAAAAAAACATATTTGCTTAACAATTAATCATAGGAAAATCCACAAGACGAACCATGTGTTTGATCAAATTAGACTATCTGTCTGATTTGAAATAAATAAACTACGATACGTACAGTCTGAGTCAAAAGTATGTGCACAAACGAGTCTTACTTTTTTTTTTTAAATAAGTTAAATGGAAGTGACAACGACATATTTTCGAAAGTAATTTACAAGGTCTTTTTGCATTTGATTACAATTTAAAACACAGAAGATACAAGATATGCACAAATATGGGTGAAGGCGACAACCATATTATTTTTATGGATTTGTCATCCAGTTTATTTGTTGTTTTTTTTTAAATAATTTTCTGGGAATAAATTGAAATATGTATAAATTAATTTCTCTGTTGAGTCGACAGTTATAAGTTTGTGTTTAAATGAAAACTCTTGTGTGTGCCTTCATTTTCGACGCTGACTGTACAAATACAAACAATATTTATTTTGATTCTTTTAAAGTTTAATTTTGATTTCTTTAATTTATTGGATAGGGACCTATGCAAAAACAAAACCAGACTATCTGGCATCTACACTATTTTTTTTTTATAAAAATGATTTAATGGTGTGAAAGTGTGAACATTTTTTTAATGGAACACATAACTTTAATTTAGGGACCAACCATCCAGACAGAAAAAATTGAGTTCTTTTTGTGAGATATAATATAAATGTATTTATTCAAAACTCCCTCAGTCCTTTGAAATAAAATAAATATTTATTGAAGTTTATTCGCATACAGGTAATTTGCACAAAATGTGGCAAAAGGATAGAGCTTGGGCAAAATGTTGGACAATGTACAAAGCTTTGAAGAGTAAATCAACGACGCGACATCTGAAATGAATTTGGTTCGCATGACAGAAGGAGCAACAAAGCATGTTAGAAAAGGAGTACCGTGAACCCGGGTGACTTTGGCGCTTTTTCATTTTAAAATGTGAATAACTTTTGCGAATAATTTTTTTTTTTTAATGAACATTTGAACCTTTTTACCTACTTCGCTAACTCTATAGGTATGATAAGTCTTGAAAAAATATATCGATCAGTTCTATATATAGAAGTTAAAATATGGGTGGCCAAAGTCACCCTCCCATTTCGGGTGACTTTGGCCGGAAGTACGTTTTCGTCCTTTTTCTGCGAATTACAAGCAGCAAGTCAGTCTCACCCAACTCAATTGAAAGACCAGATATTTTTGTTTATATGTAGGTATTTTTTTATGAGTTAACTCTGAATTTTTGGTTTTTGATATTTTTTTTTAAATTCAAGTACGTTTATGTTAATTTCCTTGAAAGGATATTGACAAAAAAGTCTCTCTCGGCGATCGACTGTTGGAACAGGATGTTTTTGCTCCAGATCACTTTTGTTTACTTGTGCAACGTCTTTTTTCTCTGGGTTTACCAAGCTGCACCCAGCACTTCTTCGTAAGAGGTACTGGGTACCCAGCCAAAGTCACCCGAAATGCATGCCAAAGTCACCCTATCATTTGGCGTAAATTATAAACAAAATAAAATTTATTGTTTATAAAATAGTTACAAGGGTTGAATTAAGAGAATTTAAATTGGAAAACAATACATATATCGGAGTTAAAGTCATTTTGCAATCATATTTCTGGAACATGTTGAAACCATCCAACATTTTCAGATGATTTTTTCATTTACATTTTCAAGAAAAATAAATTTTAGTATATATTATTATCCAAATTTAGTTAAATAACGCTAGTATGATCATTTTTTAATTCATTCAACTATACAAATTTACAAAGAAGCTTGGAAAAAATTAAACAACTCCTTCATATTTTAACAATTTTTTAAAAATGTATCCATTCAAAAGCCAAAGTCACCCAACCAGGCCAAAGTCACCCGGGTTCACGGTATGTACTCGTATGTAGGTACTCGTACATAGATCCTTGAACATAACATCAAAGAAATTTTTGAACTTTACGGAATTTACGTTAATTTAGTTAAATTTCTGTCGATAGAACGTTGTCCTAACACATTCAATTTTTTTTTGTTCACAAAAGGGCGACGGTTGTCCTTGGATTGGCTGTTACACAAGCAATGCCGATAAATGCAGGAAGTGACAATTTGATGAAGTCAATATAAAGAGTTTTTTTTTAGAAGTACGGAAGTTCAAGTTGGCAATGCTATATTTATTGACAGCCATTTTGTCATCTGTTACGTGATTTGTCTTTAGTTTGGGTAGCCATTTCATCAAAAATCAACTGACGCCTGAACAACGCATTTAAATTGAAGAAATTCTCAATGGGCTCGAAACGAGATTGCTGTTGAATCCTTTTGAAGCCATTTTTGAGACGCTGTTACACAATGGCAAGATTCTTCGGGTGATATTCGGTCCTGTATGTATCAATGGAGTATGGAGGAGAAGATTCAATGACGAACTGTACGGGCTATACAGCGACATTGACTTGGTTAAGAAGCTGAAAATTCAGCGGCTTAGATGGCTGGGTCATGTGGAGCGTATGGACGAAAACGCTCCTGCCCGACGAGTCTTCAATTCCAACCCGGAGGGCCGACGCAGTTCTGGAAGACCCCATCTAAGGTGGCGCGATCAAGTGGTAAACGACCTCAACCAACTTGGTGTGCGCACCTGGAGGCCACTGGCTAGGGACCGGCCTAGCTGGCGAGGAATGTTGGTTGAGGCCGTGGTCCACAATGGACTGTCTGCGCCACCTTAAGTAAGTAAGTGTTACACAATGGCGTTCAGATAGTTACAGGTATGTGAAGTCACTAGTATTTATTCTACGTCAAAAAACCAGAGACGAATGTCAACTTGGAATTGTGATATGTATACGGCCCCAAACGCTGCAAAGTGTGATCGAAAATTGAACCACAAGATTGAACAACTTTTTATGAAGTCAGCAAACTGACTATAAATAATCCGAACAGATCACTTCATGATTGAATTACTGGCGGACAGTAGGCTACTTGCACGCTTTAGAGATTCAAATAGGGACACAATGGCCTTCGTTTAATGAATGATTGTTTATATTATAAGATATAATAGAGATGTAAAAAATATGTTCAGGTTTTATATAGTTTGTTATACTCTGTTCAACAAAAATTGTCAGTACATGGCTTGTGGGCTAGCTTTTTCAGAACAGTGCTGCCTGTGTGAACTTTTACGACACAGAATTAAAAAATGTGCCACTGCAAAGATACTCCTTTTTGAATGCCAATATTATTCTAATCTTGATCCTAGAACAAGAAATATATTTTTTTTAATCCTTTTTAAATCATCAGCTGATTATCTAATGAATACTGCTCTCCGATTTGCGGCGATTTAAAATGCAAAGTACGGGAACCATGTGTGATCTTTAAGTTGAGATAGATGTATGCAAGCCAAAGCAAACAGACAGAGAGGCAAACATTCTATTATCTCTGTACTGACAATTTTAATTGAACAGAGTATAGAATAAAGTTAATGAGTGATTTATTGCGAGGTAGTGTAATACAAGCGGGGCAAAAAACATTAACAGGAAATAATTGTCTAATAATGACAAAATTAATGCTAAGTTTCCTTTCATTTAAATACGATAATTGAAAGGCTTTGTCAAGTCTTATTATTCTAAACGTTCTTTGACACTTTTGTACGTACTGCAAGCTAAAAAAAAAAAAATTGCTTTAATAAGGCGTCCTGACATCATTTTAATTCTCATTTTGAAATAAATGTTGCAAATAAAATTATTCTATTTTATTCTCGACATATTTTTGGTATTTGGTAAAATTATAAATTATTCGTTACACAAATCCGGTGGGATTTTTTGAAGAAGGCTGTCGAAGTTTATGGCAAAAAGACATTTGGATCCGAAATTTTCAGGATTTCCTAAAAATATTTACCTCACACAGTTTGAATGAAATGTGATTCACCTATAAGCTTGTGAAGAAATTGGCACAAAAATCTCAAGAAACGTGACAGAACACCAAAGTTTTATAAAAATTAATGATTTAAATGATTGACGTTGTTGTCGATGAATTATTGTTTACGGCTGAATTCACCTCACAGAAACGATATTTTTGGAACACCTATAGCTAACCCAATGATTTCTTAAAGATTTCGAAAATTCTCAAAAATTGACGGTTTTCAAAATTTCAGCAAATTCACAACATTTCCACTTGCCGCTGCTTAGATACAAAAAAAAAAAAAAAATTACGAAAGTATACCTTTTCCGGTACAACAGAGTAGCTAGCTGTCGTATTAAACACAAACGGATCCGGCTCCTCCGGAATATCGTTACCAGCATTATTTGGCAGAAAATCTGCCACAGCCGAAACGATAATGTTACAAGTACTCCGACATCTTGTCCCATATAATGGTTGATTCGGATGTTGCTGATGTTTATTCCGTGGAGTATTGGATCCACTGAAAGCGGAATCAGCGCCACAAAACTCTCCTGAAGTAGCCGAATTGAAACTCTCACCATGCTTACCTTTTGTCTGAAAGATGAAATTACGATCAGTAAGTCCATAATTAGAATTTTTGAAAAAATCCAAATCTAACAACCTTCGATGGTGTCGAATGTCCTGATCCAACAAGAGTCTCCCGACTTGATGGCGAAGTTTTCTCCTCTTCGCCAGGACCACCTTCGGCTGAACTCCATCGATAAACGACCCGAACCGGGTTTATTGTGTTGTTGTTGGTAGTGAAATCTCTTGTTACGGTCTCTCCTGGTCGACCAAATGTCAATTGGGCACGGACAACCCATTCAGCTGTCAGCTCGGGAATCCCTTGCCTATCAGGACGTGGTGAAGCAGCTGGTGACGGTCCAGTATCATGTCGTTGGTGTTGCTTTTGCTGCTGTCGTGATTGTGATGATGACTGACTTTTGTCAGTCATTTTCTAATGGAAGTGTTCGTTTCGTGTGTTGCTGTTGCTGCTCCGGGAAATTTCATTTAACTTTGATTTTTTTTCGTTTTCGACTCAAAATGACGTCGTTACACATCACGTGAAAAAAATAATGTTTCTTCAGAACATAAATCGTTTCTGAATTTTAATAAAAAAAAAATAATTAAATTTTATTTCAAAATTCCACCCACGTATGATGTGATGTAGTGCTCAAATAAAAACCACCAACCGGTACACAATGCGCTAGATACTTTTGTATCTTTTACACTAATTTTATTAGACGCGAACACAATTTATTGAAAATGTACTCATACACACATACAAAAAGTTACAGTATGATGTATTTGACGTCACATAAAATATTGGACGAGGCCGAGGTAGGTTTTCGGTGGACTGGTCAAAGAATGTGGGCTTTGCCCTCATTTGAATTTAAAGGAACATCTTTTTTCTGCACTCAAATGAATTTGAAACACCTGAGGCCGTTTCATTTATTTTTGAAAAATTGTTTGATTTTTTTTTTAAATTAAATTGAATCGCAAAAACAAAAGAAAATAAACAAATCCCACTTCCCGAACCGAACAAAGTTCGCTGCACGCTGCGTTTTTTTTTTCCTGCGTTCTCTAGCTTCGTTTGCAAAATTCTATTTTTATTTTCTCGAATAGAAAATCAAAAGAATTGCTGTTTTATTTTTTTCAAAACTTTTCTATTTCGGGTTTTGATCATTAAAAATGCAAAAAAAATGTGTCGAAAAAACTTAACCAACAGGTTTTTTTTTTATTCGGCAGCTTTTCAAAAACTAAATTAATTTCAATGTCGAATTTCGAAAATTACGCAATTTTATAAAAACGTAAAGGAATGATGAATGATTTTATTAGAAAAATATTAACACACACGATTCTTAAAAATAAATTATTTTTTTTGAAGTTTCAAATCACGGGCAGCTTCCCGAACATTTTTTTTTTGTTGCTTAAAATTGAAAAGATTTTTAATATTTTAAAAAATTCTTTTTTATCGAAAAGACATCACATAACACGACACGCAAGTACAGTACAACGAAGACAACTGACTGATCGTTAGAAAATTCTTTTTGGATTTTCTTCAAAAATTAATTGAAAAAGAAAATTTGTGTGTTCTATGTTGAGAACGGTTACGTTTTCGACTTTTCGAGTTTTCGAGGGAAAATGGAAAATATGAGTGAGGATTTTTTTCGAAAGAGAAAATTGTGCACTCTTAAGAGATGAAAAAAGAATTTAGAATCTCTTTGTAAACAAAATTTAGATAGAAAATAGGAATAATCAATTTTGTAAACAATCCATGGAAAACATAGAAAAGTTGAGTGGGAACATTCAATTTGAGTGATTTTAACGAAGTGGTTCACAATGTTTCTATGACTTTTAAAATCTTTTAGAATTTTCAGATAGTCATTTAATTTTTTTTAATAATTTGGGAGTCCTGGTCATCAATACCCTTTTTATGAATTGACACAGTTAAGGTACTGTTGTCATTGGTTCTGAATTTATGTAGATCTTTACATTACATTCGTGCAGTGTGGCTAGAAAAAATGTCTCAACGGAAAGATGGGCATTCTTATCGAAGCGAAATAGTTTCAGGGAAGGAATGCAAGAACAAGAATGTAGAACATGGAAATTGAAGAGTTTGTCCTAAAATGTGTTTTTTTTTTTTTTTTTTGCAAATGTATCATAACTGTGCTCCTAATATTACGGTAAGGTTTTTTGTAAATTTAATCCGTCCAGGCATAAAGTACATTCCTCAGACAGATTGCTAGTGTGCAGCAGTAAAAGGAGATGAGGTAAGCAACCCAACTAGTAAAAAATAGAAGAACTCTAGAACTCAAAACATTGAAAAATGTCTTTAAAGACTAGAAGCCACATTCAGTGTAAGAGGTAAGAACTGTAGGTATTCTTTATTTTTGCATCCTTTTAACCAAAGTTAGAGATTCTGTTGATACATTTTATTCTATAAAATTGCACTTTTGCAATACCGATTACAAAGGAAAGAAAGTAAGTACGACTTGCACAAGTTTATCAGCTTTTCAGTTCATTGGAAAATATTTATATGGCCCGGCAATCAAGAAAGGTAAATATTGAACTTTTCCTCCATCCCTTGAAAAAGAAGTACTTACATTCGCAAAACATTCTGCTCACACTTAAGGGAAAATTGACACGTGTCAAGGGCATTACTTTACTTTTTTACTTGCGATTATAGGTACTATAAGGCAAGTTATGCATTTGTCGACAAAAAAAAGTTTTGAGATAATAATCAAACATTACATTACGATGATAGCGAAGACGAAAAATTATGGTAAGTTTTAAAAAATGTTTAAAAACGGTACTTTCCATAGGACAGTTTTTTTTTTTTTTTGCTTTAGACTATCTCGAAAACGGCTCAACCGATACTTCCGAAATTTCACACGTATATAGGTGTAGGTAGCTTAATTTATACTGCATACCAATATTTAAAAAAAATATTTTTTTGTATTTTTAAAAGCAATTTAAAAAAAATCAATATTTTGAAAACTGCTCATTAAATTTTGAAACAAATATAAGGAAATGCATTTTTGATTTATTTTCGAAAAATGTTTTCAAAGAGTTTTTAAAAAAAAAACTTTTTTTCGAAAAAACCACTTCACATATCTTTATAAATTTATTCTTATAAATTCAAAATTATCCAAGAAATAAAATGGCTTACTTTTTTTCAGCTCAAATTAAGTATTTTTTTAAGAATTTTGAAAAAAAAATGTTTATCAAAATCTCAAGCCCCAAGACCACTGTCACACATTAGAGCAAGTTCGTACGACCCACTTGTGCATTTTATTTGTCAAAGCTATGGTGCATTAAAATTCCTTCTACACACTTCAACATAGCTTTTGACTATCGATCATCTCTCAGAAAGATGGTCGTACAGTTCAACACTCCCCTTTTCTGGGTGTTAAGGCACAGGGGTATTCCAGAACAACTATACAGATTTCAACTTAATACTGTTACCTGCTTATTTCCATTGCTACTTGAAGTTTTTACTAAGGACGAATAGTATAGCCGGTTTGAAAGGAGCTGCATCCAGAGCGTTTTAAGACTTTGACCCCTCTAAGCATAATACGGCACATAAGCTCCATTCTAGGCGCATCACAACTCACAAGACAGTTTCTCATAGCAAGACACGCCCGAAACTTAACGTGAATGCCCTGGACTTTCTAACAAAAAATTACTGATAGATACAGAAATTATCACCTTCTTCGATGAATTAAAAATTATATTTCGGACCATTCCATCCGAGCTGTTTTGAATGGTTTTCAGTCATATATTCGAAAAAGTAAATGCTGGAGTTCCGCAAGGCTCCATTCTATGTCTTTGATTCTTTCTCATCTTTATAAATTATCTCTTCTCAAGGACGTCTTATTCCCTAAATTGTTTTGCTGACGACGCGACGCGACCGAACCCTCACATTTATTTATTTGTTTCCAGATTCACAACTCTGCTCTTTGGATAGGATTGAACAATTCTGTCGTGATAAATGACGCTTAATGTTCCAGGTTTCTAGTACGGGCGTTATTATTTTGATAAATGTGTCGGATTGCCACACCGAAGCTTCTAAGCGCTACCTGTCTCCCGCTAAGTTATTTCGCCGGGGTATTGCCCACTGCGAGGAAGTGACAAATCTTCAAAGAGTAAAACTTGCTATGAAAGTGTGATTCTCTGCTAGTCGTTCATAACCAGCGGTGAGTTGTAGGTCCCTTCCATTCTTGAAGTATTTGAAAACAGACACAGGAATGGTTGAGAGTGTAAGTCACAGACATAGGCCCCACTTGGAGTTTTTGTGCCAAAAATGTTATATTTTCACACTTGACCAAAGTTTGAGTTTTATTCTTATAGAATAATTTTATAGGTAATAAACCAATAACGGAAACATTTATTCAGTTGACCGTATTTTATCGCTTCTTCTTTATTGTGATATGTATATACATATTCAAAACCAATGTGCATCGGTATCTCCTTTTACGTTATATCCAACTGTCCTAAACGCTCTTCTGTTAATGCATGAAAAGGACACTAGTACCGTTTACTTTATGGACAAATTATTAAAATAAAGTAAAGCAAGCTTAAATTTGTGGGCTTTCATTCGGTAGATCCGAGAAACAAATTTCGAAGTTCATTTTGAAATACATTTGACCGCAAAGTGAATGTAACTTTCCACAAATGATCTGAAGCATGAAACATGCCTCGGGTAGGGAACACTAAAACACCCTCAACGACCCAAACTATCAATTTAAGCCAATAACCAATCAATGATTTCTTTTTTTTTTTATTTATTTCGAACCACAAAACTGGGTCACCCTTTCGTTTGACATAATTTTGTGGGAGGATAAGTTTCATTTATTTGCTTCCTCGTGACCATAATATTTGATTTCAAAAAATTTAATTAAATTTTCCAATGAATAACTTACCATCACGGAGTACATTTTAACGTGTGTTGTGTGTATATCAAAGAGCGTATCAACTTGAATTAATACTAATTTTAACAATGAAACAAAATATCCCAAACAGAAACCTATAACAATGGCATGGAAAAAAAAATCAAAAATTGAATAAATTAACAATTTTTCCCCAAAAACAGGAGCAACGCACCAAAACTGCCCCCAAAAATATACCAGTAAAATACCATAAAACAAATTAAATTTGTATTATTTGACGAGACATTGCGGCCGGCGTGCGATGATGATGAAAATATAAATGAAAATGAAAATTGCCTTTTCTCCAATTTTTGTGAAAATTTATTGTAGGTACTTTATTTAACTTTAATTCATGATTTTTTATAAATATATTTGTATCTTTGTGTACACTGTATGCGTACAGCGTACACAAATATTATAATTGCGATACGAGGGAAAATATAGGTCACAACAAAAGGGGCACGGACAGAGGCAGAAAAAAAAAATATATATCTCTGACATTTTTTTAATGTATCTTTCTCTCCCCTTGCTTTCACAATAATCGTTGGAAATTAATTCACTCTCATTGCAGCCTCTCACACTTAAAATTCTTTTTCACTAAATAAATACCGTTGTTGGTACAAATATATTATGTTGAATCATCATCATCTTCATATTTTTTCTTTTTGCTAATTTATCATTCGGCAATTAAAAGTAAAAGGAGCAGAAATTTAAGTAGAGATACATTTTTGGGAGCACGATACAAATGTATCTCATTCGATGCTCGAAAATACACCTGGTTGTGGTTATGCATCGATGAAAATATAATTAATTAAGTTTTTTTTTTCAACACTTATGTCGCATATACAAAAAAAAAAAAAAAAAAACCTAGGCCAGAGATATTTATTTTTTGAATCTAGGATACACTTACTTTGGCAGCAGATATAAAAAATTTATCAATTTTCTGCGGAAACTCTTTTAAGTGCAAGTTCTTGCTTTCAGCTGCCGCACCGTCGCGCCATCCAACCTGATGTTTAAGTCACACATTAAGTTTTCATGAAAAAACTGATATACGACGTTGCCGGTATAAAGTATATTATATACATTATTTCTTGAATGAGAAAAGACTGTCATGTAGTGTATAATATGCTAGAGGTTAATTGGTTTGCGGTTAATAATAGATGGAACTGTTCTTGGCATACTTTGAGTTCGATCTGGTAAATCGAATGTTTCTTTACAGTAATTCCATCATGGGACTTGTAGGGGCCGGGCCCGACCTTGGGGAAAATTGAAAAGTAGGTGAAAACTTTTTAATTTGCTATTAATTTTTAATTGAAATTGAAATGACATAATTCTTTGGGCCTGCATACTGCATAATGATGATTGATTTTGCCTTAAAGTGTGTGGGTTGTATACACAAACCATGACATTTTGTTGAGGTTGAATATTGTGCCTCAACTAGTTAAGGGTTCGGACTTGCTCCGATGGGAAGTAGATCTACTTACTTTATATTATTTAAAAGAAATTAGGCATTAGACAATGCCATTTCTCCTGCCCCAATAAGTAAATTAAGGCCAAGCCGTCAAACAGGAAAATGGGATTTTATTTAATTTTCATAAACTTTTTAGTATTTGCTTGAAGATTTTGTATCCCATGTCTGTCCCAAGGTAGAATGGAGAACTTTTTAGTCTATTACACAAAACAGGTTTCAAAATCTACTTCAAAAAAAGCTCCTTGAACTAATTCACTCCGCAACATATGTTATTTCGGGAGTCCGAGCCCTGGAAAAACCATCAAAAATTAAGTGTGGCACAGCAAAATTAATAAGTAGCAGATTTACGTAGTTTGAGATAACCTAAAAGAAAATATATTTCGTTTCAACGATATGCCAAAATAATGAACTACAAAGAAAGTTAGGATTTTTTTTCGGCTGGGAAAGTGATGGCAACTGTTTTGTTGGGATAATCATGAAATTATCCTAATCGATCATCATCAAAAAGTAAAACCCTTAACACGAGCATATTTCGCCTCATTATTCGACAAGCTGAATGCCAGTGGTTTCCATTTTTACTTTACCCCCTCTACCCCTAACTTTCTATACCAAGCGACTTCTTTTTGTTTACTGGTCTTAAAATTGCACTCAGAGGACAGACATTTTCGTCAAATTAGGATTAAGTGAACATAGCTGGGAGAAGTGTGTAGACTTACAAGAAGACTTCGTGGAAAAATTTTAAAAAAATCTCTGCTTGGACGGAAACATTTAATTTTATTCGAATTATGTCCAATTAATTGGATCCTGTATTATAATGTATAATATAATGTATTTTTAAGAGGTTAAATAATATTCAAGGGCTAGTTGTTTTTCAATAAGAGGTGTTATTTTGAATAGCCCGCTATTTCAGTATTTGTCATTTTTGAAGCTGTAAATTTTTGACATTTGACAAGTAGAAACTACGAAATTAATAAAAATGGAACGATACACGCTTCAACAACGCATTGAAATAATTAAAATTCACTATAAAAATGGTGAACATTTGGCACTGAGAATATTGCTGCTGTAGCCTAAAGTGTTGAAGAAAAACCAGGTTTGTCCATTCCTCGTCGTTCTTTGGAATTTGGCATTCCACAAACGTCATTACACCGTATTTTGCATAAATACTTGGGTCTTAAGGCTTATAAAGTTCAGTTAACACAAGAACTTAAGCCGGCCGATCATCGTGTCTTTGCTGATTGGGTGCATTGGGATGCATTAAAATGATCCGGAATTTCATCGAAAAATCATCTTCATTGATGAGGCCCATTTCCACCTCGGTGGCTACGTCAACAAGCAAAATTATCATCTATGGCTCGGAAAACGTAAGATTTATTGTTGAAAAGCCTCTCCATCTCCATCCTCAACGAGTAACTGTTTGGTGCGATTTATGGTCCGGCGGGACAATTGGACCTTACTTTTTTCAAAAATGAGGCTGGAGCCAACAGCCCAGCATCGATTCAAGACCTCAAAGATGGAACTCGTGAAGCTATTGAGGGCATACAGCAGCCACTTTGCGATTTGGTGATGGAAAATTTCATGAAAAGGATATTGTTGTGGACGCGTAGCCGTGGCGGCCATTTGGCTTATATTGTTTTATATTATTAATGGCATACTTTTCACTTTACATTGAAATAAACATCCAATCATTTATCTCAAAAAATGTAATTTTTCTTTGAATATCAAAATAACACCTCTTATTGGAAAGCCTTATATAACAGTTTTAGACAGTGTATAACAGTCCATACGAATGTATAACAGTTTAACAGCCTTGCACGCTACGTTGATCCTCAGATGTTCTGGAAACAAACCACTCTGTGATACTTTATCTCAGGGGGTTAAATTAAGTAAGAGGATGTTATAACCCTTGAGTTGAGATAAGACGATAATGTTAAACCAACATAATTGTGCTTCTGACGTCAAGCGGCTGATTTCAACTTAAGGAGACAGCTTACGTCAAATTGATGAAACATTTTGAGATTTTTTTTTCTTAACTTTTTAATAAATAGGACAGCCAAGCGGGGCCGGGGATTATTTTTTGTCTATTTGGTTTGATATTCTGCGGGAATGGAGCGGGCCTATATTTTCCACCGAATCCAAACGGCAAGCATGGCAAACAGTTAAGTACTTCTTTGTGACAAAATGTACTCTTGGAAGAATGATCACTGCAGCAGTTTCTGGAAAAAAATCCGCAATTGGACTTGGACATTTATAAAGTATTCCTCAAACTATTTCAGAAAGAAGTTGTTTTTCCCGAGCATAAGTACAAAACAAAAGAGTCCCTTCTTCAGGTGCAGGTACTTTTTTGAGAACTGGCATAACGATTAAAGTCGACAAAACATTTGTAAATACAAAAAAAAAACTTTACAAATACACATTTCTAATTTTACATCTCCAGTGGCTGAAAATTGACAAGCAGATTAAAATTGTTAAATCCCACTTCTGATACAAACGGTTTGAAAAGGCTAGACTTCGAAAACTATATTATTTTTTAATACTTCAAGGACATGATCTCTTTTATTTTCTTCACATTTCTATGTTTTACAATGGTTTCAACGTTTATCCCTTCAAAACTGAATTATAGTATACAGAAAACAAAAATATATAACATTTCTATAGTAAATTCTTAATTTTATATCTAAACAAATAAATACAAAATTTATCCAAGAACACCAAATATATTTAAAATGTTAAAATTTTAAATAAGAAAAATTAAATGCAGAACACACTTACCTCTTGAAGAGCTTTTTTATCAGGAACCTTATTATTCTGTAAGGTTCGTATCACATTTTTTGCTCCGTCCACTACGGCCGCCTCAATACGCAACCGATGTCTCAGCTCATCGATGCGCTCCTCTAGCGATGTCTCCAAGCGTTGTGGTAGCCCATCGCCACCAGTGCCACCGCCAAATCCTCCATTCTCCTCATTAGCTGCTTTAATTTTACACATATGATCCTTATTTTGTTTCACTTTAAGGATCCTCAATCGAAGGAATTCGATTTTCGCTTTCGAATCAGCAAGCATCTGTTGAGCCTCGGCTAAGAGTTTCTTGTCACGACCATGGTGGCCACTCGATATCGATTGAATCATATTCTCCGCACCGTTTTTTACCTTCATCTCGATGTTGAGTTGCTTCTCCAGCGACATAAGCATTTTATCATTGGCTGTCAGTTCGGCATTACCACCGCTCGATGGTGAAAGCGATGAGTAGAGAATATCTGTTGGTGGAACAGCAAGAAAGACAAAAATGTTCATTATTCATTTTAAACTATGAGTGTGTGTATGTGTGAATATATGCATTTGTTGGTCGAATCGAGTTCAGAGTGACAGCATTGTAATGGGTTCCTAGCGTGTTCCACAGGATTTACACGCAGAAGTCGGCATAAATCAAAAGGACCAGCATCCACCTAGGTTCCCGTAGAATAATAGATCCCAATCCCCAAGTTATTTACTCCTTTTTTTTTTTTTGTTAACTTTGGATGGGTTTTTTTTTTGTTGTCGTGTTGTAATGATGACATGACGTTGCAATGCAAAAAAAAAAGAATCAAGAGGAAGAAGGAACACGGATGCTGGTGCTCTGGGTAAAGGGTATAGAGAATGAGAATAGACCCACACGGGATTCTAAGTGGATGTTTCGATTGAAAAAAAAAAAAAAAAAAAAAGAACTATGGAAGTTGAATATGCTTCAGAATTCCAAGCCCAACATAGACAGCCTCGAGAGATTGAGTAAAGGAAATCGACATATGAAAGGAATTTGAGAATACAAATCATTATTCATCTTTGGGGGTTTTTGTTCTTCGTGTATGCGCCGAGTATTATGAAGAAACCTTGTTCCTACAGGCAGGCAGGCAGTCAGATTGAACGAACGATTGGGGTAAAAGATGCAAAATGGAATTCGTTAAGTTATTTTCTATCTTTTATTTAGCTTGCGTATATTTCTTGGGTAACAACTATGGGGGAATTTTTTTTGTATGGGAAATTCAATTTCTATTCTAGTTCAATTCACATGACTATTGCACTATGGGGTATTCCTGTACAATAAATGCGATCAAACTTTTGAATCGTAATGCGATGCAACGATGACTTGAATAGATTTTGAAGAATTTTTCAAGTAAGACCTTGCACATACATAAGTGAGTTTAAAGAGAATCATTATTTGATATTGTGTAATTCTTTTTCAACGAAAATCAAGCTTCGTTGTGAATGTGTCTGACTTAAATCTATATTTTGTTTTTTCCTACTTTTTATAGATATATACTGAAATTAAACATTATACATAGCGTGCCCCAAAAAAGCGTAATTAGTTCTTTACTTTTTAATATATTTCCTAAACAAGGTAATCCAATCAGCAGGTCGGAAAAAGTGGTTCTAGGTGGAAAAAAGTCAGAAGTTAATGATGAGGGGGGCGGGGGATTAGTTGGGTATATCCAAAGAACAGGGTCGAATTCTTCAATTTTTTGCATTTTTTGGTGAATTTTGCAAAAAATTACCTGTTTTTCGAAGCGTCATATCTCGGTAACAAATTGACATACAAAAATGTTTGTACAAACAAAATTGTAGAAAATCTTATGCTCTACAAAAAAAAGCTTTTCCCGTAGGACGTACAGAAAAAAAAATATTGCAGGAAAACCGGTGCAAAGTCGAAAAAAATCCCCCCTTATCTTTTAGCACAGGGTCTTTGAGGTCAAAAACTTAGCAAAATGTAAGCTCACTACCCCTGAACAAAATCTTTAAGTTTCATTAACTTCTGATTCTGACCTTTTCCGACTAAAAGTACCTGTCGGTTGGACTAAGGTAACAAATCTCAAAAAATGTATGAATTAAGCACTCTTTAAGAGGCTGGAAGTTTTTGAAGAAAGCAAGATCTGTATCGGAATAAAAGAGAAGCAGAGACATTAGGATCACAATTCTACGACACTCTCTGAGAAGTCAAACGTTCCATTACCGAAAACTGAAAAAGCACTCCTGAGACCACGGGGAATGTGGTTAAAAATAAGCGTAGTTCGATTTGTTGAAAGGATTCCAAAAGAAATGCAGCCGCACAGTACATTGGTTTGGAATGTTTGATCGAGTCGGGTCAAGCAATCAACATTCGTGTTGGAATCCATTATATTGGATCACTTTCCTTAAAGTACCTCCGATGCTAGGCTAAGGGGTGATCATCTGTATACTTGCAGTATCACGGAGTATGTAGTTGCTTCTAGGAGGAACGCAGTTGTCTATTCCGATAGACGCTGGAGTATAGCATTATAAAAGTAGCAATGTAAGATCTACACAGCGTCAACTGAATGTAGAAGTGAGAAGTGCAAGCAGCCAACAAGCACGAGACCATAAAGAGGAGGCAGTTCAATTATCTTAGCAGTTTTAAGGCGCTCGATGGCGGAACGGACTTGGATGTTAAGAACAGAATAAACAAAGATTTAAGTTATTAAAAAATAGTTTTTCTTGCTTGCAACTTAAGAAAAACATCGCTTTGCACCAAGTCGAAACTCTTCGGATTCAACATTAAGTTTGTGCTGTTACTATATGCTTCTGAAACATGAAAGTGCTTTAATATAGCACCTCGAAGAGGCTGCAATCTTTCGTTAACCGTTCTGAATATAAAGCTCTGGAATATAACTAAAGAAAAAATTGGATGCATACATCAAGCACCACCATTGAAGCATGAAGAGTATAGAAGCTGCGAAAAAATTAGCTTCAGAACGTAACCATATCAAAAATTCTGTGACAGACGAGCTCTATGAGACGATACGGATTCATCTTGCATGATTGCATGGAACCAACCTGGTATTGAAGACCATTTTGGGTTGAAATACTTCTTTTCTTTTCAGATCTGAAGAAAAAGGTTCAGATTTCGCAAAGGACTACCTATTTTCCTTTGCGAAATCTGAACCTTTTTTTAATGTTTTTACAAAAAAAAAAGTACAAGTAGTGTCGGAGACAAAACGGAGCCTTGAGGCACACCATCATACATGTTATTATTATCAAACTACAAAAATTTTAAATTCAAAATAATTTGAACAATTCCAAAGTCCACTTCTCATTGAACATTAGAAGGGGTTCTTCGATACCCAATGGATTAACCATTTATGAGACTCTTTAATGTTCAGGTGGTTTTGAAAGTCTGGCTCAAAAACTACCTTTCTCCAAAAATAAGTAGGATTAGTACCAATGTTCCTATGACATTGGAAGGAAGAACAATTAGGCGATAGGTGAGGCACGGGTCGAAACAAAATGTCCATGTCTTCGGAAAGAGATTCTAAAGATGGTTTCTATGACAAATAGAAAGGCCTTAGAAGTAATTTTGTCATCGAAAAGAAGACCTCATGATGATGTCTTGTTGAAGACCTCATCTTCTCTTCGATCTGATTCGGGGGGTTTAAGGAATGTTAATTCCGACAATCATCTTCGGTCCACTATGAAGGACGTTGTACAACACGAACCAAGGATTGAATAGGAAGTCAAAAACACAAGTTTTCAAGAAATCAGGCTGACTTACCCCTGTTGTGTTGAAAACTAGGATTTTAAGATTCTGGTGAAAAAAGCAATATCAATGAACATTAAAAATCAACTGCAGAGGATAAGAGACCCACCAAAGGGAGTTGTTAAGCTTGTCGAGATTAATAAAAAAAAGGGATTTTCTAATACATTTTGCATGAAACCGTTTATCCTTTTGGTTTAGGTATTTCCATTTTAATTTGCTTAACCATAACCTATGCAAAAAATAATGACAGTTCACAAGGGATCTGGCTATGAATAGATGTCCTGTTAAGCTTCTCATATCCAAAGACAAAGAATAAACCATCAAATAAATAATTACGTACTTATTTTAAAGATGTTTAAATTCCCTTAATTGTTTTATATCCCATTAAATCTTATTATCCTCCATTTATTTGTCGTTGACGTTCATCGTTGTTGCCTCCACCGCCATGCCACCACCACCGCTGCGCTCCGTCACCGCGCTAAAGCCGTTTAACTAATTATGTCTGCTGTTCATGCAAGCGTACTTAAAAATGTGTGACACTCTGAACTGAACTGAACCACTCCTTCGAAGAAAAATTCAAAAAAAAAAGTACTCTATCCCTGAACTTTGAAATTCCAGCTGTCACGACTTGACAGTGCAGGTTCACCTGCTGCTGCTGCTGTTGTTGCTGCTATGCCAACCAACCTCCAAATCTATACTACACTCCAAGTTGAAACTCCTACTCCCAAACTCCATGCCCCATCATCCATGTGAAGTGAATCCGCGCCATTCCTTAATCGCGCTTAAAACTATTTTGCCATGACACGACGACAACAACATCGAAGAACAACGACTCCGTCGACTTTGACGACAATGACGACGGCGATAGCGATGGAGCGGGAGCCCCGTGCACGTTGCACATTAAGTCTTCTCCCTCTTGGGTTCGGAGAGTCTTTCGGAGTGTGTTATTGAAATGTCAACTAATGTGCAGTTTTGTGCGGTGCCCATTTTCATTGAATTTTGGACCGTTGCACGTCAGACTGGCTGTCTACTTGGTTTCACCTTACTTGGAGCTTGGAGCTCTGGCATTGGCAGTAGCAACAACGTCAGAATCAACAGCAGTAGCAGCATTATTGCGGCATAGAAGCCCCTTCCATTTAATTTTAAAAACTTGTTATTGTCATCTTCAGTTTTGTGGGATGTACGTGGTCTTGTCTATGGACACAACAACTCAAGCCTCCTCAAACAAAAGCAGCCAATTCTCACATATAGAACTAAACAAGCATAGAGGAAAATTTCAATTTCCCAACCTCAGGAACATTTTTTTTTTAAGGGGGGAAAAGGGAAGTTGGGTCGTTGTGAAAATGCTAGAAGTACCTCCAGTCAGCCAGCCACATATGACTAGGTGTATGATGGTGCATACCACAGAGACCGCGACCCGTGATTGTTTCAGGTCAATGATAGTGGCAAGTGGGGAGGAATACACAATTCACTTTAGTCGGGTTTGTTCACTAGGGTGCTCATAAAAGTAAGTGGCAGTACACAAATTGACCGCCTCTTGGGAAGTAATTACCTATTTTTGGAATGGAAAAAGTTAATTAATTTGAGGTTTCTTTCAAAAAGGTTGATTTTTGAGGTTTACACTTGAATTTGCGGAACTGGATTCCTGGGAATTTAGGTAATTTAAGGCTAGGCCCACTTGATACTATTTGTCACGGGACAGTTTGGTAGACTGAACGATTCAGCAATTGAACAACTTTCGTATGTAGCAAATAATTGACAGAGTTGTTCCGTATGGCAACCATACGAAGTGAAATACTACAAAGTACGAAGAAGACAGCCCTGGATCCAAATCATGATATCCACCAATACAGCAATCAACAATACTTTTTATATAAATGATCTTTATATAATCATGCCAGCCTGCGAGCGGTATAATATGTACATTTTTATTTAGTCAGTCCACAGCGAACAAGCCAAAATGTTCGATCTGTTGATCTTCACTCCGTCACTCAGTTGTTTAATCACTCAGTAGTTCAGATGCTCGCCGCACAATACGTGGTCAAAGCACGACCGGTTCAATCAACTTATATGGATAAGGGTCTTGAGTATCGTGTCATTGGTCCTGGAAGAGAGGGCTTTGCTACTAAGATGCCTTCTAAAATCCGACTTCTTCGACTGATTTCCGCACTTATATTATTCTGAGAAAGTGGAACCCGAATAGACAAAGCCTTTCTGGACATCAACGTATTCGGTGGTGTTCTTCGCAATTTTAACGGAATAGTGTGAGTTCTCCATAATTCTCCACAATCGAACAAGTTTGGAAAGGGTACCAAGATTGACGTGGCTTTGTATAACCCGTCTTTCTTCACGCTGTCAAAGGCGATTTTAAAAAGATGTCGATCTGGAATTCCTGATGGATCTTTGCTAAAATCTGTCGGATTGTGAAAGTTTGATCGATGGTTGACTTACCTGGCCTGCAACCACACTAAGAGGGGTGAACCAGTTCAGGAGCGAATGGATTCAGACGTTTACACAGTAAAGCAGGTAAGATTTTATAAGCGACATATAGGGGACATATACCTCTGTAGTTGGCACAGTTCACTTTGCTTGACAGCGTCAATGACGTTTAACAATCCGCAGAAATCTTCTTTCCAAACATTCAACACCGACGGTGTTTCTAATACGACTTTTCTGCGCACGTCCGGACTTGTGTTCAGCTCAGGCTTGGAAGAATGTTTTACCGTCTGGTGGAACTGTCGATTATTGCATCTGTCGTGCTTTCCGAGAACCCTCTTATTCTTTCGAAAAACTCGATGTTCTTCCTTTCGTTTTTGTTGGTTGATCACACGGGAAGCACTCTTATAGGTCTGGTCCTAGACTGCAGAACTACTTGATAAGCTTAGTAGGTGGCTTAAAGAGCTTGAGATGTAGATATGAACATCAGCTAATGAAGCCACCGACTTAATTGTAAATTCACAATGAGTTTGAAATATTCGGTATGTCTTAGGATGTTTCCATTAGTGTTGCCAATGTTTGTTTTTAAAGTATTCAACCACCTAATCCCCCAGATGGAATATAACATATTTTCTTAAAATTACCATTTCTACCTATTCACAAGACACAACCTTTTCCATGCAGTGTTTCTTAATTAGGTTTTCAAGCCTGATTTTTTTCGGGAACAACTTGCTGAATTCCGACTAAAGCAGATTTCATTCAAAAGGGGCTTTTACGTAAGTTAGTTATTATTTCAAGCATGAAATTATTATTTATGTGTCCGTGTCCGTTAACTCGATTCCGGTCAAATTCCATAAATACATCTTCAAAGCCATAAATTCCCATTTCACCAATCCGACTTCAATTTAGTGGAAGCTCCAATAAACTTGTATAATCTAACAATAGCCTGCAATTACACTCTGGTTTAATCTCTAATCAGCTGTTTAATTAAAAATAGATATCTTTCTTTTACTATAAGAATGACTCCAATTAACCTTTCCCTCAAGGTTCCGGTTGACTTGTGTTCGGTAGTTGGTAGGTACCTACTCGAGTACCAACGACAACAAAACACACACAGGAGTTTCTAGCGCAGGAAAACTTAAAATAAAAGCAACAACCTGGTAAAAACCCTCTTAAGGCTAAGTGAAGCACAACAAACAAAAATGGTAATGACCACCCATTTATATACCTATAACTTCCTAAAGCCTGCAGCTATGGCTCCATGAGCCACCGCCGCGCCCGCCAGCTTCAAGAAGAAAGTGCAGCGAAAACCGCATTCGCAATTAAGCCATTTCACTGCTGCTTCACTGCCGCACCGCGCACCTCGCACCGCACAGGTCGAAGAGTCTTTGCTCTTCGCTGACAGTTGTTGCTAGTGGCTCTGGAGCACAACACAATACAAATAACAAAAACAACAACAGATAATGAACCTAGCTGCAAGCGACGAGGACTAAAATTAGAAATTCAATTGCTTAGTGGATGCAACAGAATCAGAAAAAAACGACTAAAAGCTCGACGACAACGATGACTTTCTTTTATGCCACACCAAGTCCAACAATCATATCTAAGCACTGTGATGCTCCTATTACCCCACCCCACTGCATTGTGAGTTCCTAAAAAGACTCTCGTCAATTAGGAGGTATATGAATGAATGGTGTTGGTGGGAAGGGTGGAGGGGGAGTGGGGCTGTGGCGACTGATGTCAGGCATGGAAGCAGCATGCAGCAGCAACTCTGCCCAAAAGGTGTTTCATGAAAAAGCCCCAGGCAAAGAAAGACAACTCGGAGACTGTTGAACGGGAGCGCGAACAAAAGCCATAAAGGCAGTGGTAAGCGCAGCACAACGCTTCATTGTGTCGTTGTTCGTTGATAGCGGTAAGTGATGCCACTTTATCGTTGAAGTAAAAAAAAAAAACTGGGAAAACTACAGCAGATTTATTTGCTGGGTTTAAGCGAGTTTGAAAACCCATTTGGATTCAGTCAAGATAGAGTTAACTCGAAAAGATTACTGAGAAAGGTCGAAGCCTAGTGACTTCCACTCTCTACCATTTCTATTTATTTCACTCCAGGTGACGCCAGTACGTAACAGCTATTGAATGCCGTTGCAGTTCTATATTCAGTACAGACTACAGGGTTGTGAATATGGAAACAATTATAAAAAGCAAAACCAGCATATATGAACTTGTTCCAAACGGGGCGCCAGAGACACACATTCCCGTGACAAGATTTATGGATTTATTACTCTAAGCAAGTTGCAGTAGAGAAATAAAAAGAGTACAAGATTGAACGCAGCCTTTTAATTTCTTAGCGTAAAACTTTCAGTTCACAAATCATTGAAAAATTCATAAAAATCTTCTAAAGTGGCAACACTTTTTTGTGAATCCCATAGCAACAAACATAAGAAACATCTAAGCAAAAATGTTGTTTCTTTTATTTTCACCACACAACAACAAAAAAACCCACAAACTTGAAATGAAAAAATGACAACTGACTGAGCGGCATAAAAAGACAGACAGTCGAAGACGACTTATGATGACATTTCGTATCTTTTGTGACAACTTCTTTCTGAATCAACATGAACAACACCAGCCAACAGCCATACCAGGCTAAAGTTTCGAGTTTTTCTCGAGTGTCGTGCATTATGTCAACTTAAGGTTGATACTCCTATTGTCATTCTCATCATCATCATCGTCGTCGTGTCGTCGTCGCCAGAGTCGGAGTCGGAGTCGGATACAGTCGAGTGGAAGATACAATATCAGTATTTGCAACACATCCCTTATCGCATCTCAAAACAACCGATTTGATTTATTTGAATTATTCCAGTATTTTGTATTATATGACGAGCGCCCGATGCGTTTGGGACTTTGGAACGAACTTGATGAGGACGAGGAGAGGAGACTACCCCGAAGGCCTATGCCTGAATCTATAAAAAGATACATATAACCTCATAGATATAAAATATTGACGGATGTCCTCAAATATATAGGTAGAAGTAGATGGTTTATGTATTTTTATAATATTAACATTTTGCATGTGAGGTTAGGTTGAATGAAAGCTACTTGTGTGTGATAAATCTATTTTTAGATGTATCTGCCTGCATGTTGTATTATCTGTTTTGATATCAGAAATTAGGTCGAGTGGGGGCGTGTGGGAGCTGTAGCTGGAGGGGAAGATAATTTATGAATGGCTGAACCACGGGGACTTTTATTATTAAATTTGCATGCACGACACGACACGACCTACCGACGCGACGCGACGCGACGCGACGCAACGCAACGTTAAATATGTATGTGGATGAATTTGATGAAGCTTACTCATAAAAATGGCGGTGAATATAAAGTGCCATTTATGAAGGGGAATTTTGATTTGTATTTTACAATGTTGGGAATATGTGCACACTGTTCCTACATTGTAGAGTTTGCTAAGGGAGTCTTTGCACTCATGATAGTAACATTTTAATGGGCTGTAAAATATTTAAATTTTAATTTTTGAAGTTCTGAGTTGATAAATATTTTAACAATACATCAAAGTTCAACCTAACCAATAGATGAATCGCAACCAGAAAACGGTAGGACCGAAGGCAGACCTTAAGAAAATGGCGTGTCACAAATGAAAGCGAACGATTTAACGATACTTTTGTGGTTTTGCTTTGACAGTTAAACCATTTAAAAAGTATGATAGCAAGGACCTTCAGCTGATTTAATAACAGCGGAGAGTAAACTAAATGCAAATCGAAATAGCAGTTCCGAAACAGCGAAACATGGATACTAAATTCACATCGAGACTCCGGTCGACACTAAGTTCACAACGAAAGCGTTGGACACTTGGAATACAATCTGGAACCCTATATTAACTCTGGTTACCTTAGTTTTTCGGACGACTTCAGTGTGAGGACAATAGGAAACAATTCGGGAAATTGAATCTGACAAAGCATCTAACTCATTACAAGTAGACATGCTGTCAAGATTCGGACTCCTGTAAAGAAAACAGTAATGCTTGCGGACAGTGAATTTCAGCCACAGGAAATAAAAGTTCGTATTAGAACAATGTCAAATTTTGGGGAAGGCTCTGGCAAGCAATATCATTCCTAACATAAATAACAAGACCATGGGGGGGGGGGGGAAGTAATGGCACTAAGTTCTATCCAACCAAACAAAATTCTGATAAATCAGTTTTCTGTCCAACATGGGTTTCACTTAATGACAAAACAGCTGGTCTGTATTGCACAGTATGGGAGTACACAGAAAAGATATTCTTTATAAACCCACGAACATTTGAATAGACGACACAAAAATGACTTACCATTTTGAAAAACTAAACGCACAAAATTCAACTTTGACGTAACTAAGTTCAACCGTGCAGTGTAGGTCTTTCTTCTTGAAAACCAAACGTTTAAAAAAAACACCCTTTATGACAATGTGTAGAACGTATAGAGCGTAGAACGAAACAAAAATTAAAACGGGAAAGCGAAAATGTCATGTGTCCGTGACGTAGATGCGCAGAACGAAACAAAAATGAGAATTGGAAGGCGCTATCTTGTTAAGTTTTATCATGGGACGGTATCAAGAGAAGAAAAGATTACTTCCATGATTTTTGTCATCTGCATAAACAGATAGATCCGAGAAGGTAATAATGGAACCAACATCATCAATAGATACATTTGATTTGCAGTGATAAAAATGGAGTCATACACACAATACTTTCAAGAGCTTGGTTTCGTGACGGAAAGATTAGAATAGTGAATCTTGTTTTTCGACGAAAAGACAGTCAAAGCTTATAATTTATCGTGGGACCAACATTTTAGTATACATAACTTTGTTGAATATTTTTGGGGATAGATACTTTTACACTATAAAATATTGGAAGGGGGCGATCTGAAACAAACAATTTGGTCCAATGCCTAACAGAATTTTTGTTCCTAAGAAACAAGTTTTCGGGTAATGATTCGTATGCAATAACCAACAGAGATCTAGGCCTTCTTCTACTTAATGGTCGATGATTTCGAGCAGACTCTTAACCGAGTCAATCAGGAATACCAGTCGGAGAACTTCTTGCTAGAGGAATCGTTGAAAAAAGACGCTACAGTAAAAAAAAAAGAGTCTTAATAGTTCAACTACCTTTGTACTAAACGATGTTACTAAGAGAAAACAAAAAATCTCGATTTCCTCTTGTTTGGAAATCTAATTTTGTACCATATTTTTCACAATAATTTTCGAAAATTCAAAGTCTGATCTGCTATCTTAAGAGCCGCGAAACAAGAGAAAAGTTTTTTGGGGTCGAACAAGATTCGTTGCATGCTATAGAAGCAGAATGATACTGCCGTTAGTCTTTTTCAATTCATTCACTCATTCTCCCTAAAAGTATGCAGCCCAATAAAATAAGATGCATGCCAATATTGAAGGATACATTTTCTTTCAAACAATATCTACTATAAAAGTTATCTATTCGATCCGAATCGCTGTACCTAAATTTATCTCGTACAGTCTCTACTCAAATCAAAGTTCATACATCATTTTCCTAGATTTTCTAGTTCGTTCTCAAAACACGAATCACATTCGCATAAATTCTTTTAATGAGCAAACTACATCAATTAATCAAATTAAAAACCACTCTAAAGATGATTTCGCAGATAAAACGACGCCATAATATCTTTATCTTCATCGTAATGAAAAAAAATATATATATGGCCATTGGACGTTCCAAAAACCAGTAGAGAACGTAAAAATCGATAAAAGTGTTTATCATGGAAGCAGCACAATACTTTGTGGTGTTATTTTTGCATTTATTTATTTTTATAAATAAATCTTCTCTAGTCTTTGAATCGAATCGATCCTTTTCTCATCCATATGCTCAACAGATGCATCGATGATAATAATATTTCATCTATTGACAGATTGTAGCTTCATTGGACAAAAATAGCCGAGGAAGACCATGCATCAGTATCAGAGAAAATGTGTGCGGAGTGTAAATCAATATTTAATTCAACTCTTTCTCCTCAGAGATACAAACAAAATACATTCAATCTTTTATATCGACATCACGACGACGATTGTATAGTCATAAATCTAGATACAATATCTATCTAGCCACTTGTGTGGTTGGAATATCCATGTGTAACATTTTATTATTATTTTTTTTTATATTTGATTGGCAATTATGCTTGATGATCAGCCGATGAAATATATGCGACGATATGAGGGGGCTAACTTTGATAACAATGGAATATATCAGCGACATGTGCTGAAATTGAATGTTATCCAATCGGACAGAAATCCACTCGCACTCTTCCATACAGTCATCGCTAAATATGAGGTCATTGTTTGGATATGATGATGGGTTAAATGCCAGACGAAAGTAATTTTTCATAAAAAAATACAAAATTAAAAAAAAAAAAGAAATGTGATAATAATTTTATCGTGTTTATCATTTTTGATGGTTGATGTGAGTGGAAGGAATTTCGAGGCTGAAGGGAGACTCATTCATTGATGTTGGTTGGGTTGGATTTGTTGAATACCAGACGTCTGCCGTCATTATGTCTCAGACGCAGTTTCATATGCTTAACTGCTTCATGGAACATTAAATTAAAACAAAACCCGACTTCTTTTATCATGTGCGCATTTTTTTTTTTATTTTAGAAATCAAAATGAAAAACACTTCATCAAGTTGTATGTCGTTTTGAAGAACACAGATTTTTTTTTCTTTTGAGTGAATCGAATTCAATAAAAATGGTAGGCGAATTTATTGTTTGGCAATAAGTAGTCTTTGATTTTGAACCCTGTGGAGTTCCAGACTTGATGGTTTCAAAAGAACGAGCCATAATCAAAAATGTTCTCATCACTGACGGAGCACTTTGGTAATTCAACTTTAATCAACGTTTTAATTGCGTTTCAAATAAAGTCTTCTTTTCGACATTAAATTTTTGTTTCGAAAAAGATTTGTCAGACTTTTCAGATGGGTTTCCAGATGGGTTTAAGTTTAAACATGATCCATCCATACTGTTGAAAAGGCACCCTATCAGTAGGGTAACTATCTGTTGGTTTAGATTTCAAATTTCAAACATGGTGACTGAAATAAATTGAACTTATTTTTGATCATTTAAGCCAGCATTAAGAGAGCAGGTGTCCAAGAGGGTTTAGAGGGTTTTAGAGTTCCTATCTTATTTTTCTTTCAAAGGCCATAAAATTGCTTGCTATGTTAATTTTTAATTTGATTCAAAGCGAAATTTAATATGAGCCATGTGGAAGGTAAGTCGTAGTGGAGGTTTTTCTTAAACAAGATTACAAAAACCATTTTGAAGTAGATTAGTGCAGACCGCACTTTCTCACTCTTTAATCTTCCGATCGTTTTTCTCCTCAGAGTGCAGATAGGACAAACAGGAAGGGATTAATGTAAAAGAAGAAATTAAAAATAAAGTAAAGTTGCTCATCGATAACATACCAATTGTAAGTAAAACTTGAAAACTAAAATTAAGATAGACATACATAATGTAAGTTGAATTTTTAGGAAAATAAAATTGAATCGTTTCCAAAATCTTGGGCCAATATTTATTACTTGGGACTGTTTTGCGGTGCAGCAACAAAGGGAAAGGGCTAGAAAATAAAGGGGAACTGAAAGGTTAATATATTTATATTGTTGGGCTCCCTTAACCAACCTGGGTTATGAATGAACATCAGTATTTTTGATGGTGATCGCCCAACTCGTTTAAAAAGTATTCCTTGTGCGAGCTTAAACTGGTCATTCTCAGACAAAGGGAAATGAGTCCGTTTCTGCCTTTTCATTCTGGCATCCCCTGCAGAAATCAGATGCTCATTCAGTACATGTGGGTTTCCATTCAGTTGAATTCCAAACAAAAAGGGCAATTGAGGTCTACGTAACTTGAGTAGAAGTTCTGTTTTTCTCTTTGAAATTTCTGGCCACGGATTTCTGGAAGTCTAAAATGTTCTAGGAACATATTCACATATTGAGGTAACCAATTGGCTCAGTTCGAGAGATGAACCGTGTTTGGACAGTTGATCAAACATTTCGTTTTACGTATGTCATAAATCATGATTTATTCGAACGCATCGAAAGCAGACTTTATTTCTTGCGTTATCTAGTTTCAACTTTGATCAACTATTTTAAACTTTATAAAGATCGAGGATATTGCTTTTATGCCCGCCTGTCAATGAAGATATCAATATCTTGGCTTGTCAGTTCATAGTTTGCAAGGTGATTTTTCAGCTTCACCAGACTGCAAGCACTTCCGCTTGCTAGAAGTCCAGAAGCTTTAATGACTTGGATGCAGTAATGGATGGCTGATCCCGGACCCTACTACTTTTGAACAGCAAGATCTATTTAAATATTCAAATTCAAAGCCAACCAAACGGATGTAAGGACCTGTTTTATTTTTCTCTCAGAAAAGAAGCGCATTTTAATTGAACATTAGAAAACATTAAATATCTTCGATGCCGGGTGAGTCTCAAAGGCTTTAAAAAACTTAAGGTACGCTTTCCAAAACAAAATACCAAAACCTATTTGAATTTCAATAAATGAGTCGACCATCTCTCAAAACAAAAAAAAGCCAAGTTGACATCTGGTTAGACAAATTATTGAACCAAACCCATTGTGTAGCCTATATTTTAACTTTTTGTAGTCATAATGAAGTTTTCAATCAAAATTGTGTCCAAATTAGAATTATAGCTTTGAGAGGCCATTTTTTTTTTAGAGTATTCGCTGCGAAGAAGTTGACAGCCGTCAAAAACGTCACAGTAATTGATAGATTGTTCTCAAACTTTTTTTTTGATTTTCTTTCAACCGAGAATCGTAGTTTTTTACCAAATGACACAAATTTACCAATTTCAATTCAAAACATCTTCGCCCTTGAATTAAGTTTATAAAATTTACTGACAAAAACTCAACAACTCTTGTTAATTAATAAGCTACAGTTCATGAATATTTCGTTAATTTATATTTATGTCTAACCGTTTGGAAAATTGTCCCATGTCTACAATATTCAATCTAAAAATAATAAATCATCAATTAATTGTATAGGTCGACAGTCAACTACACTAAAACCACAATTTATTTGATAATAATGCTTTGCACACACGATCCGACTTTAACTAAACTTCTATTTCATTCCATCACCCTGAAAGTTGATTTATTTGTGTTTCATGGTGGAAGAAACGCATCATGCGGCAACAATCAATAAACAACCTCTGACACACTGTATAATATTCGAGTACCTACTGCCAAATATTCACAACATTTTATGCATAAACAAGGCTTTTAACGTTAATTAAATTGTCTCGTGAAGAATGAATACTATACACACCGCACACTGGCGCTGCTAGCACTGGCTAGCTGGTGAATAGAGAAACTGGCAAAGTTCCTATCCGGTGTTCAGATTGGGAACCCATTCACGTGTTTACTCTTGTAGACTACTCGATCGACGAATGTCAAACATTTATAATGAATTAAATAAATTTAATTTACTCCGTCTGTCTCGGTTGCAGCAGTGCAGTATTGTAAAGTGTCTGCCATGATGGTGTCACATAAATCACATTTTATGGTCGTGTATAACTTTGAAATTCAATTTTCCCAAAATTGTGTGCTTGTGTCTACAACCACACAACCTGACATTTCATTGAAGTTGAGAGACATCAACAACAGAGGTGAGAAGAATTTAAAAAAAAAACACACACAACTTCATGGAATTTAATTGGTCAAAATGGCGCTGGGAGTTTTTATTTGCTGTCAAAATTGCGCGCCATATTGTAAAATCTCTTTGAAACATGTCACAATCACAATGCACACATTGCATTGTAACTATTGGTATTTGTATACCAGTGGGAAGCTGTAAGTCAGACCTTATCTAGGGCAATAAACTGTTGCAAGTTTGCAGTTGCAATTTTGAAAAATCTCACATGGGAACGCCATACATCTTGATGCAGTAGCCACGACTGCATTCGATTACATAAGTCGCGCCACATATTACACTGTGCAAAGATATCAGTTTCAATTGTTTATCTTGTATGTGTGTTTGTGTGTGTCTCGCTGACTGATTGTATTTTTCTTCATTTGTTTGAGCTATTATGTCATAATTATGGAAAATTAGTATTAGTGCTTGGGTTGATGGGTGGCAGCTACACGGCGCGCGGCGGTGCTACAGGCAGTTTGTCATGTCGAAATGGGAGACATTAGACGTTTTTAAAATAATTGCTTTCTCTTGTTTTAACCTCTTGGTGCTTGATTAATTACATACAAACATACATATGTATGTACATAGTTCTCCTCTGTCACACGAAATTGAATCCCACAAAATATTGCTCAGCGACACACTAGAATTCTGATTTTAGATTAGGGATCAAAAATTAAAACCAATACAGATGTTAACTAATCCAACCTGACATATGATCGGTTTGTTAAACAAGAGAAGTGTCATCTGTCAAAAAAATTATCTGTCAGAAGCATTCATCGATCAAAGTCATTTGTAAGATGATTTTTTCTTGAAAGTTATACAAAAAATTCAGTTTATTTGTCTTGGCTGTCAAGTTCAACTGTCGAAATGTCAAAAAATGTATATGTTCGGTAAGAATATTGTCGAGACGACTGATTAATAAAACAATTATTAGAAGTTTAGGGAAACAGCTAACATTCCAAAATGTCAAACAATACCGAATGTCAGACGAACACAACTGTCAAAAATAAAATAGTTCTTAAAAAATATTACAGTTCATCATAAGTGTCACTTTCAAATTTTGTTAGTAAGTTGATATTTCTGTACGGCGCGCGCGGCGATACCCTTGATTGTTGTATGACACAAAATATTTGAACCTTTGAAAACACTGGGTAAGAGCTCTTTTTACAAACAATTAATTGATGAGGGCCAGTGTAAGGCACAATCTTACTGTTGTCAAAATTGTGAAAAGATGTGTGTAGCCTCAAACCAAGAAAATAAATTTGTTGAAGGTTTGTCAAGTTTTGAAGTATGAAATGTTTTTTAGGAATATTTTTAAAGACACGTTACTTTGAAGTGATGAAATCAAAAGTTAACACACATAGGTTATCACTGGAAATAAGCTGATTTATTGAAAGACTGATATGTCATTTTAAATTGATTTTGGGAATCGTGACTTTGATCTCTTACAGTGGCAAAAAATTGAATCAGAAGTGCATGTTTTTCACGGATGGTAATAGCGCCCATAGTTTAACATCATAAATTGTTGCTGCTGTTGAATTTGTTGATAAGTATGTCTGATTAGAATCTCAGTATCGTCCGATCTGCTAAATCTTCGATCGGCCCTATCTTCTAATTACACCATATCCTTCAGAAAATACAAGAACTTCTCAACGGGACCCACAACCTATTTATCGACATTACTACAGGAATAAAACACGGTGACGCACTATTAGCGTTCTGTCACTTATAGGGTGATTTATGTTCTCACAACGGAATTGAATTTTCCATTTACCTACATGCAGTTTTAGTTCTAATCTAACCACCAGGCGCGCGAACTAACAAGACCAATACCTTTTTTCATGTTCAATTAGTTCACAATAAAAGAAATAATTTTACAGGGTAACAAAATTTAACTGAAAACTATGGCGACAAAATTATCGGTTGCATCATCTCTTATTTTGAGATTCAATTTGCGGATTTTTGATCCTGTTTTTGCCTCATTTCAATGAATTTTGTGTTGCGAGGCTAACTTCATGCTGTCATATTTTTTAAATCTCAAAGAAGAAACTCTGCTGTCAAAAGAACACTTTTGACAAAAAAAAATCAAAAAAAAAGTTACAACTTACCACGTCCATTACTCGTGACAGTGTTGCCTTGTGTTAATAAAATTTGACTCTCCAATTCTTGCAATTCTGATTTAAGCTCAGCCAATTTGCTGTTACTTTTTTTAACAATCGATGCAACATCATTTAAGGAACGTCTATCCGTAGCTACTTCGCGTAGCTTTTCGGCGCCTTCTTTAATTTTGAGTTCTTTACGAATCTCACGCCTAATCGCTTCTTTAATTTCCTCCAAGCGATTAGGTAGGGCACTTTCTGGCAAGTTATCTGTGAATCCATATTTATGGCTAAGTTCATAGAGAACAGGGTGTTTTATGTAATCGCCCTGGAAATATACAAAAATAAATAAAATTAAGTTTAAGAAAATCTCTTCAAAGTTGATATTTTTAATTTATCAAAGCTAAATAAAATTTAATCAACTTTTAAATAATTGAAACAGGAAGGCAACCTTCCGTCGCATTATGCGAATGTTCCCGTTTTATTGTAATAAACTTCCTTCCGGAGGTTTATTCTCATGAGACACCTTGTATGTACAAAAAGGAAAATGTGACAAGCCTTACAAATTCCATAATGACAAACTCGTCACATTGACATCGATACTCTTCAAACAAATAATGACTCATTCACCTCGCAGGTGACTCCTCCAACCATTGTTGTTGATAAGCGGCTAATACAAAAAAAGGCCAACACAAAACTTCTAGGGAATGGTTTGAGTGAGGCCTTTCTTTGAAAATTCTTTAAAAATACCTTAAAAATAATTGAATAATAATTGTTTCCTTCAAAAGATTACATAAATTAGGGAAATTAGACAGCACAAACAAAGAAAACCTCGAAATATATTTTTTTTACCTCTGCGTAGAATATCGATGAGGCATGTGTGCTTAGAGTGACGCAAACGGTACCGCGACGTAAGGTCTTCACGGAGCCTCTAGACACTTTACGGATACGTAATGATTTTGTCGATTTTGAGCGATGCAGTTCCATTTCAGGGTCAAGTTGGTGACTGTTTTGTTGTTGTTGTGATTGTTGTTGGTTTTTGGGTGAACAGAAAAAGTCAAATACACGCAACCAAACCGGCGAGTTCTTCATGTGGCTACTTGTATGGGTACGTAATGGTCGTAGACGTATAGGTAGGTAATGGTAGAATGTTCCGCGCCGGTAAAATTAAGTTAAACAACTAAAAAAAAAAAGAGCGGGAAAATCAAATTTACGTAGTACGTGAATTCAGGCATGAAGAATGCACGCAGCGTTGGCCGGTCCCCTTGGTTTTTGTCGATGTTTTTTCTTTTTTTTTATTTCTTTGTTGAGTTGAAATGTGTTGAGGTCATGTGCAATGCACTTTAAAACTTCACTGCAAGTTCAAGCGTAACTTGCCCATTTTTGTTGTTCACACGCACTTTTTGGAAACTAAAAAAAAAAAAAACATTTTTCAGGTTATTTGAAGACTGCGAAACAATTAATCTTCCGCAAAAAGGCACATCATTTAATCGTCATGGTAAGATTACTATGCTCCTGTCTACCGACTGTGGGAATAGTGTGGTATTTTTTGAAGTTTATGTTCCATTTTTAAGATTTTAATTGGTAACGGTCACTATTTAAGTGCCAAAACATATTTTAGCAAGTTTTAAAGATGCGGAAACAACGGGATTTCCAAGACAAAAACTGTCAAAGAACGACAAAACTTTTTAGAGGTTGCAAACAAGAAAAGTATATTTTATGGAAGACTTTTTCATTTCATGTGTTTGATGCCTTTCGAAACAGTAGAAATACATGTGATTTGTATACCCAACCCAAATTGGCATTTTGATAAGTTTCGGCAAGTTTCGTTCACTTGCGTTTCCGTACGTAATGTACGCTTTGAGTCGTACATTATATACGAAAATCTGACATTCCTTTTTTTCTTTCTTTCTTATATACCTAAAGGCTATTATGGGCAACTGATGTACTTTACAAATCGAAAGGAAACTTTTCGTTTGGTTTTGACACTTGCTTCCTTTCTCTTTCGCGTATTATGGTTGGGCCTTATTTTTGTTTCGTCAATTTTTCGATAAGTTTTGTTGACGGTGATATTTTTAAACTTCTACACACGGAAATTTAGCAGCTGACTACAAATACGCAAAATGCAATTTATTTTGACAGATACTCCCGTGCTCTTCCGCGGTTTGAGGGTAAAATTATTGTTCATTTGGCAGAACGTAAGGGAACGTGTCGTTTGGTAGTGACACTAGCTTACGTTTTCTTTCGTCTATTGTAGTTAGACCTTTAGCAGTTCTTCTTAAATAAAACCAGAAACGAGGGAATATAAGGCAAATCGTAACAGTTCTGCTGCAAAACCTTAACTTTTAAAGGAATCGAATAGAAATGTACATCAAGAATGCAAGTAAGGTCAGGCGTCCACTAAATACTTTTGTTTGTTTGCTTACGGGGCTACAATGACTCTCTCAATGAGCAGCACTACGTCATATAAAATATAAGAAATAATTCTTAGGATTATACTTTTCTACAGTATAGAAAAACTCTACAAAGTGTAGCATAACGGTATCAAATGGCGCCCAACGTGAGTTATTAAAAGGTCCCTAAGAACCCCTTTTGAACTTCGGTTCACAACTTATTAAACCTTTTTTAACTCTTGAAATTACTTTGAACGTTGACATTAAAGTACATACATAGTTGTATGATCTTTTGGTCAACTTTATTTCCCTTTGTTTTATCTTTCAGAACAATTATTTAACACCTGTTGATGTTTTGTTTGAAGTTTGGATATGAAAGGCACACAAATTACCAAAATCAGTGTAAAGGCATTCAGGTCAGGAATTTCGACTGCATTCCTCTTATTTAAAAATATGAATGTATAGTGTACCCAATGCTTCACTTAAAGACTCTGTACATGTCTTTATATGATTATACGATTGATTAAATATCTTTAAAATGCCATAACGACACGTTTACACGTTGAATGCGTCAATAAAATTCAAGCGCCTCCGCCCACCTATCGCTTTTATTTAAACATGCATCTGTCTCAAATGCTCGTATATGCATATGACTGACAAGCCTGCGTCACGCTTAATAAATATTTTACAAAATCTTTTGTGTTAACAATGTAATTGTACATTAGTAAATATTTGACGAAACGTGATGTGCTTTCAAATTATTATTATTGAAGATAAACAAAACATTCAACGAAAGCATGCATATAATTTAATTTGTGATTTATTGACCAAAAAAGAAAAATACAAAACTTTTTAGAATTTGTGTCAGAAAAATCAATTATTCTGAATGCAACACAAGTGTGAAGGACCATACAAAAATGTTTATTCTGATCACTATCAAGGTAACAAGGTAATTACAATTATCATCATCAACAGGCATTTGTGAAATCTCCAAAAAAAAAACTTTCAAAGAGATTGTTCAAATTTCCCTCTATACTCTCAGTATTTTTGACAGATAAAGTAAACAATCATTCAGAAGCCCACCTACGTCTTGCAAACAGTGACGCAAGAAATGCGCCGCAATTATGCCAAACACTTAAAATTAATAAATAAGTTTATATTTGTTTAGAATAATTCACAAGCAAGTTGAAGTTAAAAATAGACGCGGAGATAGACAAAAGAAAATTTAGCACATTTTAATTGCTGAATGGCGCCATTATCGTTCATTAATTAAAGCGTCGTTCACAATAATCACAAATGTTTTATTGAAAAACAATTGACTTTTTTGACAGATGTCAGACAGAGTTGAATTTTTTCGATTCTTTTCGACTGAATAAACAAAAATAGCTAACAATTTTTAAGACTTCCTTTATTTCTTTGTAGTAGTGGTAGTTGTAGGTGTGGTGAACTTGGAATTTTTAAAATTTATCATGAGCACAGATAAAATTCCAAACAATTAGAAGATAAGATAAATTGCTTTGTTTAGAACTTTGCAGAAGCATGAACATTTAATAATTACAAATGTTTTATCTTCCGATAATGATAAGTGTAATCTATAAACAAATGCAATCTCCATAGCTTAGCATAGTTTGTTATTCTTTATTTGCACAATTAGCTTTTGAATTTCAAAATTTATTTGCTAAATTATTTCCGCCATAAAACCACAATTAACAGATTCAGTTCTGTGTTCCAAAAAGTGTTTTGTGTTTTGTTTTTAAATTCAGAAACTGGCAAATGTTCAAAACATCAAGTGAACACGGATTTGAAAAGTGAATAAAAATTTAATTTGCAAAAACAAGTAGCATTATGGAGTGAAAATGGTTTGTAAGAATATTAAATCAATCAAAAACCATGGTCTTTGATGGGGAATTCAAAAATTAAAGAATTTTCAAGCTATTTTGGATTTTGTTTTGCCTTCTATACCTGCCAGATGCAATAACTTGTAAGATTTTTAAGTCTGAAGGTGCATTATTTTTGTTGTTAAAATTCATCGCTCGATAATGTGAACATTGAAAAATTCATACACAATTTTGTGCAAGTAACACATCTATTGTGAACTAAAATTATCATAGTGTGGTGAACTATAGTTTGACATTTTTTTGGATTTTAGAGTGTGTTTACATTTAAGGAACATTTATATGGGCATTTTCGTGTGTCATAAAAAGTTTCTTATACACATCCAATTTTACAGGCAAATTAAGAATCGGTTTTGCTAAAAAGTTCGTCATTTACGTACATCGGTTGACGGGGTATAAATAATTTGAAAGGCATTGTTTTTTGTGCTTAATTGAATCGAAGCGACAACAAATAAAGATTGGAATGGTATCGCCGCACTAGTCTGTAGCCAATAAACTCTAATGTCATTTAAGCGGTTTCCGCGAAGCTGCAACTGTCGAAAAATAAAGCGTAGACACTTCGAGTTTCAAAGGGGTTATAAACACCCTCAACATATGGTTTAACACAGTGTGAGCTTATAGAAAAAGTCGATAGGATAGGATATAAAGGAAGATGTCGATGCACTTTGGTTTTGAACTTCAAAAAATTTCAAAAGGAAGGAAAAGTTGAGGCCGATAAAGCATTCTACATTCGTGTAGTGCGGCTTAAGACAAATTTTCTTTAGTTAAAAATACATTCGAAATGAGCATTGAGGGTAAACTGATGGGCATTTTCAGGGCACTAGTACTAAGGGTGATTTGTGTAATGGGAGAATAATTGCAACTGAATATTTTGCTTGAGCGTTGTATATCAAAGAAAAGAAAAACAGAACAAGTTGAGACGAGAAACATTGCAGGCAAGGCACTTTGTTCCGACTGTTCCGCACTTAACTGGATCAAAACAAAAATATTCAATGTAGAACTAATAGTAAACATTTTTAACAAATTCGAGTGGAATAGAACATTGTAAGCATGTACAGTGGAAGTTGTAATTTTGGAATAAGGATAGATTTAACTAACACTAACAGGGACGAATTCTGCTAATAATTGCATTTTGATTGAAGTTTAAAATATGATTGTGGTTTGAAGCAGTCAAAAAGTAACATTGAATTTAAAGTTTTCCTACAGAAATCAAAATTGAATTTTGGAAGAGGACCCCAACTTTGGCCGAAAAATCATCTTTAGTGAGGCGTATTTTTGGATGAATTACGGTATATAGGACTGCTCCAACCCATATAAGGTTCACCAAGTGACAATGCATCCTCCAAAGTATACTCTTTGGTGCGGATTTTAGGCTGACAGCGGCGTCATTGGTTGATACTTTTTTCAAAAACGAAGTTGTTGAGGCGTTCATCCACAATACATTTTTGTATCCCCCAAATTTAACCGATTTAACGATTGACATTCTAGCATGAACGATTTGAAGTGAAGGTTATCAATCGGAGAGGTGCGTGAATTCGTCACCAACCAAGGTCATGTGATTTCACCCCGTTAGACTTTTTTGTAGGGTTTTCTGAAGTAGCAGGCATATACAGGTCTAAATCACAATCGACCTATGTCCTTTAGTTGAACGTAACATAATTCATCCATCGCTTAAATTCAGCCGGATCTTTGGTGAAGAGTACCTAATTGAAAATTGGAGCACTCGAATCCGTGCCACCATAAGAAGAAAAAGGATTGCATTTAAACGATTTGATATTCCAAACGCAATAGCAGACATGGACTTTTTTTTCAATTTCAATTTCAATTTATTTATTTATTATGGCGTACAAGTAAGACGAAGTCTTTTATAGTACTTAAAGATAATACATTTTAGACTTTTTTTTAGACTTTTCAAATCAAAAATTATTATTTGGTTCATTCCTCAAACACAGCTCGTTTTATTCAATTTCAGCATCTGCCCGCCCTTATTGAAAAACTATATTTACTTTCATAAAAATGATTTGTTCTTGTTGATTTGCAATTTTTCGAATGGCTGTGTCGTTGCTTAAGTGGAGTTTGTCAAAGTAATCTGTTAACAGAGGATTTCCTACATTCTATTTCAAGTGTAAAGAACATTGGGGACAAAATCTACATCGTTGAAGCAATAAACTGCCAATTTCTAGAAATGACACTGTCCTGGTCGGTCGTTCCCAAGATCAAATGGAAAAGAATTTTTTTTTAAAGTGCACATATTGAAATGCCCAATATCGAAAACTGACGAGTAACAAAATATATTTACAAAACTATTTACACCACAGTATCCAGAATCGCATCGAAGTAAACAAATAAAGTAGCACTTTGACCCCTTTCTGTTTCGAAACGATTATCGTCGTGTTCGTGTTTCCCTGTCAAATAATTAATCCAGAACATGCACAGCACAGCAGACGCAGACAAAATACGAATAAATTTTAAATAAAAAAAAAATAAACGCGCGAATAACACTTTTCAACTCATAATAGAATCGACAAGTGACAATAAAAGGAAAAACGCAAAACAGTGGCAAAGATAAAATAAAATTGAGACAAAAATGATTAAAAAAAAAAAATACGGTGCAATCTACACTCAAGACGGCGCGGCGGTGACGACGACACCGACAACGACAACGACGATTGCCGCCTTCACCTCCCACGTACACACTTAAGCCCGCGCACACACAACATTTAAATTTATTTACACACGCAAAGCAACATAAAATCAGCTGCCAGTCGTCGCGTCGGAATCAACATGATACTCGTAATTTATCTTTTCCTTTTTTATTTTTGTGGAAAGAGTCGACGACGATTTGGGCAATTTCCCGACACTTTTTCTCGCAATTTTCTTTATTTTTTATTTAAATTTTCAATTTTCCATGTGGGGATATATTTTTGCGGGTTAACTTGGCTTTTTAAAAATTCACCAAACGTACTCACGGTGTTAGAACAAAAAAAAAACGAACTAAGCTACGTGTTGAAATTTTTCATTAGGAACTTTTATTTCAAAAAAAATCATAAATTTTATGACGATTCCTTTGAAAGGACTTTCAATTCAATTCCTTTTTTTTCGCCAAACACTGGAAGGGTTGTGAATTTTTTTTGCAATGAAATTTATTTATATTTTCATTGAAGAAAAAAAAATCCGGTCGCGACGGCACGACGACAACCTGCAGTGCCGACAATTTTAATCACTGACGACAGGTGGAAATGAGTGTCCGTCGAACCACACCAGCTCTCCAGTTCTAGCACCAGCACCAGCACATAGGGTGACACATGCCTAATACCCAATACAAACTCTTTTTTTTCACTACTACAGGCTACTGGTGGTGCTACAGCTACTACTGCTGCAGAGAAGATGAACATGAACATGAGCGACGACGACGACTAGCAACTCTATTAACCTCCCCCTTAGTCTCAATAATCAACCCTCCAAAGTCTACAAAAGCAAGTAGTATAGATTCTTTTGAAGTTGTTTTGGAGCACTTTTTTTTTAAATTTATTGTTAGGGTAAAATATAACATAAAGGAAAGCTATGGTAGGGATGAGATGGTGGGTGGTATACCCTGTTTTGAGGTTGATGACTTAATAGTCTTTGTCTTTGAAATTGAGGAAGGTAGACACAGGACCTATTTGGAGAAGGATGTTTAAGGTTTATGTTTTGGGAAACGAAGACAAAAGGATACAAGGTGCTGCTTTTGTCAAGGAATTCAGGTATGTTAAACGCATTTGGTTAGACGAAATTTACGCAAGGGATCAGGTGTTGTTTTTTAACTCTTTTAAAAGCTTAACGCCACCGTAGAATGGATGCATATTTTCCAAAGACAAAAAAGGCAAGGTTTCTGCTTTCTCAATGTTTGGCGTACAATTGTTTTTACTTTGTTTTGAGTACATCTGAGAAACTTTTAAGAAACAATGCAAACAAAATTATAAATATGATATTCACTGAAAGAAATCTTGCTCCTTATAACTATTGCATTTTTATTGAGTTTGTCCTGATCGAAAGAAAAATATACACGAGGAAAAATCATTCAAATTAGAAAAATAAAAACAAGGAGAGACATGGTGTTGTGACCTTTAATTTTTTCTCCTTCACCAACTTTTAGAACGAATTATTTTTGGTAGGAAGCCATACTTTGTACTGCCCCGGAGGATATTGATTAGTGTGTCGGACTATGTGCCGTAGATTCTGTGTTCAATCCCTGTTAAAACTAAGTTTTTTTCAGGGAACTGCCTCTTTGGAGGAAGTAACAAATCATCCAAGAATGCTTTTCTACTAGCCATTCGGATCCGGCTGTAAATTGTGTTATTCTTCCATTTCTGTAGAGGACTAATACGCACAGAAATGGTAAAGTGTAAATCACTTTTCCCCCAGGAGCTGGTCAGTATTTAGTGATGTGGTTCAAATTTGAACTTTCCTTCATGTAATTTGCAAGAGAATATCGTGTTGGCATTAATTCAAACTGTCAACGGCTTAGCTCTGATAAAGTATCGCTTCCCGGTAGATCAGCGAAATCAAGTATCAAGACACTAGCCACGTGCTTTTGACATATGTTCTCTGTTCTTCTCTTTTCTCTTCTGTCTGTTTCTCTATCGTGTTTCAACTAGCTTAAACTTAAAAAAAGACTCAGAAAATATATAAGTTTGGCTTCACAATGTTAATTACAAGCTTCAAAGGGCTTTGAAATATATTTAACTGAACCTTAGAACAAAGGTTACTACAGAAAGTAAAAATAAATATTGACAACGGGTTTTGCAATTTGCCCGGATAGATTTTGACGGCCATGTTGTTTTGTGACATCTGTCAAAACTGTTGTTATTATTAAGTAGTTACTCATGCAAAATCAATATTACAAGTAACACGATTGAACAGTACCCTACACAAGCATTATTGTTTTACAAAATTTTCAAAAATAGGCACCCATTTGCGTCGAAGTGCTTCGTGCCCGCACAACTTTTGTTTGATTTCTCTCCCAGACCTAAACATTTGATAGTTGTTTGGGTTTGAATTCATCATTTATTGCTGCTGCCGATTTTATAGACGTCTATTAAAGCACCGATATTGAATTTTTTGGAATTTTGTTGGCACCAATCGATAAGAGCCTTTTTTTGCGAGATTTTCAAACCATCAAATCTTTTTGACTGCCAAATGTTTAAAATTGAATGTATCCAAGTAAAACTATTGCTCAAGATTGCCTCAATTTTACCGTTTGTTACAAGACAAGATGGCAACATCAGTTCACGAACAAATTTTGATCGAGAAGAATGTTTCAAATGATTGTAATTAACTCAAATAGCACTCCTATGACAAAAACGTTCTGAAAACGATTTCCATTAAAAATGTCAAACTTGACAATGACAATGACAAGTTTGACTCATTCAAAATGATGTTGCCAATAAGTTACAATTTTATTGGGTACTCTCTTCAGGTCTTAAGAAGTATGCATAGAAAGATAGACTTACAGAATCTCTGACCCATTTTGAACGTTTATTTTACGACAAAATAATGATTGCACTCAAAGATTTTTTTATTACTATTTTTGGGACAAAATGAAAATAAAAAATGTTCTTAAGTTGGACCCTTGTTTCCTTCTTAAACAACAAAAGGGCTCTCTTACATTTTGCTAAGAAAGACATTTCCTTGTATTTCTTGTTTGCGGTGAAGCATACAATTTCCAACCTTTTTTTTGTAACTCCTCTTTGTTCAAAAATAACAAACAACATAAATTCACCCTATACAATGCCTTAGGGTATGAATTATTGATATGGGCATTAAGCACTTGCAAAGGTGTATGCACAAAACTAAACATGTGTTGGCTTCACATAAAATAAAATAATAAAGCACACATTCGTTTTTTTTGTTTTGTTTAGGAATGGGTTGAGTTATCGGAGAGATTGTTTTTTTACACTTTTAAAAAAGAAAAAAGAAAAACGTTATCAGTCGACACGAGCATTCGACAAAATAGCACTATCAACAAGACACGGAAACACAAAAACACAAAAACTGATGTGTGTCTGTTTGTATTGAAGAAAAACGCGAAATACAAAAAGATACAGATACAAATAGTCTGTAGACGAGTAGCTAAAAATGTATATGTAGGTGTAGTTGTAGGTTTAATCAATTGATGATACCGTAAACAATATGCATTCAGGGAGAAACAAATTTTATTGACTAAGGTGCGCAGAGTGTGTTCGTTCGTGCCGATTAATTGCGTGCAATTTACGGCCGAAAAGGGACAAACATGAGAAAATTGTTCGTTCTCACGGAAACAATTTCTAGGAAAAAGATATTTATAGAAGTTCTGTTTTCTGTAGATACAAACTAAACATAATAAACAGAATAACAAGGAAAGATGTTGTTGGAAAATCTGATTTTTTTTTGTCTTCTTTAATTTGACATTTAAGTTGATTTTTTTTTTTAAGGTAGCAGGAGCTAATCGCAAAATAACACAATTAAGACTGTCATGATGACGATGACGGACGTTATTTGGTTAATTGCCAAGCGATCAATCAAAATATGATTGAAATAGGGTGCTTTGAAAAGAGTGTTACCAATTATTGTGTTCTTTATCTATGTGTGTAAGTGTTGTGAGAAAAGTTAAAAAATTTAATATTTTTTTTCATTTTTTTAATTTCAATTGTGTTTTTATTACGTTCAGAAGAAGGACAACAGTTGATACATCATTTATTCTAACTAGGTTAACTCAACGAAAGGTTGGAAAAAATAAATAAAATAAAAACGTTTATTGTTCAACTTTCGTGAAAGTCAACAAAAACTTAAGTTTGTACTCCGTGAGCGTTTAAATAATAAAAAAAAGTACACATCAAAACAAATGACTAATTTCCCAAAGTTAATGAGTTTGCTGAAAAAAAACCTAGTAACTCGACACACAATCGAGGAATCTTGAGTAATACCTAAATGAAAAGAACATGTTGTATGGTTATTGACCTTGGTATGTTTTTGAATGTTACTTTGAATAGGACCGGACAGAAGAATTGGACGTAGACATCCAAATGGTGTTGGATAGGTCACACACGGTAAAGGAAGCCTCACAATATATATAGCGAAATAATTTTTTGAATGGAATGCAATGTGAACTATTTTAAGTTTGGATTGCCATTTCACCATGAACCGACTGACGCCTGAACAACGCATGCAGATTTTGTAGATTTGTTTAAAAACACATAGCGCACTACGTCCATTTTATGGTCGACACAATCGCCCATCAGACGTAGCATTAAGAAAGACCCGAATGAGTCGATCTGCCATCATGCACAACAATTGGATCGGTGCCCATTAAATTAATGAAGATTTTGCGCAAAGATCCTGGCAGGCTTACAAATTCCAACTATAAGAACTAAAGCTAAATGGGCTCGAAACGAGCGATCATGAATCGACTGAAGCCTGAACAACAACTTCAATTTGTGCAGATTTATTTCGAAAAACATGGTATAAGACATTATAGGGCCATACTCAAAGACTTTTTCGACCTGAGTTAAATCGAGATGATGTGGAAGAGCAGTGGTTTCAAACACTTGATTTGTTGGAGGAAACGTTTTGTGAGTGTTTAATTTCGCGTTTTGGACCGTAAGTTGGCCTCCAATATAGTGCGATTTATCATCGCTAGACTATTTGCTATGTGAAGTCGCCAGTCTACCCCGATAAACCAGAGCCAATTGATGACTTGAAAAACAAAATTCGACGCGTAATTGCCGATATACGATGCTCATGCTACAAAGAGGGATTGAAAATTGGACCTCAAATTGGGCTTCATCTGAGCCAGACAATTTCATAGCAATTAATACAATTTCTCTGTGTCTTATTTCATTTTATAGTTTTATACCTCTAAAATAATACCCTTTACATTTTCGAAACGTTTCTTCATGATTGAATAATTTGGCATATTGTAAGATTTAGGAATTGAATTACACAAGACTTTAATCTCCGTACAAACACTGGTTAGAGACTATTTCAAGACATCGAGCTCAATTCCACATCAGCTTAAAAAGAAGACACAATGTTGGGGCCATGTTGATTTTAGTAATGGCGGCTGTTGTCTCTATTGTAATTAAGTGGCACTGTGAAATATGTTAATATCTGTACTAAAGACAGTATCATGAGAAATTAATTACTGTCGTCATCGGTGCATACTAGGTGCTGCTGTTGCCACCACAGCATATAATATTAGGTATTCAAAACAAAGTTTAAAAATATGTCGAAAAATTTAACTTTTCGTGCAGTAAACTGGCTGTTTAAGTTTACTGCAAGCTTGCATTAACGCTCTGACATTTCATGATATCTATGTTCAATACTGACACAAGCTTTCAAATCACTGGGTTTTCAATTTTATAAATATATCATTCAATTAACAAGTCATTACGACGTTTTTGCTTCAAAATTACAGATCTTAAGAAGAAAGAAAAAAACCACCGCGATTCATAAAGGTATGTCATTACCTGCTTTCATATATGAGTTGGAGTTCGTATTTCATCACAAAACAATCCAGTATCTGTATATATGGTATCTACTGGCAGCCATTGTTCGATAAAAAAAACTTTAAAAAAATACACAAATTAACAGTTTAATGTAAAAGATAAATCTGTGTAAAAATTAAAAATAATAGCACAAAATTATAGTCAAGCTTAGCTTATTGTTTAAACAAACGTAGTTATTAATGAAAGTTTGTAATCATGTTGAAATTTTATTGAAGTGTAACATAGAGGCTTATATTTGTAATGCTTATAGGTGTCGACATGACTTAATTGTTATTGTGAATTTAAAATTGATTTGTGTGCTTCCTAAAAGTATGCAATTTTGTTTGCCATTGTAAGGGATATCAAAATTGTTTACAAAATATTTGCTTATTTTAGTTTCCTAGCTATTAAATCCGATTATAGCCTGGAATTTCGCTGTCTGGTTTTCAGATTGTTTCAGGCCTAGAGTGTTTCCCAAGTTACGAAAAAACTTTGGTCACAATGAATGTGTTCAAAATCTTTCTTGAGTGCATTAGCGACAGCTGAGATGAAGATATCTCACCTGGTAGGAGCGAGATTTGTCGAATAAAGAGTACGGAAAAGCAAAGGAGCCTTTATGTGACAACTTTCTGACGAAATCAGAAAAAAGAAAGTCTCCTATTGTTTTATTGAGTTTGACGTAGACCTGAAATAAATCAGAAACTAAAAAAAAACGGAAGCCCAGATATGTTTCTGGCTCATTTGTCAGCAATAGCAAGGTATTTGTTAAGGTATTTTCCATTGGCACCAGTTAATTTTACTCAGATTTCAGGTATTTCTTGCTCAATGAAAATTAAATAGAGATAAACTTTGTTTGTGCAGTTTATTTGCTTTAAAATTTATACACTAATCAAAATCATTTTTCCAAAATCAACCACCAAGAGGTGATTGTTTTTTTTTTACAATTACATTTTAGAAGTGAACACTTTCCAGGTTTGTTTGTAGGACCATGTTATCGAATTTGAGTGGAGTACAATTTTCCATTTGAATTGAGAAGTTGGAACCTATTTGAAAGTTTTTTGATGACTTAAAACCAAGACTTTCAACCAAAATTATTTCTCAAATAAATTTAATTTCCAGTCACACACTTTTCTTAACCTCTTTTGGCATTTTTTTCGACCCCTTTAAAAAATATAACATGTCCCTCCAACTCCTCAAAATACACCTATATATGGCGTAATTTGACACATGCAGTATCCATACTCGACAGTAAGGCCAATGTTCTTCAGCAACGCCACCTGTTTTCTAAAACAGTGACTTATTGATTGAGATTTGTAAAGAGTGTTTTTTAGGGGTATGATGATCATTTAGGAGGGTAAACGAAATGCAAAAACGTTCCATCGTTAATCGAATTGATTGCTCTGATGGACGATTATGTCGACCAAAAAATGGACGTATTGAGAGATGCGTTACACTAACAGAATAATGATTTTCGAAATAAATTTGCACAACTTACATACGTTGTTCAGGCGTCAGTCGGTTCATGATGAAATGGCAAACCTCTAAAAAAAAAAACACACCCTTTTATAAACGTGGAATAGTCTGAAAGCAAAATTCATACCGTTTGAGTTCAGATTGAAATTAAACAAAAATGGATCAAGACCAACAAAAAGATTGAATTCTTACGAACGAAATAAAAGCTGCACACTCAGATTTAAAAGAAAAGTTATTTATGCCAATGGAAAATACTATTAAACGAAATGTAGAAAAAGGGTCAACACAAAACGGAATCTGATAGATATAAAATTGAGCAAGTTCCTGTCCACAGTAACTCACAGATTGGACATAAGCCAAGCTTCTACGAAAATTGAATCTACTTAATACCAAAGAAGTGCTGATTACATGGCTTCCCCAAAAGTTGCTAAAAAGAACATTGCAAAATATATATTTCTGAATCAACCCCATATTTTGGACCAAAAGCAGCAACATAAAAGTCCTCCTACTTCAGCAAAAATCACAACTTAAATAGATCTCAGCAAAATAAAAACTCAATCAAAATAATTGACATTAATAGCTGCAAAATGTCTCTAGCTTGTATAAAATAGCATTAAAATTGTCAATAAAAAGGAACTCACATTTATTCCTCCTCATAGCAATGGCTCATGGCTAAAATATCATCAAAAACTATAAACTATTACTCTGACTTCCACCACCTCCCATTAAATAAATAACGAAGGAATAAAACAAAATTCTCATATCTAGAACCCGGTTGAAAGATTGGTCTCCGACATACTTGTCCTCCTCATCGTTGTCGTCGTCGTCATCGTCGTAGTCGGAAACTACTTAAATTCTTTATCATTAAAATTGTTGTAATGATGTGAAATGATATTGCAGCACTTCCACATTTTTTTTTTTCTCCTTGAGTTTTTATACTATTTTTTATCGACCGACCCTTGGTTTAAAAATAAAACAAAAAAGAACTTGCTCCTCCAACGCTGCTGATGCTGACCAAGACTCTCGGTCGCTTGCCCTTGGAAGTTCATAAACTTTTGTTCGAAATTGACAGATTTTTTGTATCTTATCGGAAAAGTTTTGTATACAAACGATAGCAAATAACATGTTCAACTACTTGTCATGGCTATGCTGCGCTCTGCACTATGCTGTGGAGCAATTTTTATTCGGATTTGGATTCGGATCAATAAAACGTAAAATTATTGTTTTGGTGATATTGAAGGCAGAAATCAACTTCCCACACCAAAAATCAGCACACAGCAGCATACGCAACAAACAGTAGACAGTTGGTGATCTTTTTAAAAATCCGTCCACACACGCCCGAGATATTATTTAAACGAACGCGAACGCAAACGAGTGAGTGAATGGCGGCGCGGCGGTGGCGGACACACAACACAGATCCAAATTTGGGATTCCTTCCCGATTTGGAATAAATTTACTTTGAATACTGATTTTCTGACAGGGCTTGGTTTTTTCTTCGTATTCTGACTTTTTGTGTTTGGAATTTAATGCGAGAAACAAATATTTGTGTCGCCATAAAAAATTAAAAGCTTGCGAAGTGAATTTTGCTGCCTAATATGGCGTAGTGGAATTGATTTTATGACGCGAAGTGTTGGCGTGAAATTCTTTCATTCAAGTGCCGTTATTGGTTTTGGCAACAGATCCCGTTATAAACATTTAACGTAATGACAGGAACTTGATGAGACTTCCATTTCTGTCATTGCATCATTCTTCATCAAACACAGCTATCAAGAAAAAAAAAGAAAATACTTTGGCACCACTTCTGGTTTTTGACATTCAACTTTTTTTTGTGTTGACAGAAATGTCAATCTGAGCGAAAAACTTTATTTGCAATAAAGTCCGTAATATTGCACTTCATATGTCATTCTCAAGTGCTCATAACAAAATTAACGGGAAGAATTAACTCATTTCTGGACTTCGCAAAACTTCCTGATGATGGAAAGAACCAGAAAACAGAAATCATAAACAAACACTACTTAACAAACTTTCTTTCATAACTACAACTACGAGTACCTACAACATCAACATCAAGAACTACAAGATGGACGAAAACAACTACTGCGGAAAACTTTCGGAAGTTTTTAATTAAAGTTTTAAGATTTTGTGTAAGACCATGACACACGTAAAACACGTCTTCTTGAACACAACTCGTACCTACTACTCGACTCACTACTCGTATGTAAGAGTTCTTCCAATTAAGTTTCTTGGAAAAAGATGCTTCTTCATGTTGTTGTGCTATTTTTTTTTTTTGTTTTTTTTTTTTTTTTTTTTCGTTGTGTCAGAACTCAGGAATTGTGGATGTAAGAGAGACGCATTAAACGCTTGATTAAGTAATCCTATCAAATTTCATCATCATAAAGTATAGAGACAGCAGAACAGAACAAAAAAAAATAAAGTCTGAAATGAAATGATTTAAGGAAATAAAAATGAAGTCATTGTACTTGATTGTAAAGATTATTTTGACCTAGAGATTTAGATTGGGGGGCTTGCTGGGAAAATGATGTTAGAAGGAAATTTATTTTAAGTGGCATTTGTTATGGAAATAGTTGCAATGTAATAGGTTTAACAAAACAAGAACCAAGGTTTTTTTGTTTGTTTTTGTGGAAAAAACCGGAACTCAAAGACCATTCAGCCATATATATGTAGGTACAGTTGGAAAATTGTTTCTTAAATGAAATAAATTTCGCTTTCCCAACTTTATTTATAAACTCAGCTTTCGCGGAAAGTCTCACAACAAACATCAGAACCACAAAGTTTTCCATACAGTTTTTGTTTTCATGAACTAGTTGAAAGTATAGTTCAAAACAAACACACCCTTTCATACGATGACGAGACGTCGCGTCGTCGGTAAGGCAGTGATGGGGGTTTGTGATTTTCCTGACAAGAGCGAACTCTGTTTCATATTTGAGTAGAGCTTTCGGTTAATTCGAGGAATTTCTTCAGTTAAAAGTTTCTGAAAGCACTGAAATATTTATTTATGTCATTCTATCCGAAGATGTTACTTATAAATCGTGCAAATGGCGGCAAATGTCAAATCAGAAAATTTACTCCGCGTTTCTTATGATGAGTATAGCTTTGGATTTCTTGTTAACGTTGATTTGGTATCTTTAAAAACTTCACTTTATCAGCCATTTGTAAAAACTATAGCATCTTTCAATCATCAATAATTGACATTAGCGATTGACACATATATTTAGCATCTGACATTTAGATATGAAATTCAACTGAATGCAGAGCGATTTAATGAGTGCGATTTATGGCCCGGTGTGGGTTAAATTGCGAATGGACAATCAACGCTCGTAAAACATCCAGCTCGGAGGTCTTCAACGCCAAAATTAAAGTTCTTGTCTAAGGATCTGAATAGAAAGCTAGAGGGAAGAAGGGCCATCTTGAGTCCCATGACCATCGCTTTTGAGTGTATTTTCTGTCAGATGGCAGGAAAAAAAACACTAAATACAGTGCAGAGTGAGACTGTTATAGAAACTTTTGCTGTCTTCTTCTAAATTCATTACCACTGTCATTAAGTTGTGTGTCGTACAAAACCGAATTTCAAGTCTACGCTTAAAGTTTTAAATAAATGTTAACCTTAAATTTGAAATCTACGAATGAAAAAATAAAATGATACCTCTCATTGTTTTTGTTTTTCATCCTTTTCACCGTGCGAAACCTCTCAAAAAATTTCATTAAAAAACATTTCACAATGCCACAAAGCCATTCCCAGAAGAAGTAGGCAATAAAAAAGTAAAAACTTTTTTATACTTTTATTGCTCCCATCAAGAACAACGAAATGAATTGGCTTCTCTTTAATGTCAAAAACTAGATATCCCACTTCCATCAGATCAGGAGGCAGACAAAAACCAGACCAGACCATGGAGTATAGTGTAGTTTCAAGCGAACAAAGATACTCGTAAGTACCTTTATTCTGTCCGTGTCCGTTGCTTGGCCCCATCGACTTTAGCCAAAAAAAAAAAAAAAAAAACACACACACACACACTGACACAAAATTCACTTCATTTTACGATCTAAACACGACGACGATGACGAAATTCCGAAAAGGATTCCATGCATATACACAAGCTGGTTGGTGTCGGTTGCTGCTGCTGCTGCCACCACGACTGATTGACGTCTTCATTGTGCATTAGATGTGAGAAGTACTTAACGAGCTGCAGCCGGATGAATGACCGAGCACGCTTTATAATATCTGGCTACACCAGTATATGGTGTTCCTGCTACTGCTGCATCTAACCAACCGAGCATAGCGGTAAACGATAAACGCCATAGACAGCTTAGGAATTTTCGGTGGCCGCCATCACTCACGGGTTCAACAATGTTTAGGTTTGTTTAGCACAAAATTGCCAGAGCCTGTATCGTCTCGTCTGCACAGATAAGAAATAAACTTCAGCAGATGATGATGTGATGGGTGCCTTATGGAGCGTGGAATGACGAGCATGTGTCTATGGCCAGATGGCCTTAGAATCCCTCTGGAATCGGAAGAGTTAAGGCCATGGCAAGCATATTAATTTCTAGAGAGAACATTAATGAAGAAGAAAAATTTGTGTGATGTGTAGTTCCGGGAATTCCCAACAGAGTTCTGAAGATCACACATCTCGTATAGTGAATTGACAAATTCGAAACAAGTCGTGTAGACAGATGACACTTGGGTAATGGCTTGTCAGTGTCGGGAATCATAAGAGCTATCACATCAGGTAAAAGAGAGATAGACGCAACGAACGCGTTTGCACACACCACACACCTTGGAAAACATTGCGAGAATAAACGCCTCCAGAGGGATTGAGCGCGATGACGAGGAGGCGGTACACACAGAAAATGTTCACAACAAGATTGAAAGACTCGTCGTAGAGTTGCCGCTGTTAAACGGGTATAACCATTACCCGAAATGAAAGACAGGATATAGAGGGCTTAACTGCTTTTTTGCTATCAAATCACCTACACTGAACGAAACAAAACGTTCTTTTTGTGGGGTTATTTCGAATGACATGATAAATAAGCTTTATTTGAATATTTAAGAGCAGGATATTTTCAATTTAAAAATTTAACACAACAGTCACCCCTTTTGTTATGCAATCAATAAGTCGGTGAGAAACTTCACATAAATTTACAATGACGTTTGACAAACAATGGAACTGAGTAATATTTACGAATTACTTAATTTGGAACTGTAGTTCTCAGGAGATTGTGTTGTTTGCGTAGTGAGGCAGATCAACACAAAGAGATGTATGGGTTTTTGTTTGTCAACTATCAAAGTTTTGTCAAATGTGGATTACAGAAAATTTCAATTTTAAGGAAACACCGGCGGTGTCGGTAAAGTAAGGATATTGAATTCAGCAAAGCTTACAAAATATTCGGCCATAATTAAGTGTTAGTGCATGGCCAACATGGAGTCGCAAAAGCTGTCAAAATATTGAATGCACACGAATGCAATGTAGCGTGGCCGCATTGCGAGCCGCATGACATTTCCAAAGTTCTAACGCCATTGCAGAATGGACGAAAGAAACACACAAATAAACAGCAACGAAATTGAGCTGAAAATTATTTGTTTTGGAAATTCTTTTCTAAACGCTCAATATGGAAAAAATGTAAACAAATATAAAAAAAAGATTGGGAAGTACCGCACAGTTCAAGGGTTGATTTAATTTTTTGATTTATTTTTTTATAAAAACCAACCGTAACAAAAAAGTCGAAAACTGATTTACGTGCATAAAAGTGCGCGTGATTCGTTCTTCAACATCAACATTTTGAATAAAATATATGAAAATGAATTTTGTTTAATTATTTTGGGCACCGATATTGGGCTACAAGCATTTTAAAATTGGGCTATCAAAGCATTTCAAGATATGGCAACCCTATATGTACTCGTAGCTTCCATCATTGTATATAGAACTTAATAGTAGGTACTATCACTTGGGAGTTTTGCTGTTTAGCCGCGGACGGCAAGTCAAGGCATTAACTCATTTCAGATTATAGGTGAAGAAGGAAGAGATGGAAGTGAGTAAAGAACATGCTGAGAATTGTCATCATTGAAAATAATACTGGAACGAGATAATTTCAAAAAGTGACAAGTATTGGAGTAAGGAAAAAAATAAAATAAATTTTGTTTTTACGCTTTTGCTGCATTAGCAGTGCTCTTAAGCGGCAAAACAAGACAATTCTAACAACGCCCAAGTGATATTACTGTAGGTTCTATATACAATGTTTGCTGAAGTGACAAGTTTTACAAAACATTTCTCAGTTCCCACCAATTTGACAGTTAAAATGAAAAATGTGACAAACAAACAAAATTGGCGTGAACATCTGTATAACTTGGGTCGTCCAGATTTGTATCTTCAAACTGTTGGTAACAACTATTCTCTCCTTGATGTACGAGTAATACGGTTTCTGCTAAGGCTGGGAACCTAGTTGAACTTAATGTCAAGCTTGTCAGCTGATGACGGAGTTGTATAAACGAATGAATTAATTAAGGAATAAGTGCACTGTCACCTTAAAGGTTTATTAAACCCTATTTTAACGCTTTTTTGCTTTTATAACTTTTTATAACTTTTATAAATGGTAAAGAACTTCACCAGGAAAAGCCCGTATGAGTCTCACAGAGCCATTATCACAAACCAAGCTTTAAAAATTAAGGAAACACAAACACGGCTGTGTTGTTTTGGCAACATAACAAAGTTGGAAGTTTTCGGCTCCTTAAAAGTAAAAATAATATTAGTTGTACAAGGTGGTGCAAAAGTTGTCCCCCCCATCGAAACATACCATAATTGAATTTTTGCCAATGGCGGCAAATATGTCTAATTGAAACAATAATTCTGCGTTCTTTGGGAGTACAGCGGTTATTTTCTTTTAACATCACAAATGTCAAAGTAGAATTTATAATTAAAATTTGCCGCCATTTGCAAATATTTGAGCATCTTCTGATAGGGTGACGCTAAGCTATAACCAAAAAAAGTTTGAAATGAAATATGGTTTTGAAGAATTTTTTTTGGAAATATGTAGTAAATATTAATTCAAGACTTTCTTGGAGCTCTAGAACCATTGCCTACAAATCTTTTTTAAATTCTTTTTATTCAGTGTAGGTACTAAGATAAAAAACAAAAACACCCATTAAAAACATAAATCCAAAACCCACCACTCCAATAGCAGTCAGGCAGTCAAGTAAATTTCTAAAAAGACCTCCATCGCATACCAGGCGCACCAAGCAGCACAGGTAAGGCTACCATTTACAATGTGTACAATTCCTACTTTGGACACCAAATGGACACTGGACAAGAAATCAACTAACAACAAACAACATCAGCCAGTAACCGCACATATACAACAAAGCAGCACTGTGTTCCCAATGTATCACCCATAATATGTGAGTGTTTCTACTTTGGAGTCCGGAAATCGCGCATTCGAAACAGGGTTTCAAAATGTTGTTTGTATGTCCGTCCGTCCGTCTGTCTGTTTGTTGTCGTCATATTGTAATATCATCGTCCGACAACAACAACGACATTGGTTTGGCTTCTTTTTGTTTGTAAATATTCTTTATTTGTTAACTCTTTTTTTTTTGGGTCTTATGTTTTATGGGATAGGTTCGGATCTTGGGTGTTTGTATCCGATAATATTCCTACGCTTAACCTGGAAATGGGTGTAATCTCCTCGTTTAGCCGCCGATTACCTACGACAACAACAAAAAAAAAACTCCAACTTTTTAAAGGGGGAATACATGACAGACTTAGCGACGACAACAACGACATCGACGACGACGAAGACCCAAGACCACACAATCCTTTATTTTTGGTGCTTTCGAGTATATAAATTGAAAGTGAAGTGCAGCACGGCATCGGGGAACATTCCAGAGTGTTCCGCCTTTAATTGGTGCTAAGCGCGACTTTCTCCCAGCTGAAAGAGTCATCGTGTATAACAAACCTTCTGCTTCTAGCTTTTGATGATGGATTTAGAAGGAAATTAATGATAAATTGATTTGAGAAATGAAAAACATTGGTTTAGGCTTAATGATGTTACTTGCCATTTGGCGGCCATCAACATGGGGCCGCACACGGCTGATGGTAGCGGTAGGTAGTAAGTTGTGGAGCGATAGAAAATTGATGGTTTTTCCTTTCGCTTATTGCGTTCGAGATAGTTTTGGAATAAATAAATAAATACAACTTTGTTAGGTTGTAGAATGAATTGAAGTGTAATGAGAGAGATCCGGATAGGTGAGAGATTTGTTGCGCACATCGACATCGACTTTGATTTTTTTTGAAGCGCCTTTTGAAAGTTTTCTGAAGAAGTCATAATGAGATGTGTTAGGAATTGACATGAATGAACCTAATTAAGAGGGGGAAAGTTGAAGACAGCTGATCGATTGGTAATCGTAATGTCATTCAAATAAATTAACTTAAAAGTTGGAGCAGATTGTTGGCTACATTCGATTGCAAAAATCATAAGGCATTTTCATTTTCCTAGTGTTGGCATCTCCTCAAAACACTGGGGCCGTGTTGCAGTAGCGTATAAGTTAGCTTCTATTGAGGTCAAGGACTAAAAAGGTCATAGAAGAATGATTAAGGGAAAGAGAAACATTTTCAAAATACATTTCCAGAAGGCGCTTTCTTGGGAGATTTTAATTCTGGAAGTAGCGATTCTGTAAATTTGTAATAAAGTCCTAAACAAGACTGTTTTGTTTATAAAACAAAGGCTTTAAAGGGTTTTCAACATTAAGGGGGTTGGAAAGGAAATAAAAAGAGATACCGATGTTCTTTGGTGTTGAGTGGATACATACATAAAGAAGGAGCCTCAATGTTTAACAGCACGTCTGAAATTAGACTCAAGAGTGATGGACATTTAAAGCATAGCGAATATTTCATGGGAGGATTGCAACTGTCTATTTCACTGGATCATTGGTAGTAGAGGTTACGATAAAGTAAGGTAAGACAAGAAATCAATGTTTCTGTGTATGAACAATTTTAAAGTTCATTGCTGAATCAAAGAAGTACCCCGTGCCGTACTGGCTAGTGTTTCGAAGGTTCTGGGTTCGATACCTGACTCCACCTAAGTTTTTTTCCGGGTAACTGCCTCTTGCGAGAAAGTGACAAATCCTACAAGAGTCAATGGCACGGAAAGTACTTCTCTGTTAGCCGTTCGGATTCGGTGGTAAAGTAAAGGTCTCTTCCATTCCTGCAGAATATCAACGCACAAACAGGAGTTGTTGATATTGTAAGTCACAAGCCCCGGCCCCACTTGGAGCTGTTGTGCCAAGTATTTTTTTGTTTGCTGAATCATACCCGGAAGTCTCAAATATGTGTTATAGAAGCACCTGCTTCAGATATGAAAATTATAATCACGCCTTGAACAAATGTAATTAAATTTTAATTTTAATGAATTTTAATAATTTCAATGTTTCTAATTGTCAAATGTCAAAAAAAAAATTACAGCTTCAAAAGTGACAACTACAGAAATAGCGGGCTATTTAAAATAACACCTCTTATTGGAGAACCGAATTCATATCCGGATCGCAAAGCTATTCGATTTCCTCGATACAAACTGCCATCATGGATAGTGGCGTTTTATGACAGAAGAATACACTGAGCTTTTGAAGCATTTACTTCCACATGGGTAATAGTTCCCAACTGGAGAGTGCTGTCAAGATTGGATTAAATGACCTTATCATTCGCTCCTATTACAGTTTCACAATCGAAGAACAGGTTTGTGAATCTGTGAAAAAATATGAAAAGATGGAGATGCTGTTGTCAGCAGAAGAATAAAGTTAAACAAAGTTTTGGGCAAGAGTTTATAAAAGTCGGGAAGACAATCGGACAAAGAACGGAGCCTTGGGGCACACCAGCATATATTTTTTGAGTATCCAAAACAACGCGAATGTGAATTCTCATCAATCAGTGAAGGGGTTCATTGATACCAAATGCACGCATTAAGAGAGGATCTTGGTGGCATGCTCTATCAGATCATTTTGAAATACTAATCACACTTTCTCCAAAACGTTGTAAACGATGCAAGGATTGGTCCTACTGTTCGGTTAAGGTATCGTGAGGGGATCTATTGCTACGGTAGCAACTGCACTAATCACCCTGAAGCAGAGCTTCTTTTGAACAGATGATATGTTGGAACATGACGAATGCTAAGAAGAATATTTTCGTGTTGTGCATGACGCTAGTTCCTCTTTTTAGAACAGAGGGGCATCAACCCTCTTTTTGTTTTATATCAAAAACAACAAGAACACGATTTTTCTGTTTTTTTTTTTTTTTTTTTTGAGCCGCCCAACGTTTTTATTTTGTCCACAGGTAGCGCGTCGGTCGAGTAAGAGTGTTTTTATTTAAGGGAATTCATTGGCTATATAAACTATAGTAGGTACTCTTAATTAGCGGAACGTTCGGTGCGCTATCTATGGACGAAGTTCACAAATCACAAACACTTGATTGGAGTGTTAGGAGTGGTTTTTGTCTAGATTGCCATATGGGAAGCAAAAACAACAATAGAAGACATTTGATGTAAAGTAGATAAGACAACTAACGCCGCCATTAACGAAGTTCACAAGCAGAAAACATGTTCCATGAAAATACTCTCCATTTTAAATTTTACTATAAAATTGTTCTTAACATAGTGCAAACAATTTCTCAGGCAATATACAAATTTTGTTTGCATCATAGACAGAATAAAAGTTAGATACTAATTAAAAATAGCAATCAAAAGATTTTAACGCTTAATAAATTATCTGTCGCATTTAAATGGTTTGAAATGCCATTTGGCGAGTGTCCAGTTTTATTTGAAATTCTGTCATTTAATAAAAATATGAATTAATTTATAAAATAAATCTGCAATAAATCACTTTATTAATTATTTATAAGTATAATTTTAAAATTTTAATAAAAATTTAAATAAACATACATGAATGTATCCTTTAATTTTCGATCGTAAGTCCTTGAGAAAAACCATATTCATTGTCATGGACGTCATTTGGCTATGCTATTCCCGCATTTGTTGGTGGTTGTTAATTTAATTAAATAAACATTTTGTTTATTTACGTGCGTAGATCCGTACATATCCACTAAAATTTAATTTATTTACAAAAATGTTTTTTCTTTTTTTCTAACAAACACTTTTTTATATTTATTTTTTTTTAAAATTTATTTTTTAATAGAAGGGAAATATTTCACTGATTTATTTTTAGTTTTATTTCTTCTTCACTTAATTAAAAAAAAAAAAATTAGAAACATATTTCTTTGAACATAACAGTGCAACAATATAAAATCATTTACCTACTGATTTCTCAGCCAAATTGGGAATTGGGAACTACCCACAACGACGACGCGCAATCCGTGGGTGTCACCCCAAGAAATGCGCTTTAGAAAATGTATCTTTGCCTACATCATAATTTCCAAAATATAAACATATTTTTTTTTTCTGTTTCAATGTGGTGGTTCAGATGTTTAAATTTGCGTGCTATTTTTGAAAACAGTCAACAATTATTGTACCTCTTCATTAAACTTGAAAATTTTAAAATGTGACGTATACGCCACCGTATACAAATTTAATGTCTTTTAAAAACAGAAGAAAAATATTACTTAAAACGTAATTATTGGTGAAATGTTTCAAAAATATTTAACACGTGCTGCTAGTTAGTTAATTTGAAGCTTCAGATATGTTTATTTCTTTGAGGTTGAGGGTTATATTTTTGAATATAGCTAATAGGTGACAGATGTAATAATTTTATTTTTGGAATTTGTGTAAATTACTCTAAATGAGGTGCTCACTCATCACATAGGAAATGAAACAGATTTGCGTAGATGTGTCCCTCTGATTTTTTTTTTTTTGCATTTGATAGATAAACAATTCTTTTTGAGAAGAGTAACCAAGTTTTGTTTGGCATCTACAAAACAAAACCTTAAATACTCAGGTGCAGTGGAAATGTTGCCTTTGTTAAATTAATAAACCTAATTTTTGTACTGTTTGCCGGATACTTGGTATTTTGAAAGTAGTTTTTTTTAGCCACAAACCTGGAAAGAAAAAAAGAAAAATTTGTTAAAAACAAGAAAACAAATATCTATAGGTATTTATAGTCATTAAAAATAAATCATCCATTGGTTTAAACATATTTAAAAAAAAAAAAACTACATATTTTTTATTATTTTTAAATGTGTAGTTTTAGGGGAATTTCTCAAAATTTAATAAAAATAAAAATGTATTCCAAAACAATATTAACAAAAATCGAGTATAATTAATACACTTAATCGATTCATATTTTGTATTCACTCCTTATCATGAATCTGCTGAACGTCAGCAGCACTTCCCTACCGACTCTTATCTGAAATCTGTCAAACATCAACTTGGCTGTCAAAATAAGGTCTGTCGGTTAAAACATTTCAAAGGCTGGATCACAGCAGTCTGTCGGAAAGTAAAGGGTGTATTTAAGAGGTTTTGAACTTTAAGTTGTCAGCACTGCTTCATTGTCGTTTTGTTATGTGCCATGGGCTTTCATGAATCGACTGACACCTGAACAACGCATGCTAATTGTAGAGACATTCCGTGAATGAAGATTGCTGCTGATCCCGATTATTTTTGGTTGAATCGTTAATCGTCAAAAAGGTAACCCTCAAGTTAATGTTGAGACGCCTTTACATGGTATTGATATCAATACAAAGAAACCTGGGAATAGTGAACTAGGGTTGCATGGATTATAAAACCCAATAAAACTCAACACTATACGACGATAAGAAAGAGAGCAAAGGCTGAAAATCTGCTTCTGATTCTTACTTCAGAAATGCTAAAGTCACGGTGACTTATGCTTCATTTGCAAATATAAAAGGTCCTGGAAAATATAAACCAAAAAAAAGCGGAATGCAGTTTTGGTGCACTTATGACGTCATATGAACACAAAAAATCAAAACCAGGATCAAGACACCTACTTATCAACACCATGAAGTCAGCTGCGCTTCAATGGCTTTTTTCTTAAAATTAAACACTGCTACCGTCATATCAGTCATGTCGCAACAGAGATGTCTTCCGGAGCTTAATAATACTATTTTTTTTTACAATTGAAAAAATTTTGCTTTGCTCCTGAAATGTGAATTTATTTGAGCTCATATGGTGGTCAATGGGTATCAAAAGCTACGTTTTGTTTTCGATATTTAAAAACTCTCAATTACCTACTCTACAAGGAAGGTTAGAAGAAAAACTGGTCTACCAAAGCCATCTTCAAATAACCCTCTCAAATGTTCTAATTTATCGAATGATTACACTTGCAACACAACTTTTCCCATGTCCATCAGGTCTAGAGGCACACTTCAAATTCCAACCCACACAATGCACTCTAAAACAATTCGTCCACTTTCATGTAATAAAACGTTAATTCTTTCAAGTGGGCATGTCATTCAAAAAAAAAAAATTCTAACTCTGAAGACGTGACAACATTTTTCATCATTCTTAGCTTAGATACTTACAAGTATCTATTGCGTTTGAAAAAAAAATCAACCTCAATCCAGAGCTGTCCTTAAGCTGACATAAACAGATGCCCACTTGTTAAGGAAAAGTGTTAATTTACTCACGTTCAAGTGATGTGCGGGGCTGAGGCTGACTATGGCACACATTCATCACCACACAAAAAGTATCTTATGAAGGCATCATCATAGTCTTTTGAGAAGATCACTTAAGTCACACATCGAGCTCGTCCCTATAGCGTTTGGCCTAGTCTGTCGGTCGGTCGGTCGAACGTTGGGTCGGTTTGCTCTTTCGTTCCTAAATCAAAAACATAGCTCATGCTAGGCGCTCCGCTAAGCCACTCAATCACATTCTTCGTTATAAATTGCTGACGATTTGTCTCGTCAGATGATGTTAATTGTATTCATTGGATTGGACCAGGTCCCCAGAGATGAGCTTAAGATGAAAACTGGTTCCAAATGAGTCAAGCTCGCGCGCGCGCGCGCGTTTACAAAACTAAACAAACACCAACTCTCGAAGAATCTTTTGTGTACAAAATTCTATAGGCGTTCTTTGGAGAGAGGAGAGTTAAACCCGGAAAATCTATCTTTTATCTGTATCTGTCTTGTGCGGATAGCAACTTGAAGCTGATGTGTCGGCATGACACGAATCCGCTATAATGCACACAACGCAACTCAGGCAAATCGTCACTTAACCCATTCAAAGTGCATTAACCCGGCCGCACAAATAATAATTATAAAAAATAAAATAAAGAAAAGTATCCATAATTTGACGGTTATTATTTGTTAACGCTTTGCCGGTGCGCCACCATCACATGAAACCACCAACACCACACCACATTATTGCCAGGCATGCACTTTTCATGTTCACAATGCGTTTGGGTTTTTTTTTCGTTTTTTTTTTTTACTTTTTTGCTTGGCCATTTTTTATTCTTTAACACAAATGGTTATTATTAAAAAGTTGGGATATGATTATACGAAAAGGAAGCAGCCACTTACTATGGAGTTTATTGACTCATATTTCAGAGAGGAAAGGGGAATGGTGAGGAGATAGCTATATAATTAGGTTTATATTTTATAAAGTGAGGAAGTTAAACGTTAGGTATTATATTTTTTTTATAAGTACCCACTCTGAGGTTGTATTGAGTACATCGAATTTGATGAAGTTTTCAAATGTGATTAAGACTAGATTTGATTTGGAAATAAGTAACCACGGATTACCACGCCCACTTTTGTAAGAACTTTGTTTTATTGACCATCAGTAGAAGTTGAATTCTGGATTTTGACAGTTTGTGGCAGATAATTGGAGGTGAGCAAAAAAAATTGAGGTATTTTCCAAAACGTTTCCATTTTTAAAAGTTTTTGAGAGAAAAATTGTTGTAAGGTATTTTGTTTCTAACGAAAATCAAAAATTTGTATAGGCATATGCAAGCTAAGATACTTATAATCTGAAAACGGAAACAAGACATCAAACTTATTTACACGCAGTTACAAAGGCTAATGAAAAAATGCTCATCTATAAACTAAACCCCAAATAAAGGGAACAGAAAGTAAACCTTTTTTCCTAAGAGAAATTTGTTTTTATTTCTCCGATTATTTTCTTCAAATTGGAAAACACCCTGTAAATTACTTTATCGACATAAACTCTCACAATTTTAAGTTTCGTAAGCTATCCTATCGTTTTGGTGAAATCTACGCAAAAGTAACCCCTACGATTATGTTTAATGGCTACCTTGAATATGGTGATTTCGATAAATTCTATTTCATAATCGGCTATCGTGTAAGCGAACTGTATTTTATATTTTAATACTTCATACGAAGACAAATATATCTTGCAACCTCAAACACATCCCTGAGTCAATGCTTAAACAAGGTCCTCTGCACTTCTTGAATTTATCATGCAGTGGACAAACTGTAACCCGTTTCAGAACTGTAAGGTTAAAATCATAGAAGATGGTCGGTTTTGCAGTGCAGATTAAGCCTTCAAAACAAGTTATGCTCACGTGTTTGGCTAAAAATGTAATAGAACAATGTTTGGTGTTGAACGGTTTCATTTAACTTGTAATTCAATTTTATGAGTGGGAAAATTTGTTACTTTTTGATTTGGAGTGGTTAAGATTTGTGTCAAATTTCAAGACTACCAGCATAATTCAGTTCGATTTTTTATTCATTAGTTATACCTGTGACACACTGCTGGTAACGATACCATGGTATTCAAGTATACCGCCTTTATGTGGCGGGGAAAACCATGTTATTACCACGCGGACAACATGGTATTAGCATGATATTGACTACTTGGGTTTTCAGCGTAGTATACGAATCTTTTTAACGACAGCAGCGCCATTCTTCTAAAGCGATTTTTTTAGAACTAAAGTTATTTGCTGCTTTGACAGCGACCCTCTGAAATCATTTATTGTGGTTTGTTTGTAAACAATAGACAGTGCTGTCAACGTATACTACACAAGTGTGTGTAACCTAAACTTATTGGTATTGCGAATACCATACTATGGTATCGATACCAGCAGTGTGTCCCGGCTATTAATTGATAAAATTTAAATATAATATGTTTCTTGCTTCATGTTAAATTAAATTAGAGATTCTTTTTCAAGAGTTACATTTAAAATGATATTTAATATACAAAATCTTGCTTTTTGCACAATTTTGTATTGAAACATTAACAGAAAATATCAAAACTCAAGGAAATGTTCATAAAAAAGGCTGTGCACTTTTGCGCTCTAACTTTCGGTTTTAGTTATTTTAAGAATATTTAATTTGATTGATTTAGGCAGTGTCTATTCACACGAACTAGTTTCGCATACAGCTTACTAGGAGGCCTGCTTAACGGATAAAAGTATTTTAAAGCTTTTTTTGTTGTCCGCTCGAGGAACTTCGTTACTCCGCACAGGGTATGTCCAGTTTTTTCGGAGGTGTCAGTACCTAAATTTGTTACTTACAACTTATTTAACCAGTTCCAAGACTGGCAAAACTGATTGCACTGATGTTTTTGAATAGCAACTGTCTGTCATAATTTATTGTAGTAGATTTTTTCAGCTATAAAAATTATTAATGATTTTTTTTAATGCAACTGCATTAATATAAGAGGGTATACCTAACATTAAGATTATTAAGTTTCAACTTAAGTAAATATCTGGGTCGGTCTGTCGTCTTGTTCTTCTTTCCCAAGTTAATAAAAGATGCATTAGTAATATTGAAATAAAATTCAATTTGCATCATATCAGACTTAGCATGTAGTTTAGAGATGGGAACAAATGTTTAGCAGATAGTAAAATTGGAATGATTAGGAGCCTAGTATAAAAGTACAGATTAATTAGGTGATATTCCATAATCCTGAAAAAAGAATTCATTAACGCAATATGATTTGTCCCCTTTTTATCGTATTACTCTACTTTTAACGCAATTAATTTAAATTATATTGAATGACGTCATAATAAAAAGGAAATGATCTTAATAAATTCAGCCGCCACACACTTTAAAAAAAAGCAACACTATGAAGTTAGTCGCGCTTCATCTAATTGTAATTGTACTCCATGTTTGAACAGGGATGTCATGCGATACGAAGTAATAAGGTAATTGTTAACAGTTTCGCTCGAATTGTATTATTAAATTTAAGTCGTTTTTTTTTTGCTAATGAAAGACCAAAAAGCATTTCCTTTCCAAATGAATATCAATAAATGCAAATACCTTTGAATGTTTTTGAGTTTTAAAAATATCTTCGAGGAGTAAACACTAGACGTTCGACGGTCTTCCCCTCCATATACATATAATTAATAAATCTCTCCTGTCAATTATCCAAATATCCCAATAGAAATACACAATTTTAAGAAGAACATTGTATATATCCGCACTCTGAAAACATCGTTTTCAAGTTCCGGTTCGATCATGAATCACGGTCGCATGATATTGGACAGCCCAAAATTCCCAAAATAAATACTTATTAATAATTGTGTCTCTTTTAAGTATCTTTTTTTAAACTACGACACTCCAAACAAAACATAAAAAAAAATGTACGAATTTTTCTCCCCAGATTGTCAGAACGCACATCCGAAAAAAAAATCTTAAGAACTCAAATGCTGCAATTAAAAATTAAAAAAAAAAACATCAAAACCATGATACATTGGAATTAGTAATTTTTTTGATGCATCATGTGGCTGGACCTTTTTTTTTTTTTTTTTAAATACTAAAAAATTAAGTTTGTTATTGTTTTCATTTGTTTAAGGCTAAACAAAATAACCACAATAAACAATTTGCCTCTTGGAATTCTTCGAGCTTCTTTTTTTATAAATTTCGCCTTAAACGAATCTGGGAATAGCTCAAGTAAACAAAATAAAATTTTATCTTCGCGAAATTGTACGTAAGGAAATCTTGATGTTGTGAAAAAAAAATAACATTCAATTTGTCTATTTTATACGAACAAATATTTGTAATCTCTTTGATCATTCTTTTGTTAGATATTAGATATATGTAGGCTTTAATTTTTGACCTTGTTGTTGTAAAAAAAAAAAAAAAAAAGTTTCTCGAGACACAACAAAGATAAATGACACTTAAATGATTACAAAGTGGAAATCAGTAGGCCTATTGTCACATCATTCTGTTGCCAGCTGTAAAGTGTGTGATTTATTAGTTTCGAACAATTTTTTAGCACTTAATTTTTTTTGTTTGAGGATTGAGGTAGTAGTTTCGGGGCTATATTTTTGGAAATAAAATTGATTTTTCTTTTGTTTACCCAATTTAGATGAGAGGTTGTGACAAGTTATACAGGGTGCTCGGTGGAAAATGTGTGTGTTTTTTTTTTTAAGTGAATCAAAATTTAAAAAAAAATTAATAAAGAAGAAATATGCGTAGATTAATTTAGCGTAAACGCAACTGAAACACACGACAGAGAGATAGACAGAACAGAAGAGAGAACAACAGAGAAAACATGTCAACAGCACGCGGTTGGTGTCGTTACGGCCGCCTATCCGACTATCTACTAACCACGCACAATGTTGCTTGACCCTTGTAACTGATAAATCCAGACTCAAGTTCAAGTTGATGTTGTTTTATCCATGGCCTTCACAGGTTCTTGAAATATTTCCTTTTTAAAAATTGAATGAGACTTAGTTTTTTATAAGCATTTAACATATTGGCTGGAGAGAGTTCTGAAGAGAAATGTAACCGCTGCCAAAATAACTGCGGAAGCTTTTTTGTCTGCCCTTTTCTAAAAGTCAGCCAGCATTTGTCCAGCCAGTTACTAAAAAAAAACCCTTCTTCATCCACATCAAACTACAAAGCAATTGGACGAACGTGCCCTTTTGTCAAGGCCATGGAAACTCTGCTTAGATATTAGATCAATAAATATCTTGAGAAACGGAATTTTTTATATCATCAACAGGACGGTAAACGTAGCAATTAGGCCGACTGCACTGGTGGCATGACAAAAATAGTAATGGTTTACCTCAAGGCTATGTTCTGTCACCGCCTCTATTCCTCATTTTTATCAATGATTTGATGTTTTTCTGAAGACATTTTACAAATATTTTTAAATGGGAAAGCATCAATTTGTAAAATTTAATGCAAGCTTTTGCCGTTAAAGCGTAACCACTATCAATGAAAAATAAAATGCACGACTGGGTCGCACGAACTTTAATTTGTGACAAAAAGAAATAAAATGTTTTTTTTTTTTAAATTCTTAAATAAATACTCAAAACTACTTTGAGCTGAAAAAAAAGTACGCAATTTTATTTCTTAGATAAATTTGAATTTATTAAAATAAATTTTTAAAAATCTGTGGTGTAGTTTTTGAGGATTTGTATCACTTATCCAACTTTCCTAAACGCTACTATATACTGTGTAAAGTTTTGGTAAGGGTATTTATAACCCTTTAAGTCTGCGATCCCTATAAAAAATAAAAATGTATGTGCACCAAGGTGAGCTCTCAAAAATTCATTATATTTGAATTAAAACTCATTCAGAAACTGCGTTCAATTTTATTTTTTTAATTAATTTTCGGAAGATTTTACAATTAAAACAAACACAATTAATAATTTTTTTTTATTAATTTATTCTCCAGCATGTCCAATAAATGTTGTTTTAACTATCAGCACGGAAGCATCCATCTCATTTTCCGATAAAGAATCGCCCGTTTAATGTTAAAACACGTCAATTTATAATAATTGCAGAAAATAATACTTTGAGTTAAGCAGAAACATCAGTTCAGCATCACACAGAATGAAACGATGCAAGCTACACTATCTTTCATCTCTTAACTGAGTCCAAGTTGTGGTTTTTTATTTTTTTTTATTTTTTTCAAAATGGAAAATGAGTTCCATTAAAGAATTGATTGCTTCTATAAAACGCATTGCTATCAACAGAATGATGCGGCTGATGGTTGCCTATGTTGGTTGTGCCATCATCACTAAGAATGGACGACGTGAATCTGCTGAGAATTGCTTCTGTTTTGTTGGAATGAGCTGGTCTGGGATCGGGACTGGGTTTGGGTTTGGATCTGGGGCTGTCTGGGTGGAAGCAGAAAATGCCAATAAGATACACAAAACTTTAATGGGAAGTATATAGTACAAACGAGTAAATCACTAAACAAGACTCAGCTACTCACTCGATTGTAGTTGTTTTTGTTTTTGTTGGTTGCAGAAACGAAGAAACAAATAATTTCTATTTTTAGTGAAAATTTGTTCTCAAGTGATTATTTGCTAGATGAGTTTGCTGAGTTATCTCGTCGTGGCTTTTTTAAGTGGTTGATGCGAATTTCACTTTCTCATTTTTCTTCGTCACACTTGAATCTATTGAATATTGCAGTTTGCCAATTTTGTGGAGGATATTAACTTGGCGCAAACTATTTCAATTGAAACTTGTGTCATTTGGGGAAAATACGCATTCCTTCTTTGATCTCTGCTAAAGCGATTTCAGTATTTGGGAAAGTAATTACTTTTGGTATTGTGGTTGTGGAAAAGTTTTGATATTCTGATCTCAAAGCGCAAAATGACATTCGAGGAAGTTGAAATCAGTCTTTGATTAAATTTTGACTTTGCACTAAAGTGACAAAGGATTAGTGATATAAATTTGTGACACTCAACTACCTATTTTAAAACTGCTAGAAGCTTACAATTATCCAATATTTCAAATTTCTAGGACCATTGCAGCCTGCCAATAACAGCAACACATACATACTGGTACGTCTTTGTCTGTGCATTTTGTGGTGAATTCGTATCAGCCTCGGCAGCCATCACTGAATTTGTTTTAACCTTGTATTGCACCATTGACATTTCAAATAAAAATTAAATCCACATCAGCAAATTTTCAGTTTTGTAGGAAAACACAGCGAATTATACCGGTTGCTATTCTGTGTTCTCTTTCTACGCTGCCAACACCAACACAACTAAATTTAACCCCATAAATCGTTGCTTAAAGCTTGAGGTGTAAACTCCAATATACATATTAAAAAAAAAACTCTCACTGTTTCATCGAAATCGCTTCATAATTGGTTGAAAGTTCAATTCATCTAAAAGATAGGCGCATACATTGACTTCCAAACACCAACCAAAATTTTTTATGAAAATCGTTCAAGTCGAGAAGAAGAACATGTTGACGTTTATATGGTAAAATATCGTTAGTTTATGAGATAGGGTGCCAATTACAAAAGTTCTTCGGTTGTAGGCCGAACAAATACTAAGTACTAAATTTGAGCCAGATCGACTCAGCCGTCTATATCTAGGGAACGATATAGACAGACAGCGCGGGATGCAAGGTGAGAGATGAACAATGCTAAGCGTGGGATGCGAAATGCGCAAGTGTGAAGTGCTAGGTCATATATACAATTTACGAGGTGCGACCTGCAAAATATTGGATGCGAGTGTAAAGGTTTTTTTAGAGGGTTAGAACTTTAAATTTGCAGCACTGTTTTAATTGACCGCCATTTTGTCATCTGGCATGTAATTTATTTTTAGTTTTGTCAGAGGTACGAAATACGCATGGTGGAATCTCTTTAAAAACGATTCCTACATTTAATCGCCTTGATGTGGGAGAGCTGTGGTTTCAAACATGTGACACAGCGATTGCTATAATTGATTTGGAGCTATGAGTCTAACACGGCTAGACTATTTTATGTGGAGAATTGTGAAGTCGCTAGTCTACACCGAAAAGCTATAGAGACGATGGACGACTTGGAAAACAACATTCATCGCGTTAATGCCGATATACGACCCCAAATGTTGCTAACAGCGAACGAATATTATACCACAAGATTTGACAACATCCGAGCTAGCCGTTCGCCAGAAATAATCCAGAAATAATTTTTCAAAAAAGTCACTTTTATAGCAATTAATAGAGTATATCTGTGATTTATTTCATTTTGTAGTTCTATACCTCTAAAATAAATAACATTTTTGAGCAGTTTCATCCAATCAAAATTTCTGCACCGCTGCGATTTGATATGAAATCTTAAATAATTCATAAATAATCAATGATTCACAGAAATATTTTTGAATTATTCCAAACACTGTCGCCTTACCCTAAGAAAATACCGAAATTAGTCACAGCAAAATTGGCTCTGCAGTTAAATGTTTATAACGGACATTCAGAGACGAACAAATTGGGGAAAACACAACTAACTGTCACCAAAATTAAACATTCTTCTTGCATATATGTGCAACACCTGAACAACAGCACTTCTTTACCGACAAAATATGTATAACTCCAATTTTGAATAAAACAAATAAAATCCATCACTAAAATTCACTTCAATCTATAAATAAGCAATTTTCTCAATCATTAGCTAATTTTATTCGTTCGAATTCGTTAAGTTTATTAGTCGCCTTATTAAGCCGCACTCAGAAAGCAGTTGATCAGTGTTCAGTGCTGATGCCGATGCTGCTAGCTGCTACAACTAATTTCATCAAAATAGATTCCCCCAATCAATCAATCAATCACTTAATCATTATTATGCATCACCATCAGCAGCAGCATCAGCATCAGGCTGCTGAATCCACATAACACTGGCAGTGATTCAATAAATTATGCCAAATTATGTGAAGCAATGTAATTAGTGAAACTGTGTCTCATTGCGTATTATAGAGCTTGAAATACTACGCGTTTTCGAGCTTGTGTTTTCAGTTAAAACAATTAAATATTTGGTTTTTAATTAATTAACAATTAAAATTCACAAACATGATGGCCAAGCAAGAGGTCTTATATCCTAAAATGGTGGTTAGTTAGTGTCAGCCATCAATTTATTAAAACAAGACAACAACAACAACACAAATCGTAGTTTGATGATGTTTTATAACTCTATTTTTTAATGTTGCATCATTTTGATGGCACGTATCCAAGAAAGTTTGTTAAAAAAAAAAATGATTACAAAAATATCAAACCAAATAAAAAGTGTAAGTGAATTTGTTGCAACAAAATAATGTGGGCAATTTGTTTCGGTTTTTTATTTTTTATTTGTTGGTTGCGGTTGTTAAACTGAGGAAAAATAAATGTGAAAGTGTTGATTTGGCTTTGAAGTTGGCTTTGGCGTTGGCGCCCTATTATCAGGGAAACCTATTCAAGTGTTTACTGTTTAACCAAGTTTTTTTTTTTTTTTTTTTTGTGGTGAGTTAGGTGAGAAAGTTGTTAAACAAAATATTTATTAGCGGAAATAGTTTTTTTTTTTTTTCTTTCTTTCTTTTCAATTTTAGTTAGGGGGGCTTTGAAGGCTTTTGTTGGCTCTAATGATGGGAAGTGAATTTAATTAGCTTTGAAGAGTTTGAGATCGAGACGGGTTAGGTAACACACCAATGATGGATTGGGGATGAGCTTCTTTTTATATGGGTAATCTTAAGGTTAAATAACTGTGAACATGCGGTGGATTGGATTTTTTTAATAAAAGATGGAGGCTTTAGGATCATTAAGCAATGTTTTGACCATGGTTAAGTAGTTTGTACATGGCAGATAAAACTCTTCCATAACCAGAGCCAAGTGTTGGTTGTGAGGTTCTAAGAGGAAGGTCGGTCAGGTAGTAGTGGTTATTGGGTCGGAGTGCTTTGCGAAAGAACTGTTTTCAATCCCTGATTCCTACTTTTCTCTTTTTATTTAAACGGCATTTGACGATAAATTGTAAGTCCCATCCATTCTAGCAGAGTATTAATGGACACATGCAGAAATGGCTGAGGACTGTCGTGTCACAATATTAATTGAGAGAGAATTGTCTAGAAACTGTATCAAGCTTTGTTTTGAAAAGATGTTTTTCAAAGCTGGCAAAAGCCGAGTCTAACTACTGTCAAACTATTCTGCTTTATTTTCAAGTTATGGCAGTCGCTCAGTCCTGACAAGTTTCAATTTCTTCCCAAGTTCTAGGAAAAACAGATCAATTTTAAACTTTTTTAAAGACGTCTCACGCTACATTTGAACAGTGAGTGCCAAAAGTGAGTGCACACCAATATGGTTTTTCTTAAAAACCAAATATACAGGGTGATTCACGAGCGTTGTGCCAAAAAGCTAGAGCGTGTAGGTTGAGTTGAGACAAGAAAAAAATCGTATGGGAGGGGGGGTCTATTCCCCCCCGTTTAGCCAGGAGGGGCAATTTTCTGAAAAAATTACTTATTTTGTTAAAACAAATATTAAAAATCAACGGCTTCGTTTACAACACCGTGTTATACTTTTTTGGAAAGCCAAAAACTTTTTCTTTCATTTCGTGTTTAAATTAAATTGTTTTAACGAATAGTTCAAAAATCATAAGTTTTCAAACTCAAAATTTTGAAAAAAAAATTGAAAAAATAATTTTAAAACTAATTTTTTTCACAATTTTACGTAATTAAGTATAATTTTTGTTCTCAGAATTCAACGCTCCCAATAATCTTTAATCCAACACTGAAAACCGTATGGTTCTACGACTTTTTGTTGCCAAGGTATTCAAAAATAACCGAACCTACTTCTTCACAAAAACAAGAAAATCTAGCCTTACGGGATGGCACAAGTGATCATTTAGCCAATTTTTTCGTGTTTTTCTGAAGAAGTAGGTTCGGTTATTTTTGAATACCTTGGCAACAAAAAGTCACAGAGCCATACGGTTTTCAGTGTTGGATTAAAGATTAATGAGAGCGTTGAATTTTGAGAACAAAATTTATACTTAATTACGTAAAATTTTGAAAAAAATTAGTTTTAAAACTATTTTTTCAAATTTTTTTTTTCAAAATTTTGAGTTTGAGAATTTATGTTTTATAAACTATTCGTTAAAACAATTTAATTTAAAAACGGAATAAAAGAAGAAGTTTTTGGCTTTCTAAAAAGGTATAGCACGGTATTGCAGACGAAGCCGATGATTTTTAATATTTTTTTTTACAAAATAAGTCAATTTTTCAGAAAATTGCCCCTCCCGGCTAAACGGAGGGGAATAGACCCCCCCCCCTCCCATACGATTTTTTTCTTGTCTCAACTTATCCTACACGCTCTAGCTTTTTGGCACAACGCTCGTGAATCACCCTGTATAAATAATATGATGATGGAAACATAGTTTCTAGTACAAACGATAAAAATTCATTTTATTTTATTTAGTTTTGAAGTGAAACTTCTTTAGGCGCATGGGGGTAAAATTTTTACTGATGCAGCGGAAATAAGCGTGACTTCCTACCTCAAAAATGGAGAGAGCGATTGAGAACGATTGACAGAGAGTGAGAAAGGGCGAACGTAGTATGAAACACATAGCCATGGAGCGAGAGTAGGGAGCAAGCGAGTGAGAAAGATCGAGAGAGAGAGTGAGATAGAGCGAACGTCGCATCACGCACTGTGCCATGGGGAGAGAGAGCTGTAGGTTAGGTTAGGTTTGATTTATAAAAGCACAAGCTGGTTCTGCATATCAACTGTGGGTATGTCGGGGGCTGATTGTTAAAACTAGAACGGTGGCCGGTGGGTAGGGACGGTATGCATGCATTATGTGCGTCTTAGCAGACAGGTTCGTTTCGTATATCCACTGTAGGCAGTCGCAGTCATGTGGTTGATGGTTTTAAAATAGATTGGCGGGTAGCAGTGATTTGACTTGGTATGTGGTTAAATGAGCGCTGGAAGGTTGATATGAAAAATGTGATGTGTATAATATTCAAAAAAATAAAAATTAGTTTGCCAAAGAAGTTTCACTTCTGACATGTATGTACTTTGTACGCACGCACTTTTTTTAAGTCGAATTTGTTTGATTAAAACTTAAAATTGGAAAACGGTACATAAGACAAAAAAAAACTCTCTCAAATATTGTGTCAAAAGTGAGAGCACACTTGGAATATTTAACTGTTAATTAATAACCATTCTCTCTTTACTCTGAAAAAACACCATTTTGTTAAAATTATGAGATAAAACCCGATGAGTAAGCAATTTAAGAACTGTAAGTAGTGTTCGTGGTTACAAGTCAATTTAAAAAAAAAAATCATACAAAAGTGACAATGCTAAAGAAAATCGATCTCGAAACCAGGAAAATAATTTTGAGTTTAAGTAAAGAAGGAAAATCATTACGAAAAATTGCAGCCATTACAAAAAGAAGCCCCCACAGTGGCATTAAAAACATAATTGAAAAATACAAAAAGTGTAAGAAAGTTGAAAATCTTAAACGTAGTGGTCGGCCACTAAAGCTAAGTCGCTTAACTGTTTCACAATTTGTAATTTGTGAAAGAGAATAGCCAAACCATTACGGTGAATATAGCGGAAAGGATTACCCAAAGATACCGGAACATTCGTAAGTGCTAGTACAGTACGCCGACAGCTGCATAAACATGGTTTACATGGCAGAGTTCCACGCAAAAAGCCGTTCATATCTAAGGCAAATATAAGAAAGAGAATAGCCTATGCAAAAAATATAAAAACTCAGGACTTTCTTTTTGGAAAAGTGTTTTATTCAGCGATGAAAGTAAATTTGAAATTTTCGGTGGTGCGAGAAAAACAAAAAATTGGAGAAAAAAGCATCCTGAACTTGAGACAAAAAATATTGTAAAATCAGTTAAACATGGAGGGGGATCAGTAATGGTGTATGGGGGCGTCAGGAGTTGGTGAGCTAGTGTTCATGGATAATACAATGAACAAATTAGATTACCTCAACATTTTGAAGCACAATCTTCAACCAAGTGTTTCGAAATTGGATTTACCAAGCACTTGGACGTTTCAACAAGACAACGATCCCAAACATACAGCTCAAAATTGAAATAATGGTTGCTCTATAGGTTATAGCACCCCAAAAACACTAGTTCACCCTCCACAATCACAAGACCTTAATCCCATTAAACACCTATTGGAATATTTGGACCGAAAATTACGTAAAAGGCAAATTTCAAGCAAAGCAGACCTCTGAGAGGCATTCACTCACGAGTAGAGCAATATTGACCCTGAAATTACGAGACGTCTTGTGGAATCTATGCCTAGAAGACTAGAAGCGGTCTTAAAAGCTAAAGGAAGGCAAACAAAGTAGGTATTAGCCACTTCATATGTTTTTTTTTTTTTTTTTTTTAATTTACATTAGTTTTTGTTTAATATTTTGAAACGGTGCTCTTACTTTTGACGTATAAATTGAGACCATTTTTATTTAAAATCTATTAACCAGCATGTTAATATCTTAAGACATAATAAAACTTTAATTTTGTACATTAAATTTTACACATTTGCTCTGTTGTTCAATAGCCCTTTCATAAAGAATAAACATTTCTGTGTGCTCTAACTTTTGATGCTCACGTATATCAAATCCATCCAAGAAATTTTGTAGAGAGGGAACAAGTGAAAAGGGGCAAGTTAGGGAGTCAAATGTTTAATCTGAATGATTCTTAAAGCAGCTGATATTTGGCGTGTATGGTCCACCGTTCTGATTATAGAGGGCCTATTGATTTTCTTCCGAATTCCCTCCTAATTTTTTAAAGTAGCGTTGTCGAAGGCTTTCGATTTAATATTCCCCCTACGAAATTTAGTAAATTTAGTCCTCTGATCGTTTATATGCCCGAATTTTAAAGAAGACAGTACTTTTTTTAAGGTCTTTATCACCTCAATCATTTCAACCAGCACGGACACCAGCGCTACACTTCCTTCGTAGGAAGGTTACAAATAATGACTCGTTTATCGTGGTTTGCAAAGGATCCTGTGGATATGTTTCACGGCCAGTTATTGTGAGACTGAGTGGTTCCACTTCTCAAAACTGTAAGAAATTTTTAATCGGTACAGTGAGTACCCCGTTTTGAGGTATGGTATAGGTTATTAGCTATAATCCTTCACAATCTGCAGTTTGAAATTTTAAATGTGATCACGTTTCTTTTGCAAGTTGGCTTGTTCAAGGACTGTTGTACTTCATATTGTTTTTGGTTCCAAGTTCCAATTAGAATATTTTTTTTTTTGTTATCAGGTTGAAGGATGACAATGATAATGTGACAAGGCACCTTTACCCTCTCTTCAAAAAGTCTCCTAACTTTTTCTGAAACTCAATGTTTTTTACCGACTCACTAAATTCATTTAAATTTTTTTAACTCCAGATTTTAAAACATTGATATTCTTTAATCCAGACAGAATAAACTTTGTCCAAATAAAACAAAAACTTGCTTAATTATAAAAAAAGGAACACAAATCCTAGGATTAAATGTCCAGGTTCACCCTTTAAAGTTTACATACAAATTGATTCCATAAGACAGTCCGATTAAAGCAAAAAAAAAAAAATAAGAAGATTCCGTTCCTAAAACTTTGAAAAACTTCAGAAATACATGGACACTGCACACTGACTCTTTCCTTGTGTTCTTCATTCTTGAAGGAGATTTACCAATATCTTTTTTAAGTCATACTCGTATCTATTTTTTTTTTTGGAATTAGAAATACAGAGTGCCAATTGAACATGAGATATTGATTTTTCCAATTGTTTTCTTTGTTTGCTTCAACTTTAGAGCTTAAAATCCAAATAAATAAGTAGATACAGTGTTGACCAAAATTATAAAGCGCTTTGCATTTTTTCTATTATTTTTTTTTTTTTAAATATATTTTAATTATATTGATCATTTGTTCATGCGAGTTTAATGAAACAACATAGAAACTTTTATACTTAAATCAATGGGATTTTTCGCGCGAATTTTTGTTATCTTCACATTTCACTTCCACTTAGCGTGGGGTTCAAAACCACTTTATAAAAGTGAATTCATAAAATTAAGTGAAATCACGATTAAGTTAACAATAATCTGGAATTAATTAAGCGTTAAAAAATAAAGTTTGTGAAAAAAAAAGAAAAAAAGCAAAACAAAAACTAGAAACCAAACAATATTTCACGATATGAGTAAATTCCCTCTGGAATTTCTTTAATCTATCATCTCCGTGATTTGTTTTTCCACCTTGTTCTGAAAGGGGGCGGGGGGAGGGGAATCAGTTAAGGGTCGTGAAATTTATAATTCGCGCGGATTTGAAACTTATATTCGTTCTAATTTAAATTTTCTTGTCACTCAAGCATGGCGTAAGGAAACTTATTCCAATTTCAACAATTTAATTTTTGTTTCGTTTATAAAAGCTGAAAACTTAATTCACTTTTACTTATAGCCGAAGGCAGCTTGAGCTTAGTATCAGATCTCACCCTTGTTTCACAGTGAACATGTCAAATTTGATTTTATTATTGCAGCTTAATTTTGACAGTTCGTTGCAGGACATAGCTTTAAAATCTTGTCCGAAAAATTTATGAAAAAAGGATTAGAAATGTTTTATCAGGGTTTTTTTTTAGAGGTATAAAACTGTAAAGATAATTCATTGTCATTTGTATTTGAATATGATTTCTGGAAGATGGCCACCGCGGCTGGCCCGGATGTAGTCCAATCTTGGGGTAGAGTTTTCGATCACTCTTTACAGCCTTTGGAATCGCTTATCGCAAATAACGCTGCGAATGTTGTTTTTTAAGCCAGCAATCATATTTGGCTTATCGGTGTGAACTATCATCTTCACATACCCCACATGATAATCTTAGGGGTCAACTCACTCGCTCAAAACTCGAAATTATGCGCTCTCCAAACATTTCTTTCAACAAACAAATTGTGGCACGCGCTGTATGTTAAATCAACTCAGCCATATCAAGCCGATTAAATTCAGGAATACAAAAACATTGATCATGGGCCGATAACGGATGGTCTCCATCGACTGTAACCCTCTGGCCGGCATCGTTTTTAATGAAGTTAGGATCAATGACTATACCAGTCCCAAAACGGTCAGTTTTGTTGGATGTTACCACTCATTATGCAAATGCCGCAGTATCGCTTATTTTCGTAGCCTGACCAATCTGAATCAATCAAATTTCGAATCGAATTTCGTTGTTCAGGCGTCAGTCGATTCATGATAAAGAAGGCTGTAAATGAAAACATTGGTGCCAACTTAAAGGTCTACTCGTTAAAAAAAAAACACCCTTTATTAAAATTCAATTTTTTCCTTAGAATTTAATTAAAGTTGGGAGAGAAAGGAACGAATTCAATTTAAAATCGAACTGAGTGCTAGGGTCAAGGAGAAATAATTTCACAGATATTTTTAGGAATTAGATTCTCACTTAGAATTGGAAGAAATTGGATTTGGTTCCTCTTTAGAAATTATCCATATTGTTTCCTTTAAATAAACTGTATTTTTCTGCCAGGAACGCAACACACTTTCTTAACTTTTAGTTAATATGTATTTTACAAAAAAAAAAAAAAAAAACAGGTGCACCGATTTCACTAAAAAAAAAAAACAAATACAAAAAAAAAATAAATGATTCAATTTTTTGGCGAAGACTGTAAGGTTTTTGTTTGGTTAAGATTTGTTTTCACTTCAATGAAATTGATTTAAATTGTTTATTTGATTACATACTTTAATGCTATGTTTGTTTGTATTGAATAATCTATGTGTATAGTTTGGATGGGCTTGTGTTCCAAGTTTTGACGAATTGTAGAACTATTTCCATAATCATTATTCTAGATGGAAATTAAGAACCTTGTATAAGGTCTGAAAGAATTTCGAAAATTCGATAGAAAATTATAGAAATGTGGGGAGGAATCCCTACTTCTGAGATTAAAGACATTCGAACTGAATTCTTACAATCATGCTTCCGAACTTTAGAAAAACATTCCTCTCTGAACAAAGATACTTAAATGCACTTTTAATCGAGTCAGGTGCATTTTCTATTTCATGGAAATTCTAAACTTGATACAAAATTTCTCTGTAACCGACTTTTTCTAACAAAAAAAAATGTAGGTATATAAATTTACAAATTAACAAAGAAGCATTTACATTTCCAGTAAAAACAAATAAATTTAAAATACAAATTAAAAAAAAAAAGAGAGAAGATACATACGTGATTCCCATATTTAAGGTGCTCCATGACACTGTGTGTGATGTAAAATACTGGCAGCAGAATAGCAGCAAGACAGTGCAAAAACTTCGGCGCACAAAACTGCACTATACTGTGTCTCACAGTCGAAACGTATACCAGATATAAGTAAAGATAAAATTTCTTGAAATGCAAATTCCAGCACTGAATGCGTTGCTTGTCACTAAAAGATACGACAAAGCACCAACAAAACCAAACAAAAAATACGAAGACGATGAACGCTTAATCCGTGCGGAAAATAATTCCCAACCTGAAGAAGAAGACGAAGGCAGCCAGAACCACTAAGCACATATTTCTCGAAGAAGACTATGAAATGCTATCTAGGTAACTTATCCACCAAGCATACTAATTGTTCAAAAAAAAAGCAGCACCAAACCAAGAACAATTTAAGAAACAAAAAGATACAAAAATTTAGGTTAATCACAGATCCAAGAAAAAAAAAATACCATGCGTTTGAAGGGTGAACTCAATTCCCAAATTTTTTGGCAACACGAGAAAAAAAATGTAAATACTGGGACACTTTTCAATTTGATTTACTTTTTTTTTACACGGTGGTGTTGCACTATCAAGAAGAAGAATCACTTTGCGTGCTCCAACTTTCTCCTCCGCTTCGACAGCGACGAAATCGACGAAGGCGACAGCAGCGTGAGGATTCAGATTCAGATTTCACAGGAAACCACATGTCACGTAAACAAATCGCCCGCTTTGCCTCGAATATGCCGTCGAACCGCCTCGCCGGCTCCAGCTCACAGGATTCGAAATCGACTTCGACACGACTAAAGCGTTTAACGACGCGTAGGCGTATTGACTCCTTTTATTTATATTTTATTTTTATTTTACTTCGTTTTGGCGAGGGACCGTATCACTATGGTCACGACAACAACCACGACGGACGACGACGATTGCAGGACGCAGGACGAGGAGTTAAGCAAACGTCAAAAAAAGGTCATTGACAAACAGTGATAGTGTGTGGGGTGGGGTGGGTTGGGGCGAATTTATCGGGGGGCTACGAAACCTGCCGAAAGGGTATGCGTCATCATCACCATATCAAACGGCGACGGACATTTGAAAGAATAAAATCCGAAAGGCAACAAAAACAGTCAAACTAAAAAAATAATCCTTTTTAACTTCGCATAAAGTATCTGATGGATACAAGAAACTGCTCGCCGTCACTTCGCGTGCCGTCTCAGAGGCAAACTAAAGTATCGAAAAGCTACAAGCTGCGATTGAAGCCCGTTAAGTGGCTTCAAAATGAATGACTAAGGCACAAGTATGAGTTCGATCCGAGTGCTGGCTGGGTTGGGTATATGCGTCACTTGGAACACCACTTGCTCGGCCTCAATCAAAATAAAATACAACAACAACAACAACAACAAAAGTGGTGGGCTTCTTTGAAGAACCACAAGAGACCCCCCAAAGGAGAGGTGGGGGGAGGGTATCTTTTTGTTCATTCTTTTTTGTTCTTTGACTTTTTCGTCTTCTTCGTCTTCGTATTTTACTTTGGCCAAGTCTTTCTTTGAGAGTCTCAAAGAAAAAAATTAAAAACACATTCCTAAAGTAGTCGCGTGCCAATTGTAATAATGCACAAACAGTTCGGTGTATCTTATGCCTTTTGGAAATAAATATTACCTACCCAAAGAGAGATAGATATGAGATATACTCCCCAGATACTCGTACTCTCTCATATGTGTGTGTGAGTGTGTGTGTGTTTTTTTTTTTTTTTAGTTGGGACAGAGAAGATATTTTTTCTTCGCCACTAGAAGTCGTAGATACTAAGATAGATACTCGTACCTCATTTTTCCGCTGCGGTGGTATGGATAATTGCTTTTGTGTAGATAGTATGGACTATGGAGTATCTATGGGTTTACGCGGCGCGGTGTTGAGGCTCTTTTGGAAATTAAGGCTATCGAATTGCATTCTTATGGATTGGATATGAGAACTGGAGGGATATTATTCTTCGTTGGAGTTGGGTTGGTTGGAGTGGAGCTTGGATATGAGAGGAGCGTGAACATGTCGATAAATTGTATCTTTAAAACACTCTAAGTGGAGCTATTGTTGGTTGACGCGAAGGTATCACAAGAGATTATTACCTTCGATATTATTTTTCTCTTTTGTGTGTGTGTGTGTGTGTTGTCACAATTAAGGGAATTGGTTGTGGGAAATGGAAGGATAACAGTGAATATTTCGCTAATGAAAGTGGCAAGGTATTGTTGTTGAAAGTGTAAACAATTAAAGAAATAGAAGATGTTTGCATTTTGTTTTTATAATGAGCGAGTCCTCAAGGGGTTTTAATACCCTTAGCATGGATAAACATAGTCAGAGCACTTGGGTGGTTGGGGATAGGAGACAAAAGGAGATACCGATGCACAATGGTTTTGATGGCCGATCGCGATGGAAGGAAAAACCTACACATTCGTGTAGTGCGGCAAAAGAAAATGTCTCTATGCGTATGCTTAATAGAAAACTCTCGAAATTAGGTTTCAGGGTTGTTTGATGGGCTTTAGAGGGAGAGTGGCTATTTCGGTGCAGCAATTTTTATAGAAGTAATGATGAAATAAGGTCAGGAAGAAACAATATGACGCACGATGGGTTATAAGAGCTCTTCTCAAGATATTAGCATTATACTCAATATGCATTGTATATTGTAGCCAGGTCAGTGGGATATAAATATTTATCCTCCTCAAAATCCACTTCACCACCAACACAACCTTCACCCCTCAACCAACCACCCGCCATTTTTTAAAAAAAATTTCTGATTGGTGAAAAAAATGCAAAACGTTATTCCTCCAAACCACCTCCCCAACAACCCTCAGTTTCCACCGACCCCACCTAGAACCAACAGCCAACCACCCACCATTTTTGTCAATTCCCCCCGACCCAAACCAAACCCCCACCAGTAACCACCCACGAATCATTTTAGTAATTTTTTTCTTCACCAACTTCCCCACACGCCACCCCCACATCAACCACTCACCAGTACCACCCACCCCACCTACCACCAACCACATACCATTTTTGACGATTGTTTCCACAACCCGCCCCCTCACAAACCATCCAGCCCACCTACAACCATCAACCAACCATCAACAATTTTTCAACCCCCCCCCATAACCCCTACTTCACTACCACCCTACCCCCATCACCACTACCACCCCAGAATCACCAACGACCAACCAACCTACAACCATAAAACACTTTCCACTTTGAAAAATGTTATCAAGCGTCATGCCATTTTTCGTTACAATTACGATCGATTTTACTGCCTAGGTGCGCCAATAGATGTTTCACATCAAAAAAAAAACTTGATGTTGGGGGCAACCTTTATAATTTTTGGCGATATTGCCCCATTTGCCAAAAAGTTCTTGTGACTATTCCACTGTGTGCTCTGCCGATGCAGAAATGGAGACATTCTAACACGACATGAACTTTTCTCGTCAAGAAATTCTCTCGCAGAATTCCATCGTTCAAGTCTGAAAAACTTATCACTACGGCCAGCATGGCGTGGGGGTTCTGAGACCTTCAAGAAAATGCTTTGGCAATATTTTAATTTTTTTACAGTTGTTTGAAAAATTAAATGTCAAATTCATTGCCTTCGTGATAAAATTTGTTATTCACAGGCCTTTTATTCTGCAGGTTATTATTGCTGCAACGTTTCCATTAAGTAATGAGGCCAAGCTAAAGAACTGATAAGATACAAAAAAGGACCGAAGGCTTGGTCAACGTAGACTTCTCCTCTATGAGTAGAAAATGACAAAATCATTACTCGAAATTGAAAACTAACATTGCTCGGGAGAAGCGAAGAAGTCCTCCCTTCACCGAACATACATCGCACAGAATCCAACCCTCAAGAGCTGGTCCAAAAATCTAACCCAGTTGCTGATGAGATGAGCACTTAAATCGATCCAGAACCTTCAACATGATAAAGTAAGAGTTTTGTTCGCCAAAGTTCGGCAGCAATACAAAAGGGCAGCTTCTTGTGATTGACGGAGAATTTTTTTTCGTCAAAACAATATTTTGAGCTATGCCATGCCTTCCAATGAACTCAATGTCAAAGTCAAAGAAGTCATTGTCAACAAAAGCATCGGATTCAATTTAGAGAATTGCAGTATGCAAAACCTGGAATGTTACCTTTAATAACGCCTACAAAAATCGGTTGGATGAGTTGACGTAAAAACTCACTTCTTTTGGGAAGCATTTCGCGTCAAAGAAACACTGTTCGGCTTTGTATGATATGTTCTATCGGTAGATTCTGGAGCTCGTGGTACAAGTCAACACCATTAACGTTTCGTTGGCTTCGGACCCGAAGTAGCCCTAATCTACCATAAAAGGAGTTTTTGTTTTTAAAGGTACAGAATCATAAGTTGGGAGCACTGTTTTCATTGACGGCCATTTTGTCATCTGCCATGTGATTTATCTTTAGTGTGGTTTGCCATTTCATCATGAATCGAGTGACGCCTGAACAAAGCATGCAAATTTTATTTCGAAAAGCATGGTTCTGTATCTGTTCAGTGAGCAAAACTGCCGCATTTAGTGTGTGGATTAACCTCAAGCCATTGTTGAGCCGCCCGCTGTTACATCCAGGAAAACTGACAGTTTTGTGTGCCATTTGGACTCGTGAAATCATTGGGCCTTAGTTCTTTAAAAACGATGCCGACTAGAGGGTTACAGTCAATGGTTAGCGTGACAGACATGACTCTTTCGTTCTTTAATAGAATCGCCTTGATGTGGGGGAGTTGTGCTTTCAAACATGTCACACAGCGGGTTCCACAATATATGAGCGTTTTGGATCTATGAGTTGGTCTCCAAGATCGTGCGATTTAACATCGCTGACTATTTTCTGTGAGGGTATGTCTAGTCTACATCGATAAGGCAGAGCCGATTGACGACTTGAAAAACAGCATTCGCCGCGTTATTGATTTACGACCCCAAATGCTGCAAAGTGTGATGGAAATTCGACCTCAAGAACTAGCATGAAGTTTCATAAAAGTTTGAACATTTTAAACAATTTTAACTATCAACACTTCACGGACCTTAAGTGTGTAAGCAGTGTTCCTTTTACATCTTCAAAGCTTTTCTTTTCAAATACAGAAGTCCCCTCTTAAGAAATTAAAAAATGCCCTGTGATTCCTTTCGCACAAGACGAATAATAATTTTTAAATTAATTAGCATCTTCCCTCTATATTTCCACGGAACCTTACTTAACAAGGCTTAAATTAATTCCAACTAATTATGACATAATTCCTTTAATTCCTTTTTTTTTATCCTACCTACTCCATTCCGTGTTAATTCAGTTAAATTCATTCCGAGACGAAAATACACCTTCTTATGTAAATAAAAGATTACGTTCATTAAATTTGAATTCAAAATGAATTTCCCTGCAAAAAAAAAATAATTCCCTGCACACAATTTAAATGAGTTACACTGGAAAAAAAAAATGTATACTTCCGTCGTTTCATTTTCTAAAAATAAAGATACAAAGCCAAAAAATTATCAAAACAAATCAAATTTTATGGAAGCACTCGTAATTGGGTTAAATTTTATACAACATTTTTTTTTTTGGGTTTTGTGTTTTCGGGGGAGCAGCGCCCAAGAGATACATAAATTTGATTGCCTACTGCAAAGCGAATCTAAAATCCCTGGAGATAACTTTGAGATACCTACTCTTCGGACGGGACGGGGCGGGGCGGGTCGAGGGAGAGATTCGTGTTGGTTTATTTTGTTCGGTTTTTGTTTATAAAATAGAAACAACGTCCCGTTCATGCAGATCTCCCACGCGCGATAACCTGGTTAAATGTTAAAAACATGGTTTAATTATTATTCATTTACATGTTTATCATCTAGGGACGTCTTCCTTTTTTTCCTCTTTTTTTTTGGATAAATGGTTGTTGTCGTCAGAGAGTGTATCTTTACATCATTTTCACAAATTAATTTCTCTGAAGACAAAAAAAAAGAAATAATAATAAACTTGCAAGCTATTAAACTTGGGAAACTATTTTTTTTTGCTGGTAAAAGGGCGGCAACAGAGTTGATAGCTGAGGAGGAGTACCTAGTTATGCATTCGAATAGATACAAAATGTTTAGATACTGCAATTTGAAATTTGTCTTGTCTACCTACAATAATTTAAGTGTCTGTTTTTTTTTGTTTTCGTTTGACTTTTGTTTACTTTGTATACCACCTGGTTAGCTGATGGTAGGTTATGCAAGACTTTATTTTTTGACTTGCAATTCCAACACCCTTTTAAGGCAGGAACCTTTTCTTGAGTTCAAATAATGTTGGAAGTGAAAGTTTTGCCTTGGTGTAACTTTTGTATTTCATAACGTTATAAAAATTAATGACGTTCGTTGCTGCCAAAAATGGAGTCAGTTATTAAAATGGTAACAAATATGGCTGGTTTCTTACTTCGGCAGGGTTTGGAAGTAGAAGAAACTGTTTTCACAAAATACGGGGTCCCTTTAGTAAGGTATTTTTTTCCCTATTTGGCCTATCTTCGGTCTTGCCCATCACAGAAAAAAAAAACTTCCCTAGGTTTTGAAGCTAAGTAAAAAAAAAGAAACCCATCAAAAACTGTAAACATTAAGAAAGTCAGATAACATACTTTCGAAAAGAATAAGATTGGCCAAGAATACATCCTAGGAAGCAAGTGGTATGATTTAATTTTTAATGTATCTGTTATCATCGAAAACGAAATGGGGTTATTTATTTGGATATTTAAAGAGGGTTTGGGCTCTTAAAAAGGATATTGGATGTGTTTTGTATCTTTTACCATTTTCGCAATAATTTTTTTGTGATGATGATATTGGAATTCCCCCATAGTGCTGTAAGAGAAAAGAACGACACACAAAAGTCTTACGTCTATGCAAACTTGGGAACTTTGCAGTACGAAATATCCATAAGGATGTCATTTATTGAGATAATAAAAAAAGAGTGGTCCCAAGTGGCTTCCTTGAGGAACTCCGGAAAAAAACATTACTTATAAGAAATGCAATGCATTCAAAAGACAAATTTAGTACGGTTTTTCAAATACCTACATAATGTTTAATCTAAGCTTTAATACATTCAAGAAACCCATACAAGATAGCACCGGTTTACCCGTGAAATAGTAAAAATAAATCAACCAAATTCGTTCTTCGCTTTCGTCTCTTGGTGTTCTTGTTGTTTTTTTCTTCCACCAATGCTTTGATATAGAAGGACTATTAGTGCAACGAGACCTGAAATTATATTCACATAATTCTTGAAAGGTTGAAGTAAAATTGAGACGAGTAACCAACATTGAGACACATATATTTTAAATAACTATAATTAAACACTGGCTAACAGGTTTGCGTACTTGATTCCTTAAAGACAAAACAAAATTCGATACTAAATATTTTCAGAGCTTGGTTTTCTCACTGTTAGTTTATAAATGCAAGGTTGGGAAAAGTAACTTCTCGACAGCAAAACACAACGCTGTTTTTTCAGATTTTACTTGAAACTTTTCTAATTTTTCTTTGAGTTTGATATCTGACTTTTACTGATGGTCAGTAAGGTAAGATATTTATCAAGAAAAACAATACAAAATATGGGTGAACAAAAGAAAATTTAGTACAGTAGTCTCTCGATAATGTGAATCACCGATAATGCGAATTTCTCCAAAATGTGAATCGCCAAAACTTAACATTGTCATCTCTATAATGTGAACTTCCGAAATTTTGGAACTCTTAAATGTGAATTCCTTTGGAAATTTTGTATACCTACCTACACATACATGTTTTTTTTTTCTCTTGATAGTTTTGCATGCAATATAAAAGAAAGGAAAAGCTAACTGATATTCGTCTAAACAAATTTCGAAGTTTTGCAATAGTAAGATCAAATCAGGCTATTCACTATGTCGATACAGATGTTTTTTTTTAATGATTTTTTTTTGCGTAGTAATTAGGTACTCCTACATAAGTAATGTGTTTCTTTTTCTGAATAAATGTTGAAACTGTGCTTTACCCGTAATTTTGTTTGTCATAAATGGATACGAGTTGTTTCAAACTCTTAATAAGAACCGAAGAAAATGTTCCAGTAATGTGAACACCTCTAAAATTCGAAAACGCCTCGTTTTAATTAGTTCACATTATCGAGGGACCACTGTATTTGTTGATTAAGAACATTTTGTTAAATACTTAAGGAACTTTTTAACATATAAACGATAGGTAAATAGTTGCGACTTTCGAGGGTGATTGTCTTACTGTTGGCAATAACTGAAGTATTTTTTGACAAAAACGTCGTAAGAATATTATTTTTTGGTCTCGAAATAAATGCTTCGTTTTAAACAGATGAATGGCGTAAATTATTAAAAAAATTCAAGTGGTCAACTCACGTAAGAACCAACAAAACTGTTGCTTTTCTTATTGTTGTGCTTGTCTTCAAGATCAATCGTGTAATCAAATTTGAATAATTTATTCATGCTTTCGCTAAAAAACGCAACAAGTTTATTTTTTGTTTTGTCTCACTGTTGGGCAGCGCACTTTTCCTCCTTTAAATATATACCTATCTTCATCGTTTATTTGATTTGAAATTTATCACCACTGCGGTATTACCTTAATCAGTTTGACTTCTTCAAACGATCAACAAACTGACTTCTGTTTCAGCGTTTTGTGTATATTAGTGCAAGTTTGTTTCAAGAGATATGCAAAATCAAAACGAAAAAAGCATCAAGAAATTGTTGATACGATATTGATGAAACATTGCATCAACGTCATTTAATCGAAACAAATTTTAAGAGAAACAGAAATATCACATGTTTATGAATATAACTGTTAATTGGGTCTAAATTTCCGAAAAAACTATTGCTGAAAAAAAGTGCATCAAACTTTGTCCATTCGAAGCAAATATTGATGAATTCTTAAAGTTTGGCTACTAAATAATGTACTTGAAACATGATCCCTTAGTTCTTTAGTTCCAGACGTTTCCGTGAAGGCAGGTGTTGAAAGATGAACTTTGAGAATTTCTGAAAGGACAGATTGCAGAGGGAAAACAGTACGAACATTTCTAAAAAAGCCCTGACACTTGTCGCTTAAAAGGGTTTAATGAAACAGCTTCTATACTATACAATTGAAAAAAGTATGTCGAGAATGAAGCGATATCGGCATAGTAGTGTAAATTAACCCTTACTTGGATTTTTTTTCTAAATACTCCATTCCAACTAATCCAATTTGAACTAATTTTCTATTCGATCAAAAAAATGCACAAAAAAGTCAATGACCTAATACATCATTGCCATTATGCCTGATGTACCTAAGTTCGTCGGTTCGTTTACTCAAGATTATCTGCAGATACCGCATCGGGTGGCAATTTCACAAATGCGTTCCAATTGCTCACTCAGTCGCTTTATCCCAACGCGACGCAGCACAGAGGGACAATTAAAACACTTTTATGGTTTAAAGGTTTCATTTCACTTTCCACAATGTTATTTTTATTTTCCAATCTTTAGAGACAAATTGCCTTTCAAATGTTCACTTTATTTGTATGCTGATGTTTTTTTTTTTTTTTTTTTTCATTACCCTTAAGCCATTTGATCAACGAAGAAAAAAAAAATAGAAATATCTACCACGCAATGTGAATAATGTATCTATTAACTATTTTTCTTTGCATTATTTGAAATAGACGTTCCTTTTTGCTTTTTTTTTTTGATGGCAATGAAATCTCAAGGGAATCATTCGACTCTATCAGCCGTGCCATGTTGTTGTTGCCTTGTATTTGAATTTATTGCTACGCAGTTTTTTTTTTGCATGAAATAAAGTTACAAATGGCAACACACGCAATGTTAACATTAATGAACGTTGTAGATTTTAATTCATTACAACAAATTGTTTTAATGACACTTGGAGTAGGATCTAAGGAATATATTACTCTTGGCGATGATGGTAGCTGAATATGAGGATTCAAACATGCAATGCTACGTTCGAAGAGCTTCGAGCGTTAACGTGTGTGTTGTGTTACCTTCAACTTGGATTTGGATTTTCTTCGATTTATTCGAGCGAGCTGTTCACATTTAATCATTTGAACATTAAGTTAATTGGGATTCTTTTCCAGATCTCATAGGAAAATTCGACTAATACTTAGTTTAGAAGTAAGGTTAAGCTAATAGCAGACATCTACTTCTACAGTTCCTTGGAAGGATCATGAGTAGCTTCGGTGAAAAGTACTGTGTAAGATTTAGTTTTTAATATTTTGGAGAGTATTTGGCTTTAGCTCTCTAAGAAATCCTATTAAATTCTTCGAGTTCTCAGCAGACACCAAATTAAGACATTTTTAACTCTTGTCCGTTGATAATTATTTTTAGGGTTCCGTACCCAAAGGGTGAAAACGGAACCCTATTACTAAGACTTCGCTGTCCGTCTGTCCGTCTGTCCGTCCTTCACAAGGCTGTATCTCATGAACCGTACAACTTAGACACTTGAAATTTGGACAGATGATGTATTATTGAGTTCCCTATAACAACAAATACTAAAAACTAAATAAAAAAATATTTATGGGGGCTCCCATACAACAAACGTAATTTTTTGCTCGTTTTTGCTATGTTTGTCCGTCCATCACCAGGTTGTCTCTTTTCTTCTTTAGAAATTTCTTGAAGTCTGTCCCTGTTAGTTCTTCTTTTTGCTGATTTGCGACTTTTCCTTCACTCACACAAACAGCTTTACCTACATGTAAATTATAGAAATTCTTTTAGAAGAAAAGAGGCAACATATGTATGCTTTTAAAGCTAAGTTTTCTTCTATTCGTGTTCGAATTCGAATAGAAAAAAAAAATAGAAAAAAAAAAAAAATGTCAAACCACAATCAACAAGTCGGTATTAGATTCTCTCATAAAATAATATAACATCAGGATTAATTGTTTTCAAACGTAAGTTCTTTTTTATTTTATTATCAATGGAGGTGATTTGAGTGATTTCTAGAAATATTAAAAAAAAAACACTGTGCTGAGAAAAAAAATTACTGAAATTTCTCAGTGAAATATTTAAGCAAGATTGGCAAAAGACATCGTGGTGACAGTTTTTTTAGAAAAGATCGCGCCAAAAATGTTCTCGTTTGTGTGAGTAAGAAGCAGCTTTACCTATACATGTAAATTCCAGAAACTCTTTTAGGAGAAAAGAGCCAACCTATGTATGCTTTTAAAGCTCAGTTTTCCTCTATTCGTGTTTGAATTCGAATTCGAATAGAAAACAAAATAAGAAAAAAACGAATGTCAAATAAAGAACAAGAAGTCAGTATTAGATTTTCTTACCGACCAAATTTTAAAATCTTAAAAATTAATCTAAATAATAATAACTTCTTATTATTCTATAATTCTATACATATAATTTCTTCTTGCTGCTTCTTCTTCTGCTGCTAATACTAAATCACTGAATTAATTATGAATTATTAAAACTACTGTTAATCCTAAAATATTAAATTAAACTTACAAAAGAAGTACTGGGAGGTCTCGATCCGATTTTAAAGAAGTTATTATTATTTATACATATACATACATATTTATTTTTGAGACGTTAAAAATTAATTGCAAATTTAATAATGACTTCTTGTTCCTTGTTTGACATTCGTTTTCTTTTCTATTTTGTTTTCCATTCGAATTTGAATTCGAACACGAATAAAAGAAAACTGAGATTTAAAAGCATACATAGGTTGGCTTTTTTCTTCTTTGCGGATTTCTGGAATTTTTGAATTTACATGCATAGCTGTCTCTGTTTCTTCTTCTTTTTGCTGATTTGCCAGTTTTCTTTCACTCACACAAACAAGATCATTTTTGGCGCGATCTTTCCTAAACAAACTATCAGTTCGTCGTCTTCTGCAAATCGTAATAGCCTGTTACAATGAGAAATTTAAGCAAGTGTTTATTGAATAAAATAAATGTTTAAGGGGCTCCCATACAACAAAAGTGATTTTTTTTTTTGCTGTTTTTATAGATAATGGTACGGAACCCTTCGTGCGCGAGTCCGACTCGCACTTGCCCGTATTATTTATTTTTTGTTGGAGAATTGAGTTCCAGGACTTTTTCATATGCATTCCTTCAATTTAATATTATTCGTTGTAGTTGCCAACGACTAGTTGAAGTTGGTTGCGTAACATAAATTTTAGTTTTTTCTCTAATTAAGCTTCGACGAAATTTTTGACTTTTCCACTTTTTATCACAAAATTTTCTTCTGAAAAATTTCTGACAGAGTTTTCTCGTTTAATTTTTCCATCTACGACCTATTAAAACAATTTGCAGAAGCAAGGAAGAACGGTACCGAATCCCAAGTCAAGAGTACAGAAGACCTGCATCGGAAGTTGAATGAAAAAAGAACAGAATCTTATAAGACCAGCCGAAACCACCATCTTTGAATAAACCAATCAGAAGAAATAAATTGGTCAGGGGATGAGTTAAGCAAAGTTTGGTCTTAGAAATTCTCAAGGTTTATTTCGGAGATGAACATATTTACGTAAGGGGCTTCTAATCAATAGTTATTCGCAATATTTTCGAGTCTTGAAAACAAACTGTGAAAATATCAAGACCACCAAAATTAAGACAATAGCTTGTCTAGTTTCTTCTACGCTGTCATGGGCGTCCTTAAAAAAAAAAGACACAATCACTTGTTCACTCTAAATGCGACACCAAACACTCACTTTAAGGAGTTGCAATGACTTTTTTTGCATTCCATGTGGGTTTTTTGTCGCTTTTTGTTGTTTAACAAACCAATATGTAGAAATGGGCTCCGTCGATCATAATTATTTTGGATACGAAATCATCCTGTTCTTGCAACAAGATCAAGAGAGCATGGGAGTACGTTATTCTCGTTTGACAGTCAATGGAAAGATATTCGTGAACAGTTTGGCATTGCAATGGCACATGTTTAAATCCCTCATTTAAACTCGTTGCAACGAACTCTGCTGATGCCTATTTTCGCATCGTCATCGTCTCGTCTATGCTTGACATATTCGGTCAAATTCTTACAAAATCTTTCGTTGTACGAAGCACGCAGCTAAACGACAAACAAAGCGACGAGGAAATTCAAGCTGCGTTAAAGCAACTGACCAAAAATACGAAGGAGCCATGGAAAAAGTAAGATGTCCAGCTGGAGTCACCGAAGAATTCTAAATCATAGTAGATGTACACAAGGGAACCGTTTTGAGTCAGTCCTTCACTACCTGCTTGAAGGTAAAGTGACGGGCCCCAAAGTGTATGAGTTATTCTTTGCTGACTATGGAGCCGTCATAATCAAGGATCCTTTTTCTTCACTGCAACGTTCACTTGATATATGGGTGGAATTTTTGGTGGGGAATGGGCACCATATACTTCCAAAAAAAAAAAGACAATAAATATGCTGCATGTGTAAACAGCAGTTTTGAGTTGGTCTCAAAAATGGAACAATCCAAAACTGAAAAGCTTGCTTACGCTTTCTGAGTTCAACCCGGTGAGCTCCACAGGCGGATCACTAGTGTGCAGTAGTCAGGTTGGAGAGTTGTAATCCACCTGAAATCATAACAGCTCTGAAAAGAAAACGAAAGAAGAAGAAACTGACAGTAACTCCACTGTTTTAACTTGTTGTCAGTTATCTATCTGTCTACAACAATGAAGTCAAAGCACTCTGACATTTGACGCCATTTGCAAATTAAGGCACGTTCACATTATAGCACTTCTTATGAACCAACTTGTTAAAGGAATTAAATGCAACTGGAAGATACCCAGTTTGCGGCACCAGGAGATTTACCAAGCAATTTCGATAAACACTAAAGTGCTCCATGTTACAGTCCATGGCCATCAAAGGATGAAATATTTTCAACAATCAAGTAGAGGTTGAATCACTGGATGGGAAAATTCGCATGCTAACGAAATTTTCTTGAGCTGAGAGAAAGGATTTACACTTTCTGCTGTCAAGAGAATGTACAAAACTTAAGAGCTGAGTAGGAGCTTCATCCCTCATTGAGGCAAAGCAAGAAGCAAAGAATCCTTCGAGTCCAAATTCTATATTTCGAAAAATTGTATAAAGAAGCGCTCAGTTTTGTTGTTCTGCTATTTTAAAAGACTATACCATGAGACCTTTGTCCCAGGCAACATTGTACGATATTCACAGAATTTCAGGAAAGCTGAGTCAAATTTTAAATATCCTAGTACAACATACGAAACAGTCGGAAATAGGCATGGAACAATTCCAATCTCGTAGATCGTAGAGTTTCCCAAGTCAGTAGGGTAAATTCTTCAATAGTGTGATTAAGTGACTCCAGTTAACCAAGACAGGACCAACGACCAAGATGAATAAGGACCGAAAGTAAAACAAATTATGGCTACTGACATTGGCTGGAATTTTTGAAAAAAGTACAATATTTAGTGATTCTACTGATTTCTTGTGAGCTCAACCATGTGAGTTCAATTTAAAGAAACTACTTCTAGCTCATCTATTTTCTAAAAAAAAAAAAAAAAGTTTGTTCTTATTTCAAACAAAAGCTTACAACAATACCATGTGAAAAAAGTTCATCACCTTCTATTGTCTATAATCCAAACTGCCCCAGCACAACCCCAAAGAAATGAGGTTAACCCCAATTGCAAAGGCTAGGAGCTAGGTGGTTGGTTGGTATGTCTATGTACAGCTGTACTACTAATAGTTGGGAAAATAAAAATGAAAATGAAAAAAAAAGAAAAATCGTTACGAGCATTATTATTTGTTTTTCTTTCTCATTGCAAAATATTTTCTCTCCTTGTGATGATGGCTGCTGAAGTGGCAGTAGCAGTAGCAGAAGGTGTCACTTCCATAGGCTAAGTCGATAAATTTCGATCGCATATTGATTTAATATCTCGCATATAATGCCATATGCGCATATATGGAGCCATAGGTTAGTGTTTCGGTTTCTGTTTCTATTCCTATTGCTATTGCTGTTTCTATTTTTCTAGACTTAAACTAAAACTAAATGATGGAATTGCTATAAATATTTGCCTATGCTACGAGTATATGTGCTGGGGATACCCTTGTGGGGTTTCATTTTGCAGAAAATAAAATTAAAACAACAAAATAAAACCAAGCTGCTTCAATGATCCGTTAACAACCGAAGCCTTAGTTTATACAATACAACTACAGTTGTTGAGCACACAATAATTAGCGAAAATGTGCATTGCTGAATGGGAATTAAAAATACAGAAAAAAAATAAAAGGAAAGAAAAATGGCTCTTCCACTTTTTCAATATGCTGTCTGTATGCTGTATGGAAACTCATGTGTACATATTGATTGGGTTTTAAAGTGAGTTATTGCCAGCCTAAAGAGTTAATTTAAGTTAGAATAGCCCCGGGAAAGTTTTAAATTAAAATCGATATTCACACTATGATGCATTTACAAACTCAACAATCGACATACCATGTTTAACTAATTTATTGATGCTTTTGTTGGATGTTTTTCGTATAGGGGTGGAAGGGGTTGAACATTTTGTTTGCATACCTGAAAATAAAAAAAAAAGTTATTTTTATTGATTTTGTTATTTAAAATTTTTTAAATATGTACATGTAAGCAGTTTATTGAAGTGGACATTTTGAAATTGTATATTGAGCCGGGGAAATGGTGCATGATAATTTTATTTACATATTGGAACGCATTGTTTATGTGCGTTGGTGGGACGAAGAGTTATGTTGCGATTGGACTAGATTCCTTAGGGATTTCTAAGTTGAGAAACAATAATAGGAAGAATAACAGAAACTACCCTTAAAAGTTGCTATAAGAAAAGAATTATTATTTCCAGTTAAAGTGGAGTGGTTTCAAAATATTTTTTAGAATGATTTTTAATTTTTAATCGAGAATTGATTTGAAAAATTTCAAAAACATTCATTCATCTTTTAAAATTTAGCTTTAAAATATTGGTAGTAAATTATGTTCGATGCATTTTGTAGTGCAGCTAAGGAATGACCTCTACAATTTTATTTACGTGTGAAATTGGGCTCGAGGATGAGTTGACGGGCATTTCCAGCAATTCAAGTACAATGGGGAAATTGCTAAGGGCATCGGGATTTTTCAAGGGAACATTGTCTATAAAAGAAGTGATATAATAAAGAGGCATGGAACATTTGAAAGATCATTTCCGAAAAAAAATGTCGGTTCTGCCCGAGGCCCATATCACATTCAATGCACTCTTCTAAATTTTAGAATTATATTCAGGAGACGCAGGTGAGTAGGTTAGGTTAGGTTTGGTAAGGTTAGGTTAGGTATGGTAAGGTTAGGCTATGTAAGATTAGGTTAGTTTGAAGTGGTTGTCCATGTATAAGCTTACAAGCTAGCCAGTCCAAAGAGGACCGTTGTGATACCACAAGTTTGGGGTGTTACCCCTTAAAAACTTACAAATTTCGAACCAATTATACCTTGTAACGAAGCGCACAAGAGAATTGATGTTTTAACCCATCAGTTCCATCAAATGTCTGAACAAAATTTCTCCCAAAAAAATTTGCCGTCTATAAAAATAAGAGCGGGCATGTACATAGGAAGTGGAGAATTGTTTCCTCCTCTTCTTCGTCCATATACAGCTTCTGCAAAAGTCGTTTGGGATCACACCAATCTCGCGGTGTGTCTACCTATGAGATGTGCTGTCTGATTAGAGATATCAAAGCCCTTGAGCGCTTCTGATCCAGCTTTGGCCAATTAAGCTTTGTCGCTAAGACATGTGTTACCACCTGTCCACCTAAAATTTGTCCCCTCATATAGTGGGTCAAATATCTGAATGAATAAGGATGCGTCATTAAATTTATCATTAAAAAATGGCAACCTTAGAACTTTGTAATTACAAAAATAACTTACTGTTTAAAGAAAAATTAAATGAATAATTAGAAAAACAACCTAAGCTGCAGTGCATTGGATACCCTATTCCCTATATTTGATAATGTGTATGCGTTCGCCTCCCACAGTCAGCAGATGTTCCAGTTTCAGAAACAAAATTCTTCTTTAGCAGACAGAAAAAAATTCAATAACATTAATTTTGTGCGGTGTGATGTTCAATTAGTGCTGGCACAGTAAAAAAGGCGTGTGGCACGCCCAAAGTTGAGAATTTGTATTGCCAAGGCAATTAGTATGAGCTAAGTTATATTCAATTTTATTGTTGCAGATCAATTTGAACAAAACAAGGCAAAACTTAAATTTTTAAAAATTAGATTTTGAATTTAAAAAAAGCGATTTTTAACTATTCTTGAACCACACTCTGCTACGAAACCAAGGAATATAAATCTAAGTGTTCATCTGTTTACTTCAAAACTGCGACCGAAAGTTAAAAAACGTTAAAAAATTAATGCATTATACGACTTTTGACGAAAACTCCCCTTAAAAGTGGGCGTGTCTTAAAAATTTCAAGCACTAACTGAGCTTTGATCATTAGTCAGTATTAAGGCATATGTATGTGTAAAACTACAGCTGAATCACACAGGTTTTTAGCGATCGTGTCCGAGTAAAGGTATTTTATAAAAATCACGCCCTTAAAAGTGGGCGTATTGAAAAAACTTGCACAAGAAAGTGTAGAGATATATTTTTCATATAATGAACGCAAAAAAGGCTAAAATTGAATATTGGTACATTGCATTTTTAAAACTTTCATGAAAAGTGGGCGTAAGCCTTGCCCAAAATTCAAAAATTTCTTTTCATACACAACCTTCTTAGTTTCGACTAAGAGAAACACAAATTTGGGCTTGTGGATTTATTATAAATACCGTTTATTTGCAATTTTTTATAGTTTTCTAATGAGAAGCGGACGTCAGCCACGCCCAAAATCAATTTTTTGATTTCATACACAAGATAATTATGTACACGTTATACCTGCGAAATTTAATAATTTCGCTCTAATTTAATTGTTATTGTTATTTTATAAAAACAATATTGATGGTTTTGTATGAAAACTGGGCGTCAGCCACGCCCAAACTGACATATTTTTATTTTATTGGAAGAAGATTCACCTAAAGCTTGCGTGTGTAAACATAGTTTCATTTTTCCAAATTGAGGTTGTTTCACAAAAATGGCGATTGTGGGCGTGTTTGTGGCCGGATTTTACAGGGTCAAGAACTTAGCCTTACTCTCGACCCAAAGATCATATATACCAGCTTTCTAGCTCAAAAATTGCGACCTCTAGAGAGTATACATACGGACGGATGGACGGACGGACATCGCTAAATCGACTAGGCTTTTGATTCTGATTCAAAATATATACGAGTACATATACTTTTCTATACCTAACGGTATTATTTCTCTGTTACAAACTCCACACCAAATACAATATATACCCTTCTAGGGAATAGGGTATAAACAAACCAAAATGATGAACGTTGCTTATGATATGAGAAACTCTTTTGAAGGGTGTCACTCTCTTTTTGTCTATTCTTTCTAGTTTCGTACTTCCTGTCAAAATGCATTGAGTTTTTGTCACTCGGGTAAAAGCACCACCATTATTTCCGTTTCAGTGACAAAATGAAGGCAAATGATGGAAAATATAGGGGTTTTCAAATGACGCTTGTAAATTTTGGCAACCTGTGGCGACCATGTTGTTTTGGTGACAACAACTGTCAAATCAAGATAACAGCATAACAGCACGTCCAAATGACATAACATCTACTCGCCCTTATTGAATTACTTATTTCAGTTTTAAATTGTTTAACTTTTAAATTTTGTAGTTTGCACAGTTCTCTCTACGAAGTACAGTAAAGTACGAAACAACGAAGCAAGAGAACATACTATGAAGAGAAATAAACTTCATAATTTGGTCGAAGTCTTCGAAACAAAATGAATTCCCTCTACTATTATTTGTTCTCTTGGAAATGCCTTATAATAAAAATCACTGTCAATCTTAAGCCCAGAGCTATATAATGGAAAACGGCATGAAGAATTTGAAAACTCTTGTTTTGACATAAGCTTTTTTGAAATATAAAATTATAAAAACAGGCCTTGATAATTTTCCTAAGACTACTCCATAAAACAACTAAAAACAATAAATATTTCAAAAATGACATCAATTCAGCACCCCTCTAACACCAACATATTTCAGTGTTCATAATTAGGTGCTGTAAATCTGATGTACTTCCATGCCAACATCACATAAAGTTCGTTATAAAAGCCAATCCCCATTTGCATTTCAACCAACAAATGACTGTATTTGTGTGTGAACAATTTTATCGACTATCCAAGTAATTCCACAACGAAGTTTACAAAACATTCCCTCAAGCAACTGTCAATAACTCTGGAATAAATGTCTATCTCTCTCCCCTCGAAGCTATATAAAGTCCATAACATTTAACAAATTGAATCCCATCACGCAGAGCAATAATTTTCAACTTCCATCCAGGATAAACAAATTCAATAAAATCTATCATTCTCCACTGCAGCAGTGCAGCAATGCGGCAAAACTTTGCAACATTGAATCGAACATACCAAAAAGAAAAATACCTGACCGTATCACCCGGCGACGGCGACGATCTGCGATACGTCAGATAAATTAACATTTGAATATTTGTTTCGTTCCCCTCGGACAAAGTTCGAATTTGATGTCCAAGTCCACCACTTTCTTTTCTGCAGCGCAGTTAATTTAAGAAATTACTAAAAAAAAAATACGCCAGCAGAGAAAATCGACAGATCTGAAAATCTGAGCCGTATAAGCAGAAAATCGTGAACCAATTTTATGGCACTGCATAAAATTTAATTTGAAAAAATCAATTTTCAATTGGCAGTAATTACTGACAGATAGATTGTAAAGAAATAAAAGAGAAGGGGCTATCACTCACCGCTGCACGGCGCTGAGAGAGGAGAAGCAGTAATCACTCCCAAGCAATTCATCTTTTTACTCAGTCGTCGCGTCGGTCGTTATTTTAACTCCTTACTCTCCTGACTTTTCCCGATCCTGACAGATCTATAACAACTTAATGGATGCTAATAACTCAAATAGCTAAGTAGCTATAAAACGGCAGGCGAACTGCGGTGACTTTCTGCGGCACGCCCCACCAGCAATCCAGAGTTGGCCCGAATCTCCTGTCGACCGCCTGGGCCTGTCCGCCTCAGTCATGGTGGTGTTTAAATGATCTACGAAACGATCGTGCTTGGATGGCCACACCAGACACCACCGACCGCCAACGTGCGCGATCACAGTGTCAAAGGCCGTGTAAAACTTTAATTATTTATGGCCGTCTTGTCGCTGCGATCGCAAAGCAGCAGAAACACAAAATGGAAATCACACATTGGCCCAGCACGCAAGCAGCATCACCACCGGCGGCATCGGTATCGTCGTCGGGGAGCACTTTTCACAGTTGAAAGACAATTTTCACTTTCACTGTTGTTAGAGGCTCTCTGTCCATCAGACAGGGGCAATCGGTGATCGGTGGATTAGTGATCTTGGTGCAGAGCCAAGCAACAGTCATCATGTGGAAGATAATGACTCCTCCTCTAGAAGAAGGTACAGCATCAGAAAGCAGCAACAGCAGCTGTTGCACCCCGATCGATTGGACACGCTAGCCGCCACCGCCGCAACGAGTTCGGTCAGTTGCCTTGTAAGTTGGCCGATCGTTGCCATTGCCATGAACATGGAAACGACAGGCGGACAGACGGACGCGGACGTGATCGTGGATATCCATCCCCCTGTTAACGGACCATTCCACATTGTTCGTGATTTTCGTGATTTTAAGGTGCAACTCTCGGCACAACTGTTAACTGAGCTCATGTTGTTCTGCTTCTTCCACTCTGGGTTGGATACATCATCAGCCAGAGCGCAGGAAACTCGTTCTTTTTTTTTTCCAAAACCAGGAAAACTTGATGCTAATTTATTTTCACCGGTTCGCAGTTGGTTCGGATATCGGTTCTCTTTAAATTTTTTTTTTTTTCATTTCCTCTTTGTGTTTACACGAGCGATAGCCGCTGGTTGAGAATGGATTAATTGCTGGATGGATCGTGAATAAACATTTTGATGTTGAACACCTACTGTTCCAAAATGATTGAATTTAAGGATGGACACACAACAGGTGTGTGTGTGTTTGCTGTGTGTGAATACCGTCTGTATATGAGTGATGGGCAAGGATTTTTTTATGAGGATGATGAAGAACTTTTGATAGCTTGGTTCGATATGAAAAGTGATTAAAATGATTGAAGGGGAAAAGAAGGTGAAAGGCACCGATAAATTGAAGGGATTTATTATCTTCTTTAAAAATACTAACAGTTTTCAGAAAGAAGGAACGTCCATGTTTATTAATTAATGATGGAGTAAAATTTATCTGTATATCGACATTAGCAAATGAAGTAATATATTGGTTGTTAGCGAAGATGGGCTTTTCGAGACACAATCGATGGACGAGCTCCCTGTGTACAAAATATGAAATTCAACCGGCCAACCGGCTAAAAATAGGGTGGCGCTTACGTTGTGCCCACAGCGAGCATAGCGATTATGATGAGGTGTAGAGACTTCCATCTTCTGTCATGATTGCGCCATTTTACAAATAACGAACCAAGTGGCAGCTAAATTCCTGAAACGGAGTGAGGAGTGAAAGAAGTGGCGAAGCTTCGTAGTAGTTCAACAATGACACTCCAGTGGTCAGCTCCCAAGCGAGCTAATTTATCCTAAGCTGAATGGATTGTTCGTTTTATGGGGAGATCTTCTTTCCCTCTCGTACAGTTGAAAGTGTAATCAAAGATCTCAATACTCTCTCGCGGATAGAGTCTCTCCCATAGTTTTGAAAAGGTGAACTTCCAAGCTGTCAAAACTACTGCGTAAGCTTATCCACCTGTCCATAACTTTCCGAGTCTTTGGAAAACCGCGTTCGTCTAGTCAGTACCCTAAACAAAAATTGCACTTACGTCACTTCTTTCGTAGGTCATGGAAACTACGATAACCTATCAGTTCAAGAAATGCCTTGGAAACAAAATCTTGTAATGGGCGGCCACTTTTTTGGACGGTTTTCAGTGAAATATTCACAAAATAAAGTTGGTGTGCCCCAAGGTTCGGTTCTGTCACCGACTTTTTTTCTCATTTTTATTAGAGATCTTCTTTAAACATGGCTTCTCTCATATGTCCGCCGCCGCGGCTACGAGTCACATGGTCTATTCGAGCAGTCTAATCTTCCAATAAGTCTGGCCGTTTGGCGTCAATGGTAGCTTGATATTGGCTTCCAATGCTTCAAGAGTTGCTGGTTTGTCGGCTTATAAACCAATGACTCAACACAGCCCCATACAAAATAGTCTAGAGGCGTTAAGTATCACGAACGATGGGGCCCGGGCCAGTTAGTTAGTAGGACCACTTCTACATGGTGGGCCAAAAGCAATCACCCTATTGGAAATAACAAAGCAAAAACTCGATTCCACAATAATTGAAGCTTATCTCAAGGTTTTGCAGGTAGGTAACATACCAATCACATTGCTACCCCTAAACCGGAAGTAAAACCTCAACTAAAACTGCACAAAATTTAATCAGAGACTCTGAATGGCAGTTGAAATTTTGAAAAATGGTTTGCATACAGTTCAATCACTAAAACCTCATTCGGATTTCAAAACCTTACCACATACATATTCTTCCATAAGTTCACTATTTCTCAAAAATTCCAAACTGCTTCAAACCACATCACATTTAACATATCTGCGACGACGATGAAGACGAAAGATGGCGATGATGATGATGATGATGATGATGATAACAATAGGTTCTCGTCGTGTCTTTGAACTAATTAAAATCACATATGCTCAGCTGAACTGGAAACGCTATTTTTCAGCTGAAAAGTTATGTTCCCACATTTTCGAGTGAGTACAACATTCACCTAACCTCTGATGGCTCTGGCTCTTGCACACAGCTCACAATATTATTTCCATAAAGTTGAAGAAGCCACGCAACGAGGATTTTCAAAATAATTTGATTAAACAACAAAACCATTAAAACTAGGTCGACATCAGAGCACAAAACTTTTCCGCCGCCGCAACTTCCATTGCCATACATTTATACAAAAAACAACAACACAACTAACACACACATAATAAATGAATAAATGAAATTATGCTTTCATTTTCCCTCGTAATTAAGTCACAATAGTTCTTCTTACCCCATCGCATTGGTGGCAGCGGCATGGCAAGGAAAAACCATGGAATTGCCAAATTCTCTATCTTCTTGTGCAACAACCCCTCTTGGAAAACGTTTCGCAATTAATTCCGCCACAAGTGGCATGACACGACCTAGAATCTTGTGAATTCATATCACATACGTATTTAAGGAGCTTCATCAACTTTTGTGCTTAAAATGCGTGTCTCGAATTTCATAAGCCATGCAAATTCAGGAGAAGCATCCTTTCCAATTGTGAATGAAAAAAAAAAACGATGAAAAAGGAAAAGAGCTCGCAAGTGGGCTAATTGAATTGAGAAAAACCCTGTTCATCCGTGACGACGATGCTTCAGTGCGGTCGGTGGGTTAAAGTGACGCCCGCCCATAAATGGCTAACCAAGTACCTATACCCGTTCTGGAGGTTTCAAGATATAATCTGCGGATTGAGCATCTCCAAGAAGACGACGAAAAACAAGAAAGGACGGACGGACGGACGACGGCGACGACACGGAGTATAATTACTTTCTTTTCTTTGGCTAATTAAATTTTACATCACCATAATCATCGTGAGATCAGAGAAGTAGTTCCTTTTTTTCACTTTTTTACTATGGTTGCGCTTATTTTTTACTTGCTCTATAGGGCAAGTATTGGTTTCGTGCAGAAAAAAAAAATCGAGGTTTTAATCAAACATGACATTACGATGATAGAGAAGCCCAAAAAAGTGGTTTTCGCCATACCGTCCGTCGGTCTGTCTGTGCGTCTGTGCGTCTGTGCGGATGTGCGGATGTGCGCTTTTTCACGTCATGCTACAGCCTAAACGGCTTGACGGATTTTCTTCAAACTTGGTATATAGCAGTTTGAAGAAAAACCATTGTCGAGGTTTTTTTTATTTTGTTTTAGCCCGGCTCAAACTGGTACCTCTCAAGTAACGGCTTTTTTCAATTTGGATTTTCTCGAAAACGGCTCTAACGATTTTGATTAAATTTAAAATTAAGCTAACTTTAAGCATTTCTAACAAAACTGCGTTTTTTGTTTTTGCCTCAAATGGTCGTAACGAAAATCAGGTTTTAACGGTTTTTTTTCAAATAGCCATAAGTTCACAACGGCTTGATTGAATCAACTCAAACTTCGTTCGACATAGTTTTTCATAGTGTTCTATAGGATGGTTTAGTAATTTTTTCACTGAAGCCTTTCTAAACGGTGGCTTCCATACAACGAGCCGTTGAGTTTTAGCCAACTTTTTTTGGTTTTTTCTAATTTTCTCGAAAGTGGCTCTAACGATTTTGATTAAACTTTATGTGTTATATTCTTTTAGTGTTTTTAAGAGAACTGCGTTTTTAGTTTTTGGCTAAAAATGCAAATAACGGAGATCTGCTTTTAACGGCTTTTTTTCAAATGGCCATAAGTTGTCAACGGTTGCATCGAATTCACTCAAACTTTGTTTGGTATAGTTCCTTACAGCTTCCTATCAGATGGCATTGATTTTTTTTTCAGTTTCTCTTTTTTAAATGGTGGCTGCTATACAAAGAGCCATTAGATTTTGGCCAACTTTTTCGTTTTTTCTAATTTACTCAAAAAAGGCTCCCCCCATTTTTATGAAACTTTTTATATAACGTAATATAGAATACTTCAAAGCAAACTGCATTTTTAGTTTTTGGCTACACATGATAATAGCGGAAATGTGTAATATCAGTTTTATTAATTTGGCCATAAGCGGAAATTTATATCATTTATATCACCCAAAAGACGACATCTAAATTTGATATACTAAAGGTTACTTAAAGTTAGCTCCCGTATATCGAGTTTTGCAGTTTTAGCCAATTTTTTTTTAGTTTTTACCAAATTTTTCAAAAATGAGTTGTTCTTATTGATCGAAAAGTACTTTTGCACCCACAGAGCAAGTACGTGCGACCCAGTCGTGCATTTTATTTTTTATACTTAAGATACATGGAACCAACACCCATCAGTTGCAGACTCGAGGATGTACATTTCTACATACATACAATTAAAACTCAAAAAGACGTTGCACAGTGAAATATATTACGAGTACCTAGTGGATTTTAGAGATGAAATCTTTCTGAGTACACTTCTGCTGCAGTTGTATGAATTTTCATCTCGGTTTTAATTTTTTTTTTTTTTGTATCTTTCAGTAGGATTTCAGAAAAATTAATTAACTGTGGAGTAATTATTATTGTGAATGCTTATTTGGTGTTCTTCCAGCTGTTGTTGAGTTGTTTTGTTTCGTTTCGTTTTTTTCGAGTGCATAACAACTTTTAATTTTAATTTTGTTGGGTGAAGGATTTAAGGAATCTCAAGGCTTTAATTATTGCTGAGTGATTACACAAATCAAAAAAATACGTTGCAGATTTGATACGAAATGATGTACACACTATTTTATTTAAAATTCAACCGAACTACACAACAACGAATGGTTTACGTACAGAAAGCGTGCAGTTTAATTAAAGTCTACTAAAGTTCAGTTTTTAAAGATTGTTATCTGTTCGTTTTATTTATTAGATTTAAGGGCTCGGCGTAATCTTTAATGTTTTTTTATGTCAAAGTACATTCGTTTAGTACGGCTAAATATAGTTCCACTGTAGTGATTACCAAAAGTATGTCACTTAAAGTGTGGCTCAAAAAAAAAACCTATGTGGATCATATACTCTCGTCGAACCATGGTTCGAGTGTGCTTAAAACGAATAATTTACGTGCAGAAAGCGTGATGTTAAACGATGGTCTGATAAAACTTCTTTCTTAAAGCCGTTCTTTCATCGTTTGGTTTTAAGAGCTGGGCGTTATCATAAATGTTCTTATTATGACAGTGGGAGAGCAAAGGCTTCTCACATTCGTGTAGTTTGGCTGAAGATAAAATTTTTGTATTTGAAAGTGAGTAGGTATCGAGTGGTAAGAAAGTGGCTGAAGTAAAAACCCATGAAATGGATTGAGGTATTGTGATAATCTGAATTAAAAAATACTCTTGAAACATATTGATCATACAAGGAAAGGTTTACGTGCAGAAAATGTGAAGTTAAACGATAGTCTAATATATGTTCTAGATTTGCTTAATTTTTGTCTACTTTTGCCGGCTTAATTTACTTATGTCAGGAGGGAAAAATAGAACCTTAAAAGGTTTTTCGCATTCGTGTAGTGCAGCTAGACATTGTGGCCACTGCACTTGACAGTAAAGTTCTAAAGCGTGCAAGGTTTATGACATTTACGATTTTTCGTCTTCGTTATTTTTGTTTAGTTTTTCGAGCGTTGCCTTTTATTTGAAGTATCAAAAAGGAAGCAACAAATAAGCCAGTAAGAGATTCTTATACTCATTTGATACGGTTAACCGAAAAGCTTTGCACATCCGTGCAGTACGACTTAATATTAAACAAAACTGTTGGTATTTGAAAGTTCTATCGAAGTTGGACTTGAGGAATAACTTATATGAATCAAAGAATTGAAGAGGTCTGAATGACAACATTCTCCAGAACCAGATTCCGCTTTCAACAAATGGTTTACGAACAGAAAGCGTACAGTTTGTATACTGTGTTTTTCAAGTGATTTTAGTTTTGAGGTCTTGCCTTTGTTGTTTTAAATGCAAAAATGCGAGGGGAAAAAATAAACTGATGTACAATGTTAATATTTCGTTGAAATTTAGTTTTACGGGAGGAATGCAAGTGATGGAGCTAGGGCAATTTATATTTCGATGTTAAATTGTCACCAATTTTTTTAAGGGGCCTGTGGCATAGTGAAGCAGACTGAGAGTCCGGAGCTATCCATCTAGCGGGTATTAATTCTTGCGAAGTATTGACAAATACACAGAGGTGTGCTTGATATGCCATTACTAACAGAGGGTTCTTTCTAGAAATATAGCGTTTAACTAAATTAAATTTCTTTAAGCTGTCTAGGAGAGCGAGCACCTGCACAGCCTTTGAAGATTTATAAGTCAGATCATAGAGAAAGACGAATTTTCTTCGAAGAAATGTTCAAAATTTGGCAAAGACATCAAATATGAAAATGGACGGCAGCATGGACTTTTAACGGAAGAGTGCTAAAACAAATTTGGGGACGTCTGGCAAAAATGTTGAGATTTGAAAGAAATCAAAAGCTTATACATTTTTTGGTCGTTGATCTTCTTTTCAACGAAGTTAGGATTTTGAGATAAGATGATAAGATGCTAGAAATCATTACACCAATGATTGCAGCGTAATGGCTTACTAACCCTTTTGACAGAATGAAAAACATAATTTTTTTTATTTTAAATTTTCTGAACATTATGGGTCATTAATTTCTGGAATATTATCTTTCTTGATGTATAGCTGATGTACTTATTATCTTATCGTCGTCTTTTTGTCGTCTTCATCGTTGTGTCATGTCATACTGGAATAATCTTAAATTCAAATTAATTTCCGCTTCATAAATCACATATAAAACAAAGCCAACTTGTGCAAAAGGAGACGACTATCTGACGACAACAAAAAACTATCCCACTTTATAGAATCCCAACTTGCAGATACTTTCTCTCCCATAGTCAAAGGAAGTATAGAAGACCACATAAACAAAAAAAAACATACCTATCCAACCCACAAACTTAGGGTAATAAAACAGGAGAAACAAAAAACCATAGACATTCTTCCACATCACATTGCAGCGTCACAATCCTCTTCTCATCATCCATTCATCTAAAAGTGTAGTTGCTCTATGTTTTTCTTCCATCATTCCATTGAATTTTTTTTTTATAACTTTTGTATGCATGTAACTCTCCAGTCTCCACTCTTCACTCTCAGCTAACTTGTGTGCAGCATAATTAATGGAGATTTCCCCCATTTTTTTACATTTTCCTATTCTCTATTACATACTGTCAATGAATGAATGCAATTTCCCCCTCATCCCATCAGCATCATCATCCAGGGAATATGCATTCAATGTAAAGTGCATAAATTTAATGATTCATCATGTTGCACTCTATACGTTTTTTAACAACTATAGTCGCCATTATTGCCGGTCACAGTGGATCTTTTTGACTTTTTTGTTGGAAAATTTGAGCTGTTTTATTTTATTGAAATTCGATATGAACAGTAAATTTCAAATTAAACTCAACTAGTGCAAAAATGCCGATACACACAATTTCACACAACAACAATTGAATGCGGTGTCTCGAGTCTCGTTGAAATGATAGCAAGCATGTAGAATGGACTGCTTTAATTTTGACGAGTGCATTACTGACTGATACTTAAAATTCAAATCGATGCGTGTGATATGATTCTGATTTTCGTCACGAAAAAATATCACTATGTCCCACTGTGCGGTGGTGAGTATGAGTACTAATGGCTACTAGGTATAGTGTGTGCGGTCGTCGTACTAACTTCCACCTCTGATTGTCTATCGAGTACTTGTCTTGCTGCAGTAGGATAAAACCTTTTTTTTTTTGTGTTATCCTTTTCTCGGTCTTTGCTGCCATATTTTATCTCAGATGTACGAGTACACGTTTCCATTACTTCTTGTTTGAATTAGTTTTTCAGTTCGTTTTTTGTTTTGTCTGCTTTCAAACAAAATGTACTTTGTCATATCTAAAGTGGAGCATAGTAGTGTTTGCGATTAAAAGCCTTGTTAGGGGATTAGTAGGGGGAGGAGGGTTATACTATATTATTATAAGAGGAAGTGTCCTCAGGTTTTGACATGACATGAAAGAGGGAATATTTCATTCAAACAAGGATGCAAAAAAGGGCTCTATACATTTATGTTGCAAGAGAAAGGAAAGCGCTCCACTTGGCACTTCATATGTCAGCAATGGGACACAATGTCGAACACACGGATGCCATGTGGCAAGGGTGTAGGTATGGTACGCTTTACGTACATAATAGTTGTAGACTGAATAGAGTAGCTTTAGCAGCTAGACGTACAGTGAGTGTATTTGTGCTGCCAGAGGAAAGCGCAATGTTTTATTTTAGTCTTTGTCGTTTGTGTTCATTTTTTTGTTTTTTTTTTTTTATATTTTCCTGTTTGTGTTTTGAATGTCATAAGTCATAAGTAGAAGTGATCTACTTGTTGCCACTGTTTGAAGTAGATCAAAGATGTAATTAAGTGCTGCAAGCTGTTTAGTTTTGTTCTTAAGTTGGATACACAATAAAAGATTAAGTAGAACAATCTTTCGGATGGGTTGATGATGTACATTGTACATATGTGATGGATGATGATGATGATTCCTGCGGCTTATTTTGAAGCGGATGTGTTTTCTTTTAGAAGTCTTTAAGACCATGAGAGCTGATGAGATCTATAACAATACTTTGGAAGAAGACGAGAAAGCAATCCAAGACTGAAATAATATTTGACGATAATAAACTAAGAACAAAATACTTTCATGTAACAGCACGTTGAACATCAGCGTTTTTGTTACACCTTTAAACTTTCGCGCAAGTTATATTTTTTAATCCTTGCTACCTAAAGGAATATTATAAATACGAATGTGTTGGTTTGTAACGTGTTCACGTCTTAACTACCCAACAGTAGTACGTGTGTGGATTAACAGCGAGATTGGGATGGCCCTTAATGATTCTCGGAACGAATACTCTCTCAACGTATATACGCTAACTCTCAACTCATTTTTTGAAATCTATTACCGGCTCTTATGAATATTTCAACCATAACTGATTCTGAATTATATGTACCCCAGTGTAAAATTCCATGGTGTAAATACTAGAATAGACCTTACCAGTGCTGTCGACATAAGAACATTGAATCAGTTTCGTTGCAGGCAATAGTAGTAAACTGATTTTTGTAATACTTCAATGCAATGTGCAGCACATTGAACAAAATTTTATTTGAAATATGAACTGCCGAAGCAGCGAGTTTAAAAGGGTGTTTTTTTTTTAGAGGTATAGAACTTTGAAATGGAATAAAATAAAGATAATTTTTTTAAATTGACATGAAATTTACTTTATTCGAAAGATAATCTTCTGGCATTACAATTAAAATATGATTTCTAGAATGTGACCGCCACGGCTGGCTCGGACGTAGTCTAATCTGGAGGTCCAATTATTGATGATTGTGACCGTATATCGGCAATAACGGCGTGAATGTTGTCCTCCAAGTGGTCAATCGTTTCAAGCTTATCGGCGTAGACTAGCGACTTCACATATCCCCACAGAGAAAAGTCAAGCGCCGTTAAATCGCATGATTTTGGGGGTCCGATTCAAACGATCAAAACGCGAAATTATGCGCTCATCGAACATTCCCTTCAACAAATCGATTGTGGCACGAGCTGTGTGACATGTTGCGCCGTCTTGTTGAAACGACAGCTCCTGCACATCATGGTTGTTCAGTTGATGAACAAGTCAGTAATCATGGCTCTACAGCGGTCAATATTAACTGTGATGTTCTGGCCAGCATCGTTTTTAAAGAAGTAAGGACCAATTATTCCACCAACCCATAAAGCACACCAAAAAGTCAGTTTTTGTGGATGTAACGATGTCTCAACATCACTCCAAATACGGCAGTTTTGTTTATCCGTATCCATTCAACCAAAAGTGAGCTTCATCGCTGAACAAAGTTTTCTAGTGAAAATCGTTTCACGAGTATAACCATGTTTTTCAAAATAAATTTGCACATTTTGAAAGCGTTGTTCAGACGTCAGTGTATTCATGTTGAAATGTTAAACCAAACTTAAAATAAATCACAGCACAGCTGACAAAATGGGCGTGTGTTGAAATAGTGTTGCCAATAATTTTAAGTTCGATACCTCTTAAAAAACACCCGTTATAAGGAAGTTCCGTTGTTATCAAAACAGCTTTTTACCGAACACACCCCGTGTTACTGGAATCAAAAACTTACAACAAAGTATTTTTTTTTTAATTTTTTAAGAAAGGAATCGTACACACTTTGTGGGAGAAAAAATTAGCAGGTGGTTTCACCATTTTGTAGCCCAGCTCTAATGTGTTCTCCGTGAAAGCTTTTAACATATTGTAAGGAATGGACTGAAATACTTTTATAGCAATGAGGTTTGAGATCATAAGAAAAGGGATTTTATTTCTTGGGAATCGGTTTAAAAGAATTTATCAGAAGGAGGAAGGTTGAGCAGTCTGGAACTGGGGTCTCAAATGCTGCACAAACATCTTAAGCTGGCAAGTCGGTGTCGAACAAAAATATTTAGTCCGGCTGTAAAGTCCCAACAGCACGAGCGATTAAGGACTCTTCACAAGAAGCGATACTTAACAGTTTTTTTTTCATTAAGCGTGAACTGATTTGACGGCCATGTTGTTTTTGTGACATCTATCAAATCTGTTGTTAATTATCAAGTTATACAGGGTGATTCACCAGCGTTGTGCCAAAAAGCTAGAGCGTGTAGGTTGAGTTGAGACAAGAAAAAAATCGTATGGGAGGGGGGGGTCTATTCCCCCCGTTTAGCCGGGAGGGGCAATTTTCTGAAAAATTGACTTATTTTGTAAAAAAAAAATATTAAAAATCAACGGCTTCATTTACAACACCGTGTTATACCTTTTTGGAAAGCCAAAAACTTCTTCTTTCATTTTGTTTTTAAATTAAATTGTTTTAACGAATAGTTTAAAAAATATAAATTTTCAAACTCAAAATTTTGAAAAAAAATTTGAAAAAATAATTTTAAAACTAATTTTTTTCAAAATTTTACGTAATTAGGTATAATTTTTGTTCTCATAATTCAATGCTCCCATTAATCTTTACTCCAACACTGAAAGCCGTATGGCTCTACGACTTTTTGTTGCCAAGGTATTCAAAAATAACCGAACCTACTTCTTCACAAAAACACGAAAAAATTGGCTAAATGATCACTTGTGCCATCCCGTAAGGCTAGATTTTCTTGTTTTTGTGACGAAGTAGGTTCGGTTATTTTTGAATACCTTGGCAACAAAAAGTCGTAGAGCCATACGGCTTTCAGTGTTGGATTAAAGATTAATGGGAGCATTGAATTATGAGAACAAAAATCATACCTAATTACGTAAAATTTTGAAAAAAATTAGTTTTAAAATTATTTTTTCAAATTTTTTTTTCAAAATTTTGAGTTTGAAAATTTATATTTTTTAAACTATTCGTTAAAACAATTTAATTTAAAAATAAAATGAAAGAAGAAGTTTTTGGCTTTCCAAAAAGGTATAACACGGTGTTGTAAACGAAACTGTTGATTTTTAATATTTTTTTTTACAAAATAAGTCAATTTTTCAGAAAATTGCCCCTCCCGGCTAAACGGGGGGGAATAGACCCCCCCTCCCATATGATTTTTTTCTTGTCTCAACTTAACCTACACGCTCTAGCTTTTTTCCACAACGCTGGTGAATCACCCTGTATACTGATGCCAAATCACCACGGCATGATTTAAAAATGATAAAACTTTATATTATACCTATTTAAAATTAGACTTCGTTGGTGCAAGCGTTGCACGCGTTGGGCCCGTTTTACGTTAGACTACGTCGCGTCGGCCCTTCAATGTCGACTCTTCAACATTAGGTGGCCAAATTTGAGACGACCGTGTCAGATATCAATCAGCTATCATTCGTATGTCAAAAAAGGCAAAATCGGTTAAAAACATCGCCGCGTTCCGGAAAAGTGAACGGCAGAAATTCTACACGAACGATTTCAAGGTAAGGTTATCTCTCGCAGAGGTGACGTGCATTTGCCATTCGATTTGACCCCGCTAGATTTTTTGTCTGAGGTTATCTCTAGTCGCAGGTTTATATATAAATAAACCACAATGACCGATGCCCTTAAATCCCAAATTAAATCGGATACATGTCTAAATCATTGAAAATTGCACCACTCGGGTCCGTGCTACCGTATATGAAGCCGAAATTGCCATCTGAACGATATCATATTCCATGCATTATGGCATGATGGACCATACAGTTCGATGTTAAACTTCTTGTGTTTTTTCAATACCTATCTGAGAAGATTTGTTAGGTTATATATTTTCTAGTTCTAAAGCCGCGTCGATTGACCTGGTCAAAAAGCTAAAAATATACGGCGGCTTATATAACTTGGTCATGTTGATCATATGGACGAAAACGCAACAGCCCACCGAGTCTTCAATTCCAAACCGGAGGGCCGATACAGTTCTGGGAGACCCCATCTAAGGTCGATCGGAGAACGACCTCAACCAACTTGGTGTGTGCAACTGGAAGCCACTGGCCAGGGACCGTCCTAGATGGCGGGGTTCGTCGGTTGACGGTTGACTGCCTACGTCACCTTATAACTAAGTATACGTAAGTAAAGCCGTGTTGGTAAGAACCGATAAGATCGTCAGCAAACCATTAAAGGTGCTCCAATAAATAGCGGGACAGTATCTAAAGCTATTTTTAAAAGACTAATGACTTTGTAGTTGGTGCAGAGTAGGTGATCTTCTCTTGGTTGTAAATTCGTTGATATTTTATATCTCGAGCTTCAATATTCAATTCAAATTTGGTTATATCTAGTTCAAAAGAAAATATTGCTGGAAACATCACTTTGCTTTGTAAGTAGCTTGGAATTATATTTCTAGAATATTTTCAAATATTTGGAAGCAGTTGAGAAGAAGAGTTATGATCCCAAATCTGTTGAACAAAGTAGGAAGAAGAAGATGATGATATTTCCTCCTTAAACTATTTTTGATACTTGAATTTCTCAACTTTAAATCCTCATTCATACCCTTGAAGGAACAAGTAAGGGTGATTCAGTAACCCCTTTATGTTTCCTTGTTTGGTGCAATGAGGGTTTTTTTATTTGCATCTTTTACAAATTTTATTCAACTCTTCCACTTCTGCATCAGACTGCATTGACTCATCTAAAAATTTTAAAAAACATTGTAGCAATTCATTTGCAAAAAAAAAAAGAAAAAAGAAAAAAAAACAATATCCAAACTCTCAAAAGCTCTTGTAGCACATCCTCAAGCTATTTGTTTTCCAATCCTCTAAATAGCTCTTGTATACATCAACCTACAGGGACACACTGTTACCATTGATGCATGCCACCCTGGTTGAATGATTGCATTCGTTCAACACACTCATGTTCAGATACATCACTTCGTTAAGAGCGGATGCAATATTTTTGCAGTATTTTTTTTTTTTTTAAGCAAAAGTTAAAAAAATATATATTTTATTACTCTCCAAGCAAATTATGTAAGATTCTTCATTTAAGATACGAGCTCGAGCTCATGAAGTTATACACAACCCATCGCATCATCGTCGGTCTTCATTTGTTTGTGTAATAAAAGGGAGGGAGGGGTGTGGTGCTGTGCCTTGTGGTGTAGAGTATATAGGGAGTTTGTGACTACTAGACCTCAGACAGACAGATGGACACACTTAAACTTGGAATGAGTGGAGTAAACAAATGCAATGGCTGAGTCAATAAACCCGGTGCCAGGAAGACAAAGAATCTCATTTAATTCGGAGTTTTGTTTATTTTCTTTGGATGGGATGTTTGTCCAAAGCTACTGCTACTCCTTCTCCTCATTCATCTTCCACTTAACTTCTGCTCCTTTAACTGTACGTAGTATACATGCATACAGAAGCTGTTTCATGTAATCTGAATTCCCTAATGTAATACTAGTCGTCGTCGTCGTCGTCGTACCTATAAAATGATGCCATGCCATATGCAAATCTCAAAAAACAACGACACCGATCGATTGAAAGTGAAATGCTCGAATGCATCTGAACTCTTGTGTATCTTTTGTTTACAGATATATTCTTCTTTTTAAAATGCATATGTGTTTCTAATTTAAAAATAGATTTGCGATTGTACAACACAAGAGCGTATCTTTTATAGTGTTCCGATTGAACCGACTACTCGACTCAACAATACCTACCTATACAGAAAATAAAAGATTGTTGCTGTTTCTCTCTCTTTCTCTCTTTCTCTACTCAAGTTAGCTAGATGTCGGGGTCGTTTTTATTTTTTTAAATAATTTGGACACTGAACAGAACAGTGAGCTGAATTACACACAAAAAGGGGGTTCTTTAGACTTGAGAGTTTAGAGGAATGGAAATAAATATTGACTTTTGTTGTACAATGGCACACAGGAGCTGCTAAAATTGTGCTGCTTGTTATAGATTTGCATCTTTGATGATACCAAAGTGCAGAGAGAGAGACATTATTTGTAAACGAAAAGGGAATGTTTTCGGTTCTTATGGATGAGTTTATCATACATAAGTTCCTAATATAAAAGAAGGTCAGCTAATGCCATTGACACTGTCACTTTAGCAGATATTGTTTTACTATGTTAACTAAAGAAAACTTGAACTACTGCAAGGCTCAATTTAAAGACCAGTTTTATTTACATTTTAATAATAACGAGTGTTTTTTTAGAAATATAGAACTTTAAGTTGGCAATACTATTTTATCTGGCGGCCATTTTGCAGGTGTCAAGTGATTTATTTTCAACTCTGGTTTCAACAAGATGGCGCAACATGTCACACAGCTCGTTCGGTGAGCGCATAATTTCACGTTTTGGTCCTGTGAATTGGCCTCCAAGATCGTGAGATTTAACGCCGCGTGAAGTCGCTAGTCTACGCCGATAAGCCCGAAACGATTGACCAATTGGAGGACAACATTCGCCGCGTTATTGCCGATATACGGCCACAAATGTTGGAAAGTCACCGAATATTGGACCTCCAGATTAGACTATGTCCGAGCCATCCGTGTAGGGGTCATATGCCAGAAATCATAGTTAAATTATAAATTTCATGTCAATTTAAATAAATCATTCATTTTATTCCATTTCAAAAATCTAACGCTTTTTTCGTTTATCCAAAAAAATGTTAAAGCTCTATTTCTATTACAGATGGGAGAAAATTGACCCAAAATTCCAAAAATTAGCATGGGCAGGAAATATGGAACAGGCTAGAAACTGGATATCTTCAAGGTGAGACAAGAAATTTATTGAAACACATTTAAAATGGCTGCTGTTTTTTTCTACAAATAACGATGTTTTTGTCGTTAGTACTAACAGCGCAGTTACCGCTAACACACCGAAGTAAGCCTTTTTTTAAATCTCCAAAATGTTATATCAAAATTAGAGATATACCCTTACTGTGTGTACAAAAATCATGATCTTAAATACTCGTATTGCTTACAAATTATTGAACACCCAGTATAAATGAAGATCGATGTTTTATTTTTAAACAAAATACATTACAATTACAAATTCTCGAAATGGAATGAAATGGACTTTTCACCAATTTTGAGGGATGAGAGAGAATTGTTTTTATTATTTCCTCAATAAACAAAAAAAAAAAACATTAAAATTGCTCGTTTGACAGATCATCAAAATCAAACAACGTATCGTTTTTAAATGGTTTGTAAAAAAACCCAACAAATCCTTACAAAGTCACTTCAACAATTTTTTTTTTTGACGTAACAAATGTTGACTATGGTTAGAAAAAGAACGCCCTACCTGTCAATATGACTCTTCTGTGTGTGAATAGACGCTCCCTTCGTTTAAAGAATGACATGCAATGTCAGTTATGCCCGATGACAATAACTTGCAATATTTTCGTTTGTTGTTATGGTTGCAGCAAACAGCTTTTTTTTTTAAATAGAGTAGAGACATGTCGCAGCGATGGATATGCCTTCCCCTGAGCATTATATTAATTATGTTCGCTTCATTAAAACAGGTATTAAGGCCACATCACGAAAAGTTTAGCAGAGTAGACATCTAGATACGTTTTAAATTTAAAATGAAGGGATACAATACAAGGCTGTATGCTGTCACCACTTTTGTTTGAAATGTTATTTTTGATGGTCTTTAAACAGATTTAGATGAGTAAACGCAAATACAAATTTTTAACTAGGGACTTCCAGTTTGTTGATTGAAGACATCCAAAATACTTTTTTTTGGTGAAGCAATTGATGTTCCTCGTTTAATCGAAGTGTCATCAGAGTTCTAAAATAGTTTCCAGAGTTTAAGATAGTTCGCAGAAAATCTACAAAAAAAACTTTACCGAAACGACTATTACGGTGTCTACACATTTTAAATGTCTTCAACAAGCTATGATGCTTGTTTCACGATTCTAAACTGGAACTGACTTTCGAGTCGATAACATCGCAGCCGAGAACTCACCATCTATCAACAATTCAAACCTGCATTATGCCGCAAGCTCTAAAACAATTAGTAACTTAATTTGAGTCTTCAGCTACTAGGAAAAGTTGCTTCTGATTCGACGCTTGGAGCAAAGTGTGAATTATATAAGTTGGAAAACTGTATCAGGTGCCTATTGCAGTGAGGTGGGCTGCTGTCATTACCATAATTTTTAAGAGCCTAGAGTTGAGGTTAGTTCATAGTCTGACCGACTTTGAAATTTTAATCAGCGCAAAGTTTCTTGAGAAACTGACACAAAGGTTTAGAATTTGTAATGCAACCATCAATCCATCAAATCCTGTTTGAGTGCACAGAAAACTTCTATCAACCAGAACATGTAGGTTCGAAGGCATACATATATACTCTCGTATATACGAAAGCTTATACATATTCATCTTATGCAATTATTGTCCATCAAATTGCCTTCATTAGACACGCAAACAAGCTAAATGCATCTTCTATATAAGTATACGAGTAACATGTACTTCCAAATCCAGGAAGAGAAAGAAATAAACAAGAGCAAAACCAGAAAATTCAGTTCGTTCACTTGTTCCAGCTCCTATTAGTGATGCTTCTAAATACTGGGAACTTATACCAAACTCCATATCTATAGCTCTATCTTAGGGATGGACAAACGACGACTACGACGACTACTACTACGTACAAGTTGGTAGTAGTCAATTATCAATGCAAAGCCACAACCGTCATTATCATCATCGTCAAGCATCGTTCGCATCAATGTCCGATCCAAATCTATCGACACAATACGGACAGATTGCCTGTCGGCTATTAAAACGGTTCCCCCGTCAATCAGGCATCTCTCATCGACCATCAAGTTCCATCTAAACCAGATATCCTATATGTGATGCGGAGCCGAGACTATACACTATACACTATACAATTGGCCAGATGTCGATCTGGGAAGAGAAAAGCTAATAAGTTGCACCTTGGCAAATCGATGAGAGATTTAGTCTTTTCCTGCTTCATCTTCTTTAAATGACGATTCTATACCAACAAAATGAACGCACTGCATATTCTCCATCGACGATATACTCGTATAGTATGACAGTGACTTGGCTGCCATAATATTGTAAATCGGGGCACACATCTCACATAAAGCACTTTTCGTTTTGATTTCTAGTTCCTGCGTCGATATTTTACTCGATTTACACGGTGCATGTCACTGGCCGTCACGTTTTTTGAGTAAATTAAATGTACCGCAGCAGTTTGAGTGGACTTGGGACAAACATTGTATCAATAGACTCTTCTGCCGCCATATCGTTTATCCAAACCACATCCAGTTTAATTACCTGTTTCTGTTTCCCTCCGCTTGGCGGTGGTGGTAGTGGCGGCAGCAGCGGCCATGTTGTTGGAGGTGAGTGAAAACACTGCCGCAGGGACATACTCGTACTCGTACAGCCGGGAGCGTGTTGGATAGGTTTAGTGCGCGGAAAACTGACGCTCAAAAGAACCATATGTTGCGTTTTTTAATAGGTAAAAGTGCCTGACAAGCTGCAATGTGTCATTAAATGTTGTTTGTCTTGTTCTTCTTTGAAATTGACACAAAATATTATTTTAAGCTTAACGGCACTATAAGCAATATAAAAATGAGAGATGAAAGAAAATGTTATAGGAAAAACCTAATGGACAGTTTAATCTGGAATAAGAAGTCATATTTTTAATTCATTTCACTTCTGAGAGTGACCTGACCTGTCACTTGATTCGGTCATGGGAAATTTAATTTCCGTAAGTTATTGACAGCTCATTTAAAAAGAGAACGGACTATGTACTCGTATATGTAGGTATAATAGTTGTCAATCGAATGATATTAAGTATTAGATAACAAATAAACAAACAAACAAAACAGGGATGTTATGTGCAAAACCTGCTGTAGATTGGAAATTTGAGAAAGTTGTTAAACATTAGACGTTTATGTCAAAAAAAAGTAAATCTTGAACTGTCTGTCTGACGGGATAAATCAATTAAGTTACAAAATGACGGAAGATGAAAGCTATTAAACGTCATAAACAGTAAATTCATCAAAACGCTAACAACTGACATCTTAATGGATTTGAAAGTGTGAAGAAAAATTATAGCGACTCCGTGCGAATTTTATTACCTGGATTTTTAGCGAAAGAAAGTAAAATTTAATTTTATGTGAATGAACTTTTGATTGATTGTTTATGTTGTTTGTTGGGGATTTGATGTTATAAGATGAAATACAACTTCTTTTTCTTTTTTTTCCTTAAGCAACAGGTTTATGTGCTTGGGATTAGATTGGAAAACAAAGTTTATCATAAAAGCCAATCAGCTTGGTCCTTTTTTGATCTTCAAAATAAACAAAAAACTATTGATTTTGGTTTGAAACACAACTTGGATGCATGTCACAAGTTGGGCTCTTCGCAGAATATGAGTGTGAGAAAACTCGAAGAAAAAAAGAAATAATGTAGCTATCAAAAACTTGCTTACAATTCATGCAAAATTCGCCGCGTTATTGCCGATATACGAGCTGCAAAGATTGATCGAAAACTCGACCTCAAGATTGGACTACATCTAAAAAAAGCACCCTTTATTAACAAAACGAAAACGAATCTTCTTTTTTTTTTGCAAAACAATAACAAGTTGGTAAAATTAATTTTGTATGTCATCGCAACAGAGTGACACCTTTTCATTAAACTCAATTGCATTTGCTTTCACTTGAGACAACCAAAGATATCCGTCCGACCAAAACCAATAATTCCTTTCAAGGAGACTTTTTTTTATCACCACCTTTCTAAATGACCCTGATGTACTGTACATTAAACATAATACACTCGTGTATGAATTGTCTAGGTATCTAGTACTTCAAATACAAAGTATAAACTACAAATAGGATGTCATTTGGCGAACCATTGCCACATCCTTTTCGAAGTCAAGTAATTAAATGTGAGTGCCGGCAACCACTTCTTATACTCGTCCAACTAAAAGTTTTAAGCAGAGAGAAGCAATTGACACCTGGTATATCACTAGGTATACCATTGGTGTTGGGTTGGTTGAATTGAAACACAGACAGTTATTTGAGTTTTGTGTGTTTTGGAATGTCACATTTTGTGAGGTTCTTTGTACTCTATATACTATAGTCCAACATATGTGAAGACGTGTAGGTAGGTTGATACCTGTACTCTTTGCACAGACTTCTCGAGACCAAAAGATAGATCAATTGCTATTGACATTGTCGCGTGCAAATTCATTTCCAGCTCACAACATTGTTGCAGGACACAGACTCGTCTTCATCGTCATCGTCGTCATCACATAGACCAAGCACCACAGCACAGAGTACAGAGTACAGACAACAGAGTGAGTTTTGTCAATAAAACCTTTTCAAAAGATGCCTTGTCTTTGTGGAAGAGGTATCTGCAGGATACTGAGGCGAGAGAGTGTCTGAGGACAAGTTGTTTGCTTTTGGAGAAACTTTTGTTTTTCATTTTCTAATGACATTACTAGCAAACTGTCTTGAATTGTTGGACCATGTCCCATGTATCTATGTTCATGTTTTGGATCGTTAATTGAAGTTAATTGTTTGACATGTCGAGCGCTTGAAATAGTTTTGTTCAGCTGTTTCAAACTTTCAATGGGAAGAGATAAATTGCTCAGAGGAATTCAATGAAGGGAAATTGCTTAAACGGGGATGCATTTCTAGATGTTTTGTCTATGCGTTTCAATAGAACATTATTCAGTTCATTCAGTTAAGAAAAAAAAATGCCAGAACTGCATTGTTTGTGAATCAAAAATTGTCCTGCAAAGTGTAGTTTTTATAGCCATCACTGGGTTACTACAGGGTGTATCAACTGAGTTTCGAAAGATAAGTAGTTATTGCGGATTGCGGAAGGAATAAAATATTTTTAATGTGAATTTTTTTTTTTGGTGCTCTGGTGTCAAAAGTTTGAACCAAAACAGTGTTTTTGTAAATGTAAGGAGCGCCATCTGTTTTTAAAATTTATTAAAATAATGATAAGCACAAAAAAGATTATTTGGAGATACCTTTTTTGGGCGTACACGGAGCTAAGTTTTGCAATTATATGAAATCTGCAAAATACTGGGTTCGGAAACTTATTCGCAACTTACTGAAAAAAATGTAAGGAAGATCGTTTAGATGCTTCAAAACTTACAGAAAGTAATAGAAAACAAATCAAATTTTTTGACACAAAATGAGGATTTTTTTTACAAAAAACGTTTTTGAATCGACCTTGGACATATTAGAGACTAATTTTTTGATACTCAAATGGATTACAAATTGCATAAAGACTAGCCAGAACTATTGTTGCATCTTTTATGATTGAGATTCAGTAATAATTATAATTATATGTACAATCTGAGTTTCGCGAAGAAGAAACAACTGAAAAAGCGCACCCTATGGTTTGATGCTATAATATTTGCAAATGGCGGCAAATGTCAATTATAATCTTGACAACAGATAGGTGCTTATGCTTCTAAAGAACGCGGAATTGTTGTTCGTTGATGTTCTTGGTGCAGTCTGAGTTTGGCGCGAATTTGACGGTCATCCGACACTACGACGTTAAACCAACCCCCCAAAAATGTATGGGCCGGCCGTCTTTACAGATAATTTCGTTTTATACGAAGATGTTCCAGTTCAGCCAGTGTATAAGCTTTTCACCGTTGACCGTCAAATCCGTGTAACCTACGCTCAAATCATTCTGAATCTCGAACACGGGAGAAACAACGTTTTTATAGAAAATCGTCATGACCGACTAGTCTCAGCAGTCATCACCATCTTCGTGGACGTTGACTAAGCAGGAAAATTATGGCTCTCGAGGCATCGCGAAACCGCATCAAAAAGCCTAAAGGTGTCATTGGGCCTTATTTTGTTCAAAACTGATGTCAAGGCCAAACGTCTGGTCAACGACTTTCTGGTACGCAATTTTTTTGACAAGTTTAACTTTTGAAGGATTTGTCATTTCCTTATAAGGGGCAATACACTTCGGTCAAATCTGGGATTGAACCCAGAACCTTAGGCATAGCAAAACGGCAATCACTACTTCGTGGGTTACAACGGGAAAAAAGTTAGAAATCACATAAACATATTCCACAAGCATCAGAACCAAAGTTGTTCACTCATAAAAAATGACAGCCACAGAACATCGGGTGACAACTTTGTGTCATAGACGCCATATTTGAAAACTATGTGCGGAAGATTGACTTTAGTAATGGCAGAAAAGAATTTTTCAGATTATGAACATGTATGTGGCGCGTTTTTTTCTAACCATAGTCAACATTTGTTGTTATGTCAAAAAAAATTCTTCAAGAAGTGTCATTGTTAAGATTTGTTGGGTTTTTTACAAACCTTTTAGAATCGATACTTTGTTAGAAATTGTTACACTGTCAAACGACCACTTTTAACATTTTTGTTATAAAATTATTCTCTTTCATCCTTAAAAATTGGAGAAAAATCTATTTTATTCATTCTTGTTCATCACAAAAAAAAATAAAGACGTTCTTACTGCTCAAATCGAGAATTTGTAATTTTTTGGTTTGATTTTTAATAATGACTTTTAATTGTTTAAAACAAAACGTCCAATTTGACAAATCAACAATCTCAACTCATATCATGGAGGTGAGTTGAAAATAGTACTAAACCGTAACTATTTGACACTTCAACGCGACGTCATTAGTAACAAATAGTAGGTAACTAATTTGGATTAAAGGAACGCCTTTTTGTTAACAATAGTTAGAAAAAGAACGCAGCAATGGGAATTAATACAAATATTAAAATATATTCCAATAAGTCAACCTTGTGGTCGTTAAAATCTGATTAATTTTGTTTGCATCACAAAGCCTTTAAAAAGGAAGACCATGTTTTCCTTCCCCATTTTCCTATTTTGTGTTATCTTATCCCTTGAATTTATAAAATGGCTTCCAAAAGAGCATAACCCAAACCCTTCCTTAAAACTAATCTAAGGTCATAATTGCCAACTATCATATTTCACCGAATTTATATTCCACTTTATAATTTATTAATTCACCACCCTGTGCTATGTGACATATTGCGACCATTATTCTTTATAAGAATGAAAGTTCACACACATGCATCATCATGTTTATACTTTCAATGCAAATCGTCCAAGTTCCCGCGCTCCATTAATCCACCGCAACGCATAACAATTGACCGCAGTAGCAAAGAGCGCGAAACCGCACACTCCATTCCACTCCACATGAAAAAGAAGGATAAATGCAGGGTACATCAGGGTACACATTGGTACAGAGTTCGAGTATAATATAAAATATCTTTTGTCTTTAATGCGCGCGAATCCTCCTCTGGAACTATTATTTTCTCATTATTGCCAAATAAACGCTCCAATGGTTGGGTGTTTTTTTCGGTGCGATGGATGTGGATAGTGGATAGGGATAGGTACACTCTGGGATTACTCTGCATAATATAAAATAGTGAGCACACCACCATTCGCGTAGCGGAACACTCTTTCAGTTTTTTGTGTCAATTTATTGCCACAGTTACCATCAAGAGGGACCGGCTGGTTGGTTATATGGCTTGGGCATGGGGCTTCCCATGGAACAATATTATGTATTCTGTGCTCATGGTTTGAGATATCTTTTGTCGACGACGACTTCGACGACTACAGTATGTTGTGGTGGTGAACTGGTGATGATGATGCTGACGACAACGAACCCCGAGAACTGGAATCGCAGAAAGACTACGCGAGTATAGGGCTTGGTATCTGGTTTGGATGTCATATATCTTGTTGTTTCAACGCGGCCGGCGCGCAGAGTGGAGCAACTGCTAGAGAAATTGCGGTACACCACCGTATAAACCATTAAAAGCTGTCGAAATGGCAGCATAAGTAGGTAGGCGTTGTTTTATATCGCAATGCGTGCTAGGAGGCTTTATGGGTAGGCTAATATCATGATATTCTGGTTCCCAGTGCTCCTTCTCTCTCATTAAGAGGGGGATTGTAGTTGTATGCTAGATATGGGATTTCAAAAGTCATATAAAGTGGTTGAATGAGAGTTAAAAAGCAAACAAAATATAAGGGAATTGCGTTTAGTGGGAAGTTTTGGACGCAGTTGGGAATAAATGGGAATTGTTTGATGTTTGATATGATATAATCCGGGTATAACGTTTAAAGGATTAGCACTCAAAGATTCGGCACTGTCCTAAAGAAAGCTGAATTAAAATGAAAGTTTGAGGATGATTTAGTGAATGTGTCAGTGGAAAGTCAGCGAATATGAGAGTCATTATCATGATTTGAAGTTTTGGAGCGTAAGGTCTAGGGTTTTTTACGAGAGTAGACATTGAAGTTAAACGATAGTCATATTAGTTAGGCTGAACTTGTGGTGATGCATCAATCAGGGTTTTCTTGCAAATCGTTTCTAGTTTCTAGTTTCTATATGTGGTCTGAAAATTTCCTGTGATAATGACATATAACATCGGGTAAGCATGACAGGAAAACTCTGATATCTTTCGCAATCGAAAAATGGCCGCCAAATGAAAGAAATAGTCAGCTGACAGGGTGTACACATTTTTTGGCGAATGCGAAGGAGTCAACAGAAAGATTTTTCACTCTGTGCGAACCACCATTTTTTAATAACGAGAAAAGGGTTCAAAGAAGTTGGAATCACTATTAAGCACTGGTATCGAGGTCCAGCATTGAAAGAAGTACTGTCCTAAAATACGCTCGAATCTTGCCTAGAATTTTATTTTGTAAGAGAAGTCTATTTTTTTTTTGTTAAGAACGAATTTTTCTGGGTTTGTCTTATTAGCGGTGTAGGTATTTCTCATAAAATGGAGTTTTTTTTTCTACAACCGACAAAAAAGTTGGTTTTGGCTAGCTTCAATCAATCAATATTAAAAAATAACAATAATTTTAAAAATTGGCACGCAACAGAAGTTCATGCGGGTATGATGGAAAACACCAGAGGTAGGTATTTTATTATATTATTATTTTTTTTTTTTTTTTTTTAAAGCCAGTAAATAAAAGTTTGCACTTTTTTTGTGTGTTCATGATGAGATTTTTAATTGCATTGTAAATGTTGTCACTCAAAGTGAATCGATTCAGGTTTCTGTTTGACCTTGCATTGAAAGCTGTCATGCAAGGACCAATGAACATATCAGAATTTAAATAAATTGGCCTTTTATTCACTTTGTTTTTGTTGTTTTTTTTTTTAAGGTACTTGCATTACATAGTTATTGCAAAAAATGTGTATAAAATGTGGAAGTGGAATCTAATTAAATTTCCATTACAAAAAAAAACCCAAGCACTATGTTGCTAGGAGCAATTATTAATTGAAATCGATATTTTATTTTTCAACTTTAATAATTGCTGTACAGGGTGTTCTCTACTCTGATAAGGGGAGGGGAGGGGGGAGGAGAGAGAGAGATTCTTGGCGTGGTGCTTACACAATTTGGAATTTTTAATTTAACAAATAAACACTTCTCCAACTCAAAAATTGTGAGAAGAACATTTAAGTTGCTTGCTCTTCTTTCTACGTCACCAATTGTTAGATGGTTTTAGACTTAAAATCTTTTGGGGACTAAACTCAAAAACCTTGTCTAAAAGTTTTGTTTTAAAAGCTGATTCTATATCCCAAATACTTTGAAAATTACAAGCCACATCCTTCAAGCGGAATCACTTTTTGGTAAACTGACGGTTCGAAAATGGGAACAGAAATGGAACTGGCTTCGGAATTTTTGGGTGAACTTGTCAGTAAGCTTTAGTCATCATATCACTCGTCTTTATTGCAGGCAGAGTTGAGTTCTTTGCTAAGAGGACAACAAGTAACTCGAAAACCAAAGGTAGTTTTTTTTTAATTTCTCACACAAGACACAACCAAGACACACAATAATAGTCAAGCTCTGGTCACAGTCTGGAGGAACACATATTTAACCCCACATGGAATGGCGCAATATAGGTACCTTAGGTAAACTGCTCCATGATACAACTAAACAAGATAGCGCCCCCCAATTCTCACTTTTGTTTCGTTCTGCGCATTTGTGCGTTCCTTTTCCAACCATAGTCAACAATTGTTAACAATAGTCAACAAAAAGACGTTCATTTAATCCAAATTAATTACGATTTGTAACTAGGTATATTACGTCATAACTGCGTTCCTAAGCTCACGTTAAAGTGTCAAATAGTTATGATTTGTTACTATTTCCAACTCATTTCCATGATATAAGTTGAGATTGTTGATCTGTCAAATTGGACGTTTTGTTTTACTCAATTGAGTCATTATTAAATTAAATCAAACCAAAAAATTACAAATTCTCGATTTGAGCAGCGAAAACGTCTTTATTTTCTTTAAATGATCAACAAGAAAGAATAAAATAGATTTTTCGCCAATTTTGAAATACGAAGGAGAATAATTTTATAACCAAAATGCTAAAAGTGGTCGTTTGACAGTTTAACAATTTCTAACAAAGTACCGTTCCTAAATGGTTTGTAAGAAGCCCAACAAATCATAACAATGACACTTCAACACATTTCTTTTTACATACCAACAATTGTTGGCTATAGCTAGAAAAAGAACGCACGACATCTACGTCACAGACACACATGAAGTTTTCGCCTTCTCGTTTTCGCCTTCCCGTTCTAACTTTTGTTTCGTTCTACGATCTATACGTTCTACATGTTTGTTGTGCGCTCTACGTCACAGACACCAAATGAAGTTTGGCGTTTTTTATTGTATCATGATGCCATATATTTAGTAGTTGTATCATGAAACTGCTCTATATACCTCGTCAATCTTAAAAAAAATATAAGCAACACCATTGTATATGAAATCTATAGTAATATGGATAGCAGGATCGACTGTGGCGACACCGTGAGTCTCCAAACCTTTTTTTCAAAATGTCTCGTTTTGGAGAGAAAATGTAGGTGGAAAGGTTTAAATATGTGATAATTATCAGCGACATCTATTTGTCTCCAAACCCCGTTATCTCTTACTCGTTCCCCAGACTACTATAGATTTCATATACAATGGCAACACTAAGCTTTTTAAAAATATTATCTTTGTCGTTAATTCAAAGCCCGGTAGATGGCACTGTTTCATATTCGTATCCGCAAGTATTTTTAACCAAGCCATGGGTAGAGGGGGTGTTGGGCTTGGTTGCTAACCTAGAGTGGTGGGGCGATTGATTATTTATTTTCTAACTCGAGGCCGCTGTCTAGAGCAAGAGGCTGCATCTCTTCGTTAGATTATCGAATTTGAATTTGGTTTTGGGTTTCGGCAAGTCTGTTAAAGGTGTAGTTAGAAGTTTTGCTGTTTTAGTTGGTATAAAATAGCGTACGAAATATCGTTTATAAAAATAAAGAATAGAGTGAGTTAGGCGCAAAAGAATTGCAGGGAGTGTTCGTGGTACCAGTTAGTAGTTAGTAGACGTTAGTAGTAAGGTACAAACAATTGAAAAAATTTTAATTAAAATTTATTACGATCAAAAATCAATGTACAGTACTGCCTGGGTAGCGTGAACTAATTATTGCACAGGCTGTTCATGCTATCCACTATCCAGGTTGTTTATACTATCCAATATTTTACTCATCAAGAAAAAGACACTTCGACACCAGTTTGCGTAATGTTTTAAGATTTTTCTTTTGAGCGAACTGACCACCACTTTAAAAAGCTTATCCTTATTTTTTCTTATGGCTGAAATTGTAGATTAAGCAACACTGTATTCCCAGGATAAAAATGATGGGGCTACACCCTTTTCTAGTTTCTCGATAATATCACCTTTTTCCTTCGACGATAAGAATTTTGGTTGCCGTAAACCGAGTTAGTTTCACGGGTTTAAACGTGAACCGTTTTTTCAGTAACTACAAACTATATGAACAAAAACGGGTTATGCGATGCAAAAATGTGTGTAGGTACGTGTGTGGAAAACTACGATGTCTAAAATAAAGGAAAATCCCCGAAATGGGAGTATACATTTGTGGTTCATGCTATCGAGGTTTTTGTTGTTCACGCTATAGAGTGCTCTGTATAAAACAACTGGTGTTCATGCGAGCCAGGTGTTCACGCAGTCCAGTGTTCACGCTACCCAGACAGCACTGTATTATTCAAAATCATGGCATAGGGTGTATCAGAATTCGCCCAAACATAACACGAATATTATATTTTCTCAAACAACCAAACAAAAATAAATTGGATATTGTATAAATTTCTGAAATTTCAATTATTTATTATTTAGGTTTCATTTTGCTGGTTTGCAAATAAACCTCATCACGTTGGACAATTTGTTTCATCTAAGTGGCTGAATGTGTACATATACATGAACATGCGAGTGTGGGTGATTGAGTTCCCAAATACCATACCTACCTACTTATAGATCAATTTAATTGAAATCCGATTAGTTGATGAGCTGTGTAGATTGGTGGTTAAAATTTTGCTTTGTTTTTTGCCGTAGCCTCTCTCTGTGTAAGAGAGATAGTTTTTGAATGTGAAAACTTTATTGTGGCCATTGGTTGCATCTGAAATTGGATTAAAAGCCATTGCACAACAATTTGTTTGCCATTGATGGCGGCTCGGCTCGGCTCGGCGCGACATACGTTTACCTCATGAATAATGTTTTAATGTTCCAACACCAACATTTAGATATATAAAATATTCCCAATTAAATGTGGGTGGTTCGCGGCCTGCATTAGAAAGACAGTATGCATAAATACCTAGTGAGATAGAAAACTAAATAAATTTTAGAAATTAATGGTTGATTTTTAATTAGAAGCATCCATTGATTTCAAACTGAATCCTCTTACATCATCCATTTTGGTTTTTGTGTCGGACTCAGATTAATTCATGCGAAATTAGTATCTCATTCCCCGTTATGGCAAACCAAATTGAAACAAAAAGGTCGGTTTGATTTAAGCCGTCATTTGTAATGTGACATCTTAACATGAATTTGAATAAAAACGTTTCATCAATTGTAAAACCAGCTGGAAAAGAGGCTTAGACTCCGACTTATATTAATTTTTGCCATCAATCAATGAGTTAAGTTTCAGGATACTAAAGCCTTATGATGCAAAGTTGCGACTGCATCGGCTTGGCGACGGGATCATCTCAATTGGATCAAATTCATATAAATACGCTTCCTAGTTTGATTAATTGACCAGAGAAGTGTGTATACTCACTGCATTGGTTAATTAAGGCAGCAAATGAATTTCACTGCATTTGGCATGGTTTTCCGCGTTTGAATTCGTTGTGCTGACCCACAAACAAATTTCCTGTTTTTCACACGCAAAATGTTTGCTTATTGGCTCAAATAGTTTGGCGCCAGACTGGCCTGTTCTGGCCTGGTCTATGCGTGGCTTCAAGTTTGAATCTGGTTTTCTAATTGAAAGGAATTACATATTTGAGTTTTTTTGTTGTGTTCCTTCGTTCGTTCGTTCCTATTTTCTAATTGAAAACAAGAATCTTTCGAAAGCAATCTTTATTATTTATTGTCGTCAACATTATAGAAACTTTTTTTTTTTGTTTAAAGGAAAGCAGAAAGATGTCAAATATTTTATCAGATGATGATGATGATGCTGATGTATGATGTCATCCTTGCATTATATCTTGTTTAAAAATATACATTTTCCTTGTAGATAGAAATGAAGGAGCCTACTACTTGTAGCCATAATTTTTCCACTGTTACATCGTGTAGAAATTGCTTTAAGTGATACTTAATCTAAATAATGGTGTAAGTGCTTCGAAGCTGTTGGGGCAATCTCGAGTATGATGCAGATGATACCTCATTCTACTGGCATCATGCAACAAGTGTCTGATGATGCTTGGCTTCGTTTAACTGGAACGGAATAGATTTAGAAACCAGATTTTTTGGTTTGGGGCCGCGGGAGGGAGCTTGTATTTTGTTCCCTCTTGATTTTTACTCTTTGGACAGATTAGTAATCGCTAATGGATACATTAAACAAAGTTCTTTCTTTATATCTTAGGTAATCGCTTTAAGTTTAATCAGTCCAATAAAGTGGTCATAATGTCATTTACCGTGTTTGTTGACAATTATAATTCATTGTTTTGTTGAGGACTAGCAAAGTTAAAATGCGACACCTGGTGGCAAACCAATAAACCATTCACAGAGGTACATACAAACTATAGTATGTACCACAGAACAAAGATACAGACCGCTAACTCTTTATATTTTCTCTCTTTGCCTACAAGCTTAGTGTAAATTTTTTTTTGAGTTTGTTTAAACTCTTAAGCTCTCCCGTGCATTTTAAATGGAAAACCAATACACGAACAAAATAAAATGCAAAGACAGAGCTATACATATACGGTGGTGTGTAAAATATTTTGCATTTTGTATGTCTGTGGTATTCAGTGGGTACTAGGCGCCGCTGCTATCTCCAGATTGTATTGTTGTTTCAAGTTGGTAGCGCTGACATTTGACACCCGCCAAACTCAACTGTCATCTGAAGTGTCATAATATTAGTTGAGTGTTTGCGATTTACGATAATAGATCGCTTAAAAAAAATACCTCAGAAGAATCGCATGCTGCAAATTTTACCGAAGCGGCAATTTAAATGATAGGTACCTATTGTTTTTCACATTCTATGGCAAAGTCCAAACTTAGCAATAATATTATTTATTAGAAACGAAGTTTTGAGGCACTAGAGGGCGACACATTCAAACGCCATTGCCAGAGTCGATTTTATTTACATCGATGACGATTATAAATGATTTTTTTTATTTTAGTAGAACACAGACTCTAAACTAAAAAGGCGAGATTGACAGACACTCCTCAAAAATAATTCTGTAATGGACATTTGAGTTTGTATTTGTGTTCTTTTAGTGGATTCAAGCTATGGCGATTTTTTTCCTCCGATGGAATAGTTGATAAGGGACCTCAATAGTTGGTTATACATGCTATTGTGGCTAAAACAAATCCTAGAGCCTTAGGTCCAAAAAAAACTTTGTTTCAATTTTGCTCAGTTTGCTGTAAATTTGTTTTACGAGCCGCTTAAGTTGTCATCTTTTTCCACCACTGGCGCGTCGAGCGTTTGTATCTCAAATAATCAAAATCAGACGCTGTAGTTTGTTTTACGAGCCGCTTAAGTTGTGCTCTTTTTCCATCGCTAGCGCGTCGAGCGTTTGTATCTCAAATAATCGAAATCAGACGCATTCAGATGATAGGTGACCGGGAGAGAAAATGGTGTTCTGACCAACTTAACACTGCGCCCAGAGAACTACTCCTAACCAAAATTAGAACCGCTTTTTTTAATATCTATTAAATCCGATAAATCTATGGCTAACAACAAGATGAACATAGACAAATATTCGGTGCAGGGAATTTATTCCACGGGAATCTGCTCCACATGGGAATTTATTCCACTTTTAGTGGGAATGTGCTCCACTTTTTGAAGTGAAGTAAGTGCCCACCCAGAGTGGGAATTTATTTAACTTTTCGGTGAGAAAGTGCTACACTTTTTAAAGTGAAATTGAAAATATTCTTACCCTATTCTCAAAAAATTTTAATATTGCTCTCAAATCAATTTTGAAATAGGTACCTAATATCAAAATCTATAAATCATAATCTCAACAAAAATATAACCAGTTAAAATTTTTCGAGAGCAATATTCAAATTGATTTGAGAACAATATTAAAATTTTTTGAGCATAACTAAGGTAAGAATATTTTCAAAAATCGCCCGATGTTTTAAAATTTAATTATATACTTCTTTTTTTTTTATATTTGAATTTTGTTATTGTTATTGATTTATTCAAAAACTAATTATTTAATAAAATAAATAAAATGTGGTATTTTTGTTCCTTAAATTAGATAAATTGAATGGTGCCATGCCATTTGGCCATATGTCATATGGCCATATTTCAAAATATGGCCATATGACACTTTTGAATTGTGTCATATGACCATATTTTGATATATGGCTATTTGTCACTTTGGTAATGTGTCATTTGACCATTATGGCCAAATGACACTTTAAAACTTGTTCTTAAACTACAAAAACGAAAGAAAATTTTGCATATGCAATATTTCTTTCACCGACGAAAGCAGCCGCGATTCAAAATTTGCAAAATGGTTCGGGCAGGAACTATCTTTTATTCAAAATTTGCAAAATGGTTCGGGCAGGAACTATCTTTTAGATGGTACTTTTAGTGTTGTACCAGCTTGCGGCTACAAACAATTGATAATTGTGCACTTCGCTCATGATACAAGTACACAAACATTCATACATCATATATAAATAATGTACATTCATACTTCAGGGTTCAGGTATAATAATTGGTAGCGAGCGAAGCGAGCGGAAAAAAATTTGCCCAAAAGAGAATCAATTTGGGGTGTGAAAATAAAAAAATTCGCGCGAATTTTTTTATTTTCACACCCCAAATTGATTCTCTTTTGGGCAAATTTTTTTCCGCTCGCTTCGCTCGCTACCAATTATTATACCTGAACCCTGAAGTATGAATGTACATTATTTATATATGATGTATGAATGTTTGTGTACTTGTATCATGAGCGAAGTGCACAATTATCAATTGTTTGTAGCCGCAAGCTGGTACAACACTAAAAATTCGCGCGAATTTTTTTATTTTCACACCCCAAATTGATTCTCTTTTGGGCAAATTTTTTTCCGCTCGCTTCGCTCGCTACCAATTATTAAACCTGAACCCTGAAATATGAATGTACATTATGTATATATGATGTATGAATGTTTGTGTACACTCTACAGATATCAAATTAAAAATATGGCTATATGACACAAGAAAATATGGTCAAATGACACATTACCAAAACGACAAATAGCCATTTATTAAAATATGGTCATATGACACAATTCAAAAGTGTCATATGGCCATATTTTGAAATATGGCCATATGGCATATGGCCAAATGGCATGGCACCAATTGAATACGTTCTTGTGTGGGAAAAAAATCCACAAAATTTTAGGTTAAACAAATTCCCACTCTGGGTGGGCATTTACTTCACTTCAAAAAGTGGAGCTTATTCCCACTAAAAGTGGAATAAATTCCCATGTGGAGCAGATTCCCGTGGAATAAATTCCCTGCACCCAAATATTCTGCACCATTTACAATCCAATAAAATCTAAAATTGGACGCACTCACACATTTAACTTTACTTAAAGGCACACGACGGCGGCACTTCATCTTGTACAGATTTTTTTCTAAAAATAAACTCCCAAGCTGAGGCAAGCCAAAATATAAAAAAAATATACCTAAAAAAAAAACCTAATTTGCATTCGCGTTTTCTTTTTTGGTTTGTTTTGTTTCTAGAAATCACAGCAAGAGAGATACTTCTCCACAAAAACAAGCCAACAAAAAACAAAATATAAAAACTGCATAGTTAGTGCAATCGAAATTTAGAACCAAAAGTTACACCTGATGCAAAGCGATGCGAGTTTTTCGAGCGAGGTGTATTAGTTGTGGTTATAGCCATTTCTTGTTTGCTGTGCTCTCGTGTCGTAGCTCTGTATCTGTGTGCTCCGCAATCAGAATTGACCTTGTTCTCGAGCAATCTAGAAATACCTGGCGGTCTACCTACACTTCATGCTTCGATTGCAGCAACGAACGTTTCGTCGCGTAGATACGTAGGTAAATATAATGTTCTGTGTACACTCATTGCGCAAATAAAACAGGTCCTCAAAACAAAAATCAGTTTTCATTCGTTTTAGATTATTTTTCGTCCAAACTGGATCACACAAATTATTCGAATTTGGTCTTTCTCGCAACGAGTGTGTGCCGGTATGAACCAAGAATTGATTCTGAGAACTGTAAGAGGACGACTCACCAGTCACCACCTCACCACAACCAGAACCGGCAGAATACGAGTTCAGTTTATTTTAGGACACGAATTCAAAATAAGTATTCCCTATGACATTTCTGTAGTCTTAAAATAGTTGTACATAAACAGGGAGTAAAGTAATGGAAAATATGCTTTGCTTAGTCTGCTGAAATTGTGGCATTCTGATGACCATTTATTTTTTGTGAGTTGAGTTTGGGATGCAGAATGAAAAACCTGTAGTTCTTGAGGATACAGATATTTTACAGCGTTTTAATAGCTGTTATTGACTGTGGCGCCCTCTATATATATTAACGGCTTACATAAAACAAATCCTGGTGACAGCAGCGGCGCCCAGCATGCAGTGTTGGCAACAGAAATTACTGTCATACTCATAACTTCTATACAAAATATGTAACTTCGTTTTTGAAGTACTAGGTATTTGTTTGTCATGCCGAAGCTATACACACTAGCTTTGTTTGTTGAGCCCGGATGTCACCCTGGACCCGCTACAACTCGTTTTTTGAAATACCCCAACTCGCCCTCAAGAGAAAATTCTCTGTTTTTTTAAACCTGGGGTCGCCCAGAAGTCAATCTGAAGTCGATCTTGGTATTTAGCTGGGAGAGTTAAGGAAACGAATCAGCTGTTGCAGTGACTTTTGCTCTCAAGCATTTCTTCTGTATTTATACCCTATTCTATAGAATGGGTATATTGTATTTGGTGTGGAGTTTGTAACATAGAGAAATAATACCGTTAGGTATGGAAAAGTATATATATTCTGACTCAGAATCAAAAGCCTAGTCGATTTAGCCATGTCTGTCCGTCCGTCCGTCCGTCCGTCCGTCCTTATGTATACTCTCTAGAGGTCGCAATTTTTAAGCTAGAAAGCTGAAATTTGGTATATATTATTTTTGGTTCAAGAGTAAGGCTAAGTTCTTGAACCGGTAAAATCCGCCCACAAACACGCCCACAATCACCATTTTTGTTGAACAACCTCAATTTGGTAAAATGAAATTAAGTTTTTTGTACAGTTACGATAAAAGCATAGCGCTAAAATTTTGCACACGTTAGCTCTAGGTAAGCCTCCTTCCAATCAAAAAAAAATATTTTAGTTTGGGCGTGGCTGATTCCCATTTTTCATACAAAACCATCAATATTGTTTTTATAAAATAACAATTGTTATATTAAAGCGAAAAACATTAAATTTTGTGGGTATTACTTGCACATAAACATCTTGTGTATGAAATCAAAAAAATTGATTTTGGGTGTGGCTAACGCCCACTTTTAACCAAAAACATAAAAAAAATGTTTTTGCAAATAAACGGTATTTATAATGAATCCGCAATCCAAAATCTTGCGTCTCTAGTATAAACTAAAAACTTTGTGTATGAAAAAAAAAATTTGAATTTCGGGCGTGCCTTACGTCTACTTTTCATAAAAGAAGAAAAATGTAGTTTTAAAAATTTAAGGTACAACCAATATTCAATTAAAACCTTTTCCCTTCCGTTCGTTATATGAAAAATATTTCTACATTTTCTTCTGAAAATTTTTTCAATACGCCCACTTTTAAAGGCGTGATTTTGATAAAATACCTTTGTTCAGGTAAGATCGTTTAAAAACTACTCGATTCAGATGTAGTCTTACTCATATGCCTAAATAATGACTAATGATCAAAGCTTAGTTAGTGCTTTAAATTGTTCTTAAAAATTTTTAGGGCACGCCCACTTTTAAGGGGCGTTTCCGTCAAAAGTCGTAATATGCATTAATTTTTTAATGTTTTTTAACTATTGGTCGCAGTTTTGAAGTAAGAATATGAACACTTCGGTTTGTATACCTTGGTTACGTAGCAGAGTGTAGTTCAAGAATTGTTAAAAACACCCATAATCGCTAAGTCCAATCAAAATCTAATTTCTAAAAATTTTAGTTTTGTCTTGTTTTGTTCAAATCGATCTACAAGCTTAAAATTGAATGATGAGCTCATATAGTGATTACCCTGGCCAAACAAAATTTATTTTATTGAATTTTTTCCTACCTGCTAAAGAAGAATTTTGTTTCTGATACTGGAACAGCGGCTGGCTGCAGGAGGCGAACGCATATGCATATATGCACACTTACAAAAATATGGGGAATAGGGTATCCAACAGTTCGTTGCAAACGTACCTACTGTAGCTCTCGCTTATGTTTTCTTCTGTACTTCATTTTTCTTATCTTTTTTTCGCAAAAAATTAAAAGAAAGGTAAGTGAATGCATTTATTTTGAGGAAAGTAAATACAAATCGAACAAATAAAGGAAAATGGAAACTTTTAATTTTGTGCGTTGTCAAAAATATACAATTTGCAGCCTTAATGCGTTTTTTTAGAACGGGAAAACCTGGAGCGACCCTGGGTAAAGCTCAACAAACAAAGCTATTAGCTTTGTTCTTCGAGCAAGACACCTAGCATGCAGCAATTACGATAGAATTCACTGCTCAATGATTATACCATAGTTTCTGTTTAACGAAGGTTCAAGTAAACTCAACTTCAGGTGCAACTTTAGCTACCTACACCATTGTGTCATGGCAGCTTTGCTATATAAACTAGGTATAGTCATAGTTTATATAAACTATAGGTAGTACTACTACATGAGTTGCGCCATCTATCGACGAAAAACTAAGCTCTAGAATACCATGGGAAGCAACAACAACAATTAAAATGGTGGAAATTGTTGTTATTGCTTCCCATGGTATTCAAGAGTTTAGTTTTTCGTCGATGGATGGCGCACCTCAAGTGGGAATACTATAGTTTATATATACAATGGTATAGTATACATACTTGGTGCGTTCTTTTACTAACCATAGTCAACAGTTATTGTTAACAATATTCAACAAAAAACCTTCCATCAATCAAAATTAGTTACGATTTTTTACATGATACAACTACATACTAGAGATAACGCCTTCCAATTTTCATTTTTGATTTGTTCTGCGTATCTCGTCATAAGAACACCTGCCTTCTCGTTTTCGCCTTCCCGTTTAACTTTTGTTTCGTTCTATTCTGTGCGCTAAACGTCATAAGAACACACGTAAGACCACGGTGAGTTTGACAATAGTTTGACGTTTTGTTTGGCACCATGCGCAATGCCATATCTTTATTAGTTGTATCATTCACTTTTTACTATACGGCGGCGTCATAAAAGCGTTCCTTAACTCACTTTTACTATTTCCAACTCACCTCCATGATATGAGTTGAGATTGTTGATCTGTCAAATTAAACGTTTTGTTTTAAAATTTAAACAATTAAAAGTCATTATTAAAAATCAAACCAAGAAATTACAAATACTCGATTCGAGTCTTTATTTTCTTTGTGTGATCAACAAGAAAAAATAAAATGGGTTTTTCGCCAATTTTGAGCGATTAAGGAGAATAATTTAATAAAAAAATGTTAAAAGTGGTCGTTTGACAGTTTAAGGAATTCTAACAACGTATCGTTCCTTAACGGTTTCTAAAGGTGGATTTCCATGGAGCTGCAACAAATTATAGTGCGGACGAAAACCCAACAACAACAATTATAGTGCAGACGATGAAGATGAATATGTTCGTCTTCACTATAATTTTCAAACTGCATCCATAATTTTCCTATAATCTGCATCCATGAAAACGTCTGCATTTCGGCCTTCTCACTCTATCACACAAGAATGATTTATATATTTTGGAGATCATGGCTTGCAGCTCCATGTAAAGCCACCTTAAAAAACCCACCAAATCCTAACAATGACACTTTTTTTTGACAAACCTAACAACAATTGTTTACTATGGTTAGAAAAAGAACGCATTAACTCTTAAAAAGAAATAACCACTGTTGCAATCAGTGGCTACTAGGCGCCGCTACTAGCTTTAGGAAGCTAGAGGGCGACAAGGCCAAACGCAATCTTCAACGTTCTAAAGATTTTATAGACTTTGAAATCTTTTTTTTTTTGACATTACACCAATGACAAGAAAAGAAACGCACTTCATGGGACACCAAACAAACCTAAACAAACCTAAACAAAAAGAACTCCAACTATTATTCAGTGTTGCCAGTTTAAATTTTGTTTAAGTTTATAAAAAACCATTTATTAAGTATTATTAACATTTATCTTTGTTTTGTAATCCGGGTAGCGCTTCATCGAATCATCGAAGTGCTTCCGGCTTCAAGACTTTTAAAAAAATGCTGTTAGAGTGAAAGATAATAAAACGAGACCTAATTGTTTGCAACATTTTGCAACAAAACATGCGGTTCTCGAAAATGGAAATAAAAAAGCATTCTGAAGCGATTGCTACCTACTTAACAAAGGACATCCTATCCCAATCCCACTAAAAAAATACTAGACAGACAGAGCGTTACCCAACATTCCTTGCATATGACTCATCATAGTCATTATACCAACCAATCTACAGAAACCTCCACCAAAAATGTGTTTAGCAAACCTTTACCTACCTACAACCTACACCTAAAGGAAAGGTAAAACAAAACAAAGGATACAAAAAGGTACAACTGCGCCGGGTCATGCCAAAACGGATGGATATGCCTCACTGCCAGGCCCCCAAAATCAACAAACCCACAACACAAAGGTATACCCACCTACCTACACTACACATCAAAGAAAAGAAAACACGATGCGTTAAAAGTTATGAAAACTCGCAACCGGCAGCAGCAACACCGGTAGCATTAGCCATTAGCAGCAAGCACAACGCCAAATTTAATTTCATTGATGAAACCAATACTTAAAGCTTTGGGTGGGAAAATCTGGGAAAACCGAAAATCCGAAAAACCAAAATAACAAACAAACAAAAAGAAAAATGTGAATAATAATAATAAAACGTGTACAAACAGCGCGAAGTGAATTTCGCCACAAGCGCTTGCGTCGGAAAATGTTGGCTCTGGCTTTAGGTGCTGCATTTCAGTTTCAGTGCAGCAGCAATAGGAAGCGCCAAAAAAACGACAACAACACAGGAAGCCAGCAGTCAGAGACACGACTGATGCGAAGGTGATGGCGATGATGGTGAGGGGGAAGAGAAGCAATCGAAAAAAAAAACAAAAACAATAGAAATTCCGGTTGAAGAAAGAAGATATTCCCACTGTCCACTACCACTGTGTATAGTCTGTTGTAAAGGTAGATGGAGCCATTAGCAGCGGACTACCGTGTGGCATTCTCCTCGCTATGCATGGGAACAGGTGGTGCTGGTGCCTAGTCTCTTACCTGAGAATGAAGAAGAATTTACATTTTTCACTTACCTGATAGTAGGAATCCGCCATTTTGATGACGATGAAGACGACGAAGATGTGAAGAAGTTGTGGATTTTTTTGTTTCTTGAGGTGGTTCCTTCCTTGGCTTGGCTCCCAGCAGTTCAGGCACAATAGCACAGAAAAAGAGACAACAAAGACACGCGCGAAGCGCGAATATTTTATTTATCAGAGAAAACGTTACGAAAAAATAATAGAGGGATTACTCCAGCGCCGCGATTCAGAGTATGAGTAGAGGAGGAGGTGGTGTCTCCTCTTCCTGCTCCTGGCCCCGCCTCGGTGTCGGTCGGTTCGGTTCGGTTCGGTACACAGAAGACAGAACACAGTCGACGTAGTTCTCTAGTGTATCTCCTCTCGGTGCTTCTCTCACTGTGCTGTGCTGTATCTCAAAGTCAAAGTAATTGAAACGAGAAAAATGGCAAAAAAAAAATACGCGAAAGCAACGACGTCGACGACGACGACGAAAACGACGATGATTGCGGATGAGAGAAGAGTAGCGCGGGAAGCACTATTCCACACACAAAAAGAAAAAAAAACCTCCCGGGGGGAATTTAATTTTTACAACTTGGGCTCCTCGAGGGGTTAACTTTTAATAAAACTAACTTAAGAACGTTGGTTTGTTATAAATTTAACACTTTTTATTTAAAAAAAAAATGTATATGTATGTATTTATAGAATCACCAGAGATGAAACAAAGATGATGGAGCAGACTACAACGACGACGACGATGATGATGAAGAGACAATGGAGAAGGTGGTGCTGGCGGCTGCGGTGGCAGTGAATGTCTCATCAAGAATCAACATACCGTGGTTCTATTACACTACCTACTAGCTACTAGGTTGATGGTTCTATTTCACACACGGATTTCAAGATATACACAGAGAACGAACCCCCGAGATGAGATGCTATTCGAGTTCTTAAATTTTATCTTAGCAGTTCTCTCGATCTCGATTCGCACTGGCACAGATTTTTTCTTTTTTATTTTGATATAAAACGATGGAAGTTATGTTTTAATCTTATTTATAATTCTTTTGTTTAATATTTCATAATTATTTCTTGTGAAATTCAAGTAAATACCATTCCACAGGTCCAAGAGACGGACACACAACCGGACTGCAGAAGCAGCAGCAGCAGCAGCAAGGAAGCAGATTTTTTGTTCGTTGATTTTTCGCGTTTCTTTTTTTACCAAGTCGAAAAAATTAAAGTTAGGAGATTCGAAAATCAAGAAAAACTAATTTATTATAGAATTTGTTATTCAATAAACAAAGAAAAACAATATAAACTTTGAAATTAATTTATAGAAAAGGTACAACACATCAAATTGAGAGAAATTAAAAAATTCCACAGAAAAACTCAACTATTCGAGTACGACATGTTGCTTTGAGGTATGCAGTGCAGCCAACCGTTGAGGATGGGGGGTTTTTTCGTACTTTTTTTGAAGAATTTAAACAACTTTGACAGATTGCGGTGGGAGTTAAGTTGGTGGTGGTTGTATGGAAGGGTGTGTTCGAAAGAATTGTATGAAGATGTAGGGGAGTGTTCAAAGGGTAATAATAAGTTAGTTTTACTACAAACAAATTTTTTTCACAAAAAGTTTTTGTAGACAAGTTGAAATACAAACGATATTTTTATAGCAACACAAAATACCATTACATCAGTTTCTATTTCACGTAGCAATCTTACACAGCGTCAACTATTAAACATTGCATTGGGAGCACAGAAAGGGAACAATGAAAAACTACCGATGAACAGATGGTTCACTTTTTATTTAAATGGAAGGCGAAACTAGGTGGAGCAGCACTGCAATTGTAATGCACGTATTCCTTGTATGAAATTGTATGAAATTAAGTGCACTACACTCCACCGGAGCTGCATGTAAAATGCCCCACATGCCAGCTACTGTCAAGACAGTTGCTACATGTATTAATTGTCAAATAGGTACCTATCTTTGTTCAAGTTGGCTGGAAGTTTGCCTGTGTGAATGGAAAATGTGAGTGTATTGCAACTGTCCTGCCAGTAGCTGGCATGTGTGTCGTCGGGGTTACCAACATAGTCAGTACAGTCTACCCAAATAGTGTAGTGCAGTTCCACTGAAGTACATAAACTGGTGAGTCCTTGCCTTGTCAGTTGATGTGTATTTTATTTTAAGTAGGAATACTTAAAAACAATTAATAATAATAAAAATAATAATAATAATAATTTAAACTATATGCCTGTAAGACCAAAGGTCTTTTTGAATGCAAACTGCACGGCAATAGTTAGAAGGAATAGAAAGATAGGAGATTTTTTGTTGGTACAATGGATTGAGAAATAGGTGATATTTATCTCATAAAAATCCCACGGGTGGCGTCCAGTTGAAGCTGGGGGAATATTGAAAAGTTGCTGACCAGGCTGGGGCTCGAACCCACAACTCTTAGGTTAGCAACCAAGCACTTCATACACGGTACCATTGCCACCTTGGTTTGTGTTCGCATAATCAAAGTGAAGACCGTGGTCCGATAATAGTTTCAGAGTCCACCCACCCATTTCCACGGATTATATATAAATAAAGTTGATCGTCAAGAAAATTTTAAAACGAGGTTCTGAACCATTATTGTATAATAACTGACATCGAATCTATTGTCAAAGCCATTTTCGTTAGTATTTTAAAATAAGAATTGTTTATATAACTTTTAGTACAATCATCAAGGGGTTTGGTTTGTTAGCCAGAGCGGCAAAACAAAGCATTAACTCATTTCAAATTGTTGGAGAAGAAGCAAGTGATGGAAAGGTGCACCTCAGCAGCGTTCTTAAGCGGCATACCAAGGCAATACTAAAAAAAAAAACCCCAAGTGAAATAAACAACTAAATCCAAATGAAAAACATAATCTAAAGCTACAGTACGTTTGCAACGAACTGTTGGATACCCTATTCCCTATATTTTTTTATGTGTATACGTCTGCCTCCCGCAGCCAGCCAATGTTTCAAATTCAGAAACAAAATTCATCTTTAGCAGACAGAAAAAAGTACAATAACATTAATTTTGTGTGGTGTGATGTTCAATCAGTGCTGGCGCACTAAAAAAGGCGTGTGCCACCGCCACGCCCAAAGTTAAAACTTTTTATTGCCAAGGCAAGTGGTATATGAGCTTAGTGACATTCAATTTTATTCTTGCAGATCGCTTTGAATAAAATAAGACAAAACTTAAATTTTTGAAAATTAGATTATGAATGGAAATAGCGATTATTTGTGTTTTTAACAATTCGTGGGACCCACTCTGCCACGTAACCAAGGAATATAAATCAAAGTGTTCATCTTTTTACTTCAAAACTGCGACCGATAGTTAAAAAACCTTACAAAATTAACGCATTATACGACTTTTGGCGGAAATGCCCCTTAAAAGTGGGCGTGTCTTAAAAATTTGAAGCTTTAACAGAGCTTTGATCAGTATTTAGGCATATGTGTAAAACTACAGCTGAATCGAATAGATTTTTAAGCAATCTTACCTGAACAAAGGTAGTTTATCAAAATCACGCTTTCAAAAGTGGGCGTATTGAAAAAATGTACACAAGAAAATGTAGAGATATATTTCTCAAATAACGAATGGAAGGAAAAAGGTTTAAATTGAATATTGGAAGTACCTTAAATTTTTTAGACTACGTATTTCGTTCTTTCATGAAAAGTGGGCGTAAGCCACACCCAAAATTCAAAAAAATTTTTTCATACACAAACTTTTTATTTTCTATTAAGAGACGCAAAATTTTGGCTTGCAGATTCATTATAAATACCGTTTATTTACAAAAACAATTTTTTATAGTTTCCAGTGAAAAGTGGGCATCAGCCACGCCCAAAATCAATTTTTTTGATTTCATACACAAGTTGTTTATGTGCAAGTAATATCCACAAAATTTAATGTTTTGTATGAAAAATGGGCGTCAGCCACGCTTAAACTGAATTTTTTTTTATTTAATTGGAAGAAGGTTTACCTAAAGCTTACGTGTGCAAAATTTTAGCGTGTTTGTGGGCGGATTTTACCGGTTCAAGAACTTAGCCATACTCTTGAACCAAAAATAATATATACCAAATTTCAGCTTTCTAGATCAAAAATTGCGACCTCTAGAGAGTATACATAAGGATGGACGGACGGACAGACATGGCTAAATCGACTAGGCTTTTGATTCTGAGTCAAAATATATATACTTTTCCATACCTAACGGTATTATTTCTCTATGTTACAAACTCCACACCAAATACAATATACCCATTCTATGGAATAGGGTATAACCATGGCGTCATGGCTTGACAAATATACACAATTTTGGCAGCCCTATAACGAGTTTTTTAGCGTTGACCCTTGTAGACAGAGGATTTAAAGGAAAAGGAAATTTTTGGTGCGTATCAACCGCCAAAACCCATTGCCTGTTTTTTTATATTGGACATCGTGTCTGTGAACAAATGTGAAAACCAACAACGCACTGACCTTTTCTATACAAAATGTATTTAGTTAAAAGAAACGAAGTGTTGGGGCACTAGAGGGCGACACAGTTGAACGTAATCTCCAGAGTAATATAGGTTTTATATAAAAATGCTATGACCCAGACCCAGGTTATTTGACAGCTCTTGGTGCTGTCAATGAATCCTGCATCCACCCGTGGGAAGAGTTCAAAGAACAAAAATAATACACACCACATATGATTAGTTAGTTGAGCCATGAATGGTGGACAAATCATTTTTTGGAAAACCTCAACTCGCCCTTACAAGAAAATTCTGTTTTCTGAAACCCTGTTTTCTGTCACCCTGAAGTCGATCTTGGTATTTTGTTGGGCGTGTTGAGGTAAAGACACAACTGTTAAATTAACGTTTGCTGCAAGAGTAGTTTTGTACCCCGACGCAATAACCACTATGTCCCATAGTAAAGGAGTGCAATACACAAATTGGTGCAGTTAAACAACTTGAAAAAAATGCTCTCTGAAGTATTCCTAATGAAAACAAAGAGCTGCTTCATATAGATCCTTGTTCATTTGTTGTAACAATCAAAGAAAGCTGTCCAATGATTAACCTGGCAACCCAATTTCCAAACAAAGACTAGTCTAAAGTAAGTTGTTTTTATTTTGTCTGATCTACACATTAGCTTTCTTGGGAAGCGACCCGAACGCAGATATGACCGTTCCCTTAGTTCCGGTAACTGTAGTTGTTAAAGCTGGTGGTGCTGTTTTGACTGGAGCCGGTTGATCCCATTTTGATTTTCTAAGCAAAATAAACAAAAAATAGCACCAACTTTACTAAACAATGTGACAAAAAAGAAAAAAACTCACCTCTTTTTAGCTTCCTCCTCGACTTTCCTCGCTGCTGCTGTGGCTTGTTCAATCTTATCACTATCCTTCTTCTCCTTCTGCCTCTTCGTCATTTCAACTTTCTGCGCTTTGGCCAGTTCCTCGTAGAAACTCTCTTGACCCCATTGCAAGGGATCATACATTTCTGGCGGATAGTTCGTTCCGAATTCATTGATGTCGCAGAACGAAATGAGTTTCTCATAAATGCTAGGATTTCGAAAGTCTTTCCGCTCTTGGATTATCCGATTCATGTCCATGTTACTCGTTTCCATCTTATCGTACAGATGTTGTATCTTATCAACCAATTCTACGGTTGGTTTGCCTTTAGGCTCCGGAGGCAATGAGAAACCATAGTGAGCGTATTTATCGTCTTTGGATTCCTTTTTTGGAGATTTTCCAAGGTTGAACTCTTCGGTATCAGTATCCATTTTTTTCACTTCATTGGCTGGAGTTGTTTTTTTATCATCAGTGTCTTTTGGCAAGTTAGCTTCGACAACGTTTTCCTCTTCGCTTTCGGTCTCGTCATCGTCTGAGACGATTGTGTCGTCCTGGTAGCTTACCAGGCGGAGTGATTTTGTGGGACGTTTGCGTTTTTCAGGGGTTGCAACTGGAGTTGGTGGTTTTGGAGGAGGAATTACCTGAAAGTTCGTAGCAATGGTGTGAAAATAAAGCTGGAAAATAATTTTTATTATTATTTACTTACTTGAGATGAGGTTGAAGTTTGTGAATCCGAACTTCCATCGTCCTGGTTGTCGTCCTCGTTCTCAGAATCGGTATATTGGGCTGTTAGACTTGCAAGAGCTGATTTACTCATTTTGTGGTTGAATTTATTATTTAAATCAACTTAAAACTATACAATTTTACTTGATTACCAAAAAATAACACAACGTTTAGAAGCAAATAGCAAAATAAAATATAAATTTTATGACAGCTCTAAAATCGAAACGTCAAATTTTGTGGGGCATTGTTTTGTGATCTGAAGGCGTTGTTGATGAACGGCATAGTTCAGTGAATCTGATAGACTTTATTTTTTCAAAGGATACCTACAAATAAACGACCAAGGTTTGGTTCTGTCGCTTTACCTACAAGCTGAAAATCAACTTATGTGCATTTGAATTTGAGTATGTCCATTTTTTAATTGCATTTCAGATGGGGCAACTAACTACACGAATAAAATAAAATACAAACTCAGAGATGATGTGTTGAAGTGTACCGTATTGAATTCGTGGACACGTGTTCACGGGTATGGTATATAGAGATTTTAAGCAAACGGCAATATACTTCTTTCCCTCTCGCTCCTATAGTCAAAATCAAATGTGAAATCCTACTTTGAGGGAAAACAACAACTGGAAACAACAACAACAACAGGAAGAATTTAATTGTTTTCCCTCAAAGTAGTGATTTGACATTTCTGTTTGACGTATTCGCAAACTTCTCTATTCTGTGTTACTGTATGCTCTTCAGAACTAAAGCGAAAGACTCGTACTACACCTTTTCGACAGTAAATATGAGAAAAAATCGAAGCATTTCATGAAAAGATTCAAGTCGACTGTTTTAACTTTTTATTTCATTTCGGGTGATTTTGTTCATAAAATCAACATTATGTTTTTTAATCTAGTATATATAAAACTGTTCTAGTTGTATTTTTATCTTCTAATGGTGTTTTAAAGTTGTGCATATTTATGCCATACTAGAAAAATAAGAACTTTTTAAATGCTAAAAGGAGGAGGACTATATTTGCAATGCAAGCTTCTATCCACGTACAAGATCAAACAGTTCTGTTTCGACAGATTGTTTGTCTGTAGTGAAGTGGACTCCATTTGCCAGTTCAAGTAACAGAATAGAATGGAGACTAGGTGGTAGACATATCAATTATAATTTTTAACAATCCAAATTATTAGAATTTTTCAACAAAAAAAAAAATCACCGGATGCACTCACTAAGTTTCCACACAATCCAGCTCAGCAAGTTGAAAGACAGTCTTTTTGACAACCAGCTGACATTTAATTGTTGACGTCGTATGTTTTGTTTTCCAAAAATTTTAACTTTGTGCAATATTTTTTGATAAAATCCTTTAAAATGACTGAATTATCCGCAGCAGAAGAAGATCGTATACAAAAAAGAGTTAATAAGATTCTTGAAACCCGCTTAGACACCGACAAGGTAAGATATTCCCATCATCACTTTTTTATGTTGAATACACAAACAAAACATTTTCACAGGACACTTTAGAAGCCCTCTCAGACTTATCTACCTTCTTCACCGACAACACTCTTCAAAACCGTCGTAATCTTCGGAGTCAAATTGAAAAACGTAGTGTCGGCATCAACGAGAACTTCCTCAATGCATTCCGTGAAGTCAAACTATCCCTCGATGCAGTTTGTTCTGAAATCGATACCATGGCCAATTCAGTGCGAACCATGAAGGAGGACCTGGAAAGTTCTAAAGCTCTCACTCATGATTTGATAACTCAAACAAATTCTCTCCAAGAGGAGAGGAGTAAATTGCAAATCCACCAACAAATTGCCGAGGCATTCTTGGGTCGATTCCAATTGAGTGTTCCCGAGCATCAAATGTTGTATGGAACCACCAGAGATGCACCGATTGTTGGTGACTTTTTCAAAGTTCTCGATCGAGTGCAATCGATTCACTCTGATTGTAGAGTCCTTATGCAATGTGGCTATCAAACAGCTGCTCTGGATATTATGGAAGAGATGACTTTGCACCAGGAAGGAGCCTTGGAGCGCCTATATCGCTGGACCCAGAACCATTGCAGAAACTTGAATAATAACGAGATTGGTAGTTTGGTCGTAGAGGCTATGAATCGGCTGCAGGATCGTCCTGTCCTTTTTAAGTAAGTTCATGGAGTTTCGTACGAAGTCTCAGGTCTTTAATGTTTGCTCTTCAGATATGTCATCGATGAGTATGCCATCTCACGTCGGGCAGTGTTGGTTAGGATGTTCATTGACGCTCTGACAGTGGGTGGTCCTGGTGGCAATCCAAAACCAATCGAGATGCACGCTCACGACCCTAAGCGCTACATTGGAGACATGTTTGCCTGGCTTCATCAGGCTATTCCTAGCGAGAAAGAAAATATTATGATTCTGGTCAAAAAATGTGACAAAAATGGTTAGTTAGCTAATGGCTCCGTAACAACGAAACTAATTCCTATTTGTTTTAAAGACTTGTCTGACCAGATCCAGACCGCTCTGGCTCACATCGCCGATGGAGTTTGTCATCCTCTTAAGGTCCGCGTGGAGACTATCTTGAATTCGGAAAAGGACACAATCATTCTCTTTGCTTTGTCAAATCTGCTACGTTTCTATCAACACATCATCAACCAAGTGATTAATCTTTAAGATCCATGTTAAAGTCCATCTAATTAATTATGTTTTTGTTTCCAGGTCGTCAAAGGAGGAGCTCTGGAGCAGTGCATCTCAGACCTTCAGAAATACAGCGAGCAAATTTACCTCAACTCCTTGTCTAGCCAAGTGAAGACTATTCTTCAGCGCCCAGCTTCTCATGCTATGGGCTTAGAGCCACCACAGAGGGATTTAGTTCCACCATCTTCCATGGGACGTCTGCTAAACATCCTGAAGGAAATTCTTTCCGTTGCGACTATGGTCGATGGTCGTCAATCAGATATCACCAAAATCGTCTCGTGTGTCATCGATCCTTTGCTTCAATCAGTTCAGGAGTCAGCTTCTCATCTACCGACGGTTGACATGGCCGTATATCTGCTCAATTGTCTTTATCACATGCAAAGCACTCTGGCCGTCTATGAATACATGGATGATAGGGTCGAGCGTCTGCAAGCCCAATCCGAGGCTCAATTGGACACCCTAACTTCCGAGCAGGCTTCTTCACTCGTCGCCAATTTGAACCTTGGGCCGATCTACACAATTCTGCAGAATAACCAAACCAAGATCGAGGCGAACCTCTTGAAGATCTTCATGAGTAAGATGGATGCTTTCTTAGAAATGCCTGACATACTTCTGTTGCCCCAGATACAGTTGCTTCTGTCCAGCAACCATCGAGCGGCTGTGCAGAAGAGGGCATTCAATGTGATTATTGCGATTTATAAGCAAATTTACGAGAGGGTCCATGATCCGGCGAATGGATTCGAGAATCCCGACACGATTTTCTCAAAAAATCCGGAACAAGTTTCAAAGATTTTGGCCGTTTAGGCGTTCGATTATAAATTTAAAATATATTCACAATTAAATAATTATTGTAAACAATTCAACAAATGTGAATTTATTTCTTAGTTTTTAGCTTCGTTCTTAAAACTTTACTTAAGCCTCGAAAAATATTAACCATAAGTCGAGCTGCCGATTATGAATTTGTCACAAAATTCAGTCAAAATGTTTATGCCAGAAAAGTCCATACTGCAAAATACAGAGACAGACCAACGAATTTGGCTGTGAGTGAAACTTCAGTGACTCGAAATTCGGATCCCCTGGAGTTTAGCCTACACGGTACCCTTTTGTGTCATTCTTTCTTCTCAGATATCAGAATCAAAAGCCTAGTTGATTTAGCCATGTCAGTCCGTCCGTCCGTATGTATACTCTCTAGAGGTCGCAATTTTCGAGCTAGAGATTTGGTATAGGTGTATAATCTGTGGTTTAAGAGTAACGCTAAGTTCTTAGTTGAATCTTCTTCCAATTAAAAAAAATTCAGTTTGGGCGTGGCTGACGCCCACTTTTCATACAAAACCATCAATATTAAAAATAAAAAAATAAATTTTTGGCACAACAGCTCCAAGCGGGGCCGGGGCCTGTGACTTACACTCTCAACCATTCCTGTGTGTGCGTTGATATTCTGCAGGAATGGAAGGGACCTACAATTTACCGCCGAATCCGAACGGCTAACAGAGAAGCACTTTCCATGACATTATTACTCTTGGAGGACTTGTCACTTCCTCGCAAGAGGCAGTACCCCGGAAAAAAACTTATCTAGGTGGCAACGTCAGGGACCGAACCCTGAACCTTCGGCGTAGCAGTCCGACACACTAACCACTACGCCACGGGGTACTACAATCAATATTGTTCTTATAAAATAACAGTGCTTATATTATAAGAGCTAAAAACATTAAATTTCGTAGATACAAGGTGGGTAAAAATAAATCATCCTATTGGAAGATGCTCTCATTTTTGCAAATGGCCGCCAATGTCAAATCTGTTTTGACATATCTGGACTAGATAGATGCAGAATACAAGTGAACAAGCCATGGAGCGATACATGAACCGATATTCGCCTCCTCTCTCTTTTTGGCGATTTGCACTGGCCCGCAAGATCGCCCGATTTAACCGTTTCAGACTTTTTTGTGCCCGAGACTCTGGAAGCCCTCAAGGACAACATTCGACACGAGTGCGAGAATCTGTCGCCCGAAGTTCTCGCTGAAGTGATGAAAAATGCCATAAATATCATCTTCTCGACTTGACCAATACAATTCTAAAGGTTCAAATAAACATAATCAAAAAATAGAATCGAAGTTTTTCATTTAGAATAAAAAGATCGGATGGGTCATTTCTTTTGGCCCACCCTGTATTACGTGTACATAAACATCTTGTGTATGAAATCAAAAAAAATTGATGTTGGGAGTTACTGACGCCCACTTTTTATGAAAGAAAGAAAAACGTAGTTTTAAAAATTTAATTTACCAATATTTAATTTGGGGGAGTTGGGGCATCTTTATACGATTTTAGTTTAAACTCAAACAAATTTCACCGTATTCAGTGTAATAACAAAGTAACATATCTCATGGGAGCATTATCTTTTTATTTAACTTATATTAAATAGATTTAATCTTGCATAAGTACCTAAACTCAAAATGAGTTTAGGGCCTCTTTACTTAGTCATGAATTTTTGAATCGAACTACCCCATACACGGGGCACATTGGAACATGAAAGAGGCTCCTCGAGTTTTAATCATTTTTACAACATACTAGCCTTTACCCGCGGCTTCGCTCGCGTTTTCAGCTGATCAAGAAGTAGACTGTAGCTTGAGAAGTCGTCTATCGTAATCTAGCTTCTTTTATAGCCCGAGTTTATAATTCCATACCTACATTTAACCGGGATAAAAAGAAACCTATGTGCTATACCAGATTATAATCTAGCTCTGTGCCAAATTTCATCCAGATCCGTTCAGCCATTCTGGTGTGATTTCAAAAATTAAAACAAATCTATCCCACGGGAACCATACATTTTACCGGGATAAAAAGTAGCCAATAGGCTATTCCAGACTATAACCTATCTCTGTGCTAAATTTCATTCAGATCCGTTCATCCATTCTGGTGTAATTTCAAAAATTAAAACAAATCTGTCCCACGGGAACCATACATTTTACCGGGATAAAGCCTATCTGCTATTCCAGACTATAAGCTATCTCTGTGCCAAATTTTATCCAGATCCGTTTAGCTGTTCTGGCGTTAGTTAGCAACAAACATCCAAACATCCAAACATCGTAACTTTCACATTTATAATAAGTTGGATATATTAATATACAACCAGTGTTAAAGTATTTGGGAATTCATGTCGACATTGGTTTTAACTAATTTTAACGAGAAATAAATAATAATAAATATAACACACACTACTATAATATCGATCACATAAAAAAAGTACAAGTTTCTGTAATTTTGGCGCAGAAAACCAACGTCCAGACTTTTGTCAACTCAAACAATTTTTCTTTTATATAAGGTACTTATTATAATTGTTTTATATAATACAATAATTCATTAAACTTACATCTGTCTTTTTATCCAATTGTATGATCTAATTTCTAATGATATGAGATTAAACTAAAATATCAAAATGGCTTCTCGAACCGGATATAGCTATTCATTTGATTCAATTGACATTTAGAAATACATATTAAGATAGTTAGTACAGGGTGGATATAAAATAATATTCAATGCGTGAGGTTTACACGTGATGTCTGCTAACATGTAAGGTTTAGTCAAAGTAGAACATATAGTTTGTTCACAAGAAGAAGAAAGACCATCCGGGTTCTATATTGGTTTGTTTGCTAAGATTAAACTCAGAGACTGCTTGGGAAAAACAACGTCTATCGGGACAGCTAGTTCCATATAAAATTGCTCGGAATCGAATGATCCTTCAGAATCGAAGGAGATTCTTGTAGCTTAATTCCTCCGGAACAGCTTCAAGAATCTGATTCCATTTGCATAGTGTTATGAACATTTTTGTTTAACTTTTGTATGAAATTTGCAACTACGTATCCATCAATTTGTTTGCACTTTTAAGATCTTTTGAGCGTTTTCTTTGTTCTTTTATATGTTTCCTTCATGTTTAGACCTCTGTAGTTCTTCTAATTTTGTCTTTTCCAGATTATCAAACCACCCCGAAGTCGTGTGTGTCTATGTGCCCCAACTTACCCCACAGAAAAAAAAATAATATTAACATAACATTTCGGCAAAAAAAGAACTCATTCGAAAGAAAAATAAAGTGCACGACTGGGTCGTACGAACTTGCTCTAATGTGTTACAGTGGCCTTGAGATTTTGGAAAAAAAGCAATAAAAAAATCATATGAAATTTTATTAATCATTTAAAAATCAACGTAAAATCGTTTTTTGGAGAAAATGAAGTAAGCCATTAGATTTCTTTTACTTTTTTGAATTTTAAGGAATTTTTTTTCAAAATCGTTGGAGCCGTTTTAAAAAAACGGTGTTTTTTTTAACTTTTCGGAAACATATTGCAAATTTATTTTGAGTATGTCAAAATCTAGCGGTTTAAAGTTCTTATCAGAAAACAAAAATTTTAAAAAATTTGAACAAACCGTTTTTGAAAAAACCAAATGTCAAAAAAAAATTTTACTTTTTCTTAAAAAACTCAATTTTTTTTGAAAATTAAAGAATTTATATTATTTCGTTTATAACAGAGCTTTTATATTAAAATTTTCATCGAAATCCGTGAAGTGGTTTACGAGAAAATCTGATTTAAAAAAACCGGCCATATGGGAGGTACCATTATAAGACTTTTCCTGAAAAATCTGTTCCCGCCAAAACATAAGGTTTACTTAAAAAATACAATTCAGAAAGTTTTATCAAAATCGTATAAGCCGTTTTTGAGATAAATGAGTTTTTCATTAAAAATCATATGGAAGGTACCGTTAGTTTTGGAGCTAGAATGCTAATTCCAAAAACCCCTCTGTGGGACGACATAATAACTATGTACCAAGTTTGAAGCAAATCGGTCCAGCCGTTTAGGCTGTAGGTGCCGATACAGACAGACGGACAGACGGACAGACAGACAGGACAGACAGACAGACAGACAGAATTGTCAGACCCACTTTCTTAGGCTTCTCTATCATCGTAATGTTATGTTTGATTGTCCAAAAAAAAATTTTTTTTACGAATGCATAACTTGCCTTATAGTATGTACCTATAATCGCAATCGCAAGTAAAAAATTACTTGTGGACTCGCAAAACAGGTTTGTAGGTTTTGTGTACAAGGCGCGTTGTTGAGTGACGTGTTTCGTTCAATTTTCAAATAATGTAGACTATTTAGCATCTAGGTATGCGCCTCGTGTATCAATGTTCCCCGTTTCCCCTTTAACCTTTTTTTTCGTTCGTTATTTGAAAAATATATCTCTATATTTGTTTGCTTTGTTTAAAAATCTAATAGTGAATTCGAAAATAGAATGTCACTGAGCTCATAGTAATAAAAAGTCTGCACTTTAGCAAACGCCTTTTTTTATTGCGCATGCTTTGAACATCGGCCATACAAAATTAATATCTTTCTTTGTTGATCCCTGAAGTCGCCCTGGGGGTAGCCACAACTGGTTTTTTAAAATACCTCAACTCCTCAACTCGCCCTGAAGAGAAAATTCTCTGTTTTTCGAAACCTGGCCATGAAGTCAATCTTGGTATTTAGCTGGGGCGAGTTGAGGTAACGAATCAGCTGTTGAAGTGACTTTTACTGTCAAGCATTTCTTGTGTATTTTGAGTTTTGTTCGGGTTCTTTTTGTGCCAAAAAATGAAAACTGTCAAAACTTATCAAATGACAGAAAAATCTCTCTCATTTACCGAAAAGTAACCGAAAACTTTATGTGTAAATTCTTGAGAAACGTCAAATTCGAGTTTTTTGATTGGTTAGCTCTTCGCTGTAAAGGTCACCTGCAACAACAAATGTTTACTTCATTCGATTTTGACACAGTTCAAGTTTTCAGATGAAATTTCACTGGGTCAAAACTTGAAAATAAATGAACGAAAGATTAAAACAGCTGTTATTTTCTTTCGTTCATCTCTCAGTCCACGAACACTTTTTGTGTTAAGGTTAACGTATGAAATCGAATGCAAACTGTTTGATTTTGGACAACTCCTGGAGTTGTCAAGTTCGACCCAGCTTTTCTTGACAACCCCAAGACCCAAGAAATGTCAAAAAAAAAAACCAAATAAGAAACTCATAATAAATGCTTGACAGCAAACGTCACTTACACACTTTATTCGTTAGCTCGTTATCGGCCACAGGTTTTAAAAAGCAGAGACCTTTTACGTTAGGCAGGGGCGACTTGAGGTTTTTCAAAAAACGGTTCATGGCGGCCCCAGGACAACTTCAGAGCTTAGCACAAAGCAAAATGACAGAACATTTTGAAAATTGATGTGAATCGTTTCAATAAATCAAAACAAGTTTTTATTTTAATTAAGAAAATATTTTTGTAAATTTATTTAATAAAATATTCCTTACAGCTTACAGTAAATAACTAAAAATTTCTAAAATCAATATATAAATAGCAAATACCTACATAAATAAAATATATTTATTTTATTAAAAATTTAATTGCACCATTAATTAATTTTTTCTCTTGGATTTTTAATCGCACCATGTTTTTGTTTCACTTATTCAAGAACGCATCTATAGTAAAATATGTTTCTCAAAAGCTTAGTGTTTTTTAGCACTATAATTATTTACATATATTTTGTTGTTGTATTTAATAATTACTAATTGCAATTATTGTGTTTATAAAATTATTTTTTATTTGGATGTCTTAGCTGAATTTGAGCTAAAAATAAAAATGTTTCTATTTTGCTATAAATAAATAAATATACCTACTATATTAAAAAATATTTTTATTGCACTATGGGCAGAGCACTAGTTGTAGAGTTTAACATTGCTGTTCTAATCATATATTGTTACCCATTTGGCTTACAAGCTAAGATTGCACTTCCGGCCGAGACAACGGAAAAATATCACATTTTCGTTTTATTTTTAAAATTAAACTTATTGAGTACACCAAATGTTTTGGACGGATTTGTTTTACAAAATCACTTAATCAAATGTTAAGAATATAAAAAAATATTTTCCTTAAATGCAGGATCTTAATTATTTACAAAATTTAAATTTATGTACAAATTTGTATGTACAAACGTTGTTTAATAAAGAATTATTATTGAAAACGAAAGAGTTGATATGCGAACTTTAACAACATTTAGAGGACCCTTTAGAGATAGAACTTCTCCAACCTTTAAGCCTTTCTTATGTTTTTATACAAAACTGAATGTGTCTCCACACTCTCTGCCCCTGATTCACACAGATCATCTGCATAAGCTTCACCTTCCTCTTCCGTCTCAGTTTGAGAAATATAAGATGCCCGACTTTGAGACCGCTCATCTTCGTCGGAGGAGTAAGCACTGATTGGAACCATCTTCCTCGAAGATCGTCTTCCAATGCTTCTCGTTAACGTCCGATTAGAGTCTTCATCATCATCCTTCTCCCGATCATCACGGTCATTTTTGATCCTTTCTAACGTTCGATTACTATCTGTTGCTCCAGCATGCCCTTCACTGCTATGCGTATCTGAGTTGTCTTCGATAGTATCGACTCTTATGACCCGATCTCTCCCCGTCATCATCTTAAAGTTGTATCGATCATAGAAGCGTCTGTTGTAGACATCGCTAGAGTCCGCGCTCATGTATCCACTGTCCATATCTGTCAGTCTGTGTCCATAGCGTTGTTCGTAATAGTTTGTATAGCTTTGTGGTGCCGAAGAACTGCTCTTCACACTGCCCACCTTCGTGTGATCGTCGATGAGTGATGAGATGCCATCATCTTTATCTGTTGATTCCAGAAATGCTGCTGTCTTATCAATCTGTGAGAGACTGCTATTGGGGCTGAACTTTGATGCTGCCATGCTAACAAATTTCTTCCAAGCATTCTTCAGATCCTTGGTCTTCTTGGCACGATCTTTCAGACCCATTGCTATCTGCATTCCATTCGACAGGGGAGGGATCTCACAGCGATAGACCGTTTGTACATTTGTTCCATTCCGTTGTGGGTAAGCAATACCCACGGGAACCCCTGCATTTCTGTACATTTCTTTGGTTCGATCGGATAGTCGACTGGAAAGTGAACTGATGGACAAAATCTCTACCTTGTTTGGGTCATCGGTTCGATCGTTCTCCTCGTCTTCCTCGTCAACGTTAGACTTTGATTGATTCAAATACTTGTCTTCAGTTCGATCATTGTCCTCTTCTTCCTCATTACCGTTCGACTTCTTTCGGTTCAAATACTTGTTCAAACTATAATCAGTCCGTACACCGTTTAACTTGGACTCATACATGGCACTGTACTCTTGCTCCTGATTCAGTTTACTCTTCTTTTTCTTTTGGCTCATAGTGATAACTGTTGTTTTTTTCTTTCTTTCAGATGATTTATACTCATCTGCCTCCGAATTATTTGCCTGGGTATCTGAAACACGAGTAACTTCTGTAGACTCACTATGATTGCTCGTCGATTCTTGTTCATCATCTTGATTGTCATCGTCATCGCCCTCGTCGTGGTAACTGTCATCTTCATTTGCGTACTTTGATGTTATTAGTGGCTTTGTTTTTCCACTGAAATTATTGGTGTTCCAACCCTTCGGGTTTTTTGTCTGAATCTCTTCGTAGGAGTCCGTTGGTTGATCATTGTTATTTGTACCATCAGGAATGATGTCTGGTGGCATGGCACATTGGTTTTCTAGAGGAATAACTCGCTGCCGCCGACAGTGCTTTGCTTCCAGCGTCAAAATTCGACCTTGATCTGTGAAACTTATGTTCGTCAGTTTTGGTCGATTGTTGTTTGATCCGATCACCTTTGACTGATAGATCTCTCGGAGACTCCCAAAAGATGGTCGAGCTTCGAGGGTGCTTTTCTTAGGACCTTCTTCTGGTGTTGGTGTTTTTGGAGTTTCCGTGAGAATTTTCGGTGTTTCAGCACTTGCGCGGAAGGAATTGCTCGATCGAAGGACATAGTGACTCGATCGATGATCATTGGAATCCATATCGGTCAAAGTTGTCATGTTCTCCAGGGAGGAATAGCTGACCTTGCCATCGAGGGAGTTTACAAAGTTACGGGACTTGTTCAAATGCTCTGACCAGGCGTTAACATCGCAAAAACTGTGCTTTTTCAGCTTCCGATCCAAGGTGTCTGGTTCAAATTGATCACTGTCCGTAGACAACTCTAGGTCACTCTGCGGTTCATGTTCAACCTCGATGGTCATGCTCCCACGAAAGGGCGTATCGTATTTTATTCGAGCAGCAATTTCCTTCTGCGTCGGTGCAACATTGCTTGGTTTGGCAACCTTCTTTTTAATGTTCGAGTCGCCATCTTTCCGAAACCCATCGATCTTGTCATAGATCGTATGCCTGATCTCCACTTCTTCTTCTAGGGGAAGAGCTGTACTCAGGCTCGGACTTAGCTGCGAGCTGACATCCGATGATGGTGATGAGGAAGAATTGGATGACTTTCTCTTAGTATCCAGTCGCTCCAGACTGTCAGTCTCGTAGTCGACGATCAGATACTGAGGTGATCTCCTTCGATACACCGGAGAGTCTGGTTGGCATTGCCTCAGGGATTTTTTGCTCAACGTACTATAATCAGGTGTTGGGACCGATGGAGCCATACTTTGAGTTGTGTTATAAATGTCTTTAATCTTCTTTTCCATTGTACTGTCATAATCAGGCGTTGGAATGTCCAAGTTATAGCCGTTTTTCTTTGAAAAGCTGCCTTTGGAATAATCCTGGGATAAAGCTTCATAGACCATGTCTGGCATCCTTTTCATGTTCCGCAGCATCTCGTAGTGCTTTCGATCACTTGGTTTTGCATACGGATCGGGATGTTCCGCCCGTTGAGTTGGGGTCTTTGATCGGTTCGTCGAAGTTCGACTTTTCTGAGATGGTGATGGAGAATCATGAAGACTGAACTTGGGATTATTGTAGATCTCCCCTCCAGTTTCAGCAAAGGCGTAAATGTTATCACTCTTCTTCTTGGTGATCGTAATCGTGGCTGAGGGCGTTGAAGGGGATAATGGAGGTGATCCAGAATTGATACTGATCGCAACAGTGTTGACATTTGGTTTGAGTGAGTGAGAAATAATCTTTGGTGTTCCATTCACTAAAATAGGTGGGGGAGGGGGTTTTTGCTTTGGCGCACTTAACACTTTCGGAGGACTTGTCTTGCGATTCTTAGGACGATCAGGACTTGATCTTTTTGTTTCTTCATTGTCACTATGAGGAACAGTTTCAAGCCACTTTTCGATGCTATTACGTTTGTCACCACAGTTTTTGACATGACCACTGCACCGGTTGGTTGCACAGCCTTGACACTCTGTTGAAGATCCGTAGGTGCCACTATATAGGATTTGTGAAGAACCAGTCTGTGAAGGGGTCTTTAGTGGAAATTCTTCGGGAATCATGATAAGAGAGGGTTGATAGCGTTTCGTAGCCATTTTATATTTTGCTATGGCTATGACTTCACGGATTTTTGTGAGAAACTCAATGGCAGCTGGAGGTGGAGACTGTAAAAAAAATTAAACATATAAAATTGGAAATTAACACAATAAAGCAGTTCATGACTCACTTGCAGCAAATGGGGCTCGAAATATGCGGGATTGAAGTACAGCTTCTTCCGTATTGTTCCATTTACAATCGCCTTCATATTTTCCATCTTCTCATCGTTCATCATGTCCTCTGTAATGGATACATTTTCTTCGGGAATGCATTCATTTTCCTGCGTCGGAGATGCTGATGGATCTATTCCAGAATCTACCGTATCGTTGCCATTACTGCCACCTGCTCCATTATTATGGACAAGTACGGATGTTTGCATCTGTTAAGTTAAAATAAACTACTCGTTTCAGAGACTTCTCTAGAGTTAACCCCTCTTCACATGCACACACTCACCTGTTTGATCTTATCATGGACATCCTCACATTCAGAGTTTGAATTGGAAATGTCGCTAGTGAAACCAGAATGATGATCGCTTAGATTGGGAAAATGCTGCAATAGTGGGTTGTTCTTCACAATACCCATTTCCTCCTTCATATGACCACCGTTGAGTCGGTGTTCTGGGCTCAAACTAGCAGCAGAATATACACTGCCATTGCGATGAAATGGAGCACCAAAAGTCACCTGATCATTCTTCGGGTAATTGATCTCGTTGGCGAGATCGTTGAGACTGCTGCGTAACTCCTGTGCCTGAGCCTTGCGCTTTTTCATGTGCAAATAGAGAAACACGGAGGAGACGTAAATCAGTCCTAGAAGGAGGCTGCATATACCAATGACAATGTACTCTTTGGTGCTCATGCCATCTGATGTTGAGGCGAGGGTTGATGTCGCCTCCGATTGGAAGAGTACTTCAGAGACGTCTGAACAAAAAAAAAAAAATGATACAACGGTTGTGTCAGTAAACGATTGAGAAGAGATTTTATGTAAATTTATTGACTTACTATGGGAATATTTAACTGGGCTTCCGTTGACACGAAATGCAACACATGGAGAGAAGACATTCTTCGGAGGATTTCCTAGATCTGGAATACAAAAAAGAAAAAAAAAAATTAATTGTGATTTTGTTTGGCATTTGAAGCGATGGATTTTACCTTTCGAAGCATTTTTTGAAACCATCATGTCCCTGCACATTATATGGACGACAATAAGTCGACCTTGCATTTTTTGACGAAGTTCAGATTCACCAAGCCACTGTAATGAAAAAAATGAAATGTTTATTTAAATATTAATTTCTTAAGGTGGCTGATCGGCAGTGAACATTTGGAAAGTGCTCCCTTGCCAGGAGCTCCAAATTAAGTTCCCATTCTACGCACTCTCAAAACCACCAGAACTTGCATGTTAAAATATTGATAAGTGGGGACTAGAACCAAGAGATTTCATGATGTTTTGACATTTCACCTTCCAACGACGTTTTTAAGGAGCGTATTAAATTACAGTCCTAAAGCATTGAACAAAGAAAGCTGTCCGGTTGAAGTCAGCAAATAGTTTCACATCACAATTAGGTTTACATCAAGGAAACGACGTCTTAGGACCTACATTTTTTATTGCAGTCATCAACTTTATACTTGAAGATTAGCTGAAATTTCATGATTGATGATTTAAAATTCGTGTATCGAGCAGGAGCGGATTTAAGTTTGACGGCGCTTTAGGCCCAAGATGACATGGCGCCCTTTTTCTTTCGTAAAAAAAAAGATTTGGCGTATTCAAGTCCTCAAAAACTTAGAATTTCTTTAAGTACCCCGTCTATGCCCCTCCCTCCTCTATAGCGATAAAAATGTATTTTTAAGAAATGTATAATCTTCTTGTTAGATATTTCAGATTTTAGTACCTTCCTAATAAATTATCAACAAAATTTCTACCCTTGACATGTTACTATGTTTAGATTTTGTAGAGCGCAAGGTTTTACCGTTTACAGAAAACCCAATCGATTTTTAGTTTTAGTAGTCTTAAAAATGTTGGCGTCACTCAAAATTTGCCGCCCTAAGCCCGGGCCTCACGGGAGTAAGCCTTAATCGGCTTTCTGGTATCGGGCATATGTGTGACATATAGGTGGACTTTAAAGGGTGGGGGGGGGGAATGGGTACCTTAAAAGTCAGAAATAGACTTGAAACTTGTTCTGCCCGTTTTTGGTTCTACACAGGTTTTATTACCTTTGTATATGATGATTACTAGTGAAGTAACTCACGATACCGACATATACCGTCGGGTGAGAGTAGGATGAGGCTGTATAAGGGGGGGAGGTGGTGTAGGAAATTAACCCAAATCTGAAAAAACATACGATTGAGAAAAAGAACGAAACGAATGCGATCCACCAGAATCCAACATTTGTTAAGCTATTTAAAAGTGCACCTATCCAAGATTTGGAATTTGATCCATGGTTTCAATGGTCAAACCAACACCGCGGAATGATATCGCTATAGACCCAAGCAGTTTCATGGTATCCTTGTCGCGACTCGAGACCATAATTTGAAAGGCGAACAAAATTCGAATGCTTACCTCAATATTTCAAGACTTTTTACAACCCACCTGGCATATCACAAAACATGACGGAAAGATAGGTACATTCACTATAGAGTGCGTGGAAATCAACTTAAAGGGGTATTTTTTATTAATTGTTAATTTTAAGAACCACATAAGACCTCAAAACTATTCCCAAGAATTCATCTACGAAACTCTTTAAGCCTCACAAGTTTTCTTCAAAAAGATATAAACCGATCTGACAAATTTTGTAATTTAATTTTGAACCAGTATTCCATATCCACATTATGATATCAATTAGCTTTAATTGCGACAGAATGACAAATGTAATCAATTTCAATTCTCGAAGCATGAAATCGGCTCATAACATCTTCATTTCTGATTCGCGCACATTCCCATAATGACATCCTAAAGACATCCCATCAAACTTTCACTTCATCAAACATCAACACCAAGCTTACCTGCAAAAAAGTTCTTCCTTCATCACGAAACATCCGAAATGGATATTCCGTGTCAATAGGATTTCTTAAATCTGCCCAACCAGTCTTCGACAAGTATTGTGCTCCAGTCACTGCACAAACTGGTGTTCGAATATCTATAAAAAAAAATGCAAAAAATAACATTTAAACAAAGTGGTACAAGTACAAGGTAATATTTTGTATTTACTCATCTCATCATACTTCTCGTTAAATAGAAAAAAAAAAAATTAACCAATTCAGTGAAACTTACCAGAAAAACTGATTTCTCTGCTTGGATAAATGATTTGGCCCCGCAATGGCAAGAAGACAAATGGAATTTTCTCCGAAGATGATCCGCTAACAAAAGGCGACAAGGTGCATTCTGTAAATACAATAAAAAAATAAAATTATTAGATACAAAAAAAGAAAAAAAATTTAACATCAACAGAAATGTTGTTAAAAATGTCCACCAACAAGAAAAGCAAACAAAAAATCCGATGAATCTTTATGATTATTGTCGTGCGACTGCAATTTTAGACAGAACAATTAGATACAAAATAGTATCTACGTGAGCAGTGATGAAAGATACATTTTGATGAATGCGTGCCATGACAAGATACGGCTTTTGCATAAATATCTTTAAGCGAAAGTTAAAAGATGTATTTTTTATCTATTTTTATTTGCTGTTGTTGTTGTTTTGAAGACGAAGAGTCCTTGGGAAAAACAAGAAGCCCGGCTTAATTTACAAACAATGCTTCATCCATCATAAGTCGGTGTTCGGTGCTCGGTGAAGTGATATAACATTTATGACTTAATTAAAAAAAAAAGACACGGGGAAATGAAAGGTGTATCTTAATTTTGTTACGTCGCGTCGCGTCGCCGCGCCGCCATCAGCAAGATTATCTATTTGGTAAAAGTGTATCTTTTCACAGCGCAAAAGTGGTTCTCGTAGATTAATCTTCAATTACAGCAGTTTATTGAGCTTGCTCATTATGTAATAAGATTATAGTGCACATAGGCGGTATTACGAAAAGATTAAGTGGCACCTTTCAAAACAGGGTGTTTTAAAGTTAAGTTCAACTATTGAATAGGATGATGGTTATAGCTGATGGAAGATTTCCTTGAAACCATACAAAATGTGGTAAAAGCACCACAAATTATCTAGCCACACCGTAGTAAATGACAGGAGAAACAGAGAGCAGAGACCGTACCAATTTAATAACCAAACTTAGCATGAGAGAAGCAAAACTACTACACTGTCCCAAAGGAAAAAAAAAGTCAAAAAGTGTCCAAAAAGTCTCCGATCCATACGCTCGCAGGTCCAAATGACATTTCTGTGATTACCATTGAATATTTGTTCACTCAGTAGCATCTTGCTTTAGCAGAAATTTACATGTACCGATGGGAATACGCAGAAAGCTGTGCTTCGTTAAAATGGGTCGTGTGGTTTAGTTGGCAAGTTTGTTTTTTTGTTTTTGGCTTTCAGTTCCTTGGAATATCTCAATACTCTGGCACCCAACAGAAAGGTAAATGTTAAACTCTTCCGCCGTCTCTTTAAAAAATAATCGACAGTCGAGAGTTGTTTTGGAGTTAAAAGGAATAGAATCCAGGGATTTCAGTGCAGCCCGGGCTGTTATTCGATAAAATGATGATGTCCTTAAATTATTTCATGATTTTTTTTAAGCTCTTTATATATTTGAATCCGCCTGGAATATTCTACAATGGATTGGAAGACGGAAGGAGAAATTGAGTACACAACACAACCCACCCATGAAGCATTTAATATGAGCGTAACAGAAACCTTTTATCCCGCGTCTTTTTATTGCATCGATACCTCCGCAAACAATGCTTCAAAAAATATATCATTGAAATGTCCATAATGTTATCATCTACACTAATTTCAGACACAGTTGACACATTTCTTAGCCCACACTGCAAGAATGTGGAATGCCCTTCTTTTAAGATTTGCATTGACAGTCAAAGTCAATAAGCCTCGGTTTCTAGTTTTATCTTCAGTATTTCTTATGTATGCAAGGGAGAAAGCTTGAGGCAAATTGGTCCAAAAACTTCCGAACGGGAAAGGCTGCATTTGGAATGGTCTCTAAAATACGGCTTAACATTCATTAAGTGTTTTTTCCTCGCCCTCAAGATGAACTCATTTAAAAATCGCTGATTTCAAGAAGCGTGGTAGACTTCGGATTAATATTTACGGGGTTTCAAAGAAAGGCTTATAAAACTAATAATTAAATGTCTTGCAATGTTAAGGCCTATAAAAACGAACGCAGTATCTTCTCTAATCACCTTGTACATACCAAAGTTTTTATAGCCCTGACAATGTTCCTTGAGAGGTCTTTATTACTCTTTGATGTGGTTATGGGGTCAAAGAAGTCTTTTTTGTCCCCGCAGAGTGGCCACCAAAGAATCTCTGGGAGAAAAGTATCCAAACGAACTATATTGCACAACAAATCTATCTTTTAACCCATCTGTAGGCGAACTAACTTGAATTTTTTTATTTGTTTAAACGACTGGTTTTTTAGTGCTTCTGGTTGGTTGTAATAATATTACATTTTATTTTTTATGATGGCTCTTCAAATGCAAGCTTCTCATTATATGGCACGTTGTTATTATAGCTTCGTCTTTACAGACCAAAAAAAAAAAAAAAATTGATCATAAAAAACTGCAGAGGCCATACTGTGAAGAAAGATACATAGTTTTTTTTCTTTTCTTCTCGCTGTAGAAAGAGTTAGAAGGATTAGCAACATTGCAGCACCAGAAACCCACATGACTGTAGGGGATACTATATTAAATTACTGCGTAATCACTTGGGCTATAATAGTAAATTTTTTTGATTATAGGGTAATATGCCATTAGCGTGTTAGTATATATGGCAGGCGCTTGTTTTTGACTGGTTTTAAATGAGTCCAGTATTTCAAACAGACTTAAAATGTGAATCTGGTTTGCGTGAAATGTATGCAGGTTGGTTTTGATGGTTATACTTTGTTTCGTATTTTGTAGATACATAATTTGAATTTTTTCCGGGGATGCTGTGGCTATTCTTTAAGTGATTAAGTTGAGATATCTGCGAAACACACATTCGATACATGTTACTTTTGCTATATCCACGCTAACATTTTTTATAAGACTTAGAAAGTACGTCGAAGCCTTACATAAAAAGTAAGGGACCAACGAAGGACCCCTGTGGAACACAAGAATTCGTTTTTTATCCAGCAATGCCTTATCTGCAATATGATAGAAGAAAAGAACATGAAGATAACATTTGCACACGCTCTGAAAGTACGTACTTCAACGAACTATGATACAACTATACTAAAAATATGGCATTGCGCATGATACAATGAAAAAAGTCAAACTCCATTGTGTGTCCGTGACGTAGAGCGCACAACGAACATGTAGAACCATTGACATACTATATATGTCAGTGTGCAGAACGTATAGAGCGTAAAACGAAACAAAAATTAAAACGGGAAGGCGGAAACAAGAATGCGAAAACTTCATGTGTGTCCATGACGTAGATGCGCAGAACGAAACAAAAATTAAATTTGGAAGTTGCTTTCTTGTTAAGTTGCATCATGTCGACGAACGTCTTAGACGAATTCAGAGTTATAATCCTCCAAGGCATCTGTTCGTGGACTGTTTATATTAATGCTGTTTTACTTTTAAAAAGAGGAAACAAAATTGACAAACAAAGTCCGTTAGATCCTAAAACGAACCCAGAACACTTCACAATTATTAAATCTTCGAAGCTGTTAAAATTCATTTCCGTCAACAAACCATAATAATCTAAGGAATACAAGAACTTTTTTTTTTAAGAAATGAAAAATAAGAACGATTGAAATGGTCTTTGACAGCTCGAAGAATTCCATATACGCAGAGCAGTAATAGTCTCCAAAGTACTTCATCACTCCATCCAAAGATGGTTATCCTTAGCAAAACTAATTGACGTTTCAATTGATCCTTTAGGACAAGCACACTGCATTCCATCATTCACCCAACTCATTCGACCATAAGACCGACTTATTATATATACTCGCGCCGTACTCTAATACCATAATCAAGGCGTGCTGAAACAACGCTTCCACCATTCAGACTCAGACGCAACATCATATCATCCTCATCCTCGGTGCATGCAGCAATTTACCTGTTCTCGGAGTTGTAAACAAAATGACACTTTAACTACCACTCTGCGGTGCGGTGACCATAATAATCCTAACTCGCAGAATACCTATTAATTTCTTATTTGTCACAAATGAAAATACCTGGAAAATCGTTTTATCGTCTTTCTTCTTCTCTGAGTGCTGAGTGTGATGGCTGAGGCTACCACCTGGTGAAAGCACTTTGTTTTCCAAACGCCACAAAACAATAGTTATAGCGTCTTCGGGGTTTGGAGCTTTGGCTATCTGAAATCCCCGAGCCATTCAAGCATACACAAAACAGAGATTACCCTGCAAACTGCAATGCAATGGCAATCGGAGAGCGATAAGTACATAACAATACCCGGTGTCACACAATTCAATTCAAATGGAACAATCTCAAGGTGCACCGAGAGCGATATTCCATGCCAGCTGACCACCACTTTATAGCTATAGAGTACCCTAACCCCAATGGTCATGGTCATTGTCTTCAACAACGACAACGATATCGTGTTGTCGTCGTCGTCTTGTGGTCTTGTGGTCAAGCACATTGCCATTGCGCTTGCTTCAAGAGATAATATGCTAGTATACACGTGCCTTAAAAGAAACTCGCGTCAAGATTGTATATTTGTATCTGTGTATATCTTTTCTAGCGGACCATTAGCCATATCTGTTCAATTATAAATAAAATTTCTAGCAAATGTTATGATCAAGAGGAGAACGGTGGCCGTGGTGCAGTGTAATTCAATGACATGCATGTTTGTATAGTTATCTTTAGAGATCTCGCCCCTTCTTCCTGCTGTTGTTCGTTGGTAACCAATTCATAGAATCACAGCTTTACCTTTACCAAAACGATTGAAGAATATAAACAAACAGAAAAGATACAAGATACTCAGAGATACTGTAGAAACAAAGTTGTGTGTTGTTGTTTGTCTTTTCGCAACCAAATTTAGAACGGTTATTGTAATTTGTATCTTCTGCAATCAGCCAAACAAGTTACTCAACATATCGCAGCGACCGAAGCGACGCGGCCGGCGTGGAAAACTTAACCTCATATCTTGGAGCCCATGTGTGTTTGTTATGGTCTTGGCCTGGCTTAGATCTAAGATCCCATACATACTCTGCGTGAGCTCTGTTATTTGTTTTGAGGGTCTTTTTTTCTTGTGTTTTTATTCCAAACTCTTTACTTCGCGCGCTCAATGATTCATGTAATTAGGAGATACGATGGCGTGAAGCATTATCATATAAGTTTTGAGAATGAGGGTTTTAGTAACTTGAACTTGGAGATACTATTTTAGGTGATTTGCGAGACATGATAAATCAATTAAAAACTGTTTGGCGTTGAAACAAGCTCTTTGAGTGATGGTCCTTAATGGATTTTGTGTTGAAAATGGTAATTTGATTCTCATGGGAAGATGCATCCTAACTTTCATCATTGCTTTTGTGCAACTTTGAATGCCTTTAGGGGTAGACAAGGTTGTGGTACTGGTTATGATTCTTTTGAGAGTTTTCGAGTTTGACAAGAGAAAACGAGGTTTGGGATGACTTTATGGCCCATAAAGGTATGAGCTGGTTTTTTTGAATCTTAAACATCTGGTAGAGTGAACAATTGCCTGATTCGAAAAGTTTAAAAGCTGGGAGTGTGTTTGGGAACACTGAACATAATTTCTGTTTTAAGATACAGGAGAAGTCAATAATATTGGCAGTGAAGACTTCATTATACACATATTGCTCATCTGTCAAAAAAGTACACAGACAAAAATGGTGGCTCTCTGTTATTATCGTATTCATGTGTTGTGAGTTTTTGCAATACAATATAATGCAAATTTAACTTGCTCTCAAAAGTGAATCTAGTAGAATAGAATAGAGAAGATATATCTGTTTTTCACCAATAATAATTTTGACATATGAAATGTAAGCTGGTTTTTGGTTTAGTTTTTTGTGCAGTTGCACTCTTTTTACGTTTTTGTTAACATAGCCTTAAAGCAGAATAATTGTTGATTTCAAATGAAGAAATCATTTAACATCTAATAAATAAAATGTCATTACTAAAAGTCTCCTTATGACATTTTTTTAGCCTCATGGAAATGACAGAACACATTGTGCTTAAATTCTGTTATTCAGATACAAAATATACCTAAGAGAAGCTAGCTCCGTTTTGTTTTGTTGTCGCAACCCGTTCAAGATTGACACAGACCTTTTTTACAGAAAATATAGTTAATCAAAGAGCAGTCATTTCTGTCGGAATCGCTTCTTTAAAAAAAAAAGAAATCAGACAATATGTCTGCCACACAACTGGGCATATGCAGCGGGCAGCAAAATTTAATACAATTTTGGAAAAAGAACGATTTAATTTGACTATAAATTGTTGAGAACAAACGAGCTACAGCGCCAGAGGAATTTGCATTTCCTTAAATTTTGACATTTAACTAATGTTTGCTCACACAAGTCTGTTTCAATTTTGTTTTCTCAAGGCCAGAACTTAGATAAACGGAACGGTGCGTACCGAGTTAGATATTACTAAGAAAATACAAGAAATTTGTTTCTCGTGGCCATAATTAATATATTACTCTGTTTCGTCAAGTTTTTAATAAGCTTTGTTATATAATGTTTTTATGTTTTTCGTACAAAAAATCAACCAGCGTTTTAGGAGGGAAGAAATAGAATTTTCTTTCCAATTTAGAGGAATATTTATCTGTCGGAAATCCCACAATTGTTACAAATGAACGAACAAAATGCTTTAAATAGTTCAGCGTACATCCATTTTTACTTGCGATTATAGGTACTATAAGGCAAGTTATGGATTCGTGCAGAAAAAAAAATTCGAGATAACAATCACACATGACATTACGATGATGGAGAAGTCGAAAAAAGTGGGTCTGGGAATTCCGTCCGTCTGTCTGTCTGTCTGTCTGTCTGTCTGTCTGTCTGTTCGCGCTTCAAGAGCCTGAACGGATGGGCCGATTTGCTTAAAATTTGGTATCTAGGATTTATTTGGCCGTCCTTCGGAACATATTTTTTATTTTTGCTCTAGGCCCAAAAATAACGGCACCTGCCATACAATCGTGAAAAAAAAATTGATTTTCTCAAAAACGACTCTAACGATTTTGATAAAACTTTCAGGATGCTATTTTTGTAAGACAATCTATCTTTTGGTTGCAAAATATTTTTCAAAATTTGTCTTATAACGGTAACTCTCATAGAACCAGTATTTTCAAATCAAATTTTCTCGTAAACTATACATTCGATTTCAATAAAATTTTGGCCACAGGAAGTCATTTATAATTTTATTATTAATGGCATTTCAAATTTTTGAAAAACTTTTTTTTTTGATTTCTTATAATTTTTTCAAAAAATTTTTTGGTTTTCGAAATATGTTGGAAACGGGTATATTGATTTTTTTTAAAATTATTTTTTCAAATGTAAACTACAGATTGCCATATATTTGCATACCCAAATAAATTTCAAAATATTTTTTGGAAAAGTTTTTCAAAAATAACCTTTTTAAAAAAAAACTGGTCGAACGATTTTCAATATTTTTTTTTTCTAGATTTACGTATAGCTTCGAAGTTTTATTACATACTTTGTTTTTTCGAGAAAACTCTTAAACTAATTTAAAAAATAAAAGAATTTTCGAAATTATTTAAATTTTTTTTTAAATCCATATATGCAGCCACTAAGCAATAATTGCTTATCATAAGAGCAAGTTCGTGCGACCCAGTCGTGCATTTTATTATATTTGCGTTTCAATGGCAGAATGGATTGTTTCATTAGGTTCTGACCACAGACATAGCAAACAGACAGCCAACTAGTACACCTCTTGCCTTAAACACCCTTAAAATATTTTATTGAGCGCGGTATGTGTGTAAGTCTGTCTGCACATTTTTGTTTGTGTGTGCGGTCTGTATTATATGGCTGTGGTTCTGACATTAGCTTCCTTTTGATCGTTTCGTTAAGTTCTGACATTAGCTTACATTTGCTTCCGCCCTTTGATGTTGGTCTTTGAAAAGCGGTAGGTAAATGAATTAAAATTTTGGAACGACAAATCTTTCTTTAATCCAATAGATCATGTGAAAACTAGGATTAATTTTTAAATCAAAACAATCTATCAAATATTTTACATCTGTTTGGTATATTTCATGTCAATAAACTTGCATTCACAACAAACAACAATCCAGTTTAGTGCAAGCAATTTTGAAAATGGAAGTATCCATAAAAAGCTCTCGACAAATTTGTATTGCTATCATTTCATTCCAGATGTGCGAGAAACAAGTAAAATTGCGTAAACATACGACTCCATAATATTTCTTTAAACGTGTTATACTGACAAGTATACACATCTAATTTAGGGGTTGTTTACACTCTGCCATTAATACTTGTTCTTCCAAAAATGATAAAAACAATTCCAAATTTTTGGAATACCTTAACATTATTTTGGTTAATTATTTTAACCGAAAACAGAATTTTGGTCTAGTTTTATCGAATAAATTGTTCAAACATTAGGCTTGTGCAATTTTGTATATCTTGGTAAATTTGGGCATGTTTTGAAACCACTTGGCTGGATATGGACTAGCAATTAAAACTCTACCATTTTATGATGTCCAATCACGAAGTTGTTTCAACAAAGTCAGCTTTCTTTAAATATAAAAGCAAGTTGTAGTAAATAAACAAAAGAGCTGAGCAATATCGAACCCCTTGAAGTCAATGGGGGTCTTTTAATGCGTATTTTATTAAATTTTTTTTGTGAAAAGCCTATAAAATTGGTTACCATCCTACCAGATACAATCGTATATTTTTTAGTTTGTATGTTTTATATCAAAATAATCTTAAATGACATTTTATGTGACGAGAATTCTCTCATAAAACTTCAGATCATTTGAATTCTCATGGGAATTCATAACCAATCGGAGTGTCTTATGGCTATTTCGCTGTTATGGCCACCAGAAGTACAAAGTCGTTTTTATGATGTTCCACCGTTGTAGGTTTCGCTCGCTGGGAGTAGAGAGACATTGATAGGTGCGAATATATTATGGGCAGTTATGGGCACTTATAACCAGCTTGGGTTGTACACTATTGCCTATTGGCGTTACACAGGCGCTACGGCTTCCGATGATGATGATGAGTATGCTGACGACAACATTAATGTCTTTGACTTCAATTTCAGATATAGTTCTATAAAGATGATATTGCCGCTCAATCTGGTTGTCCCGTTTTGGATTTAACGACTTTTAACGTTCATATCCAATTCAGATGGCGTTTTGATTATAAATTACTTGAATGATGGCTAGATTCAGGCACGGCGTAGTCTGGTAAATATGTTTTTTGAAATCGATATCTATGGAAATTGCGTTAGGCCAAGTTCATACGTTGAAAAAAAAAAAAATGTTTGCACCACAATAACCCTTTGCTTGTGAAAGACTTACCAAGAGAGTGTACCTACATTTATTTATTTAACATTTTTCTTACACTTACCATGTATGTCGTCAACGCATATTTCTAAATCTTCACGGTAGGTCTGCAAATATGGTAAACATCGACAATCGCAAATCCCTGGATCCTTATTTTTGTCGTGTCGCATATCTGCCAGAATAAAGAAAATTTTATTAAAATAATGCTAAGATATTTCCTTCTCTTGTTAAGGTATACAAACTTACCAGTTTTATCGGTGCCAGCCACGAAAAGTCCTGCCGTTCCACTGGATAGCCCCACGCAAGTGTCCATGTTACACGTTGACATGTCTTAAAAAACAAACAGAAAACAAAACAATAAACAAAAAAGTGCTAAATTCTTTTCTCAGAAAATTGCCCGGAAAAGTGTCCGAGAAGGAGAATAGTAGATAGAATCAAGCCAAGGCTCCTCCAGGCGTCCCGTCCAGCAAGGAGTGGCTGCTTTTTGATGATGCCAAAAACAAAACGAAATGAAACGGTTGCGCATGTTGGAGACACAATTTTGTAAGGTTGGCGTTTTGTGGATGCAACAGGAACAGCCTGATAGAATTGGCAGTGGTAGGTAGTGGGTTAATGCCATTTTGTTGCTAAGCATGTTTTGTTGCGATTTATTTGTCATGTTTGTTTAATGTTATCTAAACGAGGCATTAAGGCGTTTTGTTTTTATGGCAAAGGAAAGTCTATTCTGTGCTAGTGTGCTATTGATTTGTATTTTTATTGCGAGGATGAGGACCATCATGATGAGGTTGGGTTAAATGTATGCATAAAGTTATTTTGTAAGAAATTTCTATTTAATTTTCAACAGGGATATAGGAAGGAAGAAAGGTACCGCCACGCGTTGTCTTGAGGGGCTTTGACGACGAACCGACATAAGACACAAACACACACGTGACCAAAGCTGTAAAATATTGTCAATTGGAAAGGCGGAAAGACATGACCATGAAGGCAGTGGAACTGAATTAGGTGTTGTAACTGTGGAGATTCGTGTAGGCGGAATATATAATTGAGATGTTGGAGCTCTTGTTCGAGATGGAACAGTTTATATGGAGTTGTTAAGAAGTCGATACCAATAATGTTATCGCTCAATCGAGTGTTCTACTTAGAAGTTGTTACTTTATGGCTTGTTTAGAGTAGGTTTAGAAGAAGGTTGGGCTACATTACAATGTCTAACAGGAAGGAGTGATTTTTGTTCTTTGAATACCGAATTGGAAAAATTAACAGATTTTGAGTTTTGCATATTAAAATAAAATGTTTGTATGTGTGAGATTTAAAAGCCACTTGGTAAAACATTATAATTTTTGAATTTCATGCACTTTTCAAATGGCGAAATTGTGAATTATAACGTTTGTATATTATTGCGTCACGTTAACTACCATTTCAGCGAGACTCGTTACACCATTTTTTTTTTAACGAGGCTCAAAACACCACTTTGAACTGTCATTGTTTTAAACATCAGCTTTTGCATTAGTTCTGTTCGATTTAAAGTTACCAATTTTAGATTTTAAGCTGAGTTTATACGACAAAGCAAACATCAAATTCATGTTTTACATCGTTTCCGTTTTTAAATTTAAATTTGAGCAAAATCAACGCAACATTGGATTAAACACGTTTTATTTTCCTTGCAAAAACAAACTAAGAGACTTAATTTGTGTTTCCTTGTGGTTGCGCAATATAAGCATCGTTTAAGTGGATATAAAACGTCCTTAAAAATAATCTGGCGTTTACACCATCAATCTGTACTTCTCAACCCTAACTGTTATGCCTTGTACTCACTTCCTGGCATTTGAACGAGTGAATCCACTCTACAAATTTGTCCTTGATATATTTATAATTCCTCGGTTTATTATCAGTATTTATAAAAACAGTGAGCAGCTTGAAAGCCAATTACATTTCACAATTAATTTTCATGTGAAATTGTGAAATCAAAGCTAATTTTTTAAAAAGTTTCCCACAAATTAGAGGATGTCATATACGTTTCCGGGATTAATTCAACATTTCTTTGCTTTGATGAATTAAAAACATAACACGGAAAACGTGTGGAACGTATTGATTTTTATTTCAACGTTGCGTCGTAGCCATTTTCTTTTCGCAATTGCATCTTTCTATGAATATGTTTTTGTTTTCGCAAAATGCAGTCTATTGTCTACTGATTGCATTTTAACCATTTAAACGAGTCTGTCTGTGACATTTGACGTTTCTTGGTAGAATGTGCAAAGCATGTGATAAGTCAATTTAAGAAATTAAAAATTAATACGTTCCAGGATTATAAGACAGCCATATTTATTTATTTTATTTTTATATTTGGTTATTTTGCAATAATGGACAAAAGTTAAATACAAAAGTAACTAAAGAAAGAGGTCGCAAAGTTTAGCATACATTTCAAGCGAAAATTAAGCCTTAACACCAACATTCCTTAGTGGATATTCCAAATGTCAAAATTTAAAATATAGTTCTGTTTTTTCTTGTGGTAAAAAAAATTACATTCAAAATATTATCGTGAAAAGGTTTGTGGAACGTATTTACTTTTCTATTTCACAAGATGTGAGATACTGAATGAATCTTAAAACTCAAACGCCATCTTGGGAGTTCTATTTCGGATCGTCAAGGTGTTTTTCTATTTCCAAAATAAGATTTTTTTGCATCATCGATTGGGCGTATGCACCGTAAAAGGAATCAAATGTTAAAATATATTCATCAATGCACAGCATGCACAATGTAATGCATGTCTACAAAAAGTCAAGTCCCAAAGCCATATTTTGTAAAAATAGAAAATGTATCTGTCTGCCATTGCTATTAACTAACAAAAGACGATTGTCAAAATGTGTTTTCCCCCATCCACCTAAACCAGTGGGTATACAACTTGTTCACTTGCCATTGTGCATCCTTCCCAATATACGAGAACCCATAAAAGGAAATAAAAAGATAGATTCCAAATTTGGTCTACACACGCAACATCTCCATCACGGCGACCGACTGACGACTTTAGAATAGCCAGATAAAAGTAGGTATACTCCTTCGAAAAGGGGAGAAAAAAAACAAAACTTACCACTGGTTCGGAAAACATCGCCATCATGTTGTCTAGTCAAATTGATGACTTGGCCCGACATTGGCTCATCTGCAACATCTCCTGCAACGTTAGTGCTTCCTCGACCAACACCACCTCCACCATTCCCCACTTTTCGAACCGTATCAGCTAGCGGTGGTACATTGATGATGCCCGGAGTTGGTATTGCCAGTTGGCAGTTTAATTTCGATGCGATAATCATCAGAATCAGGGCCGAGCGGTAAATAATTGCACGTGGTAACATTCTAGCATAACGCCAGTGATGCATTGGTCCAACAGCTATTGCAGGGAACAGCGTTCGAGGTTTTTTATCTTTTCTTAATATACAACGCTAAAAGCTAGTTTAGGTTGTGATGATATCCAAAAGACGCAATACAGGTGATTCAGTATGGGTAATATGCTAATTGAAGCCGGCGCCGCCGTCCTGTCCGCTCATTTAAGAACGAGGATGAATTAAATGCTATCTGCTGATGCTTCGCTGATGACATAGCCTGAGGCATCGATAAAACTGTAACATTCTATGAGATCGCGAAAAAAGTCGTGACACGAAGCTTAGGTGTACGTGAACGTGTCGGTCGCTTGTCGATTATGGATTTAGAGCTCTTTAGGTTCTGCAAGAAAAAGAAAAAAAGAAAATGAAAGTTTTATTTCTCTATAAAAAACGACAAGAAGTGTAAACAGAGCCTCGGAAATAGGTTAGTTGTTTGTATGTCATTAGAATAATTATCGTGACCAAAGGATAATGGCCGCCAACTATAAAAATGTAAATGTCAATTTGACAGAAATATGTATGCCCAGAGAAAAAGATCGCCTATTCTCTGAGAAAACGATATATCGCAAACACAATGGGGCCATAAACTTGAGGCACGTTCTGGTCTGTTCTGTTGAAGATGAAAGACTATTTTCGCGTGTCGACAATGACCACTGGGCAAATTGGTTGGTTTTGGACACGTGACAGCGTCGGTTAATACAAATTGATGATGCCTGACAGGATGTCAGAGGATAATATGTTAGAGTTTTTCTTTAAGCAAATTTATCGGGATTTCCATTTGACGTCTATGCAATTTACTTGGTTCGGTTTTCATGCAGATTGCATATATGTTGATGAGGGGAAAGGAATGGAACTTGTTTGTTGTGGTGTGAATGATGGATGCTTGATTTGATAAATGATTGTACGTTTATGGTTTGAAACATACTTATTAAAGGAAAATAGTTACTGTTGAAGAATGTGGTTAGATTGGATTATTTAGTTTAAATTTTTTAAATCAAATGGATTTTCTGCTTTGAAAGTATTTATATTAGGATGTCAATGAAGAGGTTAGAGAATTTCAGTTCAAAAGGAGGATGGATATGGAATGGATATCCATAATAGCTCATTTAAATTCTCCATCTGTCAGAACATCACAGGATTCAGTGTCTTGCACAAGTATAAGTCTTCATGTTAAACATGAACATAAACCTGTTCTTTTATCCATTGAGGTAAAATTTTACTAATAAAATATAATTTTATGTTTGGAAATGATGATATCGGGGCTTACATTCCAAGTAGGAATTTAATTAAAACGCCCGAATGCATGTTTTTATCAAGTAAGAAAGTGAATGACGTAATTGTATAAGTAAAGTACTTTTTTTCACTGTGGTGTTTGATATGACGCCCTCTATTTTACTAAATTTACTTTTAAATGCCTGCTACAACCGTAAAATACACGGTTTCGACAGCAACGGTGCCTAGCATCTAGCTTTACCGACTGCAATGACTGCGTCATGATAATACGTTATAAAAGTTGATTTATCGACAAATTGTTCGGTATGTTATTACTGGCGAGGCCGTTGTTGGAACTATTTAGCAAGTATATTTTTCACAACGCACAAAATCAAAAGTTTCCATTTTGCTTTATTTGTTCGATTTGTATTTACTTTCATAAAAATAAATGCATTCACTCGCATTTCTTTTACTTTTTTTCGAAAAAAAGATATGAAAAATCAAATACAGAAGAAAAATACACAAGAAATGCTTGACAGCAAAAGTCACTTCAACAGCTGATTCGTTACCTCAACTCGCCCAACTAAATATCAAGATCGACTTCAGGGTGACTTCAGGGCGACCCCAGGTTTCAAAAAACAGAGAATTTTCTCTTGAGGGCGAGTTGAGGTATTTCAAAAAACGAGTTGTGGCGACCCCAGGATGACTGCAGGGCTCAACAAACAAAGCTTGTATAAGTACTATGTTTGACATTTCGATAACCATAAAGCGGGGTTCACATGGGACAATGCAGAGGCCAAGACAATGAGACAAGACAACCATTGTTTCATGTGAACAACTGTTTCCAGGACATGAGAATTGTCATTATATTGTCCTCCGAGCTAGCCTGCCGAGCTAGCTCTAAAGAACATATCGACTGGTTTGGTCTTGTCCAACCCCTTTCGAGAAGCTCGGACAAGACATTTGAGTACTGTCCCATTGTCTAGTCTACGTGTGAACGCTGCTTACATATTTGTTATGACTAATATGGCGTTTAAAATGAGTGCATTCACCAGAAAAAGGTGAAATTAAACTGCCGTCATTATATTGTCCTCCGAGCTAGCCTGCAGAGCTATCTCTGAAGAACATATCGACTGGCTGTTTTGGTCTTGTTCAACCCCTTTCGGACAAGACATTTGAGTACTGTCCCATTGTCTAGGCTACGTGTGAACGCTGCTTACATCTTTGTTATGACGAATATGGAGTGCATTCACCACAAAAAAGTGTTTTTTTTTGTCGGAAAAAGGAATGCTTTTGATTAGGTATAATTCAGTTTGATAAATTTCAAGAATAAGAGGAGTTAAAGATGAAAATTATTTATTAAGTTACTATGGATTGACGTGTCCTTGTCCTTATAAATGATACATCAAAGTCTTCAGAAAATGAAAGACCTATTATTTGAATTTTTGACAGATAGTGAAATATTTTTGACATTGCTGTCAGTTGGAAAAATCCTTGTATTGTCAGTGTAAAAAATAATAATAAACCACATGACGCTCCGCAAATTTTTCTCGATATTCATATTGAATGTTGGGGGTGACCTTCCCGATAAGGTTGATACTTTTCCAAACGCGCTATTCGTGAGCTAAAAAGGGTTCGGGATCGGTGCTTAGTCAATAATCGATTGTGTGCATTTCCAAGCTATCCTAGTAAATTGATAGAGCAGTGAAATATGTTGATTCTTAATCTCAGGGAAATAGGACACACAATTGATTCTTTCCTTAAGTCCCACTTTTCGAACTAGAAAGCTAAAACCAGCTCAGGAATGTCGTCTTTTGAAGAAATATCTGGTATTTTATAATCACCAGGGGTGCAAGCTGTAACCCTTGCTTGATCCCGCTAGTACCGAACACAAACATTGACTACAGATCTTCATATTTATTACCATTATCATCAATAATAATCAAGGAGATAGTTAAAAAACACATTAAAGACATTCAAATAATCCGCGAGTTAATTGAAAACTTGATTTTCATAGTTTAATATCTTACTTAAGACACTATATGATGACACACAAACCTGAGACCAGGTTTTTTTTGTTTGGCATACATTTTAATTTCCCAAGTGGCTAATTTAAAAAGCCTGTCTTAGACAAAAAAAAACTGCAACATGAGGACTCCAGTCTCCAGGTAATGGCTAGTTAGTAGGCATATATCTCGTCTCATCGTTTCTCGCACATCATGGTGTGTGATGGGCCATTACTCAAAGTCTGGGCAGGCTTTTCTTCATTTAATCATCTGTGCATCCTGCCCTTGGAGGCATCTCTCCTGCACCTTATGCCGACTCAGACTCAAGTGATCACCGTTAATGTAAATGTTCTTATATGTACTCGTCGGTCTTGTATATGTACCTTATGCGAATGAGAGAATTCATCTCTCAATTTTCTTTCCTTTGCCTAGGAAAGAATTATGACTCGAAGCGGACGTCCTCGCCTTTGAAAAAACAAAAAAAAATTAAATAACCATATGGCAGACAGCGCAGGCTTGCCCAATGACCAACCCACACAGTCAATATGATCGAAAGATGATATATTGACATGCCTCGCGGAGATTTAAGTTTTAACTGCCCACTAGATGTCGGGAGGAGTGCAGCGTGTGGTTCAATGGGTAAAGACCATTAAACAAGTTTACGACATTAGCTAAGCGTGTTTTGAGATGCTCCTTTTTTTTTGCTAGTTCTGGCGAGGATAAGTGTGGAGGTTTTTTTTTTTTTTTTTTTGACCACCAGCAGCGGTTGGTCAGAGTCCGAAGAACTGAAGGTGCATGTAGTTTTTGCTGTACTTGGGTCATAATCAGTGTTCATCAATTATATGTTCGTTTGTCGGATAGTGGATGTAATTTGTCCTGAAAGTTCTTTTCAAATGCATCATCCATCGTTTGGATGCGGCTGTAAAATCGTGCAGAGAAGCGCTTCTGAATCTTTATGGGTAATGAATGTCATGGAGATTTATTGATGGTCTTTCTCGTGAAATGCATCATTAGAATTGTGTCAAAGTATGAAATAAGAAAATTTTCCTAATAACTTACCTAAGAATTGCGAGACTTTTGACAGTGGGTTTAATGGAGTGTGCGGTCTTCTTAGATAAATTCTCGTTTTGTTATGTGTTGAAATGATATTGTATTGCCATTTAAAGCCGATAGAATTGAAACTTTATGGCTTTCAAATGACAAGACTATGAAACTTCATAATTTATGCTGTAAGGAAGAATTTTTCGGAGAGTCATAAAACGCTTGGGTTGTGGGAATTATGGATAGAAAACAAAAAATACTGCCTTTTATATTTCGGCAGGAATTATGCAGAGAATAACCTTTGGACTATCAACTGCTGCTAGCAAGTACGAATAGCTACAGATAGACGGAAATGCCCAAGAAGTAGTACTCTTTTAGTGATCCAAATATTGGTAGTGACTTTGATCGGAGGAATCCCCTTTCAAAATAAAGAGGCTACTTTCTTGTCTTAAGACAGGATTCCTGCCAGTGCTATGTTTCCTCCTTCTAATCGAAACGACTAACGCTTCTTCAAACCTTTTTACTCATTATCTATCCAAGAGTGTACCATCCCGTTATTTGATCAAGCTCCACATTGAAAAATTTAATTGCACTCCCATTTATGGTCACCTAATTCCAATTCACCACACAATTAAATACAATGTGTGTGAAAACAATCATTAATTAAGAAGTCTACAGTCCTCCAGCATCAAGCATCCATCACCATCATCATCATCATCATCATCACCATCGCATTCGGACAAAACAAACAGCAACAAATCATCTTCAAACGGTTCTGAATTCAATAGATAATGAAGTCATAAAAACCTGCCTTCAAATACTCAACATTTTAAACGGTTCACAAAACCCGATCCAATCTCGAAAAAAAAACAACATGACAGCATCAAAAGAAGAAGAATCCCATTCCGCCGTCGCGTCGCGTCATTTCATCCAAACAACAAAAAAGGTGTACGTAATTAAATGTCCCGCTTATGAGGTCCATTAATTAAATGCCGTGCAAAATACTTAACAGTAATTCCTGTGAGCATTGCGTTCGATTCCATGTTGTACAACAACCGGGACAAAACACTCTTCTTCTTCGAACACAAACTCTTTGTCGTCCCATATCTGACACATCAATATAACAATTGAGCTTCTATTTTAGATAGAGATACAGCTAGGTATGTTGTGGATGCAACAACTATTAACTAGTCATCTATAGCCTTATAGTCGCCACGCCACCTGTGTGCAATAACGTTCAACTTTCAACTTGGTATCTGGAGTGGACCGCACTGCGATCGCGCGTTTCTAATTGAGGATCGCGGCATTTGTTGTTGTTGTTTTTGTTATATGTGCTCCAGCTCCAGCTCCAACTTTAGCTCCAGCATTTTGTATTGCAAAACGGTGATTCCCAATAATTCCCCATCAACTGCGCGCGATCTCGCAGATATGCACACGCATCACATGTAGCACGGGGATAAATAGCCTAGCCGATACATAAATTACGGTGCCGCACATAAGTGGCTCTAACTGTGTTCGATCTGACATAGAGAAATATTCCAGCCTCCTTGGCTTCGTTCGTCACAGCTAGAACCACATAGCAGTGTTCATGATCTAAATCTATCTTTGTGGGGAGCAACAACCAAATGTTACTTGCACAGAGTAGTATCTGGAGCTATATAATAAGATACTCGTGCTCTAAATGAGATTAGAATTCTTTGCCTGGAATACAGGGAGGCTTCTACAAAATATATGAGCCACTAAGAAATTATTAGCCAAGCCAATAGGGGGGAAGTTGGCGCTGACCAAACCAACTGAGAAGCCAATCACACACATTTTCCATCTAACTTCACAGAGGTATAGGTCTCCTTTGGGCTTCTCTATCCAAGGAACAAGCTTGTTTTTTTTTTGTTTAGTTGAAAATCCAGTAAAGCCGGAATTGCGAGCGGTACTACGCGCATCCAGCTATATCGTTGGAATCCAGGAAGATCTACGACGACACCAATCACCGGTGTATGAGGAATCAAATGGGGCTGGCTAGCTGCTGCTGCTGCTGTTTCATGGATGAATCCAACTAAATCCATGTGGTCAAGCCAGGTAGGTAGATATTTATTGCAAACTGCCAATTCTTCGCTTGAAGTTTTAAATTACTATATAAGAAGAGTAAAGGCAATACGACTATGAGTATGTGTATTTTGGTGGACCGACCGTTTGTTATTGTTGTTGGTGTACCTACTCTTGAATCACATTTATTTAAATGACTTTTCAAGGTTTAAGGTGACCGGAGGACTTTATATGTGCGTTTTATTCTTATTTTTGAGTAAAAGAAAGTTTCAATATACTACTTCTTATCTATTGATTGCACAGAAGTCAGGGACATAAATTATGTCAAATGTAATGGCAAATGTTTAGCCAGTGCCAATCTATAGAGTAAATTTTATTTATCGAATCCAATCGTTTAGCTTTGGGGATTAGAATGTTGTTCTTTGTATGTTTATGGATGGGTTTCAATTGAAAATGATATCTTTAAGCTTCTTTGTATGGGAAAAATGGAATTTTATTAATTTAAGTTATAAATTAAGAGATAGTGTGCTATTGAAGGCTGTTTATTTGAAGGAGCGAACAGAAATTCAATCGTTTTTCAATTTGAATGGAGGATGTCTGGAGTTTTTTTTTTAATTTTTGATTGGAAAAAGGAATAAATTGGCATGGAGAAAATCAATGGGACATTTGGTTTTGGAATTTAGCGTTTAGAAAGAAGCAAAAATGCATTTTTATCAACAAACAAAAGAGCTAAGCAGCAAACTCGAATCAAGAATTCCGCTTTAAATTGAAGTTTTATATGCCAATTCAAATTTATTTTATTTTCAGCAATCATACCTTTGCTTAAAGTTTCGTTGATTAAAATGTAAAAAGTGGATCTTGTGTTCAAGACAAGAATAAAACACTCAACAACGCAACTTTTATAATGCGTTATATTTGCGACGATGTTATAATGCGACGATGCGTTGCGCAGTTCAATTTTTTGCAAATATACCATAATTTGTACAAAGTCTTGCATCATTAATTCTTTAAAAGAAATCTTGATATAAGCCATAGATCGGAGCATAAATATTTTGTGTTCTTTTTTCTGTATAGACTCTATAGAACAAAGGTTCGTTAAATTATTCAAATTTAAAGTGAGATCCTTTACTCTAACTCGTTAGTGAAATATTTCATGCAATATATGGAAAATGTTAACACATGCAAGGTGATAGCATTTTCATTTCGTTTTAGGTATTAAAAAGCCACTCATCAAGTATAATGTTTATTTTGACACATGACTGTATTCAAGAAGCTAGACTTTTTGCCAGCGAGGAATTCAGTGCCATGCACATATAGAACCTGTTAAAAACACAAAAGACATATATGAAGTAGATACTCTTGATAAAAGGTAATTGACAGAACATTGGGTCTTATATGTCTTGACAGGAGAGGACTTGCTTACGCCGTATAAGTTTTTTAGTATTTATTTATTTATTTAAGCACTTAATATCAATTTTTTTCTAAAAAATTGATTGATAACATCATGAAGGCTTGTAGCGTGTCTACTGTGCAGTTTAAATCTGGCGTGAAAGCACAATACATCCCTGCCTAAACTTTTCGATTAAAACTGTAAAAAATCATAAACTACTTTTTCGTACTGTACACAAATCCGAAATTTCCGCCATTACATTTCCGATTGATTTCATGGTTTTTCGCAAAAAAGTTATAACCTTTCATATAGTTTGCTCCCAAAAATTAAATTATAAAATCTTACAACTAAATTAAGACTTAAACAAGTTGTTAAACGTGATTTATATGACCAGATTTCGATTGAACAATGCGTCACATGTGTTGATATTACCAAATCATTTGGCTATGTCCTATGTTGAATGCGAAAAGACACTAAGTACTCTCGATTAATATTCTGTGGCTTACATTTGAATTATATTTGTATTTGTGCTCCTTGAGCAGCAAAATCCTCTTGCCAGAATTATCAGACATGATACAACTAAACAAGATGTGGCATTACGCATGATACAATGAAAAACGTCAAATTCCATTGCGTGTGCGTGACGTAGAGCGCACAATAAATACCTTAATAGTATGTCAATGTTTAGAACGTATAGAGCGTAGAACGAAACAAAAATTAAAACGGGAAGGCGAAAACGAGAAGGCGAAAACTTCATTGCGCGTCTGTGACGTAGCTGCGCAGAACCAAACAAATAATATGAAAATTGGAATGACATATCGTATATAGTTGTATATCATATGATTATCAGAAGTGTCAATTGTTCACCAATGAAATGAGTTCAGGAGACTTCCGGATGCTGTTTTCCTCCCATGGAAAGTTCTGTGAACGACTTCAGCTGAACACACACTGTAACACAATTTATTGAATTATGAAAAACATATATGCAAATCATCCTATCAAGGCATTTTCCACTGAATCCTGTCTGCAATCTAGAAGTCAGGGGCCATAAAAGTTAAATTATACAAAATATCTTTTAACGTAAATGGCAATTTACTACTGCCTGTCCTTCTTAATTCAAAGTCATAAACACCTGGTCTCAAATGGTTCTCCTGGAATGGGACAATCTCATAGACATTCTTTTGTACAAATACATAACTTCAAACAGTTTTAAACCAATAACAATAATAATTCTACTATTGCCTTGCTTATGCTCTGACATTGCAGAACCAGATCCCAACATCATCAGAGGATGTCTTTGACAACAATTTCTCATCGGCAGAGTTATATCCTTATAAAGTCCCACTTTTACAGTGCACTTGTGGAATTTATGGCCGTATTCAGAGACAAAGAAGAAGAAACCCTTGCCGAAGATTAAGGAGATGCAACGTGCATGCATAGTTCCAGCTTCCTCCAAGTATACCTCGGTAGCGGCGCGGAGGGTGATCCGGTTAATATATAAACCTAAACATAGAATGCATCTATACATCCAAGACAAAAAACGCATAAATAAATGGAATAGCAAAAGGAGGTTCTTTTGACTTGGTTCGTCGTATATATGTTGTAAATTCTGTTCCTTGAGCTCAAGCCCACATGCAGAATTCAAACAAAACAAGGAGAAAAAAATATGATGCGTTGTTTTGTTGTGCGCACAGGTTAACATTGCACGCTACTCAAGCTGAACTTGGAGCAACATCGCAGCTATGGAAGCATTATAATAAATTTTCTTTGGAATTTTTTTTTCTTTTCTTTTTGATAAGTATTTTCCTCTTCGATATTTTTAATGCTCTGCGTTGCGGATTGGCAAAGGATTCGCCACACAAATGAATATCGATGATATAAAACATGATATGATGTAACTTCGGCTTTAGTTTTTGTGTTGTTGAGTTGCAAAAAGACCGTATGGCCAAGAATGTATTACAGTTCTAATCGGATTTAGTTGCTGCTTTGAAGAAGAACGGCTAGGTTACTTGCACTGCGCCATGGTTAGGTCGTAAGCTGTCAGAGGATAGCCACTATCTTTATGACTAATAACCATGCGAAGTGTTTAGATATTTTTTTCTGCGCCACATGAAAATTCTGGTGGAAGAAGAGGCACTCTTTTTTTGTTACCAGAACACTGAATAGAAGAGGGGACATGCAGCCGAGCGACACATCACGAAGTCAGTGATCACCATCGAGCACAAGGTGGCAGTCTAAGATTCGATTACTCCATTCAACAGGAAGATAAATTGGTTAATAGAATTGAACGGAACGGAACAGCACTGCCAAATAGAGAGGTGTATTTTGTTAATAGATTAATAGTGTTGTTAGGATCCGAAAAGGTTGATCAAATTGAAATGCAAACTGCACGCAATCGGTTCGGTTAGAAGAATGAAGAAGGAGGATCAGCATTTATGGGAATCCAAAGTGAAAGGTTCTATACGATAGTTTTCTAGAGATAAGACATTGTCAGAGGTTGGCGGGTTTAATAGGTGTTAGAACATAATGCTCACATCTAGATAGTGTAACGTTGTTTGAGAAAGAAATTAAGACACTTGGATGGGGGGAAATTAAAAAGACCTGCATTTGCTGATGTTATATTATTTTCTCACGCTCAAAAGAAAGATCTTGTTCATTAGTGTTATGTATTTTTAAGGCACAGCACAGATATTGTTTGTGCTATGGACCTATTTCAGCTCTTTAAACCCCTTCTGCGATGAATTTTAATTCAATAACTTAAGAATTTAAAGGCCCAAGCATGCCTGTTCATAAGTGCGAGTTGTCAAATTTGTGAAAGTAAGAGATAATGAAGTAGATCTCGGTTTCGTTAAGTTTCGTAAACTTCTGGCTAAGATAATGGATGCGAATCGACACCACCAGATTCTTCAGTGTTGACACTGGATTTTTTATTTTATTTTGATGAAGGTGATTGACAAATAACTTTGCAAACCTTAAAGCAGAGAAACGGAGTTGAGTTGGCAGGACTGACTAAACAAGTATAAACATGGCATAGTAATCTCTTCTTCATGTAATGTAAGCCACCCTCCACCTGTGAGTTAGTTGATGAAAATGAAATTGAGACTCTTGGAATACAGCCTACCAAACGATGTGAAATCCAAAAGGGAAAATAAGCACACTCAAATTCGTACGATCATTCTCATAGGAGGAGCAGCCATCTTAGTTTCAGCAGTAATAAGTGTTGCCGCACCCTGGGAGTGATTATTGAATGCGAGTGTCAGTATGAAAATAATTGTTTATAAACCGTTTTTACTGGTAATTGAGGAATTCGGATGTACGTTAAAATAAAGTTTTACTTTTCAACAGTATTATTGTACTGTTCTTGGAAATGATAGATCTTAAAGTTTCCATCAAACATATTTGCAAAAAATATTCATTTGACATAAACAGTGGCATTTTCACTAGTAACCTCTTTGTTTGTCAACATAATTAAATTTTGTTGTTCTGTCAATAGTTAATTTTTCAATCATTTTGACATTAAGTTCTGTCTTTTCCTAAGTCACCACAATTCATACGTTTTGTTGAAGTATTACAAGTTTTTTATGTATTTTGAAATAAAACTTGGCTAATTTTAAGTTTGTAGTAGTAGTTGACAGTTGACAGTTTTTTCTTCCTGATTTAATCTTACTTACTTTATTTTCATTATGGCTTCTGCTTTCTGCTAAATTTTTGTTCATATGTTTTGATAGAGGATATTGCCAACAAATTATTTGTTATAAGCTGTCATAGTACACGTAACTCCTGTCAAAATATGAAGATTTTTTTTATAGAAAGCTATTCCAACAAAAAAGTGATTTATAATATAAACCTGCCAGACTACACTGCGTCAATATTCATATTTTATTTTATTCATGCAAATGTATGTAAGTCAAAAGCATATTGGGGACATTATTTACAAAAGCTTGTAATTTAACAAAACAAAAACTCATAAGGTCTTTCTTATCAGCGTTTTTGTTCATCAAATGTTTTGATTTAATACCTGATGTCATCTTACACGGCTCCGACATTGTAAATCAAAATGGTTACACAAATCATAAGTTTATAAGAACTCTGTCAAGTGCCTTTACTAAACAAGAAAACCTAATGACTTATGAACGGTATCACACTAGCCAGATCGCTTTGTCATTAATTTAAGATTTTTTTTTTTAAATTGAACAATAAAGAAGATTCCATCTCATGTAACAGTAAGTTGCTACTAAACAAAAGCCCCATTCAAACACATCTATTAGTATTGACGATCGGTTAGCATCTTGATTTATTTGATCTTAACCTCGAAATTGTCTTGTTGTTGGCTAAATCTCCGAAGAAATCAGGAATTCCTAATTTACAGTATACCATCTCTTTTTCATAAAAGAAAAACAAAAAAACGTTATTTTCACGTCAAAATTTATGTAAATCTTATTTGGAGCTTAAGGTGTCTGTGCGTTATCATGCGTTGCGTACGTATATGGGCTTCTTTTAAACAGCAAAAGATTTATATTTTATCAAAGCATTGATTATATTGATTGTGATTCAAAACGGTACACACTGGGGTGTTCTTTTTTGATTTGAATAATCAAAAGACTCATTTTGACATAAGTCAGAATTTATTGAGTTTTTTATTAGGTTACAAGATGGAATATTTGTTTTGTCTAGGCTTTGTGACACACGTTGTGTCATCTTTGTTGTGTCGAAATCTCTTGACGGGGATTAAGATTGGTATTAAAAATTATACTTTATTGATTCAAATTCCAGTTCAAAGTGGAAGGTATAACGGCTACTGAATTTGTAATTTTTTATGGCTTTATCTGTTTTTATGTTTTATTATGATTAACACAGTCAACAGGTTGAGGTTTCCTAGCCCATAACTAATGGAGTTAAATTTAATAGCTTTTTGTCTGATTTAACGATTATCGCCTCTGTTACAAAGTGTGATTTTTAGCTTTGAGTTTTCTTAACGATTATATAGGTAAGCTATAAAAATACTTCAAATTAAGGAAATTCTCTATGCTATCGCAATAATATGCTCCGTAAGTTATGTATTGGTTCCAGTTAAAGTAGGAGATTTTAGTCAAATAAAACGATGAAAAGCTGTCCCGTTTTTCGATTAGTTTGTCACAATGACCAGCAGATCCTATTTGGGTAAAACATTTAATTAAATAACTGTTTCCTGATCTATGTGTCTTAATGGTTTCGAGGTAACAAAAATTGCATTCGATTAAGGTCATTTACATGGGCGTTAACGAAGTTTTGCAGATTGTTACAGCATTAAGAAACAACAGATGGCGCTAAAGAAGGTAAAGAGATTTCATTTAACTTTTTTACCCAAGGCATTGCATATATAAACTATAGTATTCCCACTTGAGGTGCGCCATCTATCGACGAAAAACTAAGCTCTAGAATACCATGGGAAGCAACAACAACAATTTCCACCATTTTAATTGTTGTTGTTGCTTCCCATGATCTTCTAGAGCTTAGTTTTTCGTCGATTGATGGCGCACCTCAAGTGGTAGTACTATAGTTTATATATACAATGCCCAAGGCCATCGCTAAATACTTTATTTACTTTTTAAAATTTACATAAATTCACCCTCAAGTAAAATTGTCTTATTTCAGATATCGTGGTCGTGCATTTAAGGCACAAACAAACAATCATATTTTAAATATACAAATTAGTATAGAAAACATTGACTCAGAATTTGCTTCTTTAGGTGCTGAACGCATTCATAGTCAATAGTTCAGAACACAACCCAGGAACGCATTCCACGTTTATATCAGTCAAAACAGTTTTTGTTTCTTAATCTTAAAACATTTCTTTTCATTTTATTTTGCATGGCTTTAAAAATTATGTAGGCATGAGTGTAATTGAGTATCTATATAATTCAAAAAATTCTGTCATTCAAAATTGCATACTTTGTTGGACAAGATTTGCAAGAAGAGTTTCCGCGAGAGATAGAATGTTGAACAACCTGCTCTCAATTTCACCCATGAATACAACGAAAAATCTTACGAAAAATGACAACATCCAAAACGTTTTTAGCAAAAATTTTCCGCAAATGCTACTTGTTTTAATTCAAACAAATTGATTTCCTCATCAAAACATTTAAGCGATATAACTACGCCTCTTCCGCATATCTCAATCTAGTTTCCCAACTCTAACACCTAAAAGACTTCACCAAAAGCATCAAATCTTGTCCGTCCAACTTCTTACATCAATGCAAAGTTTCTCAATTTATTTATAGCATTTCACACATGATAGGTCATTAAATTGGTAGCTAAGCGAATCCTTAAAATACACCTTAATTTTCAATTTCCCCATCAAAATTGTCGGTCAACCCACTCAATTGACCTTATACCATAACAAACTTTAAACGCCTACTGATCTGGCTTATTCGAGTACTCACCCCAAATAGACAATTCAAACACTCAATCATCTCATTGATTATATCGGCTACCATCATTTACGTGCCCTCTCAGCCCGAAGTTGTTAAATAGCTTCGATTACATTACGAGTCCGCACAATAAATAGACTCCACCGATGACGCCCCGCACTGGCCGCGGCCAACACACCATCGCCAACGTGCAACCATGATAAACTGATGCGAAGGCACCTACAATTAAAATCCGCATTACACTATTCCCTGTTCCCCAACCACCAGACGCTCTGCATCACATCCAATGGTCAGTTTAGTGCGCGTCTCAAGTTATTACCGCAATTTGCCCGTGCTCACCCAGCTTCCATTGGCGTTCAGGAAATTGGTGCATTTCCAGCTATGCTGTAATTTATTTAACCAAGTATTCCGAGTGGTTGATCGAACGGACTCCTTGTCGATTCAAACATATTTTGAAGCAACCTGCTCCATGGCTGTGTTAGGCAAACCAGCTCAGTGGACCAAGATAGTGGTGGCAATTAATTTGAGATCACCTGTAGGCATCCGTCGACGTCGGAGTCGTCGTCTTCGTCTTTGTATAGCTGTTCCGTGTGGGACAGGCGAGGGCTTATGCAATTTTTTCCTCACTGATTCGCCCAAGTTAATAACGCCTCGAGACCGTGATTACCTACCTACACTAGCTTGAGATCCACAGAGTGTGACAGAAGAAACTGAACGAAACACAGTGAAATGACAGCCAGTGTGGTGGTTTTCTTCTGTCAAAGGGAAGGTCGTTCCTGACAAATACAAACATTCCCGAGGTAATTATTTGAAAATTGCTGTCGTTTCACAGCTTGTTCAGGTATTCGTTTGTGAAAACCTACCGGCTGGGCAATTTCTTTGCCCCCAGTGGTGAGTCTCTGAACCAAAGCAAAGTCTGACACAGAGATCGTTAAAAAAGTTATGGCTTTCCAATAAACAATAAGTAGTGATCGCATTCAGTGAATAATTGAGACATCATGGCGAACGACTTCTGGCGTGAGACTAACTTTATAGGAAAATAATAATAGGTTGCAGAAAAAGTTATTATAAATGGCTCTAATTAAGTTCTTGTTGGATTTTATTGTGAGCTTAGGTGCAAAATGATATCAGATCACCCGCTGAAAGGAGTCTTTTGCATCAAGATTCACCGTAGGGAGAATGAAGCTATTAAATTAATCGGGAAATTGGTAGAGTGGAGCCATACATAATTTTCCTGATTTGATGTGTTGCTGGTTAAATTATTTTTTTTTATTGTAAGAGAGTGTTGATAGTTCTTAGAAAATTAGAAATATATGGTAATTAATGGCTAGAGGCAAAATGTGTGGCACAATTTGCCTGTCAAAGCTTGAATCTTAATTCAAAGGAATTTACTGGAATAAAGTTATAGAAAAAGTGGAAAAGCTGTGGTACAGGTAAGGGATCTTAAGAAATTTTGCTGTAGTGTCACTTATAGGAAAGGGTTGATGTCTTTCGAAGGTAAACTTTTGTTTCCGTATGATCAAAGTTGTATCCAAAGCGTTGGATTTCGACATTGAATGCTTGTTAACATAAATAATGTTTTCTTTCTGAAATAGAACAGTTTACAATTGTAAGTATGTGTGTTACAAGCTTCTGCCTAGAAAATATCAAAAATTTACAACATAGCTCAGTACGACTGTGCAAGAATCACTGTTCTTAATCTGACCAATCTTTAATCAATGGAATGTTAATCTGCTCAAAGCCTCTCATGTCTGAACAGGGGCTCTTTGTCATAACGTAGTAGGTTTAAGATACTATCCACTGAGCATCTCGAATATCCATAGGTCGCACATCGATTCTATATTTTTTTGACAGCTAAGCGACTACCCTCGTTCTTTTTTTAAAACTAAATTTAAACAGAACTATTAAAAAAAAAACTTGGTTGTCTGTAAAGTCGGTTTACGGACGATAATTTCACGTGATAACCAGTAAGCAAAACAGTTCATGTGCAGGTTGTATCTCTCCAACCACCAAATTCTCAACCCACCTACAGCCTGCCACCATTTTTTAATTTTTTCACCCCTTAACCCAAACACCAACCTACCACCCCCACATACATACAAACACCAACCAACAGCCCACCGTTTTTGAAAATTGTTTTCTCCTCCACCACACAATAAAACCCTCCCTTCCTAACCACTAACAATCAACCACCCCACCTTCAACCAACCACCCACTATTTTTGATAATTAAGCCCCCCCCCCGCCCCTACACCAAATTCAATCACCCTCTCCATCTACAACCACCTGCTACTCGACCACCATTTTTGACAATTATATTATATGACAATTTCTTCATCGCCTCTCATCAAATCAACCCCACCTAAAACCACCAACCAACCTAAAATTATTTTTGAGAATTTTTGCCTTACCAGCCACCCCAAATACAATCACCAACCAAACACCCACCATTTTTGACAATTTTGCCCCCCCCCCCGCCTACCAAATCTTCCAACACCAACCAACCATCACACCTACAGCCACCAACCAACCACCCAAAAATTTTGACAATTCCCCCTACACCTAATCACCCTCCCTACTCCCCCCTTCACGACCACCACGAACTGCCCACCCCACCTACAACAGCCAATCAACCACCCACCATTTGTGACATTTTTTGTTCACCCCTTAACCCAAACACCAACCTACCACCCCCACATACAACCAACAGCCCACTATTTTTGAAAATTTGTTCCTCCTCCCCCAAACAATAAAGCCAGCCCTTCCTAACCACCACCAAGCACCCACCCACTATTTCTGACAATTCCCCCCATGCACCAAATTCAACCACTTACTCCACCTACAACCACATGCTACTCACCCACCATTTTTGACAATTTCCCCCCCCCCCCCCCCAGGACAATTTCCTTTGACAATAATTCCCTCCACTACACCCTCCTCCCAAATCCGACCAACCATTACACCTACAACAACTTGCCACTCACCCAACACCGCCAACCACCTATCACACCTACAGCCACCAACCAACCACCAACTATTTTTGACAATTTTTTCCTCAACCCGATCCCACCACCAAATCCCCCAAATCCAACCACCTACCCCACCTGCCACCACCTTCCACTCACCCACCATTTTTGACAACTTTTTCATCGCATCCCATCAAATCAACAATCGCCACCACCAAAACTGCCAACCAATCAAACCACCTGCAACCGCCAACCAACCACCCACCATATTTGCTAATTCACCCCCCTCCCCCCCTCCACAATCATACCAAATACCCCTAACTCCAAACACCCATCCCACCTACATCCACCAAGGAACCAACCATTAGTTTTGACAATTTTTGTCTCACCACCCAAACCAGCTACAACCACCCACCATTTTTGACAATTTTTCTTCTTCCCGACACTACCAATGCCCCTCCCCCTACCCACACCCCCGCCTGCCCCACACACACTCCCACCACAACTTACCAACCACCCAACACCCTCCACTCCCACTTTAACGACTTTCTAGGCTACCAAAGCAGCTAGGTAACGTCAGTGTGACTGTGACTGTGACTGTGACTGTGACTGTGACATTTTTCTGTGCGTGCTTCCCATATATTCCAAACCGATTTATTAGACGTTATCACGTCGAAAAAATAGGGATATGTGAATTTCTTCTGCCTGGCAGAGCGGATCAATCAAATTTGCTGGTTGAAATTAAGAAGTGCGATGATGTCACTATTTCTTACGAAAAATATGACAGCCCTAAATGCGGCAAACATATGCTTTCTTTTGACAGATACTTTTTTACTTTCCAGTTCAAAATGGGTTACATGTTTATTTCACAGAACAAAAGTGAATATTTCGTTAAGTTCTGACATTTGCTTTCACGCATTTTAGTTGGCCCTTAACTCAAAAAAAACTGTCAACAGGATTCCTTATCAGTTCATTTTCGATTATGTTATTTGATTGCATTATAGTAAAGTTTGAATTTCTCGATACTCCACTGAACACACATTTAAAACCAACTGGAAACGTGGAATTTCACATTCGTATAGTACGACGAAAGAGGAACTCTGTAGTTAAATGTACGTCAAAAATTTGGTTCAAGAGTATATCGACGGGCACTTGGCCGAAAGTCCTTCAAAGTCTTTTGATCCTGCTAGTGATTTTTTATTTCAAAATGACATTATGGAGTAGTCACCTTTTGACCGAAACCAAATATATGGCCACAACTTGGGGACTTGTTGTAACGCCTCAGAGTTGCGAAGTGTCCAACAATACTAACAATATATTTCCATCCAGGAAGCGATGTCATAAAATTTCCTAACCTTATTTGAGTAATTTCCTCTAATAACATTTACCGTCACCGCCAACTCCTTATTTGTCTGGGTAACATATGAAACCAGCAGCTCTTTACTCATCCGCAAACTTGCAATTTTCACGTCTACAATAAGTCTCTGTTCATTATTTACTCAGTAAGTATGCTTATCTTGAATCAACAGTACCGTTTGTTTACCTGGTAAACCCTTTAAATTTGCTCAGCAAATAAAAACAGTTGACTCTTATACCATCCTCGGCAAAATAGCCACCACCAAGCACCAAGTACCAATAACAAGAAGATAGTGTGTTCTTCTAACAACAAGTTTGAGGAAAAACCAAAAACGCAAAAAAAAAACAAGAAAAGATACCTTACCACAAAACAGTGATCCTTCATGTGGAAATTATTTATCAATTACGGACCTGTACGTCTATGTCTGGGCTGTGGTTAGTTCGGCTGCATTCCTCCTCTGGATGCCCCTTGGGCAGAAATTTCCTGCAAAAATGACATACAAGCCACTTATCCGTTGGATTCAAATGAACCACTCATTAGCGGACTCATGTCGAACACACGCCAGCTTACAGAACAGAAATTGCAAGAACGAAAAAAAAAGATACACCTCAGCGTAACCGTCACTTAACCATGTTGGAGTCCATCTTTACCAGCAGGAACATTTAATGCCTAACACCATATGCAGTCAACCAACCTAATCTGTGTATGCAACCAATTACCATGAGATGCTGTTGCTGATGCTACTGCTTTTGATGGAAGAGGAAGCAACTTCTGGGTTGCTCCATCATCGACCAAACAGTTTCCATCAGCTTGGAGGGAATAAAATTTCCCTTCCGCTGGTAATCAATCTGTCTATCTTAACACCATCTGGGAGTCTGATGGAGAGACCAAACGTCGCGTCGCGTCGCGTCGCCTCGCGTCGTTGGTCGTCTACCGCGCATCTTAAGGAATTCCGTTCACGTAAGTCTAATGCTAATGTTGTCGCATTCAAACAAAGAACAAGGTTCCTCATATCGTCATCATATAGCGCGCTGGTTGAATGGATGATGATACCACACTAAGGTGCTGAAGATGATTTTGATGGAATCTTGTGCAAAGAGATCGTTTCATGGATGCAGTGCGCACGCAGGGCATGATCATCATCGATCGTCGCATATATAGCATTGCACTACAACTTTGGTCACTCTTGAGTTAAATTAACAACGTGCGCGCGCACCTGTGTTCTTCTTATTCTAGTTACCGCTAGAAGCAATTATTTTCTAACCGAACTTACTGCGCATACACCTTTGGGGCGGTCTAGAACGCATATATGGTCAATAAAATGAAACGTCTTCTTCATCACTTACCCGTTGTAGTCGTCGTCTTAGAAAGACGTTGAAAGACCTTCTCCTTCTTCTTCTACTGGTTGATTCTTGTAGTCTTGATCTTGGTCCTCAACGGATTGCATTACATTACGCGTGTTCGGACGTGACGATATTTAATTGCTGTTGGATCTGAAAAGGAAAACAGAGATGAAGTTTTATAGAATTCTCCATTTACCACAGAATCAGTTGAATGAAATTAATTAAAATAATAAAGATAAAATGCCATATATGGTCGGGCTGTGATAAAGTATAGTATTCTTGTCCTTAAATGGTAACAGCTGGTGGCGGCGGCACGGCACGGCGGGTCTTATATATACTATAATCACTATGGTACCGTTTTTTTTTTGTTGTTGTTTGTTTTGTGAAATGGCTTCCTTGTAAATCTGTATCAATCCGAATCTAATCAAAATAGATGGACTTGAAGTCAGCTAAAAAGGGTCTTATGGAGCTGGCACGTTTCGACTCCTTAATCAACAATCGAAGATGTAGTGGGAGCAATTGAAATTCTGGAGAGGCTTTCGTGCGATGAAGATTGATCACCCACCATAAAAGAAATGGCGCCATTTTTTTGTACAAATCACGTCCGTCTGTCTTTGACAGAAAAGACATGGCACGTGGTTTGACTTCCTGGCAAATGGTTCTACAAAAAGAGTTGTTAATGATGCGGAAATGTTCTATTCGCCATCCTTTTTGAAGCTTTTACGATACCTTGGATTTCTTGAACGGTGAAATATAGAAGATAAACGTCACTTTGATGTGTCAGAGATGATTTAAGAATGATATTAAATATTAAGTCACGTCTTAAACAACCACAAACCACATTAAGAAGAGTTCAGTAACAAATACAAAAGAGCTGATGTGCGAACCATAAATGTTGTTCTGTTCAAGGAAGCACTTCCAAAAAGGTCATATTTATTCTTTGGGATATTAAAGATGTTATTTATATTTAACGGGACTAGTTCTAAGTCCATTGCAAGCTTCGAAATAACACATTCCCAAAACTTAAGCTGCATAATAAATAAGAACAAATAGTCTACATTTGTCTGTAATTTTAGCATCAACAAATATAATCTCCTTGGGATTACCTTACTTTTAATTATCCTGGGAAAAACTGAACCTTCTAATTCTGAATACAAAGATACATTTGACTTGAACAAAATCATTAGAAATTTCCCCCTCTGCATACACAATTATGAAATATGGGCTAATTTGTTCCACCATTTGTTGCACATTGCTCAATTCTAAGTACTTACTTAGTGTGATGTATAACACTTTAGTCATTTAATATAACACTTTTAAACTCTTTTTGAATAATTTGTCTAGGTTTTTTATTTTATTTTTATGCTCAGCGCAGTGTCATTAATCAACCACTTACTCGTACTTTGAATTATGAGGAAACGTGCGTTTTTCCAAATGAAGCCCAAAATCTAGTTCTTGGTTCTTTGGCTGCCACTACTAAAAGTGTATAGTTGCTATTAAACTTGAAGATGAACCGTTTAAAGCGTTTAAAAAAAAGAAACATTGTTAAGTGTAGGGGGTCACCTCTTTTCGTGAAGAATTCATATCAGAGAACTTGAGAGAGCAGCACCATTGCACCATTTACTACCTTCCTACACTATAATCAGCATAATATCCTATTTCATAAATCATAATTATATATATGTACCTGCTTACCTAGAAACATTATGATGATGATGGAAATGATTAAGTAAAAGGTTTGGGATGGGAGAAAGGAAATATACCAGGTGAGGAGTTAAGCCTTTACTATACAAGTGAGGACAATGCAGATCTTCAAGCGTTAAAAGACCTTCTTTCAACGGAACAAGTGTGCTAAGACATGAAAGTTCCTTTCACTCTGATGATCAAAAAATTAAGAAAAATACAGTATAAAAGTGAAATTTGGAACAGCATGATTTCTAGAACTGTTGCGGATTCATATGAGTAATGTATGAAGATAAAAAAAGTTATATTTTTCGTGAATAATTTTGTTATACAACTTCAGATTTACAAGAAATTTCCTATTCCAAGTCTACCATTGAACACCATTTGACTAGCTTAGTGACACTCTTCATCGTTCCTGTGTTTCCTAATGCTCTCTAGAAATTTTGTAGGCTTTTAGCTCTGGAAAATTGTGCAGGAGCTCAATCAATTTTTTTTAATATCATCTCTCTGCCAGATCTGAAATATCATCGTCCCAAACCTTGGAACAAGCCGAGATAGAAAATTCATTGTGCACTTATCCTCGTTCTGAATTGATGAAATAAGTGAGTTTTTGGTATGATTTGAAATCCCTCCAAATCCATGTTTTACGAACAGTTTTTATAATCAACAGTGCCAGTGCTTGGGCCGCAGACTTAGAGATATTGACTGCAAAGATCCCCTCTCTCTTCACCAGCCTCCAATTAATAGTATTTTCAAAGCTTTGGACCGATTTAGATTAAACTTAATTATTTAACTAGCTTTTGCCCTCAAAGTGTCTGGATCTTGAGACTTGTTGATGTTCATACAGAAACATTTATGCTCACTGAGAACTACAAGCGTTGAAACTGAAACGGGAAATCGTCCGGAATGAGGGTTCTTCTTGAGCTCCACACCCTGAAAGAATTTCGGCTTCTAAAATATTATTTCGAAGCAACATCACATTGAGGCGGGTTCCATTGCACTTTTTTATAGGGGATTTCCGAAGGATAATAAATAGGAATGCCCACTTTCAGAACTATGTTATGTGCGGGAAGAAAGTGAGTTAAGAAACTCTACCATATAAAGGGTACCTAGTATCGGTTCGGTCTAGAACTATGTTTAACGAACAGCTGCTTGATCATTTTAAGCCATAAATGTTGCAAGTTCGCAAAGTCCTGATGTGTAGGTATGTACATACGAGTATGTATACCTTCACAAAGCTATTATTTGTAAATTTTTTTTTTACTTTGTATGTCCTTCTATCCTTTTCTACTCTATGTCTAAATTTTGTCCGACTTCTATTTTTAGTAAGTTCGGTATAACCAGTTAAACCGATCAGAAAAACCAAACCGAAAACTATTTTCAAATGGAAAATTTTTTTATCTTTCGATTTGAATCACAAATGCTACTCTGATTGATGGCAACTACGAGAATTTTGTTTGCTAATACAAATTTCTATTGAACTAATATTTTCTGTTAAAAATGTATTTATTTATTTTTCTGATTGAATTTCGTTTTTCGTACCAGCTGATTGTCATTTCGATCAAAATAGAACAAATAGTTCGGCTTGTTTTAATTTTGTATGTTCCTCTGGCAAATTAGCTGTCAAAAAAATGTTTCGTTTGCAATTCTGCCATACAAATTTTTTCGTGTGAAATTCTATCATACAAAATGGTGCCAGGTTGTCTATTCGCACTTAAAATCCTTTTTCTATCTCACTCTCACCATACAACTTTTTTATTCCATGATATGTTTGTTTAGTCATCATCTTTTTATCGAATCTTTCTTTAATCGACAACGACGAAAATAAATACACTGCTACGTGCAGATAAACACTTGTATTGTGAAATTTCAAACAAGCATTTGTTCCGATATCTTTTTTCTGATCGTTATAAAAGCTAACGTCAGTTTTCTTGCTGTTTCACCTTTTTTGGTTTGGTTTTTCTGATCGCTATATCCGTCCCCTAAAACAAAGCAACATATTGTTTTGTTATTATTGTATAAGATTAGTTGTATTCGGTTCAGATCGTTTGAGATAAGCCTTTCAAATGATAAACAACGACATCTATGTTTGAGTGACGACTATACCGAAAATTATCAGTTAATACATGCATGTTAAGTGAGCATAAAGTTTATTTAATAGTGTGATATCAGGGCAGTATTAATTTCAAAACAATTAGAATAAAATTTGTTACTGCGGTGAAAAGACTAACAGTAGACACAAATTTTGAAAACTTTTGTTTTGGTTTCTGAGGCTCTAATAGAGACTTCCCATATTGGTTTCAATTTTCACTTTGTAAGGGCTTTAAAAATGCTCAGAAAGTTTTACGTTCTTTCATAATAGGATCATAAGATATCTCAATAAAATCATGGTGGCTCAAAAACTTTCTTCCAAATATCTTGAAGTCAATGCAAGCATTTCACTAAAAACACATAAAAACGGTCGTAAAATATGAATTCATAAAATATCAAAGCGAGACTTAACTACGGATTAAACACTTGTTCGTATTATAACTGAATTAATTTCTCATCATCAATAAAAAAATATGAAATCTATTACTTTGTTAAAGTTTTTTTTTTCCTATTTTATTGTTGTTTTGAATCAATCAACAATCTCTTTTGTTTCCACAAATTTTCAAATTATATCATGCAAATCACTACATTCGTCTGTTATAATCGGCCTTAAAATAGATGCACTTTCATAAATGCATAAATGAGAGATATTCAGATTCAGTTATAAGCAGTCGATGATGATTAGTTCCAAATCATAAAAATGGATTCGAAATGTTCATGTGATGGGAAATACAATTTTAGGTCAATGCATCTTTGTGCGATCGATGACAATGTCCAATCCAATTCATTTTCTTTCTCATCCAATCGCTTTAAAGTCATAAACAATATTTGAAATAAATATTTTACAGTTTTCCCGGTTTGTCAATCTATGAAGTCTTTTATCCAAAGATGCCAGAATTACAGAAACATGCCGCGCTACATCTCTAACTGCGAGTTGAAAGTCTTGAATAAATTATTATGAATGCAAAGTCATAACAAAATCCTCTCTTGAGATGATGATTATGAAAATTATGTTTATCGAATTATAAAAGACCACATCGAATGCCAGGACGACAACCGATCTGATGGAATTAAACTTGGACTGGTATCTTCATGGCTGGCGCAGAAGAAGAAGATGTTCTCATTTTGTTTAATAAAAACACAAAGACAACGTTTAGACGACCGAGGCGACGGACGGTAGTGAGGCAGATACATAAATTAAACATTTTTAATGGCCATTTGCATGGTGTTCTTCAATTATAATATTAATTGGTTGTCTTTCAAATTTTTGGAGATCTTGGAAAAAGTTCAGACAGATGTTGGTTTTTAAAGGAGATCAACGGTAGTTATGCCGTATTGTATAATATTATCGTACAAATTGGACATTAAAAGACACTGTTATGGAATTGTGTAAATGTTTAATTTTGGTTCAAATCTATACTGTTGATACTGCATTGACGTACACTACGGTAGTTTTTATTGATTTTTAATGAGTCAAATTTGACAAAAATTAATTCTAATTCTTAATTAGAATCTTAAGAAATCAAGGCTGCATACGCCTAAAAAAGAATAGTGATTGATTACCTATGGAGTTCTGGTGACGAAAAAGTTTCTTGTGTTTGATACCAATTAACAAGCTTACAAAAAACTTTGTTTAATAGAATTTAGAAATTAATAGAAAAATCAGACGAAAGTTATCATTATACCAACATTTTGTAAAAAAGTTTTTCTTTATACTAAAGTTAAATTCCTTGAGAACGCATTTTCTTAAATGTTTGAAAACGTTCAATAGTAAGTTATACATTCGCAAAAAACCATCAAACCCGACATTATAATCATAGGGAAGTCGAAAAAATCTCTATCGATTCCTATAGCCAAAAACGTTGGGTCGAAATTTGCTACATAATGTTTTTAGAGTATTTTGTTATGCAATTGTTTTAGGAAAAGGCGTTATAACTGGTAGTACTAAGTTTATTTTAATCGAAAACGTCTATAACGATTTTGTAAAATTTTTATTGTGGTTATTTAGAATAAAGTTGGATTTAATTTTTTCGGAAAAAGTCTTATAATAACGATTCAACGCAAGAACCAGGTTTGAAAAACCAGGTATCTTCCGATCTCGATACAATTTTCAAAATAAAGTTTCTTAAATTTTGTTTTGATTTTCAAATTATGTTAAAATTGGTTTGATCAATTTTTTCACATTTTCTTTCTTTTCCTGGTAAAAACTAAAACAAAGTTAAAACATTCTAAAAAATATTTGTTTTTATTTTAAGCTGATAGATTTTAATTTTATTTAAACAATACAAAATGTGATGGCTTTCTTAAGTGGGTCATAAAATTTAATTTATTTTTATTTTAAGATTTTTAGAAATTTCAAGTCCTTAAGACACTATCACAATTATTATAGAACACATACTTGTACTTGAGTGCACATACATGCACCTTTTTTATTTGCATACTGCATATACATTAAAATTTGTCAACATTTGTTAGAAATAATATCGATATCGAATTATGTATGTACATATATCAAATTTAATCAAAATCTGTAAAGATGTTTTCGTGAACTAGCTTCGCTTAAGTTTCATTTGGTACACGTTTAAGCAGAAATGTTGCTGGAAACGTTATGTTCCGGTTCGGTCCAATCAAGAGTTTTTTCGTATTGGTTCCGAATTATTTCATCAAATACTATAAAACAATTGATTGAATAGACTTAACGTGTTTTACGAATGTGTCGAAGTTCTAAAGATCGTACAAAAGTACGACAACTTTCAAACAACTATATTAAGTCAAGAACACATAAGGCGTAACTGCATTTAAGCGAAGCTGTACTGCACTATTTGAGTAGACTTGGCACTATTCGATTAAGTTAACTGTCATTAAAAGGCAGTTCCCCTACATACAGCGATTTAACTCATAAAATTTCATACCGCATAGCAGTTCCGCTTAAAAGCGCTGCTGAGACACTCCTTTTTCATCACTTTCTTCTTCAACAATTATTTGAAATGAGTTAATGACCTGTTTTGCCACTCTGCGGCTAACCCATCAAACCCCTTAATATTCACAACGAATGGACTATATGACACAGCATTGAAACAATACAATAAACAAAACAAGAGAAACAATAGCCGTCTCAACTCACACCAAAGGCATAATGCAACGTCATGACTCAGCTGAAATGACATTTAATTTCATATTTACTAAGTAATTAATTCGCCCGATGATGGAACGTTGCTTCCGAAACGCGTTGCGTCAGTAAAGAACAAATTGTTATAAAAAAAAAAACAAATTAAGTTGTGAAAATATTAAATTATTCAATAAAAAACATTTAAAAATTTATAAATTTTTTATGTGTTGATTTATTATTCGAAACCCCTTAATGTTTGAACGGTTACATAACATAAGGCTATGTGACATAAGGCCATATTTCGAAGTATGGCCTTATGACAATTTGCTAAAGTGTAAATGAAACGCCAAATTGTTGTTTTACTAAAGGCCATAAAAAGCTATTTTGAATCAATAATTCAACAGTCCACAATAAGTGTTAAGTCTTCTACTTGGTTGATTTTATTATTTAATTTAATTTATCAATGCAGTATACCTATAGAGTTTGTATAGAAAAAAAAGTGTCATAAGGCAATATTTTTTTGTGACAATTGACAAAAACAAAAACCTGTTTTCACCGTTGTAATTCGCCGCGAATTTTAAGGTATTATTTTTACTTGCGATTATAGGTACTATAAGGCAAGTAATGGATTCGTGCAGAAAAAAAAATTTGAGATAACAATCACACATGACATTACGATGATGGAGAAGTCGAAAAAAGTGGGTCTGGAAATTCCGTCCGTCTGTCTGTCTGTCTGTCTGTCTGTCTGTATGTCTGTTCGCGCCTCTGGAGGCTGAACGGGTTTGCCGATTTGCTTCAAATTTGGTATTTAGGATTTATTTGGCCGTCCCTCGGAACAATTTTTTTATTTTTGCTCTAGGTCCAAAAATAACGGCACCTGGCATACAATCTTGAAGACAAAAATTGATTTTCTCAAAAACGGCTCTAACGATTTTGATAAAACTTTCAGAATGCTATTTTTGCAAGACAGTCTATCTTTTGGTTTGAAATTTTTTTCAAAATTTGTCTAATAACGGTACCTCTCATAGAACCAGTTTTTTCAAATCAAATTTTCTCGTAAACTATACATTCGATTTCGATAAAATTTTGGCCACCGGAAGTCATTCATAATTTTATTGATATGGCATTTCAAGATTTTCAAAAACTTTTTTTTTTGATTTTTTATAATTTTTTCAAAAAAATTTTTGGTTTTCGAAATATGTTGGAAACGGGTACATTGATTTTTTTTTTAAATTATTTTTCAAATGTAAACTACAGATTGCCATATATTTGCATACTCAAATAAATTTCAAAATATTTTTTGAAAAAGTTTTTCAAATATAACCTTTTGAAAAAAAAACTGCTCCAACGATTTTCAATATTTTTTTTTTCTAGATTGACGTATAGCTTTGAAATTTTATTGCATACTTAGTTTTTCCGAGAAAACTCTTAAAGTAATTTAAAAAATAAAAGAATTTTCGAAATTATTTAATTTTTTTTTAATATCCATATATGCATGCAGCCACTACGCAATTGCTTATCATAAGAGCAAGTTCGTGCGACCCAGTCGTGCATTTTATTTTTTCATGAAGTGTTGTTGCTTTTGTAATTGGAAATTCTTGTAAATTGATTCATGAGCTTGATAAAAAAAAATCATATCTTAAAATTTGCGTTGCAACTTTTTTACTTGCGATTATAGGTACTATAAGGCAAGTTATGCATTCGTCGAAAAAAAAAGTTTTGAGATAACAATCAAGTATGACATTACGATGATAGCGAAGACGAAAAAAGATGGTCTAAAAATTCTGTCCGTCTGTATATGTCTGTCTGTCTTTCTGTCTGTCTGTCTGTCTGTCTGTCTGTCTGTCTGTCTGTCTGTCTGTCTGTATGTATAGACACCTACAGCCCAAACGGGTGGGCCGAATTGCTTCAAACTTGGTATATAGACTTTTTTAGGTATTGTACAGAGGGGAAATTGAAATTTTTTTTTTTAGCTCAAAAAATAACGGTACCTGCCATACAACCGTTACGTTAAAGCTTATTTTTCTCAAAAACGGCTTTAACGATTTCAATTTAAAAAAATCAGTGTTGCTTTTTAGGAACGACCAATAATATGACTGAAAAAAAAGTTTTAAAAAATGGCTAAGAACGGTACTTTCCATAGGACCGTTTTTTTTGCTTTCGACTATCTCGAAAACGACTCAACCGATTCTTTCGAAATTTCACACACATATAGCTGTAGGTAGCGCAATATTTTTGAAAAATATTTTTTTGTATTTTTAAAAGCATTTTTTAAAAAAAAATTTAAAAAATTAATATTCTGAAAACGGCTCATTAAATTTTTTTCTAAAAATTTTAAATAAATGTATTTGCTGAATACCTATGAACTGGCGTTTTTAAATTTTTTTTGAAATTTTTTTTCAAAAAGTTTTTCAAAAAAAACTTTTTCCTCAAAAACCGCTCCACAGATTTTTATAAATTTTTTCTCATAAATTCATAGTTTTCCAAGAAATAAAATGGCGTACTTTTTTTTCAGCTCAAATTAGTTTAAGTATTTATTTAAGAATTTTGAAATTTTTATTTTTATCAAAATCTCAAGCCCCTAAACCACTGTCACTCATTAGAGCAAGTTCGTGCGACCCAGTCGTGCATTTTATTTTATCATGCCATGCCATTATGATTATACAAGTGAGCTTAATCAAAAAAAAAAAAAGTTTTATAGAGAAAACCAAAGTGACATACGGCCATAATGGTTTTATGACGCTTCCAAAAGCGTCGTAACGCCATATGCTCTAATATGTACCTGAGAAGCTTTATAAAAGCGTAATATAGCCATGCTTCTAATTATGGCATTATGTCAAGGCACTGGTTGTACTATAGGTTTATACAATGCTTGAAGGAAACAATATGTCACACCAAGGAAACTCGAGATACCATATTTATCTATCTTTATGATATGAGCTCTGTTCGATTTTAAATTCACCATCAAATGGTCTTAAGCTGCGTTCACACGAGATATGGGAAGTAATTTTAACGAAGTAAATTATGTAGTTACCTACATTTACTTATCGTAGCCCATAACATAATAATTATGTACGATTTACCTATGAAACAAAATATTCGTAAACAAAAAGTTCACAGCCTTCACCTAGCAATCCATTCTTCAATTCACAACATGAAATCACAAGTTTCTATTTAAAATTCCTCCTTGAAAAAAAAAACAACCAACGACTAACAGCAATTCCCCGTCTAAATTCTTAATCTTGATATCTTTCATTCTAAAAAAAAAATTAAAATTCATCTTAATTCATAACTCAGAAAAATAAGAAACTGACAAATGGTTTTTATCCTCATCTGTCACGCAACTCCCACGGAGGCACAATAATCATCGCCATCGTCTCTGAATTATGAAATATGAGAACAAAATTAACGGTGTCTGCTGTCGAACCGTAGACATAATTATTTAGGCTTGTTCGATTGTGTGATCTCAATCATTGTCTATTCCAAAGAAATATCTTGTTTGACTAGAATATTTTTTTTTTAGTTTGTGCATAAAATTACATAAAATTATAGAAATGTCAATTAATATGTGTTCAGTTCGAAAATTGAATCGATTTAAAATTATGTGGGAACTAAAGATGAGTGTGTGTTAGGCTTAAACGGGAGACCAAACAGTAACGGAGATAATGAAGACATCAAACACCTTTATGCATTCCACGGGGCTTTAATAGACAATTTATTAAGTTGTCAGATGATTAATGGGGTTTTGAAATGAAAAAGGGGCTCAGCCAGATGATAAGATCGATTTTTCTTGAAACAATATTGAGGAGAAGCGTGCTCATTGTTATGGTTTTTTTCTGTTGAAGAATAGGCTCATTTAAAATATTGACATTTGTTTTTCTTAAAGAATTTTCTGTGTTTTTTATGGAAATCATGTTATACGATTTTACGGGAATCTTAACTGTTTATTAGAAGACTTTAGAATCGAAGAATATTTGAATTGGGTCAGTTCAAATGTTTAAGCTTTTCTTGAAATCACCTGTGAACTGAACAAGGGGTGATTAATTTTAATCGGCTTAGGAGCAGACATTAGATCTTTGTCTTAATGATGGGTGTAAACTTGATATCCAATACAGGACAAATTTAAGGAAAATAATGATTCTTTAAGAAATTCATGACAACTGCACTTAATTGACATACATACTTAACTAATTCTAGAGTTTGAAGTTTTTCGCAGAACGGGAACAGACCTTTTTTTGCCAACTGTCAAATAGAAAAAGCCCAGATAGTAGCTCTGTTCTTTACATTTTACAGACACAACACACATAACCACATAACATCAACAGTTTCCATTTCACAAAATATCAAGATCGACTTCAGCGCGACCAAAGGTTTCAAAAACAAAGGATTTTCTCGTTAGGGCGTTAGGGTTTTTCAAAAAACGATTTGTGGCGACACCAAGGGAAATTTAGAGCTCAACAAACAAATCAAAGCAAGTGTCAATTCCTGGAACTTTTAAACTAACAAAATCGAGCGATTCTCGATCTACCAAATTGCAATTACCGTTATATGCGTAAGAGCTAAAAAACTCCATAAAAGTTGGTGTGGAAAATCGTTAAAACTGAAAGTGAAGTTGACGTGATGTTGACAAAACTGCCATATCAACTTTGTTTGTCTTCAATCTCGTCCTTAATGCAAATTTTGAATTATACATCAACAAATTTGATATGCTCTTAATGTACATCTTTAGTGCTTTCAACAGGTTCACTGCATAATCACTCCTGCTTCTTAAAGTTTTGATTCACCTGTCATCAACTAGTAAAACGTAATGAGTAAAAACGTTTTCCTACATGTCTGGCATGATCCTTAGCCGGATTCAATATCTGATTTCATTTAAAATAAATAAGTAATAACTGTTTTTATTTTATTTTAAGTCGCTGTCTAGCAACCAAGCCTCAGTCCCAGACCCAGTTCTGCAGTTCTGCTAGATGTGCGTGCTGTCACATTTGATTAAATTAAATAAATAACGTTACACGGTCCAATGTTCCAATTAAAATAATATTTTTTTTTTTTTTCAATTCAAAAGTATTTGATAACATTAAGTGACTTGACAACAATGTCCTGCGTACACGTACATCACTCGGGGGAATAAATTCAATTAAGAACGGATTTTTTTTTTATGAATAACGTTATAAGTAGGCAGTTAAAATATTATATTTGTGGATAATAAACTTGTTCGATTTCAATTAGCTCTTTTCCGCATTGGGCTGGGAGTAATTATAATAACTAGACACTAGACATTCAATTTTGATAGTAAAGATAAAATAACATATAAAGAAAGCAAACGCTAGACGCAGGGAATGTCTATCTATAGTGGTTCTAATGATGAAGTTGAAGATACCCGTTTCATTGGTATATTAAGTAGGTAGCTTCAAACATGTTTTGCACTTTTTTATTGAATATTTATTAGTTATTTTATTTATTTTTAATACCGTACTTATAGACTTCATCAAACGAGGTTTGAATTTATAACCGTGCAACACTATTTTCGTCGTGTATATTTGAAGGAAGCCGAAGTGTCAGTTGTGTTGTGGTCGTGTTAAGAACATAATCGCATCATATTATTGAAATTAAAATCAGGGGCTCTTTTGATGGGTTTTGTAGGTCAAAAGTCTGGTGCTATGATGATATACTATAGATGCTGTTAGAAAACTGTTCTAATCAACTCTGACGGGAGGTTGAGATTTATACTTAACCAAATCTACCTTATTTTAATTTTCTTGAATTCGGACGAAAAACAATAAAAAGTAAGGTCTTGTGATTCACTCTGAAAAAATATTTTTTCTTGATAATCTTGTTGCCAACACCACCCAATAACCATTTTATCCAATTCATATTTTGCGAATCGCCTTAATGTCTGAAACGACCTTGTGAAGCAGTCTTTTCAACTGAATTCTCGATGCGAAAGGTGGGTTGAAAGACCAAAGGAAACATGGAGGTTTGCTTTCGACGAAGCCAACACCACCCAAAATCAATTTCATTTAATTCCGTTACTTGAATTTTTGGTTGCTTTCTATAAATTTATCCTCATACAATTATCAAACTTCACGCTGCACGTTGCTCTCTTAAGACTTGATTTTTAAGTCGATTCCAATAAAGTCAAAGCCTGATAAGCAACAATTGTCCTATCTGTCAATAATATTCAGTTTTGATTCTGTTTTTTGTCGCCAGTTTTACTGATAGTGAGGGAAATGTAAGAAGACTTGTACCGATATCACGGAACGCCAATATTTGATTGAGTTCATTTGATTCGATATAATTCTTTGACCATTCTCGTATCGCAATCACCGCTGGATTACCTCTAAGAAAAAAAAATGAACAAAGTCATTAGTACAAATCAACTTCAGCCGATTAAATGATTTATATTGCCCTGAACTAATGATTTAGTTTCATTAGCTTCAACAGTTATCAAAACACACAATTTAAGTCCCCTAAATCAACATATCGGAATCGTTAAACCTTCAAAAAGACCTCGCGGTCGTAAATTCTATCCTACCGTTAGCAATAAAAATAACAAAAAAAAGTTTCTCCAACTCCAAAAAAAACACACACACACACAAACCTCTCTTTAACCCAATTCCGCACGTTGTTGGCTCATTATTTTTTACCTTTAATTTCTCGTTTAAATGTAGAGCACAATACTTTTGTTTATTTTTATTACTTTGCGCCACCGTCTTTAAGGTACCTAAGTTTTTTTGTTTCATGTGGAGCCAAGTACTAGTTCCCTTTTTATTTTTAAAATTTGAACTAACATAAAACTATGGGAGAAACATTATTATTCACAGGAAACCAAAGTACCTTTACCTTTGCCTCCTCTATCTCAATTTAAATCTCCCGCTAAATAATAAAATACAAAAAAAAAAAAAATAAGAAACAAACTTCCGGATACAGAAGCACTTCGAGTAACTGAACCAATTTCAATAAAATTCTCACACTGACTTCCGCATAAGGCACAAGAAGAGAAGCACCGGCACACGCGAAGTAAAATCAATTTCAATATTCTTCCCATTTCAGATTCAGATTCTTATTTTCATTCATTGACCTTAAATGAAGCTATCTTCAATTTTTTATTTTTTTTATTTCATACTGTACCGCGGTCCTTCTTGAACCAGAGCAACTCCACTAACTTTACATGCGCTTCTTTGATAATATGCAAATATCGAACAGTGTTGCCAGATAGTTTATTTATTCAATTGTTAGCTTGAAATTGTTGTATCGAAGGTTTTTATTTTGTGTCAGATTTTGGGTAACGTGGAAGCATTACGTGAATACAGTTTGCCAAATCAGTCAAATGAAACAAGAGCTTTGTTCACGTACCCAATTCAAATAGTTCGCATTCGATTTTAAACGTAAAGCGTTCGTTCATCTCTTAGTGAAGAAAATAACAGCTGTATTATTCTTTCGTGTATTTATTTTCAAGTTTTAATCCAGTGAAATTTCATCAGGTAAACACTTGAACTCTGTCAAAAACGATCGACGCAAGCATTGTTGTTGCAGATTACTCGTACCGCAAAGAGCTAAATAATCGAAAAATTCAAATTTGACGTTTCTCAAGAACTTACTTTTCGGTGAGTGAGAGAGATTTTTCTCTCATTTGAGAAATTTTGACAGTTTAAATATTTTGGCACAAAAACTATACGAACAAAGCTAAGGTTATGAGAGGGTTAGTGATGTTTGGTCGTACGGCATAAATCCGAAAAGAAAGTCTTCAAAGACTAAATCCCCAACAGAAATCCTAGCAAAGACAAAATCCACAATAAAGTGACGCAAGTAGTGAATCAAGCAATAAAACCGCTTAGGTGATTTTTAAAATTGAGTTACAGTCTGCTCTCACTCTCATATTCATTCACAGTCAGATTCAAATTTTCTTCCGTAAAGTGCGATAGCGAGCGCACTTTACTTCCGTAAATTAAACTGATCGAAAGTTGACGAAACGGAGCAATCCGCTATTTCGGGCGTAAGATACTAACTGCTTGGTCTTGCACAATTACGGACGGGCCCATCCCGACTATAATAATTCAGCCTTTAGCATCAGTAACGATGAAGCCATCATAACAGACGATTTGTCATCCGTGGAACGAGCACTTGACATAATGGGTGGACATTTAGGAGAGAAACGGGTACCGTGTAGGTCTAAAAAAGACTGAATACTTGTGCTGCCTGTTTTTTGATCCACACTATGCCTATTCCAGACATTTATTTGAATGGAACAGTAATTCCCAAGTGTTAAAATATTATATATCTGGGATCTGTGAATATTTGCCAAACAACTTGTGATGACGACATCAATCATCGTTTACGCATGTGGTGGATTAAGTGGCGGGGCAACTCTGCTTTTTTCTGTGACCGGACCGAAAAATGTCCCCTAAGCTGAAAGGAAGACTCTACATCTCAGTTACGTGTCCGGCACTCACCTACGGTTCACAATGTTGCACGTTGGCGAACTCCCTAGTGTGAAGCAGAGAAGTGGGAGAGTTGTGATCCACCTGAGATCATAACGGTGCCTAAAAGAAAAGAGTCATAAGTAAAATGATCCTTTAATATCGATTCAAAACTCTTTTAATTTTCTGTTTAAAATAGGTTATCCACTAGTAGTGGGATTAACCGGGTTGGCCACTAAAAGCTATGTAAAACTATTAAAAACGAAAATAGTAAGGTGGATTCTTCTCTTAGGGCAAGAACACACTAAGCTGAACTGCACTGCTTTCGTTGGGTGGACTACAATTTTCGCCGCTGGCGCTGCTAACTGTCGCTGAAGTGCAGTTCCACTGCAGCGTAGTGCGATTTAACTCATACAATATCATAAAAAGAATACATGCAGTTCAATTGCGGAGTAGTTCCACTGAAGCCCAGTACCGCCTAGTGCGGTCTTGTCTTTAATAAAACGGCTGTAATTAAAACAAATATTGAAATAATTTAAATGTCAAATTCACAAGGAAACTTAACGATGGTCCACCTCTTCGTTAAGAAAAAATAATTAAATACGCCTATTTCCTTTTTGCTGGGAAACTTTTTTAATTATTTATTAATTATTTAAAAGGATGGCAATGCTGGATCAAAAATAATGTAATAAAAAATGAATATCCAAGCGGAGCATTCTAAAGATTCATAAACATGTTCCATGCGGATACGGATAGATGAACACCGGTAGGTTAATTCAATCTTTTTTATTTTGTCTGTCCAACAAGCAACACCTGTGTTGCCGTTTGGGCTGACGATGATTTTATGGGTGGCAGATCTAATGCAATGCAACTAGCCCCCTCTACCGTAGTGAGAGTGAATGTTGAAGAGCTTATTAGAGATGCAAGTACGGTAGGCAGGTTTGTCAGCGTCATCATCGTCGCGTGCATAAATTAGCCAAAAAAAAAAAAAAAACACTTGATTCTATAGAAAAGTCTATTGGTATGGCTTTGGATATGCCATATGCGCGATATAGAAGAGAAAACTATCCGCCGAAATAGATCGTTCCACCTGACGAAGTTCTATCTTCATTAGCAATCATAATTTGAACAGTTCAGGGCGGCCAGGCCGGACAATTTACATGAGTGTTAGTTTGGCGCGCAAGTTGTAGGTATTAACATTTAAAATTGTACAGTGGCGTGGTGCGGCGAAACTGCATTAAAGTTTTGTTGTCTGCTGCTGGCAATGGCGATGGGGTTCTTTATGGAACTTTGGGGGAGATTCATTGTGGTGGTCAAAATGGGTGTGGGGATTCTTGATGCATGCGCTTAACCAAAGACTAACGTACACATCATAGTGAACATTGTTGCGCGCTTCTATCGGTTGGGAGGTTTTATTATATAATTTGATTTCATTAGGTTTAATTATGGGTACTTATAGGAATGAAGGGTCTTGTAATTTTTTGAAAAAAGGGGGATATTGTACCTTCCCGAATATGAAAAAAAGTCTTTGAACTCTCTTTTAACGGATGCAGTATCGGAAATTTATTCAGTTTTTGCAATTAATTTTCATGTTTTATATTTTTTATTTTTTCTTCGGATAGTTATGATTAAGCGTTAACAGCGGTGGAATTTTAATCATCTTTAAGATAACATTTTAGAACAATTCTTTGAAGAGAGATGTGATATATAGTTCCAAGGGTATAGTTAGAGAAGAATTTTTTTGATGAGTTGTGTGCCTGCCGTTAAATTAGAGGGCAATAAAATTATAAATTTATGAGGGTATTTTTAGTCAAAACAATTATAAACGATAATTAATGGGCAACAGTAGTTTCGGGTCTGTTGCAATCATACCTAAGATTTGTATAGAACTTATCAAATTCATTATTGCAGCTATTTTTTTTTTTTTTTTTTTTATAATTTACGCGCACTCAAGGGGTTATTAATACCCTTATGATGAATTAACACAGTGCGAGCGGTTAGGAAAGTAGGATAGGAGATAAAAGGAGATATCGATGCACATTGGTTTTGAACGTCTGAATATCACAATGGGAGGGAAAAATCGAGCCGGGTAAAGCATTCCACATTCTTGTTGTGCGGCTAAAAAAAGAATCTCTATACTTAACAGTACGTCCGAAGTTAGGCTCGAGGGTAAATTGATGGGCATTCCTAGCGATGCGAGTGTTACGGGGAAATTGTTTAAGGGGAGGAATGCATCTGGCTATTTCGCTAGAGCACTGTTTGTAGAAGTAGCGATAAAACAAGGTTAGACAAGAAACATTACGGCGATGTTCAAGAGAAACAAATGTTTCGGTAATGGTACTTTCTCCTATTAGTTTTAAGGCCCTTTTTTGGATCCTATCCAGGAGACGCAAGTGAGTGACAGGAGCACCTGCCCAGATATGCGAATTATACTCAAGCTTTGGGCGAATGTATGCCTTGTATATAGTAGCCAGATCAGAAGGGGAAAAATATTTCTTACATCGATTTAGGAAACCTAAGCATTTTGCGGCATTTTTGGCGACGTCAAATATGTGATCGTTCCACAAGAGGTGGTTCGTAATACACATACCTAGAACGCAAAGCTGTTCGGTTTCCTCAATGCTAGTGCCACTCATGGATAGTGGCATAGGGGGTAGGTTATGCTTTAACGACAGAAGACAGCATTGAGTTTTTGAAGCATTAAATTCCACACGGTTGATAATTCCCCATTGTACAATGCTGTCCAGATCGGAATTTAATGAGCTTATCATACGCTGCCGTTGCAGTTCCACGTCCGAAGAACATGGACGTGAATCTGGAAACGAATATGAGAAGCTGAGAGTACTGTCGTCAGCAAAACAATTTAGTGGATTAGAAGTATTAGACAAGAGATCATTAATAAAAATAAGAAAGAGTGTCGGAGACAGAACAGAGCCTTGGGGCACACCAGCATTTATTTTGTGGGTAGCAGACTGAAAACCGTCCAAAACAACGCGAATTGAACGGTCCGAAAGGTAATTTCTAATCCATCGAAGAAGGGTTTCATCGATGCCAAATGCACGCATTTTCGATAAAAGAGCCTGGTGCCAGACTCTATCAAATGCTTTTGAAATATCGAGCGCAATAATCTTACTTTCTCCAAAACGATGTAAAGATTGGTTCCACTGTTCGGTGAGATATACCATCATATCACCAGTGGATCTATTGCTACGAAAACCGTACTGCCGGTCATTAAGAAGTTTTCGTTTCTCAAGATATTTCTTGATCTGAAAATTTATCAGAGTTTCCATGACCTTGGAAAGAAGGGACGTAAGTGCAATTGGTCGGTAGTTTGAGGGAGATGAAGATACGCCTTTTTTTGGAACGGGCTGGACAAATGCAGTTTTCCATCCACTCGGAAAGAGACCTGTAGAGTAGGACAGATGGAAAAGCTTACGCAGTGGTTTTGCCAGCGTGGAAGCACACCTCTTCAGAACTATTGGGGAGATACTATCCGGACCAGCGGATTTGTGTATATCGAGATCTTTTAGAACTCTTGCAACTGATCGAGTGCGAAAGGAGATTTGTCCCATAGAACCATTTACGCTCTCAAGAACAGGAGGAGTCATGTCACTCTGTGGTAGTGTCGAATTGGCTGCAAACTGCGCTGCGAATAAGTCAGCTTTTGCTTGAGAGGATACCACAGGAGTGTCATTGTTGACAAGCGTCGGAACCGAGGACTTAGTGGAGTTGCGAACGTTTTTTACAAATGACCAAAAATTCTTACTACCTTTGGGACATTGTAGTATTTTTTGCCGTAATTTTTGCTCATGTAAAAATTTGGTTCTTTGAATATGAGCATTGCAGGACTTCCTTGCTTGTTTGAACTTATTCCGGTTTTCCTCAGAAGGGTTGGCTTTATAACATCGGAAACTTACTTCTCTCACCTCGATAGCCTCTTTACAGCTCAAGTCGAACCATGAATTCTCTTTTGGTTTGATACTTTTTGTCCTATTCGGAACGAAATTTCTCATCCCGCAGAGAATAATGTTTGTAATCAGTTCAGCGCTGGAGTCTACGTCACTATCGAGGAAACATAGTGACCAGTTAAAGTTACCGAAAAAATTGTTAAGACCGTCCCAGTTGGCTTTCTCGTATTGCCATACGGTTCTTCTTGGGATTTTTTCTTTAACTGGACTGTTGGAGTACGAGAAAATAGCTGAAATGATACAATGGTCCGACGTGCCTAGGGGCGATAATACATCAATAATGTATTTATCAGGATGAGATGTAAGAAACAAGTCAAGGGTTGGTGATTGGTAAAGTTTAAAATATGTGGCTTGGAAAAGCTTGTCTTATAAAAGCCCTTTACAAGCTATTACTTGAGAAATTCAAAAATTGGACCTTTTAATTGTTAGTTGGAATTGGGAATCGAAGTTTTAAATAATGGAAACGAAGGGCTTATAGAGTTTTCACACCGAGCTGAAAACCCGGTTTTCGTTGAAAACCCCCAAAAACTGAACGAAAACACAAGTTTTACCATACTTTTTGCTAAACACAAGTTTTCGAAAAAAACTAGTTTTATATAAAATCTGTCGAAAACTTGTTGGAATACAACGCAAACACACCTAAGTTTGTTGTGATTCTTTCAGAACACAACTAAGTTTGTTGTGATTCTTTCCAAACACACCTAAAAAGTGCATAAATGCCAAAGGAAATCAATCGTAGCAGCCTAAAATATTATCATATTATCATTTCAAAATTTGATAGTCAGTTGTAAAAACGAAGTGAAATGTCAAACAAAAAATTGAAAAGTCCGATGTGAACGATTTTCAGGTTTTCGTAATATGGATCTGGATTGTTCTTAAGAAATTTGTTTTAGTTTTGAGAAAAAACAGTCATAACGGTATACATTAAATGTTCACCTATTCATAAGAAATACAAAATTTAAACATTTGTACGAACACAATAATGAATTGGTAACCCCACGTTAGGCGCCAATTGTGTAAATAATTAATACAGAAAGATACACTTTCTTTCCTTAGCTCTAGTTTCGATAATTATATTGTTTTCCATTTTCCATGTCAAAACTCTGATTACAATAAATGTCCATTGTAGATGGCAAGCCAAAGATAATGCTATGAAATGCTTTGTCACAAAAGTTGCCGTCTGATTGTTGAATTCGAAAATTTTGTGTCTTTTCTCCTATGTCAGGCGATTAAAATGTGTAATTTTTTTTATGTTTAACGATGATTTTCGACCGAGCCTTCTGGAAGCATTTCAATCTCCTTCTGCGAACAGTTCTGCCCAATAACCGATCAATTTGTTGGTAGGGTAATGACTTTGCAGTCCTAAGACTTCAATTTACTGTAGGCCCTGACAACGAGATACCGTGCGACTCTCGAAAACTTTTTGCCGGCCTTTCAAGAATTAATTTGAACACGACATAATTAATAGTTTTATAACGATGCTTTAGGCTTAACCTTCAAAAACAACTTTTTTTTTATAAACTGATTAGGCCATTTCCACAATGAATTGCTATCTCAGAGTTTGACAAAATTTGGTCCTAAAAGTCAAAGAACAGTTTCCTCTTCGAAAACTTTTTGTTCGTTTACGGCTCCATCAAGATTGACCAACTAGCTGCCCGACTATCTGTATAAAGTCTCGATACAAAAAATAGTGGCTTGCCATTTCAGGCTTGGTTATTAAAGATACATCAATTTTGATTGACACCCAGTAGATATTTCTTTTCCAACCAATCCGCTAGTTGCCCGTTGCCCTTACAGAGAAAATGAAACAAAATTTAATAAATCATCTAACAATTGCCCGTTCCAAAGGCTTCGCTTCCACAGGGTGGGACAGTTGTATCCATCTAATTAGATTCTATTCCCTTAGAAGGAAAATTCAAGTTTTAAATAATAAAAATGAATTATGTATCTGCGAGGAAAATTCTGTATAATAGAGCAATTTTCAAGATACAACTGTCAAGGTCTACATAAGCTGGCGGTACTTCTAAATCTAGTTACGTGTAACATATTACTACCAACTCAATGGACAACGTGTAAAATTGGATCATTATTGCTTAGAGCCACGTCTAATATAGGATGGCAAAAACTTGGAGAACAAAAAAAAAACTGTCTGGATATATAACTGCCACCGATATTATCTTGTCAGCTATGTTTGGACATCAAATTGATGCACAGTTTGACTTCTTCATATCACATATCGACCGACAACTACTCCTAGAATGATGATGCAATCTTTTTTTTTTTTGTGAGGAATAGAGACTTCTTAATAGGCCATGTGATTGAGGGAAAAAATAAGTTCCCATCCCATTGGAATGAAGCGCGGGAAAAGGCTTTTGGTTTTTGTGAGCATCAGTCATCACGTCGCCGTCGCGTCGGTAGATATTTTATTCAGAAGGTTGAGCAAAAGAACTGGTAGGAGGTTTTAACTATGGACTTTCCTTTGCTATGGGTATCACAATTCAGGCGCAGTATAGTTCATAAATGGCCAAGAATTATAATTGCTGATGAGTAAATAGGAGAAGACACATTTGCAATGACTATCTTGGAATATAGGTCATCTGGGAATAAGCTAGGTATAGGCAAAGATCAATTTTAAATTAATTTTAGACCTGTTTGTTTGTACTGCGGACAGTTCAATGGGAAGAATCTGATAAGTTTTTGATTTTAGTCAACGAAGGTTTAATATATTGAAAAAAAAATTAATTTTTGAATCTATTCATAGTCAGGCTCTGACTTCAATACTTTTTCATGAACTAAAACACTGTCACACTTCAGTGGTGTATTGGATCTGAAAAACATTTGGTCCACCACCACGTTCTTGTGCTGGAAAAAGTATTTCAATTGGAATGCGCGATGGAAATAAGCACACTATAGTTTTTTTTTTCAATTGGCGAGGTTAGATTTTAACGGCCTATTGCGGCCATGTTGTTTTGGTGACATCTCTGTCAAATATGTTGATTATTTTTTAATTACTCTTGTCAAATCACCATTACAAGTTACACAGATGAACAGCACCACGTTCAATACTAAATTTGTTCTTGTGTTTGATTCAAACCTCCGAAAAAAATTCTTTTGATTTAGTTTGAAGTCCATAGATTTTTATTCATTTAAATTAATTAAAAATCAAATTTTTTTCATTCATAATTTCAATATTGAAATATTTTTGTTTTACCGAGCTAAAAAATAAAATTCCATGCTAATTTGGCTGGACCGAATCGACTGGACCGATTTGCTTCAAACTTGGTACACAGTGTAAGTGTCCCCGATTGGTAGTTTTTCCCACCAAAACAAAATATTTGGTGGGTAAAATAGTGGGGAAAAATCCTTTTTGTTGTTTATGGTTGGAAAATTTCCGATTGGATTGTTATTTTATGGGGTGATATTATTTTAAGGATAATTCAGTACGACATAAAGGTACATACCTACATACATAAATATTAAAAAACTATTTTATCAGCAAAAATAAAAATATGTACAATTAAGGCTTAAAGTTTGATTTAACAAAAAAAAAAAGTAGTAATTGAGCTCAGCAAGTATTTAACGGTTTGAAACTAGGATTCAAAATTTTTGACTCCAATGGTGGGATTTCATATATTTCATCTGGCATCATTCACAGTGTTATTATGATGAATAAGCATTCTAAGTCAAAGGCTATAAGGGTAAATTCTAATTGGAAGGAGCTTGATAAAATTATTTTTTAAATTTTTAAGGTTTTAAGAATTTAAAAAAAATCAAGATTTCTTTTCTAGATCAAATTACATATTTTGTTTTAAACTCAATTAACAGAATTCAAGGATTTAAAACTCCTTTTAAAAAAATACAAACAAACCTTTTGTTCAAATTTTTGGCATAGCATGCATCAGGATTAGTTAAATAGAGACCATATTACGTTTGTGCATACAATTCGGAAGTAAATGGTTCTACCACTTCCAATATAGTCTAAGGGAATCTATTCTATGAAAGGTACCGTTTGAGCTTTATTGGAACAAATTTCTTCAGCCAATATATACACCAGCTTCTTTTTGTTTAAATCAAAAACGTTGTGGCCACTTGATAAAAAAAAAAATGAAAAACAAACAGTTTGACAAATTTAATACCAATTCTAAATATTGTCAAAAAAAAATTATTTAGAGTAGGATCGTTTAACTAACACATAGAGCTCCTACTTTCAGATATCACTTTGATGCTGAATCGCAAACAGACAAAAATGATCAAATTTGACAGAACTAATGTTTTAAAATTGCCAACCAAATAATTAAATTTGAAGAAAAACAAAATCTCTATCATAAAAAAACTACAACATTACAATCATGTGCAAAATTGCATGATGGAGTCTCAGTATCTGCAACGGAACAGATGCAACTCCAAACTCTAGAAAATTAATTGCTGAAACGGTTTTGCAATATCAACTCAAAATTGCATTACGCATAATTTTTAGTTTTAAGGTTCCTTAGTGTGCAATACTTCCCTATAATTTAATCTTAAAACATATTTGTATACCCTTCCAAAAAGAACAAAATACTCAAAACAAAAATTTCAATTAAATCTCAACATCTCATCTAGATAAAAAAAAAAAAACCTCATCCAATATTCAACGTAAACACTCCATAAACTGACCATAACCCACAAACAACCAGTTAAAGAGAAACTTCAATTGCTTACATCAATATAGTGTAAGTTGATGCTACCAAAAAAAAAAGATATCTTCAACAAAACCATCACTTAACCCCAGCAAACGACGCGACGACGTGATATGCATTATCCATCAATGAAATTATCATGATGTATTTAATTTTCTTTAAGAAAAAAAAAATAAGAAAAAGAGGTATTATTAGCAAAAGATATTAATTTACATCTAAAATTTTTCATACGTAATCAGCAAGTCAATTAAAAACACAGGAACTCCCCAAGTATAGTCGGAATCATCTGTACCTACAACATAATCATAATTAATAATTCCACGAGACGAGAGGAAGAAGATAAAAGTAGATAGACAACAAGGTATACCTTCGAGTACCTCTATCTACTACCAAGTTGAATCTACACAGCATTAACCCCCTTCCAAGACTAATTATTATTTTTATCCGGCAAACATTGTTATAATCCAATCTACAATATAAACTTGAGAAGTTTTTTTTTTTTATTAAATTAATTTGCTGAATCAGCGAAAAAAAGTATAACACCTGACTATACGAAGAAAGATACATAGATACACCTCTGAGGTCACTAACTTTTTTATATATTTTCTTGAGTTCGTCTTGGTCTTGTCTCATAATTTAAAATTAGTTCATTTTTCACTCACCTTTTAAAAGAAAAAAAAAAATCAAGCTTCCCACAAACAAACAAAAAACTTATATAAGCTACATATAGTAGATATTGTATCTGCAGAAATTTGTATCTTTTATGATAAATTCGTGCAATGTCTGCTTCGCTGAGTAAACACAAGATTGATAAATACACACCGAACAACACTTCACACTTAATCCACAGTACAATATTTCATTTTTATTATAAATTATAAAATATAATTTTTTTTATTTATTTATTTATGTTATATTTTTTTTTTGCATTTTTGCAAACAATTTGTTTTGAAACTTCTTAAACACTTTCTCAAGGAAATGCAAATTAGGTGCATGCAAGTAGTAAGAGAAGACAACAAAAAATAAATTGTACCTGCTCACAGCACATTTTCTACGCTAGTTAACGGTTTAATTGTTGTAGATTTTACACTTGTCGTTCCCTCCCAACAATAACTGGGGGAGGGGTTCCCTTTGCTTGCATTTATGTATCTTTTTTTGTATCTTTTGCTCTAGATTGCACGCAAATAGCGGAAACACAGTACAAAAAAAAAAAAAACAAAGTCGTCGTTAATCTATACAACACTGTTAATCCGATAATAACCGTCACGACACATTAAACATCATACACCCGAGAGTGTCACACAATAATATAGCACAGAAAAGATACAAAAAGTCACAACAAAAGTAAGATACTCTGAAAGATGCCGAACAACAAATCGATCGATGATGGGGTCTGTGCAAACAATAAAAATGTAAATCGTTTTCGAACGATCGATGTTCAAAAAAAAAAGTATCTATCACTTCTTCAGGTATAAACTAAGTTAAGCGAAGTATATTGTACGCGTCCATCAAGGTCGCTGTCGAGGCACCGAATGCAAAGCAAACATCAGATTCGTTTTTCCCACCATCACCATCGCCATCATCATCATTATTATCCACATCGTCGTCGTGGTCAAAGACGAAATGAAGAAGATACATTTCTTCTTCTAGCTTTGCTCGAGCTAGCTCTCTAGCTAACACCAACCACTATAATATGCCACTACCACTCTGCCAATTTTTCCCTACTTCGACTACTATACTATTTACTAACTTAAATTTCAGTGGCATAGAAGAAGTATCTTGTGGATACACGACGCCATACTACAAAAACAACATCGCGTAGCGTCGTCGTCGAAAGAGAGTCTGTAAAATAAAATAAAAATGACTGTCTAACGTGGATAGTATAGTTAGCCTCGTCCCGGTCTTTCGGTCGGTCGGTGGTGGTGGCTGGTCTGATGGTGGATGGTGGTGGTGTCTTAAGGCTTAAGCGCGTCTTACGACTTACGACTTACGACAAAACGCAAACTTCAAGTTTGAAATCTTAGGCGATGTTGTTGTTGTGATTGTGTTGGGAAAGCTTAGCTAAATGTTCGAAGCGTATGCTTGAAGAAGAATCTACATTTATATATTCTTGCCTTGGTTCTCGTAGTCGTAGTGCCTCAACTACGATCGCGATTCAAGTGCGACTACTCATTGAAGCACTGCGCCGCCGGCAGAAGCCGAATAAGAAGCATCAGCAGCAGCACATGCAGTTGCTATAGAAACACACTGCGTCTCTATAATGTATACTTTAGGTTAGGCGTGCGACTTGAAATACAATCCGTCTTGTGATGGGATAGCCAATTTTGGGGATAATAAATCCCATGCAAAATATACTCGTAAAAGGGGGGACACTGTGCGTGATTGTGGTTAGTCACTAAGTTCCTTGGGAAAATGGCACACGGTGGTGTTGAAGGTTAGGTAGGGTTGCCATAAATAACTTTAAGCGATGTGAATTTTTATATTCAAATTATTTTTCTTTATATTTCTTATTGGTTTGTTTAAAAAAAAGGAAAACTGCGATGACTTCGTTATAAAAATAACGACGCTTAAACGTGTGCACGAAGCTCTATATCATGATTAAATCAGGGGCCGAATTACGGCATCAGTGAGCAAGTGAATAACATCCATACGTTACTGATTTACGTAATCAACACATCATCGTGATGATGGCATACGAAGTATCACGTATCGAGCACACTCTTAATTGTACTAGGGTGAATCTATTACATTTCATTAAAAACGTCATTTAGACATCTGTCATTTACCTATTTCTCAGAGCTGTTATTATAATGCCCAAAACTTTAACACATTCACATTAAAAGCTAGCAGAATTCGGTAAAATGTTTCTGGCCAAATCCGGATGCTCTGCCATAAAATCAGCAAGGATATTTTTTTGTATGTATGTAGTTGGTTTTGTTCAAATTCATCCTAAAACATTTCACTTTTGATACTTTGTTTTCATATTGTGTATTAAAAATAAAATAACTTACGTTTTATCAGCCATAATTTTTTTTTCCTATCCAAGACTGGTGACTCGTTTACGATTGCCTCGCATCAATGGAGTATAAAAATACACGTTGACTGACAAGGGAATGCCAAAAATTGTATTCGATACTCGCGTTGTGTTACTATTTTGCGAGGTCTTGCTGAAACATTAGCTCCCCCACATCAAGGCAATTCAATTCAGGAATCAAGAACGGAAAATTGATGGACATACCAGTTTCCATTTGTTTTTCCATTGACTGAAACCCTCTCACATGCATCGCATGCTCGCATAAAGCACACTAAACTGCCAGTTTTTTCTAGAAGTAATGGCGTCTCAATAATGGCTTGAGGACAATGGCTTGCACAACGCGTTTCACAAACAGAGCCATGATTTTCCAAATAAATCTGCACAATTTGCATGCGTTGTTTAGCCGTCAGTCGATGATTTATGATGAAATGGCAAACCAAATTTAAGATAAATCAAATGACAGATGGTTATCAACGAAATCAGTGCTGTCAACTTAAAGTTCTATACACCTCTAAAAAATACACACTTTAGATCTAAGTATTTGGCTAGGGCAAGTTGATGTAACAAATCAGGGGTGGAATCGGCTAATGTGATTTGTGATTGTCACATTTCTGACAATCACATGTGATAAAATAATTTTGTGCGTCTGCATAATGTGATCACCGGCATTTTGTTTATTTTCATTATGTCATTTTCCGTTGGGCAATTGGAGAGAACTCCGAAGACAAATCGTTTCTCTTCGGAGTTGTGTTTTGCGAGTCTTACTTCTTCTGCTTTTTATGAAATATGCGGTCTGAAGACGCATATATACGAACGTCACAGTTTCTATATATTTTGTATTTCAAATTAAATAATTCGAACAATTTTAATATATAATTTACATTAAGGGACGTGACAATTATGTATTTATTTAGAAAAGATTAATTTAGTTGTCACTTCACGTGATTGCTCACAACATATACGCGTTTCAGAAAAATATCTCAATTAAAAAAATGTTCATTTCTGTTTTTTTTTAATTGTTTTTATTTTTACTTTAATCATGAGGAGAAACTAATTTCTCCCAATCGAAAACAACATTAGTGTAGATCTTTGACAAATCTTTGACAGCAAAAGCAAATAATTTTGGTTTATAAGTCAGCGCCAGAGGTTTATTTTTTATTTATTATTATTTTTGTATGCAAGTGACACCTAAATAGCTGTCACAAGAAAAAGTCACAAAAATGTGATTGTCACATGTGACAATCACCTTAGCCAGACGAAATTTGTATATTGTGACTATCACATATCACAAATCACCTTAGCCGATTCCACCCCAGATCTTAATTTGACGATCGTTGACAATCAAAAGAAAGTGCATTTATTATTAAAGCAAAAAGGCAAATCACACAATGAAAACAAAATGGAAATGTTGAGCGTACAAATACACAATCAGCAACTCTTTGGTTTATTTTTTGGAATCGAAAAACAAAAATTTTCAGGACAACTTTGGTGGTTGCCAGGAAAACTTGAATCGATCCTGGTTAAAAGTACATGATACTTAAAAGTACCAGGTATGGTTAGTTGAAACATATCTGACGTCACATTCACAGACATATAGATACAGACAACCAACTCAAGGTACTGTCTCTCTTTTTGCATACAAGCTGAAAATCAGCTGATGTGCCATTCATTCTGAAAGAATTACACTCTCCGAAGCTTTTTAAATGGGAGTTATAAACACACGACAAAAATAAATGGCACACGCAGGGGTGGGTGCCATCGCAAAATGCATAGACAGAAAAGTAAAGGTATTTATATATTTTTAGGGTGTTTCAGGCAAGAGGGTTAAGAGTTGGCGGTCTGTATTTATATGTCTGTGGCACAGTCATCTTCATTCTATTATTTGTATTATAACAAATAAAGGTAGTTCCACACTATCCGATAGTACGACGCGACATGTCAAAAAAAAGCGTGAATGAATGTGTGATGGTTTTACATTCAATCCTAAAAAAAATATTTCAGATCTAAACACATGTCAAATCATATCAGATCTGCGCTGTCATATTCTGTTTCCACACTGTTATACACATGTTTCATCACACATTTTTGACATGTCGTATTACACTGTGGGATAGTGTGGAACTACCTTAAGGGATAAGTTTTTGAATTTACCTAAAAAAAACCGGAAAATTTATAACAAACAAAATCTTATTATGGTAATGTCGCACGCTAAGTCAGCATACCTTACCATTTTACAAATGTGTGTACCCTTTCTAACATTCTAGAGGGGAACGAGTTGGTGGGAAATATCCTGTGTGTTAATCCTTTCTGCCGCAGAAACATTGAACTGATTAAGTCAATTAAACTCGGATTTATTTTTAGTCCGTTCAAACCAAAATCTTGACCATAGGATGCAGTAGTGTGTTCTTAGATCAAATAAAATGTCTTTCTTTACACACAAAAAGTTCAAACAAATTTTATAAAATACTTAGAAATTAAAAATCATTGGCAACTCTAGCCCACCAAACACAAGGTTCAAGTTGGACAAATAACTCTTCCATATACTTGCGGCTGAGCTGCCACCGCGCGTTGCATTTGAAGATGTTAGAAGTTGTGTAAACAACGGTGACCAATGCACCGGAAGAAATTACGTCTTTGAATTAGGTATAGACGTGTATTTACATTGCGTCAGCGATAATTCAGCAATCATTGACACTTGACGCATTGCTCGAACTGCTATTTTAAGCGCGACGACGATGACAGCGCAGTTATTTTTTTGTAAAAAAAAAAAAACAAAGTGGTTTTGAATTTCTATCATTGTTTTGGTTAGATTTTGTTCCTTGGGGAATTCTTTTGGTCTTTTTGCATATAACGTTAAAGTATACAGTTATGTGTCGATGGGAAGGTCTTTTGGCGGTGGTCCCAGCACGCTTTGCCGAGAAGATTGAATTCGTGATGGGAATTGAAATTTTGGTCTGGAGCGTAATTTTGCTTCAAAGGGAAATCCTTTTCCTCCAAACTGACTATGACGATATGGTTGAAGACATCATCACGGGAGTGCTGTTGGGCGGTGGTGGTTTGGTTTGGTTGGCAAAAGTTAGTGGTGAAGAGCTGGAATTCCTGTTTTTTTTTTTTAGGGAGCGTTCAGTTTGCAGAGTTGTTGAAGAAATTGAATATGCAATTTTGTGGCTTTGGGGCAGTTATTGGCTGTTGGTTAGAATTTTATTAAGTAACTCTATGAATATGGTTCTCTTCTTTCATATTTATGGCATTAGTGACCCCAATTACTTGGCCACCGGCCAGAAGATGAACTCTTGGAGGAAAACTTATTTGTTATGAAATTCAAATGCAAAAAATAAAGCACAAGGGACATGAGGGTTTGTTCCTGACCTCGGTATTGTTTCGCCAGAGGTTAAGAAATAATTCTTACCTTTTTATGAAGACCAAAAGTTGGTATTATTTGTTTCTGTAAACTACATGTCAACAGTCAACCTTGCTGATTCTGAAAAGTTATGAGCGAACAGGTCCAGTTCGTCTCCTCTACAACATGGCAATCAAGATTTTTAAGCCTCAGTTGAATTTTTTTCAATGGACTTTGATTTAATAAGATCTCATTTTTATTTCACCGACTTCGTTGCTCTTAACTTATTCCGATACCTTGTTTAATTTAATTACAGAGAATTTTATTAGTTTTAAGATCTTTTAATTCTTCAAATCCCATTAATTATCACCTACTTCTTTGCCTAAGCTATGAGTTATGTGTGTTGCATTCAAATCGGATTAGTTCATCTTGAATTTTATGACTCAAAACGAGTTATGGCGAACAAAGTTGTTCTTATTGTGACATTTCAATCGAGATACGAAATGATTTTTATTGAATATTTTAAAAATATAGGTGAGTTAAGGGATTATTGGCGAAATGTTTGTATAAAATGTTTTTTAAATATTTTATCTCCATTCTTGTTAAGTTTGTATAGGCTCAGGTTTTGATTAACTTTTTTTTTGTCTTTTTTGGTCGAATAAAATCTTTCATGAATAGCTCGTAAGAGAAACGAAAAACTCAATCCAAGAAGTTTTTTACAAACAGGGTGATTCATTGTTCGATGAAAATAATCAGTGAAATGTTAAATGGGCATGTGTCCATCTGTAAGCAGTCTAATCAGGTATTCCAAAAACAAAAAATTATTGTTAAGAGTTTGTAGGGATGAAATAGGTTCAACAATTTTCAGCGTTTATACTTGTGGTTATAGATACTTAATAAAGGGTTTTTTTGTTTTAAGGAGGTATAGAACTTTAAGTTGGTAGTTTTCACTTTTCGTTTGTTGGCAGCCCTTTTGCCATCTGCCAGTTGTCGTATCTAAAGTTTGGTTTGGTTTGGTTTCATTTTATCATGAATCGACGGACGCCTGAACGAAGCATGCAAATTGTGCACATTTTTATTTCGAATGACTCGAATCGAGATTGTCGTTGATCCCGATTTTGAAAATAAAGTTTTGTTCAGCGACGAAACTCGTTTTTGGTTGAATGGCTAAGCTCAATAAGAAAAACTGCCGTATTTGGAGTGAAGATAATCCTCAGGCAATTGTTGAGATTACATTACTTCTAGAAAACTGACAGTCCGATAAGCCAGAGATAATTGAGGACAAACTTTCACCGTGTTATTACCGGCATGCTACTCCAAATGTTACAACCAGTGATCGAAAATTGGACCTCAAGATTATATTCTGTCCGCCCAGCCGCGGTGGACATAATGTACCAATGCCAAAAATCATATTCAAATATAAATATCACAGAATCATCTTTCAAACAAAGTCAATATTATTGCAATTAGGTAATACAATAAAGCGTTGGAAGGAAGACGGAAGTATGTGACATTTTTGACTTTATCTATTTTTTTTTTTTTTTTAAGAATGAAGGTGCCTAGCAAAAACTTAAATTTCTGTCTGATCAACGTCACTACGATACTGAGTTTCTGATATAGTCTTTTAATTTTTGGTATTCAGGGGTTAACTGAAACGAAAAATCGAAAAATTTAAGTGGAAAAATGAGGTATTGTTCTTTAACTCATTTTTGCATTAAAATATAAAAATAGAATCAAGTTTTATTCGCATGAAGGAGTTAAGTGCAAACTTCAAACTTCTTTGGAAAAGTTCCTTACAGTTTCTTATTAAATAGCGTTACATTATTTTCAGTTACCCTTTTTAATCAGATGGGTCCCATGCTATGAACAACAAGGTTGTAGACAGTTTTTTTGTTTGTTTTTTTTTCTAATTTGTTAAAAAAACGGTTCCTTTGATTTTGTATTAACTTTGTATGCGATATACCCAGAATATTAAAAAAGCTGCGTCTGTAGTTTTTGACTTTTTATGCAACCCTCAAAGAATACAAAGAAAGTTTAATCAAAATCGATAGAGCCGTTTTTGAGCAAATTAGAAAATAAAAAACAAAAATTGCTAAAGCTGAACGGATCGTTGCATGGGAGCCACATTTTAAATGGATTTTTCTTCAAAAATCGCATTGCCATCTTATATAGAAAAATATGGTCAAACTATAAGTTTGAGTCAAATCAATCAAGCCGCTCCGAACTTATAGCTATTGAAAAAAGCCGTTTACACCTTATTTCCTTAATGACCATTTAAGCAAAATACAAAAACGCAGAACTATCAAAATTACCCTAGGTTTGTTGAACCTAGTTTGAAGCAATTTTTATGAAATAAAGCATATATTTTTGAAAGACTGTTTTTTTCTGTGTTTCTATCACTCTTATCAAAACATTTCAGGCTTTACTTCGAAAAAAGTTCTCAGCAAAAAAACTTGGCTGTATGTAAAGTCGGTTTATGGACAATAATTTTACGTGATAACCAGTTAACAAAACAGTTCATGTCTAGGTTGTATCTCTCCAACCACTTACTCCCACCCCACTAGTTTTGAGTTTTTTTTTCTCACCCCTTCCCCTCAAACATCAACCTCTCACTCCCACATACAACCACCAACCAACAGCCCACCATTTTTGACAATTTTTGGCAATTGTTTCCTCCCCCACACAATAAATACCCCACCACGTACAACCACCCACTATTTTTGAAAACTCCCTCCCAAACACCAAATCCTCCCCCTAAATCCAAACACCCACTCCACCTTCAACCACCTGCTGCTCACCCACCATTCTTGACAATGTTTTCCTCCCTCCCCCACAACCACCTCCACCAACCACCAAAGCCAACCGCCCACCCCAACTATTTTTGACAATTCCCCCACCACACCACACCCCCGATTCCCCCAAATTCAACCACCCACCCCCCCTACAACCACAAGCTACTCACCCACCATTTTTTACACTTTTGGCCTTCCCGAACACCAAATCACCCCCAAGCCCAACATCAACGTCAACTACCCATCCCAACTACAGCAACCAACCAACCATCTACCAGTTTTGAAAATTTTTTCCTCATCCCCTCCCAAAACACCAAATCCAACCACCCACCCCACCTACAACCACCTTCCGCTCACCCACCATTTTTGACAATTTTTTCATCGCCCCAATCAAATCAACCATTATCACCACCTTAACCGCCAACCACCCAAAACCCACCTACAACCGACAACCAACCACCCACCATATTTGACTCCCCCCCCCCCATTCATACCAAATCCCCCAACACCAAACACCCATCCCACCTACAGCCACCAACGAACCACCCATTATTTTTTTACAATGTTTGCCTCACCAACCACACCAACTATAACCACCAAACCAACCACCCACCAAATTTCCTCTGCCGGACACTGCCCCCCCTCCCACACACCCCACCACCACTTACAATAATCAACCACCCAACACCCTCCCCTCCCACTTTATCGACTTTCTAGGCTATATAACGTGACTGTGACTGTGACACTTTTCGTGCCTGCTGCCCATATATTCCGATTTAATAGACGTTATCACGTCAAAAAATTTTAGTATTTTGTATATTCAAACTACGCAAATGTCACTTATCCCCTTCTTTTTTCTAACGCTTTTAATTTGTGTTTTATTTAATTTTGTAGTTCTATACCTTGTAAAAAATCTCAGCTCAGCACTACGCACCCCGGGTTCCCGCTAGCAATTAATACTTCAAAAGACTTTTAATAACCGTCAGCTGGGTAAATTGTTCCACCATTTTAATTTTTCAATTTATTTTAATTTATCGGTTTCTTCAAACCACCGTTCTCTCAAATTTTTTTTTAGTGATATTTAGTAAAGTTCTATTTCACTAATCATGTTTTTAATTAGTGTTGCGATCACCCTATACCTTGTGTGCTATACCCAATAGTCTATTAAGAACGAGCCCTTAAAACAAACCATTTTTAATGGAAGTGCAAACAACACAATGGAACGTGATCCTAAAACAAAAAATGAAGGGAAAAAAAAAACGAGAGCAGTGATCTCTACTTCCAGTTTCGTATCACCATATCATCCGCATCAAGCCCCCCTGATGAGAGATATGATTGCAATCTTCCCTAATTGGCGGGTGCTTTCACATTTTGATCAGCGTGCAACTATGGGTTTCGCAACTCCAACTCCATACGTACAGAACTGGCCACCACCTGAAAATACCGTCCATTAAAGAGCAAGAAGCACCGGCACGGCCGGCGCGGCGCGGCGCGCGGCATGGCAACGACAACGGCAACTACTATGGAAACCGTCATAGGTTGGTAAATATTTTGATTGTTGATGTCCAATCGGCGCTATCACTCGAACCAGATCAGTGATGAATGGACATGGGTAGGACAGGACAGAAACAGAAACAGTTGCATTTTCACGTGAATTCCATTTCGCAGTTATTATTTTAGCTGGACCTGGCTGGAAGGCTAATGCTGTAGCTGGTGCAGGAGCTGCTGCATCTGGAGAGAGAGGAGGAAAATATTGTGGAAATTATTGCGTGTTCCTTTTGTAGATGAGGTTCTCGGATGATGATGCTGCTACGACTGCTACATGGGCCTCCTCTATAGTCTCTGGACTAAGCCTTTATAGTTTCCTATTTGGAATTTGTTTCTATAGTTAATAGGTATCGAGGAACCTGTTCCGTTTTTATTTTTATTTTTTGTGCGCTTCCAATTTATATGCAGCTACAGCTACTACCTACTGCCACAACACAATGCCGTTCCTAACATGTTATGCTATACTCCACAACACTCCACACCACACGCATTAAGCTCTATGGAATTTAAATGCTCAACCGTTTGAACGGTGGTGTTCAGAGACTCCAAGTGACATGATGTTCATGTTATCTGACCAACCATGGACTCTTGTGGCGTTTTTATGCATTCCTTTCTTCTTTTCTGATCTTCTGATGGTTTGTCCTTAAGGACACAAATCGTGATCGATATGTTTGTCTTATGAGACTTGAAACTGAGTTAAGTCGCAGTTGATTAGAAGATGTGTCATTGACTGACAAGTTTTCTTCTTCTGATGAACATTTCTTCCATGTTTTTGTGTTCTGGTGTTGTTTTGTTGTGGTTTTTTTTTTTTTGGACTGACCTCAGCAGGATTGACAGAATCATTGCGAATACGTGATTAGAAATATGTTGTTGTTCCTAATCAGAGATTGACAATATAGTCTATATATTGCACTTGGATCAGATTGACAGAGGGCCTTTATATGGAAGATTTAAGTCCCGCAAGTCGCTCACTGTGTGGTAGATCAGAGTGACATAACATCACTTTCGTGATGCTGCTGTGTATGGTTTCTTGTTCCAAGATCTATGGGGTTTCGGTCTTGATTCCTTTAGGGATTCAGAACATCCATGTTCAAGGGAGTGTCAGGCAAGAACTGATGAGGTTACAGTCGAATGAGTTGTCGTTCATATCGAAATTTTCGTTGAAGCCATGAGAATTACTGTGGAAATGCATTAAGAAGAGGTGACAGGTGAAGAATTCTCAGGTTACTTCGCTTTTAGAGATAGAGTTGCAAGGAGTTTCACATTTATGTAGATATGGAAAAGGATCAAGATAAACCGCGAAATCTTAGTCTTGAATCTAGATATGAATTTGATGATTTGGGGACCATACCGTTTTACAAAACCAAAACCAACATCGATAATAGTAAAAATAAAAAGAAAAGGTCCTTGCTGGCTGCCTTGAAGGACTTCGGAGGTAGCTAATAATATACTAAGTACAGAGCGGATTTGAAAGAAAGATTGTTATAATCAAAAAGATAGGTTCAAATTCAAGGGTGGGCAACTCCAAAAGTATAAATCTATGTGATATTTGTCAAAGAGGTAATATCGACTTCCTTTTTCTTCTCTAGTACTGAGGGAGTAAAAGACAGAAATTCAACAAAATTATTGGTTTTCGACCAACATTTAAGAAAATTGAGAAATAAAAATAAGCAATGTACATTTTGTAGGGGTATGTTAAAGTTTGGTAGCGAGAACACTTACTTAAGGTGGCGCATACAGTCCATTGTTGACCTAGGATTCAACTAACATACCCCTCCAGCAAGTCCAGTGCCTAGCCCGTTGTGCCACCTTAGATGAGGTCTTCCATTACTGCGTTAGCCCTCAGGGTTGAACAAAAAATGGTTGACTGTAAAGTCGGTTTAGGGACGATAATTTCACGTGATAACCAGTTCACAAAACAGTTCATGTGTAGGTATCTCTCCAACCACCAACCACTCAACCCACCTACAACCCCTACAACCACTCACTATTTTTGTATTTTGTTTCACCCTTTAACCCAAACACCAACTTACCACCAACCAACAGCCCACCATTTTTGAACATTTTTCCCTCCTCCCCCACACAATAAAGCCCCCCTCCTAATCTCCACCAATCCCCCCCCCCCCCCCCACCTACAACCCCCCACTATTTTTGATAATTCCCCCCATGCACCAAATTCACTCACCCACCATTTTTGACAATTTTTTCCTCGACCCCTCCCAACACCAAATCCACCAAATCCAACCACCCACCCCTCCTGCCACCACCTTCCACTCACCCACCATTTTTCACAGTTTTTTCATCGCCCCCCATCAAATCAACCATCCCCACCACCAAAACCGCCAACCACCCAACCCACCCCAACCCACCCCAACCATACCAAATCCCCCCAACACCAAACACCCATCCCACCTACAGCCCCCAAGGAACCACCTATTACTTTTGACAATTTTTGCCTCACCTCCCAAACCAGCTACAACCACTCACCATTTTTGACAATTTTTACTCTTCCCGACACTACCCCCGCCCCCCACACACACCTACCACCACCGCCACTTACAATCACCAACCAACCACCTATCACCCTACCCTCTCACTTTATCAAGTTTCTATGCTATCAAAGCAGTTATATAACGTGATTGTGACTGTGACACTTTTTCGTGCGTGCTGCCCATATATTCCGTTTTACTAGACGTTATCAAGTCAATAATGTTACGGTAGTTTTTCGCATAAGGTAGATGGTAGAAGTAGAAGATTTACTTGAGAATTGAGATAGCGATAGAACGAATGGGAAGATGAGTTGAAGTAAACAGTGTGGATGTTTTTTTTAATATGACGGAATTTTAAGTAATCAGAAAATCAGAAGAGTACTTTTACTGATTTGGAGAGTGGAGTGGAGAGTTGCTAGATAATAATCATGATTAAATAAGTGACTGAGGTCAGCAAGATCGAGTTGCCTTTCATATAGCTTGGGTACCACTAGGTACCTCCTCAGAGGCTTAAAAAATTAAGTTTAGTTTTTTAAGTACTAGTACCTACCTCTTCTATAAGAAAGTTTTAACGACTTTTTTTCAATAGCTAAAGTTTCTTTAAGAGGCCTTTGTAAAGCAGTCTTAAAGAACTCATGTTATTAGCTTAAAAAGAAACTTAAAAGGACCTGCGACTTTATCCGCCCAATGATGTTTTCGCAAAACAAACTGAATAAATGACAGCCAATTTAAAAGATATAGCTTTAACAAAATGGTTTCTCTCAACTGTCAAACCTTGGAAGACCCTTTATAAGAAACAAAATTGAGTTTTTATTCATGACCAGAACCAACAGTTCCAAATTTTGCAAGGAGTTCCATGCCTCTGCCAAGATAAAGGTTGTAAAATAATTTCTATATATTATATAGGGAACTTTCGATGTAAAAATTAGTAGAAGAAAATCATTTCGTCTAATGTTAAATTGGTAGTTTCATTCCACTTTGTTTTTCTTACAGATTTTGGATTAAGACTAAGTCAGCGCTTATAATTTATTTTCATGATTATAAACCCATTATTATTCATTTATAGTTTCGCAAAACTAATAAACTTAACAAGAGAAATCGAAACATTTAATTTCCTAAAATATGATCAAAACTTATTCACGGACTCCAATTTTCTGCATGATTAAAAACCACTAAAAAACTCTTTGATTGCTTAATCAGACGAAACATTAATAAAAAAAATATATAATTTTATTGTTTGTTTATTTTGTGTAATCAAGTCTTGTCTTGACAGCTTATATTTTTCTTCTTAAGCCCACCTGTGATGTGCTTCTTGTAAGCTGATGTTGGGTCAATCTGCAGCAACATTAAAAACTCATCTGCAGAATTTCTTGAAATTTTACGCGACTTGAGCAATTTATGTTGGAATTTCGAATTTCACTTTCGTGCACATTTCTGTGAATTGTCTTTTGACTAAGAGAGAACATACATACATCCATTATTATAAAAGCAACCTAAAAGATACATGCGACATAGAAATTGAAAGTATAAAGGTCACTGGTGGTATCTGAACTTCAGAGAGTCTAGCTACTGATGGTTGATTATTATTTGGTACCCATTTATTTACAAGATTGCATCGATGCACCAACAAAAAGTGGGAGAGATTTCTTGTAAAAAAGTATCTCTCATATTACACAAGAGAAAACTAAACCGAAAATTAATAACAGAAGATATCTTCAAATATTAAATTGAAACCTTTCATTAGGCCATTGCTCAGGTTGCAGGGATTTAATCTGACGGACGATCTCCCAAATTTAAACAATGATACCAGACTCCAGACTTTATGCCACCTAGGAAGGTTGCTGGTAGTTCATTGAGATACATCAGAGAGTTCGTTCGTTGGGGCGGTTTTGTGTCCGTCCGTATAGAATCAAGACTAACCACGTAGGTGAAATTTATGTCCCCTAGACAAGTCCTCTGTGAGCCTTTGATTTTTAGCTGACAGGGTGGGGGTAAGAGTTGACTCAGTATAAGCGGGTTCAGAGTAGAAATCCTCCAAGAAACATAGCCCAGCTGCATACCTGCATCTAATTATGTTAATTTGAAGTCATTGGAATTATTTTACATGCCCCTGGGGCCAACTTGCCCAGGTTACCCCTACTTTGTATGAACAACAGATTCTACAGGCTTTTCAAATTGTACATCTTGAAAACAACATGGAATATTAATTCAATAAATCTGGAAATTTCCTTGTAACGAGCTTTTTGTCTATGGTTGCGGTAAGCTAGTATGGGATCTATGGATTAGGGTGTAATACTAAAGGAGCTATAATTCCAATTTATTTGGTGGTTAGGTATTTGTTTGGCTTACCAAGAATAAGCCATGAGGTTGCAGGCGTAGAGTTTATAGGCCATCGAAAACAATTATCAAGATGGCAGGCTTACCATTACCAAGAACTAGCTGTGAGTTTGCAGTCTTAAACCTTAAATAATTGTCCTGGAATTTCTTTCCTACTTCTACTAAGTAATTTCCCTATCAAGAAAGGTTGTAAATTATATAGTGAATGAAAATTTTGTGTATCATTTTCTTTTTTTTTTTTGTTTATTTTACTTATGAATTTTCTTTTTTTTTCTCTCTTTTTGCAAGGAAGTGAAGTGCCAAAACTAGTATACTGACCACAGACATGCAATACAGACCGCCAACTGTTTATTGTATGTCTCTTTGTCAACAAGCTTGATGTGCATTTAATTATGAGTACTTGAAAGCTCACCCGTGCATTTTAAATGGGAACCACCACACTAAAAAATAAAATGCACATGCAATGCATGCAGAGATGTACATATACCGGGCTGAACACTACCCTTCCCCATTTACTAATTCCCTATATCGTTGATTTTGAAATAGTCATTTGTAAATATAAAGTACCAAAAGTGTTTAATTTAAATTAAATTTAAGCACAGCTTTTAGTACAGCTGACTAAACTTTTATCGGTAGTATATTCAAGACAGATCATACTCACCCTGAAATTTTAAAAATCATCACACTAATTAAAAACAAACATCATATATTACTATGTTTCCTAATTTGAGCTTATTACCATACTTTCGCTATTTTAAGAAGCAAAAAATTCCACCAGACCAAGCAACTTGCTGGGATATTAATCTTAAATCGAAACGCTTTTATAAAAAAAATTTTTTGGCACAGAATTCAAATTATTTTTTTGGAACAAACTTTGTAACCCAAATAAGGTTCCGTTTCGATCGTGACATTTGGTGATCTGATAAGTTATGGGGCGTGCTCCTTTCCAGTCCAGCTCTCTCTCTCCCTGTCTCTATGATTTCAACACAATGACAGTCCTGATACAATATTTATGTTAGTTCCGCTTATTTTATAAAGATGTATACGCAATTTTTGGAACAAACTCATCTCTGTAGAGCGGGAGCTTAATTATGTGACTTGCTAATTAGGTGAAAGGTACTTGACGGGTTTCACGGCAACGACATTTGTTATATAGACTTTGACACTCAAGATACAAAGTTATCGACAGGGCGATCATAAGTGATCGCATAATATGCAGATTTCGTAGATCTTCTTTCGTTTGAAATTGTGCCAATGCAATAAAACTTTTATTTTATTTGCTACATTTTGAACGGATTTGCACGCTTAACTAAAGCGAACTGATTAGAATAAGTCAATGAACTAAGAAAAACAATGTGATCTTAATAGAATGGCAGTTGTATTTCGGAATAGATTAGTGATCTGATTAGTTGGTGAGTCAGTAATGACAGCTGTGGCTTCCGAAAATCTGTCATTAGATAACTAAATAAAAAAACCGCTATTGTTCTTCTTTTCACAGGTCTGATACATATATTTTCAAGCTAATCATTTATATTCAACCCAACAAAATCCTTGTTCTGTCAGACTACTTTTTGACAGTCCATCTTTACTATATGACGTTTCCTGAAAGATTAAATTTGCATTCTTTTGTGCATATTTTAGGTAAACTTTCCACTAATTATGTATCAAACCAGTTTGTTTGAAACTTTATTAAAACAAAAATCTCAACTCCCTCAACAAATCGCTTATGTGATCTCATTTTTATCGATGAAACGATGACAATTTTTTGTATAATAAGTTCACCGACCTCGCCATTTTGTTATGGTTATATGTCAGTCAGTGTATATAGTATAGTTGTTGCTTTGTTCGCACCTGTTCAGATCGTAAATGTTAATTACATATCGTAACGTAAGTTAAGCATAGTAATTATATTTTGTAGCATGATGCCATTGCTGGAGCCGGAATCTGATCCAAATACTGTGATTGCCAAAAAATCTACACGCTTCACGGTTATTTGCACGGTGACTATGCGACGCGACGCGACGGTGACGGTAGATGGTGTATCACTCTTCCCTTTTGTATATTATTACCGACAGGGGGTGCGGTGATCAGTGGTTTGAAAAATCGCGTGCTCTGCAAATTTTTGTTCATTTAAACTTTGTTGGACTTGTTAGGGTGTGATGGCCAACGTTATGTTTTGCACTGAATATTTATGATCGTTGACCTTTTGGGTATTATAAGTTGGATTTAGTGGTCCGTGGTACTATCGCTTAACGTTAACATTATTGTTGTTGGGAAGTTAAATAGGGAAATGCAATTTAAATGTTGCAAACTGGAATGCATGATACTGTAATGGATGGGTGTTCCGGAACAAACGCAACGCCAGAGCAGAGTCAGAGCCAGACGCCAGCGGACATGTCACCGAACAACATGCACAGCACAGGCACACGTGTGCCAAAAGAGTTGCTATTAAAACGTAATCAACGCCATAGCGGATCATGTGGTTTTGTATTAAACATGGCAAAGGAATTTGCTGATGATCCAACGATAGTGCAGTGGTCCTCGTCCGTGTCCACGTCCCTGGGCCAGGAATATAACAATAAACATGACTCCGTGTTGTCTGGAGATGAAATTCAGATAAATGCTTTTATGGCTTTAGGGCATTGCAACAGGAGAAATGTAGTTGCAATTGCAATTCTCTTTACCTTTTCAGAGAAGGTCAACTTTTGGGGTTAAATGGAGTTAATTTTTTTTTTTGTGAAGGGGTGGAACGAAGGATTGTTTTGTCTGCGAATATTGTGTATATTTTCCAATCTACTCTAGATCAAATGTGAAATACCTCTTGATTCATTTTGGTTCGGTAGAAAAAGATAAAATCCCTGGAAGTTGGAAGTGGATTTGAATAGATTTTAAGACCGGAGCTTGCCTTCTCGTTGACAGAGAACTAATTCCAAGTAGATACCTAAAATATTAGAAGTCAGTAATATTTGGAATATTTAGATCAGCTGATCTGAGATTAGAGATTTGAAGTTTTGTGGATGCATAGTGTCCAGTACTATCTGTTTATCCGTGGTGTTCTTCACTATCCCGTTATGAATTCAGAGTGTCCAAAGTTATCTCAGTATGAATCTATGGTGCAAAATGCTGCCTCCTTGTGAAAGCTTAGTAAACAACGCTAGTTCGCTGTGAATCTTTAGTGTCCAGCAATATCTTCTTGCTTGAACTCACAATGTCTTGCGTCGGTAACTTGGTATTAGGTTTAAAGAATTAACGGAAGTCATGTAGAATAAGTGAATAATTTTCTAATAAATAGAAAGTGGTCACGGAAGAGTTTTAGAAAAAGTTAAATACTCATGCTGGTTTGTCTCAAAACTTACAGCTATCGAGATAGTATTCGGTCCTATCGAGGTATCCGTCGGAGCGGACAGTGTTAAGCAACGCATACTTTTGCCGACATTTCAATTACCGTATCGTAATTTTTTCATTTCTTACATTTTTCTTTAATTCTTAAAAAATTCCTCTAAGAATTTGTGTCGGAGGAAATCGGAAGCAAAATTGTCCCTAGCTGTCAAAAATTACACCAAAAATTGTATTTGAATGTACTACATCGCAATTCCCCGCTGTGCGTTAAAATTTTTCGGAGAAATATTCCGAACAGCTGGTCTAAAAAATACCTCCAAGCAAAAATCGTCCGACTCGTTTAAAATCGGAGAAATTTTCGTTTCGAAGATTACGGCCGATTTCAATAGAATGATCAAGGAAAATTTTATTTTACCCAGCTTTCTTGGGGAAGGGCTCGGAAAATGTGTACTTGTCATTTTAATCAAGAACAGTTAAAGTTAAGTAAAGTAAGTAAAATAAAACTATCCATTTCTTGGATGATTTGTTTGTTAAAGTGACAGGTCGGAATCAAAGAGTTCCAAGAGCCTGTCCGGTATCGTCAATAATTTTTCTATCATTTGGCTGTACCTATAATCTTCCAGGAAAATGGACGGACTTTAAACTGGGTCATTTATTCTTAGCTGAAAAAAAAATTTAACTAGCTTTCACGATGATACTTTGCATGAGGATTTATTATCTTGAAAAAACTATACCGCGCTCGAGATCCATTCATTTCTTACCATGGTATCATAAGAAGATTCAGAAAAAAATCCTTACAATCAAGACAAAGATCGAGCAGAGGGCACAACCTGAATCTAACATTGTAAAGGGTGTTTTTTTTAGACGTGTGGTTTTCAATCTGGCAATACTTTTTTCGGAGTTGGTCTTTTTGAAAGCTGTCACTTGATTTGTGATAAGTTTAGTTTGCAATTTCATAATGAATAGACTTACTCTTGAACAACGTTTGCAAATCTAGCAAATTTATCGACATAATCGCCCAGAAATTTATTCGAGTCAGCCGCGGCGGCCAAGTACTCGAAATCATTTTAAAACATAATGGCAAACCCTTATCTTTATAATAAAGCTAAATTCTTGGCCATAACATTAAACTATATACGTTCTATTTCTTCTTAAAAACCACACGTCTAAAAAAACACCCTTTAAGTATCATTGAAAGCAATGGAGCATGTTATTTGGTGAAATTATTATTATTATATAATTATTATTCAAGTGCTTAAAAGTGCTCTCATTTTTAACAAGTCTTTGTTAAGAAAGGACTAAAATGACTCCGCTGATTTTGGAAGAGTACTTGTTAAATTGATGGAAGGACCATTTTGCTGGGCTTTTAAACTGTGTATCAGCTATTAATGCGAACCCTGTAGAAATTTGATAAAAAGAGCCAGTATACAAAAATGGCCTAGTTTCAGATCGTAACCTCTGGAAGGGAAGGGATATTTCTTCTTATTAGACAATTAAAGCATAACAAGTCGGTGGAGTACAAAAAGAATTAAATGTCAAGCATCCTAAAGAGGAGATCGTATATGCGGTGCGAAAACTTAAACTATTTCTTTCAAAGGTCTAGTCCGTGCTTGAAATTGTCATTCACTGTTCCCAGGAAGCTTAAATTCTTTATCAACGTCTATTATTCTTACCAACTACCAACCTTCTTAAACTATCAATTATATCAAAATCGGCCAGAAGATTATTTCACCGGGAACTGGCCTGCCCGGCGCTAGTATGATATTTAAACATTTCCGTTACGTCAATATTGGCGCGTCTTTTCAATTAGCTTCTTACTTTAGTGACAACAGTTAAATGCAATTTAACTGATTTCGTCACTTAAATACGGAATTTACGACCAAACCCGTATACAATTTTAATCTAATTAAACACCTTGGACCACCTCCAGCTTCTATAGGTGAATCCTCCTGCAACTGCAATTTGTTCAATTAACATAAAATCGATCTCATTAAACTTCTTGTTTTATTATCCATCCTGCACCAAATAATGCTTCCAACTAAGCGTGCCAGTGTCAGTTTGAAGCGTGTTTAACATGTCACCCGTTTACCTAGTTTTTTTTAATTCAATATACGAGAATCATCAAAACACCCTTTCTACTTCGCCCCCCGACAGCTGTGCCGCTAAAAACAATTCAAACAAATCAGCCACTTTACGATCAGAAGACATTAAAAAAAGATGATGGAAATAAAAAAAAAATTGATGGAACAAAAAACTAATCCATGTTAGACACGGTACTTTAAATGGAAAAAAAATCCTGCGCGCCGCCATTGTGGCATGCTGCAGTGCATCATCAGCAACCAGTCCTGGCTGATACAGTGAACAACACACGAAGTGCAGTGCACTTTCAGATATTTCCAACTCAACAGCAAAAAAAAAATGTCCATCTCGTATCTACAACACTGAGGAGGAACTACAGTAACAATAACAGCGCAATCTTGTTCCTAGCTGAGTGTATAGCTGCAGCCGCGGCTCTTCCTGCTGGATCAGCAGGTTTTCCAGGTATTTGTTTTAGTATATTATAAAAAATTTTTGGTTATAAAGCAAACTCCGTTGTTAGCTGTTTTTTGTGTCTCAAGACCTGAGTCTGATTTTTTTTCCTACCCTCATATCCGGTTCTGCAGGAGTGTACAAAATGTGTATGTTTTGTCTTAATTAGATAGTTTTTGGGTCAATTGATTTGTGGCACAGTTCCATCTTCTTCTTGAAAAAAAAAATATAACAATAAGATTGTTGACGGTGATGATGAAATTGGTACAATATGCCAACAACTTGTCCAACAACTGGGCCACACAATATAGATACAATATCTTAGTCAATCTCTAGAGTCAGCATTCAGTGTCTGAATAAACAATGAGTGAGTCTTGATGATCTTATTTCATGGCAATTGAGAGATTTGTTTCACTTTCTTGGGACTGGTGGGGTATCAGATTGCTTTGGCTCTTCAACTAACTAAAGGCGAATCTTATGATGACAGACTGAATTGATTGCTTTATTGCTCAATCTATCCATCGATCAATAAACCGGAAGTTTGGTTTTTGTCTTGGCCAATATTATATGTTTCGATAGGCGGAGAAAAAAATTTCAAGACATCTCACAGACTTGGTTGAAAGGGATTCCTCTGTCATTGCTCAACACACACCACCTGAAGTTGGAACAACACGAAAGACAGAATAAATTACCTTAGCGACTCTTGACTTGACGATATATTATGCCATGGGTAAGCGGATAATCATGATTAATTGAGGCATGTTCTTAGATAAGTATCTACAATTCTACTGGGCATCGGTTATGTGGCGAATAAATCATAGTTGATACGCTTATGAGATGCAGACAACTGAACGGGTTTTTATAATTATTTTAATATGAGTCAACCGTAGAGGAAAATCAGTATGCCTATTGGCAGTTGGGCTATGTTTCATAAATTTTTTGTTACTTATGATTGGATAAGACTTATGAATAGAAATCCGGAAATTGTGAACAATGTATCAATTTAGAATCGACTACTTTCTATTTGTTCCTTTGATCATGCCATGGATATTATATGGTCGGTGATTTTTTTTAACTGCATTATCAATAAATTCGTTTGAAAGAATGGAGGGTAAATGGAGACGTTTTTTAAGTGCCGATCGGATTTAGGATGCAACAACTAAGATCATTTCTGAAATATGTACATAGTCTTAATTTTATTTTAATTGTATTCAAACCAAAGCATAAACTAAATCATACTCTTTTTCACCGATGCTTAACAAGCCTATAAGAAGAAATGTCAAACAAAAATGAGTAGATGTGACCAAGCATGTGATACTGTCAAAACTAAACGAAAACACAATGATAACCATTATAGTGAACATATCTATCTGTCAGAATTTATTTTGTATTTACTTTCATTCGAGTTCAAAATGGATTTTTGTAACGTAATAATAATTGTTTAAGCTTATAATTGCAACATCTGTCAAATTTACACGGACGCCACACATGCCAGCTACTGCCAAGACAATTGAAATACACTCACATTTTCCACTCACATATAGACAAACTTCCAGCCAACTGGGGCACATATAGGTATCTGACAATCAATACATGTATAGTGACTTGCTTGCCAGCAGCTGGCATGTGTGGCGTCATGTCAGGGTTACATGTGTGTCAAGGCAATTCAAAATGAAACGCAAGTACGCAAGAGCAAGTTGAGACCGTGATCCAGAATGGAATATCTGCGTTAACTTAGATAAGTATAAGTTATGATAAATGTATGCGATGTGAATGCTCTAAAGATGTTTTTAAGCAAATAGCTGAAAACCTCACCTCAAAGCATTAGGAAAGTACATGCTCGACTATAAGAAGCACTTAATAAATCATTATAGAGTTTCTATAAGCATCATAAAAGCAACTTATTCAAGGTGGCCCAGAAGTTGTCACAATTTCAGAAACTGCTAAAATGTTTGCAAATGACAATTATTATGCGTTTTAAATGTCGGTACAGCGGTTGTTGGATAATGTTTTGTGTCTGCTTACTTCACAAATGTCAAAGTAGAAGTGACATTTGCAAAAGGGGTGACACCTAGCGCCTTTTTGTGCATGTACCTAGGTACAATTTATTGAACTTGCTGTTTTTTTTCGTGATTATTTGAAAATAAAAAAGTTTTATGAACTAACAAGTGACAAATTGCTATTTGATGAGTGCTTAGACTATTTTAAAATACAATGTTACACCCTTGTTAACTGTCAATATCACAGTTTCAACGAACGTCAAACTTCAGAATCAGAAAAGAGTTAGAGATGTACTTTTTTATTTGAATGATATACAGCTAGCGGTAAGTAATTCAAATCTACCGTTTTAAGCTCTTTTGTCTCCAATTTGTCCATGACCATAACCTTATAGGCTGGATGATTTTTGAATGCATTCCCAAATCTAAACTTATGTCAGATTGAGTTCAATAAGTTGTTTGATCAATTTTCTTTTTAATATCCTCATTGCCTCCTCATAGCAAACGGTTAGGTACATATTATTTATAGTTGATCAAGATTTTCCAATGTTAGAATTAACTTGTTCATTATTGTAACGTTTTCTGCTACCTTCAATCAGAGTGATTTAAAAGCTATAACAAATTTCAAAACTATAACAATTTTCTAACTTTTGCATTAAAAGGCACCGCCTTTTGATAATAGAGACAAGAAAATTATGCAACCAAACATTACGGCATATTATGGTAATATCATAGATCAAAATAAAGATTTTAATATGAGTAGTTGTCCTCCTTTTTGTGCCGATCCTATAACCTACCTATACCTAATTACTTATACAATTTAATTCAACATGACAGACTACCTGCAAATGCACTTGTTTGTGACGACTGACGAGGCACCTGTTCCTTATTTAACTATCTTAAACACATTTCAAAATGCTTGCGCTGTCATCGACTCGCACGCGACATTGCCTGACATGTATCGATCGATTCTACTTTTAACTCAAACTCCGAAACTCCAACCATCCATTACACTGAGAGAATGAGCCGTCCCGTCTCGAGTCGGTCGTGTCGGCGCGGCGTCGCGTTGGTCTTCGGTAGCTGAAGATGGATAGTTAATTGTGACTTCTTAATTGGATGATTTATTGGACAAGGCTGACAGGTTGGGCCAACAATAATGAGAGCAATATGTGTTCTATATTCAGATCGAAACTTGAAGAAAATTCAACAACATGTCATAATATTAAGCTGTTGCAAAGAAGTTGTGGAAAGCTCACATTATTGGATGATTGATAGATTTTCGAGACATTCAGCAATCAAATTTAAATTAGACACTTTTAAAAACTACCCGCAGGTAGCGGATGAACGTCACAATATTAATATTGAAGCTTAATATCAATTTTGACACTTAAAGTAAAACTGTCACACCTAAACCCATAAAATGGCAGTTTGTTATTTAAGATGAAATTTCACAATTTCACAATTATGCATATATCCATATATCCTGACTCCCTCGTTTTATATTAAAGAGACGACTTAAGTCATTCTTATAAAAATAATTTGATTCCAGCAAAACACCATCGTTTCATGTTTATTACATTCGTTCTTTTCCATAGATAACGTAATGTGAAACGTTAAATGAAACTTCACTTTGTACTGCTGTTGGTCGTCCTCGTCGAGTCGGGTAGCACGAAGAACTGTCACTTTGTGTTGCATGGCTTTCCAAACGGAAAACACCTTCTGCCGACTTATACATATGAATATTATCTAATGAAACAGATATAAAAATTGGATTTGTGGATATGGAAAAGATAAAGAAACGTTTTTCGTATTGAATTCAAATAGTTTGCCTTGCAAATTTCCTTAGCCTGATGAAGACATTAATAACCTGCAACTTTGGATAAGAAGAAACATTTGCAATGAGGAAGAGCTCGGGTAAAAGGATAATGGATGCAATAAAAAACACTTCTTATGCTTTTATTTAAAGCAACTTGTGAAATAATGTAGACGTTTATGGCCAAAGAGGTGTGCCAAAACACTTTGGGGAACTTGAAATAATGGAGACGGAGAAATGTCCTAGTTTTAAATTGATAACGGGATGTTAAAAATGCTTAAAAATTCGACCTGTCTTTTTTAACAAGTTTCCATAAATAATGTATTACAGAGTTGACAGATAGACGAAACACACCATACGTACTCATAAATATAAAGTATGCTGAATTCGTTGTTTGGTGTTAGAATCATCTTGTAATGGAATATTCAATTTAACAGTCAAGATTTTGACAGTTCGAGACAGTTTGGAATCAACTTATTGTAGCCTTAGATTTAAGTTTTTATTCACGCAGTTGTTATAGTTCTTTCCGCTATTGACTCTGGTGTAATTTGTATCTAGAGGAAGACTTCATTGACAGCTAATGTGTCAACTTTTATGCACTCAATTTAATAGTTTTTACAAACTTGACTGGTGTATATCAAATTAATGCAGCTTAACAATTTCATATAAACAAATTCTTCATTTAAAGGAAGCAATATTACTTACCCTGCGGCCACACATTCCAGCTATACTGGCAAGCGAGTTACTACATGTTTTAATTGTCAGATATGTACTTATCTGTGTTCCAGTTGGCTGAAAGTTTGTCTGTGTGAGTGGAAAATGTGAGTGTATTGCAACTCTCTTACCAGTAGCTGACATGTGTGACGTCCGGATTAGGGCAAACAAATGTCATACATTTTTTAAGTCTATGTAAATGCATGTCAACCTTTTGATTGAAAAATAAATCTGACATACCAATGAAAAGCACATTTTAACGAAAAATCTACGTATTTGCAAGTAAATCCAAGTGAGTGCAGCTTGCGACCGTCACAACAAATTCGAACTTTTTAGTTTCACGAAGCTTCTTGCTTGCTAGTTACTACTAGTGTGGGCTATATGTTCTAAATATATCTGTTTGCGGAAATCATGATCAAGAAACATATTAAATGTATATAAACTGTCATCCAGATAATGTCATCAATTGTCTCATGTGTCACTGTCTCAATTATAGGTTATGGTCTGCAGTTCTTATTAATTATTTTTCTTAGCTAAAACTATTCACAATCTTGCAGCTTTCTTTTAGCCTACGTTGAATTTCTTTGAAATATTTTAAGGAATGACATAGATAACTCAGCAAAGTAATAACAGTTATTGTCCTCAAAAGCCATTGTTGTTAACCCAAAATCTTCATGCACAGTATTTGATTGAGGGATCATAATAAGCTATGTACATATCCGTAGGGTACTAAAATGTGTATAATTATTTAATTTGTAAAACATATATATTTTAGTGCACATAAAATGTGCTGCTTTACGAGCGAGCACAACTACCTCCCCCGTGGGCATTCACCGTGAAAGTGTGTAATGTTATATTTAACACCTGCAACTTGTTACAAAAGTTAGAATTGACAAATTGAGCAACATTAACTTAAGCACGTTTGTCACTGTTTACACAGCAGAATTCTTGATTAAGGAGTGAAACTATTCACTGCAAAATTGTACATAGTAGCTGCTTTCCTTTAACAAAAAAACAAAATGAGGTTTTTATAACAAGTGTATTTATTATTTGTTACGTACTATTTATTATTTTAAATCCTCCGGTTTCACCTGCTAAAACCAGATCAGGATATTATCTGTCTTGCTAACGAGAACACATTTTACATTAAGTAGCCAAGTGAAAGCATCTGACAGTTGATAGTGTATAGTTGCTACTTCATTTTTCCTTGAATGCAATCTTTATGTGCCAACATGTTTGTGACACTGTGAATGATTGTGGTTGTCATCAGCAGTCACCACCAGACACACCATTCGAATAAGCCCACTAGATTGTTCCATTTATTTGACGATAAGATCTAACTTTATTTCTTTTCCACCCACAATGTGACAGTTAACATACGACTTTGAAACACCTTGGATTGTCGAACAACACAACACAAATATCGACATATTGACATCTGGACAAATGAACGCATCCGACTATCGTCAACGATCTTCGGATGCTGTCATTTCGGACTCTCTCCGATAAGATCCACTTCGCTGGTATCTAGTCGTACAAAGATTTAGTATCGATTTACTCGAGGAGGTGAAGATTAAAGCAATGTTTACACTTGCATTCCATTAGCACAGGTGTAAGGGCTATCTTCGGTAGTCCACCTACAAACAAAATCGCTTAATCTGCCTTGGCGGCTTGCTTCACTGCAGCAGCAGCGGCATCGGCGCGGCGGCGGCCTGCGCGGCGTGCGAAGCTATAAAGATATTAAAATCTTGGAGTCACGATCACGATTTTTCTTTTCGCCCCGCGCCATTTCCCATAGGCATTGTCCCCCTAGCTGCATGCATATAGTACATAAGTGAATCGTGGTGCCAAAGTCATGACCGAGACCAAGATCCAAACACAAGGCAGCCATAGTGTAGCGTCTGGTGCAGCATGGTTAATCTTGGCTTTGAGTATGAAAAATGGCTATAATCTGCGAAGGCTGCTGATTGGAGTTTTATTGGAGGTTCTCTATTTTCTAACACTTTGGCCAAGACTCGATGCACTCTAAAAAATGTTAGTAAAATTACTACAATAAGTGTGTAAAGATTTTCAACATCAGTTTAATTTTACTACAATGATTGTAGTAACGAAAAAAAAGTGTAGTAATTCTCAACATTTGCTGGATATTTAACATAAATATGCTGAATTATAAACATATGTTGGAATTTCAACACTTTTTAAGCATATTTGTTGACTGTTATATGAGCGTGTTGAATAAAAATCGCCAGTGTTGAAAAGCTCCACAATATTTGCTGAATATTAATCAAAATTTTGCTGAATAATTTTTTTCCATGCTCGATTTGGACGTCATTTTGAATTTATCAATCCTGAGTTTTTTCTAGTTATTTAACGTTAAGCAAAAAACGAGAATATTATATGTTTTTACTCAATTCTTAAATCCGGAAAGTTCCAAGTGTTCGAAATTGCTTGGTTATTTCATGTTAATATAATTTTTAGTGTATTTATTAATACATTTTTATATATTTAACAACTTTTGTTGAATTTTAAACAATATTTCCTGTATTTACTGAATTTTGTTTCATAAGAAATGTTGAAAAAGAATATCTTGTTGAAAATTAATCATTAGGTATCTGTTGCATAAAACTTCTTGAAAAATCAATTTTAACAAACATAAAATTATTCAACAACTAACAATAAAAATTTGTATCGGCTTGATGAATGAACAACATATGTGTGTGATTTCCAGCAATTTGTTGAATTTTTGACATTTTGTTTAAATATTAACATTTACTTGTGGACAAAAATGTGTTTAAAAGTCAACATCACTTTCATTTTGTTGAAAATTCAACAATTTGTTTAAAATGTAGCGTTTTGTGTTTAATGATGAGCATTTTCATAATTTTAATTCACTTTGTTGAAAGTTCATTAAATTGTTCATTTAAAAACTTTCGTTCTTAATATTAAACAAGAACTATGAAAAGTCTACAATTTGTTGAAAAACATAATTATTTGTTGAATATAAAGAATTTTTAAATGTGTTCATCATTTTTTTGCAATAAATGTTTACTATTCAACAAAACATTTAATATTTGTCTTTGTTTTTTGAATTTCATTATCAGGTCAAAATAAATCAACATATTTTTAAATTTTAAGCAGTCATCTTAAAATCGAACTTTTTGTTTAATACTAAGCAATGAATGTTTGTTATTTGACACTTCGCTGAAAATTAATCGTAGTGTTTAAAATGCAACATTTTCTATTTACACATTTGCAATAATTTTTTTTAACTTTTGACCTAATAATTCACAGTCTCTCCTTTCAGTGAAATTCCATAAGTAGGAGTGAAATTTGCATGACATATCGGAGTCGAACTCCCGGCCATTCAACAATTAACGAATAAAATATAGCAAATAATATTAATTTTCAACACTAATGCTGATATTTAGAGGTTTTTGTGTTTAATTTTAAACACGCCTACAGGGTTTTAAACATTTATGATGAATATTCCCCAAATATTGGATTTGTGTGTTGGATATTCAACATTTAAAGAATAAAATTCAGCAAATAATATTAAATTTTAACACCAATATAAATAAAGGTTTTTGTAATGATTTTAAACAGGGTTACTGGATTTCAAGCATTTATGCTGAACATTCAGCAAATATTGGATTTGGGTGTTGGATATTCAACAATTAACGAATAAAATCCAGCAAATAATATTAATTTTCAACACTAATGTTGATATTTACAGGTTTTTGTGTTTAATTTTAAACACGCTCATTAGGTTTTAAACATTTGTGTTGAATTTTACTGTTTGTGAGCTGAAATCGTACAATGTTTGTTTAATTCTCTGAAAATTTTTCAACTTTTTTGTTGACTTTTGTTATGTAAGTGTTGAAATTTAATTCTTTTTGTTAATTTGTATTATTTTTTAAACATTGCTGTTGAGTTTTATTGTCTTTGTGTTGAAATTTAGTGTTTTTGCTTAATTTTTCAGTTTAATTTTCCACTTTTTTGTTGATTTTTGTTGGTTGTGTATTGAAATATATGATTTTCCGTTTAATTGCCTGATTTTTCTGTTGAGTTTTATTGTAAGATTGTTGAATTTTAAAGCTTTTGTTGAATTTTTTGCTAACTTTTACTATGTTTTTGCTTAAATTTTTAAGTTTTGAGTTGAATTTTAAACGCATTTCTTTCCAAAAACAGTCCGAAGGCTTTGTTGAATAACCAACAAATATAGCAGTCAACATCTAAAATTCAACTATGCTGAATATTAAGCAGTCCATATTCAACACGGTTGTTGAGTTTTCAACTCCGAAATTTTCTGTTTAATTTTACTACAATAATTGTAGGGGACTTGTTGCCTACAATTATTGTAGTAATTTTCAACAAATAATTCTTAGAGTGTGGTTAACAATTATTTTTGTGAGTGTGTGTTTTTTATTTTTCCATTTGGCCTAACATTGAGGTATGGTTTAGGTCGCACCACTCCATCGGGGTGGAGCTGGAACAATTCTTCCAATGCAATATGAGCTCTTAATTTGCATTGATGTTGTTCACACTCAATTAATATTGTTGCAGTTGGAAAGACGGCCAGACAGGTGGGTTTTAATTTTAATTGAGGAAGTGGCTGCAAAAATTTTCTTCAATAAAAGGGATGTGCCATGAAAAAGATATATTTTGCATGAAGAATCATGGGGTCTGAGTTCTACGATAGTCATTTATTTAAACCGGTGATTTGTAACAATATCTAAATTCTAAAGGATTGTATGAAATGAATAATGCATTTTGGAATTGAAGGTTTAGTTCGATTCGGTCAATAGAAAAGTTATTGAGTTTGGACTTAAATATGTGATTATGACGCTATGCAACAAAGAAATGGTTAAGGTGGCGGGAAACCTTAACCATTCTCATGCATAAAATTGGAATTTTCGACAAACTTCTTTCAGCTTTACATATTTCTTTCAATTTTCATTTCCAAAACAAAGTGGCGCCCAACGTGTGAACGAAGCTCCAACTCATATGATGTCTATCGCATAACAATAACTGCCTTCAAACATGCGATAGTAATTTCTCTCGCCAGCTTTCCACGAAGAAACTGCTGTTATCTTCACAGAGTGTTAAATATGCTTCTATGAACGAAATTTTAAGAGTACAGAGGGCACCATATCAAAAGCCTCTAAACTAGTTCTGGTACCAGTCTGGAACAACAGATACTCCCGTCTCCGAGTTGTTTAAGCTCTCCTTAGCACCCTTATCTAATCAAAGGATTTTGAAATGTAACTTACATTCCATTAGTTAGAAGGGATAGAAGAGGAAAGAATTTGACCAACTCGATTTTGAAACGTTTTTTCTATTGATTCAGAAATTTTTTTAAACAAAACAAAAATGAAGTGATGCAGTATTTATGAGTTTGCCGCGATTATCTATGTAAAGCTTGAGATTAATATTTAATAGCGTTCACGCATTAAAAACTTGTTCCACGAATATTTCATTTGGCATGGGCTCAAATCAACAAGCCATTAATTATCATTTAAGAAGATAATATTTGGGTATTTAGAATAACCACAAATTATTTATGATTTTCTTGTTTTCGTGCTGGCTTCAAGCCACCTGTTGGCGCTTGCGGCTTTAGGTTAGTAAGTTATAATTAGATCTAAAGCATTTCATCACAAATTCATATATGAGATTAAAGAATTTCGATTTTTTGCTAATCTCTTTAGTCATTATGTTTGGAAATCAATGCGAATATCTTAAAGATTAACAAGAAGTCGAGAACAGAATTTAAATCGGAAATGGACAAAAGAAAACATTTTGAGTGCTCCTCTGACCGTATATGACTTTTCGTATTAGTCTAATTAAATGTCGAAATGATGAATTAATTTCTTTGCTCCAAAAACGTTGACAGTTCCAGTCAATTGGCGACAATTTTATCATCATCACATCATTCATAACCTCATTCTAAATGCATCATTCACGAATCGCTATTCTCAGTGACTTATTTTGCCTTGCGTAAAGAAATTAAAAGCGACATCTGACAACAAACATTAACAACACCAATGGAGTGCAGTTCAATGGTTCATGGTCTTGTCAATTTCAGAATGATTAATTATGACAATTATCTTCCTAACTAAGAGTTAACTAATCCTGAGCACTTCGTGTATGCCGAGATAGCTTCGTTGCTTGGCGATTAGCGAATTCGCATTTGCATTTGCACATTGCCATTGATTTACATGCACTATCTCGTGTTTGACATGTAAATGTCAGAAAATGTTCTTCTTTAAATGAAATAAGAAAATAAAAAGTTGAAGTTGGATTTATTAATGAGGAAAACAAGATTTTTCCAAATCGCGTGCACGCACTTCGTTCGTATAATGTTTTAAAATTGTATTTACTTTTTTTAACATTGATTCGCAACTTGTTCTTTAAGATTCTAGAAGGTATGTCAATGTTGCGTGCCATAGTGCAGTGGACCAAGAAAACACGTTTCAAAGATGATAGATAGTTGTTAAATGCGATTTGGAGTCATTGTTTTTAAAGGGAAATTAAATTTTGTTTTTATTTATCAAAATTTGAAAATGATTTATATTTTAGTTAGTCTTTGCATAATCATAGATTAAAGTATGTTTCAAGAGTTTTTTAAGAATTAACTCACCGATTTCCATGGACTAAGTAGAGATAATCCGCGGATTAAGAATTTAAAAACGTAGTTCAATGCAGAACCACTGTTCTACAAATGCTATACTCTGTCCAACATAAATAGGCAATACAGGGAATATAGGGATATTTGTTTGTCTCTCCTTCATATTCTTTTGTTTTTCGTAAGAAGATATCCTAACAAAAGGTCTTACAGGGTTTATTAAATTAGCAAAAATCTGTAGGGCTACCGTCCTTTTTTTAGCTGGACATTTTCATTTAATTTCTTTTATTTGTAAAAAAATGTTTTTTTTTTGTCCACACAACTTTGGTAAGGTATTAGATACAGGTAAGTTAGTTAAAAAGAGCGTTTTTGACCCCGTCCGTCTTAAAATCAAAAACTGCACAAAACTATAAAACACCATTTAAAAATAAAATTTTCATAAAAAGACTTAACTTCAAACTAATAGCCCAATTCAAATTTAGAAAAATACAGGTAACATCAAAAAAAAAAAATGGCCGCGAGCTACGAAAACGTACGCAAATAAACCTTTTCCTTAAAGAAAATAGCATACAATTTTGTAACTGCATTATAACGTATTTTCCACACATTAAAAGAAATGCAAAATATCAAAATATATATAGTCTCTACGTAGTCCAGGTACAAAGACCATGGCCTTGTTTTTTTTTATTTGTTAGCTCCTAGTCACAGTATTCTGGAGCTTGATGGTTTGTATCCGCAGTATAAAGGGGTAATCAGTCATCTGCAAACAATAACAAATATTCATCGAAAAGTAAAATTTTACAAGGATAAAAACCAACAGGTGAAACAGAATGGCAAACAAAATTGGGTTGAAAATGCAACCCTGCGGAACTGCCTGAACAACTGCTGTACTTTAAGATGCCATTAATTTGCAAAAATGGAGCAAAAGCTTGTATTTCCACGCTCCCCTAGTTTTCTTGCAAAGCTTATAAGTTGAAGAAGGTGATCCATAGTTGCAAAATATTATTGTTAATTGAAAAGGGATCAGAGATTTTTGACGGGGTAATAGGGTTTGATAGAGAGGGGAGCTTTGTTTTAAATCTACTTCACTTTTTTTAATTCATTTGAGATTCTGTGTCGAGCTGCACTTTAAAAGTACACAATTATTCTGAGTACTTTTTTCAGTTTTTCTGGGTAAAACTTCAACAAGTTTCCCGGTCTAGACTTGGTTTATAATAGGGTTTAATAATACATTTTTCGTTTCATTTTTTTTTTATGTTTTATTTTGATATCTAAGATGGAGCTGAACTTCACTTTGACACAGATATTCCAAAACCCCTAAAGGCTAGTTCCTCAGCAGATCGCTCTGGTTCAAGCCTGATAACAACTTCAAACATCAGAAATTTTAGAAAGCAAACAAAAATGTGGGATCTTTGAGCTTACAACTAAATTTAAGCTAGAATACTTGAACAATATTATAAGCTTACAACTTAACCAAACATTTAAATCAACAAGCCGACCTGGAACCTCTCTCTTTAAAAAAAAAAAATATTTCCAATCCTTCTCAAAGTCATTAACAATAATTTCATTAAACCCACTCCACTTGGTTCCCTTTTTCATTACCTCTTCCATATCCATTACCACTCACTTCTCTACATGAGTTGCAACACAAATCCAAACCACTAATCCCAGAAATTACATTTGTATCTATTATAAGATTTTCGTTCTTAATTGACCTACCTCACATCACATGCGCATAGTATAAATTTTAAAATTCAAGTTTCATGTTCCCATCCAATTCTTGAACAAGATTCACGAACAGATTGCGCACTCTCTGTCTCTCTGCTCATCTAGAAATCGGGAAATCGTAGCCTCCAACTAATATTTACCGCGCTATTGGATGCACATCACATATGTATAGTATATACTTGTAGGAAGAAGATGCCCTGCATAATTAATCAGAAATTCCGATTGTCGTCTTCAATTAAATTCAGCTCACATATTATCTTAAATTTTTTTTTTTTGCACTCCAGCACTCCAACTCCAAGTCAGAGACTCTGGCTCCGCTCAGAGAAGCAGAGAAGACTCACACGTGCGAATTAAAATGAATTAAAATCACTTCGTCCCGAGGCTGGAGCGATAAACCAACAAGAAGTTCAGGACACGGGTTCCGCTGACAGCGGGCAGAACAATCCTTCTTGTCAAAAGTTGAAACTGAAGCTAAAACTGTGCAGAGGTTCCGAGTGAACTGGTTTGGAATTACCCTACAACTATCAATTCTCCTTAAGGCGATTCGTGACAAAATCAAAATCATCGAGTTCAAGTCAACTCCTTGTTATGTTAGCGGGGCACAAGGAAAACAAGATCCCGGTCCTTATATGGGACCAAACACCAAAGCATGGTGCTCAAGTTCCATAGGATGACAGCACTGGCACCGGTACCGACACCGACACTGCTATATAGGTGATCCTGGTGCGGTAAAGTAAACGAATCTTTTTCGTGGTTCGTCCATGGCTTATGTATATGCTCGTACCTAGGATTATATAGTAGAAGTTACCATTATCCACTTGTTGGCGGAATTGAAAATAGGAATTTAGCCAAACAGGTATGCTCGTATGTGTCGGGAACTGGAGCTTCGTTTGACTGGTTTTCGAAATGCAGTTTCGCGCACACGCTAGCTGCTATTCCCACATTCCGATAGTGCTCACTCTTCGTGGTTGGTGGTGATGGCGTCGACGACGTCGAAGTTGACTGGACCGAAGGAAGACACGATGTATTCCCCCAATGGTCTCAGTCTCAGCTATTCTACATAGAGCATTATGCAACTACCTAATTGATTTTGGGTTGGAACTAATGGGAGGATAAATTTAGCCTGAAGGTAACGGCGAAGAGGTAAACTCGCTTAGATCGCATATAACCATCCATCCGCTAAGAACGGTCGTCGTCGTCGTCAGTACTTCACCAGCCGGTTTCGTTGAACTGACAAGTTGATGGGGTTGCGGTTCTAATAGTCACCACCAACCAAGAGAGGTTCCTCTCGTTCCTTAAAATATTTATTCGCCCATTCCATTCAATTCAATTGTACTGTTGTTTTACAGCACGTCCGAGATACTATTTCCGATAAGAAACTCGATATCGAAAGAAGATTCACCACTAGATATACCGGGACACTATTTAACATATAAGCTGTAGAAGCCACATACCATCGGGAACATTGATGGTGTTAAAAGTAACTATCTGGATTTATTTTCGGATAGAGGATTGTTTCTTCCATCATCGACAGATTTAGGTGCAGCATTTAGTTGGAGGCAGCATCAGGCAACAAGCAGGTTGGTGTGCATCAGATAAAAGTGGCAAAGATTATATGGGATCGGGTTGCATTCTCGTTTGGTATATATTTTATTTACACGAGGAATAATTACGCGAGTATCGCGCGATCCTATGGACACCGATAAGCCGATTATTATATGGTGGGAGAAATTCTTGACATGTGTTGACATAAACTTCGGATTATTTCCCTACTGTATTTTATTTCAGCCTCAATGAACTGGAAGATATCTGATTAGGCCTTTACTTAGTGTAAGAATAAAATTAATGGAGAGGTACCGTTTTACTTCAATTAGGGTTTGATTTGTTTAATTAATTCAGAGTACTCGGATTTTTAAACAAGAAACCAGAGTTCACAAAGTTGGTACCTAGGAGGGTTGTAAGGGTGTTTGTTTGGAATTTCGCTAAGGTATAGGTCAAACTTAGTTTTATTCAATTTCAGGAACAAAAAAAATGAAGCGTTTTATGGTACCGTTTGGTACCATTTGCAAACTTGAATTTCAATCATCACACGGAAGTGTTATATCATTGGAAAGGTATTTTTGAGGAGGTATGCACAATATCCTTTATATGTTTATGTACCATCCAAATGCCTAGAAAAAATTGAAAGAAGGGAATTAAGATTTGTTTGTTCCATCGGCTTCGAATGTGAGGTTCTGAGAAACTTTATTGTAACAGAAAATTTCTCAAAAGGAATCGAAGCTCTAAACATCGTACCATTACACTTCAGAACTTATGATGCGATCATTTTGAACATTATTCTTGCTAAATATACGTTCTGGAGAACAGTAACTTTCAGAAAAATGAACAAGCTGACTGGACTGACCTAAATGACTAACTCGTCAAATAACGTCATTCTAATGAAAGCCGCGAAAGGCATAGGTGTATCCTAAGCTAATAAAAAGTATTTTCTTGGAGAATTCAACGAACGAAACCAGAACTGCCCTGAAAAAACTTCGCCTGCAGAGGCGTTTTCGCATACATATGACTGGCTTGTGCAGTGCTTGCATATTGCTGAGCTGCGCAAGCTCCCAAATTTTAAATTTTAACAAGGAACCATAGTTACAATATATTTTTTATCATTATTTGTGTATTACAAAAGAAATAAGGTGACACTCTGCACTTCTGGTATTTTTTAAAGAAATTTAAAAAAAAAATACCTTTTTTCCGAAGCGTAACAAATTGACAAAGAAACATTTTGGAAAAGTCAAAATTGTAGAAAATTTAACGCCTTTTTTTTGCTGTAGAACAGAAAACAAAAAGGTAATTGGAGAAGAGAGGTCTAAACCTCCTCACGTTTCTTATCACGCAGGGTCCTCGAGGCCTTATAAACTTCACATCCCAAAGTTGAATAAGCTAGCACCCCTTTTCCACCTAATCCCACTTTTTCCAACCTATTCGAACAAATATTTTAAAGTTTTTCAGTACAATCGTTAATAAAAAAGTTCATATCTTTAACCTACTTTTTTCACCAGATTTAACTCAAGTAGGTACTGAGGAATCCATGGTTAGTTTTTCAAAGAAAATAAAGTGCACGGCTGGGTCGTACGAACTTGCTCTAATGTGTGACAGTGATCTTGGGGTTTGAGATTTTGAAAAAAAGCAGGGAAAAAGTGATATGAAATTTTATTCATCACTTAAAAATCACTAGTTAAAACGTTTTTCAGGAAAAATGAAGTAAGCCATCTAATTTCGTTTCCTATTTAGAATTTGAAGAATTTTTTTTTCAAAATCGTTCGACCAGTTTTTTTCAAATAACAGTTTTTTTTTGAAAAACTTTTCGAAAAAATAAATACTTTTAGAAATTCGTAGTTTTTATCAGAAATTTTTTTTTTCAAAAATAGAGCAAACCGTTTTTGGAAAAAACAAAAATAAAAAAAATTCATTCAAAAAGAATTTATATTATTTTGTCAATAAAAAGGCTCCTATATTAAAAATTTCATCAAAATCCGTCAAGTGGCTTACGAGAAAATCTGATTTAAAAAAAACCGGTCCTGTGGGAGGTACCGTTATAAGACTTTTCGTGAAAAATCTGTTCCAACCAAAATATAAAGTTTGCACAAAAAACATTATTGAGATATTGAGAAAGTTTTATCAAAATCGTAGGAGCCGTTTTTGAGAAAAATCAATTTTCCTCTAAAAATCCTATGGCAGGTACCGTTAGTTTTAGAGCTAGAATGCTAATTCCAAAAACCCGTCTGTAGGACGTCATAATAATACTATGTACCAAATTTGAAGCAAATCGGTTCAGCCGTTTAGGCTGTAGGAGCCGATACATACGGACAGACAGACAGAATTGTCGGACCCACTTTTTTAGGCTTCTCTGAAAGTTGAGCAGACCTCACTTTTCCCTGCTTGATTTAATCTTGATGGGTCACAATTGAATAGAAACCAACATGAACAGAATGAGCACCATAAGCTGCTTCTTTTCACTGACCGAAAAGGCATTCCTCGGGAATACTTCTTCAACTAGCTTTGAGTTCATTCAGAACTCGGATTGGTTCAGGGGGCTTCCCAAACACAGCTACTGAATCACCACCCTTTCTCTGCTCATCTAACCTAAGCTTTGTACATAATACATTTTTTAACATCAACATCAACGCATTTTGAACCTGAAAGTAATCTTCGGTTCCATCAATGTGACAAAATTCTTTCAAGTCAAATTTAACATCCTGATGTTTTATCAAGCAGGAATTTGAAAAGCCACTATAACTAAAACTCACCTCCACCACAGCAGGGAGTGCAACCTTATTTGAACCACATTTAGGTAGCTGCGTATTTTTCGTGTAACATTAGTTTTTGATAAATTAACCCAAAAATTAGTTGCAAGTCAAATGTGGTTATAACAAACACTCTTGAAATTGATAACATTGTTGCTTGCGAAAAGACACACTCAGAAAAAAAAACAGCTGGATTTAGAAATTAATACCTCAACTGCTTCAAAATATTCTTATAAATACTTAGGAGGAGATACATACATTTTCCTGTTTTTATTTTTAGGAAGTGGGAAAAGCAAGATCTTTGGAGAAGAAGGCGGATCCTGGATGAGAAGTATTTGCTTCTTTCAAAACAGGTTAATATATATTGAAACGAACACTCATTTTAATAATAAAATTTTATCATTTGCCATGGGGATTTGTCATCAGTATTTTAAAACTAATAAAAAATAAATTTGACAGATGTCACCAAAACGACATAGTCGCCACAATCTCCCTGCAACAATTGAAAACTCCTATAACACTAGCAAAACGTTCAGCAATGATGCATGCGTATAGACACTTCTTAATTAATATTATGTGGCTGACATTTGAGTTATATTTGTAAATGTGCTTCTCGAGTAGATTCTGACTTCAAATCGAAAAGCTGATTTCTCTTCACAGAATCGTCAGAATCGTCATTTGTTTACAAATAGAACGGTTTCTTTAAACTTTCGGATGCTTCTTGACGCTTCATTTTTTCCAAACGAAAGTTCTAATAAGAAGACAGCTTTGGTTTGCAGTTTTTGTCACAAAAAAAAAGTTTAATTCCTACTTTGTTAATTCCTATAAATTCTCGCATTCATAGTTCCTCACTCTAGACTCTAAAAGAGGAAACTAATCATCGTTTTCATGAATAAATGAATACATTAAAATTTCACAACTTCCGTTTGACCTTTGCACGGGTGCTTTCTCATATTTTTCTAAAAACTTTGCTAAATTAAACGCAAACAAAAACAATCGCCCCGCCTGCATAGATACACATTATAAATGTTCAAAAACTATAATTTATTTTTTAGTGTTAGGACATTAAACTGTCAAAATTTGATACGCTCAATAAACACGGACTCTATGGTGACCATAATTAAACACAACAAATTTTACAAACTTATGCAATTTTTATATGATTTCTCCAAACTATAATAAAATAAAATTGAAAGTGTACGCATGAAATTCTCTAATGACACTGAAATAATGTTAATTTCGGTTGCTTTTATGTCTGGTAATTGTCATTTTAAGTTTGTTTCACAACATTTCCTAATAAACATTGTTACGCTTCGAAAAATTTAAAATCATTTAAAAAAAAATTATACTTTTGCTTGAAACCCATAATTTCAGTTCGATTGAAAAAAATCGTTTAAACTAATTTCTATTGTTCCATTACCGTTGTATCGCTGGACTGGAAGCTCTATGCAATCAATAAACAATATCAATTGCAATTCAGCTGCACAACTCCATCAATAAAATCCCATATACCCGGTTATTATTTAAATTGATTCAAGATTCAATTCCAAAAAAAAAAAAACTCCTTTCCATTTCGCTATTTCCGATTCCGCCTTTCAGGCTGCGGGCTGTGGATGTTCGATGGTGTTCTAATTCCTGTTTTCAGTTCTTGTCATAAATTGATTGCAACTTGCATTTGATAAGAAGGATGGGCACCAGGAGGTTAACAGCTATGTGTATGCTCAGTAAGTGGGAAGCACTTGTTGCGCAACAAAGCATTCATAAACTACGTTTATGAGTATCATCCAATTTCAGACTAGGCAAACTAGATTCCAAGAGTTTTCCTCATGCCTCATTCCTCTACCAAATCAAAGATCCAACTATACTCGTAGTTGTTGCTCCGTATCGTAAATTATTAATCCCGATTGGGGTGCAGTTTGCGAAAATTATAGCCTCGCCGGCCGCCAGGACTGATTGGTGCTGACTGTAGGTTGTTGGCAAGCTAGCCAACCTTACACTCAATACACACCTGGATCACTACGCGTCGTTTCTTTTTTTTTTTTTTGCCCACAGGGTCATATAGTATTGGTTAGAGGCTAAACTAATTGGCAGATACGGAGGATAGAAAATGATAGAGGACAGAAGAAGAATGAATTAATAAAGATTTCAAACTATCATTGAAACTCAGAATTGTTGCTTCTGGTTTTGGTTTATCTGCGAAATAAAAGGAGTGCTATCCTCCCCGACAATGGTCATTATCGTTGAGATCTTAATTTAATATTGTCATTGTGGTGCGTGGATTACGATTTGCGAAGTGATGCAGACCAAAAAATCCTTCGGGTTGATTATCAATGAATATCGTTCGTGGAAGCAGGTTTTACTTCGAGGAGAACATCCAACTAAGACTTCGATGAATATGAGTCTTCGTATTTTGAGGTTAAGCATTTAAGAGTTCAACACCTTTACTTATTAAGCTGAGCACCAGTGGTACAAGCGTCGGACTTTCCATTGCAGGAAGAGAAACGCCCAGAAGCAGCAGAAAGTCTTCTAACTAACTATTCTGGTGATTCTAAGAAGATGATTCTGCTTCTTTGTTTAAAGTCAGAATCCAATAGAGAATCACAAATCCATACGAAACCCAAGGCTCACCATATTCTTTGGGGAGTGGCTAATAACACGCAGTAGTGTTGAGAGTTTCGCCAACTGCGTTATTCTCGACACGGGTGACAGATTTTCTAACCCAGAAACTTTTGATTTAAGTTTCGGGAGTAGAATTGATACAAAAAGAGGATTTTATCACGCTACACACACCATTCTCACATTGGCGAAAAAGTCGAAACTTGTCCAAACCAATAAACACTGCGCTATTGTTCTATTGAATTTCAGAATGAGTGGTTTAAGAATTCAAACCAATGGAAAGTGATAAAGAAGAGTTAAACTTCAAGAAAAAACTAGAGTTTGCGCTTAACACAATCTTAAGAGTACCTCTAATATACAGATTCTCTAAAATAGAAGCAAGATTGAGTGGATGCGCACAATGGTGTAGCTGCAGCAGTAGCACGTAGCAAGGAACGTAAATCGTATTGCACGGCTACTAATGTGAAGAAGCAGCTGCAGCATAGAGAGTATCTGAAGTACAAGTCAGCTCGACTCCAACTTTACGAACGTGCTGCGCTGCGAAACAACAGCAAGCCAAAATGGCAGACATGATTTTTGTTTGAGTTTAGTGCTGCACATTGTATTCGTGTATTCTGCTTAGTGCGCTACTCTTTTGACATTAACTTTGACATTGCTACATGCTACTGCTGCAGCTACACCACTGTGTGCAGCCAGTGAGTCCTCATCCGTAATTGTAGCCTCTAAACTATCAATGAACAATGACTACAAAGTCTTCACGTCACAATAGCAACCGGATTGGTCTCAGATGATGACAAAATTTTGTTTCTTGAGTGTATCTTTTTTGTGCTTGATTTTTCTTGGTGTTTATTTAAAACCGCATAAGCCTCTCTTGATGGTTACAGAAAAAACTTGTTGGTCGCACATGTGAAACATTTCTGTTTCTTTGGTTTTAAGTTTTTTTTTCATCGTTTGTTTTTGTATTTTGTGACCTTACTCACTTTCAGCCCTTTCTTTTTCCAGAGCTATTGGAGCCTGGCCTTCAAAACCATCTGAGGAGTCAAATTCTTACACCATTTTCAACAGCATCCTTATGCTCCTACTGACTTCGTTTGTGCTCACTATAACTGCTGATCTCTATGAAGCTTCAACGGATTTCATCACTTTTGGAGATGATCTCTGTGTTTTAGTTGGAGTAAGACAATTTGTTTTTACGAAACATGAAAAATCTTCATTACCAATATTTCAGCTCTACCTGATCCTCCTGAAAACGATCCTCTATCGAATCTACAAGCCAAACATCAAACGCATTGTCCAAGAATATGAAAATTTGCTCTTAAAATTTTCAACTGGATCCGAAGCTATTCGAAAGATCCAAAGGCAAAGTTACATCCAGGAAATTGTCATTTATAACACTTTTAATATGCTGGGAAATTTTTTGTTTGGAGCTTTAGTTTTTCAGCCAATACTTTCAGGTGAACCGAGAACTCTGCCATTTCGAGCAAAGTTTCCCTTTTCCATTGAAGGTTCGACGAGATTTCAAGCTGTTTATGGCTTTCAATGTATTATAACTTTGATTTACATCAAAATCATCATTTACATCGATAATGTGGGTTGCATAATTATTCATCAAACTTCAGCCAACTTAAAGATTCTTTGTGAAAGAATTCGTGAATTTGTTCACAAGAAAATGAGTCGTGAAGATTTGGGTGAAATCATTGCAGACCATCAGAGGATTATCAGGTGAGAATATGAAGCTTTTATCTCTCTTATAATGTCAGCCATTTTGTTTTTTAAGATTAATCGAATATGTCAACAAGTACTACTATTTGAACTTTGTTGCTCAAGTTGGAGCAAGTACGTTCCTCATCTGTTTGACAGCTTTTGAGGCTCAACTTGCCAAGGATCAACCACTGATGGCGCTAAAGTTCCAAACCTACATGTTTTCGGTATTTATGCAACTTTTTTACTGGTGCTGGGTCGGCAATCAAGTGCGGTTTGATGTAAGTTTTGTTTCTTAAAAGCTTGATTCCTATATGCTGTTTTTATTTTTTTAAGTCACTGGAGGTCGCTACAGCTGCATATGAATGCGAATGGATTTCACAGTCGCCGTACTTTAGGCGGGATTTGATGACTTTGATTTTGAGAGCCCAAAGACCATTGTCATTTAGAGCTCAGCCATTGTATGGATTTGACTTTGAGGCCTTTTCAAAAGTTAGTATATTATTTTTATTAAAATCAATTAAATAAAATTAAGAATATTTCAGATACTGAGCTCGTCATATTCGTATTTTACTTTGCTAAGAACTCTTAATGACTAGGATTGTGGAGTTACACTTTTGTATTTGTGCATGGGCTGGCGTCAAGACAAATATTTTTCACATTCATTTTAAGACAGATTTTAAGAATATGAATCACAATAGCTTGGAAGATGTTTAAATTCAAGACCAGTTTTCTTTCATCTCACTAAGAATGAACTATGTATACTTCAACTCTTACATATAAATAAATCCCGCTCAAAACATAGCATATTCAAAAATGTTTCACTCTAGACAATATCATGTTTTCGACTGTGGTTAAACACTATCACTTTAATTTAAGACAAAACTTTATGTATCACGTTGCGACAAAAGTTAATGATCGGATCAACTTGGTTGCAAAGTAAAGTTCAAACCTAATTTGACATTAGGCATCGTGCTGATTCGGTTGAAGTTCAGCTTGAAAAAAAAAAACGACGCAGAGTGCAGCGTCATTTTGTAAACGCATAGTGCAGTCTCAGGTCTCAGCTGGAAGGTCCAATGAGACTTTTAAACTAGTAGCGTTCCAAGTAACAAATATTTAGCTTGCGGATTGACACTCCCAAAAACCAAAACATAGGATGAGTTATTATTAGATTCACATTATCGATCATGACTGACTGATTTGGACTGAATTCGGATAAGGATGATAATGTGTACATCTGACTGATGGTTGATGTACAAAAAATAAAATGCACGACTGGGTCGCACGAACTTGCTCTAATGTGTGGTCTAGGGGCTTGAGATTTTGATAAAAATAAATTTTTCAAAATTCTTAAATAAATACTTAAACTAATTTGAGCTAAAAAAAGAGTACGCCATTTTATTTCTTGGATAAATCTGAGTTTATGAGATAAAATTTTTAAAAATCTGTGGAGCCGTTTTTGAGAAAAAAAGTTTTTTTTGAAAAACTTTTTGAAAAAAAAATTCAAAAAAAATTCAAAAACGCCAGTTCCTAGGTATTCAGCAAATACATTTATTTATAATTTTTAGAAAAAAATTTAATCGGCAGTTTTTAAAATATATATTTTTAAAGTTTTTTTCTTAAAAATGCTTTTAAAAATACAAAAAAATATTTTTTTGAAATATTGGTATGCAGTACAAATTGAGCTACCTACAACTATATATTTGTGAAATTTCGAACGAATCGGTTAAGTGGTTTTCGAGATAGTCGAAAGCAAAAAAACGGTCCTATGGAAAGTACCGTTCTTAGCCATTTTTTAAAACTTTTTTTTCAGCCATATGATTGGTCGTACCTAAAAAGTAACACTAATTTTTTTAAATCAAAATCGTTAGAGCCGTTTTTGAGAAAAATAAGCTTTAACGTAACGGTTATATGGCAGGTACCGTTATTTTTTGAGCTAAAAAAAAAAATTTCAATTTCCCCTCTGTACAATATCTAAAAAACTCTATATACCAAGTTTGATGCAATTCGGCCCACCCGTTTGGGCTGTAGGTGTCTATACATACAGACAGACAGACAGACAGACAGACAGACATACAGACGGACAGAATTTTTAGACCATCTTTTTTCGTCTTCACTATCATCGTAATGTCATGTTTGATTGTTATCTCAAAACTTTTTTTTTCGGCGAATGCATAACTTGCCTTATAGTACCTATAATCGCAAGTAAAAACGTCAAACATCACACAAAACAAAACCACGAGCGCAAAGTTTGTGTTTCGCTAATAAAAATGGACTACGATAGAGCATTTTTTGATGAACTACAAATTGAGTCGACCATTGTGGAATGCTACTTGCGGCGAATATTTTTGTAACGAGACAAAAAGGATGGGAGTTTCTTGAAATCATGAAAAAGAGCAAAAAAAAAGGCAGACATATCGGATGTAAGAAAACAAATATATGTACATACTCAACAGCTATCATCAAAAGTTAAAAATAAAATAAAAAAACCCTCGCTCCCTTACGTGTTGATTTCTGTAAAAATCTAAGTCTAATTGACATGTCTGTTCAATTAACATAAGAAATTGAACAAACTTGCAGAAAGGGATCAGGGCTGCTGTGCTTGTCAAAAAAAAACAATGTTCGATAGTGTGTACACGATACCCATCCTTCCAAACTGACATCGTTCCACAACTGTCGCTCATGATCGATAATGTGTGTTGTGCTGTCAGTGTCAATAGAAGAAAAACGGTTCAAAAAACCGTGAGCTCCATTCAAATTTTCAAATTTGCTGTCAAATTTACATTTCGGGATATTGTGGTATGTTTCAGACTTGAGTCAAGTTGATTTCATTAGGCGTTTTTCTTTTTACTTGCTCTATAGGGCAAGTATTGGTTTCGTGCAGAAAAAAAAAATCGAGGTTTTAATCAAACATGACATTACGATGATAGAGAAGCCCAAAAAAGTGGTTTTCGCCATACCGTCCGTCGGTCTGTCTGTGCGTCTGTGCGTCTGTGCGGATGTGCGCTTTTTCACGTCATGCTACAGCCTAAACCGCTTGACGGATTTTCTTCAAACTTGGTATATAGCAGTTTGAAGAAAAACGGTTGTCGAGGTTTTTTTTGTTTCGTTTTAGCCCGGCTCAAACTGGTACCTTTCAAGTAACGGTTTTTTTCAATTTGGATTTTCTCGAAAACGGCTCTAACGATTTTGATTAAATTTATAATTTAGCTTGCTTTAAGCATTTCTTACAAAACTGCGTTTTTTGTTTTTGGCTCAAATGGTCGTAACGAAAATCAGGTTTTAACGGCTTTTTTTCAAATAGCCATAAGTTCACAACGGCTTGATTGAATCAACTAAAACTTTGTTTGACACAGTTTTTAATAGTGTTCTATAGGATGGTTTAGTAAATTTTTCACTGAAGCCTTTCTAAACGGTGGCTTCCATACAACGAGCCGTTGAGTTTTAGCCAACTTTTTTTGGTTTTTTCTAATTTTCTCGAAAATGGCTCTAACGATTTTGATTAAACTTTGTGTGTTATATTCTTTTAGTGTTTTTAAGAGAACTGCGTTTTTAGTTTTTGGCTAAAAATGCAAATAACGGAGATCTGCTCTTAACGGCTTTTTTTCAGATGGCCATAAGTTGTCAACGGTTGCATCGAATTCACTCAAACTTTGTTTCGTATAGTTCCTTACAGCTTCCTATCAGATGGCATTGATTTTTTTTCAGTTTCTCTTTTTTAAATGGTGGCTCCTATACAAAGAGCCAGTAGATTTTGGCCAATTTTTTCATTTTTTCTAATTTACTCAAAAAAGGCTCCCCCGATTTTTATGAAACTTTGTATGTAACATACATAGAATACTTCAAACAAAACTGCATTTTTAGTTTTTGGCTATATATGATAATAGCGGAAATTGCTTTTAACAGTATTATTAATTAGGCCATAACCCATAAGTGGACATTTGTATCATTTATAACACCCAAAAGGTAACGTCTTAATTTTAAATATTAAAGGTTTCTTAACGTTACCTCCCGTATATCGAGTTTTCCAGTTTTAGCCAAATTTGTTTGGTTTTTACCAAATTTTTCAAAAATGAATTGTTCTTATTGATCGAAAAGTTTGTTTTCATCGTACTATTGCACCAACAGAGCAAGTACGTGCGACCCAGTCGTGCATTTTATTTCATTCAGAAACGAGCTCGGAACAGAGTTCGAGTATATCGAGCTCGCTCTGAACGTCCTCTGAACAAATTGTGTTCAGAGCGCTCTAAACTATTAATGAAACGAATTTAATATTCCATTAATTTGCTCTTCTCATGCCACTTGAAAAACCCGAAAAAAATACCTTCGGCCGCCATTTTAACTGTTTTTAATTTCAGCCGCCGCTAAAAAGTTTTTTTTATCAATTGAATTGGTTTGCAAACGTCTCACTTGTGACGTTTATATTTTTGTTCAGCTTTTGCTCAGTTCAAACAGTTCTATGGATTCACGATTGACGTATCGTTATGTAGAAACAAAAGGTATATTGGTTCGTTTATTTCCAAACACCTATTCCTTTAATTATTCATTGGAAACAAAGTACTTCTCAAGTCCATATTCTACTGATTACTTCCGTAAATACAAATAACTGCAATATTCCAAGATGGACGGACAAGCCCACAATAAAGAATCTTCGTAATTTGAGGGTCATGAAACCAGAATCTCAAAAATTAAACCTTTCTTCGCTTGTTCTTGTTATAATATTGATTAGAGATTGAATGATTAGTTTCTTACCAAATAAGACTCCTAAATCTTTGAAAATGTCAACTTTTTATGAAGAGTATAGAATGAAAGAACAACAACCTGTGTGTGATACCACCAAGTCCATAGGCTTAGGCTGGAGCTAAAACTATTTCACGGGGACCAACCCGATCATCAACTTTCATCAATACAATTGCAAGAGAGCATTGTTCCTTGTTCCGAGAACAAGTCACTTATTTACTTTGTCTATGTTATTTTGGCACAACACTATTCAAAAACTCAGTAAATTAATATCACGTTGTATAAGAACAAATAATAATTCAGATTCATAAAGCTGTACAAAAGTTTGTATTCTTTAATATGCTTTATTTACTGAGATGAAAATTAAAAGAACAAATAAAAGTGGTCCAATTTGGCTACCTTGTGGAACTCCAAAAAAAAAACATTGATTGAATTATAAATAAATACATTGCCTCTTAAATGATACCCTGAGTACGGTTCACGGTGGAAATTAATATATTCCTAGATTATAAAGAGCAATAGAGCGACATATCCTGTCAAAAGCTTAACTCTGATGGTGGGCATGGTATGAGACACATAAGTTTGAACACTGTTTCGAAGATAATATTTGAAAACTCCAAGACACTAGTTGTGGAATATTCTTGGTGTTTTTCGTGAATATTATAGTAAATTGCATATTAATGAGGAAATTTCTTCCAATAGCAAGGTAACTCTCAAGAACACTGCAAGAGTTCAAAGGTTCAAGTCACCGAAAACAAGAACATTGTTATTTACCGAAAGTTTTGGATAATTCAGAAGAATGCAGCTGGTAAGCAGAAGACGTAGATCCAGCTTAAGTTCCAGGTTTTTAAACTTATGTGAAAGTATTAGCTGCATCAGGCTGAAGACAGCAGTTAACAGGAAACGCGACTTCCATATTTAAAAACTTGTTTTAAAGCATTTCCGTCCAATCAATAAACATTCCGGCAGACACATCTTAGCACCAGATGGTGATGAATTCAATCAGGTCTCAATGATTAAAATTCTATCGAGTAAAAGTTTGAGTAAAAGATTTTAAGTTTATTCCTCCAACATTTTGAAAGTAAACATTTAGGGTGTTGATTGGCCGTTAGGTGTATTAACAAGGGAACAGAAATATGAGCAAACGTTTCCTCACAGAAAATAGTGAGGAATTTCGGTCTTAATCCACCAAATACATCTGTTTGATCCATTCAAGAATCCTACCATGAACTTATACACTTATGGTCAAGTGGAGTCTTTATTCTTTAGTTAAAATATTATTCACAATGCTCAACAAAAAGGGATCCAATACATTGTAAGAGAATTTCAGAATTTCTGAGAATTTGAACAAAAATGCTGTCTGCCACATGTACGGTCCCATCGGATATGATTTTTAACACCACCCATTAGCCATGGTTTCATTCATGTAAGACCCCCGTGCCATAATAATCATAAAGCTTGAAAGTAATTAAAGAAGGTCGTAGTGCCCCAAGCTCGACCAAGTCGTCAATTTCAAAGTTCATGAAATTGCAAATTTGCAAGCATCACTGATCTTTCCATTAAAAAATTTAAAAAAAAACATAAATCACCATGGAAACGATAGATTCTATAGAATCTCTAGTCTGGCGGTGGCGGCGCACCTAGACGCGTCCATCCATCGATGATCGCCACAAGAGATCCATGTCTCCACCACTCAATATGTGTCCACCACCACCACCACCACCCTTCTTCGCCAGCAATGTAAAAGCTAAAGCTAAGCACATCGAGAATGGTCTATTGTTGTGTGTGCAACTTGGTAGTGATTTCCGGATGTCGGAACAAAAGAGTTCCGGTCAGATTAACATGGCTGACACATTTGGATAAAGTATCTAGTTAGCATTAGATTCTGATGCGGCTTCGGCTAAACATTGGATCTTGGAACGGGGGAGGTTGATGGTTATATGAATGTTTCACATGACATGTTGATGGGGACTGGACGGTGGAGTGGTGGTGGCAGAGTTATGTGGAAATCCATAATGTGTCTCATTGGAGTTGGATTCTCGGATGGAAATCAGTTGGGTTGCACGCACGCATTTGACGAAGTTCACCGATTCGTGAAACTGCCACTATAGTGCTTTGAGTGTTGAGAGAATGGACAGAGTCAGAGATCACCAGGCAGAGAGGCCTTGGCATCAAGGGGAATCTATAACAATAGCTTGTCATGGTATGAGTGATCGAGAAAAAAAAATATGTGACCAAAGTAGGCGTAACGTTATTATTACACCTGTATAGCCGCAGTAGTAGCCGTAGCCATAGCCGTTTCAGTATAGCTTCTGCTGGAGATTGAACCCTTTAATATCGATTCGGTTTTGGTTGTGTTTTTGAGTGACAGAGTTATATGGGTGGGTATGGGTGGTGGAGTTTTTCTTGTGCTCCCCCACTTTATGGTCGGTTAATGCTTCGATTTTTTGTTTGTCACTTTTTATTAAAACTTTTTTAGTATTTGTAGATCGGTTTGATTTGGTTTTTTTTTTTAATAAATTCTTTTGTTGGACACTCTTAATTAATTCAGAATGCGTGGACTTCTTTGTGATGGTGGTATATTTGGTGACTAGAGTCAGTGGCTGGTGGTTAAAAATGAGATTTCGAATTGAAATTTAATCATAAAGTTAGTACGTCGCGAAATATTGGATAAATCGGTTGGATTTACCGGATAAGTCCTCAGTTCGATAGTATTTGCAATTCAAGGATATTGGTGACAATTCGCAGTGAAACATATTTTTATTCAGTGAAAGGTTTTAAAATAAAACAGAAAATACAAATTTTAGGAGAGTTTTGTCGTTTCCATATACAAATTAAAAAAAAAATACCTAAAAGTGAACAAAAAAGTGAATTCAGTGAAAAAAAAAAAATACGAAAGAGAATTTGGATTAAGTGGATTCCTTTTGAAAGTTCTGATCAACGAAGGATTATTGCATCAGTGAGTGTTTTTGGAATTTTGTGAATATTTTCTCCATCAAATTAACCATAAGACTTAACAACAACGTAAAGAAATATACATTTAAACTATTTGGTGCTTCTATCCAACGGATGGTTCTTATATCAATAATTGGTATCCTTTGGATTTTTGCGGTGGTATTGTTCTTTGCGAGATTCTTGCCTCAATAAAAACGCTGTTAGTCGAAGCTATAGAGTAAACAGAAAAGTGTAAGATTTTTGTAACAAGTCAAGAATCGATGGATAGTTAATTGAGTGAAAAAGTTCTCAAGTGTCAACTTTTTCGATTTAAAAACCAACCGTTTTGGAGTTGGTGAATTTCAAAAACAGGATTTTTCTCATCGACGTGGTCACTTTACTTGGAATAATTTTTTGCAAGCAAACGTGTATCTAGAAAAACTATTTCAAATCATCCAAGCAGATTTAATTTTAGAAAAGATATTTTTGATAAACATTTTTGGATATATTTCTGAAATTTTCACCCAAATGTGCTAAAAAAATTTTACTTTTCAATTAATTAAATTAACCTGTTTCAAAATTAGTCAAAAAATAGATAATTAAAAATTATTTGATATTGAAATATTAATTGAATTATAGAGGAATTCATATCTTCAGATGGGTAAAGGGGTCTTTCAGCAGACATTTGTTTGTTTCGCATCATATATGAAAATATTTCGGAAAATTTATTTCGCCAGTTTTTCTTTTGAAAAATTGTCACTTTGTCAAACTATTATTTCATTTTTTTTTTTTTTCATTTCGTCAAATTTTTTTTTTTTTGCATTATCCCTATTTGGTTTTTTGTTAGTTTGCTTAATTTTATTTTTTTTCTTGTATCTTATTTGCTGGGCTTGTAATTTTATCTCGCAAAATTTGTAAACATGCGATAAAATTAAAGCCAAACAAATAAGATACAAAAAAAAATAATATTTTGCCAAATAGTTTTTTTTTTTTTGAAAAAACTTTTCGAAAATATATTCCAAATTTTTTTTTTTTGAGTATGCCAATTTCTAGCACTTTGTTGTTTTTATCAGAAAAATAAAATTTTAAAAAAATAGATCAAACCGTTTTTGAAAAAAAAAATCAAAGTATTTAAGAATTTATATTATTTTGTCTATAAAACGGCTTCTATATTAAAAATTTCATCGAAATCCGTTATGTAGTTTACGAGAAAATATGATTTCAAAAAACCGGTCCTATGGGAGGTACCGTTATAAGACTTTTCCTGTAAAATGTATTCTAACCAAAACATAAAGTTTGCACAGAAAACGCTTTTCAGAAAAATCGTATGGCAGGTATTGTTAGTTTTAGAGCTAGAATGCTAATTCCAAAAAACCCCTCAAACAGACAGACAGGCAGGCAGACAGACAGACATAACTGTATAACCCACTTTTTTCGACTTCTCTATCATCGTAATGTCCTGTTTGATTGTTGGAATTTTTTTACGAATGCATCACTTGCCTTATAAGTCCTGTAATCGCAAGTAAAGCGAAATTGTCATTTGGCTAGCTGAAATAAGTTGATCACAATTATTGTCGAAATGAATTTTGCGAGATGAATAAAATTCAAATTGAATATTGTCAAATGAATATTTGCGAAATAATTTTTGGCTCCCCTTCAGATTTCCTTAAATTTGGTTCTTTGACTTACGAGAAATTCTGAAAAAAATAATTTCTTTGAGAGGTAACGCTATAAAAGTAAGAAATCCCTCAGAACGCAGAGATAAACTGTAACTGTAACCAGGCAAAACAGTAACCAGAAAATCATTATCAATTTTTTTTTTAGTTCTATTCGAAAAAATAACAGCTTGTTTTTTATGGTTATACGTTAGGAACCGCTTTTTTTTTTCTTTTTTTGTTGCCTAGAATCAAAATTCTGAAAATCCTATACCAAAAAAACTATAAGTACCGTTAGTTCGGAGCTAATTAGCCAACACACATAGATTTAAGAAGTGCTCACAGACTGACGGGACGGGAAGAACAAAAACGTAGGTAAGGAAACTTTTTACGGATTCTGTTTACGATTGTTACCCAAAATGATTTTCTTGGGATCACGACGTTATCCAGAGTGACAGAATCTAGAAAGGACAAAATCTATAAAAAAAATAGAAGTATGTAGTAAAAATCTAGAATCTAGAATTCGCGGGCGCGAATTGTAACCATTGTCTCAAAAAATAATATTAATTCTAGATTTTGTCCATTCTAGATTTTTGTTTCTCGATTTTTGGTTTTCGAGATTAAATTTTTTTTTAATTTTGTGTTTTCTAGATTTTGGTAATCCTAGATTTTTTTTTTCTAGATTTTCTCTTTCTAAATTTTTTGGCTCTAGATTTTTTTTTCTAGATATCGTGGTAAACCCGTTTTTCTCGCACCAATATAATAATTTGCCCTTATAGAGTATAAGTTAGTTTATGTACAAGTACAAGGCACATATCGGATTATGGCCGATGTCAGCAAAATGATTATACTGCCAATTATTCAAACAATAATTTGTTGACCACTTACAGCCTAAGCTTAAAATGTAGCAGAGTGCAAAATTTTATTCTAATTGTTATATTATTATTATTATATACATAATTGTTGTATTCAGTTTTTTGGATCGATTTATGTTTATATAAACTGAAACTCTTATTTATAAAGTTTGAAGAAATCTGTTTAGTCGTTTTTTAAACTACTGTCAACAAATGGATATTTATACCAATAAACTTCCGATGATATGGGAGAAATTTCTTTTTTTTTGTTCTATTGTCGCTTAATATTATTTTGACGCGACGTGATGGATTTCTAGAAGAGCAACTCCGTCTGCAGTAAATTTTTGATTTTTCAAATAGACATACATATACATGCATATATGCACATGTACATACATATGCACATACATATGTACATATGTACATATGTACATATGTACATATGAAAACTTAGTTATGATAAAAATTTGTCAAGATACTGCACCTTTACATTTTGGATATCTTCTTCTAAAATGGTCTTGATACGTACATACATACATACATATATTTATGTTTAACAGAGTTGCTTCAAAAAGCCGTCGCATTTTTTTGAATCTCAGCGTCCTTAAAAAAACTTGTTAAAAAGTTGGTTGCTGTTGGATAAAAAAGTAGTTCCACCATACCTTCCATCGACGGGCTGTTTGCGTCTCTGAGGATGTGCGCTTTTTTATGTCAACTATGGCCGTAAGGGCTTAAGCGATTTTCAAATGTATAGCATGTAATATTTTTCTTTTTATGTTTCGAAGTATAAGAAAAAGTTTTGTCGGGCTTTTTCAAAATGAAAACAAATTTGAAATCAAAGTAGTTTTTGTTAACAGAATTCAAATTGTTTTATAAATAAAATTTCTGGAGTTTAATGCCACTGTACCCATGACGCAAGTAAGTGCGACCCAGTCGTGCACTTTATTTGTATTAAAATAAATATTGCATAATGGTTTGAGTATTCATTAATAATAATTGAAGGCCTCTTAATCAAAGAAAAAATTGTATCCACGTCTACCCCAGTGACATGGTATTGCCAAGTTTATATAAAGTGTTTGAAGGTGTTTTAGCTAAGCAAATAAAAAGTATCTTTAAAGCTATGATATGAACTCCTTTTCTACAAGCAATCAGAACGCATTCGATGAAAGTTGAACACATTGTTCTCTGTTGGAAACTTGAGTAGATGATTCAGATCTATTCTAATAAGCGTTCACAGTTCACAAAGAGTTGATTTGCATCTCTTAAAAATACTACTAGGGAATACCACAGGGATACATTTTAGGACCTAACCTGTTAAACATTTGTATATATGACTTTCCTCAAGAATGCTTTCATTCTCTCGTATTTATGTAAGCAATCGACTTAACAGCTTCACATTGCACGAACCTTCTATGCAAAAGAGTTGCCAGACACAAATACATGAAGGTCACAAGACACTGGCATTTCACACAAAAGTTTTAAAAAAAATTAAATTACTTGACACATTGCAGTCAAACAATATCCTTCCCTTAGTTGATTCGGTGACAAAGCTTCCTAGGCTTCTTTTAATGAAAAACCATCTTGTTTCCTAAATTGGTAAAATTTATAGTGGTTTAAGAGAGGTTTGGGTAGTTGCAACTGCACGCTTTCCTCCCTTTGCTAACCATGTTAAATGCCAAGAATTATCACTTTAATTTGCCCATTATATATTATCCGAAGTTTATTTAGTGAACTTGACTCATTATGAAAGCTTACACTTGAACTTTTTTACTGAAGCAGTGCGCTACATTTTTGGAATTCACCATGACGAATATATATTGACCACCGAAAAAAATATTATTTAAGAGAGCTTTACAGAATGATTCGTGTGTTTGTTTTTTAATTTAATTCATACTGAATAACTTGACTAGAATTATTGCTTATTTGGACAGCACTGTGCAATTTTTAATTATAATCCCTCCCGAAACCCGAACAATAGAACCCAGTCCCAACTAGCTCATGAGCTCATTTACTTACAAATAATGATTTCACATTTCTATATGAGTCAGTCAGAGTTTGCTATTTCATTTGAACGGAACTAATTGCAATTTCTAAATTTGCAAAACTTTCAACCCAGTTCAGGTACGTATATGATAAGACCTGCAGGTTTTAAAATTTTTCCACAAGGATATAGAAAATTAAAAACTTCGACATTGGTTATCATTCTAAAAATTATTTACCACTGGAGCTGAAAACGAAACACAAGTGCGAAATAAAATTGGAATACCTATAAATATGGTTTGTTAAGAAATATAGATTGGAATTACAGTAAAAAAAGAACCAATACTAAATTTCATCAAAATCAAATGTTAAAAATAAAAAAATACAAAGCTTCATAAATGACTTTTCTGAAATAAAAGCATGGTTCAATAAAACAATAACTCGAAATAACAGTTTGATTAAAAAAAACGTACGTTTGCAACGAACTGTTGGATACCCTATTTCCTATATTTTTGTATGTGTATGCTTTCGCCTTCCGCAGCCAGCCGAAGTTCCAGTTTCAGAACCAAATTCTTCTTTAGCAGACAGAAACAAATTCAGCAACATTAATTTTGTGTGGTGTGATGTTCAATTAAGGCTGGCACAATAAAAAAAGGTGTGTGCCACGCCCAAAGTTAAGACTTTTTATTGCCAAGGCAATTATAATGAGCTCAGTGACATTCAATTTTATTCTTGCAGATCGATTTGAACAAAACAAGACAAAACTTAAATTTTTTTAAAATTAGATTTTGAATGGAAATAGCGATAATGGATGTTTTTAACAATACTTGAACCACACTCTGCTACAAAACCAAGGAATTAGATCTAAGTGTTTATCTTTTTACTTCAAAACTGCGACCAATAGTTAAAAAACGTTAAAAAATGAATGCTTAAAAGTGGGCGTGTCTTATAAATTTGAAGCACTAACTGAGCTTTGATCATTAGTCAGTATTTAGGCATATGTGAAAAACTACAACTGAATCGAGTAGTTTTTAAACGATCTTAACTGAACAAATGTATTTTATCAAAAATCACGCCTTTAAAAGTGGGCGTATTGAAAAAAGGTACACAAGAAAATGTATAGATATATTTCTCAAATAATGAACGGAAGGAAAAAGGTTTAAATTGATTATTGGAAGTACCTTAAATTTGTTTGACTAGGTGTTTCGTTCTTTCATGAAAAGTGGGTGTAAGCCACACCCAAAATTCAAAAATTTCTTTTCATACACAAACTTTATCGTTTTTACTAAGAGACGCAAAATTTTGGCTTACAGATTCATTATAAATACCGTTTATCTACAAATACAAGTTTTTTATAAATTCTAGTGAAAAGTGGGCGTCAGCCACGCCCAAAATTAATTTTTTTGATTTCATACACAAGATGTTTATGTGCAAGTAATACCCACAAAATTTAATGTGCTTTGCTTTAATATAACAATATGTTACTTTATAAAAACAATATTGATGGTTTTGTATGAAAAATGGGCGTCAGCCACGCCCACACTGAAATATTTTTATTTAATTGGAAGAAGGTTTACCTAAACCTTACGTGTGCAGAATTTTACCGTTATGCTTTTATCGTAACTTTACAAAAAACATAATTTAATTTTACCAAATTGAGGTTGTTCAACAAAAATGGCGTGTTTGTGGGCGGTTCAAGAACTTAGCCTTACTCTTGAACCAAAGATTATATATACGAAATTTCAGCTTTCTAGCTCAAAAATTGCGACCTCTAGAGAGTATACATACGGACGGACGGATGGACCGACGGACCGACTGACGGACATGGCTAAATCGACTAGGCTTTTGATTCTGAGTCATAATATATAATATGTATACTTTTCTATACCAAACGATATTATTTCTCTATGTTACAAACTCCACACCAAATACAATATACCCATTCTATGGAATAGGGTATAATTAATTTTGTAAAACAATAAAATAAATGTTGGCCACCCTGTACCGCATCTATAGATAAAGCGTTAGCAAAACAATAATTATTGTTGCATCGTGGTTCTTATTTCTAAGGATAAAATGCGAAGTTAACTAAAACTAAATTAAAAGACCTAAGGAGAAGAGAAAGAAATTAGGCACTAAACAAATTATAGCTAATAAATTCGTCCACATCCATGAGTGGAAAACCCAGAACCCTAATAAAAACCGAGTGCGTGATCGCAATGTTCCACTTCAACGATTTTATTCATGGAACACATGACCACGTAGATTTTCAGCTTGGATGTTAGATCGCATGTGTCAGAGTGCTTTAAATGTTTAACTATTGAATAATTGCAAATTCTAAACGTAATTGCAAAATTATTATGCTTAATTCATTTACCTACACTTACAGGATGATGGATTGATAGGCCAACTATAAATAAAGAAGATTTTTGACCTCAATTCTCCAAATTGCTCCAAACGTACCAATTCTAATATACATGTACTCGTACCTTTGTGGAGGCAGTGACTCGACGTATATATTTAGATGGGTGGACAGAAGGTGTGTGTTTGACGACAAGTCCAAAACGCGTGACGGATATTTTGATTTTGATCGAGTAGTCTTGCGGAAGTACGTTCCGCTTTTTGTACACCTTTTCTTTTCTGTCAAAACAGAATCCTAAATGAGTTTCACTATAAAATAAATGTCGAGGCGTTCCTTTTGGATTTAATGAAGAATTCGGATGTCATTGGCATAACAAAAAAAAAATTAATGAATTGAAAATAATTTGAAATGTGAAGTTCGAATACATATTTGATTTTATATAGGTTTTCGAAAAAAAATTGGGGGGAGGGTCAGCAAAAAATGGTAATTATCTAGCCCTGGCGGAAACTTGTGAGACCATGATCTGAATTGTGGGCTAATGGAATTGACCTCTTTGCTATGTGGTGCGGAATGTTTTAGAAATAAAGTAAAACATTTCTTTAAGGTGACAAGTTTTGTTTCAAAGTAATTCAACGCAATTATTATTTTTATTTGTTTTATTTAAGATAAAAAGGTTTTCAGTGCAACAAATGTTTGTTTTTCTGGCTTTTTGCATTAACCAAACCACAGAACCGATATTATTCGAAATCATTCTACTTGTTTAATTATTATATACTGTTACTGTTATAAGAATAGAGTTACACAACGATTTCGGATGTTTTCAACATGGGTCGGGATACGCTTTAGTAAGGAAGTTGTTGGGAATTTTCTCGGAAACCGATCTAGGAATTTCGATTAAACTTAGTTAATTGCTTGTTAGAAGTGTTTTTTAGAAAACTGCGTTCTAAGCTTTTAGATAAAACTGAACATAAGGGAAATCAGTTTTTAACGGTTATTGAGAAATGGCCACAGTTTTGGAAGTACTCAGCGGATGTCCTTCAAACTTGATATGATGATTTTCTAGAGGCAAAGACTAAATATGTATTTGTTTAACCAACTAAATTTCTTTTTTTTTTTGTGTGGACGCACTCATTGAAAATGTCATATTTTTCGGATGACAGGTAAATAAAATGCACTGTTGGGTGGCATAAAATTGAACTTTTTTCCGACGGCAATGATGGGGTTTGTGATTTGGGAATTGTTTAACTTGAGAAACATCTAAAATTTTGTTAATTTATTGAAAAATCACTATTAAATAGGTTTTTCTGGCATCATTTGACTGTTTTCATTGTTTTGAATTTAAGAAAAATATAAAAATTAGTCGACCAGGTTTAAAAAATAAATATTTTGTACTATGTTAATTTGACAACACTATCTAAAGGGTGTTTTTTAGAGGTAGAAAACAATAAAATGCTATAGAGCACAGATAAATTGGTTTATTCATTGATCATGGCTCTATAACAGTCTGCATTGAATGTAGCCCTCTGGCCGGCATCGTTTAAGGAAGGATTGAATCCACCAGCCCATCAAGCACACTAAACTGTCAGTTTTTCTGGATGTAACGGCGGCGTCTCTACAATGGCTTAAAGATTATCTAGAGTGAACGTGGTGCGAAAACGTAAAATCCTTAAGCGTATTAATTGCTCTGATGAACGATGGTGTTGACAATGGACGCAGAGCACGATGCGTTTCACGAACAGAATCATGCTTTTCGTAATAAATCTGCATAAATTGAAAGCGTTGTTCAGGCGACAGTCTGTTCATAATGAAATGGCAAACCAACCTAAAGATAAATTACATGTCAGATGACAAAATGGCTGTCAATTAAAACAGTTATGCCAATTTAACTAGCCTTTAATTTTTTTAAATTTATTTTTACTACATCAATGCAAAACATTTGCTTGTTTTAACTTCAATGGCTGATGGTAAAATTAAAGTTAACAATAAAGCACACAGTCTTAGAAATATCCTTCAGAGATAAATACTAAAGTCCTTACAAGATATTTCGGTTTTGAAACAAGACTTGTGAAACTCGAAAATACTATCCTCAAAAGCCTCGATTTTCAACAAAATTTGTAGGTATTCTTTTTTGTAATAAAAATCCTGGCTTTGGAAAACACGTATCGGAATAAAATCTGACAGTTTTTGAGTCCGGATCAGTTTTTGAATCTTCCATAATAAAATTTTTAAAATTTTATGTTTTGGATTTCATTTCTTGTCTTACTCATTACGTTTGAAATAAAAAAACAAAACTTACCACTATAATTTTCCTTTTTCAGGACACAAGAGGGTCGAAAATGCCCATCACAACTCATCAGTTTTCTAGCTGCAATTTTCGTTAAAACACAACTGCCATTTTGCAGTATAGTATTGCTCTTTTGAGCAAATCTTCGAAACCATGTTTAAAAATAGGAAACTTTTTAGACTTACATATTTATTTTTTACTGTAATAAACTTAACTAGCATATGGGGTGAGTTAGTATTTTAAATATGCCTTGAACCTTAAAATAAAATTAAAAAATATAAAATTCAAGCCCAAACAACTTGTAAAAATGGACTTGGAAGAGTATTGTACGAACGTTTGCCAAATCAACAGTTGCAAGGATATGACGATGATGTGGTAAATATTTCGAGCATCCCCATGACAAGAAATACAGAACTTACACAAAAGAAACATTTAATTTTTAGGTCAGAGATACAGCACCACCATTCCGAGTTCTTGAAAAATGTCAAGACCTCTGCCTGCGAGACCGAACCGGAACAAATAACCTCGTGCGGACATGCACAAGCTTTGACTTTCAACCTGGCAGCAGGATAGCTTCATTTGGCGGTAATGCCGAATATGAAGAATCAATTTGCTACCTAACCAGTGAGCAAGCAGGCCCTGAAGGTATTGGCAGCCTAATGCTGGTGCCCAACAGTGTCCATTTCAACGAAATTTGTTTAACATGTAAGCACTCTTAGACCTATACTTGACCTGCCTTGAAAGAGTTTCAAATAAAAATTCAAATTTAAATAGCAAGTAGACCAGAACGAGAATGCCCAAGCCGAAGGTATGTTTTCGAAAGACATCCCAGAAAAAAACTCAAACTTCCACTTTCCGACATAAAAGAGGTTTGTTGACAGTTCTTATGTCAAAAGTCACTATCTTAACCTTGAATCTCACAGATAACTGCTGCCAACAGATCCGACTGTGAGGACAAGTGTCTCAATGAATTCTCCTTTGTCTGCCGATCGGCGAACTTTGATTCCACCATGCGAACATGTACACTCAGCAGGTAAAGCGATTTGTTCAAATGTTCCGGCTAATGGACCACGTATTCCAATCATTTACCAAATATTTTCAGATTCACAAGACGAACTCACCCTGAGCTCCTGGAAGATGATCCAAATTCCGATTACCTAGAGAACACATGCTTGAATGGTAAGTGAACCGTTTAAAACCGTTCATCTAAACGGTCTCTTAACTGCTTCTATCCTATCCAAATCAAAAGCTGAACGTCGTTGTGATGGCTTGGCCGTATTCGTTAAAGAAGAAAACAAACGTCTTGGTGGTCCCTTCGAAGTGGATATATTCAATAACATGACTCTTGAGGAATGTCAAACAATGTGCCTGCGAGCTGAAAAGTAAATTATATCCCAAGACCCATTAAAGCCTTTTTTTCCATCTAATACACTTTGTATTCCCCAAAGATACTTTTGTCGATCGGTTGAGTTCGATGATCAAACAAAGCAATGTATACTCTCCGAGGAGGATTCGATATCCCAGAAAGATGATATCAGCATCAGTTCGAGTCCAACACATCATTTCTATGATCTAGTGTGTCTAGATAACCGTGAGTATGAAATAGATCTGATCGCATGACGATCGAAGATCGACGATCACACCTCATTTATTGATCTTGGCTTTGTGTCTTTTATTGTTGATCCAAAACAGAGCGAGCAACTGATTATCCATCAGATAATTCAGTGACTTCACACCTATTCTCAAGCGGCCGACGACCGGACACTGCATTCCAGCGCTATAGGAACTCTCGTCTTGGTGGGGAATTCCATTCGGAGATCACTGGGCGATCGTTGAGCGAATGCCTGGATGAGTGCTTGCGACAGACAAGCTTTCAATGCAGGTAAGCCCATAAGACAATACACTGAGCCATCTGCTACCGTTTATCTTTATTCTGAATGCCATGTGCACTGTGCACCAACAGCACTTAATGTTTCTTCTCATCTTATTTTCATCGAAAAGATCGGCTGTGTATAGTGATCGCTTTAGGACGTGTCGATTAAGTCGCTACAATCAAAAGGATGGTATGCGTATCATCTACGATGCTGACTATGATTACTATGAGAATCTTATGCGTAAGTTGTAATTATATCGGGAGTGCTGCCTTCTTTTATATTGCATTATGATCTTCGTATAGTAAATGTGGTTGGGAGCGGAACAACTGGAAGTGGAGGAAGCGGTAGTGGTGGAACTGATGATGATCGTCTTAGTGGTCATGGCCGGCCAGATAGTGGAAGTGGGCATAATAGCTGGAGACCACCATCGGACAGGGATAAGAATAGTGATGATCGTTTTGGCACTGGCGGGACAGGTGCAGGAGGAGCTGGAAAGTATCCACATGCTGGAGATATTGGCAAGCCGTACGATCGTTATCCAGATACTGATTACGGTAAGTGGTAAAAATCGATAGCACTTTGTATTAACATGTTTCTAATCGAACAGTGAGCTCTCTAATTTCAATGAGTTGCAATTCAAGCACAATTTCTAACCATTAACCATATTTTAGATCGATATCCGGGAGGAGAACGTTATCCAGGTGGTGAACGTTATCCTCCTACAGCGGGTGATAGGTACCCCGCAACTGGAGGTGATCGATATCCTGCAAGTGGTGGTGGGGATCGGTATCCTTCCACTGGTGGTGGAGATCGGTATCCTTCCACTGGCGGTGGTGATCGGTATCCCGTGACAGGTGGTGGAGATCGTTATCCTGATCGTTACCCGCCTACAGCAGGTGGCGCTGATAGATATCCTCCTCCAGTTGGAGATCGTTACCCTGGTGAGGACCCATATGTCGATCGTGAAAGATATCCAGCTGGCGATAAATACCCCGGTGCAGATAGAGATCGTCTTATACCCGACCGAGGACGGTATCCATCTATAGACGATGATCGTTATCCAGGTAAAGATCATTATCCAGGAAGCGACCGCTTTCCCGAACGTTATCCCAGTCGTGATCAATATGCTGATCGTTATCCATACCCTGTCGATCGAGAAAGAGATAGATATCCAACGGCGCCATTTGGTGATCGTGATAGATACCCTGTGGATGATGGGCGTTATCCTCCCAGAGATCGTGATCGTTATGCTCCACATCGTCCTGTTGATCGTTATCCAGCTATATCCGATAATGGTTTGCCATCAGATAGGGATATTCCACACACGAGACCATACCCGCCAGGAGATGGTCCAATTTACCATCGGCCTTATCCCGGAGGTTCTCGTTATCCAGATGATGGATATGCTCCCAGATACCCACCAAGTCGTTACCCACCCAGGGATCCTGGTTACCCAGGAAGAGATTCTCCGGAAAGCATATTTCCCGATCGTCGCTACCGACCGTCATCATTTGATTCGAGGTATCCTCCCGATGCCCCCAGAGGGCACTCGTCACGGTATGGTCCAGACAGCGGAAGATATCCACCAGATGAAATAATTCTTAATGCTCGACGACCAGAGCCTGAATCGAGTAAAAGATATCCCCTGCCACCACCGCCGACAACAGGCAAATATCCCACTTCTCCAAATCGTTTTCCAGTAGGTACGGATCGTTATCCAATTGACATCTATAAATATGGAAATGGAGATCGATTTGGTGGCAGTGGAGGAAGAAGACCATCGCCAGGTGAGTGTCACACCGCTAGTTAGAGCACATATTAATTATTATTATTAATTATTTTAACCTTGTTAATATTCTTTTTGTGTCTAGAAGCTTATGTATATGATAATTTTGAAAGAAATTTGTATCTTTGAAATATTCTTTTTATTAATTAAAGTTCTTGTATTTTACTATATCAAAGCTTGTGTGTTTTTCATCTTTAAAAGGGTTCTATTATCTGTTTTCTAATTCTTACTCATTTTATCAGGGCCAATATCTATTCCTAAAGTCTGGTCTTTGGTTTTTTCAACAAAACTTTCAAGTTTAAAAAAAAAGAATTAACTAGATTTTCTACAGACTTCTTGGATAGTTTTGTTTTTCTTCTAAACAGGGTGCTGCAAGAACATGTCTCAGAATTAATCAAAAGAATAGATCTAAATGCTCGTTTTATACATTAGGTCTGAATACTGTTTCTTGCTGGTAAAATGTAAGCATTTTAAGCAATCTGGAAAGTGCATTATAGAAAGTGGGCCATTGTTTTGAGATAATCGAAATTTTTTGAAAACCTTAGGTTAGGTATGCACTTCAGTGCTTTTTCAATCGAAATGACTGACGTAACGCGACGCTGAATAACCTTGGAGTTAACAACTAAAGCCACTTTTGACATGTCTTGGGAAATGAAACTATTTGTTAATACTTGATTAGCCCAGTCGTTTTGAACAATTTTTTTAAATAGAAAACCTCTACTTTTTTTGTTTTGGGCCACCCTGTGTAATTTTTCGAGACACTTAATGTTCTTGTGTGGGGGCTCAATTTTAAACCTTTAAACTGAAGTATTGTCAAACATGGAAGGTCCCTGAATAGTCCCTGATTGCGCATTAGTTTTGGGTTGGGGTCGAAATACTGTATGGTCAAAATTCTGTATACAAAATACTGTATCTCAAAATACTGTAAATCAAAATTCTGGTTACACAAAATTCTGTATTTCAAAATTCTGTATTTTAAAATTCTGTATTTCAAAATTCTGTATTTCAAAATTCTGTTTTCAAAGTTCTGTATCTAAACAAAGTTTGTTTTGATAATGTACAAAAGTGCGCACTTTTGTACATTATCAAAACAAACTTTGTTTAAATACAGAACTTTGAAAACAGAACATCAAAATGAATTATATGAACAACATTAAAAACATTATCAACAAAAGCAACACTAACAACACTAACAACAACAACAACAACAACAACAACAACAACAACAACAACAACAACAACAACAACAACAACAACAACAACAACAACAACAACAACAACAACAACAACAACAACAACAACAACAACAACAACAACAACAACAACAACAACAACAACAACAACAACAACAACAACAACAACAACAACAACAACAACAACAACAACAACAACAACAACAACAACAACAACAACAACAACAACAACAACAACAACAACAACAACAACAACAACAACAACAACAACAACAGCTATACATTTTCACAAAATTTGTACTGCACGTAAAAAAAGACCTGACTTGAGTCACATTGCTTATTTAAAACGAATAGCAAAAAATTTGATTTTGTTTTAAACAATTCATAAAAAGTGGACTTCATTTTTTTGAGTTTAATTTGTTATTATTGATTTCTTTCACAGTTCTATCGAAAGATATGTTAAGTTTGATGTTAATTATTCTGTATTATTTTTCTCTTTTTTCTTTAATAAATACAGAATTTTGAAATACAGAATTCTGAAATACAGAATTCTGAAATACAGAATTCTGAAATACAGAATTCTGAAATACAGAATTTTAGTCATACAGTATTTTCAAAAAAAAAAAAAACAGAATTTTGGTCATACAGAATTTTGACAACCGGTATTATGACCCGGTCCCATTAGTTTTTTCCTCAAGACACTGAATCTTGGGGGGAAGTGACAAATCCTGCAAGAGTAAAACTTATCGTGCATCTTTTAAGTGCATCTTTAGTTGCTCTTCCGATCCGGCATTAAATAGTAAGTCCTCGCTTCCATCCCTGGAGAGTATAATCACGCACACACAGGGATGGTTCAGAGTGTGACTGACACGTTTTCGCTAAGCTTTTCGTGACAAAAACTTAACATTTTGGAACTTAAGCGCTTTTTGCGTGCAATGGAACTTGGCCAACAGCCACTTGATGAATATTTTATTGTCGTGTGTAAGGTTTTTTTTTACATCGTACTGGGAATGCTTATCTGTGTCAAAAGAACAGTAATAGTTGGGACTCCAAGACTCCAGTATTTAGCTTTTGGGAAATACATCCTTGCCAACCACAACTTTCACCATTCCTTGCTCTGGCATCCAAAATGATTCAATATAAATAAAAACCAATGTCCTCAAGTCAGCCATATTTGAAAAAAATGATTTACATTCTTAAAATTTTGTTCGGAATTTGTAACTTTGCGCGTGGGTTCTCCATCAAGTAGTGTTGCTGTCAAAGTAATGGCTTTGGAGATAGGAATGCTTGTCAAAAACAGGATTTTGACAACAGAAGTCCAAGACCGCATTTAATATGACACTGACATGACTTGAAAGAAATTCAGGTGGCCATGTTCATCACTTAATGGTTTAATTAATTAAAAAAATATCCATTCTATCCAAGATTTTTCGTTCCTACTATTTACTTTCCAAGCTAACTATACTAGAAAGTGCAGCTAATTTCATATCCGATGTTTACTTCTTCATCTCACTCAGGCTATGATCGGATTCCGCCACCATCTTACTATGACCTAGAATATGATGACCGCTATGGCGATCGTCCACCACCCCCATACATTCCCACCTACGATCGAGAATTCGATGGTGGCTACAGAAGACCTGGCAGCCCTGGTGGTGGCGGTGGTGGTTCATATCCACCATATGAGAGCCCGTACAGTCGTCCACCACACGGTGGCAGTTCGATCAATCAAATCCCACCAGAAGCACTTGGAGGACCAAGTGGTGGCGGTAGTGGTGGCGGTGGTGGTCCTCCACCGTACGGCAGTGGTCCTTCTGCCGGTGGATCAGCCAGACCACCGAGTACGAGATGTGACGAGAACGATAACTTCAAGCAAGTGGCAGCTCGGCACAAGATGCGACGACACTTTGTTCGGCGAGCCTTGATCGTGCCCTCGCTAATCCAATGCGAACGTGAATGCATTGAATCGCGAGACTTCATCTGCAGGAGCTTCAACTACAGGTAACGTATCCAATTCAAAATTTAATTCCCATTCGTATGATCATATATGTTCTGCATGGCGCATCTATGTGTTCATCTTTGACAGAGATACCGCTGCATCCACCTACGAGGAACGAGATCTGCCAAACTGTGAGCTCAGCGATCGCGATTCCCGTGAATTGGACGTTCATGATCCGAACACATTCGATCCGGCAAATTATGACTTTTACGAGCGCAGCGCGAGTCGCAGCGACGGCGAGTGCCTCGACGGTAATTGATGGTTTTTTTCAAGGATTTACTTGATCCATTATTTGCATTTCTTTGCATTTGTGTTTATTCTTATAGTTTCGCAGACGTGCAACGAAGAGGGTATGGAATTCACCATACGTACCCCTGAGGGTTTCATTGGCCGCATCTACACCTACGGATTCTACGACAGGTTTGTCATCACCAAAGACCCCCATTACTCACAGATACAGATTTATGTTCGATTTATCATAACTTTTCTTTTTGTGTTTGAATTTTCCATTGCAGATGCTTCTTCCGCGGCAATGGTGGCACAGTGAACGTGCTGCGTATCAGCGGTCCACAAGGTTATCCGGATTGCGGAACACAGCGGGTAAGAGATACAATCCGTTCGCGTCCCAAGCAAATCGTATCTTAATGTTGCGCTAATTTTGTACTTTTCTTGTTCTTCTTGTCGTTTCGTCGTCGTCGTCGTCGTCGTCGTCTTCGTTGCTGTCGTCGTCGTTCATGTGTTCCTTGGATTTGGTTGGGATTCGTTGCAGTATGGAGACACACTCACGAATATCGTGGTTGTGCAATTCTCGGACAATGTTCAGACCAGCAGAGATAAACGCTTCAATTTGACCTGTGTGTTCAGAGGTCCTGGCGAAGCTGTTGTCACATCGGGATACATTGGAGCTGGGTATGATTTTGGGTTTTCACGTGGTGGCGGTCTGTAGTGTACGTAGCTTAGACTATCTAGCGATGGGAAATGATAGATGGTATCTAATGATAAAAGTGGATTCTAGATAAATATACCTGAAAAGCTAATTGCGCTTGTATGTTTTGTGGATAAAGTAGTTCATCTGATTAGGTGACATAGCCATGAACATTAATTTATCAGGATAAGGTGAAGTCGCATGCATTTGCTAATAATATTGATAGGTGAATTGACTTGCAAATTGAGTGTGTTGGATGTGTGTGTGCTACAAACTGAGGTGATCATAAAAATAATGAGAACGTGTTAATGATTTTATTAAGCCCCGAGGAGGAGCTGTGATTGAAATCTTATCATCATTTCATGCTAATATTGTTTGGAATGAGATACTTTTGCGTTGAAACTGAAACCGCTCTTAGCACAGGCTTGTTAGGCACAATCTATTGCGTAAAAGGTGGGGCATCAGTGATCAGCAGTTGAGGTTATGGATATGAGCAAAGAAGCGCTTTGACGTATTTTATGTGAAACTTTTCTTAAACCAGTGTCTTTTCCCATTTGCTTGGAGCCTAGTGAATGCAACGCTGATGCATTAAATTTCACGGCCCCATAGACTCCTTTGCATCCGTTGTGTTGACGTATTTCAATTAAATGTACGCTGTCATAATTTTATTTCTATTCACTTCAGCAAATCTGTGAAAATGTCAGTTTTCAGAGAACCTTCCCTTATTCATTTGTTGTTGAGAAGTTATGAGAACGACAACAACAATTTGTTTTAGCATGGGTCTTGGATTTCGACAAAATCATGTCTACTCTGAGGCCACACATGCCAGCTATTGGCAAGCAGGTTGCTACATGTATTAACAACTGTCAAATTCTTATCTGCGTTTTTGCTATGGCGTAGACTGCACAAGAAAGTTGCTAGCAGCTGTTAGCAAATGTCAATTTTTTTTATTGCAATTTGTTGGTCCCTGTCCCTGTATCAAAGCGTAAATTAAAATTATGTATGGCATCGATGGAAATTATAAGGGCATACAAAACTTTTTAGAAACATAAAGTAAGGAAAAAAAAAGGAAAGGTTGGGTTGTTTCAGAAAAACTTTCCAATAAGTAATAATAAAGTGTTAAAGTACTGACGTTTAATTAGCCCCGTTTCCGAAGTGTGTATCTTTGCAGCTGTCGACAATTTGATTTAATTGACACCAAAATGACATAATTGTGAATATTATTGCTAGCCCAGGAACAAGGTTAGAAAATTTTCAGGAAATGTCAAACCAACTAGATGTCCTACTGACAACAAACCCGTCATGCCAGTTGGCCGGCAAGTTGCCAAAGTTTAACAGCATTGAGAGCATTGAGACCAACAAAAAAATTTCAAATTGATCCAAATATTTTTGCTTTCGAAAGTAAAGTAAACAAATTTTGTCAGCACCATTTCTTATTTAAGCCCTATTTGTTTTTGGTTTAGCGTCAGCATTTAACTGTGTTAAACAAGATGGTGCTAAAGCTGTCACCCAATCTAACTTTTACAAATAAGAGTACATAAATGCCAAATCGAAACAATTGTTCCGCGTAGTAGCTAATATAAATTTGTTCTTTGAATTTTACCCAGGATTTAACTCAAGGTTCTAGAACAAACACATTTTGGCTGCTGGTTGTGTATTTATCACAAATCAAATACAGAAAAAAAACGCATGAAATGCCTGACAGGAAACGTCACTTCAACAGTTTGTTTGTTGCCCCAACTCGACCCAGCAAAATACCAAGTCGAAAGACGCTTTAGTGTCGAAAATTTTGGATGCGATCGATTTTAAGGGTCGGGGCCTCAAAACACCTCAGTTTTTTTTCTCGTTGAAAGCCTGGTACACAGTTAAAGTGAAAACTAAATCTTAAAATTCCCTTCCCACAGCTTATATTTTACAACCAAAACAAATATTTTGATAGATGTCATACTTTTCCACGCTTTGACAGATGTCATACTTTTCCACGCTTCCACAACGTGGAGCTTATTAATTTTTCACTTCATTATGGGTTAGTTTACTAAACTTTAAGCAAAAAAGAGAGTTGTTATTTTCTGAAAAAATAAAATCACAGTTGGGTAGAAGTTTGTTTAAGGTATGAAAACATTAACTGTTCTGTTTTCGTTTTTGCCAAAATATAATTATTTTGAATGTGCAAGAAGTTTGAATGCAACAACGACAAAAAAAGAATCTTCGAAAAAAATTAACGGACATAGAAATATCACGGTTGTCAAGCCTTTCATCAAACTCCTTAAGAGGTCTGCACATCGAAAAATTGAAGAGTAACGTGTAGATTGCAATGCTATATCAGAAAAATACTCCAATACTAAGGATAGCCATAGCAGGCGCCAAAGTGATCAGATTTCATGACATTATTCATTACTAAACCTAACCCTCGTTAACAATGCGTCAAAGCAAGTGACATTTTCTGTTCACTTTCTGGAGTTCACTTGCTGTTGGCGTTGAATAACGTTGAATTGTTGTTCTGATGTGCCAACTAATAGCGAGTTTTATTCAAGAAAAGATTTGTTCTTTCTGTCAAAAGATTTGATCTTTTTCATTTTTGCAAGTTTTATTGCAAAAAAAAGAGTAATTCTAGATCATTTCTCAACACCAAAGATTGCATCACTGATGGGTTGGGAGATGATACCTGAACACTTTTCTGTCCAACGCCAGATGCCAAACAATTTGTTATTTTTTGTAGTTTGTTGTGAAATTGTGCCAGTCTGTGATAAATAAACCAAAAATAAACATATTATAATGAACGAAGAACTTAATATGCACTGCACATACTTTAATTATCCAAATAATTTTAATTTATCCAATGATTAATTCTTCCAATGACAAAAAGTCAAATTCGAATTGTCATGGATACCCAAAACAAGTTTCATTGAAAAGAGCAATTCTCGATTTCGAGAACAATTCTTCCAAATTTGAATGAAACTCGCTGTCGCTAAAAGATGCCTTTTTACTTTCAAAATTATAACATCCCATCTTTATTTTCCCTCCTCAAAAGAGATACTTTATTTAAAATAAAGAGAATTTCTTTTCCACAAAAAGCTCTCTCATAAAAAAGTTACAAGAAACGCCTGAAAATATAACCCACATTTATTGATCATGTAAAATGGAGTCAACTTTGAATTTCCATTGCATACTTTTTTACAGTAGAAAAGAGTACACTGCAGTTTATTAAATTTAAAAAACAACGATATTTTTCGTTTGTAGCTCTGCAATAATGCTTTTAAAAAAAAAAATAACAAGGTATTGCTTAACTTATTGCGTAGAACTACCACTAATCACTATAACACACAACGAAATTGTGAGATTTCTTAAAAATGATTGAACGTCTTGTTAACCGAAAAGTTTAAATCATTTTGAAGAACCCTCACAAAGTATACAATACCTTTGTTTTTGAAAAAAGTCTTCCCGATCCCGACAGATCTGGAAGTCCTATACCGATCGAGTATCTACCAGCTGAGAATACACTGAGTTCCAAGGTTCGCTTGATGATTCTTTATCAAGGACGACCAACGACAACAATTGCAGTGGGAGATCCTTTGACATTCCGTTTGGAGGCTCAAGATGGCTACAACCACGTGACGGATATCTTTGCAACAAATGTCGTTGCCAGAGATCCATATTCTGGAAGAAGTATTCAACTTATTGATCGATTTGGGTAAGCAAAAACTAACTTTACAATTGTATCGAATTTTATAAATTGTTCATTTAGATGTCCTGTGGATCCTTACGTCTTCCCTGAACTTGATAAACTTCGAGATGGTGACACCTTGGAAGCAAGATTCAATGCCTTTAAGATTCCTGAATCGAACTTCTTGGTATTTGAAGCAACTGTCAGATCTTGCCGCGAGGGTTGCCAGCCAGCTTATTGTCCTGGACCTTCTGGTCGCCAGGAGCCTTCGTTTGGACGTCGTAGAAGATCTTTGAATGAGACCGAGATCAATTTGATCGAAGACGGTGAAGAAAACAATTCAACAGTTTTGAATGAAGGAGATTTTAACAAAAGTTAGTTTTAAGTTCCATATTTGAAAACATTTCCTAAAAAAACAAAAATTTACTTTCAGCATCAACAGAAGTAGATGACGCTAAGAGTGAAACAATAGAGATAGAAGAACCAGAGCAAGTTCGAGAAATGATTGAAGTGAGTTTAATGTTCACCTTTTTTAAAAGAAAGTGTGTTGAATTCTTCTATGGTTAGGTCTTTGAAACGCGAGAAGAGATCGAAAAGGACTCGTACCCTAGAAAACTAGTCGCACCAGTTGAAACCGTCTGTCTGTCTCCATCGGAATATCATGGGTTGCTCACAGCTGTCATCTTACTTATGATTCTACTGATGAGCATCAGTCTTGTGTCTGGACTAGCTTATAGGTAAACTTTATTTAACTTTTTTTTTAACCTGTCGAGAAATGTTACTTAAAAATTTAACCCTATACTTTCAGACGCTATTGGAAGACGATGTCTAAGAATCGCATAGCAGATCGTAACTCTCCAGTGACGTCATTTTCTCCATCTTCTTTAAGAACTCACGAGAGATTTAGTGAGATTGGTCAAATCAACAATGGATCCGCATCTGCAAGATCTAATCAATTTCGACCGAACTTGTCAATGTTTGGAGGAGGATTGCAAAAGACATTTGCCACAGGGTGAGCGTGGAAATATTATTTATTTTAACTTTCGTTGACTTTCGTTAATATGTAAATATTTTTTTAGAAACCTGGCCAGAATGTGTCAGATTCCAGTGATGAATCCAATACGAAATAATTCCTCGAGTAATCAATTTGATGACCCAAGCGAACCGATTTATACAGATCCATCACTCTTTGAGAGATCAAGGTAACTGTTTAGTTTTTGAACTTGTGCAGGAAGATTCCAATTGCTGTTTTTTGTTTATCCTGTCAACAAGATTTAGTTAACCAATATCAAATATGATATTGGATTGCACTAACATTTTTACGCTTTGGTCGTTATTTTCAAGTTCTATTCAGACTCGTAGGTGTTCTTTAAATTGAATGGAAACATAGAACACCAACGAAATGGAAAACAAAATGAAACCTTTCCATCGGTATACCATTCATTTCTGTTTACCATACTTCACAATCAGCTGTCAAAATTGCGTTCCCTAAATGTGGCAAGAACACCGAAACTCACCAAAAACTTGACGATAAATGTTTGACAGATAAATGTTTCGTTTTAGGGACATTTTTGTGTGAGAAGATTTACGGTATCTTATTACAGAATTTTGAGCTTTAAGACCAACGAGCTTCAATCAATTATGGCTCTGCATTAGAAATGAAATAAATGTCTTTCATTTATAAATTCGAATCTATTAACAAATTTAAAAAATAATTTAATGTAACTAACAAGTTTTTCACAACTATTTTGCTTTTTTTACAGGTCTTTACGAAGTCTTTCCGAGGAGGGTGACAACCATAATGTCTGAATTCAGAATTGAAATTCTGGTAATAACCAAAAATTAAAGATGACTATGCTCATCTTTACCTAGAACTAGAACCAACGCGATCATACTAAAATCAAAGCATACATTATTTTTTAAGAACTTAACTTTTTTATATCTATGTGTATCAATAGTCTGTACTTTAGTTAAGTGAAAAAAAACAGTTTGTATTACATTTTACATACAATATTTAGAAGCTCATACAGTTTGCACCTGTGATTGATTATGTGGAGGTGAGTTTGATCATCAATTTAAAACAAAATTAACGAGGTCATCGTAGACTTTTTTAAGAGAATTTTAACGAATACAAACTTACAGTATCTTGCACAAGAAAATGTTTTAAAATATTTTCTTAATATTTGATCCATAAGAAAACAAAAACATTACTTTGTATTGATTTAAGCTGCCCTAGAATGTGTGGTAGATTTTTTTTTTGAATTAATGTTATTCCGTATAACATAATTGCATTTATACATACTCTAAGATGTAATTACGAGCTTAAGTTTTATGAAATAAATATTCCATAACAAAAGAGTTGCAAACTTGTTTTTTTTTAAATTGGCTTTTCCCAGAATCACGAATCATCTTTTCTTCCCTAAAAGATTAAATGTTTTGATGTGAAACAGAACGAAGCTTGGAGTCAAAACATGATACAACTAATAAAGATATGGCATTGCGCACGATGCTATACAAAACGCCAAACCATTGTCAAACTTCGTGTGTTCTTATGACGTAAAGCGCACAAATACATTGACATACTATATACATATTTATATATTATGTCAATGTGTAGAATGTATAGAGGGTAGAACGAAACAAAAATCAAACGGGAATGCGAAAACGAAAAGGCGCAAACTTCAGGTATTCTTATGACGAGATGCGCAGAACAAATCAAAAATGAAAATTTGAAGGCGTTATCTCTAGTAGTTGTATCATGGAGTCAAAACATATTTTCATAAAACTGACGTCTCAACAAGGTATAATCTATTACTTTTTCATTCAGATTCTCCAAATAGGTTTTTTTTAAAAGCAAACGTGCAAGTTCAGTGTACCGAGCTACCCTGTCTGGATTTTTTTTTGTACTCTAATAGATGAACATAGATAGATTTATTGAATGGTACAGTGTAAGGAACAGTGATAAGACATGTCATTAGTTGTCGTCCCCCTGTGAAGTTTTGACACTTTATCAGAGAGTTTCTTATATAAAAATAATCCTAATACGCCATAGTGGCAGGGGGTTAATATCATACCTAGCTAAGAATTTAGAGGAATCGTCCTATGATGAATCATCGTCCTATGGGCAAGAGATAATTTTCAAATTATGTATACAATTATTTAACATTAATTTTTTTCGACATGATGACGAAAAGTTATATAATGTCTATAACAAATGTAAATTTGTACATTGATGTATACTTAATTTCAATTTGTAATGAAGAAAATTCAATTGCTGATAAGAGACGCCTATTACATAAAAAATTTCACTGCTAATGTGCCTTATGAAGAGGGCACCATTTGTCTTTCTCAGTCTTAAGCCAGGTTCATATCTTCATTATTTCATATCTCCGTTTCTATCCTCTGGGGGCTCAGCTTAAAACTTTGATTTTCATATTATTTGTGGTTTTATTTAATGATAATTTCATTTCGAAATTAGTTTGATGCTGTTATCTCTTGAAGAAGATTATGTTTCCACCGACCTAATATCGCTGGTGCAGAATGTCCAATATCATCCAATTCAGACCAAAGAAAATTGGTAATCATCTACCCATAGCCCTTGCGTATGAACCGTTTACGCCGCCAGCCCAAAATACACACCAAACAGTTACTTTATAGGGATTATGCAATGCCCGCCCGAACATAACACCCATTTTGATAAAAACAAATTGTATTATTTGCACGTGTTGTTGAACACTATATCCATCCATGGTGATTTGGCAAAACAAGCTGAATAAATGATAGCCAATTTGACAGATGTAGCTTCAACGAGATGGTCGCTATCAACTTACTGTCAAAGTTCAGAAGTACCTATTGAAAGACCAAGCAACCAAGTTGCAACAATATATTGTTGCTACAATTTTTGTAATGTTGAATTGAAAAAATGAACGCGCTACAGATGTTGTTTGAGTTACAATGTATGTATAATTTAAGATTCACAATTGCAAATCTTAAGCCGTATTCACAAGACAAGAAATGCCAAAGAAGCAGAAATGTGCTCCAATCAGTGATTATTAATATTCCCACAATAATTGTTTTTTAAATCGATAGGTATTTTACTTGAAATATTTATAGAATTTCTTAAGATAAGTACTAATGTCTTAAGGCTTCTTTATTTACTTTTTTTAATGATGGGTTATTTTACCCAACTTTGAGAGGTGTACAGCTATTTTGAAGATTAATTACGATTAAAAGCCGAAAACTATCGTATTAATAATAGGTTTTCTTATAAAACATCAGCACATTATTTGATTTTTCTATTTTTAGTTTTGACTATCTTTGAAGTAACTTTAAACGTTCGTTCGACCAAGTCGCATGCATTACCAACTATACGTAAACTTATCACATAATTTAAGCATGAAAACTTTCAACTGCAATAAATTGTCTCATTTTGGAATCCAAGCATGTTTTTTAGTGACAAAAACAAACAATTTAAATGCTTGAAACCTGCTCGTAAATACATACATACATATATGTGTTACATACAGTGATCAAATATCACAACACCATTAATGTAAATCTTAATTCGGTTCACAATAAGGGGCTTACATTTTTTATTGTTCTTTTTTTTGTTAGGAATTTTCTTTCGCAGAATTAATTGTTTTGATTAATTAAACGAATCAAGCAATAGTATCAAAATAAACCAACAAAATATGTTCAAATGGACAACGTCAGCAAACAACTAAAATGCACAATGCTATGGGAAAAATATTAAATTACAAACAAATTCTGCCCCTGCCGGCACACCCGTCGCCAAGCCACAACACTCTTTGGCAAACAAAAGTGTTTTAATACCTATTCTGACAAGTGAAACATGACCCAAGAAATGTTTTATTTTTGTATTGTTTATGCATTTTTTTTTTACGTTTCAGGGCTCATATACAAATTAAAAATTATTCACTGAATGACAATAAATTGTATTCATCAATAGGATATCCACTTTACAAACTCTAATCAGTCAAAAGTAACAGACAAAATTCTTCGCAACTTTCTAGGGACATTTTTTGTCTTTAAACAAATATGAAATTAACTATGTTGTGTGTGTGTCCATTTTGCAAAATAGAGTAACAAGCAGAATATTTTTGACAGTCGTGTCAAAGTAGCATGCCTATGCTTACTTTTCGTGTGACGTTACAATGTATACACATTATTATATTGTTATAATAATATGCACATTAGTATACATATATTTTTTTTATTTTTAAAGTCGTACAGCGATTACTTCAAATTCTAGATTCTAAAAGATGTTTTTCACTTAAGAAATAGGTACCTATAAATAATAAAAAATAAAAATTATGGTGAGATTTGGTTTTGAATCTGAATCAACTCAGCATATTTGGGGACTTCTGTGTATCTTAGACAAACGACATTGACATTTGAAATTACTTCCAATGTTAAATGGATATGCTTGATTTGTTATTAATAATAATTAATTGCTAACATTTTGAATCTAGATTAAGATTAAGTTTTCAAAATTGTGTGACTTCTGTCGTTTTTTCGACAAGGTTTAGCAAAGAAGTAGGCCATGGGGCTATTCGGGCCGATGCTTAAATACTAAGGGGGTATCCGCCCTACATCGTAAGCTTTCCAACTGCACACTTGATAAACGCCTCTTTGAATGATTGTAATACAGCTGTCATTAGAAAAGAACAAAAAGGGTAGACAACAGGGAAAATCAACTTTGAATCGCTGTCCTCCAACTTGTTCTGGTCTGTGTGAACGGATCCTAAATTCACAATAGATGTTCACTATAACTACGTCACAAATTCTTGATTGAAGGTTCAAGATTGGTCACAACAGATTTTCTATATACATTTTAATAGTAGGTTTAGCAAATTGGAAACTTAGCGACACTTACGATGCCTTATGACTCATCATAGTCTGGTTACATGTTTATTCATCACCAATTTTTTTTTTCTTGTAGATGCATACCTTGCCTTTATATCTATAGCATCAATTAAAAACATAACCATAAAAGAAATCTGATGGCTTACGAGATTCTTGGAAAAAAAAATATTTGTCTTAATATGTGAAAATATCAAGCTGACATAATGACAGCTGGATTGTGAGATCCAGACATTTAATTAAATTCTGTAACAATAAAATTATTTGAACACACCCATTCGAGCTAACATGTCTTTGGATTTGACTGTCTATCGTTCGAGTTTGGGATACTTTAAGCGTCTGTCACATCACATTTTTATTAAAATTACGTTTTTTATGCAGGTTTTCAATGATTTTACAAGATTGTTTAATTCATAAACCAACTCTTCCAACAATCGGCTGCGTATCTATATAAAATTTTTAAAACTATTTTTAAGAGCACACGTATCAAATCATTTTCAAAAAAAAAAAAATTCCAGACAGTTATATCTCTAAAAATAATTGAAGTCGTAAGAGGTACATCTGCCATTTTTGATACCACAATGACACTTCCTGATTCCAATCGAATGTGAAATGTTAATTAAACATTAATAAGACTAAAACATAAGAAAATATGCAGACTAACAAAATAAAGTCACGCACGTTCACCCCAAAATATAAAATTCTATCATGCTTTTAAAACCATTGCCAGATGCAAAAAGAATAATGTTTTAACTGATAAAGTACCTATTAACAGGTGTGCTCACTAATTGTCAACGTTCTGCCCACAATATTGACCAAAATCTTTACTATTTCTTATTGTTTCGCAATTTCACGAACGTGTGTGAACCAACGAAAAATTCTTGCAAGCTTTCTTCTATGCATTTCTTTATTGTCTCGATATTGTCATCTGTCTGCCTTTGTATGTGTGAATGTCTTGAAACTAAGACAATAAAATAAAACCAAAAAAAAAAAAAGAAAGAAATATGGAACAAAGCACGATCTCAAGACCAATGTCAAATAGATTTTCGTAATTTAATCCCAGACACAAGTTCGAAAAGCATTATAATCGAACCAGAACTTGCAGAAGATAGTTCACTGCTTCTACTGCTTTTCGGTCCTAAACTAACACAGTTCGTGGATTTTCGCATTATATGTACGATAGGATACGGTGTCCTAAGAAATAAATTAAACAAAAATTACTTGTGTTCTAAGAATGTCGATGAGTGAAATACTAAAATAATTTTCTGTGTAAAAAGTTATAAAAAAAAAATTTACTGAAGAGGTTTAAAAAATCAAAGGACACCATGAGAGACCCGAAAGTGTCCATACTCACAGTTCTTGTGAGTTTGGGATATTTACTTACAAACAGTGTCATCGATGCGAGATATGTTTCTCAATCACCAATTGGAGATGTAAGTTTTATATTTATATTTTTTAAGTCTTCTTTTGTTGTGGAAATTAAGAAATTTAACCATTAATTAGAAATTATTTAATTTATCTGCAATTTGTTACGAATTTGTATTCGATCAAGTTGATTGTGTAACATCCCTGGACTTTGTCACTAATAACGGAAATGGCCGATTCCAAAAGGGGAGTTTTGGCGTATTTTAATAAAATCCAGAAACTTTGTAGTTAAGGATTCAGTTTAAAAGTCAAATCTTCTTACAGACAAATACATTTGAAATTTAGTGAACATACCTACATAAATGTGAGTCAATGCAAAATACCTTTCTTTTCCAAGGCGGTCCTTTTAAAATTATTTTGATTCTGTTTAACAGTTTAACAAACAATTATTGGACTGAAAATATATGTATTTCAGTTATACCTATTCTGACATAATGTCAGCTGAGACTCATCTGTCAAAAAAAAGAAAATCAAGGGTCAATGTTAACTGGAATTAGCTTAAATCGTTCTTAGAAAATTCTTAAGCGCATTTAAAACTATCCAATTAGCATTTTTTTAAATATGAATTATAAAGTTGTATGAGATGTCTTTATTTAGTATAAACTTGTTCTTTTTGTTAGATAATTATTGTAAGTTACAACTGTTTTAAGAAGATGAAATTTTAATGTCACTTCCACTAGTAAATATCAGTCACTTTTGGATTTTGTTCGTGACACTGACACTATAAAGAAAGTTTCCTAAGATCTAAAGATTCCATTTTTATGAATATGAATGCGTTTTTTGACAGTTGGATATTCACTTCAACTAGTCTCACAGATGGTGAAATAAAAATGATTGGCTTGCCACGGGGTAACTTAATCCAAGTAAATTCGGCACATATGGTTCATTGCTGTTAAATTAAGAACATTTTGACAAACTATCTCGTATCTGCTTGCAACTTAACTTCGCAGTACTAATGGAACTGTGGTAGGTATCTAGATACGAGAATATTTCACAATTCTTTGTAATTCAAATATGCCATGCTACATGATTGTGCTTATCACGTTCAATGCATTGAAAAACACCTACATTTTGAAAACGCACGTTTTCGCTATTCGCAAAAAAACCCAAATTTGTATTATGTAACATAAAACACGCAATAAAAACGAACAAATAAATAAAAATGCAGTGCGAAGCAATACAGTATACACCGATTACGGTTTTTGCTTTGCATTTTGTTGTCTTTTGGGTTCGATTACACTTTTGTTAACAATATCTGTCACCTTGACTTTGAAACCAAACAACAGCAAGAACGTTGCTATAATATGTTATGACTCAAAGTAGAACAGATACAATAATTTTTTTTTTTGGTTTTTTTGTAGCAACACTTTGCCCCACCTGGTATGTTCTACGATGCACGTAGTGGTGCTTATCGTAGTTTTCCCGGTAATGGAAAACCACTTCTCTGTGATTATGTAAGTGACTAATCAATTTATTGGTAATTGAAACAAATTAATTTGGTTCTTCTATTTTAGAACAAACGTTGTGCAAACAACTATATAGGACCGAAATCTCACCCAGAACAAAAGGAATACTACTACGTATGTAAGAAGGATGCTGTGATCTTTGGAAAATGTCCAAGTTTGCATGTAAGTTTCAGTTCACGGCAAGCATTTATGTTATGAATCATACTGACAGAAATAATTTCTTTTTCAAAGATCTTCGATGATAAACGCAAGAAATGTATTAAGCAAAAATTTGTGACATTCCCTCCAGCTGATATTGTACCAGCTTGCAAGGAACAAGGTAAGTTCAATAATTTGGACTGTGTTATTAGCATCTTCGCCGAATACTGTCAAAACTTATAGCAGGTTTCCATGGCTGACCCATTTGCCAGTATCTGTATGGTTTGAACACTGTTTTGTTACGTCAGATAATACTGACAATCTGTCAAAAAAGAAATGTTAGTTTGAATATGACATTACATGACAGAAAGCCAATTGTCAGTCGTGTAAATGTGAAATTATTATGAAGTTTGATTATTCTCTAACACTTAAGACAATTCGACACTCTTTTACAACACATCTATCACTTAAACTTCAAATGATTGTGTTCTTTTTTTTATTAAGGACGTTTTCCTGTTCCGTCAAACTGCTCATTGTTTTACTTATGTGATTTTGATGGTCATGATTTCAAAAAGCAAGTATTCTGCTGTCCTGGTTCATCCACTTATTCTCCGATGACAAGAAGGTGCTCTTATCATAACAAATGCATACCGACGCAAGTAAGTGTAATGACATTATAGCTATTTTGCATCTTCTACCAACGCAACTTTTCTATTTATTTTCTGATAGATCTCTGACCAAAGTGCTTATGTGTCATCCGATTGCGAGGATAAGTTTCCACCCTGTTCTAAGCCTGGAACTTATCGTTCTCCTCTGGATTGTTCCTTATATTACACCTGCAGCTGTAAAATAGATGGGGCTTTCCTTCAAACACGTTTTAAGTGTCCTGAAGGGACATGCTATGATACAATCCAAGGAAAATGCCTTCCAGGTTCTCAATGCAATTATATGACAGCAGCTGATATGCTTGGTCCAATTCCCTCAACTTTTTCCTCTGAAGAAATTTCCGAAGAAATTGATGACTCTTGTGAAACATCAGAAGAGGATGAAACAGTATTACCAACACAGCAAGGTATTTTTGTAAAAAAAAAATTAACTAAAAAGATTTCATTGTAATTTAAAACTCATTTGTGCACATCTACATTTTTAATCCTTTTTAACCTCTCCCCCTTTCCAATAACTACATTCCCTTAATACTGGTCGTTTTAAAAAATGATGTATTCAGATGAAAACATTAGACAAGTTAAGACTGCCCATGTGAACATTAATATGCCAATCAAAATTGGCCAAAAGTTTAAGGCTGCCTATGAAGATTTGATGAAAGGTAAGGTTCGCAGAAAAAAAAAATATAGCCCACACTTGCAACACACCAAAATTAAAGCCACTAAGTGATTGGCCAACACAAGCATTTGACCATGTTCAATAAGGGTTTGATATTACGCCAGCTTACTTAAAATTAAGAATTTTTCATTTTCATTCAACAAAACATTCATTCTAACGAGAAATTAACTCCTCTTATCATTTTTCCTGATTCTCTCAAAACTCACCTTCACATGTACAATGTTGCTTTAATTTCTTGTGCCGTAACCGTTTTCAACGAAAAAGTTAAGCATAATAGAGAAAATTAAATTATTTCAAATTCAGTGAAAAATGTTAAGCAAAACGGCTCTGCAAAGTCAGTTCATAATACTAGATTCAATTCAAAAGATAACTGTCAAGCACGGAACCCAAGAAAATTGAACATGGCCATTCTAAAACAATAATTTATAATTACTATATGACTGATAAACGACGCCAGAAAACACATGTAAATGATAACTATCGATTGTCCTTTCACCCTAAACTACACTAATACCTGAACATAACCAAGTAGGCACACATAAAACAGAAAACTACTTCTAAACGAATGAGATATAATATAAATATCAATATAATTTTCATTTCAGCAGCTCATCCGCCAACATTACCAACCACGCCAGCACTTCCGCCTCCGGCAGAAATAGTTCCACCCGAACTTCCCCCAATTTTATCGCAGACAGTACCGCAACCACTACCAATAGAACTTGCCCCAGCTTCTCCATCGACAACAACATTCCCGATAGCATCGGTACCCGAAATAACACCAATAGGAGCGATTCCACCAGTAGACCATATTCCATCTACAATTCCACCAACACTCACATATACAGGTCTTCCAGTAGAGCCCGCACTTCCAGATCCACCCACTACACCACTTCCATTACCGATAATCGATCCATTGGATCTTACTCCACTCCCACCATTAGATCCACTGCCACCATTAGCTCCACTGGAGCCATTAGCTCCACTCGCACCATTAGCTCCACTGCCATCCTTGGCACCACTTGAGCCCTTAGCTCCACTGCCACCATTAGATCAACATCTTCCTCCAGCAGATCCACTCCTAAATCCAGCAACCCCTCTCGACCCAGTCTTTCCCTTGCCAATAGCAGCTCCTGTCCAACCAACACTTCCACTACTGCCAACAGTAGATCCTGTTTCACCAGCAATTCCACTACCAACAGTAGAGCCTCTCCTACCCTCACCTCCATCAGTGGCTCCTGTACCACCAGTACTACCACAACCACCACTTGATACTCTTCCACCAGCACTTCCACTACCAACAGTGGCTCCTGTCCTACCAGCACTTCCACTACCACCAGTAGTGGATCTCCCAGCAGCAATTCCGCTGCCACCAGTTGATCCTATTTCACCAATAACTCAAATACCACCTGTTGGTCCTCTACCTCCAGCGCTTCCAATGCCAATTCCTTTACATCCTTCAATTCCCAAGTCCGAGGAATCATGTGAAGACGATGAAATCCCAATACCACTTCCCTTCCCACTTCCACCTGTGGCTCCCTCCCCCCCAACATTACCACTTACACCGATAGCTTCTCTGCCACCAGCACTTCCACCAGTAGATCCTCTTCCACCAGCACTTCCACTACCACCAACGGCTCCGATCGCACCAGAAGTACCACTTAAACCAGATGGTCCTCTCCCACCAGCACTACCTCCAGTAGAACCTCTTCCACCAGCACTTCCACTCCCACCAGTTGCTCCTCTACCCCCAGCTCTCCCCTTACCACCAGTAAACCCACTCCCACCTGCGCTTCCACTACCACCAATTGATCCTCTTCCACCAGCACTTCCACCAGTAGTTCCTCACCCACCAACAGTTCCACTTCCACCAGTTTCTCCTATCCCACCAGCACTTCCACTACCACCAGTGGCTCATCTCCCACCAACAGTTCCACTTCCACCAACACTACCACCAGTAGATCCTCTTCCCCCAGCACTTCCACCGGTAGCACCTATACCACCAGCCCTTCCCCTTCAACCACTTGATTCGCTGACACCAGCCCTTCCAATAGGTACAGTCGTTCTACCACCATTGCCGCCAGTATTTCCCCTGCCACCAACGCTTCCATTGCCTCCATCACTTTCAAAATTGGAGGAATCGTGTGAAGAAGATGAGCTCCCAATACCAATTCACCCAACACTTCCACTACCACCAGTAGCTCATCTCCCACCAGCACTTCCACCAGTAGGTCCACTACCACCAGTAGATGCTTTCCCACCAGCATCTACATTACCACCTGTAAATACTCTCCCACCAGCACTTCCGCTACCACCAGTTGATCCCCTTCCACCACCACTTCCACTCGCACCTGTAGATCCTCTGTCACCATCTCTTCCTTTACCCCCAGTAACTCCTCTCACACCTGCGCTTCCACTACCAATAGTTGATCCTCTTCAACCAGCACTTCCGTTTCCACCAGTTCTTCCTGTCCCACCGACAGTTCCACTTCCACCCGTGGCTAATCTAACACCAGAACTTCCACTTCCGCCTGTACATCCTCTACCACCAGCTCTTTCATTGACTATTCCTGTGTCTCCTTCACATCCTAAGACCGAGGAATCATATGAGGACGATGAAATCCCAATTTCACTTCCCTTGCCACATCCACCAGTGGCTCCTCTTCCAATATCACCTTCACTGCCACCAGTGGCCCCTCTCCCACCAGCACTTCAACTACCACCAGTAGCTCCACTCCCACCTGCCCTCCCGCTACCACCAGTGGCTCCTCTTCCACCAACACTTCCGCCGGTAGCTAATCTCCCACCAGCACTTCCACCTTTAGATCCGATACCACCAGCTCTTCCATTGCCAGTTCCTGTACCTCCACATCCAAAGTCCGAGGAATCATCTGAGGACGATGAAATCCCAATACCTCTTCCACCTGTGCCTCCTCTCCCACCATCACTTCCACTGGCACCAGTAGCTCCTCTCCCACCATCACATCCACTACCAGCAGCTCCCCTCCCACCTGCACTTCCATTACCACCAGTTCATCCTCTACCGCCAGCACCTCCACTACCGCCGGTATCTCCGCTACCACCGGTATCTCCGCTACCACCAGCACATCCAATTCCACCAGTTGATCATCTCCCACCAATAATTCCACCAGTAGATCCTGTTCCTCCAGCACATCCATTGCCACCAGTAGCTCCTTTACCACCAACACTTCCACTGCCACCAGTGGCTCCTCTCCCACCTTCACTTCCACTACCATCAGCACCTCCCCTCCCACCTGCACTTCCATTACTACCAGTTGATCCTCTACCGCCAGCACTACCACTCCCACCGGTATATCCTCTACCACCATCACTTCCACTACCACCAGGAACTCCAATCCCACCAGCCTTACCACTTGAACCAGTAGATCCTCTTCCACCAGCAGTTCCACTTCCACCAGTCGCTCCCCTTCCACCAGTACTTCCACTATCACCAGTAGCTCCAATCCCACCAGCCTTACCACATCCACCAGAAGATCCCCTTCCACCAGCACTTCCACTACCACCAGTGACTCCTCTCCCACCAGCACCTCCACTACCACCAGTGGTTCCTCTCCCACCAGCTCCTCCATTACCACCTGTACTACCGCTTCCACCTGTGGCTCCTCTCCCACCAGCACTACCACTTCCACCAGTAGATCCTCTTCCACCAACACTTCCGCTTCCACCAGTTAATCATCTCCCACCAATACTTCCACCAGTAGATCCTGTTTCTCCAGCACATCCAGTGCCACCAGTAGCTCCTTTACCACCAACACTTCCACTGCCACCAGTGGCTCCTCTCCCACCTTCACTTCCACTACCACCAGCACCTCCCCTCCCACCTGTACTTCCATTACCACCAGTTGATCCTCTACCGCCAGCACTACCACTCCCACCGGTATCTCCTCTACCACCATTACTTCCACTACCACCAGTAGCTCCAATCCCACCAGCCTTACCACTTCCACCAGTAGATCATCTTCCACCAGCACTTCCACTACCACCAGTGACTCCTCTCCCTCCAGCACCTCCACTACCACCAGTGGTTCCTCTCCCAGCAGCTCCTCCATTACCACCTGTACTACCGCTTCCACCTGTGGCTCCTCTCCCACCAGCACTACCAATTCCACCAGTAGATCCTCTTCCACCAGTTGATCATCTCCCACCAATTCTGCCACCAGTAGATCCTGTTCCTCCAGCACATCCAGTGCCACCAGTAGCTCCTTTACCACCAACGCTTCCACTGCCACCAGTGGCTCCTCTCCCACCTTCACTTCCACTACCACCAGCACCTCCCCTAACACCTGCACTTCCATTACCACCAATTGATCCTCTACCGCCAGCACTACCACTCCCACCGGTATCTTCTCTACCACCATCACTTCCACTATCACCAGTAACTCCAATCCCACCAGCCTTACCAATTGAACCAGTAGCTCCTCTCCCACCAGCAGAGTCACTTCCACCAGTGGCTCCCCTTCCACCATCACTTCCTCTTCCGCCGGTAGCTCCTCTCCCACCAGCACTTCCACCATTAGATCCGATACCACCAGCTCTTCCATTGCCAGTTCCTGTACCTCTTCATCCAAAGTCCGAGGAATCATGTGAAGACGATGAAATCCCCATACCGCTTCCACCTGTGGCTCATCTCCCACCATCACTTCCACTACCACCAGTGGCTCCTCTTCCACCAGCAGTTCCACTTCCACCAGTGGCTCCTCAACTACCAGCACTTCCACTGCCACCAGTGGCTCCTCTCCCACCATCACTTCCACCAGTAGCTCCAATCCCACCAGCCTTACCACTTCCACCAGTAGGTCCTCTTCCACCAGCACTTCCACTACCACCAGTGACTCCTCTCCCACCAACACCTCCACTACCACCAGTGGATCCTCTCCCACCAGCTCCTCCATTACCACCTGTACTACCGCTTCCACCTGTGGATCCTCTCCCACCAGCACTACCACTTCCACCAGTAGATCCTCTTCCACCAACAATTCCGCTTCCGCCAGTTGATCATCTCCCACCAGCACCTCCATTACCACCAGTGGTTCCTCTCCCAGCAGCTCCTCCATTACCACCTGTACTACCGCTTCCACCTGTGGCTCCTCTCCCACCAGCACTACCACTTCCACCAGTAGATCCTCTTCCACCAACAATTCCGCTTCCACCAGTTGATCATCTCCCACCAGCACCTCCATTACCACCAGTGGTTCCTCTCCCAGAAGCTCCTCCATTACCACCTGTACTAACGCTTCCACCTGTGGCTCCTCTCCCACCAGCACTACCACTTCCACCAGTAGATCCTCTTCCACCAACACTTCCGCTTCCACCAGTTGATCATCTCCCACCAATACTTCCACCAGTAGATCCTGTTCCTCCAGCACATACAGTGCCACCAATAGCTCCTTTACCACCAACACTTCCGCTGCCACCAGTGGCTCCTCTCCCACCATCACTTCCACCAGTAGCTCCAATCCCACCAGCCTTACCACTTCCACCAGTAGATCCTCTTCCACCAGCACTTCCACTACCACCAGTGACTCCTCTCCCACCAGCACCTCCACTACCACCAGTGGTTCCTCTCCCACCAGCTCCTCCATTACCACCTGTACTACCGCTTCCACCTGTGGCTCCTCTCCCACCAGCACTACCACTTCCACCAGTAGATCCTCTTCCACCAACACTTCCGCTTCCACCAGTTGATCATCTCCCACCAATACTTCCACCAGTAGATCCTGTTCCTCCAGCACATCCAGTGCCACCAGTAGCTCCTTTACCACCAACACTTCCACTGCCACCAGTGGCTCCTCTCCCACCTTCACTTCCGCTACCACCAGCACCTCCCCACCCACCTGCACTTCCACTACCACCAGTAGCTCCTCTCCCACCATCACTTCCACCAGTAGCTCCAATCCCACCAGCCTTACCACTTCCACCAGTAGATCCTCTTCCACCAGCAGTTCCACTTCCACCAGTGGCTCCTCTCCCAGCACTTCCTCTACCACCTATAGCTCCTCTCCCACCAGCACTTCCACCATTAGATCCTATACCACCAGCTCTTCCATTGCCAGTTCCTGTACCTCCACATCCAAAGTCTGAGGAATCATGTGAGGACGATGAAATCCCCATACCGCTTCCACCTGTGGCTCATCTCCCACCATCACTTCCACCACCACCAGTGGCTCCTCTTTCACCAGCACTTCCACTTCCACCAGTGGCTCCTCTCCCACCAGCACTTCCACTGCCACCAGTGGCTCCTCTCCCAGCATCACTTCCACCAGTAGCTCCAATCCCACCAGCCTTACCACTTCCGCCAGTAGATCCTCTTCCACCAGCACTTCCACTACCACCAGTGACTCCTCTCCCATCAGCACCTCCACTACCACCAGTGGTTCCTCTCCCACCAGCTCCTGCACTACCACCTGTACTACCACTTCCGACAGTGTCTCCTCTCCCACCAGCACTTCCTTTACCACTAGCATCTCCTCTCCCACCAGCACTTCCATTACCCCCAGTTGATCCCTTACCGCCAGCACTACAACACCCACCGGTATCTCCTCTACCACCAGTAGCTCCAGTAATAACAGCCTTACCACTTCCACCAGTAGATCATCTTCCACCAGCACTTGCACTCCCACCCGTAGCTTCTCTAGCTCTTCCAATGCCAGTTCCTTTACCTCCTTCATATCCCAAGTCTGAGGAATCATCTGAGGACGATGAAGTCCCAATACCACTTCCCTTGCCACTTCCACCTTTGGCTCCTCTCCCACCAACACTTTCACTGCCACCAGTGCCTCCACTCCCACCAGCACTACCATCAGTAGAACCTCTTCCACCAGCACCTCCACTACCACCAGTTTCTCCAATCCCACCAGCACCTCCATTGCCACCTGCAGCTCCTCTCCCACCAGTACTTCCACTTTCGCCAGTAGCTCCTATTCCACCAGCATCTCCATTACCACCCGTAAATACTCTCCCACCAGCACTTCCACCAGGAGATCCTCTTCCGCCAGCACTTCCGCTTCCACCAACTGCTCCTCTCCCACCAACAGTTCCACTTCCACCAGTAGCTCCCCTCCCACCAGTACTTCCGCTTCCACCAACCGCTCCTCTCCCACCAGCACTTCCACCATTAGATCCTATACCACCAGCTCTTCCACTGCCAGTTCCTGCACCTCCACATCCAAAGTCCGAGGAATCATCTGAGGACGATGAAATCCGAACACCGCTTCCGATGCCACTTCCACCAGTGGCTCCTCTCCAACCATCGCTTCCACTACCACCAGTAGCTCCACTCCCACCAGCACTACCACTTCCACCAGTAGATCCTCTTCCAGCAGTTCCACTTCCACCAGTGGCTCCTCTTCCACCAGTACTTCCGCTACCACCAGTGGCTGCTCTCCCACCAGCACTTCCTCTACCACCTGTAGCTCCTCTCCCACCAGCACTTCCCCTACCACCAGTGGCTCCTTTGCCACCAGCACTTCCACTTCCGCCGGTAGCTCCTCTCCCACCAGCACTTCCACCATTAGATCCTATACCACCAGCTCTTCCATTGCCAGTTCCTGTAGCACCACATCCAAAGTCCGAGGAATCATGTGAGGACGATGAAATCCCAATACCACTTCCCTTGCCAGTTCCACCAGTGGCTCCTCTCCCACCATCAGTTCCACTACCACCAGTGGCTCCCCTCCCACCTGCACTTCCATTACCACCAGTTCATCCTATACCGCCAGCACTACCACTTCCACCGGTATCTCCTTTACCACCAGCACTTCCACTGCCACCAGTGGCTCCTCTACCACCTTCACTACCACCAGCACCACCCCTCTCACCAGCACAATTACCACCAGTTGATCTTCTACCGCCAGCACTCCCACCGGTATCTCCTATACCACCATCACTTCCACTACCACCAATAGCTCCAATCCCACCAGCCTTACCACTTCCACCATCACAAGTGACTCCTCTCCCACCAGCACCTCCACTTCCACCAGTGGTTCCTCTCCCACCAGCTCCTCCATTACCACCTGTACTACCGCTTCCACCTGTTGCTCCTCTCCCACCAGCACTACCACTTCCACCAGTAGATCCTCTTCCACCAACACTTCCGCTTCCACCAGTGGCTCCTCTCCCACCAGCTCTTCCTTTACCACCAGTAGCTCCACTCCCACCTGCGCTCCCACTACCACCAGTGGCTCCTCTTCCACCATCACTTCCACTACCACCAGTAGCTCCACTCCCACCAGCACTACCACTTCCACCAGTACATCCTCTTCCACCAGCAGTTCCACTTCCACCAGTGGCTCCTCTCCCACCAGCTCTTCCTGTACCACCAGTAGTTCCACTCCCACCAGCACCTCCATTACCACCTGTAGGTCCACTCCCACCAGCACTTCCTCTACCACCAGTGGCTCCTCATCCACCATCACTTCCACTTCCGCCACTAGCTCCTCTCCCACCAGCAGTTCCACCATTAGATCCTATACCACCAGCTCTTCCATTGCCAGTTCCTGTACCACCACATCCAAAGTCCGAGGAATCATGTGAGGACGATGAAATCCCAATACCACTTCCCTTGCCAGTTCCACCAGTGGCTCCTCTTCCACCAGCTCTCCCTCTACCACCAGTGCTTCCTCTCCCACCAGCACTACCACTTCCACCAGCAGATTCTCTCCCACCAGCACTGCCACTACCACCAGTTTCTCCACTTCCACCAGTGGCTCCTCTCCCAACAGTACTTCCGCTTCCACCAGTTTCTCCTCTTCCACCAGCACTTCCTTTACCACCTGTAGCCCCAGTCACACCAGCACTTCCGCTACCACCAGTGGCTCCTCTCCCACCAGCAATCCCACTTCCACCAGTGGCTCCTCTCCCACCAGTACTTCCGCTACCACCAGTTTCTCCTCTTCCACCAGCACTTCCTTTACCACCTGTAGCCCCAGTCCCACCAGCACCTCCGCTACCACCAGTGGCTCCTCTCCCACCAGCAATGCCACTACCACCAGTAGCTCCTCTCCCACCAGCATCTCCATTACCAACTGTAAATCCTCTCCCACCTGCACTCCCACTACCACCAGTGCTACCTCTTACACCAGCACTTCCTCTTACGCCAGCCCTTCCGCTACCACCAGTTGCTCCTATCTCACCAGCACTACCGCTAACACCATTAGCCCCATTGCCTCCTGTGGTTCCAACTCCACCAGTTTTACCTCAAATAGGAAATGTAGATGACTGTCAAAGTTTCTCGCTAAGTTCTGACACAATCGATTCAAGTTCATCCCTAATTGATTCTTATGACGATATTAAAAGACCAAAATTAAAAATTACTGCCATGGAACCTTTTGATCTTGTAGTAAGATTTTGTACCTCGAAGTGCGGAGTTGACCATAAGCACAATGTCCTCAGTGGTAAGTTTTTAAATCTTCATTATTGTCAATAATTTCTGGGATAATTCTGACCTTGTTTTTTTATTTTCCAGGTAACAAAAATAAGGGCATTTTTATAGACTGGATCAAGCCTAAGAGCTCAAACTCGAAGCTTTCTTTGCGTACTTGATCATAATTACAACATACATAAGTGTAGTTCTTACTTGGTCTATTTATTACCCCTCTTCCATTAGACAGAGTGTGACATTGTTGCGGTCTACTGTGGAAATTACTTCTATTAGTCTTAGTGAGGCACATTGTAAGTGTCTTAACTCGGATTTTCTTATGATTGCATGTGATACTATTTTTAACTCTTTTTTTATACTTCCCTTTTTATACCTAGTGTTATAATTTTTTCCATATTTACAATATTGTAAAACGTATATATTATATAAGCTCTTTTTAAGTTTAATTTGATATGAGGACCATTTTTAAATTTAAATGTTTTTGTGCCGTTTGGTTTTATTTGAACTTAACGCGGTTCTAAACGCTAAATGCAGTAGAATACATTTTCTATTCGTTTCTTTTTTTAATCATTCCGAATTCCATTTCCTTAAGTGACAGTTCGTATTTTAATTTTTAACTAATATGCTGTCTAGTCCCTTTATCCTTACATAACCATTTTTTTATTTAATTTGTATATAAGTCAAAACAAATGGAGATTCTCTTCTTTAGTAAATCAAATCTATTACAATCTTATAAGAACATATTAAAGCAAACCGATATTAAACCTTGTTTGATTTAATCCATTAGCTTTTTTGAAAAAAAATGTTTGTACTTTTTTATCAATTAGTAATAATTAGTAATATAAAAAAATATATAAATAATCAAAAATTAAACATGAATTGTTATTTTATCTTGTTTTATAAGCTTGCAAACACTTTTTCAGTTTTCTTTTCGCTTCTTTGGTGGCAGTTTTCTAATAGGGATATCTTTTTGACAGCTTGGACAGCCCAGACAACAGAACATATTGTATATAGAACCTATAGTAATATTACTTACTAACCGCGGACGGCAAAGCAAGGCATAAACTCATTTCAGATTATGGGTGTAGAAGGAAGAAATGGAAGGAGGTAAGGAACATGAGTCTTCGATCGCTCTTGCTATTGGCGACTTTCTTACACATTTGCCTCCTCAGCAGGACTCTTTAGGTGCAAAATATGGCAATACTAAAAGCTCCCAAGTGATATTACTACAGGTTCTATTTACAATATGTTCTGTTGTTTGGGCTGTCCAAAAATTCACGGTATATTTTTAAGTTTGAACATCATTTCCAAACATGGCGTTGAACAGTTAAACTTGATTTAGTTAAAACACTTCGATATGCAAGACAAAAGTGTCTTGAGTCTATACTGTTCTTTGGTTTAAGATGAAACGCTAGTTTTGTTCTTTGAACTTTACAAAGGGTCAACCCAGGTTTTCTTGACAATCTTCAGAGTAGTCAATAAAAAACTGATTTTTAGTTCTCAAAAAATGTAAAATCAAATGCAAAAGAAATACACAAGAAATGCTTGACAGCAAACGTCACTTCAACAGCTGATTCGTTACCTCAACTCTATTTACAGAAATTCGCACTTCACAAACAAGTCTTGTAAGACGTCAGTGCAGATCACTCCATTCTACAAACTCTGCCGAAAAGGTAAAGGTGGACTGATTCAAAGTGCCGGATGCTAAGATGCTGGTAATATACAAGCCCTCCCTGTTTTGGTTAACCGATAGTCTGTTATCATCTTTTTGGTCCCCTTTTTATGTTTGGATACGGGGACAGACATCTGGAGTGGAGATTGAAAAATGTATCTCCAACTTGCTTGTGATTCCTACTAAACAACATAAATACACATAGTTATTTGACATTAAATAAATGTAGCAACAATCTTCCGAGGAACTGGAGCTGGAAAAAGACACAGAAAAATAATTTAGAATATTAGTATTTCTTCAAAGTGCATGTTGGCGAACTCTGTGGCTCCATTATGCTTATTTCATGAAAGGTAGCTTAATACAATCATAGCTTTTACTCCCCCAAACAAACTTTGATAACATGCTGGGTAACTGGCTATCAGATTTTGTTGTTGTATTGCATTTGCTTATATATTTTGCTCTGAGATATCAGTTTAAAGAAAATAAAATTTTGTTTTTGTATATGGGGTAATTGACTTTGAACTACTTTCTGTACTTACAAAGAAAATCGAAATGGTTGGAAAACTATTTTTACAGCGCATGTGTACCTATGCGTTCGCCCCCCGTAGCCAGCCACTTACAGAAACAAAATTCTTCTTTAGCAGACAGGAAAAAATGCAATAACATTAATTTTGTGTGACCGATTTGTTTAATAACTGTGCTAGCCCAATAAAAAAGGTGTATGCCACTCCCAAAGTTGAGATTTTTTATTGCCAAGGCAATTACTATGAGGTTAGTGACATTCAATTTTAGCTTCCAGCTCAATTCGAACAAAACTGCTTATAACTTGGATTTTTTCAAATGAGATTTTTAATGGATATAGCGATTATGAATGTATTTAATGATTCTTGAACCACAACCTGCAACTTAACCAACTAATACACACCGAAATGCTCATATTCTTGCTTTATAACTGCAACCGATATTTTGAAAACACTAATGCACATTAGGACCATTAACTGAAACGCCCCTTAAAAGAGTCCTTTAAAAAAAACGCCCTTAAAGGTAAGCGTATTGAAAAAATATACACACAAAAAATTAGAGATATGTTTTTTAGAACGAACGAAAAAAATGGTTAAAATTGAATATTAGTACCTTTTATTAAGTAATTTTTAAAACTGTGTTTTTTGGTCTTTCATGAAAGTGGGCGTAAGTCACGCCCGAAATTCAAAAATTTCTTTACATACACAAGCTTCTTAGTTTCGACTAAATTTGGGCTTGAGGATTTACTATAAGTAACGGCGATTTCGCAAAAATAATTTTTGTTTATAGTTTCTAATGAAAAGTGGGCATCAGCCACACCCAAATCATTTTTTTTTTTGTTTTCATGCACAATTTTTTTACGTACAACAAATATCCACAAAATGTTAGGTTTTTTACACGGATATATGCATCGTTATCTTAACAAAATAATATTGATGGTTTTGTATGAAAATTGGGCGTCAACCACGCCCAAAGTGAAATTATTTTATTTAGAAAAGATTTACCTATAACTGGCATGTGCAAAATTAAAGCGTTAAGGGCTCTTTGTATGGAGCTGCATGCCATGATCTGCAGTTGTTGTTGTTTTTTCGTCTGCACTATAATTTGTTGCAGCTACATGTAAAGCTACTTTTATGCTTTCATCCTTTGATTTTAATACTACGTTTTTATTAAGGTAGAAGATGTGGGTCGTCCGCGTAATGAAAACGTAGTATTATATTCCGTTTTCATTAGGGCCGAAATTAGGATATTTGAAAATTTGCTAAGAAAGTGTTTTCATCTAGGTTTGTACAATGGTTGACAACAAGCTATCTTCTTTCTTTTTTCTTTCTTACAACCTTTCCATTTTTTGTTCTTGTTTTGATTTGTTTACTTCTGCCGTTGCTCTGGGTCTTATTTCAAAATTGTTATTTTGTATTGTTTACTTCTGCCGTTGCTTTGCATGTTGGTTTGTTTACTTTTTCCGTTGCCTTGGATTTTGTTTCAAATTGACATTTTAGAAAATATTCTATTCAATTGTTTTCAATTTAGTTGCGTTTGATTTGTTTTCACATAATTTGCAACCTTGATTTCGTCCAAATCAAAAAAAAATATTTAATTTTATTTTGTATGGGAAATGGAGTCAAATTTGGAAATTTTCTACGAAATCACCTTTTTTGCCCTAATGAAAAGGTGGTACCTAGTACCTATAACTCTTGAATCAAAGATTTTAATTATAAATATGTCAAATTTTAGCTTTCTAGCTCAAAAATTTCGACCTCTGGAGAGTATACATACGGACGGATGGACATGGCTAAATCGACTCAGCTTTTAATTCTGAGCCAGAATATACTTTTCTATAACTAATCGTGTTATTTCTCTATGTTAAAAAATTAACAACAAATACAAAATACCAATTCTTTTGAATAGGGTTTAAAAAGATAATCCCATGAAATCAAACAAAATCGCCTATTTCTGAAATCTAAAACGAACGTACCTTGCCTTTAGTTCTGGCAATACTGATGTGCGACATAACAAAAAGTGGCAAATATCATCTGTCAAGCATTTCACCTTGTACTTTTCATATAAACAAACGTTTAATAAACATTTGGTCCTTATCCTTAAAAAAAAACTTAAAAAACAATAACAAATGGATCAAAAAATCAAAATGTAATTAAACCAAACAAAAGTCAACTATTCATTTATTAATATAAACAATCTCCAGTTTAGTTAGCGGCGATGTTAATGGTAATTTCAAACAACTTTTTACTCGTGCCGAATCTATTAACAAAAAGGCGGGACCATTTGATTTGCTGCTATGCTGTGGAGAATTCTTTAGCCCAACTAACAACGATGAATTAATTGCATATAAAAACGGATTTAAACATAGTAATTCATTAATAAATAGTTTCTTGAAATAAGGAACAAAAATTAATTACAAATACTGTTTTCTGTAGTACCTATGCCAACCTATATTCTCGGTCCAAATACCGAAGACACTGCAAAGTTCTATGAAAACAATGAAGATGGTGAAATATGTGCTAATTTATCATACCTGGGTAATGACGAGGTTCTTATGGTCCAAGCAGGCAATAATAGATTTATTTGTAGGGAAGAGAGGTCTCTATACACTCTCGTCGGGAGTTAAGATTGCCTATCTCAGCGGAATTCAAGGCTCTGGAGCGAACACATTTAACAAGGAAGATATAGTTGCTGTGCGTAACTCGTGTCTAGTGAATAAGACCACAGCCACCGATTACAAAGGGGTCGATATTCTCATAACATCACAATGGCCGCATGGAATCGCAGGCCAAGAAGTATGTAAAGTTTGTGAACCCGACTTCTGCCCCACAATCAACATTTATTTTAATCGCATATCTCTTACAGAACAACACCTCAAAACTGATTTCCTATTTGTCGAAAGAGATCAAGCCACGTTACCATTTTTGCGGCATGAATGGAGTTTACGAAGAATCGCCACCTTACAGGTGATATGATAAGTTGTGCCTTGAAATAATCCCCCAAAGTAATGTTTTCTTTTCTTAGAATCCCAGCGGATAACACGACTCAGTTTGAACTCTGTACTCGATTTATAGCCCTGGCCAATGTTGGCAATGCAGGAAAACTTAAAGCAGTCTACGCTCTGAGTCTATGTCCGGTTGAAAAGATGCGTGTAATGGACTTGATACAAAAAACCACAAACGAAATACCATGTCCATTTGTGGACATGAACTTCGATGACTGTAAAGGCAAACAGCAAGTGGTAGGCTATCCTAAACAAAAGTAGATGCCCATTTAAGAATATCTACTAAATCGAACTCTTCGTTGCAGGACGATGGAGAGCAATATTTCTACGATCTGAACTCAAATCAAAATGATAATCGAAAAAGAGGACGCAGAGGATTTGGACACGATGGTCAGGAGAAACGACAACGACCTACTTTCGATCAGGGTAAGGTTTGAAGAATTTGATTTTGAACCGATTGGTAACCTTTTTTTTTTTTTAGAAAAATGCTGGTTCTGCTTATCTTCGCCTGATGTGGAAAAACATTTGGTCATTTCGGTTGGAAACAGTTTCTATCTTGCATTGGCCAAAGGTCCTATCAATGAGTATCACATTCTTATACTCTCCATCACCCACATACAATCGGCTGCACTCCTCGCCGACACGGATTGGGCAGAGTTGGTGAAGTTCAAAGAGGCTATTAAGGAATTTTTCAAGGAACAAGGACATGTGGTGTGTTTTACGGAACGCAACTACAAGTGCTCACATTTACAAATCAATGCTTTGGGTATAGATGAAGGATATGCGTGGAAAATTAAACATGGCTTTGAGGTTGTTACTTCTGAAGATTTTGTGATTCTAATTTCTAATGACTTATTTTTAGGACAAAGCTGAAGAATATAATATTACTTTCGACACACTTCCAGAAATTAAGGAACCTTCAGAACTTCCACAGCGTGGACCATATTTTGTTGCTGAACTTCCTGACAAGACGACACTGCTGACGCAGAATATGAAGCAGTTCCCAATACATTTTGCCAGGTAATAAAAATAAATCATGGCGTCAGAAGGAGGTGGGCACAGTTCTTGTCTGAATTCCATACTAAGCATGTAATGAATGCCCTTTTAATTTTGAAAGTAATCTTAAGCCGTCGAGTTGGTTATAATGTTGTAGCCTGGGATAAAGATACTAAAAAAGGAAAGAAAGATAGAATAAGGCGAATAAGGGCCTCTTCGCTTAACAGTTCTACAGCTTCCGCACTGGTGATGTTGGTCCAACTCGCAGAAAAGAAGGATTTTAACTTCTTGGCAGTCAGTACCGCTTAAGCGAATTTGTTGCTTAGCTTAAAGTATGCTCCATCAATCTAAGCCACTATATTTTCTTCCTCCTGGCCAAGTCAACATCGCTGTATAGCACGTACACGTACAGTTCGTCATTATATATTCTCCTCCATACTCCATTGATACGTACAGGACCGAATATCACTCGAAGAATCTTTCTCCCAAAGCACCCCAGCCGATGTTCATCAGATTGTGTGAGGGTCCCCAGTTCTGTCCCATACAGCAGGACTGCGATGATAAGGGTTTTGTATAGTGTCTCCTTGGTCCTTTGAGAGAGGTGTTCGCCAATAAGATGCGTTCTAAGCCCATAAAAACAGCGATAAGCAAGAGTGATTCTTCGACTGTTCTCTTCACTGATGTTGTTCTGAGAGGTTATAGTGGAACCCGAACAGACAAAATCCTTGACAACATCAAAGTTATATCTGTCCATTGTGACGTTTTGCCCGAGCCTGCGGTGATGATGTTCTGCACCCGAGGACAGCAGATATATTTGTTTTATCTTCATTTACAGCCAGGCACATCCTCATTGCCTCCACTGCAACTCCACTGACTGTTCGCAACGTTCTTCTGATGATGATGTCAATATCGTTAGCATAGCCACGTAACAGAACGAATCTATACGAGTTGCGTACGATTGCCTATAGAAAGATGTTGAAGATGTTACACCACAGCGCGGCACCTTGTCTTAAGCCTTTCTCGACATCAAAAGAGTCGATGGTGTTCTAACCAACCTTGACGGAGCAGCGCGAGCTCTGCATAGTCATCCTGAACAATCGACCGACTTAAGCAGGGATGCCGAGTATAGCTCGTTTCTATTCACGCTATTATAGCCGTTTTTTAAATAGAAAAAGGTGGTGAGAATCGATCTGGAATTCCTGGGTCTTTTCTAAAATCTGTCAGAAGTGATACGCCAATCAATTCAGACGTTCACAAAGAATAGCCAACAAGATTTTATAGGCTACATTTAGGAGACTTATACCTATGTAGTTGGCACAGTTCAGAGCATCTCCTTTCTTGTGAATAGGGCACACGATACCGAAGTTCCATTCAGGTAGATTTTCACCGCACCAGATTGTACACATAAGTTGGTGTATGCTCCTCACCAAGTCATCTCCGCTGCTTTGGAGAGTTCGACCGGTAAGTCATCCGCTCCAGCGGCCTTGTTAGACTTTAGTTTTGATATTCCTATCCAAACTTCTTCTTAATCGGTTAAAACTTTTAGACATTGCTTCTGCCTCAGCAACTCTAAATAGATGTAAGCAACCGCTTTTCCAGCGATCTCTTTTTCTTTCTGAAAACTCCTATTTTCTTCTCAGACTGCGTGGGTTGCTCTCTTGGTAGCTTTGGTTCTGTCCTGTAGTATTGCCTGACAAGCTTCGCTCTTGGTCGTGTGTGCCAGCTTGCACTCAACATCAAACTAGGTGTCAAAAAAAGCTGAAATATTTTTTAATCCGAAAAATAGTTTGCTGTATCGCTGTATGCTTCTGTGTACAAAGAAGTTAAGATCCATTTATCCTGCGAATCGGAGTAAGACAAATGCAACGCGCAACAACTTCATAAATTGACGGACAAGTTGGGGGCAATGCCTTCTCTCATGGGAAAAAATTCTGCTTGTTTCTTGTATCTTCTGTGCACTTAAGGTTTTCTAAAAACTGATGCACACACTTAGTGTTTACTGACCCATAACTGAACTTCTTCGCCCAGAGTTCTTGTTTGATTGAAAATGTACCGGCATATTACAAAATGTAACGAGTGTCTCCTTAAAACAACTTCGCTTAGTATTTTTCGAAACAGTCTTAGGTAGTTAGGCTCTTTGAAACATGTCCAGCCTTTCTTAATCGTTTTCATTCTTTTTTTCAGGGAAGTCTTCTGCTCCGAGAACCTCCTCAACTGTGATGAAAAAACCGACTGGAAAGACTGCAGTCTAACCAAAGACGAAGAAATCGAACTGGTTAAGCAGTTTCGGGAGAAATATAAGAAATTCGATTTTACTTTATAAAAAATATTTCGTGTAAGAGAACTCGTGTTATCCTTGTTTTTTTTTCAAAAATGCAATAAAAAAGTCAATTAAAATGCAATTTTGTATGTTTTTTTTTTAACATTTTACAATGAGAGTATTTTTTTTTATTACATATATAAATTTGTGTATAATGATTTTAAATTAAAATAAAAAAAACTACACAACATAAAATAAACTCATGTGTACTTATAAAGGTTTACTTTTTTTTTAACTAACAATTAAATATAAAAAGGAAAAAAATACAACTTAATAATTTTCTTCCTTTTTCATTTCGATCACAATTCAATTTCGTTTCATCTTGTTCTTCTAAATATATAAGCTCTTTCCTTACACAAGAGTGTTGGATTCATTTAAGAATACTCTACAAACTTTAAAGTTATAAACTAAAAAAAAAATAAAACTTGGGTTAATAATGACTATGATTAGTATGCGCACTTAAATTAGTGGGTAACAGCTTCTTAACTCTTCGCCTCTGCTGCAGTTTTTTTTTTTTTTTTAATTTATGAAGAGTTTCAGTCTTGAGAGTTGAGGAGATTCTTATGAATCCCTGTGGTAGATCTTGTTGAGAACTTGAAAGTATAGTTCGTGTGGCACTCCACGTGATGTCTGTTGAATGTGCGTTCGGATCATATTATAGGATTCCTCTTCGTAAGTAGCATATGTGTTGGGGAGACCCAGCTCCTTGTACAGTTGCTTAACTCGAGCGACCTTTGCAGGATCTAAAGATATAACAATAACTAAGTAATGATTGAGAACCACACTAAATTTTACTCACCACTTTGACCATAGCATTCAGACATGATTTTCTTTTGGTCATCGTTAGCTCGTTGCATACAAACTACAGCCAACCATGAGCATTTATTCTCTTGAATGTCAGTTCCTAGCTTGCCAGTTACTTCTGGATTTCCAAAGCAATCAAGGAAATCATCCTGAACCTGATAGAAGTGACCCATTTCGAGAAGGATCGTCTTGGCTTGTCTAAATGCCTCGGCATCTTTGAAACTAAATAAAAAACAAACATAAGCAAGCATTAATTTTTTAAAGTTCCTCTCAAAACTCACCCAGCTAAATGCATTGCCAATGCAAATGGCAAATAAAATGAATAGTATGCAGTCTTATTGGCCACAATCGACTTGTATTTGTCCATTGTGAAACTTGCAATATCTTTGTTTGCAGTAAGTAAGTCCAATGACTGGCCGCAGGTTGTGATGAAGATCACTTCATGGAAGAGATCAAGTAAATCAGCATAACATTCATAATGGCGGAAGTGGTTCTTTAAAATAGTGAAAATGGCATTCTCAATCATAAGGGAATCATTGATGGCTGTCATGCCAACATCATCTAATTTGTGCCAGCAAACTTGACCACGTCGGGTGGTGCTGCCGTCCATGATGTCATCGGCAATGATGAACATGCTTTGAAGCTGCAAGAGTCGGAGATTAGAATTTTTTTATTTGGTTTAATAAATAATTTTGTTTTACCATTTCAACACACCATCCAAGTAATTGAGCCTTTTTGATGTTTTCTGGTGTTAATTGGTCTTCGCCAACTAACTTTTTGTAAGTTAATACTGTGAGGAGACCACGATTTTTCTTTCCACGTGGAACATTGTATTGTAATGCTCTAGCAAACCATTTGGAAGCTTGTTTGGCGTTGTATTCGTTTGCTTTTTCGGTTAGCTCGCGAACTAGATCTGAAAGGATAATATAATTATTTTTTAACGTTGCGCAAGATGATAATTTTTTATTTTAAAATTTGGTTCCTTGACGAATTAACGAATGTTACTCGTAGAATTGGTTCTGATTGAACCCAGACCACCGACTAGGTATGTTACCACTATACCCAGTAGCAAAGATAGCGAGGTAGCAAGTTGCATTCTTTGTATTCTAGAGGTTAATTTCGGAAGGACTGAATAAAGCGAGTCCTTCTTTAACCACACGAAACGAATGTGGAATGCTTTGCCCGGTTCAATTTTCCATCCTAGGCATTCAAATCCATATATACCTTTCAAACGTATATTTTTTCAGTTGACAGTTGCTTTTTCTTTCTTTTCTTTTTTTTCCATTTATAATTTACGTGCACTTAAGGGGTTATTAATACCCTTTTCAGAGTTTAACACAGTGCGAGCGTTCAGGAAGGTTTAAGAGGAGATACCGATGCGCATTGGGTTTGAATGTTTGTAAATCATTATTGGAGGGAAAATCAAGTCAGGTAAAGCCACATTCTTGTAGTGCGGTTAAAAAATGAGTTTCTGTTCTTGATAGTACGTCTGAAGTTAGGTTTGAGGGTAAATTGGTGGGCATTTCTAGCGATGCAAGTGTTACGATGAGGAATGCATCTGGCCGCTTTTCTTTGGAGTACTATTTATAGAAGTAGCGATCAAATAGGGTAACAAGTCACGGTTCTCTTATCTATCAATCTTAAAACTCTTTCCGATTCCTATCCAGTAGACACAAATATGTAACAGGATCACCTGTCCAGGTATGAGAACTGTACTTATGTAAGCTCAGGCGAATGTATGCCTTGTAGCTAGATCAGAAGGGGGAAAATATTTCAACCTAAGCAATTTGAGACATTTTTGGGGAGGTCAAATATGTGATCACTCATGGAAAGTGGTATAGTTTGTAGATTGTGCTTTAACGTCAGAAAACAGCATTGAGTTTTTGAAGCATTATATTCCACGCCATGCATAATTTCACAATGGACAATGCTGTCAAGATCGGAATTGAATGAGCTTATCATACGCTCCCGTTCTTTGATGGAAACAAATATGAAAAGCTGAAGGTATTGCCATCAGCAAAACAATTTAGTGGATCAGAAGTCTTTGACAAGACATCATTTATAAGAATAAGGAATAAAATCGGATACAGAACAAAAGAGCCTTGGGGCACACCAGCATTTATTTTATGAATAGCAGAGTCAAAGGCCTTGGCTCTGATAAAGCATCGCATCCCAATAGATCAGCGAAATCAAGCATTGCTGCGCGTGGTTAGTAGTTAGATGGGAGACCGTCAAAACTAATAACTGCGAGCTGTTGGCATATGTGTTTGTGTTCTTCTATCTTCTGTTCTGTCTGTCTCTCTCTCTGTCGTATTACTGTCTTGTGTTGTCTTGAGCCGATGGCCTCATTTGCCAGTGCTTGGAAACCGTTGAAAATAACTCGAATGGAACGGATCGAAAGGCAATTTCCAATCCAACGAAGAAGGGTTTCGCCAAATGAACTTGATTGATGCCAAGCTCTATAAAATGCTTAATCAAGCGCAATAAGCTTACATTGTCCAAATCGATGTAAAGATTGGTTCCACTGTTCGGTGATGTACCATCATAACACTAGTGGAGCCTTTTCTACGAAAACCGTTTTGACGTCTTGGAAAGAAGGGACGGTAGTTTAAGGGAATGAAGATACGCATTTTTTGGAACGGGCTGGATAAATGCTACTTTCATTCTACTCGGAAAGAGACCTGTAGAACAGGACAGACGGAAAAGCTTACGCAGTGGTGAGAATTTGTGTATAAGAAGATCTTTAAGATTTTTTGCAACTGAACGAGTAATGTCAGATCCCATAAAACCATTCACGCTCTCAAGAACAGGAGGAGTCGTGTTAATTTGTGGTAGAGTCGAATTAGTAGCAAACTGTGCTGCCAATAAGTCAGCTTTTAATTGAGAGCTTACCACAGGTGTGTCATTGTCAACGAGCGTCGGAGCTGAACAAGTAGTGTCAACTCGGCTCAGAAAAATACTAAAATCTACTTCAGGGCCACTTCAGGGCAACCTCAGGTTTAAAAAAAAAACTTTTGTCGCCAGGTCTGGTTGAGGTTTTTGAAAAAAAAAAAATATATCTTTGCTACCCAAGGGCGACTGCATACTCTTAATACTTGGAAAAAATTTTAAAACATTAACTTTGAATGACTTTAAGTATAACTCTCCTTCTTAATTAATATGGGATCAAGACTCATATAATAATACGAATTCACTCGAAAACAACCAAGCTTATGGGATTTCCTTCCATAAATAGAATTGCTTGTGTGTCATTTATAATAAGCCTTACTTGTGCCAACAATAAATTGTTCTGTACTCTATTTTTAACCCACTCCACGCTTTATCTAATTGCTTTTCTTTATTGCATCCCTCCAACAATCAACTGCAACACACAATAAAAAATTAATAATTCGATGTAATCCAAACAACAACAACAATGTCATCCAATTTACCCTCTTTTTTCCAAGCTTTTTCATGAGAATCAACGATGCAAATACCAATTATTTTATCTGGTTGGCTTATAGGGTTAGATAAACAATAAAATTGCCATAATTCACTTGCACAGTTGACATAATGATATTCTGCGTAAATATTTTCCTCACAACGAAACGAAGCAAATAACAAAAATTGTGCATTTCAATAACTTGAAGAGCTATTTGTTATTGTAACACTTAATTTATGCAAACAATGGTTGTTTTGTAATATTAGTAACAAAGTTGTAACAAAATATTTACCTGGAAAAACGGCCATGAAATCTCGACTTTCATCCTTGGAAACAGTTGCACGCGCAGCTAATGGCATGGAATAATTTAAAGTAGACAAAGTTCTGGAAATAGATACAAATAAAAAGTTTAAAAAGGTTGGTTATGAAGATTTGAATTGTTAACAACAACAATTGATGTGAGCATATCTATTTGCATTGTAAATTTAAAATTCAAGAAGATCCAAATAAAAAGTGGGATTATCTTTTGGTCTTAACTTTTGGGTCTACGTTGGAGAGATGAGAATACCGTTGCATGGAGTTCATTAAAAATTCCAAAAAATTCCCAATGTTTAGAGAAACTATTTATGTAACTCGTTTTGAGAACTTCATTAGCAATTCATAAGCTGTACCTACATCTTGAAGAAAAAAAAACGCATTGTAGTGGTTTGAAGATTTAAAGTTCAGATCTCCCGCAACCTATTCGCGCATTGAGAAGTCGCAGGTCGGATGGAGGTGTTATGGAGTGATACATCTATTTGTTCGTCTGGCGAACAGTGAAAGCTCTGTTTTATTTTTAAATCTACCTTGTTAAGCGCCAAAAGAACATTCCATGACTGAACAAGTCCATGTTAAAAAAGATGTTAATAGCAAAATGTATGTAGAAACGAGGGTACCAAAAATAAAATAATTCTAAAAAGATTTAAATCTTTATGCTGCCCTGCCCACATAGACCGAAATAAACGTTTTTGTGAAAGCAAAGGTGGTGATGGTTGGGTTTTCATTCAGCGATTTGTGATTCGATGAAAAGTTTGAAGCTGTAGTGACTCTTGATATGATCTACACTCAGCGGCACGGAATCTTTTCCAAGCTTTTATCCTCCGATAGAAAATGCTTTGAGTGTTTATAATTATGTCGCATATAAAGGTAGGTTAAAAAGGTTTCAGTAGACCGGTGGCTACCATCGTCGACCGGGCAGTGGGGATGACCGATTTATTGTACCTTCTCAACATTTTAGGGACCTGCTTCTTCACCGCCGCACCGTCAAGGACCGCCGCAGCTTCAAGTCACAAAGAAGTCAACGTAAGCAAGCGTACGTATAAGAAGACGCATGGAGGAAGCCAATTTAAAAGCACCGAGAAGTCCGGCTTCGATTTGCTAGAAACCATGTAAATTCGACTCACGAGCAATGGGACAGAGTTTTGTTCGCGGATGAGTGCAGAATTGTTTAACGTGCACCAGATGGTCGACAACGTGTATGGAGCAGAATAAGTTTCTACCCATCATGACCACAGAAACTAAACCTAAATTTATGGGGGTGTTACAGCAAAAGTCAAGAGTGGCCAAGTTTACGTGCCGATGAGTTTATTTGACTAGGACACAATAATTATAGAAAACGTCCAAAATAGAAGCCAAACTCTAAAGCGTCAGACTTTTTGACATCCCAATAGCTAGTTATAATCAAGGGACGTAACAGTCAAAGAAGTAAGTGAAGTTGGGGGTACACTTTCAGAGAAGAAAAATGGATTGAGTTGTAGTTATGAACATTACAAATTCGGACGGCTCATGATTCTCGTTTTAAGGGAGAGAGTTCGAAAAAACCTCCGAACGTTCTCCAGGTAAACAAATCCACCACGGAGGCATACAGATCATGGCTCCGGGCAGAACAACGTTGAGAGAAGGAAGGATAAGAAACGTTTGCTAAGCATAAAAAAAGAGATAATCAACTTTCCATAAAATCAAAATAGCCATCGCTAGACTCCATGGACTTCAAGCTGAACTATTTAAACATTCCCGAGATGACCTGATCAAGAGCATGAACAAACTTATCTGCAAAATAGGGCTCGAGAATAGTATGCCCGGCGTCTGAATTACAAAAAAGGAGACCGCCTTTTCAAAACTGAAAGCAATTCTTCTTAAACCTTCGACACCTTAAAGAAAAGTTGACGCACTGTCATGCAGTTTCTCCAAAAGCTTGGAAGAGATAGTACCTAAGCAACACTCAGGCCGGGTCATTAGGTATTATCTTTAATAATTCAACGCAATTACTTGGGTTTCTTGAAGACATTGAATTGAGGGTACAACAGAGTGATGCGATCAGAAACCGCTGCTTTCTCTAGCATGGCATCAGCAGCAAGGAGAATGGGATTGACAATAACCGAGGACAAGACGAAGTATATGCTTTCATTTATAGATATGAAATAAGGTCAGAGCTCTAGCGAGAAGAACTAAGACGGCGATTTGGTTCAGAAAACTTATTATACCGCCCTTACCATATGGTGCAGAAGCATGGACCCTTACCCAGTAGGATGAATGCTCCCTTGAGTTAGTTTTCCAAGACCAAGAAAACCATGCCTGGCGAAGAAGATACAAAAACGGGTTGTACCTGTATATGTGCTGACCAGCGACATAAGCCTTGTAACAAAAAATCGTATCCTACGGTTAAGATGGTTGACAAAGAGTGCAAATTGAAGACTGCAGGCTAGAGATCGAGCTATCTGGAGGGCTATATATTTGTTGACTGATTTTGGAGGTATGAGGTAAGGTTCAATAGCGCTTCATAACACCATCGAAACTAAAAACTAATCAAACACAATGCAAAGACACTTTGTTGATTTAAACTTCACATAAAACCATTAAGTGAGTTTTTAGGGCTCACCAGTGTAACCGTGGGTTAGTTTTGCTGTTTTTCTTTTCTTTTAAAGTGAACTAAGCTAGAAACTACCTTTCAAGAATTCATTAAGTACTTGACTTCATTCTCAAATAGACTTTCATTTGCATGCAAGTAATCAAAAACGTTACAAGGAATCATTTGTGTATCTAAGGAAGCTAGCCATACAGCTGGCTCTATTAAAAACAATTATTAGAATAATCAAAACAAAGCGCGTGTATCAATTATTCAGATGATAACGCGTCACATTTGACGCAATGTTTCTCCAAAATTAATCAACAAAACATTTATGCACGAAAGCGATTATTATTTGTATGGTGTGGGGTGGTGACCTTGTATATTTCTGGCCTTATCAAATTGTATGACGTCGTTCCACAAAAATACAACTCGTGTTTCAAAAAAAATAACAGCATCATTCAGTATCTCAATAAATACCCAACTAAAAGAAGCCATAAACAAAAACACACCAGGAACACCTTTGTTATAAAAATATAAGTCAAGAAAATGATTTCCTATATAAATGGTGTAACAAAGTAGCCATTTATATATTTAATGCTCCTTCATCATGCCACCTCCTTAGTCATGCCAGAGAAACACCCGTCGCAACCAGACCACCTCCAGCTTTGTTTTCACATTTCGCACGAAACGAAACACAAGCCCCACAGAGTGCCTGTCTCTGGCACACCACTCCACATGGAGGCAAATGAACTTTATGTTGTTGAAGATTTCTATTTTTAGATCGCCATGTGTGTGGTGTGGAAGCAGGAATGTTCCTGCTGCATGGCTTACATATTGACGATGTATGATGATCACTTACGTAGCGCGTGTACTATACTATACACTTAACGCAGTTCAAGATCAGGATTTTTTTTCGAGTGGAAGTTTTCTGTGCAAAAGATTGCATTGTTTGAGATTATTTCAGCCAAAAAAAACAAACGTTCTTTTTTTGGAATACAAAGTAAACATTGATAATAGCACTTGAAGTGCTTAGGTCTTATAAATAGAATTTTGTTTTTGAGATAAGAATGCGGCTCGTTTCGGGTGAACCTATTTGACGACATCAATATGAAGTGTCCAACCGATGGGTTAGTTATTCAAACAATTAACTCCTGTAGTTCAAATTGTTAGGAATTTGAATTTAAAAAAATATTATTGATTAGAACAAAAAGTGCTGTACTGTGCACAACTCGTGAATGGAACGTGATAATGAAGGCAGATAGCTCGTACTGCACAGAAATAGAGCGTTCATTTCGTTTGGAAACAGATGTTTATCAATAAATTCGTTTTATTAGCTTTATCTGCTTTTTTTTTTTGTGGCACTTGATTTATCAACACAAGTGTTCTCAAGAGCTTGTGGAAAGTTTTAAGATTGGAATTCATTTAGAAAATCACTTAATACCATATTTTGTTGACTCTTAGCACTATCCATTTGATCAGCTTGATAGCACGGTAATCAACTCATCATCACAGCTCTAGGGAAGCCCTGAAACTTTAACAATATGTTGGAAGCCTTGAATGCGCCCTTTAGAAGTAGATCTTGCAACTAGCTATTTTTGTATTTAAATTTATCTAAATTTTACCCAAGTTTATGTGACGAGTTTTCCAGGAAATCAGTTCATCGAAATGCAAGCGGAATAAATAAACATTCCATTGGGAGTCGTTAAGAGGAGCATGTTATCCTTTAACCTACCCAACCTACCCGTTTATGCAAGATCTTGCACTTATGAACCTTTACACAAAGTTGTTGCTGTTATACGGGACACTTGTCCAAATGATGCACATGTAACCAGGTTAATCAGCCTTTACAACGCTCACTACCGCAGTTGCGGTGTACAGAGAGACAGGGAGAAAGTACTGCCTCTGACCAGGAGAAGTTGATTCAAATCGTCAAATCGAGACAGGGAGAAAGTACTGCCTCTGACCAGGAGAAGTTGATTCAAATCGTTTTGTAAAACCTTCTTTGACAATCTAAGCGATCTTTCGAAACAAAGAAACTTAGATCATTCAATTTTTTCTAAATTTGACGAAGAGATGTTGAAGGGAACAACTACAAGAATGTGACTGTCTTTGAGGTTTCTGGATGGGATCAGTACCTAGGTGTTCGTTATTGAGTGAGACTATTCCACAGAATCCGGCATTGAGCCACATTTAATTCTTTATCTGACCAACCAATGGTAGAACTAGCAACCAATGGAGGTGGTATATGGACGATTTCAGTCTTTTTGCATGTGATGCACATCTATGCTACTGCCGGAGAGAGTTTTGTACCGTACGTTCTGAATAAAACAATAAATTACATTGTACAGCCCCCACTTTCAGTTGGAATAATTAAACGAACAGGTGGCTTTCTCGCAGAGTAGAATACTCCACACAGGCCTTACCTCTTGGTTTAAGTCCGATTTGTATCGTCGATCTGAACAAACTTATGGGAACCTTACAAATAAACTAAGTTAAAAACCATATTGCCAAGGGAAATAATATCACTTTTCTCTTGCGCAAGAGAATGAAATGGCCTAACCAAGTCCAAAAAACGACAGCAACACTATCGACAACGAGAATAACAAAAATAAGATATTTTTTAAGGCTTAGCAACTTTTTAAGGCACGACAACGGCGTAAACTTTACCTCTCTCGCATGACCTCTATTTTTGATTACGTCTTCACACCACCGTCGATCCATTGAGTCTACTCAACACTAACGGACCACAAGAGATAAAAGATTCCCTTATGATTTATGAATTACGTTCCAAATGGCTTTTCTATCGGATTGAGTTTGGGTGGTTGCGTCCGCCAAACCATTACTTCAATACCAGTTACACGAAACATTTAGTTCTTAGCAGCAAGGCTCGTGTGTTTGAGGTCATTGTATTGCTGGAAGACCTATGTTAGCGGTATTTCGTACAGGGCGTAAGGCAGCATAACCCTTTCTACAATGTCAACTTCGACCCCCTGTTCTACAACACCATCAATAAGATGTATCGTCCCTACGACTAAGTGGGAAAAGCAAGTCCGAACTCCTATTTTTCAAACTCCGCGACAAGTTTTACAAGTTTTTGTGGCACAATCGTATACGCACGTCTTCCAAATTCAATTTTAAAAGTGCATATTATGATCCACCATACAACAAGCAAGTTCATTTTGTTAAACCCAACTATGCCTATCTCAGAAGAACCATTTGTTATTTATTTCGTAATCGTTAAAGCTAGAAATAACAAGAATGCCACGAGAGGAACCACTCCTATTTCCGATAAGATTCTCTGTAAAATTCATCTTTTTGATCAAAGTAAATAAAATTTATAAAATAAACAACGTTTGGCTTTTCTTTAAACTAAAACAAAAAGGCGTAGGTACAAATATTTCTATAAATACAAAACAATTAACCTACCACCGACCGCCTTGTGCCATAAACGTCCAACGCGTGTTTGACTGAATATTTACTCAAACAAACATTTTCTATCACAGAAACTAGCATTCAAAGAATGTTGAAAAGTTGAGTCCACGCGCATTTGAATCTACGTCTTAGACTTTACTTGGCTAGAAATACTTGTTTTCATAATAGAAGCGAAGTGTTCTTTTCTTTTCACTATGCCGCCGTTATTAAGTCATCAAGTTTCCGATTAAAATCACAAATCACCCACCACAACACTAACTTAGGTAGAAGTGGAATATTAGTCAGTGTTATTAAGAAATTTTATTTCACATGGGCTTAGATCGGTATGAAGTGTACAACTTAAAGTTAACCTCATCCACTTGAGAAGGAGAGAAGACGCAGATCTAAGAACTTCTGGTAGCTTTTAATGTTATAAGACATCGAAATCCGGGATGCTTGTCAAAGTTTCAGAACTCAATCGGCAAACCATATCAAAGAAAAACTGAATCAGTAAATTGAGATGATCAATTTTTCAATAAAATCTTATCGACCAAGATTCTGCCAAAGTAAGGAACCGATTGCTCGATGCACCATTTCCATGTCCTAACTGCTAAGCCCTTAGCAATCTAGAAAAGCAAATCAATCTTGAAAAACACACCCATAATCATTACGCATCTTAAAAAAATCTATTTAATTCTACCTGCGACTTAGATATACATATCAGAATCAACAGAAGTACCTGCCTACTATGAGCTCGTAAACAAAAACTTGTTCTGCTTACGCAGCGCTTGGCTCGGCTTACAAAAAAAAAAAAAACCGCCACTATAGTGTTTGTAAACAAAAACAATCCTTGAACTACATGCAACTACGTAAAGTGAGCTAGGAAAACAATAAACACATAACCAACTAAAAATTTACAATAATAACACCACACTATTAAACTAGACGAAACAGAAAAGCCGGTCTTTTGTATAGAAAAGTAACCTGACCAAGCTGTTATCTACAACAAAACAGGTTTTATTTTTCAAAAGATACAACACAAAAATATACAGACAGAGAGACAGACATGTAACCTGGAGTTGTTGTTTTTTTTTTGTCTTTTGTGAGCAGGGCCGAACTTTAGTTAAAGCAATTCGGGTTAACCCGCCCGAATTTGTTTCGTCGGAAAGACAGACAATAGATTGGTTTAAGCTTTTTCTTAGAGGGGAGTTTGAGAACCGTTTTGGTCATTGTTGCGAGTTCCTTGCTTGGCATCGTTGTCGTTGCTGGGATGCTTGACTGGCCTCACGCTAGTTGGAGGGAGTCGAATCGCACATATTAAACTCATGCCAGGCTTTGCTTCGAGGTTCGAGAACTTTGTCTATACCCACCCACCCTGCTATAATTGCCGTACTCGTCTGAGCAACCCCTTAATTCGCCGTCTTCGGCTTCCCTCACCTCATCTTAAAATCTTACCATTTCAGCAACACTGACCCATCCTCCTAGCGAATCCATTAAGTTTATCAAAGCCTCTTTATTTTGTTTTCCGAAGAAAAGTCGGTACGTTTCAATAGTTTCAATTTGCTTCCATTCTAAAGCTTGGTTTGGACGTCTTTTAAGAACTACATAGTTATGTTCCGCTGACATCGCTGTGTCGTAGGGCTCCTGTGGTCTTAAGATGAAACCAGCTGCGTGACGTCAGAACCACGATTTTACATACCGTTTTATCTTGGAAGTTCTCGTAAGGACCTGTTAAACTAGCCAGAAAGACCTCGCTCGAACTTAATGATCATTAAGGTTGAAAATTCTGAAAACTTTAGACGTTTTACTATCCAATTCTTTTTTTTGACCATTTACCTACCAACAAAAAAAAAAACCTACCAACTCCAAACTTGTGATGGGCGCTGAAATAACCCGGTTCGACTCTGCCACTGCCATGGACAATCAAAGTCAGTGTTCATTGCCCTTTTCGTTTTGGTTATTGCAACAACAGCAAGAAAAATGTGTATAATATACCTAGGTACCTATATTAAATTGATTTTAAAGATGTATTCAACCAAACCAAGACACAAGGCAGATGATAGATTCCTATGATAAATCTCATAATCGATATTCTGTGATGATGATTCTGAAAACAACCCGACATAAACAACAAAACAACAACGCAATGAGAATCCATATCCACTTTTTGTTTTGGTTATCATAACATACTCTGTGCTCCTACACAAACATGTGGATGTTGAATGGAAATTGCAATATGGACTGGACTGGACTGGAGTGGAAAAGGAAATGGATTCTCTATGCAAGCAAAGTGAGGCCATGCGCTGCGTTCATGCCCGATGCTGATGCCGCGGCGTACGTGACCACTATCATGTTTCAAATGGAGGGATCGTAAGTAATACAAAATAGTTTTTCCTCGTGTCGTTGTTATTTTTATGTGATACAAAGCGAAGAGAAGGTTCTATACGCTTCTCTGCCTGGATTCTTTAAAATGCGAAAGATTAAGAACTATCTTACCTTAGAGTTGTCTTCATTTTCTTTTTGTTAACCAAATCACTTGGCAATCCGCCGATTTTATCAATTTTTGTCATATGTTCTGAGTTTTGTGGATTCTCGGTTGTGGAGATTATTCTGGTTCCAGCAGGAGCAGCAGAGTTTGAAGCAATTAATGGACGAGTAAGTTGGCCCATGGGGAGCTTACGAATAATGGTGAACATGATTGGATTGTTTTTAAGCGTCTTTTTTATTCACAAAAACTGTAAATTAGTTTATAAAAGTGCAACTCTAGAAAGCGCGTAACAAAATATGCTGTTTTTTTTTTTTCAAATCAATGAAAGTCAACTCATTTCACTCCGACTTCACAATAGAATAATTTTACAAATAAAATTAGCAAGTATTTTCACTTTTATGACTCAAAATAATTTCTAACATCCAAACGATTCGACGGACAAATACTTTTTGTTGAAAAATTGAGGAAGGTGCGCTGAAGAAAGTTGAATGTGAAATTTTATTATTTTTTTTTTGTTTTCTTGTTGTCACGTAAACAGAGAGAGTGTGAGAGAGCGAGATATGAGATGAGAATATGTGCATCAGCTGTTCGAACAGGGGTGTGTATTAATCACTGAGGTATGTTTTTATGAATTGTAGTAGAACAGAAATGTAGTAAATTTGAACATGAGCAAAAATAAGTTAGCAGTAGTACTTAGCAATGTCAAAGTTAATGCAAAAAAAAGTAGCGCGCTAAGCAGCTTGCACGAATAGAATCTGTAGAAGGTATAGCACTGAACTCAAGAGAAAATCATGTTTGCCATTTTGGTTTGTTGTTTTGCAGCCAGCACGTTCGTGAAGTTGGAGTCAAGTCGACTTGTACTTCAGCTACTTTCTGTGCTGCAGCTGCTACATAACATTATAGCCGTGCAATACGATCTACGTACATTTAACATTTACATGGCTACGTACTACTGCTGCAGCTGCACCATTGTGCCCAGCCAGTAGCACTACGTTTTCATTTGAGCCGAGATTAGCTCATGTCGAAATTAGAAGAAAGTGTATTCATTTGAATTTGCTAATTTCGTTTGACACCAGGCTATCTTTTAATTCCTTACTTCCTTTTCATTCCTTCCTCTTGTGTTATTTTGTTTTACTTACTACTGCCGTTGCCTTTAATTTTGCTTCAAAATTGTTAGTTTTCCTTAATTTTACCGTTGCTTGACACGCTAACAGTGCTATTGAAATAAGGGCTGTCGTTGTATATGTATGTTCATATTTCTATAGTAGGTTTAAGATGCGGACCGTTAGGTACGCCATCTATGGAGCAAATGCACACACATTTGATTAAAAAGGTTTCTGTCTAGATTGCCACGGGATGCAAAAACAACAATAGAAGACATTTCATGTAAAGAAAATAGGGCAACTAGCGCCGCCATTGACGAGGTGACTATAAAAATATATATACAATGTAGATGCGATTTCATTTTTCCTAATTTCGTCCAAATTAGGTGGAAATGAGATAATTTTGAACGAGAATCTGGAATTTCGAATCGAATTAAAAGTTCTTAATTTCAAATAACGCCGCTAATCCCAAAATCGCTTTAAAATAATTATGTCCAACAACCGCGAAAACCTTAAAAGTTATATAGGGTACACATTATCGATCATGAGCGACGGATAAGGATTTCCGATTTTGCTCTCCCTATGGAAAAAATGTGTGGGTTCCTCTCGCTGTGGAAAAAACAAAACTTTTAAAACTGCTGTTCGAGAAATGTCAAACAGTTTTGTGGTTTGTTAAATCTCGTTTGTCAGCTTATCTTTCTTTTCTCAGCACACCACTGCGACCAGGAACCCAAGAACCCTTAGCTCTTAGCGAGTTTGCATCACGTGGTAATCTTTTAAGCAGCTGCCAAGAACTTACCCTCAAAGACACTGCTGTCATCTAATTGATCCGGCTAGTTCAAAAATGTTTGAGGAGATACACCAATTTCGATATATCTACTCGTCCTAACGAGAAAATTCTGTTTTTTTTTTTTTATCTGGGGTCGCCCTCGCCATGAAGTCGGTCTTGGTATTTTACTGAGGCGAGTTGAGGTCACCAATCAGCTGTTGAAATGACTTTTGCTGTCAAGCATTTCATGTGTATTTCTTCTGTATTTAATGGGGCCTATCATGGTAACCGATCGGAGAAAAATTTCCTCAGATTCGGACGAAATGTACGAATTTTGTATCATGGTAGCCGTTCCGATTGATTAACCGGACGTTGAAGCATGAAGCATGCGTTTTAAATGTCAAATCACAGCGACGCACATTAAATTCATGGGATCCAACGCGTCTTTGATTTTCTTCCTATTCTCTCCGCAGCAAATCACTTGTGGAACTTTGTCGGATGGTAATAAAAAATACATATTTTCAAATAAAAAGGAAAGACAAACTATTTAATTTCTTGCGTATTTGTTTTGTGATTCTCTCTTCTTTGTTTGAGATTCTCTGCTTGTATTAATATATTTCATCCCTTATAATAATACGGATGTGTTCTGCGGGATTATTCCACTACAAAAGAGGTTCATACTTGATTTATTTTTTCTTCTCCTTATGTGTGAGCGTCGGTACGCATTTTTATTTCTCTTCCGATTCGGATACCATGAACACAATAAATGTTCCGATCGGAACTTTTCTCCTATCGGAGGATTCTCCGAACGGATACCTTTTTGAAGAAACTAAAAAAAATGCAAGTGAATGCGTTTATTAAAATAAAATCAAACAAATAAAGCAAAATGAAAACTTTTAACGTTCTTTAACACTTTAACTGCCGTGTCATACGTTTTCGTGCGACACCTCATAGTTCCTCAGAAGCCGCGTCGCACATTTTCGTGCGACACCTAATCATTCAGTTCAGGCCATGTCGTACGTTTTTGTGCGACAGTATATTGGATTTTGTATGGGTTTCGGATAGTGTGGCTTCTGGTGAACATTTTGGTTTAGCCTACGTGGCCGTAGGATAACGTTTGAGGAAAATAAATGCGAGCAAAGTTTCTTGTTTGTATGGTTTTTTTTTTCTTCAAGTAATTCGTTTTTATAATAATTCAAATGAAAAATAAAAAAACATAACATAACTTCATTGAAAAAATTAATAAAAAATAAAAAAATACATCATTTCATATATAACTTATTCTAAAATTTCTTTCAGCGAGGGGCCAACAATCCAAAAAGTTCAAATTTATTGTCTGAAATAAAATTTGTTGAAATGGATTTATCTGAAAAGATATTTTATGTAAATTACCTCTTTGAATGAGAATATTTTGGAAAACAAGACACGCATAGCTGAGGTTTATTGGGGCATTCTGGACAAAATGTTGTTGTTCTTTTTATGCTGTTCCTAGCAGTTTTCCTATCGGAGGATTTTTTGGCTTCTGCATAACATAAAACGCAAGCCCGTCTTATGGTTTTACCATTTGCATCCTTTCTTTTTTCTATGAAATGTTTCTTTGAAATAACGGGTTGTGGAGACATAAGGTCCAATAAGTCTTCAGCAACTTTTTCTCTAAATTTTCGAATTTGAATCGCACTTTTTGTGGCTTTTTTGTACACTAAATATGCATTCACAACTGCCATTCCCAATAAAAGTTCAATGGCAACTTTTCTATACCATTTGAGACCTCTTCTCAGAGTCGTAGCATAGGAAGCCATTTGATCCGACAGATCAATGCCCGATTTGCCTTTGTTATAATCAATTATAGCAAGAGGCTTCTCACGATTTCCTTGGCGTCGGTTTGTTCTCCTACCTCTGCTGGTGGATGGAATGTTTGGGTTGGGAATGGATTGGTCTGAAACGGCAGCCATAACGGGAGCATGTTTTGTCGATAGCATCCTGACATCTCGGGTGTCCTTCCACTTGAGAACAACAATGCCGTTTTCTTCCTCACGTGCTACCATTTCTCCTCTTTTTAGCTGAGCATTCATTACCTCTTTTGGACAGAATTTTTTGTTTGCTCGAAGTGTCCCAACCACGTGAGTTTTTTGGTCAAGCATGGAGCGTGCCAGTTCGTAGCTTGTATAAAAATTATCGACGTATAGAGTGCGACCTTCTCCTTTCAATAAAGAACTGAGTTCTTCACAAACATTTTTTGCCAAACCAACCTCTCGAACACCTGTTGAACTTTTTCCGGAATAAATTTTCGTAGACCAAGTAAAACCTTCTGTCGAGCAAAGTTTGAATAACTTCACTCCGTAAGGATGAGCTTTATTTGGAATATACTGCCGGAAAACAAGCCTACCTCTCCAAGGAATAACCGTTTCATCGATGACCATATTTTCTCCAGGTATAAGGACTCTCTGAAAATTCCTCTGCAGCATGTCCAAAAGGGGTTTGAGTTTCCCAATTCTATCTCCTGCTGTTATTGAGGCGTTGTCAGCAAAATGAACAAAGTTGAGAAGAAGTTGGAACCGATTTCGTGACATCGTCTTAGCAGGAATGCCAAAATTGTAAATATTTTTCTTGGACCAATAATCCTCTAGCAATCCGACTTTTACAAGGCCCATCCATAACAACAGCCCGAGGAATTTTCGTATCTCTGTGCCGTTTGTGGGAACCCATTTCTTTTTCCTTGATGCACGAGTTATTGGAACGCGATTGATTTGTTGCTCTGCATACCTATTTGTTTCTAAAACTATTAGTTGGATGACCTCTTCATCAACAAAAAGGTAAAAGGCTTCAAGGCAGCTAATAGTTGAAGACACATCTATCAGAAAACCAGACCTTCCACTGAAGGGAAAGTTTTTTTGGCGGGAAGAAAACTCCGTCCAACGTACGTTGTCACTTGCATCAGTAACTGCTGGTACTTCTTCGGCTTCTTCAAGTTCTTCCTCGTCACTTTCTGGAACTTCCGCATCTACAGCATTGAAATCTTCCGGTTCCGAGTCGGTATCTGAGTTAGGATCATCATTTGGTAACCAATTGTCATCGAATTCCAAGTCGTCGCTTGAAAAATCTTCGTCACTTTCTTCAACATCTGGCTCCCTCTCAACCTCATTATCACTCAAATTATGTCTTTCCATTTTTTATATCAAATTTTTAGAAACCTATAACTGTAAAAAAATATTATTGACAACAACCTGCGATCACTTGTAATTACACTTACTAAATACACAGGAGATACCACGAGACAACACGAGGGAACACTGTCGTACGTTTTCGTACGACGTGGCTTCAACGAATATTTTTTATATTACACGGCCACGTCGTACAAAAACGTGCGACACACAAATACCGTTACAATTACACAGTTATGACGAAAAAAAAGTGGGAATTGGTGAGAAACAGCTTTTTAGACACTAAGGTACAGAAAATTGGAAAAAAAATACTTTGGCCTGGTATAAATCAAAATGTTAAAATGGCTTGGCAGTCAAAGTGTTAAACAATCAGCAACCCTACTGTTTTTTGAGAACTGAATAACAACCACAAGAGTTTTCAAGAAAACCTGGTTGTGTATGTGTGTTACCCTGCATGACATTGTGTAAAACAACAGAAATAGCAATTACAAAGACTGTTGTTTTGATCAGCTTCATGATATAATTAAATTTGAAATATGTGCGAATTTTGAAGACTAAATTTATTTCAATAAACCTTGGGTTCTGCTTTTTACAACTTTGAGCTGAAACTAAAAAAAAGAATTACTTACCCCTAAGAACAACACATATATTTGAAGATTTATTATTTTTGTTTGCAAATAAAATACACACTTAAATTATAGGATATTGTTTTTATTTTTCCACAAGGTACATATAAATATTTAAAGCTTATTCTTATCTCTACATATATTATATATATATTTACATAAATGTTTTTGTTAAATATTTTAACCTATAGACTTTCCACAACTTTTCCATATAGTATATACATTTTGTTTCCTTCATTGGGAGTCTTATTTTAGAATATATTCTACCTATTCAAACTGACTGCTATTGGCAATATCTTACATAATTTTCATTATCTAGTTGTCAGCTGCCTTTACTTATACTGGCGATGGTCAGCTATCCATACAAAACAAGCGATCAGAAATTTACAATTTTTTACCAAGATCAAAAGTCAATTATTATTTACAATTTAATAAATTTCTTTTGCAAAGTCATCAATCAATAAAGTTAATTTTCAATTTAAAAAACATTAAAATAAAATTAACAATAAAAAACAAACACATTTGTATCAAATTAATCAATTAAATTTACTGTTAAACATATATCACATTGTTTTAATTTTACATAACACTATATACAAATATTTCATGATTTAATTAATTTTACAGAATTATAATAAAATTATAAGAAAACTTAGTAAAATGTATTCATACCAACATGTGAAATTATATTGAAATACAATTTTTTGTTCAATAATTTAGAGATTTAAGATCGAAAATCTTTTCTTTTTAGCAACCTTGGGTGAATGTTAAAATCTATTTCTTTTAAATGGTACAGTTGCTTAGAATTACAAATAAAAATATTTTCAAAGTAATTTTTTTAAATTTAAATCATTGAATACAAATTTTATCAAAATTAGATCGATAATAAACTTTATTTTAAACATATATCACATTTTTTTTAAATAAACACAGGTAATAGATTATTTATATTTTCTATATAGTTTTTCTGGAATAAACAAAAAATAAGTTTGGAAGAAAAAGTTTACATTTCTATATAAAAAATGTGAACAATCATAAGTTATGATTTCACATTTGCAAAACTGTCGTTGAATTTTGAGAGCATTTTTTTCAATATACCTACATGTACATTATATATTTAAAAAAAAGAAATTGTGAGAAGTATGAGAGATACAATAGGCATTTGTTTAAAATAAAAAACACAGAACTATCGACTGAAATTTTTTTAATCAAGGACCTTAATTTTGTTTAATTTAATCCTATACCTAAGGCTTTCATCAAATATGAGTTGACCTTGTCGTGGAGGGAATGCTTACTTGGGTTCTCCAACAATACAACTGCGGGGTTTCGCAAACAAATATAACTTACTTAAGCCAAACCTGCAAAAATCTTTTTTTGTGAAATCCTTCTCCAACCCACCCCATAAAATGTCAAAAACCACATCTAAATATTGCAAGTTTACTTTGACAAGGACCAAATTGTATGCAAGTATCTGTCAGAAGTAAACATACATTGTGTGCGAACCTTAAAAAGTCAACCTTCTGAACTAATTTCCATAATCAACGAAAGTGACAATACGCACAACGAATATATATGGAAACTGTCGTCCAGTTTTGTTTTGTATGATACAGTCTAAAAACGAAACACCCAAAGCCACCCGTAATGATGATTTTTGCTCTAGAAATTTTGAGAAAACTTAAGTTTCCTGCGCACAAGTTGTCGCACAAATTGTGTCGGGATCTTTAGCACGCCATACGTCAACGTTGTCATCAAGCGTATATGACGACACACACAACCGTTGACACATGGTAGACAGTTGATGGATTTGCGGCATCTTCCAACTGTGTGACACCCATAGGAATGCCGTTGAGATTGCGAATCCACACAGTGGATTTGACGACATCGTACCACCTTGATGAAGCGTTGGAAATCTCAACGCCAACATAAGTATCTTTGATATTATTATAAGAAAATGTTAAGTATGTATGTATGTAGTTATTTTTCTACAGAATCATTAAACAACTTGAGGCAGCTATAGAGATTTTTTAGTCATTCATGGGAATATTAAAACAAATTTTAATCTTTAAACCATTCTTAACAGCTTATGACTAGTAAATATTTCCAAGATTCAAGAAAGAAAGCCGAATCAAGAACCAAATCAAATCACATAACATCTGATCAGTCACAAAACCAACAAGATAAAATACAAGTGAATACAGTGTTAAAGTTAAAAGTAAAGAATCGGGTATACCAACTCCGGTATTGCTGATCTAATAATTAACCAAGCATAAGTACAAGTGTCCGCGAATTTTAATACTATTTTTTTTGTAATTAACCAAGTCACTCAGTAAATTTCAAACTCAGATCGAGTATATACCAGATAGAAAAAAAAAATCATCAAACCATAAAAATAAAAATTGTTTCTAGCAGAGCAACAGTTCCTGGTGAACTCCAGATTGCTCCAGATACTACGATTAGTGCACTCTTCGAAAGTATTGGTGAGTTCGTTCCTTTTACACAAACATATTGAAATATATATATTTTTTTTATATTGGAATTGATTGACTTTAAAAAAGGTAATCCTTGAAGCTTATCATATTGGATAAACAAACAGTAGAAATTTTTACTTTTTTTTTTTTGAGTGAACAAAATTATGAAAATTTTATAATAAATATATAAAAAAATTAATTTATTTTCTTTTCTTTTACAGAAATCATAATTAATGTGCCTGTTGCAGGGATGCAAAGAAGTGGTTGAATATGTTTTGTGTGCTGGTATTGGCCAGGTAAGCTACGGTTTGAAAAGCCGCGTAACAGTTTTACACGATAAGGACGTAAAAAGTGAAACAAAAAATTATCAAAGTGATAAGTGAATTTATTAAAGAACGGAAAACAAAAAAATAAATATGAGTGCAAATGAAACAATCAATAGTGCAATCGAAAACATAGAAACAATATCTAGCGAAGTTTATAGTTTATTAGTGTGATTAATTTGTGCCCCCTCCCCAGCTGACTAGTTGTTGCAATTTTTCTTATAAGTTCCTTCTCCTTTGTTTTGACATTTCTTAATTATCGAAATTCATTTGCGAGTGGCGGTTGCACATTTCTGTGTTTAATCAAATTACTAATATTGGATTCGAAATAATCCAAAATACGCGGTTTATTAGTTCGTTTGTCTAACTATTCGTTTCTCACTACCCTAAAGTAATTTCAATTCGGTTTTAATTCAAATAATATAGTAAATCACTGCTCGCTTCATAGATACATATACGAAAGCGAGATGCTTCTGATGAGGGAGAAAATCAAACCTTGGGATATAAAGCACACAACAGAGTTTTAACAGAGGAGCCAGAGCGGGAGCTCTCAAGGTATCTTCTTCGATGTCGGCCTTACTAAACCAACGTAGTTTTATTTCGCCACAAGAAGTGATTGCGTTCGGCCGATTCGTACATTAACACTATCGATGTAAACTCATTATACCTTCTGCGACATAAAGTCAAGTCAATCTGAAAATACAGCAAGTACATTAAGAAGAAACGGTGCAGCCTAGCCTGTAGCTTTGAGACAGCGACCGTATTAAAACAATCATTATATATCGAGTCCGAAGAGATTCGGCACTTTTAATTGGATGGATTGGGATGCAGACGCCTACCACACCGTATGAGAGAGTGCGTATATAAACGGTAGGAGGAAGTCATTAAAAAAAACCATTCTGTGTTTAAATGTATATTTTAGTTGGATAAGAAAGCTTCTATTTCAAATGTCAACTCTTTCCATGTTACAACCAATTTTGCCATTTATATAATGCAGACATTTTTGAAGGTATGTATGATATGATATAATGACTATGATATTTGTCAAATAATTATAAAACAATTATTAGGCAGCGGATAGCGGATATTTTTCACTAGGAACACTAAACGTAAGAAAACAACTCCTTTGTTACAGTGAAATCGAAATAGGAAACATTTCGCACTCCATCACTGAAGCTTATCTTGCTAAGTCCCAAATTAAAATGACAGCTCGAGAAATGGTGACGCTCGTTCATTTATTCCCACTGTGGCAACATTACAAATAAAATAAGTAAATATATATATATTTGTAATGAGAAGGTGATAATTTTCAAGGAAGGAACTAATATATTTTCCTTTCTCCCACAGAAATCATGATGAATGTTGCAGGAGAGCAAGGAAGCCACCCTAGAAGACACCTGGCTCGGAAAAACAATAAAAACAAAATTTTATGTAGCCTACCGCGGCTATTCTCACCACCGCGGCAGAAAGCAAGTGACCCGGCACCACCAAATACAAAAATTGGTGATGCATGTTGGTCACTTGCATTCCGGAATTAACCAGGTAAGTTAGTCTTGCTGGCTCCGTAACAATTCTTACATCGAATGCAACAGCTCAAGTAGATGTTAAGCCTTAATAAAATATAGAGGAATTCCGTGAAATGGAATGAAAAATAGAGAGAAACGTCAGACAGCTTTCAGTTTTTATAAAAAAAAATTGTCACTTGCATTCCGGAATTAACCAGGTAAGTTAGTCTTGCTGGCTCCGTAACAATTCTTACATCGAACGCAACAGCTCAAGTAGGTGTTCAGCCTTAATAAAATATAGAGGAATTCCGTAAAATAAAATGAAAAATAGAGAAACGTCAGACAGCTTCAGTTTTTCCACTTTTTGGAATAAAACATTTGGAGGTAAGTTTAAATAATTAATGTTTTCAACTACATATTATTTAATATTCATTTAATTTTCAGATCCACCTACTACCCAATCAGTTGCATATGTATCAGGTAAGTAAAAAGTAATACTTTTGTTTGTTTGTCAGCTTTGTGGTAACAAACAAACAAACTGACAAACAAACAAGTCCTACTTACTGTAGAAGGACAAAAAGTGTTATTTCTTTCAAAACGTCGCGCGTCGCCTCTGTAAAGCGTAAATTCATACTCCATTTTCAGTCATTACTTTTTTGTAAACTTTTAAGCTAAAACTCGTGCTAAACGATTTGGTAAGTAGTAACTTTAAAGTATTTGGTATTTGGTACCAACACAAAAGGCCAGCCGAAAAGACAGCACTGGCAAAAGCAGCGTTAAAAGCTCGAAAGAGGATTTCATGTTTGTTGGGTCAAGCGTGCAAGAGCTCGACGATCACATTTCTTTTCTGAAAAGCAAATCAGAGAATATTCAACCGTGCATTTGCCATTGGAGACAAACACTTGAGAAGATTTCAATTTTCTACGTATACCAATATGGGATCAAATTGATGAAATTGATGTTTCGAAAAACAAATTTCAGAGAATGTTTCTTCTCACAGAAGTTTTAAATACAAGGTGAACAATTTTTAATTTATTTTATTGTTCATTGATTTAACCCAATATATTATTTATTACAATTTATTACAGTGATGGAAATGATACTTAACATTATAAATGCGGAAGCCGGCCTGCAATTGTTGTTTTTTTTTTTTTACATAAGTGGATCTTATTTCATTTTTAATTGACAAAGAAAGTCGTATTCTTAAAAAAAATCATATGTAGCCGGATACAAAAAAAAAATACTCAGCATTTGTGCGCCAAACGTGGGTGATTTACTTGTTGTTTTTTGTTTCCTTTATCCAGGTGCAAGTGCAAGGCCGTGGAAGTTGTCGTTTCTTTCGTTTATGTCCAAACTTGGACGTGAAAGTGGCAATTTAAAACAAAACAAAAAAATTTCGCTGTTAACCTTCCTAATATATACTTAGCGATACAATTCCGTGATTTGGCTCTTCATTGTTGAGGAAGCCCCAGCGAATTCAAAATTGCGCTTGGTGATCCGACATTACATTTAATTTAAAGTGGCGTGGGATAATTTAATTACTAATATATAACAAAAATTGTACGGGCTAAAATATTGAAAGTTTCTTCTTGCTTCCATTGTGCATAATATTTAAATGGAACGTAGAATGTAAGGAACGAAATGCGTCCAAGTGTTTCCTGTATTGTATGCAAAACAGTTTGTGAAAGGAACGAACTAAACTCTAGGGACTTGAAGCAGGTTCCCCTATCAGTGATTAACCTTGATGGTCTACTATAATACTCAAAATATTTCTTTAGTGCTGCACATACTTCTTTAGTGCTCGTGGACACAACTGAATATAATTTAGTAAACTTCGTAAATGCATCTACCACTACCAGGATATGCTTTCTTTTTGATTTTATAGAAGGAAGGGGGCCAAGGTGATCTAAATGTATCGTATGAAATGGGATGGGCTCTTTAGGGATGTTAAATAGATTACGTATGTTGGACCGAACCGGTGCCGAATACATAATAGAACGGATACAATTCTTGATATATTTCTCAACCTTCCCTTGAATATTTAGGAACCAATAGTGTCAGCCAATTTGATCAGAACTCTTTGTGACACCTAGGTGCCCAATCTTCTCATGGATCATTCTTATGACATTGGTTTCCATTTCTGATGGAACATAAAATCGGAGTTTGCCACTTCTATCTTCTTTAATCGTTTATGGCTTCAGGCTCAGAATTTTTCAACCACAAGAAACACGAATCCATTTGAATTGCAATACGTGACTTTGTAGGGAAAATGTTTCAACTGTCAGTCGTCGAATACGAGACGCGAGAATTATTACTATGTTATAGACGTAAACATTTGTAAAGTGTGTTGCTCGCTCCAAAATGCTTCAAAGAGTGTGGTAATAACCTGGATCAACAGTATTTTGGAAAAGTAACCAACCTAGGTTTCATCAAAAGTGTCTGACAGAATGTCCACACCATTGTACAAAAGGCGGAAGAGCCACTTATCCAGCGAGTATTCGACAGAAGGTCGAAAAAGAGGAGAAAGGCATGAAGATAACCCATGTCCAACTATGTGCGAATTATAATCACACCACCATAAATTTAGTATGGCTGAGTGCCCAGCCTAAAGTGTCTGACATTGAAGAAAGATCACATTGATGTTTTCCTTTTTGTATTTTGGAAAAGTAACCAACCTAGGTTTCATCAAAAGTGTCTGACAGAATGTCCACACCATTGTACAAAAGGCGGAAGAGCCACTTATCCAGCGAGTATTCGACAGAAGGTCGAAAAAGAGGAGAAAGGCATGAAGATAACCCATGTCCAACTATGTGCGAATTATAACCACACCACCATAAATTTAGTATGGCTGAGTGCCCAGCCTAAAATGTCTAAAATTGAAGAAAGATCACATTAATGTTTTCCTTTTTGTAATATTATCTGCGCGAAGGTCTACGGATTTAGGATAATTAATTTTTTTGAACCCAGCCATTTTAGTTGGAAAATGGTTAGGATTCTGATTGAACGTAGAACGTAAGGAACGAAGTGCGTCCAAAAGTGTTTCCTGTATTGGATACAAGCCAGTTTGTCAACATCGTTTATGGCTTCGAGTCTATGTGGAATTTTCCAAACTGTGTTTGAGCTCTTGATAGCAAGCACATCATGATTCAGACATGAGCAAATTCAGGCTCAGAATTTTTCAATCACAAGAAACACGACTCCATTTTAAGGGAAATAAGTGACTTTGTAGGGGAAATGTTTCAACTGTCAGCCGTCGCTCCTAAATGCTTCAGAGTGTAGTAACGACCTGGACCAACAGCCAGATGACTGCTTTTTAAGTATTTTGGAAAAGTAACCAACCTAGGTTTCATCAAAAGTGTCTGACAGAATGTCCACACCATTGTACGAAAGGCGGAAGAGCCACTTATCCAATGAGTATTCGACAGAAGGTCGAAAAAGAGGAGAAAGGCATGAAGATAGACCATGTCCAACTATGTGCGAATTATAATCACACCACCATAAATTTAGTATGGCTGAGTGCCCAGCCTAAAGTGTCTGACATTGAAGAAAGATCACATTGATGTTTTCCTTTTTGTATTTTGGAAAAGTAACCAACCTAGGTTTCATCAAAAGTGTCTGACAGAATGTCCACACCATTGTACGAAAGGCGGAAGAGCCACTTATCCAATGAGTATTCGACAGAAGGTCGAAAAAGAGAAGAAAGGCATGAAGATAACCCATGTCCAACTATGTGCGAATTATAATCACACCACCATAAATTTAGTATTGCTGAGTGCCCAGCCTTAAGTGTCTGACGGCCCAGCCTAAAGTATCTGACATTAAAGAAATATCACATTGATGTGTTTTCCTTTTTGTAATATTATCTGCGCGAAGGTCTACGGATTTAGGATAATTCTTTTTTTTTTTAACCAACCATTTTAGTTGGGAAATGATTTCTGATTCTATCCAACAAGAATATTTTTCGCTGGGGATTTTGCGTGTAATTTCGTAGTTTCGTAGGCCAATGAGGATCATATCCTCAACGCATAGGATCGCGTACAATGGTTGTATCACTGCTCTCGGTCGCACCTCTCAGCCTATATGGGAGGGATGCTGCTGTATGACCGAGACAAGAACACCACCACGCAAAAGATCTGAAGAGGATGACCATATGGTCGTGGTGAAATGGACAGACCAAGCCTCCATTTAGGATTGAATTCAATTTTGTATTTTTTTAAAAAATAGAACAAACAATTTTGAAAAGACAAATGAATAATTATTGCTGCGTTTCTATAAAAGCTAAAATAAGAGTAAAATTGGGCAAGAAAGAAGAAAGCTATTGAGGAAAACCTGGTGTTAAAAGTTTAAGACGTTGAGAGGAATATTCTTGTTAAGAGAACGATTTGCCAAGCTAAGTATTTTTGTGTCTGGCTGTGTCCAGAAATATTTGTAGCTTGTCTATTGTTTAGTTAATTTCGTTTAATTCTGTATCGTATACAGGGTCTACGAGTGTGTATATATAGTGCCGTCTCACACGAATCTACAGCTATTCATCCTTGTCTATAAATTTCATATAAACCTATGTATTAAGAAGAACAAATGCAGTTAGTTGCCTAGAAACCGTGATACTGTTCACATCGTCCGAGCTGCGCGAGCTACCGAGCAAACAGCGACCTATTGATGCATACGGCCCGCGAGCTAAAAAGAAATAGTGCTATATTCTTAAAAAAAAAGTGCGCGAGTTAAAATGCAAAGTCAAAGTGCATAATCAATGCGCATTTGAATTAAAATAGACAGCTAAATGAAATCCAAAATCAAAGAGTTAATAGTGCTGCAATAATAGCCTACAGAAATGTTGAACCTAAGTATCTGAAAGATACTTCCAAACGTTACTTCCATGGCCGATACTCGGAAGTAAACCCTAAGATGACCAACCAGTCGCATACCATTCGTAGCGTAAAGTTCGTCTGCCACGTCATACTACCAGGAATTTTGCTTCAGGGCGGCTTTGTCCGCCTTCACACACCCTTAGTTTTAAAAAGATTAGCGAGCAATAATTCGATCTTTTCAAATTACTTTATAAACTTTATTCAATTGATTCTTCATTAAAAGCTAAAATCAAGCTTCCAGTTCAGTGAAAAACTAAGACAATTTGATTTAATCAACCTATGGGGTTGATTATTCTGGAGCTGACCAGGTAAGGTATACATTTTTAAAGGAAATTTTTCACGCAAGCTAGTCCATGCACAAGACAACCACAGCGCCTAGCATGAGCTGCTCTGTGTGTGCATGTATATAAAACACGAGCAAGGGTTGCAGCCAAACAAGCATATGTATACAAGATCGAGCTACACAAGCGCACGATACATCGAAGGGGAAGAATTCGCAGAACGAGTTTCGTATGCGAAACTTCCGTATTGTATTGTGAATCGCTGAGCGCAGATTCAGTTAGTATTTAAAAAAAAACATACATATTTAACAAATATTTGATATTTTTTTTCGAACAAACAAAAACAAAGAAAAAACAAGTAAGTGCCAGCTGTATCGAATGGCATGACCCTTACGGCATTGCATTTTTATGAGTTTGGCAACACCGTTGCAAGAAAGCTCTTTTTGTTCTAAAGTAAGTAGGTTTTCTTAAAAAGCTATAAGTTTTTTAGTGTTGTGTGACGAGCGAAACGAGATAGAGCGTTCGATTTTGAAGCGTTATTATATAAATAAAATGTGATAGAAGTGGGTTTTTTTTAAAACCATTTTCCCACTATAAAAAGTGTCTTTTATTTAAGTTCGGAACATTCTTTTTCATGATTGAGCAGAGCATCGAAACACCAGCTAAGCTAAATAAAAAATAAAATTAAAAATTGTGCAAGCTAGTGACAAGTGAGCTGTGTGAATAAAATCGTATTTTCCTCAATAAGAAATTTGCATAAGTGCGCAGCAATACGATGCCGTCGGCTGCAGAAAATATATTTTATTTTTCTAGGCAGTATTTGTTTATTATTGTTGTTTCTGTGCTCGTGCGGTTGTGGAATAGGTAGGTTAGGAAAGTCTTATGTATATAGATAGGAACGCAGCATTTCGTGTTGCTAAGGGGGCGCGGTGTGTGCGGCAACAGTGACTTAGTGTTATTACTGTGCGAAAGAAAATAAGGCGATTGTTTATTTCTCCTTGCTGTGCTATGGGCATAGCAACAACTTCTCTAACGTTATTGGGATAGATGGTATTCCTATTCAATTGTGTAAACAGGCAAGGGTGAAGCTAGTGCCATAGTTCAATGCAGAAGCATGCTTTGAGGAAGAATTCTGGGTTTTACCAAAAAGGGTTAAGTGGACTGTGCCCACTCCGCAAGCTGATGTGCAGCCATTAATGGAAATAGGACAAACCCCGCGAAGCGAGCACCTTTTATGCTTCCATTGAAGTTGTTTCTTGCCAACAGTAAGTCTCCTCCAAGAAAACGTTTAATCACTTAAAAAACCTTCGTAAACCAAAAAAATTACTTTCCAACCCATAATTTTCGTTATAGGCCCTAGTTTATGCGAATTAACAACATTTTATACTCTGTATAACGGTATAAATTGTGTACATTTAGTAGTTTTATTAGTAGTTTTATAAGACTCCACATATAAGCTTTTTAACGTTTTGAACTTTAAATATCCCACGGAGGGAAAAAATTTATACATTTTTTTGGAAAATTTTTTTTTTGAAAATTTCACCACAGAAAAAAATAAAAACACTACAGCAATATTAAATTTTCTTAAAAATTAAATGCAAAAGAAGAATTATGATTTAAAAATGTATATGCTTGTATAGTAAGATTTTAAATATTATAAATCTTAAACTCAAAATAATTAAATATTTAAATATTTATATAATATAGTATATACAGACCTATTAAAATGTATATCTGTTTTTCGTGTAATTCAAGCTTTGATTCACCCAAAAACCTTTTAAGTCACATTAAGTCAGTCCACATTGTTGAAAATGAAAATGTTCAGTGTATGCAGTCGAATTGCTTCCAAATGTTTGCGAATCTCTATTCTTCTAAAGGACACATAGACAGAGTCCATCAAAATTTAAAAAAAAGTGATGACTTTAAGTTACCAAACAGAATATCCCAAAAAAACGTTATCGAAAACACTACTTCATTGGAAAACAGTGAATTGAACTCTCCTCTGGTGGTTTTATGTATAGACCCTTTAAATCGCAGCTCAGAAGTCTCGTCTTTGAGACACGGTATCAACTTCACATTAGCCCTCCACAACAATAACAATTTTAATAGAAAGAATTATCATTTTTAATTAATGCAATAGAAACAAAAATAACAAACCCCATTGCAGACCTAATTGAATCCAATATTCTGCCACTAATTGAACAAACAGGTAAAAGAACAGAAGCCTTAAATGATTTTCATTTAAATGCTGCATTCGTGCTGTCGACGTTTGCTTCAAAATCTAAAATAAACTGCTTAAACTTTACTATCACTGAACTAGAATCCAGTAAAACTGAATGCTTCTTTTGGGATGAATCTCAAGGTAATCGTGGAGCAAACGAAATAGGTAGTAGCTGTGTTTTAAAGTTTTTGCTAAAGAAATCTGCCATGGCTAACCATGATCTGTATGTAATATTTTATTCCGATAATTGTTGTGGACAGCAAACAAATCAGTTTATTATGGGAATGTATGCCTATGCAGTTACAAATTTAAAAATAAAATCTATTACGCATAAGTTTTTGATCCGTGGTCATACGCAAAACGAAGGAGATGCAGCACATTCCATGATATTGAAAGAAGTGAAAAAATGCCTCAAGTCCGGACCAATTTACGTGCCTTCGCAATACGTAAAAAAAAAGTTAAAGTTAAAAGCTACAGTGAATAAACTGGGTTATGAAGACTTCGACAAAAGAAAAAAAAACTTCCAGTGCCAAGGCTGAACACAAATATTGAGGGTCAAGTCGTAAAGTTAGTGGATATAAGTAATACAAATTGAGCGGACTTCAGAGAAGGCCTTGAGGTACCCTTGCCATCCACCTCTCAAATGGTAAGCTCTGAAACTACTACAAAAAGAGAAAGGAAAGACATTATCACGCCTTAGTTAGTTGCAGCTTAAGATAGATGTCAATTAAGCATAAGGGATTCCGTCTATATACTTCACGCTGGAGTAGAAGCACTAGATCTTAGCTGTGATGATTTTTCGTTTTGTTTGCAGATAGTGCTGCAGTTAAATTATTTTGGTGTCTCCACGGGTATTTGGTACCAAACAAAAAAGCCAGCCGGAAAGACAGCACTGGCAAAAGCAGCGTTTTGCGTTTCACCATTAAAAGCTCGCTTTCACGCTTGTTGCGTCAAGGGTGCAAGAGCTCGACGATCATATTTCTTATCTAAAAAGCAAATCAGAGAATATTCAACCGTTCATGCTGGCCAATGGGGCCAAAAACTTTGCTTTAAATACAAGGTGAACAATTTTTAATTTATTTTATTGTGTATTGATTTAACCCAATACATTATTTATTACAGTGATGGAATTGATACTTAACATTATAAATGCGGTAGCCGGCCTGCAATTTGGAAGTATTTTGTATATATTTTTAGTGGATCTTATTTCATTTTTAATTGACTAAGAAAGTAGTTTGCTTAAAAAAATCAAAAGTCCTTAAAAAAAATACTTAGCATTTGTGCGCCAAACGTGGGTGATTTACTTGTTGTTTTTTGTTTCCTTTATCCAGGTGCCAGTGCAAGGCCGTGGAAGTTGTCGTTTCTCCTTATGAATAATATATACCTTGGTATGTCAAAACTTGGAAGTGAAAGTGGTAATTTAAAAAAAAAAATTCGTTGTTAACCTTCCTAATACATACTTAGCGATACAATTCCGTGATTTGTCTCTTTATTGTTGAGGGAGCCCATGCGAATTCAACATTTTTTTTTGTGATTTTGTTGTTCATTGCATCTGAACTCATTAGATCGGCAGGATGTAATATTGTAACACCGTTTGTCGATCCTAGAATAAAGTTCCTTCGCCATGGCAAGGCGGCTGCAGATCAAATGCGATAGTCGATCGCAAACAAACTTCGTTCCCAGCATAAATTTTATAAAGATAAAGTAATTTTTGTTTTTGTCATACTGAAAACAGTGAGAAGAAACATTTAGAAATAGTATCTGAACCTATCTATCACAACAGAAACGTAAACTGATTTATGCATCTATAATCATAATATCATCAATTTCATAACTCATCAGAATTTAATAAACAACTTTAACAAAATTGTACAGTTCCAGGATCGGTGCACAAATCCCGAAACTCCGATGATGTAATATTCGTCAGTAGATCTGTTTGCTTGTGTTTTGAATATATGTTTCAACATTTTGATACATTTTACATAAATATATTGATGATCAACATTTCCTCTTTAACGAAACAACATTTAGTGCTTGATAGACACCCCGACTTGGCGTGATAATATTAAGTAGTTCACACACTTAATATAAAAACAAACGACAATTAATAATGAGTTAACTAAAGGCAGCAGCAACAATTAGGGGAACCTGAGGCATAACAGGCACCCGGAGCATATTGGTCACCCAATCTCTGTTGAGTGACATGGCAACCTCGAAAGTGAATCTATCTTTCTTTATTAGATAGTGCCGAAAGAGACAATTAGTGTTAAAGTGGATAAGTCACATCTGGAACAGTGAACCATGTTAAGAAAAAAAAAAGTGAGTGTTATTTGTTAATAAATTTGTGTGAAAAACTAAAAAAAAAAATTAATGGGTGATGCAAACGAAGAAATATCAAGCGCGATCAGTGTTCCTTGTTTGGTGTGGAGACAAGAGGATATAGACGAGACACAAAGACTATTTGTGTCTTGTGGCCTGAGCGATTCCGCATCGGCGTTGCTTAAGCTCTATGGGGTAAATTCAATTGCAACAATAGACAAAATGGAAATGGAAGACGTGGACAAATTTTTCGTCAGTTTCGATTTCTCCTATTTCGGGGACAAGTTAGCATTTCAAGCCGGATTGAGGCAATGGAAGAAGGACAATGTAAGTTGTTTTGGTATACATACCACGCATGCGTACATTGGCCAGATGAATATAGAATGTATAAATTGCAAAGCATTTAAGTTCAGAAACGAAACGCCTGGCATGTGCTGTGCTTGTGGGAAAGTCAAATTGCCCGTGCTAGAACTTCCGCCAGAACCTTTTACCTTTGCATTCATTGGTTTTTGGCAATTCACCAACGTCGAAGCATTTCCTCTTAAATATTCAAAAATACAATTCATGCTTTCAAATGACATCTTTTGGAGCGTGGGGCATAAGTGATTTTGCATCATTCATTCTAGAATTCTGTCCATTGTCTAGTGTTTGTGGAATTCTCATTCTCTTCTAAAAATATTTACTTGTTGTTTTTTGCTTTCTTTATATATATGCAAGTGCAAGGCCGTGGAAGTTGTCGTTTCTCCTCATGAATAATATATACCTTGGTATGTTAAAACTTGGAAGCGGAAGTGGTACCTAAGTACTGAAAGATTTAAGAATTACATTGATTTGAAAAACTGTAAAAATACTCAGTTTTAATTTGGATTTTCAGACATTTATTATATGAATTTCTCTCTCCTGAAATGACGCATAAAAACAAATTGTTATTTCCAAATTAAAATTCAATCACTAGAATAAATCAATTTACATATATTTTTTATAAAACAATACATTTTAAACAACTCAGCAGAAAACAATATTTCACGATTTTAGTTCAGACACAAATCAGTGGATTATATTCTTTCTCAAAGTGGCCGCTAGAGTGAGGAAAATAAAAAAAATCAATAGGATGCATTCAATTTGGCAGCATACAGTACGGTAGGTATACGAAATCCATGCAATCTGGTACGCCGTCAAGTTCGAACCAGACCACTTAGCAAACTACATAAGAAAAGGGTCAGAAGTGCTCATTTAAAAAAAGACGTAAGTTTTATTTACTATTGTAAACGCTCAGTTTACTATTTTTGGCCTACACGGTAACGAGAGATGAAAAACCCGATCTCTCGGTTAGGTAGAAGGAGAATAGGTATACTGTGTTGAATACATGTGTATTGGTATTCGCAGCTCGACTGAGTGAAGTTGGTGGTTGAGTAGTTTTATTATTCAGTCCATATCAACGGTAACGGGCACTCGGTCGATTTCGCTATTTAGTGTGTAAAATTCAAATAAAAGTATTATAATAATTATAATCCTCAGCTATTGTGTTATTACTATTAAACAAAAATAATAAGAATAACACTTAATATTGATCCAAAAACTAAATATTCCTATTATTTTTTAACATTCCACACAAATAGTAAGGAATCACGATTGGAAGTAAATGCTGATGGAAATATTTCTTTTGCAAAAGAGATTCCTCATCAAGCCGAATATCAAATGAATGAAGACATTCCAGATATGGTAGATGTTTTCGAAATTATCTCGCCCACCGACTCTTCGGAAACTGGAAGCATGAAGACCCTGATAACAGAAAAGGAATCTCTGTTATGCATAACTTGGAATTTATGACGCAATTATATTAAATCTCACTAAGACATAATCTTCAACTTCTTTGTGTACACAAAGAAGTGTTATTGCAAACCAGCATATAAATCCGAATTCATAAACTAAAATCCGATACCCTTTTTTTATCGTTACTTACGATTTGTTTTTCTTTTGAGTTGAGACCAAGATGTGTCACATATTAATTCCTCTAACTTAATGTGCGGTCCAATGTTTATGCATAGCACTTCAACCATATATACAGATACACTCCAATAAGCAATGCTTATTAAGCATCTTATATTCTTAAGATTATAGATCCAAATCGCCCACACATTTTTCAGTGTGAGAAATGTATGTGGGATAGGAGTAACTGCACGACAACGACACATCTACGGAAAGACACACGCAAACATTCAAGCACAAACGATTCACAAACACACTTAAAACGAGCAACGACGACAGCAAACCGGACAGACACACCAAAACAGAATTGCGTCCCTCTTTTCTTTTATTATTTCTTTATGTAAACCAGAGTTTAGTTCTTTTTGAGAATCGGAGCGAGTAAGTTAAGCCCAGTGCGTCGCCGCCGAGCCTTTATATAATGTGTTAAAATTAAACGAATAATAAACTCTAAAATCAATATTTCGGTAGTCTTTATTTTCTCCCCTAGACGAACGAGTTGGGGTTTCTTTAAAAATCCCACATGTATCTGGAAGGAATTAGTTAAGTTAGTCTTAAGTAACACTCCGAAATAAAGACATCTTTTATTTCGTAAAATGATAATCTTTTCTTTCTACTGCGCATAACAAAAATTGGTGGCAGCGGTGGGATACCAAAAAAAAAAATTTATTTATAATTTCGAGACGTTATTTTAAAATTCTCAAAGTGCGTCGTGTAAATTCGGAATTGAATTAATAAAAAAAGAGTAGTCGAGATACAATCCTAAAAACTTTGGATGTATCAATATATCGACAAAATCAAAGAAAGAAAGGTTTGAAAAAAAAATATTTAAACAATACCTAGTGTTTGAGATTATACACGAATAAAATTTTCAACATATCGGAAAACACAGAAACAAAAGTGTCTTTAAAAAAAAAATTATTACAAAGCGTTGAATTAAAAGTGAAAATAAAAAAAAGAGGTGCTAAAAAGAAGTAAGAAAAAGGGCAGATTATATCCGAGACTAAAGCGCCAACGTGTTCGATAAACGGATTGAAAAAAGGTAGCAGAAGACGCAAATAAAAATAAAAGGCGATCAACACGAGAAACAACAGAATGGAATATTTAATGAAAGTGTTATCAAAATTAAAAAAAAAAAAAAAAAAAACTAATCCAAACGAATATTTAATGTAAAAATATGAATAATAATAAAAATAATGTACAGACAGAAAATAGGGTCCCTTTGACAAAAAATCAGAAATATTTGGTCAATAAAGCAATTAAATTAAAATTAATTTTTAAACTAGCGCAACAACATGCGACCCACAACTCAATAAAAAAATTGTATATAATAAAATTTCGAAAGGTTTCATGAAAACAATTGTGATTGATAATTTCCTTTTGGTGTTACTCTAATTTTGTTTGGTTTTATAGGGTTAGAATTCTCATACATATTATATTAGCAATGGCTTCTTCAGATAAAGAAGGAAGTGAAGTTGAGTTCAGCAAAGAGTTACGTGAATCTAATTTCTATTGTTTCGGCGTTTTGTCAGGAAATATATGTAGTCTTAAATTATTTGAGATTATAGCTAATAAAATTTTTTTGAAGATAATGTAAGCGAAGATTTCTTAGTATTGTAAAACGAATTTCTATAGGAATGCCAAAGGCATATTTGGAATTGCGTTTCAATGTTCTTCTCGGTCGAAAGGAAAGGATAATAACGAAGAATGAGAGAAAACCGTCTCTGATGCGAGATCCTTTTTGAGTGAAAAAAAAGCAGAACAATTTGAGAGTAGCTCGGTACTGTGGTGGATTGTCGTTTGAGTTCAGTTTCGATCGAGCTATCCATGAAGACGGTCACGGTACCGAGTTCACTTAAATAAATTTTTACCTCTTTTAACAGTATATTCTTCTCGAAAAAGAAAATAATGTTAACCAAGAAACTACGAATTTAGAAAGGGCATTGGAGAAACTACGATTAGTACATTTGGGAAATAAAACGGGAGCTATTCCAAAAATAAACAACGTGCGAAATGTATCTGGAAGGAATTAGTTAAGTTAGTCTTAAGTAAAACTCCGAAATAAAGACATCTTTTATTTCGTAAAATGATAATCTTTTCTTTCTATTGCGCATAACATCTCCTGCGATTGCCAACAACAACACGGACATTGAAGGACGAAGAATTGTTGAAATAGATTTTTTTTTTAATTTGTCAAAAACCAATTGATCAACATTGTCCTCAGTTCGGTTGCAGTTTAAAAAACTTCTCGATAATTAAAGAGATAAGATAGTGAAATAGTTTTAAAGTGCAACATGTGCAACATTGAATGTAGAGTACCGTTGAATAAAAAATCTAACGATAACTTGACGTCAACACAACCGCTGTGCTTGGAATAACAAGTATAGGTTTGTAGGCTTAAGAGAAAAATTGTAAGAGCTGCCGGTGACGCGTCTAAAAGTAGTTCTTATATTATATATATTAATCTATGAAACATGTTGGACCTCAGTTGTATTGTGTCTTTTCAACCGTTCGGACGTGCAGCGTTGTCGTAGGACTTCGAACCGGAAAGGTTATATCATTGGGTGTGAAAAACAAATAATGTGTTGTGTGTGCCCGAAGAGAATTACAGAATAGCACCGAACATGTATGTACTAGAAACTATGAGGTACCTTCAGCTCTTATGGAATCCGACATTTTAATAGAAGCTTTTAAGTGCAGTGTCGAAAAGCGAGGACTAAGATATCTAACGATGCTTGCTGATCGAGATAGCAGTTCATTCAAAAAATTACAGAAAGCGATCTATACAACGGAAGGAAAGTAAGTAAAATTGAATGCTGCAATCATTTAATGAGGAACTTCAGAAACAAGCTGGAAGCTGTTCCCAAAGGCAACAAAGCTAGTCTGAAACGCATACGAAGACTTTTTGAGCGCCTTAAAATATAGACGGAACAACAGTGAAACAAAAGAAAGCTCCCTTTTAGCAATTAAAAATGATATTGGAAACGTAATTCATCATGTTTTTGGAGACCACGAAAAATGTCCAACCTACATAAAGGATAACTGCAATATTATGGATTCCAATTTGATACCTCTTATGGTGAAAGATGGAATTTACGAGTCTCATAGAAGACTTATTTGGAATTCTGAGTCTTCTTCTTGGACACACAAACAACCTAGCTGAGCATTTCAACTCGATAGTGGCCAAACTAGTTGGGGGGTAAAAGAATAAACTTTTCACTGAGCAGTGGATACTCGGACTGGTAAGTAATTTTAACCAAAACGTGTAATGTGTTTTTAACAGAAAATTTTTGTATTCTATAACTGTTTTGCTGCTGAAGTTAAATTCAACGCGAAGACTCAAATATCGGAACTTTATAGACAAGTTTATAAAACCAGCACAAGAACCAGAATCAGGAAACTTGAATTACATCGATTGCGCAACAATGAACGAAGAAGGAAAATAAACTGTGCTCTTACTGGAAGAGATATGGATATGGTTATAAACAACTAACTATTCTAAAAAGGCTTGAAGACAACCAAAAGAACCGCTTCCTCTTACAACAGCAAACAATGGGTCCTTATGTGGAATCCATACTGGGTTGAGCCTTGGATTATGAATGGGTTCTACAAATAGTTCCCACATTCATGAAAAGGCCTCTTAATATATACTTAGCGATACAATTTCGTGAATTGTCTCTTCATTGTTGAGGGAGCCCCAGCGAATTCAACACTTTTTTGTGGTTCATTGCATCTGAATTCATTAGATCTGCGGGATAAAATGATGTAACACCTTTTGTTGATCCTAGAATAAAGTTCCTTCGCCATGGCAAGGCGGCTGCAGATCGAATGCGATAGTCGATCGCAAACAAACTTCGTTCCCAGGATAAATGTCATAAAGATAAAGTAAATTTGTGTTCATTTTTGTGTTTCTCATACTGAAAACAGTGAGAAGATACATTTAGGAATAGTACCTGGACCTATCTATCACAACAGAAACGTAAACTGATATATGCATCTATAATCATAATATCATCAATTTCATAACTCAACAGTATTTAATAAACAACTTTAATAAATTTAACAGTTCAAGGATCGGCGCACAAATCCCGAAACTTCGATGATATAATATTCGTCAGTAGGTCTGTATGCTTGTGCTATCCCGTACGTATATACAAGTTATCACCATCCAATACAGTGCGCCTTATACATGTGCAAATCTGTTCTTGCATAGTTTGCGGTATTTACAGTTCACATGAAGACAAAGGTGCACTGACCCAAACCAACACATGCGTCGGGATTAGATTAAGGAAATAAAGGGAATATTAAGGTAGTCGGTAAGTGCTACAGCGCAGGAGGACGGTAAGACTTTCAAATCCATTAAATTCCAACAGACAAATTTTTTTTTAGTGAAGGTCAACAGCCGGAAAAAGTCGTTTGCCTATGTGACAAACAATAAATTATACATATATCATGCATCTATGCATATGCGTACATTGAAGGAAATTTTATTTCAATTACAAGAACGGTTCATGACCGAAAGATTTCGTTTGCCTACGTGACATTAAAAAACAACAACACACGAAAAGAACAATCGAGAAGGTTGCTCAACCCTTGCAAGTTATGCCACCCACTTTGATATCTGTTTCACAGATACAACCTTTAAAATGCATCCATAAATCCCTTTTTGGATTCTTTTCTTTTTGAATATTTTATTGCAAAAGCAACAATTGATCTTAACTTATGCCACCCACTTTGATATATCTGTTTGACAACAGATAAAAACTCCATAAATGCATCCATACTTTTTAAATACTTTGTTGCAAAAGCGACAATTGATCCTCCTTAAATACTTTGTTGCAAAAGCAACAATCCATTTCTTTTCAACACTAAATGCAACCCAGCATAAGTGTTCAATATACCAGATAACAATATTTCGTTGCAAAAGCAACATGATACTAATGCATTTGAGATAAGTGCATCCCTTGTGTGGGCGATGTCGCCAACCAAATCAAATAAAGATACTGCTTCCCGAACTTCTTTGAAAATGTAAAGTTAGTCTTAAGCCACCACGTATTGTCGACTCCGGTACCAAAGTACCGTAAATTTAATTTGTAAAATAAAGTTCAAATAAAAATAGAAAAAAAGAAATAAAAAATATTTTTCTTTATATTATAATCGGACGAAACCAATTAACTTGCATGTCGCACGACAAAATACATATAATACAGTTTACATAAGAACGAACGAAAGATCCATCGCCCTATATGGCGATGACATACGTAATAAAATAAACACAATAATCACACACATCCAATCCATATGCATAGCAAATAATGGAAGACGAGAGAAAGAAGAAATTCTAAAATTCTTTACATAGGCTGGTTGCAGAAAAATCCGTATAAGCGCAAGAAACAAAAGTTATTAGGAACCTCTAATAAATATTTTAATAATAAAAACTTAAAAAAAAAACCTTTACAAGGTGAGGATACAGTCCATTTAATAATTCTATATTTTAGAGTGTAATTACCGAATCCCAAGCGCTCGCCAGATGTAATTGACGAAGGCCTGGCCAACCCACCCAAGTATCTGAAAGATACTTCCAAACGTTACTTCCGTGGCCGATGCGCGGAAGTAACCCCTAAGATGGCCAACCAGTTGCATACTGTCCGTAGCGTAAAGCTAGTCTACCTGAGATCTGCATCCGGACGGCTTTGTCCGCCTGTCACTCCCATTTTTTAGTAAAAAAAAACAAAACAAGAGCCCCAGTAAATGATATCACAACAATTTTATATGTTGTCATTTGATGAATATTAAAAGAAAAATTTCGGTTTTGAAAACTTTTGGTATGTTAGTTACTTTTTAGTTAATTCGGCAGGAAAAAGAATATAAATTGCTAGCTTCCTATTTCCTATCAACGGACCAAATCTTGAAGGATAGCCGACTGGTCCAAGTTTTCGACTTAAAATAATAAAACTATTGAAAATTTAAATCAGAAAAAGTACATTAACCAACTTCAATAATATTAAATTCATAATAATTAATCTGTTAATAATGAAATTTATTTTTGAATTATTAAGTCTAATATATAAGCAAAAAGTGCTTAACTTTATAATGTCTTAAATTTAATACAAACAATTATGTGCGCGCTGAACATCGTTCTTTAATTCTCGATTAAACTTAATCCGCGGAAATCGGAGGGTTAACATTTGAATCCTCTTCCTTGAATTATACTTTTTTTCCATTTAAATAATTTATTCTACCTTTTCTTAACTTCTTAAAAACAGTTTGTATGTTTCGGGATTGCGGTTTCAGGATTTTTATTATTCATCTATAGGTACCTGAAATAATTTTAGTCTACCAAAACTTAAAATTGGTTTACAAAAAGGGATTGTCTGTGATCTAATTTCAATTTTGAGGCAGAGAAGAAAATTTTAATTTATCAAAACATCGTGGGTTAATCCAAGGGTAGTCAATCATGCCAGTTTCGCGAAGTAATTAGTTTTGTATTTTGTTTTTTGTTTTTGATAGATTAACTTTAAGAGGCCAGTTATAACTATTATTGAAATGCATCCGTAAAGATTCTGATTGTTGTTGATTTTAGGAAGATAAAGCAAACAGATATGGGTTTTAGTGGTATCAAAATTAGGCCAATGATGATTTCAATGTACCTACATCTAATTTCGTTTCTGGTACCTATTTGGAACACAGTTTTAATCAAATAAAAACATTTTTTGCAGTATTGCTTATTTTAATACAAAAAAAAAACCTGGAATGTTTGATTGATCTTCTTAAAATCAACAATCAAAATTTCCACGGATTGATTTCAATGATAGCTATATCAGGATCCTAAAAAAACAGAAAACAGATCACCGAAAATTCGTTGCCATTTACTAATTTCTGATTGAAATATGTACCTCTTTACTTCGAAAAATATTTATTTTGAGTTTGATTTTGAACACATTTAGCCATTGTAGCTGTAAGTACCTATATACAGGGTGTTTCCTTATTCGAAGACAATAATTTGGGAAATGATTTATGGAAATGTGTAAAGAAAAATTGTTGTAGTTAGGTGGTATATTAAGCGACTATCTCCAATTTTGATATGATATCACTCACATATAATTTAAGAAAGAGCTCATTTTGCAATACCCTGACTCGATCAATGTTTTCGCAAATAATATTTATGGTATCATTTTAGCTTTTGTAAGAGCGTTTAAGAAACAAATTGATATCTTGCCACAGTCTTAAGATATCCAGTTTCAAAGACTGTTCAATTTTCCTGGCCATTCTAAGTTTATGGCTTTGAGGCCTTTACTGTAAAACACATTTTTTCTTCATACATGACCATAAAATATATTTTCCAAATTATTTTCAACGAATAACAAAACACCCTGTATATTTATATATGTAGTAATATTGAGATGCATTACAAACGGTGCGTCATCAAGTCCTTTGTTTTCCTCCATGATACTCGTTCAACTAAACAGATGGCGGCTTCAGGTTTTTATTTTTATTTCGTTATGCGCATCTACGTTACGGACACACATCTCTTTTGCGTTTTTGTTTTATTGTGCGCTCTACGTGGCTCTAACGTCACGGACATACATGGAGTTTGACGTTTTGCATTGTATCATATCTCTAGGTTAGTAGGTAGTTGTATCATGATTTTTCTCCTGATATGAAATATGCGATTGCAAGCGCCGCCGCGCCGGGCCGGCCGGCACAAACGAGATAACTCACAAGTACAGAATTCTGTTCCATGACAATACTATAGAAATATACATACAATGCATTAAAGCAACTTTTCTACTTCGCATTTATCTGTCACGAATTCCATTGATCCATCTCTTGTCACAGACCGCTGAATGGTACCCATCTTGCCTAAAACACTTTTAAAATATTTTGTTCACCAGGTATTTCTGACTGTGCATTTAATTTAACTGCCTTGGCATAATGGTGTAGCTGCATCTGTAGTACGTAACTCTACCAAAGTTTAACTGGCTGCACACAATCGTGTAGCTGCAGCTGTAGCACGCAGCAATGTCGAAAGTTAATGTCAAAAAAGTAGCGCACTAAAGGTAGTTCCACACTATACTACAGTGTAGTACGACATGTCAAAAAAAAAGTGTGAAGGAATGTGTGATGGTTTTACATTCATTCCTAAAAAAATATTTCAGATCTAAGCACATGTCAAATCGGATGAGATCTGCGCTGTCATATTCTGTTTTCACACTATTATACACTTGTTTCATCACACATTTTTGACATGTCGTATCACACTGTGGGATGGTGTGGAACTACCTTACTGCTGGAACACAATGGTGCCGGAGCCGGATCCGCAAACGCATCCGTATCGCATGTCAAAATATTAAATAAACACGAATTCAATGTTGTGAACACAACGAGACGGATCCGCAAACGCAGCCGCAAACGGCGACGGACGAGTTGGCCAACTTTTAATAAATACGTGCGTATTTTTGACATTCCATACAAAAAAAAGAGCAACGTGCTAATAAAATCCTTTTAGAAATTAGGTCATTTAATTAAAAATTTATAGAAAAGACTATACATGATGCGATATATGTTTTTTCATCTTTTATATGCATATACCTATATGTATGTTTTTCAGTGGAAATTGTAAAAAAAAACGTGGAGTACGTACGACTCCATTGTGGGCACTTCTAATTAGGTACGTACGGCATGCGATACATTTGCGGCTGCGGTTCCGGCTGCGTTTTTCTATTGTGTTCCAGCAGTTAAGGAGCATACACGAAAACACGAATACAAGCTGTGCTGAACTCAAACAAAAATCATGTCTGCCATTTTGGTTTATTGTTGTTTTGCAGCGCAGCAGCAGCACGTTCATGAAGTTGGAGTCGAGTCGACTTGTACTTCAGCACAGCTACGATTTACGTACATTTAACTTTGACATTGCTACCTGCAACTTCTGCAACTACACCATTGTGCGTAGCCAGTAATATACTTAATTTCCACAGAAATACCTATATGTACAATACAGACCGTCATCTCGTGCCCTTCTTGTCTAAAACACCCAATATTTTATTCACCATCTTGACTTTCATTTTATTTGCATGGGAGAGCTTTCAAATACCTACACATATCAAGCTTGTAGGCGAGAGACCAAAGCTTCAGTCGGTAGTGTGCTGTATATCTGTGTTCGCTATGCAATCATTGGCGTCCACTGTAAAACAGAAAATTCTCATATGAGTCAAACTGCAACGCAAACATTTTTCGACTCAAATCTAAGTTCAATACCGACCGACAGCGACAAAGATGCACTTAATAAAGACATTTCCATATGCTGAGACAAAAAAAAATCAATACATAATATGCCTTCTTAAAATCAATTCCTAATAAAATTAGACATTTGACTGCGCCCTTATATTTATATATGTATGTATTTTTTACTGTATGTAATTGAAACTTCAAACACGTCGCAGGTAGAATGTTTCGTAACCGTAACTACAATTCCACGAAAGAAAATGTGTATGTATGTATGTATTTTGTATAGATCTTTCCTCTCTGCCTGCGAGTGTAAGTTATACCCACATTTATTTATCGCATCTCGCTTCGCAACGTATACAAAAACCCGTTTTTTAAATGCGCATGGCGTGGCGATGATGGCGGTAGTATAACGCACACGCATGTATGGTGTTCTTGTGTGTCGGCTAGCGACATTAGAGTTAGAGTACACATTCACGACAATGTGGGGTGGCTCTGTCTGTGGCACATAAATACATACATACAAACAATCAATGGGATGTGTATTGAGTTGGTATGTGAAATGTGACGCCTGAGAACGAAAACAGCGTGTCTGTTTACAGCACATGACGCCGTCAAGATTGAACTTTATTTTAGTCTTGCAGTCGATACGAACTTAGACGGTTAAGAATCGCAGCAGTTGATTTTATGTTATTTTTTAATTTGAATTTAAATTTTACTGAATACAAAATGGAGCACAATTCTAATGGTATGTAATAAGAATAACATAATACCTATGCAAGAATCAAACAACAAAATGACAAGCATGTTCTCACTATTGTATGATTTTTTTTTAATTCCAGAGCTGTCGACGGAAGCGAATTTTGAAGACAAATTAATTGAAGCCGTAAAAGCACATGATTGTCTTTTTAATAAAGGAGCAATTTCTTATCGAAAAAAGACAATGAAAAATTTTGCATGGTCACAAGTTGCAGCTGAAGTAGGCTCAGATGGTAATTTTTAAAGCATGTTTATTTGTCGTTTTTGTACCAAAAAAAAAAAAATTGAAATTTCAGTTAAGGACTGCCAACATCGATGGAGATCTCTTCGTGACCGTTTTGTAAGAGAAATGAAATTGCAGTTAACGCCGAGCAAACCTTCAACGACTAAAATTGATTGCAAATGGAAATATTTGAATAAGCTAACATTTTTGAAGGATCACTCTGAGCCACGGTATGCGAGTCATATTGAATGTATGCATTTTATTTTTTTTTAATCGATCCTTTTGTTTTTTTTTTTTAGAAAATATTCCAAAAGTATTTGCCAAACAACGGATGAAGAAGAAACATGCAGTAATTCTAGGCTAGAGTATGAAATAGAAGAAATTACAAGCGAAGCTTGTGAACCAAATGATACTACTTCTTACTCATCATCGCCCGAACCAGAACCTGAGTCTGAGCCTGACACAAAAAAACGGAAGCAAGAGCCTGTAGAAGAAATTACATTTGTATCATTTCCGCCTATGAGCAGTAATTCAACACCAACGGCAAAGAAATATGGAATCAAAAAAAGGAAAGATGACACACCAACAGAAGGAAATGAAAGGTTCGTAAAACAAAAATTAACCAAAATAATCGAGTAGGTATATACAATTAAAATAATTATATTATACTTCAATAGGTTAATAAAAACAACAGCACCAAGAAACCGAAATGAGGATTATTATAGAACTCTTGACAGCTACATGTGTCAACTTCCTGAAATGGTGCAGGATGATCTAAAAATAGAGATTCTTAACCGGGTTTATGTTGAATTACGAAAATGAATATCTACCTAATTGTTACTCAATAAAAAAATATTAAAAATTCAAATGTATGTTCAGTTTTTCTATTTTTTACGGGAAGGAGTCTATTGTTGTTAATTTTTGTTTGAATGGAGTTGAAAGCTAACGGTTTTTATCATTGTATGTTTATTTTTCTAGTTAGGTCATGGAACAGAATTTTGTATTTGTAAGGCTACTCGTTCTCGAAGCTAGCATTTTTTATTTACATATATCATGTATTTACCGATGGTATTCGAAGGAAAATATTTGTATGGGAAATAAAGGGCTTCTGCGTATTCTCAGTAGATGACGCACCGATCATTCCGAGTCTCAGTATTTCTAAATAAATGTATTTTAAGATCGAGATAAGGCCGAGTTTGAATATGCTTACACTGCCGGCCAGTAAAAAAGATTCACGTCACATAATTTACAGAACGAAGATGTCAAAACAAGCATACAATTAATTTAGTCGTAGTTCTCTAACGTTTGCTTCATATAACTTAGAGAAATGTCAAATACTGTTGATAAACATGTCCGTTTCATAAGCACCACGTCATAATGAGACATGAGCAACACGATTAACACTATAATAGTAATAAAGATAGTTCCACACTATCCCACAGTGTATTACGACATGTCAAACAAAAGTGTGATGGAATGTGTGATGGTTTTACATTCAATCCTAAAAAAATATTTCAGATCTAAACACATGTCAAATCGTATGAGATCTGCGCTGTCATATTCTGTTTCCACACTATTATACATCTGTTTCATCACACATTTTTGACATGTCGTATTACACTGTGGGATAGTGTGGAACTACCTTAATACAATCGTCAAAAGCAGCTAAAAGACTTGGAATAAAAAGAATGCATTCTTTTTTTTACTGGTCGTAGTATTTGAAGTCTTTCAAAAGTCTCCTACATTCCTCGCAGTCTTAAAGTCTTTTGAATGCATTCAATATTTTCAAGTCCATAATGAGATTTCGAAATAGTATTAAGACCTCAGTACATTGAATGCATTCAAAATATTTCAAGACTGCAACGAATGTGAAAGACTTCCCAGGGAATTCAAAGACTACAAGCAGTCAAAAGAGAATGCATTCTTTTTATTCCAATTGATTTAGCTGCTTCAGATCATTTTGTTTGAAATTAGCGAAGCAACATTCAATAACCTTAAAGCGGTTTGGTGTATACTTTATCGGTTATTTGTTGCGAAAGTTATATTTGCGAAGGTTTTCGAATTTTTTATTCTATTTTTGTTTTTGTATTGCTTTACTGACCTTATATTTAGTTTTCGATCGATATTAAATGTTGCTTCACTAACTTGACACTCATAAAAAATTGATATAATTGATCGAATAGGACAATACTACTATATAAAAACACGATAAATTAAAATAACAAACGAAGTACCTATACATTGTAGCTAATGGGCAGATGACATTTTTTGTCATACCTTAAAATGTATTCTTTTAACCGAAAAATTTGTGAACCTCACAATTTGTTTCTTTTTTTTTCAATTATTAATTTATCTGTTAGTATTGACTATCTATCGATCTATCTATCTTAGAGCTAATCTGTTTGAATATTATGTTTCGAAAATTAAAAGTTTAACAACTAAGAGAATTAAAAAGTACTTAATTCAGTAGACCTTAATACAGCTCTGCCTTTTGCCACCATAAATGCATATCTGTGTAAATCCACCTTAGCTCTTAGAAAGATTTCCCACTTATTTTTTTTGTACCCATCAAAGTTCGTTTTTCTTTTATCAGTATAAAAATCAACAAAACTCAATTAAGACACAGTGTGAGCGCAGTGCAACAAACGATCCATTGCATTTCCTATTGTGCAACTTCTTGTTGAACTAAACTAAACCATTTCCGGTTGTGCTTTATATCGTCTGGTTGCCGTTTCCGTTTTCTTTTAATCGTGAATTTATATTTATTTAAATAATAAGTAAGTAAAGTTATTTAAAATGTTTATTCTACTTGTTTTTTTTAATACTTTGTCTAATCAATATTTCCTTCGCTTTATTTACTGAATTGTCAACAAAATACTCCTTAAATTCGAGAAAAATAAAAAATCATTTGCAATAATTTGTAATGAAAAATAAATTATGCACTCCATCTACGCCACCCAAACAGACCTGCAAATCCACCACCACTTACTCTACAAATTGCATGACAGTATATGCAACCAATATGTACATCCACCTGAATTTACATGCTCGGCATCTCCTTGTATAATCATACAAACTCTGTTTATCTAATTTGTTAACCACCATCTATGACACAAATTGTGGAAGCGAAACATTTACTTGCCATCTAAGATACAATTCCTACACGGAAACAATTGCGAAATGTCATGAATAATACGTATTAATCAATTTCATACAAAAATAAATCTCATTTTTGCACCCATCTCTAGCACAACAGAATGCTAAAGTAAATGGCACGCATTTACCATACGTTTGCAGCAAACGTATGAATGTACGCACTGCCTTAACTGACATTTGTATTTTCGGAGCACACCCTATTCTTGGTTTTTGCCACCTCAACTACGGCCAACTTCGCGTGTCTGGTTTTTGCCAGAATCAGCAATATGCCAACATGGCTGGCCTCCCTTCTAGTATTTTCAACTTTTGTAAGCTTAAAAAGCAATAAAGTGCTACCGAAGTTTCTTGTGACTGGCGGCGGAAGCGACAAATTCTTTTCCGTCGACCAGTCACATCGAATAGTCCAGCTCCCAACTCCCTTCCTGGGTGGAATAAGTTCAACAAACCCAAATGGACCAAATCACAGGTGAGAAAAATTAATTTGTTCTAGAACATTTTTTCTAAGAATGTTTTTTTTTTATGGCTAAACGCCGCCATGAGGATGGTGAATCCCTTTATTTGTTTTGTGATTACAACCCGGTCATATTCCAGGTTGGTTCCACAGTTTTTAAGCATTTTGAGTGCAACGAAAAGCAGCGTTCATATCTAGGATAGCATCATACAAGAAATTCCGGCGTGTTCGTGGAGTGGCCAATTCAATCAAGGCGTCGTCGCCACGTGATTGCCACAACCTCCAACAACCTTATTCACCAGCTAGAGGAAGAAAGAAACATCTACAGAAAACCCTAAAATCCAGATCCGAGACATGTCCATCTATGGAAGAAATCCCAGAATTTGGATTTTGTAATATTTTTTATGTACGGACGGAGAAAAGTTTTTTTTATTTGTGGTTACGCAGAATAAAAGGTATGATAAACATAATGCTGTATTTTAGCGTCGGTTGCTCAAGGGTAACACAAATTTTTTTTTGATTCCCCAGATTGACCCCTTCAAGAAACACGCCGAGCGATTTTTATTGTGTTTTATTTAACATAAGTCAATTTGAAATTATTTAATTTGACATATTCCGAGTTTCATTGAATTTTGACCTTGCTCATCCCATGTCAAACACGAATGCTGTAATAAATTGCAACTAATGCCCACGCTCCAGCCCCTACGGAGCCCAACATATTCGACTTTTTTCTTCATCCATCTGATTTTATTGTGTGACTACGGTCTTACACAAGGCCACGTGCATCGTACCTATTCTGTGTGCCAAGACGAGAGCACATGTCCAACGAACCTTCGAGAACACCTCTACGGAATCATCGGTATAGTCTCTGAGGCGGTCTGAGTAGCGGCGCTTGGGCCAACGCAGCGGCTACCATCCGATATAACATCATCGTTTCCGAACCAACACCCGACGTCATCATTATTATTGCTCATTATATTACCATCATTAAGTATCGTAGAATATTTTCAATATATATATATATTTACTTAGATAGTGGTCAATAATTTATGGTTTTTAACAGGGAATATAGCTACAGGTTCTTTCTGGAATTAACAGTTTACAGGTTACATACACATACGAGAATTAGTGTGATTCAGAGATGCAATTCCATCCAAAAAGTCAGAGATTGAGAAGATAGTTTTTCAAGGAGTACAAAAGAGAGAGGACGAGAATTCAATCAGAAAAAGTTCTGAAATACACAAAATCCAATCTGAATCAGTGACAATCAAAAAGATATCAAAGTGTAACGTAAATGTAAATGTCTAGACTTTACCCTAGTCTAGTATTGAGTATTGTTTTAACCAAGTAAACAAGTACATATTTAAACTTTTCTTTTGCTATAATGCCAGTAAGGCATGTTAACGTAGAGTCAGTGAAAAATAATCATTCATCATCAAACAAAAGTCAAAGAGTACATATATAATCTTAACCATCTATACAGCTAAGGAGCAGTTCCAGCTTTGACAACGAGGTGCACTTCATCGACAAAGTTCGGGTGAGTTCGTTCCATTTTGTTCTATCAAATATATTATGAGTTTATATATTACCTATTTTGACAAAATTATTGATTGATGAGAGAGTGAATTTTTCTGAAGATAAGAACACAAGAATTTTTAGTTAACAGTTAAGAAAGTTAAAGTGAATAGTTTTCGGTTACAAACATTGAAAAGACAAGCCACAAGCGGCTCAAGGTTACATCAAGAAAAAGCGAGGCAAAGTTTTTGGAAGATTACCGTTTCCCTAAACTGCCGTACACTATTGAAGTTGGTTGTGGATAAGTTAAAGAACATTCTGAATTTAGATTTGGAATGTGTAGTAGCATACTCCGCTTGAGAGTTCTCAAGTGTATTTAGAGTGACAATATAAGCATATATCTGTGACACCTTAAAATTTTTGTCGAACGAAAAGTTTTCTTTATCCTTAAATAATTTTGTGTTTTGGAAATTAGCGTTGTTACCCTAGTGTCTAATAAAGATAAAGACACGATTACTGGTAACGTTTAGTAAGTTTGTTTTGGTATAAGAAGACATTTAGTGAAGTACATTAGCAATTACTAAGGGTCTAGTTTTGAGAAAGTATGGTGTAGAGTTTTTGCATTATTTGAGATTTGAGAATAGGGTATGACATAAGTTATTTTAAGATTATAAACTATTTAAGTCATTATTTTTGATCATTAAAATTTTATAACGTTTATCTGAAATTTCCAGTTGTTGTTATTTTTATGGTTTAGTAAGGAATTTACTGTTCCTTATGAGTTGTTTGGTCTTGTTAATTTGAGATGCGTAACGGCTTCAATATGATGTGCTGATTTTTGTTTAGGTCAAAGGAGAGTCGGCTGGAGCCGAGGCGCAGCAGCGGACATGAGAAGCAAGGTTCTCGTGCGGTATTTCGGTTAAAGTTCCGTTTGATTTTTGAAGTTCCGTTTCGATTTTTGAAGGTCGGTTTTAGTTTTGAAGTCCGGTTAGCTTTATTTTGTAGTATGAGTTAATGAGTCTTTAGTTACTTTTTTCGATTTTGGGGGATTCGCAGAATATTTTAGTAAGCCAACGCGAGTCCATAGGAACTGATATGGAACAGTCCATATCCAGTTCATGGGTGGGTACAGAAGGCTCGAGGGACATCAACACCTTGTTCCCTCCCCTCTCCGTTCTGAGTTTCTACGTTTTTGAATAGACTTATGAGTAATAGTAGATCCCATAGAACCTTTTTTTGTTTTATGCTCAGGGGCCACGACCACCTATGGTCCCCACACTTCTTCTTCCCTTGTCAAAATCCTAAATCAACTTCACACGTACATCCATTTCTAGTTTGAAATAGATGATCCAATTAGCCATTTTTTTTGAAATCTTACTACAGCTCTCTGTATACTTCGGGCCCCAGCTCAACTAAAATAGCCCCCAAGGTCAATACCACCCTGGCCGTAGATCCGTTATTTAACAAGGTAACACAAGCCTATCTTCCTGTAGCAAGGACCACTCCCCACCCGGCGAGCTAAGCAATGGCACCCCACAACGGATCGCAGCGACTGTGGAAGAGTAGGCACCGTCGAGGCGATTATGGCTTGGACGCGCCAGAGGGTAATTATACCTCTGGTGCTAAAAGTCATAATCGTCTAGGCGGCAGAAGGAGACATTTTCATCTCGAAGGAGGAATTCATATGACTTATCCACTGGTAACCCTGAACATATTCCAGGGAAGGCGAGTAACATCGGCTTAGATAGGCATGAGAACGGTTGGTAATCATAGATAATTCTTCCCCAAGGTTGTGAATGGTACACATCCCATTTGAGTTGAGTTCAGTATAGAAATTTAGTTTGTGACTTAAGGCATCGGATTGGAGTCTGTTCGTAGGATGACCTGATGATTCAGCGTCCGAGTTTGAGTATTTGAGTTATAGATAACTACTATGAGAACATTTTGCTTCGGGTTTGTTTCGTTCCGTTAGATTTGTGTTGGCGATTCGGTATATGATAACACCTATGTGTACCAAACCTTTTATAAACAATTGCACGTATCACAGCGGTACAAAGCTGACAGATGGCACACGATTCCTGGACCTACTGAATATAGATGTTAGGTGGAATGTGTGCGCTATCAGTGGAGTGCGACTGTGATGCGTGTGAGCTGTAATGAGATGAATGAGTTTTGTGAGAATGGGCAGGAAGAATGTTTGTGGTGATGTCTAGGTTTGACATGTTGCAGATGTTTCTGTTCTGTTCTTCTTACAGTTCTTATTATTTTTATAATATCATTATTGATTATATATATATGTATGTATATTTATGAATAATCAATAATGATATTATTTTTAGTTTCTTCAACGTTACAAATTTAATGGCGTCGATAAGTCGATTTCCGACTCCGGGTATTTCCGATCTGTGAAAATTTAGAAATTTATAATGGAATCGTGTCGGTCGTCTCGGAGTCGTCTGCCGTGATAAAAAATTGAATAAATTGCGAATAAAATCGGTTCTACAACTAATATTGTGTGCAATTTATTCCTTTTGTTCGGTTTTTGTTTAAGAAAGAATCCATTAAAATAAATGTCTTCAATGGCGTCGTTTCCGTATCCCGGTGTTTGTTTAAATTCATATTTGAATTTGAATTTCGAGTATGGCGTCGTCGTCGCATCCGTTCGTGATGAAAATTTCGGTGGTCGTGGAAAGCTGAAAAAAATGCTCAGAAAATGTCGCAGGCGTATTTTTTCTATTTATACAAATATTTTCTATATTCATTTAAAATATCCTCCTCTATTAACATTTTTCTGTTTTTATAATTTTTCTGTTTCTTCAATAAATATTCGAACAACAAGAAACTTTTTCGGCAGTCGCCTAGGTCAGTTTCAATCGATGCTAGGTAGTAGTACTTCAAATTATTATTAAATTATTATTTTAATAAATAATTAAATTATAACTTTCAATTCTTTTTATTTCAAGATCCAGAACCAAACGCAAACGAAGCTATCAGGTCGATTAAAATCGACAACCTATCTGCGGAAGAATACGATAGGTATTGGCAGGCATGCTCGAACTTTCGCCTCATAGAAATTAAGGCCTGTACATCAACGTTAGACGCCCTGGAAAAATGGCCGAAGAAGCCACTTGGTTTTCGACTGGTAATACAAGCAAATTGTATTTTAATATGCGTTTATTTTTATTATTTATATTTAAATACAAGCAAATTGTATTTTAATATGCATATTTTAATTATTTTATTATATTTTCTTCAAAAACAGATCGACTTCGACTTCAAAGTGCTGCATCCAACGGCGATTTCCCTTTTAGATACATGGGCGGATCATAGGCCAAAAATTGGTAGTTTTTTGGCTAAGGACCAAAACATTAAAGACAGGCGTATGGTTCACCTTCTTGAGGACTGGACTAATGAGAAAATCAAAGAAAGTAAGTACCATTTGCTTAGTTTGCTATATTTTGTCTAAACAATTTTTGTCTTTTAAAATATTCTAACTTTTTTGTTTGTTTTTCTTTATCTGTTTTTTTTTTCAAATTCTAAAGACGTGGTGCTTATGTATTTGATGCATGTGTACCTGATTCCTACGCAGAAAACTGTCCTGAAGGATAAAAGCAGCAAAAAAACAACAATAAAATATACGATCAAAGACTCGCAGGAAGCATTTATGTTCTGCTGCAAGGGTCACCAAGAAATAGAAGAGCACATACAACACCTCAAATCGAGAGGAAACAATATTCAGCCCTTCCTCATAGGGATTGGCGAGGATATAAAATCCCTAAGGGAATTTCTCGTTTATTTTGATGGGATAAGGTACACCTTTACCGCCTTTTTAAGAGGGGTTGATGTATTATTTAAGATATTTCATGTTTTTAACCTAGAATATCCCTTACCGTGTACAAATTTTTATAATTTCATGCAAGGATATATCTACAAAATAAAGCAAACCAAAGAAATGCCTTACTGGGCAATGAATTGTAATGGTTTGCAACCAGACTATCCCCAGCCCTGCATAAATTTTTATAATATATGGAGTATTTAGAGAACTTCGCAATATTTTCTGGAAACTCAAAAGAGTCAATTCAACTTGTAAGTGAAACAATTATTTTGGAAGTACATGCGTACTTCCCCAAGGCTACAACTTCTCCGAACGCTTAATGTTATATGTACCCAAAATTTTGAAGTTTGGAAGTAAATCAAAAGATAACAACGTGAAACAATTGATGAGAAGTGCCAAAACAAATACAGAAAGTCAAAAAATTATTGCATTAATGGTCTTATGCTACATGTTCCCGAGTTCAAGGACGAAAAAGAGTGCAACGAAGGCATCGTACCGTTGCTCCAAAATGGAATGCCAGGAACAGTTTGTGGCATATTTCAAAGTAAATTATACCTTTCTGATATTTGTAATTTTAAGTTTTAATCTTTCTTTCCTTAGACAATAAAGGAAAGTGACAGTTACGAGGGAAATTTGAAGCAAAACAATACGAGAACGCAGCCTAGGGTTGTCGTCGTAGGAGATCCCGAAAAAAAGCTAACGGGCTACACTACACTTCTGGACAAAAAATATTTTTTTGACGACCCCTTGGAAGCTTTTGAAACCTGCTTCTCCATCTTTTTCGCACTTGATCTGAACTATCCTGCGGAGTCGACGTCAGTTTGGACGTTCTGTCAAATATATTTGTTTCGGCATAAATGTTACTAAAAAGTACACTAAAAATATAAACCTGGCAAACGATTGAAACGATTAACAATGATTTGTGCAAAATGTAAGTCTTAAGTTTGCTGTTTATCGGATGATAGGATTCCCAAAACTGCAATGATGAAGATATTCAGTAACATAAAAAATTTATATGATAAGCACGTCAGTTTCATTTTGAATCAACTGGAAAATAGTGAAGTTAATGCTTCAATTAAATCTATTCAATATAAGAATCAATTTTTGTTTCCGTTACCTAAATCTTTTTATCAAAAGCAATATGAAAAAGAAGATTAGAAAAAGTGGAAAAAAAAACGCTTTGGTGAAAATAATCTACGAATCGAAAATTGTATCCAAAGTGATCTTTCACTTACTCACACATAACTCTTTCTTGGGGTTTTTAAGGACCAATCGAGGACATAAAAATAAGGAACAGTCATGTTATTTGCAATAATCTCTTTTATTATTTTATTTTTATCCATTTTAAGTTTTTTAGCAGGTGATTTGATTAATATCAAACAAAAAGACGATCTAAAAATGCGCGTGGTTCTTCCTATAATTTTTCTGATCGGTCTAGCGATCAGGATTAATATTGCTGTAGATCTATACTCGCGCTGTAAATTTTATATATTTTTATTGCCTAGACCATTTTGGGAATTTTTATTTCCTTTATATGAATATATATATTTAGATTTATTATTGACCTTATTATTTTTAATAGGATTGATAATTTTTATAAATTACTTATCAATTAGATCAGTAGTAGGTATTAGACAAAGATTCAGAGATGCAAATATCATCTTATAAAATCTTTCCAAAATTGGAAGTTAATAAATTCACAGTATTATTGTTTATTCTTTCTAGAAAATAAATTGTAATAAAACCCGTAGGAAAAGTCAATATACATTTAACTTTACAATTCCGGAATTTTTAACCTTTACATTTCCCTTCGTATCAGTTACAAATGATAAACCCAAACAACAATTCCAAATGACGAATCATTATCTAGGACCTTGGTACAACAAAATTATGCTATCTCTAACAGCAGACAATGATGAGTTTTCAGCAAACACTATTGCTTATGCTAAAGACGTAATGACCAAACAAGAATGCAAAGATTTAATAGACAAAAGAGCTTTAGAATGGAAATCCGTTATAACCTGTGAACCAGTTTCTCAAGCAATTGAGTACAACATTAAATTTCGTTGGTTATTAGTAAAAACGAACTATGACTTATCTGAAACTTTATTTTGCAAGAAACCTATAGGAGACATCACAGATCTCTTCGAATTAATTGCGTATTTCAACATACAATCACTTTATAGCGGAGAAGAAAAGAAGGTAATACTTCCCCTATTAGATTATTTGGCCACTACAACATTGGAATCTCATACAAAAATAGCCCGTAGGTTAGAACTTGCAAATTGTTCAATTTCACAATCTCCAAAACCAAAAATCGAAATCTCAAAATCAAAATCAACATCTTCTCCATCAGATGATTTTTGTTCACTAGGATCAGTTGAAGGAGTCAAATTGGATGTCCGACCATTTAAATTTCTAGATTCAGAGCCTCCCTCTGAATTATTTTGTACAATTATTAAAACTTTAACACTTTTTTGTTGGTTAAAAACATCTTGTGTGGGAGACGAAGTTAGTAAAGTACTTAAATTAAAAAATGATGAAGCATGGAAATATTGTGAAGAAAGATATTTTGTACCTATGCTTCAAACTAGGATGAATTAATATTCTACTGACCACAACTTGGGAGATCACTTTGCAGAAAAAATAAGCAACAAAATTCTAGAAAAGAGTCAAGAAAAAGCACAAGAACAACCCGAGCTCCTACTTAAATTAAGCAACCAGATGGAACGATTTCACAAATCTCTAGTTGAGTTTTCAGTTATGCAAACATCAAGAGGAGACTTACCCATTCCTTACTATTGGACGGATAACAACAGACCCAAAGGATCAAATGAAATTGCATCTGCTGTATTTCGCCAGCTTTGATTTACAAATTTGGAAGGCAATAAAATGATTCGTTTGGTTGTGATAGGTATGTGTGAGTAATGGCTGGGAAGTAGAGCACCACGTCACATTAACTCCGTCGAATTGATTTTCCCCATTCCTGGGCACTCCTACATACCACCTAATAGTGTTTGCTCAAATCGAGAAAAAAGTTAAATCTAAGGAAAATATCGTGGCTGTTGATGAGTGTTTGTCCATTTACCAGGAACACGGAACTGTACTGAACTTGGGATCTGATGAATGTCCGGTTTTAGACTTTAAAGATGAAGTTTTAAAATTTACAAATTTCTCTATAATAATTACTCATGTAAAACCATTCATTTCTACCTATTCTTTTTTTATCTGCTCATGTAAAGCATATTAATGTACTAAAACACACATGTAGACAACCAGTAATAAAAACAAAGCTCTTTCCTAAAGTGTTCATAAAAGCTCACTAAAAGTATAAAATAAGGGTCACAGACCGGAACAAATTCACTTTCACAAATTCTTGCGACAGCGAACAGCACGGCTGAACACTTCTGAGAGCTTCCCCAAAATTGTTGAGAAAAAACAAGTTTACGTGTATTTATCTCTATTTCCTTTTAATTAAATAAAAAAAACAATATCGCCATAAATACTTTTACGTTGTGTTCTGTTTTTGACTATACTCTGCGTAAGAACCCCCGACGCGTCGGTCGCAAGGTAAATTTTCAGATGGCGGAGTGTTCAACCGTTGCACCTTTAGACTAGCATTGGGCAGCAATAGTATTTGCACTTGCCTGCCCCAAAACCAATGCCTTGCAGAAACAAAGCCGTCCCTTTTGTTACCGTCGCAGACGATGCTTTCGCATTGCGGTCAAACATAATGAAGCCGTACGCTCACCGTAACCTGACGTTGCCGGAGCGTGTTTTCAATTATCGGCTGAGCCGCACACGTCGTATTATTGAGAACGTGTTTGGCATTAAAACCGATTTATCTACTACCGGAAAAAACTAAAAAAATGACTGGCATGCTCGGTGCTGCACAATTTCAAACAACAAATAAAGGAATCTACACACCACCTAGTTCGTTCGACCAAGTTTCGAAATAGCAAAATCGACGCTATATCCACTCGAACCAACACGGAATCGATCGCATGATGCCAAGGAAATTAATTTATATATTTTTTCACGGGTGAAAGCGAACTTTCTTGGCAATACAATTTTATTTAGTTCAAACAAACAATTAAAATAAGTCATATACCAGCAGTTTCAAGATTTTTGTGGATACAAATTGATGCTGAAACGTCTTCTATAAGACTATTTGTTGAAATTTAAAATAGTTTTCAGCATCATTTAGATAACTAATATTGTGACTCAAAAACGTTTCAATCTTCAAAATCAAAACAGGTTTCCACAAATAATATGATCCCGATCTGCGAATAATGTGCAATGAGCTAAAACATAACCGAAACTGGGAGTCGGTTTTGAAACAGTGGAAAGATACTCTCCCACTTTAATAGGAGACAAATGATTTTGAACAACAAAGACCCAAATGCTTGCCAAATTTTTCTTATTTTTATTAATATTTTCAGTGTACGTGTTTCAACACGGGAAGTGGTAGACTTTTCCCTAAAGGAAAGTTATATGATCGATATAAGGGCTGTTGTCAGTTGCTTAAACATTTGGGGGCTCAACCGGGATATGAACCCGGGAAAGTCTTCCAGTCTCTGTGACTTCAGTCTCTTGAACCAGGCTTTAGAGCAACCTTCTTGTCAACTGGAAGACTCCAGATGAACAGTTTTGGATACAATTGTGGATATATTCGCTTCGACATTAAACCTCTTTCAATAGCGTCTGCAAAGGAAACCTTAATCAACTCCGGCTAAGAAACTCAGGAGTTCTAACAGTTCCAGCGGGTTGTATTCTTAAACAAGACCAGTTCACCATACAGGGACATAGCGCTCTCACAAGCACAATGCGAGCATCTTTCATTCCAGCAAGCAACTTATCAGACTTCATTAATATCCACAAAAACCCCACAACAATGATTCATCATGCCAAACAATTGCGGAAACTTTCCAATGAACTCAACAGGAACTGAACGAAACACTGGTGCAAATCAAAACCACTGACACCCATCAATTCATTGTCAGTTACCTCGCCAGTTTTTGTACAATACTAATCTTAATATACATCATTTGGATATCAATACTTGGTCGCAGCTAAAGTCCGAAGAACCCCCGACACCAGCCCCACGGCACCAAATCGGCCGCTAAATAGCCAGGGGGGAAATGCTGATATGTGCATATACAAGAGAAACTCAAACAGGGACCAAGTACGGTCATTGAGAAAACTGAACATGGGGAAGTTCAAGTTCCAAACAAAAAAATAAGACCTGACACAGAAATTATGGTAAAAAAAACAACATACTGTAGGAAAAAAATAGAGTGAATTTCTTTGAAAATTATATAACTTATATTTCCCCCGCGCGTTAAGATTCTTTGGCAGATCCCGAGCTGCGAATAATGTGCAATGAGCTAAAGCATAACCGAAACTGGGAGTCGGTTTTCAAACAGTGAAGGTGAGTACCAGAGTGTTATAAAGGACTACGAAGTTGGACTAGAACAGTCATCGATTTCAGAAGTTCTTTCAAGCGTCTTAAATGTTTTTGAGTAAAAACTTTGTCAGCAATAGATTAAATTCAAAACAACAGCTGAAAATAGCTTACACTTCTACGAAAAGCTTAGACTACCTAGTTATAGGAGCAATTGATGGCTCTCAAGTTAAAATCAGCGCACCAAAAGCCTCAAAGCATTTATACTATAATAGAAACGGAATGTACAGTCTTAACGTTTTGCTAGTAAGAAGTTTTGATTATTTCCCATTCGCATTGGTCTGTAAAGTGTTTAAGCTCAGATTGCACATTCGGCAATTCCGCTCAGCTCCTTTCATTGTTCTCAATAAAAACAGACTTTAAATTTAATTATTAGAAAAGTAAGTTAATCATTAATTCTCTGACGAAATCAGTAAAACTCGGCGGGACTATTGTTTAAACAGAACGAGTAAAAAATCCTTTGATGATGATTTTTGTTGCGGTAAGCTGGAGACTCGCACCTCAGCTGTACAAAGAGTGAAGAAGCTACTTCCGAAAATGTTGAGCGGCGATCACCAAGAGGATTCCAACCAGTGTTGGCAAGTAAGTTACGCTTAACTAATATGAATTAGTTACGCCCAATATTTGGCGTTTTTTTATTTATCAAATAATTATGAATAACATAAAAGTATCACATCACGGTCGAAGAGGGCAACGCTCTAGAGGAAGACCAATGTCGAATTGTTACGAGGATCTGCTTTTTACTCCTCACAGGAAGGAGGATACTGGGCGTTTGGATAAAAACGGAGTTCTTATTTGTGTTGCCCTGTTCTCGATGAACAGGATGAAAATAAATAATCTTAAAGACAGACAAATTTTGAATTCTGAAGAAAAAATAAATATAGATGAAATACTAGCATAAATACAGCAGTCCAAGTCATCCTCAAATGTACTTAACACAAGTACAGATTCTATCTTGACGGGAGAAGAGAAGTCATCTTCATCTCTACCAGACCTACTTTGTCTGCCTTCAACATCGGCAGGCATCAGCAACGCAATACCAATGACTGCACCTCTTCGCTTGACACAGCTGGAAGCTGGCCCGACGGCAATTCATTAATCATCAAGCTTTGCCCTGAAACAGTGTATTCAATCGTCATTCGATCGGGTTTGTGGACGGAACTTCGTAGTATTCTTACGAAGGCATATTTATGCCACAACGACGTTCGTATCGGATGACGAGAATCTCTCGTCACCCAATGCGACGAGACGCTGCAATGCGACTATGCGCCCATCCCATGAAAATTATTTCTCACGATATTCATAATATACATATGTATCTTTTTTATCCTGTCCTAAAATATATCCTTTTTGTTATCTTAAGAACAATACCTAAAGTAAAAACCCTAAGATAAGTCGGACGCATTTTTTATTTTTAGTAAAGATAGTTTTACACCAGACTTCTAAAATAAAATAAGTCCATTCTCCATTCGAGATATAAATTCATATTTTTCTTTTTATGGTATTTTTTTTTATAAACACCCACTTGAAATAAAGTACACCCTGTACTCTTATTCCAAAAACTTGTCTGCATATCATCAGTAACGATCGTGTAGCGATTCTAGTGGACGTGACCCAGAAAGGAAAAGTCAAATGATTGTATGCGAAGTGAAAAAAAAATAGAAAAAGGAAAGAAAAAAAAATTAAAAACAAAAATGGAAAAAGTGCAGTGTTTGTGAAAAAGATTAATAACGGGCTTTTTATTTTCTTAGCGTATCAAATTATACCTTGAAGGTTTGATTCAAGTGGATGTGCCAAGGGAAAAATGGAAAGTTATACTGTTGCGGCACACGCTTTAACAAGGTTCACCCAATTAACCTTGATTTAACATTTTATTGTCCATTCCTTATTGATTATAACTCCAAAATGCTTAAGAAAACTAAGTAAAAAACCTTGGCCAAAGGATTCAATCCAGGCCCTAAACCAAAGTTTATCACGAAATACGTTCAATTATCAATATACAATACATTCAATAAAATGAAACCACTTCCCTTCTTGTTGTTATATTGAAGAATTTGTTTTCATAACTTGATGCGAAACTTTCGGGGTGAGTACAAAATTGCACTCTTAATTTTAATAACGCTGCTAATTTCTACTCGCTTTTATAGCGACATAGAGGTAAATGACATGACACGACTAGAGATCTTTAACCATTAGATCTTTGCAATTCGTTGGTTTGTATTAATTTTAATAAAATAAAGATATTTTATACCAATGGGCGCCCAACGTGGGGCAGTAGAGGATCCGTCAGAGAAGTAGAATCTCTTTCCTGTTTTTTTTATTTTATAAGGTAAAAATAATCAGTGATTGTGTTCTTGCTGGAAAAATATATTCATAGCAATTTGGCACAAATATTTTTTCCGGGGCTTGTTTCAGAACAATGATCGAAGAATGTTTGCTATCAATGACAGAGCAACATCCAAATTTGTGCTATCGGTCGGTCCAAGTGGATAAGGAAAAACAGATATATAAAAATGTCCTTCAAGTAATTTTAGTTAACTTAAATACACAAAAATAATAAGTTAATTTAAATTAGGACAAAAATAATGCTAACGAAAGTGTTGAAAGAGTGATTTGATATTCTTGTGAACGCCTGGTGGTCCATACAAGTGTAGTATTTAGCTTAAAGCGACCTCCCTGGGTTTTTTTTTTGCGATCAATGACGGAGCAACATCCAAATTTGTGTTATCGGTCGTCACTTGTAGACAAGGAAAAACAGATATATATAAAAATGTCCTTAAGTAATTTTAGTTAACTTAAATACACAAAAATTATAAGTTAATTTAAATTAGGACAAAAATAATGCTAACGAAAGTGTTGAAAGAGTGATTTGATATTCTTGTGAACGCCTGGTGGTCCATGCAAGTGTAGTAATCAGCTCAAAGCGACATCCCTGGGTCATTTGAAGGATGAAAATTGGTGAGAGAAAAAGAATGACAGAAATACTTAGAAATGGTGAAGTGAATCAAGCAATAACAACAGTTGCTACTACAGAATTCGTTGTTCGCATTCGCCTAGTTTGCGGTGGATGTTAAATCCGAAAGCTTACCGCTCAGCCTGTTACTTTAACTGTACACTCTCCCAAAAGTTACAGTTAATAACCGTGAAGTGACTTCTAGCGGTGCTGAAGGTTGCGGGACTTTCGGATGACGAGTTGCTGGTCACTGTTTGAGTCCTGGTTGCCCCTAGGTAGACCGATGAATTTTGTAAAATCAAATCCACACCGTTACTGTTTTATTCACGATAAAAAAAAGGTGATTTGCAGCTGCTGCTACAGAATACGTTGTTCGACCTCGCCACCAAGATTGCGGTGGATGTTAAATTCGAAAGCTTACCGCTCAGCCTGTTACTTTAACTGTACACTCTCCCCAAAGCTACACTTAATAACCGTGAAGTGACTTCTAGGGGTGCTGAAGGTTGCGGGACTTTCGGATGACGAGTTGCTGGGCATTATTTGTGCCCTGGTTGTTTTCGGTAGACCGAAGAATTTTTTAAATTAAATCCACTCTGTTACTTTTTTTTATTCACGATAAAAAATGAAAATAGTTGCCAATAAAACTTTTACTTTTTTTGCTTTAGATTAATATCTATACTGTTATGCGAATGCGGACATGTTTGCTCGCTATTTTCGCATGTTGCGTAAGATTAGTGTAGTGAAAAATAAAAATAGAAAAGGAAAAGAAAAAAACTTAAAAACAAAAGTGCTTGTGAAACTGACTGATTGAAATGCATGCTGTAGTAAGATAAATATCGGGCTTCTGATTTTCTTAGAATATCAAATTATACCCCGGGGTTGTGATTCAAGTGGATGTGCCAAGGAAGGAAAATATAGAAAGTCTTATACTTATGCGGTAAACTTTTACCACAAGTTTCACCAACCCATTATTCCTTGATTACAAATTTTTTTCTATTCTCGAAGAAAATGCATATTTAATTTTAATTGTTATATTTAACTTATATTTTTAAATCCAGAAGACGTTTTTATTGTAAGCCTTTTTCATACCCTACAACTACTGCCAGGATATCAACAACCAACAATATCTAAAAAAAATATTTTAAGCCAACAATAAGGGTTTCAGTATTTAATGCCACCATAAATAGCGTCGCTATACAACTTCACTGGAAATTTTCGAAATGAAGCCGCGAAAACATGAAGATTTCGTAGGGTTCGTAATGCCGATGCAGCTTATGGCCGAGTGAACAACATAGCTCAATTTTGTATGTAAAAGATGGACCTTTATCTGAAATTCAATCCTACTCCCCTTATCACAATCCAGATAGCCTATTCCTTAAGCTCCTCCTCAAGTAATGCCGCTCTGCTTCCCATCGGCAGAGGACGCGTGTGTGAAGATCGTCTCCTTCCTCAACTAAAAGTCCCTTCGCATGTTGTGTTCAATATTTTGTCTGCCCATCGTTCTTCAATAATTAAAACACGAAACAAATAGAAACAAATCCCATATATTTAATTAAAGTCCGTTAGAATTAAATTTACACAGGTACAATTTAGTGCCAGTATTCTTCTCTTACCACTTCTTCCATAATAGTGTAAGTGTTCAAACACTGACTTTAATTTCATGTGGTTTAAATTCACCGTCCAAAAGCACATTATCTATTCCTGTTTCATTTATAGAAGCCCGCATCTAAACAGTTTTTTAATCGTTTGTCTGAGTAGTTTGGTTGAGTAGTTCTGATAATATTTTTTTTTTTTTTTAAATAAAGATTTAATTTTTTTTCAAATAAAATTCCATTTGTGTTTTTAAGTGACTTTTAACGAATTCGATGCGCTGTCTGACTCAATACAAAGAATTGTTTCCCATTATCCTCGCACTGAAATCGTTCTTACGGTCGATTTCAATGTATAAAATTCTACGTGACTTCGTTATTTCAGTCAGACAACACCCGAAGGAAATACATATTAAATATTAATTATTATTCAATATTTAAAACCCTCCAGTAGGTGATTCGGCACCAGGGTAATTGGCTGCCAGGGACTTTATCTGGTACTCAACACGACCATTGAGACCCAATCCTTATCCCATTCATATTGTCCAGGGGTGGATCAAGAGTATGCGTGTTGTGACGATTCTAGTGAATATGCTTAGAGAAATATAAAGTCACACGATTGTATGATTGTATGAAAATGTAATGAAAATATTATTCTCACTATCACAGGTTAGGACTTACATCCAAAAACTGTACTACTACAGTAAATTTCGCCGCCCAACTTGTCAGGCGACTGACAAACTTGTTCGATTATGGACTGAACAATTCCACCCCATCAACAAATGTTCTTGTAGGTTGGCTAACACCCATGCGAACATCCATGAATTCGCAATAATTGTTGAAATCTCTAACCATAAACTATTTATACTTGTCCCTATGTAAATACCTAAATTCCATTCTAGCATTGCTATTATAATTTCACACAGCATACATTTTTGTAGGCAAAGACAAAGAACAAAACTTCGTAACGATACTCGTTACTTACCAAAAACAGATTCTCGTTTCTCGCCACTTGCAAGATAATAGTATTTTCTGACCGCACCCTAAATTTATTCAGGTGTGCCAACCTCACAATACTATTTATTTATCTTCGATAATTTTTTGTGCAAGCTTTCGTTCAGCTGTCTGCCCTACCGGAAAATTCCAGAAAAGTGCGCAATAAGAAGGTTTCATACTGCCGAATAATTATTTTGTTTGAGAACACACGGGAAAGATATTAAACAATAATTTTTGAATTTTTATCCACGAACAAACGAGATTAGCACAGTGGAAATATCCATGTACATGTACAATCGTAAACTTTTTTTTAATCTATTACCTTTTTTTGGTTGAGAAAGAAAATAGCAGTACTGTGAAGTGAATAAGTGCATTTCAATAATTCAATAAACTTAATAATAACTACACCGCTCCCCAAGGTAAGGTGGTTATTTAAATTAAACTATATTACTTGTGTATTTAAATATAGTTATTTCTAAATTTGCTAAACCTGGATAAACATTGAGAGCCAATCCTAATATCATTCAAATTGCTCAAGGGTCGGATCAAGTGTATGCGTGTCTTGACGATTTTAGTGAATATGTCAAAACAAATTCGTCATTCGATTGTATAAACGTGGATCTAGATACTTAATTCCAGTTTCAAAGAGAAAGCTTTATTAGCTCTTCAAATACTGGGAGCCAAAAACTAATAGTGAACAGAACCGTCTAAGAAAATAATTATTCTAGACCAGTATGTGCTTATGGTTGTCTTATAAATTAGGACAAAAATAATGCTAACGAATGTGTTAAGGTTTCAGTTTCGCACCTCACGGTTGTGGTGTGGATCAAGTGAAGAGGGATGTTTTGTATTAAAATTGCGGAACTCTTGACATCTTTCTTTTATAATTCTTTGTCTGTCTCGAAGTCGAGTCGATAACGGCTCATATACAGTAGTTGTCACATGAGGCTAAGTTTAGTTTATTCTTCACGAAAAAAAAACAACTTAAGATTCAATGATAAGTGAGAAGTAATATTAATGTATTTTTACTCCCTGATTACAGCGATCGAGACGTAACTACAGTCAGATTGCAGACAAACAAAGGCGTATATTGGCTGTCCTCAGCATACCTTGGCCACGACCATCTCGGCCCTCTGCCCAGCGACAGGCTGAGGAAAACTATAGAGGAAGCAGAGCGGCTAAATATATAACTCCTAATTGGATGTGACGCTCACAATACAGTTTGGGGGAGTACAACATAAATGATAGAGGGGTCTCTTTTTAATTATATTCTTAGTACTAACCTAATCGTAACCAATATTGGGAGTGAACCTACATTCATAACCAGAAACAGACAAGAAGTCTTGGACATAACTCTTTTCTCCGATTTGTGATTCATCGTAGGATCACGAATTGGAAGGTATCTACAGAGCACTCTTTCTCTGATCACAGGTACATTCAATTCGAACTTATTGAGAACACTAATAAACAACCAGCCTTCCGTAATCATCGGTAGACTGATTGGCAAAAATACAGGGAAACTCTAAAAAGATTAATCAAACCTGAACTTATGAAAATCCCTTCCAATATAAACGACCTTGACAAAAAGTCAAAGATCTAACAGCAGCCCTTAACAAATCAATGTCAGCCTCCTGCCCTCTTAATCGTATAAGAGAAAACGGAAGCCACCTCGGTGGAATTCGGGGCTAGAACCGCTCCGGAAAACTTGTAGAAAGTTCTTCTTTAATGTAATAATAATATTTTATATGTTTAAGGAATCTTAAGTATGTATTGTTATATGTAGTTTTTAAAGTGAAGAAATTAAATAACTTGAGGTAGCTAGTGGATTTCTTAGTAGTTCTTTATGCAAGTTTGTTGAGATCATTTTTAACCTATACACCTGTATCAACAGCATAAGACTATTAAAATTCCAACATTCAAGATAGAAAACAATCAAAGCCAGACCTATGGTACATCCAGTCAAAATTTTTTTTTTTTTGAAGATTACGTCCATACCAAAATAATATACATTTCAAACAGATCATCAGTTAGCGTGGGTAAATCCCAGAAAACACTCCAGATACTACGAAAAGTGAACTTTTCGGATGTTATTGGTGAGTTCGTTCCTTTTTTTATCATATTAAAACTGCATACTTTTCGTGCAGCAAAATAGATCCTGAAAGATCACATATACCATTAGGATCTCAAGTCGTTCTTGAATTATTAAAAACTGGTAAATTTCCTACTGACCACGTAGGTAATAATTTAATGTTGCGTCTGTTGAGAACAAAAGGATTAAGAACCACTGCAACCACAAGAGAGAATAGGATAACAAAATGTAAATTGCAAGTGAAGAAAAAGAAAAGAGTAGTGTATGATGCAAGACACAAAATTCTATTCGTTAATTGGAATGACAATAGTGTTATCACTACGGGCAAAAATTATGATGCCATAGAACCAATGCATTTTGTGATAGTTTGGTCATCTGCAGAGAAAAAACCTCAGCCAAAACTAATCGCTGACTAAAATAAAGGTATGGATGGAGTTGATTTCCATGATCAAGCATAGAAAATAAAAATAAGAGGGAAAAAATGGTGGTGGTCGCTTTTCACTTCTATGCTTAGCTCCACACTATTGAATGCTTGGAAGCTCTCCAAACTCGAAACCGATTCTCAAGAGGATTTATTATTATTCCAAAGAAGTCACTATCTAAAAAATTATTACACTCTAAAGACTGTAAGAGTATTCGCTTGGGTACAGCCTAAAGTTACTAAAAAATATTATATATTTGTACTAATTTATGTTGTAATGAAGGTATTCAATAAAAATATGTTGAACAAAAATTGAATTTTTAACTTAAAAAGACTGGTTTTGAATGGGTTAAACAAATACACACCAGATTCTTGTTGTACAGTATAAACTGAGACACACAGATAAAGATTGGACAACATTGGGTTGGTAAGTAAATTCGAAATTATGAGGTTTTAAACAATTGAATGAGAATAATAAGACGATGGTTGGATTTCTGATAGCGAAACGAGTAGGACGTGCTTTTCCTAACCGCAAAAAATATATATCCAGGCACTGAACAGTTAGCCATTTGCAAACATTTCTCGAGTGCTGAAAAGTTAATTTTCTAAACTTGTTCTATTGTTCTAACCGTGCACATTATCCACGAGATTTTACTCGGATTTGGCGCATAACCTTATTAAAAAAAAAAAAAAAAAACTCGTAAGCTATCATCCGACAACGTGCTCGTGGTTTTGTGGTTTCACAGTGTGGCACCACATTAAACTACCATTATATTATCACCCCCATGAGAATTAAAGAAGCAAACTACAAATTCCTGCTTCCTGCCAATAAAAAGGCACTTTATCGACTTAATCGTTCTATGAAGAAACTCGAGACGACCAGGTAGCATTTGTTGTTATCATCGACAAGGATCAACTACATGAATCTCTCAAGATGTTATGGCAATTGGATAAGATTCTGTTGTCGTCCATTCATTCCCGCACACAAAAATAGCTATGTTTTGTAGTAGTATCAAAGATTTTAAAATAAATCGGAGAAAATCAATTAAACAAATTATATATAGAAATGCAAACTTTTCCTAACAGCAAACTTTTCTTAAAAAAAAAAAAAAACTTAATTCTATTATATCATTTAAAATTTGAATAATGATCTTGGGACATATACTTAAACTACGATTATTAACACTAAATCTAATATTATGTTACAAAACACTCACCCAAAACAACAGAGCCAGCAAAAGCTTTTTCAATCCTCAAAGAAAAGTATTTCGAGAATTCTTTTCTGGACGGTTTTCCGGCGATCTTTGTTCATTTTGAGAAGCTCCGATGTTACCAATTCGCCGAGAAGATGTTCAGAACTTCTTGCGGAGCTAGTTGAAGCAGCAGCTGCAGCATTGATGTTTCTTTCTTGTTGAGCAGCTGCCGCAGCTGCTGCAGGTGACATTTGTTGATACAACGAAAACAAAAAATCATTACTCGATGGGAAGAGTCCTCCACCTGGGGCAGATGATGTGTGATTCATGCTGTTTATGTTGCGTGAAGCATTGCTGAACATTTTATTATATTGTTGTTGATGTTTTTGATGTTGCTGCTGTAAAAGTTGATGTTGTTGTTGCTGCTGTTGCTGTTGATGATGCTGATGCGATTGATGTAAATGCTGTGTGGCATGTTTGGTGTCGTGTAACATTTTCGCATGTCGCATTGTCGATGCTGGACTTGTATTTTCATCAGAATCCGAGGTATCCAAGTACTGGTTGGACATTTGAACGCGTGGTTTCTTCATGCTATTGCCACTGCTATTGGTGGCAAAGTTTTGTTCATCACTTAATTCGGACGATGCTAGGTTCGCAATTACAGGTGGCGGAAGCGGTGGAGATGCTGATAGGGGAGACTTCATTGATGATGATGTTGATGAAGCAACTCCATTGGTAGTATGAGCCGCACCACCAACAGTTATATTTTGTTCACTTTCTCGATACTGATCGTAAGTATCAACATTTTGCTGATGTATGGAAGAAGGAGGAGGAATGCCATTGCTGTTGGAATGGTGATGATTTCCAGTTCCAGTTCCAGGGCCAACTAGCATGCTTGAACTGAATGGAGGATGATGTGAGCTGATTTGTTGTAGGTGTTGCGATTGAGATGCAACTGCAGCCACAAAATCTCGAAATGTTGGATCTTCTTCGGTTTTAATGACATTGTCTTGGGGATAAGGAACAGATTGTGATTGTTGATGATGTTGTTGTTGTTGCTGTTGATGATGTAGCTGCTGGTTAAATGAATGATTTTTGACTGAACCATTTGATTTTGAAGAATCCATATTGTATTCGCAAAAGGAACTGCTGGCATTTGGTGATGTAAGGAAATTGGAAACATTGCGATAGGATTTGCGTGGCTGGATGTGTTGGTCTAGGAATTTCATTTTTTCCAAATATGGACGGGAGAGATGCTCGTACACAGGTGGATCTCCTTGTTTGCGTTGAGATACATAACGTTCTCGGAGGTATTTCCAACGTTTTTTGCATGTCTCCACTAAAACATTAAAAAAAAAATAATTTATTTATGAAACTACTACAAAATAAAGCTGTTTCGGAGTTTTAACGGGGTTATTTTATGTACAAAATGATTAATTTCGAAATTATTCTTTTGTAAGTAAGTTGGGGACTAGATCATACATTTGATTATATTTGTAGGCACCCGACAAGGTAGTGTGATCTCTCCAATACTGCGGGTACTTGTGGTTTAGAAGATATGAAGCACGTTTTATTTCATGAGCTTCGCTTATATTGTTTTAAAAGCGTCTATATAAACGCACAGTTATGCCAAGTGAATGCAAAGATAAAATAAATAAGATTAACTTTTCAGAGTTGTTGGCACAAAATATGTGCATTTTATGTATGTAGTAGAACTTTCAGAGGCATTATTATTGACCCCTAATAAGTCCAGAAAAATACACTCGGCGTAGTTGTCACCAAGAAGAAAGGTAATCTCAAGAACTGTTATTAAATAACTTGTATGGTATCACGAATCTATCCGTATTTCCGAAGATAATAGCAACTACCTATCGTTCTATTAACAGTTCAGTCGACCGTTCAGAAAAAGTGGGTTGAGGTGGATAAAGGTCAGAAGATAATGAAACTTTGGGGGTTTTGTTCAGGGGTAGTTAACAAACATTTTACTAAGTTTTGGACCTCGAGGGGTCAAAGAGAAAAAAGGGGGGAAGGGGGACTGCAAATTTTTCGAGCTTGCGAAATGGGTTTTCCTTAATAGCCTATTCACACCAAACCATAAACGAGCATTTACTCGTTTTCCGCAAAACGACTACCCAAAACGACTCGTTTTCCCATACATTTTCCATACCCAACTCGTTTTGCAAAACGACTCGTTTTCCGCAAAACGACTGGAAAACGAGTTGCAATTTCAAAATGAACTACACGAACAGATCTTTTTGTGATGTTATTGTGAATAGATTCTCAAAAAAAAAGAACAGCTGACTTCTTGCTGTCAAAACAAATTCATTATTTCTATTCTATGATTTGGAGACATTCTTGGCAGCGGTAAGTAGGTAATATTTTTTAGAAATACTTTTATATCACTGTTTTTTATTTTAGTTAGGTACCAGCGAATGGAAGGACCATTTGGTTATGAAACACGGTCTGTCGAACCATTGAACGTCTCCCATTGAACGTCTCCCATGAATTGCTGTAGCAAAACAAAATTCTACTAATTGGCAGATTGTATTAACCGCATGAATATGCCACCTAGCACCTCAAAGAATATAAAGGCTGGTATTTGTGACCAAGCAAGGAATGGAATCGCCTGAAAATAATGCAGAGAAAAAGAAGCGCCAAGAATACAAAGCAAACTTCTAAAATCATTTAGTAGAAATAAAAAAAACGTAACTTTATTTTAAGTCTTTTTCTTATCGGCGTCCTTGTTGGTGCCATCATCCTTGCCAACATCTTCAATTTTAGGTTATTCGGTCTCCAGTTCTTTCAAGTTGGGCTCTTTCTTGACGAGCAACTTTATTGGGCAGCCAATGAACTGAGAGTGCTTGTTAACGATTTCCTTGTTTTTGATCTCCTTCCAAACATTAGGGCTGGTGCTCTTTGCCAAAGGGTCATATTTCACTATAATTTAATTGAAATTTTTTAATTTTCAATTTCAAACAATTGAAATGTCAAACAAAAACGAGTAAACGTTCGGTGTGAACGCTCTACTCGTTTTGATAAACGAATAGCCAAAACGAGTGCGGTGTGAATAGGCTATAATACAATTTTGTTGGTACAGATATTTGTATATGTCTATTTGTTACCGAGATTAGGCGCTTTGAAAAACATGTCAATTTTCAAAACTTTTTTATAGATCTGAAAAATGGAGTGTTTTTCGCTATATCTTGGTAACAAATTGACATAAAATATTTGTATTTTTGAAATTGTTGGAAATTTAATGCTCTACAAAAGTCTGAAATGCTTTTGTCGTAGAACGTAGGGAAAAAAAGTTATTGAGGGAGGGAGGTCAACATTTTGCTGCTCCCCCTCTCCTTACCACAGGGCACTAGTGGGCAAGCGGGGATGGGTGGGGGACTGTCAAAAGTTGGATATTTTAACGAGGAACCATAAATACGACAACATTTAATGATTCCATTAAATTCTGACATTTTTCAACCCTAAAAGTACCTGTCGACTGGACTATAAGGATTTACTCCAAGATGGAGTCATGACATTTTGAATCGATCACATCAATACCTTACGAATAAGCCTTGAACATAACTGCCTAAGCACAATAGTATAGCTGCAGCAGTAGTTTATAGCACATAGCAACTTCACTAACGTTCTGCGCTGCAAAACAACAACAAACGAAATGGCAGACAAGATTTTTGTTTGAGTTCAGTGCATGCTGCTTAGAGAGCTACTTTTTTGACACTAACTTAAACTTTGTGATACGTACTACTGCTGCAGCTACACCATTATGATGGTCAAAACAGATGTGCAGCCTTTTCCCATGCAGAGAAAATAAATTACACAGGTTCTTATGGGAGCTGTCACTTTCCAGGGTATGCACGCAGCCTTGCGCTGCACGATGTCTCTATTCCTATAAAGGCTGCCTAGTTTCATTGCAGCCACAACAACAAACGAAAAAAATTGAAATAATTAGTATCTGGCATTACTTATTTTGACAGTTTTGCCGAAAACAGATGTGCGGCGTTTATTCGCACGCAATAAACAAGGTTTGCTATAGTCGACACAATTGAATTTTTTGAACTGAGAAGTTGAGTTTGGCTCAAGCTAGAAAACTTAACACAATCTTAGTAGAGAAACAATGTTGCATAAAGCACATAGAGATTAATGATTTGATAATTACTAGAATGTTAAAATTAAATGCTTAAATTGCTATTGTAGGTAGTGTATAAATGATTATACATACATAATGTATAAGTTAATTGAAAACAATTGAACATATATTTTCTAAAATGTCAAATTGGAAACAAATCCAAGGCAATGGCAAAAGTAAACAAAACAAAAGAAGAAGAAAGAATGAAAAGGTTGTAAAAAAGAAAGAAACAAAAGATAGCTTGGTGTTCAACCAACACATTTTTAGCAAATTTCCAAATTACCTTATTTCGGCTCTAATGAAAACGTAGTATAAAAGCTTAAAATCATGTGAATTACATTTTATTTAACGGGGACTAGTTCACCACACGAGTAAAGCAAAAAAATCTTTTAAATTTGCGTGCAGACAGACACTACATTCTCCCTTCGATTTGACAGAACTAGGCATTTTACAATTTCAAAAGTATGCACATCTGTTTTAGGTTCGGCTCTGCATGCAGCGCTGCGTGCAGACCCTCTGCACATCTGTTTTCGGCTTTATGCTCAGGCAGTAAATTGGAGTTTGAAACGCAACTCTGCTTTACGATCGTCGTTTTCGAGAAGGCTTTTTTTTGCGTTAATCGTGATATTATTCGGAGATCAAGCAAATAACAGATTTGTACAACAACGCGGTGGTTGGTTTTGTGTAGTGGAGACTGGACAGCTATCCGATGCATTTGAAGTGCGACAAGGTTAAAGTGGCTTTACATGGAGCTGTTTCAAATTATAGTGCAGACCAAAAAGCAACAACAATAATAGTTCAGACGATAAAGATGAACATGTTCGTCTTCACTATAATTTTCAAGCTGCATCCATAATTTTCCTAATATCTGTATCCATGAAGACGTCTGCATTTCGGACTTTCCTCTCTATCACACAAATATGATTCATATATTTTGCATCCTCTTTTTTTGCAGATCATGGCTTGCAGCTTCATGTAAAGCCACCTTAAGGATTAAAATCAAAGGCAGAAGGCTGGAGCCAGCGACTGGATATTACTTTATACCGGGACCTGTAAGTAGGTATATACTCTTGCAACTGAACGAGTGCGAAGGAGCAGGAGTCATGTCACTCTGTGGTAGAGTCGAATTGGTAGCAAACTGTGCTGTTAACAAGTTAGGTTTTGCTTGAGAGATTACCACACGAATGTCATTGTCGACTAGCGTCGGAACCGAGGACGTAGAGGAGTTTCGTACGTTTTTCACAAACGATTAACAATTTTTAGTATCTTTGGGATATTGTAGTATTTTTTTGCCTGAATTTGTGTTCATGAAAAAAATTTTATTCTTTGAATGTGAGCATTACGGATCTTTCTTAGTTGTATGAGCATATTCCGTTTTAACTCAGAAGCGTTGGCATTTGGCGTTTGTACCAGCGCCTTCTAACATAAAAGCTTGTTTTTCGTTGGCATGCTTGATCGGCCTCACGCTCATTGGAGGGAGTAGGATATTGACCCGTCAGAACCGCTCTGACAAAACTCATGCCAGGCTGGTGTTGTGACGCACGAGAAATTTGTCTATACCCACAATGCCATGGTTGCCGTACTCGTCTAAGCACCCCTGCTGCTTTTGCAGACAAAGCCAATGCGAGAGCAATGAATTTAAGTAGGTACGTTCCTCTGAAAACATGAAGAAAGTCCATGCCACCAGTTCCATTTTTTGTTTTTGTGACCTGTTTTATTTAAACTGAGTTAAGGTTAAGTTAAGCGGGTTGTAGGTCAATAAAAGATGTTATTTGTTTGTAATTAAAGTGACAAGGCAATTAAACTTACAAAATATTTTTATAACAATTTTTTAACCTTTTACAGCAATATCACATTTCGTATCGGAGCAAACATAAAAAAATTAAACTGAAATTTAAAATTGCAATTAAAATTAAATTTGTAAGCTTTGACGGTTGACGCGTCGGTCGTGTGTGGATTTGGATATACATTTATGTATATCTATATATTATGTCTACATATAGAAAGTAACTTATTAAAATAGCTTATACTTGATATAGTTTAACTTTAATTTTATTGCTGTAAAAGGTTAAAAAGTTGGTGACTTGTCACTTTATGTGAGGTACCTAGCTACTTATATTTTTTGTTCTTTTCTATTTTTATGTTTTGATTTTTGAAAATAAAAGCCTGACGAAGAGCATATACATGTTCGAAACGTCCAGATTAAACAAGATTTTTGTCAAGCGAATATTTTCGTTTTTCCGAATTTCCTTTTTTTTTTTGTAAACCACCCCAAACCGAAAAGAACAAAATAAAACTGGGGGAGTGCTTACTTATGAACATGAAGGCATGGTAAAAATAAAAACTTAACCCTCCCCTTCCGATAATCACACTAAACATAACGACAACGTGCAACTCCAGCATACAAACACAAACTACACTTTTCAACCCCCTTTTCAACACTATTTCAGCCAACAAAATATTCGCGAAGAGGGGTTTCTACTTTTAATTAGATTTAGATCAATCGAAGCAAAATTAACAAAATTGAAAACTTAATAAAAAAAACTTACCATCAGATCCCAAATTCACAGCAATTTCCTGCCATGCCTCATCTTTAGTTTCGTACTTGTTGACGCCATTGCTGCCGCTGGCGCTGCCGCTTCCATTTGCAGCCGCAGCACCCATATTGATGCAATACTTTTGCCGATTATAGATGACTCCATGCTGTTCGACTTCGGCAATAAGTTGCTCGTCAATCATTTTCTCGTATTTATCATACACCTTTGATGCGTAAAGAAAATAAAACAAATGAAAATGATAACTAGAAAATATATGTATGTATAAAGTATACGTATATACATATATATATATAGGTATGTATACATAATTATATAAAATTAAGGCAGCTAATTAGAACAAATTAAAATTTACCATGGAAAATCCCACTGGCGTACGTAATCTTTTTTTTGCCAATAACTTTGTACTTTTGGTGCTCTCCGAAGCAATTGCTGGTATACTTTTTAATTTATTTATTCTTTTGGTTCATTTTTCATTGACAATAATTATAGTTTACTTTTTTTTATATATATTTTTACACCCCTTCATCTTATTTTAGATTTGTAAATTGAAAAATGAAAATCCACACCAAAGGAGCAGCTGTAAAAGGCGAGGCAGCCGTCCGTCGTTGTCGTAGCGTCTTTTTGAAATGAAGATGAGATTTCGAATGGAAAATCAAACAGTACTTAGCGAAAAACTGTTCGTGTTCGTTTCGTGTGTGATTATATTGTAATAGATTTTAAGTGTTTTTTTCTATTTTTGGTGATGCCAAATTATTCCACTATATTAAGGGTTCAGTTTCACTGAAAATGTGATCAAACTAATTTGCATCTACCTGAATAAGTTGGCGTTAAAGTTATTAAGATACAATTATCCTGTAAGATACTTTTGAATGAGGATACACACTTCAAGTCAAAGAGTTCATTTCAGCAGGTTTACAAAAGATTTTTAGAATTATGAAAATATAATATCAGCGTTCAATAATGTGGCCAAAATGAAATGAATTTTGTTCATAACCTAAAAACTACAAATTTCAGTATCTTAAGTATAATTAGGTTAAGCAAATACAGAGGTGAATAATAGAGAATAATTAGTGACTGACACAGAGCTTTTCGCGCTCACTCCCTAGCAGTAAGGACAAGACCGCATTAGGCAGAATAGCACTTCTTTGGAACTGTACTACATTAACTATGTATCCTAAAAAATAAATACAATAAAATGCACAGACAGAGACATACATACGATATACCGTGCTAAATCAAATATTTTAAGGGTGTTTAACCCGGACGGCACACAATAATAGCTACTGGCAAGACAGTTGCAATATACACATACTTTTCACTCACATAGATGAATTTCCATGCAACCGGAACACAGATAAGAGTATCTGACAATTAATACGTATTGTAACTTGCTTGCCAGTAGCTGGCATGTGTGGCGTCAGGGTAAGGCAAGAGAATCTCTGTGGTCGCACACCTCTTCTCAAAACCACATTTACCAGAAGTGTAAGAGCACTTCAGCGGGACGAACCTGCATGGTTCGATAGACTTTAAACTATATCGTTTACTGTCGCTGTCATATATATTTTCATACAAACAATACGTGCAGTTTAATAGCGGTGCCGTTCACGCTAGTACCTTAAAATAAGTTAAAGACGAACGCAGCTTGGCTTTATAAACTCTAGTACTATTAACAGGTAGTAATTAAAATAAGTTGCTATTAGGCGCCCCTGCTATCTTTAGATTGTAATTTTATAAGCTATTAAAAAAGATGTTTTGAAGCACTAGAGGGCAACACAGTCAAACGCCACCTACCGAGTACTATATATTTTATAATTAATAAATTAAGATAGCCAGCCGCCAAACAAAATGATCAAATGAAGACGAAAACACTTTTTCTGCTCAAATGTTGTTTCAATCAGAGCGTTTGCATCTTTTAAAAAATATTTAAGAATGGTCAAAGTGAAATAAATAAGAAAACACAGAGATTTCTCCGTTTGCAGGGTGATATACAAAAATAAAACTTACTACGTTTTCATTAAGGCAAAAAATGTGATTTCGTTGAAAATTTCCAAATTTGAGTCCACTTTCCATACAAAATAATATTAAAATTTTGTTTGATTTGGACGAAATCAAGGTTGCAAATTATGTGAAAACAAATCAAACGCAACTAAATTGAAACAAATTGAATAGATATTTTCTAAAATGTCAATTTAAAACAAAATCCAAGGCAACGGCAAAAGTAAACAAACCAACATGCAAAGCAAACGGCAGAAGTAAACAATACAAAATAAAAATTTTGAAATAAAATCCAGGGCAACGGAAGAAGTAAACAAAACAAAACAAGAAGAAAAAATGAAAAGGTTGTAAAAAAGAAAAAGAAAGAAGATAGCCTGATGTCAAAACAAATGTGGAAACCTAGATGAAAACACTTTTTTAGCAATTTTTCAAATATCCCAATTTCGGCCCTAATGAAAACGTAGTATCACTCAGTTTCCTGAACTAACCATATTACATTTTCTGATCACACTTCTTAGCCCTATCCGCGCATGGTAATTTTCTACGAGTTCTGTGAATCTAAATGTCATTCTGCTTCGATTGATATATAAATTTACAGAAATGCACACTGTGCGAACAAACCTATTATTTTTTGACATATCCAATAACTTTCAACAATTTTAAATATTTTATTCTTCCATTCTGTGAAGTATTTTAAAAGAAAAAGTTAACTTAAATTAAAAAATGACATCGATTATAAAACTACATACCCTTTCTGGGGCTATGGACGAGTCGCCTCCATGCTACCTACTCCAAATCGATGATGTCCGGATTCTCTTGGATTGCGGCTGGGATGAAAAGTTCGATCCAAACTTTGCCAAGGAATTAAAAAAGCATGTCAATAATATAGACGCCGTTTTACTCTCTCATCCGGACAATGTTCATCTGGGTGCTCTTCCATATCTCGTTGGCAAACTTGGACTCAATTGTCCAATATACGCCACCATTCCTGTTTATAAGATGGGACAAATGTTTATGTATGATCTCTATATGTCCCATTATAACATGTACGACTTTGATTTGTATTCCTTGGATGATGTGGATGCGGCTTTTGATAAAATTATACAACTCAAGTACAGCCAGACAGTCCCGCTCAAGGGGAAAGGATATGGAATCGTCATATGTCCAATTCAAGCTGGTCATATGGTTGGGGGTACAATATGGAAGATCTTAAAAGACGGCGAAGAAGACATTATCTACGCTATTGACTACAACCACAAGAAGGAAAGGCATCTTAATAGCTGCGAGCTGGGTCGGCTTCAAAGACCATCCCTCCTCATAACAGATGCATTCAACGCCAATTACCAGCAGGCAAGACGCAGAGCTCGAGACGAAAAACTCATGACAAACATCTTACAGACTGTACGAAACAATGGCAATGTCCTAATTGCTGCCGACACCGCCGGCAGAGTTCTTGAACTGGCTCATATGCTGGACCAGTTGTGGAAAAATAAAGAGTCTGGCTTGATGGCCTATTCATTGGCTCTCCTGAACAACGTTTGCTACAATGTCATCGAGTTTGCCAAATCACAAATAGAATGGATGAGTGACAAGCTCATGAAATCATTCGAAGGTGCCAGGAACAATCCATTCCAATTCAAACACATGAAATTTTGCCACAACATAAATGACCTCAACAAAATGCACAGTCCCAAAGTGGTCCTTGCAAGCACTCCGGACATGGAAAGTGGATTCACCAGGGAGCTGTTTCTAATGTGGGCACAAAACCCCAATAACAGCATTATTCTAACATCAAGATCCTCGCCAGATACCTTGGCTCGTGACCTGCTCGAGAATGGAGGAAATGGTCGAACAATAGAAGTAGAAATCCGCAAACGTGTCGAGCTCCAAGGCAACGAGCTGGAGGAATACCTACGATCTCAAACTGAAAAAGTCAGCAGTCTCATCGAGACCCAAAAGGAAGACAAATACAGCTCTGAATCTGAGGACGAGATTGAGATCAGTGTTATCACGGGAAGACACGATATTGTTCTTCGTCCCGGCAGCAAACAGCACATTGGTTTCTTCAAATCAAACAAGAAGCACCATGTAATGTATCCATACTCCGAGGAAAAGATAAAGGGGGATGAGTACGGTGAGATAGTTAATTTGGAGGACTACCGCATCGCTGAAAACAATACAGACACCGCAACCGAATTCGCTGCCAAGGAGAGTGCAAAAGAAGAGAAGGAAAAAGTTGAGGAAATCAAATTGCTGGAAAATCCAACAAAATGCCTAAGCAGTCGTAAAACAATCGAAATCAATGCTCAAATCCAGTTCATAGACTTTGAAGGACGATCAGATGGAGAATCGATGTTAAAAATTTTATCACAACTGCGTCCACGTCGAGTTGTTGTTGTTCGAGGACAACCTCAAGCCATCGATGTCTTGGCTAAACATTGCCAACAAAATATCAATGCCAAAGTCTTTACTCCTGAAAAGGGAGAGGTTATCGATGTGACATCGGAACGGCACATCTATCAAATTCGATTGACAGAAGGCTTGGTGTCTCAGTTGCAGTTTCAAAAATGCAAATCTGCTGAGGTCGCCTGGATTGATGCTCAGATATGCCTTCGGAATAAACAAATCGATAGTTTGCAGGAAGCCAATGAGCAAAGGAAACAGCAGGATGCACTCAAGAATGAAAAGGACATTTACAATTTGCAACCGTTCGACGCTGACGAAATACCGATTCATAAGACTGTTTTGGTAAATGAGTTGCGGCTGTCGGATTTCAAGCAATGTTTGATGCGAAGTAATATCAATTCGGAGTTTTCTGGCGGGGCACTTTGGTGCAACAATGGTACCTTGGCTCTGAGAAGAGTAGACACCGGGAAGATAACGTTCGAAGGTTGCCTCTCGGAAGAGTATTACAAAGTTAGGAATACTTTGTACGAACAATATGCTATCGTTTAAATAATATTTTCAAATAAAAATAAAAAAATATTAATTGTGTTCTTTGATTAATTTAAATTTAACCGGGTAAGGCATTCCACATTCGAGGCTAGAGAATGAGTCTCTATACTTAACATTACGTCTGCTCGTCTGCAATTAGGTTCGAGGGTAAAGTTTAAGGGGAGGGAACCATCTGGCTATTTCAGGCGAGAACTATCTTGTAAAAGGGTATGGTTTGTTTAGTTTTTTTTACCTCGATTTTTATTGTTTCGCCAAAGTGGTTTTGTTTTTTCGCTATTTCGCATTTTAGTTGTTTAATTTCTCGTTTGTTTTGTTTGTGTTTATTTCGAATAAAAAATCATTAGTCTTGTGCTTATGTCGTTTTAAGTTCATTTCGCCTTTTATTATTTCGTTTTTTGATTATTTCGGTCTTAGTTCATTTCGATTTCGATTACTTCGCCATCGTTTGTTTCGTTACTGTTTTGTTTGTAAAGAGACCAAGAGCATTAAAATTCGCGCGAATTTTAATGCTCTTGGTCTCTTTACAAACAAAACAGTAACGAAACAAACAATGTCGAAAACATTTTACCCCAATTTGAAAAGTCTGGGCTCTTGAAATTAGCAAAAAAAAAAGAATTTTTGATAAATGTACATGTACAAAATCTTTGGATTCCAACAGAATGTTAACAATTCACTTCAAAATTAACATTTTTCAACAAAAAAGAATTTATTTAAAATAAAATTCATCTACAAAAATGAAATTGATATGCTTATAATTTAGTTTCAATTATTAACAACAATTATTACAAACCTAAAAAAACTTTTTTTAATGAATAAACTATGTTAGTAGGGTTTCATTATCATAACCGATTCCCATTGAACTCGAGCAGAATGAACTGCTCTCAAAATAAACTGGAAACGAAAAAAACGTAATCGAGATAAGCTTTGCCTTAATGACGCTTTGTTTTTTTAACTGAAATGCAAAATAACCAAAAAACGAATTAAACTGTAATAAAGTGACAGTAAAGCGAAGTGATCGAAAGGCAAAGTAAATGAAAAACTAAATAAGGTTTTGGGAACTAAACAAAAAATATAATGTATGAAAACGGAACAACTGATTTCGAATTGAAAAAAACGAAACAATAGGCACCCCTTGTAAAAGTAGTGACAAGGTGAGGTGAGGAAAGAAACAGCAACGATGTTCAAATAATTCCATTATTCAGCGCTATCTTCAATTGAGGCGCAAATCCTTAATAGGATGACTTTCCTCGATATGCTAATATCAAATATAAGTAAGGTATGCCTTAACCACAGAAAAAAAAAATTCAGGGTTGTAACTCTGGAGCGAATATGAGAATCTGAGGGTACTCTTTTAACAAGAGTACCCTCAGATTCTCATATTCAAATATGTGGATTAGAAGTCATAGACAAATTTGAGCTTAAGAATTGGAGACAGAGCATTGTTTTTTAGCATCGCATCAGTCTTTGATTTGTGATTATCAGACTTTAATTGTATAAAACAACGTGAATGGAACTGCCGGAAAAAAGGGATTCCTCCAACCAAATGCACGCATTTTCGATAAGAAAGTATGGTACCAGGCTCTATCAAATGCTTAAAATATCAAACGCAAGAGTCCTACAGAGCAGTCAGATCGTTAAGTAGCTGGATTAGTGTCCACGTTCATATTTCTATAATTTCTCACATATACGGTAATATATTGTCCGGCTGCAAGTACTGCAGAGCTTCAACTCCTCCTGAAGCAGGACCGCAACAAGATCTTTCCAACTGTTCCGATTCACAGCAATTGTATTCCTTGAGATTAATCTTCATTTACTACAGATGACCTCCTGTTTTTGGTCTTTCGTTGCATCCGTTTCTCTGAGGATTTGATTCGAAAGATTATTTCGCTATACTGTCGTTAGGTTTCTTCAGTGTTTGGCCTATCCAACGCTTCTTCCGTTGAATGATGTCTGCCTTCTCGAATTTTTTTTTTTGCTTTTACTGCGTTTTGTTCCACAGTTCCAAGTGCGATATGGTTTAAGGCCACTGGGTCTTCAGAATGTGCCGCAGACAACGGTTAACGAAGGCCTGCGTTGGATTTGAAGAGTGTCAACTTGGTGCGTGGCGCTGAAGAGAAAGGACTCCAAATTCACCATGGGTTGTTTGTATTCTATTGTTAAGATCCAGATAAGTAAACTGGGTGTAAGGCCAGACTGTACCGAAATTCCAACGCATCAGAGCTAACCATTTATCTGGCATCAAAAAAAAGGATACACAGAGTTATAACCAAAACGGACGACTAATCTTGTTTGATTTTGCACCTTTAAACACCAATATTGATCATGCCTTAATGTCAATTTGATCCGATCCATCCCTGGACAATTCAATCAATATTCCATCTTTTGATTTTCTTGGTTTAAAGAGGCTCAACGAGTCTGGGCGCATTTAAGTGCAACAATTCAAACCATGGCGACTCTCTGAGATGCAATAGAAGAGAAATGAAGGCACCCTTCGATGCCAATCTGGAGTTTTGTTAATTCCTTTTCAACGATGAGAAGATACAAATAACCAAGACATCAACTAATTTAGGTAATAAATACTTTGTATCAATTTATTTCTTCCTATAAATGTGCAATAATGGAAAATTTGTAACACATTGAAAAAAAATTCATAAAATTAAACAACTTGGTAACTTGGATGTGGTGAAGTTCATGATTTATCAACCACAGTTCCTTGCCTGCTCTTACATTTCAAGCCAACAACAATAATTAAGTTTTCTTCTTGTTAACTCATTTTTCCGCTAAAGTTAAGTGTTCCCAATATTTAGTGATTTAACGTCTTTTAGATATTACATTGGCTGGATAAGCATTAAAAGATCTTCTTTAAGGAAATTTTCATCGGAAACATTCGATGTCGAAGCGATGAATAGAAACATTACACTTGGAATGATCCTGTAAAGAGAAAATGCAGCTATACCATACAGCACAAAAAATCACATAATAACATACCTCAAGTCATAGAGGGACTTGTCCATATCCTGGTCAGAGAATTGACTTCCACTGAGCGTTAAGGTGAACTCCATAGCCTCATCTGCCAGGCACGACTGCACGAACTGATAAATGTCACCAAGTTTTTCATACACATTAAAGGTTCCCTAAAAATTTAACCATTTTTTTTTTTAATATCAATTGCTTCAATATTCAATGTGGGAAACAAACCTGTAAATAAATTCCATTGGGAAATTTAATGCGAATCAAAGCAAACCGATACATTCGAAGATTACGCTGTTCCTCGCGCTCTCGCATTGCTTTGGTCTTCAAAATCTGTGCGCTTTCGATGGCTTCGCTGCGAAGTTGTTGTTCACGTTTTATTTCTTCTGGACTGATGCGGAAGAAGTCATTTGGTAGTTCGGTTCGTTTAGCTTGCATTGGCAGAAGAACTTGAATATTTCTGTCTAATTCCAAGAGAATAGGCTCGGCATTTTGCAGAGCATCAAGGAGGACAGACAGGTCCATATCGGATTCGAGATTGTCCTTACACCAGAGAAGGAAAGGCTCATTATCGATTTCTTGTTCTCTGAAACCAGCTCCTTGGAGGAAGTCCAGAGCACCTTCGACATATCGAACTTTTTCACAAAATATTCTAAAAGCAGGAGGCGATGTTATTGGGGCGGGTAAACTTTGGAATTATCGAGTTACCTGTTTGTCATTCGTATTTTACAGTATTTTTCTTCGTCTGGATGGTTGATGAGGTTCTCAATGTACTTGGAGAGCGTAGCAACGCAGTCCTCAGCCTAAAAAAGAAGTCATAGACGATTCAACCTAGTCACCGAAAACCTCAACTTACCTTCTCTTTAGTGTTGCAGTTGTATATGATCAAACAAGCAGTCAGAGCCCTCTCTGTCTCCAGCTGTTGGTAGAGGAACTCCTTAATCTTCACTTTCCACTCTTTCTTGGAAAGAATTTCTTCGCCAATCATTGGACACCGGAAGAATACTCCATGGCAAGCTAGATTCTTATTTTCAATCACATCCTTTGATGCTGCCTCTGCACTGGATTTCGACGATCCAGATGCTGCCTCTTCTTTGAGTTTTCTTTCAGCTTCCAGTTCACGTTTAGCCTGTGCCTTGATTGCCGCCAACGAGGTATTGAATTCCTTGTTGTCCTTCTTTTCCACTCGAGCCAATGCGGCAGCTGCTGCTGCTTTAGCCTCGTCGCTTAGTTCCTGACGCTTCGGTGGAATATAAACGTCTTTTGGTGGAGGACGATTAGACGACGAGGCAGAGGGTGCATTCAGTGCGTGACCGGTTCCAATGTTGCCGACTTTGAGCTTTAAATGACAAAAACAAAAACCATTTCATTTCGGAGGATGACGCAATAACTGAGGTTTTTTTTACTCAAACTACCTTGAATTTAGCTTCTTCCTTCTTTCGGGAAAAGAATTTCCGAATACGATTTGACATTGTGGATCGAGTTTTCCTTTAAATTCTTGGCGAGTGTTCCTTGGGGAGTTTAAGTTTAGCAACAGACAGCTTTAGTTCTTCGATTTCTTTCAGAGTGCCTATGTCGTGTGGGAAAATTCATAGTTTCGATTATTTTCCCATCATCCGGTGGGAATTTGTTTTTTTTTTTTTTGCACAAAACTTACTTGGTTCGACAAACTTCTCAGTGATTACCTCGCCAAATTTACGCCAGGCAAATCCAATTAAAATTAAATTTATTAATAAAATCAACAGCAACACCTTCAGCAGAGTTATTTGCAGTTCAGTGAACTCGATTGGACTCTGGAAGGTGTCAGTGGCTTGATTGAATTGCGAGCGAAGATTCAATGCAAATTTGATTGATACATTTATTAGTTTTTCCGTGTGCAATGCGAATCCTTCTAAAGATTTGTTAAAAGTTTCGTAAAATGAATCAGCAACATTCATTTGATACAAAGCGAATACGAAAATTGGTTTAAGTGAACAAAATTAATACAAACAAAGGAATATTGAAATAAAAAACAAAATATTTATTCTTTAAATATGTTATTCTTTGTGTGGAATTTACTTTTTTTATTGCAAAAAAAAACGAATTTTTGTGAGATACACGACGCATTCAACTTGTGCGACTTTTTTTCATGTTCACAGATGGACACAGTTTTTTTTTTTTGGGGAAAAATGACGTTTCGTTGTTGTCAAATTTTGACTCGCGAAAATGGCGAAAGCAAAAAGGAAGCGTTCACAAATGCAACCTTTGCATTAATAGGCATTTGTTTTAGCAAACAAATACCCGGACGCCACACATGCTACTTTCAAGACAGTTCTTTGTATATAAACACTATAGTACTGTCGTAAACGAGTATAAATTTACGCAAAAGGCCGTCGTGGGATGTCACTGTCAATGTGCTGGCAGCAAAAAAAGCGAAGAAGAATAGAATGTAGCAAGAATAATACAAAACATTACTAAGAAGGTCATATCATAAGTAATGAAAAAAATGTTGAGTTAAGGTGTTGCCAAAGAGGATATATATAAAGAGTCCCATCTTGTGCCTTGTTTTGATTTTGCCTACAAGCTACAGCTGTCAAATGATACTTCTTGTAAAACATGTGTGCGTAAGAAACGCATACATAAACAAAAACCCGTATCACACCTCCTACCAAACCAATTTCCCCGCCAAGATTGTACACACTGGAATTATTAAGTTGAGATAACACTTCGAAGTATTGCATTACATTATTTCGAGATAACATTTTTTTTTTTTTAATCACGTATTATATTTTTGGTCACACACTATATTAACAAGAGAAATCAAAAATTGTTTTTGAGACTACTGAACATTTATCAGAAAAACCTAAAAACGGACTGTAGACAAACAAAAATATGACCGTGAGAAATAAAAGAGATGATGTAAATTAAAACTTAAATCAATTTAAGATTTATTTATTACAAAACTTATATCACAATTTATATTATATTTTATGTGCTTAGCGTTTCGGAAATTAAATTCCCATCTTCTGGCACTACTAATTAACCAAAATTAATCAAGAATCTATTAAACTTTCGCGCTATTGTGTTGTATGTTTTTTCTTATCGATAGATTCTTGATTAATTTTAGGTAATTAGTAGTGCCAGAAGATGGAAATTTAATTTCCGAAACGCTAAAGCACGTAAAATATAATACAAGTTGTGATATAAGTTTTATAATAAATACAAAATAAATTGATTTAAGTTTAAATTAACATAACCTCTTTTTTTTCTCACATTAACCACGCAACTTGGAGACTCCCACCACAAAATGAAAATAAAACTGCACGTTCATGAAGTAGGAATCGCGTCGACTTGTACTTCAGCTACTTCCTGCGCTGCAGCTGCAACTTCAAACTGTAAGTGCAACGTCGTGCGGTATATTCATAAAAGCCCGCCATTATTAAATTTCGAGAATAAAAGTTTTATTCATTCAATTTTAAAAATTCATCCTTAATTTTGAAAAAGATGAGCTGTAAAATAGTAATCTAAAAAACAAACATCGATCACTTTTCCATTGAGATTAATCACCCCCTAGTGCAGCCCTTCTTTAAAAAATGTTAAGTGTGTCGTCTCCATTAAAAAGCCGCTTCAAACACGATTTCTGAATTTTTATTTTTGTTCCCCCTTCATTTTCAGAAGATGTGGATGGAGAAATCCGACTCGGAACCACTCGAAAAAGAAAATGAATTACAATGAATACAATAGGAAAGAGACCACGAAAATTTTAGCAGAGGAGGATGGAACGTAGGAAAGATTGGACTCTATGTATTATATCCTCTTTGGTGTTGCTTGGAAACTGAGTGGAACTGGTTGTATTTTACACCTATACATACAAGGAAAATCGTTTGTATGTGAATGCATAGACAAGTAGAAAAGCAGTATTTTTTTTTTAAATGCTAATAATGTAAAATAATATAATTTCAAATAAAAGCTAAATGCCGACGGGGTTTGAAAAAAAAATATAAATATGTAGATAGATATTTTTCAATTTAATAATGTAGTCATTGTAGTCATTATTAATAATTAAAAAAAAATATTTGATTTTCGAAATATTTTCATATTATTATATTTTTGGCAATTTTCGATATTTGTACTTGCGATTATAGGTATTATAAGGCAAGTTATGCATTCGCGGAAAAAAAAGTTTTTTATAGGTACCTATCGTAGTTTCTTTTAGATATTGTAGGTAGGTTGGTATACATACCTACAGAGGGGAAATTTAATTTTTTTGTAAAACAAAAAATATCGGTACCTGCCATATAACCGTTAGGCTTAAATGTCTAAGAAAGGTACTTTCCATAGGACCTTTTTTTTTTACTTTCGACTATATCTCAATAACTGCTTAACCGATAATTTTGAAATTTCACACATATAAAGGGTTAGGTAGCTCAATTTATTCTGCATATCGATATTTCTTAAAAATATTTTTTTTGTATTTTTAAAAGCATTTCTTAATTTTTTGAAAAAAGTTATATATTTTGAAAACTGCCCATTAATTTTTTTTCAAAAATTATATATGAATGTATTTGCTGAATACTTATGGACTGGCGTTTTTGAATTTTGTTTGAAAAATGTTTTCAAAAAGTTTTCAAAAAAAAAACAATTTTTTAAATTTTATTGCATTTAATTTTTCTGAGAAAACTCTTAATTGAATTTGAAAAATAGAAGAATTGCCGAAATAATTTTAAATATAAATTATGCAGCCAATAAACAATTCCCAGACATTGAGCAAGTTCGTGCAACCCAGTCGTGCATTTTTCTTGCAAATATCTATGACCAGTCCAGTTAGCAAGAATTTGCCAAATTTCAATTTCAACACAATACACTCACACAATCACTTCCCAATAAAAAAATCACTCAATAACAATTTCAGCTATGGATGTTAGAATGGTGGAAAATCTTGCTGCAAAGATTTCAAACGTACTGCGATATGCTTGCCACCTCTACGGGTTTCTGCAAAATTTATAAGGTTTTTTTTTTAACTTTAATAGTAATTTCCTGGTTAAATAGGTAGGTATTTGCGTATTGCGTATACATTTGTAAAAATTTTGTTTTTTTATACCTATAGTCATTTGTGCAATCGTTGTAAAAATCATACATAAGTCTAGTTTTCTTTAGGAGAGGGAAGTTTGGAGTTATTTGAAAAGAAAGAGTTTTAGAAATTCCTCGTTTTTAGTATTTCACAATAGCTACTTATTAAGTTCAAACACAGCACATCATGTAAAACGATTGTTATCTAAGAAAAGCGGCAATCAAATAGAGTAGTTTGCATAATACCTATGTATATTAATAATTCTAGAATTCATGTGCTTTATTTTTTTTCTTGTTTCAACCCATATACACGTCCTCGATTTTTAATATATTTACCTTATATAGGTAATCCTCAAATACCGAATACTTTAATCCTTTATACACTAAAGTGCAAGCCCCACAATAATTACCTAAATTACCAAACATATTATTTTGCCCTAACATTTTATTTATTGGCAACCATGGCTGTTGCCACATCAAATATGAACATTTCATACATTTCCTCTGCAAAGCCACCAAAATCCATCAGAGCAGTTCAAAAAAATGAAAATAAAAGATGGCTGCCATACATTTCCACCAAACCAAAAAAAAAATAATAAAATCCTACTAACACACAAACCCACCCGCAAAAGACAATTCTACTCATGCAGAATTCCAATGCACTCAATTGTGTTTCCTTACATTTTGTCATATTCTCTGCAACATGAGTCTCATCATACTTAAAGTTCACACAAAATTCTGTAAATGAGTAAATTGTGTGGCGACGTGGGAGGCCGACACCGTCGATTCTGCACGTTCCATTACTATAGGTTTTATATACAAAGCATTATCAAAGCGAACGTATACAAAAAAAACATGACAATAATACTTACTATATTCCTAAAGATCCTGGAATATTTGTTTTGAATCCATGTTGTGGTTTTTGTCTCCAGCAGTGAGATTTTGAACAATGTTGAATAAAACAAATACACAAAAGAAACACAAAGATTTTAATATTTAAATATTTTAAAATTTTTGTAATTTATTTTGTTCATTATTTTATTAAATTATAATTAATTATTATCACTAGCTAACATTTTTTTTTTTTTTGAGATTAAGCGACGCGTTTCGGAGCTGTTTACTCCATCATCGGGCTGGTACTGAGTGTTGATGTCGATCGTATATGTAATTGTTGCGTTGGTGGGCAACGACGACCTCAACCTCACACATTACACCTGGCCCACCAACGCAACAATTACATATACGATCGACATCAACACTCAGTACCAGCCCGATGATGGAGTAAACAGCTCCGAAACGCGTCGCTTAATCTCAAAAAAAAAAAAATGTTAGCTAGTGATAATAATTAATTATAATTTAATAAAATAATGAACAAAATAAATTACAAAAATTTTAAAATATTTAAATATTAAAATCTTTGTGTTTCTTTTGTGTATTTGTTTTATTCAACATTGTTCATTTGTTTTGATTTGACATTTTTGCAAATTATAGCCATTTTCTGATTCAATATTGAAATAAAATTATCCATTATTTACGGAATGTATTTTCAAACGCAGCCTGTTCCGTGTCCATTTCATTCAACACGTCAGTTCCACCAACATCCACAAATTAAAAACTAAAATTTGTCTGTATTTTTTTCCCAACACACAAGCTGTCACATGATTTTCACCTGACTGACATTTTTCTTCACACAAAAAAATCGAATTCCAAGGAGGAAGAGTGATTAATAAAATATTTTTATTTGCTTTTTTCTCGATTTGTTGGACAAACTATCCATTCAATCAAAATGAAAATCTGTGGCCCTAAATTGTCCCTATGCGGTCTTATCATTTCTGTTTGGGGAATCATCCAATTGGTAAGTTTAAAAATGCGTTGTTCGTACAAAATCGATGATTGTACGCAAAAAAAAGTTTTTTCCTCTGCTATCGTCATTTTCAACAATTGATACGCAGATTTAGCATTAATTTGTTTAAAATGGTTAATTGATTCGGTTTGATTCGCATTTCAAATACTTTCAGACGCTGATGGGATTGTTCTTCTACATTCATAGTGTGGCCCTGGTCGAAGATCTGCCCTTGGAAGAAAAGTATGAAAAGTTGGAAGACTTCTATTCAGCTGCGAACGCTGCCTACAATCAGGTAATTACAAATTCGAACTCTGGGTTGGGCTGACGGCTGATTTATGAATGACAAAATGTATTGGCCTCATCAGTGTGGGGTTGAAGGCCAACAAAATGTTTTCATTCACTTGTCAAGTCTTTTCTTTATCACACCCATTGGCGTGACATGAACTCTTTACATCCTACATTTATGATTAACGCTATCAAAATAGAGAACACGAAGTCATATTGCTTGTTATCTCGTAAAACTACTTCTCTTTGTGGAACACACAATTTGATCTTGTTTGAAAGCTCTGGAATTAGACTGGTCTCAATTCAGTATCCCTAAACTTTTGTCTTGACCTTCTTGCAGATCAACGAAAGGTTCCATTGGAAGGCCTACTTGCAAAGCGTATGGCCAATTAAAAGGCACATTGCGAGCGACTGCTTAAAAATTTCTCAGCCAGGTCCTACGCCCTAGCTCAACAAGTGGACCTACGTTCCAAAGATAAATGGAGTGAATGAAATCCTGTCACCCGTTTGATATTTTGCAGTTTACCCTATCAAATGCCGATTTTAAAGCTGCAAACTTAGATAAAATGACGATTAAAACTGCTGCCTTTTAAAATTGTCCTTTGTTTGGATGACATCCGTTTAAAAACGTTGTGACTGACTTAAAGCCAACCTTTCTGAGGAAACCCGGAATAAGTTCAAACAAGCTAGAAAGACCTGCCATGCTAGGCATGACATGTTTGCTTTCAAAAAACAATATTTTTGAATGAACAAAAACAAATACAAGGCCCAAAGGTTGAACAAATGTTTGGTCATTTGTGAAGAACGTACGAAACTACTACGTCTTCGGGTGTGAAGTTCGTTTCGATTCCATTGGTCAGCTCTTTAAGAAAGCTGAAACATTTGCAGCACACTTTTTTGCTGGTTGGACACTATCATAGAGTGATAATAACCTCTTGCTCTTGAGAGCGTAAGTAGTTTTGTTGGACAAATCTTTTTCTACACTCGTACAGTGGCAAGAGGTCTTAAAAATCTCTCTATACAGTAAGTATTTCTCATAGTACTGAAGAGGAGTGCTTCCAAGCTGGCCAAGCCACTGTGTATTTCACAAGTCTCTTTCCTTGTATGTTTTCTTGTTTGCGGGAAACTGCAGTTGGCAGCATCACTTCAATTCTTCCTGAAGCATAGGGCGGTAACAAGATTCTTTCATAGCTCCTTGTTCCTAGCACGATACTTCAGATGTGACTTCATTACAGTTGACCTCCAGGTTACATTTGGTCTTCCAACCCGCCTTGCACCTTAATGATTCCATTAAAAACACTGCTTTGCTATGTTGTCATCAGGTTTCCTCAGTTTATGGCCAATCCACCACCACTTTCATTGCTTCATGTCAACATCCACTTCTGTTTGTCCAGTCTATGTATGTGGAAAACAGCATTTGTCCAGCCCTTATCTTAAACAGGCGTATCTTGACCCCCTTCAAAGATAGTACGGTGTTACAAGGTCCACCTGTACTATGATGGTATATCTCACCCTTCTTCGATGGGTGCCCAAAGCTTAAATATAATTCTTTGATCTGGGGAGATGCTCCTGTTACTCACTAAATTGCGGCTTCTGGATGGAACTCGGAGAACACAGTCGAACGCCACCATCACAGCACTACAGATTTTATTTGCAACGAAGCCTCTTGCGCGTTGACTCGATTTTTGACTTTAATCATCTCGAAAGTTGTCATTAACTTCGGAAATACAAAACAAATCGAGGTTTTGAAATCAGAGTTCTGGTTTTTTTTTTTTTCAAACGATTGGTAAAAAAATAAAGGCTGAAAAACCAGTCGGCTTTTAAAAATTCCACATCAAATCCACCTGCTTTTTTTTTTTAATGTCTGCTTGTCGGGGGGTCAATATGAGTGCCTCTGGAAGATCTATGCATGTGTGGTAGTTGATAACTTGGCACTATGGCAGTCGCGTCGTTAAGCAGTGCACAGAAAGAATTCTCCTGCCCTTCTATTGACACTCTTGGAGACTAGTGTTCGCGTCAAGAACAGGGTGCTATGCTAAGCACTATTATTTTGGCATTACAAGTCTTCAGTAACTTTATGAAGCACATATTTGACCTCATCTGTTTGCAGTTTCTTCAGCGATGTATAACAATTTCCCCAATCTAGTCCTCCTATATAGTCTTAAGCACTTCTGCGATACGTTGTGAGTTATTCCATAAACCTAATTTGACCCAACTTAAACTGAAAACCGCCTTCAAAAATCAAATGACCTATCAGGATGTCCTTCATCTTGACACATACATAAGTCTTAAGATTGCTATGCCTTATTTTTTATTTTTCAAGTCCTTAAGATAAAGTTTCTCTTATACTTCACATAACTCAACTCATTATTCATTTCCAGACATTGTATTTAAAAAAAAAACTATTCATTTAATTCCAGAATGCCTACAACTGTTGGATTGCGGCTTGCATTTACGTCCTGACGTTGCTCCTGTCTGCCCAACAATTCTACGCTAACAGTCGAGTGACTGCCAACTAAGCGAAGACAAAGAAGAACAACAATGCGCTTATAGTTTGCTTAAATTAATTTAATTATATTTTGTTTTTTTTTTCCTCCTTTCTTTTTCCCCCCTTCCTTTGAATGCCGATTCCTCCATTCGTATGTGTTATCCTTCTAATTCGTAAGAACAAAATAATTAACAATTAAAAATGAAAATATAGATTAAAAGAAAAATGATGTTTTGTTTGTTATTCTTTGCTTTGTTTCATTTCCTTCTGGTCCCTTGATTATTTTATCAAAATTTTATCGTTTTTAGTTTAAAACTTATGGTTTACATCAAACACATTCCTTTAGCCTTGTTTTAAAACGCACATCCAAATTAAAAAAGAAATTACCAACCCTGCAGAGGAACAAACTTAAATTTAAAAGTAATTTTGTTTCTATTACTACTACTCATTGTTTATAACTTAAACTGTGTATATTAAAACATTTCGTTTGTAATTAAATAAAACAAAAAATAACATCTATAATCACAACACGTTCTGTAACTAAACTGCCAATGCAGTTAAATTAAATATATTAATCGTATAACTAAATTTATTGTAAACAAAAATAATGATAATGAACCCATCAATAAATTCCCTCAAGTCGGGTGGAATTTCATATTTTTTTTTTCTTTTATTGAAAATAAATGTTACAAAGTATTATCAATTTTATTTTGTTTTATTTACTAACTATGTTTTGTATTCTTGTTTCGAAAGAAATCAACACTGAATTTTGGCTGGATTTTAAACATAAATACTAAAATTGAGCCAAACTCTCATTCATTTCTTAATTATTCACTTAGTTTCATTGAGAGGGATTTTTGCATGGACAGATCTATGAATGAGAAATCGTCCTTTCCTGAATTTACTTAAAAGATAAACGGGAGCTACAGCACGTTTGCAACGAACTGTTTGATATCCTATTCCCTTTTTTTTTTGTGTAAATGCGTTCGCTCCCGGCAGCAATCCAGTTCCAGAAAAAAATTGTTCTTTGGCAGACAGGAAAAAAGTACAATTACATTGATTAATTTTGGTTGTCCGATGATCAATAACTTCTGGCGCAATAAAAAAAGGCGTGTGTCACGCCCAAAGTTTAGATTTTTTTTTATTGTCAAGGCAAAACCATTATTATGAGCATAAATGACATTCAATTTGAATTTTTAAAAATTAGATTTTTTTTCAACATTTTTCGGACGGAATGTACGAATTTTGTATCATGGTAGACATTCTTCCAAAAAAAATTGAAGCATGCGTTTAAATGTCAAAATCACAGCGACGCACATTGAAATCATGCGATCCAAGGCGTCTATTTTATTTGTGTTTCTTCATATTCTCTCCGACAGCAAATCACATGTGGAAATTTTGTCGGATGGTAACAAAAAAATACATATTTTCGAATAAAAAGGAAAGACAAACTATTTAATTTCTTGTATACCTATTTGTTTTGGTGATTCTCTTTTCTTCGTTTGAGGTTCTCTGCTTGTACTTGTATTAATATATTTCATCCCTTAAAAATACGGCTGTGCTGTGCAGGATTATTCCACTACAAAAGAGGTTCATCTTCATACTTAATTTATTTTTTCTTTTCCTTATGCCATGTGTGCGCGTCCGTACGCATTTTTATTTCTCTTCCGATTCGGATACCATGAACATAATAAATGTTCCGATCGGAACTTTTCCCCGATCGGAGGATTCTCCGAACGGACACCAATATAGGGGGATTAAAAAAAATTAATGCATATTACGACTTTTAACGGAAACGCCCCTTATAAGTGGGCGTGTCCTAAAAATGTACAAGCAAAATTTAAAGCGCTAATTGAGCTTTGATTGTTAGTCAATTTGTAGGTATGTGTGTAAAACTACAGCTGAATCGAGTAGTTTTTTACCCGAATAAAGGTATTATATAAAAATCACGCCCTTAAAAGTTGGTGCATTGGAAAAATGTACACAATAAAAACTTAGAGAAATATATTTTAACATAAAGAAAAAAAAATCTGGTTAAAATTTATTATTGGTATTACCCTACATTTTTAAAACTATGTCTATGTTGTTTGTTCTTTCATGAATAGTGGGCGTACCTAAGCCACGCCCGAAGTTCAAGAATTTCACTTCATACACAATCTTCTTCGTTTCGACTAAGAGACGCACAAAACTGGACTTGTTTACGTAAAACTAATACCCACAAAATTTAAGGTTTTTAGCTCGGATATAAGCATCGTGGGCGTCAGCCGCGCCCAAAATAAATTTTTTTTATTTAACTGAGAGAAGATTTAAAAAATTAAAGCGTTGTGCTTTGATTATAAATGTACAAAAAACACAATATAATTTTGCTAAATAGAGGTTTGTGGAACAAAAATGGTGATTGTGGTCGAGTTTGTGGGGGGATTTCACCAGTTCAAGAATTTTGCCTTATTCTTGAAACAAGGATTATATATATAGGTCAAAAATTGTCACTTCTAGAGAGTTTCATATACGAACGGACGGAGGGACATCTAAAAATCGACTAGGCTTTCGATTCTGAGTCAGATCATTTATGCTTTTCTATAACCAACAGTTTTATTTTTCTATGTTATAAACTCCACATAAAATACAATAAACCCAATCTAGGGAATATGGTATTACAAATAGGAACTTGGCCGACGGCTTTATTGGGCAAGGCATTTGACAGCGCCAAGTATAACTTTTATAAAAGTTTAAACTCTTATGAATTTCCGAATTGTTTACTGACTTGGCTAGCATTAAAAAAAAAAACAAATTATTTTATGTCAGGAGTTCCTCAGGGCAGTCATATTGGACCTCTGCTCTTTATTGTAATGTATGTGTACGTTAATTTTGTATATTTTCTGATGACTTTTACCTTCTTAAAAACCACAGGGTAAATAATTTTTACTAAACGGCATAAACAAAGTCTGGGAATAGTTCTTACACTATGGAATGGCTTAAAACGCAAGGAAATGTAGAAATGTTAAATTGTATTGAGATGATCTTTTGATTCAACGACGACACCTTTGTTGAAAAGTTAAAACATTTTAAGATCCATGATTTCTATTTGACAGAAAGGTTTCATTTAATCTTGGTATCGAAAGAATGCCTATTCACAAATAAAATAGGTATTTAAAATTTTTCGACCAGATTGAAAAACTTTTCGAAAAAATATTTAGAAACTTAAATTTTCTTTTGAAATTTTTTAAAAATTAGAATAAAAAGTTTTTGCACCTCATTACAGTTAATATACATTGACTTACAAAAGACTTCCTTTGTTAAAAACTTTATTGAAATCGTTTGAGTGGTGTACGAGAAACTCGGTTCTAAGACAAATATATTTTTTAACAAAACAGCACTCAGAAAGTTCTATCGAAATCATTGGAGCCGTTTTTGAGAAAACAAAGAAAGTCCAAAAAAGTTGGTTTGAAAATTCTGTCTGCTCGAACCCCAGTTGTCAGTATTTAAATAATTTTCTGTTGGCAAAAAGTGTCAAAAGTTAAGGTTTCTTATACAGGGTGATTCACGAGCGTTGTGCCAAAAAGCTAGAGCGTGTTTGTTGAGTTGAGACAAGAAAAAAATCGTGTAGGAGGGGGGTCTATCCCCTCCTACTTCTTCACAAAAACACGAAAAAATTGGCTAAATGATCACTTGTGCCATCCCGTAAGGCTAGATTTTCTTGTTTTTGTGAAGAAGTAGGTTCGGTTATTTTTGAATACCTTGGCAACAAAAAGTCGTAGAGCCATACGGTTTTCAGTGTTGGATTACAGATTAATGGAAGCATTGAATTCTGAGAACAAACATTATACTTAAAAACGTAAAATTTTGAAAAAAATTAGTTTTAAAATTATTTTTTCAATTTTTTTTTTCAAAATTTTGAGTTTGAAAATTTATATTTCTTAAACTATTCGTTAAAACAATTTAATTTAAAAACAAAATGAAAGAAGAAGTTTTTGGCTTTTCAAAAAAGTATAACACGGTGTTGTAAACGAAGCCGTTGATTTTTAATATTTTTTTTTACAAAATAAGTCAATTTTTTCAAAAAATTGCCCCTCCCGGCTAAACGGGGGGAATAGACCCCCCTCCCATACGATTTTTTCTTGTCTCAACTCAACCTACGCGCTCTAGCTTTTTGGCACAACGCTCGTGAATCACCCTGTATAGGTCAGCCACACGTAACTCAGCTGTTTAAAGTTGTAGAGCGTTTCTTTTCTCCTGACTTGAACTTGAACCAGATAGAATTTTTTATTTATGGATGAATTTTTGAATCTTTTGGCAATAACTCATCTCTTCACAAAGTTGGCCCTTTAATTAATATGAGACAGGATACATTCGAACTACAAGATAATTTTTTAAGGGTCAATAAATAACGTTGCAGAATTTCAGGTAATGGCGTGCTAAAATGTCTGCTGGCTTTGTCATGGGCTCAAAAGTCATAGTATTCCATCCACATCATCCTCGGCATGAATTTGTATTGACTTCTTTTTAAATATATAGGGAAATTTGATCCTCTCCTTCCACCGATATGCGATATGCAATACGTATTTTGAGAATTTTAGGAAGGTTGATATTTGCTTATTGGCTGGGCTGGAGACGAACGCAGTGTCTTCGTTGGTACTTTTAGGGGAAGTACTTAATTTTGTTGTCAGTACAACAGCACTGTGTCGAAGCTATATTATCTTACCACACGTCACGTACACCATCTTTTCCCATCTTTAAAATAGACAACATGTTGAAGCCCAAGAATGTCTTTCAGAATCTGCGAAAGATTATAACTTGTTCCATTTGAACTACTCCTTAAAAATGCATTAAAATAAAACAAGCCTTTTTTAACATAATGTATTTAATTTTATTTCTTCATCTTCTTCTATAAGCACACTTTAATATTTATTTTATTTTGTGTGTTATTGCATAATTAACTAATGATGTATATTTTAAGTTTTTTTTCATTTAATTTTGAAATTTAAAACTACGATTTCAATAATTTAAATATTAAAAAACTGATTTGCTTACAAAGAAAACACAAAATAAAAATGTATATATAATTTACAAAATAAAAACACAACATTTGTTAAAATTTAACTTAAAACACACTATAGTTCCATATTTTTGTTTGTTTGTTTAAATATAAAAATAAAACAATATTATTCTTAAATAAAATGTACAATTATATTATTTTAATCTTATTCGAATTGTTTTTTTTTTTTAATTTCAAATAAATTATGTAAAAATAACAAATTACATTATTTATCATTTTCAATACACTTAGGTATACAAAAAACTTCAACATAATTTTACATTTTCGACTTAGACTATACAATTCGGTAGATAAAATAAATAAATTTCCTTTATAAGTTTGTTCCACAAAAATTCCTTATAAAATTACAATAATTATACTTTAATTTGATGGGTACCTATACGAATACATAATAAAAATAGTTTACAGATATGACCAAATATTTAATAACAAAGAGAAACTTTAAGTTTGTAAAAGAAATTTGTTTAAAAAATAAAACCTTACAAATGCGGATCGCAATATTTTTTTTAAAATATAAAAGACTAGAGAGAAATTTATTTTATCCAAATTCTATTTCAAATCGAACTTCTTTGGAGGCTTGGCTTAACGGGACCATTTTGCGAATTTGTATTTTGTATATTTTTGTTCTTAATATGAACAATCGAATTTATTAAGATAATTTTTTAAGGATTTATCTTTTGGATTAGATATAGTTTGAAATAGATAGAGAGTAAGAAAGATTTTAATTTGTATTTATATTTATTATGTTCACTGTTCGTTCTTGATTCCGACTCGAACTTCGAGATGATTTTCGATTGATTGATTCCAAGTACGCGGCTGGGGACCAACCTTCAGAATTGGTATCTGAAATTCGAGAGAGAATTGATATTAGTTAAAAGATTTCAGCATCGTCATATTATAATGTTGAGGAAGCCGAAGCATTGTTTCTTGTATTTTTTTTGTAGTAACAACGAGTACATGCGGAGTTAGAAATTGCTTAAGATTTCTTATTGAGTTAGTTTTAAGCGTTTTTTTTGTTTAAGTTTTATTTTTTAATTGTATCTGAGAATTTGTACTGTTAGAACGATCTCTAGAAAAATCTTAATAAATGTGTAATTCAAACGGGTTGGTTGTATGCCAACGCATTAAAAAAAATGCAAAAATAAAAGAAGTTAAAATAATTTTCAAACCTCGCGTTGGGCGCCACTTATGTGTATAAAGGCGGATATTGGCTTATATTACTTTTATAACTGAAATACCATCGGAAAAAGTTTTTGCATCAAAATTGCTGTATAAAATCAAATCAAACGAATATGGTACTTCGTTTTTAAGGCTAAAGGCTTGATCAAATATATTGATTTAAGGACAATCAGACCATCTTTCAATGTTTCTAGATAACTTATTGAAAGAAGTTGAAGGCTGGATGGATGTATTTTGATATGAAGCAAACGCGAGAATATATTGATTTTAACAAGGTTTCACAAAGAATTTTGTTTTAGAAAAAACTTTTTTTTCGATATTTATCAAATCTGCTAGTGAAAATAGCAGTGATACCAAACAAGAAATCAACTCTCAGGAAACATGAAATGTACAAATTAGATACAGCTAGCAGTTTATCGAGCTGGATGGGCTCTTAAGGAATAGTTACCTAAAAAAACAAATGTTTGCGTTGGGCGCCACTTAAGAAAACATAATACATTTTGATGCTCTAACAACTATTAAAATTAAAAAAATATAGTTATACTCTTTTTCTTATGAGTTGATATTTCAAACTATTTAAATTGCTCCCTGGTTGTACTTTTAATTCTTCAAGTTAAATTTTTTTTTAATGTATTCCACTAGAACTTAATCCGAGTTGTATTCCAAAGAAATTAATTTAATCTGTATAGTGTTTCCATTTGTAACACAGAAATGATACAGAGAAATGTTAGATTTAAGCTGAATTTGAGTGTGACGTCAAAATTATCTTAATTAGTTAAGAAGAGTTTTCATTTTTGCAATCATTGTACAAAATTTTTGTTAAGATTCTGAATTATAAACAAAGTTTTTACTTAGGCCCTAATAGCAATAATGGGTGATTATGACGGACGGGACGAAATACCAAAATTTCATTTAAAATCCATCAATTCAGCATGTCTGGTATTGTGTGTATTATTCATAAATAACGTTGAGGTTCGGAATAAAGAACTTTCCAAGTCAAACGATTAGATTATAATTAATTTTAAATCTTTAAGATTAACCACACAAGTGTGTATGGCTCATCTTCCGATTTAGACAAGATTTAGTGAAGATTTTCGTTAATCTCAGTGGAAACATACTATGAGTGGAGTGTCTTAATATGGCTTTTTTTTAAATAAGTCATGTTTGATCTTAGAGGAGGAATTCGAGATAATTCTTTTTTGTTATAATTTAACAGAGATGATTAATTAATATTTTAAGGTAAGGACACACCATTGTCACTAATGAATGCCACGTGTGCACTTGAATAGAGCGATCACTTCATAATGTGAGCGATCATCGATAAATCTCCCTATTGCGAAATGATTGCCCAATCGAAAATATGCTAACTTTTGATTTAAGTTACATTTTTGGTCGGTAAGTTGTGATTTGTTAAATATGGTTTTCCGGTTAAATGAAACGGTTTGTATTTCAACTGATGATTCCCATTTTGAACGTCGGTCGCGTCGTGATAAGCAAATTTTAATTTTTTTAGGAACAAATCACAACTTATGATAGTGCAAATACTACCAGATTCAAAAAATTTAAAAGAAGAAAGATACAAGAATTAAAAAAAAGTGAAAATACAATAGAACGAAAACGGACACAAGATGAAAGTGAGATGGAAAACCAAACAAAAGATATTTCTACAGAGTATCACATTCCAAAAATAGATGAATTGAAAAATGTGCGAGATTTAAGAAAAAAGAAAATTATAAAACAATAATTTATTATTTCTTTTAAGAAATTACCTAAAACACGAACAAACCACCATCCAGCACAGCCGACTTTAAGCAATTCAACTGCATCACCTTCACGCATTGATACCTCGGAATGACCCATTGCATTATAGTCAGCCAAAGCAATAAACTTACTGCCCTATTTTTTTTTTTTTTTGATATAGTGTTAAGAGTGAAAATATTTTGTTAAAATTTTAAGTATTAGTGACATTTTTGTTGTTGGTTTTTTTTTTCATGTACTTAAATATTTTAGAATGATTTGATTGTATAGTGAAAGTGTTGCTGATATTATGTTTTTTATGTTGAGTGTGGTTAGTGAGCTATATAAACTAGCGATAAAGCAAAAGCATGTGTTAATGTTAGTGGGATGCTGTATGAGTATAATTTATTTCTATCAAATAATAAATTACTTAATTATTTTTAATTTAAAAAAAAATTAAAAACAAAAAAATATTCTATACAATTTAAATTGTAATCGTGAAGACTTTGAGAAATAAAATTAAAAGGACCTGCGATAAACCATATCATTCTGCGCCCTTTCCAGAATGTTCCGAAAACATAAACATAATAAAAGTGCTTTTCAGAAGAGTACGACTTTATTACAATACAAAATTATTTTCTGGTGTGAAGCCTATTAAACGTCTGTAAATGTTTTTAGATCCCCAAAATAATCCCAAAATATTCTTTTTATATAATTCTTTAAATACTTGAGTAAACATTCAAATTGAAAAAGCTTTCGAACTGTCAAACTCTGTTTGCCATCTACATAAGCTTTGTGCTTTGAACCAGACCAAGGGTCGATTCAGCTTTCCTTGACAGCCCAAAGGCAAATAGCTGTCAAAATCAAAATATGTTAAGGCTGCAGATTGTGTAATTTACACAACATTAAGAGTTTAGAATTTTGATGGGTTAAGTACGATTTTTAAAATGTAGACGTTCGAAAAGACGATTGGTAAAAATTTTAAAAATATCGACTTGAAAAACGTTGTCGCATACATGTGATTGCCACTGGCACTCAGTGTTGCGCAGCGCCGTGTCATTTTTTTTTGGTCGATCAAACATCAGTTAACATTTTGACAGTCGATGAAATTTGTATTTGTCCAGTCGACATTTTTTTCGTCGACCTTTCGTACGCTTCCCATTTTTGATTTTCTTTCCTTTGGAGGAAAAGAAGAGTCCGAAAGGCTTCTCAAACCTCGTCATTTGTACAAAAATGATACTTCTGAACATTCTGAGAAGAGAATGTCCGACATTATGTCCTGCCTATATTCGCAGTATGTTCGAAAGTTTTGGTAGTTTAGTATCGTTGTATGTGACACATTGATGACACCGAAACTGGTGAAATGGAAAGAATAGAAGTTAAAAGAGTAAAAATCACTTTTTATCTCAAATCTGTCAGCACTAGATTGACATTGGCAACACTTATGCGTGCGAATAGACACACTGTATTAAGATTGCGCAGAACCAACTTTGCTTTTTCTATTGCCTTTCAGAGTGAGTGGTTGGTCGAGTGAATCGAATGGAAAATATATAAGATCCAGCGCGACCACAGGTTTGAAGAAAAACCATAAGCTTTCCGCATGTCAATGGCAGAATTGATAGGTAGATGGGGATGTAATAATTGGGGTGTGAGTTTTGATTCAATTGTTTACCACTGTAACGCCACACGTTTTGGCAGTTATTACTTTCGTCATGAAAATGATTACTCTACTTTGACACTTCACTTCTTCGAAAATGAAACCCACTGTGTCTGAGCAAAATTCAATTTCTTGTGTTCCCTTTGTTTTCCGAACAAATTGCACCTCGAGTAAAAAGTGCGACAAAAAGGAATGATAAGAAGCACGGATCGTGTGAAAATATAGGTCTGTTTGATGTTCCCTGCCCCAGTGCGCACTAGGGAATGTCAGTGCAATTTGTTCAACTGTCAAAAAACTGCATAGCTGCTCGGGTTTTGATTTAACATCGAACAGCCCAGTGCAACATAATCAGTTTTCTTGTGAACATTTATTTCCACAACTTCTCCATTCTCATCGGAGAGCGTATATTTTGGCATTTTGACTATAAACATTTGAATAAATTGAAAAATAATCTACGAATTATTTAATATTTACCAGATATAGTATACACCACATAATTTTTTCTCCGAAATTAAACTTCTGCCAACATCTGATTAAAATTTTGACAGCTCTGATTTCTTACCCCAAGTAAAAACCTGGGGCGCGTGAGAGCACATTCAGTGCGTGCCCCTTGTTTACATCGAACACAGTGCAAAAACACTGGGGTGAAAAAAGTTTCACATCAAACGCTTCAGTGCGTGTTGAGGGCGCACCAGGGCGCCCCAATGTCGAAAATATAATAATTGCATGGGTGAGTCAGAAATACGCCTCATCGCTGAACACAGTTTTTGATAAAAACAGTTTATTTTCTTTAAGTGCTGAAGTGATTCATCGCGTTCAAAATGGTTTTCCCTACGTCATTGTACCTATATACCTACATTTGTATAGTAATTTCCTTGAACATTTTATTTTAGTTCTGAACTTCGTTAATGACGGCGCTAGTTGTCTTATCTACTTTACATCGAATGTCTTCTATTGTTGCTTTTGCTTCCCATTGCAATTTAGACAAAAACCACTCAAATAACTCCCGAATAAGTGTTTGTGAACTTCGTCCATAGATGACTCGCCAAACGTTACCCTGATGGGGAATACTATAAATTATAAATAAAATGCCCTATGTGCTGGATATGATCTTTTCGACGCGTTCTGTCTGATACTGAAAACTTTGTTTCATTTTTTTCGGACCATGCAGACCTAAATTTGATTGAAATTTAATGCCAGCTGAATTATTTGGAATCTTTCAATGAAGAAATTTCAAACCAAACTTTACATAAGCACCATGACAGTTTAATTGCAGGAACACAATGAAGTCGAATTCTTAGACTTCAAAACATTAAATACAGACGGAATTCATAAAAGGATATAGAGTTTGATTTTATAATGCGCGAATTCTTGACATTTCTTTTTTTTGATTTTAAGTATGTTCACCTTTGCCATTGCATATATAAACTATAGTATTCCCACTTGAGGTGCGCCATCTATAACTGTTGTTGTTGCTTCCCATGGTATTCTAGAGCTTAGTTTTTCGTCGATAGATGGCGCACCTCAAGTTTATATATACATACAATGCTTTTGCTACTGTGACTGTGACATTTGCATTTTGAAATGGTGACAGTTCAATACAAGGATAAAAACAATGATGGCTGCCGAAGCTGTCGTAATGTAATACTGTATTCACATTTCACACGTGTGTCTCTGTTCTTTGTTGGCAGTAAAATAAAATTATAAGAAAAATATTTTCTTCACAGGGTGATTCGAACATTATGATCTTTGTTGTTGTGAAGTAGTCCCCGCCCTACCTCAACTACCCCAACTGATTTTAATTTCAAAATTGTTCTAAGAGCATTTACACCAAACAAGCTTTCAAAAGCACTACCTTTATACATTTATTTAGTTAGTAAATTAATTGCAGCAAAAAACGCTTTTGCAAAAGCCAAATCTAAATTACTTGTTAGTAGATTTTTAATAATTTATACATTGTACGCTTATGGTGACGTTAAAAATGTGAAATGATTTTTTTGCTTGTTTTTTGAAACAAAACTAAAACTTACGTAATAATAACAATGATGTCAAATGATGGCCTCCAAATTGATGTATCGATGGAGTTGCATTTAATTTATTTATTTTGTAAAATATATTTTTTAATTTGCCAATAGTGTGACAGTGACCAATGACCGAAAGATAGGCCAAAATAAAATACCGTAAAATTGCACCCCGTTCATACGATAGGAAGATAGCTTTCATCCACATTTGATAAAGGTACGTTTTTTTTTTTTATATATATTTACAAAATTTACACAATTAATTGATTTAAAGCTTAATTATTTTTTATTAAATGCAATTATGCATTAATATGATGGCAGCCCGAAGTATTGTTCTAACAAAATTCTAATTTTTGGTTTTGTACTATAAATTTTATATTAAATTTTATGTTTTCAATGTTCAACGGAAACATAAAATTTTGAATTCGATTTACTTGCACGAGGATATGAGCCACCATCATGATTATAAGCCCATTGTGCCAAAAAATTCAAAAATGTCTGAATTTATTTTATATATAGTTTTTTTTAAGCGCATTGTTTTTGATTTTGTGCATGAAAAGTGAAGAGGAGGAAACCGAGAAAAATAAAACAGAAATAAAATTTTATAAATTATAAATTAAAAAAACGAAAACACAACAAAAACAAACAAAACACCAAAATAAAAAATGAAACAATAAAACAAATTAATTTATTCGTAATGTTCGAAAACTTTTGCTTACCGGTGTTGAATTATCTTCGATCATTGACATTTCATCCTCACTGTTTGAGTAATCCGAACTCCAACCACAGCCGTCGGGATTTTCTTTTTCCGTCGATGAGATCGAACTGACACCTGGCGTATGAGGTGGGCAACTGTCTTCGCTGCTGCAATTTGAATTACGATTTGACTCCGATGAGACTTCGCAGCTCATTGTACGTTGAGGTGTTGAGATTATAGAGTTGGGTGTGTCCCAAGAGGCAGTTTGGCGGAGACCACGGTGATTAAGGCCATATTGCTTGATTTTCTCACCTTTAAGCTCCTCAAGTTGATTGAGGAGAACCTTTTTGATTTCGGCTACCCATTTGTTCTTAACGTCAATGGTGGGTGCTTGAAGGGTGTGCACTTCTTGGCGGCCTTGAAGCCACACCTCGAAGCGTTTCGGGTCACCCCGAACCGATTCTGTGAGACCAATTTGTGACATCTAATGAAGACAATTGTTATTGTTATCTATGATTTGATACAGTGGCGCCATCTAGTGAAAATTACCTTAACATAATGCTTAAATTGATAAGTGCTCTTATTGTGACCCGTTTTTGAAGTTTGCTTGCAAAACAGCATTGACTTTTGGTACAGGAAAATATGCCTCTGTTGAGGTTTGATCCTCAGTCGGATGTCCTTCTTATTTTCTGTCCACACTTGGAAAGAATCCTGAAGCAATAGCTCACCTTGTTGTGACAGATCACTCTGCATAAAAAAGGAATAGAAGTCATGAACCAAAATTCGAACTTTAAACAATTTTTAAAGTAAACTTACAGGAAATCCAGTTATAGCTATTTGATGCATCGAATCGTTGACGCATTTCAGCACAATCAACATGCAATCCAGCGCTTTTTGGAGTTCCTTCGTACAACTTCCACTATCGCTGAATTTCAGAAGATCTCTAAGGAGCAGCTGATACTTTGTTATCCTCTGAACGGGCTTCAGAAGGTAAGCAGCCAAGGGTAATTTGTGGCCCAATCGTTTTTGGCATTCTTGTAGGAAGAGGTGGGTGTCGACTAGAGTCTCACGCAAACGTTCCGACCGGGGGATGTTTTGACAGTAGAACGAGTACAAGCGGTAAAACGTGTCACGCTGATATTAAAAACAAATAATAAAATGGCTGAAATTGTTTGTGTTTTGCAGAACTCACCCTTTGAACGAAGCACAAGGCTACCAACTCCGTAGTGGAAATACAGTTTTCTAGGTCCTTGAGGAAGATCTCACTATGGAACGTGTACAATTCGTGTAGATTACCAAAGAGAATGTCTTCCTTGCCTTGTAAGCTAGCTGGTACTAGGTGCATAAGCTCTTCCGACTGCATTTGATCACAGTAGCCCTGAAAATTAAAAGAAACGAAAATTTATTAAAAAACCTATCCGCTGAATCAACGCTGAATAGCTGAAAACATTACTAGAATAAAATTGTTATTGCTCTTTGCAGTTCTCCGTGGTCCACCACTGCTGCTGAATGAATTCAGCTCAGCGCTTATAAACGGGCCAAACTTCGAATCGACATAAGAACCAATTGATTCATACCCATGCGAAGCCACAAATTTGTTAAGAATCTTAAAATATTTGTCTTCTGAAAATGTTGGAAGATCCAAAAGCATTATGTCTTTTTTGCGATTGTTTTTGAAGCTTTCATCGAAGAAATCCAAGCAAAACTTGTAAATGTCCTTGTAAGCGGCTAAAAATGTCTTTGGTTTGATTTTTTCGTCAAATTTTGCTTCACTCAAAGACGAATTCAAATCATTTGGACGCCATATTCTGAATCTTTCCTTGCAAGCAGCACACAAATGAGTACATTCGTCAGTTCTGGGAAGTTTCTTGGGATTTGAAAGCTTCTTGGTGTTATTCAGCGAGCTTTTTGGTATTGTCGATGCAGAACTGCATCGTTCTTCTAAATATTCAAGAATATCAACGTAGTTTTTCCTTTGGAGATAGTCCTTGAACTCCGAATCATTTTCAATGTCTGAATAGGAATTACATTCTAGGTAATCCTTAATCAGCTGATATTCTACAGACTCATCACAACTAGAGAGCTCTATAAGTTCCTTGAAGATAGTCTTTCTGTCGTCCTTCATTCGTTGTAAGCTGTCATTTTCTGAACTGGTATCGCTAAAAATCTTTGTAGATTTTCCAGTTAAAATGTTGCCAGAAGAGAAATTCAGCAAATTCATGCCGAAAACGTAGTTTTTGTCAGCAGCACTGGTTTTCGGTCGAAAGTCAGTGGGATTGTAGTTAACTTGGATTTTGTCCACCACTTCTGTTTCATCAAAGCTATCTTCGAAAAGAGATCCTTGAAATGATAGCGGAGACTCACAAACTGGTGGCATGCGATTGAAGGATCCAATTTTTGCATTGAAACGGCCAACAACGTTACTCGCGGAGTTTTGAACTTTTCTTAGTCGGAAGGAGCGTCGGGTTTTGGAAGCTTTTCGTAAATCATAGCCACCGTAACGCATCTCAAAAGTAGTTATGATACCAACAAAAAGTACAAGATACAAAAAGAACCTCAACACTTTGGAGAAAGATTCGCGAATGAAGTTGCTTCGGGTATGATGTGACCATGCAAGTCATATATTCTTCTTGTCTTACTTGACGCACCAGTTAATATACTTGAGGAATCAGCCAAGCATCAGTTTTGTGCATTAAATATTTAGTGGATCGTGTTTCTTTTTTTTTTTTGCAGAAGATAAAAACCATCGATGCAGTGTTGCAATGAATCACTGACCATTAATTTTGTCGGACGAATGTACATATTTGTCGGCAGAATAACATGAAGTGTGGTCTTAGAATTTATTTTTTAACAGTTGGAGTGAGGGATCAATGAACTAATTTAAATATTTAATGCGAATTAACATCTCGGACGAGATGGGCTATTAATTCATTTAATAATCTTCAAGTGTGTATAATTGCACGCGAATCTGGGGTAAATAAATTAGCAATTCTTACCTTGAGGATTGAACTCATTTCTGTTACGTAGATTCGTTCGGTTTCGAGAAGTTCTGATAGTACATGGCCACGGTTGAGACGACGAGTTTCGGAGTCCTGTAAAAAAATAAAAAATAGAATAAACAGTTCGAGTGAAAATGGAAATAACTTAAAAGTTTATTGGTGCGGAATTCACTCGTTTGTAATCAGATTTTTTTCCAATTCCTTGAGATTGTCCCATGGAAATTTCGAAATTGAAAACTTTGTTTGGAAATTAAATATGAAATAGATCTATTGCTTTTCACTTCATAATTCATTTGTATTACGATCGTGAAAATATAATATTATCTAGATGAGGATAGACTGTGGAACGCATTCGTTTTTCATTTTATGTGTATTTGGAAAAGCTAAGCGCAATTAGCAATGACTTACATTGGGCGCCACATTTTTTGTTTGGTATCACCCGGCCACAAGAAAGCTGTCGAAAAAACTTTTGAACAAACAATTGTCAAATCCACGTTGCAGAATTTTCACACTAAACAAAAACACAGTTTTTATTTAAGGTTTTATGAATTTAAGCGTGTTCAAACTTCAAGGGAACTTTAATCAAAAAACACCACATTTCACAACGAAATCGAGTTTTTTTTTCCCAGTGGAAAAAATCTATGCTTAATAATGGCTTTATTGTGAGACTTTTCATATAAATGTATTAACATAATTAAACTACAACATTTTATTCTTCAGGATATGCGTTTTTCAAATTAAACATACCGATTTGATCTGAAAAGTTATAGCACCATTGGTTCACTCGAGGAACCACTCATTCTGAAAACCACCAGAACAAGCAAAATTGCTTCTGCTCAATTTTGAAACAATGTCTATTCGCACGCATCAGTTTCACAAGTTTTGTCAAAGTCAAACTAGTATGCAAAGTTGGATTGAAAATATCGTAGTCAATACCACTCACTCAACTTAGTTGATTTGCTTTAAAGCCTATATCATAAGTTTTGGATTCAACAATTTGACACATTTGTCGACACTACCAAAACTTTCGGCAATGCTGCATGCGAATAGACAACTCCCAATGAATATTCTGTTGCTGACATTTGAGTTGCATCTGACTTCAAATCGAGAACTAAATTCTCTTCTCAGAATCGTTAGAATTGTCAGTGGTTTACCAATTTAAGACTTCTTCTTTTATGTTTATGGTAGATTCTTTTACTCCAATGGAAACTTATGACATTTCTTAACGTCAATGTCATAAGTTGATTTAAAAATAAATAAATTGTTGGCACAACAGCTCCAAGCGGGGCTGGGGCCTGTGACTTACACTCTCAACCATTCCTGTGTGTGCGTTGATATTCTGCAGGTATGGAAGGGACCTACAATTTACCGCCGAATCCGAACGGCTAACAGAGAAGCACTTTCCATGACATTAATACTCTTGGAGGATTTGTCACTTCCTCGCAAGAGGCAGTACCCCGTAAAACAACTTTTTAGGTGGAGTCGTCAGGGATCGAACCCAGAACCTTCATAAGTTGATTTAGTACATTTTAAACAACCTTCACAAGAGAATAAGTCCAGAGCCCCTATCCAATAAATAAATTTTACTCGTCGAGTGATAGAAAATGCACCATTAGACAACAAGTCAAATCAAAATTCGGATTTAAAACTCAAGTCATTTGACATATATTTATACTTCTTACAAGTTGAGTTTCAATGCTAAAGGTCAAGTATAGTAAAAGGTATTCACTATCTTATGTAAAAGGTTTGGTATTTTTGTAACAAAAGTCAACAATGACACAAGATCGTGAACACCTCCACTTATTGCAAACAGTAATAAAAAAACACAATTTTGTACACTTCAACTGAGTCTATTACGTTTTCGTACTTTATCTGTGATCCGATTCAATTGTTGTAGAAGATGCAAAATAAACTCCAATACATGTTTCTGACAGCTGTGATTGTCGAGCTCACGATTTCTGATACAAACATCTAAAAATGCAACCATGCTTGCCATTTAATACTGGATCGTAGATGTTTTTATGAAAAAATAGATTTTTTTTTCTTAAATATACCGGTATTAAGAATTTAGTTTAGGAAAAATGTGCGATCACTGATTTATGCACATAATTTTAAGAAAATGTGTAAACCATGATTGCGTCATCTAACTGCAGACATCAAGGAGTCCGGTAACAAAAAAACATGCATCCATTAGAAGGCTCAACAATAATAAAGTTTTCAATGTCAACCAAAATGTCTTCAGACACCATAAGCTACATGATCTTTGATGAATTGATTAATTACATTTGTATAACATATTTCTAAATTCAAAGCAAAATAAAAAACGGACTAAAAAAGGACAAAACATAATTTATGGCTGACCATAAATAATAACGAAATCATCGCAAACAAAACGGTTTACGGTTACACACAATTAGACTTAACTTGAACCTGTTCCTGCATTATACACTACTTGGCGTAATGAGTAAGTGTCTGTAATAAATTATTATGCCATCCACAGAAATAATTCCACTTATCATGCGGGAATCGAATATGAAGAGCTGACGTTAAACAGCGATGCCAATATCACCGATAAAATTGAACCAAGAAAAGATGTTTTCAATCTTAGCAAAGTTGTGAGGTAGATACATTTGCACACACGTTACGATGATCATGAAATGCCATAATTTATATTGTTGAGTCAAGAAATTGTATCTCATTTCATTTCATGTTGCATGCAACTTGTGCAAGTGCATGTGCACAGAAAAGGAGTCAGATTACAATGTCGTTGCACATGTTATAAATGGGAATATTCGAGGGGCTTCAAATAAGGACTGGAAACCGAAATTATAACTTGGGAGTGGTGTGATGCTAACTGAAAGTATAAAAGGACATGTCTTTGTCGCACGTACTTGTTATGAGAGGTTTTGTTTCCAGTGTGCACCGAACAAAGTCAGTGCAGCTTCGTGAAATGTCAAAAAACTACAAAACTGTTCCGAAATTTGTTTATCATCGAACACATCAGTGCATCAACAGATTAAAAAAATTATATTTCAAGTCGAAAAATATATTCAATTGACAAATTGATCTTCGGGGCTTCTTTCCCTGAATTCATTCAATGACAGCAAAATCGCATGCTTGTCATATTTACCTTTTTATGTGTTCTAAACTGAAACTTAATCGATATTTTTCGTTTTCCAAATGACATCTTTTTAAATAATGACAGTTCTGATTTAATAGTCCTTGAAAATCCTGTACGCGCAACGGACTTTCATATACATCGAACAGAATGCAAAAACGTCACATAAAATACCTCAGTGCGTGTCTCTGAAAGTTTGAAAGTAGATGTACGTTCCACAACACTTCGCAAACTTAGTTAGGTAGTGTATCACAAAATAAAAGTTTTAATTGCAAACTTTCAGAAATGTAGCGCCTAAGCCTAGCAGATGAACTATGTAATTGATGAGGATTTTTACAAATTTGAAATTATACCAGACTCAAATCTCTTTTCATGTTGCACATACCATCCACACTTTTACGAATCAATTATTCACAGGCGTCTTATCTCAATTTTAACGTGGGTATATGTGGGTACATATATTATTTGTATTCCGTTGATTAAACTGTATTTACTGTTTAAATGAGTCAAATTGTAATAAACTGTTTGACGCATTCCACATACGATCCACAACGCAAAGGATAAAGTATTAAATGTTTAATTGTGGTATACGGCTTACGTTGTTCGCCAAAGAATTTTAGGTTTAATGCTGAAATTCCAGCACACAGTTTGAGTGAAGGGCGTATAAGGGTGTGGGATGGATTATGGAAGCTATTATTTATACAATTCAGCATTTCACAAGAGGTGAGCACTAAATTTCAAGAAGTGAAAGAATTGGAAATTTATGCTCGCGAAACATTTATTATACAAACCGTTGTTTCCTCCATTCGACATTGGTCTACAACAAATGGATAAGTCAAGTTTAATATAAAAATGTCAGCGGGGAGTTCAAAACTTAAGATCTTCATGTAATCCCAAACTAATTGCTATGTTTCCCAAGTGACAGCATAAAGCTAGTACGTACCTACACACATTTCGAGTGAAAATAAAATTTCCACACAGAGTGTACCACCATTTTAATTTGTAAGTAATATTCATTTTCACTTGAACTCCTAATGTGGCTAGCAAAGTGAAATGTATTCCACAACGTTTTCTTGAAATTTAAAACAATTTAGAACATCAATATGAAGTAGAGTGAAGTCTGGCATTTGTAAGTATAAATTATTTTGGAGTTGTGGATGGCAAAAGAATACAATAAAGTGTGGAAATTACTGAGCGACGCAACCATTTTTGATTTCACTAGAGATGAGTAGTATGGTTGCAAACGATTGTTATATTGGAAATAAAGATTGTGGAACGTGTTGTATGCCATTTTGTTGAAAAGTGGTAATTTAACTTTAATTTTGTGGATTTTTTAATTGCCAAAACAAAGTTCTTAGCCCACGTATCTAAAAATACAGCATGAAATATGTCTAAAAACTCATTTTTTTTAATAATTTCGCAATGTCATACAATTCTGCAATGACTGGACAAAAATGATCTCTCATTATTACATACATCTGTTCACTTCATTTTTAGTTTGAAGTTGCCGCACTTCAACTTGGTATTGCGGAAACTTTCCTTAATAACTACTATACGAACTGTAATCCATCGCTTAAGGAATAACATGTTGTACAACTCCACACCAAAAGAAGACCATACCCGGCAAAAAGATTCAAGCTTACCTGTTGATTTTGCATGTGCTCACTGTCGGGACTAGAACCGGTATCGCCATTTAACGAAACTCCTGAGTCAACGACTCCATCCATGGATCTTGGTCTCATGTCGTGTATTACATCAGCCTGCAAATAAAGAGAAGAACGAATGAAGAATGTTTAACTATCATATCATTGAAGATTTCCTCGATTAAAAAAAAATTAAATTGAAAAAAAAAAAATTATATATACGCACCATCCATTATGATGGAGGTGTTAAAGAAAATGTCTCTATTTGGGGTTCAAATGTGTGTTTTTGTTGTTGTTATTAAGATAACTGCGTTGATGGAGGTAATCAGCATTGATTGCATCAAAAGATACAAAAATAATGAAACAACTTTCTACGACACAAGTGTTGAATATTAAATTTTGCTATTTTTTGTTTTGCTACGTTTCGTGATTTGAAGTTATATTTTATTTCGCTACCGGATCTCTTGGACCAGTAAAAAAGGGAAATGGCTAGAAAAAAATATAAAGCATCGCGAAATGAAACATACCGATGATGATGATGCGAAAACTAGACGTGAATGCGAAATTAGAGTGAATGGGTTTTTGACGTTTAAAGTGCGAGTTAAAAGATAAAATATTGCTAGTTTCAGAGAAAAGTGAAATCGTTTTCCAAGGAATGAAAAAAAAATAGACAAAGTTCAGGAATGTTGTGACCACCTGACATGAATGTGGAAACAAATGCGATTAATTGGAGTAGTGTTGGCGAACAAATAATAGGGTTCTTCATTTGTTTTTCCTCCAATATTGAAGTAGACTCTAGTTCTGGCATTTGACTATGGCGCCCTCTATGCTGCCACCTGCCACCTTGCGTAAGCTATTCAAAATACTCTCTCCACGATAACACTATAGCTTCTATAACAAAGTTTACAGAAATAAGAAAGATAAAGCAAAATCCAAACATGCAGCTAATGTGAATCGTAATTTTACAACACCAAAATGTAATCATGAACGCTGTACTTTTTTGTATTGTAGGTGCTGATTGAACTCATGCCAAAATAGATACTTGTAATAGATTTCTATGTAGTATTGTACTTAATTTTTTGGCATATTGACAGAAGGTTGGTTTTGACATTTTGGATCGTATTGTAACAAGAGGTTTGTTTGATTTCGACGCTGGAAAACTAACTTAACCCTGGTTTTTTCTCGATGTAGCAGATCAGAGTTGTCCATATTTGTCGAAAAATTAAGATTCTTATGAGATTAGGATTCCTAAAATGTTCCATATTAAACGAAGTTTGGGTAGTTTTATATTTTTTCACGGAGCAGCACTGACGTTTCTAAGTGCGCACATGGTCGGGGACACCAAATACAATGACTTCAATATTTGTGTGTGTGTGTGTTTTTTTTTGTGTGACGAAGAACCAATTTCGAGACCTGCTACCTTATTAACAATACAATAATCAAAGTTCACTCCCAGATTCCACAGAAAAATAGTATTGCGAATCTGATTTAATATTTTTCATACCTGCAGAGATTTAATGTTTTTCAGTCGATTGATTTGCTTGAAGCAAATTTCAGAAATCGAAGAAGAGAGACCGACGACATGACGTTGCCTGAACTCGCTAATTAGCTCAATGCAGTCAAATGTCATATTTCATCTCATCGACGCTTCCGTAAACCTTCTTTAACGAAACATATGCGTATCCTTCATTTGGGCTTCCAATTATTTTGCAACTATGCAACGCGGCTAATGGCACGTGTGCATTGCATTGGCACCCTTAAATATTTAATATGATTCAAATTCAACTTTAATTTAAAATGTTTTACAATTTCATATGCATATTGGCTTCTTTGAGTTATTTTCATTTATCTGTGTCACCTGTTCTGCCTTCTTCTTTCGACCTTAATTAGCTTACCTAAGTTTTTTTATATTTTAGTTTTTATCCAGAGCATTGTAACCGTCCGTCGTTGTCTTCAGATGACTGGTTTTATTTTATTTAATGCAAATTGTTATGAAGAAGAAAAAACAAGACATTTTTATGTGAAAGACGAGGTGTTTTTGTAGAAGGAAGTTAAGCAAAGATCGCATCCAATGGATAAATGTTCAACAACATTAGACGCAATGGTCGGTGAAATTATAAGATATAAGAACTTAAATACATAGTTCAGAGCAGGCAGTATAATTGAAATGTACAAGCTCGATGCTAACTAGAGCTTAGCTTTTTGTTAAAAAGTATTTGTTCTTTTTTTTCAAAAGATTTTGTTTACAAATAAATTGGCCCATTGCAAATTATATGCTTTGCATAATTGGCGCCCTACAAGGGGTTATATTTTGAAAAGTTTTGATGGAATATAAAACGAGATAGAGCCGGCTTACGCATTCCACATTCGTCCTGTACGTCTAAAAAAATAGATCTCCATACTTAACAGTATACGTCCAAAAAATGAGGCTCAGAGTACACTTATAAGCATTCCAATTGGAACGATAATCAATAAGGGAAGATTGTTACTGACTATTTTTATAATAATATAATAATTTCGCTTTAGGAAACCTCAACATTTTATGATAAATATACCTAGTCACCAGTAAAAGAGTTCAATAAATTAGTACTCTTAGACAAGAGATATTTGTAAAACAAAAGAGAGAGAAAGAGGAGACCAGCAAGGAGCCTGAGGCACACCAGCATTTATTTTGCGAATATCAGACTGAAAACCGTCCAAAATAAAGCAAATAGAACGACCCTAGAGGTAATTTCTAATGCAACGAAGAAGGGTTTCGTATCGGAAAATCATATCAGGCACTTTTCCTCTACGATTTCTTTTCAAACGATCGTTTATGTAATATTTGACGTTTCTACCACTTTAAAAATAGTGTTGAAAGGTTTGTCTTTAAGATGTAAGGTATTTTATTAAGCTTTCGTGCATTAAAAAAATTTAAATAGTATTTAGACCCGACAATTTGAAGCTCGGCCTTACGGACAAACAGAGAAAGTAGAACTAGCTTAACCATGCACTACGGAAGACCGATGATACCAAAGCGAATGGAATAATCAAGTCAAAAAGTAGGTTAGAAACCCAAGGAAACATGGAGGTCAACTGTTATAAAAATAATACGGGCAAGTGCGAGTAGGACTCGCGCACGAAGGGTTCCGTACCATTATCTATAAAAACGAGCAAAAAATCACGTTTGTTGTATGGTAGCCCCTTTAATATTTGTTTTATTCAGTTTTAAGTATTTGTTGTTATATCGGCAATAGAAATACATCATCTGTCAAAATGTCAACTGTCTAACTATCAGGGTTCATGAGACACAGCCTGGTGACGGACGGACAGACGGACAGCGAAGTCTCAGTAATAAGGTTCCGTTTTCACCCTTTGGGTACGGAACCCTAAAAAGCTTAATCTTAGCATTTGGAGTCGTGGTCACAGCTGAGATATCGTGCCCTTTGGGTACGGAACCCTAAAAAGCTTAATCTTAGCATTTGGAGTCGTGGTCACAGCTGAGATATCGTGTGAAAATAGAAAGAGATGGAAGGATCCTTTTACCGCCCTATGTTTATGAAGAGTTAAAATTTTGTATACCATCTATATACCACACATTTTATTTTAGATATCCGATAAATATTGAGTTAATTGGGGCCAGTTGTACAATAGTGATTTAGCACTGAAGCTCGTCTTTAAATTCTTGATCCGTGAATCAACGTATTTAATCTATGAAAATCGGTGGGTCAACACATTTAAACATCACATTTAAACCACCGTCAAATCTTGAAAACGAATCGAGATAAAATGTTTTTAAATTTTGACCCGAGGAAGTACAACAAGCCCTTTGAATTAATTTTGTATAGGTAATAAATTTCATTTAAATCGGTTGAGCCGCTAATGGGAGAGTCGCAATCTTAAACTACGTGCTTAACGACTAAGAACTTCAACCATGACATTGTCAAGTTATACTTACAAAAATATTCAATGAGTCCACTATCAAACTTATTTTGCAACTAAATATTATAAATACACGAATTAAACTATTTACATAATAAACTTGATTACGAAAACAAACCAAAAAAAAAACATGCCAAAAACTCAAATCTGTCTGAATATTTTAATTATTAAATAACGGATCGATCGGAAGACAGTTGAAGTTCAGCAAAATTATAATGATGATGACGATTGATGAATAAAAGAAAGTTAACAGGTTTCGTTCGATAAACCAAACCTATACGTGACGGTACTTTGAGACAGAGATACGAGTACATGCAAAGTATCTTTTTTAGGACAGGTTCATATTTTTAAAGTGCACTTTAGGTTTTTGTGTTTTTATTTTGGGTGGAAACATATATTTCATTTTATTTTGATTTTGATTTTGACAAGGAAAACAAATCTAAAGTTAAACGCATTACTTTAGCCGGTTAATAGCCGTGAAAACTGGTCTTTAAGTCGGAATCAGTTTAATTTAAATGGCCTAACTGAGAGTTAAATTGGTGTGTGCGATAGCTGTATCTTTACGTTTAATTTTAATGAGATGATTATCATATCAGGTTTAGCTGAATTATGAACGCCAAATAATGCCATCGAAAAAGGATCGACTTTGAAGGAAGTAATGTGTTGAGTGAGTCTGTTGTGGAGATAAGTGAAATTTATTATGCCTACGCATAGAGGGCACTGTAAGCACCGATCATTAACCCTTCTTTATGTAAGCATCTATCTTATATTCGATCGTGTGAATCATTGTATTGTTTCTGAAACCCAGGCCAAAGGAGATTTATCTTCTTCAAATTCTCAGATACACAAACTCTGTGTCAGTAGTTGGAGTTTATCTTAATTAGATAAATTTGAATAATTTTACCACACGATATTTATATTTACAAGGTTCATTGTAGTTCACAAGAGCTGTGATATGAAAAGTATTGTACATTTGCTTATGTTAAAATTAAATTGGAGGCAACAAAGAAAAAAAATTATGTCTCTGGGTTTCTGAACTATAGGGTAAGCTTTGAAAACTTGGTGCATTAAATATTATTTCATATTTTGGATGACAACTGAAAAAATGCTCAAATAGTGTCAGAAAGGGATATGTTTATACTATGTTTCCACTATGTTTCCACCACCGGCGTGATTTAGGAAAATGATTATAAATCATGAAAGGCGGTCACACCGAACAATTACCCGATTTAGTTTGACATATATTTCAATTTTGACAATACATTTCTCAATTTCACAAACTTCTACTGCCAAAGTTCCCGGAAAATAGCTCGTTCAAATCTTAAAATTTTATCCTTTTTTATATGTCTGGGTTTTCTTAGCATTGCTAACAGGGATACCTTCATTTTTAAATATAAATAACCAATATAAAAACCAAAAAACTCAACGAGCAATTTAAATTAAAAAATTGACAGTTTGATAATATATATTTTTTTTTTGCTGAATGAAGTGCTGAATCAAGAGAGAGAGAGAGAGAGAGAGAGTATGTTTGATTTTAGTTTGTGTAGATTTGCGATGACAGATACGTAATTTAAAATAAATCAAGCTTAAATCACGTCAATATAAATCATGAAAAGGTATGGTAAATCACATAATTAATTATCCGATTTAGCTAAATCAAGTGATTTAGCTAAATCAGGCCGGTGGAAACATAGTATAATATTTAAGAACATGTATTTTTCTTTAAACAAATATTTTTGATTGTATAATTAAAACACAAAGTTAACACATAATTAAAAAAACTGGCACAAGTCTTAAGCTAGTGTTTTGAAAGATGGATTCTGATTCCATGTTTTCGAAGTATTCGAGGTCTCTATACCATAAAACCATTTCTCAGGTGGGATTGTCAAACTGATGTTCTCAAAAAATTCATTTACCCAAGCATGTTTCGAGCGGTCTGAGTAGTGTTTGAAACGCACTAAGCACAAACAGCTGACACCATTTACATACCCAAAAGGATTAATCCGCTTTTAACTACTCCGCTGCGTTTGCCATTTACGATAGTGGATCGCTTAGCAATCGAACAACGCGTTGAAATTATTAAAACTTTACTACAAAATTGGGCAGTAAACCGATTTTTCGAACAACTTTTTTTGTTTAGCGATAAGGCACATTTCTCACTCGGTGGGTATATTAACGAACAAAATTGACAATATCACTGAAATAATGGCCGAGATACCCCCCGAAATGTGTGAAAAAGTAGTTAAAAATTTTCTCAAAAGAATAAATTGCATGCTGCTAAAATTTCCGATGCGCAGTTTCAAAAACTTCTTGTAAAAAAAAATTGCCTTTACGATTTTCAATAATAAGAAGTAATATGGCGTAATTCACGTAGGTACTAATCAATTAAGTATTTATTTCAGAATTTAAGCGCTAAAACTATTATTCAAAATTTTTATATCCGATTTTCAAACCATTAATTAAAAAGAAATAGTGTTTTTTGGTATAACAATGAAGCTAATGATATAGAAATTTTTTTGTTTTCTTTCCTTCAAATTCAATTTTGTATTTCATTAATTGAATTTGATTGCAATCAAGCTCTGATATTCGATTCTGATATTTGTAACACAATATTTTCACTGAATGCGTTCAATTCTATGTTCTCATCTGTCAAAATTTGTATTTCAATGATCAATTGTTCATTTCGATAAAAATCATTTAAATTAATGCTAAAACCGTCTTTTAAGTTAAAGCCTACTCATTTCACAACTAAAAGAAAGGTATTGACCCTTTTTTTATATATTTTTGATAAACTTCATTTTAAATTTCAAGTGTGCCAAGCAGCCAAGCCCTATGTTGTGCCCGCCTCCAGGCCTATAATTTTTACATAATCGGCCACGTCAATCATGTAAATCAATATCAATAACATTCCAACCAACCAATAATAACGTAATCAAACTCAATATCTACATATAATCGCAACCATTCATTGGGAAGAATTTTCTTTTCATATTAAAATTAAGATAAGTTCTTTATAGTTAATCAAAAACTACCGTACATTGTCCTGCTTTACAAACCAAATCCAACGGAAAATTCAACAAATCAAAATAAAAAAAAAACGAATCATCATTTAAAAACGAGTTAATAAATTCTCGCAGTGGTCACATCACTTATACATAAGCAAATATAATAGCAAAGCTCCAATACTAGTATAACATCGAGTTGATAAAGATCTGCATAAATAGCGTATACATCACGAATATTTTTTAACGGTCTTCTAGCCATAACTTGGATTCAGAACAATTTACAACACGGCCGACGACGATGGATGCATTCAGTGATTAAAACTAGTTCTTTAATTGGATTATTCGGCCGTTGTTGGATGATGTTGACCTAATTATTTTTGTTTAGATGTTTGGTGACCTTATCCGAATCATCATTTGAATATGTATCTGGTGGATCTGAAGAAGAACAAATCGAGCCTTAACCGCCATTTTATCGTAAGCGACATTTTTTACAAAATTAACTTAATAATGCAGTTCGATAGCTTATGCTTTAACGCGTGTTTCCACATCATTACTTTTTTAATAAGACTTTTTAACAAAAAGTTACAGAGAAAACAAAATTTATCGTAAGCGACATTCTCATTTTCTGTTAACAGCTAAATATTGCAAATGACATAGAGTTTTATTGCCATTTTTAATGAACTTTGATTTGTTGGCCAAATGATGCTGTTTTTTGTATTACTGTTACATCGGCAAGCATAGGTAATAATACAGTAATACTCTCCTTTATGTTTTAAGCACTGTTGCCATTTTAACTTGTTTCCAGCCAAATTAGTAGTACCCGTGGGTTAGTGGTTAGTGTGTCGGACAGCCACGCCGACGGTTCTGGGTTCGATCCCTGCCGACTCCACCTAAGTTCTTTTCCGGGGTACTGCCTCTTGCGAGGAAGTGACAAAACTTCCAAGAGTAATTAATGTCATGGAAGTGCTTCTCTGTTAGCCGTTCGGATTCGGCGGTAAATTGTAGGTCCCTGCAGAATATCAACGCACACACAGGAATGGTTGAGAGTGTAAGTTGCAGGCCCCGGCCCCGCTTGGAGCTGTTGTGCCAACAATTTATTTTTTTATTTTAGTTTATCCATGAATTTTACTCGAAAATATTAGAACCACCTTACATTTACCTACATGAATATGTACCTAGTTATGTGCTGTGAATTTATAAACTAAGTATTTTTTCAAATTTTATGTTTGTTATTAGGGGTCAGTTGTAGCCATCATTGAAATGCGTCTGTGAAAATTTTGATTGTTGACTTGAAGAGGATTAAGAAAAGAACTGTGTTTTATAGACATCAAAATAAACTTAGTGAAGTTGAAAAATACTTTAGTTTGATTAATACTGTGTTCTGAATAAGAAAACGGAAATCAGCTGTACCTACATTGAAATCGATTTGGATGCATTTTGTTTGGTTTTTCGACACTTATCAAATGTATTGTCAACAATTGCAAGAAGTACTATCGCTAAGAGTGTTTCGACAGAAAATCAATAATGATTACCATCTAGGCTTCCACCCACCTAAAAAGGACTTTTGGAAAAGACAGTTGAATATACAAACCATATTAGGGACAAGGACACGTCAAAAAAAGTGCTCTTCTCCGATCAAGAAAAAAGTAAGCTAGATCCATCATTTCTTTGTGGAAGCTTTGACTTGCAAAAAGTTTTAAATACTCCTAATGGCAAAAGTATTAGTCTCTACTATTCAAGAAAGTATACTCGTACTACAACGAAAGTATTTACGAAAATGGTACTAGAAATGGTTTCTGTTTTTTGTGGGGGCCCACCTTGGTTTCTAATGCAAGAACCAATCCGTCACCGTATGTCTGTATACTAATGAATTACAATGATTTTAACGATTGGAAAAAACTTTGATTTACACTTTTTATAACCAAGTATAATATAAATTTCAAAACACTTAGATCTGCTTTCTTTGAAAAAAAAAACAGCTCAAAAATTCTTCTAAAATATGGATTCTCGGATGACTGCGAGGTGAAAGAGTATGACACCGCCTTAACAAGGTCAAACCGCATTTCTGCAGTGGTTAGTTATCAACAATTATGTTATGAAAGCAAGTTAAAAATATCCCGATCAAAGTGAAATGAAAGGACTTTGTAAAAAAAAACTAATATCTTTGAAATTTTCAACTACGATAAGAGATGTTTTAAATGAAACCAACGAAGAAGATAATTTGGACAACTAAGTGCCAATCTTTGTTTGTTATTATTTGTATTACCTTTTACCTTTAAATTTGTTTTCTATTATTTTAATTAAGAATATTTTTTTTTGTTAGTTATTAGGTGTTATTTCCACTAAAACTGAACAATAAAACCTACTCTTACTTTTTACTACAATCTTTTTGTTGTTTTATTTATATTATCGTAAACGCCAAAATTGTGTCATGAAATGGTAAGAAGTGACCACCAAAAGTATTGTAAACGCCAAAAACGTTAAAAACGACGTATATTTGGCAACAGCAGTGTTTGGTTTATATTCACTGAACTCCATTTACAAAAATATAACTGAATAGTGAAAATTAGCTCGGTCCGTTTTGAAGCTCAGGAAAAAAACAAAAAAATGTGTTTCCTGTAAAATTAACATTAAGTCGCTTACGATAAATAAGCGGTTAGGGCTCGAAATGTTCTCAGGTAAACGAATGTGCAGTGCATGGTTGAATGCACAAGCACACAAAATGTGAAGTAGAATGGCGTGTTTTTTGTTTAAAAATTGTTTCAAGAAGCCAACGGGTTGTCCTCAAAAAAACTCTAGCCCAACACAATGGCTTTAATTAAGTTGCTAAGTTATGTAAATGTTCGATTTATGTGATTAATGGGCGTTTATTGGATATAATCGATGTTTTGTCGAGAGATTTATTAGGCATTTTTGATGCTTTTATAGTGGTATAAAGATTTGGGACTTTGCTACGCATATAAAAGCACTTAAAGATGTTAAGAAAAACTATGAATGCAAATTCAGAAATCGTATATTTTCAAGCCAATATTAGGCCAAGGCTGAATGAAACAAGTTTGTTTGGAATAAACATCTCAAGTTGAAAACAAAATTGAGATTAAATAATAACAATTTGTGACAAAATGAAATACTTTATTAAACTTAGTTTCAATTATTGGATTGAATGGATTTGACTTTTTTTAAATACCTAAAAGGCGCTTACGAGATGAAATAGAAGCACATTTTGTTACTTCTTATTTCGATTAGAATTTGAAAAGACACCATAAGGACAAAATTTAGTTTAATATTCATTTTGTGGCGCTGAATGCACAAAAAAACCAACAAAAGTTCTATAACACATTCCCATATTTCAAAATATAACTTAACTTTGAACTGTTCCATTTTAAAAATGTACTAAACTGCATTTAAGCCACTCTGAATGCATCTAATTTTAAACAAGTGAAAATATAGGTCGAGAATGTATGTATGCAAATGAGATCTTTGTTTCCGTAAACATAAGTAAGCACTAGCTAGTACACTCTATGATACAACCGAACAATATAGCGCCTTACAATTCTCATTTTACGGACACGCATGAAGTTTTCGCCTTGTTGTTTTAATTTTTGTTTCGTTCTACGCTCTATACGATCTTCATATTTGTGCTGCACTCTACGTCACGGACACGCAATGGAGTTTGACGTTTTTAATTGTATCATGCGCAATGCCATATCTTTAGTATTTGCATCATGATTGCACTCTGAGCACAGTCAATTTTCACAAAACGGAAATTGTAATAGAAGAATGATTTGCACATGTTTTATTTATCTTTCTAATGCCTATTCACAATAAACCTTAAATGAGATTTCCTCAAAACGTACATAAAAATCAAAAAATCAAACATTTTTCACAACAACTTGTATTCGAAAATAGCTCGAAAACCAGAATTCCATGACACAAACATTTTGACACTTTCAGATCTTAAACAGTAGATGGGTTTCTGTCTAAAAATATTTTCAAACTATTTTTTTTCTGATTTGACATTTAACCTTTCCGATTGCTCTTAATTCCTGGGGGTTATGTGCCATTTTGCTTTTATTGACATACAAATTCTGAGGAAATCGCCTTACGGAGAAGGGAAAAAGAAAGCCCTTATTATAAATAGTTGATAAACTGTCAATCAAAAGCATACATATGTGTGTATGAAAGAAGTGTTGACAGTTTGACAACTGTCTGTCATTTTTATTGACAGTATGTGGAATTCACAGAGAGAAGCATATCCAAAAAATCGAAACCATTTTCCATTTTGTTTTGAGATTCTCAACATTCCTGTCAAAAATAACATGCTTTATTTTTTGGATGTAAATCAATTTCCTAAAAAGAGAAGCAATTAAAAGCCGATAAATTGTGCTAAGACTTTCTGCTCCGTTGACAGATCGGATTCCTAGATTTTAGAACAGACCTATTCATTGAATAGTCCGTTGAAAACGATAAACTTATCTTAAAAACTAATAGAAAAAAAACTCGTTTTATATTTTGAAGTGAAAGGTTAAAAAAACTATCAGTCAATAATTGAAGAAACCTCAGTTCTTTCACATAAATAAGAAACAAAAAATTTGGCCCGTTACTGTAAACAAAGATTACATCAAAAAGAGGACAAGATTGTGTAAACATTTATTATTATAAAAAAAATGTTTATTCATCTAGTGTTTAACTGGACGCTTTCATAAAAAAAAGTAAATGAAATTAGCATTTTTTAAAATACCTTTTTTGGATTCCTTTTCTGCACCACCACTGCCGTTGTTTCCTTACTCTCCTTATTCCTACAACATCCATCAACTTTATCCCTGGATTGTGCTCCAGTTTCGCCCTCTTCCAAATCATAGTACGGACAATTGTCATCGTCACAACTAATCGCCGAACAACAATAGTTACTTTTGTCCCCTTCGTAGAAATAGCAATTATTCCAGAAAATCCCTCCTTCACAACCAAATTTGTTTGAGGAGGCAGGAAAGACACTTTGAATAGTCGCCGCACTTCCCGTTGTCGTTGATGATGGAACCAGAACAGACAAACTGCAATTACTACTACTACAATCGGATTGGTATTTGCGAAGATCCGCGGATAAGGCACTTCCGGTGCCATCATCATCGTCATACTCCTCATCGTCCGCCATCGACGAGGAAGACAATGTCACACAACTTGACCCACTCGCAGTCTGTTGAGAGTCGTAGCGCTTGATAAGATCACCAACGCCACTTCCACGTCGGCCCCGGTCATCGGTATCTGCAGACGACAAGGAATTACTATCCGCCGAAGATACCGAGGAACTGCTTACGGGATAATTACGAACAAAAATCTTAACACTATTCCGCACGTGATCGCTGGATTGTTGTTGTTGTTGTGATCGATGATGATCACCATTCTCGGCTTGCTCCGCCCAATGATTAATGTTCTTCAGATCATTGAACTTACGATTCTCGATATTTTTCAAGTTAACATCAACATTACTAATTTTCTCATTAGATGGCGACTTGATCACGATCGTGTTGTTGAGAACAGATGGCGCTAGTAACTCATCAGTTGTTGCTTTTGTAAGATTTTTATTGCTGAAATTTTGCACATCATTAGGGTCACCACTTTGCTGTCCTCGATTGATAACGATCGTTACTTGATCCTCGAGACGATGATGATCATCAACGGAAGCCAGTTTTTTCTGCTCAGTCGTTGGCGAGGTTGAAATGATCTTTTCTGTCTTCGATGATGTCTTCTCTAAGTTTTTCTTGTTATTCTCCTTGACCAAGTGTTCTTTATGATCATCATTAATTTTATGAGGATCACCTGAAGACATGGGGCAGTTTGAGAAGGTGCAGTTCTTGTAGCCGCAAGTGTTTTTAGTTTTTTCGTCATTCGATGACTTTTCACAGCAATGGTCAGAAGAACTATGCGTCGAGTCGGACAACTGATTGATAATCAGAAGAGGTTGACGTTTCTTGCGAATATGAATACGTTCCACTTTGACTTGATGTGGATTCCGCTTGCGGAGCATCTTCGAATCAATGATCTGTGGGAGATCATTATCTGAGCTCGGCGAGGAATCATAAAGATGAGTTCGGCTGGGAGAAGAGGAACTTCCGTGAGACGTTTGGAACATTTTCTTTATTTGGCGATTGAATTGCTCATTGGACTCATTCCGGGGGTTGCACTCACGATCACTTGAAGATTTCTGAGATCTTGTGTCGGGTATTTTTTTTGCTTTCCAGGTTATCAGCTCATTAGGCTCGTCCTTGGATATTTGGTGATTTAAAAGCTCACTCTTAGATTTATAGGGCACCTTTTTGAGTTCCCAGCTCCTCTTTTCAGACAGTTCTTGCTGGGATTTGGACTGATCACTGATAATTTTTGATTGCTTTTCTTTTAATTCAATTTGAGCCTTAACATCCACAGAAATTTGTCGACTTAGAATCTTGTGTGCCTCATTGAGTGTCTTTGGCTCAGCAAGCTTTTTAAATTGTCGGCTGGGAAGCTCCTTAGTCTCCGCCTTAAGATCCATCATTTTCTTGTTCTGGCGACTCAACTGGTCGTTGGACTCTACTTTTTTTGGGATTCTAGAAATGGTCTTTGACTCGTTCAGAGAATTCCGATTGCTCTTACATTCACAGCAATCAGAGTCATAAGGCTGTCCTTCTAGTCTTTTTATCCTCTCATCACTTCCTGCCGGTGAGAATGTCCTTCTCCGGGGAGAGTCAGCCTGTCTTGAATTTAACTTTCTTGCTGGCTCAAACTCAAGGGTTTCTCTCTTAGGCACATGATTCCTCTGTTGGACGGCTGTTTCGAACATCTGCTGAATCTTCGACACATCCGAACATGACTTTGTTGCCACAGTCTTCTGAGGCTGTTTTTGATGCCTCATTTCAACGGCTTCATGCTCGCAGTCGATTGGCTCAATTTTCGTGTAACGTTCAACTCGGGATATATTGCTCAGCTCTTGCTTTTTAGGGATATCGGACTTGGAGCGATAATTCCAGCTGTTACTCTTTTCCACAGCTGGAGAGTAGCTCAGTGAGTCAGTTGTTCCTGACGAACAGTCTGAACATTCTGAACAACAATCTCGACAGTCTGTACAGGCTTCAGAAGGTACCGATGCCGTCGGAATGGCTCGTTTATTCTGAAGGAAATCCCAAGATTCATATTGAGCCTTTTCCACCACAAGCTCCTTCTTGGTCATCTCTGGATGGCTACTGGGCCTCTTATAACCCTGGTACCTATAATCCCGACTTGATTCACTCTCTATCCGGGGCTGGGATGGTACTGCTGATGCTGCTCTCGTTGGAGGAGATGATCTTGTTGCTGCAACTGCCTGCTTACATTGATTGACGTAGTTGATTTTGAGTAATTCCATTTTGGGTATGTCATTGCTGGAGAGACGGGATTCTAATGTACTGTGAGTACTACAAAGGGTCTCCAATGAAGACGGTTTTTGGATGCTTTGTTCCAAGCGGCCAATTGGCATTTCGTTTAAGATTGCATAACACAATTAAGAAAGTAACCGAAACAACAAACACATTTATTTTTTCAAAAAAAAAAAAAAAAAATCTCTGAGATAACTTTTTCTTAATTTTTTAATTACTATTGAAATCTAGCAGTAAAAGTTGTGTTTTAATTAAAATATCATAAACGTATATTTTTTTTTCATTCACACAGATTTGCGTAATTTTTTTTTTTTGGCAACTTAATTGCATTTTCTCTCACTTAAGATACATTCAAGCGATAATTACACTTAACAAAAATATTAATGATATCCCATGAATTCAAAGGTATCTCTCAGATACAACACGCATCTTTTTCCGAGTTGATATTTTTATTATTATTATTTTTTTTAATTTGAAATCAAAAATCAAATATAAAAAAAAAGTATTTCAAAGATACTTCATTCGTTTCTTTGAGATAGATCGATTTTTATTCGAGAACGCATGAAAAAACGCGTAACGTTTGTAAAAAAAAAGAAGAAATACCACGACGACGTTTACCACGACACGGTTCGGAGTGGACTAACCGAGGAAAAATGCAGCAAAGTTGATAGTATGGATTTGGATAGTTGAGTCTGAAGCTTGGATTGAGATAGAGGTTGGAGCTGGCCGTTCATTGTGGGTCTGGGTCTGGGCCTGGGCATGATTATGTGTTCATGGCAGGCCAGCAGCAGTGCGCTAGTGGTTTGGTCTTTTTTGGCTTTGGCTTCCTCTTTGGAATTTTTATTCTTTTTTTCTTCGTCTTTTATTTCGCTGTTCAGTTGTCTTGTTTACTATGAACGTCTTCTTATTTGGTATTCGGTGGGCTTAGGTAGATAGAGATAGTCTTTGGCGGTTGCATTTTGCGGCCGGAAGACAACGATGAATTTGTGTGGCTGGCTTGGTTTAGGAGTGTAATGTCCGTGGGATGATAATGATGACGATGAGGAGTGTATGCGTTGCGTAGAATGCGTTATGAGATAAGAGTTTGACAGTGGCGTGCACAGTGCGAGAAACAGTTTGATGCTCCAAGAAGTTGGGTTTCATTTTGTATTTTAAACGGTTGACGATGAAATCTTGGAACATCATTAAGATTGTGCTGAAGACTTTTTTTTTTGAAGTTTGCGGGACAAAAAATTGAAACTTAATCACCCAGTCGTACTGAAGCAGTGATTCCATATCAAAGAATTCAATGGCGAAGCTTCAGCTCAGAGCTATGTGTATATCGAAGTCGACTCTATTTTTTTTTTTGGCTTGGTAAGCAATTGAGGAAAAATGCCTGAGGTGAACCGTGGTCCTACTATATGGTGCAGGATGAAAAGTCAAAAACTTGCAGTATTCCAGAGAAACGTTTTGCGTTCGATTTATCATCCTAAGTTACCGAAGAAGAAAACATCGCCGGTGAAGACTTTTCATCATGAATCGACTGACGCCTGAACAACGCAGGAGCATTTTGAAAAACGAGATTGCTGTTGAACATAAATTTCACAAAAAAAGTTGTTCAGCGATGAAGCTCATTTTTGGTAATTGAAGTGCCTTGATGTGGTGGAGCTGTGGTTTCAGAGACCACTCAGATCGTGGCACAATTGATTTGTTGAAAGAAATTTTGATGAGCGCATATTTTTTTCGCGTTTTCAGACCCATGAGTTTGCTTCCAAGATTGTGCAATTGAACAACATTCGCCTTGTTTTTGCGGGATATACAACCCCAAATGTTGCAAAGAGTATGCAAAAACCGGACCTCATGACCGGACTATATCCGAGTCAGCCGCGGTTCTTTCTATGCCTCATTGACCTCAAGCGACTAAATCCGAATTAATGAAGCTATCTCAAAGCAATATTCTTCTGTTTTGTCATTTCAAGCTGTTCATGTCGCTTTTTGACAGTTAAAGCTCTGTTCGATAGTATAAGACCGCCTTCATAGATTGTTCCTACAATCTGATCGTGTATAGAACTGATGGTCCGTAAGTTGCAGTCGCATCAGCAATGCTTTACTTCACAAAAATTAGTGGCACCTAAGAACTTATATGTTTAAAACCCCTTTTTGGAGGAATTCTGGAATTATTTTGTGATCTATTGACGAAAAGGACAGCTAATGTCAAGTTAATGTATGAAACTACGCCACTGTGATCCAGTTAAAGCCAACTTAAGCAGTTTAGAAAAATTTCAAACACAAAGAAACAAGCAAATATAGACTTAAAGAAATAAAACCAATGAAGCATATGATCCCAGATCGCATAGCATTAACTCTGTCAACGCCTGCGCTGCTGGGCCATGTTTGTTCAGTCTTCACATTCAACGGACCGTAAAAAGAGATGAACAGCAATTGATAAATACTCGATGTTGGCATTGGGCTGAATGCAAGCTTGCATAGCTTGTGTCCAAGTTTAAGGCTGTTCCAGACCTTTTTCGATAGACAGCCTCTAGCGGTCTTTGTATACTTGTTCACATGCTGTTCCAATTGTCCGGCAAAGGGAAGAATAAAGGAATTTTCAATCCAATAAACAATGCTTACAATGTCCGAACTATGCAAGCATGAAAGATGCAGAAACGCTCACGTCTTATTGAATATCGAGTTGCTCGCAATACATCAGCCATGACAGCAGACTTAATTGACTTAAAAAAAAAAAACACAAGTTGTTAAGGTTTTCTAACGTTGTCTAGGAGAAGCGTGCGAAGCATAAATATTTGCAAACATCGGCCTTTGTAAGCGAAGATTTTTTTTTCTATTTAATGGCGAACAGAAGAAGCGTGCGAAGCATAGTTATTCGCAAATCCTGCCTCCTAAAGCCATTCCGTCACCTTCTGACAGACACATAATTGATATCTTTTTTGGTTGATGTTGGTGGATATTTAAAATTTCGAATGCTACTTCAGATAACTAATCTTGAGATAAGTAGTGAAAACTGGATTTGAATTTTTTGTTTTCGGATGTCTGGGTGAAAATGAAACTGAAATATTTATTGCCAATCCATCTTGTTAACAATGTGTTTTAACAGAATTTAATTAAATTTTAACTGCTAAACAACTATTCTGCGTTTGTTGGGGATTTGTCTTGCAGAATTTACGCAAGTGAAACCGAAAGGAGTTTTACACAATATCCGAGTGCAAAGATACATGCATTTTAAATAAAAGAGATACAATTAGCACTTGTTTATGACAAAAGTTTGGTGAAAAACATGAAGTTGAGATTGTTGGTGAATGTATTGATTGTTTTCGAGAGTCTTTTAATAGTTCATCAATCTTTAAACAACAAGTGTGCAAAATAATCTTGAGGAGCAAAATGGAGCGTGGAAGTACTTCCAAAATTATAAAGGGTGTTTTTTCAGAGATACAGAACTTTAAAATGAAATAAAACACAGATAAATTGTATTTGCAGTTATTGTTTGAATATGATTCCTGGCATATAGCCAATGCGTCTGCTAAATTAAGGAAAGAAAAATCATTGATCATTGCTTTATGAAGGACTATTTACATGAGAGTGCCAACGAACAACAAATAAACGATTATTCGCCTATTTTGACGTTTCATGCACATGAAACTTCTTTTATTCGTTGCGTACAACCAACGTCATGTCCGTATATAACAATTGAACAGTAAGATTTTGAGGTTAGTTATGAGCGAATAATTTATTCGTTGCGATGTGGATGGTACGTGGAACGCGAATAGACTTTGACAGTTCGCGTTGGACAGTTTATTTAATGCAATTTTATTATACTAACATATTTTTAAATTCAATCTCTATCGATTGGTATATAGTTTAAGCTAAGAAATAAATGCTTAAAATATAATTTGTTCGCCAATTCGTCCATTCGTTGGTAGCTCTCATGTGAACACCCCTTAACCTTTTACCCCCTGACCGGCATCGTTTTAAAAAAAGAAAGGACCAATGATTCCACCAGCCCATAAAGAAGGTAAATCCCAACTCTTCCTTTTGCCTGCTTCACACTAGTGATCCACCTATTGGGTTCGCCACGGTGATCTCAGAAAGTATTGGTTAGCCTCCAAGTTTTGGATTGTTCCATTTCTGAGGCCAAATAAAAATTGGTGTTACAGCATTTGTTTCCAGTAGTTTTTGGGTTGGTTATGAAATCTCGCAAATCAAAATCTCGCATTCGGCAATCTCGCATTACAAATCTCGCAAATTATTATTTCACAAACTAAAATCTCGCATAAAAATTGTAATTATATACAAGTAATACTTTACAAGGCTTTTGGGGTCAACTTATTTCAACAGTACTTTACGAACGAGTTCAATAACTTTTGCGAAGCAAAATAATAATGGTTTCTTGAAGAGAAGGGTTTGCATTTGGAAACTGAAAATCGCATGTGAAAAGGGATCTCCGTCTGGCAGGCGCCTATGTCAACAGTTTGCTTAATCAACAATATATTTGAATTTTTATTTTTCAGCGTAGTAACTTTTCAGATTTGTATTTGCGAAATTTTGATTTGCGAGATTATGAATGAAATTTGCGAGATTTTTGGGTGTGAAACGTTAATGTGAGATTTTAAAAAGCGAGATTTTAATTTGCGAGATTTCGTTTTTCGATACTTTTTTTTTAAATGCAAGATTTCGTAGTGCTCTCTTAATTCTTTGTAAGGTATTGCCCTTTTGGATGGTCTCTCCTTTGAACGTGACAACACACCATCTGACCTTGAGGCCACCCATATCCAAACTTGTGGTTGTCTTTCGAATGACGACCCTCTTAATGGTTAATGATTCAGTACGAGCGTAAGAAAGATAAGGAAGAATTCAAGAGGAAATATTAATGCCTAATGATTTTCTATTTCTGAATGTAGCAATGAGAGGGAATAATATCGCTGGTGAAAGCAAACAACATTCGTGTTGTGCGACTAAAGAACAAATATCTGATCTAATCTGCATCTTAAGTTTGCCTCAAGGGTACCCTCTTAACAACAGATGTAAATCGTCATGAGGGAAGACGAATGCAATATCAAACATTTCCAGAAATAATTTTATTCCAATCATAATCACCATGTTTTAATTGAAAATCGAAAATATTTTGAATCTTGTCACCTTAATGCTCATTTTCAATACTAAAGATATTATTAAGACAAAGTTGATTTAATTATGCAGACATAAGATTACGATTTGTATGAATATTTAATTTAAAAGTTTATTATTAGCCGGGCAGTTATGCACTAAAAAAAAACATTTTTGCATGATTTTGCAAAATATGAAATAAATCAGTGTTATGTATCAATTAAATTTTTTTAAGCGTTCATATTGTTTTTTTTTAGCATCATCTTAACTGTATCGTTATTCAAATATTTTCTCTGTTGAATAACTTTTTTTGCTGAATAAATCAGCAAAACGTTGAACTGTTCAGGAAGTTTTTAGTAAGGTTTTTGTATGTTAAGCGAAAAGAACAATATGCGTTTAATGATGGCGGTTTCGTGGTGTCTAGTGTATAGTCTGCTGGCACTATTATAAATCATCTTTTGGGTTTTTGTGACCTTCATTTGATGGGCTATTAAATGGACTTAATTCAATTTGATCTTTTGTTTATTTTTCTTAATTGGAATTTAAATTAAATCGTTGGTTCACTGGGATGCCCTTTATACAGAGACGCAAAGTGGGAATGTCAGGCACATTTTGTGTGCTTTGACATTGAAACTATATTCATTAAGAACTGGGTTAATCTGTTAACTGAATATTAAAGATTCATCTTATTTCAGTTTATCAAAATAAAAATGTTTTAAAGTATAAAGTTTGAAAGTACTTCTTCACAAAATGCACCAATAATATAACTACCAAACAATTTAGTCATTTTCAAGTTTTAAATTCAATTAAATAAAACAAAAAGTTGGCAAACCCTTTTGTTTCTGAATACAAGGTGACGAATTAAAAGTTAAATTTGAAAATTTTAAGCTTACATACTTGGAACCTTTTGTAGCTTTGTTTTTTTATAATTTGACAATCAAGCAAAGTCGTGTAAGCTTTCCAAAGTCATGTAATTGTAAAGCTTACTATACATATTTTATAAACACCTCCCAAAATGTTTGCATCCTATCTGTTCACGGACCTAAGATCATTGTAAGACAAAAACTAAAAGATATAACAACAAACCACTGTGTCTTCTGTCCTCTTACTGGTTTTTGTAAACAAAATTCGAATGTCATAATGACGTTTATTATCTCTTTAGTGACAATTAGGAAAGTATAAGAATTTTTGTAAAAGATTTCTTACCCAAATTTGTATAATTCGTTAACGTTCTCATAGACTTTCCACAATTCGACTTACGACAGTTTAAGGGTATTCAGACCACGTCGTAAACTTACCGACGGACGTCGTAACATTGGAAAATTCAGGTACAACAATTTATGGATGCCATTCTGAAATTGTCGTGATCCGCGGCTGTCCTCGGAAGTAAAAAGATGTCCAACTCCTAATATAGCGGAAAACATCAACCACAAATTGCTCTTCTGTCATCTGTCCTGGCAACTGTCACCACAACATCTTACGACATTTGCCGTAGGCAACTCTTACGATTTATCGTATAGAAGATGTTCCATAAAAAATTTTATAATATGAACGTTTTTCGATTGCGGGATCTTTTCGACGATTGCGACGTTTCCGATAGCTCTACAAGTTTTTTTGAAAAATGTGTGTGCCTACGTTGTAGAATATACCACACGAAATCGATGCTTTTACACACAATATTTCAGAAAAAGTTGAGTCAAAAAGTATGACCGAACTGTCAAAATTTGTATTTTAGTTCTATTACAACAAATCTTAAGCTGCCCGAAAGTAAACTTGGGTTGTAAAAAGGATGTGAAGCGTGATAAACTCTATTGTGATACTCTTTAGGGTAGTATACATGAATCTTCGAAAAATGTTCGAAATCAACTGTCTTTCCGCATAAGCACCAGTATTATAAAGTCTAATATTTCAACTCTATCGGCACCTTTGCCTATGATATTGTATTATAAAGAGAAAGTAATAACTGTCGCTAACGGTTCTATGTGCCGCTGTATTCAGAAACGCTGATTTAATGCACTAAAGGGCAACACCACCATCTGAGTACTATTATAGATTCTACAGACAATGTCGGCACTGCTGAGGGCATAGTTAGGTGACTTGACATAACCATTGTATTTAAAATCTATAGTATTCCCAAAAAGCGGAACGTTTTGTGCGCCATCTATGGACGTCGTTCACAAACACTTATTGGAGAGTTATTTGAGTGGGTTTTGTCCAAACTGCCATGGGAAGCAAAAACAACAATAGAAGACATTGAATTTAAAATAGAAAACACAACTAGCGCCGCCGCCATTGACGACGTTCAGTACTAAAATAAAATGTTTCATGAAATTACTATAAAAATATAAATACAATGACATAACCTTGCGGAGAAATAGACTTGTTAGAGTGAATGCAACTGCGAAAAATCGCATGGATAGTTCGTGTTGCCAGCTATGTGTGTGCATTGCATAGTCTACCGTTTCTATATAAATGCAAAGTGGCAAAAGTATGAACACTTAAAAGACTTGAGCTAATATGCAGCTTGTAAGCAACAAGAGTGAATTATTTGTGTTCGAGTTGACTCTGCTGCGTGCGAATAGACGTTTGACCAAATTACAACAGGCATTTTCAAAATTTCGAGTTTAAATTAAAAATGTTTCGGTAAATAGCACTTTTCGAACATAAGTCAAGAGGCTAAAAAAATAAGAGCTGTTTCGTGAATACCATCCTAAGTTGTGTACACAAGAGGCATATCGAAGGACAGTAATTAATATTTCCGGGACAGCTAGAATACAACCAATTTTACAACGTTACAACCATGAAAAGTGTATCTGCGAATGAAAATCCCTTACTATTAAAATAAACTAAGCTCAAAACATTTTCGGGTTCAATATAATTCAACAAACGTACGTATAGAGTCACCATATTCTTGAACATTTTAAAGAAACTATAAAACAAATAGAGCCGGAAAACATTGTTCCACATGCAGACTTATTAGGCCGAAAGCCTCATTTTTATTCACGAAAGAACGTTATCATAGTTTAAGATAAACAATGGTCTTGCTTTTAAGTCTCTTTTCTTGTATCTAATGGTTAATGGTCGCGTAGGTAATTTTAATAGCTCTTGTAATTACTATGTTATAAGCAGCAAAATTTATCTGTCTTGACGATGTCTTCTATGCGGTCAAGAGAAATTACTACCACACTACGAGGGCCTACATAAAAGAAAGTGAATAATGTAATTTATCTTAAGATAACGCAGATACATGAATGCTCTAATGTTTTTCTTCCATTAAAGTGTAATTTTTTTTTTCGTCTCGGCACGCGTAGAAATAATTTTTTTGTTTTTAAACTCACGCTGCGCCATTTTTCAAAAGAAATAAAAAAAAATGGTGGAAAAACTGTCGCTGTAATTAGTTTTTCTTTTTTAATGTTTTCTGCTTAGGCTGTTTAATTGTAAATTCTGTTGTGGATTTCGTAATTTGTGGAAGTTTATGTTGGATATCAAGTAGCCAGTCTATAGAGGGAAAATCTAGGTTAAACTTTATAGAAAAAAAAAACTGCCGGCCAATGTTCCGATTGGATTACGAAACTATTGGCTTTTATTTGCTGATGTTACCATGATGAATCGATAGAGTTACGTATACGCCACAGTGTCTTTTTTGTACTTACTTTGATGGTAAGATTTGTCTGCCTCTGTGCGTTTGTTTAATTATTCCCAAGAGTAATTACCGATCAGGTTATAACTTGAAATGCTTACGTGCTGCAGTAATTGAATTTCTTTGGAAAAAACTACAGGTTCCCACTGTGGTTTTGGTCGATTAAGTCAGGTGTCAGGTTTGGCAATTGCCAGGATTTCAATAATATGCAGTCTGGAGGTTATTAACTTATTTAAACGTACCGATTAGTTTCTCTAAAAAAAATTGTCCAAGATTAAGATTTATGTGTTTCATGCAGTTGATTTGTTTTAAATTTAGGAAATGTTAAGCATCTTTTGACAGGAAATCAACAAAATTTCAGCCATTTAAGTGTTCAACTTTTGTTTTACAATCAGTTTATTGAGCTCATCTAAAGATTAATGTGATATTTTTATCCCGCTACGAAAACGCTCTTAAAATTGTTGTTATTTTTTATTTAAAAAAAGATGCAGGGCCGCCTAATATGAGAAAACATAAAGGCGCTACCGTTGCCCACACAACAAATAAGGCGGGATTTGAAAACATTTTACTCATTCAAAAATATTAATTTTTAAGCTTAAGATCCTTCTTAATTAACGAACTCTAAAAATATTTTCAAGGATTTCAATATTCACTCATTTTTTTTCCATAAATTCTTTTTAACCAAATAGGCTTCAGTAGAACGAAACCGTACGACCCAATCAGCTATATTATTTGATATCAAAATATTGATAAATTGATGCCCTTAACCACGGCTAAATTCTTAGGGATATAACACTTTTTGTTGAAGTGAATCTTTTTAGAATAGTTGTGATTTGAAAATCGATGAAACGCAAATGCGTCACGACAAAGAGACAAGCCGGCAAGATAATGTAATAGAATACATTACCCAGTATTCTATATTCTGGGCCTCCTCTTTGTGCCACGCTTCGTAGCCTCTCCCTTTTCGTCTTCTAAACATTGTCAGTGTACATTTATGTGTGCGACTGTATGTTGTAGCGAGAGAGCAGACTTCGGTGCGGGTGTATTTTATTACGTGTTATTTCTTGTTAAGGCTGAACTATAATAGTCGGAAGGGTGCGGACGGGCATGATGTCCGTAATTGTGCGAGAACAAGCAATTCGTATCTCACGCCCGAAATAGCAAATTGCTCCGTTTCGTCAAGTTTCGACCAGTTTAATTTACGGACGTAAGCTGCGCTCGCTGTCGCACTTAACGGACGAAAATTTGACATCTGACATTTGACTGTGCATGGATATGAGAGTGAGGGTGAAAGGTGTGTTGACTTTGTGTGCGAGGTTTCAAGTTTCAAGTTTCAAGTTCCGCGGCAATCCGTTCATTATGGGTTGTGCGTTCTCTTCACAGGTTGGACGGCAACATTTTGTTCGGTTTTGACACTAGCTTCCGTTTGTTTCCGTCCATTATAGTTCAGCCTTTACAATAAAGACAGCAAAACGTAAAGCGCTTAGGTGGTAAGAAATATAATCGAATTTCCGTTTGGCAGATTTAAAAGCTGTGCTGAAAATGATTGACTCTTCATACAACAAAGATGATCTTTTCAATAAAATGGGGTTTTAGTTCCAGTCTAAGCCACTCGGCGGGCATACAAAATTTGATTCGTCTTTAATTTTCTTGTTAATTGGGAATACATACCAACTTAGAATTGTTGTACATATTTTTTCATATTTACATTTATTAACTTGAGATCGCTTAAACGTAAATTTTGCCCACATTATATAAAATTCATTCACAATCGCAAGACAAAAATCTTCACATACCTAAACCGAAACTTTCAGTCAGTTGGATATGTGATACATTTTTTTCTAAGGAAACCATTTCATTTTTGATTCGACTGTCTGGTTTTTATATACTTTGATGTTATCTTATAAATTTCTGTCGGAATATATCCTCGAAATCAAGCTTAAAGCTATAAACTAAACATAAAATTATCTAGTTTAGTTGCACTAGACACCACAACCAGTTTGCAACGAATATTTTGTTGCAACTTCTTTGATTTTGACTTGCTTTTTATTAACCTCAAGTCTGGTTCCTGTGAAATAGTTGATTATCGAGAGTGAATGGAGTTTCTGTGCCAATTATTGTATAAAATATTGCTCAATAGCTTGTCACATAAGATACAAGTTAAAAAAAAAAATGAAGTTCCAATTGGCCATTGAGATACGGGCGAGGTTAGGAGCACTGTGTGCCAAACACTTCCGTTTCCTTACATGCTGTAGTAGTCTAAGAGTCTTGGCTGTGGGATAAAATCAATCTTTTTGTCTATCTTTTCTCAGTGGGTATTTATCTTTCTCGAGATATTTCTCCATCTTATGCAATTCTTAATTGGGAGTGCTAGCTATGTTAATTATGACACAATGAGGATGACACCTTCATGCAGGAAAGTTTTCTTCCAACAAACAACAAAATAATTTCATGGTTTAAGACTCTGCTGCCGGATTTCAATTGACACAGAAAGGCACTCCCTTCCCAAAAGTATTTCCTAACAGACAATCACTTTCGCCAACTCTTGGACAATGATACCAAAATTTATATCGTCTTCATTTGCAGACTTTGAAATTAAAATCCAACAAACCCGCAGCGAAAAAGTGCCCTCACGCACTGCCAATTCCGCCACCATAACTTCATAAACCTTAGAAAAATAAAAGAAGACTGATGCCCGCCGCCGCGCCGCAACAAACATTGCGCCAAATGAAAACGAAACCCATGAATGAAAAGTTAATTAATTACCCAACTAAAGGGGGCTTTGCCCAAAGGGGCATGACTTTTCACTCTATAGTACATAGTTGTTGTATTTGTAAGAACTGCTGGTTGAGTCCAAGTGTCGACCCTAACAACACAATTAACCCAGATTGTGGGTGAAACGAAAGTATCTGTGCGCAACTTTTTTTTTTGTCGTAGCGTCGCGTCGTCGTTGGCTTGCACACAATTTCTCCACGACCACCGAAACCTGCACGCCCGTACTGGTACTGATTTAATTAATTAATAATTTCATTATTATTTTATTGTTATGTTGTCTAGTGTCTTGTGGTTGAGATTTCTTGCAGATACCTATTAATGAAATGACAATTAAAATTGCCGTGTGTAAATGTAAACAAGTTATGCGCGCGCACTTGATGCGCGATGCGATAGTTCGGCTTGCGATTGCGTGACAGGTCTCTAACTTTTCAACATAAATTGCGCGTGATTACAATTAAAAACTAATCCATATGACTATTCTCATTTTGTTTTTGAAACCCATGAATGCTTCTGTGTTTTGCATTAATTTTTTGTTTATGGCTGACAGTTGAGAAAGCGAGCTTCCGAATATGCAATGTAAAAAAATATCTAATTGACTGTTTAAATGACATAAGAACACGACACAGAAACAGAATATTTAGCTCAGAAAAAAAAAAAACAGACCGCCACTAGTACGCAAATGCATTATTCGCTTTTATTGTGGTATCATTTGTCAGCATGGAGCATGATTTGCAATCCATTATCAAATTCTTTCAGAGTTGAGTCGTTACAATGACATGTTTGCAAATTTACGAATTATGACATATCGCACGACAAAATGTACTAGATCTATGACCCACTCTCATATAAGATCTTCGTTTTCATGCCCATTTGTCGCAGTAGGTAGTTCTAGTTTTGTACAGTAATGGACAATAATCTTATTTTGACAAGAAGTACAATACAATTTCATCCAGAACAGCAAACTATCTCTATTTTCTCTCAACAAAATGTTGTTGTTTTCAGCGTGGGAAGTTTTCTGTCAAGAGAGATCAATTACAAACATTTCGTTAAATAGTAAAGAACTAGCAGAATTGTCTTGTCTAGTGATTTGATTAAGCTAAACTATAATGCAAGAAAAAAGGGTCAATCCTGTGCTTCAAACAATATGTGAAGAAACAATATCTTCTTAATTGTCAATCAACTTTGTCAAATGAAATGTCAAAATCTGTCAGAATTTATGTCCACGGAAATGAACACAAAGTCAAGCTGTTGTAACAGATTTGTTGTCAGCAAAGACTAAGTCTCCATTAGACATTTTATCAGGTGAAGCAGAAGGTATGAGAGTGTTCTTGCCAATCGATACCGCGTGTAAACAGTAAATGCTTCTAACGATTGTGTATAAATTAATGACATTTGACACTTAGCAAATAATTTTGATTACTGTTCATTATGCGTTTATTTATTTTCCCCATTGCTCGCGATAAGAAACTTCTCTCTTCCTTATGGATAACTTTAACGGGGCTATCTTCGATTTTCTTTCCTTAAACACATAATGCGGATATGGCACAAGCCCCCCAACCCCCAAGCCAATCGAACCACACACGTTGCACAAACAGCAAAATGGCCAAGAAAAACTTCCTCTTGTTAATCAAAAAATCACTGTTACACTTTTCTTTTGACCAACATAATTTAATGCGTACGTTTTTCTTCTTCTTTTTCACTTTGTTTGTTGTGTTTTGCATGTGAAGTCTGAAGTGAAGGTTATGCTCTTTGCGTTTTCGCATCAAAAGTATATGCGTTTTTAGTTGACCAATACTTTTGCTGCAGCAATTTCCATTCACCTTATAACTGATATATTGAAGAAGAAGAAGAAAAAAAAAATAAATACATAAAATGATATTGTCTGTAGTAACTGTAACCGACTTTAATTGTTTTCATATATATTTTTTATTATTATTGTTTTCATCTAGTACGTTATATGATGAAAGCATAAAGAAGTAGTGATGAAAACAAACGGAGCCAATATTGCGTTTCCGCAACAATGATGGCTGACCCCATATGATTGTAACAACCGCTGCAGCGCTTCGTTCGAATTTATAACGGTGCCAAAGGGAACTCAATGCTGAAAACACACACACACATTCATGTGTACGGTTTATATTTAATTGAAAAAATGAAGAATTTAAATAAATGCAAGAACGCTGGTCAGCACAACACATCCATATATGGGAAGTGAAAATGATCGGCGTTCTGATTTAATGCAATTAACTTGTTTACTCGCGCATAAACACGATCAGATCACGTATCTGATCCGCTTTTTTATTTCTTGCAACGGCTTCTGTCATATTAGATATTATCAGTCGCTGAATCTGCGGAAGTTTTACATGGGAATTTTTATTTGGTTAGCTTTGACTTGTGAAATATTTGACACATTTCAATTGACAATCCCTCGCTATGATGTAATTCAAATGGGAATTCGGAACCTTTTTTGAGAGATAAGTTTGGGTCAGATGGAGTCAGAAAAAGGGGTCATGAGATACAGTTTTTATTTACTTTTGAATGGTTTTGGATTGAATTTGTGTTTTGCAATTTGTAAAGTGGAGAGATGTCAATAAACTTTACTTTTGCAATCGCTACGCTGTAACCTTGTTTTTTTTTTTTAATTTTATGTTTTGACATTTCGACAAAGATGGATGTCGATATGAAGTTCCAACTTTCTGTCATAATCTTTTGCACTGAATTGTGTAATCGTGTGTGTAATCCTTGAATTTAGTAAATTTAATTTTAAATTAAGCTTGAAATTAAAACATCAATATAATAATGATTTTTAATCAAAATCATTGCGTGTTAAATGGTGAGCGTGTAACTTGGTAGTCTTTTGAAAATGATAACTTAATGATTATCTGTGATTACTGAAGTGGTATAAAATGTGCTACTTCCTTCCGGCTTAATAACAGTACAGGAGGAAGCAATATTGTTGTGTTAAATTGATTTCAAGTGCGATTGCAATGCTTAATTTATTTCAGCAATCCAAGAGATTGGGAACTACTGGTTTGTTAATGAACATTATGATGGGAAGAGTTTTTGAGTTTATGACTTTAAGAAGATCAATCATTGCATACTACAAGTAGTTCACTTTAGTTCAACCTATAAAATAAAATTGAATAAAATGGAAACCCATGCAGTTTTTGTTGTAATTTTTGATTTCAAACTTTAAAAGTCTTCGGAAATTGTATATTGCCTATGTTGAAAAATATTAAAAGCAGCTGCTTTGAAATGGTCCAAATTCTTCAGTCATGAAGAGAAGTAAGACTTGTGTTCATTCCACAGCTAGTAAAAGGTCCGTGACCTATAAGCCTATTATCATTTCTTTTTTAAAACCTTAGAACGTCTGATTGATATTCATTTACAACAGTCAGTCAACATACTGACTGTAAGGGCAAATCCGTAGAAGTTGCGTTGGACTCACTTGTAGTATCAAATACGCTCTCCATCATAATGAATACACAATGGTGGCTTTACTTGATGTAGAAAGCGCGTTTAATAATGTCACACATCTGCAATAGCAAAAGTACTGTCAGGTCTATGAAAAGATGGCTCATCTGGCGCGTTGATAGGGAAAATGTTGATAAGCCGGTGATAAACTCAAAACTGGGTGTAACATCTACAAGACAATCTGTCAGTATAGGCTAGCTACAAGGTGTTGTCCTATTTCTCACTTTATTGGAGCTTAATGTTTATTAAACTGCTAACAATGCTGGAAGAGGGGGGATGACGACGGTGCTTTTGAAGTTAAAGAAAAATACTTCAACACTCTGTGCGAACTTTTCCAGTTTGCACTAAATAAGCTACCCGAATTTCCGCGTCCCACAAAGTAACATGGACTTCTCCACAACTCTTCTAAATTTTGACAAAAACTTCTGAATGGAAAATGACAATTTTGGAAGACGTTTTTCAATGATGGTTCAAAAACAAATGATGGCGAAGGGGTAGGGAGGTGAAATATACCCCAACATACAAAATCTCTGTCATAAATAGGCTGCGCTGAAACATCTGGATTCCCTTTCTAGGAACTCCTAAACAGCTCTCGACTGACGATCATTTCTCAGAGAGATGGAGGAACAGTTTAAGATTCACCTCCGTTGTTTTTAGAAATAAAAGAGCTTTTAAATTTGTGCTATTTCAAAGGTTCTTCTTCGGAATGAATGTGTCAGCTTTAGCTGTCAGCCACTTTAACCCAACCTAACCAAATTTTATCAAAATATCGAGATAGTCATTATTTCCATCGTTACATCGGTAACGCCTTTAAAACTTATTACCAAAAAGACTTTGCAAACGCTTATATTTAACAGATACTTTTACTCATAGACTGTGCCATTGCATTTTGATCCATGCTTTCATTTTCATATATCAAATTATCTTATATCACCGAAAGTATTCTTTTAATAGGCAAAAGATGATTTCTACTATTAAAAATAATTCAACAAATATAGGTATTAAAATTAATATCTTTATTTGAAATCAAATATCTTTTCATTAATCTGATACTAATTCAAACTTACACGTGCAAGTAATTTTTTCAACGAAAATCTTTCCAAACAAAATAAGTATCTTAAGTCCGAAATTCGAAGTAAAACTACTCGTAAATAAACACGCTCCACTTTTTCCATTTTCTACGCCTGCCCTTTTCACTCAATTAAATTAGCTTCTTGCTAGTATCTAGATACGTTTTTTTTCTTTTAGATTTAACATTGTTCGATGGAAGTTTTCTTTTCTTCTTGGAGGTATTATAATTGTTATTGTTACCGAAAGCACATCAAAAGATACAAACTTAAAAAAAAAAGATACAAAAATGGAAAAAAAGAAGTTCCATGCTGATAATGACTCTGACATAGAAAACGTTGATCTTATTAAGCGTACGCCATTCAGTATGCTATTTTGTTATTAGAGAGTGAATGAACAACACTGTTTTGTTAGTTGGATTTTTTTTTTTTTAAGAAGATCAGTGAACTATGTGCACTCAAAGAAGATGAGATAAAGTGTATCTTTAAGATATTTCTTCCACCTACCCTCCAGATGCGGACAGAATAAAGAAAATTTTTTGTATTTGTATTTTTGCTAGCAAAAGTTTAGGTCATGGTCATTATAGCATGACACGAAAAGTGGCTGTCCAAAGAAGTGTAGTGTAAGCTTTGTCTTGTCCACAATGGAAAGTATCTACACTTTTATTTTTCGTATTCTAATTATTAAATAAAGATACAAATATGTATGAAAAGTACTTTTAACTGGACATGAGGGAATTTTATCATGTTATACGATTACTTTTATATTCTTTGGAATTCTATTACAATACATGCTGTGCACTGTGCAGAGAGTAAGTGGAGTAAAGGTTGAGTAAAACTATGTTGAGGAATGCTCTTTAAGATTAAATTTCACTTGGAAAATATTAAATATTTTTGTTACTATTTGTTGGTCGTGATGTTGGGAGGAGAAATTTGTGTGGACAGGAAAAGTGATCGTCGGTGGACGATAAGAGGACGCACGTTTTGCATCAAGATAAGCTTCATGAAATAAAGCATTAGAAATTTTGAATTCCTGCAATTCAGTTGGAAAAATTTAAGATCGCAAGATACATTGTTCACTAAGATAAACTGAAAGCGAAAAACCAGCATAATGTTTCGAGTACTATCAGAAGAGTTCATTTTTCGAAGCATTTAAATGACGACAACGATTCAAGTGCAGTGAAAAATTTTGATCAATACCTTCAATCTAAGCTTCTGAAGTGATTCAATAAAGTTGTGATTTATTAATCTTAGAGTTAAGCTTAACTTTTTTCTTAAATATAAACAGCTGCTTTCCGTAATCAATTTTCTAGCTGTTTTAGGTAATTGAAAAGATCTACTACAATAAAGCTTCAAATTCATTGTCATTGCCATCAGTTTCACCAGTGCCGATATTGGTAACACTTTTTGGTACAAACTTTTTGAAATAGACGCCTGCAAGAGGATTGGACATTACCTGAGCCAAGTAATGATGGTCCGGGAGCGGAATTAACAAATTAAAAAGGCATTTAAATCAATTCTTACGAGAAGCATAACTCACTCACTTAATGTGATACTAGCGACACTATTTCGTGCGAACAGACACTGCCTGGGTAATCAAGCAAATATTTCGTTAATCTTTTTCCAACCTATTTTTAATACGGCTGTAAAGGAAATCTGAAGTCGCCCTGGGGTTGAAGTGAAATTCGCTTTTTACTTTGTCCAGAAAACCTATGGCGATCCAGGGTAAAGTTCAAAAAACAAAGCTACGGTGTCGGTAGTATCAAGTGAAAAGCAATTCTGCTGTTGTTTTGAGTTATACTAATCTATTTACTTAAGCAATGGTTAGGGCCAACATTGTAGTAGATCAAAGATGGCTGCATGATTTATTTCCCTTCTTAGCAGAATACTACGGTTATATACTTTGTTTTAAGAAATTCTTCGAAGATGTTGACTCATGGTTTGTGCCACATAAGATTAATTTTTGAATAAGCGAGTTCAATGTGAAACTGTCATATAACAAACACTAGGGTTAAGATTTAGTATAGACTTTGCCTAAACTTTTCAGCAACAAATTTTAGGTTTGTCATTGCTCGTCGCGAAGCCCAAAGTGCGAAGTTGAACCATTTAGAGTTAATATTTTGCAGTTAAATAAGTAACAAAAGCTTACTTGAAAGCTGCAATCACTAAAAGTTATATCTACTTTTGTTAAAGCACAATTTCTACAAATGTTCTTCCAATCGCAACCATTTGACAGTTCACTATGAAAGAGTAAACATACGAGTAATAGTTTGTGCGGTTCCACATGCCGTGAAGGAGATCGTTTCGTTGGGTTTTGACATTATGTAGCTTCCATCATTGTATATATATAGAACTTATAGTAGGTACTATTTCTAGGGAGTTTTGCTGGTTAGCCTCGGACGGCAAAAAAAGGCATTAACTCGTTTCAGATTAGGTGAAGAAGGAAGAGATGGAAGGGAGTAAAGAACATTCTGATTATCATAATAATAATAATGAAACGAGATCTCTACATTATACGATTTCAAAAAGTGACAAGTATTATGGTGGAAGGAAAAAAGTAAAATGAATTTTGGTTTTTCACATTTGCTACATCAGCAGCGCTCTTAAGCGGCAAAACAAGACAATACTAAAAACTACCAAGTGATGGTACTAAGGGTTACAGTGCTTCCAATTAATTCAACTTTTTTTTTTTTGATCCTTAAGCTCAGCTGTAGTACGTAACGATGTCAAAGTTGAGAGCATGTTATTCCTATTGCACGGTAACAATAATTGAAGTTGTTACTACAGCTCAAAAAGTAGTTGAAGTTCAAATAAACACAACTTCAGCTGCAGTTACAGATACGCCATAAGGCCAAGGCAGTGGGACTTATACACCCCTCTTGACAAATTAAACGTTATACGGTTCTACAATCTTTGCAACGCCATATTTTAAACCTCGCATTGTTCGACAACATGGAAGAGCAATAAGTTGAAAAAATGACACCTGTCATTTTGTTTAAGAATCATAAACTACGGAATTAGAAGGTGTCAAATCAACGATCACAGGTGTATTTTGGAATTTTTATGTCCACGGCATTGTTGTACACTACTGCTAAAAGTTTGAACTGCGAAATTAAAAAAGTTTCGTTAAGTTTACACTGACAATGTGAAATCTAAAACAAATAATAAATAATGGCAAATTATTTGATTTAATATTTTATCAGTTTTTAATGTTTCATTGATTTAGAGAAAAAAAAAACTATCTCCAAAATTGTAAAGTGACAGAAAGATGTTGCCAGGCGAGCTTTTTTTGCTGTGTAAAATGTTGATTTACCGACTTAAGGTTAAAAATATTTCAACTTTATTGCTAATCAAGCTGACATAACAACGATTCATTAATAAAATTTAAAAAAAAAATCAAGCTCGTGTAAGACAAACAATAATGGGAGATTTTCTTCATCAAATGTCCATTGTCCACCGACAACATTAAACACAAAAATATTTTATTTTTTAACTCAAATTATTGTAAATGTGATGGCTCATTTAGGAATTCCCATGAAATACCGCAACCTTTCTTCAAACTTGAACATGAATTGAAAAATAAAAAAACAAACTAAACAACATTCATAATCGTCAACGAAACATTTTGTATCTGAAATCTAAATATCTCGCACATTGGGATTTATCTTCTTAATAATATCTTTATTTCCTTTTCTGATGTTTCATATGATTAATGACACCCAAAGGTGTCTAAATTGTGTGCTGACTTTCAGCAAAAAGAAACAAAATAAAAACATCAGATTAGCGATGGAAAAACAAAACGCAAAACATATCTATCTATCTATCTATCTTATACGATTAAAAGATACAAACTATAAGTTCAACAAAAATAAAAAAAGCTTTTTTAGAGATACTTAAGTGTGACTGTGGTGTAAAGAAATTCATAAAACGATTCAACTGCAACAATTGTAGCATTTGCGGTGCGAAGTATGCTAATGAACGTGATGTTGTTGGTTGGATGTGCTCGTAGTTTGTTTGGCACATCATGAGACACTTCACGGAACGTTGAGAACAAAAGTGAAACTCCTCTCACTTGTCGTCGTCGTTAGTAGTTGGTGTAGGTACCTTTGGATGGCAGTTTGAAGTATCTTTGTAGATACTTGTACTTTTACGTTTGTTTTGCTATTTACCTTGAAGATTAACGGTGGGACGTGAATTAAAACAATGATATGTTTTATGATAGTATTGTTAACAAGGGATTTACCTGTCTTCTCTTTTAATAGCCATGGCTCATGTTTCATGTTTCATGGGATTCAAAGAGAGTGAATGGGAGAATCCAGAAAAAACGACACATTATTCCCCTTCAACACGATACACGATTCAATAAAAAGAAATGGTCATATCAATGCATTCGCGTTGTTGGGGTTAATGTTAATAAGAAGTTCTAAGTGTTCGTTCAAATGGAATTAGAAAATTGGGTCAATAGTTCATCGAACAAGTTTTCTTGTTTTTGTCACCCAAATACGTTCAACGTATAGATATGTTATGTTGCAGATAAACCGGTAATTTTATGGTTAACTACTATCTTATGCGGATGTGAGTCATTTCAATAAAATTTAACAAAAAATATTGAAACTTACCTTTTTTCGACGAAGTAAATTTGGTGCTCCACCTGGTGGTTGTAGTGGGACAGCTGGTTCTGGAGTCACTGTTTGAACTGGCCGTGGAGGTTTTAGAGTGAGTTTCTTTAAGCTTGCTATACGCTTATCACACATCAATGACACATCGTCGATTCTTTGTAACACCTGCAAAAGAGAAGGAAACAAAAAGGAATTCTGTTAAGTATGACGTATGCATAAGGAATTTCGAAACGTTTACATAATTATGTTTGAAGTCATGAATATTATGAGCAAGCAGAATGGATACACACAGTGAAAATAAAATAAACCAAAGTAGACATCCGCTTGAATGAAGTTTAAGATTTTGAAGGCTTTTTAAGAAATACCAATGTTTGAATTCGATGCATTTTGCTAAGTTGATTCGATTAAACGAATACCAAAATTACTACTAGATTTTTTTGTTGAGCCATGAAGTGAACCCTAAGTTTGCTCCAAATACTTTTAAAAAACCTCTACTTGCCTTGACGAAAAATAGTTTGTTTTCGGAACCCGTTTTTTTTTCTATTATCAACATACAAGGTGGGCAAAAAGAAATCACCCTATTGAAAGATGCTCTCATTTTAGCAAATGGCCGCCAATGTCAAATCTGTTTTGACATTTTGCGGACTAGATAGATGCAGAATACAAGTGAAGAAGCCTTGGAGCGATACATGAACCGATATTCTGAAGGCGGCGTTTCCCGGGTCGCCTCTTCTCTCGTTTTGGCGATTTACACTGGCCCTGAAGATCACCCGATTTAACCGTTTCAGACTTTTTTTGTGGGGTTTTTTGAAGTCCCGTGTTTACGTGAACAAGCCCGAGACTCTGGAAGCCCTCAAGGACAACATTCGACACAAGTGCGAGAATCTGTCGCCCGAAGTTCTCGCTGAAGTGATGAAAAATGCCATAAAACGAGCAATCAATTGTGACGGCGCCCATTTGGCCGATATCATCTTCTCGACTTGACCAATACAATTCTAAAGGTTCAAACAAACATAATCAAAAAACAGAATCGAAGTTTTTCATTTAGAAAAGAAAAAGAGAACCAAACAACATCAGATGGATGACCTCATTTGGCCCACCCTGTATATCAAATATTCAATTTTGTTTATTTATGAATACCTTTTAAGTACTAATGGACCACAAGTCTTTAGTCTTTAGTATAGTTTTATGTATTTAGTTGCGTCGGTTTGAGGTTACAAATCAGCTGTGACGTTTGTTGACAGAAATTTGTTAGTGGAATATAAAGGATGTGGATCGTAACAGGTATTCAATATACGAGTACATTCGGCAGCCCAGTTTTACTTTTCAAAATTCTTGGGGTTGTCAAGGGAAACCGAATAAATCTTGTATAAAGTTCGAAAACCAATATGATTAAAATAGTTGGAACTCACTTCAATAACTACGTCGATAGTTAAGTCGCAGTGAGCCGCAGCTCTAAAGTAGCATTTCAACTAAGAATAAGTTAAAATGATGCAGCGAATTAAAACACTTGTTTCTTACTTTTAAAATTAAACAATATTTATTTGGAACTATGTCCTTTATTATTGAAATACTTTTTACTAATTCTAAAAGGAGCTTAAGGCTACTATGTAGTTACAATAAGACTATTGATAAATTCATCATACAGTCGTATTTATATACTTTTCTTATCTATCTACAAGGAGACCCAAGCGTACAATCGTCTTGCTTGATAATGAAGAAGAGATAATATTCCAACATTGTATACAAACGATATTATCTCTTTTACATATGTTATCATTGTAGCGTTGTGTGCAAGATTGTACTAGAGACTAAAGATATCATTGAATACAAATAATGTTATCTTTTTCCTCAATATGTTTTGCTATGGATACTTAACTCCCCCCCTTGTTAAACGAAATCGTCCCGATTTTTCGACGCTATTTTTAACATTTCTCTTTCATAAGTTTTGTTATATGCGTCAATCTTTTTTTGTTTTTGACGATCTGTTATACATTGTATAGTTTTTATCATTACGTACGTAAATGCTAGAATAACAATCAGTGTTACAATTGTGTATATAGTTGATAATATCGGTTTTTCTTCAAAAGGAATAATTAGTTTTTTTAAAGTATCTATGTTATCGAATTTGTACATTGTATCTTCTTTAATTATTTGGTCGATGTAAGACTCTGAATTATGATTTCTTAATATAACTTCTTTAATTTGCTTATGCATGTTTTTGTATATTTTATCGTCTAGATTTATAGTATTTTCATAAGTAACTAAGTTTATACCATTAATTGTTTGATTATTTAACTTATGCTTACCGCTTAATAACATAACACCGGATTCAATTTCTAAGTCGTAATCGTATTCTTGTTTAATGTTGCATTTTGAAGTTATATTCTTTAAAAGTGGAATAAGACAATTTTCTTCTTCAAAGTTAATTTCACAAATGTTTTTACTTAGATGATTTTGACAATTTTTTGTTCTTAAATAAGTTTGGTTACATAAGGCAATTGTTTTATCTGTAATGATTTTTCCATGTTTTGAATTTAAAGGTGTTACTTTATACAATTTACATGATTTAATTAGAACTGGATATTTATATATTGTGATGAAGAATTCATCAGTTCTAGCTAATAATATTTTAGAGTACTCAAGTATATTTATTATGGGTACTTGAATTATTTCATGTTGAATAATATTTTTAATGTCATCTAAGTCTAGGCTTTCTGATAAATATTCATTATTTTTTGCTGCATTAATTGTTCTGGTCAATAATAATAATTGTTCGTACACTTGTTCTATTACTAAATGTTCTTTAAGGCTCTGACCTTCGAATTGTTGCAAAATTTGTTCAAATCTAGAATTTATAGTTTTTTGTTTATTATTGTTTTCTATGAGATTATTTATACTCGTTTCTATGTTAACTAAGTCATAATGGTCAGGATTACCAAACACATATTTGAAAGCTGTTCCTAAAAAGTTAATTGATCTAGTATGCCTAGTATGTTCTTGTAATTGGTCTGCTAAATTCTTAATTTTACTTAACCAAATTTTTTCTTCTTGTGTAGGTTGATATTTACTAGTTACGATATCTACGTAAGGTTGAAATATCGAAGTCAGGTTGGTTGCATGTAACAAATAAGTTTGTTCTTTGAATAAATACACGTCATCTGTTTGCGTAAGTATAAACTTCTTGTTTAGTAACTCAGTTATTTGAACGTTTCCTTGCCCTTCTTGACTCTGTACAATTCCTAGTAATGTTAGGAATATTAATATTTTCGTCATCTGAAAAATGATAATTCTTTATGTTATCCTTGTGAATTTTTATTCCCTCTTTAGAGATTACAGTGTCTCCTTTATCTTCTTCTACTATTCTTGTTATGTATCTGGCGTTAGATTTCTTTCTAAGACCTGTGATTCTTACCATTATCTTATCTCCTTTTTTATACTCTCTGTGTCGAGTTCCTTTATTTAGACGTTCGATCACTTTTTTGGATGCTGAGTTTAGTTTATTTATTATAATTTCACTATTGCTATATTTATTTTGATTAAAGAAAATGTCTCTAGGTTTCAAACCGGTAACTGAGTGTATAGAATTATTTAATTCACGCACTGTTCTAAATATTTCTTCGATAAGTCTTGTTTTATTCTGAATTGTGAATATTCTAGACAGTTCAGTTATTGTACCGTTTACACGTTCTACTTGACCGTTCGCTGTCGATCTGTATACTGGAGTTTCTACTTTAGTTATGTTGTATTTCAAACACATTTGGTTCACCATTTCTGTTTTGAATCCCTTCTCGTTATCTGTCATGAGTCGTTCACATTTTGGGAAATAATTAGATAAGACCTCTTCCATAACGTCGTACAGTCTGTTTCGAGTTTCGATTTCCCGAAGGATTGTATATTTAGAATACTTATCTACTGTTACAAGGAAAGTATACTTGTCGTTGAAGTATATGTCCATATGAATGTGTGTTCCCACATGTGTTGGTATTTCTGAATTATTCAGAGGTTCTCTGATAGGTTTTCTTTCATATTTTCCAAATAGACATGCTATGCATTTTTTGTTGAAACTCTTTGCTTGTTTATTTAGATCGGGCCAGTAATATTTCTCTGAGATTTCTTGTATATTGTTACGTAACCCTCGGTGTGCTCTTTCGTGAGTTACCCTTACAAGTTTTAGTTGTTCCTCCAAATTTGTCACGTCTTGAAGTTTTCTTGGTGTGAATATAAATCTTACTAGTGGGAATTCTTTTTTTATGTTTTCACCATATTTGTATATGTTTTCAAATTTCGTATGCAAAGCTACAATCTTTTGGGGTTGTATAACTTCTTTCATCTGCCTTAGTAAAGAGTCTTTGTCCTTAAACTTTATTATGAGTCTTATTTTGTTACTAAAATAGATTTGTGTTTCGATATTATTTGTTATATCTTCAATAAGTTCGAACTGTGCAGCGTATGCATTAAAAGGCTGATTCACAGTTTTTATTATATCATTAGAAGAACTTTCAGCTGAATGTGCTGTTTCTATGGTAGAAGTATTTATGCGTTGACGTGATAATGCGTCAGCTACAAGATTTAGGTTTCCTGGTTTATAAACTAATTTTGCTCCAAAGTCTTCAATGATTCCCTTCCAACGTTTCAGCTTTGTGTTGGGATTTTTTTCTGATACAGAATATATAAGGCTCTGGTGATCGGTATATATGGTTAAGTCTGCTATACCATATATGTAGTTTCTGAGTTTTTGTAAGGACCATATGATCGCTAATAGCTCTTTCTCGTTTGTGCTATAGTTCTCTTCTGTCTTACTCAGTGTTCTTGACAAGAAGTGTATAGGTTGCTTATTCTGACTTAGTACGGCTCCAATAGCTATGTTGGATGCATCAGTAGTAAGCTCGAATGGTTTACTATAATCCGGTTGAAAAAGTTCGACTTGTTCTTTCAAATAATTTTTTAAAATTCTAATCGCTTCTAATGCTGAATCATTCAGATTTAACTTAATATTTTTACTTTGTTTTTTGTTTACTTTACCGTTATCTCCTCGTAAATATAATGTCAGGGGCTTGGCTATGCTTGCGTATCCTTTTATAAACTTACGATAGTAACCTGTAAGACCTAAAAATCCTCTCAAATCCTTTACCGTTTGTGGGACTGGAAAATTTTCTATAGCTGCTATTTTCTCAGGGTTCGTAGTGATTCTACCATGTCTGATTATGTGACCTAAGTATTCTACTTCTTCTTGAAAAAACTTACTTTTCTCATCAGATATTTTTAATGTGGCTTTATTGAGTACGTCGAATACTTGACTTATGTGCTGTATATGTTCTTCCTCAGATGAAGAATATATCAATACGTCATCAATGTAAACGTGTACGAATTTACCTACAAAGTCTCTCAAAATGTCGTCCACGCATCTCTGAAATATGCTTGGTGCATTTTTGAGCCCGAAAGGCATTCGTTTAAAATGATATTTTGCGCCATTTATAGCAAAAGCTGTTTTTTCTTTATCATCTGCTTTGATTTTAATTTGGTGGAAACCTGACTCCAAATCTAACGTTGTAAAGTACTTGGCTTTACCTAAATTTTGAATTGTCATGTTGACATCCGGAATGGGGTATCTGTCTGTTACAGTGTGAGCGTTAAGTTTTTGGAAATCAACAACCATGCGCCGTTTTGGTTTTCCTTTTTCGTCCAAACCTTTTTTAGGTACTGTCCATATGGGACTGTTATAAGGACTATGGCTTTTTTCTATTATATCGTCATGTAAGAGTTTCTGTATTTCTTTGTTTACGAATTCGTTATCTGCTATGGGATATGGATATTGTTTAACATAAACCGGATTATCATTGGTCGTCCTAATGCTTGCTTCTATAGTATCTGTAAAGGGTAACGGTCCTATGCTGTTATTAATCTTCATCAGTCTATCTATGTCTGCTTTATAAATATTATTTTCCCCAATTATGTAATTAATTTTCTGAATAGATTCGACACTGCTTATGGTAGTTAGAGTCATATTACTGAAATTTATTTCCGCGTTTAAAACTTTAAGTCCTTCATATCCTAATATCATATCAAAAGACTGAATATCCTCTAATTCAAAAAATGTTATATTTTTCTTTAATATCTTAACTACTTTCTTTGTATCTACCATAGAATAACCATGCATTGTTTTTATTTTTATAGGTTTAATTTTAATTTTTTCGCTAGAAACGCATTTTCTATTAATGTAATTATGGGTTGCACCAGTATCAATAAGAATTTTATAAATTTTCTTAGAAATAGTACTAGTTAAATTTAAGCAGGGCAACCCGTCTACTAGTTTAAATGATCTATTCTTATGTTATTATTTACCATACATTCCGTTTCATCTGCTTCTGCATATGTACTGCTGACATCGTCTCTGCGTTGTTGTCGGGAGTTATTTACTCTCTGCTGCTTGAAGTTCTGCTGATAAGATCGTTGCGGTCTGTTGTGTGTGTTGAAACTCCCGCTGTGTTCACGTTTCGCTGGTGGATTATATACATCGGGTTTGTATTGATTCCAATTTTGTCGCTGTGCATGTACAATTTGTCTCGAGTTTATCTCCATCGGCTGTGGTCCGTCATTTCTCTTGAAAGGGTTTAGGCGTGGTCCTTGATTGTGTTGCTGCATATTATCGTATTGCTTCTGGGGTTGATAATTCGTTGTTTGGCTCGAATAATTTGGTCTTCTTTCGTTTCTGCGTTCATGTGGCATATTTTTGTGGTGCTTATCTTGAGTGAGATGTAAATGCCTGTGCACATTATCATGTTCTATTCTGCGAGCAATTGCGAATGCGTGTTCTAGATCATTTATTGTAGCTGAATATAATGATCCTCTTGTAAAGTTGTCACTCATACCATCAATGAATATACGAACTGCGTCGTCGTTAGCATTTTTAATTAGTCTGTCGATTATATTCGGCGGATCACCTGACATAGTGATTTTTGATATTATTAAATTGAGATTTTTATTTATCTCGTCGTGGTATTCAGACAGTGTGCTTCTTTTTTGCGTGATGGCTTTCATCATGTCTTGTAGCACGTATAGAGGTTCTTGATTAGAGTACGTATAATCTAATCTGTTACGTATCGCCTCAAAATTAAAAATTGTGTTATAATTAGTTAACACATTCGCGGCTGCACCCTGTATTTTACTTTTCACTATAGTCAATGCTGCTGCGTACTTACTGTGTGTTTTGAAGTTTTTAATGCTGTCCATTAATCTGGATGCTTCTTCGCGCCACGACCGATAATTTGATTGATCGCCGTTGAAAATAGGTAGGCTTTTAAATGCGTCTAACTGTATTTCACTACCATCTGTATATGTGGTTCTTATTTCCTCTAGCACAGGTATGTTTGGTACTATGCCTAATCCAGATTTTACTTCATTTAGTTTTGTTTCTAAATTAGTGTTTATTTGATTTTGGTTAGTTATTATTGCTGCTAACCTTGCATTCTCTGTGCGTGTGTGCTCTAGGGTTTGTGTTACTGTGTTGCACCTGGTTTCTAAAGCTTCTAATCTTGCCATTAATACTGCGAGTTGTTCCATTTTGAACTCGTGTCTGTTGTCGTCGAATTTGTGTGTTTTTTTCCTCCACATATACACTTTCACTGAATTGCTTTGCTGCTTCGTACGAAGAAGCTATATTTGTACCTGCTATGCTAGGTAATTCTTGTAACCGGTAACGCGAGTGTTCTGTTTATACTAGATTTCACTACTTGTTCCCGAGGTCCGCTCGATTGAAGTTAAAAAGTATATTTAACCTCCTGGCAGGATCGCCAATTAAAACACTTGTTTCTTACTTTTAAAATTAAACAATATTTATTTGGAACTATGTCCTTTATTATTGAAATACTTTTTACTAATTCTAAAAGGAGCTTAAGGCTACTATGTAGTTACAATAAGACTATTGATAAATTCATCATACAGTCGTATTTATATACTTTTCTTATCTATCTACAAGGAGACCCAAGCGTACAATCGTCTTGCTTGATAATGAAGAAGAGATAATATTCCAACATTGTATACAAACGATATTATCTCTTTTACATATGTTATCATTGTAGCGTTGTGTGCAAGATTGTACTAGAGACTAAAGATATCATTGAATACAAATAATGTTATCTTTTTCCTCAATATGTTTTGCTATGGATACTTAACTAGCGCCGTAACACTTCCTTTAGTGTACGACAAGAACCAAGGATACTCTGTATTTATGTAGAACACTAATCATCCCGGTCTTGCTATATGGTGCAGAAGCATGGACCCTTTCCCAATCGGATCAAAAGTCACTTGGTGTATTCGAGATAAGAGATCTGCGTACGATTGATGGTATTGTCTGCGTAAATCGAGAAAACAACATTTGGAGAAGAAGATACAACGACGAACTATACATGCTGTACAGCGACAGTAGCCTAGCCAGTAAAATTCGAGTTCAACAACTAAGATGGTTGGGCTATGTAGAGCGAATGTACATCAACGCTCCAGCTCGTTAAGTCGACCGGTAGACCTCATCTTCAATGGGGCGACCAGGTAGAGGGAGACCTCCGACAACTTGGAGTGCAAAATTGGAGACGGCAGGCTAGAGATCAAGCCGGCTGGAGAGGCATTCTAAGCAAGGCCTAGGAGCACCACGCTCTAGTGGAGTTAACATAAGTAAAGAAGGAAAGTGAAGAAGAGAATAGATGACACTTATTGCAACTGTTCGATGATTGAAGATTAAATAAGGTTCTAGTTGTTCGGAACGGACTGTAAAAATGACTAGCCGAAAAGTATAGATGAAATCCTTACGCAAATAATTTTCAAGCGTGTAAGGTCACATCCTTTTAACAACGGATCAATAGATTTGGATAATTTTTTTAACATCTGATATGAACGCCAAAGCTGCCCAAGCAGTCATATCACTGGGTTTCAATTTTTTTCCGAAATGCTGTCACATAATTTTAACAAAATCTTCATTTATCACACACAGTAGTTGTCGTTTAACTATTTTTCATCTAATCCAAATGAAATCCTCCGTTTACACTTTAAAACGTGAGAATTGGGGAAAAATACCCCCGACCTCACGGTTACCCTTTCAGAAATTCGTTTGTTTGTAATCTTTAAAACAAATAATAAAAACAACGTCTTTAACCTATCGTAAATTTAATCGTCAACAAAATTTCGATGTTGTAATTGAACTGTCAAAATGTTTATCAAAAATCTTGTACACGAATTTCTGTAGTAAATTTATCGTAAACGTTTATGGTAGCAATTGGGGAGTGTTCACACATGCCAGGACTGTTATTTGCAAGTGCTTCTTGTTTCGGTCCTCGGAGTTGAACATCTTCTTATTTCCGAGGACAGCTGGATTAAGATAATTTCTAAGCCATACTATATTTACAACGTCCTTCGTAAAGTTTAAGACGTTGAATGAATACCCATATTGTAAGATACAATTAGGATAACAATTACGTAAGAAACATCCCATTTGCTAGCTAGTGCCTTCAAAGTACTAGATTCTAAAAATTCAATAAAAACAATAAAATGTCATTGACCCCTTAACAATTAAAACAAAACAACCATTAAATTATCAAAGATGTCATAATTCCTTTCCACAATCCACATAACCAATTATTATAATTAAAAACCATAAATACTATCCAACTTTAATGTACATATATACTTCTTATCTTTATTACTGTCTTAATACAAAATTTGAATATGAACGGAACATACTTAACTCCATTCTTGAGAGGATTAACATATTAAAACTTTTATGTCTTTTTCCACCAGCAAACAAAAAGTAACCTTTCATTGACCGAATTCTAGAACAAGAACTAGAACTCATTTATTGTGACGTACCTATAAAAGAATTTTAATAGTAGTTAGAATACTACGATTAAAAAAAAAGCAAACCTGAATCCCATTTAATCTTGGAGAAAGTGCTACACGTTGCCGTTGATGGAAATGACAAAAAGATACAAAAAACTCAAAGAGGCAGAAAAACTTTTGTTCTATATTCCAGAGGGACAGTTTTGTTTTTTGTTGTGTTATTATTATTACCTTTGTCATTAATCAAAGTTATGTTTTTTTTTTATTTTTACTATTCTTATTCTGATACATGATATTGTTGTTTTTTTTTATGTTTTACAAGTTGATACTTCATTAAACAGATGCAAATGCATGTAGCCGAAGCGACGCGACGACGCACGGAAGTTTTTATAGAAACGAATAATGATGATATAAATTGTTGAAAATGAGATAGATTCTGTTGCATGAGATACTTGTTGTATCAGTTTGTGCATTAGGTTCCAAGATGTCATTTATAGCTCCTTGTTATCAAGAGTTTTAGATTCTAGGACAGTTTTTATAACAATCTGTATGCACTATGAGCTAGGGACGATTGATTGAGAAGGGAAAGAAAGGAAATTAAGAACTTTCATTTTACAAAACATTGTAATGAGTTCGATATCGGATGCTTCGCCAAATATGCACTTCAGTAGGTTTTAAGATCATAGTCATGAAATAACGCAGTGTTTAGGAGACTTGGATGAAAAAGGAAACAGAAATGCTTATTAGTTTTGAATGTATCTAAATCACAATGGGCGGTGATATTAAGCTAGGTATTACATTCTAGTACATTCGTGTAGTGTGGCTAAAAAATGAATCTCTATCTGAAATAAAGCTCAAGGGAAAATTGATTGGCTTATCGGTGTAGACTAGCGACTTCACATATCCCCACAGAAAATAGCCAAGCGGCGTTAAATTGCACGATCTTGGAGGCCAATTCACAGGACCAAAACGCGAAATTATGCGCTTACCGACTTTCTTCAACATGTGTGACATGTTGCGCCGCCTTGCTGAAACCACAGCTCCTGCACTCCATGGTTGTTCAATTGATGAACGAAAAAGTCAGTAATGGCTCTATAGCGGTCACCATTGACTGTAACGTTCTGGCCAGCATCGTTGTTAAAGAAGTACGGACGAATCATTTCCACCAACCCATAAAGCCCACCAAACCGTCAGTTTTTGTGGATGTAACAGTGTCTCAACATACACTTGAGGATTATCATCACTCCAAATACTGCAGTTTTGTTTATTGACGTATCCATTCAACCAAAGGTGAGCTTCATCGCTAAACACCGTAAAATGGACGTAGTGCGCGATTTTGGTAACAAATTTGCACGATTTGCAAAATGTTCTAACCTCAAAAAAAAAAAAAAAAAAAAAAAAAAAAAAAAAACACGCGTTTTTTTTTGTGAAATTGTTTCTAGAAGGAGCGAGAGAATAAAGAGAGACAGGAAAATATGCAATGTGCGAGGTTTGAGCAAACAAATGTTTCTTTTATGCTTCGATAAATTTGTATGCATTCGTCTGAGTTCTATACAGTAGAAGCAAGTGAGTAATATGAGCAGCTATACAGATATCAAGAATCAAGATTGAAGTCAGGTACAAAGGGAAGATCTTGGATAGTCTCAAAAAACCTATAAGCACTACGCGACATTTTTGGCGAAGTTTCACAGAAGGTGATTGATGATAGACAAACCTAGAAAGCAAATCTGTTTGGTTTTTTCGATGCAAGTGCTACTCAGGGGTCTGGCTCGACATCTCGAAAACCAAAATCCCGAAAGTTCAAAATCTCGAAAAATGAAAATCCCGAAAAGCAGTCAAGACTGAAAAATCAAATATAAGTCGTGATTTCACATACACCCGCTCACGCAACTTCGTTGCTCCACTTAGGGTATGTCTCATCGTCTGGCAGGCGCCTGTTTCAAGAGTTTTCTTTATAAGTGGTACTTTTGGGTGGAACCAGGGATTTACTTTTGATCATTCGGGATTTTGAACTTTCGTGATTTTGAAGCTCCCGCTACTCAAAGATAATGGCATTGTTAATGATCCCCCATTGGAAAATTCTATCATGATCGATATGCAATGAGCTTACATCGAAGAACAGGGTTGTGAATCTTTAAATTAATATAAAAGCTGAGATTACTGCCCTCAGCAAAACAATTCAGTTGATTCGAAATCTTAAACAAAGTATTATTTAAGAAGCGAATCGGAAACAGTACGGAGCCTTGGGGAACATTATTAAATACTTTGTTGCGCTGCTAGGTGAGACGAATGGATCAAAACCGTACTGCGGGTCATTATTCCTTGTAATTAATCAATGTTTTCAAGACCTTGGAAGGTAGTAGTTTACGATTTTTAAGAAACGCTTTTTCTAGACACGGGCTGGACAAGTGTCAATTTCCGTCCATTCGGAAAAAGACCAGTAGAAAAGGACAGATAAAAAAGTTTACACAATGATTTTGCCAGTAAGGAAGCACACCTTTTAAGAGATATGGGAGATAAACTATCGATTTATTTAAGTTCTTTTATAACCGTTTTTGCTTTAAGATACAGGAATAGTCATATAACTGGATGAATTTGTACAACGAGCACTTAACTGTCCTGCAAAGAAATATGAAACAAGCTGATGATGCGTATTGTAAGCAATAGAATTTGCTGGTTCTATCAAATTAATGGTTTGATACCTTTAAACAAAAAAGACCACTTTCTTCAAACAATTTAATCTTTTTTTTCCATCATGCCAATTGAAACATCAAGAGTCCCCTGGTTCGTGCATTGTCCCCCGAGATTTACGCAATGTCTCTTCTTTTCTTCAGTTGTTTAATGTCATGGATATATATTACCCCATAGTTGCCTGGAGCAGTATCTGTAGACAAATTCAAAATCCTCATGACAATGATGAGTGTGATTTTCACTTTCTATATCTAAAAAAAAAAACAAGTATTTTCTTATTCGTCCATCAGGAAGAGATTTCCCTAAATCGTCTGAATAGAAAATAATCCTCATGGTTAATGCGGCAATAATCATAACGTACATATTCACACGTCCATCTACACGGCAGCAGCATTGTATATCTTGTATCCACTGCTAAGTGCAAATGTCTTCAATTTGTTTTCTAAACATCCAATCGAACTTGTTCTCCCCTGCGCTGGCTGCGCCATAATCGGCCAAAGCCAGACCATCTGCTTGGATTTAACAAACCATCATCCCCGAAATTTCAATAACCATAAGCAAAGGTCATCGTCTTTGGTATAATGCTTCCATTGCATCGAAACAAAGTATCCTAAACTAGCTGTTGGATCACAATGAATATAAACAACTCAGGAGCTCATCCTCATCCTCCACAAGATAGCATCGTTTCTATGGACTCCTCTGCTATGCATATGAGGCTCGGCTTAGAGTCGTGTGATGTTCATCTTTACTTCCTCGTGTCGTTGTCATCGACAATTACATGGTCACAGGTTTTTCCAGTACAGCTCCGAAGCGACGACGGCTATGGAGGATCCACAGCAGCTTTCCTGCACTTTGACTTTGACAATGGTATAACCACACAGCGATGTCGGTGGTGGTTGGTAATCGTTCAACGGGCATCAGCATCGTCGCCGAAGAAAGGAAGATGCTCCTTGGGCCGGTATTTGGGATTTGGTATTCATGGCTGCATTTGGATGTACTCTTTGACTTTTAACGACGATAAAATGGTCGGTCGGCTGGAGTGTGGTTTCCTGTCGCTTATTTTTTTTTTCATATTTAAAATGACAGTGAAAGTGCATGAAGGCTGTACTGGCTGTACTGTGATGTACTTCTCGGCAAGAAGATCTGTGTGAAAAGCGAAGTTGAACGTTTTCACCCTCGCTAAATGGTAAGGTGTCTAGCTTTTATGTGTGTACCCAGGATGTTTTATCTTTTCCCATCGTCAAGTGTATGTAACGAATACAAACTGATGGCCAAAAAGGCGAAACCACAACATCCTCCCAGCAAGCATTGGCGAGACCAATGATCTCAGATAATAATAGGTTCATAAGTTTGTACCATAGGATACAGCACATTCGGTAGCATGTGGTAGTTTTTTGATTAAAGACGATGTATTCAAAGTCAATATTTTACTTTCGTTTGGAGATGTATATCGCTAAAGTCTGTCATACACCTGGGACTGGGACTCCTTGCAGAATCAACGATGGAGTTATAGATTTCGTTTTCTACAGTAAACCGTAGGAGTCTTGTAGTCTAATAAATGTTCTTAATGAGTTTTTTTTTTAGCGAAAGTGGAACTTTCGGTTTATGTTGTAAATAGGTTTGATTAAAGAATCTTGGAACACTGCTGTGAGCTAAGTAAGAGACATTTTTTAAAGTATCTGGTACAGTTTTGTGGATGGCTTTTATTGTATTCAATGGAAGAATTTCTGGCCTTTAGGAATATTTTTGACCGTGATTTCAAAACGTACATTATTCATGTTGTGTCAAAAAATCATAAAATTGTAAATTTTGTCAAAAACAAAATGTATTGTAAAGCCGTCACTTTCAGGCTATTCAGCAGCCTGTATGTGGTTTTCACGGTTCTGGTGATTCACCATGTCATTTCAATGCAAACGATGTTCATCAATCACGCTCAAAATAAAAAATCACGCTTAACGAAACTGACGTATGGAAGAACGAGTTGCTTTTCCATTAATTTATTTAACACTGTCACATGAATGTCGCCACAATAGGGGGGGAGCAAAAGCCATTTCAAAACCGTTCCTGTTTGCATCACCCTCTACTGACAGAAAAAGAAAATAAAACTAAGATACAGAAAAAATATTCGGCATGGTAATCAGGGAGAATGTTTAAAACTTATTAGTCAAAACATGTTCCTGCGTCAGGATTTGACGTAAGTAACGAGTAAGTAATGGCTGAATCCATTGTATATATAAACTATAGTACTACAACTTGAGGTGCGCCATCTATCGACGAAAAAAACTAAGCTCTAGAATACCATGGGAAGCAACAAAAACAATTTCCACCATTTTAATTGTTGTTGTTGCATCCAATTCATGGTATTCTAGAGCTTAGTTTTTCGTCGATAGATGGGGTACCTCAAGTGGGAATCCTATAGTTTATACATATATGCAACGACGCGTTCACCTCAGCGCCAGCGTCGCGTAAACGTTACGTCGAACAACCTTTACGGACGCGTCGAGATGAAAGATGACATTTGAGTAAATCAACTAATCGAAAATATTAATTCTAAGGAAACAAACAATTTTATTAAATACATATTTTATTATTGTTTGTCTTAAAATTTAGAATGGATATAGAAAATCTAATTTCAATTATATAAGTTTTTTGGGAAAGTGGTTTATACTGCTTTTTTTATAATGTGAGGAAATTGACAAAGAGGATTCCAATCAGCGTTGGTTTGTTCGGGAGTTAAATCTCAAAAGGGATGAAGAAGGAATCTTCGCCCTGAATTTCGAAGCGATGAAAGAAAAAGATCTTTTGAGTTGCTTCGGGCACTCATTGACCCTCACCTAGAAAAAAAATCTATGAACACAACGTCAAACGCGCGCAAATGTTAAAATAATTCAACTTTTGTTTCACCTTCGCTTCATGCTACGTGGTTTGTGTACTTACTTTTTGATGCTCGTAACGTTAAAGCTCAACGCCTCATTGTGAGCACCATTACACGAATTCCTATGTCTGAACTTAAGCGTTCTGTCAAAGCGAAGCTCAAAGCGTCGCGTCGTTGTTAAGCAGGCATAATGAACTGAATTATACGCCCAAAATATTGAACAGATGCTTATTGCATCCCATCCCAAACGACAGCTTCGTAAGTGGAATTCTTATAATGTCCTTGATTTGGTGTTGTACAAATATTCATAATCCTAATAAGGCTTTCTTCAAAAGACATTGAAAATTTAAAAATAAAAACGCGCTTCTTTTTAGATAAAAATTAAGAATATGAATGACAAACAAAAATAACAGGCAATTGTATTTATTAAAATATTAAAATATTCAACTTTTCCTTTGCTTCCATTGCCACGTTACGTACGTTACATTTTGATTACTTCTGTCAAAACAAATTTTGAACGACAATGTGGTTCTGTGATTGCTTACAATAAATGTCTATGTTCCAAACGCCTTTCAACGCTAGCCACAAAACAGCCTTGTGTTTTCCGCTTATAATCCTCGGCAGCCATGACTGGGGATGTATGCGCATTTCACCCCTGTACTCAATCGTTCTAATATAAAATAAACAGTGGTAGAAGTAAACTAAATTAAAATAAAAACCCATCAGCAGATTTCTAGCTTGAAACCAAAAAGTAGAAAACCACATTTATCGGTCGTTGGGTGTTCTCTTTCTATGCTGCCAACACCAATATTAATTTCATTGAAATCATTTACATAACTATATGTGTGCTCTCCTAACAGATTCCACGTTAATAGAGATTTTAAGCAAACGGCAATATACTTCTTTCCCTCTCGCTCCTATAGTCAAAATCAAATGTGAAATCCTACTTTGAGGGAAAACAACAACTGGAAACAACAACAACAACAGGAAGAATTTAATTGTTTTCCCTCAAAGTAGTGATTTGACATTTCTGTTTGACGTATTCGCAAACTTCTCTATTGATGCGATTAATAAAACGTCACGCAAAGTTAGGTTAGGTCAAATTGATTGTCAGCTATAAAGGGGTACAACCTGACACACTCATGTAATCCAAAAGATTAGTGTTGGGACACCATAACGTTTGGGCCGTTTCCCATAAAAACTTACAAACTTAGAAAAAATTAGAGCTTCTAACAAAGCGCACACGATAATTTATATACAAATCCATTAGTTTCTCAAAGTCATAAAAATAGGATTCTCCTTAAAAGAGGACATAGGAGATGGTCATTTTGTCTCCTCTTCTTTTTAATCAATACGCGGCTTTTGCGAGACTGAAATTTTGTTAGTTAGGGTAAACACCACCTCCCACCACATCAATTGTTTTTGAACCATTACCGACAAACTGAATTGGTTCTTTTTCAAGAAATGCATTTTCCTCTAAGAAGAATCTAGAGGGTATGCTACTTTGGAGGTTATTAAAGAAGAATGGCGCTGCTGTCGTTAAAAAGATTGGTAAACTACGATGAAAACCATGCTAATACCATGTTGCTCGCATGGTATTACCATGGTTTTCACTGACACATATGTACATATGTGGTATACTCGAATGTTATGCAATAGACTACGTAGAGCTCTAAAGACTCCACTTACTGCCAATGGTTTTTTTTGCAGGAGAAGGGAGCTACTGTAGCTTAATGATTGACTGACAGACGAAAAATGTATTCCTAGTTTGCAGTGAAGTCATCTAAAATAAGGGTTCGCACTTTGACTTTTCGAAAACAGTGTTTTCTACGAGTGGAGTCTGGCATCTTCAATCGATTCAGATAAAAGCTGTGATAGCATCAACCGTCGCATAAGAGACGGCAAAGCCCTGCTATCCCAACAAAAATTAAATAATTTGTTTGCTTCCTGTTAAATATTTATCCAGTTAATTTGTTGTCATTTGAAATAATCGACTTTTTGATCGCCTATAATTTTGTAGAAAAATATAGTCAATCAAAAAAGATGTTTGCAAATTGTTGTTCTAGTTTCGACAAGATAAATATTATATTTAATTTTTTTTTGCAATAGTAGGTACTTTAAAATACATAACCCTGATAAGACCCTGTCCAATTGCATATGCGCCTCCATGCATTTATCTATAATCACTTATAATTTTACTATTAAAACCAACTCTAAAATATCAATAATTTATCAATTCAATGAAAGTGAACCCACACTGCAATTTGTTTAAAAAAGATTTAACAGAATGTACAAAATCCTTGTAAACTTAAACTATGCTTCCACCACCAACACCGCCACCGATTCCATCTACTTCCTCGTCACATTCGCGAACTTCTAAATTGCAGCATTCCATGCAAGTTAATTGCTGTAATTTGTATGAGCAAAGACACACTACTTGTACATGTATACACATATCTACATGTACATGTAGAAAAATGCAAGGTCAGAGGACTATACGCGAGTATCGTGAGGAGCTGATCGAAATTGCATATTACATCGTGATGGCCAATTAAATTGGATAGCAGTTGAAGTGATTATACTTATAACGTCGGTCGGGATAAAAACATGAAGTTCAATTATATACACTTAACTCGTTGAAGTCGATAAAAAGTGGGATAAATGTTCAACAATTTACCGTACAATACGTAAATGATGTATTAACGACGCATGTTAACGAAATCGCCTACTTAAGTATTAGATTTAATTAATTGTACTAGAATGTGTAGGTTGGAAAAAAAGAAACTAGAAACTACCAATACATTTCGTTAAGTCAAGTTTTTCGATTAATTAAATAAATATAAATGGATATTATGGAAGTGTCAACATCAATTTCAAGCACAAATAAATCTGTCCAAATCCAATTAAAATGGAGTAGGAAAACTTAATCACAAAATAATCATATTTTTATACACAAAAATCTAGTATCTTAACGTGTTTCGATGATCCAAATATAACATCGATAACATTGTCATTAAAGGAACTTGTTTTTTTTTTTTGCATTTCAAGCCACCAACACTAGGCGGAGCTACTGTTTATTATGCAACATGGTCAAAAACTTTCGAGTAGCATTGACCGCTAAGCAAGGTTAATAGTTACTACATAACGGTGGTATAATTAAACTCTATTAATCATGACGGCTTCTTTGGTGTCAGCCAATTAATCTCTTCCTACTACGAGGTCATTGTAGCATTGCAATCAGTCGATAACAATAATCTTCATTAATCGATGCAACAAATCGAAACAAATGCAACAAACAACGATCATTTAACAATCATCTACTACAAACCATCGAGCACATGCAGCTCTCGATGGATTAACAACCATCATCTATCTCACAGTTACATAACTTTGTATAGCGGTAGCCATTAGGTATATTGTATGGTATCTGTGGAGCTGCAGGTAATTGACAATCAACGTAATTCGCAATCTTATTTGGATTTGGAATTCCCTGATTCCATTGCGTCCGAATCAGAAATATCACGCTATTATACCCCAGAACCATCCAAAATCCAATAACAACATTGCACATCTCTAGTTACATCTGTGTGCCTTGTGTTTTGCTTCCATGCCATCAATTTATCGGAATGGAGTTGTGGACTTCAACTTGAACTTCTGACTGGTTCTAGAGACATTATAATGTTGAACGTGTATTTCTGGTTCTAATCTCCACCAGTGAGCCGTGAGTTAGCGATATAAAATCTTGATAATACCGATATCGACACAGGGAGTCTGCTGAGCGCACATTTTGGATTACTGTATAGAACCCACATTTGGTAGAGAACCTCGTTAGCTGATGGATATACGTTGGATAAACGGTGGTGGTGACGGCCACGGGCTGAGCCGGGCGCCAGCAACTGCTGCTGTTGTGGAAGGAAATAATATAATGAACTTGGCCAATTCATGGAGGTGAATGTTGCTCCACTGGATTTTATATATTTGTGTCTGCTGTATATCGTAAAGGTACCGTTGCATAATTGATACAAATGTGTACTTCCAGTGGCCGTGGCTGTGGCTGATGTTGAGCTAGAACTCGGTAACTGGGTCAGGAGGACCAGTTTCGTGGGTTCTTCAAATTCAAATGCTGACTATAGGAATCGTGTGTGTACTGTCTTACAAAGAGCAATCCACTGAGAGATTTATAAACAATTAACATGAATCTGTGCATGATGATGGAACTGGATTTGCCTGCGTCGTCGGTCGTCATGCAGATGATGCGGCAGATGTAGGTATGTTTTTTTTTTCTTTTTGTATTGATTGTGGATTGCCAGGAGATTGGCAAGTATTTTGTAAGATATGCTGCTTCTTTAAGGAGGAAGATTGAGAATATTATCAGTTAAAAGAAAAGGGGTATAGAATGAGTTGAAATGGGAATTGTGTCAGACTCTGGAAGATGTAGATATGATGACGATGGAATAACCATTTTAAGTGGTTATTCGTGAAATTATCCTGTGGATTTCATCATGTGAGGTAGAAGTATTTTTTGACATTGAGGTTGATGCTAACGAGTTTCGTTTGTGCATAGATTGCATCCCAAATAGAGGTTTTCATGATGGATTTGGTGTCAGATGTTTAACGGAGGCACGAATAGTGGGATTTTCAGTTATGTTAACAAAAACAAAATTAGTAAAGAAATTTAAAAAACTTCAATTTCTGTTCGAATTTAGATTAAATACACATTTTTGTTTCGATTTAATTTGTATGAGGTTTCGGTGGACCCTTAAAACAATTAATCCCAAAATGAAAGCTTAAGTCCACGCTTTTTCTGACCTATTTTTGATATGCCTGATGTCATTTAGGATGTTAGGTGTTTAGAAGTCATAAAAAATCTCAGAGCAATCCTGAAACCTAAAAACATTTTGAGCTCATATATCAGTAAACAGGAAAAGATGCACCTATGGATTTTCTGAAAATGAATTGGATAGATATTATTTCCGTAAAATAATAGTACATAGAGTGGGGCAGATGTTATGTCTGTTTCACAGGCTCGATCGTGTGCGATTTGGAAGAGAAAATTATTAAGGTAGTAGAATTGAATGTTATTTCCGTTACAGAATGGCGCCCAACGTGGGGCAGGCTTTATTGAATGCTTCACGGGCCCCAATAGATGGACAAAAATATTGACGTATTGGACCCAAAGAAACGGCTCAAGCAGAGTAAAGATGGACATTTAGTTTGTGGAGCTGTATCGATTGATGAATAGATAAGAAATAATGGATGTTTTTTAGACGTGTGGTTTTCAAGAAGAAATAAAACGCCTATAATTTCATGTTATGGCCAAGCATTTAGCCTTATTAAAAAGATAAGGGTTTGTCATAATATTTTTTTAATGATTTCAGGCAAGTAGCTACCGCGGCTGGTTCGAAAAAATTTCAGCCGAGAGGCCCAATTTTCGACTACTTTTTGCAGTAATTGGGGCCATGTGTCAGCAATAACGCGCCGAATATTCTTTTCCAAGGCGTCAATCGTCTCGGGCTTATCTGCGTAGAAAAGCGACTTCACATAACCCCATAAAAAATAGTCCAGCGGTGTTAAATCGCACGATCTTGGAGGTCACTAAAAGTTTCCTTCAATAAATTGCGTTCTCCATTGGCTATAACATTATGGCCGGCTTTATTTTTGAAGAAATATGGACCAATGATTCCTTCTGCGTCAGCCCATAGAGTTTTGGTAATAAATTTGCACGATTTGCAAACGTTGTTCAGGAGAAAGTCTATCCATTTTGAAATGTCAAATCAAACTGAGCATAAATCAAGTGACAGCGCTGTCAAAAGACCAACTCCGAAAAAAGTATTGCCAGATTGAAAACCACACGTCTAAAAGAAACATCCTTTACATGACAGAAAAATCTGGAAGATACTGAGGAAGTCTCATGTCCGTAGAATTCGTTTTTTTTGTCACTACGAATTTGATGAGTTTTCAAATAAACACACTTCTATAGTATGGGGGAAATACTGCTGAAGCTGATAGAATCCCTAATGGAATTGTTCAAGGCTTTAAGCAGATGAGTTGATTAGAAAGTATGCACCAACGTCCAACGCATACAGAAAAATGATGGCAATGTAATGGTACATGTCTGATGAATGGATCCTCAGTTTTCAAAAAAGAAAGTTTTTGCAAAAGAATCGTTGGTCACTGACACGAGAGTTATCACATGAGGTTGGTATTCAATTATCCTTCGATTGAAAGTCTCTTGATTTACGGGTTATGTTGCAACATTGATCAAGTCAGAATGAACAATTTAAGAGTGCAAAACTGGAGGAAGTAAGCAGTTAGTTGTAGGCTGGAGAGACCTATTGGTTAAGGCTAAAATCCACTTGAATATATGGCAATGGGGCATTGGACTTGCAGTTGCGTCATCCGTGAATGCATTGACGTCACACAATGTACAAATTTAACAGACATATAATCTTAAATGAAAAGTGTTGAAGGAATGCAAAATATCTTGTGATAAGAAAAATGCACCATGGCATCCACAAATCTTAACATATTTTAATGCTATATTTTTTTCTACAAAAATTGTATCGCGATAGATTGAACTATAATAGGCCTTTAATTAATTTCAAATTAGATAATCTCATCTCTCCCAAAGGAATTCTGCACACGAAACATGGACAAATCACAAAATCTAGACACTAACTTACATCAAATTCCTTTAGATTCCCAAATGCTGCACATCGCTGCGTTGAAAAGTGATACAAGAATCCCAACTAAACTGGACGTTAAGAGATGTCTTTGTTCTTATTCAGATAAATCCAATCCATTTTTTTTTTCTAAACTCAAACACGGCACGTTTACCAAACAATAGAACTTTGGACTGAAAAGTGATGAAATTTGCAAAATGAATTCAAATCAGCATAGAAGCAGCTCATATTGTTTCTTTCGAATCCGATTAAAATTTTATCGCAAAACGGGAAACCGAGCTAAATTCCATTTAATTGCGTCTTAAATGCGTAGAACCACTCGACACTTATCTAGATAAGGCTTTAAATGCATGTTTTTTTTTTTTTTAGATATTCACAAATTATTTTATCACTTTAAACCAGCGAATCGTTTACTCATTGGATTTATTTTTAGGTATACATTTCACTGGACATTCAACTCTTAAATTGCACTAAACAAAGGATATCACAAGAACACTCAAATTTTGAGGTGTTTTGGAGATTGATGCATTGCAATCTTTTTTTTTTTTTTAATAAGACCACCAGGGAAATCAATATTAATTATTATTAGAAGCACTTGCTACTGACATTGTGTGTGCTTCCATCAAGACACCGCACCATATACAACACCGAAACACTGGCCAATCTACTGGTCTTACACTGTATAATGAACCACTTCAATGGACATGGACAATCTACTCCAGATTTGCATTTATGCTAAATTAATCATTCATTCGTCAAGCGCGTCCACTAAAAATTGAATATACGTTCATTTACAACAACAAAAAACAACAACAATAACAATAAAAAACAGCTGTCACTGTCACAGTAATGAACTAACGAGAGGGAACAAATCAGTGAGTATTCCATTGTTGTATATAGCTTGACTGGACAGAACTTATTTGTACGAGGGTTTGGGACTGGCGACTATCGAGTAGTATGAGGAACTGGGGATTCTACTATGATAAGAGAGAAATGTGGGTACATTAATATGATGGAGATATCAAAACCAGACACTGGCTGATTGGCAGATTGACGACGTTTTGCATTAGTCATGATGATGAGGAAAATTGTTTTTTTTTTTTCTTAAATTGAAATAATGTTAAGTATTTTGATGATACATTTATGTTTGGTAAAACTTACTTGGGTGACTAGAGCTTTGGTCTCTGGTGTTGTACTTTCAAGGAAAACATTCTTAAATTCTCTAGGACTAGATAGTTTGAATTCAGATGCTGAGGCAATGAACGCTTGAATTTCTTGAAGACTCTTATCGGCAATTTCCGCTGATACGGAACATTTTTCTATGCGTTGCGTGGCAAGGAGTTCTACACCGTTGGCACACCATTTATTAGCCTGTAAAATAAAAGAAAAATACAATATGAATTTTAAATATTTTTTAATTGAAATTTACAATTTTTTGTATTTGTCAGGACTCCCTTCAGCAGTTACTTCAAAACATTATTTAAAAAGTTTCTTACACATTTTTGAAACAACTTAAAGCAATATATTAAGTGCAATTTATTTCGTTAAACAAATACGATACCGTTTCTTTTATACAATGTTGTAGTTTACAAAATCCAACTGAACTCTCCGACATTAGTCATTGTATATATAAACTATAGTATTCCCACTTGAGGTGCGCCATCTATCGATGAAAAACTAAGCTCTAGAATACCATGGGAAGCAACAACAACAATTTCCACCATTTTAATTGTTGTTGTTGCTTCCCATGGTATTCTAGAGCTTAGTTTTTCGTCGATAGGTGGCGCTCCGCAAGTGGTAGTACTATAGTTTATATATAGGTACAATGCATTAGTTCATGTCTATGGAAACTAAGCTGATGACAAACTAATACATTTGTGATTTTTAATTATCATTGTTACAAAAGGTTGAACGACAGTTAACATTGATTCCTTAAAGTAAGAGAAAAAGAAGTTGACTGTGCACTTTTACATACAGGAGTGAGGCTTTTGATGGCTTAGAAAGCTACGACTCTACTTTAAATTTTGTATTTTGGCTTCAATTTTATCAAAGTGAAACTTTTTCCCATCGCCTCAAATTTGTTCGTTCATCTGTCGCATGTCGCAATATGGAGGCGCCATATAATATATAGCACTCTCAATAAGACGAATGTTTGGTGCGCCATTTATGGACGAAATTCGCAAACACTGATTGGTGAGTTAGGAGTGGTTTTTGTCTCGATTGCCATGGAAAGCAAAACCAACAATAAAAGACATTTGATGTAAAATAGATACGACAACTAGCGCCGTCATTGACGAAGTTCAGAACTAAAAAAACATGTTCCATGAAATTACTATACAAATGTATATACTATACTATATGTAATTTTATTATACAATGGGCTTTTGATGAACTATCATAAAAGATGATGGTTAAGTACCAGTTGAACAATTGAGGTTCAGCACAGAACCTCGTTTTTAAATTCTTGATCAGTGGGTCAACTTTATTTAATCCTCCAAAATCGGTGGGTTAACTCTTGAACCACTCTTGAACCACCACCTTAACATTAATTATGCAAACACGAACCGAGGTAAATCGTTTTTAATTTTGATCCGAAGAAGAACCACGATTGTACAACTGGCCCTAAGAAAGCTAAGAATACATGGCTCTAGCTTAAATTTTGTATTTTCAATTCAATTTTATTAAAGTGAAACTTTTTTCCATCGCCTCAATTTTTTTCGTTCATCTGTCACTTGTCGCAATATGGCTGCGCCTATGGCTCGCATCAGCTGACCGTGTAGCAATTCTATTCTCACTCATTTGTGCATGTGCTCCGCGGCATGTGTGTGTTTGATATAAATGTTGTTGTTCACTTGATCGTAATGACACCGATACAGCTAGTGAGTCAAATAAACCAGTAAACAAGGGAAAACCCAAGAATAGTGCGAAACGTCAATAATCCGAAAAAAGTTTCACTTGCATCGTGGTTTTTGGAAAAATAAAATTATGTTTTTTGTACAGTTACGATTATAGCACAATGCTTTAATGTACTGTAGCTTTCGCTTATGTTTTTATATGTGTTTTTAATTTTTTGATTTGTTTTTAACCATCAATTTTCATGTTTTATCGAAAAAGAGGATTAATTGTTTTTTTGATCTACATCAATTTCATGGACAATCTTTTACACGTAGGTACTAACACAAATACCTACAACAAATTCCTTTCCCTAAAAAATATTTTGAAAATCTGAAGGTGATAGTAGTTTTGAAACACAACAAAACAATTAGAAATTAATTTGAATAGTCAATTTAGTTCCGTTTTTGGTGCGACGACAGACATTTTGAATTTCAAAATGTATTATGAAAAACGATAAGCTATCGTCGCGTCAACTCATTTATACAAAAACTCAGGATTTTCAAATGACTAGAATATCGAAATTCCTGATGAATACTAACCTTTTCAACTCTCTCCATAAGTTCTCGATTTTTGCTTAAAATTTCGAGCCGCTTACACAATCGCTCGTGGATTATATCACAAACTCGAGCTAATTCATCACATTTTGGTTGCACGATTTCCCAGGGATATGCTCCTCGAATGCCAATCAATTGCTGTCCTGCAGATATCACTTGTTCGGCACGTTCAATGTCTGTTTCGCACATTTTTTGGAAAGCTTTTGTTTCTTTAATCAGCGTGTCAACCCTAACGACAGTTTCACCGATTTCTGTCATATCTGCAACTGTCTTCAGATGAACATCGAAATTTGTCTAAAAAAAAAAAAAATATTGAACAATATTTTAGAATAAAACGTAGATGCTAATTCTAACCAAAAAAGAAACTCACTTGTAACTCTCGAAAATCTTGTTCGAACCGCCTTAATTCGAGACACTGTTTCAGGCGATTCTTATGCGTCTTCCAGAATTCATCGAAACGTCTCTCGGTCTCCTCCAGTTGCACCAAAAGTCTGCGGTAATCGCGACAATCATCAACAATATGTTGCGCAACATTTTGATGTTGCTTCATCATTATATTCCCTGCACTGGGTCTGTTCGTTCGATTTGCATATTTTTGTTTGTTTTGTTTTTTTTTTTTGGTTTGGGTATGTTCGTTCATATATTTTTTTTTTTTTGATTAAATTGATTTTTAACGCGGTGCAAAAAAACCCGACGAAACAATGTTTTTGTCATAACAGAAAGAGAAAAAGAGGAGAGACAACAATATGTTCACAATGAGCGATGAATGTGTGAGAAACTGGCACATAATTTTTGTTTTTTTTTTCTTAAAGTCGATCCGAAGGATACAATTTTTATTATTTAAAAATAAACAAAATAAATGTTAAGTGTATTATGTTTTGGTGGATTTTATTAGGGATTTTTTGTGTTAAATGTTTGTGTTTTAAATGTGAAACTAATGTTGTATGGTTTGTAATGGATAACTTAAACATTTAAACACTTAATTTTGAATAAAGCCACATTTAGTAGATCGGTTAATTGAAACAAATAAAGCGCTCGCTTGTGCCTCCCCCCATGAAGCATGTGTTGAATTTTTTAAAATGTTAAAGCTGTGCAGTGCATTGATTGGCAGTTAAGAAAGTTTTGAAAATAAGACGACCAGGAAGGAAAAACGTTTTAACGTTTTTCTTTTTTTTTTTTAAATTTTGTTCTCAAAACTAACTTAACGAAAGTGTTAAAGAAGATGTGTTTTGTTGGTGAGTGTTGATGTTTTTCTTGGATGTTTCTATATTGTCTTAAGCAAAAGAACTTACTTGTTAAAAAACACATCATGCACAAAGCAACGTCAAGATTTTAAAAACTAACGTAACTTTTTTCTATAAACTTTAAATTAAGAAAACTAACTTGCATGCAAGACCGCCAACACATATAGCTCGCTAAAGAGCTTTTTTCTGTTTTTTTTTTATTTAACGTAACATTTTATTTAACACGGACATAGATTTAATTTATTTTTAAGAATTTTTATGTATTAAAGGGATAATTTTTTTTGGATAAATATTTTCAATTTGTACAAAACCAGTGCAGAGTTATATTTAAGGATAAAAATATGTAGGGATGACAAAAAGTTTTATAGACTGTAAATACTTCTTCTAACAACCTTTGCCCCTGACCAAACAAATTATGTTTTACATTTCACATTATATTAGCTTTCTTTGTTGAGCCCTGAAGTTGATCTGAAGCGTTTTTTGTTAACTCTGATCTTGTCATAGGTAACGGATTTTTTAATTTGATGAATAATGGCTGAACTACAATAGTTGGAACGACGACGGCGGGCGCAGCGAGCCCGTCCGTAATTGTGCGAGAACAAGCGATTCGTATATCACGCCCGAAATAGCAGATTGCTCCGTTTCGTCAAAATTCGATCAGTTTAGTTTACGGATGTAAACTGCACTCGCTATCGCATTTTACGGACGAAAATTTGACATCTGATTGTGAATGGATATGATAGTGAGAGGTATGTTGACTTTGTTTGTGTGTTCACAGTCATCTTACAGGTTGGACGGCAACGTTTCGTTCGGTTTTGACACTAGCTTCAAGTGACGTCAGTTTTACTTTGAGAATATCATTTTAGTTTTTTCAGGAAAAACTAAAAAGAACTATATAGATCGAAATCACTTAAAACGGAAGTCTTAAATTTAGTGTTTCGAATTAGACAACCGTGGCGTGTGACTTGCACATAAAGAAAACAGGGTGTTTCACAAGTTTTGTAGCTGTCAAAAAATATTGGATAAACTTAGGTTAAATACCAAAGAACAAAGCTATTGTTTAATTCAGTATTTATTTGCTTATCTGCCTCAGCTGAGCACAATGGTGTAGAAGTGGCACTGTGGAACGTAGCACTGTCAAAGTTAAATGTACGTAATTCGTATTGCACCGTTACAATGTGAAGTTGCAGATGCAGCGCAGAAAGTAGCTGAAGTACAAGTCGACTTGACTCGAACTTCAAGAACCTGCTGCTCAGCTAAACAACAACAACCGAGATGGCAGATATGATTTTTGTTTAAGTTCGTTGCTACTTTGGCGTGACACTGGCGAAACTGACAAACCTTACTGCACATGAATAGACGCTTTCGAAAAAATTAAATCAGTGAGATATATTTTTGTAGTTGTTCTTCTTGAGCGGATTCTGAATTCCAATCAAGAAGCAACATTCACTTTTCAGAATCGTCGGTAGCGTCATATTTGTACGAATGGAACTGTTTGAGAAGACTTCCGGACGGTTTGATTCTTTGTTTTTTTTTTTTTTTTTGCTGTTAGTAATCTTGCCGAGTATAGCACTTAAGTTAAAAATAAGAGAACGAGGCTACAATCACGAACTGTTTCATATTTTTCAGCAAACTCATTTATTTAAGACTAACATTGCATCCGCAACATTCTAGAACTATCGGTTAAGGCGGCATATTTAGTCCGATTTTCATTAAGAAAGTAGAAACACAAAAGATCACAAAATTACTGGCTCCGGAATAAGGCGACTAGTGACTAGTGCCATTAAGGTTTAAGGCTTCACGAAGCGGAGCCAACAACAAAATATGAAATGCTTAGTCAATAATAGGAGAATGATTGTTTTAAGTCAGGAATCAATGACGTCACTATACCGTTTGTTAATTTCAACTCAGCTTCACCAAATCATTTCAACAGTAAAAATTAAAATAAAAAAATGGTGTCATATCATTTTTTGATTCCTTTGAATGGTTTGTAGACAAAGGAAGAAGTGTGGTTGGGCATATTTTTGAACAGGTCAATAAGGTTTCTGAATTTCTGTAAATTCTTTTCAGTCAAGGAACTTGCACTCGGAGCTACAGTGTTAGAAAAAGATAACTTATTTCCATCACTTACACTTACTCACTTACTTACAGCCCTTTGAAAGCTTTTCTTCGAAAGATGTTCTTTTTATCAAAAACTTTACTAAAACTTAACATGATATTCTCAAAGAGATCAGTATGGTTCAAAGAAAGATTTCCACCTCTTCCTTTCTTTTGTGCCTTGGTTGGAACATTGGGAATTGCAGTGGCATACCTTTTCCCAAGTGAAAAGTCTCCATTTTAATCGAATCAGATTTGCAATATCTATAATATTATCATCAGACACTATTAAACTGTTGACATCAATGCCTGCTAGGGGCCGCTGGCGCTGCTATTGTCACATGATAATATAGAGGGCACCACAATCAACAGTACGGGGAAGGCTGATTTACTGTGAACCATTAACTGTTGTATGCAATTCACTGTGAGAGACAGTTCACTGCGATGGACAATTCACTGTGAGCATTTCAAGCAGATTTTTTTTGAAAATTAAGAACTTCAGCTTGGGAAATGTGTTCAGATTATAAAGAGCTCGGTAAAAGGAAAATGCTTACTGAAATCGATCAATTGGAATGATTTCTAGGTGAATTTGTTCAGTGAGAAAATTTGCGTTAAAAAATGAATTATAGAACACAACTGAAAATAACTAAATTTAAACCCAAATCGCTATTAAAACTTTGTGACAAGTCCATTGGTTTTGCGGGTGAAACTATTTCAAAGTTGGTGAAAAAAAATATACGGTTCAATTTCCCGAAACAGGATAACTTGTCTCATTGTGAATTTCCCCGAAACTTTTGATCTTGCATTTTCGAAGTATAAAAAAAAAACCTTTTCAAACAATTTTTTGTCATCCTTACATCATTACACATTTAAAAAAAAGAATTTAAAACAGTAAATAGGCAAAGAAACCAAACCCAATGCCCGAGAAATAGTAGAAAGCTAAGTTTAACTACCAAAAAAGAAAATACATTACCGCTCAATAGAGCTGACATTGCCAGTTCTTTCGGAAAACTCTTTAATTTCATCATTCGCCTTGATATTGTTGAGAAGACTTTCACCGTGTTTCGCTGCTCCTAATATTTCTTCCTAAAATTATACAAAGTCAAAGATAACACATAAATACAATCCTTTTATACAAAAAAAATAAATATGCATTTCAACCTTTAACCGATCGTAGTCGGCTCCTTGATCATCCAACAATTTTTGTGTAGCATCAACAGAATTTGGGAATTCCGTATCGTGAATAACTTGGATGAAAATATCCAATTCATTCGAGACTTGATGTGTTAGACTTGAGAACTTTTCCAAGGACTATAAAAAATAGGAAAAGATTTCAATTTAATATTTAAATCAATTAAAAAATAAATATTTTCTAACAATTCTTTGTTGAATCCATTCATGGTGCGAATAGAGTAGGGTTCCACCCATATCTATCGTCAGCTGAGACTTATCGAGATACTCATGCAGATCGGTGAGAGCTGAACATATGACTAGACGAAAACGATATTCATCTTTGGAAAACTTTGTACTGACCTGAAAATGGAAATGAGATTTTTTGAAGTATTTTCATTTAGGTTTTCAAAATTCTTAAAAATTTTACCTCTGAAATAGTTCTTTGAAAAAGTCCTGCTGGCCTTAAAACATAAACAACGTGAACGATTCCAGGAAAATAGATCTAAAATGATGGAAACATTTCAAAAAATTGTTTGCTTTGAATGGCAAGGAATTTTACCGATATTTTGTGAAGAACAGCTTTGACTGACGTCCATTTGTCTTTCCGCCTGTCAATGATGAGGTGGTATCCATAATCGGCATCGTGCATACTGAAAATAAAAACATCCATTAAATCTATACACATAAATAAAAATGTAGTGTCTGTTTGCATTTTTAAAATATCAGCTTTTTACTAAATGCATATGAAAGAATAATTATTTTCAAAACATTAATGAATTTTGGCGGAACGAAGTTGGCCGGGTCAGCTGGTCTCATATATTATAAGATGTGCTGGAAGAAGGAATGTTGGAGAAGAATTAAAAGGAGATACCAATGCACATGGGTATTGTGTCCCTGTATATCGCAATTCGAGGGAAACATTCAGCCTGGAAAAGCAATCCACATTCGTATTGTGCGCTAAGAAAGTAGTCTCTACACTTGACAGTTGATCTGAAATGAGGCTCAAGAGTAAGTTGATGGAAATATTCAGCGAAGGTGGTATTACTGGGTCGTTGTTTCAGGGGAGCAATGAAACTAGCTATTTCGCTGGAGCATGGAACATGATGTTGATGATGATGACGATGTCAAAGGGAAATAATAATGCTTTAGCGATAGAAGACAGCATTGAATGTTCAACGAGATCATTTTTAAGCATGACGAAGAGTATAGGAGACAGAAAGGAGCCTTGAGGCACACTAGATTTTTTTTTGTGAATATCAGATTGAAAACCGTCTAAAATAGCGGGAACAGAAAAGTGCTAAAGTTATTTCTAATCTATTGAAGAAGGTGTTCGTCGATATCAAACGAAAGGACTTTTGATAAGAGGGCTTGGTGCCAAAATCTTTGAAATCAAGCGCAATAATTTTACTTTCCCTAAAACGATGTAAAGATTGGTTCCACTATTTGATGAGATACACCATCATGTCACTTCTTGTTGACCTACTGCTACTAAAACCATACTGCCGGTGATTAAGAAGTTCCCTTCAAGATATTTCTTGATCTGATAAGTGATCAGAGCTTCCGTGATCTTGGAAAGAAAAACGTAAGTACAATGTGTTGGTAGTTCGAGGGTGATAAATATAAGCTTTTTTTATATCTATTGAAAAACTGTCCTTATTCAAACGAAACAAGTTCCCTTACCGTAAAAGCGGTTCTTCCACAGTTTGTACGATTCCTTGTACGAATAAAAACACTTTTACTGTAACTAAATATAATACCTGTGACACACTGCTGGTATCTATTTATACCGTGGTATTCGAGTATACCACCTACATAATGTGCCAGGGAAAACCATGGTAATATTACCCGAGCAACATGGTATTAGCATGGTATTGATACTTCATCGTAGTATACCAATCTTTTTAACGACAGCAGCGCCATTCTTCTTGAGTGATTTTTTTAGAACTGAACTTGTTTGCTGCTTTAACAGCGACCCTCTGAAATCATTTGTTGTGGTTTGCTTGTAAACAATGGCTGTCAACGTATACTACACAATACTGACGAGGATATAACAATATTAAAAAACAGCAATGGCGTGAAATAAGTGGACCTCTTCATTATTGAACAAAAAAAAATCATTTATAAAGCTAGATTATAAACTTACGATGGCACCGAAGTTAAGTATAAAATTAATTTTTGGTAATCAGCTTCTTCTAGCACGTGGAAATTATTATTGTCAGGAAATATAATTAATGGACATCCTTCAAGAGATCGTCCACCTTTAAACAGAAAAAAAGTTTATTATATTTCTTAGCACAAAAAAAGATTATGCATCTATTAGATGTTTTACCTGTGATGATGGCATGTTGCGGATGCAGTAAATCAGCAACATCAGCAATATTCAAAGGAATATCGCCTCCTCCGCCATTAATTCCACTCATTACAACTGACGGATTGATTTGTTCTAAAAAGGAGCTTATACTATCTGATGGATGATGTTGTGAAATTTGTGATTGTTGTAGGTGGTTTTGATGTTGTTGCTGCTGCTGTTGTAAATGCAATAGTGATTGTCCTGAACCGTTGCTTATTATCGACGATTGAAGTTGTGTTAATGATGTTTGTAATGTCCCATCTGATTGATGAAGAACTGTTTGGATTGATGCTGTACTGTTGACAGAAGACTGTGATTGTAGTACATGTTGGCGGGAAGCACTCATTACCATTGCTTTGGATTCGGCCAACGCGATTTCGACATCATTATCTGCTCGGGAAATTAAAATGAACAAAGAAATATTAAAACAATGGACAGGAAATTTAAGTGAAATTCAAAGCATTAAGGAAGAAGGTCTTTGTTATTTTTAAGGCATTATCTTAACATATTTCAGAAAGTTTAAGGGCGTGTACAGGACAAAAGCGTATTAATGGCGTGAATTAGTCAATAAAAGAGAGACATCACTGTGCCCTGTCCGATGGCAGGACATTTTGTGCAGTCATAAAGATTTTCGCAGGGAGACGCAGCTCCAAGCATTATCCTTTGAAAAGCCTGGACGGCTCCCTGCTTCGTGGACAGAATCAATGAACTTAGTATCCACTTTTCGGAATTTTTTCTGGATCCTCCTGCACCCATTATTATTTTTCCGTGCGAACCAAATTAGAACAACGCGTAGTTAAAATCTTCGCTCTTCCTGCTCTGTTATTGACTTCGAAAAAAATTTTCATACGCAGTCAAATAAAAGTTCAGTTCTGAGCAGTAGGAGTATTGTTGGGAAGACAGGTACCTATTATACCTAAAGCCCACGTATAAGAAGGTACAACATACTTTGTCCTTCCTAATGGTTAGCTTTCAGAAGCTTGTGAGGTCCAAAGCGGAGTTCGTCAGGGTAGCATTTTATCACCGCTTCTTTTTCTGTTATCAACGCATCTTGTTTTAGCTGATGATATATTTTGGCTTGCGATTAGGGTCCTAGGTCTACATAAGATGAGCCAACAACTTAGAAACTGAACCCAGTATGGTGGGACTTAGGATGAAAACATCCAAAGTCAAAGTCCCAGTTCTTTCACCTCACCTGACAGTAAATCGAGAAAGTTTACGGATTTTCTTCTTTTAAAAACATATTCTCGTCTGAAGGCTGAACCGAGCTTGATGAGAGCGAAAAATTCGGAAGTGAAAAAAAGCCCATATTATATGGAAAGGTGATCGCCGCTCAGAATAATTAGAAGAGCAGGCCGTATGTACACACTTTTACAAAACTATGATACGTCCTAATTCGCACAAGTTAGCCGACACCGCTCCTCATTCAATACGCTTTTGCTCTGATTGTATTCATACAGCGAACTTACATCGGAGCTTACTTCGACGGACGGTAAGAATTCACTCATTGTGTCTGTTGTAAGAACCTTGTACTAGAGCGATGCAATACTGGAGCATAGTATCGGCTAACTGGTGTTAAAATACTACTCCAAAGTGCTTGGAATTCACGTGAGAAAAAAGCTTTGGGATGAAAAGTCGTGGAAAAGTTTCAGCCAAAAGCTTTTTTCTTAGAGTTCTCATTTCATGCAATAATTCTGTAGTTCCTCATTGGTGCGTTCTTTTTCTAACAACAGTCAACAATATTGTTGAAATGTACAAAAAAAAAAAAATTGTTGAAGTGTCATCGCTAGGATTTGTTGGGTTTTTTTTTTACAAACCATTAAGGAACGATACGTTGTTTGATTTTGTTAAACTGTCAAACGACCACTTTTAACATTTTTTTGTAAATTGAGGAACTAATTAAATTATTCTCCTTCATTGACAAAATTGGCAAAAAATCCATTTTATTTCTTGTTGATCTTACTTACATACTAATGTTGGCTCCACTGTAGTGTGGTGATTCCTTGTTGATCACTCAAAGAAAATCAAGACTTTCTTGCTACTCAAATCGAGAATTCGTAATTTTTTGGTTTGATTTTTAATAAAGACTTTGAATTGTTAAAAAAAAAACGTATAAATTGACAGATCAACAATCTCAACTCACATCATGGAGGTGAGTTGGAAATGGTAACAAATCATAACTATTTGACACTTCAAGGTGAGTTAAGGAACGCTGTTTTGACGTCATATAGTTACAAATTGTAACTTAATTGGTTTAAAGGAACGCCTTTTTGTTGACTATGGTTACAAAAAAAACGCAACACATACCTAGAATATACTGTTTTGACAATTGGTCAACATTAGATTCGAGCAGAAAAATTATGCTTTTTTCGTATCAGAAGTGGGATTTTACAAAAACAAATGCCTAACAACCAAAGCCTCTCAATAAAGATGAATACAATTATTTGAAACAGATAGTTATGAAGAACATTTTTTTATGAGAAACTTTCTTCATATGAATTGCAGTCCTTTTTTCTTGAAATAAAAGGATCCAACACACATTAAATATTCCGAAGCATGACAGCTTCTTAAATATTAATTCTCCGAAATGTAAACACACAAATTCATTTTGTTTAACAGTGCCAAATAGCACACTTCATTTTGAAGATTGATACATTAATTTGCGGGTCGACCTCCACAAACAAAGCCCATTAAATAAAACCATAGCTTCACAAATCCAACTCTGGAATCACCTAATTCCAAAACATTATACGTCATAACAAGAACTTATAGTATTTTTGGCTCCATGTGCTCCCAAGACGTGTCGTCATTGTCGTCGTCGTCGCATATATTTATATACATTAATTTAATATTCATTTTATTACTCTCTTCCTACATTGCTCTTGATGAAGAAATGTAAATAGACGGGCACCCCCTCGTAATGTTGACTTTTATGAATTTAACCTACTTACCTCACGTTATAGGGTGTTTTCGACCTATTTGCGGAGGTAATAACATCTCATCAGCCACCATGGCACCCTATAATTTTACATTTATATGATATCTCAATTTATAGGGTTGTGGGGAAAATTACCATTCGAAAGAGCACCCAAATAAAGTTTTTTTTTGTTGGTGTTTGAATTTTAAAGCGTTTTTAACCTCATTTCATGGTTTTGCTTAAATTTTGAAACCCTTGTCCGTATCCGTTTCTCCTTTGAATGAAGAGAAGGTGTGAAAAGTTCGATAAAACATTAAAAACAACAAAAGTTGAACGATGGAAACTTTGAAACGAGGAAAATTAAAAATTTACACTTACACACCACTTACCGCACTTGAAAAACACTTTGTGTTGGGAATTTTTTAATGAGAAATATTAGTTATGAGAACAAAACACTAATTAAGTGTTGCCAGGCTCGTTAATCAATTTATCGTGGTTGTAATTTTTTAAGATTGTTCGCTTTTGTTTCAAAGTTATGTCAGAAGACTTTTGTTAATTTGTATGCTCTTTGTTGAACAATGCATTCAAAAAAAGGACGTACTTTAATTGTCCAAAGCAGACTTAAGTGGACAGAAGTCATAATTCTTTAAGGTCATAAACAGGATTCCAATAAAAATGTCACTTGGTAATTTTGGATTAATTTGTCAAGTTCGTGAAAGAAGAAAACTCGAGACATTTTAACAGTTGAGACATATTGTGAACTCTCCAAGACAGAAGTTATTTTTTTTTTTGACTCCAGCTCTTTGGAATTGATGCTTTCTGCTGGGACTAAAAAGGAAGGAAATTTATGATAGATTATAACGTCTTCCTTCAGCAATAAACTGAGTAAGAGTCACATTGTTGGTTTGCTCGTATTTTATACTCTTTTTCAGATACCTCCATCCAGAAGTGGACACTAGATATTGACGTTATAATGTCTGTCACGGTAGGTAAAACATAAATGGACACCGTTTAAATACTTGAGCCTTACAGATTACGCTGATGATCGGAAGAAGTTATATCGCTATGCTTCGATTCCATTATATCAAGAAGGCCCGAGACTTTTGTAACCGTATAAGAAGTTCTGAAAATTAATTTGCCAGGTATCATAGAAAGCATTAAGTTTTAAGAATCGATATCAGTCTCTATTCTACGATTACGTCAGAAATAAAGATCCGGGGTAAATGTCATGTCCATAACGAGGCTAGTGTTACGGGGAAATTATTTAAGTGGAAGAATGTTTGCTGGAACATTTGTTTAAAGAAGAAAGAATAGTTTTTGCTTCACAAATATTTTTGATAATTTTTTGCCTCCAATAATTTGTATGAGCTTTTCTAAACTCTATTTTAAAAATATTAACAACTGCCCAGATATTCAGATATTCAAGCTTTGGGCTGCGAATGTACAACTTATAGATTGTAGTCAGGTCCAAGGGAGAATTATAGTGTCATAGTGGGTTGGCTAGGTTTAAACGACAGCCTGTACACTGTACAAAATTCACCTTTGAAGAATGCTGCCATGCTCGGAAATCAATACGCTGCCGTTGCAGTCTCACATCCAAACAACAGGGTTGTGAATTTGGAAACGAATATGAGAAAGTGGGAGTACTGCCGTCAACAAAAAAATCAAACGTAACAGAAGTCTTACAAAAAGAGATCATTGGATAAAGAGAGTAGGAGACAGAACGGAGCCTTGTGGCACACCAGTATTTTGTTAATATCAGAATACAAGACAATGAAACCAAAGGTGTGAAAGGTGGCCTCTAATTAATCGAAGAAGAGGTTCGTCGATATCAAATGCTAGCACTTTTTGATAAGTGAGCTTGATCTCTAAAAACAAATCTCTGAAAGGTTTCAAGCGCAATAATCTTATTTTTTCTAAAACGATCGATGTTAAAACTGGTTCCACTACTCAAAAAAAAAAAACAACCTCAATTTGGTAAAATTAAATTATGTTTTTTGTACAGTTACTATAAAAGCATAACGCTAAAATTGCACGCGCAAGCTTCAGGTAAACCTTCTTCCAATTAAATAAAAAAAATTCAGTTTGGGCCTGGCTGACGCCCATTTTTCATACAAGACCATCAATATTGTTTTAATAAAATAACAATTGTTATATTAATGCGAAAAACATTAAATTTTGTGGATATTACTTGCACATAAACATCTTGTGTATGAAATCAAAAAAATTGATTTTGGGAGTGGCTGACGCCCACTTTTCACTACAAACTATTAAAAAATTGTTTTTGTAAATTAACGGTATTTATAATGATTCCGCAAGCCAAAATGTTGTGTATCTTAATAGAAACTTAAAAGTTTGTGTATGAAAAGAAATTTTTGAATTTTGGGTGTGGCTTACGCCCACTTTTCATGAAAGAACGAAAAACGTAGTCTCAAATATTTAAGGTACTTCCAATATTCAATTTAAACCTTTTTCCTTCCGTTCGTTATTTGAGAAATATATCTCTACATTTTCTTGTGTAAATTTTTTCAATACGCCCAATTTTGAAGGCGTGATTTTGATAAAATACCTTTGTTCAGGTAAGATCGTTTAAAAACTACTCGATTCAGCTGTAGTTTTGCACATATGCCTAAATACTGACTTATGATCGAAGCTTAGTTAGTGCCTTAAATTTTTCTTAAAAATTTTTAGGGCACGCCCACTTTTAAGGGGCGTTTCCATCAAAAGTCGTAATATGCATTAATTTTTTAATGTTTTTTTAACTATCGGTCGCAGTTTTGAAGTAAGAAGATGAACACTTTGGTTTGTATACCTTGTTTACGTAGCAGAGTGTAGTTCAAGAATTGTTAAAAACACACATAATCGCTATTTCCTATCAAAATCTTATTTCTAAAAATTTAAGTTTTTGTCTTGTTTTGTTCAAATCGATATGCAAGCTTAAAATTGAATGATGAGCTCATATAGTGATTACCCTGGCAATAAAATGTCTCAGCTGTAGGCCTGGCACACGCCTTTTTTTATTGTGACAGCAGTTATTGAACATCGGCCAAACAAAATTTATTTTATTGAATTTTTCCCTGCCCGCTAAAGAAGAATTTTGTTTCCGATACTGGAACAGCGGCTGGCTGCGAAGGAGGCGAACGCATATGCATATACATATACACAAATGTGGGGAATAGGGTATCCAACAGTTCGTTGCAAACGTACTGTAGCTCTCGCTTATGTTTTATATTCTTTTATTCTTTGGTGATTTATTGTGTGCACTAGTTCCGGATTTCCTCAGAAGAGTTGACTATATAACACCAAAAATGTACATATTCCCCTCAGCATATTTCAGGCCCACAAATTCAAGATAAAAAAAAAAGATTTTGTTCAATCTAACCTCGCTTCTGATTCAACAGGTTCAAAAGGTTCTTTAAGCGCTTCGTACTTTAAATTTGAATAAATCAAAGTGTGTGTGAGATATCATCGACATTTTGTATTTGTTTGAAAGGCCTATCAATGCCATTTTGACTTAATAAATGACAACCGCCAATTTGACAGATGTAGCTCTAACAAGATGGCCGCTATCAGCTGTGAAAGTTCGGAAGTCATTATTGGAACACACTATATTTGATTTTCCTTTAAGACCTTGATAGGCTATAATTTTAAAATATCAAACCTTTGTCTCTATAAAAATATTGAAGGCAATAAAAGTATCATTCAATCTATTGAAGCAGTTAAATAATTTGTTTTAATAATTTCAAACATTCTGTTTGCTATCTTCAGACACATTTTTCGCCAAGACAAAGATATATTCCTAAGTGGAAGCTGAAATTAATTTTTATACTTAATTGCTTTTTGACTTACCATTTACCAATACATCAACATTTAAGTAAATAAGTGACTTTTTCTGACATTAAATCAATCATTCAGAGTTCCTAAATCATTAAAAAGGTTCGTGTTTTTGATTCATTAACTCAGTTTGCAGTATTTTCATGTGGATAATTATCCAATTATTTTGGTGATTTACTTTGAAAAGAATATTAAGGACTTGACTTTATGTGTGGACAAGAGTGTTGTACATACACAAATACAAAGGGAATGTATACTTGAAATAAAGAAAGAAACTTGACTGTCACGTGCTTTGTCCCTGACAAGTGTGAATAAGGGATTTTTTTTTAATAATAAAGAAAAAGTTTTTGTATTTCTGGCGGTGATAAAAAAAATTCAATGTCAATCTGAATAATGAGTATTTATTTTGTATCAAATAATTCAAGTGAGTAGCTTATCATGCAGACACTCTGGCGTATGCGTAATATTTTTTATTCGTTTTAACTCAAATAGTAGGGACTAAGGCAACTTATGGATTCGTGTGAAAAAAAAAATTGAAATAACAATCACACATGACATTATGATGATGGAGAAGTCGAAAAAAGTGGGTCTGAGAACTCCGTCCGTCTGTCTGTGTAATAAACGACTTGACCGATTTGCTTCAAACTTGGTACATAGTATAGGTATATTATTATGATGTCCTACATAATTACGAATGGTTAGTAACTGTCATTTGATTTTTAATGAAAAACTCATTTATCTCAAAAATGACTCCTACTATTTTAATACAAATTTCTGAATTGTTTTTTTTGCAAACTTTATCTTTTGGTTTTGGAATACATAGGACCGGTTTTCTCATGTCAAATTTTCTCGTAAGCCACTTAACGGATTTCGATGAAATTTTTAATGTGAAAGCTCATTTATAAAAAAAATATATTAATTTTTCAAAAAAAGTTTTTTTGAGTTTAAAAATAAAAGATAATTTTTTTTAATTTTTGGATTTTTTTTAAACGGTTTATTCAAATTTTTAAATTTTTTGTTTTCTGATAAGACCTACAAACTACTTGTCGTTGGCATACTCAAAAAAAAAAAAATATAGAATTTGTTTTTGAAAAGTTTTTCAAAAAAAAACCGTTTTTTGAAAAAACTGCTAAAACAATTTTGAATACCCTGGAATGAAGTCAAGATTGAACACATAATCTCCCAGCAGTCCCAGTCCGACACTCAAACCACAACGTCAGGTTGTACTACCAAAACCGTTTTTCTTTTAACTTCTATAAAGGGTGATCGGTATAAGGTGCACCAAAAAGCTAGAGCGAGTAGGTTGGGTTGAGACAAGAAAAATTCGTTTGGAAGGGGGGGGGTCTATTTCCCTCCGTCTATTTTTGGAAAAAAAAATATATTGAAAAATAACAATAGTTCAATGACAATTGCCATGTCATACTTTTTTGTAAAACCAAATATGTATTTTTAAATAAAGTTATTTTAGTAAACCGTTTAAGAAAAACTTTATTTTCAAACTCAAAATTTTGAAAAATAAAAATTAAAAATTAATTTTCAAAATAATTGTGCTAAAAGAGGTGGGGAGGGGGAAGGGAAAACTGCAAATTTTTCGACCTTGCTCTGGTTTTTCCTCAATGATTTGTTTTTCTTACTTCCTATGGCAAAAGCATAGTCTACTTTTTTGTAGAGTGTTAAATTTCTTACAAATTTGTTAGTACAAAATGCTCTACAAATAAATCACATTATGTTTTTGCGTTAAGACGTAAGGAAAAAAAGTTATTGAATGAAAAACGGAACAGGGTCGAACATTTTGCAGTTCCCCCACACCGCCTCTTTTTCAATAGTTCCCTCCAGGTCCAAAATTTCGTCAAATGTTAGTTTACTACCCCTGAACAAAATTCCCAAGTTTAAAATTACTTGTCGACTGGACTATAAAGGCTGTAGTTTGAGACGCAGACTCAGAGACGAACATGTGCAAGCACACACCATGTAACTGTATGGCGAAAACCAATGTTTTAGGCTTATCTATCATCTTAGTATAATGTATTTGCCCTATGGAAGTATGCAAGTAAAAACATTGCCCAAACAAAAACACGGTTTGTAATTCCACTTTTTCCTGAGATCATAATTCATTGAATGAATCAGCGATTCATAATTTTGACTTCAAAGTTCAAACATTAAATGAGTTTCATTCGTACAAAGATAGTATACATTCACAACAAACACCATAGACTGTTAAGGGATGATCAATTCTCCGAAATTCAATATGACCGACAAACCTCGAAGCAAATTAAACCCAGCTTTAATGCTGCTCAAGCATTAATTTTCAAAGATCACGAACAAGAAATGATTTCATCGTTTACACACAAGTCTTTGTTTTCTTGAAATAATTATTTAATGCACAAGTTTAATACAATTCTGAGAAAAATCATGTAAATCTGTTTTGCCACGTAATTTTTTACGAGCCAGTGCAGTGTATTGATTTCATTCAAAAGAATTTTTCAGAATAATATCTGCTCAGCAATGCACTTTGAAAACATATTTCAAATTTAACTCTGACTAATAGATAAAGCATTAGGAATTCTGACAGTGGCTTTCTTTCTCTAAATCATGGCTTTGTGGATTCAATTGCTTCAATACTTATGCCAATAATTAATTGCTGCATATTTAGCTCAAGACTTGCAGTTCATCCAATTAAGAACTAGCACAAACACTAATTAAATAAAAGCACTATCTTTAAGATACTCGTTAATTTATTATTTTCTATTGGATGGATGTAGCATCAAGTTAATAATTTTTAGTAGAAAAAAGAGAAAGGAAAGCAGGCTTTGATATAAGAACCAACCAATAACAATAATAATAAAAAAAAACCATACCACAACAGTAACATCTGAAGCGATCTTCTGCATCCAATGCATATTCCGCCATTTTTATGACACTCAAAATAACAATATCTTTTGATTTTATGTATTAAACTGCACTTAAGGTCAATTTTCAAATTTACAACACTCCCAAGGATGTTTTTATAACCATGAATTATAAAACAAACCACAAACTAGTTTTTATGTCCAACATAAAATACCGAGAAAACCGTGAACTATCATCGACACTATATACACCACTAACACTCAAAAAAAAAGTAATCAAAACAAATCACAATCAAAACACGATGAAATATTCAAAATATCTAAACACGACTGCGCATTCGAAACTCCCACTTATTCCGGATACAAAAAAAAAAACATCAAAAATACATTTGACGTTACGTAATTTTATACACAAAATGTAAAATGTTTTTAGAATCTTATGGGCGAAATTTGAAATAAAAACAATAAAAATCACGTTGAATTAAAACAAAATTAAAATAACAACGAGCATCTTAAAGATACACCACAACACAACGTACTAAACTAAGATCGCCTTTATTAATTTCACTGAAGTTGTTCTAAATTCGTTTTTCTTAACGAAACTAGAGGGAAAAAGGAAACAAAATCAACTTTCTGCGATAAGAAAATTTTTCGTTCTTCTTGATTCGAACGTAAATAGAAAATGAGGGAAAAAATATTCACAAAACAAGATAAACTAAAAAATGTGTATTTTTATAAAAAGACAGATATAAATTTTCGTACCGTCGCCGTCGTCGTCGTCATAAGTACAATTTCCATCGAACTGATAAAATGTTTCGATAAGTGTATCTTTTTTTTTAATGGAAATAGCCCGCAAGAGTAATTGATTTCAATTAGTATCTCATAATTCGATTGAGGATCATCACGAATTGTATTGATCTTGTATTGAATTTATATCTCAAAACTTAACAGATACTTTTAGCACTTTCTTTCCAGATCGAAGCGAATGTCAATTAAGTTTGACATTGAAAAAAAAATCTATCATTCTCACGCGTCCGGAACGATCTATCAAAAACGTCACCGATCGTATTGGATTTTTTTACACATAAAATTATGATCTCTCGCACCTATCGGATATCGAATTCTATTGACATGGAATCGAGAACGAATGTATTCGGATACTAACCGCACCAGGTTAGTTGGCAGAAGCGCAAAGCACCTGTTTTAGATACAAAGATACAGAATAGACACAAATACGACATTGTATCTCCAATTATTAACACGTGAAGTTGTTTATTCTCTCTCATCTTTCATTTTGTTTTATTTTTCGCATTTTACCGTAAACTTAGAAAATTTAAAACTTCACCTATTTTTGTTCTTTGAGCGGTTCTTCTTTATATTTTATGACTTTCTGCGAACTAGATACTCGATCTGTGAAGTTGTTGTTTGATACTCTATTTTATTTCCTCAACGCAACGCAACGGGGTGATCTCTTCCATTATTAAAAATGGACGACTGACAGTTAATCGGACGTTGCATTAAATAAAGACTATAATTTAAGCATGTCCATGTCCAGTCCAGTCCATGTTATGGTCATTGTCAACTATAACAACATGTCACAAAGTAGCTGTATATGGGGTATTATGCATCTTTTAATTACCTACTGAGGATGAGGGGATATAAACAATTAAAGCAGACATTTGTATTCTTGGTTCAATGGAATCGAGTAGAATGATGATTCCATATGTATACAAAGAGATTCAAACGAAGATGGGACGGACAATTTTTTTTTATATAAAAACAAAGCTAAAATGGGATGCTTCGTGATGATGTGGGCTTCACTTGGTGTTGACGTAGATAAATAAATGTGATGATGTGAACGTGAAGATCATACTACAGGTAGTCTCATACTTGTATCTGTGAGTACCATTATTTGTATTTTGATGCAACGTAATAAAATAAATTTATTCGAGATAATTTTTAGGGGTTTTCTTTTGAATTGTTATTCTGTCTTACGTAGGTTTTTTTTTTTGTTGCTAATGGGGAGAAGCCAAAGACTTGTGATACACTGAAATTGTTTATTTAATAAACTTTTCTTTAGCTTATGATGCACCACGTGCTTGGAAGATGTGTATAATTGTCGATTCGGAAAATGTTAAAGATATTTAACAGGCACGTTGAACTATGTTGAGTAGGCGTACTGCGATTTGCAATCCGTACAAGAATTGGTTTTGGTTTTTGAAAAATAATTTGATTGTAAAAGTTTTAATCAAAACAATGTAGAATTCTTTAATTGAGATTCTCAATTGGAAAATACTAGATCGCTTAATATTTTGTTAATTAATTTTCATATTAAATTATAAATAAATTGGATTTTGGTTTTATTTATTCTTTGAAATTGCCAATATTTTCCAAGCGAATGTTTCATCGCATGTGGGAGATTTGATTACATTATTGAAAACAAAATTATAATTTATATTGTGGATACATTTTTGTTAAAATAAAATGTATTTATTTTTGTTTTCGATGAATTTAGGAATTATTCTATTAAATTGATATCTGATATTGCCAATAACAAAGCGACTCCATATCAAGAAATAGTGGAAGTAGACAAGAACTATTTAAAGTGCCATAACGATTCTAAGAATTCTTTCTAATAGGATACGTTTTATCAGGATGACGTTGGAGTATGCTCGTTGTTCCGTCCTGGTTAGGATTCTATTGAAACCTTAAAAATCGTTCTTGAAAAAGTAAAATGCAACACCAATGCTTGTGCGTCCAGGTCCTAACTTGAATAGGCCAACACAATTACTGAAATTAACCGACGACATTCACTTGAAACGGACGCAGCATCAAGACGAATGGGACTGATAATAAACGAGGAAATAAGCTTTCATCGAAAACGTCGGATGCCATCAACACCAAATTGAACATTTGTGGGTATGATTCCGAAGAAGTCTGTGAATTTTTCTTATATCTGGGGACTACTATAAAAACGGAAAACAACATCAGTTTGGAGATCAAACGTAGAATAACTCCTGACGATTGCTGTGAGCTCAGAATGACTTCGAATTGATCTGAATGATGGTATGTCCAATAAAGTTGTTGGTCAATTGAGAGAGATGGCTCTTTACTCGCGGCTGTTTGCTTAGTACAATTGTCGAGGGGGGAGAAATTAAGGAGTGACAAGCAGATGAGTTGGAGACGGTAGGGAAGTTTTATTCTGGCTGAAGGGGCATATTAAGTAAGGCGCAGGACCAGCATGTTTTGAAACGCCACGAGTTAAATGCTTTACTAGCTGAACACTAAGTTGAGACTCTTTGAATCCAATGTTAAGCCTGTACTGCTTTATGCCTGTGAAACGTGGAAATGCTCTACCAACATCTCGAGTATATTGCAAGGCTTTGTCAACCGTTGTCTGCGTTACATCCTAAAGATCCGATGGCCACAAGCAATATCCAACAATGATCTGTGGCTTAAAACTGGACAAACAAAAGTGGATGTTGACATCAAGCAAAGAAAATGGCGCTGGATTGGCCACACACTGAGGAAGCCTGATGACAACATAGCAAAGCAGTGCTTTGAATGGAATCCTCAAGATGCGAGGCGGCTTGGAAGACCAAAGGGAACATGGAGGTCAATTTCATGAAGGAAGCTCAGTCCCAAAATTTGCAGTCGTTTGCACAGCTGAGGAATCGTGCTAGGAATAGAGAGAGATGGAAGGATCTGGTTGCCGCCCTATGCTCCAGTAGGAGTTAAAGTGTTGCTGCTTACAGTAGCTTCCGGAAACCAAGAAGAAGAAGAAGAAGCTGAACACAATGGTTCAGCTGCAGCAGTAGAACGTAGCAATGTCAAAGTAAAATGTACATAAATCGTAGCAGCTGCAGCATAGAGAGCAGCTGAAGTACAAGTCGACTCGACTCCAACTTCACAAACGTGCTGCCCTGCAAAACAACAACAAACCAAAATGGCAGACATGATTTTTGTTTGAGTTCAGTGCCACACATTGTATATTCGTGTATGCTGCTTAGTGCGCTACTTTTTTTGACATTAACTTTGACATTGCTACGAGTTACACCTGCAGCTAAACACGTAGCCAGTAAGATAAAACTAATTCATTAAATGCTATTAAAAACTACTTCAGCGCCATCTACTGGATGTAATTTAAAAACCACAAAAGATAACCCATTAGTACACAAACATTTTTGTTATCAAAATAGGTCCATGACTTTGATTGAAAAAAATACGTCGCATCCATTGCAAAATCATCAATTTTGCAAATGCTATGAATTGACTTGTTCCAATTTCCAATGAATACAAATATGTTGTAACGCCAATCCTTCCGTCCGAGGAATTCTTCCTCGAGAAAAAGTTGACACAGTTTAGAAAATAAGGAGTGGAAAATTTGCAGTGCGTTTTTGATTTAATTTTATTTTGTGTATGAATATTTGTGTATTTGCCGCCATTTGTGAAAATTATCGATTCTTCCAATATGGTGACAATTTTTGCGCCACCTTGCAGAATAATTAACAAAGAAAATAATCCAAACGAAGATGTTTTCAATTCCGTTTTGAAGCAAAATGTCATTTTCATATAAGTTTTTTTTTTTCAGAACTAAACTGTGTGATATTTTGAGGAAATTAATGTTCTAAACGCTTGGGTATAAAGTGATGGGGCCAATATTTGTCTGATTTATAGCACACTTAAGCTAGTTTTTCCCATCTATGTCAAATAAAAAATTAAAAAAAAACATTTTTGAAAAGAATTTTCTTCTTATACATAAATTGTTGTAATTTAATAGGCATTCCAAGTGTCATAAATTTTTCCAATCTCAAGTCAATTTTTAGGTCACCCATTTATTAAACTTCGATAAAACTGTCCCATAAAATTAAAGCCCATCTTACCATATCGCCATTGTTTTCTCATTTTCCTTTTCGAATGCAGTTCAATTAGTGTGTCACAATGTGCGCCTCCCGCACGCGTTTTCTGCCATTTTATTGAGTCGTACAATTGAAAGTGTTTCCCTGTCATGTCCGATATACGACCGACGACGCACAAGCGAGACAAGAGAATTCTCCCTCATCGTGATGTCGTGCCGTAAGTGATTACATCAAAATCGTAGATTATGGGAAAAAATGCCTCACAATAAAACCACACAAAAAAGTCAATTTCGCAAAAAATAAACAAAAAAAAGAAACCAAAGTTTTTTTCTGAAAGCTTTTGGTTGTTCCGCATTCTTATGTATGCCAACTGCTATGCTGCTGACGAAGCTATAATTGCCATTGATTAATAAAGAATAACGGAGAAAAGTAACTACTTGAAATGTGTAATTGGGGACAGACGCACGCCCAAGAGCAAACTTCTCAGCATGGTTGCCAAGCCCTTTGTACCCCAAAAAGTTCATAGTTTAACCTTATTCAACTTTTCAAAAGAGAAACATTTGGGTTTTTAAAGATTTCCAACCTTCCATTATTTTTATGTAAAAGCAAAAGCTGTCTATATTTCAAACAAACCTGGCAACTATGTTTTATGCAAAGTAAATCTTTTAATCGTTCCCGAGGCTTTAACAAAATGCTTAAAGGGATTTCACGTAACATGAGACAGTGTTTAAGCTGGATTGCTCAGATGGCTGCCATGCACATAGCCCAGACGACGACGACAACGACAGCAATGACAGCTGCTATACGGTAGTAAAGGGGCCACTGGTTGGGCGCCTAGATGTGCAAATAAAATGCCCCCAAGTAACTTGAGAATGATTTGTAAAAGTGGGATAAGCACAAGTCAGCACTTTACCCTGTGAATGTATCAAGCAGCAGCAACAACAACAACAACAATAAGGGTTGAAAGCTTGCTTGTGGAAATGGGGGGTTTATAGTTTCACCCGCCCAAACAAGTAGAAAGGAAGAGTTTGAATGAGCAGCAGCCTAACTTACTAACCACCTCGAGCTCGAGAGCGAGTAGAGGTGTGAGGACTGTAGTAGTAGTAGTTGTCTAATGAATTCTGTGCTCAAGTGGACAGGAAACAATGGTGCTTCAGCTCGAATATACTGCCAACTACATACCTACGTACACATATGTGCCTGGGACGCTCGGATAATAGTTTTGCTACTTGAAAATGCATTGACACGTCACGCAAGTGGAGGCTGTTGAGGTAGGTAGATTTTTTTGTCGTCTCTGCTTGCAATTCGTAATATTATAATTTTTTGAGTTTAATTTTAATCACGTCTGTCATCGTCATCGTCATCGTCACCGCACCGTGTGTTAACTCTAGTTGTCGAGTCGAGAGGCTAATTAATGTGAGAGGATGCGTACAAAAAATTTGCATCAAAAGTGAAATTAGTTTTGATTTTACAAAGAAATGCCGTCGCTTAATGGAAAACATAATGAAAATTTTATGAAAATCTGTATGCATACTTGGGTGTCGGTGATGGCTTTGGGTGGAAGGATCTTATGAAGAGTTCATTTTAATCTAAAGCCTTTGGATGTCTATGGAGATAATGTCGGGAAAATAAATAGAAACCATTTTCCAGGATGACATAGTTTTCTTAAATAAATACGCACTATTTATTTTATTTTTCAGACAAATAAGTGTCATAATGGGCACTTGCAATATGACACCTAAGAACATTTTTTCTGTGATTGTACCAGAACACAAACACACCACACTTAAAAAAATCGATTCATTGCACTTAGCCAATCCTAGGTACATAAGGTGCACTGGTGATATGATAAGGAAAGTACCTACATAATACTTATTTCGTAGCGTGTTCACTTGATAATAATTTATTTATCTCCCATTGTATTGGTGACTTTCTGACATATGCGAGTTATGGGGTTATCTTTTGGATTTTTTTTTTCAATTCAATACGAATGTAATGAAATAAGGAACAAAGGATCGCATTTTTTAAGGCCGAAAACAGATTTGCAGTCAGATTGCAGGCATGTCTGCATTTAGTTTCGCATCCAACGCAGATGTGCATACTCCTCCAAAAAATTTGATGCCTCCTTCTGTCAAAAATAATTCAGCCAGTGTCCATTCGTATGCATCAGTTTCACCTGTTTAAAAATGCACACGGCACACTAATGTGGGTGGCCAACTTTTGCAGGGTATTTTTTAGCATCATGAAAAGTTTCGACGGTGCGGTGGTTGTCTAAGGCTTGACAGTTGAGAATCCCAAACTGTGTTGATATTTCTGTTCATTAAGGTTTGGCAATAATTCATCATGAATCGTTTGATGCCGGAACAACGCTTCCAAATTGTGGAAATTTACTTTGAAAAAAATTAATCTGCTCGCGAAATTCATTGATTGTTTTTACTAAAGAATTGTATTCAGTGATGAAGCTCATTTCTGCTTTAATGGCTTCGTCAATAAATATTTCATACTTCTAACTTGTTGAAAGTTCGTTTATGCCGTCAACAAATATTAAATTAAGCGAGTAGATTATTGATACAATAAAAATGCTGCTAAAATTTGATTATTAAACATAAAATACTACGAAGTAATTTCCAATTTTCCATTTCATCCACAAAAGGTCACATGAAGGATTAGTTTTGAAAGATTTTTGTCGTACATGCAGAAGATACCAAGGACCCCGATCGATGCCTTTTTAAATTTTTGGAAAATATTTGAAATTTTGTGTGATTTTGAAAAAGTCTTATTATAAAAAATCTGACTTGAAAAATGTATCCCAACCAAAAGATATCACTTATAATAATTTTTGAAGAAGTATTGACAATATTGTTTTGTTGTGTACAAATAATGTTTTTTGTTTGGCTAAACATACAGTCATTAATTTCATGTTTCTTAAGTTGGCAGCGCTGGTATTTAACACCTGTCAAACTCAGCTGTCATCTGAAGTGTCATAATATTAGTCGATACTGGATCGCTTAACAATCAAACAGAACGATTTTAACGATTTTATTAAAACTTACTACAAAAATGTTGATGTTGGAACAACAGACAATAACCACCGATTTTTCGAACAACATTTTCTTCAGCGATGAGCTACGTTTCTCACTCGGTCCTCGGTGTTCGGTGATGGTGTGCAAACAAACAAAATTGCCGTGTATGGGGGCTCAGAAAACACACAAGTTGGTGTCGCTGGTCCGTATTTCTTCGAACATGTAAATGGGCAGACGGCGGTTACAGTGAATTCGGAGCGATATTGACGAATGCTAACGGGCGATTGAAGATCATGGCTTTAATGATATACATATATGTTTCCAACAAGACGGGACAACAAGCCACACAACACGACCAATTATGGCTTTATTGTGTGAGAAGTTTCCCGGTTGCGTAATTTCACGTTTTGGAGACGGGCCACCAAGATCTATAGATTTGACACCGTAAGATTTGTTTTCTGTGGGGCTACTCAAAAGACCGTGTTCACGCGAATAACCTCCGAACTCTAACCTAGATGCATTAAAAACCAACTACTCAAGTTACACCCCTAAAATGTGATTTTTACTTTGAATCTGGTTAGTATAGTTATCAAAGATCAGTGTGTGGTTCAAGAGTGGTTTAAGACTCATCCCAGTTATTTCCACGAATTTTATAATGTTAATTATCTGGTTATAATTGAAAAACGAGTTAGACCATATGGTTTTGTGATGACCCACTGTTGCACAAATGATTAATTTACTCGAGTGGTATCTATTTTTCCAAGTTAATCAAGCTTGGAATTTTTTGAAATATTTGTTGCTCGTTTTTGAACTGTGTTTGTGAATTACTTATTCGGCCCTATTGAGGTATCCGTCGGAGCGGATAGTTTTCCGCAACGCATACTTTTTGCGTGTGAGGTATCTATAATCGATATTGAGAATCACGGAAACACCGGCGATACTGACACAAAGATGGCGTATTTTAGACTAAGTGAATTCTGTCTCTATTGTGACCCGATCTTTTTGTCAACTAAAAAAATAAAATGTCTTCCTTTATCGATAAAAATTGAAAAGCGTATGATCAGAAACCAGAATTAGAATATTTAAATACTACACTTAAAGTTTTTTTTTTCTTTGTTAAATATGAAATACTAAACGTAAGTATACATTACTAAAAAAATAGTATCTGTAAATGAATATTGTCTCTTTTTTTAGGATATTTTAAGCGCCACTAAATTTGTTAAAATTTGGAAATTGAGTTTTCATTTTGGATTTAACAATTGTAATTTTTTTTTTATTTTTTACATTTTTCATTATATTCGTAAAAAAAATTCCGCCAAGAATTTATGTCGGAGGAAATCGGAAACAAAATTGTACCTGCTGTCAAAAATTACACCAAAAAATGTACTTGAACGGTCTGCAACGCAATACCGCGCTGTGTGGTACAATTTTTCGGAGAAATATTCCGAACAGCTGGCCAGAAAATTAGCTCGAAGCAAAAATCATCCGAATCGTATAAAATCGGAGAAATTTCCGTTCCGACGGACAAAGAAAAATCTAGAACAATTTTTTTTTATTTATGCTTTGATCATCTTCAATGCACGTTGTATTTTTAAATGTTCCTTTCACTTTAAAATCACACTTTTTTACCAAACCTGATTTGCAATGAATTATCACAAAACAAAAACAAAACTTTCTAGCACAACAATAAATAAATCAATTTAATAATTAAAGTGCCCATAACACAAAATGCCACTTAAGGACAATTGGTCCATTTATGTATGTACATATATGTCGTTGTTTCACACTACACAATTCCACTCAAAAATGGTTCAATTGAATTAATTAATTGCAAAAATATTGTCTAATTTATTTCTTGATGTATGAAGTTCAGCAAAATGCAGTCATATTAAACTTACAACATTTCAAGTCACAACATTTGAACCACTTCAGTTTTGATCGAAAAAAGCGTTTCATTTTTTTTTAATTGACGATTTTATTTTAAAGATTGAGTTTTGTTTTTGATTCTTATTTTTAAAAAACGTTGAAAGTGAATTTCTGTTTTTTTTTTAAATTGTTTTCACTTTGAAAAGTAAAACATGCGTGGGATGATACTCAAACGCAATCAATCACTTGACTAAAACTAAAACTGACTGATGTTGAATCAGTTTCCAAATATTTTCCATAATTTTTTTTAATTGTTTATTAAAATCATAAATAAAAACAAAAATGCACGCAATTTTACAATTTGATTGACAGACTTTAACAGCGTGAACAGCACCTACTGGAAACTGACTTATCCAAATTGTGATTTGTGACAGGTGGTTTGAGTGATCCCCCTACGCTTATATTTTTTGTCCGCACCCGAAGAGCGTTCGCATTAGCATGAAATTATGGAGATACGTTTGCAATATAATTTATTGATAATTAGTTTCAATAAAAAATAAATAAACGCAAAACTAGCTTCTTGACCATCGATTGTTAAAACGATCAAACAAAATTATTCATTAATATGCAAAGCGTCAATATGTGACAGTGAATGCCAACTTTGAGAGCTAAGTTTATTGACATCCGCTGAATTGCTGAAGTCTCTCAAAATCAAATTCATCGGTGTGCGACTATAGAACAGATAGAACCGATGTGGGTTATGCAAGTTCAAAACAAAATAGTTTATCCGGAACTTTGATTTAAAATTCAAAATGGAAAGAACTCATTAAGCCAACCAAATGGCCAAGAAGTGAAAGGAAACATTCTTGAAAGTAGTTATTACAGTAGGAATGCTTTAAATGCTTTTTTCGTGAAGTTAACCCGAGAAGGTAGAAGTTTTCTTTTAAAATGTTTGCAACTCAATTTCGAATGGGCTTAATTTTTTTTTTATGAAAACTCTGAAAAAATTATAGTAGGTACAAGGAAAACAAAAAAATTAAATTGAGAAGAATTTTAGTCTTAACGATAGATTTCCGATTAGTCAGATCAAAAGGGACCCTTGTTTGAATGTAGGTGGCGTTGCTGAGGGAATTTGTCATTGCTGGAGTGAACTGTCATATGTCCAACGACACCAGAACCACAGACAAATACAGACCGTCAACTCGTACTCCTCTTGCCTAAAACACCCTCGAAATATTTGTTCGTGTCTGTTCCGAATGGAGACCATTCGTAGTGAATATTCCTACTATCTAAAGACGACAGCCCTGAGAAGCCAGCAACATTCCACTAATCAGTAATAAATTGGGTTTTTTCCGCAAGTCGGTTTTTCCCAAACAAAATGGCCGGTCTTCTTATTTATTTTTATTCGGATTATTTTTATTCCTGGTGACGACTCCTTTTTTTTTCCAAAAATAAGTCGTGTCTAAACTAAACAGTGTCTGTGAATACGTGTACATCTCTGCTTGTGCATTTTGTGATGGCAAACATCCCTGTGTATGCCTTTTATTTATTTGGTGTGTTTACAGTTCCCATTTAAAAAGCAAGGGAGAGCGTCACATTATCAAAATAAATGTCATGGGAGTGGGTCAAAATTCTGCTTTCAAAATACAGATTTTCGAAATTCTGCTTTTAAAACGAATATTCTGCTTTTCAAAATTCTGCTTTTTTTCATTCTGGTTGACACAATTCTGCTTTTCAAAATTCTGGCTATTAAAAAAAAAAAAAATTCTGCTGCTTTTTTTTATATTTACTTTTTTGATTTGTCAAAAAAAAGTAAGAGTTTGCAACGATTATCAAAATTCTGCCAATTATAAGGAAAAAGAAGGTTTGGAAAATGTTTAAAAGCGAGCGCTTTTTCACATTTTCCAAACCTTTTTTTTGTTTATAATTGCAGAATTTTAATAAGCAGAATTTTGAAAAGCAGAGTTTTGAAAGTAGAATTTTGAAATCAGAATTTTGAAAGCAGTATTTTGTAAAAAGAATTTTGACCCCCACCCAAATGTCATATCAGCTGATTTTCAGCTTGTAGGCAAAAAGAGAGACCATGCAGTGAGTTGGCGGTCTGTATCGTATTAGTCCGTTACCAGAACTATCGAAAGGTACCAGTGTTTTGCAATAGGTGGCGTTGCTGAGCGAAGTTTTAATTGCTGGCGTGAAATTTCATGTCAAACGACACCAATCAACTTTGATTTTGATGAACATCTGTCCGACGTGGTTAGTACGGTTGCCGAGGAAAAAGTCCACGATACGATTCTTGCAGAGGAAACAAGCGTGACTTATGTAACGGCCATCAATACTTCATGAAACGATGGAAGGATCTTGTACCTTCAACTACTTTTGGTTTCCCTACATAAAAACATGCCACATTTTGTAGCGGTTAATTGGAAGTACATTTTGGAAAAAGGGGCCCAAAGACAGATTGTGTTGAAAAGTAAAATTTTTGGTTTAAAGACCTGCTTGCGATTTCAATTTTCACACCACACGGGTATTGTTTGCTCATCGTCTCTAGTCCTTTCAAACAATTTGACATTTGGTATATTAACTAGAACTTCCTCGAGCATTCAGAAAGAACTAAATTCTTTGAATTTGAAGTTTTCTTAATGCTTGTTATGATCAAGTCATAAAATATTTAAAATTTTGAAGACTTGATAATTATTATAATAATAGTTGAAAGAGTTCGTGAAAAATAACTTTGAAATGTTCTCTAAAAAAATGCATTTTTCCTAATTGACTTCATTCTACATTTCTCAGCTAAAAATAAAACTAAAATTCCACCAAATGAACATAACATAAATCACCTTCGAACTACACAATGATTTTTAGTTCAAGCGTGTCAAGACTCTTTCATCCTAATGCCACACTGACATGGGTGGTTTTTTTAAATGAAAAGTGTCACTCGAATGTCTGCCTAAAAACAAATTCAATGTCGTAGTTTTCATTAGAAAAGAATTTTGTGTCATTTGTTTCAACGACTTACAACACATGTGTGTCATTTTATGTGGTTATGGATTCGATTATTAATTATTGTTCAAAGAATTTAGTTTTTAAAATTATGTGCGAATTAAGTATGTAGGTACATATATCTATAGATTTTTTTGTTCTGATTAAAAAATAAATTAACACTTTATGATTTAATTCCTGCCCCAATTTTTTTAACATACCTTATTAGATATTGTAGTCATAGGGTACATAAAATTCCTACACCAAAAGATTTTGTTGAAACATAAATGATGTAGTGATTGAGTAGAATATATTTAACATAATTGGTTTTAAATTAATTTTGTTTAATTTGCTTACTATTTTGTTATATACATAATATATTCATTCGATATGAGCTTAGTCGTTATTTTTCATTCACAGGTATAATTGTGATTGTGATTTCCAATTCGCAGTGATTTTAAACTGTGTTAGTGAATCGTGATTTTTCACAGAATTGTTTCAAAACGAGCATGAGCATAATATAAACTGATACGAAATTCACAGATACACAGATACAGATACATAAGGTACTCTTCACGCACATATTGTATTTGTTTGTAGATGTTCTACGTTGTATGTTTGAAGCAAAGAGGATATATACCAAAGAGGATATATACATAGAGTCCAATCTTTCCTTCCTTCCATCCTCCTCTGCTAAAATTTTCGTGGTCTCTTTCCTATTGTATTCATTGTTCGTGTGAAACAACAACTAGAAACGATGAGGTAAGTAGTAAGGTGTGAACGCACACATGTTTAACAAAAAGAACAATATGACAGTTGTAGCACACACACATGTTTAACAAAAAGAACAATATGACAGCTATAGCTTGTAGGCAAAATCAAAACAAGGCACAAGATTGGACTCTATGTATATATCCTCTTTGGTTTGAACCCTGAACCCTTTTGCTCTTACATCACACTTTATTTCTTTATGTTATGAAAAATGTGAATGAAGGTCGTGCCGTGATTTGTGACTCATGAGCGGTTTCTCTTTGTTGTGATTTAAACTGCGAAATGAAAAAAAAGAGTCAGGGAACAAATCTTAATCACGCTTTAGGAAAACACAGTTTATTTGCAACTCGTTCATAGGTAGTGATTGTATTTTCTCATTCACAGTTCTTATTTCACAGGTCGTGAATTTTCGCTCTTCTCTAATATTAATACAAATTATGTTGTGCATATGTCATTTTTGTATGTTAATATAATAAAACAAAAATGGAAGGTTAGATCTATTAAGAAACTGTTTTAAAAGTCAGACGTGAAAAGTTATGACATATACGCTGAGAAATATTTTAAGTTGAGCAATATTCCATCAAGTTTTGGTGGTGGAAGAAAAGTGCTATTTATGCAAAATATTGAAAAATTCGGCAAGTTGTTTCTTTAGCCACTCACAAAAATATGGGTTTTGAAGGCTTGCTAAGTTAAACTACCAAGTTTTAATCAGTGCTATGTATTAAATAACTTAAACTGGTTTTTGGGTGAATATAAATTGAAGTGAATTTTATAAAATTTGAGAATAAATGGGTGGATCCTACGCCCCCATGAATGGAAAAAATCAACATTTCGATTATGTCTTTTGTTTCAAAATTGTAAGGTTCTTCAGTGGCGGGCAGTGCTATAAAATTTTGATACTTTTGACATTTTTGAAATATTGTTTCTAGAAACGGCGGTGCTTGTTTTTGAAAATTTAACAAAAAATGTTTAATTCGATGTATTTTAAGTTAGTTGGTTTAGAAGTTACAAAGGGATGGAAAATAGCCGCCTGAGTTAGTTCTTTTTTTGCACGTCATAATTAAATGTTATTTAAATGCTAATTAACCACTTTCAATTTTAGTGGAAGTGATAACATTGTCTGCCATGGGTAGGGTATGATTCAATTGAATGCTTAAATATCATTCACGTATACACATGGAAAATTCACACGCATAAAAAGTTCGGATAAATTCTGAAGCGAAAATAATTAAAGAAAATCCTTTCATTAAATGTTAATTAAAAACTAATTAACTGGTCCAATTGAATAACGTTCTTTTTTAATTCGATAATTGCTAGATAATTTTTGATAATCTTGATGTTAAAAAAAATCGTAGTTGATAAATAATTCTTCGAATTACTTAATTTATACTTAATTTACTTTAGATTTTTAGGTTTTCCAAAAATTTTTATAACAGTGACAGTGCTGTGTTGATATCCATAATTAAATTTTAATTAAATCCCAATTATTAATGATTATATCAAAATTTAAAAACATGGCAGACAGATTTCTTAATTGCTTTAGGAATTTTTGAAAGATTAACTCATCACGTAAAAAAAATAATAATCGCATAGAAGTTTTAGTTGCGACCATTTGCCAACAATTATCTGACAATCTTGAAAATGAAGAGCATTATGTCTTATACTATACTAAACATTATTGGAACAGTTAATTAGTGTTTCTATAAATAAATAAATTTTTGGCACAACAGCTCCAAGCGGGGCTGGGGCCTGTGACTTACACTCTCAACCATTCCTGTGTGTGCGTTGATATTCTGCAGGAATGGAAGGGCCCTACAATTTACCGCCGAATCCGAACGGCTAACAGAGAAGCACTTTCCATGACATAAATTACTCTTTGAGGATTTGTCAATTCCTCGCAAGAGGCAGTACCCCGGAAAAAAACTTAAGGTGGCAACGTCAGGGATCGAACCCTGAACCTTCGGCGTAGCAGTCCGACACACTAACCACTACGCCACGGGGTACTACATTAGTGTTTCATTAACATTTATTTAAAGGTTTTCATTTCATTAGGGGTATTCACGATCTGGTGTAACTTGTCTTGCATCATTGTAAAAGTGGAGAAGTGCTACGTTTTCTTGCAATACAACAACAAATATACTGGATGTCATTTTGTTACACTTTTGCACTTTATCTATACCTCAACCCCATTGCAACAGGAAAATACAAGGGTGTAAAATTTGTACTTTTGATTTTGACATTTGTGTCAACCTGATTTTGACATTTGTGTGAGTTTTGCTACAGATTAGAAGAAGTGAGTTCACGATCTACAAGAAATACAAACAATTTCGTACTTTTACAATACTTGGTTGCACCAGATCGTGAATACCCCTATTGTTTTCGCTTTAGGAGTTGAACCGCTGGTTTGATATTCATCTGAACTGTATATTTGCCTGAAGAACATAAACTGCATTTGAACGGGTGAAAGGACATTTTTTTTCAACTCGAGCATCCTTATCAACTTTACTCTCGAACTGAAAACCCGCAACAAGTTGCGTAATTAATTCAATTTCTCTCCTCAGAGTTAGGTGTTGACTCCTGACGAGTAAATCTATGATTCAGATTAAATGGCATTGAATGTATTACCCACTTAGAATGTCCTTAACCTCGTTCTTGCGTCGTCGTCGTATTCCATCGTTGTCGTTGTGTATATGGCCATGGAACTCACATCAAAAGACTATCATCTCTCTCTCTCTCTCTGTGTGGAGTTCCATGAGTGTCACCTTCTTCTTTTAGTCATCTCTCGATTCAAGAAGCACACAGCTTCAAGTCCCGGTTATCTTTCTTTTACAAATCCCATTTGAATGACAAAAGACGAATAAGATATTCATTCCACTTTGTGAATTGTGAACCATCAACATCCAGGAAAATATCCTTGACTGAGAATCACTCCAACAACATCATCAGAATAAATCTTGGAACAGCACAGTTTTAGGACCGTTTTGTTCTTTTTTGGCTTATTGTTGTTTTATATTTGCCTAAAGCGATTTTCGACGACTGACCTAGTTCAGAGTGTCGCCGTTGTAGTAGTCGTCGTCGTAGTTATCGCCATCATAGACATGAAAGCAGGCTGGCGGTGGCGACAGAAAGGGTGACAAAACCCGAACATGACATCGGCTTATGAGGGCGTGACAATGGCCAGTTTAGTTCTTCAGTTTGTGCTCGAATACATTTGGCTAACAAATTGAAGAGCCAGAATGTGGCCAATTACCATACGAGCTCTGAGCCAAATAACACGCGCCGCCATATGTCGCGTCGGTCGCCTGATGTGAACATATTCTGCTTCTGCACCAAAACATTGGAATCACACAGAGAGGAAGCCTAACAAAAATGTGTGGCCCAGAGTGTCACACAGAGATAGGTACAACAAAGGAGCTCTGAAATAGTTGTTTTCACCAAGAGTTACACCCAGACTATTCAGAAAATGTGTGTCCCAGAATCTCGAAGACCCACAACGAACGCAAAGAGCGTTCGCATGGGGAATTTGTGCATTGCTGCAGAAATATGCTTCCCAAGTGGATTAACCTGCGATGGTTTCGGCCAAAGGATCATGGTCGTCCGTTGAGTGGTGCGGTTGGCGCTAGTTTGGGGTGGGATTTTGATTAAAATTCCGTTCCGTATGTTGTGTGGAGTGGGTGAGTATGGGTAGTCGGTTCGGCATCGGCATGCTGTGTTCAGGAGTGGGGAAATTTTGAAGTGGATGTTTAAAGTTTGAATGGGTACCCTCTTCAAACTATGAGTTGGGGTAGTTTTTGGTGGGTTCGGGGATGATGATACCATGAAAATAAATAATCGACTTGAAATCGCATGCAACAAATGTTTTTGATGTTTATTGGAAAAGTTTCGATTTGAAAAGTGACTTTGTTGGACCTGCAAGTTTCCCAGAAACTTTGTCGGTCTCGGCAGTTGGATAATAATCCCGATGGAAATAATGTTAAAAGAAGATGTCTAAAAAGGAGAAATGAAATGTCATATAAAGCAGTTTTGAACTATCGTGCTTTGGCGGCAGAAAAGTAAGTTCTAATAAACCTGCTGGGTTGGCATTAATGATCAAAGTAAAATTCTTAAAAAGAAATAATCAGAAGAACTTTCTGTTTTGAAGATTTAAAAATATTTCTGGTCTCAGGGTTTTTGAGAGGTTCTGGATTATAAAAGTTTTTGACGGCAAGAAAACGGCGGTAAAAGGGGCATTGGCATCATATTTTTCAAAACACTAAAGAAAAATAGTCATGAATTTAGAAAGGTCATTCATCCCTTCCTTCTGGATGATTGCAGAGCATGATTTTAACGAGAGAAGGCTTGGAATTGTTTTAAGCACGTAACACGGTTGCCAAGAAAGAGTGAAATGTTCAAATATTAGATAGTCAATGTGCTAAGTGGGTTTATGCTTTTCAGGATACTAGAAATGACTACATCGGAGTAGATTAAATTTTCTGGATGATGTTTTGTCAGAACAATCATCTTTCTGAAGTTATGGATTTTTCAGGACTTATCTTACAACTTTCAGATTAGAAATTTTAAGTATGTGAAGTTTTGTTTTTCAAATAAAAGCCACTGAATCTAGGAGGTTTCGAATGAAACACAAACAATTCGAGTGAGCTATCATCAAGTTCACGGGATGGAGTTAAAACCACTTTACAGGGACTTAAGATATCGTTTTCTTTTTTAGACAAACTCAAGAATTTTGCAAGAAAACTCACAATCACAAGCCAATTCGAACAGTTTACAGATTTTCCACAGAACTTTCTAAATAATTTTGCAGCTCTTTGTTTCAAAATAACATCTGTTACCGCCACTGGCAACTCCTTACTGTCTAAATCTACTACACTAAGTAATAGCTTATCTGTTCTTTTCCTCTTCTATTACAACGAATGTCAATTGAATATTTCCGGAAGCCATCTGCTTTTTTAATTCTATCTTTTATTCTTTACTTAGTCATTAACGTTAATCGTATCCGAATTTTCTCTTGGTTTCTACACCAGTAAAAGTAAATCAAATGAAATAACTAATGAACTAATTATAACAACAAAAATACTCTTAAGAATTTTAACCTCAATTTTGTCAATTAAAAAAACCAATAAAGAAGTATTCACCGAACTGAAGTGTTTTTTTAATTGACAAGGGTTCAAAATGTTTTAGGTCCAAGGGATCGTCCACTACCACCTGAAGCGGACTCGAATAATACCATCATAAGGGTACATTCGTATTACCCAGTCGTCCAATTTTTCCCGCCATTTTGACCACGCACTTGCAGTTATTTGTACAGCTTAACTTGTGCAGGGCTTCATTTTTTTTTGAAGAAAAACTTAAGATTTTAACGCAGTTTTAGCTATTCTCGTAAAAGCTAGTTTTTAATTTTTAAGTCATATTTCTCCAAGAGTCCCTTGGTGTAGTGGTTTGTATGACGGACTGCTAGAAGGTTCTAGGTTCAATCCCTGATTCCACCTAAGTTTTCTTTTGGGGTGGATACTAAATCTCGCGAGGAAGTTAAAATTCCTCCAAAATAAAGACTTGTCGAGAAAAGTGCATTTCTACTACCCGCCAAATCCGGCGGTAAATTGTAGGTCCTTCAATTTATCAACGCATATCCATAAATGGTTGAGAGTGCAAATATTGGAGGTATAGATCATATCTTAAGACGTTAACATGAATCATTTCCCAAATTATTGTTTGTAGCACCAAAAATTTGATTGTGGGCTCAAATAAATTGTTTAAATAAGTAAAATTGTATAAAATAAACTGTTCGCCGTAAATAGCAAAGTGACAGCTACAAACTGTCAAAGTTTATTCGCATTCGACATACGATCCACATCGTAAAAAATACATTAGCTGTTTGTTGAGCCCTGAAGTCGCCCTGTGGTCGCCACAACTCGTTTTTTAAAATACCTCAACTCGCCCTCAAGAGAAAATTCTCTCGTGTTTTGAAACTTGGGGTAGCCCTGAAGTCGATATTGGTATTTAGCTGGGGCGAGTTGAGGTAACGAATCAGCTGTTGAAGTGACTTTTGCTGTCAAGCATTTCTTGTGTATTTTTCTTCTGTATTGGGTTGTTCATCTTTTTTTTCGAAAAAAGTAAAAGAAATGCAAGTGAATGCATTTATTTTGATGAAAGCAAATACAAATCGAACAAATAAAGCAAAATGGAAACTTTTGATTTTGTGTGTTGTGAAAAATATACAATCAGCAGCCGTCATGCGTTTTTTGAGAACCGAAAAACCCAGGTTTTTTTGACAACTCTTGGAGTTGTCAAGAAAACCCAGGGCGACCCTGGGTAAAGTTCAACAAACAAAGCTATAATGTAAGATCATATAAAATTTTCCGGTCAGCCTTACAGAATTCTTCAGATACAAATTTTATTAAAAATTAATTTTTCGATAACATTAACATGACTTGTTTTATCACCTGAAATCAATGCCGCACATAATAATATTATTCATGAACATCAAACAAGTTATGAAGAACCTTTATCTTCAATGTGAGTAGCATTGAGGCAAGAGATAAAATTTACATTATGTAGGTATTTTTATGAAACTAAAACCACTCCCACGAAGAACGCAATGCAATGACCGTACTCGCAGAAGCCACAATGACCTTGACTATCAGCATTCCACATTTGTAACTTCGCGTTCTTTTATAAAAATGTAATTCTATTCAAACAAATTCAATATTGAGAGCAAAAATTCAATTTTGGATTTCTTAATACAACATTATAAAAGATACAAATATGAGATGGTAAAAAATTTCATCAGAACTTCGGGACACACAAAAAAATTGTCCTCTACTCTAATCACACGGAGCCGCACAGAACAAAGACATTCGAGAGAAAATCAATAAAAAATTCAAGCCCAAGAAAAAATGAAAAAAAGATATCTTTTGTTGAATTGATTTTTTCTGTTCAACTTTATTCATTTTAAATTTAATAAACTTCAATTAAATTTTCAGCCATGCTTATAATGTATTCAATCAAAAACATAAACAAATATCAATTAACTTTGGTAAACAAATTATTTACCTTGTTGTTGTCTGTCTGTTGAAGATTCACACACTTTGTTTTTTATCTCTACAAAACCAACACAACACACCCCGCACTATTAAATATTCCCGACGAATTCAACTTAATTTGTTTATGTTTTTAAAAGATTTTTCATTTATTATTTCTTAAAAGAACATTAACCTTTAATCAAATTAGATAAAATTTAAGTTAAGTTGCACCGCAGAGAAAAAATTACATATTCTTCAAAAAATGATGCAAACAATGATTTTTCTTCTTTCAGAACTGTCAAAATTTTTAGAGAATGGAGTGTGGGCAAATATCAATAAGTAATAGATTTTTTCAGAATTCTGTAAACGTAAAGTCTACTACCTTAAGGAGTGATTTTTTCTCTTTTTTCGCAACTAATAGAATTTAATTGATAGGGAAGAGAGAACGCGTTAAGCGAAGAAAAATGTATTTCCATGAATTCTCTTTGAGAACGCAGGGATGTTGTTTTGTTTTGTATTTATGCAGTGCACAATGCACCTGAAGATACAGTCAAACACAAAAGTGAGGGCACAGCTTTTTTAATTAAATTTTCCAAACAGGTGATATTTGAATAAGTATTTATTTTCCCTTTGTTTTAATTTTGTTAAATGTTATTGAAAATAATATTCACTACATAAGGTAAATTTGGCGGCAATAATAAAGAAGTTGGAAAGAGGCTTATAATAATTAATAAAGGCGAAGTTCATATTTGTTTTCAACTTCTCAATATTGTACCTACTTATTTAAACAAATACAAAATTACATTGACATATCTTTTGGGTTGATAAGAGTCTTGTATAGTGTCTTCTGAGTCCTTTACGATATCGCTTTGCTACTAAGATGCCTTCTTAGTCTGAAGGAAATGGCAAAGATTGATTCTTCGACTGATCTCCATATATAGTAATCGGCTACTTCAAAATTATATCTGTCCATTGTGACGATTTTTCTAATCCAACGATGATGATGTTCTTAACCTGAGGACCACGGACCAATAAGATACAGACCGCCAACTCACTGTATGGTCTTTTTTTTTTTACCTACAAGCTGAAAATCAGCTGATATGCCATTTATTTTGAGAGTGTGACACTCTCCCTTCCTTGTTAAACACATTTATCAAACACACCAAAAAAATAAATGGCATACGCATTGATGATTGCCATCACAAAATGCACATACAGAGATGTACACGTATTCACCTGCAGGAAAAAATATTTCGAGGGTGTTTCAGGCAAGAGGAGTACGAGTCGGCGGTCTGTGTTGGTCTGTGCTGAGGGCATTATACTTTGTCATCAACAGCTAGGGCCATTATAGTCACTTCAATATTTATGAATATTTATTCCAAGTAAACAGATCTATATGTAATCCTATCAATCCTACCCGAATTGCGTGCGATTGCTTCAAGAAGAATGAATCTGCCTTAATTTTTTCTGTGAAGGTCTTCACTACATAACTTAGAATTCCCTTAAAACAAAAAAGATAAACACCAAAAATGCTAAGCCACAACTTCTGGAAGGTAAGAAGTACCATTTACCACAAAAAAAGATAAACACGCAACATTCTAAGAAACAACTTCTGGAAGGTAAGAAGTACCATTTTCCCCAAGTGTATGCTTTTCTATTAAGACAAAAAAAAAAACACTATTCCCCTTCATTTGTATCATTTGGCTTACTTTGGGGGCTTGTTTCTTTATTTTTTTTAATGATTACCAAGCATTAAAACACCAACTTGTTCATCGACGCGGAAATGGATGGAACAACGAAAGTCAGACGCGAACCCAGAACAAAATTACAATTTTACAACGACGACACGAGGGGATCTTTTTGTTCATCTGTTTCTGCTTCTGCTTCAGCATGTGGAATAAAAATGATGATACTACGCTAATAGCTTTTGCAAGAGCACTGCACATGGTTTTATTTGTTGTGAAATGTAGGGAACCATTAAAACAAAAGTTGATGCATTAAAAACATTGTGGCATCGCATTTATATTACATAACCCTTATGGTGATGGGGTTGATAAAATTGCTTATATTTTAAGACCAAATTTATTCAGAGTTGCTTAAATGAAATAGCCAAGCAAGCATTGATAGCCTTGCAAAAGGTAGGGCTGAAAATTAAGCTTCTTAAATTCTAGACGTCAGTCGCGTCATCCAATTAACGTCGTATGAAGCATTCGAAATATCAAGGTGGATTTAATATCTTAAACCCAGTTCAACTTTTGGGGAAAATATAAAGACCTCATCAAAACTACAAACATTAGCATGCTATAAGTGAAAATTCATAGAAGTAAATAAATTTCTCCAAGCTTGTAAAAATTGAATAAATTAATTTAAATAATAAAATACCCACTTCCATCGTCATACACCAATTCTTTACCATTTAATTGATTTATAGATTCTTTTTTATGAGGAAAACTTGCATGCAAAGTGTTTTCGTTACATGCTCTTCTTCAGACAATATAACTTGCTGGCATGCTTTTCTTGTATTATTTTTTTTTTGTGTTTAGTTTTATTTTTCTTTGACAGACTTGCATGTTTGGAAGTTGTTAAACCATCCATTGATTTGGAATTAAAGTGTTATGTGATGTCGAGAAGTAATAGCTGTTTGGGTTATTTATCACTAAAGAAAACTGTTTATTAATTTGTAATATGCACACATTTTTTTTACTTTAAAACACGTAAACACAGCTAATTGACAATTTGACATAAGACTTGTATTAAATTTTGACAACTAAAATAGTAGGTACTTACTTGAAAAGAAAAATTTATGTTTAATTTTTGTTACCTAATCAAAACTTTGAGTTTGAAAAAGAATTCACTAAAATAACTTTATTTAAAATTACAACAAAAGAGGACATTTTTGGTTTTACAAAAAAGGAATGGCTTGGCATTGTGGGAGTTACTTTTATTTTTTAATATTTTTTTTACAAACTTGAGTCATTTTTTTTTTTAGAAAATTGACCCTTCCGTCTAAACGGAGGGGAATAGACCCCCCTCACACGATTTTTTCTTGTCTAAACCCAACCTACTCGCTCTAGCTTTTTGGTGCACCTTATACCGATCACCCTGTATAAAGTCAACATTATACGAATACGAATATAGATTGATTGCTACATCTTCTGATTTTCCAACCTATAGGTATAGTAAACCAGCAGTTACTTTTGAGTTACTACGGGAGGCCGAGCTGATAAGCAGGAAGACCATATTAAACTATTTTTTTTTTAACATCGGGAAGAGTAATTTTAGGGATAATAATGTACCCCTGACAATGAGCTTGAAAAATTAAACGATGATCAGTTGAGATTATTCAGGCGTGAGAACCTAGCAAACAAACTTACATTTACACTTTCAGCACAGGGTGTTTTCTTAGAGCAATAGATCTTTAAGTTGGCAACACTATTTTAACTGGCGGCCATTTTGTCAGCTGTCAAGTGATTTATTTTTAGTTTGGTTTGGCATTTCAACATGAATAGACTGACGTCTGAACAACGCTTCCAAATTGTGCAAATTTATTTTGAAAATCATGGTTCTGTTCAAAATACGTATCGCGTATTACGTCCATTTTACGGTGTTTAGCGATAAAGCTCACTTTTCGTTGAATGGATACGTCATTTAACAAAACTGCAGTATTTGGAGCCATGATAATTCTCAAGTGTATGTTGAGACACTGTTTCTTGTGGTTTATGAATTGGTGGAATAATTGGTCCGTACTTCTTTAAAAACGATGCTGAACAGAATGTTACAGCCATGATTACTGACTTTTTCGATGATGTAGAGGAGCTGTGGTTTCAACAAGACGGCGCAACATGTCACACAGCTCGTGCCACAATTGATTTGTTGAAGGAAACGTTCGGTGAGGGCATAATTTCGCGTTTTGGTCCTGTGGATTGGCCTACAAGATCGTATACGATTTAACGCCGCTTGACTATTTTCTGTGGAGATATAAGAAGTAGCTAGTCTACGCAGATAAGCCCGAAACGATTGACCACTTGGATGACAACATTCGCCGCGTTATTGCCGATATACGGCCACAAATGGTGGAAAAAGTCATTGAAAATTGGACCTCCAGATAAGAATACGTCGAAGTTAGCCGTGGCGGTCATGTGCCAGAAATCATATTTAAATTATAAAGCCAGAAGATTATCTTTCGAATAAAGTAAATTTTATGTCAATTTAAAAAAAAAATCATCTTTGTTTTATTCCATTTCAAAGTTCTATACCTCTAAGAAAAACACCCTTTATAAAGTTAGGATTCCTGTTAGGTACTATGTTTTCGAATGCAAGTTCTGAGAGTGTGCCATATCAGGATTCTAGTGTTTTCCAAGGCTATATAATTTGCCGGTGTCCATTTGTAAGGCTCAAATGTGTCATATGAACGGCCCGGCGTTCAAAGACGACTCCAAGTCTTACTTTGCGAGCACGACATTTATATCAATATCCATTGGTTTGACTCGAACATTCTGAAAACCAATGGAACAAGAAAAATTGCTTTTGCTCAGTTTTGACACCATATCTATTCGCATGCACCAGTTTCACATGATTTGCCAATGTAAAACTGGTGTGCGAAGCCCGATAAGCAAAACAATGGGTGTTTGTCTCGATCCTCGTATTCCACACCACAGACTCAACTTTGTTGCATATTTGGATTTAACTATATGTCATATTTATCGACACTACTTAAACCTTCTGCCTTCTGCAATAGGTACTACATGTGAATAGATACTCCTTAATAATATTGTGTGTCAGACATTTGAGTTCTCTATGTATCTGTGTTTCTTGAGTGGATTCAGCCTTCAAATGCAGAAACGAAATCCTCCTCTCAGAATCGTTTGAAATATCTTCTTTGTGCCAATTGATCGGCTTCAGAAGGCTTTCGGATGCTTCTTTTCCTCCAATGGAATGTGCTTTTAATAATATATAAAACTGGATAAATCTAATGTTCGATTTCTTGAAACTAAACCTACTATTTAAAATTCCATTTCAATCCACAATGTTGTTATTCTATTGCTAATAGTCTCGGTTTAATTCTTTTCCAAAAAAGGAATTCTTTCAACTCCCTCGGCTCATATTATGGCTTCGATTGAAAGCTTTATTTTCATCTTACCTCATTAAAATTGTATCCTCAAAAGACCTAGCACCAACAATCCCTTCAGACAACAAGATCTCAATATTTTAAAACGTAAACCCCCACCAATATAAATGAAATAATTCCAATCAATCACCTAATAACTTAACATCAATAAAACTGCTCAATTCAATCAATAAATTCAATCAATTAACATTTTAATTACACGCGTGTTTCTCCATCTAAACACCAGGAAAGTGAAAAGAAAGAACAAAATTCAAACTGCGCGCGCTTCTCGTGTACCTACCTATGAGCTATTTTTAGATTGAAAATATCTTTCAGATACAAAATTCAATCTTTTCTTCCTCCTAATGCGCAGTACCCAACCATTTCTTATTTTGTTCTTTTTAGAAAATGCAAAATAAAAGAGCTGATCTCATAAATAAAGTCAATGTTGGAACGTGCGTCCGTCGCATCATTATCCCGGAATGTGGCCTTTTCACATTTCATTCCACTTTTGCACCTTGTTTTTCACCGCAACCGCAAGTGAAATTCGAAACCCTTTTGGAGTGACAATCCGATTTTGTCACACACTTTCAAATGAAACTTAATGCCAATGCTTTTATTTTTTTTTTTTTACTTTTTTTTAAATAAAAGAAATGCCAACACAAACTAAAACATTAAACCATTAATCTTTTAGTCTTTTTGGTTCTAATTTTAAAATTTTCCCCTGGATAAAAATTAGGTCACCATCACTCTCGGTTTCTCTGATTTAATGGAAAGGATACAGAAATCATGTCAAACCAAAGAAATTGTCAATCCGGAGGCTATTTTTATTCGTTTCCAGACGAATGAGCTTAAGGAACACAAAGTGAAAAAAAAACTCATTTAGATAAAAGATAAGGAAGTCGGACAGGATGTTTGAAAAAAAAAGGATATTGTGTTGGTTCTCTTATCGTCAATCGGTTCCTTTTTGGCTTGTGGCTTGCTTTATACAGAAAATGGATAAATGTATCTTTCAAACGATATATTCATTCCCAAGTTGGTCGGAATACATTTTCTTTTATGATTCTGCGTTTTAATATTACAACAACTCTGAGAAAACTACGTAGCTATACTGGAATGACCCATAATAGTCCAAACGAAACTGGATCACATCACGAACTCTAAATGGAAGCCCATGTTTCAAGCCAAGAAGTAAGAACTAAAAAAGGCAAATGCAGTGTGGTTTGGTTATGTATACAAGTACATCAATTGGCAGCAGGAAAATGCAATATTCAGAGAGAATAGTCGGGAAAAGCGAGGAGGAAATCCAAATGCGACGACAGTTTTATTGCTTCGGCACAGTAAAAGGGGACTTTTGTGTCTGGAGTTCTTTAGATGTTATTGAGAACACTGGTCGGGTCGGGTTGAGTTGAATTGGGTTGGGGAAGAGGAGGAATGAATATATCTACTCGGTCAGATGCAAGTGCATATTATACAGAGGAAGAAAAAATAATTTAATGATTGCGCAAAATGTGGGAAATAGTATACACAAAACACAAGTCGAGGAGAATAACTGGAAAGCAGGAGAAGGATCCCATTCAATGGTTTTAACATATAAAACTGTTTACCAGAAACTGTATGCCATACATTTGGGTACATTTACTCGGTTCCCGAAATGCGAACGGTGTTTTTCATCTTTTTGAAAGCATTTATATACATAGTTGCAATCTTACTTAGATGTGCATTTGGGATATTATCTTGGTGTGAAAAAACAGATGGCGTATGTGAATTGTTGTGCTTTTTTCCTGGCCCTTTCCCGACTTTGGTAGTTTTGAAGATTCATCTCGACCTTTTTTCAAAAACTCAAAGTTGGATGGTTTTCAACATAATTTTACATTTTTCAATTATCGTTTATTTTGATCCACACATTCTGCAAGTTAAACTGACCGCATTACTACAGGCTCTTCCTTTTTTTCTTTTTCCTTTCTGATAAACGCTAGATTGGTATAGGCAAGGCAGACGGGTAGCCGAATACAAAATATTTGACTTTAAATTAGCTAGCCAAATTAAAAATATTCTTTGCAAAAAGAACTTGTGCCTTTTAGAAGGGAATGGAACTCAATTTTTGACTTTTTATTAAAACTATGTTGGGATGTTTCGTAGCTTCATATAATCGTGTTGTTTCAACCGAATTCGCACGGGGGTAAGATGGAGCATATTTCGGGGTAAGTTGTAACATGAATTTCAATTATTTACTTCAAATACAATATTTGTTGTTGTCAAGATTTTCTCTTGCCTGCAAGTTGTAGGTGTGAATGTGAAGTGAGCTGAAAACGGTCCAATGGTGAACCTTGTTCAACCTTGGGGAACCCCTTTTAACAGCTGCTACTTTTATCTTGTATCTTGCTTTCCCCTAAATGGAGTTAAAAACGGAAAAGATTATAACTTGGACTATTATTTAAGATGTCAACTTTTTTCTCGAAAGAATTATCTTTTATGCTGTACTTTCGTCAGGGGGAATGAATACCCTTAGCATAAATCAACAAGCGTTCGTGGGTTAAGGAAAGTTGGATAGGACATACGAGACCGATGCACATTTGTTTTAAATAAATGCAAATCAACGGCAAAACAAAAATCGAACCGGGCACAGCATTCTTCATTCGTATAAGGCGGCTGAAAAATGAGCCTCTTTAATTAACAGTACCCTTCAAGCAAATGGATCCGAATTGGATCCACGTGCGGAGTCAAATTCACATACTAGACTCCGCATACGGATCCAAATACGGAGCCGTAAAAAGACGTTTGTCGGCTCCATTTAGTATGTACCTAATTATTTTGTAATAATCACTTGTGTGAATTTTAGATTTTACCTTTTTATATCTCTAGTCGCTATATTTAATTTCAATCCTTTAGGCGCGATTTTTCTCCGTGTTTTTTCCTCTAACAAAAAATAAATAAATAAATTGTTGGCACAACAGCTCCAAGCGGGGCCAGGGCCTGTGACTTACACTCTCAACCATTCCTGTGTGTGCGTTGATATTCTGCAGGAATGGAAGGGACCTACAATTTACCGCCGAATCCGAACGGCTAACAGAGAAGCACTTTCCATGACATTAAGTACTCTTGGAGGATTTGTCACTTCCTCGCAAGAGGCAGTACCGCGGAAAAAAACTTAGGTGGCAACGTCAGGGATCGAACCCTGAACCTTCGGCGTAGCAGTCCGACACACTAACCACTACGCCACGGGGTACTACTACTTTCCTCTAACGCAAACCAAAAAGTAAAATGTTATAATAAACATCATTAAAGGCACCGACCCATATAATCCGTTGGTCCGTTGCGGCAACGCATCCGTTGACGTTTGCCGGATCGCCGGATTGGGGGTGACCCAATGAATGCGTTGACGTTCCATTTTTTTCTCTTTTTTTTCTTCGATCATGCTGCAAAAAATTATGCTTTACATAATTACAACTGTAACCAAAACCCTTAGAAAAAGAAATATATTTCTCTTCTTCAATGCCAAAACGAAACCACTTCAAATCGAAAAAAATTGCTGTCAACCAGCTGTCAACGGATTGCCGGAGAAGAAAAAGTTAAAAGTTGGGCTGCTTCTGTCCGTTGCGTTGCCGCATGCGTTGTCTATGGACCACTTCTCGTAAGAACGCGTGTTTTTAATCGAGCTGTCAGTTGATTTACCGGACGCACGAACGCAACGGATTCTATGGGTCGGGGCCTCAAGCAGTGCATACATGAAATGCTCCTGCTCTCTCTCTCTCTCTCTCTGAATCTATTACAAATTGAGTACCTAATTCCTAATAACATAATATAAGAACATGCAATAAATGAGAGACCTCAAAAAACGCGAACTGAAGCGAATTCGGAAATGACTCATTGGAAGTCAGTGATTTTGCTTGAAGGGTACTTTCGAAATGAAATTCGAGGGTATATTAATAGGAATTGTTTAAACCGTGCAGTTCAACATTTGTGAATCTGGAAACGATTGAGGGTCACTTGAAAACAATAAAATGGGTAAGAAATCTTTGATAAGAGATCCTTGTTCGTAGCTTTTTAGCACACCAATATTTATTTTGGCAATATCAGACTGAAAACCGTCATAAACAACGTGAAAGTCTAATCCATTGAAAGGGTCTTCGTCGATACCAAATACACGCATTTTTGAGAACTTGCTGAAAATGATTATAAAATGATTTTCGGTAGTTTTAGGGGGATAAAGACAGGCCTCTTTATGTATGAGATGGACAAATACTGTTTTCTACTTTTCCAGAACTTAAGGCCATCTGGAGCCAGCAGATTTGTGTATATCGAGATCTCTTAGTACTCTTCGAACTTGTGTGAAGATTTGTCCCACAAGTAATATTATAGTATGGGAGGCACCATATTATAACTCTGTGGTAGCATCGAATTTGCAGAAAATTGGGCTATTTAAAGATCAAAGTAATAACTCTTATGCTAAGTTAAATCTCGCACAATGGTCATTTTATATACACTTTTATAGTAACTTCATGGAACATGTTTTTTTAGTTCTGAACTTCGTCAATGGCGGTGCTAGTTGTCTTATCTACTTTACAATGAATGTCTTCTATTGTTTTTTTTGCTTCCCATGGCAGTCTAGACAAAAACCACTCCTTACTCACAAATCAAGTGTTTGTGAACTTCATCCATAGATGGCGCACCAAACGTTCATCTTATTGAGAGTACTTATGGTGGATTTACATTGATCTGCATCCTTACTTCTTCAAAAAAGAAGGATACAACATATAAAAATCATTCGCGTTCGATAGAGAGGGGAGATAAAAATGAAGAACATCTTCATAAATCAAGATTATAGGATATAGGAAAAATGAAGATGAAGATTATGGTGAAGACAAACATGTTCATCTTCGTTATAGCATGTTCTTCTGCATTTGGAGGTTCCCATAATTTCTAAAGTTCAGGCCAGCAATTCTTCTTGTTTTGACACCAATTTTTCGAATTTGTATGTTCAAAATTGAAATTTTTGCTTGTGAATCCCAATCACCTGAACACAACAGAACAGACAGCTGTCAATTTTTTTTTCTTTCATTAATTGCCAAACATCAAGGAAATAGTTGCAAAATGAAAAGAAAAAATTCCAAAAGGATAAAAAGTAAGTGATAATACACATAAATTATTATTATTAACTATTATTCATACACTTTTCTTTTATTTCAGAAGATAAACTGAAACTACGACCTTTCCGGTTCATGAGACAAGACACAAGACTCTTTATATGTATGTGGGATACCCAAATGACTTGTTGTTTTGAAGACCACACCAAGGATGTTCTCACGGTTGCCTTCTCTGCTGACAATCGTTGAATTGTCTCCAGATCCCGGGACAAGACCATCAAGTTGTGGATCACCTTGGCCGAAGGCAAAAACACAATCCAAGAAGATGGACACACAGACTGGATGACGTGCGTGCGTTTCTCACCAAACCACTCCAACCCATTCATGGTGTCATGTGGTTGGGATCGTACCCCCAAGGTTTGAAACTTGGCAAACTGCAAGTTGAAGAACAACCACCATAGACACATTGGATACTTGAACACTGTCACCGTCTCACCCGATGTTTTCTCTATGCACATCCGGAAGTATGAAGTACAAGGCACTCTTGTGGAATCTCAATGACGGTGAGAACCTGTAGGTACACTCTTGAGCACAACCATATCATATCACTTTCTTTTACAAGTACAAACAAACCTGTAACACTCTGTGTTAAGGCAAAGCCAAGTTGGTCCTTATCGCCAGCAACACTCCAGCTCTGAGAAAATCTGAGATTGAGTACTACGCCACGTTGGGAAAGACAGGTCCAGCACTACAGCGGTACCAACATTGAATTGGGCACAGCCTGCGGTAAATACTTTTGAGTGTGCACGCTTTCAATCACAGATCCAGGTGATTCTAACATCATTCGCTCGGACAACAACTAAATAGCTTAGTTTTGAATGTGATTAACTTTATAGAAAATAACTCAATAAAAGAAGAAAAAAAAAATCGCTGTGCCTCTCGCCCAACTGCTACTGGTTGTGTGTTGCCTATGGCCCATCCACCAAGATCTGTGATTTGGCATGCAAGAAGACCGTTGCGTCGAGGAGATGCACCCAGAAGTATTGTTTCGCCAACAGCTAAGGCCGATCCACCACAGTTCTTGTCATTGTCATGGTAAACTGAGGGACAGACCTTATTCGCTGTTTATTCAGACAACACCATAGTTGTCCGGCAAGTGTCGTTCTTATGCTCACTAAAATGACAACACTGGCAGTCGCTGCAGGATTAAAAAAAATTGTTCTTCGTTTTCGGTAGATCATCAATGCAATGCAAATGCTTGAAATATGTAAAATATATGTATCTCTCGGATAAACTCGGCAGTATCCTCCAATAATTTTCGCACTCAGTTTGAGCCATTCTGGAACAAATGTTGCTAGAGGAACGCATCTTTCAGATCCAATCAAACCGATTTAATTGGATTCTTCACCGCGATTGCTATACACAATGAATGTAATGTTGGTGTTTTGAACGGATTTGAATAGAGGTGTACGGTGCTACAATCTGGGAGTATTTGAAATGTAGTTAGTCTTGAAATTATTTTAGTTTCTATATTGATTACCTTTGGATCTACACAGTTTAATCCAATTGCCATACATTTATCAGTGGCTGATTTGTCTGCAAGCTTTTGTTGTATAGACGAATATGCATAACCTAATTTCTGACTTACAGCTATTATTAATATTATACATATATTATATTATTAATCCTGTGAATTATTTTTTGAACACTAATATTTTTTGACAGCAAACAAAATGATTTTGACTTTTGTCACCGAGCTATAAAAATTTATAGCAGAGAAAACCGAGTACGTATGTGTGTACTCTTTCACTCTTCTGGTTAATGACGTATATCTGTCCCGCTTTACTTTTCTTGAAATTTGAAGATGAAGACGTTGCAGAATAATGTAAATCCACCATTATAGATTATAAATACAATGACGTGGTTTATTATCATTTCAAAAATTATTATTTTATGATTATAAAAGGTATTTACTAGGCGCTTCTTATCCTTCTATTGCTTTTAACTAATGTCGTGCAATTTGCACAAGAAAAAGTCTATTGGGGTCAAATCACACGATCTCGAGGGCCAGTTCCCATTCATCCACCAATGCTGTCAAAGTTTGGAAATCCTTATTAGCACTTTCCTAATCAACCATTTTTGTTCGCTCAGACCATTTTGTTTCCTGACAGTGAATGAGTCAGGTGAAAATTTGAACCTTTATTCCTATAAGCTTGTTGAACTGAAATTTGTTGGAAAAGTTCACTTCAAGATATTTTGTCAAGACCTTGCCTTATACTATAGAATTTTCCGATGATATTTTTTCATTATTTTGCAAACCTTCTTCGTCTTTTGCTGCTCAGATGAGTTAAGTTTTTGATTGATGAACCAAATAAAGTTAGAAACTCTGTCTATTAAGTCAGATAAAATAGTGTATTCTTAAAAATTTTGAGAATTAGAAAAACAGACGTTATTACTAACTTTTGAAGATCTTCTTCCTGTCGAAGTCGAAGCTACTGTTCTTGTTGATTCTCAATTCTATTTTGTATTTTATTTTTAGTTTGTGATTCCATTAGCAACCTTAACTTTCCCATTGCCGGCGCTTGAACACTCGACACGGGGAGTAATGGTCATTTTTGTTTGCGTTTTTCTTTCCTATCATAATATTTGGATGGGTATGTCTACAAAACTTGTGTTCTTATTAATAAATGTTTACCCTTGCTGTCCTCCAACCTTACAAGTAACAAGCCCAAGTTGCTTCACGAACATGGTGTACTCCACCACAATCCGTTTCCCTTTGCTTTTTTTCTTTTACAAACCATCTTAACGCAACCTAGTTAGTATAGAAGCAAGCAAGACTAACTAAACAAGAATTTTAAAATCATGGCCAAACTATGATATGCCCGGTCGGCCTCGGCGTCGGCACTCGGCAACGTATCCAACACATTTTTTCTCTCATTTAGATCCTCTTGCACAAGCTCAAGGTCGTTTACGATTGGTTACTCGAAAAGGAAATAAAAACGTGTTTCCATTTCAAACTACGTCTTTAAAAAAAAAGTAAATGGTACGCCCTTCTTCCTAAACTCATTTGGCTTTCCCGCGCATTTTTATATTCATAGAGACGTAATTTTTTTTTTGCAGTACGCCGCAGGGATTTAATAATTTATCCTTCGGAATCTGCATTTATCTCCTTCTTTTGGCATACACAAACGAGTTAATTGCGCTTTCAACAAGTTTCCATATCCTCAATGATTCTCGGGGCTCGCGCGTTCGACTATAAAAACGACAGCCACAGTCAGCGCGGCAGGAAGGGAGAATTTGTAATCATAGAATTCAGTAATTACCCTCACAAGTTTCATCCACCCCGGTGCCAGTTTGGAATCGATTTTCTGCCATTTCCTACCCTTTTAGTGAGAATAACATCAACATAAGGGGTGGCAGTGGCAGTAGTAGCAGTAGCAACAAATACACATTTGAGACTGACTCTACTCTACACCACGACCACGACTAAGAATGAAGATGATGCACAAGGATATGGGCGGAGAAAAAAAAGTTGTGGATTCATAATTTTCTATGCAGCTTTTACGTCGTGTTTTACTCCAAAGGCTAAAGGAAGACTTATATCAAAGGACACTAACCCCTTGGAGCGAGGTTCTTGTATCCAGGATATCAAGAGAGGGAAGGAGGAAAAAAAGAGCTGGTGTGAATGTCATTCAAAAAAAGAAAAACTAATCGATAGCTAGACCGGGGGTGTTTTTTTTTTTAAACAAGCAAAAAATATTGTAGTAAGGAGCTCGTCATATCGCCATCACAACACGAACCTGACAATTCCGTAACATCCAGGCAACTTGAACGGCTTCTAGTTTTTGTTAGATTTCCAAATGCAGACGTTCCATTGCTGCTGCTGCAACTACCCACCACCCACTCGGCGTCCATGGCCTTAGAAGCACTACGCTTGAAATGCTCCAGGAAGCTATCTATCTGCATTTCAATGGAGTTTGGAGAACTTTCCATCCTTTTTTAAAGTTGTTGTTGGGAGCAAGTCTATATTACTCGTTTTGTTGTAGCAATACAGATACACTTTATATTTTTTTTTTTATGTTTCAATTTCACCGCCTAGATACTAGATACACACACTTTTCGCAAATTTAAACATTTCACAGATGGATTTTTTTGAATTAACATTAAATTTGTGTTTCTCATAAAAACCTTTTTTTTTCTTTTTTCAAGATTGGTTATCACTTTTTTTTTTAAATAAATTAACACCTTTTTTATGAAAATTTTCTTAATTTTTTTACTTATTACCGCTCCGATACATTACAACCAACATCAAGAATAGATAAACCGCAACTGTGGAAAACTGGTTTTTGGAATTCTCTTGAAAGTGGCAGCCCTTTATTTTTGGAAAAAAGAATAAATGAATATGAAAGAGAAACAAAAAATGCGGTAAGTTTATTTAAGAGAGTTGCATGCGGCGTTATCAGGTATCAGCTGTTTTTTGTTTTTGTTTCTTTTTAATTTGACATGACACCAGAGCTTGTACAATTTTACAGTAGTAGAAGAGATAGTAATAGTAAGTGAACAGAACAGGCATGTAAAATGAGAAAGAGGCATGTTTAAGGTTTTTTTTTTTTTTTTTCAATTTAAACGTGTACAGTTATTAACTGCTGGCACACATTGGAGACGGAGATTTAGAAGTATCGCATATTAAAATATTGAAAACACACGAATTTAGTGTTGTGAATACAATGCGTAGATTCGCAAACGCAGACGCAAATGGCGACGGACGAGTTGGTTAGTTTTTAATAAATATCTACGTGCGCATTTTTGACATTTGACTTTGAAAACTGAATTGTTAATATTTATTTATTTATTTATTGAAATAAAGCTAAAGCTTAAAAAAACCAATGGTGTCATTGTGTCATGCTTTGTGTTTGATGACCATTTGAATATCGTAAAACAACCAATCAAGAGGAAAGAAATGAAACTAAATATAAATATAAATATTAAATTATATATATTATGTTTATGTATTTCCATGTGTTATATGTAGTAACAAACTTCTAGATTCTATAATTAGTAAAAATGTGTACGACTCCATTGTGGGCATTTTTTCATAGTTACGTACGTTTTCTTTTGACATACATCTGTCTCCGTCTGCTTTTCTTAAGTTAAGCTATGATCGCACTAGGTGAGACGGATTGGTCAGTGAGTTATAGGGTTTTCACACCGAGCCTAAAACCCAGTTTTCAGCTAAAAGTTTACGAAAACCTTATTTTCAGGTTTTCGTAAACCGGACTTTTCAAGTTTTCGTTTGACATTTCACTTCATTTTTACAACTGACTATCAAATTTTGAAATGAAAATATTTTCGGCTGCTATGATTGATCTTTTTTGACGTTTATGCGCTTTTTAGATGTTTGGAAAGAATCACAACAAACTTAGGTGTGTTCTGATAGAATCACAACAAACTTAGGTGTGTTTGCTTTGTATCCCAACAAGTTTTCGACAGGTTTTATATAAAACTAGTTCTTTTCGAAAACTTGTGTTTAGCAAAAATTTCGTTCAGGTTTTGGGGGTTTTCAACGAAAACCGTGTTTTCAGCTCGGTGTGAAAACCCTATTAGATAAACTATAAAATAATGGCATATATTTGTGGAAAACAGTACAAGTAAAATTATTTTCGGACCGCAAACATGCATGGTGCGATCATAAGAATCTCTAATATTGGATGTTGCTACATTATAAAAGATTCCTATTTCTCTTCTTGATATTTTGAGTTACAATAAAAATACAGAAACAAAATACTGTCTTGTAGTGATTGTTGAATCAATGTAGAATTTTTGCGGTTAAAAGATATAGCATCAGCTTCAAACAATAGCTACAAACAATAGATATCATATATAGCTAAGAACAATGTTATATAATATGCACTCTGCATATTTTAATTGATGTCAAAATAATCAAGTCAATAACTTACGAAATGTGCACATATTGTTTATTTAAATTCGTACAATGCACTACAATATGCATCTGTAAATTGTATGTTGGAATAATATTTCGTTTAAATTTCCAAAAAAGAATGTCTTCAAACAGCGAAGCAGAAGAAGCCTCATGGTTTGGGATTTTGCCATGTCTGTAGGTTTAACGAAATAATATTGTTCACATTTGTTTGTGGCAGAAGTATTGTTGCATGATATAATGTTTGTATCCTTCACGTGAAGAAGGCTCCCTCTAACTCGGATCCGATAACGTTGATGGTGCGAAGGATCTGTTTGACTCACTGAAATTGTTTTCTTTAAAGTGCAATCGACATGTTCGTAAAGGTGGGCAATGTTTTTTTACTCCCGACTTTTTATCTGAACCATACCCTGTCGACACATTTAAAAAATAAGATCCATAACATAGTTTTAATTAAAGAAGGTACATAATGTAGGTACCTATATACTAAAGGCAATACTGCACTATGCAAACTGCTCTTCGGGGGAACTGTACTGCAATTGAACTGCACTTATTCTATGTTGGTATGAAGTATGTTGTAAGTAAATGGCATAATTGCAAGTTTCCCCAACTATAATTTATTACAGTTCCGCTGCGGAGTGTATTGAGGTATTTCCGTATCCGTATAGTTCGGAAGAGCCTTATGAAAGCAGCGGGCGGTCCACACACTTTTGGAAAAACCAGGTACCTACCGGGATTGTAATATGAATATGTAACTTGCACATTAAAATGTTACATAGAAAATGTGGAGCAAATTTTAAGCAAGGTAGGTATAATGCGGGCCTTACACCACGCAATATTATTGCGCAGTACTCGGTATTGCACAGTTATATTGACCGTGTAAGGTCCTTATTGCGCAGTAATTTCGGTTTGCCCAATATATTGTGGAATGTTAAAAAAATTTAATATTTTTTGGAACTTCTTCAATATATTGCGCAGCATACTGCGTCGTGTAAGGCAAATTAAAGGCAAATCTCAATATTTGCTTCACATACATACTTGAATTGTTTTTTTATTATTATTAAATACAAACATCGCCTACGCAAAAATAAAAAAATTGAAGATTGAAGTGCATTCAGGTAGTAGGTAGCTAAAAATTCGATTCCTATGTAAACAAAATAAAATGCACGACTGGGTCGCACGAACTTGCTCTAATGAGTGACAGTGGTTTAGGGGCTTGAGATTTTGATAAAAATAAAATTTTCAAAATTCTTAAATAAATCCTTAAACTAATTTGAGCTGAAAAAAAGTACGCCATTTTATTTTTTGGATAAATTTGAATTTATGAGAATAAATTTATAAAAATCTGTGGAGCGGTTTTGGAGAAAAAAAGTTTTTTTTGAAACTTTTTGAAAAAAATTTTCAAAAAAAAATCAAAAACGCCAGTTCATAGGTATTCAGCAAATACATTTATTTAAAATTTTTAGAAAAAAATTTAATAAGCAGTTTTCAAAATAATAATTTTAAATTTTTTTTTTTTAAAATGCTTTTAAAAATACAAAAAAATATTTTTCAAAAATATTGGTATGCAATACAAATTGAGCTACCTACAGCTATATGTGTGTGAAATTTCGAAGGAATCGGTTGAGTCGTTATCGATATAGTCGAAAGCAAAAAAAACGGTCCTATGGAAAGTACCGTTCTTAGCCATTTTTTAAAACTTTTTTTTCAGCCATATGATTGGTCTTACCTAAAAAGCAACACTGATTTTTTTAAATCGAAATCGTTAGAGCCGTTTTTGAGAAAAATAAGCTTTAACGTAACGGTTGTATGGCACGTACCGTTAGTTTTTGAGCTAAAAAAAAAATTCAATTTCCCCTCTGTACAATACCAAAAAAAGTCCATATACCAAGTTTGAAGCAATTCGGCCCACTCGTTTGGGCTGTAGGTGTCTATACATACAGACAGACAGACAGACAGACATACAGACGGACAGAATTTTAAGACCATTTTTTTTCGTCTTCGCTATCATCGTAATGTCATGTTTGATTGTTATCTCAAAACTTTTTTTTTCGACGAATGCATAACTTGCCTTATAGTACCTATAATCGCAAGTAAAAATCGTTTCACACAGCTTGTGTGGAGGAAGGCAATAATATTTTGCAATAATATTGCATCGTGTAAGGACAACGCATTTTCACGCAATATTTTTGGCCAATATCTTGAGCAATAATATTGCGTGGTGTAAGGCCCGCATAAGCATTTAAGAATTTTCAGAAACAAAATTTCAAGAGAAACTGTGATCTTGATGGATACTTATCATTTTGTATATGAAGAAGATTGAGTGATTAGATGTTGGTTCCGCTATCACGTCCTAGCGACTCAAAGTCCTAGCGTTTTAAGGATATGCGTGGTTTGGTCTTTGGTTCCTGGTGGGATGTAGAAGAGATCTGAAAGGTGGTTCTTCTTTACTGATTTTGGAAGCCTTAGATTCTTTCTACAACGGAAAATGAAAGCTTCTCTCAGGGTTTCAAAAAAATCCACGGCATAAGTCATCGGAAGTAAAATTGGCAAACAGCACATAGAAATTAAAATGAAACATGCTGTATTTGGCTGAACTCATGTATGTAGGTATTGAAGTGTTCTTGTTCGGTAAAGCAAGGCCCGCACTAGTATACAAAAATGAATATGTTTGTCATATCGAGATTAATAAAAATAATCGCATTATTACATGAGAGCATGTATAACGACAATAACTGTTTTATTAAGCAGGTACCTTGTGTTTTAATGATAGGTAGTATTTAAAATTATTTATTTTGTTATAACAATTAATTTAAACTATATGCCTGTAAGACTTAGTCTTTTAAATGAAAATTGCACAGCACTGGTTAGAAGGAATAGAAAGATAAGAACGAGTTTTTGTTGGTATACGGTGGATTGGGATTAAGGTATTATTTATCTCAAAAAAATTCCACGGGTTGCGTCGAGTTGAAGCTGAGGGGATATTGAATAATTGCTCCCCAGGCTGGGGCTTGAACCTTGAACCCACAACTCTAGGTTAGTAACCAAGCACTTCATGCATCGACCGTTAATTATGGAACTATATGTGCTTGTATTAATTTCGCGTTTTTATACTTAGTATAATAGTTTATATGACTTTATAACTATACAAATTAACTTTTCTACGTTTCAACTGATTTTTTTTTCTAATTTAAGCAAAATTAGGTTAAGTTAGAATTTTCTATCTAATCTAATCGTGTAACTTATATTTATCTTACGGCAACACTGACTGCTACACACATAATTTTACTCTCTTCAAGCAACAAAAAACCTCTCTTCGAATACGTTTAATCACACCTATGACGTCATAAGCCCCCAACATATATGTGCTCTTTCCTGTCAACAAAAACCAAATTGTTGTATTTTTTTCAAGAAATTTTTTTTTTACTAATCCGCCGTGTCAGCTCCTCACACACAACAAAACATTGACCAAAAAAATAAAATAAACTAAAAACACCTCTCCCGCAAACTTAAATCTTAAACATACATCATCATTTTCATCGAAGAAAACGAAAACTTCTTCAATATTCCAATTCTATTTTCATCTCAAAAATTGATAGACCAGAGCCAGAGACCAGACCCAATTGAATTCGAAGCGAAAGAAATTATTCAGTTTATCGCCGTTCGTGTTCCGAGTAGCAACTCTGAGCGCTCCTCTGCTCCTCGCATATCTGAGAATAAACTTAAAATTGAGTGAACCTCAGCCGGTTGAGATATATAATTTTTTGATACGCACTTTCTTTTTTGAAACAACCCCCTTAGTGTGTGTTTAATCAAAAAAATAAAAAAAATATTTTGTTTGTGAATTTTCCTTGAAAAATTATAAATTAAAATAAATTTCATAAAATCAAGATGAGCAGTAAGTTTATAAAAAAAAAACAAGTTTAACTTAACCATTTTTTTCTCATCCGAAAAAATATTGAGAAAAGACAGTATTTTTTTTTTGCAAATAATTTAGTTTTAAGATAAATTAAGTAAAATTATTTGAATGCAGCGCATTTAACATTTAAATTGCCTCAATTTTATTTAAATTAAGTTTTTTATTTTTAATGCCGCCTTAATCTGCAATTTGAAGGAAAAAAATCATCTTCATACGAAAAAATTTGCAAGAATCTTGCGATTCTTCTTCACTGTCATCGTCGTCGTCGTTGGTTGTCGTTGTCGGGCCGCCTTTAGTGGACGACCTTAAGTGACCTTCAATGTGTTTTTCTCTCTTCCACAGTAGTAGGCACCTTCTACTTCTACTGCGAGGAGAAAATTCCTACCTACTTTTTGCCTTAGTTTTCTTTTATTTTGATTTCTATCTTGCAATTTGTGTTAATTTTTCCAAATAAGTCGGTGCTAAACAAGATATCCGGTTGGAAAATCTACCTGCCATAGTAGTTTTCAAAATGGATGAACACAACACAACCGTTAGTTATCAATTAAAGATACAAATTCATTTGAAAGCTGATAAGCGATTTGTTTTGAGTTTTTGATGTCATTTGTATTCCATGTGCCCCAGTTTGCACCCCCAAAATCAAAATTTTGTGTGGTTTTTGGGGTGGGTTCAGTTCGGTTCGGTTCGGTGTTATACCAACTTATTTGGATAATTCACCAAAAGTATTGGATTTTCTTGATTTTTCGGATATTTTTAGACGGAAAATTGAGAATTAAAGAGAGGAAACTCCAAGAAATGTGTGTGCGAGTGAGTGTGTGTGCGTTTTTTTTTGTTTGAATATTAAGTTATTGGAATATAAAAAGAAAATTATAACGCCCCCATAACCCCCATGCTGTGATTTTGTTGTTGTATTTTTTTGCATTTTTGATTTCTTCGAATTCTGAATGGTCGTTATATTTTTAAACTGAAATCTTTATACCGATTGTTTTTGTTGTTGTTGTTGTTGTTGTTGTTATCGCTGTTGCATGCCTACAGACCAGACCAGTCAAGTGAATCAGTCTCATCTCGGAGCATGACGCGTTTGATGCTTCGAGGTACTTCAAAAATGCACCCGTAATGGTTGAATGAGTCGCGATGCTGCTGGTGCCGGCATTATTTGGCGCGTTGTCGCTGCCATTCGCCGCTCCGCGCGCCGCCAGCAACAGTAGCTGCAACAAGCGTGAATCTTTTCTCTGTCTTTCCGTCTCCGTTTGAAATTCTAATTATGGCTGGAAATGGAAACTGAAGTAGGTACATACATAAAAATGCTGTATCTCGGCGACTTTTGGTTGCAATCGGATGGATGCGATATGGGATGGGATACGTTTGAGATGAATTTCAGTGATCCCTCATGATTTATTTTTGTTACTTTTGTGTCATGGATGAAATGATTGTTTTTTTTTTTTTTTAATTTAGCGAATCTATTGTGCGGCTTCTTATTCATTCTTGTTGGCGGCGCACTATTTTTATTTAAAATTTTGTCGTTATTGTTGACATTTTTATTTTTTTTTTTGAATGAGAAATAAGAACAGAAAATAGGAAATGACGCAGAGGTTGTGAGTTAATTGTTGGTGAGATTTTTTTTCATCACAATAAGATTTGAATGCCAAGAAGTGGGTGTATTTTTGATAATTTGAAAATTTTACCTACCACATTGAAAATTTTTAATGGAAAAATTCTGGCTTCTTCTAATCTCTACACAAATTAACATGACTCTGTAGCGTGAACATCGAGTGGAATGGTCTGATTTTGGCAAAAGTGAAAGTGCCAGTATTTATAGATGGAAAGAGGTTGATCAGTGGCTCCAGGTGCTTATAAATCTAGTACCTGCTATTGACAGTTGTAAGATTTGACGATATTGCCAGATCTGTCAGTCGAAAATAGTCCCGAAAGCCCAAGAACCTCAATAAACCCTACGAAAAAAGTAGGTACCTACTTTAGATTTCTTATCTTATCTTAATCTGCAAGAACACAATCCGCACAACACGAATGTAGAATGTAACCTTAACCAGCAGTATTTTTCTTCTCTCGTTACGATCTCAGAAGTTCAAAACACTGATATCTATTATAAATAATTGTCTCAAGCTCGTAAATACTGTATTAATCGAATATATACATAAAGGGTAGCTGTACTTTTTACTGCCCGTGCATTCTTAATGAATTTTTTTTGTCAGAAAATATTCTCATATAACTGACAATCGCTTGAATCGAAAATTTAACCGCTTTCAGACCATAGTCAGACGCTCAGACCTTAAGAACGTTTATTGAAAATTCTCAAATGTAAGCTTTTTAATGCCATATGAGAACTTTACCAAGATCAGTTGATGTGAAGTATAAAAATATATACTTGAATTAAAAATAGTTGCAGCTCCATTGTTTAGAAAATAAATATTTTTTCCCGGACCTGTTTTGGAATCATTATCCAAACTATGTATGTATCGGCTGGTCAAAACAAGCCACTAATTTTCTAAAATGCTTGGACTTGGGCTCATATTCGTTTCTTGCTTTGACCCACATTGTCAGTGCTAATATCTTAAAATACAGTTGTCAGGCTTTTAGACAAAATTTATCAACTGCATGAACTGACAATTTAGCATTGTAAGATAAGTCAGCCCATTGACATGCCAGTTCCAGAGCATTTGACAACCTGACAATATTGTTATACCTGACCTGACAATCAGCTGTAGTAGTTTTAGGGATAGAATTAATGTATTAAGTACGAGATATATCTTATACGATACCTACTGTTGTATGATAAGGAAGGATCATCATGTAAGCTTGAAATGATTTAGCAAATATGTAGGCTCTAAGATGATTGTTTGACTCAGAAATAAGAAATAACTTTTTCAATCCGCACAATGTTATCGAAATAGTTTGACCTTCAAAATTCCTGGAAATAGGTCTTAAAGCTAATTCTGATTCTTCTCGATAATGCGGCAAGGTTTCAGTATTCTGGTACTTAGTCTTGCTCATACATTCTGGAATTTGTAATTGATTGTTAATCCTGACAGAAAATTCATTCATTCCAAGACATTCTATCACACTAAATGAACATCGAGTCTGTCAAATTTTACTAAAGCCTAGTTCCATGAAAATCTTAACTTTTGTACTTCTTGATGGTAAATTTGACTTGATTGAGCCCCGCAACTTCTACCTCACCAACTTTCTTCTAAGAGATTGTTTCCTTCGGTCAATGTAGGTCGGCACCAAATCGACGTTTGACCGGAACAGTAGTTGGTTGCTATTGTTTTCCAGAACAACAAGGTGATTTTCCCTTGTCTTGTAACTCTAATAATAAAATCTTGCAAAATTGTTAAAAAAAATATTTTTCTGTGCTTGCAATAATTCAACTCTTGCCACTCTGGTTCGTTTGATTAGTGATCACTACAACTATGTATGTACAGCTGCGGTCAAAAAATAGTAGTGTATACTGCAGGTACAGAAAAATTGAAAAAAATATATGCTTTGGTTTTTTGAAAAAATATTTGTTATATGCCGTGTTTGGTGACCGTAGCACATAACCGCGTAATCCTTTTCCACAGTGTATCACAATTTTTGATTCAGTGGACCACATAATATTTCTCCATTTCTCGGTAGGCCAATTTAAAGGCTCTTTAGCGAATTTAGGTCTTTTAGTTAAATTTTGTTTCTAATAGCAAGGGCACGTTTCTTGGACTACGAGCCGCCAGATCGTTATCACGTATGTAAGCGCCTGCAAACAGTTTCAACACTCGCCTCCACATTTAATTCAGCTCTTGTTTCTGTGGTCAATGCAAATGGGTTCGCCTTGAATATTTAACCACCTTCTTGGCTAATCTAGACATCACAGGTTTTCATCAGAGTGTTTAAGAACTGCAAACAAACTGAATTGCATTGTGGACCATCAAAGGTGAGCAACCAACTAGATTCTGCACTTGAACGTAGCTTTTTCCTTCCGAAATCAATTTTTTAATAAGAATATACGCTGCTCAGCAGGTCAGCAGTACATAGCTTTCCGCGACCCATCACAAACTTAATATTTAAATCACAAATTTAAAAAAAAGTAAAGAGAACATTAAGTATTTACTTTTCTATAGCCTTTTGATATGCATTTAAAGCTTATTCGCTTCTTTTCGTGGGATCTCTGCAAACACTACTATTATTTTGACTGATGCAAAACACCGATTCAAACGGAAACTTACCAGAAAAAGAATAACAAACAAAAGCATGGGACATAAGATAACGGTATATTTTAAATTGCTCTCTCTTAAAATTATGAATTATGAATTATCAATAAAAGAGAACAAATATATTAAGTGAAAATGTTAAAAAATTAAGTTCAAACAGAAAAAGATTTCAAATTTGAAACTGATACTTAATTATTGTGTTTGTCGATTTAAATTCAAAAATAAATATGTACATAGCATGACATCTAAATAATGCATTAGTTTTGTCTGCAAAAAAGTAGTTTTGATTAAGGCTTCACATTCCTCCACGGTCCAGGCTATCCAAATATTTTCCACTCTCAGATTGATTTGTCAACATCACCACGTTTTATTTATACAGCCTTGAAAATATAGATTGATTACCAAACAATGGTCCAGCAATCTATCGTTTATTTCAATTTATATTTATTCTCAGCTCAGACTATCTTTATTGTTTGATTTTTCAGTAATCGAATATTCAGGAAACAAATAGAAATAACCGCAATTAAGTGAAGCATACACAGCACAGTCATAGTTTATTGGCGATATAGATTACTTACTTAAACATTACAGAGGGACATTAAGTAACACAAAATATTGACTCAGTCCCTTTAAATTCTACCTGATGCCAGTATTTGATCACTTGATTACATTTACCTACTTCAATATCGTCGGCAATCAGTTATTACACATTGCTTCGAAATGAACCCAAAAATCATAGTTTTCGACGTAGGTAGATATCACTAACCAAATTTCCCACGAGTATAATTGGCATTTGATAAAGCGTTGTTGACAGTTTAAAAGATTTTTGGGACACTTGCCAAAATAAATAAACTAAAAGTTTCAGTGTTATTTTTTCTTTGAATCGCTATCATAAAAATAGCTTAATTTACTCATCAAAAAATCCTCAAATTCACAAATATTTTGAAAAGATAATTGCCACTTAATATAAAAATGTGACTAATTGTTTTAGTTTTGTTTTTTGAAACTTTGAAATAAACACTTCCGGTAAAAGTTTTTTTTGTTTAAAATTTATTAATTTTAGGACAGTTTCTATGGTGTTCCCAATTCTTTTTTCTCGGAATTTTTATTTGGACAACATGGTGAAAAAAACCGATAGTCTGGTGTTTATCTCAAAACCTCCAAATGCAAGTCCCTTTCTTTCATTTGTTCTTCGGTTTCAAAAGCGTTCTTTTACTTGAACTACTTTTTTTTCATGTTTTCACTTGAGATAAATAACGTTTTGAAACAGTTTTTAGCAGTTCCTTATTAAACATTTCAGGTTTAGCAAACTAAAAACCAACTTTAGCAAGTCAAGAAAATTAACCAACTTACCACAACTCACAAAAACTAACCTAGAAATTTCAAACCTTCCAGTTTCATATTGAAATACAGACTTCCGTTTGATAGTTTTCGTTGCGGTTATGTTGGGTTGCTCTTTTGATAATTTTATAAATCGCTTCTCACCTTGGACACAGCAACCAAACTATGTTTTGTTTCAAGTTGTTGACTCGCATTATCAGATGCTTCATAAAAATGCTCTTATAAAGTTTTCACAGAACATTTGTGGTCAAACAATTTACTTGATTCCCATTTTTAGCGTATTTATAAGAAATTAAAAAAAGTAAATACTTTGCACAACGATCCCGTGACTAACACTCTCAACCCTTCCTTTGAATGCGTTGATATTCTCCAGGAATGGAAGGGACCCACAATTCACCGCCGAATCCGAACGGCTAACAGAGAAGCACTTTCCATGACATTATTTGCTCTTGGAGTATTTGTCACTTCCTCGCAAGAGTCAGTATCCCGGAAAAGAATTTAATTGAAGGCATCAGGGATCGAACCCAGAAACTTCGGTGTGGTAGTCCAACACACTAACCACTACTTCACGGGGTACTACTTTTAGCGTATTGACAATTTCCTATATTCCAAGTATGTACTCTCATGGTAGCGTTTAACAGTGTCACCTCTCGTGCATCATCATAATATAGGAGCGGCCTCTAGCATGTAACGTTTGCGTCAAAAATTACTTTCCGATGATAAAACTATAGGGGTATTCACGATCTGGTGTAACTTGTCTTGCATCATTGTAAAAGTGGAGAAGTGCTACGTTTTCTTGCAATACAACAACAAATATACTGGCTGTCATTTTGTTACACTTTTGCACTTTATCTATACCCCAACCCCATTGCAACAGGAAAATACAACGGTGCAAAATTTTTACTTTTGATTTTGACATTTGTGTCAACCTGATTTTGACATTTGTGTGAGTTTTGCTATAGAGTGGAAGAAGTGAGTTCACGATCTACAAGAAATACAAACAATTTCGCACTTTTACAATACTTGTTTGCACCAGATCGTGAATACCCCTTATATTTTCTATAGCAAAGTTTGCACCTTCTTCTGTCGTGGCAATTATCACATTTTTTCACACGATTCTTTTCCTCATATTTCTGTATGTTTTAAAAAATACCTACCTCATTAACGCATGTTTTTACAAAAAAAAAAAAAAAACATCTAACTTAACCGCGCCCTCGTATAACGTAATTTACAATCGCAAATTGCAATGAACCACGACTTTGACATTATTATCTCGAACTAAAGGCCTAGACAGACGACATCATGTCCAAGGTCCACCGAATATATTCTTGTTGTTCCTTCTTGCGAATTTACGCTTTATATTATTTTGATTGTTGCACAACGTGTTTATGTTCTTTCTTTTATTTATATCAAGCCTCGCAATGTTTCCTTTTTTTTTATTACTTCGTGCCAAAATAAAAAAAGAAAAAAATATTTAAAAAATCGTTCGACTGCGCATAGCCCGCCAAAAAAACGAGATACGAGAAAAGTAGGTGTAATATCGGCCTGTATACGTCATTACATTCCTCTTTTTACGAATATTATCAGTTAGCAGCAGCAAGTGTGTTTTGAATCGTTACTTACCTACGTAACTGTTTGAATTTAGTACCAACTTTTTGAGAGATTCCACATTCATTGTTCTCTTAGTTTGTGTTAGAAAAAGGAAAGAGTACTTAAGCGATTTCATTCTTCAACGTAATTTTTGTAAATTGTAATTGTTGATATTTTACTCTTAACTCTTTTATTTAGACTAGAGCACGGACCAAGAAGATACAGACCGCCAACTCACCATATGGTCTCTCTTTTTGCCACCAAGCTAAAAATCAGCTGATATGCCATTTATTTTGAGAGTGTGACCCTCTCCCTTGCTTTAAAACCCATTTAGCAAACACACCTAAAAATTAAATGGCAAACGCAGGTATAGTTGCCATTACAAAATGCACAGAGAGAGATGTACACGTATTCACAGACTGAGAAAAATATTTCGAGGGTGTTTCAGGCAAGAGGAGTACGAGTTGGCGGTCTGTGTATGGTCTGTGGACTAGAGCACTAGAGGAAGAAACCACAGTGTGTTTGGCAAAATACGTTCGAACAGCTTAATTTATAAAATGCATTTTTTTCTATTATTTGTTATTTTTCTACAACAACAACATTTTTAACTTTGATCAGATGAAAATCAGATTCCATTTCCTTTAACAACTATTCAGTTCGTCATTCGCGACAAATTTTGCTTTCGAAGGTCAATTTCGCCATGAAAATATCTTTGAGCGTGGGCGTTATTAACACTTAACATTCCACATTTTGAAATCAAAGCGTTCAAGACTTTGAATATTAATTTTAATAAAACGATAAAATATTTTAACACACATCTTTGAACGAACCGAACCTCCTTGAACAAGAAATAAATAAAAAAAGAATTCTTCAGCCTCCCGCAATGCATCGAAAATATACACCACCATTTTTTTTTGCATCGCTTCTTTTATTTCTGTCTCAAAATTAAAAATGGAACACATGTGTGTATCTTCAACTTGATTCCAAAATTAAATTAAAAGTATCGCGAAAAAAAATCATCACGGTTTTCGTTTTTTCAAGCGAAAGCATTTTAAAGTATGTTTTCCAAAATTAGACCACAAAACCTCCTGCTGATTGTTCTCGAAAACCAGCAATGAAACGGTATGGTTTATTTGTTTTTTCTGTGATTTTGAAATTGAAAGCATAACAATGTTTGAATGAAATTATTTTCATAATCATCATGAATCTGGTAAGTCCAACAATTGGGATTCATTTAAAACCAAATAACACATTTACATTCACATTTTTATTTTTTATTTTTTTTAGGAATTATCTGAAATAAAATTATCTAAGTACCTATCTACCACACAAATAAGATACACTCACACTCTTTTAACGATCTAATTTAATTGGTATTTTATTCATCATACTCGTACACGCGCCGCGCCACGCCATGCAGTGCCACTGGATTTCTTATTAAATTTAGAGGTAGATAATGTTATTTTCAAAAAAAAAAAATCTCGCTTAAAATTACTGCCAACATTTAACAGCTGCTGATTTTAAATTATAAAATTAATGAAATACAATTTTTCCTCAATAATAAACAAAATAATAAAATATATTTTTGATTTTTTTTTGCTGTGGATATAATATTATGTGTGCTTCTTAAACACTGTTATATATTATTTTTCTATATTTATAGGAACTAAAAAAAAAAACAATTGTTTGAAAAACAATTCTAAACCATTAAAAACAAACTCATCAATCAAACGCATGCAGATATAATATTGTGTAATGTAACTCTGTCTTTTTGGTTGAATATATTTATAAAAATAAAAATGTGAAAAATTTGACTGTTCTTGGTTTCTCTTCAAAATTGTAAATATGTCTTTTACCTACTATTATAATAAAAAATAAAATATTTTAATATTTTTAATTTGCAAACTAACACAATTTACATTATTTAACCATATTGCGATTAAAACATTCCCATTCGAAGTGACAAATTTGATGGCTTTTATTGATCATGCTAAGCTGTCACAACACTTACATATTTCATTAATTTTTGCCAGTTTTTCAGTGTAGTATTTCTAGTTTGTTTATGTTGGAACTCCCTATATTTTGATTTGATTTCAATACAATTTTCAGCAGTAGAATCCCAAGCCAGTTCTTACATTTTTATATTCAAAATTGCCAACTGGCAAGCAAGTTTCGTTGTAAGCAGGCTCTTAGAATTGTTCCAAACAATTGGAAACAGTGTCTAATTGCATGCAAGAATGGCATCAGACTCAAGGTATCGAACGCTCATGGTACAACTTTTTCTGTTAGTCATGCACGTACAATTTCTCAGCTTCACTTGGCGCAGTAGTGAGCAGTTGCCTTAACACTTCGACACTCGAACAAAATTTGGAGCATGATAAATTTCAGAAAGGCATTAAAATAGTTTTTTCTTTATATTTTTTCAATTGAATTCTTAAGTCTGTCACAAAAATAACTTTATCAAACGCATTCCAGCATGCTGAAATCTGTTTCCTGAAAGCACTTATAGTTTCGTTGAGAGCGACTTGCAAGAAAAGGAACTTAAGAACTACTTCTTCTTTCCCAGCAAAACTTCAGGTGCTTTCCATCTCCTTTAAACCAAACTTAAGTCTTCTATAAAACTTGCAATTTTCAAATTGATTTGGAAATTTTTGAAAAACATAAGGACACTCTCTATCCCTGTTTTGAAGCAATTTTTTGCAAGGACTAAGTGCTGTTTTTCTTTAACATCCCTCTGTTCCAAATGTTTTTTTTATTTGTATAGTTAACTGTGTGTTTTACAAATAAATCTGGTAAATTTCTTCCAGTGCTTCTAAGAAACAGGCCAAATGGAAGCTTCAAAAATTGATCAGAGGTAAAAGACTAGGCTTGGCCGCTGAAAAAGATCATATGGGTGTGCGAATATCATTTTTGTTTTTTGTGTCGAAACCGGATTGAAGTTATTTGCTTTTAAGACAGGATTGGTAAAAAACAAGATAACAATAAAACATGGCAAAATGTAGGTAGGGAATTCGAAAAATCTATCAAATTCTGTCTCCAACGATTTTGACAAAATTTTAAAGTGCTGTTTTGAAAGGATTTCTACTCTTATAGATTCTGTGTTTTAAGACCAGACATTCTCGTAAATTACATAATTGATTTGAATGCATACTTAGTTTTTCCGAGAAATTTCTTAGACTAGTTGGATTTTTTTTAGATTTTTTAAATGTTTCTTAATAATAATTGTATAATGTTTTTTATCTCAACAAACATGGCTCTCAAATAATTTTTTTTAAGAATAACATGAAGCCTGTGGAACCCAGTCGTGCAATCAGTTTCGATTCTTTAATGTTGTAGAATAATATTTTCTAATTATATTATTTTGAGAGCTCCCACGGGAAGTCACTGTAACTTTAACTTTTTTCGTCTAAGCTGTTCTCTTTCTTTTTGACTACAGTGTATTTCTTCTTTGAGCTGAAACATTTAGCATATTATCACCGAATCCCTAGTCTTATATCTTGTCTTCTTAACTGTCTTTTGAAACTACTTTCAATATTTTATATTTATGATATCTTTTCTGGCATACACCATAACAGTTTTATTTTCATTTTAAATAGAAAAAATAAGGATTATCGTACATAGCAACACATACAAACAATCGCCACCTGGTGGTAGTCGTTATAACTTATATGCTATGAAAAAACCAGGAAAATATTTTAGGAGTTGTCCAATTTTCCTCAAAGTTTGGTTTTATACAATTTTATAAGAACAGTATGGATTATGAAAATATTTTGCAGCTTCAACGAACTTGGGGGCTCAACCCAGACAATTCAAAAACATCAACCTTTCCAAGAGAAATAAAAAAAATATTTTTCAAGACCTCATTTAAATTAGAAAAGACATAAATTATTTAGTTTAAGAAAAATTTAAATAAAGAAAAAGTTCAGACGCAGTTCCTCCCCATTGTCGAAAAAAAAAAAAAAATACAAAATCTCCAATCATCTGTCTGCATTCATCATTTCGGATATCCATTCCACTGCCATCATTAATCTTCGTCATATTTACAAAAATACAAAACAGACTGGATGTAGCCATGCTTCTCAAAAAATTTCATAAGCCATGTCGCATTAAATTAATTTATTTTTATCACTGTTTGTTTAAGAAAATTGGGCAAACACCCAGAATATAAAAACAAAAATTAAAATTTATTAATTTTTTCTCTAGATACAATATATTTGGAAACCTACTTTGTATATAAATTGCCTTCTTAAAAGATTAATGAAATTTCACTTGAAAATTGAACCAACTGAATGCATGTTTTGGTGTGAAAAATAACACATAAAAACAAAAAAAATATTATTTTGTAATTTAATTTTAAAATTTTTACAAAGAAACGAAAACATAAAAAATATAATGTATACTATAATTTAAATTTATTTTCTTACAGAATGTGCGTGGGTGACGTTAACAACAAACGATGCATACTCCTTGGGCGCCATGGTTCTGGCACATTCGCTGAAACGCGTCGGAACTGTCCATGATTTGGTGGTTATGGTTACACCAACAGTCTCTGAAGCAATGCGTAGCCGCTTGAGGGAAGTTTTCAATCTTGTCCAAGAGGTCAATGTTTTGGACTCAAAAGATGCCACCAATTTGGCGATATTGGCTCGTCCCGAACTCGGTATCACATTCACAAAACTCCATGCCTGGAAACTTGTGCAATATCAGAAATGTGTCTTCCTAGATTCCGATACCCTTGTAAGGCTTGTTTTTTTTTGATTTTGTAGTAGATTTTCTTTGGAGGGATCCTTGATGATGGAAGTGTATGCCTTTTGATTTTAGGTCATTCAAAATGCCGATGAATTGATGGAACGCGAAGAATTGTCAGCCGCTCCAGAAGTATGTTGGCCAGATTGTTTTAATTCTGGTGTCTTTGTGTACCGTCCAAATGAAGCCACATTCACCTCGATCATTGAATTCGCCGCGAAAAATGGCAGCTTCGATGGAGGTGATCAGGGAGTTTTGAACTCATACTTCTCACAATGGGCACACACTGACATCAGCAAGCATTTGCCATACACATACAATACGGCTGCTTTTGCAGTTTACAGTTATTTGCCAGCATTTAAAGAGTAAGTGTGGTGAATTTAGAAAAAAAACCTGGAGTGAATTTTCACCTCTTCTTTTGTTTTGTTTAGATTTAAGGATAAAATTAAAATTCTTCATTTCGCTGGAAAAATGAAGCCATGGTTGTTGAATTTCAATTCTGAAACCAAACAAGCTTGTGTTCCTTCAATGTTCACCCATGCAGCTGAATTCATTCAGCTGTGGTGGAATATTTTCTGTGATAAAGTGCATCAAAGTTTGACCGATCAAATGGTGAGTTCAACAAAAATTTTATTAGTTTATTTGTCTTTCGTTTTAATCCTTCCCAATATTTTTCTCCCGATTTTTAATGATTTTTTTTTATGAGTTAACAATTTAATTATTTTTTAACATAAATTTAACAAAACAATGTTATTTCGTTATTACAAGCAACCACATGCTGCGTATTTTTTCGAAGAGGAGGTAAGATTGAAATGTCACTTTTGTTAGTAGGAAGAAGGTTTATAGTTTTATTTTTTCCTAAATTTGGTTGTTTTTTCTTTTCTTTTTTGGTAGAAGGATAGGTGCTTTTTTAAATAGATTTTTATTTTGTAGATACCTACACAAAATATTTGTAAATAAAATCAAATGTTTTTAAGAAATGTATATGCACAAATCACGATTTAAGTTGAGATGAGCACTTTAATATAAGAATTTTGGTCCTTCGTACCGGATGTTTTTTTTTTTTAATATTTATGGTGTGAATGGAACGGTAAAATGGTATTTTTATTCATTAAATCTTCACATAATCCCTTGATTACGATGCTGTGATCCCAGTCGTTAAGTTGAGCTCTGGGGATGTAGCTTTCACTATGAGGGTATCCAACCTTTTATCGTTGCCTACTAAAAGTATTGGTAATATTTAGTGAGTCGTTTAAGAAAATAGTTGAATCGATTCTCAAAGAAAAACACTCTTTAAATGTTGCTTTGATGCATCTATGTTTTTATTCCCCTTAATCTCAAAAGTTTATTATTTCAAGAACTTCAACATACCTACATATTTGTGAAACTGATAGTAGTCAATGAGTAGAATTTAAGTTTTTCAAGCCAAAATAAAAAGTCAAGGCCGTTATGCACATTGAAGATAAGATGGTCCGAATATAAATCTAATCTCACCACGTGTTTGTCCAATTTAAAGTTAAAGTGCTAGTTTTTGGACTAAACGGAATTATATTTCTTAGAGAATCAGCCAGAAGCTTGAAAGTTCTTATCAGTCAAAATAAAAACATTTGTTGGTTGAAGATTAAGAATTACTTCGGCCAGTATCATGTTAACGTTTTATTTTTAATTGCCATGTATGTATTGGCATACAATTTGTCATTAGATTGAAAATACAAACGTAGAAAATCTTCGATTCAAAATATTCATTCGCACAACTTTTCATCACCTCAGATTTAACATGCCAAATCGTGCCCTGAAGTTACGCTTTTTTAAACATCCCTGTCATCTAGAACTTTGTGTATCGCCCTGCAGTCTTCTTTAAGATTCTTTGCTCTTAACTTGAAACTATGGCAATCCCACGCCAGCTGCAAAAATTTAAACTAAATCAGCTAGATATTTACATTTTATTTATATTTCTGAAAGAATTTCAGAGATAGCACATAGCACTATTTTGAGTTCATCACTTATGTTAAGCACTGTCTGCATACTTTGAATTTCATGGGATGATTATTTTTAGATTTGAAACAGAAAATATTTTGAATTTAGTTATTTTAATTCATTTCTAAAAAATAAAACAAGATGCAGTGTTGTAAATTCTTATCTATAAGGCTAAGAACTTAGGGCTCTGGACACTATTGCAAGGTTATATAGAGTGTTTTTTTAGAGGCATAGAACTATAAAGTGAAATGAAACACAGGTGAATTGTATTTGAAAGATAATTCTTTTCCTTCATTGGCTGTAACCCTCAGGCCGGCATTGTTTGTAAAGAAATAAGGACCAATGATTCCAACAGACCTAAAATCACACTAAACTGTCAGTTGTTCTGGATGTATCGGTGTCTCAACAATGGCTTATTGACGTAGACTCTCCACCAAAATTGAGTTTCATCGCGGAACAAATCAGGATCAAAGCAAATCCATTTCACGAACAGAACCATGTTTTTCGAAATAAATCTGCACAATTTGCAGACGTTGTTCAGGCGTCAGTTGATTCATGATGAAATGAGAAACCAAACATCAGATATATCACATGACAGATGAGAAAATGGCTGTCAATAAAAAATTTCTATACCACTAAAAACAAAACCCTTTATTATCACTGGCAGAATCTTCTTTAAGAAATATTTGCATTAAGAAAAATGTTAAAGAATTTATTTTACAAACAGGCTTCCTCTCCTAAAATTCAATCTTCCATAAAAAGTTCTTTTAGGGCAGAAATCTAGTTCAAAGTATTTCTTCAACTCCCTACCTTTCCTTTGTCCTAATGTGTGATTAATGTTCATTGTTAAGCATGTTCTCGACTAACAACTAATCAAAACCAACAAATTTGCATTTCTTTTTTTTACACCTTAACCAAAACAAACAAAAACACTTTCCAAATTTCCAAAATCCTGCAAAAAAAAAAAAAAAAAAAGGACCATTGGCCCATAGAGGAGTCCCAAAACTATACCACATGGACTGAAACACATCATCACAATCCCAATCTGTCGTCCTCACCTAGTGTATCAAATTATGATAGTGGAAATTTCTTTGATGATATTCAGCCCTACCATGATCCTTGGGAAGATTACTATGAACATTTGGAAAAACTTAAAGAACAAAATTTTAGCAATCCCAATGAGACTTTTAGCCAGCACAAATCACCATCACCACCACCAACAACAACTGCACCCCAAAATATGCATTCATCGGAACAACATCATCAAGATACAAATTCAAATTATTATATTCCCGATAATGTCCCCCAACAAGCACAATCAGAGCCAATAAACCATATTCACCATACCCTACCTCGAGTTGAAGAAGTTTCTCACCACGAATTGAGTTTTAATGAAAATTTAGCACAAAGTAGTGGTAAACAACAGGAAATGGCTGAACGTCAAACTCATTTAAATAGATGTCAAACTATTACAATCGATGACAGCGCCGCCACCCACCGACACCGTACACTTTCAGAAAGTGAATTTAATCAAGCCCTCAATGATGCTCTCTTGGATGAGGAAGAAAATCAAATTGAATATAATTTAGACTCAAGTGCAATAACAGTATCGAGTACATGTAGTAGTGATGATCAGGATTACCCTGTTGCCACACAAAATGGCTCAAGTAATGTTGAAAATGAACCCATCGAAAGTGAGGTTGGTATAATGTTATACAAAATTTTGCTCAAGTACACTAAAGTGCAAAAATATCAAAATTTTGGCATGTAGTTCAGTCCTTGGGGTCTCGTAAAAAGTGCTGTCTTTTCACATACCTTATAATAAAAATAAGTCTCATGAATATTTGTGTACGCATAAATTCATTCGCCTACATACGTTTTGTAAAAAAAAAAAATGTATCTCGTTCTATTTTCGCTTTAAATTTATTTAATTAAATAAAAATATATATCTATATGTTCCTTTCGGGTGTTCCATGTTATATTAGTTTGGTCTTCGTTGTTGGGGATAAAAGAATTGCATGCGGTCACAAAATAACTCAAAATGGGAAAAAATACGTTAGAAAAAAACAAAATGTTTCTTTAATCCAAATAAAATTATAGTAATCTTCCTAAAGGTAATTATGGGATATTTTTGATATAACAAATTTTATGTTAAACTATTTTATACAAGCTGTACTAACAAACCAATATTTTATGTTCGTCATTTAACACGTTAACTTTTATTTAACATTTTTTTTACACAATCAAAATCATATGATTCCTAGAAAAAAATAAAGTTTTTTCATAACAAATTGAAACAAAATTTAACTGTTTTAGCGCATTTTGAAATTCAGCATCATTGTTTGGTCATAAGACTTTTCTCGTAAAAATAAAGATGACGAAAAGCACACGACTTGTAAATGTAAACATTATCTGAAAAAAAGTATGTTCTTGGTGATTCTCATCATTATGGATGACCCTTACGTAACTTTTTAGAAATTGTCAAAGTCAGAAAAAAATCAAATAATGAACCTATTTAAGGTGGATTTACATGGAGCTGCAAGCCATGATCTGCACACAAGTATGATAGAGAGAGAAGAACAAAATGTAGACGTCTTCATGGATGCAGATTATAGGAAAATTATGGATGCAGCTTGAAAATTATGGTGAAGGCGAACATGTTGATCTTCATCGTCTGCACTGTAATTGTTGTTGTTGCGTTTTTGTCTGCACTATAATTTGTTGCAGCTCCACGTAAAGCCACCTTCAATGAAGAATTAAGCTTAAAAATAATTTTGCATTATGACAATTCAAGGACTCAAGTACACTTTCAAATTATGAAAAAGAATCGTCCAGAATCCTCAAGAAGTCTTATTAAACCGTTCTATTATTGCGAATGTGTCATATTCGACGATTTTGAAAAGTCAGAATCTATTCAAGAAAAAAATGTCCACCATAGAATATTTGCTGGGAAGTGTCTATTGGAACGCAACATTGCCGAAAGTCTTACAAGTGTCACCACATGTGATACAGTTTTTAACACAAAACTGATGAAAAAGGCGCCGAAGCTGACCAAGTAAATTGCGCGCGCAGTACTGAATACTTAAGAATGGGTTTATAATTCATTCATCCCGCGATTAGAGCTGCACACAACCGTTTGACATTTGAAAAAATGGTGCATGCAAATGGACACTGTATCAGGATTGAGCAGTCGCAATTTTTCTTGTTTCATTGGTTTTCAGAATGACAGATTCCTTGAGTGAAAACAATGGAAAGTGCTATTAGAAACACAAGGAAAAGCTAGTTTTCAATCCGAATACGCCAATAAACATTTAATATTTCAAATAAAAATAAATAATTTGTATAAAGAGCTTAAAAGTATTCCGGACGAAGCCGTAACAACAAAATATAATGCTTTTTCACATGTTTTTTCCACAGAAAAAAAAAATACATTTAAGTTTTTGTTTACGTTACAACTTCAATCGTGCTTGTCTTCCTGGCACAATCCCAAAATGTTTTTGTTCATTTTTTGAACGTAATTACCAATAATTCTATTTTAGATTTGTTTCTAGACATTTTATTTAATCCATTGAGAACTTAAACCAGGAACGTGTAGTGTGGTTTGCTCATTTTTATGAAGCACATTACTTGTTCCCGATTATTTTTATTTTTTCGTTTGAAAATTAATTAAAATGTCAAGTGGCAATGAACCAACAAGCAAGGTTGGTTTTGAAAACATTCTCTTAATATGTACTTTAAATTTCAAATGTTAAATAAATGCAATGTTGACATTAACATATAAACTTATTTTATGGACTAAATAATGCTACACGCAAGAGTTTTTATAAAAGTGAATGTTAAGGAAAGCCTTATTATGACGTTTCATAAGGCCGAATAAAAGATGTATTTTTGTGTGTTAAAATAGATTTGAATGGGGTTGAACTGTGTTTAAAATTATTCAAATAATGGGTTTCAAATCAATTGATAAAATATATAGAACTGATCCTTTCATTTGGCAGTTTATTTGATTCAAGCTTGTGCAAGTGTTGTTTGTCGGGCGCCATTTAAAATGTGTGAAAAGTAGATTTCATATATTAATTTTGTATTGCATGGTTCCTATTTTTTGATTTCTTCTTTTAATCAAAAATTGAAATTTTATTTTCAGTAAAAAACAACTGAACAATTTTATCTCTTTCGGTGTATTTGTCCTCTTAGCATCAAGTATTTCCTTGGTTATTTTGTTGGTTACTGTGCCTTTCTTTATGTAGCTTTTAGAAAGAAGTAGAAACAACTTTTATATTTTATTTTGCAGAGGTGTAATACATAGCTAAAAAAAATAATGTTTCAAGAAATAAACAAAAAAGGTGATTGAGTTTTTATTGTTCTAGCTTGCTAACCGTCTCTTTGGATATACCAATGATGGTCGATGTAATACTAAAACACGTATCAAAAATAATTCCCATACTAACAATAATAGTTTCACAAATAAATTGTTTAATGTTTCATTGCCGGAATTCATTGTACATAAAAAAAAATATAAAAACTTTTTCTTTCAGTTCATAGTAAATTTTAATTTCTTTTAAAACAATATTTTAGGCTGGCTTAGCTGGTGCTCTATCTCAAGTTCGTTTGGGTGAACCACGTTCTAGCGAGCAAGAAGCTTATGAAGCTTCAATGAGACGCCAATGCTGGGAAGTTGGAAATATTGACTACACAGGCCGGGACTCATTCGACAATATTTGGAAGAAAATCACAGAAACTCTGGAATCGAAACCTGAAGCGCCTGCTAAGTCTGCTGATGGTAGTAATTAAATAATAATAAAAAAACTATAAACACAATCACACAAACACAAAAACACATATCAATACAAAAAAAAAGGAATGGTGTATTGTACACACTGCATTTTTGATGCATGATGCACACTGAGAGAAAAACAAGTTCTCACGACTATAAAGCACATTTTTATAATTTTTTATACATCTATTATATATATATTTTTTCTTTTTGTAATGTAGCATTTTTTAGAATGTGTTATTTATTCACATTTCATTATTTTGTTTAGCAAAGAAAAAAAAATATTATTTTCCACAAATTGATTGTTAAATTTATTTCTTAGTAAAAATTAAAGTCATTTTATTATTAATTATCATCATTATCATTATTTAGTTAAAAAAAAAAAAAGTTTATTGTTGCCATTTATAGCGAAAAAAATAATATTCAACATCACTCCACGGCTATGTTTCACAAGTGAAGTTAATAACAACAACAAAATTTATATGTGTTCCTAAATATTTTTATTTGAAAAAATTAGTAAACGATTCAAATATAGAGTTTTTTGTAATAATAAATGTTTTTAATTCTATTTTTTTAAGTTTCTTAATTTTCTTTTCAGTTTGCTTCATAAAAAAACGTATCTAATTTCTCTTCTTTTCAGCACTTTGATTTATAAAATTTTTTATAAAGCTATTATTGTGTCATTCCAAAGTCCGTAAAAATTATTTTTTTTTTTTATTATTAAAACCATTCTATTGGAGCATTCCCTTGTTTTCCAATAAGTTTTAAGTTTGCACACCTTATAAGTGTTATCAGTGTCAATTCAACAATATTTTCCTTTACCTACTTTGTTTTATCAAGGACAGTAAAGAAATGACATTTATTGACATTTCAAGTACTTGTCAAAAGAGCTGAAGTGTCAACTCATGATTTTCAAATAGCTGCCTCTACAAGAACAGACTATTTTGATTCGCTGCGACACATTTGCCGCCATAGTAATGTCTAAAAGCTGCGTTTAATCTGACATTAAATCTTATTCTTGCCATAGTGACAGCTGCCTGACATTTACTGCTCTTTCGAAAATGTATTGGCATCAGAATGGGTGCGTTAACATATTAAAGGACAAACAATAACTTTCAATTGAAAGTTTTGCTGTCGCTACGATCTAACCGCGCTAACCCATATAATATTTTATCCTGAGTGAGATGTTCGTATTTTTCCTACTACTTAATCATGAAATTTTGTACACACATTCATGAGGTGTGCAAAAAAGGACTTAGGATAATTTTTATCCCGAAAAACTACTATTCTCGATTCGTATGCCAGTATCAAGTATCATTCATTTTATTTGTCTCAGTAGTGTAACCAAACAACGATGATAACTACTTTCTTTGTTCCAAATTAAAATGACGTAAGTAGTTAAGAATTATATCTGTTTTCGTTAAATGTTGTGTTAATATTCTCTCAACTCAACACAAACACAAAACAATCAAATAAACCTCAAACAACAAAGAATATTATTTTGACACAAACTCAAAACAATGCAAATCTAGTACGTTTCACTCGCACGTAGCACATCGCACCACACTGCACTATATTTTCAGTTTATTTTCTCAAACACACCTCTTTTTGAAGACAACAACAACAACAACAAAAACACTCGCTAAAACTGGGCAAATACAATTTTCTTTTCTTTTTACAGACAAAGAAGTCTCAGTAACACCGCCTGAGACAGAAATAAAAGAAACCGCTAAGAAGCTTATTGCCACCAAAGTAACAACTCCTAGTCCCGTTAAATCTACTAACAAATCAGCCCCACAACCGCCTGCAAGGCAAAAGTCCAGAACATCCAAATAGCAATTATTATTTACCAAAAAATGCTTTGAATTTTTAAATAAAATAGTTTTTAAGTTAAATAGACAGAAACAATAACAATAAATATATTTTTAAAAACTTAATTCTTAATTTTAAATTTAACCGAGGGTATTTTTGGGCCGCTAGCGATGCAATAACACAAAATGGATGCTAAATTTCTTAACAATAGCTCAAAGCGGGGTGCTGCCATTTTGTTTTTGAAGTGTCATGATTTTAACTGTTATATTGATTTTGTAGGACAATTGACTTCAGCTGAAATCCAAGATGGAAAGGTCGAATACGACCCCGTCACCAAAGCTAAGACTTTGTACAAACATATCGAAGGTGGTTATGAAGTCCACATTACCATTCCTCAGCAGAATGGTACTGTTAAGACCCAAGTGAAGACCTTCTACGATCCAAAGCCAGTTACTGAAGAAGAGCTCTTGAAGCAACAGCAAGAGAAGAAGAAGAGGACAAAGAAGTCTTCCAATCAAGTTGTTCAAATCGACAAGAACACCACGATGATAACTCGCGAGATCCCCGGTGGATATGAGGAGGTCTACACCACTGTTTATGATGATGGTTCCAAGAGCATGCGTACCAAGACCTTCTACGATGCTGTCGAGGAAGAGGTTGTCGATGAGAGCAACACCAAAGTCCAGCAACAAAAGAAGAAAAATCTGTCCAAATTGAACAGGACCAACACCGAGGAGGAAGAGCAGAATGTGAAAAAATCAACCAACAAGCAATTGGTTGAAGCCAACCAGAGGAATGTTCGTCAAGTTAATGAAGATCAAAATGAAGAATACAACACCAAGCACGAATCTACTGTTGAGGAAACCCGTCGTGTCAGCAAGAAAACTGAGACTTCCAACAAAAAGACCATTGTACGCAAGGAATCTGTCCAGGAAGAGAACGTCAAGAGCCTCACTAGTTCTAAGGACAAGAAGAAGAAGAGCAAGAAGGCTCCACCACCACCAGCTGATTTCCCAGTAAATGACACAACAACCGTTACTGCAAGCAAAGTTGCCGGCGGATCTGAATACACCTACAGTACCGTTTTGGAGAATGGCAAGACCATCACCACCAGCAAGACAATCTACGAAGAAGAAGAAGTCGAGATGACCGAAGAGGAGATTCAAATCTACAAGAAGCATCTTAAGGATGCTGAGAAGCACAAAAATCTCACAACCACCAAGAAATTGAAATCCCAATCGGGAACCAAGAAGGTCGTTCCATCGGAGAATCCTGGTGAGGTCACCACTGTTGAGACCATCAAGATTGAAGGAGGTACTGAGTATCATTACACTACTGTTACTGCTGAGGGTATTGTCAAGAAGGCAGTGAAGACTGTCTATGATCCCGTGCCAAAGGAGAACCCAGACGATTCTGATGAAGAAGAGATCATTGAAGATTACGAAGAAGAAATCATTGAGCCAGGCGAGAAGATCTTCAAGACCATTGAGTCGGTGAAAACTTTGCCACAGAGGTTTGATGGTGAGTTTGAAAATTGCATGATTTAATTGTTTTGTATGTTAAAAGTCGTAGCTAGAATATGTTCCCTACAACACTTATGGAATATACCATTAAAAAAGTTCAGTGTTATTAACAATAGTTCTCTAAAAATACAACAACAAATATAAACTTTACTTGATATTAACCTCAATTGAAATTGAAAACGTCGTATTCATGTCACTTCTTAAGTATAAATAATTCGTAGTCTTCTTAGTTTCGTAGTTGAAGCAATGTGATGCAGTTTTCAATACATTTTGACAGATAGTACTAAGCTGAATACGAACAAGTGATGTGAATACAGCAATTATTGTTATGGTAGTGACTTATTAAGCTAAGTACACACTGAGTATACAACCACTAAACTATGTACTAAACTATAAAACAATATGTTGGAACACTTAAAAAAAAAATGTTAAGCTTTTAAAAACAAAGTTCTCACGTTAAACTAGTGATAAGTAATTAATAAAAGCATGTATTAATTTATTTTAAGTAAAAAACTACCTAAGCATGTGAAATAAAAGATCAACTTTAACTTTTAAACGGTCTTTTCGGGATAAAAAAAAAAAAAAAAGTTGTACAAACCAACACGCCTAACAGTAAATGTGATGCAACTCGTCAAGATTATTTCCTTATGTGACACTTGAAACTTAAAATCAAAAATTAATTCCACAGAAATCGTTGAGGTATCAACACCAAAGAAAAAGTCCACCAAATTGACAAGAACCGATACCCAAGAGGAGGAAAGTCGCATTGTTCAGAAGACGAACAACGAAATGTCATCAATCAATCAACAACAAAGCAATGTCCGTAAAATGGAACAGGAAGAACATACAACTGGTCGTTATAACGTTCGTCGCGAATCGAAAGTAGAGGAAACACGCAGCATTACTCAGAAAATTAAGATCTCTGGCAACTATTAAACAAATCCTAATGGAAATGAAAAATTACTATTGTTTGTGAACACTTTATCATAATATAGCTATTCATATTTGCCTTCTTTTCTTTAATACAAATTATTGATTTTTTTTGCTTTATTTTTTTTTACAAAGATTTGATGTAGATTAATAATTAAAAATAAAAATATTTATATCGCCTTAAATTAAAGTGTTTTGGCAATAATTATTTGGTTATGTTTAAAAATTTAAAATTCTTAAAAAAAGAATTATTTAAAAAAAATCAAGTCCTTATATAAAACTGTCGTTAAAATGAGTACGTTCAGCCACGAAATGTATCAACATCAGCCATTGAAAGGTTGGTGTATTAGCTACTAGTATTTCCATAAGTTTATTCAGTACTGTACATCGAAGCAAGGACACAAACCATGATACAACTAATTTAGTTTTATCAAGTACATTAAGAGACAAGTATTAATTACTTTTGGATGGCGACCGGAAGCCGTTTCATTTAAATTAAAATGCGACAACTTTTTTGCTCATTTTGATGACTGATAACAAAAACTGTCTGTTTATTGATGAAGGAAGATCAGATTTAAAGTTTAAAAGTTAAAATTTCAGTTGAAATACAAGATTATGGAAGTTTTATTCAAATTTAGAAGAATCTTTTCCATTCATTATTTTCAATGATTGAGGCCGGGCTAACAACGGAACGAAATTCATATCCTATCAGACTTTGGGTGAACACGAAATGAATCGCTTTGGAATAGCCGAAAAGTTTTAACGGTATCTCTGCCGAATAAGTCAAATGTAGAGCCCCCAGTGACATAATATGGAGTTTTTAATTTTCATCCATATTTAAAAATACATTGCCGCGAAGCTTTCCAATAGTTTCAGGACCACTTAGTAGGAATTTTAGAAAACGATATTGTTTTGAAATAAAATAAAGTATCGCCCTTCGATTATGCAACATATTCCAATATATTGTGTTAATAGGATACAATTTTATTGACTTTCTTATTCTAAACAAGATATTATAATAAAAAACTATTTTTATATAGAATTAACTAATCCGATATTCGTTATAAAACTTACATTTTTGTTTTCAGGTGCCGGCCGTTAAAACTATTGTTCCGAACAAAGAGGACAAATGGAAATAGAATTTTCACGTATTTTGTAAATACCCTTTGTATACAAATAAAGTTTGTATTTTAAAATCAATGGAATTTGTTTTTTAAACAAGAAATACCAAAAACAGTTCCCAAAAAAAGTAGATGAGAACAAATTAGATAATAAAGATTGTTTCGAAATCAGTGATGAAAAGTAGAAAGATATTGAAATCTAAAAAGGCTCTGTGAAAAGCACAATTGCTTACGGTGTACCTTATAATCAGCGCCTATACAAGGGGTTATTAATACTTTCCTCGTGAATTTACACAATAAGATTTTCAAACATTAAATTCCACACGGTTTATAGTTCCCAATTGGATAATGCTTTCGAGATCGAAATTTAATGATGGCATTGCAATCCTAAATCTGGAGAACAGGGTTATGAATTTGGAAATGATTTTCCAAAGCTGAATAAACTGTCATCAATAAAAGATTTTATTGGATTACTATAAGTCTAAAAAACCACGATCATGAATAGAGGTGAGAAAAAGTGTAGTAAACATAGAGGAACCTTGTGGTACACCAGCATTTGTCTTGTGCATATTAATTTTACTACACAAATAATACTTGTCGGACATTAAGAAGATATTTCTTGATCTGATGGTTGAAGAGAAACGTAGAAACCCCATTTTAGAAACGGGCTGGACAAATGCTGTTTTCCAACTCCTCGGAAAGTTATAAGTTAGATACAAAAGTGGAAAAATGATTGCCAGGGAAAACAAATCCATCAATCCTGAGAATCCACGAACTAATTTGTTTGTGAAACTAATGAATCATTTACAAAATAAACCTTTTTTTATTAATATTATTAATATGTAGTTATAATTTAGTTTGCTCGAAATGTTTAAGTTAAACTTAGAGAATATTGAAAATTATAATGTTTTTCTTCTTTCCCTTATCCAGTTTTCTCCTTTATCTTTTTTATTTTAACCAATTTCCGAACTGCCAAAAATATAATTCCACTTACAGCAACCATACCCAGAACTATAAATCCAATGACATCCAACAAATAGAATTCGTACCACGCCAGATCGAGACCGGCTGATCGAATATGACGTGCTCCCTTATGCCGGATGACGTATTCCACCCAATACATTGCGGTATCACGGGCACTCAGAGGACGATCTCGGAATATTTCCGAGATTCGTTGAATATTCTTCTTATAAGAAGGATTCTCAATCAGCTCCATTAAAGATGTCTTAAGTATATCGGCGGTGATTTCTTGGAATTTCAGAGTTATAGCATAGCCAGCTTTAGTCGCTTTGTTCATGTTCAAATACTGAAATCAAAATATGAAATGATTTCCATAAATTAAATTTTTGACATAAAAGTATACCTGATCACAATAAAAGGGCATTCCCAACATAGGTACTGCATAGTGAACCCCCTCCTGACTGCCAAAGAGACCACCATGTGTGATGAAAACTTTGACATTTGGATGAGCCAAAATGTCACTTTGTGGCATCCATTTATGAACCATCACGTTCTTTGGCAGTTTTGGAATCTCATCGTTTTCGAATTTCCAGAGTATTCTTTGTTTCATACTTCCAAATACTTCAAGGAAGATTTTCAACATTTCCGGAGGCATATCTGCGCTTCTTACGTTGCTACCTAAGACAAGGACTCTTTTTATAGTTGTAGTATTGATTTTCACTTCCATTTCTTACCTAAACTGAAATAGATTGCTCCATCTGTTGCTCCATCCAAGAACTTCTTTATATCCGAAGGCAGTGGTTTGGGTGGATATATATGCATGCCTCCAACTGGCACCATTCCCTGTATAGTTGGTCTTGGTGTTGTCAATGGAACATGGCTATTCAAAAGCATCACAGAAATGTTCTTTTCCATTTCGGTAACTTTTGGGATTTTCACTAAAATTAAAGAAATAATTGTGCGATTCAATTGCTGCTGGGATAAAAGAAAAAATGCTTACTTGGCAAATGTGCAAGATACTTCTGAATCAAAGCATCCTGAATTGGGAAGTCTACAAACTCCCTGTGGTAGTCTTCATACAATGAAGAAAAAGTATTCAAAATCCTTTCCCAAAAACTCATTTTATCATCGAACGGCAGAAATCCATGAGGTACAAATGACCAGGGCGTGATAACGCCCATCATTTGACTCATAAAATTCTCATAACCAAGGGTACTCGATGTGACCACTGGTATGTCATATTTCAAGGCCAAAACCAAAAATGCCTCCTGATAGAATTGCTCAGCAAGTAAAAGATCATAGACATTTTCGGTATCTTTGCGATTAAAAATTTTTTGAACACCTGGTTGCTTGAGAGCATGTTCGGTGGTTTTTTCTCCGAGAATTTCCAGCATCTTTAGGAAATCCTTCAAGGAGAGACTTGTAAGTTCAAAAAGATTGTCAGCTTTAAAATGTTCTTGAACTAAAATGGAATGGAATTTTTTCAGAGATATTGTTTGCTGAGGGTAGCTGATTTCACTTACTATCAGGCCAAAACTCATAGACGGGTATGAGAACCTCAGTGTAGTTGGCTCCAAGGTTTGGTCCCATCGAATCACTTGTGATAAAGGTAACCTGGGAATTTTGTTATTAACTTTATTAGTGAGCAAAATTTGTGTCGACAAATGGTTTACCTCGTGTCCTCTGTTAACAAGCTCTCTGATGAGAGTTTTGTGCATCATGAAGTGACTTTTGCCAGGAAACACAAATACAGCCAGTATTCGTGCTGCATTTGCATACGATATGACTTGGAACACCGCGAAGGCAAAACATAAGGATTTTCTGATATTCTAAAAAAAAAATTAAGAAGACTTCATAAATTAATCCTACGATAAGTAAGCAGTCAAAAAAAAAAAAATTGTGTAGCCCTAGGTACCTGACTAGCTACTTGAAGGTAAAGTTACGGACCCCAAATTGCATCACTTATTCTTTGCTGACGATGGAACAATCGAGTATCTTCCTCCTTGTTACGAGCACTTGACGCATGAGTGACCGTTTTCGACGGAAATGGGTACCGCATAAGCCCAACAAAAATATTGAATACTTGTGGTGTCCGTTTTTTTATCCACACATGATAATTCCAGAATTTCTTTTGAATGTTACTCAAGTATAAAAAGTTTAAATATCTGGGATATCTGTCCCCTAAACTGAAGGGAAGACTCTACATCTCAGTTGAGCATAATGTTGGACACCAGCTTTTGGTCGAACTCAGAAATAGAACAATCTAAAATCCCAACGTTTTTTGAGGTCAATTCGGTGAACTCTACAAGTGTTTCAATATAGTGTGTACGTGTAGCAGACAAGTGGGAGAGTTGTGACTTGTAATCCACCTGAGAACATAATGGCCCCGAATAAAAAGAAAAAGTCAGCTGTCAGGTCCTTGAAAATGTATTCTAGATTCAAATGTGATTCATATTAAATGCATCAATTGGTCAATTGGTTCACTAAGCTGGATCTAACAGTCTGTTTTCTAAAGCTCTGTACAGACGATTGTCAGGTCTTACAATATTGTCAGGTCTACCAACGATCTGACAATGACCTGCCAATGAGCTGACAATTGCAAATATCTTACAATGCAATGCAAATGTTTTACAATTTTGTGACAATAAATTGTAAGTTCACAATGTTGTACGACTTTTGGGACAATTTTTCACTGACAGATCTGACAGTAGTGTCATATCATACAATCGTCTGTACGTAGCTTTAGGTATTTTTGTCCGAATATTAGTCATTTTAGAGAATAGTTAGATATCTAATCATAAAATTCTCAAAACATTAATTACCTTTAATTCACAACAATTAAGCGTTTTTTTTCGCACAAATTAGTCTCAATAAATTATTGCCTGGAACACTCAATTAATAAACATGCGATATGTATCTGCGTGTGTGAGTTATCTTCTGAAACAATAGTTTTCGCACCATTCTTCTTATCGACGACGGTTTTAGATTTTTATATTCTGTTAATCTTATTTCCGAAGAAAGGTATGTTTTGTTTTCATATCGGTCAAAAGTATTTCTTTATTTATGACTTTCATTTCCTTTATAAAATCAAAGTCAATTGAAATGAATCATTAAATGATTGAGTCTGTTTCTATGGCTCTAAGCTTTGCAGAAAACTGTGATAGGGGTATGAAACCTTTGATATCAGCATGGTTCGTTCTTGGTGAAATAAATTGTTCTTCCATATAAAATACCCCGATACTTAAAAAAGTTTACATTTTTCTTTATTTTGAAAGTTAGAAGGACTCTCCGTGATTTCAAGAAAATATCAAAATACAAAATTTCATCTAAATTCGTTGAGTAGTTTTCAAAAAATTAGTTTACATGTATAAAGTATTTTACTTTAATTAATAAATGTAATTCTAAGAAATCAGGATGTAGACTTAAAAATATTTGAACAATTGGCCTTTTAAATAAACATGTCATCATTTATAATCCCATGTCCTATGTAAGTCGCCAAATGTTCCTTTGTCCAAAACTTTGACCAAAAATAAAAAAGCTTTAAACTGAAAAAAATTTGGTTTTTATTTAAATGGAAAATTTGTCTGATAACTTAAAAATATAAAAAAAAAAACAAGAAAACATGAAATATTCTGGGTGATTTGTCATTTTATCGAGTTTTTGGATTTCCGACGTTAAGATTTTGGCTCATTTACTTTTTGTCAGGACTACGCGGTCCTCATAATAATTGCCATAGTTTCAAATAAATGACTTTTCAATGTTGTCATATCGGAGCTCGCAGAGTTTGTTCAGAGCTTATATTTCATATTTGTTCTTCATTTAGGGCGTCGATCGTCTCGAATAGCCAAACATATGTAAATTAAAACTCCAAACCATCAATTAATGGAATGATATATTTTAAGCTGATAATTTGTCTTAAATATTCTATAGGAAATTCTACACAAAAATATACATTTTTTAAATGAAATTCTTCATTATAATTCAGTTGGTGATTCGTAAGGTGTGAGATGGATTGAATAAATTTGAGCTGAAAATATAATAATAACAAGTAGTTTGGGTTTCAGATTTAGATTCAAAAGAAATAATTTATGAGTCTTTTCCATTTTTCACAAAAAGTTAAAATTAATTGTCGCAAAAAAAAAAAAAAAAAAAAAGGTAGCCTTACTGCCTTACTGGGTTGATTTTACTTTTCAGGTAACACAGAATTTCTAGGATTCCAAAAACTTAAACGGGATAGATCACAAATTAAAACTGTAGGCTTTCTATTTCAGACTGTTTTCTTCTTTTCTTGAATATATTTAAATATCAAAAATCGATGCGTACAGGAATTATTGGTGGATCGTCTTTTGGTTAGGAAAAGGGCGGCGATACGCTATGCTCAACAATTCGGGGTTGTTCTTTGCCGTTGCTACGTAGAACGGGAGTAGGGAGTTGAAATCAAAGCGACGCTCTTGTTTTCAATGAATTGTTGTTGAGTTGGAGTTTTACATCCTGTCAAATATTTAAGGATTATCAAAATTTGCATCTTTGCATGAGTCTAAGAGAAAACCAAACCGAAAAAATTTCCAAATGGAAAGTTTAGTATTTTATGGTTCGATTTAAAACAAAAATGCTACACCGATCGATGGCATTTAACTCAGATGATTTTTTTTTTGCTCATAAAACTTTTTAATTGAACTAATACTTTTTTTTTGTAATTCTTGCCTTTTCTTATAACATACGAGTAACATAACATACTAAATTTTCCATTTGAAACATTTTTCGTTTTGGGTTTCCGTATCGCTATAACTGGCCCCTTAATCAAATAGACTTGTCAACAATAAAAATTTCAAGTGCAAGCGGTTCACAAGTGGGCGTTCAGGTAGCGGCCGATTTCTGATTGCTTCCCTGAAAAACTGCATTATCGAAATTTCAACAATGGAAATATTTTAAATGAAGCATGTGTGACTGCTTTAGCAGCGGCGTCGCGCTCCTAGTAGCCGCTGATTGCAACAGTAGTTGATTCATTATTATATAACTGTAGTTTATATAGTATTATATTTTGAAGAACAAAAAACATATATTTCCAACGCACAAAAACATATATTTTTTTGTATTGCATTTTAAGTTGAATCTCTTTTATTTTTAACCGAATGAGAAGGATGCCATCACTAACTTTTAACCATCAGTTGTTTTCTTTTCACCAGACATGAATGATTTCATAAACTTTGAGATTTGTTTTGTACGATCATTCATAACAAATTATCCTGTTCTTGTTTTTGCAAATAATATGGAAGCATTCAACACTTGTAAAAAAAAATATTTAAAGAAATATTGACTTGCATGAAAAACAAAATTAATGACAGTTCACCTGAAGTCACCTGACGTTAAACTAAACTTAACCCAACAACACAAGTTCTGTCACTTATTTAAATCTAACAAGAAATATAGATACATTTAAAGGGTAGACTTTGAAATTATAATTTAATTAATTAAAATCAAATGAAACACAAATTGTCTATTTACCATTTTAATAACCACTGTGTTAAATTAAGCACTAAATTTAAAACTTAAAACTTAGATGCTCATCGTTATTTAAAAAAAAAAAAAAAAAAAAAACAGCGACGAGTGATCTTAGCCGACCGATGAGAGAAAAAGAACTGACGGCAAAATTATCTTTGAAAGTATCTATAGGTGCTCGTACCTTCAACTAGAACTAGGTATTGAAATTGAAATATAAATTAACCTTACTGTTACTATACCTACAATTAGTGAGCAAATATATTTCCGTCGACAAAAAACAGCTGAGTTGATGACAAAAGATGCGATTTAATGATAAATTTGCTCTTGCATCATTTGCTCATGTACTTAAATGATGATTGCATTTAAAGTTTTAAATTGATTGTTTTGGTTATTTTTAAGAGTAGCAAATAAATACTTAAAAAATAATCTATATTGGCATGTGGTGTAATAAACGCGAATTTTGAGATAAATTTTACTTTATTTTATGAATGAATGTTTTAAGAATGAGTTTCTTGCTTTTTGGGGTATAAATTTTGTTGAAAGAACAGTTTGCCTATATATACAGGGTGATATGTAAGTTTATTATTATTATTTTTTGAGTGAAACTTCTTTAATATCGGGGTGATTCGGATATATCGCAACAAGCCTGAGAGAGAACGAATGAATGAATATTATGTCAAACTAAAGCAAGTGAGCATTTGCGTTTGTACCAGTTAGTTAGTTAGTTTTTTAACTCTTAATTCTTTGATTATTAATTATCATAATTTAGTATGGATAAGCTCTTGACGCATTTGGCTTTTGGGTTTTTACTGACAGTTGTTCCACAAGGAAGCCATTATAGACCGCTATTTTTTCATATTTTTGTAAATGAATTGCCAGATGTGTTGTTAAATGATCGCTTGATATCTGATGGAACGTCTTAAGAAAGTAAATCTTTTTACTATACGATGTATCATAAGTCTGCTTGTAGCACAATGAACAGGTAAAATGAAAATAAATGTATCATCCACATTGGTTTCAAAAAATTTCAATATATTTTCAAGGTTTCATCGCATTAAGGTAAAAAAAGTCCATGCATAAATGTTTTTAATAGTTTATGCATCCTAGCTCCTCTTTTCCTTAATTTTTTTGGTTTTTCCCACCAGCGACCTTATGATCAAGAAAACGCTTCCAACAACGACGCCAATAACCAGCACTACTAGTCCAATAACGTCCAACAAATAGAATTCATACCACGCTAGATCAAGTCCAGCTGAACGAATATGAGGAGCACCCTTATGCCGGATAACATATTCGATCCAATAGACAGCAGTATCACGTGCACTTATGGGTCGGTCACGGAATATTTTGGAAACACGCTTTATGTTCTCCTTGTAAGAGGGATTCTCAATAAGTTCATTCAGCGAATGATTAAGGTTGTCCTTGGTCATTTCAGGCAAGCTTAAAGTTATTGCATAGCCGGCCTTTGTTGCTTTGTTTATGTTGAGATACTGGAAATAGTTAAAGATTGGAAACAAATATAAGGATTAGTATTGACAGTATGACCCATTTTTGAAATCGACCTAAAATTTATTTCATTATTGTAAACATGTATTACCTGATCACAGAAGAAGGGCATTCCCAACATCGGTACTCCATAATGTGCCCCTTCTTGACTACCAAACACTCCACCATGTGTTATGAACACTTTGATATTTGGATGAGCCAAGATGTCACTTTGTGGCATCCATTTCTGAACCATCACATTTTCTGGCAGTTTTGGAATTTTGTCAGCTTCAAACTTCCAAAGAACTCGCTGCTTCATGCTCTCAAAGACTTCAAGGAAGATTTTCAACTTCTCTGGAGGCATGTCAGCACTCTGAATGTTGCTTCCTTAAATGAAAAACTTAATAAATATATTTGCTTCCGTATAACAGATTTATATTTTTCCTACCCAAACTAAAGTAAACCGCTCCATGTGTAGCTCCATCCAAGAACTTTTTAATGTCAGCTGGGAGAGGTTTTGGCGGATAGATGTGCAGTCCCCCAACTGGTACCATTCCCAACATGGATGGCCGTGGTGTTGTTAGTGGAACATGGCTATTTAAGAGTATAACAGATACATTCCTTTCCATTGCAGAAACTTTTGGAATTTGAACTAGAAGAAGAAATAATTTTAATACTAGGTTCGTTCGAAATAATATTTCAGAAATCTCCAATACTTGGTAGATGCGACAGATACTTCTGCACCAAAGCATCCTGCTTGGGAAAGTACAAATACTCCCGGTGGAAATCCTCATAGAGCGAAGCAAATGTGTTCACAACTCTTTCCCAAAAATTCATTTTATCATCGAATGGCAAAAATACATGAGAAACGAAAGACCAAGGCTGGATAACACCCATCATATGGCTCATGTAGTTCTCATATCCAAGGGTACTGGATGTCACTACTGGTATGTTGTATTTCAGTCCCAATGCTAAAAACGCTTCCTGGTAGAATTGGCTAACTAAAAGAAGATCATAAACATCTGTTGTATCTGTTCGGTTGAAAATTTCTTGAACATTGGGTTGCTTAAGAGCGTGTTCGGTTGATTTTGCTCCGATTATGTCCAACATCTTGATCACACTCATCATGGACATGCTAGTTAAATCGAAGTGGTTATCAGCTCTGAAGAGATCTTGAACTATTGTTTTGGTTAGAATTATTATTTTTTTTCTTTGATTTGTTGATTAACTTACTGTCCTTCATAAAATTGTAAACTGGTATTGCCACTTCGGTGTAGTTACTTCCTAGATTTTTTCCCACTGGGAAATTGGTAATGAGCGTCACCTGGAATTCAGTTTTTGAGTGAAGTCGTGGTTTTTAAATCAAACTAAGCATTTACTACCTCATGTCCTCTATTGAGAAGCTCTTTGACGATAGCGTTGTACATCATCGAATGACTCTTCCCAGGGAACACAAATGCTGCCAATATTCTAGCTGCATAGGAATGCGATGCTGTGACCAATAAAACAAAGATGAGGCAAAAGTATTTTTTGGTGTTCTAGAAGAGAAAAGAATAAATAAAGGAATGAAATTAAGGTGAACCAATAGATTGTGAATTATTGCAATTGCAAAAAAAAAAACCAACAAAGAAATAACCCATCCTCAGTTTGTAGGTTCAATTTACATTCATTCTAGGAAGACTTAAAACGACGTTAATTGAATTTTCCCAACATCCCAGAGATGCAGAGCAAGATTCAAAGCAAAACATTCTCTATCTACTCCAGAGGTTCCAAAACGATGAAGCTACTACTACAACTACTATCAAGTGATGGTTGGATGTTTTTTCGCTACACAAAAATAATTTGTTGTCTTTTTCTTCAAGACTCTTTTCGTGCAAATTGAAAACAACCAGTCAACAATCAATTCAAGGATAAAAACTAGGACGATATCTCAACAACAAGCTATCGACAAACTTAGTCTACCATCCGAACCCTCTGTCTAATGAGTTCATTCAACAAGGAAGAACGACTTCCTGAACCACGATACCTGTACACGTACAATAATAAATAAAATTTTTGGGCAACCGCTTCAAACTGGTCACAGGCCTAATGACGTACACTCTCAACTATTTTTGTGAGTGCGTTGAGCTGAAATTTGGTATATATAATATTTGGGTCAAGCGTAAGGCTAAGCTCTCGAACCGGTGAAATCCTAATAGAAACCAGCCCACAATTGCCATTTTTTTTTAAACAACCTCAATTTGGCAAAATTCAATTATGTTTTTTGTACAGTTACGATAAAAGCACAACGTTAAAATTTTGCACACCCAAGCTTAAATTATCTTCTTCCGATTAAATAAAAATATTTTAGTTTGGGCGTGACTTACGCCCACTTTTCATGAAAGAACGAAAAACGTAGTTTTAGAATTTAAGGTGCTTATATTTAATTTAAAGCTTGTCTTCCGTTTGTTATTTGAAAAATATATCTCTACATTTTTTTGTGTACATTTTTTCAATACGCCCACTTTTATAAAATACCTTTGTTCAGGTAAGATCGTTTATAAACTACTCGATTCAGATGGATTTTTACACATATGACTAATGATCACAGATCAGTTAGTGCTTTAAATTCTTTTTCACAAATTTTTAGGACACACCTATTTTTAAGGGGCGTTTATGTCAAAAGTCGTAATATGCTTTAATTTTTTAATGTTTTAAAGCTATTGGTTGCAGTTTTGAAGTAAGAAGATGAACACTTCGGTTTGTATTCCTTGGTTATGTAGCAGAGTGTGATTCAAGAATTAAATACCACCCATAATCGCTAAAATTGCATTCAAAATCAAATTTTTAAAAATCCATGTTTTTCTTGCTTTGTTCAAATCAATCTTCAAAATTATATTTTTTTAATAGAAGATTAAAGATTCAATTCTCTTTTCCAGAAGGCTTTATACTCTGCTCGGAATGATAATGCCTTACAAGAATCTCTTGAAATTTGATCAACACTAATGTAGACTGTGCCTTCCTCTAGAGACACCAGATCCACCATTGACTATTGCTTATTCTTAGAACTCACCATCACCGCAGTACTCGAGGGGGAAACCTCAGTCTTAATAATAAACAATAACATCACAACGTATTTCCAATTATTAACTTCTGTTGAAGAATCTTGGACAGCATTTTCCAAAACGAGAATCCAACACTTTGCCAAAACATTGAGAACGTAGCAATTTCAAAAAAAGCTTATATAAAATCATTCGTCACGAAACCAAAAAAAAATCGGACTTATTCGTTGGAGGGTGCCACTTCACCATCGTCTACTTAAAATTGTTGCATAATTACAAGAACGTGCCAACAAGAAGTCTGACATTTTCTTTGTTTATGACATCACAATTGACACAATAGTAATTTTAGAAGCACGCTAAAATTGAATACGAACTTTGTCATCTTAAGCACCTCCAAATTAGTTTTTTATTCTTTTGTAGTTCGTAGACATAGATAATTCCATTTTGTTTCAATTGTTTAGACAACCCACTTCATCGCACGAACTTTAAAAAATTCGTCAGGCGATTCTCATGTTAACGTTGGCGCGGCGCGGCGGCTGCCGCGGGAGTATTTTTTTTTTAATGACATTTCACTTGTTTACATTTTTCGTGTATTTCTTAGGGTGATAGATATGAAGAAAACATTTGAGATACATTCTGTTGTATCAAATCATAATCAATGTAATTAAAAACTGAATAGGAAATTATAGCTTGTAATTTTGAAAAAAAAGAACACAACAATTTAAAAGGTTCAAAAGGGAGAACTTTAACGACAGACCATATGGCGGCTGATTTGGCGATTTCTTGAATTTATTTTTATAGAATTTTTTATTAGCAATGCTTACCATTGTAAAGTAAAAAAAATTAAAAGGACGCTTGTATGTTGTATATAAAAAAAAACCATCCGTTTGGATCCCAAAAAATGGCACTCTACCACTTCGAAATAACCAAGCGTATTGAGTTGATTCCTTTATAAGTTGATGCCTTTAAAATTGAGTATAAAATCTAATATCTGCTAATTATCAGCTTAAAGATTATAGTACTTTATCAATGTTGTTTTATTGATTATGAATAAATTGTTGCACAGCTTCAGTGAATTGGAATTCTCATATCTTAGGGTTTCCATTAATAGTTGATAAAAAACACGTTTTTATTTATGTCAACGATATGGTTTAAAATATGCTCAGTATTGACTTTAATCAGTTCCGCAATATTATGAAATCATAAATTTCAAATAAATTGAAATCATCTAAAGATTCTGAGAAAAGAATTTCGTTTTTTGAGTTGAAGTCCGAAGCTACTCAAGAAACACTATTTTTTTTTTATAATTTACGCGCACTCAAGGGGTTATTAATACCCTTAACATGAATTAACACAGTGTGAGCGGTTAGGAAAGTAGGATAGGAGATAAAAGGAGATATCGATGCACATTGGTTTTGAACGTCTGAATATCACAATGGGAGGGAAAAATCGAGCCGGGTAAAGCATTGCACATTCTTGTTGTGCGGCTAAAAAAGAGTCTCTATACTTAACAGTAAGTACGTCCGAAGTTAGGCTCGAGGGTAAATTGATGGGCATTCCTAGCGATGCGAGTGTTACGGGGAAATTGTTTAAGGGGAGGAATGCATCTGGCAATTTCGCTGGAGCACTGTTTGAATAAGTAGCGATAAAACAAAGTAAGACAAGAAACATTACGGCGATGTTCAAGTGAAACAAATATTTCGGTAATGGTACTTTCTCCTATTAGTTTTAAGGCCCTTTTTTGGATCCTATCCAGGAGACGCAAGTGAGTGACAGGAGCACCTGCCCAGACATGAGAATTATACTCAAGCTTTGGGCGAATGTATGCCTTGTAGATTGTAGCCAGATCAGAAGGGGAACAATATTTCTTACATCGATTTAGGAAACCTAAGCATTTTGCGGCATTTTTGGCGACGTCAAATATGTGATCGTTCCACAAGAGGTGGTTCGTAATACACATACCTAGAACGCAAAGCTGTTCGGTTTCCTCAATGCAAGTGCCACACATGGACAGTGGCATAGGAGGTAGGTTATGCTTTAACGACAGGAGACAGCATTGAATTTTTGAAGCATTAAATTCCACACGGTTGACAATTCCCCATTGTACAATGCTGTCCAGATCGGAATTTAATGAGCTTATCATACGCTGCCGTTGCAGTTCCACGTCCGAAGAACATGGACGTGAATCTGGAAACGAATATGAGAAGCTGAGAGTACTGTCGTCAGCAAAACAATTTAGTGGATTAGAAGTATTAGACAAGAGATCATTAATAAAAATAAGAAAGAGTGTGGGAGACAGAACAGAGCCTTGGGGCACACCAGCATTTATTTTGTGGGTAGCAGACTGAAAATCGTCCAAAACAACGCGAATTGAACGGTCCGAAAGGTAATTTCTAATCCGTCGAAGAAGGGTTTCATCGATTCCAAATGCACGCATTTTCGATAAGAGAGCCTGGTGCCAGAGTCTATCAAATGCTTTTGAAATATCGAGCGCAATAATCTTACCTTCTCCAAAACGATGTAAAGATTGGTCCCACTGTTCGGTGAGATATACCATCATATCACCAGTGGACCTATTGCTACGAAAACCCCACTGCCGGTCATTAAGAAGTTTTCGTTTCTCAAGATATTTCTAATATACTTATAAGACACATCAAAATGGTATATGCTTCTCTATAGCACTTTCCATTGGTTTCACTCGGGGAACCACTTATTCTGAAAACTAATGCAACAAGCAAAATCGTCCTGCTCAATTTTGACACAATGAAGTATTCGCAAGCATTAGTTTCACAAGTTTTGCCAATGTCAAAGTGGAGTGCGCAGATCGATTCAGGGTACTAAGGGATTTTTACTGGTTCCTCGTTTAAAAAAAAAAAAATTGGCACAGAATCCCCAAGCGGGGCCGGGGCTGTGACTTATACTCTCAAACATTCCTGTGTGTGCGTTGATAATCTGCAGGAATGGAAGCAACCTACAATTTACCGCCAAATCCGAACGGCTAACATAGATTAATTACTTTTGGAAAATTTGTCACTTCCTCGCAAGAGGCAGGTACCCTGGAAAAGAACTTAGGTGGACACACTTACCACTACGCCACGGGGTACTAGATACACTTCATATTAAATACCACTCACTAAACTTCGTTGCTGACCTTCGACGTTTTCGACATTACTAAAATTTTTGGCATTGCAGTTTTTGCAACTTTTAGTTCTTGTTTGCTACAAACTTGGAAAAACACAGCGTTTTATATCGCAAGTTAAACAATAAAATACGTATGTTGCACTTGTTCTATGAACTTTTGAAACGCAACCAGTTTAAAATTTACCCTTTATTCAGGTGTTTGGTGGAAAGTAGATAAAAGTTATCCGAATTCGACACCAGGTTTCAAAAAATAGAATTTTCTCTTGCGGATGAGTTGAGGTATTTTACAAAACGAGTTGTGGCGACCCCAAGGCCACCCCAGGGTAACTTGAGGGCTCAACAAACAAAGTTTATATGTGTGCAGCTTCTTTGACATTTCACTAGCCAAATTAAATTTCGATACAAACAAAAATAAGTTATGCTGACTTTGTTGCCATAGTATTTGTATGCAATAAAGACATGACCGTTTAAGCAGCGTTCACACGCAGACAAGACTATGGGGCAATACTCAATTGTCTTGTCCGAGCTTCTTGAACGGGGTTGGACAAGACACTGCCAGCCAGGCGATATATCGATATTGTCCTCAGAGATAGCTCGGTAGGTTAGCTCGGAAGATAATATAATGACAATTGTCTTGTCTTGGAAATAGTTGTTCACATGGAACAATGATTGTCTTGTCTCATTGTCTTGGCCTCTGCATTGTCCCAAGTGAACTCCGCTTTAATCGTTTTTATTCTTAATTTTATAAAAAAAACTTTTTACTGTGATAAACTTAATTAATTTTATTTTAATAAATATAAGTTTTTAAAAATTTATTATACAAATCAATGCAATGGATTGCGTACTTTTGGCAAGACCTTTCAGTCTTTCCCTGAGAAATTTGGTTTGGCATGTATTATTTTAAATTAATGGAAATTTAAGGGTCACTACCATTAAAATCTTGCAGATCTTCTTTTAACCTTGGATCTAGGAACATTTTTCTCGAAGCAATTTTCCAAATTTCCTGGAGGGTCATAATTTGCCACAACCCAAGTTGTATTTCCTCTACAAAAAAAAAACGAAATGTAAATTTTTGTTAATATTTATATAACTTTATAAATTAACCTTATCTCTACACCAACTCCAAGCTCTTTAGAATCTTTCCATACAACTTGCGCAAAATGTCCTAATTTACTATTGAAGCTAGGATTGTTAAAATTATAACAGCCTATTCCGCTGTACCAGCTTTCAACAGCCTTCTTGCCGTCAATAGGGAAGCCGCTGCACCTATAAAGACTCTCACCATACTTTCCATGACTGTATTCCATGACATTCCTATTTGCTATATTCTGAAAGGATAATTTTTTAAAAATTATTGTTTTCTTTTTGAATCTTTACTTATACTTACATAAGCCCATTTATGTGCTATCTCACACATGTCCTTATTTAACTTTAGAGGCGGGCAACCATGAAGGGCTCGCCGGCGATTGTGTTCGTCTAGGCATTGTTTTTCAAATTGATGATCAGTTATTGGAGCTGTTTTAGTTTTAGGTTCAATATTGGTTCGAATCATTTGCTTGGTATTTGCACCCCCCCATAATTTCCAATTGTATACGTCCTGTAGTGGCTATCGAGGAATTACTCTAATGACATCAAAACAAAATACTTATCCATATAAAATATTCAAAAGAATTAAATATTAAAAGGACTCACAGTGTATGTTGTTGTCACAGTTGTTTCTCCATTCCTAGTTACTTTTCCAACAGTTTTTGTAGTTCCTTCCTCTGGAGAGCTGCTGATGCAACAAGACCAACAACTATTACCTTTAATAAATTTGAAATGAAAAAGAAAATTATAATATTATTTGTCTGAACACTTGATTTTTTTGTCTGAAACATAATTTTAGTAAAAATAAATATACATACATATACATTAGGCATGTATATTGTATACATATGACAAAATATTTAAAAATTAAATGTAGACGAGGTAAAGTCTTATGGCTGAAACACAAACACGATTTATAGCTTCGGCTTCGTCTACGTTACGATGCTCCCGCTTTGAGTTTGCTTTGAATGACGTTTCTCAAGTGACAGTTCTGTCATTGCCGGCTGTAATTTTAGTGTGGTTTGTTTTCGATTGGCTTTTCGTGAAACAAATATGAGTGAAATTGAAAAAATTAAATTCATCGCAAATGTGGCATAAATACAGCCTATCGGGGATATATTCAGCTCATCGAGCAAGAAGAGAGGCAGACTGAAAGACGTTGGTGGGTCCGGGAGCTGAATCTAAAGAAAGATGAGGAAGGGTTCTTTGTTCTGAACTTTAACCAAATGAAGGACAAAGATCCGGAGCAGTTCTATAAAATTACTAGGATGTCTCCACAAGCTTTTGAGGTACTCGGCGCGCTCATTGAACCACATCTCCAGAAGACGTGTTGGAGAAAACCAATCAACGAAAATATATCGATTTCAAGAAAAATTCAGATAATTATTCTATACTAGCTTTTGCCCGCTACTTCGTACGCGTGGATTTTAGAATAAAGTAGGTATCTCAGTATATATTTTGTTTATGCACAACCGGTTCAAAATGGGGGGTATGTGTGGTATGAAAGCTATAAAGTCATCTCTACAGCCGTAAGATTTTTAGCTTCTGTATAATATTATTTCGAAGTATCATAACGGTTTAAATTGCAAAGTTGGAGGGTTAAGTTCTGAAGCAATATACGAATATACCTAATTGGAACGCCCACTTTCAAAACGATGCTGCGCGCCGATACTGCTATTTATGGCAGCTCCGCTTCATCAGTTTTGGACGTAAGTATTGCTCGTTCACCGTTCTTTATGGTTGCATTACTTTTCGATTTCTGCTTTCGCTGAATGAGGCATTGTCTATATGGTGGTAAATAGCGCCATCTATGATGTTTTTGATGTAACTTCTATTCAGAACGACTAACTTATTTCTATTCATGTATACGTAGGTAAGTGTGGCGCTATTTTATTATGTAAGTGAGACGCTAACGACCTTAAAATCTTTCAATTTTGCGTTAAGTTCATTGAATAACGTTCGATTGCAGCAATATTTAAAAAACAACCAGAATTATATATTTTCCTGCGATAAAATATAGCCTATATTTTAAGTTGGCGTACTACCAATATATCTGCGAAAACCGCATTCAATTCCATGCAGTAGTTTTTGCGTGATGCGCGTACAAACATACAGACAGACAGACAGACAGACAGACAGACAGACAGACAGACAGACAGACAAAAATTCTAAAAACGGTTGTTTTGGCTTCTGTGGGTCTAATAGAGACTCCCCATATTAGTTTTGCATCTATATCTTCAATGTACAGACATCGACCCGTTACAATTTTATTATATGTATAGATTTCAATATCTTACCCTACAATTATTTCTTTACTTCACTCAGAATTACTAAAAAACAAATGAATTTTGTTTGTTGACTTTTTCTACAGCTGTTTTGAGCTGTCAGACAAAGCAAATGTTCAGTACATTTGAACTAGAGCTTCCGTTTGGAGTCACATTACGTAACATTACGTTATCCTCTTTACGATTGCAAAACGAAACGTGAGGTTGACGCTTCATTGTGATAGCATGCTCGTAAGCCGAAGCTAAAGCGTGTTTGTGTTTCAGCCATAATTCAACTATTTCAAGCCAACCATCAGGAATAATGATCTTCCATTTTCAAATTCCAAATTCTTGTGAAAGATAATAAGCTCTTGATATTGTTAGTAGTATGATGATTCAATGGTCGGAAACGCAGTTTTACAGTTGCAAATCTGACATAAACCTAATGTTTTTATTTCATTCTTATATTTTCAAACTACGAAAATCAACAGCCACCATCTTATATTTTCTGTCCTTTAAAGTAGGGTCCATCAAGGTTCAATCTAGGGCCACTATTTTAGTCGTTTTCAAAACGAAATTGATGATTCTGCTGCAAAAATGAAAGCTGATTTTGAGTTCATTGTTTAATGATTCCCCAAAATAATTTTGCTGCTAAGCTCCTTGAAAACCAAAGTAACTCCGTTTGCAGGCGTCAAATAAAATATAGGTACATATTTCAATTTTCGGATTTTTCTCTAAGATGGGGGGTTTGAAATCATATCAAATATCAAAAAGACTGGAAATACATGTACATTAAATTGTCCTGGGAAGATCATCTGAAGTATGTTCTCTAAGGTATGGAGAAAAGTCAACGCTACTGTGTGTACATAATTTTTCTTACACTACAAGATCACTTTTATGGCGAATGGTTATTCAACCAGCTTTAGGTTTCAGATAAAATAAATAAGTCGACCTCTAACAGCTGAAACTGAATATAGCCTATGAAATGTTCATCGGTAAATGTTTGTTTTTCCAAGAGGAACAAGCTACTGTGGCCTTCCTTACATTTCTTCAATGTGAATTCAATTCAATGCATAAAATCGTACAAAGTACACATGTTAGAAGTGAAACTTCTTTGGCAAAACTAATTTTTATCAATATTAGAAATTAATAATTTGATTTTTTTTTTTTGAAACTAAAATCATATTTTATGAAAAATAATATATTAAATTTTTAAATGACGAGGGGCAAATTAAAATGTCACAAATTATTTGTAAATATTAAAACTTCCTAACCTTCAAACGAATTAACATAAAAAATTGTAAACTAACAAAAAGATAATAAGTAATTATATATTACTTACGACTTACAAATTTATCACAAAATGTTTATTTATAAATTTAACTCACTGTTTACACACTGTATACTAATGAAAATTTAAATTTAAATCATGCTACGTTCGCCATTTCTCACTCTCTATCAATCGGTCTCAATCGCTCTCTCCATTTTCTGGGACGGAAGTCGCGCTTATTTCCGCTGCATCAGTACAAATTTTACGCTCATGTGCCTAAAGAAGTTTGACTTCTAAAATCACAAATATGGTAAAAAATTGATTTTTCTTTTCAAGCAGATTTCGAGCTTGAGGGGCTAGTAATAGCGATACGGAAAACCAAACCGAAAAAAATTTCAAATGGAAAATTTGGTATAGTATAATCAGATTTAAAACACAAATGCTACACTGATCGATGGCAACCAACTCAGAGAATTTATTTTGTAAATAAAAATTTGAATAGAAGTTGTACATTTTTTAACAAAAAGTATTTGTTCAATTCAAATTATTATGAACAAAAAAAATTCTTTGCATTGATTGCCATCGATCAGTGTAGCATTTGTCTTAAAAATCGAATCAGAACATACAAAATTTTCCATTTGAAATTTTTTTCGGTTTGGTTTTCCGTATTGCTAAAACTGGCCCCTGAATCAGTTATTGTCCGTGGTTAGTTAAAGGTTTCGTCTTAACAATCCGGATACTTTAAGGCACTTAAGACTCATAACATCATTAGGAAGCAACCCGGTCTCTGATTAGGAAAAGAAAACTCCTTCAAAGGGACAAGGACATACATAATTGCGGGACTACATTACGTACTTATAAAATACTTACTAAAGAGGGGAATTTTCCTCAAACTAAACTAGTTTAAAGCGAGGCTAACCGATTTCATTAATTTCCTCCCGTCGCCGCCATTAAATCTATAAAAACTGACTATTTGGTGTCCTTTATGGGCTGTTGGAATCATTTGTGCTTGCTTCAAGCCTACCAAAGGGTTACAGTCAATGGAGACCGTTATAAGGCCATGATCAATAATTCGTTCCTGAAGTAAATTGCTTTGACATAAGTGAACTGTGGTTACAACAAGACAGTGATGCTGTCACGAGGAGTATACTTAATATTCAAAATAAATAACAAAATTCTACCTACGATTTGAATTTTTAAGTATAACAGGTTAATTATATCTAACCAATCAATTGATTGCGATCAATTAGTTCCTATTTCCAAAATATTTTCACGCATAGGTTTCTGATTAGACTTTCTCCAGGTTGCGTAGAAAAATACATTTGTAGTTAATCTACATCCCTGGTGTCAATGCTATCATTCTTGCAAATGGCGACATATTTGAAATCTATACTTTAAGTAAACTGATATAAAATACAAGTCAAAAAGACATGATTGAGCGCTCCATTCTCCTAAGAAGACTATTTTTTTACGCTATTTGCAAAACTTCAACATAGCATTCTTGGACCTTGTGTGATTACTTTGTAGTTTGTAATGTAATCTGGGTTTAAGCTAAGACTTTTTTCTAAAGTATGTATCATATCGAAGTAAAGGTAGTTCCACACTATCCCACAGTGTAGTACGACAAGTCAAAAAAAAGTGTGAAGGAATGTGTGATGGTTTTACATTCGATCCTAAAAAAATATTTCAGATCTAAGCACATGTCAAATCGTATGAGATCTTCGCTGTCATATTCTGTTTCCACACTATTATACACCCGTTTCATCACACATTTTTGACATGTCGTATTACACTGTGGGATAGTGTGGAACTACCTTAAGGGAAAACAATGTTTTAAAGAGTCATTTGTCTTATGAATCACTTGAAATTTGTCATAAATATTTTTTAAATGACCTAAATTTTTAATAAAAAAAACAGTAACTCAAGTGTTTTTTTTTGGCAGAACCAATTTTAGTTTAAAATATTTTTTTACGAGTATATGTGTGATTGGCACAACCCACCATCTGATGCAAGATTTCTTTAAATTAACGATTTGAGACTTTTAAGCATCAAAACCGTTCGTAGTTTTGTAATTGCATTTTAATATCTCCTGATCAGATATCCTTTATTCAAGCATGAAAAACAAAAATTAAGATGCGTCAATGTTGTTGATAGAATTGAAAACAACAACAACTATAATCCCAATCCCAAACCAAATCTAATTAAATTAGATACCACTTTAAAGATTATAAATTCATTGTATGTGGAACTATACTATAATAATGTCACTTAAATTTTTTTAGTACCCTAAGCTAATTGATGAGATGCACTTCGGTATAATAATTATCATAGGAAGGACACCATATTGTGGCTTGGGGAATTTGACTTCAGATACAATTCTTCTCATTCGTCGTATTAAAATCTCATTAAAAATTGAAAATGAAAACTCCTTTCAAATATGGCGGCTTGTATTAAGCACCTTAACTTTGCACATCAAATATTTCTCAAATACAAAACGAATATATTGTGACAGATGTCACATTTTTACACGCCCCTTAAACTTTATGGTCGCACATTGTTGAAAATTAAAATATGTGCAGAGTGAAAAAAATGTGGAACGTATTTATTTCGAAAACACTAAAAGTGAGTAGGTACTAGGGCTTTATGAATTTGTGAGACGTTAAAAGTGTGAAATTTGAAAAAATTGTTTATTGAGAATTAAAAGGTAAGGATCTGATATCCGCAGCGGTGAATTTCTATGGAATTTTTGTTTTCACTTCAACTGTGAACCTGAATGGAGTTCTATCTTATATATGTAGTACAAAACTTACCTACATGGCTCTGTCCAAATAGCACTACTAGCGTAGTTGTCACGCCAAAAATTACATATGAAAAAAATTCACTTTCTTACTTTCTTTTAACTTTAATCAAAGCTATGGTCATCTTTTTTATTTCACTCTACACTTTAGAGTCAATTAAAACGAAAGTATCAGGAAAAAATGACAATTTTGATGAGAACAGGTCTGTGGAACGTATCAATATAAAATTTAAGTAGAAAAGATTGACTTTACCTCGGCATCTTTATACTTTTTGGTACCTATTCGGATTAAAATAAAAACATTTCTGGACGATAGCGTGATTGTCATCATACAAATTATGCCATCGCCTACATAAGTGCAATAAGCATCTAGTTTCTAGTGTGAAAATTAGTCTTCCATACGAATGTGGATACAAAACTTGCAGACCTTTCATTTTGCAACAGAAAAAGGCAATTCCGCTCTGCTTGAATTCTTTCTTAACCGTGGAAAGTAACTAAGTACGAGTACATGGCAAAGCAAAGACTGTGGAACGTAACAATTGTTAACTTCATAAAACGATAATATCCAGGTTCTTTGTGGAATCAATATGATCTACAAATATTTTCACAATGCTCGATGTATTAAGACTTTAGAGTCACCAGTACGCTGCACAAGATTTGAGTTTTGAGAAGAAAGCAAGGAAGGACTAACAAAAATTTACGAGTCACGTGTTAGGAAAATATTTCCGAACAAAGAATATTTAAAAAGTTTTGAAGCCCTTTTTTAAAGAAGTTGAAAAAATTGAATCCTTAATTTGATGAATTCAAAAATACCTTAATTTAAGATCACATACCCGCTCATTTTCACTCAATCGTTTTACTGTTTATGAGTCGCACAATCAAAAATTAAAAGTTACTTCCGCGTCACTTTTATCTCTGCAACAGCTTACACCGGTTTCTTGATTCAAACTTATACAATGTCCCTCGGGAGTAATTTATAGAGAAGCACTCAGATTTAATAAAACTACAATACTGAACCTATAAAACGGCTACATACAATAGCTTTTTGGGTAGGTTCATTATATTTTATAATTTTTTTTATTATTACTATACATCATGAGTAATATTTTTTTCGATAAGTTCTTTTCAACTGATTACACACTCTTATTCGAGATGTTGGGGTAGAGCCTCCAATGAACCTAAATGGTTACTCACCGAACCCTCGTCGCGTTGCGTCGGTCGGGGCATTTTTGAAATCCGCTACTGTTGGGAGAGGGTATTTTCGGCGACAGGATTACTAAGGATTTGGTATAAGTTCTTGCTCTTTTAAGGCAGCTTACACTCAAAAAAAAAAAAAAAAAAAAAACATCGTGACAAATATAAGCATATAAGGAATGGGAAAGGTAAGTAGGATAAGACAGCAAGTGGGGCCAATAATTTGAGGAGGAAAGGATGCTCGTTGTTCTCTGTCTTTAAACATCACGATAACAACAATTTTTTCGAGCGATAACAACTTCTCTTTGTTATATAAAATGAACAAAAAAGTCCAGTCTTTGTTTAAGCATAATACGCAGCTCGAGCTAAGAGGTAGCTGCCATACAAAATTTAGCCAAGCTAAAATTTAGCCAAGTGGAACGCAGCAGAGTGGTACGCAGCTGCAGTTCAAATTTCAAATTTTGTGTTTCGCAATGTACATTTTCCAGCTGTCAAAGAACAGTCAACTGTCAATCGTTTGTTTTTGAGCGATTGAAAATTGTAATTTCCCCTCTGTACAATATCCATAAGACTATTATAAGTATATCAAGTTAGAATGTATTGAGCCTATCTGTTTGGGATTAAGGTGCTTTATATCAAAATGTACAGGCAGAAAGGAGTATAAAGACGGATAGAATTTTTAGACAAACTGTTTTCGTCTCCGCTATCAGCATAATATCATGTTTATTGTTATGCCAGCATTTCTTTTTTTACGAATGTATAACTTGCCTTTTCCTGGATTTGATAGGCTTATGCCAATCTATTTTTATTTTTTTGTGTGTGGAAAATAAGACCTTTATTTTTGAAAATCGACTTTTTTAATTGTGTTTAGATAACCAGAAGAGTGTTACCCAATTTTTTACACTTTTACTCGTTAAAGTACACTATATAAATAAATGTTTTATTACTTATAGCGTGACAATAATATTAAATATTTATTTTAATCCTCTTAAGCTTATATACCTTCCCTTTTACCTACAATTATTAACTTCTCAACTTCTTTTTTTTATTACCATTTCCCCTCCTCTCTCCTAATTTGAAGCCAATACAAAATCCTAACGTATCTATGTGATAAACTTGACTCTTTGTTATAAATGAATTTTTAATAGCTCATAAGCAACAAAGCCATCGGTTTTATTTATATATACAAAATTCATTCTCGCTGCGGTCGTGTCTCGTGTAAAAAAATCATACAACTACAAACTACACCTAATTTTATTGATATAATATTTATTCAAATAATTTTTATTTGTCCGCCTTGTCTTCTCCCAAAAACTAAACGTAACAAAATATGTGGCTTCTCGCTACTTACCATGCTATGTAAAAAGAGATCACAATAAATATATAAATAATTCCTTCTCATGTAATGTCAGCATTGTTTTCTAAAATTTTCAATAGGAACCAATCAAATGGTCAAGCTTATGTCAATAAAAGTGGATGCTTCAACATGTGTATGTATTTAGTATAGTATAGTAATTGCAAAGAATTTTTAAGATTATACATTCTCTCTTTCTTCTTAATCTTTTAACGTCATTTTAAATGACAATGTATGCATTATATCACAGCTAACCAACATATTTCACCAATTGAAATTAAGCTCATCAATTTTTTAATCGTGCAGCGTTGGCATACCAGAGTTTGAAACTTTGTCGTGTTTATCTATGTCAGTTGAAACTGAGTCTTTTGGGATTGGGTCTTCTGAAAATTAGTCGTTTTAAACTATGGTCTTTGAGATTTTGTTATAGACTCATTTTAAAGTGACGTAGACACTTTTAATTAATTTAAGTTCCATTATACATATCAGTAAAAGTGTCGTCAACACGCTTGTCAAACATGTTGGATACAATTTTTTTTGTTATATTCTATAAAGACAATATGGAGTTCCTTTCAGGGAGAACATTAAAATATTTCTTTATTGTTATTTATGTAATAAGTTAGAACATTATAACTGGCTGAGCACAATGGTGTAGCTGCAGCAGTAGTACATAGCAATGTCAGCACTGAACTCAAACAAAAATCATGTCTGCCAGCAGCACGTTCGTGAAGTTGGAGTCGAGTTGACTTGTACTTCAGCTTCTCTTTGTGCTGCAGCTGCTACTTCAAATTGTAAGCCGTGCGATACGATTTACACACATTTAACTTTGATATTGCCACGTACTACTGCTGCAGCTACACCATTGTGGGCAGCCAGTAAAGCCGCACCGAACAATTACGGCCTGAAAATAGGCGAAGGAAGCACTTCGGCTTAAGAATAATTGCATCATTTATCGGGCCAGACATGAACAGGAAATTGATTGCATATGTTGTCAATAATCCACAAGATAAATACAAAACAGGTATTCGGCGAACATTTAGAAGCCTACTCGTATTCGGTCGACCTCTAAGGCACTTATATGTCAGTTCAACAAAAAATTGTCAGTAGACAGTTAAAGGGCAGAGCTTAAGATCAAAACAAAAATAAAAAATCAAAAATTCAAAATAAGAACCGAATTCCATAGTGACTTGCCAAAAACTGTGATTTTTTTTAGAATTCAAATAGAATGACATGGCACATTCGTCTTAAACAAAGTTTCTTCAAAGAATTGGGAAGAGTGATAGTGAACCGTACAAAAATCCATTTCTTTTTTTGTGTTCGTCTTTAATAGTCCATATTTAGCGTGTTGTATGCATGTATAAGATCCACGATCCAGACCAATGTGGCCTTGGACCTCTTTCACCAAGCTGGTATCAGCACGAATGACTTGACAAAATTTAAGATGAAATAGGCAGTACAACCTACTTAAAGCTCAGAAACATCAAATTTTGTAGGATCAGGAAAAACAAACCTTAGTAAAAAAAAGTAAGAGGCATTTTTTGTCTTACTTTCTTAATATTATAGAAAGAGCAATAAACTCATCTATCGAAAAGCCTTATTACAAAAATAAACTATTATTAGAAAGCTACGAAAAAAAATTGTTTATTTAGATATTAATGTGTCAAAAATGATACTACTTACTTTACATATATTGAAATTTATTTAGATTAATTGAAAGATAACAAGCAAAATTTCTTCCAACCTTATCATCGCAATAAATTTTTTCCATACCTTATCATTTTAATATATTCGGAAACAATTGTCTTATCATATCAAGAATATTCAAATAAATTAAACAATCTTTTCGTAACAATATAAAAAGTTTACATAACTCATTCTCTCGCCCATTCAATTGAATTATTCCTTATCATCTCACCAATTGATTATTTTTTCACTGAGCGAGCGAGCGCGGTGGTACTTATCAATTAAATTAATAGTGTTTCGCTTGCTGATTCGCGTACATCGTCAGTTTCAGTTGTTGTTATATCGGCGTGTGACTCGGATCACTTTGGAACTGATCTTTCAAAGAATGAATACACAATTTAGTTTCTACTTACAAAATGGTATACAAAATTTTAAGCTATTTTTTCGCTCAATAAGATGTTCAAAAAAATATGTCAGAAATCCTTTTCATGAACAAACACAGTGCTTCGAAAATTACTATTCTCTCAATATTTTTGTCTTTTAGAATATCAGAAAATACCTGTGTCTTTCCTTCGCGGTGCTTCTCACAATTTCCCAGTGCAATGCATCCAAAATACTGGCAGCTTTTGTATTCCCCGGGAAAAGCCATTTTATGATGCACGACGTTCTCATCAAGGAACTTCTTAACAGAGGACATGAGGTGAAGATACATATTATAACTAAATTGAATGGAACAACCATATTTTAACTGAATTTTAAGATCACTTTCATCACAGGTATGTCAATGGGGAAGAACCTCGGAGAAAACTATACGGAAATTCTGATACCACAAACCGACTATTGGATTGAAAGTAATTTCTTTTAAATCAAAAGAATCATAAAACAATTGTCAAAAACATAACTCCAATCTTTGTTCTAGTCGGAAAACACTTTAAATTGAACTCCATATTTGATTTGGCAAACCTATCGCTTAAAGACTTTATCAAAATGGTTGATATTATCGGAACTACAACCACCGAAGCAGCTCTTCAACACCCGGAAGTTAAAGAAATTTTCAACCGAAATGACACGAAGAATGTTTACGATGTCCTTATTGTTGAACAATTCTATCAGGAAGCATTTTTGGCCTTAGCGTTGAGGTATGATATTCCAACAATTGCTTCCAGTACTCTTGGACATCAGAATTTTATGAGCCAAATGATGGGTATTATCACTCCGTGGTCGTTCGTTCCACACGGATCTTTGAGTTTGAGTGATAAAATGAATTTCTGGGAAAGAGTATGGAACAGTGTTGGCAAGTAAGTTACACGAAGTAAGTTACTCGTTTAGTTACGCGTAACTAATATGAATTAGTTACGCCCAATATTTGGCGTAACTAATGTAACTAATGTAACTAAATGTAACTAACTGTAACTAAATAAAACTAACTCTTACTTAATAATAAAAAATAAAAAAAATCACATTTCATCCTGAATCCCAATCGACTATTGACAAAATTCTTTTATAAGCAAGTGCAAAGGCAACCTGGCAAGGAATACATATTGAAATTACTATGTTCATGATGAAAAGGAAATCTAATAAAATATTATATTCTTGGAGCATACAATAGATTTTTACTTACATTTGAAGTTTTCCCTTCTTTCTTGAGACTCCTGGACATTTCTTTGTTTATTGTGATTTATTTTTGTATGGTAAATTCAGATTTAATCTCAGATTTGGTCTCAAATTTCAGATTTAGCTGGCCCAAAGGAAACGAGATCTATTTTGTTTTATTATTTTGAATTTTTTTTTGCAGAAATATAGTAATTTAAAAAAGTATTCCTTGCCAGGTTGCCGTTGCCACAGCTGGCTGCTGGCCCGACAGCAATATCAATCATCCAGCTTTGCCCTAAAACAGTGTAGTCAATCGTCATTCGATCGGGTTTGTGGACGGAACTTCTAAATTTCAATTTAACATAAAATGTGAGTTTTTGTATTTGAAAAATTCTATTAGTTATAATTAGTTACATTTAGTTACAATAAGTTACATTAGTTACATTAGTTACATAAGTTACATTAGTTACGTGTAACTAATTAAAATTTCAAAGTTACGCGTAACTATCCAACACTGTATGGAATTCGGTGGCATCACTATATGATGACTACTACAGGGAGTTTGTGTATTTCCCCAAACAGGATGCTTTGGTTCAAAAATATTTGTCACATCTTCCAAGTAAGTTTAGGAGAAAAAATTGCATCGCAGAATTTGGATCATGTTTTTGGTTTTTTTTTTTTTTGTTAGTGAAAATTCCAACAGTTTCGGAAATGAAGAAAAATATTTCTCTAATACTTCTGAATAGCTATGTTCCATTGTCTTCTCCAAGGCCAACTACGTTGGGATTGGTTGAGGTCGGAGGTATGCATATTTATCCATCAAAGCCCCTTCCTGCAGATATGAAGGCATTTTTGGATGGAGCCACTGATGGAGCCATCTACTTCAGTTTAGGTTGGAATTGAAAATCATCCATACGATTTGAACAAAATATGAATTTTTTTTAATTTTTTATTTTAGGAAGTCAAGTTAAAAGTGCAGAAATGCCGCCCGAAAAATTAAAGATTTTCCTCGATGTGTTTTCGAAAATGAAGCAGAGAGTTTTGTGGAAGTTCGAAGATGATTCCCTTCCTGCATTGCCAAAGAATGTGATGATTAAGAAATGGATGCCACAGAGTGATATTTTGGCACATCCAAATATCAAAGTTTTTATGACACACGGAGGGCTTTTTGGTAGTCAAGAAGCTGTACACTATGGAGTGCCGTTGCTGGGCATTCCTTTTTATTGTGATCAGGTATGGGTTGATTTCTGGTTCGATCGTTTCAAGGACACACACCATCACACAGATGAATATAAGCTTCTATTTTAATTAAATGTCTTCCATTTTCAGTATCTCAACATAAACAAGGCCACGAAAGCTGGTTATGCCTTAACACTTAATTTTGATGAAGTCACAAAAGAAATTCTCGAATCTTCTTTGAAGGAACTTCTTGAGAATCCATCGTATAAAAATAAAGTGCAAGAGTTTTCGCAGATATTCCGAGATCGTCCTCTAAATGCTCGGGATACAGCCATGTATTGGATAGAATATGTCATCCGACATAAAGGTGCTCGACACATTCGGTCGGCTGGACTTGATCTGGCTTGGTATGAATTCTATCTTTTGGATGTTATTGGATTTGCAGTGCTTGCAGTTGCTGCTGTAGTCGGAGCTGTTATACTTGTCATTAAGATGCTATTAGGAAGTAAGAAAAATAAGCAAAAAATAAACTGAGCTATGCAAATAAGTGGTTTTGATGTTGTTTTGAAATATATCGAGGAAGTAATCTATTGCCTGATCCTAACCTTGTGTTCCGTAGGCCTCTTGAAAAATTGTTTGCAATTATTTTTAAAGGTGGCATGGATACAACTTCGTTTTCGTTCTGTTGACTGAACATAGTAACTATTTAATATTCAGATTTCATCAATGAGATAAGATAAATATTATTCAATAGCTATCATATGATAACAAGAATCGAAGTAAAAGTAATCAAGCAAGTGATCCACTCCAGTTCTTGTTTAACCTAGCAGGCGTATGGAACTTATTGGTTACGAGTATTTCAGAAAACACGTCGAAGATAAGAAATATTAGCCAGCTATTTTTTTGTTCTACAAGAAATTTACAATAAGTTTAATCTTTCAACAATAATTCTGGTCAAATTTACACGCATTAAACATCAGTGATGTGATAACGATAATATTTTAGATTCAAAAAAGCTTTTTATGGCCTTTAGTCCAACAAAAAATTGGCGTTTCATCGAGGAATCTCACTTTGGAATCATCAGTTGACATTGACATACAGTGAAAGAAACCTTGTCAATACGCAAAAAACAAAGAAGATAATATTTAGGTGATATCGCTGATGTAAATTTATCACACACTATATCTGATTAACGTGTCAAACAAGATAAACTTTCAATGTTGAGCAGCTATTAGAGATACGAGTTGAAGCCACTTAAGATATGAAGTCGCATAGATGGAACCAATCTAATAGGAGCAAGAAAAATAGCTAAAATTGTCTTAACCAAAAACAACTAAGCTTGCAAGCTTCCAATTTGATCCTGAAGGAGGAACCACTGCCAACTATAATTTTGGCTTTGCCAATGATATATTTTTTGTGGGTTGGGTACTATTTGGAAATTAAAGATAAACTCTTATGAAGTCGATTTTGAAAATGTCGACTCGTAAAAAGGTCGACCGTGGCAAAGTGAGTGACTCACTTTGCCACTGTCGATCAGTGTTGCGCGCCTACTACTATGATTTAAAAAAAAAAAATAAATATTTTAACTGTCAATACAATCCAAAGAACTACATTTTTGTATCAGGATAAATTACCGACACTTTTCAGTCGACATTTTCATAGTCTGAATTTTAAATTGTCAACTTTTTTTCTGTCGATCAAACATCAGTCGAATTTGACAGTTAGTCACAGAAATTTGTATTTTTCCAGTCGACTTTTTTTTAGTCGAATATACTTACGCTTCCCTTTTTACTTGCGATTATATGTAGGTACTATAAGGCAAGTTATGCATTCGTCGAAAAATTACAAAAACATTACGATGATGGATAGCGCAGACGAAAAAACATGGTTTTAAAATTCTGTTCGTCTGTATGTCTGTCTGTCTGTCTGTATATATAGACACCCACACCCCAAACGGTAGTATATAGATTTTTTTAGGTATTGTACAGAGGGGAAACTGAATTTTTTTCTTAGCTCAAAAAATAACGGTAGGTACCTGCCATATAACCGTTACGTTAAGGTTATGTTTCTCGAAAACAGCAATAACGATTTTGAATTGAAAAAATCAGTGTAGCTTTTTAGGTACGACCAGTCATATGGCTGAAAAATTTTGTTTTTAAAATGTCTAAAAATATTACTTTCCATTAGACCGTTTTTTTTTGCTTTCGGTTATCTCGAAAACGGCTCAACCGATACTTTCAAAATTTCACATATATATAGGTGTAGGTAGCTCAATTTATACTGCAAACCAATATTTTTTAAAAATATTTTTTTTTTGTATTTTCAAAAGCATTTTTTAAATTTAAAAAAAAAAATAATTATTTTGAAAACTGCTCATTATTTTTTTCTCAAAAATCATTAATAAATGTATTTGGTGAATACCTATGAATTGCCGTTTTTTTATTTGGAAAATGTGTTCCAAAAGTTTTTCAAAAAAACTTTTTTTCTCAAAAACCGCTACACAGATTTTTTTTCTCACAAATTTAAATTTATCCAGGAAATAAAATGGAGTACTTTTTTTCAACTCAAATTAGTTTAAGTATTTATTTAAAAATTTTGAAAAAAATATTTGTATCAAAATATCAAGCTCCACTAGACCACTGTCACGCATTAGAGCAAGTTCGTTCGACCCAGTCGGGGATTTTATTTGTAGGTGTTATTAACATCAATAAAGACGTTGTTTTGACATATTGTAGGTATTGCACAAGTATTTTTTTTCAACTACCAGGCCAGTATATATCACGATCAATGAGATAGGTCAACGTGTTGACACCATAGCGTCACAAGAAAAGAACGCTTTTTACATTGAAGACCCCTCAAATGACGCAAGCGTGTTAATGTTGTTCAAAAATGCGTTTAGCAAAGTGTGTGGACATGATTGTTGCCATTCAATATCTACGTTGACATGCAAAACGTTGACGATCACTAGACTTGACAACTTGCAACACGTTGACCCTTAAAGGTGAGCTGAAACTGCGGATACAGAAGATAAGATCAATGATTTTCACGTTGAAGATCTTGTAACTTTCATACAATTTGAGTCAACGTGATTTGTTTTTCTTCGAAATATTGACTTGAAATTTCCTGACATAAATAGTTTAAATAAAAAATTATAAACGAACAAATTGGCCATCCGAAGAAGGTTATTGCTTTATACATACAACGAAAATATATCCACTTTTCATGGCTAGGACACAGTCAACGCGTTGAAGAGCTCGAAAAAAAAGTAAAGGGGTCCCAACATACATCAATGGCATATTAATTACACCGACAAAACAAAGATGGTTAGCGTGTTGACATGTGTCATCGTGTCATCGCCGCGCCGTGCTTATCAATGCTGCCCTCAACTCGTTGGAAATATTCAACGTTGACGATCACCCAAACCCAACATGGCGAATTTTTGCAAATGATTACATCATAATACATCAGATTTTGACAGGCGGGCGATGTGGAGATCCCTTGGTTTTGTTTTTATTTTTAAAAATGAAAGCATTCAGCACATACGGAATCCCTCTTTTGAAAGTGAATGCAAATGTTCCACATTGTAAACGTTATAAAAAATATTTTATATTTTATTTTAACATACGCAGATTGTTTAGTTGAGATTTACGCAATGCGGTTTGACAGTTTACGTCATCAGAAGGCTCCTGACAGTTTATCAGAAGACATGGGAACTAAGAATAGCTTGCGTGACTGAAAAAATACTTCTGTTAGCAGTAAAAATATATATTTTTTGCCCTGAACAGAAAAATTGTATTTAATTATTTTTCTCCTTAAGCCTCTTATTTTTGATCATACACTTTATCAAACAAATTATACTGCAAACCAATACAGCAACCACAAGAACTACTAGTCCAATTACATCCAATAAATAAAATTCGTACCAAGCAAGATCCAAACCAGCTGAACGGATTTGTGGAGCACCTTTATATCGAATCACATAGTCCACCCAGTACATGGCGGTTTCTCTTGGACTCAATGGACGATCACGGAATATTGCCGAAGCACGATCAATGTTCTGTTTGTATGATGGATTCTCAAGAAGTTCCTTAAGAGAATAACGGAGGGACTCACTGGTAATGGTAGCGAAACTCAGGGCCAAGGCGTAGCCAGCTTTAGTTGCCTTATTTATGTTCAGAAACTAGAAAAGAAAATTAAAAACGTGAAACCATGTTAGCTCGAGATGTCTTGAATTATTTACCTGATCACAGTAAACAGGCATTCCCAACATAGGAACTCCATAATAAACGCTCTCCTGACTGCCAAAGAGTCCACCATGAGTTATAAAAACCTTCATATTTGGATGAGCTAGTATGTCACTCTGTGGCATCCATTTCCTAACCATCACGTTCTGTGGGAGTTTGGGAATTTCGTCATCTTCGAATTTCCATAGAACTCTTTGTTTCAAGCCAGCAAAGACACCGAGGAAGATCTTTAACTTTTCCGGAGACATGTCGGAACTCCTAACGTTGGTTCCTATAAATGTGTTTTTGAAATCAAGGTTTCTTAAAAAAAAAAACTTGCCTAAATTGAAGTAAATGGCTCCATCAGTAGCTTCATCAAGGTACTTTTTCAAATCCTCAGGCAATGGTTTGGGTGGATAGATATGCATACCACCAATCGGTACCATTCCCTGCACCATCGGCCTAGGTGTGGCAAGTGGGACATGGATATTGAGAAGCATCAAAGAAATATTTTTCTCCATTCGAGACACACTGGGAATTTCCACTGAAACGAAATGATATTCCTACCTTAAAAATTCTCAGACTTTGTATATTTTTTCTTACATCTCAGATGTGATAGATATTTCTTGACCAATGCATCCTGCTTAGGGAAATAAACCAACTCTCTGTACAGATCAGTGTATAGAGATGCAAATGAATTCTGAACACGTTGCCAGAAATTCATTCTATCATCAAATGGTAAGAATCCGTGAGGCACGAAAGACCAAGGAGTTATCACACCCATCATTTGGCTCATATGGTTGTGGTAGCCACTTGGACAGACTGTTATCACCGGAATGTCATACTTCAGTCCCAATACCAAAAATGCTTCCTGATGGAACTGCTCAGCGATGAGAAGATCGTAGACATTTTTGGTAACAGTTTGGTTAAAAATTTCTTGAATTTTCGGCTGCTTCAGGGCGTGTTCGGTAGTTTTTTCGCCAATTATTTTGAGCATTTTAATGAAGTCTGGCAAGGACAAACTGGCAAGTTCAAAGACACTCTCAGCTTTAAAGTGATGTTGAACTAAAATGTATGAGTGTTAGCGATGATTGGGTAAGGATTCTTGGGACATATTTACCATCGGCCCAAAAATTGTATGGCTCAGCTATAAGAATTTCTGTGTAGTTCGATCCAAAGTTCTTTTGCATAGAAAAATTTGTGATGAACGTAACCTATAAAGAAGATTGTGTTTGAAAAGACAGAGTTTATCATTAGAATGCAATCCTTCACCTCATGGCCATTGTTTAAGAGTTCCTTGATGAGAGCCTTCTGCATCATGAAATGACTCTTTCCAGGAAAAACAAAAGCAGCCAATATTCGTGCAGCATCAGAATATATTGCAGAAGTGGTGAATACAAAGATGAACATAAAGCATTTTGCTGTGTTCTGAAATTTGAAAGACATTTTATTTTTGAAAACTAGAAGCTTTTAGAGACAAAAACACATTTAATTGCTTCGAAATTGAGATTAAATCCAATTATCAGCCTATGATTGTTATAAGCTCCTATCACTTTTCGAAAGATGCTTTGCTGGATATGATAAGATAATGTGAAATCGTTTATTCACCTTATATTTAAAAAAGTAAACATAGTCAGTCTGACGTACATAAGTTTGGATACTTACCATTGTGTACAATTTTAATTTTATAACACAAGGACTAATAAAAATACTCAAAATTCAATTCTTCAACGCACGATCTTTAACGCTCTCGAAGAATATGTCTACTGATTGAAGATACCCTAAAATATAATTTTTTTTTTTTTCAAAATATCTATCTTTGGAAGAAATAATCTGTAAAAATTAAGATAGGTTGGTTGCTATCAAAAATATGAAATCATAAAGAACACTATTTTGTTGAGTGATCTTACATATACATATCTTTAGATAGGTACGCTGAGGCTTGAGATCACGAGTCAGTTTTTGCCGATTGGAAAATATTGAAAGAAACATGTAGAACAAAGGTATTCGGGATAGCTTAATAGATGTTTACCGATCAAATGGAGCGGTTTGATTTCTGTTGGCTCCTTTTGCCCAAACCTGTTTTCGGCAAGTTGTACGGTGCACTAGATATTTTCAAATCTTTTTACAATGGCGGAAGTGTGTAGGCAAAAACTGTTTATCTAATAAGTTTTCTAGGTTCGAAACTTCCTTTAACCTCCCCTTGCTGTGTTGGTACTGATCAATGATTTGAGAGAAATTCTTTTTCCATCCGGCTGAAATGAGAGCAACGGAATTTAATACACATCCAATGGAACATTGATTAGTATCGACCAATGCTTGAATCTAGCTGAAATGATGGAAAGAAGTCAAGTGGACAACTTTAACAAGGCAAAAAGTCGTACAACAACGCATGGTTTTACGTTTTCACAGTGGACAGGGAAGTGCCACAGGGAGTAAGGCATTGTATATATAAACTATAGTACTACCACTTGAGATGCGCCATCTATCGACGAAAAACTAAGCTCTAGAATACCATGGGAAGCAACAACAACAATTAAAATGGTGGAAATTGTTTTTGTTGCTTCCCATGGTATTCTAGAGCTTAGTTTTTCGTCGATAGATGGCGCACCTCAGGTAGGATTACTATAGTTTATACGAGTAAATGCAATGAGTAATAGTTCTCGAATATTATTATTCTCTAACGACCTCAAAACGTTCAAGTATTTTACTGCTTTCATATATTCTCCAAAATGCTAGTCTCCAATAATTATTTCAGCTTTAGATTGGGGTCTTTGGAAACTCATTCAAGACTCAAACCATTCAATGTTACAATAGTACAGTGATGACCAACACTTCACAGCAAGTAAAATTAAATTGAGTTTCATTTATCACAATACTTTTGAAATAATTTAAGAATTTTAAAGAAATTAAAAAATCTGGTCTCAAAAATTCAATTTATGTGTCAATCTTTATTTAGTCTCAAAATTCGTAGAAAATGATTTGCCTATTGCGAAGAAAAAGGACATGTCTGTCGGCTGTTTAACCACAATAAATTCGTCTGACCGATTCGCTTCCTTTCTCCATTGCAAATCAGTGTTATTGTTGTTTCTCCAGAGATCTGGCAGAGTAGAGATCGTGCTTAGTCTTCTGATGCTTTCCGGAAAGACACCCCACGCAGGTCTTCAGAAGAGATATCGTGCGACAGGCAGTATTAGAAATGACATTCTAGAAGAAGTGTGAGACAGATGGTCCACATCTACAGTTTGGACTGATCAATACTTTCGCTTAAAACTAGTTAAACTCACACACCGGAATGTTTGGGAGGGTAAGTCACAATGCATTGGACCCTCTTTGAATTCTTGAGCTGAAATTCATGCCATATTTATTTATCTATTTGTTGAAGAAATATATTCAAACTATTAACGTTCACAAAAGTATACAAGGATTTGTATAAAGCTGATGTTTTTCTAGCACAAAAGTATGCTACACATTTCAATTTCCTACAACTTGATCTCTATAATTATGAATTGAAACTCAACTATAGATACCTTTTGTCATGCTCGTATCTAGACAAAAAAAAACAAAACAAAACATTTCTGTTCATAAATTATTTTATTTCTTATAATATTTTTACACTATTTTTACATCTTACAAGCTAATTTGAATTTGCATCTTAATACTAGCACAAGCCTCTCACAAAACCTAACTCATTTTCTCTTTAATTCTTGTTTTTCCGATTAGAAAATGTATCGCCAACAATAAACATCCAACAACTATTGTGACTCCAAGCACTAACGTTGCAATTACATCCAACAGATAAAATTCGTACCAAGGCAGATCAAGGCCTGCAGACCGAATATGTGGAGCACCCTTATAACGGATGATATAGTCTACCCAATACATTGCTGTTTCTCGAGGGCACTCCGGTCGATCACGGAAAATTTGAGATGTTAGTTGAACATTTTTCTTGAACGAAGGATTTTCCAGAAGATCTGTCAAGGTTTCTTTGAGTGATTCTTTGGTGATGTCATTGAACAAAAGGGTCTTGGCATATCCGGAGTTGGTTGCTTTCTTCATATTGAGAAACTGAAAAGAATTACAAAACTATGAAATATCTTCCTTGAAGCTATTTGGAAGCTAAGAGCATACCTGATCACCGTAAGCTGGAATTCCTAACATGGGTACTCCATGGTAGACACTTTCCTGGGTGCCGAAAAGTCCTCCATGTGTAATGAAAACTTTGACATTGGGATGAGCTAGGATGTCAGTTTGTGGCATCCATTTTTTGATCATTATATTCTTAGGCAGTTTTGGAATTTTGTCATCTTCAAATTTCCACAGGACTCTCTGTTTCAAGCCAGCAAACACATCGAGGAATGCTTTCAGCTTCTCTGGAGGCATGTTTTGGCTTTTGACTTGGCTTCCTAAAAGGATCGATGGGTAAATAAGATTGTTCTTGGTTTCATAGAAATTCAAACCATACCTAAACTAAAGTAGATGGCGCCATGTGTAGCTCCATCTAAGAACTGCTTAATATCAGCTGGCAATGGGTTTGCTGGATAAATATGCATGCCACCAACTGGAATCATTCCCAACATTGATGGCCTGGGTTTTGTGAGTGGAACATAGCTGTTCAATAGCATTAGAGATATATTTTTCTCCATTTGTGATACTTTTGGAATTTTCACTAAAAAAAAAAAAGTAAAAACCATAAAAAACATGACTAGATCCAATATTTTCCAAAATTCTTACTTGGCAAGTGTGAGAGATACTTTTTGACCAAAGCATCTTGCCTTGGGAAATACACAAACTCCCTATACAAATCTGTATAAAGTGATGCCACTGTATTTTTCAGTCTTTCCCAGAAGTTCATTTTGTCGTCGAAGGGCAGGAATCCATGGGGCACAAATGACCAGGGTGTCATGAGACCCATCATTTGGCTCATGTGGTTCTCATAGCCTAGTGTGCTCGATGCTATCACAGGGATATCATATTTATAACTCAACGCCAAGAAAGCCTCCTGGTAGAATTGTTCAACGATCAAGAGATCATAGACATCGTGGGTTTCGTTGCGATGGAATATCTCTCGAACTCTTGGGTGCTTGAGGGCGTGTTCAGTTGTTTTCTCTCCGATTATTTCAAGCGTCTTCAAAAAATCCATCAACGAAAAGTTTGAGAAGTCTCGATTTCCATTTGTTTTGAAATGTTTTTTAACTGAAAGGAGATATATATTTTTTTAGGACTTACGGAAATAATGGTGATTTTGATAAAACTTACTGTCAGGTTCATAGTTATAAACAGGATCTATCAGGATTTCAGTGTAATTGTCTCCAAGATTTTTGTCCATAGGATTGCTTGTGATGAATGTAACCTCGTGACCTCTGTTGATTAGTTCCTTAATAAGTACGTTGTGCATCATAAAATGGCTTTTGGCTTGGAACACAAAAGCTGCTAATATTCTCGCTGCATCGGCATAAGATGCATAGAGGAGTGCCGCAAAAGTTAGGGCAAGAAACTTAGTGATGATCTGAAAAAAATTTAAATATTAGTTTATAGAAAACTAGAACTTTGAAGTGGGAAGGATTTAAGAAAGCTGAAATTGGAGCGTATATTTCCTTAAACTTTCATTATATTTTTCAATATCTCTTGAATCTACATACATAAGCTTTAAAAAGGAAGAATCTGAAGAATAATTGCCACATTTACTGAGGTAACACTGCAGCTGCACTTTGACTCGATTCTATAATAGGATTTAAGGTGTTTTAGCAGCTTAGATATCGAAGAGAGAAAAATCTAGTATTCTGGTTGCTGCTATATTTTGGTCAAGAAGGGAGAAGCTGTCAACAGGAGCTGTAACAAAGCCAGAACAAGAAAAGGGTTTCCAAAATGAGGACTTCCAAACTTTGAAAGTTGATGGCGGCCATCTTGTTGAAGTTGTATCTGTCAAATTTGCTGTCATTTCAGTCTGTTTTGCTAAATCACATGGAAGGATATAGCTTCACCCATTGTACGGTCACCATAATCCTCATACCGAGAGGAAGCAGTGTGGTGGATAAATTTAAGTCCACTGGTTCAGCAAATAAATCAATCAACACCCGTTCGTCAACTAAACGCAAGATCTGCCGAAAACATCGGCATGCAGACTACAACTTGACGAACAGATGCACGCCACCAAGAAAAGCCGAGGCGGACATTTGAACGATGTTATATTCCACATATAATGGCATCGATAGGCCTTTCAAAGGAATGAAATTTTATGTTAGAATAGAACTGAACTCGTGAAAAACGTGTCTTAAAATGTTGTTATGTTTAGAATTGGGATACAAATGTTAGGGCTTCAAAGACACCCTGTATAACCAACACACGCACTAGGTAGATCTGCACGTATTGTGTTTGTTGTTGTTTTGCAGCACAGCACGTTCGTGAAGTTGGAGTCGAGTCGACTTGTACTTTAGCTACTCTCTATTCTGCAGCGGCTACTTCACATTGTAACGGTGCAATCGACTTGTACTTTAGCTACTCTCTATTCTGCAGCGGCTACTTCACATTGTACATTGTAACGGTGCAATACTATTTACGTACATTTAACTTTGACATTGCTACGTGCTACTGCTGCAGCTACACCATTGTGCGCAGTCAGTACACGGCATGGAGAAGTGCAGTTTCCACTGGTGATAAGCTCAATTTAGAAAAGGTGTGGCAGAGCATATCTTGGCAGTTTACTAAAACTTTCTTGTCTTAATACCAACAATTGAACAACAGCATTGAATCATGGTTTATATCGTCAAATGCCTTAATCCACGGATTTACTTTATTTAATCCATGAAATCTTTTCCTAAGCACTCGAATCACGCTTCTTGAGTCAGAGAAAATTGTTTTCATATGTAAATAGGGCTGAAAGACATATAATAAACTAGCCATTTCCATACCTATACGCAGAGAATGCGTCAGATTAAAAACAAGATAGATTAATCGGAACATAAGAAAGTCCGATCCATCACATCGATAAAGAAAAATGTCTACCTGCGCACGTGCTGGTATTCAAATGCGTACGAACCTCTAAACACTCTCCAATTTATTTGATTAGATTGTAAAAAATTAATTAAAATAATCGATAAATCTTCAAGTTATTTATAGTTCAGGTTTTGCCCAGACAACATTTTTTATAAGTGTCAGTCCTAACCCGATTGTCAAAATTTATTATTTTTGATTACGACGTAATTTCTAGGATCAAAAATATATTTTATCAGAATTCTTAACCAAGTGGCCATAGTGATAAGAATTATTATATTCTTATGCGTAAATCGAAAGGGGTTAAAGTCGAATGTTATATTTGGACTTAAAAATACCAAAAGGAAGCTATTGGTTGAGACAATTTTCCAGCACCCTATTAAATCTTATACTTATCTCCTTCCTTCAAAAGTGTCTACATACTTCTAGAAAATGTTCAGATGCAAAATACACCATACTGTCTGATTAAGACAAATGACTTATTAAATGGGTTCAGGCTCCAACAAAAATGCGTCTATCTGCCAGATGTTCCATGATTCAATCCATTTCACAACGAGTTCAAAGGTTTAATAGTGTAATACTTGATAAGCTCAACAGTTTTAATCCATAATACGCATTTGTGTATTGATAAAATATTTCTTTTTTTTTTAATTAAAGGTCCAAGATCAGACGACTTCTATATGCAAAGCGATCCTTAATGAGTTTTAAAGTATCTTCTATTCTATTGGCATTGTGCAGTTTTTCTAAAGAAACGATTTGACTAGATTGGGAATTTGCCAGTAATCAAATAATTAAAAAAAATATAATTGCAACAAATCGAAGGAATTTTTGTTTTTGATTGTGTTTTATTTAATTAAATGATAAGAGACACCAGAAGGTATATATTTGATTTGCTGACGTTGGACGAAACAAATGACTTGTCTGGTCCAATGCCATGTTTTGTAGAACTCGGATCTCTGAGTCATATTTGTTTTGATATTTTGTTTCTACTTCCGATTGGTAGGTATCCGTATCTACGTATCTACCTTCTCACCCAATAAAATTCACAAAGTTGTCATCAATTTGAAACATCATTTAAAAAAATTTTTTTGGTTCTGACTTCTTAGAGATACAGATACAGGCCATGGCCCCCAAACCGACAATCTAGATGCGAACAGTTCAAACGACATTCTATTGAACCTTAATTTTTCAGCCGTTTACAACTTTTTTTCTTAATGAAAGTTAATATTGAGTATGGGTTAGAGTCCAATTTAAATGAAATCTCCAAATTTATTTTGTCTGGAAACTTTATTTGTCAATGAATTTAATGAATTCTTCTGAGAAGTCTTTGGAACAATCAACTTAAAAATTTCTCTTTGAAATTTTATGCTTTAACTTGAGGAAAAGATAAAATCGAGAAATGTGAGGAATCTCCTAGAAAATTGGACCTGACAAATTCATCAATGATGAAAACTGGGAGGTGACAATTTAGAAGCAGGATTTCTTATAATAATGTATGAGCTGCATCATGCAAGAATCAGAGCTTTTGGATTGATAACCCACATTTTGCACATTTTGCAAGACACAGTTCGCTTTTTCTGCGCCAAAATGAAGCCGGTAAAGCTTAATACGCTCAGCTTATACTTATACATATGTTAAGGCGATAATTTTTGCAAACGAATTTTTAAAGATAACATTTATGAATACAATTTCCAATCGCAAAAAATTATTGGAAGCAACAAAATTGCAGTCTTATTGACGGCAAACAAACGATGCTACGAACTTTAAGAATATTCGAACAAGAATCTGAAATGGTTCCTTTCTTATGGTTTTCAAATTGACTGCCAAATTTCTAGATCAGAACCATTTGCATCTGCCTCTGGAAGTCACAACACTTAAAATTCCAAATGATCTATAATTAGAGAAAAAGTTTATGTAACATTAAGTTTTAATACCAAGTCACTTTCTAAAGAAGTTAGGTGATCGATGCTTAATTTCTGAAAATCATCTCGAACTTGGGCACGAGTACGATAACTGAGGCGCCAAGATTTAATAACGGTTTTGTGTAGGGGCGTCAAATGCAAGTATTTTTTACTATGGGAGGGGGGGTCTACCTCGCCCCGTTTAGGAGGTAGGGGCGATTTTCGAAAAAAATGTCTTGAATGGAAAAATAAATATTAAAAAACAACGGCAATACTTAAAAAACATTACTATAACGGTTTTAAAAGCCAGAAGTCTGTTCTTTAATCCTACATTTAAATTAAATCACTCGTTACAATAGTTTTCAAAATATTCGCATTCAAACTCGAAATTTCGATAAAAAAACGTAAAAAAATATCTTTAAACCGATTTTGTTCAAAATTGTGAAATGGAAAATAAATTTTTTTTTCTGTGATCGATGCTTCAATAAATATTTAATCGAACGCAAAAAACCAAAAGCTTTTATGTCTTCTAGTTCTTGCGAAAATTGAAAATTACTTGAACTACTTTTTTATGAGATTTTTATTTTTGGTATTTACGGTGATCTAACTTTAAGGATTAATCAACAGTACCTGAGTGGCACGCTTCGCGGGATCTAGGGATTTTAACTCCCTTTTCGGGCTGCACGCCTCAATATCCGCGGACAAAATATTCGGGTCAAAATATCCGCGACAAAATGTCCGCGGACAAAATATCCGCGTCAAAATATCCGCGACGCATAATATTACGGTGTATAAACAATGACCTATGTAAGGGGGGGCATGCTGCCCCCCTGCAACCCCCCTGCCTAGGCTCACTATAGGACTTGGGCTAGGTGCGAGGTCGGGTGTATGCGGTTATTTTGTCCGCGGATATTGAGGCGTGTCACCCCTTTTTTCGGGGTCACATCCACTCACGAAACTTCGTTGCCTGGCAGGCGCCTGTGTCAATTGTATTTTTAATCAACAGTACCTGAGTGGCACGCTTCGCGGGATCTAGGGATTTTAACTCCCTTTTCGGGCTGCACGCCTCAATATCCGCGGACAAAATATCCGGGTCAAAATATCCGCGACAAAATGTCCGCGGACAAAATATCCACGTCAAAATATCCGCGACGCATAATATTACGGTGTATAAACAATGACCTATGTAAGGGGGGGCATGCTGCCCCCCTGCAACCCCCCTGCCTGGGCACACTATAGGACTTGGGGTAGGTGCGAGGTCGGGTGTATGCGGTTATTTTGTCCGCGGATATTGAGGCGTGTCACCCCTTTTTTCGGGGTCACATCCACTCACGCAACTTCGTTGCCTGGCAGACGCCTGTGTCAATTGTATTTTTAATCAACAGTACCTGGGTGGACCGCTTCGCGGGATCTAGGGGTTTCAGCTCCATTTTCGGGGGCACACCCGCGGACATTGGACATACAAAAAAGTATAGTCAGGTCTTTTCTATGGGAGAGAAAGTGTTGGTCTGCAACTTAAAGACTTCGACCATCCAAAGTGAAAACCTAGACGATGACTTCATTGACGAGACTGACATACCCTTTAAATACATCATGTGAGTTGTAAATTGACTTGATTTTTTCATCTGACTCCTTACTCACAAACTGACTGACTAGAAAGTGGAATGCAACGCAATTCTAACTCCTCGTCATGCATTCTGGGTAACGCTAACTGAATTGTTGTACTTTACTTTCAAAGATAAACCTTTCATCAACATTAATCCTCTAATGAAATGACAATAAATGCCAAGAATCTAGAATTTCATAAAAAAGTAGTTTCAGTAATTTTCAATTTTCACAAGAACTAGAAGACATAAAAGCTTTTGGTTTTTTGCGTTCGATTAAATATTTATTGAAGCATCGATCACAGAAAAAAAAATTATTTTCCATTTCACAATTTTGAACAAAATCGGTTTAAAGATATTTTTTTACGTTTTTTTATCGAAATTTCGAGTTTGAATGCGAATATTTTGAAAACTATTGTAACGAGTGATTTAATTTAAATGTAGGATTAAAGAACAGATTTCTGGCTTTTAAAACCGTTATAGTAATGTTTTTTAAGTATTGCCGTTGTTTTTTAATATTTATTTTTCCATTCAAGACATTTTTTTCGAAAATCGCCCCTACCTCCTAAACGGGGCGAGGTAGACCCCCCCCTCCCATAGTAAAAAATACTTGCATTTGACGCCCCTACACAAAACCGTTATTAAATCTTGGCGCCTCAGTTATCGTACTCTCCCCCGAACTTGGAATTGAAATAGAAGACTACTTAAGTAGTGCCTTAATTACTAGTTTATTTGGTAATTTTGAAGAAGTCTACTGCACATTCGACAAAGAAAAAGTAAAGTCACAAAATGTTCAGAAGATTTTTAAATAGCCCGAAAGGTGGCTACTGATATTTCTTCACTCAGTTAAAAAAAAAAAAAAAGAATCTTGATGTCCGATGAACTTACTGAACTAGGAAGAACACTCTGCATTTCAAATGGACACAGTTACTTGGGTATTTCCATCGCATGCTTAAATTAATGCAAAGGCAGGATGCTCCAGAGACGTTATACATTTTTGATCTACCTGAAGATGTATATTAGATCCATTTTAGGTGTCATTACATGATATTTCAGCATAGGAACCACTTTTACAGAAGCTGAACGAATAAAAGTGTCCATCTACTTTTTTTTTTTGGATACCATGCACTGTCGAAAATACCTAACAGCCAATTTGTTCTAAACTTAATTACCTGGCTGCGCACAATGGTGTAGCTGAAGCAGTACCACGTAGAAATGTCAAATCAAATGTCAAAAAAGTAAGCAGCATACACGAATACAAAGTACTGCACTGAACTCAAACAAAAATCATGTCTGCCATTTTGATTTGTTGTGGTTTTGCAGCGCAGCACGTTCGTGAAGTTGGAGTCGAGTCGACTTTACATCGTAGCCGTGCAATACGATTTACCTTGGACATTGCTACGTGCTACTGTTGCTTTTGCAACTTCACCATATAGCACAGCCAGTAAACTACAACTGCAAGCAAATCACATATATAACTGCAAACACTTCAAAAATAGTATAGTTGTAAAGGGTGTTTTTTTTTTAGACGTGTGGTTTTCAATCTGGCGATACTTTCTTCGGAGTTGGTCTTTTTGACAGCTGTCACTTGTTTTAGCTCAGTTTGGTTTGTCATTTCATAATGAATAGACTTACTCCTGAACATCGTTTGCAAATCGTGCAAATTTATTACCAAAATAATGGTTCGGTTCGAGCGCTGCGTCCAATATTTGGTCGACGTAATTGCCCAGGAATTTATTCGAGCATGTCACGGTGGCCACTTGCCCGAAATCATTTTTGAAACATAATGGCAAACCCTTATCATTATAATAAAGCTAAATTCTTGACCATAACATTAAATTGTAAGTGTTTAATTTCTTCTTGAAAAAGACATGTCTAAAAAAAACCACCCTTTATTTGTCCAAGACGAACTGAATAAAATTCATAATATTGGCCTATGTCAAAAACTATTCTTTCTATTGCAATTAAGGATGCAGCACTTTGTTTCATGGACATGTTAATATCCCCAAGGTAAAAGAATATTAAGTTCTTGATTCCCTGGGATTTGAAACATTATATCAACAAAAATGAAGTGAATTACTGAATCAACAGTCAAGGTGCCAAGCAACCTAAATCCTGGTAGAAATATGTAAGAGCTAGAACTAACATAGGCTGAATTAAGGACTATAAGGAAAAAAAAATTGCTGCGAATTAAAAAAGACCGAGGATTCAATTCTAGATAATGCTGACAAAAAGCGACTAAGAACAAAAATATTGAATAAGGAAATGAAATAAAAAAAATTCAAATTCATAAATTTTAAATACAATCGTTTTCTCAAGCAACAAAGAAACATCAACAAATTGCATCTAAGCTGAAAGTCTGGCATTCCAGTGATGCATCTAAATATGTTTCTACTTCTAAAAAATATTGTTCTGTCCACTTTCAAGCTGGAATTCCAATTCAGTTTCGCTTCAATTAATTAGTCTAGTTTCATCTAATAAATGAAAATTCCCTACTTTTCAGACTAGCAACAAGCGAATCATATCATCTTTCAGAAAACCCATCACACGTAACTCAAAATAAATTGAATATCCGCTAACTATGTGTCCAATCGATCCAATCATACTCATCCAATCTCTATTGGAAATCACAAAAATCAATTAAACTAGTCCGGATCTAGTTGATTCTACATAAATCTTGTTCCATTGGTCTTATCATTTTGAAGAATAAAATTAATTGATTACAATTTATTGCACTGTTATTTGTGTCATCTCATAAAATTATTGCGTTTCAAATAAAACAAATAAGCAAGCAAATAATATTGAAAACTGTCACTTTTTTATTGCTGTCGTATCACAACAATAACTACATCACATCTGTTGACTTGACACTTCCTTAGTAGGTAAGTATATACTTGAAAAGATAGCAATCAAACTTGGTGACGATGATAAGCTATCTAGTGATTGAAAGTGAAAGCTATTACCTTCGTTTGAGGGCTACTAAGGCAATAGGTTAACAATTAAAACTTTGTTCCAAAGAATATACAAACAAAATATCACAGCTATCTATGTATCACACACACAAAATATCACAAACCATATTTTATATCTTAATCATTTAATTAAAATTTAAATATCCTACAATCAATTTTTTTTTCATGCAGACTGCTAAGCAAATATACAATCAAATCAACAAAATGTATCTTCTAGATTCTTTTTGATATACAACTGTGTTAACTGTACATTGTGCTTACACGCGTTAGCGCTTAAGATAGCTATCTCAAAGCAGGTAGTGATAAGCCCGAATTCACATTTGTCTAACAAAGTGTGAAATTTTGCAGAAAAAAAATATGGTTTTTTTCGCATGCCGGTTGTGCATGCTTCTTGCGTGTGGCTTTTTTATTATTTTCGTGATAACGAAAGCACATAGTACCGACAAATAATTACAAACCAACCTACAATGCGTCATATAGAATAGATAGATAGATAGCTATTTGAGAAAATACAAAAAAATATTCGTCTGGATTATGATCCCAGACCAAGGTATATATTTTTTGTAGCAATCCGACGGATTGGGGGTGACAATAAATAAATTATTGTAGGGTACATTTTTATTTGTTGGTTATGTGATTCGTAGTACAATGGAAAATTGTAATAAAATTTAGTTTTTAAAAAAATTCAGAATATCACATCTTATTTAAAATATCTAATTTAAGCCTTCGATTGAATTTTAAGGCAACTGGTAGTTATGTGATATTTACGCTCCATCAAACCAAGCTGAAAATGACTTTTTAGCCGTACAGCAAGAATGTGAAATTATGGATTTTTTCCAATTTTTTACTTTTAAAATATATTTGTACATTCTGGAAGTCTTTTCACATGTAATATTAAAAATTTCACATTTTAATTGAGATCCCAAAAGGATCTGCAACAATAAAAATTTGACGGTAATATAAAAAAACAAAACGCTAAAGCAGTAACCGTAGCTGTCCTTAAAGACAATACCCAACATAAAACCTTCAAGATGTTTCGATTTTGTTTTTAATTTGTTTAATAATTGATTAATTGTTTTTTGTGAGCATGCTGCCAGGATAAAACATTATTTTATAAAATTCCATATAAACGTAGGAAATTGAACAAAATTTAATTTGAATTTTCAAAAATGTCGTGTTTGTTATTTTAAAATTGTTTTTAAGTCTACAGAAATGATTTAATTTTTTTAATCTTAGAAGTATTTATTAGTTCAAAAACTCCAGTAAATCAACCATTTCCAAAAGTATCACTTCATTTAATTGCAAAAAAAAAAATTCAAAAAAAAAAATCACAAAGGATACACTTTCCACACTTTCTTAAAAAATATTTTCGTTACATACCATTTTGTATGGTTTGATTTTCAAAACTTCAATCAAAGCTTTTGAGAAATTTTCATTCAATCAAAGAAATTAAAAACTTAATCAAAGGAACATAATCCAAGTGATTTATTGAACGATCTTAGCCTTGCGATGTATTAATTAGCACTGATCAAATGTTTTCTATACAACACAACACTATGACTTCAACAGATAAAAAAAGAACCGATTTGAACTAAATTCGCACGATTCTTGGAAAAAGCAATACAGTGAAGCTACAATCAAATTATAAGGACATAGGGATTTATTATAATTTGTGTAAAAAAAAAACATTTTATTTAAAAAGGTTTTTTGCTGCTGTTTAAAAAATTTATCGAAAAATAAACTTTTATTGTACGTTTGATTTGTAACTGACAAAAAACATGGGGTTTGAATTAATATTTCTAGAAAATTTATAAGAAAAACGGTATCTGAAAAACAACGTTTACATTACTATTCATAAAAATCGTATTCTTTTTCTCTTTCGACAACGGCAGCAACGGAACATGCCCAATAAATTCCCGAAATTATAAAAATTATTTTTCAATTTGTATTTTTTTTATACAAATTTTTTTTTATTAAATGCATATATTATCTATTAAATTTGGTGTTTTTACTTGAGTTATACAACTGTTTTCATTGACAGCCATTTTGTCACATGCCATATGATTAATCTTTGATTTGATATTTTATTTAATCATGAATCGACTGGCGCCTAAACAACGCATACAAATTATTCACAAGAAATTTTTTTCTGCGATGATGTTCATTTTTGATTGAATGGCTACGTCAATAAGCAAAACTGATGCATTTAAAGTGAAGGCAATTCTCAAGCCATCATTGAGACGCCGCGCCGGCCGTTACATCAAGAAAAGCTGAAAGTTTGGTGCGCTTTATGGGATGGTGGAATCATTGGTCGATCAGAGGGTAATAGTTAATGGAGACAGTTAAAGAGCCATGCTGACATTTTCGTTCCTGAATTGAATTGCCTTGATATGGGGGAGGTGTAGTTTCAGTCGCACAGCGCAGTGCGTTCCCAATAAATTAATTTGGTGAGATGAACGTTTGGTGAGCGCATAATTTCGCGACTTGGACCTGTGAGTTGGCCTCCAAGATAGTCCGATCTAACACCACTTGACTTTTTTCTGTGGGAACGGGAGGATGTAAAGTCGCTTGTCTAAGCCTGAGACGATTAACGACTTGGAATACAGCATTTTCCGCATTATTGGATACTGCAAAGAGTGATTGAAAATTGGGTCTCAAGTTTGGACTAGAGCCAGCCGCGGTGGCCATTTGCCAAAAATGAATTGACAAATAATCTGTATTTCAAAAAAGTCAAATTTTATGACAGTTAATACAATTATCAAAAAGTATCAAAATAATATCAAAAATTATGAAAAAGTATCAAAAAGTATCAAATACAAAAAAAAAATTATCATTATCATTATTATGATTTTTTCTCGAAAACGGCTTTAACGATTATGATTAAAAAACAATCCGTGTAGCTTTTAAGGTAAGACCAATCATATGGCTGAACATTTTTTTTTAAATGTCCCGTTGTTTTTTTTTTTTCAAAAATTATAAATAAATAAATTTGCTCAATACCTTTGATATGGCGTTTTTGAATCTTATTTAAAAGATGTTTTCAAAAACTTTTTTTTAAGCTCAACTTAGTTTAAGTATATTTATTTAAGAATTTTGAAAAATTTATTTTTATCAAAATCTCAAGCTTCAAGAATACTGTCACGCATTAGAGCAAGTTCGTGCGACCCAGTCGTACATTTTATTTATTTATATAATATAGTAAAAGAATATATAGATAAATAAAGATTATTAAGTTTAGTTGAGGAAACAGAAAGATATAATTCCACAACTAAACAGAACTTCTTCAAAAGATTGAAAGATTAAAAGCATTTCATTGACATATTCAAAGTCTCAAAAGACGAAGACGCATTTATTGAATGCTAAGGTCAAAAATTCGCAACAATGTTAGAATCAATTTTTTTAATTAATGTTATTGTTATCTTGTGTAGCAGTTCTCAATAAAAAAAATTAATGGCTCACTAAAAATTAGCAATCTAAGGTCAATGTCAATATTTAATAATTTTGTGGTTCAGCGTAACCACCAAAAATTCGCCCTATACCATAACATGGCTCGTTTTCACGAGGCGCAATAGTGATAACCTTCTTATATGTACACGTTCATAATAATGTATACCTAATCCTGATTTGAGGTGTCGCTCATTTAAATAATTATGAACGTATTTTGACGCGAAGGCGTGTTAATTAATATTTTTATCACTTTTAAAGAAAGCAGATTTATCAATGAAAACACATTCTTTGTGGCTTGGTCATATCATTTTAAAGAGTGAATATACAATATCTTTGATGCTTTAACTAGACTAACTGAAAGTGGTATTGAAATAGTTCGTTGGAACCTTCTCAGAAGTCTTAAAGTTCAAGGTCTTCCTCTATACTTTTTGGAAAATGAACGACAACGACTTAAAAAATAAATATACCTACGTTTTTTACTAGACATAATGGGGCATTGCCTTAAGTAACAAAAGCTCCAGCCTTTCAATTTTTATATTATCAAGACACTCAAAAAAATCATTTTTTATTGTTTCAAAAAATTTAGTTCCATCATTGTCATTATTATTATTTTAAAAATAGATTGAAAACAAACTGCTATTGCTGAGCGCAACAATTAATCACCGATCAATCAATCTTATCAAAATATTTCTATCTTCGAAATTTTGGCAAACGCTTGGTATACGTCACCGGTGAATTTACCCACATCCATGGTATTGCCAGAATAGGAGCGAATGGTGATTTTTTAGTCAGAAAATATACATGTACCGATATTCTACTATAAGGCAAGTTATGCATCCGTAAATTTTTTTTTTTTTTACTATCAAACATGACATAGCGATGATAGAGAGGCCGAAAAAAGTAGGTCCGACAGTTCTGTCTGTCTGTACAGCCTAAACTATTTTCTTCAAAATTGGTACATAGTATTATTAAGACGTCCTACAGAGTGGTTTTTCGAATTAGCATTCTAGCTCTAAAACTAACGGTACCTGCCATACGATTTTTAGTGAAAATTTAATTTTGTCAAAAATAACTTATATTTTCCTGATAAAAACTACAAAGTGCTTAAAGTTGGCATACTCAAAAAAAAATTTTGGAATGTGTTTTCGAAAAGGTTTTCAAAAAAACCCGTTTTTTTTTTTGAAAAAATTGTTCCGATGATTTTGAAATTTTTTTTCCATAAATTCAAAAACTGGGCTTACTTCATTTTTTCCTAAAAACGCTTTAGCTAACGTGTATGTTAAAAATTGTCAAAAATGGTGGGTGGTTGATAGGTGCTTGTAGGTATTGTGGGTGGTGGTCCGAGTAGAAGAGAGGCAGTGGCGCACCCCCACCACGTGAACTGTTTTGTCAACTGGTTATCACGTACAATTATCGTCCGTTAACCGACTTTACAGACAACTATGTTTTTTTTAGAGAAGGGATACGCCTACTGGGATTTGAGAATTGTAAGTGAAGTGTGTCCGAAGTGTCTCCACTGTGGTTTGTCACTTCTTCATCTTAAATTTCCATGGCCATCCACACATAGACTTCTGGAAACGAAACTAAAAAAAAAAAAATTTTTACTAATTGGTATCTATACACGGCAACATTATTCATTTTTCATAGTTTCATTCTATCTTGACCCGAATTATTACTTAATTTCTTAATTTTTTTTACGAAAATCATGCCAAAATCCTTGAACTTGAATGCGATATTTCATTATTTTTTCAATTCTTCCTTGGGGTATGTTTTTCTTAACCGTTTTATTATTTTAAAATTATTTTATTGTTTTTCTGCTAAGCTTTTGCAAACGATGATGTTTGAAAATGTAACTGCCAATCCCCTTTGTAGTACCGCCTAAGCATATGCAATCATTTATATAATTAAATGCTTTTCTTTGATTCATTTTGAGAAATTTTGAAGAACAGCTCATTTTAAATAAAACATTTAAACTAAAAATTTATTATCCATTTAAGGATATAAAATGGCATACATTTATTATATATTTCGCTTAAAGTTTTGTATGTTTTTTTTTCTCTTACACATAGCTAGTCCCTTATTTGTTTGCTAGTGTGTCATTCTTGCTCATGCTATAAAAAAAAAACAAGAGAAGTGCCTCATATTCCTGGAGGGAATTATTAAAAAAAATTCTTCAAATATTGTAACATACTCGACTCGTAGGTACTAAACGAAAAATGCTTCTGGAATACGAAAAATTTCGTTATATAGAGCTAACAATCCATGACGCATCGAAAAAGCCTTCGGGTTCCGGAATCGCACAAAAAACATAGCCATCATCTACTCGCTTCTTCTGATGCCATTTTGTGAAATTTTCAGTTCAGCGCCTAATTCAGTATGGAAAACGATACAAAATTCGAAGAATTTCAAAACCACGTGGATCCCTAACGAGAGCAGTATAGGTTTTCTGATGTTTTTTCTCTCGAGCTTAGCGTCCTCGTCCTCAGCATCGACATCGGCACACGCATATGAATTTTTTTGTATCCAACGTAACCATGTTGAACGTTTTGTTTGATTTATTCAAAGCTCACAAGAAAGATAAAAAGGAAACAGACAATAATAATTGTTATCCTTTGGAGGACGAGGACAAAAGTATAGACTGGGAAGATATTTCAATATTCTCTGCATGCATATCCATGGGAAAGTAACTCCCTCTGCGATTTGAATTTTATTATCTCGCAGTCCTTTTGAAACAATAACTCGCTAAAGTCAGTGGCTTACATCCGCATCGTTGGAAGTTACGCGATTGGGAGGTGTCATGCTTCGAATAGTCGCATGTCATTTGCATAGCTAATTAAAATCACGATCCGTTACCGTTCTGTGCGTATACCTACGGAACAGATACAACAACAACAAAAAATTCGCAATTGCCTCCGTTTCAAGAGCTTGGAGACTAAATTTATTGAGGTTGTAATGGAGGATGGGTGGTGAATCTACCACCGGGTCGGTGTCGGTACACGGTACTGATGGGTACGGAACGCATTCCTTCCTCAACCAGCATGATGGCTTCTGTTGTTCAGTTACTGCTTTTTTTTATTTAAGGAAAATTAAGTCTGCGTGTGATACCGCCACCCCGTGACGACTAACTTGTTGAATATTTTAATTGAAATTTTGTACGGCTGTTTCAATGTGGTATGGGATATGACAAAAACAAAGGAACGTTAATAAAAAGATTGAAATATATACTTTTGTGAACATTTACATATATAATGGGAAAATTTTCATTTTTCACGGTTTAGCACCGGAGCTGTGAAAATGGAGTTATTAACGAGGCTATAAGGACAAAGACGGGACTAATGCACAGTTAAGTCAGCAAAATTTTTGCATATCTAGATTAGGAAAATTGTTTTTTTTTTAAATTTTTTATTACCTTTAAGTTGAATTTTCAACGTAAGGATTTGTAAAACCTGAAACGAAGTCATATTGCCCGGCAGCATCAAATCCCTAGATATATTGTATTGTTGTTTGATCCTAACTTACACCCAGAGAAAAACCAAAAGAAAACCACTTTGATTTAAGCAGATTTCGGAATGATTCGGGGTTGAAGACGAAAATCTTAGAATCAAAAGGGGAACATCTTTAATTCAACTTATGTCCCTTTATATTATTTAATGTTAAATCGACTACGGTCCACTTTAAAACAAGAATGAACCTCCTAATAATAATATTGAGTTGTTAATTTAAAACATGTTCAACGTAAAATTAAAGATGTTTGTGTTATAAAGAAAAATCAAATAAACCCTATTAAATTTTACGTTGCCTTTTTTTTTTTGCCTTAGTGTACTGTACAGTACAATCTGCTTAATTTATTGACTGTCGCATTTTATATTCGGGGAAATGTCGATGGATGTCAGCTTGAACCATTTTTTGTCGATTCGGCTGTAACCATCATGTCTAAAGCAGGAAATACACGATACAATCATCGTACCGATTAACGTAGACACGTAATATGATTTACCTATTGCCAGACTTGTTAATCGGGGATAGAAAGGGTGCCAGACGCAAGCGAAGATTAAATATGTTCCCACTCGCTCTAGCTGTTTGGCACACCTTAAGTAAATCACAAACTGTACGTTACACAACCTACCTCAAATATATCTTGTTGTCGTTTTAGAAAATATACACAAAAAGGCAAAACCAAAAATATTGTTCTCTTTCCAAAATCCCATTCATCATCATTATAATTATTTATGAAATAATATGCACGAAAAAGAGTTGAGACTTGAGAGCAATTATTGTTCCATGTGCTATATTGCTCATATGGAAATTGATATTTAATGTAGGAGATCTCTATCCCAATATACCGCAATTGAGGGCGCCAATGGTTAAGCTTGCGCGGGGCTCTAATTTAGCTCGGGCCGGCCCTGGTAACAATGAAATTGAAAGTAAGTAAAAATGCTTTTATAAAGTTTTGGAAACTTGAGAATGTGCTTTGTTCCGATGATGGCAAGAGTCTTATGCTTAATTGTTTGCATCAACTATATTCTTTTTTTTCAAGAACTTTCTCTTGGTAGCTGATTTTAAATTTAAATAAACACTACATTCTTGTCACGCAACAGTTAAGTTTCTTATGTGAGAACTATGGCGTCTATGTTAGTAAATTAAGCAATCAAACTGTTCCGTGACAAAGAGTGAGTACGCTTATCCTAATGAGATTATCCTGCAAGAAACTCAGTAAATCCTTTTGATTGACTAGCCTCTCACTCTGTTTCCTTAAAAAAAATTTAGTTGAAAAGTTGAAAGAAGTATATACATTCTGGCAACACTTAACTATTTATCTTATAAAGTGTGTTTTTTTTTAGAGGTGTGGTTTCCAATCCAGCAATACTTTTTTCGGAGATGGTCTTTTTGTCAGCTGTCACTTGATTTATGCTCAGCCGCGGTGGCCACTTGCTTGAAATCATTTTTAAAACATAATGGCAAACCCTTATCTTTATAATAAAGCTAAATTCTTGGCTTTAACAGTAAATTATATATGCGTTTTATTTTTTCTTGAAAACCACACGTCTAAAAAAACCACCTTTTATGTTTATAAAGGTAGGTACCTATTATAAAAAGTATTAATAAGATAATACAAATTTTATTCCGATAGACACACATTTAAAATATTTCTCCATCATATCCCAATTGTTTCTGAAAAATTACTGATATAAAACATTTTCAAGGATTAACAGCCCTTTATTACCCATAATGAATACCTTTCACAAGCCTTAAACCGAATTTCATTCAAACCATTCTGGAAAAAAAAATCTTTATATTTTCCTTTATCTCCATCGATTTGTATCGCCTTTTTTTCTCCCAACAAACAAATATCCATTTTATTATCCTGTCGATAGAAATAAACCTTATTTCCTTTTCTCTGTCAATTGTGTGAATTAAAATAAAAAATACAAAACATATACAAATACAAGTATACAAAGTGCGGAATCCAAAACAGTTTGAAATAAAATTCCTTCCCTATCCCTTCGATTTAAGAAACACCTTATTTGCACACAAACATTCCTTTCGACGAAAAAATGACCTTTTTTCATAGACTTGTCAAGGCACTTGTATTCAATTGAAATCTCAATAGTCCTTTCTTTTCCACCCTCTCTCGCCCATATCACTGACTTTAGAAAGCTCCGTAACGACAATGTCAGCTGTCGGCTTCATTCACTTCCGACTTAAACTGTCCGCTCACTATGCGCCTACAATTTCCTACTTTTTCACGCTCCAGTTGCACACTCTAGCTAAACACAACCAACAACACAAGTATACCAACCAACCCAACCTAACCTACCCGACATTTCTTCAGCCATTTTTTTTTTCTCTTACAGATAAAAGGATCTCCATTTGGATTCCACTTACAGTTTTTCTTCTTCACGCCTGCATAACCGAACGAGAGAATCCTTGCTGCTTTTCCGGTACACATACACAGAAACAGCATCAGCAGCGGCACTCATTTAAAACATAAACGGGATGAAGGACCCATATAACGGCATTTTGTCGTTTGTCCTAGTTCAATAAAAATAAAAATGTCATAAGGAAAAGCACTAGGCACTCGGCATAAGGAGAAACAGAACACACAATTTCGAGGCGTTCTTGCATTCCCTTTTCGAAAGAACCGCTTTTACGGTTGAATTAGGAAAATTTCAAAATTTCGATATCACCATGATTTTTATCGCATTTACCGCTATTTTGCCATTGAGTGACTTTTGTTATTCCTTAAAGCTAGACCCATAAATCCGCATCGTAAAACGGTAAAACGGAATTAAATAAAAGAGGGAGTCAAACAAATAGGGGGCGTGTTGGGGTCGATGAATGGAGCCCCCCAAAGTCTTTTGGAACACCTCGTTCTTAACACAAGAAGCAAAATTGAATAGAAACAAAAAAACACCGTTAAAAATGAACATACAAAGGTGCGGAGGTGGCCTCGTCAATTTCTATTGTGCACGCTGCTTATTCAGGCTAAGAATTGCTTCTTCATAAACTCACACTACTATAATAAGTTAGGTGTGAGTTGGAGGTCTATCATTGTATAGTGCCGGCATTTTGTGCATTTTCAACAATACTTCTTACAAAAATAATATCGTAGACGTATTAAACGAGAACGTCATGGACTCTACCTATTTATAGGCATAATCGTGGGGCGAAATTGGTGAGATTGTTGATAAATCAAAGAGAGCTCCAAAGAGAAATCACTTTGCATCCATCCCCAGGACAAATGAGGTCACACGAATATAGGCTGGCACGTTGCCTTACGAGCTTTTTTCGGATACAAAATAAGAGCTTTTATTTTATTGTGAGAGTATTAACAATTGTTGCGTTTTATTATGTGAACTGAACATCCTAAAAAATTATCGTTTTACTGTTATTGTCGTATGTGAATATGATGTGCTCTGCTCTTGTTAACTTCGCAAAGGACATAAAGGATATGAAGGTTGCTTCTGTTTGCCAAAATATAAAAACATAATGTTATGAGCTTTTTGCGTATTATATCCCTTTTAATGATATTTTTTTGAGAGAGAGACCAACAATTGGCATAATATTCGGTCATTTGAAATGAAATTTATGATTGTGGGGGCTTGTTGGACTGGATTCAATGGCCTATTTCGTCCTAGATTATGAGGACAACGAACGTGAGGGTTTTATTGCACTTGGCTTGGCAGCTCTTTGGCCAGTTTGTTGTTTTAATTGTATAATGATATGGGTTATGAACAAACGATACAAATACAATAAAATATACTCCATCAATTATGTTTTCACTGATTTAGATTGCATTTATTTTGGGTTGATTTTCCTGTATGGTGGTTCAATTTGTAATGCTTTTTGGTTAATCTAATTTTTAAAGAAAGTACAACAAAAACACTTTGAGCTTGTTACAGAGTTTATAAACCAAAAAAAAGGTGAACACTTCTTGTCATACTATTACCAATGGAATACCTTGTACTTGGCACTGATAATTCAGGACGAACCTGCAGCTATTACCTATGGATTGGACTCAACTTGTTGATACGCTGCTTTCTTTTATTGACCGTTCCCTCACAATCGAAAAAGTGGCAATGTAAAATTGAAAGTGTTGATATTAGAGCGTTGATAATATTAATTGCAGGATCTCAATGCAGTTGGACCCATAATCGAATCCGCAGAATTTATTTTTTGTTCTTGAGGCATACAACTATAAAATGAAATAAAACACCACTTGACGGATTTTTCAAAAAAAAAAAAAAAAAATTTTGAGATTTAAAAAAAAAAACTAATTTGTATACCCTATTCCATAGAATGGGTATATTGTATTTGGTGTGGAGTTTGTAACATAAAGAAATAATACCGTTAGTTATAGAAAAGTATATATATTCTGACTCAGAATCAAAAGCCATGTTCTGAGAACAAAAATAATACTTAATTACGTAAAATTTTGAAAAAACTTAGTTTTAAAATTATTTTTTCTAATTTTTCTTTTTCAAAATTTTGATTTTGAAAATTAATATTTTGAAAACGGTTCAATCGAATAACTTCATTTAAGATTACAATAAAATAATAAGTTTTAAGACTTTACAAAAAGGTATAGCATGGTATTGTAGGAGTTACCGTTATTTGTTAATAATTTTTTTTCAAATTTAAGTCATGTTTTTAGAAAATTGCCCCTCCTGGCTAAACGGAGGGGAATAGACCCCCCTCTCATACGATTTTTTTCTTGTCTTAACCCAACCTACACGCTCTAGCTTTTTCAAGAGTAAGGCTAAGTTCTTGAACCGGTAAAATCTGCCCACAAACACGCTTACAATCGCCATTTTTGTTGAACAACCTCAATTTGGTAAAATTAAATTATGTTTTTTGTACAGTTACGATAAAAGCGTAACGCTAAAATTTTGCACACGTAAGCTTTAGGTAAACTTTCTTCCAATTAAATATAAATATTTCAGTTCTGGCGTGGCTGACGCCCATTTTTCATACAAAACCATCAATATTGTTTTTATAAAATAACAATTGTTATATTAATGTGAAAAACATTAAATTTTGTGGCATAAACATCTTGTGTATGAAATCAAAAAAATTGATTTTGGGCGTGACTGACGCCCACTTTTCACTAGAAACTATTAAAAAAATGTTTTTGTAAATACATAAACGGTATTTGTAATGAATCCGCAAGCCAAAATTTAGCGTCTCTTAATAGAAACTAAATAGTTTGTGTATGAAAAGAAACTTTTGAATTTAGGGTGTGGCTTACGCCCACTTTTCATGAAAGAACGAAACACTAAGTCTCAAAAATTTAAGGTACTTCCAATATTCAATTTAAACCTTTTTCTTTCCGTTCGTTATTTGAGAAATATATCTCTACATTTTCTTGTGTACATTTTTTCAATACGCCCACTTTTAAAGGCGTGATTTTGATCAAATACCTTTGCTCGGGTAAGATTATTTAAACACTACTCGATTCAGCTGTAGTTTTACACATATGCCTGAATACTGATCAAAGCTCAGTTATTGCTTCAAATTTTTAAGACACGCCCACTTTTAAGGGGCGTTAAAAATGCGTTAATTTGTTAACTATCGGTCGCAGTTTTTTGAAGTAAAAAGATGAACACTTTGATTTATATTCCTTGGTTACGTAGCAGAGTGGGGTCCAAGAATTGTTAAGAACACCCATAATCGCTATTTCCATTCAAAATCTAATTTTTAAAAATTTAAGTTTTGTCTTGTTTTGTTCAAATCGATCTGCGAGAATAAAATTGAATGTCACTGAGCTCATACCAATTGCCCTGGCAATAAAAAGTTTTAACTTTGGGCATGGCGCACGCCTTTTTTTATTGCGCCAGCACTGATTGAACATCACACCACACAAAATTAATGATATTGTACTTTTTTCTGTCTGCTAAAGATGAATTTTGTTTCTGAAACTGAAACATCGGCTGGCTGCGGGAGGCAGACGCATACACATACAAAAATATAGGGAACAGGGTATCCAACAGTTCGTTGCAAACGTACTGTAGCTCTCGCTTATGTTTTTTTTTAATTTTTGCTTTTCTCAAAAAATTTTAAATTTAAATTTTAAACTACAAAGTGCTAGAAGCTAACATACTCAAAAAAAATTTGGAATATGTACTTGTACATATATGTATTTTCGAAAAGTTTTTCAAAAAAAAAAAAATCGTTAAAAAAATAGTAGAATTGCTTGGCTTCATTTGCTTAATTTTTTCCACAAAACATTTTAACAAGTGATTTTGTAGTTATTATATAAATTTCATAAGATATTGTCCTTCCTTTTTTTCCAAATTTTCAAGCCCCAAGAGACCACTGACACACATAAGAGCAAGTTCGTGCGACCCAGCCGTGAACTTTATTTTTTAATGTAATGGCGTCTCAATAATGGCTTAATGATTTCTTACACTCCAATTACGGCAGTTTAGCTTGTTCACACAGGCATTCTACCAAAAATGAGATTCGTCGCGGAACAAAATTTTCTTTTCAAAATTGGGATCAACTTCAGTTTCGTTCCGTGCCCACTCACCGAATGTACTCCAGCCATGATTATTCTTACACGAGTTTAATTTTGAAATGTTTTCTCAAATTTTTTCCATAAAAAGACCCAGTTTCAATTGTTGTGCAAGATGGCGGACGGGTTCATTCGGGTCTTACCCGATGATGCGGTCTACATCAGCAAAATCTTCTTCGGTACGCACTGTACGACATGTTTCAGATAATGGATATTATCATTTAAAGTTAACGTGGCGCGAAAACGTTCCATCGTTAATAGAACTAGTTGCTCTGATGGACGATTGTGTGTACTGTAAAATAAATTGACATAACGCGGTGCGTTTCCGAACAGAACTTTATTTTTCGAAATAAATCTGAGCAATTTGAATGTGTTGTTCAGGCGTCAGTCGATTCATTTTATAATGAAATGGCAAACCGAATTACAGATCAATAACAGGACAGATGACAAAATGGCTCTCGTAGAAAATAATGTTGCCAACTTGAAATTATATTCCTCTTAAAAAACACCCTTTACTTTTGTAAACGATGGCCGATCCAGGCGAAACTGCAATATACTACAGGATAATTTTTCAGACCGAACTGGAACTACACTTTAACTACAGCCGGCGGCGGTACTACTCGACATCATTTTTGCATAACAAGCCTACTTCAGCTGGACTTACTACGCAGTGGGAGCTCACTTCCCCTGACGATCCTTGACCTTTCACATATGGACCACCAACTTTTTGACATCATTTCATAATATACATTCAAAAACACACCAAAAACACACCTTGAACTTTAATTAATTTAATATAAATAAGTGTTCTCATCCACTGCTCGATTTTGTTGACTACCTTTAACCTTTTTTAGTCATAAGATACTTCAGAAAATTTATGAGACCGAATAATCCTTCTTACTTATTTTCCAGAAATGAGATACTTCTATTACAATATTACCGCAAGCAACGTTTCCAATCATAATTTTTCTTTTATAACATTTTTTATGTTTTTCTATACAGCTTGCAGCACCTCACCTCACTCTCTAGATGTCTTTCCTCGGCTATATCAAAATCAAATTTGGTCAAATTGATTTATTCCATTCGTTTTATTGAAAGAGGATCATTTTCTCCCATGTAATTTATTTGGAATTATGCCTCTTCTTTCCAGACTATTTCAATTTAAGTGACGGACGTTCGAAAATAAGCGAGTTTCCCATAGTTTTTGAAAAAAATCTATACAAATCTCATAATCCTTTGCATTTCCTCTTTGAAGTATGGGCTCCACCATATGTTTATGTGAATCCTCAAACATAACCGTTACTAAATCAAAACCATATGCTAGTCCCACTTGAAAGTGGTGACCTTCATTAAAAAAAAAAAAAACTATAAAAAGTAATAAATCCCAAAAAAAAAAAAAAAATATTATTCCTATCGATTCCTTTCACCACCCCAACACCGCTCCCGATAAAAACAATTTCATTATTGTTCGCACAAAATAAGACCCAAAAGTTGAAATATACCATAACGTGCCAATACACGAGTACAGAACAGACTTTACTTCACATGCCATGTTTCTCTCTCTCTTTCTCTGGGACTCCCCTTTTCCAAACCAAAAACAAAAATAGATTCCTTTACGGAATGGTGTCACAGGGTGGGGCTGAGAGGCAGAGGCCAGTGAACGCCGCATCACGAGTAAAAAAAAAGCTTTTATCTTCCCCAACTCAACAAGCTCTCTACAATGGCGTCACTCCAAAGTGGGGAAGATACTCGTACTATGTGAATTTTCATTTTTGGCACTCAAGCCGGTACGGAAAATATTTTGTCGATTTCTCGTTTCTCGGCATCGCAGAGGAATCAGTTCAATGCATACGTCCGAGCTAACAAGACCAGAATATCATTTAACTAAAGACGCCCGCCCGCCGCCGCCGCCGAAGTCACTGTCATTGTCGCTGTTCGATGCTATTCAATTGTTCGCCAGTTTGGATATCGGTTGCATTTGAAGGATATCAATTCATTGCACATCCTGAAAGGGTGCCCGAAGTTCACAAAAAAAATCTCTCCATAGTCCTTTTTTGCGCCTTAACTGTTGTCGGCTTTCGATAGAAAACCTTCCTTCCGCGAGGAAATATTAAATTTCCATTTAAACGAACGAATGTCCGTTCATTGATTGATTGTTGCGCGCGGGATTTTAATGAAATAATATTGTCGTGGTTCACGAAGTGCTAGGAAATAGTGCAAAAAGGTCCTTGCGACCTTTCGACACAGAGAAAAGGCTTAAAAGGCAGCACACAAAAAAAGTGTTATAATTACTCCAGCATTGCAGTTCGTGGAAACTACTGTGTGTGAAGTGAAGCAGAACGTGCTGCTGCTGCCCTCTGGTGTAATGGAGGCTGGTCCATTTTTTTGTATCCTTATATTAAATTTATTGCTCACTGCACCTTGAATCAGAGTCCTTTAAAGATCGTTTAAACGGGAAAGAATAATTGTCTTTTTGTGATATAAAAGTTTTCTCCAAAGATAAAATTTTTTGGCAAGAAAAAAGATACACTTCGGTTCGTTTAGAAATTGACACATAATATTTTAGTTAAAAAAAAAATTGGACTCAATCGGGAACAGGATCAGGATCAGGATAAGAACAATTTTCCTTCAATGAATGCCTTGTAAGTAATTTTTGTGTGTGTCAAAACTAAAAGATGGATAACTAAGTCAAAATGGTGGGATTAAGAATTAAAAGGCTATTGTCAGTTGTGTGAATAGACTTTTATTACTAAGGCATGACAGTGTCTATAGGGGGTCGTCATCGTCAGCATCAGAGTGGAAGATTTTGTGTTTTGATTTCTTGTTTCTTGATGTTGCCGGAAATGTAGCGTGTTTTCAATAGGACTCTGGAGACAATTTTTTCTTTTTTCATTCGTAAAGGAATTAGAACACGCCACCAATATAACTATATTTTTATTTCCATGGGATGTTATGGTCCCTGGAGTTTTTGTCGTTTGTAAGGCAATATTTTATTCTTGTGAATTGCTCCCTTGGTGGTAGGAATATTAAGTGGAAGAGACAAACACTTGTTGGTGGTGGCTATGGTGGCTGCTTTGGGATGTTAAGTTGGAGTAGGCTTTATATAAGAGTTTTTATGGAACTTGAATAGTTACCAAGTGAATATTTAACGGATATTTAAGGATTCTTTTTTTTTTCCTAAAGTTTGTCAGGATGAAATAAAAATATTTAAGTTGGCCTAAGTATATTTGTTAGAATATTTAGTCCTTTCAATGTTTCGTACAGAATATTAAGCTTCCTCTTCACACATAATAGTGTTCAAATTGTTTTTGTCTATTGTGGCGGGATATGCGATGTTCTCAGTACTAATGGGATGAATTAAAAAAAAAAAAAAACAAGATGGATTTCTAAGGCAATTCTTTTTTTAAAACAAGTGTTCGTATTGCTGACCTATGATAAGGTCCAGAAGCTGGAAGAAGGGGTAACTGGTGTGTAAAAATAATATGACCGATAATGTTCAAAAACTGACTTTACTCCTCAAATCGGGTTGAAGTCTTCGTTGTGGTGTCGTCGACGAAAATCATTGTCGTTGGAACGAAGCCTTTCCAAAGTTTACACATCTGTACAAATGTGATCACGGCCTGCAACATTCAATTTATTCGTTCGGTCACAATTGACTATTTGATGTCATACTCAATCCGCTGGCTGTCCAGAACAAAAGGCTACACCTTTTCATAAGGCTTAGATAGGGTTCTTCCTTGTGAACTTTGGATATGATTAAAGGTATCCAATCTCATTATTGGAAGCAAATTATTAATGAAAGAGCTTAAAGTAAATCTCTTGCCTCGCAGCGAAATTTTACACTATGCTTTATTCTTGGTCACAGGGGAATTGAGAAAATAATAAAGGACACAAAAAAACCGCCTTTATCTGATCTCAAAAGCAAAGTGACGGAAGCAATCCTATCAGAAGCAAACACAAAATGGTCTTCTCTGGACACGTGTAGCATTGGAATAAAACTCTTACCAAAGTATGTAGTAGGCTTACTGAAGAAGACCTCTGCAGAGGCTGCTATGTTGAGGCCGAACATAAGAGTATAACCCACTTCCTCTGTCACTACCCAAGCCTCTGTACTTTAAGAAACAAAACTTTCGCCAGACACTATTTCGAGAACAACGAAGAGTCCATTAAACGATCTTTAAACAGGTTCACCAGGGAGACTGGATAGTTGGAAGAAGGAACGAAAAAACGAGGAATTATGGTAAGCCTGAAGATGGATATCAGAATGGGTCGACATAGACCTAAATGTGGTGTAGTTTAACTATTTTCCTTCCATCAGCCTGCAAACCCTACCTTACTTACGGGTAAATCGTTTGGCATATGTAGTTTTGAAAAACTATTTCGATATAATCACACGGAAAATATTATCATTTTACCGCTGACACTATAAAAGCTGATTTTATCTTTACTTAACTGCTAAGCTGATAGACAATACAGCAAACCTGCACTTTGTGAGATGCTTTTTATCTTAGGCTGGGGTAGGCTCAGCAGATCCAGAAACTTTAGTTTGTTAAGGTTGTTTTATTCACAGATTCTTAATATTATTCTTGATACAATTTTTCATATAAATCCAATTTACAAATATTACATTATTATTATTATTATTATTATTATTATTACAACAAACTCCGTCGATGAATCGAATGGAGTAGACACACTTACAAGCACTGGCAACTTAGGCTTTCGGCTCAAGACAACGCATACGACAGAGAGAGACAGACAGAACAGAAGATAGAAGAACACACAAACGAATGCCAACAGCTCGCAGTTATTAGTTTGACGGTCCTCCATCTTACTACTAACCACGCGCAACGATGCTTGATTTCGCTGATCTATTGGGAAGCGATGCTTTATCGGAGCCAAGGCCGTTGGCACAAATATTACAATTTTCAATATATAACCTTAATCTACTTTGACCCTGAGATAGCAGAGTCTACTTAACTCTCAGCTGAGATAGCAGCGGACACTAAGCTTTCGACTGAGATAGCAGCGGACACTTATTTCAAAACCTGGAAGCCCACGACCCACGTCAACTCTGGGTTCTAAGCTTTTTAAAATAAAGACGTTCGGTACTGTTGTAGGTACATTAGATTAGTACATGGTCACGGGCGTTAACCAATTTGCACTTAATCAAACTGGCTGTTTTATGCATATTTTGGATGCAAGATAGTGGTAATTATAAAACAAACAACACAAGTGCATGTAAAATACCATTTCATGCAATCGCAAGTAATTGGTGCTGAAATTGGTTGTTGTTTGTATTACTTGATTATGATGTAAAACTGGTTTGATTGGTATGGGCATAATATGCTTCGGTCGGTGAGGAGTGAGATGCTCTGTGGTGATGATTGCTTGAGGGCAATGAAATTGAGCAACGGTTAGAATCGCTATATAATAATATATACGTCCGGAAGGGGTAAATTTCTCAAATAATATGCGGTGGTTGGACGAAATTGCTTATTTTGCAATTATATAATGCGGCGGGGCTGTAGGAACGCTTCATCATAACTTTTATAGGTATATTTAATAAAACTAATGATAAACCGCAGGGCACAGTTTTAGTACTAAGCTTGTTTTGTTATGCTTCTCACATAGTTTCTTGATTATTGTTAATTTAATATATATTGATGTTGATGTTACTCTGCATGATACTGGAATAAAACATTCAAAGCTTCGACATTTCGATTCAAATGAAGATGATCCTTGATTTAAAAAAAAATGATTTATCCAACTGTATTTCCTCAAAAACCAACAATGTGTCAATGTCCGTAAGAAATTTAAATAGCAACAAATTTTCAAACTAATTTTTTTGTGTGAAGTCATATTTTTTTAAGAAATGCACAGGAAAAGTCTTTACAGGAGACTTTAATTCCCAATAAAATGTTTAGTACCACTCTGTTAGAAAATGACTTCTCATGGTTTTTACATCAAGAAATCATCTTACAGAAGGTGCGCTATTTCAAGGAAAACTGTAAAAATATATACTAACTTGGATCATACTCATTCAGAATCCAGCACAACATCTTCTGTTTTATGGTTAAGATGTAGGAACCCTCTGAAGAGGGCAGCTACGATATTAAATCACTCGGGCGTATGTGGAACGAAAAAAAAATATGTAATGCTGGCTTTTTTTGTACTCATAAATTTCTTATTTTAAATTTAATACCGAGTGCAAACAGCTCTTCAAAAATATCTAAAATAAATAATTTGATTTAAAAAAAAATCAGGGAACCCTCTTCTGTATCGCCAGAACCAACCTAATTTTTTTTCATTTTCTTCATACGTGTATTTTTTAACACATGTTACCTTGTTCTCTCCAACAAACTTAATTTTCTTGAAAGTTTCTAATATTTATAATTGGCTTAAATGCTTTAAGAGCATCCAGGCATTCAAAAACCCATTAAACAAGAAATTCAGTAAACTACCCTCAAAAAACAGATTTCCGTAATTCGACCTTACTGCCTATTTCCTAACTTGGATACACAAGTAGGTGTGTTCAAAGGTACATGTAGTTTAACCCTCACATCGTTTCTAGGTTTAATACAGGATGTTATCTGCTCCCACAACATCCAGGGCCATTTATTTAATATCATCCTTCCAAACATGCAAACCTTTAAGGACGAAAAAAATAAAACATTCTTTCTCGTACGTTCATATAAGCCGCTTACCACTTACAAAAGTAAGCATTTGTCAGATTCGTTGAGACTTATGGTTGAAATCATGTTTGAGTTGATTGTGCAAATTCCAAGCTGGATAACTCTCTCTCTAAGTTTGTTTTTCTAACTATTCAAATTGATTTAGTTTTTTGAAAATATTTCGATTTCAACTCTTTGAAAAATGCGTGTACTTGTTTCGCTCTTTTAACTGGGTGTCCTTTTAAAGTTAAAGTGTATTTCAATCCACAACAACTATGTTAAACAAAAGCCCCGCTTACAGCTATTTGCATTTTAATAATCCTCTTTTTCTGCTTTGCTTGTATAAGGATTTATTTGAATTGGACCAACGGACGATGACACTGGAAACTTTGCACTGAATTCTTTTGCTATTTTCAAATTACTCTTCTATCACAAAAGGACTTTTTTGTGGATGAATATAGTCGTTTTGTGTCCAAGTACATAGTAATGAAAAACACTCAAAATGGAAGCCAGGACATGTTGAAAAATTGCCAAAAAATGCATTAAGCTGAAAAAGAGGATGAAAATAATTTATAATATCTGCAGTATCCTTGTAAAGGATTTTATAGCAATTTAAATTTATTTTAGTGTAGATAACTGAGTTTTAAATATCCATTCACAACACATATTGAACTGTCCATTTACTCAAGGATCAATGATTACTTCGAATATTAACCTTTCCATTTGAGTTGAAAGACAGATATTGGTCAAATCCTTGCACACACATTCACTGTTCAAACAGAAGGACTGTTTCTTGATTGGGAATGATATTTTGATACGTTTCAATCAATAAAATTAATAATTGTTGCGATAGTACGTCTTAAGCAGACATACTAATTGCTTTGTTCTGGTTGCATAAAGGATACTTTCATTCGGATTGCTTACTATGATTGTTCATTCATGTATTCCAGTTTTAGCAGAAAAATTACATGGGGGGGGGGGCAATTAGCTTACAGTGCACTCGTTATTGACTAAAAAATAGTTGAATTAAAATTACAAAAATGCATGTTCTAAGTCAAGAAATGTGATCTGTACAACATACAATACATATATGTACAAAAAATATAAATGCTGCTGACTCACACTTATAGATACCAACCAGCTTAATAAGAACGCATAGTTTTTGTGTTAAAAAAAAAACACACACATTTTCTAGAATTAATTCCTTCAAGTGGAAACTACAATGCTCCTTAATTTGTGTGTATTTTAAAAGCTTCAAAATCTACGCACGTTTCACTGCGCCTTCACATTATTTTTCTCGGAAATATTTCAATGCCAGCTAATTATTTTATTCTGAGCTTACGTCGGAAGGAAGGGAATAGTTAATAGTGAAGAAAATAATTGCCCTGAAAGAAATAAGAAAAAATAAGCTCATAAGGGTTAAGTGTGTTTTTAACGTGCAGTTATAATATGGCTTTAAAACTACTACAGGGTGTCGACAAAGCTGGGTACATTTCAGTTTAACAGATTTAAGATATATGTATGTCTTTTAATAAAACTTCAATTAATTCTAGTTATTTAAAATGCACTTGCTCATGGTCAGAAATAGATTTTTGGAAATAATTTCAACTGAATGTTATTCTGAAATTGATAATATTATTCTTCCAAAAAAAAGCATTATTTTTCAGAGTTTCTCGATGCGGTGTAATTTTAAAAATACCTAATAATAATTTTAATTATATTTCTTAAAGACCTTAAGTCTTTTGAAAACAAATTGCACGACATAAGTTAGAAGTAGAAAGATAGGAAACATTTTTTGTTGGAACAATGGATTGAGAATAAGGCTGCCACAACTTTAAGTTAGAAACCAAGCACTACATTATGCCTTCCTGTCTTAGTTCTAACTGCCCGAGCACACTCGAAAGAGTTGAATAAAGTAAATCTTAGATTTAGAAAACAAGTCATCCAAAACTTTATGAAGTCTTAAACCATATTCCAGCTACAAAATCCATCAACAAATTTAAGAAATCCTGTTTCGAGGATGTTAAAATATAGGATTACACTAATAATGTTGTTTCAACTTACCCTGCCTATGGTTAAGATTGTAACAAAAATTATAAAGTTTATAATAAACAGAAATAGAATGAAGCATAACTCTTAGTTCAATCAAATAAGTTCACAACCGACGAGGATTTACTCCATCAACACTACCTAATTCGTTTGAAAAAGAACAAAGATCATAGATATTTGGATCACCCTGTAAAAACAAAATATTTGTTTAAAGTTTAATTTTGAATATTTTGCTGTTTTTACACAACACTATCAATGTTTTTGAATTTGGACTCTTCCCTTTTGCTTGGTGCTCTCTTAATAAAACATCACAACATAACGCTGCTCGCTTAATACACTCCAATTATAATCGATCGTTTCAGAAGGACTAACCTCTATAAAAGTAATCACGTTGATAGGACTAAGAATTTTTATGTGTACAATTTTTGTCACCGGTGTGAAGTGCCTCACAGCAAATATGGCACATTAATTTCTAGCCTTCTGCTTCTACACGAATCGCCATTTTCTCTGAAGTATGTGTAATGTCCAATAAATTGCCGATATTTTTTCCAATGCTCTGTATTTGGATAAGGCAATTTATACTCTGGAGTTAAAGTGATGTTTTGTTATCTGCATAGTCTCGGTGAACACTGAACAGTGATGTGCAGGTACGCACCCAGTTTCAAAGAAGGGTTGTAGGCAAAGGCAGTCGACTGAAACTCGACTATAAATATAACTGTTCATACTTTGTAACAATCGTTGTGATGTGAAGTGAAAATCGATGAAACGAAAATGCGTCACGAAAAAGAGACATACACTTAAAGAAATGTGTGTCTGTAATTCACACTCAGAGATGTAACTTGCAAGAGACTGAGAAGAAAAACTTCCAACACCAGTTTTCGGCTTACTTTCGAACTTTATTTATGACTAAAGGCTCGCAATACGTATATATAGGGTCTTTTATTTAGCGCTTCGCAACTTTAAATTTCAATAAAACAAAGTTTTTGAAAGGCTTATCGATGCTATTATGCTTGGTATATAATATCGTTTAAATGTAGAGCCGCTGCGGTTTCTCTTGGTGGCGCCCAACCGAAGTCTCCAAATTTCCATGTCCCTAGCGCATAAATCACAATGAATTAGACCGATGGCACTGGTTATGCTGGCTTTGAGGGCCGCTGTAGTTTGTGGCCTATTCGCATAGACATGCGACTTAAGAAAACGCCACATAAAAAAGTCTTATGAGGCCAAATCTCATGATCTGTGTGCCCACACTGCGGTTAGTCCTCTCGGTAAGACGACCGCTCTTATGGGCGAAGCTCGCGGAACTTTGCCCGAAGAGAACAGCCATATTGCTAAAACAATTTTATCAATTGTACGTGTTATTAAACGCTATATCCGTCCATGGTGATCTGGTAAAGACTGATTAATGACAACCAATTTGAGAGGTGAAGCTTCAACAAGATAGCCACTACCAACTGTTAAAGTTGGAAAGTCCCTATTAGATCGAGAATCCTAAAAATCCTTTTTTTTTAACCCAGACTTTAGTATATACAAATGGACCAACACGCTTGTTCTCTCGCTTTAGATCTGTAAAACAGGGTTGACTTTGAGGCTGCTTTGCGTCCTTTTGACACCTTCTTAGAGCCTGAACTCCAGGACACTACTATTTAAAAATCATCAAAAACGGACTGATTTTTCTAATCGTTTATATGTGAATCTTCTTATCAGCCACAGAATTCTTTTTTTTTAACACTTTCAAAAGGGGTAAGGGGTAACCCTGTTGAAGAGGACACATAGAATATAACACTTTTTTTTATAAACTCTTATGTGTAAGCTCACCTATTCCATTTCAGTTTCCTAAAATTGGTATTGGATAGAAAATAAAATACTGTCTGATGCTTTCCTTCTCATTCTCTCGCCGGCCTCATCCCTTATATTGTTTTGCTTAAAAATGTCATGACGCATTTCCGTTTCATCAAGTTTCAAATCAAAACAATATTAAAGAAGTTTCACTTCAAAACTACAGTATTTTTCCAACGAGAGAATGTATTTGTGTCCCAAATTAATTACTAGATAATTCGCTAGTACTTTAGCTTCTGCAGTTTCATTTCTACCGCTTGTGAACCGTACACAATACTGATACTTGTGGCCTTGCTCTTCCTTAAGACTCCCAATAACTGAATGTTCCACTATAGCAAACTGTGACAGACTAATTCCTTAAATCTTCCCTATTCAAAAGTATCCAATTTATTTCGAATACCCTTTTAAAATGTTACTGCGTTCACTTCAGTTTAAAGAGAAACTAGTTTTTTGAAACACCCTGTAATGTTCTAATAACAATATCAGTACTCAGGATGACAGTCTTTGAAAAATCATCAATTTTCTGTGGCTTACGTTTAACTATGTAAAAGGCTACGCGGCGTATAACCTCATGGTTCTTAAAGCGTTCAAAATAGTCGGATTACTACCAAATGAACTCCTCTCCTGGAACAACTTAAAGCAAGACTCTCCCTGCGGATATTGCCCATCAGCTTACTCTGAGATTAACCCCGGACATCCTCTGAAATAGAGGCTGGTTCGAAAGAAAAACCCACATACAATATGTATAAATATTTAATAATACAAAAACAGAATTAACCTTTCTCCAACCAAACTATCTCCTTTAAATCAAAAACTTAAACTTTAATAAGTATACTCAAAATATCTAATTACATAAATAATTAAATTTCAATGGGAAATCAAATCCTTACCAACAAAAAGAAAAAGACTTTAAAAAAAAAAGTAATAATAATCCCTTCATTATCCTTATAAACATCAAGGAACAAAAGGAAATCACCAAACGTAACATCGTGTATCTAATTGTGAATATTACGAAGCTCAGGGGCTTATTTGCCTTTTAAAAATAATCCTCTTACATTGGACAAAGGTTTTAGGAACTGTAGTTGCCGTCCACCCGCAATGCCAATGCCGATGCCGACCTATATCGATGCTATCTCTAACGGAGGAGCCCTTTCTTTTGCCTTGAATTTGATACGCATAATGAAGAGTCGGTTGGTTCATTGCGTGCACAACTGCCTTGAACATCATAATAATGCTTCTTATCCAAAGCGCTGCTCGGACTGGACATCATCGGCATCGGACAAAATGAAAACATCATTCCTCGTGTTCGAGAGGCGAGTATATCGCTATCGATTTACGTCAAGAACGCCTCAGTCTTGAAGTGAAGGCAGATTGAAATTTTATGTTTGAATTTAAGAGTTCATGCGTTAAATAAACAAAAACCGATCCATAATTTTATTTTTAGAATCGATTAGTTTGAAAAGATTCTTCGTATTGTATCTGAGGGATGCCTTTTTCTCATTTTCTCTAATGGCGGCTAGCGTGGTATGAGCTGTTCTTTTTTATTTTCTATTTGCTCAAACTCGAAACCACATCCAATCGTGTTATTATTATTAATTGCTCATATAATTTCACTCTGCATAAATAAATAGATACAATATCTTTTTCTCTGGCAAAGAGGCACAAGAAGTATCTTTCTATACATCTTTCTGGTGAGAAAAATATGCAATTTCAGGTCCCAAAATAGACTCTCAAATGTGTTTACAGGAACAAACATATGTGCACAACTACACAAATCATTAGTATAACCACATATGCCTTGCCATTTCATAGATATGCCCATGCCTCAGCCTCATCTCCTGAAAAATGCCTTTGCAAAATAAAAGGAGCAGAGTGCTGCACGAAGTTTATTTCTATTTCCGCTCCATCTCGGTTCTCGTTCTCGAGCTATCATGTTGATTCCATATATTATTAAACTTTTATATACGAGTACCAACCGCAACTACTAACCAAGCAGGAACGAACGATACTTCTTCTTGTTCAAAGGAATGTATCTCCATCTTTGCGTCAACGTCTATACGTGTAAATTATTCGGTCTGCTTCGTCCTCATCGAAAAGATTCAATATTATTTTGTAGTTTTAAATTGAATTGTTTGAATATTGGGAATCACACTGATGGCGCTTTCAAATGAAAGAAACACCACTATAGGACTCCCTATCCCTATTGTGTTGTGATGGAAATTCTAATAGCCATTCGAAGGAATAAAAAAGAGAATGGGTTCGAAATAAAAGCAATCTAATTGAATATTGTTCGACGGGATTGTATGGGTTTGATTGTGATTGGTGTTTACATTTCGGGAAAGGGAGAGGAACTGATGTATCTTTCCGGAAGAGGACTTTAGTTGATTTAGTTACTGATGAAGATGATGGTGATGATGATGATGATGGTGTATGGAGTACGGAGTACGGAAGGTCTTTGTTTGCTTTCTATTTATTTTGAATTTAGTACTCTTAAATGCGTGGATGGGAGACACTTTACTTTCAGTAATTGCAATTTAATCCTGGGGAAATTATTGGCAAATACTGAAACCATTTCGCAGATTGAAAATCGATTCATGGTTTCTATATATACTTATGTAATTTGTTTCAAATGTTCTAAACTTGATTAAATCGAGCGCATACAAATTTCCAATAAGCTTTTGATAATTCTAAATAATTCAAAGTCTTTAAAAACTTGGTAATGACAATGAATCTAAAAATTCTGATACTTCATTGAGATGTTTGGTGAGGCTTTCAAGGCTTCACAGGATTTCATCAGGACGGATTTAAAATGGACTTTTACAATTAGCTGGTAGACATTTTAGAGGGATTTCAACTGTTTCACCTCGAATTTGTGAAAATTGTTTTTGACTCTTAGCCGTTAATTTTAGATTGTTGTGGTCACTGATGATGTCACTTGTTAGAAAAGATATATAATCATGATTGTTGAATTTTCTTTAAGCATTTTAAAAGTTCTTTTGAGATGACCTGCCCTTCTAATCAACTCCTAAAACAAATCGAAGTGAGTTCGTCATTATGTACTATAGAGGGTCAACCATTTTTCGGTTTCGAAAGTAAAGCTAAATAATATACCGAAGCGATAAATTTTTGATGAACATTTTATTTAATTATAAAGTCTGGAATTTGCTATTAACTGGCTGGGCAAAATGGTGTAGCTGCAGCAGTATCACGTAGCAATGTCAAAGTTAAATGTACGTAAATCGTATTGCACGGCTACAATGTGAAGTAGCAGCTGCAGCACAGAAAGTAGCTGAATTACAAGTCCACTCGACTCGAACTTCACGAACGTACTGCGCTGCAAAACAACAACAAACCAAAATGGCAGACATGATTTTTGTTTGAGTTCCGAGCTGCACATCGTTTTCATGTATATTGCTCAGTGCGGTACTTTTTTTGACATTAACTTTGACATTGCTACATAATGCTACTGCTGCAGCTACACCATTGTGAGCAGCCATTAAGTGCGAAAAACAATATCATTCAAAATGGATGCCTCGGCAAAATTGACAGCATGCGATTTTTTCGAGGTAATTTTTAACTACATTATTCGGGCACACATTTCGGGCGTTATATCGACCATAGCTTGAGTAACGTTGGTTTTTAATGCGTCTAGAGTTCGGGGATTATTCTCGTAAGCACGGTCTTTTGCGTAGCTCCACAGAAAAATCTAATGGTGACAAATCGCATGATCCTGGTGGCCCATTGAAGTCACCAGAACGTAAAATTAAGCGACCAGGAAACTTCTCACGTAAAAAAGCCAGAATTGGTCGTGTTGTATGGCTTATTACCCGTTTTGTTGGAACCAGATATCGTTCAATCGCCGGCAAATCTACCAGTGAGATATGTCGGTTTTTATTTCATTTTAACAATTTTAACGTGTTGTCTGATTGCTTAGCGATTCGTTATCGTGAATGACAAACATTTAACTAATATTATAACACTTCAAAAGACAGCTGAATATGACAGGTGTTAAATGCCAGCGCTATCAACTTGAAACCAAGAAATGAATGACCCTGTTTTATTTACAATATCATTTTATAATTGCGGTTATAGGTACTATTTAAGGCACATAACATACGATTTTTGTCTGCTGCCTGTCTATCCGTATACTGTGTTTCTGTATAGTTACCTACATCCTAAACGGCTGAAACGATTTGTTTCAAACTTGGTACACATGATTATTTTGACGTCCTACAGAGTGGTTTTTGGAATTGGCATTCTAGCTCTAAAACTAACGGTATCTGTCATATGATTTTCAATGAAAAACACATTTTTTTCAATAACGGCTCCTACGATTTTGATAAAACTTTCTGAATGGTGTTTTTTGTTTAAACTTTATGTTTTGGTTGAAATAAATTTTTCAGGAAAAATCTTAGGGTTGAAAAGGAAAGCAATATTTTGGTATTGCATTCCGCAAAGTTCCAATCATTTAACTGATTCTTCAGGAATGCAATAGAATTTATTATTGTATCAGTCTTTTTACTTCAAAAATCCACTCCCATTCCATTTTGAAGTCTTAATAATACAATCATCAAATGCTCCTAAAAGCATTTGACGGATTTCGATGAAATTTATAATGTAATAGCCTTTTTATAGACAACAGAGTATGAATTCTTCAATTTCCAAATTCAATTTTTGAGTTTAAAAAAAAATTGAATTTTTAAATGTTGGTTTTTTCAAAAACGGTTTGTTCAAAATCAACACCAACTGCTAGATGTTAGCATATTCAAAAAAAATTGGAATATGTTTCGAAAAAAACCGTTAAAAAAATAATGGTAAAATGATTGCTTGGCTTACTTCATTTTTTCCACAAAGCATTTTAAAACAAGTGATTTTGAAGGAAATAATTAATTAAATTTCATTATGACATTTTCCCTCCTTTTTTCCAAATTCTCAAGCGACAAGACCACTGTCTTACGATTATATTGACCTAAGAAAGGCTCAGAAAAAAAGGCTGCTGGGAGCGATAAAGAAAGTTTTGACTACTTTGGAGAGTTTCGTTAAAAAAGAGTCTTCAGAACCAATTACTGGTCACAATCTACGCCAGATTTAATAATTGTACTTCGAAAATTGAATTTGTTCACTGCCTAGTCAATTCATAAGTTCTATAATATTCAGTGATTTCTTAGTATATTTTTTCAACCGCCCAAATTTGATATTTTATCCACAGTTGTTGGCGGGACTGGGACAATCAATCTAGTATATAATTTCAAAACATCGCTCACAGGGAATCAGTATACTTTTTACTATATGCATCTGTTTTAATTGATCCAAACAATTTATTTCTCTAAAATACCAACAGTCAAAATCTTTTTCTGAATACCTTTCATTGTGATGAATAAAATTTGTTTGAACTACAACAACAAAAACAACAACAAACCAACAAAACAAAATATAATATATAAAATAAATGCCATTTTAATAGAAGAAAAAAACCTTCCGGGTAAAAAACATTAGCCTCCTAAACAATGAACAGCTTGTTGCCAACCAGATTTCTTTCCCCCTTAAAAGCAATACAAAAAAAAAGATACGCTTCCACATATTCAATCTTAATGTAAGTACTCGAGATATGACGTTAATTGGTTTTTCCTCTTACCTTTAACCCAAAACCAAGCACTTCATTTTACTTTATTGATATATACTCCACGCACAAATCATTTTATTTATGGGGACTCTTCTCTGCAGAGCTATAATAGCTATGATATACCAGCACCAGCACAAATGGAGACTCTACCAAAATATCAACTCTCCATAACCATATTTACACAAGATTCACTGACTGAGATACAAAAGATCCATATACTAGCTGATATAAAATATTCCTCTGCTACTCCCTACTTGAAAGTTAGTTCTGGGAAGAGATCCAATTGCCCAGATAAATTGTAAGGCAACACGAAATAGGCAATGGCGATGGCGATGGCGATGGCTTGGAGCTGGCGGTAATTGAAGTGTTTTTCGGTTTTATTTTATTGATGCCAAGTAAAAATAAATACAATGTTGAAAAATAAAAAAAAAGTAGCCCCAGACAACCCAACCAACGATTACCGAAATGACATGCTATTAGAGGGGCTCTTCTTCCTCCTGCTTGCTGTATGATAATCTTCCCCTCAATAGTCGATATCGGTCTACCTCACCAAGGTTTTATTATCATCCTGCTTTTCTTATATGAGAAGGGGTTGAACATGCACACTCCACCCTTAGTCTTGTTTGAACAACGAACCCAATTTAGGTGCCTCAGAATGAGAATACACAGGGATTGTGAGGTGAATGTTTCGAAAACATATTCCTGTTCCAAACCATCTGAAAACCGAAATCACCCCACAAATCCCCATTATAATATTCTCATCGATTTTATGTACACTGTACCGTTGTTTTGTGGTTGTAATACTATGTACACTATGAGCATACTGACTGACGAGCCCTTATTATCGTTGTCAGAGAGTTTCATTTGGTCGACCTCGACAGTAGCATCAATTCAGGTGTAAAATCTGTCCCAGTTGGCTTACGCCATGATTCCGCTTAACGGATCTAACAGATAGTAACAAAAACATCCTGAAATGTCAGTTGAATTGGTTAGTGGCAAACCGGAAGGGGAGAGTGCTGGTTATGAGGTTTATTGATTGGTAATGGATGACGATAGCAAAAGAGGTGTTTTTGGAATTTAAACAAACGCATTCTCGTCCATCGTCATCATCATCATCATCATCGCTTCCATCAACGATTATGTGTGATGATTTTATAACGAATAATAAATGTTTTCATAAATTAGTGAGTGATTACAGTTTAATTTATTCAATGAAAATTTCGTTAGCGTTTAATGTCCTTTAAGTGGGTGTTTTAAGAGGGGCCTTTGGGAAATCGGATTAAGATTATTATTGACAGGGAAATTTAATAATCTAGACTAGGTAAATGTCACATTAGCCTACACTCTTATAAAAAAAAGTCAAAGTTCAATGAATTTTCTAAACTTCCCTACGAATTTGGTAAACTTGGAAAGTCCCTTCAAAAAGGACATCTGGTATTTCTTTATAATTTAACTTATTTCTTCACGAAGGTAGGCATATTAATTATTGTACTTTGGCACGATAGCGAAGGAACATCCTCCCTTTTTGGTCTTGCTAACAAAAACAACATCCAACACCTTTAACAAGGATATAAAACGTAAACTTGAAAAATACGAAATAGCAGGTAACCAAGAGAAAGTTCTTCAAGTTCAGTTTTTAGCTTTAAATTTAGTTTTGTAGTTCGTGCAGTTTTGTCAAAACTTTTCTAGATAAATCATCCAAATAATTGAGAAAGGGAAAAGTTACATTATTTAAACGTAAAGAAAATATAAAAACTTTAAGAGTGTTCTAACAAGGATATTTTATTTTTCGAAATCAGTTCAACTGGAAACGACCGGCGTCCTCTTTTGTTCTTTGTTCCTGATTTATTTTCATCTATTTGTATTCTTTTGTGCTTGAAAAGTTTTGTGTTTGTGACTTTTATACTTAAAATCTTAGTAAGGATTTTTTTTTTTGAAACAACTTTGACATGTGTAATTTGGGTGTAAACTGTAAGAATACTTTATTTTAAAACGACGAACAATAAACTGTATGTTTTTGTCCTAATTAATCTTAAATTTAAAATGATTTTGGAAAATAATAGTCTTTTTCAATTTATATCCGTTATTTTAAAGTATTTTTAAGTTATTTTGAAAATCATAAAACGGCCTGTCGCCTGAACAAACAACAAATAAGTGCCAAGGCAATGTTCAATGAATGTTAATTTTTAATCAAACCAAAGTTGAACTACATTAGCAAGTATAGTTTTATAATTGGATTGAAATAAAACTTCTAATGGAGTCCTGTAGAAAATAGACAAAAACTTGTTTCTCAAATCGGTTTCAATTAAACTGTTTCAATTAGGGGAGAGTGGAGCACATTTGAACACTTTTTGCTTTCAAAGCTGATAAAACCTTATGTATTTGATTTACTGGTCTGTAAAATTTACTCACATGAAATATTGATATTGAACTTCTATTTTAAATAATACTTGTTTAATTAAACAAAATATTTATATTAAATTTTAATTTCCAAACACTTGAGGTTCTTATATTCAGAAGTGCCCAATGTATGGTTCAGTTTTGAACTTGGAATGGGCACTTTTGAACAGCAATCTTAATCTAAATAAAAAACACGTTTATTTTATTTTTTTTATTAATTTTTTATTAAAAACATACAAAAGGCAAATTGATCACAAACTCAAAATCGATACTTTGATTATATCACATTAATTTGATAAAAGAAAACAAAAAAACTGCAGACATCTTTTTTAAAAAGTTAATGTTGTATACATACATGTTTTAATTTTTTTCATTTATTTCACTTAAAAACAAAATAAAATAACGAGCTACCAAATAATGAATGAAACACATACAAATTTGTTTAAAATAACTAACATAGTGTAAAAAAAAAACATATCGGGTCAGTTTTGAACATGTGACCAAACGGTTGCAAAGACATAAAATTTTGCATACATATTAAACTTTTATATATTTATTTAAAAACTTACCATGATTTAATTCTAATTTGATTTCCCCTTCGAAAAAATATGGTTCCCTTTCAAAACCGCGTATTAAAAGTGTTTTACAGTTTTACAGCTAAAAAACAAAAATAATGCACAATCATTACAAAAACCACTTTTCATCTCTAAATCTGAGAGACAACTGAGAGAATCAAGGGAAGTCAATGACGTTTACGGATACGGTATTGCTCTTTTAAAATATTGAATAACTTTTAAAAAAGGTTAATAAAGTAAAATTTTATAAGCAGTGTTCAAAGGTGCCCCGTGTTCAAATGTGCCGCACTCTCCCCTTAACACTAATTAATTGCCTAAAAAATTCAATTTTTGGTCTTTTTTGAAATTAACTTTAAGAGATTTGTGTTAAAGGAAACTATAAAACTATTGGTTTTAAAATTTTATTGTGACACTTTTAAGACTAAATATTTTTGGAGACCTAAAAACTTCACGTAAAAGAGGTATAGAACTTTGAAATGGAATAAATCAAAGAAGATTTTTTTTTTAAATTGACAGGAAATTTACTTTATTCGAAGGACAATTCTGGCATTATAATTTGAATACGATTTCTGGCATATAACTGCCACGGCTGGCACGGGCGTAGTCTAATCTGGAGGTCCAATTTTCGACTACTTTTTCCAACATTGTTGGCCGTATGTACATATATCGCCAATTACGCGGCGAATGTTGTCCTGCAAGTGGTCAACCGTTTTGGGCTTATCGGCGGAGAGTAGCGACATATCCCTACAGAAAAAAAATCAAGCAGAGTTAGAAGCGTTGTTCAGACGTTAGTCTATGCATGTTGAAATGCCAAACCAAACTTAAAATAAATCACTTGACAGCTGACAAAATGGCCGCCAGTTAAAATAGTGTTGCCAACTTTAAGTTCTATATCTCTAAAAAAAACACACGTAACTTTGTATATATAAACTATAGTACTATCACTTGAGGTGCGCCATCTATCGACGAAAAACTAAGCTCTAGAATACCATGGGAAGCAACAACAACAATTAAAATGGTGGAAATTGTTGTTGTTGCTTCCCATGGTATTCTAGAGCTTAGTTTTTCGTCGATAGATGGCGCACCTCAAGTGGGAATACTATAGTTTATATATGCAATGCCTAAGCTAACAATCAAAGGGCCAGCATGTACAACGAAAAAAATAGGGAGCACATTTACATCGGTTGCTTAAAGTGGGGCAATAGCTGTCAATTTAACCACCGTGACGTAAGTTGGCACAAATTTTCTTAGAAAATGGATGCGGTCGCCGTCATTAAGTTTAACGATTCATTTGTTTTTTAGTTGTGTGTGTAGTACTCGTTTCGTTATAGTTAGAGTATAGACTGTGACCCCAGTAGGAAATTTCCAAAAATTCACTAGTGAAGAAGCTGCTTTTTCCTCGAGGAAAAGAAGTATCATCAATGATTTTTCTACTGAATCATATGATGAATTTAACATGGGCTTGTCATTGGAGGGAAGTACCTGCACCCATTCTCGATGAACCTTTTGCGATGAAATCACTGCACCCGTGGAATCTTCGAATTCATTAGTTCTTTTTTTGAGTGAAAAATTGGTTCTTGGGATGTGATGCTTTCATCACAGAATATTAATTCATGAAAAATGCATTATTTTTTAGTGAACTTCCTCACTGAAAGAACCATTGAAAATATGAATTTTTCCCTGCTGAAATGTCTGCTCATCTAGAACTTATTTTTTTAGTTATGAAAAGCAGTAAAACTAATAGGTACCTACTACCTAGTTTCTTAAAAGAAACAAAATTAATAAAATCATACAAAAATAGTTTTTGTTTGTTTGTTTATTTTTAATTATTTATTTAAAACAATGCCAAAGAAAAAAAAACGTTTGCTGCTGTTCGGAGAAGAGCTGATCACTTCATGCGTGCGTGTCATCTTGGCGTTCATAAGAGAGCTAAAGAATAAAGAAACACTGTAATGAACTTCCAAGTCATGTAAAACAATTTATTAAGATTACCGTTGGTGAATTGTTCTCCTTGTTCATCTTTTGATTGGTCTAAAGTTTGTTTATATTACGTATTTACACTTTATGAACACTTTTTAAAAACGGTGATACTTTCAATATACGCACGACTGCTGTAGTTAATGACCAAATCAAAACTAAATCTTCTAGAACAAAATAAATGACTCCCAACAAAAAAGGACCTAATTAACGGTGCCGACGAACGGTCGAGGGAAAGACAAAAAAAGGGTTCATCTACTTTTGCATCAGAACATTTTAACGCGGAGGTCAAAATCTATTCAACAGGCAGAAAAAAGTAATCCAAAAGAATTTCAATTTAGAGTTTCTTTCCTCTCAGCTCAAGTAGAATATTTTGCCAAGCAGAGTGCATGAAAAGATACATTCCTTTTCATAAGCGATATCAGCACTGTTTCGCCGAAGTAAAGATAAGGGTTGTTTTGTGAGTATAGACTAGAAAAAGAATTATAAAACCAATGAAAAGGTGCAGGAAAAATGTATTGCTTTCATAATTGAATTCCTTTGAGGTTTAGGTGCTAAAAAAAGATACTGATGTGTTTTGTGATTTTTCTACCTGTATTGGCGAGCAAAGCAGAAGATGAACCTTAAATGGCGAACCGCTGAGCGGTTGCATGACTATTCATGTGTGAAATCAGTGAACTCCTTCTCACAAATGAAAGTTACATAAATGATTTCACTAAGGACTTTTTCATTGAGGAGCAAATTTCCTACTGGGACGGTGAAGGTTCCGTGTTCAAATTCAAACTCGGGTTCCATAAAAAAAGTGCAATTTCTGCAAGTCGTTTGGCTTGATGGTAAGCTGTAGGTCCATTTTTCACAAGAGGGTCCGGATGGTTTAGTTTGTCACCAACTCTGCTGTTTTTTCCGTCATGTGCCTATCCAAAACATGGTGTTCTTGCCTCTGCCTCGTCGCTGGTCACTAGTTTTCTTTTGACCACGTTGATCGAAGTAAAGATCAGCTCAAATTTGGAACATTTTCCTTTCAATTGTTCCAAGCCTCTTAATGCTAATCTTGGATATTCTGAACCAGAAAATATTTTTATGTCATATATGGGTCTTAGCAGTTGCAACTTTTTGTTTCCAGAAACTGCTTCCGGCATCAGCATCACTACTTTAACTCCTCGTTTAGCATAGGATGGCAACTAGATGCTTAGATCGCCCTATGTTTGCAGCACGATACCTCAACTGTTTCCACGACTCCAATACTGAGAATGTTTTTTTCCAAGATGGCATGTTTATTATAAAATAAAAAGCGAAACGCCATGCAAAAGATTTTCTTGTGTAGTGAATTTATAAAGATGTATATGTTAAAAATGGCGCGAGTTGGACTCGAGGTTTTAAGTTGAATCGAAAGATTTTCTCGTAACAGTTTATAGGTACTCAACTGACCTATGCGATCTTCTTTCAGATGATCAATTTCGAAGTTTAGTTCTGTCTAAAACCCAAATTGGCCTATTGATCCTGGTTAAAGTCCTTTCAAATGGCAATCTTTAAAGCTTTAAAGTGACACCAAATTATGTACCACTTCAACCCATCACAATTTGTATGAACTGGCTTTGTTGTCCTTTTGGCTTCAAAACCTCATTTGTTTTTATCTCAAACTACATCATAAAAATCAGTGTAGTCCATATATCCCTTCCAATTAAGAACCCTAACCGATATGAAGCTCCAGACACACCCTTATGTTCACTTTTCCATGCAACCAAACCTCTTATTATCATGAAAAGAAGTGCTGAAGTGAATTCCCAAGCAACGCCTCAAGAAACACAAACACACACACGAATACGTCCTATATCGTAAAGAATAATTGTTTTACAACGCCATCAGCTCAAGTGTTTTGAAACTATACTACACAAGGATCCAACACATCCTATGCTGCTGTTTCTACTGTTCCTGCATAAGAATAGAACTTTTGACTTACAAAATGTTAAAATATTATTCCTCCTTCTTGTCGTCCTTTTATGTGTAAGTTTGCTGTAGCATGCGTTTTTGTTATCATATCTTAGATAATTTACTTCATGTCACTTTCTATAAGGCCGAAAAGGACCATTGTACGAGCAGCACACACACTTATTCGTCCTTTCAAAGGTTATTCGTTCAAGAAAGCTGTTGAAAAGACATTCGTGCATAATTTAACAAGGACATGGCTCTGTGTCTAAATCTACCTACGAATTGCACATTTTGTTTCATGTCAGTTATGTCCGTTAGACGCTTTTTCTTCTCTTTTTTTCCAGTGTCCTTATTATTTAATTTTTACTTGCGATTATAGGTACTATAAGGCAAGTTATGGATTCGTGCAGAAAAAAAATTTCGAGATAACAATCACACATGACATTACGATGATGGAGAAGTCGAAAAAAGTGGGTCTGGGAATTCCGTCCGTCTGTCTGTCTGTCTGTCTGTCTGTCTGTCTGTCTGTCTGTCTGTCTGTCTGTTCGCGCTTCTAGAGCCTGAACGGATGGGCCGATTTGCTTCAAATTTGGTATCTAGGATTTATTTGGCCGTCCCTCGGAACATATTTTTTATTTTTGCTCTAGGCCCAAAAATAACGGCACCTGCCATACAATCGTGAAGAAAAAAATTGATTTTCTCAAAAACGGCTCTAACGATTTTGATAAAACTTTCAGGATGCTATTTTTGTAAGACAGTCTATCTTTTGGTTGGAAAATATTTTTCAAAATTTGTCTTATAACGGTACCTCTCATAGAACCAGTATTTTCAAATCAAATTTTCTCGTAAACTATACATTCGATTTCAATAAAATTTTGGCCTCAGGAAGTCATTTATAATTTTATTAATATGGCATTTCAAATTTTTCTAAAACTTTTTTTTTTGATTTTTTATAATTTTTTCAAAAAAATTTTTGGTTTTCGAAATATGTTGGGAACGGGTATATTGATTTTTTTTTTAATAATTTTTTCAAATGTAAACTACAGATTGCCATATATTTGCATACCCAAATAAATTTCAAAATATTTTTTGGAAAAGTTTTTCAAAAATAACCTTTTTAAAAAAAAACTGGTCGAACGATTTTCAATATTTTTTTTTCCTAGATTGACGTATAGCTTTGAAATTTTATTGCATACTTAGTTTTTCCGAGAAAACTCTTAAACTGATTTAAAAAATAAAAGAATTTTCGAAATTATTTAATTTTTTTTTTAATATCCATATGCAGCCACAATAAGCAATTGCTTATCATAAGAGCAAGTTCGTGCGACCCAGTCGTGCATTTTATTTATTTTAAAATTGTATTCTGAGACCGAAATTTTCACGAAATTTACTTTTACGACCGAAGAAAAAGGCAGCTGAAGATAAAAAAAATTTTAAATTTCTTTTTTTTTTTGTCCTCCAGGAGGACATGTTTCTCTTTTCGGTCTTTCAACAATCGATATCATTCTTGTCTAATGAGTTTAATGTCGTTTTCGTGGTCCTTGAAGTTCTTTTTTATTTGCTTATTACTAAGGGTGTTTTGCTATTAAAGGATAAAAAGCAAAGCTAAATGGCCGGAAGGGATACAAGAAAGGATCAAAATTAAATAAAAGAAGAATATGAAGATTGCAATAATTTTCATTCTATTTCCATTACAGGACAACAAAAAGTAGCAAATAAATGAGTTTCTCGTTTCCTTAATTTTATCTTTGATGGCTCCTGGGAAGGAGTCCGCTTTAAGATATGGAGAACAGATTTATTTTCCTTTTTGAGGAAGTAAATCTTGCATTTCCATCGAACTAAATTCTTTTTAGTCTCGAGGGGTATAAAACTCAAATTGTAAATGCAACCAAAAAGGATATAATCCAAGGACTTCCATTATAAATATAATTTACAAAAAAAACCGAGTGTTTGGTTCAGTAACATTTTCCCGGTCTTATTTGGACAGCTGCAGCTTTGAGTCAGTAACCTGCTGTGATAATGTTGCATTTCACTCCCTCCCTTCTATTTTACCAAAGGACGAATGAGGATTGCAGTTGGAAAGTGAAACGAAATAAAAAAAAACCCTCTCGCTGCCAACCATCATCATCCGGAAGTTGGTTCGTTTAGTTTTATTCCGGCCACTCATAAAACAGTCAGAATGAATAACTGTACCATGCAAACTTTTCTTGGCCACAAGAGGATTGTATGGGGAAATTTATTGACAGTGAAGTACATTTTATTGCACACCGAACCAAAAATATGTTCATTTTAAACTCATAAAAATGAAACGTGAAAAGTCATGAGATTAACATAAAATTCTCTTGCAACTTGTCAAGGACATACGGTTTCATTTTTTTTTTTATTTGAAAATATTTTAAATGAGTTTCGGATTATTTTATTCGATTTCATTTAATAGCCTCGTTGGACCGGGGATCAGCTAATATAATATCCATGATATATTTTAAAGGTCGGTCATAGACTTCACTCTTCAAAACTCCGTCGTCATTTTCATAGTAATCGCTCCATTTTTAGTATTTACGCACGTACAGCACTATCGCATCGGTGCGGTGACAAGTTTACTGTAATGTTAACGAGACACTTTGTCATTTCAACGAGACAATGTTAAAAAAAAGTACAATTTTTTTTTGTATAAAAATAAATGTGATTGAAAATTATGTTGTGTAACAAAACCACCTACTCTGCATTTTCCTATGAATGTGGACATGGAGTTTTTCGATTAGTTATTGCATTATTGTTGATGTGCTTCAAGGTTCCATTTTGTCTCCTAATCTGTTTCTTATTTTTAAAAGTAATCTCTTCATTCCAGCTTTTCTTAATAATTTTAGATTGAAATTTCAAACAGAATAAATTTCAATAATTACACGTTCCTTCAAAAACTTGTTCCATCGTGAATAAAGCATTAGGAAGATAAAGAAGCTCAACAAAGTGGTTTTCTCTGTCCATTTGGGCATCACATCAAGCTTCAGTTTAAACCGTTTGACCGATGTTCTTCAAACTTCATATTTAACAGTTTCGAGGAAAAACGTTGCTCAGGTTTGTAATTTCGTTTTGAACTGGCTTTAGCTGTTGCCTTTTGACAATACTGAGTTTTTCCTTTTGGGATTAAATGGTTTTTTTTTTTTTTTAGTTTGAGCCCGCACAAGGGGTTATTAATACCCTTAATATGAGTCAACACAGTGCAAGAGTTCAGGAAATGAGGATAGGAGATAAAAGGAGGTGCCGGTGCACATTGGTTTTGAATGTCTGTATATCGCAATGGGAGGGTAAAATCGAGCCGGGTAAAGCATTCCACATTCTTGTAGTGCGGCTTAAATCGAGTTAGGCTCGAGGGTAGATTGATGGGAGTTCCTTGCGGTGCGGGTGTTACAGGGAAATTGTTTTAAGGGAGGAACGCATCTGGCTATTCTGCTGGAGCGATAAAACAAGGTGATCACTAATCAGGATTAAGCGGCTTCTATCAACTGGCCATTAGTTTGAAAAGGCTTGATCGAAATCATTTAAACTTTGTTTTCTGTAAGATGGCATTGCATAATTTGATTTTCTGATTTTCTAACATTTGCTGAATATCGGTTCCAAGGATTTTGATGAAACTCAATATGTTATAAGAGAACTTTAAAGAAACCTGAGTTTTTAGTTAATACTTCAAATGACGGACATTTGGTTTTAATAAACTGTACAGTGACATTATTTACAAAATGGTTCCGATTTGATAAGGCATATTTAAAAGATGGGATTCAAGCTTTAAAGATTAAATTGTTCTTAATGGCAGCTGTCACGTAACGAGCCGATTCATTTTAGTCAACTTTTCTTAGGTGTTGCCGATTTTCTAAAAAAAAAAAAAAAAAAAAAAAAATAATAATCAAGCTATTCTGATCTTACTTAAGGACATTTTTAATTTTTTAATTTATTTAATTTTTTTGGCAATTCATGTATCCCAAGGATCTCTAACAAGAGAGCATTGCAATTTTCCAGATCAATGTTCCATTTCGGTAGCTCCCTTCACGACAGGTGGAGACGACTCAATTGAAGCCCAAATATTGAAGTTTTTGTTTTGTTGATTTTGCTTGAATTTCGTATATGACATATTAAGATTACGTATAAGAAAACTGCATTTTTAGTTTTTGGCATAAGAATATACGTAGGGTTATTTGGGGTACATTTTGAAAACGGATATTATATAATAAGGTACCAGATATTGAACTGATTATGACTTAAATAACGTATAAGAACTCAAAAACGATTAAGGGCCTTGTTTACATCTACCCCAAAACTTTAAAAATTCTGGGGATAAATGTGGAAACCTAACTTCTATTCTGGAAGTGAAAGGTAATCACATATGGGGTTAAAGTAAAAAGGCATGAATTTCATTTGAATTATTCTAATTCTCTATTACACCGGTGTCGCGACATTTCATATTTTGATTTTTTTTTCTAAGGGGACTGCTACAATTTATTTTAAAAAGTGAAAATACCCCATGTTTACATTTAACCCAACCAACCCTATTAAAAAACTGATTTAAGTTTTCTTACTGAATTGACAATTAGTTGATAAGGAAATCAAATGTGTTAAAACTTCTTAGTCCGAGACTTTTTCCATGAGTGGTTTCAGTTTGTATTTGTACGCTTTTGAAAAGTTAGGCTTTTTTGAATTTTTCAATGTAAACTATATCTTATCAATAATTAAAGCCAGATTCTCTCATGATTTTAAAATAAACTGACACTAAATTAAAAGTATCTTCTGGAGTGTGGAATAAGTTAAAATAGAACAATGGAACCAGTCGTGCATTTTATAAGCAAGGAAAGGGTGTTTTTTTTTTAGAAGATTGGTTTTCAATTTGGCAATACTTGTTTCGGAGTTGGTCTTTTTGACAGCTGTCGCTTGATTTATGCTCAGTTTGGTTTGCTTTTTGCCATTTCATAATGAATAGACTTACTCCTGAAAAACGTTAACCTAAAGTGCAAATTTATCAAAATAATGTTTCGGTTCGTGGACGCATCGCGCACTGCGTCCAATATTCGGTCGACATAATCGCCCAGGAATTTATTCGAACCAGCCGCGGCGGCCACTTGCCCGAAATCATTTTTAAAACATAATGGCGAACCCTTATCTTTATAATAAAGCTAAATTCTTGGCCATAGCATTAAATTAAATGCGTTTTATTTTTTCTTGAATAACACCATTTTAAATGAGTTTATTAAAAAAATCAAATTCTTTTACAACAATTCTTGACCTTCTTTTTAATATTTATTGACATTTAAAAGTTAAAGCTCTTTCTGTCAAAATTGAACACTTTCATTAGTCATTTGAATATGACAACAAACCCACAAAATTGAGCATTTATTTGGGTTGTCATATCAAAACTGACCAAAAATTCAACTAAAAAACTATAGAATTTTATTTAAAGCAAATAAATTGTGTGAAGCTTTAGTTTTTTGTTCATATTTCAAAAATGTCTTGTGTATGAGTATTTATTAAATTTTTTTACCTCATCTGGCCAAAGACGAAAAAACTTTTTTTTATCACGGTCATATGTATAGATTGGTATTTAAATGATTCGGAATCCGAATTAATATGTTTCCACCATACAAAAAACAAAATTAAATTAAACAAACAAAAATGTGTAAAACCATGCCCAAGAGGCAATTAATTATGTTGTAAAGTTAAACAATACAGACGCAATTTTGAGATAAATAATAATAATAATATATTTACTATACATTCATACACCCAAAGGCGCACGAACCAAAAAGTATTTATAAATTTTAAATAAAATAAAAAAAAAAACCATCTACTTTCCTACTTCAAAATGAAAGGGGAAATTTTTATATACTTTTGTTGTTTTCATCGGAAAAACCACCGTGTGTTTTTCCTCTATTTTTTTATCTTTTTTTTTGTATCTGCTTATTCCGGGAAATATGTGGGTCAGGAAAAATAAAAAAATACATACAAAAACAGTTATGGATTTATTAGAGATACAACAAAGGACTTTTAAAATAAAAACGCGAGCATCGTCCTGTTGATGTTGGTTGGATAGTATCCTTAAATTTAATTACAATAACAAAACAAAATTAGCGACAAAGCTGACCATCAGCGGGGGTGCGATAAAGATAATTAATGTGTAATGGAAACAAAAGCTTCTCGTTCTATATAGTGCGTTTCGAGAGCACCGAGGAGCTGATGTTTGAAATGATCTGTTTGTGACAAGGACTATAGGAAGCATTAATTGCTTTGCATTGTTTCCATTCTGAATTGCATATTGTGTGGATAAATTGGTTAAATGGATGGTATATTGCATCCTTGCAATAGGAATTCACTTCAATTTTTATAGGAGTAGTTTAATGGGTTGAAGAAATAATCTTAACAAATATAAGGACATGAAACTTCGTGAACATTTGAACCTGAAATTACATAAAAATCAAACCAAATTCAATGTCAAAATTAAACTGGACGACGAATCTTTGATTTTTACTCTAAATCGGTGTACCAAATAAGTTATTTGGGCATAGTATTGAAAGAAAGTGTTTAGGATTAAAAGATTTTACTCTCAAATATTTTGATACATCACGTTCACTGCGAGGTTAATAATTGTGAATACTTTTTCGCATCTGGGGTGTCTCAGTGCAGATATTTGGGACCTATTCTTTTTTTGTTTTCAATTTTTAATTCATAATTTGTTTTATACTATTTTCATTGTTCAAAGATTAGGTAGGTATCTAAGTAAAAATGGCGGTTTCCGTGAGCTGGGAATTTATAAAAACCCGGTTAGTGCTGGAGTAAACAGTTTGGTGACCATGACCTTACAAAAGCATGGACGGTTGTAAGAAAATGTTTTTGGACAGTGGTTGGTCAGGTTTCAGCGAACAATTTGCCAGACGATTTCTTGAACAGTCAATGTGAACAAACTCAAGATTTTATGGTATACATAATTAGGCAGGTTGCTGCTGGGTAAGGGTACACTAGGTCCGTCAAAGGGTTAATTCAGTTAGCGAATTTGGCTTGGGTATTCTCCAAGAATCATAGCTCGCCAAATAGATGAGGTGTATTCCTTTTCAGACGGGTCAATTGTAAATCCTTATTTTTTTTTTTTATTTTTTTTTTTTTATTATTCCTTATAATTCTTATCTTATAGCATTGTTTAACTAATTTGAAGGAAGTGGTGGCGACAGCGTTCATAAATAAGTTTATAAAGAATTCTTTTTTAGACGTGTGATTTTCAATACTTTTTTCAGAGTTAATCTTTTTGACAGCTGTCACTTGATTTATGCTCAGTTTGGTTTGCCATTTCATAATGAATAGACAAACTCCTGAATAACCAAAATAATGGTTCGGTTCGCGCATCGCACGCTGCGTCCAATATTCGGTTGACATAATCGCACAGGAATTTATTCTAAATTCTATTATAAAAAAGCTAAATTCTTGGCCATAACATTGATTATATGCTTTTTATTTCTTCTTGAAAACCACACGTCTAAAAAAACACCCTATATAAAAAAATAAATTAGAGAATTATAGAATTTTGAGTTATAAAATTAGTTTTCAAGGAATCGCCGAATTTCAAGGAATGCATCCATTATGAATTTTTTAAAAGGTCCACTTCTCAGTCAATAGTTAATTCATCCATTCTCAAGGGCTAATTAATAACCCTTTTTAATGAATAAACAAAGGGCGAGCGTTTAGTGAAGTTAAAGAGGTGAAAAGAGATAAATTATAATCAAGCGGGATAAAACATTCCAGATTCTTGTAGCGCGGTTAAAAAATGAGTATCTCAAAATTAAAAATAAACGTTTGGTAAGTTGATGGGCCTTAGTAGCAATAATCGAAGCCATTGGGTCTTTTTTCTATGAATCTAACAAGAAATTAAAATGGCTTTCGAGTCTCGTTCCCCATTTTGATAAGTTCTATCATTACATGCACTTGCAATTATAATTCTGGGGTTTGCAGTGCTCGGTTCTTTTTATCATGCCCTATTAATTAATTTTGAGCTTGTAGGTCGGCCTTTGAGCAACTTGGGTTCGCTCTGAAAAAGGATAACGCACTTTTGTTAGACATTTTTGAGCTGATAGGCATATGGTGCTTAGGTATTTTAAAGTGTTGACAAAGTTCCGCAATACTTCCCAATCCACATTTTCGATATCGCTGAAACATCTTTACTCTTTTCCTTTTGGACGCCAATATGGTGGATTTCAACTCTACAATTTCTTTGCTTCACATTTGTGATCCACCTGTGGGGTCCATTCAAGATGATATTTTTGAAGTGAAGGCGTCTTCGGATTTTCGTACTTCTTAATCGATCAAGTATTCTTATTTCTCTAGTCATACAAAGCATCTTCATCTCAACAGCTGCTGTTAGCTTATTCTCATACTTTTTGTACATTGTACAATTTCGGAAGCACAACTTATGCCTCGTCTTTAATATACATTTGAATATTTTTAAAATATTCACTCAAATTATTTATAAATTATATAAAATATTAATAATTAATTTTTGTTTTTATTTTCAGGAATAATTTTGCAATAAATGGAAGAAGTTATATTTTCTTATGTCAATTGATGCGATAAAATGGAGTATAATAAAGTGATATGAAAAAAGTGATAAAAAGCTGAAAAAATTACATAAAACATAATATAAAAAAAATATTTTTTTCTTTTAAATTGTATTGCCAATAAAGTGTTAAATTAAAATATTAATCAAAATGAATGACGATTCACCTATGCGTGTGCAAAAGAAGACACGAAGTGCATCAATATGTGCCGTCACAGGAAGCTTGGAAGCGGCAATTCAAAATATGCCATCTGGGAGTGCCACCCCAGATGGAGGCACTCCAGGCTATCGGAGAAGAAGACCAGCAACTAGAACACAAAGTGCCAGAATAACAGGAGGAGCAAGATCGGTAAGTAAAAAAAAATTTGTATCCAAGGCTTAGAATTAAATGAAAATCGCCCATTCTGTCCTCTAAAAAAAAACTAGACTTGGAAATATAACTCTGCATAAAATCAGTTTTATAAGGACTTATCACAACATGTATAACATATTCAACGAAATGTGGATACAGATCACTTAAGGAACATCCTTACTGTCAACAAGGTCTAAGAAATTATAGTTACTTGAAAACGAAATTAAAACCAACCTCAAGCGTTGAACAGATTTTCATTTAATAAAATATAAATGATCTCTCGATTCAAAGTCAAGTCATCACCACGAAATCCTTTCGAAAGGATGTAATATAACTTCTCAAATGTATACCTTCTACCATATGGCATCATGTCGTGTTGAATTTAATGAGACACGTGTGTTTTGAAACCAACCAAATTAATAATGTTAATCCATTAGCATAAAATCCCTGCTATGCCCCATTTCTTCATTATCCTTAACCATCATGACCTCAATTCCAAATTCAAAACATACATCAATTTGCATTCATCTACGATTTCGTTGACTCGTTAGCGTTGAAAAGATTTAATTAAGTATGCCTGTAAATTCCTTTCACACTCGAAATCGAATTAAGATCTGATTCGTCTGATACGCGTATACGTTGTCCTTGTTGTCCTTGTTCATACACATATCTATATATACTAACAGCGCGAGACCATGATTATCATGCTGCTTCAACTTTTTGCATTAAAAGTTTGTATAATACGGAAATTAGTTTAGGTATCCATTCCAGAACGGGTGCGGGTGTGTGGGTAAGGGTACCTATTCTTTGTCTGCGGTCGGTTTCGTATACCCTTACTTGCTTGGATATATCAAACGAAAGAAATTGCCATAGGATTTTGAAAAATGTTCACGCAATTTATTCACTCTGCAATGTTATCCTCGTTTATATATGTATGTACAAGTACATCCACACCGCACCGGTATGGGTGTGGATAAAGACAGCCACGGGGATGGTCTGAAGTTGCTGAAGTCTTATATATATTCCCACATTATGGCACATCCGAAAGTGATTTCAGCTCCAGCTAAACACCAATTACCGGTCACGACTGCGACTCCTCGGTCCTCACACAGAATGTGTAGAATTAAAAAAAAAAAAAATCACATAAAATGTGAAATGAAATAAGGGATCCATCCATCCATTTGGCCAACTTCCTTTTAAGTCCTGCGATGATGGCGCTCCTGTGTGCAGCAGTGTAAATTATTCTGTCTGAAGAAGCGTTTAATTACACCCCAGGGTTCCCACAATTACACCGCAAAATAAAATCATATCCCGAACAACTCTCATGCACAACACTAAAACAAGGTATAAAAACTGGTGTTATTCAAGGATATTATCAAAGGTAATTCCTTGCAAAGTTCCCCGCCCACCACATCCTATAAAAGGAAGTGAGAAGCAAAAAAAAAAACTTAAGCTTACAAAAAAATTCAACACAAATAACTCTGTCATCGATGTCCTTGTTGATAGCGTAATTGATTTTTCAATTTTATTTTTGCCCAACATTTCTTCAATTAGAATATGGGAAGAGTGATGAAAAGTGCGATGTCCTTGCTGAAATGAGTTGCATTTTTTATTCTTGCTGGTTGTGGCTGTTGTTGTCCTTTCGAAGGATATCATGAGATTAAAAGTTGAAGTGATTTCTGTTGGCGAACAGTTTGAAACACTTTTATTTAATTGCACGTGACACTGCATTTTGTCCAATAAGGACGACTGCGGTGATTTGGCGTAAAGTGAATTTACGAAATGAAATACTCATAAACTAGTGGGGACGTGTGGGAGTGAGTACAAAGTGTTGGATAATCGGATTAAGAAATTATCCGTAATCCGTGGCTGGGATGTGAATGACATGATACAATGCAATTATGAGAACACTGACAGGATGACAGAGTCGTCAGCAGTATGTGTGATGGAAGTTTTCTGTAACGCTTTTGGTGGAATCAGTAAAAGGATATAAGGCGAGAGGTGGTATGCTTTAAAGTTCTCGATTAACATCGGCCGAAATAAACTCTGATAAATTTAATATCAAGAAGAGAGGAAAGGTCAGAAATGCCTTCCTTTAAGCTTCGGAAGAGTAAATTGTGAAGGCATTTCATAAATTCGAATCGAATTAATTTTTTGATTTCAATTTTTTTTTCTCTCGCATGCGGCAAGCATCAATCGTAAGCACAAAAAAGTGAAAATAAAACTATTTTTATCAGTTTGGCAATAAATTTAATTTCATCATCAATTTAAAACAGATCGAGTGTGCAATGACGCAACTAATCATCGATCATCGAACTAATGCGATGAGCATAAGTTTAAGCATAGTGTGCCCCTTTCCTTGGCATCCAACAGATATTTTTGTAAAAAAAAAAAAAAATTAGAAAGTGCTAGCGAGGTTGTTGCCACGCCTATTGACGTCAGAACATTAAATTAAATAGAGATGTTGCCAATCAATTTAAAGGTAAACTGTGAGTTCGGAATTTATAGTATGTGGTTGGAGATTTGCATTTGGTCCTTCTTAAAATAGACACAACATACCGCTGGCGCTGATTAGGATTGGAAACTGTTGCCCTTTTTGAAAAATACGGACAGATGGAATTTCTGTCTAAATTCTTAGTTTTTTATTGAATAAAGGGAAGAAGGAAAGCTTTTGGTCTTTCTTTCCTCTTTGCAGCTTCTACACAGGTTGAATTTTTTTTGGAATATCTGGAATATATCGTAAAATGGATGCTGTTAGCTTTAGCGTCGCCGAAGCCCGAAGATGGACGAATGTCAGATACGCTTTATACTTTATAACTTTATTTACTTTATAAAAGTGAAATAACGCCGAATTTACTTGTTCGGTGTTATTTCACTATGCTTAAGTGAAATAAAGCCGACTCGGCTTATAGAGACATTCAGATTAAGATTTATTTTTGCGTTATTTCGTTTTCATTAAGTGAAATAACGCCGAATTTTGGAATTCGGCGTTATTTTGCTCGGCGTTATTTCACAGCACCCGTGAAGAGTGATGGAGACCTTGTGGAATGGCAGGACAAAAGTGAATGATGTGTAATGTGGTATGTACCCGTGTAATGTGCAATTTTGTGAAAATCACAATTCACTATCACAATTTTAAATCACAGCGAATTAGAAATCACAATCACACTTATACCTGTGACGACTGAGCATATGTCTATAAGACTTCATTCTATACTACTTTTGAGAGAATTCACCTCCTATAAGCATTTGGATTTCACACGTTCATAGGATATATCTCACAATAAAAAAAAAAAAAAAAAAAAAAAAAACATGAGGTTAGGCGGAAACTTAAACTCAGAGGATTGCTCGAATTTGAAGATGTCTTTAAATGGTCACCAGAAAACTGTTTCGTGGAAATTTAAACAGCCAAGTCTTCTCCCTATTCTTTAAATTTTAAATTTTTAAAATTTTTTTTCAAAATTTTTTTTTTTTATTTAAAAACTAGACCAGAGATCAATGACTTTTTATGCAGTCGCACCATTTCAATGTTCATACGACACATACTTGGTGGCGTTGGTGCAGTCACCCGACCTCATGCTGCTTCACAGCCTGCCTATAAATAGAACACATTCCATCTTAAAATAGACAAAAAGATACACTTTCACTTTAACCGAAGGCAATGCATAATGCATTGCGTATATCGCATAGACGCAAGTGATGCTTCAGCTTCAGCATACTCGTACACATGGTCTATCTATTGCATAATGGTATTTTTTGCTGTTCTGGCTTCTTCGAAGCATTTAAATTTGATGCTGGCATAGTTTCCGACGACCGACGGACGCGACGGAGACGATAAAGAACGTTCTAACAATCTGGAATGTGGAAAATCATTTTGAAGGTGTGAATAAATTCATCCGGTCTATTCATGCTTCAAAATCCATGCTATAACATCCTTCTCACCAAAAACTTTCATGCACATCAGCTTGTATCTTAGTATTATAAAGCATCCTTAAAATAGGATTTATGCATAACATGAGTTGCGGAATTTGTTGGAGAAAATCACGACTCTGCAACTGTGTATCTTCAAAGAAGACCTGAGATTTTGAGATTTCCTGTCGATGGTATAGATGAATTTTTATTAAATTTACTCTCGTACTTTTTCGTCCTTTGGGTTTTAAGGATATATGTATTTTTCTTCTCTGTGGATTCTGTTGACTGTGTGATGCCTTTACGATTATAACTTTTCACTTTATTTTTTAACACACTTTACTTTGCATTTACATTTTACCTTCTAGATACGTGTTATTGTAAAGCACTGCGACACAAAGGAACACTGATGCCATGGAGAACTACATTGTTAGTTGGGATAGGATATTCTTCCTTTTGTTGTTGGAATCTTCTCTAGATGTGGATGTGCTTCATTGTGCTTCATTTGGAGGAGAAAATGTTCGTTTGCATATGACAGATCAAAATTGGATTTAGTTGTAAAATTAAATTTTAGCTTGCAAAGCACTTAAGTCGAAACTGCTCTATCCAGTGTGCCTCGTTAGTCGTTTGAGTTAGAGCAACAGGTTACTCATGACTTAAAAGGATTACAAAAAAAAAAAAATTCGACGTCGTCGTTTCTTAGTTGTCTTCCTTGATTTCATTTTTTTGTTTTTTGAGGTAAAGAGGACGAAAGAAAAAGGCCTTTGTAATTAATATTTAAGTGAATTGTTTGAAATGTGGTTACAAGATAGCAGTTCTTCAGGAAAAAAAAAATTCGGATGGGATTAGAAAATTCTTTGATCAAAATGGTAAAGGTAAACTTAGGATTCTAGGGAAAACAAATCTCGTTTATTTCTTAAAATAATTTCATTAATAGGAAGTGAATTTTTTAGAAAATTAATTTTCTTCTCCTCAAGCCTCTGTATCTTGTCTGGTTGCGAAAACCTCTACAGCTTTTTTTTTTTTATACATACATACATACATAAATACATACATACATACATACATACATACATTCTTACCTATCAGACTCAATGTATCTCAAGGCTTTTGGGGTACCTAAAGCCGTTTTATACATGAATTGCTATGGTGAGTTCTAATTTTGGTGCCACTTAAGGGGCATTCTTATTTAATGTTTGGTAATCCTTGCTGCTTTCAAAATTGGCAAATGTCGAAATTGGGTGAAATTCGAATATTTAATTTTATTTAGCATAGTGAACTTAAGAAAAATATATGCAAGTAATAGTGTAGTTTTTTGTTTAAAGTGACATGAAATGAATTTGACCCATGCGATTTAAGCGGAAATGGGGAAGGGTCCAAATTCTTATTTTTTTTTACGTAAATAATTCGTGCAAGTACGCTTTAAAGAGGGCTCTGTTAAGGAATTTTTTAACGTTGCAATTCGAGAAGAGCGTTTAAAGTGGTGTCATCGATATAGAATCTTATGTCCATTTTCCTGTAATCTGATGGCCACAGAAAATCTAACGATGAAGGTTTCATAGACCTCGCCATAACATGGTTACCTACGACCGTCTCATTTAAGAGGAAATAGAGTTCCATGGTTGAAAAATTTGGCAAAATTAAATTATGTTTTCTGTACAGTCTCGACAAAAGCACAATGCTTAAATGTTGCACACACAAGCTATGGGTACTTTTTCTGTAAACCAAATATAAACATTGAATTTGAGAATGGCTGAAATTGAAATCTCATAGCTTGATATTTCTTAAAAGGTTTTGGACAAGCCCACTTTTTGGGGCCTGTTTATATCTAAAAATGTATCAAAATCGACTTTACATCGCCATTAACTTCAATTTTTAATTTAAAAAAATCCCACCCACATTAGTCTGATTTTTGTAGGATTTTTTCGTGGTAATAATTTGGGTGTGACAAGCGAGACTCGTGCCTTCTTTTAAATTGAACGTATGTTATTGTTGTCTTGAAAATTAGTCAACCGATTCGGATGAAATTTTGAATTGATATTTTCTTAATTTTGTCCCTCTCCTAACACTCATTACTGTAAATCAAAATTCGTTATGTAAAATCATGCTTCAGATCTCTACCATATCAATTTATCTAGAATCACTCCATGTTTCAGAATTTCGTACTTCCTTTATATAACTCAAACTTTTTACCTGAACTTATGTAAATTTGAAAATATAGTTTCAGAAATAAAAATAGCTTCCTTTTTAAGACGCTCTCGAATTTCTCAATTTATTTAAGGTTCGAAGAAAAACTCAAGCTCAACAACAACAGCAACAACAGAACCTTCAAGAAACCCGCTCTTATTGTACCAGTGAGCCACGGCTTAGCGAAACGGAAACACCGCCACAAAAGAGAAAACTATCACAAAGGCGACCACAACATCAGCAAGGTAAGTACACATAAAGAAAAAAAATCCATAACTTGCCCTTATAATATATCGTGTTGATTCCCCTAATGTGCCCTCTGATATTTCAAGAATAAAATTAACAACGCGACACGGGAGAAAGGAAAGGGTTTCCAACTCAATTCAAAGAAATGTTATATCCACCGTGGCATATTAGTGAATTGGATTATTTTGAAGCACCTGAGCTCAAAATCCCAAAAATACCAAATCCCTTTGAATTGAAACCCTGATGCTGTGACATTTACGAGTAAATCATTTCAAAAGCAAATGTTTATGGCTGAATGCTTAAGTTCTGATAACCAACTTGAAATCGTTTTGATGGAAATGATTTTCTTTTTTTTTTAGTGAATGTTTCAATATGTAGATAGTAAGTTGGTATTAAATATATCGTTGGTCCTTTTGAAAAAATCATTTATATCCACTCTCGCTCTATCCGAAAATAGAAACAGAATCCTGTTTTTGAAAATATCCACTTTGTCCCTATTCTGTGGCTGGTATTAATATTAGAAATAGGATTGCTTCTTTCAGAAAAAAGCCTTTCAAACGACACAGACAGATGTTTTTTTTTGGATTATGGGTACCTGCCTGAAAGTATGCACAATTATTTAATTGACATAGGATTGAAACTTATTCCTTTTATTTTGTTCAGTCTTTCGAATAGGTTGGAGATAATTTTTGTTTTAGATACAGAAGCAACGAGAGGGATTAGTTTTGTTATAGAAAAAAGTACCCAAGTGTTTTAAAATTAGCACTTTTATTTTGAATCAAATTTTGTAATTGCCTAAAGAATATTGTTTTCTTAAAAAGCTAATTGAAAAGCGCGCTGTTGAAAAAATCCTGGCCGCTTCATCGAAAATGAGGTCTACTTTAACTTCTGACTTCTTCCTGGGCTGGTATTGAAGATTGTAAAGGGTGTTTTTTAGTTATATGAACATTTTCGGTGGTTGTCGTCGATGGTTTGACAGTTGATAATGTCTCATATTAATGGTATCGTTCCGACCCGGTGAATAGTGGGATCCTATGTTTGTTAATGAAAGCGTATACTTCGTCTTGTCCTCGTTTATAATCAATCCCACTCTGCTTGCTGGTAATTTCATGGCAGTGAATGCTTCTTGTCTAACCTTTCTTGGTGATGTTGAAAATTAGAATCTCTACTAATTTTGGAACAGCGAACATACCCCAAGATCATCCTGATAAGGCCAATCAAGTTAAGCAGAAATCCTTAAGCTGGAATTGCATGACATAGTTCTTCTTTATTAAAGTTAATAGTCTAAATTATTCTAACTAGTTCCTTAGGTCTGTTCTAGTAAGGAGTTGAAGGCGTTGACATTGGAGAATCGATCAGTGAAAAATTTGCCTTAAAAGCCTTAGCCATTTTATATATTAAGATGTTTAAATATGTTTCTGTATCGCGTGTTTAGTATCATCAATTTTTTTTTTTAACAATCTAATCCAAAAATACTGCCGGGGAAGCATTATCCACGGTTTACACAAGAATTTTAAGGAGGGCCGGGATGGTTAGTGCTATTTTGGCTGAACTTTATTTCCTGCAAAGCAACAGCCAGGATTGAGTGACATCATTGTATATGAAATCTATAGTAATATGGATAGCAGGATCGACTGTGGCGACACCGTGAGTCTCCAAACCTTTTTTCCAAATTTCTCGTTTTGGAGAGAAAATGTAGGTGGAAAGGTTTAATCATGTGATAATTATCAGCGACATCTATGTGCCTCCAAAAACCGTTATCTCTTACTCGTTCTCCAGACTACTATAGGTCCCATATACAACGGTGACATAAATAAAGCTAATTTTCACTCTGACATTTCTCCATCATCACCAGTGAAGCGTCAACAATTATTGTTAACAATAGTCAACAAAATGGCGTTCCTTTAATCCAAATAAGTTACGATTTGTAAATATATGACGTCATAACAGCGTTCCTTAACTCACCGTGAAGTGTCAGGTAGAACTCACCTCTATGATATGAGTTGAGATTGTTGATCTGTCAAGTTGAACGTTTCGTTTTAAACAATTGAAAGTCTTTATTAAAAAATTAAACCAAACAATTACAAATTCGTCTTTATTTTCTTTGAGTCATCAAAATCAAAGAATAAAATTGATTTTTTTCCCAATTTGGAGGATAATTTAATTAGTTCCTTAATATACAAAAATTAAATTAAATTAAAAGTGGTCGTTTGACAGTTTAACAAATTCTAAGAACGTATCGTTCCTAAATGACACTTCATTTTTTTGACATATCAACAATTGTTGACCATGATTAGAAAAAGAACGCACCACAATATATACCTAAAGGAAGTGCATCTCTATGGTCCCTTCCTGAGAATTAAAAGACTCAAAAGAAGCATCTGTTACTGCTTGCTTGGATTCTCTCATCACCTTGAGAATATATCGACTGTACAAGTGACTGTACATCACTGTGCCCGATTTTGATAATGCCAATAGTTTATATAAGAAGAAAGCTACTCCATTTTCACGGTGTACTGTTAATTCTCTATAACGTTCTCTTCATACTTTTAGCATTGGTTCATCAAAAATACGGAAGCTGTGTGTGCTCATATTGTCATAGGCTTGAAGTTATTGAACGAACGGAAGATTTGTATCGATATACAATTTTCATTTCTGCTTCAGGATGTGTAGTGAAGCTAAGACTTTTTCAATGGAAGACTCACGCCCTGAAACCACATTGGCAAAGTTCTGTTAAGCTGATTAAAATAGTTTCTGATGTTTATTAAAACACACTTGCGAATGGCTTCAAATTAATTATTTTATTGTTGAAGCAGTACGACAATTGTACTGAAAAGCAGGTACGTACGACACCTAGTGACACTTTTTTTCATTGTGGATAGTGTTGTTTTATAAACTGACTCTTTTTTTTTTTGTCTTGAAACCTTTGTAAATATGAAACTAATGGTGATTTGACGAAAAAGATATTACATCCCCCCCAAAAAAAAAACCTCCAGATGTTTGTGAAATTCAACTTCCCTTTAAATATTGATTACCATTTTATCATAAAACCCTGTGTAACCTGGATCCTGGATCCTGGGATGAAACCATTACATTCACCATTTGGGTGCAGATGCGATTAAGTAACATCTTTGGTGTAATTTTTTGTTCTCTTTGTTTTCAGGGAGATATACTATACTTGTTGTCGACAGGTGCTTTCAATATCCTGGAGGAGTTTCATAAATGTAGGATGTCATTAATTAAGAACAAAAGCTGTTGTTGTTTAGTTGTGTCAGGGATAAATGTATTAAATTCTTTTTATTCCTTGCAACACACTTTTCTGTTCCTAAATCTTTCTTCTGTTTAAAGTTGAGTTTAATAAAATATCTCTGCGGCTGATCCTTTTTTTTGTAATAACATCCTTTGGGATGTTCGCACAATATTTGAGAGATGAAAAATTGTTCCAGGTGCGATATAACTGATGATGACGCTACGGTGAGGGAATACTTCTGGCTGAAGGATTTATTATATACATATACATACCTAACCTACCAACCAACTCGATGGGATGCTTAACAAGTTATTAAAAAGTATACCCCTTTAGGGATACTACACTTTCCAATTGGGGATCTGGGGATTCTTAAAAGTGTATTTATGGGAGAAGTTAGGTGAGACAACAACATATTTCGCATCATTATTATACTCAAACTTTAGATTACCCTGAGGGCTTGTGAGTTAATTTTGTTTCAAATAGAAAAGCTTTATTTCATTTACAGAACAGAAGAATTTTGTAACCAAAAGATATTTTTGTATTTATTTCTAAGAAAATCTCATACTGTCTTAAAGATATGGGTATAATTTTTTTCAAAAAAACTAAATCTGTACCAAAGACAAGCTTCAGAAGTCCTCAGGCAAAGTAATTATAACAAAAATGTCTGTTTGTGTATTGTGAGTTAGCGAGAAGTGCAATTCTGCTAGCATGAGAAGGATATATTTCTTCTCAAAACAGTTCTCTCAGAAGAAGCTGTTCTGTTTCCGTGGAAGAAAACAAACTATTACATAGAATCGGTTGGATAAGAACCCAATCTTTTGGACTAGTACCAGAAAAATTGTCTATAAATCAAACAGCTATGTAAAGGGTGTTTTTTTAAGACGTGTGGTTTTCAATCTGGCAATACTTTTTTTCGGAGTTGGTCTTTTTGAGAGCTGTCACTTGATTTATGCTCAGTTTGGTTTGCCATTACATAATAAATAGACTTACTCTTGAACAACGTTTGCAAATCGTTCAAATTTATTACCAAACTAATGGTTCCTTTCGTTCGACGAATCACGCGCTGCGTCCAACATTTGGTCAACATAATCGTCCAGGAATTTATCCGAGCCAGCCGCGTCGGCCTCTTGCCCGAAATCATTTTTAAAACATAATGGAAAATCCTTATCTTTATAATAAAGCTAAACTCTTGGCCATAACATTAAATTTTATGCGTTTTATTTCTTAAACTTACTGTGCGTTCCTCTTGAACTAACTTATAAAATGGAAAAGTATTTACGTTCCACAATACATTTATCTAAAAAAAAACATAAACATTGGATTTATTTAGAAAATAAAACGCTGTGGAATGAATAGAATTGTGTATTCTTCGTCGATCCTTCTATGTCAAGTCGTCAGCTATAAAAGCAGAAGCAAACTGTGAAATTTATAATCTAAGGAGAAAAAAGTAGGTACTTATCTCGTATTAAATGAAAATTTAATATGATCCACAATCTTTTCCTCGTCCTGTAAAACTGCAGGGAAAAATGCTGAACTAGTGTGGAAAAGTGCTTTACTTTTAAATAATTGTTGTTGATTTCAAACCAACATTTGCATTCCTTGTGAACAACTACGAGTATAACAGCATATCGACTTACCACAATATTGAACACTGAGATTCTTAGGTATTTCGAGCAAGAATATTTAAGCCTCGAGCAAATCAGAGCGGCTGCGCGCGGTGGCGACCACCAAATAGATGATGCACATGTAAACCATACGAATGGCACACACCTACGCGATATGTGGGTTGTGAAAACGATCCACTGCTGCGTTCAGCCATTTTATATATAAACTATAGTATTACCACTTGAGGTGCGCCATCTATCGACGGAAAACTAAGCTCTTGCTTTTGTCTAGATTACCATGGTAACCAACAACAAACATTTTTTTTTACGTTCCACAATTTTAATTGTTTTTGTTGCTTCCCATGTTAATCTAGACAAATACCTCTAAGTTCAAGAGCTTAGTTTTCCGTCGATAGATGGCGCACCTCACGTGATAGTACTATATAGTTAATATACAATGTTTACAATGTTTGTGGTGCCACTTCTTCGATTTCTATTTCAATATTTAATTAAACTTATGCTTTTGGTAAGCTTGAATCATTATTTTATGTAATTTAAAAAAACCAGTAATATTTTTGACAGCTTGGCCGCGACTGAAAATATCGCTTTGGTTTGAGCAGATTTTTGCCCGCTCCTTTATCGCGCGACTTACTAAGTCGCCACCGCCATCGTAGCCGCTTTGGTTTGCGCCAGGCTTTGTCCGCTGCTATGTGGATGATATGTGGAAAGCGAAAAGACTTTGACAGTTAATGGCAATTACTTTCAGTTCGCAGCAAACATTACTTTCGCAGATTTAACTTATTTCAATAACAAAAACTACCTATTTTGTTATTCTTATATATTTTAAAATTCAATCGTTATCGATTGGTCTAGTTTAAGCCAAAAAAGCCTACATAATGCATTAAATCTCATTTGTTCGTAAGTTCGTCCATTAGATCATTGTGAATAGTACTTTACCTTTGACAGATTTTATGGTTTTACAAACGTCACAGCTTATGTTTCCGAATACGTCAAACATTTGCACACCCCTCAAGCTTTTTTCAATATTGCAGTCAAATGTGAAATTAAAAATAATGAGTGGAAAAGATGTGCCACAATCATATCCTCGTTCTATTTGATATAATTTTGCATCATCTGCTTCTTGCAGATATTGACCTGAAGAAGCAAGAAAAACTTGATTTTATGGTAAAAATTGTGAATGAATCTGGGATTTTCATTTGAATTGTGTTCTTAGATTAAACATTAGAAAGTAGTAACAATATTTGATAAAAATTTATTGGTGTCTCCTAGTTTTCACTTGTGGAAACGGATATCGCAAAATAGAGCATATTACTCGGAAGGCATATTGTGGAACGTACGTCTTTGTGGATCTCACGTATTAATTTTCCACATCTTTAGCATTGAAATGCAATAATTTATTTGACAGATTTGTTTCTACTTATAATAGTTGACCTAGATTTCTGGTAGTTGGGTATTGCCAAATAAAAAATGTTACTTCGGAATAATTGTGGAACGTATTCAATATAAGTGTTAAATTTTACCGAAGGTTAATACTAACCTTATATTAATGGATCTACTTATTTAAGGCTCTTTGGAATTTAATCAGATGGAAATTTTAGTTATTATTTATCGTTCCTTTGAATGAAATCAAGTGAGGATCCGAATAATTTCGCTCTAGTTCGATGTTTTAAATCTTACTGAAATGGTGAGCTCTGAGTGCTCTTTCTTTAGAATAGTTTAATAACGTTACTTATTTCTGGTGGCTGCTTATTCTCGAGCCTTCTTGGAGCTTTCGAGAGCTAATCACAGTCTCCAAAATCTAAGTCTCCAATAAATGATTGCTTTTTGGAGTATTGGATAGTTCAACTGTCACAATTTCACAAACTTCCACAAAAACATGATTTTAAAAACTCACAAACTTTACGAAACCTAATTTGTATGGATTGCAAAATCACAAAACTTATATATAAAAAAAAATATGCTAAAAAAGAACTTCCGCCATTAGGTATTTAACAATCAACTTTCGGGGTGTTCCAATTAATTTTTTTTTTTTTCGTTTCCCACGACCTTGTTTAATAGGAACACCACATTTAATGTTTTCATAAACAGATATCCTTGTGTCAAGAAAACTTTAATACGACACTCTGTTCTTAATCGACAGAGTTTCGAAAATGAATTTTAATATTTTCTCTCAAAACAATATGTCTGCCAAAACCGAATGACATCAAAACTTTCTTGTCTTCCAAAAAATAAAAAAAAACCAGGCCGCAAAATGTAGTTAATTTAATTTATTATATTTTGACTCTACGACTTTATACCTGCTATTGAAGTTCACGCAAAACTTTTGAACTTAAGTGCGGTTCTGGTTTTCCGATGGTAGTGTCTATACGGTCTACCATATTCATTCAAGAAGACCGTAAAAATGTTTTATGTGTCTGGAATAGACTTTTCCCCGCATGCACAAGCACATCAGGATATAAATTTGTATGTACACATGAGAAAGTTGCTTCAATAGAAAATAGCTCCATTAAATGTGATGCATGGACATACCCAAGTCTAGCTATGTAGAGTGCTTTTAGCGGTATAAAACCTAACCCATAACAAGAATACAACCCACAAAAAGATACCGTAATTTTGCCTGACAAACGTTAAAACTTTTAGATTTTCGTGGCAACAAAGTAAAGTAGGTAGGTGGGCATATGGGCATGGGCATGGCTTCAATATTTTCCTCAAATCAAATTGTTAAATAAGTGACAAGTTTATTGTTTTATATCAAAAAAGGTTTACTAACGAAGTATGCTTCATTCTAACAACAAACTTATCTCTGAGTTGCATGCATCAGTTTCAGAACGGCAAGAAATAATTTATTATTTCCAAAAAGGGTTACCTCCTGCAAAATTTTGAATATGAAATCATTGAATATTATCAAGAGATTGTTTGAAACACTTTGGGGATGGTTCAATCCCGTGGACAAGGATATTAATTGAGTTTTGTTTGTTAAAGGTATTGCATACTTTCAGGAGGGTAGGTAGGCTTTTTGTCAGTGTAATTGGGTTTTTCGCTTTTGAGTGGGTACCCTACCATCAGTGAAATGGTTTTATTCTGCTTCTGTATAAGCCCACACTGTTTGGAGAATTAAGCTTTGGGGTGATTCAGCCAATTCATTTCCGTCCACAGAGAATTGAATTGATATACTTGGATAGGGTATAACTATGCCTTTGCTGGTTCGGTCATTTTCAATTTTCGAAAAGATAAAATCCATAGTGCATCATGCCTCTAATGGAGGTTATAGGGCCATTCGTTGGTCTGTGTTGCATTTAGTATACAGTTCTTTGAAAATATTGCTCTTTTGGTCTAGGAGCACATTTCACAGATATGACAACAATTTGCTCAGAGACCGAAATAGCCTGACTTCTTGACAAATTGTGGATTTGGTATAATTCCTATGTGTATTGATACTTCAGCAATATGTTAGACAAGATCATGTATAGGAATACCATCGAACATGAGGAATGTGATTTGGTTTAAGATTCTGTAAGCCATTTAAAACATCAGAGAATTCCAAAATCTACATTATCGGCAAGAAAAAAAGGGTTTTGCTCTGAAAAAGAATAAATTGATTATGAAAAGATAAAACTAATTAATATTTTTTTAATTAGTAAATTATTTTTTTCTGGACAGTCAAATGACATTACGATGATGGAGAAGTCGAAAAAAGTGGGTCTGGAAATTCCGTCCGTCTGTCTGTCTGTATGTCTGTCTGTTCGCGCCTCGGGAGGCTGAACGGGTGGGCCGCCGATTTGCTTCAAATTTGGTATTTAGGATTTATTTGGTTGTCCCTCGGAACAAATTTTTTATTTTTGCTCTAGGTCCAAAAATAACGGCACCTGTCATACAATCTTGAAGACAAAAATTGATTTTCTCAAAAACGGCTCTAACGATTTCGATAAAACTTTCAGAATGCCATTTTTGCAAGAAAATCTATCTCTTTTTGGGTACAAATTTTTTTTCAAAATTTTGTCTAATAACGGTACCTCTCGCAAACTATACATTCGATCTCAATAAAATTTTGGTCACAGGAAGTCATTTTTTTCAATATTTTTTATTAATATGGCATTTCAAAATTTTCAAAAACTTTTTTTTTTGATTTTTTATAATTTTTTCAAAAAAATTTTTGGTTTTCGAAATATGTTGGAAACGGGTACATTGATTTTTTTTTTTTTAATTATTTTTCAAGTGTAAACTACAGATTGCCATATATTTGCATATACTCAAATAAATTTCAAAATATTTTTTGAAAAAGTTTTTCAAAAATAATCTTTTTTTTAAAAAAAACTGGTCCAAAGATTTTCAATATTTTTTTTTCCTAGATTGACGTATAGCTTTGAAATTTTATTGCATACTTAGTTTTTCCGAAAAAACTCTTAAACTAATTTAAAAAATAAAAGAATTTTCGAAATTATTTAATTTTTTGTAATATCCATATATGCAGCCACTACGCAATTGCTTATCATAAGAGCAAGTTCGTGCGACCCAGTCGTGCATTTTATTTTGTATTCTTTTAGCATTTACAAATAAATTGATGATATTGATGTTTTTTTTTTTATACCATATCAATGTTTGTATCATGTTATATGACACAAACAAAATTAAAAAAGGAAAAGTCAGTCTCACAATAATTCATCTCAGATTTCTGTCAAATACCTTTTTTTTTATTGTTTGTTATGAATCACGTTCTCACATTTTTTAATGCCCACCACGTATTGAATTTGAAAAGCCTACCCTCTTACGCTAGTCACTCAAAAAAAAAAAAAAAAATAAAAAAAAACCAAACCAAACCTCTTGTAACCCATTAAATTTAACTTTCCTCCATCATTTATAAATGAAAAGCCATATCCCTTTGTCAACCCAAATTTGAAAACACTCAAAAAACCACACACTAGCACATAATGTTTGTAATATTATAAATCACAAAAGAAAAAAACATTCCATTCAATGAAAACGAGCCTTGTCTTTGTGTTTTGTGTGTGTCGAAAACCCCAAAATCCTCAATGACATGACATAAAAGTTTGTTTTCAAAAGAAGAAAATGACTTCCGAAATGTATATCTCTCATTGAAAGCGCCATTAGCCTTCTTAACATTATTCTGCCCTCATATATACTCGGTCGGTATATTGGCCTTTACACACTACATATGTATGTCCAAAAGGCCAAACACATAACGTTTTCAACATTATCAACCTTAAGACACCACAAACAAAAGCATATTTGTGTATAAAATCTGCGACCCACTGCGACGCCATTACTCTTCCGGTAAATTTGAACTCAAAATGTCTCCCGAAAAGGTGTCAAGCAAAAATCACACACAAACTGAGAAACTGAACGGTAAAGTGGGCTTTTGAATTAATTAACAAAAAAAAAAGAAAAACTCACGAAATAAGGTTTTGTTGGTCACTTTACAATTAAGAAGGGTTGCAGTATGGGGGAATAAGGACCAAGAGAGCTAAAAGGGGTTTAGAAATAACATAAGAATTCCATTCATCACCCCCAACACACACAAAAAAAACTTTGATTTAATAGCCAAACTTGTAAACTCAATTTTGTGGGTGATATTTCGGTTCCTGGTTTCGTTTACCTTTCGGTCGTTGTAGTCGCCTTTATCAAATAAAATAACAAACACACACACACAAACTCATTTGACCCACATTCCTTACTTGCTTACTTTTTTTTTTTGTTGGTCTAACGGTTATTCTATCATCTATTAAGGATGTGATATAGAAACTGATGGATACCTATTTATTAAAGGGAGGGTAAAGTTACCACCACCTGTTGGGTGTTACTGTGTTACTGAGCTTGAGGAAGATAAACATTTGAATGGCCCCCGTCGAACAAGGATCAACATAAAATATGGTAAAGGCTCAGTATAAAACTGAGAGGTTGTTTTGTTAATTTTAGACATCATATTGAAAAAGAAAAAATTCCTTGATTTTTTCAACCACCCGACCCCCAATAAACATCGGCATACTCGTAAATTGAGTACGCTTCGCTCCAAGTGGGGCATGTGAAACTTAATTGAAAGCAACACAACAACCACACTCCCCTCTCAACACGACAAAATTGACGATGATACACGTTTTGTTTGCTGTTGACGTGACTTTTTGTCCCGTCGCGTCGGCTTCGGCGTCGCCAGCGTCGATGGCCGGTGTCTACAAAGGCGGCAACGGCAATGTGTGACTCTCTCATAAATTATTGAAATTGTTTCGGTTGTCGCGATCTAGTATTGCATTAATTGCTTTCGTTTTTTATTAAGAATTTATTAACTTTTTTTTGGGACTTATGTTGAGTGGTCGTTGATGGTCAGCTTTATTTGTGGGTGGAAGAGGAAGTTGTGAGGGGTAAATTGGTTGATTTGATTGAGAATATGAAAGTTTACACAGGTTAATGTGGATAACCTCATTCAACTTGCTAGTAACACAGTAACACGACAGTTTCGGGACGATATGTGTTCCAGTCTATTGTTTGTGTTTGAGCAAGTTGATCCTTATTTTGTGGAGTCAAGGAAGTTCGTTCTCCTATTAATATTAAAGTTGGATGCATTTAATAGAAAAATATAATGTAATGAATTTTGTTGAAGAGAGTTCCATACCTGCAGGTGAATCTAATACATATAGTATTTTCAAGTGCTGTTTAAAAAAAAAATATAAAACTAGAAAACCGCCGCTAGACTAAAGCACACATACAAAGTTTCTTTAAAAAAACACGTTCTATTTCATGAACTATACAAAATTTATGTTTCCCAGCTCGGAACCAAGTGCGCCTGAAGTTTATTAGGACAACCCCATCTTATCCGGTCAAAAAACTAAAAAGATCACATTTTTCGAAGCCCCTTATACAACAAAACACTTTTGAAACTTGAATATCTCGTTGTCAACACCATACGCAATATCAATTTCACTTAAATGGGTCTCTTTACTTTTGCTTGAATTTTAATAATGACTTCAGAATTATTTTGTGAATAGTAAAATTGTGTGGTCTTTAAAGGAGTAAACTCCAAAACATAATTAAGTAAAGCATCGTTTTTGATTTTAAAGTGAGTGTCTTGAGGATAATGGATAGGGAGAATCTCCAATGTGAATAACTGAAAATTTAATCTTCTTAATATCTTAAAGCTACTATCGTTTGTATATTCCTTAGAAACGAGCTCAGATTTTTCAGAGTATACTTTGGTGACCGATTGATTGCTTGCAGTACACGAAAAGGTTCTGAATGTGGACTTCATTGATTATTATGCTGGAAAGCACTGGTCTTAGCTTAATCCTAGTCCAACTTCGGTTCTGATTGTCCTCGTAGATAATTTGCAGCTTCTCAACAGGACAAAGATCAGTGCCGGATTAACCACGTAGCAAGAGTAGCAATTGCTACGGGCCCCGCGCGAAAGGGGGCCCCGCATATTTAAATCCACTCATCTCTGCCTGAGCGTAATTTTTTTTAGTGAAACTTATTAAGATGTGGTATATTGAATTTTTTGATGTCACAAGAACGTGAAACGTTACAACTTTTCGTATTAAGACAATCCACGTCAGACACTCGGTACCCGACTATTTCCTTGGCGTAAATAAATCAACGAATTTCATACGGTAAACGCACAAGTTCTGCAAAAAGTTGCTTGCATAAATGTGTAGAATTTCAGTCGGCCTGATAATCAGCTCTACAAAAAGTCTGACGTATGCAAGCACTCTTACCCGACACTTAGTGTGGATGTGTAGCAGAATTGAAATGGGTCGATTTTAATTGTTAAAATTATCTCTTTATTTGTAAGATTAACAGACTACATTATTTTTAGTATAATTTAGTAACCATATACCAAAAATCTACTTTCTAGAATATAAGTATATTGGGTTATAGAAGTTATGACCGAAAAAAAATATTTTATTACTAAAGTAATAAATTGGTTTAAAATATTAATTATAAAATATAACTTTTTAATATTAATCTTAAAAGAGAGATTTCCTCAAATTGAATTTTCCATAACCATTTCGTAATCCTGATATAGTAAGATCATTACCAAATTCATAAAGAGCAATGCATTCAATAAACTATTTCCAGAACCAAAGAAGTTGAAATTCTAGACGCGAGAGTCTCTATAATTTTTTTTCCGCTTCTACACATCGTTGGAGTCTTCTTACGGAAGCTCTTACTTCGAAAATTCCGATTTTGAAAAGGTTGTTGGATACTAGGTGGTCCGCCAGAGCTGATGCTACGAAGGCACTTTTATGTGGTTTTACCACTATCAAGCAAGTTTTGGATGCCATTTCCAATAATATAGATCAAAAGTCAGAGTGTCGTAATCAAGCTTACGGACTTGTTTCAAAGATGAATAAGTTGGAAACGGGAATAATGACAATTACGTGGAATGGAATCCTAGAACGCATGCAAGCAACTAGTGCGTCGCTGCAATCGTCTAAAATAGACCTTAATACGGGATACAACCTTTATGAATCATTACATGGATATGTCCAAACAATGCGATCTACATTTTCAAATATTGAAGCACAAGCCAAAGAGCTGACAAGCTGTCATGAATATCAGCAACAGCCTTCAAGACGACGCAAGCGGAACACAAAGTACGACGATTTTAGCGGTTATAGTACAATTGACGAATTTGTTGAGAAATAAACACCTGGTAAAAAGTTTGAAATTGAGGTGTTTGTTGTCATTATTGATAGCACACTATCTGCTTTAGACAAACGCATGAAAGAATATCAAAAACTAACTAGCGTTTTTTGAATATTTCGACAGTTAAAATCTATTACAGCAGACGAGATTTAAAAAAAAAACATTGATTATAGTCAGTGCTTATGAAAATGATTTGGAAGACAGCCTAGACAACGAATTAGTGCAGTTTGCCGAGCTGCTGAAAACGGATGTGGCTAGTGCGATTGACAGTACGAAAAACGAAGCTCTGGAAATTCAATATTATAAATTCCTAATGGACAATTCAGTAGAATCATGTTTCCCCAATTTAGAAATTGCTTTGCGCATTTATTTATCTCTCATGATCACTAACTGCAGTGGCGAACGTTCATTTTCGACATTAAAGCGCATAAAAAATGAGTTAAGGAATACTATGAGTCAAGAACGTCTGAATTATCTCGCTTTGATGAATATAGAATATGATTTGCTCAAAAAAATTGATACGAATTGGTAGTATTATTTCTAAATTTGCCCACATGAAATCTAGAAAAGCTACTTTGTAAAAGTTTAAAAAATAATAAGGGAACAGATAAATAAATATAAAATATAAGCATTATTTAAAGTATACCATTGATAAAATATAACATTAGCTATTCCTAAAAATATAATATACTTTGTATTAAACTTAAACTCTGAAATATGTATTGAAAAAAATAATTTGTGTAGTATCATCAGTTTTCAATTGTTAGTTTCCTATCAAAATTATTCTAAATTGCCAGGAAATTTCATCTCAGGCTTTTTGAACTTGTCAGAGCCTAACAGCGCCTATAGTAATTTACTACACTATTAATTACCCACAAAATTGTAACCTATAGATAGCAAATAAACGTATTGAGTATTGAATTGTTTTTTTTACCACTCTATACTTAAGACCCCATAGGTAGTAGATCGAGGGCTCTTTGAAAGAATTTGCTACGGGCCCCGCGCTTGCTTAATCCGGCACTGACAAAGATAGATTTGGAATGAAGTAAATTGTAAATTTTCGAAAGATATTTTTCTTTAAAGCCTAGTTGGAAAAGCTTGTGTAGTAGACCTTTCGTCCATTCGCTATCGATGTGTAGAAAGCAGTCACTTATTTGAGTAGGGGATTCAAAATTAAGTGTTTTCTCTGAATCAATTTAGAAGTCACGCAATCGTCGTTGCATTTTTTTTTTTTTTTGCAGTCCTTCTAAAACTCATTCGCTGAAGAAGTAGCTATCGACAAACTAAGTGTCACCACAAGTGATGGAAATGTTTTCTTCTGTTCTGTCAAATATTTGTCAAGGTGTCTGTCAAAATAAAACATATCTTTAGCCCATTTAAAGTAAGATATCAATTATTGTTCTTTTGTGAAGTGCAGATGAGATGAAAACTGTTCCCGTTAGCAGAACTTGATGAAACAGAAGGATCCATTTTAGTAGAGACGTGTAAGAGTTATTCCTTGTATTTGCTCAGTTACAGACGGCTCGGTCGGCCTCGGTGCCGTTCCGTCTTTATACATTAAAAAGAATACTGATGCAGAAAAATATCCTAAAATACCATATTTAACCCGGTAAAATCGGAGTTGGTCAACCTGTTCACTATGTAGCTTCTAAAGTTTGTTTTTTAGAGGTATAGAACTTTAAGCTGGCAACAATTTTTAACTGGCGGCCATTTTGTCAGCTGACAAGTGATTTATTTTTAGTTTGGTTAGGCATATTTCAACATGTCTGAACAACACTTCCAAATTTTGCAAATTTATTTTTAAAACCGTCGTTCTGTTTGAATGGATACGTCAATAAACAAACCTGCCGTATTTGGAGAGATGATAATCCTCAAGTGTATGTTGAGACCCCGAACCATCCACAAAAACAACATGTCATACAGCTCGTGCCACATTTGATTTGTTGAAGGAAACGTTCAGTGAGAGCATAATTTCGCTGGTCCTGTGAATTGGCCTCCAAGGTCCAAGATAATCCGATAAGCCCAAAACGATTGACCACTTGGAGGACAACATACGCCGCGTTATTGCCAATATACGGCCACAAATGTTGGAAAAAGTCATTACAAATTGGACCTCCAGACTAGACTTATACGTCCGAGCCAGCCGTGGCAGTCATATGCCAGAAATCATATTTAAATTATAATGCCACAAGATTATATTTCGAATAAAGTAAAATTTATGTCAATTTAAAAAAATCACCTTTGTTTTCTTCTATTTCAAAGTTCTATAACTTTAAAAAAAGCACCCTTTGCTAGACAACATATAAGAATTTATATAAGAATTTCAAAGTTAGCATGGCCTACTAGCTTCAATAGTTTTAAAATCTTTGAATCGATAGCTTACTTAAGCCCCTCTTTCTGAAACTCGAGTTTGTGTTAGAATTTTACATTGGAATTATGTTTCAAAAATGCTGCAATACTGACATTGCTTTCTGGCAACATATTTTTTATTGAAACTATAATTGTTGAATTTTGAGGTATCTTTTTACCAAGACAAGAAAGTTTCACAACCTATTCTTCTTCATAGTCCCAATACGACCTCATCACCTTTGTTGTCAAAGTGTCCACACGACGTAGAAAACATGCGATGTGGAACGGAAATTCTGACCCGTTTTCGAAAAACACTAGGAATTTGACTCAAGTTGCTGAACTCGTTCATTGAGTTTTTCTTGTTGTAAATATCAGCGATGGCGCGGAATATTTTGGAAAATTGAATATGTTCAACAACGGTTCATATTTGGTAATTTATATTTTGAGTCCTAAGTTTAATTTGAGAACAGTCGTCGTTGGTTAGGCCAAAAAATTCGGCGAAATCGAATCTTTTGCTTGAAGAAAGACTAGAAGGATTCAAGAATTAAGATTGCACTACAAAAATAGCTAAGGACGATAAAAGTTTGTGCAGTTCGTATTATTTCTAGTTTGGTTTACATGTGAGGTTTCGTATTTAGTTAAGTTGGCAAAAAGGTTATCGATCCCAGTATGTTCTACCCAAAATTATGGGTCTTAAAAACTTCTACTTAAATCTTTTCCTTTTTGAAAACTTTTCCAAAGTATTAATTCCTTCCGCAAGGATAATTCTGTTCTGTTTTACAAACAAATCTTGTATTTTCAATCAATTCGATTTTTTTGGAGTATTTGTTGGATACGAATATCCAAATTTCGCTAGTCATAAAATCTTCCCAAATCCAATTCATTTGCATACTTCTGCTAGCTGCTACTTAAAAAATAACTTACATAGATTTCGTTAAAATCGGATCTAATTTAAAAACACGTTAAAAGCCTGTACATAGGCTGTTGGCCCACGTCGCCGGCGACTATATTGATAGCATTTACAATTCATAACGTATTAACTTTGTATGCCCTTAGCAATATTTTGAAGTACAGTCAGACAAGAATCACATTATACTTCCCAGTCAGCGCGGGAAATGATTTTATCATTTTTGAAAGAAATCAAGCACAGACATCCTGACACACATACCTACACAAAAAAAAAATTCCCCTAAATATTCTATGCAAATTCTTAAAATCTCAGATCTAAAGATCTGACATCAATATAATTATGTTTATCAGCTTTCTAATCAATATTCATTTCATTTTCTTTTCTTTTTTTTCAGGACACAGAAAATCAAATGCCTTTCTGGATGTGCCATCACTTAATATGCATCATTTACAAGTGAGTGATGGAGAGGATCAAGATGTAGATAGACTTCGAACATTTAGCTCATCAAAAGGAGGTGAGTAACACTCTTCCATCTTATAATGTGCCACTGGCACTGAATCAATTATTCTGAAAGCACACACACAGTCTCTGATATATGTATATAGCTATATATATATGTACATATATATTTTTTTTTTTTAATTCTAAAAATAAAAACAAGAAGAACAAAAGAAATAAAGTGCACTTCTGGGTCGTACGAGCTTGTTCTAATGTGTTAAAATGGTCTTGGCTGCTTGAGATTTTGGGAAAAAAGCGTAAAAAAAAATCATATGAAATTTTATAAATCACTTTAAAATCAATACCTAAAACGTTTTTTAGAGAAAATGAAGTAAGCCATCAGGTTTCTTTTACGTTTTTGAATTTTTAAGAAAATTTTTTTCAAAATCGTTCGACCAGTTTTTTCAAAAAAACAGTTTTGTTTGAAAAACTTTTCGAAAATATATTTCAAATTTTTTTTGAGTATGCCAACTTCTAGCGGTTTGTAGTTTTTATCAGAAAAATAAAATAAAAAATATAGATTAAACCGTTTTTGCAAAAAAAACAAAAGTTAAAAAAAATTTTGAAACTTTTTTTAAAAACTCAAAAAAACATTTTTTTGGAAAATTTAAGAATTTATATAATTTCTTTTATAAAAGTGCTTCTACATTAAAAATTTCATCGAAATCCGTCAAGTGGCTTACGAGAAAATCGGATTTCAAAAAACCGGTCCTATGGCAGGTACCGTTATAAGACTTTTCCTGAAAAATCTGTTCCAACCAAAACATAAAGTTTGCGAAGTTTTATCAAAATCGTAGGAGCCGTTTTTGAGAAAAATTAATTTTTCACAAAACAATCGTATGGCAGGTTCCGTTAGTTTTGGAGCTAGAATGCTAATTCCAAAAAACCCTCTGTAGGACGTCATAATAATACTATCTTCCAAGTTTGAAACAAATCGGTCCAGCCGTTTAGGCTGTAACTGCCGATACAGATGGACGGACAGACAGACAGACAGACAGAATTGTCGGACCCACTTTTTTAGGCTTCTCTATCATCGTAATTTTATGTTTGATTGTCCAAAAAAAAATTTTTTTTTACGAATGAATAACTTGCCTTATAGTACCTATAATCGCAAGTAAAAAGAAGAAATTAATTTAGAGAACTCGTAATCGTGTATATTAAGATGTCGAAGTGACATTTTTTTCTGTTTTGTCAATTAGTGAATCATCATCAAAGGAATTTTTTCTACGACTGATTCTGATGTCATCAAATACACATCATCTCCTCCTAAGCACTTAATATCGAGGATGAAATAAATAATTAATTTCAAGTGTCATAACAAATTTGATTTTTGGTGTTGTATTCAATGCAAATCTATTTAAGAAGAATTCGAATTTCAACATTCAAAGAATGCCCATTTTTATTAATATTTCATTAAAAAGAGATAAATTGTAACATTATTTACATAATAAATATGTCCTTAAGGACCTCTCTTTCAATCGCTCTTGAAGAAACCATTTTAATGCTTAAAACATTAGAAACGAAAATTTAACTTCTTTGAGGAAATTGATATTTGTGACCAGAATAATTGATGAGCGTACAATAGTTTCCTTTTTGGATCAGATCCTTAAAGGTATATGTACGTACCATTGTTATGTGTTTTGTAAGTTAAACAAAAAGCTGTCCCATTCCTGGTGAGAATTAGGTCCTGTATTTCTGCTTCTTCATTAAAATTCACCTAAGCATGCCAATTTGAATTCATTTTGGAAAACCCTTTAAGGATAACATCCTCTTAATTCTCCAAAGATGATGAGAACTCTCATGGCCTTTTTATTTACATCATGATGAAATTTATAAAATAACCTTAGGGAAGCAGGAACGAATGAAATGAAATGGGATCACATCCTGAGTGTCACTCTTCTATAAAATAGAGGCCAAGAATTATGGGCACGCATAAATGAAAATGGAAATATTATGGAAAGCTTCCTGACAAGAGTATAGGCTTAGCACTTGTTATACGGACGAGGACATGTATCCTATGGTTTGTGTATTGTTGTATCTGTAAGAAAGATAAAAACATAATAGAATGGCATAAGGAACAGATTTGTGCTTATTTTTATGTTTTTTTTTTTTTATAAATTTCAAGAGTGAAAATTTTATATGAGAGAGGCAAATAATATAAACAAAATTGATGAGCTTTGTTTAGATTTAGAATAGGAAGTTCTGTGGAAGCATTTTGAATATGTGTGTCTTTGAAAAATTAAGAAAGCAAATAGAAAAAAAAACTGTGTTTCTATCAAATAAGTACCGATACAGATAGGTAGATAGACAGAAGGACTGACACACACACTGAATTGTCTATAATATCCTGCCTTACTGGTATCTCGATTTCACGCTTAGCTTAAGCTTAGCAAACTTTGATCGAGCGTAAAAATAATTTTAGCATTAAATCCGAATCTTCGTGAAAAACAACGCATTTTGTTAATTTCGACACGTGAACACGCGACATACAGATTCAAAACATCTTTCTTTTTTAACGTTCCATCGATAATTATCGCCTCAATAAAATTGTTCATAAGAGTTCTTGTTCTATTGAACAATCGAGATTGATTTATGTTACGCAACATGATGATGACTAAGCCTTCTCCTCATTGAAAACTGCGAGGTGGCAAACCGGGCCATTTAAAATATTTCAAGAATTCTGCCAGAGAGCTTGTTACTTTATCTTGTTTGATATATTTTTTTTTACCTCCAATATGGTTCGTTTCATTAGCCAGTTTCGGTTTCTTTTTAAGCTCTGTACTGCTTCTATTAGGTTAACTGGCAGAAATTATTATGCAATGTGATGATTAATGGAGAGTTTTCAACAGCGATGTTCGCATTTTCAATATCCACAATTGCTGCAGAGACAGATCTGCAGTTCAATCATGTTGAAAATTAACTCACATCTAAGACTTCAATCGGAGGGTTTGACAAATATACAAGTACGCGGTACATTTTGACTATCACGAAAATGTTTAAAAAGTTCTGTCCAGCGTGTTAAGTGATCTTAAGTTGGTCATCGTGTAATCGTCCGAAATCAAAAATTTTACAATCTGTAGAAAAATTGAATTGCGCTGTTTTTGGCAGTGTTATTGCTACTGGTTTTCATGTTGAGTGACGATTTCAGTATGCGCCTTCTTTAACAGTTGCTGTTTATCCAGTTCCAGATGAAAACAATACCAGCGCTACTCTATGCTTTCAATAGAATCGACACCAAAGGCAGTGACATAAGAACGCTATTCCATTTCCTTCGAGAGCATCAAGGAAGTTCTACTTTTGACACCTTTTTTTAAAGAATCGAATAGTCAAGCCCTTACGCAACAACCGAATCTTTCGAAATAAAGGGTGTTTCCTTATTCGATGGCATTTATTTTCGAAATTATTGTTGGGCATATACATACTTATATCTACCTGCAGAAAAAAATGTTTTGAAGTTAGAGTCTATCTCCTTTTTTTTTGTTTTATTTTTTAAGACTTCGAAAATAAATATCCGATGATTCCAAAAATACTTCAAATTTATTTACACGCAGTTAGAAAGGCTTTTCTTATCTATTGCCAAAAGAATAGTTTCATCGCCTATCACAGATTTAATTTGGTAAATTTTGTGACGGAACTTGGTCTCCATACCCTTACAAGATCCAACTCACCCAGGAAATCTAAGTTCATGACCATAAGACAACGCCGTTTATGTTTGTTCTCTGCCTGGCCTTTCAAACTTTTGGAAGGGCGTCCGAAATTTGGCCGAAAAATTATCGGTAGGTATACGGGAATACCAGTTCACACGAGGTTCACCAGGTGACAATGCATCATCGCGAAGATTTGCAGTTTGGTAGATTTCGGGACGACGCGACATCATTGGTCCGTATTTTTTTTCGAAAACGACCTTGATGAGGTGATCATCATTAATGGCGAGCGTTAAAAAACTATGGTAACCATGTTCTCATGGGCCAAATTACACCATATAGATTTAGAAGACTTGTCCTTCCAGCAGAATGACGCGAGGTAAAGTCCCACAGAGCGGACTTCTCCATTAAAGTCTTGAATGTTATGTTATTTATTGAAGAGGTGACGTAAATTGGCCACCACGGTGATGCCATTTTGGATAGAATAATTCTTCTTCTGAGGTTTCCTCGCTCTTATTGAAAAGCCCTTTATAGAATTATTTCACAAAATCAATCATCGTTTAAGAAAAGATCCGACGACTGGGTGGCACGAACTTGCTTTTATGCTAGGTATTTGCTTAGGGGCCATGTATTTAAAAAAAAATATGTATACATAGAAAAATCTTTAATTTTTTTAAGAGTTTTCTTGGGAAAACTAGTTGAGCAAAATATTTCATTGCTTAATATCTAGATAGAAAAAAAAATATTGGAAATCCAGTTTTTTAAAAAAACTTTTCGAAAAAAAAATTACAAACAAATTTTTTTTCAAAATTGTTAGAGCCGTTTTCGAGAAAATCAAACTTTTTGATTAGGTACCGTTATTTTTCGACCTAGAGCAAAAAAAACCTTGGGGAATTCCAAATAATTACTAAATACCAAGTTTGAAGCAAATCAGCCCATCCGTTTAGGCTGTAGAAATGCAAACAGACAGACGCATGGAATTTCCGGACCACACTTATTTCGACTTTTCCATCATCGTAATGTCATGTGAGATTGTTATCTCAATTTTTTTTTTGGACGAATCTATAAATTGCTTTATGTGTAGTATTGTAATATTTTAGTCTAGGTTCGAAAATAAAACTTATTTTCTTTTACTTTTAAATCACTACTTCTATCTTTATAAATCAAATTCACTTTTATCTAAGCTCAAACTATTTATTTATCTTAGCACCACTATTTATTCAACATTTAATCGTCACCACGATTAAAATAAAACTGTCCCGCTTCAGTTTGAGATGTCCTATTTATACTGGTATAAAGGTTTTCCAAAAATCTAATACTCGAACCATTCAGAACATTCAAGATGCTTTTAAAGCTTTCAGAGATTTCAAATTTCATGATGCTCAAGTACAATATTGGTCAGAATTATTACAGCATAATAATTGCTGTGGTATAATTTTGGGCGAATTGTAAACAAAGTCAAAAACCATTTATATAACAGTATCTATGATCGCAAGTACAAAAGTACCAGCAACCTGCCACCCAATCAGCGGAAGGTCGAAGTTGGCATGATACATAAGTCTTAGAGCCTGTTTTAATTTCTGTTTTATCGTAATGTCATGTTAATTTTTTAAACAATTTATTTTGTATTAAAAATAAAAACAAATTGGTAATGCTACCAAGTTTACTTTTTTCAGAGATCAAAATTTTTACCTTAATCATGTCATAATTTTGATACTTTTTTGTTTCCAAACACAATGCAAAAGGAACGCTCTTAATTCATATGTATGTACATATATATGTATCAACCTTCATCTTCAAAACAAATTGAAATAGTTTTTTTTTTGTGTTATAAATTGCATTCGATTTGAATTCATAACAAATTGCATATCATTCTAAAATAGCACTATGATGTTTCACCGTGCAAAATCAAAAACCAAAAACTTACAATTTTCAATAGAAAAAAAAAAAACTATTAAAATGAGGTTATGTTATGATTTATTATGTTCGTCTGGGATATTGATTGACTTAACATCTGACAGATCATCAAATAAAGCAGAATTCCTATAAATTTTAAAAATTAAATTATAGTTTATAGCTTTTTTTCTCTCATTTTTCACGAAACAGTAAAACATATTTTTAAATTGTTTGGCAGGCGGAGCAGCGCACGATTTTTGTGTTAAGACTCCCAAAATAGAAATTGCATCTTAAACTAAACAATTTCAATAGAAAATCTCAATTATTTTTCATCTTTGCATCTTTGAGATTGAAAGCCACAACTATGTATTTATATAGGGATGTTGAGGTTGATGAATTGAAATAAAAGCAAACAAAACTTTCGATTGACAAAATATGGCACCGCGAACAATAATACTCACTCACACCCCCAGTCAACCAAGCACGAAGAACTTTGGACTTTTTGAGATTTTTTTTTTTTTTTGATTAAAAACATTTTCTCAAAAACTTTTAAACATTTTAACTTTTTTTTTTTTATTTTGTTTATTTTTCTCATATTCCGTGATGGCTGCTATTTAATTTTATGTTGTTTTTGTATACTGGGTTTGTCTTTTATCTGACAAAGCGAATTTTGTATTTAAATTTGTCTAAAAGAGTCGGGCTGATTTTGATGAAACAAGTCATGAATTTTTGAAAAATGAAAAAAATATTTTTCATTCTTCCGACTTCAGACATATTATAATGAGACATTGTTCTTGTTAATTGCCAAAGAATATTAAACTTTACAACAGAAACAGTTTTTGGTTTTGAAAATAAAAATTAGAACATTCACATGAATTTATTTCAAGTTCTCGGTCATGGCATGGCTCATATAATTTGTAGATGGAATATTTTCGAGCACCAAAGTGGAAAGTACGTTTAAAGTCTACCTACATAGCTACTTCTAAAGATTTGCTTCAAATCACTTGGTATAGTGTATATAATGGTGTAGGTGTTTTTAGAGGCGTAGAACTATAAAATGAAATATAACACAGATAAAGCGTGTCAATTGCTAAAAATGTCGTAATGGCCGAACTCATATGTCCAGAACTCGAATTTATCAAATGTCAATTGTGGCTGGTGCTGTCTGACATATTGTGCAGTCTTGTTGATACCACATATAAGTAGTTGATCATGATTCTACATAACGGTCTCCATTGACTGTAACCATTTTATTTATATCTTATAGTAAATTCATCGAACATTTTATTTTAGTTCTGAACGTCGTCAATGGCGGCGCTAGTTGTATTATCTACTTTACATAGGTATATTGTTGTTTTTGCTTCCCATGGAGTTTAGACAAAAACCACTCAAATAACTATCCAATCAAAGCTTGTGAACGTCGTCCATAGATGCCGCACAAAACGTTCCGCTTCTTGGGAATACTATAGATTTATTTATTTTATTTACATAGCTAAAGACTAGCTTCAGATATAAGTACTTATGTCTATAATAAGAGTACAATTATATAATTGAATACAAGTTTGACTGAAATTTAGATGAAAAATTTAACGATTGGTCAAATAAGTTATTACATCTATTATTGAGAAGATTAAATAATTCAAACATTTTGTTTAAGGGAGAAAATCGTTCATAATTAGTACGAAAGCTTGGGACATTTATGCAGCTAGGTTGATTCCTTAAGTTTCTTTGAGGAATATTAAAATTTATTCGAGACAGAAAGTACAAAGAGTCTATGTTACCATTTATTAATTTAACGATAAAAACAAAACTTAAATAAGAACGTCTATTGACAAGGGATGGCAAATCAATTAGTTTCAGTCGACTGATGAATGCGGGAAGCTCGTAAGGATTTTCCCAACCTAAGCCCCGCAAGGCGAATCGCAGAAATCTTTTTTGAACACGTTATAACCTTAATATATGACATTCGTAATGGGGTGACTAAACCTGGCAAGCATATTCAAGAATGGGACGAACAAATGTTATAAAAAGCTGTTTTGTAACAAAAGGATCTGAAAATTGCCGTGACTCTCTCTTAATCCAGCCTAGAATTGAATTGCCTCTATTTGATATGGAGTTGATGTGCTGAATAAATTCAAGCTTTCGATCTAATATGACGCCAAGAACATTTACGTTTTCCATACAAGATAGGGAAATTCCATTTAACGAATAATTAAATGGAGTTACTAAAAGTTTTCTTGTGAGGCTCATAAAATTACATTTATTTATACTAAGAGACGAGCAATTACGAACACACCAGTCAAAAAACGAATTAAGGTCGGATTGCAACATTTCACAATCACTAATACTAGAAATAGTTTTTAAAATTGTCACATCATCCGCGTAAATGAGGCATTTAGAATACTTCAAGATAGATGGTAAGTCATTAATAAATAAAATAAAAAGTAGAGGTCCTAAATGGCTACCTTATGGTATTCCAGAGTTAACTGTAAAATAATTTGATGGACAATCGCTAAACAACACTGCATAAGATCTGTTTAATAAATAAGATTGAAGCCACATAACAAAATTTTCGCTAAAACCAAGATTTCTTAGCATTTTTAAGCAAGATCTTATGTGAGAGTTTATCAAATGCTTTACTAAAGTACAGTAGAGCGACCTTTTGTAAAGCCATGTTGATTCGGAACAATGACTGATTTGACATAGAAACACAGAGATTCACAAATAATAGCTTCAAAAAGCTTCGGAATAACCGATAGTTTGGCTATAGGCCTATAGTTTTGAATTTCGTCTTTTTTACCTTTTTTGTGTAAAGGGATTATGAAGGATTTTTTCCAAATACACGGAAATTGACAAGAAAACAGAGAACAATTAAAGAGAGTGGATAAGGGTAAAAGCAAATTATTTGTGCATTTTTTTAAAATAATAGAAGGTATACCATCCGGACCTGGTTTACAATTCTCGTCAAGATTAGATATGAACTTAGCAATGTTATCAGAATTAATATTGAAGTTTATATCAGTCAAGTAAGATAATGATTTCAAAAAGCCAAAATTTTGGCTATTTTCGTCAAGTATATCACAGTTCGAAGTATCACAGTTTAAAGTATCACAGATGTTAGTATCACAGTTAAAGGCATTTTGAAAAAAGTCTGCAAACAATTGTGTAATAACACGAGGGTCATGACTAGATATATCGTTTGACTTAAGAACAGACGGATATGGACAAGACTTCCTTTTACTATTTATAAAATTCCAAAAATATTTTGGATTCATTTTAACATCTCTTTGTACCTTCTGCAGATAATTCGAATATTTTAAACTTGAAGATCTATTGAAATTTTCACGAGCACGGCAAAAGTTTTCAAAATCGGCTTCACTGCGAGATAATTTATAAACTGACCAAAACTTGTTTCTGAGGTTTTTAAGGCTTTTAATTTCACTATCATACCAATCTGGAACTGATGATCTCGATTTTACAGAAGTTAGAGGTACACATTTTAAAAAACAATCAAACAAGACATTATAAAATTCAAAGACCATAGTGTTCACAGTTAAACAATTTTTGAGATATGACCAATCAACTTGTGACAGCAGCATATTTAATTTGTTAAAATCTGTCTTTTTAAAATTGAAAGTGTAAAAGTTTTCATTAAGGTCAGAATGAAATATTAAATCAAAAGAAAGAGAAAAAGATAAAGATGGATGATGGTTATCTTCAACTACTAAATACAATGCTGTAACCCTCTGGCCGTATTGAATAGAAGTGAGGACCAATAATTCATATCAAACTGCCACTTTTTCGGGAAGTAAAACATCTCAACAACAACGGCTTGAGTATTTTCGTCGTCCCAATTGTGGCAGTTTACCTTTATTGACGTGGACATTCAACCATAGATGAGCTTCATCGTTGAACAGAATTTTCTTGATCAAATCGGGCATCGGGGTCAGCAGCAAACTTAAGAATCATGATTTTCGAAATAAATTTGCACAATTTGCATGCGTCGTTCAAGCTTTAGATAAATCACATGACAGATGAAAAAATGGATGTCAATGAAAACAGTGCTGCCAACTTAAAGTTCTCTTTACTTTTAAAGGGACATTAGTATATTATTCGGGAGACCGCTGGACGTTTGCGCTGACTAACTCATTTCGATAATAAAGTTTTATCATTTGGACGTGATGGTCAACTGTTAAGCTTAACGTGCTCATTTGACATATATAAGTCAACAACCAAAATGGCCGCCATAGGCAGCCGAAATCTTTTAGTGTCAAATATTATTATTAATATGTAGATGGATAAAAGTACAACGAACATTTTATTAAATATTCAGTTTCAATTAAATTTTTGATTGCATTTCTCATATTTTTTTTTTTGACTTGTTAAAACCGGATGAGCGGTTAAGAAAAAATATAAATCGGGCTGTGGTCAAAATTCTAAATTCCGAAATTTCGTTTTTAAACGAAATCATTTTGATAATGTTGTTAAAATACAGACATTAAAATAAAACATCAACATGAATAACAAATAAAATTTCTATTGTACTTAACCTCAATTTATTTATATTTGTTACAATTTAGATTATTTTTTAAAATATAAATATGCGGGCATAAACAAAATAAATTAAATAAATAAAACCGAAAGAAGACCTTTAATTGCATATTATACATACAAGATGGGCCAGAAGAAATCATCCTATTGGAAGATGCTCTTGTTTTTGCAAATGGCCGCCAATGCAAATCTGTTTTGACATTTGTGGACTAGACAGATGCAGAATACAAGTGAACAAGTAATGGAGCGATGCATGAATCGACATGAACCGATATTTTGAAGGCGGCGTTCCCGGGTCGCATCATCTCTCGTTTTGGCGATTTGCACTGGCCCGCAAGATTACCCGATTTAACCGTTTCAGACTTTTGTTTGTGGGGTTTTGTGAAGTCCCGTGTTTACGTGAACAATCTCGAGACTCTGGAAGCCCTCAAGGACAACAATCGACACGAGTTTGAGAATCTGTCACCCAAAGTTCTCGCTGAAGTGATGAAAAATGCCATAAAACGGGCAATCAATTGTGACGGCGGCGCCCATTTGGCCGATAACATCTTCTCGACTTGACCAATACAATTCTAAAGGTTCAAATAAACATAATCAAAAACAGGATAGAAGTTTTACATTTAGAAAAAAAAAAGCCAAACAACATCGGATGGATGACTTCTTTTGGTCTACCCTGTATATATAACATTTTTGACCTTTTTCAAGCTTGATAAGCAAATATGACTAATTTAAATGAAATATAAATCTGTATTGAACATATTAGTTTAATCCGTGAACTAACAACCCATTAAATAATTTTTCACGCCAATTAAAACACTACAAAATACTTAAAGGACTTAAAAAATATTGCATTCAAACATAAAATATTCTTCCAACCATCAAAAACAAATTTTTTTTTGATACCATCAACCAAAGGCAATTAAATAAAATAATATTTCGAGGCATACATCAGACCTTCCCACGCTCCAATATTATAGTGTAAACAGTGCAGTTGAAATGCTAACAAACAAAAAAAAATATATAAAAAAATAAATACAAATGCCGAAACTCAATAATTTTGCAGGCGATTAAAAATCATTCATGCGGTTTTTTACACAAAAGCTAAACAAACAGAAACAAATTGGAGAAAAAAAATTCTGTTTATTCAAAAATTAACAATAAATGTTAATTTTAATGTTCTACAACCTTACTCCCGCCTCCCACCCCCACTTTGCTATACCTTTATAAAGGAAAACATGATTTTTAATACTTAAACAGAGCTTCTTGCAAACGTAAATAAAAATTGTTAAAGTGAGCAGAGCATACGTCATCAGCAGGTAATTTTGGCAATATACATTTTTCACTTTTCGACGTCCCCGCCCGGGCGCCATACACACCACCATCATCTTGAAAAAAAAAATCCATAACCAAACCATATGGTGTTTCCATTCCAATGCCTTGTAAGGGAAATCTCTTACAGCACCGCTATAATTTCTCAAACAAAATCACCTATACCTATGAACGTTTATCACCTGCCCCTCCCTCACCACCCGTTTGCCAAATATTCCGCCCATTTAGAAAACATGAATTCCTGTGGAATGTGTTTGCGTGTGGTTGATGTACTGTACATATTTCCAACGATACCTCTATAAGCAGCAAAGCAGGAGTAGGTAAGAGTCCCAAAAAATAAATAGAGAGAGAGAAAGGAATTAAGGATTAGTAGGGGACCGCCTGAAATAAAATAAGCCAAACGAATGAAAGTGAACATCAAACGAAGAAAGCAAGACGAATTAGATTGAACCAAAGCCTGACAAAGTGGAAAATCACAGCAGTGATCAGGAGTAGCTGTACAGGAACAGGAACATGAGAGAAGTAAAACCAAAATGGCGAAAAATGGAGTTCCGCAATTTATTTATTTTGTTTCAACTTTTTTTTTTTTTTTTTTTTTTTTTTTTGATGTCATACCAAATAAAATGTTTAAGAAGCCAGAAAAAAATTGGGATCCTTTTTAATATGTCAATTGGAGAAATTCCAGGATGTAAGTACTGTTGAAGCGGAAAACAGATGTGGGATAGGTTTCATTTTTTGTTTTAAAATTTAGTATGGGGATTGGAATGGTTGATGAATTTTCCAACATTTCCGTTTATGAATTCATATTGACTTTGATTAATGGTTTGAGTTTTTCGGATATGAAGGACTCTTTTTGTAGTTTTTGAGTTTGTTTTTAGGGACCAACGATGAATTAATTAATGACATAAGTTGAGCTATATAACATCTTACAATATTAATGATGAAGGGTCTTTGAGATAGATTCATTTTAAAGATAACTACTACTAGTGGAAGAAATTAATTTTAAATCCTTAAAGTCGAGGACAGTTAAGGAGTACCAATTTTGTATTTGGGTGAATCAATGATACTGATAGAAAAAACTATATGCTTAAAATTTTTCGGATAGGAATAAGTACGAGATTTTGATGTACAATGGTTAGTGTATCGGACTACCACGCCGAAAGCTCTGCCGTTCAGACTTGGCGATTAATGTTCTTTTAATTCCTGCCGAATATCAACAGATACAAAGAAGAACGGTTGAGACCGCAAGTCAGAGGTCCCGGCCCCGCTGGGAGCTGTCTTACAAAAGTAAATAACAGTGACAACCTGCGCATTTAACATTCATGAAGTTCGACATTAAAAAAGATTCTCTGTTCTTAAACAAACGTTTGAAGTTAATCTCATGGGTAAGCTCTGTTGGGTATTCCTCGAATATCCTTTTAAAAATCTTCCCTCAAGCAATGGACTAGAGCTCTCATGATTATCTCAACCAAAAGAGTGACTTCCTAAGAATAAAAGTCAGATATTGATATTATTGGAGGAACAATGTGAGCTAACCGAGACTTCCGAGCCTTTGGAGTTAATTTTCCTTTGTCCAACTAAGAATATTCAAGCTGTATCTGCAGGAAATCTTTGGTCTGAGTTTCTCTTGTTACACCGTGGAGTTCCACAGGGCTCCGTTTTTACACCGCTTCTTTTTTTCGCCCACGTTGCGCCTATTTTACGGAAGATATGGTGGCCCTATACCGTCGCCTCTTCTATACGTTTGATGTCCAAATTTGAGAAGAACTGTTCGGTAGTCAACCATTTGCCAACATTCGTAGGTTAAAGAAACGTAAAAACGTCTGAGAACATGGCCGCGGTCTGTAAAAGTGTACAACTGAACAGAGGTAGTCGATTCCTCGCCATGCGAAAGAATTCGCAGGCTTCAACTTTCCGGATTAGAGACTACATCCGTACAAAGTCCAACTGACCCAGGAGTTCTCAGTTCATGACGGCCACTTTTCGCTTATTTGGATTCCGAATTTTTGAATGAGAACCCCAATTTTGGCCGAAAAATCAATTATTTAGTGACAAAACGTATTTTTGGATGAGTGGGATAACAACAACCCAAACGAGGTTCACCGGGTGATAACGGATCCTCGAAAAGTTAAAGTTTGCTGGAGATTTTGGGCCTGCGGATGGCGTCATTGGTCCGTAATGACGTAATGAAGGCGGTCACAGTCAATGGCATGCTCTGCAGTACGATGATCACCAATTTCTTATGGCCCAAATCAAACCAAATAGACATAGACTACATGTGGTTCCAGCAGGATATAGCACTACGTATGCCACGCAGTGGACGCCACTATTGACATTCTACAAGAACGATTTGAAGATAAGGTTACCCCCGGAAAGGTGACGGAAATGAGCCACCAATGTCATGCGATTAACCCCACTAGACTTTTTAATGTATGAGTTTCCTGAAGTCAAATTCAGCTGGAACTATGTGAAGGAGTCATTGGAAATTGCCCGATCAAATCCCTGCCGCCGTTAGAATTCGATGAAAAGATTCGAGCAATGTCATAATTTATACTTAATGGCATACATGATCCTTCTTAAAAATAAAAAAATAATTGTTTATACCGTACACACAGCATGATTTATTTCGTTTCAAAATTGAAAAAACTTACAAAATACGATAAATGACAAAAAACGTCAGTTTTTGAATTTAAACAGGTTAAAAAGCGTGGCGTCGAATCAAATTTTTTTACGAGATTCCAAAATTCTTTCCGAAACTTTATCATTTTATAAGACTTAATAGATTCTTAACAATAATTTATCCTTTTGCCAAAAAGGTTACTTCGAAATCATACGACTTTCTTCAACTCGGATGTCTCACCAATACAGACAGTCTAAACTCAAGACTCGCCAGCCTATTTACTATAGTATTACTAAACAGAAGGCAGGTGTCAAGGAGCCGTATTATTACTCAAGATCTTTGCAACATGAGTAAAAAGCCAACACATTTTGTGAATTGAAATATCAAATTGTATTTTTGATATAAGTTTTAAGTTGCCATTTTGCAAAAACCAACAGTTTCAAAACAAAATGGCAGACGAATTGAATAGTTTTTCATCCATGTTTTAAAACGTCAGCACTTTAAGAAACTTAAGATTCCACAAAATTTTACCATCTTTCGAAATGTGTCCTTTTCCAAAAGAAAAGTCTTTTGTGAGTTCAAAATTCAAGATTTATATTCAAAACTATATCAAACAAAACTTTGGAATATTTTGCTCTCAAACCACAGCCGCACAACAAAAAAAAGTTCACCTTAAATATACTTCCTGCAAAGAACGAACATTCCATCAATTTTGTTTTAATTATATTCTCATCTGCCAACATCCTGTTCCTCCTATACAAACCACCATCTGACCCAGACAATATTATGATTTTAAAATACAGGTAATTAATTCCTCACATTTACAAAGAGCACTTTGTTGAGAAGTCTCTAATTAACTTGACAATTCTTAAATACAGGAAGCAGAGAAGTTCAAATAATGTTGTGGTTACATTTTAGGCATCAGGATTCAATTTCTGCTTTCAAAACCAGACCCACCCAAGTAACCTGCTAATTAATGATTTGTTGATGTCTTGAGCATAAGACTTGTTACTTTTGAAACACACTTAATAATTGCTTAGGCAATATTTCAAAAAGAAACTTACAAAAAAATGTGTGTAAAAGGGATTTTTTTTTTGTTTTGCCTGCGATTTGGATGCGTGAGTGTTTGTGAAACAAAAACATAAGAGTTTTCTCTTAATTAATGTAACCTTGTAAATATTTGTATGAAAATTTGGGATCTTGCAATAAATCATTCAAAAACATAAACAATTTCTGATTTATTAATAAAAATAGAAGAAAATGAACATATTCATTTAATTTTTGCCTCTAAGTTTTCTGAGAGATCATCGGAGCATATTATTTTATTTGTGTGTTTTTATTTCAGCACGGTTCAGATTTAGCGAACAAATTGATTTAATATGCCATAAAATTTGTATTTCAATATAAAATAGAATATTTTATTATTTTTCGTAACAATTCAATGAATTTCAAATCTAAACAAATTCAGGGACACACGTTTTCAAATTATGTAGGTGATTTGGAAGCGTCTTGAGTCCTCGTCTCCCCGTCCCGTGTATCCTTATCCATCAGTACAGACATATACCTAGATACAGACCGCCAACTCACCAATACTGTCTTTCTTTTTGCCTACAACCTGAAAATCAGCTGATGTGCCATTTATTCTGAGAGTGTTACGCTCTCATGTGCTTGTTAAATGGGAGCTGTAAGCACAAGACAAAAATAAATGGCACACGCAGCACGCAGGGATTGCTGCCATCACAAAATGCATAGACAGAGATGTACACGGCGTAATCACAGACACGAACAAATATTTTAAGGGTGTTTCAGGCAAGAGGGGTACTATTTGGCGGTCTGTTTCTATATATCTGTGCCCATCAGTAACTTGCCTAGCTGGCATTTGAACTGGAGGACGGTTGCACGAAACTGTCCCAGGATTGACTTGACAGATTTAAGTAGTTTTCCAGAGGAGTGCTAGCTCATCCCGTATTTCTCTATAAAAATGATTCCCATCTTGTCCTTAGTAATTGATGTTTGGCAGAGGGGAACCATGCACTTTGCATAGGTGGAAATTTTATGATTATTGGAAGGATTCTAAAGGCCAAACCATAATTGAAGAATTGGTACATTCGTTGCCTTCCGAAACAGTAGAAATACCCAACCCGAACCGGCCAAAATCATCCTCTTACTCGTACACCCCCTTTACTCTTTCGTTTAGTTATGGTAACTTAACTGTGCACCCCACCCCAGCTCAAGAAAACTGCAATTTCTGCCTCCCTACCTTCTCTCATAATTGCAGTCTTGGACTTTTTCTTTGAAATTAAAGTGACGAACCACAAAGTGTATCAGTTATTATTTGTCGATGATCTTACATTTCAGAAAAAAAAATTGACGTAATGTTGAAAATCTTGGAGGGAAATGGGTATAGTATGAAATATTTGTATGCTATCCATTTTCTGAAGAGCACATGTCTATTCCAGACATTTATTTGAATTGAACAGTGATTCTCAAGTGTGAACAGTTTTAATATCTGGGATCTATGATAAATGGTGAAGCACACTTGTGATAATGACGCATGGGCGTGGTGTGGATTCAATCGGGGGAAAACTACACGTACTTCTGTGACTGAAAAATGCTTCCTAACCTGAAGGGAACACTCTACTCCTCAGCAGTTGACCAATGCATAAACCGTTTTATAGTAAATAAATAGCATCTGCAATTAAAAAGGTGCTTCGTATGACAGCAGGAATAACAAAGCTTGAAACCCGAGGAAGCCTTCACGTCAAAAATTCCATCTAGCACACAATAGAGCACAACCCTTCTCATCTGGTATTGTCACGTTCAAAGGAGAGACAACAACAATGCCGTCAAAAATGAAATATCATTCAACGTTCCAAATTCTAAGACAGTCTTTAAAGAGGAAGAACAGAGGCAGACCTAAGAATCTATGGTACAAAAAAATTGCAGTGACACCTGTATTCAATTGGCTTCAGAAACGAAAATATATCAAAAACTTGAAAGAATTGTATAAATATTTCAATAGTAATATTGACAAGTAGAACAAATGGTGCGCCATCTAGTGATCAATTGCAAAATTACTTTATTTCTGCTAACATGAGATATTGAGCTGCTAGCGCTGCGAACGAGAAGTCTCACAAGTACAAAATTCTGTTCCATAACGGAACTACAAAAATATATACAGAAATACAATGCCATGAAATTATCGACGATATTTTGGGTCAACCCAATGAACCCAACAGGTAGATCACTAGTGTGGAGCAAACAAGAAGCAGAGTTATGAGATCACAAGAGATCATTACGGCACGCAAAAAGAAAAAGAAGCTTTCAAATTATATTTTAAAAATCAATTTTTTAAGTCCTGAGTCTCATATAATATCATATACCTACATATCCTGTTTCTGAAAAATTTTTGACTCATAAAAAATATCGAAAAAAAATTATGAGTCTGTTTTCAAAAAATATAATTTATTTCTAAATCAGCGTCACATCGCCGTTCAAATTTATCGTCAACGTCCACTAAAAAAATATCTCACGTCATTACTTGTCGTGCCCTCTTCTGTCAGCCAATAGCTAGGACAGCTGGCGCACGCAAATTGATGAGCTCGTTCATTAAAGCAAGAACATTTCACTTAGTGATTTTTATCTGGACAAATATAAATGACTCCTAACGAGAAAGTCATTTCATAACTTTTTAGTTGAACAAAAAAAAAAAATTAGAAAAAAAAATTAAAATTAAAACACATCACCCCAAAGCAAACGCACGGTGGACGTCGTTGACCATTCATTGCAATCCGTTGGAACCCAAAAGTCAAAACGAATATAAATTTGCTTTATAACTAAAAATAACAGAAAGTATAAATATTATATATGCAGTTAATAAAAACATGGACGATGATGATGATGATGTGCAGGAAATAAGTATGCAACATCAACTAATGCACATCAACATGCAAAACTAAAAGTGTTTTTTTTTATTATACATACGTGCAGTGCAAAATGACATCATGTAATTTGTATGACATTTGACATGTTCACCACGCCTCCAACAACATCCCTCACACAGGCAATAATGGGGCTGGAGGCGGGGGAGAAAGGTTGAAAGGAAAAATGCAGTAACATCCCACTTCTCTGTTTAAATCAAAAGTTTACTCTAATGTTACAATCGTTCAACAAGACACACAGAGATAAAGGAGCAAAAAAAAGTTAAAATAATGTTCCACATACGCCCCCGTGTACGCCATATGACAGATGTTGGGCTTGTTTGAGAATATGTCAAAGCGCAGCGTGGCATATAAACAAACACACACACACACACACACTCCACACAAGGGACGCAAAATGTTTTATTAACTTTTTTGACAGCAACAAAAAATAAAAGAAGACTTGAAGCGAAGTGTTAACGTGGCCAATATTTAAGTACACACGTCATTCGTTAAGGCCTAGACAAATTTTTTTGTTTTCTTTTTTGAAAAATTAATCCAAGAGAATGTGGTTTCTTCGATCTATGTACAAAAAGTGCTGTCATTGGAATGATGCCAAGGCACACATTGTTAGCTAGAAAAATAGCTCACCCTTTGAATAGAATGTGATTTAAGTTTTTTTTTTTTTTTTTTTGGTGGAGAGTGGTAGGGAAAAAGAGGCTTTTAGATTTGTCTTGTAGGAGGTGAATTTCACCGATAGAGAAAGCGTTGAAATTGAAAATTTGTCAATTATTTTCTCGGGGCTTGTTAGATTAATCTAGAATCAAAACTCATTATTCTCATTATTGTTTAAAAAATAAAGTGCAGTACTGGGTAGCACGAACTTGCTCTAATATGTTACAGTGGAATTGGGGCTTGAGATTTTGGTAAAAAAGCAACGAAAAAAGCATATGAATTTTAACTAATCACTTAAAAATCATTAGTTAAACCGTTTCTTGGAACAAAAATAAAGTAAGCCATCTGTTTTCTTTTTCCTTTTTCAATTTTAAGGGAAAAAAATTAAAATATCGTCGGACCAATTTTTTTTTGTCAAAAAACGGTTGAAAACATTTTCCAAATTTTTGTTTGAGTATTCCAACAGCATGTCTTATCAGAAAACTAAAAAAATTAAAATTTTTGAACAAACTGTTTTTAAAAAAATTAAAAACAAAATTTAACTTTTTTTTTTAAGCTCAAAAAAACTTTTTTTTTAATTTAAGAATTATTGTTATGTCGTTTATAAAAGAGCTTTCACACTAAAAATTTCATTGAAATACGTTAAGTGGCTTACGAGAAAATCTGATATGAAAATTGATCCTACCGGGGGCACCGTTATAAGAGTTTTTCTGATAAATTTATTCCAACCAAAACATTTCAGAAAGTTTTATCCAAATTCTAGAAGCCGTTTCTCTGGTAAATGCAATTTTCATAAGAAATCGTATGACAGGTACCGTTAGTTTTAGAGCTAGAATGGTAATTCTAGGACGTCAGAATAATACTTGGGACCAAGTTTGAAGCAAATCGGTCCAGCCGTTTAGACTCTAGTTGCCAATGCCAATACAGACAGACGGACAGACAGAGAGATTTGTCTGACCCACTTTTTTGGGCTTCTCTATCATCGTAATGTCATTTTATTGCCCAGAAAAAAAAATGTACGAATGCATAACTTGCCTTATAGTAAGTATTGCAAGTAAAAATATTGGAAACAATAATTTTTAAATTAGTCAAGGCGCAAACCACGCAAGACGATCGATGTAGATTGTCTGCTTAACATTATTATAGCCTGTAGGGTTTGTGTTTGAAATGTTCCATTTCCGAGGCCATCTAAAATAAAGTATTCAGCCTTTTTGGACCGTACCCATTGCTCTCTTAAACTCAGGATGATGCTGATGAACTGATACATTTGGGGGTTCTTTACTTTACCTTCAAGCAGTTAGTCAAGGACTGCAATAAAGAGAATGCACGTGCGAAGACATTTGGTATTAATAAAAACTCGTTAAGTTAAAGTCATTATTCTGCTGCATTCAGGCGTTGCATTTTCATCGTAGAGTTTCCTTGGATAATTGAACGAGAAAGTGGTTTAAAATTCATTTCTTTGTCTCTCTCTGAAAAAATATTAAATTCAATTGTTATAATGGAGAATGGTATACTAAAAGGTTTTCAAAACTTTATTTTTTTTTTCACTAAGTTTGTTCCCTAAGTTTTCGAAAGAATGGAAGCTGTTCAAAATTTTACTGTACATTAAATCAAAATTTTCTCTAAAGTCACATCTTCAACTCCTGATCCTTCAGCTAGTATAACGAAACTCTCCGATTGTTTTTAAGTTGATCGTTAGTCGGTTAACCTCTGGGAGATTTTTAGTTCAGACATCATGGTGTCTTTTATACAAAGGTGATACAGAAATTGGTTACAGAAAATTACCAAACGTTCATAGAGCAGGTGACGGGTACGTCTCTTGTTCAGAATCTAGCTATTCATGTCCGTTATCCAAAGATTCCCATTTAATGAAGTTTCCATGCGCTGGCGCAATAAGAGGTGTGATTTTAATATTCAAAGAAAAATGATATTTTTTGAAATAAATGATCGGATGTTTATTTCAATGTAAAGAAAAGTATGCTTTTTAATAGGAAAAAGCAAAAGCAATATCAGACAAATGGCCGCCACAGCTACGCTTACACAACAATATCCTTTTCATGAAATTTTCCATCACCAAATCGCAAAGTGGCTGCTGTATGCCCTCAATAGCTTCACGAATTCCATCTTTGAGATCTTGAATCGACGCTGGATTGTTGACGTAGACCTTATCTTTCACGTGGCTCCAGAGAAAGAAGTGGCAAGGTGTTAAAGCAGAAGATATCGTTTGCCGATTGTGATCACCTCTTGGGGAGATAATACGGTCCGTAAAAGATCGATGGTTTTGTTGCTTGTGTGGCACGTAAAGCACCGTCTTGTTGAAAATAAACATTGTCCAGATCAATACCATCCAACTTAGGCCATACAAAATTATTAATCATCTCTCGATAGCGCAATCCATTCACCGTAGTTGTTGCTCCAGCCTCATTTTCGAAAAGTAATGTCCAATGTGACCCCGCCGGACGATAAACCGCACCAAAGAGTTACTCGTTGAGGATGAAGAGGTTTTTCGAGCCACTGAGATGGAAATGAAACTTATTTCTTAAGTTATATATTCTTCAGCAGTCAACTTCGTTTTAAATATTTTTTTCAGAATTTTTATTCAAAGTGAACTTTTAAGCTTTAAGGTCGATCGATGCTAGTCCAAAATTAAAAATGTATTGAAAACGTTATTCTATTTTTCCGGTACCTACTATCGAGTTTTTAAGCTTTTTTCTCTAGAATGTAAGAAATCATCCCGGATGAGCCCCCATGTATGAAGTGGTTAAAATTATTTGTCGTCCGACTTAATAATATAGAGGATATTTTGTAATCCTGCAATGATTTCACTAAACAAAAGAGGACACACTGTATTGTGTGAAAAAAAAAATAATTATATCTTCGTTGAGATAAGAAAATAAATAATTTTAATTGAAAAGAAATTGAGCACCTTAGATTCAATTCAGCAACTTCTATTTAGGCGAAATTTTCTTTTTTTATAAGCCAATTATTATTAATTTCTGTCTAGGGAACCGCCTTTTTATGCCTTTCTTAAGTGAGTGGCATGCCGTTAAACAATCAAATTAGAATTGATTTTTTTGTTATTGTCACGCACTCATACAGTGTAACCTTCGATTTCAAAATACATTTGTATCGCACAAACAACCCCCCCCCCTCCCCCCTCTGGTGTTATTAAAATAAAATTAACTAATTGCTTAATTTTCCCATAAATGACAATTAAATATTTAATTTGTTTATTTACCTTTTTTTGCAGGCGTTATAAATAGAGGTGATTCCTTTCGGCGTCGGCGTTCGCGTAGCAATAGCTTGGCACCGGCTAGTCCTATGCACCAGAGAGGGAATGGCGGTGGCGTTGTAGGTGGAGGCACTACACCAGAGCATGTCTCGCAATCTAATCATCACGTGGATGTTTATCATGTACAGATGCTCGGATCACAAGGAGTGGGCAAGGCGGCGCTGGTGTCGCAGTTCAAGACTTCTGACTGTATTAATGCTTACGATGGACCAGGTGAGATATATAAATTTTTTTTTTGTATGGGATTTGGTGCCGTAGTTTTTGACAAGTTTATTTTTATTATTCCCTAGCACAGAGATGTTATGAATGGCTTTTGTTGTTGTTTACACTAAAATATTTTCATACGCTTCACCTGCCTTCCATGGAAGCATTAAATGTTTTTTTTTTTTTTTCTTCTCATTGGAAACCGTTTGAAGATGATTTTTGAGATTTAGATTTTGATAGCGCTAGCGGTGTGGACTGTTTCAGTTTTATGAACCGAAAATAAACAAAATCTCTGACAATTGGAAAAAAGAATTATGTAAAATTTTGTTTGATTGAAAACAGCTCTCAGTATTATTTTATAGTTTAAGTTTTTAAGAAACACTGAACTTTTGCGATTCTTGTTGATAGCGTTGATGAAGTGAAATGAACAATGGATACGTTCTGCAATCTTTTGTCTTTCCACGTCACGTCTATTTTTGACTTGGATTCGATTCAAGCGATTCAAGGTTATATATGAAAATCTTGATCGATTAAGTTTAATAAGTGTGATCTATTTGTCTGTCCCCTTACTTCTTTTGACCTTGATCACGCTAGAAAATGTGGTGCTCCTGGGCCTCCTTTGGCGTTTGGAGTGAGCTGGAGCGTCGATGTTCATTTGCAAAAATACGAATTTTCCCGACCATAGTATGATCGTTAATTCATGGTTGTATCTTCTTCGCCAGATCAGTTCTTCTTCGTTAATACAAACAGGACATTTCATTGCATGACTTACATTTCATTTAAAATCTATAGTCCTTCGATAAATCCACGAAGTAGACACCATTACAAACACTGGCAACTGAGGAAATCGGCTCAAGAAATCACAACACAATAACACGACAGAGAAAAGGAAGGAGGATCCTGCCTACTGCTGCCGTATGCGTGAGAGAAAGAGAAGCCAGAGTGGCGCCGTAACGCGTTACGTAACAAAGCGGTTTACCCTCCCATAAAAAGTAATCACTTCAAAAAGACAGAACAGAATAGAGAAGAAGACACAGCACATGCAAACAGTACGCAGCTACTAGGTTTGACGGTCCTCTATCAAATTACTAACCAGTCGTTATTTTTCATTAACAGGTGTTACTGTGGTTGTGATTTCCAATTCGATGTGATTTTAAACTGTGATAGTGAATTGTGATTTTTCACAGAATTGTTTCAAAACGAGCATGAGCATAATATAAACTGGTACACAATTCACAGATACACACCACACCACACATCATTCACTTGTCCTGCCAATCTGACTCCACGTCGCACGTCGTTCTGCATTAGATACTCTTCACGCACATATTGTATTTGTTTGTTAGATGTTCTAGGTTGTATGTTTGAACCCTTTGGCTTTTACATCACACTTTAATTCTTTATGTTATGAAAAATGTGAATGAAGGTCGTGTCGCGATTCGTGACACTTGAGCGGTTTCTCTTCGTTTTGTTTTAAACTGTGAAATGAAAAAAAGTCAGGTAACAAATCTTAATCACGCTTAATGAAAACGCAGTTTATTTTCAACTCGTTCATAGGTCGTGATTGTATTTTCTTATTCACAGTTCTTATGTCACAGGTCGTGAATTTTTGCTCTTCTCTAGAAGCGGTCACTTCTGGTTGAAGTCTTATAACATTAAATTTTTTTGGAATTGTTGTAGCACGCCTTTGAACTTCCCTGGATGCCAGTTGTCAAAGTTTTTTTACCCCAATTAGTAAATGTTGATTTATCTGAATGTCAAATATCCAAGAAAAACAAAATTGTCTTCCGTCAATCGCAACATGATCCATCCTTGCTTGTCACTAAACTCAGAAAGCAGTGAAAACCCACTTTATTTCAAAATAAAAGCTATTATTATAAATTATAACATAAATTCTTGAAGTGAACACCATTCGGTACCATTTTACTAGACGGGAATTCAATCACAATGGATGTATGACATATCGTTAGAGAGGTATTGTATTCAGGCAGTGCACAATACAATTTGCATGCCTAAATGTCTATTCAAAAGAGTTCAAACTTAAACAAAATTGAAGTACCAATTAAAACAGTGAGGTATTTGGTAATTTTTCGGCTTTCAATTTGTTTAAAGTCTTTTCTTGTCAATATGCAATAGCAGCTCAAGAATTTTTTAAGTGTATGCAAATGTTTCATATTTGCATGCCCTATTCCTACACAAACACAAAAGGGTTAAATTTGTTTGTTTTGGGTCGAATTTCTTTAAGAGCGATTTGCCAATTGTTTTTAGTTTATGAAAAAATACAAGAACCAGGAAAAATGCTGTTATATTTCATCTCATTTTACAACAATCCCTCTTGTTTCTTTATTCCAGTCACGTTATTCTTACATTTCATTCCTTCATAATTGCAAAAAAAAAAAAAAAAAAGACAGAACCTACCACAATATCCTTGCAATACAAAATCCACTTTATCATCATAAACAAACAACTAATGTGTACTTTTTCCCTGACATGTATGAAAAATCTTTCAAGGTTTATCCTATCTTGAAAGCCTTAATGTCTTTACCTTCGTAAATAAGGAGCTTCAATATTGTCGTGCATCGTGCTTGCCTTAGGCAGAAAATCAACATCATCATTAAGATACACTCAATTTGATTTTGCCTTCTTCTTCTTTCGGAACGAAATTCAAACAAAAACCACACACACACTAATCAGTCACAATCCTGCAGAATCCTTGTGTAATGCCACTTAACATGAAATCCATGAATGAACCTGACTTTTTTTTCTATGTCACGGACGCCAACGTCGAACTTATTTCTTCCTTCAAAGTAAAAAAAAAAAAACAGAGATAAAAATACAAATTCCTGTGTCTATAATGTCAAGGACGAAAGGCATCATCGTCTTGAGGGACAACGAACAAAAAAAAATATTACAAGAAAACAAATTGACTTTCTTAGGTTAATTAGACAAAGCCACTTACAACTATATGTATACCAAGAAAAGGGCTATTATGCTGTTGCTCTTGTTTTTTTTTTATCCTTGCTTTTGTTTTGCAAAATTCTTCCCTTCTAGATAACTTTTCAAGAAAAAAAAAAAATACCACCTCACAATTGGTTTCGGTTTTTTTCAGACTCTGAAGAAGCTGAACAAAATATTTCAATCATCTTGAATGGCATTGAATCGGAATTGAAATTCACGATAGGACAACACGATAACAAGGTGAGTTAACTTTTTTTCCTATCTCTCTCGTGTCTCTAAAGGTTGAAACTCAAGTCAAACAGAACTTTTATCCTTCCTTACACACACACAAAATACCTACAATAATTTCAGCCGAGAGTCCTTGGTGGCTGATGCAAACATTTAACTTCACCTTTTGATTGAGTGACAGAGATATTTAGAATTGCAAAGGTGTGCGAATTTTATTCTATTTTTATTTTTATATGCATACATATATGGAAACGTTTTAAGAAGGAAGGGTTTGTTTTTTGAAATTACAATCCCACTTCTGACAGAATCATGTGAAGAAGCAGACATTCGCTTAAATAAACATTAATGTGCATAATGCATATATTTTAGGATCCACTTTCTCCATATCATGAAGGGAAAATCCTTGACATTAAAATTTATCATTACAGGAGAAGGTTCGGTTATCTTTAAGAGTGTCGATTACATTGTAATTAAAAGAAGATGTACATTAAACAGGACGTTACAGGAAGATTGAAGACAACAAAAAAAAAAAAAAAAGTAAATCTCTATTTTCTCGGTAATTGGCATCTTGATGATGATGATGATGATGATGGCGTTGTAAAGTGCATCCAAGGTACCTGCATAGATGATGGGTTTTCGGGTGGGGGCTAGAGTCACTCATCAACTTTCAATCTTTTAATTTTCTTGATGGATATTTGTAATTAGTGAAAATTGTTTTCATCGTGGCTTCCTAGACAAGAACATCAAGAAAAATAAAGCAATTTTTAAAATTCTTTAGATACTTTGTTGCCACTTTTTGTTTTTGGCTTATGATATGAATATTTTGGCGCGTATATAAAGGGGGGGTTTTTTTTTAGTTATTCAATACACTTTTGGTAAATTTGTTAATTAAAATGAACTAAGGGGTGGGCCAAATTTATGGTCTGTTTTCTGCAAATCCCAATTTTACTGATTCATCTTAGTGTGTTTGTTTAACGTAAAGGGTGGTTTTTAGAGGTATACAACTTTAGTTGGCAGCACTGATTTCATTGAAAGACATTTTGTCATCTTCCATGTGGTTATCTTTATTCTGGTTAACCAAAGCACCATAAATCGACTGACGCCTGAACAACGCATACCAAATGATTAGATTCAGATTTGGTAGACAGCGCAATATGTCACCCGGTGCTTGTCACTATTGATTTGTTGAAGAAAACGTTAAGTGAGAGCTTTAAATACTACTTTATTTTAGTGATTTGGACCCATGTGGCCTCTAAAATGGTGCTTTGGGATAATGTGAATTCGCTAGTCTACACCGATAAGCCAGAGACAATCGAATACTTATAAAAGAACATTCTTTGCGTTATTGCCGATATAATAACCCAAATGCTGCAAAGAGTAATCGAAAATTGGACCTAAAGAGCCAGCCGCGGTGGTTATAAATCGTTTACTCAAATGAAAGTGGCAATTCAGGTGGCAGCACTGCCAGCTCTCGGCACTTCTTATGTCACATATTGTTCCAGTCTCTTTGGGATGAGCGGCTTAACGTCATTATTCCCCAACATATTGTAATGTTTTAGTCTTAGGTTCGAAAAATAAAACTTATTTTTCCTTTATTTTTATATCACAACTTCTGTCTCTATAAAACAAACTCTTTTTTCTCTATGTGTAAATCAAACTCACTTTCATTTAAACTCAATTTCTTTACTTCTTTACTTATCTAAGCAGCACTAATTATAGACCATTTAATCGTCACTACGGTTAAAATCAAACTGTAACTGTTCCGTTTCCGTTTGAGATGTCCTATTTATACTGGTATAAAAGTTCTCAAAGAATCTAATACTCGAACCATTCAGAACTATCAAGATGCTTTTAAAGCTTTCAGAGTTGAAAGCTCATAATGCTCAAGTACAATATTGGTCGAACAGAACTATTACAGTACAGCATAATTACTGTAGTATAATTTTAGGCCAATTGTGACCAAAGACAAAAACCATTCATATAACAATATGCATTGTATATATAAACTATAGTACTACCACTTCAGGTGCGCCATCTGTCGACGAAAAACTAAGCTCTAGAATACCATGGGAAGCAACAACAACAATTAAAATGGTGGAAATTGTTGTCGTTGCTTCCCATGGTATTTTGGAGCTTAGTTTTTCGTCGATAGATGGCGCACCTCAAGTGGGAATACTATAGTTTATAAATGCAATGCAATATGAAATGTTCGGAGTATCTTTAAAAACTTTATATTTCATCCTCTGTATCATTTTTTGGAGCTTGATATACCTAATATTTTCAATCAAATATTAACGTGGATCGGTATTACCCCGAAGCGTAATCGTGTCTCAGACTGCTGCGCCGAAGGTCCTGGGTTCGATCCCTGACTCCACCTAAGTTCTTTTCCGGGGTACTGCCTCTTGCGAGGAAGAGAAAAATCCTCAAAGAGTAAATAATGTCATGGAAATTGCTTCTCTGTTAGCCGTTCGGGTTCAACGGTAATATGAAGGTCCCTTCCATTTCCTGCAGAATATTGCCTCACATTCAGGAATGGTTGAGAGTGTTAGTCACAGGCCGATGTCCAGCTTGGAGCTGTTGTGCCAATCATTTATTTATTTTTAGTGACCGTGATAAAAGGCAAAATAAAAATGTTTGTATGCCGTAATTTAATTAAATTAAATTTGTTTTACGCCTCAGAAGTGTATGCGCCAATTATTTCTTGCCGCGAAAACAAAATGTGACTGAAAAATCATAAAATTCACCTCGAATATCCGCGGGAAACAATCATTCACCAACTTTTCATCTGAATTTTTATTTTTTGCAAACAATGCCAATTTTCTTACAACAACACCAGGGCCAGATCTGCTCTTCTGTGCTCTGCATATAATCATGGCTTGTTTGCACATCCTTTTGTTAGTGAGACCAATGCCCACCGATGTCCTTGCATGAATTCAATAAAATTGGTTTACATCAAGCTGAGCACAGTAAATAAATAAATCCTCTCAAAAGGATCATAGCATAGGACGACATATATAAAAGGTTGGCCGTGGCAACCTGAGATGCTGTGGAAATTTTCCCACACAATATCACAATATTGTCGGTGTCCGTCGTCTCCTCCTTACAAAGTCTAGCACTAGTAGCAGGAGCATCTGGTCAATATCGTGGTTTGCCGCAAAGTCAACTCACTTATGGTGGCAGGCACTTGCCGACGGAAGTTAAATCGAATTCGAAGAGTCCTTGACTGAACTACTTCCGACCGACTGACTAGAGCAGCCCAACTCCCACATTATTACACCACAACACAGCTTAAACCCATCGGTAAGAACTTTATTGCCATTGCCATGTAATTTAAATGGATAAAGTCTCTCGTGTTGGTAGTTTTATTGGTTGCGCTTCGGTGGTAAGTGTGGCGCACTTTGCTGCAAATCCCCAAAGGACGACGATACGACGCCATGGGATGCTGTTGGCACTTCTCTATAAAACCGCAACCTGCGGCTGCAAAATCAATTTAATTTGCACTAACTGATGGTTAAGTGGCCATTTTTAGTTCGCATTTAAATTACAAAGACAGCAAAAAAAAAAAAAAAAAACAAAAAACAAGGACTCGTTCTCGATTTGCCATCGGGATGCCCCTTTTACAGCCTTCTCCATGACTTCCGGAAGCTTGCTGTGCATTTTGCATTGTGCAAACCTTGACTACAGCCACAGCAACAAAAAAGGTGAACGCTGGTCGTTAATTTTAATTACTTTTTATGCAAAAAAAAAAAAGAAGTGTTTAGGTAATATCAGAGCTGTAAATGAATAAGGAAGTGCAATGCAGTGGGTCCTGGGTACTGTTCCTAATGTGTACTACGCTACACCTTGCACGTTAAGTTCGGTTCGTTTGAATTTCAAATCACGCAAAGTGCTGCTTTCGCACTTCCGTGACAACGTTCTCGAATCCTGGCGTGTTCGTTCTGTGTGATGGTGCACTTTAGAGAGATGGTGGTGAAGTCCGAGCGGAGGACCGATTTTGTAAAATTATTTATTACACTGACCAGGGTAAACACAAAATCCTCAACCATTAAGGACGATGATTTAATTGTGATATTGTTTTCATTTTCAATTTTTAATAACCGCGCGCATTTGTTTGCGTGGTTGCGGTTGGTGGGTCTGGTCTTGGTCGTGGTCGGTGGACTTGAGTGTTCATTAAACAAAAACATGAACAAAATGGATAATGAAATGCAAAAGCTTGTTGCAGATGATTAAGGAGTTTTGAAGAGAATCAAAAAGTGTTTATTTAATATCGTTATTCTTTACCTTTGGTTGTAAGTTTTTGTGTAATTAATTATCCTTTTTTAAGAAAGTGGGAATGCATTAATAATGACTGATTTATAGAGTCAGGATAAAATTGAGTAAACATTTCTTTTAAGAACTTCATGACAACTTTAATGCAGGTCAATTCCGATGAGATGTTTCAAAAATTGCACTATGTAACGTTTATTATGGGAAAACATAAAAGGTGCTATTTGAAAAAAAAAACTGGTGGGAAAGGAAAAGGTTGTTTTTTAACCACAAACCACCAGCTTAGAATCGGATGTCTTTTTCATGTTTAATTTCATTAGGGTCTTCATAGTACGGCAGGCACCTTGGCTTGAAGGCACCCTGGATCAGAATGTCTGAGTTGGCTAAATAGTTCTTCAATCATTTTTGACGTGATTGCTTCTCGATTCGTGAAAGATTGTATCGGTGCTGATTTACAGGATTTTCTTCTCGAAAGGAACAAACTGCAAACTGCTGATACAGCTGCTTGTACAAAAAAAAACTTCGTTTTTTGTATTGGTCCGATAATTTGAACCCTATTCCTGTAACAGATCATCAGACGCAGTCCAGTTCAGATTTGGAAACTTTTCCTTTGCTGGTTGTTTGACTCTGGCCTTCTACTCTATGTGCGACGATTGGCCTAGTGTTTTCCGGATTTGCCGGATGGTTTGATGTAAATTCGATTAAATGAAATATTCCTAGCTTCGAACCTTGAGTCACTCCAGCTCTGATGGTCCTTTTTAGCTTGTGCACCAGCACTTTTATCTTCATTGGTTATTATTTCTACAGGGATTAAATGTATCCTGTTGTTGTGAATGGGTACTTTGTTCACCTTTTTCCATTTGCTGGGGACGTTGTTAACTCATTTATTGAAGATTATCACCAGAAGCGTATAACACTCGTCGCTTTTTTCATAGTTTTTAGTTTTTCGATATCCACAGATGGTCACTGACCTGGAAAGAAATCAGCAAAGGCTTTACCGGTTTGCTCATATCGCTCTACAAAAGAGACTTGAATATTCCTTGTACTCTCTTTATAACAGACATAATGGGATGGTTAAACTGATAGAAAATAAAATATCATGGACTACAACTCTGTGAAAAAAATCTGCTCTATTTCAACAAATATCCAAATTTCAATTTTATATGATGATCCCACTTCTGATTAGCACTGATCAGGGCGTATTGTTTATGAAACATATCTTCTCATTGTTTATCTTTGTTTGTGACTTAAAAATTGGAGGAGGATTTGCTGTATCAATAAAACCAACTTTTGTCACTTAAGCCTTGCAGGGGGTTTCGTCTCTGAAGAGTTTAATTTTAAAATAAAACCAAACACCGAACAATTTTTTGTAAAATGAAGAACTGCAAAGAACACCTCAAAGGCTCAAAACCTCAATTTCTTAAGTCCTATAAAACTGTTTATGGCAACAAAATAACCCACTTTGCTGTATGTGGGCTTTAAAATAGATTTGGCGTCCTTAAGGCCGTGCCTCACAATATTTTTTTTTTTTTTTTTTGAAAAATTTAAGAATTAATATTAAAATATTTCCGTTTATATAAGGGCAGCCATTTCATCGAAATCCCTCAAGTCACTTACGAGAAAATGTGATTTGAAAAAACGGGTGCTAAGGGAGGTGCCGTTATAAGACTTTTTATGAAAAATCTATTCCAACCAAAACATCAAATTTACTCAAAAAACACCACTCAAAAAAGTTTTATTAAAATCGTGGAAGCCGTTTTTAAGAAAAATCAGTTTTTCATTCAAAATACCTACCTAACCTACCGTTAGTTTTAGAGCTAGAATGCTCATTCTGAAATTCCCTCTGTAAGACGTTATAATAATACTGTGTACCAAGTTCAAAGCAAATCGGTCAAGCCGTTTAGGGTAAAGGTGCCGGTATAGCGTACAGACAGACAGATAGACAGAGAGAATTGTCGGACCAAAATTTGTCGGCTTCTATATGATTGTAATGTAAAAACCGCGTCAGAAAAACAATGGGACACTCCACGACATTCAGCGTGGTTTTTTTTACGCGAAACAAAACTATAAGACTATTTTTATTAACTTCATTACCAGGGGTCGCACTGTGCACTGTGCAGTACCACTGTAGTATAGTGTGGTTTAGATCACATATTTTCACACTAACTTCATTTAGTCGCAAAATTTCGCACAAATACATTGAAATGCGCTCATAGTTTAGAAGTTAAATAACCGACCTGAGCCACGATCGTGTGTCAGATTTAAAAAATGGAAACGTTATTAAAGTTATTGGCAATAAAACAGGTAAAAATACTAACAAAGAGTATCATATTTTCCAGAAGTAGCCACACAAATATTGACGAAGCTATGTCAATCAAATTTAATAACCACCATTGTCAATTTGACAGCGCGTCAGTTATTTTATGACAGTTTCCACCAGGGTATTTCTATTCCCATTATTATGTTCGCTTGGTGTAAAATTAAACATTTTTCACTTGAATCAAATCAAATTGATGCTCGTTCCTAATAGGATGCATGATGTTCTTTGAAATATTATCATTAAATACTGCTAATTATGATTTCGTAATGCTTTAATGACTTTATCTGGATTAATTAACTGACTTTGCTATCTCTGTTCAGCATACAGTAATTATTATTGTTTCACATGTTCAATTCAAGGGAAATATCAGATTGCTGCCTCGAAGCAGGAATTCAACCAAATAGCCGACCAAAACTTAAAATGCTACCCCATAACTTGCTAATTTCCACGAACTTGTGCAGCAACTATTCCTACTATGATGGCGGCGGCCGTGCGCGGCGGGTATAAATGCCAGCCCTAAGCTATGAATGCTTTTCAAAATCCTTTGCTCATCGTGATGAAGTTATCATAATATGACCGAAGCATAATGCTTTTGTAATTATGAAACCGAAACCGCGTCTAGCTAGGTAGCGTGTGGATTTTTTGGTTTTTATCATGAATCCTCTGGGTCATAACTCATGAGTCATGACTCATGACAGCAACACATTCTGTTTTAAAGAGATAACATACAATGTCCATTTTCATCTTCCGGCACACATTTCACTACTATAGTGTGCTTCCTATGAAATCCAAGCACACTTAACCGCACAAAAGGCATTATGCAAGCCTTTTGATCCTTTGGCGGTCAGCATATGCTGCGAAAATATGTGACAACATACTCGTAGACTCACAAAAAGGATTCTGAATGTGAAATATTATATGTGTGCATCTGAATGTATGTAGTTTACTTTTTGTTGGTTAACGCTAATTTATTTCTGGCCGAGTATTTACATTTTTATCGGATATCCTTTTACAGTTCTTTATACTTTTAACTTCATAATAACTGCAGAAAACTGGCAAGCAAGCTTAAATTAAGAAAACAAATTTTCCAAATAAGTATTAAACCAAAAAAAGAGACCCGGTATGTGGATTATATGGCATAGTTTTGTGAAATTACGGAGCATGTGATAATGTTTTTATCCAAAAATAATAATTCTTGGAAACCAAATGCAAAGCTCCAGGATAATTTGAGAATTGCATAAATAAAACACGTTTTCTATGAAATGAACCAAATATCTTGTGTCTATAAGCATCTCGTACAAGTTTTGAGTGGAAATCCTTAGAAGTTAGTGGGGCATCGGGCATGAGTTGATATGGAATTAAGTTGTGTTTGGGCCAAACTGAAGTGGTTATTAAAAAGGTACATGATTCTAAATGAGAAATTTCAAAAACCATATGTACACTTGATGAGGATAAAGTTTTTGAAATGTTTTTTGTTTGTATTGGATGTTCTAATTTTCAATGTTATTGGAATAGTTGTTAAGTTTAACTTTACTTTTGGCTTGGATGGAAATATTAAATAAGAGTTGGAAATTTGAAGAACACAATAACCGTTCTGTATTTCAAAATGTTGTAACATAACATAAAAGACTTGTTCTCCATTTAAGCAGTTATTGTTATTGAATAGTTATTTTGGCTTTCCACTTGAAGCCTCTCAAATTGAAGAAGCCAATCCTTGAAACAAAATTTTGAGGCAACATTTGAGAGTGAGATTGTATTGTTCTATTTTTCAAGGATTGGTTTAAGGACTAAAATGTTAAAAAAAACATCAATTAGCTTTTGACTTCTTTTGCTCAACTGGAATACCTAAGCAATTCTTAGAACTATTTCAAATCATTAATCTGTCAAACTAAAGGGGCCATCTCAGAGTTAAAAAGTAAAGTATAAGCTCACTAAACGTTTTCTTCAACAAATCAATTATAGCACTCGTTGTATAATATAGTGCGCCCTCTTGCTGAAACCACAGCTTCCCCTATCAAGGCGATAACGGTATCCATTGACTGAAACCTTCTTCCAAATTGCGAAGTTTAGCTTATTGGCGTAGCCATTCTCTTTTGAAAATCGGGACCCACAGCAATCTTGTTTCGAGCCATGCATGCGTTGTTCAGGCGTCAGTCAATATTCATGATTAAATGGCAAACCAAACTAAAGATAAATGACGTGACAGATGAAAAACAAAATGGCTGTCAACGAAAAAAATGCCACCAACTTGAAGATCTTATGCGTCTAAAAAATTAACCTTTATATTTTCGTGACACATCTTTAAACGCTGTCAAAAATATTACTCCATCTAGTCCACTAGATTTTAGCATAATCATGAAAGAGAAGCCGAAAAAGGTGGGTCCGAAAATTCTGTATGTCTGCCCTTCTGTCTGTACAGCTTAAACGGCGTGACCGATTCGCTTCAAACTTGGTACACAGTATTATTATGACGTCATACAGAGGGGTTTTTGGAATCAGCACTCTAGCTCTAAAAGCTAAAACTAACGGTACTGACATATGATTTCTAATGAAAAATAATTTTTTTTTTTCAAAAATGGCTTCTACGATTTTGATAAAACTTTCTAAACTGTTTTTCTTGTGTAAGCTTTATGTTTTGGTTGGAATAGATTTTTCAGGAAAAGTCTTATAACGGTACCTCTCATAGGACCGGTTTTTGAAATCAGATTTTCTTGTAAGCCACTCAACATATTTTGAAGAAATTTTTAATGTTGGAGCTCCTTTATAAAGATAATCATATTATATCTTTAATTTTTCAAAAAAAAACACTTTTTTGAGCTAAAAAAAAATTAGATTGTTTTTTAGTTTTTGGTTTTTTTCAAAAACGGTTATATCAAAATTTTTAAAATTTTTGTTTTCTGATAAGATTTTAAGCTGCTAGATGTTGGCATACTCAAAACAAATTTGGAATATTTTTTTTGAAAAAACGGGTCGAAAGATTTTGAAAAAAAAATTCCTTTAAATTCAAAAAAGCAACCAAAATCTGATGGCTTACTTCATTTTTTTCCAAAAAACGTTTTAACTAGTGATTTTTAGGTGATTAATAAAATTTCATATGATTTTTTCCCTGCTTTTTTACCAAAATCTATAGCCTTTAGATCACTGTCACACATTAGAGCAAGTTCGTGCGACCCAGTCGTGCCCCCTTTTTTTTGTGGCATTAACTTTTCAAGCTTTTGTCATACTCACGTCTTTGCAAGAGTCTTTGAAATTGTTGAAAAAGTCTTGGGTATCAACAAAAATGCTGGCGCAGTATTCATTAAGCCAATGATCGGCTTCCATAGCTTCAAAAAGATGCGTTTAGTTTAAAAAGTAAGACCATATGCATGTAAAGCTAAAAAAGGTTTAAGGATGGCTCATTGGCAACTTATAGGCAATGTTATGTTCTTGAAGTGGATTTCCATCGTTACAGTAATTTGTTTCAGATCGCCCTCTACAACCCATTCCAAGCTTCATTTGGGGTCCCTCAAGGCAGGCTACTCGGTCCTATTTTTTTAATTGATATGGATATTTAAATTTACTTCTAACATTTTTCAGAATATTCCCACACTTTCAGAGATGTAGAATCTTCTTGGAGCTGACGGATATTGGGCTAAATTATTTTGATGTGGTGTGATCGAAATTTTCTTCTTCTGGGTTTCCCAGATTGTTTGACAGTTTAAGGATATATTAATCTCGAAATATGTCCTTCTTGAGGCAATGTTCTTGTGGTTTGGTGAAAAACTCGTTGAAATTTACATTTTGTTTTTTTCTTCTACTCTCTCTCACTTACTTTACTTGATATTGAGTGTTTTTGAATTAGGCTTCTGAATGTCAACTCACACTTAAATAAGATCTCCATGAAGAAATCGCACAGTCGAAACTAAACGTAATCAATCAGTTCTACTGGCTCGATCCACAATATCTTTAGAAAGTTGTTTCATCAGCATTTAGACTGACTACTATATCTGCAAGCTCTGCAGCGTCGCATGGTTGATATGATGATCAATTGAACTGCTTTTTAAAAGTAACGATCTCTGAAGAAACCAAGTTTTGATTCAACTTCCATTTTTTTTTTATAAACTAGACGAAATCAAAAACAATAAATATCCTAAAAGATAATTAAATCATTTAAACCCATCTTAATCCCAATACCAACTCTTAACATTTTAACCCATATTTAATCAAAAATATACCCTTAAATCTTTTTTCCAAAAACACACATGTCGGTATCAGCAGACTCGAAGCATGTTTCCTGGAGCACCGTTATTACCTACCCTCTTAAAATTCTATCGACACAATCTTTCAATATCATTTACACTTATCTAACCAAACTCCTATTCCATAAAATTTTCAAAATGTGGTCAAAACAAGCTCTCAAAGTGTTGTCTATCAACTCGAGCTGTTACAATATTTGCCTGCCATTTTACAGCACTTTGGAAGCAAACATTTACCCCCTCGACTCAAACGCCATCATTTCGATAAGCTGCCATTGAACACCACTCTCCGTTATGAATATCAATGTGATAAGGAAAATCAGTTTAGAGATAACGTTATAGCCGTTTTAAAATCATAACGGCATGTAATAGGTACTTTTCTCTATCTACTTAGAAATCTATTGATAGATGGATGTATTTTTGTTCATCCTTGTTCGTCCTGATGATGGTTGGCTTTTTTTTATTAACTTACCATATGGCATTTATTTTTTATCTGCAGATGGCTTGGTGTATAAATTATTCTGTAAATGCCAATGGCATGGCATGGCGGGTGCCTTGAATTGAAAAGTTCACATCGAAAGTCACAATCAAATGCCTGATAGGATTAAGATAGGAATTTTTTTTATTCCTTTTCTATATCTGCGAATTATGTAAAATATTCCTTGAAAAATCCCTTATTTTGTTATTACAGGATGAATTGGAAAAATCTGATGCGTATCTGGTTGTGTATTCAGTTGTCGACAAGGAGTCATTTACACGATCCAAGCAAATCCTATCACGCCTACAGGATATGGATTTGGTAAGGACGCGACCGATAATCCTGGTGGCCAATAAAATTGATTTAGCGAGATCACGTGCCGTTTCAGCACAAGGTAAGTCGATTTTTTTTCTTTCATTTTACTTGCTTCTGATTTATTGGTTTAACACAAATAAAAAAAAATAAGGATAAAAACAACAAGGGCGGGTATTATCCTGAGCATTAAATTCGTTAATGAATACTTTTCGCATTTAAATTGAAAAAATGTTGAATTGAATAAAATTAAATACACAAACCTTAAGAGTGAGGTCTTTTAGAATTATATTTTTCTAACAACTGTTCACTTCTTTGGTCCTTTTTTTCATTTTTCGAAGTATTTAATTCATTTTCTATCGCTTGTTTTTATAGCTAAAATCAAATTAATTACAAGAAGCCTTGTAGCAGATATATTATGTACTACTCCACTCGAACGTCATTGCTGGAAGGGTTTTGAAATACAAGTGCATTGAACAATGTACATTTCTGTTGACTTTAATTACTTTGAAAGGACGAACGAAATAACCCGCAAAGGAGCAATCATGGGCGTGCTTGTTTTTCAATTATTAATATTATTTAAGCTTGTTTTTTGACAAGAATTTAATTTTCTTGAGCAAAGTAAGATATTGTGGAGATATTAATACATTAATCAACGTAATCAGGCTACAAGACATTTTCTTTAATTTAAATTTTCAAAAGGTTAAGCATGTTGTAATAAATGGAGCTTTGAAATGAATGTGATTACGTTGCTATTTATGGTTCTTGTAACTTGCAATTAAAGACAAAATAAGGTGAGTTAGCATTCTTGTGTCCCCATCGGGGGCATAGGGCGTTAGCAAACCTTGTCTTTCTTTATCGAACTGCGGAAAGATACTTCAGCTGTGGTTGCTCATTTTGTATCTGGTAATTTGATTCTTCTTCTAAATCGGTCGATATGCACCTTGTTTCTGGTCTTCTATAACCCTTAAAACACCCTAAATACTCCATACGAAGGAATTACTCGTAATATTTTAAGCATCACCTTCCTCAGTGACTGGAGATATAAGATTAGTTGGCCTCCCTAGAGTATGCAATCAGAGGACACCTGATTTCTATGATGATGATGATTTGGATCGCTTTTTGAATTTCTGTCGCTACTGGAAGTTGGATATCAATAACCTAAGCACCAGCTTTCAGCATCTCCAATATTGTCCTTTATTGCAGGGCATTCTGCATTATCCACTTGTTTATTCAATCTCGTCATATCATGATAAAAAAGTCAAAAACTCGGTCAGGAAAGTCTGTCTGTCTGTCTACCTAGAGTTAAAATGGCTGAGTCGATTTGCTTCAAACCTGAAATTAAGCGTTCTTGGGGCATCCTTAAGGGGGATTCTATCTATTACGCTGTTGGCACCTCCCAAATATTAATTATTCTGAGTGTAACATTACCTTTTGGTTGGAATTAATTTTTTTTGCGGAATAGTCTTAAGGCACCGCCCACAAAAGCCCCAAAATTTCACCTATATCATAAAAAAGAGCCAACTTTTTAGTGGTTATTGCAGTTTGCATATCTCTGTTCTTAAATGAATATTTATTTACCTTTCTTTTAACGGTTTATTTGTTTTTAGTTTTCTCTACAACGAATCATCAGACATTCTTTTTAAAAACCATTAAGAAGAGATATCGAAAAATTTCCAAATGATGTCTAATGATCAAAACTCTTGCTAAATTATAAAAATTACATAAACCCAAAAAAAAAACGTTTTTATTCATACCATTTGCAGCTTATGGCAATAAAACCAAAAACCATGCCCTATAATGTTGCCTTCGATCTTCGAACTAGGGGACACCGTGTATAGGTAGAAAACAGTTCAGAAATTTCCCCCACATTTACAAATATTTTTGTCATGAGAAAATATGTTTGAGTTCGTATAAAGCATTTCCTAGCCCTTTATCAATAAGATAATCTGATGTTAATTTATCTACCCACAACATCAATACAGCTCAGACAATTCTTTTTAATTTATATTTCATCATATAAGCTGGACTAGCAAATTTCAGAGAAACACAATTGGAACTACAATATTTGAAAATAAGTGAAACAAAGTTCTTTGATTTCTCTGAAATTTAACAGTTTCGATTAACAACCAGCATCTTGCTTCACAATTATTGAGTAAACTTAGATTTTGTAAAACGCCTCAAGTTTTTTTTCGTAAATTTTCTAAATTTGACTGTCTATTTCTTAACACAATCATTATTTAAAAAACATGGTTGTCTGTAAAGTCGGTTTATGGACAATAATTTTACTTGATAACCAGTTCATAAAATAGTTCATGTGAAGGTATTTCTCTAACCACCCAACCCACCTACACCGCCCGTCATTTTTGAAAAAAAATTCCTCTCCCACACAATAAATTCGCCCCTTTCTAACCACCACCAATCACCCACCCCACCTACAACCAACCACCCTTTATTTTTGACAATTCCCCCCCTCCCACACATAAAATTCAACCACCCGCTCCACATACAACCACCTGGTCATCCACCATTTTTGATAATTTTTTCCTCACTCCTGCCCCAACCACCGCCGCTAACCACCCACCACAACTATTTTAGACAATTCCCCCATCCCAATCCAACCACCTGTTCCACCTACAACCACTTGCCACTCACCCAACAAAACCGAATCACCCCCCCCCCCCCAATACCGCCAACCACCCATCCCACCTACAACCACCAACCAAACACCCACCATTTTTGACACTTTTTCCCTCACCCCCTCCCAACACCAAAATCCACCCACCCCACCTACCACCACCTTCCACTAACCCGCCATTTTTGACAATTTGTTTCATTGCCCCCCATCAAATCAACCATCCCCACCACCAAATCTGCCAACCAATCAACCCACCTACAACCGCCAACCAACCACACACCATATTCGACAATTCAACCCCCCCCCCCCCCCCCTATAACAAATCTCCACAACAGCAAACACCCATTCCACCTATAGCCACCAAGGAACTACCCATTATTTTTGACAATTTTTGCTTCACCACCCACACCAACTACAACCACCCACCATTTTTGACAATTTTGTCCACGACACTACAGTCCCCACACACACACACCTACCACCACTTGCAATCACCAACCACCCAACACCCTCCCCTCCCACTTTATCGACTTTTTATGCCTTCAAAGCAGATATATAACGTGACTGTGACTGTGACCGATTTATTAGACGTTATTACGTCAAAAGAATTATAACACTATGTATTCGAAGATACAACTCTAGATTGTGTATCGGGGGTCGTAGATTTCAATTCCTCAGGATATTCCAGTTGGAATATGGCAAAGAATGAATTTCGTTAAATTCAAAACTCTGACACATTAATTATGCCCATTACGGACCCAAATGGAACTCCCTTTTTGTCAGTTTTCCTCCACTTAAGAAAAAGTGTAAAAAGTTCAATAAAGTACAACTTTACTACATTGAAATAGGATTTCTGGTACCGCATTTATTCATAAAATTTGATTGCATCCTTTTCGATTCCTGTGAATCTGTCAAATTGAATATTCAAATTATTCCTTTTAGCTCCCGTTTTTTCTACGTATTATGCCATTTTTCTTATGCGGTGTTGTTTTATCCGAGGCAGGTTCCCGTTCCATTATATTTATTCTGTTAAATAGGGTGCAATTTCAAACCACAAAGGAAATCCGGCATAATAAGATCCTTCTTATCCTGAGCTATGAAATGAAGCATGTGTGTGACTTCAGGCATTATTTGGTTGATTTTCTTGGGGATTGTTTATTTTTGACAAACTTTTCCTATCAAGGAAGCATGTGTTTCCGGCTTCTTTTTTTCTCAATTTTGTTCTTAAATTAAATAAGTTTTTGTCTCCTTAGCCTGTGGTGTTTCTAAAGAATTTATAAGAACAAAGTTATTATTAAAAAAAAAAATTTTATAAATGTATACACTTGCTCCTTTTTACACCCCAAAATAATATTGGGGTAAGTATCTTTCACTTCGTTGTTTGTTCATAACAATTGTTGTTTTTATAGTTATCCTGTAGTATTGTCCAGTTTTGTAATGCGTCGTCGTCCCTTTAAAAAAAAAGAAACCTGAAGCTACAACACACACACATAAAACATCACACCTGATAACGCACTTCTAATACCCACTACACATTAAAGTCGGAGATTGATACATTTTCTTGACGCCAGGTGCTTCGGATTAGCAAGTATGAAAAATGTTCTCATTAATAACTTTTCCAGATTGTAAACTTTTTCTTTTGGAGAATTCAATTGAAAGGTAGAGTTTTTTTTTTTCTTCATTTAAAATCAGATTTATTACACCTCAGAAAAAGATCTTAAATAAAAAATAAAAAAAAAGGTGGGGAATAAAATACAATTCAAGATAAACAAAAGAAATACGCTCATCATTTCTGGGGGGAAAAATAAAGAAATTAATTGGAAACCAGCAGTGCGTTGAGCAATTAAAAATTTTAATTGAATCATACGCGATATTGTCTTAATTGAATTTTTCGCACTTTCAAAATAAAAGTGTTCTAGTTTTTTTTTTTTTTTTTTTATTCTTTCTTTCAAGGATATCTTCGAAGTAATTTTTTAAGTATCTCATCGAAATTTTTAATTGCCTCAACTGCATAAAGAAGAAACTTCTTGAGTACGTTAATAATTGTTTTGAAAATAAAAAATTAATTTTGATGAGAAGAACATTAAATGTAACTTAATTTTAAGTTAAATTGGGTAAAACATTTTGAAGAAGTTTACAGTGAGCGTTGAACTGGAAAATTATCCAAAAGCTTTCTGGTTTATAGGAATTGATAATTAAAAAATTGTATCCAAAAGCAATCTTTTTTTTGTATTCAATTACTCAATTTACGAGCTTAATCGTTGATGTCTTAAATCAATAATATTTGGATTAGCTTAAACTTTATAATCCAATCTATATGGCCAGTCAGACTTTTTTCTGACCATCCCAGTAGGAGGCGCCAAAGTCAATTGAACAGCACAATAAAATTTACGAACTGAACTGTCAAACAATTTTCAATCAATTATTGCAGAACTAACATTTTCACCTGTCAAACAAGATTGTGGTTGTGGTGATATTTAATGAACATTTTGAATGTTGAAAACTTCATTTTTGTAAATACCTACACCCACGACCCAACGATCGGTTCTAAATATTGGCAAGGACAATGAGGTTCAAGACTTTAAGTTGGCAGCTCTGTTTTCATTGGCAACCATTTTGTCAACTGTAATATATTTTATCTTTAGTTTGGATTTCCATTACATATTGTGGGCTTACAAAATCCAACTAGTGCAAGAATTGAAACCGCATGGCCACCGAGTATGGTGTACTTTTGGTGAATAGCACCTCAAAAAAGGACTCTTAACAAGGTTATGCAATAACTGAATAGACCAGTTTTTTACCAGTGTAGTAAAGCTTCGCTATAAGTACACTAATGTTTGCATCCCTCGGGAACAGTATTTGTTCGTTATCAAAAGTAAGCTTTGTCCTTTCCTGACATTATTATGTCGGCTTAGGTTGTAGGAATCTTCAAAAGAAATCTTTCCATTTTAATAATGTTTCCTTGCTATATAGTCATGGCGTCACGGACCGCAGGCTGTTGCTTAAGACTTTACTTTTGAAAATCCAATAGGTTAAGTCTGGAGTTCCCGGGAGCTACAGGTTTTTTCAAAGTTGTTGATCACTTCCTTTTCTTACGGGGAATCGCCCCATATTTTTGAAGTTACACCTCTGATCGTCAGTCACTTTATTTTGTAAAATATATTGATTTTTTTCTGGAATGTTCATGGGGCAAATGATTTAATTCACAAAAAAGCCTATTTAACGTTTCCTTTGGTTCAATTTAAAAGGGTGGAACTTGTATTTTAAGTCTTTCGTTAAGATTTCCTTAACAATTTTTTTATTGTTCTTCGAAAGCCCCAAAGGGGACACTTTGTTCCTAATTAAATCTCTTAGATTCTTCCTCAAGCTTTTTTAGACGTTTTCAGAGCCGAAGAAGTTTGTGGAACCTTTGCAATTTGGTACTGTAAACTGTAACTGTTAAGTCTGTACTTAATGTCATTCTTCGTTTTGCCCCGTAAATAAAACTTTTACAATACACCCTGTATAGATGTTAAAGAAAACGATGTATTTTTAAGAAATATAATTTTATCCAAGCATTGCTTTGATATAATTTTGAGAATAAAGGCATTGACAACGGTGTCCTTTTTTGTGCAGTTATGTGTTTCTGTTTCCTGTAGTTTTGAGTAATTTTTTTAAAATAATATTTTTTTTTTTTTGTAATGTGCTACTTTGTTTTTAAATAAATTACAACACCCACTGAAAATTTATTCGCATTAAAATTTATTTTCGTATCACCTTTTTCAGATGGCAAATGTCTTGCATGTACATTCGGAGCAAAATTTATTGAGGTCTCCGTTGGCATTAATCACAACTGCGATGAGTTATTAGCGGGTGCATTAACACAGATTCGTCTGAAGAAGGAACAAAATTTATTGCAGGTAAGCTTAAATTGCACACACTACAGGACACTTAAAACATTCATTATTCGATTAGCTTAAGTGTTAGACGATGGCAGTTAAAATAATTAGAATTAGATTTATGGCCAATACTGTCAGCTGCTTGTAGATGATCTCAATAAAAAAAAAAGTTTCTCAAGAAGAAATCTTGAAACATTGCTATTTAGTTTTGCATACATTTTTTTTTTTTGAAAATGTCATGACACTAGGAAATAAATAAATTGTTTATGTTTTCATTTAGTTGTATGCCTTAGAAATTTATTGCATTAAACAAATTTGCATCTTAAACGAGCTTACACAAAATTTTATTGCTTCTAGTGATAAATTTATTCTATACCGAAGATCCTTAAGTTCATATTTTTATAAGATTCATTTCTTTAATGCAAAATAAAATACATTATTCTAAGAATATCGGGCTCAGATCTTTTTTGGGTGAGTTCGGTGTGGATAACGTATTCACCTCATAACAACGGAAATAAAAATTTTCAAGCTTTGGATATAAAAAATTTCCGTACCAATTATCAAACGACTTGAAACAAAAGCATTATGACTCTACAAGTAGTTTTATACCAATTTAGAGTTCCAGAACACATTCCAAGGAAAACCGCATGGCAACTCGAGATGGTCTCGACAATTTCTTTCTACGGTATATAAGAATTAATGTTCCGAACTGAAAAAAAAGTACCAAAGCGAAAGAAAATTCATAGTTCAACTACTACCAACTGTCCCAAATGGTTTCTGCCTTGTACTAATCTCCACTACGACCGGGGTTTCAACGATTGTTGAAAATTATCGTCCAGGTCCAAGGGAAAGTTGATTTAAGCCCAGCACAATTTGCTTTGATTCTACTTAAAAATAATAGGACCAACTCCTCTCCTTAATACCATAAGTGTTTTTATTGGACGAATCTTCTTTCGCACCCTTACAGTTTCAAGAATGCCTAAAGATCTCAACAAACACAAATCCGCTAGACTAGAAAGTATCACTTCCATAGTTTTGAAGAGTGTGTTTCTTCCATCCAAAAACCACTACGTATGCTTCTCCATCTGTCATATTCTACAGGTTCAATTTTTCCGGCACGTTCCTGAAAGAGACCTATCTTCAACACCTCAACCCTCCTTCAAACTAAATAGTATTCAATTGCACGTACGTATCTTCTTCCCAAGGCCAGGAGTTGTATATTGTGAAATCAAACCTAACAGTGGAACCAATCATTTTGGAGAAAGTAATACTATCGAACTTGATGTTTAAAAATCTTTTGATACAATTTGGCATCAAGCTCTCCTATCGATTATTCGATTCACTTACCATTTCTGATCGTTCAATTTAGAATTCATACAATAAATGCTTGTGTACCCCAAGTTCCGTTCTTAGTCCCAATTTCTTTCTTTTATTTGTACTCCATATAGATTTTGTATCTAAGACTCCTAATTCACTTTGCTGATGAAAATGCACTCAGGTTTTCACAATCGTTTAAATATTCTCAAGCCTGATTTTGAGATGTGGAATGGAATGCTTTTAAAGTCCAAAACTGTCTTCTGTCGTTAAAGCAAAACCTAATTCCCTTGCCAATATCCAAGTCACAAACCTCCTTTTGTGGAAAGAACAAATATTTGACGTCATCAAAAAGCAGCGAAATGTTAAGGTTTCTTTTAATTGTGCAGTAAATAATTTCAATGGCTACAATCTACAAAGCTTACACTAACCCAAAGCTCTTGAGTATTACTCTCATACCTAAGTAATTAACCCCATAATATATTCTCGTCTTCTGGAAAAAATTTAGGAGAGAACTTTTACATTGATTGGTGCAGTGAAAAAATTTGTAATATTAGAACATTGTCGGAATGTTTCTTGTCTCAACGTATTTTATTGTTTCTTTTTAAACCAATGCTTCAGTTGTATTCTTAACCCACTACGAATACGCGTCAGTTTAGTTTACTATTAAGTCTTGTTTTGAACGTTCTGCAGCTGCACTACACGAATGTAGAATGCCCTAACCGGATCAACGTTTATTTTTTTCATTTTTTGACGTGATAACATCTTAGCACGCACGAAAAAGTGTCACGTTCCGATGAAGTGTCACGCTCCGATGAAATGTCATGTTCCGCTAGCCTCAGAGCGTGCAATTGAGAGCGCGATAGAGAGACACGATCGACCTAAGTGTTAGGCTTGTGAAGCATCTATATCTCTTCCAATCCATCGGCCGAAGCGTCCGAGTAGAAGAGAAACAGCGACAGCACATAACCTACACGAAAACGTGAACTGTTTTGTCAACTCTTTATGAAATGAAGAGAAAAATTAATGTGGTTTCGATTGCTTATTACAATAACAATTGCGCCTAAAAATAGTTAGGTTATCACGTAAAACTATCGTCAGTAAACCGACTTTACAGACAACCATCTTTTTTTCTTAGTCTAGATTGATTACTAAAGTTTTGTATGGTGTTGATATTTATCTTGAATAACGAATTATGGGGCTGACACTATGACCAAATGATTTTAGATTTTGTAAGCAAAATAAAGAGAATAATAAAATTGCAAAAGTAGTGGACTTAGATGTCAACCTTGCAGCACACCATATGTTTGTTTATTTTTTTAAAATTAATTTATGAGAGTCATATTTGATGTCTGAATGGAGGTGTTTGGTTTGGTTCTTAACATAGAACGTATTTTAAAAACCTTACATTTGTATATATTCATTTGTATGCTATTTACTGAGATATAATCTTGTATCAGGATCAAATGTATGCATCAACTTTGTAAGCTATTCATTCATCTGAAAGTGGTTAAAATTCAAATAGATAGATTTCAAACTTTTGTGTTCACTAATTTGACATTATTAAAAATATGGAAAAATATAAATAATTATATCATATCCTTTTATATCGTTTTTAGTAAGCAAGTGCATATTATAAAATCTTACAGAATGACTGCAATATCTTAACATCTATAAGACTCAAACCATTGAATATAGTTTAAAAACTTCGAACAAAATCGAACTCAATATTGTAACATTGTACCCCCTCTCCCCCTATAGAGCTAAATATCCATTTAATTTTCTTCCCTTTTAAAAAAGACCCTCAATTCAAAAACCAAGTCAAACAAAAAACTATTATTAATTTAAATCTTAATGTGTATACCTGAACCATAGAAAAATACACAGGACTCTGGTAAACCAACAACAAAAGTTAAAGGAGTCTCGGAAAAGTCTACTCAAACAAAAAATCACGATAACTTGGTGAGTACGCCGACAATCTCATCATCTCACAAATCAAAGTTTAAGTATATGATGTGAGAGTAGATAGTTTTGTTTTTTTCTTTTCTATTTTGTGTGCAAAAGTTTGACCCAACTTTTCCAAGTATCTCCATCAAAAACAAATTTTGATATTGAAAGTGTTTTTTTTTCCTTCCACAAAACCGCCACTTCATCCTTCTATACTATAGTGCATAGTTTTTGTGAATTCCCTTGAAACCCTGTATGAAAAAGTAGTTGAAGCTGTTTGTTAATATTGATGATGATGGCATACATGATCCCTATCGCATGTGGTAAGGAATTTTTGTATTGTATTCGTATAGACCATTAACAAAAGGATATAGTGTGTGAAAGTTATTAGCATCCATCCAAATCCGGATCCCGTGCATTTTTTTAAAAATCCTTAATATTGGTTGATTGATTATATATGTCCCCTTTGTTGTGTTTGAAATAAACGTAGATGTAGATTGTTGATCCTTTTATTTTCCTATGTGTGTGTGTTTTTTGATGTTTGTCGGAAAATCCCTTTTATAAAAGTTTCATATTATGTATAGTTACTTATGTATAGTAAAAAGTAAAACAAAAAGTTTTTCTTCGGAGTCGAAGAAAACTTTTGGATTTTTAAGTTCCGTTACTTTAAATAAGTTTGTTTTTTTTTGCAGAAATTGAAAGAAATTCAAATGCCGCATAAAATATTGACTGAAGAAAAGATTTGTTTCAAAGAAGCAAAAAGTTTTTCTTTTTCGAAGAATGCAAAAATTGAATAATGATTAGATTATTGTAATTGATAGGGTATAAAAAAGAACTTGAGAAACGAATCTAAAACTCGAGAACATGAAAATTTGAAACGCGTTTATAATTAAATTTACTACAAGGAGTAGTAGAGTTTTCGTCTGTAAATGTATGAACATGTTATCCTTTGTAAAGGATGCTAGACTTGTATCTATTTTTCAATTAAATTATTCCAAGAACATTTCACTATCGTTCTTAAAAGGTTTCAATCTTCTTTGAAAATTCAATGAACAAAGTTTTGCTTAAAATGTTGTCCCTTAATAATTCTTTAGTAAACAACTAAATGGCGTTGCTACTTTTTAAATTCAGAAAATAAAATTATTGTATCATGTTAATATGACTCCATGCACCAGTAATTATGTTGTAATACTTCTTATAATAATTCAGCTAACGTTTTTTGTTCATTATTAAGTATAATCTTAAAAGTAATTTGTCAATTTGAAATTCAATAGGTTAGGTAGGGAATTAAGTTTGGTTGGCGGTCAAAGTGGAAATCCAACACTAAGTGACAATTGACAACCGCATGGAATAAATTGACAAGTAGTTCTTTAGTTTTTGAAGGTTGGTAACAGTTGATTGTCATAGGGTGCTAAAAATTAGATTAACAATAATTTTTTTAGAATATTGCATTGAAAAAGCCTTCAAAAAGATTATTCCAAACTGACAACCAAAACTATTTTTTTATAGAATAAAAATAAATGAGTTTGAATCATTTATTTTTATTCTATTTATTTTTATTCTTTGGGATGAACCTTTAAACTTGAATGCATTTCGAAGTCATTGATCTTACATATAACTGAAATCACTTCATTTAAAATCTAATTATTTCAAAGAACTGTATTCAAAATTATTGGGACTTCAAGGGAAAGTTTTCAACCCAATTTCAACTGAATTTCAACCCAATTTCAACATAATTTTAACCCAATATCAACCCAATTTCAACATAATTTCAACCCAGTTTCAACCCGATTTCAACCCAGTTTCAACGCAATTAAAACGCTATTCCAACTTTTCAACTCAATGTCAACCCAATTTCCACCCAATTTCAACCCAAATTTAACCCACTTTCAACCCAATTTCAACCCACTTTCAACCCGATTTCAACGCAATTTCAATTCAATTTCAACCCAATTCCAACAAAATTTCAAACCAATTTCAACCTTATTTCAACCCAATTTCAACCCGATTTCAACCCAATTCCAACATCATTTCAACCCAATTTCAACCAAATTTCAAAAAAAAATTTAACTCAATTTCAACACGATTCCAACCCAATTTTAACCCAATGTCAATTTTAACCCTATTTCAACCTAATTTCAACCCAATATTTACTCAATTTCAACTCAATTTCAAACCAATTTGAACCCAATATCAATCCAATTTCAACATAATTTGAACCCAATATCAACCCAATTTCAACATAATTTCAACCCAGTTTCAACCCAATTTCAACATAATTTGAACCCAATATCAACCCAATTTCAACATAATTTCAACCCAATTTCAACGCAATTTCAACCCAATGTCAACTCAATTTCAACCCAATTGCAACACAGTTTCAACCCGATTTGACAGTAATAATCTTGTTTAAGCACATCTGTTAAAAGCCTTTCACAAGACTCTGGACTCAGAAAAAGATTAAAAGAAGATTTTGTATATTTCAGTTTATTAGCGGGAGTGCCACAGGGTTACTTTTAAGACCGTCTTTTATTTTGTTTATTTTTCAATGAATTTTTTAATTCGATTCAATGCCCACTATTGGTGCTATTTCCACAGTAGTTTTCAAGAATGTAGTTCTTAAAATGGTTCACCATAATTATGGAAAGCTATACCTGTTCAAAGAGCTCAACCTGAAATATGTACATTGAAATTTAAAAAAAAATGTAATAACTCAATGAGCTGTAATGTCAATAAAATGCACCAATTTAATCGAAAATTCATTAAAATAAATTAAAAAAAAAACACATCAGGTCCACAGAAACATTGACATTTAATTTATCGAAAACAACTCCTTCAGGACGATGAATGAGTAAAATAATTATGTATTTAAATTTGATTATACATATTTTAATTAAATTATATTTCCCATGGACGAAAGTACTTGTAATAACCAATTTTTATTATGGTTGACCACCCCTTTTGACATGTTGCAGTTAAAATGGTTTTTAATTGAACCTCAATCAACATGGTCAAATTTAAAATTTCAAACAAACATTCATTATTTATATCCTTATACTGCACAAATACTCGCACCACAAAAACTTTATATCTGAACGCTGAACCCCGAGGAATACTTATGAAATACCAATGCGCACCAAGTAATTCCATCTGATTATCCTTTCGACCCACAAAAAAAAAAAACAGCCACAAAACCCGTCCGTAGCACTAAAACCGTTTATATTTGAAATTATAATGAAAATACTTTTAAGAGGACTCTAGAACTCCGAATCCGTTACGTTACACTCACTCTCGTGACTTTTGCCTCTTCCAACAAAGATATTAAATTTCAAATAATTATTTTGTACCCTTTGTATTCCTAAATGATTTCAACTTCTCAACAACAACCGACATTTCTGTTTGTTTTGGAATTAATTTATTTTTTCTTTGCTGATATAATTTTTATATGTTTCCAGGGCCATCGAGAATCACCAGCCCATTGGTATAAAAGTCGCAGTGTTGTCCTTGCTAGCATGAAGGCCCGTCAAATGCTAACATGGATCCTTGGCAAGGAAGACTCGAAATTCAAGCATTGTGAAAATCTTCAAGTCCTCTGAGCTCCGGCCAAAAGGAAATAAATTATTCTCACTTTTTTTTTTTCCTTTCACAAAAGAAAAATTAAAATTTTATTCAAAAAATGGAAAACATAAATCAAAAACTTAAAACAAGTAAAAAAAAACATCGGTTTCCAGAATTTAATTTATTTTTCTATATAAGAAACAAAATACTTTTATATATTTTAAAATGAGACCAAACACTATAGAATTTGTATTCCCCCGTTCTAAAATAAAATAAAAATTAATCAAAAAATTTAAAAAAGTACCATAAAATAGTAGACAATAGAAATTATGTACGTGATACAAGGTATGACGATGTTACTTAGTTTTTATATATAAATATATTATTACAATAATTATGTATACTACGTAGTTTAATATATAAAAAAAGTCTTGTTTTCTTTTTGGTGTCCTTTAATTTTATTAAATAAAATTATTTATATCAGAAATAATAAATTCTTTTGAAAAAATAAATATAAAACAAAATTTTCAAGTTTTAAAAAATTTTAAACTATAAAATGTGTGAATAAAATTGTAAAGTCAGAGAATATTTAAGAAAAACTAAATAATGAAAATAATTTGTATTACCTTATTACCTAGTTTTAGAATAGAAAAGATTTTTGTGTCTTCCGAACTTTCAAACAATTAATATGAATGAAAGACTATGGATTTGGAAAATGAAATAAATGTTTGTATGACAAAAAATGCGTCTTGGTTTAATTTTTGAATTTTTAAAATTAAAAATATTGTCATTCACCAACGCGGAATGCTAGTGCCCGCTTCTTGCACCATAATGTATTACATGTTTCGTTACATAACTACTAGAAACGCAGTTATGACTATAGAGGGCACCACATTCAAGTTCCGCCATTAGAGTGATGTAAATGGTGTTTTTTTAGAGGTATATATAGAACTTTGAAATGGAATAAAACAAAGATGATTTTTTTAAATTGAAATTTACTTTATTTGAAAGATGTTCTTCTGGCATTATAATTTAAATATGATTTCTGGCATATGACCGCCACAGCTGGCTCGGACGTAGTCTAATCTGGAGGTCCAATTTTCGATGACTTTTTAAAAAAAATTGTGGCCGTATATCGGCAATAACGCGGCGAATGTTGTCTTCCAAGTGGTCAATCGTTTCAGGCTTATTGGCGTAGACTAGCGACTTCATATACATATCTCCACCGAAAATAGTCAAGCGGCTTTAAATCACACGATCTTGGAGGCCAGTTCATAGGACCAAAACTCGATATTATGCGGTCACTATTGACTGTAACGTTCTGGCCAGCATTGTTTTTAAAGAAGTACGGACCAATTATTCCACCAACCTATAGATAAAGCACACCGAAAAGTCAGTTTTCGTGGATGTTATGGTGTCTCAACATACAATTGAGGATTATCATCACTCCAAATGCGGCAGTTTTTCTTATTGACGTAGCCATTCAACCAAAACTAAGCTTCATCGCTGAGCAAAATTTTCTTGTAAAAATCGCGATCAACAGCAATTTCGCTCCGAGTCCTATCTGCACAATTTGGAAGCGGTGTTCATACGTCAGTCTATTCATGTTGAAACGTCAAACCAAAATAAAAATAAATCACATGACAGCTGACAAAATGGCCGCCAGTTAAAATAGTGTTGCCAACTTAAAGTTCTATTCCTCAAAAAAAAAATCACCTGTTAAAATATACATGAAATTATTGTTATTTAAAACAGGGATCAAGATTCAATTCTCACGACTAGAGTAAAGCGAGTTAATCCATTGTATATATAAACTATAGTATTCCCACGTGAGGTGCGCCATCTATCGACGAAGAACTAAGCTCTAGAATACCATGGGAAGCAACAACAACAATTTCCACCATTTTAATTGTTGTTGTTGCTTCCCATGGTATTCTAGAGCTTAGTTTTTCGTCGTTAGATGGCGCACCTCAAGTGGTAGTACTATAGTTTTTATATACAATGGTTAATCTCCTTTCTTTTGTGCATGGGGCTGGGGCAGGGTATAAATATATTCCTGACCCCACCTTTGCAGTGTGTTTGAAAAGCTTCATTTATAGGCCACAATGCCAGCTGTTTTGTTCATTTTCATTCTTGCGATGACTTCTTAAATCGCCATTTAGCAACTACTTAAAGTTTCCTCTACTCTCCAATGCAGTGTTTCCATCGTCATCTTACAGGGTTCAGAGTGGATAATCATTTTTTATTTGGTGAGGAGCTTGTAGAAACTTACTTTGGGAGCGTTTCTTTTCTCCGTAGTGGTATGGACACTTTTATATTCTGAAATCGTAAAATTTGGCGTTGAAATGGATCATTGTCACGGTATAATGATTGTCAGTGCAAACAAGAATACAAACGAAGTCTGAGATTAAATTAGTGTCAGTGCCTCTGTTATTATTTCACACCACTTTTAATGCCGAGCGAGCAGCAAAATACCTCTCATATGAATCAAATTTTCTTTTCTGACTTCCTCAAATTAAAACCACTAGATTCTTAACTTAAAGAACATTTTAGAGTCTAGACATCGTTTCAAGATAATTTTTGAAGTAACGTAAAATAAAAATTCAAATTTTGTTCTGCCATGTCTCACATAAAATGGGAACAATAACATTTCATGGATTTTATATCCTCATTCCATAGACTCTTGTCAGCATCGTGGTTCCTTGTGTTGCTGAAAATCTAACTGTAGTTATATGGTTTATGAAGTTCATGCCAGTAGTGCCTATTGCATGGAATAGAATGAACATTTTCTTGCACATGATTTTATGATGATACGTGTTTTGAAAGTACCATCAGGACTCGAATATAAATTTGTCTTTAACATCTTCTATTCACGAAAAGAACAAAGGAATTTTAGACATGGAATTCGGTGGTTATGATGTGTAACGTAAAAGTGGAGAAACGTGTTTCAGAAACATTAACTGTTTAGATATAGTGTGCTATTTTTGCAGTTAAAATAAGTGCATTTTTGATTATTATGTTATATCAAGTATAAAGGATAGCAGTTTTTTTTTTAATACATAGTCACCGCACGAAAAAGTTTTAATGTTACTCTGTGGAAATAAAATTCGTGACTACCAGCAAAGTCTGTTTAAAATCTATAAATTTTCATAATTGGTGTGAAAGTTTATTATTATATAAAATAAATATTTAAAATTTCACCAAATTGGAAAAAAAAAACAAAGATTTTCGACAACCTTTTATATCAAATATTGTTGCTCTGACAAAAAACCGTAAAGTTTCATCAAAATCAAAGAAGCCGTTTTGGAGAAAACAAAGGCTTTTTACCTAGAGCAAAAATTAGAAATGTATACTAAGTATCAAGTTTGAATTTAGTCGGCCTATTCAATAAGTTTGCAGAGGTTCAAACAGATAAGAATACATACAGATGGGCAGAGCATTTGGATCTTTCTATGTTTGTTTCGATACACACCTTAGTCACTGATTGAATTTGAGTTGAATTCGGAGTCGGACCCAGATGAATGAAAAACTGGATTAATAAAAAAATGCACTGACTGACTCACGAGCAGAAACTGTCAAAATACGAAATTTCTTTAAAATTGGTTCAACTGTTTTAACGTTTACTAAAATTATAAATATAAAATATTCTTTATTGTTTTGTTTTTTACCCAGAGTTTCGTGGATGAGACGCTAAAATTCAAAAGCTTGTATTTTTCGCCTTAAGACTGAAATAGTTCCAATGAATTTTTTTAGTGATAGATACATACATACACACATAGGCTTATTTTGATCCCAACAAAATGTATGGCTTCTTTGGGAGAGAGCTAAAGTATAATTTTCCTTTAAGGTGCATAGCTTTGGGAGTCAAGCGAGGATCGTAAACTTATTTTTACTTCGACCTATTTATATAAAAAAAAACGGGGATTAAATTGACAGCAAAAAGTCTCCAAAAACTCACCAAATTTCATCAAAATTGGTTAATCCGTTTCCGAAAAACAAACTTCATATAATGTGGAATCCTTAATTTGTACTTAAATTACAAATGTGAATGTGCATGGTTCCTAAGAAACGAGCTAAGTTGTGTTTTTATGCTTGGATATTTGTTCCACTTTCACACTACAAGGACACAACGGATTAAGATGAATCTTGGTAATTAAATTAACGAAACACTGGAAATTGTATTAACATCTATTCTAATTTTTACTTCGAGTTACTTAAGGTTTTCCCTAGAGTTTATGATAAAATCGCACACAGAAAACTTAAAAAACTTAAAAAAAAAATTCATTAAAATCGGTAAATCCGTTTCTAACATATCAATAATTGTAAAATTAATTTTGAACTGTCTGGTGGACCAATGACTTACAGGTAACATATGTAGAATTAAATTAATTTATCCATTAAAAATTGACATTAAAACCTCAAACACAAATATCATTAAAAATATATTTTAACTTAATCATTAAATTTACATTCATGTTAAAAATTATAAAAGAATCTTTTTTAAGCATCTCACTTTAAATCATGCTCCCACAAAGTCGGATTTTTGTACTTTCATGCCACTTTGGTAATATTATTGAACAAAAGAAAAAAAAACTTAATAAATGTATTACCTAATGCACAAAGCAAATCTTCCATTAAACTGTTTGGTTATGGTTTTTGTGTACAGCACTTCCCTTTTTTATTCACTTCAACAATAGCTTTAGCTATATTTCTGTACTTTTGTTCGGTTCCATAAAAAGGATTTTGTGCAAGGATTCTGCTTTATGATACAATTTTAAAGTAAATATACATGTATTTATCTTTTTTATATAGCTTTGAGTGTGAGTGTGTTTTTATAAAAAGAGGATCCAGTCAATTTATGAAATGTGCACTCAAGAGTCTTATGTATTGAAGTGGAATTTAGTCATTGGAAATTGCATTCTTTAAATTTATTAAAAAATCAGTTTTTTATTGGGTTGTTGATGGTTGCTATGGCACAGAGTGAGATGAAGTTCTGTGAAGAGTTAAGGAAAGGGATTGAAATATTCAATATACTATATATGTACGGTAATAAGTACCTTAAGTACTTATATTCATCATTATCCGCATATAAAAGTTTCATCAGTCTTATGTCCTTTCTAACAGTTTTCAAGTATGTGTTTGATAACAAATGGATGGATCTCACAGTTCACGACAGACTCACTCGACATATTGGCAGTGAACGAGTTTTACCCATTATGGTTAAGAAACTAAATTATTTAATCTGGTCCTCAATCTGATTCTTCATTTGCTTATTCTCGATATTTGTTTGAACACACAAGTTCTTCAAAAAATTCTGAAATTTTTTAAAAAGTTAGTGCGTAAAATGCAAGGTGGAACTGCTGAAAGATGGTAATAGTTTGCGTGGCAACATGATTATTGATGAGGTAATGTCAACGTTATTTATTCAAAATGGTGTCATAATGCATAAGCAACATTTAAAAATAAACTGTTTTTTTAAAGTGAAACTTTTTTTACATCGCCTCAAATTTTTTGGTTCACCTGTCGCATGTCGCAATATGGCGGCGCCAGCCAATTGCTCGCATTAGCTGACCGTGTAGTATGTAGCTTTTATATTCTCACTCATTCAAGCACGTGTTCCGCGGCATTTGTGTGTTTTGTATTAAGTTCAATGTTTTTGTTTACTAACTTGATCGTCATCTACACCGATATAGCTAGTGAGTAAAATAACCCGGTTAACAAGAGAAAAGCCAAGAATAGTTCGAAAATATCCGACCTAAGAATAAGAGAGAACATGCCGAGAGAGTTCGTTAAATGAAAAATGCTCTTGGTAAGTAAATTTAATTTTTATTGTGAATTTATTAGAATTAGGTAAGGTATTAGAACTTTCTGCTACAAATTTGTTCGTTCATCTGTCGCATGTCACAATATGGCGGCACCAATGGCTCCCATCAGCTGACCGTGTAGCATTTATATTCTCACTCATTCATGCACGTGCTCCAGTATTTGTGTTTTGCTCAGTGTTATGATGGTAAAGGACTATTCACATTAGAGCGACCAACAAATGAACGAATAAGTGAGATTTTTCATACTTTTAAACAATATTTTGCAACAAAAACTATTTCAAAATGACAGACACTCATTAAATTAAATGCTTAAATTTCCATTTAAATTGAAGAAAAAAGAAATTTTAATGAAAACAAGTTGTTCGTCGCTAATTTCAATCTGACTGTTACGAATTGTCAAACCCTATTCGCGCTCCACATACCATCCACATCGCAACGATCGCGACTAACCTCAAAATATCACTGTTCGTGTTCAATTTTGAATCAAATAAATTGCATGTGAATGAAACGTCAAAATGGACGAATGTTCGTCCATTCGTTGGTCGTTTGTCGCTTTCATGTGAATAGTCCTTAAAACTGGTCAACAAGTGAAAAATCAAGAATAGTGCGTAAAATATCGGACGATGAATTAATTTTAGGCCGTAAGAGAAAGCCAAAAGATTTCGTGTTTGCAGGGAAAAGTAAAAGCTATTGGTGAGTTAATTTGTTTTTGAAAGTGAATTTATTAGAACGAAAAAAGATTCACTTGCATCGTGGTTTCATAAAACCACACACACTATGGTTGAAGAAGTTCTTAATATTTTTTCGGAGCCGCCCAACTTGAGTTTTTCGTCCACAGTTGGCACGCAAAGCACATAGAAACGGATTTTTTGTTTGTTTGAAAATGTATAGAAATGATTTTTGTTCGAAATCAGTTATAAAATTTCAGGAGTCATGACATTGTCCGAGAATATTAAAAAAATGCATTGTATTTTATTGCAATTTGACCGTTGGTAACCTAAACACTTATGGGAGGGTAAATGTTCCAAAAGATCAAGTCAATGACTATAGCGCAAGTTTATTATAGTAAGAAAACTGGTTCTTGCATGATTTGAGTTCATATCTGAAGGAGTAGATGGTACACCATTAATAGCTTACTTCAGAGAATTCAAAGCTGATGATAATAACCCGAAAGGCCAACGGCAGCTTTGTCAGCAAACCATAAAAAACACAGCGGGAGAAACTCTATGCTTGTAAAACCCAATTCCGATAAACTCTTGATTTGAATCTAAACGTGCTCGCAAACAGAATTTAAACGGAAGCTTTACAAGTCTTGGCTCAAGAAGAGAACTAAAAACTATGCTTTGAGCGAAGGAAAAATAAGAAGCGTTTGCTAGGAAGGAAGAAATAAGATCAACAAACAATGTAAAGTCGAGAAGACTTAGCAGGTGCAGAATTTGTATAGAAGTAGTGTTAAACAATCAATTCAAAATTTGACCGGAACCCTGCAAAAAAGGTTATGGTAACCCCGATGTAGATACGCTGTCGATAATAACCATCTGGAGAGATAACTTTAACCAGTTGCTGAATGGTGAGATGACAGTCAAATTCCGCCAATGAGCAACCTGTAATCAATGGATGCAACCACCCAATTAAAATGGGATCAAAGTAGTAATGGCCAGTTTTAAGCGATATAATCAGTTGAAGTAAAAAAACTACTACACTACTACAAAAAACTCGCGGTCCCGTTCCTGCTTTATATTGAAGAAAATAAACGCTCTCAGTCACATGAATAGTCCCTTGCAGTTTTAGAGGGAAGATTTTTGTACACGAAAAATAAAACATCTGGCGAGGGAAACAAAATCCTCAGATAGATGTTGGTCTTTTACTGCTTAAAGTGCGATATCAGAGAAGGAAAGAAATCGATCTAGCTGGAGGGGCATATTAAGTGATGCCCAAAAAATGTTTATGCAAATTGTAATTATAGTCAGTCATCCGCACCCGATGCTCCACAATTAAGTGCTGTTGCTGTTAAAGCCCAGATGAGATTTTAAAAATAAATTAATAATTATAATTAAATCAAACCATTAAATAAAATTATCCTTCACTGTTCTTTTACCCTTTTTAAAATTAAAATCGCAATAAATTCATAAGGCTTATTAAAATTATTCCGCATCATCTCATGAATTATCAAAATAACCACATAATCAATCCTTTTATAAAAAAACATTTAATTTAAAATACATTTAAGAATGCCATCAGTTTTGTGCGGCGCGCAGGAGGTCACACGCCATTAAACCCAACCATTAACGACAATGTATCTTATAATTACAAAACCAAACACCGATAAACGTTAATTCATTATAAAAAGCAAATTTAATTGATCCACTTGTTCAATAAAAAGGGAAAATTGAGAAATCAATGAATTAACTGTTTTTTTTTTTAATCCAATCTATTTATCGTGTCCATTCATTTGATTTGTGGATTAAGGTTTCCCATTTGCTGTTTGGAGACTAGAAACGACCTATGTAAAAATGAATCTATAAATTGGTATAGACGAGAAAAAATGTACACATAATCGAAATTAGATAAAACCACAAAATTATGCTGATATTCGATAATATTTTATACACAATATTTAGTTCTCATAAAAAGCAGTTAATAATAAACGGTTTTTTTTTGTGAATTAAAAGAGTCACAGGAAGCGACTATTAGAACATATTTTTGTGAATAGAATTTAAATTGAATATTTTTAGGCAATTTGAATTTGTTTTAACTGGAAAACTTATTTAAATAGCAACTACATTTAAAGTATAATTTTGATGTGCTGTTACCAAAAACTTAGCAAGGATATGTATCTTAAACGTACACTAAAAGAGCCCATCATCCTTCGCAAAGAGAACGGACTTTGTCTATTTATAAAGTTACTTATAGTTGAATGAACTCTTCTCATCATACATTTTTGCATCTATTAACCGTCCATCCTTACTAAATGGCTTGTTTCTTTATGAATATAAAGTCGAAAGGACATCGTGGCAATAAAGAAAAATATGAAAGTTCATAGAGCAGAAAGATACTTTTGAGCGTTTTTAAAATGACTGTCTTTATTCACCGCGTTTTTTATGAGGTTAATTAAATGTCATTAGGGGAAGTTTGTGGCTGTTTTTAAATTTCAAAGTGAGTTCTGCTCAATTCTTTAAAATTCTTCCAACTGGATTTGTCGATATCGAACAAAGATTTGAGCATTAAAAACATACAAACCATTTTATTTTGTTATTGGCTCACTGTGGCGTATGCGTGATATTTCATTACGATTGCGATTATATGTATCTTCTAAATGAATATGAGGCAAGTTATGGATTCTTGCAAAAAAAAAAATTTGAGACAACAATCACATATGACATTACGATGATGGAGAAGTCGAAAAAAGTGGGTCCTGAAATTCCTTCCTAAACGGATGGGCCTACTTGCTTCAAAATTGGCATTTAGTAATTTTTTGGTATTCCCTAGGGTACCTCTGCCATACAATATTTAACAAAAAGTTTAATTTTCTCGTAAGCTGTTCTTCCGATTTCAATAAAAAAAATAAAAATAAACAACGCAGAAAGCCATTTCTAATTGAACTTATATTGCATTTAAAAATTTCACAAAAAAAAATGAAAAATACTTTTGTAAACTAAATTTTAGTTTTCAAAATATTTTGACGGGTGAATTGTATTTTTTTAAGTAGTTCTCCCAGAGAAGACTTAAGATTTTCTCAAAATGACATACTTAAAAAATTTTGTTTCGGGATAGATATTTAATATAGAAATATTTTTGAGTACCTATAGTTTTTCTAAGAAAACTCTTATATTTTGTCCGGCTGCAAGTGCTGCAGCATTTCAACTGCTCCTACAGCATAGACCAGTAAACAAATTTGTCCACCTGTCCCGTATCACTACAACTGGCCTTAGCTGTGTGGCCATGCTTGTATTCCTATAAATTTTGCTTTTCTTTTTCTACAAATTACCTCCAAGTTGGATCCAATTTATATGCACAGTGCAAATGCAAAGAATCCTATTTTTATGGCGACACTGTGGCGTATGTCCTTTTTCTTTGATTTGATAACGTCTTATAAATCTATGAAAACCAGCTGCACGCACGAAAAATTGTCACGTTCCGTAATTGTCACGTTCCGTAGAAAAGTTATCACTTAAAATTACCGTCCTAAACCGACTTTATAGAAAACCATTTTTTTTTTAATTTGAAAACTATTAAAAAACTTATGGTTCAAAGAACCTGCCATAGGTATGTATAACAAATTATATCAATCTTAATATATGTCCAATATATCACCTAGAGCTACTGATACCATCTATAAGAACCACTCTCCCCTTTCAAACGGTAAAAGAATAATAGTTTAAAATATATTCCCTGCACGATTATCTTTGATTAATCTAAGCATTGAAAATAGCACTTCATAATGTATTGTACATATAGTTTACAACACACACACAAAAAAAAGGACGAATCGAATTGCCCTGGAGCAGACAAAAAGAACATTGCTTCCAAGTTGAATAGCGCCACAGGGACGACATTGGTTAAATCGTTGCCATATTATTTTTTTTTTTTTTTTTTTTAGAGCTATTTTACGAAACTTTTTCTATTCTCTACATAAACTAAGCATATCACATTCATTTTGATTCCATATGAGAGAACTTCAAAGGATGCGAAGCTCTATGGGATGACTTTCAGACAAAACAAGCTGGGATAAGTATAACGTTTCCTTTCCATGTAAGAACAGAATTGGGACAATTTGAAGTACAGAAACAACTTTATTTGTTGCATTTCATTCTTTTGTTCCCCCAAAAAATTGCATTTTCTATTCAGATACATCCTTGAGTGCATTTTTTTTTTTTGTCTCCAGCAGTAAAACAAAATGGCAGAGAGGGATAAGTTTTGGTTAACTTAAGGAAAACATATAGCTACTTGAAGAGTGGACTTTGTTTCCATAATGCAAATAATAAAAAGTTCTTGAAACAAAATTTTTCCTTTTTAACATGAACTTTAAGAATATCCACCAAAATGTTTCCATCACCTTTAGAATGTGTACTTGTCTAAAGAAGAAGACTTGAATTCGACCCAAGGTATTACGAGAATAATACTCACTATTTTGCCAGATAATCCTGTTTAACTTAAGTGAATCTCTTTGAATTTGAGGTAAATTATTCCAAATTATAATGAATCGCTTTGTTGAATTAATTTCATATCCTTAGAATGAAGGACATTTGTGTTTTGTGTTAAGCCCTTACAAAGCTACCGGATGTATTTCCGGCATAGAATATGCATTTGACTGTAATCGGATAATTGAAAGGATAATTTATAAGAGCGAGAGCAAAACGATGCTAAGTTCAAATGAGAAACCTGTAGAGAGTGAATAATCAGGTGCTTAAGGGAATGTAAGGATACTTTTTTCAAATTAAGTTCAAGTTCTGATGTTTATTAATACACAATCAAAAAAAGTATTTTTATATCTAACTACTTCATTTCTTCCTAAAACCCCATTTTATTATAATTAGTGTGTCGGAAGATTCTGGGTTCGATCTCTGACTCAACCTTAAATTTTGCTTCCTGGTTCTGCCTCTTGAGAATAAGTAACCAATCCTTCAATAGTAAATCTTGTCATGCTAGCCGTTCGGAAGTAAATTATAGGTCTCTTCCATTTCTGCAAAATATCAACGCATACACAGGAATTGTTGAGATTGTTTGTTTTCGAGCTAGTAAGACCCGTGACCCTTGAGCATAAGCCACATAATTTTCCGTGTCCCGAGATAAACACCGGCGCGGACTTAAATATTATGACATCACTTTAAATTAGATCCATTTCATAGCTTTGGAGAGGATAAGTATCTAGTAGCATAATCGAAACACCCACTTTCAGAACGATGTTATTCCCGGATAAGTGGTAGCATCGGTGTGAGTCTCAATTTCTGTACCCGGGGCCGGATCACAGAGCATTTGAGACATGCAATTACCTCTTCAGCTTTAGTTTATCGGGCTATAACGGGAAGAGCTTAACGGGATTCCCCTCAAAATAAAACAGTTACCCTTCACATGATGTGATCGTTACGCCGGCTGTCTTGCAGGCTGCCATTGACAACTTACACGGCTTTCTTGTGCGCCATCATGTGATAAACAGCGCCATCTATGATTCTGTTTAAGTGACATATACAGAATGAATAACTTATCTGTTTATGTGAATGCAGTGCTAGTTCCCTCAAAATGTTAATTTAGCATTAAGTTCATTAAATATAGTAAGATCCAGTTAGACATACATATGTATATACAGACAAACATTTTAAGACCTGATCTTTCGGCGTAGCTTTACTAAAGACCCCCATATTGGTTTTTCCGCGATATCTTCAAGCACTGAACGATGGACGTCTCAGATGATGAGGATCCATCGTTTATCAAATTAATTGCTCTGACAGACGATTGTGCTGACCATAAAATGAACATATAGTGCGCGATGCGTTTAACCAGCAGAACCATGTTTTTCAAAATAAATTTGAACAACTTACATGCGTCGTTCAGGCGTCAGTCGAACTATGATGAATTGGCAAACAAAAATAAAGATAAATCACATGGCAGATGACAAAATGGCTGTCAATGAAAACATTGCTGCACCTTTTGCTAAGTAATAAGTTCGAAGCAAAAATGTCCATCCATTTGGGAGCAGGGATGCGAAGATGCACACAGACGTACTTATTTCGGTTTCCCACTCAATTTTGGATGTAAAACTTGTTTTGCAGTTGAATTTTCAGGAGGTTTCATTGTTTGCCTTTATGCTATTACTCGTTTGACAAAGAACAAGACGAGAGAATAACTTTGGACTGTTATTAGGGTGGCGGCTCAATCGTCAATTCGCGGCAAGGCTAGACAGGCTTATTAGGAGCTTAAGTAACATTTAAGTATAAACAACTGACTTAACTCCAACTTGCATGGTTCCACTAGTTAAGGGAAATAAAAAGATTTGGAAGTTGGGAAAGTATAGAAAAATAACTGCCCATGCTAGTTCTCGAACCCAGAACTATAGGTTGGCAATCAAGGACTATGCCCACTGTACCATTGTAAGCCAGATTGTCATTTTTATTTACTTAAAATATTTAATTGTTTAAATATTTTTAAATGTTGTTATGGTTATTGTTTTTCATCTGAAGAAGACGGGAAAATACTTCGCTTTACAAATTATAACGGTTATAGCCACCAAGCCAGGTGGGTACCGGACACCATTTTTTTTTTGTTTTGAAATTTGGTTTCTATCATGTGATTTAATCATATTTTGGATCAATAAAAGTGTATTAAGTATATCTACTTTATAAGCATAGATACTAAGCTTCCAAAGCTTTGTATTTTATTTTTACAATCTTTAAATTTATTGTTGTCATAAAATAAACCTTTATTTAAAAATAAGAAAATTAAAGCCAGCTCCTTTAAGAAGGGCAACGCTTATACATTTTAAATTAAACATAAAAAAGTCTTCTTTTTTTTTGAGAGAGAGACTTATTTGAAAATCCCCGTTTATACCTTTAAATCAAACCAATTTTTTTCCAGGACAATGCTCTTTTGATTATTCTTTTTATATCCTTGCATCCGAGATTATTCATTTTTTGCCTCCCTTCACAATATTAAGGTAATTCTAGAATTTGAAAATAGGGTATTGCAAACTCTTCCGAGAAATCTTCAAAACAAATTACCATAACCCTCTGTAGTTGCTGGTGGTAATTGTTCACTTATAGTCCAATGCACTTGAATGCTCTCGCACTCTAACAACAAGTGAAAGGACTAAATTCGTATATGACAATGGCCACCATCAACTCCTTACAACAACAACAATAACAACGACAACAAAAAGATACGATAATGAGAATCTTAAGTAGAAATAACGTCAATCCATTCAATCTTCGGATCGATTTAGTTGCGGGTGAGCTAATTTCTGCTGTTGTCTACTTCACGCGGATTGTAATTTAATCTATTAATTTTTTATTTATAATCACAGCAGGATTTTATGTGATATCCTGTAGATACTAGCTACATTATAACGTTTGTTCGATTTTAACGACATCCCAATTAAATGGGAATTCTTTTATACATAGCATGGATTTTTATTTTGTTTGCATTGTTTGTGTTTTAGTGGACGGGTGTGGATGGTTTTGTAGTTTTATCCTGTTCGTCCTTATTTTATGTCATTCAAAATACAATGGGAAGGAACAACAAAATGCAGAACCAATTAAATATGTGGGGCAATAAATCAACCAGAACATTCATTAACGACCTAAATATCGTCCTCCATATACCTATACTATACCATCTTGTAAGTATGTATGTATTTGATTGTAGTGTTTTCGTTGTTGTCAAGAGAAAGCAAGGATATTGTTCCGTATCTTTCTTTATGTATCATGTTATACTGGAGCCTGCTGAATCATATTGTCATCGTGTTTGTGTCTAATTTCATTCCAGCCCACTTAAATTACATTTTCACAACCAACCAACGCAATGATGTGGCGGTGTGGCCGGCGGCTACGGCTACAGGGGTGGTGGGGATTTGGTAGCTAAATAGGAATGTTTGAAGCCACCGATGACGACCGGGTAAAGGAAGAAGAACGGTACCAGATGTATTGTATATAGTGGGTGGTGTTCGTTCAAGAGACTTGTTTTGGTGTCACTTTACTGTTCACTGCACTCATCTGTAAAGACAAAGAACATGAGTTTCTCGAATACTCAGAGAGAGTTAGATATGTACAGTACAACAGATAAGAAAAAAAAATTCAGCTAGAACTTTTCGTGACAGAAGTAATGTCTTGACATACACATGCATTTGGAACTGCAAAATGTGCAGCATGCGGAAGTAATCAAGGAAGTTTTACTGGTGCACACAACACAAAGTTTGTTTTTGATTGATCTCGGCCCTGATGAGTTTTTATGGTAAAATTAGAAAGTTGCAAAAGTGAACAGCATTTAATGAAGCGGAGTATGTCAAGACACCAGAGCACTTGAAGCAAACCTAGTGTGAAGGGTTTCAACTCATATAGGTATAAGGAGATAGGAGATGAGCGTGGCTGCAGTAAAATGACTTGTAATTATTGTGAAGGTACACATTCACTGCAATGCTGATTGTTCTTTTTTACACTTGATTAGCGTCAACCGTTTGTATTCCAACATGAGGTCGTTTGTGACAAACTAATTGGTAAAAAAAATGTTAAGTTAAGGACGGTGATATAAAATCGATATTGATGCATTTTAAGATTTAAGCAAGTTTTTGATCAAAACTTTTGCAGTTTCATGATTCACAGAAAATGTAAAGCATTTTTTTTAGTTTATTGTTTATGGCCTTAATATTGTTGACAAAGGGATTAGCCACAAAAACGCCCCCGAAAATTGGGCGTGTCCTATAACTTTGCTTAAAAATTATCAAGCACTAACTGATCTTGGATTGTTTGTCATATACTTGAGTCGTTTTTTAACAATTTTAACTGAACAAAAATTTTTTTTATAAAAATCACGCCCCTTAGAGTGGGCGTATTGTTATACATACTAATCAAAAATTCAATCAAGAAACATTTTCCATACTACGTTAAAATTTAATATGGGTAGGTGCCTTTACTTTCTAAAACTACATTTTTCTGTTTTTTTTTTTAAAGTGGGCGTAAAGTGGGCGTAATTAAAACTCTTTCTTTTATATATAAGATTTTGAGTTTTGTCTGATAGATACACAATTTTGGGTTTGTGACCTTATTAGAAGAACCGTTTATTCATATATTTTTTAATATGATTTAGAAAAAAATTACCTACAAGTGACTGAGAGTCAGTTCTCATTCTACGCCCGATGATGTACATATAGTCCGAAACGCGTCGCGTATATTTTTTCTATTAAACTAAAACAAATATTGTGAAAATAAAAGAAAACTAAATAAATAAAAATTACAATATTAAAATAATATTTTGATTCGTTTTTTTATTCAATAATTATTAACACCACAATATATGGAGATTGAACCACAATTTTATACTTAAACTTATCTAAGTTGAACTATTTAATATTGAAATTGTTTAATTTGAGAAAAGCTTATGTTATTACTTACTCGTCAACTTTATGCATATTAATATGATAATGTGAGGAAAGGTTATTTAGTTATAAAATGCGCTGTGGGTTAAAGTGAGAGACGAGGAGCCTGCCATGCGTGAGAAACAGTAAAGCCATACATAATGGCACCGTAACGCGTTACGTTACAAAGCGGTTTACCCTCCCATATGAAGTTATCACTTCAAAAACTAAAAACAGTTCTAAACAACGTGAATAAGAACGGTTCGAAAGGTTACTTTTTATCCATCAATAAGAAAGAGGCTCTATCATTGGTTGCTAGTCCGGTAAGATATAGCTTCCATATCATCGTTTCATGATAGTTTTTATAGCATATATTTTGATGTATAGAATGAAACTATAGATATGCAGTTTTCAAACAAAATGTTCAACCTTTCAAAGCAGAAAACAAATACTTGAGCTAAAAACAAAGTACATAATTTACCTATACCTACCTACTTCTGAAATCCAATTCACGAAGAACTCAGTTTTTTAGTTCATCCAATGGAAATTGCAAATTCAATGCTTAATTGGATACAACATTTCTCCATGTTTCAGTATATTCCTTCATAACGAACCAGAAACACTCTAAAGGAAGGGATTTCCGAAAACTTCAAATGCAAACTATGAAAACCACAAAGTTCATGTTGTAATTCATGTTTCTGAAGTGGATCACGTTTCAACATCAAAATAAAATATTTAAAAACGTCTCTAAGCCACATATCCTTTATAAACTAAAAAAACTAAAATTATTATTTAAAAAAGATCCGGGAATAAAATAACACAACCATAAATTGAAATCAAATAGAACGTATTTTGTTTCATCTAAAAATAAAACTTGAAGTTATACAAATAGTATATATGAGTTGAAAAATGCTATGCATCCCATTTTTAGTCAAAGGGTAGGCACACACACAAACTTGTAAAAAATATAAAAATATTTGGCCAAGTCCTTGAAAAGACTATCAAAATAGCCAATCTATCCTTTATGAGCCTCCGACTATCTAAAAAGAGAAAAGCCTTGGGAAGGTTAAAATAATTTAGAAAACCACTAAAAAAAATTATTTTTCCTTGGGCCAGTATAACTCGCATATTGACCCTGAATCAATGTTCAACAAGAAAATATCGATCCTTTCAAAAGCCCCCTCTTAATTTAACCAAAACTATCACCATTTAGGTATGTATATGTTCCATTGCACATTAGATACTAGCTCAGACGCTGCATCAATGGTGACATGTTCTTATACTTAAATGGCCAAATTAAGAGTCTAGAACAATATTTCTGTCGTCTCCCCACTTGGTCAACGCTCACTATTTAGAACTTTTTTGAAGGCCTTGCTGATACTCAGAAGAAGACTTATCAACCAGTTTGGAGAGGTACCGCAGTCGATCGGCAAAGCTTATAAAAGAAAACTACATAAATGTTTTTCAATTTAATTTTTTATTTTCTAATAAACTTTTACGAATTTATAAAGTCCAACAAATCAGGCACAGAAGCATACACTCCAGGAAATTTCGGTCTGGCACATCCAATTCCCCACGAACTGACGCCAACTTGTTCTCCAGTCTTTATATTGACCAACGGTCCACCAGAATCTCCTTGACAACTATCCTTACCAGTTCCAGCAGCACAAATCATTACGTCCGTTACTCGAACATTTCTGTATTTTTGGGCACATAATTGCTGATTTACAACCGGCACAATGACTGCCCTCAGATTACGGGTCACTGCTAGTGACGGTTTTTCATTCTCCCTTCGTTTTCCCCAACCAGTTATAACTAAAAGTGAATTATCAGCTGGACGCTCTAAGGCTAGTTTGATGGGCTGGCTGTTCTCCGAGTATGTGATTGGTGGTGTGATAATCAGCTTCGAAACATCATTTGAAATTATTTTTTTGTTGTAATTTGGATGTTGTTCGATTCTGTACACCTGGTGCAATGTCCCTCCCTCATCAGCTGAATTCGAACCAGATCGGACACTCATTTCTGACGCTTGGCTTCCATAAGTGCAATGAGCGGCAGTTAGAATGGTATCTGGAGCTATGATTGATCCTCCACAAATATGTCGGTTATTGGAACGAACTGATACTTGGTAGGGGTTCTTTCCAATGTCGACGATAAGTCCTCCAACTATTCGTCCTTGTGTTGAAATATTAAATCCATTGACTTTGGAAAGGATAAAAGGAAGTAGTATCACGAAAGAATACATTGCTGCTTGAGTAAAAATGATGACTTGAAAGAATGATAGCTTCCAATGTATCTTTTATACGATTTTGGTTGAGATTTTCAAAGGGCTTATCTAAGAAGAGTCTTGATCTTGAATCTGAATATTCAAACAAACTTAGGAAATCATTACTTCCGCAAATGTTTCCTACGTTGTTGATTAAACATCTAAACCAAACTAAACCCTTTCAAGGTCAACATTTGTTTGATGTTATAAATTTGATGCCACAATCTAAAAAGATTCGATAAGCCTTTTCGGAAAATTTTGTTTATTTACTTTTGAATTATACATGTCATTTTGTTGTTAAATAAACATAAAAAAATGTTCATTTTATCTTTAAGGAGTTTGGACCAGCAATAGGTTAGTGTTTCCCTTAAACGACAAGATTAAATGTTCAATGCTTTTTTTTCTGGAAAGTTTTTATCAGTGCGTTCAGAATAATTAAAAGTGTGACCTACAATTTGTTATAATGCTTTGCACACTCTTACAAAATTTCAAGTTACATACATTGTATTTGTTTCAGAATTTGGTTATAACGTGTTTGCCTAGTTAGTTTGGCCAATTCACAGGAGGAAGTACGCGGTCTCAAAGAATTCCTAATAATTTATTTCTTTCCTCGACTCAACAAATGCAACGAAAAGTAAAAGTTTTCATCTTGAGCTGAGCTTTAAATGATGTGGTCAAAAGTTTTTATGAATCTGATATGAAATGTCAAATATTTTTAAATTTAAAAAACAGACCTGAAAGGCAAGCAACGCTACCTGCTAGAAACTAAATTACATTTGTTTGTTCAGCTCCAAAGCTGCCATGAGTGGTAGCCACACAATACTTTTGATGAAAAAAAAACCTTCCCTCGTCTTTACAAGAAAATTTGTCCGTTTTTTGTAAGACCTGGGTTCGCCATAAAATCACCCGAAGCGAGTTGAGGAAACGAAAAAGTTGTTGAAGTGACGCTCGTTTTCAACTGAGTTCGCACAATATGGTGTAGCTGCAGCAGTAGCACGTAGCAAGGTCAAAGTTAATGTCAAAAAAGTAGCGCAGCGTACACGAATACAAAGTGCAGCACGGAACTCAAACAAAAATCATGTCTGCCATTTTGTTTTGTTGTTGTTTTGCAGCGCACCACGTTCGTGAACTTGGAGTCGAGTCGACTTGTACTTCAGCTACTCTCTCGTCTCTCTGCTGCTGCACCTACCACTTCACATTGTAGGCGTGCAATACGATTTATCTACGTAACGTACATTTAACTTTTACATTGCTGCGTGATACTGCTGCAGTGCTGCAGCTACACCATTGTGCGCAGCCAGTAAGCATTTCTTGTGGATGCACGCCATGCATTGTATGAAACTTTTAATTTTTTTTTAAATCAACTAAAAAACACTAATGAATGCATATCTCAAAATGGAAACTTTTAATGTGGGCTTTGATAAATTTTTACAATAAGCAGCCCTTAATTGTTTTTGGGAACCGAAAAACCAAGGTTTTTTGGCAGTAATGTTCCATGAAATTACTATAAAAATGTATATGTATACAATGTACAAAGTCTTGGTTTCGTAGTGTGGTGTGTCATGGTCATGACAACTTCTTGAAGATTCCGATGATGTGGAAGAAAATCAGTTGAGGAAACCCTTATTAAATAAAATGCACAACTGGAACGCACTTACTTACTCTGCTGGTGCAGTAACACGATGATAACTTTCTATATTATACATAATGCATTAAAAGTTTAATCAAAATCATTAGAGCCGTTTTTGAGCAAATAAGAAAATACAAAATAAAGTTTGCTAAAACTGAAAGTCTCCTTGTAACACGCGGTCTCCATTGGCAAGAAAACTGTCGTACCTTCTGTTCTGTCTGTTAAACTGTTCAATGGAGACAACCTCACTGCAGACAGAAAATGTGTTGAAACAGAACTGTCCGGCTTTCTGTCTAGTCTTCTCCGTGGACAGAAACTCAAACAGATTTTGACATTTCGTGTGTCAAAGTTGGGTGACAACTAAAAATAGTCAAAAAAAAAAAAAAAATTATTTTGTTATTTTGTTTCGCTGCGTCATGTCTCGAAAAGAAACAATCGTGTTAATTAATTGTTTTAGAAAATATGAGTGTTTGTGGAACTACAAAAGTAGTTCTTATAAGAAGATTGACTTGAAAAAAGCAGCATAGGCTGAAATCTCCCAATTGTCATTGGTCTGTCATGACAGAAATGTGCCCACCTTAAAAATGTGGACAGATTTTTGACAGAATGGAAAACAGAAACAGAGAAAGTTTTCTGTCCAATGGAGACACCGTGTAAGGGAGCCACCATTTTAAAAGGTTTTACAATCTTTTAAACCCATTGGTTACGATTTGTAACTATATCATGTCATAACAGCGTTCCTAAACTCACGTTGAAGTGTCAAATAGTTACGATTTGTGACTATTTCCAACTCACCTCCATGATATGAGCATAGGTCTGTTTGATGTTCCCTGCCCCAGTGCGCACTAGGGAACAGAGAGAAGATACTAATAGAGAGAGGCAACTTCGACGATGGCTCTCTTTTAGCCTACAAGCTGCGATTCGGCCAGCAACTTGCATCTGTATTAAACTCCATATAAAAAAATGTGAGGACAACACAGATGCAAGTTGCTGTCCATAGACCTTTAAATAAGAGAGAAAGAGACACACATTTTTTTTTTTTTGATTTTTTTTGTTCTGGACAAGGATAAAACATGTATATACCGATAGGAATTCAACTCATTATAAAAATGTAAACAAAAATCTTTGCGGGACCGGAGGAGAGGAAAGTTGTTTCTCTCTATTATAGCGAGTTTCATTCATGAAAAGAATTGCACTTTCTGTCAAAAGAATTGACCTTTTTCACTTTTGAGAGTTTCATTCATTCAAAAAGTGCAATTCTAGATCGATTCTCAATACGAAAGAATGCATCTCTCATGGGTTGGGAGAATCGTTCTGAATAGTTTTCTGTCAAACGTCAGATGAGAAATAATTTGTTATTTTTTGTTGTTTGTTGTGAAATTATGCCAGTATGTAATAAATATAACAAAAATAAACAAATAATGAACGAAGAACTTAATATGTACTTTAATTATCCAATTAATTATCAATTATCTAATGATTACTTTTTCCAATGACAGAAGACAAAAATCAAATGACAAAAAGTATACTTCAAATTGACATGGATACCCAAAACAAGTTTCATTCAAAAGGGCAATTCTCGATTTTGAGAACAATTCTTCCAAATTTGAATGAAACTCGCTATTAGTATCTTCTATCTGCTAGGGAATGTCAGTGCAATTTATTCAACTGTCAAAAAACTGCATAGCTGCTCGGGTTTTGATTTAACATCGAACAGAGCCCTGTGCAACATAATCAATTTTCCTGCGAGCATTTATTTCCACAACTTCCCAATAAAAAATAATCTACGAATTATTGAATATTTACCAGATATATTATACACTAAATTATTTTTTCTCCGAAATTGAACTTCTGCCAAAGGCTGATTTAAATTTTGACAGCTCTGATTTCTTACCCCAAGTAAAAACCTGGGGCGCATGAGAGCGCATTCAGTGCGCGCCCCGTGTTCACATCGAACACAGTGCAAAAACACTGGGGTGAAAAAAGTTTCACATCAAACGCTGCAGTGCGAGTTGAGGTCGCACCAGGGTCGACATCAAACAGACCTAATGACACTCGAACCAATTACTCCCAAAATCATTAGAGCCGTTTTTGAGCAAATCCATTGTATATATAAACATTTTTATAGTAATTTTATGGAACATTTTATTTTAGTTCTGAACGTCGTCAGTGGCGGCGCTAGTTCTCTTATCTACTTTACATCAAATGTCTTCTATTGTTGTTTTTGCTTTAGACAAAAACCACAAAAATTACTCTCCAATTCTCCAATCAAAGCTTGTGGACGTCGTCCATAGATGTCGCCAAAACGTTCCGCTTTTTGGGAATACTATAGATTTTAAATACAATGGCAAATCCAAAATGAAAAAAAACCGTTTCCTCCAACCAACAAAAAACACTCCTAAGGCTGTGTGTCAATTGCGTTAAAATGCTGGTTAAATTTGATCCCCTGGCTAAATTTTGACGTTTACATCGAAATGGACAGAATTTTAGCTTTTTGCTGTGTGAATTGTATTAAAAAGTATATTTTTCATCTACTTTTCAACCTTATTTCCCACTTGAATATCAAAATTTTCCTAAAGAAAACATTGTGTAGTGATGAAGTATTTTAGTTTTGTATACAAAAAACATATTAGTTATATATTCTGATATATTTTTATTTGATTTTTCACCAACAATTTTATTTTATAAAACAACAATCTCTTTAAAATATTTCCCATTGAAGAAAATAAATTTATTTACTAGTCTGTGCTCTGTGAACACTTGGTTTTTACAAAAGTGATTTAAGAAAAATAATAATTTGAAAACATAAACAATCAATTCGGTTTGCAAAATAAACAAAAATTTGAGGAAGTATATCTTATAATTCTTTTAAAATATCAACGTTGTATCAGAATCAGAAGGCATTCGATTAAATGGAAAAGGAGACATCGTGAAGTGGGAGTAAGCGAAAGTAAAGAAAGAAGGTTCATATTTATCTCCATCTCTCTTACACCTTCATAAGCAAGGAAGACGTCAAAATTTAACCCACTGGCTAAAATTTAACCTGCCCTGGCAGGTTTTTCACCTATCAAAATTTAGGCAGGGAATCAAATTTAGCCAGCATTTTAACGCAATTGACACACAGCCTAACTCTCCAATAAAGTGTTTGTGAACTTCGTCCATAGATGGCGCTCCTAATGTTCCGCTTATTAAGAGTTCTAAAGTTTCTAAAAACATTAGCTTAAGCGGAGTTCACATGCAGAGGCCAAGTGGCCAAGACAATGAGACAAGACAATCATGTGAACAACTATTTCCAGGACAAGACAATTATCATTATATTGTCTTTCGAGCTAGCCTTCCGAGCTATCTCTGAGGACAATATCGATATATCGACTGGTTGGCATTGTCTGTCCAACCCCGTTCAAGAAGCTCGGACAAGACAATGGAGTATTGTCCCATAGTCTTCGTCTGCGTGTGAACGCTGCTTTAAACTACCCAATTTGTTTGTTTTCGAACATGATTTTGTTGAAGTTCGTTGTCATCGGTAGTAAACAAAACTATTGCTATTAAAAATGTCAAAAGTTACGATGGCAATATCAAATTTGACATTCCACACTAGTGTTGCCACATCTGCCAAACTTGAATAGCTTGCGTCATTGACATACTATACTGTATAGTATGTCAATGGCTTGCGTATTTTTTCAATAGGCAATCTGTTTTTAGTAAGATTTTCTACCAATATCACCAAATAATTATATTTTTCAACACCAGCAGTTCCTTCAAAAATCCTTTTTTTTTAAAGAAAAACAACAAAAATAGGATTTTACTATTGCAAACTTTGTTTTTTTTTTTTATTTTAAATTTGTTTCAGTTTCTATTATTGTTTTTTGTTTTGTTTTAGTAATTTTGTTTCTCTCTCTATCTCTCTCTCTCTCTTTTTCTTCAATTTTACTTTACAAATATTTTTATTTAGTTATATATTTTGTTTCTGTTTTGTTTTATTGTTTCATAATATATGTTCGATCCGTACCTGTTTTTGGAACTATAAAAATACATAGATGAATGACTGCAAATACGGTTTTTTTTTCTCCCTTGATTTATAATTTAATAACAATTTTTTTTTTATTATTTTTTGCGCTTTTCTGTTTTTTTTTTTCATTCCATAAAATTATTTAACAACTGGAAAACGGGTGGAAGAAATTAATTATTTAACAAAACTTAAAAAAAAACATCAACATTGTTTTGTTCCTTTTTTTTTTTTCTTTTTCGGATGAAAAGAAGAGAAGAAAAATAAAATAAAATACTAATTAAAAATTATTAAAATAAATTCAAAAAAGAAAAACTAATTATGACGGTAAAAAAAAAAAGGAAATATTATTATATATATAAATTTATATATGTATATTTGTTGACCTAGACGATGCGACGACAGCGATGATGTGGAAATATTATATAAAATCATCGTCGTAATCGTAATCGTATTTGTAGTCGACTACTTCCGTCTGAAAAGAAAAAAGAAAAGACGTTATATTTTTGTGAAATTGTCAAGGATAATCAAAAATGAGTAAGGATTGAATTTACTTATAAGTTGGAAGGTCAATGGAGTGGCATCTTTTAGATTTAAAAGAAAAACGTAGGGAATGGTATGAGCGCGGATACTGGCAAAAATGCAGCTACCAAACGCTTTAAGGACACCCTCAATAACCCAAATATGCGTCGTGACAACAACCTTTACGACAAGGCGTCAAAAGTGAGTTTAAACAATAATATTTCTTGATTAAAGAGTTTTTTTTATGGAAGCTGGATCTGAAACATTACCGAGGAAACCTAGAGATAGACCTTCTAGGATGTCCCAAGAAGAGACACCGCAGGGCAATCAAAATAATTATAGACAAGTAAACTGTTTCTCAAAGGAACTAAGTTCTGCCAAACGAGTATGTATAGACCAACCATCTCACAACTCACAAAGTAGTGCAGAGATGTGTGAGACGATAGAGGCCAGATTGGATAAATTGGCGGAGAGCGCTGAAGAATCTTCACCAAGAGGAAATACAGAGTGCTGTTAAATTTACTGAAGACCTTGTAGGCCAACAAAGTAGTAGCAAACAGCTAGTTCAAACGGTAGGATTTAAGTCTCAGTAGAAGACAATTTACGAAGGTTGAACTAAGTATCGCCATCTGCCCTTCTTTTCAAAATAAATGACAATTATGGTTCTCAAGGGGACAAGTCCACAATAGAGCTACGCTCAGAGGAGAGCGGGGTTGTCGATCACATTAAAAATTTGCAAGCTTTCCCGGAACAATCATCAGAATATCTATGAAACCTCTCAAAAAACTTTTAATCGCGTTAATTTTGATTTTATTTTGATGTTAGAGCCAAGCTGATAGGAAAATTCTCTGGGTGATCTTTTACGCTGTATGCACGAGGAACATTTTACAACAACATTTACGAGCTAATCCACGACACGACTCGAAAAATCCATTCAACTTTGAGGGATGGCGGTGTCTTATAAGAAGACTGCGAATCAGGTGGCTAGAAACAGAGCTGACTGCAGACATACATATTCATTGGTTGATAAAACATAATTTCCCGTAATACTCCACCGCTAGGAGTTCCCTCTAATTTTCCCTTGAGTCTTATTTTGCACACAATGTTAAGAAGTATAATGAGTACTTTTTTATTAGCACTACACGAATGTAGAATGCTTTCTCCGGATCAATTGTTCCCTCCCCTTGCGATGATCCATTGGCATTCATAAGCAGTGTGCATCGGTGTCCAACCTTCTTAGGCGAGCGTACGGTGTACTTGAGTACTTGAGTGTGAGCAATTAAAAAAAAAATGCAAACTTGACAAAATGATAAGTTATTTTGGAACTTAAGTCGAAAATATTTGTTTCAATAGAACCATATAAAGAAACCCAAAAAAAAAAACCCCACTTACAATATTTGTATGATCCATCTTCAAGGTGATTTTTCCTTTGCCCTTGCCAACCGGCTTTTTCGTAGTTTGTTTTTCCATTTTCTGTTTTTCCGTATGTAGACTCTCAACTGTGATTTTAATTTTTTTCAATTCAGTTGCACTTACTATTAAAGACAAGAGATATAAAGATACCAAAAAAATTATATAAAAATGACTTACAATTTGCACATATGCTACGAACTAAATCTTCTACAAAATTAGGAAATTCTGGTGATGACCTATAAAGTGATACTCGCGTACTAATTGCATCGGAGAAATCTTTGAATTCATCTTTAGTTTCCGGATTGAATGAGTCTAAACTAGTTGCTATGCCAAAGGTTTCTAATGCACTTTTGAAGTCGGATTCTTTTTCGATTTGTTGTAATCGTAATTTTTCGGCTAATTTTTCTTCGGGTGTTAGTTTGGCTAATCGTTCCTCTTCCAATCTTTCTTCTTCTTCGCGTTTCAATCGCTGAAAATGTATACAAGAACACACAATTTAAATAGTGGTCCATGGTCATGTTTAGTTTTTTTGAATATTTTACCTCCTTTTCAGATATTTTAGCTAACTGCGCCTTGTTGAGAGATTTTTTGGTTGGTTCTGGTTTTGGCTTTTCATCTTTTTCTTCATCTTTTTTCTCTTCATCATCCTCCCAACTTTCCTGTTAAATGTTAAAATAAAAACTGCGTTAGTTAAAACTACATTACGATAGAACCACTTTGAAGCTTTCGCTCATAGATCTTTGTAACCTGCTAAATTTTTGAGTTCTAAAGCTGTTTTCAAATAATGGAATGGACAAAAAAAAAACTACCAAGTTCCCGAGGGCAGCAACACCCATTGAACAGAAATTGTAGTTACCCCAAGTGATGCCCGCTGAATATGAGACCAACCGGAACCGATTGATAATACTGCAACTAAGTCAAGGTCATCAAAATTTAATCGAAGAAAGCCACTTGTCAAGATACTGCCCGAAAGAAGCTCTCAGGCGCTCAACAGTTACGATTAGAGAATCTGACGTGGAGCGATCACAATCAGAAGCGACAGTCTACTGCTGTTGACGAACCATGGGAAGTGCTGGATCAAAAATAAGGAGAAGCCACGGGTTACAACCTTACAACTGATCTTCAATATACCACCGGCAGACACACTACACCAGAGTGTAGTTGGAATCAGACCGTCCTGGAGCCTATATCCCACAAAGACAATTAGGGCAACTTCATAGTGAACTAAAATCGAACCAAGCAACAGTTGGCACTGGCGGGGTATGAGCACACTCGGGGTGGCCCGGAATGTCTGGGATTTTCGCATTTTCCAAGAGGTCAAGACAAGGCCGACTACCTTGTAAAACCCAATTCGGGTATCCACTAGATGGCACCATCGAGCAGCTACTGTGAGAAAATTTGATATTGTAAAGCTGCAATCGCAAGAGATTTCCTAACGTTTACCAACCGTGTCTTCTCTTTTGACGTCTCTCCAAGCTCGGCACCTGCGCCAATCTTAGAAGAGCAGTGGCAAAATTGCAAACTGGCCATCGAAAATAAAGCCACTTATGTTTTGGATTTCATTAGGCGACCCCAACGAAACACCTGGTTCGATGATGAGTGTTACATATGGCCAAGAACGAAACTTATTACGTAATGCTACAGGCCAGAACCAGAGCTGCCAAGAGCGCTTCCCGTGCTGTATACCAGCAAAAGAAGAATTTGGAAAGAAAACTTCTGCAGACTGCTAAACGGCGAAGAAAACCAACTAACAGCTATATGATATATTCGATTTGAATGATGATGAACAAAACCTCCGTCCACCCGGCCAAAAAGAAGTTCGGGTAGCAATATCAAAACTAAAGTCCAACAAGACCTTAAGGCTGAACTCTTTAAAGCAGCGGGAGATGACTTGGTGAATAGCATACACCAACTCATCTGTACAATCTGGTCGGATGAAAGTATGCCTGACAAATCGAACCTCAGCATTGTATGCCCTATCCACAAAAAAGGAGATAATCTAACCTGCGCGGCTACAGAGTATAAATCTCCTTAATGTCGCCTATAAAATCTTTTCAGCTATTCTGTGGAACGTCTGAACCCTTTCACACGTGAACCGAATGCCCCCATTCAGTGTGGTTTCAGGCCGGTAAGTCAACCATAAATAAAATTTTAGAAAAGATCCAGGAACTCCAGGGTCTAGATATTCAGACTCACGACCTTTTTATAGATTTTAAAGTCACCTATCACAGCCTGAATAGGGACGATCTGTACAGAGCCCATTGCTCGGCATCCCTGCCAAACTCGTTCGATTGTGCAGGATGGGTATGGAGAACTTGCGCTGTTCCGTTAAGTTTGGTAAGAACACCACTTTGATGTGGAGAAAGGCTTAAGACAAGGTGACGCTCTAACATGTAACCTCTTTAACATCGATCTTGAGGCAATCGTACGCAACTTGCTGTTAGTAGAGAATTCGGAAGTAGGTATTGAAGTGGAGGGGGCGAGAATTGATCCGACTTGTAATGAAGACGAGACAATTTGCTGTCTTCAAGGACACAGCATCATCATCGTAGTCTTGCACAAAACGTCACGTTAGATATCAGCAAACAGATCAGTCGAAGAACAAAGCATCTTAGCATAAAAGTACTCTCTCAACGGACCAATGAGATACTATACAAGACACTTATCAGAAGAATTACTAGGGTGATATTTGGGCATGTACGTAGCAATGGAAAATAACTGTGTAACGTGGTTCAGCTCATAAACTAAGCAAGTGTACCTACAAATCACAAAAAAAAAACTTGGCAAAGAACCATGGACAAAGCACTCTTCTTAAAGATGGAGATGAAGAAAACATATTGCAAAAAAGTGTGCCCAGCTGTAAACAGAGAATACTTATCCAAACCAGGTCTAAGCCATCGAACTGTAATTCAACTCAAAGCGAGACAAATGCTAAACAATCATTTTGCAAAAGCTCCAAGTCGGCTATCGTCTGTCTTCCCACATCATACCGAAGTTGAAAGGACAACTATTTCTGCAGCCTGTTGTCCTTGATCATCATCATAAAAGCTATTCCATGCAAAAATCTCTAAGCAAATCCAATAAGACCCACACAGATTTTCTTACTTCGCCCACGGTAGGTACTCATTAGTCATTTTTGTTACACCACCACAAACGGCAACATCAAGGGATAAAAGCCGAACTGCATTGGGATTGGGAGACTGAAAAACATTACCTAACAGCTAACACATATTGCCCATGCCCTGTGGCGTGAATTGAATTAACAAATCCGCCCAACAAGTTCGATTAAAAGCTTAGCATGCGAATTTGTTGTCAATCGGCACTTTCACTTTTTTTAATTTTTTTGAAAACAGACGAAAAAAATTTCCAAAACAAGCCACTAACCCAATTCACAGACAGAAACAGAAACACACGAGAGATACACCCAGAAGCGACGACGACCGACGAATAGAAAAAAAAATGCAAAACCTTAACAAAAATTTACCACGTGGACGGAAATAATGTGAATGCAACTCTTTTCCAGGTCTATTCCTTTGAATGCGTGGTTCGGGAAAAGGTTTCACACGAATCCTCTTTCTTTTTGTGGACACTGTGAGGAAATAAACTAAAATTATTGTTGCTTAACCTTTAAAATTGCTTTGCCTTGCAATAATGCTAAATAACCAAATCATTATTTTACCTTGAAGGGGGGAAATTATACATAATTTTTTTTTGTAATACTTTATGAGACGACATACCTTAACGTCCTCATCGTCGTCTTCGCCTTCCCATTTGTTTAAATTCGCAACTTTGGGCCGAACAACTATTTCTTGTTCTGCTGCAGTCTCTGAGGGAATAATTTAAATTTGTAATTATTTATTTTGTTCATCACACGTTAATCTTAAAATTAATTCACAGAAGAAAAAAAAACACTCAAGACTGGAATGTGAGGTCATTAATGAGGGATTTCTAGATTTTTTTTTTCATTTTTTCATTTTCGTGGGGGAAAACCTTTGTGTTGGCACATAATGAATTTGTTCATGGTTAATTTTTTCTAGTTTAATAGTTTAAACATACCCCAATCGTCATCCATGATTAGTTTTTATAAGATTTCTTCAATGAATTTGTATAATTTTTAATATTTGGATGAAATTTTTCGAGTTGATAAAATCACTTTCCTTGCAAATGAGACGTGTGGCTCTTTTTTTGACTGCGAAAAAATTTAACTGCGTGAATTTTGACATTTGGTGAATTTTTAAATGGCAGAAGAAGAAGGCAGATGGAATGAAATGGGATGAATGAAACATTGAAAAAAGTGCTGCCATTGCATTTATATTTTATAGTAATTTCATGGAACATTTTATTTTAGTTCTGAACGTCGTCAATGGCAGCACTAGTTGTCTTGTCTACTTTACATCGAATTTCTTCTATTGTTGTTTTTGCTTTCCATGGCAGTTTAGACAAAAACCACTAAAATTACTGCACAATCAAAGCTTGTGAACGTCATCCATAGATGCCGCACAAAACGTTCCGCTTCTTGTGAATACTATAAAATATAAATACAATGGTGCTGCCAAAACTTCATTTATTATAGGCAAACAGGAAATTCACAACCTTCGCCATTGTTTTCAAAATGTTTCTCAATTTTGTAAATCATTGAACGAAAATATTAACCAAAATGTCAAGAATAAATCCATGCACTTACGTCAATTTGATGATGATTTGTCTCATAGAAATGTTAGGAGACCTTCCGACAACGTGAGAGGATGCCCTTGCACCAAATTTGGTTTATTAATGGTGGATGTACATTGTTCTGCATCTTTACTTCTGCAAAAAAGAAGTATACACAATACAAAAATTATACTTACACGATAGAGAGGAGAGATCAAAATGTAGAACATCTTTATACAGGTGGCTTTTAAATAGTGCTGCAAGCCTGATCTGCAAAAAAAGAGAATGCAAAATATATTGATAATACTTGTGTGATAGAGAGGGAAGACCAAAATGCAGATGTCTTTATGGATGCAGATTATAGAAAAATTATTGATGCATATTGAAATTTAAAGTGAAGACACAAATTAATGTCAAAATCAAGTTCAAATCAAAAGTAAAAATTTTGCACCGTTGTATTTTTCTGTTGCAAGAGGGTTGGAGGTATAGGTAAAGTGCAAAAATGTAACAAAATGACATCCAGTATATTTTGTTGTGGTGCTGCAAGAAAATCTCGCACTCATGCACTTTTGCAATGATACAAGACCACTTAAACCAAATCGTGAATACCAATATTGGGTAAATGACATTATTTGTATATTTTGACACTACTTGGTGTGTTTAGTTTAACGATATGTCCTGAAGGGTACGTTTGCGAAGAAGTAAACAACCATTTTTCGAAAATCGGTGAATATCATTTTTCGAACTCGAGTTAAGAGATAATAATAAAATTAACACCTAAAAATTGAAAAAAAATTAAGGAAAACCTAGATTAACCTATAAAGGCTCGTCCACATTATGCCGAATGATGCCGATCGGCCTGTGCCGATCGGCCAAGCCGAATAAGTATGGATGTGCCGAAAACCGTCCCGAACCGAACCGAACTCAAACCGAATCAAATGGATACTCGTTCGGCACGGCCGATCGGCATCATTCGGCATTTGCCGATCGGCATCAAGGCCCCGACCCATAGAATCCGTTGCTCCGTTGCGGCAACGCATCCGTTGACGTTTGCCGGATCGCCGGATTGGGGGTGACCCAATGAATGCGTTGACGTTTCATTTTTTTCTCTTTTTTTTCTTCGAACATGCTGCAAAAAATTATGCTTTACATAATTACAACTGTAACCAAAAAAGAAATATATTTCTCTTCTTCAATGCCAAAACAAAACCACTTCAAATCGAACAAAATTGCTGTCAACCTGCTGTCAACGGATTGCCGGAGAAGAAAAAGTTAAAAGTTCGGCTACTTCTGTCCGTTGCGTTGCCGCATGCGTTGTCTATGGACCACCTCTCGTAAGAACGCGTGTATTTAATCGAGCTGTCAGTTGATTTGCCGGACGCACGGACGCAACGGATTCTATGGGTCGGGGCCTTCATTCGGCATAATATGGACGCGCCTTAAGGCTTAGTACAACCCAAGGTTTCAAAAAGCGGAGAATTTTCTCATTAGGGTGAGTTGAGGCTTTAAAAAAACTGATTTTTCTTATAAAGCACACGCGCTCAAGGGGTTTGTATAGCCCTTTTAATGATTAGTCACATTAGTGGTGACTTCAGGGCTCAACGAACATCTGAGCTATAGACTTTTATTCTTCTACGAGAAATTCAGATGATAGTTCCCAGGAGGAATCTGGAGTTAAAAAAACATCTGACCAACGACTAGTAAGACCATTTTTGGCTGTGAACAGCTACATGCTTTTCTGTGAAGCGTCAGGTGGAATTCTGTGCCATTCTTTTTATTCCAAGTGAGATCGAGTATACCGGGTGCGAATTACGGCAACATTGAGCGAGTGAATAACATCCATACGTTGGGCCGAATTACGGCATCAGTGAGCAAGTGAGCAACATTAAAACGTTCTGGGGCCGAATTACCGCATCCGTAGGTGAGCAATACGTCACTGAATTATTTGTATTTGGCATTACTGCTTACGATATCGAGCTCGGTATCGAGTATCGAAAACAATTTTTGGCATTCCCTTGTCAGTAAACGTGTGTTTTTTTACTCGATTGATGCGAGGCAATCGTAAACGAGTCAGCAGTCACGGATAGGAACAAAAAAAATATTCTGGCTGATAAAATGTAAGTTATTTTATTTTTAATACATAATATTAAAGCAAAATATCAAATGTGAAATGTTTTAGGATGAATTTGAACAAAATCAACACCATACAAAAAAATATCCTTCATGGCAGAGCATCCGGATTTGGCCAGACAAATGTTTCCGAATTTGGCTCAAGGGAAGACAACAAGTGTTAGGCTGTATATACACCCAAGAAAAGGGACAAAACCAAACTCGTTCTGCAAGGAGAAGATACCATCCGAAAATTTGTTCCAGACAAGAGTGACAAAAATGCCTTGGAGAAACACATTCAGCTCCAAGAAAGCAAACTTTATAATTCAAGAACGACTCTTGGAAATTAAAGAGAATAAGCACAAATGTTTATTTTAAGTTAAATGAAATTAAATTGCAAACACAGTAGCTTCAGTTGAAAGATTAAAAAACATCAATGAGTATCTTTTAATGTGAATGTTCTAAATACTTTTTTTATTTATTATAATAATAACAGCTGTGACAAATAGGTAAATGATAGATGTGTAAATGACGTTTATAATGAAATGTAATAGATTTACCCTAGTACAATTAAGAGTGTGCTCGATACGTGATGCTTCGTATGCCATCATCCCGATGTGTGGTAAGAGAAGGATGTCGAGGTCGTGGTAGAGGACGGTTGTGCTGTGCCAAGCACTGCCGTCCATTAATCTACTAAAGCAAAAAAGTTAACGTTCTATTGGCAACTATTTTCATTTTTAACGTGAATAAAAAAAAGTAACGCAGTAAATTTAATTTACAAAAATTTAATCGGTCTACCGAAAAACAACCAGGACACCAACAGTGCCCAGCAACTTTTCATCCGAAAGTCCCGCAACCTTCAGCACCGCTAGAAGTCACTTCACGGCTATTAACTGTAACTTTGGGGAGAGTGTACAGTTAAGTAACAGGCTGAGCGGAAACTTTCGGTATTAGCAACCACCGCAAACTTGCGAATGCGAATAACGTATTCTGTAGTAGCAATTGTAAATCATCTTTAAACGGCTACAGAAATCTACAAGGAACATAATTGTCTGGAGTTTTAACCAAAACCCATCAACTGAAAAAAAGGCACTACATTAAACATTGGTGTGAGAGCGGCAAGCGCCACAACCGCAAACAGCAGCAACGTCATTATGCAGCAACTTGGTTTTTAAAATATTCTATTCACATAGAAATCCTGTACAAATTTTCTTTTTAATCTAACCAGTGATTGTTAATTTATATAGCAAAGTAATCGTCTAAAAGAAAAGATTTTATGTGAACGTTATTCGTGATTTCATGTTATTATTTCATGTGATTTATTCAATTCCCGTAACTCAATAGAGCGTTCCTGCTCTAAAAAATACTTTCTGTTAACTTGATAATTCTTTCATGTATTTTCAATGTAATTTCCTTTTTACATACAAAAAGATATAGAGCGTATTCGCTCTTAAAATTTCACTCAAACGAAACAAATCTATATAGTCTATATAGTTTATATTTTCTGGTTATTTATTTATTTTAGGTTTATCGTAGGCTAGACTAAGTATTTATTTGTACATATGTAAATATTCAAAAGTGACAACACGTTATGCGCAACAGTATATAGAGACAACCGTCTAAAGCAATAAAACTAAAGCTTCATGAGCAAGAGCTATACATACCACAAAAGAAAAGGACAAAGCCATGTTGGCATTTATCTAAAAAAGAAATAGACCAGGACGGCCATACGTTATAGCCTCCGTTGTAAACTAAAAGAAAAAGATAGACTTATAAGTCAGTTTAAGTATTAAGAAAAAATGTAACACAAAGAGACTCAATAAAAATACATACATACATACATACATCCCGATGTGTTGTTTACGTAAATCAGTAACGTATGAACATTACTCACTTGCTCACTGATGCCGTAATTCGGCCCCTGATTTACGTAAACAACACATCGGGATGATGGCATACGAAGCATCACGTATCGAGCACACTCTTAATTGTACTAAGGTGAATCTATTACATTTCATTATAAACGTCATTTAGACATAAATGTCATTTACCTATTTGTCACAGCTGCTAGTGCTATTATAATAATTTAAAAAAAGTATTTAGAACATTCACATTACAAGCTACTTATTGTTTTTAAATCTTCCAGCTGAAGTTTCTTTATTTACAATTCAATTGCATTTAACTTAAGAAAAACATTGTGCTTAGGTATTCTCTATAATTCCCAAGAGTCGTTCTTGAATTTTAAGTTTACTTTCTTCAAGCTCAATGTGTTTCTCCAAGACATTTGTCAATCTTGTCTGGAACAAATTTGCGGATAGTATCTCTCTTCAAGCAGACCCAGTTTGGTTTCATCCCTTTTCTTGGTTGTATATACAAGGCCTAACACTTCTTGTTGTCTTCCCTTGAGCAGAATTCGGGATTTCTGGCAAATCCGGATGCTCTGCCATAGATTCAAGGACATTTTTTTTGTATGGTGTTGATTTTGTTTAAATTCATCTTAATAATACGTTTTCATTAAGGCAAAAAAGGTGATTTCGTAGAAAATTTCCAAATTTGGCTCAACTTCCCATACAAAATAAAATTAATTTTTTTTTTGATTTGGACAAAATCAAGGTTGCAAGTTATTTAAAAACAAATCAAATGCATCTAAATTGAAAACAATTGAATAGAATATTTTCTAAAATGTCAATTTGAAACAAAATCCAAGGCAACGGAAAAAGTAAACAAACCAACATGCAAAGCAACGGCTGAAGTAAACAATACAAAATAACAATTTTGAAATAAAATCCTGGTCCTGGCAACGGCAGAAGTAAACAAATCAAAACAAGAAAAATGAAAAGGTTGTACAAAAGAATAAGAAAGAAGATAGTCTGTTGTCAAATCAAATGAGCAAACCTAGATGAAAGCACTTTTTTAGCAAATTTTTAAATAACCTGATTTCGGCCCTAATGAAAACGAAGTATTAAACGTTTCAATTTTGATATTTTGTTTTCATATTATTTATTAAAAATAAAATAACTTACGTTTTATCAGCCAAAATATTTTCTTTTGTTCCTATCCGTGACATGGTGACTCGTTTACGTTACGATTGCCTCGCATCAATCGAGTATAAAGCGGGGTTCACATGGGACAATGCCGAGGCCAAGCCCAAGACAATGAGACAAGACAATCATTGTTTAAAGGTGCCTTTACATGGAGTTGCAAGCCCTGAGTTGCAAAAAAAGAGGATGCAAAATCAATAAATCATACTTGTGTGATAGAGAGGGAAGGCAAAAATGCAGACGGTCTTCATGGATGCAGATTATAGGAAAATTATAGATGCAGCTTGAAAATTATAGTGAAGATGAACATGTTCGTTTTCATCGTCTGCACCACAGACCATACACAGTCACAGACCGCCAACTCGTACTCCCCTTGCCTGAAACACCCTCGAAATATTTTTTCCTGTCTGTGAATACGTGTACATCTCTCTCTGTGCATTTTGTAATGGCAACTATACCTGCGTATGCCATTTATTTTTTAGGTGTGTTTGCTAAATGGGTTTTAAAAGCAAGAGAGAGCGTCACACTCTCAAAATAAATGGCATATCAGCTGATTTTTAGCTTGTAGGCAAAAAGAGAGACCATATGGTGAGTTGGCGGTCTGTGTCTTCTTGGTCCGTGGTCTGCACTATGATTGTTGTTGTTGCGTTTTCGTCTGCATTTGCAACTCCATGTAAAGCCACCTTAATGTGAACAACACTGTTGTGTTTGTTCAAAATGTAAAACTATCATGCGACTTTAATTAAATCAAATCAAATTCTTCTGAAAATAACTATGATTACATAATTAGTTGTAAGAGTATATTACTAGGAAGAGTTCGCTTTTGCATTTCTTTTTCTGAATATCCAGTTACTTTTTATGCCCGCGTATATTTGAAAGACAGTATATTCAAGAAATCTCACTGTCCTCTCAAAGCTTGATTTTGACAATAAAGCTCTTCCCTAATAAGAAGTGCTTTGGCATCACTTACAGTTAACTGACAGCTAACAAAATAATTTTTTTTGTGTCATCCCCAGCAGTGCCAGTGTCAGCGCAGCGCAGAAGAAATTCTTGAATGAAAAGTTTTCTCGCTCTCTGTCTCTTCGATCGACGTACTGCAGCAAATATATTCGCAAATACAAAAACTTGTAATTTGTATACTTTGTTTTAATTTCTAACAAAAAAAAGCAATAAAATTAAAAAACAATTTGTTCAATAGAGTGTCTAAAATAAAACAAAGTGACGGACGATAAAAGTATTAAACTGCAAACAGTTTTCCCCAAACTAATCCAACAAAATGATGGCCACAAAGAAAATCGAGGAAGGTCAGGAGCTGATGCGACAAGCAGAAAAAAGGTACCCACCAGCTACCACCACTGGAGTGATGGAATTTTCATTTTTTTTTTGTCCACCCAAATCATAATTAAAATTCATTGATTTCGCAGTTTAAAAACAACTCTATTGAAATGGAGACCCGATTACGACGTAGCTGCCGATGAATACAGCAAAGCAGGTAAAAAGTTCATGTTTTTCTTATTTTATTTTATTTTTCACGAAAATCATCATAATTCCAAGAAAGTTTTGGGTGGTAGAGAAGGTAAGTGGGAGTGGGAGACACAAAAGCAATGGCAATGGCAAAAGCAAAAGCAACCCCCAGACTTTGTGTGTGTGTGTTTTTTTTTTGTGGTAGGTATCGTCTTCTTCGTTAAAGTTCTCGCCTTTTTGTCTGTGTGTTTGGATTTGGATGGGTTTGAGGGTTGAAATCGATTTTTGAATGAGCTGGAAACGGAGCCCTCCTGTTGACAGTTTAGAGTTGGGTGTTTTTAAACTAACAAAAACAATTCCATGTTAGAAATTGGGGAATCACGGGGCACGGTAGTGCCCAGCCTAGTTATCCAACAACGTTGGCACTACACCCTTATTTACAGGAGCCAATCTTTTGTACCAATAATACAATGAAGACATCTCAAAGAATTTGATACTGGGCTTCAAATAGCTTCAAACTCGCCCACTGACTCATCGATTGACTCACTCATTGACAGATCATCAAAATTATGGAGAACTTTGAATTCTTGTAGGATCTTGATGTTTTTTAGAGAGTAACATGCGAGGAATTAAGATTTTGAATCAAGAAGTTATTGTATTTGTCCTTTTTTTCTTTGAAGAAGCTCCAGGTCCCTCATTATCTTCCAATTCAAGTCGCAATACTTACTTCGATTTCTACACGCATTTATACTGAGTTTTAGAATTATAATAGATCTTTCTATATTAAGACAACACAGGGACTTACGGCACTCACTTCTCTTAGACTGTATCGTGTACGGAGTACGGTTACTGGTAATGAACAACAGCACCCTGAAAATCCTCGTCTGTTTTATGCTATTTTTCTCGTTACCATTTCCTGATTGCTTCTCTCACGAATTCCAAGACTCGAAGAAGATAATGAGCCTGAAAACCCTTAAGATGATTACGTTACCTCACAGGGAACGGGTGCAGGAGAATCGGCCTCAGTAGAGTCAATCATCATGTGGAAAAGCATTTAAAGTTGTCAAGTCCTTCATTAGACTTTGTTATAGCTTTTATCTTGGCAACATCCCGCAGCACTCAAATTACTCACCAAATTTAGAAATGAAAGCCTGGGAATCATTTTCTTCATTCAGTCGTTGAGGTAGCTCTCCGATTCTGATGCTTTTGTACGTCGATTTCTAACGCTTTGTTTTTTAGAGAGCTCTGATTACGGAAATCATTTGATACCTTCCAAAGGCGTCCCTGAAAACGTGCCATAAGAAAAGGGTAGTTTGGGAGTAAGAAGTTTAAAACCACAGCAAATCTGCCCCACGTTTTTAAGCTAGTCCTCATATGAAATTTTTGAAAAGCCTTCTGAGTCTCTTACGGATTTTTTATAAACTTGAAATCACTTGACACCTTTATTTTTTTATCTGCGCTTTGTTCGCCTTCCTGCAGTAAGTAGACGCCAGCAAATGTTTTCGGTTAGTATGGTTTAATAGAACTTTCCCTAGGTTTCTTTTGACGATAACAAGTAATTTTTCCTCCGAAGAATCCTAGAAACTTTTCATAAAGCACCAAAAATGAAAACAGTTTTCACAGCGGATCTGTCATATTCGACGGAGGCATTCATTAAACTGCCAATCCTTTCCATTGCCTATCCTTTGGGGTTCCTTCAGTCTATTGGTGATTTGCTTAGGCGTTTTCTTGGAATCTTCGAACCGCTTTAGTATGTGATTATACGTAACTCACTTTCAAAGTTCACATTAGTTACTTAAGATGCCCATAACCAATATATCTCACAAGCTAGTATACTCCCTAGGCTGTTGCCTCTAGCTACGCAAATCTCCCACTGCTACGTTGCCCCTCAGGGTTGGAATTGAGAACTCGGCGTGGTGGTGCCTATTGGCCATACACTACGCATTCCCCAGCCTTCTAATCTGATGTGTTTTCAACTTTCTGACCAGGCCAGTGCTACTGTATAGCCCGGCCCGCACAGTTTGTGAATGAATCTCCTCTTCAACACCCTATTGAAACACATAACACCTAGAGTTTTCCGAAGAATCTTTGTCTGAAAGCACCCCAGCCGCCACTCATCCCTATGTGGCAGTTCCCTCACTTATGCCCCATACAACAGGACCGGGGCGATTATGTTCATGCTTGGTCCTTTGAGGCCTTACTACTCCTAAACCCGAAGAAAGTGAGTGAATTTTTTATTTCTCCTTGCACTTCAGAGAAGTTTATAATGGAACCTCAATAGACCAAGTGTTTGAAAACTTAAAAATCCACCGTGACGTTTTGAACAAGCCTACAAAGATGCTGTTCTGCACCTGAAAAGAGGATATACTTTCTCTTATCCTTATTGACAACAACATCCATTTCCGCCTCTTCCACTTTAATAACTACTTCCAAATGTTTCACGCATCCTTCTTCGGATCTTCACGTACTATCTATATAGTTGAGTATAGCATGACTCACTTTAAAGTTTGTAAAAAGCTTGTGAGTATCGATCTGGAAATCTGTCTCTTTTCTTATAATCAATTTCTGACTTACGAGGCCTACAATTAAACTCATATGGGCCAATCAGGTTGCGTGCGGAAGAGTTCATATGCTCACGCATTTTTCACGATATTAAGAGGATTTATATCTCTTTCTTGTGGATGGGGCACACGATGCTGAGGTTTCATTTGTCGAATACAATTTTGTGCAGATCAGTTGGTGTTTGCGCTTACCAAATCATCGCCCAGTGCTTTGAAGATTGTATGTTTAAATACCGCTAACCAATGTTCTTCCTGATTGGGTGGACTGAAATCTTGTTCATTGTCATCCAAATCGAATGGGCCATCATTATACTAGACAGCGATTAGTTTTGAGTTATTTCCAACATTTCCACGCTTTTTCTGGATATGCTTTGGCGCAGAATTTGTACCCATGCTCGGGCGACTGTTTAACCAGATGGGTATCCACACATTGCTTTAATGAAAACTTCGTGGGATGTTTTTATGGGCGCCTCTAAATCAACTTAAAAATCCTCACTCTTATCACCCGAAAAGAACTCTGTGAGAGTTGCAATGTGACCTAGGGCCACTCTACTTACACTTTTAAATATCTGTTTAGAGTTTCTTCCCTAGTCAAAAGAAACTAGATTCCAGAAATCAATATCATTGTTGGATTTTTGTCAGCTCACAATCCCATTTGCACTTAACAAACCGCCTATCGTTGCTCTTATGAGCAAGTTCATCATCTTACAGTCTACAGTTTCTGTGCAGAGTGCAGTCCCAAAATATTAATAATTTATTCTTTTATTTATTTCATCTCCAATTGAACAATAATTTTCAATATTTGCTTGAAGCTACTTGTTTCCGTCTGGCAAAGTCTTTCGATCAAAGCAAAGACTGCTTTATGAAAGCCATTGATTGCCACAAAAACAATCGTGCTTGGTTCCATGCAGCAAAGTGCTATGAACAGGTAAATTTTCGATTCCAATATATCTTACCCAAACGGAGTTTATAATTTTTTTTTGTATGCTTTCTTCAGATTATTATAGTTTTAAAGGAAACAAATAACCTTATGGACATTGAAGAAAATGCAAACAAAGCATGTAATTTATATCAGCAACATGGATCCCCGGAAGCTGCAGCTTCGGCTTTAGACAAAGCAGCCAAAATTCTGGAGCATCCACATCCTGAGATATCCCTTCGATTATATCAACATGCCATGGAAGTAGTTTTGGTATGAATTGCATAAGATTATTATTTTTTTTTTTATTTAAAAAAAATCCATCACAGAATGAAGATTCAACACGACAAGCTGCCGAATTCGCTACAAAAGTCTCACGATTGTTAGTCAAACTTGGATTGTAAGCCTTGGTCTTGAATCAAAAATATTACAAAATACCTTAATTAAATTTTGTTTTCTATCAAAGGCACGACCAAGCAGCTGATGCTATCCGGCGTGAAATCAGTTTAAATCAGATAACTGAGTCATATTCTCAAATCGGGAGACTTGCAGTCGGCTTGGTGCTGGTACAATTGGCCCGCGGTGACTTTGTTGCTGCCGAAAAAGCATTCAAGGAATGGGGCAACTGCTGTGATCCCCAAGAAGTACAAACATTGGAGATGCTTTTACAAGCATTCGATGACGAAGACCCGGAGCAAGCTAAACGAGCCCTAGCTTCACCCTTCATTCGGCACATGGATGTTGAATATGCGATTCTGGCCCGCGATTTACCATTACCCAAGGGTATAGCAGCCGCACCCAAGGCATCGGTTATAGAAAATGCAACAGCGTCATACAAATCACCTAATGCCGGGGTAAGTTTCTTACAATGTTCAAAAATAATACTTTGCAAACAAACAGAATACCCCTATATAAATGTTTAAACTTAATTTTGAATTTTTAGACATCTCCATCAGCTGCGCAACCTCCATCCGCCGATGGCGCCGAAGCAGAAGCAGAAGACGACGAGGGGGGCTTGTGTTAGTTTCTTAAATTACATATAACCATTCTTTTCCTTTTATAAATTCCTACATACCTTCTGCTCTTTATTATAAAACCAAACAACAAAACAAAATTCACTTTATTATTACAACATTGTATTTAAAAAACAAACAAAAGAAAAATAAAAAAAAAAAAACTATGTAACTTATGTATGTTAGTATAAAACAAAAAGGAATGATAAGGCTAAGGATAAGCAAAACAAAATAAAAAGTGACCTCAACTTAAAAAAAAAAAAAACTTAAAAATAAAATATATTTAACGTTTTAATATAAACTACTATGTAACACTTCCATTCTAGTTTCTGAACTTTTCTCTCCATTAGCTATTAAGATACAAAATGTGCAAAAAAAATAAGAGTAAAATGACCCACAGGCGCGAAAACATTTTCATAACTAATCGTGGTTTATTAAAAAAATTAAAAAAAAAAAATTAATATATATATATTATACATAATAATCCTGTAAAAGAATAAAATGTTATTTGTTAATTTATATAAACAATGATATATCTATAAATGTATGACGTGTAAAAACATAAGTACAATAAAAAAAAAATATTATAAACTTTTCATCACCACCATCACCACCAATAAAAAGTTCGCAACACAGCTTAGTTTATAAACAAAATAAACAATGCTTTATTTTTAAAAAAATAGTTCAATACATATTTTTTTTTGTCAGAGAAATAATATATTTAACGAAAATAGTTAAAAGCTTCATTCAAATAAAACGAAAATATAAAAAATATAGTGCAATTAATAAAAAAACCAAACAAAAAAAAACAACGGAATGGAAAAACTTTAATTAATTATTTTTTGTTTATTATTTTATCTAAGTGACAAAATAAAAAGACAAACAGTTAAATATAATTATTATGTTATAAGTGTTAATAACACATTTTGTTTTAATTATTTATCTATATACTAGCGGCCCGGTACGTGCTTCGCTACGTACAAAGTGAAATAATAAAAAAGTTAATTGGAACATCAAATTCATTTATTCAAACAAATTTTTTTTTTATTAATTGCTAGCTATTTTAAAACTTAATCCAAAACATTTGGATAAACAATATTTTTTGTTTTTCTGGCTGGGGGTACCGACTCTGGAACAGGCAACATAAACCATGCCATGTGAAAAACATGATTCCTCCAAATTCACACCACAAACGTGAAGTGTTTGCCCTTGGGCCTTGTTGATGGACATCGCAAATGATAAACGCACAGGATATTGTAATCGTTTGAATTCAAATGGCATATCAGTTGGAATTATAGGGATACGCGGTATCAACCAAACTTCTCCTTTTGTTTTAGCAGTTAAGATCGTAGCTTCAATCAAATTTGGCAATAACTTTTTCACTGCCAATTGCCAATCTGGTGCCATTACACAGTTTTGGTGGATTAATATTTCGCAATAATGTAATCAAAGAACCAACTTTTCAGATTCAAGCAATGCGTTGGTATACCAGCCGGTCCCAAAGAATTTAAAAATTCAATTGGATAATTCATTGTCTCATCTTGATTCAAAACACTGTCAATTGATTTATATGTCGTGACTAAACATGGCAGTTTCGCTTGAATTTGAAAATAAATGGCATTGATATGATATATGAATGTTCTTTGGTGGTAAAATGGCGCGTTCTCTCAACCAATCATGCTTTCTGTATTTCTGAAGAATATTCAGAAAAACAATGCGTTGGTACTGTCGATTTGGGCAGCTGGATCATTTTGTAGGTGAATCTAAATAAGCATATTAACGTCCAGTGTCAATTTTTGTACATATGTACATATCTAAAAAGAACTGATGACCTCAAACAGGCATTTATTTCATCAGCCGGAGTTGATCGAGGAATGACGGGCAATATTTGACGAAAATCCCCTGTCAGTAACATCAAAGCACCAACAAAAAGCTGTTGATTACCACGTAAATCTTGCATTGTTCGATAAAATGCTTCTAGTGATTTTTTATTCGCCATTGTACACTCATCCCATAAAATAATTGACGTTAATCGCAGAACTTTTGCCAAAGCAGAATTTCTCGAAATGTTGCAAGTTGGAGTTTCAATCACATGTAATTGAATGCAGAGTGTGCGGTCCGACCACCTTCTAACTGCTGGAACACAATGGAGCCGGAGCCGGATCCGCAATCGCATCCGTATCGCATGTCAAAATATTGAATATACACGAATTCAATGTTGTGAACACAACGAGACGGATCCGCAAACGCAGCCGCAAACGGCGACGGACGAGTTGGCCAACTTTTAATAAATACGTGCGTATTTTTGACATTCCATACAAAAAAACAGAGCAGTAATAATGTAGCAGCAATATGTTTAAAAATATAAACAAAAGCGGAAATTTGCTTTAATCAAAGCACGTCCAAAATGACTGCTGGAACACAATAGAAAAACGCAACCGGAACCGCAGCCGCAACCGTATCGCATGCCGTACGTACCTAATTAGAAGTGCCCACAATGGAGTCGTACGTACTCCACCTTTTTTTTACAATTTCCACTGAAAAACATACATATATATGCATATAATAGATGATAAAACATATATCGCATCATGTATAGTCTTTTTTATACATTTGTACCCTGACCTAATGTCTAAAAGGATTTAATTAGCACGTTGCTTTTTTTTTTTTTTGGAATGTCAAAAATACGCACGTATTTATTAAAAGTTGGCCAACTCGTCCGTCGACGTTTGCGGCTGCGTTTGCGGATCCGTCTCGTTGTGTTCACAACATTGAATTCGTGTGTATTCAATATTTTGACATGCGATACGGCTGCGTTCGCGGATCCGACTCCGGCTCCATTGTGTTCCAGCAGTTATAAGTGCCCACAATGGAGTCGTACGTTGCTCTTTTTTTTGTATGGAAAGTCAAAAATACGCACTTATTTATTAAAAGTTGGCCAACTCGTCCGTCGCCGTTTGCAGCTGCGTTTGCGGATCCGTCTCGTTGTGTTTACAACATTAAATTCGTGTGTATTCAATATATTGACGTGCAATACGGATGCGTTTGCGGATGCGGCTCCGCCTCCATTGTGTTCCAGCAGTGAAATGACCGCATGAATTACATATCAACATGCTTGTACTGTCAACACTGAAAAAAGTTTCATTTTGACAGCACAGTCCACATCTGAAGAAAGTTTCAATTTGACAGCAAAATCCCCATTAAGAAAATGATCCGCCATTTATTGAATTCATTTGTTACAAAAAAAAGTGATAAATGAAGAACCGCTCGTCCGATTTTATGCAAACTTCACACAAACCATCTACTAAATAGTCCGAACAAAGACTAAACATTTGGTTTGGATAGGTGAGCCCGTTCTTGAGTTATAAAATTACAACGAAAAGTGGCATTGATTTTTATATATTTAGATAGATTATCTATCTATACATATAAAAATGGACTGCAAAAATGTATGTTTCCTCATAACTTTCGAACCAAAATAGATAATTCTTTATTTTGTGTTTTTGTTATTGCCAGGAGAAGGTTTGTATAAAAAAAAATTAAAAAAATCGGTTTGCATTTTAAGTGCATTTTGTCAAATTAAGAACAAATCATTTGGAAGTATATTTTGAGGATGCCTACGAAGGTTTCTATGAAGATTAGTGAAAACTCGGTGAAGTTGTTTGTCAGAAATGCATTTTTGGTGCATTTTGTCACAAATGTTCAAAATTGCCAACAACTCGAAATGCATAGTTTTAACATAATGATTTTAATTTGAATTTAATTTATTTTATGTACTTAACTGGATTGCAATGCACCTTAAATATTTTGGAAATGTGGGTGAATAGGGAAAAATCAAAGAGTTTTCGAAAATGAATTAAAGTTATAAATTTGTACGAGCAAATCAATTGCAATACGTAGCGGGGCTTATTGCCTTTTATATTTTGCATCAAAAATCACTTCAAAAAGCAGAATATTCAACCAAACAATCTGTTTGTGTTAGCATTGAAACGCATGCCGGGTATTTTTTTTTGTATTGAACCAGGTAAACAAATTTTTAGGCGTGAGACGGTACGAAGTTTCTGTTTTTCGCCTGGAGAGATGTTAGTTGCGTGTTCGAGAGTAGTCAAACTATCGGCACCCCCCTCAGATTCGGATGAATTGTACGAATTTTGTATCATGGTAACCGTTCCGATTGACTTATCAGAGATCCTTCCGAAACAAAATGGAGTATGTGTTGAAATTGTCAAAATCAGATCAACGCGTTGCGAATTCGTGCGAAGCCTGATGCTTAAGTGTCAAAATCAAAGGACGCCCCGCCCACAGAATTCTTGCGATGCGTCTCATAGGTTTTTGTTTCTTCCAATTTTCTCCGGCAGACATTTGCATATGGTAGTTTGTCGGAGAACATTACCTAAGGAGGAAGAAAAATTTAAAAAAATTGAATATTATTTGTGAATATGTAGTCTGAACTGCAAGTTGAATTTAACATTCATTTATCTTAGTTATATTTATATATAAATGTATTTTTTGTTTATTTAGAAAAAAAAGACATCAAAAGCAATACGAACGGCTGGTTGAAATGATGAAGGCCAAGCCAGACATTGCCAGGAACTTCACCAGCCGATCGCTGGTGTATTTCTTAAGGATTTTCTTTTTGTTTTTTACTTCTCTCTCTAAGCTCATACCTTTCTGCGTCTAAAAATAGCACTGCGCTGCCCATATTTGTTTAAAACTTAAAATAAGATTGATTTTAATGAGCTGTGAAATAACACAAGCATTCACTTTGAAAAAGATTTGTCATTTCAGTCATATGATTTATGTCAATTACTTAATTTGCAATCGTACGCGTTTTCATTTTCGTTCCGATTCGGATACCATGAACAAGAAAATCCCGAAAATCGGAACATTTATACAATCGAAGGATTCTCCGAACGGATACCATGATAGGGGGGACTATTTTTTTTCTCTCCGGATGGAGACTGGGTCGCACGAACTTGCTATAACGTATGACAGTGGTCTTGGGGTTTGAGAGTTTGATAAAAATAAAATTTTCGGCTGAAAAAGGAATTCCTATATTTCACGCGGTACGTCCGAGATTGGGATCAAATATAAACTTGTTGCAATAAATTTTACCACAACAAGTTTTGCCAACCCAATTCCTCTTTAATTACTTTTGTTCCACATTCCCTTCCTATTGCGGCTCCAAAATGCTTTAAAGAATGCAGTATAAACCTGGACCATCAGCCAGAGGACTGCTCTTTAAGTATTTTGGAAAAGTAGCCAATCTAGGTTCCATCAGAAGTGTTAGACAGGGTGTCAACACTATGTTACGAAAGGCGGAAGAGCCACTTAGTCAGCGAGTTTTCGACAGAAGGTCGAAAAAGCAGGGAAAGGCATGAAGATGACTCATGTCCAACATTGTGTGAATTATAATCACATCAACGTAAATTTAATATGGCCGAGGGCCCACATCAAAGAAAGATCACAATGATGTGTTTTTCCCTTTTTGATATTATCTGCGTGAAGGTCTATAGAATTAAGATTTTTCTTATTTATAAATCCCACCATTTTAGTTGGAAATGGTTAGGATTCTTTCCAACAAGAATATTCTTCTCAAAGTAATTAATATGGGCCGGTTTGGGCTGAAGGCTGAAGGCTGAACACGTCCAATGAGCCAATGAGGGTCATATCCTCAACGCATAGGATCGCGTGCAATGGATGTATCACTGCTCTCGGTCGCACCTCTCAGCTCTTAAGGGCGGGATGCTGCTGTATGACCGGGACAAGAACACCACCACGCAAAAGATCTGAAAAGGATGGCCATATGGTCGTGGTGAAATGGACAGGCCAAGCCTCCATTTTTAATGAGAATTCAATTTTGGATTTTTAAAAGAAAAGAAGTAATTTTGGGTTTTTGAAGAAAAGAGAAGTAAAAAATTACAAATAGCGTTTTTTGAAAGCGAAACTAAGTTAAGAGGATACATTTGTGCCAGAAAGAAGAATTGAGTAATTGAGGGCATCTGGAGTTGGAAGGATATTCTTGTTGGGAAATTAGGATCATACCAACCTAAGTATTTTTGTGTCAGAAATTTTAGCTTGTCTATTGTTTGTTTAATTTGTTTTAATTCGTATTGCTTGTGACCCTGTGTGGGGCAAACAAATTTAGAATCGAGTAGGCATTCGCTGTCGTTCGTCTTCTCCCAAGATTGTTGGACTCGTGACCTTTTATTTTGACCTTCTATTACCATTGTGATCTTCCTTTGTGTCATCGTGACACAAAACATTGTTTTCTTTTAATTTTGTCTAAACCTATTTTTATTTGTTTCGATTATTAGCCTTCTGCTAATTTCGAAAACTTATTGTTCTCTTTTTCTGTTTGTCGAAAAGACTCTGGGTTTTCGTCCAGGCCTTCTGCCGAGGTTTCCCAGACCAATAACTTCACAATCAATAAAAGATTCAAATTTTCCATTGGGAATAATAATTCAATTGTTTATTTCCTTAAAATTGAAGACACTTTTCAGCTTCCATTTGGTAAGGCAAACTACCATAAAAGTTTACTGGCGCCCATTCGTATATAAGTAGGTACACTCCCGTACTCTATATAACACATAATTTCAATTCATCATTTTTTTTTTGTATTAATCGAGCGCGATTAATAAAAGTGTTGTTCTTATCGAACCCACTCCCAGCTGATTGGCTAGGGTGTAGGCTGTAGGGATATATTTTTTTTATTGTTCACTTGTTATAAAACACGCCGGCGTTTAACGTTCCGCGTTAGATTCAAGTTTTCCAAATCGGGTTGCACATCGTCTCTGTACTCTTTGCCCTGTGCGTTCGTTTGTTGTTTTTTTTTTTTTTTAATAAATATACATATTCGCGTTTTGCTTTTGGATTCGGGTAATGTAATGTCGATGAGCCTACTCGTATACCGGATGTTGATGGGCATTCCGCCCATACTCTTGACTTGTTCCTTACTTCCCATCCTAATAAATATACTATTAAAGTAACTTCTCCATTTGGCACCTCGGACCATTGTGTCATTTCAGCTAATTTCTCGATCCCCAACCATCCAGTTAAAGAAAAAATTCCCACTAGAACCGTTTGGCAATACGAGAAAGCCAACTGGGACGGTCTGAATATTTTCTTTCGCAACTTTAACTGGTCATTATGCTTCCTCGATAATGACATTGATGCCAGTGCTGAAATGATTACAGAAGTGATTTTTCTTGGAATGAGAACTTTTGTCCCTCACAGAACAAAATGTATCAAACCAAAAGAAAAGTCTTGGTTTTCCGAAGAGTGTAAAGAAGCTATCAGGTTGAAAGAAGTAAGCTTCCGATCCTACAAAGCCAACCCAACTGAGGAAAATCGGAAGAAACACAAACAAGTTAGGAACTCGTGCAACTCCGTTATACACAAAACGAAATTTTTACATGACCAGAAGTTACGGCAAAAAATTCTGCAATGTCCCAAAGGCAGTAAAAACTTCTGGTGATTTGTAAAAAACGTCAAGAACTCAACGTCATCATCAGTTCCAACGCTCATCGTCGACGATAAACCTATTGTCAGCTCTTCAGAGAAGGCGAATATGCTCGCAGCTCATTTTGCTGCAAGTTCTACGTTGCCTGCAAGCAACAATGCCCCTCCTGTACTTGAGAATGTTAATTTTTCTATGGGACAGATATTTTTCCGCACTCGTACAGTAGCAAGAGTACTTCAAGATCTTGATATACACAAATCCGCTGGCCCGGATGGTATACCCCCTATTCTTCTGAAGAAGTGTTCTTCATCTCTGGCAAAACCACTGCGTAAGCTTTTTCATCGCTCCTATCGTTCAGGAATCTGTCCTAGTAGATGGAAAACAGCATTTGTCCAGCCCGTCCCAAAAAAAGGTGACTCCTCCTCCCCCTCCTCCTACCGACCAATTGCACTTACGTCCCTTCTTTCCAAGGTCATGGAAACGCTGATAAATCGTCAGCTCAAGAAATATCTCGAAGATCGGGAGCTTTTAAATGACCGGCAATACGGCTTTCGCAGCAATCGTTCCACTGGTGATCTGATGGCATATCTCACCGAACAGTGGAACAAATCTGTGCATCGCTTTGGCGAAAGCAAGATTATTGCGCTTGATATTTCAAAGGCATTTGATAGAGTTTGGCATGAAGCTCTTTTATCGAAAATGCGTGCATTTGGTATCGATGAAACTCTTATTCGTTGGATTAGAAGCTATCTTCTGGACCGTTCAATACAAGTTGTATTAGACGGTTTCAAGTCTGATCTCCACAAAATAAATGCTGGTGTGCCCCAGGGCTCCGTTCTGTCTCCGACTCTCTTTCTCATTTTTATAAATGATCTCTTGTCTGTGACTTTTAATCCATTAAATTGTTTTGCTGACGACTCAACCCTCAGCTTTTCATATACGTTTGATAATTCACGGCCTTCGCCTTCGGACGTGTTATTACAGCGAAATCGTATGATAAGCTCGTTAAACTCCGATTTAAACAGCATTGTAAATTGGGGTACTAGAAATCGTGTGGAGTTTAATGCGTCGAAAACTCAATGCTGTCTTTTGTCGATGAAGCTAAACATACCCCCTATGCCATTATCCATGAATGGTACTTGCATCGAGGAGGCCGAAAAGCTATCAGTACTCGGTATGTGTATCAGTGACAAACTTCGTTGGAATGATCATATACTTGAGATTGCCAAGAATGCTGCAAGATGCTTAGGCTTTCTTAATAGATGCAAGAAGTTTTTCACCCCTTCTGATCTGGCTACAATTTACAAAGCGTTTATACGTCCTAAACTCGAGTATAACTCCCATCTCTGGGCAGGTGCTTCTCAAACTTTTCTCCACCTGCTCGACAGAGTTCAGAAAAAAGCGTTAAAATTGATAGGAGAGAGAAACATTATGGAAACATTTCCGTCACTCGAACATCGTCGAAATGTCTCATGTCTTTCCTTATTTTACAGGTTCTTTTACAAAAAATGCTCACTCGAGGTAGCCAGCTGCGTTCCACCCCTTAAACATTTCCCCCGTAATACTCGTCTTGCTAGGAACGCTCATCAGTTTACACTTGAGCCCAATTTCGGACGTACCGTGAAATATAGAGATTCTTTCTTTAGCCGTACAACACGAATGTGGAATGGATTGCCTGGCACAATTTTTCCTTGCCATTTTGATCTTCAAACATTCAAGATCAATGTTCATCGACACCTCCTTTCCCTTCCTTCCTAACTTCCTATCGCTCGCGCTGTGATTTATCATTAAAAGGGCTATAACAAACCCCTTGAGCGCGTGTGCATTATAAAAAAAAAAAAAAAAAAAGTTAAGTTTTAAATAGTTAGAATATGTAATTATATTCGATCGCGGTGTGTTCGGTTTTGTTTTCGTTTGTTACTAAAAAATATTCCTAGCATATGATGAGGATTCCTAGGGCGCAGGGACATAAGTCCCAGGGACTTATGTCCCACCGAATAAATTTTTTGTGTATAAGCTTAGAGAATTTCCTCACTAAGTTTTTAAAATTATAATGTTTCACTTAGTTTTAGAACAATTTTCAATAGTATATCTTCGCAAAACAGCTACTACACATCTTGCAATGGTTGCAGGGTTGAAGTAATACGTTCCTTGGATTTTCGAAACAAATACCGCAGGTTATGGTTTCGTTATTTTGTTGTTGTCCAGGGTCGTTCGAATCATTTTCTTCGTTATTACTTGCTGATGAGTCAGAAACTTCAGAAAATTTAGTATTTGAGAATTTGAGAAAACCAAATAAAAAAAACGCGCGATAGCAAGACGAGTATTACGGGGGATTCGTTTAAGGGGATGAACGCAGCTGGCTAAATAGAGTGAGCATTTTTTGTAAAAGAAGCGGTAAAATAAGGAAAGACATGAACAATTTCGACGATGTTCAATTGATGGAAATATTTCCATAATAATTTTCTCCCCTATCAATTATAGCGCTTTTTTCAACTTTATCGAGCATGAGCATGTGTAAACAAGTTTGAGAAGCAACTGCCGAAAGATGGGATTTATACTCGAGTTTAGGGCGTATAAGGGCTTTGTTAATTGTAGCCATATTAGAAGAGGTGCATAATTTCTTTGTTTTGACAGGTTAATCACTTTCTATACATCAAACGCATCAAAATATACAATTTTTGATTGCTGAACTGATTTTAATTTACTAATACTGTAATCTGTAAGTGAAAGATTTCCAAAGTCAACTACTGTACGTACACCCATATGTGAAGCTTAGCGTGCATAAATAGTAAAACAAAGAATTCAACAATTTCAAAAATGTTAAAAAAGGCGGTACGGAGTTCGCCGGGTCATTGCTAACTACCGTGAGAATTACACGAATGAAGCAAGTCAGTGTGTCATTGGTGTTAGAAGATGCGATGACGGGCAAAAGCGTGTCATTGTGATTTATGAAATTCGGTGTCATCGCGATGAAATGCGAAACAATCAGACGATCACCAAACCATTATATTGGTAATACACTTGCACGATTTGCAAACGTTGTTCAGGAATAAGTCTATTCATTATGAAATGGCAAACCAAACCGAGCATAAATCAAGTGACAGCTGTCAAAAAGACCAACTCCGAAAAAAGTATTGCCAGATTGAAAACGACACGTCTAAAAAAAACACCCTTTAGTATCGCCTCTTGGAACGTCGATTCACTTACATATATCGTATCAAATTCTCGTGCTCCAATAAACCGTTTAAGAAAATATCACAGAGGGAGCCCAAAGACGACACGAGAATGGCAACTTGAATGGTCTTAATAGTTTTTTCGGAAACTTTAACAGGCGGCACTTCTTCCATAGTGACGTAGATTCTAGAGCTGATATGAAATTTTGTTCCAAACACAGAAAATAGGATCAAACAAGACAAGTGCGTAATGGTTTTATGGGACACATCTAGCAATTGTTTGAATTGGAAGAGTACTGAATGATTCAAAATATATTCACATCAGATCCATTTGATTGGATGGTGTGTTCCCCCTCCCCACCTCCACAAATCGTTTTGATGCGATGGGTTTCCACGCTGGCCAGGTTATACTAGCTTTGTATGTTGAACTTTACCCAGGGCCGCCCCAGGTTTTCTTGACAACTCAGTTGTCAAAAAAACCTGGATTTTCTCGTTCTCAAAAAACGCATTAGGACTGCTGATTATGCATATTATTCACAACGCACAAAATCAAAAGTCTTCATTTTGCTTTAATTTTTCGATTTTTATTTATTTTCATCGAAATTAATGCATCCGCTTGCATTTCTTTTACTATTCGTTAAAAAAAATTATATGAAAAATCAAATACAGAAGAAAAATACACAAGAAATGCTTGACAGCAAAAGTCACTTCAACAGCTGATTCGTTACCTCAACTCGCCCCAGCTAAATAGCAAGATCGAATTCAGGGTGACTTCAGGGCGACCCCAGGTTTCAAAAAACAGAGAATTTTGTATTGAGGGCGAATTGAGGTAATTCAAAAAACGCGCTGTGGTGACCCCAGGGTGACTTCAGGGCTCAACAAACAAAGCTACTGTGTTTTCCTTCTATTCTATCCTATTCTTTAAGTCTCTTCTCAAGTGGATGGAAAACAGCATTTTCCAACCCATATCTTAAGAAGATTTATCGTGATCCCCCTTAAACTACCGAACAATTGCACTTTCCACACCAAGGTTTTGGAAACTCTCATAAACCATCAGATTAAGAAGTAATATCTTGAAAGCGGAAACTTTTAACTGACCAACAGTGCGCCTACCGTTTTCGTTGTAAAAGGACCTATGCTGATGTGATGGTATACCTCAGCGAATATTTTAACCACTCTTAAGATAGATCGTTTTGAGAATGCTAGATCATTGTCCTTGATATTTCAGAAGCACTCGAAAGCTTCCTACCTTCATTCCACACAAGTTCACCTCTAACCCTTTGAAGCGAGTATCTTTTGACCTAAACTCTAAAACAAGCCATCAACCAAATCAAACACCCCACTAATTCCTAATTTTATTCACTTCCACACCATCAACCCTAACACACCCCCTCTCTCCCCTCTCTCCAATATCAATCCTTTAAATTCTGGCACCTTTGATTCTGCCTCATCTAATAGAATCCCTAATTTCACCCCAACATCGCTACCTGCTCCAATATTCGACCCAATGATTTCTGATTAACTGACGCCTCACCCCCAAACACTGAACTCGATGGGCTTTATGTCATGTCTAGACTTCGAGAGCAAAAACTTTATGACAATGTTCGTTTGTACCTTGCCTACCTACATGACAAATCTGAATCGGTTTGCATTGATGGCAAAACAAAAACAAACGTCATTGTTCAAATACAAAAAGAAGGACTCCCGACGGACCTCGTAGCCCTGAAAAGCAGACAACAGTTAACAAAGACCTTACAACTTATGCCTTTCACATCAGCTCCAAACGTACGTCATACCTTCAAAGTACCCGCACAAATTTTAAAAACTATTTTCGCTCCTAACTCGAACCCAGCCATACACAACACTCCTAAAACAAACCCTTTCCCCCTCCCAGTTGGTCAATCAAATCCTCCCTCTTACCTTTTACTATCAAAACGTGCGAGGTCTACGATCTAAAACTCATGCTGTTTTGCAACAATCCCATGCTCTACCCTTTGAAATCTACGCCCTGACTGAAACAAATCTGGTTCCTAGTATAAGCAACTACGAACTCTTTCCTCCTTCTTTTAACGTTTATCGTGACGATGAACTTAAATGACCTTCTGATGAATGCCCTTGTCGAGGTGTCCTACTATCTATAGAAAACACACTAGACTCATCCTTCGTTGCAGTCTATTCTTCCTGGAATCTCGACTATGTCGACCTCGCAAATCACTTTATGTGATATGTTGCTACATATATTTTGCCGTCACAGCCTCTTGACCAAATAATAGCTCTGTGTGACCCTAACGATGATATCCTTCCTTTCGGTGACTTTAACTTTCCTCATCTAAAATGGACTCCATCAGAAGATCAGTCTTATTATGTTGCCTCAAATCCCACCTCTTCTAAGGAATGTCTATTTATAGATTCCCTAGCAGATTCAAGTCTCTGTCAAGTTAGTGGTATCTCAAACTATATGGACAGGCAACTAGATCTTATTTTCACAACCGATCCCATTAACTCTTCAGTATTACTCTCACCCCTATCCCTATCTACTATCGACAAATATCATCCTCCCCTAATTTTCTCTTTTTATCATGATTCTCTACTACCAAATCCTCCCCCCTACAATTCAGTTCTCTTATGATTTTCATAAAGCAAACTTCCCCAGTATTAATGAATATCTCAATAGAGTTTCCTTCAACTTTGATAACCTTAATGTGAAAGATGCCACAGTAAAATTTTATAGAAAAATATTTAATTCTATTTCTCTAAATGTACCCTTTAGTCGCCATAAAACATCGTCGGCCTCCCCACCTTGGTATAACCACAAGCTTCGCTCTTTGCGTAGCAAGAGAAACAAGTTGTGGTCAATTTTCCTTCGTACCCAATCGCCCACCGACTATTATCTTATCTTCAATTTACCGAGCTATACAACTCCCTTTAATAACGCTTCATAATAGAAACTCAAACCAACCTCATCATAAATGACCCTAAGTCGTTCTTTCAGTTCGTCAATTACAAAAGAAAATCCGCACTTTCTCAAGGCGAATTTCCTCAGGTATGGAAAACCTTTTTTATAACCCCAATATACAAAAAGGGTACTAAGAGCGATATTGCCAAACTCTCACATATCCCTAAAATATTTGAAAGTACTCTGTACGAAATTTTAAGTTTCCGTTGTAAGTCCCTCATTTCCCCTAGACAACACGGCTTCCTCAAATGTAGGTCTACAACCACTAACCTAGTTGAATTTATATCTTATACCGTCTCAGCTCTAGAGAGCGGAAGTTGTAAGTCCCTCATTTCCCCTAGACAACACGGCTTCCTCAAATGTAGGTCTACAACCACTAACCTAGTTGAATTTATATCTTATACCGTCTCAGCTCTAGAGAGCGGAAGGGAAGTAAATGTTATCTCTACTGACTTTAGCAAGGCTTTTGACAACATTTCGCATAGACTAATACTTTTCAAATTGTCCTCCCTCGGCTTTGAACCTATCTCATTAAAATGGATTTCTTCTTGTCTGGAAAACCGGTATTACAGTGTTCGTTTCAGATCTGCCCTCTCCAATTTTTTCTTAGCTACCTCCGGAGCTCCCTAAGGCAGTCTCACTTAGGCCCTCTCCTTTTTATTCTTACAATTAACGATATTGAATTGGTCATTAAACATTCCCATATCTCATTATACGCAGACTATACCAAGTTGTTCAAGACAATTTTTTCCTTACATGACTCTTCTCTTATAGAACTAGAACTCGACAGTTACTCAGTCTGGTGTATCAAAAACTGCTTAGAGCTTAGTATTGCCAAATGCCAATCAATCATTTTTTCATGCAAACGCATAAAATCTGCTCCCAGGGGCTACACAATCAAACCTTAGCCACTGTTGAATCGGTTCGGGACCTCGGGAGAGCTCAACTTCTTGACACACATCGATAATATCATTTTAAAAGCCAACTCAACACTTGGTTTTGTGAAACGATGGTCCAAAGAATTCTCCGATCCATACGTCACCCGATCTCTCTACATAACCTTTGTCCGGCCGCTACTTGAATACGCCTGCCAAGTGTGGTCCACATATCAACAAATTCATATCTCTAGAATCGAGAGCATTCAACGCCGTTTCTTAAGATTCGCCCTGCAAGAGCGACGAGAAATAACCGAGATTCTCTTCATCCATCGACTCCTCTCAGGTTCCGTTGACTGTGAAACCCTTTACAACTCTATCTTTTTCAGCACTAACCCCCGTAACCTAAGAAATCCTCGTCTTTTTTTACCTACCTACTCATCGTACCTCTTATGGCTTCAATGAACCTATAACCCGTATGCTACGTGGGGTTAATTTGAACGAAAACTGTTTCGACTTCAACCTCAGCACTCCCAGCCTAAAACTCTTTCTGTTATATCGTCCACCCAATTCAATCCAATCTAGTTAGCTGTAAGTTTCATATTTTTTTAAGTTAATTTAAGTTAAATTAAGTTAAGTAGCTTGTATTAAGCTAAATAAATGGGGGTAATGCCCCCACCAAAATTAAAATTAAAACCAGAATTAAAACTAAAATTTGCATCCATATAATGGTTACTGAATCAAGCACAAAAACATTTATACATACATATTATGTACTACATTTCTGAAAATTACGAATATGAATAGATTTAAAGGGCTAACCATAATTGAAGAATGGTACGTACGTTGACTTACGAAACAGTAGAAATACATGTGATGTGTATACCCAACCCGAAATGATTTTTTGTTCAGTTTCGACAAGTTTCGTTCACTTGCGTTTTCGTACGTAATGTACGCTTTGAGTCGTACATTACGTACGAAAATCTGACATTCCTTTTTTCTAAAGGGTATTCTTCTTCTTTCTTTCTTCTTATTTTTAAAGGCTATTATGGGCAACTGATGTACTTTACAAATCGGAAGGAAACTTTGCGTTCGGTTTTGATACTTCCTTACTTTTTCTTTCGAGTATTATGGTTGGGCCTTATGGCAAATTAAATGGGGTTCAAAGTTCAAAAAAAGTATGGATTATTTTGTATGAGCCTCACGAATTTGATTTTAAGCTGGATAATTGCTTGGGGTGCGGGGGTTGTATTTTGAGAGGATGACATATCACACATATTTCAGTAACAAAAACACCAATCAAAATATAAATTTTTTGAATATTAATTCCATTTTGTGAATTTAGTTTACTATTTAGAATATTGTAGTCTGTGTAAAATGTTGTTGGTTAACTGTATTGGATAGTTCACTATACTGAGCGTCTACTGTAAATAGTACCTATAATAGCAAATTTTGCAGTTGCGATAAGAATAGGACATTGGTTATGAAAATTGCGAGCTTCCCTGATTTCAAGAACCTCCTGTTTGGAATATACTGTCACAAACAACGAAAATACAATATCAGATTGCGATAAATTAATGGTAGTCGATACTTAAATTGGTGGGTTAAAGGAAGGAACATTTGAACATTTCAAATTGCCGCAGTCGATCTTACCTATACTTCGATTGTGTCATCTTTGACATCCTTCGACTTTTTGCTTAGCAAGCTTTAAAAACCTTTGCATGTGCTTGTACTTTTGGTACTGAAGCATTAAAGAATAAGAAAATCAACGAAGCAGGTTCCTGTAAGAGTTATGAGCAGGGCCAATATACCTGCTAGCTGCTATATATTGTATAAAAAATAAAAAAATAAATTAACGCTTTGCACAATATTGAATTTTATTTTGGATTTTTCTTACAAAAAGCAGCATTGTTACAAACTAAAATACTTTTCAAATTTTGCTTATAAAACTGCAACGGGAAGTCGATTAACGATTCCCAAAACGTTACCGACATTAGCATTGAGGTCGAGGTCGAGGTCGAGGCCGAGAGCACCGCCGCCGTTGTAGCCGTTGTCAAGTAAATTCAAAAGAGGAGATGCCATTGCCATTGCAATAACTGCGACCAAAACAATCAATACGATTTTGAACATTTTGTAGGAAGGTTTTTAATTAATGTGCAAGCTAGTTGATACAAAAGATAAAACTGATAAATATTTGGTAAAATGTGCGGCCTTTTATACTTCTTAGAAAGAAATTATTATTTTCTTCAAACAGCTAAAACGCAGGCGTTTTTTGATTCCACTTGATAAAATATTTACGAATAAATATTTTTATTAATTTTATGAAAAGAACATTTTTGTTTTATGAGGTTTTCTTGTTTTATTTATTTAACATTGCTTATTTGTTTAGCAGTGTTTAGAATTATCAAAATTTTGTTTTGTATCAAAAATAACTTTAAGAGTTTTTAAGGTCACATAATTATTATTGGCTGTTTTGTTCTAATTTTTTTTTTTTATATGTAGGTACTTGAGAACCAAAAAGGTTTACTATGAACTGGATGAAAATCCATTAGATAACTGCGAATTATGTAATTCTCTGATGGCAATTTGGACAAGCTTAAATTCTCATATTTTGAAGTATAGTTTAGAAAACGGGAATCCAATGGATTTACTGAACTTACGTTGGCTTTTATTGGCTTCAGTTTTTTTAACGGATTTAAAATAAAAAGTACATGAACAAAACACAACATTTCATCCAACAGCTGCTATTTCACCGAAACCTTTGCTTTGGTACCATTGATCAAGAGCGTTAATTTTAAGTTAATGTTATTGCAACCACAGTACTAACTATTATGTTGATTTTGTTGCCCTCTGGTGTGTCAAAATAGTTATAGTAGATTATGCAGTGCTTGCAACTTTAAGTTCTTGCTTGCTACAAACTTGGATACAAACGTAGTGATTAGAGTACTACCTATGTGTTTAAGAAAAATCATTTTAACTACTCGTAATAATGAATTCCTTCCATCCAAAAAAGCGATCTAGATTTTATCTCATATCGCATCTACATAGATCAATTTTTGCAACTTTGAATTCAATGCCAGATTTACGCACATACTTTCATATATAGTGTGTTACTAACAAAATTAACATTCCTTAACGTCGTCGTCAGCTGGAAATTTGTAGGTAAATCTCATAGCAGTGATGTGAAAAAGATACTAATTTATTTTCGAAATTATATTTTATAAATATGTAGCTACTTACATAGTTTTAAAATACCTAAATATAAATTAATTTTTATAAATAATGTTCATCATTCTCTTCGATGAAAAGAGTTCTCGTGGACAATTTTTCAAAATTGAAAATTTGGTAAAGAGAAACTATAGACATTGCGTCAAAGATTTATAGCACTTTCCATTGGAGGAAAAGAAGCGTCCAAAAGCATCCGGAAGTCTTCTAAAACCGTTTAATTTGTAAGAAAATGACACTTCTGACGTTTCTGAGAACAGAATTTTGCTTCTGGATTTGAAGTCAGAATCCACACAAGAAGCACAAATACAAATATAACTCAAATGTCACCCAAAGAATATTTATTGGGGAAATGTCTATTCGCATGCAGCAATGCCGAAAGTTTTGGTTATGTCAATAAATGTGACATATTTTTGAATCCAAATCTGATGATGAAGACATCGAAGGTCAGCAATGAAGATAAGCGTTGGGAAGTGGTATTTAATACGGGGAACCAGTAAAAATCCCTTTACAAGACGACGCACACCGCTTTGACAGTTGCAAAACTTGTGAAACTAATACCTGCGAATACTACATTGTGTTAAAATTTAAAAGAAGCGATTTTGCTTGTTCCATTGGTTTTCAGAATGAGTGGTTCCCAGAGCGAAACTAATGGAAAGTGTGCTTAGACAAATAGAGAGTTTCATACAAATTTGGAAGATTTGCTCAAAATCGGGAATTGGTCTTTTCAATGAAACTTGTTTCGATCTTATCGATTGACTGACAAGACAAGCACACACATTATTTTGACATGACACGCAGAAACACCAGATATGCATAGTTGATACATTCTTATTCTTATTCTCTTTTTTTAATGGACACTTTTTTAGAATTCAGAATCCAAAAGAATTGTTTTTTTTTTTTTTAGTCCAGGAAAAATAGACAAGAAATGCCAAAGAAAAAAAATTAAATCCTATATGGCTGAAAATTGGCACGATCATTTATAATAGGGCTCCTTATAAACTGAGAGAGTTTCTGACCGCTATAGGTCAACTACGAGGGTTCAAAGGTCACAAAAATTCGTTTTTTTTTTTAGATACAAAATTTGTTCCACAAAATGTACCTGAGCGCTGAGGCAATTTCCAGCACAAATGGTTATGAAAATTTCATCCGTAGCATATGCCGTTAAAAAGTTATAGCAATCTAAAGCATCAGAAGTATCACACGGGTAATTTAATTTAAATTTTTAGTTCATAAAATTGGTTCGATTAATAGTATTCTATAAATATTATACGGGTAGGTTGATTCCAAAAAATTAGCAAAGGTGTTAGGGATGTAGAAGATAAACAGACAATTAAAAGTTTCTGATGTCACTAAAGCATAAACCATTGCTAATTTTTGACGTTTGCATCGAAATAGAAAAAATTTAAGCTTTTTGCTGCTGGGAAATGGGATATTTTTAAGCTAATAGGTATAATATGCGTCATTTGACACTTGAATATCAATTTGTTCCTATAGAAGGTCAAGTAGTATAGATTATATAGTTTCTTATACAGAGGACATCTTTAAAAAATACCAATGTAAAAATTAACTCATTTAAGTTCAATTTTTACTTGTTTTTAATTGTTTTTTCGCTAATAATTTTATGTAATAAAACAACAACCCCAAATCTCTTAAAAAATTCCCCTCATAAATAACTTGCTTATATTTAGTCTGTGTCGTATAAGTAGAAGGTACCTGTACCTAACCTTATAACTTTTTTCGACCTCTTGTTCCATTTTTCTTTCTTCAATATTTTCTTTTCAGCTTTGTCTTTTTTATGTCTTGACCTATACATTTGTTTGAAATGACTTTTGAATCCACAACTATCACAGTATTTGTTGAAAGCAGGACAGCTTTTCAGTCCATGGAGTATACCTATAGCACAGTGTTTACAATCAAAGTCTTCACTTTTGAATGCATACACTTTAGATGTCTAAACTCTGAAGACTTTCATCTCTTTTTCTGCTCTTTCAGCTAATCTACAGAACATTTTAGCTTTTTCTAGTGAAATTTCTTCGGCAGTGCAGAGTTTTTGCTAAGATCTTGATTTAAAATACCCAGCCCAATTTGATTTAAATAAACTAGTGTAGGTACCTATTTATTTCTCTTCGTATGAACATTTTTGAATTTGAGCTTGGACTCCATGTAGAAAATCTTCAAAACAATCTCCTGAGTCCTGATTGTTGTCTGGTCTCATGAAAAACGCAAACTGCGTTGTTGTCGACCTAACCACTAATTCCCGGCTTGTATTGGTTCGTCCTCTTTAGTTAGTTGGCTGTGGCATAGTTTTCGTACATCTCTATCATCCATTCATTCCATTCTTGAGCCATATCAACATCATTGATTATTATTAAAGGCTTGCAAAGTTATAAGGCTACTTATATGACAGTCTGTCAAAACTAGATTTGAGAAAAATAATAACTTGAAAACAAAAACAATCAATTCACTCTCTCCGTCTCCTTCTCTTTTTCACCTTCACAAGCAACGTAATACGTAAACATTTTACCGACTAGCTAAAATTAAACCTGCTATGCAGCAGGCTATATAATATCCCAATTCAATACCTGTCAAAATTTGGGAATGTACGGGATCAGATCAAATTAAGCCAGCATTTTACCGCAGTTGACACACGGCCTTAAAATGAAGTATTTGATGTAACTTATAGCGAGTTTCATTCAAATTTGGAAAAACTGTTCTCAAAATCGAGAATTGCCCTTTTGAATGAAACTTGTTTTGGGTATCCATGTCAATTTGAATTTGACTTTTTGTCATTTTATTTTTGTCTTTTGTCATAGGTAAAAGTAATCATTAGATAATTGATAATTAATTGGATAATTAACGTACATATTAAGTTCTTCGTTCATTATTTGTTTCTTTTTGTTATATTTATTACATACTGGCACAATTTGACAACAAACAACAAAAAATAACAAATTATTTCTCATCTGACGTTTGACACAAAAGTATTCAGAACGAATCTCCCAACCCATGAGAGATGCATTCTTTCGTGTTGAGAATCGATCTAGAATTGCACTTTTTGAATGAATGAAACTCTCAAAAGTGAAAAAGGTCAAAACTTTTGACAGAAAGTGCAATTCTTTTCATGAATGAAACTCGCTATTAGCAAGTGAAAATGAGAGTGTATTCAACAGACGCGTTGGAATTAATTGACAAGACAACCCTTCTTTTGTAAGCACACAGCTAAAGACACAGATAATATTGAACCTACATATATGTATGTAATGTATATGTAAAATTTTTATTAACATGAAGTAGTAATTTGTGTCACAATTACTGCGTTCTAGGTGACACTGCTATTTCCTCTATATATTATGTATTTTGGTATTGTAAATTAATTTAATTGCACTTAAAGTCACCACCGTTAAATGCAACTCTCAGAGTGCTATAGATCCTGTAAAAAATGTTATCATACGGAGTGTCTTTTCGTAAGCAAGAATGTCAACAGTCTTACAAGTTTTGATGCTGACATCTTTTTGAATTGAGATGTTGCTTTAAGTTTACACTGTTGCGAACGAAAGAAGAAGGAGCTTAAATTGATGTATTCCGTGAAATGGGGTAGTGACGAGATTCAAAAAAAAAATAGCCACACTGGTGCATGCGCTAAAAACTGTTGCCATCTGATTTACTTAAAAAATGTTTGCGTCTAGAAAAATTGAACAATAGGTAACTGGTATAGCGCGTGAACGTAAGTACACATTCTCTTTTTAATATACATAATATGCATTATTTAAACAGGTTTTGCTCCAAAAACAAAAATTATGTGTTAATATTTGATTAAGTAAATTTTTAGTTGTTTGAAACATAACAAAAACAAAGCCACGTCTAAGTCGCACGTTCTTGTTCTGTGGGTGTTATATAGCATAAGGTGATAGTATGTATAGTATATCATAAAAAAAAGGATTCTGATTCTAACTAAACTGGCCTCGTAATGATATTTTCTTTGTTTAATATTAATTTTGAAGTCAGTCTTCAAATTTACATTTGAAATTAAAATTTTCGGTTCTTATAAAGTTATATACATTCATATGTACTGTACATACTATAATTTTTTTTTTTTTTTTAGTTTTTTTACATGAATTCAATGCAAGTTCTCAAAAACTATCTCACGGTTTAGGTCATATCAAGCTTTTTAATAGTCTGTCATTTACATGAAAACGGTAATCAAAAAAATTGCAAGGACATCTTGCGGAAGTTATTTAAGCATACAACTACATGTTAGCTGTTTTGTCAACTTGTTATCACGTAAGATTATAGTCCGTAAACCGACTTTACAGACAATCAAGTTTTTTGACACCTTTGCGGGTGGCAATGGTACAGTGGATGAAGTGCTTGGCTGCTAATCTAAGAGCTGTGGGCTCGAGCCCCAGTGTGGGCAGCAATTTTTCAATATTCCCCCAGCGTGGGTGGCATCACGCGCTGCGTCCAATATTCGGTCGATATAATCACCCAAGAATTTATTTCACCCAGCCGCGGTGGCCCCTTGCCCGAAATCATTTTTAAAACATAATGGCATGCCCTAATCTTTATAATAAAGCTAAATTCTTGGCCATGAATTTTTTTTTTGTTCACTATCAGTTCTCGAGAGTAAGAAGCTTATATCAAGCATTAACTTACAATCAGAGATTAGCCAACATATATAATGTGCTCACTGGCTACATCATTTAGTGCAGGTGTTAGTTGTTAGTAAGCAAAAATATACAAATAAAAAAATAAAAAGATAAAATAAGCAAATACATAACAAAATAGATACAAAAACATTGAGAACATACTAAACATAAACTATGAGCGTGGTGCACTGCACTGGTTTTGAATGTTTTTTTTAGGCAAGTTTTACTAATATTAAAATCAACAATACTTTTATTTGAGTTAAAAAGCTTGCACATGCGGGTAAGAGGTTCATTCATGCCCCTCCGCGATAATTAAAACCTACACATGATAGAAGATCGGTTGCGTCTAAAAATCCCGTTAAAAGTTGGTGAATAAAAATAACATCGTTGTTAATACGCCGTGGTGACAAGGTTTGAATCTGTAGAAGTTGAATCCGGTGTTCGTAAGGTGGGAGGTTGTATGGATCTGCCCAGGAGAGACCTTTTAAAGCAAATCGAATAAAATTACGCTGAACTGCCTCTATCCTAGGCTTATGAACTTCGTAGAAAGGAGACCATACCTGTGATGCATATTCTAGATGGGGGCGAACATGACAGTTATATAAAGCTAGGGTTACATAAGGATTTTGAAATTCCTTCGACCATCTTTTAACAAATCCCAACATGGAATTAGCTTTTTTAACAATAAAATTGATGTGTTAAGTGAAACTCAAGTCTGGGCTAAAATTTACTCCCAGATCTTTAAAACTAAAAACGCGATGAAAAACTTGTTGTGAAATGTAAAATGTAATAGCCGTGTGTACTTGGTACCCGTTTTCTTGAAAATGTCATTGTCTGACATTTCACTGGATTCAGGCTTAAACAATTCTTGCTACACCAGATAGCAAATCTGTCGATGTCGGCTTGCAATTCTACACGGTCATTAGCTGAGTTAATAGATTAGAAAATTTTCATATCATCAGCGAAAACAGGGATCTCACTAGAATGAATACACGAAGTTACGTCATTGATAGCGAGTATAAACAGTAACGGACCAAGATGACTGCCTTGTGTGACTCCTGATTTTGCTGGAAAAATGTTAGAAAACGAATATCTGAACTTAACTATGCATGATCTGTTTCGGAGATATGAATATATCCAATTAACAAATCCTACAGGGAAACCTAAAGCTTGAGCCCTTGAGCACTTGTTCATAAAGGTTAATAAGTTTGTGACAGTAGACCGCTTCTGCCTGAGGCCGTGTTGTTGATGGCAGATTAAACGTTCGCAGAAAAACGTTATGCTATCACAAACTAAGTACTTGTTCGCAAAGCTTTGGAATAGAAGACATTTTAGAAATAGGTCTGTAGTTGGTGATATCGGACTTATTACCCTTTTTAAAGACGGGAGTAATGAATGAATCTTTCCATACTTGAGGAAATTTACCGGATTTAAGGGATAGCTTGAAAAGGAATTGCAAGGGAGAAGCTAAAACGGAGGAACATTTTTTTAATATTATAGGAGGAATGCCATCAGGACCGGGAGAGTAATCATCTTTCAGCAATGAAAGATAATGCAAAACTTTATCATTATCAACTTTATCATTGACAACATTTTCAATGAAGGACTTACTGAAATGCTTTGCAAACGTATTGCATATCTCAGGTGAGCTTGAATCTTTGTAAACAAAGTTCACTGGATACCCATCAGACTTCTTATTTAAATTTACAAACTTCCGAAATCTCTTTGGATCAATCTTCAACGAAATTTCCATTTCCTTCACATATGCTGCATATAGGTTTCTGGAAAGTAAATTAAACTCTTCAAAAAGTGCAAGGAACACATTTTGATCAGAAATTGAAAGACTTTTAATGTAAGACTTCCAAGCCTTATTCCGTTTGTTGCGTAGAGATTTAAGCTCTTTCGTGTACCACGGATGGCTATGGAGTTGATATTTTTAGATATCTTAAGAGAAATTGAGTTTATCAAGCAGCTATTGAAAATTTCGTAGAATTGAGTAACTGCGTCGTGAATGTTAGAGCAAACATGAATATTCGAAATATTAGAAGCACTCAAATTGTCGTAAAGTAATTGAAAGTCAGCTTTGCGGAAATCAAGTGAATAAGAAGAGTCTTCGGCATTACTGTTATTAAGTAAATTGCTGCTCATATCATTAAATTACATGCCTTTTATTTCTTCTTGCAAACCACACGTCTAAAAAGAAATCACCTTTCCTTTAGTACCGCCTCTAGGCACGTCGATTCACTGCTAGTCCGGGAGCCAGCGACCTTTAAAGGGTAGTTATTCCACAAAAGCTGAAATTGTTTTCCAAAGCTTTGATTTGGTATCACTACACACTAATAAGGGAATGGACCTTAAGCTTGCACAGTTCCGGGGGGGTGTGTCATCGGCATACGGAACACGTAAAATATTAATTAAAAAAAACCAATACCACAGAAGCTCAAACTTTGCAAAGATGGTAATTATTGTATATTTAAACATAAAAACGTATCCAGTCGAATTTCGAGTGGGGGATTATACTCCAGCTTTTCACGTAAAAATGTGAAAAATATGCTCTGAAGTGAACTTATAGGTACCACAAAAGCTGAAATTTGGTACACTTATAGTTAAAATAATAACTTAAACGAAAAAAGCATCCAGCTTCACATTACTGGGGGGGGGGGGGGGGGAGTGCCCAGCTGGCGCAATCAAGGACGCTGCGCATGGATACGACGCGACGTGTGGTTTCCATTCTGGCAATAATTTTTTTCGGCGTTGCAAATCGTGCAAATTTATAACCAAAATAATGGTTCGGTTCGCGCGAGGCATCGACTATAGAGAAATATATTATGTTTTTTTTAGGCCTGTGGTTTTCAAGAAGAAATAAAAGGCATATAATTTTTTAATGTCATGGCCAAGAATTTAGCTTTATTATAAAGATAAGGGCATGCCATTATGTTTTAAAAATGATTTCGGGCAAGGGGCGGCCGCGGCTGCGTGAAATAAATTCTTGGGTGATTATATCCACCTAATATTGGAAGCAGCGCGTGATGCCACCCACGGGTGGCGTCCAGTTGAAGCTGGGGGAATATTGAAAAATTGCTGCCCACACTGTGGCTCGAGCCCACAGCTCTTAGATTAGCAGCCAAGCACTTCATCCACTATACCATTGGTGTCAAAAAACTTGGTTGTCTATAAAGTCGGTTTACGGACTATAATCTTACGTGATAACAAGTTGACAAAACAGCTAACATGTAGTTGTATGCTTAAATAACTTCCGCAAGATGTCCTTGCAATTTTTTTGATTACCGTTTTCATGTAAATGACAGACTATTAAAAAGCTTGATATGACCTAAACCGTGAGATAGTTTTTGAGAACTTGCATTGAATTCATGTAAAAAAACTAAAAAAAAAAAAAAAATTATAGTATGTACAGTACATATGAATGTATATAACTTTATAAGAACCGAAAATTTTAATTTCAAATGTAAATTTGAAGACTGACTTCAAAATTAATATTAAACAAAGAAAATATCATTACGAGGCCAGTTTAGTTAGAATCAGAATCCTTTTTTTATGATATACTATACATACTATCACCTTATGCTATATAACACCCACAGAACAAGAACGTGCGACGTGCGACTTAGACGTGGCTTTGTTTTTGTTATGTTTCAAACGGGTGCCTATTGTTTCGTTTTTTTCAATTCGAAATCAGTTGTTCCGTTTTCATACATTATATTTTTTGTTTAGTTCCCAAAACCTTATTTAGTTTTTCATTTACTTTGCCTTTCGATCACTTCGCTTTACTGTCACTTTATTACAGTTTAATTCGTTTTTTGGTTATTTTGCATTTCAGTTAAAAAAACAAAGCGTCATTAAGGCAAAACTTATCTCGATTACGTTTTTTTCGTTTCCAGTTTATTTTGAGAGCAGTTCATTCTGCTCGAGTTCAATGGGAATCGGTTATGATAATGAAACCCTACTAACATAGTTTATTCATTAAAAAAAAGTTTTTTTAGGTTTGTAATAATTGTTGTTAATAATTGAAACTAAATTATAAGCATATCAATTTCATTTTTGTAGATGAATTTTATTTTAAATAAATTCTTTTTTGTTGAAAAATGTTAATTTTGAAGTGAATTGTTAACATTCTGTTGGAATCCAAAGATTTTGTACATGTACATTTATCAAAATTTTTTTTTTTTTTTTGCTAATTTCAAGAGCCCAGACTTTTCAAATTGGGGTAAAATGTTTTCGACATTGTTTGTTTCGTTACTGTTTTGTTTGTAAAGAGACCAAGAGCATTAAAATTCGCGCGAATTTTAATGCTCTTGGTCTCTTTACAAACAAAACAGTAACGAAACAAACGATGGCGAAGTAATCGAAATCGAAATGAACTAAAACCGAAATAATCAAAAAACGAAATAATAAAAGACGAAATGAACTTAAAACGATATAAGCACAAGACTAATGATTTTTTATTCGAAATAAACACAAACAAAACAAACGAGAAATTAAACAACTAAAATGCGAAATAGCGAAAAAACAAAACCACTTTGGCGAAACAATAAAAATCGAGGTAAAAAAAACTAAACAAACCATACCCGTTTCAAACAACTAAAAATTTACTTAATCAAATATTAACACATAAGTTTTGTTTTTGGAGCAAAGCCTGTTTAAACAATACACATTATATTAAAAAGAGAATGTGTACTTACGTTCACGCGCTATACCAGTTACCTATTGTTCAATTTTTCTAGACGCAAACATTTTTTAAGTAAATCAGATGGCAACAGTTTTTAGCGCATGCACCAGTGTGGCTATTTTTTTGAATTTCGTCACTACCCCATTTCACGGAATACATCAATTTAAGCTCCTTCTTCTTTCGTTCGCAACAGTGTAAACTTAAAGCAACATCTCAATTCAAAAAGATGTTGTCAGCATCAAAACTTGTAAGACTGTTGACATTCTTGCTTACGAAAAGACACTCCGTGTCCGTATAATAACATTTTTTACAGGATCTATAGCACTCTGAGAGTTGCATTTAACGGTGGTGATTTTAAGTGCAATTAAATTAATTTACAATACCAAAATACATAAAATATAGAGGAAATAGCAGTGTCACCTAGAACGCAGTAATTGTGACACAAATTACTACTTCATGTTAATAAAAATTTTACATATAGGTACATTACATACATTTATGTAGGTTCAATATTAGCTGTGTGCTTACAAAAGAAGGGTTGTCTTGTCAATTAATTCCAACGCGTCTGTTGAATACACTCTCATTTTCACTTGCTAAGTTACATCAAATACTTCATTTTAAGGCCAACTGTGTCAACTGCGTCAACTGTGGTAAAATGCTGGCTTAATTTGATCTGATCCCGTACATTCCCAAATTTTGATAGGTATTGAATTGGGATATTATATAGCCTGCTGCATAGCAGGTTTAATTTTAGCTAGTCGGTAAAATTTTTACGTTTTACGTTGCTTGTGAAGGTGAAAAAAAGGAGACGGAGAGAGTGAATCGATTGTTTTTGTTTTCAAGTTATTATTTTTCTCAAATCTAATTTTGACAGACTGTCATATAAGTAGCCTTATAACTTTGCAATAATAATCAATGATGTTGTTAGGTCGACAACAACGCAGTTTGCGTTTTTCATGAGACCAGACAAAAATCAGGAGATTGTATTGAAGACAAGCAAAATTCAATGAAGTATTATATGCAATACATTGTTAAGTTTAAGAAAAATAATAAGAGATTTGGAGTTCGCAACTTCTAAAATCAAAAGTTTTCCCTTTCTTTTTGATACACCCTGGACACCGACGAGCTAACCTCAGCCTCAACACAAAAAAGCATTACAAATTGGCGCCCGAGCAGGGACCTTTAGAAGACTCAACCGAACTCCGACCGCCGACCGACCAGGAGCCTTCGAGAGGTACCACCGATAACCGCTGATCTAGCTTGAATTGTATATTTATAACCGACCACCACAACATGTCCGATAAAGAAGAGTACCAGAACCGACCAGGGGACGATATAGAAGAAAAACGACTAGGAGCCGACATGGAAGACCAGAACATCCTTAAGAATCTGGGATTTATTCATTACATGAAGAAATCTGAATTAGTCGAGACGCTAGAGCATCTTCGTCTAGACACCGGAAACCACCACCCCTCTGTACGAGGAAACCAGCTTCAAGGTTCTACCGATCCAACAACCACCTAGACAACCACCAGCTGTCCCGCAACCGACGCACAAAAACGCAGATCAGGTAAACCAGCGCCGAACTTCCAGCTCAAACCGATCCCAGAACAGAGCGTTCAAAACACCAACCCACCAGTACACTCAGCACCAGCACCCGCCGCGCGCCGTCAAGCCAACGTGCTATGAAGCGGAAATAATGGATACCGTCCGCAAGTGGGGACTCCGTTTCGATTCCTCCGGAAACCCTTTGGAATTCCTGGAAAGGCTCACTGAGTTAACACGATGCTACGACATCCCACCTAACGACATACTACGAACGTTGCCCGGAATATTCCGGGGTAGTGCACTGGAATGGCTGCGTATAAAAAGGGATATTTTCTCATGGTGGACAGAATTCCGAGCAGCATTCATAGGTCACTTCTTACTCGCCCGATACCTGCACCGTCTAGAAGAAGAGATCATTCGAAAGCGCCAAGGACCGCGCGAGAAGGCCAAATACTATATTCTCTCCGTCCAATACTTGATGCATCAGCACCCGCGAATGTCAGCAGCCGAGAATATTGACAGAATCTTTGATAACATGAGGCCCGAGTACAGGTACTACATCCGTCGCAAGGATTTCGAGACTCTGGATGAGCTGGCATATTTAGCCGAGGAGTTTGAAGCGATCAAAAACGATGATCGTAATGCACATTCGTCACCAGGACCTAACTCATATACCCCACCGACACTCCGAGCTCCGCCACCAGTCGTACCCTACGATCGCAATAACCACTGTTGGAACTGCAAGAGTAGGGGTCACCGCAAAGAGACGTGCCACCGACCGTTTCTAATGTTTTGTTCATTTTGCGGGGTAGACGGTAGGCTAACTAAAGATTGCCCATGCCACCAACATCCTGTGTCCGTAATAAATAATCCGCCTGTGCTTGACCCCCGCTGTTTCGTCCCCATCAGAGTGGGTAACAAGGAATTCTCCGGGTTAATTGATACCGGTTCTACGAAAACCTTCGTGGGTCAGGCACTGAGGCAAATATTCCGTGAATTAGGATTATCTATTCGAGAGTATCATAGAACTATGCATTTAGCTAATGGAGACCTGGTCATCACGACGTAGCACTACACCGCCAGTTTCCTCCTCGGAAAGACCTCACTGACAAGCGAGATAACGTATCTCCCTTCGCTGTTTGAGGATGCGTTGCTAGGAATGGATTTGCTTAGCCGAGCAGGCGTGCAGTTATCCATAGAAGGTAAGGTAAATTTTATTACCAACCAGTTAGCCAGTCGAGTACCAATCACAAACAGTTTAAGGCATTCAACCGAAGTGCAGCTACAACCAGCATCCCAATTACAGCCCAGCAACTTCAGTAACCGATCAGACATCCACCTAGTAAGACAGCTAGAGTCACTACCAGTCCGCAAGCCAAACCGCTTCTTAAACCGAAACATGAAGCCCACAGAGCTTCGCACCGGTGTCCACCAAAGCCCGAGACAGAGGTCACAGAAGCAGCGTTTGATTATCCCGATATTCCACCGGCTATCTTCACCCAAACGTGTTGCTTATCCTTTTTCAGAAGAGAAAATTCCGACCAGAAAATCGAAACCAATTCATATAGGCCCTAGTCAATCGGCTAGCCAATATACCAGCCACGCCGAGGTCGCAACCGAACCCTGGTTTCGGCAGTCTAAGCCGCAGAAGATAAGGAAGCATACCAAACGACGAGTAAGATGAAAAACTCCGCATCCTGACTTGGAAGCTGCTCAACTCATGCCAACTCGACTTTCACCTACTTCTTGTTTAAGAAAGTTACGGCGGCGGCGACGCAAGAAAGCAGAAGTAGCCTGGACCATTCGAAACCCACCAGACGCCGAACCGAAACCCGAACCACCTGGCACCCCGTTACCCGAAGTACCTCTTCCGAGTTGCAGCAGACTGACCGTTGAAGCCGCGTACCAAACCCGTCAACCCTTGTCGCAATCGGGCACTTCAGCACCTTGCGTGAGCCCTAGAAGCAGTGATCCGCCAATCATCGCCCTTGGAATTATCTCCAAAATTTTGCTGCCTTTCGCCTCCACGTCACAGCGGAAAACCCCGAAATACGCGCAGTTATTGAAAGGGGGCACTGCGTTCTGTTTCCCGGGACGAACCTACGCAGCAATAGAAACATCCGAGCCGGTGTTTGACCCTTTCCTAGGGATAAAGCTGCAGCGCGGCAAACATCATAGGCTCTTCATTATTCAACGCCCCTGGGGACCCGTCCACGTCCGCATGAACAGAAGAGGGACCCGCGCCGAACTACATTTCCTATGTGAAACCGTCATGATTATAGCAAAACTAAAATAACAATTTATTTCATATAATATATTTTAATTTAAACTTCAACTTAACACTAGGTCTGTGGGGTTCCTAAGAAACGGTCCACGACATAAACGTGTGGCCTATTGCCGGTCTGTGGTGTTTACTCTTCAATGCAAAACGCTCCACGACATAAACTGGTGGCCTATTGCCGGTCTAGCGATCCTCTACGAAGCAACGGAGAGAAAAGCCGACATGAAGGGTTGAGCAGAGCTCGGCCTGTAATTCCTCCTTACTTAAACGAAGGGACTACGGCATAAAACGGGCGAGTATAAACTCGGTCTATAGTATTGCTAAAAGAAGCAATAGCTGCGACATAAACAGGTCTGTGGTGTGTACTCTGTAAAGTAAACGATCCACGACATAAACTGATGGCCTATTGCCGGTCTAGCGATCCTCTACGAAGCAACGGAGAGAAAAGCCGACATGAAGGGTTGAGCAGAGCTCGGCCTGTAATTCCTCCTTACTTAAGCGAAGGGACTACGGCATAAAACGGGCGAGTATAAACTCGGTCTATAGTATTGCTAAAAGAAGCAATAGCTGCGACATAAACAGGTCTGTGGTGTGTACTCTGTAAAGTAAACGATCCACGACATAAACTGGTGGCCTATGGCCGGTCTAGCGATTCTCTACGATGGACAACGGAGAGAAAAGCCGACATAAACGGTGAGCAAGGCTCTTTAGCGGTATAAATACCAAAAAATAGTTTAGAGCTGCTGACTGGTATTCCCATACAGTATGCCATGCCTTAAGGTGAGAGACGAATTCCTTGGTGCGCTTGATTAGCACCGAAACCACTGGCGGAGATTCCGAATCTGAATTTCAGTGCATTTTCCACTCCTCCTTATGTATATTTCTGAAAAGACACAGTGTGAATTGTAAAGATAAAATATAAATTTACGTATAGTGCTTCTTTGTCGCTTGCCAGTGTTATGGATATTGCAAGTGGTTGGAAGTCTATTTCAGTGGCTAAGGGGCCCAGGGTTGGCGGGTGTTGCCGGTGGTTTTTTTTTTTTGTTGAGTGCGGTGGAATGTGGAATGGCTTGGTCTATGGTGATTGATGATGTCATTGTGTATGATGTGGTTTGGACTGGCTCCGTCGTCGGTGGCGGTCGGCGGTGTTCTAGTGTATGGATGGAAGTAGGAGGACTCGGTCGGCGGCGGGTAAATTATATGGCGGTGGTTATTTCTTCAATCGATGCTTAATGGGGTGGTGAAATTGTTGTTGCACAGTGATGATTCCTAGCATGAATGTGGTCATTGCGCATTTTGTGGAACAAATTTTGTATCTAAAAAAAAAACGAATTTTTGTGACCTTTAAACCCTCGTAGTTGACCTAGCGGTCATTGGATCGGTGAGAAACTCTCAGTTTATAAGGAGCCATATTACAAATAATTGTGCCAATTTTCAGCCATAGGATTTAATTTTTTTCTTTTCTTTGGCATTTTTTGTCTATTTTTCCTGGACTAAAAAAAAAAAAAACAATTCTTTTGGATTCTGAATTCTAAAAAAGTGTCCATTAAAAAAAGAGAATAAGAATAAGAATGTATCAACTATGCATATCTGGTATTTCTGCGTGTCTTGTCAAAATAATGTGTGTGCTTGTCTTGTCAGTCAATCGATAAGAACAAGAACAACTTTCATTGAAAAGACCAATTCCCGATTTTGAGCAAATCTTCCAAATTTGTATGAAACTCGCTATTTGTCTAAGCGCACGTTCCATTGGAACCACTCATTCTGAAAACCAATGGAACAAGCAAAATCGCTTCTTTGAAATCTTAACACAATGTAGTATTCGCAGGTATTAGTTTCACAAGTTTTGCAACTGTCAAAGCGGTGTGCGTTGCCCGATTCACGGTGTAAAGGGATTTTTACTGGTTCCCCGTATTAAATCGATGTCTTCATCATCAGATTTGGATTCAAAAATATTGACATTACCAAAACTTTCGGCATTGCTGCATGCGAATAGATATTTCCCCAATAAATATTCTTTGGGTGACATTTGAGTTATATTTGTATTTGTGCTCCTTGTGTGGATTCTGACTTCAAATCCAGAAGCAAAATTCTCTTCTCAGAATCGTCAGAAGTGTCATTTTCTTACAAATTAAACGGTTTCAGAAGACTTCCGGATGCTTTTGGACGCTTCTTTTCCTCCAATGGAAAGTGCTATAAATCTTTCACGCAATGTCTATAGTTTCTCTTTACCAAATTTTCAATTTTGAAAAATTGTCCATCAGAACTCCTTTCATCGAAGAGGATGATGAACATCTATATTATAAAAGAGAGTGTCGTACGTGTGTTCGTTTATAAAGGGCTAACCATAATTGAAAAATGGTACGTACGTTGACTAACGAAACAGTAGAAACACATGTGATTTGTATACCCAACCCGAAATGACTTTTTGTTCAGTTTCGGCAAGTTTCGTTCACTTGCGTTTTCGTACGTAATGTACGCTTTGAGTCGTACATTACGTACGAAAATCTGACATTCCTTTTTTTCTAAAGGGTATTCTTCTTCTTTCTTTCTTCTTATTTTTAAAGGCTATTATGGGCAACTGATGTACTTTACAAATCGGAAGGAAACTTTTCGTTCGGTTTTGACACTTGCTTACTTTTTCTTTCGCGTATTATGGTTGGGCCTTAACTCGAGAACAGATGGTTCAATTTTGACGATTTACTGGCTGCGCACAATGGTGAGCAGCAGCAGTAGCACGCAGCAATGTCAAAGTTAAATGTATGTAAATCGTATTGCACGGCTACAATGTGAAGCAGAAGCTGCAGCAGAGAGAGTCGCTGAAGTACAAGTCGACTCGACTTGAACTTCACGAACCTGCTGCGCTGCAAAACAACAACGAACCAAAATGGCAGACGTGATTTTTGTCTGAGTTCAGTGCTACACATTGTATTCGTGTATGCTGCTTTGTGAGCTACTTTTTTTGACATTTACTTTGAAATTGCTGCGTGCTACTGCTGCTGCTACACCTTTGTGCGCAGCCAGTTAGGGCTTGATGAATAAGTATTCGCCCAAGGATCGACATAGGATAAGAAAATCCAAGAAAATTTTTTTATGCATTTTTAGTGCATTATGTAAAATTATTGTAGGGTCATCTGAGGATGTCTACAAAGGTTTATGTGTAGTTTGGTCAAAATTTTATAAAGTTTAGTAATTTGACAGAAATGCATTTTTAGTGCATTTTGTCGAAAATCTCAAAAGTTGTAAGCCATTGTAGTGTAACGTTTTAGCCTATAAAAAATAATTCCCCATGGGGGCAATTTTCCAAAAAACAAAAAAATTACTTAAAACAGAAAAAAAAAAATATTTAAAAACAACGATGAAAAAAGGCTATACCTTTTGGTAAGCTAGAAATCTATTATTTCAGGTTTTATCTCATTTTAAGTTTTTTTTTAAAGCACACACGCTCAAGGTGGTACCCCGTGGCGTAGTCGTTAGTGTGTCGGACTGCCAAACTGAAAGTTCTGGGTTCGATCCCTGACGACTTTACCTAAGTTCTTTTCCGGGGTACTGCCTCTTGCAAGGAAGTGACAAATCCTCCAAAAGCAATTAATGTCATGGAAAGTGCTTCTCTGTTAGCCGTTCGGATTTTACTGTAAATAGTAGGTCCCTTCCATTCCTGCGGAATATCAACGCTAGGGTTCAAATGGAAACTGATGAGCATTCCAAACAAGATGAGTGTTAGGGGGAATTCTTTAAAGGGTGAAACGCAGCTGGCTACCTCAAAAGCATTTTTTGTATAGAAGAAGCGGTAAAATAAAGAAAGACATGAAACATTTCGAAGATGTTCAAGTGATTCTATCAGTTTTAATCGAACAAGTGTAAAAAAGTTTGAGCAGTATCTGCCCAGAGATGGGAGTTATACTCGAGTCTAAGGCGTATTAGCGATTTATAAATTGTATCCAGATCAGAAGGAGTAAAGAAATTCTTGCATCTATAAAGGAAGCCAAAACAGTTTGCAGCACTCTTGGCATTATTAAGTATGTAGTCTATTCCAATAAAGGTTGTCACTGATACACATACCGAGTACTGATAGCTTTTCGGCCTCCTCGATGCAAGTACCATTCATGGATAATGGCATAGGGGGTATGTTTAGCTTTAATGACAAAAGACTGCATTAAGTTTTAGAAGCATTAAAATATACACGACGTAAGGTGTTAAATTAACGGCAACTTTCTGTTCGACATTTTCGGTATTAAATCAATCCGTCAATAAATGTAATTTTTGATAATTTTAATTTAGTAGAAGTGTTAAATTTCCCTAGCCCGCTTTTGTACGTACACCCGTGTGTAGCTGAGACGTTTATAAACAGTAACACCAAAAATTCAGTATTCTCGAAAATATGTATAAAAAAAGGCGGTACGGAGTTCGCCGGGTCAGCTAGTTATTTATAAAAATTAATTTAAATTTATTTTAAAACTATGTACATAAGTAGGTACATATTTATAAAATATAATTTCGAAAATAAATTAGTATCTTTTTCACATCACTGCTATGAGATTTACCTACACATTTCTAGCTGACGGCGACGTTTAGGAATGTTAATTTTGTTAGTGTAGTACCCCGTGGCGTAGTGGTTAGTGTGTCGGACTACCCGCCGAAGGTTCTGGGTTCGATCCCTGACGTCTCCACCTAAAAAAAGTTGTTTTACGGGGTACTGCCTTTTGCGAGGAAGTGACAAATCCTTCAAGAGTATTAATGTCATGGAAAGTGCTTCTCTGTTAGCCGTTCGGATTCGGCGGTAAATTGTAGGTCCCTTCCATACCTGCAGAATATCAACGCACACACAGGAATGGTTGAGAGTGTAAGTCACAGGCCCCGGCCCCGCTTGGAGCTGTTGTGCCAACGATTTATTTATTTTTATTTTTATTTTTATTTTGTTAGTAACACACTATATATGAAAGTATGTGTAAATCTGGCACTGAATTCAAAGTTGCAAAAATTGATCTATGTAGATGCGATATGAGATAAAATCTAGATCGCTTTTTTGGATGGAAGGAATTCAATATTACGAGTAGTTTAATGATTTTTCTTAAACACATACCTAGGTAGTACTCTATAATCACTATACGTTTGTATCCAAGTTTGTAGAAAGCAAGAACTAAAAGTTGCAAGCACTGCATAGTCTACTACAACTATTTTGATACACCACAGGGCAACAAAATCAACATATTAGTTAGTACTGTGGTTGCAATAAAATTAACACAAAATTAACGCTCTTGATCAATGGTGCCAAAGCAAAGGTTTCGGTGAAATAGTAGCTGTTGGATGAAATGTTGTGTTTTGTTCATGTGCTTTTTATTTTAAATCCGTTAAAAAAACTGAATCCAAGAAAAGCCAACGTAAGTTCATCCATTGTATTCCCGTTTTCTAAACTACTTCAAAATATGAGAATTTAAGCTTGTCCAAAATTGCCATCAGAGAATTACATAATTCGCAGTTATCTAATGGATTTTCATCCAGTTCATAGTAAACCTTTTTGGTTCTCAAGTACCTACATATAAAAAAAAATATTAGAACAAAACAGCCAATAATAATTATGTGGCCTTAAAAACTCTTAAAGTTCTTTTTGATACAAAACAAAATTTTGAGAATTCTAAACACTGCTAAACAAATAAGCAATGTTAAATAAATAAAACAAGAAAACCTTATTAAACATAGAAAACCTTATTAAAAATATTTATTCGTAAATATTTAAACAAGTGGAATCAAAAAACGCCTGTTTTAGCTGTTTGAAGAAAATGATAATTTCTTTCTAAGAAGTATAAAAGGCCGCACATTTTACCAAATATTTATCAGTTTTATCTTTTGTATCAACTAGCTTGCACATTAATTAAAAACCTTCCTACAAAATGTTCAAAATCGTATTGATTGTTTTGGTCGCAGTTATTGCAATGGCAATGGCATCTCCTCTTTTGAATTTACTTGACAACGGCTACAACGGCGGCGGTGCTCTCGGCCTCGACCTCGACCTCGACCTCAATGCTAATGTCGGTAACGTTTTGGGAATCGTTAATCGACTTCCCGTTGCTGGAGATGTCGTCCATACATTTGGAGGACTTGTACCTTTATAGGAATATAATTTATAGAAATTTTATAAGCAGAATTTGAAAAGTATTTTTGTTGGTAACAATGCTGCTTTTTGTAAGAAAAATCCAAAATAAAATTCAATATTGTGCAAAGCGTTAATTTATTTTTTTATTTTTTATACAATATATAGCAGCTAGCAGGTATATTGGCCCTGCTCATAACTCTTACAGGAACCTGCTTCGTTGATTTTCTTATTCTTTAATGCTTCAGTACCAAAAGTACAAGCACATGCAAAGGTTTTTAAAGCTTGCTAAGCAAAAAGTCGAAGGATGTCAAAGATGACACAATCGAAGTATAGGTAAGATCGACTGCGGCAATTTGAAATGTTCAAATGTTCCTTCCTTTAACCCACCAATTTAAGTATCGACTACCATTAATTTATCGCAATCTGATATTGTATTTTCGTTGTTTGTGACAGTATATTCCAAACAGGAGGTTCTTGAAATCAGGGAAGCTCGCAATTTTCATAACCAATGTCCTATCCTAATCGCAACTGCAAAATTTGATATACTATTTACAGTAGACGCTCAGTATAGTGAACATCTGTATAGTGAACTATCCAATACAGTTAACCAACAACATTTTACACAGACTACAATATTCTAAATAGTGAACTAAATTCACAAAATGGAATGAATATTCAAAAAATTTATATTTTTATAGGTAGGTGTTTTTGTTACTGAAAATTGTGTGATATGTCATCCTCTCAAAATACAACCCCCACCCCAAGCAATTATCCAGCTTAAAATCAAATTCGTGAGGCTCATACAAAATAATCCATACTTTATTTGAACTTTGAACCCCATTTAATTTGCCTTAAATCTATTCATATTCGTAATTTTCAGAAATGTACGGTGTAGTGTACATAGTATGTATGTATAAATGTTTTTGTGCTTGATTCAGTAACCATCCTATGGATGCAATTTTAAGTGAATGAACTCGATTCTCTGACGTGTGACATGCAAATATGTAAATACATAAGTTGAAACCAATTATTGTGTTCACTTTCACGAACGGAAGACTAATTTTTTAATGAAAAATATTTTCTTAAATTAATTCGATTAAAATTAGGAAAAGAATATAAAGAGCTGAAGGTACCTACAAACTATCGCTAGCAAACAAATTTAGTGGATTTGAAGTCTTAGACAACTGATCGTTTTTAAAATGAGTTAGAGAGTTGGAAGAAGGGAATCTTTCAAGTGCTTCTGAAATATCAAGGATAATGATCTAGCATTCTCAAAACGATCTATCTTAAGAGTGGTTAAAATATTCGCTGAGGTCAGCATAGGTCCTTTTACAACGAAAACGGTAGGCGCACTGTTGGTCAGTTAAAAGTTTCCGCTTTCAAGATATTACTTCTTAATCTGATGGTTTATGAGAGTTTCCAAAACCTTGGTGTGGAAAGTGCAATTGTTCGGTAGTTTGAGGGGGATCACGATACAAATTTTTAAGATATGGGTTGGAAAATGCCGTTTTCCATCCACTTGAGAAGAGACTTAAGGAATAGGATAGAATAAAAGGAAAACACAGAATTACCTGGCCAGCGTGGAAACGCATCGCATCAAAACGATTTGTGGAGGTGGGGAGGGGGACTGGGGGAGCACACCATCCAATCAAATGGATCTGATGTGAATATATTTTGAGATCATTCAGTACTCTTCCAATTCAAACAATTGCTAGATTTGTCCCATAAAACCATTACGCACTCAAAAGCAGTAGGAGTCATATCACTCTGTGATGGAATATAATTGTTTAATTTTTAGCAAACGTGATAGCCTCTTTAAAGCTCAATTCTAACCATTTTCGTTCTAGTCTTGTTTGATCTTATTTTCTGTGTTTGGAACAAAATTTCATATCAGCTCTAGAATCTACGTCACTATGGAAGAAGTGCCATGCCGCCTGTTAAAGTTTCCGAAAAAACTGTTAAGACCATTCAAGTTGGCGTTCTCGTACTATCTTTGGGTTCCTTCTGCGATATTTTCTTAAACGGTTTATTGGAGCACGAGCCACGGCGGCGGCCACTTACCCGAAATCACTTTCAAAACATAATGGCAAACCCTTATCTTTATAATAAGGCTAAATTCTTGGCCATGACAAAAAATTATATGACTTTTATTTCTTCTTGAAAACCACACTTCTAAAAAAACAGCCTTTACATACTACGTCAAAAGTGTAGGTACACTTATTACGAATCAGGATAAGAGGTAAACCCCAAGGCTAGGTTGTTTACGGAACGACCTCTAATATCAAAGATCGCGTTAGCTCATCAACAAGGTGAGTTCATAATTTCTTATCTTATTCCCGCATACCTACCATCGAATGTTGTCTTTAAAGAATAGCATCGTAGAAATGTATTCGTTAAAATAACCCATAACAACGATTACAGTGTTAGGATAGTGGGAAATAATACATTTTGATAGACGCAGACAGTGCAAAGACTAGGTTTAAACTTCTATATTCAAATAAAACATGTACTGTACATCTAGTATGACTGAATCGGTAAAGTGATTAAAAAAAGGAGCTCGTCGTTATATTTATTTGTGTGAAGGTGACTCCGGTTCGTATTTCTTATAAATGTTTGGTTAAAAGCAATAAGTATTTATTATTTTCATTAGTTAATAGCTCACCTTAAAATGATTTTTTTAAAGCTTTTCATTGACGCTGCGCTCCGTTTAATACAAATGGCATGTCATGTCTACAATCAAAACTACGTGATCAAATGGCAAAATGAATGCAAAAAGTACAACAATAATTTGTTTTAACCAGCTTTCAATTTCAATATGCGAGCGCTATTGACTTCTTCCTTAAATGATGAATAGTTTATTGTTTTTGTTTGTTAATTGATTAAATTTATTTGTTTTTCCAACAACAATTTTTATTGTTTAATGCAAGTTCAATACCATCGTCATATAGTCAGTCATACATGCACGCACCCATTTTGTGTATAGTATAGGACATAGAGTTGCATAAATATGCAGAGTCCCCCTCCCCAGCAATGATAATAATATAATAACAAATAAATGTCCCCAACTAGCCTGAGCTGCGGAACGCGGCATTTCAATCAATTCTCAGTTCGAAAAAAAAAAATGCCCCGACCGACGCAACGCGACGAGGGTGAGGTGAGTAACCATTTAAGTTCATTGGAGGCTCTACCCTAACATCTCGAATAAGAGTGTGTAATCAGTTGAAAAGAACTTATCGCAAAAAATATAACTCATCATGGTGTATAGTAATAATAATAATAAAAAAAAAAAAATGATAAAAAATATGAAACCTACCCAAAGAATAAGAGAGCTATTGTAGCTGTTTTATAGGTTCAGTCTTGTAGTTTTATTAGATCTGAGTGCTTCTTTATAAATTGCTCCCGAGGGACATTGTACGGGATAAGTTTGAATCAAGTAATCGGTGAAGGTAGCTGTTGCGGAGTTAAAAGTGACGCGGAAGTAACAATTAATTTTTGTTTGTGCGGCTCATAAACAGGAAAAGGATTAAGTGAAAATGAGTGGGTATGTGATCTAAAATTGAGGATTTATTCATCTTCTTTAAAAAAGGGTTTCAAAACTTTTTTAAAAATATTCTTTGTGTGGAAATATTTTCCGTTCCTAACTCGTAATTCGTAAATTTTTGTTTGTCCTTCCTTCTAAAAACAGTTCTTCGAGCATTACTAAAATGTTTTTAGCTCATATCGATTCCACAAAGAATCTGGATATTCTACTTTTGTGAAGTGAACAATTGTTACGTTCCACAGTATTGTCTTTGCTATGTACTTACCTCCGGCTACATGAAATTTGGCCCCAATGAAAAATGGCCCCAAACAAAAAATGAAAAATACCCCCAAAAATGGGGCCTTTTTTCATAATGAAAAGTGGCCCCAATTTTAAATGGAAAAATTACCCCAAAGTTTATGAAAGAAAGCCCCAAAATTTGAAAAAAATCGAAGTGAAAATGAAAAATGGCCCCAAAAATATATACACAAAGCAACAACAACAATTAATTTTTTTTTTATTTCGACGGTTTAGGTTGATTTTTCATACATTGGGGCCTTTTTTCATTTCAAACTTTGGGGTGATTTTTCATTATGCAAAATCACCCGATTGCTTTGTTTTTCTCTCCATCAAAATGAAAAAAATTGGAAATATCTAAAACATAATGAAAAAAACAATTCGATGAGTATTTGCCACCTGTACCATTATTTATGGGAAAAATCACACGCATTTTCTAAATAAATAATCGTACAAAAACATCGTGCGATTAATCTCAAAAGTAGCGAGATTTTCTCGTACGATTAGTAATTTAAAAATTCTTGTACGATTATTTATTTAGAAAATGAAACGAATTTCTTGAACGATTATTAATTAAAAAAATCGCGCGATTTTTTAAATTAATAATCGTTCAAGAAATTCGTTTCGTTTTCTAAATAAATAATCGAAAATCGTTCGACTAATTTCAAAAGTCGTACGATTTTCTTGTACGATTATTTATTTAGAAAATGAAACGAATTTCTTGAACGATTATTAATTTAAAAAATTGCGCTATTTTTTAAATTAATAATCGTTCAAGAAATTCGTTTCATTTTCTAAATAAATAATCGTACAAGAAAATCGTTCGACTAATTTCAAAAGTCGCACGATTTTCTTTTTTTAAATTAATAATCGTACGAGAAAATCGTGCGACTTTTGAAATTAGTCGAACGATTTTCTTGTACGATTATTTATTTAGAAAATGAAACACAGAACCTGGATATTCTTCTTTTGTGAAGTGAACAATTGTTACGTTCCACAGTCTTTGCTTTGCTATGTACTTACCTCCCACGTAAAACAATTGTTACGTTCTACAATTGTTACGTTCCACAGTCTTTGCTTTGCTATGTACTTACCTCCCACAGGGAAGAAAAAGTTCAAGCAACAGAATGGAGATACCTTGTTTCGTTGCGAGTGAACACTAATTCCACACAGAACCTGGATATTCTTCTTTTGTGAAGTGAACAATTGTTACGTTCCACAGTATTGTCTTTGCTATGTACTAACCTCCCACAGGGAAGAAAAAGTTCAATCAACAGAATGGAGATACCTTGTTTTGTTGCGAGTGAACACTAATTCCACACAGAACCTGGATATTCTTCTTTTGTGAATTGAACAATTGTTACGTTCCACAGTCTTTGCTTTGCCATGTACCTACTTACTTTCCACAGGGAACAAAAAATTCAAGCAGAAGGGAATTACATTTTTCTGTTGCAAAATGAAATGTCGTGGAATGTAAAATTGCAAGTTTTGTATCCACATTCGTATATGGAAGACTAATTTTCACACTAGAAACATAGATGTTTATTGCACTTAGGCGATGGCATAATTTTTTTCCATGATAATCACATGATCGTGCAGAAATGTTTCTGTTTTAATCCGAGATAAAGTCAATCTTTTTTACTTAAATTTTATATCGATACGTTCCACAGAACTTTTCTCATTACATTTGTAATTTGTTTCTGATACTTTCGTTTTAATTGACTCTAAAATATTAACCTCAATTTAACTCTTGTGAAATGAAAAAGATGACCATATTATATGTTTAAAGTTTAAAGGAAGTAAGAAAGTTGATTTTATTTAATATGTAATTTTTTTTGTGAAAACTACGCCAGTAGTGGTATATGGACAAGAACCATGTAAGTAAATTTTGTACTATATTAGACAGCATTGTATTCATTCAGGTTCTTAGTTCAAGTGAAAATAGAAATTATTCACCTCTGCGAATATCAGATCCTTACCTTAGCCAGGTTATAATTCTCAAGCAAAAAAAAAAAGATTTTGACAAGTGTCACACTTTTCACTTGCCTTCCACTTTTTATTCTAGAAGTAAACATTTCTTTTTTTCAAATCTCACACTCTTAACATCTAACAAAATTATAAAGCCCTAGTACTAACTCATAGTGTTTCCAAATTAAATACGTTCCACATTTTTTTAACTCTATATTTTAATTTTCAACAATGTGCGACCATTTAGGGAAAGTTTCAGGGGCCGGGCGTGAAAAAATGTGACATCTGTCACAATATTTGTTTTGTATTTGAGAACTAAAAGCTCATGTGAAAAGTAAAGGTACGGAATCCACGCCGCCATATTTGAAAGAAAGGAATTTTCATTTTCAGTTTTTAGGTATAGATTTTAATACGACGTGGTCAAATTAAAAACGATTCCCGAACAAATGTTTACAGTATTAAATTCTCATTTCACAGAAAGTGAGAAAAGTTCTATCTGAAGTCAAATCCCCGAACCCACACTAAGTGTCCTTTCTATGAAATGCATCTCACCAATTAGTTTAGGGTACTAAAAAATTTAAACGACCGACGTATTATGTATCGTTTCACACACAATGAATTTATAATCTTTAAAGTGGTATCTAATTTAATTAGATTTGGTTAGGGACTGAAGTTGTTGTCGTGTTCAATTTTGTCAACAACATTGACGCATCTTAATTTTTTCCCCATGCTTGAATAAATGATATTTGGGAGATCATAGGAGATATTAAAATGCAAATACAAAATTACGAACGGTTTTGATGATTAAAAGTTTCAAATATTTAATTTGAAGAATTCTTGCATCAGATGGTGCGGGTTATGTCAATCTCACATAACTATGAGATGACTTCTAAAATTTAAAAAATGTTTTAAAATAAAATTGAATTTGCCAAAAAAGAAAATACTTGAGTAAATGTTTTTTTGTTTTTGATTGTTGCCCGTATTAATAATTTATTTCATTTAAAAAATATTTATGACAAATTTCAAGTGATTCATAAGACAAAAATGACTCTTTTAAACATTGTTCTCGCTTACTCCGATATGCTACATACTTTAGAAAAAAGTTTTAGCTTTTTTTTTCAAAAACAGGTCAAAAATAAAGCGAATGTAAAACAAGGTTTGTACATGTACAAAGTAATCACACACGGTCGAAGGATGCTTTGTTAAAGTTTTGCAAATGGCGTAAAACCCCTATTTGAAACAATTATAGTCTACTCTACTTATTAGAATGGAGAGCTAATGCCTTGTTGACTTGTATTTTATATCGGTTCACATACTTAACAAAATGTCAAAGTAGAATTATTCACATAACATGCCGCCATTTGCAAAAATGATAGCATTATCCAATATGGCCACCACCTTGTATAAGGATATCAACTCTACCTAGTTGTATAATTGTTTAGACCGGTTTTGTGTGCTCTACGAGTAGGTATAAATAAATAAATTGTTGGCACAACAGCTCCAAGCGGGGCCGAGGCCTGTGACATACACTCTCAACCATTACTGTGTGTGCGTTGATATTCTGCAGGAATGGAAGGGACCTACAATTTACCGCCGAACGGCTAACAGAGAAGCACTTTCTATGACATTAATTACTTTTGAAGGATTTGTCACTTCCTCGCAAGAGGCAACTTATTTAGATGGAGTCGTCAGGGATCGAACCCCGAACCTTCGGCGTGGCAGTCCGACACACTAACCACTATACGCTACGGGGTACTTCGAGTAGGTATACGTTTGATAAAAAAAGTTCTATTAGATGTAAACCTTCACGAAATAGACAGCTCTTTCAAATGCATCCACTAATCAAAATCATTGGAGCTATTTTCGAAAAAATTGAAATTCCTTAAATTTTTTTAAACCACTAGTAAGAATGAATTATAGGTATACTCTCCGGAAAGAAAACGCAAACCAGTTGAGGCTTCAGAGGTGCAAGAACTTTCCCAGCTACTATTTTGGATCTGTATAGTTGTTTTGGCCTTTGACCGTAGTGTAAGGTTTGATTGTCACATTTTTACTTGCGATTATAGGTACTATAAGGCAAGTTATGGATTCGTGCAGAAAAAAAATTTCGAGATAACAATCACACATGACATTACGATGATGAAGAAGTCGAAAAAAGTGGGTCTGGGAATTCCGTCCGTCTGTCTGTCTGTCTGTCTGTCTGTCTGTCTGTCTGTCTGTCTGTCTGTCTGTTCGCGCTTCTAGAGCCTGAACGGATGGGCCGATTTGCTTCAAATTTGGTATCTAGGATTTATTTGGCCGTCCCTCGGAACGTATTTTTTATTTTTGCTCTAGGCCCAAAAGTAACGGCACCTGCCATACAATCGTGAAGAAAAAAATTGATTTTCTCAAAAACGGCTCTAACGATTTTGATAAAACTTTCAGGATGCTATTTTTGTAAGACAATCTATCTTTTGGTTAAAAAATATTTTTCAAAATTTGTCTTATAACGGTACCTCTCATAGAACCAGTATTTTCAAATCAAATTTTCTCGTAAACTATACATTCGATTTCAATAAAATTTTGGCCACAGGAAGTCATTTATAATTGTATTAATATGGCATTTCAAATTTTTCAAAAACTTTTTTTTTTTGATTTTTTATAATTTTTTCAAAACATTTTTTGGTTTTCGAAATATGTTGGAAACGGGTATATTGATTTTTTTTTAAATTATTTTTTCAAATGTAAACTACAGGTTGCCATATATTTGCATACCCAAATAAATTTCAAAATATTTTTTGGAAAAGTTTTTCAAAAATAACCTTTTTAAAAAAAAACTGGTCGAACGATTTTCAATATTTTTTTTTGCTAGATTCACGTATAGCTTTGAAATTTTATTGTATACTTTGTTTTTCCGAGAAAACTCTTAAACTAATTTAAAAAATAAAAGAATTTTCGAAATTATTTAAATTTTTTTTTAAATCCATATATGCAGCCACTAAGCAATTGCTTATCATAAGAGCAAGTTCGTGCGACCCAGTCGTGCATTTTATTTTTTTTTGTACGAATCTATAACTTACCTTAAATGCCTTTTAATGGGACAATTGAAAACTGGGGAAAAAATATATCGAAATTTTGATTTGAAGTCTCTGTAACAGGGCACTTAAAGTTTTTAAGTGGAATCTGGATTGCCAATTTAAGATCTATGAGTAAGTCAACTTCTTGAAAATCAGTCTTGTATGTAAGTGTTTTCTTATCGTGTAAAGACCATTTTTTTCTGTTTGTAATTTCACTGATTGAAACAAAGTTAAAGAAAATCTTGATTATGTTACAACAATGATTGGTCGAAGGGGAACCTAAAAGCAAAAATTCCTTAGTTATTCCTAACCTTAAAAAAAAACATATTCCCGGTATAAAAGGAATGCAATAAATACGATATGATGAAATAATCTGCAAGTTTTTTTTTTCTTTTCACATAAAACGTAGTATACCTACTCATAAAAGCATTGAAGTAAGTTCAGAAGATGTGCATCAAATTTAATCTTCAACTCAGTAAGGACTTTTATGAAAGGGTTTTCTTTGATTCAAATTCATATGAAATGAATCTCATCCAGAATGTTCATTAAACCCAAAAATCAAACAAACCATACCGTACCTTCATTTATTTTAGGGAAGCTCCAAAGAATAAGCTTTTACTCAAATAGAGCTTTTCGTGTTTTTAACTTATCGAGAAAACCCTTCATAAAAAAAAACACCAGGGATGTTGATTAACTACAAAAGTATTTTTCTACGCAATCTGGAGAAAGTCTAATCAGAAAACTATACGCGAAAGAATTTTAGAAATAGCAACTAATAGATCGCAATCAATTGATTGGTTATCTATGTAATTATTCTGTTATACTTATAAATTTAAATCGTAGGTAGAATTTTATTATTTATTTTGAATATTCAGTGACAGCACCAACGTCTTGTTGAAACCACAGCTCCCTTATGTCCAAGCGATTTAATTTAGATACGAAAAAGTCATTGATCATAGCTCTATAACGGTCTCCATTGACTGTAACCCTTTGGTAGACTTGAAGCTTAAAGGACACCAAATTGTAAGTTTTTCTAGATGTAACGTCGCCGGCGGCATCTCAACTACGGCTTGAGGATTATCGACATTTTAAATGCGTCAGTTTGACTTATTGACATAGCCATTCGTTAAACAAAAATTTTCCTGTGAAAATCAGGATCAACAGCGATGTGCCATATGTTTTTCGAATTAAATCAGCACAATTTGTATGCGTTGTTCAGGTGTCAGTCGATTCATGATGGAATGACAAACTAAAATAAAGATAAATCACATGACAGATAACAAAATGTCAGAAAATGAAAACACGCTGCCAACTTAAAGTTGTTTACCGCTAAAAAACGCCCTTTAAATGTAATTTATTATGTTTGGTGAAAGTATTTAATAATAGTGTTAATAAATTCGGTACTGAAGTGAAATAAGGGGAAAAAATAAATGAAATCGTTAAGCCTCGTTTTAAGTAGGTAAGCTTAGTTTGATAGTGACAGAGGAAAATTCCGGTAGTGAGTATCTTATAAGTACATAATGTTGTCCGAAATTATGTATAAGGAAGGAAGTTTCTTTTGCTAATCAGAAACCGGTTTGCTTTCGAATGATGTTATGAGTTTTAAGTACCTTAAGGGGTATCCGGATTATTAGGAAAGAAACCTTTAACTATCCACGGACCATAACAACTAACAAGCTTGAAAGCTGCTTGAAAAGAAAAACCATTTTTTCAAAATATAGCCTACACTTCTCACCTATCTCCTACTACACTTCCTTATGTAGTGTATTAATATTTTCATTTTCATATTGTAACATCATTATCATCCCTGTCCCTGACTTGCCGGGAAATACTCCAAAAGATGTGGATGTGGAATCATCTTTCCCAAAACATTTTGACTTTCATTTCTGATTTCGTAAAAGTAAATACTTTGGCCATTTTGTTTTTAAAATTAAATGTAGATTAGTTAAAATAAAGTCAGTTGAGTGTTCAGGGTAGAACGTCCTGTTTGGTGTTCGGAGTGGAACAGGTTGTTAATTAAGGAGTGTCTGGTGAGTGAATAAAAACAAAAAAAAAAAATGTGAAAGAAAAAGAAGCCATTGCTTGTAGGGTCAAGAATAAGTGGCTGCTTAGTTATTAAATACAGGATCCTTCTTCTTACAAATATAAATGTGTATCCTATTGAGTCCTTCTTCCACTTTGAAGGAATGTAAACTGATCCCCTTCCAGAAATTGTTTTTTATTTTAAGGAGGTATCCATCCTCTGAATGCAAAAATTTAAAATCAAATAAAAAGATGCATTATTGTATAAGTTTCTTAGACGTTGACTGCTTGTTTGTTGTCTATAAAAAATAATAAAACGCAGTAAGTTCGTTATCTGCTTTTAAAATGTAATTACCTGATGCGTTAAACAATTTTTAATAAATCAAAATGAATCATTGAAATGTTTGTCTTTCCAAATTGTTCTTGGAAGACAATTTATCAAGAACCCATTAGCTTCTAACGTTTACCCAAGAGTATCTATTGAGACATGATAAGAGATATAGGAACGTTCTTGGAATGAGTAATATTGACATGCCTAGGTAATTTTTTTGCCAGCCCTAGTATTGGCGGTTAACTTTTGAAAAAAAAATGTTATCATAAATATCTTTCACAATCGGAAGGAGGTCTAGGTTGTTCACAAACCACACCAGAAATCCAGCTGACGACAATAGTAATTGATGTCTGATATTTTATTATGTATGATAAGATTATTACAAGTTCGTGATTTATGCTACATTCAAAACAAATGTTTCTAGGAACTAGAAACATTTTAAACTTTGCATGTTAATTTTTGGAATTTTGTAAATCCAAATACGAGATAAATATAATAATTTAAGGTCAAATGTCGGAAAGGTTGGTGTTCTGCTTATAACTTTTCCAAGATTTTATATGTACTGACTAAATTTACATTGAAGAAATGTAAGGAAAGCCACAGTAGCTTGTTCCCCTTGGAAAAAATAATAATAGGCAATATTCAGTTTCAGATATTAGAGGTCGATATATTTATTGTATCTGAAACCTGCGGTTGTAAAACCATTCGCCTTAAAGTGATCTTATAGTGGACAAAAAAAAATTAAGTACACACAGCAGCATTGACTTTTCTCCACAAATTCCAAGTAAGTTTAGCCTCTAGATCACTCTGGAAGGAAAATGCCGACTTTGATGATGAAACAATTCAGTTCTTTGCTGATGGTTCAAAGAACAAACTATGAGAATTTAGGGGGCTATGCTTACTTATAATTAATCTCAAGAAATCCTTCCCTCTCTCAAATCAGTGAAGCGTGTTCTAGGAGAAATCAATATGGTGATTAGAAAAGAATATTATCATGTTTTCTGTTAGCCAGGCTAAAATATATAGATCCACCTCCACAAACTCTAAGATAGCAACTGTCGATCATTTTACAGGGAAAAGGGGAAAAGGTTTAATGCTTACCTGTGCTGGGTACCAGAGCACAAGGAAACTGTAAAGCCAGATAACTTGTAAGACCAAAAAAGTTGCTTCCATTTCAGGGAATACGCAGTTTGGACCAAAGCTGAATACCAAACTCCCTAAAACTTTAATCTCTTTAAGCATCATCAATTTCGTTTTGGAAACGATTAAAAAAGTGGTCCTAGATCGAACTTTGAGGGACCCTACTTTAGAGAACAGAAAAGATAAGGTGGTGGCTGTTGATTTTCGGAAAATGTTCGGAAACCATTAATTTTATGTCAGATTTGTAACGGTAAATCATCTTACTTGCTCTTTCGCAAGAATTTAAAATTTTAAAATGGGAGAACATTATTCCTGACGGTTGGCTTCAAATAGTATTATTTAGACTCTTCACCTCGTCTATATTTAATTTTTAAATATTTTGTCATATTTGTTTTTACCAAAATTTTGATTCCAACACAAAAATTAAGGATACTTAGACAAAAAGTTATAATTTTCTTTTTCATAAAGTTGTTGGTCTTGCTGCGTTAGCAGCTCTCCAGAGGAAGGAAGTACAAAAACTGTTCGAAAGGTAACTAGGAATGGAGAAACAACTGTGACAACAACTTACACTGTAAGTCCTTTTAATATTAAATTCTTTTGAATATCACAAGTAATTTGTTTTGATATGTCCTTAGAGTAATTCCTCGATAGCCACAGGACGTATACAATTGGAACCTATGATGGGGGGCGCGAATACCAAACAAATGATTCGAACCAATATTGAACCTGAAACTAAAAAAGCTCCAATAACTGGTCGTCAGTTTGAAAAACAATGCCTCGAAGAACACAATCGCCTGCGAGCCCTTCATGGTTGCCCACCTCTAAAGTTGAATAAGGACTTGTGTAAAATAGCACATAAATGGGCTGTTGTAAGTAAATTTCTTCCTACTTTGCTTCTATAAAGATTCGAAAAGAAAACAATAATTTCTAAAAAAATATCCTTTCAGAATATGGCCAATAGCAATGTCATGCAACACAGCCATGGAAAGTATGGTGAGAATCTTTACATGTGCAGCGGCGTTTCTATTGACGGCAAGAAAGCTGTTGAAAGCTGGTACAATGAAATAACGGATTACAATTTTCGCAATCCTGGCTTCAATAGTAAAACCGGACATTTTACGCAAGTTGTATGGAAGGATTCTAAAGAGCTTGGAGTTGGTGTAGAGATAAGGTTAGTTTTAAAGTTCTTTGATATAATATACAAACAAATTAACACTTGGTTTTCTTTTTTTGTAGAGGAAACACAACTTGGGTTGTGGCAAATTACGACCCTCCAGGAAATTTTGCAAACTGCTACGAACAAAATGTTCCTAGACCTCAAGGTTAAATAAAACCAATTATATATTTACTTAAAACAATATTTTAATGGTCGTGACCCTTAAATTTCCATTAATTTTATATAATACATGCCAAACCAAATTTCTCAGGGAAAGACTGAAAGGTCATTAAAAACCAAATATCATGTAAAAATTACATGATGCATTGCATTTATTTTTTTTAAACTTCATTGTTTTGTTCATTGATTTGTAAAATAAATTATTAAAAACTTATATTTATTAAAATAAATCTAAGTAAGTTTATCACAGCTGAACGATTTTTTTTATACAATTTTGAACTTAATCCTTCATGAAACCAAACATCCAGAATAATAACGGTCATGTCTTTATTACATACAAAGACTTTGACAACCTCCTGTCTACCCCCTAGCTGGAAACGCGATCGGGTCCGGGGACTTGTGGCCTATCCAAAAAGGACGTACGTTACGCACCAAATAAGCAGTCTTCAAAATGTAAGCGTACGGATTTATTGTCATTTAGTTGCCTTCGTGATAAACATCAGTATCATAAGGTATGCTGATTTGTTGGTTTTTTATGACGTAACAATGATCTTTTATTATTTTTTCATTTCTTAATTGAGCACTATTGTTAATAAATCAGAAAACTAATTCTTTTACGATCGTGAAATTGAGACATTTATTTATTTTCCCTCTTGTCAAAATCAGATGCAAAGTCAGCATACCTTATTTTTGTTTATATCGAAATTCAATTTGTAAAATGTCAAGAAGCTGCACTGATGCTCGCCTTATAAAAAAAAAACAAACTCTAGCCTTCAAAACATAAATTGCCCAAAAGAACTAAAGTTCAAAAGTCGAGTGTCCAGATGACCGAAGCAAGACAATTGCATTGAGCTACAGCAAACTCTGTTCAATGATGTTTCTGGACTTCTGAACACAACAAATTCTAGGATAAGAATGCTTCTTTTTGAGATTGAGTATTTTATTGATCTCAATTTCAAATCATCCATAATATCACTTTTTCGGCCTTGGAACGTTGTTCACAAATCTGCCAGGAATGTTACCCTTAGGATCATAGTTCACCACTATCCAAGTATTTCTCCCTCTATAACAACAAGCCCGATATGTATTAAATTTTAGTAAAAAAAAAGAAGAATCAATCTTCCAAAATCAATTTATACCTCTTTTCTATGCCCACGCCAATTTCTTTGGTATCCTTCCAGATCACTTGGGCAAACTGATCAACTCCATGGACCTTGTCCGGTCTGGCAAAGTTGTACGAATTTATTTCATCATACCAACTCTTGACGACAGTTCGGGCATCCACGTTATACTCTCGCGCCACAAATAGATTTTCACCATAAACTGCTTCACTACGGTAAACCATAACCATATCTCTATCAGCAAGTATCTTAAAGATAAAAAAAAGTAAGCTGTTTTAGGATAAATAAATTATAGAGACTCCATGCGGACATTATTGTTCTCACTCTAGCCCATTCGGTTGCGTAGGCAGATAAATTGGGATTCATTGTGACAAGTGGAACTCCATGAAGGTCTCTGTATCGATTGTGCTCGTCTAAGCATTCTTTTGCGAAAAGCTTGTAATATCCGGATAGAATGGGTTGGATGGTTATTGGAGGATTGGACTCGGCATTTCCACTATCTCCTCTTGTTGCATTGTCTCCGTAATCGTAACAACAAAAGAGTCTACAAGTTCAGTGGCATTAACAATAAGATAGATAGGAACCACCAAACAATGTTTGAATGAAAAATTTTAAATCTTAAATCTCACTTGAAACACATTTTTTGTTTTTTTTGTTTTGTTTTTAATTTCACGAATCGAATTCGGAGAACTTTTACTTTCCACCAAACACCTGAAGAGAAGGTAAATTTTAAACTGATTGCGTTTCAGAAGTTCATAGAACAATAGCAACATACCAACGTATTTTATTGTTTAACTTGCGATATAAAACACTGTGTTTAATAACTCTAAGGGTAAGTTATGGATTTGTTTAAAGAATACATAACCGGTTTTGTATTTAATATTTTAATATTTGCTTGTAAAAATGAACAAAATGAAAAAAAAATTTGTTAATTGTAGGAAGAAACTTTAAGAAAGATTTTGACTCGAAAGAGTGCAAGTAAAGGGTTTTTCAACAGGGACGCTACAAAAGTAGAGCGACAGGAGCAGCAAACGACGCCATATTTCTTGCCGCTCTTTTGACATTTCTCTTCAGTAAGGTTTGCCATTTCATAACAGAATGATATACGATTTACTACCGAAATTCGGAGTCAGTGGCCTCAACGTTAAGAGTGCTACGTCCAATATATGGTCGTCATAATCGTCCTAGCAGATCAACAATCCACAGGCACAGTACAAAATGTTCCCGTGCCAGTGAAACAAAGAAGTGCCCGTAGTGTCGAGAATATTGCTGCCGCTGAGGCTTCAGAAAGCCCAAATGTGTCTCTCACACGTCGTTCTCAAGCGTTGGGCATCTCTGTGACGTCGTTGTGGCGAATTTTCTGAAAAGATCTTGGCCTACATCCTTACAAGATTAAATTGACGCAAGAACTGAAGCCACTTGACCTCCAGAAGCGTCGTATTTTCGTGAATTGGCCTGAGCAACAACTTGAAAATGATTCGGATTTTCATCGAAAAATCATCTTCAGCGATGAGGCTCATTTCTGGCTGAATGGCTTCGTCAATAAACAAAATATGCGGTATTGGTCAGGCAGTAATCCACACGTACTCCATGAGTCATCATTGTATCCCGAAAAAATTACGGTTTGGTGTGGTTTATGGGCCGGCGCGGCGTCATTGGGCCATACTTCTTCCGTGATGATCAAGACGGGCACGATACTGCGAATGGGGATCGCTACCGTTCAATGATAACCGAATATTTTTGACCCGAATTGAATGATATGGACTTGGAGGACATGTGGTTCCATACAGGACGGCACCACAAGCGACACAGCGAATGTCACAATCAATTTATTGGAAACCAAGTTTGGAGAACGTGTTATCTCACAAAATGGTCCAGTCGCTTGGCCGCCTTGGTCGTGCGATTTGACGCCGTTAGACTATTTCCTGTGGGGCTACGTCAAGTCTAAGGTCTATACCAACAAGCCAGCGACGATTGATGAACTTCGTACGAATATCGAACGTGAAATTGCAGCAGTATCGAAAATTGGGTTCAGCGTCTGGACTTCTGCAAGCGTGCCCGTGGTGGCCATGAAAAGAAATCGAGTTCCATACATAATGGCATCGAACGTACTTTCACAGGAATAAAGAATTTCATTGATATCCAAAACCGTTTTTGTTTTATTTAAAAAAAACTTTTGTAGCGCTCTTGAAAAACCCGATACTTCATTCGAAAATTAAATCTGGCAAAAATATTGAAAAATAGTTTTGGAATGTTGCTATCAGTTTTCATGATGTCAATTTTTCTCAATTCGAATTCATATAAAAAAATTTAAAAAGTTTCCAGCCCTGATGGAATAAGAACAAGTAAGTGCGACCCAGCAGTGTACCTACTATATTTTTTAAAACAATCTTATCAGACTTGATTACTTAGGGCTTTGGACAGAATCCGCTAAATAAAGCAAAAGAAAAAGATAGCAAAACTTAACGAAAAGCCTAGACATTGACGGATTAGTTCAATGTTTGCCACACTTTGCAGGTAAAAAGAACGTGAGAAAGAGATATGGTTTTTGATAAAAAGTTTATTGTTCTCTTAGTTTTTACTATAAATAATTCCCCCAACTACTGAATCAATAAAGAAGTCATTATTGACACAAATGTGTATTGTTGACACTTCAGTTGAAAGGAAACCTTGTTTCAGAGTCAAATTAAAGTTAAGGACTGTGTGCTGTGCTGGTTACTAAGATTTATTTTTACTTGCTCTATAGGGAAAGTATTGGTTTCGTGCAGAAAAAAAAATCGAGGTTTTAATCAAACATGACATTACGACGATAGAGAAGCCCAAAAAAGTGGTTTTCGCCATACCGTCCGTCGCGTCAGTCTGTCTGTGCGTCTGTGCGAATGTGCGCTTTTTCACGCCATGCTACAGCCTAAACGGCTTGACGGATTTTCTTCAAACTTGGTATATAGCAGTTTGAAGAAAAAACATTGTTGAAATTTTTTTTTATTTCGTTTTAGCCCGGCTCAAACTGGTACCTTTCGAGTTACGGTTTTTTTTATTTTGGATTTGCTCGAAAACGGTTCTAACGATTTTGATTAAACTCAGAATTTAACATACCTAAGATATTTATAACAAACTAGCATTTGTTCTTTTTGGCTTAGATGGTCATAATGAAAATCAGGTTTAAACAGCTTTTTTTTAAATGGCCCTAGCCCTAAGTTCGCAACGACTTGATTTAATTGACTCAAACTTCGTTTGGCATAGTTCTTCATAGTTTTCTACAAGATGGCTTTGTTAATTTTTCAGTGTAGCTTTTCTAAACGGTGGCTTCCATACAATGACCCGTTCAGTTTTAGCCAACTTTTTTTGGTTTTTTCTAATTTGTTCAAAAACGGCTCTAACGATTTTGATTAAACTTTGTGTGTTTTATTCTTTTAGTGTTCTTAAGAGAACTGCGTTTTTAGTTTTTGGCTAAAAATGCAAATAACGGAAATCTGGTCTTGACGTCTTTTTTTCAAATGGCATAAGTAGTCAAAGATTGTATCGAATTCAAACAAACTTTATTTAGTAGGTATAGTTCCTTATAACTCTCTATCAGATGGCATTGTATTTTTCCAATTTCTCTTATTTAAATGGTGGCTCCCATATGTTTTGAAGAAAACTGCGTTTTAAGTTTTTGGTACAAATGATAATAACGGAAATTTGTTCTTACAATTTTAATTTGGCCATAAGCGGACATTTATATCATTTATAGCACCCAAAAGATGACATCTAAATTTGATATACTAAAGGTTTCTTAACGTAAGCTTCTGTATATGAGGTTTTCAGTTTTAGCCAAACATTTTTAGTTTTTCCCAATTTTTTCAAACATTAGTTCTTGATATTGCTCGAAAACTTTGTTTTCATCGTACTATTGCACACACAGAGCAAGTACGTGCGACCCAGTCGTGCATTTTATTTTTTTCGTTTTTCTGCTAGGTCTTGAAAACGTTTTAATAAAAAAATGTGATGCTCGTTATATTAGAATGCAGAATTTTGAATACATTTCGGTGTTAGGTTTTATCGCCCAAAACCATAACGCCCAAATAAAAATGTCACAACGCCCAATTTTTCGTTTTATAATTTTGTTGTAAGATTTATCTCAATTTGGGTGAATTGACATTGGTTTTGGGTATTTTGACTTACCTACGTGTTAAACGGCGCGCGTTGGCCTTAATGCCCAAGATAAAAATGCTCAAATCACAAAATGTCATATCGCCCAAAATCTGACAAATGCTCCAAAATCTTCTGACAAAAAGCCCAAAATTATTTTGAATCCGAAAACGCCAAATCTTATTATGTTGCACAGTAGATGATGGGTATAAGAAATTAAAAAAATCCATACAAATTTTTTCTTATATCCGTGCTTTCGGGTATAAAAAACATTTTATATAAGAAAGAAAATTTCTTATATAAAATAAAAAATAAAAAATAAATTGTTGGCACAACAGCTCCAAGCGGGTCTGGGGCCTGTGACTTACACTCTCAACCATTCCTGTGTATGCGTTGATATTCTGCAGGAATGGAAGGGACCAACAATTTACCGCCGAATCCGAACGGCTAACAGAGAAGCACTTTCCATGACATTAATTACTCTTGGAGGATTTGTCACTTCCTCGCAAGAGGCAGTACCCCGGAAAAAAACTTAAGGTGGCAACGTCATTGATCGAACCCTGAACCTTCGGCGTAGCAGTCCGACACACTAGCCACTACGCCACTCGTACATAAATAAAAATGCATAAAATAAATAGAATGTGGAGTGTGTTACTGTTAATGTGTGATTTTTTTTTTCTCGCTCATTAATCAATCTATCATTTTTTTGGGAATTCAATAAGGGTGCGTTCAGAATTTTTAAAGAAAGTTACACGGGATTTACATTGTAAAGTTTCTTATAAACGTTTTTTTTTTACGGAGTGAATAAGATTTTGTATCAAAATTAATTTTTTATATCAGCGTTTTTCTTATAAACGTCTTTCTTATAAGAGGTAAGTTTAACACATGTTAATATGGGAAAGTGCATGGTGTTTTAGAATGTCTGTCATATAAGCTTGTCTTTCTTTTATGATACTTTCGTATATCCGTCATCTACTGTAACACCCAAAAATATTCTTGCATTTTAATTATGACGTACTTTTTGGGCGATATGACGTTTTTAGTATAATAAAAATTGAAGAAATTTTAACAACAAATTTTATTACTTTCAAAAATTACATTTGCTTTGCAAAAAAAAATGCGATTTGGTGATATAATGACATTTTGAGATTTGGGTGTAATGGCCTTGGGCACTAAGACCTAACGCTTGCATTTCAGCTAAGAGCGAATCATTCGATGTTGTAATCAAAGCATATTCGGCTTTTTTGTGGAAACTGAAATTTCCTATAATTTTGTTAGGGTATAATAATTCTTTACCGAGATATGACGCATCCAAAAACAGGTCGTTTTTCAAAACTTGTTGGTAGTTTCTATTGATTTTTAAAATTACTTGTTTTTTTCAAATTGCTGAGGGAAAATTGGAGGAATGTGGAAAATTTTGCAGTCCCCTCCCCTTTTTCCATAGGCCCTCGAGGTCCAGAACTTTGTCAAATGTTAATTAACTATACCTGAATAAAACATCATAGAGTTTAATTACCTGCTGAACTTTTTCTACCTGTAAATACTTGCCAACTGGACTAAGTACAAAATAATACATTAAAATTACGGTGGGATGACAATAATAATCGGTATAACCTGACATCTGGTGGGTAAGCGGAGATCGGTGGGGGAGCGTCGAAAGTTGGTGGTTTTAACCAAGAACTATAATTACAACTAAATTTCATGATTATTCGGGTATATCCGAAGAAATACGGTGGAATTCTTAATTTTTTGGCGAATTTTGAAAAATTACCTGTTTTTCGAAGCGCCATATATCAATAACGAATGGACATGCACAAATTTTTAAGCAATCGAAATTGTGGAAAATTTAAAGTTCTACAAGATAGAAAGTAAATTGTGTTTTAGCCGTAAGACATAAGATACAAAAGTTATAAAGAATAAATCCGGCCATCTATCCAAAAAAAGCCAAATCTATGGGGAAAAGTCATTGAAAATTATTTGGACCACTCAGATGCGTGGCACCGTAGGAAGATAAAGAGAGGATTTGAATGATGTCTTATTCCATACATACGAGTAACAACTAACATCTGCACTAAATTATGTAGCCAGTGAGAGCACATAATATGTGTTGGCTAATCTCTGATTGTAAGTTAATGCTTGATATAAGCTTCTTACTCTCGAGAACTGATAGTGTAAAAAAAAAGCATACATTTTAATTAAAAAAAAATCTTGTTAATAACTGACGCAAAGCTTGTTTTATTAAATATTATCAACATATACCCTTTTTCATTGAATTTTCTTTGTTAGGTCTTACACAACACAAAGCACCCTGTAAAAATCATTCAAGCAAAAATAATTGCAGTTCACTGTTTTCAACCACATATACCTTCCTGTTTAATATGAAGAAAAGAAAATCCATAAATATATGCCTAATACGACAGCACTGTTAGTTAATTGATATGATAACGATAGCACTGGTCAGATTCAAAAAAAGAGGAATCCCTTTATTATGAGTATGTTATATTTATGTATAATAGAAGAGCCTTAAAAATCTGCAACGAATTTTTGATCGTTAAATCTCCATTACATTAAATTCCAAATGTCTTTGTTATTAGTTAAAAATCACATTAAAAGCGATAAGAATGAATGATATTGCGACGACGTGAAACATTGCAGCCAAGCCATGTATAATATGGCCGGATATAAAATTCGATTTGATCTTAGATCGCAATATAAACAAAATTGGTCTAGTTTTATCGAAACCCTAATTTGTTGGTGATATCTTGTGACGTGGAGATAGCTGTCACAAGAAAACACTACAAAAATGTGACATTTATCACCATTACGATAACCCGAAATAATCTTTGCCGATTTCAAAGTATGAAATACTTATTACAACACCTACAAAAGATTATATTTAGAAATTTTGTCGAAAACCTAGCCATATTGCAACAAAAATAATCTCCTTACAACACACGCAGAAACACCTAACGGAGCCTATGTCATCCATCACACTTAGCCTTGACTTATCTGAATGACAAAGCAAACAAAACTCACCATGAACCCCCTTGAATTTACACTGAAAATGGGCTCATCACACTTGAAAATGAATGTAAACAAAGCCAAATAACTGTTATCTTTATACTGTCACCGCGCCATTTTGCACCACACCGAACCAATTTCAAATTGTGCAGATTACCGTTCTGTCAATGGTTTCAACTTCAAATGAATTTCCTTAGCTATTCCAAAAGATACACACCACTACCGAGTTGATATTATCACAAAATTACCTTTCCTGCTATCAGTTATTTAGAGTGATAGTGTGGTGTACCTACTTATAACCAAAAGATAAGACCTCCATTCAAACAAAACTCAATAAATTCAAAGACCACACTCAGTCAAGAATCGACTGGAAGTGAGTGGTCATTAAAAAATTCGCCGGAATGCGGTTAAGGTGAGTTTATTTTTTCATTTCGAAATAAAGATGACACTTTTGAAAAAGTTTTTGTTTTCAGACTTTGTTGTGGTTGTGTTATCGATGAAAAAGGAAGAATTGGGATTATTCCAAAACAAAGGGGACTTGCTATTGAACTTCAAACTGGACCACCATTAAACGAACAACCCAAACGAGGTGAATCCATTCCATTGGAAAATATAAAAACCAAGAAAAAATTAAGTCTTTCAAAAAATGACAACAAGGAATCTTTAAAACTAAAAAAGCCGTCGTTCATCACATATGTCAAAGAATTCACCACACCGTCCATTGTGCCAGCTGGGCATGTTAATCAAGCGTTTAGTGCTTCGACTGAAGAAATCCAAAATACCATTCCAAAGCCACGCTCTCTAGAACCAATAATTCTTGATCCATCAAAATTGACAGAATCGAAATTCCCCACACTAACCGTTAACGGTAAAATTCCAGTTGTCATTGTCAATGCAACCTCAAACTTTACTTATATATCAAAGAATGGCAAACAAAGTCAGATGAAATTTGAACAAATTGCACCTGACCATTCCCGGGGCAAGTTTAAGAATATTGAATTCACCATAGAGAATGGAAGACTTCAGTCAAAAGACGGAGCATTCAATAAAAAAGAAAGTGATTTGATATTAAGAAACTTTAGACAGGGTTTGTTAGCAATGCAACAGGGTGTTCTAGGACTAGAAGAAAAGATATTAAATTCACTAGACCTGAAACTGCCCACATTAAAACTAAGTGGACTTTCCGAACTCACCATGCCGAATGAATCTAATGTAAAAGTAAATTTTACTGCAGATAATGGCGAAAAATCAATTATGTCATTTAAGCAAATTAAACCGGGAATATTTCAAGGAACATGCAACAACAAAGTGTTTACCATAGCTAATGGACAAGTTCTGACACCCAAGGGACCTGGTCCTAGTCTAGATAAGGAGCTTATCCTTAATTCGTTCTATAGAGCATTGCTGGGGATGCAACAAACTAAATTAGGAATTCAGAAAGGAGAGTGGGCTGAGGAAACTATTCTATCTGGAGATCAGTTGAATCCTATTGAACTACTGAAAGCTGCTTGTCCCGAGAAACGTCTATTATTTGAAGAAGAAAGTCTGAGGGTTCACAATGAGTATCGACAGATTCACGGAACTCCTCCATTGGTTCAAAGTGAACTATTGTGTGAGATGGCTAGAGAATGGGCAGAGGTAAGAATATGCTTTGAGGCATAATATGATTTTCACTAATTTTTTGTTTTTTTTTTTATATTAAAGCACCTTGCACTGAAGGACACCACGTACAAACGACACCATGAATACTATGGTGAAAATCTTTATCACTCCCATGGAGTGCCCTTAGATGCAAGACAAATCATTTCTACATGGTATGATGAGATTAATTTGTATGACTTCACGAATCCAAGGTTCTCTAATGAGACCGAACATTTTACGCAATTGGTGTGGAAGGATACCAAGGAAATGGGTACAGGAATAGCTCAACTGTAAGACAATTCTCTATTTTTAGTTGTAAACAGTGATTAATTAAATCTTTCAGGGGAGACAAGGTATGGATGTGCTGCTATTATCATCCGCCAGGAAATGATACGTTAAAGCCTTTTAAAGAATATGTGTTGAATCCAAATGACGTTTCTTGAATCTATGGCAGCTATTGATGTATTATTACTCAGTGCTTCCAAAAACCTGTAGATTGTGAAAGCAATAAACCGCCGAAAAAAATGCAAAACTGAACTTTTCTAGTGTTGGCTCGGAGAAACTTACTATTTAAGAATGTATTTCTTAAAATTTTAAGATGCAAAATGGAATGTCTAAATATTCGTTTCAACAAAAAAAAAATTAACTATAAAAACTATTTTTATTTCAATTCCATACGTTCTATACCTTTATCACCTTTGGTCCACCATAAGCATAACGCCAATAGAAAAAGCGTGAATCTATGTTGTTGTGACATCGTTCTCCAGATTGAAGTTATGTCAAAATCAAATGTTCTAGCGTCATCTTAGATATCGTTCAGATTGTTACATTTTTGTCATGGTTAAAAAATTTTGATAATCTGTCAAACAAATATTCATTAATAACGATAAAACTGAGGAAGCCAACACACAACATTGAATTGAAATGTCAAAGTGAACGCTGTCAAATGCCAACATTGACAAGAATGGAGTCCCTACGGTTCTTTATAGCGCTGCAGGGATGGGGTCAATGTCCTTATATACCAACCAAACCCGGTTGATTTAATTGAAATGTCTTGCAATTAATTTATATTTTCAAAAAGAAGAATAAAACGCCCGATATAATTAACGGAATCAAGGAGTCAAACGAAAGCTAGTATCAGAACCGAACGAAACGTTACCCTGCTTCCGTTCTGTCAAATAAACAACATCACCCATTACCATTATATACGTGAGGGGACGAAATTATCTGCCAAAACAAAAATGTATTTTACGTTTTTTTTTTTTTATAAAAAGACTCGGTTAATTATTGTAATTCGTTATTATATAGGAACAATTTAGGAATTTCTTGATCTGGCCAAGTTACGGGCTGATCCGTTCCATGCCGTTCACACAAATTACACAAAAATTGATTGTTACTCTTCACAGATGACGTCACAAGTAATAAAAATCACAAAAAAAAATTGCTTGTATCAAAAGTTTCATCTTATGCTTTAGCCAGGCACTAAACTAAGTTTTGAAAGTAAAGAAGTGTGTTTCAGAAAGCAGAATGACTGCATCCAGTTACAGTTTTGTTTTGAAATTCGGTTTTTGAAATATCGTGTATACATCCCTTTAATTTTTCAAATACATAGGTGGCTTTAACGAAGGCTATGGCCTCCTCTCATATGCCGAAAACCTGTATCCTCTTTGATGAGAGAACAGATAAATAATGTTATTTGGGCTGTGTTAAATGATGGCGCAGTCTTCGAATTGCGAAACATTTAACTAATCTTTTCATTGTGAAGATCTACAATGTTGTCCCATGGTCCACAATGGCCCTGCGCCATTTTAAGTAAGTAAGTAAGAAGCAAACGGAACTGCGCGTCCAAAATGGCTGACATTTTTTGAGTGACTGTCAAAAGGCAAACATACTACACTACCTTACTTTTATTGATGAGTGTTGCCATCTTCAAATTTAGATCACCATCTTGGCTTAGGTATATTTTTTTTGTCTCTCAACTTTTCACTATTTAAACTGGGTAGCAATATAATATGACGTCCGCTGTAAATTATAAAGAAAGAGAACAAAGTTTCAATAACCAATCATTGCTATGACTTTGCTTTGACAGACGTCTGTATTCTGCATGCCTTATATGTGGCTTGGTGGGTGGAAGTATCTATTGGTGATGGTTTGATTTTTAAAAACTTGTTTGTTATACAAATAAACATGACAATTTGGTATTTGTATACTTTTTTTATTTAAGTATCAAATTAAAAATGAATGAATGAAACAACGAAAAAGGAAAATATAGATCCTACTACGAAATATCATTTCCATTTCCATTGTCTGAATTATTCGCACTTTAAATCCTATTCGAACGTTTCATAACAGGACGTGGCACAAACTCGTCATTGAATTTATTTGAATAGTTTCCTGGAGGATGATAGTTGCAACACACCCACACCTTGTCACCGCTGTAAATTGAAATTAAAATCAATATTTGCAGACACAACGCGATACACCATTCAAAAGTTTCTTACATCTGTGCCACTCCAGTGCCAACTTCTCTGGTATCACTCCAAACCAACTGTGTAAAGTGTCCTGTCGCCTTGGAAAACTTTGGATTGTTATAGTCATAGAGATCAATTTCATCGTACCAAGCTTTCACAGCCCTCTTAGCACAACAAGGCATTCCATCAGCATAGTAGAGGTTCTCTCCATATTCGTTGTTCGGTCTATGATAGAATGCATCCTTTAGAGCCAGATGCTGTGAAAAAAAAATATTATAAAAACAAACAAAAAATTTCTGGAATTTCAATCAAATTTATTAACCTCTGCCCATTCTTTGGCCACCTGAGAGAGAAATTCATTATGGACCAGTGGTGGAACTCCATGATTCTTTCGATATTCGTTGTGTGCTTTCAAACATTCCCCTTCAAATAGAGAATAACGTTCGGGGCTGGCAATTTGAAATTGTTCCTCTGCAATGAGCTTTCTCCGATTGACTCTTCTTGGCCTTGCTTCATGGAAGTAATACCTGTTTCCTGAATTGAAGTTCTCATCCATGGATATGATGTAGTCATCCAAGCCCTTAGCAATTGGTAGTTCATTCTTGTCTTGTTGTTCATATGTCTTGGGGTCCTGGTAGATGATGGCATTTGGAGTAAATGTGGTTTTTTGAAGAACTGGCTCGGATAATTCAATTCCATTAATCTCGTCTGAGAAACAAGGCTTTTTTGAACTATCCGTTATGTCTTCAATCACCATCACTGGCTGACGAGGTTGGGCAATCAATCCTCCTTCGAGGAGACTTATCCGTTTCCCATGGTTCAAGGAACGCATTCTTTTCAAAGTCTCCCTCCCGGTTGCAAGAATATTGTACGATGATGACGATGATGCATGGGCAAAAGAATTCCCATCGATAGTAATACCAGCCACAGCTGTCCCACCACCTCCTGATGCACCTGCGTAAGCTGATCCCCCGATAGAAGTTCCTCTCATAGATACTCCACTAAAAGCAGTTCCACCTTGAGCAGTTACTACGAAAGATGATGATCCTGATGCATTTGCGTTAATTTGTTGTCTCATCATACCCATTTGCACTCCTTTTAAACCCTGTTGCATTCCATCTAAAGTTTCATTATAGATTCTCCAGATCAGCTCTTGATCTTTATCATCAAAATTGCCATCCGCTGTTTGGATGCACTCATTCGAAATAGTGAATTCTTTCCCTTCATATGTGCTTCGGAAACGGCCTTGGCCAATGGGCTTAAAAGTCATGGTGACTTTCTTGCCACTACTCGTGAAGTAGTTTGTATTTAATGTTGATCCAGGTGAAAAGTTGCAAAACTGATCATCTTGGCTATTGAAAGAAGAAATTCCACTTTCCAAGCCCTTCTCACATTGCTTCATACTATCCATAACTTTATCGTAGACCAATTTGATTGCATCTTTATCGGATTCATTGAAGGCAAGATAATAATCTACAACCTCGCCACTGACAATATAAAATTGAGACCCCTTGAAGGTGCCTTGGAAAAAGTCTGGATAAAGTTGTTGGAATTCTAATTTGTCGTCACCAATCGTTGTTTCAACAGAAATCTTTGACCGGGGATTGACTAGTTGATTAGGCTGTTTGACAGGAGGAATATAATATGGCTTCTCAAAAGTGTAAGGCTTTTCAGCAAGAACTTGTAACATGGTTCTATATAGTTCTTGTAAATCAGGAGATACATCTTCCTTTGGCTTTGCTTTTGCTGGTTCGGGCTTGGGAATGTCTTCCGTTATTGACTCTTGAGCTGGTGTTGGTTGAATCGATGGTTTGTTCTTGGAGGTCTCTTCTTTCTGGGTATCTATTTTTGTAGCTTCCTGGTCAGAAGATTTCCCAGATGATCCTCCAGAGATTCTGCTATCCAATGGAATTGGTTCCTCATGCTTTGGCTGTTGGGTTATAACCACAGGAAGAGCAGTGGTAGCAGCAAAACTACTTCTTTGAGTACCATTATCTTTATTCACATTCTCTTCATCCTCACACGTGCAACAAAATCTAAAAACACGAAACACATCAAACGATAATCTTATCGGAAAACAAGATACTGAATCTCCTGAGCCTACCTGAAGCGCATTTTGTTGGGACCCCGATTATTGTGCACCGTTCATTGATTGATTCAGAAATTGAACTGCAAGGCAGGAAACTCTTCAAACAAATTTTAATCACAATAATTTCATTATCATAGTTTCTTATGATTTTTCGTCGGATATTGATAAGAAAGCGATAGAAATAACAAATGGAATTGAAATTGCTTGCAGAATTTCGGGGAAATATATTGATAAGGGTAGACAAAGCCTCTTCTTATCTTTACTCTAATGAAAGAACAATATAAAAATAAGTACTTGTTGAAGTACTGGCAAACAAGTGATTAAATAACCAACTGATTGCACCTTATTTCGAACCGTTTCACTTAGTTCAAGGTGGTTTCGATTCGATATGTTAGTCATTTGTTGAGATAGACGAACCTACAAGAAAAGTGCGCGTTGAAATTCGGTTCTTCCCCTTGTCTATTGGTTTGAAAAGTGATAAATACTAGCGTATAATTAAAATAGTAAAACAATATAAAAATAATTTCAGTACTCAAACACCAAGGTATTGATGGAAATTAAAATACTTTCTTAGCCCTTGAAACGTTAAAGTGCATAAAGCGATAATTTTCAAAAGTGAAGTATTTTAAAAAGTATATACCAAAATCATCTGTATTAGTTAGCAAGAAGAATGGATAGGAGAATGAATACGCTTTAAAAAAGAATTTTTTATGTTAGTTCCGACTTGCCACCGAAGTTTATTCCCGAATACGCTCCCAATTTAAATTTACCCATTTACTGCCAACACTAGCCATACCCATCACCAGGATCAACATTCAACACCAATCGACAGATTCATCTGCTGAGACAAACAAAGCAAATGGAAAAATGGTACGTTTTTCCATGGGGGTGAAACGTAATCTTTGTAAGCATTAGTGCGCCAAAAAAGAATACGCCAAAGGAGGAATCTACTATGTTGCGATCAATAGGAATTCCGCATGCATTTTAGATGGCCTTAAAGGTAGTTCCACAATATCCTACAGTGTAGTACAACATGTCAAAAAATAGTATGAATTAATGTGTGATGGTTTTACATTCAATCCTAAAAAAATATTTCAGATCTAAACACAATGTCAAATCGTATGAGAACTGCGCTGTCATATTCTGTTTCCACACTATTATACACTTGTTTCATCACACATTTTTGACATGTAGTATCACACTGTGGGATAGTGTGGAACTACCTTAAGTAGGGGAGCCATCTGCTGCTCACTTTAGTAGCATGATTGTGAACAAATAGCATAACATTTGATTTTGTTAAGCTGCTGATGATTTAGCAAGCTCGCTTTCAAATGAAGAGGCAGCACTGTTAAATTGGCGACTTCAACGAATCAATGCTGTCATCAAGGATCAGAGGTGGAAAGAGAGATGCCATAGAGCTCTACGAGCAGACAATAAATTGTGAGCATTTCGATAGGAACTGTAATAGGCATGCAGTGCAAACTATCAACGACATTTTAAGGTATAGATCCCGACTTAAGTCCAATAAATCTGCTGCAGTGGCTGTGCATCTGGAAATGCTCCTCAAAGCAGCATCAGATAACTCAGTATAAGAGACACACATTAACCACACCAACTTATCTGTACAATTTTGGAAGGACCATTATTAGTTCCTTATTGCTTGTGCTTGTGATAAAATGCCTATAGAGTAGACAGCGTGCACTAAAACTTGAAACTCTCCAATTTTGAGGCGTCGTATTTACCTTCCCACTTCTTAATTTTTGAGATCACCTTAGCTGATAACACCATACTATTGAGCGAAGTGATTAAATTGTTTGATTGTATTTATATTCTTAAGAGCAGTCAATGGTAATGCTGCATGCGGATAGACACTCACTTATGAATATTCTGTGGCTGACATTTGAGCTAATTATGGGTGCCATGACATAAGGGCATAGTGTCATGAGGCCATATTTCGAAATATGGTCTTCTGACGCATTCCAAAGTGTCATAAGACCATATTCGAAGTGATGAGCTTACGTCGCTTTACTAAAGTATCATAACGCCATTATTTCCTTATGACACCATTTTGTAGGGGCACTGTTATGGAACAAAGATTTTCTTACACGGTATTTGTACCGTCCACAACAGCAACTGCTATTCAGAGCTTGGGGATAGGTTCCACCAGAAACTATTTATTAGATGGAACTTTTAATATTGTGCCAACTTGCCGATATAAGCAATTATTAATTGTTCACTTTACACATGATAATCATGTAAGTTATTTTAGTTTAAATTTTTTTTTAATTGTTAAAAGAAATAGATTACTTTTTTTCGCGTGATTGAATCCTTCTTGGGATATATTTTTTTTAGTTGTTCAAAGTATTATATTTATTTGGAGCTATAATATTTTCTTTGAATCGAAATTTAAATAAAGGAAAAATAAAAAATAAAAATACAAAATATTATAGCTCCAAATAAATATAAAACTTTGAACAACTAAAAAAAAATATAACCCAAAAGGATTCAATTAATAAAAGCGCGAAATTGGAGCTATTATATTTTCTTTCTATCGAAATTTAAATAACCGAGATCATCCTACAATTATTGTTTATCCATTATTCTAACGGTAAAAAACTTTTTTTTTTTGTTTTCAGTAATTTCATAGTAATTCTTTAAATGGCATATGGCCTTATGACACTTTGTCAAAGAGTCGTTGGGACATATGAAATATGGTCTCATGACGCTTTCGCAAAGTGACATAAGGCCATAACGTAAATTATGGTCTTATGACACTTTTGAATGCGTCATAAGGCCATATTTAAAAATATGGCTTCATGACACTATGGCGTTATGTCACGGCACCTTAATTATTTTTGTGCTTCTTGAGTGGATTCTGACTTCAATTCGAGAAGCTGAAATTTCTTCTCAGAATGCTTAGAAGTATGTCATTTTTATACCAATGGAACGGCTTTAGAAAACTTCCGGTTCCGGATGCTTTTGGATGATTTTTTTCCTACAATGGAAAGTGTTTTAAATGTGTCAGGGACTTTTTTCATCCTTAAGTTGAGCAATTGAGGTGGTGTAGCAATAAGTTAGGTATCATATAACTCATTATGAATCTAAGATCTTGGAACAGCGGTATACTTAAATCGAAGTGAATTTGGTAAAACTTTTAATTTGTAGCATCTATCTACACTCCGCTAACACTACGGAATTGTAAGATTATGCGATTACCTTAGAATTATCTCATTGATTGAATAAGTTCTATTTTATTCGCTTGAAACATCTTCATTTCCTTATTCCTGTATTCGTTAGCTTTATTAAGAAGCAATCTATTGATTGCATTTCTTTATTCAATAATCTTGTCAAATAGTTTTTGACATCCCGTCAGTTCAATCTACTTATAATACACTCGATTATAGACATGGAACACATTCCAAAGGTGCATGTCCATTAACTATCCTCCAACTCAAAGTGCAAGTTTTAATATTAAGTCTATGTAACGTTGCCATTAATCTTAAAGTACATTCGCGTGTCGCAGAAACAAAAGAAAGTGCTTCTCACTTAAGATTAATATCATTAACTCCATCACAAGTATAAAATTCCTCTGTTCTAGGTCTGATTTGTATCTGGATTACCGCAAAATGCAAATCGATCAATTTTCCAGATATGTATACACCTTTGGTTCTTGGTGTTACCTGCCTCTTTCGTGTGGAATTCCATTTAAGTTTCGAAAAAGACTTTTGCCGCATACAACAGTTAACCTTGAAGTTAAGCATGTTTTATGTTGCTACAAGGAACGATTCAAAATGTCTTGATTGTTCTTTGTTTCTACCAATCTATTCTGTCCAATAGCCCAGATCAGAGTTTGTTAGGTAAGAGAATCAAAAAAAATTCAACGGTAGGCTACCATCATTGTTTACTGCACCAATTGCTAGCTTGTCAATCATATGACACCTGACCAGAGTATTTGTCAATATAAATTATCAATCAAAATCTTCGTCGTAAAAAATTAGGATCTGCGTTTCGCCCTTTTGCCTGGTATGAATTTCCATGAACTTTATCATGATTCATATGTCATCTGAGTCTTATTGACAGTTTTGAAGGAGGTGTTCAATTTATGGGTTGTGTACTAAACTTCCAAATAAATACATATGATCTGATAGCTGATTATGAATGAAAACTAACAAAGTGTTGCCATAGTTTGACTTTTAACAAATTATGTTGGAGTGTAATACTGCAATGTTTGCGTCCAAGCTTCCACCACTCCATGTGTGTCAAGTTATAAAAACTGATAACTAAAGAAAGCTTTAACATTTTTCTACCATCCAAATTCAACTGTCATCCCTGACCATTTGAAATCACTCCAAAATTCTCTACAAAAGAATAACTTCATTTACAAAACAAAAAACGATTCGAGGTGAATGACAATATTAGGCCCAGCTCACACCATATACTATATGTTTTTATAAATTTTCACTCCAAAAGAGCAAAATTTATATTCGGAATCGTTTCAAGTTCAAAGCCAATATCAAAATGAACCCGCTATTTATTCTACTGCAGAACAACGCCGCTGTTAATTGTTTCCGCTTGGACGCAACGCAGCGGTGCACACACGTAATATATGTCACTTTAGAACGTCATGTTGGTACGTTCGTTTGATGTCAAAATTCCATACACGTAACGCTTCAGTGGATCACTAGATTAAGGGGGAGAGAGCATTGGTACCGGAACCCCCTTTTTCAAACTAAATAATATTGCTCTGGTAACCGGAGATGGGTTTGGGTTGGCCAGACCTAGAGAGTGAACCGTTTGTTTAGTTTGTGTAAAAAAAAAAAAGTGCGTTCCAGCTTCATTTCACGTATCAGTTTTCCATCCGAAAACATAATAAGTAACAACAAAAAACATCTGGTCAACAACATATCGTTGGCTATATGGCTGGCCATTCCACTTGACGTGCCATTAGACATGGCTGGAGTTGGAGCTGATGGTGGTGGCACATCACATGATTTGGTTATGGTCTGGGAGCAGGTTCAAATTGAGTTGTTGTCGGTTGTTGCTTGTCAATGATGTTTGTTGTGTTTTTGTGCGCGTATACCTATAACATTGTTGCTTGGGAGTCAGAGATGTGTGTCTCTGATAAAGTTGCGGATTTGATTAGACAATAATTAAATTGATAGCTGGGGTTATGTGGTTCGACCAAGTCGAGATATCTTCTGTCAAAACCTGCTTAGATAATTTAGTTGTAATATGTTGTGATGCAATCTGACAGAAAAGAATTTCAATTGAATGGACGCAAAAAATGTGCCCGTTTTGTGGGATGAGGTGAATTGATGTTGTTGTTTTTTTGGTCATGGTCGTATTGATTGTTGGTCAGAGACGTGAACATAGAATACACCGAATGTGGATAATGCAGGTTAAGATCACACTAAAGAAATTTAAATAATACATGAAATACGTGGATCAAACATAATGTTATAACCCTGTGTTTGCAAAGTAAACAAAACTTAACGAATTCGATCCGACCTCCATTATGACTACTTAATAAAAATTGTGTTCACTCGAATATAAATCCGCACCATATTGCTTTGGCTCTTAGAGCCCAAATGCAATGGGTATGACCAAACATGAGCTTTAGTCAAAACTAAACTAACTTTTTGTTTATCGTGGGCCAAAAAACTTACTGAACAACTTTGACTTTCATAAAAAATAATTATGTAATTGAAAAATGTTATTTGTTGTTCGACTCCATTTTAAACTTTATTTCTCGAGAAAAAATTGGAGTCCAACAAATACATATCATTCTTTTTGAGTTCTAGCTTTTTCAGTTGTGGCAGCGCGATTCAGATTGATATACCTTTTGCTTAACGAAACTTAACGACACTCGCCTGTGTTCATTATATCTAATGTTTATGAGTGTTTGTATACCTTTTGTTTATATACAAACTAGCAAACCCATGCCCGCTTCGCTGAGCAGAGTTTAATTGGGCTGTTACTTGCAGTTTAGCCAATTTGACAGGCTTGAGAAATGCTAAAATTGAAAGGTATAGAAAGAAAACTTTGAATAAAATTCGTTTTTTTAATTCAGAATCAAATCGTTGGTACTCTGCTTTCATTAAAATCTATTGACTGTGTTACAAACGAAGATGAAGCCACTTATTATCTAACTGAGTTTTTAAACTCCTTAGATGTACCTGACTTACCACAGCACAATTGCTGACGGCATGCTCGGTAGTCATCAGCTTCGAAATCTAAAACAACCAAAACTATGCAATGGAACGCGCTTGGTGATAAGAAAACTGATGAGTAATGTCTAACATTTTATTCTAATGCTTTCTTATAAACAACATTTGTTGTATAACCATCTTTTACATAAATAAAAAGTGCGGTCGGTTTCCCCTACTCTAGAACACCCAACATACAGTTGACCATGAGAAATCAATACCGCAAATTTTCAAAGACTGACCTTTTGCTTTATTTATAGTGATGGCAAAAGCAAAGCGAATAGGAAATTGATGACGTTTAAAATCAAATGGCAAATCAGGTGGAATCATTGGAATTCTGGGGATCAAAACATCTTCCCCTTTATATTTGCCACTAGGAATCGTAGCTTCAATTAGATTGTTCATTCACTTTTTTACAGCTAGTCTAATACCATTGCAAAGTTGAGGTTGATTAATATTACGCAGCATTATAATCGGGGCTCCATTTTTTAGAGCTAAATAATGAGGTGGCAGTCCCGGTAAATCAAGCGAATTTAAAAGTTCCGTCTGGTAATTCACTACGTCATCCTCATTTATAATAATTGCATCAACTGATTTGTTGGCAACAAATTGTCCATCTATTTCTTCTAAAATAGATGCATTAATTTCAGCGACATCTTTATTTTTGCCTTTAGCTCTTTCACTTAACCAAGTGCGATTGTTAAAGTTCTCCGAAATACTTGGAAATGGAAACACACTTTGAACCAATTCTTTCTTTGAATTCCTTATATAATAGAAATTTGTTGGCAGTGTTATTTGGCCATTTGAACTATCAACGGGCATTTTTCCATTTCCAATATCCAACAGCGGCTTTGAAAATTCTGCAGCAGATGGATCATTTAAGTGAGTGTTAGTGTTTTAACATATCTCCACAAAAGAGAACATTTAAGGCAGGCATTGAGTTTATCCGCAGTAATCGATCGGGGTATGACCGGCAAAGTTTGTCTGAAGTCACCCGCCAATAATATCATGGCGCCGCCAAATATTACTTGGATATCTCGCAAATATTTCGGAGTTCGATCTGAAGCTTCAAGTGACTATTTGTGCGCCATTCTCATCCCATACAATAATCATACACTGTTGCAAGACTTTGGTCATTGCCGACGTTTTAGAAATTTTACATGTAGGCGCTTCGTTAACTTGGGTATTTAAAGGCAATTTAAGTGCAGAGTGCGCTGTACGACCACCATTAATTGATTGCATGGTGGCAAGTGCATTTGCAACATATGCAACATACGTAACATACATTGTATTATTTTTATTACACAAAAACCTGGTGCAAATAAATACCTTTTCAGCAAAAAAAGAATCATCACATTCGGTGTTGTCAAACTCGAGATATAAGTGGTCAAACATAAATCAAACTCATTTTTATATATATAGAAGAAGAAGAAGATGAGATATCGACAGTAGTGCATGCTTTGTCATGTTTGTTTTACACAATTAAGCCGTTAGTCTCAGTTTTAGCGGATGGTTACGTTGCGACGGAGCTGGTGGGCAAGTGACACAGTTTCAGTTTCGTTAAGCCCGTGGAATGAACGCAAAGGTACTAAAGGCTGAACTATAATATTCGGGAACAAACGGAAGCTAGTGTCAAAACTGAACGAAACGTTGCCTTCCATAACCTGTGAAATGAACACGCTACAAGCAAAACATGTATTTTCTTCTGAAAAATAAGATGACTGTGAAGCAGATAGGACATAGATAAAAGAAATTAATATATTCTTTTTGATGTGAAGTCACACACAAAGTCAGCATACATCGTTCACTCTCACACTCACTCTCTCACTCACTCCCATATCCATTCACAGTCAGATTCAAATTTACGTCCGTAATGTGCGATAGCGAGCGCAGCTTACGTCCGTAAATTAAACTGATCGAAACTTGACGAAACGGAAATATTCGGTATTTCGGGCGTGAGATACGAATTGCTTGTTCTCGCACATTTACCGATGGGCCTGCGGGCCGCGCCGTTCCGACTATTATAGTTCAGCCCTAAGTTATCTGGTGATAGTACGGTTATTCATAAAAAAAAAAAAAATAATACTAAAAAGAATGCCCCGGGTGAGGCTCGAACTCACGACCTTAAGATTATGAGACTTACGCGCTGCCTACTGCGCCACCGAGGCTTGTATGCTTCCCGATAACATTACATTTTTGCTCCCTTAAATTTCCTTCTACCCTATTTATGTTATATTGCCTTGTTCACAGTTGATTATTATATTTTATTCATTCACCATTCAACAAGCAGTAAAACTATAAAAAGTTAATCTAAATCGATATTCCACCACCCCCACACATTTGCAAATGTCAACATGCTAGTGCAAACACCTCAAGTTTAAACTCTCTCAGCATTTCAACCGCCATGCAGCAGGTTAATGCACATTCAATGACCCTTAACATAATTAGCTACTTCTGAACAACCCAGAATACAAAAAACCAAAACGGAATAATGACTAAATTGCCCAATCGCACGCCAGCGTATAGCTCTCGAAGTCGTTCAACTCGTCGTCGTCGAATCCTTTTTTTTCGTGACAAATACCAATCTCTGCCTCAACCTATGTTCATTGACAAATGCACTGAGTCGAGCTGTGGGCTGAGGTTTAGTAATGGCGCCCAACTGCAGCGCCACCACCTTGTTCATTGTTGTTTGTGTTTTAGTTCCTTCTTTTTCCGTCGTCCTTCAAATAAGTTTTATATCCTGTCATAGTCATTGTTTTAAGTCCTGAAACTCAGAATGTCCTGGTGTGTCGTGGTTTCGCGGCTAGAAACTATTGTTTGAAGCACGCGACTGTGCTGTTCGGTGAAGTTCAATGAAATGGATATCGCATTCCTTTTTTTTTTGAAGTTAGATGTTGAACTGCTGGTGGGTAAAGATGGATGGCAGAAAGGACGAGTAAGTGGTTAAATTAAAATAATGGCGCTGGGTGTTAGCCGACATCAGAGTATTCTGGCATGCAAGTCAAAAAAAAAGGATAGAAAACAAATTGAAAACTTCTCAAAGGAAATCTCTGTCTCGAGGCTGAAATGAGTTATTGTCATCTGAATGAGTCCAACAGAAAAGTGTCAAGGATATGATAAGTAAGTGGGGTAGTGGGAATACACTCGTGCAATGCAACGTGACTTTGGAGGAAAACCTTTTTATGCAATCAAAAGTCGAACGTTAGCAATAAGTAAGTATTCTTTTCATTGAATGACGTAGATATATACAGTTAAGGACACCCACTAACCATCCTTTATTTCGTAACTTGTTACGCAAAGCAAAGAACGAAGAGTTTCGTAGCCAGGGAGGAAATTGGGTGAAGGTTTTTGTTAGGTATGATTTGTACTATATGTACCTACACCTACACAATCTTGATATGTGTTGCAAATGTGTATATTTTTTTGTGGTTTCAGATTAGGTTTCTTGTCGCCTAGTTGAATATATCCTTAAACAGTGAACTGAGAAATTGATGAGTGTGAATTCTTTTAGCTGAGGCAGCTGGGGGTTCTGACTGAAAGTCTTTTATAAATGTGTTCACTCGATAGGAAAAAAACTCCTAGATTTGAAATGTAGGTAACCTTAATTTTTAATTTTTAAGATCAATAAATGTAAATTGGACAAAAAAACGTAATATATTTTCCTGGCTTTGACGAAATGTTTAAGCTGCAAATATTTAAAGTTTCCAGCTTACCACGAAAATATACTCTGGAAATTCGTCACACCTGCTAAAAATATACAAACACTGGCATAAGGCCAACACGGCATAAGATGATTCAATAAATGGCAATAAGACACTTTTGCAAAGAGGTAAGGAAAGGGAAATGGAAATGGCCTTTTGATACCATCGAAAGTGACACACGTCAAACTTTTTGAATATGGCTTTTAGTCACTTCGCGTCATAGTTTCATTCCTTGAAATATGGTATTATATCGTATGATGGCTTTATGGCACGTCACAAATGACAAAACTGCACATAAGCTTTGGCGGTGGTGAGACCTGGAGCAGTTTTTAGGCTATCTGTCAAATATTCAATACACATATAAATTTTTATATGTGCAATACCTACAATGGAGCCGGAGCAGGAGTTAAAGACTTCGTACTGAGTCGGAAGGCTTGTATTTTATAAATCGTGAAAAAAAAACGATTTTGGATAACAAGCGAAGGTGTTAAGCAACAGTTAATTAACATCAAATTCTACATAAATTCGAATTTTGACAGGTCTTGCTCCAGCAGTTTGAGGTGTCCACGAAAAAGTTTCTGGCATGTTTTTTTCTTACAATAAATGGTTCTCCCATAATTTGTTTGAAGCAAAATGAAAATTATTGTTGGCTTGATCAACCGCCCGCCGTCAATCCAAAGATCAGCAAGCCGGAACCAGGAGTGTGGAACTTATTATTCTTCTGAGTCAATCCGATCGAGGACCGTTAGTATTAGGTAGGTATACTATCTGCGTGCTGTTGGCATGTGTTGTCTGTTCTTTTCTCTTCTGCTTTGTCTGTCTCTCTCTCTCTGTCGTGTTATCTTGTGTCGTCTTGAGCTGATGGCCTTAGTTGATGATTCTATTTTGACCGATTTTCTGTCTGCAATGAAGTAGTCTCCATCGAATGGAAAGCTTATCAGATAGGAAAGTTGGTGTGACGGTTTTCTGGCTATAATGAAGACCGAGTGTTAGGTCGGAATATGAATGTTACATTCCTTCACCGTTATTTCAATTATTTCGGACATTTCTAAAAAAATCAGATATGTAGGTATTAATTCTAAACTTGAAACCACAAAAATTGTCTATTCTTTTGTTAAACAATCAAAAATACTATCGTGATTTCTGGGAATCAATCAAAATGCGAAATAATGAAATGAAGAAAAGTGTGCAATAAAAAAATCAGTTCTTAAAATGTATCTATTATTAAACAAAAATAAACCCAACAATTTATTAACTCCATACTCTCCTACATACCGGCTCGGCGATGACTCTTTCTACCGGCACAGTTCCAAAACAAAAACAAATGCCATACCTATAGGTACACCAACCACCAACATCAAAACGCACCCACAACTTGAGTACACAACAAATCTTCCAGCTCCACACAATAATTGCGCATGATCCAAACAACAACAAACTTCCAGTCAAGCCACCTGCTCGATACCACCATTCCGCCCCACTTCCCCCTACCCAATATTCTTAATTTTCACAGTGACAGACAAAACACAAACCGTACGTGCTACAGCTGATAGGAGCACGCTCATCTTCCAACAAACCAACACAGAAACAATCGTTGCTCCAAACTATTTAGCTTCCAAGAGAATCCCCAAACCAACCGGCTCCAGCTTCCAGCCGCAGCTGCTGTGCTATCACAAAACTGGAAATCTGCGATGAATGAGTTCCCTTCCAGCTATACAAATCCATTACGTTACCGTAGCGTTAACAACGTTGAGTTATTGGAAATTGGAATTGGAAGTGGTATGGTGTTTCAAAAGTTCCAAACGGGTGAATCTTAAACAAGCTAGCAACTCCGAACGAACTGATTCGGTCTAGAGAGTTCAGTCAGTCATAGTCAGACAGAACGTGAGTGAGTGTCCCATCGTATCGCTGTCGTGTTTTTTATCGAATTTTCCCAGTTATAGGTACTTGTTAATCTTTGATTAAACAGTGTTTTTCTTTTGGAAGGACAGACAAAAAAATTTAATTTAACGGTATTACGGCAATATCCTGTTGGGAATTTTAAATTTCGGAAAGAATATTCCTTGTGGGGTTTCCCTTGTGTGTTTTTTTTTTAATATACGGGTAATTTCTGTCTTCTACGTCGCAGACAAAAAATAATTAAAAAGTAGACAAACAGTTTGCTGCCGTTCCCGGAGTCCGAAAAAAAGAAGGAACAAAAAGGATTACACACCGACTTATAATAATTCCTATGCGGGTGTTCCTTTTGATAATCCATCAAGTTTGTGTGTGCTAAATGTCAGCTGGTGCGCTTTAGCAGTGGAAGTGAGAGCGAGAGTGAAAGAAGTGTTTTTTTTTTTGTTTTTATACCTATTTATTTTTATTTCTTGATTGGATTTTTGTTTTTGTGTTTCCTTTCCAACTGTGAAGGATTTATTTATTTTTAAGTGAGTGCACAGGATTTCCCTTAACCTTAAGGCGCCATGGAGGTGTGCTGTTTGAAAATGGCATCGCGATGCAAGTGAGTAACGTTATTTTAGTTAAATTGTATTCCCAATTTGAATAACGCTTATAAAAACCGTAGTTTGATAAATATGGGAGAACAAAACAACAAAAAATGCGGGCAGATAGGTAAATCATAATTTTATCTGCAGAGGTATAGGCAGGGCTGGATTTGGGCATGGAAATTTGCCTTTTTTTCTAAGTTTTTTTGCGCTCTCGTTTTAAACCAAAATCAATTGATGAAATGATTTGGATTTTTCCTGGAATATTAATATGGTCCCAGATGTTTTACTAGGATACCTAAAGGAGTGTTCACATTAGAGCGACCAACGAATGCACGAACTGTCGAAGAAATTATGACTTAATGCTTTTTTGTAGCCAATTTTTTCCGACAAAAAAAATCTACTAAAATGAAAACTGACTACCTCTACGTTCCACATTATTTTCCACGGCATCTTTATAATTTTACGATCTGCGAACACTTGTAAAAATCTGATCGTGGAAAAGTGTAGCGTTTGTCAATAAAGTTGTTTAGCTTAAGAATTTTGCAGTGTGTTATGGTATGAAATCCACACATGGACGTATATTTGTATGGGATTTTCACTTTCGCCGGAGCACCAGGCGTTAGGAAAAATGTGTGAAAACGTGTGAAAATTCCTCAGATATTTTGTTTATTTAATAAACTGTTAATTATGTATGTAAAAAGAGTTACGTCGTGAAATTCACAATTACACATTCCACATCTGTTCTATTCAAGCAATCAAAATAATTTCACAAATGACAGAAATGTTTCCACGGTTTTTCCTTGAATAAAAATTTTGTGGAACGTCTTAGTTTTTCATTTCACGGGAGAATTGTACTACCGGCATAAACAAATGGTTGTGAAAATCAAGCCTTTAATACGTAGGTATATGTTTGTTACTCAAAATGTGATATTAATTATGTTGTGAAATATAAAAGGCGTGGAATTTATTGTGGAACTTATTCTCCGGTAATTTCACATACTTAATAGCCCAGAATTATTACTCCTAATAGATTTCAAAGCAAATAAAAATGATTGAAAAAAGAAGGTTGGCGGTATTGTGGATCGTACCAACACACTTCATTTCACAGAGGATTTGAATATATGCCTAGTATTGCGCTTATGGTTGAATGTAGCAAAGTAAAAAATAGCGTTGAACAGATTGTATCATTGATTCATCAAATGAAAATTTAGATATTTTTAGGTTGTGTTTCTAACATATTTTTCACATTTTAGAAAATATTAAGTCTTACCTTTAGATAGTGTTTTTTTATTTTCATTTTTGAAATTATTCATAATCACATTTATCTCAGGAGTTATTCCCCAGAGCCCTAGCAACGCAACAGCTTTATTTTTAAGTAAATCCGTCCATGGTTGTCAGGTGTATCCACAGAAAACGAATGGTTCTTCCCTTTTATATACAAAAACCTCTGTTTTTTCCCATTTTTTTTAACAATTTTTTTGTGCTTTGGCCAATTACCGAAAGTATTTTACTTTTATGTATTCCAACTTTTAGTCCTGCTGGCATCTGGTAAAACAAGAAAAATGGCATTATTCTTGTTACATGTGCCAACAGGACCGCAGGGTTTAAAACATGGACAAGATGAAGAAAAGAGTGTGATTATGACAACGATCATTATAAGGAAGATGACACAATGACGACACAACGTGCCGAGAGATGACATTAACAATTAAGGGGTTGGTTGGGGGTGTTTTTTGTTGCTTCTGTTCGTAGATGGGGATGGTGGGGATATATATCCAGGTCGTTATATATACATAAGACTGTTCTTTATACTCATTCAAAGTATAAGGAAATATTTTATTGCATGTTTGTGTTGTAATTTGGTTTGAAAGGAAGACGAAAAGCCAAGAAAAAAGGCGACAAAATGAGGCTTGGAGAGGACTTCTGTCGCATGATGCATTTTTCTGAATGCTTCAAGTGGTTTTGATTTGCGCAAATCCAAACAATTTTCGCATGAATAGAGACAGAGAGGATGAAATCGTGATGCGTAATGCGGATATTATAATTTCGTATCTTGGGGTTGTCATTATTGGCACAGTGACAGTGAGGGATGAGGAATTAGAGATAGAAACTTAAAATTATAGTAAAGTTTTGTAGATGTTTCGTTTGACAAAAGTTTTTGAAATATTGGTAAACCTTGTTTTGCAATAAAATTACTTGAGTGTATGAAATTTTCTTAAATGGCAGATATTCTTGTTTTATTTTTCGCAGAGCCCTTTGAAGATGTAACCAATAAGTTAATTAATCTTTACACGGTTTCAGACATCACGTTTTTATTAAAAGAACCCAAAAATGATCCCTGCGTGTTCCAAAACCACACCAACTAGTTATACGCTCTGGAGAGTGCAGAGTGCAAGAAGACTTTTTTTGTTTGTCGAAGTCCTTGAATTCAATCCTTGTGCATAGTTACAAGCCCATCAAGATAAAACCAGAATTGCTCTCAGATTGACGGATTTAAGCGTAGATCTTGATATCAGTAGGTGCTGGTCTTGCTTCCGATAGCTTCTTTTCAAGTCAAAGAAAAATTTAATTTGTTCCAAAATCTTTTCCACGTCGCGTCATATAAAAACATTAGCAGCGTGGGAACGTATTTCACTTGCCAATCGACTTGTTTTGCTACTTTTTATAACAGCTGTGGATTGTAGGTTGTGAGAATAAGTAAGCAAGCAGTAGCACAATAGCTTGCATTTCACAAAGACGCCTTGTTGAAAAGTCACAACAAAGTCTTAGAATTTTGACCTCCGAGGACTTACCGAAAGCTTTATATGTATTTTTATTGCCGATAAAATTTTTGTAAGTCAAGTATTTTCCAACTCCGAAATGAAATATGATTACGTTCCACAATATTTTGTACGCCTTATTTTTAATTCCACAATGGGCAAAAGCATGGCAAAACCTTCAGAGAGGAATAGCTCAAAAATAAAAGCTTGTGTGCATTCCATATGACGATATTCTTACTTATATGAAATATCCTTATCATTCATTAAAGTAAATTTCACAGCATTTACGTTCCACGGCTTATAATTCTTTTAACGAAACAAAGTTTTTGACACAACATATCACTCTTTTCCACACCCCTTAAGATTTTCTCCTGTGGTCGTACATTTGGAAACTATAAATACTGAGTGGAAATGACTGTGGAACGTATTTGCTGTTCATTCCACAAGACCCGCCACCCGAGTTGAGTTGAAAATGAGACTTTTGTACTAACAAAAATTCTTTCCTATGTTTCTATTCCTTCTAACTAATGCCGTTCAATTTGCACTCAAAAGACCTTGGGTCTTACAGGCATATAGTTAAAATTAAATAAGGTTTTTGAGATCCAATGGCGTCACATGAGTAAACCAACGCTAAACAATATGTTCATTTTGTTTCTCATCGTGAAAACCAGAAGCTATATGATAAGAATTTTCGGTAACCAGGTAGTACGCTTCCTTTAAGAAGAAAGCGAGCAATATTTGGAAGTGTGGATTGTGTTTATGGGCTTAAACCTATAATTTGTGATTTTATTACTTTCCAATTCCAAAATCCCTACTAATTTCTGGTCATTGACTTGATGTTTCAAGTCATGTCAAAGATAGGGACCCCAGTCATTGTGACTAATTTATTCTTGCTGTATGCGAGAAAGATATCTCCCCACTTTTATTGCTCTTCTAATAATAGTCCTTTTCTTTATTGACTCATTAAACAATTAGCCTTGTTGGGAACGACGAATTAAATAAAACATAAATGTTTAAATTTTATTGCCAAGAATTTATTTTCCTAATATCGTCCCAAATTATGAACTAATCATTTTGTGGGCCACTGTATTTCCAGAGCCCCTAATTTGATGATTGTTTTATCTTCCTTGTCATATACAATTTTTTTTTTTTATTTGGTGCCTCTGAAGATGCTGCTGGGATTCCTGGTTTTCTTTGGCTTCGTGTGTCGTCTTTTTCTGAGGCAATCGTTACGTTTGCTTATTTACGATGTAAACAATTGGCAGCTCCCTATGGATGCCTGCCGCCTGGAATTTGTTATCTTTGCATTGGCACCCTCTTCTTCTATTCAATTTCATTCAAAAGACTTCTTTTGTGGCGCAAACTGTGAATTAAGTGGCAACTGCAGGGGCTGTTAACGGCTTTTATGAGAGCACTTCTTGTCACTGGATTTCCAGTAGCACCCTGATGCCAGTCGCGACTCGAGAGGCGAGGCACCACCAAGATAATAGTCTGAACGAACAGAGATGAGTGCTTCAGTATACAGTTCGAACAAAGGCACATTATGGTAAAACGCACCTAAATCCACTCGACAAATCCATCTTTCTTCTTCTCAATCCATACTATACCATAGTCGGGGCAAATGTAATTCCTCTTTGTATGGCAGATATGCGATTTTTTTTGTGTAGATAATGTATATCTACTTCATGCCACCACCGCCACCTCCGCGCCGGCCGCCTCCACCGTCTCCGACACTACCGCCACTGCTCCGTTAAACCGCCAATCATCCAGAAGTGTTAACTGTAAGTTTTGCAACTTTATTTATGCCCCATTGTCTATATTGTTGGCCATTAAATTAACGAGTGTGTGCTGCTGTTTCCGTTTTAGTTGTTGTTTTCTTAAAAGTATCTGACTGCGTGCCATCTCTGATGGCGCCTCGATGGTGAATATATTTAGGCTTTGTTTGATGCAGTTAATGATGGCAAATCCACTTCTTTGCAAGACAATATTGTAAGATATAGTCAAGGTGACCAGATGCCTTAAATAAACCATTTTGTCGTAAAAAATTTTTTGAAAAAAATTCTTGTAAACATTCAAAAGTTATCAAGGAAAGGGGAAGACTCAATGGTTCTTTTATTTCAAGGCTTCAACACAAAATTTTTATTTTTATTTATAAAAACTACTCCATTTAAAAAAAAATTAAAAAAATACGTGTGCGTTGTGATCGTGTTCGTGGTGAAGTTCAAATTCAGTTCCCACCCCACAAGTTGTGGTGGATTCGCCAGCCAAAAAAAATCAATTTCACCTCTATTTGTGAGGTGTCTTGTCAGAATAGAACTGTGAGTTTGTGTAAGGTGATGTCATATGTGATAGCAAAATTTGGAAACTGATTAGATGATTATGCAACTGTCAAAAATACTTATGTTGAATTTATACACATTCTTATGCCATTTGCACTAAACTGACAATCACCAAATAAATACTTGTTAAGATGCCATCCCTGGTTTTTATGACGAAAAAGGGAATTAATAAAACACACCGTTTGTAGCACTGACGATGTCCTCAAAATATTTCTTCATAAACCCAACTTTGTTCGCAAACTCGTATATTTTTCTAATTAATCGTGCATCACGAGCTGATTGTGTCTTATCTTGACATGCCTTACACTTTTTTTTTACTTAATTTGCATTCGGTTTTATTATAAAAACTTAAAACATTTTTAACATTCTCAGCTCAAATCATAAACTTGTGGTAGGTCATCAGCTTGTTTAAGTTCAGCTTAACTGTCAAACTCAGGGCTGACGTGGAATAATTTTTCAAAATTAAATCATATTGCAATCGACAACTTTTTCAAAATTAGATTTCTCCGTCATTACGATTCAGCAATTAGTCAACTCAAAAAGGTGCAGCTAACACAAATAAAGTATGTTTATATCCCCCAACACCCAAATATGACATAAGAGCTGTTAATCAATATGGCCGCATTGGCATGGCATGGCACAGCAGAAGCTTCCATTAATTTATTTATATATCTATCATTCTCTCACTTGTGTATTTGTAGTAATTATTTTACACCAACATTTTTAATTGGTCATCATTTATCAATAAATCGACAAAGTTGACTTGACAGCGCACAATGACATCACCTTGTTAAAAAAAAAATCAAACAAAAACAAATAGGTAAGACTAGTGTCAAGAGATGGAACTAAAAAAAAAAAGAACATTGAGCTTCATTTGACACAAATACTTTTTTCCAGCACGGTGGCGATGACGGTGATGGTTAGGTGAATAGTATAAATCTCAAACGTCATCACAAATTACCCTTAGAGTCGTCGTCTTCGCATTCGTCTTCAAGAAGTCATTGATCACATCAGAGGATTTCCAATAACTTAGCCGTATTTGAGCTGTCACAGTGTAATAATGGCTATTGATGTAACTTAAAACCTGAACGCGACTTTGGTGTTTTTTTTTTTTTTTTTTTTTTTTTTTTACAATTACCATACCTACCTACTTTTTACTTTCCTCTTTCCGATGAGAATGGCTGGGTGAGGAAGGGAGGAGAGTTAAGAGATGTTTTGTTTAAGGTTGACTGAACGGACATTTGCTGTTATAGCAAACGGCATCCATCACAGGCAAATACGAACATTACGACGAACTTACCCCCGAAGAAGCGTGTTAAGACGATTAAATACAAACATTTTATAGCAGGTGCACGCAAACAATAATGTACCTTCAGTTGAGCTCACAGCGTTCAGCCACATGATGTATGTTAGATTTAAAGTTTTCAAGTGTTTCGAATTCACTTTTAATTTCACGCCAAGCCAAGCCATTCCATTCCGGACGTTTGAAACGTTTGGCTTTATCTTATCGCCAATAGGTTTTACATCACCTTTCCGCTTTAATCTTTGAGATATTTATCACTGGGGCATGCATTGGAGCAAACAGACAGACAGACAGACGGACTGACAGATAGACATGCGCGTTGAATGTTAGCGCAGCGTACTTCCGCAACTTATTATAATTTGTGCGTCTTATTTGAATTCCCTTTCAGGCCTAGGCCGAGAGAAAACGATAATAGGGTTCACAGGGTTCAGAGTTACCAATTTTTTGTTTTGCTTTATTTTTTAAATTCTAAAAATTAATGGTTATATAGGTTTAATTAGGTTTTGCAAACACGTATTTCAGTCTTACAGTTTTTCGGGTAGGGGGACAAGTTTTAAGCAGCAGAAAACTGTGGTCAATCTTTTTATATAAGGTTAAAATTGAAATTTGTCATTAGTTTTCTTTTGTGACAGGGTACCACTTTCGGTAACATATTAGAACTCCGTAGTATGAAGACCAGAAACATAGAGTATACCTAGGTTTCAAAAACCCTTCTTGAAGCAGCACAGTACTTGCGTTTAGAAAAGTTAGAGAGGAGGTCCCAATGCACATTAGTTTTGAATGTGTGTTAATCGCAATGGGAGGCTCTATATCGACTTGTATTAGTAAAACTTGAAAAAAAAAAACAATTTCTTACCCAAATGGCCAAATCCCTTCCAATATGCACTTTAGACTGAATTTTTGAATAATAATTCAGTAATAATTATGATGAAAACTAATTTGAACTCAAAAAAATGGTATTTTTTCAGAGGTTTAGAACTTTAAGTTGGCAGCACTGTTTTCATTGACAGTCAGATTGTCATTTCCAATGTGCTTTATCCTTAGTTTGGTTCGCCATTTACCTATAGTGATTTCATGAATCGACTGACGCCTGAACGACGCATGCAAATCATGCAGATTTATTTCGAAAAAACTTGGTTCTGTTTGTAAAACACAAAAAATGCAAATTCCTTCAGCGATGAAACTCATTTTTGGTTGAATGGCTCCGTCAATAAGTAAAACTGCCACAATTTTAGTGTAGAAAATTGTGAAGCCGCATTATTGAGACGCGCGCCGCCTCCGTTACATATAGAAAAACTGACAGTTTGATATCTTTTGTGGGATGGTGGAATCATTGGTCTTTACTTGTGTAAAAACAATGCCAGCCAGTGGGTTACATTAAATGTTATGGTTATGATCAATAACTTTTTTGTTTCTGAGAATTGAAGTGGAGGAGCTCTAGTTCCAACATAACGCCGTTATATGTCATACAGCTTGTGTCAAAATTGAGTTATTGGAGGAAACGTTTTAGAATTTTGTACTGTATCTACTCGGGTCAACTAGCGTCGGCAGCCAACTTGTTTAGATTATATTAGATTAGATTTTTATTGTTCCTTAAATAGTTACAATAATTTAAGCATGGCTTTGCCGTCTGCCTGATAAGCAACTCAAGAATATAAAAGATTAAAAGTTTGTATAGATACGGTTTTTCAAAAATTTTCATTTAAAATTCTGCTTCTATAAGCTAGTGCTAATTTACAAAATTGAAACGTTTTAGGAACATCCATTTCATTGAGAAACCTTAGTATCAATTCTTCTGATAAAAAATCCCTTCCTAGAACATGTCTTCTTGTTTCTTTGAGAACGGGACACCTTCCGACAAAATGAAAAATATCTTCTCTTTCCGCCATATTGCAAGTTTCGCAAAGTAAGGGAAGATCATCATGGTGGGGTATGAAGACCTAAACGTTCACCTCGCAGTTTATACATATTTGATATTTGTTCCGTCGTGAAAGTCATCTCTAAAATAGTTGTTTTGGTTTAAGTTGTAATTTAGCTTACTGTATATCATCCTGTACATTGATTCTTCTGCTTCCTTGGTGTATTCTATCCTCAAACGTTCATCTATGTTGGCAATCATCTGATATAATAAAGGCTTCTACGAGCTGTAATCGTCCAAGCTTAGTACTATTCCAGCATCCTCTGTCAAACCATTCCAATCCATGAACCATCCAGATCTGCTGCGAATCTCTTGAAGAGCTGCTTTTTTTGGAAGACGATAACTAGGCATATTCAGGATTTTTTGGAGCTTGAGAGTTCTGATAAACAGTGGGGAGATTCCGGTTTCAAGGATAATCATATAGTTGAGGATGTTTGAAGGAAGTCGGAATATTCGCTTTATATAGAAACGAAGGAGTTTCTCCGCCGTTTCATATTTTTTGCCTCCCCAAATTTGAGCTTCATACAGTGAAGTAGACTCCGCCACTAATTCAAAAACTCTTTACTTGCTACTATGCGCTATAAATGACTGTCTTAGCTTTCTGAAGTTTGTCCATCAGATGTCGTTCCATACCAAGATTCTTAGTGAAGTAAACCCCTAAATATTTGTATTCATTCACAACTTCAATACTTTCACTATTAAAAGTCCATTGTTCCCTTGAGCCTGTTCTTCCGCCTTCGTTTTTGAAAATCATAACCTTCGACTTTTCTAAGTTGACGACTAGATTCCATAACATGCAATATTCGTTCATCATTAATTGCAGAGTTTCGGGGGACTAAGTAAAAAGAACAATATCGTCCTTAAAAAGGAGAGCTTTGATGTAGGTTCCAGCGTATTCGACATCACCTGGGACCTGGCAGAAAATCAGTTATGTCTTCGATGCCAACTTGTATTAACCTATGGTGAAGAATCAGTGGAAACGGTGAGAACAGTTAAAAAACTGCATATCAGCAGATTTTCAACTTGTGGGCAAAAACACATACCAATACAGACCGCCAACTCATACTCCTCTTTCCTGAAACACCCTCGAAATATTTGCTCGTGTCTGTGAATACGTGTACATCTCTGTCTGTGCATTTTGTGAGGGCAGCCATCCCTGCGTATGCCATTTATTTTTTTGGTGGTGGGTTTAAAAACAAGGGAAGGCGTCACACTCTCAAAATAAATGGCATATCAGCTTATTTTCAACTTGTAGGCAAAAAGAGAGACCATACAGTGAGTTGGTGGTCTGTATCTTATTGGTCCGTGGACAAAAACAGCTAACCACGTCTGTAGGTCGATGACCTGTGTTGTGTTCTTTTTCTATGCTGCCAACACCAACACCACACTTTATTTCCTTATCTTTTTGTTTTGTCCAAAACAACACCAATTGATCGTTCAACTTCTCTTCCAGCTTGAAAATTTTAACTTAGTATGAATGAAAGTTCTAAGTTACTTTTGGTCGTAGTCGTAATAGAAAACAAACAACTGTTCAATGATTGATAGCAATTTTTTTCAGTATATTTGTTTTTAAAAACGAAACTTTTAGTGTAGTTCCAAGTCCAATAGATAACTTCTAGTGTTCCTCATGTCTCGAGATAAAATAAATACACCTTTAAAATAAACAACATCAAATTTATTGTTGAATCCATTTACTTACCGGCGCGGCAGTTCATAAACAAAATATTACAAGTCTATAAATATCTATCTTATCTTTAACTTCACACCTTTTAATGAACAAAAGAAGTTAATCGCCTTTCGATAGTCGGTTTTTTTGGTCAAATGATCCAATAAAACTCATGTATCTAAGAAAACAAACAAAAAAATTAATTTGCATACAAATTGGTGGATAGGTTGGTATAGGCCGGGCCGCCTTTCCCACTGTGATTAACATTTTCGTTTCCTTTCTTCTGTTTTCTATACGATTTCCTACGAACCAAAAAAAAAACAAAAAAACACAAAATAGCTTCTCAATAAAAACAAATCCGAAAAAAAACATCAATAAAACAGTATGCACGTGCATCGATGAACACGCAAGTGTTTTAGCGGGTTTCAAGGGGGATAATTTGTTAATTGCATGCCAGTATAAATTACACATACTTGTTCGCTTCTGGTTTAGTGTTTAACACTAATTACTGTTATAGACCCCGAAATGCCCGAACTGAGTTGATTTCGTCAAAATATTCGAGATCAAGGATGGCAACTCGAATCGATTTTCCCATTTACTGTGTGTTTTCATTTGTTTTAATGGCGAGGGCTAAGGTCAAGGTCGGCGGGGATGTGTGTTTGTTTTTTGGAACTGATACAATTTTTTTTAATTTTGCGTGATATACTTCTTTTTCTTTATTTTTCCATTTCAAAATTGTGAAGCAATTCATTTTAAATATATTTTTTTTTTTATTTTTATCTCGGAGTAAAGTAGAGCGCACTCAAATATATGATTCAGCCAGTATTGTTATCGATTTTTTTTTGCAAACCTTATCAAACATTCGTTTTAACATTCTTTAAATAAAAAAAAGAAACTGCTTTGAACAATTCTAAAAAAAAAACAACTTTTCGGCAGCAAAAGTAGTTGTTTTAGATAAGAACTCAATTGGTTTTGGAGGTATTTTTTTTTAAATTAATGAAATGTTTTTAAAAATCATTTTAAACAGTTGCCAAAACAAATAGTAATTAACTTTGGAAGTTGGAACGCTTTGTTTGATGACTGTAGACGCGTGCTGGTTGAACGTATACGGTATACCTATTTTTATCAGTTTCAAGAATTCATTTGAAGTTCACTTCACAGTCACATGTGGGTATATATGTAGATATTTTTACTTTTAAAATGAATGATTTATTAAAAAAAAAAAGATGATAAGAAATGGAATTTGTTACTATGCCCATGTTATTTGTTTAAGTAGTTGATGGAGTATTTTATGATTTGATTTGTAACTATGTATTTACTCAAGTGTTGAGGGGTATTACCTAACTTTTAGACATATGTTTAAGAATCTCAAAAATAACAGATACTTACTATTTGATTCAGGGTTTTTTAAGGCTAAGTTTTGTATGTATTTGTGATTAGATATCTAAAAAAATACAAAATTCATAAAAATAGTTCACACATATCTAAAATAAATAGTATACTAACAGGCATGGTAGGTATAGTGCCCAGCCATAAATAATGTAGAAAGTTCGGCACTACACCCTTATTAACCCGAACCAATTCAGCCAATTTCGATGAACTTTAAAACCAAGCATGAATATAATTTCTGAGAAACTATGTAGAATTCAAAAATCGCAAAAATACAAATTGAATGGTTTACTGCAATATTATATGAAAAGTGTCCAATTTTCCATGACTAGCGACTAAAAACAGGATTAGTTTGACCGATGGCATTGTTTATGTTGGCTTTGTGGACTATTCGCAAAGACATCTGACATACGAAAACCCCACTGGATTTGTGGGGTCAAATCACACGATCTCGGTGGACAGCTCACATCACCTCCACGTGAGATGAACATGCCCTCAAATAGCTCGTGCAGAATTCACAATGTGTTATGCGCTGTCCTGTTGAAACCAGATGACGTTGGTGCTCTTATCATCCAATTCAGGCCAAAAGAAGTTGGTAATCATCGACCTATAGCGCTCGACATTGGCGGTGAAGACCTAGCTAACATCGTTCTCAAAAAAAAAAAAAAAAAAAAAAAAAAAATAGTGACCAATGACGCCGCCAGCCCAAAACTTTCACCTTACAGTGACTTAATCCGGATGTATTAGACGTTCTTGGATCTCATGTGGATTGGTATCGTCCGAAATTCGACAATTTTGTTTGTCTTCGTATAACCATTCTTTCCCTGTCGGTAGTACAATGGGCAAAGCGACCGAACAGAACACCCATTTTGATAAAAAATTTGTTGTCTGTAAAGTCGGTTTACGGACGATAGTTTTACGTGATAACCGGTTCACAAAACAGTTCATATGTAGGTAGTATCCCTACAACCAATAACCACAAACCCCACCTACAACCAACCACCATTTTTGATTTTTTTTTTCTCACACCTTCTCCTCAAACATCGGCCTCCCACCCCCACATACAACCAACAGCCCACTATTTTTGACAGTTTTTGACAATTTTTTCTTCCCAGCCCAACACAATAAATCTCCCTTCCTTACCACCACCAACCAACCACAAACTATTTTTGACAATCCACTCCCAAATACCAAATCCTGCCTCAAATCCAACCTACTCACCTACCATTTTTAACAATTTTTTCCTTGTCTCCCCCACACACTAAATACCCCCCCCCCCCAACCACCACCAGCAACCACCTACCCCAACTATTTTTGACATTTCCTTCACCACACCAAATCCCCCCAAATCCAACCACCCACTCCACTTACAACCGCTTGCCACTCACCCACCTTTTTTTCACACAATAAATCCCATCTTACTAACCATCAAAAACCACCCACCCCGACTAAAACTACCAACCAACCACAAATAATTTTTGACAATTTTGCCTCACCCCCTTCCATATCTTCCAACACTAACCACCCATCCCAACTACAGCCAACAACCAACCACCCAAATTTTTTGACAATTCCCCCCATGCACCAAATTCAACCACTTACTCCATCTACAACCACCTGCTACGCACCCACCATTTTTGACAATTCCCCCCCCCCCAGTACAATTACCTTTGACAATTACCTCCACTACACCCTCCCCCCAAATCCGACCACCCGCATTACACCAACAACAACTTGCCACTCACCCAACACCGCCAACCATCCATCACACCTACAGTCACCAACCAACCACCAACCATTTTTGACAATTTTTTTTTCAACCTCATCCCAACACCAAATCCCCCAAATCCAACCATCTACCCCACCTGCCACCACCTTCCACTCACCCACCATTTTTGACAACTTTTTCATCGCAATCCATCAAATCAACAATCGCCACCACCAAAACTGCCAACCAATCAACCCACCTGCAACCGCAACCGCCAACCAACCACCCACCATATTTGCCAATTCTCCCCCCTCTCCCAATCATACCAAATAACCCCAACTCCAAACACCCATCCCACCTACAGCCACCCATTAGTTGTGACAATTTTTGTCTCACCACCCAAACCAGCTACAACCACCCACCATTTTTGACAGTTTTTCCTCTTCCCGACACTACCAATACCACCCCCCCACCCCCGCCTGCCCCACACACACTCCCACCACAACTTACCAACAACCAAACACCCTCCACTCCCACTTTAACGACTTTCTAGGCTATCAAAGCAGCTAGGTAACGTCAGTGTGACTGTGACTGTGACTGTGACATTTTTCTGTGCGTGCTGCCCATATATTCCAAACCGATTTATTAGACGTTATCACGTCAAAAAAAAATATCATTTGAACGTGTTGTTGAACGCTATATCCATCCATTGTGATTTGGCAAAACAGACTAAATAAATGACAGCCAATTTTACAGATGAAGCTTCAACAATATGGCGCAATAGCTCCAAGCGGGGCCGGGTCCCAGTGACTTGCACTCTCAACCATTCATGTGTATGGGTTGATGTTTTGTAGTGACGGAAGGGATCTTCAAGTTTGCGCCGAATTCGAACGACATGTAGAAATGCACGCTTCATGACAAGATTTTCTTTTCAAAGATATTTTGTTAATAAACTGCAGAGGCAGTACCTGGAAAAAAATAAGATTGGAGACATGGGTTGAGGCCGGATCCATTGACATGACAGCCCTACATCTTAGCACAGTACAAAATTAGCTTAATTCAAAATTCAAGTTCAAATATCCTCGCCTTAATTTCACAACTTTACCTTCTTAAGTTCGTGTCTTTTAAAATAAAACAAATTGTTTAAAAAAAAGTCACATTTTGATACTTATTTACGATTTTCTGATGCAATCTTCGACGCATTAGTTTCTCGATCATCCCTCTGGAAATAAGCTCTAGGATTTATTAATATTTCCTGAAATGTTTTTGAGCACATTCAAACCATACAAGATTGTATTTTTTAACAATATTGCTGAATTTTTTTTTTAGTGGAGACTTTCAATCTTTCTTCGGCATTTTTATAGTGCGCGCTTCTATTTAATTTGTAGGATCATCTTTTCACTGCAAATATAGACCAACAGAAAATACGTGCGACCCAGTTTCTCTAAGCCGTTTGTAAGCTAATTTAAATTCTGCATAAAAACTTCCAACTCATTGCTTACATGAACTTCCTGTGACTTTGTTAAGTTTTTTATTTTTTTATTTATGGTTCTTTCTTCATGCTTCTGATGACCACAATATGATTTATGAAACAAAGCCAATTTTTAAGTGTACACCGCGACATGAAGAAAACTTAAGTTCACATATAAAGTATCAAATTAAATAAACCAACCATCTCAGCTGTGTATAAGCGCAATCCATCACTTAAGTTGAAGTTTAAGCCATCACCTGAGACCAACTATGCAGCGTTACTTTTTAATGTTTCCGGTTTCCGCCAACCGGCGCCGCTCGCTGCCATCGTCGCTTTGGTCAGTTTGGTCGAATCTTCCCAAAGCTTTATTGGTTTTGTTAATTTCGTGGTTGACCATTACAATCTTAACTGTTATTCAAATTAAAAACTTGATTTATTACACAGTTTTTATTTTGTCTACCTATAAGAAAATTAAGTAATTAAAACTTTTTGTCTGACAAGAACAAAGAAAACAAAGTGCAAGACTGGGTCGTACGAACTTGCTCTAATGTGTTGAAATGATCTTGGGGCTTGAGATTTTGGGAAAAAAGCGTTGAAAAAATCATATGAAATTTTATAAATTACTTAAAAAACAATACCTAAAACAGGTTTTCTTTTACTTTTTTGAATTTGTACGAATTTTTTTTTAAAATCGTTGGACCAGTTTTTTCAAAGAAAAAACAGTTTTTTTTTGAGTATGCCAACTTCTAGCACTTTGTAGTTTTTATGAGAAAAATTAAATTAAAAAAAAAAATAGATTAAACCGTTTTAGGAAACAAAAATTTGAAACTTTTTTAAAAAACCCGAAAAAACTTTTTTTTGAAAAATATTTCTTTTATAAAAGGGCTTCTACACTAAAAAATTCATCAAAATTCGTCAAGTCGCTTACGAGAAAATCGGATTTCGAAAAACCGGTCCTATGGGAGGTAGGTACCATTATAAGACATTTCCTGGAAAATCTATTCTAACCAAAACATAAAGTTTGCACATAAAATACTATCAGAAAGTTTTATCAAAATCGTAGTAGCCGTTTTTGAGAAAAATTAATATTTCACTAAATATTTAAAAAAACCCTCTGTAGGACGTCATAATAATACTATCTACCAAGTTTGAAGCAAATCGGTCACGCCATTTAGGCTGTAGGTGCCGATACAGACAGACAGACAGAATTGTCGGACCCACTTTTTTCGACTTCTCTATCATCGTAATGTCATGTTTGATTGTTAGATTTTTTTTTTTTTACGAATGCATAACTTGCCTTATAGTAATTATAATCGCAAGTAAAAATGCAGTCCAAAAAAAAAAAAACTTTAAACTATTCAGATGCAGAATAAGATGAATGGATATTGATTAAATCCTGAAAGACATTTTGAGTCCAATGGCTCTTGAATTTATAGTTAGGTGGATTTTTTTATATTTTCTGACTTTTTTTTTAACATTTTTAAAGAACTCCTCTTTCCATTTAAATAAAAGTAAAGACCATTTTCCTTTTATTTATTCTTCAATAGTCAATGAGAGACATCATGAGAAGAGAAGCACACAATTTACATAAGAAAAAGGCCTTTGCAACATAAAAATTGTATGCAAAAGTCCATACCATGTGTTCTGAGGAATATGTGTGTGTTGCATGCAATCGGAGATTTTGTCTGCACGATAATAATTTGCCTCACAGTTGTTTTTATTCACTAAATCCCCCGAGCAGCCTGTTGACACACTTAAGTTGTGAAAGGATTTAAATAATAAAAATGCTGTCATATGCTCGCTCATACACAAAGAAGTTTTTGTTGTTGTTGTTGGTTGGTTAATATCCATCTCATTTATTATGTGTCATAATGTAAACTTTTGTTTTTATACTTGAATAGCATAAAATGCTCAGAAATAGAAAAATATATTGCTTCAATCAAAGAGGCTCATCGTCGCATCGTCATCATAAACATTAAAGTTGTGTGTACATGTACACCTTAAGGCTTGTGCAAACAGTCGATGTAAATTTACATATTTGACTTGGCTGATTGTTTAGTTTCGTTTTTCGAAATTGTTGTGTTTTTGTGTTTGACAGATACATGCGTCAAAATATAAATAGTCCCCAGAAGCACATGGTAAGATTCATTGACTTCAAAATATATGATACCTACCTTTATAATACGGCTGCCAGCAGCTCTGGTGGTAATGCCCGTGTGGACACCATCTTTAATTTTCATCACCACAAACAAAATGATTTAGTAACTTTCAGAATTTCTATTTGTGTATATTTGCTTCTTATATATAAACTCAGGTGTACCTACATATTAGCACCAGAGTGTGCATGGTAAAATTTGGCCTAAATTAGCATAATGCGGTATTTCAACGTCAAAAATACTCTGAAAGCTTCTATATTTTCTTTCAGCGAAAATTAAATTGATACTTTACACGATTTATTACATTTCTTGCGTCATATTTTTCATTTCACACCATCTAAACGTAATACATAGTATAAAATATTTAGCGTGGAAAAGTGATAAACAAGGCAACTTTTCTTTTTGGGTTTGAAAGAAGGCACTGGAATTCAATGTAACGAGTTCCACGTTTGGGTTTTGACTCTTTTCACGATCTGATTTTTACTTGCTCAATAGGGCAAGTATTGGTTTCGTGCAGAAAAAAAAAATCGAGGTTTTAATCAAACATGACATTACGATGATAGAGAAGCCCAAAAAAGTGGTTTTCGCCATACCGTCCGTCGGTCTGTCTGTGCGTCTGTGCGTCTGTGCGGATGTGCGCTTTTTCACGTCATGCTACAGCCTAAACGGCTTGACGGATTTTCTTCAAACTTGATATATAGTAGTTTGAAGAAAAACGGTTGTCGAGGTTTTTTTTATTTCGTTTTAGCCCGGCTCAAACTGGTACCTTTCAAGTAACGGTTTTTTTCAAATTGAATTTTCTCGAAAACGGCTCTAACGATTTTGATTAAACTCAAAATTTAGCTTAATTTAAGCATTTCTAACAAAACTGCGTTTTTCATTTTTGGCTCAAATAGTCCTAACGAAAATCATGTTTTAACGGCTTTTTTCAAATAGCCATAAGTTCACAACGGCTTGATTGAATCGACTCAGATTTCGTTTGACATAGTTTTTCATAGTTTTCTATAGGATGGTTTAGTAAATTTTTCACTGAAGCCTTTCTAAACGGTGGCTTCCATACAACGAGCCGTTGAGTTTTAGCCAACTTTTTTTGGTTTTTTCTAATTTCCTCGAAAATGGCTCTAACGATTTTGATTAAACTTTGTGTGTAATATTTTTTTAGTGTTTTGAAGAGAACTGCGTTTTTAGTTTTTGGCTAAAAATGCAAATAACGGAGATCTGCTCTTAACGGCTTTTCTTCAAATGGCCATAAGTTGTCAACGGTTGCATCGAATTCACTCAAACTTTGTTTGGTATAGTTCCTTACAGCTTCCTATCAGATGGCATTGATTTTTTTTCATTTTCTCTTTTTTAAATGGTGGCTCTAATACAAAGTGTCACTAGATTTTGGCCAATTTTTTCATTTTTTCTAATTTACTCAAAAAAGGCTCCCCCGATTTTTATGAAACTTTTTATGTAACATACATAGAATACTTCAAACAAAACTGCATTTTTAGTTTTTGGCTATATATGATAATAGCGGAAATTGCTTTTAACAGTATTATTAATTTGGCCATAAGTGGACATTTGTATCATTTATAACACCCAAAAGATAATGTCTTAATTTTAAATATTAAAGGTTTCTTAACGTTAGCTCCCGTACATCGGTTTTTCCAGTTTCAGTCAATTTTTTTTAGGTTTTACCAAATTTTTCAAAAATGAGTTTTATCTCATTGATCGAAAAGTTTGTTTTCATCGTACTATTGCACCCACAGAGCAAGTACGTGCGACCCAGTCGTGCATTTTATTTCTTTCACAAGAAGTGAAGTGAAGATGAAATACGTTCCACAACCTTAATATATGTCATGTTTGAATTTTTTAGCGACTGACCATCGGATTTTGTATAATACGTCGCAATACTCTTGGGTTCTTCAAATATACACCTTAGCTGTGGAAGATGATGTGAATTCCACACCCGCATTTTAACTGGGCTTTAACTAAAATTTGTATCTAAAACAATTTACAAATCCTTTTAATCTCCAACTGCGAAATGTATCGTGAACACTTACGTTCCACAAACTATATCTTTATGTCACAAGATTGGAACAAAATAGAAACTTGTGAAATTTTGTTCTCTAATTTTTTTATTAACTTTTTACTTCTCATGGCATGAAAAATGTATTCATTCCATTTTCAATAAACATAGTGTATAATATTAATGAGGGGTAGAAATGTACAAAATTTAATTGTTGATTTATTTGTTGAAGTTCGAAAAAAGAGATCTTAAAAAGTTTAACTTCCGCTAAATCTTTCTGAATTTGATGTGTGGATTGTGGAATATAAAATGAGTGTATAGAATCATCTCCCATACAAAATATATGGACAAATTTCATACGCTAACTTGCTGCACAAGATTTTTTTCCAACTGGATCACACATTGTGAAATTAAATAAATTACGTGGAAACGATTGTGGAACGTATTCATTTTTTGTGTTCAAGGAAGTGGGATCTAGACTTATGTATGTACAAACTTCTATAGTTTTTTTTTTTTTACTATATACGAATTTTTGAGCGAGCTTCTGATTGGGTAAATAAATTTATTTCCACTGCCAAGAAATAAAAAGGGAATGCTTTCCACTATATTTCTTTCACTTCATATTTTCGTTCGAAAATGTGCAGGTACCATGGTGAAATGACGAACTTACGAAAAAATAAACAATTTCAATGTGTAAACTGCAAAATTTCTTTTGTGAAATGAGTTCCACAATATTTTTCACTCAATATTTTAAATTTTTCAGTTTGCGCATCAGAATAAAAAAGTTGCAATAATCCTAGAGAAGTAGAAAAGTTGTTTTTCCAATCAAAATCACGATAGTACAATCCTCAAGGAAAAGTGGAAGGAAGGAAGAAAAATACTTTTTCGTATGCATGTTCACCTTTATTTTACAATCTTGTTGTCTCATAAGATTGTACAACAAAATAAAACTCATCCATATCCAACAGATGTGATCGCTGCGTCATTATTGTTAAATATAACAGTATTCTGGTTCATGCATCCTATTCTTATATTTTAAACAATATAAATTCACTGACAAAGTTTCAAGGTTCATTTTAACAACTTCGACATGATTTCAATTTCACTTTATCACGATCCAACCTTTTCATTACCAACAAGTGCACCTCACAATGTTTTTGTTTTCAATTTATTTTATCTGGATCGTAATACTTTCAATTTAAAAATAAATCGTGATCACCAGCTTTTTTTTTTATTCAAGCTGGATACGCCTGTCTGATAGTAGGTACCTAACTAAAAAAAAAAAGAACGAATGTCGCATGATAAACACGCGAAGGTCACATTAAGTAATGTTAAATAAAATTTAAAAATTTTTTTACAAATTTCAAGGTTTTTTAAATTTAATTCCAATTAAAATGATCTAAGAAAAGGATTGGTTGCTTAGGTAGTTTTTTTACATCGCGTAACTTATTAACATTTATTACTTTTGTTGTTAAGGATTACTAATTGAAATTAAATATTGAACAAAAACTTGTATCAGTCCAACGGATTCTATTGACGTGACTCAAAGTACATGATGTTGTTCTTGAAAAAAATTTATTGATTAAACACAAGAATTGCTGTTTAAAAATTAGATCGATTTAAGTTTTAAGTAGTGTCGTATTAAAAACCATTAAGATAAATGACTACAACAAATTTACTGTAAACATGTCTTTTGTTGCAACCCAACTGATGGTTCATTAAAAAAATGTCCTCGACACTTCAAACTCTTAAGTCTTCTTTTCGTCCATAAAAAAAAATCAATTTCAAACTAAGTATCTGGAGACATAGACATCACCCTATATTCAAGTCTCCACTCTAGCGCCATCTGACAATCTTTAAGTTAACTTCATTATCACCATTTTTTTTTTTAATGTTTGTCTTCATTTAGCAAATTCAAGTGCTATTTTTGTAAATTGTTATCTTTTCTTCAAAAACGACTTATTTTTTGTTTGTTTTTCTATAATAAAGCCTTCATCTTCTTTTCCTTGTGAATTGTTTATACACAAATAAAAAAAAAACACACACACTTCTTCATAGCTTCATTAAATCTTTCGTAGTTTTCTACTTTATTCATTAATTTTTAGAAGCTAATTGAATTTTATTGTTTCTTCTCACAGTCTTTTTACACCACTTCTTTCATCCGTCCTATCATCAATTTCGAGTCTTTAATTTCAGACAAGAAAAGGAGGTGTTTGAAGACCTCTTTAAAGTGATTGCTGCTTTGAAGTACTTTTTTGTTGTTTATTCATAAAAACAATCCAAATTAAGGGGAACTTCGTTTTGTTGGATTTGATTTTTGAATAAATATTGCGGTCTATTTTTATGCAAACAAAAACAATCAATAAAAACTAATTTCTCATTTAAAATTCAAGTGAAATTTACTTGAAGTCACTGAATTTGTATCTTTTGCAAGTTTAAAAATGAAAAAATAAATATTTGCCCTACTTTGGGGATTTCGGGTAGGCTATAAGACTTCTCTCGCTTCTGTTTTATAAATCGATGCTTGAAATTTATTCATCTGAAAATTCAATTGTGTCACATGAAGATTTGAAATTACTTTTGCTTCATTTCTTTCGTTTTCAAAGATATTTTTTCGATTGAAAATTCTCGAACATTTCTAAGCGATCGCATTTGGAGTACCTTTATTTAAGACGTGTTGTTATTTGACAAATACAAATTTTGACACATATCTAATGTACCGAATATTGGGGCAAATATTTGCATACATTTCGAAATACCACAGCTGTTTTTATTTAAATAAAAGTGAACTGTTATATTGTTCATGCTACTTCACATTCAATATGAGAATTGAAGGTGTAAATTTAAACATTTCCTAGTAAAAACTTTTGAGTTGAAAAATTCAGGTAAAAGCAGTAAAAGATAAAGTTAAATTGGTGTGAATAATGATTAAAGGTGTGGCTAAAAATCAAGTGCAATGTGATCTGAATTTCAATTACTGTTTTTTTTTTATTTAATTTAATTTAATGATTTCTGGGTTTTTCAGAAGAGTTTTGATAAATAAATTGGAAAAAAAAATTTGATTTGGTTTGCTTTTTGATTCGTACTTTTACTGACTTGAAAATAAAATGATTAAATCCTGAACAATGGCCCGGTTTGAATAAATTAAATTTAATTTTGCAATAAATCAGTTTCTAAAATAATTTGGTGAGACACAAGAAAGTTGACAGGCTAACTTGAAAACAAGACGTTTTGTCACCCATACGATTTCTTGTCGGTGATCCAATAAGTTATTTTCCACACGAAATTGGAACGCAGTAGATTCGGATGTAAGACTTACTAGCACATATCTTGAATGCACAATTGAAATATTCGATTTCCGAACAACTGGAAAGACTAGCAGAAAAATTCCAGCGACTAATTTAATATTGCAAAGTACGAATATATTATTGAAAATAAAATACATATTGTTGTTCGATTTTGGACAGGAACGCCAATTTAGAACGCCGGCTAAAGACAACCTGTCAAAGCATACCTAAAACATTCGTGTGGTGCGGCTAAAGAAGAAAGCTCTATATTGAAGAAGAAGAAACTGTAGTATGTTAGTTAGGATCGAGGTAGTGGTGTGGTGGGAATCCTTAGCAGTGAAAATATTGGCCATAAAGGAGAAATTTTTTTGTGATAAAATCATCTGTTCAAACATAAAAACTGTAGTCAAGCTATGGGCCTTAGGCTTCAGCTCTGAAGGGCAGACAAATATTTGACGAACTCAAGCGAGCATTGCGCAAAACCAAATTCATTTAGCTGTTCTGCTTCCTTGATGCTTACTACAGGTACTGCTCATGCATAGGGCATCTGCAGTTCGCTTTGATATGATAAGAGAAGACATTGAAAATTGAGTTTTTGACTAAATACATTTAGGAGGTTTATAATATTAACTTATCAATAGATATAAAGATATCCTACCATCAGATCTCAAGGGGTTCAATTCGTTTGTATGTGCTTATTTTGAAGATTTTGAACATAAGCTCATCAACATTAATGTATGACCTAAAAAAGATTTGCAATTTTACTAAGTGCAGTCAAGGCAAATCTTGGAACTATCTGTAGTAGGGCTTTAAAAATTCGTCCCTATTTTAAAGTAAAAAAGTATTTCACATGACTCATTGCCGCTGAATTGAAGCAAAGCAGTTCTATCTTTGTCGGATGACCTTATCTTACAAAGACCTTTAAATATTGATCAATTTGATAAGCAACTCCCATTAATACGAACCCGCGTTAACTTGAGTCAACACCACTCTTGCATAAATCTCGGCAATGACTTACGGTACGACCTTGCATCATTGATTTTCGGTAATGTTTATGAAGTTAATGTTAAGTTAATTTTAAGTTAATTTTAAGTTAATGTTAAGTTAATGTTAAGTTAATGTTAAGTTAATGTTAAGTTAATGTTAATTTAATCTTAAGTTAATGTTAAGTTGATGTTAGGCTAATGTTAAGTTGATGTTAAATTAATGTTATGTTAATGTTAAGTTAATGTTAAAGTAATGTTAAGGTAATATCGAGTAGTTTCTTTCCAAACGAAGTTCAGTTTGACTGTTCTGGGAGCAAATCAGCTTCCCTTTTAAGCTTGTCATGGAGCTGCCATTGAAAATGTGCTTTTGAATGCAATGTGAGGTAAATTATAATCCTCGTCCAGCTGAAAAAGAGCTACGTTCATGTCGACAAATCCCCAGGTCTTTTTCATCAAGTATAATCGTCTTTGACGTCAGCCTTCTCAACCATTTATTACATTAGGCACACTATTTTGTAGACTACTTCTATGCAAACAAAAATCCTGTTGTTCTTCCGTATACACTTTTCACCCACGTGACTAGTCTATTTTTATAGCATGTCATTAAATATCTTTCAGATAGTATTTTTAGAATGTCCTTCTAAGTCCAGACTGGGACATCAAACACACCCAAAATATAGGACTTTTACTATGTTAATATCCTGTGCGTGCTTAATGCTATTAACTTTAGATCGTTCGTTCAAAAAATCTTCTTCCTTCATTCTTAATATTTCAAATGACGTATCAGCAGGAATCGTCTACACAAAACCGAACAAATTCCTTTAAAGTCTCAATACTATTTTCGATATTGACTTTAAGGAATGTCCATCACCCTGCTGTCCATTCCAGCCGAAGTATTTTCAAAAAATCCTGTCAAAGTCAGTTAAAATATCTGAATGGAATCTACTTTCGATGTTCCTGTCAAAAAAATATCACAAAAACATGATAAACCGAGAGGTCGGCAAAAACTAAATCTCTACACAACCCCATTAAAGTAAAAAGAAAACTTAAAAAAAAAAAAAGACCAGTTCAAAATACGAAAAACAGGAAAAATGAGAGCAAAGTCTATTAAAAAGTTTTCCATTTTTTGTTCCGAAGCATCCTTTTGGACGCGAGAGTTCGAAGGGTGGAATAAAGTAAACAGTTTTCGTTCGTTTTAGTCTCCCACTTTCACCCAACACGAACGCCACCCTCTGCAGCGCTCCCTGTGGATGTGAACTAGAAATTATGTTGTTTGCTTTCGCAGTGAAAAGGATACAATAACAGAACAACGAAATAAGTAGACCTAGTCGTCCTGTGTGCATCGTTTTATATCTTTTTTCTCCCTGAATGCAATGCATTTTTATTTGAAAGTTTTTTCCTTCCGCACCTTTTTGAAAAGCAAGGAATGGTTTACCAGGGATGTCAATGACTTTTCGTACTTTTGACACAAATAACAAAAATGTTCTGCATCTTTGAAGATATGGGTAGAAAAGGATCTATCGCGTAGACTTGGTGGCGTCTGGCATTATGGAGCCTGTGCCAAATTGTGTATACCTACCCACTGAGTTCGCATCCCTGATGTCCTTATATAATAATAATACTTTAAGACTTTCTAAATTTTTCATGGCACGAGGAAGAACAACAACGAACTTGGGTGGCATGGCGGGGACTTTCGTAGTGCATCCTTTTTATGCAAAAACTTTATAAAAGAAAAAAATAGAAAATGGATATTCCTTGGACATTGTTGTTGTTTTATTCCATTGAAGAAAAAAACAAAACAAAACATAATCCCTTGGTGCTGTGCTTAGTGGTGGCAATGCCATCGTAACTAATTGCTTTTGAAAAGGATTGACGTGGAAGCTCTATTTCTCTTGGGTTTTGTAAGACGGTTTTGTTAATGGAATTTTCTTTGAATGAAATGCCATTTCCTGAATTTCACAAAAGAACTACGATGTATAATGGCACTTGTGGAATAAGGAACAAAAAACGAAGTGGGTTCTTTTTGATGGATGACGAACTAGTTTTCTGGTGATGTTTTGACAGATGATAAGGATTGTAAGAAATACTATGGCTCTTCTGAGAGGGTTTTTGATATTAATGGATTTTAAATTTAACGAGATCGGTGGGCTTAGGCTTACATTAGATGAGGTCTTACATGTTCGAAAATTGATAACATTAAAAAAATATAAACAAAAACGCGTCATTGATTTCGAAAATGAAATGTCAACTCAAATCCTTTGAGTTACAAAATCCATTTTAGGGCATAAACACAATGGAAAGTCGAAGCCATAGCTGCGAGATATGTCACAAAAATGTGCTTGTCGCAGAATACAAAGAAGTTTTCATTTTTATTTTCTATTTTCACCTATTTTCACAAAATCAAGCCCAAGTACTCACCTCTTGTAAAATGCTAATTAATGCGTTCCACAATTACTTCTAAGCAATATTTTTAGTTATACAATTGGAAGTCCATCACATTGACAGATCTAATGGGACGTGGATGAGTGTGACATTTGTCAAATATTTTGTTTTGACTGAGAACTACATATATAAGCTGTGGAAGGTAAAAATAAGAATTGTCGAAAATTTTGCACTAACTGTTAAAAGTTAACCAATTCTTCTGACTCTAAATGACAGCTCCGAGTGCCGCAATATTTTGACATGTACTTAAGCTTAGACGTCATTGTATTCTTACAGTTGTTGTATTTGATTATTTAAGTTGTCAACAGAGTTTGTAACTGTTAGAAGATTTAAGATTTTGCTTTTATTTAATAGTTAGGTACTTTTGACAATTATTACTATCGAGGCCGTAGATACTAGTTTGGAGTAGTATTTATAACAATAGAACTTCGTATCATTGGAAAAACTCAAGGCCGGATATTTGAAAATAGGAACAAGCAAACATTATGGTAACGTCGAAATTCAACGAAACGTTTGGTTGAAAACGCTGTAGTCAATTTGCACATATCAGTTTCGCCACTGCAACATAAGGTGAGTGAATTGTCAAATGCAACTTTTTTACGTTTTGGGTTTCCAGTTATCTGGGTGACACCTATCTCAAAACATTTTAATTAAATAAGAGAATCGACACTATGGCGAAACTTACAACAAGAAATCATGCGAGTAGACACTACCTTGTTTCGAAAATCACACCTGCCAAATTTTCGTTTCCCACTCTTAGTGTTTGCATATGTAAATAAAGCAAATAAACTTTTGCGAATAGAAAGAGTTTGGACCCTTAAGTATGTATGTTCTCAGGGTGGTCCATATTACCCTATTTTGCTTAGTTTTTTTGATATATTTTTCTATTAACAATTTATTATTATAGAATTTTGGCATTTTGTAAACATTTCTTATTTTGTTCTCTTTGCAGGTAAGTCTTGGATAATGAAATCAGTCATTTAGAATGACAAGTAAAATGCTATACACTAATCATGAGTAGGTTGTATGTTACTTATAATTTTCTTATTAAGTCTCCCGCCCTAAGTCTAACCTTATGCTATTGAACTGAAGTATCGAATATGTATCTAAAGACTTTGAACATTTTCAAAGCAAATTTGAGAAGTAAAAACTTACAACAATGTGGACATTTCCTTGTCCACCCTAACATTAATGAATGATTTATTACTAAATTTATAAGGACCGTCATTAAAAGGTCTGCAATATACGAAAATCACCCTCTTTCTTTGGATTTTCGCAAGGGTCCTTTTACAGTATTTTGCAAAGCCATGTGTTATTTCCCCACCCCCCAATTCGACAATTCCACTCATCACTGCACAATTTCCTGTTGTTTACGATGGTTAAAGGTGGTTAAGGGGCTGACAATCATTTTCTACACAACCGCTGGCTCCGCTCTAGCAGCATAAACTACAAAAGTATCAATTCGAAAGCTAACTTGAGTATAGTCGTTATTGGCAGGGAATTGACAGCTGATTAAAATAAAGTGCCAATACAGAATTCTTAATGAGGAATCTAAATCGCAGACATAAGTTTTACCGCAACTTGTGAATAATGTATAAGTTCCATTGACCCCAAAAACTGAGCTCTTTGAATGCACTCACTTATACTAGGTATGTATGACGTTTAAATCTTCTTTTTGACACGAGAAACTAAAAGCTTTTTTTTGTTTTGTTAAATCCAGCCAATTGACCCCGTTAATGACGTAGAAATGCCAAGCGTCTATGCTCTCATTTTGTGTCTCCTTTGAGTTGTGATTTGTCATTCTGTGTTTTTTTTTTTTTAATTCTTTTCTGACATCTTTATGCGTTTGAGGGACATTTTTGTGTGTTGACATAATTTTGTGTCTATTTTCAACTAATGTCATGTTTTGTATATTTATTTTTGTCAACTTATTTTGCCGAGCCTTAAATGTAATTAACAAAGCAAACCTTCCCCAGAGACAGGCCTATAGCGGCCTGTACACTGTACTCTACTACATTATTATCCGAAGTCACCAAACTGGAACTTACAAAAAAGTTAAATATTTATCTATGAACGCACCCCAATTAGTGTTAATCACATACTTGAGACCAAATTACTTGGCGTTGTAAGTTCATTATGAATAGAGTTTTCAGTTGACGTTTTTAACGTCAAAGTCAGTATACTACATAGTCAGCAGCAAACTGTGAAGAAACGTCAACTTTTTGTTTGATGATTTAATTTAATTTAACCAAACACAATCATGTATAGCTATTTTTTTTTTTGTTAAAAAATTTGCATTTATTTTTGGAACTTTAATTTAAACTTTGTACGATAGAGAGAGAGATATGGAGAAAGAAAAAGACTCAATTACATGGCAATCAACAAGGCTGACGTATTAGGCCTAATATGCAACACTTGTGCTTGTCATATCGATCTTGTTAGGGAGAGGCTTGTTTTCTGGCGGTTTTCAGTTTTTATGTTTTTAATTTGAAAATGTGTTTTTATGTTTTCGAATATGGTGATGGTGATACGTTTGATTGAATATGTCTATCACAATCATGTTAACTTAAAGTTTATGTAATGGAGCTGCAATATAGCTTGAAAGATGTTCTTGAGAATCTAAAAATATATTTTTTCTTAGAGTGTAACTGACAGAACCATTTAAATTGTTTGGATATGACATGAAAACTTAATTAAAGGAATTTTTTTTTTCAATTTTTATGTTTCAAAGATGATAAAGTGTTGCACTTTGAAGTGGAATTTTTTTTTCTCTTCTTAGGAATTGTGTAACTTAATCTGAATTTGTGGATGTTGAATGCGTATGATGTTTTCAAAGGGGGTTTTGAGCAAAATAAATGTGTTATATTTTAATGTGGTGAACATATTCGAAAATTGATTAGTTTAGAAGGATACATTTTTAAATTATAAAAAACAATGGATAGCAGGATTTACAAGTACTACTATATTGTCATTCTTTGAAAATTAGTCTAAGACTCACATTTTTTATATACAATAACTAAGTGAGCTTGATTTATTATCTGAAATTTTTTGGAATTTGAATGCATACTTCTTACTTCTTGCTAGTGGCCTTTTCGAAGCCAAGTGAAGTGACAAATCCGCTTGAAAGTTCTAGAGCAACAAAGAGAAATGTATTTGGAATATGCATTGTGTTTTTTTTTTTTTTTTTGTTTAAATCAGATTTATACTCAGATGTTTTTGAATTAATAGTGAGGAAATTATTTTATTTTTTAAAACGGGTCGATACAACAACAAAAAAAAGTGCGTGCGAACAAAGTACACATGTCAGAGGTGAAACTTCTTTGGCAAACTAATTTTTATTTTTTTGCACCGCATCAACCGATCAGTGCAGCTTCTTAAGTCCGCTTACCCGCCTAACACGTTTGATATTATACACATCACATTTGCGCTCATTTAACCACATACCAAGTCACATCCCCGCTACCCATCAATCTATTTAAAACCATCAACCACCTGACTGCCAATGATGCCAGATGAAATATATGAATTCCCTCCGGATTCGAAATAAAATCCCACTAACTTTGTACTGTAGGGGAAAAAAACACCATATTTTGTTTAATAGAAAGTTTAAAACTAAAGCCTATTCAATGCATTTTTCAAAAAAAAAATCACTTTAGACCCGCACGTTCGCACTTGCGTCAAAAATTTGGTATCCCAGTTTCAAACCGTAGTCAATTTGATCGCATTGCAGTCAACTCGTTAAGTTTGCGCATGTAATTAAGTATTGAAAGCACACTAAAGCACACCTAAATGCAATCGATTTAAGACCAGTTTGAAACTGGAATTGCAAAATAGTTTATTTTTATTTAAGCCTTATTTGCACATATTTTTATTTTTGGTGATAAAATATATTTTTATTATTTATGTATGTAGGTATGTACCTATGTCGTACTGAATTGTCCTTAAAATAATATCACCCTATAAAATAACAATCCAATCGGAAATTTTCCAACCATGAAAACCACCAAACATTTTTTCTCACTACTTTACCCACCAAATAGTTTTTTTCTAACCATTTTGGTGGGAAAAACAACCAATCTGGGAACACTGCTGACTGCCTACAGTGGATATACGAAACACTTTTGTCTGCTAAGACACACCTACCGTCCCTGCTATTCACCGTTTTATTTTTAACCATCAGCCACCAAACTTCCCACAGTTGGTATGCAGAACCAGTTTGTGCTATTATAAAACAAACCTGACCTAACCTACAGCTCTCTCCCCCCATGGCACTGTGCGTGATGCGACGTTCGCTCTATCTCACTTTCTCTCTCGATCTTTCTCACTCGCTTGCTTCCTACTCTCGCTCCATGGATATGTGCTTCATGCTACTTTCGCCCTTTCTCACTCTCTGTCAATTGGTCTCAATCGCTCTCTCCATTTTCGGGGACGGAAGTCACGCTGGTTTCCGCTGCATTAGTAAACATTTTACCCCCATGCGCCTAAAGAAGTTTCACTTCAAAAAACATAATATTTTAGTGTTTTTGGTTTTCAAATAACTTTGGGACTATGACTTGAAAAAAAATAAAATGCACGACTGGGTCGCACGAACTTGCTCTTATGATAAGCAATTGCTTAGTGGCTGCATATATGGATTTAAAAAAAATCTAAATAATTTCGAAAATTCTTTTATTTTTTAAATTAGTTTAAGAGTTTTCTCGGAAAAACAAAGTATACAATAAAATTTCAAAGCTATACGTGAATCTAGGAAAAAAAAATATTGAAAATCGTTCGACCAGTTTTTTTTTAAAAAGGTTATTTTTGAAAAACTTTTCCAAAAAATATTTTGAAATTTATTTGGGTATGCAAATATATGGCAACCTGTAGTTTACATTTGAAAAAATAATTTAAAAAAAAATCAATATACCCGTTTCCAACATATTTCGAAAACCAAAAAATTTTTTGAAAAAATTATAAAAAATCAAAAAAAAAAGTTTTTGAAAAATTTGAAATACCATATTAATAAAATTATAAATGACTTCCTGTGGCCAAAATTTTATTGAAATCGAATGTATAGTTTACGAGAAAATTTGATTTGAAAATACTGGTTCTATGAGAGGTACCGTTATAAGACAAATTTTGAAAAATATTTTTTCACCAAAAGATAGATTGTCTTACAAAAATAGCATCCTGAAAGTTTTATCAAAATCGTTAGAGCCGTTTTTGAGAAAATCAATTTTTTTCTTCACGATTGTATGGCAGGTGCCGTTATTTTTGGGCCTAGAGCAAAAATAAATAAAATGCACGACTGGGTCGCACGAACTTGCTCTAATGAGTGACAGTGGTTTATGCGCTTGAGATTTTGATACAAATAAAATTTTCAAAATTCTTAAATAAATACTTAAACTAATTTGAGCTGAAAAAAAAGTACGCCATTTTATTTCTTGGATAAATTTGAATTTATGAGAATAAATTTAGAAAAATCTGTGGAGCGGTTTTCGAGAAAAAAAGTTTTTTTTGAAAAACTTTTTGAAAAAAAATTTCAAAAAAAAATCAAAAACGCCAGTTCATAGGTATTCAGCAAATACATTTATTTAAAATTTTTAAAAAAAAAATTAATAAGCAGTTTTCAGAATATAAATTTTTTAAATTTTTTTTTAAAAAATGCTTTTAAAAATACAAAAAAATATTTTTCAAAAATATTGGTATGCAATACAAATTGAGCTATCTACAGCTATATGTGTGTGAAATTTCGAAAGAATCGGTTGAGTCGTTTTCGAGATAGTCGAAAGCAAAAAAAACGGTCCTATGGAAAGTACCGTTCTTAGCCATTTTTTAAAACTTTTTTTTCAGCCATATGATTGGTCGTACCTAAAAAGCAACACTGATTTTTTTAATTAAAAATCGTTAGAGCCGTTTTTGAGAAAAATAAGCTTTAACGTAACGGTTGTATGGCAGGTACCGTTATTTTTTGAGCTAAAAAAAAAATTTCAATTTCCTTTCTGTACAATACCTAAAAAAGTCTATATACCAAGTTTGAAGCAATTCGGCCCACCCGTTTGGGCTGTAGGTCCAATACAGACAGACAGACAGACAGACAGACAGACAGACAGACAGACATACAGACGGACAGAATTTTTAGACCATCTTTTTTCGTCTTCGCTATCATCGTAATGTCATGTTTGATTGTTATCTCAAAAACTTGCCTTATAGTACCTATAATCGCAAGTAAAAATACGTTCCGAGGGACGGCCAAATAAATCCTAGATACCAAATTTGAAGCAAATCGGCCCATCCGTTCAGGCTCTAGAAGCGCGAACAGACAGACAGACAGACAGACAGACAGACAGACAGACAGACAGACGGACGGAATTCCCAGACCCACTTTTTTCGACTTCTCCATCATCGTAATGTCATGTGTGATTGTTATCTCGAAATTTTTTTTCTGCACGAATCCATAACTTGCCTTATAGTACCTATAATCGCAAGTAAAAATCATAAGCTAATGGGGTTTCATAATGTTTAAACATATTCTAAGACATGACAGAAATGAAGTAGTTGCAGTCGTCCACTTTGCTTTAACGGTTCATTATTTTTCACAGAGAATTGGAAAACATTCTTGATCCATCACCAACTGATTAATAAAAGTCTATTAGGTTTTCAATAAGGATGGGTAGATGTTGAAATGAAAACTGATTTTTACAATAAAGTTTTATCATTTGGACGTACTGTTCAGTCCTGTAATTTTTCATAGTAGTCTAAAAGGCTGCGCGCCTCAATATCCGCGGACAAAATATCCGGTTCAAAATATCCGCGACAAAATATCCGCGGACAAAATATCCTCGGACAAAATATCCGCGTCAAAATATCCGCGGCGCATAATATTACGGTGTATAAACAATGACCTATGTAAGGGGGGGCATGCTGCCCCCCTGCAACCCCCCTGCTTGGACACACTGTAGGACTTGGGGTAGGTGCGAGGTTGGATGTATTCGGATATTTTGCCCGCGGATATTTTGTCCGCGGATATTTTGTCCGCGGATATTTTGTCGCGGATAATTTGACCCGGATATTTTGTCCGCGGATATTGAGGCGTGTCACCGTCTAAAATCAGGTAGTGAAAAATAAACAACAGATTTCACGAAAATAAAGTGGCGGGAAAAAACCAACAAAAAAGCCTTAACATCATTTTGGTTCGAGTTTCCATTACTCTTTCACAAAGATCCAGCTGAATTTTTGCGATGTCCTGTGTTCAGGAAAACGCACCTGAAAAGTCTAGTGTGGTCGAATCGCATGTCAATCGGGCGTCCGCTTTCATCACGTACCGCCACCGTCCTCCTAGAAGAACATGATGCCTACTTCGATCTCTGTGGTTCAATTTGGGCCACAAAAAACTGATTACAATCGATCTGTAGCATTTACATTTGATTGTTACTGCCTCACCCACCTACTTTTTGAAAAATCTCTAGTTAAAGTAATATGCACTCCATTTAATGTTGCAAGTAATGAAGTACAAGTTCATTCAGAACTACATAGGACAAGAATTGATTACAGACCACATTTAAAATATGTAGCATTCTATTTTCCAAACCGCTGATTAGATTCTTAATTAATTCTTTCAAAGCTAACTTTGATTTTATAATTATATAGATATTATAATGATACCTAAACCCCATTGGCATGATTCAAATGGCTTAATTTTTTCAGCGAAAGTATAAGATTGATAGTTCCAAATTCATTTTTAATCGATATTCTTGAATTCCCAAAACGGGATTACTTTATCTTCACAATATAAAATTAACTTTCAATTAATTATCCAAATCTTCTCCATCGTTTTTTTTGTGCATCAAATTTTTTATTTTTCGTTTTTATTTATAATTCTGTCTTTGGTTGTAAGAAAGTAAAAGTGGTATTTAATTTAAACGTTGTGTGTGTGATAAGTGATTGGAATTAGTCTTCTTTCAGATTTATGTAAGAAAAGCTAATAATAGATAGAGATGCTTCTGCTATTGATTTGGCAATAAAATTGAAATCGAATAACTGACTCCTACACTTTCTCCGAATTCACTTCGTATAAATTGATTATAAATAATTGGATTCAAAATGACTTCAGACATTGGATTGGATGATTAAGTAATAATATTAGAAGTGGAACTGAAAGAAAAGAAAACATCTTTTAAAATAAATAATATACCAATTTTTTGATTTTTTATTTCGAAAATCAAAGAATAAGGGGAATATGCATAAGTTCAATGAAATCGCTAGAACTCTACATTCTAGAAAATATTCCCTGCAAACAACTGATTTTAGTTTTCTACTTTTAGTTTTTGTATCGGCTTCATCACCCATCAACACAAAATTGATGATCGAATAGTTTGACTGACCGACGAAACATCAGCAAATTAGGATAAGACAAACCATCTCCAATTGATTGAATAAGTTCAATTCATATAATTTATAATACCATGTTTCACATTTGTACTCTTAGTTGCACATCAGCTAATCACATTGGTCACACGAGATCACTTTGTCTTACTCTCCTTTTTGCATTTTTGAAGCTTCAAAAGACTCCCGGTATTTGTTGTAGGCACTTTGGCATTTCTTTTTTGCCAAAGATTTAATAAGATTCTATGAATGTAGGGCAAAACTTCGATTAAGAAAGCCTGCTTCTTACCTCTTGAAGAAGGACTCAATTTAAAATCACCCACTTAAGAATTAAATGTACCATTAATTAGGGGAATAGCGAAATATCACTCCCGATCTCCAAAAATCTCCAGCCCTTCAAAAAATCACCATCTTTCCAATCCCCTTTTTATTGCTTCCGTTCTTCAATCAAGCCCCCTAGCAAAGTGGTAACGAAATATTTACATCACTGTGAATACATAACTTGCTCCAAAAGGTAGTGCATATCTATAATTCAAGTGAACACATATGGTAATACCACACTTGAAGATAGTAATCGCAACTAACTTAATTATTACCCTACCATCATCACCATGTGTGTCCCATTTCTATCCTTTCCCCTAATTTACATAAATTATTCCCAAAAAATTGGCAAGGCCAACATAAAAATTCAAGCCTATACCCTCGAAAATAGAGCAATAAACTTTTATGAGTCTACGTGCCTTGTCAACAAATTAAATTATTTTTGGGAAGCCAACATTTCTCCTAAAATAAAATTCCAAAAATGACCCTACCTTACCCTCGATTCAGACTTTTTTTCACACAAAGCTTTAAGATTTGCATCTTTTGCACCCATAATAAACTTTTTTCGTCGAGTGAATAAAATTTGCATAGCCGATTTAGCGAAATCCCGTCTCGGCAATTCATTTCAAATTATTATATATACCGTTGTTGTGAAGTATTCAGCAGGCAAATCATTTCGCAGATACTTTACGACATTCACGTAAAAAAGTATAAAGAATAGACGTTTCGTGTAGCACCAAGCCCATATATTATGCCGAACCCATGGTTCGAAGCCTCTTTTGTGATACATTGAAGTATATTTCATTCGACATGCTCGTAGCTCCCATTCTTCAAAAATGCGAATGCGACCCTTTACAACTTCCTCCATTAAAGCCATCGAGTCATCCCCTTCCCCAAAGGAGCCACCCAACCATAATCATCATTCCCTTTGGGAAGTTGTACATATTTCACTCGGCCCACAGGGTGGGGATATGCGTTTGCTTATTTTATTTTTGTCTCCCTTTTTAGTATACGCCCGAATTGAATCGAACACAAAAAGAAGAAAATAAACCTTTCGCGTTTCGCCCTAAAGTTAACAGGACTTCAGCTTTAACCACGCCAAATAAAATGTTCCTTCCTCTCGACAGTCAGCCGGCACCTCATCACATGGACAGAATTTGTATCGATTTTTACCATCCTTTAAAATCTGTGAATGATGGAGTACGACAAGGGGATGATTTCCTTGTGAATTTTTCAACAACAAAAAAGAAGGGTACATTTACTAAGCCCGTTTTATTATGCTCCCGAAACGGGCAGATGTAACTCTTGCACTGGGATTCCCTTTGGAGAACGGTGTTTTCATTCGGGTGTCCTCCGGTCGGTCGCCTTTACATAAGGATTCTCCCCCGAAAAAAAATCGAGTCAAAATGAATTCCACTGGAATTCTGCACGGGAAATATGGAAATCTTGATTGTGTAGGTGTTGAGTTATAGTGTTGTCTCTTTGGTATATGTGTGTAAATAAAGGAACATTAGTTTATATTGCTATATTGCTTGCTACACTAGTTCAAGGTTACTGAGACGACGCAATTTGTACCTGGCGCTGCCGCTCACTATATTGAATCATTCTCAACTCAGTTCTCATGTCATAAAGCATTTCGCAGCCTTTAATTTGGATAAAGTTTAGTTTGAATATTTTAATTTTTTTTGTATCTTTAATTGCAGCAATTCCATCCATGTTTTTCTATTACTTTTATTTTTGTTGAACTCTTAACGATTTTGCAAAAGTTTCTGGGAGAGTCATTATAATGTATTCGAAGTCGAAAGTCAAACTAAGCCACAAAGTGCACAAATAGCGCGCACACGTGTGGCAAAAATTGTAGCAATTTTCCGGTGAGTGAACATTCTAATGTCGTTTGCGCATTAGGGTGGTGGTGTTTGGTGGATATAACTTTTACTTAATGAAATCATTTGCAATTTTTGCAAATTACCAAGGTCGTTCAGCGGAGCGTAATATTAAGATGCCAAAATTTGGTACGAAGGTATTTATGTTAAAGGTGTGCATTTTTGGATGAATTATCATGGGATTTTGGGATGTTCGAAATGATGAGGAATTTCGCTCAAAAATGAAATTGAGTTATTTTGCGTAATTTCGTAAATTTGGATCACCCTGTGGGTTTGAAGAATACGTGCATTTTAGTTGATCTAATGGGAAAAATGTTATTTGGCTGAATCAAATGAAATAGATATTTATGTGGAGTGCTTCTTCTCTTGAAGGATATCCATGTTCTCAAGCGAAGAAGTGAACAATTTTTAAAGTGTACTTACATAAATCTTTTCTTGTCGAATGTGATTTGGAGGAAAATTGAACATCCCCTTGGTTATTGCACACGGAAGTAGCTTTTTTTTTCAAATGCCTTTGAGTTCATAAAATTTGGTCATACATATTGTTTTTTGATCAACTTCTTGAAACTGAAAGAAGTTTCCGAATGTCCTCAGACCCAACTATGAGGTGAAAATCGAGATGTTATAGATGAAATTTTTATTGAAGGAAGAAAATGACCATATTGGTATCTTTTTCGAAATATAACTATTGATCCAACCAACGATATCAAATGTTGCAGAAAATGCATTCCGTACAAAAGTGTGCTTTATATTTCTGTCTTGACGCTTAATAGTACGGAGATACTAGCTGTATTTATAATTTGAAAATCTCAGGAGTTTTCAGATCTTTAAATAATAAAAACGATTTCTCCGAAAAGTTGCAAATACAGACGATTCGGAATACTCTTAAAAACACGAACAGCTCCGGGGAACCAAACACTAGTTAGTGACTTACACATTTGTATTTGTGCGTTCATACCCTGCAGAATTGAAAGGGACATACAATATATCGCCGGATCAACAACAACAAGTCTTACTCTTAGAGGATTTCTCAATTCCTTGCATGAGCCATGAGACTTAGGTATACTCAGGGATAGTCAGACACCCTTACTCCTACGTCATGAGGCAATTGCGAATTGTTGATTCTCAATGGGTTTCTGAGTTCTGTCTTTAGTGTTAAAACTAGAAATTTTGCCAAGGCAAATGTCCTTTTTGTCGACTTTCCGTTACATTTCCAATAAATAAAACTTTACAGTTCTGAAGTATTTCGTTACCGAATAATCGTGAAGTGACCATCAGAAATATTGTGAATTGTCCAAAACATTGTGAAGCTTACGTCAGTACTTTATACAGACCACAAAATTCCGCTACCTCAAACTGATCATGCTCATGCTCACACGTCTAGGGCTAATTCTAGCTTCACATAATGCTTTGTTGTTGATCACATACCTTTCAAATGAATGGCACCTTGGAAGCACTACTATTTTTCGAGTAAAATCCATTTTGAACTCCTCACCATCAGCAAAGATAAAAATCTGTTTTGTCTATCTACTTGCATGCAAGAAAACCATGCTTTCTTACTTAAGGTGGCGAGGACAGTCCATTGTGGACCACGACCTCAACCAAAAATCCTCCTCAGCTAAGCCGGTCCCTAGACAGTGGCCTCCAGTTGCGCACACCAAGTTGGTTGAGGTCGTTCTCTATTTGATCCACACCTTAGATGGGGTCTTCCAGATAACAATGCAAGGCTGTAATTAAGAGTAAAGTACCAATAAGGCCTCCCTGCGGTATGCCGATTACAATTAAAGGCTATACAATGATGCCTACCTTTTGACTGTATTAGCTTATTTGTAAATGCTAGTATACTATGGTATCGATACTAGCAGTGTGTCCCGGCTGTAAGACTAAAGTTGTTTGGCATTCTATATTTCTTTATTTGAATTGTATAGGTATACTGGAGTAAGAATTTGACATAGCCTTCCAATAGCTTGTTTATCAAGCGAATCCTTAGAATTAAACTGCATTGCATTTTTTTGCTTATTTTACTCAAACCTTAAAGGAATCGCACCCATAACAACCATGGTCTAACTAAAAGATACGCAAAATTATTCCAGACAAAGAACAAATATTTGTTTGGGTTACGAAAACAATGCTTCCTTTTAAATTATGCAAACCTTTATGCAACAAAAAAAGAGAAAAAAAAAACTGCCAAGTTAATTAAGCGACTAACGAACTTACCACCACACAGACCTATAGCTCCTGGATGAAACTTTTCCATTATAAAATAAAGAAAACCTTACAAAATGTTACAAAGGCAAGCAAAACTTCAACAATAACGTTCCCATTTGTAAAGGTATGAACTTTAAATATACAAAGTCTGTTGCCCCTCAGGGGTCTCTTACTAAGCAAACAATGTAACGAATATAGTTTCGCATTAAATTGGAAAAAAGAAAGAAAAAATATTTCAAATTGCTTTTCAATGCAAACATGGATTATGCACACCCTGCTGACTGAAAGAAATAACTAAAAAAATGCTGAACAAAAATTTAATTTTCTCTCAGTTTTGCGTCGAAGTAATAAATTCACCCACCACAAGCCAACACAGTAGAACACCAACAAACAATGTTTTCCACTCCTTTCAAGCCACTTCTGCGAAATTTGTCAACATACAAAGTATAGGGACGTACCACAAATGCAACAATGTTTACATCACGAAAACTATTAAAATTAAGAATGCCATCATGGCGATGGAGAACGTGATCGATACACCAACCAACAAAAACAACAACAACAAAAATCAGAAAACTTTCCTATCGCAATAAGATACAACAAAATGTGTTTATCACGACCTTAAGTGAAACAAAAATAATGTCCCTCTCGTCGCAGTCCTGTCCATTTGGGCCACAAAAAAATCCAGTCCCCTGCGATGGCGATGAAAGTTACATGATAAAGATATACAAATGTAGGTTAAGCCCGGATTAAAAAATGTCCTGTCCTTAATTAAAAGAAGCACCATGCCTTACCTACTTGCCAAGCCATGCGGAAATGAAGATGTACCTATTAAATTCATTGCCCCTATTAAGGACTAGCATTTCCCGCCAAAAGCCACCCACATTTTAATAGTTTCCATAGCTTAAACTGCTAATTGTTTTTTAATTGAAGGTCGACGTTGGCGCTGTTTGTTGATGGATGAGCATGAGCATGAGCAAACTATGCAAACCATCCAACAACCATTTCTGCGTCTCGTCGTTCTCGTTGGCCACTAATGGAAGTCCATATTTTTGTTTTAAGAACGATGTATCTACGACTATGTCTCTGATGGTCTACAGAAGTGTATATCTTATTTGTTGAAAAACAAACGTTTTATCTCCTGACTTACTCAAGCACTCATAGTCTCCTAAAACAATCCACAGAGCTCCATTAGTATAAATGGCGACGAAATGCCGGTCGCGTCATTAGATGATAAATCGCTCAGTTTAGAGGTCGCCACTGTCGTAGTTTCTATCTAGCACCATTCGTAAATCACTAAATTACAATTTAGCAACAAAAAAATGGAAACAAAAAAATACAAAAATAAATAAAAAACGTAAAAGTTAGATAGTTAACTGCAAAGCTTAATGAGAGTATCTATGGGCTTATGGAGTGTAGCGAATTTCTTTTATTATTATTTTTCACCATTTCCGAGTGTGCTTGGAAACAAAATTGGCGAAAAAATATGATTTTATAGTTTTTTTTTTATTATAAAATTTGCACCGCAATATTGAAGCCAAGGTCAGAGTCAGAGGAGCCTCCTTTCAATCAGAGTTGTTCTAGCTTCGGAGCTCCAAATGGGCATAAATTAGATTCGTGTGCTTTTTTTGACGAATGGCGGTGGCGCTGACGACGCGACGTGACGCCGCCGATGATGCGATTTCGACGTCAAAATTAATGACTCTTCGCCACGAAAGGCTGCGGAGCATGAAAATCGTGTTGATGACAAGTTGAGTTGAATTTTGAAGAGAAAAATGATTCAATTTGATTCGTCTTTTTTTTTTGGTTGTACTCTCTTTTGTGTTGTATCTTTCTGTTTATAATCCAAAGATAGATTGTGGTTCTTTGATTAGGAACATCAATCATAGACGGATCGGATACCCCCAAGTACCGTTGACTTAATAGTGATTGGTTTTTGTGGCTTTCTTTCAAAGGAAAATATAAGTGCTACGGCTCAAGAGTCGTTGCAGTCGTTAAAAAAGCATTTTTTTTTGTTCTCAAATGAAGAAAAAGGTTGGAAGAAAGGTTTGGTTACAAACTTAGACTTAAAAGTATCTAATTGAGTTCTAGAATTTCGTCGTTGCAGTCGTTAAAAAAGCATTTTTTTTTGTTCTCAAATGAAGAAAAAGGTTGGAAGAAAGGTTTGGTTACAAACTTAGACTTAAAAGTATCTAATTGAGTTCTAGAATTTCTTTGTTGTTGTTGTTGTTGTTTGGTTGGAATAATGACCTACTTTTTCTTTCTGTGAACGTAAAAAATTGATTTCGGAAAGAAAATTTAAAATTTCATCAAAAATTTTACGTTTTTTTTTTTAAAGGTGTTAACAACTGATTTATAGTTTTGTTAAAAAAATATTTTTGGAATTTCGGAAAGACAGTCAAAGCTTGTTTTTCTTTGACTTTTGATAAACTTAAACAAAGTTGCATCTGATGCAAATAAAGATAAATGAAAGCCCTACCTACGTCTGAAGTATTGAATTTCTTCGTTTTTAATTAATCATTTATGATTGATTTTGTTTTATTTTGACCTTTGGTTGGATAATTTACAGAATGTTGTATGAAACCATTAAAATTGATGATATTTTGTAAAAATTACAAAACTTGGAACATCCCACAAGAAAGTTTTCACCATGAAAGAAAATAACTTGATTCCCATGGAAATTCAAATTTGAATAAACTATCTTTTGACCTATGTTAGGCAAGAAAATTCATCAAACAATAAAAATAAGATTATGTTAAGAAAAAAGTGATAAGCAAAATGAATCTTTAGTTGATGAAACAAAAAAATGTTTGCCTGCTTCTGCTCCGAAGTGCGACTGAAGTTTACTCTTTAAGCTGTGTTCACACACAGAGGAATGTATTGTGTTGTGTTCATTCCAGACACTATAATAGTCAAGACTCAAGACTTTGGGACAAGACATAAATTGTCATACACAGACATACAATACAGACCGCCAACTCGTACTCCTCTTGCCTGAAAACCCCTTATTTTATTGGTTTACTATTTAAAATTCACGGCTAAGCTTAAAGAAGAGCTTTCACATACTCAAAATATGTAGAATGCACATGTAGCTTGTAGGCAAAGAGAGAAACTATAAAGAGTTTGAGGTCTGTATTGTTTGTTTGTGATATCTATGACAGACAAGTGTCTTTTTTTCTGAGTAAGAGATTGATCTTTCTCTGCAGATAATGTCCAGTATCTATTTTGTACCCAATTACTTTTCCAACGGAATCGGTGGCAAGGTAATAAATTCCTCATAGTGCAAAGAAAACTTTTTTTTATAATTTCATCTTCATTATCTTGCTGCCAAGACCACCCAATATCGATTTCATGCAATTTCGTTGAAAATATTGAGTTCTTGTGTGGGATAAATTTACTACGCCATTTCCTATAAAGCTTTGAATTATATTAAAAGAAAACTTAAAAACGTAGTCCAAACTAAACTAAAGTGCAGGTCCAATTTTCGATGACTCTCCAACATTTTTGACTTGGCCGTATATCGGCAATGACACATCGAATGTTGTCCTCCAAGTGGTCAATCGTTTCGGGATTATCGGCGTAGTCTACCGATTTCTTATATCCCCAAAGAAAATAGTCAAGCGGCGCCGGCGTTAAATCGCACGATCCTGGAGGCCAATTCACAGAACCAAAACGCGAAATTATACGTTCACCGAACGTTTCCTTCAGCTATGTGACATGTTGCACCGTCTTGTTGAAACCACAGCTTCTGCACAACATGGTTGTTCAATTGAACCAGGAAAAAGTCAGAAATCATGGCTCTATACCGGTCCCCATTGACTGTAACGTTCTGGCTAGCATCGTTTTTAAAGAAGTACGGACCAATTATTCCACCATCCCATAAAGCACTCCCAACAGTCAGTTTTTGTGGATGTAACGGTGTCTCAACATACACTTGAGGATTATCATCAGTCAAAATACGACAGTTTTGTTTATTGACGTATCCAATCAACCAAAAGTGCGGCTAAACACCGTAAAATGCACAATTTGGAAGCGTTTTTCAGACTTCAGTCTATTCATGTCAAAATGAAAAACCAATCTTAATATAAATCACATGACAGCTGACAAAATGGCCGCCAGTTAAAAAAGTGTTGCCAAATTAAAGTTCTATCCCTCTAAAAAATAAAAAAATGTGTTATATGTTGACAAATATTTCAAAAATGTATGTGTTGCCCGCAGTTGGCGCGTCGATCGAATGTGTTTTGAATGGTTAAACTTTGCACATAGCGAATAAAAAACTTGAAAAAAGCAAGCTCCACAAAAAAAAAACAGATATTTATCTGCTAAGTCTAAAGGTAATCGACTAAACCGGAACCGAAAGACAGACAAAAAAAAAACCGACCACCATTTTGACTTCTGGAATACGAAGTCAAAATGGTGGTCGGTTTTGTAATTTGTAATTGTAATTGTAATATAATAATCAATTCGATTTAATCTCGATTATTAATTATGGAGAATGGGAGTCACGCTTGATGATCTGAATCGTTAGTGCCGCCATTGAGTAGAAATCCCATCATCGTAAACAAGCTTTAAGTCAAAATACAACGGTTGATTTGAAACTTTTTCAAAGCTTTAGTTGCGCGACTATTGAACAGTAGTATTTGTGTGTTTAACGAAAAGTTCTGTTCCAAAAATGTAGGAATCTACACAGAATTTTGAAGCCTACAAAAACTGTTGTCAAATATTTCCAAAAATCTACCTACTGATTCTTTTTCAAATTAGGTAGGTACATATTACAAAAAAATATTAAAAATAATTTTTCAAAAATATTAATCGCAGCAACTAGGAGATTTGGAGTTTCAAATAATAGTTCCGGGATATAAAATTATATAACCATCATCATAATAAGAGCTGTTTTTATGAAACAAAGTAGGTATTTTTTCTAACGGTAATGTAATAGTATTGTGAAATTATTTAAGTCATAAATTTGTGAAGTGAAGTTTCTGTTTTGACAAAAATGCTTTAAAAATGAAAGAAGCCCTAAAAACTATCTAAAACGTACACAAAATTAAAATATGATCCAAATTACTGTTTCGAGAATAGACTTTTCACAATTTTATAATTGATTTCTTTAAAATATGTACCTAATTACGAAAAAATCCGAAAAAAGTACCTACTTTTTACAATTATCCAATGAATTTTGAGTTAATTAATTAAATTTAAAAAATAAAATTATAAAGCTTCTTCTTGGATAGTTAAAAAAAAAGATATTACAAAATAATTAACACCAAACAGGTTGATAATTCCATCTGTCAGAGACATCTCATAAAACCAAACAAAAATCCCTTTCGACAAGAACTAACCAATAAAAAAATTAATGATCTGGAAAACATAATATCAAAGAAAAAGTTAATTTACAAATCCCAGAGGAATATATATTGTGTGCGCCTTGTTAACACGTTCAACACACACACAAACAAACAGTAGATACAAACCATCCGCGAGTCACCAATTATTGTATCCGACAGATACAAATAAAATTACATAGAAGAAATGTTCAAATAAATGTTGGTTGCATGAATGGATCTTGCCATTCAAGTGACTGCACTGAACTGCGGCGCGGCGTGTTTGGGGAATTTATCGGATCGCTTCGCTAATTGCAGTACACGGTACACATTATGTGTGTCTATTCTCCCGGGGGAATACACCGACGAACAAAAGCCAAACCACACCAAACACCATGATTCCGATAGACCATCGCAGCATCATCATCTCCAATGTCCAATCTCCAGCTATAGTACTATAGTAAGGTATCTCTGGGTTGCGGATTTTTCGCTTCTTCTGCGAAATTCCTCTGCAAAAGTGGCACCGAAGACCGAAGCAACGTCAAATACCAAACCAATCCCTGTATAGTTGTGTATCTCTCTTGTATCTTTTTTTCCGTACGAGTATCTCTTGGTTTGATATGGCCAAGACGAGGAAAAAGTTACTTTTAACAGATGATTGGTGAATGCGAATTGTTAAAATGCCATTATCGTGACTGGAATGCGGGCAGGGTATGCAGAAGCTGAAGCTGAATGCTGAAGCTAAAGCAGACTTCCAGCTCTTAGTGGTTTGTTACTTAACAGCACTTCAACCTCGCTATGGTGGAAGATATGTACTAGCTTGTGGATTGTATTTTATAGATTTGAATTCAAATTGGAATGCTATATTCCTATTACCTTATTTTTTTTATTTTTAGTTTTACTGTTGTGTTGTTTTATTGTGGCGCTGGAAACCGCAGCAGCAGGAACGCTAGTGGTGTTTTGACTATATGTTGCGTTCACAGAATATGACATTACGTGAGATAGCACTTTGCGTGATGTTATTTTTATAAATTGTTAGTTCTTTTTTTGTTTTTTTTTTTTCTAGTCATTTAACAATAATGTATCTGCTTAATTTTGATAGATATTTTCAAGGGGATAGATGAAGAATTCCCAACGTATAGTGGGGCGATATATTTTATTCTAATATTGTATCCAGGTTCCTGTTGCTTGCGATAAAGTAGCACTGTTCTGTTGACACACTTTTATGTTTGTATTTTCAGAAAAAGAGTGTTTTTTAATACGACCGTCGCGACAGTGCCCCATCAGGTCGCCGGCCGAGGTATTTTGATTAGTTCGGGAAAATACCTTTGTGGTGTGATTAACGAATTAAAGATAAACATTCATTTAAGGTTTATGGTTCTTAGTTTTCTTGGACGCATTCTTTGAATAACAATGTGTTTGATTAGTTTAAGAAGTTTTCTGTTCTTATTTGTTTTGAAACTTTATATTTAAAAAATAAGTCGTATTATATAAGGAACAAGAACAAAGCATGATCCTACAATGTTAGTTTTGGCATTCCTCAGTTGTGACAAAAATAGATTTCAGTGAACTGAGAAAAAATGTGTAGGTTCTCACAAAATGGAAATCCCCAAGAGATATGTTAGGAATCATATCATTTTTATTTTATATGAAGTTTGACGTGAAATGACGTTTGAACGATACCAATACCGTTTGTTTGACAGCTACTGTCTACGTCGGGAATCGGTGAACTGATAAGAATTCGAAAACAACGCTAATTAATAAACAATGATTCTATTACGAAGCGGCAAACAAATCAAAGAAGAAAATAATTTTACAAATCGTAAAATGTTGCTGACGAATGATTTTAATAGTGAGACTTTGACACTTGCGATAAATGTAGTTACTATAGAGGAAAATGTTATTAAATTAGAAGAAATAATTTATTGGAGATAGCTACCAGCCTTTAAACATAAGTAATAATATTGAATATTTGAAAAACTACACCAGAATACCGATGAACACATCTCTACGAATTTTTGTGTGTGTCTTGAAAATGATTCCAATGATTATCGAAAGACTTTTTATGTCTTTTGGTTTTCAGGTGTTGGGGCGTATTAGAGTCTAGTTGGGTTCTCTAGCAACTTTTGCAATTCATCTTCATTTAAAGGAATCCACTCAGCCCATTATCGACCCCCTCTAACTACTTCTGTATCAACAAAACGTTAATAGAACATAGTTTTAATATGAGTAGTTTCCGAGATACAAAGTTTTAGAAAGTGTGACTGAATAACTCATTGGCAGATAATCAAAATTGTGGAGCATCAAATTTATCGAGCTAATCTAATTATCGTTAACCCAGTAGGAAATTTCCAAATATTCACTACTGAAGAAGCTGCTTTCATCAATGATTTTTCTACTGAATCATATGATGAATTTAACACGGGCTTGTCATTGGAGGGAAGTACCTGCACCCATTCTCGATGAACCTTTTGCGAGGAAATCACTGCACCCATGGAATCTTCGAATTCATGAGTTCTTTTTCTTGGTTGAAAAAGTGGTTCTTGGGATGTGGTGCTTTCATCACAGAATATTAATTCATGAAAAATGCATAATTTTTTAGTGAACTTCCTCAGTGAAAGAACCATTGAAAATATGAATTTTTCACTGCTGAAATGACTGCGTATCTAGAACTTGTTTTTTCAGTAATGAAAAGCAGTAAAACTACGACCTAGTTTCTCAAAAGAAAGAAAATGAAAAAAATCATAAAAAAATGGTTTTTGTTTGTTAGTTTATTTTTAATTATTATTTAAAACAATGCCAAAGAAAAAAAACGCTTGCTGATCTTCGGAGAAGAGCTGATCATTTCATGCGTGTCATCTTGGCGTTCATAAGAGAGCTAAAGAATAAAGAAACATTGTAATGAACTTCCAAGTCATGTAAAAACAATTGATTAAAATTACCGTTGGTAAATTGTTCTCCCTATTCATCTTTTGATTGGTCTATTGCTTGTCTATATTATGTATTTACACTTTTTGAACACTTTTTAAAAACTGAGATACTTTCAGGATACGCACGACTGCTGTAGTTAATGACCAAATCAAAACTAAATCTTCTAGAACAAAAGAAATGACTCCCGACAAAAAAGGACCTGATTAACGGCGCCGACCGGTCGAGGGAAAGACAAAAAAGGGTTCATCTACTTTTGCATCATAAAAACAGAGTGCATGAAAAGATACATTCCTTTTCATAAGCGATATCAGCACTGTTTTGCCGAAGTAAAAATAAGGGTTGTTTTGTGAGTAAAGACTAGAAAAAGAATTCCAAAACCGATGAAAAGGTGCAGGAAAAATGTATTGCTTTCATAATTGAATTCCTTTGAGTTTAGGTGCCAAAATAAGATACTGATGTGTTTTGTGTTTTCTCTATCTGTTTTGGCGAGCAAAGCAGAAGATGAATCTTAAATGGCGAACCGCTGAGCGGTTGCATGACTATTCATGTGTGAAATCAGTGAACTCCTTCTCATAAATGAAAGTTACATAAATGATTTCACCAAGGACTTTTTCATTGAGGAGCAAATTTCCTACTGGGAAATCTCATTTGGTAGGACTCTTGATCCTTACGAGAGGTGCGATGCTTATTTGTGATTTTCCATTGAAGAAGCGCAATATCCACCTTTATATTAGTAGTTATGAGCGGAAAAAGGCAGAGGCGTGAATTTAGTTGCGATTTGTCTTCTTTAGTGAATGACATATATAAGAAAATTCTGTTCTCGATCTACAAAAACTATTCTTTCAAAACTGATAAATAAAACTCAGAAGTTGAAAACGGTCAATAGTAACATATTTTTAGTTTTAAAAATACCAAAATGATAATTTGAATGTTTTGATATGCATTAGAACTATTCGAAATCGTATTGTCAAAACAATTAGAATTTGTATTTAATTCAAAATTATAGTATTTCCAAGATCTGAGAGTTCATTTATTTGCGTTGCTAATTTAAAGTGACATTTAGTGACATTTTGAATGAAAATACTGGTAAAACACGTTTTTACAAAAAAGGACGTTTTTGTACAAAATTAATAAGAATAAACGGTGCTTTTTCGGACATGGCTTGGTAAATTATCTATTGGATGATGTTCCTTTAAAGGCAAAACTATTTTCTAGAAAATGGTTCCATCTAAACTTTTGTCCACATGTTAAGGACATTGGCAATGTCGATGTGCTGGACGATTTGTTTTTATATTATGTAGCACTATAATATAAGTACACAATTCTATCAGTAGAATGTTTAGTTGTGCTTCGAGTTTTTCCACTATTATTTATTTTGGGAGATGTGCTGATGGTTGAAATTGTCATAAAACGTATAGTATTATTTGGTAGAAAAATGAACATACATAACCAAATTTAGATGAACGGGGAATCAGATGTTCATTTTGGAACTTTTTTTTTTAACTTGAAACACAACAGTTTATCCGATTTCCATACAATTTAACAAGAATGAATACTAACACAAGCTTTTTCATATTGTTTGATCCAAACAAGTATTTTCAACTTACTTTTGATTCAAAACTTTATTTAAAACTGTCCCGTTATTTATATGAACAATAATTGTTTACTTAATTAATTTTTGACAATCACAACAAATAAAAAAAGCACATTTTGACCTTCAAATTTAAGATTAACGATCTAAATATTTATGTTTTTTCTGTACCAATCCGGTATTTTTCTCGTCCGTTCAATTTATAGATACTATTTTACAAAATAATTATCATGTATCTGTCAATCAATTCAATCCACTGCATGAGTTCATCGTATAATTATTATGCTCGACTTGACTACACAAACTTTTACAAGACGTACGTTCCGCTTTGTTAGGTTTAGTATTTGTATTTATAAAAGGTTGGTTCGTCATTAATGTTTGCTTTCAAAATAAAGCTGTTTTACTAATTTGTTGCTTAAGATCAATATTGACAATTTAAAAAATATACTGTAACTGAAGGTATTGTTTTTCTTGTACAATTGTTTACAAAGACACTTTAAGTAGCTGATCTTTGGTGTTTTTTTTTCAAAAACAATTTTGTTGGTGTTTAAGATTAAAACAAAATTATTCATGAAGATTAAAGTCAAATACAAATAAAATGCACGACTGGGTCGCACGTACTTGCTCTGTTGGTGCAATAGTACGATGAAAACAAACTTTTCGATCAATAAGAACAATTAATTTTTGAAAAATTTGGTAAAAACCAAACAAATTTGGCTAAAACTGGAAAACTCGATATACGGGAGGTAACGTTAAGAAACCTTTAATATTTAAAATTAAGACGTTATCTTTTGGGTGTTATAAATGATACAAATGTCCACTTATGGGTTATGGCCTAATTAATAATACTGTTTAAAGCAATTTCCGCTATTATCATATATAGCCAAAAACTAAAAATGCAGTTTTGTTTGAACTATTCTATGTATGTTACATACAAAGTTTCATAAAAATCGGGGGAGCCTTTTTTGAGTAAATTAGAAAAAATGAAAAAATTGGCCAAAATCTAGTGGCTCTTTGTATAGGAGCCACCATTTAAAAAAGAGAAACTGAAAAAAAAATCAATGCCATCTGATAGGAAGCTGTAAGGAACTATACGAAACAAAGTTTGAGTGAATTCGATGCAACCGTTGACAACTTATGGCCATTTGAAAAAAAGCCGTTAAGAGCAGATCTCCGTTATTTACATTTTTAGCCAAAAACTAAAAACGCAGTTCTCTTAAAAACACTAAAAGAATATAACACACAAAGTTTAATCAAAATCGTTAGAGCCATTTTCGAGAAAATTAGAAAAAACCAAAAAAAGTTGGCTAAAACTCAACGGTTCGTTGTATGGAAGCCACCGTTTAGAAAGGCTTCAGTGAAAAATTTACTAAACCATCCTATAGAACACTATTAAAAACTGTGTCAAACAAAGTTTTAGTTGATTCAATCAAGCCGTTGTGAACTTATGGCTATTTGAAAAAAAGCCGTTAAAACCTGATTTTCGTTACGACCATTTGAGCCAAAAACAAAAAACGCAGTTTTGTAAGAAATGCTTAAAGTAAGCCAAATTATAAATTTAATCAAAATCGTTAGAGCCGTTTTCGAGAAAATCCAAATTGAAAAAAACCGTTACTTGAAAGGTACCAGTTTGAGCCGGGCTAAAACGAAACAAAAAAAACCTCGACAACCGTTTTTCTTCAAACTGCTATATACCAAGTTTGAAGAAAATCCGTCAAGCGGTTTAGGCTGTAGCATGACGTGAAAAAGCGCACAGACGCACAGACGCACAGACGCACAGACAGACCGACGGACGGTATGGCGAAAACCACTTTTTTGGGCTTCTCTACCATCGTAATGTCATGTTTGATTAAAACCTCGATTTTTTTTTTCTGCACGAAACCAATACTTGCCCTATAGAGCAAGTAAAAAGGATCTTCACATAAAGCCATTAGCTCCCTTACTTAATTTTACATTCCAACTTTATCTGAACCCGATTCCAACCTTTTGTCATCAATGACAAGTGACAACCGTTTTAGACTCAAGTTTTCAATCAACCTCGCTCTTCCAAGTGCCAAATGAAGTTTCAAAAAATATTACTTCTAATGTTTCCATTTTTGTTTTTATTAATTAGATTGTATAATGCTGATTCCACGCAATCACACCTACAAAAAATATTTATATAAGGAAAGGCGTTTAGTTAAATTTAATAAATTACTTGACCGTGGGTAATTAAATCAAATACTTTGAAATGCTTAAAGAAAGTTTGCTTAATTGTTTGTTTTTAGTAGCAATTACTAATTTAAATTTGACAATGGCAATTATTTTCAAATCGTGCAACTACCTACCGTAAATTTGAACAAAACAAAAAATTAGTGCCGGCCGGCATAGTGCACTTCTGAATTAATTTATTAATTGTTTGCAGTATTTATAGACAATTCGTGAGTATTATTAAATTTGCTACAAACTTCAGAATGTTAATAGTTGAATTAATGAGAGGTGGTTTGTCGAAGTGTCTGAGCAGACGGCTGTAAATGAAAATGTATGGGTATTCTTTGGCTTTAGGCTGCCCACATTAATGGGGAATACAGAACTTGCATTCATTATCAGGTTAACACATGTTGTTGCTTATTCTTGTATATTTTGCTTTTAAAATTTACACTTTTCCGATAATTTTTTACTTGCTATTGTATAGATGCCAGGTGCAGCATTTTAATTTAAAATAATGTATTAAATTATAACGCTTAAGTTAAGATAAAACAATACAAAATAAAATGCACGACTATGTCGCACGAACTTGCTCTTATGCTAGATATTTGATGTAGATATTATTTTGAAAAAAAAAATTATTTATTCAGAAAAAAAAAATTGGAAATCGTTCGACCAGTTTTTTAAAAAATGTATTTTTTTAAAACTTTTCGATAAAAAAAATTTATAAATTTGTATTTTTCCATCTGGGAAAATTATTTTAAAAAAAATCAAATTTTTTTTATTAGAAAATTATTGAAAACCGAAAAAATAAATTTTTTGAAAATTTTGAAATGCAATATAAATTAAATTATAAATTGCTTCCTGCGTTAAAATATTTATTGAAATAGGAAAAATAGTTTACGAGAAAACCTTATTTGAAAAACCCGGTTCTAGGCGGTACCCTTAAGACAAATTTCGAAAAATCTATTTTTATTAGAAGATAAGTAAGTAAGTTTTATCAAAATCGTTAAAGCCGTTTTCGAGAAAATCAAACTTTTTGTTAATGATTGACCCAGAGCAAAAATGAAAAAGTGCTCCCTAGGGAATTCCAAATAGTTACTAAATACCTAATTTAAAACAAATGCGAAAAGACAGACAGACAGACTGACAGCAGAATGGAATTTCCAGACCCACTTTTTTCGACTTTTCCATCATCGTAATGTCATGTGTAATTATTGTCTTAATTTTTTTCTTTGCACGAATCCATAACTTCCCTTAAGAACTATCTATAATCGCAAGTAAAAAGTTAAATATCAAGTTAGAAAGGCATTTCATTGACAGTGACTCTCCTGTACTAACCACATGTATTCAGTCTCATTCCACACTTAAGTTTCACAATAAGATACACAAAATTATATCCATCCACAAAAACTTTTTTTCATTTGAACAGAAATCTATGTATAAAAGTTGATACATTTTTCTTGTTTAACATACAATTTTTCAATTTTTATAAAAAAAATACGTGTTTCAAAAAGTTCAATATAAATATGCTTCAAAAAGGAATTGTAGTTCCTATAAGAGTCACAGTTTCGAAGCTATGAAAAAAAAAACGCCTTACCTCACGTCCAATGGCTTTTCATGTTTATGTTTTCGTTAGTCCCAGCAAATCCTTAAAGCCATTCATGTTCCAACATTTCCGCCAATATCCTTGCTTGATTTGGTATTTATTAACCGGACATTGGAATCACCCATAAGTTTATAAAGATTTATTTGAAAAATTATTATTCGTTCGTCCTCTTGTTGTAGCCGTCATTGTATAGGCATTTGTCTTTTTAAGGACTTCCTTCTGTCATTGACTCACGATTATTTATTTTTCAATTGTAACTCGCATCACCGATAAATCCTCCTTAAGTGGCCCATAAAAATCCCCTTTGCCAGATAATATGTAATCGAGTTTAAAGGTCAACCACTCCTCCTACTCATTTGTACACTATGACGATGACATTCTAATTTTGAATGCAGTTGTTTTATTTTTGTATCTAGCTATGTATCTGCATGAATCAATCTCTTGACTCAATGAAGAGTGTTGTTGAAAAGTTCATGCAACTTTGAACGTGACTTACTATTGAATGCATCCAACAAATACAAAAAAAAACACGCTAGAATGAGAACTGAAACTGACAGATTCACAATAAAGATAGTATACACCGTTGTTGTTGGGTAAAATTGTGGCGGCAAAATTCAAATAATTTACAAAAAAAATGTCGTTGTAAACTAGGAACTTTACATAATAGTGACACACGTTGTCGCTGTTGATTTGGATTTATCGTGGATACATAGATTTAATTTGTTATGCGGCTTTTCATGACACAAAAGATAGATACTTATCAAGCAATCCGACAATTCAATTTGAAATGGAAGACGGAGGAGGAGTGAGTTATAACGTATACAAAGTCGTGAATTCGTATCGGAATCAATTCACTTCATTTGATTTGGAGATGTTTTGGGAGTGTAGGCGGATTGTAATTCACTTGTAATTTGTTATGATACAAAGTTAATTAGAAGCGCCATTTAACTCTTCAAAGTCGTAACAATGATTTCGAAATTGAGTGCGCAATTTCTTACACACTCAATTTTGCGAGCGAATTCCCAAAAAAAAAACCAAGTGCTCCAAGAGTGGCCACAGGAAACGTGCTTTGAAATTTAATCACACGCAAGAAAAAATAAATTAATAAAAAGTTTTACAATTTTTTTTTTTTTTTTGGCAAATGAAGTACTTTATTAACCGGTAAAGAGTATGTAATTCAGACATCAACAATTATGTGAACAAAATAACAATTTCTGAAGAAATTTCTTCCAAATTTTTTGCTTGGCCAGTCCACCTCTATTGGACATTGTTGGAAGCAGGTTTTCTTTGTTTGTTGAGAGTTACTGACTGACAGTTAACCTAATTAGCCAAATGTTTCAAGCTACCTGGTTTTTTAATAGTTTTATCTTTCATCTATTAGATGTGCTAAGTTTTATATTTTGGAACACTTTAAGATAGATACATGTAGAAGAGTGACCATATTGTGGTTTGTGCCTTTGGGCAAATGAATTGCTGAATGATTTATTTTTGGTATATCTGAATTGGTTGGAGATTAATCAAAGATTTTGGACGTGGGATCAGTTTCGAACTGTCACTAATTGATTGGGATACTTATTTGGAAGAGATTTGTGGAGTATTAATTAGATTAACACGATTAATTAACAGTCATTTGGAAGTCTTGTACATATATCAAGATGGACATGATAAGTGTGGGATTTAAAAGGCTTTTGGCAAGATTAATCTTCAAAGGAAGTTTCATCAGAGGGGGAAATGGAATGTTAATCATTTTATAAGATGTATTGCTTATAAAGTCCAGTGGCAGCCAGCGGCGTTGGCGCCATGGAAATACATTTTATTCAAAATGACATTACACAATTTGACAAGACGAAACAAATGATTTCATCCGGTGGAACAGTGAAATAGAGCGAGATTTTTCCACCATATATTCAGTCAATTTCCAATGTATTTCGTATTTGACAGACCAAGTGAATAACAATATTATTGGCACACCAGGCCTTTTGATCGAGTATCGTGTTTATGCGTGAAGTTCTAAGATTCCTGTTAGAAATCCAAAAGCGTTCAATATTTTAGAAAACTTCAATTTTAGTAGATGCTTTTCGAACAATGGTTTTTCAGTATTTCCGTTTGTTTGAAACAAATTTTTGTATTAAAATTTAATAATTTTTCAAAATTATTTCTGCATTTTTTAGATGTTTCAGGAAACTGGTGAAATTCTTGTTTAAAAAAAAGTTACGAAATTTTGAGTTTTGATTCTTTACTTAAGGGTGTTTTTTTCAGAGGTATATTACTATTAAAAAAAATAAAATACAAATGAAATTGACTTTATTTGAAAGATAATTTCTTGTAATTTTTATTTGAATATGATTTCTGGTCTATGGTCACTGTGGCTGAGATCGGATGTAGTCCATTATCTTGAGGTCCAATTTTCGGTCACTCTTTGTTGCAGCATTTGGGGTCGGTACATTGGCAACAACGCGTGGATGATGTTTTAGTCAATCGTCTCTGGGTTATCAGTGTAAACTAGTGATTCCACATACCCTAACAGTGGAAAGTGTGGCGCTGTTAAATCGCATGATTCTGGAGGCCAACTGACAGGTCCAAAACGTGATATTATGCGCTTACCAAACGGTTTCTTCAACAAATCAATTCTGGAACTCGGAATCAACAGCCATCTTGTCTCGAGCTCATTCACCGAAGGTACGCCGCCGCCCGGCCCCGTTGTGCCCGGTGGTCTCTTCTTTTCATTCTTGAACGAGTTGGATTTTGTACAGCATCACACCAAGATCTTACCTCAAAATTTTGCATAAACTGGATGGACAAAGTTCCAATTTTTTTGCAGCGACGGTGAATGTGCTCTCTATCAGCTTCTTCGGTACAGTGCACGACGGATTTTATCAGATGATGAGTTTTGTCACTTCGAGTAAACGTATTCCGAACACGTTCCATCGTTAATCGAATTAACTGCTCTGATGTACGATTGTGTCGACCATAAAATGGAAGTAGTACGCTGTGTTTCAAAAACAGAACCAGTTTTTTTCGAAAATCTGTACATTTCGCATGCGTTGTTCAGGCGTTGCGTCGGTTGGTTGATTCAAGATGAAATAGCAAACCAAACTTTAGATAAATCACATTTCAGATGACAAAATGGCTGTCAATAAAAACAGTGGTACCAATTTTAAGCTTTAAACCCTAAACAAAACACCCTTTATTATTTATTTTAATAACAAAAACTGAATTCAAAGCCCATTTAAAAATAATAAAGTTCAATAAACCTCAAGAAATCATGGCTACTGTAAGTTAGCCAACACCATTTACAGAAAAAAAAACAATTGCATTATAAAACGGTGATTTCACGACTAAACTTTTCAATGTCAATTTTTTTTAACTCTAAAAATTTCTGAACTAGTCGCTAACTAGAACATGACCTCACCAACGCATGTGAAGCATTTCAAATTCTCACCTAAGCTCTGTATCTCTATCTCAATCTGTCTGTAGATACTTTTTTCTTCTCAAATCACTCTAATCATCACACTTACGTCATTTTATGTGCGACAACGAGACACCATGCCCCATACAGTAGCCAATCGTGACCTGCTACATTGCCATATTTATAATGTTCCAAGTCGGAGAATAGTTTTTTTTTAAAAAACTACATCAAAGGCTTTACATATTTTAATTGGCTATTTAAAATTACTTATCAATTCAATTATATTGTCAATTTCCAATGATAGATGGAAACGGCATAAAATTAGATTGGTTATGACGAGTTATTGTGAGTTCATTGATGCAAGTCTCACGGGCTTTTCTCGGAGTCGTCGATTATAGTGTGTTCCTAACCTACCTTACTTATTACACTCGTAGAAGCCATTTTAAGTTGCCATTCATTGCCCACCTTAACAATAAGAACTAGAAGTACGCTCCTTAATTGCATCTCCATGTAGCATCAATCCAATTATCGTCTGAACATCCTGAAAGCTATTACCGTCGTCATCGCAAGCCGCTTCATATTTTCTTTGAACATTGAGGCACAGGAGCGGATTTGTTACTAAATAAAATTATAATTATGAAATGGGGCTGAAATGTCTGTATTTAAAGAATTTTTGATATGTTTTCTTAATTTCCAAGTTGCCTTTTTACGAAATCGTTATGATAAGTCCCGAGAAGCCATATTGGTTGAGAGCTTCTTAATTTGAAGCCCCGCGATGTGCGGAATCAATGAATACAACAAGATAAAAACAGGTTACATAAAGTTGTTTGTATACTGAATTCATGTATGAGCTTTAAATTTTCATTACCGAACCAAACATTTTCATTAAGGCCCAATTTAATTAAAATACGCCCCTGATCGAAATGAGCTCTACGTTCGGTGGGAACTTGTCAAAGGGCATAACTTCTTCATGACGTGTATACTTCATTCCCCGTGGAGTATTCCATAATTGATTTACACTGCCTGGAGCCTTTTTTGTTTGCCTTGCTTCCTCTTTTTCCCTTTTCCTCTAACCCTCCTCTCAGTGGGAGGGAGTTCATATCGAAAAGGAAGGAAGCGCGCCAAATCAAAAAATGAAAAATCGCAGACTGCCAAATGGTTTTATAAATCTGCATGCATGTTCCAATGCAACGAAGCTATATAGATAGAGTATCTTTCTGTCAGAACATATAAATTTGTATGTCTGTCTGTCTGACAATATAAGCCAACAAAATACGTTGATAACAACAAATCGCGTGGCATGAATTGAATAAAAAAAAGAATTAGTCATCCTCTTATAATGTCTGGGCTACGGCGGGATCGTGTTTCCTGGGTCCAATGAACTCCAATTAACAACGTGCAACAACCAAAAAGCCAGCGCAGCGGTGCAAATGGGTTTCCTCGAAATTTAAAATTCAAAGAATGTCATTCTTTATCATTGCGGGACACAATAATGCTATGTCTGACAGTTGAGAGGCTCTTTTGTTTATCGTTTTTGGCACTTAAATCTGAAATCGGGCCTCTTCCACAAAATCTTAAATCACAACATATTGGTGAAATAGTTTTATTGTACTCAGACTGTTATGTTGAATTGGCCATTCATATAAGGTGTCTTTATTGCAATTGGTTAAAATGTTAAACACATGGGAACATAGCTTGTTAGCAAATTTAGCCAAGTTTATTTTTTATAACAACACCAGTGACGTCACGACTGGCGGGTAGTTGGTGTGGGAAATAAGATTCATTTCAATCGCAATGTTTTTTAGTAATTTGAGTACGAAAACTCATTCATTTGTTACGGGGGCAAGTGTTTCAATTGAATTCCCACTATGCTTGAGATGGACAGACTGTAAAGATTGGCAAATGCAGTATTATGTGCGTTGCGTTTGGAAATGAAGCCAGCATATTTGGCATTTTTTGTATTCAACTCTGATCCAAGGGAATTTGTATGGCCATGAGGAAATTGAAGCTAAATTGTCGTTTGAAAGTAAAAGACATAAGAGGAATTGCAAACTGGCATAATGATGTTTCTGGGTTTTACTTAGAGGAAATGTTTCTCTTTATAAATTATTGCCAAACATAAAAGTAAGCTTTTAAATTGAATCACAAATTAAGTCAGACTTTGAAGGACTTAAAAAAAATAGGTGAAACTATGAAGCAGACATGATGTTGTATTTGAACTGAACTGCAGAGTGAATTGCTGTGATTTTTTTCCATTTTGTGCGTAACTGGCTGAGCACAATTTTGTAGCTGCAGCAATAAAACGTAGCACTGTCAAAGCGAAATCAATGTAAATCGTATTGCACGGCTAAAATGTGGAGAAGCAGCTGCAGTACAGAGAGTAGCTGAAGAACAAGTCAACTCGACTCCAACTTCACAAACGTGCTGCTCTAAAAACTAACAACAAACCAAAATGGTAGATGTGATTGTTGTTTGAGTTCAGTACTAAACATTGTATTTGGGCATGCTGCTTAGGCGCTACTTTTTTGACACTAACTTTGACATTGCTACGTACTAGTGCTGCAGCTACACAATAGCTGCCAGTAAACTGTTATAACAAAACGAATTATAAGTTGTTCATTTTAATTGAACTTACAATATCTAATTCCTATTTTATGAATAAAAAGCAAATAAGATTTTGTGTTTTACATTACATTACATTTTATTCTACTCCGTCAATGAATAATTGTATAATAGAACCTATAGTAATATCACTTGGTAGTTTTGCTGCTAGGCCGCTGACGGCAAAACAAGGCATTAACTTCTTTCAGATTGTTGGTGAAGAAGGAAGAGATGGAAGGGAGAAAAGAACATGCTGAGAATATTGTCATCATTGAAATTAATATTGAAACGAGAGCTCTAACTATACGATTTCAAAAAAGTGACAAGTATTCAAGGAAGGAAAACAAAAATTAATTTTGTTTCTACTCATTTGACATCCGCAGCGCTCTTAACCGCAAAACAAGACATTACTAAAAAAACTCCCAAGTGATATTACTATAGGTTCTATATACAATGGATGAATCAACTATATAGACACACTCACGAAAGATAACACAAGATAGTAACACGACAGAGTTATAGACAGAAAAGAAGAGAGCAGAACACAACACATGCCAACAGCACGCAGTTATTTATTAGTTTTGACGGTCTTCCATCGTACTGCTAACCACTCGCAACAATGCTTGATTTCGCTGGTCTATGGCTTCCCACCATTCTTGTGTTTTTATCTAAGCAAGTACTTAGCTTTTGAACGATAATTTCTTGAAGCGGTTCAGAGAAAATAAATGTGTTTCTGTATTTTTGCTTGGTCATTGATTTTATTTATTTCACTGTCCTCTAAACTTTAAAGACAGTGAGTCCTATTCATAGATATTCACAAAAATTGTGACTTATTAATCGAAATGTTAAGTTGAATTCTTTAGATAAACAAAGCCGCTATTCATAAACATTTTTCTAGCTGTGTTTATCTAATCATTGCCTATGCCTAATGAACAAAATCTAGTACAATAATACTTCAAATTATGACAGCACGCAATGTCAGGCAGACATTGTTACAGAAACTGTCATTTTCTGCAGTTGTACGAATGAAGATGTCTGCCAAAATATAAGATTAACATTTTTCCTGTTTTGTAGATGGGAATTTTCCAAAATTGGGAAGCTGTAATTCCAGTTTTCTTGCAATTACAGAAATTACTTTACCAACAGTTCGTTGGGAGATACCATAAAGGTGCTTCTTCCATATTGACGAAATTTATGATAAATGTTGCTGTTTCTTTGTCAAATCGAGGTCGTTCAAAAAAATCTTTATTATTTAACTCGTATTGACTAAAACGTGCCTTGTATATTTTACTTTGCCTGGTTGATGGTACAAGTTCATAAAATAAATCTATGTCTTCCAGAATTGAAAAATTTCCTTCAATTTCAACATCTATTGACATTTTAACCATTGTATTTTCAGATTTTATTATTTGTTCCAAGGTATAATATTTGTACATACTCGTATATCGACTTACTTATGATAGACAAAACTAATGACGTTTTTCAATTATTATTGTATGACATTTAGAAGCTTAGAAATAACTTAAACACCACATCACCCACTTTTAAAGTTAGACTCCCAGGTTAAGTCCTAATCATAGGTTTAACAAAAAACATTTGTGAATAGTTAGCAGAACTTAGCAGTAATTTAAGATAGGTATACGTCTATGAATACAGCCTAATGTCTTCGATTCTTTTGTATCATTCTAAATGACAATGGTTCCATAACGTCTTCATTAGTTAAAGCCTGGTAAGCATACATGAGACGACAGAAGTCTTTGTATGTTATATGTATTTAGCGCATACAACAATGATTCAACATTTCAAAAGAAAAATATCTTGCTTTCGTCGATAAAACATGATAGACCACTTTTCAGAACAAAAGTATATTAAAATCTTTTTCAAAGTTACACTTAACTTTATTTTTCAGTTAAAAATTCATTCGATACAATAACCTTTTTTCCCTTTAAATTTCATAATATTTTCCAGAACACCCTGCATTAATGGACCTTTTATCAATTAAAGATAACTTTATCACCCCCTACGTTCATGAAACCCAAAATTTGCCCTTGTCGAAGCAAACAATACCAAACCAAATAAAAAAATCTTATCAGTTCGCACCGTTTAAGATAACATCAATCCAATTTTTATAATTCTTGTCTCAAAAAATTATTTTATCAAAATTATTTCGGTTTCCCTTTTACCAAAAGTTTAATGTGTTTCGCTTGTTTTTTTTTTCGCTGACCTGGTTTTTCTTATCCAACTATTTCATTATTTAGTGTCGTTCAAAGTCTCTCGGTAAAATGTTACAATAGTTGAAAAGTTTCACCTAAATTATAAAGATACTATAAATTTCAAAAAACTGTAATCAAAAACACAAAAAGCCGTATATTTTCGTTGCGAAATCTAAACCAACTACCGGTGTTGTTGAAACAGTCATTTTAAGATTTATCTTGCAACATCAAGCAAGCCAAATCTAAATAAAACAAAAGATAAACCGTTGAAGTTATTGCAAAACGACAAAAAAAAAAAAGAAGACAAAGATACAAATCAATGTTTACACCAAAATCCAATCAAGCCAACAACAACCAAAGATGGAATCCAACTGCCGAGATACTCTACGAAGATATATTCGGGTAAATAAATTTCCTTCTATTTCAAGTGAACAAAAAAAAAAAAGATACTGGAGCAAGATGAAGATCTCTGCAATATTTCATCTTTCTAGTACGAGTCGAGTACAACAGAATACAGATACTCCTTTATACTGTGTTCTCGTACTGATGCTCACTCGAGATCTTCTTCTCATAATTAGACCATAAATAATTGAAGACTTAGTCCGAATTAGATGCACATTATTCATTGAGTACTCGTTGCGCGCCTCATTTCTGACTTAAAGCAATGAAAGCAGAAGGAACAGGCAGGCGGGCGGGTATCTGTCACCCTTAATTTGTATCCAAAATTGTTACGCCCAAATTAAATCTTTTTGAGATTTTCCCTCGATACTATAGATGGATGGATGTTCGTGCTCATGGAGGTGAAGAAGTGTGTAGACTGTGGATATGCGTGAGGTTTTCCTTCGCAAGTGTATCTGATCCAAAGAAAAAAAATCTGGCAGAACGATGATCATTTCCAGAAACGATGTGTTTTTTTTTTTTGAAAATATGAAATCCAAATTAGAGCGAAGAGATTTTAATTAAAAACTGAACCCATACTGTTTAGTTTTTTTTTTTATTTATAAATTTGTGTGTATGATCAGGAAGATGATGATTAATCATTTGATTTATGAATATTGCAGTTAAATTGTATATTTATTGCAGTCGTTGTAAATCTTCATTTATATAAGAGTTTTGTAGTCTACTCTTTATCATGCGTTGTATTTCGCATCGTGGATGTTTGGATAGAAAATGCATCCAATTTAATCAAAATTAAGTGTGTAAGTGTGCGCGAATGGATAAATATATGGCTTCAGGGGGTTCTGTGTTTTAGATAAATCTTTCACTCGAATTGGGGATATAGAGCTATAAAGAGAGTCATTAGAATTTGTATAATGACATTTTGGTGGCATGGTTTTACAATGATATTTATTGATATGGAATTTTGTTTAATTTGATTGAACTTTGGTTATAGGTGGCGTCAAAACTTAATCTGAAATTCCGATTGCTTTTGAGGGAAATTCTGTCTGAGGGGAAATCCAATGTTATGCAGGGTGCACATTACACATTATCGATCATGAGCGACGGATAATATAAGGAATGATGTCGGTTTAGAAGGATAGGCATTTTGTATTCCTACCTACACACTATCAAACATAGTTTGTTGACATGCTCAGCAGCCCCGTTCCCTTTCTGCAATTTAGTACGAATTCTTGTGTCAATTTGAACAGACATGTCAACTAGACTCAGATTTTTCAAAAAATCAACACATAATGGAAAGAGGATTGTTATTTTATTTAACTCGCGACGATAGCTGCTCCATAAAGTATTTATTTTTTTTTCATCCGATATGTCTGCTTTTTTTGTATTTTTTTATGATTTCAAGAAGGTCTTTGAAGATGACTTCTTTTTTGTCTCTTAACAAAAATACTCGCCGCAAGTAGCATCCCACAACGGCCGACCGATTTATAGCATTCTATAAATTCATCCAAAAATGCTCTAGGTATCGGAGTCCATTCTTATTAGCAAACCACAAACTTTGCGCTCGTGGTTTTGTTTTGACTGATGTTTGACGTTTTTTTTAACACATTATCGAACAATTCCACGAGCGGGGCCTGACTGTCATTCCATATTACCAACAAAATTTGCGGTTATCCATCCTGATCGACGAGCCATCAGTCAGATGTACACAACACATTATCATTCTTATCCGACTTCAGTCCAAATTCATCAGTCATGATCGATAAGAAAAAAATTTGACATTCAAAAATGACTGCGTTTTTATGGGAATACTTCATTTGCAGGGATGCAGATTTCGAATTCTTAAAGTTAGCTTACATTTTTATTTTATTTCGTTAAGTTAAGCACATACTATATACTTTTTGTCACCAATCAGTTTGGTGGTTTAAAAAATAACATCATGTGTTTGTATGAAAATGCGATGCTCAACTGTTGATGATTATGACAAACAGTAATATTGTAGGTGTTGTTAAAATAAGATTTGTTTCCCTTTTCGAACTATCACACAGACACCAAGTGTCAAGACAGATTAAAATAAATTTGTTGGTACCGGTGTGTTGGCAGCATAGTAAGAGAACACAAAATAACGACGGATTGCTACTGCCTGAAAGGATTATCTTATTTAAAGTAATGAGATGATGACTTTTGCCACTGCGCATTTTAAAGGAGAGTATGAGAGGCTGGCAAGACCACACATAAATGTCCCTGTTCTGATTTTGTATATATATATATTTTGTATGATATAATTATTAAAAAATATGATTTTCGTTATTTTTGAAACCAATTGGATGAAATTGATACTTAAGTGGTGTTGGAAGTACATATCTTACAAATCTTTTACAAAAAATAAATAAATTTACAACATTAGTTTATTTTATAATTGAATTATTCTGGACATGGTGTCTACTCCTCAAGTGGCAGTAAGTCAATAAATTGCAAAAATTCGATTGATAAAAGATTATAATTTGCCATAGTTCAAAAACTCCCTCTTCTAGATTTGCGAGCGTTATTTTGAATTTTTGAGTTTGTGGTAAAAGATATTTGAAAATCTAGCGTTTTCGAATAATGTGGGATATCATGCACTATCAGAAAAAAAAAATTACTTAAAAATCTACGATCACCACCTCTTGAGGACAAACACTGCCCCAAGTGGGATTCAAGTTCATTATGGTGTTTTGGCCTGTGAGCTTTTGGCGCTGTGCTGTAATTTCAAAAAAATTAGTGTCGTCTGCCTCACATTTCTCGCATCGTCAACTGTCAGACAGAAGTTTTTTTTTTTGTTAAATTGGATTGTTGTTATGTATTGTTTTAAGCAACATTTACACTAGATCCTAGAACGATGTTAAAATATTGGCAGTTTGTTTTATTTAAAAAAAAAATCTAAATCGTAACTAACTAACTTACTCTTGAAAAAAGCGTTTGTCAATAAATAACAACGTGTTGGCAACGTTGAAAAACAACGAGAAATCTAATTTAACTGGCAGCTTAGTTCTTTAGTTTTTCCTTTTAGTTAAACTAATAAAAATACTATGAGTTAAATGCTTTGTGTCTGTCAAATTGCCAATAATTGTTAATAAGTGTCAAAAACTGCGAAATGATATTTAGGTTTCAATCATACCTAGATTCCAAGTTCCAAGATATTGTTTTAATTAATTACTTAAAGTAATAAGTATTCTTGTTACCTTTTTTATGCTCTTAACTATCAGAGTGTTTAAAATTCTAATTTTCCCGGATCCAACCTGATCTAATTTCCTTACTTTAACTCCAGCAAGGCTGTTTTGATGGGCGATTCTCCTTTCTTTGAAAAAAAAAACTTTAAACATGCAAACAAGCACCGCCGCGCCGTCGGCACACCTGGTGCCAATATGTACTTTTTAATAAAACTAAAACTGCCTTCCCTCAACTAACATCAAAGGTTCAAAAAGCAATTTCTTTAAACAACTAGGTACTTTCAAGTTTATTATACTCGAACTTATTCCTTAAGAAATCCATTTTTCTAATTATAATCCCGCCTCATAACAATATTTTGCTAAAAGAAAATCTGTGGCGTACTATAAAATCCGCAGCTTCCTTATTCACCATGAAGTTACCTTTAGCTAATAACTTTATTGGGTTCCCTTTGAAGTTGATCCGTTCATTAGATTTCATTTAAATGATCAAACTCAAAGCATCTTCATTGCCAGAAGCAAAGAACAGAAACACAGATCCTCAATCATCGTCCATGATCACAATTATCATCATGTTGATGAGTTTATGCGATAGTTCTGTTGACATAAGTGAGTGTACCCTTGCATATCTCCATCATCCCACCCATGACAAATGCTCTTCATCAACATCAACATCAACATCAACAACAGAATCAACAAAACGAACACACTAGATGAAGTCCAAAAACCGACAACCTTCACAAAGACTTAACCAACTAACCAAACCAAACCAAACATCTTCTTCCTGTCCACAGTGGCGGCTCTTTTTCGCTGTCAGTCGTCGTTCGGGCAAATTGGCAGCTCATTTATCATTTCTGGATCTTTCCTCACTCATCTTCATCTGGTGTGCTGGACCATTTGCCAAATTGCCAAAGGAGCTCCTTGTAGTCTTTTAAACAACCCCAACATCAGCTGCATCAGTGGTGTATAGTGTGCAGAAGCAAGAAAAGTAAATTCCCCGAGTCCATCGTACGCATTAGGCAATTAAGATTAGCAAATGCATCCATATGGACGACGACGACGACCCACGACGACGACGAGGAACGTTGTGCAACATCATTGCCTTGTCAATTCAAAGCAAAAGAGAAGTGCCTGGATGGGCAAATTTCTTCCCGAATGGCATTCTCAATAATTATGTGTGTGCTTTGTCAGTTTTCTGTTTACAGAACACACAAGGAACGAATTTTCAAAGGTGAAAACTTAATGCACATTCCAAGCGAATCATCTTGGATTGGGCCCTTTGAAGACAAATTACCAATTTGTGCAAACTAGTTTTTTTTCGTCTTACAGTGGGGCAAATAAGAGTACACTTTCAAAAATAAAATTATTTTTAGTTACAGCTTACAATGGTGTAGCTGCAGCAGAAGTACGTAGCATTGTCAAAGTTAAATACACGTAACTCGTATTGCACGGCTACAATGTGAAGTAGCAGCTGCAGCACAGAGAGTAGCCGAAGTACAAATTGACTCTTCTACAACTTCACGAACGTGCTGCGCTGCAAAATTAAAAAAAACGAAATGGCAGACATGTTTTTTGCTTAAGTTCAGTGCTACACCATTTTATTCGTGCATGCTGCTTAGCGTGCTACTTTTTTTGACATTAACTTTGACAGTACTACGTACTACTGCTGCAGCTATACAATACAATTGTGTGAAGACTAACACCAATGCACACGCCCCTCTTGATTTTCCGTGAGTTTTTGTATAAGTATGGTTTCTAACAGCACCTTAGTATATTCATTCATGGAACACTCGTGTTTTTTTAGACAAATCACGTAAGGAAAACAGTAGTAGCTATTTATCGCAGTTCATGCAGAACGTTTTGACCAAGACGCTTTAGCAAAACTCTGGCCCCATCATTTTATATTATTCTTCTGCCAATAAGGTACGAGTAGTTTGATATTTGGCAAGGAATGGACCACAATTCAATAACAAAAGTATGCCATTACTTGGATATTTCAAATCTGCCAGCTATAAGATAGTTTAGTCTTCGTTAAATTTGTGTAGGCAGATGCTAAACACAAAATTATTTGTCTTGGAGAAATAATTGCCGAGCTTCCATGACATGTTTGATTCCATAAGCCTTTCGCAGTTCTATCCCAAATACTGGGTCATCCTATAGAAGTTACATAGAACCTGAATGACACCGCCAACCGGCCTAGAATCAAGATTTTCAGGTCTTACCAATCCCTTCTATTTTAAGAAGAAAATATTACCTTTCTCACTCGCTTTCATTTCGAACTAACCTCAATTCTTAACATCGTCTCTATAATACCATACCCAACATGGTTTCTCAAAATTCCCAATAAATCATTCAACCCACTTTCAAAATTGGGCATTTTTATAGCCCTACACACCCCACTGTGTGTAAAATGTTCATCATCTTTCACACAGTAGCGGCAGCAGAAAGCAGCGAAAAGATTAAAAAAAGAAAAAAAATTACACGAGATAATCATCCAGAAATGACACAAACCACCGTTGATGGTGCTCAAATGAAAATGATGACGGATGCATGTGGAGCGTTGACATCCAGCCCCTAGGCTAGCTCTAGGTAGTACACCGCATAATCATCCGTACATGAGCACAAAAGCGCCAGAGACACGGTGGTGAGGCAAGGCGGCAGGCATTGGCATCGGCATCCAAAAACCTAGACAGAATAATTTCACATTCGAAATGTGGTGACTTATGGCACGTGCATAGCACCATGTCATTGTTTCCACGCTCTCTCATCTCATTACTTTTGAATATTTATAGTTTCGAAAGTACTTTCGACAATGAGAGACAAGACGACAAGACTATAGATGCTGATGCTGATTCCACACAAAGATTGGTATAGGGTTGAGTTTTGGGCTGGCCGGCTGCCGCGTCGGGGTGTGTTCGGTTCGGATAGTCGGCTTCTCGATGATGCATGTGGTATTTAGTTGGAATATGTGTTCGGTTCGGATGGTTTCCTGATTTGACATCTTGGAATTTGCTCAAACATTTCTTCATTAACAGCGATGTCGCAAGATGACAGCACAAATGACACAGACCACAATGACAACATGTCATTTTGCTGTAATACACTATTGGTTTAGGTAGATCGTAGAACTACGCAGAGTAACGATGGAGCGATTTCGAATTCGAATTCGGAGAAATTTGTCACGTTTTGATAAGTGAGGCTGGATAATTGAACACAATTTCAATTAATCACAAGGCACGTGACATTGATATTTGTATGATACAATACAATGACGTTTCTAGGGGGAAAACTTAGCAAAGACTTGTTTCGAACAACAAAAAGGAAAAGAAAGGAAAACGCCACACAGCGGCAAGATAGTGTAGCTTTGCAATAATTGAAATTCAATGCAGCTGTCAATCAATATAATTATTATTATTGGTAACATTGTGGGACACGTCGTCATGCATTTCAAATCATCAATATCAAAATAGAAATATGAATTGATTAATGACAAGGTGCATGTTTGCTGAAGTTAAGGCTGTCACCTTTGGTTGTTCGTTTTGATAAGGTGATCGAACACCGGGCAGGTGTTGATTTATTATTGTTTTCAATTCAAGAACCATGCTAAAAAATTTGTTTCAATTTAGTTCTGTCTATAATTTAGTCTTAAGTCACGTTTTATCGAACACAATGCCAATTGAAACTGAATGACTGACTGACTGACATCAGTGTGTCCGCAAATGACATGTGAAAGTTATTTTGTAAAATTATTAGGTTGTAATGTAAAGATCGTGTTGGGAATTTACAATCGCATATTTCGTACCTACATCAGGCAAGCAGTATGGTTTTCTATTTTTATTCAATGTAATTCACAAATAGATGGATACTTTTTAGGCGTGGTATACATACATACGTCAATGAATAATGGGGTATTGATTAGCATGCGATACGTTTACCGGCATGTAAATTGACTTTCAATTTTGAAGTAGTTTTTTTGTTTTGTTTTAAGGGGGCTAACATTGAAAACCAGAACTGGGTTGGATTTCCTTGCAATTTGTAGGTACACAAGAACGAATTGAAATAAACTATTTCTCTAGGATTGCTTGGATTAGTTGAGAACTTTTTAATTCAAATAAAATGAAAAGTGGACTTATTTTTTACCTTCAAGTGGCCCACGCGGTTAGTAATAACCAATGTTCCGGCCTTGCTCAAGGTTCTAGGTTCAATTCTTGATTTTTCTTAGGTCTCCAAGAGTTAATCATATGCCATGAAAAGTATTCTCTGATAGCCGTTTGGTTTTGATGTTGAATTGAAGGTCCCTTTACACAGGAATAGTTGAGAGTGTAAGTCTCTATGAATATTGGCTACTCCTGGTATTTACATTTTTTGTATTATCATTTGCCCTGTGGAAGAAAGAAGTAGAAACTTTGTGATCAAAAATATTGGTCTGGGGAAAATTTGCGGCAAAAAAAGAAAGAGATAAATTGAGAACGTACAAGGATGATTAACAACTGTAACACCTTTTCGTCAGCTGATTCAAGACTGGAAAACAGCTTTTATTAAAATGCAGTTTTATGAAGACGGAAAGACTTTGGCCTGTTAATACGTTGATAAGTTCTTGATAACTTTCCACATGAAGGCCAAATTTAAGCTAATCTACATCAACGCTCCACAAAGGAAAAAGAAGCTTAAGCCATAGAAACATATGACCTCTTCGAAGTCCGTTCTTAAAGCCTCGGGGTGAAACGTTATCCTAATATGAACTAGGTGGTTTTCCCCTATGCCAACATCAAATGAAATTGTACTTGATTTCTTTGAGAGGACTTTTCCTAGGTTGATGTATCGATGGAATGTGGGGAGGAAGATTCAATAAAGAATTGTACGGTCTATCTGTACAATGCTGTTTACCTTGTAGATTATACGATTACACAGCTCATATTCCTTTTAATTTAATTAAAAAAGTTCAACTAAGCATACCTCAATGAAACTAGCTAGGGATTGGATTGCCTGGAAGGATTTGGGTTGATTTATGTCCACACTTCACTCCATTCCATTACCAACCTTAGTATCATTCCATTTAACTTGTCCCAAATAAAAAGAGGTACTGATGTGTCAAAATTATAATTAATCTGCCTGCACAATGGTGTTGCTGCAGCAGAAGTACGTAGCACTGTCAAAGTTAAATGTATGTTATTCGTATTGCACGGCTACAATGTGAAGTAGCAGCTGCAGCACATAGAGTAGCTGAAGTACAAGTCGACTCGACTCAAACTTCATGAACGGCGTTGCACTACAAAATAACAACAAATGAAATGGCAGACACGATTTTTGTTTGAGTTCAGTTCTACTACTACTTTTTTTTTTTAAATTAACTTTTACAGTGCTACGTACTACTGCTGCAGGTACGCCATTGTGCTCAGGCAGTAAATTGAAATTTTCAACTCAGCGGCAGACAGAGAGCGGTTCACTTCACTGTAGGTCTACCTCATCCTTCTGTTTTAGCTTCTTCAAATTTGAAGCAGACCTTTTTCCAGGTTGACCTGATGAGAAAGAAAAACCTTGCACATTACTGATCAACCAAATATTTGTATTATTTCCTCTAGAAATTTAAGAACTGTAATATTGAGACTAAGCAAAGAACTCTATATAAAAATAGGTTATCTCCGATATAGGAACCAATTGTTTACTATATACCAACTCAACGCTCCTATGATTACTTTGCAATTATGTAGGTATAATCAATTCCTTTACTTTTTCGTTGAAGGTAGATGGACATTAAAAGCTGATATAAAGACAGAAAAGGGTGAACCGAAATTCCATTTTCGATGCACCAAATTATTGAAATCCATCGTTTCATCTAAAATAAAAAAAACTTAATTACTCGTATTAAAGAAAAATTTAAATTGGTTTAAGACAACTAAATTACCCAACATCCCGTAATACAGAAGTCAATTAAGCCTCCCATTGAAGACACTTCAATAGTTCCACTCTACAGTTAGGTATATTATTTCTTCCAACACTATATTGTTCACTTAGAAAAAAAAAAAAAACTAAACAATAGAATAGTAATTTTCATATGCATTTCGTGATTATCCACTTAGCACGTCTTTTATCCGTTTGAACCTTAGCTTCTCATAATATGCCGGCAATTGCAACAATAACAACAACAAAAAAGCCACAGATAGATAGATGCAGGTAAACCTGATCCACCTCTATAGAAGCGTTAATTACATAAAGGCATTTTCTTACCGCATTGAGTTACCATTAGCACCGTACTTCAAACGCTTTTTATTTGACGGTGTTAGTGTGTATACTGTATAATTGCAGTATAGCTAGCATTAGCGATTTAAATTCCTTTTTAATTTTAATTTTTTAATAATTTCAATGGGAAAGATACTTTTTAAGATTATTTGTTTGATTTTTAACGCTGATTTTATATAATTTTTTTTTTTTTTTTTTACAGGCCATCTCGCCCGGTACTGATGGATGTATCGAGAATACCTGCGGTCAGTTCATCACATGATTGCGGATCACTGTCAAGAGTCGTGATGGTCCGGAAAACTGATCAGCGCCTGATTAACCATAAAAAACCTCATAGTGTGAGTATGAATTACAATTTATTATGTATTATTGTTTTTTGCACTTCTGTTCGTGACGGATATTTGATATAGCAATGACTTCGTTGTTACACATTTTTTTTTAATACCACTGTCAATATAATTGATGGACAAATTTCAGGAAAATTGGATTAGTTGATAACTGGGACTGGGATTGAATTAAATGGATTCGATGAAAAGACAATTACAAGTGCTTAAATACCAGGCATTGTTGAATGAATCGTAGAGTTCGTAGAAACAAATTTAAAATTTTAAATGCTTAAGAGGTTCGTGTATCCGTCTAATTTTCTCAGGAAATTAATGTAAAATCATAAGATATGACAGAACTGCAGAAGTGCTGAGGGTTGTAATAGGGGTTTTAATAACTTTAAGGACACACAACACCATGAAGTACTCTGAACCACTTGTCAAATTTTATGATTCAACAGAATTTTATTGCAAACTCAGAGAAAAATCAAGATTTTGAATAATTACTTTCCACCTATCCCACTGAGATTTCAATCTCGTTATCGGAAAACAGAAAATTTAAAATTCTTATTGTATTTAGTAAAATGGCCATTAACTAACAGGCCATAAAAATGATGGACTTCTTCCAATTAGAACTTAAAAATTTGGTGAAATGGAAGAACTCTTAGTAACAGAACAGTTACAATCGGAGTTCAGCACTGAACCTCGTTTTTAAATTCTTGATCTGTGGGTCAACTTTGTTTAATCCACCAAAATCGGTGGGTTAACTCTTGAACCACCGTTTAAACTTTAATTATGTACACAGGAACCAAGATAAATTGATTTTAAGTTTTGATCCGAGAATGAACCATGATTGAACAACTGGCCCTTAGTGCCAAACAAAATCTTGGGGTTCAATATCTTCGTTCTTTTAAGCTGTATCTATCTTTGAACTTAGCCAAAGTTATACTGGATCTATACTCGTGGCCAACAAATATTAAGGGCATCCACTTGCTTAGCCCTGTTTAATTCTCGAGTTAATCTATAGGAGACTTTAAAGTTTTAAAAGGAACCAATAGCATCGATCTTTCATTGGATTGGAGTAAACCATAGGCAGTTCGAGCTTTATTTGTTCTGCTGTTATACCATGCAATGCTTCAGAGGCAATAAAATTGGTCGACCTCATCATGGTAAAAACACTGTTAACCTCTTGCTGCTTTTTGACAGCAGACTTTATCCTTGCCTGTTTCTTCTCAGGGATGATAAATGTGATGGCAAAGAAGAAACAAAGCGGTCCTTGGAAACTAAGCAATAACTCCATCACTTCAATTGTTGTGATAAGCTTTGTTTTCAAAAACCGTTTCCTCCAACGGAAGTAAAACGCTGTCTGTCCTAGAGGTATTTACGTTCAGGAATTCCGAAGATATAGTGTCCCGTTCAACTGCTTTGTGATATGAATCTTGTACTAGACATTACATGCAGTATTTTGTATTCCTCGGAAACAATATTCTTTTGTTTTGAAATATACCCTATGTCTACTTCTGATCCCCTGTAAATGTGTGTATACACAATTGTATGATGATCTGTTGAGTAGTTAATTCGTGAAAGCCTAACAAAAAATCTAACTTGCATTAGTATAAGCTAAGTTTTTTTTTGAATGCAATATAGTAGAATCTAAAAATGCTGCTACAGAAGCTAGTTACACCTTACAACAACAAAAAATATCAGGCTTTGGGAATTGCGATCCATCCGATACATTATTATTTACTAGTTCAAGGCTTCGAGAGGTTCATGGTTGATCATTTGATTATGCCTTAAGGCTTTAAGTCTTTAGTTTCCGTCAACTTATTACGAAATTTAAGACCAATGAATTAAGAACATTTTAGATAACGCTTTGTGTGTTGTGATGATTTTTTGTGTCGAGGCTGAGGGTATAGCTCGTCGGTGTCCAAGAAAGCGAAAAACTTTTGACTTTAGAAGTTTTTTTTTAATGAGACTTCGACTAGGTCTGTGGGGTTCCTAAGAAACCGTCGACGACATAAACGGGTGGCCTATTGCCGGTCTTTGTTGTTTAATCTTTAAAGCAAACGTTGTTCTACGAACAACGAAGCGAAAAGCCGACATAAACGGTGAGCAGGTGCAGGACTCTTTACGGTATATAAATACCAAAAAATAATTAAAAGCTTCTGACTGGTATTCCCATACAGCGTGCCTTAAGATGAGAAACGAATTCCTTCTTGCATTTAATTAGCACCTAAACCACTGGCGGAGATTTCGAATCTGATCTGTAGTGCATTTTCCACTCCTCCTTATACATATTTCTGAAAAGACACAGTGTGAATTGTAAAGATAAAATACAAATTTACCTAGAAATATTATATTCGTGTGCTTCTTGTAATTTGCTATTGTTATTGCTATTGCAAGTGGTTGGTGGTCTATTTCGGTGGCTAAGGGGATGGCTTCGTCTATGGTGGTTGATGATGTCGCTGTGTACGGTGGGGCGTGGAATGGCTTCGTCGGTGGCGGTTGGTGGTTTTGTTGTGTGTGGTCGGAGAGTGGAAATGTGTAACTTCGTTACAGTGTCCATATATGCGTCTAACTGTTTACATGAATGCCTTGCTTGAAATGTCAGAAAATTAAATTTTCGTTGAAAAAACCCCTCGGAATTGCAATTACCAATTTTTTTTAAGATCTACAAGAGATAAGGAATTTTTCCAATTACAATCATGACAAAGCTATCATTATTGCCTGGAAACTAATACAATGGGCTTTTCCTGAACCTAAACTACAATGGATTTCAATTTAAAATCCGATTACACAAAGACAACCCTCATATCAGAACCCTGCATGAAGTTGAAAAAAAGTTATAATTACAAAATAAAAAAAATCTAAAACTAAAAACAGTCGATTTAATTGCCTTTCGTTGGCCTTCACCTTCATCGTAGTCAGTCGTATGATTATATTTCTATCTTTTAAGGTTGATGTATCTACACATCATGTAAAAAAAAACCCACCTCCCCATCATCACCAGTCACGTCACCACTATTCAATGAATAAGGGCTCAAAGCTTCACCAACTAACCCACAGACATTGGGCATTAACATTGAATAGGCAAATCTTTATAATGCCTTCTCACTCACTCATCATGTGTGTCGGAGCCGATTCCGATGTGGATGCCGGCTAAATGAAATAAATTGGCCTCTGTCAAGGCCAGTTGAACGTAAACAAATCAATCCCACCCTATCAATCGGCCACCAATATATTATACGAGTATACTAGTACGTGCATAAGTTTTTTTTTTTTTTTTTATCTAAAGTCTGAGCTTAGATAGATGTATCTTTGAGATGGTTTTGTTTGGTGGCAAGGCAAATGTGGGAGATACCTACTTGAATTTGAGATAGGCTAACAAGGTGAACAAAGGTCAATTGAATCTGTCGCCCGGGCGGCTTATAGTAGAGTGGTGAGCCCATAGACATGGCGATGCGATGGCGTTGCGCGGTAGTTGCCATCACAACAGATTAACACAATTTCTGCGGTTAAACGAAATTCGAGCACAAAAGAACATTTTGATTTCAATGAGTTGGCGCCAGAGCATTTTAAGATATCAATTTCAGATAGAATAATATCTTAAATACATGATGTGATTTCTAGAGCTTAACTGAGGTTGACACACAGGTAACATTTTTAAAATGATATTTTTTGGATTAGAGTTTCTCGATTTAACAAGAAGATTTATAAAACAAAGCTGTTGCGAAGGGTGCCTTCACTTGTACCTGAGACTCATGTCTTAGACTTAGATTATGTCCATGAATATTTTAATGGACACTTCCTTGTTAAAATTACTTTCCAAGGATAAAACATTCATTACTGTACCTAAACTACGTTTAAAGCGAGTAAAACGGTACCGAACGGTGATTTTTTCACCCTAATATATATGTTATAAGTCCATGACGAAGTTTTAAGTAGAAAGAGTTCATTAAGAAATTCATTTGTGCCCTCCAAACTTTAAAGCGAATACTGTTATTAAAGAATTCGAAAATGCTTTTAGATTTAGAAACCTGGCAACACTTATTATATTCGATCCGCAATCATCTGTCAAACTGTAATCTGACATTACCTCGAGGATCATATGAAAGAGAGCGCTGTGAAGTTCCTGATCCACAATGTTGAGTTTGAATCTGATAACAGGAAAATTTCTTAAGGGGAGGAATGCGTATGGCTGCTTCACTAAAACATTATTTATTGAAAAAGCGAAAGAATAAAGAGAAATACTTAACATTTTGACAATGTTCGAGCGAAATAAATGTGTCTGTGATACTGCTATCCCTTCATTTTTAATGCTATACCTTCTGATCTAAATCCAGGAAAGATATGAGAATTATACTCTAGCTTTTGGGTGAATGTACATTTTGCAGTTAGCAAGATGCGTTGCGCGAACCGAAATATTATTTTGGTTATAAATTTGCACGATTTGGAAACGTTGTTCAGGAGTAAACCTATTGGTTATGAAATGACAAACCAAACTGAGCATAAATTAAGTGACAGATGTCAAGAAGACCAACTCAGAAAAAAGTATTGCCACATTGAAAACCACACGTCTAAAAAAAAAGACCCTTTATATGTTCGAACGCAAGTTTTGTACTACGCAGCCCAATAGCGCAAAGCTGTTTGGTTACTTGTGGAAACTTGTGTAGGGAAAAGGTGATGCTTTAACGATAGATGAGTGTTTAATTCGACTTGATTGATCATTTGGACAATGTTGTTAATGATCGGAATTAAATACGCTGGCAGTTGCAGGTCCCCATTCGTAGAACAGGGTTCTGAATCCGGAAAAAAATATGAAAAGCTGATTATTCTTTCGTCAGCAAAAAAGAGAACAAAAAGAGCTGGTGAATTGTGCATCTCAGACTAAAAACCGTCCAAAACAATGAGAATCGAATAGTCCGAAATGGAACTTCTAATCCATCGGAGAAGGAGTAGCACGCATTTTCCATAAGCGCAATGATCTTTCATAATTTCCCCGAAATGATGTCCAGTTTATTGCCATAGTTCAGAGGTGAACGGGTGATGTACCATCATATCAGCAATTAACCTGTTGCTACCAAAGCAGTACTGCGAGTTTTTAAAAAGATTCCGTTCCTCGAGATATTTCTGAACCGTTAACAGAGCTTCGACGACCTTTTGAATTTGTTTTTGGGAAGCCTGGAAGAAATCATTAACTGATATGCATTGCATACATTTATGTTCAAAACACTTTCAAAACATTTTCTGTGATGAAGTCACAACAAATTTCACCAAATTGAATGCCAGCGGCGCGCATCTATTTCAAATGCAAATCTAAGAAACACATGATTAATGTGTTTTAAACGCTGACAACACGAACGTCAGCGCTGCGAGTAAGCATTTATCTTGTGCTCCACTGGTTCGAACATCACACTTCTCAAGAATAGGTACCTCCATTTCTACAGAAATGTCCGCGAAAGCTATTATCGTTTGTGTAAACTGTTTGCGCAATGATTTGCCACAAAAAAAAACTAAAAAAAAAACACATGTTTAATGTTGCCGACAAGTGGCTGAGATAATTATTTTGACAGCACAAACTTTTGTCTGGTAAAGGAGGTGGTACTTTACCCCTTTCCGGCGGGCGTTGTCGTCGTTGCGTTGTCGGAATCACCGTCTTTTTCGTCATCATGATGAGATCGTCGCGTCGGTCGTCGTGTCGGCAGACTCATCGTGAAGCTCTGTGATCTCGATAAATTGATACTTTATGGCTAAATTGTTGATTGATGGATGGTGTTGTTGTTTTTGTATTTTTTAAATTGCTCTTGTAGACACACAAACAACTTATAGACGAAGCTTTTGTTTGTATCTTCAATTGTAAGACCGGAAGATACATAGATATTAGATATGAATGAACACTTGTACGGCGGCCGGGCGGCGCGGAGTAAATTAAGAAGTTTGTTTTAGTTGTCCTAATGAGCTCAGCTTTTTTGTCGATGATGAGCGGATGTATCTGTTTTTTTTTAGAAGAAATTTTAAGAAAATACTAACAAAAGAAGCATTTGTTTGTGTTTTTTAAGCTGGACCATTAAATGTTTTGAAAAAAAGTGTGGCGATATTTTTTTATCTTTTTTTTTAGATCCGTAGTGAGAGTTTTCTAGAATGAGATGCTTGTTAAGAAACAGAAAAGATATTACTTTCTTGATGCAGAATCTATGAGCTGGCCAAGCAAGGTTCAGGCCCATAGGTATTTTTGCAAGGTAGAAATGTCTTGCGTGAAAGGCAAACAATACAGATGCTATAATTACATAATATGTTCTAAACCATGTTTCAAGTGTATTGGATTTTGAACCACTACGCTGCTAAAAGTCAATGTTCAATCCTCTATTCAAATTCCAAATTAACTTTACTTGTGATAGTTCATTCAAAAGGTCAAATTGTGGCTTCTCAAAAAAGTGAGAAAATAATGCATTACGAAGTTACAGAAGCTCCAAAAATTTTGTCTGATTTTAGGAAACTTTCAAATCGGGATTGCTTTCGATCGTTTCCAGTAAAACAACATGCTTCCACGTCGCTTGCTTTTCAAAAACTCCACTGGTCTTAAAAAAAAAATTTGCCGTCACGGGATGTGAAAAATTCAAGTTTACATTAAGATTCATAGTTTTTAAAAACCATCAAAGATAGCTTTGTTCGCTTACCAAAATGAAATAGTTTGCATTCGATTTCATACGTTTACATTGACACAAAAAGCGTTCGTGTACTGAGAGATGACCCATCGAAATTTCAACTTGAACTCTGTCAAAACCGAACGCTGTAAACATTTGTTGTTGCAGATGACCCTTACCGCGAAGAGCTAACCAATCAAAAAATTCGAATTTGAAGTTTCTCAAGAATTTACACAAGAAGTTTAAGCCTAATTTTCGGTAAATGAGAGAGATTTTTCTCTCATTTGAGAAATTTTGACAGTTTTCATTTTTTGGCACAAAAAGAACCCGAACAACATTTTCCTCAACCCACCCATCAAATCAAATCCCCCCAACACTGCCGTACAGCCCACCTACAACTACCAACCAATCATCCACCATTTTTGACAAATTTTTCCTCCCCCCACCCCCTCCACACCAAATTCCTTCCACCAGTATTTACCCAATCCACCATTTTTGTCGATTCCCCCCCAAGACCCAACGAAGTCCTCTTTACCAACACCATACACCCTGTCCATCTTAAACCACCAACCAAACATCCGCCATTTTTGACAATTTGTTACCTTTTTCCTCAACCTCTCCCCCAACCAAACCCCCACACCAGTTACCACGTACCCCACCTACAACCAACCACCCACCATTTTCGTCACTTTTCCCTTTCCAACTTCCCCACAAATCCCCCCCCCCCCACATTAATCCCCCAACAGTAACCACTTACCTACCCACCAACCACACAATTGTTTAGTCAATTTTTCCCTCCAACCAACTACCCACCATTTTTGACAATTTACCCCCCCCCCATCCCACAACCATCCAGCCCACCTAAAACCACCAACCACCCAACACGCCCCAGTCACACTTTGAAAAATTTTATCGAGCGATTTTACTGCCAATAGATGCGTTTTACATCAAAATTGTCCACCAAATTTAGCTTAGCCCTTATGTGGCCCAGTTAACAGCTTTACATGGCAAGGTATTGCATTTGAAAGACTTAAATAAAAATGTTCATGAAAAGTTATTGGCATCTATAGAACTTGTTGATAAAAGCCTTATAGCAGATAAAAAGCTTGTGTAAAAGAAATGGCATAAGGCCGTTTACTATTTCTTTAGAATTCTAAAAAAAGCTGCTAAGCAACCTTATACAATTTGAACTGCTTTTTGGTCAGTCACATCTCCTGTTTGTTTTCGACAGTTTTCCTGCAAGCAAAAATCTGCAAGCCTTGTAAACTTACGCTTTCAACTTGACAACGTTATAAGATAAGGCAATGTCAGACCACGCTTCTGATTAAACAATAGCTGTCAGGCTTTGCACCAAACATGCTAACAATATGCACAAATAATCCAACTTTCTTATAAAATATTCACAATTTTCCATAAAAAAAATTCCTGGGTGCAATGCATTTCTAGTTCAAATAAGCATATTGCCTCTATCGTTGGCCAGGACATATTTCCCAAAGGTTAAAGGTGATAACATTATGCCAATAACAATTTATATTTTGTTTTTTGTTTTTTAAATTTTTTTAAGAAGTTTAAAATGACTTTAACCTTGATCAAAGTTATACACAAACATGTGATCATTCTCCTCCTCAATCTTATAATTATTTCGTCAAACAGCTTAGCAGCGGGTGATGGTGATAATTTAGCAAATCAACTTTTAACAATTCAAGCCAATATTTTCCCACCTACACTTTGAGAAAAGACAGACACTTACCCACTAATTTATCACATTAGCCCAGCATGACATTTGAAAGGTACACAACATACTCGTATACCAACTCGTATAATCAACTACCCTCCATTTAAGTCTTCCACCCCTGCATTAGAGCAAAAATAATGCATTCTCTAAGTGTTCATTATTTTTCATTATGCTTGTTTTTTTTTTTTTTAAATTACGTGCAAAAGCAAAAAGTATAGTTTAATAAAAAAAAAAAAAAAAACAACGCAAAAAAAAAATTTACTACTAATAGTTATAGCACCCATGTTAGATCTCAAACTAACTATAGTAGTTATTTACTCGTAGATACATCCTATATGGCGCTGCTCTTATGCAACCCCGGTGCCACATCAGCTTTCAAGCAAAGCACACCCATCTTCATTCAACCCTCGCAACAATATTTTAATACATATTCTGAAACAATGCACACAACGTGTTTGTGTGTATGAAAATAAAGAATAATAAACATTAATTAAAAAGTGTTTTAGCTGCAATTAAGAGCAGTAATTAGCCCTGTCAGATACTCTCAGTCTGAGTATCTGACAGATGAAAGTTAAACAAAACCAAAGCAGGTCATCAAATTGCATCATTGGGCTTGGACTTGGACAATCATTTATCATGGAGCAGCTATCTTGCTGAAAGTATCTCTCTAGCCACCTTCACGGAACTTTCAATTTTTGTTGTTGTTGTGTGCTGTAAGAAAATCTATTGATCTTGAGCCGCCCGCTCTAAAAAAAATATATTATTACGGATTTTTGTAGGATGGGTGGTGGATCGGTGAATCGATAAGTGTTGCCATAGGCACAGGAATATTAAACGTAATGTTTTAATTATTGCAATGTGAAGGTTTAATAAGAGAGCGCAAGCAAAAGTGAAGTGACAGCTTTAAATGAAATTGCTGAATGGTGTTGATGTTGGCAGCATAGAAAGAGAACTGACCGACACACAAGACAATTAAATCATAAAATTCATAAAACAAAATGTATGTTAATTGCCACAAGCAATTATTTGAATGGGCTTGAAACCCATTCAAACAATAGCTTATAGTTATAAAAAGGTCACCAACATCAAGAGATGTTAATGTTTATGTTAGATCGCTCGAATTGCATAAAATTGAGAATGGGCGAAATTAGTGGAGGAAGCTCGAGTGTCGCATCGGAGTTGATACGCACAATTTTTAACAAATCTCGTTAGCACCCACGGCCACAGTCGAAGAGATTAGGAATCAATTTCCAATTTGTTTTGCCACTGACCTACCCTAGTCAGTACTAGATTCAAATCGTTTAGCGACACTTTTCTTTAATGGTCTAAGTGACCTTTCTTGTGAAAATCGAACATTTTCTCTTTTTTTTTTTAATGCGACAAAAAATGTCTCCCTAAAGCAACAAAGGTGCCTACGAATGTGGACTGTGCCTCAGATTTCTGCATAGGTTCAATTCTCGATTTATAGATAGACTGAGACTCATTTCAATCATAATAAGAGCATACCAAGAGCAAACCAGGACTACCCAGCAAACTGCCTATATTTCGGCATAACGACTGGAGAGGGTATGTGGATCATCTCCACCTTCAAGCACTTGCTGTTTTGGGGTTAATAGGTAGAGGTGTCCTTATTCTGAACAAAACTATATACTTTTTTGTATCGAGGCCGTCGATGTCTAGGCTTGTTCACAAAGAAAGCCAAAACTCGGTTGCAGAATTTTCGAACTCCAAACTATCAACATTTTGTATTTCTCTCTCAGTAAGTCTAACAAGTTATTTAATACAACGTCTTAAATACTATCAACTCTGGCGACGCGAATACAGAATAAAAACTAGTTGAGCACAATGATGTAGCTGCAGCAGTAGTACGTAGCAATGTCAAAGTTAATGTCAAAAAAGTTGGGCACTAAGCAACATGCACAAATACAATAGGTAGCACTGAACTCAAACAAAAATCTTGTCTGCCATTTTGGTTTGTTGTTGTTTTGCAGCGCACACGTTCGTGAAGTTGGAGTCGATCTACTCTATGGTGAAGCTGCTACTTTACATTGTAGCCGCGCGATACGATTTACGTGCCTTCAACTTTGACAGTGCTACGTATTATTGATGCAGCTACATTGTCCGCATCTAGAAAACGGTGAGCAGCGCTCGACCTGTAGCGACCTTAGAAGAAAAGTATCCACGACATGAAGCTGGAGTTCTTACTTGGTCTCACTTGGACGTTGGACCTGACATTTAAGGAAAAGCTACAATCCACGACAATAAAAGATAGTTTCCTCTCTAAAGGAAATGCTCCAGTAGAATAAACGGTTGGGTGCCGGTCCGCAAACCGAAATGGCGCAATCGACTCCGACGAACAGCGAAGTGAAAAGCTGAGAATAAATGTTAACCTAAGCTAAGTGAAATTTCTGTCTGGTATTCCTAGCAGCGTAACTTCGGCTGTGATCTTGAACTCTATTTGAAACAGAGAGAAGTGTCAACTGTCAACATCGACGGAATTGAAATAGAGCCTGGCCTTAGGTTCACATTAAACTCCTTCTAATGCAACATTCTCACAAAATGAGAGTGTTTCTTTTGGGAAATAAAACATATGCATATTTGACCGAATTTAATTTTTACAAAAAAAAAAAACTTCAGTTAAAAAAATGGTGATCTGGCAACGCTTTTAATTACTCCAATGCAATAGATTGGAAACAAATAAATCTCGCACAAGAAAGGAAGACGTCGAGACTTCGACAAGTCGACGCGACGACGAAAAGAAGGTGAAACAAATTTTCTCTGGCACTCCCTTTTATTGTGTGTCCGTCCGACTCACTGCACACCATTCACAATGAAAATGAATGAAATTAATTCGCCGCGATCAAATTGCAATTTATTTGTAAGCCATGATCGATTGAGTAATTGATTTGTGGGAAAAGACACGGATAAAAATCGGTTTTGGTTGCCGCAGTTGGTGGTACATTGCTTGCTTCTGGAATCAAACTTCTTTTTTTTTCTGTTTGTTGTCTTTGTTAAAGAAAACTATTTGCAATATCAATCGATGGATAAATGTATCTTCCCACTCACAGAAGTTTTATAACAAACAAAATTTTTATTGCGCGGGAAAAGATTGATATTTAAAAAATTGTAGACATAGATCACAGATTGACGTGAACAAGAAACTTTGTCAAGGCTAAAAGAATTTAGAATTATTTACGCAAAAATTGTAGGAGCATTATCTTGCAGGGGCAAATTTGTATCTTTGAGATTGATAAAGATTGTCTGTCTGTATTGTGAGAATAAATCTCTGAATTTTTTTTTATCGACATTGCATTATTTGGAGTTTGTGTATCTTTTTTTTAGCCGAAGGTGCCTCTGTGTAGAGATGAAATTTTTTAGGTCAAGCCGTTAATTTTCCCGAATGATGGATGAATTACAATTGGAGATAACTAGCAATTGCATCACACTCGTTACAGTATCTACACCACAGAAATTCATGTGTCATAACGTAATTGATTAAATGACCTGGTTACTATTTGAGCTTGTGATATTTCTGTTGCCCACTCTGGTCTACGGATACTAGGCCATCGCCATCAGATGATGATGTGTTGATGATGATGATGACATACAAAACGCCTCTAATTTGTCTTTTTGAATTGTTGGCTTTAGTACTGAATACATTGTGGGAAAAGTATATTAATTTGAGTTAAATTATATTTGAGTCAAGGATTTTTATAAAAAAATAGTTTGACAAAACTTCTCCCATACAAATTTAACTGATCGATCCCAAATGAATCACCGTTTTGGAATTTAAAAACAAATCTTTAACCACTTCTCCGCAAATTTGAATGGTCAATGCCTATTGTGCTTCTAACTGTAACCTAAATTGGTTAAGTTATTTTCTTTAAGTAGTTATTATAATTGTTTTTAATCTGCCACTTGAAGCGCCAACCTAGAAAATATTCTTTAAGAATGCATTTCAATGGATTCGTTAGTTTGAATTCTTAACACTTAACGTTGAAATGGCGCCCTGTTGCTTCTACTTGTCTGCATTTCTATACAAAAGTGCTCCTACTTTCACTATCTTAAATATAACCTAATCACAACCCTTTACCCTTGCTTCCAATAATCGATAAGACCATAAAGCGGTCAAAAGTAAATACCCTTTTCTTTTATTCCACTGACACAAAAACCACCGCCAGTTTCTTAGGGCAAGGGCCAAGACCAACACTCTACCAAGGACATTATATCATACACCGTTATTCATCAAATGAGTGTCAAAACTATAATACAATCACTACCGTACAGTGAAAACAAGCACAACGTAGTGTAATCCGATTGAGGAATCAAAAGAATTAAAAAACAAAAATTTCCCGCCAAGCGGCCATTGTTAACGCAACGTCATGTCAGTTGACCTTTCCTTCGCGATGATGTTGCCTGCTATCGCCACCACCACCGCCGTCACTGCTAACGTCATTTCTGTTCCCTCGACAACAACGCCGCCGCGGCGACTAGTTGACAAAATTATGTAAATTTTTTGTTTCAAGCACGTTTCTATAAAGAAACTAACATACAGTACAAACATGCAAAATAGAACCTGTTGAAAGTGGACCCATCAAAAAAAGCTGCAAAATTTGCATAGAAACCGCATTAGAATAACATTTTCGTGTGAGGTAATGCCATAGCAATAACGGACTCCGGTTACTAGTGAAAGTGATGTAGCGGCGTGCATTTGCTTTTTTTTTGACTTCTTCAAATGGCTGACGGAAATTGGTAATTTTGTGTAGGTAACTAGGGCAGGTTTTGCTGTCAGTTTTTTTGGTTTTTTTTTTTTTTAATTCGCAAATCTTTTGAATTATTCAAATAGTTTTGAATGAATTTATTTGTATGCTTAGCTATTTGATTGGTTTATTAATTAATTCCAAATTTCTATTCTGTTTATATTTTTTGTGGCAAAATTTTGCAGTCAGAATAAAAAATGTTTATTAAATGCCTGTCTCGTATATCACAAAGTTTTTATTGCAAATACAATTCAAACAATAGGTTAATGGCATTGTGTTGTTAAAATTCATGAAATAAATTATACATCTGCAATAAAAATAGACAATCCTTAATTTTTGTTTTGTAAACACAAAATATTTAAATAGAACGGATATATCAAGTTTGGTGTGTCTTAAAAACTTAGAGACAACATGCTTTTTTTTTGCCGGCTTATGACTCAAAAAAGTTGCCGGTTTCTATTAATTTTGTTCCTGATTAAACCAGATTTTCGAATGATGTATTGAAAAACTCTGTTCAATTGGCAGTTTAATTAGCATCAGACTTTCAATTATTCTGCTTTCATTGACATTTAATATGTTTCAAATGAAATATAGTATTGTTTGCCATATCGTCACATGATCAAAACTCTCTAGTAAAGTTGTCTGTGATGATTCTTTTGCGCGCTAACGTTTTTTTATTCAAGCTAAAAATAGAAAACTGTTGAAAATATTTATTTAAAAAAAATTTAGTTTGGCATTGAACTTCACTAACTATTCAAGGAATTTCAAAAAATTCGATACTAACCTTTTGAACATCAGAGTTTCTGTCTATTAAAAGGTGTTTCGACTTTTATATCACTTTTATGATTATTTCATTTGGAATATGAAACATTCTGTTCGGTACTTCGCCCGATTTCATATTCATAATAAGTTTTATGATTTCCTTAAAGTCCCGGGCTCATGACGATTACCATATCTGTCAAAGCTGCTCTAGCCTGAAAATGACGGGATCTTTCTAAAGCGGTTTCGAGATATCTAAAAACAAAATCTCTTTTTCGGAACCAAAGTTTTTCTTCTCCTGCTCACTGATGGTACTTCCCCCAAAAAATTCAGGTTATATCTGGAGGACTTGGAGACCAATTCAATCCTAAATTTGTATGATATATGTCGGTCACCAAGAACGACTTGATCCCTTGTAGTTCTGATATAGGTTGTTCTGCTCGGCATGCTCCGATATTTTGGCATAAGCTTAGGTATATTTTGCACTTCGAGCTGTATTTGAACCCCCTCAATTTGGGCATTCAGCAGTAAGGGAAGCTTTGGGGTTTGCATTGTGAATCTGTAAGAATTTCGTGAAAGCATATCTCGAAAGTGACAGCTTGTTGTGTTTTAAAACGTCAACTTATTGCTTTAAGTGAGTCAAACCACTAAACAATTATCAGTTAACTTGAAAACTAGATCGCTCAACATGGGATCTTATTAGATATATTCTATTTAGAAGCTGTCCTTTTGACTGAAGAGCGCTCTGTTGGCTTTAATGGAACAAACAAGTCTGGGTGATACATGACTTAACGATGGACTTGCTTAGTTAAATAACCGCCAATCAATTTTGCATGATCCCAACTTTTTAGTGAAAGAACAGTTTGAGTCGAGAAACATACCCCCTCAGGATACTTGTCACCATTACGGTTTTATACCATGATACTACTACTAAAGGTATGGCATTGTGCATGATACAATGAAAAACGTCAAACTCCATTGTGTGTCCGTGACGTAGAGGGTAGAGCGCACAACGAAAATGTAGCACGTAAAGAGTGTAGAACGAAACAAAAATTAAAACGGGAAGGTGAAAACGAGAAGCCAAAAACTTCATGAGTGTCCGTGACGTAGATGTATCATGGTTTTATAAAGTGTTGTTCCTTATATCTGAAACTTGATAGTTGTGCGGTCTCTTTCTTTTGGAGCTGTTTTTGACATCAACACAGTGGGGGAAGTTCCTTTTAAATATTTGACCGATATCATTGGTAGACATTTATAAATGTCAATCTCCATCAATAGATTAGACCTATACAACTTCATAAATTGGAAAATTCTGAATGACAGTAAGTACCCCACAAAAAGTTTAATTTCAAAACCGAAAAACAACGGCTGGATTTGAACCAAAGCCATCGGTGTGCGTTAGTTTTAGAAACCAGCTTGTTAAGAAATGCTTGCGCTTTCCACAACTGAATAAACCTTTTTATTTATCTTAAACAAAATAATTGTGGTCAATAGAAGATTTTCGGTTTACAGAACTCATCTGACATAGTTTTCCAAATTGATACTGCGGCGTTCTTGTTCAAATGGATGTGCAAATAATAGATATGTCACTCTGCTGCAACTAATTGAGTGAAATTTTTATAATTAAAAATCGGTGAAAAATGACAGCACTCCCTTAAAACTGATTAAGTCACTTTCGTTGTATATGCTGGCTGATCCGAAGTATCTGTTTCATACTACCCCACCAACTTCATGATGGTAATAACGGTAATGACACTTTTATATGCCAAGCAGCTCTCAGGCTGAACGCCATTAAAATTCCAATATTTTCATTAACCAACCACAAAGCTCACTCACTTTATGTTCATTCAACCAGAAATTGGTCCAAATATACAGTTAATGACGTTGTTGGTGTGGCCTTAAGTTTGGTGCATCAACGGTAAAGTTTTCGCAATGATGCTTAAAAACATGCTGACCGCAATATTTAAATTGCATTCAAAAATGCGGAACAAAGAACACAAAATTGATGCGCATACAAAGAGTCTATTAGCTAGCCTTTCTGACACAATAAAAAAAATATAAACAAAAATAAAAATTAAACATTAGCATAAATTTAAAATAAAAACTATATAAAACCCACAAAAGAGGCCAACAAAAAGATGATACTTGGTCAAAAGAGATGGCTCTATAAATATAGGAAGTCAAAGTCATACGAATGTATTTATTGTCTTCTGCACCAACATTTCGGATGCAGTTTTGTAATTACCTACTGCACTTGGCAATGATCCAAGAACATAAAGATAAAGAAGAGGTAAATTAAAAACGTAAATTGTCACCGAAAAGAGGAGATTCATAGCAGGAACAGACCTACCTGCTTTTGAAATTAATTTAGCTTGGAAAGCAACAAATTTATGGGACAAAACAATGGTTCATTGGATGAAGGCCAAGAGAAGTTCAGTAGAATTGTAGAATTTTAGACAAGTTGTTTTTGTTTGCTTGGATGCTAGATGGTTTCAGTACAAACAAATCCCCTTCCCCTTCTTGATTAAAATCAGATGACAATGGTTAAATTTGTGTGTAAGAGAAGAGACTTCGATTTTTTATTAAGGTTATAAAACTCCAAGGAAATTATTAAGGCCACTCCTATACATTTGAGCTACAAAAAGTTGAAAACTATATCAAAATCCGTTTATTAGTTTACCAGATCATCGAGGACAAACATTGACATTTTTTTATAATGCCTTCCCTTTCTCTATTTTTTATTTTCAGGATCCACAATGTGAAGTTGTTACATTCGAAACAATCCAAACATACAAAGGCCACAAGCCAGACCGCACAGTGATTACCAAAGAACGTCGTGACTACAATTCCACCACAGACATCCGCAAGTCACCAAGTGTTGTACGATTATTGCGGCGAAGTGTCACCCCGCACAGCGAAGGACAATCGCTTACAGTGTCCACCAACGATGTATGTTTCAACGAACGCCGATCAGTGTCCTTCAGCAATGGTACGAGTACAAGTAAATCCCAGTTAAGTCTCCGACAGAAGTCACCGTCACCGTTGCATATGAAACGCGGTTACGGCGAATTCGAATTGGATTGTCTTAGAGCACACAACGAATACCGGATAAAACATGGCGTCTCAGCACTAAAGCTCAACACAAGGCTATGCAAATTTGCCGAAGAATGGGCCATGAATTTGGCCAATAGAGCGAATCCAACACATCGTAGCAATTCGCCGTATGGCGAAAATATCTTCTGTAGTTGGAGTTCGGCTCCGAACGGTGCCATTGTTGACGGGCGGGAACCTGTTGAGCATTGGTAAGAAAATAAATGCTTTATTTTAAAAAGTTTTGACATTTAAATTATTTTTGTTTTACACTTAAGGTACCAAGAAGGCGAGAATCACATTTTCGGGAAAGAACCAGCGACTCTCCGGACTGGTCACTTTACGCAGGTCGTTTGGAAAGACAGTCGAGAACTGGGTGTGGGACAAGCCCGAAGCAAGTCTGGTCAGGTGGTTGTAGTGTGTAACTATGATCCGCCGGGAAATTTTATAGGAAGTTTCGCGGAGAACGTTTCTCCAATTGGTGGCTTCCCATTAACGCCGAAGATAATCGTTGACAAAATCTCAGAATCTACAGATACCTCATTGTCCTCGAGTGGCTATAGTGATGAGATGAGTGACTTTGTTGTCAAGGTGCTAAGGTTTCACAATATCTACAGGAAAAGACATGGTGTTCCAATGTTAAAGTAAGTATACACAGCGCCATCTATCAGCCAGTACAATTAATAACAACTTATTAATTTTTATTTTTCTTAATAGAATTAGTCACGACTTGTGCCAACTTTCGCAAGACTGGGCGGAGACCTTAGCACGTGAGGACCGCTTCGCATACCGTCCACATTGTACACACGGCGAAAATATCTATTGCCTCTGGTCATCGGATCGCAATGCTAAAGCTAGTCCCAAGGATGTCTGTAGGTCATGGTATGAAGAGCACAAGGACCATAATTACCTGGTCGAACCTAAAGGGGTATTTCGTGCTGGACACTTTACCCAATTGGTATGGAAGTCAACAACTGAATTGGGTGTTGGTGTGGCCAAGACTCGCAAGGGCAAAGTTGTGGTCGTTTGTAATTACAGTCCTCGTGGGAATATTGTCGGAGATTTCCTGGCCAATGTCTTACGACCTCACTAATCCAGTTAATGAGCTTTTTTTTAAATGATGATTTGTGTACTAGATTAAGGAAAATTTGGCGTGCCTGGATTTTAAAAACAAAAAGATGAAAACAACCGAATTTTTTAACGGGTATTGGAAAAAAAGGCTGAAAGATTATGTTTCGCTCGGTTATTACGAGCTAAGGAGGGGCGTTTTTGATGGTAGACAAAAAAATAACTGTGGGGTTTATTTTGTATTTATTAAAAGATCGAAAAAAAATTAAATTTTAATTTAAAAAGAACTAATATATACTTTAAAAATGGATTTTTTGCTATTTTTAAATTTTGAAAATGGTCATTTTTTTAGATGTTTTTTATATTCTGTTAATTTTGTAATCTATCTACCGTCTCTCAACTCTGATGCCTTAATGTAGCTAGATTTGTATGAATAAATTTTTATTTTTTAAATATAATGTTTTAAGGATACATTTTTTTATTTAATTTCATTTCAAGTCCGATCATCTTTGATAAAAGGACCAGGGGAAAAATGCAATATTTATTTCTTAAAAAAAATATTCGAATGCTTGAATTCAAGTGGGAACTCTAGTAGGGTATGACGTAGGGTAATAGTATCCAGTTTTTAATTTATTCATATATACCTATACGTCAAATTTTGAAATTTTTTTAAAAGTGTTTTTAATACAAACAGAATGAGTAAAAATTAAATATAATTCCGTTCCAAATATAGACTGCGTTTTGGGGTTGAAAATTTTCCTAATCGTATCGAAAATTAATTTTACTGAAGCGAAGCAATATTCGTGGTAGTGTACACACATTTATAAGAACATTTTTGAAACTTGAAATTATCTAACATTCATTACATTAGAACATTTAGGACAGCTGTCAAATTAAACCATTAAGAAATCCAACTCTGTTTCGCAAAGTTTCTTTTTCAAACACAAATGAGAACGCAAGACACAGAAAAGTAGTGTCTATTCGCATGAACCAATGTCTCCAAATTCTGCAGTGTCAATTATAGTGGCATTTTAATACATTCAAAAGTTTTTAGTTTTTCTATAGGCGCTTGCCAAACAACTGGACAAATACATATATAAGCTGAACTACAGAGAAACGTGAGCGAAACGGACTTTGAGTTTGAAATCCCTTTTTCCGTGAAGCAATCAACTTAGGGTAGTAATTATTGTGAGCGTAAAATTCCATTATGGCTATACAGCAGACTTCGGCAAATATTTCGTTGAATTTTGACAAAGGCTTCTGTGTGTCTTTGCTATTATGTTTGGGCCTTAACAATTTTAGAGCGGCACCCATCGAAACTTGACGGTAAAATGAATAAATGTAAATTTTGTCTCCCCAAATTATATCAGGAACATGTGACGTCACACAACGAAAGACAGCATAACTAATGTTGCTATGTTTCAAAGTTTTCAAAAACCATGCAGCCTGAACGTATAGCAAAAAAAAAACTGTTCCGTCCCGATAAACCCGATAAAACGAATTGACAAATCCGCTAAAGCCACATATTTGCAGTGTTCAAGCTTCTTACATCTAATTCGCGTTTTCTTTTATCACAACTGTCATAATACTGTCATAATTGATGGCGTGTTTATGTTCAGAGCAGTGTTATTCAAAAAAAAAAAAAAAAAAAAATTTGATTTGCTTTTAAATTTTATGAAAAAAAAGTTGGATTACCTTACGATTCTGTTCAATTTGATCTGACAGATGATTGTGGACTTATAACTTAAAAGTGCTGCGCTGCCAAGTTTCCAGTCAACAAAAAATGATAAATTTTAGGTTTGTTTTGTTTCATGTCGACACTGGAGTCCACTGGTCAGGAAAAGTTATTAATGGCACGTTATAACGGGTGATTTTTTAAGAGGTTTAGAACTTTTTTTTAAAAAAAAACACAAAAAATTCGATAAAATGAATGAAATATTTATTTGATTCGATAGTTTGAACCTTGCAATTTAATGTTTAAAGATAATTTCATGCAAATGTTGACCGCGGCTGCGTCTCAGGTAGCCCATCCGCTGAGTCCAATTTTGGCATACTCTTTCACACATATCGGCCGGTATCTCACGAATGAATGCATGGATGTTGGCTTCCAGTGCGTCAATCGAAGCTTGCTTGTCCCTATAGGCATTAGCCTTGACATACCCCCACAAAAAATAGTCTAATGGTGTCAAATCGCACGATCTAGGCGGCCAATTGACCGGCCCGAAACGTGAAATTAACTGTTCACCAAACTCGCCTCGCAATTGCGCCATTGTTTCGCGTGCTGTGTGGCATGTGGCACCGTCTTGTTGAAACCACATGTCATGCAAGTCAAGAACTTCCATTTCGGGCAAAAAAAAGTTTGTTATCATCGCTCGGTAGCGTTCACCATTGACAGTAACTTGCGATTCGCATCATCTTTGAAGAAATATGGCCCAATAATGCCGCCGGCCCATAAACCGCACCAAACAGTGGCTTTTTCGGGATGCATTGGTAGCTGTTGCAATGCTTCTGGCTGATCTTCACTCCAAATGCGGCAATTTTGCTTATTTACGTACCCATTCAACCAAAAATGAGCCTCATCGCTGAACACAATGTTTCGATAAAAAAGCGGAAATGAACATTTCGAACCGAGCACGAATTTTGATAGTAAAATTCAATAATTTGCAAGCGTTGTTCATTTGTAAGACGATCCATGGTTAAATTGCAAACCAAACTGAAGCTGTTTGACAGTGACACAAGGTACTAAACACACGTCAGCTGTCAAAACCAGTGTTGCCAAAACCAAACCAGCTAAAAAATCACCCGTTAATATAATGCGCTAAAACATCTTATTGTGAAACGTATAGTTCAGAGCATCTTTGTAGCTTTTTTTCATATTTTCTTAGTGCATCAAACAAACCTTACGTATTGCATAATGTAAAGCAGTGTTCTATTGGGAATTTTCACCACAATTTTTCTTTAAGCCTAAAAAACTTCCGATTTCCTTTCAGTCAGAGGACTTGTTTTCCTTAGACGGATAAATAAACAAATTCCAAAAAGGGTCAGTTCAAAAACTTTCGGAAGTTTTTTGGATTATTGAGTTTTTAAACATACTTCGGGAAAGGTGTGTTCCACAACATTGTGTCTTTTTAATGTTTCTAATTACATTTTGTTGTTGTTAAAAATGCATTTTTTCAGAATCAAAAAAAAAACTTAATTTTTATAAATTGTAATGAAGGATGACGAATATAGCTTTAAATTTTTTTTAAAGCTTATTTTTTGTATAACAAGGACTGTATGAAAAGAATAAAAGTTTTTCGATAAACCTGATGTTTAGCTATACTAATTAGGAAATGTGTGCATAAAAGAAAATATTGTTTTTAACTATCAAAGTAGCTACACTCATGTACAATCGATTTCTAAGCTTTAAGGTTGACTAAATGCCGTTTTATATTGCAATCTTTTAAATTACTATACAAATTTCTATACCTTATACCTTCAACTAATAAAGCAAAACAAAATAATTATTTAAGTAAATTTATTACAAAAAAAATCCCTCATTATATTAATTAGCAGCAAGTAAAATGCAATGCGCACAAGAACAATAAAACTAAAACAAACATTATAATGGTTACAACAAGTAAGGAAAATATCTACTTATTTATTATACTCCTATACCAAGCTTATTTTATAGAAGCCATTTTTATTTTTCAATTTTGCAAATGCAAAAATCATAGATAACAAAAATAAAAACAGTTAACCCAAGCGCCTTCAAATTTGTTTATATAAAAAGAAAAAAAAACACAAATACAAAATAAACTAATCGTTGAATAAATTAAATTTCATGATAAAACAAAAACTTATTCTATAAAATTTGAAATTAAAAACAAAATTTAAAAAAAAGAGCAACCAAAAGACGGAATATTGAACTTAAAATAAAAAAAATGTTGATATAAAATTAAACTAATTCTTGATACAATAATTCAAGTTGGCACTGTTAATAACTATATACACTGTTTAAATAATAAACAATACCACAATACTTACTTATACGTTTAATTTATGATATTTACAATCAATGGATTGTTTTAAAGATTTTGTAAGATATTTTTGGTGTGTCTTTATCAATATTATTATTAAAAAGTATATTCAATGGTTTCAATTGAGATCCTTTTGTTGCCATTACCAATGATCAATTTGTCAATGAAATATTGAATTATTTAATTAAAATATTATAATTAAAATTATATTCATACCTCTAATAATTCACAATTAATAACTTTTGATATAATTTTTTGCTTAAAAAGATAAAACCAAAACATTGTTGATGTGGTACAAGTTTTTTTAATTAAAATAAAATTGAGTGTTTCGATAAAGTGAAATTTAATACCAGAAAAAGATAATTTATTAAATTCCACTCTGATTTATAAATTGACGAAATAAAATAAACGCAATTCATTGAGTATTGCCATAGAACTGGCATTTTTTTTTTAATTTGTAAGTAATCTCACGGTAAGTGCAATCATAATTCATTACTATTGTAATTATTAAAAACAAATTCAATAAAACGAAAATTATTTCTTATGTAAGATAAATAACTGAGACATCAATGTGTTTTAATGGACTTTGAAAAAAATATTAAGTTATGACGTTTTTCGGCGTAAGTATACAAAACTGTTACAGTCAACTCCGCTTATATAAACTATGATCTATTAAAAAGATTGGATATCTGAAACGCAAAACTTATTACGTACTATTTTTGGAGTTAACCTTTAAACAGAAATAATAAGGGCGAAAATTATTTTCAATACAGCTTTATTAATCGCATCAATAAACTTTATGTTTTATGAAAACGGAGTAGAAAGGTAGATTTTAATGAAATTGATGGATGGTGTAGGCAGATTAGAAAGACAACTCAGAACAGCTAGCGACTGACGTGGTTTTCTGTTTTTGTCTGCAACCTACAATCGGAAAATTTGTTGATGGTACATAAATAGGAACGGTTCAATTCAAAAGTTAAATGAAATATGTAGGTACATAATTTACACTCCCATTGATGACTTTCGCGGCCGGCACAAATCTGCCACCAAGGACACAGAAGAACATGTATTTTTGTATTCAAATCTATGTCACTGTTCCTTACAGAGTGACGTGGAAAATACTTGTTTCCTTCGACTGAATTCGAGTAAATTTGTGTTAGGGGACTTAAAAACAAAATCTTTAAGATCAAATTGTAAAAAAAGACTTGTCTGTGAATATTATATTTTTGTTTTTCGACCGAATTCGAGTTAATTGGAGTAGTATCTACATTATGTGTGTATTTGGTGGAGTAAACTAAGGAGCTCAAAAGCATTCAATAACTGCTACGAAAATCATTGGATAAAACTAAAAAAGCAGCGCCTAACTGAAATGAAACAACTGATTGCATCCACTTCTAAAATAGTTTTTTCATCGAATGAATTCGCCCACTTTACTTGATACTTCGTTTCGGCTAATCTGTGAATTCCTTTAGCAAAGTAGGTACTATTTTACTTTTTAATTTATTTGTTTGTTCATCAGTTAAGCCTAGTATACATTTAAATAGTTGAAGTGACCATATTAACATTCAATGCAAAATTTCTGGTATGGATTTCACGTATTTTATATTTTTAAGCAAAACAAATACTTTGACAGCTTGTTTACGTATCTTAAGAGTTTCTATTTTTGGCCAAACATTGCTAATTTAAAAATATAGCGTGGAAAGGATTCTGGAACTAATTTTTTTTGTCATTTCGCTGAGGGTGGGTACTAGGCTTAGTATGTTATTTGCACAGGATGTTTGAACATCCTGTGGAAAGAACTTTTATTTAAATTTCTTTGAAACCCAAATTTTTGTTATCAATAATCTAATATCCTTCTGTGCTGACAGCAGGATGATTTTACATTAAGCTTTGAATATTTGGTTCACTATTAAAATTAAGTACATATTACAAAATCGAAACGCTTGTTTAACATTACTATCTTGTTCGTTTTTATTTTGAAACGGTTTTTAAATTCAAAACGTAGAAAAGTGGAACGTGAATTTCTCTTGTGGACTTTGTTTAATTAGGTTTGTGTATACGATAACGGAAATCGGTTCATTATGTTAGATTTTATTGCAAGGTTTGTGTATTGAATAACCCGATTAAAAAGAAATCCACATAAGGTAGCTGGTGGATGTTTGGTTCATTTTAACTGAGAATACTCTTTTAATTTGCTACTGACTTGAATTTCAGTCTTACGAGGAAATGCGTTCGGATACGATTTTAGGTGCTAAAAAGGTGAGACACTGCTGTTGAAAGAGTTTTTTTTACATCTAAAATTACGAAAACGACAAGAAAAAAGATTGCTGAAGGAGAAACTATTTTTTTTACAAATTTAACAGTCTTGACGATGGCAATCAGATACGAATTCTTTTTTTTCTATTATTTTTTACCCGCCGCTGTTTTCATTTAAAATTATTTAAACAGATATAAGACTTTTAAATGAAATTAAAAACTGATAACTAATAAGTATATTTATTGCTATAATATTTGGATTTTGCCACTTTTATTTGCTATTGATTATTTTGTCAATTTTGTATGAACATAATTTCTGACATATTTCCACCAGCAGCTGCCCCGGATGTTCTAATTTTCTATCTTTCTTTGCAGCGTTTAGGGCTTATCGGTATTGACTAGAGATTTCACATACCCTCACAGAAAAAAAATGTAAAGGTGTTAAATTGCGCGATCCAAAGGTTTCCCTCACCAAATCAATATTGTAGCTCGCATTGTGTGACATGTTGCGCCGTTTGTTGAAACCACAGCTACCCCACATCATGGCATTTCAATTCGGAAACGAATAAGTAATTCGTCATGGCTCTATAATGGTCTTCACTAACTGCGACACTGTGGACTGGATTGCGTCGTTTTTAAAGAAGAAGATATGGAAAAATGATTCCTCAAGCCTATAAAGCACACCACCACTGTCAGTTTTACTGGATGTAACGGCGACTCAACAATGGCTTGAGGAGTAGCCATTTAGTCATTTAACAAAAAATGATATTCATCCTTGAACAAAATTTTCGTCTGAAAATAGGGAACGGGAACCATGTTTCCCGAAATAAATCTGCACAATTAAATGCGTTGACAGGCATCAATCGATTCATGAAATTGAAAACTGAACATAAACCACATGACAGATGTCAAAATGGCTGTTAATGAAAACAGTGCTGCCAACTTCAATTCTATGCCTCATACAAGACACTCTTTAGTACTGCTTTTCGACTTCCCAAGCTTAAGCCACAAATATCCATTTTCAAATGCTTGTTGCTATTCTAAACTTGAAATATTCGAATTAATGTTAATAACATACTCGGAACACCGCTAAGGAAGCAAGCCTCCGAAATAAAATTAAATCGGCAGTGAGCTTAAAATCACTCAAAAGCTCAATTTGTCTCTTCAAAATCAACCTCAACTTCAAAGAGCACAATCATCTCTCTCTCGAAAGCTCAATCGCATAATGAATCGTAGAACTTGTTTATTTGTGATAACAACAAACTCAAAACTCGCCCAAAAACCTAGATCCTTATGTCATCATGGCATACTCCATCATCCACATACCTATCTCCCCATCATCCATGGCCAACATTATTTTTCATTCATCTTAACTCTCGTTGATTCTGTTTGAATCTCCTCAGATCTCTGGAGGGCTCGAGAGTGCTTTCGCTTGTTGTTTGTTTGCTATTTTGGCTTTGAAATTCTCCGCCTTTTTAGGTAGAAAAACAAGGAAGAATAAAAAATGACGCGTCGCCATCGGTCGTCGTCCAAACGACTCGACGACGACAATTTGTCCACATTCATCGGCACGGTGCGGTGGCAGTATACGACACTCTGGAATTTGGCTGCTGAGCCTCTTTGTTTACACAACACCTTACGTAACCATGCCATCATCATATTATAGGAAAGCATAGGAAAACAAGGATGGGAGTATTCGGAGCTCGAACTCGTACATCCTGCTGTGTATACGCTTATCTGTTCTTTGACATTGTGTGGCCCTAATTCAATGGTGGATGGTTGTTGTGTTGTATTGTGTTATCTTGGAACTTTTGTCCTAGTTTAAATGTTTCTTTTTTTTTGTGGGGGGAATGTTTGTTGTTGTTGTTGTTTTTCTTTTTTTATCGAAAATAATGGGAGAATTTTTGAGATCAAGGTTCTTGTTTACATGAATCTTTGTTGCATCCAAACTGCACCTTCCCAAACCATACAGAATATTGTCCAATTTTATAGAACCACGTGAAAGTGTCTTCATTGAATCACCCCTATATTTACAACTACTATCACCGCCTAAGGGTGGTTTCGTTGTGCCCTGTGCGTCCGTCTCCGTCGTCGTCCTGTTTTTTTGGAAAAATTTTCTCGAACAAAGTGTGAATGGGATTAACTTGGATGTTGTGTGGTTGTTGTGATGTAAATGTTGACTGTCATGAGCCTGGAGACTGGGAGCACCACAGCACCAGAAAGGCCCATAAAAACGAAGGTAATAATCATGTGAAGTTCTCTAGTTGTTTTACGACCGGGTTAAAGAAGGAAGATTGGAGTTGGAGTCTAGTATGTTACATACATGGTAGAGTTTTGAGGTCACCTCACCATATAGATACATGATTTACACACCCGCTCCGCGTAACAGAGACCTAGAGACCTAGTTGCTGAAGTATTGGGATGGGTAGAGTTTTATCATCATGTTCGACATTGGGCGCCATTAAATGAACAATGTGGATTTTTTTTAATATCCATCCGGGAGTTCCTTTATGTTGTGGTGTGTAAAATATAAAAGCGAAAACCCTATAAATTAATTGTATCCATGGGATTGTAGAACAAAGACAGTAAGTATATTGTTGCTGCAAGGGCACCGGTAGCGGATGCTGTGCTGCCTGCTGCTTTTTATGTTCAACATCATCTATCATGTGTGATACGTTGTGTGTGTGTGTGAGTTTACAAGGACAATATATGCATCGTCAGAAATGAAAGTGAAAAATGTTGGCTTCAACGTCGTGTATCGCTTACAGATTTTATGTTTGTAACAGACTTGGCTTAAGGTTGAAAAGTTTGCAGTATTGTGGTGATATGCAGTTCTGCACTGTTTTTTATTTGACAGTTTAATCGTCCTTTTTAAATATACAAAGTGTGAAGTTTTAAAATATTAAACGGGTTAAGCGGATGGTTGGAAGAACTTTTAGCTTGTCACTGGTCTGTTTTTTTTTGTCAATTTTTTTTAGGGATGTGATAGTTCACCAACCCATTGTCCTTACTCCTCACATTATTTTGTATTGAAACTCTTTAAATTAAAGTCCTGAAAAAAGCAGATTCACACAAAATAATGAGACATTTTTTCCGTTCTTTATTCCTTATCTTAAGCCATAAGGAGCTCCAAATGACTATTTTGGGAGCGAAAAAAACGAAACAAAAGCAAGAGGCTAAGACACCAACAAAGTATATTGTGAGAGGCGTTAAGTTCCTGTTCCTTTTTATATGCGCTGTTCCTGTGTGTGTATAGGCAATTCAAAGGACACAAACAATGCGTACGTATTTATGGAGATGGCACAACAATTTTTAATCAAAAAGAAGAATATAAAAACCGAGCATCGGAGACAAAAAGGTTAATTGCTTCGAGCAAAGTGAATCCCAGATGTGCAATGGTCGTCCTTTTTTTCTTCTCTTATTTTTTTTTTGGTTTTGTTGTGTAAATTGGATTTGATTTTCAAAAAGGCAAAGTAATCTTTTTTTTGGACTGGGGTTTTAGGTTAATTTGGAGATGTTGAATCAGTGACATTTAAATTTCCGTATTTATGTATTTAAAAGGATACGCAAATTATAGAAGAAACAAAAAATTTCAGGACGAAAAACAAATTTGAATAATTTGAAAAAGAGGGGATATTTAACATAAATTCCATTTAAGAATCTGGTTTGGGAGTGTTTTGATGAGGAAAACATTTGTAACTTGTAAGGATTAATGTTTGAAAGGCTATTTCTTTGATTAAGATGGGAAGTTCCAATAATAAAATGTTTATTAAAATGCAATGAAATGTGTATCATAAATTAATCTTAAAACAGCATTTATATATTAAATCTAACCTGGTCAGAAATTATTGTTTTAAAAGGACCTTTACTCTGCTTCTGGTCTCCATCTTTTAAACTTCTTTTTAAATATGCTGAGTTCGTGCTTCAGCTATCAGACAACAAAAAAAAAAAAAAAAACTAATAGGGAGTTCACATTGTACTTTCTCCAGGATGAGTCTTTTAGGACAATCTTTTTTGTTCGTGCAAATTGTTCTTGGACTTCATTCAATCTCTATAAAATTTTGTAGGTTTGCCCATTTGGTCTAAAACTATGAAAGATTTATGCATGATAAAAATGTTCTTAAACTTCGAAATTCTTGTTAATCAAATGCAATATCTGAGTTCAGACATAATTTCAAGGTTAGTGCAGTTCCATCACTGAAAGCTATTAAACTAGAGGAGGATGATGATTAGAAAATCAACTTGTGTTTATTGAACTATTTCTCGGTATTCTCTAAGGACAACATTATTTTGAGACAGGGAACTTGCTTAATCAAATGAGACAACATATACATATCTGCAGTGTCCTGTAATGATAAAGTGTCATTACAGGACACGTCCACAGCGCCGAGAGACTTGGTGTACTCGCAAACGACTTTTGCAGAAGCTGTATGAACGCAGATGATGAGAAGACAATTGTCCATCTGCTATATAAAGGGTCTTCCAATAGGGACTTCCGAACTTTGACAGTTGATAGCGGCCATCTTGTCAAATTGGCTGTCATTTATTCAGTCTGTTTTGCCAAATCATTATGGATGAATATAGTGTTCAACAACACGTGCAAATGATAAAACTGTTTTATCAAAATGGGTATTCTGTTCGGGAAACGTTTAGCCCAATTCGCCCATTGTAGGGTCGCCATAATTGTTCTACCGAGAGGAATAATCGCATTGTGGAAGATAAATAAATATAAACTAGCTACCGAGATCGTGTGACTTAACCCAATTAATATTTTAGTATTTTTCTTGTGAGGTTTTCTTAAGTCTCAGTGCTATGCGAATAGGCCACATACCGCAGCTGCCCTCAAAGCCAACATTACCAACGCCATCGGTCAAATCCATCCTGATTTATGAACTAAAGTCATGGAGAATTGGACACTTCAGATGCGAGCCACCAAGAGAACCCACAGAGGACATTTAAACGATGTTATATTACAAACATAATGGCATCAAAAGTCCTTTCAAAAGAATAAAAATTTCGATGATATCTCACTCACACTTTGTTTTATTGAAATTTAAAGTTAGAAAATGCTTAATCTAATTCTTTAAAGGACAATTCTTCTTAAATTTCATAGATGAATTGATGGATCATTCCTCTTGTTCGCTTCGTAATGAACTCAAATTTATTCTAGAATTGTAAGTTTTAGGAATAGCATCCCAAACTTTGTGGTATCACACTGATCCTCTGAAAGTATGAGCTCTGTCAATATTGATGTTTCAATTTTTGGCAAAATTTTATTTTCACTGTTTTTTTTCAAACTCCTGTCACTTCTGCTTACATGAAGAGCATATATATTCACTTATGTTGGGAACCCATCTTTAAATGGACCAGGAAGGTAGCATTCGTAAAACATTTCTTTAAGCGGAGCAATATTGCTAGCAAGGAACTCCTTAATTGCAAGATACTAAAACTTATTCGCAAAGCAAATAACACTTCAGAGGAGATAAAGTAACTGTTATGTACTTCAAACTACTCTCATTGATTTATTGACATGGTAATTTATATTTTAAATTCGGAGTTACTGTTACAGTACGGACAGACTCGTAACGGTTCCGTAATTCGTAAGCTTGCACAAAAGTGTTAACATTTTTTTTCAAATTCTTCCTTATTTGAAGTATCAGCCTTAAGAACAAAAACATTATTCGAAATCCATTTAAAGCGAACTTTCTAAGGTTTGTTTTGTGTTTTGAACTTTTATCTTGTAACATTTTCACCAAGAACCCATTGTCTCGCTTTGAAAAGAATTTTTTGAGACATCTTTATTAACATAATTATAAAAAAATTCTCTTAACAGTGTTAAAAGCATACACAACTCGACCCTAAAACATGCTCTTTTATATAAAAATAAAAGTACAACAGTCTACACCTACAATACGAAGCACTAAAAGACAAATTATTTTCTCAGCTCTTTAACTTACTTAACTCTATCATTATCGAGCTACTTCAACCTCTTTCCCAGAAACATGATAAAAAACTCACCTCCATAATTCATCATATACATTCATTCATTCACCTACGCATTTGACTTCTTTCCTTGCATTGAAGTCTTGCAAATAGTCCTCTTCCTGTGAAAAAGGGTTGCCATACAGTTGTATAACATTAAACTCATTTATTTTCATTTGAAACAAAATACTAGAGATAATAAAGACATTTTTTTATAAAACATTTTAAGTGCATAATTGTGTACCAAATACTCTTGTAATAGAAGGTCTTAAAGAAATATCTTCAAAGAATATGAATTGTTTTAATATATGAAACAAATAATTCTTAACTGACAATTGCTGTTAGATTTTTAGGTGACAAAAAGATTTGTGTATTCAAAATTGAATGAAATGATTAAAAGCTTGTTAAATCGTAAATTATTTGACAACCATCAAAAAATAAGTCTTATAAACAAATTCATAAGATATTGTAATGTTTTTAGTCTTGGGTTCGAAAATAAAACTTATTTTCCTTTACTTTTCAATCACTACTACTATCTCTATAAATGAAACTCACTTTTATCTAAGTTCAAACTCTTTATTTATTTCTTTATCTTAGCACCACTAATTATTCACCATTTATTCGTTACCACGGTTAAAATGAAACTGTGTCCATTTCCGAATAAAATGTCCTATTTATACTTGGGATCAAAGTTTCCCGAACAGTCTAAGTCTCGAACCTTTCGGAATTGTCAAGATGCTTTAAAAGCTTTCAGAACTTTCAAATTCAACATTGTTATTCAGCAGAATTGTTCAGAATTTTACTGTAGTATAGACAAAAACCATATAGTAATATTTCTGTAGTAGAAACAAAAACCATTCATAAGACTGTAGTTGAGACAAACACTATTCATGTAACATTGCCCCCTTCTTAAGATTGTTCGTCCCGAACAAGTCTATCACTTCCCTGGCCATTGTAGCGACATAGTCGGTCCCTGTGAACAACTTTCATTTTGCCTCTAACACCTCTCTGAATGCGGTAAACAACATCATTGATTCTGGTGACAACTTTGTAAGGGCCTTCCCAATTTTGCTGGAGCTTCGGTGACAGTCCCTTTTTCCGATGGGGGTTGTATAACCACACAAGATCTTCCACTTGAAACCCTGTCGTCGTTGCATGTGCATCATAACGTGTTTTCATGCGATCACTGGCATCCTTTATCTTTGTTCTGGTCCTTTCATGAATGTACATGAATCTCTTTTTGAGATGTTCCACATATTCTTCTTGGCTTTGTGGCTCATTTGGAGGGCATCCAAATTTCACTTCACTTGGTAGTCGCATTGTTGAACCAAACAAGATTTCATAAGGAGTATGTCCTGTAGTGCTATGAACTGCGCTCCGATAGCTCATTAAAAACAGTGGAATGCATCGGTCCCAGTCTCGTTGACAGTCTTCCACTACTTTGGAAAGGTGTTCTTTGAGCGTTCTGTTAAACCGCTCTACCATTCCATCTGATTGTGGATGCAGCGGTGTTGTCCTTGTCTTATGAATGCCAAGGAGTGAGCAAACCTGTTGGAAGATATTTGACTCGAAGTTCCTCCCTTGGTCAGAATGGAGTTCTTTAGGTACACCAAATCTACTTATCCAATTGAAGACAATCTGATCCACAACCGTTTTTGCTTCTTGGTTTGGAATGGCAAACGCTTCAGGCCACTTGCTGAAGTAATCCATGATCACGAGAATATATCGGTTTCCATCGTTGGTTTCAGGAAAAGGACCTGCAATATCCATTGCAATTCTTTCGAAGGGTGCTCCAACGTTGTACTGCTGCATCACACTTTGAATTTTTCTGCCTGGTCCTTTTGTAGCAGAACAAGTGTCACATTTCCTGCACCATCTTTCGACGTCTTCTTTTGCATGAAGCCAGTAGAAACGATCTCGGATCTTTTCCAGCGTTTTGTTGATTCCTAAATGGCCTCCAGAAGTGCCATCATGCATCTCACGGAGAACTTCATTGACTTTGGACCGAGGCACAACTACCTGCATCACATAGGACTTGCCATCTGCGGATTCCCACTTCCGTTTGAGTACACCTTCTTGTACATGGAGAGAGTTCCATTGAGCCCAATAGGCTTTTAACACCGGGCTTCTATCGGAAATGTCAACCCATTGTGGTTTCTCCTCGTGCTCTTTCCATGCAAGGATGGGTTCAATGTCAGAATCTTCTTGTTGAGCATTCCTAATTTCCTCGTTACTCCAGCCGGCAATGGGCTCGACTCTCACTCGTTGAGTGACTAGGGACTCCTTTTCTTCCTGACGTGAACAATGCTTGCAGTTTGATTTACATGGTCGTCGGGATAATGCATCTGCGTTGGAGTGTAGTTTTCCTTTTCGATGTTGAATCTCGTAGTGGTATGTCTGCAACCTCTCAATCCACCTTGCTACTTGTCCTTCGGGATTTTTAAAGTTCAAAAGCCACCTTAGCGCTCCATGGTCTGTTCTAAGGAGGAATTTCTGCCCATAGATGTACTTATGAAAATGTTTCGTAGCTAGTACCAGAGCTAGAAGTTCCCTCCTGGTCACGCAATAGTTCCTTTCTGCCTTCGAGAGCACTTTGCTGTAATAGGCTACTACCTTTTCTTGGCCATCATGAACTTGCGACAAAACAGCCCCAATTCCAACATTGCTTGCGTCTGCATCGATGATGAACTGTTTCCCAGGAGTAGCATATGCCAGAACGGGAGCGTTACAGAGGCGTGTTTTTAGTTCCTGGAAGCTTTTCTCGCAATCACCTGACCATTTGAACTGTTTTCCTTTCTCTGTAAGTTGGTGCAGGCTTTTCGCAACCCCAGCAAAGTCTTTCACGAATCGCCGGTAATATGTGGCTAACCCAAGGAAACTTCTCAGCTGATGTTTATCTTGTGGAGTTGGCCAGTTCTTCACAGCTTCCACTTTCTCTGGATCGGTTTGTACCCCTTGAGACGAGACAATATGCCCTAAATATTTCACTTCAGTCTTGAAAAAGGTGCATTTGTCTGGGTTCAACCTAAGATGAGCTTCTCGAAGCCTCCGGAAAACTTCTCTCAAGTTCCTGCAGTGTTCGTCAAATGTTTTCCCAAAAACGATGACATCATCCAAATAAACCAGGCATGTCTTCCAAGTAAGCCCTTGTAAGACGCATTCCATCAAACGCTCAAATGTTGCCGGAGCGTTGCACAGGCCAAAGGGCATAACTTTGAATTGCCACAGACCATTACCTGTCGAAAATGCGGTTTTCTCTCGATCTTCTGGGTGAATTTCCACCTGCCAGTACCCACTTTTCAGGTCCAAAGTTGAAAACCATTGAGCTCCTGCCATTGCATCCAGAGTGTCGCTGATCCTGGGCAGAGGGTAGCTGTCTTTCTTTGTGACATCGTTCAGCCTTCGGTAATCCACGCAGAACCGGGTGCTTCCATCCTTCTTTTTGACTAGGACCACTGGTGATGCCCAAGGGCTTTTGGAATTCTCGATCAAACCTTCTTTCTGCATCGTCGAGATCATATCCGTAACCTCCGCCTGTTTGGCTAGTGGAAGGCGCCTTGCAGGTTGACGGATTGGCCTTGCATCACCAGTATCGATGCGATGTTGCACCAATTGTGTTCTTCCGTATGGTTCATCCTTTGAAGCGAAAATATCAGCAAACTCATGAATAAGGCTTCCAGCAACCTGTTGTTGTTGTTGTTGACTTAGCTTGCAGGATTTTAGAATTTTGGACCTTAAAAAGTTGACTTCTACAGGATTTCGTACTTCTTCATCGGTGATTCTTGTTATTGCTGCCACTGGACCACATTGTCCAATAACTTCTCCTGCTTTAAGGTTGACTTCATAAGGTTTGATGTTCACTATTCTTACAGGCACCATGTTGTTCTTAGGTGCGGCAAGCGTTTTTCCCACGATGTAGTTTTGGGAACGTTGTTCAGAGTCCGGTTCTACAAAAAGGTATCGATGGTTCCCTGAATCGCCTTTTATGTTTGTCCAAACAAAGACTTCTGAAGAGGGAGGCAGGCGTAGGTCTTCTTTGACGACAGTTCTCAGGGTTGACGAGTTTTCGTTACCATAGATCATCGGAATCTCGACATTTCTAAATTTCAGAACCTGGTTACCGATATCCAGAATTACTCCATGTGCTTTCATGAAGTCAATTCCGATGATGCACTCATCGCAAATATCTGCCACTAGGAATTTATGTGAAAACTCCAGTTCTGCCAATCCGATCACTAGTTGTACTTCCCCATATACTTTAGCTGACTCACCTGTTGCCGTCTTCAGACAGTAGCTATTGGTGTTGTGTAGCCATGTCATCTTCACCACGTCTCTTCTTACAATGGAGGCGGTGGCACCGGTATCGATAGTTGCCACATATTTCTTGTCGTTTATAGCTGCTTCCATTGTCAGACTTTTATTGTCTCGTTTAGTCTGCGAGACCTGGATCGTAGTTCTGGGGCCATCGATACCCGGAACCAGCTTCTGCCCCGTGAAGTTGGTCCTTACTCGTTTCCCGAGTGGGAAACAGGTCCAGCAGGGGTTTTGTGAGCCTCCTCTTGGCTGTTCTTCTTGCTGCCGCAATGTTGGCAAACTTCTTTTCTTAATGGCATACGACACTGGCGCTGGAGATGTCCGGTCCTGTTGCAGTTCCAGCATCGGAGAGGTCCATCACGGTGGTTGCTCTGGAATGTCGTTCTCTGGCAAGCGCACTCCTCTACAGTTACTTCTCTTACCCGATGAATGCTTTGAGAAGCCTGTTCCGCTGCTTCCATGGTGAGGGCAAACGCCAATGCTTCAGGAAGCGTCCGTTTTCCGGCCGTTCGTACTGCTCGCTGGAGGTTGATGTCAGCTAATCCACGGACAAATGCTTCAGCAGCAAATTGGTTAATAATTTCCTCACCCGCCGTTGGATATGCCAGGTGAGCCAGGCGTTCGATGTCTGCTTGGAGCTGTTGAAGAGTCTCACCTCTTTTCTGAACCCTGGTGTTAAGTTGGACCCGGAAAACTTCTTGCATATGGCCATCTCCAAAGCGTTTTTCAATCGCCTGAGTAAGAGCTTTGAAGTTGCCATGTAACTCTGCTGGTATTGTTTGCAGTAGTTCTGCAGCAGGTCCTCTGAGAGCAAGTGTCAGTGCAACAAACTTTTCCTCGACGTCCCAGCCGTTTGTTGTCGCAGCTGCTTCAAATTGTCTTTTGTAGATCGTCCAAGAAGTTTGTCCATCAAAAGTTGGCGGATGCATTTCCTTTCTTCGTATGCAGTCACCAGAACTTTCTCTAATTTTAATTTTTCTTACCTTGTCCAACTCCTTTGCATATTTTTCGAATTTGTCTTCAACTTTCTCGAACCTTTAATCTACAGTCAAAATTTGTTTTTCGATGCTTTCGAGACGCTCGTCAGCAGCAACAAACTTGCTTTCAATGTCAGAGAACTTTCCTTCAAGGAGGTTTTTCTGGTCTTCAAGATTCTTCTCTTGTGTTTCAAAACGTTCTAGAAGTTGCGCTTGTTCATTCTTTTGTTCGTTTCTTTGCTCTTCTAGAAGATTCTTTTGTTCGTTTCTTTGCTCTTCTAGAAGATTCTTTTGTTCGTTTCTTTGCTCTTCTAGAAGATTCTTTTGTTCGTTTCTTTGCTCTTCTAGAAGATTCTTTTGTTCTTGAAAACGTTCGAGAAGGAAAGCCATCATATTAGACATGTCGGAGCTTGTACTTACTTGCTCTTGTTCGTCTTGTATTTCAACATCCAGAAGAAATGTTTCTGGATTTTCATTTTGCTGAGTCATATTATCCTGCAGTCTAATAATGAGGTCATTTTTGGTTCCAGCAGTAGGAAGACCCCGATTCTTTAACACTGCTCTAAGTTCAATCAAGTTAAGGGCATTTACAAGTTTACCCATAGTCACTTTATCACTTTTCACTTTTATTTGTCCAAATGAATTATGCACTTAAGTTTTATTTCACTTCTGACACCACTGTAATGTTTTTAGTCTTGGGTTCGAAAATAAAACTTATTTTCCTTTACTTTTCAATCACTACTACTATCTCTATAAATGAAACTCACTTTTATCTAAGTTCAAACTCTTTATTTATTTCTTTATCTTAGCACCACTAATTATTCACCATTTATTCGTTACCACGGTTAAAATGAAACTGTGTCCATTTCCGAATAAAATGTCCTATTTATACTTGGGATCAAAGTTTCCCGAACAGTCTAAGTCTCGAACTTTTCGGAATTGTCAAGATGCTTTGAAAGCTTTCAGAGCTTTCAAATTCAACATTGTTATTCAGCAGAATCATTCAGCAGAATTGTTCAGAATTTTACTGTAGTATAGACAAAAACCATATAGTAATATTTCTGTAGTAGAAACAAAAACCATTCATAAGACTGTAGTTGAGACAAACACTATTCATGTAACAATATCTTCAGAGAAGCTGATCTGGCAACCCTATTTTAAGTTTAAACTATGTGACACAGTTAAATGAGAGGTTTCGACTCGAACAGACTCTCTTCTCTTATCACGTACATGTACACACATATTTTCATGGGAATTTGACATTTTTATCCAGAACAGAACTCTCTCCGTGATGTCCTTATAGTGCTTATGTGGGCTTCTTTAGTAGGTTGGTGTGTTGTCGTTGTCGTCTTCAGCTTCAGCTTCAGACACAAAATACAAAATATAAATAATATGCAAAATACTTTCAACAAAATCGGGTATTCGGATGAGAAGTGAGAAGGATATACAGCAAAGTATCTAGATATCTACTGATGTGATACATACATGCATAAATCACGTCTTAATGGGAATCCCTATACTTTTATGCTGACGGATCCTTTTTCCTATGTTAACTCCCATACTTTCCCCGTCCTTCTATACCCGCCTTGCATGTTTTGAACGACAAGATTTAGTATGACTTTTCCACTCTTCAAAAGTGTGCATATACAACATACATACATATATACATGTAGGGCCAAAAGACCAGCAGGATAGTGTTTTGCTTGTGTCTGTTTCCTTATTCCAGAGGTGATGGTTATTTTCTTTCATTCTTTTTCATTTCATTTTTTAACTGCAAATCAACAAAAGATATCCTTCTGCGTGTCAGGACAATGTGGCCCACTTTGAGTTTAGGGAGTGAATTAGTCGACACACACATGCTGCTGACATATTTTGTAATCGTTCTATTAAGGGTCATTGTGTTGACCAAAAAAGGGAACTTAATTTAATTTAAAGGACTTTTATAGCATCATGGTGGATCTGGATGGACACACATCCTGGCCTGGGTCCTAGGTCCTGTCCAAGGAAAACAATTTTAAATTTATAAACTTTAAGGTCGGAAGCGGAATTGCGTGTCATAACTTTGTGAATAATTTAGATGATGTTTGGTTGGTGCTGATACGAGTATCATGAAGATGAACAAAAGTCATGTGTGAATTTGTTGGGAGATTTTGTTGTTGGTAATGTTGTGAAAAGTTATTTCAACAAATATGTATATAAGCTGCGGAAAGTTTTTGTTGAATTTAAAATTCATGAATTATTGAATTCCTTAAATAGAGAAAAGTTTTTGGTATGAATGACTTTATTGCAAACAGGTGAAAAGTAATGTCCTGGATTTTAACTATGTGGCCACACTAAAATGCAGTTGTAGAGTTTTGTAAATGGACATGATTTTGTGTATCTGTTGTAAAACACATATTTTGGCTAATTCATTTAATTGTGTCGCATGAAATTAATGGTTGGTGTAGTCTTTTTTCAGAAAAACAATGCAATATTCTACACTGAAAAGGACTTAAAACTAGCAACCTTGGCAACGCAATACCAGAAGACAAAACAATTAGAAAACTTCAGTATCAGAAAGATTTGAAGATTCCTCGGGTTGTGCAGGTCCGGTTATCTATGTCATATGGTGATCCATTGGAGATGGGAAGACGATGTGATTCTTAGCCACGATATCCTGATCTTGGGTCAGCGTAGAATTGGATGTCTTCTTCGTTGCGTCGTTTATATTTATAGTACCTTTGAAGTAACTTGGAAGTACCTTGGATCAGTACGTTTGGGCCGTCTGAATAATCTTCGAATGAGTGAGTTTTAGGTGGCTGCTCTTGTTCTGCAAGAGTATTCTGCTTGATTGAGTCGTGTGCTTGTCCTTGTTGGTGACTTATATTCTTTTAGCTTGGTCGACGATTGTGTTCGTACAGATCTTCCTTTCGAATGGCTTTTTTGTGCAGGACTTTGTCGAAGTGAACAATATTGATTGGAATTTGGGAAGCAGTAGGTTAAGGTTGGCCTTATGAGCTGCTTGTACATGAGAATCTTCTTGCTGTCAACATTGATTTGGCGTAGATCAGCGGGTCGTTGGCAAACTAGAGTTTTTCGGTTTTCGGGTTTCGGCTGGTGCAATGTAAGAATGTTGAGAAAAGAAGTCCCAGCTTTGATCCTAGTGCAATTTCGGTTCTGATTTTCCTGGTAGGTGATTATTCGTTTCCTAACCGGACGAAGAACTATCTGGAATGAAGGAAGTTGTGAATCATTTTTATTAATGTGGCTGGAAAATCAAGTTGGCAAAGTTTGTGGATTACTCCTTGGTATCCAAATGCTGTCGAAAGTTTTTTCGATGTCAAGAAAGCAATCGCCAATCGATGACTTTCAGTTTTCAGTGCAGAATTTTAAGTCTTCTTTCTGAGTATTGTTTGTTCCAGGATTTTACTTAAGCTGCAACAAAAGGAGTTTGACTTGAATCCAGAGACTAGGTATATTGCTGTTGTCTTTCTTGGGGATGGGTGGGCTGTTGTTACTTAACTGTTGTTGGCGCAGTTCGCAGTTATTGAGTTTTACTGCAAAGAGTATCACCACTGTTCGGGGCAGTTTCTTCATTTTCAGCATAAATGGATTTGTTCTCTGTTGTTTGTACTCTGTGCCAGTTGACTGCTTTGGGTGAGTTCTGAGTATGATTTCCGTTTCTTTTTCTGGAGCTGTCACTATAGCCGAACTGTCATGACTCGTGACTGCTTCACGAGTGGTTGTTCGTTGTTGAGATAGAATCTGTTTTACGTTTATTTCCATTAGTACCTACAGAGTGTAAAATATAATAACTAATGTCAAAATTGAATTTACTTCAATGCTACGATGAGATTTGTGGACAATGTGGAAGAGGATACTTTTGATAATTTTGTCGTGTGGTGGAATTTCAATTCAAAAATATATTAGGAGACAATTTTAGGTTCAAGGAATTCACGGACATTCAGAATGATGGAAGAATGTCTTCCGTCAATCGCAACAAGATTAACTGTGTACATCATGTATCTTTGTGGAGTATGAATGTCAACACTAGGGAATCGTATGCAGTGGAACATAATGATGAATCCCATGATGAAATCGATGAGCTTGAGTCCAATATCGAATGTGACGTTAAGGTCTCCTAAAAGAATTCTAATGTCCTGTTTGGAGCATCGGTCGTATGCTTTGGCGAGGAGCTGGTTTCTTCGTTCGAGACATGACTTATTTTTTCCATGACCGGTTGTGCATTACGTGTGTATAGACTGTTTTGGGGTTGGATATTAAATTGCTTTTTTATTAGATTATTGGTCAATGCTGCATGAGACACAGTTGTTTAAAAGAAAGACTATCTTGTGAATAGAGTTGAATGATGCAAGAAGCAGGATACGACATAAGTGTAAAAATTATCTGGTGAAATTAAACTTTTGTGTAGAAGATTCGGGATGAATTATGCAACAGGACAAACTTTTGTATGTTCGCTACCAAGTTTATCATTCATCAAGCAGTATCGAATTTATTAACTTCAAACTTTTTACACCATACGTTCAAAAAATATTTAAAGGAATAAATATCTTTAATTTTGCTACAATGCACAACCTCTCATAGGGTTATTTATACCATTATCAAGAATGAACACAGTGCGAGCGTTTAGGAAGGAAGGAATAGTTAGGAAACATTTTTTGGTGGTTCAGTGGATTGAGATTTAGGTGATATTTGTCTCACGAAACTCCCACGGGTGTTTTCCAGTTGAAGCTGAGAGAATAAAGGAAATTGCTGCATATCGACGCTTAAACTTCATAACCTCGTAAGTCGTTTTTGCAAGTTTTTCAGATATCAAAAAATACCTGATTGTGTATTTATGCAATACCTCGTAAGTATATAAGAATTCAGTTCGATTAACTTGCGTACAGTGTGAGACTTACGAGGTACTGTTTAATTTTTTTAATGGGATTTATAAAACTATTTTCTGAATGTTGTCATTCCTGAAAATTTTTCGGAAAAATGTTGTTGAGTAAAAAAATACCAAAAAAATGGCTCTAAATTTATTTTGAATGAATAATATTTTTTTCGAATTTTTCGACTAACGTTATGAAGTTCAACCGTTGATATTCTGGAGCTCAAATTCACAACTCTGGGTTACACATCCACTGTACCCTTGCCACTCTTCACTCCCAATCTATATAAAACGAAAAAAATTCATTCTTGTATTATTTTCGGTCTCAACAAAAAGGTTCTTCCAAAAGTGTTCCCAATTTCTAAAGGAATTCATTCGTAGTTTCTAATTTCATATGACTTAAAAAACCTTGTGTAAATAGGTTTGGTCAACCTGCATTTAATTTTCTTTGTGGTAATGACACTCCTCCATCGTCACAGAAATATAAAATATCTCATCTCCGACACTCGTATAAATCTTGATTCAATTTAAATTTTCCTTTGGTTGCACATCATTTTGCAAAATCTCATTTACTCTGTCTCGAATCCATTTAAACTATCCCATTTTGTGATATATACGAGTATAAGGAACCCTCTTACAAAAACCGCACCGCACATGAAAATCTTCCATAAAAGTCCTAACAAATCCCAAATCCATTTTACAATCATTAAGCATAAGCTTTGATATGAGAATATGGTCGATGGTCCTATACACACATCCTGCAACCAAGTTTTCATATACTCCCATGTTTTCAAAGAAGGATACCTCCTCTCTCTCTCTCTCTCTCTCTCTCTAATGTAGAAATCCAAATCAGAGTCTGGGGAGCTTGTCTTCAAAATTTTGGTTGGTTTATCCTTTTTTGAGGTTTCACATTAGAGTAGATGTCTGAGAGCAAATACAATATCTGCATATTTATTCTTCATGTATTTGGATATTTAAAGATATTCTAGGATAAAACACCTTTTCAGGATTCCTTCCTTAACTTCTTTAATGTTTGTCTATGTAATTGGGAATGTTTTAAAGTTGGTGAAGCAAGAAAAATGAAATTTTAAGACTGGCGTGAAATATTTAAATTGTCAAGAAAAGTTATAGAATTTGAATTTAAGGGAAAAGGTTTTTCTCCTATGCATCCTATTACTCAGCAGTCTTAGCAAAAGCAAAACATCACACATACCACCGCAAGTACTTTCAGCAAGTCTACGCCATACGTCATATTCTATCATGAAATTTCACAAAGTTATATTGAAGTGAAATTTCTTAAGAATCGTTGTGATTTGAAACTAGATGAAACGAAAATGCGTCACGACAAAGAAGCAAATACATAAAAAACATAGCGTTAAACTTGCAAGTGAATGAGATAGAATACATTACACAGTATTTAATGTTCAAGATCTTATCTTTTTGTCATGCTTCGAAGACTCCCCACTCTCATTTTCTAAGCATTGTATAATGTACATAATGGACTTCTAGTTTAGTATGACTATTGACCCTCTATTTAGAACTGAACAAAAGAATTTTTTCATTTTGCATCATATTTCCTCCAGTTTATCTGTTTTCCCTTGTAGTTGTACATTTTTATTGTATATATATTTTTATAGTATTTTCATGGAATATGCTTTTCTGTTTGCGAATTTCGTCGATGGCGGCGCTAGTTGTCTTATCTACTTTACATCAAATGTCTTCCATTGTTTTTTTTTTTGCTTCCCATGGCAATCTAGACAAAAACTACTCCAAACTCTCCAATCAAGTGTTTCTGAACTTCATAAATAGATGGCGCACCTAACGTTCCGCTTAATAGGAGTGCTATAGTTAATAAATTCAATGCCACCTTCTGTGAAACGGGGAAAAAAAGTTCAATATAGTATTTTCGACTTCAAAATAGACGTGGAAGATTTATTGTCACGAGTATGAGAATTTAAGCCTGGAACGCTTCCCATGTGGAATAAAATAAATGCGTTCCACAGGGGATCATGGCTGGTGGGTGTTATCTCAAATGAAAAAAGTCAGTTATTGATAGGGACTTAAAATTCCTGGATCTCGCTGTATGTCAAATATAAACGGGTTAACAAGATTGGTTTCGAAATGTTCGTTATTCGAGATTCCGCCTTGAAAATTTAATTTTTCGTGATATCATAATTTTAAAAAAACGGTTTCACAATATTTACGACATCACAATGTTTAAATGTCTAAACAAACGTTTGGAAATATACTTGACTCTTGGGCATTTATTATCCTTATCATGAATTGACACCAAAAAGTGTTTGTGGAATTAAGATAGAAATAAATGGATAATAATAAATGATAAATTGAGTTTGGCAGAACATTCAACATTCGTGCCGTGTGCCTTAAAGAGGAGTCACTATAATTAAGAATATGTACATCATAAATTTTACTAGAGGTTGTGTTGATGAGCATTCTTAGAAGGGCAAGTATTAAGGGGAAACTGTTTCGGAGTAGGAATGCAACTGGCTATTTCGCTGGAGCATTGTTTATAGAAATGATAAAATAAAGTGAGACCGGATTAAATGTCGATGTTCTCTTGAAACAAATGTTTTCGTATTATTGTATTCGTATATTGTACTCTTTGTACTAGAATGTCAGCTTATTAGGCTTGACCATTCTTTATTTCGTCAATTTGTATTGAATTTGTGAACAACAACTTAAAGGCGCTACCACCAAAATGTTTTCTGTTCTGGTTCTTCAACCAATTAGTTTTAAGCATCTGCTCTGAATTTTGTTCGGGAGACAGAAATGTGCAATAAGTGCACCTGCCCAGATTTAAAAATTATACTCAAGCCATGAGCAGATATACATAATATGCTTTATGGATTATAGCCAGGTCTAGTTCCTTAATTGGTTTATTCGGGCAATGAAAATTGAACGACATGATACAATGGATCGATGTTGCTAGAGGTAATAATAAGTTAATGGTGTAACATTTTGAATAAGAAAACACTTGTTTTTTTCCACAATGAAAATAAATAAAAATTTTATTTTGTTATTTTCATAAAAAAAAATATATATATTTAAACCGACGCGTTTCGTCTTCTTAGGACATCATCAGGGCACTAACATAAGCAATGTAATACAAAGGGGGGTTAAGTGTACGTGATAAGGTATTTGTTTTTGTTTACTTATTATGACAATTATTTGACATTACTTGTCATGTAAGTACATGGAGAAAAATTGCAACAATTATGTAACAGATTTTACTTTAATAATAAACAACTTCACTGTCCCCATACAAACAGATTGAAAAACGTCTCTACGTCCATTATTCCTTATTATCAGATATAAGGATATTACCTTCACGTCCCATGAATCACATTTGATACATAGAATTTTTTTTGTACCATGTTTCCAGCGTCCATGAATCATATATGATTCAAAAAATGAAGAGTGTTGTACGTCCCTACACGAATTGATTCAAAATTGTTTCTACGTCCAAACTTTTTTTTGTTTGGATTTTGATTGACTCGGATTTAAAGCAAAATCGGTTTTTACATAGGTAATAATAATAATATGTACACATATAGTTTTTGTGGCGACCTTGTCAGTAGAAGATACACTGTTTCATATTGATTAAGGTTGCAAACAATAAATAAATATTACTGTGTAGTCATTACCTTACCCGGCGCGGCGTACGTTGTTACGCCCAAGAAAGAATTGATGAAGTATTTTATTTCGGATTTTTGTAATAGGTTGTTAGGCTCTGAATACATTGTCGATATTGGCTTGAATATTGAGCTACATTTGCCAGAAGTTCGGCGGGGATAAAATCTCATTATTGTTGATCACGCCAACTCAAATTTTGCCATTCCAAAATCCCGATATCCAAAATTGATTTTGAGAATGTTTGTGTTGACTTGTCTTACAGCGAATGAACACGCATGTTCGTCGATACCGTTATTTTATCGACTGAAGTACAATGGCTGACAATTTTTAAGATTTGTTAGTATGTAATTTGGAAAAGTAAACTAAAAATCAATTTGTTGCAAACCATTTCGCCGAATTTTGAGCAAATCCAATTACATTTATTATGGGTTAAGACTTTACAGTCCAATGGCTGACAATTTTTGAAATTAATTATAGTAATTTGACAAAGTGCACTAAAAATGCATTTGTCGCAAACCATTTTAAACCTTCGTAGGCGTACTCAGAAGATCCTAAAAGTTTCATCTGATCAATCGTTTAAATCGAAGAAAAATATAAGATTTTTATTTTTGTGGGCTTAAACTTTGCAGTCCAATTTGTTGCAACTCTTTTAGCCGATTTTTTACCAAGTGTCCTCAGAAAACCCTACCAAAGAAGATATTAAAACCAAACTCACCGAATTTTGACCAAATTTCATACGAATTGTATTTTGTCGGATGTTGTCGCACTGTTCCACTGCCTTGAAAGCAAAACAGGTGCATACAGAATGCAAGCAATGCGACAAGGCATTTTGTTTAACGTGTTTTAACTCTGCACTGTTATTTTTAAATTAATTTATTTATGAAAACATAAAATTTGATTCACAAAAAAATGCGTTTTCTTAAACACTTTTCCATTTTTTTGCAATTCCGTTAAGACCTACATACATATACTGTGTGTTTCCTTATTCGATAGCAATAATTTGGGAAATGATTTATGAACATGTTTAAAAAGAAATTGTTTTACAGTAAGGGCCCATCTCCAATTTTGATAGGACTTACCGAGGGTAACGAGGACGTAACATGCGACACGCGATAAATAGACCAACAAATTTGAGGCGATAGAATAAAAGTTTCAAATTCTATGTATCAAATATGATTCATTGAACGTAATATTGGAATTTTCTTTTCTATATGAACGTAGAGATTTTATTTGACCAGTTTCTATGGGGACGTAGAGTAATTTTCATTTAAAATTACTTTTGAATCATATGTGATTCATGGACGTAGGAAACTCGGGACAAATATGGTTTCATGAATCACATATGATTCATTGGACAGTGAAGTTGTTAAACAATTTCAAATTTTGTTTATTAATTTAAAAAAAGAGATATATAAAATGTGTACACACAAAAAGCAAAAAAAGACATTAAATTTATGTTTTAGTCTTAAATACATTTTTTTAAGGATTTAACAGCGGGCTGTTATTTGTCAAGTCTATTTGGCAATTCAAAATGTTTTTGGATTTATGTTTATTAATTTCGAAGACCTCATATTTGTCCAATACTCGGCCAGATGGAAGGGTATGAAGCAGGGTCACATCATTTAGGGAACATCCATGACCCGTACTCCTGATGTGTTGGGACAGACCAGAAGAAGGATCGTTATGGCTTGAACCTTTTATATGTTCCATAATTCTTTTTCCCAGTGGGCTAGAAGTTTTTCCGATGTAGATTCCCCTGCATTCCTTATATGCAAATTTATAAACTCCACTTTTTTGTCTAATGTCGACGTTTTGTTTAATTTTGTTGTTGCACAAAGAATTTTTTATGGTGAAATTGTTGAAAAACGCCGGTTTGATATGGTCTTCTAAGAGAGGCTTCGACAGTTTTTCAGAAACTCCAGGAACATAGGGAATCTTACGCCAATGTCCATCATTTTTGTCTCTATCCAAAGGAAAGATGGATTGAAGTGTCAAGTGCCTGGATTTTGTTCATAAAAGACGGTGGATCATTTTGCGATCATATCCATTATTGGTCGTAATGGTGTACTTATCAGGATGAGAGGTATGGTATGTCTAGGGAATCCGGCTTGCTCATCAGCGAACGTCTCGGGATACCTTCCTTCAGGCTGTGGGAAACGACCTAGTTTTATCCATAACAATAACAATTACAATAACAATACCCATAACACTAATAATTCCAATAACAAATATAATACCAATAACATCAACCCTACCAAATTATAACAATAATAATAATAATAATAATAATAATAATAATAATAATAATAATAATAATAATAATAATAATAATAATAATAATAATAATAATAATAATAATAATAATAATAATACTAATAGTAATAATAATAATAATAATAATAATAATAATAATAATAATAATAATAATAATAATAATAATAATAATAATAATAATAATAATAATAATAATAATAATAATAATAATAATAATAATAATAATAATAATAATGATAATAATAATTATGATGATGCCCAACCTACCTAATAACACCCTACCACTCTACTTACCTAATTTCATATCAAAATATAATCTAACAACAAATAAATTAGAATAGGTACCCACCAAACAGTCATTTAAAAAAAAAAAAATAAAAAAAAAGAATATTTATGTACATACATCGCCTATGTACCATGGCCTCGAACAGCAGCGGGGACCGCTAATCCTTGGTAGCATGATGGAATAGGTACGTAGCTGGCTGGACAGCAAGCAATCGATGGTGCGACAATCCAGCTGGCTATGATTTTAATACATGCATACTAGCTGGACCGCTAGCTAATGGTGCGATAATCCAGCTAGTCATGATTACAATGCATGTTACCAAGACCGCTAGCTGTGGCGCGAGTATCCAGCTAGCTATGTGCCGGTGTACGAGGAAAAGCTGGCCGCTGTTGTTGGAGGTCGTGATCAGTAAGTTGGGAGATTTAATAGAGTGCGGTAGTAATCGGGAATAAAGTATTGATTCGTTTTTACAAAAAAAAACATATTTTTGAAAATTAAAATTTACGCGCTAATCATAAAGTGAGCACGTATAGTGACTAAATAAAAGATTTACTCGTAAAAGAAAAAAAAAGAGAGGTACGCGAACAGTTTTTTTTTTGTTAAATAATAAAGAAAACAAAAATCAATATCAATAAAAGGACAAGTGCCACTGTACCCAAATCAAACACCGTATTAATTCTACCCAACTACCCCTGAAAAAAAAAAAAAGGAAAAAATTGTAGACTTATTCAAATACGTAAAGGCATATTTCTTTTTTAACTATTTAAAACATCTTTCGCCTAATTTAAACCTGGGAAATCTAATGTCTATAAAACGTCGATACCTACCTGATTAACCAGAAGATCTGTAAATAAAAAAAAAAAAAGAAGCTTAAAATACTACTAAATAAAGTAATAAGAAATCCTCGATACCTACCTATCTGCTGAAAACACCTGAAAGAAAAAAAAATTCATAAAGAGAATACATACCTGTGGAATCTTCATCATCTTACCAGCCCATACCTAGCACCATCACCATCAAGGAAAAAAAAAAAAAAACTATAAAGCTGCATGAACATTAATTTATCTGTATGGTGAACAGTGACCATTGTTTTTTTTTTATCCACCCCCCCCCCCCCCCACTACTAAATCGTAATTCCCTTATAAATTCTCCAAGTGTCAACCCCCGTCCCTTCGGTGTCCGTTGTTTCTTGTGTTTAATTTTAAATTATATTATATAAAAAAAAAAAAAGCTTAATTTTTTTCAATATTTCGATAAGATAATGTAAGATTGAATTCAATGAGTAAAAGGTCAACCATAGTGAACAAAAAAAAAAGTTAATTATAAAACAAAACCAAAAATTGTACAGTGTATTACTTTGGTACCCAACAAGAATCAGAAAGTGCCAAAAAAACGAAACAAATGCGGGAATAGTGTCCTATCATTTTCTTTTCTTTTCATCAGCTCTCAACTATAAATCAACCAAGGTGGTGCACTACGTTGGCAGATTACAAAGTAAGTGATTTTATTTTATTAATATATATAAACCCATTTTTTTCTTGTTTTGGTTTCTGGTTAAAGGGGTTTTTTGGTATATTTTGTACAATTGCAAAGCTAGAAAAAAAAAAGTTGAATTACCTAAAAATAATACTTATTTTAATGGTTGATTTTTTTATTTTTTTTGCTTTTTACATTTTATTATTTAATTGAAAATTTAATAAAAATCATATGAAGTTCTATAAAATATAACATATATTTGTAAATTGTAATTTGAATTTGCTAGATTGTATTCTTTGCTTCTCTAAATTTGGAATTAGTGTTGTAAATTTTATATTTTTTTTTGCTCTCTTGTTAGCCTAATAAAATAGAACAACATTGTAAAGAAGATTTCAAATTAGAACTGCTTTTTTTTCTTTCTTTACTTCTGTTCAAAGATGATTGGTTGAAGAGTTGGTTTGATTCCATTTTCTTTCATGGGAATCTTCGTTGGATTTGTTATTTGACCATTTAGGATGCCAGCCTAGATAACTAGGTCTTAGGTGGAGGTGACACCTGGAGAAAGAAACGTTGGTGAAATGAAGACTGGGTAAGCTGTTAGGACTAGCGTTTGGGGTTACTGCATTAACATATGGAGGAGGCAGTAACCATATGGTGGTATCTATAGATACATGGGTGGGATAAATCCTCCGGAGGGCCTCAACATCTCGGACCCTCCCCCCCTATAGGAATCTTACCCCTTCCCTTACAAGGACGAATTCGGGTTTCACAAATTATTTTTTTTTGAAACCGACTTTTTTTATTTTTTTTTCGGCATGAAATCGTAACCCCTGTCCAGAACTACGAAAACAAGAGCCCCCCCATCTGACGAGCTAGGTTGAGCGTACAGCAAGCATGCCGCGTTTCTCGTAGACTGGACACCCTCTTCTTCCTGCTGCCAGGATCAGCCTCATGTACCTGTAGACATGGGGTCGTAATGGTGGTAAAGGAGGGAGAGGTTTGAGGATTCTCGTATTGGACTGATTCACTTGGTAGTTATACCTCATCGTCGTAAGCCAGTTCGGGAATCCTCACCGATAACACCTCGGTTTTGTTACAAGGCGTAGTCTGACCAGAATTGCGAAGCCACGTAGAATTGTATACATTAAAATTGCTCGTAAGGACGATTTCAGTGCGAAAACAAGGACAAACATTTTTTGGGCTGCAATGAGACAGCTCATCGAATTCGTCACTAGTCGAACTAATTTAAAGATTCGGACCTCTATAACTAATACATATTTGAAATTGGTTAATTTTGAAAAATGTTTGAAATAAGTACCAAACATTAATATCTTGCATTTGGAAATTAGAAAGGCTCTAAAAATAAGTTATACAAATGAAATTAAGCACATACCTATCCCAATATATACCAATAACTTCCACCGTGCACAACTCACTGTTGTATACAATCGCAGAGTGAATTGGCGCCAAATTGTGGAATGTGCATGTATGTGTATCAAATCAACATTTAATTTACATTACTAGCCACATACAACTTCCCGACTTTCACCCTACATCGACACTCACTTTCTGACCTCTTATTACTGATAACAATTTTATTAAATTTTCATTAAAATCAAATGAATCATCACAAATCTATATCGTTCTGCTCTGTCACGTTAAATGTAAATTGACATTGCACCTTTTGAGCGCCAACTGACACTAGTTCCAGAATATAAAATCACTCATGGAAGGACTCATGTCCTATCGAAATCCACACTCTCGCAGTCTATCAGATATATAGCGGCGACTGATGGGATGGATGGATATCTGTGCGGCTGAGGCAGGTTAAAATGTTATAGAAGATAATTAAAATTTAACCTCGATTGTCATTAAATTTTAAAATGTGCTGCATTTAATTAAAGTATATTCTTGTCTCACTTACTCTCGTTTGAAATTATCATTCTGATTTACGCTAACACTGTACAGCCATAATATCCTAGTCATTATAATTGGAGGTGCCATACTCTCTTAACATCCGTGTAACCCATCGCGCACATTTTCAGCACATGTCCTCATATTCAAAGCAATTAAGGGGTCGTTCCCCTAACATCACATTAGCCCAGCCAGCAGCAACACAAACGGTTGCGCGGTGGCAAGTGAAATTAGTTTCTCCTTTTATTATGTTTTCAATCATTTTAATTGTTCCACCCCCAAAAATGTCAACCCTTTCGCCACATTTTTTTTTTGGTGTACACTGGAAGTGAGAATAAAATACATTTAAGTAGTTTTTCATGAGAAGGAACGAAATTGGTTGATGCTGGGTAAATAGTGTTGCCAGCCTTGTTTTCGTCAGTTAAAATTTATTTTTTGAAATTTGAAAATTATATTAAAAATTATTTGTAATTTTTTTTTAATTTTAAAATTTTTAAAAATTTTACTTTCTATGTCATCAAAATAGGTATACTTTTTTTGGGAGGAAATACCTTAGATTTGTTTTGAAAAACTAGATGACGTCAAATGCTGTCTCTTCAAAATTAAGTGAAATAAATACTTTCCTTTTAAATGACCAGCAAGAACACGTTATAGGGAAACAAAAATGACAAGATTTTTTTGCGACACCCTGTAAAAAAAAAAAAAAAAAAAATTGGGAAAGTGTACAATGTTTTAAATATAAACAATATTCAATAATCCGATGCACCGCTTTTTGTCAGTATTTAGCAGTCCCATCAAATGTATTTATTTGATAATTCAAATTTCTTATAATTATTACCTCATCTGGCAACCAGGAACTCGGTTTTGACTGTGTAATTTGCACTTCCGGCAGATAAAAGGATTTTAAATTTGGTGGGCGTTCACAGACGAGCAAAAAGACAAGGTATGGCCAGGGGCAGGAGTTGGGTGGCGTAGGGAGAGAAGATAACGTGGTGTTGAAAGTTGAAAGTCTACCCCTTCGATGATGACTACATTTCATGACCATTACCAGATTAATTGTTCTTTTGTTTACACTTTTGTTCAAGCTGGTCTCTCGTAGCCACCACCGCGCCGTCATCGTCATTGTAGCCGGCGTCTTCCTTGCATCCTTTTGGCTGGATGTGTGAAAGTGTGACAAACTTAATGGATACCATGTGCATGTGCAAGCAAGGATATGACCTCAGAGCCCAGTTCCAGCACAACTCACAGACTCTGGAAATGATATGGACAAACTATAAAGTATATTTGAGTTGGGTTGCATATATCCATATAAAGGACATAAACCGAAAATTAAAATGTATTAAATGGTGGTGGTGGCGAAGATTGTAGAGTGTTTTACGTTTTACGACATCTGTATAATGGCTTTTGCTGTATAGTCCTGCATGTTTGAGGGTCCATGTACTGTACATACATGGACATGGTGCAGTGCATTCAATATTATGTGAAAATTAAAGTGGATTTTTATGTGAATCCAAGTGCTAAAGATATATTTTAAAGGATTTCATAGTCCTTAAATCTCAAACGGATATGAGTTGTTAAATTGAGAATTTTAATATAAATTCGGTGTTTTGGGTTTGATTCGAAAAAAATTGTAAAAATTAGCAAAATAACTAAATCTTGATAAGGCAATAAATAAATCACAGACAATCTTTAAGAACGCCCTCAAAAATCACCCACAAACTTCAATATTGAGTAAGTTAAAGCAAATTCAAACTTTCAGATACTTTGTAAAGGCAATCTTAACTTTTGTGTATATGTTAACCATAAATCAAGTTATTTGGTGATTTTATTTCACACAACGTTTAGCACCTATCTAACTGCGTGCTCGTTACAAAACAAAATCTGTGGAAAAGGGAAGAAATCAGGAAAAAATGCGTGTTATTACCACAGCAGCCGTTTTATGGGATTTTCCGCCGCTTCTAAAACAAAGTTTTTTTTTTTTTTTGTTTTTTTTAAACGAATATTTTCTTGGGTTTTGGTTTTTTCGATATTCCCATGTGAGCTGTTCTAATGTTATTCGACCCTTTCCTCTCCGTGGTCGTGGTGAAATATATATTTTTTGGAAATAATTTTTCATCGGGAGAGTATGATGTTTTGTGTATCCTTGAGAAAGTTATTGAAATAAGTGGTCGGGATCACTGAAGGGTGACTTTTTTATTATGTTTTGCTTCTTTTTTTTTTTCTTTTTCATGATGGGGTTTGTTTGCTTAGTGCTTGGATGAGTTTTGACAGTTTTTTTTTCTTATAGGCCATCACAAGTGTAATATTTACTTAAGTGGATATGGTATAGATGCGAAAATAAAGTGGTTGCTAAGCCGATGAATAGCAGATCGAATTACATCTGTTGTGTGTGTGTTTTTTTTTTATTTTTTTATTGATTGGATTTAGCTGATACAAGGTGAACCGGTGAACTTCGAACCACCCGAAATTGAATTGATTTCAACCTTTCATAAATGGTTATGAATTTTTTCTAACACCATCGGAAATATTTTCAACGCTTTTCAGTTAGAGTTTTTTAATGATTTCCATGCAATCTAAAGCTTTGTGGCATACTACGTTTTTCGGTTTATTTTTTACAGCTTGTAGAAAATTATTGAAACCTTTGCTGCCACGTGAACACGATACATACAGTTGTCTGCACGCAAAGCACTGAAGCTTCAATATAATCCTTTAAACTTTAAAATTTGATTTGTTAATACTATTAAAAAGGATAGATACCCCTTAGTATTGTAGCTCTTTGGACATGGATCTTACCTTTATTATCGTTATATCAAAGAACTTCTTCATATGCCCATTCACGTGCAGTCTCATTCCATTGCACAGTCGGGGTTGATAGATGATAGCTGAAGTTACTTTCAAATAATTTTGAGTTCATATTCCGGGTAATTCCAGGATATTCAAAAACTCTTTGGGATGATTGATTATTTTATCGTTTTTGAAAAAATGTTTTTGACTGTCACTGAATGAAACTTAGAACTGTCTTCAATAATTTGATGGGTTTAGCAGAAACAGATAAGTGGTAATATATATAAAGGATGTTTTTTTAGATTGATAGAACTTTAAGTTGGCAACACTATTTTAACGGGTGGCCATTTTTTCAAGCAAACGTTCGATGAGCTCATAATTTATCTTTTTGGCCCTGGAATTGGCATCCAAGATTGTGCGATTTACCGCTGATTGACTATTTTTTGTGGGGATATGTGTCGCTAGTCTACACCGATAAGCCCGAAACAATTGACCACTTGGAGGACAAAATTCGACTCATTATTGCCGATATACCGGCCACATATGTTGGATAAAGTCATCGAAAATTGGACGTCCAGATTAGACTACATCCGAGCCAGCCATGGCGGTCATATGCCAGAAATCATAGTTAAATTTTAGTGCCAGAAGATTATCTTTCGAATAAAGTAAATTTTATGTCAATTTGAAAAAATCATCTTTATTTTATTTCATTTCATTTCAAAGATCTATACCTCTACAAAAACCACCCTTTATTTTTAGACATATCATGCAATACAGTTACAAAGCTCGTTGTATGGCAGTAACCGTTTAAAAGTAGCTTAAAACCCGATATGCACTTGCCTTCAAACTGCAGTGTATACAATTTGGAAAAATCTTTGAATTCGTTTAGGCTGTAGCTCAACGTGAACAAGCGCAGAGACTTACAGACGTACACACAAAAAACCATCGAATGTTATGGCGAACACTAATTTTTTCAAAAAATTTCTACTAAAAAACTTGATTTGTTTACGTTACGTCCAAAAAAAAATTCCACATACGCCACAGTGTACTTTTTTTATTTTTTAAAATTATGAAAATTAAATATTTAAATACCTACCCACTTACTTTGTATCCATTGAAAACAAAATATAAAAAATAGATTTCACGTGTCCTTATTTTGAACAACAAACCAAAAAACAAATAACCGCAGCTTCCTGCTTTCAATATTCGCCTCAGCCACAAAGCTGGTTAAATGAAGAAATTCTATTTCTATCTCAATGAACACAAAGATTGTATAAATAATACAAAAAAAAAAAACATAAAGGAACTTTTAAAATTGGCTCCACATGGGATGGTCTCAAAAAATTCAAACACATCAGACGTCACATTGTTAACAGCTCCTTTCATATAATCCACATCCACACACACGAATACAAAATTCCAACCCATCATCGACACTTCTAGATACTTCTATAGATCTGTGCTTTTAAAATGAGCTTAAACAATCTATAAGGAAGCAGAGAAAAAAAAAGGAACACACACACACTCACGTCAATATACACGCAGAAAAAACAAATCCCATTTGTGTTAATAAAATACAACTGTCATAATGAAATATTCCAAACACAAACCACATCAACTGTCAACTGGCATTTGTTTTGTCAACGAGTCATACATACAAACATATAATGTGAGCTCCTACCGTGTATCCTTAAAAAATCTGTTCGTGTGTGTGCGTTAAGCATATCTAATGGTTTGGGAAAAGTGAGGGTATATGCGTAGAATTCTTTACCCGTATCCCTATCCTTGTTCGTATCCATCTGCTACACTGAATCTAAAATGATTCCAAAAAAACATGGATAATAAATCAATACACACTATCGCTGCATATTTATGGTTGTTATTTTATTTTACTTTTATTTTTTTCTTTCGTCCCGCCATCATTGTCCTTTTAGATTCTCTAACTAAAAGAATCCCTTCGTACAAACTTAAATTCGACGAGAAAAATTATTTTGTGTATTGTGGGGATGTATGTGTGGAAACAAACAGCAGCAAGGGATTTCTTTGGTGATCCCCCGATGGATAAAACGAATGGCAGTTGTTGTTATGTAACATGTAACCAGCAAAGAAATGAACAACAACAACAACAAAATTTATGTCTGACATAAAATAATGAAATGTTAGATACTATTGACTTGGTATTTATTACACACACACACAGGGGCGTATTATTGGGTTATAAATATTAAGACTTCCCGCATGAGCTAAGACTTTTAAGTGTTGTTCAATTTTTCCCAAGATCTGCTTAGTTTTAAATTAAAAGTTGAAAGAAAATTGGTAAATTCTTTTCACCAGCCACATAATGGCTTCTTCTATAGGGTAATTCAATTTTGATACAACTTCTAGGATGGAGGCTGTACCGTAAGAAAAATAAAATAATTAAAAACATACATAGAAAAAAATATCCTTTTTGTCCTATATGTTCTTAAAAAGTATTTAATAGATTTTCGTAAAATAAAATCAGTTTCGTTGTTACGGTAAACAATTACAGTATTGTCTTTCAAATTCCTTTGGTGCAAGCTTTCTTTTCCCTTGTTTTCTTTTATGCAGGTTTAAAAAGTACAAACAAGGCAGACTGAAAAACGTACAACCACAAAGTCAATACCAGCTACGAAGAGATTGTAATATATATGTCCCTGCATAGAAGTTCCACCTTCTTGTCTACAAAGCTACGAAGAGTTCATAAAACAGTCATCAAGTACCGAAATCGTAGGTCCAACTACACAACTTTGCTAACTTGATTTAAGAACTACGAAAGCTTCATAGAACAGATGCGGAGTACCATAATACCCATAAATTAGTTTGTAAAATATGGACCGTTTTTAACTACGCCCTTCAATATTTCACAAAACCGGTTAGGAACTCCACCGCAATATTAAAACTACGAAAAGGGAAGAAAGCAGCCAAATTCTTCATGAAATTTATTTAAATATGTCATTATTGGTTAATATAATAGTCTCCAGCGGAGTCATCTTTTCATTTTGTTTGCCGCTTAATATTATTGCTGACAAATTTTGTTTTCTGATCGCAAAAATAGTTGGAAAAGAGCTGAATGCAGTCATTGATGGTTAAGAGAACGATGATACACTTCAATTTGCTGACAAAATCCGTGACCGAAACCCGTGGTTTATGATTGGATGAAAGTGAGAGGAAAAAAAGACTAAGTGGCTGCCTTCCAGATATTCTGAAAATCTGAAAGGTCACTTCTTGATTGTTCAACGAAATTGACTTACTTACTAAGTTATGATGGCTCATCCAAAGCATAGTGATCCTAGGCCTGACTGAATACGACTCTCCAGCTGGCTTTTTATATTCATACATATATATATATGCATGTCCCAGCCATCTAAACAATTAAATTTGAACTTTTTTGACTAGGCATAGCCATTGTATATAAATTTGTATAGTAATTTCATTGAACATTGTATTTTAGTTCTGAATTTCGTCAATGGCGGCGCTAGTTGTCTTATCTACATCAAATGTTTCTATTGTTGTTTTTGCTTCCCATGTCATACTAGAGCTTAGTTTTTCGTCGATAGATGGCGCACCTCAAGTGGGAATACTATAGCTTATACATATATGGAATGGCATAGCCACCTAGCTCGTTTAAATCAAACATTTTGCTAACTCTTTCCTCATAAAGGACCGTATATGTATCTAACGCAGAATACTCCAAATGACTTTTCATCTGATTGGTAATGGATCCATGATTCTCCACCATGCAGCAGGACCGGAACGATGAGTGTTCTATAAAGCGTCTCCTCTTCTCGATAGGGCTTTATTTCTGAATTGCTTACTAAGCCTAAAAGACGCAGCCATTTGCAAGATACTTGTCTTCGTTTGATTTTAGCGCTGGCGTGATTGTCCGTGTTAACAGTAGTGCCCATAAGGTACACAAACTCACTGACTACCTCGAAGTTATATCTATCAAAGGTCACGATCTGACAAAGTCAGTATGTTGGTGGGATTGGATTTGTGTTGATGAAAGCATATACATACTTCGTCTTGTTTATCCTAATCTGCTTGCTGGTAACTCCATAGTAGTGAAGGAACTGGTTACTGCACGCTTTGTTCTTCCTATCACATCTAAGTCATCTGGAAACCCAAGTAATTGTGTCGATTTATCAAAGATGGTGCCCGATATACTGCCATGAGTGTTCCGTTTTACATTTTCACTCACAATGTGGAAACATCTGCTTGACAGTACGTCACCTTGTCTTAACCCTCTGGTGGTGTCAAAGGTTTCTGTAGAGTACTTAATAACTTTGGTGAAACAGCGAGCACTTTCCAAGGTCATCTTGATAAGGCATATCAGTAAAGCAGGAATTCTGAAAATTCTAAGGAGCTTTGGTTTTAAGTGTGCTTTAATTGGTTACTTGTAAAGCTTAATGTGGATTTCTTTCGTGGAAGTCTTCACGTGACTAAAATTATTACAATCTTTTGTTTTGTTAATGATCCATTTTAGTTCGTTTAAAAAAAACCCTTTTTTTTGTTAACATTATTTCGAAAAAATTTTGGGTTTTCGCGCTCTACAGTTTATAATTTTTCCCAAACAAAAAAGCATTTTAAATACCGATTCCGAAGTAAAAACGTCTTTCTCTTATTTTTGTTGGTCCATATTGAGTTAGCCTAAGACCTATTTCATTCTGGATGCTCCCTATTTTTCTTGTCATTCGATTGAATATTTTTATTTCACTTGCACATTGATGGTGCATTTTGATCCTCATTTGATGATTGGCAATGTTTTGTCTGACCATTTTTTTGAAAAGGCCAATGTTTTACTAAATCCAGCCTATCACACGACTTCATTAACACCAAACATTTTATATTCTAACCCAAATCCATAAAGAATATCCTTGCGTGCATACTCTTATCTAAGAACTCTACTCTACAAAACATTCCAAGGACGAACGGGAGAAAAAAAAAAATATAAAACATTATACTTCCTCGAACCAGTAGACTTATGATAACAGAAAAATGTATTGACCAAGTCCAGCCACCAACAACAACTACAACAAGCTACAGCAAGACACAAAAAAAAAGCTCCAACAAAAAGGTTTTCTGCTGATTCGGAGGAAATTTACGACAAAAAACGTTTTATTTTTTCCATTCGATTTTCCGATTCCCCGGAACACGATATATCCCTGCACTCAATGATGGAAGCAATCATATTACATGACGACAATGGCCATCTGGGATTGTTCCGGCTCGGTCACATCAAACTCTGCAATGCTATCCACTTTGACCACCCCACCCCACTGTCATTGCTTCTGTGGATGCTGATGCGGATGCTGCGTGCGAAGGACCTTATTATATGTGACTTTCAACAAAAGATGACCATAAAAAGATACTAGATACAAAGAATATGAATCTCAACACAACCATCAAATATACCGTAATTTTCATTCCATCAACTTTATGCATATATAATTCCATTTTTTGTATAGTTTAAGTTTAAAAGAATACCACACCAGATAGGTCAGGAGAAACTCCAACATCGTCCCGACCAGGACAATTGCCAATTTCCACAAGAATTCATATTCTGACGTTTCCCTGCATGTTTTTGTTCCTTTCAGTTTCAAGATAGAAAAAGGATAAAGATATTTTTGCCGTGGAAAAAAAAAGTTTAAAATAAAATAAATAAAAGGACGAAACTATATATCATCTTTTTTTGGCTTCCATATATTTCTTTTACGTATTGATTTTTGTTGTTAAAAAAAATTCTTGTTCTTCTAGGTTTTAGTTTGACTTGTTGGAGAACTATTTTTGAGCCAGGGAAATCGAATCGAAATGAAAGTTAAAAAATTTTCATTTTGAAAGATATCGATACGTTTCGTAAAGTTGTTCTTCTTTTTCTTTTTCAATTCCAAATGCTGAGGGGGGTTGGAAAGAAAGAAAAAGATAGAAAAAAAAGTCCATCTATATGAAAAATTTCTGCTGTTAAAGGACATTGTTAAGTCAGTTTGTAGAAGAAGATTTCAATTTTGATGCAGTAAAAAGTTGAAGACAAAAAAAAAACTTATTTTTCAAGGACATTAAATTGACTTGCATATTTCGTTCCATTCAATATAGAAAAAAATATGATTTATGGAAAACCTTTTTCTCTAATTATTCAAATTTTAGCGCTAAAATGTTGATTTGAGTTTGTTCTTTTTTGCAAAATTGAAAAATGTCATTGGGAGAGAACGATATTGAAATGCAGATTTTTTAGATAATTAATTTTTAAATCAATTTGATTGGAAGTGGCCACCAGGTCCTTGGGAACGTCCTTGAGGAAAATTTGTTGATATAAGAACTAATAGCTAAAACTTGGTTCCAAAGTAATTACAGTCTTACCTAAACCCCAATCCTTAGTCAAATCAGAGTGAAAATCTATTACATTTAACAGTTTGGCGCACAATCGGTTGTATCTAACTAATCTAAGAATCATGGTCAAGTAAGTGCCCTTCTTTGAGAACGCAAATGAAAAAGCACTCTTTGAAGTAAAATTTAAAAGCTGTAAGAAAGAAGTGAAGAAGAAGTGTGCCCAGCTTCAAACAAAGAGAAGGGTTCGCCTGTTGATAGAATTTAGGATTTTTCGGCAATACTTTTCAACCCCTGAACCTACCTTTTCTGAGGTAACCAGCGGTAAAATCAAGGAAGTTCGTGAGGCGATTCAAACTCCAAATAAGGGAAAATGGTCTGAGTTTCGGAAAACGATGTGTTATATCGGAGTCGAAGGATGCCTAAATAATGGAGGGAAAGTTAACTTTTCCCAATGTTTAAACGGGGTGGGGGCATTTGTTAGACCACCACAAGATCTGATGTCTTTGGCTCAAAGGCAACGAGGAGTTCCAGAAACCAATGCTCACAGTATAGTAGTACTGTATACCAGCGTCTTGAGTCCCCTGCTCTTTATTACAGGCCTCGATAACCTGCTTCAAGGTAAAGTGACACACCAGAAAGTGCATCACGCATCAGAAAATCTTTGCCGAAGATGGAGCCATCATAATTGAGAATCTTTTATCTCTGTTCCAAGCACTTGACTGATGGGTGCACGTTTTGGAGTGAAAGGGGTACTGTATGTGTATGAGTCCAAAAAAGTCTGAAACTCGTGCTGGCCGTTTTCTGATGCACATTCCCCCACTGGCATTATCGTACAAAGTTCTAATGATGGAGAAAGAGCAGAGGGAGGCCTAAGAACTCTTGGTACAAAAAAATTCAACGACAACAGGACCCAGAAATTGAACAATCCAAAATCGGGGCCTGCCGACGTTTTGGTCAAACTGACGAACCCCACAGGCTGATCGCAAGGTTGAAACAGAGAAGTGGGAGAGTTGGAGTCCATATGAGATCATAACAGCACTAAAAAAAATTATTTGTTAAGATTGATACAAAAAAATTGCATACTTTTGGGAAATACTTTAAAGTGATATAACTTCTATATGGTAAATGGGTATGCGAAAACTTTCGTCAGAATTTTATTTGAAATTTACTAAACTATAAGTTTGTAAAATATGTTTTTTGTCTAAAGCTCACTGTTATTGAAATATAAGTCAATATAAGCAAAAAACCCATTTTTGTACCTTTGTTTGGCCTACCACTCTCACGCCCACCGCTGAACAGGTGCCAGGTGACCGGATCAATGAATAATGATAGTATGGTAGACTAACTAGAAGGATTTCGTCGCTCTATAAACGAAACTTGCCGAAACTTATCAAATTGTCATTTCGTATTGGCTATACAAATCCCATGTATTTCTACTGTTTGGTAAGGCAACGTACGTACCCATTCTTTAATTATGGGCAGCCCTTTAGACAGAAGCTTAAGAAAAAGCATTCGAAAATTTTGATAATTCTGTTTCTTTAGTAGATTAGAGTGAGAGGCTACTTAGCATGGGAGAAAAACGAGAACTAGAATATAAAATACTGTTTCATGCAATTCTTTTTTTTTTTTTTTATTCATTCTCTCTCAGGCTTGTTGCGATTTATTAATTTGTTTGATTTATTTGCTTAAAAGTGTCATGGTGCATTTTCATTTCATCGAGTTCCAAATCACACCGATACTAAAGTAGTTTCAGTGCAAAAGTACACTGTTGGAAATCAACCACACAGCAGAGATCGACCCGATTAAAGAGTGTTGCATACCTTCTGGGGTGCTAATCAACCTTCGTTCGCTTACAAATTTTGATAATGATCGGATAATTGTGCCTGGTGCAAGGCGTGAAAGCCTATAAGAAAGAATCTATCAAATTCACCGTTTAGGATGCTGGTATTTCTTAATTTAAAGTAGTTAAAAATAATCTTTAACTTTAAACAAATCTGAGCGTCACATAAAAAGCAACCACTTCCCTAACATTCCTTAAGACTTAATGACATTCCATTTATGTATATATGTATGTGTAGAAAAGGAGTTAGCAAAAACTTTTCCGAGACATTTTTGCTTTATTTCCGGTGTCGCGTTTCCTTCCTTAAAGCGACAAAACCATTTCCTCATTCTCAATGAACTGTGAATGCTCGATAATTAGTCGAAAAGATTGCGCAACATTGTGACATACGTTCTGTTTCCAGTTTCTCTTCTCGCAATCCAACTTAAGTACATTTCTCTCCATTAAGTATGTAATTACGCTGTGCGTTCCTTCAAACACACACACAAACACACAAAGATCCACATGTAGATTATAAGGCCGAACATTCCAAAGACATTCCGAGACATATTCACAGAAAGTTTGAAAGAAAAACTTTGAACTTCTTGTCTCCATTTCCGTTTCCTGCCGTTGGTTGTGGAGGACACACACACATTATACAAAAAAAGAGTTGTATGCATAAAAGGAAAATATTTTATTGTTATTTGAGTAATTATTATGAGTCCTTGATAAAAGTTTAACCCAGCTCCAGCCCAGCCCAGCCAAGCCCAGAAGATTTATTTATGCTTCTTGTGTTTTCTTAAATTAACAAAACCTCATCTTTGTATACATGAGTATGTTTGAAAATTGTTCAGCAAAACCTAACCTAAATGACTAAAAAAAGAAAGCAAAGTAAATGTCCTTGGAGAATGTTCCAATTTTTATATCTTCTCCTTATTCTATTGCGTAAGTGGAAGGGCTTAAATTCAATCTTAAGATAGGAATCACAGGAACATTTGTTCATAAGCGTTTCCTTTTTTTTCTGTAAGACGATTATTTGAGGATATGACGACAACAACATCCTAACCATTGCAGGATACGTTTTTTTTCGAGGAAATAAAATTAAATTTAAGACTTAAAAAGATTTTTGCCCCAGGAAAGAGAAAAAGATAACTGTAATAGTTGTTGGCCTCGCTTGCTGATAAATCCCTTAAACGTGTGTTGAATTGGAAAAGCTTGTTGGTAAATTTTTCATGGGATAAGTCTTTTGCACCCAAGAATTATCTGAGTAAATGGGAGCAAACTGGAATAGTCTGGTAATAAATCCGTCACATGAATCGAAGGTATAGATTGAAATCTAAAAAAAAGAGGGCGACCCTTGATTGAAAAAAGGTAAAACATTGACCTTAAAATTATTTAGCAAATCATGTGTGACCTATCCAATGGTTACAAAGAAATGATATGGCATTAGAATGTAGCTTAAATTGGATAAAATGATTTAAGTAGGCTGTAAAACGGTGATTTTCTATATAAGACTAACAAGGGGAGGATGTGTAATTCGGGACATGGCAGTGATATTTGAAAAAAGAGTGTATTTTAGTATGAGATACCTAGTAAAAACTCGTAACTCCTGCAAACTTTTATGGCCATCACATAATTCTTTTATTTTTCATATTCCGTGTTTCACATCATCTCTATTAAGAGTATAAAGGAGTAAATACAAATTGTTGAATGTTTGTCCTAATAAAACTCGAAAAAAGCTTGGCCGATTCAATCAGACGAATTTTGTTTTGTTTTGTAAGTCTCAATAAAAGGTTGGTAAAGGCAAAAGTAGGGTCAGAAAACCCCAAAGGAACTGCCAAAAAGTTACATGTGTGAGTTTTGTGTGGTAACACCATCAACGAGTTTTGACAAATCATTCAAAAATCCACATCAGATTACTTTAGATAAAATGCGTTGGGCTTATCAATTGACAGCTGCTCCAAGAAGTAAATAATTTTGATTTGATTTATTACCACCAGATTAGCTGAGAAAATCTTTCATCATCATCATCAAGTCCTGTAACCCCGCTTGGGGCATAGGGTGTTAACAAAACGTCATCCTTCACGGTCTGCAGCTAGATATTTTAAAGAGAAAAGATTTACTGTTTTTAAAAACCACTTTTCGAAGCACTTTTCCATTGCAATTGAGGTGGTGCCTCCAAAACACCAATTTTAAGTTTGTCAACCGCTTCTTCAGGCGTCGAAAAACGATGATGTATTAAATATTTAATTTTGGGCCAAATCAGGACTGTACGCTGTACAGCGAATGCACCAACAATTCGATGATTTGAATGTTCAAAAATGCACTTGATTCAGTCTATATGTGAGCACTATCGTGAGTCGTGATGTCTTTTTCGCTTCCCTTATTTTTCCGAACACTTCTGGCAATCAAAAGGTGGTGTACTCTGATTGCCTGATGAGGCAACATTATGTCCATTTATTCCGAAGGAAACAGTTGATCATTTCTCTCTGCGAACAAATTTTGTTTGATGTACGTTTTAAAAGGCTTATTTCGTTGACTACTGTTTTCGCTCCCAAAATTACTCCAGAATTTATTTTTCTTTTGGAAAAAACACCAGAAATTTTGTTTGACTCAAAAGGAAAAAAGAGCAGCATTTCAGTTGGATGTTTTCAATCTGCAGGGTCTGTCTCCCACCATGCCCCGCATCAGCCCAACTCGTGTTTTAAGGTATTTTTATACAAGATTAAGGTGGGAAGATTTGTAAAGATTGTTTGAAAACTTTGGCTATATTCCCTAGGAAAAAAAGCCAGAAATTGGTATGAAATATTTGTATCTTGGTGTTTTTCCTAAATAAAATCTGGCGTCATTTCTGGGAGTTTTTTTTACTTGCTAGGTACTATAAGGCAAGTTATATATTCGTAAAAAATTCTAACAATCAAACATGACATTACGATGAAAGAGAAGTCGAAAAAGTGGGTCCGACAAGTCTGTATAGTTACCTACAGGCTAAGCGGCTGGACCGATTATACAGAAGGGTTTTTGGAATTAGCATTCTAGCTTTTGTTTTTATTTTTCTGATAAAACTACCAAGTGCTAGAATGTTGGCGTACTCAAAAAAAAAATTGGAATATATTTTCGAAAAGATTTAAAAAAAAAAAACTAGTTTTTTCAAAAAACAGTCGAACGATTTTGAAAAAAAAAAAATTCTTAAAATTCCAAACAGTAAAGGAAATCAGACGGCTTACTTCATTTAATCCAATAAACGTTTTAACTAGTAATTTTTAAGTGATCAATAAAATTTCATATCATTTTTTCCCTGTTTTTTTTTCGAAATCCAATCCAAAACCCAAGACCACTTTCACACACTGACCCAGTCGTGCACTTTATTTTCACTACTTCTTGGCATCTACACGGTCCTTTTTAAGCGAATTTCAGATTATACAATGTCTCATCAGAACAAATTTTTTGATAATGCATCACCACTAAAAATGTCAACAATAATATATTGACAATGGTGTTGCCATAATATGTAAGATTTAAGTAGCAATTTCAGTTTTTTAGTGTTTAAAAGCACCGGAATTTCGAAATTCTTCTCTTTTGTTCTACGTTTACATTGTTGTTAATAAAGTTCTTTTTTTAGGTTAAAAGTGATCCATTTATTGACATCACAAAGTTTTAAATATCTGCTTGAATCATATCCTTTACATCTAAATTGTGTTTTTATTAGACGTGTGGTTTTCAATCTGGCAATTCTTTTTTCGGAGTTGGATTTTTTGACAGCTGTCTTTTGATTTATGATCAGGTTGGTTTGCCATTTCATATTGAGTAGACTTACTCCTGAACAACGTTTGAAAATTCTGCAAATTTACTACCAAAACAATGGTTCGGTTAGGGCGACGCATCGCGCACTGCACTAAAAAAAATCTACTGGTTTTGGTATTTGGATAGAATTTACCATGCAAAATTCTGATAACTATTATCAGTTTCCGGATTAATAGTATCGTTTTCTGCATAAAAAGACTCGTTTTCTGCATAAAAAGACATTTTATCATTTTTCTGGTAAATAGAATCAGAAATATGTCTAATGAATATTGTTCTGGTATTTTGATAGAATTGATCAGACAAATTTCTGATAAATACTATCGATTTTCTTATAAATACTATCATTTTCCTCATAAAACAATTTCACAATATTAAGATGTCTGATAAATATTGTTTCGGTATATTGATACAATTTATCAGTCAAGGTTCTGATAAATACTATCGATTTTTGGATAAATACTATCATTTTCCGCATAAAAAAAAAAATGCACGACTAGGTCGTATGAACTTGCTCTTGCTCTAATGTGTTAAAATGGTCTTGGGGCTTTAGATTTTTTGGAAAAAACATTGAAAAAATCATATGAAATTGTGTTAATCACTAAAAAATCACTAGTTAAAATGTTTTTTGGAGAAAATGAAGCCATCAGGTTTCTTTTATTTTTTTGAATTTTTACGAAAAAAACAGTTTTTTTTTGAAAAACTTTTCGAAAATATATTTCAAATTTTTGTTGAGTATGCCAACTTCTAGCACTTTGTAGTTTTTATCAGAAAAATAAAATTAAAAAAAAAAAAATAGATTAAGCCGTTTTTGGAAAAAACAAAAAATAAAAAAAAATTTTGAAACTTTTTTAAAAAACTCCAAAAAACTTTTTTTGGAAAATTTAAGAAATTATTTTATTTTTTTTTTATAAAGGAGCTTCTACATTAAATTAGTTCTGATTTCATTTTATCAGTTCTGATTTTATTTATCTGTATTCTGGTTAACAAAATCAGCTTTCAGATACATTTTTATGCAGTACTTATTTCTTTTATCCGCAGTCTAGTAAATATTATCAGCATTTAGATACATTTTATCAGTTCTGATTTTATTTATCTGTATTTTGGTAAATAATATCAGCTTTCAGATACATTTTGTCAGTACGCACAAAGGACATTCGTTCATTCGTGAATATCCGTTCATCATCGACAGAAGTGAAATTAAGTACCTATTGTGAAAAAATAAAATTGCATTCCTTAATAAAAAAAAAAATTAAAACAATTGAATAAAAAAACAAACAACAAACAAACAATAAAAACTAAACAGTGAAGTGAACTTAACAAAAAAAACTTAACAGTTTTCTGCAGTGCGTGAAACTATGTTAGTGTTTTCCAAAAAATTTAAAAGCACAAAAGGAATTAAGGAAATAATCAATTCATGTAAGCCGTTTTAATATTTAAATAAATTCATTTCTATTTTTATTGTATTTATAAATTTTTATATTAATTAGTATTTTATTTGTCTGTTTATTTATCTTATCAATCATTCCCATGCGCCTTGTGGTTTGGAAGAGAGAGGCAGATCCTTGGGAGATGATTCTTATACATTCCTTATATAATTAATTTTTTTTAAATTTTTGTTTATGCCTAGAAAAAGTATAAAAGTCCTTATAAACAAATATTAATGGAGCAAGTCTTTCTTTTTCTTGCATTCATTAATAGATTCTAAAGCTGCAATGGTTTTCAGCTATTTGCATTTTTCTTTTGCACCAACCGGACGGGAAGGTTATAAAAGGATTACAAAGAGCACCAAAATGCAATGGCTGCAGACCGTTCATAATCGCAGCCACCTGCAATTACGGCAATTGGGTCACTGGAAAAGGTGGAAGAGCTGCATGTGGATTTCGACAACACCCACTATAAAGTGTTTACATTTGAGCGCGCATTGGACGTTTGTGTAAAAACGTTCTTCACGCTTAACATGGCATACCCCAAAGCCAGTAAGAGCTTCTGGGAGTTTGTAGACATGAAGTTCTATCAGTTGGACCAAGGAGCAACAAACTCAAAGGCACGGGCGATCATTAAGCTTACCAAAAGGAAAATGCACCAGCCAATTGAAAGGTAAGCCGTCTATAATAGGGATATAAAATATAAATACTGATTTTAATATGCAATTTTTTTTAAGGATTTGGAGAGAACGCTGAGAACGAGCCAACAATTTTTTTTTTTTTAAATTACTATATTTTATTATAATTATAACGTTATATTGTTCTATTAAATTTAAAACCAAAAATTTTGATTGTCGTGTTTTTATTTTAAGTAAGTTTATTTTTCAACCGGAATAAATTTGAAAAAAAAACTGGGCATAAGCGCTGCTGTGTGGGAGAGTAAAAGTAAGTATTATGATTATATTTTTTCATTTATGGCGTTGTACTTGCTATCGTTCTTCCGATAGCATCTATCTGCAAAATAATCTCTTGCACTGGTAGGAGCTATCAGAAAAACGATACATTTTACCATAACTAGGGAGATTCTAGTTATTATGCAATTCGATGGATTCTATCAGTATTTTTGATAAATAGTACCATGATTTTTTTTTGAGTGTGCGTCCAATATTCGGTCAAAATAATCGCCCAGGAATTTATTCGAGCCAGCCGCGGCGGCCACTTGCCCGAGATCACATAATGGCAAACCCTTTATAAAGCTAAATTCATAACATTATATGTGCCTTTTATTTCTTCTTGAAAACCACACGTCTAAAAAAACACCCTTTATTAGCTAATCCACGGCGTGTACAAAGTAGATGTACAATTGTATGCTCTTCTTCTTTGTCCAAAACCTTCTGCTAAAGTTTTTTTGAAAGTGTCCTAAAATGACACCTTTATTGGAGCTAGTAAAGTCTGCTTAGAGAGATCAAAGCCATAGCGCGTTTTGGATCCAGTTTTGTCCAAAATTGATTTGTCGCTTAGACATGTGTTACTACCTGCCTACATAAGACTTCTCCTCTCAGTAGCATCTATAGCTTAAGACGAAGTCCATGGATTTTAGCGCAGCCTGGCTATCCGATAAAGTGATGATGACCTAAGATGATATCATATTTTCTTAAACATCTTTTATTACCAATTTGTCTGCCTGAAACGCGCTACATTTATGGTTTTGAAGGCGGAAGGTGCGACTGAGATTCAATCTGTAAGAGTAAACACTACCCCCATCACTACTTGTTATTGTACCATAAATGAAGAACTGGATTTGTTCCTTTTATGTCTTCCAAATTTTACTAACAGTAGTAATTTGTAGTTTTGTGGTTTTTGAAAGATCCAAAATTTGAACAATATTTTTAAGTTGCAGAAACTTGCATACTTTCAGGAGGATTTCAAACATTTGCAATGTAAAATTATGTTCAAATAATATTATTCGTACCTATATATCTGGTTAAAGCCTATCCTTATTTTCTTTAAATATCATGACTTATTTTCTATTTATAACCAAAAGCTAACAGTTTTACTAAAACTCCACTTATAAGTGAGATATCAAACAAATCACAAAAGTATACCCCACTTTAAAATGCACTTCAACAACTGACACTATTCAAATTCAAATTATTATATATCAAAACCTTAATAGCGTTCCTTGACGATGCAACTTTAGAATGTGGGAAATTTGCCTGACCAGTTTTATTTTTTTTACTAGTTGACCCGGCATACTTCGTTCCGCTTAAATTCATTAATGTAGGTACTAAAAATAAAAATTCATACGCATTTAGCAAGAAGCTGATGATATTTGGAAATTACAAACAAACACTTCAATTTTATTTATGTGTATAGATTTTATAAAGTTGGCTTTAATGTTCTTATAAACTTAATGCTTTAATAATCTATAAATTAAAATCGTCTGGCATTTTATCATACTCAAATGGAAAGAAGCTCGTCTCATGGTCAAAATATTTAAAAACATTTGCAAAAAAAAAATCACTTCACAGCATTTTTGACACTACAAATATTTGGACATCTCTTCATGAATATATATTAAAGAAAAGTCTATTTTCAATTTAAGGACAAAAATAACATATATTACTCTTTTTAAATGCAAATTGCTGAATATTTTCCCCATCATGACAAAACATACTAAAGAAGCAAAAAAAAAAAGATTGTCTCATTTCCATTTAGTGCTTTTTTTTCATTCAATTTTCCTATCGTAATTTTTCATTCTTTTCGCAAACGTCAAGGACACTCAATTTAATTAATTCAAGATAAATTTTTCCTACAAATTTCAAATAGCTAGCAATCCAAAAAGAGCAAACAAAAAAAACCGTCTTGTCTTGTTTTAAACGATTTAATAATTTATTAGGCAAAACAATTTCATTTCGCTTCGCAATCAAATCAGTGACTTCCTCCTTTTGACTTTAAACAATCCACATTCACCAAAAAAAAAAAAAGAAATTAATGTATCGTTTAAAACATTTCTCTCACGTCGCCGTGCGTCAGTCCTCGAAAGATTGAAAACACATAATTTTTAACCGCAAAAGATACTTAATTTTTGCTTGCTCCTTAGACGGTTGTGTGGTGTTTCAAAAAAAAAAAAAACACATTAAAATGTTTCCTCTCATAAAAATCTTTTGAACGAACAACGTTGCGTTACGTTTTGAATAATTTAATGTATCTTTTATAATTTATGGAGCGAAAAATAAATAAGCTATGTAATCTTCTATGTTGGGTTAAAATTTATTTTAAAATTAACGGAGGATGAAACAAGGAGTGAATTTCAAAGTTCAATGAATGTTGTGTGAGATTTTTTTTTGTCTCTTCACATAAAACCATGTCCCTCGCAAGGGATTTAATTGAAATTGGGTATTCAAGCAGCTGGGTATGTGCTTAGAAGAAAAATGTCGCTTAGTGTTTCAGGAAAAATATTTTCATCTTTGTCGTCGTTTATCCATAAAAGAATCTAAAAAAAAAATCAATTATATCGATATTGCGATTGCAATATATTTTTATTTCCCCTTTGGCAAAAAACATATTAAATGTGGCTTTACTTAATCGTGGCAATGTTTTTTTTTACAGCTCATAACCTAAAAGATACATTTTGGCTACATGCAGATAATCGCACTGAAAAAAAAAAGATACGAACGACCATATCCATAAAAGTATCCAACTATTACCATATCCTTGGCTGATATTCTGCTGAAGAAACACGTTGTATAATATCTCTCCTCGGATAGGAACCGACCTGTCTTATCGTTGAATATCTCTGGAACTTTTATCCTCATAAAGGATGGGTCGTTATATGTTTTTTTCTTTTCAAGGGTTGGAATAGAGTTTCAGTCTACAAAGTCCTTCAAATAAATTTTCCCACATAACTTTGCTCATCTCTAACTACGAAATGAACGAAAAATTATCAAAAAAATTCGTCCTGCCAGTGTAGACAGTGGAATGCTAATGATTTAATTTATAAAGCGTCAATCACTTAGCCTGGCTGCCTTGAAATTTGAGAAGAGAAAATCAATTCACTACGACGCGACAGCGGCATGGCATGGCACAGAGAGACAAGTCAACGCGCACCTTCTGACGTTAAAATATTTTTCCTTTCCCAAAGGATTTGGGTTTGGTATTAAAATTTTATTTTGTAAATAGGTTTAGTGACACACAGTAGGCAGGATTAATGAAAAGGGTTGCGGTGGCTTAGTGGTTGGGGATTAGACTTCTTTTTTTTTTTTTTTGATCTTTTATTAAAATAGACAGATTAGGTTGGAAAGATACAAATAATGTGACACAGCATTAATTAGGAAGCTTGATTAAAAGAATAATAGGCATTTAGCTATTAAGAGTGATTTTTTTTTTTTTTTTTTTTTTTTTGATTAGTCAAATTTTGGCGGAGAGTGTGGAGTTGATTACATTTTATCATGTGATGATGAATTTATTATACCATGTTCAAAAATAAAGTACCACTAAACACTAAAATAAAGTACAAAATTATAAAATTGATATAAACTTTGAAGTTTCAAATAAAAAGCGGCTGATTCGCACTAACTGACTTTTATAAAGGGTGTTTTTTGTATGCTTTGAACTATAAATTGAAATAAAACATACAAATTGTATTAATTGCTTTATAATTGACTTTGTTTTGAAAGATTTATTCTTTGATGCCATTTTTATTTGAACATGATTTGTGGCATGTGGCCGCCGCACGGCTATAGCACGGTGGTGTCCAGTCTTGAGTTACAATTTTCGATCACCAATGATTCCACCAGAAAATAATGCAACACAAACTGTCAGTTTAAAAAAAAAAAAATTTATTCTGTATGTAACGGCGGGGTTATCTACTCTCCAAATACGGTCACCAGTTTTATTTGTGAAAATCTGGGCCAACATCAATTTTTTTCGGGGTCATTTACCGAATTCACGACGTCGTTTTCAGTAGTCGTGAAGCCTTTATTTTTTCACGGGTTTTAATTTTGTAAGCCAGCAATCCAGCAAACCAAGACCTTTCCGCGAAATTGTCCATAAAGTGGAATACAATTAGAGTGCACGATGGCGGGTAGACTCATTCGGGTCTTCCTCGATGATGCGCTCTAAAGCAAAAATGTTCGAAGTCCCATTTGAGTCTCATGAGTATTAGGTCTTATTTAGAATCACAATTTTAAAGGAAGGGTGGTGCGAAAACGTTGCATTTTTATCGAATTGTTTACTCTGATGGACGTTTTGTCGAACATTAAATGGACGAAGTGCACGATTCGTTTCACGAACAGAACCATGTCTTTCGAAACAAATCTGCACGATATGTATGTATTGTTCAGGCGTGAGTCGATTCATAATGAAATGGCAAACAAACTATAAAAATAAATCCACGACGTTATCTTGAGTGACAGAATCTAGAAAGGACAAAATCTATAAAAAAAAAAATTAGAAAGATAAAATCTATAATGTGGAAAAATCTAGAATAATATAGAAAAAAAGAAAATTCTACATTTTGTTTACCTTTCGTATATATACCTGTATTTTAAAGTTGCCGAGAGCGCGAATCGTAACCATTGCCCCAAGAATTATTATTAATTATAGATAGAATGGACATTCTAGATTTTTCTAGATTTTGGGTTTTCGAGATTCTTTGAAGTGAAACTTTTTTTTCATCGTCTAAAATTGTTTAGTTCATCTGTCACATGTCGCAATATGGCGGCGCCAATGGCTAGAATAAGCTGACCGTTCAAGTATTTAAATTCTCACTCATTCGTACACGTGATCCGCGTTGTTTTGGTAGGTGTACTGATGTTTATTATGTTGTTCAACCGACAACGATACAGCTACCGAGAGATTTCATACTTGTAGAGAAAGGAAAAAGGCTCTGGTCAGCTTATTCAATTTTAATAGTAAATTTATTAGAAAATAATTAGAACAAAAAAAAGTTTCACTTGCATCGTGGTTTCATATAACCACACAATTTTTTTTAATTCTAGATTTATAGATTGTTTTGCTCTCAATTTTTTTTTTCTTCAACATATCGTGGTAAGCCCGTGCTGTGTTAAATCTCTCAAAAAACAAACTTTTCTATAAGTAAGCGGATATCGGAATTCCCAAAATATTAAATTTCATTAAAATCAGTTTAGCAATAAACGAGATGGTTGAATTCTATAATATAGAAATAGTGTAACGTTTCTTTTTTAAACTCATTTTTAAACTTGCAAACTGTACACCAATAACATATGCCATACATGTAGAGTCAGGTCTTCTTCCAATATATTTAAGAAATCTGAAATCTAACGTGGACTACATTATCAAAGACATGAAAAGGAGCAATACAAACCTTCAGAAAAAAATTATGGAGTTCGCATTCCAAAGGCACATGTCTCCCTTTATGGCATGGTAAAGTATAGCAAATGCTCATAGTTTTGAGCTAAATTTTAGTAACATATCTGTAGAGAATTGGCAGCAAAAGTTTTACTCCTGTATTTCGATAGTTAATAACTCCTTATATCTAACATCTTCAAGTAGATTGATGTAGTATAAGAAGTTCAATCATACTCTTTTCTTAAATAATTATTTTCATGATTTCCACTCTGTTAACCAAATAAGTATTCCTTTTAAGGCAAGGACACACTGTATTAACAGTTCAATTTGTAGTCTATGCAACAGAAATGATTCAGAAGACATTTACCACTTCTTAGCAGTTTGCCCAATCCTTCTGGAATTACGTAGACTCTATTTCAACAAGAATTTTTTGTCTCGCGAAGATCCGATACAATTATTAAACGGGAAGAAAGTTTGGAATAATCTATATAAGTGTATTAATCATGCAAAAATTCCCTTTGTCCTTTGGAATCCATATTCGATTATTTTAGCATGCTATGCTATCCCTAGTCTTCTCTGTTGAACTTGAAATGCATTCTCTAAATTATGTCATTCACCATAGTTAAAAGTGCGTGTTCAGCATATAGGTGGATCCTTGATCTTTCTTTTTCGTGAAACTACCATCCTCGTTTCGTAGTGGCATTAATGTATAAGAGTTTCTTCCGTAGACTGTGTTTGGTGTAGTCTGCCGGCTGCAGTGATGTCTTTACAAAAGGTTTCAAAATTATTCTTCTTTCCATGTGTAAATTTTACTTCACGTGGCTGATTTTAATTTAAAAAGAAAGGCTTTTTAGAGAACTCTAGAGAATTTAAATAATGGGCTTAAGGATTCTTTTCAAAGATCTTTATTTTCATCCGTACAAGATCCCTATCCTATCCCTGATTTCTGACAAGCTTCAGGCCCTTCTGCATTGTGACAAGCTATGAGCACCATCTCGCTTTGTTTTGTATACGATATTTCAGAAAGGAAAAATTGATTGAGCTGGCTGATTTCAAATTGATGTGATTTTTAAACATAATAACAGAAGAAAAATTAGAATTTCATTTCATTGCAAATTCTGCTAAAAACGAAAACCGTTTTCCAAAATTGTTGCTGTGAATGTTAACGTTTGTGTCCTCGTCTTCCCTAGAAACTCGTAACTAGATTTTATTCCAGAATTGGCAAACAAAAAATATAAAATGAAAAAAATCATCCATAACAAACACTTTCCCTCTCCGGGTGTATGTTATTAACAGAATGCAACTCTGTTCTCTCTTCCACTCAACACCCAAAAGCTCCAGCCTCACAAAAATCACTTTCAATCTCAAAATGAGTCAAAAACGCATCGATTCACAAAACAACACCAACGACAAACGACAACGAGACAACACACACAAAATGAATCTTTGGAATCCCTACAGCAATGTATCTTATCATCATTTATTTTGAGTTTTTTTTTTTCCTTCTTTCAAACAAAAAAATGTATTTCAAGGATGAATCAAAATGAAAAAAAGCTCTTTTTACACAGCCTCTTCCTCAATAATATCCAATCCAATCCACAAACAAGGTGAAAGTCCATATTCCATACATCCATTCCCCAAAAATACTACAGAAAATGTAGAACTTTTTGCTATGCTCCCACCTCTATGGAGACTAGTCTTGTGACGGTTGCCTTCTCGATAAGTTCGGGTTTTTTGGTTCTAACGGATACGGATACAGAAAAAATATTGAAATCTCAAAGGATACACAGAGAAGGATGTATAACTTAACATTCTCATAATTTTTTTTTTTTTTTATGTAATAAAAAAGATAAATTAGATGACATTGGAAGCGTAAGAAATAACGGAGGTGGTTAACTTTTAAAAGCAAAAGAAGAAAAAAAAAGTTAATAATAAAAAATACGGTCCCCAAACGGTTTGGATAAATAGATACATTTTTAACGTCCGTCCGTATAATTTAGTGTGTTTTCATTCTCATTTCTGTGTCAAATTGTTGTTTGTGTGTGGTGGCTCGTAGCTCGTAGATTCTTCTTCGGATTAGAATATTTTAAAAGATTTATGTAATCACGGGAAGTGTTCTTCGGGTGTTGTTTTTTTTTAATTTTGCGAAAAGTGTATCTGTGAGATACTTTTTGAAGAAAAAATAAAGTATCATTTTGGTTTAAAAAAAAAAATTGATGCACAAAATCAAAGTGTCAGTTGAAATTCAAAAAAAGGATAACCAATATTGTGAATTATTACATTTTGAAACTAATAACTGATGGATTAACTGTTAAGGATACAAAAAGGATTACTTTCGGCCATCCCTTTGGACTTATAATAAATTCTTTCACTTCTTAGCTGCTCGAATCGTTTTGTCATCTTTAGTTGGGGTAAGTTTTTGCTTTGGCGTCAAAGTTAACAGTTTTTTTTTTTTATTTTCTTTTGCTGCCCTTATTCATAATCATAACAGTGTTTCAGTTAAGATGATTATCCTTTGGGATTTGATGCTGGGTTATGACTGAAGAGGAGGATGGAGGATTTGCTTTGTTTATGTGCGTGCGTCCGCTTAAGAGATCATGGGTCTTGAAAAGCGACACGCTCAATTTGATATTTCAACTTATAAGTCCAGTCAACGATTTTGTCCAAGTTCTTTCTTCCGGAAGAATGGAATTAGGGGATGAAGATGGACAAAAAAGCAATGATTATGTAATCCGTTAATGCAGAGAGTGGGTGTGTGCAGTCACTTAAAATAATGAACACAGGAGACTTTACAAACTTTTTTTTTTTGTTTTTTGTCCTGATAGGCTTATTTATATATATTTCGGTTTTATTAGCTCCTTTTTTTGGGGTTAAATGAGCATCCGTTGCTAATAAACTTACAAAAGGATATTTAAACCTTAAATTGGAAAGGACACTTTTTGGGGTTATCATCATCATCAATGAAAGGAACCAATTAAAGATGTTTTTTTTTCAGGTATCTGGGCTTTTATTTAATTGTTTATTTACGTAAGACTTTTTTCGTCCTTTTTCTTTACTTCTTACTTTTAATTTTTTTTTTTCTGACTTTTAAGGTGTGTGAAAGCTCTTTGGAAAGAGGGAAGGTAAAAATACGAAATCCTTTATATCTACTTGCTACATATAGCTGGAAATGATTAATTGAATAGTGTTGGTGACTTTTGTGTGGCTTTGCAAATGAATTATTGTGCGAGTACGTGTTTCTTGAAATTGGAATGCGTTTTTGGGAACGCCGCGCGAGCCGTCCATCGTCCTTTATGGTTTCGGTTAGTTGTAAGCAGTGCCTAAGGGTAATTAGATTAGATGATTGATGGTTGTTTCAGTTTCGGATGTATCCTTTTACAAAGGTTAATTGATATTAATTGTGGTATTTAATAATAAATGAAATTATTGTCTCTTGGTATAAGGATATGCATTTGGATGGGTTGGGCAAGACAATTGTGGTTTGAAAGGAGGACGAAAATGAGGATTTCAAAATTTGAAAGTGGTTGAAATGGGATCAGAAATTTTGTCACCAAATTATGTAATTAACTTTAATTTAATTTATTTTTGTATGTGATTGAAATAACGTTTTTTTTGTGGTTACAGTTTGTTAGTCTTCTAATCAATTAAAAAAGTAATTATGACCAAGAATCACTTGTTTGATAGTTATATTTTAAAATTCCAAAATTATAATTGATGTTTCCTACGAAATAAAAAATTTGGGTTAGACAAACAGGGCGTTTCCTTATTCCATCAAAAAATTTTTAGTTAATAATTTAAGGATTTTTTTTAAGAAACAAAATTTGTTTGAGGAAGGGCCTTTCTCCAACTTGGATACCATTTATCGAGGATTTAAAGAAATGCCTACTTTTACATAGTCTGGCCCGATGTAAATGCGAAAAGCTCCTTATACAACCGGAAGACAATTTGTTTCGAAATTCATTTTTAGAAGGAAACCTTAACTTTGTAACCACATTTAAATAAATTTTATATATTCTGCCCAAGCCTTCAAATATTCATTTATTGCTTTCCAATACAAATTATTCATTCTTAGAACACTTTTCTTAAAAAAAAAAAAAAAATGGAGTAAGGTTCTTCTTGGCTTTAAACATGTCACTGAACCATATCCCTAGTTCTTCACATCGCACAAGAAAGCATCATGTACCTGGACTCACATTAATAAAGTTACCCTTAAGTTGTTTTCAAGGACATTATTTAAAACAATTCCCTTGTGTCCTTTTTGAAAAAAAAAATCTAAACCGTTTAAGATCTCATTAAGAGTATTGCAAAGGTCAGAAGGAGATGTATCCTTGGCATTAGAATATATAACATTGACATCATCTAAGGAATTCAAGTTGAATTCTATGTTCCAGCTTCCATCACAACCATCAACTTAATTGGTATGGGAATGTGTAGGAATAACCCAAGAATGCTCTTGAAAGGTTCTTGTGGTTGCATATAGGGGAAACCACAAGCCTTTTGGGATCTAAACTCATTTGCGAAAAGACGATAATACAATTACAAACATAACCAAAACAGAAGTAGGGTGGAGCTCGAGAGAATCAATTTCCGGAGATACATCCCCGTTAGGCTAATGCAATCCGAACAACTATACAACAACGAATAATCTTGATGATTCAAGGAATAAAAAGTTATGTCACTAGTTTTATTTAAACTCAATCTTCTATTTCGAAATGACATCAAATAGTTCAAGGATGTTCTTCTTGCAAATAATTTTTGTTAACGTCTGATTCTATGAGGTTAAATGACACATTAATTTGAAATTGAAATACTTAGGTCTGCAGTTGATTTCAGAAAGTGTTTGATGTAGAGTGGAAACTTTGGTGGCAGCGACCAATTTTTAAAAATAAGACTTCTGAAGATCTAAGGTCAAATGCATCGGATCATAGAAGGGACGTCACTTATAAAAAATACTTTATACTTTTATACCTCTTCTTTTGTGAAGAATAAATTTTGAGCTGATAAATAAAATTAATTTTATCGTTTCCAGTTGACTTGATCGAAGTTTCCGAGTATGGTATGGGTTTCAATTAAAAAAAAATACATTTTTAAAAAGCCACAATAAAATGAAAAGAAATTTTCAACATAATGTTTAGAAGCTTTTTTTTCATAAATCAATATTAACTTGTTTGAAACATATTTAAAACCGTTGTGATTTGAAGCTCAATGAAACGAAAATGCGTCACGACAAAGAGACAAACACATAAATATAAGGAAACTGGTAAGCCGACGAAAGAATGAGATAAGAATTCATCGTACAGTATTTTATGTTCTAGTACTCATCGTCTAATAAACATTGTGTGCCTGTATGTTGCCGATTTTAAGCTTCAGATAAAGCATCGCTGTTTGTTGCTATATTGCACACTGTTATACACACAAACAATTTGTCTTACTTTTTAAAAACAGTGTGAACAAAATGTAATTAAGAGCTGTCAAATTTCAAATTATAATACCATATAAAAATATTGTCGGATTGAAGTTTTTATTATTATAATCTGGTTTATATTTTCATGGCATTTGTTTTAAATATGATTTCCTGCATATATCTGCTGCGGCTACGAAGTCCATTCGAACAGTCAAATTTTTCTCCAATACATTTTGGCCATATGGAATCAATGGTGGCTTGAATAAAGGCGTTCAATGCTTCAAAATTTTCTGGTTTGTCGGCATAAGCCAATGATACTTAACATAGGACATGGCCACAAAAAAAAGTAATCGAGAGAAGTTTAGTCTCACGAACGAAGGGGGCAGTTAACAGGACCACTTCTGGAAATAATGGTTTTATTTAATTGATGTTGCAATAAATTAATGGTTACTTACGTTGCATGGCAAGTTGCTCCGTTTTGTTTTAACTAAATGTCTTAGATGTTTAGCTGATTAATTTTTGACAAAAAAAAACTCAGTCAGCATGGCGCTCGCTGCTCACATTAATGGCAATCCCTTCCTCAGGAAAAATAAGAACCAATGATTCCGCCAGCCCGTAAATCGCACCAAACAGTCAATTTCAATAGATGTAATGGTTGTTCTTTAATAGCCCAAGGATTGTCTTCGCTCCCGAAACAGCAATTTTGCTTATTGGCAAAGCCATTTAAAAAGATATAAACTTCATCACTATGGACGAATTGCTCCATAAACTTTGTAAATTGATTTTTTTTTTCAAGTAAATTTAAACAATTAAGAAGCATTGTTCCGGCGTTAAGCGATTTCTGATGAATTGTCAAACTTTACTGAACAGAAATGTCAGTACAGTTTGATATTCTCAACTGTCAAGCCAAAGACAAAAAACATCGAAAATTCTCATGCAGTTAAAAAACACCCTTTATATATGTATATGTATGTATCTTAGAGATGTTTACAACTTCGTTCTTCAAATAAGATTTAATTAAAGAAAACAATAATGCATCCCATGAATTTGATATTCTGTGGCTGTAGATTTGGATATTAATATTTTGGACTTTTTATTTTTTTTTTGTTTATCTGGAAAACCTGTTGCATTTTATTTTATCAAAATTTTTTTTCGAAAGTGAAAGTACAATTATAATTAACATTAAGTATGATCACCCGAAACAAAATTTAGAAAAACCGCCCGTTTTAAAATATTCAGAAAACAATAAAAACTTCGTGACACCTTTTAAAAATTTCCAAATGTATCTGGACATTAAATCCTTCTCAGATTTAAAATTTCATCAATATTCAATCAATTCATTGATTCAGTCTGTTGCTAACGAAAATAACATAAAAACAGTGCTCCCACTCCCACGTTATAAGATTTTTTTTTTAGAAAAATTTGTCCACACCAACAGCAGTGAAAGCATACCACCTAAACACAATTCTTAAATCGTTGGAGATGTTTTCGAAGTTAGGATATTCCTAAAAAAATGTCTGTTTTTTTGTCTGTTCGCTTTTCTGTAGTCAAAGCGGTTTCTTAACCTTAAAACAGTCCATACTTGCCACACATATTGAGAATAAGATTGAGTCATAAAAATGCAACTAGAAATCAGTCCTTACTATAATCAAATCATTCCTAAAAATACCAAACATGCCTCAAATACTTTCTTCAATTTTATTCTATTTCTTCTATTTTCTTTTAATACATACAAATGCTAAAATCTGCCTTCTCGATATTTAACTTAAACCTAAACTTGCTTTCAAGAATTTTTTCAAACTTTGGTTTTTCTCAAATGTTTAGCTTCATCTTTCAATTCAATCAAAATAGTCAACAGATTCTTCGAGTCGACACTCGACAACCCTTTTGACGGAAAAGAAAGAATAAATACTTCACTCTTTCTCTCTGTACTAGAAAATTTTCCCCTCTTCAAAATATCTCACACAAAATCATCTTTTGTATGGAATATTTCAATAAGGAAACAGTAAACTTTTTTCTTTTACTTCAAAGTCACATCCTTTACCCGTGTCAACTTTCATATTCCTAATATGTCATGTTTATTTCGGCATTCTCAGAAATCTATTCCAAGTTCTTCTTTGCTTCCTTAAATTCATAAATGAACACAATGATCCTTGTTCATGGGCCTAATTAAATAATATCATATCATACCTTAATATGATGTGTGTGACACATGTTTTATTTTTCTTTGTGTGTAATTAATCACCATATCAAAAATTATATGCAGGGTGGCCTTGCCTATTATAAGATTTTTCTATTTATCAATATTCTTTAAGATAATTTTACAAAACTTAAACAAGAAACTGTAGGGTGTTTCAGCACTTTTCTAAACAATACATTTTATTTCAAAAGCATTTTTTTTCTGAATAAAATAATTTTTTAATGCTTAAATGGCAACACTGATTTCATCAAATATCAATGAAAAACATTAAGCGAAACAAAATTGTAATTTTGATTACAAAAAATTATCAAAATTAAATCCAATAGCTATATTATATTTACCAAATTTATCATGCGAATAGACAGACCATGACTGACCCGATATAGACAATATTGATACACAATCAATGTAAAGCAGCTCCTAACTTGACAGTTTGACTGCAAAGTTAATTCTTAAAAGTTTATACATTATATTTAATAGGAAAGACTCATTTTTTTTTTTTTTTTTTTTGCAAAACCTAAAAGTTATATAAAATGACTTCCGAGTCACCCTGTACGCTATACATTTACTCAATATAGAAGCTACAAGATATCACATCATGTATTTGCCCTAACTTCTTTAAGCCTCTTCACGTGTGTGCCGCATCTCTAAACCCATTTAAATATTTACAAAACCTGAGATCCTTTTCGCTGCCATAATCCCCCTTCAGCTGCAACCTGGGGTCTGGGAATAAAGTTACATGTAATTAAATTTAACATTACAACACTTAATGTCAACAACTCAGTTAATTAATTACAAAGTACCCTGTGTGATGGAAAGGTAATAAAAGGATGGCTAAAGTCAAAAGCGTGCACCGAGTTTATGTGAAGTGACACAATCCTCACACACATACTATGATTTCTTTGCTACATACGAGTATAATGCCTCAATAGAAGGACTCTCTTACATAACATACTCGTAAAACGTAAAGCATACCATAAAAGGACCTCAGCACAAACACAAACACTCTTAGTATGATGAAATTGAATTTAGGTCGAACTTAGAAAAAGTGCACGATGATGATGGTCGTCTCATTAGAAAATTACATTACAAGGATTTACTTCATTAAAATACAACACAAGCATCCAGCATCAGCATGAAGCTCAAAGGAAGAGAGGAGAACAAAAATTATTGTGTTGTTGTTTGCCATTTTACTTTGATCCTTTCTCCACTTACTGCAACGAAACAACACTCTGGCACCGGCCACAAAGTTTACCCCCAACTTATACTACAACAAAATTCAAATGCTCGAGAGATGGATGGTTGAAGCACTTTAAAGACAAAGTCACTAGGGCATAGGGACGGAGTAAAAGGACGAATAAAAATAATGAAAACTAAAAAAGAATTAAATCCTTCTATAAACAGACTTTTGTCTGCATGTGACGATGACGTTTTGAAAAACAAAGTTATTTTTTTTTTTCTTTCTGCGAATTCGAAAAAAAAGTGGAATAAGGAGTTGCCTCCTTGTGTCCAGTATTTGAACCATCACACTAGTTAAGCAAAGAAAAGTGTGACTGCTTTGATGGCTAAATCTACACCAGAAAAAGGACTTGGACAGAAAAAACAAGTCCTTTTCTTTATTTACCATTATTTTGTCTCTAAGTATGTATATCCAGCTTTACCCTACTCTTCTTCATCCAACTGGGGTATGGGGGTTGTTAAAGAGAAAGCCTTACAGCACCACGTCTAAGGATAGAAAAACTTTTTCTATCTTTTTTTTTTTTTGGCTTGTAACTTTGCATATGAGGGCAAGGGGGTGTAATTGTTGTTGGCCTTTTATGTAAATAAATTGGGGTGTCACAGTTTGCTTAAGTTTTCACTCAAGTTGACATTAGTCCTATAATAATCGGAGCGAGAGGGAATTACTGCGGTAGTAAAGAGAGGATGGGATGGGATGTGAATACAAGCACTAGTATGATACCGACGACGAAGCCGGAGACGACGGAGACGGACGGTGGAATGTGGAAATTGTCGAGGAAAATTTAATTAGAGAAAATTAAGTTGTGCAGAAATAATTGTGTTCAAAGTAGAAGCATGGCTGGACATAATTATTGTATTATGGTTAATTGGTTCGCCAGAGGCGGATGGCAATATGGCAGAAAAGAAAACGCTACTTTTTTTTCATACTTGAAATCACTTGGATAAGTTAATTAAATTCGAAGACAATGGAAGCATTTTGATGATAGTAATAAGGACATTTTATTTATTTCATAAAATTTACAAGATATTAGAGAGAGTGTCCGTTAACCAATAAAAATTAGATGTAATTCCGACTTATCCAATTAAGTTTTATATCAAGCCTTTGTTTAGACTCAAATTACGTTTTTTTATTCACATACACACATTAAAAAAAACACTGTTACCTAACAGCAATTAAACATGACATAACTATGATATTGAAATTGAAAAAAGTACGGTCTGACAATTTAGGCCATCTAGACAGTCCATCGTTTGTTGAAAGTTGTAAGCTTTGGCCTACCGCGTCTTCTCTAACCTTTGGGCAGGCCCGGAATCAATGCCAAACATAAGAAATGCCAGTACTTTTTTGGGATTCACTATGGGGACCACAACCAAAACACTTGGTTCCATTAACAGGGTCGGCTGGCTCAGAAAACTAAGATCAAACCATTTCAGATCTCAGAAAATGGTTCATGTCAGAAACTGATCTGCCAAGAGTGCTGCCTGCCCGCTTAACAAGAAAAATGAAAATGAGGAACCTTGAATTTTCAGGAAGAAAGAGAGGGCTCAAGAAGCGTGCGGTCGAATCTAATGAAACAGAGAGATTCTGCCTTACCAAAGTGTATAACATTCGTCAAAAAAACCGAAGCCTGTTAAAACGAGCGTTGCAATGTCAAAGAAGATCCACCTATAGTGTGGAGAATATGGAAGAAACACTTCTGCGGACTGTTTAATGACGAAGGCAACAACCTATTCGCACTGTCAGGCAGAATGATAGATTCGATTTGGATGATGATGAACAAGACTTCAGTCCACCCGATCACGAAGAAGGTCGGGTAGCTATATAACGACAAAAGTTTAACAAAGCTATACTGACGCGTATAGTCCATGGCTAAGCTCTCCAAAAAAGCTGAAGATTACAGCATTCACTAACTTATCTATATTCAATCTGAACAGATGAATGTATGCCAGATGAATAGAACTTCTGCAAAGTGTGCCCTAACCACAAGAAAGGAAATACACTGAACTGGATCCAAAACAGACAAATTAGTCCCTTTAATATCGCTTGTGTAATTTTGTGGGCTATTCTAAATCACCCGAGTAACCTGGTTGGCCCTTACAGTGAGTTTTCTGGCTATGTAAGTTAACCAGTTGCCTAAAATTGAAAACAAAAGATCAAAAAAATCCAGTTCGATGTCAGAGCTGACTATGAAATCATGGACAAAGAAGAGTTATGTAGAGCTGTGTCACGTTTTGGCATCCCTGCCGGACTCGTTCCCGTCGGACCTCGCGCTGTTTCATCAAAAACAGATAAGAAAACCGCAAAGTTTCTTTGATGTTGAGTATGCGGCTCCATTGCATATATATTTATAGTAATTTCATGGAACATATTTTTATGGTTGTCAACTTCGTCAAATGTCGGCGCTAGTTGTCTTATTGCCCTTACATCAAATGTCTTCTATATTGTTGTTGCTGCTTCCCATGACAATCTATAGTCTAAGACCACTCCAATAACTCTGAAACCAACAAAAACCACTCCAAAAACTCTCAAATCAAGTGTTTGTGAACTTGGTACATAGATGGCGCTCCTAACGTTCCGCTTATGAAGAGTACTTTAGAACTTTAGTTTATAAATATATACAATGGCGACTTTTCGTCGTCCTTCTTAAAGATATCGTACCGAACTCGTGCATTAGCACACAGCAAAACGCTTCCCCCAAAATCCGTTAAAAGTGAAAGCAACAATTGGAAAATCTAGCTGTTAATGACGTCAAGACGGGTATACCAGTGATGTAGATAGAAACAGAGCATCATTATCGAAACTTGGACAAAATTTCATGATTGACAGATGTAACGTTGAAGAAGTCAATGAGAGTTTTTACCTTTGAAAATAATATCATTGGAGAGATCAATCGAAGAATCACTCGATCTTTAAAGGCTATCAAAATCGCATGTATGCAGTATAGAAATCCCTTATCATCCCGGTTCTGATAAGCTAGGCCCCTTTTACAGTCGATTCGGATGCTTTTTGGTCTTGTATGTTTCAGTGGAGTTTATGTAGAAGTTTCAGCTACTTTGGTCTGTTCAAAAAGCTGGAATACAATGGCTTTAATGGCTGGGGCATGTGTAACACATGAGCGAATGAGCCCCAGCCTTCTCAGTCTATAACTTCAGTCCTGAGGTTCAGATTTTCTTAATTCTGGAAGACATTATATAGATTTCCTTAAAGAAGTTGTGCCAACCAGCCAGACAAAGGAAAACATAAGAGACATGGTTCCATCTATTCGAGGTAAATTTTCAACGATAAAGATTCGACAAAGAACCACCAACATTTATTATAAATTTGCTCAATATTAAAGAAGCACAAAGTAAAAGGGGCTTACCAATTTCGGGAAGCCTTCAAGTTTTCACAGAAACAACAACAGAAAATAACAGTTTTTTGTTAAAAATGTCTGCCAGACATTTTGTATTGTCATTATTCGAAGTATTATTGTAGTAGATTTTTTCATTAGACTATCACTAGCTAAACACAGCTAGAAAATTGTTAACGAATAACAGCCGTGTTTATCCAAAGAAGTCAGCATATAAATAGATTAATAAGTCGTAACAACTTTAATAAACATCTATGAATAGGACCCGTTATGTTTGAGGGTTAGACCGTAGTCTAAAAAGATCTGTTAGGGCCATCCAAAAAGAAAGATAGAAAAAACATGCAAAACATTTTTGATTACACAATTTCACACCAGACAAAAATTAACGAATTGAATTTTATTAATGTATACTTTAATATTGACTAGTTATTAATGTTGATACATTTTGTATCGGGGAGAAAATATTTCGTTTGGGTGTGACGAGCCTCCCGACTTTCAAATTTCATCCACAGAGCGCGTCGATCGATTGTGTCTCGAAAAATAAATTAAACTCCCAACACAATTCTGAGCTTCTTTTTCATGAATTTTGCTTTATGAGTCGTGAATCCATTCTTTAAAATGTTCGCCTTAAGACCATTAAGAAAAATTATAAAAATTAAAATGTCCAACCAAATCATGTCATATAATCAAAATCAGATGTTTTTAAACACAAACAAAAAAGGAAACCCTCGGAAAAACGAGCTATTTATTCCGCTTTTTGAATAAAGCTTTGGTTTTTATCGTGTCGGCCACAAAACCACAATAATTCCTTTTGTGGTAGAATGCATCGTCAACATTCATTAAACCCTCAACTCAACCAACCCTTTGACGAGTAAATATTGTGGAAGGGAATATAATTTCTGGTATGATGGACGACAAGGACCGACAATGATGGAATTAAATCATTGAGTTAATTAAAATAATTTTAATTATGTCGTTTTGTGTGCTGGTCAGTTAGTAGTACAATCAAGTTTTATTTTCATAAAAAATTATCATTGCGATTGATTGATTCCCAGTGTGTGATGATATTTAATTAAAATTAATATTATTTACCCAACCAATTAAGAAATTGATTGATTCTTTGACAAGTGTGTTTTTTTTTTTTTGTAATTTGTTCCTCAAGTTTGTTGAACAAATATGTGTGTCTATTATACAAAGTAAATATATAGCTACGTTCAATATCATTTCAGCGAGTAAAAAAAATTTAATTTTTGTAAATATTTACATAATACCAACTACTCATTGAACTTATGTTTACTTAAATAGTTTTAATATTTGTGTTATTCATTGAACAAAGATTGAATTACAGAAACATCTAAGTAAATATTTATTTGGTTTTTGTTGAATAAGTCACCAGAACTAGATTAATTGAGCTATTTATTTAGTTTTAGTTTTTCTGGATCTTTAAATTTTAACACTTGGATAAACATTTGCTCGTCCAAGTTTTAGAAATGGCCAAAACCATAACATCAATCGTGGAAAAGAGAAAGAGTCCAACTTGGCATTTTTAACTGGGAAACACTACTGGTACCAATGATACAACTATATACTAAAGATATCGCCTTTCAATTTTCATTTTTGATTCGTCCTGCGCATCTACGTCACGAACACACCTGAAGTTTTCGCCTTCCCGTTTAACTTTTGTTTCGTTCTACTCTCTATACTCTATACGTTCTACTTACACATTGATATAATATAGTATATCACTGTAGTTGTGCGCTCTACGTCACGTTCACACAATCTTAATTAGTTGTATTATGGCTGGTATCGATACCATAGTATATACATATAGATACCATGGTATTTGCAATACCATAGAGGTAGCTGTGAAAGCAGCAAATAACTTCAGTTCTAAAAAAAATCACTTAAGAAGAATGGCGCTGCTGTCGTAAAAAAGATTGGTATACTATGATGAAAACCCAAGTATCAATACCATGCTAATAGTTTAAGAGCCAACGACATAATGAATCAACTCATTTATATGATGTTGTTAGGCATATCAAGAGATTTTGGGTAGTTAGACAAGAAAAAGTTTGTCTGGCAGCATTTTGGTGTGACAAACATGGGGTAAATTCGACACAAAAGTATGACAAAAATGAAATAAGTCAAGTCACATATATATAATGTTGTAAGTCATTTCAATAGGAAGCCTTTGATTAGTTAGACAAAAACTTGGTTGTCTGTAAAGTTGGTTTTACGGACGATTTTATGTGATAACCAGTTCGCAAAACAGTTCATGTGAAGGTTGTATTTCTCCAACCGTCAACCACCCACCCCACCTACAACCACCCACCATTTTTGATTTTTTTCCCCTCACCCCTTCCGACCAAACATCATAACCTCCCACCACCAAATATAAATATCAACCAACAGCCCACCATTTTTGACAATTTGTCCTCCCCCCACCAACCACAAACCCCACTTAAAACCACCAACCAATCACCTACTATTTTTGACAATCCCTCCGCAAACACCAAATCCCCCCAAATCCAACCACCTACTCCACCAACAAGCACCAACTAACCACCCACCATTTTTTACAATTTTGCCTCTTCCCGACACCACCCCCTCCCCCAAACACCCACACCTACCCACCAAATGCACCGACAAAACCAACACCACCAATACAATCACCAACCAACCCTCACACTTTATCGACTTTCTATGCTATCAAAGCAGATAACGTGACTGTGACTGTGACACTTTTTCGGGCGTGCTGCCCATGTATTCCGATTTATTAGACGTTATCACGTCAAAAAAAGTTTGTTTGGCAGCATTTTGGTGTGCCGAACATAGGGTAAATTCGACACAAAGTATGACAAAATTTCAAAAATTAATTTATTTGGGTATTTTTGTAAAAGAACGAATAGGTTGTGTTAAGACGAGAAAAGAAACTTAAGGGAGGTAGGTCTATTCCCCTCCGTTTAGCCAGGAAGGACAATTTTCTGGAAAAATGACTTATATTCGAAAAAAATATTAAAAAATAACCGCACCTCCTACAATGACATAATACACTTTTCTGTAAAGCCAAAAATCTTTTCTTCGATTGCATTTTCAAATAAAGTTATTCTAGTGAACCGTTTTAGAAAAATTAATTTTCAAACTCAAAATTTTGAAGAAAAAAAAAATTCAAAACAAATATACGTAGTTAAATATTGATTTTGTTATCAAATTTGTATGCTCCAATTAGTAAAACACTGAAAACCATATGGCTGTAGGACTTTCTGTTGCTAAGCTATTCAAAAATAACCGAATCCACTTGCCTTATGCCTGCTTCACAACGACGCTTTGAGCTTCGCTTTGACAGAACGCAAAAGTTCAAACATAGGAATTCATGTATTAATGCTCACAATGAGGCGTTGAGCTTTAACGTTACGTTTTGATACTAAAAAGTAAGTACACAAACCACGTAGCATGAAGCGAAGCTGAAGCAAAAGTTGAAATATTTGAACATTTGCACGCGTTTGACGTTTCAAATAATTATTATTACTGTTTCTGTGTGTTTCAATTTAAGTTTTTTCAGTTTCGAAAATGGTTTGGTATCCCTCGGTCAATGGATCGTTGCCTTGTTGTATTTTTGTCCTCTATGTGTGCATTTATATCAAAGTTTTAACCATTTTAGGGATTTGAAACAAATAAAAAAAAAAAAGTCTGAAAAGGGTGTGAATTTATAGAAGTGGCTGTGTACATTGTCCAAAATTGTGAACCGTGTGTATGTGCCAGACAGAACAAAGGTTTAGACCTATATTCTCCCTCGTGCATGTTCATGAGCATCCGCACATATAAACCACCTGTATCCATTCTGAATTTCAAGACAAATAATAAAAATATTCTTCAAAAAAATATTTGTTTGATTAGAATTATTATTTTTGATTAGTTGATTTACTCAAATGTCATCTTTCATCTCGACGCGTCCGTAAAGCTTGTTCCACGTAACGTACGCAAAGCTGAGGTGAACGCGTCGTTGTGATTCAGCCATTACAATCATCATACGGATTACACAGGTGATCATTTTAAATTCGGTTTTTGTTTCTAAAATAGAAATTAAAACTCGACATTCGCAAGGTGGACCGTCAATACTAACCGCGTGCTGTTGACATGTGTGTTGTTTGGTCTTCTCGCTCTCGCTTCTGCTCTATCTGTCTGCTGTCTCTCTATTTCGTGTAATTCTCTTATGTTTTTCTCTCTGGCGATGGCCTGAGTTGACAGTGCTTGTTAGTGTATGGCTAATTTGTATAGTTTACTACGGAATAGGTTAAAATGAAATGTAAAAACTTAAAGGTGGACTGTGTTTGGCCAACTCACTCTACAAAATGCTACAGATGTAGATGCTGGTAGGTCTGACATTTCAATGTCAAATCCAAATCTGTTTCCAAGAAATGTTCCATTACTGTTTGGATGAATTATTTTGATGTGTTCTTTAAAATAATTCAAATTCCAGCCAAGTTAAGACCTCAATTTTTATGAAAAAAAAAAAAACAATCTTTTACATTCCAAAAAAAATAATCACGAATTTAGCTGTAAAATGTAAATTAATAATTTATTTGAAATGAAGAAAAGTGTTGGAAGCTTCTACTACCGCATTCCGATGCCGCAACCGTTTCCATTTTTCATGTCGTCGTCGGTGTGTCGTCTTGAGTCAGCAAAATTTAATGTTGCTTTCAGGCAAAGTGTTTCAATTTTTTTTTTTTTTTTTTGGAAGTGCCCTTCCACGCAATTTATGCCTTCGTCTTCGAACGTGAGGGTATCTTTAAGATTATAATTGGGTTTCTGAATAAATTCGTTTTGTAAAGTGTGGATGTGAGTTGCCTTCTAACCCTTGTATATGTATTTTTTTTTTTTTTTTTTTGTTGGCCCATCTCCTTTTTCATTAATGTTAAGTAGAAAGTCAACAATAACAACATCAACAACAAAAGTTTTGAAAAAAAAACTCAAATATTTGATTTAAGACCACATTTTTCTCGGTGTTTTCTTGACAAAGGAAGGATGAAGACGTCATAAAGATTCCAAATTGCAAAGACTTTATCAAAATTGATCAAAGTCGTCATTTCGTTTGCTGTTGAATGTCACTTTACACCTGAAAAACCACTGCTTTAAGTCTCTAAGGATAAACTTCTTAAATATTACGATGATGGTGATGGTGCGATACAAGATACAAGATACAAGATATTCAACCATAACCACCCCCGCAAGGCTACGCACCGCATACTATTCATCACCTTCAGGCGGGTCGTGGCGCCAATTTTTTGAGAAAAGCAACAACAACAACAACAACAAAATGAATAAAACAACTAAAAGTGTACTTGGATATCTTTTTATTTGATTTGGAAGTCGTTTCTTTCTCGGGATTCGGGAATCAACACAGCACACAGCCAGCGCCATCGTGGGGGATGGAGGCCAAGGGATCCTTTATTTTCTTTTTCTACTAGGTATTTTGTGGGGTGTATGTTTTTCCTCTTCATTTTCTTTTTCGGCTTTTTGTATGATAAATTCAGAAGATTGTAGCTCTAAGAGAGAGTATCTTTTCCAACATGAATAAATATAAAGAGTTTGCTAGCTTCAGCTCTGCGTTCTGCTGTGCTGGTGCTAGTGCTATAAATGCGAAACGTAACATATCTCATGTCCTATATAGTAGTCCTCCCAAGTCCCGGCCCAGCCCTTCTCCAAGAAAAACGCCTTGAAATATTTTTTTTTTCTTTTCTTCTCGTTTTGACAAAAGATTCATTTTTATTTTTAGCAGGAGGTAAGATAGATGGTATAGATAGTGTATGTGAGTGCAAACCTCCTCCTCCTTATACTTAGATGGAATGGATATGACGACGAGAGATGGGTGGTAATTTGGTTTGGAAATATTTTTACTTCAATTTAGGTTGCTCTTACTTAAGGTGCTCACTCCGCTGCGTGCTAGCTCTGGCTGGGAAAATGTTTGAATTTACAGATTGATGTGCTTTTTTTTTTAGTTTGGCACTTTGAATATTATAAATTTTTTTTTTCTTTTTTCATTTTCAAATAATAAAAAAAAGTGAGAATCTATACCTAAGTTTCTTGCTTAATATTGTTTGGGTGTGCGTCATGGAAAACTTCCGATTGGGAATACATTAAATTTTGGCCTTCGGATGTCCTGGTCTCCTGTGTTCTGGGGAGGAAGGCGATAATTTTTTTTTATTGATTCCACTTAATGCATCATAAAATTATTTTATTTTGGGGAAGAATGAGTTTTTTAAGACGTTTTGACGGCAAGGAAGTGATGCTGGGTGCACTGAAGGATCAAGCGCATGCAGTGGACAAGATTTTATTATTTCACAGGAACAGGGAACTATGTTTTTTTTTAAATGAATTGGCAAAAAGAGAGAAGGCAATTCAGGAATGAATGTTTGTAGAAACATTTTGACATATACTTCCGAAATTTAAAGACAGTTTGATCCTTTATATCTGAAATTGGGTTTCAGCTTCAGGCTTCACTAATGCCTCAAAATATTTAATCGGGTCTCGGTTGGTTTCAAATGTTCATCGAAGCCACTTTGAAGGACATTTTTTTAAAGAACTTAAGCAAAGGTTTATTTGTTCGTGGAAATATTATCCCATACATCCATTTTTGGAAAGAATTTGTGTAGCTCTAGTACAAAAAGTAAATTGTATTGTGGTGTAGGCCAGAGAGAAAGAACTAATAGGGAGAGACAAATTTCCTCGCCCTCGTTCCCGCAAACCTTTTTGTTTACATTTTTTTATAAAATTAGGGGTCGTAATTATCTCAGAAAATTCCATGAGTGAAGTCCAACTGAAGCATGGGGATAAACAAAAAAATATGCCTAAAAATATGCTCTAAATTAACAATCAAGTCCAATATCATGTATGAATCTCCATCCAGGGTATATAACTATAGTAAAAGTAAATAAAACAAAGCAAGAAATTAAGAAGAAAGAATGAATAGGAATAAAAAAAAGAAAAAGAAGGAAGACAATCAAACAAAATACACAAACCTAGATTGTGGTATAGCACCATCTCTATCTCTCTTTAATATTATCAAATTGTACACATAGATTAAGCTTTATTACTTTATGTATGTCAAATGATTTTTAATTGGAAGACAAGGAAATAAATCAGTCCGTTTCATACTTTTGACCTAACACCAAAGAACATCGCATAGATGAAAACACTTTTTTAGTAGATTTCCAAATTAGCTCATTTCGGCTCTCATGCAAAAAACACCATCACTTTAAAATTCCAACTTTTTCGCCCACAACAGAATACAAATAACAAGCAATGACAGCTGTCAAAAGAGCTGAGTGAGATATCAGATCCAAACATTTCTCGATTTTTGTTTCACTTACAAAATTTTAGGTCCTCAGTTTTTAGAACTAGCCCAATTTGGATAGAATTTATTTTCACGAATGTTTTCATTACCTGCACATTATTTGTGCCTCCATCTGGCTTAAACTAGAATTGTTTCTATATCTCTGTTGTAAATTAACTTAAAATACTAAATCCCAATGGAACACTTTTTTTTAATTTAGAGCAAATAAAAATGATTCTGAAACTCATATTTCTTGAACACATCCCAACAGCTGACTACATCTGACATTTATCCGACAGTTGGACATTAACTTGCATATGTGTTGTCATCAAAATGTTTAATGGAGTTATACATAATGTGCAAGTTGGTATCCAAATTCGCAGCTTGTGGGTTAAAAGAGAACACTCTCTGTTAGTTCTTTCTCCTTGGTGTCGGCTTTCGCTTGGACTATACTCGAAGACTTTACCATTTTTAGCTTCAATAGCTCCTTCATCACTTCATCAGTGTCTCCGTCAGTTTTCAGTTTATAAGTCTATCTATTGATCGTATTTATGTCTAAAAGGTTTAGTATTGTAAGTCTTCTGCATATCATTTGGCCATATACTAATATACTTTCCCAACCGTTATTTCAAGAGAGTTGGCTGTTTGAAGCAGTCAACATAAATTCGAACTCCCTATCTTCTTCGAATACTTCAACTTTCAAATGGATATGTCTTCATGTAAAAATCTTTTCTTTAGAAATTAGAAATGTTAAAACTGTGGGTTTTAATAAATTGATGTTGAGCCCCACTAAATACGTAGCTCAACTACATATCTTTGGTGAAAAAATTGCAAAAACAGACCAAAACATTTTGTCAAGACAAGAATGAACCGAGTAACAAATGAAACGCTGAGTCACTTTATTATGGAAAAAGATAAAATGTTTATTAGTAGGTTGTCATTAAAGAATATATATATATGGACACAAGAAGATGATACGAGGCAACTGTCCTCAACCACGACACAACGGATACTGCACAGCACACTTCAGGCCCCGTTGGTCCGTTGCGGCAACGCATCCGTTGACGTTTGCCGGATCGCCGGATTAGGGGTGACCCAATGAATGCGTTGACGTTCCATTTGTTTCTCTTTTTTTTTTCTTCGAACATGCTGCAAAAAAGTATGCTTTACATAATAACAACTGTAACCAAAACCCTTAGACTTGGAAGAAGAAATATATTTCTCTTCTTCAATGCCAAAACGAAACCACTTCAAATCGAAAAAAAAATTGCTGTCAACCAGCTGTCAACGGATTGCCGAAGAAGAAAAAGTTAAAAGTTCGGCTACTTCTGTCCGTTGCGTTGCCGCATGCGTTGTCTATGGACCAGTGGCGATTGCTGATGGTGTCCAATATTAGGTTGGCTACACCAAGGATCCAAAAGCAAAGTAAAAAAATAGCAAATTAATACGTTTAAAAACTAATTTATTATTTTTTTTTTTTCATTTGTATGAAAAACTTTTATACTATATTTGAACATAAAATCAATTCGTCGCTCAATCTTCTAAAAATGTTCAATGCCACGATCGTAAAAGCTTAATTTTCTCAAAAACCGCTCTAACGATTTTAATTTTAAAAAAATCACTGTTGCTTTTCAGGTACGAATAATCATATGGCTGAAAAACAAGTTTTAAAAAATGTCTAAAAACATTTTTTGTTTTCGAAATCTCAAAACCAGCTGAACCAATGCTTTCAAAATTTCATACATATGTATATATATGTTGACGGCAGCTTAATTTATACTGCAAGAACGCATACCTATACATTTTTTAAAAATATTTTATAAAGCATTTTATTTTATTTTAAAATTAATATTTTTGAAAACTGCTCATTAAATTTTTTTCAAAAATTGGAAATAAATGTATTTACTAAATGTCTATTATATGGCGTTTTTGATTTTTTTTTTTTTTGAATAATATTTGCAAACATTTTTCAAAAATAACTTTTTTTCTTCAAAAACCGCTCCACAGATCATAAATTTAGTCTCATAAATTGAAATAATCCGAGAAATAAAAAGGCGTCCTTTTTTTCAGCTCAAATTATTTAAAATATTTATATTATGTATTTATTTAAGAATTTCGAAAAGTTTATTTATTTTTATCAAAATCTCAATCCCCTAGAGCCTAGACCACTGTCACACATTAGAGCAAGTTCGTGCGACCCAGTCGCGCATTTTATTTCTAATTTGCTCTAAAAACACTTGAACGATTTTTATTCAACTTTGTTACATAGGGTAAAAAAAAAACTTCATTTTGTTAGTTTTCGGCTACAAATGATATGTACGGAAATCAGGTTATAAAGGTTTTATTAAACTGGACAAAAGTGGACAACCACATTAACGAAATGGTTCGCACCTTTTATAGCACCCACAAGATTGCACCTATGTTTTAAAGATTAAAGGTTGCTTAATTGTAGCTACCACATATCGAACCTTTCAGTTTTAAGAACAAAAATTTAAATATTTACCAAATTTCTTAAAAATGGTTTAAGCAATTTGTATGTACTTTGTGGGTGGGATTACTACGTTATCCAGAGTGACAGAATTTAGAAAAGACAAAATCTATAAAAAAATAAAGAAAGATAAAATCTAGAAGTAGAAAAATCTAGAATATGGAAAAATCTAGAAAGATGGAAATCCAGTATCTAGAAAAAATAGTACTCAACAATTTTTTTTTATTTAGAAGAATTCTAAATCTACGCTTACAATTTGTCGTCTTTTTTTGAGTCGATTTTATCCAGAGGGCTGTATTTTAAAAACTAATGGAGCAACCTGTTTAAAGATATTTCGATATGCATAAATTATACGCGACAAATGGAAAATGTATACTTAATTTCGGCATCGTTTAAAAACTCAAATCTGGACTTTTTCGCGACCAAATCTGACTCTGATACTATTATAAGAGTAGCTACATTTTTCAAGGTTTTACGTTTTGAAAAGTGTTATATTATGCGGCAGATTTTAATTAAAAACATTTAATATTAAAGCTTATGTTGTTATTAAAAGTATCAAATATTAATTTAATCCCCTTAGGCTATTCTTAAAATCAAAAAATAAATAAAAAAAAGCACTTCAAATAAATTTTAATAACGAAACTGACGCGTGTGATTGAATTTTGAATTGTGAATTTTTGATGCAATTGAATAAAAAAAATTAAAAACATTATGCAAGAGTGGCAATCTAATTCACTAGAATTAATTACACTCCCGTTGTGTTTGTCCATTGTTCCTTATTTGTCGGTATATGTTTCCCATTTTACCAATAACGGAACAAAGACCATAAGATCAATTTGACCGTTTTAAACAATAACACATTTTGGCTTCCACATCGGTGGTTTCGAAAACAAAAACACTCATGTAAACAGATTATAAATTCCACGATAAATAAATGCTTTTTCCATTTTAAAATTTAATTTGTGAACGTGGACGTGGATAAAAATTATTGGGCCATATTGCATATAATGCACAGGCACACATATATATACATAAATATTTAAGCATTATTCTATAGAGTGGCAGCAGACACACGAACTATAGTGCAATTAAATGAAATTAATTGCAAGAATGTGTGTTGATTTTGAAAAAGGCACACATTTAATATTTATTGTTTTAAATGAAATACAGCGTTTGGCGGGAGCACTTTATGATGTCATATCAGCGGAGAACCACCATAGAGCAGACAGTGACAGTGTAATGGACGTTACGTTTTAAATGTTTTGATGTTTGTACTCATTAGAAACGTAGAATATTTTAAAACTTTGAACTATTTATTCTAATTGAAATGTTTGGATAGTCATTTAATCAAAAAATAAAATGCACGACTGGGTCGCACGTACCTACGTGCTCTGTGGGTGCACTAGTGCTCATAGATCATAACTAACTTTTCGAGCAGTAACAACTACTCTTTGTTATAAAAAATAATCAAAGAAGTTCAAATTCTTTGTTTAAGCAGTGTTTATATCTCGTATTTGGAGCAATTGACAGTGTTAATTTTGTCAGTTGTTTCGTTAAACTAAAGGACTATTCACATGAGAGCCACCAACGAATTAATGAATGAACAAATAAATGAGATTGTTCATACTTCAATATACTAAAAAAATAAATACTAGCAATATTTTGCAACAAAAACTATTTCAAAATGATAGAAACTCATTAAATCTAATGTTGAGATGCTAAAATTTCCATTTTAATTGAAGAAAAAAGAAATTTTAATGAAAATAGTTGTTCGTCGCTAATTTCAATCTGACTGTTACGAACTGTCAAAGTCTATTTGCGTTCCACATACCGTCCACATCACAACGAATAAATTATTCGTGCGTGACTAACGTCAAAATCTACTAGTTCAATTGTGATATACGGACATGACGTTCGTTGTTCGCAACAAATAAAATAAATTGCATGTGAATGAAACGTCAAAATGGATGAACGTTCGTTCATTCGTTGTTCGCTTTCATGTGAATACTCCTTAAGATTTTTCGCGAGCGAATAATTTATTCGTTGCAATGTGGATGGTATGTGGAACGCAAATAGACTTTGACAGTTCGTAGCAAACATTTTGCAGTTCGCGTTGAACAGTTAATTTAATGCAATTTTACTTATTTAAACAATAAAAATTACCTATTTTATTACACAAACAAAATTTTAAAATTCAAATCTTTCGATTGGTATAGTTGAAGCTAAGAAATAAGCTATATAAAGTATAATTTGTTAGCCAATTCGTCCATTCGTTGGTCGCTCTCTTGTGAACACTGCCTAAGACCCCAATTGAATTAAGTTATTATAAACAGATGTCCTTGTGTTTTTAGCCAAAACTTAGGAACGCAGTTATCAATGAAATTAAACCCGAAATACACCCACTAAGTTAATCGAAATTGTTAGTCACTTTTGAAAAATTAAAAAAAAAAACTAAAAAAATGTTGGCTAAAACTAAACGGCTAAATATACCTATGGAAGCTACCATTAAGAAACCTTAAATCTTTAAAAACGTAGATTTCATCTTGTGGGTGCTATGAAATATATTATAACCTTAGGAAGTCTGAACCGTTAATGTCCGTTGTCCACTTGTGGCCAATTTAATAAAACCGTTTAAACAAGATTAATTTTATTATCATTTGTAGCTAAAAACTAAAAATGCAGTTTTCTTGAATGCTTAAAGAATATTTCACTCAAATTATTCCCAAAACCTAGTGGCTCGTTGTTTAAAAAAGAGTAACTGAAAAAATTGCAACGCCATCTATGTAATAGGAAGGTATAAGGAACTATACCAAACAAGTGAATTGAGTAAATTCGAAACAACTGTTGCCAACCTATGGACATTTGCAAAAAACCAGTTAGGACCAGATTTCCATTATTTGCATTTTCAGCCAAAAACTAAAAACGCAGTTTTTTTAAGAACACTTTAAGATAATTACACATAAAGTTTAAACAAAATCGTTAGAGCTGATTTTGGAAATTTAAAAAAAAACCAAAAAAAGTTGGCTACAACAGAACGCTTCGTTAAGAAAAAATTTGTGAAAAGAATTCCATGCCATCCTACTGAAAACTATGTCAAAAAAGTTTAAGTTAAGTCAATCAAGCCGTTGCGAACTTATGGTGATTTAAACAAAAAGCCTTTTGAACCTGATTTTCGTAATGACCATTTAAGCCTAAAACGAAAAATGCGGTATTATTAAAAATGCAGTAGGCTTGTTAAATCTTGAGTTTTATTAAAATCGCTTTCGAGTATATCCAAAATGAGAAAAAAAGCGTTTATTGAAAGGTACCAGTTTGAGCCAAGTGAAACCGAAATTTAAAAAACCTCGAGAACCATATTTTCCATATAGGCCGTTGACGTGACAGATGCAAAGACGCACATCCGCACCGACAGACCGACGCAACGAAAGGTATGGCGAAAACCAGTTTTTTGGGTTTCTCTATCACCGTAATGTCATGTTTGATTAAAACCGATCGATTTTTTTTTTTCTGCACGAAACCAATACTTGCTCTTTAGAGCAAGTGAAAAATTATAAAAGATAGAATATTTCAAATGGAATTCATGAATTGAAGAGAAAAAACTATGCCAGTCTGTCTGGGAACATAAAAATTAAGAGACACAATAACAAAACTTGAAAAAAGAAAAAAATGAAATTCAAATTGAAAATACGCCATTTATTGTCATAAAAACCTATAAAACTATCTTTTCTACATGTATCCATGAATGTTAGTCGACGACATTAGACGAAGCTAAAACTTTTCAGACAAATCACAGACTTAACAAACAAATATTTGCGACGCGGCGGCGCGCGGCTCGGAGGGAGGGTATAGGACAAGCATTGAAAATGTGTCTACAAAAGTTAGCTAAGTTTTATAATAATTCTACTTCATTTCACAAAACTCAAACTACTAAAAATCAAATGGATTTTTACGACTATTGTCCCAAAAAGAAGAAAAAAATCAAATCTCTGACAGTTACATGTGGCCATTTTGAAAGTTTTCCTTTTTTTTACGTGAAAACTGATAACATACCACATCACATATAGCAGGATGGGATTGCATAACATACTATCGGCGGCGCGGCGTATAATAGCCAGAGCCACCCTTCACTTAAATCGAATAAAGGGCGGGCGGCTCCCCCTTTTAATGCGACAACAACCCCATTTCAATTTGATTGCTTGGAGCATGGGGTTGTCGCGTGGTCATTGCCGTCGTGTCGTCGTGTTGTGTCGTCGTTCGCACGTCGCTCATAACAGACTTTTTCATTGTTTCGTTTTTATTAATCACTGGGCATGGTACATGGTTAAAGGAGGCTCGAAGGATGTGTGCCACAAATCTATACAAACAGACTCTAGGGCATCGTAAAAAAAAAATATCAAATCCAAAATATGTAGTATACCCGTACCCGTATAGTTGTGTATAGAGGATATGATTTTGTGAAATTCCTTAAATAAATGAAAATGTGATATGAAAAGCCCCAAGGGAACAGAACTATACAAATAAAGTTCACTCACATCGGGGGCCCCTACCCCCTCTCATTTCCCATTTTATTGCAAAGATTAAGCAAAATTATTTCTTCTCTTGCAAACGAATAAAAACTCCTCAATGGAATGAGATTCAAACAGAAGACATAAGATAAACATCGTTCAGAATGAAACAAATATTTTTTGAGATACTTTACGGGAATTACAAGCGTAATATAAATTTCGATATTTCTGGGATAAACGAATGGAATTGAAGTTAACGCAATAAAATGAAAGGAAGTTCACTCGATAAGGGATAAATAAAATATTTACAATTTATTACTTCCTCTTTGAGTTGTGTTTGATGGGGATACTTACACTTACATGCTTACACAGCACAGGAGCAAAGGATCTGAACGATAAATATTTACAAAAGGTAGAAGTAGTATAATTTTATTTGTTTTTTCCTGTTGGTACTCCTATATAGGTATTTATTAACTTCAATCGGATTATTTTGATTAAATATTTTATAAATTCGGCTATGATTTTATTGGTTCATTGTTCATGGTAGTTTTGATTGCACATGCTGCTGAGTCTGGTCCAGTTTGAAACAAAATCGATAATTCCAGAGAATGCTTTAAATTCATGGGCTGATTTTTTTATTCTTATCAGAGATTTTGGAAAGTTTACTAAACTAAATTGGTTTCAAAAATTTACAAGAATAAAAATAAACTAAGGATAATAAACTTTTTTTCTCATTCCCAATCAATTGTCACTCGTCCGTCTAAAAATCAGAAGAATAAATCCTTGTCATTTCTCACAAATTCCAGAAAATAAAGTCAGCACGAAACTATCACTAACTTCTAAATTTCTATTGTAGGCAACATTTTAACCGGGAGAATCAAAGGCTTCTCATTGGGATATCCAATAAACCGATAACATAACCATATTATGTCATAAATCGAATAAATCACTCTTACCATTGTTCGAATGAATCCACTCCTGGATATCTGAAAGCTCAAACAAACGGATATCTGTTGTCTTATTAGCTTAACAATGCACGCGCGAAATTCCTAGAAATTTTGAAAAAAAAATAGTAAAGCTTAGGCAACTGTGTGCGCAAATATATATATTTGATCTTTATTTCTGCTAAGTCTATATTTGCTTGATTGCTATCTGCGTGCTCGAAAAACAAAACATAAAGTTTTTCAGAGAAAACGTTCTGTATGAGCAAAATAAATTTATTTTCTTGTATCCGGGAAAGCTGAAAAAAACCCTAACAGCATTACCATCATGAGATGTGACCTCCGAGCACGTTGCCGTCACCGCTCCCAGTGGCGTTTTCGGTATTAAATTTTTGAATATGCAGCTGGTGACTTGGCCAATTATTTCGTCCAACCATCAATAGGAAATTTTCAGTATAAAATACGTTCAGGAATTATGAGGCCACTAGCAGCGTAGCAACTAGTGGAATCTTACATTAGATTTAATGAAGTCTAATAGTTGTGAAGGAGAGTGTAAGTCACAGGCCCCGGCCCAGACCCACATGGAGGTTTTGTGCCAAATATATCGATTGTTTTTTTTTAGAGGTATATAGAACGAAATAAAATAAAACACAAGAAAATCGTTTTAATGTCCATCAATTTGGCTTTATTGGAAAGATTATTTTATGCCATTAATGTTTAAATATGATTTCAAGCATGTGGCCGCCGCTGCAGGCTTGAATAAAGCCAAGTCTAGAGGTCAAATTTTCAACCACTTTTTCAAACATTTGGGGCCGTATGTTGGCAATTACGCCACGAATATTGGCTTCCAACTCCCCTAACGCTTCTGGTTTGTTGACGTAGACGAGCGATTTCACATATCCCCAAAGAAAATAATCCAATGGTGTCAAATCACACGATGTTGGTGGCCAATTGACAGGTCCATTCCGCGAAATTATGCGCTCATCGAATGTTTCCTTCAATAAATCGATTGTGACATGCGCTGTGTGGCATGTAACGTCGTCTTGTTGGAATCACATTTCATCAACATTCATATCATCCAATTTGGCAACAAAATAGTCGGTTATCATGGTGCTACACCGGTCTCCATTAACGGTAACTGGCTTGCCAGCATCATTTCGGAAGAAGTATGGCCCAATGACTCCAGCAGCCCATAGAGCACACCAAACAGTCAGTTTTTGTGGATGTAATGGCATCGCAAGGGCCTCATGTGGATTCTTTTCACTTCAAATGCAGCAATTTTGCTTTTTGACGCAGCCATTCAACCAAAAATGAGCCTTATCACTGAACAAAATTGCTTGCGGTAAACTTCGCGAACTGAACCATTATTTTCGAAATAAATTTGCACGATTTGCAAGCGTTGTTCTTTTGCCAACCTGTTCATGATGAAATGGCGAACCAAACTGAATATAAACGACATAAGAGTTGCCCGAGTTGGCCACAAAATGTCAGTTTTATCCCTATTCGAAAAACCAACCTCTAAAAAAAACACCCTATATATTTATTTTATATTTGAGAAGGAGCTACATTGGTCGTAGTTCCGGCTTCATTTTCCAACACAAAATGGTGCATATTCTAATACATTTGTGTTAAGTGCTCTAATATTGGAATCATAGTCGACCGACGCGACAACTGTGGACGAAATATGAAAGTTGGGCGGCTCTAAACATAAATATTTGTTGTTGGCTTCGCTGTCAAAAATTGTTACCAAAATTGTGGAAATAAAGATGTTTCGTAAGGCTGGCGAAACATGCTATTTCTGCTAGCATTTGGTATTTGGTCGCTTCCGTTTCTGCAGGGTATTAACACACACACGCGGAAATAAGGTTGATAGTGATGTCAATGGGCCTATTTTAGTTTATAGAACTGATCGTTCCAACGTCGCGTCGCGTCGCGTTGATGAGAAAGATCGATGTTTTGGATGAAGATGATGATTCAGAAATATCGTCGGCCTCTCCAACCGTAATAGGTAACGTTAAAATTTCAACCCGTGGAGATGAGCCGTGGACACCTCTTATGGCGATCAATTCGAACCCGTACCTAATCATACTTTATAAATGAGCAAGAGATTCTAGTTCAGGTACGAATAATACTAGGTTTCCTATGGAACTCTTCTAGATTTTCCTAAGATTTCCGATCGTGGACTTTTACAGATCTAACGATCTCTGATCCCCACCAGCAAGTGTACAGGGTGATTCACAAGCGTTGTGCCAAAAAGCTAGAGCGTGTAGGTTAAGTTGAGACAAGAAAAAAATCGTACAGGAGGGGGGTCTATTCCCCCCCGTTTAGCCGGGAGGGGCAATTTTCTGAAAAATTGACTTATTTTGTAACAAAAAATATTAAAAATCAACGGCTTCGTGTACAACACCGTGTTATACCTTTTTGGAAAGCCATAAACTTCTTTTTTCATTTTGTTTTTAAATTAAATTGTTTTAGAGAATAGTTTAAAAAATATAAATTTTCAAACTCAAAATTTTGAAAAAAAAATTTGAAAAAATAATTTTAAAACTAATTTTTTTTTAAAAATTTTACGTAATTAAATATAATTTTTGTTCCCAGAATTCAATGCTCCTATTAATCTTTAATCCAACACTGAAAACCGTATGGCTCTACGACTTTTTGTTGCCAAGGTATTCAAAAATAACCGAACCTACTTCTTCACAAAAACACGAAACAATTGGCTAAATGATCACTTGTGCCATCCCTTAAGGCTAGATTTTCTTGTTTTTGTGAAGAAGTAGGTTCGGTTATTTTAATTTAAAAACAAAATAAAAGAAGAAGTTTTTGGCTTTCAAAAAAGGTATAACACGGTGTTGTAAACGAAGCCGTTGATTCTAAATATTTTTTTTTACAAAATAAGTCAATTTTTCAGAAAATTGCCCCTCCCGGCTAAACGGGGGGAAATAGACCCCCCCCTCGCATACGATTTTTTTCTTGTCTTAACTCAACCTACACGCTCTAGCTTTTTGGCACAACGCTCGTGAATCACCCTATATATTTGTATGACTCTGGTGCTTAGTTGCTAGGGATTGTTTTCTTTTCCTTGGTTTGCTTTCATTACACTTCAGAAACTCGGCGAGACCTTTATTTTGACTAGTTGCCATAATTTTTCCGACGACATTGTGGCAGCAATCATTTATTGATTATTGAATTGTTCTGCCAAAGAAATTGAGAGAGGGGTACTAGCGGCATTATAAATATCTACATTTGTATAGTATAATTTCATGGAACATGTTATTTTAGTTCTGAACTTCGTCAATGGCGGCGCTAGTTGTCTTATCTACTTTACATAATGTCTTCTATAGTTGTTTCTGCTTCCCATGGAAATCTAGACAACAACCACTCCTAACTCACCAATCAAGTGTTTGTGAACTTTCTTCTGTTCTCCGAAATAACTCCGACGACGCACGTGCTACCGCCTCCCAGCTTTAGTCTTTCTTTAGTCCTTTTTTGCTGAATTTTGATACATCATTATTTGTCGGGACAAGAAATATGGACAGGAGACGTACGAATGGTCGACAAAAAAAATTTCGACTGGATAAATACAAATTTCATCGACTATCAAAATGTCAACTGAACATTGATCGAAAAAAAAGATAACATTTTAGAATCCAAACTTTGAAAATGCCGATTGAAAAAGTGTCGGTAAAAATGTCGAATTTTATCCTGATAAAAAATTTAGTTCTTTTGATTGCATCGACGACGGTTAAAAAATCATAGTAGTAGGGTCGCAACGCTGATCGACAGTGGCAATTGGTCGACCTTTTCTCGAGGCGATAATTTCAAAATCGACTTTATAAAATTCGACATTTTGATCTGACGGTATTTTTACCAATCGACTTTTTGAAAGTCGACATTATGACGATCGATTTTTTCAAATCGACATTTTAAAAATCGGCAAATCGGACCCAACCCCATATATGACATTATGTCTTTTCAAATTACATTTAAATCACAAATAATATCAGGCTAATAAACAATAATTGTTTTAAAGATTTAATAAAAATTTCCAATCAGGCAATAACACACTCTTAGAAGTTTTGAGAACTAATCCACTCTGGTCGCTAGATGCAAAAATAGAACAGCAAACAAAAACAATTTTCATTGCGCATTAGTTTTAACATTGCAAAAAATTATCGTTTCGACTTTAGAGTGTGAACAATGCTTAAGTTTAATCAACTGTGTGTACTCTACTCAAATATTAATTTTTTTAAGGTCTATTTGCGTAATTGGTGCTGCGTGCGTCAACAAAGAAATACATTTTGAGTTTTTAAAATTTCCACTGTTGCTTGTTCTGTTTTTTGTTGTTTTCAAAATAGTTTGAATAACTTGACATTCAAAGGAGCTAACCAAGTGCGCATATTTTATATCATTTTGTTTTTATTTTGCGAATGCATAGTAAAATATAGCCCAACAGTAAGATCGTTGCAAAATTTTATAAGCCTTTAATTTAATTTTTTGTTTACCAAATGGCTTTAAACTATTTCAATTTTGCATTGAAATGTACCCAGTTGGTGCAAGTATTATTGTATGTGCTCATATAGATGGGTCTTTCCCTTTACCCCTATTCATCAGTCATCAACTTAGTAAGTATTTAATTTTGAATAGACTTGCTGCTGAATCTAGAGTTTTGAGATGAACAAAAATTTGTTTATTAGCCCATTATTAAAACTTCAAAAATTAGAATTTTGGAAAAGTGAAGAAGAGAAGTTTGACGTTTTATGAGCATGTTTGAAAAATGCCCGGACGAAACTGGCAAAAGGATATATTAGCTTATGCCACAACAAAATGTTGAAGTATTCCTTAAAACCGTGAAATACTTAGGCTCATAATTATCTGTCAGTTTTTCTTTTCAAATTTCAATTTTCTTTTGTCTGTAGGCAGTGTTACCACCAACATATTATTTCCAATCTTTGATTTGAGTTAATTGTATTAATTAGGGCATTATAAAAAAAACTTCATCATAATATTTTGATTACTGAATTGAATTCTAAAATAAATCGTCCACCATTTTGAAATTGAAAATAAAGGAAATTATTTCAGTGTGGTGCTAAGCTGTGAATTAGAAAACAAATGTAATCAAAACTACGAAAATGTTGAAACATTTAATAAGTTTGTACATTTCTTTGTCCCGCATTTTTTTTTTGTTGTATAATATACTCGCACCCGAGGGGATATGAATACCTTTATAATGAATTGACATGTGCGATCGACTAGAAAGATAAGAAAGAAAAGTAGTACAGTGATTGAGATCTTATAGAGGTGGTTTTTATCTCACGAAAACCCCACAGTTGGCTTCCAGTTGAAATTGGGAAAGTAAATAAAAATTGCTGGTTGCTGCCCAGGCTGAGGTTGAACTCACAACTCTAGGTACTACACTACATCCACTGTACTCTGTACCATTTCCGCCCTCAAATTTTAAAATAAGTTCGATTTAAGGCCGAAAACTTGCAACTATAGTTTTTTTTACAATATCCTCCCAATGTTTCCATAATTTTAAAGTTTGATCAAAATAGTTTGAGCTGTTCTCGAGAAAAGTGACAAAGTCAGGGTTGGCATCTCTTGGTGTAAGTACCTACAGACATACGAGAATCAGTATATTTTTCCACTAAAATGTGTTTTTTTTTTTATAGAACTTTAAAGTGGCAGCACTGTTTTCATTGACAGCCATTTTGGATCTACCATATAATTTATTTTTAGTTTAGTTTCACATTTTATCTTCACAAATCGACTGACGCCTGAACAACGCCTGTAAATTTTACAGATTTTATTCGAAACGAGATTGCAGTTGATCCCGAATTTCATTTAAAAAAAAACTTATTCAGGGATTAGGGTCATTTTTGGTTGAACGGATACGTGAATAACAAAACTGCCGCACTTGGAATGTACATATTTCGCAAGCCATTGTGACGCCGCAGTTATTTCATCCAGAAAAACTGACTGTTTGGTGCGCCTTGTGGGCTGGTGGAATCATTGGCCCTTACTTCTTTAACAACGATTCCGGTCAGAGAACAGAGAGTAACAGTCAATATAGACCATTATTTAGCCATGGCCATGGTCAATGATTTTTATATTCCTGCGGTTCCAACAAGACGAAGAAACATGTCACATAGCGCGTGCCAGAATTGATTTGTTGAAGGAAACGTTTGGTATGCACCATATATCGAGTTTTAGACCTATGCGTTGGCCTCCAAGATCGTGCGATTAAAAATTGCTACACTGTTTAAGCACTCTTCAAATCAACTGAAAGTGATTAAATTCATCATTGATTGGGCTAGAAACAATGAATATCCACGTTTCATTGATTTTTGACCACGAACTGCTATCACTGCAACCCAAAGCCAAAAGGAAATGTCACTTAAAAAAATTACCAAAAAAAGGATTAAAAATGACATAAATTTCTAATGAAATTTAAATACCAATATTTTCATCACCTAATAATGCTTGAACGTTGGTTCGATGTGACATCATAGTTAATTAATATTCATTCAATTAAAATTTCATTTCAATAATATTGCTGTGTACCTACCTTTTATAGTGAAGCCGAGTTAGCATACAAATAATATGAATATTTTATTAAACCGAACTATTGACAACCCTACTTTGTATTCATCCCAATTTTAATTAAATTCTTTCATATTCTATCGATTTATTATTATTGCTGAGTTTTAGGTATATAATAATTATTATTATTTTTGTGGTTTTTTTTTCTAACATCTGTTAGAACAGAGTCAGGATACCGAAAAGTTTATAGCCAAGAAATTTTATCCTTAATCCCAAATGACGGTCCACTTTTTCAAAAGTTACAAACTACTTGAGCTTAAGATATATAAAATGAGCATTCAAGGGTAATGCTTACGGATAAAATGAACAAAAATGTATCGCATTTTGTATAATCTCCAAGGAACTCTCCGCTTCAAGCACTACTCTACTCTATGCTATGATGGTGGCCTGTCTTGGCTTGGTTAGTTCCTTATAGAAACAAGGACATACAAAACTCGGTTTACGTTTTAGTTAGAATGGATACAAAATGAAAGAAAAAAAAATCGTAACAAAACCCATTCAAATGAATGAGTTTAACTATTTCACAAGAGCAGAACATTTTCCTTTTATATGCGAGAATTTTTCGAAAAGGACACTCTAAAATGGTGAATCTGGATAAATGTTGTGTTAAAAAAAAAATTTAAAACTACGAGTAGTATATTTTTACGAGACAAGATATCTCTACTCAAGTGGAAATTTTAAAATGTTTTTCTTGTTTTTTTCTTAATTTTTTTTTTTATTTTTTTCATTTTGAAAAAGAAAACTAGGAAGAAGAAGAAGGAAAAGATTATAAAACTCAAACTTGTGATGCTTTTTTATACTCAGGCTGAGGTTAGCTCATGGATGTCCAGGGTTGTTCCCAAAAGAAAGCAAAAACTCAGGGTGGAAGAGTGTCGAACTCCGAAACAACAATATCTTTATTGATCTTAATTTTCTTAACAATTTATTTCATACTCTTATTGATATTCTTAAAATAAAAGATTACAAAATTAATTTCCTATGATACCTTAGATACTAGGTCTGTGGAGATTCCTCTAGAAAGGAAGAGCTCCACGACAATAAACGAGTGGCCTAAACGCCGGTCAACGATCCACCACGACCAACAGCGAAGTGGAAAGCTGGCAAAAAACGGCTGAGCAAGGCTCGGTCTATGGTACCCCTAAGAAAAGGAGTAGCCACGACAAAAAACTGGTAGGTCCCAAACAAGGTCTATGGAGAAGCTTACGAAAGCAGCAACCCCACGACAATAAACGGAGGTCAGTAGAGATTCCTCTAGAAAGGAAGAGCTCCACGACAATAATCGAGTGGCCTAAACGCCGGTCAACGATCCACCACGACCAACAGCGGAGTGGAAAGCTGACAAAAAACTTTTGCTTCAAAATTTGGTGAGGTTTCTGCTGGTATGGTATTCCCCGTAGCGTACCTTCGAGTGAGAATGAGAACTCTTATCCCGGTTTTCTATTTGCAATAGAACTTCTTCCAATGGCTGGGAGATCGAGTCTCATTTTCCTTGCAAATTTCACCTCTACTTATGGAAATTCTCTGAAAGAAGAGACTGTGAATTATAAGGTTAAATGTTAGAAATACTTGCAAATGAGTAATTCATTTGGAGTGATGCATTCATTTGGCTGTTCTTCTGGTTTAGGTCCTAGTAAGTGGTTGGCAGTCCAAATCAGCGGTGCGGGGTGGAGGGGTAGATGTAATTTCCTTAATAGTATGCAATGTTGGCATTGCGTCACGTGATGGAGATTCAAATATTCGTTATATGAATAAATGTATGGAATCTTCTTGGCGTTCGGTGGCGGTGGTGGAATTAGAGTGGCGGTCGGTGGCGGCGGTTATTTGGGAGGCTGTGTGGTTGTTACGTCACGTGATGATGGTTCGATTATTCATCGTAGATGAATAATTACATGGAATCATCGTGCCGATCGGTGGCGGTGTTGGAACTGTTGCGGGGGTTGGCGGCGGCGGTTAATTGGTTATTGCGGTCGGATGCGGAGGGGGCGGCAGGAAAGGTGTAACTTCGTTACATTCCCCCCTTGCTTACGGGACGAGGACTTTCTCGTCGAAAGTGGTGGCTGTAAGTTTTTTTTTTTTTTTTTTTTTTTTTTAAATTTTTTAAATTTTTGTATATTTTTTTTTGTATTTTTTTTTTTGTATATATGTATATATATTTTTTTCTTTTCAATTAAAAAGTTCGGTTTTTTTTTTTTTTTTTTTTTTTTTTTTTTTTTTTTTTTTTCTTTAATTCAGTATTCAGCTTAACATTGTGCAAAAAAAACAGGCTTATAAATAAAATTAAACTTAAAAAACGTATTCAATACCAAAAGGAAACTAAAAAAATTCATGGTGAGCTCTGTCTTCCTTCTTCTTCTTCAATTCTCATCTAGCTCGACTTCGATGAGTTTTCGCTGCCCTTTGAATCGCAGCTCAGCTTGGGTTCCTTTCCGGTTCATCCGCACGTTGATCCGGCCCCACGGGCGTTGGATAGTGAACGTCCGGTAATGCCGGCTCCCTCTAAGCCTGATGCCTTTGAATGGGTCGAAAGCGACCGGGCGAACGAAATTGCCCATCGGCGGTGTAGGAGCAGCAACTGCTGCGTAAATTGGGACGGAGTTCGGCTCAGGAAAGCAGATTTGACCGCTATTATCCAACAGTACTGCGTATCCTGCTGTGTCCTGGCTCGCAAATTGCGTTGCTGGCAAGGAACTGTTGGTGCTTACTTCCGGAGCGGCGATTGGGCGGCCATTGATATCGAGTCCAACGTTGCTAAGCATGCGCGGGGCTTCGAGCTGCCGTAGATATCCTCTCCCTCCGGAATGTGGACTACAGCTGGGTAGAGATGTCTCCTCTGGAGTCAGGGCTCGTGTTGATTTATCCGGTGGTGGCGTTGGGTCCGTCTTCTTGGCTGGTTGAACTCGTGCGTTCCAGGCTTCTTCTGCCTTCTGTCGCTGCCTGCGCACCTGTTCCGATCCGGCCGATAGTGGGGGCCTAGGTAGAATCGGTACGACTGCTTCTAAATCGTGGATCGGGCGCGAGCCACGATTTGCTGGCCGACGGGTGTCTAGCTGTAGAGCCACTGGTTCCTCGGTCCGGTTTGGCGGCTTCATCTTATACGGTCGAGTTGGCTGTCGTGTCCAGGGGTCGGCTAATGGTGTTACGGGTTGGCGCGGTCGTGATTTTTCCTTCTCGGTCCTCGGAGCAATCCGTTCGGGCGATGACAGACGGTGGAATCTCGGGCTTGGTGATCGTGACGCTCGTTGCTCCTTCTTTAGAGCTGGTTGGCTGCTGGTGTTACTCCTTGGCTTGGTCACCTTTTTTATGGTGGGTACGGTCTCCATGACCAGGTAATTTATCAAATTTAATTTGGGACGACGTCTGCTTCGGCTGGTGGTCGTGTGAGGACTGATCCAAAATTCTTGTTTCGTATAGTCACGGCTCAACTCAGGGAGAAATAATTTCGAACAATTCCGGTCAGGTCTTCTCCGTTTGGCGATCGGTTGCCTACTGAAAGGTCCTTCTGGCACTGCCGAATTGGTAACTTTCGTTGTTGTTGGCCCGCATCTGCCATCTGCTGCTTTCCAGGCTGGTAAAGTTCGTCCTCGGTGTGCGTCTTGCTTTAAGGCCGGTGAGGCAAGGGTAAGGGCGGCGGCTCGGTTGTCTCCTTCAGCGTTGTCGATGACTGGGTCTGAATTAAATCCCTTAAGGTCTCGCACGTGAGCGCGAATCTGGGTTTCCTTCTCCCTGGCTTGTGTTCCTCCTTTTCTTCTTAGCATGACGATGACCGGAGAAAGGAATCTTACTACTTCGAATGGACCATCGAAGCGAGGAGCCAGTTTCTCGGCGAAGTAGTTCACCCCTGAGGACAGGACGTGTGATTTCTTGTAAACCTGTTCCCCTATGCTGGGTCGCCATGCCCGTCGTCGCAAATTGTAATACTTTGCTTGTGTTTGTCTGGCCGTTTGGAGGTGTATGCGGGTTAGCTCAAACAATGCTTTCATGCGTTCTTTTCGGGTATTTATGTCTTCGGGCGGAGTATTGGCCGGTACAGCTGTTAGGAACTCGTTTGGCACGCGAAGTTCTCGCCCAAAGTTGAGCATGGCTGGTGAAAATCCGGTGGACTCGTGCCGACTAGAGTTTAACGCGAAGGTTAGTTCCGGGATATTCTCGTCCCAATGGCGGTGGTTGTCTCGGACGTACTGGGCTATCATAGTTTTTAAGCCTCGGTTCACTCTTTCGGTGGGATTTTCTTACGGCGTGTATGGGGCGGTTAGACGGTGGTGGACTCCCCACTCGGCGAGGAATTCCTTAAATTTATGGCTGGTGAATTGGGCCCCATTGTCGGAAATGAAGATTCGAGGAAACCCAAAACGAGTGAAAATCCGTTCTCGCACTGCTCGGATCAAGCTCGGAGTTGTTGCAGCTCGTAACGGTACGGCTTCTACCCATTTGGTGAACTGATCGGTCATAACTAAAAGAACGGTGTGCCCTTGCACAGAACGTGGTAAGGGTCCGACGAAGTCCGCGCAGACGTTTTCCCATGGTTCTCCCACAGGGGTCGAATACATAAGACCACTGGGCTTAAGCTGCGAAGCTTTGTAACGGTTACAAATGTCACAGTTCCGCACGTACTTGCTCACGTCTCGGAATATGCCTGGCCAGTAATAGCGCCTCGCTATACGAGAGGAGGTCTTGGCTACCCCAAGGTGTCCGGCTGTGACTGCGTCGTGATTTTCCATCAGGATACGGGTTCGGTCGGCAGTTGGCACGCAGAGCTTCCAATCGTGCACTTGCGGCGATGCCAGAGGTTCGGTCGGCGTAAATTTTCGGTAGAGGCGATCTTCCACAAGATTATAATCCGGATGGCGGGCCGGATCGCTTTTTACTTGGTCCATCTTCTTTTGCCACCAGTCGGGTTTAGCATCCCAAGCCGCCGCGAGTAGGTCGATCTCGTCCAAGGGTAACGGGTCCCGGGACAATGCATCGGCGACCACGTTCATGGCCCCTTTTCGATACTGGATGTCGAAATCATACTGTTGTAATTCTAGTGCCCAACGGGCTAACCGGCCTGACGGATTCTCTAGCGAGTGTAACCACTTGAGCGAATGATGGTCGGTCACTACGTGAAAGTGATACCCTTCGAGGTAAGGCCGCATCTTTCGGATGCCCCACAAAATTGCCAGACACTCCTTCTCAGTCGTCGCGTACTTCTGCTCCAGATCGGTTAGGGTACGGCTGGCGTACGCTATGACCTTTTCACTTCCCTCTGAACTCTGCGTGAGCACGACTCCCAAACCGAAATTACTCGCGTCAGTTTGTAAGGTGAACGGCAAATCAAAATTCGGGCATGACAACACCGGTGCCTCTGTGAGCTTCCTCTTGAGCAGATCGAATGCTTCTTGGTGGCTATCGTTCCATTCCCATTTGACCGCTTTCTTAAGCAGACTGGTTAGCGGTGACGCAATCGTTGAGAAATCTTTGATGAACCGCCGGTACCACGAACATATTCCTAGTATTCGGCGCAACTCCCGGATGTTTGCTGGAGCGCTTAGCCCTTGCACGGCGGACACTTTGTCGGGGTCGGTGTGAATTCCGTCTTTGCTTACAATGTGGCCTAAAAACTTGAGGCTCTCACGGCAGAAATTAAATTTTTCCTGGTTCAGTTTTAGGTTAGCGGCGCGCAACCTTCGGAACACTTCGGTTAAGTGCTGGATATGCTCTTCGAACGTCGCACTGATCACGATAATGTCGTCCAAATAGACGAATACACGATCGATCATATCCGTGCCAAAGATAGCGTCCATCGCCCTTTGGAAAGTGGCCCCCGCTGAGTGCAGACCACACGGCATGACGTTCCACTCATAAAGTCCTCGGCCCGGTACGGTGAAAGCAGTATAGGGGCGGCTTTGGGGTTCCAACGCAATCTGCCAATACCCCTGTTTCAAATCGATAGTAGACAGAAATTTGGCTCCTCGTAACTTATCCAATATAGCTACTATGTAGGGCAGGGGGTACGCGTCTTTTACTGACAGCTCGTTAAGTTGACGAAAGTCAACGCACACCCTCCAGGATCCGCCTTTCTTCCTTACCAGCACTACGGGTGAGCTGTATGGGCTTTTCGATGGGCTGATTTTACCAGACCTCAGTAAGTCGTCCACCTCCTCATCGATAATTTTCTGCATAGCCGGATTTCTGGGGTAATACCGCTGTTTAAAAGGTTCGGTGGACTTGAGTCGAATTCGGTGCGGGGGAACCTTTGCCAATTCTTTAATCTCTTCGAATTTGGGCAACTCGGTTTTGAGAAATTCCTCCAGCTTCTCTTGCTCATGGACGGGCAAATGCGATGCAGCTAAGCACGTCGGATTACTGGCTGGTGCGGTCGGCGGCGGCGGTTTCTTGCCGGTAATAGGTCTACCACCTAAGGTAATTCCCAAACCTGCTTGGCTTAATAAGTCCATCCCCAGTAGTGCGTCTTCTGCTAGAGAGGGAAGATACGTTACTTCCGCCGTCAAGGAAGTTCCCCCTAGGAAGAAGGTAGCGGTGTAATGCTCGGTCGTTACCACAGGTGCCCCATTTGCTAAATGAATAGCTCGGCGGTATTCCCGCATCGGGAGGTCCAGTTCTCGGAAAATTTGCCGTAGCGGCTGCCCAACAAAGGTTTTAGTCGAGCCAGTGTCGACCAGAGCTTGGTACTCCTGGCTTCCCACCTTGATGGGGACGAAATAGCGGGGGTCCTGTTCAGGCGGGGCGTTGACAACGGCTACGGTTTGTCGGTGGCACGAGCAATCCTTTGTAAGCCGGCCGTCTTCTCCGCAGAAAGAGCAAAACATACGGAACGGTCGGCGGCATGATTCCTTTCGATGGCCCCGTTGTTTGCAATTCCAGCAGTGCGTATCGCGGTCGTACGGTGCTGGTGGCGGTGGTAGTCGGGTTACAGGAGGAAGCTGGCTTGAGGCGGCGGGTAACGGGCGTGAGTGGCGGTCGTCGCTCTTTATGGCTTCATACTCTTCAGCTAAATGAACCAGCTCATCTAGGGTATCGAAGTCTTTGCGACGTATATAAAACCGGTATTCCGGCCTCATGTTGTCAAAAATCCGGTCGATATTTTCGGTTGCCGACATGCGTGGGTGCTGGTGCAATAAGTACTGGGCGGATAAGATGTATTCCTTGGCCTTTTCTCGCGACCCTTGGCGTTTCCTTATTATCTCTTCTTCCAACTTGTGCAGGTATCGGGCGGGCAGAAAATGACTGATGAAGGCTTCTCGAAAATCTTCCCAGGTGGATAGACTATCCCTCTTTATCCTAAACCATTGCAAGGCGGTTCCTCGGAATATTTCCGGTAATGTCCGTAGCACATCGTTTGGAGGAATGTTATAACACTGCGTCAATTCGGATAACCTCTCTAGAAATTCAAGAGGATTCCCAGATGAATCGAACCTCAATCCCCACTTACGGACTATGTTCATTAATTCAGCTTCGTAGCTTAAGGTGAGCCGGTTCGAGGGGAGGTTTGGAGGGGGGAGTTGCTGTCTTGGTTCGTGCCTGTGATTTTCGCGTTCGGTCGACGTACTCTGGTTACGGCTAGGTCCGAGGTGTGTGTCGACCACGGGCAGGTCGGCCGGTTTCACGGTCTTGTTCGGTTGTCGGATCGGCGGTGTGAGCGGTGGTACTTCAAAGCTTGTTTCTATATATAATGGGGAAACGGGTCTCCCTTCTGTGTTGCTAGATTCCAGGTCGGTGGGTTCCTTCGGTGGTGGCGGTTTCTGGGTGGATGGAGGCTCTACGGGCGGGTCGTCATCCAATCTCTGTTCCACAATGTTTTCCCATTTTTCGCACAGATTTTGCATTGAACCATGCGAGCGTACCTTTTTGAGGTGGGTACTTAGACGTTGACGAAGATCCTTCACTTTCCCGTCTGTTTCTAGACTAAGTGTTCCTAACGTCTCGACTAACTCGGATTTTTTCATATAATGTATGAAGCCGAGATTCTTGAGGATGTTCTGGTCATCTTCCTTATTGTTTTCATCGATTCCGAACATGACTCTGCTGTACGTTGTAGCAAGTTGATGATCCAAGTTCGGTCGGCGGTTATCGGTGGTACCTTTCGAAGGCTCCTGGTCGGTCGGCGGTCGGAGTTCGGTTGAGTCTTCTAAAGGTCCCTGCTCGGGCGCCAATTTGTGATGCTTTTTTATACTCAGGCTGAGGTTAGCTCATGGATGTCCAGGGTTGTTCCCAAAAGAAAGCAAAAACTCAGGGTGGAAGAGTGTCGAACTCCGAAACAACAATATCTTTATTGATCTTAATTTTCTTAACAATTTATTTCATACTCTTATTGATATTCTTAAAATAAAAGATTACAAAATTAATTTCCTATGATACCTTAGATACTAGGTCTGTGGAGATTCCTCTAGAAAGGAAGAGCTCCACGACAATAAACGAGTGGCCTAAACGCCGGTCAACGATCCACCACGACCAACAGCGAAGTGGAAAGCTGGCAAAAAACGGCTGAGCAAGGCTCGGTCTATGGTACCCCTAAGAAAAGGAGTAGCCACGACAAAAAACTGGTAGGTCCCAAACAAGGTCTATGGAGAAGCTTACGAAAGCAGCAACCCCACGACAATAAACGGAGGTCAGTAGAGATTCCTCTAGAAAGGAAGAGCTCCACGACAATAATCGAGTGGCCTAAACGCCGGTCAACGATCCACCACGACCAACAGCGGAGTGGAAAGCTGACAAAAAACTTTTGCTTCAAAATTTGGTGAGGTTTCTGCTGGTATGGTATTCCCCGTAGCGTACCTTCGAGTGAGAATGAGAACTCTTATCCCGGTTTTCTATTTGCAATAGAACTTCTTCCAATGGCTGGGAGATCGAGTCTCATTTTCCTTGCAAATTTCACCTCTACTTATGGAAATTCTCTGAAAGAAGAGACTGTGAATTATAAGGTTAAATGTTAGAAATACTTGCAAATGAGTAATTCATTTGGAGTGATGCATTCATTTGGCTGTTCTTCTGGTTTAGGTCCTAGTAAGTGGTTGGCAGTCCAAATCAGCGGTGCGGGGTGGAGGGGTAGATGTAATTTCCTTAATAGTATGCAATGTTGGCATTGCGTCACGTGATGGAGATTCAAATATTCGTTATATGAATAAATGTATGGAATCTTCTTGGCGTTCGGTGGCGGTGGTGGAATTAGAGTGGCGGTCGGTGGCGGCGGTTATTTGGGAGGCTGTGTGGTTGTTACGTCACGTGATGATGGTTCGATTATTCATCGTAGATGAATAATTACATGGAATCATCGTGCCGATCGGTGGCGGTGTTGGAACTGTTGCGGGGGTTGGCGGCGGCGGTTAATTGGTTATTGCGGTCGGATGCGGAGGGGGCGGCAGGAAAGGTGTAACTTCGTTACAAACTTTATTGAAGCAGTTCTTATGTGTTGGGTTGTAATATTATAAAGATACTCGTCCTTATCGACGACGCCGACGAGAGAACAAAATGGACGGAGTTGAATTGAAAATTAAAGTTATAATCGTTGTGAAGTGAAGTTTTCCTTTTTTACTTGCGATTATAGGTACTATAAGGCAAGTTATGCATTCGTCGAAAAAAAAAGTTTTGAGATAACAATCAAACATGACATTACGATGATAGCGAAGACGAAAAAAGATGGTCTAAAAATTCTGTCCGTCTGTATGTCTGTCTGTCTGTCTGTCTGTCTGTCTGTCTGTCTGTCTGTCTGTCTGTCTGTATGTATAGAGACCTACAGCCCAAACGGGTGGGCCGAATTGCTTCAAACTTTGTATATAGACTTTTTTAGGTATTGTACAGAGGGGAAATTGAAATTTTTTTTTTAGCTCAAAAAATAACGGTACCTGCCATACAACCGTTACGTTAAAGCTTATTTTTCTCAAAAACGGCTCTAACGATTTCGATTTAAAAAAATCAGTGTTGGTTTTTAAGAACGACCAATCATATGGCTGAAAAAAAAATTTTAAAAAATGGCTAAGAACGGTACGTTCCATAGGACCGTTTTTTTTGCTTTCGACTAACTCGAAAACGACTCAACCGATTCTTTCGAAATTTCACACACATATAGCTGTAGGTAGCTCAATTTGTATTGCATACCAATATTTTTGAAAAATATTTTTTTGTATTTTTAAAAGCATTTTTTTAAAAAAAATTTAAAAAATTAATATTTTGAAAACTGCTTATTAAATTTTTTTCTAAAAATTTTAAATAAATGTATTTGCTGAATACCTATAAACTGGCGTTTTTAAATTTTTTTTTAAAATTTTTTTCAAAAAGTTTTTCGAAAAAAACTTTTTTTCTCAAAAACCGCTCCACAGATTTTTATAAATTTGTTCTCATAAATTCAAATTTATCCAAGAAATAAAATGGCGTACTTTTTTTCAGCTCAAATTAGTTTAAGTATTTATTTAAGAATTTTGAAAAAATTATTTTTATCAAAATCTCAAACCCTTAGACCACTTTCACACATTAGAGCAAGTTCGTGCGACCCAGTCGTGCATTTTATTTTTTGTCACAAAGGACAAAAAAAAAGAACTAACCGTGTTGATTGTATATTAATAATAGATGTTGGAAGTGCATTTAAAGTTGGATACAACTTTTGATTCAATTGTTGAAGAAAGTGCTGTCTGTTCAAATTACAACTTGAAAATGAAATTCAGTAAGTTTTGTATCTTTATCGAAAGAGAAGAGTTCTTTGTTGCTTTTAGGACTTTAGTTTGTAATGTTATAACTAATTTCATCGGAACAAAGAATCATTTATTAGTTTAATAATAAACAACTTCTTAAGATCTTGAATTTTTATCAAAGGATAATAATTTACAATGCAAGTGCTTGGGCCATTAAAAAATGAGCGAAGTAGACACAATTTCAAGCACTGACAACTGAGGCCATCAGCTCAAGACAACACAAGATAATAACACGACAGAGAGAGAGAGAGAGAAAGACAGACTGAACAGAAGAGAGAAGAACACTCAACATATGCCAACAGCACGCAGTTATTAGTTTTGACGGTCCTCCAACTAACTACTAACCACGCCAAACGAAGCTTGATTTCGTTGACCTTTTTGGAAGTGATGCTTTATCAGAGGCTTAATCCAAGGCCGTTTACTAGTTTTTTTTTTTTTTAACATGTAAAAGGTTTTTGGAAAAGCACTATATTTTTGGATTAGGTGTTTTAATTTTAGGAAACTTTTATTTTTCATCTGTAAAACTATTTATCAAAATCGCTGGAGCTGTTTTTGATAACAATGAGCATTTCATTGAGAGCCAGAAACTGACGTGTCATAAGTAGGTACTGGTTATTTTTTGTTGAGGTTGTAACCTAAACATCAATTTATTTTGTAAACCTTTTTTGTTTTTTTTTTTTTTTCCAAATTCGATTTCGGGTACAATGACCAACAGTGAGACACTTTTTCCTCAAAATAACTATTTTTAAACTGACCTATTGCTTTAATTTTGTTCTAGAACATTGAAATTAATTTCTATTGTTAAGATTACAAAAGAAACGTGTGTGTCTCGGGACGCTCGGCCGGGCGTGATAACTTAAACTAATATAAGTTGAACCATTTAATATTGAAATTGTTTAACTTGAGAAAAACTTAGGATATTACTCAAAATGTATGTTGTATATTAAAATGATAATGTAAGGAAAATAAACTCTTTTGTTGATTATAAAATGCGCTGTGGGTTAAAGTGAGAGAGAAGGAGCCTGCCTACTGCTGCCGTATGCGTGAGAGAAAAGGAATCCATACAGAGTGGCTCCGTAACGCGTTACCTTACAAAGCGGTTTACCCTCCCATAAGAAGTTATCACTTCAAAACTCATGTATCGCTGTTCGATTATGTAACGAACAATGAAAAGTATAAGACACTGAAAGGAACAAAAAGCCCACAAATCTGATATCAAGGAAATGATGATTGTTCTTTTGAACACCGCGTCTGCCAATACAGTTTTTTTTAATTGATCATGTGGGGATTTCACAACGTCAAAGGAAACCTTAATATTTTGCGGCATTTTCATACTGACGTCAAATATGTGTTCGTTCAAGAAAATGTGGTTTGGAATACTTAAACCTAGAACCAAATCCTATTTGTTTTACCGGATGTACATAGGTGCCACTCATGGATAGTTGCATATATTTTTTTTTTTGTGACGGAACAGAACCTTGAGGTACTCCACCATTGTCAGTCTCAAACCCATCCAAAACAACGTGAAATTATTTTGCCAGTGTAGAAGCACACGCTTTCAAAGCTTTGAAATAAATACAGTCCATCCAGCGGATTTGTGTACGCCGATTTAGGGCCATTGCGTCCTCCGTGCATTTTTTGCCAGGATCTCTATTTGTAAAAATTCAATTTTAAAACAAATGTTTGCCAACAATTAATTCAGTACTGAAAAGCGTTTCTGGGCTCTGTCTTTTCTGAACTGTTATACAAAAATATGAACTAATCCGTCTCCTGAAGAAATAAAAAAACAGTTAAATATGAAAGTATTACGTTTTAACAATTATTTTTTATTACATGCAATTTTTTTAAGTCAACATCAAAATATCCTATAAAATTCACGGTTCTGACGAATAAGCAAAGCTGGTTGAAAATAGTGTAGGGAAATAAGTCCCCGGATACTTAGTCCATCGAGTGACTTAGATCACACTTTTGTTCAATGGAATTAAAGCCACACTAGTTTTTTTTTACTTAATACCCGGTATAGGTACTCAGTACCCGAGGACTTATTTAATTGCACCACTGAAAGTACGGCGGGGATAGCTAGAGTGTTTTATTTTTAGTTTAACATGAAGGGAATATAGGTTAGTGTTATGGTAGGATTTTGGTTAGAATATTTTTGTATTTCCCTTTTCCTAAGAGCTAAGAGGTAATATAGAGCAATTCACTGACTCTAAATATAGAGATGAATGGCACCGGATTTTAAAACACTTCATATCAATCAACAGCTTCCTTCATAGCAAGGAACACATGGAAGCTAAAGATGGTCCAACTAAGAACGACATGCAAGTTAAAATGCAAGATCCCGCCTTTCCTCTATCATCGTTTCTGACATATCGTTTTTTACGTGAACCAAAATTAGTTTTTATTTGCAAAATATGCCTATCAAAGAGCATAGTGCATGAACTTTGGATACCACATTCGAACTGATTTCTCCTAAAAGATGAGGACTCCCATCAGCATACGAACGTTCTCAGGAAATTAATGTTCGGGGTTTTTAATTATATACCTATCCTAGTGTACCTATCCGTTACTTTTAAAAATAATTTAAGTTTTACAAAAAGTGATCTACAAGTAAGTAGTATTAAATTCGCGAAATTTTTCAAGAATTAATTAAAAAAAATTTAAAAATATACCTCCTTTCATCCAAGAAGGAGCACAGATATTGATCTGATATGGATCTGAGCTCATTCTTGGATAGATGGCGATATGTTCACAAAAACAAAATAAATTCTAAATTAAAAGTGATTCGCTTCGTCGCGTGTCGTCGGGATCGTCGTGAGTTATAAAAGTTCCAAGAAATCCAAAAAAAACAGGAAGGATATCGATTCCAAAAATCCTAAAATCTTTTAAGCAGATAACGATATAATTAATGCCAACGCAATAAAAAAAAAAGTATTTACTATATATTCTCCTGCTTCGTGTATAAATTAAGTTCTAATTAATATGCCATGGATTGCTCAGCCAACTAAGTCCTTAAGTACCACAATTTTCAAATACACTCTCATCCATAGGAGGAACTTGACAACTACATTGGCTTCGTTTCTTCCATCAACAGCATCATTGCCATTTTAATGATTGTGCCATAAATTACCATTGAATCTACATTCCATTTAACACTGAAATGTGAAAATGTTAGATGTGGGGAGATTGGAGGCTGGGACTGGGATGGTATGGTTGCGTGTGTTGTGAATGAACACAGATCCTTCAAGAGATATCATACAACTTTATCAACGCCCACCGAAATAAATTTTTTTTCTCTAACCTTCACTTTAAAACATCAATGCCACACATCTTTTTTTTTTTAATTATCGTAAAGGTAAACAACTGAGCCACTTAAATAGCGTTTTTATGAAATCGGATTTTCAAGGTTGAAATTTGTGCAATTTGACACGAGTGTGTGTAAAATGAATGTATTGTATTTTACCTTATTTATCCTTGTGCTATGGGCATATTTATTTCGTGCGGGTCCTTGAAGTGAAAACTTAATTTCGCCAGTTGAACAAATCAATCAAAGAATAAAATTTAAAATCGTAATATAAGCACAAAAATATTTACCAATAACAAAATAATTTGACATAATCTATTCAAACTTGGTATACCTACAAATTAAACTTGGAACCACAGACAAACAGATACAGACCGCCAACTCGTACTCGTTTTGCCTGAAACACCATTAAAATACTTTATTCACCACCGTATAATGTACGCCTCTGCCTGTGCATTTTATTTTTGTGTATTGGTTCCCATTAAAAATGCTTAAAGAGAGCTTAAACATACTCAAAATAAAATGCACCCCTAGCTTGTAGGCAAAGAGAGAAAATATAAAGAGTTGGCTGTCTGTATCTGTATGTCTGTGCTTGGAACTAAGTGTTTTCCGCCACTTGATCGATTTTGTTGAAATTTAAAGAATATGTTTGGTTTGTTGTTTATGGTTTTTTTTTGTATTGGCGCTGCGGGCGGGTAGATTTTGGTGACCTGTATCACCCATTTTGTTTTCTTAAATCTGTCAAATTGTATTTCGTTAGTGATGCCAAGTTACTCAATTGAACAGCCATCCCAACAAACTTTGCGAGCGTTGCGTCAATTTTACGTTAGACCAGATGTATTTTACATATAGTAAACTTTTTAAAGTTTGACGGCCGAACTTGAGACTACCGGTTCGTTGATCAATAAGCCAACATTCGTAGGTATGTACTTCAAAGGAGAGCAAGATCGCCCAAGAACATCACCGAGGTCTGTAGAGGTATGCAGCAGAACCCGAGGCAATCGATTCTTCGCCGTGCACAAAGCACTCGGAATTTCGTAGACTTAAACTTGGTGAACAAGATACAACTGACCAAGGAGCGCAAAGCCATGGAAAAAGTCGTTTTTTCGCTGACTAGGCTTCGGAGCGTTTTTGGGGCAATTTTGGCCGACAAATTATTTTTGAGATGAATGGACAACTGGACGATATTAACCCACACAACGTTAACCAGGTGACGAGGGATCCTCAAAAATGTACAGTTCGGTTTGGATTTTGGGCCGGCCGCAGGCGCTGCGGCATCACCGATCCGCACTTAAAAAAAAAAATGACGTTGGGTGAGGCGTTCGCTGTCAATAGTGTGCGCTACAGAACGTTGATAAACAATTTCTTGCATCCCGAATTGAAACACATGGATCTTCTAGACAACTAGTGGTTCCAGCAAGACGGCGCTATGTACAACACAGCAGACATCACGATTGACATTTTCCACGAACGATTTGAGTCTCTCTAAGAGGTGAGGTGAATTCACCACCAAGATGATACTCAGATAACAATCTACCATGAGATTACGATGATGGAGATGTCAAAAAGAGTGTGTCTGAAAATTTTGTCTGTCTGTATGTTTGTATTTTCCGTCCCCTACAGCCTTAACGGATCAACCGATTTGCTACAAATTTGGCCGAATTTAGAATGCAGTAGAATTAGTCTCCCGGGAATTATGTATTTTTCATTTTCACTCTATAGATCGAAAAATAACAATACCGTTGACAGTCCTAAAAAAGAAAGGACTAATATTCTGGAAGGTGCTTTGATGAACAATCTTTCTCTAGATTAGATTAGATTAAAATTAAAGTCACCTTGGACCTTGAGAAATATCTTAGTTCATTCGAATAGATTCTGAAAATTGTCTTCAATTTTTAGAGAGTTCTTAGTATGACCAGAGATATTTCTATAGACTGCATTTCTTGGGGACGTTTACTTAAAAAAAGAAGTGAACGTAAGCAACACACTGGTGGGTGAATACTTGGACCTTTTGGTGCAAAGGGTGCTTCATTTTACTAAAAGGCAATCTAAACTGGGTGCCATTTTGCACCAATACGTTGCTTTAAGAACTTATCTTAATGTATTCTGATTCTGATATAACAGGTGGAAAAGATGATGGCTTACCATTCGACTTTCGCAAAGCATCCATCATGGTTTCCCTTTTTGCTTTCACTTTTATTTTTGTCTTATAAATCTAGTGGCCAAAAATAAAATGAAGTTCCGCAAGGCATTCATTTCAGCACGATTCTATTTTCGATTATCTAAAAATGAAATGTTAATGCGGTTTGAAATACGTTGCTTCTATTATCCTTGAGAAATTCACCTATTTTGTTACGAAATGCACTATGCAACAAAAAAAAAACTCAAAAAATAAAACACCGATTGTGAATGGAATCAGAGAATGTTGCCATAGAAAAAAGTCCTTAAAGATGGAATGGTAAAGCAATTTATCCTAGAAACATCCTTCCTCTATATAGCTTGAAAGGATAAAACTTGCTAATGGCAAAGACCGATGGAGTCGTGCGGATAAAAAAGAAACTATTTCAATTGTTTTCTCCAGCAGCACGCGCTGTCAAGTGCCTTGTTATACGTTGTAACACAGACCAAAGACACTGTAACTATGTGAGTACAATAAAACGAAGCACAAGGACTATTAAAATAGGCTCTCAAGTTCAGAAACAGTTTATTAAAGGAAAATTCAGTTTTGAGTTTGAGTCCTGAGTTAGATAGTATCTATACGCCCAAGCCGGGTTGTTTGGTTGGTGCATTGGCAGCGATTCAAGTGGAAACACAATCTCATATCTTTTGGTCCTTGAGAAGGGTTCTGGAATTCTGAAGCTTTTGCAAATTGTTAACAGGCGTTCCTTGTTAGGGTTAGCAGATATTTTTTTTTTTTTTTTTTTTTTTTTTTTCTTCTATCGTCCTTGTTTATAGCGCCAAAGATTCCGAACATTGCACGATGGGCATTAAGTGTTTAATCAAAAAAAAAAAAGGACTCGAGTGTTTGACATGACATTATGTAGATGTCAATATGGAGTTTATGGCATATAGTGAGTCGACTGCAATAGACTGAAGGGGAAGTGCCATGATGTTGTTCAATTTGAGGGCTTCATTTTGTTCTTGACTTCGATGGCTGCCTGCTTGTATTATTCTGTGGTTAAAGGATTTTCTTCATGAACAAGATGTAGATGAAGAGGTGTTTTTGTTCTGGTTGCAACGTTAATGGTTTCTTCTTCATACGTGACCGACCAGTCGTAAGTGGAGTCGAGTGATTTATGGTAAGTTTAGTAAACTATAAGTTGAACATTGAACGAAGGAATTTAAAACAACTAGAAAAAAATGTAAAGATTCAAAAGGAAAAAGGTTTTTATAGGGTTCGAGAAAAAATAAGCTGTTTCATATAATTTAATAGGGAATCAGGAGCAAAAGTAGGTAGACCTCACCTTCGGTGGAGTGACCAAGAAGAGGAGAACTCCGACAATTGGAGTGTGGAATTGGTGACGGCAAGATAGAGATCAAAGTAAAAGGCTCACATCATGCACCATGCTCTGTGGCGCCATCAGTAGGCGCTGGTCATTTAGAAAGAGGGAATGAAAACAACCTCTGGGAGTTGCTACGAAACAATTTTTTCTATTCCCCGGGAACAGTGTTTTGCTGGGAAAGAGTAACCTTATCTAGACACCCCCACTGGGGAAAAAGACGACACAGCCTAAGAAGAGTTCCGCAACAAGACAAATGATGAATGCGAATACCCGAAGTATCACTCGACAGTCAGAAAGCACAACCTGCACGACAACATTTCCAGTAACGAACGCAGTCTAATAGGCTTTTCTGCGGATCGATCATCATAGCAAGCACATATTTTCCCCACCTCAATATACACTAAGGGCTGTTTCCTGATCAACATCCCGTCAGCAAAAATGTCCATTTTGCGATCGAAACCAACCGATTTCTTGGATGTCCGCTGTCCGCACTCGCCGAGGAACCAAAAAGAGAAATAAAAAGAGAGTGCTGGAAAAAGGAATGGTTGAATCTATTGAGGGGTGCTACGGCAGAAGCAATGTTCGAAAGTTCTACCAAAGGGTAAAACATTTGTCCAAGGGTTACAAATCCCAAGCGGAAGCCTCTAGAAACTAGGGTGGGAATGTCGTTGTAGATGCGCAGTTGTTGCTGAGAATTCGGGAAGAACATTTTGCAGATTGTAAAACGACGCAAGCAACCATCTAATCGTTGTCAGGCAGACGACGAAGTTCTGGAAGACCCCATCTAAAATCGAACGATCAAGTAAAGGACAACCTCAACCAACTTAGTTGACGTAACTGCAGGCACTGGAATTTGGACTGTAGTTCACAATAATTATTATACTGTCTTTATCATCTTAAGTTAGTCATTCAGTAAGTCCTTTCCTGATAGTCCTGACAGTATGGGTACAACATTCCATGATGAGCGGCTGAGAAGTTAAGACGTGACAGCTTTACAAAGAAATAAAAAAAGTCACATTTACAGTCATAAAATAAGTTATCATAACCACAATCCACATCAAAGTAAATCTTCTTCCACGAAAAAAACAACTTTTTGTTTGTTTATTAAATTAATTGAAAACAATATCTCTACTATATATAAAAGAGTAATTTTGTTTGTGTGTCAGTTTGTCCGTATATGGCAGATAAACTGACGACACACCACTTACCTCGCAATACAGTGGATTCTAAAATCTTGCCCCATTCCCTGGCCAGGTTATAGGCTATTTAAATTAAAAAATAAATTATTTTAAATAGGTTTAATCTAATAATATTTGAACTTACCTCTTAAATTTATTATGAGAAATTTTATATTTCTCAAATATTTTTGACGTTTCTCCTTTTCCTTTTTTTCTTATTCCCTGTTTGTTTAGTGTGTTTTTGTTTACTTCTGCCGTTGCCTTGGATTTATTTCCAAATTGTTGTTTATATTTCTCAAATATTTTTGACGTTTCTCCTTTTCCTTTTTTTCTTATTCCCTGTTTGTTTAGTGTGTTTTTGTTTACTTCTGCCGTTGCCTTGGATTTATTTCCAAATTGTTGTTTTGGTTTGTTTACTTCTGCAGTTGCCTTTTGTTTAGTTTTGTTTACTTCTGCCTTTGCCTTGGATTTATTTCCAAATTGTTGTTTTGTTTACTTCTGCAGTTGCCTTTTGCTTAGTTTTGCTTACTTCTGCCGTTGCCTTGGATTTATTTCCAAACTGTTTTTTTGGTTTGTTTACTTCTGCAGTTGCCTTTTGTTTAGTTTTGTTTACTTCTGCCTTTGCCTTGGATTTATTTCCAAATTGTTGTTTTGTTTACTTCTGCAGTTGCCTTTTGCTTAGTTTTGCTTACTTCTGCCGTTGCCTTGGATTTATTTCCAAACTGTTGTTTTGGTTTGTTTACTTCTGCAGTTGCCTTTTGTTTAGTTTTGTTTACTTCTGCCTTTGCCATGGATTTATTTCCAAATTGTTGTTTTGTTTACTTCTGCAGTTGCCTTTTGCTTAGTTTTGTTTACTTCTGCATTTGCCTTGGATTTATTTCCAAATTGTTGTTTTGTTTACTTCTGCAGTTTAGTTTTGCTTACTTCTGCCGTGTTCCTTTTCTGTGATTTGACATGAATGAATAATTTATGAAAGCAAACAGCAAAAAGCATGTGTAAACATACACTTACGCGTTGGTTGGGAACATGCATGAAAGTATAAGTCTGTTGCTCATCAACTTTTCATGCACCGGTAACAGCAGTTGCTTACGTTTCGCATGTATTTAAGAAGTATGCATTTTTTCATGCACACATGGAAAGTTTGTAAGGAAAATTAAGTTTTTTTTTTTTTTTTTTTTTTTTTTTTTTTTTTTTTTTTTTTAACTATATGCCTGTAAGACCCAAGGTCTTTTAGATGCAAACTGCACGGCATTAGTTAGAAGGAATAGAAAGATAGGAAAGAATTTTTGTTGGTACAATGGATTGAGAATAAGATGATATTTATCTCAAGAAAATCCCACGGGTGGCGTCCAGTTGAAACTGGGGGAATAAATAAAAATTGCTGCCCAGGCTGAGGCTCGAACCCACAACTCTTAGGTTAGCAACCAAGCACTACATCCACTGTACCATTGCCACCCGCCACCCGTGTGTAAGCTTTTTCAATTGCGAAAATTTTGTACTCTCACGGTTACAGGCGCTCGCCGGTAAATTTATGCATGTGTAAGCCCGCCATTATTCCTTGCATTTCAGCTGAAGGTGCGTGTTTGGCATATGTTAGAAATAAATAGTTTGTTGAGAGTTTTGAAATGAACCTATTGGAAAACTTACAACAAGCGCCAGTGGATGGCAAAAGTAAAAATGAACTTGCAAGTGTAAGCTCATGAAAAACTGAAACAAAGTTGGGTGGTTCCCAACTTTTCATCCGACTGCTATAAGAGTTGGTAGGATTTTACATTTAACTGTCATCTTTTTTATTCGCACATGTTAGGTAAGCAAGGAAAATCGAGTTTGCTATGCAAGCTTTCACAGTTAAGCAATTTGTACTTTCAAAGCTATTGTCGCCGATAGGTTAAAAACAAATTATGTGCGTTGAATAAAAAAGCAAACAGAGATGATATCGTTGGCCATTTCGGGAACCTTCAAATCTTTTTGGAAATAGTCATAAGGTCCATGAACGAAATAGACATAATGTCCATTGACCTTATGGCGAAATCGAAAATTTAGACATGTTTAATTAGTAAATTTTGAAGTAGACATAATGTCAAGGTAATGGAAACGCCAAACACTCTACTCTGTTTTGAGTAATTGTTTGTCCGTAGTCAAATTTCTTTAGTTGACCCATTCAATCGGTAGCGTCAAGTTAAGAAGAAAAATGCCATCGGAATCAGAGGCCCATTATACAAAATAGACCTAAACAAAAGCATTTGATATATGTATATAAATAATTTCCATAAATAAAACTAGACTTGAAGTTCAAAATTTCAATATAGACATTATGTCCACTTTAAAATAGGCATAATGTTCATGGACCTTTTGACTATTGCCTAATTGTTCAAAATGTCCATGGAAATTGTGCCTATTTAAAGCAGACATATTAATAAGGTCAGTGGAACTTATGTCACACCCGTTTTGAATTACCAGACTTTCTTTTCTTTTACTGCCAGTTAGCCGGCATGTTTATAAAGTTTGTGTGTGTGAATGGAAAATATGCGTGGGTTGCAATTTTCGTGCCAGTAGCTGGCTGTGGGCAACGCTATATTGTATTCCTGCCCTAAACGCAGCCGCTGTATCGAAGAACAAATACGAAAAAGAAATTCGCTAAAATAGTGTTTTTGTTTACTTTTGCCGTTGCCTTGGATTTATTTCCAAATTGGTGTTTTGGTTTGTTTACTTCTGCAGTTGCCTTTTGTTTAGTTTTGCTTACTTCTGCCTTTGCCTTGGATTTATTTCCAAATTGTTGTTTTGTTTACTTCTGCAGTTGACTTTTGTTTAGTTTTGCTTAGTTCTGCCGTTGCCTTGGATTTATTTCCAAATTGTTGTTTGAGTTTGTTTACTTCTGCAGTTGCCTTTTGTTTAGTTTTGCTTACTTCTGCCTTTGCCTTGGATTTATTTAAAAATTGTTGTTTTGTTTACTTCTGCACTTGACTTTTGTTTAGTTTTGCTTACTTCTGCCGTTGCCTTGGATTTATTTCCAAATTGTTGTTTTGGTTTGTTTACTTCTGCAGTTGCCTTTTGTTTAGTTTTGCTTACTTCTGCCTTTGCTTTGGATTTATTTCCAAATTGTTGTTTTGTTTACTTCTGCAGTTGCCTTTTGCTTAGTTTTGCTTACTTCTGCCGTTGCCTTGGATTTATTTCCAAATTGTTGTTTTGGTTTGTTTACTTCTGCAGTTGCCTTTTGTTTAGTTTTGCTTACTTCTGCCTTTGCCTTGGATTTATTTCCAAATTGTTGTTTTGTTTACTTCTGCAGTTGCCTTTTGCTTAGTTTTGCTTACTTCTGCCGTTGCCTTGGATTTATTTCCAAATTGTTGTTTTGGTTTGTTTACTTCTGCAGTTGCCTTTTGTTTAGTTTTGTTTACAATGAATGTACTCATTAGTGCGATATGTAAATTTTAAATACCTGCAACCCCTGGTTCAACCATGGTGTCCAAATCCGAATAAAGAAACGGAATCGATAACCTTTGTCCAAAATATCATCTGCGTCAAATAATTAACAGCTTGGGCCATACCGAAGACATTGTAAAATTTTAACTCTTCTGTTCTGGCCTATTTCATAAGCTCAACCATCTTGGATATTTCGGAAATATTATATCAACCTCGGTGCAAGTGAGTGTTACCATGCGTTAATTTTTTTCTGCAAATTTTGAGGTTCAAAATTTGCAATCCAGGATATTCTGATGCCAGCGCAATTTGAATTTCTGAATTTCTCTTCACTAAGATATTAAGAACAGCTGAAAGTCGAGAACACAATCATTTTGAAATTAGGGATGTTCGATTTCGGTTGTAACCCAATTTCATCCAAATTTGGTGGAAATGAGAAAATTTCGAAATGTGTTTTTGTATAGGAAATGATGTAATTTCGAATCTTATTCGGAAATCTGCTAGGAAATTACATCATTTACCCCAACGAAATTACAGCATAAGATTTGAAGGTACCCGATATTAAAAAACAATAGCATCTCTGTTTGTTTTATTTACTCAACGAACATAATTTGGCAAAATAAAAATAAAAAACCCTTTTTCTTACAAAAATTATGTCTTGGTTTTTAATTTCATTTAAAAGATATTGTATGAAAAAATTTTCCTCGGGTGCCCGGGCAACGCCGGGTACTTTTTGCTAGTTTTTTAATAAAACTACTTTGTCGTTGAAATAATTATCTTGCAAATGTATGTAAATAAATTTAGCGTATACACATTTTTTCTCTGTTATAATAATTATAATGATACCAATTTACAAGAATCCTTTCAAAAGACCATCCCCATACCCTTCCAGGATAAACATTTCCTCATCAAATCGAACAAAGATGCTCTATGGTCTGTTTATGTTTCTTTCATGAAAAGGAGAGATACTTAAACAAATGCGATTAATTTCGCCACAATATGTGTCTGCCAAAAATAAATAAACACTCATACATCATATCCTTTATTCATGGGAATATATGTTCATCACTAAACAGCCCAACTTTTGCGTCGCCACTGTGTTATTTGCTACCCCCGTTTCTTATACCCAAAAACTGAACTGAAACATTATGCAAACAATTGCTCATCTATGAATACACTTAACATTAATTGACTCAATTAAAAGAGATATCAGAATGCTTAATCATATATAAAAGAAGAGTAAACCAAAAAAACAAACTTAATGAATGCAGGATATCACGCGAGGTATACAAGCACAGGATACCCTAAAGCACTCACCCGAAATAGAAACTTGAATTTAATACGTTAGTACAAAAAAATAAAATGCACGACTGGGTCGCACGAACTTGCTCTAATGAGTGACAGTGGTTTAGGGGCTTGAGATTTTGATAAAAATAAAATTTTCAAAATTCTTAAATAAATACTTAAACTAAAATGAGCTGAAAAAAAAGTACGCCATTTTATTTCTTCGATAAATTTGAATTTATGAGAATAAATTTATAAAAATCTGTGGAGCGGTTTTTGAGAAAAAAAGTTTTTTTTGAAAAACTTTTTGAAAAAAATTTTCAAAAAAAATTCAAAAACGCCAGTTTATAGGTATTGAGCAAATACATTTATTTAAAATTTTTAGAAAAAAATTTAATAAGCTGTTTTCAAAATATTAATTTTTAAAATTTTTTTTTTAAAAATGCTTTTAAAAATACAAAAAAATATTTTTCAAAAATATTTGTAAGCAATACAAATTGAGTTACCTACAGCTATATGTGTGTGAAATTTCGAAAGAATCGGTTGAGTCGTTTTCGAGATAGTCGAAAGCAAAAAAAACGGTCCTATGGAAAGTACCGTTCTTAGCCATTTTTTAAAACTTTTTTTTCAGCCATATGATTGGTCGTACCTAAAAAGCAACACTGATTTTTTTAATTAAAAATCGTTAGAGCCGTTTTTGAGAAAAATAAGCTTTAAAATAACGGTTGTATGGCAGGTACCGTTAGTTTTTGAGCTAAAAAAAAAATTTCAATTTCCTCTCTGTACAATACCTAAAAAAGTCTATATACCAAGTTTGAAGCAATTCGGCCCACCCGTTTGGGCTGTAGGTCTACATACAGACAGACAGACAGACAGACAGACATACAGACGGACAGAATTTTTAGACCATCTTTTTTCGTCTTCGCTATCATCGTAATGTCATGTTTGATTGTTATCTCAAAACTTTTTTTTTCGACGAATGCATAACTTGCCTTATAGTACCTATAATCGCAAGTAAAAATATCATGATATTACTTTCTCAACTACACGACCGACGCCATTACACACACACACACGGATACAAATACGCAGCATGGGTCTGTGTTTGTGAAAATATATAATTTGCTGTACATTATTGGACAAGACATCACATAATGAAATATCCTTTGTCCTTAACAAGTGGAATAAATTTGTATATTGGTGATTGGATTGTAAGACTTTTCCTGTGAGCATTGAGTGGTCAAAAAAAGTGATTTGAAATGCCTGTGCTAGAGCGTTGTGCATGCGCCAGAGGGTATATTTGCTAAGTTTACTACGAAATGTTTACTCTATGCTCTGCATGTAAATCATCATAACTTGTTCAAAATTCAAAATCAGAAGTTCCACAAAAAGGGATATGGCATGGGGTCAAAATTTGTTTTCATACTCGGTATGCGATTTAAAATGAACTTAATCACGTTGGTTACCCTGACGCCACACATGCCAGCTACTAGCAAGCAAGTTACTACATGTATTCCAGTTGGCTGGAAGTTTGTCTGTGTGAGTGGAAAATGTGAGTGTATTGCAACTGTCTTGCCAGTTGTAGCTGGCATGTGTGGCGGTCCGGATTAGATGGAACTAGCAATTTTACTTGGTGTATTTTTTCAACCATTTTGGTGAGAGAAAGAGAAGGGGATAGTTTACAGTGACGAACAAATATGGAAGCAGAATAGAGAAGTGGAGATACATTTAAATAATGGTTGAAGCACATGTTCATTCTGAAATACGAAGAAAAGAGAAAAAGTAAGAAGGAAGAATGAGGAGCGGAAGAAGAAGAAGAAGAAGAAGAAGAAGAAGAAGAAGAAGAAGAAGAAGAAGAAGAAGAAGAAGAAGAAGAAGAAGAAGAAGAAGAAGAAGAAGAAGAAGAAGAAGAAGAAAAAGGAGAAGAATTAAAAAATAAAAATAAAAATAAAAATAAAAATAAAAATAAGAATAAAAATAAAAATAAAAATAAAAATAAAAATAAAAATAAAAATAAAAATAAAAATAAAAATAAAAATAAAAATAAAAATAAGAATAAAAATAAAAATAAAAATAAAAATAAAAATAAAAATAAAAATAAAAATAAAAATAAAAATAAAAATAAAAATAAAAATAAAAATAAAAATAAAAATAAAAATACAAATAAAAATAAAAATAAAAATAAAAATAAAACAAAATTAAAAATAACAATATAAATAAAAATAAAAATAAAATACAAATCAACTAAAAAAGAAAAATAAGGGGAAGAAGAAAAAGGCAAGAGATAAAGCCAAATTAAGAATTTTATACTGTGTGGGGTCAAGAAGTAAAGAGCACAATCTTCATTTTTGTAAGATAGTACCAGTAGTTCATGTGAGGCGTTTTTTAATAAGGTCAGGTAGATGTTAAAATGGGGTTAAACAAGCTGTGCGACACTGGTCCGAGTGGTGCAATTTCCTATGACTCTTCCGCATATATTCGGCTGAAGTTTTACGATAGCCTATGTTTTGTTCACATGTAAATCGTGGCGTCCGTCTGCTGTATGCTACTTGGCCTAGTCGACCTCCAAGAATCTAATTTGTCCTATATATCCATATGGTCCAATTTCGGTCATATAAGAACTTGGAAATCATCATTCATCATCACCATGTTCTCGGTCAATCTTGAATTCTTTTGAAGTACGAATGTTGGCTAATTGATGACGAAACCAGGTTTCGCAAATTTGTCCACTAAAGGCTGAAGTATCGATTGTGCATAGTCAGCACCCCTACTGTAAAATGGACTCAACGTTTGCGCTAACGAACATTAATTTTGATAGCAAAGTTTTATCATTTTGATGGCTGTTCTGTTCAATCATGTTAGGTAGGTACGTATGGTGGATTGTCATCAGAAACTGAATAATTGACAACTGATTTGACAGATGTCACCAACACAAAATGGCCGGTTAACAGCAAGGTGCGTACGCTAGACTTATACAAGCTAAACTTCTGGTTGTTAGGCGAAATTATATCTTAGCTTGACTCAAAAGTTTTAATATTGAATTATTTATTCAAAGAATTAAAGTTTTTTTTTTTTTTTTTTGTTGTGAATGCATGCCAACATGTTGAAGAATTTGTTTGCATAATTTATGTGAGACATAAATTATTTTACTTTCAAAGCACGTGTGCAATATATTCACCGCTTCCCCAAACTGAGCCAGAAATAAAAATATAAAAAAATCCTTCAAAAGTAATTATGAAAGAATATTTGCTCTGCAAACGCAAAAAAACTTTTCTCCCAACATCCGGTGACATTATTGAAAATAAAAATTTGTTGATGACAGCTTGCTTGTTCGAAATATGTCAGTTTGCAGTCAAACACCCAACAAATCTTGAAAGATGATAAAATATCATAATCATACCGATTCCAATGCCCAACAACAACTCCCACATATAACCCGTATAAGAAGAAGGGAATTAAGGAAATAATTTGCAAGTCATGTCCTTAATTGATTTTTGATGAATCATCATCAATCATTACGTTGTTCCTGTTCTGTTATCATTTTTGTATCTTCCTGCCAAGGGACAAAGAAGGGAATGACGGACTTGGGCGGATGTAAGTGGATGAAGTTTCGGGGTAATTGTGAGTATAAGCTTTTGCAAAAGACGTGGAAATATCATATTCAAAGGACCTTTCGAGTATTTCTCGATTAATGGGGACAATTTGGAGAAAATAGGCTCTAGCGACTGAGGTGGGAGGCAGAGGGTTTGGTTAATTGTAGATAATATGAGTTAAATTAATTGAAAGGAAACCCCGAAGGTCCGAGGTTAACATTGCGGGCAAATCGGAACGGAAGGTACTTACATGATGTCGAAGGATGTTCAATTACATAAATAGCATTATTATCTGTGTGTGTATTTATTTATTTATTTAGAATTCAATTGTCCTGTTAGAGTAACGAATTTATGGTTCACCAGCAATTAAGTGTTGGAAGTTGGAATGTGTTCTTTTGGTTTGCATATTTATTTTCCAGCGCCAGCTGTGGACGGCTTCGAAAACACACTAAGCCTGTGCCCAGCCCAGCACTTCTGAAGTGGCATTTATTTTTAACGAAATTACACTTTTTCACCGAAAGAATAAAATGCAATGACGATTTCTTAATTAACTTAAAACGAAATAGCAAAACCACCATCGACTAAATTTAATGATGCAACGCTGGGGCCTGGGGCTGGCTATCCTGGGTAAGTCTCACCAATGATTAAGACTGCGCCACCCGTTGCCGTTTTCATATACATATATTATATGCCAACAGAACATGGTAAATGGCTGGGTGCTGTATGAATAGGGTAGACCCTGATTAGTATCAATATCAACCCAGCGATGACGACCCTAGCAAACGAAACAAGGACAACGAATTTCGGTTCTGCACGAGGAATGTCCGGACCCTTAACAGACCACGTGCAGCCGAACAATTGGTGGAAGCCCTAGATGGTGTCAAAGCCGATATCACAGCCATCAAAGAAGTGTAATGGGATAGTGAAGGTACAAGGAGGATGAAAAACAGGACAAGAAAACAGCGGCTATTTGGATCCGCATTAAGTCAAAATTCAGCAGCATCTCCCTGATATGCGTCCACGCCCCCACAGAGGAAAAAGATGACACGACCAAAGAAGAATTCTACGATCTTCTCGAGAAGACGTATGATGAATGCCCCAAGTACGACACTAAGTTTATTCTTGGTGACTTCAACGCCAAAATCGGAAAGGAGGGTAACTTTGGCTCGACAGTCGGAAAGCATAGCCTGCACGACAACACTTCCGGTAACGGACACAGGCTAATCGATTTTGCTGAGCGAAGTGTCATCTTAGCTAGCACATTATTCCCACACCTCAATATACACAAGGGGACCTGGCGGTCTCCTGATCAAAATACCGTCAGCCAAATTGATCACATTGCGATTGATAGCAGACATGTCTTCAATGTCATGGACGTTCGCACTTTCCTAGGGGCCAACATAGACCTTGTTGTAGCTTAAGTGCGTATGCGGATTTCCACCAGATCGCAGGATCGAGCATCCACTGTGAGAAAAAGTTTGATGTTGCGAAGCTACAATCGCAAGAGACCGTCACAACCTTTGCCAATCATGTCTCCTCTTTTCTCTCGACAAGCCCGGTGCCTTCGCCAAACCCAGAGGCAAAATGGCCATCAAAACCGTAGCGCGGATGTTTTGGGTTTCGTCAGGCGACCACAACGAAACACCTGGTTCGATGATGAATGCAGGCTCGCACACTTGGCCAAAGTCGAAGCCTATCATGCAGTTCTGAATGCCAAAATCAGAGCTGCCAAGAGCGCTTCTCGTGCGGTATACCAGCAACAGAGGAACATCGGCTTTTCAGAAGGAAAAAGAGAGAACTGGAAAAACTAATGGTTGAATCTATTGAGGGGTGCTACGGCAGAAGCAATGTTTGAAAGTTCTACCAAATCACTCCCTGGCTGACTTAGCAAAAGCTCATGACACTTTTCGGCCTGGCCCATTGCATCCCATCACATCTCCTGGAGATCTGTTATATCAGTTTTGAAACTTTCAAGGGCCATCACTTACATAGGTTGATTAAGGAAGCTGTTATACCGTGTGGGCGTCTCCCTGTAACAATGCAATGTGCCTAAAAAATTATTCAAAAGCCCGTTATCGATTTACATAATGTACATACCTATGTATGTACATATTATATATATGTTGTTTTTTTTCAATATTAAATAAACAAAGTGTCACAATTAGATTATTGTTTAACAAAATGTGTGTTCAAGTAAAATACTAAAATACTAAAATTTAAAAGGAAAAAGGAATTTCATTTTTTTTTTTTTTTAAATGGGACTATTTGCTCAGCAGTCTTATGTTACTTTTAAAAGCTTAAACATGAGCTATTTGCTTTTATTTCCCAGAATTAGTTTAAGAATGAAATGTTAACACATAATACACATATTGAACAGTTTAAATGCTTGTATTTGTATGAAGTCTGGCAAAATTATTGACGTTAAGGTTCAAAGGCGCGTGATTAAACATTTTATTCAGGTCACCTTTCTTAGATGTTAGACATACAATTTTACTTGCGCGTGTATATGGTTCCGTTGAATGTTCTCCAGAAACCGGAATATCTGATCCTACATTGTACGAAATCTTGACAAGCTTAGAAATTTGGTCAGCAGCCTTGAACTTAATGTCAACCCAACTAAGTTATTTGTTTAAAAAAAAAGTATCATTTATTGGACAGAATAATAATTTGATGTGGTATTAGATCATTATCCTTGGAGAAATACCCACTTCCAATCCCTGCCCAATATTTAGAGACTGGCGGGTCATAAGAACCACATCCATCAACTGCAGCCCCAGAAACATTAAATTCAATAGTTTCGCTTGATCCATTTACTTTATTAAATTTGTTAAGCGCGCAAGTTGAAGGAGTTCACAGAGAGTGTTGAAATGCTTTCCTGAAAGAGCAATAGCAACGTCCGTCATGTCATCTGCACAAGCAATCATCCTGGATCCTGAATTCCTTATCTTCTAGTATTGTTAACATTTCGATAACTTCTAAGTTTCAAAGGAGTGGGGGAGAGAACACCACTCCGTGGGAGCCTCTCATCTAGCATGTTCGAATTGGTACATAAACAGAAGTCTCAATGTTTTTGTGGATTCCAGAACAAATGATGTCCATATATGATATTATACGCTTACGCTATAATTTCGTCTGGTGCAGATTCATGCAGATTCATGTTTTGAAGTTTGTCCCTATTGATCAGACCATTTGGCATACAAACTTTGAATATTTCAACCACATCATAGTTTATATTGCATAATCTAATGAACTACTATAACACTTAAGTGCTTGTCTAGTAGTAGATTGACCTATTTTTCGGTTGGTTGGCATTGGTTCAGTGGATGTAGTGCTTACCTATAAAGTTGTGAGCTCGAGACCCAGACTGGGCAACAATTTTTAAATATTCTCCCAGCTTTAATGGACGCCATATATGATTAAAGTTATTCTGTGGATGATTCCTAGTTAAAATCAGTTGATACTAACTTTAGCTGATCACTCCTATCCGTTTCACTCCTATCGTTCACAGCTTCAACTACTTTGCCTTTAAGAACGTTTCTGAAACACCAACTGCTGGCTGTTGGAAGGAATGAGAGGAGTACTGGTGTTCTTTAACAATCAAACTTCCTTTTTTAATTGCGATTATATAGGTACTATAAGTCAAGTCGTGCATTTGTAAAAAAAAAAAAATATTCTAACAATCAAACATGACATTACGATGGTAGAGAAGTCACACAAAGTTGGCCCGACAATTCTGTCTGTCTGCCTGTATAGTTACCTACAGCCTTACCGTCTGGACTTGGTACATAGTATTAATATGACTTCCTACAGAGGGATTTTTGGAATTAGCATTCTAGCTCTAAAACTAGCAGTAGGTACCTCCCATACGATTTTTAGTGAACATTTAATTTTTCTCAAAAACGACTCCTACGATTTTGATAAAACTTTCTAAATAGTGGTGTCTGTACAAACTTCATGTTTCGGTTGGAATAGATTTTCCCGGAAAAGTTTTATAACGGTACCTACCATAGGACCGTTTTTTTTTTAAATCAGATTTTCTCGTAAGTCACTCGACCGATTTTGATGAATTTTGATATAACGCAGATAAAGGAGAAAATTGTGTTAACCAGAACTTCGTCATATCAATATACAAAACTATATCCAGATCCACGGCACGGCTAATATAAATCTTCCAGTTTCTAGCAAACTGCAGCCACTAATACGTTTGCAACGAAATGTTGAATACCCTGCCAGCCACAGTCCAGTCCCAGAAACAATATTCTTCGGAATTGCCTCTTCAAGTAAGCGTATCCTTAAAATTTTTACACAAATACAAAGGACTGAGTTCAGCTTTCAAACCCAACATAGAATCCAAAGTAAATAATTACAAACATTACACTACAATTATGAACATAATCGTCAAGAGCTCATATTTTAACAAATTTCGAAAAATCATTTTGAAGTCGGCTTAAACATTTTGATGGTGAATTGCGCCCGTTTTTTATTTTAAGAAAAAAAAAATCTTAAACCTATTTGAACAGTCTTTCAAAAAAACCCATGAACAAAATAAATTTCGAGAATTATGTAAACATTTGATCAGTTGTTACAAAAATGTATCAATATCAAATAAACCAAATAAATAACATTTTGAAATTTTACGGGTATAAAAGGAATTGAGTTTAACTTAAAAAACCATCAGTTTTCTATTCTTCATCGAAAAGCTAACACGCAAAAAAAAAAACAAAATGTTCAAGTTATTATTCATCGTTTTGGTCGCAATTATTGGACTTGCAATGGCTGTTCCTAATCCCCAACCCCAACCAAAAGATGAAGATTCTTTATTAGGAAGTCTTCCAATTGCCGGTGGCCTTTTAAAGGGACTTGGCCTTGACCTTATCTAAACTTAAAATATCATCAGATTGTACTTAAAAAATAAAATGTGATTTAGTAACGTTTTTTTTTTGGGACAAAAAATAAAACTATATGTTTTGCTAATTATTGTTTTGTATTCTTTTTTATTTTGGAAGATTATTTTCCAAAAGCTAAACTACATTAATAGCAACAGCAACTATAACATTAACTATAACGCACCAAGATAATCCTTTATTCCATTTGAAATTTATTGTGAAATTTTTGTTTTGGTAAGAAACTATTGAAATGTTAAAAATTCCAACATGGCGCATTGTGAAGTTAATATATTATCCAGTTCGTGCATTCAAGCTTAAGCGCCATTTGTCTAGCCGATATCCGAATGCTGTGCAAATTTTAGTTGAATAATATTACAACATTCGTGTGATTAGCTTACCTTATGTTTCTTATTCTACACTATAGTTACAAAAAAATTGCGCACTCATATTTTTTATTTTTTTTTTTTATGTTTTTTTTGCAAAGTTTGCCATTTTATTTGTTTCTTCGGTATTTCGCTGATTAATTTGTATGCTTATTTTCAAAAATTTCTTTTCTGATCGTTTGTGAAAAAAAATGCAAATTACATCAGACGTAGTCGCAACTCGCATGTGTAGTGGTTTTAGCTAAGAATGGACGGAGTGTGCGCTATGATGCTCTCTTTATCAGAAAACTAGAGCCAAATGTCAGAAAAGCCATCCGTAGGTTCGGAAAAACATACTCCTTCACTCAGCGTCAAGATTAAGAAGGATTTGAAGTTGGTCGTCCTTACCAGAGACACTCAGTGCAATGAAATCTGCATTGTAAGAATATTGGGATAACTTAAACGACACGATGGGTGGTCGGAAAACTAATCCAAGGTATGTCCTCAAATTAAAGCTTTGATTGATGTTCGCTCCGGAGACAATACTCGTTGGAAAAAAAATAAAAATAAAAGTCTTAAATGATAATTTTTGAAGTTTTGACATTTTAAAAATATTGCAAAATTTCAAGGTGTGTTCCTTTTTTTGTAGCTCAGTGTATTAGCCTATTGGATGATTTAAGTACTTTTGTTTTCATAAACAATTCAAAATCACTGCCAAATTAATATGAAATACGTGCTCAGGGTACGAGATATATGGGTGATCAAAATTTCAGCGCCTTAAAAGAGTCAACTCTTCTAAAGATTCAAGTTAACTCAGAACCCAGTTGGTTGATATTAAGCTATGAGTGCGTAAGTGTATTTAATTTCAAGATCGTGTTCCGCAGGCACTTTTTTTTTTGATATTTTGATGGGATCTGCCACTTAACTTTGCATTCTTTTAGTTAAACTTGACGTTAATTTGCGTGATCAGTGTCTTTGAATCTTTAGTTTACATAAAAAACTCTTTATAAAGGAGTGAAGTTGGAAGAACTTTTTAAGAAGCAGTTTATCATGAAGGTCTTCTTGGCTTTTATGAAAAATGGTCTTTTCCCTTGTTCCTGTTCATATCCCTTCTTTGCAACGTCCTATTCTACTTGTCTTTTCCGAGTGGATGTAAAACGCCATTTTTCCAGAGCATTCCTAAAATTGATATATCTGCATCCAACTTAAATTGTCGACCAATTACACTTACGTCTCCCCTTTCTAAGTTCCTGAAATCTCTGATAAGTCATCGGATTAAGAAATCTATTGACGGAAATTTCATTTAATGAATGGTTTTCGTAGCAATGGGTTCACTGGTGATGTGATACAAAAAAGTTATCTTTTAGCCGATCCCAATGGTGTTTTTTTGACAATTTTTAGTCTTATATTCACAAACTAAATCCTGGTGTACTCCAAATCTCCGTTCTGTCACCGAATCTCACATTTCTTTAATTTTTAAATCGGTAAATTGTTTGCTGCCGATAGTACACTCAGCTTTTCATATTGGTTTCCAGACTCACCCTCCTGTTCTTCATATGTCGAACTACAGCGGCAGCATGCGGGAAACCGGATAGGTTTATATTCTAGGTGTGTAAAACCCCGAACATACTTGTTTTTGTCAACAACAAAAAAAAACCGCAAATTGCTAAGGTTTCCTAGGTTGATCCAAGAACCTAGCAATCTGGCAACAATCTTCAAGGCATATATTCATAATTCTCATACATAGGCAGGTGCTCTGATTAATCACTTATGTCTCCTGATGAAAGGGGTTCAGAAAACAGCCCTTAAATTTTTAAGATAAAAGAACCATTAAGGTAACTATCGTCTTTAAGTTTCTAGTCACATTGATATTTATAGTAATTCCACTAACTGGGCAACTTAGTGTCTCGTGTGATTTTTTGAACGAATTTATTTGAAAACATTGTAACAATTTTGATTTTAAATATTAATAAATAATGAATTATCTACGTGCACGTTATAAAATTAAAGAAAATTTATTGATTTTTTAAGTACCGAAAAAACAGCTCCCAGGTTGGTCACCAATTCAAAAAACATGGTTTAATAAATTATTTTAAATGCAAGTAATTTTAAGTAAATTGTTAAGTAAACTTAATTTCTCTGTCATAATGTTGATAATGAATTGAATTAAACTGAGTTAAAGTTTGTCCACAAATGTTGAGCACCGTCCCCTGGTTTAACTATAAAATGCTACCAATAAAATCCTTTTACATTTCCACGCGATGATTTGAAGGCGCCATCTCCGTTTTGTGTTGTGTAGCGCCAACTGTCTGTCTGTCTGTGCGGATGTGTGGATAGTGGATGTGCGCTTTTTTTCGTCATGATACAGCCTAAACGGCTTGACGGATTTCATTCAAACTTAACATATTTTTCAAGTAAACATTTATGGATAGGGCCCATAGAGTATACCAACAGTAATGTCTAAACAACACTGTTTTTTTTTGTTTTTTTGACGTGATAACGTCTAATAAATCGGTTTGGAATATATGGGCAGCACGCACAGAAAAATGTCACAGTCACAGTCACAGTCACAGTCACAGTCACAGTCACAGTCACAGTCACAGTCACAGTCACAGTCACAGTCACAGTCACAGTCACAGTCACAGTCACAGTCACAGTCACAGTCACAGTCACAGTCACAGTCACAGTCACAGTCACAGTCACAGTCACAGTCACAGTCACAGTCACAGTCACAGTCACAGTCACAGTCACAGTCACAGTCACAGTCACAGTCACAGTCACAGTCACAGTCACAGTCACAGTCACAGTCACAGTCACAGTCACAGTCACAGTCACAGTCACAGTCACAGTCACAGTCACAGTCACAGTCACAGTCACAGTCACAGTCACAGTCACAGTCACAGTCACAGTCACAGTCACAGTCACAGTCACAGTCACAGTCACAGTCACAGTCACAGTCACAGTCACAGTCACAGTCACAGTCACAGTCACAGTCACAGTCACAGTCACAGTCACAGTCACAGTCACAGTCACAGTCACAGTCACAGTCACAGTCACAGTCACAGTCACAGTCACAGTCACAGTCACAGTCACAGTCACAGTCACAGTCACAGTCACAGTCACAGTCACAGTCACAGTCACAGTCACAGTCACAGTCACAGTCACAGTCACAGTCACAGTCACAGTCACAGTCACAGTCACAGTCACAGTCACAGTCACAGTCACAGTCACAGTCACAGTCACAGTCACAGTCACAGTCACAGTCACAGTCACAGTCACAGTCACAGTCACAGTCACAGTCACAGTCACAGTCACAGTCACAGTCACAGTCACAGTCACAGTCACAGTCACAGTCACAGTCACAGTCACAGTCACAGTCACAGTCACAGTCACAGTCACAGTCACAGTCACAGTCACAGTCACAGTCACAGTCACAGTCACAGTCACAGTCACAGTCACAGTCACAGTCACAGTCACAGTCACAGTCACAGTCATAGTCACACTGACGTTACCTAGCTGCTTTGATAGCCTTGAAAGTCGCTTAAGTGGGAGTGGAGGGTGTTGGGTGGTTGGTGGGGGGGGGGGGGGTAGTGTCGGGAAGAGGAAAAATTGTCAAAAATGGTGGGTGGTTGTAGCTGGTTTGGGTGGTGAGACAAAAATTGTCAAAACTAATGGTAGTTCCTTGGTGGCTGTAGGTGGGATGGGTGTTTGGTGTTGGGGGAATTTGGTATGATTGGGGGAGGGTGGGTGGTGAATTGGCAAATATGGTGGGTGGTTGAAGGTGGGTTGGGTGGTCGGCGGTTTAGGTGGTGGGGATAGTTGATTTGATTGGGGGCGATGAAAAAATTGTCAAAAAAGGTGGGTGAGTGGAAGGTGGTGGCAGGTGGGGTAGGTGGTTGGATCTGGGTAATTTGGTGTTGGGATTGGGTGAGGGAAAAATAATTGTCAAAAATGGTTGGTGGTTTTTTAGTGGCTGTAGGTGTGATGGGTGGTTGGCGGTGTTGGGTGAGTGGCAAGTAGTTGTAGGTGTTATGGGTGGTTGGATTTGGGTTGAGGGTGTAGTGAAGGGAATTGTCAAAAATAGTTGTCCTGGGGTGGGGGTGGGGGTGAGGAAAAATTGTCAAAAATGGTGGCTGAGTAGCAGGTGGTTGTAAGTGGAGTATTTGGTTGAATTGTCGAAAATAGTGGGTGGGTGATTGGTGGTATTTAGGAAGGGCTGGCTTTATTGTGTGGGAGAGGAGGAACAAATTTTCAAAAATGGTGGGCTGTTGGTTGTATGTGGGGGTGGTAGGTTGGTGCTTGGGTTAAGGGGTGAACAAAAAATGTCACAAATGGTGGGTGGTTGATTGGCTGTTGTAGGTGGGGTGGGCAGGGTGATGAGTAGGGGGAATCGTCAAAAACTTTGGGTGGTTGGTTGGTGGCTGTAGGTGGGATGGGTGGTTGGTAATGTTTGGGGGTGATTTGGTGTTGGTGTAATGTTAAAATTTGTGGGTGAGTGGCTAGTGGTTGTATTGGAATGGGTAGTTGGGATTGGGGGGGAGTAGTGGAAGGAATTAACAAAAATAGTTGTGGTGGGTGGTTGGCGGCGGTGGTTGGGTGGGGGGATTGTCAAAAGTGGTGGGTGAGTAGCAGGTGGTTGTAGGTGGAGTGGGTGGTTGAATTTGGTGTAGGGGCGGATGGGGTGGAATTGTCAAAAATAGTGGGTGGTTTGTTGTAGTTGGTGTGTGTGATTGGTAGTGGTTATGAAGGGGGGATTTACTGTGTGGGGGAGGAGGAAAATATGTTCAAAAATGGTGGGCTGTTGGTTTTTTGGTGTATGTGGGGTGGGAGGTTGGTGTTCAAGGGGTGAAAAAAATTAAAAAATGGTGGGTGGTTGTAGGTAGGTTGGGTGGTTGGTGGTTGGAGGGATACCTATACACATGAAGTGTTTTGTGAACTGGTTATCACGTAAAATTATCGTCCGTAAACCGACTTTACAGACAACCATGTTTTTTTTGTATGATTAACACGCGCTTAAGGAATAATTAATTTCCTTATAATAAATTGACAAAAGGAGATTCCGATGAACATTGAGTATAAACATGTTCGAATCGGAAGGACATTCAACATTCTTGTTGTGTGCCCTAAAAAATGTGTCCGAAATCAGGCTCGTGCGAAAATTAATGGAAATTTCGTGTCATGCAAGTTATATGAGTAATTTTTCTGGCTATTTCGCTTGAAGGCATTTCTCTACTAACAGGGTCATTTTGGCTGAAAAAATGTCTCAATGATTTGATTGCTCGAATTAATCCAACACAGTTATTTATATTCTTTCTTGAACTGAGATAAATACATTTTATAACCAACAGTGGAGTAAACTAAACAATACTTAACGAAATATCTGCCTTAATTCAATGGACTATTTTTAATGAAATAAAACTAAGCAAGTAGATTTCTTAAAGCAGGGGAATGTTGCCCAGGGGAGGGAGACTGTTAAAACTAATGAAATCTCATGATGTCGTAAATATTACTGAATTATTGGAGTTCATTGGCATTGCCAGATTTAAGTGTTCATTAAAGAACTCAAGTCAAGCTGTAATAAATTCAATATCAAAAAAAGAATAAAAACAAAATGCACGACTGGGTCGCACGTACTTGCTCTGTGGGTGCAATAGTACTATGTTTACAAAAAAAAATTCGAGCAATTTTTGAAAAATTTGGTGAAAACTAAAAAAATTTAGGTCAAAACTGTAAAAACCGATATACTTAGATGTCATCTTTTGGGTGCTTTAAATGATAGAAATTTCCACTTATAACCAAATTAATAAAACTGATACACCAAATTCCCGTTATTATCATATGTAGCCAAATACTGGAAATGAAGTTTTCTTTGAGGCCTTCTACACACAAAGTTTCATACGAATCGTGGTAGACTTTTTTGAGTAAATTAGAAAAAACGAAGAAATTGGCCAAAACATAGTGGCTATCTGTATGGGAGCCACCATTTAGGAAAAAGTTACTGAAAAAATTGAAATGCCATCTGATAGGAAACTGTAAGGAACTACGCCAAAAATAGTTTGAGTAAATTCGATTTGAAAGAAGCCGTTAAGAGCAGATCTCCGTTATTTGTATTTTTAGCCAAAAACAAAAAAACGCAGTTTTCTTTAGATTGCTTTAAGTTAGCTAAATTTTAAGTTTAATCAAAATCGTTAGAGCGGTTTTCAAGAAAATCCAAAATAAAAAACCGTTACTTGAAAGGTACCACTTTGAGCCGGGCTAAATTGAAATAAAAAACCCTCAACAATCGATCTTCTACAAAACGGCAATATATTAAGTTTGAAGAAAATCCATCAATCCGTTTAGGCTGTATCATGACGTGAAAAAGCGCACATCCACTATCCACACATCCGCACAGACAGACAGACAGTTGGCGCTACACTACACAAAACGGAGATGGCGCCCTCAAACATCAAGGGAGTAAACTTAACACTAGAAACATTCCATTTCATTCAAATCATCGCGTGGAAATGTAAAAGGATTTTATTGGTAGCATTTTATAGTTAAACCAGGGGACGGTGCTCAACATTTGTGGACAAACTTTAACTCAGTTTAATTCAATTCATTATCAACATTATGACAGAGAAATTAAGTTTACTTAACAATTTACTTAAAATTACTTGCATTTAAAATAATTTATTAAACCATGTTTTTTGAATTGGTGACCAACCTGGGAGCTGTTTTTTCGGTACTTAAAAAATCAATAAATTTTCTTTAATTTTATAACGTGCACGTAGATAATTCATTATTTATTAATATTTAAAATCAAAATTGTTACAATGTTTTCAAATAAATTCGTTCAAAAAATCACACGAGACACTAAGTTGCCCAGTTAGTGGAATTACTATAAATATCAATGTGACTAGAAACTTAAAGACGATAGTTACCTTAATGGTTCTTTTATCTTAAAAATTTAAGGGCTGTTTTCTGAACCCCTTTCATCAGGAGACATAAGTGATTAATCAGAGCACCTGCCTATGTATGAGAATTATGAATATATGCCTTGAAGATTGTTGCCAGATTGCTAGGTTCTTGGATCAACCTAGGAAACCTTAGCAATTTGCGGTTTTTTTTTGTTGTTGACAAAAACAAGTATGTTCGGGGTTTTACACACCTAGAATATAAACCTATCCGGTTTCCCGCATGCTGCCGCTGTAGTTCGACATATGAAGAACAGGAGGGTGAGTCTGGAAACCAATATGAAAAGCTGAGTGTACTATCGGCAGCAAACAATTTACCGATTTAAAAATTAAAGAAATGTGAGATTCGGTGACAGAACGGAGATTTGGAGTACACCAGGATTTAGTTTGTGAATATAAGACTAAAAATTGTCAAAAAAACACCATTGGGATCGGCTAAAAGATAACTTTTTTGTATCACATCACCAGTGAACCCATTGCTACGAAAACCATTCATTAAATGAAATTTCCGTCAATAGATTTCTTAATCCGATGACTTATCAGAGATTTCAGGAACTTAGAAAGGGGAGACGTAAGTGTAATTGGTCGACAATTTAAGTTGGATGCAGATATATCAATTTTAGGAATGCTCTGGAAAAATGGCGTTTTACATCCACTCGGAAAAGACAAGTAGAATAGGACGTTGCAAAGAAGGGATATGAACAGGAACAAGGGAAAAGACCATTTTTCATAAAAGCCAAGAAGACCTTCATGATAAACTGCTTCTTAAAAAGTTCTTCCAACTTCACTCCTTTATAAAGAGTTTTTTATGTAAACTAAAGATTCAAAGACACTGATCACGCAAATTAACGTCAAGTTTAACTAAAAGAATGCAAAGTTAAGTGGCAGATCCCATCAAAATATCAAAAAAAAAAGTGCCTGCGGAACACGATCTTGAAATTAAATACACTTACGCACTCATAGCTTAATATCAACCAACTGGGTTCTGAGTTAACTTGAATCTTTAGAAGAGTTGACTCTTTTAAGGCGCTGAAATTTTGATCACCCATATATCTCGTACCCTGAGCACGTATTTCATATTAATTTGGCAGTGATTTTGAATTGTTTATGAAAACAAAAGTACTTAAATCATCCAATAGGCTAATACACTGAGCTACAAAAAAAGGAACACACCTTGAAATTTTGCAATATTTTTAAAATGTCAAAACTTCAAAAATTATCATTTAAGACTTTTATTTTTATTTTTTTTCCAACGAGTATTGTCTCCGGAGCGAACATCAATCAAAGCTTTAATTTGAGGACATACCTTGGATTAGTTTTCCGACCACCCATCGTGTCGTTTAAGTTATCCCAATATTCTTACAATGCAGATTTCATTGCACTGAGTGTCTCTGGTAAGGACGACCAACTTCAAATCCTTCTTAATCTTGACGCTGAGTGAAGGAGTATGTTTTTCCGAACCTACGGATGGCTTTTCTGACATTTGGCTCTAGTTTTCTGATAAAGAGAGCATCATAGCGCACACTCCGTCCATTCTTAGCTAAAACCACTACACATGCGAGTTGCGACTACGTCTGATGTAATTTGCATTTTTTTTCACAAACGATCAGAAAAGAAATTTTTGAAAATAAGCATACAAATTAATCAGCGAAATACCGAAGAAACAAATAAAATGGCAAACTTTGCAAAAAAAACATAAAAAAAAAAAATAAAAAATATGAGTGCGCAATTTTTTTGTAACTATAGTGTAGAATAAGAAACATAAGGTAAGCTAATCACACGAATGTTGTAATATTATTCAACTAAAATTTGCACAGCATTCGGATATCGGCTAGACAATCGGCGCTTAAGCTTGAATTCACGAACTGGATAATATATTAACTTCACAATGCGCCATGTTGGAATTTTTAACATTTCAATAGTTTCTTACCAAAACAAAAATTTCACAATGGATTTCAAATGTCTCTTTTTTTTAACATAAAACATTTATTCCGATATAGGGAATAAAGGATTATCTTGGAGCGTTAAAGTTAATGTCATCCTTGCTGCTTGATAGTTGCCGTTGCTATTAATGTAGTTTAGCTTTTGGAAAATAATCTTCCAAAATAAAAAAGAATACAAAACAATAATTAGCAAAACATATAGTTTTATTTTTTGTCCCAAAAAAAAAACGTTACTAAATCACAGTTTATTTTTTAAGTACAATCTGATGATATTTTAAGTTTAGATAAGGTCAAGGCCAAGTCCCTTTAAAAGGCCACCGGCAATTGGAAGACTTCCTAATAAAGAATCTTCATCTTCTGGTTGGGGTTGGGGATTAGGAACAGCCATTGCAAGTCCAATAATTGCGACCAAAACGATGAATAATAACTTGAACATTTTGTTTTTTTTTTTGCGTGTTAGCTTTTCGATGAAGAATAGAAAACTGATGGTTTTTTAAGTTAAACTCAATTCCTTTTATACCCGTAAAATTTCAAAATTTTATTTATTTAGTTTATTTGATATTGATACATTTTTGTCACAACTGATCAAATGTTTACATAATTCTCGAAATTTATTTTGTTCATGGGTTTTTTTGAAAGACTGTTCAAATAGGTTTAAGATTTTTTTTTTTCATAAAATAAAAACGTGCGCAATTACAATCAAAATGGTTGAGCCGATTTTTGCAATTTTAATTTTTTCTATATGGAACATTGGAACATGGTTATAAAGATTATGGGGGATTGTATATTGTACTGCAATATTCAGATTATATAATATTTCAAGTTTGAAAAGCAATTCGTTTTCAAAATTTCAAATACATAACTGATGGGGGCCCTTTCAGTAAAAAGAAATGAAGTTTCAAAAAAAAATTGGATAGCCATATACGTACGCCAGACTTGGAACAAATATAATATAGTAGCGTTTTTTTAGGAGACATCATCTATTGACACTATATTTAAATAAATGTTTGATTAAAACCTTTTTTTTCACAAAAATAATACTTCTTGTATATAGAGCAAGTAAAAAAAAAATATGTGCGAACAAATTGAACCTAAACCTATAAAAAACATCATCCAGATATAAAAATCGGTTTAAACGTTTTCGAGAAAACAAGCTTGTCACTAGCGCAGATTTATGTACGTCATGTAACGCAAGTTCTTAGAGCTAGAAAAATAATTCTAAAAACCATTCCGAGAAAATCAGTTCACTTATTTAGGCTGTGGCTTGAAGCCATGCCAATATCGATTCAGGCATTGTATAACCACTTTTTCGACCATGGTTAGATTTTCATGTCAATTGGTTTCGTGCAGAAAAAAAATTTAGATTTTAATCAAAGATTTCATTGAGATAATAATATAAAAGCTCAAAAAAGTGGTTTTCGCCAAACCGCACCGTCACCGGACGGTCTGTGCCTGCATATGTGCGAATGTTTGGATATGTCGTCGTCGTGTTGGGGTACTTTCTTACGGTTGAGAAATTTTGTTTTTAAATTTTCAAGCCTGGCACAAACTGCAACTTTTCACGTTACTGTTTATTTATTTCTAGATCTTATGGTAATATTTACCGCAACAAAACCTATTCCTAAAACCGTCTTTCTGATCGTGTTGTTTTGTTCACGGTCTTACTCTCAATATCTGTTTTCCACTCCATCTTATACATTCCTTTTTTTCGACCCACCCACATTTTGGGTTCGTTGTCCTCTAAAAGTTTTGAGAGCAATAATTATAGTCCAGTAAATAGAGACAAATAAAATGCACGACTGGGTCGCACGTACTTGCTCTGTTGGTGCAATAGTCCGATGAAAACAAACTTTTCGATCAATAAGAACAATTCATTTTTGAAAAATTTGGTAAAAACCAAAAAAAATTGGCTAAAACTGGAAAACTCGATATACGGGAGCTAACGTTAAGAAACCTTTAATATTTAAAATAAGACGTTATCTTTTGGGTGTTATAAATGATACAAATGTCCACTTATGGCCAGATTAATAATACTGTTAAAAGCAATTTCCGCTATTATCATGTATAGCCAAAAACTAAAAATGCAGTTTTGTTTGAAGTTATCTATGTATGTTACATAAAAAGTTTCATAAAAATCGGGGGAGCCGTTTTTGAGTAAATTAGAAAAAATGAAAAAATTGGCCAAAATCTAGTGGCTCTTTGTATTGGAGCCACCATTTAAAAAAGAGAAAATGAAAAAAAATCAATGCCATCTGATAGGAAGCTGTTGGGAACTATACCAAACAAAGTTTGAGTGAATTCGATGCAACCGTTGACAACTTATGGCCATTTGAAAAAAAGCCGTTAAGAGCAGATCTCCGTTATTTGCATTTTTAGCCAAAAACTAAAAACGCAGTTCTCTTCAAAACACTAAAAGAATATAACACACAAAGTTTAATCAAAATCGTTAGAGCCATTTTCGAAAAAATTAGAAAAAACCAAAAAAAGTTGGCTAAAACTCAACGGCTCGTTGTATGGAAGCCACCGTTTAGAAAGGCTTCAGTGAAAAATTTACTAAACCATCCTATAGAACACTATAAAAAACTATGTCAAACAAAGTTTGAGTTGATTCAATCAAGCCGTTGAGAACTTATGGCTATTTGAAAAAAAGCCGTTTAAACCTGATTTTCGTTACGACCATTTGAGGCAAAAACAAAAAACGCAGTTTTGTTAGAAATGCTTAAAGTTAGCTAAATTTTAAATTTAATCAAAATCGTTAGAGCCGTTTTCGAGAAAATCCAAATTGAAAAAAACCGTTACTTGAAAGGTACCAGTTTGAGCCGGGCTAAAACAAAATAAAAAAAACCTCGACAACCGTTTTTCTTCAAACTGCTATATACCAAGTTTGAAGAAAATCCGTCAAGCCGTTTAGGCTGTAGCATGACGTGAAAAAGCGCACATCCGCACAGACGCACAGACGCACAGACGCACAGACAGACCGACGGACGGTATGGCGAAAACCACTTTTTTGGGCTTCTCTATCATCGTAATGTCATGTTTGATTAAAACCTCGATTTTTTTTTTCTGCACGAAACCAATACTTGCCCTATAGAGCAAGTAAATAAAATGCACGACTGGGTCGCACGTACTTGCTCTGTGGGTGCAATACTACGACGAAAACAAACTTTTCGATCAATAAGAACAACTCATTTTTGAAAAATTTGGTAAAAACTAAAAAAAATTTGGCTAAAACTGGAAGACTCGATATACGGGAGCTAACGTTAAGTAACCTTTAGTATATCAAATTTAGATGTCGTCTTTTGGGTGATATAAATTTCCGCTTATGGCCAAATTAATAAAACTGATATTACCAATTTCTGCTATTGTCATGTGTAACAAAAAACTAAAAATGCAGTTTTCTTTGAAGTATTCTATATATGTAGGAACAAACAAAGTTTCATAAAAATCGGGGGAGCCTTTTTTGAGTAAATTAGAAAAAACGAAAAAATTGGCCAAAATCTAATGGCTCTTTGTATAGGAGCCACCATTTAAAAAAAAGAAAATGAAAAAAAATCAATGCCGTCTGAAAGGAAGCGGAAAGAAACTATACCAAACAAAGTTTGAGTGAATTCGATGCAACCGTTGACAACTTATGGCCATTTGAAAAAAAGCCGTTAAGAGCAGATCTCCGTTATTTGCATTTTTAGCCAAAAACTGAAAACGCAGTTCTCTTAAAAACACTAAAAGAACATAACACACAAAGTTTAATCAAAATCGTTAGAGCCGTTTTCGAGCAAATTAGAAAAAACCAAAAAATGTTGGCTAAAACTTATCGGCTCGTTGTATGGAAGCCACCGTTTAGAAAAGCTTCAGTGAAAAGTTTACAAAGCCATCCTAAAGAAAACTATAAAAAACTATGTCAAACGAAATTTGAGTCGATTCAATAAAGCCGTTGTGAACTTATGGCTATTTGAAATAAAATGCACGACTGGGTCGCACGAACTTGCTCTAATGAGTGACAGTGGTTTATGGGCTTGAGATTTTGATAAAAATAAAATTTTCAAAATTCTTAAATAAATACTTAAACTAATTTGAGCTGAAAAAAAAGTACGCCATTTTATTTCTTGCATAAATTTGAATTTATGAGAATAAATTTAGAAAAATCTGTGGAGCGGTTTTTGAGAAAAAAAGTTTTTTTTGAAAAACTTTTTGAAAAAATTTTTCAAAAAAAAAACAAAAACGCCAGTTCATAGGTATTCAGCAAATACATTAACTTAAAATTTTTAAAAAAAAATTTAATAAGCAGTTTTCAAAATATTAATTTTTTAAATTTTTTTTTTAAAAATGCTTTTAAAAATACAAAAAAATATTTTTCAAAAATATTGGTATGCAATACAAATTGAGCTACCTACAGCTATATGTGTGTGAAATTTCGAAAGAATCGGTTGAGTCGTTTTCGAGATAGTCGAAAGCAAAAAAAACGGTCCTATGGAAAGTACCGTTCTTAGCCATTTTTTAAAACTTTTTTTTCAGCCATATGATTGGTCGTACCTAAAAAGCAACACTGATTTTTTTAATTAAAAATCGTTAGAGCCGTTTTTGAGAAAAATAAGCTTTAACGTAACGGTTGTATGGCAGGTACCGTTATTTTTTGAGCTAAAAAAAAAATTTCAATTTCCTTTCTGTAGAATACCTAAAAAAGTCTATATACCAAGTTTGAAGCAATTCCGCCCACCCGTTTGGGCTGTAGGTCTCATACAGACAGACAGACAGACAGACAGACAGACAGACATACAGACGGACAGAATTTTTAGACCATCTTTTTTCGTCTTCGCTATCATCGTAATGTCATGTTTGATTGTTATCTCAAAACTTTTTTTTTCGACGAATGCATAACTTGCCTTATAGTACCTATAATCGCAAGTAAAAAGGGGGGTTACCCTACAAAAGGTCGGGTAGTTCTAAATATTTGATATGTTATTTGGTATGGTTGGTAGATGAAAATTCCAAATTTCCACAACCACGCCCCCTCCGCCCTCTTCAAAATCCTGGAAAAACCACACAAAATCGGCACTTTTGTCAGTTTTTTACCTATAACTTTTTTTCAGTGTACTTTATCGAAAAAATAAATATGTAAATTTGTAGTTTACAAGATTTCCTATAAATATGATCTGCATAGTATTTTTGTACAGCCACTACGAACGGCGCTATGAAGCTTCCAAAAAGGCTAAAATTTCGTAATTTGTAAGATTTTCAGTTTCTTCCCTGTTTAACGCACAATAACTCCTTAACCGTCGAGTTTAGAGCAATTTTTTTTAAATCAATCTTGTAGATAATTTTATTGGCTACCGATGGCATACAAGCAGTTTTGTTTTGTGACCAACACAATCGGGTGAGGATTGAGATAGTGTTTTGTTAAAATATTCTCACTAACTAATTTTTTCTCTGTATGTCTGTTTGGTTGCTGCGATTTTAAACTTACTTTTAGATAAGCCAGAGACCCAAGCGCGTGCATGCCAGTCGCTGCACCCCTTTCTTTAGTCCGTTTCATGCACCCCCGTCAAGGCCGTACTCAGGATGACAATAAGGGGGAGGGGGGCAAAATCATTCAAAAATTAATATTAGTATAAAATTATCCCAGTTTTCTTTATCAACTTTTATCCAGCAGCCACAATTATTAAAAATAGATATATACATAGCTTTTGACAAATGTGTTCAGTACGTACCTGTAGATCCTAAGTCTTAGAGCTCTTTACTTGAGTGGAAAATATAAAACGCACAGGGAAGATTCATCAACAAAATAAAGATATCCACAGATTTTGAAATTAATAATTATTTTTTTTATTGAATAATTAAATAAATTAAATTATTTTCTTTATATTTTTTATAAATAATGAAAAGTTAAAACAAATCTCAAGATTACATAAGTCGTATTGACAACATGGCAGATAATTGAGAAAAAGTTAAGTAAAATGAGCTTATCAAATACTAAGGGTAAAATATTTACATTCTCGTGCGCTAAGAAGGAGGTGGACTATGATCGGGTGCACTACTTATGAGTAGAGTAGTATCGGAGTGTGTAGAAGGGAGTAGAGTAGAAGGGGATATAATAATAGGATGTTGAGTAGAAGGGTGTGTAATAAGAGGGGAGGTTCCGTCGCTCGAATCTTCAGCATTCTGCATCGAAATAACAGGATCTTCGTCAGTGGCATCTTCATTTAAAATGGCTTCAGGCCTGTTTTCGCAAGAAAGACCACAACAAAATTTGCACAAGCTGGAGTATTTTAAGCCAGCTTTTCTGCAGCCAAAATCTCCAGTCACAAGCCAGTCACACATTTACATGATACCGTTTTAAACATTTTGTGGGGAGCAGCATCCTGAGTATGGTTTTAATGGGTTGCAAGCCTTTTAACCCTTTCGTCCAGCCGCCAAAATCCAGAGGATTTTTTTACTCCCATCCACGCCATGACCTGGTGGTAAGTCCTGAGGAAATGAAAATATGCAGCGTTTGTTGTAGGCGGCAGCTTGGATAAATGCATTTTGGTTGAACTGTTTATAAACTTGTAATAGCGTAACAAACTAAGCGATTGACCATGGTCCCCATCATATACAGAGACCAAAATACGTTCTCCTGCCTCTGTAATTTCCTGAACCCTGGCATTTGGATCTCTGAACTTCTCTGCGGCCTCAAGTAAAAGTGGAACCGATCTTTACATCGTTCTGAGGATGTAGTAAGATATTTGCACTTGATATTGCAAAAGGATTTGATAGAGTTTGGCATTAAGCCCTCTTATCGCAAATGCGTTCATTTGGTTTCGATGAGTCTCTTCTTCGTTCGATAGAAACTATCTGTTAAGACCGCTCAATACAAGTTGTATTGGATGGGTTGAAAAAATTGGCAGAACTTGGTTTTCCTAAAACCAAAAATGTTTGAATTGGTATTACATCCACTTATAGCATGAAGGAGAAGAACGTTCTTTGGTGGACTAAAGTCATAAGATGAGGATGCATAGAAGCTATCAGGCAAATTAGTCCTCCCAGGTTTTCGGATGTAGACGTCAGTAATATAAGCAAGTCGATGTCTTCCCCAACAATAATCACTGCATCACACTGTGAAGCCATGGATTTTGCAGTGCAACTATTAAAACATCAGCATCTTCTTCAGCTTGTATGGTGTTGATGTTTGCATCCTCCAGTTTAGTGACGAGAAGTTCTATAAATCGCTTCTTGTTGCGCTCATTGGATAGGAACTCCTCTTGCGGTGCTTGGTTGATAGTTCTCTAGTTAAAAATCACGTCAGCTGAAGTATTTGTTTTACACCTTCTTGCCCGTTTAGCACTCTTAGTGTTTTGTAAAGCAATTTCTTCAGGGTAGCCATCAAATACCACCATCACAGCAGTGCCATAGTGCCGATAAATAAACTTTATGTAATCTGCTATAATGCTCCAAAGGTTAAATTGCGATTCTAAACCACTTTGTGGAGAAGATATCCACCGTCAACAACAACCATTCGACGATTGGGCAGTTGAAAGTCAGCTGAAAGTGGAGTGAATGCCGCATTTAAAGTTGATTTGTTGCCCTTACGCATACCATCCTCATTAAACAGGGACATATGAAATGGAGCAAGTTCGTAAGACAGGTAATCTTTAAGATCTTCTTGAGATTATTTAGCTATGTACATTCTTTCACTCAAGTATAGAGCTCTAAGACTTAGGATCTACAGGTACGTACTGAACACATTTGTCAAAAGCTATGTATATATCTATTTTTAATAATTGTGGCTGTTGGATAAAAGTTGATAAAGAAAACTGGGATAATTTTATACTAATATTAATTTTTGAATGATTTTGCCCCCCTCCCCCTTATTGTCATCCTGAGTACGGCCTTGACGGGGGTGCATGAAACGGACTAAAGAAAGGGGTGCAGCGACTGGCATGCACGCGCTTGGGTCTCTGGCTTATCTAAAAGTAAGTTTAAAATCGCAGCAACCAAACAGACATACAGAGAAAAAATTAGTTAGTGAGAATATTTTAACAAAACACTATCTCAATCCTCACCCGATTGTGTTGGTCACAAAACAAAAATGCTTGTATGCCATCGGTAGCCAATAAAATTATCTACAAGATTGATTTCAAAAAAATTGCTCTAAACTCGACGGTTAAGGAGTTATTGTGCGTTAAACAGGGAAGAAACTGAAAATCTTACAAATTACGAAATTTTAGCCTTTTTGGAAGCTTCATAGCGCCGTTCGTAGTGGCTGTACAAAAATACTTTGCAGATCATATTTATAGGAAATCTTGTAAACTACAAATTTACATATTTATTTTTTCGATAAAGTACACTGAAAAAAAGTTATAGGTAAAAAACTGACAAAAGTGCCGATTTTGTGTGGTTTTTCCAGGATTTTGAAGAGGGCGGAGGGGGCGTGGTTGTGGAAATTTGGAATTTTCATCTACCAACCATACCAAATAACATATCAAATATTTAGAACTACCCGACCTTTTGTAGGGTAACCACCCTTTTTTTGTCTCTATTTACTGGACTATAATTGCTCTCAAAACTTTTAGAGGACAACGAACCCAAAATGTGGGTGGGTCGAAAAAAAGGAATGTATAAGATGGAGTGGAAAACAGATATTGAGAGTAAGACCGTGAACAAAACAACACGATCAGAAAGACGGTTTTAGGAATAGGTTTTGTTGCGGTAAATATTACCATAAGATCTAGAAATAAATAAACAGTAACGTGAAAAGTTGCAGTTTGCGCCAGGCTTGAAAATTTAAAAACAAAATTTCTCAACCGTAAGAAAGTACCCCAACACGACGACGACATATCCAAACATTCGCACATATGCAGGCACAGACCGTCCGGTGACGGTGCGGTTTGGCGAAAACCACTTTTTTGAGCTTTTATATTATTATCTCAATGAAATCTTTGATTAAAATCTAAATTTTTTTTCTGCACGAAACCAATTGACATGAAAATCTAACCATGGTCGAAAAAGTGGTTATACAATGCCTGAATCGATATTGGCATGGCTTCAAGCCACAGCCTAAATAAGTGAACTGATTTTCTCGGAATGGTTATTAGAATTATTTTTCTAGCTCTAAGAACTTGCGTTACATGACGTACATAAATCTGCGCTAGTGACAAGCTTGTTTTCTCGAAAACGTTTAAACCGATTTTTATATCTGGATGATGTTTTTTATAGGTTTAGGTTCAATTTGTTCGCACATATTTTTTTTTTACTTGCTCTATATACAAGAAGTATTATTTTTGTGAAAAAAAAGGTTTTAATCAAACATTTATTTAAATATAGTGTCAATAGATGATGTCTCCTAAAAAAACGCTACTATATTATATTTGTTCCAAGTCTGGCGTACGTATATGGCTATCCAATTTTTTTTTGAAACTTCATTTCTTTTTACTGAAAGGGCCCCCATCAGTTATGTATTTGAAATTTTGAAAACGAATTGCTTTTCAAACTTGAAATATTATATAATCTGAATATTGCAGTACAATATACAATCCCCCATAATCTTTATAACCATGTTCCAATGTTCCATATAGAAAAAATTAAAATTGCAAAAATCGGCTCAACCATTTTGATTGTAATTGCGCACGTTTTTATTTTATGAAAAAAAAAAATCTTAAACCTATTTGAACAGTCTTTCAAAAAAACCCATGAACAAAATAAATTTCGAGAATTATGTAAACATTTGATCAGTTGTGACAAAAATGTATCAATATCAAATAAACTAAATAAATAAAATTTTGAAATTTTACGGGTATAAAAGGAATTGAGTTTAACTTAAAAAACCATCAGTTTTCTATTCTTCATCGAAAAGCTAACACGCAAAAAAAAAAACAAAATGTTCAAGTTATTATTCATCGTTTTGGTCGCAATTATTGGACTTGCAATGGCTGTTCCTAATCCCCAACCCCAACCAGAAGATGAAGATTCTTTATTAGGAAGTCTTCCAATTGCCGGTGGCCTTTTAAAGGGACTTGGCCTTGACCTTATCTAAACTTAAAATATCATCAGATTGTACTTAAAAAATAAAATGTGATTTAGTAACGTTTTTTTTTTGGGACAAAAAATAAAACTATATGTTTTGCTAATTATTGTTTTGTATTCTTTTTTATTTTGGAAGATTATTTTCCAAAAGCTAAACTACATTAATAGCAACGGCAACTATCAAGCAGCAAGGATGACATTAACTTTAACGCTCCAAGATAATCCTTTATTCCCTATATCGGAATAAATGTTTTATGTTAAAAAAAAGAGACATTTGAAATCCATTGTGAAATTTTTGTTTTGGTAAGAAACTATTGAAATGTTAAAAATTCCAACATGGCGCATTGTGAAGTTAATATATTATCCAGTTCGTGCATTCAAGCTTAAGCGCCATTTGTCTTGCCGATATCCGAATGCTGTGCAAATTTTAGTTCAATAATATTATAGCATTCGTGTGATTAGCTAACCCTATGTTTATTATTCTACACTATAGTTACAAAAAAATGGCGCACTCATATTTTTTAATTTTTTTTTTTTTATGTTTTTTTTTGCAAAGTTTGCCATTTTATTTGTTTCTTCGGTATTTCGCTGATTAATTTGTATGCTTATTTTCAAAAATTTCTTTTCTGATCGTTTGTGAAAAAAAATGCAAATTACATCAGACGTAGTCGCAACTCGCATGTGTAGTGGTTTTAGCTAAGAATGGACGGAGTGTGCGCTATGATGCTCTCTTTATCAGAAAACTAGAGCCAAATGTCAGAAAAGCCATCCGTAGGTTCGGAAAAACATACTCCTTCACTCAGCGTCAAGATTAAGAAGGATTTGAAGTTGGTCGTCCTTACCAGAGACACTCAGTGCAATGAAATCTGCATTGTAAGAATATTGGGATAACTTAAACGACACGATGGGTGGGCGGAAAACTAGTCCAAGGTATGTCCCGTCATTCTGATTGATGTTCGCGCCGGAGACAATACCCACTTTTAAAGGAACGAGAACTCGTTGGAGAAAAAATTAAAAATAAAAGTCTTAAATGATAATTTTTGAAGTTTTGTACATTTTCTATACAGTTTTTTTTTTATCACTTAAAAATATTGCAAAATTTCAAGGTGTGTTCCTTTTTTTGTAGCTCAGTTTATTAGCCTATTGGATGATTTAAGTACTTTTGTTTTCATAAACAATTCAAAATCACTGCCAAATTAATATGAAATACGTGCTCAGGGTACGAGATATATGGGTGATCAAAATTTCAGCGCCTTAAAAGAGTCAACTCTTCTAAAGATTCAAGTTAACTCAGAACCCAGTTGGTTGATATTAAGCTATGAGTGCGTAAGTGTATTTAATTTCAAGATCGTGTTCCGCAGGCACTTTTTTTTTTGATATTTTGATGGGATCTGCCACTTAACTTTGCATTCTTTTAGTTAAACTTGACGTTAATTTGCGTGATCAGTGTCTTTGAATCTTTAGTTTACATAAAAAACTCTTTATAAAGGAGTGAAGTTGGAAGAACTTTTTAAGAAGCAGTTTATCATGAAGGTCTTCTTGGCTTTTATGAAAAATGGTCTTTTCCCTTGTTCCTGTTCATATCCCTTCTTTCCAACGTCCTATTCTACTTGTCTTTTCCGAGTGGATGTAAAACGCCATTTTTCCAGAGCATTCCTAAAATTGATATATCTGCATCCAACTTAAATTGTCGACCAATTACACTTACGTCTCCCCTTTCTAAGTTCCTGAAATCTCTGATAAGTCATCGGATTAAGAAATCTATTGACGGAAATTTCATTTAATGAATGGTTTTCGTAGCAATGGGTTCACTGGTGATGTGATACAAAAAAGTTATCTTTTAGCCGATCCCAATGGTGTTTTTTTGACAATTTTTAGTCTTATATTCACAAACTAAATCCTGGTGTACTCCAAATCTCCGTTCTGTCACCGAATCTCACATTTCTTTAATTTTTAAATCGGTAAATTGTTTGCTGCCGATAGTACACTCAGCTTTTCATATTGGTTTCCAGACTCACCCTCCTGTTCTTCATATGTCGAACTACAGCGGCAGCATGCGGGAAACCGGATAGGTTTATATTCTAGGTGTGTAAAACCCCCTGCTGTGGAACGAACATATACTTGTTTTTGCCAAAAAAAAAAACAGCAAAGTGCTAAGGCTTCCTAGGTTGATCCAAGAACCTAGGAATCTGGCAACAATCTTCAAGGCATATATTTATAATGCTCAAACACAGGAATGTGCTCCTTTTAAACACAGATGAAAAGGGGTTCAGAAAACAGCCCAAAAATTAACAGGTGAAAGAACCATTAAGGAAACTATTGCTTAACATCGTCGTTAAATTTCTTGTCTCACGATGTTTAAAGTTACTTTTATAAATAATGCTCCCGAGCAATATCCAAATTAAATCTTCCCCATGAACGATTTCCCCGTTTAACTTGTATCGCTTAGAGTGTCCATCAATTGTAACTCGAGCCTGATTTGGGGTTAATTTTTCAGGCTTACTGACTCGATTTTTCCTTCCGATTTGTAGGCACATTTTATATTCGTGATTATAATTTATGCAAATCTATTTTACTTCTTTTTGGTTATTTTATAAAAATTCTTAATTACTTACCCCGCAATATTTTTTTTATTTTCAGATGTCAATCTATTTTATCCAACCCAACTTACCACATCATTTCGACGAAGTCCTTATTTTAAAATAATAATATGTTGGCTTCTATGAAAGAAAAGGGTTAACCCTCCTAATCAACAACATAAAATACTCAAAAAATAGCACAACCACCAGGACTTTTCATTTCACTTTAAAAAAAAAAAACAGAAACAGACAGAATGTCCTTGCATTATTTCAAAAGAAGAATTCAAAGTTAACAGTTATTGCGAGCCATTCGAACGCTATAAATCAAAATCTCTTCAATTAATCAAAATAAAAAGCTGTCGTAGAATGCCAGAAATGTATTGCTGCAGTAATTCTACTTCCACAAATGATGCTGCCAATCCCATCGGAATAATCTGTACCAGCAACTGTCGGGATTGAAATTAATTTCAAAAGTCCTTGGAAAATTGCATGAAAAATATAAACTATTCTGGCCGCAGGATATCCTGATAAATTATCCTAAAAACAAACGGCAATATAACAAATATATTTCTCCATCTCTTTTTCTTGCACTCACGCCCTCTGACTCATATACTGCTTATCCTGATAACTTAATTTATTCAACAAGAAGAAGCACATTCAGCAAGGAAGCACAGCGTGGAGCGATGAAGGGACCGGACTATCCACCACCCACATCAAGGTGACGGCATTTTGAAGAGGCTCCCCAAAGTCTTCGTCGTGTTCGTTCGTTCGTTCGTTCCCGCTCCGTCACCGACCGCCGCCGCACCAGCCGCCAACAGCAACTCAACCGGAAAAGTTTTCGACAGAAAATAGGCTTACTTACTTTTCCCAGGACAGACGACACCGCACATTGGGCCAACTTAATTCCATAGAGACACATGAAAAATGTTCTCGAATGGAAACTTTTTTGTTTACTTATTCATCGTGTCGGTACAACTGCACCTAATTTCAGCCGAGACAGCAACCATCCGCCGCATAAATATTTCACAAAATGTCACGCTTACGACGACCGCCGAAGACTTATTAGCCAACAATCGCAACAACAACAACAACCAAAAGCTGGACAAGGAGAGAGCTTCATTTATGGCCGACGACGAACCGGATGTGGACGCGAACCTGCTTAAAAATAATCACACTAAATCAAATCGACGACGCGAAAAGTCTCTTCCCGGTGACGAGGATGAAGTTCTGGCACCCACTCCTTCACTGGATAATACTGCAACAGGATTCCGGATTGAACTCTTCCAAGGGGATATTGAGGAACTTCCGGAACCGATGCCTCTATTCGGAATGGGCAAATCTGCAGCAACATCATCATCATCATCGTCATCATCTGGCGGAGGAGGACATCATCATCACTCATCGAGCCACCATCGAGCTCCTGTAGTACCGGCAACAGATGGCCTGCTAGGCGGCCCACTTCCGGTCTTCCCAGAGCGCAATGATGCAGTTTACTTTGTTGTTGCTGTAATTGGTGGTGCCAAAGTGTGGAGCCGCACTCTAGCCAGATCCCTGATGGAGATGGGCCCACCATTCGGAAGTCCACTAGGCCCACCTCTCCGTCCTTTATATGTGGATTTGCCAACTAATGGAAAGTAAGTACACACATAACTAATTCATGGGTTCTATTATAGTTTGGAGGTTTTATTTTATTTTATAATTTAAGGCCAGACGTGGGAGCAATAAAACATCACCACACTCTCAAACTCTCAGAACTGGGAGCAGTGAGTATGGTTTTGGTCGTAAATAGGGATTTCGCGGACCGTTGAGGTTTTTGTAATTTATAAAATTACTATGGAAAAGGTGTTCTATGAATTTTGATTTTGTATTTAGTGGCATGATTATGGGACAACCAAAGTTTTTCCAAGTCTATGGGGAGAGATTTGGAAGTTTGGAAATTTACAAATGGTTTCAGTCGGAGGAGCACGTCATAAATCAGTATGAAAGTTTAATGGTCTCTAATTTTGTGACTTTGGGGAATTTTCGATAATAAAATTTAACGGTGACATTTGAATCCAAAAAGCATCTAATCTGACGTAGAAACTTTTGTGTGTGGAAGTTGCACATTTAGGGAAGAGCACAAAACAGTATGACAGGCGTTTATATCGAACATACCTTTTTGTAAGTTTGTACCACAAAAGCAGGATCGATGGTTTGGTCTATCTAGTGAATGCCCAAGTCTATTTAAAAGCCTCCAAAATTGCGACATTCTATTCGAACTTCTAATACATTATGGACACATAAATGCACTGATCTGAAATTGGAAAGAATGTGTTACCACAAATGTCCATCTAAGATTTGTACTCTCAGTAGCATCTCGCAACTACATGGGAACTCATTGATAAGTGTGCATATTTTAAACGGGTTTTATTGATCCTTGCTTGGGAAGTCAGTCGGGTTGGAGGTCCATGAAATATCTTTACTATCAGAGGATAGCCGACACAAACTGGCTATCCGATAAAATGATGATGTCCTTGGAGAATAGGTATCTTTGTCTCTTTAAGCCAGGATAAAACCTCCTTAATCGATATCAATTCTGCCTGGAACACGCTACAATGGTTTGAAAGAAGGAAGGGGAGGCTGAGAATTAGTCTTTTACCATCCTTGGTTTGTTTTTTCAACCATTTGAATTTCTCTAGTTCGCAATAAAAGCCTTAAGGCTTACCAAATAATAACTGCTCTCGTCAAAATGTCTGTCAATTTTAGTTGCAAATGTAATTGTTTTTGATGTTTTTTTTTTCTATCAAAAGCATTGCGGTTTGGATATATGTAATATTTTTAAATTTTTTTTAAAGGGTGTTTTCTTAGAAGTAAAGAACTTTGAAATGGGACAAAACAAAGATGACTTTTTTAAATCGACATGACAATTATTTTTTTTCGAAAGATAGTCTCCTGGCATTATAATTTAAATATGATTTCTGGCATATGACCGCCACGGCTGGCTCGGACGTAGTCTAATCTGGAGGTCCAATTTTTGATGACTTTTTTTTAACATTTGTAGCCGTATATAATCAATAACGCGGCGAATGTTGTCCTCCAAGTGGTCAACAGGACAGGACAAATCAATTGTGGCACGAGCCTTGTGACATGTTGCGCCATCTTGTTGAAACCACAGCTCCTGCACATTATAGCTGTTCAATTGACGAACGAAAAAGTCAGTAATCATGGCAAACTAGCCGTCACCATTGACTGTAACGTTCTGGTCAGCATCATTTTTAAAGAAGTACGGGCCAATTATTCCACCAACCCATAAAGCACACCAAACAGTCAGTTTTTGTGGATGTAACGGTATGTTAACATACACCTGAGGATAATCATCACCCCAAAATACGCCAATTTTGTTTATTGACATAACCATTCAACTAAAATTGAGCCCCAACGCTTAACAAAATGTTCGTCGTAGTGCGCAATGCGCTTCACGAACAGAAACATTTTTTTCGAAATAAATTTGCACAATTTGGAAGCGTTGTTCAGACATCAGTCTATTCATGTTGAAATGCCAAATTAAACTAAAAATAAATCACTTGACAGCTGATAAAATGGACGCCAGTTAAAATAGTGTTGCCAACTTAAAGTTCTATATCTCTAAAAGAGACACCCATTACTTCCGATACCTATACATTTGTTTGTTCATGCCTCGTCAAATGAAAACCACAATCTATTTGTTAAACATGTATGGTCTTATAGTACACATCACTACATGGATGAAATCCAAACCTAAACATTATTTTTTTTTTTTTTTGAAAAAATCCCCACGAAATCTCCAAATCTCCAGTGTCCGTGTACATCTAAATTATGTGAAATAGTTTTCAGAAAAATCTCATGAAATTATTAAAACATTAAGAATTAAGAGAAACTTTTTTTTGAAATATTATTTCTTTTCGTTTCATTTAAGACTTTATGAATATTTACGAGTAGGTATTTACTTACTAATTTTGAAAATATATTTTTGTTTTAATAAACATTACAAAAATTAGAATGGATTTTATATTTACCTACTCTTTGGATTATATTTCCTTCAATATGAATTAAACCAAATATCACCAAAACAAATAAGTTCAAGTAGTGAATCATGCGATTAAATCGCGCGCCCGATTTCATCGCATGACTCACTACTTGAACATATTTGTTTGAGGGATATTGGTTTGGGGAATTTGGCTTATAGATTTTCTCTTTGGGGATTTTGCGTTTGGGGATTTCCGTTTGGGGCTTATGTTTTGGGGCAAACGTTACCAACCCGTGTTGAACGTGTAATATTAACAAAATATCAGTGTGTTAATTTGTATAAGTAAAATGAGTACCTACGCAGGTTCCTCCTTGCTACATATTTCATAGTTCTCCACATCACTTCAGCCTTGGCAAACAATCAATTGGAAACAATTAACTGCCAATTTCAGAAGATGTGACATGAAATTCGCAAGAAGTATTCTCTCAATCCAATTAGGTATAAGTCAGAGTTCAAAGATAATTGTCATTGTCAGCATTGAAATCCCAAGTTTCACAACACAACATTGCTTTCAAATCAAATCCTACACAAACTCTGCTTTCACTGTGGAACGTATTGAATTACTCATTTCGCAGAAGTCTTCAAGAGGAAAAATTATATTTAACACTCATCAAAAGTTTGACACAAAGCCTCTAGCAATCCGCATGTCTTACGAATAATCTCATAAAATAAAAGTGTGGCGTGGAAAAGATTATATAACTCCATTTAAAACTTTATCACGAAAATATCTCTATAGGCTATTCAAATCAATGATTTGCGGAATGTATAGAAAGTTGTGAATTCCACACCCACATTTACACAATATATTTACAACACTGTCAAAACCCAAATGTGCTAGCAGTATTTTTCGTGTCCGTATAAGATCCACCATATTTATAGCCTTAACCCTCTTGTACCAGTTTCATGTCCTTTTGTTTACAAATATGTCAACTGTATTAGCTTTCGATTTTAAAATTCGCCCTAATGCATTAAAAAAGACCATATTTTGTTTGCTTAAAACAACACAAACATATACATACGTTACGTCCATACACCATACCAACATAGATACAAAAAAGTTGAATCTTTTCTGGCACCAATTCCTGGATAAATAATGAAACTAAATATGGGACATTTGTGACTCTTAGCGGTTTGTTATACATAGTACTACACAGTACACAAGTACTGCTAGTTTTTCAGCAAAAGGTATTTTTTTTAGCTTGTTTGCATACTCCCCAGACAAACAAGAGAAGCATAAATTAGGCCAGCCTAGGACATAGAACCTAAATTGAAAAATTCCTTTGGCGCCAGGCGCCATCGCCATCACCACTTAGCAAACACATCGCTGCCGTATATGATGCTGTAGGACTTGACGTCATCAAAGGAAGATACACAAATAAAAAAATATAGGTTTATAAAAAAAGAAATCCTTCGAATACGCATTTATTATAGCCCAATCTGAATTTTTGTCCACAAATGGTTCAGGACAAAAAAAAAACAAGCTCCTTTAGGTTGTGAGATTTATTGTTTTTGATTGAAGTAAATCCCCTACAAAATGTGTTCATTTCATTATAAGGAGACAGAGCTGGAATCTGTATCTGATGTTTTGTATTTACATTTTTTTTATCTTTGACGTGCAAACACAAGAACAATTCGACATCCATATTTAGGTACATATATATGAAATTTTGTATCTTTCGTCTTTTGTTTAGGGAAATCGTTTAAAAAAGCATATATTTTTTTATTTGCGGTATAAATAAATGGCATGATCTTTCAATCAATTTTGTATTCTTTTTATGCTTTGAGGTGATTTTGCTAATGGGATTTTATCAAATGATTTCTGTGAAAGCAATCACATTAAATCCAATTGCAAATTTCAGCAAAATCACTCTTGAGTGGTTTAAGTAACCAACAAATTGTGAATAAGCCCATTTTAAATATTTCGAAGATTGGAATTCTGGATAGGGAGTTGTTTGACCTTTTATGAGGTCGATTTAATGAAAGCCCAGACAAAATTAGCATGAAATGTTTGATTACTCCTTAAATCCCTACAACAGCCTAACTTGTTTCATATACTGAGGTGGGTAGAAATTTTCACAGGAAAAAGGATTTTCAACGCCTTTGTTGTTTTCAGTGCAGCTTACTGAACTTTGTTGCTCTGCTTAGGGTGTACAAAAATTCAAAAAGCCTTATTTCTGAAAAAAAAATCTTTCCATTTTACGGAACAGTATAGAAATACGTGCGATATGTGTACCCAACCCCAAATGACTTTTTGATAAGTTTGGGCAAGTTTCGTTCACTTTTGTTTCCGTACGAAAATCGGACATTTCCTTTTTTTCTTCTTCCTTCCTTCTTCTAAATGCTATTATGGCCACCTGATGTATTTAACAGATCGGAAAGAAATTTTTCGTTCGGTTTTGACACTTGCTTCCTTTTTCTTTCGCGAATTATGGTTGGGCCTTAACTCCTTTTCTTGTTTTAAAGCCCCAACTATATAGTGGACATACAACTTACATATTTTGAAAGTATGTGCTAAATGAACAAGTGCACATTATAAACATAGCAGTGGTCTTAATAGACACATGCGATTTTTGTTAAGTTTCGCTAAGTTGTCGGAATCGATGTGACACATGTATATTTGACAGTTTGAAAGAAAAATATTAAAGGCTGAACTATAATGGAAGGAAACAAACTTAAGCTAGTGCCAATACCGAACGAAACGTTGCCGTCCAACCTGTGAAACGAAACACACTACCCATAATGGACGGATTGCCGCGTAAGCAAAACATGTATTCTCCTCTCAACAATAAGATGACTGTGACGTCTCTCACCCTCTTTCTCATATTAATTCACTCACTGTCAGATGTCACATTTTCGTCCGTAAAGTAAAATATCGAGGGCAGTTTATGTCCCTAAACTAAACTGATCGAAATTTGACGAAACAGAGCAATTCCATATTTTGGTCTTCAGATACGAATTTCTTGTTCTCGCACAATTAAAGACGGACTCGTCCGCCCCTTCCGTTCCGATTATTATAGCTCAGCCTTAAGTATCACGAACTGAAAAGGACTATTATGCCTGTTGTTAAGGGCTAAATGTTTACTCAAATAAAATAAAATACAAAATTAATTCACATTTTGTTAAGTTTTGATGAAACCACATTTTTTTGAAAAATTTGCTCTGAAATGTGTAAACAATCAGTTAATAGATGTTAATACACTTTTATAGGAAACGATTGAATTGACTTAAAAGTGATTTAAATTCAGAAAAAGTCATGATTAATATTGAAGTTCGGTAGCCCTATGTCCATGTCCATTTTAAGAGTTATGTGTTTCCATCACCTACGTTCATAAAAGTTGTGTCAATTGGCTTGCATCATTTTAACCGGTGTCTTCTACTACACGGTTAGAAATTTTGGGTTAGATTTTAATATTTTGAGGGTTACATATATGACAACACCAGAAAAATATTAAAATCTAATAAACTGCAAATATTAAAAGAAGATAAGTAATAAAGCAAATATTAAAAAATAATACTGATGAGATATTAAAAATTAATACTTTTTGTATTAAAAATTAATACAATTTTATATTAAAAATTAATAAAATCTTGTATTTAAAACTAATATAACTTTGTATTAAAAATTAATACAATTTATATTAAAAATTAATAAAATTTTATATTAAAAGTTAATAAAGTATTGTATTGAAAAGTAATAAAATAATGTATTGAAAATTAATAAAATTTTATATTTAAAATTAATATAACTTTGCATTAAAAATTAATACAATTTTATATTTAAAATTGATACAATTTTATATTAAATATTAATAAAATGTTGTATTTAAAATTTATGAATTTTTTTATTAAAAAATAATAAAATTTTGTTTAAAAAATTAATAGAATTATATATTTAAAATTAATAAATCTTAAGAAAAAAATAAAATTTAACAATTTTATGGATTTGTATTAACATTTGAAAAAATATGGAAATTCAGATGAATTCGAAAAATATCGAAAAGAAATACTTTCTGTATAACTTTTTGACTTGGAATACAAAATATAAGATAATAATGAATAAATCAAATTAAAAACTATACAAACCATTTTCATCGACCCACCAATAGACTAGGAAATAAAATTTTATTAAATTTTAATACGAGCGTATTAAAATGTAATACAGGCGGGTATTATATTTTAATACAAGGGTATTAAAATGTAATACAGAAGGGTTTGTTTTTAATAAAATTGTATTACTTTTTAATACATGGGTATTCGAATGTAATTAAAACGAGTATTACATCTTAATACAGTTAAAATGTAATACAAACGGGTATTACATTTAAATGCAAGTATATTAAAATGTAATACAGGCGGGTATTATATTTTAATACAAGGGTATTAAAATGTAATACAAGAGGGTTTGTTTTTAATAAAATTGTATTACTTTTTAATACATGGGTATTAGACTGTAATACAAACAGTATTACATCTTAATACAGTTACAATGTAATACAAACGGGTATTACATTTTAATGCAAGGGTATTCAAATGTAATACATGAGGGTTCGTTTTTAATAAAATTGTATTATTTTTTTCAAAATAAGGGTATTAAAATGTAGGAAAACCAGTATTAAATTTTGGTTTTAATTCCAAATGTATTAAATTCTAATCTTTTTGTATTACATATAGTAACTTTAAGACAAAAATATTAAAATTTAATCCAAAATAAATTAAAAATGAAAAAATTTATCCAACAACATTAAAATTTAATACAAAATATATTAAAATTAAATGTAATAATTTGAAAATATTAAAAAGTAATATTTTGTGTATTGCATACAGTTGTAATACAGGAGCTGTATTAAAAAATATCCCAAAATTTTTAACCGTGTAGCTTGCTTCTCTAACGCATCTTCATTATTCCGTTTTGGCAATGCTCAGTTTTTTTTTTTTTTTTTTTTTTTTGTGAAAAATATATTACCACCGTTTTTAAATGTTTGTATCAGTCGAGTGCTTTTGTTCGGCTTTGCGGAAGTAAAGGGAACTTAACGAAACAAAGCTGGCCTTCATTATTTTGTATTCAATGAGATTGTGTTTATTTACAAACTTTACAACTCACGTGAATGCACGCTGATGCTATTTGTTTTTGGGTTTTTAAACTTCAGTCTTCGAAAGTTTGGAAGAGTGGACTTAATCAGAAAGTTCATTAGATTGTGAATCAAGTAAAATCTGCAGGAAAAGTTAAAGTTTCGTCAAATAAATTTTGTTTGACAGAAGCTAGTACAAAGTGACACAAAAGTTGTCACATATACATAAATCCCAAATTGAGTGGTTATCCGAAATCGTATGCGATATCTTCAACTACATCTGCAGGTGCGATATTCTAAGCAGAACATATAGTGGTTTTGGTGCTTGACAGACCGGGCAGCATCTGCTGTTTTCATAACACTTTTCTAGGCGAGGAACATAACCTCGTAGTGTATGCCCAGTTGGTAAAGGCCCAACCATAATACGCGGAAGAAAATGTAAGCAAGTGTCAAAACTGAACGAAAAGTTTCCTTCCGATTTGTTAAGAAGAAAGAAAGAAGAAGAACACCCTTTAGAAAAAAAAGGAATGTCAGATTTTCGTACGTAATGTACGACTCAAAGCGTACATTACGTACGAAAAGGCAAGTGAGCGAAATTCATTTTGGGTTGGGTATACAAATCACATGTATGTATTTCTACTGTTTCGTAAGGCAACGTACGTTACATTCTTCAATTATGGTTAGCCCTTAACTCTGTTAAACAATCGAAACAAATATTTGACTTACTTGAGAATAATGTCTTGTTTACATGTAGGTATTTTGTATCTGCTTACTTCGCAAATAATAGCTTTGTTCGGTTTCTTTTTGTGCCCAAAAATTAAAACTGTCAAAATTTCTCAAATGAGAGAAGAATCTCTCTCATTTACCGAAAAGTAAGCGAACACTTTTTGTGTAAATACTTGAGAAACGTCAAATTCGAATTTTTGATTGGTTAGCTCTTCGCGGTAAGGGTTATCTTCAACAACAATTGCTTATGTCATTCGCTTTTGACAGAGTTCAAGTTTTTACCAGATGAAATTTCACTGGGTCAAAACTTGAAAATAAATGAACGAACAATTAGAACAGCTGTTATTTTCTTTCGTTCATCTCTCAGTACACGAACGCTTTTTGTGTTAATGTAAAGGTAAAAGTATGAAATCGAATGCAAACTGTTTGATTTTGGTACGCGAACAAAGCTAATATCAAAGAAGATGTGACATTTGCCGCCATTTTAAAAAAATATTGCACCCTTCGATAGGGTGATGATATTTGTGCAACTGTGGATTTCTCTTTAAAAAGAGGGTGGAAATATGTATATGTCTCTGACCCGTTATATAATGCATGTATGTGTGAGATATTTTTTTGTATCACCCTTTATTTATAGAGAGTTCAATCCAACGTAAAATAATGGCATCCAAAAACTCCGCCACGCGGAAGTCCGTCCATTTTATTAGCACTGACATATTAAATCCCATATTGAATCAGTTTCTGAACGAGCACTATGACACATTTCTGTGACACTGTGTTAGAATGGACGAAACTTACAATTCGCCACCAATGCTTTGTTTCACGAAAAGATTAGGATTTTCCACTCTCTCGCATATGTATTCTTCCAAATACCTACTTTCTTCTAAACCTGATCAACAATAGATCAACTCCGCTGAGTTTTACACATCCATCGGTGGATATGGATATGGATACTAAGCTGACTTTGTAGTGATGAATGTATGTATTTAACATATATGGTGCTGTCTGTAAGATTCTAAAATCAAATAATCACTTGGAATATGAAATAAACGCTCTTGCTTGCTTCTTGACATTTTAAATTGTCATTATGATGTCTCCAAGTATTTAGGGAGGATTGGAGTCTTAGTCTTTTCGTAGGAAGAGAGTTCTATAAAGTGTGTATTTAAGAACATGCTATTAAGCATCTCTCAGTACAAATATAGAACATGGTTTCCAGGAGCATAGTTAAAGTAACTTGTTGTGGCCATTGAACTTGTCTAAGCCTTTAAATAGAAATCGATCGAGTAAGTGTGAATGACCCAGTCGTTTCCTTTTCCTGCTTGAGCTCCGATTACTTCGCTCTAAAATACTGTATGGTTTATTATTATACTTGTAGAGTTCCAAAATATAAGGTCCTTTTGGGACAATTTCAATAGAAAATGATTAAAAGAAAATATGAAAGCAAGTGCGTAGGAATAAGTCTTCATTTATATGAGTTATGTGTGTGTGGGGTTAAGCTTGTTTGCATATATTATTTATTTAGCATTTTAATGAAGTCTATTTATTTATGATTGTCATAAATTTATATTCCCTTTTTTTGTCCTTCTCTCATTTTCGTTTAATAGGTTTTCCGTGAAAGTTTTGACATCCTTTTGCCAACAAACTGATGGAGTGCCTTTGGCTGGAGTGGTTGTCATAGGTGATGGACAGTCAGCACGTGCGATTGCTTTGTCAGGACATTCAATGCAGATACCAGTACTTTGGGCCAGAGGAGGAACAGCAAATATTCATAGTACGCACAGTGAGGTATATTGTTCAGATTTTATTTTGAATTTATACGTAGAACGATTTTTTGTTTGTTTTTTTTTTTTACTGAGGTTTTCATTGTTATGGTGGAAAATGTTTTTTTTTTATAAATAAATATTGAAGACGTGAGTTCATTAAACTAATTTATTTGAATTGTGCTTATTTTTTCGTATTCAATATGGAAATGTGAATTATAACGGCTCTATTAAAAAAAAAATAAATTCATAAGACTCATTAAAATGTAAAAAAATAATGCATTGAACGTTATTTTACGAAAAAGACGGAGCTTGTTTAAAACCTACCCAACAAAAAAACCAGCATAGAAATGAGTTGATTTGTTGTTTGATCACATTATTATTTTCTTTGGAATTCTATTATTTATCGGAAAGAATTTCTTTTTTAAGGCTTGCTGCTGACTCCATCAAAGCAAAGGGACCGGTACCTACCGGCTCGCTTTGTTCTTCCTATCACATTTTTGCTATTAGCAAACACAAGAAAAGGTTCCCTTCCATTGAGCATTAAACATTCTCCAACGTCATCCTGATAAAATGTTTTAAGAGGAACTCAAAAGCTTCCTTATCAACATTTTCGTAATCTCCTTTAATCGATACAATGATGGTGAGTCTCGATGTTTGGTCGGTCGAAGAATTTCCGGCTATGATTAGGTATAGGTTTGTGCCAATTAGACGTTAAAAAGACAAATATCTCTATAGTTGATGCAGAGGAGGAGATCTGTGTATTCAGTAGATGAGGGCGATCGGCGATGGTCTGTACATGGCAGACGATAAGATCAACTTCCGCCTGTAGGCCATCAGCTCTGTGTAGCTGCTTTGTTTGTTTTAAATCCAACGAAAGTCCTAACCTGCATTGATTGGATAAAAGCCAGCGAATTGATAATACAAATGTATTCTATTCCGAACCAATCATAACATAATATATAAAATGTGAAGATCCTTAGAGATATCCTTCTTGTTGTCCATAGTTATGTTCGAAAATCTGTTTTTTTATTTTTCCTCTTTCAAACAAACCTAAAATTATCAAAGACTTCAACCACACCAACAAATATGATCATCATGCCTAAAGGTATGCAACACTTTTTACAATCACTTCATTCCGCACTAACCGGAAACAGAAATTTAAAAACAAAACAAAAATGGAAGATGGAACGGTCGTTTTTGATGAAGGAAAATTCAAATAAAAGTCGTTTGAATAAACAAACATTTAAAAAAGAAACGGTTGAGGCCCGTTTAGTTGTTTTGGAAAAAGTTTGGTTCCATAATCTGTGTTTGTTCCTGGGAGCTTTTGTAAAAGTTTAAGGGATGATTTAATGATTTAAAACCCTATTTCCATCCTTAAATTTATCTTAAAACAGTATTTCAATAGCTTTATCACACAAACATCTCAAAGAAATTTTATTAAATTTCGTTTTTAATTGCTCCTTTTTGGTGATTCCTTGTCTTAATTTTTGTTTCATTAGACTCTCATAGGAAACAAAAATTCGTAAATTTTAAAACCATTTTACTCAAAACAGCTTTATATTATTTCCACCCATCTTCCTTGTTTTTATTGTACTTATCATTTTTTCTCATCTTAATTTTTCAATTTCCCGTTGTGCATTGGAATATCCTTTGTGCCATGAAGTTTCAGCTTCGTCATTTATTATTATACCTTGAATGCATCTCATTCCTCATTGGCTTCATGGTGGTATTTTCTTCTCTCTTCTTTTAGTACCATGCGACTCTTCAATCAATATTGCAACCATCAGCAAGGGAAATTCTGGAAGCAATCCGTGCATTATTCCTACAGGTAAGTTTTGCATCATCTCATCCAAAAGGACTGCCATTTTTTCACTCTAATCGACCAACTCACAGATAAAATAAATAAAAATGATTTTATTTTTTTGTATCTTTTTCCATCTGCATAAAATAAATAAATAAATCGGTAACTAGACTCACTGGCATTCGTTCTTTGTGCTATCGGATGTGGATGCAACGATGGTGCTAGCTGGAGTCGAAGGACTTCCACTTAAGCAGCCACCTCTTAAACCAACAATTCTTCCGCTACCACCAGCGGACGGAAATGTATTCAGGTGAGTAACGCCATTAAATAAAATATTGGGTATGCCACTGCTTGAAGTTGTTGAGTAAAAAGGAAGGGGCAATTGGGAACGAAACTAATGATGGAAGGTATTTTTTTTTTGTATTATTGTATCTTGCTTGTATAAATCGAACTAATTTATAGTTGAACATTTTTCCGAAAGAGGAAAAAAGATTGAATTTTAAATACGAGATATTAAGGAATTTTAAATAAAAAAAATTTAGTTATTGAAACCCAGAAAGGAATATCAGCAATTCAACTCATAGTCATGATGGTTAAGGGTTTCCTTGTGTTTTTGGAAATACAAAAAAAAGGTAAATTTTAAATGCTTAAAATGGTGGTGTGTCTTAAAATGTGGGGGATAATAATCGATGGCAATAGCAATTCGATTGTTATGTAACATGGGCCTCTTTAAATAAAACAAGTCAGCTAATTGTGCACGTTAGGAAAAGTACTATCATCTTGTTTTTTAAGTTTTTTTTTGTTTGCTAAATTTGAAAGAAAACACAATTGAATGAGGTAAAATTTTATTGAGTTTTATTGACATTTAAAATAACACTTAAAAAAAGGAATTTTAGTTTTCGTCTCTGGGTAGTAAGTATAGAACTTAATGTCAATTAGTCGATTGAACAAATGCTATTTCTCAAAAGAAACAGTTGAATCACGCAATAATACAAACTGTTTTTTTAGACGTGTGGTTTTCAAGAAGAAATAAAAAGCATATAATTTAATGTTATGGCCAAGAATTTTGCTTTATTATAAAGATAAAGGTTTGTTATTATCTTTTAAAAATAATTTCAAACAAGTGGCTGGTTGGAATAAACTCAGCCGAGAGGAACAATTTTCGACAACTTTTTGCAGCAATTGGGCCCGTATGTCAACAATAACACGACAAATATTCTCTTCCAAGGCGTCAACTGTCTCGGGCTTATCTGCGCAGACAAGCGACTTCACATAACCCCACAACAAATAGTCCAGCCGTGTTAAATCGCACAATCTCGGAGGCCACGCCACAGGCTAACGACGCGATATAATTCGCTCACCAAAAGTTTCCTTCAATAAATTGATTGTATCGTTGGCTGTATGGCATATAGCGCCATTTTGTTGGAACCAAAGGTCGTCCACATCAACATCCTATAATTCATAGACACGAAAAAGTCATTAATCATGGCTCTATAGCGTTCCCTATTGACCTGAACATTATAGCCGACTTCATTTTATAAAGAATTATGGACCAATGATTTCCACTGCTCTTAAAGCATGCAAAACAGTGTCTTTTTGAGGATTTAACGGCGTCTCTACAATGGCTTGTGGATTATGATCACTCCAAATACGAGAGTTTTGCTTATTAACGTACCCATTCAACCAAAAGTGAGCTTCATGGCTGAACAAAACTTCTTTTGATACGTCGCGCTAACCGAACCATTATTTTGGTAATAAATTTTGCATGATTAGTAAACATTGTTCAGGAGTAAGTCTATTCATTGTGAAATGGGAAACCAACCAAACTGAGCATAAACCAAGTGACAGCTGTCAAAAGGACCAACTCCGAAAAAAAGTATTGCCAGATTGAAAATCGCACGTCTAAGAAAAACCCTTTAATAATCTTATACTGTTGTCTCAACTGGCGTGTGTGACATTGGATCTAAATTATGAAAACACTTATTAGATTTACAATATCATTTAGAATACCAAATTCTTGCTTTACCATTTCACTTGATTAAAACCATTACAATTTTTGACAGTTGGTTTTATAAATAATTATTTGTTTGACATTTACGATTCCTACGACCGTGTTACGTAATAGAAAAACCCTCTTTAGCTATAAATTAGGATAGCAATCTGTGAAGAAACCTCAATGATCGTTAAGATGGGTTCTTGAAATAATATGCTCAGCTAACAAATGGAAAAAAGGAAAATTTAGTTCGAGAGAAGAAAATCACAAATTTTTTAATTCAGATTAAAATATTAGATGTCGGTCATCTCTACGGAAAATATTTTCTTTTCAGGTGATTCTTGTCGTCGTTCAATATCTATCAATTTATCTCATAAGTGTAGTAAAGTATGGGTTCACACGGGGCCAGGACAATGAACATTGTAACCTCCAAATTTGTTAGAATTGACACTTAAGACAGGTGAAACTGCTGCGAATAGACACTTACTTTCAACAATTTGACATTTGAGTACGAAGCATGATACACAAAACTGGGAGGTATGCTATGGTGTTGTTTGGAGGGAAATTAAATAAATTAATGTTATTATTATTATTATTTTCTGTTTTGACATTTGAGTTCGAAACGAGATCTTAAACGAGATCCAGACAACTCGTCTGGCAAATTGACACTCTCAATAACAAACAGTCGACGTCAATTTGTTGTCAATAGAAGCGTGTTCAGAAAATTGAGACCTTAATTCTGTGAGTACAAATTCTTTGACGAAAACATTTTATTTGTATATTTTGTTGCTCCAACCCGATTATATGGGTAAATGATGTTCCATATAGAAACATATCTGAAGAATCACATTTCCTAACTTATTTTAAACATCATTAAATACATCTTAACACATCAGTCACTGGTTATGATCAATATAATTTTGCAAAAATATATTGACTCAATAAAACTAAATCAATTCTATTTCTGTTATCTACAAAGACATTCGTAACAAAATCAATGTTTTAGCAAATTTTCGTAACATCTAACGATCAATACAGTTTTACAACCAAATAACACGCGCATATACCAAAATAATATACAAACTCAATAGAACCCAAGATAAGAAACATTTTGATCCTTTGGGTTCATATAAATCTCTTAATGCTATGAATTTAAGCTAAGACCACCCTTCAAATGCACTCAATCCACCCCCAGGAAAACGAATAAAAACACATAAAACTACATCTGAAGAACATCAAATCAAATAAATATCCCACCAGCTATACGCACCTACCTACAACAAACATCCTTAAATATTTCTTATTTTATCCTTCTTTGCGCGTCAATAAACCATTCTATTAAATCCCATCTACTAACTTCGTCGAGAGGGGGTGAATAATATAGCAATAGTACCTACTCCGAATATATAGTATTAAGGATCCCCATCACAAAATATTTATGTTAATGTGTCCTCTTACACAATATAAGACTTTTTGAATCCAATTCAAAATAAAAGTTTTGCTGGGATCCAAACGCTCAAACGCATACCCCATCGCCATCGCATCTCCATCTGAAATGAATAAAAAGAAAAATCTGACATCAATTCACTTATACCCATTAGGATTGGCTGATTCTAGCTTTACCATTTTTTGTGTTTTCTATTTGGCTAAGCACATTCAAGGTCAAGGCAAAACATTATCATGCGTTTTGTTTGTCTTAAAATATCGTCCTTGGTCCTCTTTACATGGCCTACTAATGGCATACGCTGAATAAATGCTGAATAGCACGACACATAGCTATAAATATTAACCTTGTTCTTCTTCTCTTTTTTCCTTCTTCATTTTTTCTTGGTTTTGCCCTTAACTCTGCTCTGCTTTGTATAATCTTGTCTAACATATCCTTATCCTCAGCAATTCTATCCTCCCTTAGCCTTAAAATGTTCCCAACGCAAAGGGTGCACAAAGGGATAAAAACTGAGAAGGATGTGTTTGTGTATTCTAGCGCTACAACACTGTGGGGCCATTAAATTAAAGTTATGTTAATATATTTGAATTTAAATAATTACAAAGGGAACAAAATATGCATACAAACAATTGTTTTAAAGCTCAGGTCAATATTTTATCTAACCATTTTGAATTCTTTCTCGACATGTCACATCAGTTGCTGGTTTATTGAATTGTAGCATACAAAAGCATGGATTTGACATTCGAGCTGTCAACATAACAAAACGTCACTCTTAAGCAGCGAACAGGGTTCACACGCAGACAAGACAATGAGACAATAATCAATTGTCGTGTTCGAGCTTTTTGAATGGGTTGGACAAAACAATGCCAGCCAGTCGATATTGTCCTCACAGATAACTCGGCAGGCTAGCTGGAAAGACAATATAATGACAATTATTGTCTTATCCTGGAAACAGTTGTTAGCATGGAACAATGATTGTCTTGTCTCATTTTCTTGGCCTCTGCATTGTCCCATGTGAAATCCGCTTTAAAATTATTGGCATAATGTCGTTGGCTTTTGGCGTAGCCCCTAATGGTGTTTTGTTTATAGTGATATTCCACCAAATGTCAGTTAAAAGAGAGAATAACATGACAGACGGTTATCACCTGTCAAGTCACTGAGATGATGAATTTTTTTTTTTTTTTGACAGTTCGATTACCATTTCCCATATCGTGAAAATGTCCAAAAGGTGGAAAGACCTTTATTTTAGGTTGAACGTCAAATTAGAAAGAGAACAGACCAACTTGTTTCTTGGAAACTCCCTTTCAAAGTATGATGGAAAGGTGGTATTAGATCATCGTCTTACAGATGAAATTCTTGTCAAAAAGGCGATGACAGGTGAAAGATAAAATAATTTTAAATGTGTAAGTTTCTCTTAAAAACTATTTCAAAGCCTTTAAACTAGCTGTTGACAACAACAATACAAAAAACAGTATAAGAAAAATTAGGATATCTAGTATATGTATGTGTATAAACTCAAATCAATTCATAGGTCACAAATAACGTTACAAGCAGAAGGAGTGACGATTTCAAAATAAAACGGCAGGACGGTTAAATTTCGTCATTTTGCAGTTTCTTGAATTCTTTAAATTCCCTGCTATCTTAACTTTAACTCCTGCTTTTCTTGATTCTTCGCGGAAATTTTTAGTTTAAGGACGGTTCTTATTCCTACTAAAGGAAGGAAAATATCAGCCGTTGCCGCGAGTTGTGCTTCCACGTCTCATGCTCATCTGCTCTTCATTCAATATTTTCAGCATCCATCCATCGTTTTCGTCGTAACTGTTGGACTTGCTTTGGCTGTTTCTACTCCCGAACCACAACCATAAACCCACGGCGATCTATTAGAAGCGATTCCAGTTGTCAAAGGTTTTTAAAGAAGCCTAGGGGTTGATATTATATAAAGTTAAAATACCATCAGATACGTACTTGATAAACAAACGTTTTGGTCGGTACAGTAGTTTGGTATGAATATTACTTAAGCAGGGTTCGGATTTCACTTCCACCGGCTTGCATTGAGTTTTGAGTTAATATTACTGACAAAATAATTTCTTGAAACTCCGGTTACTAGTTTGTATTGAAAGTAGGAAATAGGACGGCAGATCTGAAAAGTTCCCAAAATTGGAAGATGTTTTGAATGCATATACGAAGGTTGCTACGTCTATAGATATTGCAACACCAGGGTGAACAAGTCAAATTTGACATTATCAACGTACAGTGTCAGATTTTGAATGTCAATTCTGTGTTGTTAACAGTTATTTGTAACATTCATCAACATTGAAATTCGTGCAATGATTTTCTATGATTTTTGCCGATCAACTCACTTCGACTTTCGGTTATGAAGTATCGTCTCGAGCCACGTTTTCCGAACTCAATTTACTTCCCTAAAAGGCGAAAGATGTTTCAATTGGTTTCATTAAATTGCTAATTCAACTAATGAGCATTCATATTGTCAACGAAGTGGCAACAGAACAGTAGATATAGTGCTTGGTTGCTATCATAGGGTTGTGGGTTCGAACCCTAGTCTGAGCAGCAATTTGTCTATACTCCCCAGTGTAAACTGGATGCCACCCATGGGAATGTCGTGAGATAATAATTATCAACTGATTAAATCTGAATCCACTGTAGGAACAAAAATTTGTTCCTATATTTTCCTTTTTCTTCCCACATTAACATTCTCAAGTGTTAATTCGTCATTATCATTAGGGTGTAAATATTCCTTTTAGTGTGAGTGCATAGTAAAACAATTAAAAACAAGCTATGCTGAGTAACCTATTTAATATTTTTTTCTTACGTCACAATCATCTTATATTATTTTTTATTTCTTAAGTGAACACTATTTCCTAGAACTAAGAATCTAACCAAATTGTTTCACAAATATTTCAAGAACTTTAAAAGTGCTAACAAAGTCAGATTATTGTGACCTTGCAGACAAAGTCAGCATACCTTATTTATATATATTATATATTTTTTTTTTTTTTTGTAATGGCAAGAAATCCAGCTCGTAAATAAACCAACTCTGTTTCAGGACCTGACATTGTATTTAAAATCTATAGTACTCCCAATAAGAGTAGCGTTTGGTGCGACATCTATGGACGAATCTTACAAACACTTGATTGGTGCCTTAGGAGTGGTTTTTGTCTAAATTGCCATGGGACCAAAAACAACAATAGAAGACATTTAATGTAAAGTAGATAATACAACTAGCGCCGCCATCGACGAATTTCAGAACTAACAAAACACGTTCCATGAAATTACTATAAAATGTATATACATATGTACATAAATGTATAATGGGATAATACGGAAGACGAAAAAAATGTGTTTGCTTAAAATTATATTCGTACATCATTTTTGACATTTCACTTAACAAAGAACAAATCAACGGGAATGCACCAAATCATCTCTGAATTAAATTGACAATTCTGACACCTGCGGTTCTGATTCCGGCTCCAATCTTGCATTGTCTTTGTTCAGTTACATATGTATGTACATTATGTATGTTGCTGAAAATATAAAAAGAATTCTTCAAAAGCAAAGGAATGTTAGTCCAGCTGTAAAAAAACAAAATAAAAAGTGTGTGCGTGTAACCTTTACGCGCGATTGAAGTAAAACATCTTTGACGTTTATGACAAATATATCACTGAAATGATTAAATTTTAATTTAAAATAAAATGCACGATGAAACATAACACAGTTTCCGAGCAAACAAGTTCAAACTCTTTGTTTAGGAAGTGTTAATGTTCCGAATTTTGATAATACTGACAGTGTTATCAGATTACATTTTACCAGTTATTTCGATATACTAAGACCTACAATAAATAAGTTGTTTATAAACAGATGTCCGTTATTTTTATTTTTAGCCAAAATAGAATTTAAAAAAACATATTATTTTCTTCATGTCTATTTTTTTTTTTTTTACGAATTTTGAATGCTTTGGGAATATGTTGAATAATCATGCGAAATCTGACGGTATATCGATATATTAATTTTTGACGTGATAACGTCTAATAAATCGGTTTGGAGCAGCACGCACAGACAAATGTCACAGTCACAGTCACAGTCACACTGACGTTACCTAGCTGCTTTGATAGCATAGAAAGTCGCTAAAGTGGGAGTGGTGGGTGTTGGGTGGTTGGTTGGTTGTGGTGGGAGTGTGTGTGGGCAGCCCGGGGAGGGGTAGTGTCGGGAAGAGGAAAAATTGTCAAAAATGGTGGGTGGTTGTAGCTGAATTGGGTGGTGAGACAAAATTTGTCAAAACTAATGGGTGGTTCCTTGGTGGCTGTAGGTGGGATGGGTGTTTGGTGTTGGGGGAGTTTGGTATGATTGGGGGATCGTGGGGGGTGAATTGGCAAATATGGTGGGTGGTTGGTGGTTGAAGGTCGGTGGTTTAGGTGGTGGGGATAGTTGATTTGATTGGGGGCGATGAAAAAATTGTCAAAAAAGGTGGGTGAGTGGAAGGTGGTGGCAGGTGGGGTAGGTGGTTGGATTTGGGCGATTTGGTGTTGGGAGGGGGTGAGGGAAAAATAATTGTCAAAAATGGTTGGTGGTTGGTTGGTGGCTGTAGGTGTGATGGGTGGTTGGCGGTGTTGGGTGAGTGGCAAGTTGTTGTAGGTGTTATGGGTGGTTGGATTTGTTTTGAGGGTGTAGTGAAGGGAATTGTCAAAAATAGTTGTACTGGGGAGGGGGTGGGGGTGAGGAAAAAATTGTCAAAAATGGTGGGTGAGTAGCAGGTAGTTGTAAGTGGAGTAGGTGGTTGAATTTGGTGCATGGGGGAATTGTCAAAAAGAGTGGGTGGGTGATTGGTGATGTTTAGGAAGGGCTGGCTTAATTGATAGAGGAGGAACAAATTTTTAAAAATGGTGTACTGTTGGTTGTATGTGGGGGTGGTAGGTTGGTGTTCAAGGGGTGAAAAAAATTAAAAAAATGGTGGGTGGTTGTAGGTAGGTTGGGAGGTTGGAGGGATACCTATACACATGAAGTGTTTTGTGAACTGGTTATCACGTAAAATTATCGTCCGTAAACCGACTTTACAGACAACCATGTTTTTTTTCACACAATAATTATCGATACTGTTAAAGAATATCGATACGGTAAATATCGATATTCTTTGTCACTTGCCCATCCCTACATTGATCAAAACACACAAATGCTATGGAGCACGTGCACGAATGAGTAAGATTAAAGTATTTATATTCTCACTCGTTCGTGCACACGGTGTGCTGATGCGAGCCATCGCATCGGTGCCACCATATTGGAATAGTGAGCATTACTTCCGTCAGAAAAAAAAATCTGAGTTAATCCCTAGTTAGTCGCGCCTAAAGAAGTTTTACTTAAAATTAACTGCAAATTTTCACACAAAATATCAGAATATCCAGCTGTGGCAAATTATTGCGATTGTTCTCTTTATTTTAAAAAAAATTTTCAGAGAGACACGACATTTCGTTTCTTTGGAACTTTGAAATCTATTTCCTGACAGCTTATTTCGTCTTTTTCAAAAAACATCACAATTGACAATTTCGCTGTAAGTCCAGTGGTTTCATTCGCATGCAGTGGTTTAGCACTCATAAGCTTAGCATAAATATATTTTTAAGAGGTGGTATACCCTAAGCGGTTTTGACACGATTTTGAGCTGGAAATACACGACACAATCATCGCACCGTTTATCGTATAAAAGTTATGTCGAATGCGATGATTGTATCGGGTGTATGTTCACGATATGATCCGCTGTACCGATATCGCGTGGTCGAATGCTGTCGAGCGAAAACCAGGTGTCGTCTTCTTCTACTTTTATGAAATCGTAAGTAAATCGTATGGAGTGTGTGCTTTCTGTACGATGATTGTATCGTGTATTTCCTGCTTAATACTTCTTGAACAAACTCGTCTTCTATTTTTAATAGTTGGCAAAATCAAAAACACATTTTGTCGAACTCTCTTGCGGGACCACCCACAGCAGTGAGTGTTTCAGTTTTTTTTTTTTTTTTTTTTAATTTTTATTACGCATTTAAGGCCATGGATATCCCATTTATTATTTCTTTTATTTTTTTACCAAAGTGTGATACTAAATATTTAAGAATTTGTTTTTTTTTTTTTTCAAAACTTTGGTTTTACGAAAATTGAACTTTGGTAATAAAGAAACACTTTTTGGTCCCCCTGTCTATCACAGCTAACTCTAAAAAAAAAAAAACAAGACCAAAATTCAACCACCAAAGACTTTATAGACTGTCATGTTTCGCTAAAATGCTTCTACGAGAAAAGAAGCTAAGTAAGATAATATAAATGTCGGAGCGGATCCTTACAAGGATTATAAATGGATAGAAACCATAAAAGGGAGGATAACCACTCCGATACCAAACCCCTTACCAATTTACTCTATTCGTTTTGGGTTTCAGTGGGTTTTTATATTCATAAGTTGTTAATATAGATAGCAAAGCCAATTCAGAAAACTTTACAAAAAAAAAAATACATATCCTTTTGCCATGAAAGGAGCCAGAGATATAAAAAATGAGTCTTCTGGTATGTATTGGTTCAGTATACAGGAATGCGAAAGACCTTCATTCAATTAAGCTTCGCATTTAAATGGAACTTTAAGTTAAAAAGATTTTATGAGTTTGGTTCAATTAGAAGCACGATAATTAAAAATTCTGATCCTTCTTCTAAATATAAGTAATATAATGTGCATGAATGTGTATGTGTGTGTTCTTGAAAATGATTAAAAATTAATGACATTCACACGATAATCATTTTGAAATCTTATTCCATTGGAATTATGTCGATGCGATGCGAAAGGGACGAGGACAAAAGCTCGAACATTTGCAAAAATGAGCACAAGGTGTGTTAGAAAACTGAAAACAAGGACACCAAGATGTACATGCATATATTATGTTGATTCTTCGGGTGGACACATATGTTTTTATGAAACGAAAATGGGCTGGTTTAATACCAGATTAATGCATAGAATAAAGAATTTTTGTTTTGCAAAGAGGGCACCACCTTTTAAACCAAGTTTAAAATTAAATAAAATGCACGACTGGGTCGCACGAACTTGCTCTAATGTGTGACAGTGGCCTAGGGGCTTGAGAGTTTGATAAAAAAAAATGTTTCAAAATTCCATTTTATTTTTTTAATAATTTTGAATTTATGAGAATAAATTTATATAAATCTGTCTAGCAGTTTTTGAGAAAGAAAGTTTTTTTTTAAACTTTTTGCAAATATTTTTCAAAAATTTTTCAAAAACGCCAGCTCATAGGTATTCAGCAAATGCTTTAATTTATAATTTTTGTAAAAAAAATTAAAAAAAAGTTTTCAAAATTCAAATTTTTTAAACCTTTTGTTTTTAAAATGCTTTTAAAAATACAAAAAAATCCTTTTTTTAAATATTGGTATGCAGTATAAATTCAGCGACTTACACCTATAATATGTGTACAATTTGGAAAGTATCGGTTGAGTCGGGCGTTAGGAAATAGCGCCCAAGGAAATATCGCCCAAACCGATTTGGAAATAACGCCCAAAAAATAGCCGAACAAATTGTTGTTGTGTTTATTTTTCCATTTTGGGTGCTATTTCCTTGTTTTAGTTTGTTTTTATAAAAGGCAATACTGCCCAAAATATGAGGCCGAACTGGTGTAAAAGGAATTAAAGCCCAAAAGTAGGAATAACCGCCCAAAAGTGCAAGTACAAAAAGAAAAAGCACCCAAATAGGGGAAATATCGCCCAAAATTTTATTTTTCAAATAAAAACTTGTATACTATCTACCACTATTTGCCTGCATAATGGGCACAAACAGTTTTCCTCATTATTTGCCAAAGCTTGACCCTGCAATCTCATAAAGCAAACGTTACACATTTTCAAATGCCTACAAGGCTCTGATAGGCAAGCTTTAAAAAAAGACCTAGGGCACTTAGTATCCTTAGATAGTCCATATGTGTTCCATATGGACTCGTGTTGAAAAGCCTCAATTACATCCAGGGGCGTTCGCGGAGATTGAAGAAAAATTTTCGATGACAAATATTGTAAGCCTCTTCGAAGTTTTGAATAAACTAATTCCGAAGTAGATTCCTGATTGCTGCAAAAAAAAAAATAAATTATAGTTACAAAATTTGTCAACACAACCTACATCGCGGGGGGGGCGACGCGGGTGACGCGGGGCGACGCGGGGCGCACGCGGGGGGCACGCGGCTTTGCGACCGCAGTGACCAGGCGGGAGCGTGCCGTCTGCGAAAGGTAACATTTACTTAATCATTTGTAAATTATAATTACAAAGTTTGTCAAAACAACCTACATCGCGGGGGGGGGCGACGCGGGGGACGCGGGGCGACGCGGGGCGCACGCAGGGCGCACGCGGGGCGCACGCGGGGCGCGTGCGCCCCGCGTCGCCCCTCGTCCCCCGCGTCACCCGCGTCGCCCCCCCCGCGATGTAGGTTGTTTTGACAAACTTTGTAATTATAATTTACAAATGATTAAGTAAATGTTACCTTTCGCAGACGGCACGCTCCCGCCTGGTCACTGCGGTCGCAAAGCCGCGTGCCCCCCGCGTGCGCCCCCCCCCCCCACGCACCGAATTTAATTTCCAAATCTTAAGGATATTGTTCAATACACTTTACAAGAGATTAAGTAAATGTTACATGCTTCAAAATTGTTTTTGGGTGATGAGAACCAAACATTTTTACTTAAAATAGTGATTGGAAATTACGCCCAAAATTTTGGAAATATCGCCCAAATATTGCAAAAACAATTCCCATATAAAATTTTTGGGCGATATTGCCATTTATTAATTTGGGTGATATGGAATTTTGGGTGTTAAGCCCTAACTTTTGGGTGATAATTCCTTCTTTTTTTTTGATTTTGGGCGTTAAAAATTTTTTTGGGCGGTATTTCCAAATCGGTTTGGGCGATATTTCCTTGGGCGCTACTTCCTAACGCCGTTGAGTCGTTTTCGAGATAGTCGAACAAAAAGGTCCTATGGAAAGTACCGTTCTTGGACATTTTTTAATACTTTTTTTCCGCCATATGATTGGTCGTACCTAAAAAGCAAAATGATTTTCTTACATCAAAACTGTTAGAGCCGTTTTTGAGAAAAATCAACTTTAACGTAACGGTTTTAATATGGCAGGTACCGTTAGTTTTTGAGCTAAAAAAATTTGTTTCACTTTCCCCTCTGTACAATACCTGAAAAACTCTATATACCAAGATTGAAGCAATTTCGCGCACCCGTTTGGGCTTTAGGTGTCTATAAATACAGACAGACAGACAGAATTTATAGACCATCTTTTTTCGTCTTGACTATCATCGTAATGTCATGTTTGATTGTTATCTCAAAACTTTTTTTTCGACAAATGTATAGCTTGCCTTTTAGTACCTATAATCGCAAGTAAAAATTAGGTAGCGCTTCAGTCGATTTTTAATTTAAAAAAAAAACGTATGAGCAAAATTATGTGTTCAAGCTTATCATCACTCCTTCCCTAGCTTCGCGGATTCCTTGCATACAGTTCCAATTAAGTGGTCATACCTTATTATAACTTTTGTCACCGGGTAGCTTAAGAACCCGCAAAATGAAACCAAAATGCGTTGAAACAAAACTTAAAACAAAAGTAAGCCAGTTCGGGTATGTTAAAAGTCAACTTTTACATATAAAATAAGGCACAGGGAAACTGGTCCCGAAGTCAGAGGTCCCGAATTTGACTTTCGGTACTTATAACCCACTTAGGTAGGTCATAATCCCCGAATATGAATTCGGGACTTATGACTCACTGTGCTGGGTCATAAGTCCCTTTTTTATTTCGTTTCTAATGGGACAAAAGTCCCAAATGAAACCATATTGTAAATTAAGTTCTTTGACAACATAATAGATCTACATATTTGTTTTTATTTATTTATGTACCTACAAAAAATTTTTGATATAAAGAAAAAAACAGAACAATTAAACATGAATGGTTTAACGGTTATGTACATATGTCCGCATGGCCATATGACACTCCATCAAAAAGTCATCGTACTAGATTTAACATTTTTAGGAACGTAACAACAAAATCTTAAGCCATACATTTTTATTTATCAAACCGAAATATTTCAAATCAAAAAATTTTATATGATTAAGTATGATGAGCTTTAACAAACAAGAAAATGCAGCATGCTTTCTAGCAAGCGTAGCGAGCGCAAAAAATTTTGCCCAACATAGAATCAGTTTGAGGTGTGAAAAAACAAAAATTCGCGAGAATTTTCTGTTAGCGTTGAACCTTGAAAGCTAGCTAAGGATTGAGTTTCTTTCTATTGCCTAGCACTCTATTTTTACTGTTATGAGTATGACAGCAAAAACCATGAAACTAAAAACTGTCCAATAATTTTTTTCTGAAAAAAATTACCAGGCGGGTCAGAAGTCCCGAATTTAGTTTTCGGGACTTATAACCCATCATGATGGGTCAAAAGTCCCAAATTAAGATTAGGGACTTATGACTCACCATAATGGGTCATTAGTCCCGAAAGTCAAATTCGGGACTTTTGACTTCGGGGCCAGTTTCCCTGCCCCAACCGATCCACCTGGCTTTAGAACTTTGGAGATTAACTCTTCTTAACCTATTCACTAGCCTAAAAAAATTTTAAATTTTAAGTTTTAATGAAAATTTAACTTTAAACTCTTTGTCTTTTTAAGTAGCATTTTCGAATGATTTCCTAGCGACAAGACATTTTTTAAGCTCGGCTATAACGCTTACCTCCAATATGAATAAAGGTTTCATTTGTTTTCCGTATTCTCATATATAACGCATTCAAAGTGTAATAAATGTATGTAAATCATATTTTTAAATCCTGGACAAATATCTGGGCGAGTATAATTGTATCCAATCAGTCAAAAGTTGAAAAGGCCTGAATAAAAATCGTTCAAGCTTGGTTTGCTAGTTTGGCAAAGCTTTCTTTAGCATTATATTGAAATTCTTTATGCAAGGTACCAACCATTTTTTTAACGAGCGACATTGAATTCATACCGTTCGTATAACAAGTGAATCCTTGAAAAGGACCTCAATGCTCAAACTTTGTATGCGATGCGATGAAAGTATATTTTAGTGTAACCATGTAAAGAATGAGAGTTCCTCTAATATAAAAAAGAAACAATTATTAGTGGCACAAAAAGTTTTATTTTTTATCTTCTTCTTCTTCTTCTATCTATATAACGGGTGATTTTTTAAGAGGTTTAGAACTTTAAAAAAAAAAAAAACACAAAAAATTCGAAAAAAATGAATGAAATATTTATTTGAATCGATAGTTTGAACCTTGCAATTTAATGTTTAAAGATAATTTCACGCAAATGTTGACCGCGGCTGCGTCTCAGGTAGCCCATCCGCTGAGTCCAATTTTGGCATACTCTTTCACACATATCGGCCGGTATCTCACGAATGAATGCATGGATGTTGGCTTCCAGTGCGTCAATCGAAGCGGGCTTGTCCCTATAGACATTAGCCTTGACATACCCCCACAAAAAATAGTCTAATGGTGTCAAATCGCACGATCTAGGCGGCCAATTGACCGGCCCGAAACGTGAAATTAACTGTTCACCAAACTCGCCTCGCAATTGCGCCATTGTTTCGCGTGCTGTGTGGCATGTGGCACCGTCTTGTTGAAACCACATATCATGCAAGTCAAGAACTTCCATTTCGGGCAAAAAAAAGTTTGTTATCATCGCTCGGTAGCGTTCACCATTGACAGTAACGCTGCGATTCGCATCATCTTTGAAGAAATATGGCCCAATAATGCCGCCGCGCCGGTCCATAAACCGCACCAAACAGTGGCTTTTTCGGGATGCATTGGTAGCTGTTGCAATGCTTCTGGCTGATCTTCACTCCAAATGCGGCAATTTTGCTTATTTACGTACCCATTCAACCAAAAATGAGCCTCATCGCTGAACACAATTTGAACAATTTGAACATTTCGAACCGAGCACGAACTTTGATAGTAAAATTCAATAATTTGCAAGCGTTGTTCATTTGTAAGACGATCCATGGTTAAATTGCAAACCAAACTGAAGCTGTTTGACAGTGACACAAGGTACTAAACACACGTCAGCTGTCAAAACCAGTGTTGCCAAAACCAAACCAGCTAAAAAATCACCCGTTATATAAATCTTCTTCTATATATATAAAAATGAGTTTGATTTATGTTTGACCATTTATATCTCGAGTTTGACAACACCGAATTTGATGATTCTTTTTTTGCTGAAAAGGTATTTATTTGCACCAGGTTTGTCTGTAAAAAAAAAATAAAACCATGTATGCTACGTATGTTTCATATGTTGCAAATGCACTTGCTACCATATGCAATCAATTAATGATGGTCGTACAGGGCACTCTGCACTTAAATTGCCTTTAAACATCCAGGTAAACGAAGCGCCTACATGTAATATTTCTAAAACGTGTCGGCAATGGCCAAAGTCTTGCAACAGTGTAAGATTATTGTATGGGATGAGTGTATAATGGCACACAAAAAGTCACTTGAAGCTTTAGATCGAACTCTGAAAGATTTGAGAGATAGCCAAGTAATATTTGGCGGCGCTATGATATTGTTGGCGGGTGACTTCAGACAAACTTTGCCGGTAATACACCTATCGACTACTGTGAATGTCAATGCCTTAAATTTTCTTCTTTGTGGATATATATGTTAAAACACTCACTTAAGTGATCCATCTGCTGCAGAATTTTCAAAGCAGCTGTTGGATATTGGAAATGGAAAAATTTCCGTTGACGTTGATAGTCCAAATGGCCAAATAACACTGCAAATTTCTATTGTATAAGGAATTCAAAGAAAGAATTGGTTCAAAGTGTGTTTCAAGTATTTCGAAGAACTATAAAAATCGTACTTGGTTAAGTGAAAGAGTTAAAGGCAAAAATAAAGATGTCGCTGAAATTAATGCATCTACTTTAGAAGAAATAGATGGAAAATTTGTTGCCAACAAATGAGTTGATGCAATTATAAATGAGGATGATGTAGTGAATTATCAGACGGAACTTTTGAATTCGATTGAATTGATTTACCGGGACTGCCATCTCATTATTTAGCTCTAAAAATTGGAACCCCGATTATAATGCTGCGTAATATTAATCAATCTCAACTTTGCAATGGCACTAGACTAGCTGTAAAAAAGTGAATGAACAATCTAATTGAAGCTACGATTCTTAGTGGCAAATATAAAGGGGAAGATGTTTTGATCCCAATAATTCCATTGATTCCACCTGATTTGCCATTTGATTTAAAACGTCATCAGTTTCCTATTCGCCTTGCTTTTGCCATCACTATAAATAAAGCCCAAGGTCAGTCTTTGAAAATTTGCGGTATTCATTTATCATTTCTCATGGTCAACTGTATGTTGGGTGTTCTAGAGTAGGGAAACCGTTCGCACTTTTTATTTATGTAAAAGATGGTAATACAAAAAATGTTGTTTATAAGAAAGCATTAGAATAAAATGTTAGAAATTTTAAAAACGCATTTTATTCAAATGTTTTCTATCTGCTCCATTAAGTTTTAGTATTTCTCCAGCCTGACGAATTGAAAAATTTTACGACTTTTTTTATTGGGAAATCAGCTCAGCGAAGTGGGCATGGGTTGAGAAAACAAACAGTCAAGTATTGGAATTGAGATTTGTTAATCGTCATGGCGAAGGCAAGATGAATTGGGAACTGAATTCGTTTAAACTCAAAGGGTATATATCTGTTAGGATAATTGGAATTCTCGGAAGGAGAACTAACTCATCTTTAAATTTTCCGTTGAGTATGGTCGCGGGCATCACATCACTCATCAGTTTTCTTATCACCAAGCGCGTTCCATCGCATAGTTTTGGTTGTTTTAGATTTCGAAGCTGATGACTACCGAGCCCGCTTATATGAAATGTAAGATATTTAAAAAACGAATTTTATTCAAAGTTTTCTTTCTATACCCTTTAATTTTAGCATTTCTCAATATATACGCCTCTTGACTAAACTGAATTTTTTTTAGAGTCAACAGCCCATTGGAAATCTGCTCAGCGAAGTGGGCATGGGTTTGCTAGTTTATTTATAATTTGAAGAAAAAAATTTAATAAACTGTTTTCCAAATATTAATTTTTTAAATTTTTTTTTTTTTAAATGCTTTTAAAAAAATTATTCAAAAATATTGGTAGGCAGTACAAATCGAGTTACCTACACCTATATATGTGTGAAACTTTGAAAGAATCGGTTAGGTTGTTTTCGAGATGGTAGAAAGCAAAAAAACGGTCCTATGGAAAGTACCGTTCTTAGACATTTTTTAAAACTTTTTTTCAGCCATATGATTGCTCGTACCTAATATCCAACACTCATTTTTTTAAATCAAAATCGTTAGAGCCGTTTTTGAGAAAAATAAGCTTTAACGTAACGGTTATAATATGGCAAGTACCGTTATTTTTTGAGCTTAAGAACAATTTTAATATCCCCTCTGTACAATACCTAAAAAACTCAATATCCGTTTTAGGATCTAGAGGTGCCAGCAGACAGACAGACAGACGGTATTTGCAGACCCAATTTATTCGTCTTCTCCATTATCGTAATGTATAAGTGATTGTTATCTCAAAAAACAATTTTTTCCACGAATCCATAACTTCCCTCATAGTACTTTCGCAAGTAAAAATGATGGCTAAGGGACGGTGGTCAAATCACGGTCAGTGTGTAATGACGGACAGTGTAGTTTCAGCCTTACCAATGTGAAGTAAGTTTCGGTTTTAATTACATTATGAGAGAGAAGAACGAAAAACAACAATTTGACATTTGCCAAGTTAAAAGAGAGTTAAGCCATCAAAACGAAGTTTAGTGCTTCTATTCTTATTTTCAGCCGAACAAAAATCAGTGTAAGTAGGTATTATGTTTTTATTTGCTTGATTTTTTATTTGTTAAATTATGTGCTCTATATACATTTACGTAAATATATAGTTTACTTATTTTTTCAAAAAATAAATTTTGTGTTTTTAGTAAAACAATGTTTAAATGGTTGCTCATGAAATTGGTTAATCACGGTCAGACGACAGTCATACATTTTTTTATGTTATTTTTACTTTTTCGATTCTAGGATGGCTAGAGGCTGCAAAAAAAACTTCAAAAAAGGCCCCCCTGGTCGGATACAGGAGAAATTTTAATTGAAAAAGAAAATAGAAAAGAAATACAAATTTCAAAAACACGTCAAACCTAAAAAGAGAAAAAAGTCGAAAAGCATAAACGTAGAATATTTACATCAGAAATCTCTGACGAAGATAGTATGGCTCAAAATGACAATTATGATGTCGAAAGTGAGACAGGCCAAAATAAGTGTTTGGTCTATGATGATTTTGGACAAAACAATCAGTTATGGTTTCGCTGCACATTGTGTGGCACATGCAGAGTGATCAAAATGGGAGTCACTGAAGGGTATAAATGCGATATATGTATGTTATGTACCTATCTAGTATTTTGCCAAGTGTTTTTATTCATTACTAGCTTTTGTCCGCTACTTATACTATAGCCTAGAGCACGCAACTTATAGTTGTCCGTGAGAGGAATAGTTCGTCCTGAGAAAATCATTGTGAAACATACTCTCAAAACGTGAAATTGATGGAAATGGGTGGTATGAGTGGTATAAAATCTACATACTTTACCAGCTCCACATCCGGTAAGATTTTTGGCTTCTGTATAATTCTATTTCGAAATAACATAACTTTTAGACGGCTTCAATTGCATAGTTTGAGGGTTAAATTCTGAAGCAATATATGTACCTAATCGGAATGCTCTCTTTCAAAACGATGTTACGATCGAGGAGAAATAGAGTTAAGAAACTCTACCGAATAAGTGCTAGCATCGGTTCCGTATAGAACTATGTTTATGGACCGGTATACCACCGGTAGTCTCCTTCAACTTTTTCCAAAGAATTGATATTTATGGCAGCTCTGCTTCATCAGTTTTGGGAGTACGTATTGCGCGTTCACCAAGCCAATCATTGTCATGACGTTTACATTGTTCTTCGTGCCATTCTATATGGTTACATTATTGTTCGATTTCTATTTTCGCTGAATGAGATGAGTCTTAAAAGTTTATTTAAGGTTTAAAAGTGTGTTTAATAAGACAATTATTTAGAACGACTAACTTATTTCTATTCATGTAAAAGGTTTCCAATAAGAAGTGTTATTTTGATGTAACGATACACGCTTCAACAACGCATTGAAATTATTAAAATTCACAATAAAAATGTTGAAAACTTGGCAGAGACGTATCGTAAAACTCAAAAACTTTTTGGTCGTCGTGAAGCACCTTGTCGGACCGCAATTCAGAAATTGATGGAAAAATTTGAGCTGTTGGGACAAGTTAGCGATGTAAAGAATATAACAAATGCTGCTGTAGCCCAAAGTGTGGAAGAAAACCCAGGTTTGTTTATTCCTCGTCGTTGGCAATCCATTGAGGCCACGTAAAAGATAAGGTCTACGCCAAAAGCCCAGCGTCAATTCAAGACGTCAAAGATTTAATTCGTGAAGCTATTGAGGGCGATTTGGTGATGAAAAGTTTCATGAAAAGGATATTGTTGTGTAATCGTGGCCTTGGCGGCCATTAAATTGATATTGTTTTCATTATTAATGGCAAACTTTCTTCTGTGCATTGAAATAAAAATCTGATTTATCTAAAAAAAAAAATGCAATTTTTCTTTGAATATCAAAATAACACCTCTTATTGGAAAACTTTTTATATTGGTAATGTGGCGCTCGTTTTATGATTAAAAACGCCATTATGTAAGTGAGACAGACGCTCTCTTCCTTAAAAGTTTTTGCGTTAAGTTCATTGAATAACGTGCGATTGGAGTAATATAAAAAAAAAAACCAGAATTAGATATTTTTGTGCGATCAAATATTTCTTTCACAAACGATCAGAAAAGAAATTTTTGAAAATAAGCATACAAATTAATCAGCGAAATACCGAAGAAACAAATAAAATGACAAACAAAAAAAAGTTAAGAAATATAAGTGCTCCATTATTTTGTAACTATAGTGTAGAATAATAAACATAGGGTAAGCAAATCACACGAATGTTATAATATTATTCAACTAAAATTTGCACAGCATTCGGATATCGGCTAGACAAATGGCGCTTAAGCTTGAATTCACGAACTGGATAATATATTAACTTCACAACGCGCCATGTTGGAATTTTTAAAATTTCAATAGTTTCTTACCAAAACAAAAATTTCACAATAAATTTCAAATGGAATAAAGGATTATCTTGGCGAGTTATAGTTTATGTCACCCTTGCTGCATGATAGTTGCCGTTGCTATTAATGTAGTTTAGCTTTTGGAAAATAATCTTCCAAAATAAAAAAGAATACAAAACAATAATTAGCAAAACATATAGTTTTATTTTTTGTCCCAAAAAAAAAACGTTACTTAATCACATTTTATTTTTTAAGTACAATCTGATGATATTTTAAGTTTAGATAAGGTCAAGGCCAAGTCCCTTTAAAAGGTCACCGGCAATTGGAAGACTTCCTAATAAAGAAGGTTCTGGTTGTGGTTGGGGTTGGGGATTAGGAACAGCCATTGCAAGTCCAATAATTGCGACCAAAACGATGAATAATAACTTGAACATTTTGTTTTTTTTTTTTTTTGCGTGTTAGCTTTTCGATGAAGAATAGAAAACTGATGGTTTTTTAAGTTAAACTCCCTTCCTTTTATACTCACCAAAAAACACAATTTCAATGTTACGTAATACAGTCTCGACTATGTTGAAATGAAATGTTGGTTTATGTTGTTTACAAGAATTTGTGTAAGCAATTGGTTAAATATTTAAAAATATGTTCGAAAAATGTTAATACTTACGTAGGCACATAATTTTTTGTTGTTAAGAATAATAATATATTTGGGTGCTGCGTAAATCATTTTTTATGATGATGTTTTAAGGAATTGTTGAAATAAATACATGACGTGTCCATAAATTGCAAGAATACAAGGAATTTATTTCAGGGTGATCGGTGTAAAATGCATCAAAAAGCTAGAGTGAGTAAGGTTGGGTTCAGAAAAGAACAAAACCGTAAGTGAGAGGGGTCTATTCCCCCGGTTTGGGAGGGAGTGCCAAATTTTCTAAAAAAAAATGAAAAAATGACGGCCACAACCAACAAACCTCACCAGCTAGGCTGGGTCCCTATAGCCAATGGCCTCCAGTTGTACACACTTAGTTGGTTGAGATCGCTCTCCACTTGATCGCGCCACTTAAGATAGGAACACTGATGCCTTTTCGTTCATAAGCTCCACATCTCCCAGCCATCTAACCTATAACGTATTTTCAGCTTGTTGACCAGGTCAATGTCGCTATATATCCCGTACAGTTCGTCTTTGAATATTCTCCTCCAGACTCCATTGATACATTAAAGAGAGTTATATGATCGCTTCTCGAGAAGATTATGATGATTGGCTGAAAGAACGACTCCAAGATTATTTTTGGTGACTTTAACGCGAAGATCGGAAAGGATTTTAACTATGGGTCGACAGTTGGAAAACAGAGCCTGCACAACAACACTTCCGGTAAGGGGTGGCTAATCGATTTTGCTGCGGGGCAAAGTGTCATCCAAAGGGTATATAAAGCATTGGTCTATGTAATTCATAAAAAGATCGATGAAGACTTTAGAGACAAGTTTGGGAATTTTCAAGTAGATGCGAAGTCGGTGCTGAGAATTCGAAAAGGACACTTCTGCAGACTGTTACACGGCGAAGACAACTGACTAATTGCTGTCATACAGAATGATCCATTCGATTTGGGCGATGATGAACAAAACCTTCGTCCACCCGACCAAGAAAAATTTTGGATAGCCATATCTTAACTAAAGTCCATCAAGCAACAAGGCTTCTGGGGCTGATGGTTTCACGGCTGAACTCTTCAAAGCAGCTGCAGATGACTTGGTGAGGAGCATACATCAACTCATCTGAACAATCTGGTCAGATGAAAGCATGCCTGACGAATGGAAATGGACCCGCAGCATTGTGTGCCTTATTCACAAGAAAGGAGATACTCTAAACTGCGCAAACTACAGAGGAAGGTATATTGTATATACGTCTCCTAAATGTCGCCAATAAAATCATGTCGGCCATTCTGTGTGAACGCCTGATAACATTTTCGCACGTGAACTGATTGGCCACTATCCAATGTAGTTTCAGACCCGGTAAGTCAACCGTCGACCAAATTTTCACACTTTCACAGATTTTAGAAAAGACTCAGGAATTTCAGATAGATACTGACCATCTCTAATCGATTTAAAATCGATTGTGAAAGCGTGAATAGGGAAAAGCTAAACTATACAGAGCGATGTCACAGAACAGTGGCTAAACTCGTTTAATTCTGCAGGATGACTATGAGGAACTCGCACTGTTCTGTTAATGTTGTTACGATTACCATCGCCTCCTTTGATGTTGAGAAAGGAACGAGACGCGCTATCATGTAACCTCTTCAGTATTCTTCTTGAGGTTATAGTCAGCAACTCGCATTTTATTACCAGCCTTACAATTTTTATAGAGTTGTTCTATTACTTGGCTATGCTAAAGATATTGACATGATCGGAAGACAATGGAATGCCTGCGCCACCTTAAGCCATTTTTTTTTTTAGAAACTTGCCACTCCCTCCCAAAGGGGGGGCATAATAAACCAACCCAATTTAACTCACTCTAGCTTTTGGATGCATTTTACACCGATCACCCTGAAATAAATTCCTTGTATTCTTGCAATTTATGTATTTCAACAATTCCTTAAAACATCATCATAAAAAATGATTTACGCAGCACCCAAATATATTATTATTCTTAACAACAAAAAATTATGTCCCTACGTAAGTATTAACATTTTTCGAACATATTTTTAAATATTTAACCAATTGCTTACACAAATTCTTGTAAACAACATAAACCAACATTTCATTTCAACATAGTCGAGACTGTATTACGTAACATTGAAATTGTGTTTTTTGGTGAGTATAAAAGGAAGGGAGTTTAACTTAAAAAACCATCAGTTTTCTATTCTTCATCGAAAAGCTAACACGCAAAAAAAAAAAAAAACAAAATGTTCAAGTTATTATTCATCGTTTTGGTCGCAATTATTGGACTTGCAATGGCTGTTCCTAATCCCCAACCCCAACCACAACCAGAACCTTCTTTATTAGGAAGTCTTCCAATTGCCGGTGACCTTTTAAAGGGACTTGGCCTTGACCTTATCTAAACTTAAAATATCATCAGATTGTACTTAAAAAATAAAATGTGATTAAGTAACGTTTTTTTTTTGGGACAAAAAATAAAACTATATGTTTTGCTAATTATTGTTTTGTATTCTTTTTTATTTTGGAAGATTATTTTCCAAAAGCTAAACTACATTAATAGCAACGGCAACTATCATGCAGCAAGGGTGACATAAACTATAACTCGCCAAGATAATCCTTTATTCCATTTGAAATTTATTGTGAAATTTTTGTTTTGGTAAGAAACTATTGAAATTTTAAAAATTCCAACATGGCGCGTTGTGAAGTTAATATATTATCCAGTTCGTGAATTCAAGCTTAAGCGCCATTTGTCTAGCCGATATCCGAATGCTGTGCAAATTTTAGTTGAATAATATTATAACATTCGTGTGATTTGCTTACCCTATGTTTATTATTCTACACTATAGTTACAAAATAATGGAGCACTTATATTTCTTAACTTTTTTTTGTTTGTCATTTTATTTGTTTCTTCGGTATTTCGCTGATTAATTTGTATGCTTATTTTCAAAAATTTCTTTTCTGATCGTTTGTGAAAGAAATATTTGATCGCACAAAAATATCTAATTCTGGTTTTTTTTTTTATATTACTCCAATCGCACGTTATTCAATGAACTTAACGCAAAAACTTTTAAGGAAGAGAGCGTCTGTCTCACTTACATAATGGCGTTTTTAATCATAAAACGAGCGCCACATTACCAATATAAAAAGTTTTCCAATAAGAGGTGTTATTTTGATATTCAAAGAAAAATTGCATTTTTTTTTTTAGATAAATCAGATTTTTATTTCAATGCACAGAAGAAAGTTTGCCATTAATAATGAAAACAATATCAATTTAATGGCCGCCAAGGCCACGATTACACAACAATATCCTTTTCATGAAACTTTTCATCACCAAATCGCCCTCAATAGCTTCACGAATTAAATCTTTGACGTCTTGAATTGACGCTGGGCTTTTGGCGTAGACCTTATCTTTTACGTGGCCTCAATGGATTGCCAACGACGAGGAATAAACAAACCTGGGTTTTCTTCCACACTTTGGGCTACAGCAGCATTTGTTATATTCTTTACATCGCTAACTTGTCCCAACAGCTCAAATTTTTCCATCAATTTCTGAATTGCGGTCCGACAAGGTGCTTCACGACGACCAAAAAGTTTTTGAGTTTTACGATACGTCTCTGCCAAGTTTTCAACATTTTTATTGTGAATTTTAATAATTTCAATGCGTTGTTGAAGCGTGTATCGTTACATCAAAATAACACTTCTTATTGGAAACCTTTTACATGAATAGAAATAAGTTAGTCGTTCTAAATAATTGTCTTATTAAACACACTTTTAAACCTTAAATAAACTTTTAAGACTCATCTCATTCAGCGAAAATAGAAATCGAACAATAATGTAACCATATAGAATGGCACGAAGAACAATGTAAACGTCATGACAATGATTGGCTTGGTGAACGCGCAATACGTACTCCCAAAACTGATGAAGCAGAGCTGCCATAAATATCAATTCTTTGGAAAAAGTTGAAGGAGACTACCGGTGGTATACCGGTCCATAAACATAGTTCTATACGGAACCGATGCTAGCACTTATTCGGTAGAGTTTCTTAACTCTATTTCTCCTCGATCGTAACATCGTTTTGAAAGAGAGCATTCCGATTAGGTACATATATTGCTTCAGAATTTAACCCTCAAACTATGCAATTGAAGCCGTCTAAAAGTTATGTTATTTCGAAATAGAATTATACAGAAGCCAAAAATCTTACCGGATGTGGAGCTGGTAAAGTATGTAGATTTTATACCACTCATACCACCCATTTCCATCAATTTCACGTTTTGAGAGTATGTTTCACAATGATTTTCTCAGGACGAACTATTCCTCTCACGGACAACTATAAGTTGCGTGCTCTAGGCTATAGTATAAGTAGCGGACAAAAGCTAGTAATGAATAAAAACACTTGGCAAAATACTAGATAGGTACATAACATACATATATCGCATTTATACCCTTCAGTGACTCCCATTTTGATCACTCTGCATGTGCCACACAATGTGCAGCGAAACCATAACTGATTGTTTTGTCCAAAATCATCATAGACCAAACACTTATTTTGGCCTGTCTCACTTTCGACATCATAATTGTCATTTTGAGCCATACTATCTTCGTCAGAGATTTCTGATGTAAATATTCTACGTTTATGCTTTTCGACTTTTTTCTCTTTTTAGGTTTGACGTGTTTTTGAAATTTGTATTTCTTTTCTATTTTCTTTTTCAATTAAAATTTCTCCTGTATCCGACCAGGGGGCCTTTTTGAAGTTTTTTTTGCAGCCTCTAGCCATCCTAGAATCGAAAAAGTAAAAATAAAATAAAAAAATGTATGACTGTCGTCTGACCGTGATTACCCAATTTCATGAGCAACCATTTAAACATTATTTTACTAAAAACACAAAATTTATTTTTTGAAAAAATAAGTAAACTATATATTTACGTAAATGTATATAGAGCACATAATTTAACAAATAAAAAATCAAGCAAATAAAAACATAATACCTACTTACTGCTGGAACACAATGGAGCCGGAGTCGGATCCGCGAACGCAGCCGTATCGCATGTCAAAATATTGAATACACACGAATTCAATGTTGTGAACACAACGAGACGGATCCGCAAACGCAGCCGCAAACGGCGACGGACAAGTTGGCCAACTTTAATAAATACGTGATTATTTTTGACATTCCATACAAAAAAAAACAGAGCATGCAACGTGCTAATAAAATCCTTTTAGAAATTAGGTCAGGGTACAAATGTACAAAATAGACTATACATGATGCGATATATGTTTTATCATCTATTACATGCATATATATGTATGTTTTTCAGTGGAAATTGTAAGAAAAAGGAGGAGTGCGTACGACTCCATTGTGGGCACTTCTAATTAGGTACGTACGGCATGCGATACGGTTGCGGATGCGGTTCCGGTTGCGTTTTTCTATTGTGTTCCAGCAGTCACACTGATTTTCGTTCGGCTGAAAATAAGAATAGAAGCACTAAACTTCGTTTTGATGGCTTAACTCTCTTTGAACTTGGCAAATGTCAAATTGTTGTTTTCCGTTCTTCTCTCTCATAATGTAATTAAAACCGAAACTTACTTCACATTGGTAAGGCTGAAACTACACTGACCGTCATTACACACTGACCGTGATTTGACCACCGTCCCTTAGCCATCATTTTTACTTGCAAAGGTACTATGAGGGAAGTTATGGATTCGTGGAAAAAATTGTTTTTTGAGATAACAATCAATTATACATTACGATAATGGAGAAAAAGAATAATTTGGGTCTGGAAATTCCGTCTGTCTGTCTGTCTGTTGGCACCTATAGATCCTAAAACGGATTTGCTTCAAACTTGGTTCTTTGTATTTATTTGGCAATCCCGTCCCTCGTAAACGTATTTTTAATTTTTGCTCTAGGCCCAAAAATATCGACATATTTGAAGAAATTTGATTTTCTCAAAAACGGCTCCAACAATTTTGATACAACTTTCAGAATGCTGTTTTTTAGGACAATCTATCTTTTGGTTGGCAAATATTTTTCGGAACTTGTCTTATAACGATTGCTTTCAGAGAACCGGAATTTTCAAATCATGTTTTCTCGTTAACTATACAGCCGAGTTCAATAAAATTTTGGACTCACGAAATAATTTTTAAACCTATTTATATAGAATTTCGAAATTCTTAAAAATTTGATTTTTAATATTTATTTTTAATTTGGGTTTCCAAATATTTTGGAAACGGGTGCATTGATTTTTTTTTAATTATTTCCCCAGATAAAAACTACAAATTTTCTTAAAATGACCTACTCAAAACAAAACAAAATTCAAAAGTATAAAAGTATAAGTATAATATACATTATGCAGCCACTAAGCAATTATGTAGGATAAGGACAAGTTTGTGGGACCCAGTGGTGCATCTTATTTTTTATTGAAATCGCCAACTTGCAGCATAGAATAGCTGCATTAGCTCTGCTGAGCTGCTCAATCAACTGATATTTTTGAATTTTCACTTGCGTTTCACTAAAACAACTCCTTTTTACAAAAATAGATAAAACAAAATGAAAAGGATAACAGTGTTATTTGTTTGCCCTTCAATTGAAATTATATTAAAAGTGGCGTACGTCTAACCCGGAGGTGAATTTGATTGAATATCATTATTGAATTCAGCCATGAAAGATAACTGCGTTGGCCATACACTGAGGAAAACCAATGAGAATCACAAAACCATGGACCTAATAAGTATGGACTGCTAGGAGCCAACTTCACGTTGGTTCCAAATTAGCGCCCAATTTTCAAGGTGGTCAAATATGGAAACTAAATTATTTTGACAGATGAAAAACAGCTGACTGAGGAATTGCGCTTTTTTATTTTCATTATAATTTTTTTCAAGACATCCCAGCATTTCTAGAAAGATTAAAAATTAGGCAATTATTTGAAGAGTACTTAGAACAAACCTCAACAGGTTCAACAATGTCTTGGAGTTTAAGTTTATCTCTAATATAATACTCCAAATCACCTTTCTGAAAAAAACCTTCTGCACGTATTCTAGAAAAAAAACTGTATTAATAATTATTCCATCGGAACAAGATCAAATGTCTACTTAATGGAAACCTCCTTGTCATCCGCAGTAAGTGGGAATGCTTTCATATTCAAAAGCAGAGGTCCACCAATAAGCTTCTCGACTTCTGGATTTGCGATAAGGTTGGAAGACATTCTGTTTAGAACCTCTCCAAAGTTTTTTGCCGTGATAAAATCTGATATTTCAATATGATAACCTTTTTCACGTAACATCATTACGGTGGTAATAGAGCAGAGAATTGCCACCAATCTCATAAAAATTACTTTCGGCCGTTAAAGTTGCACGTGAATAACGCCCTATAACACTGCTGACGATATTAAAAAGGTCACTTGCAATGAGTTTTATATCGTCTGGGACATGGCCAAAATGAAATGCAAGCATTTTCTTATCATTTGTGGTTTCGCATAGTTTAAACAATGCTTGTAGATCAACCTTTCCATTGACCAAAAGTGGGACATGATCAATGATCACAATTTGAATCATATAATCTGCCAATTTACTCTTCAAAATTGCTTCTAACTGAAGTCCAGTAAACTGTAAACTAGTAAACTAGGAAGCCCTGAAAGATTAGAATCGTTATAACTCTTAGAGCTAAAGATCTCTCTTGATAAGGTGTACAAACGAACCAATGGGAACTTTCTCAAATCTGATGAGATTGAGTGGCTTCCTGGAGCTCCTGCAGGAGTTTCTTTCCTGTACGCTTCATGCCAGCGTTCACTTCAAGAACGGCGAAATTCATCTCATTGGCTAAGGCAAACACTGCGTTGGTTTTCCCACTAGAAGTTGGTCCTAGCAGAACAACCGAATTACAAGAGGCACTATTGCTATTGCTTGAATCATTCAGGTCGGAGAAGAAAGAAATTCTTTTAATTGATTAACTGGGGCGACATTGGCCAACACTTGATCGGAGGACATCGCTTTGCATTTTTCGGTGAACAGGAGTTCTCCATTCGGTGCTAACGGAGGTGAGGTGGCTTTTCCTACTCGGCATCTGGATCGAATTTTGCTTTCGAAAGCGAAAGTCGATTCCTGCTGCAGGTCACGGCAAAAGAATCAGTCACTTTAATATTTATTATATAATATTTTATTTAAAATAACTTTTTAAAACAACTAATTAATTAACAAACTTAATTCGCGCGTTTTTAAATAAAAAAAAAACCATTAAAACCATGGGCAATAACTTATGTTGTTAGTTCCACGCGTATTATTATCAAACTAAAAAAAAATATTCTGTCAAAAATTGCAATACGTTTCTTGTAGGGAAATATTTCACAACTTGAAAAGTAAGGCGCTATTTTGGCGACACAGATTTCTCACATATTGTATGGAAAGGAAAATCAACTAGCAGTCCATACTTATTAGGTCCATGCACAAAACAATGTTTTCAATAAAATCCTCATGAACTGTTTTGAGTCCCAGAATTTGAAATCTTGAGCTGAGATATCGAGCTGGGAACAGAGAGAGAGAGAGAGAGAGATGAAAGGATGCAACCAGACCATCCTGTACTATAGGAAGAGTTAAAGTGTTGCTGCTGACAACAGCTTTCGGAAAACAAAGATTGCTTCAATATCGTTTGAAATACTTATGAGAAAAAAAACTGGGACACTTCCGTTATCAGAATTTTCTTAAAATTCGCACCGAAAGCTACATTATACCCACAAGGCACCCGCCTGACGTGACACCTAGAAAGTTTTACCTATCAAAATCTTTGGTATTGTTTTACAGACAAATAATAATTTGATCGTTCCTTTTTAAGTTTTGTTACTTTCCATGTGAAATACTTGAGAATAATTTTTCTGCTTGAGATCAGGCTCAGTTCTGAGGAACTGGGGTAAGGCTAAGGCAATAAAAGGATAAGTACAACTCATCATGTGTATAGTTTGAAATATTTTGCTCAAAGTAATCAATGATCATCCAATCTCTTGGAAGGTGTGTGTGAAGCTAGTGAGAATCATTCTCCTATAAAAGAGGAATTTTGCTGTTTCTTTTTCATCTAAAGTATGTGGATGTCGATGCCTTTTTTTCAGTTGTTCAAAATGTCAACAACAAAAAATCGAATTTTCAATACGCATGAGCAGTTGTGTTATTTTTAAAGCGTCACAGACAATTTTCAAGGAAGCACTTTAAAGCACACACAAAAATGTTTAGTTACATTTACTCTTATTTTTTCTCAATAATTTTGATTCCAAAAATTTTTCAATATTTATTCAATTGTTGGCTATAAAAGAGCAAATAACAAAAAAAGACAAACTCTATGAAACTGTTGTCGCCAGCCTAAAAATAAACGCCATCTATCAGCGAGTGCACTTTTCTTTGTTTTTATCTATTTGGAAGCACTTTTGTGTGCATTTTTTCTTGCACTTTCTTCTGTCATAATTTAACTTTTCGTTGATTTTTTATACCCTATTCCATAGAATGGGTATATTGTATTTGGTGTGGAATTTGTTACATAGAGAAATAATACCGTTAGGTATAGAAAAGTATACATATATACATATTCAATCAATCAAAATCAAATCAATCAAAATCGAATCAAAAGCCTAAAAGCTGAAATTTGGTACATATAATCTTTGGTTCAAGAGTAAGGCTAAGTTCTTGAACCGGCAAAATCCGCCCACAAACACGCCCACAATCGCCATTTTTGTTGAACAACCTCAATTTGGTAGAATTAAATAATTTTTTTTGTACAGTTACGATAAAAGCATAACACTAAAATTTTGCACACGTAAACTTTAGGTAAACTTCCTTCCAATTAAATAAAAAAAATTTCAGTTTGGGCGTGGCTAACGCCCATTTTTCATACAAAACCATCAATATTGTTTTTATAAAATAACAATTGTTATATTTAAGTGAAAAACATTACATTTTGTGGGTATTGCTTGCACATAAACATCTTGTGTATGATATCAAAAAAATTGATTTTGGGTGTGGCTGACGCCCACTTTTCACTAGAATTTAAAAAAAATTGTTTTTGTAGATAGACGGTATTTATAATGAATCTGTAAGCCAAAATTTTGCGGCTCTTAGTAGAAACTAAAAAGTTTGTGTATGAAAAGAAATTTTTGATTTTTGGGCGTGGCTTACGCCCACTTTTTATGAAAGAACAAAAAAACGTAGTTTTAAAAATTTAAGGTAGGTACTATCAATATTCAATTTAAACCTTTTTTCTTCCATTCGTTATTTGAAAATATATCTCTACATTTTATTGCGTACATTTTTTTTTCAATACGCCCACTTTTAAAGGCGTGATTTTGGTAAAATACCTTTGTTCATGTAGTTAGTGCTTCAAATTTTTAAGACACGCCTACTTTTAAGGGGCGTTTCCGTCAAAAGTCGTATAATGCATTAATTTTTTTAACGTTTTTTAACTATCGGTCGCAGTTTTGAAGTAAACAGATGAACACTTGGATTTATATTCCTTGGTAACGTAGCAGAGTGGGGTCCAAGAATTGTTAAGAACACCCATAATCGCTATTTCCATTCAAAATCTAATTTTTAAAAATTTGAGTTTTGTGTTGTTTTGTTCAAATCGATCTGCAAGAATAAGATTGAATGTCACTGAGCTTATACCAATTGCCTTGGCAATAAAAAGTTTTAACTTTGGGCGTGGCGCACGCCTTTTTTTATTGCGCCAGCACAGCACTGATTCAACATCACACCACACAAAATTAATGTTATTGAATTTTTTTCCGTCTGCTAAAGAAGAATTTTGTTTCTGAAACTGAAACATCGGCTGGCTGCGGGAGCCGAACGCATACACATACAAAAATATAGGGAATAGGGTATCCAACAGTTCGTTGCAAACGTACTGTAGCTCTCGCTTATGTTTAATATAAAAGACATGTGAATTCAGATTTCATTATCATTTTTTAACAAGATAGTAAAAGAAAAATAATTAGTTTTTTAAAGCTCATCGTTGTCCAAAATTAATATTCGATATTAAAGATTTGCTATTAAAAAGTATTTTATTTGAATTTTCTTTTTTTTAAATTTATAATGTTCTTATCGAGAACAGAAACCTTGTGTTAAATATTTTCAAATACTATTTCAAGTGATCTTTATGTATTTAAAAGTGTAAAGAAAAACTTACCACTTGCCGGCTGTCAGCTGCGGATGCTTGAATTTCAAGAGAAAATAAATACAAATTTTAAAATAGTAACCTTAAAAACATAAGTTCTCCACGAGCCAACTACAAAATAAACATAAACATGAGAGAGTTAAGGGCCAACGATTACACCTTGAATTAAACGAAGCTTATGTCATTTTCTTACGAAACAATCCGCTGTGTCAAATGAACAAGCTATCGATCATAAGCGACGGATAAGGACTTATGTCAGTAGTTTGGAAGCATAGTAATTTTTGGTGGTACAGTGGAAGGCGGTTATTGCGGACAATATTTTTAAAGACTTCGAGATGTCCCCCGGAATATTTTTTTATTCGGTTGAGGATGGCCGAGAAGGAAAACTTTTAATTATCTGTATTTAAAGTAGATTGTTGCTGTTTTTCCGAGGTTGCAACGTATTCAAGTACATGCCTCAATCTGAAGGTAGTTCATAAGACCTTCACAAAGTTCGTCTTTTAGCGAAGTCCGATCCCAATTGAATTCGGAAAACTCGGCTCGGAACGATATATCATAACCAAATGTTGAAGCAAGTTGATCGGCACAATCTCGTTAGAGGAAGTCGAATGAACCATCCTCGGCCTTTTCATTTTGGACTTCGGATGCGGCTACGTCAAGGCAGTTATAAAGCCCGCTCTACCCTTGAAATCCAGTTAAAGTTTGCCACACTCAATTACAACTACCTACTCTTAGCGGTTTCCTTTTTCTTTTTAGCTATTTCCTGAATGGCCATTGGTCGGTACAGTAGTTTGGTATGAATATTACTTAAGCAGGGTTCAGACTTAAATTCAACTGGTTTGCAATGAGTTTTGAGTTAATATTATAAATTCTTGAAATTCCGGTTACTAGTTTGTATTGAAAGAAGGATATAGGACAGCAGATCCGAAAATTTCCAAAAATCAGAAGATGTTTTAAATGCATACGTAGGTTGCTACGTAAGTCTTTAGATATGACAACAGCAATGACCAATCAGAAGTAGTCAATTTTGACATTATCACCGTAAAGTGTGATGATTTTCTATGATTTTCGATACGAAAAAAAAACAATATGTAAGATTTCTTGTTAATAAGCATGGTGGCTGGGATACACTTCTAGGCTCCAGGGTCCTCTGCAAAACACAACTTCCTTTGGCTAGCGGCTTGCATTCGTAGTGTTTGTCCAGTTGATGGCGGACAACGGAGAAAACTATGTCAACAGTTATTATGAGTAGGTATATAGCGCTTAAAGTTTCCTTATTGTTAACATCACAAGTGTCAAAGTAAAATTGACATATGCTGCCATTTACAAAAATTGATATTTTTAACTTAACGCTTAGAAATTAACACATATTCATTTATTCATATAAGCGCAAAAAGAGGCATATGTATAACATAAAAATGAAATAAATCGCTGACAAATTGTATTAATTGCCAACAAATTTTGAAAGATAAATCTTTTCTTTCTGACATATGGCTACCGCTACCGCAGCTGGATCGGGTGTAGTGTACAATCTGGAAGTTCAATTTTTGATCACTCTGTAGCATTTGGGGTGGAATATCGGTTATAACGCCGCGAATATTATTATCCAAGTCGTCAATTGTCCTTGGCTTATCGGTGTAGACCAGCGACTTCGAATACCTCAAAAGAAATAGTCAAGCCGTTTTAAATCGCACGATCTTGGAGGTCACAGGTGGAAAACGCGATATTATGCACTCATCAAACGTTTCCATCAACAAACCAATTTTGGTACGCGCTGTTTTACATATTGCGTCCCTTTTCTTGAAACCAACCCTCCCCCTCCAAGATCATGCGATTTAAAACCGCTTGACTATTTCTTTTGAGGTATTCGAAGTCGCTGGTCTACACTGATAAGCCAAGGACAATTTACGATTCAATTCAGGAACGAAAAAATCATTGATAACGGCTATATAACGTTCTCCATTAACTCTAACCATCCGGCCGGCATCGTTTTTAAAGGTGGATGTAAGGACTAATGATTCCATTAGCCCATAAGAAAAACTGTCAGTTTTCTGGATGAAAATTGATAAATTCAGGCGTCAAACGGTTCATGATGAAATAACAAACCAAACAAAAGATAAATCACAATAATGGCAGAAGACAAAATGGCTGCCATTGATAACAGTGCTACCAACTTAAAGCTCTATACCTCTAAAAAAAAACCACCATTTATATATTTACATGCTGATGTTTTGTTTTCGTTAAGTTTTAAGTCAACAATCTAGGTTCGTCATTCGTCAATAATTGCTGTAATTTCAATTTCAATTTACCTATTCTTAATACAGTTATTATTTTGTCGAAAGGATTTCGGTTTTTAATTCGATTTACTGTTTTATTGCTCCGGTTGAACGCAATGCTGCTTTTTTAATTTTAAAAGTCTATCAAAGCAATTATATTTCAAGATTGGATTAACAATCCCACTTAAAACATGAAATATTTGTCAAACAGCCTCAAGGTTTTGAAATTATTCCAACATTTCCTAAATTATTAAAAAATATCACTTTGGTATCGGGTTTTCCTTTGCAATTCCTTGGCTTTCGTATGTAATTCTTTTGTCCAGTCAGATATATCTGATAAAAAAAAAAATTGGCGCCCAACATGAACCAAAAACTTTTGAAACTCAATATTCGTTCTTCCTTCGTTTACAATCTGTTTTTTTTTTTTTTTTTTTTTTTTTTTGTGCTATTTTTTGATCATAATTTATAGACACCAGGACCAAAAGAGCAGCACGACAGCACTGTAAATAAATTGGAAATCCGAAGAAAAAATCATACCCCACAAAAAAACATACAAAAAATGTCAGCATAATAATGCTTGCGTCCACCATTATTGGTGTTGTGGCCTCTTTGCAACAATTTATTAGAAGTCCTTCTTCATTATATATACCTTTAGGCCAAGTCAATTTTAATAGGATACGAGCTTGTTATACCTTTTCGTTTATCTCCGTATGTCCTTATGCAAAGCTTTGAATTTGAATTTCATTTGGGTGTTCCTTCCCAACTGCTGCCGGAAGGAATTTCACTTTCAAGGATATTGTATTCTCCATTTTGTATTTGCCATTTAGAGGATACAATTTAATGCGCTCGTATATCATGATACTGACTCTGAATAAGTAATAACTAATGGAACAGAAGATGTAACATAAGGGTTGCTTTGCTTGGGTGGGACACTATAAAGACTGGAGTTGAAGATCGGTGTAAGGAGTAACTTATAGTTGAGGTTGATTTGGAAGGTGGTAAGATGCAGGAAATGCATGCAAAACTATTTGTTTTGAAAATGTTGTATACAATGTTGTATGTTTCGGAATTTGTGCAAGGGATTACTTTGGGAGTTTTGTTTTGGATAAGTTTGGCAAACGAGTTGCTTTGGTGTTGGTATATACTATAAAGTTTTGTGTAACTTGATTGCAAATGTGGTTTCCATGAAATATGAAATATGAAATGATAACACCGACACATAAGTTTTAGGTGTTTCCTTATAAACACAGTTCTGGCAGTTGGAATAATTACACTTGTTATTGCAAGTTTCAGGAGTCAGGATGTTGACTTATGTAATTCGAATGAAACAAAAATGTGTAAGGTTTTGTTTTTTTTTTTTTTTTTTTAGTTTTACGAAATTTCATTTTAAGGATAAATGTTTTTTACTTGAAACAGAATTATTTTTGATGGTGTTGCTTACTTATGACGTTGTTTAAAGCGCCATTTGCATGATTTTCCATCATTGTCAAAGGTTTAAGGCCAAAACATAACTTAATGTCAGAAATGTTCGCACTACAGCCTTTATGAATTTTGGCGCAATATTTTAATGAAATTTCAATTTATTGTATCTAGACATTGTCTATTCGTATACGCATCTATTTTAAAAGTGTCATATTCTGTTGATTGACTTACTTCACGGTTAAATGGGATACAACTGTCTTTGGTATGCTTTGTTGTCTGGCAGGTGCATACCTCAAAATTTCTCTTGGTCCTGGTGTCAAAATGTCTTACATCAAAAATATGTCATCAGTGTCGACAATGGTGAAACTGGGAACACAATTGCATGCAAATAGACATTACTATGACAACTGTCTGTTTTGTTGTTTGCAAAACTCAACGAAACTGAACGAAACGGATAAATTTATAAAAATCTGTGGAGCGGTTTTTAAGAAAAAAAGTGTTTTTTGAAAAAATTTTTGAAAACATTTTTAAAAAAATTCAAAAACGCCAAATCATAGGTATTCACCAAATTTTGAAAAAAGGTAATATTTTGAAAACTGCTATTTTAGCATAAGTATTTAAAAAAATTTCAAAAAATTCGAAAGCAAAAAAAAACGGTCCTATGGAAAGCACCGTTTTAACACATTTTTAATTAATTTTTATGTCAGCCATATGATAGGTCGTACTTAAAAAGCTTGAGGTTGTTACTTGCGATTATAGGTACTATCAAAATCGTTAAAGCCGCTTTCTAGAAAAATATACTTTGACGTAACGGTTATATGGCAGGTACCGTTATTTTTTGAGCTAAAAAAAATCTCATTTCCCATCTGTACAATACCTAAAATACTCTATATATACCAAGTTTGATGCAATTCGTTTGGGTTGTAGGATGTAGGTGTCTATAAATAGATACATACTGACAGTGGCAGATCCAGAGGGGGGGTCATGACCCCCCCAAAACCAACAAAAATAGTTTAAAAACATCAACAAATTAGGAAAAAAAAATAAAACTTTAAAAATTTTGAAATTATTAGACTGCAAATAAAATCTTAAAGACAAAGAATTGTTTAAACAAGCTTGAATCATCCTTCGTTTTATTTAAATCTTATACCGTATAGGTACCGACGTCAAAGATAGGAACATATTATCCTCATTCTCAAGTTGCGCCTTTTTGTGTAGCGTGTGGATAACTTTTTTCCTACAGCATTTCGATATGTGACGCGATGATGAAAGTTATAGAATATTATAATACCTTTCCAACGAAATATAGTTTTACGAGGTACCAATTTTTCTTCATGGGTCCACCTTCAATGGATAAACTGGATTACCCATTTTTTTTCAACTCAGCAACCTGTGAGTTATCCCTCATGAATAAAGTGTCTCGGCATAGACACTTTGATTTTATAATTCAAATAGTGATATAAGTGCAAGTCTATTTCGGAGTGTTTTTCCTGTTTCATTATATAGGCCGAATTGCTTCAAACTTGCTATATAGTGTTTTTTAGGTATTGCACAGAGGGGAAATTGAAAATTTTTTTTGGGTCAAAAAATAACGGTACCTGTCATATAACCGTTACGTTAAAGCTTATTTTTCTCGAAAACGGCTCTAACGATTTTGATTAAACAAATGTGTGTAGCTTTTTAGATACGACCAATCATACCTGCTGAAAAAAAGGTTTTAAAAAATGTCTAAGAACGGTACTTTCCATAGGACAGTTTTTTTTTTGCTTTCGACTATCTTGAAAACGGCTCAACAGATACTTTCGAAATTTCACTCATATATAGGTGTAGGTAGCTCAATTTATACTGCATACCAATATTTAAAAAACATATTTTTTTGTGTTTTTAAAATCAATTTAAAAAAAATTAAAAATTAATATTTTGAAAACTGCTCATTAAATTTTTTTCAAAAATTACAAATAAATGTATTTTCTGAATACCTATGAATTGGCGTTTTTGAATTAAAAAAAAATTTAAAGTTTTTCAAAAAAAACTGGAGGAAAAACGAAGAAATGTGGATACTTCCTTTGAAAAACTTTTTACAGAAGCAAAGGAGATCGCTGAGGATTAAGATGTTGTTCTAAGACAACCCAGAATTATTTCAAAGCAAATTCATCGAACAAACAATCAGCCAACTCAGTCTGCATCTGCAGAGGAGTATTTTCGAAGGGCTGTTTATATACCCCTTCTAGATTTTGTGTTGACTGACTTAAAAGATCGTCTCTCCACCGATGTGCTAGAAATATTTCAGCTAGGAGTTTTTTTTGCCGCAAACAACTTACTCCGAAGCTGATTTGGAATCGGTGCGTGTAACAGCTAATACGTACAGTCAGCTTTTTTTTTAATATCGATGAAATCATTACGAAATTTGCTAAATTTTTCTTATATATTTTAGGTACTTTATATGACACTACACTTCACAATCTAAAATTGGGAACCATTGAGCAGCATGACCCCCCCCCCCCCCCCCCAAACAGAATTAATGGATCCGCCACTGCATACTGACAGACAGGCGCATGAAATTTGCTAACCCACTTTTTTCGACTTCTCCATCATTGCAATGTGGTGATTGTTGTCTCCAAATTTTTGTTCACGGATTCTAAACTTGCCCTATAAATAGTACCTACCTATGTATAATCGCAAGTAAAAAATCATTGACTTTATTTGTTTTTTTTTTTTTTTTTTTTTTTTTTAGCTAACTAAAACCAAAATTGGATCACCCTTTAAACTAAATCACGAAAATGTTTGAGTACATGTTCTAGGCACACTTATTGATTTTTAAAACTTTTGATTCTATTGTTAAAATTTTAAAATGAGAGAAACAATTTCAAAGACTCAATTATTGTTCCTTACCAAAATAAAATTGTCGTGAATCAAAGTTTTCAATTTCCGCTTCCTTCAACAACTCTACGATACGACCACGTTTATGATTTTCAAATTCAAATTTCCTGATAATTTCAAATCGATTCCTGTAAATATTAATCAAAGGCTTTAATTATATTTTATATTATTTATCTCTTCTTCCATAGGCAACTGGCAGTTATCTCTCGTTCCACACGTGGCATCGTCCTCCTGCTATGCAACCTGGTCTCTGCTCGGAATGTTATGTCAGAAGCAAAACGCCTTAATATGGCTGGAGGACATTTTATTTGGCTGTGGGCCGACACCAGCAGCACAGCTGAATTCTTCGATGTAAATAAAACTCCTGGCAGCCCAGAAACAGACCATAACATTGATGATGGTGACAATTCAGGCGAGGAGGCGAAGCTGCTCAACTATCCAGAGGCTATAAAGCAATTTACCAATAACAACGGCCATGGCGCCGGTGGTGGAGTCGATGAAAATGTGATTGCTTCTGGGAAATCAAGTCCCAGCGGTGGTGGTGGAAATGGAAAAGTACCGCACAATCGGCATCATTCGCCGCCAGCTGGATTCCATCAGCGAGGAGGTTTTGACACAAGCTGGAATCCTTTTCACAATGCTGTCGACCCGCAAAAAGGAGGTTCTGCAGGAGATGCAAACTTCGAGACGTTAGATAAGCGAGGCTCAAATGTTGCCCAAAGTGCAGAGGGAAGGTATCTGGTAGATGTTCATGAAAGTTCTTATGAGAGTGTTGAGAATAGTTATGTGACAACCAAAGCCAATCAAATGGAGTCAGATGAGTATAGTGACGAAGAAGATGTTGCTGAGAATGATGGAGTAGAACAACCTGGTTTTAGGAAATTCTTCGAGGCCACAAAGTTTGACAATAAAAAGCTTGACTCTTACTATAATATTCTGAGTAGCAGTTCTAACACGAGTGACTCGTCGAATCACCAAAGTCCAAAGCCCAAACGTACCTCATCTTTGCATTATGGCATCAATGCCTCCTCAGCATCGTCTCATGTACTGTTTCATCACTACAAGGACTTCCCGGTGGGTCTTCTTGCTCTGAGACCAGTCAAGATGACAGTCGACCAGAACTTCATCCGTTCGACTATAAGATTGTTTGCCTCCACCTGGGCGCAGGTTCAAATAAACGCAGTTCGTGATCTAGAGAAGACACGACAACGTGTCAGTATCAACCCATATGGGGACGGCTTGATATGGTCGCCTGAAGACCGAGATCAAAGCGTTCGAGGGAAACGGCGACGCCGAAGAGGACGTCGGAGGCGAAAACGTCGATTTGTCGACGATGAAGAATTCGATATAGTTAACAGTAATCAGCCGAAACAAACTTCAGTGCATAAAACACAAAATCTAAGTAGTAATAGTATTAAAACATTTCGTAGCGAAAAAGTAGCAGATAGTAGTAGAATTAGTAGTATTAACAATAATATTAATATCAATCGTAGCAGTGATAGCAACAAATTGAACTCTAGTTTTTATATACACAACAACAACAATAACAACAACAGCAGCAAAGAAAATACAACAAAAACCAACAACACCAGTGACAGCAGATATAGTAGTGGGAGTAGTGAAAAAAGTAGTTTTAATCAAAATTTAAGTGGCTTAACCAATCAAAACAATGAATATAAATCTAACGGAACAGGCGATGAAAAATTGCTTGAGAAAATAATGAGAATTAACAATCAAAGCAATACCAATACAGAAAGGAGTAACGACCTTGTGAACAAGGATAACGATATCAACAAGGAAAATGATGGCATTCCTTCTGCAAACAAAGTGAAGAGGGCCTCATTTCCTTGGAACACAAAGAAGGTAGCGGATAGTGGGAGTAGAAGAGGCTCGAGTTCGGGCAGACGTAGACTTGTGGATAGTGATATAGTGAGTAATGAAGACGAGTCGAATATGGGCAGCAGGCTGACACTGGACGAGGTGGACGAAGATATAAGATATCGCAGACCAGGAACACCGTATTTCACGGGCGGATGTTTCGGAAGTGCCAGCCGGTCGGATGTGCAGAGAGCTGAATTATTTTCCAGGTGAGTTTTGTTTCGTACATACAAATATATGTATTTTTTCTTTTAAGGTGTTGGTTACTTAGAAAATGGTATTACTGTAAATACGTATACAGTATGTTGTGCAAAAATAAAACAAAGAAAAAATTATTTAAAATTCGCAGATAAATGGTAAAGCTCTTAGGTGGATTTTAGATATGTAGTACATTCTTAATTCCTGCACAAAAGATCGCTTGGTTTGGCAGCTTATCAGCCAGTTATTGTAGAGAAACTATCATTGTAGTTATTTTAATTGTAGTTCCTAGCCTGCTTTAAAAAAGGAGCAATTTAAAACAAGCTGGACAATTCTGCAACGCCAATATTAGACGGACCAACAATTGAGACAAACAGTATTACAATGTCCAAAGGTTCAAACATTCAAAACCCAACTTAGGAAGCATTTCTCTCATTACCATAGCCCAAATGACCTAACTTGTTAAATGGATCCCATTAAATACCAAAGCGCCTTGCTTAGTATGATCCTAAAGTCGGAAAAGAGTCCGGTATGATAAGTGTCCTATACAGTGTCTACTTCGTTCTTCTCGATAGGGCTTTATTCCTCAATTGCTTTTTCAGCCCAAAGAAACAGCGATTAGCAAGAGTTAATCTGCTTTTGATTTCAGCGCTGATGTGAAAGCATATAGGTATATACTTCGTCTTGTCTTCGTTTATTTTCAGTCCCTTTCTGATTGCTGCTGACTCTATAGTATAGTGAAGGCACCGGTTACTGCTCGCTTTGTTCTTCTTGTCAAGTCAAAGTCGTCTGCAAACCCAAGTAATTGTGTCGATTTACTAAAGATGGTGCTTGGGTGTTCCGTATGACATTTTCCAGCACAATGTTAAGACAGCTGCATTACAGTCTTCACCTTGTCTTAGCCCTCTGGTGGTTTTGAAAGTTTCAGTAGATTCCCTACCAATTTGGACGGAACAGCGAGCATTTTCCAATGTCATCCTGATAAGGCGTATCAGTTTAGCAGGGATTCTAGAGTTGGCACGATACAACAATACAGTTCAACATTTAAGTCTATTAACACTGTCGTAGGTTGCTTTAAAAATCGATGAACATGCTGTGGGTATCAATGTTATATTCTTGGGTTTTCTTCAGGATCTGGCGTAATGTGAATATTTGGTCGTAGATTTAAATACACCTTGCGGTGTGCGATTCTTTTAATACTGCAACAATTTTGCTAAGGATGCATCTATCATCAAACGATCTCAAAATAACATTGCGTTAACACGATACAAGGCTGTCTTGAAATTTTTCGTAAGGAGTTAATGTGATCGACACATTATCGACCACTCCGAAACCCAGCTTCGTGCCTCTTGAGCTTAGACTCGATTCTGGATTTTATCCTCTCGAAAATAATACTTACCATTGAGTTCAGAAATATGTCCAAAATGGTGATATAGGCCAGTTGTTACCATTCTCGAGATAAACTTTCTTCGGAAGTTTGACGATAACTAAGTTCTTCCATTCCCTGGAAAGGTTTCGTTTTTCCAAAAACACCTACAATAGTTGCAACAAAATACTTGCTGCCTAGTCCGGATCTGATTTTAGTAACTTGGCAGGTATGGCATCAAGTCCAGCTGCTTTTTTTTAAAGAGTAGGATCGCGGTTCTTATTTCTATGTGAATAAGTCTGCTGTAAATTCTGCACGCGATCCCCGGATCTCAATCTTACCATGGATCTGAGGAGTTGTTCTAAGGCACTGGTGAATCATATCGTGCTTTTGGTTTCGATGAATCTCTTCTTCAGTGGATAAGAACCAACTTTTCAACTATTCAACAATAAGCAAGGTTAGACGGAAATTATTTCTTAATCTCACAAACAAAAACAGGTATGCCACAGGGCTCCGTTTTATCCCCGACACTCTTTATCAATTTTATTAATGATTTATGCCTGAAACTCTTGATTGAACATTCAATTGCTCACTACAGTACCCTCAGCTTTTCATGTTGTTATCAAAAGAACTAAATTCTAACCTTGAAAGAAACGTACTACGAGGAATACGAAACCGCTTCAAAAACTCAATGTTGCCTCTTGTTCCTTAAACAAAACATGTCTATCTTTTCATTGTGAGTAGCATTTTATCCTTGACGCTCACCAAAAATGCCAGGTTTCCTCAAGTGATGCAGGAAACTTGTCTCCCTTTCTGATCTGGCTATCACTTATAAAACATAAATGTGCCCAAGGCTTTAGTATAACATCCATATTTTCTGATCTTGATTGCTCACAACTATAACCTTGAGAACAACTGTGGACGTACTGTTAAATACAGGATTTTGTTTCACAGCCGCACAAGACGAATGTGGAATGCTTCAGTAAGCAATAGTTTTAATGGTATTCAGAACCCTGAAGCTCCAAAGATAATAGCCGGAGAGCTAGCTACGGAAAATAGTATACATATACTATCATTATTTATTGATCCGGTCACCTGGCACCTGTCCACGCACCGGTGAGTGTGAAAGTGTTAGGCCAACAAAGGTCAATAGAACGGGGTTGTTGCTTATATTGGCTTATATTTCAAAAACAGTCAGCTTTAGGCAAAAAATTTGTAACATAGTAAATTTCAAATTAAATTACTGAATAAAAAGTTTTCGCATATCATTTAGAAGTTATAAGTATTACTTCAAAATTGTAATGTGGTTCCCAAAAGTATGCAATGCTTTGTTAAGCTGCTTTACTGCCAAAATTATTTGTCAAACAATTTATAGAGATCTAGATTTGGTATCATATTATAGATTGTTATGCGTATTTAATTCCACTCCACTCCTGGAGAGTTTTGGTTAGGGAAAAGTGGTACCATTGCATACTTTTGAGAACCACTTACAATTTTGAAGTAATACCTATAACTTCTAAATGGTAAATGGTATGCGAAAACTTTTGTTAGTAATTTTATTTGAAATTTACTAGGCTATAAGTTTGTAAATATGTTTTTTGTCTAAAGCTCATTGCTTTTTGAAATATAAGTCAATATAAGCAAAAACCCCATTTGTTTACCTTTGTTGGCCTACCACTGTCACACGTCACACCCTACGCTGAACAGGTGCCAGGTGACCGGATCAATAAATAATGATAGTATTAGTTTTTAAATTTTTCTTAATACAAACTCTATATACTGCATTGATAAATAAAATAAAATAAAATCAACCAAGTAGAAGACTCAGCACTACTATAATTCAACAGTCCATTATTAGTGCTGAGTCTTCTACTTGGTTGATTTTATTTTATTTTATTTATCAATGCAGTATATAGAGTTTGTATTAAGAAAAATTTAAAAACTACTTCTGAGCCAGGCCACGGGCTTAAACTTCCTTCTTAATGATTAAAATCTTAATCTTGTTGGATATAGTTCACATTAGGGTTTTGTCAAAAATTCTATGTAAGTTGTACTAGAAAAATTTAAAAATTGCGTATTGACAAGGTTTCTTTCACTGTATGTCAACTGATGATTCCATAGTGATATTCCTGGATGAAACGCCAATTTTTTGTTGGACTAAAGGCCATAAAAAGCTATTTTGAATTAATGATAGTATGGCAAACTAACAAGAGGGATTTCGGAGCTCTATAAGTTGTTTACTATTTTACGTAGCTAGCTCTTAGACAAAAAATAAATGAATGAAAATAAGCTGTTCTTAAACGGTTGTAGGGGTACGTAGGTACTCTGCCATTTAAAGGGAGAATACAAACTACATTCTGTAAAGTGTTCACCATATTGGCTCACTAGTAAAAATTCTTTAATAATAGATGGTTCACGTCCAGAACATCTTCTTGTTTATATCGCTTTTCTTTTCTAAGGATTTTTTTTAACATTTGCTAATATTTCAGTTTTAAAAGTATGTTTTCTTGTCTCACAGACTGTAACTGCACCACAACTTCAAGTCTTACCTTTCACTGCTCACCCAAATCCCAAACAATTAGTTTGCATATGTGTATGTTGGACGAAGTATAGTAGATATTGTTAGCTCGAAACACATACACTATGTGCCCGTTTAGCTCTGCGGTACCCTGTCTCTGGAAAATGTCTGTTTCAGACTCGGGAATGAGTTCAGTGCAATGCAAAAGCACCTGCGAAAGATTAATGTATCAACATTCACCACCTCTTTGGCTCCTGAGGTGTGCTATCCTGTGTATTCCTATACTTCTGGTCGGGATGTCATGCTTCTTTTATTTCTTTAAGCAGCACAGCAATACATTACGGAAGGTAGTATGCTTTTTTGGAAGAGAAGTAATGGCCGCAGCAACAGCCATTTCCGGCGCAGCATAGCGTGGCATTGTCGCTTTTCCACAAGGTCATATATTAATATATGTACAAAGGTATACTCGCATCCTCGATCGGAAAATGGATGTAACCAAAAGAAAATACGGCACTTAGGTAACAAAACGTTTGTGGAATTTTAAAAATTGTTGTCTTTCGCTTGGCCAATATTTTTGGAATGGAATTTTTTTACGTGCGATGAGAACGGGAAAGCATTATGTTTTTCTTTGCTTTGACAATCTGTCTCGTGTGGTTAGAATTATAGAAATGATTTATTTATTTATTCTTGTGTTCTAAAAAACGACGATGACAGGAAACAAAATGATTCAGGGCTGCGACTTGAATTGTTTGTACAAACTGTCATGTAGAGATTTCAAATAAGAAATGGCGCCAGAAAGGTGGAAGGGTTTTCTCTATATTTTTATGGGAAACAAATATGTCATGTGAATGGTGGAGGAATGTTAAGTGATTGCCTTTATTCTTTAGTGTAGATATTTGCCAACGAAAAATTACACAATTTTGTTTTAAGAAAAAAATGTGAGTACCATTACTCAGGGGTACTGTTTTGTAAACATCACAATCACCACAAAAGTAGTTGCACACTTATTTTTACTCACTTTCTTTGTAGTTTAAACAAAAAATAAAATTTTGACTCTTAGTTTTATTATTTAAATCTTTTAAATGAAATACATTTAACAAATCCGTTTTTTTAACTTCACACAGTAAACCGAAAAAATTTCCAAATCCGATTCCAAATTATCTTATTCAACAAAATTTTCGGGAAATAAGTTTCACAGCCTTTATTCTAGTTCAATTTCAACTGAATGAAGAAGAAGAGAAACTGAAAAAGTAAGATAGAAGAAGAAGGAAAAATATCGAGTTGTCAAACGAAATTAACAAACTCAAATGAAAACACTTTTTCTTTGAAATGAGCTAATTTCTGATCCAATAAAAACGTAGTGTAAGACATTATTAAGAAACAATAAAGAAACCTAACTACAAATCTACTACCATCTGTCTTGGACTGTGTGAATACAATTTTAATATCATCAATGCAGTGTTGTCGTTAAATTCAACATTAACAAAATGTTCTTTTCTCCTTGTTTCGTTTCCTGCTTTTCCATATTTTTGAATTGACCCCTTTAGACTTCGAAATTTGCCACGCATAAGAAAGTGTCATAATTTTTCATAAACTTTTCTTATCTACCCGCAACCTTTAAAACATGTTTTTCTCGAAAGCTACACAAACGATTTTGTTACAATTTTCAAGTGAGTTTGTTAAAAGTAATTCCCATAAGATGTTGTTCAAAACGTTCAATCGTTTACGATCTTATTTTTAAGTTTGAGCTAATTCGATAAAACCGTTGCCAACCTATGGTCCTTTACGTTATGAATATTTCAACCAAATATACAAAAAACGACATTTTGGTAAAAATGACCCATCTTTTTTTAAATTTTGAATTTCTTTTAAACTCAAAAAGAAAACAAACCTTAATGAAAATCCAGTTTTTAAGGGAATAAGAATGTTGATAGCTGGGCAATCTGAAATTCATTATTTATTTCAAAAAAGTCGTCCCCGCCCAAATACATATTTGACAAGTGACAAGGCATGCATTGAAAATTTTTATTGGACAGAGTATAACATATAGTCGCATGTAAGAAAAAAACATCTTTTAATAGTGTTTTCAGAAAGAAAGCCTTTTTTGGATTTTTGCTTCTCAAATTTCAATTCCTAAGGCCAGCGCCGGATCTAGGGGGGGGCAAAGGGGGGCACTTGCCCCGGGCGCCTGGCCTTGGGGGCGCCAAATGGATGAGATGAAGAAATATAGGAGAGCAAAAAAAAAAGAGTAGGTATTCAACATTTGAACATCAGGGCGCCAAAGTAATGCAATGTTTATTTATTTCTTGTTCCAAATATGAAAGAAGTATGTAATGAACCAATTTCGTCGCCCTTTAAACAAATTCGTCGCCCCTCATGGGGGCGCAAAATTGGCAGATGAAGAAAGAAACGAAAGTAATAAAAAAGGTCTTCAACTTTTGAAAATGATAAACTAATTCGTTGCCCTTCAGCAGGGCGCAAAATTAAAAGATGAGCAAAAAAAAAGTAACAGCAAGAGTAAAAGATAGTCGCAAATGTAGGAAAAATCCCTTTTTGCGGTAGTGCAAACGGCTGTGCAATAGTTGGGTAGACTACCAACTGTTTACTGTCACTAAAATGCTGCTCAAATGTAGTGTAGTGCGACTTATTTTATATGATTTCATACAAAGAATACGTGCATTTCAATTATTGTAGTGCAGTTCCACGTAGTGCGGTCTTGTATATAAACAAAGAGTGAACCATCATCTGTTCGTCGTAATTAGTTGCGCACAATGGTGAAGCTGCAGCTGTAGTACGTAGCATGTCAAAGTTAAATGTTCGTTAATCGTATTGCACGGCTACAATGTAAAGTAGCAGCTGCAGCACAGAAAGTAGCTGAAGTTGAAGTCGACTGAATTTGAACTTCACGAACGTGCTGCAATGGAAAACAACAACAAACGAAATGGCGGACACGATTTTTGTTTGAGTTCAGTGCTACACCATTGTATTCGTGAATGCTGCTTAGTGAGCTACTTTTTTGACATTTACTCCGGCACTAAGTGCTACTGCTGCAGCTTCACCATTTTGCGCAGCCAGTTAAGCATAGTTCAAGAGTTGACGACAACCCAGATAGGACCTTCCCATTTGGCATGTGTCTCTTTGACGTAGAGCGCAAAACATAACAAAAATGCAAGGGTGATGTGTGTTCGTGACGTAGACGAAACAAAAAAGAGAACGTGAAGGCTCTAGGTTTGAATTCGATAAAACCGTTGACAACTTATGGCCATTTGAAAAAAAGACGTTAAGACCAGATCTCCGTTATTAGCATTTTTTGCCAAAAACAAAAAGCGCAGTTCTGTCAAGAACACTAAAAAAATATATAACGCACAAAGTTTAATCAAAACCGTTAGAGCCGTTCTCTTCTTGCTCAAAAAATTAGAAAAAACCAAAAAAAGTTGGCTAAAACTGAACGGCTCGTTATATGGGAGCTACCATTTAAAAAGCCTTCACTGAAAAATTTACAAAAGCATCCTATAGAACACTATAAAGAACGATGCCAAACGAAGTTTGAGTCAGTTCAATCAAGTCGTTGCGAACTTATGGCCATTTAAAAAAAGCCGTTTAAACCTGATTTTCGTTACGACCATTTAGGTAAGTTAAATTCTGAGTTTAATCAAAATCGTTAAAGCCGTTTTCGAGCAAATTCAAAATGAAAAAAACCGTTACATTAAAGGTACCAGTTTGAGCTGGGCTAAAACGAAACAAAACCAAGTTTGAAGAAAATCTGTCAAGCCGTTTAGGCTGTAGCATGACGTAAAAAAGCGCACATCAACACAACCGCACAGACGCACAGACAGACCGACGCACGGACGGTATGGCGAAAACCACTTTTTGGGCTTCTCTATCATCGTAATGTCATGTTTGATTAAAACCTCGATTTTTTTTCTGCACGAAACCAATACTTGCCCTATAGAGCAAGTAAAAATGAAAAAGAATTTTTGTTGTGTACTACTGAGCTATTTCACTAAAGCTGTTCTATGGATTAGTTATGATTTTGTATATCGGTGAGTAAAAGTTTAATGTGCAATCAAAATATCGGACAGAATCACAAATAAGCATACAGACTTTTAACTTTTTATGAACAACATAAGCAGGTTCTCCGCTGTCGTTTATTGAAATAGAAAAATTATCAAATCAATCTGGATTATGGCACAAACCCCAAAGGTTTTATTTTGCACATATGTACGCCAAGATTGCATTTTGAGTAATCTGTAACATAAGAAAACCCTTAGCGATACATTATTTTCTTAGGTTGGTTCACACAGACTTTTATGACATGTATCGTACATAAGCTATTGTCAACAGCATCAAGCATTAGAGCATAAAGATAAAAACAGGTTAAGGATACGAGTTCAAGTTTTGTACGTAAACTTTAAAAAAAAAATGTGGTGGGGGGCGCCAAATTCAACTTTTGCCCCCCCTTGAACAAATCCTAGATCCGGCGCTGCCTAAGGCTTACCTCTGTCAGAAACAAAGAGTTAAGTTCTTGCGACATATTCGTTAAATCTATTTTCTTTTAAATTTTTAAAACTAAGTAATTTCTAAATCATTTACAATATGGATGTATGTATATGTACGCTGAGCGGCTGTTTATCAACTTATATTCGAAGACCAATTTTTAAGAAAAATGATAAAAATGCATAACAAGATACATTGTTTCCAAAAATCTATTTACTACATATCAAGTTCCAAGTTTCCCTCATAACAAAAAAAAAAAAAAACGGTTGGGTAAACATTTCCCTGGATTCCTTCCACCAAAGTGGCTTTTAACTTCGTTTCGCCAAATTCCCCACAGCAAAAACAACAATACCTATGAACTTTCGAAAAATTCGTTACCATCCATTGATGGAATGCATTTGAAAAATCCACATAAACCACTTGTGCATGTGCAATAGTTCCACTTCAAGAGTTTACCTTCTGAAAGAGGAGGAAGAGGTTGGAGAAGCAGATGGAGGCCATCCTCATATATGAGATTGTTGTTTTTTTTTCGTTGATCTATAGAAGAGGAAAAGTTCCTTCCTCCGCGCCATGGGATGATAAATTTACACTAAATACGAACAGAACATAGAATATACCTCATGTCCTTACCATATCCTTCCATGCAGTTCTTCCGAGTTCTGTCTGAGTTTTTGGACTGAAACCAAGAAATTCTAGTTGGTGGAACAGGAAAAGCAACGGAGGGATGAAAGCGTAGTTTATTAGTTCAGTTCAGTTGGATGAAGCTAGAGAGTTAGAGCAGCACTTTGGCTAAATAAATCCTGTGAAATATATTCAAATTATTTATGCACGTGTCGATGTGTCTGCCTCACAGTTACAGGATTGGAAATGCGAACAAGTGAATTGATTTCGATTTATTAATTTCACATTCGATTTGTTGCAGGATATTTGTCTGAAGAAGGTCATACTGGTAGATTGAAGTAGCTGAGGTGTGTGCTTCAGAGAAGGTCAAATATTATTTTCAAATGCCAGTGAGGTAACACTTCTTTTAAACTCAATTCTGATGAAACTTTAGGTAATCCTGTACAAAATCTCAGAAAATCTCATTTAAAAAGAGAATTGGAAATAATTTTTCTTAATATATGAAGTAAAGGTTTGTTTTTTTTTTTTTTAATAATCTATAGCTATGTATTTAGAGTTTCGAACTTTCTTCAAATTGCTCAGTCACGAAACATTAAATCTAAATTACCTCGTGAGTGAATAATTATAAACTTTCTTATTTGAAAAACTTGAACTCGATGAACGATAAAAAAATTCATAGGTTTTCAACTTAAGCAAAGATTTGGAACAAAAATTTTTAGCACAACATTCAAGTATAAAAAGAAGTAAATTTTTCTGAAAATCTATCAGTTTTCTACTTTTCGTGGAGTGACTTATACATCTTGAATTTTAAACTAAAAACAAAATGTTCAAATTCGTATTCATCGCTTTGGTCGCAATAGTTGGACTTGCATTGGCTGTTCCTGCTCCTGAACCCCAACCTGAACCCAATCCATTTTTAGGTGGGCTTATAAGTAGTATTTTAGGTGGCAAATAAACTAACGATATGATCAGATGTAACACTTAATGTAATTTGTCAAAAATCCAAATAAAAATGTAATTTCCGTAAAGCAGCAAGATTTGAGTTTGAAATTTACTTTTAAGTTGGTGTGGCAATTTTAAGTATCGACTTCGATTTCAAAATCTGAGATTTCAGAGGACCTGGTCTACCCCCAAAGATCATAATGGTATCTTTATTGGATTTTTACTTGCGGTAATAGGTACTATAAGGCAATAAGTCATGCATTCGTAGAAATAAAAAATTCTAAAAATCAAACATGACATTACGATGATAGAGAAGTTGTTAAGGAAAATCCATTAGCCAAGGTTAGAAATTAGAAAGAGTTTTATTTGACATAATTCATAGGTTGACATTTAGCAATGTTTACATTAAATAATGAATGTATTCAGAGATAGTTTTTCATTCTCAACAGAAGTCGAAAAAAAGGGGCCCGACAATTCGGTCAGCCAGTCTGTATCGGCACCTAGAGCCTAAACGACTGGACCGATTTGTTTCAAACTTGGTACACAATATTATAGTAAAGCCTTTGACAAGTTGAGTCATTAATTGCATATTATGAAATTAAGTAAACAAGGCTTCAATGGTAGTTTCTTGAATTGCATTTCATCGTATTTAAAAAATAGATATTATAATGTTGTTTTTCTTAATGAGTCAATTTGTTGTTAATTCTGGTGTCCCTTAGGGCAGTAATTTAGGTCCAACCTTATTATCATAAATGACTTGGTATCGATCATAAAGAATTCGTCCGTCCTTATTTATGCCGATGACATTAAGCTTTACAAAAGTATTAGATCACCTTCTGACTGCTTACTTTTGCAAGAAGGTCTCGTCTTAAATGTCGACAAGTGTAAAACCATGACTTTTACACGCAATAAAAACCCGTTTATTTTTAATTATACGTTCGATTCATGTCCTTTAAGCAAAGTCTCCGTATTTTCTGACTTAGGAGTAATCTTAGACCCTAAACTTAACTTCTATGACCACTTGAATCATATAATTAAAAAAACTAACAGGGTCTTAGGTTTCATAAAGAGATTTTTACGAGAATTTCAAGATCCATATATCCTTAAGCTTTTGTTTGTGTCATTTGTAAGACCGATTCTTCAATACGGTTGTGTAGTTTTGTCACCTAATTACTCCCTTCATATAGTTAGACTTGAAGCGATTCAGAGACAGTTCTTACTTTTCTGTCTTTGTTTTCTTCCTTGGTCCCAAGGAAATATACTTCCCCTTGCTTGCCTTAATAAACTTTCATTCACTTACAAAACATAGACAATACCTCCAACTTTGTTTTATTACTGGAATAATAAATGGTTCGATATCATCTCCGTCTGTCCTAAGTAAGATAAATTTCAGTTATAGTCAAACGAGCTTGAGATTGCATCTACCTTTAAACATTATATTTAGTAGATCAAACTATGGTGCAAATAGCCCTCTTAATCAACTGATTAAAATTTTTAATAAATATTATTTTCTTTTAATTTCTGTAGATGACAATCTCAAATGTGTTAAATTTAAAACAATGTTCTTCAACACAATAGATTAATTAATTTAAATTTAGATTATAAGTTTTATTCATGCTCACGTTAGCAATTAACGAATTTGTAAATAAATAAGTTTCAATGATCTTAACTATTTATAAAAAGTGAAAAAGTGACATCATACAGAGGGGTTTTTGGAATTAGCATTCTAGCTCTAAACTAACGGTAGGTACCTGCCATACGATTTTTAATGAAAAATTTCATATTTTTCAAAAATAGCACCAACCATTTTGATAAAACTTTCTGAATAGTATTTTTTGTGTAAGCTTTATGTTTTGGTTGGAACAGATTTTTCAAGAAAAGTCTTATAACGGTATATCCCATAGGATCGGTTTATAGAAATTCGATTTGCTCGTAAGCCACTTGACGAATTCCGATGAAATTTTTAATGTAGAAGCCCTTTTATATACATATTAAATAAATATAAATTCTTAAATTTTTCAAAAAAAGTGTTTTGAGTTTTTTAAAAAAGTTTAAATTTTTTTTTTTTTTTTTTTTTTTTTTTTCTGATAAAAACTACAAAGTGCTAGAAGTTGGCATACTCAACAAAAAAATTGGAATATATTTCGAAACAAATTTTCAAAAAAAAACAGTTTTTTGAAAATACTAGTCGAACGATTTTGAAAAAAAATTTCTTGAAATTTTAAGCAGTAAACGAAATTTGATGGCTTATTTCATTTTTTCCAAAAAAAACTTTTTAAACTAAAGATTTTTAAGTGATCAATAAAATTTCATGTCACTATTTCCCTGCTTTTTTTCCAAAATCTCAAACCATAAGACCACTGTCACACATTAGATCAAGTTCGTCCGACCCAGTCGTGCACTTTATTTTTGTGAGTAAATGAGTTGAAGCGTTTTTATGTTTGACTTGGTCTTATTAAACTTTGTTATTTTATTCAATTTGTTGAAAGAGTTTTCGACTGCCTTTTTAGCATTCAAAGCACTTTAGTTTCATTTTCGGGATTCGGAAGTTTTCGGGATTTGGAAATTTCGGGATTGTGGAATTTCGGGATTGCTGAATCAAAATCTCAAAACTAGCTCATTCAAATCGGCGAAGTTTCAGCGGTCTACAGAAATCGAAGTCGATACTTAAAAATGCCACACCAACTTAAAAGTAAATTTAAAACTCAAATCTTGCTGCTTTACGGAAATAACGTTTTTTTTTTTTTTTTTTTTTTTTTTGGGTTTTTGACAAATTACATTAAGTGTTACAAGAAACGATAAATATTCATATTCAATTTTCAAATGTATCAAGTTCACATCTGATGATATCGTTAGTTTACTTGCCACCTTTTAAAATACCACTTAGAAGTTGACTTAGGAATGGATTGGGTTCAGGTTGGGGTTCGGGAGCAGGAACAGCCAATGCAAGTCCAACTATTGCGACCAAAACGATGAATAGGAATTTGGACATTTTGTTTAGTTTTAAATTCAAGATGTTTAAGTCACTAAACGAAAAGTAGAAAACTGATAGATTTTCAGAAAAATTTATTTCTTTTTATAATTAAATTTTTTGCTTAAATTGAAAACCTATAAGTTTTTTATGGTTCATCGAGATAAGTATTTCAGGTTTAAATTTTAATTATTCACTCACAAAGTAATTAAAATTGTATGTTTCGTGACTGAGCAATTTGAAGAAAGTTCGAAATTCTCAATACATAGCTGTAGATTAGTTAAAAAAAATTACTTCATATTGTAAATTCGGAGTTGTTTTTAAGATGACTATCGATTTTCACAATTTTGTTAAATGAATGTTTTTCAAGGAATAATAGTTTTTGAAGAATGTGAAATAAAAACTTTAATTAAAAATCAAACGATTTGTTATTTTATGAAATTTTAATTTAAACTTTAAACACAACTTTATTTTAATGTTCCGCGACGCGTTTCGAACTCTATGGTTGAAGATTTTGATATTATCGAATGAAGACGAAGATTTACTTTGATGGAGTAATATCAAAAACTGTTCTCAAAAATGATATAAAGCAGCATGGCCGCCAATATTATAAATACTGTTCTTCCATCTGGATGTATGTATGTATGCACATAAGACCAATGTAAAGATCTTAAAGTAAAAGAATCTGAGAAGTTTTTTGCACTTCTGGAGATAACTCCAAGCATAGAACTGGACTTAGAGATGATGTAGTCAATGTGGTTGGAAAACGTAAATTTTAAGTCAAAGATCTCACCAAATCTTTTTTTTCATTAATTTTGCATAAAACAGATCCATGAGTGTCGTAAGAAAACAACATTGGTGACATACCGCGATAAGACATCATACTATAACATTTAGAGACATTAGTACATTAGTAACATTATTAGTAAGTTAAAAAGATCAATTAGCAGTTTTATGCAATCTGAAATAGATTTTATTCGCAGGAATTAAACATTGACTATTATTCAAATGAATCGGGATGTCGTTCATAAATAAAAGAAAAAGAAGGGGTCCAAAATGACATCCTTGTGGAACCCCGGAAGTTACAACAATCGTATTCGAAATAAAATTGTTAATTCTAACGTATTGAATCCTACCAGTTAAGAGTAAGACAGGATTCAAACCATTTAAATAAGTTGAATGAAAACTTATATTATGAAGTTTGGCAATTAATACAGAATGGTCAACCCTGTCAAACGCTTTAGAGAAATCAGTGTATAATTATCATCACATTGATATCCCTGTTCAAGAGTCTCTAATACATAATTACTAAAAATCGTAAATCCTAATACTTTGGATTAGATCTGTTGTTGGCTTCCTCGCGACAAACCTGCACCGGTCATCAGACAGACTGTTTTATATTCTTCAATCACCTATCCCAAAACCCCCCTTTATCGTGTGTGACGTAGGCTTACTTGAACGATAATTATCTTAGTTTTGTGTTTTCCCCATCTCTCTATAAAGGGTGTTTTTTTAGACGTGTCGTTTTCAAGAAAAAATTAAACTTACATAATTAGCTTAATTATAAAGATAAGGGTTTGCCATTATGTGTTAAAAATGTTTTCGTGAATAAATTCCCGGGCGATTATGCCGACCGAATATTGGACGCATCGCGCGATGCGTCATGCGAACCGAACCATTATTTTGGTAATAAATTGTGCACGATTTGCAAACGTTGTTCAGGAGTAGATAAGTCTATTCATTATGAAATGGCAAAGTGACAGCTGTCAAAAAGACCAACCCCGAAAAAGTATTGCCATATTAAAAACCACACGTTTAAAAAAAACACAATACATTTTTAATGCATTGAATCACCTCTTTGAAGCTTGGATCACTTCTTTGAAGCTTGGTGATAATAATGATTCAACTGACCTCGATAGTCAATACCACCCATTTTTTTCTTTTCCAAAACTCTGAGCAAGTGTCTCGTCTGGTGCAACCGCTTTGCTTTCTTTGCCTTACTCTTCTTAGATTGTATTGCCGCCGGGTACCTAAGTAGAAGTAGAGGTAGGTTCATCGATTGAATTGAAAAGTATTGCCCGTGAAACTATTCTGTCGCCACCTGTGATAAATTTTGTCGTTGGCCTCGATCACGACTGTCAATCAACTTTATCCAACAAATCTCCTGATCATATCTTCTTCTTTGAGAAGATATTTTGAAAATGGTTGCATCCTTATTCATGTTGTATTGTCGTAGCTCAAAAATCTTAAAAGCTGTTCTTTCTTGTCCGGATCTTCAATTTTTGTATGATACCTCACTCTAATTCCCTCGCAAAAAAACAATAGAAATGGATGGGAAGTATGTATTTTTTTTTTTAATAGAATCAATATTTTCTCTCAAGTTTTAATAGCACAAACAAATCTTCTTATTGTTTAAATAAATCTTCCTGGCAAAGGACAGTTTTTTGTTAACGGTGCTTTTACTGTCAAGTCAAGAAGTGACACAAAACATTTCCTTCCTAAAACAAAATATATAATGTTGAAGAAGCAAACATTTTCAGCTATAAAGTAATCGCACGAAGAGATAAATCAATCAAAATGGCCGGCCAACCCTCTGATGTAAGATTTTTGCTTTGTGCTTTGAGAAGTGCCTCCTTTTTTGGCAACGAATAATTTATTCATAAGGATTCCGTCACAATAGGAACAAGCATTCCCGTTGGACAATAAAGTAGCCTGAAAATAATTCTAGTTCTAAAATACTTATCAAAAGGATTAAAACATTTATTTTAACAAACTAAACTGAACCTACTATATAATTTCGTCCTGAAACCATAAATATCCTCTTCCAAAAACCAACACACAGCAACAAAAGAATGCCTACAAAATCGTAACAAAGCCCTAACCGTTATTCCCAACCACTTCATGTATATGTATGTACATTAACCAACGAATCGTTAAGTAATTATTATCACACAAAAGCTCGCGGAGGCCATTGCAATATTCCAGGCACAGCACTCTCACTTTTGTGAAAATTCAGTTAAACAGATTATCGAACCGAAATACCGTTGTAATACAATATAGCATAATTCAACCGAAATTCCCGGAATTACACACACGCTTTAAAGGGAAACAATAATTTGGCATGAGCTTTTGGCATTTACGCGGTGGCAATGAAGGTAGCGATGACGGTAGTGGCTGTGTTGGAGCAGGAGCAGGAATACAATAACAGCGTCAGCAAACGGTCTTAAGCCTATTATAATCCACAATGGAAACACCATGTGATTTGCTCGAGGATTTTCCTAATTAGCTGCATTTGGTACTGGAAGCTGGATTAATTTTACACGTTTAACTTTAAATGAGATTTGAAAATTGTTTCGCGCGAAGGATTTTTGAAATCATTTAACATTAATTGTGCAATTTCATGCACTGTGTTGCTGACAATTGGGATTATTTTTGAAGACAGAGAAGGAAGATTAAAATTTTAAGTAATTGTACATTGTGGAAATGTCACAGGTCTTCCGTTTCACAGTTGTAGAAGTTAGCGAGTAGGCCAAAAGCTATATAAAAAGGCAAAAATGAGAGGCCGTTCATCGGTTGGTCGGATATCTTCTGATTTCTGAAAAAATTGGAAGAAGGCTAGGCTAGTTCATCCTTATCATAATTGGCATCCAATGGAGGACAAAAAAGAAGCTTGCAATCATCAAAAGTATGGGCCATTTTTTTTCGTTAAATTTTCACAACTCTTGACGAAAGTTTTCCAATGTTTTGAACTTGGCACCACTTGCATTGAAAAAATGTGGGATAGAACAATTTGTCTGTTTATTGAAAGTGATTTTGAAACATGCCAAGTCAGACTTAAGGAAAAAGAGATTTTATTATCTTCGGACACCTATAGGTGACATTTTGAAGACTAATACATCTGTATTTGGTGCAATTCAGGAGTTGGTGTATATGCTCTTCACCAATTCATTTACCGCTGCTTTAAAGAGTTTAGCTTGAAGGCCACCCGCTCCAGCAAAATTGTTGAACTTTAGTTTTGATATCGCTACCCGGATGGATGTTTTGTTAATCTCGTAAAAACCGAATGCCTGACAGGTCGTCTTCAACGCTTAAAAGTCTGTGGAGAAGTGTTCTTAACTTCATTCTCAGCACGCACTGCTCATCTACATAGAAATTCCCACCCTCATCTCTACAGTCTTCAGCTCGGGCTTTGTATCCTTTGGACGAATGTTTTACCCTTTGGTAGAACTTTCGAACATTACTTCTGCCGTAGCACCCCTCAATAGATTGAACCATATACTTTTCCAGTTTTCCCTTTTTCTCTTTTCCTTTCTGAAAAGCTGATTTTCTTTGAAGCGCTCTTGGCAACTCTGGTTATAGCGTGCAGCATTCCTAGATAAGCTTTGTTCTCAGCCGTGTGGCCTAGCCTGCCCCTGCACTCATCATCGAACCAGGTGTTTCGCTGTTTTGTTGCCTAATTAAACCCAAAATATAAGTAGTTGCAATTGCAATGTTGCCACTAGGCTTGGCGCAGGCGCCGGACATGTCGAGAGTGTATCGAACTGCATGAGTAGGAGAGCTCTGCGTTCGATGTATTGGTATGGTAAGACAAATATAGGTTAAAAGCACACATTTTAGTTTTAGTCTCACGATAGAACTCGACCGAGTAAGGTCGCCCGAAAGTGTTTGAATAAAGGAATGAAGTCATTTTTATTAATTTTCCACTATAAAATCTTGGTGTTTTATTTAATTTCTATTCCTCTCCGCTGAGTTGTCGATACAGAGAGATAAGAGGAGACAAAGTTGGCAAAGGTTCTGGATGTTTTTTGTGATCGCAATTTTGCAACATCAAATTTTCTCACAGTTGCTGTTCGATGCCGCGGTCTGGTGGAAATCCGCATTCGCACTTCAGATACTTCAAAGAAGTCGTCCGCGATTTTGTTGGCTCATTGTTAAGAGCAGACATTCAAGACATTGGTAACATGTCTGCTATCGATCGCAATATGGTCAATTTGGTTGATAGTATGTTGAGCAGGAGACCGCCAAGTCCCCTGTTGTGTATCGAGGTGTGGGAATTATGTGCTAGCTATGATGACACTTGACCCCGCAACTTGCTTTAGTACTAGATATTAGAGAAGAGCATAAATTCACACACTGTTAAATATTAACCGTGAATACAAAAACACAACCACGACCTGTGAACGAGTTGCAATTAAACTGCGTATTCCTAAAGCGTGATTAAAATTTATTCCCTGACTCTTTTCTTCATTTAGCAAATTAAATCACAACAAACTGAAACCGCTCATGAGTCATGAATCACGACACGACCTTCATTAACATTTTTCATAACATAATGAACGAAGGTGCGATGCAAAAATAAAGTGTGTGAAGAGTAATGAAGAACGATGCGGAGTCAGAGTGGCAGGACAAGTGAATGAGTGTCTATCTGTGTGATTGTTTTACGCACCAATTATGTGAACAATCGCAATTCGCTATCACAGTTCAAAATCACAGCGAATTGGAAATCACAGTCACAGTTATATCTTTGAATGACAAATCACGACTAAGCTCATTTCTGCTAGATATAACAGATTTTCATACTCTTTAGTGCCTTCACCATCCCATCGCACTTCCTGGGTGGCTTTAATGTCTTCTTTGACACTATCTCGGGCTTCCACTAACTTTTTGACTGCACGTGGCTTATTTAAGGTCCGTAAATTCCACGTGCAGAAACGAAATTCGTTTTCCTTGTTTCGTTTCCAAGAATCGTCATCAACTAAGTCATCCATATATGCAAGGCATTTATTTGTTTTGGAACCAATATTTTCTTCGTGGTAGGGAAGTTACCCCTTCTGACCCAATGTTGTTCTCCTTGGACAAAAGAAGCTGCAGAGTCAGTATCCCACTATAAGGATGCGACAGTTACCGTTTTTAAGGGCTCATCCATTATATTCTCTAGTTTACAACCGCTACTTTTAATGAAAGGACCCAATGACCTTTATGCTCGAAATATTGCGAAGTATTACATAAGGGTGCCTGCCATGATGACCGCTGGCTTCACGGTTGGTTCGTTCGTTTAATTGGAATTCATCTGCAACTCGCTCATTTTTCGAGGGGTCCATGCCGGTTATCTGAGACCTAAAAAAAACAGAGAAGTTGTTCTGGCCGGACATTATATTGGACATGACATAACCAGTACCTGGTGGCTACCACTAAGGGGTAAAATAAGCATAATTGATATGCGTATGAGATAGCTACAACATTGCGGGCATCGCCAAGCTGATGTCAATCTGAGCCTACCCTGTTCATACCGAACCAAGCCATCACTCTCTATGGCTAACCCAAAATAATACAGCGCTTTTAATAGTTACAAACTACCTCAACTAATTGCTTTCCTAATTAGCGATTGCACCACTGACTGGTTCCCAGATTCCCACATTTCTTTCTTCAAAAACACTATTCGAATATAAGCTCTTTAATGAAAATCTTTTATGAATGAAAAAGAAAACCTACGAACTCATAACACAAATCTAGTTTCTTAAGTCTTGAATCACAAAAACTGCTCCTTAAAACTTCATACTCTCTAGTAGTTCTTCTGTCTTAAGAATGTTGACCTATAGTATCGAACTTTTTAAAGAAAAAAAAAACAAAACTTTAATTTGCATGACAAACACAAAGTTTTTTTTCAGCAAAACTTAACCCTTTTTTCATTTGCTGCACTCAAAAAAAAAACTTCCACATTAACTTTATTCTTCTTTTAAAGGGTGATCCGAAAAAAGAAATTAAGAATAAAATTCCTTGAAATTTTTTAACGCGGTCAAATAATGCAAGTCAAAGCATAATCATCGATCACCTGCAGGACTATTCCCTGACTTATGTGTTGGAATCGGAAACGAATCCACACAATTCGCCAAACAAATGAGTTTTTTTTCAATTTCCTCATTTTAATTCACCGCCATTTGCCTCGAATTGGTGTCGAGTCTGGAGTGTAGAATGGAAGATATGCCACTCTGCCAGGAGCTAGAAAAGATAGATACATGAACAAATTGAGAAAGATTTTTCTCAATGGAACCTTTATTCAGTATATGGAACACAATCGGTAATTGAACATCGAGTGTGGCAGCAACACCATCAGCTTCATCCCTCCCCGCTTTAACCTCGTCAACCCCTTCACACCCAATCACTTCTATCACTATACTACTTGTACATAGGTAACAGTGAAATTAATTAATTTCGATGCATTGGCGATGCACTTCACATATCTACACAAGAACACGAATAGTGGGAGGAAGGGGCGTATTGCGTGAGATAAGGTTGACCACAAAAGAGTGAAAAAGGATACCCTGCATGGTTCCGGTAGTTGGAAATTTGTTGAACAAAATGAATCCTGCAATTCAATGGTCGATGCCTCAAGTTCTATTATTTTGCTGCACAAGCAAACAAACGCAATTCATATAGGGGTAGATGGGGTAGTTGAGGTAATTGAGGAGGGTATAGGCTTGTGAGCATTTACGCTCCTGGTGAATTTTGTCCATTGACAGGATATTATCATTTGCAAAATGGCGGAGATGGCAATTGAGAGAGGTGAGCAGCGATGGATGCTGTAACAGTCGAAATGCAAATAGGTTCCAATCGGGGTCAACAGATTTTGGGGCTTGCTTTTTAATTTGTCCAACATTTATGTTGACCGATACATTTATTTATTTTCATTTAGCATATTATGTCCTCAGGACTCAGGATGATTTTATGTGTGTGTGTGTGTGTGTGCGAATGTGGGGTAGACTGATTTATGTGTGAAAGAGTATAGTAGAGGACACTGGAAGCTAGTGTTACTAATTTATTCGGTAATCACCGTGGTCGTCGTGTGGTCAAGAGCCAGCTGTGTGGAAACCCAGAAATTCAGTTGCTATTCCCTGAGTGCCGCCCGCCGCCGGCGGGAAGCTTTTGTTTTACGAGATTTTGTTTTGACACTTAAATTGAAAAGCTTTTAGTGTTGAGAATGCCATAAACGAAAATTCACGATTAAGGTGTTTATGATTCGTTAAAGCCTGAACAACGATGCGAAAAAAATCTTCGGCATCTACTCTCCGGACTGTACCCAATAATGTTACTCACCAATTTTTTTGTCGTCTTAGATGGAATGAAGAAAAATCTATTTAATTTTGGTCCTTAATGATGACATTCAAATAGAATGAAAAAATAAATTAGAATCGAGCGTATCAACCCGAACGGCACCAACCCTCAAATCGGAAATTGGGGTCACTAGTCGCTTTTCTGTGGAGCTAGGGTTTTTCATATCTAGCAGTTATTTCATAAGCTTATCAAAATTATACGAGGGGAATTGGCACTCTGAGGCCCCAATGCCAAGCCAAGACGAACATCGCAACAAAACATTTGGTTAGATGATGAATGCTGTTTGGCTAGCACAATAAGCCTATTAGGCAATGCCGTATGCCAGAACTAAGACAACTATGAGTGCTATAAATGTGATAAGGAGGAATATCACTTTTAAGGAAGAAAGCGAGAGGTCAAATCTTCATGGCACAGCAATTAATAGTTCATAATTCTACCAAAAGCTGAAAGATTATTCAAAGGTTACAACTTACAAAGCCCGAACTTAAGCGTGTGTAGACGAGCGTGAAAATATCGTAGTTGATATACAGTAGGTGCTGAGAACTTGGAAAAAGTACAGGATCATTCTGTGATGTGAGGCTGAGGTTAGCTCGTCGGTGTCCAGGGTTTTTCCCAAATAAAAGTCGAAAAATTGGGTAGGTAGTTCAAAATTCCTTTTATTATTAATCAATGATTTATTTATTCTTCAAATAAAATACAATGGACAGCGTATATTATTTTGTTTCTTTCTTGATAAATCTGATATACATTATATATTTATTTGATATATTTGATATTTATTCATAGATTTTAACAAACATTTACAAAGATTACAATGAGTATCTTAAATAACGTAAATGTGATCATTTAAATAGTAATTACATTTATAAATTAGATAAAAGATTATTGGTTTCAAAAATTTAAATAAAGACATAAAGCTCTTATAAAAATGAATTTTGTATTTACAAATATTTAATAACAAGATACTTCATAATATAAGCTTCGTAAGCAGCTAGAAAACGTACCTAAATAATTAACATGGTATTTCATACACTTTATAAACTTGAAACTCTAAATAATTAACAGTGTATTTCATATACGGGGCCCTGGCAATGCAAACCACGGGATGAACGGTTGGAGAGAAGCTCCGGAACTGGCCATACAAACCAGGGAGCAGGGATAAACGGGTGATTTGATTGGCTAGCAGTAACCTCTCGGCCCAAGCTATACTTAGTCAGTAGAGCAAGGTGTAAACGGGTGGAGTGAAGCTCCTTTATCGGTGTAACACCAAAAATTTATTGCTTACTAGAGCAATGGTCACTTACACCTCTTAGTACTCTTGATTGGTACTACCTTTAAAATGACTAAATAGTCCACGGCAGACTGGCAAAAGACAATTTTTGTGGTCATTCCTACCTCATTAGGTTGGTTTTTCTGCACTCATGCAGTGTGAATTGAATTTACTGAAAGAAAACTCAACGTACCACGTGACCATTATAATTTCACTGCTACTGCTTGCTACACACAAGTATAAATGGAAGCCGCTGGTCTGTCATGTGTGTGCTGTGCTGTGAGCGGCTATGGAAAACTGGTTGTACAGTGTGCAGATGATAGGCAAGTCAGTGGTTGACTACAGTGGTCCGCGTTGCACTTTATATAGGGCAAATACTTGATTTGGAGGGCTAGGTGGTCGATGGTTGGTGGGGCCGGTGTATTTGGATGCGTGACCACTTTTTAAGTAGATTCTGGCTACAGTGGTCCGTGTTGCATTTTCTATGAGGATAAAATAAAAACTGGGTGCATTTAAATAATAGTATTTTCATAAATTTGTAACGCTTCGTTACAATTCATTTCGTGCTTTCAACTTGATATAGTTTGCATTTATGACAGCTGTCATCTGAAGTGTCTTGATATATGTTGAATGTTTGCGCGTTACGATAATGGATCGCTTAGCAATCAAACAACGCTTTAAAAAAAATACAATGAACATCGATTTTACGAATAACATTTTCTTCAGCGAGGTTCATTTCTCAATTGGTGGGTATGTAAACAAACAAAATTGCTGCATATAGGGCTCAAAAAACCCACAAGTCATCCAAGAGACAAAGTGACTGTTTGATGTGCTCTATGGTCCGTATTTCGGCGAAGATGGCAGAGGGCAAGGCACACGGTTACAGTCGATTCAGAACCTGGTCGAACGATAACCAATTTTTCTTGAACATTATGTTGTTCCAACACGACGGGACAATAAGCCACACAATACGACCAATTATGGATTTATTGCGTGAAAAATTCCCTAGTTTTGGAGACGTCAATTGCCCACTTGCAGTTTCACACTGTGTATCCTCGAATAATTCCCGAGCTCTAGAAGAATTAAAACCAACAATATTCAAGTTATGCCAAGACCACCCGAAATGTGCGAAAAAGTGGTACAAAATTGCCTCAAAAGAATCGCATGGTGCGAATCTTCCCGAGGCGGCTATTTTTCACACTTAATAGCAAAGTCCAAACTTTAGGGTAAAAGCGGGTGAGATAGCGCATCAGGGGAGATGGCTCATCTTAAATATCTATTACATACATTTATCAACCCATAAAATTATGAAAATCATTTTTGAAATCTTTTAAACATTCTTAATCGAAGTAGCCGGTATTCATCTCTATATTTCATTTAAACAATTTTTTTTAATATTAAAGCAAGCTATGTGAAAATTGTTTTCGTTTTTTTATTTTTGCTGATGTTGAGGAAGTGTTAGTAAATAAATTTAAACTTTTGAAACGTTTGCACCTACGTTATTTTTATTAGTTCGCTGATACCCGTATGTACACATTGTTTTAGCTTAAAATTAAAGTGATTTGCAAATAACGATGACAACAGTTTATAAAGCTCCAGTATTGAACATCGAAGAAATTATCGATATCCAAAAATTAAAAAAAAGAAGATGCAAGTCTTAAAACAGAAAAAGGCTAATTAAATTGGAAGAGCTCGCAATGATTCAACGTCATCAGAAGGCACAGTTTCCTTACATGAACAATCTGATCCCCGGGAGGTTTTCGGCGAAGATAAATGCGTGGGCTTCGCTGAAGAATAAAGCTCCACCCGAAAAAAAAGACAACTGGCTGCAATGCATCATGTGCCGGTGCCATAGATGGCTTCACGGTTCTTTCACATCGCTTAACCATATGTGTAATGAATGTGGTAATAAGAATTTAAAATAAGGACCTGCGCCATTTCACCCAGCAGCCATATGCCATCTCTCACCCTATAGACTATAGAGGGATATGTTTTTTTTTTTTTTTAATACTTTCTTATGTTTGCAATTAAAAATATAAATACTATCTATGAATTTCTTTAAACCTTATCTTAGATTAGATATTAAATAAAAAATAATTCTGCATTGTTAAAAAAATAAAATGTTATTTAATGTGAAAGATATTGTAAAAACAAAAAAGGGGACCGTCTCACCCACTTTTACCCTATAATGAAATGAAATTTTCATCAAACATTTATCGCTGTGTGTTTCACCTTATAACGGGTGATTTTTTAGCTGGTTTGGTTTTGGCAACACTGGTTTTGACAGCTGACGTGTGTTTAGTACCTTGTGTCACTGTCAAACAGCTTCAGTTTGGTTTGCAATTTAACCATGGATCGTCTTACAAATGAACAACGCTTGCAAATTATTGATATTTTACTATCAAAATTCGTGCTCGGTTCGAAATGTCGAAATATCGAAAAAATTGTGTTCAGCGATGAGGCTCATTTTTGGTTGAATGGGTACGTAAATAAGCAAAATTGCCGCATTTGGAGTGAAGATCAGCCAGAAGCATTGCAACAGCTACCAATGCATCCCGAAAAAGCCACTGTTTGGTGCGGTTTATGGGCCGGCGGCATTATTGGGCCATATTTCTTCAAAGATGATGCGAATCGCAGCGTTACTGTCAATGGTGAACGCTACCGAGCGATGATAACAAACTTTTTTTTGCCCGAAATGGAAGTTCTTGACTTGCATGACATGTGGTTTCAACAAGACGGTGCCACATGCCACACAGCACGCGAAACAATGGCGCAATTGCGAGGCGAGTTTGGTGAACAGTTAATTTCACGTTTCGGGCCGGTCAATTGGCCGCCTAGATCGTGCGATTTGACACCATTAGACTATTTTTTGTGGGGGTATGTCAAGGCTAATGCCTATAGGGACAAGCCCGCTTCGATTGACGCACTGGAAGCCAACATCCATGCATTCATTCGTGAGATACCGGCCGATATGTGTGAAAGAGTATGCCAAAATTGGACTCAGCGGATGGGCTACCTGAGACGCAGCCGCGGTCAACATTTGCATGAAATTATCTTTAAACCTTAAATTGCAAGGTTCAAACTATCGATTCAAATAAATATTTCATTCATTTTTTCGAATTTTATGTGTTTTTTTTTTTTTTAAAGTTCTAAACCTCTTAAAAAATCACCCGTTACTTCCTGGACCTGATCATGCAGATCAGGAAGCGATATCTAGGCTTTAGTTTAACAAGAAAAGATACTCTGAACTGTGCCAACTACAGAGGTATAAGTCTTCTTGGTGTTCCTTATATCATTTTATCGACTATTCTGTGTAAATGCTTGTACCCTTTGTAGCAAGGTACGATTGGCCAACACTTTGGTGGGAACTTCCGAGCTCTTTTATTAGAACGCTAGATATTTCAACGGCATTTGATGAAAATAAAAATCTCCTTCAGCGAATTTATGGAATTGTATATCTTTTCTTAAATAAGATTTAGTGTGCCCCAAGAAGACCTCTATTCTTTTTCTGGTATATTTTTTAATGACTAGGACTTCTTTCCATAAAACTCTTTGCTTAGAGGAAAGTACTCCCAGTTTTTCTTGATCTTCGAATGTGCTTCATTTATATGGCAACGTGTGACAAGGGTATAGTATAACCGAGTGAGGAATCAATAACCACGGGATGGACCTAAAGACTAAGTGCTGGTTGTTAAAACAAACAAAACTGTCGTTGGGACTTGAATGCTGATTATGTTTTTTTTTTCAACTGAAATCCTAACTTTTATTGATTCGAAACAGAAGAGCCAAAAACAGGCTACAGTTGAACAATTATTTAAACTCAACAAATTTGTGTTGCCTCGGATAAATGTTTATTCTATTTTTATAATTTTTCGGTGTTTTGGTTCAAATTTTTGTTTAAAAAAAAGTGTTTTTGAGACGTATCAACGTCATTCTTTATCTAATTGCAAAAAACGGATATTTGTATTTAGATTTTTCTCGAAGTAATCAGTTTAAAGTCATGAATATATTCTCTTTGGAAAGGAGGAACAAAGCAGATGGACTCAATGACAAATAAGACCCATTTCAGTGATTGGAAACATGGGTTTCGAAAACAGCATGTGATCTCAGGAAATGCAATAATTTGTCTGGTCATAATTTCCTAAAATTTTGTTTTTAACAATCCTTTGTATATGACTGATATTTCTCGACTTAATCCTGAAAATAAGAAAAAAAGTTAATAATGCTTATCAAATAATGTTTTTTGAATACATTTTTTTTTTAAAGCTTTTTTTTCAGTCTTCTTTTTTAAACCAGAGCTCACCGAGACCATGGATTTGAATTTCCGGAAGCACATTGAGAGATTTAAAATTTTAAAGCAGAAATCAGTGAAGTCAACGAAAATGATTTAGATTGTATTTAAGTATAAGTATTCCTAGTTAAGAGGTCCTCCTGAGGATATTGGTGGTTTCCAACTCAAATATTACTGTTTTTTTTTTTTTTTTTTTTTTTTGATTACCACCCGACAAAGGTGGAAAATAAAAACATCACATAATGTTTCAAATCTTTCATGGAAGGAACATTTCCACTTAATTATGATGTTCAGTGACATAGCCAAAAAATATTATTTTATTAAATCACTCCTTTGTCCATGGAAATGTACACATTTTTCAAACATTTTTTTACATAAATGATAAAGTTTACCTTCCATCTCCTTAAAGTTCAGCAAAAGGTCATATTTTAAATAAAACACAAAAACAGTATCATAATTCCTCAAAGCACCGAAAATTCAAAACAAGTGTCCTTAATACCACAAATCCCTCAAAACACACAAAAGGATACTTTTTTTTATTTAACCATTCACAAACTACTTTGTATACTTCCAAAGCTTTTCTAAGCCAAAAAATAAAATTTTGTTTTGATTTTCCTGCTGTGTGAGCGATGCCACCCCATAAAAAAAGAACGATCTCATAAAGTGGTCAACTCCTTTCTGAACCGATATACCGGACAGGAGACCCATAAACATTCACACTTTATGGATGTCCTGTTGTGTGTCTCAATGATAACAAAACAAACAAACAAAAAAACACAGCTCCTAGCTGATTTTGTTTCCTTTTTTGTTTTTGTGGATCCAATTTCAAAATGAAATATCCTTTTGTTTGTATCGAGTATCCTTGGAAAAAAGGTTAAATGTGCTATTCTGGGGTTTTAAATTGTTTTAGTTTATAAAAGCGAAAAGGATACTCTTCGAGTCTTCGGGGTCCGGTCGGTCGGTCGGTCGGAGATGAAGAGTGAAGTGCATTTTCCAGAATAGAGAGGATTCTATTTTGGTTACACAATAACGTTGATGGAGAAGATAATGATGATGAAAGAAGATGTCAAACGAAAATGGGTATCAGGACTTTCATTCATTTCCAATTACCAGAACCAGAACCAGATTGGAATTCAATTGAAAAACGTGTGTGATAAGCTTATGTGTTTTATAGTTGGCTTTTGGATTCGTTTCTTTGCAAGAATAAAACAAAAATATAAAAGGGATCGGAAATTTCTTTTCAATGCGATTCACTTTGATTTAAACTGGAACACCAGGGAGATACAAATTTCAATTGATTACTGGGAATTGGTTCAATATACCGTATCAGAAGGAATTTCGAGAAAATCGAACTATCGTTCTTCAAACTGGAATACAAAAAAAAAACCTATTGTGTGTATATGATTCTGCTACAGAGTTAATTTACAAGTAAACCGATTATATAAGCAAACATTTTATTGATTTTTATAATTCCATTTACAAAATATAAAATTTAAACGTACTTTTTTTTTGTATTTTTCAGAGCTCTCAAGACATCTACAGCACAAGCAATGTCCGGAGATCTCACCCTGGATGGTGGTCAAAGGGAACATCCCCTTATAACAAAGTTCGAAATCCTTAATCTAGTTCCCGATGCCAATGGCCGTCAGCTGCAATTATTCGAAGACGAATTAGCGATAGTCCGTCATCGGTCCCAGCAAAGAAGGCGACCCCGCTATCCATCGACCAAGTGGCGAAGAGTGGGTTTGATTGAAGGAAGAAATGTCCATCTGGACACGATTGTCTGGCCGGGTGGAGACATAGTTGTCTCAGGTAAAGAACAACGTCGTAAGTCTAACATTAGATTGGCCCTCTACAGCGTTGCATCTTCGATAGGACTTTCGGCGAAATCACGAACGATATTTCGTGTTGTCACTGCCTTAGCGCCGCCATTTGTAATGGCGTCCGAATTAGATGAAGACGGTTTATGTTTGCGGGGATTGCCGTGCCATCGATTGCTGCCAAATCGCAAACATAATTTAACAATTATGTTCAATAATATTGAGATTCAGCAACGATTTACGCAGGACGTATTGGATCATGGCGGCAAAGTGCCTTCCGATGAGACGGATAAGTTTTCAAATCCCATGTATGAGTAAGTAAAAGTTTAAATATTGGTTAAATTTTTATAAGACCCCAGATTTGTTGTCCAATGGGCAAATTGGAACTTTTCCTTTTTGTATACATTGTTACTTTAAAAGAGTTAAAGGCTCCATTTTAGTGATTCAATCTTTGACTCGATTTTTAATAAAGCTTGGTATTTCCATGTTGTGTAATAACTCCTGGTTCTTCGTCCGACTTAGTTTATCAGCAGAACCAAATTTCTAGAAAAAAATATACTGGCAGGATAAAATCGTTATCCATTAGACAGTCAGAGCACTTGCAAATGCAATACGGTCTGGATTGATCTCCAAAAGTTACCTATTCTGCTTATGATTCTGATGTTTTTGAACAAACAACCCCTATACACAAAACAGTATTAAATTTTTGTTTAATTAATCTCAATTAATTGTTAGCTTTATATTTGCAAGACTATAGCAAGTAAATAACCAAAGTTTAAGTTGGCAACACTATTTCAACTGGCGGCCATTTTGTCAGCTATCAAGTGATTTATTTTAAGTTTGGTTTGGCATTTCAACATGAATATAATGACGTCTGAACAACGCTTCCAAATTGTGCAAATTGATTTTGAAAATTATTATTCTGTTCGAAATATGTACGTATCGCGCACTACGTCCATTTTACGGTGTTTATAATGAAATAAACAAAACTGCCGTATTTGGAGTGATGATAATCTTCAAGTTTATGTTGACGCTGAGGCACCGTTACATCCACAAAAGTTGACTTTTTGATGTGCTTTATGGGTTGGTGGAATAATTGGCCCGTACTTCTTTAAGAACTATGCTGGTCACTTCGTTACAGTCAATGGTGACCGCTATAAAGCAATGATTACTTACTTTTTAGCTCAAAAATTGAACAACCATGATGTGCAGGAGTTGTGTATTCAACAAGATGGCGCAAAATGTCACACAGCTCGTGTCACAATTGATATGTTGAAGGAAATGTTTGGTGAGTTCATAATTTCACGTTTTGGTCTTGTGATTTGGCCTCCAATAATGTACGTTTTAACGCTGCTTGCCTATTTTCGGTGGGAATATGTGAAATCGCTAGTCTACGCCGATAAACCTGAAATTATTGACCTCTTGAAGGACAACATTCGCTGCGTTATTGCCGATATGCGGGCATAAATGTTGGAAAAAGTCATCGAAAATTGGACCTCCAGATTAGACTACCTACGTCCGAGCCAGCCGGGTCATATGCCAGAAATCATATTTTTATTATAATGCCAGAAGATTATCTTTGGAATAAAGTAAATTTCATGTCAATTGAAAAAAAATCATCTCTGTTTTATTCCATTTCAAAGTTATATTCCCCTAAAAAGACACCCTTAAGTCGATCAGCTAAGACTTTCCAGTTTGGAATTAAAAAAACAAAATATTAAATTTAGCATCAATTGTTTTGGAAGCATTAATAAGTTTTGCATTGGCCTCTCCCTTCCCCCTTATGATGAGAATGGCGTTTACGTTAGCTGCCAAGAATCAGGTTAAGAAACCAAACCTCCACTAGTAGTTTGCTTAGATAAAATCGTTAATGGCTAAAATTTACAAAAGTTTTAAAAATAATGTTTTCTTTTCACAAAAACAAATTTTAAATGCTGTTCTAAATTTTGACATCTGTGTTGTATACGGGTTAACCAAAAGTCCCTTTTCCTATGTTTCCAAAATCTGGAATAATTTTTGAACGAAAAAAAAGTTTTTTTTTGAAAAACATTTCGAAATATATTCGAAATTTTTTTTTAGTAAGCCAACCTCTAGAACTTTGTAGTTTTTGTCAGAAAAATAAAATTTAAAAGATACATTAAAATGTTTTTGGAAAAAACAAAAATTAAAAATTTTTTTTAAACTCAAAAAAACTCTTTTTTTTTTGTTAAATTAAAGAATTTATATTATTTCGTCTATAAATCGGCTTCTAAATTAAAAATTTAGTCGAAATCCGTCAAGTGGCTTACGAAAAATCTGATATGAAAAAACCGGTCCTATGAGAGGTACCGTTATAAGACTTTTTCTGAAAAATTTATTCCTACCAAAACATAAAATTTACTCAAAAAACACTATTCAGAAAGTTTTATCAAAATCGTAGGAGCCGTTTTAGATATTAGTGCATTTTTCATAAAAAATCGTATGGCATATGTACCGTTAGGTTTAGAGCTAGAATGCTAGTTCCAAAAACCCCTCCTTAGGACGTCATAATAATACTGTGTACTAAGTTTGAAGCATCGGTTCAGCCATTTAGGCTGTTGATGCCGATACAGACAGACAGATGTCTTAAATGTCTCAAAACGGTACTTTCCATAAGACGGCTTCTTTTTGTTTTTGCTTTTGACAATCTTGACAATCTCATAAACGGCTTTACCAATTCTTTTGAAATTTCTCAATATAATATTAGGTATAATATACCAATATTTTCAAGAAATATGTTTTTGTATTTTTAAAAGCTTATTTTAATTTTTTTTAAATTAATATTTTGAAAACTGTTCATTAATTTTTTTTCGAAAATTATTAATAAATGTATTTGCTGAATACCTAACCTATGAATTGGCGTTTTTTAATTTTTCAAAAATGTTTTCAAAAAGTTTTTCAAACAAAAAATTTTTTCTCAAAAACCGCTCCACAAATTTTTATTAATGTATTCTCATAGATTCAAATTTATCAAAGAAATAAAATGGCGTACTTTTTTTCAACTCAAATTAGTTTAAGTAATTATTTAAGAATTTCGAAAAAGAATATTTCTATCAAAATCTCAAGCCCCCAAAATACTACTGTTATACATTAGATCAAGTTTGTGAGACCCAGTCGTGCATTTTGTTTAAAACTGAATCTTTTTTTGCTTTTAAGTGAAATGTCAAAAATGCTACTTGTATTTCCGCTTGTCATAATCAAGCCAAAGGAGAACAGTGTTATCGGCTGTACAGCCTTCATATAGGGTTTTTACACTAAATCAAAGTCAAGTAATTTTTTACGAGAAACGAGTTAACGTCGAAACTTGTCTCGTTTTCATTTTGACAAGTCAATTTTTGTTGACAGAAAAGTCTTATGTCAATTCTAAAGAAACTGTATTAAACGGCAGGAGAATGAAGCGTAAATGTCAATATCTGTACGTATTCATTCTGTGCAGTCATAATTTGGTATGAGTACGTTCTTTTTTGACAGACCTGGCGGATCCTATTTATCCTTCTTTTTTTCCAGTTAGCGGGTTCCGGAGCGAACACAAATTGCGCTGTGATCTGAACTGGAAACTATCAATTATTGTAACCGAAATATAGAAGAAAAAATTCGACTGTTCAGTGTTTCTGATGCTGGTTCTGATTCACTTATTTCAAACTCAGAGTTTTATTAACTTCTGTACATAACAAATACATACAAACTATTCATTAGACTAGATTTATTTTCATCTAATCAAAAGTATTAAATTTTTCCACAAAGAAACATCTTCGTGCCCTATGATCAAAAAATGACATTGACCTATTTCCTCCAATTCTTTCAATTGACAAAGCATTGAAAATAGCAAAAGCAACTTTAGTTTCCTAAAATTACAATTTACTGTAAAATCCCAAAGGAAAATTCCTTAATGACTTTGCGTCGTTTTGAGGAGCTGGAGGGAGGTGGCAGGTGGGTGATACTGTTTGTGGATTACCAATCAAAATTTTCTCTCAACAATCCTTAAAATTTAACGTTTTCCTCTTGAAAAGTGTGGTATGTTTTGTAAGTAGTTGAAGCTGCTGCAACTTTGAAGTTTCAAATATTTATCAAAAACTTCGAACTAGCAAAAGTTTACTACGAGGACGATGATGATGACGATGCAATTTGAATTCCCTAAAATACTTTGGTTGAGTTTTTCCTTTATGGATTGAATTTGTTCAAGAGTGTGATAGTTGCCTTGTTTGGTGAGTATAATACACTATGTCTGGAAAGAAAAGTTCTCTTCCATTTTGGGTATTTCTGCTTTTTTGCTGTTGACTTCTTCGCTGATTTTTTAAACGTTTCAAAGAACTTTTTGCTTCTTTGATACCAAAAGTTGATTTAGTAATATACCGTAGACAAATCTAAAGCTCATGATACATCAGTAATTGCGTGACAAGGTTCATAGTATCCAATGCTAAACATGTAACAATTTATTAAACTTAATTCTTAGCTCTTCTGTCAATTTCCAAAATATTTACCTTCGATTCCTGAACCACATAGTGTAGTTAGCAAATTAAAAAAAAAATGAGTATGTATCTTCGCTTTCTAAAACACACTGTTCTTCCACAACCCTATTCCTTATAAGCAAATCATTTATTGCTATAGTAGTTTGACATACCCTTTTTCGACAAACAAGCAACTATACCAATAACTACACGAACTTCACTTTAATTACAGAACAAAGTGCTGTTATGGTCTTTCCATGGATCTACTCGACAACATAGCTACAGAATTGGAATTCGAATTTCATTTGTACATTGTTCATGATGAATTATTCGGGGCTAAATTCTCGACACTGAATGATTTCATGCCCGGAAGAGCATCATCGAAAGGTGGTGGCAGCAATCGTGATACTAACAGCAACCGACAAGCATCAGGAGTCAAGGAGCAACAACAGCACCAACAAAACAAAATGAAAGATGCTACAACGACGATGGGTGACGCAAACGATCAATATCCTGCCAATTCAGCTGCCAACCAGCAGCAACAGCAACAACAACAACAGCGACGCTATCACTCACCCGAAGGACGAACTCGTACTCGACGTTATTCTTCTTCTAGCAGCGGTAAGTGTTCGTACTCAAACTAATCAATGTTAAGATGTGTGTGTGAGAGAGAGTATAGTTTTAATGAGTGTGTGTGCTTATATCCTGTTAGAGGAGTTCAATTAAAATCCCTTTTTGTTCAGCCAGCTTAGAGCGTGAAAACAGCTTGAATAGCAATGAATTCAACTCGAAGAAGAATAAGGTATCGTCCTTATCGTCAGCGGCGGCGGTAAATGTGGGTGTCAAACAACAAGGCCGAATCCTTAAGAGGCAGCAACGACAAGCAACATCAAATTCAAACACCAATACAAAAGCCGACGACATTCAAACCAATGTTGAGGTTGACATCATTGACGCAGTCAAGGAACCCCAGGATGTGGTCGAGGATGTATCACTAAATGGCTGGGTCGTGCCAAATGATTACAATGATGATCAAGAGGAAGCAGGTACAATCAACGATGATGTCAAAATGGAAGAACCCTCGAATGGCAAGCGAAGTATGCGAATTGGTTTTTTTTTTTACATGAATTTTATTTGTCAATGTTAATGTGTATCTATCGGATGGTTTTTAATGATTTTTTGTATCTTTTTTTTTTTTTTTTGTTACAGTTCAGTGGAATGGAATAATTGGTGATTTAATATCAGGATCAGCAGATATGTCATTTGCACCCCTAACAGTCTCAAGGTGAGTACTCTCCCCGTTGATGATAGAGGGTTGAAATTCGAGTGTCAATATAGTGAGTTGCAGGAATTCTGTTTCTGTCCTCGAATTGAGAATGTGTCAAGTGGGTATATATGGAAAGGCTTCACATTGAACTGTTGCATTTGCTTATGAATAGCAAAAAGTGGCAACAACTGTTTTTGATTTCATCGATGCACAAGATAAACACTTAGAATAGTGCACAGGCACGTCATGTCTCTGTTAAAGAAGAATGCTCGAGGGTCTTGAGTGGAAGTACATACGTATTTGTAAATGACAGTTTTGTACTCTGTGAATTGAAAAGCCACGTGTAGATACTGGATTTTGAAAAGAATTTTGGTAAAGTTTCTTTAAACTCAAATTATTTTGTGAGAATTGTCACTCTTGAAGTATTCTGAGCTTTTAAGGTTATCTATGTGCACAGTTTGAGTAAAAACAAAATTTGCAAGCAAGTATTCCAGAGTGAATTCCACACCATATTTTCTACAGCTCATAATTTGTTTACAAAAAACTTACATATTTATATGTGAACCTTTCAAGTATTTCAAAGCCAAGTACGCTACTTCAGTGAAATGAAAGAATTATACGTTCCACAACATTTTACAAACAACAACTTCACTTTTAAAATATCAAATAGGAAATCTATGCCGGCATATTTTTGCTTAGTTTTTTTTTCGCTTCAACTGAGCTTTAAGCCGTTACTTTTCCCATGTTCAGGTGTGGTCTAAAACTGAGAAATTATAAATTCTAGCGTGGAAAAGGTCAATTCTCTTTTTTAAACAAAAGACATAACTTGAATCATGTATTTAGCTTCAATAGTTAAATAAAATGTATCAGATAGAAAATTTTGTGGAACGTAGTCAATTTTCACTTTCAAGCAGTGGAAAATTTTACAAATCTACTTAGATTGAAAATAAATGCTGTGGAATAAAATTTCTCTTAAAATATTGGCAACTTTATTTTGTGTCCCCTAAGGTGTTTCCATTCAGTCTACAATGTAAACAGTTCATGTGGGAATGTAAATTCAAAACAATTACTTCTGGGTGGATTTCAAACTCTTACGTTCCACAACAATATGCTTAACAGCATTTTTTTTTTTTCTTTTTTTGACAAATGCCACACTTTTTCACTTCTCTTCAAGTTTTCACATTTGATCGCACAATGTGAAATTGAAAGTATGTCGTCTAAAAGTTTGTGGGTCATATTCAATTTTCATTTCAATAGAGGATGAGGGCTAAAAGTATACGATTTTTCGTTCAAGTGCAGTTTTATTGTTGCTTAAGTGTCCGTGAAAAAAGCAATACACATAATCCACAATCTATTTCACGTTGGATTTTTTTTTTTAATCACAACAGTGAAATGTATTTTGAAGATAACTAGCTAATAAGAAGTAACTTATAAAGATTTTTGCAATTCATCCAAAGTTTAACAGTTGATAGCGGCCATCTTTTTGAAGCCACATCAGTTAAATTGCCTGTTATTTATTAAGTTTGTTTTGCCAAATCACCATGGACGGATATATTGTTTAACAACACGTTCAAACGATAAATTTTTTTATTAAAATGGCTGTTCTGTTCAGGCAACGTTCCGCGCGCTTTTTCATGGTAATCTCACGTGGAGGTGATGTCAATTAGCCACCGAGATCGTATATTTTGACCCCGTTAGACTTTTTCTTGTGAGGTTTTCTTAAGTCGCGGGTCTAATCGAATAGGTCCACAAATTACAGAGGCCCTCAAAGCCAACATAACCAATGCCATCGGTAAAAATTCATCCTGATTTATGAGCTAGAGTCGTGGAAAATTGGAAACTTCAGATGCGAGCCACCAAGAAAACCCGCGGAGGACATTTAAACGATATTATATATTACACACATAACGGCATCGATAGGCCTTTGAAACGAATAAAAAATGTCGATGATGTCTCACACAGACTTAGTTTTATTTAAATTTAAAGTTAGGAAGCGCTTAATGAAACACCCTTTATTTTATTTTACGTTTGATTCGGAAGGCTTTTGATGCTTTAGTTTCATCCTAGAGCCACTTGGTCTGAAGGAGTTTTAAAATTTTCAAGTAAATATAGAATTTAAGTGAACATTTTCCTTCCGATAAAAACATAGTACTCAACTCTTGTGAAGGGGAATACGTTCCACAGTCCTTTTCAATTCACATTTTCAATTTCCCAAAGTGTGAACATTTTGGAAATTATAACATGGCACAGTGTACTGGTTCAAACATTCCACACTTTTGTATGTACAAACAAATTATTTCTTCCTGGCGGTTGCATTAGACAGTTAAATTAAAAACACAGCTTCAATACTATTCTGGAACTTATTTTTAAATCTTAATCTAGAAAATCTTTTCATTTAAATGGATGTGTCTATCATTTATAAATCGATTCCTTCATTCGCATTCAACGATCAGAAATGCATTTATAAAGTCAATTTAACTCCAAAGTGGTTCCGATTTATTCTAAATTAAATTCAAATGGGTTCGAAAATGGCATAATGACAACAACAACAACAACAACAAATACCACAAGGATAATAAAATTCTTAAAAGGAAATGGCAAGTGCAAAGAGCGACAAAAAATAGAGGATAATCCAACCACAGCCACAATCTAGAATCTGTCGTTTCCAATTTGCACTAACTTAAAAGGATTTGCATGTCACTTCTGGATGAAGGATATAAAATTTCCCAGAGCCACAACAACAATGTTTGTCCTTTTTTTCATACTCAAATACCAAACCATCAAGGTCAACATTTTGACATTCAAAAATAAAACGTATTAAAGTACCTACTTCTTTGAAAAGCCTCCTCCCGCTATATATCCTTAATTGACACAGTTAAAGAACTTTCCAAAAACAAAAATTACAAGGACGAAAAACAAAACAAACTCTCTTCAAATTTTAAATGAACTTTGAGAATTTCGAAGTGTTTAATTGTGTAACACTTCAAATCATTCGCTTTTATTTTCACATTTCAATGTGCGTGTGCTGTGCTCTCATTTATTTTATTTTTAGGGCTCGTGCCGAGGTAATCGACTTCAGTGCCCCGTACTTTCATGGAGGTGTATCCTTGTTGGCTGCTCCAAAAAGAAAATCTGAAATTCCATTGCTTGCTTTCCTGTTGCCATTCTCGCCTGAATTGTGGATTGCCATATTCACGTCACTCAATGTGACAGCCATTGCTGTAGCCATCTATGAGTGGTTAAGTCCGTTTGGCCTTAACCCTTGGGGTCGGCAGAGGAGTAAAAACTTCAGTATGTCATCGGGTAAGTGCATAACTAATATTTACTACCACAATAATTCACTCCATCTCTTATATGGATAGAGTGATTTCATGTGGATGCCATGTGGACTGTATGTTTATTGTATTACTTTTTTTTACTATTTGCAGCACTTTGGGTTATGTGGGGATTGCTATGCGGACACCTGGTGGCTTTTAAGGCTCCCAAATCATGGCCCAATAAATTCTTAATCAATGTTTGGGGTGGTTTCAGTGTGATATTCATTGCCTCATACACAGCTAACATAGCAGCACTGATAGCTGGGCTGTTTTTCCACAATTCCGGGAATACACCCGAAGTGTCGGTAAGTACTTTACATAATACTCTCTCTTGTCAACATATTTTTTTTATTAGGGCAAACACACTTGAATTTGATTTCGCTTGCTTGGGGGTATGCCTCGTGGGAGGAAAGCTAACCAAGTTCTTGAGAAGGAAACATGAATAGTTAAATTGTTCGTTGTCACTGTGGCGTATGTGGAACATTTTTTTTTTTTTTTTTTTCCATTTTTATTGCTCTTTTGGGAGAAAAGGTTTTCTTTGAAGAGGAAAAGAAGAAATTTATGAAATTGTGTATAATAAAAACAAGGATGTGCGTCTAGTTTAAAAGGATATTTTCTTCTTCTCAAGAGTATTTTGCTTTTTGCTGGAAGAATAACTGAGTCGTAGGAAATTTTACGAGGCTTTTGTCGTTTGACGTTAAATGCATTCAATGTTACTCGCTATGTGAATACATTTCAATAACAATTTATTTGTTTCCCTCGATGCAGTTTCACAAATTCTTTGTAAAAGGATATTTCGTTTTCCAACGAAAATGGTTTATTAAAATTAAATAAATATTTTGTCATATAAGGAGAAATGCAAACTATGTCGAAAATTTAAAAATACTACGACAGCCATAACAGTTACACTAGGTTTTTGAAAGACATTTTCTAATGACGTACTCGTGAATAGCTATTATACATTCCGTGAACGTGCAGTCATGATGAAGTGTGGTATTCGTGATTAGCGTGTCAGTTCTAGTCATTGAGCCTGGACGGTAGAGCACCACATTTTTACATACGATACTCATCCACACACATCAAGCTGTTTCCTAGGAAAACATCACTATTTGCTGGCTTCCAGCACTTTGCGAATGAACTGTTTTGAGTTTTAATTTGGTGGCACTCACTGGCATTCTTCGACTTTGGGCTATCCATGTGTGTTTTATTTGCTTTTCATATTTGTATATGGGACATATGTAGGCAATAGAGAAATAGACGAAGAAATAGAGTAATAGACGAACCAATGTTGGAAAATGTCCAACATAAAAGAACATCTCCGGATAGTGGCCATCAACTGTGATTGTTCGCACCATAGATTTTCCAGAATTCTATGTTAAGACAAAGTAAAATTCCGGTTGTCCATTTTGCCTCTTACTCTCTATGCAACTACAAGGTGATTGTTATCCAACCCAATATGTCATCTAAATACCATCCACAATCACCTCACACTCATTACAAAATTGTGATCTATACAGACGTTGCTAAATGGTGTTCACGACAACGAAAACAACTTTCATGTGCTGTTTTTGTCTATCACTGTGAATAACTTCTTTTGTGGAACGGAAACTCAACATTCCTTAAAGGCATGCTTAAAGCGAATATTTGAATTTTTATTTAAGAGTGATTTAACATGTTTGAAAATGAAACAAGTACTTTTCGGTTTTTAACATTGTGGAACGTAAGCTTCACTCGAAAAATAAGTTTTTTCCTCGTAAAAAGCTTCAGAAATGTGATCAGTTTTTAGATAGGATGTTTTTAAAGCCTATATGTGAGTAGCATACATAATGTCAAAATAATAAATAAATACGTTCCACAATCTTTCGCGTTTCATTTATTGAATTTCCACATACAGTTCAAAATACCCGTATTTCATGACTTTTACTTTCACCACCTTAAGGACTTTTCACATGAAAGTGACCATAACGTGAAATTTATTTTATTCTTCGCGAACAACGAACGTCATGCCCGTATATCACAATTGAACAGTGAGATTTTGAGGTTAGTCAAGCACATCCACATTCGTTGCGATGTGGATGGTAAGTGGAACGCGAATAGGGTTTGACGTTTCGGAACAGTCAGATTGAAATTAGCGACGAACAACTTGTTTTCATTAAAATTTCTTTTTTCTTCAATTAAAATGGAAATTTTACCATCTCAACATTAGATTTAATGAGTTTCTATCATTTTAAAATAGATTTTGTTGCAAAATATTGTTTAGAAGTATGAAAAAATTCATTTATTTGTTCATTCGTTCATTCGTTATTCGCTCTAATGGAAATAGTCCTTTATATTTTGTAATGACTACAATTTGTTTGACAAATGTCACATTTTTCAAGTTCCTCTAAGATTTCCTATGAGTTCGAAATTTTGGATCTCAAAATTGATACATGGCCTTGAAATGATTGCGGAATGTATTCGTTTTTCATTTTAGTTAAGGGCACATAAGTACCTTCCAGGCTGCAGAGTGAAAAAATCTGGCATTTTTCAAATTAATTTCAATTTTTTTCAAAACACCGCCGCAGGGAATGTAAATTCCACTTCGAAATTTTGTATAGAAATTTTTATTTTCACCGTACTAAATTTTAAGTGTCAAATTAAATACAGATCTTTAGTGGCATAAAATAGAAGAATACAAAATATAAATCTTTCGCGGCAGCAATACCTTTGCCATTGTATATATAAACTATAGTACTACCACTTGAGGTGCGCCATCTATCGACGAAAAACTAAGCTCTAGAATACCATGGGAAACAACAACAACAAATAAAATGGTGGAAATTGTTGTTGTTGCTTCCCATGGTATTCTAGAGCTTAGTTTTTCGTCGACAGATGGCGCACCTTAAGTGGGAATACTATAGTTTATAAATGCAATGCCTTCGCTAAATTTTAAAACTAATGCGTTCCACAATGTTTCCTTGTGATATCTTAGTATCCTCCACTGTTGTGAAAAGCTATTACGATCCACAATATTTTTACGCTATTTATTTCAAATTTTGCATGGTGTGAAAATCCTAGTTCACAGATCGATTAAAGTGAAAATAAAAATTGCATACGAATATAATAGAGTGGTTTTCACATCTTTACCTACCACAGTCTGCAGTTCATAAACAATGCGCAACGTTTTTGACAAGTTGCGACACATTTTTTATTGAACGTATTCTTATACCTACGTAAGTTGAAGAAGTTTTTGTTTAAAATTGGAATTAACTTCTCACGAATCACTACTATTCAGTACAGAAGTGATTTCAAATTCATTCATAAGACTTAACAATATTATTTTAAATCAGACTTATCTCCCTTAAACCCTAAAATTTAGATTCCGGCATTCCTTAAGGACAAAGCCAACAATAAATAATTATAAATAAAATCAACTTAAGCAGCCTGTCTAAATTCCATTTATCATTTGGTCATTGAAAAAAGTAACACTTTATATGTCTTTAAATTTATAGTTGGCAATTATTTTAATCCTTTTCAACAAAGCACATAATAACTGTAAAATAAATCACCAAAACAATTCTCTTCCTTTAAATTCCCATATAAATCTTAATTCCTTTCGTTATTCGTCTTCTTCGAAGTAAAAAAAAAAAAAACCCCCTTTAGTCCGTCTGTCAGCTTTAATAATATCCTTATCATTTTATTTGCTGCATCCACTTCATACGAAATCCTCTTCATTTAGAAATATTTCATTTTATTTCAAAAAGAACGAGAAATATAGAGAATATTGCTGCTGCTGTGTGAGCTTCTTATAGATCATCCCAAGGATGTGCGGAAATGATAGTAATGCCCTCAGGAGAGGGACTTTCAAGAGAATGTATTTATGCCATCTATCTGTATGAATGAACTTCTTTTATCCCAATTCAATTGACTATTATTGCAGTGTGTATTCCCTTTGAAATGTCCATTATTCTTCAAGGTCCTTGAGCTTCAGTTGTAGAAATGTAGTATAGGGTGTATCATCGTCGTCGCTGCTGTTAGTAGTTTTCATGCTGGCGGCGAGTTGTTGAAGTTGAAGTTGAATGGACCAGATAAATCAACATGAATTAACACATCCTTTTGTGAATTATTTTCATCTTGAAAGATGACAACAAGGACAACTCAATAAAATTAATCTCGATCTGACGTATTTAAGGTTGATTGCCTGGCTTAAGGTCAATGACTTAAATTTTCTATTTTTACTTAATTTTAATCCTTCCATCAGTTGGCTGTGCTTTAAATTAGTCCTGCAATAATTAAATTAACATCCTCAAAATGTTCGAGTTGGACAAATTAGTTTTATAATTAAAAAGCTGGTTATAATCTTGATAAGACTGAACCGATTAAAAGAATTATTTTTTTGTTTCCTCTGTGAATTAAAAAAATTATACAAAATTAAAATGCATAAAACGAAACTCATGAAAAACGTTTAGTCCTTATAAAAAAAAAATCAAACTACGTAAAGTGATGATAATTCAATGTGTATCCTGATTTCCATTCAGATTGGACTGGTTGCATATGACAACATTTATATTCACCGATAAAAAAAATGACTTAATCAACAGGATATGGGAGCAGGAAAATTGCTTAATTAAAAACAAAAAAAGGACTTGTTTGCATGATAAAATGGGAGTCCTTTTTTAACAAAACAATATTGAAAGTATCTCGGGGGATGGCAGAAGAGTTTTTTTTTAACGAATTGATTCGATTTGATTTGAATGGGCTGTGCATAAATTGTATAGAAAAACTGTGTGGCCAAGAATGGGACAAAAAAAATCCTCCAGGACACGCACACTACAAATATGCATTTGAATCTGTGATTGGGAAATTCCGTTTGACAGTTCGAGTTAATCTCTTTTAACATCTGGATTAGATGGGTTGATTTTATTTTCACATTTTTATTTTCAATATTGGCAGATTTTTTGACAGGGGAGTTAAATCTAACGTGTATTTTACAATAAAACATAACAAAGGCAGCCATTTTTTTTTTAATGTTAATAACAAACTATGTATATTTATTTTTTAGACAAGTTAATCCTTTAACGAGAAAGATAAAGATCAGCTGTTTTTAGTTAATGTTTCCCATTGTTTGCCATTTTGGTTTGAATGAGATTTCTGACATAATGGCCACCACGCGGCTGGCTCCGAAGTAGTCCGATCTCGAGGTACAATTTTCGATCACTCTTTTGCAGCATTTGTGGTCGTATATTGGCAATAGCACTGCAAATGTTTTTTTTCAAGCTATCGGTATAGACACTAGCGACTCCCAAGGAAAATAGTCTAGCCATGTTAAATCGGACGGTCTTGGATGCAAATGAACCAATCCAAAACGCGATATTATGAGCTCACCAAAAGTTTACTGGCACGCACTGCGTTACATGTTGCGTCGTCTTGTTGAAACCATCACGGCTCTGCCACATCAGAGTGATTCAGGAACGAAAAAGTCTTTTGTTTAATGACATAAGCTGTAAAGTTGGTTGAAGTTTGTCCTGTAACTGATGTTCCATTTGGTTATGGATATACGTCCAGGCAAATCGCTTGTCATTGAATGAATGCCTCAGCTCTGACCTCTGGCTAATGCAATCGAGGTTTTGTTCTTAGAATTCCGCTAAATTAGTATAGTTCCTTTGAGATTCTTTTTAGCTCGCAAGCTTCACAAAAGAATAATAAAAAGATCTTTCTTGGTTGGTGTTCAGTGAGAGAAGACAACTTTCTTTTAAAATATTCTTGCTATTTATACAAAAAATATAATGTTATCGAAATGATTATCGAAATTCGATTCTTGGCCCTACTTACAATCGTTATTTACAGTCAGCATATTTCTTATGACGCGGGAAGAGTAGCTATCCTAAGTGGCATAGTGCTTAAATGACATATTTTATTAGCCTAAGCCGATGACCGCTGATCAACCCATTAATATTTCCTATGCATGTACTTTGTATACTTTATGTCGCTCGTGCCATCAGGGCAATGTGACAATGACTACGAGTCGGATACGCTAAAGGCAAGACAATGCTTTGCATTATGTTCTGATTTTTATGTTACTAATGCTTGAGGCAATGCATGAGTTGGAATGACAGTGTCAAGTATTGAAGTATGGTTTTGATATGAAGCAATCAATTAAGTGGTCGCTAGTGTGTTCCCTTCACAAAGCCATTCAATCAAAAACCAGCCTCATCGCTAAAAAAAACTTTCTTGTGAACATCGGGAGCAACAGCAATCTCGTTTCATGACACAGATAACGCCTTCCTGTTTTCATTATTGATTCGTTCTGCGCATCTACGTCACGGACACACATGGAGTTTGACGTTTTGCATTGTATCATGCACAACGCCATATCTTTAGTAGTTGTATCATGAAATAAATCACATGGAAGATGACGAAATGGCTGTCAATGAAAACAGTACTGCCAAAATAAAGTTTTATACCTCTAAGAAAACACTTTTTACATGGAAGGCTAGAATCCCTTTTCTTAATAAATTCGTTATAACTTCTTAACGAAAAGTTTACATCATATAAAGGGTGCGCCATCTTTTCTTTCGGTATTTAAAAATTGAATAACTCTGCCAATTCTCAACCGATTGGGCCTTTTTTATGATCTTGAAACAGAGCGAATGGTCTGGATGGTTACTAGTTTCAGCAAGACGATGGGCCACGCCTTACAGTGCAAATCAAGCTTTTTAGTTATCACCAGAGAAAGTCACAAAAATGTGATTGTCACATGTGAAAATCACTTTGTACAGACAAAATTTTTACATTGTGGCTATCACTTATCACAAATCACCCGGATTGAGCTTAAGGAATAAAGGTGGTCCTTGAGCAGGTGTCTTAAGTAATTTCATAAATTCTTTTAGGTTTCAAAAAATATTCTTGCTTAGCCGTTCTACGATGAATCCGAACAAATCGTATTGACAATATGTCATGTATTTTGACACGAAAAACAAAGATGAAACCATCTTGGGGACATGAGAAGGCATAGTTAAGTTAGCCACAATACTTGGAATGCTCGGCTTACAACGAGAAAACAAAACCTAGTTAAGTGATATGTGAGTGCAATGAAGAAGAAAGAGCTGAAAAATGGAAACAAACCATGTTCGATGCAAGATTCTTCGAAGCACAATCGATTGACGCGCTTTCTGCGGGCGAAATATGAAAATCGGCCGGCTTCCCAAGTAAACTGAAATTAAAAACTCTGAATTAAATTTGCATCGGATGCAGTCAAAACCTTTACCCCTCTCAGAACTTAAACAAGATTTATCAAATAGTTTGTTCAAGCTACAAAAATATTGTAGCAGTTATTCTCCTTCGGAACAGTGATGAAACTGCAATTTAATATTAATTTTAATTTTAATTAAACTCCTCCACGTTCAATGGTGGAGAGACCGCACACAAGAACATGATATCCGCTTTTTTGGACAATACAAACAAAAAATTAAAAATATTTCCTTCAAAGAGGGCGGCACTAATAAACATCACAACTTGCAACCCCTTCAAAATAAATTTTTGCACAAACACCGAATCCAGACCTCGTTAATTCTATTAATTCCAAGCGACAAGCATTCGAATAATCTTCGACGCCACAACAACAACAAAAACCAGCCAAAACACAAACAATGCTTCCCGAGAACGAAATCCTTTTAAATATAAAAACTAAACCCACGGAACCAAATTAGCCCCGGCTGTTTAGTATTCCACTGAATACTCGCGGTAATGTTGGCGTTGGTTTGGTTTGGTAAGGTTCAGTTTCTGTTTCTGTTTCAGTTTCCCCTTCTATCATTTTGGATCTTATGTTCTAGCAGCTCTGGTGCCCTGACCTCATTTCCCAGGATGTATTCAAAGGCCGTAAAAAGAACTGTGAACATAGCAAAACTTTTTCCATGAATGACTTTTCCTCAACAACATTTAATTAAAAAAAAAAAAAAAAAAAAAAAAACAGGACTAACCCTAACCCATACATATACACTCGCATAAAATAGAAAATGTTATATAATTTTGTTGCCTTCTTTGTGTAAGGAAAATGTTAGGATAAAATTGCATACGCACGAGGGATGTCCAATATAAAAAGGGGCGCTTTAGCAACATCTTCAGTAGCCTTTTATGGGGAAAATTTAATTTCATGCTTTAAGAGATTCAAGGACCTCTCTGAGTCGCACTTACAGGACATTCGATGTGCGAGTACTTGTTTTAAAAACACTTTAAAGAACCCAAGTGCTTTTGGTTATGGCCTTTTGTTGGCCAAATTTTTTTCAGAGTGTTGGTTGTTGGAGGAAGGTGAAAGTGTCGTCGTCTTAACTTGTTTTTTAAGTAAACTTTTGATATTTGTTGTTGTTGTTGTTGTTGTTGTTGTTGTGGAAAGAAGTGTCGGGTCGAAGGAATGGTGATCATCAGCATCAAGAAGCTTAAGGCAGGACAGGTGCCAAAAATCGATATCAGGAGTTCGTTGGCAAAAAAGAAAAAAAATGAGAATGGGATTTCGTTTTCGGTCGTTTAGACAGAATGTTCTTCGGATGATGACTTATTTTGATGATACTATCTAGGTAATGGTTGCGTTTATGATGATGATGATTATGGTGCTAAGGATGTGCTAGATTTCGTTGTTCAAATGAAGTTTTGGAAAATATTGAATGTAAGTAGTTATTAGTGGCAATAAGATCTCCATTTCTTAGATATTTATCTACTTAAAGCAGGTTCAAGCTTCAAGCCTGGGACTCATACTTCCAAACTATTTTTAGTTCTTCCTTAAACAGCGTTTTACTGTAAAAAGTATATTATGTATATTTGTATATGAGCACAAGATGTCACCAATATACAGTTGCATCGACTTCTGGTCCGCTGATAAAAAAGTTAAAACCTTTCCCTTTTCATCTCTATCAAGTTGTCTAGCTGTCTAAAACACAAATTTGTGTGAACTGTCAAAATGCGGAAAACTATTGCGGCCAATTTTTTATCGTTGATGAAGCACACAAGACCTCCAATTTGAAATTTTCGTTCAACGTTCACTAAATCAAGATACTTTGAGAAGTTCCTTTGATTGCAAATATTTTAATTTCCCATGCAAACTCGAAAATCATCTCATTCTAACCTGATTTTGATAGTTGGACATTAAATGAAACGGTTCAGCACCGTACTTTTGTTTTCTCTAGTTTTAATTTGAAGGATGAAAAAGAAACGTGAAGGAAAGCTGTCAGAAAAACTTGCAAACATAGATGACAACCTCTTTCGTGCTAATTTTAAATTAAACTCATATCAGTTCTAACAAAAACATTGTATATTAATTAAAGTTGGGAATATAGAGGGCAACACAATCAACCTTCATCATGATTATTATAAGTCACTTGTCACCAGCTGAACACGTTCATTCAAAGAAATAAGTTACATCCATTACACAATCCGCTGATTTAACCTGTTTAATTAATTGCTGAAATGGTAAAAACTATTGTCAGCTACACAGGGCGTTGGATTAGTGTGTTTGAAGAAGAAAAACTTCTAGGTAGAGCACGCGTCATTTTGACAGTGCAAATCATGTACATACATCCGATGTATACAAAGTAGGTATAAATAAAAGTTGCTCTTCTGTTTATCCGCTAACTCTTTCTATACCACTTAACGAATTTTGAAACGGTTTTCACTATCATGTTGATATTTTTTGCCAGAAGGAATGTATGTTGTTTTTCGTACGTTTTATTAAATACTTTAAAAATACTGAAAGCTGTAACAACGCTTTATATAATATCGTTGATTTAGGTTCCTTAAAGTATGCCAAGCTCTTGACCCATCTCGAACCCCTGTGAGTATAAGAGAATGAATAAAGAAACGTGCATTGCGCGCCTTGCCCTACCAACCACATAGCCTCCCACTGTACGTGAAGTTTGTATTTGTCATGACAGGGGTTAACCTTATTTTTAAAAAAATAAGGTTTCTTTATGTTTGGAAAAAAAAAACAATCGTTTCGCACTATTTTATAAAAAAAATCTATTCATTTTTCGTCAAAACACATTTAAGCTTCCCCAATGCAAAAAATTACGTGTTAACTTCAACGCATCCAAACACATGGACCCTAGCTATTTGCATAATTTTCTTTTGAATTTCAAAACTCTCACTTTGTAATGTCATCATCAGCACATCCAAAATTACATTCCAACCGAACCATTCACCCAAATCTAAGACTCACAACTACAAAGTGTGGCACTAACTCGAACATCTGTTCCCCTAAAAGCCAATCAGGAAAACTTGAAAACTGCTTTGCCAACATCAACATGGCCAGGACACTGACACTGCTCCTTCTATTTAAGTCATGATTTTCTCTATTTTCTCACATTGGATCAAAATCCAATTTCGAATCTCATTTCATGATATAAGAAGCCGGAGATGCAGCAGTAGCAGCATCAAAGCTGTATATGCATCCAGAGTCATAGAGATGGATTTTTCGGTGGGCAAAAAAACTTCGATCGTCCTTTTACGTTACGTTGATGTGCCAGTGCCAGTGCCAGGAACAGAGAGTCAGCAACATCATCTACCCGTCACTTGCCGACAATTCCACTCAAGACTGGATAACATGAAGACAAATCGAACTGATGAACTTTCCTTTAAGATACCGATGAGACTTTGAAGGATTATTTAAGAAGCTCAAGCGATGATGGCTATGACGATGATAGCACACATTACCTTCTATTTCTGGGCTCTCTCTCTCTCCCTCTCTCCATGTGCATCGAACAACATATAACTCCCTAATAGCTCAAACCTCCTGCCGCTGCCGATGAAAAAAAGAAGAAGAAGAGGAACCAGAAGCTATTGTTGCACAACTGCTGCTTCATTTTCTCTTCTCCATCATGGTTGTAATTTAACTGCTGATCCAGTTCCCAGCTCATGTGCATACAGCATACTTTATCATTATCGCTCCTACTGTCGTTGTTGCTGTGTGTGGCTATAAGGACTTTACAACAACAATGCCAAGCAAGGAGCACACACGCTTCTTCACGTCCTCCTCATTGTCGTCACGAACAGAAAGACAAAATAATGTCATCGTCGTCATGTCCGGAACATGGATTACATGCACAAGCAGCAGCAGGAGCACTCCCATTAGAAGCGGGGCTGATTCACTTGGCTTCTAGGATAGCTAGTGAAATTTTATGCCACCTCATTTTTAAGCACATATACATACATCCTTTTCGAGTATATCATGCAACCCGCTGACTTTCTCGAGAGGTTTACAAATTCCACGACTATATAGAGCTCGGTGTGGCATACCGGATGGTCGATTGCAACTATGGCGTGGGAAGCAAGTGGAATTTATTTATCCTGACTTCCGAGTGGTGGTTAATTTTTTTAATGGAAAGCTTCTATAAAACAAAAGAAAATGTATTTAGGTCTCCTGACCCTGATAAGGACGACTCACTTTTTTTCTGACTTAGATGTGAAACAAAGTATGGAAAAATTGGAGTAGTGTGTGTTAAGAGATGTTTGGTCATTGCTTGCTTGAATTGTCTGAAAAAATACCAAATTTCAAATTCAACCTATCGTAACGTGAATTGTTGTTGTTTTCAATCTGAAATAAGTTTTGAAGATCAAAAAAAAGTTCAAGGAAATGGAGTTGATTCTTTATATGGGATCACGCTGCTATCTCGAATTTAACAAAATCTAAGAATTACAATCGCAAGGAAAGTTGGAAAAGATAATTCGAAACACATTGCCTTGCTGGTAAGCGATAAGGCTTTTACTGAGAAAGTGCAATGAGCCTACATCCAATTGCTTGTCAATACACCCTTTGCATAAGTCAGATATGCTGATTCCTATTCTGCCCATGTGGGTTTCCATTAAATTGTGATTTAAATGAGATTCTCCAGTACTCGAAAAGTGCTTATCGTTGACCACCATATTTTGTAAATTTGGAAGAATTCTTTCATTTCTTGCTCCATCTGTTGTGATATAATTATAGAGGATACTGTTTGGCTTGATTCAAGTGGTGACCCAATTTTGGCTTTTCATCTGCCAATTCGCTGTCTACCCATCAATACCAAAAATATAACAATACCCTGGAACCAAGCCAAAGTTAACTGCTTTTGTTTCAATTTGTGGTCTTACGTCCTCGCGACAGTTATCCACCAATTCTGATTTTCTGACCATTGAAGAAGAGGCTAGTTTCCAGCTTTGAGGCTTCACAGATTCACAGAACTTCAGCTAGGAAGGCATTTCAAGAATCTAGAACCTTTATTGAGCTGTTTTTGGGTGGGAAACGCTTCTGGTTTTGATTGAGAACAAGTTCAAAAATTTAAACTTTTATACATAGAGTTTTGAAAATTCCAATCAAACAATATCAACAAATGTTGCAAAAACTGTCTTGCTTCGAACTAAATAATTCATTATTTTAACTCTTGACAATTAAAATCTATTTATCAAGGTTTATTTATGAAGTCAATTTTTAGTTAGGTATAGGGTATGTTGTCAACCTATTAAACACAGCTTAGCTTTGCTATTTATTTTTTCATGTCGTTACTGTATTGTTTATAATGTTCAAGTATGTATTTGTTGTTACATCCGAGAGTATCAAAGTTTTTTTTCTATCCTGAATAGAAAAAAAAAACAATGTTTTAAGAGTATGCAAGTGATGTGTGTTTATGGTGCCGTTGGGCTTGGAAATGTATAATCAAGAGTCAACAAACACATTGTTAATGTTAACAATTGTGAAACAATAAAAAGGAAATAATACTACTTTTTGTGGTGCTTGTAAGGTTTTGATTTAAAAGATGCTTTTGTTTGAAGAATAAACTTAATTTTGAGATGATTATGATGTAAGGATTTAAAGGACTTTTGTTCTCATTATTAATGTATCTCCGTTTATGTTGGTTTAAGGAGACCCAGTTTTTGTCCTCTATAAAACTCAGTAGAATGAAATCAAAATTTCATCCCTTGAAAATCGAACAAAAGTCAATGCTTCCGTTCTTCTTCATTCAGTTTGTTTATACTTTTATTAGATTGATATTTTTCCCCCATCCTTTATTTTATTTTTCTATTTCTTATTTTTGTTCCCTTTAAACAAATTTATTTTGATCAAAATGACTGTCCGTCAAAATGCACTATTTAAAATTTGAATGACTGCATACATATAACCGCCATTTCAATTGTTTAATAAATGGCTGCTGTGATCATCCGGTTGTTTGGAGTGGCAGTGGCACATACTATATTTAGCATTGCCAGATTTGAAAATAAGTATACGAAAAACAAAAAAAATGATCAAGACACTTTAATACTTCGTTAAAGTATTTTTAACGAATTTAACTGAATAACAAAATGTAAATAGATTCAAATTCAAAATGTAAATAGATTCAATTTGCGGGTGGCAATGGTGCAGTGGATGTAGTGCTTGGTTGCTAACCTAAGAGTTGTGGGTTCGAGCCCCAGCCTGGGCAGCAATTTTTATTTATTCCCCCAGTTTCAACTGGACGCCACCCGTGGGATTTTCTTGAGATAAATATCATCTTATTCTCAATCCATTGTACCAACAAAAATTCTTTCCTATCTTTCTATTCCTTCTAACTAATGCCGTGCAGTTTGCATTCAAAAGACCTTGGGTCTTACAGGCATATAGTTAAAATTATTATTATTATTATTATTATTATAAATTGTGAATGTGCTGGATTTCAAAAGATAGGTAATCACGTTTACAGGCTTTTTTTTGTTAGGAGGCAGCACATATTACATTCAAAATGATGTTGAATTTTGAAAGCTTTTTACGTAATACTGTATGGCAACGTACAAACAGCTGTCCTCCCACAAAGAAAAAACTTGCACAATCCGTTGGATTTATTTCGTTTTACCACAATCCACACAAATATTTTAATGTTCAATTTTACTTGCAAAAATATTTTTCTCTTATTTTTGACCATATTTTGTATACATAATATACTCGTACCTGCGATGTTGACAGGTAGATTTGTTAACCACAGGCAATATTTCGAATGAGTCTGGATTCTGGACATAGAGGAAGCCATATTGAACAACATTCTTATACAAGCCATAGTTCAATTGGCAATTTCATAACCTCTGTCTATATGTACTATGTTATGTGTGTATTTCTATTGAATACACACACAATATTATTTTGTATTTAATATACCTAATATACAGTCAGGAACCATTACCATTAATATGGGCTTGACTTTTATTACTCGTTCTGCTATTAGGAGCGCATAGATGTAGAACATTAAAGCCACCCTGCCTGCGGCTGAAATAGGTATAACTAATAATTCTATTTTATGGAGTAGGTATGTTCCATTGGCTATAATTTTCATCTCATTTTTGATAGAGTTTTTTTTTTTCAAAAAGGATTTTTTGTAGGTTTAATATTTTTTTTTTTCTGATTTTTAATCTGACGGGAGCTTGAAGGTTGAAACTTTAATGGGTTGTTGATGGCATAAAAATGATAATTGGAAACTAAATAATTTAATTAAATGAAAAACGGTTTCGCAGAGAATATTATGTTTTGAATTATTTTGGAGGTATTTGTGTTATTGAAATTATTGTGTTTAAACTTTAAGGAATCAAGAAAGTTCTGAGCTAGAATTTATTTATCTATCAGCATGGGCCTGAATTATCGCAGTTGCTGCTTCACACTAGACAGCTACTCCAGAACCTTGCCATTTTACTGTTTTAGAAAATTCAGTAGATACTAGACTCACATCTGCTAAGGACGCAAACAGAAGACAGAAAAGTACCTATAATTGAAGATCGTTCGAGTCCGTCACTCTGCTTTGTGCTTCAATTTGGAGCACAAATTAAACTTATTTAGTTGAAAATTTCAAAACTCCATTCCAAATTTATTATTTCACGTACGAGTTGGCATTCAGAAAAAATCTTAAACTAATTCCAGCAAAATTATATAAACCCGTTCAACTTCCAAACTAAAATCAACTATCATTTCAACTTAAAGAAGAAAGAAAGTAAGAGAGGTGCAAATAAAGAAGAAGGTAGATAATCAGCTGTCAAACGAAATTAACAAACTTAAATGAAAATACTTTTCTTGCCTTGTACTCGTTTGACCTTCCAACAAATAGTGAAGAATTGTAATAAAAAGAAACGAACTCGTGCCACTTCTTTGGTGTACATTGACAGATTACCTGACTTCCTTGTTTTCCAACAACTTTTTAATCCTTTAAGAATTACGATGTGCTTACATTTTTTGTTTTGAGGTTATACTCTCAGCTCGATTTGGAGCTGAAAACTTGTACTGTACTACTAGCGGCGCTTTTACTTTCAAATAATAACAATTGTGAAAAACTGAAATTCTGAATAAACATTTTTCGCCAAATAGCACTGCGGCACGATAAGGCACTTGAACTTTGGCTAGTAAAAAAAACAGTATTTTAAAAATACATTTCAACAGAAGCACTTTTCCGTTCATAATTTGCGGTCAGTGCAGTGAATGCGTTCATTTTAATAAGTTCAACGCACAACCCATGAACGCCATCTTCTTATAGTCAACTGTCAAAATTACATAGAGGAGTAATAATAAAGAAGGCAATCATGTGCCCACATCCACTGATAATTTTGGACAAGGGCATGTGTAAAAAAACGCATTGCCTCATGTAGTCGTGGTGTCAGACTGGTTACAAACTAAATCTTTGAAACCACCAAAGTTTTTCCAGGGAAGTGACTCTTACGAGAATGTGCCAAATCGAACAAGAGTAAAAATTCCTCTTCATGGCGCATTTCTTATAGAACGGTACCTTTAATAATTCAGTGACTAACCTGTTTGCCTGCTTTTCAGAGTCTAGTCATTCAATTTAAGAAAGGATATTGTTCGGAAAATATTTTTGAAGATTTCTTAGATATTGTGGAAACCCTTATATTCCATCTACATATGTATGTGTCCAAATCATATCTCAAGGACTAAAAACATGTGACAATCTTATTAGTGTGACTATTTTTTGTGATAGATATTTAGTTATCACCAGAAATAATCACAAAAAGACAACTCTTGTACGTTGTGACTATCACTTATCACAAATCACCTTAACTGATTCTACCCCTGGGCTTCTTTGAGCTTTGAATATGCCCAATAGATGTGTTTACTCTATTTTGACTTCTCAAATTAACTTAAGCGAAAGTGGCCCCTCTTGTTGTAAACACACCTTTTCGTGTTCTATGCGAAATATTCCTTACAATTCTATACAATTTATTTTCGGACTTTTAGACGTCATAGCTGTCAAATTTAGATAATGTGTCAGAGCAATTCAAAATGGAAAACATCATGCTTAACGAAACTTAACGAAGGGAGCCTGTACCCATTAAAGCCAATGTAGTGTGCAGTAGGGCTTGCTAGGTCATGGCCCTTATAGTTGGGCCCTTACTTTTTAATAAAAATGCTGCTGATACGCAATGGCTGGAAATGAGAGATTTATCAAGAACCCTGAACCCTTTTTTATAATAAAATTGCATAAATTCACATTTAACCTATAAAAGCATACTTCCAAAAATAAAACCGATATCTCAACATCAAACCCTTCTTGTCTGTCAGGGAATACAAAATACAATATCCTATAGTTAGTTGAAGCTCCCCCAATCTATCTCTTAAGCACAATCGCATGTCACGCAAAATAAATAAAACCAACCTGTCTTCCATTTACGTAAATAAATATGGCGTAAAACCTTGTGATTTATTGACATCCCAAACTATCTTCCTTACAAACAAAATAAGCAAACGAAAAAAATATATGAAAATCATTGGCAAAAGCAATTCCCTTGAATGGTTTTCCAAAAATAAAACAAAACAACACCACAAAAACGAATAAACATGGCCACCAATTGTTTCTGGCATTTCTAAGCCAAACATTTATCAAAATGACGACGACCAAAGGAAAACGATTCCAAGAAAAAAAAAAAATACATATTTATATGGAAGATGGCGTTATAATCCCGTCTAGAGACGTGGCACTTTATTTATTCCAACATCACCATCAGGTCTTATCTCAAGAAAAAGCAAGAGCAAATAATGTCCTTGCCCAATATAACGGCTCCAGTCAATTGACTGAAAATAAACAAAAGCAAAAAAAAAAAACATGGGTTGATGTCCTTCTACTTCTACGGTAGGGCAAGTATAAGATGTTTCAATCCATCATCCCCAAAGTGATAATTATTAAATTACGCTATTTTCGGCAAATTATTATCCACAGGATCTGATGCCTCTTATAATGTTTGTCCTTGTTCAGAGAAATTATTTGCAGGCTTTGCTCCTTGCTTGCTCCTTCAATTGAATAAATTTTCATTAAAAGTTTTTTTTTGATTTGTCTTCTTTTTTTGTGTTTTGTATCCTTGCAGTTATTTAAGCAACGCGTTGGAGCACCAATATCATCATCCACGGAATCGTTTATGAAAAAACATCGTCCACACGAATGGGAGCATATCAAAAAGTACACGCTTATGAATATTGAGGATGGGATTCGAGGACTCAAGTGAGTAATGAATGTTTGTTTAACATTTTTTCTTTTTTTTTTTGGAGGAGTTTGTTGAATTGTGTAAAATACTTCTTTAGCACATAAGGACCTCGAAATAATAATTAATGAAATCAAGAACTTCCTCCTTTTGGGGTGTTCTGAAAATGTTTTGCTGTGGTAACCTTATTTATGGGATTTAAGTTTTAAGTTGTAACGGTGCGGTTGGGTATATGAGTTTCGTTCAAAGTATGAGTGCGAGAGGAAGGGATGGATGGTCCTTATATTATATTACACCACAGAGATTATCGTAACGGTATGGTGAAATCGTTTAAGTAAATAAGGATGTTTTCTTTGAATTACGTAAATCATTATATTAAAGGCTGGTTAATTAAAATTAGAAGATTACCGAAGTTTTAAAAGATTAAGAAATATTTTGTGTATCTTATCTTATCAAGCTTTTTAAAGATGCTTTAATTAATAAAAATATTCGAAATTAAATTTCACAGAGTTGGGGGATCAAATGGACTTTAAAATGTTTGAGTTTTTGATTTTTTAATTTTGTTTTCGTTTTCAAAACAAAATGTTTGCGGAACTCATTGTTGACACAGTAATTTGTTGACAAACAAAAACCATTAGTCTTAAATTTATATTTCAAAAATCATTCCTTGGAATAAATTGTTTTAACAATTAGAAGAAGGATAACTGGATTAAAAAAATTAATGGAAACCCCTAATTTCTTGATAACTTTTTTTTTCTTGTCTTGACAATAGGTAACAATTTATGTTTTGACCGCATGTTATATGAATCACTCTGTAAATATTGAAAAGGTATACTTATTTGAATGTTACTCGTAGGTGGTAAAAATTCAAATTTTCGCAGATAGAATTCGGAAACCCAAGTCCTAAAAGCTTCCAATTTTGTTTCTTGAAATAATGTTCGAATTTTTCAACTGTTCGAAAGTTTTGGATTAAAAAATGCGTACAGTAAGAGCTCGCTCGATAGTGACTGAGTGTCCTGGTATAACCATATGGACGAAAATTAAACATTATCTACGTTCTCAAAATTCCAATTGAATCAGGAAATTCTGCCTACAGCCCATGACCAACGAAAAAAGTTCAAAAATGTATTGTTAAGTGAACAACAAAAAGTGAAAACCAATTTTTCAGAAAAGTCATCTTTAGCTTTCAAATCCAAAACAATGTTCGAAAGAAAATGGTTCTCTAAGTAAATTGTGCCAGGCTTTTCCTAATATTGCCTGGCTAACTGCTTTAACTTGCATTAACTCATTTGTGTGTTTTGATACCCTGGAGGAATCTTAACTTACCACCCAATCCGAAAGGCCTTCAGCATTTAATCATGACAAGATTTACTCATCGAGTTTTTTTCACTTCTTTGGAAGAGGCAGTATTCCAGAAAACTTAGGCAAGGTCATGAATTGAAAACATTGAAAATTTAACTTTCTTTTGATCAGCGACATCGTATACGGAGCATAAACCAAAAGTGTTCTTTCAACACGATTTCAAAATTTGTATATCTATTATGAATGCTGCTGGCAATTCTGCAGCTTTCATGATTACCAACATATGCTTTCGAGACTCGATAGAAGCCACCTAACAGGAACCAATCAGAGAATGTCACGACTAACCAACATATTTTTGAACCGATAGAAGCCACCTGCGACGAACCAATCAACGAACGCAAAAACAGATATTATCAAGTCTTTTGGCGAAAACACTTGAAAGTGCAAGCGCATTCTTTATTCTAAGTTATGAAGTTGTGCAAGAAACATCTAATTTATGTGCCAATTTGCGTTAGACGTTTGATTCAATTCATTCAAGGTATTGGATTGTAAAACTGTCTTTCTATGCTGGCCGATGGTCGCGAAAGACTTTTCGTTGAATTAACTTTTATTGTTAAAATAAAATCGTATTTAGAGTGAATAAGAAATCGATCTAACATTTATAATTCGATAAAATTAATAATCTAAGTAAATTCTTTGACATCTTGAAGGACAAAAAATATTAAACTGAAGAAAAAAACGAATTTGATGTCAAGACTCTTTTCTCATTGGCTTAGACGTTTTTCCACCCTTTTAAGCTGAAAGAACACTGCAATCTGCAACTTCAAGTTCGAGTTCGTTTCCCACACTGAACAGGAGAATTAATCACTACATCGTCTCGGAGAACAAAATTTATTGCTCTGGTAATATCAAACGCATTTGCTCAGTTCTGTTCTTAATTCTCCTTATTCCTAATTAATATCTTCTAAATTGTTTTCCTGACAACAGTACCATTAGCTTTTCATATTCGTTTCCAGATACTCTGTAACAGCAGCGTATAATAAGCTCATTTAATTCCGATCTTGTCTGAATTGTCCAATGGGAAATGATCAACCAATCGAGTTGAATTTAAAGCTTGAAAGTTTTGCGTCCTAAGTTAGTTTCCTGTTTTGATGCAAGAAATATTTCTCCTCATCTGATCTGACTCCAATTTACAAGGCACACCTTTACCAAAAGATTTTCATATATGCTTCAGAGTTCAGAAAAGAGCTTTCAAATAAATTGGTTGACGGAATTATATTGGACCCATTTTTATCACTTGTAATTCATCGTAATGCTTCTTGTCACTTTTTAATTTATCAATACTTAAAAAAAAAAACGTTCCCTGCCTGAAACGATTTTACCGTAATACTTGCTCCGTTTAATCAGCTTGTTCATGAGCTGGATTATGAACGTTCTCATAAACATATAGACTTTTTTTTTCTCATCCGCACTACATCAATGTGCAAAGCTTAACATCGCTTTACATTTCTCTCGTAACGACATTCAATGTGCATCTGTGTCTCCATTATAATTCCTCTCCAACTTTTCTTTACCCTTATAACCTTCTGATAGCGAGCTCATGAGTATCCTTTTCTAGTCAACTAAATTGTTTTGCTAATAAGAGCATCCTCAGATTTGTATGACCTCTGATGTGGAACACCATAATCAGATCTTAGTTAAATTCTTCAGTTGGGAATGATAAAACTACTAACTAAAATTAACAACAAGGAATTGCAGAAAAAAACTAAGATAGACAAAAAACAACTTCTAAGATAAATAAAAACTTTTGCTTTATTAGATTTGGACATCCACAACACTAACTAACATCTTCTCCCAAAACAAAACTATTGATTTATTTTTAGAAACGGTACACTGGATCTCCTTCTCGGCGACACTCCAATACTCGACTACTACCGAGCCATGGACCATGGCTGCAATCTATTAAGGGTTGGCGAAACATACGTTGAAGACACGTATGCCATCGGCATGAAGAAGGGGTAAGTCCGTCCAAATTACTTAACTCATCAAAAGCTCTGAAAACAACAAAACTCTACTCGAAAACTTTTACCATTTATATGTAATTGAATTCCCTGCTCCTTTCCAAACACAGTTTTCCACTCAAAGACTCCATATCAGCATTAATTGCAAAATACTCCAGCAATGGCTATTTGGATATACTCGCTGAAAAATGGTATGGCGGACTGCCATGCTTCAAATTGGACAGTGATATCATCATGCCGCGACCCTTAGGTAGGGATCATATATAATTAAACATGAAGGAGCTTCCTTTTTATATTTAAAAAAATTTCAAAAAAAATAGGGGTTGCTGCAGTAGCTGGAGTTTTCCTTCTACTTGGACTTGGAATTACTGTTGGAGTTGTGATTCTCATCTTCGAACATTGGTTCTACAAGTTTATGCTGCCAAAGCTCCGACACAAGCCCAAAGGCACGGTGTGGCGTTCTCGGAATATCATGTTCTTCAGTCAGAAACTCTATCGGTTCATCAATTGTGTGGAGTTGGTTTCACCACATCATGCTGCCAGAGAATTGGTTCACACCCTACGGCAGGGACAAATCGCTAGTTTGTTCCAGAAGAGCATAAAAAGGGTTCGTAGTTTGATTCCATTTCGACTTGGCTGTTCCATCAGTTTCTATTGTTTCAATTTTAGTTTTTTTTTTTTCCTTTTTATCAATTAATGCTTGATTGTCCTATGCGTTCCATATTTTTTGTGGAATTTCCTTAATTTTTTTTACAATGCACCATTTCTAAAACTTTTCTGCTGAACACACACACTTCTTCCGCTGCTGAATTCCGCTTTTGGATTCTATGCTTCGAGCTTTGAATATAGGATAACTGACCACAAAAAAAATTGTAGTTAAAAAAAAATATTTTGTGTTGTAGTCCCATCAGTGACATTTATATGTGTATCCGTTTTTTTCTTTGTTTTTTCTTCTGTTTTTTTTTTTCTCGAATAACAAACTTTGTTCTAGAAGGAAGATGAGCAGCGGCGACGCCGGAAGAGCAAGGCCCAATTTTTCGAAATGATTCAAGAAATAAGGAGGTAAGGAAGAAATCCTGATTTTTTTTGTTTGTCCTAATTTTTAATTAACGTGTTTAATAGAGTTCGTGCAACTTGTATTTATAAATAAATTTGAAGTTAAGGATTTTATGCTTTAATTTTGGGGATAACTTTCTTTGGATGAGGCATTTTATGCAAAATAATGATTAATTGAAAGATTTGCTGCAAAGAACCGGAAGTTTATTCAAATTAATTAAGACAAGATTCCCATGGAATAAAATATAGATGCTCAATTCCAACCTACAAAGTTATAATGAATTAGGCAAACGTAAGATACCTACTGGGGAAATACGATAAAATGAAATGTATCTTTTACCTTTAAGACTTTCCGATAAACGCTTGGAATATCAAAGAGATGTGATTTAAGTATCTTCCTCAAAATTTGTGTTGTGAACATAATTAAAGGTTAAGAGAAAAGAATACTTACAAATATTGAATTAAATTCAAGGCAACGTGGTCCTTATTAATAAAATAGAACCTCAAACACAAAAGGGTTGACTTACCTACTGTTAAGTAAAAGATAAGGATACATGAAAATTATAGGGCAAGTAGTGGTTTCATGCAGGAAAAAATAAAGTGCACGACTAGGTCGGACAAACTTGCTCTAATGTGTGACAGTGGTCTTGGGGCTGGAAATTTTGGAAAAAAAAGAAGGGAACAAATCATGAAATTTTATTAATCACTTAAAAACCACAAGCTATAGCATTTTTAGGAAAAAATGAAGTAAGCCATCTGTTTTCTTTTACTGTTTTGAATTTTTAGTAAAAAAAATTCGTTCGGACCAGTTTTTTTCAAACAAAAAACCGTTTTTTTTAAACTTTATGAAAACATACTAGAATTTTTTTTTTTGAGTATGCTAACTAAGAAAAATAAAATTAAAAAAAATTTCAAAAAAATCTTTTTTTGAAAAATTTAAGAATTCATGTTATTTCGTCTAGAAAAAGGCTCCTACATTTCATCGAAATCCGTCAAGTGGTTTACGAGAGAGTCTGATTTAAAAAAAAAAACGGTCCTATGGGAGGTACCGTAATAAGACTTTTCCTGAAAAATCTGTTCCAATCAAAACATAAAGTATACACGAAAAACATCATTCAGAAAGTTTTATCAAAATCGTAGGAGCCGTTATTGAGAAAAATGCATTTTCATTAAAAATCGTATGGCAGGTACCGTTAGCTTTAGAGCTAGAATGTTGATTTCAAAAATCGCTCTGTATGACGCCATAATAATACTATGTATCTACTAAGTTTGAAGCAAATCGGCGGTAGCGGTTTAGGCTGTAAATGCCGATACAGACAGACAGAATTGCCGGACCCACCTTTTTACGGCTTCTCTATCATCGTAATATTGTTTGATTGTTTTTTTTACGAATACATAATTTGCCGAGGTTAAAAAAGTACAAAGTCCAAGCTGAAGCCCGTCTAGCAGATCATAGAAATTTTGTAGATTATTTACTGTCGATGCTGAAAACTTGGAAATTGTGCAGGACGACTGTGGAGAACTTGAACTGCTTCGTCATGGTTGGGAAGAATACTATCGAAATGTGGACCCTCGGATGGCAAAACAAAATGTCAGAAAATAGGACATTTTGCCCTTTAGAACTAGTTGCTGTGGCTCGTTTATGTTTTGCCACAGCAAATCTAGGGTAACCATCAGCTTATTCGTGACTGTATTGAAAGTAGCTATCAATTTCCTTATAGTTTACCTTAACCATATTCTTAACTTCTAAGCACGAACTCTTAAGCACGTTTCAAAAAAAAAAAAGCAATTGTTTGAAAATACCGTTCTTATATTTCTTTCCACAGAGTTCAACAAGCTGAGAAAATGAAGTCCAAACTAGAAGTGCTCAAAGAACACGCAGAGGCCGAAGGTCATCCGACAATTCAAATTCCTGAAATTATCACACCTCACTCCCGATCACCAAAGCCACGTTCAAGTCCTAGGTCAAAATTATTCTCCAGCCGCCACAAACGTTCCCGTTCGAATTCTTCAACTCTAAATGTGCGTCGATTCAGCAACGACAGTATTCTAAGTGATCGATTAGATACAATTGGACGGCGTTTAAGCCGTGATCTCACCAATTCTCCACCTGATTTTGGTCGACGTTTTGATACCTTAAGTGCCACAAACACAGGCTCTGGCAGTACGGTCAAATTTGAGACATATTCCGCCAAGGATCTTTCTACTGAAAGAATTGAAGAAACCAAATTTGATACTTATAGTGCGAAAGAATTAACAGTACCATCTAAGAAACACCAAAACAAAAGAGCTCCATTGTACTCGGAGCCTTTAAGACCGAAGGCAAAAGAAGCTTCTGGAGAGAGCAGTAGTAATTCCACAGAAAGTCCTACAGTCCAATTGTTACCCATTCTTCGAGAAGGCTTAGTATCACCCATTTGTCAGGAGGATCGTGCCCAGGCTCTACTCCGTGAACGAATGCATGAGGAACTAATCACAAAGTATGGCGAATGTGAATACGAAGTGATTGTGCCGATTGAAGACTCAAGCCCCCCACAAACATCCAGTCAAAGAACAAGCTTTCGATCTTCAAACCGTTCTCCACCGTTGACACTTTTGAGACATCGTCAACGAAGTCTTGATGGCTTGGAACAGCGGCCGAGGATGCCCTCACCACCTAGGACCTCGGTCGATACCGACACCAGACAGGTAAGTGTTTCAAGATCAAATTTACAAGATGTGTCCTTAGAACGGCTCAGTCGAGAAGACCTTCTCCGACTCAGCGAAAGCACAGAGTCTGAAATCCATGATTATCTTAGTAAACCAGCGATAGAACGATCATTAGAACCACCTTGAAACCACTGATCATTGGCTGGAGTTCTTTGTACATTATTGTATTGTAATTTGTAAGCCTTTGAGGTGTGTGGTAACCGCGTCCAAAGTCCAAAGGATGGTAAACGAAAGAAAGATAACCATTCACAGGCACCATGGAGATATAAAAATTGTCTGCATCTGGTGTGGAAATTTAGCGAAGTTTCTTTGGGTTACAAATTAGTTGCCTTTAAACTAAAACTTGGGTTCAGAGGTAATTAAATTGTAAAACGAACAATTTTTTAAAAATTTAATCAGTTAACGATAAAGGAACGTGTTCAAGCTTTTTGGAAAAAAAAACCATAAAAAATAAATTTTAAACAAAAATTATAAAATTAAAAAATTCATATAAACTAACAAAGTTATAAGAAGTAAAACAAAAAAGTTAAACATTAAAATTAAATTTTAAAAATAATAATTAAAAAAGGCTCTAGGAAACTAACTCTTTAATTAAACGGAATTAAAAATATTCCATCATTGTTATCCTTCAACTTTCGAAAAATATAAACTTTCCCTTGTTTTAACATAACATCTGTTTGTATATCTTTAAATCTAAGACTATTTGTTAAGTTTAAGTTTAAAATTAAAAAAAAAACAAATATGGGTTAAAAATAAAATAAAACTATACATGAAAAATTCAACGACCATTTAGCAAATATAGGATAAATCAATTACTAATAATAAATTAAAAAAAAATATATTATATATACTTTAGATGAGTAAACAAAATAATATAAATAAATTTACAAAAACAAAAAAGTAAAGTAGAATTCTAAATTAAAAATTTAAACAAAACAACAAATGGGAATATTAATAATTGTGAAAGTTAAAAATTAAAAAAAAATTGGGTGGCGGGAGTTTTGGCAGATTTGTATTCCCATTGCTGCGAAATATAAACTCCCGTCAAATTGTATAAATTTGTTAACTACTAAATAGTAAAAAATTAGTTATGAATTGGACGGAATCAAAATTGAGGAAGCATGATTTTAGTTTTCATCAGACAATGAGGAAGTTTAAATAGTTTTATTTTATTTTATTTATTTTCTCGAAATTGAAAGAGTATTGGTGGATTTCGAAATGAATACAAAGGAGGAAAGTTTTCGGCTTCGAAGTTGTGTTTCGAAAAATCAGCTCTCGAATTGTATCTAAAGAACAGCTAATTTTTGTTTAGTTTTTGTGTGGATTTTTGCTTGTTTTCTACAAAATGCACAAGTTGAAATTATCATTGCAAAATATTCACACTGAAAAATAAAGGCAATTCTATAGTTAACGGAACAAGAAATTCATATCTTGATGCGCCTTTATTAGCAGATTACTATGTTTCGTCAAGTTTTCGATAAGTTTACTAAGGACCGATCCATTTACGGACACACAATTAACAGCTACACATGTTACACAAATATGTAAGGTATGCTGAAACTACGTGTGACGTCACAATCATCTCGTATAAATCCTTGTTACATCATGTTTTTTTTTAATTATTAAAAAAAAAGGTGTATATAGGAAGAAAAACTGACTGCAGATCCATCTACCGGATTAAAACTATAGCTCAACATATTTTTGTTATAAAAATTGGTCAAGACGTTTAGAAGAAGAAAAACTACCAACACAAGTACACCGGTGTTTTATGTACATATTTAAAAAAGATAAGCGTAAAACTATTTGTTTCTCAAGAAAATACATTGTATATACATCTTTATAGTAATTTCATGGAACATGTTTCTTTAGTTCTGAACTTCGTCAATTGCGGTGCTAGTTGTCTTATCTACTTTACGTCAAATGTCTTCTATTGTTGTTTTTGCTTCCTATGGTAATCTAGACAAAAACCACTCCCAACTATCCAATCAAGTGCTTGTGAACTTCGTCCATAGATGGCGCATCAAACGTTCCTCTTATTGGGAATATACTATATATTATAAATACAATGGCAAATACTTTAATTAAGAAACAAATTTATAATGAAATTTGAGTGTGACGTCACGAAATACGAAGAAGGATATTTGCGTGTACCAACTCAGCATTCCTGGACTCATTACTGTTAATGTGTAAAAAACATGTTCCTCTTTCATTCACTTCCTTCTTACTATTTTAGCTGACGTATTCATTTGACAGAGTCAAAGTGAATTTTTCGTTCAGTTTGTATACTATCTTTCGTTTTTTTCAGCTTAGATATTATTTTCTGCCCTTATTTGAAATTTTGTTTTAGTAGCATACACAAAAATTGTAAAACCTTTTAAAAATGAATATGACAACTATGTTGACAAAAAGAACCCCACAAATCTAGTACTGGATTTATTGACACAACACATAAAACATTTGTTCGTCGGGAAACAATTGATTGTAAAGTCGCACCAGGCGCAACTGCACTACAGGAGCGGAGGTAGACAGCAATGGATATGGAACTGCACGTATTAATTGAAAGAGTTGTATGACTTTAAATGTACCAACGAAATGAATAATCTATTTTAGTTTGATAAATTAAACTTTCCTTTGTGGTCAAGAGGTCTGGTCGAAAAATGTAAAAAGAAAATGTGACAGATACATCCGGCCGAATATCTCAATAAGGAACGGGAGAAAGCAAAATGTTATTAAAAGTGACAGCACAATTGTGATTATTTTTATATTCGTTATCTGTCTCATTATATCACTTTGATGAATGTTTTTTAAACTGTTACCAAGTTCAGTCAGATTTGCATTGACAACTGAATACTGCCAACTTTTACACAATCCAACTACTTTAAAAGAATGTAATGGCCGCACAAATATCGGATGCAGTGCGAAACAGAACCCTGTAAACAATTGAATAATTGTTGAGTTGGTGAAAATAACGAACATATCATTATATCGGCTTATAAAAGACAGAAACCTCGGATTCAGCTGTCATTTCTGAAAAAAAATCGTTTTCCCGTGACGTCATCAGTGACCCTTAATATTAAGATTGTATATTTGGATTTAAAAAGCGTTTATCCTGCCGATCACCGTGGACACCATTAGAAAATGTTTAATGTGTAATTATGCATTCCTTTACTCTTGGATATAGTAAAATTATTGAACATATGTTTTTAAATATTTATAACAATCAATTTTGGGCAAACGAAATCCATATAAAAACAGAATCATCAGACAGCGATGAAAAAATGTATATAAAATCGAAGCTGGTTTTCAAAATGCATCAACGAAGAAAAGCTTCCGTCCTTATAATTGGTTTTAAAAATGTTTCATAATTTTTTTTTAATTTATGCACTACGGTTTTCATAAAAAAAAACTTCCTCATTCGCTTCGATTTCTCACCTTCTGCTGCCTTTAACTGAAGCAATATAGTATTTTTGACAGGAAAAACTTTATTTTAGATAAAAAAAAAGTATTAAAACACAAGTCACGATTGAAGGCATCAATACAGTTCGGAGTACTTTTTTTTTAATTATTATTAACGATTATGACCTATATTTTAGACTTCGATTTTTGGCCCTTTAAAAGCCAAAGACCTTGTTACTTCCCCCTTTTTTGAAAGCGCAACCGTTTCAACAACAAACTGCTGTACACAAAGAACACCCTGTTCATAAAGTATCCAGCGCCATTCCAGGGTGAAAAAGGAACTCATTTAAGCACCACTCTCTCGAAGAATACTTATTTAAAAAAAAAATTAACGACAAGCCTGATATTTACAAGGTTATAAGTCAAGCGTCATTAAATTATTCGTAAGAGTGTGGGTGGTATTTGGAGGGCGAAAAGAGTTTGACAGTTCGTATAGGAATCCCAATCAACTCCATTTTTCGCAGCTAAACGAACTCAAGCAAATCCATTTATCCGTTGGTGTTATGTCAAGTTATTTGGCAGGTGCCTAACTACGCCTTCATCAGTGCCGACAGAGTTGCACAAATGATACTAGTAATACTGATGCGTGCGAATAAACTGTTGATGCTAACATTTCTCGAAAGCCCTCGACTTAAAAGCGATCCGTGTAGAAACACTATCATAAATCTCATTTAACCGTCAATTCCGTAACAGCAGCTCTAACACTCTTTTCGGCAATAGGGCAGTCCACGAATACGTCAGTGTCAATCACTTTGAGGGAAAGCAAAGATGGTGGCAAGAAAATTTCATTCAAAATAGGTTCCAAATGTTTAAATAAACCATACAAACAAGTTAATAAAGGCACAGAAAACACATTTTAGTTACGAACATTGTGAAAATTCAATATATGTACATATACCTATTTTTTTGCCCAATTATTCAATGTTTCCCTCAAATTGTTAACCCAAAAATTAGAAAGAGATAGCTTCGTGGACTGTCCTAGAAAAAATCTCTTAATACGCTAAGGTGGTCAGAAAATAAAATACAGATAAAATTTGTTTAATAATCCGGCCACCCGTAGCGCCAACCAACTTTTCCATTCTTCATATGTTAGTGGAACTGCTAATAGCGCTAGATGCATGAATGTGTGAGTCTCGTACTTGCTGTCAATTGTTTTTTTTTTTTTTAGAGATGCCACTTTGCATTGTAATCTTTTGTTTAATTTATCTCATTATTTTTAAGGAAAATTTGTTCACTTTGTGTCAAATTTATATTTATTGAATGTAATTACTCTACATGGTAACGAATTCATTTAATTTTGCTTATGCCCATTTTAAAAATCATTTTTTGGGGCTTAAAGTGGACCAAAATAAAAAGAAAAACACTGCCACTTTAACTGTATGCTTGTTATACTTATATTTCAAAAAATATATATTATTTATAAATAACACTATTCTTCTCGATATTAACTAAAATCATGCGCATTGTTACTTTATACTAAAGAATCCTAATCAAAATTAAATAATTCAAAAGTGCCAATTGAAAAATTGTGTTAACATTTGTAAAACTTTTCCAATCACTTTTGTTAGTTTTTAATACAAAACCAAAAATTAAATTTTAAAGCTATGTAAAGATTAAAAAAAAAATAACTATAGCGGTCTTAAATTCAACCTTACATAGTAAGTTCAACTACCTATCACTTTATCGCACAATTATTATTGATTAAGTATCACTCAATATATTATTATTAAACAGTAAATTTAAGACTAGAATTTAAAAAATTTTAGTTAAAAACTTTCATAAATGCCTTCAAAATAAAAACAAATAAAAAATAAAAACCAAATAGTTATTGTTTTTTGTAATATTTTTCTCGGCATTTCTTCTTCTTTTTTTGTACCAAGAATTGTTTAATTTTCTTCAAAGTGCAACTAGTTAACATTTTTTCTTCTATTTCTGGAATGAATAAAACAAAACAGAAAAAAAAAAAACAAACAAAATTGGAATAATCAAACACAAACACCAAAACGCAAACAAAAATAAATATTAAATTAAGGGAAAGAGTAATATTATACTTAAAAATTAAATAAAATTATATATTTTATTAATTGTTTATGCAATTCGATTAAAAAAAATATATTGTATACAAGACACGATGACGTATGATGAAAATGAAAAAAAAATAAAATTAACAAAATACAAACGCAACTTATGATTAAATTAAATAAAAATGAAATAACAAATATTTAGGACTAAGTTATAATTTTTGTACAACGCTTCTCGGATAAAAAAAAAAGTAAAAATAAATTGGTTTTCCGAGAATCAGCCATACATAAAAACCTTCACATTGTGTAAATAACAAATCAAAAGACGAAAAATAAAATTTAACAGAAAATTAGAAAAATAATTAAGAAAAATACTGTAACATTAACAAAAAAAAAGCATTTAAAAAGAAGGAAAAATGTAAATATTTTGAAATTTAGAAAACCGAAAATTATAAATAAATTTATTTGAAAATAGTAAAACGAGAAATTTTATTTAAAAGATTAAATCGTAAATGATCTGAATGGAAGAACAGTGTGCTTTAAGATTGCACCAAACTGGGTAAGTATAAAGATAATTTTAGATTAAAGGCTTTGTTATACAAACAATATTAGCATCGCATGAAGCAGTAACTTCTATTGAAATTGCTCCCTGCTAGGTGGTGCTGCTATCTTCTCTTTTGCAATATATATTAGCTAAGTATTAGAAGTGCATTTTGAACCACTAGAGGTCACCACTGCCACTGACCATGATTCTACTAAAGACTCTATATACAATAGTTTAAGTCAATACTTTTTTTGTGTCAGTTATCTCAACTGGAGTTTACTCCACCAAAACCAAGACTCCTTGAAATGATAAATGATCTCTTGTCTAATTTGGTAAATTATTTTGCTGACGACGCGACAGTTACCTCATCTTTTCATATTTGTTTCCAAATTCACAATCCTGTTGTTCGGATATGGAACTAGAACTGCATCGTATTATCAGATCAGCCCTCTTTCAAAGATCCTCAAAGAAAATATAGTCCCATTTTCATCAAGTGAATCGACACTGAACGGGATCTGCGATGAGCTCCAGAATATGAATTCAACTGCCTCGAGCTCGGCTAAATACTTAAATTTGTTGAGTAAGATGTAAGGTGCAGGATGTGACTTCTTTAGATAAACACTCGTAACTCACGCGACTCCTGATAAACGATATGGCTTAGATGAATCAAAACACCCACCACCTAGCATTGTGAAAATTTATAACAACCTTTCTGTATTCGACGATCTCCGCATTGCTGAAAGTGTCCATCAAAGAACTGAACATACGCCTTCTCTTCTGTAAATGTGCAGTCTCGTTTCATAGAACCACCGCTGATCGAGAAATTTAGAACCACTTTGAGTTTTCATTCATTCAGTCAAAAATAATTCCTTTTTTTGGACTATGTTTTCAAAAAGTTAAAAAAACCGGTTTTTTTGATAGCGTTTGCCTCGTCATTACCTTGTTTTAGTGTCGTTACAAACCTATTAACAACCATAAGCGAGAGCTACAGTACGTTCGCAACGAACTGTTTCATACCCTATTCCCTATATTTTTGTATGTGTATGCGTCTGCCTCCTGCAGCCAGCCGATGTTTCAGTTTCAGAAACAAAATTCTTCTTTGGCAGACAGAAACAAATTCAATAACATTAATTTTGTGTGGTGTGATGTTCCATTAGTGCTGGCACAATAAAAAAAGGCGTGCGCCACGCCCAAAGTTAAAACTTTTTGTATTCCCACCATTTTAACTGTTGTTGTTGCTTCCCATGGTATTTTAGAGCTTAGTTTTTCGTCGATAGATGGCGCACCTCAAGTGGTAGTACTATAGTTTATATATACAATGGAATAGGGTATAAAAAGAAGGAGCTTATTAAACATCACAAAACTGGGGAGGGGTTATTTGGAGGTTGAGGGAGGGGATTGTCAAAATTTGGTGATTTTAAAGAGAAACCATAATTACAACAACATTTCATTATTATTGGGGTCTATCAGAAGAAATTAGCTGCATTTGTTGCCATTTTTTAGCGAATTTTGGAAAACAACCTGTTTTTCGAAGCTCCATATCTCGGTAACAAATCAATATACAACAATTTGTTTGCTATTAAACTTGTAGGAGCTAAATACACTGACCATATCTTCAAAAAAAAAAAACTTTATCGTTTTCTTTTTTTATTTTTTACTATTCTTTATTTTTAATTTTTTAGTTTATAAACTTAATTTAATGCAAATGCAAAGCCGCTGTGTCCTATACCAAATGGCTGCACTTTGCAATTTGCTTGTCGAGTTAGAACTAATTTGATAACTTATAATTAATCTTACAGGTAATGTATAAAATTATGTGCTTCCCGTGAGAATGGAATTCACTTGTTTATGAAATATTCATATTTCATTTGGCTTCAATGCAATTTAAATATTTTTTTCTGCATTGTTCTGGCAAGGGGGAAAGAGGGTATAATTTTGCGCGACACGTCTTGCAATGTCGGCACAAAATGGTGGGAAACAGTTATTGAGAAATCAGAGATCATGGTGTTTAGAAATGGTGGGAGGCTTTCTTGCCAAGAAAATTGGAAATTGAATGGAGAGACCATAAGTATTGTTTCTAATTGCACATGACTGCCTAGGAGTCTTACTGTCACCGAAAATGTCGTTTTCAAAGCATGTAGAGAAAAGAAATAGTGCAGCGAAGAGCAGTATAAACTCGACGTGGCAAAGCTTTCTGGCAAAAAGAAACATAAACCTTAGTGCAAAATGCAAATTGTTTCAAGCTGTTTGTAGAGCCGTCCAGACTTACGGAGCTCAGGTTTGGGGTTTTGGAATGTTTGTAGAAGTGGATAAATTACAGCGCTATTTTTTGAAACGAATCTTAAAACTACCTTCATCAACTCCAAATTATGCACTATCACTGGAGACAGGAGCGCAAGACGGTCATTACTATAACCTTGAACTTCATCTTAGATATTTAGCAAAAACGATGTTCGAATACAGTGAAGGAAGACTACCACACCAACTAACTAAAATTCTTTTAAGGAAAAAACTGTTCTGCTTGGGCGTAGCTTTGGCCTATGTTGGGATGAAAGAGACTTTGCTCATAGTGGATTTATTCAAAAAACCTCAGGATCTACTGACACAGCTGAAATCGGAAGGCATAAGGGAAAATCAAGGGAGGGCATCCGAGAGCAGTACAAGAATCTTCAAACATCTGGATCATTCAAGAGGACAACGTTACATCACCGATGATTTCGAACTCAACAAAATTACCTGGATTTTTAATGCAAGATGCGACCTAATTCTTCTGAATGGCAACAGACTTGTGCAAAACGAAACGTCTTTATGTACAGTGTGCAACTTGAGGGAAGAAGAGAATATCCAGCACTTCTTAGGTAGCTAGATGTCCAGGCTTAAGGGAATTCAGGTTGAATTGCTTTGGGAGTGTTTCGTTCACAGAAGTTGAAATTATCAATATACTCAATGGTGAAAGCAGTACCGATTTTGAAAGGCTCACATGCTATATAACTCTAGCATTACCATATCGTAATGAACTTATAAGAAAATTTAACCAATAATAATTTTCTTAATTACAAATAAAGTATAATACAATCTTGATTTAAGCTATTATTCGATATAATGTTACCCGACAGACGACTTTTGTCATTGTGGTAAGTTTTGTATTTTGTACTTAACATAATATGTATCTAATTTAAATCGAAAATTGTAAAATACTTGATACTAAGTTTGAAATAAAAAACATTTTACTACTACTTACTTATTGAGAAAATGATGTGCCGTTAGGCAAAGAGCGAATTTGGGAGGTGCAAAGAGTAACGGTTCAATGTGCCTCTAGGCAAAGGGGAGTTTTTGTGGTAACGGGATTTGGGTATAGGGTAAATTATGCGATATAACTAAGGAAATTCAATTTTCTACCAAAACAAAAATTGAATATCCTTTTGGCGTAGGACGTAAGAAAAACAAGTTATTAAGGAAAAACGAGCAATGTCGTAAAATTTGATGTTTTTTCCCCCTCCTCTTATTCCGCAGGGCACGAATATAAGAGCACAAAAAAAACCAAATTGGAAAAATTATCAGAAGCACCCTGACGATTCTGAGAGGAGAATTTCCCTTTAAGTCAGAATCCACTCAAGAAGCACAAATACAAAAATTTTACTCAAATGCCACAGCCACATAATATTTATTGGGGAGTGCCTATTCGCGTGCACGTGCAGCATGCAGAAGTGTGGAAAGTTTTTGAAATGTCGACACATGTGACATAACGAATCGTCGAAGCCCGGCAACAAAGCGCACACCAGTTTGACATAAAGCAAAACTTTTGACACTGATGCGTCCGAATATATACATCGTGTCAAAATTGAGTAAAAGCAAGTTTGCTTGTTCCACTACCACTGGTTTTCAGAATGAGTGCTTCCCCGGGTGATACCAATGAAAGGTGCTATTTAATTCTCTAACAAGTTACCTTTTATCAATATCACTTTGGTTCCACAAAACACTCAATCAGAGCGTCAAATTGGGGGACAAATAGTAAATTTCCGTTGCAAATGCTGCACACTAGGGTAGGGGCTGCTGCTATCTTATTACTTATTACATTTTAGCTATTAAAAATGTGGGTTGAGGCACCAGAGGGCAACACAGTCTAAAGCCTAACATACAGTTATGGAAATTTCCATTGGTACTGAAACATTTTTCTAATCGCTGTCATGTATTTAAAACTTTGTGTTTTTTGGAATTTTATTGAAACATTAAAAAGTTAATTAGAACATTCGCATTTTAAATAATAATTTTAACGATTTTCATTAAAATAATAATTGATTAATTGATTTTCCACCAACGAAGAATTTATTAACTGCCCTCGGATTTAAACAAAAGAAAAACTAATCTGATATTCTAATGGAACATTAGCCGACATCTTATATAAAAATGTACTTGTCAAAACAAATAATAATTTGACAGATTACACGTGCAACAACTTTCTTATCAGTAACTTGCAAGTGTGGCCGCACGATAAACTTTGCAAATCAAAACCCACTTAGTTCAATATAAACTTTAATTTTTAATTCTTTTCACAATTAAAAAACTTTGTTATAAGGAAATTTATGTTTATAGATTTACAAGTATTTTGATAGATAAAATAATCATTTTATCCGAACATTCCTGCATTTTCTTCTTCTCCAATTATGTAATCCCGAATTGTTTGTTCAACTTCATCTACAGGAACACATTTTATGATCCTTACAAGATCTTCTTCTACGGGCCCGCTCAAGCCGATTTTTTCAAAAATACTTGTGCTGCCACGATCAGAACCATAGTTTTCCTTTAAGTAATCGTCAATAATTTGTCTATTTTCTTCTATAGACCGACAATCTGATTCACTTCCAGATGAAGGCGAAAGAAATGCAAGTCCAACTATGGCAATTAAAAGGATGAACGTAAATTTAAACATTTTTTTTTAAGTACAAACTTCTTAATAAAAAAAAAATAGAAAACTGATAAAATTTTAGCAAAATTTGCTTTCTTATAAACGTTGTGACTTGAAGAATTTAAAATTTATTCTTGAGTTATTTCCTTAACCGCTGAACAAATATTTGCATAATATACTTTTTTGTTATTAGTAAATATGCTAAAAAAGTACTATTTGATTACGGTTATAATCATTTTTACTAACAATCAGGGGCGATGTAAGATTCTTACTCTGTTTGTGCACTTTTAAGGCCCATATACTGTGGGGCCTCGTATTTCAATATATTGAATACATACGAAATGAATTTCTGTCAAAATATTTAATATTCTAAATTTTATTATGGTAAACACAATAGAGCTTCAGCTGCAGCCTCATAAATTTGTGAAGCTTTTTGAAATGTTATTGAAAAAATCAAATCTTTAGCCGCACCACGAAAATTTATAATGCTTTAAGCGGCTCTGTCTTGCCTTCGCATTTTAATATTCAGAGCTTTAAAACCAATTGTACATTATGTATATGAACATCGATATCTCCTATTGAATCATTCTCTTTTTCCCTAACGCTCGCAATGTGTTTAAAATTTTTAAAGGTTTCAACAACTAAAATGTAGTGCGCGCACATTATAAAAAAAACCCAACCAGCAATTCAAATTGGTTAATTTTACAAAAATTAGTGAAACAAATGATCAAAACTGAAAATAATTTGATATTCAACAACGAACATAATTTTTGACAGTTTGTTCTTTTCTGGTGACTTCAACTCCAACTCCGGCTCTGATTTTGATTTTCCAAGAGATAATTGTTAGTAAGGGGCCCGCACATTGTATCCTGCAAGGCGCACTTTTAAATTTGGCCGCCTGTGTGTTTCTAAGGTCACCTTTTAACAAATTTGACATCTAAACACATATTTGTTTAAGATTAGGTGTATTTGAAAAAGTTTTAATTAAGGCAATAATAGGTGCCAAATCTCTGACGTGACACTTGAATATTCGTGAAGATTAAGATGATAGTGATGACGATCGGGTATAGATGTTCAAATGAGCACTCATGTTGATAATAAAGTTTTATCATTTGAACGTGCTCTTTAACAGCGTTGCCATATTGGGCTCTTTATCGTAAATTGGGCTATCTTAATTGTAAATTTCCGACTACAGTCTCAAAATAGTATAGCCCAATCACACTTTGGGCTACGATTTTGGGCGATATATTTCTTGATGAACCTTTATTTTGCTCTAAGCATACCTTTAAACGACTTGAAAAATTTGGCACAACTTAAAGGGCTAACCATAATTGAAGAATGGTACGTACGTTGTCTTACGAAACAGTAGAAATACATGTGATTTGTATACCCAACCCGAAAAGACTTTTTGTTCAGTTTCGGCAAGTTTCGTTCACTTGCGTTTTCGTATACGTAATGAACGCTTTGAGTCGTACATTACGTACGAAAATCTGACATTCGTCTTTTTCCTAAATCTATTCTTCTTCTTTCTTTCTTCTTATTTTTAAAGGCTATTGTGGGCAACTGATGTACTTTACAATCGGAAGGAAACTTTTCGTTCGGTTTTGACACTTGCTTACTTTTTCTTCGGCGCATTATGGTTGGGCCTTAACTTTTTCTTTGTTGAATGCAATCATTCATTTTGACATATGATTTCAACCACAGCGAACTTCATTCGTTTTCTAGCAAAATCAGGCAGCAAGCGGTGCCAATTTACCGTTTTTGAAATAAACAACGAAAGTCAGCTGAAAATTGTTTTATAAATTCTTTTCTAAACGCTCAATATGGGAAAATGGGAAAAATACAAAAAAATATATAAAAAATATTGGGAAGTACGCCACAGTTCAGGGGTTAATTTAATTTTTTGACTTATTTTTTTTATAAAAACCGACCGTAACTTTTTGTTTCTACCTTTTGTTTCAAACCTTTTTGCAAGGTTTGCGAAACTGATTTACGTGCATAAAAGTGCGAGGGATTTGTGCTTCAACATCGAAATTTTAAATAAAATATATGAAAATGAAATTCGTTTAATTTTTGTTTTGGCTACATTTTGCGCACCGATTTGCTACATTTGGTTGGGCTACAAGAATTTTAAAATTGGGCTGTCAAAGCATTTGAAGATATGACAACCCTGCTCTTTAATCGTAACTTTACTCAACTAAATAAACTACAGATTTGACAGACGTGAACAAAAAATGTGTGTGGCTCTTAAGGTTCATTGGTTTTATTACATGCACATCTAAATTTTAAACCCTGAAAACAAAATCAACAAAATAATTTATTGTAAAATGCATTTAACAGTACGTTGATACAAGGACCCTACAGATCGAGTTCTAGATTTCTTGAAGCTGCACTCTTAAAAAATTGTATCGGACAAAATTTTAAGATAAAGCCGCAACAGGAGCAACTGCGCTGCAGCGGAGCTTGACTGCACAAAAATGCAGCATAATGTATGAACTAGTGTCACCAGTTTCCAAAAAGGTACACTAATGTGATTGGCCAACTTTTGCAGGATAAACTTCTATTTCGTAGTCAGTGCCCCTTATGCAACATTGTTGACATACTAAAGTTGTCTGGGTATCAAAACTGGTGTAATTTTCGACACGCGTGCGTGCGAATACATGCTGCATTTGTTTGAAGAAAGACAGGTACTGTCAAAATAAGTAATGCCAAATTGCAATTATTTGTTGTGCCTGCAATGGAACTGGGCATCCAATTTAGAAATAGAGACATCGTGCAGTCACTGCAACAATTGCATATTTTTATGGTGGGCCTGTCCCATAAGAGCCTGGATAATTAACTGCACAGAATTTTGATTTTTGATCATAATAAATTTCGCTTTGTGGACCTTTGAGCTGCCCCTCAAGATCGTGCGATTTAACACCACTGGACTTTTTTCTAGGGGGAATGGGGGTTATGTGAAGTCGCTAGTCTACACCGATCTACGGACTTGGAAAACAACATTCGCCGTGTCAGTGTGATCGAAATTTGGAATTCAGGTTGTACTTCATCTGAGCCAGCCACCGCCACCGTGGCAATATCCCATAAATAATTTCAAATACAAAAACGGCAAAAAATTATCTTTCAAATAAAACACAGTACTATAGCGTTAAAAAAGGTTTGATAGGAGTCAAAAAAGTATACATATATGCACATAGATTTCATATTCCTGTAAACGGCAGTAAAAGCGACAAATTGAGAAGGAGAAATCCATTCCACATTCATGTCGTACGGCTAAGAAAGAAAGCACTATATATAACAATTCCACCGATATTGGACTCAAGATAATACTCATTGGGATTCCTAGCGGAACTGTTGCGCCGAAATATTTTCTTTAATATTCCCCAATTTCAAATATCTTCCATGAACAGTTTATGTTAAGGACCTTCCATAATTTAATTGTATATTTTACGCCCATTATGATGCATTGAATTTCACAATCCACATAAATGTTAACATCCTCATCAGCCCGATTATTCGTAATTACCCAAAATCACTCACAAATTGAACTATTATCCATAATAACTCAAGTAGAATACCAAATTTCCATCAATGGACGATAACATAATTAAGTCTTAAGCCTCAATCAATTGACTTAAGGACATTTTACCATACAAAAATATAGGGGAGGTTTGCATGTGGCCAAAACTATGTGGCAGACAGATGAGTACGAAATCCAGAGGATTGTCTCTCCTTAAATACCCTAGCTAGTAGTATCCTTAACTATAATTCAGTTTCATAATGAAAAACTTTATGACTTCTGTGTGCACTTCGGCCGCAGAAGCTCCCCCGAGCAGCTTATAAAGTCTGAACAGTGTTCCCAAATGCGGACAGGGATATGAGATAAATGGCTGTGCATCGGGGATGACACAATGCAGTAATGCAAATGAAAACTTTAAGTCCTCTCTTCCCGGTCCCGGTCCCGGTCCCGGTCCCGGGAAACATGTCTAAGCAGAACAAATTGAGTTGAAAATTTTCTATTCTCCTTTTCCTCATACAATACACGATACATAGTTATGATTACGGTATGTGTTCAAGGAACATGAAAAGTTGATCCTTTTGTTGAGAAACGGAATGGAAACACTGTAGAGATAGGAGTAGTTGTTCTTACTTAACATGCATGTGGCTGACGGGCAGAGTTTTTAATTCTATCAAATGAGCTGCTTAGTTGGCTTAAAAGTTGCTTCACTCGTATGTGGAAGTGATTTTTGTTGTTTGATAAGGATCCTTGAAAGAACCAATTATATCCTTGAAATGTTTAATGTCCATTCTTTAATATTGTCAAATGATCCCTCTATTGGCAGTGTTCATGGCAATTTTTGAATTCGTGTGTTCAGGGAAAAGAAATGCCGAAAAAACATTATCAAAGATCTTATATCTAAATTATTAGAAGTCATTTCGTGTTGAACACACTCTGATTAATACAAAATATTATGTATGTGTGTACGATAACTTGTAATATTAAAGCCAAGACTGCAATTGTACTGCACATTTTCTTTGTATGAAATTTCATAAGTTAAAACGCTATACGCTGCTTCAAAACTGCACTTCAGCGACACTCAACTACATACTTGGCAATTTACCCAAAGTTGAATACAAATTGCGAAATCATGACGCCATCTTAGTCGTTGAATTCGAATATAACAGAACCGGGATGCTGAGATATACAGTGTCTCCTCGTTTCTTCTCGATAGGGCTTTGTTCCTCAATTTCTTAGCCCAAAGAAACAGCGATTAGCAAGTTTATCTGCGTTTGATATCAGCGCTGATGTTGTTGCCTGTGCTTACAGCAGTACCCAAATTCACTGAATACATTGAAGTTAAACTTATCAATGGTGACGTTCTGACCAAGTCGGTTGGTGGGATTTTACTTTTGTTGATGAAAGCTTATACTTCGTCTTGTCCTTGTTCATTTTCAGTCCCATTTTGCATGCTGCTGACTCCATAGTAGTAATTGTGTCAATTTATTGAAGATGGTGCTCGATGTGAAGACATGAATGGTCCGTATGACATTTTCAATCACAATGTTAAAACAATGCGTCACCTTGCCTCAGCTCTCTGTTGGTTTCGAAGGTTTCAGTAGAGTCCCTACCAACTTTGACGGAACAGCGAGCATTTTCCAACGTCATCATGATAAGGCCTATCGATTCCACTCTTTTCGGGCATGTTTTCCTCCGACAATATTTTGCTGATGAGTTGGTGTACCAGGTCTTGTCCAGCGTGTTTAAAGTTCCGCTTGCAGACCATCGGATCCAGGTGCTTTGTTTGTCTTCAGTCTGGTGATGGCTTACTTACTTACTTACTTACTTACTTAAGGTGGCGCAGACAGTCCATTGTGGACCACGGCCTCAACCAACATTCCTCGCCAGCTAGGCCGGTCCCTAGCCAGTGGCCTCCAGTTGCGCACACCAAGTTGGTTGAGGTCGTTTACCACTTGATCGCGCCACCTTAGATGGGGTCTTCCAGAACTGCGTCGGGCCTCCGGGTTGGAATTGAAGACTCGTCGGGCAGGAGCGTTTTCGTCCATACGCTCCACATGACCCAGCCATCTAAGCCGCTGAATTTTCAGCTTCTTAACCAAGTCAATGTCGCTGTATAGCCCGTACAGTTCGTCATTGAATCTTCTCCTCCATACTCCATTGATACATACAGGCCCGAATATCACCCGAAGAATCTTTCTCTCAAAGCACCCCAGCCTGTATTCATCCGATTGTGTCAGTGTCCACGCTTCTGCCCCATACAGCAGGACTGGGATGATAAGGGTCTTGTATAGTGTCTCCTTGGTCCTTTGAGAGAGGGCTTTACTACTAAGATGCCTTCTTAGCCCGAAGAAACAGCGATTGGCAAGAGTGATTCTTCGACTGATCTCTTCACTGATGTTGTTCTGAGAGGTTATAGTGGAACCCAAATAGACAAAGTCCTTGACAACCTCAAAGTTATATCTGTCCATTGTGACGTTTTGTCCGAGCCTACGGTGATGATCTACTTCACCCGAGGACAGCATATACTTTGTTTTATCTTCATTTACAGCCAGACCCATTCGAGCCGCTTCCACTTCAATACTTGCGAATGCTCCACTGACAGCGCGCTTCGTTCTTCCAATAATGTCAATATCATCAGCATAGCCAAGTAATTGAACGGATCTAAAAAAAATCGTACCGCTGGTGTTGACATGCGAGTTGCGTACGATTGCCTCAAGAATGATGTTGAAGAGGTTACATGACAGCGCGTCACCCTGTCGTAAGCCTTTCTCGACATTAAATGAGTCGGTGGTGTTCTTACCAACCTTGACGGAGCAGCGCGAGTTCTCCATAGTCATCCTGCACAATCGAACGAGTTTTGCAGGGATGCCAAGAAGCGACATGGCTCTGTATAGCTCGTTCCTGTTTACGCTGTCATAGGCGACTTTAAAATCGATAAAGAGGTGGTGAGTATCGATCTGGAATTCTTGGGTCTTTTCCAAAATCTGCCGAAGTGTGAAAATTTGGTCGACGGTTGACTTACCGGGTCTGAAACCACACTGATAGGGGCCAATCAGTTCACGTGCGAAAGGGTTCAGACGTTCACACAGAATGGCCGACAAGATTTTATAGGCGACATTTAGGAGACTTATACCTCTGTAGTTGGCGCAGCTTAGAGTATCTCCTTTCTTGTGGATAGGGCACACAATGCTGAGGTTCCATTCGTCAGGCATACTTTCATCCGACCAGATTGTACAGATGAGTTGGTGTATGCTCCTCACCAAGTCATCTCCCGCTGCTTTGAAGAGTTCAGCCGTAAGGCCATCAGCTCCAGCAGCCTTGTTGGACTTTAGTTTAGATATTGCTATCCGAACTTCTTCTTGGTCGGGAGGACGGAAATTTTGTTCATCATCATCCAAATCGAATGGATCATTCTGCCTGACAGCGATTAGTTGGTTGTCTTCGCCGTTTAACAGTCTGCAGAAGTGTTCTTTCCAAATTCTCAGCACCGACTGTGTATCTACAACGACATTCCCACCCTCGTCTCTACATGCTTCCGCTCGGGCTTTGTAACCCTTGGACGAATGCTTTACCCTTTGGTAGAACTTTCGAACATTGCTTCTGCCGTAGCACCCCTCAATAGATTCAACCATTCGTTTTTCCAGTTCTCTTTTTTTTCTTCTGAAAAGCCGATGTTCCTCTTTCCTCTTTTGCTGGTATACCGCACGGAAAGCGCTCTTGGCAGCTCTAGTTCTGGCATTCAGAACTGCATGATAGGCTTCGTCTTTGGCCAAGTGTGCGAGCCTGCACTCATCATCGAACCAGGTGTTTCGTTGTGGTCGCCTAATGAAACCCAGAACATCCGTGGCAGCGGTTTTGATGGCCATTTTGCAATGTTGCCACTGGGCCTCTGGGTTTGGTGCAGGCGCCGGGCTTGTCAAGAGATAAGAGGAGACATGATTGGCAAAGGTTGTGGCGGTCTCTTGCGATTGTAACTTAGCAACATCAAACTTTCTCACAGTGGATGTTCGGTTCTGCGGTCTGGTGGAGATCCGCATTCGCACTTTAGCTACAACAAGGTAGTGGTCCGAGTCTATGTTGGCCCCTCGGAAAGTGCGGACATCCATGACACTGGACGCATGTCTGCTATCAATCGCAATGTGATCAATTTGGTTGACGGTATTTTGATCAGGAGACCGCCAGGTCCCCTTGTGAATATTGAGGTGTGGGAAGTATGTGCTAGCTAAGATGACACTTCGCCCCGCAGCAAAGTCGATTAGCCTGTGTCCGTTACCGGAAGTGTTGTCGTGCAGGCTATGCTTTCCGACTGTCGAGCCAAAGTTACCCTCCTTTCCGATTTTGGCGTTGAAGTCACCAAGAATAAACTTAGTGTCGTACTTCGGGCATTCATCATACGTCTTCTAGAGAAGATCGTAGAATTCTTCTTTGGTCGTGTCATCTTTTTCCTCCGTGGGGGCGTGGACGCAGATCAGCGAGATGTTGCTGAATTTGGATTTAATGCGGATTGTGACAATGCGTTCGCTTATGCCACGAAACCCCAAGACTTCTTGCCTAAGCCTTCCTCTGATCACAAATCCGCATCCAAATAGCCGCTGGTTTCTTGTCCTGTAGCACTTGCCGTAGTAGATGTCACAGTTTTTCATCCTCCTTGTGCCTTCACCATCCCATCGCACTTCTTGGATGGCTGTGATGTCGGCTTTGACACCATCTAGGGCTTCCACTAATTGTTCGGCTGCACGTGGTCTGTTAAGGGTCCGGACATTCCACGTGCAGAACCGAAATTCGTTGTCCTTGTTTCGTTTGCTAGGGTCGTCATCAGTAGGGTCATCCATATCCGAGGCAATTGGTTGTTTCGGAACTATGAATTTGGTGATGGCTACTTTGATTTCATTTTGATCGAGCGGATCTAGCTCATGGTTGTCATCTAGAAATTAACTGGCTGCACACAATGGTGTAGCTCCAACAGTAGCAAGTAGCAATGTCAAATTAAAATGTACGTTAATCGTGTTGCACTACTACAATGTGAAGCAGCTGCTGCAGTATCGAGAGTAGCTGAAGTACAAGTCGACTCGACTCAAACTGCACGAACGTGCTGTGTTGCAAAAAACAACAAACAAAACTGGCAGACATGATTTTGTTTGAGTTCAGTGCTGCACATTGTATTCGTGTATGTGTATGCTGCTTAATGCGCTACATTTTTTGACATTAACTTTGACATTGCTACGTGCTAATGCTGCAGCTCAGCCTGAAACTTGTACAAGTTGATCTTGAGCGTGAACTTGGCTGTCATCACCCTTTAACAACTGTTTAAAGTAGTCTCTCCAGATGGCTAACATCGCCGGCGTTTCTACTATGGTGTTTCCGCCCTGATATTAGCAAGGCCCAGGGTGACTTGTGAAACCTGGTGAAGGCTGTTTCACTCTTCTGTAGAAGTTTCGCACATATTTTCTGTAAAAACATCTCTGCATCTGTTTAACTTCATGTTGTTGTGTTGGCGTTCTTTTTTCTTCCTCCTGAGCAAGCATTTCTCATCCTTCCTTCGCTCAACATAGAGATTTCTGGACGCTCTAGTATATCTCTGGAGCCACGTTTTGTATGCCTCTGTTTTGGTTGTGTTTGCCTTAGCAAATTCGAAGTCGATCCAGGGGATTCAGGAGGGAGGCTGTGAGAAGCCCACTACCTAAAGCAGCACTTCTTTTGGCTTGTTGACATAGCTGCCATTATAGTTATCCGGGTTCATATCACTAGTCGAAGGATTTCTCCGTTGGATCCAACGCTCGTCATTAGTTCACCTTTCAGCTATATAGCGGGCACCGCGTGGAGGTGACGATGCGATTTTGCCCACCTCTAAAGATCAAGCAGAGATGAAAATATGCTTTACGTGAGCACCCGTCAAATAAGACTTATACATATCTCATACTATAAATAGTAGCGGAATGATGAAAACCCATGTTCAAGTCGGTTCATAATTCCCCATTACGAAATGCTATCAAGATCCGATTTAAATGACCAGCGTATGATATGCCACCGCGCCGTTGTAGTTCCACGTCCCAAAATAGAATCTGGAAACGAAAATGAAAACTTTAAGGCAATGTTGTTAGCAAAAAAAAAAATAAGGAGGTAGGTAAGAAGACTTAAATCATTGATTAGGATGAGGAAGAAAGCCGGAGACAAAACGGAGCCTTGTGGCACAATAGCATTTTTTTCGAACTAACACTGATTCTTAGCTTATATTCTTAAATTTCTTACATAGAGGGCGGAGAATGTGTGGCGCTATGGTGGCCAAAATGTTGATTAAACGTCTAAGAAACTATTTTATTCAGAAGAGATTGGCCATGGGTGAGGTTAAAGAGTAGATGAAGCAAGTACTGGATGCTTTCAATACATTGAATCAAGATTAAATTGGTTTGATTACATCTTTTAAGAAATTCAGCGCTACCCCTTCCGCTATTACACGCAATTAAATATTTTGAAATCATTTATTTCTAGAGAGCAATCGAAAAGATAAGAATTTCAAAAACCGATACAACCCTAAAACAAAAACTAATTGCTCATAGGTACATATATAATTTACCTAAAAGATTATCTATAAAGATTATCATGCCAATTTGTCCTTGAGCTGTAAATATCTTGTCCACAGAGCTAATTCTTGCAAAATATATATTCGTTCTAGAGAATCCTGCAATCGAATTAGGATCAGCAAACGATTAAACGTATAAATTACCTCCAAAATGTCACTGATAGCAAAAAATAAAAAAGAAAGCACCAAGGATTACCCAATTTATTTTCCTGTTAATTTTATTATAAAAAGAATTTCTTAAAGAAACTCGCAGCATCCTACAAGGACATCACCGCACTTCATCGTCGAAATAAAGAATTTCTCCTTTAAATTTTATCTTACCGTCGTCATCGTCATCTCTGATGAACAACCTACCTTCTTTTCTTTTATAAGGTTTTTTTTGCTCTTTCAGAAGACTGTTTTGAAAAATGAGAAAATTTCCTTTTCCATTTTTATATTACGATGACGACAACACTTCCATCAACCTATCCGCATCCATCTCTATGTCCTGTGGAGGCTCCCTTACTAGAGTTAAGGCATAATTTCACTTAATTTTGAAGTTGATTGCCCTAAAAGCTTTCGTCACTTTCAAACAAACAGTAGAAGGCAAAGAGGAAGAAAAAAAAAAGAAAACGGTACAAAAAGGATTGTGATTGTGACATACAAACACAATGACACAATGTGCAGAACTTTAGATCTATTATTATCATTTCCATTTTCCAATGAAAGTGATATTGAAAAGAGGAAGTGAGCATCAGGAGCATCAGCAGTACACCGACCGTCGTCATATGCATCGACATCCTTGCCACCTGAAGTGAGTTTTATTCACACACACAAAAATCACCTACAGAGCAGGACTCTTCAAGGGAAGATGAACGAACAAAAAAATAAAACCAAAGGAGCAATGGCAAATGGCTTCATCATTGTTAAGATGATACCTTTTAAAGGTAGGCGTCGTCGTCCTCGTCATCGTCGTTGTCGCTTAAGGAGGGAACGATTTTAACGTTTAAGGTCGAATAGAATGGGTGCTTTTGTAAAAGATGAAGGAGAAGAAGAAGGAAAAGCAAAAGGACAATATCCTTGAAATAATTACGAATAAAATAGGAAAAGATTACGATAGCGCGTAAGATAAGATTTGTAGTCGCCTTGTATAAGTTATGTTTCTTTTCTTTTATTTTAAAAGGATATTCGTTGCCTCAAGTAACATGGGCTTAAGTTTCCTTTTAGAAAAAGATTAATTTATATCTGAATGTTTTCCAGGAGGAGGAGTTAAATTGTGCTGGTTTTAATTGATTGAAGAAAGTTACAACTTAAAGGACATTGCAAATTAGTCAATAGGCTTTCTTTAAAGTGAGGTTTCTTGGTTACTTAATTTTTGAACATTCATACAATATCAAATAAGATTTAAATTAAAACTGAAATCATTTGTTCCTTTGAAGAAAGGTTCTAAAAATTATTTAATTGACTAGGTACCTAACTTTGGCCTGACAAAAACTATGGCCACCTATTTTCCTATGCGCACTATCAGCTCTCATTGCAATTTCTTCTCTATTTTGTCGGTTCCTTCTCGACTTTATTATTGTTCGTGAATTAAGTAAAAATAATTAAATTTTTTCATTATCATTCGTCAGAACTGGATGTCATTTATAAAGACCTCTGCCTAGTCCCTCTTTGGACTTCGAATTCATTTAACATCCCTGTGCTTGCTGAACTGTAGGCCGCCATTTCAAAACAAATTAAGAGCAGAGATGTATGACAGTTTATATTATATCTCACTACCGAAATAGCGGATTGCTCCGTTTTGCCAAATGTCGATCAGTTTAGTTTACGGACCTAAACTGCGCTCGCTATCCGACTTTACGGACGAAAATTTGACATCTGACTGTGAGTGAATGGATATAAGAGTGAGAGTGAAAGGTATGCTGACTTTGTGTGTGAGGTCGCAGTCATCTAATTGTTCGGAGTTAGATACATGTTTTGCTTCCGCCGCAACCGCCCATAATGGGTTGTGTGTTCATTTCACAGGTTGGACGAAAAGGTTTCGTTCGGTTTATACACTAGCTTCCTTTTGTTTCCACCCATTATAGTTCAGCCTTAACAAACTGAGCTACTAAATCTAAGCTTTCAAACATTTTGTTGTATAAGAGCAAACTAAATAGGTGGAGCAGAAAGCCGGCAGCAGCAAACGTCAAATTGACAAGTCAACAAATCAAAATGGCGAAAGAAACTTAACAGAATCAAATAATGGATAACATTTGACAGATAAGCTTCTCGTAAGTGACATTTCCTGTGGAAACAAAATTATAATTGTCAGTGCTTTTCGGTCAAAACACATTCAATCGATTGACTCAGGTTCTGTTACTGGCTGCGCACAATGGCTCCAGCAGTAGCACGAAGCAATGTCAAAGTTAAATGTTCGTAAATCGTATTGCACGGCTACAATGTGAAGAAGCATAGAGTGCGCTATTTTCTCTACAGCCCGGGAAATAAGTCGCCATTAGCAGTTCAAGCTAGCAGCTGTCAAGATTCAAGCTACGCCTTTTGAACTGAACGAAGTGGCAACTCTGCAGGTGATAAATTTTAATTTTATTGTAACACCTAAACTATTTTATGGTTGACTTCAGAGGCATTTTGTCCAAATAAATCGGAATCAGCATATTAAAGCTTTCCGCAAATGGTGCCCAAATATTTATCAAACTTCCATCAATTTGGCCAATTTCCGGCGAAACAAACGTCTTTCACGGCAATCTAAAAAAATACAAATGATCAAATCAGTACAAAGCCAAAAAGGACGACCTGGGAGACGCGCACAAAGGCACCACGACCGCCAACCCACACACGGTCCGAAAATCCAATCCCTCGTTTTCTTTTCGAGTTAACGCAATATGTCTTTAATGTCAAAAGAACAACTAACATAAAAGAAAAAATTCAGCCAAATAAAGGAGATGGACAGATTAGATACGGCACGGCAGCCAGCAGCAGCGTAACGTATAGTCATGGCCATCGTCTTCGTCTCATGGTCTTCCAAAAAAAAAAAAAATACGCATTTACATCCAGTCAAGCAAAACGAACAAAACAAAAAAACTGATGATTATTTTTATTGTTAAGGTCCAGGTCCATCAGGATGGTGGCGGGACAGGATACGGTTCTGTTTGTTTTGGTCAATTTACGGGTCAGCCTTAACAGAATTGTCCATTTCAGTCATTTTGTCGATTATGAAGACGTAAAAGAACGGTATCATGCGTCTGTGAACTTGAATAATAGCGCCTCGCATTTAATGAAGAATAAAGAATGATTTCTTATGGGAGTCCTTTTCCCATAAAGATATATACCGGACAAAGGATAAGTGACTAGTGTTCTGTTAAACAAGAAAATGGTATAGTGTGTGTTGTGGTGGTGGTAGTGTATAAGGTTTGTTGTCCCTTTACCTCTGCCTCTATCTAGTCAAGCTATTCTGAATTGATTTTCTCTTGATATTTTTTTTTTTTTTGATATTGTCTCCTAGTGTAATCCCCTTGTTCGAATAAACGGGGATTTGCCTGGAGAGATAGTTCAAGGATTTCACAGTGAGCTTAGAATAACTTATTACTATGCAAGCAAAATCGGGAGGAATAACAACAGCGGCGCACACAGTATTGTAGATAAAAGGGCTCTTCTCCTCCCTCCTCGTGAACATACATATATCGCCCCAAAGGATTCGAAGATGAAACTGGTATGAGGTGAGATTTCCTTCTCGCTTTTACGAGGCAAGAGGTTAATGGAATTTTGCATAAATAAATGGGTTTACCCATCTTGAATGATAAAGAGAGACTGCTGTGCTGTTTAAAATGACGTGTGTGCGTGTGTGTAGATGTAAATGGAAATACTAAAATGTTTATGACTTCAACAAAATATTATTTAGGTCTTCCAGAAAATATTTGCTGATAGATTGACCGAGAAACGGAAATTTGAAATTTATAAGCCAGTTGGAAATATTTAAGCTTGAATAATATGAACATAGTTTTGTGTGTATGTATATTTAGGAACATCACAACCCCATTTTGTTCTCCGTTCAGGGTTTGATGACAGTCCTAGAAAAAGGATCGTTTAGCATAGTTTGAAATTTCTCGTTTATGATTTCTGTCAAAATAATAATGTCTATTAATCATTATGGTTTATTATTAGTTTTCATCAATCTTTAAAACATTTTGTTAACCCATTCGAGGAGGATTTTCAATTCAATTTTGAGGAAAATGGCTATTAAACGTTTTGAGACCAAATTGCCACGGACCGTCAGGCGAATACTTGCTTAGGTAGAGACTGATTGAGTATGTCTTCTTCCATAACACGTAAATTAGTTTGTGTTAAATTACTAAGTGCTCTGAGTTAAACTTTCTTGACATTCATCTCATGTGAGCACAGCTTAAAGCTGTGAACAGAACTGATGCAACTGTTGATGTTCAAAATGTTTCAATGACAGTTGAATGTGGTGTCTCAATTCTCGTGAAAATAACATGGCCGCTCTATTTTTGTTGAAATGACATCCGTCTGACACATTTGTAACCGTAACTCACTTTAGAAAGAATGGGTGTGTTTCTTATTTCTAGTGTGTTAAAATAGACAGATTGTCAAATACTGATGAGTGGGGAATGAAAATCTCTCAGAGATAGAACATTTTTGAAAACGTAAGGAAACTCGTTGAACAAAAAAGTTTTTACGCAACTTAAAAGAATCAAGAAAAAGTGTTATTTTATCGCAGTTTCTTGCAGTGGTTTTCCGAACTTAAGTAAGAAGATGAGGACCTTTATTGACTTCTTGAAGATTCCGAAGAAGTTTAAGAAAATAATGAATTTCTCGTAGGTATCACAGGAGGAAACCCATAAGAAATAAAATGCACGACTTGGTCGCACGAACATGCTCTTATGATACCTATATATTTTGAAACAAAAAATTTGAAAAATCTTTAATTTTTTTAAGAGTTTAATATTTTTTTTGGAAAAACTACGTACCTATGCTATAATTATTTCATTGCTTGCCTATCTAGGAAAACAGATTTTGAAAATTGTTCGGCCAGTATTTTTTTTTCAAAAAGCATATTTTTGAAAAACTTTTCGAAAAATATTTGAAATTTTTTTCGAGAAATATTTGATAATTTGTATTTATTTTTTTGTTTGAAACTATTAAAAACTAGAAAAATAAGTTTTTCAGAATTTTTAAATGTCATATTAATAGGGTTGATGTGTCAAAAATTGTATTAACATTGGATTGATGGTTTTCGAGAAAACCATATTTGAATACCGGTTCTATGAGAAGTAGCGCTGTAAGACAAATTCCAAAAATTTTTTCTGAGCTAAAGATAGGCTGATGTTCTTAAAAATACCATTCTGAAATTTTAATCAAAATCGTTAAAGTCGTTTCCAAGAAAATCAAACTTCTTCTTTTCGATTGTATGGCAGGCACTGTTATTTTTGGGCCTAGAGCAAAAATTAAAAATACTTACCGAGAGACGTCCATACAAATACTAAATACCAAATTTTCAATATCAAAACCACCACAAAAAAGCGCATGGATAAGTAAAATTTACAAGTACATTTTTCTTTACTGTCAAATTTGTTTGTTTGACGGATCTCATTTCTGCCCAACGAAATTTCTTTGGCTAAAATCGGCAGGAAGGGTAAATGTTTTATTCTCTCGTAAGCTCTCTCTTCTGCAGGAAACTACCGAATTTTTGTGTTATTAAACAGGATTTGGTTTAAATTCGTAGAAGTTTTTTATTAGGCAGATAAGAAACACACCTAATAAGAGGTTGATGTTACAGTATTAAGGGAAGGGGCTAGTAAGGTGGACACAATCATATAATGATCAATCATGTGCATCAGTCAAAACTAAATGCGTGTTCATTCGATTTCGAAATGGAACCCAACAAAATATCACAGCGTTACTAAGTTCGTGTTATTTTATTTATGGTGATTTTTATTGGTAATCCTAGATTTTAATGTCAGATGTTTGATCAAAAACGAGATCGATTTTTTTTTTGTAATTGTGTGTGTCAAAATGACAATTCTCGCAATGCTAAAAACAAAACTTCAAAGTCTGCTGTTCGGGAAAAGTCAAAAAGTATTGTGGTATGTGTTAAATCTCGAAAAAATGAGATTTGAGATATTGATCTAGATCGAAAAAAAATTGATTTGTTGACCAAAGGAAATTAAAATTTAGCTGTCAGATCAAAAACATTGATCTTAGATCAAAAATATTGATCTAACGTGACCAATAAAAATCGCCATTAACCTCACTCAAATTTTCAGATTGTCAATCGCTACAGCTGTCAAATTTGCATGTGTCAGACTGAAGTACTAAAACTTAACGAAAGGTGCTTGTCTAATCAAGCTACATATATGAGTGTGTTTGTTTCAAATGCGTAGCGAATGCTTCCAAACATATACAAACGACCGAAGTCACTTCAAACAAAACTGCAAGGATTGTGTCCATTTATAAAACGGACGTAGTGCGCGTTGCGTTTCACGAACAAAATCATTTTTTTTTTCAAAATGAATCTGCAGAATTTGCATGTGTTGTTCAGAAGTAAGTCAATTCATGATAAAATGACAAGCCAAGTAAAAAATAAATCACATGGCAGATGACAAAATGGGTGTAAATGATAAATGTGCTGCCTCACCTCGACAAAAACCCTTTCAAGAAATATTCAAACAGGCTTATATAATTTAATTAAATCTTTCCATTGCATTCTTTTCATTATAATAACAAAAACAAAAAATTCGGAGTAATATATTATACAACAAAAAGTATCTGCAACTCTCTGAGGATACATCTGCAAACCGTAAAATATGCTCAACGAAAACATATACGTATATGTACCTACTTTATAAGGTATTTTTAAGGAATTAGATAGTGAGCCAGACTCCTCTCTTTACCTGCTAATTTGTAGATGTACAATATGCACATATACCCTTGCCGCAGAAGTAAAATGGTTAATTATGGCAACAGCTACTTAATATGAAAACTCACGTCCTTAAGAGCAGACCCATTAAGTCTATACGTTAAGCTTTAAGCTGGAATATTCATTTTGTCCTTGGCGATGAAATGTACGAGGATACGCCGCGCCGTGCCACACCGACCGTGCCGCTGCCACCACGGTTGATATATTATGTGACTTTGGATAACCACATTAGCAAACGAAAACGTACCCCTTTTTTGGCCCAGCCACAACACAGGAGTGGATAAGGAAGATAATATTGCATACATGTATAGAGCAATAATAATCATTAGGCAGAGAGGCTTAAGGAAGTTTTAATTGTTATTAATATATATTTGAGCCCACACGTATAGGCCCATAACACATAATGACTATCTGTGTGTACGTGCGAATAGAAATAGGTAGACAATTATTATGGCGGATATCAATTATCCGAAATCCAATGAAACTTTCCTGCTGTGCTCGTCTCTGTGGAACAAGAAGACATCATTCAGAGCTTACAACGATCCTGATGGTCCTGTATACTTTGTCTTAATTAGCTTCAACAAGCCGCCGAAGTCTGTTATTGAGTGTTAATCGAGAAGTTTTATGAAAGTCAAGTCAGAAGTGATTACGGTATGCATTATCGAACGAGATACACGAATCAAAAAACAAAAAAGAATTCGATATTATCTCAAAAGCATGTCATGTTCAATTAGTTGAAAAAAAATCTTCTGGACTTGCTGGATAAAGTTGTTTAGAAAGATTTTGCTCTTTTTTTCGTAAATGAAGTTAATGTCAAGGAGCAATATTAAAGCGAATGACCTTAACAAAATGTTTCTTTATTCGATGTTGATGACCTATTGATTGGCTTAAGTTGTGGACAAAAGATAATGTAGTTCAATGATGAAAATTAAATTTTTACTCTCTCGTGATTCAGTTAAAGGTAAACGACCGGCAGTATTACAACGTTCGTGGGCGTTGAAAGAATTTCTATAAGCGAAATAAAAATTGATTTCGAATCCAACCTACCACGATCTTATGTCAGGATTTTACCATAGATAAGCAACTTGACTCAGCTTGTTGACGAGCCAACACGAATTCCTGATATCGCAGCTAACTCCAAATACACTCTACTCAAAGAAATATTCCCGAAGAAAACCGTATACCGCCCTCGTACTCAAGGGGTTATAAACACCCTTGACCCTTACGATATATTAACATGTGCGAGCGAAGAAAGAAGGAATAGAAGGATAGGAAAGAATTTTTGGTGGTACAGTGGATTGAGATTTAGGTGATAATTATCTCGCGAAACTCCCACGGGTGGCATCCAGTTCAAACCGGGGGAATAAACAAAAATTGTTGCCCAAGCTTCATTTGAACTATTAAACTGGTCTTTTGCTGCTTTGATAGGAAGCTTCAGCGCTGGCAGGATAACCCTGGGGGATGATAATTTTCCTTCTGAACTGAACAATACTATTATAAAACTGAACTAAAAAGAGGCTATCAAGTTAAGGGAAGTAAGTCTCCGATGTAACATAGGCAACCTTTTGAGGTTCAACTCAAAATACATTCAACCAAGCTAGAAAGACATGTTATACTCAAATTCAAAAAGCGAAAGTCTTGACTGAAGAGAATTTAAGACACAAAAGTTGGTTGTCTTTAAAGTCGGTTTACTATAATTCAACGTGATTTCCAGTTCACAAAACAGTTCACGTGTAGGTTGTATCTCCCCCACCACCAACCACCCACCCTACCAATTTTTCCCTCACCACCACAACACTCCAACCTGAAGCCACTCCCCAAACAATCCACCCTCCCCCCATCTATAATCAGCGACCACCCAACACCCTCCCCACACACTTTATCGACTTTCTACGCTATCAAAGCAGATACGGAACGTGACATTGTGAAATTGTGACACTTTTTCGTGAGTGCTGTCGGTATATTGTTCATCGATTTATAAGACTTAATCACGTCAAAAAAAAAACCACAATGGCCCACTGTAAGTAAAAATGATTCGTAATTTGCAGCGTTCTTTGACAATCACACTCTGGTGGTCAGCTCCCAAAGGAAAGCAGATTTATTTGAACGACAGTTTGTCATTACCACAGAGTGATATCGCTCGTCCTGAACATGAAAGCGTAAACACTCTCGGTATACATTAATTTACAAAAGTACTTAAAGATCTCGATATACACAAATATGGTAGCCCGGATAGTATCTCCCCCATAGTTTTGAAGGTGAATTTTCACCCCCCTCAAATTATCGAAAAAGGGTATGGGAATCTTTCTCATAAATTATTAGATCATATTTTTTGTACGGTGCGGTTTTCAGACCGACATCCACAAAACAAATGCTCATGTACCCCTAGGCTCCTTTCCCCAGAACACCTACTCAATAGGTATTTCAAGTATTAAAACCCTTTGTTTAGCCGCACTAAACGAATGTGGAATGCTTTAGTCGGCTAAATTGTTCCCTCCCATTGATATATGCATGCATTCAAATAAAATATGCATCGGTTTTTATACTCTTTTTCTTAGAATGGGTATATTGTATTTGGTGTGGAGCTTGTAACATAGAGAAATAATGCCGTTAGGTATAGAAAAGTATATATATTCTGACTCAAAATCAAAAGCCTAGTCGATTTAGCCATGTCCGTCCGTCCGTCCGTCCGTCCGTATGTATACTCTCTAGAGGTCGCAATTTTTGAGCTAGAAAGCTGAAATTTGGTATATATAACATTTGGTTCAAGAGTAAGGCCGGTAAAATCCGCCCACAAACACGCCCACAATTGCCATTTTTGATGAACAACCTCAATTTGGTAAAATTAAACTATGTTTTTTGTACAGTTACGATAAAAGCATAACGCTAAAATTTTGCAAACATAAGCTTTAGGTAAACCCTTTTCCAATCAAATAAAAATATTTCAGTTTGGGCGTGGCTGACGCCCATTTTTCATACAAAACCATCAATATTGTTTTTAAAAAATAACAATTGTTATATTAAAGCGAAAAACATTAAATTTTGTGGGTATTACTGGCACAAAAAAATCTTGTGTATGAAATCAAAAAAATTGATTTTGGGCGTGGCTGACGCCCACTTTTCATAAGAAACTATAAAAAAATTGTTTTTGTAATTAAACGGTATTTATAATGAATCCGCAAGTCAAAATTTTGCGTCTCTTAAGTGAAACTAAACAGTTTGTGTATGAAAAGAAATGTTTGAATTTTGGGCGTGGCTTACGCCCACTTTTCATGAAAGAACGAAAAACGTAGTCTGAAAAATTTAAGGTACCTCCAATATTCAATTTAAAACTTTTCTTTCCGTTCGTTATTTGAAAATATATCTCTACATTTTATTGTTTAAATTTTTTCAATACGCCCACTTTAAAGGCGTGATTTTGATAAAATACCTTTGTTCAGCGTTCAGGTAAGATCGTTTAAAAACTACTCGGTTCAGCTGTAGTTTTACACATATGCCTTAATACTGACTAATGACCAAAGCTCAGTTAGTGCTTCAAATTTTTAAGACACGCCCACTTTTAAGGGGCGTTTCCGTCAAAAGTCGTATAATGCATTAATTTTTTAACATTTCTTAACAACTATCGGTCGCAGTTTTGAAGTAAAAAGGATGAACACTTAGATTTATATTCCTTGGTTACGTAGCAGAGTGTGGTCCAAGAATTGTTAAAAACACCCATAATCGCTATTTCCATTCCAAATCTAATTTAAAAAAATTTAAGTTTTGTCTTGTTTTGTTCAAATCGATCTGCAAGAATAAAATTGAATGTCACTGAGCTCATAACAATTGCCTTGACAATAAAACGTTTTTACTTTGGGCGTGGCGCACGCCTTTTTTTATTGCGCCAGCATTAATTGAACATCACACCGCACAAAATTAATGTTATTGAATTTTTTTCTGTCTGCTTAAGAAGAATTTTGTTTCTGAAACATCGGCTGTTTGCGGGAGGCAGACGCATACACACACAAAAATATGGGGAATAGGGTATTTAACAGTACGTTGCAAACGTAATGTAGCTCTCGCTTATGTTTACCTTTGTCTTCAATCCAACCTATCATATACGATCATACTGCATTAGTGCATGATAAGGGTATCAAGCCCCTTTTTTTCGAAACAAACAAATTAAAATAAATGATTTAGAAGAAATATAAGTAAAACTGAAATTGTGCTAAGACAATCATGTCTGACTTGCTTTAATTTCTGATGCCAATGTCAAAGCACAATGAGCAGATCTGCACACCCTTTAGGCTGATATATCTTAGTATATTCCTTTTAAAATCGTTAACTCATTTGTAAACACAATTTAATCCGATAACGAAGACAGTAATAACCCCCGTCGTCCTTCCGCTTTCCAATAAATTCAATTAAATGAAATGCAAACAATTTCAATTCATAATTTATTTTCAAAAAACAATGCAAACCATTTAGCAGAAATAATTTGGTTATCTATATCAGCTCGTTAGCCTTAAGGACATTCAGCTGGACACCTTAAAATTCTTTCCCATACAATTAACACACGACCGACAGGAGACAGGACCTCTATTGAGTTATTTTCCAACACAACTGTACATACATACAACTTGTGCTTCTATGTGCAAATAAATGCCTCCCTTAGGGTAAAATCCTTTGAAAATTGGTAACCGAAATGGAGATTAGGATTGTTGACAACTTAAGTCTAAGGATAAGAACTCCAACTCCCTATACAAAGACGAACTCAAATTGTTTGTATTTTGGCCAAACAACAAGACAAACACAAATGACACATTACGGGTGTCGTTCACCGTCGTATAGTCATCGTCGGTCGCCCCAAGAATTTCCAGAACGTGGCCAATGTCCCATTGTTAAGGAGATTTACCTGACCTCAAGAAGTGTGTGTGTAGTTTTCAGGTGGGTTTTTGGGGTTGGATTTGCCAGGACGACAAGATTTGTTTATCAATTCGTTGAGGTATTTCGTCTTGTCTGTGTGAAGGGATTTTATTATACGTTAAAGGCTTGCAACGAACGCCGCACCGAGTTTATATCAAAAGGACATGGAAAAAGATGGCACAATAATGAAGACTCCAAAATGGTGGCTATTAATTTATTTAGAGGACACACAGAAAGAACAGTTTCGTGTCAGGAAGCATTGGGATATTATGCCAACGAACAAGTTTAATCGCCATTATTATTCAGGACATGTTCGCAGGCAAGTGAATGGCCACCATTATTCTCGCCAATGTTACAGGACTCACTCATCGGAGTGGCAGAAAGGATATATAGAATAAAGTGGTTGGGTTCAATGGCTTTTTGTCGTTGTGCCAGAGGCAGTTTTGCTTAGATAACAGATTTGTGGTCATTTCATGAAGAACATATACATTTCCAGATGTCTAAGGAGGAAATCGTAATGAAAAGCAGGCATAAGGTTGTGTCGTTTGAAATGAGGTTCCTACTTACTTATCCAGAGAACTCAAATGTCACTTTCTCGTTTTTTTTTTGTTCTCACAAGTGCCAGGACAATAGATTTGTTTGAGTGTTGAGAACTTTTCTATGTGATGATTTGTTGTAAATTATTCGTTGAAAAAAAGGACTTCTGTTTTATTTCAATTTGCATAATGAATATAGTTCTTCATCATTGTTGTGATGGATGGCTTAGTTAAATGAGAACTGTCTGGCTAGCGAAGATTTTGAAATATTGAATTTAATGCGGAAATTGAAGGAATCTCCAAACTGGGTTGTATTAGTTTTTTTGATAAACAGAAACGGCACTGCTTTCTTGTTTTCTAGTTCACACAAGGGAGTGGCGCTGATGACCGCCGGTAGCATAAAGTACTACTATGTAATTGTATGAAAGGGAGAATTCTTTCTTTTCTAGTGAGCTATCCCTTTCTCTCGCTATTTCTTTTGTGCACAACTTAACAATTTGTAAGTTAACGAAAATGTTAAAAAATTGAAGATTATTTTGACACGAGCTGTCAAAATATTTATAATAACTTACATTTAAACAAACAAACGTCAAATTCTTTGCAGTATTGAACACTTATCTTCGAGAAGATTTGTAGGAATAACAAACGAACAAATAACCAGCGTTTTTTGATTCCGTAGTTTGGGATTTTGCTGTAATTGTGACACAGTCTACACTTCCTCAAATGTCAAGTTTTAACTTTTGCTTCATTTAACTAGTTTATTTTCAAACAATCGTATATAAATTTCTAAAATCTTCAAAAACTGTTATTTCGTAAAACAATGTCATTTTGACGGTTTTGACAGTTAAAGTATGTATATGCAAGTGTGAGTAATTCTGGTTTTGATTTTCCTCTGCTTTCCAGAACAAGAACTGTCATCTATTGCCAAATGGACGTGTTCAGAGTTATTAGGTATGCTTCCCGACGATTTTGCCAAAAAAAAAATCTCCCAATGAATATATTCAAGCAGTGTTAAATCACACGACATCTTACATGTTCAAAACGCAAAAGTATGCGCTCTCAAAACATTTTCAAAGTAATAATTACCAATGATTCCACCAGCTCGTAAAACACATCCAACTGTCAGTTTTGTTATGGCAGCGGCTGGAGCGGCGGGCGTCTCAACAATGGCTTGAAGATTGTACATATATACATTCAATCAAAAATGAACTTCATCGCAAAACAAAATGTTCTTGTTTTTTCAACAACAATCTCGTGTCGAGCCCATTTATCGAGTTCGCATTCGTTGTTCAGGCGTCAGTGGATTCATGATGAAAAGGTGAACAAAATTAAAGATAAACAACATAGCAGGTTACAAAATGAAAACAGTGCTCCCAATTCAAAGCTCAATACCTCTAAAAAACAAAACACCCTTTGAATTATAATACATAGGATATCATTTTTATTCTTTCAGTTTTATTTTAACTTTTTATTTGAACGAAATCATTAAGTTTTTTCCTCTCTTTGAGGTAAAAATTTTCACTTTGAGGATAACGAGAGCATGCATTTTTGGCAGCCATACAATATTATAAGTTCCTGTCCATCGGGGTTACAAATAAGGAAAAAAATAGGGTAGTCCTGAAAAAAAAGTGTTGATCCCTCGGGAAAGAAAATGTTTGAATACTCGGCCTCCGGTAGCAATGCACAAGTATACCTGTTTGTAATTAATAAAACAATACTTTTCACATCGAGAAAATCGACAGTTCTGATTTACCCTGCAGATACATAATGTCACTCCTCTCAGCTTGTGAAGAAATAATTGATACTGTGTTGTTGACAGCTTTTATGTATCAACGCACTTCAATTACACTCTTGCAATTTATATCAACGAATTAAAAGCTCATTTCTTATATATATGTTTGTCTATATGTGTGTGTTGTGTGTGCATGTAGCAGGAACCTTTATATTATCAGGTTAAACCTGAAATGCTTGTAGTTTATTGGAAAAGTCCAGTCTTCGGAATTCCAATTCACTGGCATCCCGGTAATCCCGATTGTGACACAACATCCTGCCCTGCACACACCTTGCAAATAAATGCATTTTCGTCCTTATAACCGATTCCATCTACCTCACTTGGGTCTTGTTATAAATTGTTATACTAAATCCAAATAAAATTCAATTATGTTGTATATTACGATGTAGCATGTACCGCCACAAAATTTCATTAAACATGATTTACTGACTTCAAGGAAACTGAAACATTTTTAGCAATCGTTGTGCCAGTGCAGTGCAGCCAATGTTGCCAGTCACGAACGCAACACGTTACTTTAAATCGATTAATTTAATTTAAAATGTTTCCTCTTTAATTTTTTTTATTTTTAACAAACTCGTATGCATGGAGCCAAAGATACATTGTACACAATTTAGTGTTGAAACAATCTTTTGCAAGAAGACCGCAAGTCCTCGAATGTGCCAACGTTCTTGTACTCGTATGATATAGAAGGTAGCGATTTTAATTGAAACTTAATGGAGTAGAAAAGTGCATTTCAGACGAGAAAAAGCAAATGTCCTCTTTTTCTCCATCATCCTTACAGACAGAACTAACAACAACTACTTAAAAAAAAACAAGCCAATTCCTTTTAAGGATAAAAATAAATATGTGAAAAAATAAAAAGATGAAAAATGCTAGCAATAGGTATCACATGAGCTCTCATGCCCATGATATCGTGAACAATATTTGAGTGAAAGTTTAAACAGCACCAATAAAAAAGTATTCCATAATTTTTGGTACACTTGGTTTGCTTTGGTGCAAGCAACACACACACACACACACACACAAATATCCTTTTTAGCTTCAATGGAAAAAGTTTTCTTCCTACGATAAATTTTTCAAATTCATACACATTCTAGACTTTAAGTTACACGTGAGTGGAATTCCTTTGAAAAATCTTACCTGCGAAAGGATCAGATGGGTGAAGTGAAGTGAAACTTTGTTTTTGGACGCTGGCGCTGACTGTGCTGGACGGAATAAAAGGGAATACAATTCAATCAAAGCTTAGATTGTTTTTAGTTTAGAAAGTTTTCTACTAACGAATTAATTGTTTTTTTTTTTTAAATCGGCCGTGGTAGGCGGAAACATTTTTTTTCAAATATTAAAGTCCTTGAAACATTTTTAAGTTACATTTAAGGATTCTTCTAATAGAATCGTTTCAATAGATAAAATCTAATAGGTATACCCAATAAACTACATTACTTGCAGCATCAGCTGCGGCAATGTTTTCTTATGCTGCTCTCTAGAACTCCCTTGTTAGTGTTTGACTATAGTGACCTCTGGTGATCGGACTGTTTTTCAATTGTACTCCTCTAGAAAGGATATTAAGTTATAAAAAACGCAACCCGTAGTCTTATTAAAAATAAACATGAATCGCAGGCAGGGTTCACTTTGTGTGTGTGGTGTTGATGTTGGCAGCATAGAAAGCAAACATAAAGCCTACAAGCTGAAAATTGGCTGATGTGAACTTTATTTTAAGTTTTCTTTACCCACTTTTCAATTGAAATGGGAACTGTTCAATAAAATGTAAGATGTCAAGATCAAATCATCTATTCCGATTAGCCACCGCTGTCCTAAACTTGGGCCCTATAGCCACGTTTCAATACTTTGAAATCAAGCTTTTTTAAAGATATGACCTCCAAGTTGTTTTTGGTCTTTCAACTCGGCTATAACCTAAGGATTTTATTTAGTGTATGGCGTTATCAACGCCATTACCGTTCCATTTCCATTTTTTCTCTGCGGTCCAGTTCCAAGATAACGGTTAACGAAGGCTTTCAGCGTGTTCGAGATGTTAGGAAAGGATTTCCATGTTTCAAAACCATGGCATTAGTGCAGTGGATGTAGTGCTTGGTTGCTCAACCTAGAGTTGTTAGTTCAAAACCAGCCTGGGCATGCAATTTTTATTAAATCTCCTAGTTTCAACTGGACGCAACCCGTGGGATTTTCGTGAGATTATTATCACCTAAACCACTGTACCACTTTTCTTTCCTACCTTTCTAAACCTTTTCTTCTTGCTCGCATATGTTAATTTATAACAAGGGTATTAATAACCCCTTAAGTGCGAGTGCATTAAAAAAAAATCGATTGTAAACATCAAGGTGCATTCTGCCATCAAGACAAAAGACTTGATCCTGGTCCTCTTTTCTTACTTGCCCACTTTACATGATTTGTCGAACCACTCTACATAAAATCTATAGTACTCTCGATATGGCGTTTGACTGTGTCGCCCTCTTGTGCCTCAAAACATCGTTACGAATAGCATTATGCAATGCATTCCAAAGATAGCAGCGGCATCTAGTGCCCACTGATTTCAACAGATGTTACTTCCTGTTCATAGTACGATAGTTTATATAGAAATTATTACCAATTAACGCTGAGCATCACTTTCTGAACATATCCTAACTTTAAGTGATCTTCAATAAGGTATTTTGTCCCAGTTGTCATAGCATAACCAGGAGTCTCTCCTTATCTTCTTATGCAATAAGTTTCACCAATGGAACCCTAGAAATTTAAATTTTTATACATTTAATGCACACAGTGGCAAATCACCCTCTCGGAAGATAGTATCGTTTTTGCAAATGGCGGCAAATGTCAACAATTTGATTTTTTGTAAAGTAACCAATATACCTAAAGATACACATCATGAACCGCTGTACTCCTAAAGAACGTGGGCGGAATAATTGTTTCGATTTGACATTCACCACCATTTGCAAATGTTTAGTTATAGAACTTAAAATAAGTACATAAGTAAATTAAACAAAAACCTTTAAATCTTCCAAAACTACCACATTTATTTAACTAGACAGCAATTAAATCTCTAGCCAATTGCAAAGTGAGAAAAAATCATTAAGACTCCTCCTGACTTGCTCTTAGCATTCATATAAATTTTCCCAGAGATGCATAACTTCCGACAGTTTCACAAAAATGGTTTATGTGTCAAGAGGAAAAAAATCATTCATGCTGACTTCGTTTCAACGGGCCAGACAAAAAGAAAAAGTTCATAAATATGCACACAGGACCTTTTGGTCTGGATGTTGTTTGTCTACTGTGACTTTGCCTGAATTTATTTATATTTCGAGATTCGAGGAACCATTTGCTGAGGACATTCAGTAATAAACCTCATCTGTCTCTGGTATCAGAGCAATAAGCTTTGTGTGAAAGTAAAATTGGTTTACTTTTCGATTGATTTCACAAACTTACCACATCACTGTAAGCCAAACAATTCCATAAACGAAGGGACGAATAAACTTGAAATGGACTATTCTGTCATGTCTTTGTCTTTTGACGAATTTAATCAATCGATTCCAAAAAAAGGACACTCATAAGTCTTGTGTGTGTGTGGAAGCGAAATGATGAAGTCACATAATCGTGTTAATAAGATAAGATACATAAAATAAAAATCAAATCAAAAAAGATAAATAAAATACAGAGCAGGGTTGTCCGGGAGAATAACCATCAAATTGAAAGGCAACCTTTTTAAATCATTTCTACTTTGTTTCGTAGTGAAAGTTATTGGGGCCAATTTATCATGGCATGATTTATTCGAAGGGTCATGGGATGGTACTTTTCAAGGATTTATTTAACGATCCTTTTTATCTGAAACCATTATTATTTTTTTTTAACTTAAAGAGTGAACGTACAAAATAAACTATAACAACCTTTTAATAAATAATAATATAATGAATTTAAATAATTGATGTGGAACGTGGTTGGTTGAAAAGGTATATTGTTTTTTGTTTTAGTAAAATATAATACAAAATAATTTGTGTATTTGAATCGTTAACAATCCCTCCCCCTCCAGGTCAGAGGAACAAATGCCGGATCCACAAAAAAGGAGGCTGCCTCCTCTACACCAAGGAACCTCCATTATCAATGCGAATGCGATAAGGTGCTATTCTTACAAAAGCTTTAACAGGGTTTCTGTAGTATGCATTTCAAATTAGCAAAAATCGGAAAGGAGAAGTATGTAGGGTTAGCATCCTTTTTTAGATAAGAATTTTTATTTATTTTATTTATAAACAATTTATCTTTTTCCCACCACTATAATTAAAGATTAAAATGAGCTTTTTTTAATGGTGTCTCCAGTAGACAAAGCACAAAATACACGACTCAAAATACAAATTACATAAAACTAAACGTGTTGGAATTATGGGGTTTTCTTTAAATTTTAGTATGGTGAAAATATAGGGCACGCTACTGATTTTGAATAAACTTCCCCATAAATCGTGTACCTACTGCCAATTCATGTTGGACAGAGTATTGATAACTCGTATTTCTCGTTTAAAAGTAAATATCTAGATATTGATTTCTTGCATTGAGCGGCAAGAGCTATTTCTGTTTTTTGCAGCAATTGGGGCCGTATGTCAGCAATAACGAGCTGAATATTCTCTCCCAATTCGTCAATCGTCACGAGCTTATCTGCGTAGACAAGCGAATTCACATAACCCCACAAAAAACAGTCCAGCGGTGGTTAAATTGCACGATCTTGGAGGCCACGCCACAGCTCACGACGTGAGATAATGCGCTCACCAAAAGTTTTCTTCAATAAATAGATTGTTTCGTTGGCTGTATGGCATGTAGCGCCGACTTGTTAGAACCAAAGGTAGCGTCGACATCACCATCCTCCAATTCAGACACGAAAAAGTCATTAATCATGGCCGGCTACATTTTTGAAGACCAATGATTGCCTCTGCCCATAGAGCACACCAAACAGTGCCTTTTTCAGGATGTAACGGCGCGGCGCGGCGTCTCAATAATCGCTTGTGGATTATGATCACTCCAAATACGACAATTTTGGTTATTAACGTACCCATTCAACCAAAAGTGAGCTTCATCGCTGAACAAAATTTTCTGGTAAAAATCGCGATCAACAGCGATTTCGTTTCGAGTCCTATCTTCACAATTTGGAGTAAGTTTATTCATTATGAAATGGCAAACCAAACTGAGCATAAATCAAGTGACAGCTGTCAAAAAGACCAACTCTGAAAAAGGGTTTCCAGATTAAAAACCACACGTTTAAAAAAACACCCTTTATAAATGCCGTGCTGCGACAAAATCCTAGCCATGTTGAGTGAATGGACATTAACGCTCCAGCTCGTAAGGTCGTCAACGCCAATCCAGAGTGAGTCAAAAAGACCACATCTTCGATGGAGCGACCGACTACTTGAATTGTGAGATTGGAGACGGCAGGCTAGAGATTGAGACGGCTATAGAGAGGCAATATAAGCACAGCCTTTGGAGCACCACGCTCATAATAAGTAAGTAAGTATAATATTGTCCTTTTCTGAACCATTGACAATATTGAAATCCAGTAAAGCTAGACTTTAACTAGCTTTTTAAGGTTTATAGTGCCTTCTTTCAATGTTATGCCAGCTAGTTTCTTGCTTTTGAAGTTTCACTTTAAACCGTCAAAAATGACGGTTCACAAAAGCCCCACAGTTTTTGTTTGGATAATATTTTTCTATGATGTAACTAAAAAATTTCTTCCTCGCGTCCATTCCCAGTCCACGACACAGCCTCATTCAAATCATAAGGAAAAATAAAAGGTTCGAAGTTCCATTACACTTTTTAAAAATGCCATTGAACCGAAGTGTCCTTCTTCTCCTGGACAAAGTGTAACCAAATGATCTAAGAGCACACTTTACAACTTGAAATATTACAACTGACAAAAACTCATAGCTTTCTCATAAATCAAATGATGATGTTCCTCTGGTGTAGATGTGGTAGAGTAATGTTGACAAAACATTTGTATCCTTATCACAGTAAGAATTGGAAGAAAAAAAAACCAACGGTCGTTGTCCTGTGGATATTATTATTATTATTTTTTTCCTTTGAACATAAAAAAAATAAATCGCCATAACAAAGTGGTGAACCACAAATTCACCCCCATTCACCCACCCACACTTGAGACACAAATTGCAAAAAGATGTCATCGTTATAATGTGGGCATAGTGCCACAATAATAACACTGCGACAAACCAGACAAAACGATAGGTATTCCAGAGATAACCAAACAAATGAAGAAGATTTTTTTTTTTGATCAACACAATCACGAGGATGTCTCCACTTTGCTCACACTTTCCAATATAATATCACCGAGCCGAGCCTGATACTCCCAAGACCAAGACCCCCAAGGGGACATTCCAACTTATTTCTCTAATATTGGCGATAAAAATAGTCACTATGCTCCTGATAGCGCAAACAATGTAAAATGGAGAAAGACATAAAGAAAACAACGTAAAAGATGGAAAATATAATAATAGAGAATTTGAAGGATGAAGAAAATTATAATATGTAGGTACCTATACTTATACTCCATTCACTACATCACCACCACAAGCAAAGAGAGAAAGTCAAGGATTATACTAGAGGGAATTGAACACGCGTATAGCAAGCAAGAGGGAACTATAAAATCAACTTTAATTGGATGCGATGTCCTCCCTTATCACGTAGATCGAACTTTTCTCCTTAAAAGTCTTTAAATCGACGACCGACGATGTTCGATGTACGATGAACGATGTACGACCTACGACGTACGTAAGTCCAACCGACAACGGCACCGGGTTTAATGTTTTCTTATTCAAAGCAAACTGTGAATTAAGGATATAAACTTCTGTGGCTTTCTACTTTGTGTGTACATAACCTCTGTAAAGTATGCAGATATATCTTTGGCTCTATACCTTATTTATACCTACTGTGTGAGAATGATGTGAACTTGCTGGATGCTTCTGCTCCTTCTACTTCTGTTCCTGCTCCCTCTCCATGCTGCTGCGTTTGCATAAATCGACCCACCGGATATCGCACATAATGGCTCATCAATATGGAGGAGCACAAAGTGCTGCTAGGTATATAATGTATAGGTAGAGGTACCTCTACTGCTTTTCCCAGTGTTGTCTTGTTGAGGTTAAGGGTTAAAGATATTTTAATACCTCGTCCTGTCGTACTGCATTAACATTGTCTATCTTATAAGTGGGCACGATATTATGGGTTATCTGGAAATTTATCCTCTTTTGATGATTCTGTCATTGAAAGGATGTTCAAAAATGTATGGTTGTCATATTTTGTATAGGCTCTTGTTGTCTTCGAGGCATATTTAATTAGAAACATTGTGCAGATGTGTGTAAGGTGTACGTGCATTTTGGGTTTTATGACTCAATTTGAATGGCATTCAATATTTAAGCCATAAAATTCGTATTGGATACAATCTTTTTCAGGCATTTGATTTATGTGTTATGTTTCCTAAATTATTATGCAATTATTCTTTTGGGGGAACATGACCAAACTTAATAAAGTGAAAAAGAGTACATAAAGTGTAAGATAATAGTCTTTTTAGAAGCATATCATATTGGAATGTGAATCCTCGTTTTTAATAGGTGTTTGATCATTTAATAGTATTTAAATAGGAAATTGTCAAGAGAGTTACAAATCACTTCGCTTGGAAAAAGGATTTGGAAAATTGAATTTTATGCATTTCTGTATGCTCCACGAAAGCAGTGCCACCATTAGTATAACATAACATCTATAGTAAACTTGTGGTAGCATTTGACTGTGTTGCCCTCTGGTGCCTTAAAACACTCTTAAGATAGCAGCTGGACCTAGCATGCAGCGAATGCGACAGTAATTGTTTTCTTTCGCTAATAATAGTTTTTATATCCGCCCATATTCAAAGGTTTTCTTCGACGTCGCCGCGATGTTACTGTAAATCACAGGCCTGAATTTAGTGCCCTTTTGGAACTCATAAGCCTCAACTGTCAAAATACCATAGCAGATCTGCAAAGCTTGCACCAATTGGTTTTTAGCTGAGATCCGTTGATTTACTACAATTTTCATAAAAAAAAATCTAGTGCCAATTAATCAAATCTACTACAAATTTTTCACTGAACATACTTCCTCTTAAATTTCTATTACTAAACAATTTACAAAAATGATCCGCTGTACATTTGGTTTGAAGGTGGCCAATTTATTGTGAACTCGTCACAATCCCAAATGACATACAAAATTGGTTATTGACGCGTTAATTCATAAAAAAAAATAAGCAGAGCTTAACATACTATCTCAGTTTGCTGAACGCCCTAATCAGTTGTTATGCTGATTAAATGATATTAATCTTATTTCGTATTAGTTCTCAGATTCACAATCCTGTTTTTAAAATGTGGAACTCCTACATCAGCCTCTGACAAGTGTGTATGCGTTCGGATCCCGCAGCCACCCGATGCTCCAGTTTCAAAAAAAAAAAATTCTTCTTTAGCAGACAGAAAAAATTCAATAACATTAATTTTGTGTGGTGTGATGTTCAATCAGTGCTGGCGCAATAAAAAAAGGCGTGCGCCACACCCAAAGTTAAAACTTTTTATTGCCAAGGCAATTGGTATGAGCTCAGTGACATTCAATTTTATTCTTGCAGATCGATTTGAACAAAACACGACAAAACTTGATTTTTTTAAAAATTAGATTTTGAATGGAAATAGCGATTATGGGTGTTTTTAACAATTCTTCGACAACACTTTGCTACTTAACCAAGGAATATAAATCCAAGTGTTCATCTTTTTACTTCAAAACTGCGACCGATAGTCAAAAAAAGTTAAAAAATTAATAATATTAAACGATTTTTGACGGAAACGCCCCTTAAAAGTGGGCGTGTCTTAAAAAAATGAAGCACCAACTGCGCTTTGATCAGTATTTAGGCATATGTGTAAAACTACAGCTGAATCGAGTAGTTTTTAAACAATCTTACCTGAACAAAGGTATTTTATCAAAATCACGCCTTTAAAAGTGGGCGTATTGAAAAAATTTACACAAGAAAATGTAGAGATATATTTTTCAAATAACAAACGGAAGGAAAAAGGTTTAAATTGAATATTGATAGTAGCTTAAATTCTTAAAACTATGTTTTTCGTTCTTTCATGAAAAGTGGGCGTAAGCCATGCCCAAAATTAAAAAATTTCTTTTCATACACAAACTTTTTAGTTTCTACTAAGAGACGCAAAATTTTAGCTACAGATTCATTATAAATACCGTTTATCTACAAAAACAACTTTTTTATCAATTCTAGTGAAAAGTGGGCGTCAGCCACACCCAAAATCATTTTTTTTGATTTCATACACAAGATGCTTATGTGCAAGTAATACCAACAAAATTTAATGTTTTTCGCTTTAATATAACAACATCAGCCTCTGACAAGTGCATTTAATTCTGATCTGAGAGCTCAGTCTAGTGGAAAATTATTGTAGAATTAAATGCTTAAAAACTGGATGATGGCATCTGTCATTAAAAAAATCTATGTATATATAAATAGGCAAGCAGTTTTTTTGTGGTACCAAATGCGAGGTGGTTAGCCAACCGATTGAGATGATATATATATCGTTGGAAAGGTATTACTGAGTAGGTGTGCTGGGAATATTTTGTTTTGTAATTTTTTTTTTTATAAAATACAGGTGAAAATGTCTTGGTGTATTTTTTTACCATTTTTTTCGTATAAATTCGCTGTGAATTTTTTTTTCCCACAGCTTTGGGCATTTTAATGGCCGAATTTTGGCCACTGGGCGATTCTAGTTTTAATAACTATCAAACATAACATTACGAATGTAGGAAAGTAGAAAAAAGTTGGTCGGACAATTCTCTCAGTCTGTCTGTCTGCCTAAACGGCTGGATTGATTTGCTTCAAACTTGGGACACAGTATTATTCTAACGTCCAACAGAGGGATTTTTGGAATTAGCATTTTGGCTCCAAAACTAACGGTACCTGCCATATGAATTTTATTGAAAATCTCATTTATCTCAACACCGGCTATTACAATTCTTATAAAACTTTCTGAATGTTGTTTTTGTTGAAATAGATTTTTCAAGAAAAGTCTTTTAGCGGTACCTCCCATAGGATCGGTTTTTTTTTTTTTAAATAAGATTTTCTCGTAAGCCACTTGACGGATTTCGATGAAATTTTTAATATAGAAGCCGTTTTATAGACGAAATAATATATTTTTTTGAGTTTTTTAAAAACAGGTTCCTAATATTTTCAATTTTTGGTTTTTTCAAAACAGTTTGAAAACTTTTTTTTAATTATTTTTTTTCGATAAAACCTAAAAGTTGGTATACTTAAACAAAATTTGAAATAAGTTTTCAAAAAAATCCGTTTTTTGAAAAACTGGTCGAACGATTTTGAAAATTTTATATTTCATATATTTTTTTCCTTTAATTTGTTTTCCAAAATCTAAAGCCCCAATACCACTGTTACACATTGGAGCAGGTTCACGCGACTCTTTTCAAAAAAAATGTGTACGCATATATAAGATAAATTCTCTTCGAGTCACTAGGGCGTATACGTACTTTTTTTCATTTGCTTTTTAATTTTTAGTTTTTTTTTTTTTTTAAAGCTAAAACGATGTATTTTTTCATGACATTTTGTATACACAATACACATATGTATATAAATATAATTTAAAGTTTACAGTAAAAAATTATGCATTATTATGAGGACTGATAAAGATAATCCTAGACAGAAAAAAAGAACCTCGCTAGGTGCAATTAGCAAAATCAAATTATCACCGCTCCCAAAAAAATAAAATGCACGACTGGGTCGCACGAACTTGCTCTAATGAGTGACAGTGGTTTAGGGGCTTGAGATTTTGATAAAAATAAAAATTTCAAAATTCTTAAATAAATACTTAAACTAATTTGAGCTGAAAAAAAAGTACGCCATTTTATTTCTTGGAAAAATATGAATTTATGAGAAAAAATTTATAAAAATCTGTGGAGCGGTTTTTGAGAAAAAAAGTTTTTTTTGAAAAACTTTTTGAAAAAAAAATTTCAAAAAAAATTTAAAAACGCCAGTTCATAGGTATTCAGCAAATACATTTACATATTTGAAATTTTTAGAAAAAAATTTAATAAGCCGTTTTCAAAATATTAATTTTTAAATTTTTATTTTAAAAAATGCTTTTAAAAATACAAAAAAATATTTTTCAAAAATATTGGTATGCAATACAAATTGCGCTACCTACAGCTATATGTGTGTGAAATTTCGAAAGAATCGGTTGAGTCGTTTTCGAGATAGTCGAAAGCGAAAAAAACGGTCCTATGGAAAGTACCGTTCTTAGCCATTTTTTAAAACTTTTTTTTCAGTCATATTATTGGTCGTACCTAAAAAGCAACACTGATTTTTTTAAATCGAAATCGTTAGAGCCGTTTTTGAGAAAAATAAGCTTTAACGTAACGGTTGTATGGCAGGTACCGTTATTTTTTGAGCTAAAAAAAAAATTTCAATTTCCCCTCTGTACAATACCTAAAAAAGTCTATATACCAAGTTTGAAGCAATTCGGCCCACCCGTTTGGGCTGTAGGTCTCTATACATACAGACAGACAGACAGACATACAGACGGACAGAATTTTTAGACCATCTTTTTTCGTCTTCTCTATCATCGTAATGTCATGTTTGATTGTTATCTCAAAACTTTTTTTTTCGACGAATGCATAACTTGCCTTATAGTACCTATAATCGCAAGTAAAAATTAGTAACATTATGAGATATGTATATGTGAAAACATTTGAAACATTAGAAGTCATAAATGTTAAACAATATAAATGACATAACTCAACGTTTAACATTTCAAAAAACATATTTTATTGGCCCATTAGGTAATAAAGATTCTATAAACCTGATATTTGAACTCACACACATTAGTTTCATGATCTCCAATCCCAAAAAACAAACTCACAAATCGATGAAACACAATTTGTGTCATATCCTGTTTGGTGGTGCTTCAACCTGTTTCTACCCACACACAAACTTCCGCCTCTAATTGCCTGTCGAGTCATCCCACATGGATTAATAATCTTGTATAACCTCAATTCCCGGATGAGCCACCCTTTGTGACTTCACCCGAATAAGCAACTACACATAACCCGACAATGACGCAGAGACAACAAACAAAAAGGACACTATGAATTATATATACCAACTAAAAACTATAGTCCATTTTCCCATTTATCATTATGATGAATGAATTTTCCTCCAAGGATTTTTCAATTAATAACAACAACAACAACATTTACAAAAAAGGATAGAGATGTTCACGTTCACTGAAACCAATTTATCAAAAATTCCCACAAAAAAAAAACAAACCCAAAATAAAAATTCAGCTAAAATCTAGTTTAAAATTTCTTTTGCGCGGGCACGGGCAGGCCAAGAGCGGAACGTCAAGGAGAATGTCTTCATCTGGAAGATTCTTATTTGTATGTGTTTTTTATCAGACCAAACAAAAAAAAGGTTTTATTTACCACTAAATCAATGAACTTTTTCTTAGAATATTGTCAAGCCAAGACAGATTTAAGATATGAAATCTTCTTGAGAGTACACAACAACTCTGCCTATAGCTCCGCCATCCAGAGGGAGCCAACAAAATAGGAATTGTGAATCCTTCTCATATTACTCGACTCTGTTTGGTTGTTTTTGGCAGAAAAAATCAAACATTCGCTGCGCTGATAAGTTCAATATCTGGATTGTTTGGCTCCTTGTTACCTTTAAATTGCTGGTAAGGCACAAATAGACAAATAAAAAAATAAGGAAGAAATAGGCAAGGAGCAATGATCTTTATCGTCCTTGTCGTCGTGTTGGTTTGGAAGAATCTATTGGATTTTATGTGCAACTTCGAAATAGGGCACTAAGTAAACACGTTTATAGGCGAACAATAATGCTGGTTTTGGTCGTACAAACTTGCTTTAAATGTGAATGAAATATAGTACAGTGAGTCATTGTATATATATTTTTATAGTAATTTCATGAAACATGTTTTTTTAGTTCTGAACTTCGCCAATGGCGGTGCTAGTTGTCTTATCTACTTTACATCAAATATCTTCCATTGATGTTTTTGCTTGTAAGTGTTTGTAAACTTCGTCCATAGATGGCACATCGATCGTTCCTCTTATTGAGATGGAAATATCAGGTAAGTTAGACCTCCGACAACTTGGAATGCGAAATTGGAGACGGCAGGCTAGAGATCGCGTTGGCTTGGTGGGGGGGCATATTAAGCAAGGCCTAGGAGCACAGCGTTTTAGTTGAGCCAACAAAAGTAAGCAAGTTTATAATGAAAAGAACTTTAAGCTCAAAAATAGAGTTGTGAAATAATTTGTCACTTTGTATCGAGAATGATAGTATTCGAGCTGAATCATCATGGAAACTGGAATATGATTCAGTCTAGTTCTAGTACAATATGTTAGCTTTTGTTCTCTGTTTGAAATGACAGTCAGTTGCCTGCTAAAAATAACGACAATCCAAAGTCTTTTCATTTTTCGATTGAGAAATCACCGGTGAATGATTTATTAACCTCCATTTAATAAAATACTCAATACAGCAAACACAAATGTTTTAAATATTAAATCAGAAATGTATCCACGAGTGGTTTTCAAGAAGAAATAAAACGCATATAATTTAATGTTATGGTCAAGAATTTAGCTTTATTATAAAGATAAGGGTTTGCGACCATGTTTTAGAAATGATTTCGGCTCATATAATGAATAATTGAATCACCATCACGTGACGTTACGCCAACACTGCATGCTATTAAAAAAATTCCGCCTACCCCTCCACCTCGCACCGCTGATTTGGACTACTGACCACTTCCTAGACCTAAACCAGAAGAGCAGCCAATTAAATTCATTACTCAAAACGATTTACACATTTGCAATTATTTTTAACTTTTGACTTTATAATTCACAATCTCTCCTTTCAGTGAAATTCCATAAGTAGAAGTGAAATTTGCATGGAAAATCAGACTCGATCTCCCAGCCATTGGTAGAAATTGCAAATAGAAAACCGGGATTAGGTTCTCACTTGAAGGTACGCTGCGGGGAATACCAGCAGAAGCCTCACCAACTTTTGAAGCAAAAGTTTTTTGTGGGTTTCCACTTCGCTGTTGGTCGCAGTGCATCGCTGACCGGCATTAGGCCACTCGTTTATTGTCGTGGAGCTCTTCCTTTCTAGAGGAATCTCTGCTGACCTCAGTTTATTGTCGTGGGGTTGCAGCTCTTGTAAGCTTCTCCATAGACCTAGTTTGGAACGGAACTACCCGTTTTTTGTCGTGACTACTCTTTTTTTAGGAGTACCATAGACCGAGCCTTGCTCAACCGTTCTTTTGTCAGCTTTCCACTTCGCTGTTGGTCGCAGTGGATCGCTGACCGGCATTAGGCTACTCGTTTATTGTCGTGGAGCCCTTCCTTTTTAGATGAATCTTTGCAGACCTAGTATTAAGTAATCGTTTTTTGTCGTGGACAGTTTCTCGGAACTCCACAGACCTAGTATCTAAGGTATCATACGAATTGAATTGTAATCTTTTATTTTAAAATTATCATTAAGAATATGAAATTATCTGTTAAGCAAATTAAGATTAATAAAAATATTGTTGTTTCGGAGTTTGACACTCGTCAACCCTGAGTTTTTGCTTTCTTTTGGGAACAACCCTGGACATCCATGAGCTAACCTCAGCCTGAGTAGAAAAAAGCATCACAGCGCTTTTTGTCACTTTAAATGTTTGTTTCAACCGATTACAACTATGTACTTGTCTAATTCAATAACGGACAATATAACGGCCAAAAATGATCAAGAAGACATCTTTAGTCTCAGTATTTTGTGTTGAAGGAGACGAGGTGGTAGATATACGGAAACCAAAAAAAATCGTTTGCTTCGGAAAAATATCGCACAATAATTCCACTATAGTTAATAGTTTTCCTTGTTTCGATAAAAATAAAATAAATATAGAGTCCCATTCCCTAAATGCAGAGGTAAGAACGCTTATGTTGGCTTAGAATCTAAAAATGACTGACGATGAAGATTTGGTTTATGTCACTTTTATGCTTCCTGAAAATTTTTTTAGAAGAAAATATGTTTAAAATGTTTTAAAATTTAAGAAAATATTTCCCTCAACAATTTTTATTGGTTTTCTAAGTACCGAAAAAAACGTCCCCTGGTTGGTCACTAATTCTCTGGGATTGCCAATGAATTCCAATAAATCTGTAATATTTCCGATATCAATCCAGTGGGCAACAGTCCCCTGCTTTAAAATAAGCGCCTTTCTTAGTATTATTTCATTTAAAGTAGTCTCTTGAGGTAAGACAGAGATTTTGTTAAGCATTGTTTAGTGTACTCCATTATTGGTTTCACAGTTTATTTATCTCAGTTCAAGAAAGAATACAAATTACTTTATTGGATTAATTCGAACAATCAAACCTTTGAGACATTTTTTCAACCAAAATGACCCTGTTAGTAGAGAAATGGCCATATACAATTTTTATTTTCACTCAAACTACTGTTTGTTAAGATTTATTAAGAAGCACTGAAACATTTGACCACCCCAATACTTATCCTTTAAAATTAAAAATTAAAAAAAAGGACAAATTGGAATGAAAAAAAAATTCAGAAAACAACAAAGACATTGCTTAAAATGGCACATATTTATATTCCGTTCACAGGACTTCCTTAGCCTCGGATTCCCTTCAAACCCCCATTGTGTATATGGTTGGAGTGTAGATATACTCGATACCCATCGTCCCCATTATCATCCATCGCGCTAAGATACCACCAATGCCATTGAAATCGCTGATTTTGTGGTCGTCGAAAAGCTTTTATTGGATGTTTAGAATGGAGGCTCCAAAGAATGAAAAGGATGTTCGCAATTACCCTTGGGCGAGTAGTAGGAGTATGGATAGTAGTGGCAAATGGGCGCAATCCTTCGCCTGATACAAATACTATGCGTCTGTACGCAAATTGCGGCATACCCATACCCATATCAAGCAGAGGCAGAGATCCTTGGAATTGATTTTTGATATCGTCCTTTTTGTTGGATAGTGGGTGAAATGTTTTTCTTGTTTATTGGTTTGGAAAACACGCACATACCTTCCTATATATTTACTTGCGGAATCCACAATCAACTTTCCATTATAGCATCCTTTTGTGCTCCCTCCAAATGCGGGAAGTAGATAGGTACTATATTTTTGGTTATTGCTTCATTTAGGCGATATCCTTTTTAAGCTCTGGAGAGACTTCTCTTTTCAAAGTGCTGATGTTTTAAACTTGTAACTACAACTATTATATTTAAGTTGTTAAGACACACGACTTTTTCTTTTAATCCTTGTTAATTATTGTGTTGATAGGGGCTGGCGTTGTTGAAAAAATGGGTGTGCTTTAATACTTTTGAAAACAATAAAGGATGTCAGTTTTTTTTTTTTTTTTTTTTTGTAATGTTAAGTGACTGAATAAGTTATTTAAACAGATGTACCTAGTGTTTTCCACTTGACAAAAACAAGGAAGAAGGTTACTAACTATGTTGCCTGAGATGTAAGAAAATGCCATTCCAAGATGCACTCAAGTGAATGACATCACTTAAAGCGCTCAATGGATTACCTCCATTGTAAGTTTTCAAGGTTCTTAAGACAATAAAATATTAATAATATCCTTGAACTTAAACTACAGGAGGAAATGAATTTTTGTAAAGATACTACTGTAGACGAAAATGTTTTTAGAAATTGGCAAGGTTATGCACATAAAATGTACTTACACATTCGAACAATGCTTGTACAAATTAATGCCCCCAATATACTCGTGAGTGTGTACTGTGTAAACGGCGCACGAAACCTTGACTTTTTTGTCAAAATGTAATTGGATACGTTTACTTCTTCTACATATCTAAAATAAATAATTTAGGATTCTTTTTCTATGAATTTTGTTTGAACTTATGTATGTACATATACATATACTCACACTTAGAATAAAGCATTCATGGATGCAATCTTGACGCTGTGTTGCTTTTTGGTTGAGTATATAAGGTAAATCCACGCTGTCAAGCCACAGGTTCTGGGTTCGATCCCTGACTCCACCTTAGTTCTTTTCCGGGGAAGTGTCAAATCCTCCAAGAGTAAATCATGCCATTAAAAGTGCTTCTCTGTTAGCCTTTCGGATTCGGCGGTGAATTGTAGGTCCCTTCCGTTTCTGCAGAACATCAACGCGCACACAGGAATGGTTTGAAGAATGTAGTCACTATCCCCGGTCCCGCTTGAAGCTGTTGTGCCAAGTATTTATTTATTTTTTATAAGGGAAATCGCCAGGTTAGGTCTGAAGAAAGAACTAACTAAAAATTCTTCTAAGACTTTCGAATAGCAATTCGAGCAATACATTAGGTACATCTCTGACGTTGCTTCCCTATGTGAATTTTGTTTTACCCTTGTAAGCGTTTGCAAATGTAACCACATTTTTCCTACAGGATATGCAGCCCGGTTTTTGTACTCATGCAAATTCCTACCCACACCCTAATTGAACCTCCCCAGAAATGTCTCTCTATCTGAGATAAGTAGGTTTCTTTCACCTGATCTTCTCCTGACTCTGCTACGTCCATCTGGCCAGGACCAGACAAAGTGGGTCTGGAAAGTCCGTCCGTCAGTCTGTCTCTCCTCTCTGTCTGTTTGTTCGCACCTCTAGGGCATTTGGATTAACCGATTTGCTTCAAATTGGGTATTTAGTAATTCTTTGAAATTCCCTAGGGGCTTTTTTAATTTTTGGTCTTGGTCGAAAAATAACGGTACCTGCCATACTCTTAAAAGTGTTGCCGCTTTGACATTTCCATTTTTACTTGCGGTTATAGATAGGTACTCTAAGGCAAGTTATGAATTCTTAAAAAAAAAAATTTTACCAAGGTAGAAAAGTCGAAAAAAGTTGGTCCGACAATTCTGTCTGTTTGTCCGTCTGTCTGTATCGGCACCTACAGTCTAAACGGCTGGACCGATTTGCTTCAAACTTGGTACACAGTATTATTATAACGTCATTCAGAGGTTTTTTGGAATAAGCATTCTAGCTTTAAAACTAACGGTACCTGCCATACGATTTTTAGTGAAAAATTAATTTTTCTCAAAAACGGCTCCTACGATTTTATATATTTTATTTGTATATAATATGAATTCTTTAATTTTTCAAAAAAAAAAAGTATTTTTGAGTTTTTTAAAAAGATGTTTAATTTTTTTTTAATTTTTGGTTCCTTTAAAACGATTTGTTCAAAATTTAAACATTTTTTTTAGTAAGACCTAAAAACTGATAGTCGTTATACTCAAAAAAAATTGAAATATTTTATCGAAGTTTTTCAAAAAAAACGTTTTTTTGAAAAAAAAAACTGTTCGAATGATTTTGAAAAAAATTCTTTAAATTCAACAGTTAAAGAAATCAGATGACTTACTTCATTTTTTCGAAAAAAAATTTTAATAATATGAATTTTTAGGTGATTAAAAAATTTCTTAGGATTTTTTAACGCTTTTTTCCAAAATCTCAAACCCCAAAACCACTGCAACAAATAAGAACAAGTTCGTGCGACCTAGTCTTGCACTTTACTTTTATTACGAGATCATTATTGTGTTTATTGATAGTGAAGTTAAGTCGGGCTTAATAAAGGGTGCTTTTTTAGAGGTATGGAACTATGAAATAAATTAAAACACAGATTAATTGTTTAAATTCCCATAAAATTATATAAATAACTTTCGATTTTTATTTGAATATGATTGTTGCATAATGGCTACCGTGGCTGACTTGGATGTTGTCCAATCTAGATGTCCAATTTTCGATCACCCTTCATCATTTGAATGCTGTTTTCCATCTCATCCTCCCGCCGACACCGACAAGCATATATTTATGTATATGGGATTTATTTATGCTTTTGTCTCTTTGTCGTGACGTATTGGGGGTTGAACTATGACCCTGTAAGTGTTTTGAACGCTTTGCCAAGGCTGTAAATATAGATCGCAATACTTCTTCTGTTCCGTGCAGATCCTTGGAGCGTAAAGGCTGCGACACCTCATTGTCTTTAGGGTACCTGCCGGGCTTAGCATTGACGATATTTTGTAAGCTGGTTTCTATCCAATCATGAATGTGGTTGAGATGGAAGTTGGAACTTGAGGGGGCATAGATGTGCCTATCCTCCGCCTCCGCGTGGCAACCCGGGAACAATATGAATGGCAGGGAAATTGTTGTAAATGAAATATAGGAGTGAGTATCTGCAGCTGTATTTCCTTTCCTTGAAGTATTGATTCCTTACCGGTAACATATGCAAGGTAAAACTTGTATGCCGCAAAGAGAGGAAGGCTGGATGTGCGTATTTGGCTGTTTGTTTCTACCTTGGCAAATGGTTAAATGCGCATATCTAAGGCTGCCAGGCCTTGAGTATTGATGGTGCTCATCTGGAAGTGACCTTATGGTTGCGAGGCTCCACCGGAAGCTTTATTCTGGTACCACGGAAGATAGTGCCCACCCAGGTGGCCGAGTCACCTGGGAGACTATCTATGAGGTAGGCCCCCTTGTGGGAGTATCGTGGTGGTTGTGCTTTACTCCAAATGCGGAAACATATGGCATTGGGTAATATTATCTACGGATTTTATTATTGAATGCAAGAAGTGTTAGATAGACCTCGCCCCTTACCAAGGAGTGTGGACAAGCCTCAACATGTTCCATAAAATTGGAACTATCATTCTACCGAGGGGTAGATCTTATGGCTCTGGTCTAAGCCCAATTTGACTCTGTATGCGAGTAGGCTCGCCGTGGAATTTAAGGCTTAATTGCTAGGTGTCCACGTAAAGCCTATTTTCATCCTGTCGTGACGTATTTTCGTTTCATCGAATTTCAAATCACGATTATAAAAAAGTTTCAATTAAAAAAAAAGACTACTAGATAAGTAAATCCCTGCACACACCGGCACTATTATGAAATTCAGTAATTGAAGTGAAGAAGACAATTTAAAACAGCAGGAATAGATTGAAGATTGCAGGTCTTATCCAAAGAGCGTAAGACTAGACTCCAACATTGTCATGGCATATTACACCACCACCGTAGTGAATCGCTGTAGTATATCCTATCACAACTTTTTCAAAAAAGAACCACGACTTACCTTGAGTGGAAGCAAAGATCTTTTACAATTCGAATTCAAAATCTCATTAATTGAAACAAAAAATAAAACACCACCTTTATGTAATTTGTCCAAACATTTTCTTCCATTCAATTTATTTAAAATCTCATTCTTGGAATAATATTTTCGTTTTGCATTTTTCTTTGTTTGCCATTCTTAAAAAAACATCCGAAAAAATGTTGCATACATTTTGGTATTTGAAGTTATTTTTTCTTTTTTAAAGTATGCTTTAAGCATTGTTTTGGTTTCTATGGTTGACATTTTTCCTAAACAAAAATTTTGGGTTCCTATTGTTTTTTCTGCTTGTTTTTTTTTCGTATTATTCATTTAAATTTAAATAAATGATCTAGACAAATCTTTACATTTTTTTCTGACTGCCCATTAATTGTATATAATATGTTTGAATATATAGAATAATATGTAAAGTTAAATGTGTGTTTAATTAATATATTTTCTTGTTTTTTTTTTTTTTTAATTCAAAACTCTTCTTCAATACATGGTGAGTGTGTGTACTTTTTTAAGTTTAATTAATTATTATTATTTTTTTCTTTTTTAATGAATAGGTAAAATTTTCTTTTTTTGTTGTTTTATTTTAAAACTGAAAATTAAAACACGTTCCACACAAATTGAAGTTTTAATGATCCTTCTGTATTGTGGCAAAATTTTATGTAACTGACACAAGATTTTATTTACTTTAAATTTTTAATTATGTAATATATATTTGCTTGGTATATAATGAGGGTGTTAAAATTGTAATTATTAAAATAGAAAAATAGAAATTAGATTATAATATTAATTAGCAGATACATTTGCTTGTGATATAGATAATTATATATGAAAAAAAAATATTTAAAATTATATTTATCAAATAAAAATTTCAAAAAAAAAACACAAATTTAACTGTTTGCTTTTCTTTACTATATAGTTTCGAACATGGTAAAGGGGAGTTCTTTTTGTTATACATACATTTATATTTATATAAATGTTTTTAAGGTTAATATGAATATTTATGTTTTCATTAATTTTATTAAATATTTAAGAATTGCAATTCAAATGAAAGATTAGGATACATACTAGTAAATATTTTTTGTTTTTTTTTTTGCATTATCTTTCATTTTTATTTTCGTCAAGTTCGATTACAATTTGCTATGCATTTTTCTTTTTTTTTTGCGAACAAAACGAAATTGCGTGTCATATTCTATTCATGTCACTTTTTTTTAATATTTTACTTCTGTTTTAAATTTTTTTTCTGCGAAAATGTAAGCATATGATGGTGCCTGTTGTAAGCTATTTCCTTTATAATTTATGTTAATATTTAAAATTTTTAATTTTGTTTTCATTTTATTTTTACTTGTTCGCCCCTTAATAATTATAATTTCTTTTTTTTTATATTTTATTTTTTAAATCTTAAGCATCATCCTATGATGGGCTGAAATATGATTCATTTTTACTTTATTTTTAATAAGTTTATTGAAAAACATGTATCGTTTTCTTTTTCTTGTTTCAACAGCACACTATACAGTTAAAATTTTTATTAAATATAAGCTTAAAAGTAGTAAATATATTGAAAATGTATTTTTTCTTTATTTTTTTATATTTTACTGAAATAAATTTAAAATTTTAAACAAAGAAATATTTGTATATAAATATTTAACAAAAAGAAAAAATTATAAATACATTTTTTAATTATTGTATTATTTACTTGTTTTGTATTTTTTTTTCTTTCATACACCACACATTTCTTACCAGTATATAGATTTAAGTTATGAAATTTTTCTTTTTTAATTTAAATCTGAGTATGCTTCTACAAAAGAGAACTAAAAATGAGGGAACTTACAAAGGACATGAGTGACCTTTTTGCTATGTTAACTTGGGAATTATGTATGTATTCCTATCGTAGGGTTAAGGGTGTAGATCCTTTTTTTTTTTTTTTTTTGATATTTTATTAATAAACTCTGAAATTTTGCAAAATTCTACAAGGGTTCATTTAATTTATATTTTTACTCTAAATTTTGTTTTTGCTTGCAAATATTGGTTTTTTTTTAAATATTTTTGTATATAATTTAAGATTTATACACATTGTATTGCTTTAAATTATATTCTTTTGAAGTTAAATGTATTTCTTCACAAGAATCTTATGAAAGTTGTAGACTTATTTCTGGTATCTTTCCCACCGTGATATCGTGAAATGTTTTATATCGGGTCTTGACGACATACTATTCCGCTTTTTAATTTAAATATATATGAGACATACATTGAAATCAGAATTTGACCACACTATTATGAGTATAATCCTTCAACAGTCCTCTCGATGTTTTATTGACTAGCAGTATTGAAACACTATACTGATTTCTCAGCAATATAACCACAGACATACATATACAGACCGCCAACTCTTTATATTTTCTCTCTTTGCATACAAGCTTGGTGTGCATCTTATTTTGAGTATGTTTAAGCTCTCTCTTAAGCTCTCCCGTGCATTTTAAATGGAAAACCAATGCACGAAAAAAATAAAACGCACAGGCGGAGATATACATAGGTATACGATGGCATTGTATTTATATTTTATAGTATTCCCAAGAAGCGGAACGTTTTGTGCGGCATCTAGCGACGACGTTCACAAGCTTGAATTGGAGAGAAATTTGAGTGGTTTTTGTCTAAACTCCATGGGAAGCAAAAACAACAATATATGTAAAGTAGATAATACAGCTAGTGCCGCCATTGGCGACGTTCAGAACTAAAATAAAATGTTCCATGAAATTACTATAAGATATAAATACAATGACGATGGTGAATAAAATATTTTGAGCGTGTTTAAGGCAAAAGGGAGAACGAGTTAGCGGTCTGTATCTGTATGTCTGTGAATATAACATTTAGAATAAAAATAAAAATGCGGTTCCATGGTACAGTACAGTTCAGGAATCTTATAACGTTTCCATTCAAAAAAAGGTTTTCTGTTCTTTTAGGTATACGTATAGAAACCGTTGTAAGGCACAGTGTCTTAAGAAAGTCTGTACTGTGCAGAAAAGTATACAAAGAATCAGAAAAGCACATAATTAAGAGTGTTCCATGAACAAAAATTTTGCCACTATCTTATACTCTATCATTTGGGTTCCATGAAGTTGCCCAACTCAATTTGGTACAAGAAAAAATGTTCTGTTCCGATCTAGTTTTCGTTCATTAACATTGTGTCTCCATTGGACAGAAAACTTTCTATGTCTGCTTCCCAGTCTGTCAAAGCACTGTCGATGTATTTAGCCTTGACACATTGGAGGAAAAGCAGCTTCCAAGTGGATCTGGAAGTCTTATGAAACCGTTTAAATGACAGTTCTGAAGAATCTGATAGCGAGTTTCATTCACGAAAAGAATTGCTTTTTCTGTCAAAAGAATTGACCTTTTTTACTTTTGAGAGTTTCATTCATTCAAAAAGTGCAATTCTAGATCGATTCTCAACACGAAAGAATGCATCTCTCATGGGTTGGGAGAATCGTTCTGAATACTTTTCTGTCAAACGTCAGATGAGAAATAATTTGTTATTTTTTGTTGTTTGTTATGAAATTGTGCCAGTCTATGATAAATATAACAAAAATAAACAAATAATGAACGAAGAACTTAATATGTACTTTAATTATCCAATTAATTATCAATTATCTAATGATTACTTTTTCCAATGACAAAAGACAAAAATCAAATGACAAAAAGTATAATTCAAATTGACATGGATACCTGAAACAAGTTTCATTCAAAAGGGCAATTCTCGATTTTGAGAACAATTCTTCCAAATTTGAATGAAACTCGCTATGAGAGGAGAATTTTGCTTCTAGGTTTGAAGTCAGAATCCACTCAAGAAGCACAAATACAAATACAACTCAAATGTCAGCCGCAGAATATTCATTGAGTGTCTATTCGCACGCAGCATTTCCGAAAGTTTTTGGGTAGTCTTCACATATGACATTTTGTTGAATCCAAACCTGATGATATGGCCGTCAAGGCCCAGCAGCGGTGTTTAATGCGAGGACCGAGTTTCAAAATGGAGCAGAAGCAATTTTGCTTGTTCCATTGGTTTTCAAAATGAGTGAAACTAAAAGATAGTATGCTATTAGTAAATATTTGGAGATGAACTGTTTGATTTTGAGTCAATTCTCCTCTTCTGTTGAATAAGAAAATTAATCTTTCTAATTCTCAAAGAACTTTGAGAGACAAATTGTCAAAATTTGTCTAAGTGTCTGTCCTTGGACACAATTATATAGAAAGCCAGATAGTTCAGATATGATTACTAATTTTCTGGCTGTAATCTGTAATGAGGTGGTTTTCATTACACTTTGCACAGATAGCAGACAGAACAGAAGGTACGAAAGTTTTCTTGCCAATGGAGACCGAGTGTAAAACCCAATTATTTGCCAATAATGTCTCTGAAAATGAAAATGAGATGGTTTGCACATCACTTTACACTTTATTTTTAAATTTATTCTGTATTAATACTATTGATCAATAAAACGCCATCCTTATAAGATTATGTCCATATACACTTTGCAATTATCAAATTGAAGGAAGTTGGATAGAAATAAAGTACAGAAAATCGTATAGCAAAATGTAAAATCTCACAAATATATCCAAGAATATTATTTAATGGTTTCAAGCCATAGCTCTCTGAAATGTCAAACCGACATCTTGAAATAACTTTCGTTCTGAATTATCTTGGACAGATTATGATTACACGCTCCATTCTTCTTATCATCTCAGTTTAAACACGAAGTATTAACTATCGGATGCCGTTTGCTTCATGTTTATACTGAAAACATACGAAGCGGTTCTAAAACTAAAGCAAAGCTATCTTTATGGTGTCTTTGTTCTTGTTCAGAAAAAGTTTTACAACTTCTTATCATTATTAAAATTACATATACGAGTAAGCACGGATATCACGATAGGATTCAACTATAGTTTAAAACAAATTGGAATACGCTTTAATTCCTAAGCAAAAAAAAAAAAATAAAGATTTATCGATTAATGTAACCTACTCGTATTATTTCTGTCAGCACTTAAAATGGGATGCAATCTTTATAAACTAATATGCTACAACATTTAATGTACATTTATGATATTTCAGTTAAAATTTTAATCTGGTTTGTAAACTTAAGTAATGATTTACTTTATATTTACTTTAAAGTTACACTTCGTTTTCCTTTTACAATTAATTACACACAACAAATAAAGATTTGAATTTCAATAAATAAAAATGATTTCATTTAAAATCGATGTGTGAATGAATTAAGTGTTAAGTGGGATTCCTCTCACACAACTTGTATTTCCTATATGCTATGATGCCCTCAATATATGTATTTTTCTGCCTTATATAATTTTGACTGAGAGTTGACAAGCAAAACCGCAGTTGTATAGGACCATAATAATTAGGAAATCACATGCGAGCAACAAACGAAGAAAATTGACAATTTTTTGCAGCACAAGTAAACATTGAAAAACGATATTTGAAGGAAGTGTTCTTGTGTTCACAGATTAAAGTGAACCTGTATCTCAACCAAAGTACCTTCTTCAGCCCTTGCGTCTGATTGCCTGAAGTTTTTCACACATAATGTTGTTAAACTTAAGGCTTGTTTTATGTCATAGTTCGAACACAGTTTGTAATCTGTTGAAGGTATGTAGGAGACGAGGAGACTTCTGGTTGCCTTTTATTTGGGTCAAACAATACCTTTTTTTCAAAATCCACTTACATATTTCATAGATCGCAAATGCATACCTTAAATTCATTTTCAATAGTTGGTCGCACCCATGTAAACTCTACTTAAGGCCTTCTCAAGAATCATAATAAGGATCATTTAATCATTTCTTCTGATAAAGACAAGATGCTTCATATCTAGAAAAAAGATTTGTCGAAGTGTTGGGATAAAGTCACGAAACAGATCGCAATAGATTTTTCCGAATCAGAATTCGTAGAGGAGTGTTCACTTGAGAGCGACCAACAAAGGGTTCAATTGTGATGTATGGAAAATGAGATTTAAAGCATTTATAGAGCTTATTTCTTGGCTTAAAATCGACCAATTTATAGAGATTGAATTTTAAAATACGTTTACTGTTCGAACAGTTTATTTTATATTTATTATTGCTAAGAACTGTCAAAGTTTAGTCGCGTTCCACATACCATCCACTTCGCAAGGAATAAATTGTATACGGACATGCTGGTCGTTGTTCGCAAGAAATACAAAAAATTTTATTTAAATGAAACGATTTCATTCGTTGGTCGCTCTCAAGTGAGTTCCTTAAGTCGTTACTATGATTCTCAAGCAAAACGTTTGACTCGAGGCACTCATTTGAAACTACCTTTCTCTGTTAAATAAAACCGCAACCTACACAATTGTTTGATACGATAAAAATCATGATTATTGAATTCAAGGCGATATTCGCATTTTGGAGACTTTACACTCGGTCATTTTTGTTAAGTTCAATCGTTACTACAAATATGTGATACGTGATTATACCAGGGGGTCATCATGAAATTAAATTGCAGACTTCAAGTTCTGTTTTAAACATTTCAATATTGATTTCGGTTTTTTTTTAAATTATTATTATACTCTTATGGTAGATTACTTCTAGAAAAAAAAATATATTTAAATTCCCTCATTGTGATTTTGTTTTTTTTTTTTTTTTTTTTTTTGTCTGTTAAAACTGCCATCAATAGACATGCACTTAAAATAAAGTTTATGTACAAAAAACTTTAGTTTTGAAAATTATGTATGTTAATAATAATTTGTAGAAATGGTTACATACTTTATTCGGTTACTGTTTACAGTGGCCGTCGTCGTCGTCGGCAGTAATATTGTTTTCAATATTTATTACCTAGTCTAAGAATAAGTTTATTTGAGAAGTTCTCTTGCAAGACTGTTTTCGATCATATTTGCCGTAAGTTTTGTCACAAAAACCTCGACAAATTGAAAAGAACGTTTAAATTTAAGTTTCAATATTTTTAATAAGTTTAAAATCAAATTTTTCTGACACAGCATTATAATGTCAAAAATGTATAACTTTTTTAGATGCACTTGATAAAAATGTGTTCTTTGATTGACAGTTTACTGCACAATTTTTTATCCTTGAAATGTGTAACTTAAAGTATTTTTCACATTTTTAAAATATTTTTTTTTATTTCCACTTTAAGGGGCGATTTGAATTTTTGTTTTTCTTAAACTCTGTGTGCTGTTTCGATTAAAAAAAAAATATTTAAATAAATTTAAAAACTTATTCTTATGCTTAAAATTCAATTTTTGTTTTGTTTTTAAGTTTTTCAGTAATAGATTTATATAAGTGTTCCAATATTGGTGTGTTCTTTTTGTTTTTAACTTGTAATTGTTGTCTGGATAGAGAAAAGGTTTATATTTTTGTTTTGTTTTAAAAATTAAAATCATTTACACATTTTATTCTTTAAAAATTCATTTCTTAAAGTTTCTTGTTTTTTTTCTTTTAAATTAGCGGTTGCTATTTTTTTAAATTAGCGGTTGCTATTTTTTTAAATTAGCGGTTGCTGTTTTCTATTGGATTTTGTGTTGTTCTTTTTTTCATTTTTGTTTTGTTTTGTTTTAATTGTGAAATATGTGGCCTGTTCGTTGACATTCTTTATTTTGTTGTAAAATTTTACCTGTTTAAAATTCTTTCAATGCACTTCATAAAATATTATAATATTATGTACCATACTTTTGTTTCGTGTTTTAATTTTTACTTTACTTAATTTTTCATTTTTTTTAAATATTTTTGGGCAGATGCAGTCATAGATGTTAAGATTCGATCGTATGTTTCCTAACAAACTTGAATATTTTTTTTTTGTATTCTTCTTTGATTCCTTATACTTTGTTTTACTTGAATTAAATTCAATATTTTATCTTTTTTGTATCTACTAAGCTTGAATATAAGATAAATCTTATTCTTCTTTTCGTTATTATGTATGTTCTTTATTTATTTCTATATAAAGAATATATATATAATAAATATTAATATTTGTATTTTTTGTTTGTATTATTTATTTATATATATATATAAATATATTATAATTTTTTTTCTTTCAGATCTTAATTCTCTTATTAGATTTTTTTTATATATTAATAAAATAGTTTAATAACATTTGAGTTTTTAATTTATTTATTTCTTTCTTTTTATATATAAATAATAAATCTTACAATTACATTTGATGTAATTGTAGTAACGTTACGTTGTTGTTTAACTTTATTTATTATTGTTTTTTTTTTTCATTTCATTTTTGGAAAATAACTTTGTTGGTGTTTAGTTACTTCCATTTTTCGTTTTTATTATAGCGGTATATATATGATTCATTTTTTTTTTAACAATATAATTAACAAATATATATAAAAATACATTTATAACATCACAGATCATAAAAAAGATTTTCTTTTAATATTTTTTTTTTTATATATTTTTCACACGATTTGCATTTGTAAAATGTAAATAAAAAATGTGTTTTTTACAATACAAAAAATGTTTATACTTATTTTTGTATTTTCTTCACCACAGTTTTTGTTGTTGTTGTTGATGTTGTTTGAAGTGGGATTTACGTGTTAAAGTTGTTTGTTTTGTTGTTGTTGTATTTTTGCTGAGTAGGGCACATTATGTGTTTACTTTGATGGTAGTGGAATATAACTGGATCAGCTCACAAGCCTATGAAACATTTATGTTTTTGTTTAAAGTTTTTTTTTTGTAAATTTTAAGTAAAATAATTAAATAAGGGTTTTATTTTAACCAAGCATCAGTAGGGCAAAAAAGTCACAAATTGGCGACCGAGCAGGGACCCATACCGTTGACGCATCACTTTATTTCGAATAGAGTTCAAGAGATTAGAGATCTCAACCGAAGGTACGCTGCTAGGAATACCAGGCAGAAATCTAACTAATTTTTTGGCATTCAATTTTTTTTTTTTTTTTTTTTTGTCAATTTTTCACTTCGTTGTTTATCGGTGTGGATTGCGGACCGGCATTCTGCTAACCGATTTTTGTCGTAGAGCAGTTCCTTTTAGGAGGAATTTCCAAAGGCCACCGCTTATTGTCGTGGGCTTGCCGTTTCTTTAGGCATCACCACACATTGAATTGAATTCAGAAACGTATTTGAAATAGCCTGTTAGACTGTCTTTGAGAGAAATAAATTTTTATTAGAATTTGGAGTTTGAAACTTTTCATTTCATTTTCTTTATAAAAGACCCTGGTAATCGACGAACTTACAGGGCGGCCCTAACGCACACTGCAACTTGGCTTATTTTACATAGGCACTTGGTCCTACATCCGTATAGGATCCAACTGACTCAGGACAGGCGCTCAAAGTTTTGGGTCCGTGCGTTGTCGAAAACGACGTTGGTGAGGTGGTCAGCGTCATTGGACTAATGGGAAGTGATAAACCGATGTAACGCCGTCTCTACAATGGCTTGTGGATTATGATCACTCCAAATACGACAATTTTGTTTATTGACGTATCCATTCAACCGAAGGTGAGCTTCATCGCTGAACAAAATTTTCTTGTAAAAATCGCGGTCAACAGCGATTTCGTTTCACAATAATTTGGAAGCGGAGTAAGTCTATTCATTATGAAATGGCAAATCAAACTGAGCATAAATCAAGTGACCACTTCAAGCGAATGGATCCGAATTGGATCCACGCGGAGTCAAATTCACATACAAGACTCCGCATACGGATCTTTCTGTGTTTTTTCCTCTAACGCCAAAAAGTAAAATGTTATATATAAACATCAGCATCAGCAAGTAGTGCATATATGAAATGCTCCTGCATCCTGCTCTCTCTCTCTCTCTCTCTCTCTCTCTCTCTCTCTCTCTCTCTATCTCTCTCTCTCTCTCTCTCTCTATCTCTCTCTCTCTCTCTCTCTCTCTCTCTCTCTCTCTCTCTCTCTCTCTCTCTCTCTCTCTCTCTCTCTCTCTCTCTCTCTCTCTCTCTCTCTCTCTCTCTCTCTCTCTCTCTCTCTCTCTCTAAATCTATCTATACATACAAATAAAAAAAATTCTCCGACAATCGACTCCCTTTCTTCTAAATTGAGTATATATGTACATGCAATATATGAGAGAACTCTAAAAACGCGAACTCAAGCGAATTCGCAAATGACTCAGAAAATTGGAAGTCAGTGATTTTGCTTGAAGGGCATCCTCCACTAGCCTCGATTTTCGTGGTCTCTTTTGTATTGTATTCATTGTCCGTGTGAAACAACAACGAGTCGGATTTCTTCATCCACATTTTCTAACTACTACTACTTAATGGAGAAGGCACACTTAACATTTTTTAAAGAATGGAAAAGTGATCGATGTTTATTTTTTAGATTGCTATTTCACAGCTCATCTGTTTCAAAATTAAGGATGAATTTTTAAAATTGGTTAGAATATAAACTTTTAGTCTCGAAATTCAGTCTACTTTAGCCTACAGTCCGTTGTTAGGTTTTTATGATAAATTTTCAGTAGTTTCAAAAACAATTATTGAATTCTCCTGTTTATATATAATTTGTGAACAAAAATAAAACATGTACATGTACATACCTTAAAAAAAAAATTATCTTCGAAGTGTTATCTCGACTTTATAATTCGAGTAGTGTGTGCAATCTTGTAGGGGAAAATGGTGTGGAGGAGTGGTATGCTCATATGTGTGCGTTTTTAGGCATACATGCTCACCTACTATGACCAGCAGCCTGTAGGCAAAAGAAGTATTTTCTCTATGGTATATACATACGAGTACAATATATGAGAGACCTCAAAAAACGCGAACTCAAGCGAATTCGCAAATGACTCAGAAAATTGGAAGTCAGTGATTTTGCACGGACAGCTGTCAAAGAGACCAACTCCGAAAAAAGTATTGCCAGATTGAAAACCACACGTCTAAAAAAAACACCATTTATAAAAAGTTGTAAAAAAAAGAAATGGACCCCAAAAACTATTTATTCAAATACTCAAAAACTGATATCTGACCAACAGTTTTTGGGATTGGGAAACAAATCTGGACCCCTGCGAAAAAATATTTAAGTTAGTAAAATGTTTTTAAAAGATACTCACCATCCATTATGAGTAGTCAAATCTGGATCAATCGTTCAATTGATTTAAAATAGTGTTTTAAGCGTAAGTCCGGTTTTAGAATCAAGAATTCGAAACGATTGAAGTGTTTATTTTTTTTTTATTTCAAAGAATTATTAAAGTTTTGTTTTTCCATTTCTGCTTTCTTTTAATGCCACACATTTCGCTTTTATTTTTGCATTCTTTTATCTTTCACTTTAGTTTATTTAAATTTTTCGTAGTTTACAATTTTAAATAGTTTTTTTTTTTTTAATATTTTATTTTTATCACAAAATAAGGCGAAATACTAAAATATCATTGTTTATATTATTTTTGTATTTTTATCTAAATTCGTATCCCACGACTGTTTTTTTTCTGCTATTTCATCGTTAAATTGATCGTGTGTATTATTTGTTTGTTTAATTTTACTGAGATTACAATTTTTGAAACACTATTTTTACATTTAATAAAAAAAATTTTTTGTTTGCAGTTTCTTTTTTTTTTAACATAAACCATCAACTTTCACTTTAATTGTTATAATTTATATTTTTTAAATAAGATCCTTATAATAATACTCACATCTTTCAGTACGAACTAATGTTTTTTTTTTTTTTCAAATTCGACTTTGTAAGTCTTGAAAACAGTGAACTTTAAATTTAATTTAAATTCGTTCATAGATTTTGTTTTTTGTCGGTAAATAAATAAATTAAAATTTATAGGAGCGCGGGGTTTTTCTTCTGAGTTTGAATTTTTTTAGCACTTTTTTAAGAGCTTTCCTTAAAGTTTTTTTAGAAGCTTTTAAAGTGAAAGCTTTTTTTTTTGTTAAGTCATACGCTGTCACTTCCTTATCATCCACCGACCAATCCCAATCGATGTCTTTCATTCCGAGCCATTTGTGTTTGTTTTTTTTTTTTTAAGAAAATGCTTTTTCTGTATAACAAAAGCTTTCTTGTGGATGTTGTGTTTTTTTTTTAATTATTTAAATTTCTTATTGAACTAGCTATATCCGATTTGGGCAGGCAGGTCGCACTTTAACAGTTGATGTGACGGCAGATTGAATTGAAAAAGTTTTTTTTTATAATTTTATAAATTTTCTTTAAAGTTCTACATTCTGGGTTTTTAAAGGGGGAGGAGTGTACAATATGAATTGTGTGGGTTTAATTTGTGCTTTATTTTTTTTTTTTTTTTCTTTTTCTGAATAAAAGGACACGGGATAGGATACTAGTATTTAAAAAAAAAAATATTGGCATCGCAAAGGAAGAAGAAATAAAGAACAAAATTTCACTCTATGTGCAAAAAATATTTTTTTAAAATATATATAACAATGAGGTGTTTACGTGTGTATGTGTGTCGGTAAGCTTTAGGGGATTCACGATCTGTATTTTTTTTTTTTTTTAACACAAACACATTAAACTTAAATCGTGATATAGAAACAACAAAAAAATACATATCAGCGCGAATCGTTTTTTTGCATGCTAACTATCTTATGCGACTAGTTCGTTCTTGAGTTCAGGCTCGGTCATAGTTAAAGAACCAATTTGATCCAAAACAGCTTCGATGGTTGTTTCTTCTTGGGCCGATGGCTTTAGCTTGGCGACGGTGACGGTGGCGGTTTTATTGGTTTTGGTCAGAGTGGATGATAGTGGCGATGATGGAGGCTCTATCGTTATGACTTTGTCTATTTTAGCAGCAAGAGGAGGAGTGGTCTCTGTGGGTTTTAATGGCAATGAAGATGAAGATGATGAAGTTTTGTTGGTCGTGGTGGTGGTTGTGGTTGTGGTTGATGATGTTGAATTGGCTGTGCTGCTGGTGGTAGTCTTCGTTTTGATGGTGACTGGAGAACGAGTTTTGGTAGCTACAGCCACAACAATTGCTGTTTTGTCTTCTGATGTTGTGGTTTCAGGTGAAGATGAACCATTCGTTTCGGTGCCTTTGGATGTATTTTCTTTATCAGATACGACCTCCTTGTCTGCTTCGTTCTTGCAAGTCTCTTCCTCAGGCTTCTTGTTTTTGCTTTGATTTTTGGCACGGTTGTCCTTGCGCTTGTTGCGATTGCGATTGCGTGCATTAACTTTATTTGCAAAAGCTCGTGACAAACTTCGATTGGCCATGTTGGCAGCTGCCACAGTTCCCGCACCACCATTGACATTCCGATTGAGCCGTGCATTCATACTTAATTTTCCACGATTTCCCATGCCAATGCGGGCAGCTAAATTGTTGTTCAAACGATTTCCACCACCACCTACCATGCGATTGCCACCGCCGCCGCCATTGCCAGCGAGTGGTCCGAACAGGGAGCGGGATGCAGCTGCTGCGGCGGCTGCATTGTTACCGGCCCATGAACCTGTAACTATTCCTACAATTCGCAAAATTAATCAAACAAACAGTTTCGAGGTTTTTTGTTTTGTATTCAAATCTTTTGAGGATGATTTTGGGATTGATTTTTTTTTTTTTCTATTATTATTATTGAATGTTTAAGGATATTTTTTTTTTCTTTGTGAGATGGTGGAACGAATGGGAGGGGGGGGTGCAACAAAACAAAAAGTCTCTGGATTTAAAAATAAAAATAATAAATAGGATATTTTTAAATGAAATTAAAAATTTAAAAAAAAATACTACGCATTATGCAAACGAAATTAAAATTTTCAAAAAAAACTAGTCCGACTGAATTTTCAATTTCTTCACTCTTCTTTATACTAACCTCCGACTTTGAGTTGATAGCCTTTGCGATTTTGGTTATTACGATTGCCCATTTGATTGCGGTTACGTCCTCCGTTGTTTGGCGGTGGATTTACACCAGTGACTGCTTCGCGGCCCAGGAGAGCAGACGAGAGAGCAAAATACGGTGATTGTGGATTGTAGAGTATTGCATTGTTGGCATTGGCTGCGGCAGATAGAGGGTGAAATTGCGAGGCGGCTGCTGCTGCAACGCAATTCTTATTGAATTGCTGCAGTGAAAGAGCTCGCTGTGAGAGTGGTCGTTGTGGGAGCAAACCTGGCCTGTACATTGGGTCTGAAAAGAAGAAAACATTTTACGTTTGTGTACTCTATTTTACCTAATAATGATTAAATAAATAAATTAAAGGGGCGTAACTATATTCATTGTCGTTTTTATAAAACACTAATGAAAAGTTGTCGTTACATAAGTTTAAGTACTTAATGTTAATATTCAAATGGTGGTATTCATCACGGGTTGTTCAAATCGGGTCGCCAGCATTCTACTTACTTACTTACTTCAGGTGCACAGACAGTCTACTGTGGACCATGGCCTCAACTAACAAACATCGCCAGCTAGGCAGGTCCCTTGCCATAGGCCTTCATTTGCACACACCAAGTTGGTTGAGGTCGTTTTTAACTTGAGTGCGCCACCTTAGATGGGGCCTTCAAGAACTGGTGCGTTTTCGTCCATACGCTCCACATAGCCTAGCCATCTAAGCCGCTGTATTTTCAGCTTTTTAACTAGATCGTCATTGAAACTTCTACACCATACTCCATTGATACATACAGGACCTAATATCACCCGAAGAATCTTTCTCTCAAAGCACCCCAGCCTTTATTCATACTATTGTGTCAGTGTCCACGCTTCTGCCCCATACAGCAGGACTGGAATGATAGAGTCTTGTATAGTGTCTCCTTGGTACTTTGAGATAGGGCTTTGCTACTAAGATGCCTCCTAAGCCCAAAGAAACAGCGATTGGCAAAAGTTATTCTTCGACTGATCTCTTCACTGATGTTTTTCTGAGAGGTTACATTGGAACCCAAACAGATAAAGTCCTTGAGTTCTGCGCCCGAGGACAGCATATACTTTGCTTTAACTTCATTTACAGCCAGACCCATTGTCGCCGATTCATCTTCAATACTATACTGACAGCGCTCATCGCTCTTCCAATTATGTCAATATCAGCATAGCCTAGTAACTGAACGGATAAAAAATCTTACCGCTGTTGACATGCGAGTTGCGTTGATTGCCTCAAGAATGATGGAGTTAACGTGATAGCGCGTCACCTTGTTAAGCCTTTCTCGACATTAAATGAGTCGGTCATCCTGCACGCAAAATCGAACGAGTTTAGCAGGGATGCTAGGAAGTGGCATGGCTCTGCATAACTCGTACCCATTCACGCTGTCATAAGCGACTTTAAAATCGATAAAGAGGTGGTCAGTATCGATCTGGAATTCTTGGGTCTTTTCTAAAATCTGTCGAAGTAAGAAAATTTGGTCGACGGTTGACTTACCGGGCCTGAAACCAAGACAAAATTGTATACCTCTGTAGTTGGTACAGTTCAGAGAACCTCCTTTCTTGTGGATAGGGTACACGATGCTGAGGTTCCATTCGTCAGGCATACTTTCATCCGACTATATTGTACAGATGAGTTGGTGTATGCTACTCACAGTCTTCTCCCGCTGCTTTAAAGAGTTCAGCCGTAAGGCCATCCTCTCCAGCAGCCTTGTTGGACTTTAGTTTAGATATTGGAGACTTTGTTCATCATGTATCTGTCCAGTAATGTTATGGCTGCTGCCTCGTAGAAACGTTGGTTACTTGGATACTTCTTCTTTAATGTCAAAGTCAGTGTTTAAGAGTTAGATGATCACTTGGTCGTGCACCTTTTTTCCACTTTGAGAACGTAGCTACTGTAATTTACTAAAAAAAAAATCAATTGCTTTATGTTTAAATTACCCATATGAGCTGCAGGCAGTAAAAAGTGTTCCACATCCTCCAATATCGCCTTACGGAATCGTTCGATTTTTAACACAATTTCAATATGGTCATCACAGAGTTCGCGTATTGTCGATACATAAGTTGACATCTTTAGCTTTAGATGGAATAGTTTGCCATCAAAGAAGAGCCATGGATTGATCATAGTCCATGGTAGAGGCACTCCACACGCATCATTTGCCAAAGACGCAGTCTCAACACCTTGCATGAATAGAGTAGCAAGATAAACTCCACGCAAATGCACACCAGGTAACTGAAAATAAAATTTTTTTTTTTTAATGAAATATTAGACTCTAAATCGCACACAATACTCACCACCAATTCTTGAGTGTTCTCAACCATTGGCAATTGCTGAGAAAATGCTGTCGCAAGGAATGCATCGAGTTCTTGGCGAGTCAGGATGTTCCTATCGGGACTGGTAACAATATATCTTAGCACACAAGCCATGACTAGCATATGTTGTGGCACATAGCCACGATTAAGCATAAGAGGCGAGTCTGAGCGCATAATTGTCAAGAACGCCCTCATGCGGCGTTGTTTATCATCAAAAGCCATGCCAAACCACAACCGTTGAATCGTTGGAACAGCCCAAGGTAGAGGAATGGCATTTACAAGCGCTGGCTTTTTATACTCATTCTGAGGAGACCAAATCCATTCGGCTACTTGGATTTCTGGAGGCTTTTGACCAGCCGCCGCTGCTGAAGCATCCTTTTTGTCCTTTTTGTTATCTTTTTTGTTTCCTTTCTCGGTTGGATCATTGTTATTGCCGTTTCTCTTTGAACACAAATACTTTTGGTGGTACAAGTTAAACAAAATAGCATAAATCATTTGTCGTGCTGGTCTATAGAACAAATGAACTGAAGGAATCTCACGATATTGCTCATCTTCCAGGACTTGGGGAAGGATAATCTCCTTCTTAATTAGAAGCTGATATATCCTCGGATCCATGATGCCCCTTTGGTGGCGATTTAGGGAGGTTTTCAGCACTTCAGCTGGTAAAGTGTATACAAAAGGTTGTACACTTTTTGCACCATTTGTTGAAGTCGCTGCAACTGGTGGTGCTACTACTACTACAGCTGGGGCTGGTTTCTCTTTCTCTTCAGTCTTTGCTTTCTCACCGGATGCAGTTGTTGTGTCTTCTACTTCCTCTTCTTTGGCAACTGCATCGCTGAGGATTTTCCTTGCAGCTTCATCATTCTCAGCGGTTTCGGAGGCAAATGGCATTGGTGGTTCGGTCACAGCCACTGGCTTAATTAACTCATTACGCTTCTTCGAACCCTGATACTTCTTCGCTGAGAATTTACCCTTCCTCTGATAATACTCTACTGATTCCTTGATCTCCATTTCATAATCAGCCAAACTTAAATGCTTGATAAACTCATCAATGTCAGTTGTTGGTGAATTGCGAACAATTTCGGCAATCCTACGAATTCGCCCCTCAAAGTCTAAAGTGGAATCGATTTTTAATCGTTCGTAGATAACTTTCCATTTGGCTTCATCGATTAGGATATAACCGCCCAAGAAGACTGCAACAAAAGGCAAATGATCGGCGGTAAGGCTTAACGAAGCCAACAGCTTCGATATCATAAACTCTTTGGTCTCGAGGGCTCCCTTATAGGATAATCGCAGGTCATGGGAGCTGAAGTAGCGCGTCGTATTCGCTATAATATAATCGGGATGAAGGCCTAAAATGCCATCGAGTTTTTGTTCATGAAAGTGTTCAATAACTTCCATGGTATGGTCGTTAACGGTTTGTACCTTAAAAAATAAAAAAAATTATAATTGTCTGCATACAATGTTTCCGTTTCCTTACAATTTGAATATGTACACTCCTTAAGGCATTCCTTAATACTGTTTTAATGCCAGATGGAGGCAACCACCAGATTTTTGGTGGTGGTGTTCCAATCATTCGAATATGTTTCAAAACCTAGATATTTTTAAGAGGAATTTATGATTGTTTTTTTTTTCAGATTATATAAAAAAAAAATTACGGAAATTGTCTTCTGGCGAAAATCATTGCATTCTGCGGAGCATTTTTTATTCTTCTTGAGAGTTCCATCGAAGAATGCAATTACCTCTACATGCGAGTGTTTGAAGGCACTAGCTAAAAGTTGTACAAACTGGTAAGCCCTGTTCCATTGGCCACCGCAGGCCCAATCTGAAAATAAATTCCAAACAGTTGTTGTTTATATAATGGAACAAGGGATTATATTTTTATTTTTTACCTGAATAATAACCGCCATAAAATCTGTCTAAGCAGTCTTCAATGTCCAAGGCAACACGGAAATTTCCATTGTGCTTGTTGTTTTTTCCAGTTGCTGAAAAAGTTACCATGTTAATATGTTTCAGTTAAAAAGTTTTTAAATGAATATGAATATGAAAATTGGTTAGAAGGTTGAAGGCGACTTCAATTTGCGTCGTATTTTCAGTGAATGAGCTCTGGAAAAAGTCAATGACAATCCGGTGTTTTATTGTGAAATTTTGTTCATTGTGAAGCACATTCATTTCTGGCTCAATGGAAATTGCCGAATCGGAACAGATGAGCAACCCGAAGAGTAGCAAGAGCTACCATTACATCCAATAAAAACAACGGTATGGTGTGGTTTATGGGCTAGTGGAACCATTGGTCCATATTTCTTCAAAATTAGGGCAAATCAGAATGTTACCGCCAATGGTAACCGTTATCACGCCATGTTAACGGACTATATGCTTCCTGAAATTCAAGCATTTGGGATCGGTGAGCTCTGGTTCAACAAAACGGCGCTACGAGCCAAACAATGGACTTGTTGAGAAATCATATTGGTGAGCCCTTATTTTCATGTTTTGCTGCGGTTAATGGGCCCTTTGGACTATATTCTCTGGAGTTCTGTAAAGTCTCAGTCTTCAGAAATAAGCCGCCAGCTACAATTGACGCTTTGCAAGCCAACATTACTCGTGTTATTGGCGAGATACCAGTCGCTATACTCGAACGAGTCGCCCAAAATTGGACCTTCCCAATGGACCACCTCACTGTATAGTCGGGCCAACATTTACACGACATCATTTTCAAAAAGTAAATTATATGAATTGTTCTTTTAACCGATAATAAAAATTAAGTTCACTTTCAAATGTATATGCGTTTTATTTTACATTATAAATCAAATCTCAAGATGAATCACCCTTTAGTACAAAATCTGAGAGCAAAATGATTTGATACTGTTATTCAACGATATTTACAACAAAGCTTCCTTTCCAGTTACCCAACTAACTATCAATTTTTGTAGACTTGGGTTGAAAGTGTTAGTTCTTTGCAACTTGGACCCTGGGTTGAAGTATTTTGTATGTTTAATAAAAAATACAAAAAATAGCGTGCTTAGGCACCACTGGGGATATGAGAACCACCCCTACAACAGGACTGGAAGATATTCTCAATTTCAAACCTTAAGACTTCTTTTTTGGTGGGAGGGCTTACGTTTGATCTCTCAGTGTTACGTTCCAGCCATTGAGGGATTGGAAAACTAAATTAACCCAAAAGGAGTCACAATGTGCCGTGTTAGGAGAGGTTTCTCGTGTTTTACGAGACTTGGCTTCCCCACCTTGGACTGGTCTACCCCCATTTATGAATCTGATGCGAGAAGGCTCGTCGTATGCTAAGCCTTAATTGGCAGGTGTACACGTCTATTTACATCTGTACAAGAAGCAGCAGCAATAGGGGCTCTTTCGATAATCCAAATCCAAAGCTAGAAATTCTATTAGACATGCACAGATTCTCCCGTTTAAGTTTCAAATGCCCACTTGCCACAGGCTTGATAACCAAGCTCCAAATAGCAAAACTGCCATACAAATCTTTACAGATGTGTAGCTCCAAAATGGAAATTGGTGTTGGTGCCGGATCAATCATGCTCACGATCACAGCAACGTTTTTTAAGCCGAGGTCCTGGTAGTGACGACAGGTACAAAACATGTTGCAATGAAGGCAATACCACATGACATGGCGATCGGAGCAATGTATGCTATTGAAATAGAATCACGCAGCATACTATAAGAATTGGAAAGAACTGATGACCTTCTTTGAAACATATCAGCTGTAGAACTCGAATCAGGCTGACAAACGGTCAAGATTTTAGCTTGTAACAGTAGACAGGAGTTTGGGAATGAAGTACTCGCTGCAGCAGAAATGAAACCTTCTCGACGCCTATGTCACAACCAGAGTAATATTACCTTGCTTTGAAAAAAAAAAAAGCAAAAACGAGAAGATTCCACGTACAGAAATTAATTGCATCGATTTTATGTTGTGCTTTGAAATGATAAAAAAAACTTTACACGTTTCGTTGTTAGGTAGGTAGGTATCTTCTTTGCTCTTTGTGACTCAGATCTTTGAATCCAACGTGAAACCTGTGCTACTATTATAAGCCTTTGCATTTTTGATACTCTGTCAACATTTCGAGCAAATGATAAGTTTTGTTAACCATTGTCTTCGTTAGATCTCAAAGATTCAGCGGCAACAAGTCATATCTAAAAACGGACTGTGGAATAGGACTAGACAAATAAAAGTGAATGATGTAATCACACAGAGAAAGCTGGACGGGATTTCCCACACAAAAAGACAGCAAATGCAAAGTGCATGCTTTAAATAGAATCTTCAACGTGAAAGGCAATTTGGAAGACCAAAGAAGACAGATATCCCAGCAGATATCTTGTGCTGCCAAAAGGGAGCAGCAACGCAGCAACATCCGCACTTGTGGTGCGACAGAATGTATACCTAGCAACCTCAACCAACAACAGTAACTTAACTTAAGCCAACTGCTTAGGACGGACATAATTGTTGAACTATGTAGGTATTAGTATTTTGTAGTTGCTCCATTTTTCTATCTTTTTCTTCCTCTACACAAGTGAAAAGAACTTGCCACAAAGTAGCCAACATGCAGCTTTTTGTACGTTGTTTGGACACCGTTGGGACTCCAGAGGTTTCTCAAAATGATACAATAGCCTCCGTCAAGGCTCAATTGACCCAATTGAAAGTTATCACCGAAGAGTTTGTTCTCAACTGTGAAGGAAACGCATAAGAGAATGATGCCTAGCTTGTCATCCTTGGACGTGACAGTACCACTGCTCGGAGGTAAAGTGCACGGTTCTTTAGCTCGTGCCGTTAAAAACAAAGAGACCGGCCGCGCAAAAGAGGAGCATCCAGTACAACAGACGTTTCGTCAACTTTGTGCACGGATTGGGGCGACGTCGTGGTCAAAATGCCAACGCATTATAACGCTTTTTTTTTAAATAAATAAATTATCTTGGTTCTGTTTTTGTGGCCAACACATAAAGCTATCTGTTTACGTCACAGGAGTCGATAGAGCTCCTTCGTTCGTTTGTGCTGTCACTATGTTTTGTGTTCCTAACCGTCTGCTTGCTACTACTGTCTGGATTCAAGATTTTTATTTCTAGGCCGACTATTCTGTTCGAGAGCACAAGGGTATGGAGGTTCTTCTAAGACCGTAAAGCTCTTTGTAGCTAACCTAGGTTAGCTTTTTTTCAACTTTAAGTGATTACTGGCCTTCAGACTGGAAGACACCGCAGCTAAAATAAGGATGAATGACTGATCTTATAGGTTCGATTGTTGTCGATATGATGCAAGTGCATTCATACATGTATCCTCTTTGCAGTAAAATGGTTCTGGACCATACAACCCTAGTAAGCCAACATACCTAGCTCTTTAAAATTCATAAATAGTTTCCTCCAGTTAAACATCCGAATTGGGAACGGTTTCAAAAACAAAACAAAAAAGCAAAAACAATGTTTACAGAACTTTTTATTCCAATTAAATTTTTGGCAATCATTCGTTTCACCTTATGCAACATAAAATCCTATTTAACGCCTGCATAGGTACCTTGATTGTTGTAGACCTTCAGTGGTAAACAACAACGCCGTACAGCATATTGATTTTTCACTCCTCTTAGATTAAAAAGATAGGTACATTTTAGTTGAAAATTTTGCGTGACCATAATCATCAATGAATATTAATGGATTTTAAATGAACCTGATGTTACCTACTCGGTTGACATACTTTCCAAACTTCCACAATGGCTTCTTCTCAACCCAACTGTCTACCTTTCCACAAACTCAACTTATTAGATAGCTGAGTTCTCTATTAATGTGCATTTGCACATTAATAAGAAAAAAAATGCAATTTATTCGAAGGCTCTTTCAAGGCCCTCGAGGTAAATTGAAGGACCAAAAAGGTATAGGTAGGTAATTGTACGTGACAAGGATTAAATAAGTTCCTAGAAAAACGAAAAAGTCAAGTAAGATAATGCAAGCTGTTTGATACCCTTGTTTTTTTTTATAACCTTGTGTTTCCTTATATACTTACGTGCATGCTCATCATGATGCTTTTGACCAATTTTGAAAAGATCCACACCAACCGCACCCCCTTCAACTTTCGACAAAAACGTTTGCAAATCTGCCGGATCGATCATTGTTTTATACTTTAAATTTACTTTTAACTTTTTTTTTTACAAAAACAAAAGAATTATTCAATTGAAAGCGTTCAGAGAAAAATAACAACACAAAACACAGTTATTTTCGAACAAAACTCGTATAACAATTTTGATTGGAATTGGAAAATCGCTTTTTAGAACACGAAATCCTTTTTGTCTGACAGTTCAGTCCACGACAAAATCCCTCTTTTTGTCCTTTTCCTTCCTCACGTTCACTCTCACGTTATTAAGTACGAAAAACGACAAAAGAAAAACAAACAAAACTCGTCCGTCGTCTGTCCGTCCCTTGAAAAACAATATATTTATATGTTGTATTTCTTCGCACTACTTCGGCCGCAACTAGAAAAGAATCCGATTTTCTCAGTCGCACTGCATGTCTTCACCACCCATTTGCGATTTGCCGGCTCTTTGCCACAAATTAAGTACTAACTGCAACCGAACCAGCACACACACTATTTCTGTTGCACTTATGCGCACTGCACTTCTTACACAATAATTACTGAATCCTATCTGCTTGTCCCTTTTTAACACACTGAACAGATTGACAAAATATCTTTTATTTACTCTCTTTTCATTGAGAAGTCAAAAAAAAAAAAAAAAAATTAATCAATTTTTCCACCTCCGGTCCTCGTCGGCGAAAACGAAAATGAAAAAAAAATTATCCAACCACGTACGGAATTTTTGGGGCAAAAGACAAATTTCAGGGACAAAATATGGACAAAAAAGTTTACAAACAGCCAGTTAGATTTAGGAAATAAAAGTTTGTAATTAGCGAGTACTCCTTTTTTCACGGGAATTATTGTTTTTATTTGCTTTGCTGCCTCTCCTGCGAGAAGACTGCCACTGCAATTAAAATGATTTGATCAATATGTAAACTTTACTTTAATTGCAACTGTACTATTGTAAAACGGTTTATTGATTAATAATAATTAATGTGCAATTTTCAGATGGAAAATTGATGAATAAATTGTTAATTTTTGCGAACCGAAGATTTCAATGCAGACGATAGCGAAAATGTTTCGGGGTGTACTGCGAGACGAGTACTAAAAAATGTTCACCGTCTATTTAAGAAAGTAGTAGATTTTAGAAGGGGAAATTTTAATAACAGGGTGGTTTGGTGTTTGGTTATGTGGAATGTTCGATGAAAACCAGCTAGATTAAAGATTAAAGACATCATACAAAATTATGTATTTTATTTTCTAATAGTGTTGTTGAGTTTGTTAATAAAAACTTGAAATCAAATTGGAAAACTCTTTGAAATAGGACATAAATGGGAAAAGGAAGCCATTGTATAAACAAACTATAGTAATATCACTTAAGGTAGTTCCACACTATCCCACAGTGTAATACGACATGTCAAAAATGTGTGATGAAACAGATGTATAATAGTGTGGAAACAGAATATGACAGCGCAGATCTCATACGATTTGACATGTGTTTAGATCTGAAATATTTTTTTAGGATTGAATGTAAGACCATCACACATTCCATCACACTTTTTTTTGACATGTCGTAATACACTGTGGGATAGTGTGGAACTACCTTTAGGAGTTTTTAGTTTAGTTTTAGGCTTGACGTTAATTGCGCTGCGGATGCAGCAAGTGTGTAGCATGTTCATTGTATTTATATTTTATAGTAATTTCATGGAACATTATTTTCTGAACGTCGTCAATTTGGGCGCTAGTTATGTTATCTACTTTACATCAAATGTCTTCTATTGTTGTTTTTGCTTCCCATAGCAGTTAAGACAAAAACCACTAAAATTACTCTCTAATCAAAGCTTGTGAACGTCGTCCATAGATGGCGCACATAACGTTCCGCTTATTGGGAATACTATAGATTTTAAATACAATGGCATGTTCTTTTCTCCCTTCCATCTCTTCCTTCTTCACCTACAATCTGAAATGAGTTAATGCCTTGTTTTGCCGTCCTCGGCCGAGCAGAAAAACTCCCAAGTGTTATTACTATATATGTTCTATATACAATGAGGAACCTAATTTCCTGTTAATTTACTACTTCGTAGTTCCATGCAGTTTTGCTATACGAAAGTACGAAACTTTTATATAGTTACTATTGATTGTAAAATCTATAGCACTCATGGCAGATGACGTTTGAATGTGCTGCTAACTAATGCCTTAAAACCTTGTTTATAATAGCATTATACAAAAGTTTTTTGTATATCTTTGGCTAGAATCTTGAACAAAACTGTTAAAAATGTTTTTTAAAAATAACGGTTGTTATACCTATTCGAACAAAACGCCTTGAACTTTGAAGGTATTAGAAGTGAATAAACAATACTAAAGAAAGAAAAATTTTTGATTTTGGGTGTGGCTCACACCCACTTTAATAAGAAACTATATAAAACTTATTTTTGAAAATAAATACTACTATCAATAAAGCTCCAAATTGTTTTTTTTTTATTAGGGTCGGATCGAAAATTTAAAAACGAGGTTCAGCGTTTAACCGCTATTGTACAACTGGTACTAAGTACCTATCTATTGTGTACGAAAGAAAAGAAATCGTAGATTTTAAAATAAAAGGCAGGTAAGTACCTACCCATTATCAATTTCAACCAATTCTTTTTTCCTACCTTACCTAGGTACCTATACGTATATGAAAAGTATTTTTGAAAAAAGTTTTTTGTGTAAACATTTCCAAGACACTCACTTTTGAGATCGTTATTTTCAATTAAAATTGATTAAAAACGACTCGATTCATAATGTAGTTTTACGCATAGTATTTTATCAATCAAAAAGATCAGTTTGCTGTTTTTTAAACAAAGTTTTTTTTGTAAAAAAAAAAAGTGAATCCATATTGGCCTTGGCAGAGACATTGTATTTATAATCTATAGTACTCCCAATAAGAGGAACGTTTGGTGCGCCATCTATGGAAGAATTTCACAAACACTTGATTGGCGAGTTACGACTGGTTTTTGTCTGGATTGCCATGGGAGCAAATACAACAATAGAAGGCATTTGATGTAAAGCTGTTAAGACAACTAACGCCGGCATTGACGAAGTTCAGAACTAAAACAAAAATATGTTACATTACATGAAATTACTATAAAAAATGTATACACAATGGCAGAGGGTATTCAACAGTTTATTGCAAAAAATGTAGGGTCAGTTGGGGGTTTTTACTGTATTTAGATAAAGAGGTGAGAAATATTGTATTTTTTCAAGTGTAGTGAATATCAATAATCTAATCTGTTTAAACAGTTTCTCGTAATAAGTAGATAGTTTCTCATATTTAAAGTGTTCTCATTTACCCCAGTAGAATAAACGTCGGGGGTAAATGAAAACATGAAATGAGAACAGTTTTTTATATGATGTTGTCGACAAAAAATTAGGGAAATGAATTTTATCGTATTCCAAAAACTGTTATTTTCAACAGAAAAAGGCCGAAAAGCACCTCTCAAAACAGTTGTATCTGGGTGAACACCTCCCATTGCTAAAGAAATTGAGGATGAACGTTTTTGGGGACAGTTTTTTGCAATTTCAAAGACATCGAAATAAAAAAAAAAATGAATTACAAGCAATTTTGAACTTCTAAAAGTGTGAAACTTAAAAAGTAATGAGAAGACTTCATTATCTAATGGCTAAGTCACGTTATGATGAATATTAAGTGCAATACCTTGACGTTTTCATTTACCCTAATTTCAAAATAAAATGGAGTAAATGTGAACATTGCGGGGGAAATGAAAACATCAAAGTATTGCACTTAATATTCATCATAACGTGACTTAGACATTAGATAATGAACTCTTCTCATTATTTTATAATTTTTACATTTTTAGAAGTGCAAAATTTATTGTAATTAATTTTTTTTTTAATTTCGATGTCTTTGAAATTGCAAAAACTGCCCAATTACCCCAACTGACCCTAATGTATAGACGCTATAATACTCGAATTACGGTTTTTTTGAGTGGAGCCATCTGGTGCCTAAATATTCATATTCTGTTCTAATAGCTAATATTTAAACCACAGAGAACAAAGCAGACACCTAGCATGCAATAACTGCGACAGGAATTACTGCTTCATAATGTTTGTACTATAGTTTCTACAACAATGGCTTATGGACGAATTAATGAACCGTTATCGGTAAGATAATTTCGAGTAAATTTATAAGAAGTAAAAACCGTTATATCAAAGGAAACCATAAGAGCCAAATAAAAGTGTTCTTTATGTTAAACAAGGTTTCAAATAAGGTTTGAGTGAATTTAATTATGCATAAGAAGTAGTCAACTTCTGGTAATTTTGGAAAAAAAACCGTTAAATAGAAGATTTCCGTTAAAGGCTTTTGAAAAAGGAGTTTTATCAAAAGCACTTTAAACAGGTATAAATTAAACAGCAAAATAAATATAGAAAAACGAAAACCTTTTCTTAGAAGGTATCAGCAAGAGCCGAGCTTAAGCGAAGTTTGAAGAAAATCCATCAAGCCGTTAGGGCTATAGCTCGCTCAACTGTTGAAACACATTCTTTATTCACTCAGCAAATTTAAATATTTACATACATATATGAAATGAACTACTCTTGCTTTGAATTTTATATACATATGTTATTGAGTTTTTAAATATGTTCCTTACTTCCAATTTTAATTTCGTGCAATAAAGACCTTTTAATATTATTTTTTATTTGTTAACTACGGGAGTTTTTATTTAACCTAAAGGAAATTCCAATATCAACGACAAAATTACCTTAATGGTCTTCTCTACCATTTTAGTGTTATGTTTTGTATAAAAAAAAAAACCTCTATTTTGTCTGCACGAAACCAATACCTGCGCTAGATTAAATAAATGGTATCAATCAAGCTACATATAAATATGTACATTTACAATCTATATTAATTTAACAAATAAAATCAATAAGCTATTATTTACGTGAGCATACGCATAACACCGATGTTTCACTCAGTCTCTTTATATCCCCATAACCACCCTACATTCAAAAGATATCACCTTTATCACCATAACCATCTTCGGTAACACAAAATTATAACCACAAAACCCCATCTAAAAAAAAAGAAACCTAGAGATGAGCCGACATCAAACACGCAACCAAATCCAAATTACCTCATTCGCATATATTCCATCAAAAAGCAAATCACAAAAATGAGGTCACCTTGAATGCTTGAATATTCAAGTTTTTTTCCCCTTCCAAAACGTCTACAGTGTAAAGACACCCATTCTCACCCATTAATAGAGCTGGAGATGCATTAAAATTATATATACAAAAAAAGTCAAATACAAAAAAGAAACGCCGACAAAAATAACGTCGTCGTCGGTCGTCTCGATGCCTCCTCTATAGTCCATACTTAAAAAAAAAATCAATGTCATCACACAAAACCTGATCATCTCCTTATACGATGACCATTCAAAGCGTGACTCCTTTTCTAAATTGAAACAAACATCTCACGCAGAGTTGACACACAAAATCACAAAACACACACAAAACAAAAACTAGTTTTAATACTTTTTCGTTTAATTATTTAATTTTTTTTTTTATTTAGTCGTTACATTTATTTTTTTTTTAGTAAATTTCTGTTGAGTTTTATTTTTCAAATAAACGAACAAAATTCTATAAAAAAAAACTAAATTTTATTTAACTTTTCTTTATAAAGAAATAAACGTATAAAAAACACACATTAAATTCTAAGAAAAAAAGAAATACTAAATTTAATAAAAATACAAATAAATTTTTGAATTAATTTAAAAAAAAAATTAAATTTTTTCTCACTTACATGGAGATTGGAGATTCAAATGTTTTTTTTTATGTTTATGAAGTATAAATATTAAATATTTTTGTTTTTTGTTTAATAATTTCAATAAATGTGTATATATGCATGTTTGTATATGTATGTAAATATAGGCGCGCTTGGCTTATAAATAAAATATATTTTTGTATAAAAAAAAGTATATATTCGAGAGCGTTCCAGCGAATTACATAAAAATCATAATCTCAATTATTTCTAAGAAAATCAATTAATTACAATTCATTAATCATTAAATTTGTGAATGGAAAATTAAAAAACCCACGTGTTACATCGTTGTTTGGTTTGTTGTTGATGAAAATGATTAATAAAAAGGTCATGTTTTGCGGCATAAAACAAAGGCAAAATTAGTGTAAAAAATTGCGGAAAATTATTTAATAAACAACATTGTGTGACAAAATGAATTTATGCATGAGCAATGAGCATGCTTATTCGAGAGAAGAAAACAAAATATAGTTAATTAATTTGTATTGCACTGAGTTTGTTTTTTTTTTATGAATACATCAATAAAATTAATACATATACTATATATAATAATGTCTAAGCAATAATACAAAAATAGCCTTAAAAGGTTTTTGTTTACAACGGCGGCAACGCCCACAAGGTGGCTGTTTTATCGGCCGACGTTGACAAGAATGAAAAGTCTGTGGGATGCCAGCGTCCAGAGATTACTTTGTCGGCGTGCTGCGCCACCACCACCGATGGCAGTGGGAGTGTCAGATCAGCTTGTAGATCGGTCAGCACAAGTTTGTTGTCATAGCCAGATGTAAGTAAATAATATGCTGATGGTGAGAAGCGAATTGATCTGACATCGGCCGCGTGCGGCTTAAAGCACTGAATTGGTCTGTTGCCACGAATGTCATATAGCACACATGAGCTATCCTCATGACCGGAGACAAGGAGTCTGCCTGATGGATCGACACACACTGCCGCCACTGGAGATCCTTGCCGAGAGCTGGGATTTGTGGCTGGGGTAATGGTATTGACACAACCTCGTGTGCGTAAATCCCAGAATCTCACTGTTTTGTCATGTGAGCCGGAGGCAAAGACGGCGCATCCCCAGTTAAAGAGCGATAGTATGTGTCCACCGTGGCCACTCAAGGCTTGGAATGGAGTGGCAGTCGCACAGTCGGTGACATAGATCTTACAGTCCCCAGCGCCGCCAGAGATAAGAAGACTAGCTTTGTTTGTCGAGTCCTCTAGGAAGCACAAATCCCTCACGGTACCGTCATGAACTGTCAGTTCTATCTCTCCGCCCTCTAGCTGCTTGCTTACCTCATTGTAGCGCATCAGCTTTATGGTCTTGTCATTGGACCCAGTGGCAACCAACTCTCCATCGGGTGCCCAGCCCATGCAATAAATTGATCCTTTATGATGTTTTGTCCTCTTGAACAATACCGTTGGCTGATAGGTGGTGTGTTGCTCTTGCACCTCCAACAACGATGGATACTCACATATGCGGAAAGTCTTCGAATTCGATCCCACTGCATATATCCTTCCTGAGGGATGGAATTCTGCACAGCGTACTGCTTGTACATCTTCCAAGGATGTCACAGCCACAAAATGTGGCCGTCCACTATCTTTGTTCAGGAAAGATGAACTTAATGGATCTGATGTTGCATCATGACTATCTGCCATAATCGAATTGGAAATCTCTTCTTCCTTTTTCAACTTCTGATTGTGGAATTTCTCAAATAGCTCACCCTTCATCCGGGTCGAGAAATTAAGGCTTGCTTTTGGTGAATTATATGATTCATCGGGTTGAGTTGGAGCTGCTGGTACACTCTGTGGTGGCGATACGGCCCTGTGAAAAAACGGGGAATATGGTTATTAGAATTTTTTTTTTAAATTTTTTTGAAGATAAAAATGTTGGTAGATTATTTAAAGAAAATAATATTGCATGGTGGTGTGGTGGCTAGGACTTTTCGGTTACTGGTTTGCAATAAAAAAAGTTATTGTTACTTTCTTTTTGTGAATTAATATCAATCAAACACGAGATCAGGCCAATGGCTCCGGTGTAGATGCGTGTACACGTTCGCATTTCTAATACAAGTCACGGAACGCATAGAGGAGTCCAATCAAAGTAGAGAAACATTCAAATTTCTTCTTGAAATGCTTGAATTTCAAAGGAATAATTGCTTTAGGACTTTTAATAGATTTTTTTTTCTTTTTCCTTGTGGGGAGGTGGCCGGCTTAAGCATTAACGGGAAAAAAAAGAATATAATTCAAGTCAACCGTAAATTGCGTTGTTAAATGTCACTGGATGGAAAGAAGACACCAGGAAGGATGCTAAAAGCCCATAACAAAGTAGATCCTGTTTATCAGTGTATGTGAAGGTGGTTGCCAGGAAAACGGCTGCCACATAGACCGATACTATTCCATTGCGAAATTAAATGATGATGCGAGGGAGTACTTTGTTAATTACGGAGCTTAGATACAATTCGTGTTGAGATAACCGACATTTATTGCATTTAAGATCCAGATTAGGGCATATCTGCTTCGTCGTTGCGTTCAGTTATGTAATATAACTGGAAGTACATGGAAATAGCAACAAATCATTTAATGGCTGTTTGGCTAATGTGAAAAGATTCGTGCGTTTGTTTTCCTTGAGTCAAGATGGGACCTCTTTGATTGCAAGAATCTATGATTTTATGTTCAAGTGTGTCAGAAACTCTTTCAAGTACAATATAAAAGACCATTCAATGATTTCTTGAACTCTGAAAACAAGTTTTAAAGATGCCCAGAGCTTCTGTTTTTTTTATTTGCTTTCTACTGTCAGTAGTTGCAATACCAGGCTGAGATGTAAGAGGAACAAAATCCTCACTTTGCAGAAGTTAGCGAGGATTCGATTTTTTAACGTGCCATACTGTCCTTTGGTAACAACTTCTATAGCAAGAGGTTGAATTCAAATGAGCCAGCTGAATGAGATGTAGGACCAGACATTAGTGGAGACTTCTTTGCCGACTGCTGGAGAGCGAAAGTTTCAAGTTTTTTACGAAATTGGAAATACCGCTGAAACAAGAGGACTTTGGAGTGCAGTATGGATGATGGGAATGGTAAACTGATGCACAGCGCTAGGGAGCTGTATAAAATCAAACAAAAAAAAAACAAAAAAATGTTTGGCACAACAGCTCCAAGCTGGGCCGGGGCCTGGGACTTACACTCTCAACCATTCCTCTGCGTTCGTTGGTATTCTGCAGAAACAGAAGGGACCTACAATTTACCCCCGAATACGAACAGAGAAGCACTTTCCATGACATTTATTACTCTTGCAAAATGCAGCACCCCGGAAAAGAACTTAGGTGGAGTAGGCATAGATCGAACCCAGAACCTTCGGCGTGGCAGTCCGACACAATAACCACTACGCCACGGTGTTAAAATCACTGATGACATTGTTGGACAGCGGAATAGCTATAACACTAACCATTCCGTATTTGATGTCAACGGCAACCTTTTAGAGACGATGAAAGGAGCACTTTTGAGACTTGAATCCGCAATTGCACAACATTCGTCGGTCTTCTAGTGGTACTCACACAAATAGCCCCCAACAAAAAAAGCGATAAGTAATGCGATCCATCTTCATAAGGCAAACAAAGCAGCTAGATTTGAGAGTATATCTGCAGAATTCCTAAAATTAGTCCAACTGGCGTGGTATTACCGTAATGGCAACCATTTTTCTCGTGAAAATAAAGTCTGGGATCGAATTTACGCTAAGCAGGCATCAAGCGGGTTTTAGCAACCTAAATCTAATTTTGCTATGCTCAGGTGCATATCATAACTACACAGACTTCGAAAATAACCTGACCCCACTCCATCATTGCCAAAAATGCAAACTACTTGACAATTTGAAAGAGTTTGAAATTTACAAATCACATAAAACAGAAGAAAGCAACACCTTAAACGACAAATTAACTCAAAAAAACAAATTAACTATATGATACCAACAATACACTTGAAAACAACATCGGTAACACAGTGCAGTTCGACCTGAAGATGAGATTTATCTCGAAACGCGTTGTAGCTTTAAATTAAATATTAAAGTTGTGTAAATAAAAGATAAATTTATAATTTAAAGACTTTATATTTATTTATTTATCCCAATTTTTAAATTCAATTTAATTTTGTTAAAACCACACAACTGGAGACGAAAAACACCAAAATGATTTTTAGCAATCGTCGATCATTCGTCGACCTTGAACAATCTGAGTATCAGTCAAAAGTCATGTTGGAAATGTTTTGAGAATTCCTTAGATCGGACAAATCGTAAATCCTTTTGGACATCGCTTATTGCGAAAGGTATCTCTGAGAAAATTGTCGCTATTATTAAAGAGTCCTACAACAACGCAAGGTGTTTCGATCTGCACAATGGAAAACTTTCCGGGTTCTTTGATGTGCATCAAGGAGTGAGACAAGGAGATGTCATGTCGTCAATTTTGTTCTTGCAAGCAATCGACGATGTGATGACTGCCACGGTGGGTACAAATGAAAGATATGGTATCCAATGGAGACCATTTTGACAAAATTAGGTTTCATAGATTATGCTGACGTAACAAGTCTCACGGCTGATTTAAATTAAATTTGTCAGGCGCTGAAACTGAATGGGGAAGTGGCTGGCTTAAGAATCAACGCTAATAAGAACAAAATAATGACCATGGGCAGAACAAATCACACAAGTTATTCTAAAGCAGGGAACCAAAGAAGACTTTCCACAGTTGTATTATTTATTTGGCAGTTATGTATAGCACTCGATGGTGGAATGGACCTGCATGTTAACAATAGAATAAACAAAGCCAGTGGTGCATTTGGAATCCTTCCTCCTGTTTGGAACTCGGGAAAAATATGGCTGCACACAAAGTTCAAACTTTTCGAATCCAACGTTGAATTCCTTCTGTTATATTGTGGACTATAATATTTTGAGCCCTCAGACGTATCTAAAATTTCGGCACAGAGAACTGATTGGCTTTATCCATCGCTTGCATATGGGTGAATCATTGTTGAGGATGGCTGTTTAATCCAGTATCTGTTGATAAATACAGGAAATACTGTGCCCAAACAACCGCTGGAAATCATATCAAGCGTACCAAGCCAAGAAATTATAAAAGAACTTAGGAAATAAAACAATACATAACTGGCAAATTAAATATACCTTTATCGTAACAAATGGTTGGCATTGGGAAGTGAAATGTCGTACCTCCCAACAAGCGTTTGATAAAAAAAATAACGTAGGTATGCAATAATTTAAAAAAGTATCCGGAATTTCCTTTCGAACAAAATGTTAAGAATATTTAACATAAATCTAGAATAAAAATGCTGCAGATGTGGGTTCTTCAAGGTTGAAACCTCCAGACACACAACCACTCAATGCCGGAATATTTAAGACAACAAATTGCATTTTCCACCGAACGCACTTAGACAAATATGAATTAATAATTTTAACAGCAAAAAACAACACACACTTAGCATAGTAATTTTAACATTATAATCTCAATTCTCATTTTAAAATTTTAAAATAATGCAGAATTCCTTAGTGGAGCACATAATTCGAAATCCAAGAATTCTTCTAAATTTACCACTGCCACTATTTTTTCTGTCCACTTTTCCTTTGAACTGTTTTCACAACTATTTATTAAAAAATATTGCTCAACTGTTAAGTGAGCCGATAATAAAATTGATTTAAAAGCAAACACAACAAATTGATAGTCATCATCTCGATCCCATCAAAGTTTTTTTTTTTTTTTGTAGAGTAGAGCAATCAAAATAAATTAAAATAACTATATTCAAATAAATTTACCTTGCAGCGGCTGGTGCGGTGTGCTTAACAATCTTCATGTGTGCAGGAATCGTTTGCGATTCACTCAGTGAGTCTCTCCTTGAGCTCTTTGCTGTCGAAGTTGCTGTGTTAGGACTCTCCCGTCCACTACTCCTGTCTTGTTGTGTCTTGTCCGAGTTTTGTGTCTCCTGTGAACTGTTTATATCTCGAATCTCTTGAATCGATGGAAGACTTTCAAATTCGCCGTGATTAGTATTTCCATTGCCGGAAGAAAAGTCATTTGAAAATAATCGATCCACACTATTGGCCATAACGTTCCTGTTCATTGATTTAATGCCTGTCAAGTGGAAGCTGGCAAAGCTTGACCTTGACATTGCTGATTTTTCAATTGTATCTGATAACTTGGCTGCATTCATTCCAAAGGGCAATGCTTCTAGATTTGAGACTAGGGATCTTGTCATAATATCAGCAGCACTGCGTGGCCGAGTGAAGGGCATCACTGAATGTGGAAACGTTTTGGGTTTGATCGGTGTCACTAGCATATGCTCTGTCCACGATGTTTCTAAAGACGGTCTCTCCAAACACTCAACATTCACGTTCAACGTTTTCTGTTCGAATGGAACTGAGAATATTTCTGAGGGGATGCTTTGCAACCAACTAAGCAACGACAAATCTGAATCCGAAAAACCCACCGACCCATCAAGCAACTTAGAGAATATCAAGTCTTGATTAAACGCCTCCGTAGAACCAGTCGCCTTCGCTTGGCAATAACTAACACACGATTCGTAGAGCACGCCTTTTATGATCAATTGGATTAGTCGATCGTTCTTGGCCCATGGGGCAACATTGAGCTTCGAATCGTGCGGTAGGAATTTCTCAACCAAGGGGAAAATCTCACGGAAGCATTGAACTCTAGCTTTACTGGGATTCCAATCTCTAAATTGAAGGTGATCAGCCAAGCGTGGAAAAGTAAGAAGCAGGCATAAATTAGAGTATTCCTCCTTGGAGGGGGCTAATTTTTCTAATTGCTCCAACAACTGGACAACTTCCTCAACAGCACCTTCCATAGAATTCACCCCTTGTCCAGCTGCTGTATGCGAGCCACCTGCCTCAGATTTGATGCATAACAATTCGATATACTTATGCCTGAGGATGGTGTAACAAAATTTTTTTATATTAAATTGTGACAAAGCTTCCAGAGGTTGAATAAATTCAACAACATCATCCCATTGGCCATCGAGTATCAATTGACGTAAAAATAACACATCATCTGAGTATTGGCCATTAATAACACCAGTTTCGCGCTCGAGTGAAAGCTGGCTTATGTGTAATTCACGATTGTCTAGAAATTCGAGCGTTAGCCTAACCACGTCCTCTTCACGCAGTGCAAGTTTTGCCGATTGCATTATTTTCTTCTCTCTCTGTTCCAGCTTCAGCAGCAGCACTGACTCGGTCGGTACTCGGTTCTCGGTACTACTCGGAGACGTAGACTTCTGATTTCTGAATCTGGGGGAAAAAACAAGCGAAAAGTTTTTTTTTATGAAGTACCAAGTAGGTAGAGCACCTAGGTAGATCTAGCGCTAGGTAGTTTTTTTTTCCAACAAGAATTCTTATTTTTTTTTTCCGATTGATTTTTCTCACTCACTCAATTTAATTTTGCTCTCTTTAGGGTGAATTAATTTTTTTTTTGGGTTTTCAGCACTTTTTTTCGGGGAAGATAATTAACTCACACTCGTTTTGGATGAGAGAAGATTTCACGCACGCAAAAATTTACAATAATTAATAAAAACTTAATAAATTCTTCTTCTCGGATCTCGACATCGCACAAACAATGCACACGAATGATGCATACTTACAAAGTCAAGAAAAATTGTAGTTTTTTTTGTGTAAAAAATTAACTCACACAAAGAGAAATTTTGACAGATTGCTAAACAGATGTTTTATGACAGGGTTCTAATTAGATGGCTGGATTCAGAGAGTATGGATTGATTGCGAATGCGCTAGTCAAATGGATGTGTTCAAAGCATAAACAAAAACATCGGCGAGGGTAATGGGTAATGTAGACCTTTCTTAACATTTTGGAATTTTCGTGCAAAGCGTATTTTGAATTCATTTAATTGATCATGATGGATTTATAGAACTTTATTTAAATAATTTCTTTGCCAGAACTTGATAGAAACACATTTTGTTGGCCTCATTCAGGTAAATAAAGTAGTTTTCCTTCGAGTGAAGTTATAGCTAGTTTCTGCATAATTCTAAACAGAGGTACCTTTACAAAATAAAAAATTTCTTTTCGTGTGCGAAATACCTAATAAAGTTCACATCTGCTTATTTTACGTTTGTAGGCGAAATGAGAACTGCCAAGTTCTATGGTATGTTTTGCATGTCAGTGGTTCTGCCTGGCAAAAAATTTTTTGTGTATACATTTTGACACAGCCTACGAAAGAATCATGCAACTTAACTACCAAGTTATATATAGGAACAGTGAAAACCGGTGAGTTAACTCTTACGCCACTCTTGTACTAAATTTGATTTTACAAGCATTTTAAGGTCAACCGTGTTGATAGTTGATCCGTAGAGCAGCACCTATTGCACAACTGACGAGGAAATCCCCGACAATTTCAGATTTAATCTAGATTTCACAATTTTGTGGTAGCATGGAAAACAAAGATTGATTTTGTTTTTGTTGACATTAACAGCTGATTTGTGATATTATAAACTTCTTGGTCTGAATGATATGCAAAACATCTTCCACAAAATCTTTGACGGAATGCCTTTCGATTTTCCTAAACAAATTTTCAATTTTAAAAAATTCTTCATTATCGGATAATATTGAAATATAAATAAAAAAATATGCTTCTTTTCACAACACCACAATGAGAAAAACCAATTTCCAACTGACGTTTATTGAATGTCAATTTTTTTAGTGTGTGTACTTAAAGCAGCGTTCACACGCAGACAAGACTATGGGACAATACTCAATTGTCTTGTCCGAGCTTCTTGAACGGGCTTGGACAAGACAATGCCAGCCAGTCGATATATCGATATTGTCCTCAGATATAGCTCGGTAGGCTAGCTCGCAAGACAATATAATGACAATTGTCTTGTCCTGGAAATAGTTGTTCACATGGAACAATGATTGTCTTGTCTCATTGTCTTGGCCCCTGCATTGTCCCATGTGAACTCCGCTTAAATCTACCTCTGAATCGAGATTCGTAAAAATTGATGTAGATTCAATCTCATATCAAATCTAGATTGCTTTTTTCGCTTCATGGTAATTGAAGAGTGCTCGAAATCAAATTGAGTTGTTTTTTGGTTGCATGGGATTCAATATGAATCAGCCTTAAGATGGCTTTACATGGAGCTGCAAGCCATGATCTGCGAAAAAAGAAAATGTAAAATATATAAAGGTGGCTTTACATGGAGTTGCAAATGCAGACGAAAACGCAACAACAACAATCATAGTGCAGACGATGAAAACGAACATGTTCATCTTCACTATAATTTTCAAGCTGCATCTATAATTTTCCTATAATCTGCATCCATGAAGACCGTCTGCATTTTTGCCTTCCCTCTCTATCACACAAGTATGATTTATTGATTTTGCATCCTCTTTTTTTGCAATTCAGGGCTTGCAACTCCATGTAAAGGCACCTTAAATCATACTTGTGTGATAGAGGTAAGGCCAAAATGCAGACGTCTTCATGGATGCAGATTATAGGAAAATTTTGGATGAAGCTGGAAAGTAGTGATTTTCAGTCTGCACTATGATTCTTGTTGTTGCGTTTTCGTCGGCACTATCATTTGTTGCAGCTTCATGTAAGGCCACCTTTAAGAACCAGCTGCTTGATCATGCAAATATGAACCGAGGTATATTGGGCCTCAAGGGCCAGTTGTACAATCGTGGTTCATTTTCGGATCAAAATTTAAAAACGATTTACCTCGGTTCCTGTGAAAATAATTAAAGTTTAGACGGTGGTTCAAGAGGTAACCCACCGATTTCCGTGGATTAAATAAAATTGACCCACGGATCAAGAATTTAAAAACGAGGTTCAGTGCTGAATCACTATTGTACAATTGGTCCTAAGTACGAGTTGTAAAACAGGGTTAACTTAACTCTTAAAACTGCACTGTTAACTTTTATCGGACATAAATCGTTTTCAAATTTTGATCCAGTTTAAGTAACAGTTTTATTTAAATTCTTGATCCCTGGATCAACTTTATTTAACCGGTGGGATTACTCTTAAACCACCGTCTAATCAAAATATTCTAGACTTTTCCTATCTATCATTATGCGTTCTAGTGTTCTTCAAACCTTCTTTTTTTTTAATAAGAAAAATAAAACAAACATTATTTTCGTCAACAATATCGTTTTTCTTACATTAAATTCTCTTTCGTATTTATTTATCATTTATTTTTTTCTATACAAAACTTAAACAAGATATTAAATTTAAAATGAAAATCATAAAATTTATTATTTATTTATGAAAATAAAACATATAGGTATGTACTCTTAAAAATTAAATTTATTTTATACATCAGTGTCATGTGTGGTAAGTTATTTGATTTTATTTCGTTATGAAACAAAAGCTAATATTGTATTTTATTTTATGAATACACTTATACATACATATATCTAAATAATTTAATATCTCTCTTTTCGAGAATACACACATTCAGCTATGTAAATTGTTTGCTTTATATTAATATGTTAAAATTTATATCTGTAGAAAAAAAAAACAAATAGAAACGCTACATTTCTTTTAAATATATTTCAAATAATTTTTGTTTATATTTACATAAATACTCTCTTATAAAATAAAGAAAATAATATATTTTGAAGATTTTGTTTGTTAGATTTGTTATTTTTAAATGTGATTTAAGGCAATTTATTATTTATTATATTGCTTCGTATAAAATAGGAAACAACAGAAAAAAGGTGATGATAATTGCAACACAGTGATTGAAGAAGAATAATATTTAACAAATAAATGTGATATGATGTTTGTATATTTGTATATAGCTAATATATTGAAAATACATATATCTTATGTCGCAATCAGCCACTCAGTTCCATGTTTTTTTTTGTATTCATATTTTTTTAACTTTATTTGGATGTCCAAAGAATAAGGAGAACTATCCGCGAGTGTCAAAGACATTTTTTAAAAGCTTTTGAAAGCTTTTTGTTTTGACAAACAATAAGGAAGCAGGATGTTTTGTGATTTTGCTTTTTTCCTATTGAGGCAGTGACAATGACAAATTAAAGTGAATTGAAAGCTTTCGAACTTGTGAAAGCACTTTACGCAGTGAGATCAGCGGTAACTTCTTTTAAAAAAGTTGTGTGGATGTTTTTGGTAAAGCTTTCATATACATATTTGTGTTTGAATGAAGTTTTTCCTTATTTAAAGGAAATAAATAGCTGCTTGGATCTTTAATCCTTTAAAACAATCAAATCTTTTTTTAAACAAAAAGCTTCCAAAGCTTATTTAAAGAAATCAAACTCACAGTTGAAATGTTGTTCCAAGTACAATTAATTATTTCACATCATTGAAGTAATTTTCACCAAAAAGCTTTGTTAAACGCATTTGATTATTATTGTTTCAAAGCTTTTCAGCTTTATTACAAATAAAACTTTTAAAAAAAGCTTAAAGAGAAGAAAAAACACTTGCCAAATGCACATTGAAAAGATACCATTGGCCTGTAGTTCTAGCTTTAGCACTATATTTATTTCATCACTATCCTCCTTGCCACCAGTGTCAAGCCCTGCACGCACGCACCACCCACTTTACGGTTTAAACAAAACCAATTATTTATGTTTTTGTTTTCAGTTTTTCGAAACTTTTTCTTAGAAACTTTGTTTTTATTCAAAAAATTCCTTTAATCTTTTCTTAAAGCTTTTGCTTTTACTCTTCTTGAAAATGTTCGAGCCTTTTAGAATAGATTCCATATTCCTTGTCTTCAGATTACTCTCACTCCTCTCCATTAATCTGGCATCGAATGTATTATAAAATTCTTTACTAGTATCACAAACAACATCACCAAGCTCCGTTTTGTATCGATTATTCACATAACCCCGAAACATCGACGTCTCCACAAACCATTCTAGGAAGAGTTTGGTGTTCTGTGATTTGTGCGATTGGACAAATTGCTCCTTGTCATAGTAAGCAAGTCGATAGTTACCAAACAATTCAATAAAAAAACGAAGGAATGCTTCACTAATCAACACTGAGGAAAGCATCTTTCCTTTGTCTATTAGATCGACCATGGCTAGGGAGACTTTGAGGGATTTTCTCAAAGACGGCGGAATGATAGTACCCTCGTCACCACACGTTTGAATTATTCGCTTTGTATCCAAATTCACCACAGCACTGTCTTCAATTTCGAAAGGGAGTGGATCTAAGATGCCAGCTAGCACAGGAAACGGCGCTTGACAGATTTCCAACAAATGTGATGGTACAATGGTCACAATAGTGTAAGGCCATTGAAATGGATACAGCATTGTCTGCAGGGCCAGGATTGCTTTTGAGAGCAGAGAAATATTACAACTCTGTAGGATGACCTTTCGTTCAAGTAGCAGGTTCGAGAAGACATCAATTAGCAGTTCAGGACCTAGGCAGATGAGCAGTTCACTTAATTCCGTATTCTCCAGGCGCAAGTCAGTCGGTCGCCGGATAAATATTTCATCATAGCGGGGATCCCTGATTAGGTTTCGACTAACCAACGGGTCATATGGCTTTCCTTGGCTCTCATTCGCAAGAACTAAACTTCTTCTACTATCTTGGAGAGTTGCTGATGAACCCTCTGATAGAGATTCTAGTGTCGCCGACAAAGACTCCTTCAAACCCTTGGAATTTGCTCCCAAACTCATATGTTTTGTGGAGTAGATCACAGGACGTGAGAAAAGTGGAATCTTTATGTGTAAGCACTTGCCAGCGGGTGGAATATCAGCTCTCTGTAGATTACTGAATAGCACATTCATTTCAGTCTCTGTCTGTCCATGTCGGGACTCAACTTCCTTTAGTAGCTTCTGATAAAATCCCAGAGCTTTACATTCGCTTATAATACAGTAGCATAGTGGAAGACATGTATCCGAATTTTCAGGCAAAACACGCCTGCAATAGCCGTAGATCTTATAGTTTTGATCGTCAGTCAGAATCAGACAGTATTCTTGATTTTCCTTCCCTGTTCGCACGAGATCAATGTGGGGGAAAACCAACTGTTCAATATTGTCGGGAATGGCTTCGTTTGGCGGGTATTTTGATTTCAAATACGCTGTGTTGGTGCTCATATTGTAACCAACCAACATACAGACTTGAAAAAGCTTTGGACACTGGGACTCTGATGCTTCCTTTTCTTTTTCAGCTGCTGCGTCTGCTGATTTTTTAGCAGCCTCAGTTGAATCCAGTAGATCATCTCCAGGTGGTTTTATTATTTGGGGACTATCTGTTGAACGTTTGGAACGCACCTTGATGTTATTATTGTTCGTCGTCGTCGTCGTCATCGTAGTCATTGTCGTTGTGGGTACTTTACTATCTCCAATGAGTTTGTTAAAATGCTGAACTCGCTGACTAGTCGCCACTGGTAGAGGTGGTATCATTGAAGGCTCGTCGTCGTCGTCGTCACTGCTGGAATCAGTAGACCCATCATTATCGTCTTCACCTTCCAATTTGAAACTGCTTAACACTGGAGCCTTCAAAGTTCGATGCAAGGTGCCGTATTTCGATATTGATGAAAAGCTATCCGGAACTTCCGATATCCTTCTCACGTAGTCCTTACGTTTTTCGGTTAATGTACGAGACAGTCTGACTGAAGATTTACCATCGGAGTCAGTGCTGCGATTGCCCATTTTTTGCTTAGCCTTGATTTTATTTTGGAAAGCCGCATCGACAAGGATTGTTATCTAGAACAAGGAATGAAAAAAAAAACATGACGTCGTTAATATTTAATAAGAAACGCTATTCTAAAAATAACCAAATTACCTCATCGTAGGTTTTGCCAAGGGATGTCGTAGTGCCGTCGGTAGTGGAACCTTCGGAATCTTCAATGCTGTCGTCGATAGCTGTGCACTGTGAATGGAAAAAAATAAGGAAATTGGTAAATTAGTAGGTCGACTATGTTCATACCAAGATATTTGTTTGTATACGTAAAGGGGTGTCTTAGTTGTTATCTACATTTATAGATTAACGGTTGTAGGGAAGGATATAGAAGGTGCTGAATGGTGATGGAAGTAAATGGAAAATATCGATCGAAATTGGAATTATTTGCTTTGTGGTTCAAAGGTGAAAGAACGCAGGATTTTTTTTTATTTTTAATCTGATTTTGTTCTGTTTGCTTCGATTTTGTAGCCTTTGACAGCAGACTACTAGTACAAGGCATGAGGATAATGGAAGGATTTAAATCAAATATTTAAGTACCTATATATGGTTGAAATAGAGTAATTGTGGTATTTATTAATAAGAAAAGGTGTGGCGTTCTTCTTCGAAAATGTTTACAACCAGACCATAATGTGTAAATTTATGGTTGGATTAGACGTTAGGAAAAATTTCACATGATATAATAGTTGAACTAGTTAGTTCCACAAAGTTGGATAAGTCATAGGGATTTGTAGTGGACTAAGTTTTTAAGGACTCTGCATTTGCTTTAAAGTAATCTCAAATAAATGAAGCCATAAAAAAAACACAACAGTGAGCAAAATTGTTTGTAGGTTGCTCTTTGTGCCTTCCCTAATACAAAAGGATCAGTGAAGTTTCATACTGAGTTTAACCTGCAATTGAAAAATGTATCTATGAAAATGGAATATAACTTAAAACCGTTTTTCATAACACCAAAATAAATCTCATATAGTATTCCCATGGAACAGAATTTTGAATTTGTGCAACTTCTCGTTTGTTGAGCTAGTACCTAGGTAATCAAATATCTCCAATTAGCAGAAATAAAATGCTAATTTCTAATAGCTTCATACAATACAATTTAAAGATAGCAGCGGCCGGCGCGGAGCCTAGTATCTACCCACAGAGTTCAAAAGTAATTACTAGGTACTTATTTATAGTACGTGCATTACACATGTAAGTTTTACTTACGTAAGTTACTCATGTAGGCAACTTCTGAAAAAATTACTCGTGTAAACGGCTCTTTAAATGACTTACAGTAAATTTTATCAATTTACGTAAGCTGTAACTGAAAAGAGAAACTTACTAGTGTGAACGCGATTTTTTGCAAACTCGGCATGGATAAGTTTACAATTTACAGGAAGCATTTCCTACTTTTAGCTCATATATAATGTAAACCCGGTTTCTGAGACCGAGAGATTGAAAAAGAAAGATGAAGTTCTCATCTTTGCTTTAAAAATCAGACACGAGTATCTTCTGGAGTTGTGTTGGTATTGTACAGAGGGGAAATTGAATTTTTTTTTAGCTCAAAAAATAACGGTAATATACCATATTACCGTTATATTAATGGCTATTTTTCTCGAAAAGAGCTCTAACGATTTTGATTAAAAAAAAATTAGTGCGGGTTTTTAAGTATGACCTATTTATGGTTGAAAAAAAAATTAAAACCAATGGCTTAGAACGGTATCTTCCATAGGACCGATTTGTTCGCTATCGACTTTCTCGAAAACGACTCAGCCGATTCTTTCAAAATTTCAAAAATACATAGGTTTAGGTAGCTCAATTTATACTGCACTGCGAATTTTTTAATAAATATTTTTGGCATTTTTGAAAGCATTTTTTATAGGTATGTATGTACTTTAAAAAAAATTATATGTACTTTGAAAACAGCTAATCAATTTTTTTTCAAAAATGAGGGGTAGGAACGAATACATATGTATGTGTTCGCTGAATACCTATGAGTTTGCATATTTTAAATTTTATTGAAAAATGTTTTCAAAAAGTTTTTAAAATAAACTTTTTTTTTCAAAAACCGATCCAAATAGCGTCATTTTTTCAGCTCAAATTAGTTTAAGTATTTTTTCAAAAATTCAAAATTCAAGTTGTTCTAAATCACGGAAAGTGCTGCAAGTTGCTTCGTATTTAACGGCATTTTACGAATGATTTGTCATCACTCATCACAAAAAAGTGCCCACTCAGATGATGTGACACCATTACTGAAGCGTGTCCTTAATAGTAAATTTTTTTTAAATCAGAAGATACTACGAGGATTTTCGAAATTCTTCTCCATGATGGCCAGTTTAATAAGTAAATTACCTTCGTCCTCCCAACGAACTCTGAAAAGATTTTTTAACAGCTTTCTATCTTAAAAGTTTATTCCACGCTTAACCACAGTGCGGTACACCTGTCAAAAAAAAAGTATGACAGTTCCTACTTTCTGATAAGCCTGACCAAAACAGATTTCCATACTTCCTTTTTGAGCCCGTTTCTCACTAATGTTATGTATGAAAAAGAAAATGAAAAGAGAGTATAATGATTTTAGGATTACAGGTCTTCGCTCATGTCAAATTAAGTGATCTGACTTGTCAGATCAATAGTACTGCGCTGTTCATATTTGTTTCCACACTATAATACATTCATTTTTTTCATGACACATTGTGAGAAAGTGTATGCGTACTTTGACAAAATCGAGCAAGCACGAAATTTCACTCACATAATGGAGGTCGGAGAGACCTCTGATTTCTGAACACACTTCTATGAACAGCAACCCGTCAGCATTGTATATATGTCACGGTCAAAGCCCGATCTCTAGTCAAACCTAGGATTGACTAGTCAATGCTCAACATTGACCAGCAGCGTTGGTCAAAGCCCGATGGATACTTTAGTTTCGGGCTTTGACCGATGAGTTTTTAGTCAAACCTAGGTTTGACTAAACTAGTCGGTAAAAGTCCGAAACGAAATTATGAGATTCGGACTTTGACCAAGGCACTGATGGTCAAAGTTAGAGGAAAAATATTGTTTGTATGGTGTGAGAGTGGGAATTCTCTCAATTGAGAGAATTCCCACTCTCACACGTCACACCATACAAGATACAATATACAAACAATATTTTCCCTCAATTGAGAGAATTCCCACTCTCACACCATACAAGATACAAAGACAAACAATATTTTCCCTCAATTGAGAGAATTCCCACTCTCACACCATACAAGATACAAACAATATTTTCCCTCAATTGAGAAAATTCCCACTCTCACACCATACAAACAATATTTTCCCTCTAACTTTGACCATCAGTGCCTTGGTCAAAGTCCGAATCTCATAATTTCGTTTCCGACTTTGACCGACCAGTTTAGTCAAACCTAGGTTTGACTAAAAACTCATCGGTCAAAGCCCGAAACTAAAGTATCCATCGGGCTTTGACCAACGCTGCTGATCAATGTTGAGCATTGACTAGTCAATCCTAGGTTTGACTAGATATCGGGCTTTGACCGTAACATATACATTTTTATAGTAATTTCATGGAACATTATATTTTAGTTCTGAACGTCGTCAATGGCGGCACTAGTTGTATTATCTACTTTTCATATATTGTTGTTTTTGCTTCCCATGGAGTTTAGACAAAAACCACTCAAATAACTCTCCAAAAAAAACTTGTGAACGTCGTCCATAGATGCCGCACAAAACGTTCCGCTTCTTGGGAATACTATAGATTTTAAATACAATGCCGTCAGCTTTGGTTTTTTTTGGAAGTGTTTATTAGCACGCATCATTCTTGTCTACACTGAAAAGGTTTGTGCCCTCGTTCTTGAGCATAATTTAAAACAAGTTATCAATAAAAGAAATGAAATGAGTTATTTTTTTGTTGATTTTGGGGGAAATAAGTGATACCTTTTTATGGTTTGATATTGCGCCGAAACGAAGTATCTCAGTGTGCTAGATTGAAACCACGTTTGTTTTTATGTTAGCTTTGTTCGCGTACCAAAATGAAACAGTTTGCATTCGATTTCATACGATTATATTAACACACAAAGCGTTCATGTACTGAGAGATGAACGAAAGAAAATAATACTTTATTCTTTCGTTCATTTATTTTCAAGTTTTGACCCAGTGAAATTCCATCCGGTAAAAACTTGAACTCTTTCAAAAGCGAATGACGTAAACATTTGTTGTTGCAGATGACCCTTGCCACGAAGAGCTAACCAATCAAAAAATTCAAATTTGACGTTTCTCAAGAATTTACGCAAAAAGTGTTCGTCTACTTTGCGGTAAATGAGAGATTTTCTCTGTTGACAGTTTTCATTTTTTGGCATGAAAAGAACGCGAACAACGCTGTTATTTGACTCCTCTCATCAAAACAGTCATGCAAAAATTGTTTGATACATGTACCTATGAATTATTTAACAATTTATTGTTTAGTGAGCAAACTATCATTTGAAAACAATATGGCTCATTTTGAAATACTAAACGAGAATGAGAATGCCATTATAAGCTAATCAATTAATCTGTTTGAATATGATGTAACATTTTTTCTGAGTGATTCATCTCATTGTTGATTGTCACGACACAAAAACTTAGATGACATCCCGATCATCTAATTTCTTCAAATCTTAAGAAATAAATCATCAATAATTCAGAGCGTAATTGTTGCAAAACGAGACAATCGATCACATTTACAAACTTTATGTACCTATACATAATATTTATCGTCAATACTTTTCTATATTATGACCCATTATTTTCAGATAACTCAGCTGATGGGGGAGGGAGTAACCTTAACTTAACCAAAAGCCCCATCGTCGTTCACAGCTGAGTGATTTTTATATTTTTTTTTGTTTGTTTGTTTTGTTTTGTCTGAAAGGCCATAGCCTAGCCATAGCAACAGTTCGATAAAAAACAAAAACGAAAGTAAAATAATAATTATGTATGCATGTATGATGTACATATGTACACATGTACACTATGGTTATATATATGGATAAAAACATTGGAATGGATGCATGGCATTTTTTGTAAACAAAAATAATAATTGTTTTATCTTTCAAAACGGGGAAATATAATTTTGGAGTGCAATTTTACAAATGAACACAGCACCGCTTACAAAAACATTGATTGTTCATTTTCGTTTGCTTGTATTAAAGTTTTCTAAATTTATATAGTGTAGGTACATGTAGCAAATTGTGAGCATTTTAAAAGAACAACGTGATTAGTTTAATTGCTCACTAGCGTGACGCTATCGAAATTCTTGAAAAAATTCACTTTGAATTTATAAGAATATGCGCATACCTATAAAGTTTTCCTACAACAGTTGAAATTTACACAAATTGTAACAATAAAAATTCTTTTGGTATACTTGCATCTATCACTAATTTGCATACAAGAAAATGTATCAATCAATGCAAATATAACAAACAAAACTATTGATTAGGGTTAAGGCAAAAAGTAAATTTGGCTCCTGTTACCCCAACGAAACGTTTTTTTCTGTCAAATGAACAAGTAACCCTTAACATGTGGACTCTATTGGCAAGAGAACTGTCGCACCTATACTGTTCACTCTAATAAGCTGCCCAATGGAGACTATCTAATTGCAGACAGAAAATCTATGACAACAGAACTACTTATCTGCCACTAATCCGTCGCAGAAATCTAGACAGATTTTGACTTTCCGTTTGTCAATTAAAAATATTGTGTTTCTTCTTCAGCAAAAAAGGTTTCACTCAAACCACTTTTCTTCATTTTGAAGTGTTCTAGCTTTTCTAGTTTTCTTAAATAATTTTCACCAAGCAAACTCCAAATAATTTACTTTTAAACGACATGTTTGCAAATGATCTTTTATCACAGACAGATGACCATGACCATGACGACAGTTTTTTGACAGACTGGAAAACAGAAACTGAAAACTTTCTCTCCTAATGGACGGAAATGTATGGAAGAAAGGAAGTATCTAAAAAGAAACGAGTATTTTCTGTTTCCATAGTCAGATTGAAGTTTTCGTCTGTAAAATGCGGTACGGAAGTGTCTGACAGACAAATTTTGGTCATTTTTAGTCAGCTGTCAAATAAAAGTAAAATGAATAAGGGCGAGAGTGAAAATTAAGAGGAGACCGCACCAGACGGAACTGAACTTCCACTATATCACTAGTTCAGTAGAGTACCGACAATGCCATTACTGTCGTTAATGCAGTTCTGCTCCAGCGAATTGCGATTTAACTCATAAAATTTTATACAAAGAATAATAATTTTTGTATTATTGCAGTGCATTTCTGCCTCAGTGCGGTCTTGCCTTAAAGTAAAATTTAAATAAAGGGTGATTGTCACTTTATCTTTGATAAGTAGGTATGTTCAGAAAATGGAAGTCTTAACAACAAAGAACATTCAACTATTATTTACAATTCCCTTTTTGGAGGCAGGAACACAAGGGTTAAGACATATTACAAGAAGACAAATATAAGGACTACTCCAGTTCCATATAAGCATATATATACTGTGAAAATAGATTTTTGCTTTATGATTTTTTGTAAACTTTGTAATGAATGTAAAACATTTTAAATCAAATAATAAAATCTTTAAATCTAATCTAAATCTACTCTGAAAATAGAGCTTATTGAAGAGAGCGAAAGGCTACAACTTCTTGTATTATCTTCAAGATTCCTAGTCCTAGACGTATAAATGGTGTGCTAAGTTTAATGAAATGTTATAAAAGCTGTATACAATCAAGTTAGAGGAACCATTTTGAATTGCTTTTAAATGGTTATATTTGTTGGTTAAAGTATGTATAATCTTTTTTTATCAGCAATATCAAACATTTAAAAGTTGTAAATCCCCTTATTTTTCTTAAACGCAGAAACCCAATAAAATTTGTTTTATTATTTATGTAAGTACAAAAATGTTCCCATGCAAAATAAGAATGTGTGAAGTTGATTAAAAAAAAATCTTTATCTTTTAATATTTATTTTAAGAGAATTGCATTTGAATAAAGAAAGCACACGAATGAATTTCAAAGCAAATCTTTATAATATTGACTTTAAAATGCAGATATCGCCCAACATGTGTGAATGTGTGTCTTTATTCAATTGTTAAAAGTCTTGTGCATATTGGCATAGCATCAAAATAAATGTGGCAACCAAAGAACGCAGAATACAAATAAGAAAATAAAAATTATATCCCGCCTCAGATCCGTGATCAACCAATTTGATTTACGAAGAATCGATTGTAAATAATGTATATGAACGTCCAAAAAAAGAGAATTTATATCGGATGAAAAAAAAAGTTTCACAATGTTCAAGCATCTGTTCCTTTGATATTGGGATGGTTTTCTTGTTTCTTTTTATTTTTTTTTATTCCAGCAAAATAAAAAAAATATTTGAGTGCCGGTTTCAAGAAACAGTTACCTAGTACACACAATGACGTGCTCTTCATTGTATGTATGTAGCCCCAATTATGATGAACCTTATCAACTTTGCTGAAATGGGGCACTACCCAACACATTCGAAAATGTTGGGTCATAAAATACTTTTTGGAATTTCGGCTCATTGTGTGTTTAAAAATGGGTTTTTATTTTACGGCGAAATTCGAATTTAGTATTTCAACCATGTCCGAAGAAATTCGGTGTTGTAGGTACTACCTAATTGTGCAATGCTCTTGTGAGATGATAAAATTATGTGTTTTCTTTTGAGTTTACTTCACAAAAAGCTTTCACTTTTATTCTTAAGGGCAGATATATGAATAAGAATAAGCTTTTCACATCGAGCTGAAAACACGGTTTTCGTTGAAAACCCCCAAAACCTGAACGAAAACACAAGTTTTACCATTTATTTTTACTAAACACAAGTTTTCGAAAACAACTAGTTTTATATAAAACCTGTCGAAAACTTGTCGGTATACAAAGCAAACACACCTAAGTTTGTTGTAATTCTTTCAGAACACACCTAAGTTTGTTGTGATTCTTTCCAAACACACCTAGAAAGCGCATAAACGTAAAAAAAAATCAATCAAAGCATCGAAAATATTTTCATTTCAAAATTTGATAGTCAGTTGTAAAAATGTAAAATTTTCAGGATTTCGTAAACTTTTAGCTGAAAACCGGGTTTTCGGCTCTGTTATGTGAAGAAAATCCGTCAAGCCGAAAGAAAAACATGTTGGGACCTCAGGTTTTTGAACACGCTTTTTCTTTCTTCTTTTGTTTAGCTTAACGGTTTTTTAACTGTCAATCGAGAGAATTTCATGTTTGGAATGAGTGCATTCACACTTATACGGGGTACACATTTATCGATCATGATCGACGAATTTCGACTGAAGGGGCTTCTTGTTGGATTTATTTGGTAGTGTGTGTACATAAATACGTCAAACAACGGTCAAAATAAAACTGCGCGATTAAGTCATTTATGATTTTTCATTAACGATAAGGTTGTGAAATTTTTGCAAATGGCTGCGTGTCAAATCTAACTATTATTTCGCATTTTTTAGAAGAATAGCGTTCATTACAAACACAAAATATCTTTGGTACTCTGGAGGTTTATTTTGACTGTCTTGCCCTTTAGACCACCAAAACTTCCTTTCAAATACCTAATAGCTAGAAGTATTACAATTTATATAGCAAATGTTGACGTTTACTTAGCTTATTTTTACTTTACAAATATCAAAGTAGAATTGAAATTATGCCGCCATGCAAAACAATTGTAGCATCTTCTCAAAGAGCGACGACTCTTGCGGGACCTTGTTTAAACAAATATTTATAGATATATAGTGTTCACTTTGTAAAATCATCTAAGTGAACCTCATTAGTAAGCTAAGCCCCCAGAAAAGAATATGTACATTATATGTAGGTAGTGCAAAGATTCAAAAAAAAAAAGTAAAAGCAGGTAGAAAACCGACAGATACCCACTGTAATGGTTTGTTGCATTAAATTCTATAAAAGCTGCGTCGCCAATAACTTTGAGATTTCAAATACTACGCGCACAAGAGCAATTTCATGCGACTGATGCAAACATTTAAGCGGATTACGTGCTATGCCAATTACAATGCATTTTGTTATTCAAAACATGGTATTAAATAATCGCATGGTGAGGTTTTTCATACTTAGTGCAGGGTGTGTTTTTTATTTCTTTTTTATCCTCACTGAGAGTCATGTCAAGTATCAAGCAACAGACACTTTATTTATAGATTTTAATGAAGTCGTCGAACTGCATTTGCTATATACAATTAAAATGTGTTATCACTTTTTTTTTTAGATGGCAATGAGCAAAATTGTTAAGAGACTTTACATTGACATATTTAGTTAATAAATTAACAAAGCTTCTCTTTTTTAACTAACAAAAGGTAAACTCATTGCATTCGAAAACTAACAAAAATATGAACACGAACAGACATGTGATCATAATATCACGTTTAATAAGTTCATAGGTGCATACATATGTACATTTAATTAAAACAATAATTGAGAAAAAATAATAAACAGGGAATTTCGTTAACCTTATCATTTTGTTTAGCAACTGTCACTAAACGTCTACACCAGAGACCCAGACTGCTGAGATAAAACTAATCCAGAATACGTATACATATCTTTTTTCGCAAATAAATTTTTGTCTTGTATTTAAATGTGAAATACAACGCTTTTAGGTTGGCATTTTAGAGTGCGACGGCGACACGCCGGAGGTCTAGTTTCGATGGCCGATTCTACATATAAAATTAAAAGACAGCTATGTATGTACATATTTCAAACCTTTGCTGAGATATCTTGTTCGGATTTTATTTTCAGTCTACGCCTGCTGAACGCTGCTTTTTTCTGTTGATTGTCAATAATTGGAGAAATGACGGCTAAAACAAACGCAATGCATTAAAATGTATGTTCGATATGATAAGCTTATTGGATTTTTGAACCGACTTTAAACACGGTTTCCTAATTTATCAACGTATCCAGCGTATAAACGTCAAAAAAAAAACAGCTGTTGTAACTGTGGACCTCCTAAGTCGAAAAACCACTTGATACCAAAATGTATTCGAATTAGATGCAGTTCTGACTTAAAGGGAGTCAACTATATTATGATATTTTGATGGTTGTTAAAACAAAGTGAAATGTCAGACGAAAACTTGAAATGATCGGTGGAAATACTTTGCCGGTCTTGGCAAACTTTTTGCAGGAAAATGAGTTTTCATCTCGGTGTGAAAACCTTAAAGCTCTCAAAAGGTTCAAAAAGTGTGATTTCATTCCCTGATTGCATCTTAATAAACAGTAGATCTTGTGAAGAAGTGCATATCGTCTAGCTGCATAATTATTGTCCCTTCCATTCCTGTTGAGTATCTAGTAAAGGTAGTTTTACACTATCCCACAGTGTAATACGACATGTCAAAAATGTGTGAAAAAACAGGTGTATAATAGTGTGGAAACAAAATATGACAGTGCAGATCTCATACAATTTGACATGTGTTTAGATCTGAAATATTTTTTTAGGATTGAATGTAAAACCATCACACATTCCTTCACACTTTTTTTTTGACATGTTGTACTCGTACTACACTGTGGGATAGTGTGGAAATACCTTAAGTATCTATATTAAACCAGGCCTTAGCCATTGTAAATTTTCTATTTATTATATTGCATAGGTACCTACTTAAAAATAATCTAGTCAATTTAAAAAGCTTTTACAAGATATTTTAACTTTCGTAAATTAATCGTCAATATGTTAACGGCCCATAACATCTTAGGAATAAGCAAACATAAGCTTATGTTCAACTTAATATTGTAACTTTGGGTTCATAACTAATTATCTACGCAGTGTGTATACGCACAAATAAGTTTCGCCAGTTTTACAATTAGGTAAGTGGCTCACTTAAATGCCTTTTTAAAGTGTAACAATCACGCAACTATAGTATGTTAATCTGCTTTGATAGTGCCCAGTTGTCTGGAAGGTGCCTAAAATTTTTAAGTATTAATATTCAAACAATTGTCACCAGTGTCGAAGCTGCCGAAACTTGATACCTACACTGGTGCACTAATGTAATAAGGTAGGTACAAGAAGAACAACTGTCAAATGTTTGTCTACGTCTGTTTTCAAAAGGGAACGAAACTTAGCGAAACAACGTTGGCTTTCATTAGCTTTGTTCGGGTTCTTTTTGTGCCAAAAAATGAAAACTGTCAAATTTTCTCAAACGAGAGAAAAATCTCTCTCATTTACCGAAATGTAAGCGAACACTTTTTGTGTAAATTCTTGATAGACGTCAAATTCGAATTTTTTGATTAGTTAGCTCTTCGCGGTATGAGTCATCTGCAACAACAAATATTTACGTCATTCGCTTTTGACAGAGTTCAAGTTTTTACCAGATGAAATTTCACTGGGTCAAAACTTGAAAATAAATGAACGAAAGATTAGAACAGCTGTTATTTTCTTTCGTTCATCTCTCAGTACACGAACGCTTTTTGTGTTAATGTAAACGTATGAAATCGAATGCAAACTGTTAGATTTTGGTACGCGATCAAAGCTATTATATTTTATTAAACGGAATTGTGAGTACATTTTATTTGCAAATTTAAAAAGTCTCGTGAATGCATGGTTATGTTTATTATAATAATAAACCGAATTTACATTATCTATAGCTTTGTTCGTTTACTTTTTGTGCCAAAAAATTAAAACTGTAAAAATGTCTCATATGAGAGGAAAGAACGAAAGAATAATACCGCTGTTATTTTCTTTCGTTCATCTGTCAGTACACGAAAGCTTTTGCTGTTTATGTAAACATATGATTTTGGTACGCGAACAAAGCTAATATTGGAACAAATTAGAAGTTACCTAATTCAATTTACTTTTCTTTGGGCAAAATAAAAACTGCATAATACATAACCACCAAAAAAACCTCAATTTAGATCAAATAAATAGTACATTGATAAGAATAAAAAAAATATATTGTATATTATAATAAACATAGGTATTGACATTTGAGTCTATTTTTGCCATTCATTTTTAAATTCAAATGATAACATTCATCAAAGGTAAGTCGAGAGCTTTGCTTTGTCTAAAAAGTTAACGCATTTGCCATCACTTCATTATTATCAATGACTTTTATCAAAGTCATGGAAGGCAATCAACCCTTAAACAACTTTGAAGTAGTAAACAACGATTATTGCCTTTGTGAACTGCAATCCCCCATAGAACATGCTCCATGATGATAAAACTTTTGTGATTTATCATCAAAGGCTTTCAGATGTTTTCTTGGAATTAGAATTTCCAAGACCATCTCATCCATGAGTCTATGCACTCAGTGAACATTCTTGACATTAACACTGCTCTTTGATAAAATAAATTAAAAAAAAGAAGAAGAAAATGTGGAGCACATTTTTTTCCACTCATTCAATGTTTTTTTGTTTTGTTTTAATTTATTTATTCACTGTAATTTAAACAAACAAGTAACGATGAATCAGTTAAAATTGCGTGATAAAAGTCTGTGAACACCACAACACTGCTTGCTCTACACTGGGCAGACGACAATTATTCTTTGTCTCAGCTGGGAAAAATAATGATTAAAATAATTAAATCATTTGTTGGGTGAAAAAAAAAGAAAACATTGGATTGACTGAGACATATTATAGATTTTTTTGTTTTGAATTTGTGCCTAGTTGAAGCATCTTTATTACAAACGTTAGATTTTAAAATAATTATTCACCATAGACTAGAATTTTAAGTGAAAAGTCATTCTATAAAAAGGGTACTTAGAAATGATCATGTAGAAAACCGGTTTTAAGAGACCTCTCCTTCCCTAACCACCGATACAACCCCATGCTTACAGAACCCATTTTAACATTATCAACTTTGGTGTCAAAAATCCGAATCAGAAATTTTAAAGATCCACTTGCCACTTGTCAGTTATTTTGTCGCTGAAAAGAGATCAAAAACTGATTTGAAACTCTCAATTTCGTGTTCCAAATTCATTCTCAGTTTTTTCAAAGTGGCACGGGAGGACTATCTTTAGACCTCCGTTTTTTGAACACGCCAATAGTTTGTTTCCTATTTTGCTGTCAACCGAATGACAATGACGTTTAAAATGAGTGCGTTCCAGTTGAAATGTTAGCACTATTATGAAAACTAAGCAACTAAGGTACGCTTGCAAGATTTAAAATATTTGATTTTAAGAGAAACTTTAAAAATTGTATCTCTGCATATTTCATTTCTCAGAATTGTAAAACATGAGTTTTGAAGTAGATAGTCGTAATTTGTATCGTATTGTTCCATCATAACCTTAATCCGAGTTTTATAGGAAAGACATGAAATAAAACTTTAGTGTTTCCACTGCTGAAAAGATTAACAGACAGCACAGTACACGTGTCTAATGGTAAATTCCACGACATTTTCAGATTCCTTCTCAGACTAGATCTAGATTTCCCGATTTTTCTGGTTGCATGGAAAAAAAATGAGATTCATTCGTAGTTCGAATCTAGATTACTTTCTTGGCTTCATGGAAAATGAAAAGTGCTCGAGATCAAATCAAATATAAATCTTAAGTAGTGTCAAAACGAGCTGCGGGAAATTCTGGAACACAGTTTTGGCTTAAGAAATTAAATTAAATACATAATAACAAAAGATGATTTTGACGTAACAAAACACCAAGATGGCATTTGGGAAGTATCCAATCAGCATCCCTGGTACTTCAGGGTACCATGAACTAATGACACTGACGTTTGGAATAACATGCTTTCCAGATTAAATGGGTATGTTTCATTTATAAAACTTATGACGTCAAAGGGATTTAAAGAACATTAATCACGCTATATAGACAAGTTTAAGAGTAGATTTTTGTTAACATGTTTTTTCATGTTGAAGTTGAACAAGAAAAAAAATCTTACCGGGAAAAGTCAATCTTATATGATATTTTTAACAACTATAGGTATAATTTCCTACGCCATGCCATGTCACTGAAACTCACAGAATTCTTATTTCTGACTCTTTGCACAAGCACATGTATCGCAATAAATAAAATTTAACTGTTTTGCAGTAGCTGAGTCACAAGAAAAGAAGGAAGCATTAATAAATTAAACACATTTTTATAGCCCCACTTTTAAACTCCGTTTCAAGAGCTTAATTCGGAGAAAGAAAAAATCGAACGTATCCACGTGCAAATTTTGAGTTGACCTGAATAAAGTAAAAAATTAGCATTTACAGCTTTTATTTCGGCGCAACAAGCTTAAAGCCTCTTATTAATTTTGTGCTGCTATCACAATTCACAATCCCTGATTTGCAATCCACATTTAATTTACACCGTTTTGCTTTGAACCTCATTGGCCTGGCTGAAAGGTTTCTTGTACAAAATCTTGGATATAATTTTGCTGTGCATTTGCACAACTTCTTATAAGCCTCTGATTCTTTGCGTGACAATAATTGAAAACTGATAGCTAGCTAGTGCTAGCCTTACTGTTTAAGCGGCACATAAAACCAAACCGGATAGTTTAAGTGGTAAGTGGTTGGAAAAAATAGGAGAGAAAAAAAAGAAGTCGCCGTGCCGAGACCACAAGTCAAGTTTTCTTTTGTTTTTGTTTTCTGCAAAATCGCAACGAAAATGGTGTTGAGATTTCTTACTCGTATACCTACCTACCTGCCTATGCAGTTATAGCCATTTTTATGTGTTATTTTGTTTTCAATATATTTTTTTTTTAATCGAGATCGTATTTGTTGGCTATGTTACGCTTCGTGTTTTTGTTCAGACAGGTTGATGATTCATGAATCATCATCATCTTCTGATAAATCATTAGATGACGATCTTTTTGTGATAGAAAATTGTGTTGGAAGAATCGTACCTCAACTACCTATTGCACAGCGGACACGACTGCTTTTTTTAAAAGTCATTAACCAGTTCGAACTACCTATGACGTATTTAATTTTATTTAAACCTACGTAATATAAAATGTTCCTTGCTTTATTTGATAGGTGTATTCTGTTTTTAAGTAGCGTTTTTGCTTGAAACGAAGAATTTATAGCAATGTTGTTTGACTGCGAGGCGGGCTACCTGTACCTGCCGCCAAAAAGAACCCATCATTTTTAACCGAATTAGGCTAGAAGCTGAAGTTTCTGAACTTGATTTCATAGCTGAGATTATCTTCTTAAAAAATGTACATAGGTATATTACAAATTATTTTCCAACGGGCGAAGGGATCTCGCTATTAAAGGTTAGAACAAAAACGCATTGTTGACAGATTTAATGTTTAGAAATGCCCTCTAGCGAGCATTTAAATAACATTTAAGGTACATGCACTGTCTTATATTTTTTACTTTCACAGTTACTGGCACAAGAGTATGCATTCATGTGTAAGCCGGCCATTAATTATTCTCCAAGTTCTTGCTACTGGTCCGAAATGAATGCATTCAGTGCTAGCTTCATTATTAGACTAAGTTAAGAGGTGTTTCCTAATTTGATGCCGATCTCGCTATTAAAGGTTAGAACAAAAACGCATTGTTGACAGGTTTAATGTTTAGAAATGCCCTCTAGCGAGCATTTAAATAACATTTATGTAACATGCACTGTCTTATATTTTTTACTTTCACAGTTACTGGCATGCAATTATGTGTAAGCCGGCCATTAGTATTATTTTCCAAGTTCTTGGTTCTGTTCAGAAATGAATGCATTCAGTGCTAGCTTCATTATTAGATCAAGTTAAGAGAAAAGAGGAAACTGCAGGGTGTTTCCTTATTTGATGCCAATTAGTTACGAAAATGATCCATATTCCTTGGTAGACATTAATAAACAAACCATGAAAATTGATCAAGGAATAGATTATTTAGCAAATTAAAATTTAAGCTATGCCCATTCATTAATTTTTTTAACAAACACAACAAAACTTTTTAAGGAAAATTTAATTTAATTTCGTTAATAGAAAGGCTCACACATTAAAAATTTCATCGAAATCCGTCTAGTAGTTTACGAGAATATTTGAATTGAAAAAAAAACGATCCCATGGGAGGTAGGTAGGTAGGTAGGTATACCGTTATAAGACTATTCCTGAAAAATGTAGGTATATCTTTTACCTATAAAACTTATCAGGAAACAATTTCATTTTTCACCTGTTTCAACTTTTCCTGATTGTTTTTCCTAATCGCTATAGCTGGCCACCAAATAGGTGAATCTTTCGGCTCGGTCGTTAACTTCAGTCTAGTTAATAAAATGACTGATACAAGAAAGGGTAGGATCTTGGGAGATGAATGATGGTGGAGGATTTATATGCCAACGGGGCGTTCTCTTTCTAACCAAAGTCAACATTTGTTAACAAAAGTAAAAAAGGCGTTCCCTTAATTCAAATTAGTTACGATTTGTAACTATATGACTCTGCAAATCCAAAACTTACGTCAAAGTGTCAAATAGTTACGATTTCTTACTAGGTACCTACCTACCTATGTATTTCCAACTCACCTCCAGAGAATAATTTAATTAGTTTTAAAAAATGTTAAAAGTAATCGTTTGACAGTTTAACGAATTCTAACAACTTATCGTTCAACAAATCCTAAAAATGACACTTCAAGAATATTTTTTGACATAACAATTATTGTTGACTATGGTTAGTAAAAAGAACGCACGACAGAGGAGATTTATTTCTAGAAGGATTAGCCCTAATTATAGGACTTTTGAACTATATGCTATATGTACTAGAAGCTTACTTTGGTCTATTCATCAAATTTTTTTTGTATCCTTTTCAAATCAGTGATGCTTTAGGCAATTCGTGAAGCTTGTTCACAAATATACCAAAATAAAAACCAAATAGGTATGTCCGTAGGGTTTTCACACCGAGCCGAAAACCCGGTTTTCAGCTAAAAGTTTACGAAAACCTGAAAATCATTCACACCGGACTTTTAAAGTTTTCGTTTGACAATTCATTTCATTTTTACAACTGACTACCTATCAAATTTTGAAATGAAAATATTTTCGGCTGCTATGATTGATTTTTTTTAACGTTTATGCTGAGGTGAACGCGTCGTTGTGATTCAGCCATTAGGTGTTTCGAAAGAATCACAACAAACTTAGGTGTGTTCTGAAAGAATCACAACAAACTTAGGTGTGTTTGCTTTGTATTCCGACAGGTTTTATATAAAACTAGTTGTTTTCGAAAACTTGTGTTTAGCAAAAATGTATGGTAGGTAAAACTTGTGTTTTCCTCGAGGTTTTGGGGGGTTTTCAACGAAAACCGCGTTTTCAGCTCGGTGTGAAAACCCTATAAATTGGTTTTAATACTTTATAGGTATTAACAAAAAGCAGAGTTGCACGATTTAACAACCAACACTAAGAAATCAAAATCTAAACAAAACCCTTTTCAGTTCAAAATCTACACTTCAACTTCAACTCACTTTGGGAAATTCTAAAACTGAACTTGTTCAAAAAACTTCGCCAAGACTTACCTACCTATACAGAAAAAGAATTGGGTCGGAAATAAATAAATCAAGCCCCAAACAAAAGTGCCGGTACGGCCACCAAAATCCTAAATGCTTTACAAAGAATGCTATAGCCTAGGTAGACTTACCCTAACCCTATATTTAAATATTCCTATTTTCATCCTGCTTTGCTTATCCCAAATTGCAGGTTTTTTTTTTTCTCGGAAAAGCATCTATTTATAGTTCATGTACATACATGTGTGTACAATTGTATACATGCACAAGTAAACTGAATACCGTAGGTCCACTAGGTTCAGTCTTTAAGTAGGTTAACCCGAAATAGAAGTTGGTGAGGAATGATTATCTCTTCCTATGCACTTATCTTCAATCCTGTTTTTATAATCGAAAAACTAAACAAACAATATATTCGATTATTCTTATCACATCACACTTTGATAGCATATGAATTAAATTAAATTAAAAATAAAAAAGAAATAAATCATGCATACCTATTTTATTTTGATTTATTATCCACAAAATTAAAAATTCACACAAGACAATTATTATTCTTGGAAAATAAAAATTTCCAATCAAATAATCCCTTCACGATCGCCCCTTCCGGTATGCAATCGGCTTCGGCATGTAATGACAGTCCGTTCTCTTATATTACGATCCACAATTCACTATCCCCTGTATTAAAGTATATACAAGCTACATACGTGGGGAAAATTAAAAATCAAAATCAATTCACAATCACAACGCACAAAACAGCACTAGGTTTTTCTTTTTTTATTCCATTTGATTTTAAAAACATTAAGGTTTTGATATGCAATTTTGAAAAGAAAATATCACAATTTACGGTTTTTTATTTCTTATAAACACCATCGACATCCGTTGTAGTCAATTTTTAAAAAATACAATTGTTTCGAGACACTATATCGCATTTCACAGTATGTATGTACATGCACATCTCAGATTATGGCCCAATATACTTTGTATACATATATGTATATATGTACATAAGGTTTCGTATGTATGTATATATGAGAACAGAAAACCCAACCGAAAACTCAAACTCAACCTCTCGCAACGACAACGAGGCGACTACAATTTTAAAATTTTATTAAAAATTCACTGACACTGCGTTTGCCATTGCTTCTCACTCCATTGGAATTGGAATCATGGGATTCGAATCGATTTGAATCCGAGCGAAAAGTGAGGATGTGGAGAAAAAACGAAGCAGAAACTAACGAAACAAAGAACAAAAGAAGTAAAGAAACGAGTTAAGAAAAAAAAATGGATAAAACAAAGGCACAACAAAAAAACGGCGACTATGGAAACTAGAAAAAATTATATTAAAACAAATTGTTTAGATTTTGCAAATGGTAAATGGCTATGGCATGGCATGGCCAGATAAACAATATGACGATTTCTGGAATTATGTTTTACCTCTTCTTCGGCGCTGGAAGTAGAAGCCGAGGCCGACGCCGAAGTTGTCGCCATCAAAAAATTTAAAATTATTTTTTTTTATTTTGTTCAGTTCAGCTGCTGTTGCCTTTTTTCCAGCGAGAATAAATTATTGAAGAAAAATAAAATGTCCAAGAAAGAAAAAAATTTCCCTTTTTTTGGGACTTTTTTTCTTCTCGTTCCACAGAGCACAGCACAGACTTTTTGTTATGTTATTGCTTATGGGTTCGGTTCACCGATAAACGATAGTAATTTGTTATTGTTATTCGTATTCAATTTCTACTGAATGGAGTGCGGATAAAATAAATTGTATATTTTATCTGGTAGATAGGTTATATCTGGAAAACAATGCGCTCTTTCGTACGAAGGAAAAAGATGCGATGCGGCAGCGACCGTATCTGCGAATCAAACTAAAAATTCATTTTTCATTTATCAGGTTTTCCTCTGGTATATTGTGAAATGTGAAGTTTTTTGATGATGCGGGAGAAGAAGCATCATCACAATTATTTTCTTTTTTCCCCTTTTTGCTATTGTTATTGGTTTTTGTTGTTGTTGGATTGTTGTTTTTTTGGGGGATGTAAACACACAACCAAGCAAGAACGAAAAGTCAGACAGACGTAATACGTTGCGATAGACACTGACAGTGGAAAATTGGGATGTTATAGCGCATGAGCATGACCATTCGCATTCACTTCAGTTCAGTATTCAAGTATTCACGACACGAGACACGAACACGACCATTGTTTAAATTCAAAGGATATGAGAGAGATAGAATTAGGGATTTATTTGAAAGCAGCTGGTTCTTGGTTGGTTTGGTTTTCGGTTTCGATTTACAGGTAAAGAAGCGGGAGGGTAAAAAAAAGGGATGATAATTACACTCGTTGATGGTTGAACCTTGCACCTTGAGTTCTAAATTCATTCTTTTTACGTTTGGTATTTGGTTTGACTTTTCGATTTCCCCTCTCTGCTTTAAGTTTCTGTTGCACTTTTTTCCGGTGCATATTGCAAGGTGAATGTGGAAGATTGTGGATAGTAAAAGAATTACTCAATGAAAGTGTTCCAAAACGAGAAAGTTTGCGAGTTTTATAGAGACTGTGAGTTCTTCATTTCTTTTTCTTTGTCATTATTGGGTTCATGTGTTGAATTGGTTATGGCTATGGAAAGGTAGGTAAGTTTCGTTGTGAATGTGAAATTCACAGTGGAAGACCACTGAAAAACAAAGGACTTGCTTGCTCATTAGGAACTTTATTGGGTAAGGAAAGCGCACACCTACATACATCTATGTAAGCAGCAGGGGTTAATTCAAGCGAGTTGTGCAATTAAATTTGTTCCCTATTTAAACAAGAGGGAAAATAATAATTCATATTAAAAAGACATATTTTTATTTAGGTTTAGTTAAGTTTATTTGATTTTGTACGTGCTGAACGCACTCATTTTTTGACAAACCAGAACACAAAATAGGAACGCGCGTTTATTCTCGGAATACCTATATGTCTGCGAAATTCATCAAACCGTTTTTGTTTTGCCTTTGAATATTGGCATGCGATGAAATAACACTCATTAGGCCTTTTTTTTATTTCTCTGCAGTGTCTGAGTTGTCAGAAAAAATAGTATTTTGCTTCAGATATAGAGCTACTATACTCTATTCAAGTAATTTGTTCAGCACATGCCTTATGAGGGAGCTTTTTATCTACCAATGATGCCTGCAGGTAATCCTAATGGCAAACTAAAACAGAAACTGCCTCTGAAATTAAACCCAAACCACTGAACACACAAGAATTGTTGTTGTGATTTTCGATAAATTTGGCCGCACCCATAACCTTTCAGTTTGACTGCAAAAAGCAGACTAATTTTTGTTTCTTTTTGTTCAGTATAACAAAAACAACCCTCATCGTCATCGCACAAAGCACATCTAAAAGGTGTTGCCATGATTTAAAAAAAGGGATCTCGCTACTGCATTTCTATGTTGAGATTTGGATTTTGTAGCTTTTTCAGCTTTTGATTGATAGGGAGGTGTTGTCATTTGTTTTTGTTTTTGTATCCTTTCTGAATAACCGCTTGGTGGTGTGGAAAAAGATAAATAATTTTTGATTTTTTGTTTTCAATCATAAGATGGTAACCCTAATGTATAATTTACTCGATTTGCGGCAATTTACTATGCAAAGTATGGAAACCCTGTGAGAGCTTTAACATGAGACCGATGTATGCAAGCCAATATAGCCAGACTGAGAGGCAAACGTCCTATCTTCCTTGTACTGAACAAATTACTCGAATAGAGTATAGTTACTATCATCAGAGCTTTATCAGAAAAAGCTCTATGAGCTTTAAATATACCTACATATTTGTACATAAGGGTGCTGATTTATAAATAGGTTTCAAAAATAGTTCAGAGCGCTAAAAACACGCTTGGTTCAGAGCGAGATCAATACCCTTAAGATCTGTTAAGAGCTCTATTCTGATTGAAAAACGCTAAGCTTTAAAAGCTTTCTTCAGATTTTATTGTTTAAAGCTATTAGAAACGAAGTTTTGAGGCACTAGAGTGCCACATAGTCAAAAAATATAACTAAAATACTATTAGCTTTGTTTGTTGAACTTTACCCAGGGTCGTCCCAGGTTGAATTGACAACTCCAAGGGTTATCAAAAAATATGGGTTTTTCGGTTCTTAAAACACCACACCACATTTGGGGGGCTGATTGTATATTTTTCATAACGCTTATAATCAACAGTTTCTATTCCGCTTTATGTGTTTGATTTTTATTTACTTTTATCAAAATAAATGCATTCACTTGCATTTATTTTAGTTTCTTTGAAAAGAATTAAAAAAAAAAAATACACAAGAAATGCTTGAGAGAAAACGTCACTTCAACAGCTGATTCTTTACCTAAACCTAAACCCCTGAAAAATTCCAAGATCGACTTTAGCGTGAATTCAGAGCGACCCTAGGTTTCAAAAAAACAGTGAATTTTCTTGTTAGGACGAGTTGAGGTTTCTCAAAAAACGAGTTGTGGCGACCTCAGGGCAACTTCAGGACTCAACCAACAAAGCTATTGTTTTTATTTACAATGGTCGCGGGAATTTCAGTTATCATAAAGTTGTGCTCCTTAAGTGAAGTTTGACTTCAAATCAAAACCGGAGATTCTGCTCCCAGAATAGCCAGAAGATTTATTTGTGTGCCAAAATGACAGATTTAAAGGATATGCACGGGCGCTTCTGGAGAGTGAATATTCGCAATAGAATACACTTAAAATACGCAGAAATAACCACTTCAGTATTATAATTCTGAAGTGGTTATTTCTGCGAATTTTGCTCCGAAAAAGTTTCAAGTCGATAGGTAGTGTTAAAATCTTCTATGGGCATTCTTCAAAATTAATAGAACTCATTTAAATTATTTATTATTGATATATTTATTCAAAGGATTTTAAAAAAAATGAGGAACTTTCAATTTCGTTTTTAAACCCGTGTTGGCGCTTTCAATTCACAAATACGAATGACGAATTTCAAATAGAAAACGGTTCGAATCAGCGCAACCACTTTACTTCAATTGAAGTAGATCTGCTTCTTTTTATCGAAAAAATTTTAAATCTACTTCCTACTTCGCACCATCACCAAAATACTGAAATCTGCTTCATTTTAAAAATATCTGTTTTAACCTACTTCAATTTTACAGAAAAAGGGCGAAATCTACTCCCTTTTTTCCATTTCACTCTAATTTTTGTTTTACATACTACACATGTAGAAATGAAGATGAAAATATTTATTCAAGTTATCAATTAATATATATAAGAAGTCGTAAAGACTTTTAGTTTGGTTTTCGTTTGATTGAATTAAGGCTATTTAAAAAAAAAAAAGAAATTAGAGGGTGTCCAAACCCAAGTTTTTTTTCGGGCTGTAGCTCACTGATTTCTAGGGAAATATTGGCCTTAAGTGATATAATCGCTTCCGTATTGTTGGCATAACGTCGGTCCTTCACGGTTTCCCACAAAAAAGTCGAAAGTAGTCACATCGCAGCTCCGAGGCGGCCAAACGATAACACGATTTTGGAATTTAATGAGCAAAAGATCGATTGTAGAAATGGCTGTGTTTCATAGCGCGTTAAACTCCATGAAGCAGAGGTCGTCCAAATCCATGTCTTCACATTGCTCTGTAACACCCACCGTTGACCGAAACGTTGTTCCCAGCCTCATTTTCGAAGAAAAATGGTCTAATGAACTATGAACCCATCATTCACAATCTGCACCAAAATTCCACACTCCTTGTGGATGCATTGGCTTCTTGACAACAACGGGCGAGTTTTTCCGAGACATTTTGTTTGTTAACGTATCCGCCGAGATGAATATCCTTGTCAGAAAAGTTGATTTTTCGCCGAAAATCGTTGTCCAATTCAACGAACTTTCACATCATTCACTTTGGAAAGAAGTTTTCAATATTTTCCAACGCTGTTCAAGCATAAATCCACTCATTTCGTTCCGCGGAGGTATGATACTGATTATCTTTCAAGATTTCGAGCGGGAAACAGCTGTCAATGTCAAAATAACCTACGATTTATAAATAAACCACTAAATAGCCCACCCTAGATGCAGATTTTTATAAAAAAGGTTAATTTTGAAATCTACTTCGATTTTTTTTCAATCTACTTCACTTTATTCTTCAAATCTGCTTCGATTTTTTTTCCTGAAGTGGTAGCACTGGTTCGAATCCTTTTTGAATTTGCCGTCTCCATTGTGCTGTGAATTGTCTCGCTCTCGGCGTCTTTATTAATTTTCTTTGTGCGTTGCGCTCGTTATGTTTGTTGCTTTGCCCAAGGATTCTTCGTTTATTTTTTCGTGTGGTTTGTATTTCACCATTAGATGTCGTTCTTGGGGTTGATGGCAGCGTTGCCAACAGGTAGAATGGTTGTGATTCTAATATCTGCCCTTGATGTTAAATGTTAGAAACTATGTTTTAAAAAGTAATAACAATAACAATTAAGCAGGGACTATTGATAACCTTGTTAATCCTCTCTGAGTCCACATCAATGTGACTTTTTAAAAGTTTTAAATTCCACCATATTTTATTTGACACACTGTACTCATTAAAAAACTTCCTCCTTTCACACATTGAAGAAACAGTCACGTCGACGTCATAAGAATGCAAATTAATAGAATTTTACAACTCATAGTTGCGTTATTAGTTTCGTTGAAATAGTCTCCCTCATAAGCTAGATGATAATGATGACTAAGGCTATGGTGGAAAGATCACATGGTTTTAATAATGTGTACACATAGTACACACAATTCCTATAGTCACTAATTCCCTTCGTCATTGCATTTTAATATCAAAAGTTTGATGCAAAACTGGTTGTAATGTAGAGTCTTGCATTAAAATGAGATGGGCGTTGTTGTATAATATATACATTTTCTAAACTCATTTTCAAAATTAAATCACACGCGACAGATGATAGTTGCGAAGAAATCGACGGTTATTGACTTTTACTCGTTTAATCCCAAAAACATAAACGAAACGTTTTGGAAGCGTGACAAGAAACTGGTTTTCCATTTGTGGAGGCAGCAAGAGACTACCTATGTATGTGACATCTTTTGTTTTGCCATACAAAATTTATTCGGCGCTAGGTGTTGCTATATTGTTCAGTAGGTTAAGTGTTTGTCAAGTATTCAATCAATGTTTATTGTTGTTAGAAAAATGCACCTCGCCTTTCTCTTTTAGTTAAAAAAAGGTATGGAAAAACATACATTAGTATGCATGTGTTAAGTAATATTATCAAACTGTTTCACTCTGACACTGCTTGTCACTTTTGAATCTGTCAAATCTATCTATCTATATTAAATCTACTTCTAGTATTCTGGAGATGAAATTTGTCTATGTACCTAGCTATTATACCTAATATAAATTCTAATCTCTAAAGATAGCAGTAGCCTAGTAGCCAGTGATTGCAACAGTTATTACTTTCCTATTCATAGTACTATAGTTTATATAGCAAATGATCCGGGTCTATTCGGAAAACAAGTTCAATTTCTTATGGTTGGGGGTAAACTGCGAGTTACAATTTCAATTCACATCAAACCTTCAAGTTTACGCAATCGTTCCTAGTCCCATCATTACTTGATCGAAGACGATTATTTCAACATCTTATTCTTCAACATCTTTAATGTTTTCCCGGCCTAGTTAACTAATTTCCCATACATTTTTAACCGACTTGTTTCTGTAAAGCACTCGTATATGTCGACTTGAAAACGAGTAGGGTTCCGAGACACAAACTTCTGCTGAGTGCGAATTGACGCTCCCAAAAAAAAAATCATATGGGTTTCTGTCAATAAAAGCGTGTTCAGAAAAGCAACATCCTCATTCTATGTGAACATGATTTTTGTATTGAAATTATCAAACTTGCTGTCATGAGAATAAACAAATAATTTTCTTGATGCGCATGCTTGGCAAAGATGCGTTTCAGATAAATCAGTTGAATAAAGAGGAACTAAGCCTACATTATTTACATATATTATGTACTTAAAAGTCTTACATATGTACATAATTATTTGTGCTCAGATTGCTTTTTTGTTTTTGTTAAGATGGCAGATAGGGTTGATTAGACCTCTGTGTTTGAATGTTTTAAAATGTCAAACGAAAACGAGTAAATGTTTTTATACGAATAGATAGCCAAAAATCTAATTTGCCCAAAAAGAACGCCACCTAGCATTTTTTACACCGGCAGCGCAAAACTGTAATGGAAATGAAAAATGCGCTATTCTCAAAACTAAACGAACTATTTCGTTATTTTTCAAAAAAAAAAAATCATAACAAAATGAACACTTCCTTCGTTCCCTTTGTGCAAAATTAAAAATGACAAAACTTCTCAAAAAACACTTTTTTTGTAAATTCATTGGAAAACGTCAAATAACTGAGCCATTTTAAGTTTTGTAAGGGTATTATACCGATACCATTTTGTTGAATTTCGTAAACGTCATCCACGGTGCAAGTTTTTACCACAATAATGTAACCGTCATTTTCTTTCGTTCATCTCTCAGTACACTGTACACAACGCTTTTCGGGATAACTTAAACGGATGAAATCAAATAAAACTGTTTGATTTTAGAACGCGAACAATCAATGGAGGCCAACAACACAAAAGTAGTAGTGTCACTTTAAGTTTTGTCAGAATGTCAACTGTCACGTTTATTTCATTTAGACACAAGGCAGTTGTTGATTTTATCAAAAAGGGCTGTTCCGATTTTATGAGTTGTACCTACATATTGGGCCCTATCATGGTAGACGATCGGAGAATCCTCCGACCGGGAAAATGTTCCGATCGGAGCATTTATTGTGTTCATGGTAACCGAATCGGAAGAGAAATACAAATGCGTACCGACGCGCATACCATGGCATGAGGAAAACAAAAAAATAAAGTATGAACCTCCTTTGTAGTCGAATAAAACTGCACAGCGCAGCTGTATTTTTAGGGGATGTTTACGAATCCAAATAATGCACTACCAATAATAATGTGCTGACTGCATTAACCTACTTTTAAATAATAATTAAATATTTGATGAGATGGTATTTTCCTATAAATTACCAAGCTCAGCACTTTTCTTTGTATAAATAGACTACACATTTTGTCATTTCTTCACTCTTGCAATATATATCAATAAATATAAAATTACTATCCCCCTACCCAAGGTAAGGTGGTGATTTTATGGAAATATATAAGACTTGTGTCATTTCTTAAACAAGTGGTCCTTCGAGTCATTTTTAAACTCAAAGGGTTATAGTTAACCTATATACATATATATTATAGACAAGTGTCATTTCAAATTCAAAGGGTTATAGTTAACCTATATATATATATTAACCCAGTGGTTAAGCAAACAAAAAAATAAACAAAAATTCAAAGGGTTATAGATAACCTGCAAGATGTCATCGTCCAGCTGGAGGAGGTTAGAGTTAACCTTACAAAGCTGGGATTAGAGAGGCGTACCCTGGAAACACTCTCAAGGCAGTATAACAAGGCAAAGAGCCTTCGGGATTCCATCGATGCAAATTACGACATTTTGATAGATCAAAATCAAGACACCACCTTACCTTGGGTAAAAACTAACAAAGAGATTGATAACAAATTTGCGAAGTCAAGAGTCAGCAAAATTCGAAAAACTATCCACCCCAATCAATCTTCTGAAAATCCGGCAGATCCAGCCTCACGCGGACTTACACCAACTCACTTAATCGACTGCAGATTCGAAATCTCCCAATTCAACATATCAAGACTTCCTCCAACAAAAATACTGGCTAGCCTGCTTAACACCATTTATTGATTCTGACGGCATACTTCGTAGGAGGGAGGATTTCCCTTGCTAATATTCCAGAGAGCCAACGCCACCAAATTATATTAACAAAATGTCACTTAGTGGACTTGATCGTTTGCCAGATTCACCATGATCACCATCATAGCGGGAATTCCTTGACAAAGCACATAATGAGAGAAGAATACTGGATCCCTGCTATTAAATCTCGTGTAGAGAAATGTTTTCGATCCTATCCAGTTTGTATCTGATGGAAGTCTAATCCCATCAAGCCGATTATGGGCGATCTACCACCTGGGATACCATTTCACTATATAACTCAACGTAGCTTCAAGAACCCTGTAATCGATGCTGGCCATATATCTGAAAGTGTTGGTCCAATTACAAAACGCTGGTTACAAGTACAGCAGCAATTTTGGAATAGATTTCACCAAGAATATCTCCAACGTCTACAGAAAAGAAACAAATGGAAGTTTGCAACTCAAAACCTTGGTATCGGAGATGTAGTATTACTTCAAGAAGCGAGCGTTATGCCTACAGACTGGAAAATGGGTCGAATCATTGAATGCTATCCTGATGAAAAAGGCAATGTGCGCAGAGTTGATGTAAAGACAACGAATCGGGAAGTTTCGATTGGTCCTAATATTTCCAGATGACACTGAGGGAAAGTAAGCCCTAAGAAGAAGAAACCGGGTGCAAAATCGCACGACTACGCTGCTTACACGTGTTATTTTGCTTTGGCTTTCCCTTACTTATCCAGAAACTAGCGCTTTTTCCATTCAACCTCTTACTCCTGGAGTTAAAATTCATGATGAAACTCTTCGACCTTGAATTTTCGGTGGAAACTTCTCTGAATATCACTGCAGATTTACATGCTATTGACACTATTCTTCAAGATTTCAAAATATTTTGCAATCAATATGACAACACTAAATATAGCCAATTAAACCAACATTGTCAGGCTGTAGAACAAGCTCTTACGTTAGAAGCCACGAGAATTTAGGAAGGCATAATCGCAAGCTATCCCAAAGGACGACCAAAAGGCGGTGCCATCCCTGCGGTAATGAAAGGACTTGTTAAATACAATCAGCTGGAACAACAAATTACCCAGCTGAAAAACAAAATGAGTAAGTTCTCCTATGTCCTATATAAAAACAAATATCACCGACTTAGAGTTTAAAGCCGTGGATACACAACTTGATGAGCTCATAGAGCAGCAGCAGCTGCTTCGCGTTCAGGAGGAAATAAATACCTACTCGTCGAGCATTCAGTTACACATCAGTTCCATTCAGGCTAATCACCAAAACATCGAAAACATTCGCCCTTCTACTCAACTAATGGAGCACGTCAGCAGAATGAACAAAGCTATTCTCCTAGGCAATGGAAGTCTTGTACAGCAAATTATGATTAGTTCAGACAACGGAACATTCTTTAAGCCATCTCAAGCCATAGATCTGGGCAACGGAATATACGAAGACGTTAAGGAGAAGCAATTAGATGAGTGCTGGAAGGAAGTCCTCAAAATTCCCACTCGTAATTCATTTTTGACAACCTGTAACACCACTAAGGTCAACACCGAATACAATATAATTCATCTTTTTAAGGGTTATCTTGCAGTCATCTACAGATCAAAAGAAAATAAAGTTAATTTGATGTGCACTGACTCTATCATTCCAATCATAACAAAGGTAAACGTCGTACGATTCCAAGGTTGCACTATTTCCAGCAATTCATTGCAGGTGGTTTCTCCAATGGAAGATGTCGTAAAAATTATTACTGATAACGCTACAAATGTTGCAGATAATTTGTCACCGCCAAGACTTGCGATACAAGAACGACTCCCAAACGACCCACGTATTGCTTTACTTAAAGCAGAAATTTCAAATGAACTTGAGGATGCCAATGGGATCTCCCTGGACCATCAGTACTGGTACTTGGGAGGCGCTTTATGTACCATTCTCTTTTTGTTTACAATTATTTCAACAGTTGCTATTCAGAAAACTCTTTGTAAGACAAGAACAATGGATGCCAATATAAGTTACCTCAGCAAGGAAGACAAGATACCTGGTAGCTGGGCACGGACACACGCCAACACCAATGATCCAGTATCCATTACTATCACCGAAGCAAATTGACTAATTTTGCACCTTTTTCTGGCGGGAGATTGTTTACGAATCCAAATAATGCACTACCAATAATAATGTGCTGACTGCATTAACCTACTTTTAAATAATAATTAAATATTTGATGAGATGGTATTTTCCTATAAATTACCAAGCTCAGCACTTTTCTTTGTATAAATAGACTACACATTTTGTCATTTCTTCACTCTTGCAATATATATCAATAAATATAAAATTACTATCCCCCTACCCAAGGTAAGGTGGTGATTTTATGGAAATATATAAGACTTGTGTCATTTCTTAAACAGGGGATGAAATACATAACACAAGCAGAAAGCCTCAAACAAAGGAAAAATAATAAAAAAAAAAACAAATACACACGAAATTAAATAGTTTGTATTTTTTTATTACCATCCGACAAAAGTCCGCAAGTAATTTGCTGCCGGAGACAATCGAGAGAAATACAAATATAAAAAAGCCATGCATCGCATGAATTCGCTGTGCGTCACTGTCATTTTGACATTTTCAACGCATGCTTTATTATTTTTCGGATGTGTGTCCGATTTATCAATCGGAGAGGTACCATGATACAAGATTCGTACATTTCGTCCGAATTAGAGACAATTTTTTTCCGATCGGTTACCATGATAGGGCCCATTACCATTAGGTACCTCTGTTCGCGTACCCAAATGAAACTGTTTGCATTCGATTTCATACGTTTACATTAACACAAAAAGCGTTCGCGTACTTAGAGATGAACGAAAGAAAATAACAGCTGTTTTATTCTTTCGTTCATTTATTTGCAAGTTTTTACCCACTGAAATTTCATCTGGTAAAAACTTGAACTCTGTCAAAAGCGAATGACGTAAACAATTGTTGTTGCAGATGACCTTAACCGTGAAGAGCTAACCAATAAGAAAATTCGAATTTGACGGTTTTCAAGTTTTTACACAAAAAGTGTTCGTGTACTTTTCGGTAAGTGAGAGATTTTTCTCTCATTTGAGACATTTTGATAGTTTTCATTTTTTGGCAGAAAAAGTACGCGAACTAACATATTATGTAATAATCAAATGGCTGCAACTGCAATCCATTCCTTTCAATTCAATATCAAAAATTTTCCATAGATGCTTCTGGGGATAGGTATATTTAACCAAAATCATAAGAAACTACATAATGTATAAATACATTAGCCTCAAAGTGGAATTTTGTTTATTTTGGAAATTGATTGCCCCGCGATTGAAAAAAATAGCCTTCAAATAAAAACAATACTAAAATCAATCAAATTTCATCTTCAATGGAATCTTTGAAACGTTTCTGGCAGTTGGTATACCTAAATGAGTTGGTTACACACAAAAAAAGAAAACTAGTCGGGTTTTTATAACCAAGTTGTGGATAATATTAACGAAATCATAAACTTTACGCGGGGACAGTTCAAGGTTAAGACATTTTATGGAGCGCTAGTTAATTTTATGCGCATCATGACGACAACTTTATTCATTTAAGTCTGAGATAATATAATTTATGCAAGTAGTAAATTTTTACTTTCTTCTGTTTTTTTTATGAGAGCTGTCATAATGAGTTGTATAAATACTGTCACATAAGACTGAGAAGACAGTTTGTAAAATTGGGCCAATTGCAGTTGGAAAAGGTCAGATGTGTCAAAAGGTGTTAATTACAGAGTTTACCAAGAATTTTACTCATTATGGTGGGTTTACATTGTTCTGCAATATGTAATCTGTAAGTTTCGAGAAAAGTAAAGTGGGAGAGAGCTATATATACGTGGTTATACAGAAGAGTGAAAAGATAAGCACATAATATACATAATACTCCTTTTATTGATTTAGCAAGATGTTTTGCCTTATTTGTATCCCTCTCTTTTGAACGAGTATGATTTTTATATGTTGTATCCTTCTTGTTTGCAGAAATCAAGATGGAGAACAATGTAAATCCACCATGAGTTGTTTTGTTTGTAAGCATCAGCTCAAATGTTTTAGCAAATTAAAACAAAGCAGATTGGGCTGATGAGGCTCGAAATGACATCTAAGTATTAGTACATACCTATACATTAATACATCTGTCAAATATGTCGGGAAAAGAAAAAGTTGCTTATTCTGGACCTACTACTGAGGCTTTTTTTTAAATAAGAAGAGTCTGTGAGCTCCCAATTGTAATTGAAATGAAATCGTTCCCAAGGTTGATATTGAAAAGACCAGAAAAAACTGACAGCTGGCAGTATGATAAAATAAAAGCAAACCAAAGCAATCATTCGACCCACCGTACAAACACCCAGCACAGTTTCACAATTGAACCTGACACTCTCTGACAGATGTTCACCAAACAACGCTACCGGCGAAACGTGACGCGAATATTTTCTGTCCATTTCTCTTTCTATATACCTACCTATTGTTTTTTTTTTTTTACTATCCCCATCTTCTGCGAGAATTCTAAACTCCCATTCACATTCACATTGATGTCTTGTTGATTAATTGCCAAGTAAATTAGAATTTATGAATACTTCAGCACTTCTCCGCTGCTCCGTTTTGCGTTCAAAAAAGCGGTCAGCTTCAGCTTCAGCTTCAACTTGCGTATTCACACTGGTTTCCGATCTGTGGTATTCAAACAAACAATGGCGCCAGAGATGAACACGTACATAAATGTTATAGAGGGGGGCCATTGACTGGTTCGAAGAAACTAATAATATTTTTTTTTATTTTCATTTTCAATTAATGAGCTGTTGTTAGCTTTATTCAAATTCATCTGTTCTTTCTCTTCATTTGATCAGCTTCAGCAACAGCAACAGTAACACCATCGAACTGAATCTGCTGAATCTAGATTGGAGCAAATTTAATTGAATAATCAAGAAAAACTCATTTAACCAAGTGATTGTTCCGTGTAACTATGTTATTAGCCAGAAAAAAGTGCAAAGGTCTTGAGAGTCTTAGACTAAGTAATTGCAATCCACTTGTCGTGTTTCATGAATTAGCACAAGCCACTTACTTTTTAAAGATTGGTGTGTGCTGACTGCTGACCTTCGCTTCGACGAATTGAAACGAAAAGTGTTAGACTGGTCCACCTCGGAGAGACTCTTGTAAGAGTGGGACGTGGTCATTAATTTTAATATACCTTACCTACCCTATTCGAAATTCAAGCTTTAAGCCACATAACAATAGTGAATGAATCGGTACCTACCTAGTTTTTAACACAGAGAAGAAATTGTTCAAAAAACGTTTGTCTTTTGTGCTACGTTTTTGAACGTTTTTCATCACGCGGAAACAATGCCCTTTCAATTAAATGGACTGCTAGTAGCCAATTTCGTTTGGCAGACATTTTTCGCAGATATAAGGTTCATGATTTTCAGATTTCATTCTCAGAACACTCGTTTTCTAAGCACACCTATCATTCTTTTCCAATTTCCATGCGAAGAACATGACGTTTAAATGAGTGCGTTCACCAAAAATTAGGTATTTTTTCAGTTCGAAGACGAATACAATTAATTTTTAGTTTTAAGATTTGCAGATCAAAATCAGTGTGATAGTTCTCGATTTTCTATTAAGGGTAGTTTTATTTTGATCTTTAACATGTTGAAAAAACTTTAGTTTTTAGGTAAGTTTTTGTTGTCTTATCCAAACACCAAACACAAGAGTCACTGCAGATCTACTAGTGAAATCCTTGAAATTTGCGGACGACATCGTGATACTTGCTGAAACGCCTGGAAGCCTCCAACTAATGATTAACAGAATTGCTGAGTACTGCCATAAATGGAGGCTTCAGGTAAACCTCAGTAAATCGAAGGTTATGATATTTCGTAATAGTAGTGGTGGCCCAAATTGTCGGAATGAAAAGTGGAGATTCGACGATAACGAAGTTGAAGTAGTAAATAACTATGATTACCTAGGTGTCAAAATATCGAGAAATCTTAATCTGAGAAACCATATGGCAGAGAAACTTGCTAAATCAAAAAACGCTCTTAATGCAACGTGGAGGTCGATTATGCATAATAAGGACGTCAATTTCAACTCCAAATTTCGAGTTTTTGAAACAACAGCAAAGGCAGTTATGTGCTATGGGGTCACATCGAATTCGACGAAGTAGAAAATCTTCTGCGATATTTTCTGAAAAGAACGTTGAAGCTCCCAAGCAGTACTGCAAATCACATTCTCATGCTCGAGACGGGTTTGCCTCCGGTTTTTATTTCAACACTGAAAATGCAGGTGGATTACATATTGAAAACGTTATATATGGACGAGAACAGGCTGCCCAGAAAATTAACTGGTTATTTTTAGAAAGAAATTATCTTGGTTCGAGACTTGGAGCAACTTAGCTTCCCATTGTGGCCATCAACTTACTCTCACCGTAAATAGACCAGACCAATGAAAACCTCAACTTTATGGCCTTGTCAGCGCTGTAGATGTTAAAAAAAGAGAGGAGTTCGTAACAAGAGCGAGACAGTCAACAAATAGACGTATTTATGCAATGCTCGACTACAACCTTTCATCCAAAAGCTATTTCAAGGAAGAGTACTCGACCGCCCTCATGTCACTCGTTTTAAAAACAAGAGGAGTTGCTGCCACTCAACTTTATACCACACAGAGATGAACGCCCAGAAATCTGCAGTCTGTGTAATCAAGAAGAAAGAGAAAACATTTACCACTTCCTCTGTAGATGCCCTATCTTAATGGAAACCCGAAGGAGCGTTTTCGGGATGAGCTTACTCGGTGAAGACGAGATGTTCAGTTCAGTATTCTCAACGGAGATGATTGGAAAATTTTATTTCAATTTGTCAAGCTTGCACTTTCCTACAGAAAACAAATCATTAAAGAACTTTTTTTTAAATAAATTTCATACATTAACTCTTCAAAGTTTATAATTGTCAACTGGCAGACGGCTTAGGCCATGCTCGATAATGTTAGTATATTACTATGAACTCTGTTAAACTTAAAGAAAAATAAAACATTTATTAATCTAATCTAATCCAAACACCTAGGTTTTGTCTTCTATGTATGACTATATTCCAACAAAAACCAAGTCTCCGTTTTTAGAACTAAGATTTCGAGATTTCAAATTGGTGTCATCACCAACTTGAAGATTTAACCTCAAATATAAGCGATGCTGAATACATTTTGTGTTATTTATAGCAGTTTTGTTGGATTTAACGAGCTTACTTCGGTGGGTTAGATGGAAATCAGACTTCGAAATCAAAGTATTTCGAATTCAAATCGAAGCATTTTGAATGAAACTGAAAAGCGTTAATTTGGTTTAAACGAAAAAAAAACGGTGTATACGAAAGAAAACATTTCCATTTGAAGTTTGTTAGAGCACATTCAAATCAAATCTGTCACCCTATCAGTGATCAAATCTTTCATATTGATATTCAAACCAGGGGTGGAATCGGCTAAGGTGATTTGTGATATGTGATAGTCACAATATACAAATTTCGTCTGGCTAAGGTGATTGTCACATGTGACAATCACATTTTTGTGACTTTTTCTTGTGACAGCTATTTAGGTGTCACTTGCATACAAAAATAATAATAAATAAAAAATAAACCTCTGACACTAGCTTTGTTTGTTGAACTTTACCCAGGGTCGCCCTGGGTTTTCTTGACAACTCCAAGAGTTGTCAAAAAAACCTGGGTTTTTCGGTTCTCAAAAAACGCATGACGGCTGCTGATTGTATATTTTTCACAACACACAAAATCAAAAGTTTCCATTTTGCTTTATTTGTTCGATTTGTGTTTACTTTTATCAAAATAAATGCATTCACTTGCATTTCATTTAGTTTTATCGAAAAAAATACATGAAAAATCAAATACAGAAGAAAAATACACAAGAAATGCTTGACAGCAAAAGTCACTTCAACAGCTGATTCGTTACCTCAACTCGCCCCAGCTAAATAGCAAGATCGACTTCAGGGTGACTTCAGGGCGACCCCAGGTTTCAAAAAACAGAGAATTTTGTATTGAGGGCGAGTTGAGGTAATTCAAAAAACGCGCTGTGGCGACCCCAGGGCGACCCCAGGGTGACTTCAGGGCTCAACAAACAAAGCTACTGACTTATAAAACAAAATTATTTGCTTTTGCTGTCAAAGATTTGTCAAAGATCTATACTAATGTTGTTTTCGATTGGGAGAAATTAGTTTCTCCTCATGATTAAAGTAAAAATAAAAACAATAAAAAAAAAAAAAAAACAGAAATGAACATTTTTTTAATTGAGATATTTTTCTGAAACGCGTATATGTTGTGAGCAATCACGTGAAGTGACAACTAAATTAATCTTTTCTAAATAAATACATAATTGTCACGTCCCTTAATGTAAATTATGTATATTAAAATTGTTCGAATTGTTTAATTTGAAATACAAAATATATAGAAACTATGACGTTCGTATATATGCGCCTTCAGACCGCATATTTCATAAAAAGCAGAAGAAGTAAGACTCGCAAAACACAACTCCGAAGAGAAACGATTTGTCTTCGGAGTTCTCTCCAATTGCCCAACGGAAAATGACATAATGAAAATAAACAAAATTCCGGTGATCACATTATGCAGACGACCTTTCGATAATAATATAATCTCTACAACCATAATTTCAATTACTTTAGTCGAACCATCGGGTCATCACAAATCTTTAGCTTTGGCCTCACTTTACATCCCATGCAATACTGGGTTAAGGTTGGTTGGTGCAATGAATGATCTTTGTTCCCTGCTTTCCTCTTTCGACTTCTTTATCATAGGGGGAGATTTCAATGCTCGCCATAATTTCTGGGGAGACACAGTAGCGAACCAAAACGGTAACCACCTTTTGTCTTGGTATCAAAATAACGTTTTAGACATGGAAATTATTTACCCAAATAGCCCAACTAGACCTAGTTCTTTGTCAACAGTTGATTTTTTCTTAGTCTCAGCAAACTTAATCGCTCCGCAACACCTTCCTCGTAATTTCGGTTGTATAACAATGAATTCCTTCTCTGATCACTTTTCAGTCTTCCTTGCGATGGAGCTTGGCAGCTTCTCTGCATTGCATTCGGATCCACCCACCAGCATTTCCTTTAAAGACACCAACTGGTATTTCTTTAATTATGATCTTTCCCAGAAACTAAATTCCTTAAATATACCAGCAGATAGAAACCTCTCCAATGTCGAGATAGATAATTTTATACTTTCAATTTCCAACTCCTTACAAGAAATCACGAACTCTCATTCCAAAAAGGTCATAGTACACAGCAAATACAAAAAACTCAGCAATGAAATCTTGAACCTTCTTAAATTAAGGAAAAATTGGAAAGCTCAACTCAAGAGAATATTCCACAGAGAGGGCAATAGAATAAACTCAAACTATAAATCCCTTTCTTCCCAAATAACCTGTCTCAGCAAAATTATTAAAGATCAGATCTCAATTCATTTGAATAAAGACCTCAGAAACAGACTTAAGCAATTGAAACCCTCCCCAGCCGTATTTAAAGAAATAGACCGAATCACGGGCCGCAAGCAATCCTTGGACCAGTCCTCCTCTCCCATTATCTATAACAATATTGTCCATAAATCAACTGCAGAGAAATTAGTTGCTTTTGAAAGTTTTTTCTCCCAACTTTATTCGCACAAGGTCCCGTCATCCACCCCTGAACACTTGATTGAAATATCAACCCGTGTTAGCTCGTTCAAAGCTTGGAATACTAACACCACCTTAACTCAATTTTCTGCAACTAACAATTCCCTCTCAAACTCTTCTGATGAGTTTGCCTCGGAGGATCTCATCAATTCCATTATATTTAACTTAAATAATAAGAAATCGTCCGGACCTGATAACATATCTAACTTTATTATTAAAAAATCTATTAACTCCCTTCCTTTTTTTTTTACTCCTATTATAAATAATTGCATCAATAATGGTTACTTTCCCCTCACATGGAAAATAGCGAAGCTTATTCCTATAAAGAAGAAAGGGAATTCCAACTCGATCGAAAACTTTCGTCCAATATCTATGCTCTCCAATTTAGGTAAAGTTCTCGAAAGAGTGCTCTACTTTAAAATCGAGGATTTCGTCACTGACAATAACATCATTCCAGACAGACAGTTCGGTTTTAAAAAAAAGCACTCCACTGAACACTCTTTAATGCTTCTACAAAATGTTGTTCTGAACAACCTCAGACACAAACGATGCACGGTAGCTTGCTCCCTAAATCTCACCAAGGCTTTTGATCTTGTATGGCACGATGGACTGCTTTCCAAATTGATTGGTTTTAACTTTCCGTCCTTTTTCATTAAAGCCATAATAAGTTTTCTCTCCAGCCGCTCTCTCGTCATCAATTTAGGCCCGAATTTGTCCTCTCCTATTCAGGTCTCGTCGGGAGTCCCTCAAGGCTCCATACTTGGCCCCCTCCTATTCAATATATTTCTCAGTGACTTTCCCCTTCAAATTGAAAACTCAAACTCTACTTTATACGCAGACGACACTATAATCTATGATTCCCATGAAAGACCACCTTCTGCACTACATGGCGTTAAAAATCACATTGAAGCTCTAATCCCATATTTAAGGAAATGGGGTATAAGCCTAAATACGTCAAAGTGTGAATTTGTATGCTTCAGAAATGCTTCTACGAAAGGCCACCCCCTTGCCGTCAAAGAAAGTAAACAGCTCAGTCTTAGTATCGAAGGAAACAATATCCCAATGAAAAGTTCCATTAAATACCTTGGGATTTCTTTACACGAAAGATGGAAGATGAATCCCCATGTTAGACAAGCCCTTAACAAAGGCAAAGCTGCAAGTGCGAAACTAAAATTCCTCCTCAGCTCTCGTGAAGTTGAAGCCAAAACTAAGCTTCTTATTTATAAGACTTTAATTCGACCAGTAATCGCTTATGGGTTCGCGGTTTGGTTTCAGGTTTCCCCAACGGTAGCCGAAGAACTGCAGAGATTTGAAAGGTCTCTGTTAAGGAAATGCACTCAGAAATATAGAAGGCCTTCTGGCAAATGGTTTAGGAACAAAACTCTCTATGACGATTCTGACATTAAGCCACTACTTCAGTACCTGACCAACTTAGCAAAAATCAGACTTCTAAATCTTAGCCAACACCCAAATCCTGTGCTAAGAAATTTATTCGGAGAAAATATTTCCTTTTCTATCTTCGATAGATACTACATTTCTCCGCTTAGTATCCTTAATGAGGGATCTACTCGCTTTTTTGAAATTAATGATAATCACCACTTCCTTTCTGACTTCTTTAAATCAACCAATGTTTTAACCTACAGAGGCTAAACTTTTATATCGCCGAGAGTCAACATACGCTCCTTTTATCAAATTTAAACACTATTTTTAATATTTTTTATTATTAAGCCTTTTGAATCTCACATTTTTGTTCTTTTATGTAAAATAAAAAATAAAAATATATATAATTTTTAAAAAAATGTTCATTATTCTAGAATATAAGTTTCGTTGAATTCAAAAACTATTGTATGTACATAATAGAGTTACTTAACTTTTGAATAGGTACTTTAAGTTTATAACTTTAACATTTGCTCATTAATTTCTTCTCAGCTCATGAATTTAACTTTTCCTTTTCACAATAAAACAAAATGTAAATTCTTTATTCTCAAATTAAATAATGTCAAAAAAAAATATATATATATGTATATATAAAATACTCATTCCATCTGAACTGACAGTTGTTGCGCTGTTCTCTTTGTTGTCGTTTTCTTCTCCCTTTTGTTTTCTAGTTTTAAGTCCCATTGATTCATCTGTCATGTTACATTGAGCAAACATGTGTTTTTTCTTTATTCTCGAACTTTAATTGTTTAATAATAGTTGTGTTTTTTAACTGTTGTGGGCTAAAATGGGAAGACTGTCAAATATTGAGGAGTGGGGATGAAATTCTCTCAGAGATTGAAAATTTGTGAGAAAGTAAATAAACGCGTTGAACACAAAAATTGTGTTCACCGTCAAAAAATTAAAACGTCAAGAAAAAATAAATATTTAACTCGGTTTTTTGTCGTGATTTTCCGAATTTTTAATTTGAAAAATGAATAAAACAATATAAATTTCAATTAAATACACACAGGACGCAAAAACCACGAAAATGAAATGAAATGATAAATAATTTTTTTGTTTTAATTGTCAAATTTGACTTTTGACATTGTTCACAATATCTGCCCAAAGAAATTTCTTGGGCTAAAATCGGCAGGAAGGGGAAATGTCTTACTCTCTCGTGAGCTCTCTCTTCTGCCGAAAACTACCGAATTTGTGTGTAAATAAACAAGATTTGGCAGAAATTGGCAGAAATTCGTAGAAATTGGCTGTTTTCGAGAGATACAAAACAGAACTAATCTTGTGCTACTCTTTTAATAAAGTATTTAATAAGTTATTCTTATTGTCAGCCTGACCAATCCTAAGTCGGCTTTAAAAACTAAGTAATGTAAAAATCAATAAATAATGTACATTTTAAAGTCTCAATAAAAAAAAATATACATACATACATACATTATGCAGACGCACAAAATTATTTTATCACATGTGATTGTCAGAAATGTGACAATCACAAATCACATTAGCCGATTCCACCCCAGGTTTGCTCTTTTTTACTTGCTCTATAGGGCAAGTATTGGTTTCGTGCAGAAAAAAAATCGAGATTTTAATCAAACATGACATTACGATGATAGAGAAGCCCAAAAAAGTGGTTTTCGCCATACCGTTCTTCGGTCTGTCTGTGCGTCTGTGCGGAATATGTGCGCTTTTTCACGTCATGCTACAGCCTAAACGGCTTGACGGATTTTCTTCAAACTTGGTATATAGCAGTTTGAAGAAAAACCACTGTCGAGGTTTTTTTTTATTTTGTTTCTTTCAAGTAACGGTTTTTTTCATTTTGGATTTGCTCGAAAACGGCTCTAACGATTTTGATTAAACTCAGAATTTAACTTACGTAAGATATTTCTAATAAAAAAGCGTTTTTTGTTTTTGGCTTAAATGGTCGTAACGAAAATCAGGTTTAAACGGCTTTTTTTCAAATGGCCATAAGTTCGCAACGGCTTGATTGAATTGATTCAAACTTCGTTTGGCATATAGTTCTTTGTAGTGTTCTATAGGATGGTTTTATACATTTTTCAGTGAAGCCTTTCCAAATGGTGGCTCCCATACAACGAGCCGTTCAGTTTTAGCCAACTTTTTTTAGTTTTGCTCAAAAATGGCTCTAACGAATTTGATTAAACTTTGTGTGATATATTCTTTTAGTGTTCTTAAGAGAACTGCGTTTTTAGTTTTTGGCAAAAAAAACTGAAAAAGGGAATACTGGTCTTAACGTCTTTTTTTCAAATGGCCATAAGTTGTCAACGGTTGCATCGAATTCACTCAAACTTTGTTTGGTATAGTTTCTTTCAGCTTCCTATCAGATGGCATTGATTTTTTTTCAGTTTCTTTTTTTTTTAAATGGTGGCTCCTATACAATTAGCGATTAGATTTTGGCCAATTTTTTCGTTTTTTTCTAATTTACTCAAAAAAGGATCCACCGATTTTTATGAAACTTTAAATATAACATATATAGAATATTTCAAAGAAAACTGCATTGTTAGTTTTTGGCTACACATGATAATAGCGGAAATTGGTTTTAACAATTTTAATAATTTGGCCATAAGCGGACATTTATATCATTTATAAAACCCAAAAGATGACATCTAAATTTTAAATATTAAAAGGTTTCTTAACGTTGCTCCCGTATATCGGGTTTTCCAGTTTCAGTCAACATTTTTTAGGTTTTACCAAATCTTTCAAAAATGAGTTGTTCTTATTGATCGAAAAGTTTGTTTTCATCGTACTATTGCACCAACAGAGCAAGTACGTGCGACCCAGTCGTGCATTTTATTTATTTCTCAAATGAGATAGAAATCTCTCACTTACCGAAAAGCGAACACTTTTTGTGTAAATTCTTGAGAAATGTCAAATTAAAATGTTTTGATTGGTCAACTCTTCTTCATTTGCTTTTGACAGAGTTCAAGTTTTTACCAAATGAAAGTTCACTGAGGCAAAACTTAAAAATAAATGAACGAAAGAATAAAACAGCTGTTATTTTCTTTCGTTCATCTCTCAATACAAGAATGCTTTTTGTGTTAATGTAGATAAACGTATGAAATTGAATGCAAACTGTTTGACTGACGCCAACAAAGCTCATGTCTTGAATTCAACTCGGTAATCAAAAAGATATCAATGTATCCCTAAGTCCTAAAGATAGTCTTCGTCGTTGGAACAAGCGGGCTTTTTTCCAAACAATTCTATAATGCATTTTGACTTTTATACCAGTTTTCTTGATTAAATTATCTGTAGCCATATGCAAATACGAAACGAATGCGATTGATTCAAGTGCACTGCATTAACATATAAAATCAATAATAGGGTATTACACAATTCAGATTACCAAATCAAATACCCAGCTTATTATGTTTTATTTTAATCTCTTAAATTAATGAATTATGGAACTTAACATAATAAAAGAGCTTAAATAAATATATTGTTTGTTAAGTCGTTGCCGGCCTCCATTGCTTAAATGAAGATTAACCCACCATAAGCCAAGCATGTTTGTTACAAAGAAAATTAAGTGAGACTTTCTACAACTCTCACGCATGCACATGGAATACTAAAATGTTGGGACCATAGTTGCAAAAAGGCTTACTATTGTACTGAATTCGGTACTATTGGACTTTCCCGAGTACGCAAGTACCACTTCTCAATTTTCAGTACGATTTGTACTATTTTTAATTTTTGAAAAGGTTAACTATGTTCGCGCTTGTTTTTATTGTAATTTTGAATGCATTTATTACTCATTGTGATCGAGTTTATGAATTGTGTTTACTAGTTCGAAAATTAAGCTTTTGATCAATGTAACTGGCAAAATACTTTTGAAATCAAATGTAGCTTTGTCTTTTGAACTTTTACTATTTATGTTATATGAAAATATTTATTCATCTTTACCGTCAATATGGCTGACGGCTTTTGCCAATGCTCTAATGAATTGTTCAAACAAATTGTAGATAATAATATCTAATGATGAAATAAAATTCAATTACTCACTTACTTACTTACTTACTTACTTACTTACTCTTTTGAACTTTAACCATGGTCTCCGTGGTTTTTCTTGACAACTCCATAAGTTGTCAAACAAACCTGGGGTGGAATAGGCTAATCTGATTCGTGATTATCACATTTCTTACAATAACATGTGATAAAATAATTTTGTGAGTTTGCTCAAAGTGATCACCGGAATACTGTCGCATTTTGGCATCACTTTCAGAGAAAACCAATGACGTTTAGTTATTTTCATTATGTCATTTTCCGTTGGACAATCGGAGAGAACTCCGAAAACAAATCGTTTCTCTTCGGGGTTGTGTTTTGCGAGTCTTACCTCTTCTGCTTTTTATGAAATATGCGGTCTGAAAACGCATATATACGAATGTCACAGTTTCTATATATTTTGTATTTCAATTTGAACAATTCGAAAAATTTTAATATATAATTTACTGTTTTTTGATAATTACTTTTTGGTTCTTTTGAAAATTGATACTTTTAAAAGTAGATAGTCTTCAATTTCATATAAACTCATACATACTAAATAATTTATTTTGTTTTTCAACTTTTTGAAATTTTGCTCAGATGCTATAGGCAAATCTGAACTTTATATAAATATTTCGATTATGGCGTTTCAGCCCGCTTTCAAACAAAACTTTAAATATTTTGTTTATATTCTAGCCAAACAGCATTTTAAAATATAGTTTCCGGCATTTTTAAGGGACTTGATAATTATGCCTTTATTAAGAAAAGATTAATTTAGTTGTCTTTTCACGTGTATGCTTAGAACATATACGCGTTTCAGAAAAATATCACAATTAAAAACATGTACCTTTCTGTTTTTTCTTATAGTGTTTTTATTTTTATCTTTGATCATAAGGAGAAGCTAATTTCTCCCATTCGAAAACAACATTAGTGTAGATCTTTGACTGCAAAAGCAAATTATTTTGTTTTTTAAGTCAGCGTGAGCGGTTTATTATTTATTTATTATTATTTTTGTATGCAAGTGGCACCTAAATAGCTGTCACAAGAAAAAGTAACAAAAATGTGATTGTCACATGTGACAATCACCTTAGCCAGACGAAATTTGTAGATTGTGACTATCACATATCACAAATCACCTTAGCCGATTCCACCCCTGGGTTTTTGGTTCTCAAAAAACAAATAAGGGATTCTGATTGATTAAAGTTTCCAGTTTGCTTTATTTGTTTGATTTTGATTAACTTGTATTAGAATAAAAGCATTCACTTGAATCTCTTTTCGTTTCTTTCAACAAAAAAACATATGAAAAAGTAGATATAGCTACAGAAAAAAATAAAAAATAAATATTTGACAGCAAACGTCACTTCAACAGAATTCAAAATATCAAGATCGACTTCAGGGTGACTTCCGGCCGGTTTTTAAAAACAGAGAATTTTTTCGTTAGGCGAGTTGAAATTTTTCAAAAAACTAGTTATGGCGACCCCAGGCGGTAGATGGCTCAACAAACAAAGTTTAAGTAAGAACTTTGACGTATTTCTGACAGCCAAATAATTGCCCGTTCGTTAACATCGATGATTTCAGTATATGTACATCGATATCGGTAATTTCTTAAACAATAAAACGATGTTTCTTAACTTTTGTTACAGTTTTGTTCTTCAGCAATGGCACCCTCTCTGATACTACACATAACTAGATATTTATGTACATTTTCTCGATTTAATAGAATATTTATTTTCACTGTTTGCGTTGATTTATAATTTTAAAAAGTTCAGTACCATTTTGTCTATCTCAGTACTATTTGTTTCTCAGTTTTCAGTACAATCGACAAAAGTGAATTTTCATCACTGGTTGGGACATTCTATTTTGCATTTTTATTTTCTGCTTCTTACAGTTTCTTAATGCCAACACTGATCTTGGTTAAGAAAAGAACTGGAAGTAGCATTCTCCCATGATGGTGCTTGATAAATAATAATGTAGGCTTCGCCGACTTGTGTGGAAAACAAGTTCACAGGGAACAGGTTGTTATGATTACATGAAAAGAACTGGTCAAAGCGATGTTGTTGTTTTTTTTTTTTTTTAGTTTTTGTACTCTGTGTTGGTCCTGGGGGTTTATTAAGTGTATCGGCCGCGTCGAATGACGTAATTTCCGTTGGAAATACAAACTTTTTGAATAATGAAGTAGCATCTCTTCAGAGACGTGCTCAAGTAGTCAAGAATTGTTTCAATTTATTCAAAGGGGTTGCTGGAAGAGCACGTTGCAGTAAACTATTGTTTTGGTACTTTTATCACCGCAAGTGTTTATGAATCATCAATCAATGTTTTAAAAAAAGGGGTTGTTTCCGAGTGTAAGCATTGATATTCAATTTATTTATGTGTTCCTGTTCAGGAAGTGCATTGTTTGTCTTGGAAGTGTAGAATTTTTCGGTGGGTTTTAAAAAAATAATATTTACCCCAGTAAAATTGATGAACAATGTTATAGATTGTTAAAGGCCGTTTCTAGTCAGCGTTGATAATAAACACGAATTTCAAGCTGGTTGTTGTTTTAAAAGCAAACGATCGCGTGCTTAAGCTATCAAGTGGGTGATCGGTAGTCTGAATATTTTCACAGCGGAATTTTGCATTGAAAAGGAAGACCTAAATACCCATTTACTTGAATTTCAGAATGACTTAATTATTTTATAAAAGATAAACAGATAAAGTTAACTGGGTTTTAAGTTTTTAATCGACCAGATAAGCAGCAGGGTGAGTAGATGGAAAATTATTATATACCTGCATTAAAGGTACACAGAACGAGAAAATTCTGATTTTTAAACCTGAGGTATTCGCCCTGAAGTCACCCTGAAGTCGATCTTGGAATTTTGTGGGGGCGAGTTTAGGTAATGAATCAGCTGTTGAAGTGAAGTTTGCTGTCAAGCATTTCTTGGGTATTTTGCTTCTCTAAGCTAGCTTTGTACGGTCCTTGTAATGATAATTGCAATGACCCTCTGACGTCGTTATGACATATTTATCTGTTATAAAGTGATCATGTCAAGTAATGGTCAATGTATATAATGCGGTCATTGCAATGATCACACAACGATCAGCACAATGTCACGATTTTGTGGTTGCTTGCAAAAACTCATTACAATGACCGTGTAATAGCCCGCCCTGCCATTGTTGATGGGACGCAAAAGCCAATTTGTTTGACAAATGGTCTTTGCAAAGACCATGTCCCATCCCAACAATGCCAAGTCAGGAATTTCTGCCTTGACATTGTTGCTCACAATGACCATTTTTCATCATGATACAACTACTAAAGATATGGCATTGCGCATGATAGGAAGGTACAATGCAAAATGTCAAACTCCATGTGTGTCCGTGACGTAGTCACTTATAGCGAGTTTCATTCACGAAAAGAATTGCTCTTTCTGTCAAAAGATTCGATCTTTTTCACTTTTAATAGCGAGTTTCATTCAAATTTGAAAGAATTGTTCTCAAAATCGAGAATTGCCCTTTTGAATGAAACTTGTTTTGGGTATCGATGTCAATTTGAATTATACTTTTTGTCATTTGATTTTTGTCTTTTGTCATTGGAAAAAGTAATCATTAGATAATTGATAATTAATTCTATAATTTAAGTACATATTAAGTTCCTCGTTCATTATTTGTTTATTTTTGTTATATTTATCACAGACTGACACAATTTCACAACAAACAACCAAAAATAACAAATTATTTTTCATCTGACGTTGGACAGAAAAGTATTCAGATCGATTCTCCCAACCCATGAGAGATGCATTCTTTAGTGTTGAGAATCGATCTAGAATTGCACTTTTTGAATGTAACTTGACAGTTAAGTTAGCATTACCACCCCCAAAAATTCAAGACAATTAATTCAATTGCTCATTTAAAAAAAATCGAAAGTGGTAGTGCTAACTTGATGGATATCTTTTGATTGATTTGGGTTGCGACATATATACAATCAGCAGCTAAACGATTTTTTTTGAGATCTGAAAATCCCATTTTTTGACAACTTTTTGGGTTGCCAAGAAAGCCTGGGCTGACGCTGAGTAGAGTTCAAATAACAAAGCTAATAATTTATGATAAGATTGATGTACGATGAGCTGATGTTGACTTCTCCTTGACCAATAAAAACAGTTACCAGTTTATAAATCAAAATTAAAAGATATATTTATCAAAAGTTAAAAACACGTTTCAGAATACGTTTCGTTATTGATCGAGAAGTAACTGATTTGAAATAATTTATTGCATTCTTCAACAAAAAAAAATACATTGCAGTTTATCTTCAAGAAGTGTCAAACTTCAACAGTTACAGTTAAAACATCCAAAATGTCATCTTGATGTATGCTATCATCATAAAAGGCATTAACAAATAAATGTCAAAGTGTAAAGCTAGTATTACACGGTCATCGAAATCTGTCATTGCAATGAAATTCCTGCCATGGCATTGTTGGGACAATGTCATTGCAATGACAAGCTAACAGTTTGTTAAAATTGGTGATTTGGAATCTGATTCGATAATGGTTCATTCTGGTGTTCCCAAAGGAAGCCATTTAGGTCCACCGTTGTTTGACTTATTTATTAATGATTTTCCAACAGTCTTATCGAGATCTCAGTGTTTAATTTTCGCTGATGACATTAAAATGTTCAAGGTTATAAATAATTATAATGATTGTATTGCATTTGAACAAGATATTTCAAATTTCGAGCGTTGGTGTAAACAAAATGATCTTTACCTCAATCTATCAAAGTGCTCTGTTATGACCTATAGTCGTTTATCCAGTCATATTGTTTTTGATTATTTCCTAGAAGGATACAAATTATCCAGAGTATGTGAAATAAAAGACCTAGGCGTATCAAGAAATCAATTTAAAGCTTCTTTGTTTTTAGAGCTACAACAAAATCCTTCTTAAATCTTAATGTACATACTTACATACCGTTTTTGGACATATTTATATTTTTAGCATTAAGCAAATCTGTGGATTTCATTATCGTAGATTGAATAATAATAAATAAATAAATAAATAAATAAATAAATAAATAAATAATTAAAATATCTATCATTGTGTCCTATCAACAATGACAGGGTGATTACACGGCCATCGAAAATTGTCATTTCGATGACTTGAGGAATTCTGTCATTGTGCTTGTCATTCTAGTTGTCAGTGCAATGACAACGACATGACGACTTTATGACAGATAACTAGGTACGTCATTATGACGTCAAAATGTCATTGCAATGACAAAATTCGATGACCGTGTAATACTAGCTTAACACATGTAATTTTTACTTACTTAAGTTTACCAAATAAACAACTTCTGAAAAAATTACTCGTACAAACGGCTCTTTGAGTAAAAGTGACTTACAGTAAATTTTATCAATTTACGTAAGTTGTAGGTAAGTTGAAAGAGAAACTTATAAGTGTTTTTTCACACTTACTAAATTCTTAAAGCTTACACGCCCGACAGTGATAACTGATAAGTTAACATCTTACGGGAAGCATTTTTAACTGTTACTTCATTTATGATGTAAACCTTCCTGTAAGTTACTTTTGTAAGACTTACGTAGGTAAGTGTTTTTAGTCTACTTATAAGTAACTTTTATAAGACTAACATAAGTGGTAAGTAAAATGTAGGTACATGATTGTGTAGCATTGGACTTAAGTTGTGACTGTAAAATTATACAGAAGTATTCTCTGGAACTACAGAATCGATTTTAAAATTATTTTATTCATAAGAAATCACACTAAGGTTTAATTTAAATTTCTCAAATATAAATATATATATGTTTACCTGGTCCGAGGAAACGTGTTTTCTTTATGAGTTTCACAGCTTAATTTTGCCTACCAAAACGAAGACGGGTGAATCAGCCATGAAGTTCTGCATAAATTTGTCTACACCTGTTTTCAATTCTTTATATTTTGGTGTTTCAAATGTTTAAATGATTACATTAATATTTTGTATTTTATTTATAAACAGCGATGTATGATAAATTTCGGTTTTGAGACTTTTTAAATATAATTTCCCTACTTACTAGAAATTATCTGAGTAACAAAAACTTGTTATGATACACATCGTGTGTTTTGTGTGATTAAATAGTACCCAGAACTTTTGTTCTTCCAATTTTTGTTATGGCATAAAGATAAACTTAAAACTTTAAACCTAGGGCCGATTATACTTTTTGTATCGGAAGAGTTTAGTTAAGTGACTTGCATGAGATTTGTAATTGTTAACTTGCATAGGTAGGTATATGCCAGTGGTAGTCACTTTAACAATCAAACTGTCCCGTAACACAATATCGCCCATTGTGCTCTCGAGAACGATTGAATGAAGCTCACAAAATCAGTACTTTCAACCTTGTAATATCACCCTGAACCAGGCTTATCTCAAAACAAAGATAACAAATGTGCAAAAGTGTTTGTTTTGAAATAAATTGATTATATTACTTTTTCTTCTTTACGTTTTGGCTATCTCTAGGCAAGTCAGATGAAATAAGGAGCATACTTACCTCAGAAAGTGATCAATTATTTTCAGTGTCAATGAAGTCTTGGTGGATGCAGTGGCCTTAACACCAGTTTGACTTACTAACAATCGAGCTTTTTTTTGGCTCTTTTGAATATTTAGCAACAGCCCACTAGATTTCCTTCAACCAAACTCAAAAGCTTGTTCGAAATGCTCAAATCATATTATCTAGGGCTGATTATTGAAGCTCGCAAAAAGAAGAAACAAATTTTCTTACGCGAATGCAACGACTTTTACGATTAGGGAGTATTCGACGAAGACAACCGACTAATCGGAGCCAGGCAGAATGATCCATTCGATTTGGACGGTGATGAACAAAATCTAAGTCCACCCGACCAAGAAGAAGTTCGGGAAGCAATATCAAAACTAAAGTCCAACAAGGCTGCTGGAGCGGATGGCCTTACGGCTGAACTCTTCAAAGCGGCGGGAATGACTTGGTGAAGAGCATACACCAACTCATCTGTACAATATTGTCAGTTGATAATATGCTTGAAGAATGAAACCTCAGCATCGTGTACCCTAGCCACAAGAAAGGAGATACTCTGAACCGTACCAACTACAGAGGCATAAGTCTCCTAAATGCCGCCTATAAATTAATCTATCTTGTCGGCCATTCTGTGTGAACGCCTGAACCGGTTCAATCCGTTCAACTACTTGGCTTGCTGATGATATTGACATCATTGGAAGAACGAAGCGCGCTGTCAGTGGAGCATACGAAAGTATTGAAGTTGAGGCGGCAAAAATGGGTCTGGCTGTAAATAAATATAAAACAAAGTATATGCTGTGGTCGGGTGAAGAAGTTCATCACCGTAGGCTCGGACAAAAGATATAACTTTGAGCTTGTCAAGGACTTTGTCTATTTGGGTTCCACTATAACCTCTCAGAACAACATCAGTGAAGAGATCTGTCGAAGAATCACTCTTGCCAATCGCTGTTTCTTCGGGCTAAGAAGGCATGCTAGTAGCAAAGCCCTCACTCAAAGTACCAAGGTACAAGACCCTTTTCATCCCAGCCCTGCTGTATGGGGGCAGAAGCGTGGACACTGACACAATCGGATGAATACAGGCTGCGGTGCTTTGAGAGAAAGATTCTTCGGGTGATATTCGGTCCTCTTTGTATCAATGGAGTATCGAGGAGAAGTTTCAATGCGGAACTAAACGGGCTATACAGCTACCTACATTGACTTGGTCAATCGCAGTGCTACGAGTCTTCAATTTCAACCCTGAGGGCCGAAGCAGTACTGAAGAACCCCATCTAAGGTGGCGCGATCAAGTGGAGAACGACCTCAACGAACTTTGTGGGCGCAACTGGAGGCCGCTGGCTAGGGACCAGCCTAGCTGGCGAGGATTGTTGGTTGAGGACGTGTTCCACAATGGACTGGCTGCGCCACCTTTAGTAAGTAAGTATATTTGACTTGATTCTGAATTAACAACTTGCCATATCCCAGATATAAAACTTTTCTGAGGACCCTTGAGGAGTTCTAGTTTAGTCCAGCAATATAAATATTTAGAGAATTGAGGTCTTGTCGAACCATTACTGACATTATTCAAGAGGCCGCCTATTCAATGTCTACGGACGTTGCCTCCGTGAATTCTTTCGATTTTTTTTTCAACGCAAACCAATTTTTTTTTAATTCTCCCATTTGTTTGCAACATTTTTTTGTACAATCGACTTTGCTGTGCTCTTTGTTTGCTTTTAACCCAGTCAAATTATTTTAACTTTGGCAAATGCCTCCGTCCGACCGAACAAACAAGATTATTAAAAAGGCGTACCTATCATCGACATCAAAGTGCGGAAAAGAGAAGCCCCCTAAACACAAACAAAACAGAGTAGGTAACGTAGCAACAATTCATTCGATGTAGACCAAGTAATCACATACGTGACCATAATATTCCCTTAAATAGCTGACTGACACGGACACCATAAACCAGCCTCAGCCTCAACCCCAGCCCCAGCCCCAGCCATTCCACACTCTACAAACAACAATCAATTAAATTAAGAGCCAAGCCAAACCAGAGTAGGTATAGGTAAGTCTTCGCTGACTGTGCCTAGTTAGTTGGAAAATGCAAAAAAAAAAAAAAAAAAAAAATCAATATGTTCCGAATCAACTTACCATATAATGCACATCGCTATCTCCACCGCCATTGCAATGATGTTCCGGGCATGCACATTGCCTTCCATTACTATGCAAAGATTCATCACTCACACTGCTGTCTTCAGTTGTCGATGATGAGAAGGTATCCACATCTCCATTTCCAGCTTTGTGCAGCCGTTCCTCCACTTCATCGATTTTCGTGCACCGATTACTATTATCTACTGTAGTTGAGGTTGACTCTTTATCGACTTTCTTCTTCAAATGTGCAAATGGTTCCATGTAAATAGGTTCCTCTTGTTGCTGTTGCAATTGCAATGGCCATACAGAATTTGAGAATCTCTTAATCACGTTCGAATTTGAGTTCGAGTTATTTTGGGTGAGGGGTTTGCGTTCATCGGGACCGGGAGTAACCGAATCATAAATATTGGCGACGCTTTTGTGGCACGACAGGCAGTCTAAGAGATTCGATGATGAGGTTCTTGTATGGAGAACCAGCTCGGTTTTGGCTTTTTGTAAAAAATTATTCGACTTCTTCGACGAGGGAAGAAGTTGCTCTTGCTCTTCCTCTTCCTCCTGTTTCAATTTCTTCTTAAAAGCTAAATGATTCTCTAGAAGCGAGAGTCTTTCGTGAATTTCGCGGGTTTTAGGAGTGCTGATGATGTTGGCATTGGGAGTACTACAACTTACCACCCGTGGTGGCTTTTGAGGCGGAGGACCACTGGGCAGAGGTCTCCGTAGTGCTGCTCGTATGGAATCAGTCAGACCAGGCTGTTGCAGCCGTTCAAAATCACTGGCACATTTCTTCACCAAGAAACTCTCTAGCCTTGCCGGTTTGTCTGGCAGTTCCTTGGGCTCCAAGGAGTTCTGCCGGACAAACACAGCTTTGTTGTGTTTGTCACCGACTCGGAAGGCTGGACTACGTTTGATACTACTTCTCTTAACCGGATCACTGGTATGTCGAGTCAGTCTCACCTCGGAATCCAGCGAGGCAGACTTAACTTCTTTGAATTGTGTGGCTCGAGAGAGCTGAGTGGTAGTTCGAGTGGTGGTGGTTGGCAAGACATTGATGCATTTTAAGTTTTTTGGTTTCTCTGGGATGTCCAGGGAGGTTGCTGCACGTTGGAAGAGATTCCTCTGATGACTATGACTACTACTCGATGCTGTTTGTGGTCCACAACTCAGGTTTTCAAATTGTGACTTTATTGCGCTGACTCGGCCGCAAACAGGTGGTTGGCAGGACATTGTTTCTGCTTTCTGCTATACTCACTTCCCTTCCAAACAGGATGACACTACAACAAACACTACAAAAAGGAAGGAAACAGCGAAAATCACTCAACCGCGACACAATTGTGAGCATTTCAAGAGCCGATTCACTTGGGGGAAACTTTTGAGATTCTTTAACACAGACTTTTTCCAATATAAATTATTGTGGGACAAAAGATGATGGGATATATTTAGATATCCACTTACGCACTGAAGATTAGAATATTATATAATTCACACGTTGTTGTTGCGAAAGCAAAAGAATTTGGCATTTGCGCCACACTTTAAAGATCTCTTAACAAAGATCAAAGAGCCTAATCCCAGGTTATAGCTTCTCCTCCTTAAACTTGTTTGCAGTTGAAACCATAACTAAAGACCAATACGAACCGAACGCACCATTGCCCGACTTGCAAATGGAAATGGAAAAGTGGACAATGAGGTAGTACAACGTACGATACGAGGGAGAGCTACAAATAGAAATAAATTAATTAATTGAATTGCTTCACTGCCGTTCCGTCGACAGTCTACGACGACGTTATTCTTATTCGTTTCGTTGTCGTTACTAAAGGCCGATAATTCTTCAATCTCGCGAACCTATGAACTTTTTAAAGGAAAATAAACAAATTAATGCTAAAGCATCAACAGTATGGCTTCTAGATTTAGCTTTTTGTTTTTGTTTCAACGAATCACTTCGCACAGTTCGATTTTGAATCCAAAAAAGGAACGAAAGTAAATAAATAAATAAAAAAAATGTGTGCCCAAGTGCCCAAGTCTCCCAAGTGTACGGAGCAGAGCACGAGCGAAAAAAAAATAAACTGGGGAAACTTGATTCGTAGGTAGTAGTAGCTGTAGTAGTGGCGTAGTGGTTTTCTGCAGTCTGTTTCTGTTGAATTTTTAATACACACACTGTATACAGTACTCACACAGCCAGATTATTTGAATTTTTGACAGCTGAAGCAGACGCGTTGTGTTGTTTTTGTTATTTGTTGCTCAATTTGAAATATGAAGGCGAAAGAGTGTTGCCGTGAGGAGAGTATTAAATTTTAGAAAAATTTAAGCACGATACACACTTAGGAGCAATGAGGTGGTTTATTTGAACACTGATCTTAAAATAAAACCAGTGCAAGCCAGAGAATCGTGAATAGATTGCACTGCTGCTTTAAGCCTTTAAGTCTTTGTTGTTTGTCTTTGTTTGTTAAATGCTGCATGATCTATTTGCCTGATAGTTAGCGAACAAGCGTAACTGGCTGCGTACAATGGAGTAGCTGCAGCAAAAGCTCGTAGCAATGTCAAAGTTAATGTCAAAAAAAGTAGCGCACTTAGCAGCATACAAAAATACGATGTATAGCACTGAACTCAAACAAAAATCATGTCTGCCATTTCGGTTTGTTGTTGCTTTGTAAAGCAGCACGTTCGTGAAGTTAGAGTCGAGTTGACTTGTACTTCAGCTACTCTCTATGCTGCTACTTCACATTGAAGCAATACACGATTTACGTACATTTAACTTTGACATTGCTACGTGCTTCTGCTGCAGCTACACCATTGTGCGCAGTGAGTAATGTAATGAAATTGCATTTTCTTATTGGTTCTGTATTTATAATTTTTTTTTAAGGATGTGGCACGACGTGCTGTTTTCAAAAAAAAATACAGTGTAGTTCTACGTATATGCGTAAACAAACAACAACAAAACTAACATGATATGCTTCTTTTCAACTTTTTTAAAATACACTTATATATGATGGGATTATAATAGTAATCCACGGAATAACGATGAGTGAAAAAGAAAACGCTTTAGACTTTTTAATAAGAAATACTTTAATGAATATAAAATAATTGAATGATAAATCGAGAAGGTTCTAAATGCGAGAAGCGCCAAAAAGGAAAGAACAAAATGTAAAAAGAAAGGTGTGTTCAGATAGTAGATAGCAAGAGATACAAAAGTGAATCTTAAGGTTGAAATTTGCAGTTCACAATATCAACAATATAATAGTAACGCAAATCTCACAGGAAATTTGTGGACGTGGACAGGAACAAATATTTTAAAAGTGATTTATGTTGATTTTTTTGATTTCTACTAAAAAGGAGGATACAACATATAAAAATCAGACTTGTTCGGTAAAGCATTTGTACGCAGCTCGAGCTAAAATTCCGCTCCCGTACAAAATTCTCTCCAAAATTTAGCCAAGCCAAAATTAAGCAAAGCATTTTAGCCGAGTGGTACGCAGCTCCAGCTAAAATTTCAAACTTTTGTTTCCAGTGTACATTACTTCCGCTGTCAGAATTTAGCTGACTAATTAATTGCTCAGCACATTTCCTGCGAGCTAAATTTTGACAGATCTTTTCGGGTCGTAGCTAAAAAAAGGTAACGTAGGGGTTGAATCTCAACCGAAAATTTGTTTTAAGGCATACAAAAGCTATTTCAAGTAAAGAATGCTAATAAAAATAACAATTGTTCTGCTAAAACAAAAGAACACATATTTCAAATGTCTTTTTTTACAAAAATAGTCCAAAAGCGATGATATTTTAATTAGCCAACTTCTATTTATCTCCCAACTTAATAGATTATAGTTCGTGGATCAGCGACAAAGACTTATAACTTTATGATTTATGAATCTACTGCCAGAGCAACATAAGTACTATTATCTTTTTTTTCACCGAGCTATACAAAATTATTGCAAGAAAAAACTAATTAGTATATGTGTACCTTTTCACTCTTTTGTAAAGTGATGAATACTATTGGATTTACATTGTTCTGCAACATCTTGATTGCAAATTTTAATAAAAGTAGATCGGGAGAGACCTATACGTCATTAAACAGAAGAGTGAAAAAATATACATATAAAAGAAGGGAGTCGTCAAGATGAACAAGGTTGTCTTTATTTCTCCTACTTTCTTTAATCTTGATTTATTAAGATGTTCTGCAATTTCATCTCCCCTCTTTATTGAACAAGTATAATTTTTATATGTAGTAACCTTTATTTTTCAGAAATCAAACAATGCACAATCCAATATGATAGTGTTCCGTGAATACGTAACAGTTTTTGTAACCTTGCTTCGCTATATTATTGAAATTAACAAGACTGCATACATATAAAAATATTAAAACCATTTTTTTTCATATTTTCAAAATTTTTGTAGATTCAATTATTGCGTTCCGCTTTTTTTTTTTGCTAACATCAATCAATGTAAGCCCGCCATAAAATAATATACAGGTACTAGACTTTTTCTTATTGGCAACACTTTTTCACTTTTTCAATACTAAACAAATTCATTCAAAACCCGGTGAACCAGTGACAGTGGTGAACCAAATGAAAGAAAACTGGCGCCGCTTTTATTTGAAGTTGAGTTGATTTTGTCCGGTTGCCAAAATTTCAGTCAACAAAAAATAATTAAAATTATATTTTCTAATTAAAACTTTACTATATGTCCATTTTTTGTACAATAAATTGAATAAAATATAAACTAAAACATGCCAAGCTTACTTGATTCCTGTGAAAAGTATTTCAAAACCCGTAATCTCTATGAACTTTTGGAGATTCCCAAAGAATCTCTTGAAAAAGACAGTAAGTTTGTGCAATTAAATTATGTTTTTTTTTGTTAAACATTTACTTATTTACTATATATTTTGATTAGGTGATTACTAAAATATTTACCATGCGTGTAATTTAGGAAAAACCTGCCTAGTTTGTTAATTTTCAGTTTTTATCATTTGTTTATACCTAATTCTAGTTAAAAAGGCATACTACAAAATATCATTAAAAGTCCACCCGGACCGGGTGCCGGATGATGAAAAAGAAATAGCCACAGAAAAATTTAAAGTTCTTGCAAAAGTCCACCAAGTTCTTACGGATAAGAACAAGAAGGATCTTTATGATGAACAAGGTGTCATCGAAGATGAGGATGATGAGGGTAGTCTCTCAACTTGGCTTGAGTTATGGAAAAAGATATTCAAGCCAATTACCACAGAAGATATTGTAAATTACGAGAAGGAGTATGTTGGTAAGAGATGCCTATTTCTGAAGATTGGTTAAGTTTTTTATATTGTATTTGTGTTTTCTTGAAGGATCCGAATTGGAACGTACAGATATTAAGAAGGCATATCTTGGTGGGAAAGGATGCATAAATCACATCATCAATTCAGTTCCATTTATTGCTGTTGAGGACGAGCCGCGGTTAAAAGAAATTGTTCAAGGTAAGAGACTATTTCACAATCAGCAATTTGATAATCAGCTCTGTCTTTCAAAAAAGGGAATGTGTTTTGCCCGTTCATTAGTTATACCCTGCCCTAATGCCACTTAGCATAACCAGAGTTGAAATAATTGGCTTAGTTCTATAAAAAAAAAAACTTTGAGATTTTGCATCGTTCAACCTATAAGATGCCGTCTCCAATCTCGCACTCCAAGTAGTCGGAGATATCCCTCTATTATGGTCGCTCCATCAAAGATGGCTCCTAACTCCCTCTGATTTGGCGTTAAAGACTATGAGCTGGAGTCCATTCGCTCTACATGGCCCAACCATCTAAGTCGCTGAATTCGAATTTGTCTGGCTAGGGCTATGTCCCTGTACAGCACGTATCGTATTCGTCGTTGTATCTTCTTCGCCAAATGTTGTTTTCTCTGTTTCCGCAGACAGGTTACTTTTTATCCGATCGGGAGAGGAGCGTCTATGCTTCTGCACTATATAGCACGACCGGGATGATGAGTGTTTTATGTGGTTCTTCTCGATATCTACCAAAGAAACAGTGAGTTAGGCTGCGTTTGATTTCAGCGCTGATGTTGTTTCCTGTGATTACATCAGTGCCCGGGTAGACAAATTTACTGACTACCAAGCGTCATGTTCTGCCCAAGTCGCTATTGGGATTGGACATTTATTGATGAAAGATTATATACTTCGTCTTGTCCTCGTTTAGTTTCTAGACTCCATGGTAGTGAAGGAATCGATGAAAAACTACTACACACTAGTTTGCAAGTGTCAAGATTGGTATTCCTAAATCAAGTTTTACTTGTTAATGAGATGTTTGGAGTTATTCGACAAGTTGATCCTCTTCTTCGATCCTTAAAATGTTCTCATGCGATCCAGTTTTGGGTTGTAACCTTTTTATCCAAGAAGATGATAATGCCTTTTGCGGAAACCTCGTTTTTCTGAGCGAGCTTGGACTACATTGATCACATTTATTACAGAAGCTCAACATTTCAGCTAAGAACTCATTTCTTAATCAAGTACTTGCCGAAGATATCCCACCTTACATCCATTGCTCTTTATCAAAATTTAACATCCTCTTTTTTCTAGCAATGCGTCATAAGCAAAGAATAATCTTCTTTCCTTTGAAGCAGAAAGAAAGCCAAGAACTGTTATAGCTGGTCATCTTTCTGATGTCGTTATCTTTTAATGTATGTCCATGATGAACGGTAAATAGGTTATAACTGAAATCCTTGTTGCTCTAATCACTTTAAACTGTGATCTGTTTTCGTTTGCCAGCGACTTGTCATCAGATAGACGTCGTGTTGTTTGAAAAGAGTATGTATTTTGCTACACAATATTTTTAACTGGAAGTACTCGTCTCTCCACGAGCTATTTTTAATGATATTGGGGGTCACAGATGGAGAGGACTATTGAAAACTAGATCTTTCTTTTTGATGCTGCCCAAATTGATACTTATCTGTAGATGCTTAGTTTTGAGACATGTTTTTAAAACAAAAATTCAAACATATAAATCCTTTCAGAAATGATCGACGCAGAAGAAGTTCCTGAATATAAAATATTCACCAACGAACCAGCAGCCAAACGTAAACGTCGCCACAAGAAATACGCCCGCGAACAAGTCGAGTCTGATGAAATAAAGAAAAAAATCAAACAATCCACTAACTTAACTCTGGAACAGCAAATAATGAAACGACAGGAAAGTCGACAAAACTCCTTTACTTCATTAATGGATCGACTTGTTGAGAAATATGGCGATGAAGATGATGATGATGTTGTTGATTTTGATGCAATCGCTCCAAAGGCACAGAAGAAAATCAAGAAGAAGGTAGTTGATAAAACAAATAAAAGAACACCACCACAAAAGGCCAAAGAGAGATTAGTCCGCAATGGAAAAATCAAGAAGCAGAAGGCCAATTAATAGAGTTAACATTCATCATCAATCATCATTTTGTTCATATTGTCGTTTAAATTCTGAATATAATTAATACATAATGTCGTTTTAATTTTAATTTAATTTTGTGTTAAATATACAATTTATCTATTCAATCAATTTTATTGCTTGCATGCACTCGTGGAACAAGTAGACACAAAAGATTCACTTTTTAATTATTTTTTTTTTTTGTTTGAAGTCTATTAATTTGATCAGCGATTGTGTAGTTTTTTTATTTTCATTTGTTAATATGCTAATTTTGAAAGGCTATGTGTTGCCACTACCTCTATTGAAGTTTTAGGTAGTAGCTCGTAAACCTTTTGGGATTTTAACTTGAAATTCAATAAATCATTGAAATAAGTTAACGTCCAGCCTGTATTTACATTTTAAAAGAAGGAATGGGCTGCTTCGCTATCCGCAGCCAATCTTCACATAAGTCTTATTAAACAAATATGAAAAATATTGTCCATTTTAAAAATTGCTAGCAAAAAGATATTTCTAAAGGATGATTGCTTGAGACTGTTTGGCCGAAGAAATGCGGATACTCTGCAGATTTTATTTAAAGCGGTACCACAACTTCGACCGCGTTCGCCTTCGATTATTCCCTTATGCGAAGTGGACGAAAATGATTTTTCGTGACTTCAAATGTTTGGCAAATTATGTATCCGCCACTTTTTATTTCCCAGTAAGGGCCATTTATTTTCATCGGGTTACTTGAACTTTGCATTCGAACGTAAATAGTGCTATGTTGGATTTATCCCCATTTAGGCTTTTAAGTTTTAAATTGAATGTTTTTTGTTTTTTAAATCATGTTTAGTTTCCATTTTCATTAGATTTTTGAAAAGGCATCACACTTTGAGTATGAGCTTACAGTGTGGAACAACTGATAACTGTAATTAAAAACCAGTGACCATTTAAACAACTGACAAATTCCCAGATTTCTTGCTTGACCACATGAAATTACAGTTTCGATTTTAACGATTTTTATTGAACTAGATATATTTTCAATTTCATGGTCGAGATGTTGTTTTCCCGGGTTTTTTTTTTTTTTTTGAATACGGTTGCCATTGTGGCGGAGGTGGGAAAGGGTGAAATATAGACACAAAATAAAGCTGAATAAGAATTAGCAATAAGGTCTTCATCGTAGTGGTTCATACCTTCTAGCTACCATGGATCAGGATGTCTGAGCTGACTGCATAATCGTCTTATGAGTGGCTTCAGCTATTTGTCCTGATGGTTCAGCATGAGTCTTCTACTTGATTGTATCAGGCACCTGTCAAGTTGAGTGATGTTAGCTTTCTCGTAGAGTCTCTTGTTGCTGACGAGTTATCTTTTCGCTTGGTCAAAGATTTTCAGATACTGCTTTTTTAAAGAATAAAGTTTTTTTCCGTTAGGGGAGTTAAGGTTTTCCACGGTTTGTGGTAATTCCCGTTCCAGGTCGGTTAAAGTACTCAACGGACAAAGGTTATGTTATTATTTTTTATTGAGAAATCCTCACAGAAAATTTCTACAAATCTTTATTTTAGGCGCAGAATGGTAGAAATCGTAGGGTGACAATTTTTCGTACTTCCCAATCATAAGCTTTGTTTGTTGAGTCATGAAGCCACTCTGAAGTCACCTTACAAAATTTTTGAGAAAATAAAAGGTCGACCTGACAAAAATTAGATCTGGGTTTTATCTAGCTGAGTTGAGGTAACGAAGAAATTGTCAAAATTTCTTAAAATTTGTTGTGTATTCGCGTATTTTGTATTTTGTGTGATTTCTTTTTGGAACAAAACCGAAACTCAACCCTAGGAATTAAGTTAATAGATCCCCCTAAAGTCCTTTTATGGATATCCTGTTATTTGAACTCAATTATATTTTAGTAAATCTAACCCTGACGCCACATATGCCAGCTACTACTGGCAAGCAAGTTACCTATCTGTGTTCCAGTTGGCTGGAAGTAGTTTGTCTGTGTGAGTGCATTGCAACAGTCTTGCCAGTAGCTGGCTTGTGTGGCGTCCGGGTAGTAGCACTTTTCATTGGTTTCACTCGGGAACAACCACTCATTCTGAAAGCCAATGGAAAAAGCTAAATTGCTTTTGCTCAACTTTGACACAATGTCTATTTGCACCTGTCAGCAGTTTCACAAGTTTTGCCAATGTCAAACAGGTTTGAGCAGCCTCATTCGCGGTATAAAGAGATTCCTACTCCTTTTTCGTATTAAATAAAGCTCACTCAACTTTGTTGCGTCAGATTTGGACCCAAGAAAATGTCATTTGTGTCGAATTTACTAAAAACTTTCGGAAATGCAGCGTGCGAATAGACACTACCTACTCTCAATGAATATTCTTCGGCCGACATTTGAGTTATATATTTGTATTTGTGCTCTTGAGTGGATTCCGACTTCAAATCGAGAACCAACATTCTCCTCTCGGAAGTTTAATGCTTACCAACAGAACGGTTGTAAATTAAAGTGCAATATCAGATTTATCAAGAACAAATGAAAGGCGGTGCATTTTTTTAATAGGAACCCGTAAAATAAAAACAACAACTGGAGAATGTTAATATCATGCAAAAACTCATTTGACAGATCTTTTATTTTTTTTATGTACCTACCTATAGTTCTTTATTGTCATGAAGAAATAATTTCTCTCCAAATTTAACTCGCGACATACATAGTTTGGAACCGCCCTTCAATGACCATTTGCCCCAAATAAATATAAAAATACCGTACGTACATGGCTCGCCTAAGAATTAATTTTCAAATTCAAACTGCTACTTCCTCAGCGCCACCTACCATTTCATACAAACTCAAACCTTTCGAACAAATTGTCTGATGCAATCTCTGAAAAACCCCTCAACTTGAAACAACAAAATTCCAATCGAATCGAAATCGAATTTTTTTCTTCAAGTATTTTTCAAGCAAAGAACGAGTGTGATTAATTGAATTGTTATAAAATATTATCATATTTCCGTGATCAATAGCAGATGAATAACTACAAATCATCACGATAATGTGCGGTCAATATTCAAATTCATTTTATTGTCTCAATAAAAAGTGATATCAAACGAATATACGACAAAAAACAAGTTATTTTTTTTCTAAACTTGTGTGACTCCAAAGTCGACACAGCAGTCGATACAAAAAAAAACAAACTGGAAAATATACTTTGTTTATGGGAAATCAGTTTTCTGTGAATTCAAAATAACATAATTATTTCATATCTGAAAATTATTCGTAAAACTAATTTTCGTGATTTCTGGAAATTTGAGAAAAATTAAATTTTCATAAAATCGAAAACAAAGATAAAGGAAGGAACAGAAAAAAAGAGAGTGAAGAATTAACGGAAGAAGAAAAAACGTCAAAGTCACAAAATACCCCACCATTTTCGAACATCATTATCTACGCGCGCGCTTCAACTTCATATTCGTTTTCGTTCGAAATTCGAAATCACCTGCCATCTTTTTCTCATTAAATAAAAAATAATTCATTTTCATTCGTACAATTGAACATGCTGGACTGTATTTTATTTAAAACGAATTGTGTTAATAATTTTGTCGCTACGAACAAATAAAATATAGAAAAAAAAATTCAACTGAATCGAATTAAAAGTGTGAATTAACAAACTTGTGATTAATTTCATTACTTTTTTGAAAAAGAAAAAACCTTAAAAAAAGTGTGCGCTTTAACCAAATGAAACGATTTTCTTTTGTTCACCTTGAACAAGTCGACGAGTTATAAAAAATAAAATTAAATTTAACCGAGCAAAAGTACGTGGAAACTTTTACCCGTTTGTGACGTCATGTCATTGTGCAACAAAACAATCCCTATTCGTATTTCTGCTGCTGCTGCCGATTTGAAGAATCCAATCGACGACAACGACAAATTATCATATATTGAATTTTCATGCTTTGGAACAAAGTTCTCGGACATTCTATTGCTTGAAGAAGAATATTCACGAGCCAAGAAAAACCTCAATAAGTGCACCAAGAGAATAGTTAAGTGTCGCAAAAGAACTGTTTTACTAACAAAGAAGAACTTGTTGACCTTTCCTACCACTCTAACTGAGTTTAGAGGCGACGACGACGACGATAACGACAACGCTTACATTAGTTGGACACGTTGGCATAGTTCTCGTGAACCAAATTTGCTGTTAAAAGTTCCAATTCAAAGTCAAAGTAAGTCAACAACACAATTATTGTCAATATGATTTCTGGGAATTGCAATCGTAGTCCGCAATATACAAATGCAATGGCACCACCGGGTGGTGCTCAGAGATACAATCCACAATCATTTATCCAGCAGCAACAACAGCAACAGCAACATCCACATTTGTTGTTTATGGCTGGGGGTAGTGTTAGGGCTTTTCCACAAATGTCTCGAGGATTCTCAATGATGCCCAGTCGAGGGGTAGGGGGAGTGGGAACAAATGCATGCCATCCGATTGTCCAGTGTAGTATGCAACAGAATGGATTTGGCAACTATGGATATCACACTAGTCCCGCGCCGATGTTCCAGCAGCATCATATCTATCCCCAACCGCAAGTCATACACCACCAACATCCACAATACATTCCACAGCAATATATAGCTCCACCACCAGCTGCTGCTAATCGTACCGAACCAACGTCAGGATTCATAAATGGCATTAAGAACATGGTTAAGGGAATCATAAATCCATTGAACTGTGATTTCTACACTGACCACCACAAGTACTATAATCCCAAATACAGAAACAACTATATGCGGGACATAAAGTCTGAGAATTTATCCTGCAAGCCGCCACCACACCAACCAGAACCGCATGTCCAGGCGGTGGTAATTGGCTTGGATATGGACAAACGAGCGGCGGCGCCGAAAATGGAAGAAAAACCCAAACAATTATATCAAGATGATTGTCCCAAGAAAAACCCTATCCCTGAAGTTGTGGCGATATTCAGTTCAGAGGATTTCCCAGAGCTGCCAGCGCCTAGAAGAAGTCGTTCGGCAACACCCGCCAAGACTGAATCGACGACAACGACTCCGACACCGACACCTACAAAACAAACGGAGTCTACTGTTGTTGGTAATAATGAAAATAATGAAAAGGAAGCATCTTCCTTGGCAATTTGTAAACAACATCCTCCACCCAAAGGTACTTTCTTTGAAATTATGTGTACAACTGTGCCCAGTGGAAGAAGGCCGACATTTGGAGGAAGACTCAAAGTAGTACCGCCTCCATTCTCATTAAATAAATCTCCTCGATCGTTGTGTCGAAGACGTCAGGAATCCAATAGCAACACCAGCACCATCATCAATGAAGACTGTGATATTGAAGAAGATAGCTTTGTCATCTTCCCTAATACAAATAATAATAATGAAAGACCCGAACAGTGTGTGTTTGCATCGATTGGAAGACGACCTCCACGGCAAAGACAAATATCTGAATGTAGTGATGACAGTTTTGTTGTTTTCTTCACTGAAGATGCCGATTGTCTGGGTGAATTGGAGTGTGTTGATGATGACGACGATGATGACGAGGATGATGATTCTGATGAAGAAACCAGCTCAGAGGAAGAGGATAGCTTCTATGATTCCGAGGATGAGGACGAGGATGACGATGACGACGAAGAAGACCAAGACAATGGAATTGACTGCGTTGATTCTGGATTTTCGGGCACACAAAATAAGACTGATAGAAATAAGTGCGAAAATGAAGAAAACACAACCAAGCTACTGAGTTCCCAGCAGATTCCTACATGCAATGGTGTTGTTGTTCCGCGTGAACATAAGCAATTGGATTCCGGTTTTGATGAGAAAAAGGTGAGCTTTTGTTTTTCTTAAATATTTATGTTTTTATTATGAATTATTTTTGTTTATGAACTTCTCTAAAGATAAGGGTAGTTTTATGTAAATACAAGTGTTAGATGGAATGGGGTTTGTTTTGGAATATTGAGGGCTAAACAAGGAATATTTGTGTGACATTTTAAGGTTATCGTACATTTTTTTTAAAAAGCCCCTTTGCTATTGATAGTGACTCAGTTAATGCTCACCTGTGCGTGACAATGTTGTGAGTGTTTAACATCTGCATTTCACAAGCCCTCATTTTATTTCAAAAGCTAGATTATAAGTCAACTCTTGACAAGTCGTTTTCTTTGAATTCACCCCCACTCCAACTCACACGATTAAGAGAGTGAATAAAGGAAGCCAATGAAGTGTGTGGGAGCTGGTTGAGTTATTTTTTATATTTCCGCTTCTATAGTTAAATCATTTTGCAGTTTCTTATATGAATACTGGGTAACATCAGTTTTCATTATCAATTTAATTTATAGGTAAAGTTTTCTATACGATGTTAGTAGAGTAAAGGCGTTAAGTTAGGTTTTTCAAACAAAGCAAACCAGGGCAAGAACATACATAAAAATAGTTTGATCAAATTTTTCTTCCATTAAATAAAATATTGATACCTACCTATACCTAATTGAGATTTCAAAATAGAATGATGCTGCAACAGTTTGCTGGTGCCAGGCAACATAAAATAGTGGCTTGTTGCTTTCTTGATTGGGTAATCTTGTGACAGCTGGTTAAAATCGCGAAAAAAATCTTTATGAATGCAAAATAGAACATGTAAATGCGCAAGTACCTTCCTAGTCTTGACGTTTTCATTTTTTGTATGTAAACAAAGCAACCATGGCATTTATGAAAGCATCTTCACCCCAGTCCATCACTAAGGATGCCACAAAATAAAAAGAATCCAAAAATAGATTTATTTTTTAATTAAAGTTCATGTTTTGTTTGTTTTAAAATTGTTATGTTTTTTTTAAACATTTATTACAAGCGTGTTAGCTAATAAGATATGGTGGAATCAATATCATTCAACATCCCACAAAGTAACAGATCACTCCACACCTCAATTAAATTTTAATATGTATTCATGTTACTCTGGGAGAAGGAAAATATTTTGTTCGATGATTAACAAATTCAAACTCACATCGATGATTTAAAGACACTAGGAAATGGAGGAGTTGTTTACTCCAACAGACGTGATATAAGTTTGTCTTTTCGTGTTCTAAGTCACTGTAGCTTATGCCAAGCGAAGTTATTGACGGTAAAGATAGCATGGCTTTGAAATAACAGATCTCTAACAACGACCTCAGCATGTCTTTCGGATAGTTAGGTCGCCTTGAGATCATTGTATTCTAACTCAACAAATTCTGAACCAGCCCTCAAATACCGATACTCCTTTAGAAACATGACGTAGCACATCAATATCTTTCTTATGTGCGTGCTAGGAAACAGGCAAACGAACTTGCTAAGAAACCTCATCACCCACTTCAACTTGACACTGTTACCTGGGTTCCATTTCCAATTGCTACATGCAAATTGATTTCTCTAAGCAGACCGCCCATCAGCTTTGCAATAGCTTACGGGGAAAAGTTTTCTAGTTAGACGTGTTGCGAGACTTGACGTTGTCGTTAACGACTTCTACAGGAAATAATTTGGATGAAAAGAGGAAGAAAAGAACCAGTTCCAGGAGAACTCTTCTCAAACAAAAATTTACTTCAATGACAAGGAGCTAAATGTGTCTGCTATTTTTGAGAGCTAAACGTTGGAAACAAAACTAATCGAAAAGGTTCTGCATTCGTTTTTCTCATCTAGACACCATTCTTACCCTCGTAGATGAAAATTTACATTAAAAAGCGTTCCTAAACCAGCCAATATTTGGATTTGGACACACAATTTTATAGTGCTTCTTAGTTTAATAGAAATACTTTGATTACAAACAGGTAGTTTAAAGTATTCAATAAAAATTGCAATGAAATTTCGTTTCGCTAATTGCCTATTTAACAAAATTTTAAAGTCCAATGTTCCTAATTATAACGACTAATGTTTTTTTTTTTTTTTAATTATTTCAACTTAAGCTCTTACAGTGTGTCTAAAGGTTTTGACATTGCTTATATTCAAGAGTCGTTACACGTGTTCTGAACTAGCATGCTTTTGTAATTGAGGGCAGGTGTGTCATTTGATTGTGTCATCGAAACCAGTTTTGTAGTTTTAAAAACAAATGAAATTTTCGTGCAGCACGTATCTTATCACACTAAAACTTCCTTTAAAATACATTTCAAAGACAAATAAATAGGAAAGAGAGTTGTTTGTTTTTGAATCAAACTTCGGCATCCAAGCTAATGTCGACTTGTTTTGTTAAGACAGTCAGAAAATTACAGAGTCAACAGATCAATCAACCTTACAATGTTTATTACGATAGATTTTTGAAACTGATTGATTTTTGTACCTTAAAAATTACGAATTTGTAACTAAGTACATTTCTTAGCCAAATGGTTTCCGTTAACACATCAAATTGAGGTTGTTTTTCACAACAATAAGAGCATGCTTTTAGTTAGGTCCATCATTGTAAAATGCTGGAACTTATAATTCGAGTACAATTAAGCTATGTTCCACTTTTGTCAAAGGCAATTTAGTTTGATTTAGCTAAGGTTTTCTGATATATACACATTAAATTCCTCACTCACTTATCTTTTCTGCGAATCATAAGTTCGTTTAAGCTGGAGTAAATAAAAGTTTTACATCACATCCAATGTCATACCTCAAGCAGTATCATCTACCTGTTAATCCAGAATCAAGTGCTTCCAATATTCTGATACTGAAGCAACAAGTTTATCAAATATGCAAAGTTATATTTTAAAATCGATTCCAATGAACAGGCCAGTATTTTTAAGCGCTTGTTATCGCTTAGGTATTCTGTTTCTTTTATTTTCTTCATTCCAATTATTACACAATTTGTTGGACTGATGTAAATGGGAAGTTTTACCTTGATACCGGTACCGTTTAGTCCGTACCCAAGAATTGCCAAGAAATATAGACACTTGATGGTATAACAAACAAATAAATAACTTTTATAATTTCCTACCCCTCCTAATCTTACTTAAGTATATTACAATGTTCTTGACACTCTGTTTGGCATTATTACTTTTATTTTTTCACTTAAACAAATAATATTGAAACCAACGCAATAGCCTTTTTTCTTGGCTGCCTTTAAATAAAAATCAGTCAGAACAACACGAACATTTGTTTAAACAAAACCAGTAAAAAAAAATATACGCAAACAAAGATTTCTCGTTCAATGCAAACACAAAAAACCACAGCTTAGACTTGGAATTGCATTTATACATTTCCTGTGTAGAGTGTAGACACGTTGGCAGACCAACACGAGTGGGAAATTTTATTGAAAACATTTCCTACACTTTTTTTTGCTAAATGTTTGGTTCACTCGCAGTTGTAAAATGAGAAAACAAAGTCAGGAAATATTGAAATCTTTGCTTAAATTTAAAAATTCCAAAATAACTACCAACCTGTGGGATACACAGTGAGGTAGGCGGTACTGGAGAAATATTGCTTAAATCAAATCACACTATCATCAACCTTGAAAAACAAGTTGTCGTCACGTCACGTCCATTGTGACGACAGGTTCAATGAATTTTAGTTTTTTTTAAATCTTATCAGGTAAAACTCTTCACAGCTGTGATTTTGTTTGTCATTGAATTTGGTTTCATAGTAAAAACATAGTTTCCAAAGATAAAACTAACGATTTGTTTAGTTAAACGACTCCAAGTCGCAATAAAAACGAACCCCTTTTGAATGTATATTTAATTATGGTATTCATATCAGGTGTAATGCTCTTGTGTAATGCTCATCGTCGAAGTTGTTAAAACGATATTTAACGATAAATGCGTCAATAAAAGTATTCACACATTTGTATCAACAAGTAAATATTAGGTAACAGATACTACTTTATTTGATTTATTAGCCTCAAATAAACGGATTCTTCTCTTGGCAATAAACTCATGATATACTTTTAGTATATTTGTGATTACTTTCATTACAAATGTAACCACAAATATTTTTGAAGCATGTAAAAACAAAATTAAAATGGATTTGTTTGATGTGATCTGTCCGAGTGTGCACTGAGAAATGTCATTGCAGTTCCGAGAAATGTCAAAAAACTACAAAACTGCTCCGAACTTTGTTTACCATCAAATACCTCGGAGTATCATGAAAGTCCCATAAATAAATTTTGTATGTGATGCCAATAATATAAAGTTGCCAATAATTGCTTTGTTTGTTGAGCCTTGAAGTTGCCCTGTGGCCGTCACAATTCGTTTTTTTGAAAAATCTCGTCCCACCCGATTATATTAACGAATCAGCTGTTGAAGTGACGTTGACTATGTTCAATGGTGCGTTCTTTTTCTTACCATAGTCAACAATACATTGTTATGTCAAACAAAATTTGTTGAAGTGTCATTTTCGGGAATTGTTGGGTTTTTTACAAACTTTGATTAAAGGACGCAACTATTTTTAGGAACGATAAGTTGTTAGAATTCGTTAAACTGTCAAACGACTATTTTAACATTTGTTTTGTTTATTGATTAACTAATTAAATACTTCTCCGTCATCGCTCAAAATTATCGAAAAATCCATTTTATTCGTTGTTGTAGATCACTCAAAGAAAATAAAGACATTGTTGCTGCTCAAATCGAGAATTTGTATATGTAATTTTTTGGTTTGCTTTTATAAAGACTGAATTGTTTTATACAAAACTTCCAATTTGACAGATCAACAATCTCAACTCATATCATGGGGGTGAGTTGGAAATACCTAGTAACAAATCGTTTCTATTTGAGTTTAGGAACGTTGTTATGACGTCATATAGTTACAAATCGTAACTTATTTGGATTAAAGGAACAGCTTTTTGTTGACATATTGTTAACAATAGTTGACTATGGTTAGAAAAAGAACGCACCACATTTCTTGTGTATTTTTCTTTTGTATTTAATTTTTTGATTTCATTTTTTTGAATAAAAAAATAAAGTTAAAAGAAATGCAATTGAATCCCTGACTAAGATTTTTTTCTGGGGTACTGCATCTTGCGAGGAAGTGATAAATCCTCCAATAGTAGTTCATATCATGGAAAGTGCTTCTCTGTTAGCCGTTCGGATTCGGCTTTAAATTGTAGGTCCCTTCCATTCCTGCAAAATATCAACGCACACACAGGTGCGGTTCAGAGTGTAAGTCACAGGGCCCTGCCCGCTTGGAGCTGTTGTGCCAAATACATATGTAAATATTTATTTTTTCAATCAAAATCAAACAAATAAAGCAAAATGGAAAATTTTGATTGTGGGCGTTGGGACAAATACACAATCAGCAGTACTTATGTGTTTGTTGAGATCCGAGAGGAGTTGACAACCAAACTTGGGGTGACCCTTGGTAATGTTTAAAAATCAAAGCTAATGTCTTCTAGAATATCCTTCTGTGATTTTTTCAAAATAAAAGTTCATTGAATGTTGGCAAAAACAGACGACATCTCATCAATTGATAACAGATCTGCATTCTTACCCCAAGAAATCAACAGGCAACCAGTACATGCACTGGATTCGGAACCGAACACACTGTTCATAACACTGGAATGTAAAAACTTCAAACAGTTTTTCAGTTATTTTCTTGAGGCTACTAATTTGTTTTTAATTTAAAAGTAGAACTGGAAAATAACAAATCATAAATGCAAAGTTATTTCTGTTTCTGTTTGCATAATAAAAATTGCTCAAGTATTACTCAACATCTAATTGAATAATGATTAGCGAAGCGTTTTTATTCTAGTTTCGAACGGCTATGTTCCGTTCCACGTTTTTGTTTTCTTCATTCCAATCAGTAATCAGTATTTTTTTTTGTTTAGGTAAGTATTTGTCGATAGCTTAGGAAGAAAAATGGTCAATTATAGATTGTAAAGGGACTTTTCAGATTCGAATTGTCAAGAAAGATAATATTCTGTGAAAGAATTTGTTCTGATACATGTAGATACTTGTTGTACATATATTGTATAGGTAGGTAGTGTGTGAGATTATGGAGAACATGGTGGGGAAGATAACGATCATACATTTATTGCATCAGACTAGTCAAATTAGGAGAACTTTAGGTGTACGTGACCGATATCAGAGAATCTTGAATGAGTAACCAACTAAACTCAATGCATGTCAGCATTATTATGTTTTTAATTCATTAATGACTTCTTCTTTTTTTTTTTACTTTGTGAGTTGTTAGATGTTGGAAATAGAAGAAAATATGATGCAAGACAAAAAAAAAAAAGAAAAAGACAAATAAGAGGAAAAAGTAGGAAATGAGATGTACTTGGGTGAAAGTGAACAATAATTTATTTAATTGCATTGTCTTGGTTAGGTTTGGTTGCTGGCAGGAAACTGGTTCCATTCCTTCACTGAGGTCTATTGTAAAACTCACTGAGATCTCACTCAAACTTAGAGTCTAAGGTATCTAGGCAAGCTTAGTCCAATTATCACACCTTACCAACATTGCAAGTTCTTTTGTGTCTTTTTTGTAGTATCTTCGACTAAGGCGTCATACATGAACCGACTTGAAAAAACGAGGAGGATCTCCATTCGAATGTTTTTTATTTAATATTTGGTGTGTCTGTGTGGCGGACATGATCTGACGAAGATTTAAAGTTGGTTATTAAAAATGAAACTTATCTTGGTTGAAGCAATTCATTGCTGTTGATAAAAAATAATAAAATTTAGTAAAATCTGTTAATTGGACTTTATCTTTTTTGAAGATGTTATGGTCTCCATTGGGGATTAGATTTCAAACTTAAATGAACACTGATCACTGTAATGGTCGGTCTGTTGGATAGTTTTTGGACTTCTTATTATTTTCCTTTACTTTTTGAAGAGGGTATCATTGGAGTTTGCAACGCCATTGTTAACTAATTATCTGCCGACGCGACGTGACACTTGAACTTTTGCAGAAAATTCTCTTCTCTAGAGTCTAACTAAATATTTGAAGCTATGGAAACGCAAACGGAACATCAGATGTACATTGTACTGGCACCTAGAACTGGCAATGACTCTCTAGTCATTCACTTGCAAAGGCTCGCATCTTTATGCAAAAGAGGAGCGGTGAGAACATACCCTACCAGCAACAATGAAGGTTATCCTGCATTTGACCCAATATCACTTTATAATCCAACGTGTAGCTGAGCGCCAACAAGGCCAAACAAATTAGTTTTAGGCAAACAGGCTTGTTGTCCAAGTTTTTTAGTATTATCCTCCCTTGATATCACAAGAGATAACATGATTAAGAAATACAACTTCGGTTCGGAGTTGAGTACCAAGAAAGAGTGGTTAAGAGAAAAAAAACTGTTCTTTTAAAGCAAATGCGGTTTAAAGGAAATCTGGTCGAACGAGAACTGCCAAAGTGACTGGTGAGGAATTTTTTGCCCTAGAACCAAAGTCTCTGTGCTAACCGGACAGTCTTTAATCACCAATCAATATAAAAAAACAGTCATGTTAAATAGTTTGCAGCTCTGAAAGCTTTAGACTTCTATTACAGTGGCTGGGGAAATTAAAAACTCTAGGCAGGCAACCCAAAGTCACTCTTCAGTAGATCCTAGAACCTAGACCATGTTGAAGAGGTTGACTGCCTGGCAAACATAGTGGTAATCCAAGGTTCTGAATTGGTTTTGAAAAATAAGAAACATGAATTTGCTTCAAATAAATATTAAAACCACAACAACATTACAAACTCGGCACAAAATTTGTTGATTAATAAATATTTGCATCCGTCTAGAAGCAGTCTTAACAAAGACAACTAGGCGCAAATGTTGATTCCATTTAAGATTGAAGAAGTCTGCAACCAGAATACAAATTTTAAACCAATAATTAAATATGGCTATGGCATCTGGTTGAACCCATATGAATGATAATCAAAACTTTAAAAAAACATTCTTAACTCAATCTCAAAGGTTATCTCACAGCAAACAACCATACCGCTGCAGATGAACTTTACTTTGGATTGTCTAAGAAGCTTTCTGTTGTTATTGGAATTATTTAGTATCTGTGAAACCAAAGTCGTGTTTGTCATATCAAACAGCTGATGTAATTACAATAATTGGTTCACAACACCAACACAAAAAAAAATATGATAACGAACAATAAAAACGAATTGCATACTCCCTTCTGGGAAGCACACTATTAAAACTAAAACCCCATAGCATAGATGTTTGACCACGCAATTAACTTGTGAAATATAACTACAAAAAAAAAAAAAAAAATCACAAAAGCAACACGTAGGCCACACACCGACAACGTTGTTTATAAAATTTCACAACTTCTACAAGGATTGAATAAAATCATTTACTTTTCTTTGTTGTTCGGGTCAATTTAAAGTGAGACATTCTCTTGGCTTTGTTTGACAAAGTATCTAACATCAGAACACTCTAGTCCCATATGTCTCAGTCTTAATTTCCTCGATTGCACAAAGTGTCCTTGTTTCATGATCCCAACTTAGCAACAAATGAATTATCCCATTTCACTTTGAATATAAATAAAATAAAATTCGAAACAAGAACAACCAGTTCGTTGGACGAGCCCATCTGGTGTTTTGTGTGGTTGGCCAATAGTGAGAGGCACCATCATTTTTTGCACACATCGGCATCGTGAAGATAAAAATAGAAAACAATTTTTCTTCGGCCAACGAAAACGACAACAAAGGTCATCACTACGCGTCGTATATATACGCTCCTCATCACCAAATCGTCAGCCTCAGCAGCTAGCTAATTTGATTCATATTTTTCAAACTCAACACAGCCTGGGGAGCACTTTTGGTGATTCATTCATCCGGTCGGTCGGTATCTAGATTCGCATTACATTCCAATTGGTGGGCGAGGCGAGGGGATTCTCTAGAAGTTTGGAATGTTTGTGTGATGTCATCAATGAATCAGCTGAATAATAATTATATTTGGACATTTTTGATAAACAAATTTTTTGTTTTTCTTATTGTTTGATAAGGTCGGTAGGTCTTGAATATTTTGACGATAGCCATTCAATGTTTTTCATGTCGCTAGATACTTAAATTGAATACATTAATTAATTTCTTGTCCAAAGCTGTTTAGCATAAACAACTTTCCATACAACAATACTCACTAAGCGGCGCACTCAAAAAAGTAAATTTAATTTAAACAAAATTGTGGATTTTTAAAATCACAAACTTGTTTTCTTCAAAAACAACACAATTATTGGTGTGTCCTCTTCGTTCATTCATTCGTTCTTTTTTGGCTTTTCTAGACATTTCGAAGTCGATGTGCGAAGACTAAAATAAATAATAAAAAAAAAACCTTATCAAATTGATAAGATAGACTCTGAAGTCGACACAATGCGTTTAAATTGTTTCCAACTTGATCCAGTTAAGTGGATCTTTTGTTGATTAATAATGTCATGTGAGGAAGATGCTGAACTCGTTGCTATAAAACCAGACAAGCACATAAAATCTCTAGATTCTAGAAGATACAAGAGCTTCACTTGTTGACTTTAGTTTTGTTTGGATTTTTGAGTACTAATTAAGTTAATAAATAAATTATAGAAGTAAAAATGCTCATGCGAGTAACCTTAGCCTGATTAGAGTCTTGTGTTGTTATCATATTCAAGTTTGAAAAGTTTTGCCTCAACAGTTTTTTGGCTGAGAATCTTTTTAATATTTAATTTTTGGTGGTCGTTTCTGTTTGATTTTAGGTTTTTATTTGATTTTTTTTTTTAAATTAAATTTCTAAGTTGTTGAGCAGCGCTGAAATAAAGAGGAATTAACTTTAAAAAAAGACTGCAGTGAAATTTATTGTTTAAAAAATTCAAAAGTGAAGAAACTATTCACCCACTGCAAAAACGGTTTGCAGAAAAACCTAAGATGTCTGAAATGCCTCCAAAAAGATGTGAAAATCTGGCTAGCCGACACGCGAACACGTGCCATAAAGTTTTCAATGCTCGAAACTTACTATTTCCAAGAAATCTCTCAAACTTAACAGTGACTGATCTTGTAATTTGTTGACTTCGAAGGTCAAACGCACGGAGAATTGCAGCCGTCTGAACTGCAATGACAATTCCAGTTAGGTTGATTCAAAACATTTTTTGCTTGGTACTTTTCCTTGATAATTTCTTTCCCCTGGTAACCTGCAGAGTTGGCGATAGCTGAACTAATATCCAATTGCAAATTTATTGTTAGAAGGTATAGTATAGGTACGTTAGTTAGTAGACTTCTTTATCGTTTATGGTTCAGCTTAAATCTATCTGAAACCCGAATCAAAAATATATAATTCATGTTGTTAAGCCATAGCTCCGCTACTATCGCCATCTCTTGAAACAATCCGAAGTGTATGTATGTATAAATGAAATGCAATTCTTCTATAAAACTCAATTTTAAGGTTTCAAGCTCCTCCTAAATGATAAGCTTAGATATATTTAAACGTAGTAGTAGCACCCCGTGGCGTAGTGGTTAGTGTGTCGTACTGCCACGCCGAAGGTTCTGGGTTCGATCCCTGACTCCACCTAAGTTTTTTTCCGGGGTACTGCCTCTTGCGAAGAAATGACTAATCCTCCAAGAGTAATTAATGTCATGAAAAGTGCTTTTCTGTTAGCCGTTCGGATTCGGCGGTAAATTGTAGGTCCCTTCCATTCCTGCAGAATATCAACGCACACACAGGTGTGGTTCAGAGTGTAAGTCACAGGCCCCGGCCCCGCTTGGAGCTGTTGTGCCAACAATTTATTTATTTTTTTATTTTACATTTAAACTTTAATTAACACTGATTCAAGAATCCAAAATGATTACTAAACCTCGTTGGAGTGTTTGCAGGAACGAATGGTTTAGTTTGACATTTGATAAACACTTGAGAGTTCAAATTAGATTTTAACTAAATTTCCTCTGAGAAAGTATGTTTTAGGGGGCTTATCATAAACCATTAGTTGATGAAAAATAAAAAAATATTAATGAAGCGTAACGCGTGCGGCATATAGTAAAATAAGTTTGGAAAACCTTATTATATTAACGTATTAACATGAATAGGACCCCAGCTACGAGTATATTACCCTTTCAGTTTCAGATCTGGCTACTCTTATTTCAACGGAAGCACCCATGTTCATATTGTGAATTCTACGCAGCCTTAATTTCAAATTTATTTGTGACCTTAGCTGAAGTTTGCAGAATAAAGCCGGGTATGAATGAACCAATGGGACAGAAAGCTGTATTAATATTGGATTTACTCAGGGGTCTGTTCTTGTTCCCTATTTTTGAAGCCGGAGAAGTAATTACTTGTTGTCAGGCAGACGGCACGATTGCCATGTCATTATTCTTAAGGAAACGTTTTGTAAAACCTTTTGATGAAATAAAGAATTAATCCATCTATCTATCTAATTGCTTGTTGATGTTTTTCTAATTGTATTGAGAATTGAGATTCAAAACATATAAACTTTTAATCCATTGTCTTATTAAGACTATAAAGATCTTGCCTTTAAAACGTCTTTTTTAAAAGTGTCTTTTTGAGAAGTGATTAGGTATACTTACAAATTCCAAACCAAAAGATTAACTTATGTCCGTAGCTCTGCGAAACGTGTGAAAGATTGGACTTGGGGTACCAACAATCGGATTTTCGATATGCAAAACCGTGATTTGGACACAGTTCAAGTTTTCAAGAACGATTTGCAATGAGTCTCTTATAAAAGGTTTTTTTTTTTAGACATGTGGTTTTCAAGAAGAAATAAAACGCATATAATTTAATGTCATGGCCAAGAATTTAGCTTTATTATAAAGATAAGGGTTTGCCATTTTGATTTCGGGCGCGGCTGGCTCGAATAAACTCCTCGGCGATTATTTCGACCGAGTATTGGACACAGCGCGTGATGCGTCGCGCGAACCGAACCATTATTTTGGTAATAAATTTGCATGATTTGCAAACGTTTTTTAGGAGTGAGTCAAAAGGCAAACTAAACTGAGCATAAATCACAGCTGTCAAAAAGACCAACTCCGAAAAAAGTATTGCCCGACTGAAAACCACACGTCTAAAAAACACCCCTTACCTTGAAATCACCTTTCTTTGGTTACTTACTTACTAAAGGTGGCGCAGACAGCCCATTGTGGTCCACGGCCTCAACCAACAATCCTCGCCAGCTAGGCGAGTTGGTTGAGGTCGTTTACCACTTGATCGCGCCACCTTAGATGGGGTCTTCCAGAACTGCGTCGGCCCTGCTGGTTGGAATTGTCGTCGGGCAGGAGCGTTTTCGTCCATACGATCCACATGACCCAGCCATCTAAGCCGCTGAATTTTCAGCTTCTTAACCAAGTAAATTTCGCTGTATAGCCCTTACAGTTCGTCATTGAATCTTCTCCTCCATACTCCATTGATACATACAGGCCCGAATATCACCCGAAGAATCTTCCTCTCAAAGCACCTAAGCCTGTATTCATCCTATTGTGTCAGTGTCCACGCTTCTGCCCCATACAGCAGGACTGGGATGATAAGGGTCTTGTATAGTGTCTCCTTGGTTCTTTTCTTTGGTTACTTAACAATAAATGTTTCAGAAATTCAGCAGGTGCGCCATCGATTCAAGGTTCCTTGCTAGTTCAAGTAGTGTGATCGTGGTTTTCGTCTGCAGTTTTTGAAGCACTGATGTCAATGCCAACCGGCAGTTGATGGCTTACTTTTTGGATTGATTATATTATTATTGAGCATTGGCCGAAGAGTTTAGTCGAAGTTAATCTTCTATTGGGGCTTGAATATTACCCATCGCTTTTAACATGACTTATGACCTAAAATGTTGCCCTCCTTTGACTGTCTAATTCACCTGCGCGAAACTCGATGAACATCAACAAAATCCGATGAGCATCCGTTTTAATGTTGTCTACTTATTTTCAACAACTTCAATATCTTGGAAAAGCTTGTACACATTTCCAAAACAAGGTTCCATAAAAAAAGAGTATCTGTCCCACATCACCCTATTAAGATCGCACCAATCGTGCTAAAAATCCAGAAATCAATAAATTGTAAGCTTCAAATGCAAATAGATTCAAAAGATATAATTATTTTTCCGTATAGTATACCACCCCTTAAGCTTTTCCTTTATCAATTTAAACTTAAATCTGTTCAGCTTTAAAATAAAAAATTCATGCAAAAATAAAACACTGTTCGTGTGTAAAATCCACCGCAAAATACTCAACGTACTCTTATTTTTATGACCGCATTTCAGGTTAAAAATATCAACTTCATTGCAATGTACTTGTTTTTCCCTGATTGCAAGCAGCTGATGAAATTTTCCACTGATATTGGTTGAGAAATGAGAACAGTTGCAAGCTATGAGTTATGAGACTTACAAGATAGATCGAATGAACCCATTGATCAGTGGATACATTCATGAATTTTATACACGATTTCAAATCTCTGATGTAAATTTGCAGGTCTTTCAGCAAATTATATTAAATTTAAGAATTGCTCACCTGTTTCTTAGAACCTTGAGCTTTATTTTTTTAAATGCGTTTCCTACTAAACCACAGTGTGGTGGACTGACACTACCGATAATAAGTTGACCCTGATAACAGCAACTGATTTAATTTTGATTTGAAAACACGTACATTTACAATCCAATATTTTGTTATTATGAGTACAAAGCTTAAAAACAAAGCAAAGAAACAAAAGTACATATAAGCCTTTAAGTGCTTTTGATTAGCCAAAGTGCACTGAATTAAGTTGACAAAGTCGCAAATAGTGGATGCAATCAAGATGCCACAGCGTAATTGATTCATACAATTAATTAATGTCAATTTTTATTTTAAACAAGATTGAAGCAGATGGAATTCTGAAACTTTTAGTAATGAATCGTATCATTCTAACATTACCATTAGTAGTAACCTATTTCTACTTTTAATTTCAGGTCACTTTCGATCCACATCCCGTGGTGCATGTAATGCATGCTTGGAATTTCGCCTATCGTTCAGCAAGAAAGGGCCATTGGGAGGACTTTGCCCGCGATCGGGAACGTTTTCAAAAACGCATCGAAAGGACATCTGTTTATTTGAATTCCGTTCTAACGCCTGAACATCGTGAGAAAATCTATCACAGTCGATTTAGTGATGATGCCACGAACCAGACACAACAACCACAACAACAAAAACGTCCCAAAACAACAACTTTGAACATAGTAGGATCTCTTCTTCATCAAGCTTCTGCCAGTCGCAGCAGCGATGACAACCAAAGGATACCAAAGTTAGCGAAAATACCTGATTGCGCTAATTTCTAAAACATTTATCACTCAAAAACGAGGATAAAACAATAGTTTACAGCTTCAGCATATTGCTGCAAGTTCAAGACGAAATCTGTGTTCAAAAGTTTTCAAAAACGAATCAAATCCACAAGCGAAATCCGTGAGACACAAATATGTAACTAACAAATAAACATGAACAGCAACAAAATGAAAAATAGAAAACATTATTAATAACATTAAGTACGATTCTTCTTCTGTTGTTTAGTTTGGTTTTAAAAATTCAAAAAATTCATTCATTCATCATATTTTGACTATACTAAACCATGTTATTGTGATTTTTCTATAATTAATTTTAGAATTTAAAAAAACAATTTGTTTGCAAGAAGGTCTTCCTTTTTCTTTGTTGAAAGTTTTTTTTGTTTGTTTTTAGTCTTAGCAGAAAATTTTATTTTGCTTTTGCTTAGCATTTTCTTATAAACAATTTGTTTTTGATTCCTTTTTTGAAATCAACTAATTTTAAAATTTAATTGTTTTATTTTGCTAGTTCTTTATTTTGTCGTGGATTTAGGGTTATTAAAAAAAATAAAATTTAGTTCAGATTAACCAATTTGATATTTTTTTTTTTGTGTTGAATTCTGCAAAAATGAAAATTACCTGAGTATAAAACTAAAAACTTAAAAAATCAAATAAACAATAATATATATAAATTTTATGTAAATATTAAACTGAAAAACACTTTAAAATAAATTAATTCATGAAAAAATTAGAGTATAATATTATTTCGAGAAATTTTAAGATTTATTTTATGTTAGTTTGTAAGAGACTATATACGCTTAGTATTAGAGAATATATAAAAAAAAAATAAACATGTACATTTAAAACAAATAAATATTAAATAATATAAATTAGAATTAATATATATATAAAACAAATCATAATCGTAATATATAAACCTAAAATGGGTACACATTTGCATTCAAATAAAATTGATATAAATTAAAATAATGTTATGTTTGTTTTATTTAACTAAATAAAGGGCAGCGTTGAGTTGCATATCAAAATTTTTAAGATGAAATATCAAGTATACGCCATCTGATTGCTTCTACAGAATGTCATTAAAAAAAAAAATGTGTGTGCGTAATTCACACTCGGTTGAAGTGAAACTTCAAAGAAGTTAGTATACCTAATTAACGAGAGAATGAGATGAAATACTCAGCCACCCAGCACCAGTTTTCGGATCACTTTCAAACCTTATGTTATGTATGACTAAATGCTTTCAACACGTATCTGTACAAATACAAAAGTTTCAACACATATTCAAGCATACAGGCGTACCGACATACTTTGCGTCCTTTTGACTCCCTTTTACAGTATAAACTCCAGGACGCCACTATTTAAAACAAGTCAAAAAAATATTCGAAAACTGACTATTTTCAAAAATTCAGGATACTTTTTTAAAATTTAAATAATTTTTTGAATGCCAATTTTTTATAAATACTTTTGTTATGTATGTATTTGTTTGAATTTTACATTCTTCTTGAATTAAGTTTATTGAAACCTTTTGTAAAGCTTTTCTTGTTAGACAGCATTCAAATCACGTACCTATATTAACTAACATACTAACTTAATCGTACCAACGCGCCTGCTCACTCGCTTTTGTTTAACATAATGCTTAGTAGACCTGTGTGAGAGGCAAAACGTATGATAGGAGAAAATGAGAGCTAGAATAAAAAATACTGTGTCATAATTTTTTTTTCATTCGTTCTCTTTCACAATAGATCTTTAAGGTCGCAGTGCGCTTTTCCCCAATTTAATTCATTCATGCAACTTAAAATAAAATACATACGATGAAACATAACACAGTTTCCGAGCAAAAAAGTTCAAACTCTCGTGTTTATGTTCCGCATTTTTATTTATTAAATTCAGTCGTTTATAAACAGAGATGTCCGTTATTTGTATTTTTAGCCAAAACAACATTTAAAAAAAAACATACTGTTTTCTTCATGTCCATTCTTTTTTAACGAATTTTGAATGCTTTCGTAATATGTACGAATAATCATGAGAAAACGGACGATATATCGATATATTAATTTTTTTCACCCGATAATTATCGATACTGTTAAAGAATATCGACACGATAAATATCGATATATTTTTTACTTGCCCATCCCTACATTGATCAAAACAAACAAATGCCATAGAGCACGTGCATGAATGAGTAAGATTATAGTATTTATATTCTCACTCGTTCGTGCACACGGTGAGCTAATGCGAGTCATCGGTGCCGCCATATTGGAATACTGAGCGTTACTTCCGTCAGAAAAATAGTATGTATATTTCTGTCTCATTCTTTCCTGGCTTCATCCTACACATTTTTGTATTTGTGTCTCTTACATGTCGTTTTTTCGTTGCATCCGGTTTGAAATCACAACGATTCTAAAGAAGTTTCACTTCAAAAATCTATAGTTTCAAAGTGTTCAGAAATCGAAAAGACTTTACTTTGCAAAATTAATTCACATCAAGAGCAGTCTATCTACAAAACTATAAAATTTTATCAAAATCGCTGGAGAAGTCTAAAAAAAGAGTTTTTTGTTAAAGCTTTCACTGAAAGTACCGTTATAGCTTAAGAACTTGAATGCCCTCTGTGGATACCATGAAAACACCAAGTTTGAAGCAAATCAGTTCTACCTCAACACAATGGTGTAGCTGCAGCTGAAATAGAAATAATTTAAGCTTGAGCTTCTGTTTGCATTATGACGGCAACTCTTATTTAAGAAGTGTATCACGATTTATTTTTGTAGGTACCGACGCGACGCTTGAAGTAATTTTAACGTAAGGACAACTATCTTTTTAAAGTGAAATTAGGTGCGTGAGGTCAAAATAAGCCAGAAGCACAAAATAACTTCAGGGACACAATAAGTTCGGATTCGCACAATCAGAGCAGCAGAAGGATCGATTTCAATAACAATGAAACGGATTAGGAAACATATTCGGAATTAATCAGATTAAATTTGTTTTTTTCATTAAAACCGTTCTAGAATTCAATAGCTTTTATTTCGATACCAATAAAATCCGGTTATAATAATTGCTAAATCGCTTTTCAATGATAGCTTCCTGCCTAAGCACAATGGTGTAGTTGCAGCAGTAGTACGTAGCACTGTCAAAGTTAAATGTGCGTAATTCGTATTGGCAGACATGAATTTTTGTTGGAGTGTAACGTAGATATACATAGAAGGGCTTCAACAAACAATAAGGCATGGTCGTAAAACCACCATGTCCTACAGTTGGGCGCAATCTGTATCATGAAAGCTATATAGTTTCAATTATACACCAGAGACAAAACGGGCTCAAACAATAAAGCATGTTATGGGCGCCATCTGTAACGTTACAAAAGCTATAAACGAAAGGCCGATAGAAAGTGAACAGCGATGAGACATCTCCAATCTCAAGTGTACCGACGACCTCTTTAATGTAAAAACCTTGCTTCTAAACTCATTTGGGCGACCTCTGTAACCTGAATAGGTAGAAAATCACTATCTCAATCACAAACAGACGTGCTTATATGGTAAATCCGGAAGTCTAGATCCCAATGAACGCCATCTGTAACGAGAAATAAATTGAAAGGGTACACTGAAACGACAAAAGAGACCTCAAAAAGCCGATTGAAGAACAGCAGATAGCTAAGAACACTAGTCCTCTCCAAAACCCACAAGCGAAGTCAGAATGCTTGTAGCACACTTGAGCAGTAACCACTAACAAAAACCATATACTACAAATTTAGTCAAAGATTCTATCTAGCTTTGCCTGCCTGCACCACAAATACCAAATATTATCGTATACAAGAGCAGCATTCCCGTAATGATGTCCTTGATTTGACCAATAGTACAGACAGGTGTTGACGACCTGTACCGCGTTTGGCCTGCACCTCGCCGACTTAGCTCAGTCCGGGGGGCGAGTTCTTGTTGTACGATCGCGACCCTGTTACCTCTTTTTGGTTTATCGCAGACCATAGTTCGGATGTTATGAACCACATAATATTGGGAGCAGCCGGCTTATTCCGCAACATATCATCAACTATCCAATCGTTATTTTACCTTCCCAGAAGGAAGAAGTCAAAATACATACGACCTATCACAAACCCTACATCCTAGAACCCGCAAAGATTTTATTGGTGACTTAGATGTTCGAGTCAACCTGTATACTCACTATATACCTCACCTACCGAAATCCGAAACAAATGTGCATGAGATGCTCTCAGGAAAACCAAACTCAAGTAACATGTGAGAGAGACATGGGGAGGAAGATGGTAAAACCCCTCTCAATAGGCCTCTAATCCCACTCATACGAAATAATGATTTTGTGTTACCTGATAAAAATGTTTACAAAATCTCTTATCCAAAACAAAACTGAATTCTCAAACTGAAAACTTTATCATAAGATAACTTGAAAAGTTACCTCACCATCGTTGATAAAATTGTTGCTCGCCTTCAGATCTGCGAGCAGGAGGTGACCGCCTCCCCTTTGTAACTCCTCTATGCCATATCTAATGAAATTTAGCTTTATTATCTTAAATATCCTTCCGATCACAACAGGGGTGCTATACCGCCCCAGGCATTTTTATTTTAACTGTACCTAATTTTAGTTCTGCTTTATTCCCCTTTCTGCCGTTCTATGTATTTGTCGTTTAATATCTCATGTGTCAGTTGTCAGTTCTCAGTTGCTGATGAGCAGTGATACCAGACTTTTAGCCGACAATTTCCCACGATGTTGACCGAAAATCCCCTTTTTACCCACGCGCTGTTGACAAAAATCCCTCAGTTTTTCCCACAAGTAAATGTATATAAAAACACAAAAAATATACAAAAAATAGACTTTGTTTTATTAAAACCATTGTATGTGAAATCTATAGTAAGTAATATGGATAGCAGGATCGACTGTGGCAATACCGTGAGCCTCCAAACCTTTTTTCTCAAATTTCTCGTTTTGGAGAGAAAATGTAGGTGGAAAGGTTTAAATAAGTGATAATTATCAGCGACATCTATGTGTCTCCAAACCCCGTTATCTCTTACTCGTTCCTTAGACTACTATAGATTTCATATACAATGTTAAAACTAAATAAAATAACGAACCAAAAACAAACAAATATGTTTACAAATATAAAGGTACAAAGCATTTTGGGAAATGAAATCACAGGAAAACCTGTTAATGTACGTTCATTAGGAGCCAGTATTATAGCTCAGAAAAACCAAACCAAAAAGTTGGAACAGCATGAAAAATGGAATTTTTGGCGCAGGGACATAAGTCCCAATTTTTTTTTTTTTGTGAAGATGGGACATAAGTCCCAAATTTTCAAAATGATTTAGAAAGTTAAACACACAATTCGATAGAATAATACAACAATTATAATCATTTATTATTTTATATAACAAAAATGAAAAAAACAACAGCTCAATGCAATATCGTCGTCGTTCTATTAAAACTCCCTAAGTCCATTTTTAGTAAAAATGAGATAAATACGCCAAGTTTATTCAAATGACAAGATCTATTATGTTCTATCAAAACTCCCTAAGCTCTACGTTCCTCTATTATCAAACTATATAGTATTAAAACTCCCGAAATCCAAAAAATTCTTCGATTTTTTATATTGATTACTAGCTTTAAATGCAAATATCTTAAAACACAAATAATGGACTTAGGGAGTTTTAATAGAACGACGACGATATAACAAAAAAAAAAGAAACAAACGGCAACAATTTGGAAGTTGAAAAATGAAACAATTTCAAGACAAAATCGGAAAAAACTAAAAATTTCACAAGTAAACAAAGCACGTGTTTTGAATTATCAGCCGGCAAAATAGACATAATAATTCGTTTTTATAAGCAATTGCTTCTTCGTTTATCTACGCAGAACAGCTACTACACATCTTGCAATAATTGCAGGGTTGAAGTAATACGTTCCTTGGATTTTCGAATCAAATACCGCAGGTTATGTTTTCGTTATTTTGTTTTTGTCCAGGGTGGTTCGAAAAATCGCGCGATTTTTTTATTTGGTTTTCACAAATTCTCAAATACTAAACTTTCTGAAGTTTCTGACTCATCAGCAAGTGATAACGAAGAAAATGATTCGAACGACCCTGGACAACAACAAAATAACGAAACCATAACCTGCGGTATTTGTTTCGAAAATCCAAGGAACGTATTACTTCAACCCTGCAACTGTTGCAAGATGTGTAGTAGTTGTTTTGCGAAGATAAACTATTGAAAATTGTTCTAAAACTAAGTGAAACATTATAATTTTAAAAACTTAGTGAGGAAATTCTCTAAGATTATACACAAAAAATTTATTCGGTGGGACATAAGTCCCAACTTTTATTTTTGGGACTTATGTCCCTGCGCCGAATTTTTACGTGATTAGCGTTTATAGCCATCAGAAAAAAGATGTCTGACAAATTGTCTCTTTGACATTTCACGAAACAATCGTTTATCTGCACGTAGCAGTGTGTTAATTTTCGGTTTTGACGAATGGAGCAACAAAATTGCATCAGTGAGAGTGAGCCAGAAAAAGGAATTTGAGTCCATTTATGGCGCTAAGCAATTTACACAAATTATTGTCACACTGCGTTCCTGGCACCAATTTTCTAATTGATAATCTTCAAGGGAAACAGAAAAAAAACTGGATTACAATCAGCTGGGGCGAAGTATGAAATTAAATCAGAAAAATAAACAGTTAATTTTTTAACACAAATTATTAGTTCAATTGAAATTTTTATCAGGAAAAATCTCAGTCATTTTCGTTTTAACATGCATATATAAACTATAGTATTCCCACTTGAGGTGCGCCATCTATCGACGAAAAACTAAACTCTAGAATACCATGGGAAGCAACAACAACAATTTCCACCATTTTAATTGCTGTTGTTGCTTCTCATGGTATTCTATAGAGATTAGTTTGTCGTCGATAGATGGCGCACCTCAAGTGGTAGTAGTATAGTTTATATACCGATCCATGTACTAACTAAATCCAGTCAAAAATATTGATGTTCAAGTTAAACACTAATTTTGAACTTCTAATATTTATATTGAAAACTTCTTTGAACAAAATCAGGCGCCTATCATCGAACTGCTAGCTACGCCACTGATCCATGAATAGAAAGAATATTGAATTCCCTACTTTATATCACAGCCATTTTTATTGTCTTAAGGATAAAGGTACACAATGTAGTTGTAGAAGTATTTTTTTTCTCTCTTAACCTTTTAAATTACTGTAAGTGTTTTAATATTAGACTTTCACTTTGGACAAAGTGGTTGCTGCAACAACATCAACTCTGGCTGAGTTAATAAATTTCCTAAATCATTTCTTCGATAGAATGTCCTTCTGACACTTTTATAAAACGCAAGTAAACTTAACATTAACAAAATTACTACACAAATAGGCTGAATCACTGGCAGGACAAGGAACGTTTTGATTAATCCATAAATGATGGGGCTCTTGTTTATCACAAACTAGAAAAGAAAAATGTATTATTAGCGAAAGAAAGATAATTAAATAAAAATAAAATTACGTATTCCATCCAAAATTGTGGCATTATCATGTTACTAAATCGCCGAATATTTGGTGGATAGTAATCCAAGGATGGCAATGGCATATTTGACTGGAGTCTTGCTATTCCCTCCAATTGTACTCCTGATGTTGGTTCAACTGTGATGTAAGAAGAGTGTTTTTCTTCACTTGGAGCAAGACCTTCGATGTAATTTTCCCATTCACCATGGAAGCCCCAGAAATGAGGAGGAGACACAGCAACAGGAAGTCCTTAAAGTTGAGAATTAAACCAAATTAAACAAAACTTTTAGATTGTGATCAAAAATAAAAAAAAAAGAAATATGTAAATAAATATTAGGGACCATTTGAAAAAAACTGTTCAAAAGAAACAACAGCTTTTACGACGACGTTAAACCTTGGAGACATTGCATATTTTCAGTTGCAAGTACCGTTGCAGGTATTTATAAATAATCAAATACTCTTGTATACCTACAGGCGAAACTGTGAGCGCAAGTTACAGACAGTGAATCCTAGATTAAATGAAAGATCATAAATTAAAGTCTTGAAGTCTCCAGTCTCTACCCAAGTCTATACATTCTTTTTCGAACTTGATATTTGATCTGAGCCATTATATATACATTTTTATAGTAATTTCATGGAACAAGTTTTTCCTATTCCATAGAATGGGTATATTGTATTTGGTGTGGAGTTTGTAACATAGAGAAATAATACCGTTAGGTATAGAAAAGTATATATATTTTGACTCAGAATCAAAAGCCTAGTCGATTTAGCCATGTCCGTCCGTCCGTCCGTCCGTCCGTCCGTCCGTCCGTCCGTCCGTCCGTCCGTCCGTATGTATACTCTCTAGAGGTCGCAATTTTTGAGCTAGAACGCTGAAATTTGGTATATATAATCTTTGGTTCAAGAGTAAGGCTAAGTTCTTGAACCAGTAAAATCCGCCCACAAACACGCCCACAATCGCCATTTTTGTTGAACAACCTCAATTTGGTAAAATTAAATTATGTTTTTTTACAGTTACGATAGAAGCATAACGCTAAAATTTTGCACACGCAAGCTTTAGGTAAACCTTCTTCCAATTATATAAAAATATTTCAGTTTGGGCGTGGTGGACGCCCATTTTTCATACAAAACCATCAATATTGTTTTTATAAAATAACAAAGAGAAAAACATTAAATTTTGTTAGCATTACTTGCACATAAACATCTTGTGTATGAAATCAATAAATTTGATTTTGGGCGTAGCTGACGCCCACTTTTCAATAGAAACTATTAAAAAATTGTTTTTGTAAATAAACGGTATTTATAATGAATCTGCAAGCCAAAATTTTGCGTCTTTAAGTAGAAACTAAATGGTTTGTGTATGAAAAGAAATTTTTGAATTTTGGGCGTGGCTTTCGCCCACTTTTCATTAAAGAACGAAAAACGTAGTTTTAAAAATTTAAGGTACTACCAATATTCAATTTAAACCTTTTTCCCTTCCGTTCGTTTTATGAAAAATATATCTCTTCATTTTCTTGTGTACATTTTTTCAATACGCCCACTTTGAAGGCGTGATTTCGATAAAATACCCTTTTTCATGTAAGATTGTTTAAAAACTACTCGATTCAGCTGTAGTTTTACACATATGCCTAAATACTGATCAAAGCTCAGTTAGTGCTTCAAATTTTTAAGACACGCCCACTTTTAAGGGGCGTTTCCGTCAAAAGTTGTATAAGGCTTTAATTTTTTAACGTTTTTTAACTATCGGTCGCAGTTTTGAAGTAAAAAGATAAACACTTAGATTTATATTCCTTGGTTACGTAGCAGAGTGTGGTCCATGAATTGTTAAAAACACCCATAACCGCTATTTCCATTCAAAATCTAATTTTTAAAAATTTAAGTTTTGCAGACGCATACACATATAAAAATATAGGGAATAGGGTATCCAACAGTTCGTTCCAAACGTACTGTAGCTCTCGCTTATGTTTTTAGTTATGAACTTCGTCAATGGCGGCGCTAGTTGTCTTATCTACTTTACTTTAAATGTCTCCTAACTCGCCAATCAAGTGCTTGTGAACTTTGTCCATAGATGGCGAACCAAACGTTCCTCTTATTGGGGGTACTATAAGTTATAAATACAAGAAATGAAGAAATAGGGAAATAGCTAGTAGTTAATGCCGACCAAAGGGCTATTGCGTTCACTCCTAATTTTCAAATGTAACGTGTTGCTAAAAGTTTAAATATGGGATAATGTTCTTTGACTTTACTTGTTTGTTCCTTTGTTTAAGCCCAATTTTTATTTAATAGCACTTTCCATTGGAAAAAAAGAACAGAGTTCGAGTATATCGAGCTCGCTCTGAACGTCCTCTGAACCAATTGTATTCAGAGCGCTCTGAACTATTAATGAAGCGAACTTAGTATCCCATTAATTTCCTTTTATCATGCCATTTAAAAAAACCTGAAAAAAAAGTTTTTTTTTTAACATTTAAAACACCTTCTGCTGCCATTTTAATTGTGTTATTTCCAGCCGCCGTTAAAAAATTCTTTTTATAAATTGAATTGGTTTGGAAGCCTTTTACTTTTGACGTTTTTGTTCAAGTTGTCTGCCCCATCTATTTATTTGAAGTTTGTAGAGCGCACTCTGAACACACTCTGAAGCAAAAAAGAAGCACTTATTTTTTTTTGACAACTCAGGCTCTACTGTGAACTAAAAAGACCACCTATTGCTGAATAAAAATCTGATGATATAGGCATCGAAGTCCATCAACGAAGTTGAGTGCGCGGTATGTGCTATAAACAATGTCTAATTTTTCTTAGACTCAACAAGGTTCCATGGAGTGCATCCAGCACGCTGAAACACATTAAAGCATCATTATATCTCTCCTCTGTCATTAGTGACGTTTGATCCAAGATGACGACCAGATTTGCAATAGATTAGTGGAGATTTATACTTTTTGAAACTATTGAAATGCTCTCGCAAGCTACTAGAGGGCGTGCGAATAAGCTGTCAGAATAGAATAAATAAGACAAGAGTACCCGGATCTCGACACCTTAGTTATAATTTTAGTCTAGTGAAATAAGATGGCGGCCGATGAAAAATTAGAAAGCATAAATAATTGAATAGTGGTTCTGAGTTATATAAATGTTAAATAAAGAGTTTCAATTTAAATTTAGTGCATTCGAATTAGAGAAACAAGACTGAATATTTGGCAATATTTTCTATTTGTTCCTCTTAATCAGAACCGTCGTGAAGTGACAACGACAACACACCTATTGTGTGTTCAGAAAATGGAAGTATCTGAAATCTACGAGACGTCCATTTTCTGAGCGTTATTTCACAAATAAGATTCTAGAAATCTCTGAAAAAGTTTGCTGAAAGGGGAAAAAATACTCGTGTAAATTTTTAGTGAGAAATTATACTCCGATTTAGTTTGACCCCCTTTTCTGATGAATGTTTTAATTTTTCAATTTATGTTTGCCTAAACTTTTAGTAAGACTGATTATTAACTTAGGCGATGGAAGTGCAAGTAAAATTTTTAAGAGTCTCGCATTGGGCGCCATTTAGGTTCATTTCAGAAATAGATCTTATACAAAAATCACTTATACTCAACAACGGAGAAAGCTCAAATGTTATTTTTCCAGTTCCTAAATACTCACCAAAAGCACACTTTGAAGTATCACTCAGTCCATCAGGCAAACTAACACCTCCAGTCTCTTTGAAACAATCCAAATCCGGGTTTTGCAATCTTTTGTAGATATCATCAGTAGGAGTAAATTTGTAAGCTTCGACTCCATTCACTTGAACTGTTTTGTTATAGGACATCGAATATGTCCTGCAGAGATTTTTGGTGTACGCATATATCATATCGTCTTTTCCGATATGAGGGGGCAGACCAGTTCCTTCACTGGCTCCAATAAGTGAAACTGGACAATGTTTTGGGAAGTTCTTTTCATACACATCGATTCTTGACAAACCATTGAATGTGTTTATTTTAAAGAAATCCTTGTATCCATGCTTTGATCCGATGTTGACATTGTATATGTTGTCAGATGGATAGAACGACTATAAAATAAAGTTATGCGAATAAAAAAAAGCACAAGAAAATATATAGTAACCTGAAATCTTACATTAAACATGATTCCAGCATTTTCTCGTGGAGCAGCAAATGGTATCTTCTTAATAATATCAAAAATTGGAGATGAATTGTTCCACAGGAGTTCGTAAACAGTGCGGTTAAGAAATACATTATCATTCTGAGCAGCCATATTGAATGCTAATCTTGCAAAAAACATATCATGCGCCATTGCAGCAAATCCCAACAAAATCGGATTCACCACTGTGATGGTTTGATTGAGAATTCCAGGCTCATTTCGGCCCTCATCGAATTCCATATCAAAAACCGTTGAAAAGGACATTGTTGAGTTTTCATCGTGAAATTCAATATTTTCTTGACGAAGTATCTTCTTGTAGACTATCGGACCGATTTCTTTAAGTTTTAGCTTTGCGGCGGTGTTGGAGAGGAACTCATAAGGATTTTCCGCTGCGAAAAGATATATTTTTATTCCAATATCAATGCCTGATATCGATGGATGTCTCCACATTTCATAGGCTGGCAACATTGGACGTACTTTGATGCGCTCATTAAGGGCAATTTCTTGGTAGTCATAGAATATGGATAGAATTCCAAGAGCCAGAGATGTCAGTCCTAGCAGCAGGTATGATATCCCACCTGGAAAAAATTGTTTTTTTTTTAAGATCAGTTGTTTAAGAAAACTAATTTCAAAACTTACATCCGATATCCTTGTTTGGAATTCTGTGCTTTTTCATGATTATGTTATTATTTGTATCTTTCCCAAATAACTGAAATAATTCAAAAATAAAAACAAAAACATTAATAAGATTTAAAACAGAAATTAATTGAAAATCAAATTATTTAATTACCAACCAAAACTTAAATCTATAATTTAAAATAAATCTATTTTTGTTATCTACTAAGCTTGTGAGATAAAATTTAAAAAAATTAACAACGTTTCTTAGATTTTCGTGTAACACAACGATGTGAAATAAACAAAGAGTTATGCGTTTGCTTCAACGTTTTATATCAACGAAACCTTTGCTATATTTCAATTTCAATTCATTGGCACAGTATTCAAAGTTCTTGCCTTACTATACATTGTAGAATCATAATAAGCAAAGTTTCCGCATGTTTAATTAATTATAATTATTCTTATGCATGTTTATTCAATAATTACAATAATAAACAAAACAAAAAAAGATTGTCGTACATGATTTTCCCGCGTTTATGTTAATATTGGTGATTTTCCAATGTTGTTTAAATTTTAAATCGTCGATTTATTTTTTTATAATCTTTTTTAATAATAGAGGTATCAAAGGACGCGGCTTATTTAAACATATTTGACATTGCTCTTAAGCAAATCATGAACGCCCTTTTGTCTTATTGTATTTTTTTTTAAGATGCAACAATTAGTATTTGAAAGCTTTGCTTATCTTGGGAAAATTATTACTAATCTGTCATTTAGAAGAATTATAAGCTTTGTTTGTTGAGCCCAGGTCGCCACAACTCGTTTTTGTAAAACCTTAACTCGCGCTATCGAGAAAATTCTCTTTTTTTTAAACCTGGGATCGCCCTGAAGTCGATCTTGGTATTTTCCTGGGGCGTGTTGAGGTAACCTATATAAGTTGTTGAAGTGATATTTGCTGTCAAGCATTTCTTGTGTATTTTTCTTTTGTATTTGGTTTTTGGATTTAATTTTTTCGAAAGAAAAATAAAACTTAAAGAAATACAAAAATTTGTTTTAATAAAAGTAAATAAAAATCAAACAAATAAAGAAAAATGGAAACTTTTGATTTTGTGCGTTGTGACAAATACATAATCAGCTGCCCCAATTTGGCTTTTGAGATTCGAAAACCCAGGGGTGGAATCGGCTAAGGTGATTTGTGATAAGTGGTAGTCACAATCAACAAATTTCGTCTGGCTATAATGTGATGTCACATGTGACAATCACATTTTTTGTGACTTTTTCTTGTGACAGCTATTTAGGTGTCACAAGAGAAAGTCACAAAAATGTGATTGTCACATGTGACATCACATTATAGCCAGACGAAATTTGTTGATTGTGACTATCACTTATCACGAATCACCTTAGCCGATTCCACCCCAGGTTTTTTTTTAACAACTCTTGGAGTTGTCAACAAACCCTGGGGCGGCCTTGGGTAAACTTAAACAAACAAAACTATTATTTACAATGTCACTGCGAAGACGGCCGACAGTGTTGAATTATATCAATGACCTGTTCAATAATTGAAAACGCATGTTACTGTGTCACTAGTCACTCTTGTTATTTTTGGCAGTCTTGTCAAATTTTTCACTCTTTTCACTTGTAGTTCATGTCACTCTTGTCAAATCTTTTTTTCCACTATGTCTCGTGACTCTTTTGTCGTTCGTCTAACTTGTCTAACTAACATATCAGTTAACAAGAAGACAAGTTTAAACTTCTATAAAGTTTCCCAGATAAAGTCCTGACCTTGGTAATCGCTTCGCTAACGCCGCGCCGTAAAGAAATAAACTGGGAAAGTCTTATCGAGTTTGAGAAACAAGGTTAGGTATAATAATTTTCGGTAAAGTATATTATAGAGGGAAAAATAAGTTGTGGAGCTTCTATAAAACCTCCATCAAGTTTCTGTACCGAATTTGTTGTGAACTATTTTAGTGTAAATGGGTTGATAGACGCTTCATGGTCAACTTATTGTCAGTAGTAGTATTGGCAGTAGTATCGCCTTATGAGGTTCGCAATATACATGGATGATCACAGCCAAGCAAAATAAAATATAAGGAGTGATATGGTAATATTGTCACGTCAGCAAGACGCCTTAGTTCCTAGCCAGTTGTTATGAAATAATGCACATATGCATGGGACATAGAAAAGTCCTTATTGAACCTTTATCAAAGCGTATACATAAAATTAAGAAAGTGATTATGTACCTATGTTTGAAGCTTCTAAGACTGCTTTGTAAAAAAAACAGGATTAGCGTGATTTGTCGGGATTCTAAAAAAAGGTATTATAAATACATAGTTGGGGATTTTGAACAAGCGGGATTTTAGAGGACGGAATTTTAATACTTTTTTCTGGATTTTTGAAAAGCGGGATTTTAAAAATCGGAATTCTGATACGCTCCCCTTATCAGCCAATCGATAAAATGGAAACAAGTTTAATTGAAAAGAGCAATTTTCGATTTTGAGAACAAATCTTCCAAATTTGAATGAAACTCGCTATAAGTTTTCCTCAGTAAACGTCAACTTTGTCAACAAATGGAATCGAATACTCACAATGAAGTTGGATATTGGTACCAACTGTCACCTTATGACACTTCTAAATTTTTAAACTTTCAACTAATTAACGACATTAATATAACACATTGTTGAAGTCTTGGAGCAAAGGAACGATAGAAGTTGACAATTTTGACAACAATTAATATTTAACTATACAAAAGAACGCACTACCGATTATGTTATCTCAAACGTCATTTGAAAATTAATACACTACACTTGACAATGTATACGTCTCGCTTGACAGGATCAAATAATTTTTACCGTAATTGAATCAAAATACATAAATATTATAGCTATGCATAATGTAAAGTGAATTTTGATTATTCGACACACATTCGACCGACGCGTAGCAGTGGACGAATAATAAACGTAAGTTGGCTCTTTAAATATGTAACACTAAAAGCTAACATAATTAACAAAACTTGCAAACAATTCATTTGTAATATCTGTCACTCATCTTCTAACCTTTAATTTAGACTAACGTTGTTTTTGAAGTAAAATAAAGTTATAGTGACCCCTAACTTGCTAAATTTGGTGGCTCTCATGTCGCGTACACAAAAATGTGTATTTCACAAGATTTGGGTCAAAATGTGGTTAAATGATTAATGTTCGCATGCAAAATATAAATATTAATAAGTTTCCAATTCGTATGTTTATCCCGGTGCAAAACTTAACTCACAATTTAAAGTTTGTAGCTATAAGATGTATCACATCCACTACTAGTTTTTTTTTTTTGTTGGGTTCAATGAAATAAATAAATGGCTCGCCCTTAGCCCAATAATTGAAATGTATGTATTTATTTTTAATTATTTTCTCGTATCAAAATTGCAGCTTTTAAATCAAAATTTGTAACTTGTAGGTTAGGTATTCAATTTTGAATCTAACCGACACGACACAACAGTGCTCACGACAAGTCGAGTTCAACTACTATTTGACTGTGAGTTTTGAGAGTTCACTTTTTACGATTGATATTAACGATTTCATGATAAGAGACCTTAACAGCTTCAATAATTATTGTTTAATGGTGAGATGTTAAAATTCTTATGATTAATGATTTATACAGCTACAAAAAACGATTAACAGGGTGTGGTTTCAGAGTGTTACAAAAAAAATGTAAATATTTAAGTAGGTAAGTTTCAATATATATAATTAAATCGAAATACTGATCTCCTCATCAATGACTCAAAGTGAGAAAGCTTTTAAGCAAACCAAGTGTCACTGGGAATTACCATATAAACATTCCATAATAGACAAATATTTACTTCTAACTACGAATGAGTGACACTTACTTGATATTTAACTGCCGTATATCACAGACAAATAAGACTTATCGCTTATCCAACTTGAAATGTTATATCCGGAACATCTTCATAATGAAGTTAGAAACAATACATAATATTATATCGAAAGTCAATGACATTAACCACAGAGGACCTAAAGGAGAGTGAAATCTTTCGTACGTATCACCCTCCGACACCCATTTCCGGGTTTTTTTTTTTATTATTTGAAATCGTGTCTGTGAATGAATGCAAGAACAACAACACAAAATCATATCATACCAACTGTGCGTGTATGCGAGTTTTTACGCACACATTCGCAGATGGTATGATTTATCTGTCAAATCAGCTTGTAGGCAAAATCTCATTTCCAGCCTACATTAAACTCTCTTTCATATATCCTCTCTGACATTAACGCAGAAATTAAAGAACAGAAGAGCACGCCATCTGCAATTTGCAATGTTGTCAGCGCCAGCGGTGACACACAAGATGAATATTAAATTTAATTTTTTCCTATTTGAAACTATATGTTGAAAGCTTAACTTTATGAGGTTATGTGGTATTGACATAGGTTGAATTAATAGCAACAATAAAAAAGTAATAAGTACCAATATAGGCTCATATTGTTAGGTCACAGATGACGTCACAAAGAACAAAAAGAGCTCTATCACTCTATTGAATGGAAGGGACCCTCAATTTCCCAGCTGAATCCGAATGGCGATCAGAGATGCACTTCTTCATGACAAGATTGATTTTTTGACACTTTTTCGAAATAAGGCAGTAGGTATTCGAAAAAATACGTGTGCGTGTCGGGACGCTCGACAGAAGTTATAACTAATCTAAGTTGAAATATTTAATATTGAAATTGTTTAACTTGAGAAAAGCTTAGATTATTACTAAAAGTTTATGTATATTAAGGGAAAAGTTATTCATTAATAAAATCCTTTATTAATTATAAAATGCGCTTTGGGTTAAAGCGAGAGAGGAGGGGTCTGCCTACTGCTGCCGTATGCGTGAGAGAAAGGGAAGCCAGACAGAGTGGCGCCGTAACGCGTTACGAAGCGGTTAACCCTCCCATAAGAAGTTATCATTTCAAAAAATACTTAAGTGGAATCAGTATTCGAACGGTGAGCTTTGGCTTAGCAGCCATTACACTATTAGGTCTTGAATTTTTGTATTCTAATTTATACTCTTATTGTTGTGAAATTCAGATACCTACATATATACAATCGTCAAGATGTTTCTACTTAAAGTTTTAAAATTCTTGTTAAGGAGATGAGACTTCAATCAAAAACAAGCAGCAGAATTTGCATATCGAAGAATTTATTTAAATGTCGTCTAAAATTGGTACAAAATCCGGTTCGATTAAAACAGAGCAGCCTTTAACAAGCACGTGTGCATATGTGAAGCCATAAAATGTCTATTTACGTCATTCAATTTTGTACTTGGTGTATAATATGTAAGTCACCTTTCAAATTGATTTGTCGTATCTTATGGTTTAATTTAAGATGACATTTCGGTTTATAGTTTGTTGGATGGTTTATGATTTTTAACACAACCCATAATAAAACTTCTTCTTACATAATGAATTCTTTGTTGGTCAATTGAAGAACCGACTGTCAAACATACATATATCTGCATTCGGAAAGTTCATCGACCTAAAAAAAGATACCTACATACCTCGAGTGTTTCATATTATATGCATGAGTTCCAAATTGTAATGCAAACGTTTTTAATTTAAATTTTAATCTTCATTTTTCACTTAATCTTTTCTTCGTCTAGGATTATGTATATTTTGTGTCTAAAATTTCCACTTTTGTCAAACTTCTATGATAATCCGATCAGTGACTCAACTTAAATTTTAATTTTAAGTTTGTTCGACACTCATCTTTCTTATGAATAATGAATATTATAATGCCGTTACTCAATTAGCGAAAAAAAAGCAAACTGAAAATAATATGAATATTGATCGAGGATTTGAGGCCAATTTTTGAATAGAAACAAAAGTGCATGACTAATTTACAAACCAAACAATTTTGACCTCAGGTTCATTGCCAATAACTTAGACCTGTCACTTATGCTCATTTACATTTGCTTGAATGACTGATAGTTTACCAAAATAAGTGACATTATATTAAACTTTTTACATCATCTGTCAAAGAAGGTATTGGTTTTTGTATGGCATCTTGATCTTTGAAAACAATTTTCTGACCGGTTTTCAAAAAAAAAAAAAACTGGAAGGCCATCTCCTCAACACTCAACAGGCTTAAGAGGTACCGCAACATTTGGGTTTCAAAGATTAATCAAAAAAGATTGAACTTAGACGATTGTACCGTTATAGGTACATGAAATCAAATATTTTGGAGTGTTAATATCAGCGTATGTGAGCTTTACGAAGCATGTCCTGGAGAAGTGCAAGGAATCATAAATTGCACTAGACATTAGCTTCATTTGTTGAACTTTTCCCAGGGTCGACCCATGGGCCATTGCTTTTTCGTTCTCAAAAAACGCATAAGGGCTGCTGATTCACATCATTTCTTCCAGTTTTTTTTTTGAAAAAATTATATGAAAAATCAAATTTAGAAGAAAACTTGAAAGTAAACGTCACTTCAACAGCTGATTCGTTACCTCAACTCGCCCCAGCCAAATACCAAGATCGACTTCAGGGCGACCCCAGGTTTAAAAAACAGAGAATTTTAGAGACTGAAAATGAGAGAATAGACTTAAGGCCCTAAACATAAGTTTTCGAAGACACAATTTATACCTGTTTGTTTAAAGAGTACAATATTGTCCATACCTATTTTGAAGAAATTTGGCTTGTACAAAGTTTCTTCTTGAAACGTTTGAGACATGCGTCGGAATCGACAACAAGCACTATTTACAGGGATTTAAATTTGGTTAAGATCTTCCAATCTTGTGCAACTTCTGTAATAGATATTAACAGCTTTATCTAGCCATTTGCCCAATTCAGCAGACTGCAGGTGCTGCGTAGACTCTATTTCCAAGAAAGTGTAATCTCTAAGTAAGGTTACTGGTGGTAAGCATTCTGATAGGTACAACATAACACAGATGTAGGTACAAGTTTTATTGTGACCATGCGGCTTTTGTATTTTTTGCGAAAAGGTTCTTTAAGGCAAGACCACATTACATCGGAACTGCACTGCACTTGTTGCTTAGGGGCAGAAGCGTAATGTCATTTAACTCACTCAATTTCATGCACAGAATACGTGCAGTTTAATTGCAGTGCAGTGGATAATAAAAAAAATAAATTGTTGGCACAACAGCTCCAAGCGGGGCCGGGGCCTGTGACTTACACTCTCAACCACTCCTGTGTGTGCGTTGATATTCTGCAGGAATGGAAGGGACCTACAATTTACCGCCGAATCCGAACGGCTAACAGAGAAGCACTTTCCATGACATTAATTACTCTTGGAGGATTTGTCACTTCCTCGCAAGAGGCAGTACCCCGGAAAAAAACTTAAGGTGGCAACGTCAGGGATCGAACCCTGAACCTTCGGCGTAGCAGTCCGACACACTAACCACTACGCCACGGGGTACTAGCAGTGGATGAATGTTTCAAATAACTGTTAACAACAAAATTATAAGCAATCGTATGACAAAATATTCTGAGTACTATTGACATTAATAATGTCAAATTTTACAGTGTCATCGCGAAGTTTGACACTTTTGACAAAACTGTTACCATATCTGAAGAATGACTTTGCGTTTTAAAATAGGTCTCAGAATCAGTTTTATCCCACCACAACTCGGCCTTTCACGGACTTCATCTTAGCGAATCATGCTTTGCGAATCTTGGACCTGCATCCGTATGCTTTCATTGCTTTTTTACTTGCTCTATAGGGCAAGTATTGGTTTCGTGCAGAAAAAAAAATCGAGGTTTTAATCAAACATGACATTACGATGATAGAGAAGCCCAAAAAAGTGGTTTTCGCCATACCGTCCGTCGGTTCGTTTGGCATCGTTTTTTATAGCGTTCTATAGGATGGCTTTGTAAATTTTTCAGTGAAACCTTTCTAAATGTTAGCCCATACAACGAGCCGTTCAGTTTTAGCCAACTTTTTTAGGTTTTTTCTAACGATTTTGATTAAATTTAGTGTGATATATTCTTTTAGTGTTCTTAAGAGAACTGCGTTTTTAGTTTTTGGCGAAAAATGCTAATAACGGAGATCTGATCTTAACGTCTTTTTTCAAATGGCCATAAGTTGTCAACGGTTGTATCGAATTCAAACAAACTTTGTTTGGTATAGTTCCTTACAACATCCTATCAGATGGCATTGCTTTTTTTTCATTTTCTTTGTTTTAAATGGTGGCTCCTATACAAAGAGCCATTAGATTTTGGCTAATTTTTTCGTTTTTTCTAATTTGCTCAAAAAAGGCTCCCCCGATTTTTATGAAACTTTGTATGTAACATACATAGAATACTTCAAACAAAATTGCATTTTTAGTTTTTGGCTATACATGATAATACCGGAAATTGCTTTTAACAGTATTATTAATTTGGCCATAAGTGGACATTTGTGTCATTTATAACACCCAAAAGATAACGTCTTAATTTTAAATATTAAAGGTTTCTTAACGTTAGCTCCCGTATATCGGTTTTTCCAGTTTCAGTCAAATTTTTTTAGGTTGTACCAAATTTTTCAAAAATGAGTTGTTTTCATTGATCGAAAAGTTTGTTTTCATCGTACTATTGCACCCACAGAGCAAGTACGTGCGACCCATTCGTGCATTTTATTTTTAAAGCTTTTTCTTTAAAGATAGAAAACATTTCCGGACAAATAAAGTACATCATCAAATGTATAGCAGTGTATCTGTAGGTATGAAGTACCCGTACTTTTAAGCAAATAATTAAATCTTTTTACCTGTTTTAAATTATTTTTACGAGTTCTAATCCAAAACGTCATCAAAGAATTTGAAGTGATCCGTTCGAATTAATTTATTGGAACCAACTTTGAGAAACAACGAATTTATTTATTTTATTTATTTTTTAAGAACAAATACCTACATAAAGTATAGGTTTTGTCAAACCAAACAAATTTTTATTTTAACTCCGGGTATTCTTGCGGTTTTGAAAAAGACTTAATAATAATTATTAAATAATTTTGAATAAAACATATAATAATGTTGATTCTTACATAAGTTCTTGAATTACAACCGCAAAACTGAATTTAAATGATTTATTTCACTGGATTTTTGTATCGAAAACGTTTTCAATTAATTCACAAAAATTGCACTGCAAAGTAAACAGAATTAAACACCCGAAATTCTTCAAAAACTTGTGAAGATATTTATTTTAAAACACTGTGCGTGGAGAATGCGTTGCTATTTTTATAATAGATACATAGATTTGTTTTCGAACGTACTTTTCTCAACGCTTTTTTTCGATGCGACACGGCGACGCGACGTTTTTTTGCTTTAAAATCTATCCAATTCTTGAAATACTTTCTTTCACGGAATTGGTATCCGCACGTTAAAACGTATTTACTTCACCCCAGTCGTATGATAAATAAAATTGACTCATTTTTGTTGATGTTTGAAAGTAGGATTTATCAATATCTATCCCCCCAAAAAATTAATTGATTAGAAACTTGTTATTATAATTTTTGTTTTTGTTTTTGTTTTTTAAAGATACCTTCTATATTAATTCTAGATAAAGAACCTAACAGAACAGTGGCCTTGTGTATGAAGAAGCTTTATGCTTGACAAAGTTTGGCTTTCTAATAAACCAAAATAATTAGTTGCGTTGTGTGATGAAATTAAGAAATACATATCTAGAGGAACTTCCTTCAGACTAAGTACGGCCGGTGGCCTTGGTTAAAAATCGAATCTTGTTTTGGTTGACCGGTATATAGTAAATATGGTTTCGCAATTCTAGGGGTTCCCAATTCCCACATTTTAATCATAAAGTTATATAAAAGAAGAAGTATACTTTTAAGTAGGGGCACTAAACCTTAACTCAAATAAAATTTATTTGCTTGTGCATTTAACAATCCAAGACAATTATATGAGATTTGAATAAAATTAAATACAAATCTTGGTCGCACGTACTTGCTTCAATGTCACACAGCTTCCAGGTTGTTTGAATATTTGTAACTATCATGGCAAAATAGTGTATCTGTAGTTGAGTACTTTTTGTACTACAGCGATAACTTCTATTGTAGTCGGACAACAGCTGCAGCTACAAAATTGTGAAAAGGTAGTAAGGGTCAAAACAAACAAACACATTTAATATAATTTTTATATATAATTTTTAACTATATTCATGTTCTTGTATTATGTACCTAAACATTTGCAAGTATAACTAAAACTTGATAAAATTTCATGAAAAACAAAATTTTGTAAAAACCATTTAAGTTGTTTTCGAAGTAATTGTAACGAACAATGAAAGTCTCCTCTTTCAATTCATTATGAGTCCATTGTTTTTCTTGATCGAAATGTTGAACTAATATCGGCTATTTGTTGAAGGCAAATCAGACCCTATGAACAGCGTTTGAAAAAAAAAAAACTATCTCAACCGTAAAGGTGTTTGGTTCATTCAAACGAACTGACAGACTTTTTTTTATAGTTGTTTAATTTTATTTTTGTGCGAATAGATAACTTACCTTAAGTGGGTACACATGATAGCTTAAATGTTGCTTGAACAAAATTATTAGTTTTTATTTAGAATTTGTATTTACTTTTTGAAACTACTATTCAAATATAGTTCAGTATCAGGATACAAGACTGTCAGTCAGTGATTGGTTTGTTTAATATATTTTCGTAGACCTTTTAATTTGGCAAGTGCTGTCTGTGAATTAAACAGTCAACGACAATATATTGAATAATTTGAGGCCAGACCTCAATATAAGCAAAACTGCACTGAACTATACGATATTTGAACTGCTCGTACTCGCTATTGTCGTATCAGCTTGCCTTAATCTAAGACAGTTGTGACTGTGAAAAAACAAAACAAAGAACATACAAAACTGTCAATATCCTATTTCACACCTTTTCTATTCTCATTTAGCAATAGTGAAACTGCACTTCAGCTGAACGACGACGCGCCTGTAGTTGAAGAGCAGCTCCACTGCAGCGTAGTTTGATTTAACTCAAACAATTTTATAGAAAGAACACGCTGATATGCAGTTCGGCCTTCGACGGTTTTGCCTTTAGAATAAACCGTTAAAAGTTACAATGGAGCAAAATGTTTTCATCGTTTATGCTGACTCAGGGTGGTGACAATAAGCATGAACCACTGGCCAGTAAATGATCATGATGCAAAGCTGGATAATCCTTTAAACGACTACTGCCGATATTGTAGAAATGGGACAGAGAAGGAGACTGTGTCAATGGGGACTATCCAATAAAAGGATCAAATATCTGATCAACTTTCTCGATGCGACAAAATGGCTACTAATAAATAATCTCTCACTTCAATAATTACCTTCACAAGGGGAACCGTCTGAGAACCATTCACTTCACCAAGTTGGCGAGCGATGTTAGTTGGCGAACGATCTTTCTTGGAGAATTTCTACGCTGAATCCGCTTACTGAGCCAACACTTTGACAGACCCAGTGTACACTCACCAAACAGCAACCTGCCTAGGTGGCATAAAGTCAGGAGTACAGTTACATCATGAATTTGTCATAGAGTTAGCTGGGCAATTTGAGTCTTTATTTGCGTCAATCACGTGTTCCGATCGCTGTTTTACCAGAAAAGTCCCCTCTCCAAGGACCAAGGAAACACCTTTAATTTTCAGGTTTCATAAACTAATAAAATAGGACCCCTAAAAACCTACTTGCAATCCTTAGTACGTGAAAACCACAGACATATAGATACAAACCGCCAAATGACAGTATTGTCTTTCTTTTTGCCTACAAGCTGAAAATCAGCTGATGTGCCATTTATTCTGAGAGTGTTACGATCTCCCGTGCCTTTTAAATGGGAGCAATAAGCATAAGCACAAGACAAAAATAAATGGCAAACACAGAGATGGCTGCCATCACAAAATGCATGTACACGTATTCACAGACACGAAAGAATATTTTAATTGTGTTTTAGGCAAGAGGGGAACGAGTTGGCGGTCTGTATCTATATGTATGTGGTGAAATCAAACAAAATTCTTAGACCTATCAGCACTTCAATAAAATAGTTAAACGTGCACAGCGCATGAGATTTTTACAAACAAAGGAAAGACAAAATACGAAACAGTGTTCTTACATATTTGAGTCGGATTTCAACTAAATTTTGGGGGATTTTGTTGCGAAAAACTTTTTTGAACACTCACGCTCACATATTCCCGAAACGAAGCACTAAGCCTAAGACCCCTGACTACTACGTCCTGTAACGCCCACTTACTTGTAATATCGCTTTTTATCGTGCTTCCGAAAATATAACTCTCCTTTTCTAACTCTTACATTAATATCTTCCTTTCCCTTCACATAAGGAATTGTGTATGGACTTGACGCTATCAAATTTTCCCTCTCAAACTGTTGCCTAAGAAGTTTCACCCTTAAGTCTTAGATTACACATGTAAATTTTACTTATCACTAACAAAAGTAACTCACAGTTAGGTTTACAATATAAATGAATTACAGTAAGAAATTTTTCCCGTAAACCGAAAGTTATAAACTTATCACCGCCGGGTGTGAAATTTCCGTAAGTGTCAAAAAACGCTTTTACAATTGTTTCTCTTTCAACTTACAGCTTACATACGTTAGAATTGTAGAAGTCTCTTCCTTATTGACCGCAAAAATGATTGAAGAAAAATTAAACAAAAACACAAACGAAATTTAATTTAGTTGTCATCTGTTTATTTTTTCTAAATACCGAATGCATTTCGGAAGGCAATTGGCCTACCATCATCAGCGTAATACGCGTGAACAACTGAAAAGCTTATAGTTGTAATACAATTAAAGCAATAACAAAATTTTTTTTTTTAAAGTCAGAGAGTAACATTGAGATTATTACATGTACAAATATAAATATAACACATACAAATTATTTAGCAAGAGCAAATAAGTTAGAGGTTATTGGACTTTCTTCTATGTTCATCAAATTCTCGTTAATGCTAATGTAGATGGATTCATATGCGTCTAATTTCGATGGAACAGGTACACTTTTTATGAGCTTGTAGTTGTCGAGGAGAGGTGTCAAGTGGTGAGGTTCTGTGTGGGTCAAGTCAAATGCATGAGCTGCAACTGCTTTTTGGATGTCTTTATTGTTTATGTACCTCTGATGTTCAGCTATACGACACTCAACGGCGCGCTTTGTCTGTCCGATGTATTTACTGCCACAGGTGGAACAATTGATTTCATAAATTCCGCTCTTTTTGTTCATTGGTTTGGCATCTTTGGAAGTACCAAGAGAAGAGCTGAGCTTGTTTTTGTTGGAATTCACAATAGTCAAGTTAGCTTTGCTGAAAGTGTGTTTAAGTTGATTGCAGATTTTTGGCACGAACGAAAGTGCGACACGACGATTAGAGTTGATGTTTTGCTTGTTTTGAGAGAAGAGAGTAGAGCAATTCCTCTTCTTGATTCTTTGGCTATGTTTCTTAATCAATTGATCGATGACAGACTTTTTATAGCCGTTGACTTGAGCTAAGTGTAGAATATGCTCGTATTCATGTTTATAATCAGCTAACGACAGAGGTAACCGACACATGCGATAGATCATTGAATTAAATGACGCTATTTTGTTTTGATACGAACAATATGAATCGTGTGTTATGTATCTGTCAGTGGTAGTTGGTTTTCGGTAAACGTCAAATTGAATTTTCTTACCAAGACGTTTTATTTTTAAATCCAGAAAGGGTAATGTATGATCTGATGTATTCTCCAATTCATAAGTAAATTTGATGCTGGTATGGCGACTATTTATTAGATTTAAAACACGTTCGACATCAGATTGTTTAACAACAGCAAAGGTGTCGTCAACGTAACGCCACCAAATTCTAGGGAAGAACTTTTCGTCTTTCATTTCTCTTTCTAATTTGCACATAAATGCTTCAGCTATGTACGGTGAAAGACTATTGCCCATGCTGCAACCAAAGTCATTAGAGTAGTACTTGTTTCTAAATTGAAAACAATTATATTTAATGCAAGTTTCAATCGCAAATATGTATGCCTCGGTGTGTTCTATTGAGACATTTGATTTTTGTAGGTGTTCTTTAATAGCTTCTATAGCTACATTGACTGGAACGCTTGGGAAAAGAGCAGTGACGTCAAACGAAATTAAAATTTCATCGTCTGCCAGTTCGATGTCTTTTACTTTTTCAATGAATTCAAAAGAGTTTTCGACTGAAAAACCTTCAAATTTGCCAAACTTTTTCATTTCAGACATAAGCCATTTTGCCGGTTTTTCGAAAGGCGAATTAACACACGACACGATTTTTCTCATCTTATCTCCGGTAACAAAAAGTTATACTGCGAAGAATAAACCTGACCTTGACACCATTAAATGGAATCGTGCACTTAAATCTTTGAAAAATCGGAACGTTTTTTACATGAAATCCGACAAAGGAAATAAAGTTGTTGTAATCAACAAAGACGACTACAATGAACGGATGATTCAGTCAATTACTGAAGATAATTTTAAGGTTTGCCGTAATCCGCTTAATAAAATGGTCAAAGACTCAAAATCCATCATAGACATTCTACATAAACTTTTCGATGTAAACAAATATCGTTTGAGAGAATCGAACCCCCAAGTACCTCTTATGTACGGTTTACCGAAAATTCACAAAACCGGAGATAAGATGAGAAAAATCGTGTCGTGTGTTAATTCGCCTTTCGAAAAACCGGCAAAATGGCTTATGTCTGAAATGAAAAAGTTTGGCAAATTTGAAGGTTTTTCAGTCGAAAACTCTTTTGAATTCATTGAAAAAGTAAAAGACATCGAACTGGCAGACGATGAAATTTTAATTTCGTTTGACGTCACTGCTCTTTTCCCAAGCGTTCCAGTCAATGTAGCTATAGAAGCTATTAAAGAACACCTACAAAAATCAAATGTCTCAATAGAACACACCGAGGCATACATATTTGCGATTGAAACTTGCATTAAATATAATTGTTTTCAATTTAGAAACAAGTACTACTCTAATGACTTTGGTTGCAGCATGGGCAATAGTCTTTCACCGTACATAGCTGAAGCATTTATGTGCAAATTAGAAAGAGAAATGAAAGACGAAAAGTTCTTCCCTAGAATTTGGTGGCGTTACGTTGACGACACCTTTGCTGTTGTTAAACAATCTGATGTCGAACGTGTTTTAAATCTAATAAATAGTCGCCATACCAGCATCAAATTTACTTATGAATTGGAGAATACATCAGATCATACATTACCCTTTCTGGATTTAAAAATAAAACGTCTTGGTAAGAAAATTCAATTTGACGTTTACCGAAAACCAACTACCACTGACAGATACATAACACACGATTCATATTGTTCGTATCAAAACAAAATAGCGTCATTTAATTCAATGATCTATCGCATGTGTCGGTTACCTCTGTCGTTAGCTGATTATAAACATGAATACGAGCATATTCTACACTTAGCTCAAGTCAACGGCTATAAAAAGTCTGTCATCGATCAATTGATTAAGAAACATAGCCAAAGAATCAAGAAGAGGAATTGCTCTACTCTCTTCTCTCAAAACAAGCAAAACATCAACTCTAATCGTCGTGTCGCACTTTCGTTCGTGCCAAAAATCTGCAATCAACTTAAACACACTTTCAGCAAAGCTAACTTGACTATTGTGAATTCCAACAAAAACAAGCTCAGCTCTTCTCTTGGTACTTCCAAAGATGCCAAACCAATGAACAAAAAGAGCGGAATTTATGAAATCAATTGTTCCACCTGTGGCAGTAAATACATCGGACAGACAAAGCGCGCCGTTGAGTGTCGTATAGCTGAACATCAGAGGTACATAAACAATAAAGACATCCAAAAAGCAGTTGCAGCTCATGCATTTGACTTGACCCACACAGAACCTCACCACTTGACACCTCTCCTCGACAACTACAAGCTCATAAAAAGTGTACCTGTTCCATCGAAATTAGACGCATATGAATCCATCTACATTAGCATTAACGAGAATTTGATGAACATAGAAGAAAGTCCAATAACCTCTAACTTATTTGCTCTTGCTAAATAATTTGTATGTGTTATATTTATATTTGTACATGTAATAATCTCAATGTTACTCTCTGACTTTAAAAAAAAAAAATTTTGTTATTGCTTTAATTGTATTACAACTATAAGCTTTTCAGTTGTTCACGCGTATTACGCTGATGATGGTAGGCCAATTGCCTTCCGAAATGCATTCGGTATTTAGAAAAAATAAACAGATGACAACTAAATTAAATTTCGTTTGTGTTTTTGTTTAATTTTTCTTCAATCATTTTTGCGGTCAATAAGGAAGAGACTTCTACAATTCTAACATAATCGAGACCACAAATTTTGTTCTCCTTAACAGATTAACTTGTTAAAAAATTTTTTTGTTTTGTTATTACATACGTTAGTTGATAAAATTTACTGTAAGTCACTAACAGAACCGTTTACATTAGTATTTTATGTTCAGAGGTTGCTTAAGTGAGTAACTTTCGAAAGTATAAAACTTACATGTGCAATCTTAGCCTACAAAATAGGAGATCAATAATATCCCTCGAAAATGAACCTGAACGATTAATCAGCATAATTTCGACCAATAATTAATTTCTGTTTTTTAAGTGAGTCAATTTGTCACAAAGAAGCGAACGGACTTTTTGCTTGAAGTAGTTAGCAAAAATAGGTTGCCATGTCATCATTTCTTGCTTCTAAATAAACAATTAGGTATTGTTTTGATAGTAAATGATTTATAAGTCGATATTGCAGCTGATACTTAAGGGTAAAAACACACTATTCCGGAGTGTACTACAGCGGAACGACCGACGCGATGCAAGCATTGGGTAGATTGCCAACTTCGCCGTTTAGCGACGCTGAAGTGCAGTTCCGATGCGGCTTATTGCAGTTAAAATCAGATAATTTCATAAAAAAAAGTGGAGAGCAGTCTTACCTTAAAAATACAAAGATAATGTACTAGAATCTTATAATTCCTTTTTTTTAAACAAGAAAATTAAAACAAGTCAATTTTTAGTGAGCAGTGAAAAAACAAAAAAGTGAGTACTTAATATATTTATTTGTATCCACAATCGAATGTATTTGTTACAATTCAAGAATTCTAAAAGAGACCAGTCCAACTGAAAGTAATTTCGCCAAATCCCGAAATGGTCTGCATGATGCCAAAAGATACTTAACTACACTATGTGACTGGTGATGGTGAAACCGGCCAAAAAGCCGGAATAGCTCTCGATGCGTACTTATTGCTGGCAAAACTTTGCTATGTTTGTCGAGAATACGAGAAAAGCTTACAAAATTTTGTCAAAGCCGAATTAAATACACTTGTCGAAAAAGAACTTACTTTGTAATTATTTGAACTGTGACAATCTTGTATTCATCGCACAATAATGCATTTACATTCAATTTGCAGGAGAAGTCTTAAAATTCTGGCTGAATCTTACGCTATAAAAGGTCTTTGTTTGGAAGTCGAAGTTTAAAAAATCCGAACGTGAGTCTGAAATGGTAAGCCTCAAATAAAACTATTTGTATAAATTGTTAACAGAATTGTTGCATGCGAAGTCCCTTTATCACAATTCAAGGTGGCTTCTTGAAAATAATTGTAATGCCATTCTGTTACCAATCTCTTCTAAATTTTGTTTCAAATATTGTATCTTATCATTTTCCTAAGCTGAAAACAATCGCTTCGTGGGTGTTCCAGGTACACTATATACTCCACCATTTAACACTCGACGATCAAGTGGAGCAAATCAAACTAAAAATATGTAGAAACCGAGAATGTATTCGCACGAAGAGACAATGCTCTTGCTTTTAGTCGCAGAAGCATTGGCCGTCCATGATACGGTCCTATCACAGAGTCCTGAATTTCGCGCTGCTCGCTCTCATGCAATGGGTAATGCTAATGCTACAGCTGTCTATGATCTGCTCACTCAAGCTGCAGTTCGATGGGGCCTTGTTTATTTGCTTAATTAATCATTCGAAAAAGCTCTTAAGTTTTCGTTCGCTGAACCGCACGTATGGCGGCAATATGGTCGCCGGTAGCGATAACAATGATTTAGAAAAACAGTCCGACACAAGAAGTGTTGTACGTACATGTTCACATTTCTCAAATGCCTGACAAAGATTCAAGTAAGTTGATATATTAAGTCTTAAACGAAACAAAAATAAATATAATGTAAATATGTATTTTGTTTTGCTTCTAGATTCGGTGTATGCTACGTCTTTGGTTCCAGCTAAGGCGTCAGTTATAGCGACCAGTAAAAAGCATCAGTAAAAATCGAAAACAAATGAAATTGGAGCTTTTTTACTGACGGTCGTTTATAGCGACCAGTAAAATTATGTCGGTAAACAAAATGGAAATAGCAACGCGTCCTGTCTTTTTCTTCTTCTTTCTGGTCGCAAATGTACCAGTAATTTATTTCCGGATGAACGAATTTATTCTGGATGAACGAAACATAGCGATCAGTAAAACGCATAAGTAAACATTTTCCTTTGTAGTATTTAATATGTTTGAATGCGTTTTGAAACAAAAAGTTTATACCGATCGGTGGCGAATAACATAAATTAATTTACTTAAAAAAAATATATTGATTCGGTAATGTATTTTTTACGGAAAACCAATAATAAGATTTTACTGGCGAAAACTCATTTTACGTATCAGCTGATTGTCATGTCACTCAAAATGAAACAATAATTCATTCTACGAGTAGTTTCTTACTGTTTAGTTCATCCGGAAAAAATTCGTTCATCCGGAAATAAATTACTGATACATTTGCGACCAGAAAGAAGAAGAAAAAGGCAGGATGCGTTGCTATTTCAATTTTTTTACCGACATAATTTTACTGATCGCTATAAACGACCATCAGTAAAAAACTTATAATTCATTTGTTTTCAATTTTTACTGATGCGTTTTACTGGTCGCAATAACTGACGCCTAACCGAGTAGAACAGGCATTAAGTGAAGCAGCCAGTTCATTGAGTTCATTTAGCCTGCGCATGGGGAATCACAGGTCTTGGGTTATTTAGCTGAGGGTGAGACTAAAAATTCTTAATTAATGCAAATGAGAAAATTAACAAAAACATTAGGGGTATTCACGATCTGGTGCAAACAAGTATTGTAAAAGTGCGAAATTGTTTTTATTTCTTGTAGATTGTGAACTCACTTCTTCCAATCTGTAGCAAAACTCACACAAATGTCAAAATCAGGTTGACACAAATGTCAAAATCAAAAGTACAAATTTTGCACCGTTGTATTTTCCTGTTGCAATGGGGTTGAGGTATAGATAAAGTGCAAAAGTGTAACAAAATGACAGCCAGTATATTTGTTGTTGTATTGCAAGAAAACGTAGCACTTCTCCACTTTAAAATGATGCAAGACAAGTTACACCAGATCGTGAATACCCCTATTGTTTTTGAAACTACAGATGTGGCTTTTGCTTGCTGATGTTTATTTATCAATTGAACAACCAAATGAAGCGTTAAACTGCATTCAGGAGGCTGCCCAACTCAATCCACAATATCATCAGATAATGTTCATGGTGATTTTTTTTTGTATTTAAACCTAGAATTTCAATTTTTTATTTTTTTATTTTAGCGGGGTCAAATTTGCATATACTTTAGCTTCAACAATGGGCTGATGCAAAACAATGCCTATTAAACGCGGTTGCTGCCAACCCAAATCATACTGAAGCGGGTGCTGGGAGAGATTCATCATGTTTTAGGTTATGGTAAGACTAATGACTGGTGCTTATAAAGGGTTTTCCAATAAGAGGTGTTATTTTGATATTCAATGAAAAATGGCATTTTTTGAGATAAATGATCAGATGTTTATTTCAATGTAAAGAGTAAAGTATGCCATTAATAATGGAAATCGCAAATCGCAAAGTGGCTGCTGTATGCTCCAATAGCTTCACGAATTCCATCTTTGAGGTCTTGAATCGACGCTGGGCTGTTGGCGTAGAACTTGTCTTTCACGTGGCCCCAAAGGAAGAAGTCGCAAGTTGTTAAATCACAATATCTCGGTGGCCAATTGTAATCACCTCTTAGAGATAACACGGTACGGAAACTTTTCCCGTAAAAGATCGATGGTTTCATTGCTTGTGTCTTGCTTGGCTTGCGCCGCGCTGTATTGGCCAAAAGCAACCTCATTAATTTTCTTTTTTTGTCGTCAAACTCTTCCATATTTTGATAATTTAAAAGCAGAAAATGAACACTTCGTGATAAAAATTTTCTTTATTACAGCAAAACAGATGACTTTGACATCTGTCACCAGGCTTTAAAAATTATAGCAAGTAAAAACAGGTGTACTCTTTCACTCTTTCGTGTTATGTCGTATAGCTCGCCCGCTTTACTTTTCTGTAAATTTGCAGATGCAGACGTCGAAGATTACATGTAAATATCCACCATAAGAAGTTTCTCCCTTAAGGCCGAGATAGAACATGTAAATTTTACTTACGACTTACGTAACAAAAGTAACTCACAGTTAGGTTTACACTATAGATGAACTAACAGTAAGAAAACTTATCACTGCCGGGTGTGTAAGCTGTGAGATTTTGGTGTAAAAAAAGCGTTTACAATATTGTAAGTTTCTCTTTCAACTTTTCAACTATTTGATACAATTTACAGTAAGTCACTTACAGAGCCGTTAACGTAAGTATTTTTACAGAGGTTTCTTACGTGAGTAACTTTCGCAAGTTATGTGTAATCTTAGCCTAAAAAATTGGAGATCTCGATAACATACCTCGAAAATGAACTTGAACGTATTAATCAGCATAATTTCAAACACATAATTCATTTCTGTTTTTTAAGTGAGTCAATTTGTCACAAAGAAGCGAACGGAGAGGTTGCCATGTAAACATTTTTTGCTTCTAAATAAACAATTATTGTTTTGATATGAACAGAAAGCATGATACAACTACTAGAGATAACGCCTTCCTAGTTTCATTTTTGATTTGTTCTGCGCATATCGTCATAAGAACCCCTGCCTTCTCGGTTTCGCCTTCACGTTTAACTTTTGTTTCGCTCTACTCTATGCGCTCTACGTCATAAGAACCCCGTAAGAACACGGGGAGTTTGACAATATTTTGACGTTTTGTTTGGCACCATGCGCAATGCCATATCTTTATTAGTTGTATCATGAACAGAAAGTAATGATTTTTAAGTCGATATTGCAGCTGGTACTGAAGGGTAGGATAACACTATTCCAGAGTGCACTTTTGCGTAATGACCAACGCACGCGTTGGGTAGATTGCCAACTTTGCCGTTTAGTGACGCTGAAGTGCAATTCCGATGCGACTTAGTGTGGTTCAACTCAGATAATTTCATACAAAAAATAAGTCTAGTGCAGTCTTACCTTAAAAATACAAGAAATAATAATCTTATAACTTTCTTGTTTAAACATGAAAATTAAAACAAGTCAATTTTTAGCCTAACCTCTATTTACAAAACATAACAAAAAAAGAATAGGTACTTCTCTTTTAGGTTTTTTTTACAGTGCAGTTCTATCTAATGATATTTCACTAAAAGCATTAATATAATGATCCGATGTATTATTTGTCTCAGTAGTTGCAATTTTTTGTTTTTTTGCTGGATTCCATGTTCTTTTCATATTAAAAGCTATCATTAATTTAACAGTCTTATAAACCGCAAATAAACTTAATGTTAAAAGTAATATCACAATTATTGGTTGTATCACTGGCATATTAATAAAAAAGATGATCATTCCACGTATCATTTGGTCATTGTTGTAAACACTCTGAAAGAAACATCCAATTAAAAATAATTACATAAATTTAACTCCATCTTACATATTCCATCCAAAATTGTGGCAAGATCATTCTACTGAATCTCTTAATATCAGGTGGGTAGTATTCCAATGAGGGAAGGGGAATGTTTGATTGAATTCGTGCAATAGCTTCCAATTGAATTCCCGAAGTTGGTTCAACTAGAACATGCGATGCATGCTTTTTGAGATTTGGTTCAAGTCCGTCGATGTAGTTCTCCCATTTACCACGAAAACCGAAGAAATGGGGGTTGGACAGCGCCACTGGTGTTCCTTAAAATAAAATTGAAATGTGAAAACTTTTAAGTACGAAGAACTATAGTTGAAGGGATGAGCTTACCAAAAGCACATTTGGAAGAATCGATAAGTCCGTCGGGTAAGAGCACCCCACCCGTCTGACTTAAACAATCCATCTTAGGGTCCTCTGTCCTTTTGTAGATATCCGAGGAAAAAATAAACTCATAAGTATCCAATACACCGACCTTGACAGTTTGGTTGTAGATCATGGGATAAGTTCGGCAGAGGTTATTGGTGTAGACTTGTATGACAGTATCCTTGGTTAGTCGAGGTGGAAGACCCGTTCCTTCACTTGCACCCTTCAGGGAAAATGGACAGTGTTTCGGATAGTTATCTGCATAAACATTTATCCTTGGCATGCCGTTGAGTGTGTTGACCTTGAAGAAGTTCTCATAACCATGTTTGCGGCCGATATTGACATTGTATCGGGTCGGTGTTGGATAAAAGGACTATGGAAAGTTGAAATTAAATTTTCATAAAATTTCATATAGTTGAATACTCACGTTGAACATAATGCCTGCATTCGGTCTTGGCGCAGCAAATGGAATTTGCTTAACAAGCTCCAACATGGGCGTGGTGCAGTTCCATAGAGCTTCATAAACGGTCTTGTTCATAAACACATTATCCTTGTTGGCAATCAAATCAAAAGCCACTTTAGCCAAAAACTTATCATGGATCATGGCAGCTAGACCCAGAACAACTGGATTGATGATTGTTATGGTCTTGTTCAACATTCCTGGTTCGTTCATTTCTTCAATATACTCCAACCGAAACACCGTCGAATATGACATGGTTGATTCCTCTTCATGGAACACAATGTCCTCGTGGTGCATGATCCTTTTATAGTAAATTGGACCGATTTCTTTGAGTTTTAACTTTGTGTCATTGTTGGCAAGGAATTCATCTGAATTTTCCACAGCAAACAGATAAAGCTTGACTCCAATTTCAACACCAGTAGGATTTTTCCATTTTTCATAGGGTGGCAGTCCAGGACGAAGTCTTATTCGTTCATTTAAGGCTAATTCGAGGAAGTCATATCGAATGGAAACGAAGCTTAGAAAGGCGCTGATAAATGCGAGGATGAAATATGAGATGGCGCCTTTAAGGAAGTAATGAGTGTATTAATTTGTTGTGGTTGTTGAAAGAATTTCATGAACTTACATGCGAATTTTCTTTTTTGACCCCTTTGAAGAGGTGGCTTGGATTCGACTTCAAGATGTTTTTGTGTTGTGGTTTGGCTCATGTTGGTCTTAATATCTTTTCTTTATGCACATGCTTTTAAAAAAAGAGAAGAATGTTTATTTACTTTGTGCATACTAAATTAATAAAAATCAACTGGCGCCCCATCACTTGGGAACGACTCTTCCGATTTCACTAATAATTTTGGTTTTTATGTTCTTCTACCTCGATGCACCTGGAGAAATTGTCAGCTGGGATCGCCACTCCACCTAATGAAACTATAATTTCTACAACTGACGGCAAATATCAAACTGAAATAATTCTCCGCGTCATTAAGGAGCATAGCAGTTCATATCTTGTTGACGTGTATTTTCTATATCGGCTTACTGCACAAGTTTCAAAGTATAATTGACATTTGCCGCCATTTGCAAAAATTATACCATCTTCCGGTAATATGATGTCTTTTGCGCCACCTTTTAACTTATTTAGAGCAAAACAATTCCAGCTAATTGATTTAGGATTGACGTCAAGGAATTTAGCTAGACGCTCCCAAAAATCAGGCGTTGATATTTTTATAAATTAAATTCAATTAAATATTTATTGATAAGCTACCTTGACGTCACTTAACATCTTGCCTTTCTAAAATTTCATTTATAAACAGTTTAATCTTTTTTTTTCGAGACATATGGCAATGACTTTGGCTCTGATTTTCTTATCATAAGTGTGCAACTACAATTGACTTATATAACACTTCGAGTTCGTGTCCAACCGTTAATTTCTAGTTAAATGAAAATTATTCAGAAATTCGCAGGAAATTAAATAGTAAAATGATTTATAATATTTCATCTTTTGAGTTGTTAAGAATTTAAAACCAACATACAGACAAAATCACAGGCTCATTTCTTGCAGCCATGTCGAGAGGAAAGATCCTAAGAATCATATTGGATTATTACCGGACTCAATATTTTCACATAATTCTCGAGCCCTCATTTGATTCTTCGAAGAAAACTAGCAAAGTTTAAATAGAAGATGCTCCTAGGGTGGTATTCACAAAACTCTATTAAACCGCTCTAGACTCTATGAGCCTCTTAACTTAAGTTCGAAAGCTCCTATTCGAAAAATGTCTGTTTAATTCTTTTTCAACGTACGCTCCATAGCCTCCTTTCGAAGTCAAATGTCAATCGTACCGTATTTTGAAAGAGAGTGTCTATCCGCACGCAGCAGTGTTGCCAGCAAATGAACCCTTCAACGCTTCAGCAAAGAAAAGGAACGAAGAAAAATGACAAACGAATAGATGGTTTACTCTTTGTAAGCTGCACGAAGAGATTGCTGGTTTCGAAATTTGTTTTCAAAGATCCCACTCGTAAGTTAAGAGTGGTAGTGACCATAAAGCATAAAGGCCCTATAGTTGGGCGAAAGAAAAAGGAAGCAAGTGTCAAAATAGAACGAAAAGTTTCTTTCCGATCGTTTAAATACATCAGTTGGATATAATAGCCTTAAGAAATAAGAAGTATTTGTCTCTTTCTTTTTCTTAAAAAAAAAAAAAGAAAAAATAGAAATGTCAGATTTCCGTGCAAAATGTACGACTGAAAGCGTACATTACGTACGGTAACAAAAGTGATAGAAACATGCCGAAGCTTATCAAAAAGTCTTTTCGGGTTGGGTATACAAATCACCATGTATTTCAACTGTTTCGTAAGGCAACGTACGTACCCATTCTTCAATTGTGGTTGGGCATTCAGTTTTGAGAGAATTCTTTTGCCTAATGAATAGACTAACGAGGCTCTTATGTAAAGAGTGATCCCTAAACCATTTAAACCCCAGCATCTTATGATAGACAGGATAAAATAATGTGACATGCAATGAACAAAGTTTATAGAATGGACCTTTTTGATATTGAATTTTGAGATTTTCTCCAAATAAACATGTTCCTATCATCTCATCCGTTATTTCTATAAACGATCCTACAGCGAAACAGCCACTTACTTTCCCTGAAACTGTTACTCCTTAACACTAGCTCCGCTAGAATTGCTCAACAGATCACTTTCAAGCCCAATTTCGAACGTACTGTTACGTCTAGAGACAAATTTTGTAGCCGCACAAAACGAACGATAATGCTCTGCCCGACTTAATTTTTCATTCCTATTTTGATATATAGACATTCAAAATCAATATATATATCTCCTTCTATCTCCTTTCCTTACCTTCCTAATCGCTTGTTCTGCGGTGACTCAATAAAAGGGTATTTATAACCCCTTCAGTACGGTAGCATATTACAAAAAGTTGTGTGTCTAACAGCCTTCTCCCAAATTGTCAATTTAATCAATTTTTTTTTCAAGTTTGGAAATTCCATGAAAAGACCAACAAGGACTAGATTCAGGGGGCAAGTGACATTTAGTCACTGTCCTGCCTGAAACTTCAAAGTTTACTTGTGGCAAGTGAAATTTAAAACGTCACTCTGCAGCTTTTTGCGTAGACCACATTTTTAAATCCTGTGGATCAACATTTAACAGTTCCAAGAGGGCACCACTTGGGTACCACTACCACAACGACACACTAACACTAGATGACTTAAAGAAGGTTGTGACGAGTAAGACTGGAACCACACAAGGCTCCATCTAGTCCCCGATAATTTTTCTATTTATGATAATGACAATTAGTAAGGAATAAACTTTCGAGAATTTAAGAAAAGAAAATGGATGTGTTTAGGAAACTTTGGGATCAGAAGGTCAGAATTGAGGCAAATCGATAAGGCAGAAGACGTTGGCTTTATGTCATGAGCAGCTCTTCAATCTGTATCCAATAAAAGTCAAAGCACGGTGGAAGTGAAAAGTTGGATACGAAAAGCAGAATGAAGACAATTTCCATTAAGCAAGATGATCAAACATTTATCATGCACTAGCAGGTGATGTCTTAACAGGAGGCGGTGTGCTTGTTAATAGACGAGTATATTTGAAGAAAGGGGTTTGAGTACGCATCTACAATATGAAAGGGGCTGATCAAAAAACATGGTTTACTGGGATTTCAAGATTAATAATTAGTTTGAAAAATGAAGTTAGATCATGTAGACGTAAACAAAGTCTTAACTTTTAATAGAGATCGCACAAAATTCCATTTTGGCAAAAAATTTAAATTTTATGTTAAAGTTCTAAATTAAATTTGTTTTTCTATTTATTAGTTAATTAATTAAAATTTAATTAATGTTAAATACTCACGAATATCAGCGTTACAAAAAATATGTAGTTTTTAGTGGAAATAGTAACGGTCTGTAGAAATTACTTTTTGAAAACAAATTTCGAAATTCTATATTTTTAATTATCAAACAGCGAATTGCTTAACCGAAATCACGTAGTCATACGTCTATATAATTTGTTTATAACGGATAACAGTTTTTTTTTGAAATAAGATGGCGCTTGTCACTTCCATTTATAAATGCATGTTATTACGAGTATGTGATTAGAATTTCGTCTATTGGCACAACGATGATGGGGGATTCAGGGATTCAAAAAAACAACTTAAATTTAAGTGCATCAGCCCACAAGGTTATCACATATTATGACAGCAAATTATTTATTTTTTCATTAACAATTTTCATTCAAATCATATTTTTAACTTTTTTTTTATTGTTGTTGTTGTTGATTGGAATAAATTTCAAAATTTTTTGACGGAAACTGACAGCGCAGATAAATGCAATAAATCGTAACAAATCGTTATGTGATTTAAATTTGTAATCAATTGTTTTTTTAATTCAATTGTAAAGTAATGCAGTAATTGTTTTTTTTTTTTAATTTTTTAATTGTTTTTTTTTTTTTTAATTTTGATTTAATCGTTATCAGGAATTTTATTTAAATTAAACACAAAATTAACAACCTTCCGCTAATTTAAACCGACTTCAACAAAATTTGAATTTGGAATGATCTGATTTTACTCTTCCCGAAAGGCGAAAGGGTATTGGAATCAAAATAAAATTGAATTCAATAAACATCGCATCTTATCAATTAAATCATCGGAAGTGATGAGTTGGGGAAGTGGTTTGAAGGAAAGTTTGTACAACTACACAGCTAACGTATAATATTATGATTAACGACAAATCTTATCAATTTAAGAAATTGTGAAGAAATTTTAGATTTTGTTTTTTTTTTTACGTAAAAATAACTCCAGGCTTTAAAAAAATAGTTAGCTACACATGGCTTATCAGAATTGTGATCATAATATTATATACACTACTCGAAGCAGAAGAGTGGACTGGACAGTGATATTTTTTTTAACACAGACCGATAATCATTTTAGAAGACGGTATAATGAGGTTTGTACATTATTATTTGTATGTAAACATAATTTTTTGATAAGTTTATTATGAAATTACAGCTGAAATTTAAAAACTGGGCTTCCTAATAGGGACCTCAGACGATACAATGAAGTGGAAGGATACATTAAGAAACCTTAAACCTCTCTTTTCAATTTGTGTAGTCAAATTTAAAAATTCATGAAACATCCCGAGAACTTATTATCTTTTTGCTTGTGACAATAATAAGAAAAGCCTAGTAGGACCAAACGTCATAAGTAAATAGGAAATGAAGCTTGCGACAATCAATTTTTTAGGGATTTTAAACAAACGACAACCCTATTTATGTAGGTTGGCATCTTCGTAGATCTAAGCAGTGGTACGGATTTATTGACTTTTATAGCTCTTTTCACAAGAGTAAAAGTATTGTCCAGAAGCATCCGGAAGTCTTCTGAAACCGTTCCACTGGTGAAAAAATGAAACCTCTGAGCTCTAACGATTCTGACAAGAGAACTTTTCTTCTTGAATCCACTTATAACTCAAATGTCAACCACAGAATATAGGTACATTTGGAAGTGTCAATTGGCATTCAGCATTGCCAAATGATTTGGTTACGTTGACACATGTGACGCGAATAGACATTGTGTCAAAATTGAGCAGAAGCAATTTGCCTTGTTCCATTCCACTCTCCCGCCTCTATTTACAAATAGGATGTCGGATCATCCGTTTAATTGTATTCCCAACTTCAGATTCGATTGTTCAATATTTCGACATGTCACCCGTCTGCCGATCCGACTTCATTATGTTTCTGCTGGAAAAGTTCCTCTTCACACCATACTTTACACGGACCTATCATACAAATACAACTACATGAAAATAGTAAAATTCTGCAATGAATTCTAACTTTTCTAATATATTGTGATCAACAAGGTGCTTCTTATTATGATCAAGTTTTGATCCTCCTTCTGACACACGAAGCATTTTCATCTCAGCTTGTGTGGATTTCTTCTTTCCAATCAAGGCTAATTTCACATAATTTTAATTTTAATTTAAGTGGAAGTACTAATAGGGATAAATTAAGGCACCTAAACGGAGTGAACTAAGTAAGGATAGGAAGGAAGTACAAAATATTGTTAAGACTTCCTAGATGTATTCAAAACATCGAATTTGTTTTGTTTTATATTGTAACGAAATTACACATTTCCTGCCCTCCCCTCCGCATCCGACCGCAATGTCCAAATAACCGCCGCCACCAACCACCGCAATAGTTCCACCACCGCCACCGAACGGCACGAGGATTCCATACAATTATTCATATAATGAATAATAGAATCATCATCACGTGACGTAACGCCAACACTGCATTCTATTGAGGCAATTTTGCCTACCCCTCCACCACGCACCGCTGATTTGGACTGCCGACCATTTACGAGTACCTAAACCAGAAGAGCACTCAAATAAATTCATCACTCAAAAAGATTTACACATTTGCAAGTATTTTTAACTTTTGACCTTATAGTTCACAGTCTCTCCTTTCAGTGAAATTCCATAAGTAGGAGTGAAATTTGCATGGCAAATCAGAGATCAGACTCGATCTCCCAGCCATTGGTAGAAGTTCTATTGCAAATAGAAAACCGGGATAAGAGTTCTCACTCTAAGGTACCCTGCGGGGAATACCAGACCAGCTACCAGCAAAAGCCTCACCAAGTTTTGAAGCAAAAGTTTTTTGTCAGCTTTCTACTTCGCTGTTAGTCGCAGTGGATTGCTGACCGGCATTAGACCACTCGTTTATTGTCGTCTGTCGTGGAGCGCTTCCTTTTTAGAGGAATCTCTGCAGACCTCCGTTTATTGTCGTCGGGTTGCTGCCAGCGCTACCACTTTACTTCAATTGAAGTAGATCTGATTCTTTTTATCAAAAAAAAAAATAAAATCTACTTCCTACTTCGCACCATCATCAAAATACTGAAATCTGCTTCATTTTAAAAATATCTGTTGCAACCTACTTCAATTTTACAGAAAAAGGCGAATTCTACTCCCTTTTTTCTATTTTACTCTAACTTCTGTTTTACATACTACACATGTAGAAATGAAGATGAAAAGAATTTTTTTTTGTTAAATTAAATTAAAAACTTTTATGAAACAATATATATAAGAAGTCGGAAAGACTCGATGAACCCATCACTTCACAATCTGCACCCCACTGTCACACTCTTTGCGGATGCATTGACTTCTCGACAACAACGGGCGAGTTTTCCCGAGACGTTTTGTTTGTTAACGTAGCCGCCTCGTCAGAAAAGTTGATTTTTCGCCGAAAATCGTTGTCCAATTCAAGCTTCTCTTAGCCCTAAGGAACTTACACAGCATTCACTTTGGAAATAAGTTTTCAATATTTTCCAACGCTGTTCAAGCATAAAGCCACTCATTTCGTTCCGCGGAGGTATGATACTGACTATCTATCAAAATTTCGAGTGGGAAACAGCTGTCAATGTCAAAATAACCTACGATTTAAAAATAAACCACTAAATAGCCCATCCTAGGTGTAGATTTTTATAAAAAAGGTTAATTTTGAAATCTACTTCGATTTTTTTCAATCTACTTCAATTTTTTCTTTAAATCTGCTTCGATTTTTTTTCCTGAAGTGGTAGCACTGGCTGCTCTTGTAAGCTTCTCCATAGACCTAGTTTGGAACTACCCATTTTCTTAGGAGTACCACTCGTTTATTGTTCTTTTTAGAGGAATCTCTGCAGACCTAGAATCGTTTGTTGTCGTTGACAGTTTCTCGGAACTCCACAGACCCTAGTATCTAGGGTATCATAAGAATTGAAATGTAATTGGGCAGCAATTTTTATTTATTTCCCAAGTTTCAACTGGATGCCACCCTTGAGATAATTATCACCTAAAATCTCAAACCACTGTACGACCTTTCTTTCCTATCTTTCTATTCCTTCGCTCCTTGCTCGCACATGTTAAATCATTATAAGGGTATTCATATCCCCTTGAGTGCGAGTCCATTATAAAAAAAAAAAGATTATCATTAAGAATATGAAATAATCTGTTTAGCAAATTAAGATTAATAAAAATATTGTTGTTTCGGAGTTCGACACTCTTCAACCCTGAGTTTTTGCTTTCTTTTGGCCACAATCCTGGACATCCATGAGCTAGCCTTAGCCTGAGTAGAAAAAAGCACCACAATGTACATAATTTCCATAAGGAGTTAAACCTGTAAAGTCGGCTTACGGTGCCTCTCTTTCGCCTATTCGGCGCTATCGCTTACGCGCTCGACTCAGGCGGAACGTTACATTGAGTCATGCTTTTTCGTGTGTGCAGCCGGTGTTCAACGATTTATAAGAAGTTATTAGATCACGTCAAAAAGTGACATTGACACAAAGCTCAAAATCGTAACAAATACTTGTGGTCAATATAAACTTATAATACTTTTTGTTTTTAAATGCCACGGAAGTACAGGTAACCAATATTTGAAAAAAAATATTTTATTTTCATCTTCACTTGCACATAACAATTTCTAATTTATTGCGTTCAGCAAAAATACGTTTCCGGAAACTTAATAAAATAAGAGGCACCCTGTTCGAAAACAAACGAGATAGCTAATACCTTAAACAAAATTTTGAGAGAACTTTTTTTTGTCACCCTATCATCGCATTACCTCGAGATTGTGTGTTTTTTTTTATTTTTGCAATTCCGTAACCTAAATTTTAGTAAAATAAAAATTGAAGGATAAATATATTGGATAACATACGCGTGTACATTGCTTCTTGTTTTATGTCTTCAAAAAAAAAAAAAAAAAAACCGAACAATCTTTCACGTTAATTTTACTTGGGGTATTTTAAAGAATTTTTATTACACTGTAGCTTTTTGCACACTCTTGTCTTATTTTTTTTTTTTGTTGAAGTTAATATTTTTGGACTATGTATGTATATCGCTTGATTCTTGAAAAAATACTAAATTTTAAGTTTTGAAAGAAGATGGATTATTCATCTTCATTAAATTATTTGCACTCTGGTTGTCAGTTTTAAAATACGGTACAGCGAGATGCTTGTGTTGGAGATTTCAGTGCATGGAAGTCCTTTTTGTATTGATTGATTGTGGTTGTTGATTTCAACATTTCATAAAATGCGATGCCAAATGACATCCGGTCAAACACTTGACCTACACAAAACAGAAGAACAAGTTGCACAACATGGAGTTCATCTTATCTGTTCGGCACTTCACTCTTACTTACTTAGTTCACTTAACGAACTCAAGTGTACGATAAGCCATCGATCTTTTGATGTTTTATCTGTATCTTCGAAATTCTTGTATGCAACCAACAACAAGGCTGTTCTTATATCAATGAAAGAGTGTTCAGATAAAAAGATCATATAGGTTATGATTTCAAATCTCAACACAAAAATAAACATCCGAGTAAAAAATTAATCATAAAACTGAACCTCCGATACGAGGTCGGTTTGTTTGAATACATTTTTTGATCAGAAATCTGTTATCAGTTGAAAATATTTTTTCTTAATAAAACATGAATCGTTTCCAAGAAATCATAACCAGACTGATACTTCACATGCCCGTAGCCAATTCAATTAAGTGTGCAAGGTAATGTGTTTGTCTGAAGCGGAAGAATTTTCCCGCGAGATAATTAAAGCGAAAAATAATAAAACAGCGGTTTTACGAGTCAATATGTTTAAAAAATGCGTTTTGAAATAAAACAAAATAAAATATTTACATACAAATCGATATCGAATAACACAAAATAAGTTTATTTTAAAGATTTTAAACTGAGCCCATACTCAAGGGGTAATTAATACCCTTATAATGTGGTAACGCAGTTTGAGCGTTTAGAAAAGTTGGAGAGGACAAAAAGGGATACCGATGGACATAGCTTTTGAACGTTTTGATTGAGCCTAGGTTAAGCATTCCACATACATTCGTGTCGTACGGCTAAAGAAAGAAACTAAACAGTACGTCCGACAGTAAGAATTGGTGGGCATACTATTTCGTCGGACAAGAAACATTCCGACGATGTTCAAGTGATAAAAATGTTTCCAATGTAAAGTTCTTTCACCGATCAATTTTAAAGCTCTGCTGGGTTCTATCCAGAAAATGATGTACAAGGTGGGCAAAAATAAATCACCCTATTGGAAGATGCTCTCATTTTTGCAAATGGCCCCCAATGTCAAATCTGTTTTGATATTTGTGGGCTAGACCGATACAGAATACAAATGAACAAGCCATGGAGCGATACATGAACCGATATTCTGAAGGCGGCGCGGCGTTCCCGGGTCGCCTTATCTCTCGTTTTGGCGATTTGCACTAACCGCTTCAGACCTTTTTTTGTAGGGTTTTTTGAAGTCCCGTGTTTACGTGAACAAGCCCGAGACTCTGGAAGCCCTCAACGACAACATTCGACGCGAGTGCGAGAATCTGTTGCCCAAAGTTCTCGCTGAAGTGATAAAAATGCCATAAAACGAGCAATCAATTGTGACAGCGCCCATTTGGCCGATATCATCTTCTCGACTTGACCAATACAATTCTAAAGGTTCAAATAAACATAATCAAAAAAACAGAATAGAAATTTTTCATTTAGAAAAAAAAAGAGAGCCAAACAACAACGGACAGATGACTTCTTTTGGCCCACCCTATATATATGCCTCGTTGACTGTTGCCAGATCAGAAGACGCCATGCCATTGAGTTTTTTAAGCATTCTTCTACACAAGTGTGTTAATGTTGCCGTTCTACATTCGAAGAGCAGGTTTGTGAATCTGGAAACTAATAAAAAAATTTGAGGGTTTTGTTGTCAAAACAACAAAAATTTAGTGGATTTGAAGCCTAAAAAAAAAAAAAATCACGTGTACAAATTATAAAGAGAGTGGAAGACAGAATGGATCCTTGAGGAACACCATTATTTATGTTGTGTACCAAAAATCATCCATAACAACATGAAATGGTCCAAAAAGGAATTTCTAATCCGTGAGGAAACTTGAAGTCAATCTCTATCGAATTCTGTGGAAATATTTTTCTTTTTCCAAAAAGACGTAAAGGTGGCTTTCCTTGTTTGGTGGAATATGAAATCATATCACCAGTGGAACGTATTACTTCGAAAAGCGTACTGTCGGTCGTTAAGAAGTTTCTGTTTCTCAAGATGGTTCTTGGTCCGATGGTTTATCGGAGTTTTCATGGTCTAGGAAATTAGGGAGGTAAGTTTGTGGGGGCTTGACCTTGAGATACTGAAATCCTGCTTTTTCTTATATATCGAGACCTGTAAGAATTCTTTCAGCTGAACAAGTGCGATTTGAGATTGGTCCTATAAAATTTATTTACTTCTTTCAGCGTCAATTCTGAATCCAAATAATCATGAGGCTATTCAAAAGGCACTTCGGTCCAGTCGCTTGGGAGGGTGCAATTAAAGTCAAAGTAAATAAAGAAAATAAATATTGTGTACCCATAAATAAACAGATTTTTGAAATCGGATAAGCCGCTTACGAAAAAGCCAAAGAAAACAGAACCAGATTTCTAGCATGTCACGTTTTGAGCATCTATTGGCGAAGTTTATTTTGAATAAGATGTTGGCCAATCGCAAAAATGACTCATCGAAATCGAAGAAGCTGTTTTTGATAACAGTTGTCTATTTCGAAATAAGCACCCGCAAAACGAAATTTATGATGTGTGACGTCAGCAATGACCATCATCAAGCTGCGAGTTTAACACCACCATGAACATTGAACTTGAAACGCTTTAACTGCAATCTTAATCGATGGAAATATTTTAAGATCCTTTTGAATTTGAAATAATTCTTTTATTTTTTTTTCTTAATCAGTTCCGAAGATTACTTTTCAAAAATACTTGAAAAATTTCTCCGAATAATAACCATTTATACTTAAAATTTAACTATCAACTAAAAATATTATTCTAAAGCAGTTTTGACATTAAAAAGAATTTAACACGAAAACATTTGCTTAATATACACAGATTTGCTATTGGTTTCTACAAAATCGAAACCTTATTCAAAGTTGGATTCCTCCATTTTCTTTCTTTAAGAATTCATACACCAAAATTAAACTTTGATGATATTCTTCGGTAAAAATGATTTTGAATCATCGTAATATCTTGGATTAATTGGTACTTCTGAAATGGTTTGTTGCATTTCAGGTTGCGCAAACCATAGGGCTTCTTTCGGACTGATTCCATAGATCCGACAGATAACTGTTGTAAGGCTTACAACTGTTGACAGTAAAAACGTCACTATGCAGAATTTCTGGATGTATGGCATGTAGTAAGCTGTCATCTTAAACATTAACGCTGAACCAAATGGCAAGTCATCTAGATCCTACAATTATACAAAATATTCTTTAGAATTCTTCAATATTTTGAAGTTAATTTCAAAACTTACATATTCATACCAAAACGTCGGTACTATCATTCCATTGAAACGTCTAATTCCTTCGCTGAAACCATTCGAATGTGGCATTGGAATGCTTTGCTGGAATCTATATTTTTCCTCGAAAGGAATTCCAGTTTTAGGCTCAACAAATAAGAAAGTCTGATGGTCAACTGGATTTGGCGATAAGCCCTCAAAGTGTTCCTCGAAATTGTAAGACGATCCGAAGAAATGAGGTTGGGAGTAAGCCGAAGGAACATCTGGAAGGATAAAGTTTTGTATTTTGTATAAAGGTCCTGAATAAGATTATAGGTCTATGGTTTCTTACCGTAACGACACTGGGAGACATCAAATATTCCATCAGGAAGTGGGATTCCCATGGAATCTCTGAGACAACTTGAATTGCTGTCTTTCCCAACAACAAATTTGTAACCACTGAAGCCTCCTTCTGAGACATCTTTCTCATAAATTAAAGGTAGCGTTCGACACGAGTCCCCAGCAACGATAGACAGCTGATCTTCACGTTTCATAAAAGGTGGGAATAAGGTATTGTCAAAGGCATTAGTAACATGAATGGGGCAAGTTTTGGGATCTAGGTTCTTTTTGTTGAGTTGCTTGCTGAAAATTGTGTCGTTGTTTAATGTACGGATTTTGAAGAAATTCTCAAATCCATTTTGCATTCCGATGTTTACCGTGTATATTTCCGTAGTTTCTCGGAAAGCCTGTTTCAAAGAAATACAAAACAGGGAATTGATGATAACAAGTTGCTGAAAGTGCTTTTTTTAAGTCAAAAGCGTTAAAGATTTTAATTACATTTTTCAGGAAGCTAACACCTTTCGGTACCATTTGACCTGTCTTAAATTTAATGCAAATGTATGAATGATGCATCGCTAGAAAGCTTATTTGACAAGAAAGTACACAATATAAGGTCTGTTTGATGTCAACACTGGGGCGCCCTGGTGCGCCCTCAACACGCACTGAAGCGTTTGATGTGAAACCTAGTGTTTTTGCACTGTGTTCGATGTAAACAAGGGGCACGCACTGAATGCGTTCTCACGCGCCCAGGTTCTTACTTGGGGTAAGAAATCAGAGCTGTCAAAATTTAAATCAGCTGTTGGTAGAAGTTTAATTTCGGAGAAAAAATAATTTGGTGTATACTATATCTGGTAAATATTAAATAATTCGTAGATTATTTTGTAATTTATTCAAATGTTTATAGTCAAAATGCCAAAATATACGCTCTCTGGTGAGAATGGAGAAGTTGTGGAAATAAATGTTCGCAGGAAAATTGATTATGTTGCACTGGGCTGTTCGATGTTAAATCATAACCCGAGCAGCTATGCAGTTTTTTGACAGTTGAACAAATTGCACTGACATTCCCTAGTGTGCACTGGGGCAGGGAACATCAAACAGACCTATAATGTTCATGTTTTTACATGACGTTTAAGGCAGGCCAAACATAAGAATATAAATCATGCCTCCTGATTCTATAGATTCGCATTGTATCTTTTCTCTTAACCCTATAAAATTGAAAAAAGTGAACTCATACATACATTGTGTAGCACACCAACATTGTCCAGCACCACTCCCGGCAAGTATGGCCTCGCGTTATCCATCAATGGCGTTGTGTAATTCCATAAGATTTCATTTACAGTATGTCGCAGAAAGATCGGTTCAGTTTTTGCATAAACATTAAATGCATTCCTTGCCAAAAAGAACCAATCATGCATTTTTGCAACAATACTTAGCAGCACAATATTCGGGATAACAATAGGTTTATTCATTATTCCTGGTGGACTGTTTGCTTCATCGAATACGAGTTCCCTCTTACGGAGTTTTCGAAATGTCAAAGTGGATTCTTGTTCGTCATCTGTCAAGTTGATGTTGCCAATTTTTATCCTATAAACAATTGGTCCGATTTGTTGAAGATGAAGTTTTTTGTCAGTACCATTGAGAAATTCTTCAGTGTTTGTAACATTGAATATGTAACATCTTAGCACGCCATCTGGTGGATTTTCCCATGCGCTTCGAGATGGAAAGCCTTTACGAAAGCGAACGTGTTCTTTTATTGCTTCAAGTTGAAAATCAACGATGAGTGACATGAGGAAGAGTGAAGAACTTATGATGGCCCAAATGAGTGGGCATAGTGTTCGACCTATGAAGGATTTTTTTCGATAAAATCAAAGAATACAATGATATGTTCTGAAGGTCTACTCACGTTTCACTTGTTTGTCTTTTTTGAAGTCCATTAGAAGAACAAGCAAGATAAATTATCTAAACAAATAAATGGAAGTAATTAGGATACAATCATGATTTTTGTATCTTCAAGAATTTACAAAAAGCTTATGGATTTTTAAATATTGTTCTAAATAATTGATACTTTTAATATTATCTTTTAAAAAATTCGGAAAGTAAGCTTCAGCTATGGAAATTAAGGTACCTAAGTAGGTAAAAAACTAAAAAAATATCAGTTAAATAATGCAAGAAGAAAGATTTGGCGGAACTAGCGACGATATTGAAGATGTAAAGCATATTTTTACTTTTAAATTATGAAGTAATTCACCCGCTCTTCTCGCTAACAGCCTAGCTTAGCTAAATCTTCTTACTTCTCTCTCTCTCAGCTATCCTTAGCAAATGGAAGTTTTCAAAAGCTACTCTTTAATTCACCCTATTCACATGAATCAAACCCAAACAGAAATATTTAACAATCTCGCAATTGTCAAACCATTCTCCATGCGTAAGCTTTTTGAGAGTAGGTACAGATTACGGAATAATTGTAAATCACTATCATTGTCTTAGCAACTCTGAAAGAAAAGATCCAAAACTATGAACATTATGGAATTTGGATAAAAAACCTTACGTTAATAATTAGAAGAAGGTAAAGGGGTTTATGCGTTTACTACAGATTTGAGTAAGGCTTTTAATAAAATGTCTCATAAAATCACTCTCTTTAAACTCAAGTAAGTTGGTCCTCTAGTTAATTTAGAAGTAATTGTAGAATCTTTTTTTAGATCGTTCAAGTTTAATCTTATCAGAGCAATTTTAGATATGCCACAGGGTATCCATCTTGGGCCTCTTATTTTTGTTTTAATAATAAATGAGTTTGACCGTATATACTTTCAGTGGTCTGGTTCAAAATCCCGAAAACCAAAATCCCGAAAGTTCAAAATCCCGAAAAATCAATATTCAGAAAAATCAAAATCTCGACAAAATCCCGAATAGCAATCAATACTGAAAAATCGGATTAGTGATGCAGGCAAGCACCTGTGTCAACAGTTTTCATAATCAGCAGTACTTGGGTGGCCCGCTTCGCGGGTTCTTGGGATTTTAACTCCCTTTTTCGGGGACACACCCGCTCACGCAACTTCGTTGCTCCGCTAAGGGTATGTTCAGTTGTCTAGCAGGCGCCTGTGTCAACAGTTTTCTTAATCAACAATACTTGGCTTTTTATCATTCGGGATCTTGAACATTCGGGATTTTGATTTTTCTGGATTTTGATTTTTCGGGATTATGATTTTTTGGGATTTTAAATTTTCGGGATTTTGATTTTTCAGGATTTTGAACTTTTGGGAATTTGGTTTTCGGGATTTTGAACGGATCCCATACTTTCAGGATCGAATCTGGGAATATACACTGCTGTATTCAAGTACACTTTTTCAAGGTTATGGTTATGATTTTCTATTGCGAACCGGCCTTAATAGTATATTTTCAAATATAATAAGTTCACGATAGTATATGTGTTCCATTCGTGATCTAGGCCTGTTCTCTGACTTTGAACTCACCGTCCCTTCCCAAATTAAAAGCACCATTTATGGACCGAACTCAGTCCCGGTTATATTGAGGGAAAAGTCAATATTTCTAGACGTTAATGTTTCTTAAGTTTTACGGAGTTGAAGGCGAAAATCATCGCAGCTTACTGGGAAGTTATGATCATAAGTCTGTTTTAATGGTAACGAATGACTTTTCTCTTTAATTATAAGTACAGCTAATAAGAACTTGGGCATACAAACGAATGAAATATTCCTTAACGTGTATACTAAGCCATTCAAGTACAAGGAGAAGAATAGGGCCTAAAATTGAACCCTGTGGTTACTTCTGTCTGCATCTACGAGAAAGACGAAACTATTATGCTTTATTGTTGAAAAAGACCTTGGAGCTCAACTAACATGATGTAAATTGAAAATGTATGGCTGATAATTTCTTGCACAACAGATTGTTCTCCAACAGTATGAAACGTTTTTAAAAATCCAGCAATATTGAGAAGGTAATATTATTTGAGTACAATGCTCCGCTTATGTTGTCATTAACCAGTAAAAGTGCATTTTTGGCATCTTCTCTTGGTTGGAAAACCAGACTGCGATGATCTAAGTAAGCATCATCGTACGAGACAAGTTTTCTTGTATACAAAAATTAATGACAAGTTTGGTAAATAAGGCCAAACATAATTATATGAGTTTCGCACTCGAGTAGGAGGGCTTGAAGGTTCTGGAATCGCGTTACTGGTTAGTTACTCTTACTCGTATAATTTTTCCAAGAAAGGATAAATTCACAAATTCTTGTAAAAATATGTGTAGGATACATGGGAGAACAATTTGAAGGATATTATGACTTCGAATACAAAACTTAGTGAGCAGTTCTATGCAAAACTTGTTCTTAGGATTGGGTTTCATTTAAATTTTATTCAAAAAGAGAAAATGGAAAGCTTCTCGTGCCTGCTAGCAACAAAACTCAAAAAAGGCGCCAAATGTCCCTTATTAAAATAATAACAGTATTTATGGAAAAAAAAAGTTTGAAATGTTTAAATTTTACTATTCACTAACCAAAAAATTAAAGAAGCACTAAATTTTTCTTAACCTATACTTTCTTTGATTTATTTTAAACCAAAAATTGTTTTAGCCCACTTTACATCCACATACTAAATATCGAAGAAAGTATTTTCGAAATAAATAGTTTCTCATATGTTGGGCGCCAGATGTTTCATGTTTTTCAAATATCCTTACAGAACTACAATAGAACTGCGTTGTTAAAAGAAAAAAATACTAAGACGTACCTTAAATTTGAAGAATGGTCCTTCTGTTTCGGTAGTCTAGATTTTGAAGCTGTATTTATTTTAGTTCTTGCTTTAAAAAAGTTGTTCTTGGTATACAAAAGAAACACAGAATTCTCAAATAAAATTTCTTGAAGGACACTTCTTTGGCAATAAACTGTTTTTTTTTTTGTTTTTCTAGTAAACTTGTTCACTGTTTTATAAGATTTTGATCACAAAGTTTTTTTTCCACAGTTGAATATTTTTGAAAACGTTTCTAAGATCCTTAAAATTTCACAAATAAAATTGCACAAACATTTCACGACCAGCGTCTTTTTTAAACTAAGTAAATCTATCGTGATCAAATACCGAATGTTACTATACTCTCACTCAATGATTTTATAAAGCGAAAAAAATCCTCAAGTAAAGATCAAAGACCAAGACCTGATAAAGGCAAGCCGGCAAGCATTTATGGCTAATCTTCCAGACATAAGACAAATAAAATGTATAGATACTTTTGGAGAGCCAGCCAGAACATGCCATCCAGCTATTCCATATATGTATACATTTATATACGGATAGTCACGCGGGTATTAATGTTACGTCTGCGCAAGCAGATAAGGGAAGATGTTACAATTTGTGGAGAGTTGATATGATATAGCTATTGATTGATGCGACGAGTCTATAGGAATATGTAGCGATCTTAAGGAGGCCGTTTTAAGGTATGTTTCATATCAAGGGTTATAAAAAAGCAAGTGTGTTTAAGAAAAATCAATAAAATAAATAATACATTGTAATCTCATATTCATCATGATAGTGAGGTGAAAGATATCCAAGTTGATAAAAATTGGAACTGTTTACCGAAAAGCACATATAATATAGGTAGATATAGATACCCACTTATTGCATTTTGAGGGGATGCTTTTTTCGTTTCCATTGAATGCTCCAAGTCAAAGTGTTATCTCATCTTGGAAAAGAGATTTAACATTAACATGAAAACACGCACATGTTGAAAACTAATCGAAGGCGTTTAGAGCGAGTTTTGGAGAACTCTGATTATTTTAAAAGTACTTCATAAAAAAACTGCACTTGCATGGAGACAGACATTTTTGGGACACACATGCAAATGGAAAAAGTTATATCAAAGATAATAAAGTTGGATATCTATGTAACTCTAGTACCTATCTACGATTATTATGTTTAAAGGACCTTGAAAATGTAGAAGGCTTAAAATATCTGAGATATAAAGAGGTGTTTGAAAAAAGCAATTGAGCAATAAAACTGACCAGGGTAAAAGGTATCGGAAGGGATCATTCTTTCTGAGTAGCTACCTATTCGGTAGAATCTTTTGATCAGGACTCTACGCTAATGAACAAATATACCAGCGAATCGTCGCCAGCCATTTATGCTCTATACCGACCCAAAAAGGATAGCTCACCTCAGATGACAGATCTAGAGAAATAAAGTGCACGACTGGGTCGTACGAACTTGCTCTAATGTGTTAAAATGGTCTTGGGGCTTGAGATTTTGGGAAATAGGTAAGCATTGAAAAAATCATATGAAATTTTATTAGGTAATACTTAAAAACTATATTTTTTTAAAAAACTCAAAACATTTTTTTTATTTGAAAAATTAATGAATTAATATTATTTTGTTTCTAAAAGAACTTTTACATTAAAATTTTCATCGAAATCCGTGAAGTGGTTTACGAGAAAATCTGTTGTGAAAAAACTGGGAGGTACTATGTTATAAGGCTTTTCCTAAAAAATTTTTTACAACCAAAACATAAAGTTTGCTCAAAAAATACCATTCAGAAAGTTATATTAAAATCGTAAGAGCCGTTTTTGAGATAAATGAGTTTTTCATAAGAAATCATATGCAGCTTGAATGCTAATTCCAAAAACCCGTCTGGTAGGACATCATAATATGCTAACTAGCAAGTTTGAAGCGAATCCGTCTAGCCTTTTAAGCTGTAGGTGTCGATACAGACAGTCAGGCAGACAGACATACAGACAGAATTGTCGAAACCACTTTTTTAGGCTTCTCTATCATCGTAATGTTATGTTGTCCAAAAAAATTTGTTTCTTACGAATGCATTATAGTACCTATAATCACAAGTAAAAAGGCCTGAAGTGAACACATATAGTGATGCTAGGGGTTCTCGTTCTAGTCATATAATATGAATTTTAAACTGGATAGAAACATTTTGTAATAAGTAGAATCATTGAGAGGGTCGCACGAACTTTCCCTAATGTTTGACAGTCGTATTCAAGTTTGAGATTTTGAATAGAGAGTTCAAAAAAAAAAAAAACAAACATGAATCACAATTGAAATTTTATCATCTTTTAAATCTTACAATATTGAAAACCTATTTTAGAAAAACATAATATAGCCATCTGATATATCTTAATGTTCTGTTGTAAACGAAATTCAATTTCAAAAATTCATTTCAGCCAAATGATCCACACATTGACATCCGATTTTAATCAAACTTGTAGCTTGATTTTCTCAGTTACTGATTATAAAGGGTGATTCATAATGACCTGCTTTTTTAATTTGAAATAAAGCACATAAAGGTACATTATACATTTTATTATAGCCTGAAAGATTGTGTTCCATAATGTATTGGTTAAAATTTCGTGTAAATGTTGCCCGCGACTATACGTTGAACATGGTCCAATACTGAGGCTCCAATTTTGGATCACTGCTTCCAGCGTTGTGATATATTTGCTGAATTACGATATTAATGTTGGCTTCCAAATCCTGGATGTCATCTGTCTTATCGGCAAAGCCTTTTGACGTCACATAACCCAAAAGGAAAAAGTATATTGGGCTAGGCATATTATTAATATTTATAACACTTATTTAACGTGTGCAATACAATTTTCAACGTCACGTTATGGAAAAGCTACTTTACGTTTTGACAGCGAAAAGGCTAACCTTGATTTAAATTTTCATTAAAAACAGTACTTACACCTTTGAAACGAGATAAAAATTGTCGGGTAGAACCGTTTTAATCAATCTTTTCATGTCTAGACGATTTTTTGACCTTTTCAACTACTCTATAATGAGGATGGATCTTAAATCTTTATAGCGAGTTTTTAAATTATATAGGTGATCTTTTCAAGAGAAATTTGTATCGGTCTTAAAAATAAACCACAAGCTTCCTGTTCACCAAAAATTATAACAGTTTCTTTAAAAACCGGTGATAATCAGAATTCAAATAGTTCAGTTGAAAGGAGTAGAGATTATTTTAATTTTGTAGACTGTCCTCCAGACAAAAAAAAAACACATTTGGATCGCTTAAAACTTTTCGAACATTCTACAAATTTTCTTGTACATATGTATTGTATATATGTTCCGACATTAATTAGCTATGTTCACAAGATCACAAGCAAGCTGAATTATATACAATTATTGCTGTTTTTGATTCGCAACTCAAAAGTCAGAACAATCAAGTTTTCTTAACATTAAAACCAACAAGCAGGTCCAGACGTTTAGCAATTAATTTCCATTTAATGACCATAATATAGATTATTGCTTTATATTGATAGCTAAGTGGGTACGATGCACCTTGCTTCAGTTTTGTTTCGGTCATTTCATGCAAGCTCATAGCTCACAATTGAATGCCTTAAAAAGCAGAGCTTACCACGCGCCATAAGAAATATTAAATAATTTTTTTTCATTTCAGTCGTTAAAAAATAAACAAAATTCGAAACAGAATCACTTTTGCAAATTTTGCAAATTTTTTTTTTGGCGCGAGTCCAATCAAGCGCCATGCGCTAATAAATAATTATAAAAAATATTGTATGCTTACCCTATATAAAGGAAGTCACACATACTCGTACATAAGTTGCTATGGTTTAGAAATAAAAAAACGAAAATTAAAATAAAATTACAAGCAATTTGTGATAACCTCCACCCTCTACGTTATAGAGCCAATATTGCACGTGTTCATGAGAATCTAGCCTGCACCAAAAACTGATAAGGCCAGTTTTGTTTACATTGTCAATATAGTTCCTACATCAATATGATTACAGTAGGGGACAAAACTTTTTTAACACTATTATTTTTAGAATGTGTTTAAAATTGTTTTCAAATTTTGTATACTTTCAAACGGCAAAAAAATCAAATTTTCGTGAATTTGAAAATGAAAAAATTGTTAAAGGATAAAAAAAAAATATTTTGATACCTAATTTTTGACATAACATTATCCTTACGGTTTAAAGTATGTATTCTTGAAAGATGCTGTTCGAAAAGAAAGTATATTACAGTTTTTTATACCCTATTCCATAGAATGGGTATATTGTATTTGGTGTGGAGTTTGTAACATAGAGAAATAATACCGTTAGGTATAGAAAAGTATATATATTCTGACTCAGAATCAAAAGCCTAGTCGATTTAGCCATGTCCGTCCGTCCGTCCGTCCGTCCGTCCGTCCGTCCGTCCGTCCGTCCGTCCGTCCTTCCGTCCGTATGTATACTCTCTAGAGGTCGCAATTTTTGAGTTAGAAAGCTGAAATTTGGTATATATAATCTCTGGTTCAAGAATAAAGCTAAGTTCTTGAACCGGTAAAATCCGCCCACAAACACGCCCACAACCGCCATTTTTGTTGAACAACCTCAATTTAATAAAATTAAATTATGTTTTTTGTACAGTTACTATAAAAGCATAACGATAAAATTTTGCACACGTAAGCTTTAGGTAAACTTTCTTCCAATCAAATAAAAATATTTCAGTTTGGGCGTGGCTTACGCCTATTTTTCATACAAAACCATCAATAGTGTTTTTATAAAATAACAATTGTTATATTAAAGCGAAAAACATTAAATTTTGTGGGTCTTACTGGCACATTAACATCTTGTGTATGAAATCAAAAAAATTGATTTTGGGCGTGGCTGACGCCCACTTTTCATTAGAAACTATAAAAAAATTGTTTTTGTAAATAAACGGTATTTATAATGAATCCGCAAGCCAAAATTTTGCGTCTCTTAATAGAAACTAAAAGGTTTGTGTGTGAAAAGAAATTTTTGAATTTTGGGCGTGGCTTACGCCTACTTTTCATGAAAGAACGAAAAACGCAGCCTTAAGAATTTTAGGCATTTCCAATGTTTAATTTAAACCTTTTTCCTTCCGTTCGTTATTTGAGAAATATACCTCTACATTTTCTTTTGTAAATTTTTTCAATACGCCCACTTTTAAAGGCGTGATTTTGGTAAAATACCTTTGTTCAGGTAAGATTGTTTAAAAACTACTCGATTCAGCTGTAGTCTTACACATATAACTAAACACTGATCAAAGCGCAGTTAGTGCTTCAAATTTTTAAGACACGCCCACTTTTAAGGGGCGTTTCCGTCAAAAGTCGTATAATGCATTAATTTTTTTAACGTTTTTTAACTATCGGTCGCAGTTTTGAAGTAAACAGATGAACACTTGGATTTATATTCCTTGGTTACGTAGCATAGTGTGGTCCAAGAATTGTTAAAAAAACACACATAATCGCTATTTCCATTCCAAATCTAACTTTTAAAAATTTAAGTTTTGTCTTGTTTTGTTCAAATCGATCTGCAAGAATAAAATTGAATGTCACTGAGCTCATAACAATTATGCCTTGGCAATAAAACGTTTTAACTTTGGGCGTGGCGCACTCCTTTTTTTATTGCGCCAGCACTAATTGAACATCACACCGCATAAAATTAATGTTTGTTGTTTTTGAAACATCGGCTGTTTGCGGGAGGCAGACGCATGCACATACAAAAATATGGGGAATAGGGTATCCAACAGTTCGTTGCAAACGTACTGTAGCTCTTGCTTATGTTTTTAGTTTGAAATTAGTGCATGTAAAATCAATTCAATAAGTTTAAATATTTGAAATGTCTGTCAAAAAGAAAACTGACTTGTCAATGCTTTCTTCGCAGGAACCATTTTCGTCGTTACAGAAATGGTGACCATTTCTAACAGTATGTTTGATATTTGGCTTTATGTTCTTCCATGATGTTCTGTTACAAAAAATTAATTGCCTAAGAAATAAACACTTTAAAAGAGACACATTAAATGCTTCAAAATGTATGCAACGTTATTAAAACTACAATCACATTTTATCAAAATAATTTTGGGCATCACTGTGCTCATATTATAGTCATTCTATAAAAAAAAATCTAGCCATTTCGTTGATTATGTTTTTTATTTTATTTTTATTTCTGTCAAAGCTCCAAGAGGTAACATATTAAAAAACAATCATTACATATCTGCGTTCATTTGAAAATCAAAACATTAAATTAAGTGGCGGGGGCAGTAGACTATTACGATTCATAATTATGTTTAAAATCCTTGAAAAAAGTCGAGACAGCGTTATCTGTGTTTCTATTTTTCTAGTCAAGAGGGGATCAATTTTGACACATAAATGTTGTACTAGACAAGAGATTCCATGTTAACGTATCTATCTTCAGACTTGCTGTCCTACTTTTAAGTTATTCTACAGACATGGGTTTTTTTTTTTATTTCTTTTTGTTTGTGATATGGTTTGGGGGAGGGTAATCGACCTCGCGATTTAAATCCAAATTTCGAACTCTGTATCAAAACACCTCCAAAACATTTCCATATCTCGTTTGCTGTGGTAAGTATTTTACTCCCAATCGCCTATTTTATGTAACGGGCTGGCATTTGTTGCTGTTGCTTCTGCCTGACTGGGCTGTAGATTTTATCTCCTTTTTGACAGATCGTTAGCTTTTTCAATTCCCAGCACGCTTACTGTGACCATTAACACAACAGAGTCTTAGGCTATGCTGCGTGCCAAGAACCCAAACCCAGAAAAGCCGTCACTGCCAGGACCTCCGAATGGAAGACGCGCTGTTGTTATCGGGGAGCCCGATTGATCTAATTAAAGGCTTACTCAAGGATTTATGAGTAGACCCCACACCAGCATCAATTTTCATTTTTGAGTCATCTGTAAGCACAATACACATATCTAAGGTATTACACTGCGCATCTGTCAAAAAAGTAAACAAATATAAATGGCGGCTCTCTGTGACTATTCTAATCATGTGCTATGACTTTTCGCAGTATTATATTAATTGGTTATTTATTAGTGTTCAATGCGTTCAATAGTCACAGTTCACCTCCATTTTGTAGAATTTTGACAGATACACAGAGCGCAACCAAAAAAAAAAAAAAAAATAGCTCGGAAATATTACCTCAACTTTATTATGTACCTTGATCTTTAGGGCTTGCTACTTTGTGTTCGGCTATCAAGCCAATATTCTTTGTCAAGGAAAGAAGAAATTTTCGTGCGAAAATCATAATTTTTTATGTACACCGATTGCCTAATTCACGACACCTTGCACTACGACAAAATTACCATCCATCGAATGTCTTGAATTAGGTTGAATTTGTGCTGAATTTCATATCAATATACTGGTTATTTTTATTTCGTCATCGTTTAAAAGGGCATGTAAGTTTGCGCGTTGATCTTTATCTTGAAACTAAGTCGGTAGACATAATCAAATTATCGTTTTTTTAAAAGCCAAGGGAATTCGCGGTTGTGTTCGATGTTCTATGTTCTAATCCTAATTGGCATAGCTGCTTTTGAATTCTTCTTATTTAAGACACAAGTTCTAGTACCGAATGTTTTGGATCTGTGGCACCAGATGTTTCACATAAATTTCAGAAGGCTATTAGTCCAAAGCTTTTCAAAATCTACGATGGTCTTATGAAGTTGCATAAATGCTTATATTGTTTCCAATTTAACTAAGCTGCTTAAAAATACATAAATGATTATAATTCAGTTTTGCAAACCAAACAATTCTTAGTTGCTAGGGACTTGATGAAAAAAAAGTAGGTGCAATCACCAGTTGGGGGTCTTTTTTTAAATATCTCTTTGCATTTGAATTTCAGGCGCCACCAGTAAAAACTTGATTCTTCCACAATTTTCCTAATCTCAAATAAAATTAAATTTAGATTTTAAATCTGGGATTTTTTGTATTATTGTCGAATATTTTGTTAACCTTGATCTAACGAATGGTACATAATCATTCAGTGATACTAACATGTCTGCAAAATATTTTTGTTTAATTTTATTTCGAAGCTTGTTAAAAAAGCATTGGTTTTTTTTTGATTTTGTTCAAAAAAGTGATAAGGAAATCCCAGGGATCGTGAACTGGCTCATCTTTTAATCATTATTATCATTAATCAACTAAATTAAAGGTAATTTATAATCATATATTTTTTAAGAAAAAAAAAAATATAATTATAAATCATAATATATTTTATTAATTTTTGTCTGCCTTTTACCTTATCAGAGCTTGAGCTTGTTATGGCTATTAAATGTTAATGACATGTTTTCGTGGGTAAACATTGTTTGACACACCCTTGGTTCAAGTTTAAGATTTCAACAAACAATTTTGGATTTCTTTTTTTATCAGCCTTGTTTTTGTCCTTACATCAAAACAAGCTTTAGTTTACTGTGGCGTTTTTGTGTATAAAATTAGTGTTTAATTCTTAAAAGACCTTAACTTTTTCGTCAGCTTTTGCCCTATGTTCGTCAAAAAAAAACTGTTCAAAGTGATAACGGTTTCAACTGTTTACTATACATCAAACCAAAGAATACATATACAGCCCGAAAAGTCTATTACCTGGACCAAACCACATGCGAAATGCATGCGATTTTGATGCCCGGCTCGCGGAAAAAGTTGGCAACTAATCAATTTTTGTTTTACTTCCATCCATTTTTCCAACTGAATTTAACACCAGCTTACACTTGCAAGTTCCATTGAAAGTAGTGACTTGCGCCAGTGAATTCATGCACGTGTAAATCCCGCCATAAATTGATTTTCTGGTGACGAATATACTGACATGACATAATATGTAAGAACATATTATTTACTTTTCAATTTGGTGTACAACCTTGGTTTTACCACACAGTCCTGGCTCATAAAATCTTTAATTCACGATATCCACCGCCCGTAACCTAGCCAATGGTTAAATTTGGGGTTTTCGTGCCAAGCGTCGAGTTTTCAATGAATTTAATGTTTTGGTATGTTTGACTAGTTACTACATTTCAAGCAGTCCAAGAAAAGCAAAGTCAAAGTACCGCTCTTTTACAAAAGCAATAATTTTGGTAAAGATATGTTCCACTAGAACTAACCGATATACAGATAACTTTCAAAGACGATCAAAATTCTTTTTGAAATCGACGAACATGAGGCATCAGAGCGCCATTTGATACTCTGACGATTGCTCAAAGATTATTCGCAATGTGCTGATGTGTTCGAAATATGATTTACTACTGGTGATACCACCTCAGTTCTTACAGTTCCTTTTGGATCACCTTCCTTACATAGTTAGGTACCTACTCTTTGAAAAATTTCATTTTCCCAACAGTGCACAAAAATGCTTCGTTAACCTTCGTTAAAGCTCTTCCGACATAGAATATCTTCAATCATTTTTAACAGTTCCCTCTTCTCTTCCATTTCTTTGCATCTGGGCTGTCTATTTGTCTCTTAAGCCTCTGCACTACCTTATACTTACTCAATACTCATTGTTAATACTTAAATTAAGTGCACTTCTTCTTGTTTTTCGGAAGCTGCTGTTGGCATTGGCATAGGCCGGCAACCAGATCCTTCCATCTCTCTGTGTTTCTAGCACGATACCACTACTGTAAACTTCCTTCCTGACAGCTGACCTCCATGTTTCTTTTTGGTCTTCCAACCATATTTGAACCTTGAAGATTCCATTGAAAACACTTCACAGCTTTGCTATGTTATGTCAATAGGTTTCCTCAGTGTATGACCAATCCAGCGCCACTTTCTTTGCTTGATGTCAACATCCACTTTTCTCTGTCCAGCTATAAGCCACAGTTCATTGTTTTTGTTGGATATGGTATGAGTATGTGGCCACCAAATCTTTTGGATGTAACCCAGACAAAGGCTTCCAACGTACTCAAGATGTTGCGGTTTCACAGGCATATAAAATTACAGATTTCAATTTGGATTCAAAGAGTTTCAGCTAAGTACGAAGTGATATTATTGTAGAATTCCATACTATTTATTACATTGTGGATGTGCTGTTTTACACTAATTGCCTTGCTATATCCAAAAGTTTCTATGTTTAGATTGCACCGAGAATGATTCAGTTCCTGCTACCATAAAATTATAATCAAATATTTTGGTCTGGTTGCTGCATTTTCTGAATTTTTCTGCATGACAGCTGTTGATGGGTACTTCCTGCTCCACACTTCTTTCATTCCTTTTGGCAGAGATTTCTTTGTTTGGCAATCAGGGGAAAATCAGCTTACTTTATTGCAGACAAAAGGGCACCATTTGACGAGCGTTACAAAAGTCGGAAAATATCTCACCGTAATTAATTCCCTGGGCCAAGTCATGCCTTCTCAAGGCCTAAGATTTCTGGACCAATTGTGGCATTTACTACCCGCGCGATGATAGCAATTTCGTCGGGTTTACCACAATATCTAGAAAAAAATCCAGAGCCAAAAAATCTAGAAAAAAAAGTATAGAATTACCAAAATCTAGAAAACCCAAAATCTAGAAAAATTTAAAATTTAATCTCGAAAACCAAAAATCGAGAAAAAAAAAATCTAGATGGACAAAATCTAGAATTAATATTAATTTTTGAAACAATGGTTACAATTCGCGCGCTCGAATTTTTTTTTTATAGATTTTGTCCTTTCTAGATTCTGTCACTCTGGATAACGTCGTGATCCCGATTTCGTCTTTTAGAACGTTGCTGTAAAAATGTTCTTATGTTTCAATTATGACTTTTGCAACTGGTCCCTTAATCATAAAGAAAACCGACAGCCTCCCAAAATACCCCCTATAATGAAGTACCTATTCAAGGTACATACCTAAATAAAACTCTCTTAATTTGCTAAAAAAATATTTAATTTATATTGCTTAATGTATATATTCTTAACCCCTTTTTGGCACCACATTCGAAATTAATCAACTTAATTCTAACTTATCCCTTAGACTTACGACGTAAGTATTGACTCTTTTCTCGCCGCCACAACAATTTTACCCTAGAATATCCACTCAAACTTATATCCTCATTTAACCGTTTTATCACAAAGTAAATTAAAACTAAGCCTATAACTAATAATATCACAGGTACAATATAACGGAGATGTGGTAAAATATTTGAAGTGAAAACCAAAAGGGCGGTAATGTCAGCTGTCACTTCTGGCAGATGCTATAATTGAAATCGAAAAAAAGTTTATTAAAATTTGAAATTGAATTAAAATGTTCGAACTTACATATTCACACCAAATAATTGGAACAATCATCTCACTAAATCTATTTACATCTCGGCTAAATCCACTTAACTTGGGTAGAATCATGTTACTCTGTGATCGTGCCTTCTGATCAAGTGGAACTCCACTGATTGGCTCCACTATGGCGTACGATGCATGAGCATCGTAATTCGGATAGAATCCTTCGAGTTTGTCTTCCCAGTAGCCAGAACGACCATAAAAATGAGGAGATGATACAGCAATGGGAAGACCTGAAACAGATGTCACTCATGAAATAAATACATTTATGCACAACTTTAGGGATATCTCTTACCACTATAACACTTCGAAACATCGGACAGTCCGTCTGGGAGGGGTGTCCTTCCGAAACCCTTATAGCAATCAGCTGTTAGATTTGCTCTGCGATCATACCAGTCCGTATGTGTGATGTATTTGTAAGCATTGAGTTTTCCAATCTGGACTTCTTTTTCGAAGTAAAGTGGTACTGGACGACACACTGACTTCCTCCAGTAATATAAAATCACATCTTTGGCAACTCTATTTGGATATATAGCACCCTCTGTGGAGTTCATTAAGTCAGCATAGCATTCGCCATTTTCGGGTCTGTATCCGGGCACCGTTGGCCTATAACCGAACGTGTTGATAGTGAAGAACTCTTGAGCATTGTATTTCGGTCCGATTCTGACATTTACACGGTCCGTAAAATCCTTATAAACCTGCAAGCACCATGAATATGAAAAAATTAGAGACTCAAAACCACGTGAAAATTTTACTCACCGTATGCAAAGTTCCACCATTGTCCATGGGAACCAAAAACGGCAAATACTTGTCCACAGTCTGCAATGCAGGAGTTGTAAAATTCCAGAAGTAGTCATTCACGGTCATATTGACAAACACCTTGTCAGCTCGGCTAATCAAATTGAACGGCATCTTCACCGTAAACATAGAATCAGCCAATTTTGTAACCATTCCGAGCAAAACAATATTTGGCACAATGATGCTTTTATTGAGAATTCCAGGTTCATTCATATCTGGCAAGAACTCCAAATACCTTCGCGCTGTGTAGGATAGAGTTGAATTTTCATGACGAACAATGTCATTGTGTTCCAGTCGTTCCCGGAAAACAATCGGACCAAGTTCCTTCATTTTTAACTTCTTATCTGTGCCGTTGAGGAAGGCGTCTCCATTTGTAGCTGTAAACAAATACACTCTGCAATAAATTATTGGTTCAGGCTTTGCCCATAACTCGTAGGGGGGTAGCTTTGGAACCATTCTTAATCGATGTGTGGTAAGGATTTCAAAAATTGACCATCTAAAGAGCAGGAGAGCTAGCACAATGAAGAGTGTTCCAAAAATGATCTGGAGGTAAGTATCTGGAAAGGAAAAGCAAATTAAAGTTAAAATGCAGTTTTATTCACACGTGTTCTCATAAGTTCTCAATTTTGTTTGAGCCAAATTAGACTCAATGGGTATTTGCAACTAAAAATTTAAGAAAAATGGGGGGGGGGGCGGGGCGTTCCAAAATTATATTAAAATTAGTGTTTATTTTCCACGTCATGTTTTAAGTTTCACATTATGAAACCATTGAAACGTATCATTGAAGCACAATACACACATTATTATTGATACGTTTTATATTTTCACTGAGATGTGTCTGCGTACACCAGACTTTTGTCAGTAAGTGTATATAGCAGTAGGAAAAATGGTTGTCGAGCTATTTTTTATTTCGTTTAAGTCTGGCTCAAACTGTTACCTTTGAAATAACGGTTTTTTATTTTCGATTTGTTGGCTCTAACGATTTTGATTGAACTCAAAATGTTAAAAAACCTAAGGCATTTGTGTTCGTACTGCGCTTTTGACTTGATTGTTCATAGCGAAAATCAGGTGTAAACGGCTTTTTTCAAACGGCCATTTATCAAAAAAGGGCTTAAGCAATTTTCATTAACTTTGTGGGTATGTTTAACTGCTTAAGGTAGTTCCACACTATCCCACAGTGTGCAGTGTGGTACGACATGTCAAAAAAAAAGTGTGAAGGAATGTGTGATGGTTTTACATTCAATCCTAAAAAAATATTTCAGATCTAAACACATGTCAAATCGTATGAGATCTGCCCTGTCATATTCTGTTTCCACACTATTATACACCTGTTTCATCACACATTTTTGACATGTCGTATTACACTGTGGGATAGTGTGGAACTACCTTTAGTACGCACTTATCTTTGAAGCGCTCTAAAAAAAAGTATCGGGCATCTGTTTATAAGCGTCTTAATTCGATTGCTGTGATTGCTCGAAATTTGCTTATCATCGTGATGTTGCAACCACAGAGCAAGTATAAGCGACCCAGTCGTGCATTTTATCTTAAGAAAACCTTTTACTATTCATATTGCATTGCTACTTACTTATATTAAAGCACAAATGCGAACATGCTTTTCTTCGAGCATTTGAATTAATGTCATTAGTTTCTTGCTGGACATCCTCGGCAGACGACTTCCTCAGTAGTTCAGCAAACATGTCTTCTTTGGGATCGGTTTTGCCATTATTGTAGTTGCAATTTTCGTTATCGAAATTCATTTCCAACATTTGCAAATTTTGCATTTTTATATCATATAAAGTATTTTTGATTTCAATCTCAAACTTTCAGATTATGGAATGACATCAACATTCTACAAACAAAAGAAATATTTTATAAATACAAAATTTTTTTTCGGTAAAAATTTATTAAACAAAATATGTAAAATAAATTTTAAGATTTTTGTGAGTTTTCTTTTAGTCACGCCTGTAGCAAAGTTCAACGTGAAACCCTTAATCATTGCATACACTTGGGCTAAGCAAGACTCCATTGAATTGGCAATTTTTGAAACAAGTTTCCAGCAACATTGTTTACTGGAGATTCATGTTGCAACTGATGATGCGTGATATTGTGAGTTGAATTCAAATCAAATGATAGAAATAATGTTGATTGAAGATAAATAAGATTAATAATTATAATTATGGTTGCACTTAATGTGTGAAGTGTAATCAAAACCATGTTAACTCTCAACACACCTCAATAATGATTCAAATCGAGTGTTAGGTACTTGGCGCATTGAACGATTAAACGGTTATTATTTTAAGGGAGGAGTATATTAGTACGTGTATGTAGTGTAATTTATTGAATTAATTGCATTGATGTTCTATTTTATTCTGATTACTTGATTTTTGATACGTGAAATAATAACAATTTGTAATTGGGGCCAGTTTTATAATCTTTTCAAGACGTCTGACCGTCTTTTAATAAAAATGATTAGAGTTTTTAATTGCAATTGGAATTCTAACAACGTGTAAACATTGATTCAAGGACGAGCACAAAATTTATTGCAATTTTACAATGTTTTGGTTTTCTCACAAAAATGGTCAAAAGTTCAAATTGAATGCAATTAATTATTTTAAGAAAAGTTTTAACAGAGGTGTGCTTCTGGGAAGCAATAGCTAAGCTATTAATCTGTAACTAATAAAGTGTTATTTATAATTGCTATATTTATAGCTTGTAATGGTAAATGATTATTTCTTTTAACCTGTAATCATTAGTTTGACAGTGCGGGTTAAATAAATGCAGTCATTACAATTTTAAAAGCTATTACCGGCTTTGGATAACTATAGCATCTTTAACTGAGGGTACAAAAAAAAAAAAAAACTTCCCGGCAAAGTGATATAATCCTTTAATGATTGATTGAATAGTTATAACTGACATCAATGCACAATATTAATTTTTATTATAATGGTATAATATTGTCTTGGACGTAAACATTGAAGTTTGACGTAGGAAGATAATTGTTAGAATGTCATTTGAATAAGTGACACGTTTTCGCAATAGTTGACTATATTAACTAGATCATAAATGGGAGAGCTAAAGTCAGCCCGTTGGTTTTGTAAATGAACTATTAACATACAATATAATGGTATCTAAAGAGCTAAGATCGGTGATAAATAAGGATCAACACACATTCTTAAAAAAAAGTCCACTGCATTGGAAACCACTTAAATGGAAAACCAAAATCAACGACGCAATTAACACCGATTTCATTAATGTTGCGTTGGATGTATCTCAGGGCAAACAACTTGGTCCTCTTATCTTTATGTCATTTACAAGCGAATTGATCAAATTGAGTGTATACTGTCAGTGTTTGTTATGCTGACGAAGGACACACAAAATTCTAGGATTTGATCAAATGTTTAATGATCCTCATTTTCATTTAGTTTGTCCTTAAGTATTAAAATTGCGTTTGTTGGATGTTGATATTTAAAGGTTGTTGGAGTCCGTACAAAAGTAATTTTTATTATTCGCATCAGTAGGTCTGTCTTTTAGATGACACTTGTTTGAAATTGTAAGTTTCATACAAAGTAATTGATATATGATATCATTGTACTAATCATAACTCACAGATTTTAGGGTTCGCAACATAAAATTCCTAAAACTGTTCTGTCACAAAATGTATCCGTAAAAATTTTAACCTTTTGAAAACGCTAATGAAATTTTGTGTGGTGTATCTAAAATCTTGCAAATTAAACTTTATTTAAAACTAAAAAAAAGTAAACTAATTGTAATGGTCTGGAAAAATAAACCAGCGTGTCCAACCAAGAAATGACGATTTTGCCCTTCCATTTGACATTTTTAAATTAATTATTTTTTTGATAACAAAATATTGAAATATTTTTTTTAAGGTTTTAAGGTAATCAAAGATATTGACGATTAGTATTGACAGATTGTGTTTTTATCATCAGCATTTTATAATTTGTTTGTAGCTTTTTAAGATTTGAAGTATTGAAACATCAGCGTTAACATGTCAAATTTGACAGTGACATCGTAAAGTTTGATATTTTACTGTCACAATCATTTTGCTTCAACTTTTGGTAATGAAGCATCATCTGGACACACCTGTTTCTTTAAATTTTTAAAATTCAACCTTAGCAACATTTCGTAACATGAAGAATATCGTGAAGGTCGTCCAAAATCGGTTGTTGTGACAAGAAAAATAAATGATGTGAGTGATCTGACGTTTGAAGCATTCCTGAGCAAACAGTTCAGGACGATTGGTGAAATATTGATTGAAATGTTGAACAAATTTAATGGCGGAGCTTCAAACAATTTGGACAGCTGGTGAATCATGGATACCTCCATATGAACGAATTAAATCATCAATCGACTGTTAGACTCTTTTAAACGAAACGTATCAAACAAAATTCTTTGCGCATGAAGTAATTCTAAGACAATCGTCACTGGTTTTTCATAATTGTTCGACAAGTTACCACCGTTCCATTAGAGCAGCCATACACAACCTTTTCTTTATGCGGGCTACAAATACGTGTCCAAGATATAGGCAAAAACTATTAAGGTGTTAATATAGAACGTAGAACAAAATTTAAAATTTAAAGCTTATATTTATTTATTACAAAGCCAAGGAAAAACATACAATACAACGGGCGCAACCACCGTTGGGTTCCTTGGACCGAAAAGAAGATGCAAATGGCGGCTGGCGGATGAGGTATGTTTGTATGTTTGAAGTTGAAGTCGTAGATACTAGGTATTAGGCTAGAAAAATCAACTGGAACTTCAGAACTGTCAATTCCAAAAAGGTACGCCATAATTTCTTTGACAACAGTCTTCAGAAAGAAACCAATCAAAGCAGTTTTAATTTTAATTTTCTGAAAAATCCTAACGAAATAGTTTACTGATAAAGTTTTAAGATCCTTCTTGCTATGGCAGTACTTTAAATGTATCATGTTAACTTCTGCTTGGATTTTGATACAAAATTGTGCTTGTATAGATGATCAACACTGTGTCAGAAAAGTCTTTCTTTTGTGTTTTAATAATTTTACTATCCGTCCTTTACAAAAACTTTTGCACTGGCGACACTGGCCGCTGAAGGAACATTTCGGAAATGGCATATAATTGAAAAGTATTTTTCTACTTCCTACTGCGTAGTTTCTCTTCAAAAATTATATCTAAGATATTCGCTTGAAGCTACTGCGAAGCAATTATTTTTTAAATGTTAGTGTGGCTTTTTAGAAACTTTGTTTTTGGTATTTTCATATTTATTTTATTTTTATATAACATATGTACATACATATGTTAAAAGACTTTTTAAAACCTCGTATCACTTACATATAAAAAAAAAAAGAAATCCAGCAATGAATATTTTCCTTAAGCTTCACTTTCTGCTTTTTATGAATTAAGATGGCAAGTCTTCTTCAGCTTGAAAATGTCAATTAACTCTATAACAACCGCACCTCTAGCGGAAGAAACTAGCACACCCGGCGCGACAGCGGTCTTATCACTCTTGTCTCTCTTTAACAAACCGTTTGCGACTCAAACAAAAATAGGAAACGACGATAGTAATAAGTAAGTAGACACAAATAAAAACAAAAATATCAAAAGCAGCGTTTCCTTTCTACGAAAATCGCAATCGAAGCAATAAAACAAGTCGAACAGATAGTAACAGATAAAAATATTGACAATATTAAAATCACAATATTTCAACGATTATTTCCGAAGCAATTAATCCAAGAGTGTCAATCCGATTGATAACCGCGCGCATTCAAGCAGAGATTGCAAGTGATCGATGTAAAAGACCAACTCTTACGATGACCGATCATGAAAACGACAACGCGTAATGACGACGACTACGCGACGACACGACTTCCACCATCTATCTATGTGTAGTATGTGACAAGTGCATTCGAGAAGAAATTTTTAAACTATAAAAGATAGAAGATCTTTAAGATACAAAACATGTTCTTAATAATATAATTGGCTAGAACTGTTAACTGCATTGTGACGACGACAATACCAATTTACCTGATCTAATGGCTAAGGTTAAGTCAACAAGAATATAATTGGACAGTAAATAAAAACTTGCCCCTTTGGCAAAGTTTATTGGGCTAAAGGTGGGTACCAATCTACTTAGTTGGATGAGGCGTTGAAGGATGATAAGGGTAATTAAAATTTATTTCCGCGAAACATAAATTATTACCATTTTCCTGGGAAATCCCTTCAAACACATGGACAAGGGGAAAGACAGTAATTAGTCAATCCTGATCAAAGTGTGAACTGTATACACTATGAATGTAATCATGAACAGAAATAAATATGTACCAATTTTTGTTTCTCAAAAACAATATGGAATTGAGTACTGAATAACGTTGCGGTCTCAGCGTTCTTCTCCATAAAACATGACATTATTTCGAGAGTCAAGGTTTCCTCCGATCATTGTATTATGCTTGTTCTTTTAAGCTTTGCTGACGGTACTATGATCCGAAGTGCATTTTCAATCGCTCTGAGCACTTCCCAACCTTGTGCACCATACCTGAGGGGTGGGCATAGGAGAGTCTTCCCTTCAGCTTAGTAGACATTTTCTTCATGGGAAAATCAGAATTTTCCCTTCAAACCGAGCTTCTTTTAAAACAGATAACCTCCAAGCTGTTTTTAGTCTTCCAATGCGTCTATTTAGTTGAGGATTCCATTCGAAGCATTTTTTCGCTAAGCTGTCGTAAGATTTTGTTCAGTGTTGAACTCCATTTGCTTGATGTCCACACGCAATTTTTTCTGTCCGTTCGTATTCCATATAGTTCAACGTTCGACATGCGGGCACCGGAACTTCAAGTCACATAAGTTGGTACATATTGAACTTTGGATTTGAAGAGTTTCAACTTGGTGCGTAGAAATATTTTGCTATAGAAATTATGCCCATCCACAACGGGCCTTGTTTGTTTTGTTGTTAACATCTATGTTAGGTGAGGAGCCATATTATGACGTGGTCAACTGCTATAAAAACAGATGTTGTTGACAAACCCTCTCCTTGTCTTAATCCTTGACATAAATTGAAGGAACCGGAAATCGATTGATCAAGTTACTTATTGCCTTGTTGTCCAAATCTTTATTAGCAGATACAACTTTCTCAATGATATGTCTGGCAACCAGCGATTGCCATAATGCATTTATGGTTTGCCCGATGAAATGCCTTTTCAAAACCTACAAGCATAAAGTAGTGGTGATTGGTATTCAGATGATTGGTCAATGATGGACTCTATCCTTTCGAAAATAAAAGTCAGTCAGATCGGTTATACTATACACACACTAGTTATAACAGTTTTGGAGGTTTCCTTTTTTTGGCAACTTCACAATAACGCTATGAGTTTCACTCTCTTAAAAAGCCAAAAATTCAGACAGCTATATCAGGTTAAGAGTCTGTTTTTAAGTTTTTTTGAAATACCGTCAAGTCTAGCAGCTTTGTTTTTTAGAATACGGATCGCGTTTCATATCTATATGTTCTTTTTAAAAGGCTGGTGTCGATACCTCTAGATAACTCAGGTATGTTGTTCAATTGAGGATTAAAGTTCATCAGTGTGCTCATCAGTAAGCAATGCATAAAAATGCTCCTTCCATCTTTGTAACAGATCTTCTTGTAAGCAAAACGCCTCTTTCACCCACTGATGAATTAAAGTAATAGATTATATGCATGTATTAAACACTATCGTGATACAATTTTAAAATTTCACTCTCAAATCGGATCAAATAATTAGCGGTTTTTGATTGAAATGTCACTTCAACAACTTCTAATTAGTTCAAAAAATCAGTTTTTGACATTCCTTCAATATTTGTGGAAATTTTTACTGGAAAAAATTGTGAGATGAGCGTATTGAAGTAAGTACTCAGTTCCAGTACTTAACCTATGCCAATCATTTATTTCTGATTCCCTACTTCAATATCTCGTAGTCGTCGCATTTTTATTTTCTTATCAAATTTTGTTTTATGTTTCAAACTTTCAATACGCAGTTTTGCAATGGCTGATGTCAGTAATAATTTTTTTTTTCATGAATTTCAAGATAATTTTCATTTGGCTTTTGAAAAGTCTTAAAGCGAATGGCTAGTTGGGTTGAGTTGGGTTAAGGTGATGTGATAATAGAAATCGACTGTAGAATTTAATTTTTGCAATCATTTTAAGTACCGTATATAAATTTGATCAAAGGCAACCGAAACAACATTTGTTGAAGCAGAGTTAGTATAGGTATGGGGAACTAAGGCTGTCATATATTGACAAGCAAGTTGCCAGCACCCAAATCATTCGTTATCTTTTATAGGTTAAGTATGGCTGAACAATACCTATTCCCCATCAGTCCTATACCGATATTTTCACCTACCAAGGCAAACAATGAAAATAGCTCAAAATACTGATTATTGCGAGATATTAATATATTGAAAACAAGGGAACAAGACAAGGTGTCTTATTAGATACCTACTCTTGTCATGGAACGCAGTGTTTTTGTTCATGTCATCACAATAATTGGAGTTACTATAGTGACCGCACTTACAAAGAAGTCCATGATGCAAGTCACTAGAGTGCACCAACATTTTAAAACAAAGATTTGAGCAGAATTGGTGGAACCATTGTATTTATATCTTATAGTAATTTCATGGAACATTTATACACATAGATGCAAAACTAATATGGGGAGTCTCTATTAGACCCACAGAAGCCAAAACAACCGTTTTTAGAATTGTTGTCTATCTGTCTGTCCGTCTGTCTGTCTGTATGTTTGTACGCGCATCACGCAAAAACTACTGCATAGAATTGAATGCGGTTTTCGCAGATATATTGGTAGTACGCCAACTTAAAATATAGGCTATATTTTATCGCAGGAAAATATATAATTCTGGTTGTTTTTTTAATATTGCTGCAATCGAACGTTATTCAATGAACTTAACACAAAATTAAAAGATTTTAAGGAAGTTAGCGTCTCACTTACAAAATAAAATAGTGCCACACTTACCTACGTATACATGAATAGAAATAAGTTAGTCATTCTGAATAGAAGTTACGTCAAAAACATCATAGATGGCGCTATTTACCACCATATAGACAATGCCTAATTCAACGAAAGCAGAAATCGAAAAATAATGTAACCATAAAGAACGGTGAACGAGCAATACTTACGCCCAAAACTGATGAAGCGGAGCTGCCATAAATAGCAGTATCGGCGCGCAGCATCGTTTTGAAAGTGGGCATTCCAATTAGGTATATTCGTATATTGCTTCAGAACTTAACCCTCCAACTTTGCAATTTAAACCGTTATTATACTTCGAAATAATACTATACAGAAGCCAAAAATCTTACGGCTGTAGAGCTGGTAAAGTATATAGCTTTCATACCACGCATACCCCCCATTTTGAACCGGTTGTGCAAAAACAAAAATATACTGAGATACCTACATACTTTATTCTAAAATCCACGCGTACGAAGTAGCGGGCAAAAGCTAGTCTTCAATAAAAAATATAGAAGTAGATCTTGAAAAGCGAAGTAGGGAAGTAGATATTTTTTGTTCCTCAAAATCGAAGTAGATCTACTTCTATAGGAATAGGAGTAAAGTACGAACCGTGCACTCAAATGTATCTTGTTCGCAGAGAAATGTTGCAGTCTTTTGAACTGTGAAAGTGATTGGAAAGTACTCGAGCGTTATGTGTTCCTCATCCAAAAATCTATAGAGATTCATATTTGAACGATAATAAAATTTATATCAATCCATCTTATTAATAGGTTAACATTAAAAATCACCACCTTATTAAGTACTTTTTTGAAATTGAAAAATTTCGATTAGCTCCTGATGGTCTTGAAAAGATTGTGAATCAGATATTCAAATCAAATTTTATTTTGTTTAATTCGGAACAAATCTCGTCTGGCACACTTAATAAATATTGAAAGTCATGCTTTTATGAATATAAAATTTATTTATTCGTTGTTTGCTCTTATTTCCTTATAGTTTTCTAAAATGTATCTATCTACAAAGTTGTCAAAAACCACCTATTTTTCATGCTTTCAATACAATCTTTGGACTCTAATCTTGATCGATTAAAACTAGGTAGGTACTTTTCAAAAGCTCCTGTCATTATTTATGCTAATGCTCATCAAATTATCAGATTTTTATTAAAGTTGACCCATAAATATCTTTAATAAGCTTATAATGTCACAAGCAATCACGGTAATAACAATGCCCTTATTTATTATTTATATGTATTGCACTTATCTTGAAGAAATTAATTCAAACGCAACTAACTAAGTTACTTAATAATTGGTATTTTCTATTTGTCGCACTAAAATATTTAAAAAAAAAAAAAAAAAACTATGTGATAAATACACACTTAGGCTTATATAAAAAAAAAGTACGCCTCAAAGTTGTTGTCTCCATCAATTATTAGACTTTGAATCAATTAGAAATTCCAACCTGGTATGGTGTTGATGGGTTTCAAAAGGATTTAATGACATGATTAAGTTAGAACCAGATACTAGAAAAAAAAAAATTATATTGACCTTTAAAATAGAATTAATAACTTAAAGTTTAAAATCTTACGATATTGACGTAAATATAATAAGAGATCACCTTTCACAATACCTCCAAGTAGAATTTTGCTGTTAGATACTTAGCTCAGATTCCTTAATTATAGTTTGAAATGTGCTGAAAACAAATAATAATTTACTGCACAATTTTTTAAATTTATAATCAAGCTTGGCCAATTCTGTCAGCGCATTTGTTTTACTATACAAGAAAATTATTGCAATAAATATTCGTCTTTAAACTCGATATGATAGTTGAAATTAAATAATTCTGCTTATTTTTTTGTATTAAAACAAAACTAATTAAAAAATATTATAAAACGTTGTGTGACCCTTAGTTACTGTAAATATGTCTTGGTAGGATGTTATGAAGACCCCATTAAAATGGCAATGACGGGTTTAATAAAATCTTTTATAATTCAAGATTGAAAAAATATGATAAAAAATATGAAATCCTTTTCAAAAATTTAGATTTTGCGTTGATCCTCAGATCTTTATCAGTTTTTAAAATTAATTTCAATTGAGAGATATGGAGTAATTACCCGAAACAAAAGTGGACAAAGAATAGAACCCTGGTGTACTTCATTTAATTTCGTTTTGACATTAAACTTCCAACACATTGGAGAATTATCGAAAGCTAAATTGATAACCTAGACATATCCGTAAAATAAGCGGCGGTCCACAAGGAAAACAAAAATTGGTTGTCATATTGACAACCGGTGGTTGTTAACTGAAAATGTTCATAGTGATGAAAAAAATAATCAATATAATAACTTGTTGATCGCGATCATGAATTTCGGTTATCGATTTGCAATTGTCAATAATCCGATAATCACGATTTCAATATCATTATCGTTAGTTTGCGGTTGTCATATTGAAAATTGCGGTTTTTAATCTGATGATCTCGTTTTTTCGGTTATCGCATTGACAATATATGATTCACAGAGCAGTCTTGTAAGTGTCGATTTTATCAAATATTTGGGCATAGAAGAGTATGAACGGCATCTAACTGATGAGTCCAATGTTCATGCTTGGACGAAACGCACACAAGATCAAGGAACTAGTTTTTATTTTTTATTTCTAATTAGTTAATGCTCCAATTGAAATTAAATGCAACAACTTTTGTTGTTTTTTCTATTTGATTTTTCATTTTGAATTTTTTTTAATGACAAGCATGGTTGAGATTATAGTATCGACAACTGCGATCATCGTATTGATAATCGCAATAGTTATATTGAAAAATACAATTGTCGTATTGACAACTGACAATCTCGGTAATGAATATGATGACCAAAGGGTTCAGTATGATCATAAACGCAGTAGTCAATACGATGATCGCGGTTGTCAATATGATGGCAGCGGTTTTTCAAATTTTCATATTGATGATCGCGGTCGTTGGCTGAAAAATAGCAACTTTTTTCATCAATATGATGAACAAATTCATCAGTATGACAACCGTTATTGGTTGTGCACAGAGAAAAATCCAAACAACTGCTCATCAGGTCAATCGTTGTGGATGGTTTACGATGATCACTAATGGAAAATGGTGTTTATGCAGTGTATACAGATGATTCAGCCCTTTTTTTTAGAACGTCGTACAAAATAAATTTTTGAAGACGTCTCAGTTAAGAGTTAACCCCAACAAGGCAGTTATTGTTCCTTTGGCTAAAAGAAGAAAGCTTTACTTTTTATGTGTCCTAGACTGTAAATTGTAATGAAAAACACAACTGCGGATAGAACTTGCATTTATCCTTCAAAATATCCAAATTTTTGGTACCTGTCGTAGTTGGATCACACCAACGGGTGTGTGTTATTTTTGGATTACTTCCAAAACAACATAAATTCAGTGGAATGGAATCTTTATCATCTCATTCAAGGGAAGTATTGAACTGAACCCCTTATCCAAATTCAAGGGGACACTTTTGTGTTTCGAATTCTCAGTGAAAGAAAAAAACACCTCTTCACATTCTTACTAAAAGTCCAGCTTATCCAGATATTTATGTTTTAGAATTTCATATGGGATTGTACTTAAGAATTATCTAGAGACCACAACGCCAAAACTGTATAAGTTACCCCTTAACCCAAATTATAATCTTAACCTAATTATGTATATCACAGAGAATAGTTCGATTCGGGTTAAGACCACGATCTACAGTACTTTAACAAGTTTTGAAGTACGAATTCAGTGAAATTGATTTTGGGGGGTGTTGGCAGCAAATTATTGTTTTGGTTTTTGAATTTGGCTCGTGGAAAAAAAACTTTACAAAAGTTGAGTGGTTCCAAAAAACCCTAGCCTTAGTTCAGTTATAGTTTATGGAGCGTTAGTTTCCTAGAAGCTTATGGAGTATTCTATTGGTCTTATTCTAGAACTCAATACCTACATTGCAAAATGAAAACAGGAACCTTATTCCTCTCACTTTCGATAAAAGGTCCGATGAAGATGTGTAGTAAAAATGTAGTACTTATTCCTGTTGTCTTCCAATATTAATTGGGCGTAGAAAAATCCGATATTATCGCCCGTGGATCTAAAGCTTCTTATTTTTTTTGTTCAGAATTTAAATAAAGGGCGTAGAACTTTAAGTTGGCAGCACTGTTGTCATTGACATCATCTGCCATGTGATTTATCTTTAGTTTGGTTTTCCATTTAATCACGAATCGACTGACGCCTGAACAACATTGTTCCGTTTGTGAAATGCATCGGTAGAATCATTTATCTTTCCTTCTTTAAAAGCTATGCCGGTGACAGTCAATTGAGACCGGGGGAGCTGTGATTTCAACAAGACAAGTTCTAGTCCGAAAAAATCGTTCAGAACAATGGTGGATTAACATTGTTCTGCAACTTCTGGATCTGCAAATTTCAAGAAAACTAAAGCGATAGTGAGGCGTATACGTCATAATACAGAAGAGTGAAAAGATAAACACATGTCTTGATCTTGATTTCTCCTACTCCCTAATGTTAATTTATCAAGATGTTCTGCATTTGTATATCCCCTCTCTATCCAACGAGTATGATTTATATATGTTGTGTCTTTCCTTTTTGCAGAAATCTAGATGCAGAGCAATGTAAATACACCATAATCGTTTTAATTTGTATATTAAAAAAGATGAAAATCTAACGCGTTAAATTTGTATCTTACTTCGTAGTTTGTTCGTGGTTGTTGTACTTCGGAAACTATCCCATGGTCTTTTTTTTTGTCAACAGGACGTTGGAAACTTAGAAAATTTAGAATAGATATCGAAGTGATATGAATGCCTCCAATAAAATTAATAGCTGCTGACACCAAAATGCAAATTGATGTTCGTTTAAGTTAACTAAGTAATCTATCGTAATCTTACTGCCAAACAATTAAATCTTCACTAAAAAACACATTTTTTACCAACCTTACATTTGATCCCAAGTCCGTTTGTTAAAAATATTCAAAATAATACAAAATTACTTAAAAATGTCGGTCAGCAATTATTAGCAATTAATAATAATTAAACATATCAAATAATGGTTTCGGTAAATTATTTCGCATATATATCTAGTAGTTCTGCAATTAAGATATAAAATTTTATAAATTCATTGATGTTTAAAATTTTAATTTCACAAGAACCATTTAAAAAGTTATCTGCATCTCATCTTTGCTTTGGTACAGCAATTTTATGTAAATTAGTTAATATTAACTTTTAGAATCAAGTAGGTAGGAAGGAAATATTACACAAGGAGATGTTCTCCTTCATAATTTAAAACAGTAAAAACGATATCATTATGCGAATCGACAAAAACTTCCCGGGATTAATGAAACTCAGGAAGTTATAAATTAATTTTTTTTTCAAACGAATATCAATGCAAATATAGTTTTCTCATCAACACTTGATTTTAAATGTAATTCGGTTCAAGTGCAAGTATCTTATTCCATTAGATTTGCTATTATCGATTTGAAATTAAACATAACACCTTCCACTTCAAAAGTCAACATAAATATAAATTTTTATGGAATTCACCATTCAATCAAGATTCAATGATTAAATTAATTACTCGCACTCGCACATACCCATATCTAACCCACAGCACTTAAAATAAACTGGTCAACGGCAGAAAAAAAGTATCTATGCAATTCATAGACGATGTGATACTAAACTAATTTTTATTCAAAAATCTAAATTGAGTGAGATCAGAAAAAGGAGAAGAATATAAAAATTATAATAAAAAAACAAGTACAAGTACAAATAATAGTTCATACCTCGTCGTAAGTTGGACACCGACACCGACACCGATACCACCACCGATACCGCCGCCGCAAGTTCAATGAACTACGAGTAACAGATTCAATGCGATCAATGTTTGTTTTGGGAGAATATATTGTTATCAATATTAAATAAAATATTTCATCTTTTTTTTTTATTGCGTTGATAAACTATACAAACTTTATTTATTGTTTGTTGTCTGCTATTGGCAATTGGCACATTTTATAATCAAATACTGATTGACCTTCAATTTGAAATGCGAATTTTAGAATTTTCTAAATAACTAAGTGTTTATTTTGGAATGAGGGAAAAGTAAATGTTTTACTTTGAAACACGAGTTGCATTTATTTTATAAAATTCATTTGAAACAAAACTAATTTCTATAACCTCCTTCGATAGGAAAGGTTGTTCCTCACTATACTGATTCAATTAAACAAATCCAAGTGCCGTCTTAAGTTGCTAAAATAGCGCCAGGGGTAAACTGATAAGAGATAGGGGCGAATGGGGAGGATTGAATCACTTTTTTTTTTATTATTCAAACACTTGTAAAAGCTTATCAACAAGATACTTATTAAACACTCGGTTTGCTTATCATTGCACACTGCCAAGCTCCAAGCCTATAGACCGTTTAACTGTGATCTCAAAAACTATTTCCATCAGTCAAAATCTATGTATATATAAATTGCTTTGTAATGATTTAGATGATATTCGTTAAACCGTGCAACTTTTGAATATAATGAAGCTTTTATTCAATTCAATTCAAGAATTGTTCGTCTTCCACTGCTCAAGCTTAGAGTTTACTTGAAATGAGGCTTTATTCTCTCATGCCCAAGATCTCAAACCACTCGCTTTCACCCTACATAATTCTCAATTAGATTTTTTGTTTGGGAATATACATAATTCAAGCGTTTCATACAACATAATACAACCTTGAAAACAAAAATTGAAACGCATTTTTGACATAAACAGAAAAAAAAGATAATAGGTACTCCAAATAGAATAATGAGGAAGTCTTCTGTGAGTGACGGCGGCGTGGCAGCGATTACTCTTATGTACGACCAAAAAATCAAAAAATATTATCATTTTTTGATTAGATTATGGAAGGGAGCCCTGCTGCTTGGCTAGCTTAAAAAATAAAATTTACTTTTGTTTACTAGATTTAGATTTAGTGTTTGCAAAATATACCTAAACATTTTGTTATTTGAATGTTCAAGGTTGATTGTAGTATAAAGATGCATTTATTAGCAACATGTTGCCGCAATGTTACAAGTATGGCCTACGAGTATGCAATGGTTTGTATTGGTACATTTTTCGAATATTTTTGCAGCCTTTTTGGTCGAATGTTTTTCAAATAGTTTTTATTATTAGCTTTATCAAAAAAAAAAAAATCTTATTCGTCGAATTCTTTCGTCATCTGATTTCAAAAATTAGTTGGGTTGATAAGATTGTTTTTGAGATATCGGGGATAACATTTTAAATTGTATCTATAGTTTATCAACATTTTGTATTTTTAACTTTGTGAAGAGTAATGAGCAGATAAAGTGATTGGCTGATAGTGAAAGCTAGATGGGGTCGTTAACCAGAATTGAATGCCAATTATTGTGCGTTGAGGTCCTTCAATTAACTGGATATACCTATATTGGTGTAAAGCATATCTAACGATAATTCGATTTTCAATTACGGTAGGGCTCAATGAAATTTGAAACAGATACTTTTAAATTATAATATAATTATACATGACAAATAGTTAATAGAATAAAAGTTAAGTTCAAATCCTTATGACTTCTTGAAGCTTGTTAACAGACCATTATAGATGACAGAGAAAGTTGTTTCTCTTTTAAAGGGATTTACTACAAACGGGACTTAATTCCGAACGAAAATTCGCAAATTTTGAAAGCTTAATTGTCACAATTTTGAGTGTGTTTAAAATCGTGTGAAACGAACACAATTTTTCATTTATATAACCAGTTGTAAGGTAATCATAGGAGTATTCAAAGGCATCGTCAGATACAAATGTAGCTAGTTTTTAACAAGAAATTTTAAAATCCAGGGAAGTTTAAGAGCTCTGCTGAAACGACGAGGAAATCTTCTTTCGGAGCGTAATTAACTTCTTTGATATTTCTACTAATAACATTGTTTCAAATTGTGAGATATTTCAACGAGTTTGTTAAATTTTAATAGCTTAGTTGTACTGACTAAAATTTTTCAAAATTAAGATTTCGCGCTCCGGACTTTATTTAAATACTGAAAAACTTAGTGTTCTATTGACCTAACGAAATTTCATCGTGTACTTTAAAGCAAGTCGTATCTAATATATTTCATTTGAAGGTGAAAACAAGTGCGGTTTTTAATTTCAAAAGACAAGTTCATATATTTAACATTTATATAAATCAGAAACTAATTAATGGTTGAGATTCTCTTTATCATATAGGACTCATTTTGCGTTTTTTCAAAATAAACAAATGGTTACTCTTAAGTTCCTCAACGATGTCATATCGGTCCTCCACTATTGATAAATCATTTCTGTGACGAAGCCAACATTTACTTGTCGTTTAAAATGAATGTGATGTGCAGCTAACTAAATAGAGCTTAATAAATAATTTATGAATTTTATAATAACTCTAAGCGAATGCTTATAGCACTTTCCATTGGAGGAAAAGAAGCGTCCAGAAGCATCCGGAAGTCTTCTGAAACCACCGTTCCATTGGTAAGAAAATGACGATTCTGAGAAGAGACTTTTGCTTCTGGATTTGAAGTCAGAATCCACTCAAGAAGCACAAATACAAATATAACTCAAATGTCACCAATAGAATCTTAATTGGGGAAAGGTTTATTCGCATGCAGTAATGCCGAAAGTTTTGGTAATGTGGACAAATAATGTGACATATTGTTGAATTGAAGGTCAGCAACGAAGTTAAGTGAGGGGTATATAATATGAGCAACCAGTAAAAATCCCTTTACACCGCGAATCTGGCTACGCACACAACTTTGACATTGTCAAAACTTGTGAAACTGATGCCTGCGAATACTACATTGTGTTAAAATTGACCATGAAGGGATTTTGAGTCGTTCCGCGAGTGAAACCGATTTAAAGTGCTATTAGTTTTCGGCGTCAATGGTATACAAACTTTCAAAATATTGAATCGGCCCAGGAACAGTTCTAGTTGCTAGGTTTGCAGAATTTTTCTTAAAATAGTTCATCCACCTGCCTATACTATGTGGCTAATCATTTAAATAAGTTAAACCTTTAAAAACTAAATAGAAGAAAAAAACTATCTATACTGATTTTATTTTAAATTTGTCGATGGGTTTTGTTTCTATTCTTCTTACCTAACTTTGATCTTGGGTGAACATTAAAACCGCATATTTTCGATTGGGCTTCAGGACCTCGTACTTTTCCAAAATTCTATGATATCGGGATATGAGTTTCAACTGTATTCTTTTCTTCCACAGTAATATGCTGATTCGTGATTCCTTATCGACTATTCCCTGAGTGGCTGATATTGAAATGCTCTCCCTTATGAATATAGTCGTATGAGTTAAGAGTTAAGTTTTTGGATTCGACCAAGCCACCAAAGTTTTTTTCGGGGTTACTGACATTTGCGAGGAATGTACAACTTCTCCAAGAGTAATTCTTGTCTTGAAAAAGTGCTTCTCTTCTGCTAGTTGTTTGGATTTGGTGGTAAACTGTTCCTTTAATTCCTGCAGAATATTGAGGCACACACATAGGATGGGATGGTCACAGGCCTTGGCCCCGCTGGGACTCGTTTTGCAAAACATGTATTTATTAATTTTTATTTTACGATTTCTTCTTCTTAATGAAATTTTACGATTTAAGATTTATAAAACTTTACTCCGTTCGGAACTCGGTATTCAAGAGTAAAAAACTAGAACGTAACATGCGATGTAAGTACCGTGACTTACAAAAACACTCTCACACACAAAAAATTTTCAACGAACAAGTGAAGTGCATACCTCAAAACGATTATTCAATTCGGTTTGAAACCAAACGAAAATATACTCTGCATCTGCAAGGTAAACATTTTTTATATTACTTGAATATCTTGTTGCCAACACTATCCAAAATCAATTCCATTAAATCAGTCTCTTCAACTTTAGTTTGTGCTCTCTCAATACACCTTTAGAGTTTTGGTTACAACTAAGAGAACATTACACATCATTTTCCATATAGTCCATGGAGTCGGAGTTTCCAGCACTATTTGACATACATTTTAAAAGAAAACAGAGAACCATATTTTGAAAATAAAAAAAAAAAAACATAGCATTTTATTTCAGAATATACAGTTATATTTTTATTACAACATACATTCATGCGACTCTCGATTTGTATTTAAAATAATATTTAAAAAAAACACGAATTTTCAATTCCAAAAACAAAATTATTTTGTTTTAATTTCATTTAGTTACAAATTACAAGTTACAACCCGCGCTTACTTCTAATTTAAAAAACAATTTCGTTCAAGGAAGTTAAATAATAAAATAAAATAAAAAACAGAGTAAAAAATAGTCAAACTAAACCAAAACATTATATTTTTTTATTTTTATAAATACATATTATATTTTTAATCGTATAAACAAATGCGTTGTTCATAGCTATGATTTTTTTTAAATCAACTTTACTTTATTTCTTTCCTCGAAATTATTTCTTCTATATACAACCACTTAAATTTAAAATTGTTCGATATATATTTTTTTTAACTTAAAAATTATTTAATTTTTTCATTTATTTGACCAAAAAAAATTCATTTTGAGACTCATGAGGTATTGGAAGGGATTGAGTTACCGTTTCAAAAAAGTTGGACGGAGTTTTGGAAGCAGGAAGCAGGTTCCAAGAACTTCCTTGTGATGATTGATTTATTGAGATGTTTTTTTTTTTTTTAATTTAAGAGTTAACCATTTTATTCGTTGGATATCACGGACGCTTCTTTTTTTTTTGTTTCTTGGAAAGGCCACATAGAAGTTTGAATTTTAAAGCTTTCACAAATCTCTTTTTTTGTTCAATTAGGATGGAAAAGTATAAAAAAAGAAGGAGTATTAAGCCTAGCCACATCGTCTAGCTAATGTCTATTGCTTGTTTTCTTTGGCTTTCTTTTTGGCCAAATCCACTTGCGCCGTTGCGAGGTAATTCGAACCCTCTAGATGTAAAGTACTCTGTCGGTTTGAGCCACGGATAAGGCAGAATACTGCCAATACAAGGAGCACAGCACCGAGCAGGAAGAATGCAATCATTAGGATTTGCTTTGCCATCGGGGGGACAGTGGAAGCGAAATTCATTAAGTCTGTAATCTCATCGGGAAGCCCATCGACTCCATCTTCGAACCACATAATTGGGAAAATGATGTCGGGGAAGTTGGCTACTTGCTTGATGTCAACAACTTGGCTAACAGCCAAGTTGATTTGGATTCTAGCACGAGCACGGAGTGTTGTTCCCATGTCCTGAAAAAATAAATAAATATTAGATCAAGAGTCTTTTTTTTTCAATATGAGTCAATCTTACTGGCTGAACATCAAGGAAGAGTTGATGCTTCTCCATTTCTGGTGGGGAAATACCTTCGACAGCTGTTCGCAAGCTATCGTCAGCGAGGTAGAAATGTGGGAAACTTAGCATGATTGGTGAATCTGAAATAAAAGCGTGTACACCACTTGTAAGAAAACAAAATTGATGGAAACATTGATAAATCTTACCATATTGACATAGTGAAACATTGAACAATCCATTTGGAGCACAAGAGCCTTCACCAGCTGGACAGTAGCACATGTTTTCAGGATGAGATTTTACATCGGCAAAAACAGTCTCTGGTGGAGTGAATCGGTATCCCTTGACACCACCCTTAGTTGTGACTTCCTTTTGAAATACCAAAGGCAGGAGACGACATAGATCCTTATCGTAAATGTGCAAAGTACGGTTGTGCGTTAGATGGGGTGGGAAAATAGATCCATCGGTTCCGTTCAGTCGGTTACAGTCATCACCAACCCAATGGGGCAAGTATGAATGACCATTGTATTTGTCAATGATACCGAATTTAGTGATGTCTTTGACTCCAGTGAAGATTGTGATACGGTCCTGGAAAAAGTTATTTTTAGTATTTTTATTTTTTTATTTTTTTAGCATTACTTACAGGTGATGTGCTGTTCTTTCCATACATCAATCCAAATTCTTCGTATGGCAGTTTTTGTTCCTTGGGTACAACATCCTTGGCCAATTTTAGCAGAGGATCTTCGTAACCCCACAACAGTTGACCCACAGAAACTTCAACAAATGGTTTGATTTTCAAGATGTCCATGATACTTGCCATGGCCAATCGCAAGAATCTAAATTGGAAATTGAATTAAAATGAATATATATTGAGATACTTTTTACTTGCGATTATAGGTACTATAAGGCAAGTTATGCATTCGTAAAAAAAAAAAATTTTTTTTGACAATCAAACATAACATTACGATGATAGAGAAGCCTAAAAAAGTGGGTCCGACAATTCTGTCTGTCTGTCTGTCTGTCTGTCTGTCTGTCTGTCCGTATGTCTGTCTGTATAGTTACCTACAGCCTAAGCGGCTGGACCGATTTGCTTCAAACTTGGTACATAGTATTATTATGACGTCCTACAGAGGGGTTTTTGGAATTAGCATTCTAGCTCCAAAACTAACGGTACCTGCCATACGATTTTTTGTGAAAAATAATTTTTTCTCAAAAACGGCTCCTACGATTTTGATAAAACTTTCTGAATTGTGTTTTCTGTGCAAACTTTATGTTTTGGTTGGAATAGATTTTTCAGGAAAAGTCTTATAACGATACCTCCCATAGGACCGGTTTTTTTAAATCCGATTTTCTCGTAAGACACTTGACGGATTTCAATGAATTTTTTAATGTAGAAGCCCTCTTATAAAAGAAATAATATAATTTGGAAAAAATTTCAAAAAAAGTTTTTTTGAGTTTTTTAAAAAAGTTTCAAAATTTTTTTTTAATTTTAGTTTTTTCCAAAAACGGCTCAATTTATATTTTTTAAATTTTATTCTTCTGATAAAAACTACAAAGTGCTAGAAGTTGGCATACTCAAAAAAAATTTGGAATATATTTTCGAAAAGTTTTTCAAAAAAACTGTTTTTTGAAAAAACTGGTCCAACGATTTTGAAAAAAATTTTCGCAAAAATTCAAAAACGTACAAGAAACATGATGGCTTACTTCCTTTTCTCCAAAAAACGTTTTAGGTATTGATTTTTAAGTGATTTATAAAATTTCATATGATTTTTTCAACGCTTTTTTCCCAAAATCTCAAGCACCCAAGACCATTTTAACACGTTAGAGCAAGTTCGTACGACCCAGTCGTGCACTTTATTTAGATAGTTTTTGTGTGTCTCACCTTGCTGCATGTTTACTTTGTGATGTTGCACTTAACATGGGAATATTTGGCACAATCACAACATCATCTTCAGATCCCACTGATAGATCATCACGGAAGATGTAGACCTTCTTCAAGTTGTAACTAAGAGTTCCATTGCGATTTTGTATGATGTTAACTTTTTCCCAAGATTGGCTGAAAGAAAGAAAAAAAAAAAAAAATTAAATAACGAGCTAACGTAGACACAATTTAATTTAAGATGTAAATTTTTACAACGACGGAGAGACTATTGTTCACAGATCTTTAAGAAATTGTATAAATATTGGAAAAGGAAGTTATAATTAGGTTTGGTGTGAACATAATGCAAATGACTTTCAAGTTACCTAAAACTACAAAAACAAAATCTTTAAGTTTTATGGGAATTATGATACAAAATGATACGTTTTCCAAGGCTTTGTAGCATTTATTTGCATAAATGTACTAAGATTTGCTTTTTTAGTGAATCAGTTGAATAGGAACCTTTCGTATCTTAACAGCCTTATAATTGTACGACTGAGTGTAGTAAGACTTGAATCCAATAATAATCATTAAGGAAATCTTAGTTTTTAAGTGCCCCATTTTGTTTCCAAAGTAACCAAAAGTAACGTTGCATTGATTGGAACACATTAAGATTCGCTGAGCTTGGGTGTCAGATGAAGCTTTCTCCAAGGATTATAACCTTTCATCTTGGAGAGTTGTGTGGTCACTAGTTGGGGCCTCTACCAATTGTTTTGATTGTTTAATACGGAATGGGAGATATATTGGGTGGAAGGAGACAGGCAATCTTTTTAACGATCACCCAGATTATCAACGTTAGAGGATTCCTGGCTTTCTTGGATACATTTTATAGTTTAGAAATGTTATCCAGTTATGGATTGAAACTACGCCCAACCCCAAGGATCATATCCCGACAATACACCTATGTGCTTGGTTCCCAGCTGGAATCCTCACTAACATTTTGATTGATTATGTCCAGAAGGGAGCTTATAATTCAGTACTGAAACGTCTGGAGTTTAAGTTCCAGAAAGCAATGTTGGAGAAATGATATTGGGAAACCGAGTACTTTTATACCCATCTGAGGAAAATACCATCACTTTCCGAAAATGGGAAACTCTCCCATCAATCAACCAAATTCTATCATGAGTTAAAAAAGTGCGAGCGCCAAGGAAAGCTGAATTTTTTCAATGTCTACAAATCGTAGTGGGTAGCATTGCACATTCTTGTAGTTTGGCTAAATGAATGAGTCGCGAGGTAAATTGATGGACATTCTAAGTGCTGCGAGTATTACGGGATAATTGTTTAAGGGGATGAATGTATCTGGGTATTTAACTGGAGCATTGTTTATAGAGAAGAAGTGATAAGACAAGGTGAGACAAATATCATTACGGAGATGTTCAAGTGAAATAATAATTCGTCCCGGTATTGTACTTGCGTTTCTTTTATTTAAGACTCTTTTCTATATCCTATCCATTAGAGGCAAATGTGTAAAAGGAACACATTTCCAGTCCAGATAGAGGAATCATATTAGGAGAACCTATCCAGATAAAGGAATCCTAGTCAAGTGTCAAGTCTTAGGAGAACTATGGAGATAGCAGACAGATCAGATTGGGCAAAATATTACTCGCGGAGGCCTTGATAATTTTTTATGGATAATGTCGTCAAGTTCCAACGGTATAATGAGCTTATTAAATTTTAGTTCCATATCCGAGGAATAAAGTTCTAAATCTAGAAACGAATAAGAAAAGTTGAATGTTTCCTCGTCAGTAAACCTCTATAAGAAGCCTTTAATAAACATGAAGAAGAGAGTCGGAGACAGAATGGAGCCTTGAGACACAATAGCATTTGTTTACTGATTATCAAAGTAAAGCGTCTTAAACAATTCGAATGGAATGGTCCAAAAAGTATCTTCTAATCCGTCGAAAATCAGATAAGATAGCTTGATACTAAACTCTATCAAATGCTTTTGAAATCTTCTTTCTCCAAAACAATGCAAAGTTGGAATTGCGAACATGTACTTATCGAGATCTTTACGTATTTTTGCATATCGCTGACCAAACATTTTTTTGTAAAGGGTTTTTCAATGCACAATCGTCCTACCGAGAGGACATTTCGCAGTGTGGTGGATAAAAATGTGAACAGGGAACTGGCCACCGATATTGTGAGATTTGACCCTATTAGACTTTTTGTTGTTGGTTTTTTTTAAGTTCCAGATTTATACAAATAGGCGGCCTTAGAAGCAAACGGTTAAATTCATACCGATCTATGCGCTAGAGTCATGGAAATACACATATAATTTATGTTTTATTTAAATTTAAAGTTTGGAAGCGCTTAATGAAAGACCCTTTATTACCTTGGAAACATTGTTTTCAAAGTAGAATAACCATAAGGCAGTGTATTGAGGCCGCATCTTTATATTTACGTTAACATAGCAAAAAACACAAAGAGTAGAAAGACGTAGAGTATGTGATTTATGAGCTGAAAAGTTGCAAGCAATGTCGACGAAGTATGAACTCGTCCAGAGCAGTTCATCTTCATATAGAATAATTAGATGCACATAATAATGTATCTACTGCTAATCATTGCTCCCCGAGTGCAAGATCTTTAAATAGTTTCTTAGTTTTTCTTCAACCAAAAAAGGTGCCTTAAAGTCTTTTCTGGTTTCTATTCTAAAACGTATTTGGTTTCAATCAAAACAAACAGTAATTATTTACAATTTATTGTATCCAATTAAAAATGGCATTACAAAGTTCAATTAAATTGAAATTCACTCCACCTTTCGTTTCGCAATTAATCAAGCAACTTGTCAAAACGTCAAGTTTTCTCATCAATATCCCAGACTGTGGAACCACACCTCTTAACCAATAAATGACAAGTAAGTGTGAACTTTAGACAACATCTGACACTAAGTCAATTTAACTTTTCTGTCAAATATATGACACAAACTTAAAGACAACAAATATCAGTCACAATCACAGGAAAAGCTTTAGCGGTAACTTTGGTGATATTGAATTAAAATAAAAAAGAAGAGTTTCAAATAAATATTGTTTGCTTGAATAACATAGTTTGAATTTAAGTTAATTCATGACTTAGTCGCTAAATTCACAATATGAAAGCATAGTACCTACTCAGCTCAAGCTAAATTTTAGTTCACATTTGTCTCTCTAAAAAAATTAGCTAAGACTCCAGCTAAATTTTGACAGAAGAGCGTTGTGTAGAAATTGCCACTACAAACAGCTGTTCTCTTAAAATTGATGTCAATGATTTTTTCAAAGATTTTGAAGTGCATTTTAAAAAGTGCTCTTGCCGCAAACAGGATGATCAGCTCAAGGCGATAATTGCATTACTTTGGAGATGACGTTTGACTGTGTCGCCAAAGCAAGATCCAAAACACTCATCAAACACAAATTCTTCAATAGCTATTTTTGTTGCACAAAATATGCTCTGAAAAAATCTGTCAAAATTTAGCTCGGAATAAATGTGTCCGCTAAATTTTGACAGCTTAAAAATGTACTAAAAATTTGAAATTAAGCTGAAGCTGCGTGGTGCGTACCACTCGGCTAAAATAGTTTGCTTGGTTTTAGCTTGGCTTAATTTTGGAGAGCATTTTGTATGGGAGCAAAATTTTAGCTGGATCTGCGTACAATGCTTAAGGTAAGAAACAAGAATGTTAGAATATTTTCGTCGAAGTTTCAATGCTCAAAGGAAAACTCTCTAAAAAAAATATTATTTGTTCTTGTTGATTCTCACTTTTTTGAGTGAACTTAATGCTTCAAAGCAAGTTATGTAAAGGAGATATAGAAGCCCTGCTTGGAGCTGTTGTGCTAATTTGAATATGTTTTTTGACATATGACCGCCATGGCATGCTCGGTTATAGTTCAAACTTGAGGTCCAACTGCCGATAACTCTTTGAAGCGTTTATATCGATAACAACGGTGAATGTTGTTTTTAAAGTTGTCAATCGTCTTTGGCTTTATGTAGATTAGCGGCTTCACCCAAACAGAAAATAGTCTAAAATGTTAAATATATCTTGAAGGACAACTTACAGGTCCAAAACGCGAAATTATGAGCTCACTGCACGTGACATGTTGCAATCACAGCTCCTTCACGATCATGGTTTTAGAACGGCTTCCATTGCCTGATATACCCTCTGGCCCGTATACTTTTGAAAGAAGAAAGGACCAGTAAGCACAACAAACTCTCTCATTTCTGGATGTAACGGTGCGTCTCAACAACAGTTTTAAGTATTAACGCAGTTATTCAACCAAAAACGAGCTTCATTGCTGAACAAAATTTCCGACAAAAAGCGTTTCACGAAGATAAACATAGTTTTCAAAAAAACATCTGCCTAAGTTCAATGCGTTGTTCAGGCATCAGTCGTTCAATGATGAAATGGTAAACAAAACTGAAGACAAATCACATGTCGGTTACATAATGGCTGTCAATGAAAACAGTACCCCCACTAAAAGTTCTTTACCGATAAATTTTTTTTTTGTATTTTCAAGCTTGAAACCAACTTCATCTAACTAAACATTTTTCCGCATCTGTTATAAATTAACCATACATTCATTTCTCAGAATTTTTTTTTTTTTAATTGGTAAGCTGTCACGTGCCTACTTGATATAGGTACTAAAAACCAACGTACAGAAAAGAACCGAAATTTATTTAAGCTATTGCAAACAAATGATTTAATGATTTAAAGTTTTGCAACACACGCTAATTTAAATCCTTTCTATTAACTTGTATTTTTTTTTTTACAAAATGCCTATCAAGTGTGTGATAAGAATCTCCAAAACCCCGTATATTTGTTTTCCTAATTTCACCTTTGCAAAAGCATGTATTTACTTAATTTAATTTTTGCACAGAAGTTTTGAAAAAATTCTTAGGACAAGTTCACACGGACGAAATGATTGCGAATATGCATAAAGACGATGGTTTAGAAAATAGTCTTTTTCAAGATGATTTCCCCTGCTGCGGTAACTGGTAATAAAATCGACACGACATTTTAGAAAAAGAAGTGACATTGGTTTAAGGTCTCAAGATTTTTATTTGAAAATGTGATAATTCCAATCGTGTGGATGGGCCTTTTTAATTTTGCAAGACAATAAATGTTTGTTTTTTTTTATCTCAAGAACTGAAAAAAAAACACCCTAAATCATGTATGAAGCTATTTGTGCCTCACAATTTGGCTAATTAAACAGTAGTTTGCACTATATAAGGCAGGGAAAGTTCAGTTCGAAATATCATTCAAGGTAAACCAACTATACTCCACATTTGTGCCGAAATCTTTGCCTAGTCAGTCATGTACAAAATCGGAAGCTGCCTCCTGGTAGCGATTGTGCTCTTCTTAAGTCTTGACTCTGCTGTCAGTCAAGACCTTGAACAAATTTTGCAATTGGGCAGAGATGCATACCAAAAGGAGAGAACAGACCCAGATGTGGAATGTAAGTGGAACAAACAATCAAATAAAAAATTGCCATTATAAAAATTACTCATCTTAATAAATTGTAGTACCGGCTCAAAATTCTTCGTATGACTTTATCATTGTTGGAGCTGGACCAGCAGGCTGTGTGTTGGCCAACAGACTTACGGAAAACCCCAATTGGACAGTTTATTTGCTAGAAGCTGGTGGCACAGAAAATATTGTCAATGAAATACCAGTTTTGACAGCATTCAACCAATTAACACCAGCCAATTGGATGTATAAGTCAACACCTCAGACAAATGCTTGCCAGGGAATGAATAACAATGAGTGCGCTCTTCCTCGTGGGAAAATGTTGGGCGGAACGAGTGGCATTAATTTTATGATCTATAATCGTGGAAATATGGAGGATTTTGATAAACTGAGCGAATTGGGAATCAATGGATGGTCCTACAGAGAGGTTCTCAAATATTTCAAACGTTCCGAACGAGCATCTCTGATGGGATTAGAAAACTCTCCATATCACAATAGGTCAGGTTTGTTGGCTGTTCAAGATGTTAAGTATCGAACCAGTTTGGCTGATGCTTTTGTTCAAGGATCTGTTGAAGCAGGATTTAAAAAAGTTGACTATAATGGTGAATCCCAGCTTGGAACTTCATATGTTCAGGCAACAACAGACAATGGAAAAAGGCACACTGCGGCCAAGGCATTCTTATTTCCAATATTGGAAACAAGGAAAAACTTGCATGTCCTTACTTTTGCAACAGTCACAAAAATACTTATAGATGGAAATTTTGATGCATATGGAGTTGATTTTTTGCATAGAGGCATAAAGTACACCATAAAGGCTAAAAAGGAAGTAATTCTATGTGCAGGAACTTTCAATTCACCTCAATTGCTCATGTTGTCTGGGGTTGGCCCAAGAGATGTGTTGGAAAGAGTTGGTATCAAGCAATTGGTTGATCTTCCTGTTGGCAAGATTATGTACGAACATATGTCTCATTTCGGGCCAATTTTCCTAACAAACACCACAGGACAAACACTTTTCTCTGATCGAATAACTCCTGCCGATATAGCTAGATACCAAGCAGGGGATCCTTCAACTAGAGCTTCTACTATTGGAGGTGTCGAGGCCTTAACATTTGCTAAGGTTCCTAATAGTCAGAGTGACGACAATCGGCCCGATTGCGAAATTATTGGCGTATCTTGTAGTCTCGCTAGTGATTATGGAACAGCTCTTAAGGAAGGTGCAAATTTCAAAGACATTATTTATACACAATACTTTCGGCCCCTCGTTGAAGTCGATCATCTATCCATGATTGTTATGCCATTCCATCCAATTTCATTTGGATGGATGTGGTTAGCGAGTGCAAATCCACTAACTCCACCCATAATTGAACCCAATTACTTTGACAAAGATGAAGATGTTGATGTGATGATGGAGGGAATAAAAGTTGCGTTGCGAATTGCAGAATCACCAGCTATGAAGAAAATTAATGCAACCTTGTATGAAAAGCACGTTCCTGGATGTGAGGGCTACCGATTTGGATCCGATGCTTATTGGAAGTGTTCGATTAAAACTTTATCCTACACGCTGCATCACCAAGTTGCATCATGTAAAATGGGATCTAGAGATGATTCAACTGCAGTTGTCGATGAAGACCTTAAAGTTATGTCCATGAACAAATTGAGAGTAGCTGATTGTAGTATTTTCCCAATGCCCATTACGGCCCACACAAATGCTTTGTCTTTTATGATTGGCGAGAAACTAGCTGATTCGCTCAAAAATGAATATAGGTCTGTGTAATAAGTTTTATTTTTAAAACTATAATGTTAAATTCAACTTCAATCAGTGATTTGTTGTGTTAGTATGTTAAGTTGTTAAAAGGGTTTTTTTTTTGTATAATAAAATCTTCCGAAATGCATAATTTTTTGATACTTTCCCTGGTATCTGATTTTTGTATTCCGTGTTTTCAAAATCTTTTTTAATTTTCTTAGACCAAAAGCTGATCGGAGTACGATTATTCGTTGTTCTCTACCTTAAATTAGGTATAAATCGAGATTACTTCATGCAAGTCTTAAACAAAACCACCTTCTCAACTACTATGCAAGAAACTGTAGTAAAAGCGAATATATAAGAAAAACTGATAAATTTTTCCAATTCAAGCTTTCGATGGATATTTATCCTTAGAAATAAATTCTTAGCAACATTTTAAAATAAAATAGAACTCCAACTTTATTATGGTTTTTTTTTTAAGGTATACCTATACGTATAGAACTTTTAGTTGGCAGCCCTGTTTTTATTGGCAGCCATTTCGACATCTGCCATGCGTTTTATGTTTTGTTTCAATTTATCATGAATTTACTGATGCCTGAACAATGAATTCAAATTTATTTCGAAAAACTTGGTTCACTACGAACATTTCATGGACGACACAACTGTCTATTATCGGAGTAATCAATTCGATTAATTATGGAACGTTTTTGCATGTTTACTTTTAATGATAATACCACGGACTAACTAATATTAAAGACAGGCCGCTTCATAGAAGAAAAAAGGAACCGATTTGAGATCGCCTCCACCCTTTTCCTTCGTTAATTTTCCGTTTTTTCTTCTATGAAGTGGCCTGTCTTTATTAGCTGACTTAGAAGAAGCCAGAACAAGCGAAACCACCCTAAATGGATATAAATGTCTTCAGCAAGAGATCTAGCTAGTCAGAACTCAGATCCCTGAAGGGAATTCTGTGTCTGAAGTTCGATTAGAAGAAACATAGTACAGAAATGGCTGGTGGAGCTATTCTTATTGCACAGTCCCATGTGTCCAGTAGGTAACCTTGATAAATATCTGGCCGAAAATCTGGAGACTACTTGAAGTCATCTTTGAACAAACACATAAAGATCTATCAAAAATGTATGTCTGTTACGCCCCATTATAGTTCCGATCGAAATATAAAAACTTAAAACAATTTTTGTCTGTGGGAAAAATTATACAAAAAAACCCATATTTATTTTTCCGAATGGTTGCAAAACAAACCTCTCTTTCATAATGATTCAGTTCAGAGTGACTGACTAACTTATTATAATAATAATACAATACAATAAGAATTTTGTTATATAAAAGAGAACTATACGTTTGGTCAGTGTTGCCATACGTTACAATGTATTTTCTTTCGCCTGTTTGAAACATTTTCACTTAATGTCTAATACACATTTTTTTGAGCTTTCTTGACAGCTATTCGTTTCATTACAATAAATGTCCAATTTTCTCGAAGAGGCCTATATCTACATTTACTAATTCAATTAATTGTCGCTGATGTTAATAATGGTGAAACTGGTACATTCGTACTGATACTATCTACATTGTATAGGTAGGCACAATTTATTGTCAAATTTTCAACTTGTGTGTTTGGGAAAGTGAACGAAACTTAACGAAACGGAGCTCTATTCAGTCTGGATTCGATTTATTTAATGAAATTGTGTATTTTCGCACAATTAGAACAAAACTTAACTTAACAGACCAAGTTGAGGTATATTACTCAAGACTTCATTTTATCCATAAGAAACACAAGCATAATGACGTCATTCTGAATGATTGTTTGTTCTGAATGATTGTGAGATGTCTAAAACAAAGATAACGATTCATATCTCATTTGACTTTTGCAACTTAAAAAACAAACAAAACTAGGTTGATTAAAATGCCAATCACACGCAGAATTTTAACAAACTTTTTATTTTTTTTTAATCATGCGATTAAATTTTTCAACAAAAACTTTATATTGTCGAGGTTATATTTGTTTCTATGTACAATGTAACTAAAGTTAAGGGAGAAACTTGGATAAATATTTGTTTATTAAGTTTGGCTTATTTGAAAAGCAAATATTTATTTTCTGAATTTTATGACTACTCAAGTCTTAAGGCAAATCTACACAATCAAAAAAGAACAAAGTTAAATTTTGACAGGAGTCATTTTGAAATTGAAATTTCGGTAGGTATATAAAACTGTAATTCTCAGCCAACTATCTTTCATTTCATATTCCTGAAAAGGACATATCAAAGCGAGTTCTAAGTATAGGCTGCACACTATAGACGAATTCAATTTAATTTTGAGTTGGCTTTTCAACTTTCGATAACAAATATAGTGCACGACTGGGTCGTACGAACTTGCTCTAATGTGGTTGAATGGTCTTGGACTTTGAGATTTTCGGAAAAAATCATATGAAATTTTATTAATCAACTAAAAAGGAATAGTTAAAACGTTTTTTTTGTAGAAAATTAAGTAAACCATCAGTTTTCTTTTACTGTTTAGAATTTTAAGGAATTTTTTTTTTGAAAATCGTTTGACCAGTTTTTTCAAAAAACCTGTTTTTTTTTTTTTAAACTTTTCGAAAACATATTCCAAATTTTTTTTTGAGTATGCCAACTTCTAGAACTTTGTAGTTTTTATCAGAAAAATAAAACTAAAAAAAATTGATTAAACTATTTTTGTAAAAAACAAAAAATAAAAAAAAAAAAATTTAAACTTTTTTAAAAAACTCAACAAAATTTTTTTTTGAAAAATTTAAGAGTTTTTATTATTTCGTTCATAAAAGAGATTCTACATTAAAAATTTCATCGAAAATTCGTCTAGTGGCTTAAGAGAAAATTGGATTTAAAAAAAAAACCGGTCCTATGGGAGGTACCCTTATAAGACTTTTCCTGAAAAACCTATCCCAAGCAAAACATAAAGTTTGCACAGAAAACATTATTCAGAAAGCTTTATCAAAATCGTAGGAGCTGTTTTTGAGAAATATTAATTTTTTACTAAAAATCGTATGGCAGGTACCGTTAGTTTTAAAGCTAGAATGCTAATTCCAATAACCCCTCTGCAGGACGTCATAATAATATTATCTACCAAGTTTGAAGCAAATCGGTCCAGCCGTTTAGGCTGTAGATGCCGATACAGACAGACGGACCGACAGACAGACAGACAGTCAGAATTGTCGGACCCACTTTTTTAGGCTTCTCTATCATCGCAATGTTATGATTGATTGTAACAAACAATTTTTTTTTACGAATGCATAACTTGCCTTATAGTAATATAATCGCAAGTAAAAAAGTCTTTCCGTGTGAATCGACCTTTATAGTTTTCTAGAAAAAGGTATGCTTTCATCCGCACGTGTTTCACGCTCTTCCCATTCTAATAGTTTTAGAATGGGAAGAGCGTGAAACACGTGCGGATGAATCTAACTCGTCATCAGTCTACACTATATAAGGCATTGAACATCCTCATAACCGAAACCGTTAACATAAGTGGAACACACTTAGTCACAATCGTGCTGAAGTTCATATCCGTGCTGTAGTGATGTTCAGATTTGGAAGCTGCCTGCTCTTAGCACTCGTGCTTTTTGTAAGTCTTGACTATGCTGACAGCCAAACTCTTGAAGATTTCTTAGAAATGGGCCAAGATGAATATTATGACGAGGAAGAAGAACCTGTGGAACGTAAGCATAGACAAATCAAATTAAAACGCAATCTCTGCAACATTATAAATTCCAATTTTATATTCCACACATATAATATTATATAGTGCCTCCGCATTATGAGATGTATGACTTTATCATTGTTGGAGCTGGACCAGCAGGCTGTGTTTTGGCCAACAGGCTTTCTGAGAATCCCAATTGGACAGTTTTCCTCATTGAAGCTGGTGCAACGGAAAACATCGCTAATGACGTTCCAATATTGGCTGCCAATATGCAGTTGACACAAGCAAATTGGAATTATAAGTCAACACCACAAAAAAAGGCGTGCCTTGGAATGAACAATAACGAATGCTCACTTCCTCGTGGAAAAGTTCTTGGTGGATCGAGTGCGATAAATTTTATGATCTATATTCGTGGAAATCCAGAGGATTTTGACAAATTGGAAGACGCTGGAATTGAGGGATGGTCCTATGATGATGTTCTTCCCTATTTCAAACGTTCCGAAAAGGCTAATTTGGAGGGTTTGGAAAATTCTCCATATCATAATAGTTCCGGTTTGCAGAATGTTGAATTTGTTAAGTATCGAAGTATTATGGCTGATGCTTTCGTCGAAGGATCTGAATACTTGGGTTATCCAATAAATGATTACAATGGAGAATCCCAGTATGGAACGTCGTATGTCCAGGCTACAACAAGAAATGGACATAGACAATCTGCCGCGAAATCATTCGTCCTGCCAATCATAAAGAAAAGGAAAAACTTGCATGTTTTGACTTTTGCAACAGTCACCAAGATACTTATTGATGAGACATCACTTACTGCATATGGGGTCTACTTTGCCCATAGGGGCAGGACCTACACCATTAGGGCTAGAAAGGAAGTCATTTTGAGTGCAGGAACATTCAATTCGCCACAATTACTTATGTTATCTGGAGTTGGCCCAAAAGATGTACTGGATTCAATTGGAATAAAGCAATTAATTAATCTTCAGGTTGGTAAGTCGATGTGCGAACATATGTCTCATTTTGGACCGACCTTCTTGACAAATTCTACGGGAGCCACACTCTTTTCTGATCGTATTACTCCTGACGATATAAGAAGGTTTCAAGCAGGGGATCCTTCAACACGGGTATCAAGTATTGGATGTATTGAAGCCTTGACATTCATGAAAATACCTGGTTACAGTTCCGACTCTCGCCCCGATATTGAGCTGATTTTTGTAACTTGCAGTTTGGCTGTTGATAATGGAACAGCTCTTAAGGAAGCTGCCAATTTTAAGGACGAAATTTATGATGTAGTCTATAAGGATCTGGAAGGAAAGGAACATTGTAATATAATCGTCATGCCATTCCACCCAAAGTCGTGTGGAAGTTTGTGGTTAAGAGACAGCAATCCATTTATTCCACCTGTCTTGGATCCCAATTACCATGACAAACCAGAAGATATTGAGGTTATGCTGAAGGGAATTAAAGAGGCAATTAGAATTGCTGAAACACCTGCTATGAAGAGAATCAATGCTACATTGTACAAAAAGAACGTTCCTGGTTGTGAGGAATATACGTTCGGAACTGATGATTACTGGAGGTGTTCTATTGGAGTATTGTCCTATACTCTGCATCATCAAGTTGGTACATGTAAGATGGGACCTAAAGATGATCCAAATGCTGTTGTTGATTCCGAGTTGAAGGTGATTGGTATTCGGAATTTGAGAGTAGCTGACTGTAGTATCTTGCCGGAGTTAATATCGGCCCATACTAATGCTGTGTCTTACATGATTGGCGAGAAGGCAGCTGACATGATTAGGAAAGATCATGAGAATGAGTAGGGGAGCTATGAGGTCGCGATAGTTTTAAACATTTCCAGCAGTTTAAAGGCATAATTTTAAGGTTATATTTTTTAATAAATTCTTGTAACTTTCAAAAGATCAAACCAGAGTTCTAATTTCTGAGCAGGACCTAGTCATTTGAAACCACAGTTTTTTTGTTTTTAGGTTGTAGTTTTCATCCTTTTATTATAAATTGTTTTCTCAGAACTGCAGAAATGGAGGTCGAAATTTTCGTTTCGCAAAGAGAGAAGGTTTGACGAAGGCTCGTGAGCTTCATTTTTACTTGATTTCAGACTTTGAATACCTTTAAAAAGGGTGAATCAATTTTGAGATGCATGTTGCAGGGTTAATCCACGAGTAGATCCCACAATTACTTGCTGATCTCAGACAAAAATTCTTCACAACTATCCTTTGAGGGGCTTTAAGAAGTCCGACAAGAATCGATTCTATTTTTAAAGGCATTAGGGTTAAGGCCAATGCTTTGGTAAACTAAGCACTAGACTTTGTAGGTGGAAGTTTTGATATCAAAAAACTTTCAAATGGCACTGCACAGTAGGGATTCATGATATTTATAGGTTCATGAACGCCCTGGTCAAAGATATTGTGTTGAATCCCTGGTCACTGCGTCTAAAGGCGAACTGGAAAATTCTGCTAGGGTAACTTTTGAAATGACGAAATGCGGGAATGGTTTTGAATCATTAGGGCTTGTCTCTTGGTTTATAAATTTAATTCTGTATGCCATATGGAAGTCTTGATGCGCTGCAAAGAGTAGACACATAAAAGGTTTTTCGATAAAGGTGGGTAGAAAAAGTACGGGCCAACGTCGCGACGGGGCCATCATAAAATCCATATTAACGTTAACTTTTTAAGAATTGCTACCTGGTGAGCCATATGTGGTTGGTGTCTTGTCGTACTGAATATGGGAATTTCTCTGGCTAATAAAACCATTGACCCAAAAATGCGAATCGTTACTTTAGATGAGTTTCGGCCTTAATTGGGGTTCTTTTTCCAATGCTCTGAAGCCCATTCAATGAACAAACGACGCTGTCTATGATCATGAACTTTGAGCTTCTGGGCATGGCCGTCTTAGGCCATACCGGGGCCTTTGGGCACACAAGGTTTCGGGGTCCTGTTGGAAAGTTAAAAAAGTGAATGAAATATATAGTTCAAATTTCAATGTAATGGATTTATTGGAATGGATCGAAAAAAGTAGAGAGTAATATAAAAGTTAACAATGTTTTTCCGTCGCATGTTTTTCCGTCAATTAAAAAACCACGAAGTTTTTTACGAGCCCTTCCTTCCCTGCGGAAAAGATATCAATCTAGTCAAAAAATGAACGGGAATTTGGCCATTGTCAAGCGCCAGCAGTTGTCTCGAGAATTCGGCAGTTCATGGGTCGCTCTGCAATGCGATATGCGACTCTCATATTCGTAGTCAATTTCAAGTTCTTGTCTCGAATCACTTAAAAATCTTTTCATCGTTCGGTCAATTTATCATGATGATATCAATTTAGATGATGATTTTGCATTCTCGCAATTTATCTTTCGCCGAATTCTTGGTTATTGTGCACGTGCACGTTGGCTTGTCAATAGTGAGAAGATTCATAAGCAGCTTCAAAGCGGAATGTGCAATTCGACCGCCTTTCAGCTAGGTGGTACAATGCCAGAGGATGAAAAAGCCAACGCGATTTGAGATCTTGACCGAATTGTTAACAGAGAAAGTGAATAAAAAAGGTTGTTTTATCCATGGAGAAACAAACTGAAAAGTGGATTTGATTTATCCTAGGAATTTTCTAGTTTTCCAGAGAGCACACTTTCTGTATGTTTAATTGAATATATCAGCCTTTCGGGACCCTCGTCACGATAGGGACCCTGGGAACGGTCCCCGTGTGACCTTATGATAAAGACGGCATTGCTTCTGGGTCGGTTTTATCTTGTATAAGGATGAAAGCTCAAATCCCGACCTCAGATTCGCTAAGTTGAAGTCTTCGCGAGTTTTTGACTGCCTAGGGTACACTTTTACGAACGGACCGCAGCGAGGTTCTCGGCCGATCTTTCGTACTTTTGACGAACGAATGTTGGCTAATTGACTATCGAACCATCAGTCGGCTGTGAATGGCCAACACGTCTATCATAAAATGGGAGCAGCTTACACAACGTTCGTGTACTAACGAACACCCATTTTTATAATAAGGTTTTAACATTTTGGACTACTATGACATGAAGTGTTGATTTGGCATCAGCAAAAATTGAAAACAACAGGTTTGACAGATGTCACCAAAACAATATGGGCGTCAAAATCTACACACGCTTATATAAATACCTAAACTGTTTATATTTCAAAATATGATAGATCTTAGGCAGAGGTGGCAATGGTACAGTGGATGTGGCGTTACCAAAAAAGAAACTGGAAGTAGATTAACGGTGTTTTGACAGTCTTATCTAAAGGGCATATGACACTTTGTCTTTTGAATATTTCTACAACGACGAGTGTGAGTTATAAAGGCATTAATCAATATTGTATGCTGAATGTTTTTCTAGTGCAATTTGAAAAGTCATGTTCTGCTTGGATTTACGGTACCAGGGATAATGATTCGAACTGCACAAAAGATCACGTTCTGTTTAAAACGGTACGTGGCTTTAACGTCGATTTAATCGTAGGATGATTTAGCAGTTTGTTGAAATTAATTAGAAATTGTTGAAAAGCAATTAGTTCCACGAAAATAGACAAGACGGTGAATGTAATTAATTGAGGGACAGTCTATTTCCGTGCATTCTCTATTCCCCTAAAACTATCCTCTTTCATATTTCTCTCATTACCTAAACGGTGATACAATATTCATTTGGTGATTTAAGTTGCGTTGGAATCCTTGAAAAGCATACTTCAGTAAAACTTTTCACGTCTTTAATTGCCAAGCATTCAGTACCTTTTTTTAAAGCCATCAACACACTTTTCAAACCACCTTGCATATTTAAGCTTCAATCAAATATTTGTTTATTTTTTTTTTATTATTTAAATCTTACTTCCCGCATTTTTCTGCTGATATGCTACAACTTTACTGCCCTACTTCATAAAATTTATTATTAGTTTGTGTTGCTATTACATTCATGATAAAGGTAGTGATTTATATCTTTCAGATGCTAAATACTCATTCGTTAACTAAGGGAAGTCCACACTGGCTTCAGCGCAGCGGGCGCTGATATTTATGTATGTTTCGGAAACAGAGTAAAAATTGTACTAGAACATGTACAAATAGGATCTATTTTTTTTAAATATAATAATATATCTTCGGAGGATTTTTATTGATGTTAATATTTCCCTTCTTGTTGCTTAAAATTGTTTGAAATATTAAAAAAATAAACACGGTTTTGTAGTGTGAAGTGCCCTTTAGTGTAAACTTTTATTTCCTTTTTTAAGTTTAATCTGAACTTACTATTTGCCTATTTAAACTTTGTAATTAGATTTCGTTCATTGTCACGACCACGACCAATGCTTCCATTATGGCATTGAATTTTTCTTAATAAGGCCACAATTGAAGAGACTCCAACTAGTTCGCTCACTGCCACTGAGTGCGTTTAACCCGAAAATTATTTAAAAAATAGTTTTGCAATATGCATAGCCTTAAAAATATTCCATTTTGTTGGATTCTTGTGATTATTTTACAATTTGGAAGTATTGTAGATGGAAAAATCGCTGACGCCATTGCAAAAGGTTTTGCATTTGGAATAGATGCAAGCGATTTTGTGTCTCGGACATTTCTTCCAGTTGATTGTAAGCTAAACATATATACTCAAGCCTCTAAGCCCTTTATTAAATAGTTTTAAATTTAATATTCCATTTATAGTGCCACCTCAAAATGGAATTTATGACTTCATCATAGTCGGAGCTGGACCAGCAGGCTGTGTTCTAGCCAATCGTCTTTCCGAAAATCCCAACTGGACCGTTTATCTATTGGAAGCTGGAGGAAAGGAGAGCATTGCTCATGACATTCCAGCTCTAGTTACGTTCCTTCCATTAACAAATTCAAATTGGGGTTACAAGTCGGTTCCACAAGAAAACTCATGTTTCGGAATGAACGACCAAGTGAGCCTTCTTCCCAGAGGTAAAAATTTGGGGGGAACAAGTTGCATTAACTTTATGATCCACAATCGTGGAAATTGTCGAGATTTCGATCGTTGGGCTGAAGCAGGAAACAAGGGATGGTCTTGTTCAGAAGTTCTACCTCTTTTCAAACGTTCCGAAATGGCAAACTTGAATGGTTTGGAAAATTCACAATATCACAATACAACAGGTCCCCTTAGCGTGGAGTATGTTTCCTATAGGACAGAAATAGCAAAGGCTTATGTGGAAGCAGCTCAAGAAGCAGGACACAAGTTAAATGACTACAATGGACAATCACAAATTGGAGTGTCGTATGTTCAAGCCACAACAAAAAACGGTCATAGGCACTCGGCAGCAAAGGCCTTTTTGGAGCCAATTAAAAGCGATCGGAAGAATCTTCACATATTGACTTATGCAACTGTCACAAAAATTCTTATTGATCCCGAAACAAAATCAGCTTATGGAGTGGAATTTCTTCACAAAAATAAAAACTACACTATACGAGCTAGGAAAGAGGTTATTTTATCAGCTGGTGCATTCAATTCCCCGCAGCTGCTGATGCTATCCGGAATTGGTCCTAAAGAAGTCCTTCAATCCATTGGAATTCCTCAAATAAAAGAACTACCAGTTGGGAAAATTTTATATGATCATATGAGCTTTATAGGTCCAGTCTTTACGTGCAACACAACAAGACAAACACTTTTTCCTCATCGTTTAAGTCCAATAGACTTTATCAAATTCCAAGCCGGTGATCCGTCAACTAGATTTTCGACCATTGGTGGTGTGGAATCATTGACTTTCATCAAAACCCCCAATTCAAAAGAGCCAGCTGATTTTCCAGATGTTGAGTTAATATTTGCTTCATCAAGTTTAGCTGGAGACTATGGAACGGGACTTAAAGAAAGCGCAAACATCCGTGATGATATTTATGACAAGATGTTCAAGCCATTAGTTGGTGTGGATCACTTCGGTTTTCTCATAATGCACTTCCATCCGAAATCGGTGGGTCATCTATGGTTGGAGAACAGTGACCCAACCAATCCACCAATTATCGATCCGAAATATTTCGAAGTGGAGGAAGATGTTGAATTTTTCCTCGAAGGCATTAAAGAAGTTCTTCGGATATCAAAAACTCCAGCTATGCAGAAGATCAACGCAACTTTGCACACTATTCCAACACCAGGATGCGAAACAATAGAATTTGGAAGTGACGATTATTGGAGATGCTCGATTAGGACACTTTCTTATACCTTACACCATCAAGTGGCTACTTGCAAAATGGGTGTTTCTAAGGATCCCACAGCAGTTGTTGACCATAAGTTAAAAGTTCATGGTATTCGAAAACTGAGAGTGGCCGATACGGGGATAATTCCATTTCCACCAACTGCACACACTAATGCTGCATCGTTTATGATCGGAGAGAAAGCTTCGGATATGATAAGGGAAGAATATGCAGGAAGATAGAATGGATTAAAGTTTTGAAGATGGGTTATTAGTTAGTTATTGGTAAGTTTATAAGGATTTCGTAAGATGATGAAACTAGTGTTAATGAAATATGTTATGAGATTTAATTTTTTTATTTGTACATTTTTAGCCGAAAATAAAACCAAAATCGATGGTACTAAAAATTTAAAAACGAAACTTTTCTTTTGAGTTTTCAAATTCAGCTTGCTCTGTAAACTCAAAATTATCAACTCGACGTGGAAACCACTAGGATCGGAGTATGCAAGGGCTCCCACTATATTTCCGAGAAACAGACATGGCATCAAATTTGTGTGGCATTTTTTTTAGACGCCGACAAATCCCACTGGAGTTATTACTCTGCGCTCTGAGACTTTATCAATCGACGATTTATTTAAAATCAACAAAGGAGGATGGGCAAATTGGTCCAACCCACCAACAGAAACAAGATATACGTCGTTGGAAAGGTCTTGTCGAGTACATCAATCTTTAGTATGGGCATCCAGCTCTAAACAATGGGAGAGCTGAGATAATGGTCAAACTATGATGCGTTTTTCAAAGTTAGCTATGGTTTGGTATCAATAACTTAAAGCAACAATATGTTTGTCGTTGAAAAGGTGTGCACAAGGCGACGATTTTTTGCTATGGGCACTCAGCTCTATGTCAAAAGGCATCTGACATAATGCACTTAATTCATTTCTATCTTCTGAGTAACTTAACATTGTTGCGGTAATATTAACCAACAGATATAAAATATACGTCGTTGGAAAGGTGTTTTTGGGTACATCAAACTTTAGTATGGGCACCAAGCTCTAAACAATGGGAGAGCTGAGATAATCGACATTGAAAATTGCCCTTTTTCTACTGCACCGTTGCATTTTCTTATTATACCATCAACAACCAAAAGAAAAATAGCATTGGAAAGATCTGTTCAAGTCCAATATTTTTTGATATAGGCATCAAGTTGTAATCCATATCAGACCAGAGATAAAAAATATTATTAATCAGTCTTTTTTGGGTGCATCCTGGTACTTACCTTCCTCCACACCAACAGAAATGAGATGCATATCGTTAGAAAGGTCTTCTCGAGTACATCAAACTTTGGTATGGGCACCAAGCTCTAAACAATGGGAGAGCTGAGATAATGGACATTGAAATTAGCCTTTTTCTACTGCAACTGCATTTTCTTATTTTAACACCAACAACCAAAACAAAAATATCATTGGAAAGATCTGTTCAAGTCCAATATTTTTCGATGTGGGCATCAGGTTGTAATCCATATCAGACCAGAGAAAAAAATTATTGTTTATCACTCTTTTTTGAATGCATCCTGGTACTTACCTTCCTCCACACCAACAGAAATGAGATGCATATCGTTGGAAAGGTCTTCGAGAGTAAATATTTTTTTAATATGGGCACTAAGCTCTTAACCATGGGAGAGCTGAGATACTGTACATAGTTAAATACAATACTCAGTCTCAGCTTAAGTTTGAATACATCCTTAACTTTAAATATTTTTGGCGCATAACCGTCGAGGAATATGTCAAACGCTTACACAAATATACGCGTAGTTCCAGAGCTCAAGTTGGAATCAAGTCTCGTCTGTTTAGTAAGTGTATGTTTAAAAATAGATTTTATATACACTTACCTTTTCAACAACATAAAGCTAATTTCAATGTCCATTATCTCAGCTCTCCCATTGTTTAGAGCTTGGTGCCCATACTAAAGTTTGATTTACTCGAGAAGACCTTTCTAACAATATGCATCTCATTTCTGTTGGTATCAAGGAAGGTCAGTACCAGGATGCACCCAAAAAAAACTAATTAACAATATTTTTTATCTCTGGTCTGATATGGATTACAACTTGATGCCCACATTGAAAAATATTGGACTTGAACAGATCTTTCCAATGATATTTTTGTTTTGGTTGTTGGTGGTAAAATAAGAAAATGCAGTTGCAGTAGAAAAAGGCTAATTTCAATGTCCATTATCTCAGCTCTCCCATTGTTTAGAGCTTGGTGCCCATACCAAAGTTTGATGTACTCGAGAAGACCTTTCTAACGATATGCATCTCATTTCTGTTGGTGTGGAGGAAGGTAAGTACCAGGATGCACCCAAAAAAGACTGATTAATAATATTTTTTATCTCTGGTCTGATATGGATTACAACTTGATGCCTATATCAAAAAATATTGGACTTGAACAGATCTTCCAATGCTATTTTTCTTTTGGTTTTTGATGGTAGAATAAGAAAATGCAACGGTGCAGTAGAAAAAGGGTAATTTTCAAAGTCCGTTATCTCAGCTCTCCCATTGTTTAGAGCTTGGTGCCCATATTAAAAAACCTTCCATTTGCAAAGACCTTTCCAACGACGTATGTCTTGTTTCTGTTGGTGGGTTGGACCAAATCCCATACAAAATTGCCCATCCTCCTTTATTTTTCATTACAATGATTTCCTGTTTAAAAAGTTATTATATGAACAGGTAGGGCTAGTTGAGACACTGGCAATTTGGAGCAAAAGAACAATTGAGAATGCACAATAGTTAAATGAACGCGATCATATAGAAATGGAGATGTGTTCTAAAGTGGTTTCATTTGAATTGTGTGTGCCGAAAGAGAACTGTTTTATATACTGAAAAACCTTAAGAAAAGCGGCTTCTGATATCGGCATACCAAAAACAACTTTAAAAGTATGTAAATGATGTTGGCAGCACTTTTTATATTGACAGCCATTTTGTCATCTGTCAAGTGATTTACCTTTAGTTTGGTTTCCCATTTCATCATCAATCGACTGGTGCCTGAAAACAACGCATGCAAATTGCACAGATTTATTGCGAAAAACATGGTTCTCTTCGTGAAGCGCATCGTGCACTTTGCACAAGAATCACTTTTATTCAGCGATGAAGCTAGTTTTCTGTTGAATGGCTACGTCAAAAAGCCAAACTGCCGTACTTGGAGTGTAGATAATCCTCAAACCATTGTTGAGGCGTCTTTACTGACAAATAGGTGTATTTTATGGGCTGTTGGAATCATTGGTCCCAACTTCTTACAGTTGATTGAGAATGTTACAGCGCATTGATCAATTACTTTCCTGAAGTGAATCGCCTTGATGTGGTAGAACATGTCACACAGCACGTTCCATAATTGATTTGTTGAAGGAAACGTTTTGTGAGCGCGTAATTTTGACTTTTGAACCTGTGAGTTGGACTCCAAGATTGTGCGATTTAACACTGCTAGACTATTTTTGTGCTGTGAATGTGAAAACTGATAAGCCAGGTAAAATTGACGACTTGAAAACAACATGGTGTTATTGCCGATATACGGCCCCAAATGCTTCAAAAACTGATCGAAAATTGTACCTCAAGATAGGACTGCATCCGAGCCAGCAATGCCAGCGGTGGTCATATACCAGAAATCATATTCAAATATATATGTCAAAGAATAATCTTTCAAATAAAGTCAATTGTATGCCAATCAACACAATACATCTGTGTTTTGTTTCATTTTTTCTATACCTCTTAAAAAACTACTCTTAATGCCTCTAAAAAAACAAGCTTTATTACTAAAAGGTTTTCCAATAAGAGGTGTTATTTTGAATAGCCCACTAGTAGTTGTAGTTGTCACTTCTGAAGCTGTTATTTTCTGACATTTGAAAAGTAGAAACTACGCCATTAATAAAAATGGAACGAAACACGCTGCAGTAACGCATTGAAATTATTAAAATTCACTATAAAAATAGTGAAAACTTGGCAGAGACGGTTCGTAAAAATAAAACATTTTTTGTTCGTCGTGAAGTTCTTTGTCGGAACGCAATTCAGAATTTGGTGAGAAAAATTGAGCTGTTGTGACAAGTTAGTGATGTAAAGAATAAAACCCGTTCACGTTGCTCAAGAACAACATAGAATATTGCTGCTGTAGTCCAAAGTGTTGAAGAAAACCCAGGTTTGTCCATTCCTCGTCGTTCTTTGAAATTGAGCATTTCATAAACGTCATTACACCATATTTTGCACAAAAACTTGGTTAAGACCGAGGATTATAAAGTTCAGTTTAACACTAGAACTCAAGCCGACCGATCATCAACAACGTCGTGTTTTTGCTGATTGGGTCATTGAAATGCATGAAAATGATCCGGAATTTCACCGAAAAATCATCTTGACTGATGAGGCCCATTTTCACGTCGCGTCGGTGGCTATGTTAACAAGCAAAATTGTCGCATCTAGGGCTCGGAAAACCCAAGATTTATTTTTGAAAAGCCTCTCCATCCTCAACGAGTAACTGTTTTTTGCGGTTTATGGTCTGGCGGGGTCATTGGACCTTACTTTTTCAAAAATGAGGCTACAGCAACAGGTGATTAATTATTTTGTATGGCCGGATCTCAAAAAATGTCATTTTTCTTTGAATATTAAAATAACACCTCTTATTGGAAAACCCTGTATATAGGTGGAATATATTTGATTTCCTTGATGTAGCGTCCTTTCATAATTTGAGATATTCGTTTAAACAATGGGGCAAGTTGAACCATTTTAAACTTGGTATAGTTGAGGCAATCCTATACTGAACATATTTTCAATTTTTTAAAATTCATTTAAGGAGACAGAGTCACATTCAGTCTATGGATTTCAGTTGCATTGCTATGTTATAAATACATATAGGTGAAAGGTTATGTCACCTGAAGTCAAAAGTGACCCAATGAACACCATTATACCATTCTTTTTGGTGTTTTTTTTTTTTTTTTTTTAAATTTAAGATGCCCTGCTAAAATAAATTATTACGTATGGATTTTAATTAAGTTGTCAGAATCTATTGAAAAACATAAAAAAGTCCCAAAAAATAATACGAAATTTAACGACAAATCAAGCCAAATATTGCGGGAAGTACTCAAAGCAATCAAAGTAACACAAAACTTTCAAACACAAATTTTAATTATTGTCTTTTTCTAAAGATTATAATCAAACCAAATATTTGCGATTTGTTTTCCTTGAAATTTTTTCTAGGTTTTCGTTTGATGCTAACCGCTACTAGGCTACAACAACCATCTTTTTCAAAAACTAACGATTAGTTTGTATTGTTATTAAGTAATAAAGTTACTTATCTCATAGTTCAGCTGGTAAAATAGTTTGGAATTCTTTCCATTTTTTGTTATTTATGGAAAGTTCACATGGTTTTCATTGTGAATATTAAACATTTTTTATCATTCTAGCTGTCAGAAACAAATTACTAGAACTTTGCCGTGTGAAGCGACCTTTAGCATTCATAAATAATTATATTTGAATGATTAATTTAGCTCTTAATTTGCTATTTGCTTATGAAAACAAGCAGCTAGTTATAAAATGGCATAGCTAAAGTTTCTTTATTGACATTTGGTTTTCTTTTTAGGCCATAGTTGAAGAAGCCTTATTTAGTTAGATCACTGCTGCTGAGTGTATAGCCCGAAATTAGTTGAAAAATAAGTTTGAAAATATGCTGATGTTAAAAGAATTTCAACATATTTGTGTTGTTGTGGGAGTTCTAATACTTGCTAGTTTTGGAGAGGCACAAATCTCCAAATCGCTTGTAGAAGGCTTACTGTTCGATATAGACCTAAGTGATTTTGATTCCCAGGAACATCTTCCACCTGATTGTAAGTGTCAACAAATATATTTAAATTTAAAGCACCTAATTCAAAGCTTATTAAATTTTAATAAATAGTACCATCTGAAAATGGAACTTATGACTTCATCATAGTCGGAGCTGGAACAGCAGGCAGTGTCCTAGCCAATCGACTTTCAGAAAACCCTAATTGGACTGTTTATCTGTTGGAAGCTGGAGGAAAAGAAAATAAAGCTCATGACATTCCAGCGCTCACAACTCTCCTGCCATTGACAAATTCAAACTGGGGACACAAATCTGTCCCACAAAAAAATACTTGTCATGGAATGAACGACCAAGTTTGCGGTCTTCCCAAGGGCAAATGTTTAGGTGGTTCAAGTTGCATCAGCTATATGATTCACAGTCGAGGAAACTGTAATGACTTTAATCGTTGGGCTGAAGCTGGAAACATGGGATGGTCCTGTTCAGAAGTTCTACCGTTTTTTAAACGTTCTGAAATGGCAGATTTGAATGGTTTGGAGGATTCAGAATACCACAATACAACAGGACCATTTAGCGTTGAACATGTTGCTTACCGAACTGAAATATTAGAGGGCTTTGTAAAAGGAGCTCAAGAGGCAGGACACAACTTGATTGACCACAATGGGGAATCACAAATTGGAGTTTCGTATGTTCAAGCTAATACAAAAACCGGCCATAGGCAAACTACAGCAAAAGCCTATTTGGAGCCAGTAGAAAGTGATCGGAAGAATCTTCACATATTGACTTATGCAACTGTCACAAAGGTTCTTATTGATCCTGAAACAAAAACAGCTTATGGAGTGGAATTTGTTCACAGTGATACGAAATACACTACACGAGCCAGGAAGGAAGTTATCCTATCAGCAGGCTCTTTTAATTCCCCGCAGCTGCTTATGCTATCTGGGATTGGTCCTAAGGAAGTTCTTGAATCTATTGGGGTTCCTCTTATAAATGAACTACCTGTTGGTAAAGTTTTGTATGATCACATAAGTTTTATCGGTCCGGTATTTACAGTCAACACAACGGGACAATCACTTTTTCCACAGCGTTTAACGCCGCAAGATTTCGCCAAGTTCGAAACCGGTGATCCTTCGACCATATTTTCAACAATCGGAGGAGTGGAATCATCGCTTTTTATCAAAACTTCAAATTCAAAACAACCACCAGGTGTTCCAGATGCTGAGGCTGTAATGATTTCAACCAGTTTAGCCGGAGATTATGGAATGGGATTGAAAGTTAGTGCGAATGTTCGTGATGATATTTATGACAAAATTTTTAAGCCAATGGAAGGAATAGACCATTTTGGTTTTCTCATACTGCTCCTGCATCCAGAATCATTTGGTTTTCTAACGTTGGAAAGTACCGATCCAAAAGAGTTTCCAATTATTGATCCAAATTACTTGGAAATTGAGGCTGATCTTGAGCCTATTCTTGAAGGCATTAAAGAAGTTATTCGTATATCAAAAACTCCTGCTATGCAAAAGATTAATACCACTTTGCTCACCGTTTCGATGCCAGGATGTGAAGATTTCGAATTCGGAAGTGATGATTATTGGAGATGCTCGATTAGAATACTATCCTATACCTTAAACCACCAAGTGGGTACTTGCAAAATGGGTGTTTCTACTGATCCCACTGCGGTCGTTGATCCTACCTTAAAAGTTCATGGAATTCAAAATTTGAGAGTAGCTGACGCTGGTATAATGCCATCTATAACATCGTCACATATTTCTGCGGCAACGGTTATGATCGGTGAGAAAGCTGCAGATATCATCAAAGATGAGCATCAAGCAAGTAGTTAGAGTATGAATTTGTAAGAACAGTGTACAAATTTGTTAGAAATACTCGTACTTTGGGAAGAAATAAATAACATTGATTTCTGTTTTTCTATTCAAAAACTTTTCAAAGTGGTTGCATCACCTCAATTTGATCTAAATAGATCAAGTGTGTTCCAATAGATAAGGAAGAGAGTTGAAGGATTTTTACGTTCCACCATTTTAATTGTTGTTGTTGCTTCCCATGGTAATCTAGACAAAAATCTCTAAAATCAAGAGCTTAGTTTTCCGTCGATAGATGGCGCACCTCAAGTGGTAGTACTATAGTTAATATATAAAATGACATTGGTTCTGAATGTTTGAAGATCAAAATGGCAAGGGAAAATGGTGCCGTGAAATAATGCCGAATGCAATAACGCCGAATTTCAAAATTCGGCTTTATTGCACTTTACGAAAGTGAAATAACGCCGAATTTTGACGTTCGGCCTTATTTCACTATAATAAAGTGAAATAACGCCGATTCGGCGTTATTTCACTTTCTAAATATTATTTTTATGACTTTTCATGTGTCTTTCATATTCTCTAAATAAGGTACCATCCTGAGAGCTTTGGAATCATTAAACAAATGTTTAAGTACCCTTTGTATATTTTTTTGTACAGGACCAATTTCCACTTAAAAATAAAACAAAGCAATTATGTTCTTCCCAAAAGTTCGTTTTAATGAAAAAAAAAATAATTTTTAATAATTCCTTTTTGTTGAAAAATACATACTTAATAAATATAACATAAACATTTCGATATTTAAAATTTTAATTATATTAAGTTTACGAAATGTATACTTCATTATATTTTTAAAACCTAGTGCTGTTAAGAGAAGTCTTTTGAAGTAAAAGTTTCAGTATTTATTGAACTTAAAATGTATATGTAGACACCTAGGTTCTATATCTATATCAAGCTAAATAAAATGTCAACTTTTATTCAAAACCGTTGATATAAGTGCAACATATAAACTCCAAGCTTTGCAGAAAGTTTTTTGAGAAATTCATCAAATAAAAATAAAAAATCGCGCGATTTTTTATTTTTATTTGATGAATTTCTCAAAAAACTTGGATCTGAAAAATTTTTCTCTCAAATTCTGCAAAGCTTGGATTTTATATGTTGCACTTATATCAACGGTTTTGAATAAAAGTTGACATTTTATTTAGCTTGATATAGATATAGAACCTAGGTGTCTACATATACATTTTAAGTTCAATAAATACTGAAACTTTTACTTCAAAAGACTTCTCTTAACAGCACTAGGTTTTAAAAATATAATGAAGTATACATTTCGTAAACTTAATATAATTAAAATTTTAAATATCGAAATGTTTATGTTATATTTATTAAGTATGTATTTTTCAACAAAAAAGAATTATTAAAAATTATTTTTTTTTTTCATTAAAACGAACTTTTGGGAAGAACATATTTGCTTTGTTTTATTTTCTTACCATTCGGCTTTATTTCTCAATTGGAATTCGGCGTTATTTCACTTTCTTATAGTGAAATAAGGCCGAACGTCATAATTCGGCGTTATTTCACTTTCGCAAAGTGCAATAACGCCGAATTTTGAAATTCGGCGTTATTGCATTCGGCGTTATTTCACGGCACCGGGAAAATTGTGCCAGGTAATTCATTTCACAGTCATTGTTACGGCTAAAGAAGAATCCCTATATTTCACGGTGCGTCCGAAATCGGACTCAAGTGTATACTGATGAGCGTTCCTAGCAACACGAGTGTTACGGGGGAAATATTTATTGTGCGTCTGGAAAAAGCACCCTATCAGTGTTTTAAAATAATTTAAATTAAATGAATCAATAAAATTGAGTAGAAGTATTTTCTAAAAATTGTTCAACAGTCAAACTCAGAAATACTGTTTTGTTGAAATATTCAATTATCACCCGTCAAACGTAAGGCCAAACTAAAAAGTGTGTCTACAATCGACACGCACAAATTGCACGACAACTAACAACCTGTTTCAGTGCAAACTGAATGTTTCGATACTCATTGCTAAACATCTTGGTAACACAAATTAATCCGTGATAAACATGTGACCCCAAATCGGAACTACTTGTCTTTTTTGGTTGTTTCCAAGTTCCGAAGGCAATTAATTGATTTGTGACAATGGATTACAATTTGAATCACGATTTCTTTTGGTTTTTAACTGCCCAATTGAGTGTCAAACACCTACACTCCGAGAGCAATATAATTTTTGAATCATTTGCTTGCGGTATATATTAGATACACCTGCCCATTTTGACATGGTCTTTATTAACAAACATGGTTGGAAGCCTGTTTGGTTTGATGACTGATAATGAACGAAAGCATGGCTTGTAGAGTGTGATCTTACATTGAGTTATCTCCCGCTAAGTTAGAAGATATTATCGAAAGTACCTAAAAGATAAAACTATCTCTCAGATAGGTACTTGAAGTCAAAATCAATCACAAAAGTGTATTTCCTCTAACTTCTTGCAATTGCATTAAAAAAAAAAAAGAATCCACCTGTCTCAACATAAAACTGTCTCACTTACATAACTCATATATCTTCCATTTTGGAAATACTTCCATACAACAACAACAACAACAACAAGTATTCGTAAGTAGTGTTGCCTGCATATTTTTATCAACTAATTGCCGCATTGAGGTCTGACAATATGGTCACTCAAGTCACAAATATGGACCAATATCTTTCCTTCTAACATAGTTATACGGTTGTCACCGATCTTTTTGTGTTAAAAAAAAAACTGTGTGAGATGTGTGTGAATATCTCAATGCGTTGCCTCGACCGCGTCGCGTCGTACCGCTTCGCGCGTCGCCGTCGCATTGTGTATAAAAGACAGACGACAAAAGCTTTGCACTAAATACCTTTGCGCACAGGTCGTGATAAACTTGTTTCACTGACTCATGAGTGTTGATGTAATGAGTGACTTTCTCTTGGCCAGGCTATAAAGGTGGTAAATTGGCACAACAACGAGCTTACACACACACACATCACAGACTCATTTGAACGAAAAAAAGACATCAAAGAAGGAAGTAAGACAATCACTTACTTTTCTTTGAAAAAAAAAAAAAAAAAAAAAAAAACTAATAAAGAGCAATAGCTTGAGCCATTTGAGAGGGCTTGAACAGCTTATGTGTGCAACAGTAACAGTGACACGGGACTGAAATAAATATTCATGGCGGATTATTTGATTACAGGAAAAACCATTATCATATCAAATGTGGAGGAAATTTTTGTTGAAGATTCATGTATGCAATAGTTGTTGCTCTGGAAAGTAGTATGCTGAATCCAAAGTTATGTATTTTATGGGAAATTGGTAACACAATGGACAACTGGTAATTAAAAAGATTCGAGACTGACAAATTTGGACAAAACGGATTAGTTTTGAGTGTTAGCCGGATATTAACATGTAATATTGGTTGCCACAATTGATGTTGAAATTTTCTGGAATAGTTTGATGGACCACGAAGTGTTAGAGCTATTCTTTGATAACGTCATTAAGAGTGAACTAGTTTTCCATGTGAGAGAGATTACTAAGCTGAGTTTTCGAAATTCCAGACAGTATCTTTCAAATGTTAATTTCAATTGGCGAGTGCTTTTCAAAAACAATAGGTTTCCATATCTGAAATCAACGAAGTCAATTATTCTTTGAACATTTGGATAAAGCTCTGCTCTCTTATATCTCTTTCAGCATTTTTGACATTCCTTTCAGAACCTCTTTTAAAAACGTCACATTTCTTATGTGAATAGTTCATTTATACTTTTTAAGATTTTTGGTGAAATTTTTTTTCTCTAAAAAACGTCTCCTACGATTTTGATAAAAATTTCTGAATAGTGTTTTCTGTGCAAATTGTTATTTTGATTGGAATACATTTTTCAGGAAAAGTCTTATATAGTATCCTCAACTTTACATATTAATTTTCGGACTGACCACCCTATTTCTTGGATGTGGAACTGTAACGACAGCTTATGATAAGTTCTTGATCTTGAAAGCATTGTCTAACGGAAAATCATTAAACATGTGGATTTTATTTAATTAATTTTTCTCTCCGTAATATTTTGAAATTTTAGAAAATTTTAGGCGTGGCTTACGCCCACTTTTCATGATAGAACAAAAACCGAAGTTTTAAAAATTTAAGGTACCAATATTCAAGTTTAAAATTTTTTTTCGTTCGTTATATGACAAATATATCTATACATTTTTTTGTACAATTTTTCAATACGCCTTCTTTTAAGGGCGTGATTTTTATAAAATACATTTATTCGGGTAAGATTGCTAAGAAACTACTCGATTCAGTCATAGTTTTACACATATGCCTTTAAATTGTCTTACGATCAAAGCCAAGTTAGTGCTTTAAATTTTTGTTTACAAAAGGTAAGTGCACGCCTAATTTTAAGGGCGTTTCCGTCAAAAATCGTAATATGCATTAATTTTTTAATTGTTTTTTTACTTTCGGCCTCAGTTTTGAAGTAAGAAGATGAACATTTTGAATGTGGTTCGAGAATTTTTAAATACACCCATAATCAAAAAATCAAAATCAAAATCTAGACTTACAAAAATCAAGTTTTGTTCAAATTAATTTGCAAGCTTAAAATTGTATGTCACTTGGCTCACAGTTAGTGCCTTGGCAGTAAAATAGTCTTAAATTTGGGCGTGGCACACGCCTTTTTTTACTGCGCCAGTAGTTATTTAAGAATTTTGTTTCTGAAAGTGAAACAGCGGCTGCTGCGGGAAGCGAACGCATACAAATACAAAAGTGTAGGAAATAGGGTATCCAATAGTTCGTTGCAAACGTATTGTAGCTCTCGCTTATGTTTTCCTATCCAATCTTTCTCATGTTCGTAGTGAGTTAATAAATGATTAATAAGTATTAAGCTACTGATAACCCCTTGGCAAATTCTAAACCCCAAAAATCCTCTGCATTCTTTTGTAATTTCTACTAGCAATTTATTATCAACCAAACGATTCTCGATCAGCAGATAAACCCCTCATATATTGTCAGTTTTGTGATAATTGGAAGACCGGATAAAAAAATGTTATTTGATTTACAATGAGTCATCATTTTTTAACATTAAACACATTTCGCAAAAACATTATTTACTCCGCCGATGGATTTTGAAGTTCATGAACCTTTGTTCGAAATGTGTGAAATGTATCACATTTTTTTGTGTGGTTCTTAAACCAAATTTAAGCACAATGTTACTTGCTTTCTGTTAAAAGTGTCGATTAAAACAACAGTTTAATAAAATGTGCCAAACAAAATTGTGTAATATTAATAAAATCTAACCAATTAATCTGACAATTCTAATGGGTTAATTTTCGCACTCGAATAAAATTATGCATAAACTAGTGAACTTTGGTGCAAATGTTCTTTCAAAAGATTAAATAAAATACGAAATAATAAAAATATTACTTGCTCTATAAAGAACGACATTAATAAATCAGATTCTAATTAAAAACTGACGTAAATAGTGATCAACAATATTTTAATGTTTTATTCATGCAAACAGATTGATTTTTTTAATTGATAAAGTATCTACGAAGAAAAGTGAACGTTAATTGAACTTTTAAACATGGGAGCAAGTGATTTCAGGAATTTTTAACAATTTCTCATCCAACTACAATAAAGAAGTGAAGATTTTTTTATTTTCAACTTTTGAAGGCAAAATTCACCAAGCGTTACACACGAACAAATACAAAATTACATCTATTTGACTAGCTAAAGACTTTCCATCTTAAAAACATTGCATTTCATCAAAAAAGTCCAGATGCAGACATGCAACTTATCGCAAAATAATTATACTTCAACCGACATCAATCGAGTCTTGGGATAAGAAAAAAAAAATAATACTTATAAATTGATTTGACAACTTGATGATCGTTTTAAACTTAATTTATCATTTCCGTTGAACATTAAATTTGATAAATTACATATGTATTTCCTTCCCCCATATCATTCACAAATAAAAGTTGTGCAATTTTAATTCTTAAGGTTTAATATGGTTTAACTTACGTGTACACATATGGGCCCAATTCATCTAGTACTGGCTTTGAGCCATTATTAAGGAATTCGTCGGCGTTTGTGACATTGTAGACATAAACTGACATTCTTGGTTCAACTGGCGGTTTGGACCACCAACCGTATGTTTGGCCACCTTGCCTTAGGGCAACTTGGTGGTCAATAATGTTTCTGATTAGCGCGGAGAAGCCACAGGCGACTAGAATACCAAGAATGAGTAGGCATACTGCAAATGCTATTGTGATCCCTGAAAGAAGAACAAAATTGTTGTTTTTTTTTATAATTACAAATAAATTGATAAAGTTAAGAAAAATATAATTTAAAATTCCAGAAAGCATCAGTGACAAAGCTCGTCAGTTGTAAATTTTTATTTTTAGATGATTTGATGGAATGTTGATGATACATTGTCAAATTCCATTTCTTATCAAAAGAAATCATATTTAGGTATCCTAGTTTTTTCATAGTTAGGTTTTTTTTTTTATTCGAGATAATGTACCAGTTTGGTGCGTCGTCAGCTGTAAGAATCAAGTTGTATGTACCTGACATTAATTCATTTTCATATTCATAATAATTTTGTTACAGGTTTTTTTTTAATTGGCCTTGCTGACGTACTTGAATGTCGGTTGACTTTTGACATTTTGTAATTTGATTATTAAAGTTAATAGCTTACAGGGCTACTTGAAATTATTGTTAAGACATATTTCTCTTACTTGTTAACAAAACAGATCTATTTGGTGGGGAAATGAGTACAAGTTTGCAGTTTAATGGGAAAAGTTGTTAATTTTTCCCTTTTTTTTTTTTATTGAAGTGAAGATTTGTCACTTAATTATAAAAAAAATTATCACACATTGTAGGTAATAAAATAAGTTAAAATATTTAACTTTGTTTAAAGCTATGTCATTATTTTACTAGATACACTTAATTTAAAGAAAAATTAAGCCATCAATAATAAAAAAGAAACAAGCTGTCAAGATTTTACATTTTGTAGTTATACAAATAGAAAGGAGAAATAATTACTTTTCATTCATATACATACATATACAATGGCCCCTATTCATAGATGTTTACTAAAGTTGTGACTTATTAAACTACATGAAGCTTGCTTCTTTATATCAGCTAAGATTCGTTTACAATTTTCTAGCTGTGTTTAGCTAGTCATAGCCTAATGAAAAAATCTACTACAATAATACTTCAAATTATGACAGCACAAAATGTCAGACAGAAATTTTTAACAAAAACTGTTATAGGTATAAAACTTTAAAAGTTGGGTACGATTTGTCGATTTTTAAAGTGTCGATTTAAAAAAATCGATCGTCATAATGTCGGCTTTCTAAAAGTCGAGTGGTAAAAATATACCGACTGATCAAAATGTCGATTCTAATATGGTCCATTTTGAAAATATCGACTCGGAAAAAGGTCGACAGTGGCAAAGTGAGTGATGTTGATGCGGTTCCGACTATGATTAAAAAATAATTTAAAAATTTTAACTGTCGATGCAATCCAAAGAATTACATTTTAAAAGACGACATGCATTTTTATAGTCTGGACTTTAACTGTCATCTTTTTCTTTTGTCGATCAAACATTGGTTGACACTTTGACAGTCGATGAAATTTGTATTTAACCAGTCGACATTTTTGTTTGTCGACCATTCGCACTGTTCCAAATGGGGACCATGCGGAGTGAAAGATCCTACAATCAGTAGAGCTCAGCACTGGACAGCCAACAATACTACACCAATTCAGCAATCAACGATTCTTTATAAGCCACTTATGTATTAACACTTTTCTCCCATGCCAGCCTGCGAGCGGTATAACATGTATTTTATATTTTTGTCATCTCTGAGCAAGCGAACAAGCGAGTAATAGGTGGATTTTTTCCGAAGTCGGTTATCCCAAACAAAATGGTCGGTCTTATTATTTCTTTTCCAATAATTACTGTACTGCGGCGGCGATTCCTATTTTTAAATGCAAAAATAAGTCGTGCCTGAACACGTACCTATACCTACGCTTCCTGAATTTATGTCAATAAACAAAACTGCCATATTTGGAGTGATGATAATACTCAAGCGTATGTTGAAACACCGTTAAATGCACTAAAACTGACTGTTTGCTGTGCGTTGATAGGTTGGTGGAATAATTGGTCCGTATTTCTTTAAAAACGATGCTGGCCAGAAAGTTACAGTCAATGGCGATCGCTATAGGGCCATGATTACTGACTTTTTCGTTCATCAATTGAACAACCATAATGTGCAGGAGCTGTGGTTTCAACAAGTCGGCGTAACATGTCACGCAGCTCGTGCCACAATTGATTAATTGAACGCATAATTTTGTATTTTGAATATGTGAGTTAGCCTCCAGGATCTTGCGATTTAACAATGCTAAATTATTTCTTGTGGAGGTATATGAAGTCGCTAGCCTACACCGATAAGCTGCAGACAATTGACAACTTGAAAAACAACATTGGCCACGTTATTGCCGATACACGACCTGAAAAGAGTGATCGAAAATTGGAAATCATAGCTCTGGTATCTATATGCTAAAAATCATATTCAAATAAAAATGACAGAGAACTATTTTTAAATATTGTCAATTTTATGGCAATAAATACAATTTGTCTGTGTGTTATTTCATTTTATATTTCTATACCTCTAAGAAAAACACCTCTTTAAGAACTAAATATCATCTTAATCTTCTTAAATCTAACTGCCGAATTTGCTGGGAGTTAGTTCACAATTTCTAGTTGGATTTTAAATCAAGTTGATTAGTCTAAACTAATTTATATAATGATGATCCATTAAAATTACATTAATATCTTATTAATGTCCGAGTCGATAGAACTTTTTCATCAAAATGATTCTTAATAAAGCTTAAGGGGACCATTCTAGATATTCTACTCATTTTACACGTGCAACCAATTCAGAACTCCTTTAAAAATGCAAATTTGTAGATTCTCATTCATTTATAGAAAACCTGAACACATCAAGCTATCACTCACAGTTCTAAACAAAATCACCATAATTAAAGATAATTTTTAAATTTTTGTAAGTAAAATGATTTACGACAGTTCAAATGGTACACTTTCTCTGGAAACTACATCGTTAAAAATGATACCCATCTTTACAACAAAAACAAATTCCCATTTACAAGTTAGTATAGTGTCATCATTCATTTTTGATGAAAAGAAAACAAATATTTTCTCAGCTTTGAACTGGAGAAAAAAAAAATATTTTGTAATGCAGAAATAATAATAATTATAATGCAACGACCTTGAAATAAATTCAAAAATGTTAACACACAAAACTTTGAAAGAGCTTATAATTATGAAAATATTGGTCAATGTGAAAAAGAGCAACAATGCTGCCAGCAGCAGTAGCATTTTTGACAGATGATGTCTATTTTGTCATCAAAATTAAGTCAAATTTCATGGCAAATTTGTGATGAATTAAGTTGTTGGTCATTAGCGCCATCATTTGGTTGATACTCAACAAAAAATGTTGCCTGAAACAAAGACCTAGAGACAACTTGATTCCGATTTGAGTTCAAACTTCGAAGTGGTATCTTTCTTATATCTTTCTGTGAATAAAAGGAAAAGTAAAAAATGAAACAAAACTGACGCCGTATAAAATATAAGTCTCTGCCAAAAAGGTAAGAAAACAAATTAAGTGCCTACATTAAGTTTGATGATAATTATTGAGGACCTTTTAGTGCCAACAAGATCTTTATTTGAGAACATAAAATCCTTCTCATCACTATCGATCTCGGAATCAAAATTAAAAAGCCGGAGTCAAAAACCTGATCACTGAATCAAATCAAACAATCATTGAAACTCTTTGACTCATGTCAAGATCATTTTTAAATCATAAACATTTCCAAAAATATTTATAGCTTCGAAGTCAAAAACTTCTGCGAAGATTGGTATTTGCTTTATTCGACTCCCCCGATGATACGGAAAAATACAAGAGTTGAATGAATTCTTCAAGTTTATGTAAAATTCAAAGGTCTTCACTAATGACGTAAGCAGTAAGCTCGTTCTTAACTAGTTTCTGATTAAAACCCATAGACATTATAAAAGTTCCTCTTTTGAATTAATTTGCTTAGTTATTTTATAACTTCATCTACATACATAAGCCAACCTAAAACCTATTACCTAGTGTACCCGCGCCGCCGCCATGCTGCTATCACCATTATACCGTTAAACATAACACGCATGCGCATAATCATAAACATGTCCATTTGAATGTTCGCGCGGCTTAATTTCCTCTCAATTACTTATAAGTGACATAATAAGACTACCGCCATCCGCCACATGCAATTTGCGCAAGACAATGAAACTCTGAAGTAGGTAATGGTGGTTTGAGAAAATGGCGGTAGGCAGCGCGGCCGGCGCGCGGCAGGGATTGAATTGAATTCTGAAGAAATATGCATGATCGCGGTTTGACACTGTTCCTGATGTTTCTCTAGTTTGAGTATTGTGGGAGCATAATTTTAATGTTACACGAAAACTGTCCAATTAGAAAAAAATAATTTGATTAGAAAAATACCTACGGTCAACGTGCGATTAAGGTCTCAGATCAAGACCAATTCTTTTAAATCAAAATATTACAAGGAAGCAATTATTATTGTTTTTTTTTTTTTAATTTTTATGAGAAAAAGCAGGAATATTGAAGGTTAAGAAACAAGACTTTGAAGAAATATGTTTGGCATACAATAAAACAAAGCGTGCCAACAACAGCTTGAAGCTTGAATCAATAAATCAACTATTCATCATGAGCAAATGCGAAGGTCATCGTAATGAGGGGTCATTATCTAGCCGTGCGACTATTTTTATATTCAGTTTGATTTGTGATTGTTTTAATGATGTTTATTAACTCGTCTATTAAAGTTATTCACTAAATTTCTCATCGAAATTGAATTAAGTAATTGCGCAAATATATTTTGCAAAAAAAAAAAAAACTGACAACATAAATGGCGCCCAACGTGGGGTATGTATACAAATAATTCGCTTCTAATATTCCAAATGAATCAATGTCTTAGAGACTACATACTGACAATTTATGTATTGTGAATTGGGGTTCTAATTTTTTAAGTACAGCAGTACCTAAAAACTGTTATATAGAAAAGAACAAATAAACAAGGGGTTAGGTCGGGAGGCCAGATAGCTATATTTAATCCTTCAAGCAAAATGTTTCCCAGTATCCATATCATATAAAAGTAGGTGATGCAGGGGAACGGTAACAATTTAAGTCAGAGGCAGTCCATCATAGTGAGACCGGTCTAATAAGTGATGTACAGTGCAGGGCCAATGGACTATGCTGGATTTATATGACTCTTGAACCCATCCATTACCAATGGGTTCCTCGCAGGAAAAAAGATCAACTGTAGCATGTTAACTAAACTTAAAGTTTAATTAATTTTTTACAAAAAGACCCAACTACTTGTATTTTTACTTAAAACTAAAGTAAGGGGCTTAAGAAAATTAACTGGCGCCCAACGCGAAGCATACTTAAATCCTTAAATATCAATCAAACATATAGTTTTAAAATAAGAAGCTGAAAAATACGTTTATTGGTAAAGAAAATGGATAATAGGGAAACTTTGTTGTTGTTGGAAAGTGTGTAGACATATTGAAACGATATTACATTTCTCACAAATGTTTGTTTTCTTCTGATAAAACTGTTGACATTGACTCTAATTCCAAGCCAGATGCATCAGCTTGGTAAAGACACCTAGGAAACTAAGGTCCCTGCTTTATTTAAATACCCAATTAAATTGTAACTAACTGGCGCCCAACGTGGAACACACATTTTTTTTTAAAGACCCTCCTATAGATATATACAAATTTTAAATACTTACACCATTTTCGCAGAAATGTGCTGGATAATTTCGTACATAGTTTATTCCTTTGGCCATGCATTTTGTGGATGTGTTTTGTTGTTGTGTTTTTAGTTTGTTTCCTTATAAAATATATTTTGGTTAATATAATAACCAAAATCACCTAATTAAATAAATTTGTATCCACATTAATATGCATATTGATTTCAATTAACTTTTACGCGCAACAATTTACTTCACTCCACTTTCACTTTCGCTTTTTTTTGGATATTCATAACGAAATTTAAATACAAAATTCAAATTAAGATTCGATACGATGCATATTGGAATATGCAAAGCGGGCGCGGTGCTGATGTCGTCGCGTCGTCAATGAATCACTTTATTGTATTTTATCAATGCCCAATTTTTTTTCTTTTTAATTAAAGAGTTTTTTTGTGTGTTAATTTAACCTTTTTAACCGGAACTGGTTGGCCAAATAAGACCTCAAATATATTTTTGTTTTAATAAAGTGTGGTCTGGGATGATTGCACTAAAAACTTTAAAAATGAAAATCACTACTTTAAGGGCAAACCTACTTAATTAAGGCAAAATATAAAAACTGGTTTAAAACGACCTTATAAATTGCAACGTAATGTAAATGTAATCGTAGCCAAAGGTCGTTACACATACATTTTTTTTTCTTAATAATTTATTAAAAATGTAATCGCATATGATTGAGGAAAATGCATCAAATTAAATAATGACAAGAGTAATTGAGACAAATTTGTTTTCCAATCGATAAAGTTACACATGCGATATAAATTTCTGAGTAGAATTTGTTCAAAGTCAACGAAATAAATGAAGTTCAAGATTTAGTTCACAATTTGTTGCAAGACTTGACTTACTATCAAGGTAGTTAAGTTGGTGTTGAAGAACAACAACAAAAAGTGCACTGGTTTGCAAGTAAAATATTGAAACAAATTCAACTTTCAACGTACGTTTATGACCTTCGCATTTTTGACATTGAATCAAAAAACTTAAGTACCTGCAAGGTTTGATTTCATGTCCGAGGTTTTGTTTGAATTTCGGGGTTTGATAATGAATTTAGAGATGATGTAATTTAAATTGTTCTACAGTGAAATACAGACAGAATAACAGAACAGGGAAAAAGAAATCCGTCTACTACCACGCGAGTTCCTTAAACAAAATGGAGAACTTTCATATTAAGCTGAAAAAGAACTTTCTTGATTTTGATATCAATTTACGACACAATCATAACATTGTAGAAAAACTCAAGTCAGAACTCTCGGATGGCGACATAATTACTTCTCCATCCACTTCCCACTTCTTGAAAAGATTGAAAAAATGTTTTCATCTAAACTAACGAAAAAGGATTCTAAGAATTGTTTTAAATCTTGTGGAAGACAGTTCAACTTTGCTTAGAACGGACCTCAGAGTGTGTCAATTGTATGTTCTATTGTAAAACCCTCCTTAGAATAATAACCATCTGTAGCTTGATGAATGGAAGTTTTCTAACGATCAAGATCTAAGTAAGTCTACCTTTCTTATCCTTCTGGGAAAAAATTATTTTCTTGGAACAAACTAAATTTCAGTTCATCTTTCGTCTTCCAAATAAATAGCAATTAAGAAGGTCTCTCTATCAATGAAAACGGGATATCTACCAAGGACATCGTTTTTTCTCTGATTTAGGCTGCCCAAAGCCGCCGCACCGGCTTAAATTTTCACTAACTTCAAAATAGCAAATACACTAACCATTTGATCAATTAAGCACAGTCACATGCAAGATTTATCTGATTTATTTTAGGTGGACAATGCTGTCAGATCAGATGGGAATAAACGCAAAATTGTTCGGTATCCTCGATGCAAGCGCTACTTGTGGATAGTACAATAGAACCCAGGTGGAAGACACGAAGCATTCAATTCACAGGCTTGATGATTCAGCATTGGAAAATGTTGTCAAGATTGGAATTGAAGTCGCACATCCGAGGAACTTAGATGTGAATCTGTAAACGAATATGAAAATCTGAGTGTAGGTACTGACTCAAATTATTTAAGAAGATTAGAAGAATTAGAAAAAAGATCTCTTATAAAGATATTAAAGAGCGCTGGAGACAAACGGAGCCTTTTGGAGCACACCTGCTTATAAAAAGGATGTTTTTTTTAGACGTGTGGTGTTCAAGAAGAAATGGAACGCATATAATTTGATGTTATGGCCAAGAATTTAGCTTTATTTTAAAGATAAGGGTTTGCCATTATGTTTTAAAAATGATTTAGGGCAAGTGGCCGCCGCGGCTGGCTCAAAAAAATTCCTGGGCGATTATGTCAACCGAATATTGGACGCAGCACGAACCGAAACATTATTTTGGTAGTAAATTTGCACGATTTGCAAATGTTGTTTAGGAGTAAGTCTATTCATTATGAAACGGCAAACCAAACTGAGCATAAATCAAGTGACAGCTGTCAAAAAGAATAACTCCGAAAAAAGGATTGCCAGATTGAAAAACACAAGTCTAAAAAAACACACTTTAATTTTGAATATCAGACTGAAAATCGTAAAGAAATATCTTATTTTTTTAGTCAATGGCGAGACAAATGACAAAAAGACCTGCGGAAAAGGACAAATTTAATGGCTTACGCAGTGGTATGGGGGCTGGGGCTTTAGTTTCCAAGTGCGATATATTAATATAATTGGTATTTCAATTTATACCAATGGCATTGAGGATTTTAATTTTCTAAAGTAAGATAGTATTATAGTATCTATTGATTTTTTCATTCAAATAAATTTATTCAATAAATTCCATTCTGATATTTTTTTTAAACAACTCATAGCTAACGCTGTCGGCCTATTCATTTTTTTATTCTTCAATGTTTAACATAAACAATGAAAACAACAACAGAAATGATGTAATAGGACCTTCTGATTCTTTTGGCACACCTATCAATCCTACAAATTGCCTTCAAATATTGCAAAAAAAATAGAAAAACGCAGAATTTTTTCTCATGATGCGATGCTCAAATCTATTTCGCATCCAATTAAAAATGACAATAATATTAATAGATTTAATAAAATAAAATATTTATAAGCTGTGAAATAAAAAAAAATAAATTGATTATCTCCGGTAGGATTATCAATTTATTAAGTAAGCGAGCTCATGATACATACAATCTGTCATAGATACGATAGGAACAATACATTGCAAATGATTAATGATCATAATGTTTTCATTAACAGTGTTTTGTTTGGATTTTCACTTTCTTGTGTGTGTACTATTTCAATGGTATCAATAGCAGGTGTTAATGTCCATCATCTTCCTGTTTTGTCTATGTATTTTTAGAAAATTGGTCATATCATTTGTTGCCGAAACAAACAAAATTGATGATTTTACCGGTTTCAAACAAGCAATCAAACTATCCACTGACAAAAGTTTAAATTGTACTTTTAAAAACGCATAGTAAGAACTTTTTACATTCACGTTTCTGATGTTTATGAAACACTCTTGAGAACAACTCACCAACATTTTAATTTGACAATAAAGTTTCCTCAAGATATGCTGGACGAGACTCTTTGTAGATACTAGATACTTTCTCTAATTTCTCTTCAATTATAACTTCCTTTTAACTTAATAAAATAATTTTCTGCTTCACTTAACTTCTTTCTAATCTAAATGCATTCAACACATTCTGATTAAAGTACAATCTTTCAATCTATCTTATTGCAAATGCACATATCCACATTCAATTGGTCAACCTCGTCATCATCATCATCATCATCATCATCATCATCATCATCATCTTTCTGCTTAACACACATATTCAGCCCGGTTTCAAGTCGCAGAAATTAAAAAGACCTTCTTGATGACTTTTTTTTTCTATGAAAAATTCCAACAATACCGCGAATAAAAACCACTGAAGAAGTCAATGTGACAAAACAAGTATGTCACTAGAATGAAAAGAAAAATCACAATAAAATCATTAATAAAAAAAAATATAAACAAACACGCATTTGTTGCAAAAAAAAAAAATTAAAAACAAAACCACAACATTGTGCATTGAGGTCGATGTGTTTTCCACTCATTCATCGCCGCCGCCGCCGTCCGTCGGTTGTCGCCGCCAAAGCCAGCGCAGCGTCATCATCCATTGAGCTACGAGCTTGGAGTATCTACATCTGTGTAAAATTAAAGTTTTATATAACTAAAGATGCACGCTTGCAGTTTTGTATCTAAAGTTGAAAATATTGTTTAGCAAATCATTAGACCGCTTACAGAGAAAATTCAACGCGCCACTGAAGCAATTACTATCTTTTAGATGCTGGCAGCATTTTTTTTTGTTCATTCGTGTGATCGGCCATTTGTCCGTTCAACTTGGTTGGAGATTCAAAATGTGGGATTTAACACTCTTGGAAGACTCATTGTCGGAGTCTAACTCTCCCAGAGAGAAAGATTTAATTCATCTTTTATTAATTTAATGCCTCAAAGGCTTACCATCATTATGAATGTTATTGCACTTAGATTGGCACCTTTAATTATTTTGAATTTTTTGTTTTTTATTGCAAATTGCAAGATAAAGTGGGCTTAGAATTGTAAAAAAAATATAAAATAAGGAGATATTATAATTACAAACGTTTATTTCTGATTAAGATTGGAAATGTTGTTTGGAAGCATTAATTGTTTTCTTTATGATTCAACATCAGTATTGAATAGAATGAATTTTTTACTTTTATTGTTTATTGCTAAGTGCAGAGAAATCTCACTAAGCTATAGTACTATCTGTAAAATATTTTAGAAATTGCTTATTATCAGGTGCTCGTCTATCGATATCTTTAATAAAGACTCCGAATATGATTGCATCATTCCCTGGACATCCTTGGAAATCACTACTCCATACATTTTTTTTTTTGTAATTTCATTCGAATTTCAATAAACCACACCAATGTCAAAAATGTATGTGTTCATTATAAATACTAGAGATGTTTATTAGTGACTATCAACATCGATTAATGCATCCCTCTAACGTTCGATAGAACTTGCATAGAACTTGCAGGTTGCAACATTAGCGCAGAAGTTTCAACAGACTCTAAAACCATTTGGGTCTAACATTTATTTTGGGTAAGTATTCTAATAAATGCATTGCATAAGTGTTATGTATTTCAGAAGAACAATCAGTGCTGAGTGATTGATTCTAAACAATAAGTCTTCGGGATTAAATGAATCACCCAAAGAAGTCCACAAATGCATCGTTTAAAGTAAAAGTAGACAGATTAACGAAATCTTTAATCCAATGAATCTCGACAAAGTTGGAAAAATTTGAGAACATTTTTGTAGGATTCAACAGCTGCTACGATTGTATATGGAAACAAAATCAAATCAAAGTCAAATGGTATTGAGACAAGGCTGCAGCTCAAGACCTATATTATTTTCAACGATTAAAGAGAAATATGTGAGCTATATAACCTAAGAGATAAGGAGGACTTTTGTTTGATTTATCGGTACCTAGATGATCGTTTTTTTGTTGAAACTGGAGGAAGAATTATTAGATAGAGTTATCTCATCAAAGCTGAACAGACGGTGAATGCCACGTCATTCAATGATTGGAATTGGAAACCGGACCTTTAGTGAATTCTATGAATTAAAATCATTTGAAAAACTATCAATCAAAGCAGGATATAAAAGTTTAATGAATCATCGGTGATACAAATTCCTACCTGCCACCGGTCACCTGGCGAAGTAGACAATACTTAATTAGAATTTTAAGCACTATTGCTGGTTGTCAGTATGACAATCTTACGATAATCACCTAATCACTCTAATCACCTAGTACTTCTTTCTTGATATTGATTAAACCAGTTCTGAACAATTATTTTAATGGGCTTGGCGTTTGAAAAGGCTGCAAAAATTATCGCTTTATTTATTATTTATGTCTAAAGATCAAGATCAAGTTAAACCAGAAGTGGTCAATCATTCTAAAGTTCTTTTCCATCACTCAAAACTATTTGTGTATTGTATAAAGATTCATATTGATATTTTTGCATTAGAATTTAATAGATCAATTCCATTCAAAAAATGTTAATGTATACTATTAACGCCGAGAGACATTGCAAATATGTATATCATCACCGATGTTTCCAAAGACTGTTAGCAGGGATATTGCAATTTATTCAAAAACATTTTATATATGCATTGTATGTATTAAGTTTCACTAAAGAATACAATGCAATATCAAAAACTGGAAAACGATACGGTTGATCATTTTTGTAAGGCTCATATTAATTAACCAACTATATATTTTAAAAGATCTTAAGATACGTCGAATAGTTGATTTTCGTTATTTCTAGTTGGTATCTTATATTTACACACTGAAATCAATCAAACTGAATCAATTGTCGGTATGTGAGATGATCAAACATTATGCACATCATTCCTAGTACAAAGAAGTACACAGCTACTTTAAAAGCGACAAAAAAATTCCTAACGAATTTCCCTAATAGCAATTTTTTAAAAATACGCGAAGCCGTTTAGGAGTAGAAGAATTATTTTTGCAAATTTTGGATTGTGAAGCGTTATAGAACGATATGTCTCTTTAACAAATGTTCTTTTAGTCTTAAAATTATTATATTTAAAGAATAAATAAATAATAAGGTTTAAAAGAGATGCAAAACAATACAACCACACCTTTCATCAATAATATGAGTGGGATAACTCCATTCTATTTAAAACCAAGTGAGTTAAAAACGATCTGTTTTAAGTTATCTCAGTTGTTCAATCATAGAATAACTTATTGAGACATTGTTCGAAATAATGCAACGAACGCAAATTGAATTTAAATTCAAAACTTATATTCAACAATATTCAAACATTTATTCTACACATGCTAGAACAGAGACAACGTGATAAAATAAAAATCTATTTTAAAAAGCGTTTTGCTCTCATTCATCAATATGATCTAAAAAGTCAACCTCATTTCAATCTAACGACGCGACGCGACAATTCTAAAGAAAACAATAAACCCAAAAGATAATAGTGAATCACCATCACCTTCATCATACATCCTCATACATTTGCCTAATTACTAAGTATGCCACTTGAATGGCAATTTAATGATTAAAAACCAAACAACGAGATACGAGACTGCAAAAACACACGGGGGATCTGGCTTTTGACTATTAAAAAGGTGCACAGATCAACATTGATTAAGATTTTATCAATAGATTTGTGATTAAACAGCTTGAAATTATGGGTACTCAATACTCATATCTAAAGGCTTTTAAAATATTTGTTTTAGCAAATATTAACAGGATGATGATTTAAATGGAAAACCCCAGATACTTAGCGAGAATTTTAAAATAGAAAGTAAATAATTAACAGTTTTGAGGGGCTAAGATACGCTGTTTGCAATAAGAACTTCAGAATGTCTGAGCAAAGTTGCAATCATGATTGGATCTAAGATTGTGAATCACTTATGTTTTTGTTGGAGCAGTTCTATATGATAAGGGAACGACGTGCAATACATCTAATACATTTTTGTTTATCAGTAAAATTGTTCTATTTAAGGTACTCTAGTTTGGTAATGTTCAATTTCTGTTCTATAGATGTCTATAAATTTTTAAATTTGAAATTGCTATCCTTCGCGAAAACATTTCACAATAGTTTAATTCTTTTAGGGGCTGTTGTAGGTACCTATTCAATGTTAAAAATCGTTCTGATTAAGCCTTATGCCTTGAAATCTATTAAATAGAATTTTAACGTATTTTGTTCATGTCTGAGATCTGGCAGACTCCACGTGTTTCTAGTGATGAAACCCAATGAATACTTCATTGATGAAACATTTCAACTAATTTCATACAATATTGATTTAAAATGTAGCACATTTTGTTCTAAAAATTATTTGAGAATGTAGATCTTGCGCAGTGAATACAATTTTTTTTAAATATTAAATTGAATCACGTAAGTCTTTAAGTTTAAAGTTTTTTTTTAAATAGAATCCATTATTTCTAATGAACCCATCCATGCAAAATTTTTCAAATTGATGCTTCATGTTAAAGTTTTTGCATTTTGCATTGAAAATAGCAAACATAACCTATTGATGGAATTTTTCAATTGATGAGTCTATGAATAAATATTGTATCCAAAAAATAAACAAGTTATTTAAGTTATGCATACATTATACGGCTATCTTAACGATGATAATGATTTTTGTAGATTTTGCAAGCCTTGAGTTGCAAGAAAAAAAAAAAAAAAAATTAAAACGAAACCTTGACGTGCAGATGTTTAACGAGTTTTTTTTCTCATATTTTCAAGAAGAAAACAATAATTTTTAAATGCGGTTACAGATAAAAGTTCGTCATTATTTTTTTTGCCTCATAATTTTAATTAATGAGTTTTGTACTTAATGACGATGTGGAGTTTACCTTGCCCTTAAGCAATGAGGAAATCGATTAACAATTTCTGAACGTTGAACCGATAAATCAAAGATACTGAATTAAGATAAGAACATTGTAGCTTTAAGGTTATTGTTGATGTATCTGAGAAAAGAAAATGGGTTTAAGATGCTCGAGCTATAAGCACAATGACAAACTGGTTGGTGCACCTGAGCCTTTGCAAATTTGTTTAAGAAATGAATTGCGAAGCATGGGGGGCGAGATGAGTGCCTATTGACGTCAAAAGGCCATAAATGTTGTATTCAAATCTTATCAGAAACATTTAAAACGAATGATGCTAACTACGTTACACTAATTATTGTAACTCTGACCTTTGAGCTGGGTGATGTTTTACTGTGACAGAAATGTTTGTAGAATCTAGAGGAACAAAATATGCACGAAATGTATGTGAGGATTTTTCAATCTATTCTAGCCTGCTGTCTTTTAAAATGGATTTACTACAAACCACTGGATTTTTGAATATCGGTCAGTAAAAGAAACATATTTCAAAGATTTTTTATATCGAGAATCACTATTCAGCAACCCACCATTTATGAATTTGTTAATGTCAGTTTTATTTAATGAACGGTTCACAGTTGAAATACAATGAGAAACACCTGCCTCTGTTGCTTTCTGAGTTCTCTTTCTATGCTGCCAACACCATTTTAATTGCAATTTGTCTCTTCATTTTTCGTTTGAAGGGTTTTTTTTTTTTTTTGATTTAACAAAATAGATACAGCCATTGATCCTATTTTGATCTTAAAAGCTTCTCATAGAAAAGGCAAAGCAAAAAGATTGAACAGTTCCCATATTTCTGTGAGATTTTAGATTTTGAATACGAAATATATTGGTGACATTTGCTGCAAATATTGCATATGATTCTAGGACTTTATATAGTGACCTGTATAGTGGTTACTGTATCGTAAACTGCCGGCCGAGGGTTGTGGGTTTAATCCCCGATTCTTAATTTTGTATGCTGATAACGATAAGAATAGAGCAAGAACAAGATCTGTCGATAAAAGTGCATATAGCTGTATTGTAGGCCTTTTCCAATACTGCAGAGTACCAATAAATAAATGAGAGTATAAGCATTGTATTTTTAAACTATAATATTCCCAATAAGCGGAACGGTAGGTGGGCCTGCTGGGCCATCTATGGACGAAGTTCACAAACACTTGATTGGAGTGTTTGGAGTGGTTTTTGTCTAGATTGCCATGGGAGGCAAAAACAACAATAGAAGACATTTGACGTAAAGTAGATAAGACAACTAGCGCCTCACTTGACGAAGTTCACAACTAAAAAAACATGTTCCACGAAATTACTATAAAAATATATATACAACGGTGTAAATCACTAGGTTTGACTCTCCGGAGTTGTTCATGCCACAATATTTATTTATTTGTGTAGACTTTTTGTAACAGTAAACATGGATAGGATAGGTATCATCCGAGAAGCCTTTACTTTCGGGTTCGAAAGCTTAAAGGACGTTATTGAAATTATTATAATAAATGCTGAAAATCAATCCCTTTCGTAAGTTGTTGACAGAAAGTTGCATGTCGCATAATTTAATATGGTATCCCACCTGCCACCTGACAACTAAAACTTGAAGGCTATTAAGTCATCAGTCATTTGTTTTAAAAAGCAGAATGTAGTTTAGAAATGAGTTGCTGTCAGACTGAAGGAAACCATTAATGTCAAATGAAATGAATGACATTTGAATGCTTTTCGCATAATTTTTAGTAAAAATAATTCATAATATGTGTATCTTTTCATCATAATAATGCAATCTTAAAAATCTTTGTTTTGCAGGCTTTTCCCAAGGCATCTGAGAATGATATTCAGCTTTGATATTGGATTCAAGATTTTTTTCTCTAGGTGCTTAAAAACATTAATGAGGAAAACCACTTAAAAGATAAAAAATAAAATAAAAAATTATCAATTTTGTACACTTCAGAAAGACAGTTTTTGTTGAGCTTTTAAAAACAAATTGCCACAAAAGATGGCTTTGAAAACTATCTGTTCCTCTTCTTGAGACATTCTTAATCGTTCTCAAAATTGAGACCAATGCGATGTTAAGATTAAAATCCATTTAAGAAATTTATTTTTAAATCCACTTTACGAGGTAACTTTCCGTAATACATTTTAAAAGGCGTGATTTGGGATCATATCATTAAAAGATAATCAATATTCCAATCTCAAGAAGTCCCTTTTCAAGCCTCACCTATTGGAATTCTTTGCTTAATGCAATTTGTTAATAAATTGAACTGGTTTCTTTTATTATTTTCTTGGAAGAACCATCTTGTTCTTCTTTTGTTTTACGCCTTGAGGATGAATCTTCAGAATATACCTATATAGTTGCGTACCTGGAATTCACATTAAAGAATGCTTAGGTATTCGAGATCAATAAACATAATGATAATAAAACGACAACCGCAAAAGGCAACATTTGCCAATCCAAACCGGTTGAAATAAGTCCTCTTGAATTAAGGGTACAATTTGGTCGTATGGAATTGCCTATTTAACTCCTTGGGCATAATTTAATTTTTATGTGGCTTATTCACAAAAAAATGTTCAAAGTTAAGTCTAGTACACATAGATCGAGGGAAAATGAACAATAAACACAAACTCAGCAGTGTGGAATTGAAACTTTACCATCCAAAATGTGACGTTCAATAGAATGTGGAACGTATTCAGTTTAATTTCACTGTGAATGAAAGTATATCGAAATATTTAGAATATTTATTTTTCTTTTAGAGTTCTAGGAAGTTTTCTTATGTACTTTAAACCGTTTTCACTAAATTTTCTTGACCAATTTCCATGTCCTTAATTCAAGGAAGAAACAAATTCGTTTTTATCCGATTTTTTAAGATGTGAATCTTCATCAATAAAAAACAACACATTTTTTGTCAAACCAATAACAGACCATTATACAGGAGTTGAATGAAATCCTGTTTTTCTTGGGTCTATGCATGCAGATCACAACAACATTAGCCAAGGTCATAGCTCTCCCACTTTCCTACATGGATACGATGCCCATTAAGCAATAGGAAGAACATTCTTTACATATACATTGATCTTCCTACTCCAGAAGATTACCATAGCCTTTGCTGTAATGGAAACAACACGTCTGCTTCTTAAGAACTTTTATATGGCTTCGCATTAAACTGGTTTAGGACTGATGAACTTCGTTCTTACTTATATCTGATAGATACTTGTACCTTTATTACAGAGTGGAAGTTCTTTGTGTAGATTTGTAGACTAATTTCAGTTGGGATTTAAAATGTTGAATCCAGAGATGATCCTCTGGATTTTGTATAAGGCAGCACGAATAGTGGACAATTTTGTTTCTTATACATAGTTATTTTAGTGAATGATGCTTAAAACAATTCCAAGAATTAATTAAGGAGTGGCGTGAAGATTTATTACAACCTAGGTAGACTCTGTTTTAGAGATTAAGATTGCTCAGATGATTTACCTTTGTCATGAGCGATTAGAGAGGTGGGATCGTCTGCATTTTTAACCGAGAATTCAAATGAGATTCTAGATTTGATGACAAATTGAATTTGACACTTGGTTTCTGATGTCATTTCGGTGTGTCAAATCATGGAAGACAGATTTTCTCTCAAATAGTTTGGAAGGCCTACGTAGAGTATTATTTAACTGACTATAGAAACACACAAATATTTCTATAGGAATTTGTACATCTGTTTGATTGAACCCACATCAGACTCGTGACCATCAATTCAATTTAAAATCCTAAAATCCAAATTTCACGGTACTGATTTTGGTCAAATGAGTAGATAACCAATATTTTAGAATTTTTTTAATATGAAATATTTTTTGAGTGACATGCTCATCCAATTCAAGGAGTTTTAAAAAAATTCAAAAATGTATAAAGTCTTGACTGCCGAAATCGTGAATGACAATTATTTGGAATATATAAGAAATAGACGCTAGGGTGAAGGCAGACTATTGTTTTTATTCAATCCTTGTAACTGTAATTCCTGGCCTGAACTAAACATTTTGACAGTTTTTCTGAAGAATCAAGTAAGTTTTCAAAGAGATCGAGCGTCACCCTTATAAGCTTCGTTTGCATTACTCTCTTCATACCTCTCACCCCTTTTCCTCAGGCTTTGGGATATAAAAACGGTTTGTGACCAAGTCAATCGCGAATATGCAAGAATATATCCTCGCTTCAAAGTAGGAACATTTTAGAGGCAGAATATCTAATGAAATCAGATCGATATGAAGCAATGATTGTTAGTAAGCGAACTAGCCGAGATGTTCCCACTTTTTTTTTTTTTGGTTAATATAGAGAGCGCTTGTTACACGGTTAGTGAAAATAAACCGCTCTTAGACTTTGGAAGCAGTATTCCAAATTTAAACTTAAAGAATTTAAGTTGGCAGCGCTGCTTTCATTGACAGCCAATTTGTGATTTATCCTTAGTCTGGTTTGCCATTTCATCATGAACTGACACACACCTGAACAAAGCTTGCAAATTGTCGTACATTCGGTGAATGAACTCTAAACGAGATTGGTGTTGATCCAGATTCTCACAAGAAATGGCTACGTCAATAAGTAAAATTGCCGCACTTGGAGTGTAAATAATCCTCAAGCCAGAAAAACTGAAAGCTTAATGGCCTGATAGAATCATTGGATTCTACTTTTTTAAGAACAATGCCAGCCATTGGTTCGTATCGCCGTGATCTCGGGGAGTATGTCACACAGCGCATCTCACAATTATTTTTTATTGATTTCTCGTTTTAGACCTATGTTTTGGCTTCCAAGATCGAGTGATTTAACACCGCCAGACGATATTCTGCGGCCTGTGGGTTCTACACAGAAATATTTATAATCCTAAATGATGCAAAGAGTGATCGATCTCAAGACCAACCTGCATTCGACCCAGGTGCGGTGGCCATATTCCAAAAATCATATTCAAATACAAACTGCAAAGAGTTGTCTTTAAAAAAAAGTGAAGTTTATGACAATTAGAACAATCAACCTGTGTTTTAATTCATTTAATTTTTCTACACCCTTAAAAAAAAACATCCTTTATTTTTATTTACCAAAGTTGAAATAACTTTAAATTTTACTCTGTACCCTTTAAACCTCTAAAAAAACTCTTCCTATTATGCAATACTTTGAAATTATACAATTTCTACAGGTTCTACTAAATCAAGTTATTTTAATAAAACCCAGGATGTTTTGTTTTACTTATTTTTTAAAATTCATTAAATTTGCATATTGTTGTTGTTTCTGAAATCCAAAATTGAATAAAATCTGCCAAACAAGATTGCTGAGGGAATTTTAGGGGTATTAAACTTGCTAGCAAAAGCACATGTGGACAGTTAAGCAAAACCGTAGAAAATGTTTTGATGATAAGCAAAGTTGAAGATTTGGTTAACGATGTATCATTTCATAACTCAAAATGTTTATATTTTAGTCCGTTTCCTTGAATCAAAAGTTGGTCTTAAGAGTTGTTTCAGAAAAAACTCCAATCATTTCTAAATTTAATATCTTTAAACAGTTGCGTAGCTCAATATATTAATCTAAATACAAAATCTAAACAACTACATCATAATAAATTCCTAACCTGAATTATCGACTTTTGAGTAAAAATATGCGGAACACAAATCCAACCAGACAACAAGCAAAATCTATCTTTTTTTGTTGTTTCACTCTCAAAAGGCTGATCACGTTTCACTATCTTCGAGACATGCTAAACTAAGCCAAGCCAACTTGTATACGAAATTGAAGGCAGTACATAATAAATGAATCCATGGTAAAACATGAAGTGCATCATTCGAGCATGCTTTTCCGCATATAAAATAATAATAAAAAAATATTACAAAAAAACCCAAAAAGGCCAAAACACAGAATAGTTTCTCCGAAAAAAAATAAAAGATACTTTCTCAAAAAGCAATGCAAATAAAATTCTTTCACACTTTTGCAGATCTTAATCTTAACCGAACCATGCCCCCTCGTCAGGAAGTCTGATATCATTTAAGAAACTCTGCATGCGTTTTGAACGAACTCTTTTTAAACTTTTTCATTCAATTTTTAAGGCGAAATCGAAAATTTTGACACAAATTTGGACCAAACCAAGTTAACCGGAAAAATTTCACTTTTACGTTTTTTAGGCGTTGTGTGCCGTAAAATCGAAAACACTTGTATGAATGTGTTGACATAACAGACAAACAAATACGTTAATAAAAAAATATTCAAATTTTGAAGCGAAAATGAAAGCGAAGTGGATAATGGATGCACTTTATAACACTTTGAGGGAGAGAACTCTACCTAGATTTGGACTTGTTTTGGAATCTTTTTGAGGGCCAAATACACTTGAAATAGCTATTTCATTTAATTCACTATAGAATTTTTATTCACAAATTTTTCAGAGAAGATACTTCTTGTTGTTTCAAATTCGCCCGATATTTCAAAAATATTAATTTGTTTATTTTTCAAAATGAAGAAAACACGATGAAAATACAAAACAAAAATTTATTGTTGTTTCTTCTTACTTGAAACGATCGCGACGACGACTCTCCGTGTAACTGAAGTCGAAGAAATCTTCAATCGTCGGTGTCGAGTTGAGATACTCTTTCTGATGTAGCTTGTAGATACTTTTTTCTGTATAGAGATACTTTTGAATACCTAAACACTATAAACAAGTCGGGCTAGAGCGGCGGATGTATCTCTCGCTCTTGGCTGCGGTAGACGGTTTGTTCATATTGCGGTTGGCCAGTATGTTGTAGGTATTAAGGCCACAAAATTGCAACCAACAACCAGTTAGTAGTCTTGTTGGATACCTTTTTTTTTCATCATCATTTCACGACGTTGCCGTCGACGTTGCTACTTGTTATCACTCTCTTTTTTTTTTTGGTTAAGATTTGTTGTTGTTTTTGTATTTTTTTTTTCTTCTCTGGGATGAAGTTGGAACCTAGTTTTTGGTAGGTTTTAGAAAAAAAAAAACAGAATCACTTTTGAGTCTTTTTTCCGATGAGAGATTTCTAAATTTGAATACACACGTGAATTTGGGCCTATCGAAGCAGTTAGGAGGGCTTAAATGGGGGATTCGCTGATGCGCAAACAGTTTAGAAGCCAAGGCAAGGTAGCTAGCTATTCGAGTCTATAATATGGTGTAGTGAATAGTGATGGGCTTGGAGATAAGCTAAGTGCAATTGACAATACATACTCCATCGCCGCGCCGCGCCGTGGCGGAAGATTAATTGTTTTGTATTTAGCTATGCTCCAAAGCCGGATGAAGGCGAATATAGTATTGAACTTCATTGTGATGGGTGAGGTGGAAACAGGTGCAGAATTTTGATTATTGGGTGGTGATAGCGTGGACATGGAATGCTTACAAGGTCGTGCTGGTGATGGATTTCAGTTCAAAAACGTGAAGATTTTTTCGATGTGTGGACAAAAAACGAGGGTGAGAAGACAATTGATTCGGAGTAAAAATTCATATTAAACGGATTAGCTGAAACAAAATGGCAGTCATAAGAATGAGTACCTATTTTTAAAAAATGGTCTCTTATCCGGAGGCTTGTTTAAGTTTTCTGATGTCAAATCCGAAACGTTAACCAGAAGTGATGTCAGTTGATTTCAGAGTTAGGGGCTCAAATCATCGCCTCACATTTAATGCATTTGGTAAAATCGAGAGATATGATCATTTACTTTCTATAAAACTGTTCAAAGATCGATTTCGGTTTTCGATGAAAAAATCCATCGAAGTCATCACTTGTAGAACAAAGTCGTACTGTTCGTCCTGACTCCTATGTGCGCGTTAGCGTATGTCTTCAGCTGACCATTCATCAGCGTTGCAATTACAGGTGAAGGTGAGGGTGACAAATATTCGGATTATTAGAAGATATTCGGATTGAGCAAATCCTTTTTGCCTTTCACTTAAAAAAGAACAAGAAAATATGAAGGTGTGCTTGGTAAAACTGGTTAAGCAAAAATCATAAGGAATCTCCCAGATTTGTTGATTCGTGTTGTCTGTTGATTTAAGCGCGTGAAGAGAGACGAGCTAAATCGAGCCATGCTATTATTCGGCATCCCTGCTAAGATCGATTGAAATTGCAGAATGACTGTGAAGATGTAATGCAATTCCCACCGCTGCAGCAAACCCGATTACCCCGGCACCCCGCACCACTGATTTGTACTGCCATCCAATTCCAACTACCTATACCATAGGAATAGGCGAAATCATTTATCATGCATGAAGAATTACATCATAGTTACAGGTATTTTTAACTTTTGGTGTTATAATTCACATTTTCTTCTTTCAGAAATATTCCATAAGTAGAAGTGCAATTTGTATGGGAAATCATTTCATTAATATGACATTGTAAAAAATAGCATTGTGTAACGCCATGTTAAGAACGTCGGGCCCCTATAATTGTTGAGCCGATAAGATTTTAAATAGTTATAACTTATAAGTTAGTTTTAGGTCAAATTGTACATAAAACAAATTGAAAAGTAGAAAGTTCTTAATCTAAAAACAAAAATAATGGGAAATCAGACTCGACCTTCCTACCAGTGGCAGAGGATTCTATTACAAATAGAGTACCGGGAATAGAGATCTCGCGAATGTACGCTGCGGGGAGTACCAGCAGAAGCCTAACCATAACCAAGTTTTTAAATACAATTTGATACCGACCGTTTATTGTCGTGGAGCGCTTCGTTTGGGAATAAAAAATATTGTTGTTTCGGAGTCCAACACTCTTCAACCTGAGTTTTCGCTTTCTTTTGGGAACAACCCTGGACATCGACGAGCTAACCTCAGCATTAGTACGAAAAAACATCACAATCTTGGCTATGCTGATGATAGATGACATTGACATCATCGAAAGAATGATGAGAGCTCTCAGTAGAGCATTGCACGTATTGATGTGGAGTCATCGCTATTTATAATACGACATTTAAATTGGTGGTCCTTTCTGTTTCTGACATTTACTGATGAATTGCATATATTTATATGAGCTTGCAGTTTTCCTTGCGCCTGCTTGGTATTTAACCAATATTTTATTTAGAGCTTGGGTTACCCTCTGTACGAGTATTATATAAAAACACAAATATTTATATCTAACATTGAGAATGAGAAACTAAAGCAACCTTAGTTAATGATATTGCAAATTTCGCGAATTCATCAATCTTTGAAGCATCTTGAATTTCAAATTTTACATCTGCATACCGATACCGAATCACTTAACCGACACAAACTTCAAGTTCATGGCTAAAATGTCAAATGAAAGATATAATAATTACCATTTCGGTCATTAATGAATGTTTGTGCAACTCCAACTTCATCATTTGCTTAGTTCCTTTTCGCAACTCAATATTTCTCATGCTATTGGTTAATAATTTCATAATTATTATTTCCAAATTATAAAATGTCAAAGCACCTGCCAGTCAAGGTCAGAAAAAAGAAACGAACAAAAAACTCCTCTTCTATACCATTTTCCGCTTCCCTACGAAGCAGAGCGTCACAATTCAAAAAAGTCAAAAAAGAAAAAAAAAATATGTAATTAAACCTATAAGAGTGCCTTACACGAACCAAAAATTGTTAGACCAGACAAATCATTATTTACGTTTTGTGTGAGTTTTTATTTTTCAATGAATAATTGGGGCACTACCTCGCCGCTCGCCGTGGCCTGGTCAATGTCATTTGAAATGCTTCAAAACCTTATTAACCTCAAACGTTTTAGTGGGTCATTTGGTTTTTGATTCCTATACCTAACCCCATACAATATGGAGAGAAGTCGTAGTTCGGAACTCTTCAACCAAATGATAAAAGTATGATTGAGCCATAAGCGATGTTCTGCTCAATAAAACTTGCAGTTAAATGGAATTATATAATATTTTGTTATGATTTTTGAATCAGTTCATGTATGAGGTAATGCAAGTGCAGGATTTTGATTTCAGAACTTAAACGCATATACTTTTAATGGGAGTATAAATTATTGTAACCTTAGCGAGCTGATGCTGTTATATAAATAAAAGACAAGAAAATCTATAAACTTCATTTGAAACAAGCAAGTCTGGAATTTAGTACTAGATTTTTGAGTTTCCGAAATTTCGCTTATACCTATTTGACCCAATTCTTTCTTCATTCCGTGAAGTGAACAGGTGAATAGCAAAACAGTTAAGCGGATTGGTGAATTCAAGGTTAGGTTAGATAAGGTTTAACTTTGTGCGTTCTTTTTCAACCATAGTCAACAAGTGTTAACAATAGTCAACAAAAAGGCGTTTTTTTAACAAAAATTAGTTGCGATTCGTAAAGATATGACGTCATAACAGCGTTCCTAAACTCACGTTGAAGTGTCAAATAGTAACGATTTGTTAATATTTCCAACTCACCTCCATGATATGAGTTGAGATTGTTGATCTGTCAAATTGGACGTTTTGTTTTAAACAATTCAAAGTCTTTATTAAAAATCAAAACTTCTGCATTAAAGTCGTTTCCGAGTACGCCAAGTCTCACAGCTTGTCTACCTTTGATACAGTGTCCTCTGCTGTTAGAGAAAATCGATTTTTTTTTTAAACCAAAATAAAACCTCCACTATCACCATTATTGTCGCCTAGAACAGGCTACAATAATTTGGTTTAACGAAATTTAAAAACAATAATTAGAAGTAGATCTACTCCTTTCGGAGTATAGTCCGAGCCCTGCTTATGGATATATCTTCAACTTTTAATTCGTTTCTTGAAATTGTTACCATAAACGAATTTTGGAATTTGGCGGTATTTCACGGCACCATTGTGGTGGTCTCCACTATTTTGTCATTATAAAATAGCAAATTGGTGATGCCTTCACCCATATATCAGTTGCAGTGTTATTATATAAACACTTATAATGTGCCTGTTATCAGCTTCCCTATTTTAAACTACATAATAGTGCAATTATTCCTCCTTGAGGTACACTGATTTTGTTACCTGATTATTCGAGAGTATAGATAGGATATCTAAATTTTGCTTTTTTTTTAAACTTAAGGTTTTTAACTAATATTGCCAATCAAAGCGTTTCCAGAGAACCGAGACCTCCTATGAAAAGGTATACAAATGATTTTTTAAAAATTTTTTGTAATGGCGGCATGTTCGCCGTTATTACACCGCACAGTGTCTATTCCATTCCAAGTAGTAGGTTAGGGCTTTCAAAATGCACTTGATTATTCTTCTTTTAGTTCCATGAAGAATGAATGAATGTCCCAAGATGTTGTTACCAAAGCCATTTCTCTATTTGATCAAAGCTCACAAACTCATTCCCTTCACTTTCTTAAATTTTTGATTTGCAAAATCATTCAACTTCTTCTGTGGCCCCAAAAGATGAAGGCATGCAAGTTGCAATATATGTAATTCTACCACCAAGACACATTCATTAAGCATTAACACACATATCCATGCATTTCCAGTGTAAGCAAGCAGTAAGCACCTTGTATGTTGACTACGAACACAATTTGATTGCTTCTGCATTGCATGTTTCATGAGTGGTTTTGTGCCTCGCCTGCTTGCTGCATGCTGCATAGCACGCTGGATGCTGCATCTTATTCCTAGGTTACACCAACAACTATATGGACCTAGAGGTAAGAATGAAATCTCAAGAAAAACCTGAAAATCAACTTCAATCTTGCACAGATACGCAGTGAACTCGCGCTACTACAATACAATATGGCGACGACGTCGGTGACGGCGGGCGCGGCGGGCGGATATGCGATGGCGATGGCTACAATGGTTGTGTAGCTTGATTTTATGTGCAATCTGGAAAAAAGTCTACTCGCAGTCTGTTGCGCGATCATTTTGTTGCGAAACATTTGCAACTTCGGCCCTGTTGTTGAAAATGGAAACGAAATAAACAACTGCAAAGCAACTGCAGCTGTTTGTTGTAAGTTTTTTTTTTTGCAGGAAGAGAAGTAGTTGACTTTTTGTTTTATAAAAATTAACGAAATAAAAAAAAAAGCAACAAATCTCACTCTGATCTATCCGCATGATTAGATTCGATTTTCACGAAATTAGATCGTTGCTTTGATTCTTTGTTGTCATTCTCTAACATGGCGGTGATTTATCAATTTATTTGACTTTTAGGTTTGACAGATGTAAGTGAATTGTGTCATCGTTTTAAGAATCCCATTTCCAGAGTCCGTGGACGCATTTAAAAAGTCTTAGATACAAATATGACAAACCTAACTAAAAGCAACCCATCATTAACGGAATGATCCATACTAAGACGTCCGTGACTGACCGAATACAAAAACATTCATATTATGTGTGCCCATGAATGTGTGCCTACAATAGTGGATCGTTTTGTTTTGTTAACTTTTCAATAAATTTTGCTAACGCACGTAAGCCAACTCTCTCGTGATTGCATTTAACGTACGAAAATGTGACAGTTTACTATACTGGATAACTGGATATGAGCAAAACACATGTTTTCTTTTGACAGATACTTCCGCGGACTGTCATGCCGTCTATTATGTCTGACGTGTTCATTTGACAGAATAGAAACGATCGCTGAGTTCAATTCTGACACTTAAGCTTTAGTTCTCATTATAGTCGGCATTTAACGTACGAAAATATGACAGTATACTATACTGGATATGAGCAAAACACATGTTTTCTTTTGACATATACTTCCGCGGACTGTCATGCCGTCTATTATGTCTGACGTGTGTTCATTTGACAGAATAGAAACAATCGCTGAGTTCGGTTCTGACACTTAAGCTTTAGTTCTCATTATAATCGGCTCTTCAGCATTGCCGGTAATAACAGAAATGTATTTCTTCGTAAGAAGATTAAGTCTTGAAAAATTTTGTCGTTTTTCGGCTAGATGCAGGATTCCCCCCAGTTTTTGATCACTCTACACGCAAATTGTTATGATTTCGTCGTTTCTTGTGTTTACCGCTTAAAAAAGTACATAAAAACATGTCTCTAGACAAAGCCTTGCACATACATAATGTATATTTTTTCTATAGTTATATTGAGATGCAGAACGAAGGGGGTATGCCATCTAGTGAGAATTTGCAGAAGCAAATTATGATTGGGATTATGATTTACAGAAAATTGGACATTGATTTGAAGAAGCACAAAAAAGAAGGCTGTAAGAGGTATTTTTGACGATCCAAACCGTCTTTCAATGACAACGAAATTTCGATTAGACTTGAACAAAAAAACTGGAAATGTTATTCGTCTCATATAATATTGCCATCTTTTTCAAATTGAATTTTGAAAAAAAATTAGTAAAAATGACATCCCATCCAAGCTCCTGAAGTGTAACAGTTTGAAAGAACCCAATTCACACACATGTGACTATTGTTGAAGCTGATAGTATTTCGTGGAACGCCGCCATATCTGATACCCAAATGCTTGACAGCTAAAACAAAAATGGATTATCTTGAAGATGTTGACGTATTTGAATTCGAAGCAGCTGTTTGGACCCAATTTCAAACTGTAATATTCAAGATTGTACTCTGGTAGGAAAATATAAAGCTTTTTTCGTGTTTTCAAGAATTTAAAAAATATTGTCCCTATGTACCTACAAACTTATAATGGAGTTCAAATCTTTATTTCATGTATGAAACAGGAAGAATTTAACACGAACCGAACACAAATCTAGAAAAAAGAAGTTGACACCCGTAAAAGGGCTTCTTACAAAAAGCTTTACATTTAGTTTGAAAAAAGCTAACATTCTTAATATTAGTTCGGTCTTCCCATTTCCATTTATGTTCAAATGTATGCTTCTTTCTTATAGTTGTGGTAGTGTGTGTATAAGCATCAATTAAATTCAATAAAGAACTTTAATTGTTGCAATTCGCCAAGAAATATTATATTATTTATTTTTTTAATCGGAAAATTCCGTTTTGTGAATACAAAATATTTTTTAAATAATTTCCGTGTGACTTGTCACGTAGGTGGTCTTCTAGCAAATATTGATATTTTCTGCTCCGCGAAAGAACAGACAGATTCTAAATATATTGATGAGTAAGGAAAGAAATATTTTGTAAAATATTTTTGTATTCCTTTAATTTTTTTTTTTAATAAATACCAAAGTACTGCGTATTTTCATCAAATTTTCATTCAGAAAACAATTTTTGTAAGAAGACACTTCACAAGTCTCAAATGCCAGTCATACCTGAATCAAAAACAACATATTTTATTTTACCTGTATTTTTCTATGTGAATTTTTAATTTGCGAAATTTATCGATTTGTATGCCTTAAAGGCAAAGTAGTATTTATTTATTACTTTTTCTAGGAAAAAAAAAACACAAACACAACACACAAAACCAAAACACACATTTCAAATCAACTCAAAAATTATTTCGATCTTATGATACTTGGTTGAGTGAGTGTATTAGTGTCTGATATTTCTTTTTCGGAAGATTTTCTAATAAGTATGCTAATTGAATACAGTTTCTCTTACAGCTTATTGATAGTTAAAATGTAAATATTATTCCCTTTGAATGGGACAGTTTCTGTGAATTACTATGACCATAGAAACACTCTGTAAGAAGTTGGGGACGTATATAGTTATATAACCTTAGGTCCATTTTCCATCAGTTAGCTGATATACTTTGTATACGTGTGGTTATAAAAATTTTAATTTAAACTTAATTAAGAGAACGACTTTGATTAAATCTTAGAAAAATAGAATGACTCGACGAATTTTTGTTGAAGACACTGAAAATATAAAAATTTCATCATAACATAGAGAAGATACTTTTGTTTTTAAAATGGTGACACCACTGACTGGTTCCATTTTGTCTGCAAAGAATATAGCTAGACATATGATTTTTTCGTGGTTTCTAACGTACAAAAAATACGTTCAAAAATACATGTTTTCTTGTGGGACCATGAATTTATAAAAATTTCTTTATCCTATACCGGAATTGTATAGTCTTGAATATTACATATCGTGGTATGGAGCTTAAATTAATTGAAAGTTTTGAACTGAACACTAACTTATTCACCAGATAATTGGAATCATGGCTAGGCATAGATTGAGTCATTGAATATAACAAACATACAAAATTGAAGTAATTTGTTGGACACTAACATTTTGGAGAGAGTTAAACGCTCTCGGAAACTTCTTTTTGCAGGGTTTGAAAATACTAAACTTCTAGAGCCTAAAGCACTCTTGAAAGCAGATCCCGACTTGGAAACCAGAATTTTGTTTCCACTTTTTTGGAAAACGAAACCTTTCCAAGAGAATAAAAGTTATTTTCAATGAATTGAAGAGGGGTGATCTCAAGAATGTAAATAACTGGCCTATTATCACCACTTTGTCTATATTTTCAAAGTTAATGGCAACTATTATTTTAGAGAGGATAAAGTCTAAGATCAAGTCTACGCAAGAGCATGACTTTCCAGTGGTCGGTCATATATTGATCATATTTAAACCCTGCTAATTATCCTTCAACAATCATTGAAGTATCAATGACCACTCACCTCATGTTACTCAATTTTGGAAAACGTTTCGATCACGTTAATGGGAATTTTATCTGGAGATAGCTTGAGTTGCAAATATAATAGAGTCGTAGAACAGCAAGTTGTGCCAGTTTGCTCAACGATTTCGTTTATAATTCCAATTCATGATGTTATGACCACCACAATGATGAAAATGAAATCCAAATGTGTCACTATAGCTTCAGAAAGTTGACAAAATGGGGAAGATACTGATTTGAGTATTGATTTCATAAAAACTCTAAATGATATTGTGGAACTAAAGACAGTGGAGAAGGTCACTCGGTCTAACTATTTGGCCACTCCATAATGGAAGGGGACCTAGATCTCAGCAATAAACGATCTAAAGCTGTTTGTGATTCCGGAATCCGTTCTCCAGTGTGAAACCAGAAAAATGTTGCATCAAACTTATATTTGAAACTCTTTTAATCCAACTTGAAAATGGTTCCTGTGAAACGTGAAAATTCTCTGCAAATGGAACCGGTGGCTGCAAACGGTGTCCAACATGGCATGCTATTGGACAAGCTAAGAAGATGATGTTGAAGAAATCTGTGTTCCAGATTTGCCAATCAAAATCCTGACATCTTCAAAATTATGATCAAGCTAATAAACCAAAGCAGAGCACTAGTATGAAGGAATATGAAGATTTTTTAATGCCGATGTTAAGGTTAAAACCTTGTCCATCAAATGCAAAAATACGTTGATTATCGAATTTTATGGAATTCAAAGCCGAAGTGCTGATTTTAGTAAAAACTTATCACAAATCACTTTACTATGACAATTTAAATAATTTGACAACATGGCCTGAGAAATAATTAATAACTAAAATCTTACTGCCAACATAAGACTCTGTGGATTATTTTCTTTAAATAATTAAAACGTAAGGTCAAAGAACTATGACTTAATAATTAATCACAGCCACATACAATGCAAGGTAAAATATTAAAAAAAAAGATGGGCATTTAAGATCATGTGATCTTTAAAACCTTCATGCGAATTTTATATTACGTTTAACGTGTAAATGTTTTTTGTACCCAATAAAAATATGAAGGTATCTCTTCCTTAATGAGCCAAGTACTCAAAACTAAAGTTATAAATTGTTTTCAATGAAAAATACCAACAACCTTCAACACAAAAGTTAAATTACTTGGCACAAAATAAAAGATTTTATAAAATTATACCTACGAAATATGCGACAACACTTTCAACGCGTGCAAAAGGGTTATTTGAGTAAGCAATTAAATAATAATTAAATTTTTTGTATCGAAATATTGTTGACAATTAAAAAATTGTGTGTAGCATTGGAATTCGAAGATGTTTTGAAATATGTATGTATTTGGTTTGTTAGACCTTCCATAAGCTACTACTGATGGCTTACATCGTTTAGAACGTAACTAAAAAAAAAATGCATATATTAAAATGAATTTAAATCGAAGTATTGAAAGACTTCAAAGTTCAATCACCTTCACTTTTAAATCAGCACTGCACATTTAAATTCTCGATTGAGCCCCCAAATGGAATGATTAAACATAAGGAAGCTCGTTGTTGAACTCTTTCGTTTTCATGCTAAACAAAGTTAACCAAAAGCAATTATTGTATTCATTGTTCTTTAATAAAAGTATTTTTTTTTGACATTGAATCGCCAGTGAATACTTTGTTTTTGATCAAAAAGGAAAACTTGAGTGACTTGGCTGAATGAAATCCTTCATAGGTCCTTCACTTCTCCTCCCTCATGCATTATTGTCATACTTTAAGTGCGTCTCTTTTGTACCTCACTTTTGATGCAAAACGTGTGTAAAATACAAATTAGCATTATTTGTGTTTATTATACAAAGAAAGCTGTTGCACACTTAAAAGTGATAACAGTCATACTGAGTTTATATATGTATGTACTAAGTTGTAAATCCCAATAATTCTCAGTTCGTAAGGTGAGTCGTGAGTGAGTATACAATACAACATGGACTTTACAATGGCTAGTACACACTTAAATGACGCAAAACTTTTTTTGTGGCATACAATAATGTTTAGTATAGCTTACCGGATTCTTTGAATTGTGCAGTGAATTCAAATTAATTTCTAATTTGAAGTCAACATAGAAAATAACATTAAAGAATGAGGACTGGCGATGTGTACATCATACAGGGTGATACCTATACATTTTTGTGATGTCAATAAAGTGCGTTTGTTTTAATAATTTTTTTTTTTTGTGTTGAAGTGAATTTGTTTGATCTCATTATTTTTCAGGATGCATATTACAAGGTGCAATAAAAAATATAATAAGAAAAAAATTGATTGTAGACGTATATGCTTATTTTGGATGTATGCTGTATGTATTATTAGAATTGAAACTTTTTTGAGATTTTAAAATATTCAAAAATAGAAAAAAAAAACGCTTCTCTTAAAAATTTGTATTTTTGAAATAGGCATTCCAAATTACAATAATACCATGTCATTTTTTAATCTGGTTACAAAGCATGGTGGTAAAATTTGAAGTACCCTGTATTATTGTTTTATTTCAAAGCTTTTTCGACCGTGAAAACTATATTTACAAAACTATGTGTTGCTTATATTATATTAATAGGATGTGTAATATTTATAGAAAAGTTTTCATTTAAATCAATGTCAAAAGTTTAAGGAGCATTAATTATGAGCAGATACACTGGACATTAAAATGATCACGTGTAAGTTTTAATGGATGGTCGCAAGGAGGATCCCGTGAACTAACACACTGCCATCGAAATCTGATTTATCAAACAAGTTTTTTTTTTGTAAAGACTGTTTAGAGCTTCATTGCAAGGAGACGGATTTGTTATCGGACAAATAGCAGCAAAAACGTCTTTTCAAATTATATATGGAACAATTTCCTTACTTCTTGTATTCCAACGGGTAGTGTTATTTCTTGATCCTAGAGTTAAAATGAAAATAATACCTAACGGGAGCCTATCATATAAATACCAAAGTACAAAGTTTAAAGAAAATGGACGAATCCGTTTAAGTTGCAGAAGCGGAAAAGACAGAAAGAATTTTCGGACGCATTTTTTCAACTTGCCCAATCTTCGGAACGCAATGTTTGGTTGAAAGTTGAAAAAGATAGAATAAATAAAATGTTTGTACAACAGCTCTGAACATTACTGGAGCCTAAGTGGATTACACTCTCAATAAAACCTGTATATGTTCATTACTATTCTGCAGGAATAGAAGGGACCTACCGTAAGCAACCGATTCCAAACTGCTTAAGAGATGCATTCTTTTCATAACAACACTTATTCTTAAAAGATTTGTTTTTTTCCTCGAAATAGACAATATCTCAAAAAAAGTAACAGCCAGGGATCAAACCCGGAACTTTCGACGATTCACACACACTATATTACATTCGCAACAACTTGGAGTCTTCTTTTTCCAAGTCGTGCAAATCGACTTACAAAATTTCTTAACCCCTTTAAAATCTCTTTGTTGCTTGACTAAAATTATTTCGGGAAAACATGTTTTAACCCTTCAAGATCAAAGATGGCAGGGCGATTGGGTAGCTTTACCATGCTTATAATCTCCACTTTCAATACGCTTTGGAAGGGAAGAGGTAATCACAAGTGTAAAAAAACTCTACTTTTATTCTTTATTATGCCATAATGATATTGGTCGATAAATAAAAAAAAGTTCTTCTCATATTCGTTTTGTTCTTCAGAATCGAACTTAAGAATTTAAATGTTTTTAGCCAGTTGTCTATGCTAAGTGTCAATCCAAAGCAAGCCATTCGAAACCATTGTACTGCTGGATATCAATTCAAATACATACACACGTTTTTCTTTTAGACCTCAAATTCAAAAGAAAATCAACCAACTTTCCTCCAAAGAACTGCGTCAAACAAACCAGTCCAACGAATATTTAAGTCATACAATCTTTTAAAAGCTCTTCAACGATCGTTATTACTTAGAAGCCTCTTAAGGGTATGCAATGCTTTGCATTACTTCATGCAAAAGCTTTTAAATGAGAAACTATAAACTCCTTAGCGTATGCAATACAATTAATGTGCATTCAAATGATCTGGCAAGAAAAATCAGCACAAACAAAAAAAAAAACCAGATGGAATGTTGATTTAGAAGATTAAAAGAATATCCTATTATATGTAGTTAAGAATAAAGTGTATGGCTTTAATTATTACTAATAGAACAATTTTAATTATGATGCTTAATAGTTTAAGTCACGTTTAATGTAGTAGCTAATAGATTTTTCCATTTCTGGCAGCATACCTACTGAAAATAGATGTTAAGTTTGTTTTTGGCTGTGTTTTAAGTGGTATATTAAATTAAACTTTTTATAAAAAATATATTAAAATGTAATTGAATAGTCTGTATTTAAAAAGACATTTATATTTATAGGAACATCTTCTAGAATATTGAAAATACTTATTCAGTCAGTTTTGTCCTAGTGTTTGATTTTTTTTTTTGTGATTCATTCACGACAACAGAAACTATTTCAGCTTCGTAGTTGTGTTAATAAAACCAAGTTCAAAGATCAAAACAGCAATGATTGACAGATGAACACTTAATCGATGCAACACGTAAGTGACATTCCAACTTGTTGTTCTGCAAACTACCGCTTTGTTCAACCTGTTCTGAGAGGTCGTATTTTTAAGTTCAATTTTATAAGATTTGTGAGTTGTGACGAAGATACAATTATATCTGTCCATCATTTTAAATGCATTCTAGATTTGTCACAATAATTACAATGCACAAAACAATTAACTATGAGTAATTTAACAACCCTTTCTAGATTTAATCAAATCATTCATAAATAATTAATGTGTGTGGTGAAGTATCTTAAAAAAATTAATGTTTGGATGTTATGAAAGATACATTTCAAGGTCAGTTGGGGAGTCACTTAGTAATGTTACTTTTTCTCAGTTTGTAATGTTAAACATCAAGCTTAATCATAAATAGTTGAACTTATTCATTTTTAAATGAAATATTTATTGAATACAACAACTTATGCATTTTTCAAATAGTTGCAGGAAAAGTGTTCACATTTTTGGCCATTTGATGAACAAATGAGGCTATTAGGACTTTGGAACTAGGAACGTGCTTTATCATTCTCAATGGAGATCGTCAGAGCATGAAGTTATGTAATATTATTGTGGTTTGTAATCAAATAAATCTTTTCAAATGGTTTTATTGTTTAACTTTCACTACTCAATATGTACTTCAAGATGTTATCGTCAATTAAAAGAAGATTTGAAAATCATTTAGTGAGTCAGAAAGATTTGTGTAATCATCGTCAAGTTACACTTAGATATAGAGTTAATTTAGTTAGAGTTGTCCGTTGATGGGCACTCAAAATAAAAGTTAATTTTTAAGTTTTAAATTTAACGATACCACTTGAAGTCCGTTGTGTTAGTTTTATAGAATTTTGTTTAGTTAAGTTTTTGTTTTTATATTGCAAGTTTTTCTTTTGATCGATCTTAAATTCTATCTGTGAAATTGTTATCCCACGACATTTTAATTGCAGCAAAAAAAAAATAATAACTTTCATTAAATTTTTTTTTATTAATCTTGTAGCAGACCAGAAGTGGAAACATTATGTATAGATATAATTAACATTAAAAATATTATCAACTACAGAGTACTTACACACTTCTGTTTTTGCTTACTTTTAAATGCTTTTTGGTCATAAAGTTGACATATCTGGTTTTTTTCATGACGTGTGTGAATTAAATTGAAAAATAAAAAAAAAATAACTTACATAAACGTAGTCCTTGGCCTTTGAGGTTGATATTCATTATGAGTATTTCTTTTTAATTCCTGAAAAGTAAAAAAAAAGAAACAATTAATACAAATTTATAGTTTGGCATTGTTTGGTTGTACATTTTAAAGTGCGATGTAAGAAATAAATTTAAGTAGAACTAGCAATTTAATTTAAAAGAAAAGATAATGTGACATGTTTTTAGTTTATATAAATAACGAGTGTTTTTTTTAGAGGTATAGAACTTTAAGTTGGCAACACTATTTTAACTGGCGGCCATTTTGTCAGCTGTCAAATGGTTTATTTCTAGTTTGGTTTAGCATTTTACAATGAATATACTGACGTCTTAACAACGCAAATTTTTTTTTTTTGCAAATTTATTTTGAAAATCATGGCTCTGTTCGAAATACTACCTATCCCAATTTTCATAACCGAATTTTGTTAAGCGATGAAGCTCACTTTTGATTGAATGGATACGTCAATAAACAAAAGTGCAGTATTTGAAGTATGTTAATCCTCAAGTGTATGTTGAGACACCGTTATCCACAAAAACTGACTGTTTGGTGGGTTTTATGGGTTGGTGGAATAATTGGTCCGTAATTCTTTAAAAACGATGCTGGCCAGAACGTAACATCTGTCAATGGTGACCGCTATAGAGAAGGAAACGTTGCGGTGAGCGCAAAATTTCGCGTTATGGCCATGTTAATTGGCGCTTCCAAGATCGTGCGATTTAACCCCGCTTGACTTTTTTCTGTGGAGATATGTGCAGTCGCTAGTCTACACCGATAAATCCGAAACGATTGACTACTTGGAGAACCACATTCACCGCGTTATTGCCTATATATACGGCCACAAATGTTAAAAAAGTCATCGAAAATTGGGCCTCCAGATTATTTTATTTGCTTAGCTTTGAGCATTTTAATAAAAGTTTCAAAAAATAATATATAAACTATAGAGTACCACAGGGTAGCCCTATGGGCGCTATCCTTTTTATATTATTTGTCAATATTATTCCACCTGTGTTGAGGCATTCAAATTAAGCTTAATGATGAAGTTCATAAGTTCAAGTCTGTTTTCAGTATTCGACTGTGACTAACTTCCTTACTTTTTTAACCAGTGCTGAAGACTTTAGCGAGTGAACATGAGCTGGATTGAATCTTTACAGAAGGCGTTCGATCAAACATAACACTTTGGGCTTCCCTGTAGGATTATGTGTCAACTGGATATATTCATATTTCCAAAATAGATCAAACATTGTCAAGTTCACTTTCTAATCCTTACATAAAAATAATGAGACAAAGCAGTCTCGGTATTTTTAAGAATAACTAAAAATGTTACCCATTTCTTAATTAAACAAGCTCATTAAGTATACTTTTTATAATATAATAATTATGTACAACGAGTACGAGATGGTTAACTTGTTGTACCGTACTCATAGCATTTAAGAATATCATAAACTTATCTTAAGAGAGCTTGAAATGAAACCACCTAACATCCAAGATTTACCCGTCTTTCATATAAATTGTATAATAAATTACACATACGCCTTGGTGTATACGAACTCCAAATAGTCAAACATTTATCATGTACCTACCCGAATGATTAGATGAAACATCTTTAATTGAACATTTTATTATTATGACGCCAACCTATAGTTGTAAAATCGCAGAAACAAGTTGTTTTCCAGATTCAAAAAACAATAACTTTGATGATTCATATTTAAAATTTAAGCGGGAAATTGTTAGCCAGGTTTCCCATTTTTTTCTTTTTTTTCATAGATTAAGCAATCACCTACTGTGCAGTGTCTTTTTACCTGGCACTCCAATGTTGCACCCGTGCAGGACCTGTTGGACAACTTACAGCTAAATTGTAGTGTAACTCTTGCTTTTAGTTGTAGCCTGCTATTTCGATAAGTTAATATAGTTTTGTATACGCTATACACACTGACTATAGATGCGAATAGCGAGTGGTCTCCTTGGAGTAAAGGCACTGCTTTAGTTTTATAAAACAAGTTTAGTTTTTGCACACGAAAATAAAAATTAATATGCATTTGTATCTGAATTTGAATCTGAATCTAAAATTGAAATTGTGCCAGGAACTGACCACTTTTCAAATGACGATGCCGACTGTCCAATTTACTTTAAAGTTTATCTCAAAGCTTTTTTGTGTGCTTATTGGATAGATTAGTGTATTTTTTTTTTTTTTGCGAAATTGCGCAACACTTGCATTGCAAAATAAAAAATGTCGAAAATCAAGTCAGAGTTTGTGGATTGGCATACCTACCTAAATTATTTGGGGTTCGGCCAACTTATTGAAATTCCAAATTAAATAAATTGAATTTGTAAATTTTGAAGACATGCTATAAACATTATAATGAAAATGAGTTAGAGGGAAATTGTATTGAAGCAAGTGCACTATAAAGAGGGGATTGGTAAGATATTTTCTTGGAGCATTATTTAACATCTTACTTCAGCAACGTTATAAGTCATAAAAAATAAAACGGCCTATTACCATGAAAATACAAAATATGTGTTCCAAGAATATTTTACGTTTGCTAATGATCTAGTTAGTCCTTACAAATGCGAAAATCTGGAAAATCTACAACTGGCCAGATCCACGCATTACGCCTGAGTCATACGTCTTATCAGCATAACGTAGAAGAATGCTCGATGTAACGATAAATTAGGAGGAATTCTGCTGAAACCTTCGACACCACCAGGAGACAAGGTAGATGCACTGTCATGCAGCTATTTCAATTAATGTGCTTGAAAAGGTTATACACAACAAGAATGCACTTACATCATGTACTTTAATCCGACTTGAGTAGAACGTGACCATTGAGATTGACGGGAAATAACTTCAAAGTAGCCAGTGAATTTTTCAACTGGGCATGGGCACTGCCAAAAATAAGGAAAACAAATTAGCGCGGAAATCCAACTTAGAATAGCTTTTCCTAACCATTGAGTGATTAAAGAGAAGAACCTAAGCATTGACCATTGTAGTGTAGCTTAGGATTGATGGTCCTGTCCATGCTACAGAGGAAGAACTATAGCCTAGTTAAGAAAATTCGAAGGGGCATATTTAGTATGGTTCAGAAACACCTCAATTTGTAGCGCTGTCAATAGACGGTTGTCATTAAGCAAGTTGAAGTGGCCCATTGAGGAATGGATGCATTTTTTTTCTCTGTTCACACATTCCAAACAAATTTTTGTATGACCAAATTTAATTTCGTCATGTTTCGAAATGTCAAATAATTTATAAATATTTAAATTACCACAAGCGTCAAAAAAGCAGTTTCTTGTGACATTTGAATAGACAACAGAAAATTTTGATAATTTATGCTTCGGTTGTGAAGTTAAAAGATTAAACTTTGTGACAAAATGATCGCTGTGTAGAATTATTTAAATTTGGCATTCAGAATTTAAAAAAAATCATATTGACATTTAAAAAAAAACAATAATAAAAATAAACCAAAATAACTTGTCCCTGCTATACATAATTAATTATTTTACTTATCTAATTTATGCTTAATTTAATATCAAATCAATGCAAAACATAGTCCTTGGCAAAAAAAAAAGTTACTATTCAAATGTTTTTATAACTAAACAACGCAAAAAAACTTATCAAATAAACTACAAATTCAAATTATTGAATATTTTGTTGAAGAATAAATACAAAATAATTAATTATAGAATTGTTGTATTTATTTTAAGTTGATAGTAAGCAAGTTTTGATAAAAAAAAAAAAAAAACATACACACAAACACAAACACATACACACATTAAAACAAATTGCGAAAAGGAAATGGCACTAAGCACCATTTTTGCATTTAATTAGCTTCCGCTCCAAATGGATCGGCAAAACCATAATAAAAAAAAAGAGAAACCTTCAAAACGAAGTTTAAAAATTAAGAAGCTTCTCTATAGTACCTAGTTTTTTTTTTTTTTTTTTGATTTCATGTTTCTAATTTGCCAATCAAACTTTAAAAAAAAAAATATTGCTTGCCCAATGACACAACATGACTGATCGTCGTTGTTCACAAAATGCCACCTCAAACTTTATTGCAAATAGAAATCCAAGATGGATTCGATTTGCTTAAACCTACGATTAAAATTCAGATAACATTGCGCTTAATGCTTGTGGTTTTAATGGCTGACGCACATCATCAAAATCCGACGTTCCAACAACGTCTTCGTTGCAAAAGTATTTTCGTTTTTTTTTGTTTTTTGGTTTCAATTCGGTCATCATAATTGATACCAAAAAGCTTCTTCGTTTAGATTGTAAATTGTTTGTGATATTTAATTATTTTTATTATTAACGGCTCAAATAAATGTCAGAGTATTTATATGTATTTATGGCTGCGTATATATAGATAAATGTGTGTAAATCTGTAATTAGTTTTGCAATTGTTAGAAGAAATATAAATAAGCTTTGATTGGATCTATTCAATCAAATTGTCTGTTGGCAACACTGCGGATTACAGAATAAACTCATGTATTACGATATGAAAAAAAGTATTTGAGGCTTCTTGCAGGTTCTCTAAAAGTGGTTGAAATAGACAGGAATATATATATATATTTATGTAGTCGCGTATTGTACACTGCCAGATTATCGAAGGATGAAATCGAAAAATAAAACCACAAAACTACCTGTTCGTAATCAAATGAGACGGAGTGTATAAAGAATCTACAGAAGTGTTGTGCAAGAATTTGAGATGACAGTGTTTATCATGCATGACTTTGGTTTTATTGACGAGGATACTTTTTCTGACTGACTTTTGTTTATAAGATTAAATTTAGCCTAAAAGATACTTCTGTGTTGGTGATCTTATCTTTTGATTCATAACACAGAAAATATGCTGTGGGTGCAACATCTCACCACCCATACAATTCAGTTAGTCAGCATAATGAAAGATAAGGTATAGAATAAAACTAAAATTGTAAAATTTTCAAGCACAGATCGTGGAATCCGCCCGTTTTATTTAGAAATGTTATCAAATTCATGAAGCATCATCCTTTTAAAGAATTAAAGATAAAGAGAAGAGTTTTAAAGTTGGTGTGGTAGGTCATACAAATCTAAAATTAAGAATTTAGATATCATCTTTCAGGGGCGTGGCTACCGCCCATTGTAAAAACCATTCTATAAAACTCATAGGGTACTTCTGAATTTGAATATTAACTTACGCTTATGCTTGAAGAACCAATTGACTGCGATTAAATGAAGTTTTAAAGACATTTACTGGCTGAGCACAATGGTGTAGCCGCAGCAGAAGTACGTAGCACTGTCAATGTTAAATGTACATAAATCGTATTAAACGGCTACGTAGTAGAAGCTGCAGCACAGGCACAGAGAGTAGCTGAAGTACAAGTCACCTCGACTGCTTCACTAACGTGCTGCGCTGCAAAGCCACAACAAACAAAAATGGCAGCCATGATTTTTTGTTTGAGTTCAGTGCTACACATTGTATTCGTGCATGCTGTTTAGTGCTTTAGTTTATTTTTTTGACATTAACTTTGACATTGCTACGTACTACTGTTGCAGGTACACCATTGTGCTCAGCCAGTTAATCAATGTTAGCCAATTTATTTCTAACTGTGATATTCTAAGCACACTATGGTCGTAGATCGCATACAGTTGCAGTACGTGAAACTTATTTTTAATTATATCAATTTTGGTATTTATTGTGATCGCATTTCTCTGGAAGCGAATAAGTAAAATAGGTACGAGATGATTCTATTAACTGTCATATTTTCGAGTTTGTGGTGCTAAGTTAAAACAACATTATCCCAATAAGAAAACCTTCAAAAACAAGATTCCCTAGTGTAAACTTTAACAACACAAAGTACTCTAAATTACAAAAATAATTTTTAACAGTGCTATAATTCTTCATTGTGAATTAATAATTATACAATGAAAGAATATGTTGTGAAATATTAGATCTTTTGCGTGTGAACAAAAAACGCTTTATTACACAATCAAAATTATACGAACATATATAGTTGAATTGAGACTTCAAAAATACAAAAAGTTTCAAAGAGAGTAGTATTAGCCACAAGTTAAGTTGGTGAAATTATTTGTTCTATCAAAATACTAAAACAATAGAAAAACTATTTGTAGCTCCTGCAAGTTTCACTCCCAACAAAATTGAGGGCCTGTTAATTTTCAAAACTCTGAGAGCTGGGTTTGAAGCGACTTTACCAAGATTCGTTTGCATCAACGTTTTTGTCCATTCAAATATCTTGAAACACAAAGCTTAAAACGGGACGAGGAAAACAAAATCTAACAAAAACATAAAGTACACAATTCAACAATTCAAAATACCAGAACGAAAAAGCATTGTTGTATACAATCGTCTTTCGCCGCGCCGTTCTATAAACCCTTCGTTTATTAATCCACCAATTTTGTTTCCGGAGATGTCATGTATCTTAATTTGATAAATTTATGATTATGGTCAAGTGCAATACTTTTATTTAATGCCTGAACTATTTGCTTAACTGACCCAGAACTTTTGATAACAATAAAAATTATTGGTTACCCTCGTTTATGAATATCTTCTTTTGCATGTTTTTTAATTCTTCTTTTTGCCAATCTAAATTATTGTGCATGTAGTTTTTTTTTTTCATTTAATTCCATAGTATTACACGTCTTTCAACCTGATTAAATTAATCATATACTTTTAAGCTTTATAGAAATGAATCAAAAACCAACCATAAATTCAATTATCGCAGTGCGGCAGAGCATAAGGCCGATAAAATTCAACTTGCGGTTCCCCCAAATTAAAACTAAATCAACTTTACAATCTCATAAAAGAGCGTAGACCTTCCTTTTTTGAACAAGTTTTTTTTTTATATACAAGTATAGGAGACATATATAAAGGTATATGATTTAAATGACATTATTTTACAATTATAGAGTAGGTATATAACTAGATTTAATGAACCATGACACTAAACAATCTAGCGGAATAAAACAACTTTAAACAACAACACACATACAGAGAAAAAAAAAGACTTGCAGAATTACTCTGAAGTTTCTTCAGATATAGTACCTTGATGAAGTTTCTATGGAACTGCCTGCATTAAGCATGCCTCCAAACTGGAACAAGACACAAAGTGTTGCATAAAAAACTAACTAAATAATGCACTAAAGCGTAGTTTTTTTTGTACTTTTATGCAACTGCAGCGGTATAGCGATGATAAACTAGCGAAAGTGACAGGAAATACTTTTTGCTTGAATTATAAAAAAAAACCATTAATGCATCTACAGCGAGTGAATTTACTAATTGACAAGATAAATAGCTAAAAGATATTCTTAAACTTGCTACTTATATTATTATGACACTTTTGACACACTAAGAGTAGAAAGAGATCTCCGAAATAACGCAATCAAAAAAAGTTCCATGGATACCCTATTGTGTTCCTAGAATTTTCAAGCCGATAAAATCTATTGTTAAGGTTGGATCAAAAAATTCGCATCGCCACCTCTATCGCCATCGCATCAGCGAAAGTCGTTCATGATGAATGAAAAACAGTATTTCCGGTCAGCCATTGTATTTCAATGGGTATCATAAAAAAATCTTAAATTTGGTCAAATTATTTGGAAAAAGAAGACACCGCAAATGTGTAAATTAAATTGTTTTTATTTTGCTTTTTACTGGCAATGGCGTCTTTGACTTGGACACTCTCTCCATCATGATATTAAAAATGTTTCTCTGGAATCTTTTTTTTTTTTTTTTAGTTAACTGATGAAAAATTAAATTGCCAAAAAGAACAATGAATACTTAAATTAAATTTAGACCGAGTAATTTAATTATGAGACAGTTGTGGTCTAGATTCAATCATCATCAATCAATCACTGATCTGATCATGAAAAATTATTCAATTGCAAACGTCAGATGTCAGATGGCTACGACTACGATGCGATGTGGTGTTTGTGTTTAGTGTTTTGTTTTGAAACAATCTAAAAATATATATTTGGTGTTGGGTTTACATAAGATTATTGTAGCCTTAAGGCAATCTATCACTTTTATTTTTATTAAGTGTACGAAATAAAATTTTTAAACACCTTTTTTTTTGTGGCCTGGGAAAAGGTTAAAGTGCCTTCAACAGTGTAATTGTTTGCAAAATGATTGAATGTCTTGTAACATGATGTTTATTGCTGTTTTATGATAGTTTAGCCAAGGAAAAAAATTTCATCAGTTTTAACGATACAAACAGTAAATTGATTTGGAAATTCTCTCCGTAGCAATATTTTAAGTGACGGATTGTGCTTTGAAAGAAACTCATTGATTTTCGACATGGGCTCTTATATGTATATCGCAGCTTCAGTTTTACCATTCAATGTTTTTTTTGGTTAAACTACAATCTTTGGATTCATTGCAATCATAACTTTGAAAGTTACTTGTGTCAGATTTTAACGAAACGTTTCCATTCGATCTGTCAAATAAACACGTTACAAAAATTAACTGAAGTTCACATACATAAGTATTTTGCAAAACAAAACATCTATTTACTCATTAAGTATGTTGTCAACAAGGCAAAAATTACCGAAAACTTGACAAGCCAGCGTAATACCCTATCAAATGCACAAAATATAAATTTCTTGAGTTTTGTTCTGTCAACTGAGTTTGAGAAATAACAAACTCCATTGTATATATAAACTATAGTACTATCACTTGAGGTGCGCCATCTATCGACGAAAAACTAAGCTCGAGAATACCATGGGAAGCAACAACAACAATTAAAATGGTGGAAATTGTTGTTGTTGCTTCCCATGCTATTCTCGAGCTTAGTTTTTCGTCGATAGATGGCGCACCTCAAGTGGGAATACTATAGTTTATATATACAATGCAAACTCTAAACAAAACGCAAATGCCAAAATATTTTCTGTTTGTTGTAATGTAAGCCCGACATTGAATTTGACATATTAGTTCAAACAAACAAAAAAACACCTTAAAAAACGTAGTCTTTCCATATGTAATGGAAGAAGAAACAGCCCTGATTGATTTATTTTCAGTTCTCTGAGACGCTATTTTATTGATCTTAAATACGTATTTATGTCACAACTTTTAATGGAAAAAGTTTGCGATATGATTTTACACCAAACTCAATTTTATTTGCAAAATGACCATGCTTGAATAATGTTCTTTTTATTTTTGCGAAAGTAATGATACGCCATCAAAACTCTATCATGGCGTGTGCTGTGCAGCGTAAAAGTTTTCCTGACATGTCACCTCACCATCACCAATTTTGGTCGAAACAACAAGAGGTGGCACTTTTGAAGTTGAACAATGTTTTCACCACTTGAGAAACAAAATTGTGTAGGAACTTAATCGCTCGAAGCTGTAGCTTAATGCTTAATTTGCTGGTGTCCAGTTATTTCTGATAGCAAAAGTTGACTTCGAGCACAAAAAATTGCGATTGATTAGTTTCTTATCTATATTTGTCAAATTAATAAACCAACAATGTTTCATTTTTGTTTTTATGGTGGGACGCATGCAAGATTCTGCAGGTGCCAGTAACTACTTTTATGCAAGTATAGAGCAATTTGCATGGGCAAATCGACAGTTACGTAATAGTTGAAAGTTGAAAACAAGGAGGCTATTTGCAAACTTGTTGGCAAGGTTTCGTAATGAACTGTCAAATGGAAATTGACGCATATAGAAATTTTGCAACAAAAATTTGTTTAGTATGCCATCTTCCAGTCTCGAAATTTTTAATTTTACTGTTACAGGACCCACCGGTGAATAAAACATTGTGTTGAAAAGTTTTTGTTATATACATACATATAAACAGATTGTAAATGACAGTCGAGTGAACGTTATCATTGAGAATGATTCAGCAAAATATAGTGTGTTCCATGGCCAATTTGCATAGTTTGTCAAACAAAATTTGATCATCTGGGAAGAGTAGTTTGTTTTATTCTTAACTGCTCTATTCACTAAATAAAAAGTCTCAGAAGATACATTTTTCGTAGTTTATGGAAGCACCTAATCAACGCTGATGCTATTAACCTTCTCACATTTTTCTATTTTATTTTTCAAGCCTTTCACTCAAAGCTTAAAAAAAAAAAACACACAAAAAATGCAGCTAATCGCATTCAACAGGTTTTCCATGTCTCAAGTATATTATATACAATTAAATTTTTGATTCTAGGTTACCTTAGAACTTCAATGAAAAAATGTTTGTCATTAACAAACGCACGTGTGACTCGAGCTGTATATATTTATGTAGTTGGCAAATAATATTAACATAATTCATCGTCTTTTGGCTCTCTGTTTCTAGCTTTTACGTTGGAATCAAAATGTTTGTCCAAACTGCCTGCCTGTGTCGGTAAATTTCGGTTGGCCGAATTTTATTTAAGATGGTCTCTCATATCCATTTTTGATTGAATCGTTAAATTAATATTCGGCAATTAACTTTCCATCACTGTTAGGCAGGTAGAATTTTGCATTTTGAAAAATTCGTTAGTGGTAACCATATCTGGACATGGCATCGAATTGAATTTTTTTTTTTTTTGTTTTGGTAAGGTTGAGGTTGTTGTCGTCAGAGAAATTTCAAACTTGACACGTTCGTCATATTTTCACTGCTTTGCTGGCTGCCTCCGAGACACTTAGTTATGTGCGATTCGTTCAAATTTTTAACAAGGTGAGATTTTTATTTTACATTGCATTATTTGTTTGTTTATTTTGTTTGGAGATTGAAATAGTTTAATTCACCAGTTTTTGTTTACATTGAAAACCATAAGTGTATTGTGTAAGCAAAAATTTGACTTGCGTACCATGAGTGTCTGGCGTATTAAAATTTGCATGCGATGTAGGTTTATATTTATGTTCACAGGGTGTGTTATTTTGTTTTGTAGGCCCCCAAGAATTTAAAATGATAAATTATAATTTGACATATATTAAATTGTCTCCACTTCAAAATTCTATTTTTAAAACTGGATGGAGTTGCAGTTGCAGTGAAGTGAAAAACTGAATACAAAGTGTGGAGAGTTTTCATGTTTTCATCTTATTCGGATTTGACAGCAATTTTTGTAGGCAAGGTAGTGCTTCTACCTTTTTCCCCGGTCTCTTCCTACACTTTTACAAATTAGGGTAGTGTTATTTATATGCAATATGTCATGAAGCCAGCCTAAATGTCAAAATCGTTGGAGAGTTTCTGATGTTGTTAACGAACTGCCAAAATTTGTATAGAAAATATTTTATGACAAATCGCTTCAAAACAAGAATGGGTGTCATATTTTATAAGCTTCTACAAATACATACATCACAGCTGTATTAACACAACAAATACCAGCATAATAATTTTGGGTTGTCCCAAGATTTATCTCCGAGGACGGGTGGACGATGATAGAGAAACAGGAGGATCTTTAAAGGCAATCTTATGGATTTGTATGTAGAAGAATTGGCATAACCGAAAGGAAAATGATCTCGAAAAACTGAGGATAAGATTAAAAGTAAACCTGAATTAACTGTTCGGATTGGTTTAGTTTGCTTAAGAGCTAGCCCGCGATTTTAACGGAACAAAAAAAAAAAATTACAAACGAGATTCAGTGCTGTACAACTGCTATTTAAAATATTTAAGGTCCTTTCGCACTCATCCTTTATTGAAAATGTACTTCCTGGGTTAATTGAAGATACATTTATGAGTTAGCTAACTGACAACTTAGGGCCAGTTGTAATGCAGAAACATTTAACCTCATTTGATAGCACAAAGTAAAGAGTAAGTTTTAAGTGTGGTTTACAATTCGGCCCTCTGATTTCCACGGATTACATAGATCCGCTAATCAAAAATTTGAAAAAATAAAAAATTGAAAATTAAAAAATCATATTTGAGTGCTGAAGCTGAACTCGAATTCCTGGGAAGACCCTTTACGGATGTCTGATCGACTTCACGTTAATGCGTTCCAAAATTTTTTTTTATATGGTCAGAACAATAACCTTCTACAACACCGACTCAATGTTATGCATTGATTCGTCGACATCGACAATAATATGGAATAATTGAGGCTCCTCATTTCGTTGTTAAATCCAAATAACGACCTGTATAAATACCAATAAAATTGATTGATTGGTTTCAGACATACAGTCAAAAAGCTTATGAAAACTTTTGCATTTTATCACAAGCACTCTTTAGAGTACAGTTATGTAGTATATATCAAAGCTTGAATGCCAGATTCCCTCCCGAGCTCCTGTCACTCACAAATCACAATGCTTCATGATTGTATAACCATAACCATTCATGTATAATATATGAAATATCAACTAATTCTTTCACAAGTGGCCATTATTGTTGAGCTCACTGACGCCCATGTGGACATTAAATGAATTAATAAAAACAAAAATGAAAGAAGCATTTATATGATTTACACGTTTCATGTTGGAATAATTGCACTTTATTATTCAATACCATAAAGCAATGGTTTTTGACCTTAAAATGTTGTCTTATTAATTTTATTAATCAAAGCCCTCCATAAAGCATTTCTCTTAACAAAAATCATCCGCGAAAAAACCCATAGACGAATATTAAAAAAAAACCGAATGCATTTGGAAAATGTCATTTCAAATAAAGTGAATTGATATTTGATAAGAATTTTATTCAGAAAAAAAGACAAAATGGTTAGTCATGAATAATTATCACGCATGGTTTTTCTTAGTCATCACACTTTAGATCCTCTTATTGCCACATTGAAGCGTTAACTGAATCTATAATAAGAAGGGAATTCTAGAAATTCGAAATGAATTTTCCGCAAGAAGGTTCAACTTATACGTGCATGTTAACTTAAACGAAGCGACTTTGAGTATACCAGAGCGATGAGGTGCCTATTAAACACAAATTTTTAAATCATGGATGCTGGTGTAATTCACCGTGATTGTTTAGTTAGAGGAAACTGTCAAATTTCCAAGATTTTTGTTAATTTCAAAACTTCACTGTTGAGACATGATACAACTACTAAGGATATGGCATTGTATCGCATGATACAATGTAAAACTTCAAACTGCATGTGTGTCTGTGACGTAGAGACACGTAGAGCACAAAACAAAACAAAACAAAAACAAATTCAAGGTCGGTGTGTTTCTGTGACGTAGATGCGTAGAACGAAACAAAATTGAAAACGGGAAGGCGCTATCTGGTTTAGTTGTATCATGATATTAAGAACCATAATAAGTTGTTTCTAAGCGATAACAACATGGACGCAAATATCAAATTGACACTGTGACTTATCAATCTGACAGTTTTTAGTAAAACAAAAATAACTACAAACGGTCAATATCACAACCAGTACTATTTCTAGTGTTGCCACTTTGATGGAACTTCTTATTTTAATTAAACATTTAACAAATAAATTAAACTGTTATTGCCTACTGCTTTTACTCTTTTTATGGAAAGTCTGCTGAAGTGCCCATCAGGAAATAATCGGACTATCACTCTGGAGCTTAAAGAAACAAGAACTGATCTTCTGCTGGAGAAAGGAGAAATTCTTTTGAACAATTTGAACAACAGCACTTATTGTATAGGTAAAAGTACAAATATAAGAAAACTCTTTCAATATTCCAAGGAAAATACATCAGCTAGACTGTCTGGACAAGAGGAACCAAGCTTTGTTTCGCAGAAATCAATAGAAAATCGAGAGTGCATCTGGAGATCGCTCTGCGAGATCTTTCCCTGAGGAAATTGTTGCTAATATTAAAGAGTCGATGTGCGCCAAGGAGTGACACAAGGAGATATGTATTGTCACCAATAATGTTTTTGCTGGCAACGGACAATGAGATCACTGTGAAAATGTCAAGTAATTCAATTTTTAGGGCAGTTTATAGCACTGATAATGGATCAAACATGCATGATAACAACAGAATAAACGAAATCTATAGTTCATGTGGAGTCCTTGATTTTGTGTTGAGTCCCAGCAAAGTATCGCTACGCATCAAGTTTAATACAACTCTAAATCTGTGCTTCAATGTACTTCGGGAACAGGCCTTTTAAAACTATTATTGGCTATACACTCGAAAGATCCGTTCATCCTAAACCAATTCGCACAAGGGAAAAGTTTGGAGCTTAGGTCACCATGAATCTTATTAATTCTTATTTTTTAGTCACTAATGAATTTGGAGATATTCGGATCAAAACTCATCCTTATTAATAAACAGGTAGAAGAATCTCTTGCGTTTTCCATAATCTTTGAGAATCAATGTAGAGCATTGTTTTTTGTAATTGGCAACTCTTATCATAACATATCCGATTTGACAGCTGAATTTTGTCTCGTTGGGATTGCAATAAAAATTAAAAAGAGACATCCTTTAATTTATAGCTTTAATTCGGAGACCATGCTTAATACTACTTGGCAAAGGATGAGCCCGATACATACTTGATGAGAACATTTATCTACAAAGTAATATTTTAATGAGTAATTAAGAAGCAATTTGAATTACAAGTCAGGAATTTCTAGTTTTTAAAATAGCTACGTCGACTTACAAAAAAGAAAAGAAAATATAAACATATGACACACCAGCAAGGCTGCATCTTTATTTAGATTGTTCAATTTGTCAATTTCTTGAAATGTATTTTAATAATTTCTTCAAATGATAACATCGTTAACTAATTACTAAACAAATTACTCGCATGCAATTGCACTTAACTTGCATGACCTTTATATTGTATCTTTCTATATGTATTTGTAGATATCATCTACACAACTGCAAAATAACCTATCAACTCTCGAAAATTTACACAAAAGCAAATTATTTAACCAGAAAAAAAATCGAATAATGAAGTAAAATGTTTGGTTAATTCATTTTTAATATCACCATCAAAATGCATTAAGGCCACGAGAGAACTGTTAAATAAACAAGAAAGAAGTTTCTTGTATAAATAAATATTTGCTCAATAAAACAAACTGACAAAAAAAAAAAAAAAAAAAAACGCCATAAAATCTTTCGAATCCTCAAGATATATAAGCATAACCGCAACAAACTGAACTGAATAAGATACAATAAAAACTAAAAAAAAAAAAAAACATGACTCAATTGATGTAGATCACTACATAAACTCATTTCTACAAATTTATTCCATAAAAATTAGTGCAACAAAAATTAGCACAATCAATCAATGCTGCTGATTTCGTAAGAGAAAGCTTATTGCATTTAATGAATATAATATTCAGAGTTAGTATATCTTTTATTGATTTTATTATAAATCTTACATCACAAAAAAAAGTTCATTCAACTTACCACAGAAAATATAGATACAATTTAGAAAATTCTTTCTTTTATTTTTAAACTCAAATCCCTAGAATTGAACACACAAAATAAAAATTGGATCAGATCAAAACGATTAAGATACAAGCTTTAGTTAACTATATCACTTTGGCCTGAAGCCGTATTAAAAAAAGATACAAATCAACACAGCATGAACTACTTTCAAAAAGTTCAAAATAAAAAAATAAAACAAGTTGATCGCGCCAACGTCCGATTTTTTTTTTTTTAATTTACGAACCTTTTTAGATATTATAAAAGATATTTAAATAAATCGCCCTCGGGGGTGTTTAATTAAATAACAACAACAACGAGATATCTATGACGTATCTTTGAGATACAAAACAACTATAATAGAAATATATAGACGGTATAGGTACAACGGAAAGTCAATTGCAGCCCAGAGAAAACGAACGAATTAACAGAATCAAAGAAATTATAAAAATTTTCTTTTATGCCTTATTTCGGTGCTAACTGAAGAACACAATACAATAAAACTATAAAAGATACAAGATACAAGATACAAAAGAAAGAAATCAACCAACCGTTCGGATTGTATTGGCGATCAAGACTGCGACCGGCATCAAGCGAAGACTGCGGCACAAGCCTCGATTCCAGTGGAGACGATTAGAGCGCCGAGGTAGGAAAAACTTTAATATCTACGCGAAATAAAAAAGATACAACCACCTTTTGGGAATTGAAAAAACAAAAACAAAAATACTGAGTTCAAGTAATTTAAAAAAGTCTGTAGTTTATCCACGTTCGAATTTTTTGTGAATTTTAAGCTGCTACTACCTATTTATTTATCTATCCGTTGGTGTGTATAGATATAAAAAAAAGCTCTCTAATGATCAGAACTGATGTATGATAGCGATATGGATACAAAACTTGAGGTTAACTTGAGGCATTTACATTCTGCTTTTTAAAGTTCCGCACATACCTACTTTTCGTGCTTGTATCTTGTATCTACGAGCATATTATTAAAACAAACTATACGATCTTGCAACAAATAATGATTTGAGCTACTTTCAGTTAACCTGCATACTTGTGTTGTATTTTACTCTAATTTCGTATTTCATGCAGCGATGCGCGGGGGGTAATTAGAAGCTCTCGTTTTTGAATCTATGGAGATGTCATTGAAAACTCAGTTTCTCTCTCTTGAATTACAAACTTGACCTTTTGGGTGACCCCATATTATAGTGAAAAACAGATTTTTGTTTATGATTGCATTTTTGTCTGGATAATATAAAATATGCCAAATTGCCTAATGCACCCCTCTGGCCCTTTGTTTGAATTACAAAATTGCGTGTTTGTTGCCTTTAAATGAGAGTTTTGCGTTTTCAGAAAATTATTTATCATAAAGTAAGAGTATCTCAAGAGTGCTAACCTTCATTTTGTATTAAAAGTGTTTCATTTTTTCATTTTTTTGTTGGTACTGCCTGTTAACGCAACCTTCTTCTAAGGAGGTTTCAAATTTCAAACATGAATGCAATAATATTTAAGCCATAGAGAATCCAGTAGGAGAGGATAATCATGCATTACATTTGTTCACTGAGATGTCAAAAATCTACTTTCCTTCAAAGTGTATAAGCGTATGCTTGTCTACACCACCTTGACAAGAACTTATACTTACATTGCCTTCTGGAGGTAAGGACACACAATCATACATGAGTAAAATTTTGTGAAAAAAAAACACACAATACCTCTGTTCGCGTACCCAAATGAAACAGTTTGCATTCGATTTCATACGTTTACATTAACACAAAAAGCGTTCGCGTACTGAGAGATGAACGAAAGATGAACGAAAGAAAATAACAGCTGTTTTATTCTTTCGTTCATTTATTTGCAAGTTTTTGCCCACTGAAATTTCATCTGGTAAAAACTTGAACTCTGTCAAAATCGAATGACGTAAAAATTTGTTGTTGCAGATGACCCTTACCGCGAAGAGCTAACCAATCAAAAAATTCGAATTTGACGTTTTTCAAGTTTTTACACAAAAAGCGTTCGTGTACTTTTCGGTAAGTGAGAGAAATTTTTCTCTCATTTGAGAAATTTTGACAGTTTTCATTTTTTGGCACAAAATGTACGCGAACAGAGGTAATACCTGCAACTGAATCAATCTAAATTTCGTTAAGTATCGTTCAGTTCCACAATCACGAACAAAAGAACCTTACAATACGAACGTTTGACAGTTGTCATTTTGTTCATAGACAGAATACATTTACTTGCAATTGCGTGGCGTGTTTTGTTTAGGTCAGCGACCTTGCTGGGTGACCTTTGTTTGATTAAAATCATTTTTGACATAACCAAAACTGATTGACGAAGTTGAGTGACTGACTACAAAGAAGAAGTTCAAACCTGTTATTCAATGTGATATTGGTGAAACGGTTACGTGTGAATGGCTACTGCTTTGGTAAATATATTAAAAATTTCATTTTCAGGTTCTTTGAGTTTTGACATTAGATTAGTACGTGTCAAAACCCAACGAAAAGTTTGTTGCCGATCTGTTAAATACATCTGTTGGCCATAATAGCCTTTAGAAGGAAGAAGAATAGCCTTTAGAAAAATAGAAATGTCAGATTTTCGTACGTCAGCATGTACGACTACGACGGAAAGCGTAGTGGGGTGGTCATAAATGCACCAGTGGTGTAAAATGCACCACAGCTATATCCATTGGTGTATACCTCATTTATATGTGTCCGTAACAGTAACCAATTGCGTAAGACTTTAGTCTGGTCGTGTCCGTGCTTATTGGCTCACGTGCAAAAAGTCATTTGTAAATTTTGAGTGAAAAACAAAAAAATCGAGGTCAGTTTACTTTTTTTAATATTTTCTCGGAAATCTAGTTTGTCTTTACTTAAAATTAATAAGTTGCTTATTTAGACATTTATTTATATTTGAAATAAGAAATAAGAAATGCTTCAAATAAGCATAGTGCTAAATGCACATGGATATGATGATATTAAATATGTCTTTTAGGATCCTGATGTGTTGGCACCAACTAAGCGGCAGCAATCTTCCTACAAATTTGACGAATATTTCGGCAATTTAAACATTCGTTGATTTTATAAATGTTTTCAAGGATTTTTTATGTTTAAATAAATAATTTTCGTTAGTTTTTTCATCCTAATAAAACTGAATATATTAATTGAAATTGTGTTTTTAATTCTTTAAATCAATCCGTATTGCATCGTGCACACACCATTGGTGCATTTAGTACATACCATAGTGCACCATGCACCATTTGACATTTTTCAAAAAATGTAAGCTAACTTAAAGAAGACAGGTGCTATCAGAAATTCAAGTTTGTACGTATCTACTTAAATAACTCATCGAATGGATATAAAAAAACCGAGTACAAAGAGTTCATTTTGAAAGAATTATGATCTTTTGAAAAAAGGGTGGTGCATCTATGACCACGTCACCCTACATTACGTACGGAAACAAAAATAAACGAAATTTATCGAAGTCATACCGGGTTGGGTTGGATACAAACCACTCATGTATTTCTACTGTTTCGTAAGGAAACGTACGTATCAATTCTTCAATTATGCTTTGTACTTAAGCCTCTATGATGTGTAGTCTGTAGTGCATGTTTGTTTTCAGGATTTTTTGTTCTTTTCTGCTTTTTGGTCGATCCGGGTTTTGTAATAAAAGCTTGGTTGTCTGTAAAGTCGGTTAAAGGACGACTATTTTACGTGATAACCAGTTCAAAAAACAGTTCACGTGTAGGTCGTATCTTCCCCACCACCAACCACCAAACCCACTTACAATAACTAACCAATCACCCACCATTTTTGACAATATTTTCCTCGTAATCATAATTTCTCAAGTCGTAATTTTTAATAATGCACCACCCTGTTTTCGTTTATTTTATTAATTTGCCAATTACTGCAACGACTGGTGATTTTTTATTGTTTTCGTGATACGTTATTATTATAGAGATTGGAACTGTTATTATTAGAAAGAAAATTTAAATGAAATTGAGTTTCGGGAAATTTACGATTAATTGAAAAGGTTCTTGTATTAACTTTTCATTCGAATTTCTGATAATTATGTCAGCCTAAGAGTATGCAATGATTTAAGTATACAAATACAATCTCAACGGTTATAATCAAAGTTTTTACTTGCTCCATAAGCCATAGGACAAGTTTTTTGTATTACTTTCATGAACAAAAATCGAGGTCCCTCGGTCTTTCTGTCCGTCTAGTCTGTGCGCTTTTCAAATCATACTACAGCCTAAACGGCTTGACTGATTTTGTTCAAACTCCATGTAAATCGGTGTAGGAAAAACGTTGTCGAAATATTTTTTATTTCGTTAAAGCCGTGCTCAAAGTGACAGGTTTCAAGTAACGGTTTATTTGTTTTAGATTTGTTCGAAAATGGCTCTAGTGATTTTGGTAAAACCATAGACTAACTAGTAACTAATAATAAAGACAGGCTGCTCCCTTTTTTCTTCTATGAAGCGGCCTGTCTTTATTATTAGTAAGTCTATGGTAAAACTCATAGTTTGAAAAGCTAAGTTTAATTTTGACAAAACTGAATTTTTGACTTTCATCCCAAAATGGTCATCACAAAAATCAGGTTTTAAGGCTTGACTGAATTCAGTTAAACTATATGTTTGGCATAATTCGCTATAATTTTAAATGATATCATTTTCAATGGCAGCACTCCCATACATCGAGCCGTTTTGTTTTAGCAAAATTTTTTTTTTTAGTTTTTAACAAACTTCTCAAAAAAGGGCTTACATAATTCTGATTAACTTTGTGGCTATTGATTTGGAAGTATTTCAAACTGCCTTCTTAGTTGTTGTCTAAAAATAGAAGTAACACCCATCTGCATACAAACAACTTCATTCAATTAAAGAATATAAATAAACAATTAACTATTTAAAACCAAGTTATATTAATCAAAATTAAAACAAACATAATATTAAAATAAAATAGTTGACAGCCGCATATCGTTCCAGAGCCATTTCTGTCCGCATTTCTCAGGTGTACCAGATAAATATTTTCTTACATAAAAAATAAAAGCAAAAGGAAAAATTATTTAAGGAGCAAATATTGTACCTTTCCACATTGAATCAAGAACTCAAAAACTTAACGAAACATCGTCATAGCGACAAAGTGATTGATCTGAAAATTGTGTTTGTTATGCATTCTTGTAGGTACTTATAATGGAAAATAATTTCTAAAAACCCTCTAAAACTGTTTATATTATGAAAATTGTAAATGTATGGGAAACCTTCTGTTTTTAATTTAGGTAAAAGGATTTTATTTATACAAACTATGTAAGTTTATGATTCAGTGAAAAAAGGCTTTTCAATTGTAGACATTGGAAAGCAGAATTAAAAATCAAAGGTCAAATAAAATTATTATGGATAGTTTGAACTCATACCAAATTCCATATGAGAATAACCATGATCCAAGCTATAATCCTTACCATCCTTGATTCCGTCTTTTATATAGACTATAAATAAAAACAAATGAAACATTTCAAATGTCTAAGAAAAAAAAAACTCACATATATTAGAAACAGAGTTTTGACCAGTTACAATATTGAAAGTAACTTTGACCGGTTTCGCTTTTTCCAGATCATTTTCTATTTTTGTGATTTTTTCTACGAACAAGATTGAAAATATTTTTAATTAATAAACTTAAGCACAATGTTTACAAAAAATGAAAGCCTTAAAATTGGTTTCAAAATAGGAAGAAAAAATTATATTTTATTACTCCACAGATAGTGAGCGTGCAAACTTCTTTTTTATTGTTTTGACAAACAAAAAAACAAACAAAAAAATCCTTACCTGACCTCATTTCCGTTGTATTTTCGGCCGCTGAAAACAAAATTTTCACAAATCAAACAAATTTAACGAAAAACCTAACAATTCGACTTATATAAGTTGAACAAAGAAACAAAACTTACGTGTTGAAGAAGAAGCAATTGCAGATATGCTGGAAACTGAATATTCTTCCGTTGTATTTTCGGCCGCTGAAAACGAAAATTTCACACATCAAACAAATTTAACGAAAAAAACAGCATTTCCTCTTAAATAAGTTGGACAAAGATATAAAACTTACGTGTTGAAGAAATAGCAATTGCAGATATGCTGGAAACTGAACTTGATTCCGTTGTATTTTCGGCAGCTAAAAACAAAAATTTCACAAATCAAACAAATTTAACGAAAATACTAATAAATCGACTTATAATAGTTGGACAAAGATGTTAAACTTACGTGTTGAATTAGTAACGATTGGAGTTATGCTGGAAACTGAATTTGATTCCGTTGTATTTTCCGCCGCTGAAAACGAAAATTTCACAAATCAAACAAATTTAACGAAAAACCTAACAATTCGACTTATATAAGTTGAACAAAGAAACAAAACTTACGTGTTGAAGAAGAAGCAATTGCAGATATGCTGGAAACTGAATATTCTTCCGTTGTATTTTCGGCCGCTGAAAACGAAAATTTCACACATCAAACAAATTTAACGAAAAAAACAGCATTTCCTCTTAAATAAGTTGGACAAAGATATAAAACTTACGTGTTGAAGAAATAGCAATTGCAGATATGCTGGAAACTGAACTTGATTCCGTTGTATTTTCGGCAGCTAAAAACAAAAATTTCACAAATCAAACAAATTTAACGAAAATACTAATAAATCGACTTATAATAGTTGGACAAAGATGTTAAACTTACGTGTTGAATTAGTAACGATTGGAGTTATGCTGGAAACTGAATTTGATTCCGTTGTATTTTCCGCCACTGAAAACAAAAATTTCACAAATCAAACAAATTTAACGAAAAACCTAACAATTCGACTTATATAAGTTGAACAAAGAAACAAAACTTACTTGTTGAAGAAGTAGCAATTGCAGATATGCTGGAAACTGAACTTGATTCCGTTGTATTTTCGGCAGCTAAAAACAAAAATTTCACAAATCAAACAAATTTAACGAAAATACTAATAAATCGACTTATAATAGTTGGACAAAGATGTTAAACTTACGTGTTGAATTAGTAACGATTGGAGTTATGCTGGAAACTGAATTTGATTCCGTTGTATTTTCCGCCACTGAAAACAAAAATTTCACAAATCAAACAAATTTAACGAAAAACCTAACAATTCGACTTATATAAGTTGAACAAAGAAACAAAACCTACGTGTTGAAGAAGAAGCAATTGCAGATGTGCTGGAAACTGAATATTCTTCCGTTGTATTTTCGGCCGCTGAAAACAAAAATTTCACACATCAAACAAATTTAACGACAAAAACAGCATTTCCTCTTAAATAAGTTGGACAAAGATATAATACTTACGTGTTGAAAGAGTAGCAATTGCAGATATGCTGGAAACTGAACTTGATTCCGTTGTATTTTCGGCAGCTGAAAACGAAAATTTCACACATCAAACAAATTTAACGAATAAAACAGCATTTTCTCTTAAATAAGTTGGACAAAGATATAAAACTTACGTGTTGAAAGAGTAGCAATTGCAGATATGCTGGAAACTGAACTTGATTCCGTTGTATTTTCGGCAGCTGAAAACAAAAATTTCACAAATCAAAAACAATTTAACGAAAAAACTAGCAAAACGTCTTTTATTAGTTGGACAAAGATGTAAGGCTTACGTGTTGAAAGAGTAGCAATTGCAGATATGCTGGAAACTGAACTTGATTCCGTTGTATTTTCGGCAGCTGAAAACAAAAATTTCACACATCAAACAAATTTAACGAAAAAAAACAGCATTTCCTCTTAAAGAAGTTGGACAAAGATATAAAACTTACGTGTTGAAAGAGTAGCAATTGCAGATATGCTGGAAACTGAACTTGATTCCGTTGTATTTTCGGCAGCTGAAAACAAAAATTTCACACATCAAACAAATTTAACGAAAAAAAACAGCATTTCCTCTTAAAGAAGTTGGACAAAGATATAAAACTTACGTGTTGAAAGAGTAGCAATTGTAGATATACTGGAAACTGAATTTGCTTCCGTTGTATTTTCGGCCGCTGAAAACGAAAATTTCACAAATCAAACAAATTTAACGAAAAAAATTACAATTCGACTTAGCTATGTAAGTTGAACAAAGAAACAAAACTTACGTGTTGAAGAAGTAGCAATTGCAGATATGCTGGAAACTGAACTTGATTCCGTTGTATTTTCGGCAGCTGAAAACAAAAATTTCACAAATCAAAAACAATTTAACGAAAAAACTAGCAAAACGTCTTTTATTAGTTGGACAAAGATGTAAGGCTTACGTGTTGAAAGAGTAGCAATTGCAGATATGCTGGAAACTGAACTTGATTCCGTTGTATTTTCGGCAGCTGAAAACAAAAATTTCACACATCAAACAAATTTAACGAAAAAACAGCATTTCCTCTTAAATAAGTTGGACAAAGATATAAAACTTACGTGTTGAAAGAGTAGCAATTGCAGATATGCTGGAAACTGAACTTGATTCCGTTGTATTTTCGGCAGCTAAAAACAAAAATTTCACAAATCAAACAAATTTAACGAAAAAAACAGCATTTTCTCTTAAATAAGTTGGACAAAGATATAAAACTTACGTGTTGAAAGAGTAGCAATTGCAGATATGCTGGAAACTGAACTTGATTCCGTTGTATTTTCGGCAGCTGAAAACAAAAATTTCACACATCAAACAAATTTAACGAAAAAAAACAGCATTTCCTCTTAAAGAAGTTGGACAAAGATATAAAACTTACGTGTTGAAAGAGTAGCAATTGCAGATATGCTGGAAACTGAACTTGATTCCGTTGTATTTTCGGCAGCTAAAAACAAAAATTTCACAAATCAAACAAATTTAACGAAAAAAACAGCATTTTCTCTTAAATAAGTTGGACAAAGATATAAAACTTACGTGTTGAAAGAGTAGCAATTGCAGATATGCTGGAAACTGAACTTGATTCCGTTGTATTTTCGGCAGCTGAAAACAAAAATTTCACACATCAAACAAATTTAACGAAAAAAAACAGCATTTCCTCTTAAAGAAGTTGGACAAAGATATAAAACTTACGTGTTGAAAGAGTAGCAATTGTAGATATACTGGAAACTGAATTTGCTTCCGTTGTATTTTCGGCCGCTGAAAACGAAAATTTCACAAATCAAACAAATTTAACGAAAAAAATTACAATTCGACTTAGCTATGTAAGTTGAACAAAGAAACAAAACTTACGTGTTGAAGAAGTAGCAATTGCAGATATGCTGGAAACTGAACTTGATTCCGTTGTATTTTCGGCAGCTGAAAACAAAAATTTCACAAATCAAAAACAATTTAACGAAAAAACTAGCAAAACGTCTTTTATTAGTTGGACAAAGATGTAAGGCTTACGTGTTGAAAGAGTAGCAATTGCAGATATGCTGGAAACTGAACTTGATTCCGTTGTATTTTCGGTAGCTAAAAACAAAAATTTCACAAATCAAACAAATTTAACGAAAAAACTAACAAAACGTCTTATATTTGTTGGACATAGAATTAAAACTAACGTGTTGAAGACGCAACATTTCCAGACTTACAGTGACTTAAAATTGCTTCCGTTTTTTTTTGGACGCTAAAAATGAAAATTCCAAGAATATAAAAAATGTCACAAAAGAAACATATCTGAACAAACGAATTTGACGAAAAAAAATAACGATTTCTTTTATATTACTTCTAAAACAAAAAATCAATCGATTTTGTTTGTTTGAATAAGAAACTAGACTTTAAATAGCGATGAATTATTTCAAAAGCCAACATTTTAAAAAGTTATTTATCAAACAAATTCATGCTGGAGCCGTTAAGATTTTTGATTAAGGTTCAGACCTATTCAAAAATCGAAAGATATCTACTCTTTTTAATATAAATATAAAAAAAACTCACTTAAATCTGAGGAACAGGGTTCTGAATCAATATAAACGTGTCCTCTGTAGTCTGAAAATATGAATATTAAAACACATAAGACAGGTGATGAGTGAATACAGCGCTATTTTATGAACAGGGGGAATAAAATTACCGATATTTAAAAAATATTCCCGATCACGCTTCTTGTCTATGTTTAGTTCATCCACGTCTTTTTGAAGTTCTATTGCTGTAAATGGAAACAAAAAAGAATTTGAAAGCTTAAAATAAAATTTAGAACTGGGTAGGACAATTGAAGGATTGAAGCCATTTGATTTAAATAATGAATTGTTCGCGTTTAAATTTGATTTTTTTTTTTTTGCAAAATATGAGGGTATATATGTACCTACAATGACAACAAATTTGATTTGGTTTAGCATTGAACCCACCTTTATAAATTAATTTAATAAGTTCAGGGTAGTTGGAATTTTGTTTTCCCTTTATTTCGGACGCTGAAAATAAAAATTAAAAAAATATAAAAAAACATCACAAAAGAAACATATCTCAGCAAGCGAAATCGACGAACAAATATAACGATTTATTTTATATTACTTTTAAAGCAAAAAGTTTTTGTTTTTAAGAAAGGGGCTGTTTTGGATTTTTGACTTTACTAAAATCGATAGATTTTGTTCATTTTTGTTTGTTTGAAAAAGAAACTAGACTTTAAATAGCGATGAATTATTTCAAAAGCCAACATTTTAAAAAGTTATTTATCAAACAAATTCATGCTGGAGCCGTTAAGTTTTTTGATTAAGGTTCAGAAACCTATTCAAAAATCGAAAGATATCTACTCTTTTTAATATAAATATAAAAAAAAACTTACTTAAATCTGAGGAAATGGGTACTGAATCAATATAAACGTGTCTTCTGGAGTCTGAAAATATGAATATTAAAACACATAAGACAGGTGATGAGTGAATACAGCGCTATTTTATGAACAGGGGGAATAAAATTACCGATATTTAAAAAATATTCCCGATCACGCTGCTTGTCTATGTTTAGTTTATCCACCTTTTTTTGATGTTTTATTGCTGTAAATGGAAACAAAAAAGAATCTGAAAGCTTAAAATAAAATTTAGAACTGGGTAGGACAATTGAAGGATTGAAGCCATTTGATTTAAATAATGGCTTGGTGAACTGTTTTTTGGAGTACAAATGTTTTGAGAAGTCTTCAATTATGTTGAAAAAAAAAACTTCAAATATCTTTTTCTGCCGCAGAGAAATGTTGAAAGATTGACTTCTTAGTCCGCTGCGTCTGCGTAGAAAAACATTAAAACGCGTGTATTCAATCGAGCTCCGCTATCAAATAATGAATATATGCGTTTTATTCAAACGGTATGAGTCACTTATTTTTTTAAGTCATACCCATCTTTTAAAGCAGTCTGTACAATTCCGCGACCTATACACAAAACACCATCACAGTTACCAAAATATAGGTCAGCTGAATTGTAGGCGTTTAAATTTGAACTTTTTTTTTTTTTTTTTTTTTGCAAAATATGAGGATATATCTATGTACCTACAATGACAACAAATTTGATTTGGTTTAGCATTGAACCCACCTTTTTTAATTATTTCAATAAGTTCAGGTTTATTTGAAATTTGTTTTCCCTGAAACGAGAAGATGAAGTCAGTAGTTAGTTACTATTTTTTAATTTTTTTTTTAATTTTTTTTTTGTCAGCTCTACAACAGATACAGAAAATCATATCCATTCATTTAACCCAAAAAAGAGTCCCAAGAGCGATGTTAAAAACTATAGTCCCATTCGGTAAATTTTACATATGTAGGTACCTCTTAATTATTTGTAAAACCTTAAAATCCACCTCCCCCCAAGGCAACCACATAGGGTCTACTTTTTATTATGTACTATTAAAAGCTGACGATACAAAATTCCTGAAATCAATTTCTTTGACACGCTTCCCTTATTCACTTATATATATAGACAGTTTCTTAGTCTGGTGCATCAAAAACTACTAAGAACTAAATTTTTATATTTCTCAATCAGTTCTTGACGTAACGCATTACATTCATATATCCACAATTGATTTGAACCGCGATTTTGGCACATTATGTGACTATCAAGCCCTACATTACATCACCCGATTTCTTTACAAAACCTTTAAACGTTAATATCTCTAAAATCGAAAGCAAGAGAGAGGCCCCTGCCCCCATGGAAAACCTCTTCAAATAATTAACTTCCATTATAGGAATGAAGAAAAATAATTAAGATTGTCTTACAACATAGAAGATTATATTTTTTGACGTAATAACGTCCAATAAATCGGTTCGCAATATATGGACAGCACGCACGAAAAAATGTCACAGTCACAGTCACGTTATATAGCTGCTTTGATAGCCTAGAAAGTCGATAAAGTGGGAGGGGAATGTGTTCGGTGGTTGGTTGGTGGTGGTGGGAGTGTGTCTAGGGCGGCCGGGGGGTAGTGTCGGTAAGAGGAACAATTGTCAACTTCATTAATCGACTTTCCTCAGGTTTCAGAGGCTGTGAAACTTTTGACCACTCTTTTTTTTAGCACTAGTCCCTATGACCCAAGAAGACTCTCCTACCATACCTAATAAAGGTAAGAACGGACCTATGCTTGATTTAAACCTCATCACTCTAAGTCTATAACTCTTTATGGTAGCTGCTAGTTATTTATAAATGTATATCAGACTTACATTTTCCATTTGAGTAGGAGCCCCCTTTACAGATACAATGAATCCAATGAGACATGTTACACCTAGGACAAATCGAAGCTTCATGGTTGATGTTGCTGGAAAATAAAAATAAAATCAATAAAATTCAATTTTAATTCAAAAGTCGAATTGAGTTATTTAGTGCCCCAGAGACCCAGAGATTACTTCTTCTAGAAAATGAGATTTAATCGTAGTTACGCATACACGAATTCATAATTTCTCTATCAGTTTAGTATTCCCATTGAAATATTTTGTCCATGATATTTGATGGTAATCAGTAGCTTGCATAGAACTTGCTTAAGGCAAACTTACGCAAGCTTTTATTAAGATTATAAAATTACTGTATAAGGAATTTGAAAGTAAGTTATTGCATAAAAGATCGCATTATGGAAAACAATTACAATGGCGATAATTTTGTTCTGAGACAAGATCAGATTTCCTTGCAAAATTATTTTGATCGATTTTTTTAGGTTCATGATGAAATTGTGTCCGATGCTTAACCATATAATTTGTATGCACATTTTGAGTTATGGAATCAAATTGAAGAAATGTATAATAATGCTATGGTTAAACTAAATCGATTACTTGCAGCTACCAGGGTCCGGCTAAACGAAACTTCAGCTTATGTTCCACTTTTGGAATTCATGAGCGTTAATGACAATGTTGGAGTATACCCATCAATCCCTAAATTTTATGGCACATTAGGCAACTGGCTTCCTTTCAAAGACACTTTGGAAACATTGAAGCATGCACAAGATTTTCCAGAATCATACAAACTTGGCAAACTTCGTGAATCAGTGCAAGGTGACGTTATATCATTAATGGGTGGTATGTTTAGTGGTTATGTAAAAGTATGGCAGGCGCAGGCTCTCAAAAAACGTTATGATAACCCGAAACAATTGGCAGGGATACATGTTGCACGATTTATAGGTTTAGTACGGATTACCTTCGAAAGCACGTCAACATTGTTATCAGTAGTTGAGACTGTTCGTGAATCTTTGCAGCCATTATTGCCTACTGATAAATGGGATGCATTAACACTCCCGACCGTGGTGTCAAAATTACCGAATACTACTCAACAAGCTGGGGACATGGGTCAACCAAGAAATGACATCCCAAAACTTGAAGATTTGTTGATGTTTTTGGAAAAGCGAGCACACAGCCTAACAGCAGATGTACTAAAATTTCAATCTTAGAATAAAAATGGCGCTAAGGATGTTGGCAACCGAGAAACTTTTCTGACTGGCAATTCCCGTTTAGTCAAAACCAATTTGGGCACGATCGTGTTTGGGAATTGTGAATTTTGCAACTTATCAGGTCATAGAATCGTTCAATGCCCAAGCCTTACTTCATTTCAACGCTTTGAAAAATTGAAAGGATCAAATTTGTGCTTCAATTGCTTGAAACGAAACCTGTCCATTCAACAAAGTCATGTTGGTGACAGTATCAAATTTTGTCGATAAACACTTTCATTAATTTTCACTGTGTGTACTTTAAGCTTTAAAATTTTTATTATGATTATGTTTATGTTCTTTCTATCTTAATTTTTAATTGTAAAATAAATATTGTTTTGTTCAGAAACTTTTTTCTTATTTGGAATATCTTAAAATAATTGTACATACACAATCATTTGAAAAACACGTTTAACTATACTATAGCTTGTATAAGACCTTTAATAAAATCATGCTGATATCGTTCTTAGTCGGGCTTATAACTTTCCGTAACAAGATATTGTATTTTTAAGGTTTCATTATAATCTGTCATGAAAAGCTTTATCACATACATATGCACATATGTATGTATGTACATATGTACATACATAGCATAGTTATATAGCTTTTATAATGTGGGACAAGATAACTTGCATAGGGCAGCCTTTCTTTGTTTCTACAGTAAATAGAAGTCTGCTTTAGAACCTTATGCAAGTTCAATTGGTTAGTTTGATAATTCTTTATAGTTTTCTTACTTTTACCATAAATTTATTTGTTTAACAGTAAGTAACATACGCTTATTTTGATGGATTAATTTCTTTAAACCCCAATAAAACATCCTCCGATACACGTTTTGAAGGCTGCAAGAGTTGTATTTTTTTTCTATGAGAAGTGTGTAGTTATATATTATATAATTGATTATGAAATTCAACTTTCGAGGAATATTTTTTGGCCACTGAAGCCACCAGGACCAGGTGACGAAATATGTTTTAAGCTAGCACATTACAAAAATTTTGATAAAATTTTTACATATTTAAAATACCATTTTATTTGAAGGACTTTATTTAGAAAACTGTGTAATATTTAATATTTCTTAACGCGGATCACCTAAATTCACTTTCGCGACTTATACGAATGCACTAGCACGCGTTTGCGTAGTTTTTGGTTTGGTTTTTTAAGGCTTTAACTACTCCAGGCCAAACAAAAAATAATTTAAGAGGAGTTTTAGAAATTCTTGAATTAAAAGTTAAAAAATAAATTTTTAAAAACACATTACATTTTACTTAATAATTATAATTAATTGAATTTAATATATTTTCACTCTAAAAATAATCAAATCCTTCGATTTTGCCATAAAATATTATTTTCTGGGATTATTGTTCCAAAGATTTTAACTCACATATTTATAAAACTACGTCTAAATAAGCGAAAGGAACTAGCCTTGGCTCTATGACTTTTTAAAAAGAACTGTATCTCAAATCACAATTTCTAAAACTTGCAGGTTAAAAATTGATGAAGAAAGCCAACCAAGCGATAACAGTCAGGCAGGGCCCTTTAAGAAGAAAAAAAAAACTGAGTTCATTTTGAACTTCCTGGATTTTTAGAATTCTTAGGTTTATCGGAAATACAATTTATGGTTATTTTTATCCGCATTTTTATCTTAAAAAACACCCGCCAATCACGAAATTTTTTTTCCTTACACGAGTTCTTACTTTTGAAAAATTGGTTCATAAGGTAGGTCCATATAAGACTATCGCAAGTATTTTTTTACGACCGATGTTTTATAGCAAGGGAAATGAGGAAATGCGTTAAAATTTGATTTGTGTCTTTAATCGAAGTCCAATTAGATTCTTTTTCTTTTAAAACCCTTCAATGGCTTATAAAACGAGCAGACAAGAATGCCATCTACATCTATGAGAGCATTTTTGAATGAACAATTTAAGATTTAGATATTATAGGTATCACTTGTTACTCGCCTACATTATCGCACTTGGCAGCGTAATTCTTAACAGTTAAGAGAATGATTTAAGTTGAACATGAAACACCATTCAAGGTTGGACAATTTATCGCAAAATTTTTGTTCATTTTATCAACTTAATTTTACGATATAAAAATGAAAGTTAATGTTTGATATAATGTTACATTACGGTTAGAGATGAAAACCAGTTAGTTTTTTTCTCCAGAACCTTATGAATGAACTAATACACGCAATAAGAAAATTGGAGGGGATTTAAAAGGAGATACCAGTCGTATCTATACATATAATAAAATTGTAACAGTCGATGTCTGTACATTGAAGATATAGATGCAAAACTAATATGGGGAGTCTCTCTTAGACCCACAGAAGCCAAAACAACCGTTTTTAGAATTTTTGTCTGTCTGTCTGTCTGTCTGTCTGTATGTTTGTACGCGCATCACGCAAAAACTACTGCATGGAATTGAATGCGGTTTTCGCAGATTTATTGGTAGTACGCCAACTTAAAATATAGGCTACATTTTACCGCAGGAAAATATATAATTCTGGTCGTTTTTTTAACATTGCTGCAATCGAACGGTATTCAATGAACTTAACGCAAAATTAAAAGATTTTAAAGAAGTTAGCGTCTCACTTATATAATGGCGCTGGAAATCTTAAAAGTAGCGCCACACTAACCTACATATACATGAATAGAAATAAGCTAGTCGTTCTAAATAGAAGTAACATCAAAAACATCATAGATGGCGCTATTTACCACCATATAGAAAATGTCTCATTCAGCGAAAGCAGAAATCGAAAAATAAAAAGAACATAAAGAACGGTGAACGAGCAATACTTTCGCCCAAAACTGATGAAGCGGAGCTGCCATAAATAGCAGTATCGGCGCGGAGCATCGTTTTGAAAGTGGGCATTCCAATTAGGATTAGGTATATTGCTTCAGAACTTAAATCTCCAACTTTGCAATTTAAACCGTTATGATACTTCGAAATAATATTATACAGAAGCCAAAAATCTTACGGCTGTAGAGCTGGTAAGCTTTGTAGCTTTCATACCACGCATACCCCCCATTTTGAACCGGTTGTGCAAAAACAAAAATATACTGAGATACCTATTTTATTCTAAAGTCCACGCGTACGAAGTAGCGGGCAAAAGCTAGTTAGTTATAAAAGTAGTAGGCCTAGGCCATATCACATTCGTGTGGTGCAGGTTAAGAGTGCGTATCTATAGTAAGCAATTTGCCCGCAACTAGGCTCGAGGAAAATTTGAGGAGAATGCGAATTTATCATATGAAAAATGCATCTGGCTTCAACTGTTAGCGTTGTTTGAAGAAAAAGGGGTCAAAAACGGAGAAATAGGAACAATTTCGACGATTTTCAAATGAAATAAATGTTTCCGTTGTTACTATCAGCTTCCAATATTAAGACTCTTTTCTTAATCCTGTTCAGGATGTCGATGTGGAATGTCGAATCGTTATAAGAAACCTAAGCATTTCGCTGAATTTTTGGCGTTGTAAATTGTGTCTTGTGTGTATGTGTAAGTAGCTGTAAGGTTATTAATCTAGGAGCATCTAATGCATTTTCGAATTCCACATCCGAAGAAAAGTCTCGTGAATCTGGAAACGTATATAAAAGCAGGTTACTTTAATCGAAAAGACAATTTATTGGATTGAAAACCTTACACAAGACATCATTAATAAATTTGAGAACGACGCGACGGTTAGAGAAAGAATGGAGCCTTAAGGCACACCAGCATTCCTTTTTTGAATATCAAACTAAAAAAAATGCAAAACGACGTGAAAGCACAAAGTATTTCTTCCTTACCTCATAATCAGTTTGAGGGTGTTGCGGAGCAAAGGGTGCTTTTTACTGGAAAAGGATAGTATACCAATATTGAGCAGTTTGTGTACATCTGTACATACCCATAAGGAGTGTCATTCCCACAGCTTCTGAAAAAGCCGTTTGTGAGCGAGCAAAGTTGAGTGGCATTTTTTAATGGAGCTCCGAGTTAAAATGAGCCGTCTGCTTAGACTTAGAGAGATCAGATTCTAGGCACTTTCATATTCAGTGTGATTGTTGTCCCGTACCACTCTCTGAAGTGGTTAGATCCATTCGTAAGCAAGCGACACTTTTGACGATTCTGAGAAGAGAATTTTGCTTCTGGATTTGAAGTAAGAATCAAATGAAGAAGCACAGATGCAAATATAACTCAAATTTCACCCACAAAGTATTCATTGGTTAAGGTCTATTCGCATGCAGCAATGTCGAAAGTTTTGATAACGTCAACACATGTGACATAGTGTTAAATCAAAATCTGATAATATAGGCGTCGATGGTCAGCAACGAAGTTAAGTGAGTGGTATTTAATACGAGGAACCAGTATAAATCCCCTTTAATATCGCGAATCAAGCTGCGCACACCATTTTGACATTGGCAAAACTTGTGAAACTGATATGTGCGAGTACTACATTGTACCAAAATTGAGCAGAGGCAACTTTGCTTGTTCCATTGGTTAACAGAATGAGAGTCGTTCCCCTAGTGAAACCAATGGAAAGTGCTTTAAGGTATTTTCCACTCTAGACTGCAATACGGTATGACTTGTTTGGGATAGGAAAATACCGCACTTTCTCACTCGATAGAGCTATTTAGATTCACTAAGATCCTGACTGTAAGACAACAGTATTGATACAAGGTTGGCAAGATTTTCTTTGTAAGAGGTGGGTATTTGCAAATTCCAATCTCTGAAACATACAAAATCCAAAAACTCTATTCCCCTTTTGTAAAAAATAAGTGCGTGCGTACAAAGTACACATGTCAGAAGTGAAACTTCTTTGGCAAACTTATTTTTATTTTTGTGCACCGACCAGTGCAGCTTCTTAAGGCCGCTTACCCGCCTAACACATTTAATATTATACACATCACATTTGTCATATCAACCTTCCCAGCGCTCATTTAACCACACACCAAGTCACATCCCTACTACCCGCCAATCTATTTTTTAAAACCATCAACCACCTGACTGCCAATGATGCCAGATGAAATATACGAAAACAAAAATCCCACTAAATTTGTACTGTAGGGGGAAAAAACACCATATTTTGTTTAATGCAATGCATTTTTCAACAAAAAAATTAAAGCAAAAAAAAAAAAACACCTTAGACCCGCACGTTCGCACTTGCGTCAAAAATTTGATATCCCAGTTTTAGTCAATTTGATCGCATTGCAATCAACTCGTTAAGTTTACGAATGTAATTAAGTATTGAAAGCACACTATTCAGCTTAAATGCAATCGATTTAACACCAGTTTGAAACTGGAATTGCAAAATAGTTTATTCGTGTAGGGATAGCCTTATGGAATGAAATTAAAGTCTTGTATTTTTTCATTAGTTACCTAGATTATCTAACCTGCAGCTCTTTCTCCCCATGGCACTGTGCGTGATGTGACTTTCGCTCTATCTCACTCTCTCCCTCTCTCTCTCGATCTTTCTCACTCGCTTGCTCCCTACTCTCGCTCCAGGGCTATGTGCTTAATGCTACGTTCGCCCTTTCTCACTCTCTGTCAATCGGTCTCAATCGCTCTCTCCATTCTCGGGGACGGAAGTCACGCTTATTTCCGCTGTATCAGTAAACATTTTACCCCCATGCGCCTACAGAAGTTTCACTTCAAAAAGTTAAACTCTGGCTTCTTGCTTTCGGTCATAATGAAGATTTGTTGAACTTTTTAATTTTGTTTTTATGTAACTGTAAATGAATTTGAATTAACCTCAGTAGTTTTGTTTTTCCCTCTTCTCTTACATCAGTTAATGATTTTCTTTTAAATTTGGTTTTTATAATTTTTCTTGAATTTCTATGTATGTACAAGTACATATATCTTCAAATTTAACTCAAATTTGTACACCCTACACTAAAATATTTTTCTAAAGTGACATTATCTCCATTTAAAAATCGTTTACTGTCCTCTATTATTGACTTTTCTGGAATCTGATTTATAAGACACTGAAATTTGTCATTTTTTATATGAAGTCATGGGAATACCCAACCAAAAGTCTTCAGTTGAAATTAGTAGGCTTTACAGTTGTTCCCTGGAATATCTCAGTGGCATGACTGTCATCTGTTCCTTTGCCTCCCTGAGTGCTGATTATGGTTTTGTGGATAAAATTCAAAATCAGTTCTGAAACCCTATCAGCAACGTTAACTGCATAAACAATTACTGCAAAGCTCTCTTCTTTTAGGATTAGGTAAAAGCTTGTTTACCACTAAGTTTGAAAAAAATTTGGTTATAGAACACCACCCTGCGGCATTATTTCCCCAAAATATTGCCTTGCAGATGTTACTTACCTAGTTTTGAATTGATAATTTTTTTTTTTAAATAATAATTTCTTATACCTAGTTATAGTAATTAATTTATTAGTTTTATTTAATATTCCATGGTATACGTATGTATCCAATATTTTTAAACTATATATACATTGTTCGTTTACTTATTGGATAAATTCATTATAAAAAGCGAATCTAGATTAATCTCACAGGTAACTTACAGTTCAACAATTATTTCACTATAATTATAATTTCACATAAAAAAATTGTACAAAATCTATTTATTATACAACTAGAACAATTTAATAATTAACATCTAAGACCTTAACACTAAAAATGTTATTTATAAAATTATAATACAATACAAAATAAAAATAAAAATATTATTTATATTTTTTTTCTAAAAATTTAACAAACTATGTATAAAATTGCATAAAACAATTTTACAAATTTGATTATATAATAAATGCCAAAAGTTAGATAAGTCAAGAAAAAGATTCACGGGTCTTATGTTATTTTCTAAAAATATAATTGCATATTCTAGGGGGCGTCTTTTAAACTCAGACTCATAGATACATTTCTTTCAATAACTTGAAGTCAAATGTCGTTTTTTAATAAAACGAACAAATATTATGAGCCATAATTCTTAAAAGGATTTTTTCAAAGGATCTTCCTCTTCATATTTTTATAGTCAGGCCAAAGTTTGGAGAGTTTCAGGAAAGGCCTTCTTTAAGGCTGGCTCCTTCATGAACATTTCCGTGACTTTAGTAAAAAGGTTATTGGGAGCCATTTTGGTTGATTCGATTAATTGATTTAAAGAAAGAAGAAGGGTTTTTATTTTATAGACAACTAACCCAATGACAAAATTTAAAGTATGGATATGTATCTACGTTATTTTGTCCAAGAAACATTCCATAATCTGATGTTTGCATTTCTACAATATTGCATTAATTCCCTCGCTAAAAAAAAATATTTAATTCTAATTTAAATCCTAAAACTGAGTTTGTTGTTGTTGTTGTTGTTGTTGTTGATTTATTCGGGCACATTTTCAGACTTGTTATTAGTCTTATTCAATCCTTCCAGCTCGCATCTATCTTTCGCATCGGCTTTACATTTTTCGCCTCGCATCTCTCCTAGATAATAAAATCCTAGGACAATAAGTGCAAACGAAGTCACGCAAGTAAGAAGTGTTCCGTATTTAAGGATTCTCTGAATGGCATTTGCACTATAAGTACTATGGTAAAGCAATGTGTGGAGTTCTTCGCTCAAGTCCCCAGAAGTGATTTCTATCCATAGAACTGGAAGCATCAGGCCATCTGGCATTTTTTCGAGTTTGCCTATGAAATTAAAAAAAAAAAAATCATTAAACTGACTGCTCTATAAAAAATATATATTTAAACATACTCCTTAGAAGATTCCCTTTATGGACAGCAATGTTTATTTGAATCCTTGATGCTCCATCCACGGGGAATGCCAGCCTTGGATGAATGTCAGCAAATGTTCGATGTTTCTCCGCATTCGGCTCGATACCTTCGAATTCACTATAAAGAACAGGATCGCCGGAAAAGAAATGCGGGAATGATGGATAGATTGGTGCTTGGTAGCATTGAGTTCCATTAAAGATCCCACTTGGAAGACACTTAACAACACTCGAGTCACAATAGCATGCATTCTCTGGGTTGTCATCTGGATTGGCGAAGACGTTCATTGGAGTGCGATATCTCCAAACATCAATTTCATCTAAAATCGTTACTTCTTCTTCAAAATGAAGCGGTAGCTTTCGGCATAAGGCTTGAGTGAACACATGCAAGGGCTGTCTTGGCTCCATGAGATACGGTGGAAATTGAGATCCATCAGAACCATCGATGCGATTGCATTCATCATCCCGCCAGAAATCGAGTTGGTCCATTCCATTGAATTGGCTGATGACTCCGAGCTTGCGCACGTCATCAACTCCAGTGTGAATTTGAAGAGTATCCGGACTTGTGCCATTTCGCTGGAGAAATATAACGTATACAAATTGGTAACACTAATACATACTATAGTTTTACTTACATTCATAAGCATTCCAAACTTTGGCTTGAGCCCTGGCATGAAATTTCTCAAGACACCAATGAGTCTGTCTGAATAGCCCCAAATAAAGTCATCGATTGGAACTTCAAGGAAAGCATCCAAATTAAGAGCATTGATTGCACTCGAAGCAGCCATTTTGGCAAAAAATGTCATTTCATCGACCGAAACAGACGCTGACATAAGTGGAATGTTTGGAACAATAATGTTTTCGAATCTGTCACCAACAGATTTGTTTGGAAGGAATGTGTATGAATGATGATCCTTTAATGAAAATAATTGGTATTTAATTAAAATTTATTATTTTTTATTTATTTTTACTTACATTATAAGTAACTGTATTGTTTGAATTAAATTTAACATTGACTTTGGTCGAATGTTCTTGGTAAGTATATGGGCCAAGATCTTGAACTTTGATTTTGGCATCTTCGCCCGAAAGATACCGATCGATGTTGGTGTAGTTGAAGATGTGCACTTTGAGATAGGTGTCAACTGGTGGATTGACCCAATATTTGGCAGCAGCTGAGTTATTGGCTAGAACTAATTTCTAGAAATGAAAATCATTAATAAATCTATTAAGTTAATAATGTTTAAGGACTTGAAACAAATACTCACAGATGTGAAGGATTCGTTGTAATATTCTGTGAACCACATCACACAGAATCCTGTTACACTTAAGATAAACAGAAGCAGCATGATACCAAGTACTGAAAGAATTTAGAAATAAATGAAATATGAATAAAAAAGAAAATGATAACCAAAAATCTTTGAAAATTGTACAACATGTGAATAACTAATGCTCTGTTGCCGAAATACAACAGGGTTTATTTATTTAAGACTCAGTAAGCTTCAAATTTAATATTTTATTATTATGAAACAATTTTGTATTTAATGTAATGAATTAAATTTAGTTTTTTTACCTTCTTCAGTTTTCTTTAAAGTTATTCACAAAAAAAATAAGACTGTGAAAACTATAAAAGTTAAACAATTAAATTATTCCATGAATTTGATATTATTTCCTAAAAGAATGTGCGGATAACTAGAAGTCTTTAATTTTTTTAAGTTCTACGAATGGTGGTCGTAAAATTCTTGAAAAATTAGATAAAGAACACTCTTTTCGGCATAAAACATTTTATTTTTGACGTGATAAAGTCTAGTAAATCGGAATATATGGGCAGCACGCACGAAAAAGTGTCAGTCACAGTCACAGTCACGTTATGATAGCCTAGAAAGTCGATAAAGTGGGAGGGGAGGGTGTTGGGTGGTTGATGATTGTAAGTGGTGGTGGTGGTGGGTGTGTGTGGGGGGGGGTAGTGCCCGGCAGAGGAAAAATCGTAGGTATTTGGTTGGTGGTTATAGTTGGTGTGGGTGGTGAGGCAAAAATTGTCATAAAAAATGGATGGTTCGTTGGTGGTTCTGTAGGTGAGATGAGTGTTTGTATTGGTGTTGAGGGGGATTTGGTATGGTTTGAGGGGAATTGTCAAATATGGTGGGTGGTTGGTTGGCGGTTGTAGGTGGGTTGGGTGGTTGGCGGTTTAGGTGGTAGGGATGGTTGAATTGATTGGGGGCGATGAAATTGTCAAAAATGGTGGGTGAGTGGCAGGTGGTTGTAGGTGGGGTGGGGGTTGGATTTGGTGTTGGGAGGGGGGGGGGGGAATTGTCAAAAATAGTTGGGGTGGGCAGTTGGCGGTGGTGGAGGAAAAAATGGTCAGAAATGGTGGGTAAGTAGCAGGTGGTTGTAGGTGGAGTGGGTGGTTGGTGGTGGTTGTAGGTGGTGTGGGTGGTTAATGGTGGTAAGGAAGGTGGATTTTACTGTGGGGGGGGGGGCAAAATTTTTAAAAATAGTGGGCTGTTGGTTGGTGGTTGTATGTTGCAGTGAGAGATAGTGAGTTCGAAGGCAAGGGGTGACAAAAAAAAAATTCAAAAATGATGGGTGGTTGTAAGTGTGGTGGATAGTTGGTGGTTGGAGAGATACAACCTACACATGAACTATTTTGTTAACTGGTTATCACGTAAAATTATCTTCCGTAAACCGACTTTACAGACAACCAAGTTTTTTTTAAACTTATAGTTTCCTTTTAGCGCAATGCACTTCATCCAACGTTTCTTCAATTTTTTGATGTCCTCGTCAAATAATACGATTTCTCAAGCCCAAATTTGGAATGAAAAACTCTACAAATGAACGTTTTATTGAACTTTGAGTTGGTAACACTTCATTTGACGGGCCCTGTATATCGTGCCATGTCTAACTTTGAATCAAAGTTGGTAAGGATACTCTAAAAAAAATTTGACAGCACCAGAGGGCTTTAATAAGGTGACACACCGATCGAGGGATATTTGCCTGTCCTGTGCGACTGTATTTTTGTTTAAAATTATTGAATAGGCAATTTTTGATATATATGTATATTCTTTCAATAAATTTACCCTTTACCATCCCAAATTAATATCGTTGTACTCGTCCCTATTTCACAGCTCTTTTAAAAACTTGGATACACCCCCAAGCCATATTGGTCAGCTATCTTTATGGCGAGTTTAATTGATTACACTTCTTGTAAATATAAAAATAAAAAAAAATATATGAGAAAAATCTAGCAAGTAAATTGTAAACAACAAATATTTATCATTTTGTTTACTTAAATTGGTGAGACAATAAAATTGAACTTTGGTTTGTCAGCGTAAACACAATGCAACCGCAGATGGCAGAAGCAAAATGAAACAATTGATGACTGTGGTGCGTTATCAGTCAGAAAATATGTAAAATGAAATTATTATCATTTTAATGTTTTCATTTTTAATATTGCAAAAAATAAGGACAATGTGTTCACCATATAAATTGTCTCTGTTTTTTATGTTCATTTGAATAAGATTGACGGAAAACGCTGTTGTAGCATACAGCGTGTCTAGTATATTCAGAGGTGCCAACTTTTACTCAGTGTCTGAAGTGTGAGGCTTGCAAAAGATTGCCTTGTACAAGTTATTACTTTGAAAATTAAAAAAAAAAAAAAAAAAGCTTGCAAAAGATTGCCTTATACAAGTTCTTACTTTGAAAGTTCAAAAAAAAAAAAAAAAAAAAAAGCTTCAATGCAATTGATGGGCTACAAATCTCACGTTGGGGATTACGTGGTCACCTAAAAATATGGTCGAAGGAAATCATACCTGAGCCTATAAAAAACCCAAAACTTAAAATCGAGACCCACCACCTGTCCTTGAAATTTAAAGAACCTTAATTAACGTGTAGTTAAGAAATTTGTCTTTTTGGGATCCACTATAACCTCTCAAAATAATATCTGTGAATCACTCTTCCCAATCCATGTTTCTTCGGATTTATTAGGAAGCATCGTAGCAACAAAGCCCTCTCTCAATGGACCAAGGAGACACTATTCAAGACCCTAATAATTATCGAATTATGGCTGTGAGGCGCAGTAGTGTGGACCCCGACACAATCGGATGAAAAGCGGCTGGGATACTTTGAGAAAAAGATTATTCGGTTGATATTCGATGTATAAATGGAGTATGGAGAAGAAGATTTACATCTACACACTATATACAGCTACATTTATTTGGTCAAAAAGCTGACAACTCAGTGCCTTAGTTGGCTAAGGCAAGTGAAGCGTATGAACGAATACGCGCCAGATTGCCGAGTATTCAACTCTAACACTGAGGGCAAACGCAGTAGTGAAAGGACACATATTTAAAGTGGCGCGATCAAGTGTAGGACAATTTCAACCATCTTGGCGTGCGTAACTTGACTGGCTCGGGACCGGACTAGCTGGCGGGGTATGTTGGTTGAGTTCTGTCCGTGCCTTACTGTCTGCGCAACTTTAAGTAACTAACGAACCTTTCTCAAAGTTAGAATAAGACGAACAAACATCGAAGCGTTTGGGTTTCGTGATTCCTTTTCATCTGAATACAACCATGGGGAATCTTTGCGAGTATGGAAAAGTTGCGAAATTTTAGATGAAACATCGGAGGATTATCCTGATAGGATTACTAAAAATCTGGGGACTTGGAACGAATTCGGGGATTTCCTTAGCAAGGGGAAAAATCTCAATTTTTATTTCAAAAGATTGATGCGTAGAGGTCCGTCTTGATTAAATTTTTAACTTTGCAGCTTCTGCGAAAGAAATATTATGTTGATAACCTTTTGCCAATAAACTTTCTATTATTTTTTTTTGATTACCAAAACAAAGTTTCAAGAATTTTTTTTTTCAAACAGCAATACATAGGTACATTCTTAAAAGTCCGAATTATGGGAATTTTCTTGGTTTCTTCATAATTTAAGATGAATTTTTTTTCTAAATAATTAAAAAAGATTGTCACACATCACACTTCTTGTGATGACAAATCAAAATCAACACAACATAACATGTATGACTTGCACGTTCCCACGTAATGTATTTAATTTAATTTGTGAAATATCACTTCCTATCGGTGCTTGACCCGCAGTTTTTTTTTAAATAGAATCATTAGAGATAGACTGTTTCTGAGTGGTTTTAAGGCGTCTCAACTTTCTTCGCATATAATGTTTCATATTCAAGCAAAAAAAAAAAAAAAAAAAAGCCACACATCAAGTGGTTTAAAATACAAACGCCACCGCGCTCGGAAGAACTTTTATTTTCATCGCAGACTGTATTGTGAAGAATATAATAAAAACGAGAGTTTTTATTCTCAATGAACATTGCCGGATTGACCAAAGGCAACTAAGGCCTTCATAATTATTGAAGGGCCTCTTCAAATCTGTTGATTAATACAATAATTTATGTATAGGTTGTTTATTTTTTTTTTTTTTATGATGTGAAAAAAATATGTGAGGCTAATATTCCCATACTCAAAATTGTTATGAAATATGTTTCACTAATAGCTTTAATACAATATTAGTCCGGTCAAAATAGACAAAAAAATAGTGTTAGGTTTGCAAAAATTCGCATAAAGCTGAAAATTGGTGCAGACATTGGGAACACCATTTCAAATAAACTAAGCAACATCCCCATCGATCCGACTGGTGCGTTAGAAGTTATTCAAGGTCAAAGGGTCAAATAAACGGTTTTTACAATTTTTCTGGTAAACGGTAGGTTTTATCAGAAAAATACATGAGACAAAGTTGTAGACCATGAAATTATCTACAAAACTTGTTAATATCATTTTTTTGTAAGAATAACCATTTCGGAGATATCGTGATTTTAAAACTTGAAGGAGTCACGTTCTTCATGATATGCTCATATATGCCACATGCATAAATTTAGTCCAGTCGACAGGTTGGAAAAAGTGGGTGAAAGGTGGAAAAAGGACGGAAGCTAATGAAACTATCAGATATTGTTGAAGGATAGTTAATAAATATTTTACGAAGTTTTGGACCTCGAGGGTCCTATGGAAAAAGAGAAGGGGGAGGTTGAAGGGGTAACTGCAAAATTTTCGACCTTGCAACGGTTTTTCCTCATGGAACATTTTTTCCTTACGTTCTATAGCAAAAGCATTTCAATTTTGTAGTAGAACGTCAAATTTCCTACAATTTTGTTGGTACCAAAGTTGTTGTATATTAGTTGTTTACCGAGATATAGCTCTTTGAAAAACAGGTAATTTTGCAGAATTTGCTAAAAAATTCCAAAAAATTCAGCTTATTTCTTCTAATAGACGAAAACTAGTGCGAGGTTTTTGTATGACGAGATTTTCAAACGACATTTTTTAGAAACTATTAAACAGCACAAATCGTAGTAAGAAAATCTCGTCATACAAAAACTGATAAAACCTACCGTTTACCAGAAAAATTGTAAAAACCGTTTATTTGACCCTTTGACCTAGACCTCTAACGCACCAGTCGGATTGATGCTTAGTTTATTTGAAATGGTGTTCCCAACGTCTGTTCCAAATTTCAGCTTTATGCGAATTTTTGCAAACCGAAATGTCTATTTTGACCGGACTATATTACTTTCTTGAAGTTTCTCGAAAACTAGTAAGCACAAGAAACCTGGTTGTGGAATGATGAAGCTAAGGCAGTATTGAGTGAGAAAGCAGTGGCTTTCAAAGCTTGGCAAAGGGTGCCTTCAGATCATCCTATGGAAAAAGGACCGCATCATCAGATACATGATGCTGTGATATCACACACACACACACACGCACACATCATGAAGATAGTTGGACAACTTTTGGATAGCTGAATGCAAAACTCGATACCCGGCTGTCTGATGAGCAGTGGGTGCTTATGGCGGGAGAGCCAACGACAGATGCAAAGTATTAGGGTAGTCATGTGGTAAACATCGGGATTCCATAAGGGATTTTCGTATTGTGTTTGTTGAGTTTGCTTCCCGTTAGATCAGCGAAATCATCATTGCGCGTATTTAGTAGTCAGATGGAAGGTCTTCCCGTCATGTTATTGTCTTGTGATATCTTGAGCCATTGGCCTCAATTGCCCAGTGCTTTTTAGGAGTGTCTACTTTGTTCATGAATCTACGGATTACATTAAAATTGTAATGTAATGTGATCGTTGATTTTGAAAAATCATTCAATAGACAACTACGAGATCTGACATGCGTAGCCCTTAGGCAAGGATTAGTTCCAGAAACCTCTATGTGCGGTTTTTCTTGATCATGTATACGGTATACGTGGTAGCAGTGAAAACAGTGAGATTTCTAGCTGGAGCCCCTTAATTTTTTGTTACAGTCTTTTACCAACTGCTTGAAGGTAAAATGGTTGGCTACATTAGTTATTCTTAACTGACGATAGATCCATCATAAGTGAGAATCCTTCATCTCTGCAACAAGCATTTTACCTATGAATGGGGAGCGTATACGAGTAACTCCAAAAAAATAATACACCTCAGTTGTGAGTCTGACACTCACAAACGATTCACATTGTTGGACAAGATACAAAACGCATGAAAGTACGTTAACAACAGCTGAGATAAAGATGATTCGTATGACATGCAAGGTTTTGAGATGTTTTTGAGTAAATTAAAATCAAAACTTGGCTCAAACCGAGCGAAAGTATATTGAATTACCGTTGAAAAGCCACTTACAACGAGAATTTTGAAGCCATGGTGTGGAAGGCAGACCAAGTTAAAGAGTATTTGATGAATAAGTCATTGCCATCTTATGGATATTTTTGGAAAGCTCTAAGCTAGTATCGATTTCCGATACTAGCTTAGAGCTTAAATCTAAGAACATATAAGTTTGTCAAAAGAACTCTAAATACGTTTCGTTTCAAGTTGAAATAAGATTTGTTAGAGCTGTCTGTGAAAAAAAAATGAGGAAATCAAAAAACCAAAAACTGCATGGTTCCATTCTAAGCCCTACTTGATTAAACGGAAAAACCTGGTTATCCATTTTTCTTCAACTGCTGTTTATGTCTATTAAAGCAAAACACGTCACGCACTATGGCCACAGAGATACGAACAGGCAGATTAATAGGTTGATGAACGAAACCATTAAGACTTGAATTTCAAAGACGTCAAAGTTTTAAAAGAAAACAGTTCTACAACAACTGTCATTTTGCTGGCACTTAAGTCATGAATTTAAAGTCTGTACTAAAAAAAAGTTTTTTTTATTGGATGATGGGCCCACTTCCAATATTTTAACTGTCCCATGCCAACTTTTTTACGAGTAGCTAGACAACAATTAATTTGGAAAAGTCTGTTCTCTCTCTTCGTTGTTAATCAAGACCCAATAAAAACCCCGTCTTTCTGACGCGTGCGCAAACAAAAGATCTTGAAATCTGTTCAGATATCACTTGCAAATTAGTTCCCATTGTTAAAAACTTCTACGATACCGATACGACAACGTTTTTTTTTTTTTTACAAAACAAAGACAATATTGTGAATCATCAATCTCATAAAGAGAGATGCAACACCCCCTCAGTATCTACAATGATAAAACTAAAACAATAAATTAAATAATTAACTTTCACAAATATTTCTTGAAGGCAGCATATATTATCTGGGATTAGTAACCACTAAAAGTGTTAACCTTTTAAATCTAAGTTAATCCATCAGATATGATATCAAAGCCTATACAATACACTTCAATGTTGTATTTATAAAATAAACACGTATCTATTGATAATAAAAAATCATTCCAAGCTTATTTTTTGTTTTTGTTTGATAAAAATAAATCTGACCCTTCACTTCTCGTACCTATAGATACGAGTAAGTTTTGACTTAGCACACTTTTGCATAGAAGATTTATAGATACACCGAAAAATATTCCTGAATAACTTTCATCATTCTTAAAACGGATTTGATTTAATCACGCGTAATTATTTAATTAATTTCAAAGAAAAAAAAAAATATTTAATAAAATATTTTTCCATGCTATCCGTAGAATAGTCTTGATTAACTTTGTAAGGTCTATTTGAGTTCGCAAAGACGATAAGAATAATCGCGGTTGTCTACTCGACATAAAATAGTACAAAATTGATAATAATGTGCTACCTATCCAAAAAAAAAAAAAAAAAATGTACAAGCTTATACACATATACAAGGGTATGTCTTGCCCTTTATAGAACTTATCTATCCCATGTGCTGTGTATAGTTTAGGCTTATTTAATAATTTTGTTTCCAAGTCAATTTAGTTTGGATGTGGGAGAGACGATATTGTTGAAGATTCAATGCTATTGACCTTTCCGGTGTTGCTGCCTGTCATTTAAATAGACAAATACTTGACATTTTTGTATGCGCAGCGCATATTTTTTTTTTTAAATATCAGAATGAAATGATTTCTATATTTTTGAGTTGGTAATCAGATGAGAGTGCAAATTAATTGACATTTGATTGCCTCTTGCTTCCTTATAATGCTAAGGCTTATCATCATTAATTTTGTGCTAATATAGACAGTTGTAGTTGATAAGGGGAGAGATTATGTTTAATGGATGATTGAGATAGGGAATTTAGTTTATCAGCGAAAATCGATGGGTTAAAGATGTTTCATTGCACATCCGGTCCAGGAGCACGTTTTCGTTATTTTTCAGTTAAGTATACGCCAGAGTGAACTTTTTGATGAATTTTAAAATTTTGTTTTTTTAATTTTAACTTAAGCTTGAACATAGCTTACAAAAACATTTCATCTGACATGCAGGTAATGTAAGAAACTACGTAACTATTGAAAATAATGGTAAACGTTAATCAAAAGTAAATAAAAAAAAAATGGCGAAGATATTTTGACATTTGATTATTGAACAATTTATAAATCTAAATTATTCACTCTGCTTTCAATGTTAGCACCTGAAAGTTCGATGAACTTATCAAAATTTAAACAGACTAAAATAAAGAAAAACTGGGAAAAGTTAAAAATACGGAGATCAAATTTACATATTATGTAAATGTATATCGATAACTATAAAATATCGATAATTTTTATTTTAATATACTTTTTATTCTGTGGATTTTATTTGGGTCATACCGAAACATGTTCTTTAAATTTAAACTTTCTTTGAGTAAAAAAAATGGTTATATAATTGAGATAATCTCTGAAAAAAAAAATTAAATACTTGCTTTGTAAACATATAACTTTAAAATCGAATTAATTTTATTTCATTTTAGCACTTATCGATACAACAATTTATAATTTATGTAGTTACATTTTTAATAATTAATAATTATTATGTATAAGAATGATCAAAATTGGAATCGTTCCAAAGTAAATTTTTTTATTTGTATGTAGCTTCTAGAAGAAGCATTAGAGAAGTGCAATCTCTCATCTATTAAGTGCGTTTTACTTTAAATGATACATTCAAATTAAGTCAGCTTTTCATAAGAAATTTATAACCAATCCAAAGCACAGATTTAATTTTAATATAAATCCACTGGGTTATGAGAGAGATTCTGAATCTTACATCTCCACTAATTGGTAAGAATTTTGTTAACTTAAATTTGATACTAGTGAAATTGCAAAAACTTTCAAAATAATAGTTTAGATAGATCAAATGAATACCTGGATAAGTACCTACCTACAACATCAGAATTGAACTAATCTTTGATGGAAATTGGTGTTTATTTAAGGAGAAACTCATACATCTATCCTTTTAATGCACCAGAAAACGGACTAGGCTCAATGTTACAACTTTTATAGCACTTTTTACTTAAAGTTGATCGTCTATGCTCTATGCCATGAAATCAATATGAACCCCCATTTATATACTGATATGCTTAATGTTCTAAAATAAATGAACCGATTGGTTTCAAACTTGGTACATAGTATATTATTATGACGTCATACAGAGGGGTTTTTTGAATTAGCATTCTAGCTCTAAAACTAAAGGTACCTGCCATACGATTTTTAGGAAAAAATTAATTTTTCTCAATAACGGCTCCTACGATTTTGATAAAACTTTCTGAATAGTGTTTTATGTGCAAACTTTATGTTTTGGTTGGAATAGATTTGTCAGGAAAAGTCTTGTAACGGTACCTCCCATAGGATCGGTTTTTTAAAATTAGATTTTCTCGTAAGCCACTCGACGAACTTCGATTAAATTTTTAATGTAGAAGGCCTTTTATAGAAGAAAAAATATTAATTCTTAAATTTTTCAAACAAAGTTTTTTTAAATTTAAAAAAAAAAAAAAATTTTGTTTTCTTGTTTGTTTTTATCGAAAACGTTTTAATTTATTTTTTTTAATTTTAATTTTCTGATAAAAACTACAAAGTGCTTGAAGCCTAGAAGTTGCCGTTCGAAAAATTTTTTTTTACTATTTTATCAAAAAAAACTGTTTTTTGAAAAAAAAAACTAGTCGAACGATTTAAAAAAAAAAAAAATTCTTAAAATTCAAAACAGTAAACGAAATCAGATGTTTTAAGTGATCAATAAAATTTCATATGACATTTTAGTAATTTCTACTGGCCTCAAACAAATGTTGATGCAAGTAAGTCCTCCAAAAAACTACTCTTTTGTATACAAAAGTAATTAATTTAGGCTTGGAGAATAGGTAGTCTTAAATTTAATTTTTTGGATATTTTTTCGTTACTTGATAGTTTTTGCAGTCATGTCCACCTGTTGTATTGAGTCTTAGATAAAAATAGAATATTATTTCGAACTCTAAGAGATATATTATACTGTGTACATTCTATTTGCGATTTAAGGACGAGCATTAAATTTCATACATATTTTTGACACCATTTTACTGCGCTTAATCACGTTTAACTTCTTGCGTTCTCATACAAACATGAAAGTCAAGGCCAGTATGGAAAATTATTCGAAGTTGAGTATGATTAAAAAGAAAGCAAATAATTCATTCTTATTAATATTTATTTTTTATGACTCAAGTCAAGCCTGAATTGAATTCTTCTAAAACGGAAAAAGCTGTTGAATAAAACTTAAGAACCACTGGCTGCCACAAAAATCAACTAGGCACACAATGACTTAAATCTTTTATTGGACAAGTTTTTTAATGTATACCTACCGTTGAAGTAAAATAAGAGTATTTATGATATAAAACTAAATTAAATTTCAACAAAATGTTTTCTATAATTACAAATAAAAATACACCAATTTGAATGAAATTAAGACCTACAAAAGTACTACTTTTATTCTTACTGTCTAAATCCAGACAAAATCTAGATCTTTAAGTGAAAAATTAAATTTGCGCAGTTCAAAGACCTGTTCCCGTGATTTTCGAAATATGTATCTTAATCGCAAAATATAAAACCTAACATTAAAAAGTCAATTTTCTAAGTGTCTTAGGGGCCAGTTATAGCGATACGGAAAACCAAACCGAAACAATTTTCAGATGGAAAATTTTGTATGTTCTGATTCGATTCTTAAGACAAATGCTACACTGATCGATGGCAATCAATTCAGAGAATGTTTTTTTGTTCATAATAATTTTAATTGAACAAATGCTTTTTGCTAAAAATGTATTTATTTATTTTTCTGTTATACGTATAAAAGAAAACTAACTAAAACAAGTTCAATTCAAATTTGTATTTCCAAAATAAATTCTCTGAGTTGGTCGCCATCGATCAGTGTAGCATTTTTGTTTTAAATGGAACCATAGATAACATACTAAATTTTCTATTTGAAAATTTTTTCGTTTTTGTTTTTCGTATCGCTATAACTGGCCCCTTATAGCAATTCTTCCCATAAATCGCTCATACTGTTTTGATGAATCTTTCTTTTTGGTATTTTGTATATCTTTTGATTTGATTAAAATTTGCAGACTAAAAGTTATGCATTCGTAGAAAAAAAAAGTTTTGAGATAACAATCAAACATGACATTACGATGATAGCGAAGACGAAAAAAGATGATCTAAAAATTCTGTCTGTCTGTATGTCTGTCTGTCTGTCTATCTGTCTGTCACTGTCTGTCTGTCTGTCTGTATGTATAGACACCTACAGCCCAAACGGGTAGGCCGAATTGCTTCAAACTTGGTATATAGAGTTTTTTAGGTATTGTACAAAGTGGAAATGGAAATTTTTTTTTAGCTCAAAATAATGGTACCTGCCATAAAACCGTTACGTCAAAGCTTATTTTTCTCAAAAACGGCTTAAACGATTTTGATTTAAGAAAATCAGTGTTGCTTTTTGGGTACGACCAATCATACGGCTGAAAAAAAAGTTTTAAAAAATGGCTAAGAACGGTACTTTCTATAGGACCGTTTTTTGTTTTGCTTTCGACTATCTCGAAAACGCCTCAACCGATTCTTTCGAAATTTCACACATATATAGTTGTAGATAGCTCTATTTGTACTGCATACCAATATTTTTGAAAAAATTTTTTTGTATTGTTAAAAGCACTTAAAAAAAATGTTTAAATTAATGTTTAGAAAACTGTTTATTAAATTTTTTTCTAAAAATTATGAATAAATGTATTTGCTGGAATATCTATAAACTGGCGTTTTTTAATTTTTTTTTTAATTTTTCAAAAAGTTTTTCAAAAACCGCTCCACAGATTTTTATAAATTTATTCTCATAAATTTATATTTATCCAAGAAATAAAATGGCGTACTTTTTTTCAGCTCAAATTAGTTTAAGTATTTATTTAAGAATTTTGAAAATTTTATTTTTATCAAAATCTCAATTCCCTAGATTACTGTCACACATTACAGTAAGTTCGTGCGAACTTACCGGGAAATGACTTAAAAGATGCAGGTGGAATTTGAATATCTAACTATGGTTAGTCTTTGAAAAACACCATAAAACCTTTAATTTTGTGAACTGACCTTCTTAGATTCTAAAACCTAAAGGAATTTGTGCGAGTCTTTCACACATTTTGTATTAATACGTTCTTTATGATATTTCTTAAAATTTTTGACATCTCCCGTACGTACGCCCCCAACCATTCTCAGTCTATTTTATTCCGTTTTTAAATTTCATTATAATTCAGAACGTAAATATTTATTGTTTTTCCTAGATCTGTTTTATTCTCTGTTTTGTTTTTGTCGAAAAACATGAGTAAACAAACCCAACACCAGCGCCAGAGCAAGCAGCCTTGAACTTAAGGGTAAATCCAAAACGTAGTTCATTCATTTGCATCCGTTTTCAAAATCAACTTCACAATCGATTTTCATCACGGAAAAAATAATTGAAACCTTTCAGATTAACACTGAACTCGCAGTTTTTATTGATTAAAAAGTAAATTTATATTTTCAAGTAAAAACAACAAATGCGTCAAATTATTGTTTCTAAGCCGTCACCAATGTTTTGAAAAGCTGATTAGTAACATAATGTAACGATAGGATGAAGGTGTATGTGTACGTAGGTATAGTATCTTTTGCAATATTACAGGGAAGATGTACTCACAAATCAATGTTCCTAGTTCCTTGGTTGATGGCTGTTTCTCTATTCCAACGAACTTGTAAACAGGTTCCATGAACCTCTGCGGCTGCTTCTGAGCATGATCCATTGGCATTGCACTGCACTCGATTGTTGTGGCAGATTCTGGCTTTCTATTCGATGATGCTGTTGCAGAATCATATGATGGAGGATCTAATGGCAGTGCCTCTTTGGCTGACATTTTTCTTTTCTTTAGTAATATGGATACTTTATTTTTCTATTTTACAATATTCTTTTTTTCTTTTACAATACTCTCGCCCGCACTAGTTCACTCACGCAGGCGCAACGCACCTTGACTTAGATTTGAGTTTCCTGTTCTCAATAAAAGTAAAAATTCAAAACAAAGAAATTTTTTTCTTAGTCAAGCTACAGAATAACGCACAGATCTTTGAGATAAAAGATACTCTCGTACATAACGCATATGAAATCAGGTTTTATCAAAACGGAATGTAAACAGTAAACACAATGATTACATGATCACCACAAAGAAATTAACCAAGAGTCTTCCAAAATCGAGAAGGAGGCTCTTTGTCCGTCCGTTAGTGCATTCGTTCGTCTGTCCGTTGACGTTGTCGATCAACGATCAACGATCACTACAAAAGATCACAGAGCCTTTTATGTGTATCCCGTCCCGAAGGTGTTATTGTTTTGGTCCAACACAAGTATCTTTTTTTGTTCCTGCTACTGGATTTTATTAAGAGATAGCTACTCTCTAAACTAATGAAATATACAATTTGTTCGATTTTGTAATCCCGTCAAGCCAAACCAGGGTCCAAGCTATAACTGACGGTTGTGGACTCGGGATAGAATGCAGAGACCTCGTTTTTTTGGTCGACTCGCAGTCGCAGCCGATCGCACGAAACTTTGAGATACAACACACCATCAAGCACTTGTTATCATTTTTGATTTAGTATAGAGACTCTATCGAAGACGTATAGAATTATTTTAAATTGTTATTGTTTATAGCAGAGAGAGAGTCCATCAAAAGAGAGGGAGAAAGAGAGTACGATTTTTTTTTATAGAATAAAAAGATCAACAAATTATCAGTTCATGAAGTACATAGCCCGTACCCCCTTATAATATCGCAATCGATTTGGTTTGGATTTGAATTTGGAGTCCAAGTCTGTTTCGTGGATTGGGATGCTCTTCCCAGTTTTCAGGTTAATTTTATTGAATTTAATTATTGTGTGTTGCAAAGATAAGAGCGAGCGTAGACACACCAGTTCCAGTTGGCCAACATAATAGTTAATTTATTTTTTGTATATTGAGGGCAAGAGATATTATAGCTCAAAGATACTTAATCTGATGGGTTTATTTTTATTTAAATTATGTTTTTTTTCTTATCAATTTTTTTTTTGGTTTTTTATTTGAAGTCTTATTTTTAATTTGGAGCTGTTATCTTTTGTGTATCTCAAAGGTGATATAAAAACGTATCTAAATTTGGAGCTTTTGTTTTGAAGTGAGATACAAACAATACCGGAGTGAAAAAACAACAACAACCGGTTCTTTGTGGTTTGTTTACATTTTGTCGGATGGACACAAAGGAGAAACTTTACACTGAGAGACCTTGCTGAGTTTTGTTGTAGATACATGAGAGTGGGAGTAGAGTAGTATAGCAGCCTAGTAAAAAAAAGAAACAATACAAAAGTGGATTTAGGGTTCATTGGAGCATAAAGTGAAGTCCATAAATGTAGGCATACCTATATTGAGAAATCTTGAAGGAATAAAATTATAAATTTATTGGAAAATTGTGAAACTTATATTAATAAATAATTTAGGTACTTACGTTGAAAGAATTTTTATTTGTGTTTAAAAATTTACCACACATCCTGGAACATAAAAGAATTAACCTTACTATGGAGGATCGGGAACTGTTTCTTTGTTGAGTTTAATTAGTGAGTTGTTGCTTCCAATTGAATTAAATTTTGTTTGAAAGTCCTGGCTTATCCAGTGCTAACTAAATAATCACGTTTTCGGCACAGTTTTCGAACAGAGTTGTTTTCGGAAACAGCTTAGAGATTTTGATATAATTTTATAAAAAAACAAAACCGTTTGTCGAAAAAGATGACATGAAATTCCTTGGAGGACATCGGTTTAACCTTTCATCAAAATAAGCAATACAATCTGGTGCTAACCAGATTACACAAAAGGTGTCGAAATCCAGCTGGAAAATGAAATTCCGCCTATATTATTCAAAATGTCTTAAGACTATCAAAAGATAATTTTTGATGGGATTCGGAGTTATGCACATTTTAGAAAGATAGGTATAATGGTAATGGCTACTATCAAGGATGGGTATATACAACTTCAGAATAACTTGCGATGATGAATATGTTCTAGCATGTGGGCACCAAGGTCACAAATGATATTACGGATCGTGCCTAATTCAAAAAAAAGAAAAAAAACCATTGGCAAGCATGATACTACTAATTGTCAAAATGATCTGACGTCATCGACACTCAACGTAGTTATTTTTGGCGGGATCGATTTTAAATGAACCGGAAAAATATATAAAGAAAAAATTCACTGCAGGACAAATTTTATTTTTTTAACACTATCACTGAAGGGGTTATTAGTACCCTTTTTATAAATCAACATAGTGCAGGCGTTTAAAAAGATAGGATCGAATGTTTGGTGGTAAAGTGGATTGAGGTTTTAGTTGACATTGATTTCACAAATATGTCACTGGTGGTGTCCAATTGAAACTTAGGGAATATCGAAAATTGATAAGTCGGGATTTGAACCCACAACTCTATGTTAGCAACCAAGCACTACATCGACTATAACATTAAAAATCTTTTCCCAAAAACCGCTCTATTTGTCTATAGTTCTTAAGCAAATAAAATGCTTTCGAAAGCTTCAAATTGTATCACAAAGCTTGATATGACACTAGGAATCAACAATTTATTGCAATAAGATATGAAGGAACGTTTTGAAGTCAAATTTATGATGAGTTACCGTTTGAACCAAGAGGTTCTGGAAAAATTGTTTGGAGTTCTGGCTTCACAAATGTCATAAATTCTTGGCGACAATGAATGTGAGCTTCCTGAATATGGCAACCATACGAGTATACCAGATCATAATTTGGAGGAAGAATCTTCTACAGGTTTGATCATTTAGAAATACAATTTCATATGCTTCCGATGAGAGCAGCGTTTGATTTTACTCGGGAAAAATCTTCAATATTCTAAAAGCTGACAAGATGAGAGAAACTCTCTTGAAAATTCATACCTACATCATCTCTGGACGAAGATGGTAGGCATTTATAAGCCAACTTGGGCAGTGATGATAAAACTTCTTGCTCGGTTTTTAATATTCAGCATTGAATTGAAGACCGAAATAAGATTAGATAACTATTCTTTTGGTCAAAAATGTATTTTTGGGCTTGAAAATTGATCTGGAAACCTGTTGAATACAGAAACTCGAGTAAAAGAAAATATACAAAATTATTAACTAAGAAAGTGGCTGACTTAATCTAATAACCACAGTCAAAGGCACCACTACAACTTGTTCTATAAGACAGGCAACCATAGAGTAGGTTTCGAAATATAACTATGTAAGCAATTATATAGCACTCGATGGCGGAACGAACCTGGGTGCTAACAATAGAATAAATAAATACGGTGGTGCATTTGGAATCCTTTCTTCGGTTTAGAAATCCATCAAAATATCGCTACGCAATTAAAGTTCGTATGAAAGGATTTTTGTTAAAAAAAACTTTATTTAAAATTTCACAACTTAAATTAATTTACAATATATTTTATGGATGAACTTAGCTCGCGATCTCAGACTTTTAGACTGACTTTTCATTTGTATCTATTCTATGTTGAAGCATTATGCCTATGCATAATAATGCTGGGTCATCAAGTTAACGTTTTCTTGGAACCCTTAACGAGTCCAATCGATTGGCAATCCAATGTGAGTGTTGGATTTCGTCATGTTCGTAGACGCTGACGTGCCATTATTGTTGGTTGCAACGGTGGGAACATCCGTTGTGGTTTGGTTCCCTGACCTTGATATAACCTCTCCCTCCTTAGGATGAAAACTCTCCTGAGTTATATAGAATGTACGTCTGAGCTTTTTTGATTTTATATAAACGTAAATTATTAAATTAATAATTAACAGTAGAATTATAATTCCAATACATATATTAGACATTACATGATTTTTATGATTAAACTTTAATTCGTTAATATTTTCAATATTTTCTATTTGTTTTATTACAATATCATTGAAGCTGAGTTGTTCTTGAGTTGTATTTAAATTTATTTCGTAAGGTATAATAAATCTTTCTTCGAATATATTTTTTCTGTTCACAAAGGTTTCATTTTGGATTTTTAACTCACAGCTATTAAGATTTAATAAAAAGTTTCCATTTAAATGTGTGGTTCTTTCATCACAAGTACTTGATAAATTTATATTCTTAACATTCTTTAACAATAACAAACCATTTTCAATTTCATGAATTTTCATTTGGGAATTCTTTGTTTTCATACAAACGCTATTATATAAACATAAATTGGATTTCCTTAAATTTTTGAAGTCTATATTTAATTCATATTTATATACAGTTTCATTTATTTTTACAATTTCTTCATCATCTATTATTAATTCTTCAGAATTCATATTTGTTAAAGAGGTAACTAAATATTTTCTTGTCTCTATAAGTTCACTCGGTATTTTAATTACAAAAACAATTTTTTCATTTTCATATAGGGCTGTTCCAATTTTTATATTTTTTAATTTTTCAAAACTTACGTCATATTTTATTATTTCTTCTTTACTTAAAATATTGTTTCCCATTATTCCTGTTCTACTTGAAGCAATGTTATTTTGAATGTGTTCGACATTGTCTTTTATAATTCCGATTTTTAACAATGATTCTAGGTACAAAAATTTATTATTTATTCTAACAATATCTTTTTTACTATTAACGAGTTGATAGGATATTTTAGTTCTATCTTTTTCAATTGTTTCTTTTAAAGTCAAAAAGGTTTGATTAAAGCTATTATTAATAAATACTTGTTTATTATTTTGAGTTATTATATTATGGTTATTTTCGTCGATGATTTTCAAGTGTTCTTCAATGTTTTGTCTATCATCTTCATCCATTGTTCCATATAACCATTTCATACCTGTACCTACTATGTTAATAAGCCCTCTTTTTTGCCTGTGTGGAATAATAGTATGTATTTTATATTTAAGTGAATCTAACTCATGAAATAAAATGTCTCTTCCTTCTTTTTCGATTTGTAATTTTGAAATATTTTCTTCTAGGCATGCAATTATCTTCAAAATTTCTGCTGGGTTAATAATATGTAGTATAATATCATAAGTTCTTACTATTTCAACGTTTCCAAGTTTTATTTCTATGAATCCACTGTTTGTATCTATTTTTTCTATCGTCAATGTTGTATTAGCTGTTCTGAGTAGAAGGACTAACACTATCCATATCCATTTGATCTGAAAATTTATTTGGTCTTTTTATATTTGTAGGATGGATGTTCTTTAATTTAAGTTTTCTATATCTAGGTTCCTGTTTGTGTCTAAGAGCCTTGTAATTTTTCACTAATCCTTCTTCTCTTTCTTCATTGTATTCTTCCCTATCTTTGTTAAGCTTGCTAATAACCCTATCTTTTATATTTTGCATATTTTCCAGGACCTTTTCTTTATCTACTCTACCTTTTAAAACATCTATTGGTTTAAATTTAATTGAGGAATGCACTGATTTATTGTACCACTCTACACACTGATATATTCTTTCTTTCGTTGTTAGCTTGGATTTTTCTGTAGTGAGTACTCTCATTTTTTCGCTTATGGTGTTATGAAATCTCTCAATGTCGGAATTGCCAGTATGGCTATTTGGCTTCGTAAAGTGTACTTCTATATCTTCCTGTCTTAAGAAATCTTTTACATTTGTGTTTTGAAATTCATTATCTAAAACTATTTTATTAGGTTTGCCTTTAATGGAAAAGTATAGTCGTAATTTCTCTTTAATCGTGATACTGTTTCTATCTTCTAAATCAAATATTATGCCATGCTTAGAGAACTTGTCTATAAAGGTTAAGAAGTTATTTTTGGTGTTAATGTAAATATCTGCATGTACTATCTGATTGTTATCTGTTGGAGTTTCTGTGTAGTGAAGCTTCGGTTTTATTGGTTTTCTATCATACTTAGCCTGATTACATGTATCGCAGTTATTTATGTATTTTTGAATCAACTCTTTTAAATTTTTGAAGTATATGAGTTTTCTTAGACCTGCATAATTTTCGTTTATGCCAGCATGACCTGTTTCATTTTTATGATATTTCGCTATCTGTTTATAGGTATCATCTTCATTTTTCATATTTTGTGCGTGATACATACATTTATAAAACTTTATTTGTTTTGTGGGGTCAAATAATTCAATGAGCTTTAATTGTACTAAGTTGTACTCGTGTTCTGTTAAATCTGAGAAGATGCCTATTCTACCTTTTCTTTTTATAAACCTTCTAAATATATCTATAAGTCTTTCTTCTTGAATATCTTCGGAGTTAATATATATAATTCTTTTATTATTAACTATTTCAATTTCTTTGCTTTTATTGTTTGTAAGCATAATTTGTGTATAGAATCTGTTAACTACTGTATCTAATATGGGGAAATGATCATTTTGATCCTCTTGTTGTGAATGGATCGTATTTTCTACACTCATATTATCAATTTCAAAATTTAAATGGGGTGCTTTCTCTCCCTCCTCAGTTGTGAACGTCTCGATCACATTTATTTCGCCAGTTTCGCAATTAATTCTACTCAAAAAATCTGCAGCTTTGTTTTCTTTTCCTTTTATGTAATCAATATTAATATTATATTCTCCTAGCTGTAACAACCATCTCTGAAGTCGTTGATTTATATCTTTACCCTTATGTTTTGTTTGCAGCCATTTAAGTGGTTGGTGGTCTGTTAGCAGATCAAAGGGTCTACCATAAATATATGGCCTAAAATAGTTTACAGACCAAACTATTGCAAGAAGTTCTTTTTCAGTCACGGAATAATTCCGTTCATGATCGTTTAAAGTGCGGCTTGCATAACAAACTGGGTGACCGTCCTGTGTAAGTACGGACCCAATAGCGAAATCACTCGCATCGGTCGTAAGTTGGAATTTTTTGTTGAAGTCTGGATACTTCAAAACCGGTGAATCTGTGAGGATAATTTTGAGTTTTTCAAAAGCACTTATATAGTTTGTATCATTTAAGTTGATCTTTGAATTTTTCTTTAAATATCTGGTCATTGGTTGCGCAATTTTTGCGTAATCTTTAATAAATTTTCTAAAATAACCAGTTATGCCTAAAAACGATTTTATTTGTTTCGTACTTTCTGGTAACAGAAGTTTTTGTATGCTTTCTATTTTGTTTTGATTTGGTTTAACTCCTTCCGTCGTTAAGACGTGTCCCAGATATTCTGTTTCTTTCGCAAAGAATTTGCACTTGTCTATTTGAATTTTAAGGTTGTGCTGCCTTAATTTATCTAGAACTTTTTGAACACTTATAATGTGTTCTTTCAGAGATGAACTAAATATGAGAATATCGTCAAGGTAGACGACGCATATTTGATTTATGCATTCTCTTAGAACTGAGTTTATCAATCTCTGAAAAGTCGCAGGGGCATTTTTAAGTCCAAAAGGCATTCTTGTGAACTCATAGTGCCCAAGAGGAGTCGAAAAGGCTGTTTTCTTTCTATCCTCTTCCCTAACTAGGACTTGGTGAAAGCCTTTAGCTAGGTCTAAAGTTGTAAAGTATTGGGATCTTCCTAGCTTATCTAATATAGTTTCTATATTAGGAATAGGAAATTTATCGTCAATAGTGGCCTCGTTCAACTTTCTATAGTCGACCACTATTCTCCATTTCTTTTGCCCGGAATTGTCTAGCTTTTTGGGCACAACCCACAAAGGACTATTGTAAGGAGAATTGCTCTCTTGTATTATACCTTGCATGAGCATCTCTTTAATTTGTTTATTGATCTCCTGTTCGTGGATTTGGGGATATCTGTAAATTTTCGCATAAATAGGCCTATCTGTTGTAGTAACAATTTCATGTTGGATATCATGGGTACTGCTTAAATGCTGTCCTTCATGAAAGAATAAATCCCTATTTTTTTTGAGAAGAGTCTTTAAAGTTTCTTTTTCCTCATTATTAAGATGGTTACCAAGGAGACAATTCGGAACGTCTTGGTCTTCTTTGATTCCCTCTAAAACATATATTTCGTCATAATTATGTGGGCATGAATTTATGAATTTAATTTTATTCCCGTTTATTTCAATGAACTCTTTTTCTAAATTAATTTTTGCTTGTAACGGTTTAAGTAAATTTTGACCAATTAAACCGTCGAAATGTTTATCTTTAAAGGATGTAAGCTTCCAACACATGTGAGCTTTTTCGCTAAATTCTTTTGGAAGCTCTGTAATTATTTCGGAATCTATTTTTGTGTTCCCGTTCAGGGTGTTAAACGTAATTTTTTCTTTTAAAGGAATTCGTTTATAATTTTGTAATTTTGACTTATCAAGCAATGTAGTCGTAGAACCTGTATCTATCAAGCATTTAATTTTTGTATCTCCTATGGTCAACTCTATTATCGGTAAATCCGATTTGGAGGCTGTGATTGAAAATTTACTTCCTCTACTTTTTGTTGCAGATGTTCACATTCCATTGGCGTATGATTATTATGCCCTAAAGTCCTTTGATTTAAATTATTATTATTTCTAAACTGCCCTGAATAATAATTGTTTCTGTTCTGTCTATATTGACCTGAATTGTTATAATATCTTTGCTGTCCTAAATTGTTATTCTTGAATTGGCCTGAATTATTTTTATATTGACCTGAAAAATTATTTCTATATCTAACTTGATCGTTTCTTGTATTGTATTGTGGACGATTAAAATTATTATTGGTGGCAATGTTTTTGTGAGTTGGGATCTGTTTACTAGCTTTCTGCCTATTAATTTGGATCATCCCTGTTTCCTCAAGGGTGTAGTAGGCATCTCTTAAATTATCAACCTGCCTACTTATTACTATACTAGCAAGATTTACGTCAAGGCCATTAATGAAAGTTTTTAGAATCATTGTTTCATTCGCTGAAGGCGAAAACTCGAAAGGTTTTTCAACATCGAACTCATATTTTGTGTTAAGTTTATCTAATATTTCTTTTAATTTGTTAAAATACTCACTAACATCATTATTATTTCTGGTGCTGATGGCCTGGTGGTGCAAGTTATAGTATGTTTCTCGGACTCCGAAATTCCTGATGAGTTCAGCTTTAATTGTATCCCACGTTGTGTAATTTCCCAATGTCCTGATCGCCTGAAGTGCTGGTCCTTGTATTTTATTGATTATGTTTCGTTGTAAAACGTATTGTTCCAACGGTGTTCCATTGAAAAAAGGTAGAAAGATCTCTACTTCTCTTATGAAGGATGTCAGCGCATATTCTGATGTACCCCAATATTCTCGTATTTTAGAGGACTCTTTCATTAACTCAGTCAGAGTAATTGTTATAGGAACCTGAGGAGGAGCTTGTTGTTGTTGCTGTTGTTGTTGTTGTTGTTGTTGTTGTTGTTGTTGTTGTTGTTGTTGCTGCTGTTGTTGTTGCTGCTGCTGTTGAGCTAGAGCCTGAGCTTGAGCTAGCGCTTGTTCTACTGCGTCCATTTTTTTTATATATTTTTTTTTTTTGTGGTGAATTTAAAACGGATAAACAATTTTAATTTTATTCCGCAGACTTGAGTCTTTTTATTTTCACTTTTCACTAATAATGTTCTTTTCCTTTCTTTTATGATACTATATTCAAGTGATTACGGATTTCACAATTTGATTCCGGCGACACAAAATTAATTTAAGTTTAGTTTTGTATGTCACTATGCACTTTTTAATATTTATGTATCTATGTGTATTGCAATTCTAATCTTCGGATTAAAATCCTACCGACTGCGCCATTAAAGTTCGTATGAAAGGATTTTTGTTAAAAAAAACTTTATTTAAAATTTCACAACTTAAATTAATTTACAATATATTTTATGGATGAACTTAGCTCGCGATCTCAGACTTTTAGACTGACTTTTCATTTGTATCTATTCTATGTTGAAGTATTATGCCTATGCATAATAATGCTGGGTCATCAAGTTAACGTTTTCTTGGAACCCTTAACGAGTCCAATCGATTGGCAATCCAATGTGAGTGTTGGATTTCGTCATGTTCGTAGACGCTGACGTGCCATTATTGTTGGTTGCAACGGTGGGAACATCCGTTGTGGTTTGGTTCCCTGACCTTGATATAACCCGCATGAAGTTGGAAGTCGAATCAATGAAAACAAACCATGTCGAACGTGGAACAGGATCGGGCAGAAAAAATTGGATGGAGACATCATGCAACGGAAGTGGCGTTGGATGGGTCATATATTGAGCACTGAAGAAGCCTGACAACAATAAAGCGAAAAAAAACTTCGAATGGAATCCTCAGGATAATAGACGCGTTGAAAGGCCATAAACAACTTGGAAGTCATCAGCGGTGAAAGGAACTCAATTTCAATACAACCATGTCCACAGTTACGGCCAGTTGTGGTGAACCGGGATTACTGCCATATGCTCCAGGAGACATCGGAGAAAGTGTTCCTGGGAAAAATAGCTTTCAAGCAGGAAGAAGAATTGTTCAAAAACTTTGCCTTGGCGAGTTATCTACAATTTACTACACACACTAGTATATTATGTATTTTCTAATTCGTATCGTCCTATCTTTTGTGTGAAGAACTATTTCTATGATTATTATTTTGTCTACATAAACATCAACATCATACAGTTGCCAACTGAACAGATCTATCACTATAATCTTATCAAATGCCAATAAATTATTGATTGAAAGAAGCAACTGATCACTGGTATTTCCACAATACAATTCAATTTGTTACATAATTAAACATTACATACATTTCTGGAATTAAGCATTATGCACTTCTCGAGAATTTAACGTACATAAATGCTGTGCGATTTACTATTCACCTATAAATGCGTCGCAAAATTTTCCTATTTAAATAAATTAAGCATATGGAATACATCAATACGTACAAAACTGATAAAACGTGGATGCTCTATTAGCATTCACTTCAGAAGCTCTTAATCCTGCGATAACCTTTTAAAAAATAATTCAATAAAAAAAACCTCAATGTTGCCTCAAAAGACAACCACATATATAAAAGTTAAAGAAAATTTAATCAAAATCGCAAAGTTCTCATTTTGAATTGTGCGCTCGTGATAATGGCTGCTGATAGCTCATACGAGTACTACAACCAATAAAAACAATACGAAAAAAAAAAATCAGCTAAAGTGCGTAAGAACAATTTTTTTTTTTGTATTTCTGAATTTATTGTAAAATAAATCTCTTATCAGGAAAAACTTAAAAGATGGGTTCACTTGGGGGAAAAAAATTAAATAATCTTAACTTTTTGCTACAAATTTCGAAAGAGTGTGGTTGGTGATTGTTAAATTATGTAGTTTGTTCTTGAAGATTAAATTTTTAAATGTTAAGCAATTTTTCAATCGATAAAAATTCTTTGAGAGTGGTGTGTTTTTATTTTTATAGTTTGCTTAAGAAAACTCAAAACGTTGATATTTTGTGGTGGTGAACAAGTTTTTTTTTTTGATAGCACGCCTTCACGATGTCCCTGAAGTTAGCAGAACAAAGTAAGCAGAATGAAATTTCAGTGTTCTGTTAACTTCATAGGTACACGATTTTGGCCACTTTTTTGAACTTTTTTTTTGACAAAATCTGCTTCTAGAATTAAGTGCTCATTGAATACGAAATAAATGCTGCATTATCTCAACAAAATTTTGAAAAAACAGAACACGGAAATTGACTTTTTTAAAATTTCATTTTTTGAATTCAGGTTTTCAAAATTTTGTTGAGATAATGCAGCATTTAATTCGTATTCAACGAGCACTTAATACTAGAAGCAGGTTTTGAAAAAAAATTTTTTTTTTAAATTATATTAAAAAAAATTATTTTGCTAAAAAAAAAATTTTTTAATTTTTTTTTTTTAAATTTTTTTTTTGTTTTTGTAGAGCATTTAATTAGCATTTAATTCAAGGACCAATTTCGTATTTTTAAATTTTAATTTAGTGTACTTTAGAGATACTTTTTTTTTTCGAAAACCGTTAGAGCATTAATTTTTTTTCTTCAGCATTTAATTAGCATTTAATAAGCGTCTAATTATGCAATCAAAAAATTTTGGTTCTGCTGACTTTGTTCTGCTAACTTCAGGGGCATGCCTTTACGCGTTATGCTTATCGCATGGGAACTTCTGATGCCTTGAGGTTCTTCTCGTTAAACATCACCTTGGAGCTGTGAAGGTTAGTTTTTCAAGCAATTTCAGAAGGTTTCGGTACGCAATTTCTCGTATCATGCCTTGGAGAAATAGATGCTAAATTTTATCAAATAAGTTTATTCACATTATTTTTCTTAATTTTTAGTGTTGCGGGACGTAGTTTTCATATAATGAAAGCACGAAATACCGAAACACACAACTTATTGAATTGTTGTTGAACATCATTCTAGAAAACTTAGTGACATCTAATCACATCGAAACGCATCAAAAGTTTTTAAAACTTTGAATGTTTTTAATCAAAATTTAATTTTAGTTTCGGTTGTAAGCTGTTTTACAGTATTTTTCTCGTCATAATATTATATAATAGCGATCAGACCACCTCAACGCCATTGAACCATATTATAAGATTAATTGCTTGATCAAAGATACAATTTTTTTATTTTCAACAAAAAGTGCATTAATCTCTTGTAATTTTTGGAAACTTTCCCGCGTTGGAAATAAAGTGCCAACATTTTTATTGACTACCTTTTACAAGAAATTTTAAGCCTTTGCACACGTAAATGTCACACACAAATTGTCAGTTCAGGCAATATTGGAGAGCTTTTTCGCAGCCGAAATCAAAGTAAGCAAGAGCTTACGGAAATTATGATTTTTACAAGTTTTTAAGGTTTGAACAAAAAAATTAAGTGTTTTCATTTGCCCTTAACTATTGTCACGCGGTCACTTTTATCGAGTTTACCGTGTTAAGAGTTTGGAGGGGAATCTTTGATATAGGGGTTATATGTTGGGGAAGCGTGCATTGCATAAAGAAGGGTTTGGGCGTCCATAATATCTCTTTAAAAGAGAACAGCATCTCTTTGTTTGCTCAGATATTTTTTAAACTTTCTTATTCTTTAAGGATCTATTTTGTCCTCTTTTTTTCATTCATGTCTCCTTTTTTGTTCCGATAATGTTTAAGTTGATTTTACTTAATAATATTATCTTTATTAGTATCACTCATGTAGCCGCTTTGTTATGTCTTTATCTTCGATTTACTACAAAATTTAAAAGACTACTACTTTTTACTTGTCTTGTCAGCTGGGGATGGCTGTTAAATGTCTGTGACTATGTTTTCGTTGCGACAACAAATAATCAGGAAGTTTAAAACATAAAACATTACTGTTTTTGAAAAAAAGTGAGTTAACTGGGCAATTTAATTGAAATTAAGCTATGCATAAGTATCTATACACATACATATCGTTAGTTTATCCTTTTTTATAGAAAACTAGCAGACCCGTGCTCGCGTTGCTTCGCAAATCTTAATTGCGCTTTATTAATCAAAAGTTTATTTATACATACTTACCATATATAAATGAAAAGTTAGATTATCTTTAATGGAAACATACATACAAAAATAAACTTTGTTGTTTTTTATAATTTTTTATTTCAAAGCCTCTGGATAAACAATGTTGGCAGTTTTATTATTTTCAGAAGAAGTAAATACTGATTATTTTTTGAGCCAACTCTTGAAAGTGCAACATAAAGCTGACCATGGGAAAAAACATTTTCCCTTAGGTCAACCCCAATAAATTTAGATGATTGACCCTGAGCCTTGTTAATTGTCATGCAAAAGCATAGTTTGATTGGAAATTGTACCCGTCTGAATTGAAAAGGAAGATCTGTTGGTATCATTAGTATTCTTGGAATAAGGGCATATTGTCCTACTGCTGGTCCAGTTAGAATTTGAACCTTTATTATATTTTTGGAAAGTTCTTTGATTTGGAGTCGTGTTCCGTTGCATAGGTTTGGAGGACTTAGATTTCTTATCAGAATTATTGGTGTACCAATTTTTAAGTTAAGTTGATACGGCGGCAGACCCGCTGAGCTGAGTGAATTTAAAAATTCCTGAGGGTAGTGCACACTGTCATTATCATTTATAACACTATCAATGGCTTTATATTTATGTAACTCTGTTCTTAAATTCATAAGCACGATTTGGTTAATTTCATACACAGAGCAATTTTTTGGTGGCACAATAGCTCTTTCGCAAAACCAAGAAAATGGTCTAGATTCTAAGGCGTTCAAGTCTCCATACATGCATTTAATAAGTTGTTGTACGCTATGAACAATTTGTCCAAAACTTTCGTTTAATTCAATTATGTTAGAATCTGATGAAGTATATTTTCCATTGCTAATTCTGAGGAGTAGTGATGCGAATTGTGAATTGTCTTGTCAGTATTATTTTCAATCTGTACTCTCATATTTATTTTGAGTTGAAGTTTTTGGACATATCGCCAAATAGAAGATGATTTAAGCCAAGATTTGATGACATCTGCTCGAGTTCCTTTGGGAATCACTGGCATTATTTGTATAAAATCCCCAGAGAAAACCATTGTGACTCCACCCATATAAGCTTTGATTACTCATCGTGCACTCATCCCAAATAATAAGGACCGCTTCTTGGAATACTTTGGCTATGGCACTATTTTTTGAAATAGAGCACGTTGCTTCTTGGTATATGAAATAATGTTTATTGGAAGCTTAAAAGTGGAGTGAGCTGTTCTGCCTCCATTAAGCAAGGTTGCTGCGATTCCAGAAGAAGCAACGGCAAGCACAATTTTACCTTCTGCTCTATATTTTGCTAGTAAGAGATTAATCAAAAAAGTTTTACCAGTTCCTCCAGGTGCGTCTATAAAAAAAGTGTTCCTTTTTCCAAATCAACACTTTTTTGTATTTGGTTAAAAGCCGTTTTTTGATCAGAATTAAGTTTTGTTAAATTTTCCCGCACGTACTGGCATAAACTTTGTTTGTCGTATTGGATTTCTCTTGTTGGTGTTGAAAATCCATTTGAATTATCCTTGTTGGTTCTGGAAGGCCAAAATTATGAATTCGCTTATCAGTCACCATTAAAACTTTATCTTCTATCGAAACTAAACCTTGGTTGAAGATGTCATTGGAAAATTGTAGGTCGTTGTTTCTTTGCTCAGAACGTGCTTGATGTAATACATATATCTTCACACATACTTTCTTTAAAATGGTCCCATAAGCTTTACGGTTCAGTTGGCTTTCAGAACATTATCAATATCGCAAACAAATCTCTTATTTGTGATGGTGACTGTGTTGCGGAGGCATCAACTAAAGTTTGTTTCCAGTGTTCATCATCGTCAAGAAGTCCCAAGTTTTTGCACGCTGCTTGGTATGTTTGTTCTATTTTGCCGTTGACTGTTCTTAACATTTCGAAAGAAACTGGTCCAGGAACATTGTGAAGAAGAATTCGTAAAAAAAAGCATTCACCGGAATTGGGATGGATTGTATATACTCGACCTAGAGTATCGTCTCTTCTAATTCCTGGATGCCCTGGAACCAATTGTCCCCGCTTACGACGATTAAATTTATTGTTGCTCCAGGTATAATAGGACGGTACATCACAATACAAAAGAGTTTTTGCAAAATCATCATGCGTGCAAAGTTCAAAAAATCCTGTCAGCGTTGTTGCAGATGGGTTCTGCAAGACTTGATGAAAATTAGCATCGTTAAAAATGTAACTCGTTGACCGTTTTCTAAGTGCACAGCTAAATGATATACTGTGGGATAACGCTCGTGGATCTTATTATTATTATTTCCTATCAAAATCTAGTTTCTAAAAATTTTAGTTTTTGTTTTGTTTTGTTCAAATTGATCTGCAAGCTTAAAATTGAATGATGAGCTCATAGTGATTACCCTGGCAATAAAATGTCTCAGCTGTAGGCTTGGCACACGCCTTTTTTTATTGTGACAGCAGTTATTGTACATCGGCCAAACAAAATTTATTTTATTGAATTTTTCCCTGCCTGCTAAAGAAGAATTTTGTTTCCGATACTGGAACAGCGGCTGGCTGCGAAGGAGGCGAACACATTTGCATATACATATACAAAAATGTGAAGAATAGGGTATCCAACAGTTCGTTGCAAACGTACTGTAGCTCTTGCTTATGTTTTTATTTTGTTTTATTTACGTCTGAAGTTTCCTTGGATATTATTTCCAATTTATTACCTATTCATTTTTTTGTATTCCAGCCGTTGCCATGGATTTTATTTTGATCATGAGCATATCTGTACAAAAAATTGACAAAAAATAAGAAAAAATGAAATATCTTTACTTACCAAACAAATTAAACAAATATAAATTAGCCCTAAACATTCTTCGGAAAATAAAGAATATTATAAAATTTGTTTCAAGTAAATCGGTGAAGTAGTTTTCGAGATCATGTGGGCCAAACATTTTTCTAGTTACGTCTTTATATAATAGTATAGAATATAGATAACTATAAGATAAATAAAAATAATAATAAACAGTAATAGAGCTTCCATTTTTTCGTTAACAGTATGGTTTTTGATATATTTTTTTTAAATCTTTGTATTTATTTATTTAATTTAAAATTCTTATTTTGTATTGAATTCCAAAAAAAAAAAATATTTTTATATTCAATAAAAAAATGTCGACATTGTTTTTTCTTTCTGGTATGGTCTCTTTTTTTGTCCCTTAAGTTTTTTTTATGTTCTCTTTCATTAAAGCTTTTGTAGGAAAATTTTCTCTATTCTAAAAACCCCAGAAGGACACCCTAGCGTAAAGTCATAACAAAAGTGTTTAATTGTAAGTTATGAGTGAAGTGTTCATTGTTTTCAGAAAAATACAAAATCTGAAATATATCATTCTGCAGATACAAAACAAAATTCATCATTAATAACATTAACACAAACAAAAAATTAAATCCCAGCCGTTGATGAATTCGATCAAACTAGAAAATACAAGGTGGCAGTATACTGGTATACTTCTTCACTTGAATTAAAACAGTTTGTTAAGCATACTTCGGCTTCGATTCAAAAGCTACAACCTAACTAAAATGCAAAGTCCCATTTGACCCGTACTGACAATTTTTCTTGGATGGAGGACAGGATGGTACTATAGTTCTGTTCACACGGGCCAAGACAGATGGAATCGAAGTGATCTGTGTTGGCTTTTCCGGCTGTCCGCGGCGTTGAATATATTTTTATTTCCCATAAGAGATGAATGATATGATTCATGAAGTGTTTAGTCGTTTTTCAAATTTTACAAAGTGCGGAAGCTTATACAGTTTGTCGTTTAAATTCATAATTTAAAGATTTCAAACTACAAAACTCCAAGCGCAACGAGTACAGGGTGCAAAATAAAATCGAACGCTTTTGCCTTCAATTGTCCGTTTCATCATTAAAATAATAAAGTAATAAAAGAGTTTATCATACCTTTCAGTAAATAGAACTTACATACATAGCTATGAATATTCACTCAAATCCTTGGAACTAACGCTCTGAATACTGGCCGGAACTGTTGTCTGTACTAGAGGGCTTCGAACCCATTCTGTAGCCCGAAATTCTAGGATGAAGGAACACCTAATGTTTGTGTGGCATTTATCAAATTCCAGACGCTAGAAGGGTTAAGTTAGAGCAGATTTATGTACAAAATCCATTTGTTAACACACTTTTGGTTATGGGTAGTTGGAAAATTTTGTGTATAAAACCAGCCATGCTCTGATGTGTTATATGCTCACATTGTCATGTTTTCTGCTCAGTGATCTATAACCCCTCAACTAATACCTTCTGTTAGAGTCAAAACCTTGAGTACGTGGGTTCGAAGATAGAATATTTAATCTAAACAAAGTATAATAGAAAATTGTTCTCCTACTCATCCGCTAACTTCTTCTTAATTACGCAACGGATTTTGAAACGTTTTTCACCGTCGTTTAGAAAAAAATATTTTGAAGGTTTATATGTATTTATACCGAACTTGTATCCTGAAATAAATTCTGAAAGAAATTGCAATGTTATATACGGTATCACGACGTTATCCAAATTGACAGAATCTAGAAAGGACAACATCAATAAAAAAAAATATAGAAAGACAAAATCTAGAAGTAGTAAAAATCTAGAAAGATGGAAATCTAGAATAATCTATAGTGTTCTAGATTTTTTTAGAGGAATTCTAAATCTAGAATTAATATTATTTTTTGATACAATGGTTACAATTTTCGCGCGCGAAATTGCCATCTTATCTAATTGTATGCTCGGGTGTTCTTCAGGGGATCCACTTGAGGCCATTTTTATTTTCTAGTACAATTTAATTATTATATCCGCGTTTCTGCCTATCTACCATAGACTTTAAAAGGTATCTTCGATCTGGAGTACACTTTATACATTTCATTATAATCTTCTCTGTCGTGCCTTACTTAGATTTCTGAGGAAACACTCCATTTTAGAGTCTCATGATGACTTCGGCTTTTCAGACTAAAAATTGGAATATTCTAATGCATTTTTGTCGAAGGTACTAGATGTGGGTTACTTTATTTTTCCAGGCCAGGCCTGAAAAAAAAAACAATAAACCGAACTCAATCAAAATCTGTACAAAACAATCGCGTCGTTCGCAAAACATGTTATCTATTAACGTCTCTTAACCCTGATGAAAACATGATTAATCTTTTTTTCAATTTCAGCTACATAGTTATACTAGCAACCTATCACATGACATAAGATTATTAAATATATATTATTATAGTGAACTTGTTCCAATAAATATTCAGCTAAATATAATGTATGCGGGTCATTATTGAATAAAATGAAAATTCACTCAATCCGTCAAGATATTATAATGCTTAGATCAGTTCGTGTCAGCAAGTTGTAAGTGTTAGCATTAGACGGAACGTCGAAGCAAAATCGAACACTGATTTGCGTCCTTATCGATTAAGTATTCGTTATGCCTTATTTCGAAAGGTATACCCTGAAGCTTTTTTTATTACACTTCCTCCTGTATCTAAGTCTTGAATCAGTTTATACCGAGGAAGAGACTCAGGCTGGTGAGGGTAAGTTTAAAAAGAAAAGTATTGAATTTTTTGGAAAGGGGCCATAATGTTATGTCATATACAGCACCACCACCAAATGGAACTGAAGCCACCTTCGTTATAGTCGGAGCTGGACCTGCAGGTTGTGTCCTGGCCAATAGATTATCAGAAAATTCTAGTTGGACTGTGTATCTGCTCGAAGCTGGAGGAATAGAAGGACCACTTCATCAAGTGCCAGTTATACCTGGAATGTTGCAAAACACCGATTCAAATTGGCACTACAAATCTGTTCCACAGAAGTCTGCCTGTTTTGGAATGAACAACAAAAAGTGTTCACTTCCACGAGGAAAAGTACTTGGAGGCTCAAGCTCCATTAACTTTATGATCTATAGCCGTGGAAATAAGCGAGATTTCGATAAATGGGATAATGCTGGAAACCAAGGGTGGTCGCATGATAAAGTTTTCCCATATTTCTTACGCTCTGAAGGGGCAAACTTTCAAGACATAAAGAATTCCCCTTATCACAACTATTCTGGGCCACTAAGTGTTGAACATGTCAAATATCGGACAGTTTTTTCACACCATTTTGTCAAAGGAGCCATGGAAGCTGGCCACAACTACACCGACTACAATGGGGCTTCACAATTGGGTGTATCTTATGTTCAAGCAACCACTCTTCATGGGAGTAGGCATAGTGCTTCCAAGTCGTTCTTGGACCCAATTCGAAACAAAAGACCCAATCTGCACATTTTGACAAACACAACCGTTGTGAAGATTATCATCGAACCCGCTAACGAGTATGCCTATGGAGTCGAGTTCCTCCACAACAACAAGCTGCGAAGAATTCTATCAAGATACGAAACTATTGTATCTGCTGGTGTTTACAACACAGCTCAGCTTCTCATCTTGTCTGGTATTGGACCAAGAGAGCAGCTTCAATCTCTTGGAATACAAGTAATACAGGATTTACCCGTAGGTCAACATTTGTATGATCATATGAGCTTCTTTGGGCCTATCTTTACAACGAACACAACAAACTCTACTCTTTTTCCGAGTCGTATAACCCCAAAGGATGTATCTGAATTTCAAAATGGTTCTGATTCCACAATCCTTTCTATACCTGGAGGTATAGAGTCCTTGGCTTTCATTAAAACTCCCTATTCCCAAGAGCCCAAAGATGTACCTGACGTGGAACTTCTTTTACTTCCAACAAGCTTGGCTGGTGCTAAAGGCCTCAGGAACGGTTCAAATATTCGGGATGATCTTTACGATAAGTATTTCAAGCCCCTGGAGGGCAAAGAGCATTTTAGTGTTTTGACGTTGCAATTACAACCCAAGTCAGTGGGGCGTATGTGGTTACAAGATCGAAATCCATTTAACCCGCCAGAAATCGATCCCAGGTACCTTTCAAACCCAGCTGACGTAGAAGTTATTCTAGCAGGCATTAAAGAGGCTATACGAATCTCAAAAACACCCGCCATGCAGAGTATAAATGCAACTTTGTATTCAAACAAGATGCCAGGTTGTGAACACCTGTCATTTGGAACCGATGACTATTGGAGATGCTCAATAAGGGTGTTGTCATTTAATTTATATCATCAAATGTCAACCTGCAAAATGGGCGTGGAACATGATAAGACATCTGTTGTTAGTCCAGAACTTAAGGTGCATGGTGTTAAGGGATTAAGGGTGGTGGACACAAGCGTGATTCCATTCCCAACAACATCACATCTAGGTGCGGTATCTTATATGATCGGTGAAAAGGCAGCTGATATGATCAAAAAAGAATGGAAAAATCCCAAATTAGGCTTTACCTGTTATTTTAGTGAACACTTTAAACGGCCATGTTAAAGCGGCGCCATTTTTGTCAGTTTGAACCATCTTTTGAAAGTGTAATATGGTATTAATAAAATATGGTGGCAATAAAAACGGTTGGGGTAGTAGATTAAGATAAGGTAGTTTAACACTCATTTTCTTATTTTCCGGAAGCTTCTAGAGCATAAGGTGGCAACCAGATCTTTCCATCTCTCTTTGCAAGTGGCTCGATAACTCAACTGTCACTACAATTACAAATTCAGGAGCTGAGCTTAGTTTTCATGACAGTTGATCTCTATGTTTTCTTCGGTCTTCTAACTTGCCATGCACCTTGAGGATTCCAGTGAAAACACTGCCTTGCTATTTTTCTTTAAGTTTTCTCAGTGTATGGCCAATCCACCGCCACTTTTTTTGCTTGATGTGATCGTCCAATCCAATCTAAGGGGGAACTACTCCATTCGTTTGAATTGGAATGGAAGATCAGTTGGAATTATCGGATGTCGTAGGCAAATGACTTCCACACTTCTTTGAACTTGCCCTTGATGATTGTCGCTTGAATCACATTTTTCATCAGTTTCTTGACGGACAACCGCGAACCGTTGCAAAATTAACGATGATTCAGATTCTGCAACATGATTATGATCGATCCCACCTTCAGCTGTAAATTATGCAGCGGGGTTCCTGGAATATCAAGAGAGTTCAAAAATTCATTCGGATAGTTGGTCGATTCATCCTCTTCGGCCACGTTGTCAACGGATTTGTGTGAATGCAGTTGTCCAGCGATTTGACTTTGAACTATAAATGGCTGAGTATACAATAGTGTAGCTGCAGCAGTATAGTGCCTCCGTAGCAATGTCAAAGCTAATGTCAAAAAAAGTAGCGCACAAAGCAGCATGCAAGAATATAATGTGATATAGCATTGAACTCAAACAAAAATCACGTCTCATATTTTGGTTTGTTGTTGTTTTGCATTGCAGCACGTTCGTGAAGTTGGAGTCGAGTCGACTTCTACTTCAGCTACTCTCTGTGCTGCAGCTGCTACTTCACATTGTAACAGTGAAATAAGATTTACGTATACATTTAACATTGACAGTGCTACGACTATTGCTGCAGCTACCACCATTGTGCTCAGTCAGTAAAATTCAAGCTATCGACGTCCTTATTCTGCTAGTATTACCCGTTCGCTAATCCAATCGAGGTTTATATAATTTAGTAACGGGATTTCGGCAATACCCAAGCGCGAGCAGTTGTCTCGAGAATTTGACTGCCGCGCCGATGGGTCGCTCTGCAATGTGACTCTCATTTTCTTAGTCAATTTCAAGTTCTTGCCTCAATCACCTCATAAATCCTTCATCATTCGGTCAACTCTCTTCAAAGCTCGTTTATGCGCCATCGTGCATTTATCCCAGATAATGTTTTTGCATTCTCGCATCAATTTCGCTGTCGCCGAATTCTTGGTCATTGTGCTGGTTGGCTTGTCAACTGTGAGAAGATTCATAGACAGTTTTAAAGCAGAATGTGCAGTTTGACCGCCTTCCAACATAAAAGTGGCTTTACATGAAGCTAAGCTGCAAGCCATGATCTCCAAAAAAAATATAAATCATATTTGTGTGATAGAAAAGGGTGGTCCAAAGTGCAGACGTCTTCATGGATGCAGATTATAGGAAAATTATGGATGCAGCTTGAAAATTATAGTGAAGGCGAACATGTTCATCTTCATCATCTGCACCATGATTGTTGTTGTTGCTTTTCGTCTGCACTATAATTTGTTGCAGCTCCATGTTAAGTCACTTTAAGGGTCGCAACAATGCCAGAGGATGCAACAGTTAAGGCACGCCATCGAGAACAAACAACAATTTGATAAACAGACAACTCACGCCTAAAATGTGACTTTGATTTATCCCCAGACAACTCACGCCTAAAATGATTTATCCCTGAAACTTGATAGTTTTCGAGAGAGCACACTTCGTGTATGTATAGTGTAAGTGAATAAATCAGCCTTTCGGGGCAACCGTGGCGATAGGGGCGGCCCTCTGTTCTTTGTGTTATAGCTTGTGGCCACCGGATCTTTTGGATATAACGCATCCTTGACCCAAGTTCTGTAACTTCGTCGATAACTTTCCGCATCGAAGAGAAATGAAATGAAAAATAATATCCATATCGATTCTGGAAATAATTCGGTTTCTGTAAGTCCATGCGATATTCGTAAATTCCAGCCTTTGTTTGACTGGAACTTCCAATGGAAGTCGGTATGTTAAGCTGTCACACGACACTTAAAATCTAACCAACATTTTATATTAAGCGTTTTTCTTTGTTCATTCAGAAAAGAGCTATGAATATTGTTCGAGTATGAATTTAATAAATGCATACAAAAGTTCTTTTATTTATTTTTTTTTTCAAAGTTTTGGGAAACAAAATTTTACCAATTTTTTTTTTTTTGATTTTTTAGAACTGGCACTTTCTAGATTACGAATATGCATTTTGTGAGTCGCTAGGACGCTTAGTTTAGACGCAAATCGCGTTTAAAGATAAAAGTCGAGTTTTCATGTAATGCGATGCGTCAATTGAATTTTATTTTTTTAGTTTAATATAAATATCATAAGAAAACATAAAAAACTATTTTATTTTAATAACCTTATTGGCCTGGACCATTTTGAATATATAGCGACTGGTCAGAAGCGAATGATAAAATTTGACGTTTAAAATACAAAATTCATCGATTTTCAACTTTACAGAACACCACTTTTCCGCATATTTCCAGTTTGCAATTCCAATTCGTTTCAATCGAAAATGTTTCGATTGTGAAACTAACGGAAACAGGATGATGCGGTAAAATGAGTTTTGTTTCAATTCACAGCGTTCTTCGATTGTTTTTTTCGATGCGAAAATTACAGAACATAATATTATGTATAATGTTATAGGTAATAATGTTTGCAAATGATCTCATGACAGCAAGATGGCGACCCTTAAAAAAATGACAGTTTTTTGACAGGCTGGAAATGAAAATACGGTTTTATGGATTGGCGATTGGTCCTTTTATCACTACCCGATTTCAAAAGAGTATGCGATGATCTTCTATTAATAACCCCATTCAAAAAACGATAAGGCAGAGTGCCTTGTAATGCTGTAATTTAGACTAGAAAACTGCTCTTAGAAAATAGAAGATAATACTTCATTTCTAATACCATTCACAAATTTATTCAAATTGTTATCACTATATGATTACAAAAAAATGAGATAAAATTGGAGTTTTTGTTCAAATACGAGTACACTAACAAATTATACCATTCTTTTAAATACAATAGTTTTATTTGAACAACATGTTTCGGCTCAGTTCGAAGTTAAACATAAAAAATATCTTCTGTTTAACTGAAAGTGTCAAATCATATTTTTAAATAAAGCCAAAAAACAAATAAATCTGACTAAATAAAAATAAGCCAAATTCCTTGAAAATGATTTATGTTTTAAACCAAAATTTAGTCAGTGGGTAACAGATTTTTGCATTAAATAGAAGCACCTCGGAGTTTAGAGACACTGAGCTAACCATCAGTGTCGGTTTATAGAAATAATTTACAAATTCAAAAATTAAATATGGCAGGTTTCGAAAAAAATTTTCTGAAGTACATTTTGGTAAATTTCCTGTTGCATCTCAATCTGGGATCGGCGCAAAATCAGAATTTCTTACAGTCCTTTTTAGAAAGAGAACTGATGCATGATGCATACGTGGAACAACTTCAGCCAGTTTATCGTAAGTCCATAAAATTCACATAAGATTTTAGCAAAACGGCTTTTTAACTTTCTTTCAAACAAACATAGTTCCACCACCAAATGCCATCTATGACTTCATCATAGTGGGAGCTGGACCAGCCGGTTGTGTTCTAGCTAATAGACTATCAGAAAATCCTAATTGGACCGTCTACCTGCTAGAAGCTGGAGGAACAGAAGACATCCGACACGAGATACCTGGTCTTGTTGGAATGCTGCAAAATACTGACTCGAATTGGCACTATAAATCTGTTCCTCAGAAGTATGCCTGTTTTGGAATGTACAACAATCAGTGTTCGCTTCCACGAGGAAAAGTACTTGGTGGTTCGAGTTCGATCAACTTCATGATTTATAGCCGTGGAAATAAGAGAGATTTTGATAGTTGGGCTGCTGCTGGAAACTATGGGTGGTCTTATGCCGATGTCTTACCCTATTTCTTACGCTCTGAGATGGCTTGTTTGCGAAATATATATAATTCACCTTATCACAACTATACTGGGCCACTCAGTGTGGAAGATGTCAAATATCGGACAGAATTCGCGCATCGTTTTGTCAAAGGAGCAATAGAAGCAGGCCACAGGTACACAGACTACAACGGAGCTTCACAAATCGGTGTGTCTTATGTTCAAGCCAACACTCTTCAAGGGCGAAGGCATAGTGCTTCAAAGTCTTTTATAAAGCCAATTCAAAATAGAAGGCCCAACCTGCACGTTTTAACAAAGGCTAGGGTTGTGAAGATCATCATAGACCCCATGACCAAATCCGCTTATGGAGTAGTTTTTGTGCACAACGAAAAGACGTACAGCATTCGAGCCAGCAAAGAGGTAATTTTATCTGCCGGTGTTTACAATTCACCTCAGCTGCTTATCTTGTCTGGTATTGGACCGAGAGAGGATCTTCAATCCCTTGGAATACCGGAAATACAGAATTTACCCGTGGGTCAACGTTTGTATGATCATATGACTCACTTTGGACCCACCTTTACAACAAACACCACAAAGGCCACACTTTCTGCTAGCCTTTTTACCCCACAGGATCTATCTGACTTCTTGAATGGTTCGCCTTCAACTATGCTTTCTATTATTGGCGGCTGTGAATCATTGGCTTTTATCAAAACGCCTTATTCTCAGGAGCCCCCAGATGTACCTGATGTGGAACTTATCTTAATTCCAACAAGCGTAGCTGGTAATGGTGGTATCAGAGTGAGTTCAAATATCCGCGATGATGTATACAATAAGGTTTATAAGCCCTTGGAAACAAGAGAACACTTTAGCATCATGACTGTGCATTTCCAACCTAAGTCAGTGGGGCGTATGTGGTTGCAAGACCGAAACCCATTTAGCCCGCCAAAAATAGATCCCAGATACTTTGAGCAATCAGAAGATGTCGAAGCTATGCTGGCAGGCATCAAAGAAGCTATAAGAATCTCAAAAACCCGCTCCATGCAGAGTATAAATGCAACTTTGTATTCAGTCAATGTGCCAGGTTGTGAACAGTTTCCATTTGGAACCGACGACTATTGGAGATGCTCGATAAGGGTGCTGTCATTCAATTTATATCATCAAATGTCAACTTGCAAAATGGGTCCATCATGGGATCCAACAGCGGTTGTGAGTCCACAACTTAAGGTTCATGGAATTAGAAAGCTGAGGGTGGTGGACACTAGTGTAATTCCATTCCCAACAACATCACATCCAAATGCGGCATCTTATATGTTTGGTGAAAAAGCAGCTGATATGATTAAAAGTGAATGGACAAGAGCGATACCCAACCATAACTGTAATTTTGGTTTCCAACACTCTCAATCGGGACCATGTGGACCGAGGTGAAGGCGCCATTTTTTTAAGATATTAATATTTTCTTGTAATGTGGAATCTTTTTAAATAAAATGAATCATACGAAATATACTTGGAATTAAATTATTTGTGATAATGTACATACATAATAATGTGTTTAAGCCCACTCGGGAAAATCCTATCTTTCACTCAAGGGGTTATTAATACCCTTAACATGAATCAACATAGTGCGACCGTTTAGGATAGTTGGATAGAATAAAAGGGTGACTCTGTTGGACACTGATTGTGAATGCTGAAAATCACAATTGGGGGAGGGGGGGGGGAGAAGAGAGCCGGGTAAGTCATTCCACATTCTTGTTACTAAAAAGTTAGCCTCTTTAGTTAACAGTACGCTCGAAGTTAGGCTCAAAGGTTAAAGGTGTCTTTACATGGAGCTGCGAGCCCTGATCTGCAAAAAAAGAGGATGCAAAATCAATAAATCATACTTGTGTGATAGAGAGGGAAGGAAAAAATGCAGACGTCTTCATGGATGCAGATTATAGGAAAATTATAGATGCAGTTTGAAAATTATAGTGAAGACGAACATGTTCATCTTCATCTATGATTGTTGTTGTGGCGTTTTCGTCTGCATTTGCAGCTCCATGTAAAGCCACCTTAATTGATGTACACTCCTAGCAATGCGAGATCTTTTTCCCGCGAATCACAACAACTTTGAATATTCTTAAAACTGCTGTTTCTACATGGAAAAATGGCTATTGTGGATTTAAATTATTTTGTGCTGAAACGGCAAATTAAATTTCCAACCAAAGCATATTCCATAGTTTACAGACTTCTAAGTCAGAGAAAAATGACACACTCTCTCTTCCTGAATTTTTCTTAAACGTACATACCTACTTGTCACTACATTCGATACGACTTCAAAATATGGCGAATAGTGGGATAGTGTGGAACTACCTTTAGCAAGTTTGTAGTTTCATAGCGCAGGTTTATTCCTTTATTATTATTTTAGTGTGTTAACAGAATATGACAGCAGATCTCATACGATTTGACATGAAATGTGTTTAAATCTGAAATATTAGGGGTATTCACGATCTGGTGTAACTTGTCTTGCATCATTGTAAAAGTGGAGAAGTGCTACGTTTTCTTGCAATACAACAACAAATATACTGGCTGTCATTTTGTTACACTTTTGCACTTTATCTATACCTCAACCCCATTGCAACAGGAAAATACAAGGGTGCAAAATTTGTACTTTTGATTTTGACATTTGTGTCAACCTGATTTTGACATTTGTGTGAGTTTTGCTACAGATTGGAAGAAGTGAGTTAACGATCTACAAGAAATACAAACAATTTCGCACTTTTACAATACTTGGTTGCACCAGATCGTGAATACCCCTATTTTTTTAGAATTGAATGTAAAACCATCACATATTCCTTCACACTTTTTTTGACATGTCGTACTACACTGTGGGATAGTGTGGAGCTACCTTAACGGACAATTTTCATGGTTTGTCGAGAAAACAAACAAAAATATTTATTTGGAGAGAGAAAGGCAGTGCGCAATGCAAGCCACACTGCCACACCGACAAAACTTGGTTGTGCGTTCAGAAATGCTGTTCAGTCTCTATAGTACTTCCAGTACAGCTACGTTAACAAAACTAACTACGAGATGAGAGGTAAGATTATATTTTTCCTGATGTTAGAGAACCACAACAAAAGTGACACTCTATTGAAACCGCTTTTAACTTAAGATGCTGCTCATAAAGGTAAGACCACGCTAGGCGAAACTTCATTCACGTTGCATTGAACTGCGTGTATTATAATATGTATGAAATTGCTTCAGTTTAACCCCACTAAGCCACAGTGAAACTATACACCTCAGCGACAATCAACGGCATAGTTGGTAGTCCACCCAACGGTATCGTCTTAAAGGTTCTTTTGGATTAGCACAACCACTGTATTTATTTATTCTTTTAAAATTGTTCAACGTTCAAATTTAATATTAGTTATAGATAGTTTTTTCATTTTTCAACCGTTACAGAGCCGAATTTGATGAGAAGGAAAGCTAGTGTCAGAACTGAAGTCAGTGTTCTTTTCTTTTCTGTCAAATGAACGGCAGTCTGTGGAAATGTCAAATAGTGCTGAAGTGCAGTTCCACCCAATGTGTTCTTGCTTTTAAAGTTCAAAATGCCACAATAATAAACTTCGGCAGTTTGTTTGACATACCAGAAAGCAGTAACTGATAGCATCCTGTAAGGGAAAAAGTGTAAGCATTGTATATAAAATCTATAGTAGTCTGGAGAACGAGTAAGAGATAACAGGGTTTCGAGACACATAGATGTCACTGATAATTATCACATATTTAAACCTTACCTACATTTTCTCTTCAAAATGAGAAATTTGAAAAAAAAGGTTTGGAGACTTACGATGTCGCCACAGCCGATCCTGTTATCCATATTACTACAAATTTCATATACAATGTTGAAAGTAAAAATGACACTTCTGACGATTTTAGAAAATAATTTTGCTTCTGTATTTGAAGTCAGAATCAACTCAACAAGCACAATTAAATAAAACTAAAACTCAAAGTTAGCCACAGAATACTCATTAGAGAGGTTCTATTTGCAAGCAGCTTCCTCAAAACTTTAGGTACAAATAATTTGACGAAATTGCTTCGAAATCCAGCGAAAATATCAGAAAAATCACTTCGTACCATAAATCGTGAATGGGAATAGACATTGTGACAAAATAAAGACGGTGCCCGCTGTACTTAGAGGTTTATTTAAATAGTTATAATACCTATTTATATAAAAAAATGTTTATAAATAATGGTAGAAAGAAATAGCACAAATTTTGTAACTGCTGTATTGTAAAATTTTCATGTTAAAAAGCTTTGGGTGTTGTGGCGAATATTAATCAAAACACATCCGCTGTAGAAGAATTCCACACTACCTTACCGCTGTCAGTTGTCACCGTGACAGCCGAAAAAGCGACAAAACGAGCAACAGCTGTCATATTTGCGCCATTTATTTCCACTCGGATTTTCGTTTACAAAAAAAAAAGAAAATTATAAAAACCTAAATTTATTAATTTTCCCGTGTATATTTAAGTATTTCAAACAATTTATCAATTAAACAAACCAACAACAAAAATATTATGTTATAATCCAAAACAGTGCTTGCATGCAGCAATTGGTACACACAAAATGGGTTTAGACTTCGATGCCCAAGAATATTGCAAGAATATCAAACAAACTCAACCAAATCCGCCGTTCGCGTGTCCCGTGGATAAATGCGACAAATCCTACAAATCAGTTGTGGGATTACAGTATCATCTAATCAACTACGACCATGACAATCCTCAGCAACCCACAACGCCGATAGCCGCACCAAATAAGAAACGTGGCCGCAGTCGATTCCAAGCATCACCTCAGACTCCAAAAGATAATGCAGCCGCACCAAAGGAGGGCGTAATTTTTTTGGAAACCGACAATTGTGTCCAATACAATATCGATGACAAAAGTATAAAGGTTTCTGTGGACGATCCATTGCCGATAATTACCGATGAGGAATTCGAGAATCTTCTAAGTTCTGGATGCATTATTGCAACGCCAGATGTGATTGAACCTGTGGTAAAGCTTCCCGATGCTACATTCAAGAAAATCGAAAACTACAGCATCTCGGACGCTCCGCCACGGCCGAATGCGTATATTCGATTTATTGAGAAGTCTGCAGAAGAACTAGATGGAGAAGTGGAGTATGACGTGGATGAGGAGGACACAATGTGGCTAATGATGATCAATGAGGAGCGAGAGGAGACTAATTTGAATCCAGTGCACATAGACACACTGGAGCTGCTTATGGATCGACTGGAGAAAGAGTCGTACTTCCAGGTGAGTTCTGGGATTCAAGAAATCGATATGCGGGTGATCCTGTGGGCGACTTTTCTGGTCGCAAATCCCTTTGGGTGAACATTCTAGAACTTTCTTTTCTTTATATTCGTTTGTTTGAATTAAAGTGTGCTTTCGAAATCCACGTCAATGTTTGTGGAACCTGCTCCCAATCAAATGTGGCATATTTTTAAGCTAGAAGCTCTTTCAAACGCCAATGCTGCGTTTGTTTTTCTTTGCTTCTTGTTTAGAAGTTGGTCGTCCTTTTGACCTTTAAGAGAGAGTAACAAATCCTGTTGGGATTAAGAATGGCGCCGCCGCAAACTCGAGTCTAAAACCAATTAATTGAACGTCTTGTTTTTCTTTTCAGGCTGCAGCTAATGGAACACCAGGAATCGAAGTTGATGACGACGCAGTGTGCTGCATTTGCATGGACGGCGAATGCCAGAACACCAACGTCATCCTCTTCTGTGACATGTGTAATTTGGCCGTTCACCAGGATTGTTATGGCGTGCCGTACATTCCCGAGGGTCAGTGGCTGTGTCGGCGGTGTTTACAATCTCCAAGCACACCAGTTCGGTGTGTTCTCTGTCCGAACACGGGAGGTGCATTTAAACAGACTGATCAGGGTCATTGGGCTCACGTAGTGTGTGCCCTCTGGATTCCTGAAGTTCGTTTTGCTAACACCGTTTTCTTGGAACCTATTGGTGAGTCATCATTATTTGCTGTGCACTCCTCCTCTCCTCTTTCTTCTTCTTTACAACTTGTCTTGTTTTTTTTTTTTCGTGGTCGTTCCAGATTCAATTGAAACTATTCCACAAGCTCGGTGGCGCCTTACCTGCTACGTTTGCAAAGAGAAAGGCATAGGAGCGTGCATCCAGTGCCAGAGGAATAGTTGTTATGCTGCATTTCATGTCACATGTGCCCAGCAGGCTGGACTCTATATGCACATGGACACTGTAAAGGATGGCAGCAATGAAGCTGTCCCAATAACTGTACAAAAATATGCTTATTGTCACGCCCATACGCCGCCCGACGCCAAGCTTAGAGAAAACGAAGAGGAAGACACACGTCATAAGATGAAAGAGGCTCGCAAGGTGCTAGCGAAAAAGCGTTCATCTGCGCCGGTAGTTTTAATTCCAACAATTCCGCCCGATCGGATTCAAGAGATTTCTAGTTTGGTCACGATGCAAAAGAAGTCGCAGTTTATTGACAAGTTGATTGCGTATTGGACATTGAAGCGGCAATATAGGAATGGAGTTCCTTTGTTGAGGAGACTGCAAAGCCAGGGGCAGAGTCATAGTTTGGCGCGCAATGGTATTGAAGGTGAGTTTTTGTTTTGATTTGTTTAACATTTTGGTTTGACTTTTTGAAAAGGTGTTGGAGACGTGAGTCTTACTTGTTTGTTTTTGGTGGTTCTGCAAAGCGGGCTGCTCTTGGCACTGCCCGTTCTGCGATTGCATATTATGCACTTGTTGGAGATCTGCTTCCACCTGATGATCTACCTGTTCTTCCGATTCCCTCTGGTATGGCAGTGAGAACCTTACAACCTGGAGCCAAGATGACTATTCGTTCCTGGTCGTACGAACTTTCCTGAATAGGCTTTTGCACTTCACAGCACGTATGTTTTACCCTTGTTTCCTCTTCGCCATTTCTTTCTTGGTTAAGACAGGCAGAACCATAAATCGTTATCTCTCGAGTTCATAGCAAGAGCGGATGATGGGCCTTCTGTACAGTGTCTCCTTGGTTTTTCTTGATAGGGCTTTACTTCGGTGTCGCTAACTTAGCCCAAAGCAACAGCGATTAGGAAGACTCATTCTGCGATTAATCTCAAAATTTTTAAAGAGCTGCCTGACAGTTTGTCATTTTGTCTTAACCCTCTGGGGGTTTCGAAGGTTTCAGTAGAATTCCTACGAATTTTGAAGGAACAGCTAGCATTCTCGAAAGCCGTGCCGAATACTTAAGCTACTCATACTTCGTGCCCATTTATACTGACGTTAACTGCATTGAAATCCATGAACAGTTGGTGGGTAGCGATGTAAAATTCTTGGGTTTCCCGTTTCCCCCAGGATTTGGCGTAATGGGAAGATTCGGTAGGTGGAAGAATTTTCAGGTATGCAGCCGATTTGCATATAACAGAACAGATCGTCAACAAATGGCGTTGTTAGAAAGGATTGTGGATCGGGAAGTATTCTCCTATCCTCGTCTCTAGCGCGCTTGAAATGATCAGCTGTGGACTGTGTGGACGGATCACTACTATATTCCTCTTGTTACCTTCACAGTTACCGTGAAAATAAAGCACAAATCGTCTTCCTCTTATTTTAGCCTCCTACATAGGGGTGCACCTGTGACTGAACTATAAATTTCCCCACTGAGGTGGTGTGAAAAATCATCCGGGCCGAAGTGTTGTTGCAAATTCCCTAAACATGCGTTAGCCATCAGAGTCTTTGAATGCGGATCTTTTTGGCTAGATAACCGTACATGTCGCCCAGTTCCTTTTGCAACCACTTTCGCACGTCTTTCCTCCTAAAAGACCGAAGATCATTCCGGGATTTTTTTTTTTGGCTCAAAGCGACTAATAATCTAGAGAAGGAGTGGGATAATTAACTGCTTTTCAAGTGTTCTCAAAAGTTGCAGCAAAGCGAAGGAAAACAAAGTTCCCTACTTACTTGCCAATCCTGAGACCAGTTATTCAAAAACTCAAAAATGATAAAGCTGCTGGAGCTGATGGCTTTCCAGGATTGTTTTGTAAAGGTGCCGATTTTTCAAACGAAGGAGCTCTCTTGCTTGCATCAATTTATGATTAATTAGTCTCTTACATTAGCTTTCCTGGGCAAGCCGATGTGTAAGACTCCACAAAACTGAACCTTTTTTTTCTTCTTCTCGTTGATTGACCCTTCCTCTTTCAAAGGTGACGAAGATTTGGGTCTTTATTGTAAATAGTGCGTTGCGTTGCATTCCATCAGCCCGCGCCCAAAATACTGTTTAATCTTACACCCCTAGACGCCATCAGGAAGCAAACTGCAGCTTGCACAGCAATTCGTCTGAAAGCGACCGCACTGTGAAAGAATAACAATGACGCTCGCAACAACAACCAGCCTGCTGAAGACCTTCAAAATTCTACAAAAAATAAAGACTTCTCCCAACCCAAACTAAATTTTGATAAAAAAAAAACTTCCTAATTCGTTTACCCTTCATATCACTCTTTGCTTTGACAAGGTAGAGTAGAGGACAAATCTGAGTAGACAGTGGTAACACATGTCTAGCGACAACGGCTGACGGTGAAACCAAATCGCTTCTAAACTTGGATCTCTTTAAGCAAACTCAATTGCAGGACATTGTTTCTTGGGAAGACGCCACTAGACTTGGACGACGCTATTTGAAGAAGACAATCGTAAATCTTCTTTGAACATGCCAACGAGTGCCCATAAAACTCTTTAATGACATTAATGAACTGATAAGCTTAAACACTTATTTTCTCTAACCCTTCGTAAGAAGCTTAGAATGGGCAAGGGGTTTAGGAGAAAACACCACAAACTTTTGCCACATCACAACAGTCCTAATTTAAAAAAGACGACCGATATCTACCTCGAGCCATTTTAACGACAGACGCTGGAAAGAACCCGACTTTTTCATTGAGTTCAGAACTTGTTTTGGCAGAAGGATGAAGCTCAATAAAGTCTTAAGCTGCGTTAAGGCTAGAATCAATAGATCAAACAATCAGACACACAATCTTCACTATAACCTCCAAGCTCTGAATCAATAAACCCTCTCGAAAAGTAGCTAACTTTCTCAACTGTTCCGACATATTTTTTGTGGATCTGCTCCATCTAAGGCCTTCGATCTTTATGGTACTCTGGAAAGTCCACTCGGAGGATTCGCTTCATGTTATTTTCCGATTCCCAGTTTAGGGCGCGCCTCCTAACTTCAGCTGCACCCTTGATTCGTTTTCGATGCACCCCTACACAATTTATTGCAGTTCTGATTCCTATGCATTTGGGAACTGGAAAGGGTCCTAAGCTTCTTCTGATTGCTCTAAATATATTTACTAACCTCCCCGCCTTCAAAGTCCCCTTTACAATATTTTTTGTTTCATCTTTCAGGTTCCCCAAATACCGCTGAGCTGTACAAACAACTAAAATACTGGCAGTGCCTTCGCCAAGACCTCGAAAGAGCGCGTCTTCTCTGTGAGCTAGTACGTAAGCGTGAAAAGCTAAAAGCCCAATACGTCAAGATATGCGAACAAGTTGTCATGCTACAAATAAATCCACTTGAAACTGCTATGCGCAAAATACTCGAGACACTAGAAACAAAAGACACCGCGGACATCTTCCGAGAACCAGTCGACACCGATGAAGTACCCGATTATCTAGATATTGTCCAAGAACCCATGGATCTAGGTTCAATGCGTCGCAAACTCTACACCGGCCAATACCAGTCTTTGGATCAGATGGAATCTGATTTTGATTTAATGGTCAAAAATTGTCTGGCTTACAATAATAAAGACACAGTTTTCTATCGTGCTGGCATTCGAATGCGTGATCAAGGTGGTCCACTATTCCAAACCACACGTGAGGAATTGCAAAGGGAAGGAATTGTAGAGACCATCAAGAATGACGATTGTATTGCCATTGAAGTCGAAGAAGAACTGAAAATTCTACTAAAATCCACCCCAACCGAGGATGTTATTCAAAAAATGTTAATTCTAGCTGATAAGTCGCAGGTGCTGAAGAATCCTCAACATCGAACCAAGAAAATCAAACAGATTCGTGTTGAGATAGGTCGGATGCGTAAGGCGATTGCGAAAGCTAAGTCAGCTGTGGTAAGGCATCATCTTCCTGAGTTAATTTTCCAAAGTAATTTGTCATGTCTATTGTTTGTTTTTTTAGAGAAACTCCTTGGGAGTAAATCATACTCAAGAAGACTGCGAAGATATGGACGAAGATGATGGTCCTGAAGCCGTGAAAATTCCACTGCCACTTCAAACTCCGCCTTGTAGTCCGTTGAAGGCGGTCACAAACAGTGCTTCACCTGCTGGAGTCAATCGAAGGTTAGAAAGGTTTTTTTTTTTTTTTACACGATGTTTTGGTTCCGAGATCTTGAAAATGTTGTATTTGTTGTTGTTGTTGTTTTCATTTAGAACTGCTGTCCTGTTTACACGTAAGGCTCAAGCTCAAATGAAACGTCCAGAAATCTCATCCCTTAAAGAAGAGTCAAACGACCTGCCCATGATGATCGATGGGATAAAGTCACCTAAACGGATGATGAAGAACAAACGCCTCTCAAACGATCGCCTGCGCAGTATGTCTAGAAGTCCAGCAATGATGACTGCCCCAAGGGAGAGCATGCTCGAGAATATGCCAGATAGCTTTCGGGTTTATCGAGCGAACGCGGGCGGCGACAACTCTGAGAGCGACGAAAGCGACCTTAGTGATATTTCTGGCAGCCCTTGCAGTAGCTGTTCAGGCTTTGGAATAAGTGGATCTGGCTCGGAGTATGATTCCTCGTCCGAAGATGACGATGAAGACGAAGACATGGCCAGTGTTAATGAATCGGAATCAAATTCCCATAGCATGACGAACCACCACCACCACCATCATCATCACCAGCAGCACCACCACCACCATCAGCATCACCTACCATTATTAATTGATAGTATGCCACCGTCCAAAAATTCCTCACTCCTGCGAAGAATTCCCACTCCGATTCCTCAGGTCCCGATCGAACCAATCAAGCCGCCTCTGGAGCCCCTGCAACTTGTATGGGCAAAGTGTCGTGGCTATCCTTGGTATCCAGCCCTCATACTCGATCCAAAGACCCCCAAGGGCTTTGTGTACAATGGCGTTCCGCTGCCCGCTCCACCTGCCGAGGTATTAGCGTTGCGCAAAAACCACACCGAAGAAGTATTCCTGGTGCTGTTCTTCGATGCCAAACGTACATGGCAATGGTTGCCCGAGGCGAAATTAGAAATCCTCGGCATTGACAAACAACTTGACCAAAATAAATTGGTCGAGTCGCGCAAACCGGCCGAGCGGAAAGCCGTCAAAAAGGCTTACCAAGATGCACTGCACTACCAGAGTCAGGTGTCTGATCTGGACGGTCAAGGACCTGATCCAATTATGTAAATTTTTTTCAAAATATTCTTACAAACGGTAGGCGAAAATTAATTGCAATCTTTTTTTTATTTTTTCTTTTTCTTCCACATTTTTTGTACATTCTCTCTTAAAAAAAAAAAAAAAAACTAAAACTAAAAACACACACACACACATTCTCTATTAAATTTTTTTTTTTAATTAATAAATAATTAATTGATAATTAAACATCTTCAGCAAAATATTTTAAATAAACAATAATTGTTTCTTGTCTTTGTTTCTTTAATCCTTTTTTGTTCTGTTATTAGTTTTTAGAGATTAAAAAAAAAAAATTAAAAAAAAAAACAATGTAAAATCTAATGAAAAAATAATTAAGAAATAATGTTTTTTGGTATAAATAAATATATATTATATATTCGAATAAGCTTGTAATTATTATATATTGTTAACTAATTAACTTGTAATTGTAATTGTAAATGTAATTTTTTTCTTTTTCATTAAAGACTTAAAAAAAAAAAACATAAACAAACAAAAAATATATGAGAACATGTAGAATTTTTTATTATTATTTTTTTTTCTGTTTATTTTGAGCAAAGCAACAAATTAAAATTAATTTTTAGGTATATCTATTTAATTTTATAATTCTTTCTTTCTTTCTGTCTCTCTTTTGCTGTCTCAGTGTAGGTTCATTATTATTATTATTACTATACGGATTGTAAATGTTTTTTGGAATGTATCTCAGTTAAACGAAGAAATACACAAAATAAGTTTTGTTTATACACATGATGAGTTGTTGTTTGTTTCTTTTCTTTTTGGTTGTTTGTTTTGGTCATCGGGTTTTTGGTTTCGTTTTTAATTCCTATTCGTAGTTTTGAGGTTTTGAGATTATATTCAGTTGTTGTTGGATTTTTGATTTTGAAAAGCAAAGCGGAAATTGAATTTCAAAGTAAGTTTTAAATCCCATGTACCTATAATTTCTACTGCTGTTTGTTTTCTGTTTTTTTTTGTTTTGTTTTTCTACAAAAATCATTTCAGAATATTCTTCGGTTTAATTTTTGGGCTTCGTTTGGTGTTTCATCAAGGAGAAGCTACTCTGGTTGTGTTCTTCGTTTGGAAATACAGTTTGTTTGAAGTTTTATTCTCAACAAAAGACTGCATTCAATAATTTAGCAAATTGAATAAACGAGAACTCCTGTTTTGTAAAACAACAAATGGTAGATGATTTTATATATATATTTTTTTTTTTATAAAGTTGAAAGAATTGTATAAACTGACTGTTAAAAGACAATCGAATCAAAATAAATAAAAAAAAAAGTAATAAAGAGTTTGGTTCGGATTTTATTTCTGTAAGATATATAATGCCTTGGAGGTGAAGACATTATTTCGATGTACTGCTACCAGACCAAACGCAACATAGATGGCCTAACGAAGAATGAACTTCTTAAATCCTTTTGAAAGAAAAATTAAAGTGATTTAAAAACTTTAGCAGGCACATATACCCAGGGGCGGACTAAGAGGCAATGGCACCCGGGGCGGTAAAGCAAGCTTACACCCCTTACAAAAACTAAGAAAAAAATACGAACAAAGATTTTATTTACAGGTGCTTTCTAGCTTTTATTGTACTGAATATTTCGATTAAATCATTATAAAATTATATTTTTTGTTTGCTCCTTTTCCATTGAGAGTATAGCCAGATTAGTCAACCTATTTCTGATCATCGTTGATCCTTAATAAGTCTTAATTAATTTTAATTTTGAAAAGCTTCCTTCACACGATGCCACTGAGATGGATATTGTTGAATACCTACATTCTCATCGCCAATCTGTAACGAGTCTGAAAAGTCCCATTTAACAATGAAGCTTAAAAATGCAAAGGCTGTCCAAATGTGCCGTATTCGCTCGATTTCCAATATGATACTTTTATCTACTAGTTCTGTAAATATGGTGGTACGCATTGGAACAACAGCACGCAGTTCTTCTTCCGTTCCATACAGCAATATTTTCGGTTGAAGAGCCGAGGAAACTGACGCAATGTCTTCCGTAGCCTTAGACCGATGAATAAGTTCATTGTAAAATGTATCCTGACATTCTAACATGGATCTTCGTGATTCCTCTTCCAACGTCAACGCGAAATGGATCAAGATGCGGGTCATCTTGAGCCTTTTCGCCTGGCATAATTTTCTTCTTTTTTGTTCTTCCCCGCCTTTCAATTGAAATTTCTATCTTAGTACATTGTTTTCTTGCGTATATTATGGCCTTTTTCAAGGTTTCATCACGATGTTCATGAAGAAAACTCGCGAGTGCCTTAAGTTTTTTAAGTTACATTTTTTTCTAGAGTGAGTCCAGGATTTTTGCAAGTATTTCTGTGCTGCATCAACTTCTTCCAAAATTTCGCACCAGAATAAAAGAAAACACAAGAACGTAAAGTCGCATACAGCAGATAAGAGTATGGTTGCAGCACGGACCTCTTGTATCCAAATTTTCCTTTTGAGGATCACAAAGGAGTTCAAGAGTTGAAACTATCTACACTAAATTTTCCTTTAATGCCTTAACAGCCTCGCGATGAGCGCTTCATCTAGTGTCTACAAGTTTCTTGACTGACACACCTACATTTTTTATGAGAATATCCCAACAATGCGTAGATGCTGAGAAAAATGTGTAGTCTTTCCACTGTCCCAAAAATCGTTGTACTTGAAGGAGTGCTTTCCGAAGAGTAAACTCTACAAAGGCTTATGGAATGGTTTGCACATGGCGTAAATAAAGCTTTTGGATTAATTTGCCGAATTAATTTTTGAATACCTTCATGAATATATATAACTAGCTGAAAACCCGTCGAAAACGACGGTGATTTATGGCGCCTACTTTGAATAAGGTTCTCATAGTTTGCACTGAAAGGTGGTGTACAGTAATAAGGATGGTAACCATTGACTTTTCTTAATAGTAATAGTTGAAATCACATCAACTCCCCCTGAGAAACAGATTTTTTTTTTTTTTTTTTTTTTAAAGGTGAAAATCTCAAAAGACACTATGTAGTCATCCGATTCCTACAATAGTAGTGTGGGATTTTAACTCCACTAAAAACACCTTAAGCCAATCCTAGTAAATGAAGTATCTATCTTGAAGATGATTTAGTATATGTAGTCACTGACAGTGTAAAACTTCGTCTAAGCCTACAATTATGGGCATTCAGCTTAATATTTCCTTATAAACTATATTTTTGGTAAAAACCTTGTTATTTTTCAACAAACGTCCTTGTTCCTCACTTTCTTGAATAAAGACTTTCAGGTTTTCTTTAAACTTTGTTCGGGTAAGAGCAACGTATAGTTGACCGTGAGAAAATACTGGATCTTTAAGGAAAATACCCACGTTGTTGAAAGACTGTCCTTGAGCTTTATTAATCGTAATAACGAAAGCTGGAATAACAGGAAATTGCCGCCTTTTAAGAATAAAGGGGAGATCTACTTCAGTTGGGGCGATATCTATTCTAGGTAAAAATGCTTGCTCGCCTTTGTGAGTTCCAGTAAGTATTTCAGTTTTAATGAAATTTGAAAATAGTCCCCTCACAATAAGTCGCGTGCCATTGCATAAACCTTTTTTGGCGTTTAAGTTCCTTATTAGCATAATCATAGAACCAACTTTCAAGTAAAGAGCATGTGGGGGCATTCCAGATGGTGTCTGTGAGTTAAGAAATTCTGTTGGATAATTTGTAAAGTTTTCTGAATCTTCAGTAACCATTGAATCTGCACTTTTATATAATTTTACTTCTGTTGAGAGAAGTCCAAGGATTTCGTTATTCAAAAGCAGTGCATCTTTATTTTTAGAGGTAACGATAATCTTATCTGAAAGACCTTCGAGATCGTTTGCATTAATGGAAGATCCATAGATCGAATTTATAATGCTTTTTTCTTCTAAAAGTGAATGCGGAATTTCCACGAAATCATTGCTTAAACTTTCTTCATGGAGCTGTTTTCCATCGCCTATTTTTAAAAGCCACTCGTTAAAATCAGTTTGACCCTTTGACCTCATATTAACATGAAGTTTGACTAACTTAAAGTATTTCCATAGAGGCGAACTCTTAATAGAAGCGGCAATAATATCAGCTTTACTTCCCCGCGGAATGACAGGAAGCGTCTGTCGAAAGTCACCTCCTAATATTAAAACCTTCCCTCCAAATGGAATTTTATTTTTCATCACCTCTTGTAAAAGAATGTCAATGCATCGCAGTGCATGGCACATAAGCATAGCAGCCTCGTCAATAATGATAAGTGCTGAATTTTTAAGAGTGTTTGCTTCCATTGAATTCATTTTCATACTGGAGGTGGAAGTTTCAGTAATGGGGATCGGAAGTTTGAATCCACTATGTACAGTTCTCCCTCCCTTCAGTAAGTCAGCTGCAATTCCTGTGGTGGCAAAAGGTAGGACAATCATCTTCTTTCCCCGAAAATAACTCATCAATGTATTGTAAAGGTAAGTTTTACCTGTTCCTCCTGAACCATCTAAAAAGAAACATTTGTTCTTTTGTACATTATTGCCTTTAACAGCTCCTACTATCTCATCAAAAACTTTTTTTTGAATTGAATTAAGCGTTAAAATTCTTTCAGTGGCATCAGAAGCTTCACTATCTGCTTGAAATTCCAATTCACTTGGGTGTGGGCCAGGGTCTGGCAAATTGAAAACATTGCAGCTTAGCCCGTGAGCTAAGAGAGTTTTTTCGATATCTCTGAGTGCGATTTTGTATGACATAGAATCGGTGTGATCTCGCCTGTAGTCTTCGGTCATATCTTCTTTAAACTTTTCCCATAACGATAAAACATTGCTAGGATAGTTAAATGCACATATCAAAGCAAATATTTGGCGAATAGCTGCTGGTGACTGAACAGTTGAAGCTTCTGTTAGACACCTTTCCCACTCACAATCATCATCAAGTAAATGCCTTTGGCTCGCTGCCTCCTTAAATGTTTTTAAAATTTGGCCATCAACAGTTCTTAAATCTTCAAAACTTTTTGCTCCTTTCACGTTAAGAAGAAGGAGACGCAAATGAAAACGTTCTACATCTTTGGGGCTAACTGTATACATTCTTGAAATAATTTTATTTTTTCCCTGTTTTCTTGGTTGCCACAGACCCCTTATAAAAACGAAATGGTATGGAATTTCGGTATACAGGAAGCTTTGGGATGCGCTGTTTTGAGTGTTGAGTTCAAACCATTCTTCAAGCATAGTTCTCGAAAAAGCCACTCGATCAAAGGCTCGTTGTTCTTGGCCCTGAATAAAGTAAACAGGTTGCTGTGCTGGTAAATGAACGGCCAGGCGGATTATGGAATGTGAACGATCATGCATTTTGTTTTCCAAAAGTCGCCACATAGCTTCAGGTGCACTAACGTACCTTGCTTCTAAATAATTTGCCACTTCATCGTGGTTCACCTTAGTTCCATCTTCTGAGGTTATAGCAACACTTGCACAGTCATAACCCTTGTAAATATATTTAAAAATATATTTAATGGACTTAACCGAAGTACAAATTTCTACATTTAAATGGGCATCATACTTAAGCGTTAGCGAAGGATTGTATGGGACGATCCATTTATTGTCAACTTTGTGTTTTCCTACATCCATTTCACCACCTGGTCTTCTGCGATACAAAGGGAATCCACCGCTTTTAAGTACCGTTTCTGCCTGAAAATTTTTTGGAAAGTTTTTGGTACACTTAGAATGATCCATGCAAGGTGCAAAGGGATTATTGCTGCCACAAGGCCCATGTACCATGCATCTTTTAACAATCTCAAATAACTTTGGATCATTATCTTTATTTGGAATTTCAGCAGAAACCAGACGATCGATATCGACAGGCGATTTAATTTTATCTTCTTCTTTTAAAATAAGCAATAAATGCACATGAGGAAGACCCCTCTTCTGGAATTCAATAGTATAAACAAATGCTACAGGCTTACCGAGTACGTGCAGATCTAAAAGGTCAACTAACAATGCCTGTAATTTTATTTTGAAAACTCTTGCCACTAGATCTGGTCTGTCTGATGGAGTTTGTCCAGGGAAAAGATTTTTTGTTACCTCAGGCCATTTAGGGTTGCATGTGAATGTAATAAAAAAGTCAGGTTTTCCAAAAACAGACACAATTGCCATAGCATCGTGGTACCTTTCTCTCATATTACGTGGCGACCCTTGAAACTGAGAAGGCAAGATGACAGTTTTTCCAATGGTTACATTTTTTGTCGCAAGATCTGACAAATGGTCCATTAAACCCTTGTAACATTCAACTTTAAGTTTGATCTGTTGGGATCGGATAAAGTTCAGATTATTAGCTTCTACTTGCAAATAAGAGTCAACAGCCCACTGCTGGAAAAGTTTTTTACCATGAAGGATGGGATTGAACTCGTTGGCTCTAACACAAGTTTGAAAAATTTTAAATTGAAGCATTGAAACATTTTTTCGTTTTAAATGTAAGGCAGTTTCTGTTTCCAGATTTGGCTGCCAGCCAGGCTCACCATATGGGTAAAATAAAGGATATGTCATGGGATCGAGATTCGGACTTAAAATATTAATATTTATAAAAGGCTCTGCAGACCTTGGATATACCCGAATGTCCCTTTCAAATGGTGGCTCACCGTCATCGTTTTTGAAAATCATAGCCACTTCATCCACAGATGGAAGATTAAACCGTCGTCTATCCAAATTCCGGTCTCTTTTAAAAGCCATATTAACTGTTGGGATGGATAAATTGCTTGTTTGGGCTCTGAGTGTTTCTTCTCGTTCAACTTCTCCTAACATTTTATATGCATGAGCAAAGACATTAATATCGCGAATGGTTTCATCCAGAATTTTCATAAGAATTTGATCACAGGCACGGTTTGCAACATTTTTTGATCTTATAGCATTAGCTTCAGCAGGATCAACTATATATAGTTGCGCGTATTTTCTTGACTCATTACCAGGTGGGTGCATGTGAGAAGTTCTGTGATATACTTGTCCATGAACTCTAAAGCAATATGGACCAAACCCAGACATATCAACAATTTTGGCTCCCATTGAAGCAAAAGACAAAGCGCTATTAAAACTGCGAATATTTTGTTGAAAGTTTTTTCCTTCGGAAGTTTTATTATCTTCCAATAAGTTTCTTAAAATCTGCGGAAATGGCTTCCGGGGTGGAAATGTAACTTTTCCTTTATGACAACAATATGTGAACTTTCCATCTTTTGGTTTTTCTGCTGCGAAATTTAGTGAATGGCAAAATTCGCACTCTACATTCATCTCCCCACAGATATGTGTTTTGTTGCCTGCATTTCTTTTTCTATAAGATTCTTTTGTCTTTTCTGATGAACTTATTTTTCGACAATCTTCAAGTCTTTTTTTTTTTTCTTTCTAGATTTTCTTGCTCGTTTGGTAGGATCATTGTTCTATCAGTCGTCTCTTTGGACATTTCATCAGTTTTCTTCTCTGCTTTTTTTTTCCTGTAAGCTTCTCTTGCTTTTTCTCTTCTTTTTTTTATTTTCTCTGAATTTTCTTCTTCAGTTTTCTTTTCTGCTTTTTTTTTCCTGTAAGCTTCTTTTGCTTTTTCTTTTCTTTTTTTTATTTTTTCTGGATCTTCTCGGTGACTTGGAAGGGCCATTATTTTAGGAGGTACCTCCTTAGCTTTTTCATTTCTATTTAATTTCGATTTTCTATTTCCTAAGTTTTCTTTCTCTAGAACATCAAAATGTCCTCCTGAGAGGTTACCAGAAAACAAAAGTTTTTGAATAGGAAAGCCGGGATGATTAAAAGATAGTGTAGAAAAATACAGCTTTTCATCCCTCCACACTTCAACCACAAACCTAAAAACTTGAGATGCCGCTATTACCTCACAAATAGTCCCGTAAGTTCCTATTTGACCCATCTCCAATCGATATTCTAAGCAGTTTGAGTAATTGTCTTCATCAGGGGTACAACTATATACTCGAAACTGTTCCCAATTAGAACAGACATGATTAACAATAAGTGTCCTTATATTAAAATGGTCTGACTCCTTTCCATTGATAAAATAAGAGACTGCTCTAAATAGACAATTCCCATCCCCAGAGATTGAAACAATGCGGTAAATAACACCGCCAATAGATACATACTTCATCTTTTTAATAAATTAATTAATTAATGCCTGATAAAAAAAGTTGATTATTCGAACAAAAATGTAATAAGTTACAAATGCCTGTTTCCTGTTTTGTGAAGTTTTCCGATACCTATGTATTAACCTTTTTTTGTAGAGCAACAGTTTCTCTATATGTTTTTTTTTTTTTTTTGTTTAAGCAACACGGGATTTGCTTTTAACACTCAATAAATTGACGTGAGGCTGGTAAACAATTGTATAAAACAACGTTCCAAATAAAAAGACACTTATAATAATTCACTTTATTCACTTTATATTCCAAAATAAACACTTTGAATAACTTTTATGAACAATTTGATTGCAATTTGCTTGGTATTCCAATTTCCAATACAAACTAAGATTTTACACTCTTATGAAAAGTTTACCACAGAAAAGTAGGCTAAAGTAGGCTGCTGTATTGAATAAATGGAATTGGATTATCTATCATACGAACATCAGAATAACTTAGCTAGGTTCCGGCAGATGTCACGCTTTTCTATATGCATAGAATAGTATGGGGTTGTAAGCTTTGGCTACTATACGGCAGATGTCACGTTTTTTCTATGTGCATTGATGTGCATTTATAAAGCATAGAAAAAATAAAGCTAATACCCACTAGGGGTCTCTGAAAATAAAAACATAGCACGATTCGAAAAAACATTGCATACAACCGGCTATTATTATATAGGGGATAGGGGATAGTCGCAGCATTATCATATTCCTGAGCCCAGCATATATATAATAGTCGCAGCATTATCATATTCCTGAGCCCAGCAAAGTTTAATGTCAAGACTATCTTCATCGAGTAGTTTAAAGATATCTTTGGTAAGTTCTTTGGCAGTCTTTTCGGATGTAGAAAAGATTCTCTCAACTCAATATTTTGGAAACAAATTTACTTTTTTATTTGTGTTTTTATTTTGTGTAATGTGCAAAATAGTTATTTTGCTTTTACTTATGGCACCCCCTATTAGTCTGCCACCCGACGCGGACCGCCCCCGCCCCCTCTTAGTCTACCACTGCATATACCATATACACAATAAAAACAATAAAAACAGACACTGCGAAGTTAACTTGCCCTATACAAATCATCGTTGAACACTTTGCGCAAACATGGGAACAATTTTCAGTTGACTTTAATTTCGAATCCACTTTCATCAACGAAAAATTAAAAATTCTTATATATCTTTCTGCCATTGATCTTCAGCTATCTTTATAGAATCAAGAATAAACCTAGCCGGAACTTATTTCTTGTATACACACAGCAAAAGGCAAATCACTGGGTTTTGACTGCAATTCATTATGTTATGTTAATAACCCCCCCCCCCCCCCCGGCTTTAAAAAATCGCCTACTGAAACTATAAGTACAACAACATCTTCGAAACGGGAATAATCCCACATTCCTGGAAATCTGCAAATATAATTCCACTACCGAAGCCCAACGGCGATCTCCCATTAATCTCTGGGTAACCTATCGTCCCATATCCCTCCTTCCGTGTACAGGAAAAATTTTGGAAAAAATCAAAGCCAAGCACTTATTTTGGTTCCTATAGAAAAAGACAAACTATGTAGTTGACAACCGACAACCGACAAGTCGCATTTAAAAAAGGGAAATCTACTCTAGATGCCCTTCTACATATTGGACATTTTATATCCTCTACTTTGTGTGAGCGAAACCATGCCACCATTTTCAGCCTTGACTTTCAGAAAGTCTTTGATAGGATCGGGGCTCATGTTATTCTTAATCAACTACTAAATTAGAAAATCGGACCAAAAATATACAAATACAAACAATCTATTCTTTCAAACAGGAACTTCTGAATAAAATATTGCAACATCCACTCAAATCTACACCAACTTAAGAACGGCATCCCCCAAGGTTCACTACTATCCGTGGTTTTATTTATAATAGCTTTTAATGAAATAAGCAACATAATTGACAACTTTCATAAAGTTAAACACTAACTCTATGCCGACGATTTAATTATTTTTTGCAAAAATAAAGACCTCCGGGAATTAGGAAATATTTTTTCTTCCATTTTAAATGCTCTTCTTCAATGGAGTAATTACTCGGGTTCGATAATTTCATGTTCAAAATCCGAACTGTTTCACACATTTAAAAAACACAATTGTACAAAACTTGTTGAAGTCAATAAAAACCGACAAATTATTGCGCGCTTCCTAAAATTACGCGTTTAACAAAAACTTGATAATAAATAATAACAGTTAACTATCAGTAAATGTTAGTAGGGATAAAGGTTAAATGTTTTAATAATGAATAGACCCATTATTTTGTGAATGTATTATGTAATGTATGTATGTATATCGTATATCGGAAAAATAAATATAAGTACTAGAATAACCGATTTCCGGTGATTATTTTGAAGATGGCAGCCATTTTGGCTATGAAAGTAACATGGAAGTGTCTATCCGCACATAGTAGTTCCGTCATTAGTTTCGTTATTATGAAACCAGCACAGAGTTGTATTCATTTAAACCGTAAAGGCCCAACCATAATACGGGAAAGAAAAAGTAAGCAAGAAGTGTCAAAACCGAACGAAAAGTTTCCTTCCGATTTGTAAAGTACATCAGTTGTCCATAATAGCCTTTAAAAATAAGAAGAAAGAGAGAAGAAGAATACCCTTTAAAAAAAAAGAATGTCAGATTTTCGTACGTGATGTACGACTCAAAGCGTACATTACGTACGTGTACGAAAAGGCAAGTGAACGAAACTTAACAAAAAGTAATTTCGGGTTGGGTATACAAATCACATGTATTTCTACTGTTTCGTAAGGCAACGTACGTTACATTCTTCAATTATGGTTAGCCCTCGAACCGTCAATTGGCTCGTCGTCGTTCAAACAGTCATGAAACATTGACAGCTTACAGCGCACGAAGCGACGAGACCTTTTGGTACAAGGAGCGTTTTGAACTTGCAAAAAGAAGGTGTGATGCTGGTGTGGAAAATTTAAAAGTGGTTCATGTGGTTCTGTTTGGATGGTGTATAGTCGCATTTGGGGACAGATAGATCCATTGCTAATCCCCCCATCAACGTAGCCCCGACATTTAGATGTATAATGGAACATGCAAAGATTTTTTTTTTTTTACCTACTACTTTTTCTTAGATTTTTTTCATTAATTTAATGAAGAGATAACCGTCGACATCAGCTTTGTCGCACAAACTAAAAAATTAAAGATGTTTTTACACTTTCGCGATTCAAACAATAGAACCAGAGAAAAGGGCAGTGTGCCGTTAAGCTACGTATAGACGATTGTAATGACAGTTGTCAGATCTGTCAGTGAAAAATTGTCAAAATAGTCTTACAACTATGTGTGCTTCCAATTAATTGTAAAAAATTTGTAAGACAATGGCATTGCATTGTAAGATATTTGTTATTGTCAGCTCATTGTCAGAGCGTTGGTAGACCTGACAATATTGTAAGACCTGACAATTGTCTGTACATAGCTTTAGGCTCCATGCCATCCTAAGCCACTTTCGACTATACTGTAGGTTGGTATACTTTTTTTTTTGGATTTTGGAAAATTAATATTCGAACGTCAAAAAACAGTCGAATATCTCAATGAACCATCAGATTCCATTAAAACTCTGCATTAGGTTATTGCGCATCCATTGCGAGTGTGCACTCGATTTGTAAAGAATTATTATGGAACAAGGTTGGCACTTGTCAGTTACAAAAGCAATTATAAAATATTTTAAACAGTTTGAGAACCAATGAGCTCTATATTATCAGTTCACACGCTTGCCGGGTTTCATCCCAATTTCTGACAATTCGCACCAATCATCTGGCGTAGCAATGTTGCTGGGCTAAAAATCATAATGCACAATAATTATTATCTAAAAATAAATTGTCGGAATTGGACGTCATTAGGCGTTGTAAGTAGAATTAGGTTGCTTTTAAAATTCCAAATTGCAACAAAGTAAAATAAGTAGTTGTACCTACGTATTGGAATTTTTAATGAGTCCGACAATGATTTTTTTGACAATTAATTTAAGTTAACATCGTTCTAAGACTGACTGACAGATCTGAAAATATTTTCAGATCCTATACAATCGCCTTAACACAACTAATGTGTTGACTTTATCTGTCACTACCTTCCTGTTTTAAAAAATGCAATAACTTGCAAAACTCAAGAGATAGGTACTCTTTATGAATTTTAAGTCAAAAATATTGTTTTCTTTGCATGAAAAGTCTAAAAGCTTTTTCCATTGGTTTCACTCGGGGAACCACTCGTTCTGGTCAATTTTTACACAATGCCTATTTACAAGCAATATTTTCAAAATGTTTGCCAATGACAAACTGCTGTGCGCAGCCGGTTCGCTATGCAAAGACATTCTTACTCGTTCCTCGTATTAAATTCCGTTCAATCAACTTCGTAGCTAGGCTTCGACAGTTACATCAACAGACTATGTCACAATATGTCACATGTGTCGACACTACCAATGCGAATAGACACTCCCTAATGAATATTCTATAGCTGACATATGAGGTACATTTGTATTTGTGCTTCTTGAATTGGATTCTGACTTAAAATCTAGAAGAAAAATTCTCCTCTCAGAATTGTCAGATGTGCCATTTCTTTACAAATAGAATGTTTTAAACGGACTTCCGGATGCTGCTGGACACTTCTTTTCCTCCAATGTAAAGTGCTATAATTGATAATTTAAAAAGTGATTGTTGAACTAACCTTGAATCTCAAATGTAAAACCGTTAAAATTTTCAACAAACGAAAATCAAACAAATTATTAAATTCAAAAAAACTCAATTATCTCAGTTTTTTATTAAAAAATTCAGTTTTTTAATCAATAATTTTGTTTTATAATATCATCATTTTTTATTCTATTTAATAATAAAACCTTAAATTATTTTCACATTTTTTTTCTTTCTTTTCTTTGAAGCAACTAATTTTAATTTAATATATTTTTTGTTTTAATTTACAGCGTTTAAATATATTATATTTCAATTATCTTAAGCATAACAATTTTTACTAATGTTAAAAATTCGATAACGCGTTCACTATAATGTGTGTTTTTTGTTTTTTTTTTTTAATTTAATAATAATCTGTAAAAAACTGTTTTAAAGAAACGATTGGCAAATATAATAATTAAATTTAATTAATTAATGCAGCAACAATTTATTGTTTTTAATAGTTTTCCTTTATTATTTTTTTTTTGTCAATAATAATAATACTTAGTCAGCACAGCATTATTATATAATTAAAATTTCTATTTTCGAAGTGATACTTATCCGTTTTATTAAATAAGGCTTAAATGCGTGGCAGGTTACAAGCAATATTGGCTAGACGAGCTAAAATAACACTCTATTGCCAGCATAAATGTTTTTATTTTCTTCTATTAACGATTCCTTTTTGCTATAAGTTTAAGTACTTTTTATTTAATGTTCTATTTTTTTTATACATCAGTTAAGATCTTTTTTTTGTACCCAAGATGTGTTGAAGGAACGATTTAGTTTTTTATTTATAGTTTTCTTTTTTTTTTTAAATTAAATGAAACAAAAACTATAAAGTTGGGTACACAACAGTTAAGAGTAAATTAAAATTTATAACAAACAATTCGTGGTGGAAGACTTAATATTTTATTATACAAACAAAAACAAACAAAAAAACAGCAAACACAATTTAAGATTTATGCAAAGTTAATGAACAATTCCCTATTTTTTAATTTTAATACTAAGTATTTAACTATTTAAGTCTATTTAGTTTAATTTACAATACGAAGTTAAGTTTTTGGTTTAACGGTTTTCTTAGAGTAGTCACGTGTTTTGTTTGTTGTTTATAGTTTAAAAATCTTATAAAGTACTTTAAATCTACTATACATAGGTTAAAGTTATAATTAATGTTTAGTTTATAATTTATGTTTATATATAATTGTTTTTATATATATTATGTTATATTTTTATTCTTTGTAAAGCTCTTGTACCATTTTGTGATCCCTTGAAGGTTATCATTTTCATAATTATAATTATATTTTTTTTTTTTTTTGAAAATTTAAATCAATAATTTTATTTTGTTTTTCACAAATAAAAAGGTTTATTTTTAACTAACAATTATAAATTATTTTAAATAAAATTTGGACGCTAATTTATTTATTTATTATTTCTTTTTCTACATATAAGCATAAGCATTATATATATTTTTTTTTATAAATCAGAAGGGCATTTATTTATGTATATTTAACTATATTTTGAATATTATATACGTTTCTGCTTAGTAGAAACTATTTTGTTGTGTTTTTGGAAAACGAAATTCGTGTAAAAAGTTTTGAAAGGGAAAGAAGGTGCAAATTAAAAAATTTAAAAGTATTTACATACATATAGTCACGACAGAGGTAAACATATTTAAAAAAAAGAAAGAAATAAGTTTCATTTGAGGCGATATTACTACAATTGACATTATTAGTAGGTATATACAAAATACTAGTTTTAATATACAAACGAGCTGAATTCCAACCGAGGTAATGAATAGTTTTTTTTTAACACAAACAACTATTTTCAATTAAAATAATTTTAATTGAGTTTTTAAAGTGTAAAAGAAGTCGTGAAAGGTTGCAGAACTATTAAAACTTTGCTAAAGCATTATCATGAGGTAGAAACTCTGCCCCAAAATTTGCATGTTAGAGGCCGCTGCTATGTTCACAGGATCCGTCATATCAATTTACTATTGAACTTGATGTTTGAAAAATAAGCTATGATAACATTGAACACTTCATTTAATTTGCAATTGAAAACAAAAATATTATTTAACTCTGAAGATGCTTTGAGGTTTTCAATAAGAGAGCAGTTTTGTAGTTTTCTGACATTTCACGGAACGGCACTGACATTTCCGAAAGTGCGCTATCGCACGGGGCATCAAACAAAGCTAACTTCAATCTAATTATCTAATCCAGTTTGTTTAAAATAGAACCTTAAAATTAGAAAATTGAAATGCTCAGGTCAAAGTAAAAGTCAAGGAAGTGTTTGCTTAACGTTTTGGTTCAGAACTACGAGCAGGATTTGCATTCGATATATAGAAACTATAGTACTAAGAAAAGGAAGTAATTACTATATTGCAATCAGTGGCTATCTTCAGATTTATTGTATAAATATGTATAAGCTTTTCCTGGCACTAGAGGGCAACACAGTCAAACGCCACCTCCAGAGTGTAATAGATGCGTTTCACTGTTTATGACATTGATAGTACTTCAAATTAAATTTCCTGAAACTTTGCGTCAGTTAAGCAACTGGGGACGACACAACTACTGGACAATTTTTCGTCCGTCGGAAGGTGCAAATGGATGAAGTGCTTGGAAATTAATAGTAAAAAATAAAAATAAACCAAAATCCATTAAAAATGCCATTTTATTATTAAATGAACAAGATAAATTTTAAAACAAAAACTAAGAACAAAAGATTAAAATTCTTAAAACATATGTCTTTTCAATTATTTTATATAAAAAAAATAAAAAATAAACTAAAAATCAAATAAAGAAATTAATAATAATATATAAGAAATTATGCAAAAATCTATACAAAATTAGCTAATTAATAAGAATTATTTAATGTTTTTAACGTTTTCATTTCAAGCAAATATACATAAGGATTTTAATTTTATATTTTTTTTTTTTTTGACTAATCATTCTATTTAATTATTTTGTGGTATATTTATACTTAAAACTACTTTCCATATTTTGATTTATACATTATACTATTATAAACAGATTTTTACAAATTTGTATATACATTTTTACTTTACATTATTTTTTGCTACATCCGGAAAGGGAGATAGAAGCCATTTTAAAAAAATATGGTGTTGCAATTTAAAAACGAACAGAAACTCAATCGAGATTTTGAGAAAATTTTAAATATAGATTTTTATTAATTATGTGCGTTGGCTAGGCCTGGTGTAGAAACAAAGACACAAAAACTTAGTATTAAAACTATTAAATGTAAATCACCTTATTGACGTCGCATTACGTTTTCGCTTCAGACCTTTAACTGCGGTTTTTTAAGTTTTGAAATCATGAAAGAAGTCTAAAATCAAAGTCGGATCAAAACTCCTTTAGTAGTAACGTAACGTACGTAACTGTCAAAAACTTGCCAATAACATTATCTTCACGAAAACTTACAATCTAGTTTGAGACGAAACTTCAAAAATGGCAAACTGACTTCGAATTGCAGCTCCGGCTGTGGTTAAGTGGTGTCAAAGCATTGGCAACATTTCTTTAACAGGTTGAATAATGTTTAGTAAATTAAGGATCCTTTAAATGAATGGAGATATGTATGTGTATATGAATGTATGTGAATTGCAATATTGTATTCATTCAAGTGAAACTTTTACAGGCTTGGTAAATCCGTACTAACGAAGAAAGTTTAACTATATGTGGAAAAAATGCCACAAACGATTTATCGCATTGGAAAGAAAAGCATCCCACATTCGTATGTCCGAAATTAGGCTCAATGACAGGAAACTGGAAACTGAACACTCAGAAAAATAACCTAAAGGCTCGTCCGCATTATGCCGAATGATGCCGATCAGCCTATGCCGGTCGGCCAAGCCGAACGAGTATCCATTTGATTCGGTTTGAGTTCGGTTCGGTTCGGGATGGCTTTCGGCACGTCCATACTTATTCGGCTTGGCCGGTCGGCACAAGCCGATCGGCATCATTAGGCATAATATGGATGAGCCTTAAAGGCTCGTCCACATTATGCCGAATGATGCCGATCGGCCTGTGCCGATCATTCGGCATAATACGGACGCGCCTTAAGAGAAAGACGACAACTCCTTTTTTTCATCAGTTTTCGGTTAACTTGCAAAATGTATTCATTAGGTAGAAAGAAATAATCTCACAAGAAAAAACAAAAGGAAATAATACACCACGCATACACATACACAGAATAAACACAATAACTACCATACACAGGTACACCGACGTCCGACGCGACGCCCTGATCTGCTCGCTTTGGCTATATACAGACGCACATATACATAAGGTAATGCTTACTAGACGAGAGTGTAGATGTAACGCAGCATGACCCAAAGAGAAGACCTCCTTCCAAGTCTTATGCTACATAATTATATGTTTTCCATTTTGCCGTGACGCATTTTCGTTTCATCGAGTATCAATTCAACGATTCTATAGAAGTTTCATTTCAAAAGTTGTTTTACCAGTGTGGAATTACTATTCTATTACTATTAGGAGGGATACTATCAATGGATTTCTGCATTTCGAGATGTTAAAATACTCTGGTAGCCGTATTTGAGAGAGAAAGAAGATTTATCAAATAAAAATATTTACTAAGTAACAAACAAACTGTGTAGCATATAAATGAGCTTTTGCTAGGAAGCTAACTCTATGAGTGTCGTTGTCGGCGAGATTTGGAACTTGGAATCCAACGTTATGAAGTTACGCCCGTTTCTTGTTGTATGACCTAATGTTTTCATTACCTTTGGGACAATTATATTTTTGTATTGAGTTTTGGTTGGTCTAGCTCAGTTGAACTTATTCCGGTTTTACTGAGAAGGGTTGGCTTTGCAAAATTGAAACGATACTTCCGAACACTGGTTTTTCTTTTGGTTCGATTCTTTTTCTTCTGTTCCTAACAAAAACCCTCAAACCTGGGTTCGGGGTTGCTATTGAGAAAGTCTTAGCATAGCATTGTTCCTTTGGGTAGTGCTTGGCACCAATTTAATGAGATAATAGCCGATAATAAATACCTATATCTAACTTTTCATCCTAATTAAGAAAAATATTACATTTTGCAAACATTTACATTTTTCTGGCAGGCCTGGCGCTTGTGATTTCTAAATTTTGAAAAAGAACTAACATAGCAAAAATAAGAACAAAAAAGTTTATGTTATATACAAATTTATATGTTTCTTATTGTCAGATTTATATTTTGCTAAATAGCACTACTATACGAATTTCGAAAGTTTTCTAAATTTTAAGTTAAAAAAAATCTTTTAATTTACATTATTTACAAGTTAACCCTCAAGCTAAACTTAATCTTAATTTTCTATTAAAATTTAATTTATCTAAATATTTATTAAAATTAAAAAAGGTATTTATTTACATAATAATGTATTATTATTTTTGTTTTTAATATCATTTCACAGAATGTTTTTTTTAATTTTAAATTTAAAGATATAACATAGTTCATTAGAATTTGGAAACTTAACAACGTAAATAAAATGTTTTAGTTTTGTTTTTAGTATATAATATATTATTTCTATACAATAGGTTTTTAAATTTTAATTGATTTGTGCTTTATTTGATTAGAAAATAATTTAAACTTGTTCTATTTGATTTAAATTTTTACTAATTTATTTAACTTGGTCTTTTTTATTTGAATTTTTAAGCTAAAAAATTAATTAATAATTATTTTAAAATCTGAATAATTCAATTTTTTTTTTAAATAACATCACTCCAAGTATATACTTATTCTATGTTTTCATGTAAAAAAATCTATTTACAAATAAATTTTTAGTGTTTTACTTAACTATATTTATTAAGAAGCTTCGCTATACTTAATTGTGTCACACATGTTTTAAAGAGATATTATTTTTGAGTTTTATATTCAGCCATTCCATGAATTCCTTATCTGTTGTTAAGTTGATTTTGTATTATAGGATTTAAGTTCAGTTTTAGAATTATTTTTTTTTTACAATTAAGTTTAGATTTTCTATTTTAAGATATTAACAAAAAACTTAATCCAATTTTAAATGGCTGAATACAAAACCATTCTCAGATATCCACAGAATTACTCGAAGATGGAAGCAGTCTTGTTGTTGGCGAACTTGAATCTGGACGCAATAGATCCATTGATTTCGATGATCTACTACTATCACAGGACATATTACCATTTTTACCGTCGATTTCAAGACGTGCCAAGTCATGGACAGAACTGACCTAGGAGTCAGAAACATATAGGTAGGAATGCTATAGCTTAAAAATTAATTTTAAAATTAACTATTATTTACCGGACTAATAGGAGTAACTATAATTGCAGTTCTAGCTGCTACTCGTAATAAGGCAGTATCTTCAGTGGACTCATCCACATCACCATCTCCATCAACATCAAGATCACCTTCACCATAAACATCCCAAGGGGGCGATTCTGGATCCATTTCACCTTCACAATCGAGATCCTCTTCTTCGAGATCTTCGACTTCTTCATCCATCAGGATAACTGTAATGAGTTTAAAAATTATTTAAATTTCATGCTTAATAAAAATTTTGAATTTAACACCAATTAAAAAGATATAAATAATTATTATGTTTGGGATACAAAATAAAACAACAACAACGAGTTCACAGTTGTCATTCCGCAACAGCCATTGATGGGGTTTAATCTTTTTTTTTTAACAAAATTTATAAATTGAAAACGACAATATAAAGATAAAAGGAAAGGTTTTTTTACAACAAAATAATTAATAAGAAATAATAAAATATTTTGGTGTTGCATTTAGCGGAGTACACATCATAATGCTTCATACACAGTTATAAGTAGTGAAGTAAGATATCGAAGAAAAATGAATTTTACAGTTGATTTATATTTATTTAATGAATCTGTTTATTTGTTTATACTTTAATTTTGTTACTATTTTTTATTATGGGAGTATAATTTTATTTATAAGAGTATATTTAAAGGATCGATGTGGATACACATAATAATGTATGTGTCATTCAACATTGAGCTCAAATTAATACACACACACGCACACTTAAGGGAAACAAAAACATAAACTAAAACATTATTATATAAAGGTTTTGGTCGGTACTGATAAGATCTCATAAACATTTATAAAGTGTGTTTTTTCATTGACAGCCATTTCGTCATTGGCTTTGTGATTTATCCTTAGTTTGGTTTGTCATTATTTTATCATGAATCGAATGACGCCTGAACAACGCATGCACGCAACAACAATGTGATCGAAACGAGATTATTTTTATAAAGAAAAAAATTGTTCAGCGATGAATCATGAGAGAGGATTAATTTGAAGCGACAAGCCAGATACCATTGACAACTTGTAAAACAACATTCGCTTCATAATTGCCCATATACGACCTCTAATACTGAAAAGAATGATATGAACAAAAGAAAATTGTACCTCAAGATTGAACTACAACCAAATAAACGAATTGAAAAGAATTATCTTTCAAATAAATTCAATTCTATAGCAATTAATACCTAAAATTTATCTATGTTTTATCTTATTTCATAGTTTTATACCTCTTAAAAAACACCCTTTATTTATATTATTAAAATATTTCCATTTTAAAACAAACAGATAATGATACAACTAAGGAGTCAACATAAACGTTTTTGCTACGCGCTTCGTATCGTTTCGTAAACTGAACGTTTTAAGTGAATTCTTTACGAACAGTTTGTCAGTGCTTACATAACCTCATCGTCAAAAGGCCATATTTGTTGTTAGACTCACTTTGCCCCAAGTCATCAGAAAAGACTTGCCTAACGCTTCTTCACAATATTTTCTATAACTTAAAAAAAAGGTTTACGCTAGCTGCTTTGGCAAAGCGGGCTTTAAATAAACGGTTCAAGCGATGTCTTCTCAGTGACTTTTTAGAACACAATTTGAAAAGTTCTTGAAAAGAAAACATTTCTTTCCCTCGAGTAAGACTACGATATTATGCGTTTACAAGGTGGTCCAAAAGTTATAAGTTGGCGAGTGGTAACAATTATTAAGCATTCTTTAGGCTTGTTGACGTGACGTGTATTTTATTTACCAGGCAAATGTCAAATTTAAGTTGACATTAATTTGCCGCCATTTGCTAAATGATTATAATATTTTCCAAAAGTGTGATGACTCTAATGACTGATGTATTTATAAACTCTTAGTACTTTGGAGATGACGTTTGACAGTGTCAACACCTCTAGTGACTCAAAACTTCGATTCTAATAGCTTTATATGATACAATCTGAAAATAGCAGCGGCCGCACCTAGTACTCACTGTTTGCAACATTAATTACTTCCTTTTGATGGTACTACAGTTTATATAGGAATTTTGCCTACTTTTAAATAGGTACGCCCCTTTTCATAGCGAGTTTTATTCAAACTCTGAAGATTTGCTCTTAAAATAGAGAATTACTCTTTTCAATTTGCTCATTTCAATTCCTTTAAATCTTAAGGAAGTATTTGTGATTGACTGACAAGCTCACACATTATTTTGACATAACACGTAGAAATACCAAATATTATGCATAGGTAGGTACTTAGTTGAAAATCAAAAACATATTAAAATCTGCCAAATTAACGAACTCCGAACGTAATTAGATTTTTGTGATGTCCGCCATTGTATTTATAATTATTGTAATCTATAGTACTCTCAATAAGAGGAAAGTTTGGTGCGTCATCTATGGACGAAGTTCACAAACACTTGATTGGTGAGTTAGGAAGTGGTTTTTGTCTAGATTGCCATGGGAAGCAAAGACAACAAAAGAAGACATTTGATGTAAACATTGTTTATAAAATCTTTAGTAGTCTGGAGAGCGAGCGCAGATAGGCACAATTTCACAACAAACGAAAAAAAAATAAAAAAATATTTCTCATTTGACGTTTGACAGAAAAGACTATTTACACATTCACAAACACATACATATGTATGTGTGTATTCAGACCAAATATCCCAACGCATCAGGGATCAAATCTTGAGATTTGATCTAGATTTACTGTTTTTTTTTGCATTGAAACTTGCAAAACTGAAAAAGATCATATCTTTTGACAGACGGAACAAATCTTTTTTTGAATGAAACTCGCTTATAGAAAAATTGAATTCTTTGAGAGTACTGTTGAGTTGAGCCAGTATAGATATCTATGTCTGCTGGACAATTATGACAATTATTGACAATCTGAGTCGTTATTTTGTCTCAAGGTCTTAAGTACACTTACACCTCCGACCACAAAAAAAAAAAAAAAAAAAAAAAAAAAAAAAATGTGGAAATGTTCAATCCAATCAAAAAATAAAATATTTAGGTATACATCAAGTATTTATTATAATTTGAATAAAAAAATAACAAAATATAGGAAAGAAGGGACACAACACATTTCATGGCAATAATTTTAATCCAATATTTTTTTTATCTTAACACTTATTAACATTAAGATATAGTATATCACAAACTGGCATATAAATCGCTTAAAAAAACATTGCTGAGTATAGTATTATAGTTTATAAAAAAAAAATTTATTGCACAATAAAACAGCAGAAACTCACTATATATTTTTTTATTATTATTTTAAGGACGGATTTTCTATAATTGCACTAAAGGACTTTTTCATTCAATGCAGCCAAAAATGAAAGCAAAAATTAAGTTCATTGCATCATTTTCGTTGGTTTGATCTATTTTTTTGTGATTAAATTTATGAAATTCGCTTCGGCCAAACAAATTTAACGAATAAAATTAACTTTTAGAAAAAAAAAAAAAAAAAATACTTGAGTATTGATTGAAAATATTTTTGTTTTTTATATAAGCGTGGTTTGGTCATCTTCATAGTGATACGCTTGATAGTTTGTACCATCCCATATTGAAATATAATTGTGGCTGCATTGAATGTCCTTTCGTTGCTATAAGGACGTTGTCGATGAGTATCCATCATACGATGCTGTAATTAAGTTAGTAAAATTCAAGAAGGCGTGTGTTATTAAAACAAAATTAAATTTACATTAAAAAATATTTTTGTTATATATGCAAATATATTAAGTTTGCTTTTGAAAATGTGTTTTGTTTTTGGTTTTGTTTGTGAGGATGAATATACAATATTGTGTGTGTTTTTTTTTTCTCGAAAGAAATACCATTTTTTGCGCAAAAAAGCATTTTACTTATTTAAAATTGTTGTGTAGTTTTTATTTTGCGAAAAAAAAAAATTATAAGAGCCACAGAAAATTTGAAAATGTTTAAATTCTATGAAAAAAAATAACTCACTTGAACTTTCGGTTATAGTTTTCGGACTACTTGGCTCCAAGTCAGCATCCTCTTCAAGGCATACATCATGGTCTGATGGTAAACGAGCCACCAAAACCGAATCCAGAGGATCTGTATCTAATTCTGGAACAACTATCACGACATCGTCGCTAACTCCGGGTTGTATCGAACTCGGGTCAACATACTGAGGTGGTATTGAACTGAAAAACGAGTAATCCCTTTGTTATGCATTATCTAGCTATATTTTCTTTAAGGAGCTCTCTTTAAAAAACTTACCTTAAAGTTACACGTTTCTTAATACGACTTGTTAGATCGGAGTATCCCCGATGCATTGGCGGTCTTCGCGGAACTCCTTGCTCATATTGCGAGGCTATTGGTGAGCTTGGTTCCGAGAATTGTTTTTCAATTAGAATTGGTTTAAGCTAAAGGAAACACAATAATAAATTGTATTTGTTGTTGAACTTTTCAATTTTTGTCAGTTTTATGATGTAAATGTACCTTAATTCCTCCACCGTGCGTTACGGTAGCAGAGTGCAAGCTTGATGCACCAGTCATGGCCGTTCCGCTGGCCACACTTACCCCACTTGTAGAGTGGCCGATATCACCATCAGTACCCCCGGCGCCGGTTCCACCACCTCCACCACCATCGCCACCACCACCGCCACCGGGAGGTTTTTGATTAGAGCTATTGGAATGTTGAACTTGAGAAACTAATGGAAGAGCTAAGAACCTTTCGCGGTCCTGCATATAGGCTTTAATTAAAATATCTAATTTTTCTTCTATATCGGCTACCTGAAGAGAAATTTATAAAGCAATAGATAGAAATCATTTTATTTTTACATCCGCCCAAAAGTATGCATTGTTATTTTCTTAAAATATTAAAAATAAAAACAGAATTCAATCTTCATGAAAACAGATAAGCTTGTAACGAAGTTAATAATTAATGCATACATTTGGATTTTAAGATTTTGTTGTAGTTAAGTGTTTCTTACTTGTCTTTCGACCTTAACTACACGAGATGCTAAACTAATTTTTGACGCATACACGTCTTTTGCTTTTGATCCTTGTTTTCCTAGTATCTGGTCAAGTCTAGAAGAAATTACAAATAAATATACAAAATAAGGAAACCAAAAAAAAAAAAAAAAAAGAATACTGATTATTATTTGTATGAATAAAATTATTGTATTTTTAATTACAAAGAAAAAGAAACTAATAAATTAATTTGAAATGATTGATATGATGATTTGAATTATGCGGTGGTTATAATAATGTTTTCAGCCATGCAATAATATATATTTTTTTATTTTATCAAATGTGATGTACTGTGTTGTGTTATTAGTTTATGATATATTCAAGTGTATAATATTATATAATAATTTAATGCTTAACATTTGGTTATAACATTCAAAGAAATCAAAAATCAATCAAAAAATGTGCATTGCATTGTGGTTGGATTATATTTTACAGAAAAGGGTGGACTACAGGCTTTGAAATTAGCTAAAGAATTGAAGTTTTGATTTGTGTATATACAGTAACAGTAAAGGCCAGTGAAAAGGACAGTGCGTTGGAAGTAATTCAGTGAAATTATTTGTAGGTAAGTGTTGAACGAGAAGTATTCTGGGATTGAAATTTGTTAGAAAATGGCTGTTAATGTACTGTCCTATTTTTCAATCTAATTTGATTTTTTAATGCCTACAATGTTCCTCAGTTATTATTCTTATTTATATTGACTGATGTAATGATCCTTAGATCTCAAGGGCTATAATATTCTTCAGCTAATATAAATTATACAAATTAGTTTTATTAATAATTTTAAAGATAAGGTCAGATGAATATTCATAAACTTGGATAACTTTCATGGAATATCTTTAAATTAACGAACAAAACAGAACTTACATAGAACATGAACAATAAACAGGCTAAACTTTAATTTTTAACATACATATACAATCATATAAACATAATTTTAATACCAAGCGAAAAATTGGACAAACACTTAAATGCTGACATATTAATGCCTTCCCCGCACCTCAGTTAAAAAAAAATTAAGAAAAAACGGTTTTTCAATATCATCGCATCCCAACATTGAAATATTGAAGAATAGTGGAAAGAATCCAATACATTAAATGCATCCATTTCAATCATATCATATGTATATGTAAATGTATCATCATATACTTTGTTCCATCAATTGAATCTTATTAACTATTTTACATCAATACATAAAAGCATAAGCGAATGAATACAATGATTTTGATCAATGGATCTTTTCTTATATTTCATTGAAATAGAAAAGTTTCATCAGTTTGTATCCAATCAATTGAACCAAATCTTTTGAGTTTGTATGCATTATTAGAAATATTTTAAAAATTATGAATTTCAAGATGTTAAAAATGTATGAAGATTAAAATGAATTAATTTTATGTACCTATCAAAGATATGAATGCAATAATTTGCTTTTCAACAATTACATTTTTTGGAGAGCACAAATGATGGACAAAATTTCATTAAATGCAAAGCAACCATGGACTTGAAATTCAATTCGTTAGATGTATTATTGTATTTCAAATACATGTATATAATGCATGCTTTCAGTATTTATTGTAATTCGAATTCAGACATTGCACTAGTTGTTTTATATTTCTTTGGAAACCGTTGCAAGTTTTAAAGGATGAATAAGTTCAATTAATTTTTGTAAGGAGCCAACGCAGAGTTCAGGATATTGTTTTTAAGAAATGCATTTGTGTATACTTGGAGAGTCATATATGCAATTTTTTCATTTATTTCAAATTGAAAAGATTGCTTGTGTTCAATGTCCATGTATACAATCAATTTAATCAAATCTTATGTATGCTATTGCATTCTTAGGAATATTTTTGAAACTATTTCGAATCATGGTTAGACTTCAGCCATCCTTTAGAAGTACAATCGTATTAAAACTTGAAATTCCTCACTATATTGTTCCAATTCATTAAATTCACTTTTATAAATTTTCTCATAATATAAATGATATTAATAGTTTGCACTAAAAATATTGCATTTTATTTTGATTGTTTGAATGATTTTAATGAAATCTCAATAACTAAAGAATGTTGGGAATAAAATGATGGAAAACAATACAGAATGAACGCATAGACATCATCCAAATTTAAGCAAAATGATCCTGATTAATTGTTCCATTCACAAAATTTATTTTATTCAGAATAATGATTGCACTCGCTATTCATCTCAAGTGTATCAATGTAATAGGATGTTATGAATGCATTTGCACAAATATTTGTTCTAAGATCTCATTTCCAATATTTTTGTTTATTGAATTCGCTTTAATGACAGATTTTGATTATGCAAGATCTTCAGATGAAGATAATTCAAATTAATGTTAATGGATACAATAAAATCAGGCGAACGTAATTTAGCACACACAAATTCATCAGTTCATAAGTGATTGAATTGATATCTATTTACGCTGATTGCATAGTATTTTAGACTATGTGTTGCTTGGATCTGATTGCATACTATATTCAATTGAAATCACAGCATTTGACATGTTTGATAAAACATTAATGCCAAAAATTTAATTTAAATTAAAGGGAAGTGATTATAAAAGCTAAATTTTTCGTTTTTATAAATGAGAAACAGCAGCTTATTTCAATTGAAAACTTCGTATTTATAATATAATACATCGAAAGAAAAACTAATTGTTTCGTTTAAATTTAACCGGTATTTTCATTCTAATTTTTTTCTTTTTAAACTGTTTGGAGATGTAATCATTGCAATAAAAATCAATTAGAACACATGATGTTGCAATGGATTCTTTTGATTCATTAACTTTGAACAACTGATGTGAGACCAAAATGCATATCCAGGGGAAAAAAATGTTAATATTGAAGAATTGTACGGTTTCATTTTATAAAATGTACCATAAATTGCAATATTGAATATTGGATCAAACATTATAATTTTGGAATCAAATATATAAAATCTATTTTCATAAAGATATAGAAGTGCAAGAAGATAGATATAAAGGGTTTCATTGATACATTCAAAATTCAGGAATATAAACCGAGCAACAAGTTTTCCTTTTATTTCACTTGTCCGATTATTATTTAATATTCCGTAAATACCATTAAAAAAAAAAAAGGGAAATAAGTTCCCTAAGACTTGGTTTTTCTACTACATTTTATATTTTAAAAATCATAAGTTGTATTTTTATTATTTTTTTGACAAATATACTGAAGTGATTGTCCATCTTAAAAAATCGTCCTTAAGAATCAAAGTTATCAAAAAACTATTTAAATCAGCTAAATACTACCTATATTGTTCCTGTTTCTTTTAGAACATTTTCTATTTCTAAATATTATCGTTAAACAAAAACTCCCTATCCACTAATATTTTTAATATTAAAAACAACAAACATTATAACGCGTTCAATAATCAAAAAAGCGTTTTTCACAACATCCAATTGATTAATATAATATATATACAATATTATAATATTTTATAATATATTTTGAATTTAGCAACAAAAATAAAAATCAAGTGATTTTATTTAAAAGTAGACACAAAAATAACAACTAAATGTTGATTATAAACTTTACACATTATATAAATTAACAAAAAAAAAAAAAAAACTATGTACGATTATTAACTTTTTTTTTAGTATTAGTATATTTTTTTTTGTGTAAAAAAAATATTGGTACAGGAAGCATCCTTATCTCACCTAAATTGCAAATTCCTGACACGATTAAGGAGATCCGCATGACCAGAAGAATATTGTTCTATAACGTCTTTAACATCGTATGGTTTTAATGCCTCACGAAATTGCTTACGTGCCACAAAGTATTTGAGCTTTAAAATTAAAACATAATGCATTCTATATTGTTTTGTTTTTTAAAAATGGTATAAATAGAAAATTTCAAAAATGAATTGTTTTCGAATTCAATTTATTTTCAATTTAGCCATTTTTGATTTGTTAGTTTTAATATCAATTATTATTATTTTTTTTTTTTTTTTTTTAATAAATAATTGATAAATAATCGACGAAATACTTTGCAGCGAATATTGTGAAATTCCTGAGGCAGAATTTATACTTTTATTAAAGAATCAAGATTTTGTGAAATTTTGAATATTCTAAGGTTTTTTTTGATTGTTATTTTCGAATTTTTCAGTGTTTTCTTTTTTATATAAAAATTGCATTAACCAAAAATTAAGAGTGTTGGCATTGGATAGAATTTGGTTAGAGTATTGTATTTAAAGTGATTTAAGAGCAAAGGGTGTGATACAAAAAAGTTAAATGCTAAGTTATTGAATTTAAAGAGAGAATGCATTTCAAATAGAAACTAAAGCTTTATTTTAAAGGTTTTGTTAAATAAATTGTTGTTAAATGTTAATGTGAATAAATTTCTATTCTAGATGTTGTTTTTTGTACTCTTGTAAATTTTCTAGTGTTCGATATTTCAAGTAGAAATTGAAATTATAAGCGACAAAAGGCAGAATTCCACGTGGTTAATTGTTCCTTTTATTATCTGATGCTGTCAAGATAAGAACATGCTAATGCTGCACTCTCGCCTCACATATTCAAGAAGAAGGAATGTTTAATACAGATAGGGGGATGGACTTGCTATCTTAGAAACTAAGGCTAGTAAAGTGGTTTCAAAGTTTTACTAAACAGATCATAGATAGAAATAAGTACCTAAGAGGACTGGATATAAGAGAGAGCCCTGTGGCACATCGAACTTTATACATATTGTGAAATGTTGAACAATTTTAGAAAAAAATTGGTAATCTAATAAAAAAGCTATGCCTCGAAGAAAATTGTAATCAATTTTAGCCAAAAATAAAACTTGATTTCCTGAGCTGGCGAATAAATTAGAAATTAACTCAAGTCTAAAGATAATGTGTTGGAAAAATATTTTGATATAATCCAATTGTGAATTTTGAAAATGTGGTCTCACGTTTCACATGGAATTTCAATTAGGATGGTTTTATTTTTTGAAATAATGTATTATCTATGGAATATAGAATATAGAAAATAGACTTAAGGAATAGGTCATAATCCCTAAGTGCTAGGATACTTCAAAGGATAAGAGTTTGTCATTAAGATCTTATCAAGAGTCTCAAGAGTAAAAATAAATTATCAATTCCATTTTGGTCAGTGTATTGATGCCTTGTGAATCATTTGAAAATGAGAAACTGGAGAGCAAAATTAAAAAAAAAACAATGTGAAAAGTTCTAGAATTAAATAAGATGTCTGGTCTGTTTCTATAAAATATTTGTTTTTGTTCTTTTGATGTGTGTGACGGACGAGTTCAAAAATTTAATAAAAACGAGAAATGAATCTGAAATAAGTCTCTCTCTAGTTTTTCACTTACGACCGAGTACAAACATCATGGCAAGGAACGATTTCATAACTCGACATGAAATATCGAACATGAAAATTTGAATCATATAGAATAAAATATGCGGTAGGGATGTTCGGACTTTACTCATCATTTTTATTTAAATTTTAAATTTAATTATTATATTTTAATATTTTAAAATTACACTCTTCCTATGAATGCACTAAAATCTATGTTATTTTACAATATTTCTAATTTTTTTTTAAGAAAACTGCAAATTAAAGTAGAACAGGGAGCTTCCAATGTCAAAACTTAAAATAAGAATAAATATTTTCATCCAATTTTATTTAAATTTTTTTCCAACTAATTGTAAATAAATAAATAAAATTTATTATCCTTGTTTTTAAATTTCATTCGACAAAGCTTGGGAGATAGTAGATAGTTCTATTAATTTTTGTTTATTGTTTTTTTTTTAAATTATTTTTTTTTGGAAAATAAAGTAACCAAATATACAAATAAATCAGATTTAGGAGCTATAAGCAGTTTAAATTTAAACAAAAAACAAGTTAAAAATACAAAATTTTAAAAAAGTTCTAAATAATTTGTACTTTTAAGGAAGAGAGATATAAAGGGGAATGCATGTAGATATGTATGTGGTGGTTAATCATCCAACAAAACACATTTACATACACAATGCTGATGGTAAAGTAGAGGCAAAAAAAGTAATAGATTTGATTTAAAATTTTTTTGATATTAATTTTTGAAGTGATTTTTGATTCTGATGATGCACAATGTTGTACGAGTAGATAAAAGATTCAAACATATACGAGTGTTAAAGTAGGATCTAAAATGTTTTTTTTTTTAATTTGTTCATAATTTGTTTTGGTATTTTTTTTTTGTTTTTGTTGTTAGTTTTTGTTAGAAAAAAAAGTTTTAGTAAATTTTGGAAGATGTATAAAGTTTTTTAAACGGTCAAAAGTTATGAATATACAAATTGGAATTTTTTGTTTGGTTTTCTACGATTTGTTAGTATTTTTTTTTTTTTTGAAAAAAGTTTTTGATGAGTTTTACTTTTTTGGAAAATGTGTGTACCTAGTTTGAACATTTTTCACTCGGCCGAGTAAATCAACATGCCCGGCTGCATATTGTTCCATAACATCTTTAACATCGTATGGTTTAAGTGCCTCCTTAAATTTACGTCGTGCTACAAAATACTTCATCTGTTTAAAATATTTGAAAATTAATATCAATGTTTTTTGGTTTTGGTCTTTTTTTTTTTTAATATTTGTTGTTGATGCTAACGTTATCCAATTTTCATATTTTTTTAAAAAATGTTTGAAAACAAAATAAAATAAAAATTAAGAAAATTAAAACTAGATTTATTTGAGAATGAATCGTTGTCAATGTGGAAATGTAAACTTTATATTTTGAGTTTAACACATTTGTTTTTTTTTTTAATTTTTAGACAAAAAATTGAATTATATTGGTTTAATAAAGAATTTTAATTCAATAAGATCACTTTTCACAAATTTGATATGGCTAATTATTATTCAATTGAATTCCCGCATTTGACATTGATTCATTCTTAAAAGGATTTTCTCAAAACTTTCTTATTTGAGGGAAGTTTTTTTTTTTTAAGTAAAGTTTTAAATTAAGCAAATGCAAGGGTTATTAACAAAATAGTTTTTACTTACTTTCCTAATGAAACGTATCGCAGTTTTATGTTGATTTGTTAATTGAACACAGCGTGGCTCATCGTCTTCATCTATTTGAAATTAAAAACAATTTTTTTAGGTAAAATAAAAAGAAACAAAATTTTTTTTAAGATACTACATCAAGTAAGTAGCTAGTATAGTGGTTTAAAATTTTACATCTTTTCCTAAAAATAGTCCGATTATAGAACATGCATTAGATTAACTAAAATTAAGCACACAAAAATTAGAAAGGAGAGGAATACTGTTAAAGCTTTTAGTGAAACAAAAGTTTTGTGTAAATAGAATGTGAATTTATAAAATACAATTTTAAGTAATTTTAATAACCAATCTATGTGAAAATGTAAATAAAACGATGAGACATTATGTGAAAGATGTGAAAACATAAATATCAATGATTGTCTAGCCGCATTTAGTAGCCTACATTTTAGTTTTTCCCCGGAAGATACACATACTTTTTACTATACTTTTTGTTTCAAGTAAGATTTTGTTTCTTTGTATACATTCATTTTGGTATTGTCTTCAAGTTTTGGGTTAGATATCTGACTTTACAGTTTTCTTATCCCGATTATACTATTTTTAGTTTCAAATATGCTAAGAAAATCAAGTCCTTCTTCGTAGCATGAGGCGGCTGGAGTAGACATCACATCTTTTAAGGCCCTGGGTAGGTATGATTAGTGAGCACCGAACCGTTGGTAAAAATAAAGTATCGAGCACAGGGTTTTATATTTCAAGTTCAGAAAAACTTCGAGTATAATGGAAGTAAAGAAAACTCCCTGACATTCGAGTTACTTTTTGCAGAAATTATAAGAACAGAGCTTGATCAAGATCTAGGGTTATTCAAGCCATTCGGGTGTTGAGATTTGGATCATTGATTATTTCAAAGGATAGACGGTGTGAGCTTGAAATAATAATGAGAGAAGTAAAAGAGTCCTGAGTGCCCTGGTAGCGGTTTTCCTGAAATCGAACATGCATCTTTTGAACTGGCAATACAAAAAAAACATTTGAAAGGCACGTTTTTCCTGAAATGGGTGCGATCAATAAAAAAAAACACCTTTTGGTGCAAGACCCTACCATAGGATTAAGGATTGATCAATTCTTAAATTCAGGAAGCAAGTTAAGTACCGGAAGATGGAAGAAATAGAAGCTCAAGGAAAGGAGAAATGTTAAGTGATGTGTTCACTGAATTGTACCAACTATTATTCTGCGGGCCGACAAAATGATTTGAAAGTTATTTGAGTTAACGATTTCTCTTGAAATAAAACATGGAATTAAATAGCAATAAAAGAATTAGTGGATCTAGTGATTTTTTTTTTATTTTGACAACAATTTATTGGAATAGATGATGTGTCAGGAAAACTTCTAAATCTTTTGTTATTTGGAAATGCCTCCAAAAGAGAAAGACAGACTCCTCACTGACAGCTATGCTAAGTGAAAAATGAACAGCAGATTTCATTAATGGTTTTCCGAACCAACACTTTGTTATAAAAGGAGTAACCTAGGTCTGAAATGTCCTTGCTCACAAAAAGAAACTTCTACTGAAGAGATAAAACCACCAACATCACGAGCCACCCTGCATCCTGCAACTTACGGTGATAAAGACCCTATAGAAGATTCGCAGTTGATGTTAATCATTAACCAATAACTTCATGCTTATGATCAACCGGTAGCATAATCAATCAAAATGATAATCAAGGATTGCTGCAATGTCCATGAGTATGGACACTTCATACTCGGTAGTTGCAATACAGAGGCGGCAGGCAAGAGTTCGAACGGAATGGGTAGGAGCAATATTAAGTGAGGCCCCGGATCACCACACTTTGCTCCGCAATGAAAAATTCTTTAAGTATAAGTGGATCCCTTTTAAGATGGTTTGATCTTCAAATTAACTACTCCTTAAAGCTCAAAAAGTGAATATTAATTGTTTTTCAGCCACTAAGGTTCGTAAAGTTAGGTCAATGAAAACAAAATGGCTGTGTTTATGCTCATTTTGCTTTTTATTATTACTTCATCAGTGCTGTCTTCCCAAGCTTTTCGTTGGATAATAAGCTAAATTTAACTTTGTGAAGTATTTGAGTCCTCTTCTTGTTTACGCCATGGTAAGCGTCCTTCTGTTAGTGCTTCTGCTAACTTTAAGTAGTTCACTCATATGGTAGGGTAGTATGAAAAAATAAAATGAGAAACTTGGGTAACGGCGAAAGAGTATGAGCTTACTTCCCGGTTAGTTGACAAAAGTCTGTCTATTAATTTAATTTCAGCCATGTTTGACGATTATGACTTCTACTAGAAAATGTTTGCGTCAACATAATGTTTTATTGGATCAAGTAAGCTGCTCTTAACGCACTAGACGGAACTGCACTTCAGCGACAGAAAACACAAAAATTGATAGTCTAGCCAAGTTTTACTTATATTCTTCCAAGTGTTCGCAATACCAAAATCCCGCTCAATAAACGTGTCATTTCTGACATTGATACTTTCTAAACAAACAAATTGATAGCACAATAATTACAATAAATCACAATAATAGTATACAAAACATTTTTATCGTGAACAATATTTCTAAAGTGTTTTTTTTTCTTAATTTTGTTACGCACTGCCCGCCTTACTGCCATCTGATGGATTCACATTGTACTGTGATCTTTGATACAATTTTCTAGCTTGAGCCCAATTGTCTGTTGGTGACAGAAAGTCTCCCTGCAGCAATCCACAAAGCATAATTGGCAACGCTGATGCACCACTAGCTGCCACTATGCCACCATTGTTACTAGTGATGCCACTTACATCACTTCGATCAGAGATGTCACTTACTGCACTGTGCTTGCGACTGAATCCTTTTGGCGATTGAGGCAGCGATTCTGATATAAAATTTATTAAATCTAAAATCGTGTTTTGTGATTTTGCGGTTAGTAAACAAAAAAAAGTGATGAAAATGAGTATGAAAATGTTGTTTTTTTGAAAAATGACAAAAAATTTGTGTTGTTTCAAGAGTTAAAGATTTTAGTATAGTATTTTCTTTTTTTTTTAAGTTTTAGTAGGCATTTAACATTAGTTACAACTGCGGCACTATGCAAGTTTATTTAGTGCTTCGAATGTGACATTTTCCCAAAAGTTGGAGAAAAATGTTGCAAGTGAATAGATTCGTTGTGAAATTTTGATACTTTTTTGGTACCATTGTTTAAGAAAAATTAAAAATTGTTTGCTTTAATTTTATTTATAACTGATCTTATTTAAAATTTTCCGCTTAAAGATACAAATCTTTTATTGCTTATATATGTTGAAATTAAATCTATATAAGATACAAGTCCTAAAGGCGCATACAAGTCATGCGAACTTGTCTATATTTTGCTGTTGTTGTAAATTTAAACAAAAATAAAATAAATTGTAAGAGAATTATGTTAAATTTTCAAAATCCATGCATAAAATTCAATCCTTAAATTGATTTTTTTTTCAATACTTAATTATTTTATGCGTTTTTGGTAAATTTAAAATTAATTTTTAAATAAAAACTCTTACTCAGCGCACAGACAACAACATCGATGTGATTATAGAGTATGACATCCACTTACCATCAGAGTTCTTCTTTGATATAGCCGTTTCTGCAACAGAATCTTCACTTAAACTTGGATTTAAAGGTCTTCCATTATTTGTGACTTCTGTAATGTATGAATTTTCGAAAACAAAAGAAAAAAAAGTAGGAAAGCCCAGAAAACAAAACGTAGTTGACATTCCCACAAAATTGTTTTGGTTTAATTTAATTTTTTTTTTTTTGTAATTGTAATTTGCCTGCTTTTAAATTGTTATTAATTTTGATTGCCATTTACTAAGAACGAAACAAAAATCAAAAACATTTTTTTCTCAAACTTAATGACACATCAAATTTCAATAAACGAACAAAAAACAGTTTCACAACATCGAGCGAGCGAATAGTTGAACTAAAATTTTAATTTTTTTATTTTAGCGTTATTTTTTTTTTTAATTTAAATTTAACAACAAATTTACCATTTTTGTATTTTCTTTTTATATTCATTGAATCATATCAAAGAACTCAATTTAAACTGCATAACGGGGCTTGTTCTTTGGTTTTAATTCAAACACAACAGATATGTAACAAATAATGCAAGTTGCTCATCACAATTATCTACTAAAATATACAAATACATAAATATTTATGTTTAAATTTAATTTTGAACAAACATTTCCAAAAACATAAAAAAAAAAACAAACAAACCAAGTTTAATTAAAACATAAAATTATATCACAAATGAAAAGCATACATATAAAAATATTAAAACAGCAAATAATAAAAATACTGATTTTATGACAGAATTTTTAAATATTTAAAAATTATTTTTTGAATTATCTCCCTAATTTGAGCTTTTTAAATTGAAAAAGAAAAATATAATAAAGTATTAATGGGATGTTTTGTTGTAATTTCAGTATTTTTGAGTTATAAAAAAAAGTCGAACTAAGTTTTGCTACAGAAGACAGCTCTGAGTTTTTTTTTTTTGTTGATTCCTTATATTACGATAGTATGAAGCTTAGAATATATTGAGCGTTGTTCAAGTTCTCAGCTGAAGGCATTAGTGTCAGCAAAATTGTTAAATGGATTAGAAGCTTAAAATAAGATACTATCCCCGAAAATGAGAGATAGTGTCGGAAACAAAATTCAACCTTAAGGTACACCAATAATCTGAGAGGTAATTTTAACACCATCGAATAAGAGATTTATCGATGCCAAAAGCACACGACTATCAAATTCTTTTAAAATATTAAGCACTTTCTCAAACTAAAGTCTTAGCATTGTTTCCATTACTTGAAAAGTATGGATTTTTTCTTCTTTTATTCATGTTAAAATATATCTAAATGGATTTTGAGAACCATCTTATTTGTTTGTAAGAGAAAGAATACGAATGTAAACTGGCGCCCAACGTGGGGCAATAGTAACAGGTTCAGGTTTCTTTGAAAATCTGCTATTTGCTAGCATAATAATTTGTTTTAAAATTTTTAGAAATTGACCGTACGCGTGCAATTCTATAAACCTAAAGTTTAAAATATTATTTAAATTTACTGGCACTTTTGTAATAAAATCAAAGATAAAAAGCATTTGAAATCAAACATTGAAAACCTGAACAAACTTATATGTTTTCATTTCAAAACAAACAAATGTCATGAGGAAGTTTCATTTTTTATAATTGAAGAATCACAACTCAAAAATTAAGTTTTAAAACGTTTTAATACTGTGGTGAAAGGATTTTGAATTACTCAACGTAATATAACAAAAATTCTAAAGTTCTTTCACCAGAAAGTTTGCTATTCTTGACTAAAAAAAAACTTCCTCATTTCTTATAACGAAAAATTAAAAATAAATATAACTCCAAACCGAAACAAAACAACACTTTAAACAAAACTTCACATTCAAAACATAAACAAACATAATATTAAATTTAAAACAAACACATTAAACTTGAACTCACCCAAATTTTCTGACGATGCATTTATTTCGCCCATCGTCCTTGGACATCGCTGCGGCCTCGTTGCTCCAGGTGGCTTGTTGGCATTGCCAGGAGAGTGCAATGATTGACTTTTGTGCCTCCTTATTGTTGGTAGTCTCGCCACAAATGATGCATTGTGTTTGAAACTAGAAGACGCCCGCCTAATCAGCGATATATGATTTGTACGATAACTTCATAATTAAGAGTTCATTCGATAGATAGAAAATTTAAATTTTATGTGGAAAAATTTATATAATATTTATGTAGGTTGCGGTGTTTTCATATTATGGTGTTTGTTTGTATGTGTGTGTTTTTGGATTGAAGGATTTTAAATTTAAATTTTATTTAGTGACGTTATTTTTTTTTTTTAATTTTAATTGAAAGAATTATTATTATTTACAACGTGACACCATTAAATTTGGTTTTCCAATTTTTTTTTTTATATGTATATCATTTATAAAAATGGTAGGTATTTTGTTTTTATTGTACAACGCATAAAAAGCGGAAAAAGCAAAAGAAAAAAAGCGAAAATTGAAAAAAAAAATAAGAATTAATTTAAAATGTTTATTTTTTTTTCACGCAAACAAAATTTATATTTATATACACACACGAACTTAAAAATAAAACGAAAAAGACAAAAAGATTTTAAATTTTATTTTTAACCAATTTTTTTTTTGTTGGAAAAGAAACATTTAAAATAATAAATAAAAAAAAAAAAAACAATAACTGTGCCAAAATCATAATAACGTTGGGAACATTTTTAAGGGTCGAAAACTGTTGGTATAGTGAAAGTCTGAGAGTTTTCTGTTGGAAGTTAAATTTGTTGTGAGGAAAAGTTGTTCTAACTGTAGAGATAAAAATATGTCTTTTATACATTTTTTTAAAATTTTGGTTAACAATAATTAAAAGGAAAAAGAAGCATTCTTAAAAGGCCAACATATCAACAGGAACTCGTGCTAATAAGAGTATATAAAGCTGTATCAATAATTCAAGCAATACATTCATGCAATTGTTTCAACTTTAAACAAAAAAAGATACAATCAACAAACTGCAAAAAAGTGTTTCAATGTTTCAAGATTGCAATTTTTCATATAAAATGTTGATTTTAATTTTCGTTCGCCCAACAATTCATTTAAATTCCTTCTTTATTTCCTAATACTATTTACCCATACATTAAGAGAAATATTGACTTGAAGATATTGATTTAACATGACCTTGACCATACTATCAAAAATCTATATAATAATATTGTTGGATTGGTAAAAAAAATTGTTGATAACCCTAAGCAAATTTAAAACAACAGAGCTTCTATAATTTGTTTGAACTACAAAACGTCAATATATTAACTTGATAAAAAGAGGTAACTTTAAAAATTTTATAAAGACATGCTACAAAAATTAATTGAACACTTAATTTGTAGATCCAGGACTAAGAAAAAAATCTAAAATTTGAAGTATAGGGTATTTTTTTTTAGATAACTTTAAGTTGGCAGCACTGTTTTCATTGACAGCCATTTCGTCATCTGCCATTTGATTTATCATTATTTATCTTTGCCATTTCATTGTAAATAGTCTGACGCCTGAACAACGCCATGCAATTTGTGCAGATTTATTTCGAAAAACATGGTTCTGTTAGTTTTATGGTCGACAGAATCGTCCATCACAGAAAATAATTCGATTACTGATGGAACATTTTCGCGTCATATTTACTCTAAATTATAATACTCATCATCTGTGACATTTATGGGCTGGTGGAATCATTGGTCCTTACTCCTTTCAAAGTGCGATGGAGACCATTATAGAGCCATGATCAATGACTTTTGCAATATTGTGTCTTGATGCGGGGGAGCTAATTTTTCAACAAGATGGCGAAAAATGTCACACAGCGCGTACCACAACAGGTTTTTCGAAGGTAACATTTGGCGAACACATAAGGACACGTTAAGGACCTGTAAGTTGCCGTTCAATATCATGCAATTTTACATGGCTAGACTATTTTGTGAGGGGGCACGTGAAGTCGTTATAGTGTACACCGATAAGCCAAAGAAGAATGACGACTATACTACCGCAAATGCTGCAATGAGTGATCGAAATTTCAGATTCTGGAACATGTTGTATGAAATTGTGCCATCAGCCAGAGAAAGAAAAAGATACAAGGTGCGGTTCAATCCATTCGAGTTAAATGATAAAGATTTTTTTTAAACGATATCGATTCGACAAGGAAACAGCAACATTTATCATAAATTTGCTCAATATTGATTAACCACCTTCATGATATATATTTCATGAAATTTTGATGTGTCTTACTTCCTCGATTCATTAAAATTAAATGAACGATTCTTTTATCAAATCAAAATTAATATTTCAAATGTGAATCTTACATTTTGCACACACTTTCATTTGTATAACAACAGAAAACAACAGTTTTTGTTAAAAATGTCTGATTGACATTACGTGCTGTCATAATTTGAAGTATTATTGTAGTAGATTTTTGCATTAAGCTATGACTAGCGTGTTTATCTAAAGAAGTCAGTTTAACATGAAGATTAATAGTCACAACTTTAGTAAACATCTACATATATAAATAGGACCCTATATCTTTACGACTGACCGACGCGACATTCATCAAATTACAACGTTGACTTGAATACCCTACCGCTAATGAGACGTCAAGAAGCCATCTTGAAATTTTCTTGAAAAACTTCAAATAATTTAAAAACAATTTACAGTGATTTTAAATATTGTTGTTGCTTTGATCAATATTTTAAAAGTGAGCCATCCGTTAGTTATATTTTGGGTCTCAAAACAAGTCAAGGAAAAGTTCACAAAATAGCTGTACCTACCCTTCAGCAAGATAAATAGTTTTTGTACGAATTTCTTAATAAAAATGTGTAAGAGTAATATTAACAATGTAAACTGTTTAAATTTCAAGAATTATTAATAATATAGTATTTTTAACAATAAGTGATATTTTCTTATGTTGGAACAGTTAACAATTTAACGAAATCTTAACAAGAAACTCATTTAAGCAGAATTAAAAAACTGAAAAAAAACAAACCTATAAAGAAAATATTTAACAGTGGGCAGTTTGAATTTTTATTCTAGCAAGAAAAAGCTTATAACGTAGCTATAAGATTCTACGGAATTTTTTTTTAAAATCTTTAAGAGATTTTTTTTTTTTAATTATTTGTTTAACTTTTTGCATTAACCAGGAAAATTAAATTCTACTATAGCATCGCAAAACAAGAAGAACTTACATTGCGCTCGAGGTTGATGCAATCTTCTCTGGTGGTTCCAATTTTGAACTACATAGAGGTTTTGTGAGTGTGTTTGTGTGTTTTTTTTAAATATATTTTTCAAATTCAATTTGTTCGAAAATGTATATTATTGTTTTCGTTACGAATCATTGTATTTTTTGTTTTTCAAATTGATTTTTTGGTGTTACAGCCATATTATTGTAAGCGTGCAGATTTATACATTTTGAATTGGAGTGTTTTTTTTTGTGTGAGTTTTTGATTTCATATTATTATTTTTTTTTTTTCAGTTGTATAGTAGGCAAATAAATCAGCAAAAATAGAGAATCGTACGTTTTAAATAAATAAACAAAGAAAGAAAACAAGAAAGAGAAAATATTTTTCAATCAGTTTTTGTACTCCTTAAAGTTGAAGAAATAAATTTATATTTTTTAATATACATAATTAAAATAAAAATATTACAAAAATAATTTAAATTATAAAATTTAAAAATTTACTCACTTACTGAAAATATTATAAGGTTTTTAAAAAAAATTATGTGAAAAATATTACCTATTTATGGATGATTTTAAGAAAATTAACAACAATGTTCAATCCAACATTTAAGGCTATTATTTATAATTTTATTAAAGGGAATATGTGCATGATTTTCAACTTTAAATTTTTTAACAAAAAATTTATAGAGAAAGAAGGATTGCCAAATTTTGAGTGATTTTAAATTTCAAATAATAATTAAACTATCCAATTTCAAAAAGCGATGTGTATTAGAAAAAAAATTTTTTTACAATACAAAGATATTATGTTTGAAAATAAAATTAGTTGTTGTTGTAGAAGAAAGCTGACACCATTTTATTATAGCTGTTCAAAAATGTTTGCGTGTGTTTCGTGTAGGTGTTTAAAGTTTGTTACACAAAAATTGAAATTCCACGCATAGATTTTAAAACAAGAGATAGTTCGCCCTTAAAATATGGGTATTCAATTATTTTGCTTGCAGCACCCTTAGACAAATTTTGTAGTTTAGGTAGATGTACAGACTTTTTGAAAAATCATTCAAAACTGCTTTCGAAAATCACATCCAAATCCATCTTTTGATTTGGGGATTTGATCTACAACTATGTTTACAAAAAATTATATATCTGTGACATTGTGTCTTATTGCATGTTAGACTTTATCAATTTTATTTCTTCCAGTCTTTCAAAAAATTATCGGTCTTTTGGTTTAAAAAAGAACACCATTGTAGCCTGAGTGAGAAACTAGAGGGCGAAATAGTCCAATGCCAGATTTCATTTACAGAACATTGTCATCACTGAACAAATTCCCACGCTGAAGTATCCCCATACCTACTGTCCATGGAGGATATATGACAGAAAGCCAAACAGTTCTGTTTTGATAAATTTCCTGTTGGCAATGAGGTATGTATTCTACATTGGACAGTTTATTATACAGGACAGATGTTGTCTCAATTGGAGAAATATTTTGACAATGGAGACCTTTTGTTAGTTAAAGCACATTAACGGAGGAATACATCTTGTATGTATATCAAAATTATAACTTCTTTTCACGCCGACAAAAAAATATTTCATTTAATATCCCAACCATTTCAAGTGGCGCTCCAACAACGTTGCTACCAATACCAACTGTCAAAAGGTATGAAGTTTTGATTCAAATTTCTGCCACGATAATGTCACTCATTTTGTGTCAATAAGTTTTGCTTTTAGGTATTATTTTACTGTTGAAATGTCATGTCTAGACATCGGCTGGGCATAACATTTCTAGAAATGAATATCAATATCAAAACCTATTGACAACCTGGGGAAACATCAGTGATCAAGTTTTTTGACGCATAAGTGGAATGATTTCCAACCAGAATTGGAGTTGATACTTTGACAATTAACGTCAGAATTATGGGAAAAGCCACACATCATTCAACTGAAACGCAACTTATCTGTAATAAGTATGCAACTGGTTGCAAACACTTCTGCAAGTTTTAAAATAGTTTCAGTTGCCCGGTTGAATACTTTTTATTTTCCCCTGGAGATTTGGGAGGCTTTCTTTGCGGAAGAAAAAACAACCTCCAAGAAATATTTGGAATTGTATTTATTCATTTCTCAGGATTTTATCATATAAGGCATTATGAAAATTGTCAACAGACTTTTGTCATATTCTCTTTTTTTATAACCCGAGAAGACATTTGCACTCAACACTCCTAAAGATTCAAAGATAAACTCTACGGATTGTGTTTCAAGTGCCCATTAGAAAATTACAACACATTCAGTTGCGTTTTTGACTGAATAAAAGTCACCAACTGATTGACAGTTGGTTGCTAAACAGTTGCATATGCTTTTTTCTTAGATATAGATCAGCATTCATTTGTAAACAAAAAGTTTAATTAATTCCTTAATAATATTTGTACATAGGTATCTCTTGTTTTAAAATCCCTGTGAAATTACAAAAAGAAGATAAGGATACATTTAAAACTAAAAATAATATTTGTTACAAAAAGATCTATACACAAAAATTAATTACCACACACTATAACGTACTCTTTTATACCATTCATTTGGATTAGGTTAACATTAGTTTTCGTTTTTATTTAACCCCATTAGCAACATCCAAGTTTATTTAAACATAATTATATTTAATTCATAATTCATTTTTATTGCATATTATACTTAACAGAAAATATTAAACCAGCGAGCATCAGTACAACATAAGTACAAGTATTTTAACACAACGTAGAGAAGACAAAAAAGGGGGTGGGGTTTAAGGCAATATGGAGAAAGACAGAGCATTCGAAAAATTTGTCTCAGAATCTTTTTTTTTTTTTTTTAATCTCTTTTGCTCTTAAATTAAATTTAATTATACAAAAGAAAATTCTATTTTAATCTAAAATATTTATTTATAATAAAAAATTGTGTTTAAATTAAGTAAAATTTAAATAATATTTTATTTTGTGTAAAAAAGGGGCTAAGGAGCAGAATTAAAAAAAACCAACCTTTCGGTACCGGATGGATACCGCCGAGCCAGAAGGTATATCTTTTGGCCCCGAAAGCTTTAATTTTTATGAACAAATAGAAAATATTGACTTGATGACGTATTATAATAATTATTTTGCAAGTAGGTAAATAAAATATGAAATTTTAAACATTTTTGTCTGTTTTGATTGTTGTTTAAAATTATTAAAATAAAACAAAAATTTTTGGTTTATTTTTTAATAGAAACAGTTTCTTTTTAGCAAAATAGAATTTGAGAAATTAAGATCAAGAATGAGATAGACAGAGAGAGACAGTTAGGTAGAGTTAGAGTAAGAAAATAGAGATATAAAAAAAAAACTTTGATAAAATTTTCTATTTTATCATTTCCTTAAAATTTATAAAATTTAAGTGAATAAAAAAACACCCTTCGAGTTGTATTTTTAAGGGTAAGAAGATAAAAAAATTTAACAATAATATTTAAATAAAAGTTTAATAGGGTGACATTGCATAGGTGTGTACTTAATGTGTGTAATACTGGGTGAGACAAAAAATTCTTGAGACTGTTTGAAAAAAATTTTAAGTGAAATTTTCATTTAAACAAAAAGAATTTTCGTTTGACTTTTGCAAATTAAAATGCATACAAGATTTTCTTTTCAAGCAAATGCTTTGCGGGATTATTTCGTGTTTATCAGAAAATAGATTCAAAAATAGAAAACAAAAATCAACAAATTAACTATTTTTACTGGAGGAGTTTGAGATATTTTCTGCGTGTTTTAAACAATTATTGTTACTAATTAAATAGTATTTCTTAGTCAAATCAATAAAATTTTATCACAGTATGACCATGGGGACGTTTGCAGGACAAGAAATCAATTTGAAGATGCCAGCGAGTTTGATTCATTTACAAATACATATATAGTTATGAGCATACATTTTTAATTTATGTATTTCATTCCTTAAATAAGCATTTAAAAATCTTGAAAGTTTTTTAAACGTTTTAAGGAATAATCTTTACTATTGTATACATTTTTAGTTTAACTTTGGCTTGCATTAAAATAATTATTGATTTGACAAAATTAAAGTTCTGAATCAAGTTGAAGAAATACAAAATTAAAAAAAAAAGTAAAACACAATTTTTTTTTTACTGCAGAAGCTTGAAAACTTTGTTGCATAAAGTTGGATAGAATTGAATTTTGTTTTTGTATAAAATTTTAAGAGAAAAATTAGGCAACCTAACCTTATTATCCTTACCAGTAAAAAAAGTCCCGCCTTAAGTAAAGAATACAAAAATATAATTAAAAATAAAATTAAAAATATCATTTTTCAAAACAACAATGCAAAAAGACTCCTTTCAATTGTCTTTAATTAGAAAAAAAAAATCAATTTTTTTTGTTTGTATTTTGGTTCTTATTATTTAAAAAAATAATTTTTGATTGAAGGAGAGGACAACCACGAAGAAATTTAAAATTAAATATGCATTAAAATAATTTATTTTTGTAGTGGTTAAAAGGCTTAAAACTATATAAAACCGCCTAAGAAAAGGATACAAAATACTTTTGATTTAATTCAATATATTTTTGTAAGATGAGGAGTATAATTTGGAAATCGAATTTTTCTTTTTTTTTTAGTTTAAAATTTTAGAGAACAGAGTATAAAACTGCACGCAACATAAAAGGAACCTCAGTAAAATACTAAGTAAACTTTGTTCATACTTATATCAAGGTACTGCTAGTACTTACATACTTTCTGTGAAATGGAAACTGAACATAAGTTCCACAATCTTTCCATGATTATTATGTATGTAAGTAATGTGCGACCTCAAGGAAGCCGCTTAATACAATAATTAATTTTCGAACACAGAATATATTGAAATTTTTTAGATTGGACGGATTGTATGGAATTTTCGTTTACTTGAAGAGGATCGTAGACTCAAATATCTAGACTAGGAGAAAATATGTTAAAGGGCTATGAAAGTTTTCCACATAAGTTTCCAGAGCCTTTATTTTTATTTTAACAATATCTTGTCATAGATAAATGCAATTGTGGAAAAAATATCAGCGTTACTTTTGAAACAACTCAAGTCATTTCAAAAACATCAAATGTTTCCACGCCGATGATGGTTTCGGGTTCGATCCCTGACTTTTTTTAAGTGGAAGTTACAAATTCTCCAACAGTAAATCTTGTTATAAAAAAAACGTACATTTCCGCTAGACATTCGGATTTTGCAGAGTACCAACGCACACACACAGGGTGTAATTCATTAGGCCCCGCCTCTCTTCGAGCTTTTGCACCAACAATCTATTTATTTTTTCATATGGTGTGAACAAAATTATGGAACGCAATCATCTCAAATATCTAATTTCATTTCGAAAAATTCCATTTCCATGAAAAAAACATACGTTCCACAGTTTTTTCCACTTCTTATATATTTAATTTCAGGAGGTGCGATCATATGAAAAAAAACAAGGGACATGAAGGAAAACTGACAGGTGTGAAATCAACAGCATAATGGAATTTTTCTTTTCACTCAAACTATTTTTTAGGTTTAATTGAACACCAGGAAAAAACATAAAGAAGCGCTAAATTGTAGTGTAGTGAGTTGAATTGCATACCAGAGCTTAATTTTTTTAAAATTTCTTTCTCTCTAAAACCTGACAACTTCTTAAACCTAATGAACAGTTTTTGTGGAAGTTTCATTGAAGTTTAAATTTTTTCAGCAAAAAAAATAAAATGCACGACTGGGTCGCACGTACTTGCTCTGTTGGTGCAATAGTACGATGAAAACAAACTTTTCGATCAATAAGAACAATTCATTTTTGAAAAATTTGGTAAAAACCAAAAAAAATTGGCTAAAACTGGAAAACTCGATATACGGGAGGTAACGTTAAGAAACCTTTAATATTTAAAATTAAGACGTTATCTTTTGGGTGTTATAAATGATACAAATGTCCACGTATGGGTTATGGCCTAATTAATAATACTGTTAAAAGCAATTTCCGCTATTATCATGTATAGCAAAAAACTAAAAATGCAGTTTTCCTTGAAGTATTCTATATATGTTACATACAAAGTTTCATAAAAATCGGGTGAGCCTTTTTTGAGTAAATTAGAAAAAATGAAAAAATTGGCCAAAATCTAGTGGCTCTTTGTATAGGAGCCACCATTTAAAAAAGAGAAACTGAAAAAAAATCAATGCCATCTGATATGAAGCTGTAAGGAACTATACGAAACAAAGTTTGAGTGAATTCGATGCAACCGTTGACAACTTATGGCCATTTGAAAAAAAGCCGTTAAGAGCAGATCTCCGTTCTTTGCATTTTTAGCCAAAAACTAAAAACGCAGTTCTCTTAAAAACACTAAAAGAATATAACACACAAAGTTTAATCAAAATCGTTAGAGCCATTTTCGAGAAAATTAGAAAAAACCAAAAAAAGTTGGCTAAAACTCAACGGCTCGTTGTATGGAAGCCACCGTTTAGAAAGGCTTCAGTGAAAAATTTACTAAACCATCCTATAGAACACTAATAAAAACTGTGTCAAACAAAGTTTTAGTTGATTCAATCAAGCCGTTGTGAACTTATGGCTATTTGAAAAAAAGCCGTTAAAACCTGATTTTCGTTACGACCATTTGAGGCAAAAACAAAAAACGCAGTTTTGTTAGAAATGCTTAAAGTAAGCTAAATTATAAATTTAATCAAAATCGTTAGAGCCGTTTTCGAGAAAATCCAAATTGAAAAAAGCCGTTACTTGAGAGGTACCAGTTTCAGCCGGGCTAAAACAAAATAAAAAAAACCTCGACAATGGTTTTTCTTCAAACTGCTATATACCAAGTTTGAAGAAAATCCGTCAAGCCGTTTAGGCTGTAGCATGACGTGAAAAAGCGCACATCCGCACATCCGCACAGACGCACAGACAGACCGACGGACGGTATGGCGAAAACCACTTTTTTGGGCTTCTCTATCATCGTAATGTCATGTTTGATTAAAACCTCGATTTTTTTTTTCTGCACGAAACCAATACTTGCCCTATAGAGCAAGTAAAAATAAAATGCACGACTGGGTCGCACGAACTTGCTCTAATGAGTGACAGTGGTTTATGGGCTTGAGATTTTGATAAAAATAAAATTTTCAAAATTCTTAAATAAATACTTAAACTAATTTGAGCTGAAAAAAAGTACGCTATTTTATTTCTTGGATAAATTTGAATTTATGAGAATAAATTTAGAAAAATCTGTGGAGCGGTTTTTGAGAAAAAAAGTTTTTTTTGAAAAACTTTTTGAAAAAAATTTTCAAAAAAAATTCAAAAACGCCAGTTCATAGGTATTCAGCAAATACATTTATTTAAAATTTTTAAAAAAAAATTTAATAAGCAGTTTTCGAAATATTTTTTTTTTTAATTTTTTTTTTAAAAATGCTTTTAAAAATACAAAAAAATATTTTTCAAAAATATTGGTATGCAATACAAATTGAGCTACTTACAGCTATATGTGTGTGAAATTTCGAAAGAATCGGTTGAGTCGTTTTCGAGATAGTCGAAAGCAAAAAAAACGGTCCTATGGAAAGTACCGTTCTTAGCCATTTTTTAAAACTTTTTTTTCAGCCATATGATTGGTCGTACCTAAAAAGCAACACTGATTTTTTTAATTAAAAATCGTTAGAGCCGTTTTTGAGAAAAATAAGCTTTAACGTAACGGTTGTATGGCAGGTACCGTTATTTTTTGAGCTAAAAAAAAAATTTCAATTTCCTCTCTGTACAATACCTAAAAAAGTCTATATACCAAGTTTGAAGCAATTCGGCCCACCCGTTTGGCTGTAGGTCTACATACAGACAGACAGACAGACAGACAGACAGACAGACAGACAGACAGACAGACAGACATACAGACGGACAGAATTTTTAGACCATCTTTTTTCGTCTTCGCTATCATCGTAATGTCATGTTTGATTGTTATCTCAAAACTTTTTTTTTCGACGAATGCATAACTTGCCTTATAGTACCTATAATCGCAAGTAAAAAAAACAGTTTGACGAATGTCCCATGAATTTTTAGTTTGGCCACACTTTGAGAAATCAAAAATATGCATGAAAAATAATGTGGAACGTGTTCTTTTTTCATTTTACAAGAGTGACTGATGTGAGTTTTGTCGTTTTGTTACTCTGTTTGAAACTTTAATTTTAACCCGAACTGTGCTAGCGTGACTATATGGTCACATAGAACAGACTTTTGAAAAAAATGTATTTTCAAAAATTCAAACCGTTAAAAACAATCAAAGTAGGCTGTGTTTGCCACTTGATGCATGTCTACCTTCATTTATGCTTCATTTGCTGTAGTTACGTGAAATATTTCATCAGACTAAGGGTTTTGAATATTATATTTTTTTTCTGCTAACAAAAAAGTGTGCTATGGCGAACAAGCAAAAGTAAGTTGTTAATTTTTTTAATTGTTTTAAAAGCTAAAATTTTCATGCATATATCAAATGGACGCTTACAGATTCTTGTTTTATAATATTATTATGTCTTTTGGAAAAAAATATTTGCTATATATGTATTCACGATTTTTGTGAAGCTGTAACCGTACGGTCACGCTGGTACTGCCAGGGTACGTGTCGTCCTTCTAAACATTGTGACTGTACGGTTACGTTAGAAATTTATGAGTTTTTTTTAAAAGTTTTTTTGTGTGTTTCTATGGCTTTTGCTTAGAAAATTATCGCTCAAGGATGCAATGGACTATGTTGAGCAGATGATTGATGATGAGGACAATAATTTTAATGACATGATCGACGGTATTTTTATTGAACCACCTGATGAAGAGGGCAACATAAGTGGCGAAGATGATGCTGCGGAAAATGAAGCTGGTACAATCGATGATCTCAACGGAAACCAATTGAAAGCCGGTTGTGAACTTGTTCTGAAGGATGGGCAGCATATCGACTCTTTTTCTCTTGAAGGGCAATCTGTTTTGATTCAAGAAATTGAGGATGTTCTTGCTGATGTTTTAGAGGAGTCGGAACTAAATCAATATCCTGATCAACCAGTTCCAGCTATCGAGCAGCAGGAAGTGGACGCGTCGACTTCAGTCGAGGAAGAAATTTTACATGTTGTTGAACCGATCTCAACTCGACTTAGGAAAATTACTCCCGTTCCCTCAGATGTTTTTTTACCCGCTTCAAACAAGGCGACAAAATTTACATGGGTGAAGGATAACTCAAGTGCTGGGATCCCTTTGTTCCCCGAGTTGAATTTTGACGACTGCAGGGATTTGCAGCCACATGAGCTCTTTGAGCGCTTCTTTGATGATGAATTATTGGAACATATCAGCGATTGTTCAGCAAGATATGCAATAAACAAAGATGGCAAGGCAGTTCCGAAATTTTCGGTTCGAGAAATGCGAACATTCCTTGGGATTCTGATGGTGACTGGATACAACTCTATTCGGAGTTATAAAGGATATTGGAGTTGTTCCGATGATCTTCGGAACGAGTTGATTTTCAAGTCAATGCGCCGAGGAAGATTTGAAGAAATTCTTCGTTGTCTCCATTTCGAACCCAACCTAGCAGCACCGGAAGGCAACAAGGACAAGCTTTGGAAACTACGGCCTATGACAGACCATCTAAAGGCAAACATGCTAAAAAATTTCCATCCTACTCAGCACCTGTCTTATGATGAAAGTATGATCGCTTATTATGGACGACATGGATGCAAACAATTTATAAAAGGTAAGCCGATAAGATTTGGTTATAAGGTGTGGTCGCTTTGCACTCCGTCTGGATACATGGTAAATTTTGAGATTTACCAAGGAAAAAATCCCCGTTCTAACACGAAGTATGAAGAACGCTTTGGTAAATGCTCAGCACCTCTCATTTCAATGATAGACGACTTCCCCGAAAATATCAGAGGTCTCCCGTTTTCGTTCTATTTTGACAACTTGTTTACGGGTTTTCCATTCCTCGCTTACCTAAAGGCAAGAGGATATAACGCGACAGGAACAATAAGAGAGAATCGAATCCCGTCAAGTTGTCCTATAGAACATAAAAACAAGCTTAAAAAGATGCCTCGTGGATCATATAAATCCATTACCATGAAGGAAACGGGCATAAAATTGATAAAATGGGTTGATAACTCCATTGTTTGCATAGCTTCGACGTGTTATGGTGCTTTGCCAACTTCTTCAGCATCTCGCTATTCGAGAGAAGCTGGAAGAAAAATAAGCATTGTTCGTCCATGTTCCATAACGGAATATAATAAATATATGTGTGGGGTTGATCGTCTTGATCAAAATGTGAATAACCATCGTATCTCTTACCGTGGAAAAAAATGGTGGAGCTCTATATTTACATGGTTTATAGACGTAGCAGTAAATAATGCCTGGCAACTGCAACGAGGAACAAAGCCTTTATCACAACTGGAGTTCAAAAGGGCCATAGCAGTTTACTACTGTTCCCACTACGGTGAACTTCCAATCCAACCTGGTCCCAAGAGAAATCGCCGTGAAGATAACATAATGCAAAATATTCGATTTGACAGGACCGACCATTTTGTGAGTCCACTTGCGAAAAGAAGACGCTGCGCAGGAGATAACTGCAAAAGTGTAATGAGCACCTGCTGTATAAAATGTAATGTTGGACTTTGTGTAAAATGTTTCCAGCAATATCACTCTCCGTCATAATTTTGTTTATGTATATAAAATAAAACCATAATTTTGTGTAAAAATACATAGTTTTGTTTCATGCCATTCTAAAAAAAATCAATTTTTCAGGAAACTTTATACGGACCCTATTGGTGCTAGCGTGACTATATGGTTACACTACAGAAATGTCCTTACCAGGGTTAACGGTACATGTAATAAACTAAAATTACTTTTTCTATCCTTAGGAAAGCCTAATGCATAATCCCTGCAAGTTTCATTGAAAAATTCGAAAAAAATAATAACAGCACAGTTCGGGTTAATTCAGTTTATTACTAACATTTTGTGAAATGAAACATCAATACGGTCCACCATTTTATCAACGACATTTTTGTAATTTCGCTACGTGCGAAACGTTTTGAGGGATGTGGAAAAGTAGATCACATTTCTTTTTTTTAAGAATAAGCTATGGTTGTTATGAAATTTACACCTGCTTATTTGCATGGAATTTTTCATTCCACACTAGAACTGTGTGTATTGTGCTAGATCAATCTCCAGGGAAGTAACCAAAGAAAAGTGCTATTTGGCAAAAAGCGGTTTTTTAGCTTTGGAGTGTCATGTTGTGAATTTCACGGCAGTATTTTAAAACTTCCTTTCACACTTAAGCGTAGCATGAGGGATGGCCTACGATCAAACCGGACCAAAAGCAGTTTCCTCGTCGGAGTAGTGCCCCGTGGCGTAGTGGTTAGTGTGTCGGACTGCCACGCCGGTTCTGGGTTCGATCCCTGACTCCACCTAAGATTTTTCCGGGGTACCTCCTCTCGCGAGGAAATGACAAATCCTCCAAGAGTAATTAATGTCATGGAAAGTGCTTCTCTGTTAGTCGTTCGGATTTGGCGGTAAATTGTAGGTCGCTTCCATTCCTGCAGAATATCAACGGACATACAGGAATGGTTGAGAGTGTAAGTCAAAGGCCCTGGTCCAGTTTGGGGCTGTTGTGCCAACAATTCTTTTTTTTTTCCTCGTCGGAGTATTAAATGCCGCTCTACATTCTGTTAGTTGACTTCCCGTTCGAGATGTAGCTTCATTTTTCAAGGCTATGCAGACGAGGTGTTAGAAGCAGAACTTCTCTTAGAGGTACCAAGGTTTAGAAGACATTTTTAAAAGTAGCCATAGTTCTTGGTTTAAACTGGGTGTCTCTAGACATTCTGAAATTTGTCTTGGTATGGGATTTTGTGGAATCTATTTGAAATGGCTGTTTTGACTATTTGTATAACAGTTGCTTCATGTGGGAGTTTCAGCAAACTCGAATTAATTAAAAACTACTTGCAGGCAACACTGACCAAACTAGACTAGAAAATGGTATTTTAAAACTCGAAGCAACAAAGCTAGAAAGAATCAGTTTCTTTTATGCAAAATACTATTAAAAAAATCGTCCCTTACTAACTAAGAAGAGAATTTTTATTAACTTTAACAATGTTCATTCCTGGGGTGACACCAAAAATGTCCACCCCGGATGCCACCAATTTTACACCAGCCGCTGCTATATTACAATAATAGCTAAATTATTTTTTTTGAACATGAAGTACAATTCCGTCTGAATTTTGATTCTTCTAATCAGTCATGTATAGTAGTGCCAATTATAAAAACTTTAAACTTTAAATCAAATCAAAAGTACGTTTTGAACCCTTTATATTTGAAGTATAACACAATAAAAGACATTTCAGACTCTTCAAAAGCAATTTGCAGTATTTTTTTTTCCATCTTTTCAATCGTACCAGATATTCCAAAATAAAACTAGCAAAAGTGAGAATATTTTATACATAAATATGCGCAACAAAACTTAACTGCCATTATTGTATATTATATAGTATAACATTTATAGCATTTAAGCCAGCTATAAATGATCAAACACAAATTAACAATACAAAACTCTGGGGTGGTAAACAACAAAGGACAAGAATCCAACATAATTTCTAAATATGTTCATAAAAATATTTAAATTAATTTGTTTAAAATTTTTTAGCATACATTAAATTGTACATGGAGAGAGCAAATATTTTATATATATTTATTAGAAAGAGAAAAGACAATGGAAAACTTTTTTTTTTGTGAAAAACGGGATACTAACCAAACTTTTATTGAAACAAAATAAAAAATCAAACAAAAAATTAAAAAATAAATCCAAAGAAAACACAAACTAAAATGTGTAATTAAAAAAAAAATTAAGAAAAAAATTAAACAAATGTTACCCTCATTTACCTATATTCACTTAAATTTTTTAACAATCTATCCCAGTACTCAGAACTAAAAGAAGACACATATACAAACACGTCAATTAAAATAAATTTCAATCAGAAATAATCCTTTTTTTTTGGCTTAATATTATTTTTTTTTGTATATTTACATTTTTAAAAATATTAATAATATTTTTAGTATACGACAAAAAAACAACAAAATTTTGATATATTAAATAACCCAGTTAAGAAGATTGGAAGAAACATAAACTACACACAACATTTTTTTTGAATTTTTTTTTTTTTTAAACAATTAATTTTGTATGTTCTCAAATCAATTGGAATAAAAAAAAATGTATTATCCTTATCGTCGCTTCTGAGCTCACGAAGGATATGAAGAGACAAAAAAAAAAATTAACGAAAAAGAAAACAACAACAAACAACCAATTCACAGAAAATCCCTGCGTCATATAAATGTAAGTATATATTTTGTGTCCTGTTTTAAAGGACACAACATCATAAAGGACAAAACCGAGAACGAAAACGAGAACAAAATTTGTTTTCAAAATACGGAAACGGATACAAAATATATTCATATTTTCAAAACAGATAACAAAAAAGAAATAAAAAAAAAAAAAAAAACAGAAAGAAGAAAAACAGAAAATCAAATACTTACGATGGCGGCGGACTCGGCAACGGCACTTGATGAATCTTCCACGTCGCCACAGATACGGAATGTTCGTCCGCAGCATAGCATCTCCATAGGGATTGTATTAACGTGGCTGCAGGCTGGCGCCGTCGTATCATGTGCTTTTGACGCTGTTGCTGCTGAACTTTGAGCGCGAAACCGCTGCCAAGGATACCCTGCGGGGGTGAAAGAAGAAGTGAAAGGATATATACAAAATTCATGAGTAAATGTGGTGGTGGTTGATATAATCAAATTTTCTTGTCTGTATGAGTTGAGTATGCACACACACAATATTCATGATATAATAATTTATGCATGATATCAGATTTAATTAGAATTTGTTCCTTCGTCCTGGATTGCATTTGAGCCTGAGCAAGAGCACTGAGGGCGGGTTTGGATTATTTTGGTTTAGCCCGGGGAATATTTTCCTCTACAATACAACAACTACTATCCCGACTATGAGCAAACATTTAGGGTTTAAGGCGATGAATATTTTGATTTAACTTAAATTTTGTTTGATACAGTTGAAAGAGGCAAAAATCGTACGCCAGTTTTTGAGGAATTTCTATCAGCGGATACTTAAGGATGTCTATTATGGGGTGTTTAGTCATATCCCATAGCTACTTATTAAATCGGGGAGTAAGTAAAAATAAATATTTTATTGTAAGGTTGTTTCAGAAAATCATAATCAAGTGTTGATTGAAGAATTTATAAATATTAATTAAATGTTTTCTTAGTAGATTCGTGTTCTTGTCTGGAAAAGGGATGGTTTCGGGATGCTATTTTGGCTCCTTGCTAATAACGATAAAAACTTCTAATATAGCAATTTATTCTCTAAGGTCCTTAATCGATATGGTTTGACTGATTTCCAGCAAACTTATAGTAAAGCTATGTATGTGTGGAACATTTTAAATCAACGTTTTCAAGGATAACGAGATTGAGTTTTTGGTTACTTTTAATAGCGTGAAATTGAAAATTTGATGTGTATAAGATTGTGGAACGTATGCTTGAATTCATTCCACTTTGGGCCTATAGAAGTACTAAATATAACCGGTGGAATGGAATATACGCGTCAAAGAAGTACTTTTGAAGTACAAATCTCATTAAGATATTAAAGGTTAACGAAAGTATTGATATGCATATTTCAGATGTACTTCCATTGAAGTAGGTTCTTCTCCAGAAGTACTTTGGATGTGCTTTGGATGTACTTTTACTGGGAAGTTCATTACTTTTTTGATGTTTTTCTGTGTTAGAAAGAGATAGTGCTTTCACATATTATACTCATGTACAAAAGGTATATAACTGAATTTTTTCCCACGTAAAAGCACTCGTCCAAGAAGCTTACTATACCTTCCACCAAATTTATCATAAGTGTGGAAAAGAAATAGAATCAATCTCATCTCTGGGCAGGTGTTTCTCAAGCTTTTTTACACCTGCTCGACAGAGTCCAGAAAAATGCTTTAAAATTGATAGGAGAGATAAGAGATTTTACAAGTTCTTCTACAAAAAATGCTCACTCGAGGTAGCCAGTTGCGTTCTATCCCTTAAACATTTCCCCCGTAACACTCGTCTTGCTAGGAACGCTCATCAGTTTACACTTAAGCCCAATTTCGAACGTACAGTGAAATATAGGGATTCTTTCCTTATCCGTACAACACGAATGTGTGAATGAATTGCCTGGTACAATTTTCCTTGCCATTTTGATCTTCAAAAATTCAATATCAATGTTCATCGACACCTTCTTTCCCTTCCTCCCTAATTTCCTATCGCTCCCGCCATGACTAATCATTATATATACAAAACTTTTGTGTGCGTGAGCTTTTTAAAAAAAAAGCAAAGGGCAAGACCCATTGTATCATACGGTTTTCCTATTTGCTTTACAATATTTGAAAGAAATCTGTTAAGGACTTGCACTGATGTTCATTACGATCAACTACACCACTAGACATTACATGGTGGAATCGGCAAGAAGGCTGGCAGCAAACTTGGCAAGCCATTTAAACCTTCTGGTGAGAGCAATCACGATTCAAGAACGAAATTCAACACCATGGTAATTGGATGTAGGGCACGATGGTATTATCAAAACCAATCACCATAATGCCAAATCGAAACAATTATAGGAGTATCGGGGCTTTTGAACCAGTTTAATGTTCAAATCTCAAAGCATAATTTATATTATCCGCCATTTGCAAAAATTACAGAAACTTCAAACAGAGTGAAAACTTTTGCGCCACCTTGTGGTTGCTAATTGAAGGACTTGAAACATCTGTTGAACTGGATTTCTCTGAAAACATAAGAAGCATCTAACTTAACAGTCCTAGCCAATATTTTTTATTGAAGTTTTTGAAACATAGTTATTCAAAGAGCCTGCAGAATATAAAGGAAGAAGCTCCTGGACCTTATCCTTGCTTTTCATCAAATTTCAACTCGAAGAATTCTGGTAACACTTGTTTTAACAACTTTGAAGAACACTCAAAAATTTAATAAATTTTACCAGATTGTCTTTCCGTGTCCTTCACCCAATTAAACTGTCATGTTGCTTAGAACTGAATTTTTTGAAAAAAAATATCCTTTCTATCATGTACAAAAATAATTGTAACGTTTTCACGGGTTCCATTAATACAGTCAATTAATATCATCTTTTGATCTATTGTGATTCATCCATCAACAAGACCCTTTTGAGATATGAGTCCTTAAGACACCGACAAACGCATCCATCCAATTAAGTTTTCCTTAATTGCATATAACACATTTTACTCAATTCATCCAATCCTATTTCTATATGACAACAAAGGAAGCCTCACGTGCTCTTCTAACCCTATAACAACTGACTATGAGGACATAAGGAGCACATATCTTACATCTTCGCCAAAATGCTAAACAAAGAGTTATCCTGTCATGTTGTCACCGTCATCATTAACATCTTCATGAATATATCCTTCGTTATTCGTCACTTGAAAGCACATTTTCTGACACAACTCAAACATACATACTCATCTGTACGTATGTGTGTAATTATGCATATATGAATGTGTTGTTTTTGTCTGTGTGAAGAGTCTAAGTAGTGGTACACACTCTACCACAGAAGCTTTTTCACCCAAAGTATAAACAATGCAACTGCACTTTGTACAAACAAAGATGGAGAAAAGATCCTCTTAAAAGGACTCCTGTTAAAGTGAGAGCCATAGTGCTGTGTGCCAGCGCCAGGCTGCCAACTATAATTATCCTTGTCTGCAAAAAAAAAAAACAACAACAAAACTGTGTATAGATGAAGGACTATATACACAAAGTAGAAATCCCCAGAATGAAGGATACTTAGATTATATCATCCTATTATCCAAATGATGGGCATGAGCATGCATATCCTCCATCAAAAGAAAGAGTGTAACATAAGAGTAAACCCACTAGATGGCACTGATTCCATATAACCACCACCACTCAGTATTAGTACCCCAATGAATGTGAATGTATATGTGTGTGTGTGTCTGTGGCTTAGCAATGGTGGCAAAAAGGAAACAGGAAGGATTACTATAAATACCGCATTTGTCTAGCCCCTGGCCATTTATCAAGGACTAATTCCTCGAGTCATCGTTTTAATTAAAATACTTTTGCATTGTTGTCGTGTTCATTTTCAATCCTGCAGCAGCAAGAATAGGTGTATTTTTAACTTTGAACGGTAAAAAAAAAGGAAGAAAACATAGTCGCTTGGTTAATAAAGCACATATTGGGTCGAGTCGAGACTCGAGATTAACAAAAAGCTAGAAGAGTGGAAGCTGGTGGCACTTAACTAGACAGCCTTGTGCCTAACCAACCACCACCTGTGTGGTGAATTACATGCTGTAGGGTTGCCATTGACAATTTTTAATTTTCGTGACATTTTTTTTCCGACTAAGGACAACATTATATGATTGTAGTAGGAAGCAGGATTTCTGTATGGTAAGAAGGGTACCGAAATTAAGGAACTTTAAGCTAGAAAGGTAGACTTCAAGGATTATTTCAAACATGGCCCGGTTTAACTCGAAACGAATGCGTGTCATATTCGAGAAGTTGCTTTATGTTGCTTATATAAAAGTAATTGGTAGCAAAAGAATTTTTTTGACCATGTAAACTATACCAAATGTTATATTGGTTTTAACAATAACAAGGTTCGTGTTTAGAAGAATGATTTCTACTTTGGAACGAAGAAAAAAACCAAGGATTATCCCTTGTTGAGAATTTAAAAGGTGCTGTGCTTCGCACAACGGGGTACTTTGGGACTGTTCTGTTGCGACTGTTTCATAAAGATTTTCTGAGACCAATTTATAAAAGTTTTAAGTGGAGACACGGTGGAGAGATACGAACAGTTTCCAGTTCCGACTATGGTAGTGAAATTTCTGGTAAGTATTTTATTTTTTGGGAAAAAAGTAAGTTATGATCTGCATCAGAGGTTCCAAGCTTCTCAGCGTCTTACTTCCGCAAACTTGTTTTCACGCCGTAGTACGTATAGCTACCAAAGTCCAAATTCAAAAATTCTCAACCATTCCTACCATAATCCCCATTTAAAACCCATGCCTACAGCTACATACATGAGGTTGTTCTTGACATCAGAAGGGAGCCTGTCAACAAAAACGTGACATGCTTGCATTAGGAATATTCAGTTGAGGTTCATGCTTTCGTAACACTTCACTGTTGATACGTTACTTCATTCCTGAAAAATAGTTTTAGCTAAATTCAATCTGAATTTTTCCAAAAATGTTAAAGTGATTCCTTTAAGGATTGAAGTGTCCAGGGTGCTGATCTGTCTCCGGAAAATAAAGCCCACTATCTATAAGGGACCTTATAATGTCATCTGAGGAATTCAAAATGTAAAACTTGATTCGAAATTCTGTAGTATTATTTTTTAGTGGTATAGAACTTTACGAACTCGTAAATAAATTGGCAGCACTGTTTTCATTGATAGCCATTTTATTATCTGTCATGTGATTTATTTTAAGTTTGGCTTGTGATTTCGTCATGAACCGACTTAAGCCAGTTTTATTTTGACAAACATGGTTCTTCAGAAAAAAAAAAATGGTTGTCCGTAACGTCGGTTTACGGAAGTGATAAGATTGTTTGATGCAATTGTTTGTCGTAATAAACAATGGAAACAACATTCATTTTTCTTTTCACTTTATAAACAGTTGACAAAATAGTAAACGTGAAGGTTGTGTGCTGCTACCGTCTCTCTTCTTCTCGGACCCATCAGACGATTTAGTGGAAGAGAGATAAATGCGTCACAAGCCGAACGCTTATAGGCATTGTATATACATACATATAAATTATAGTACTACAACGTGAGGTGCGCTATCTATTGACGGAAAACTAAGCTCTTGATTTAGGAGGTTTTTGTCTAGATTTCCATGGGAAGCAACAACAACAATTAAAATTCTGGAACGTACAAAAAATGGCTTAGGCCAATCAATTGTATTTATAATCTAGTATCCCCAATAAGAGGAACGTTTGGTGCGCCATCTATGTACAAAGTTCCCAAGCGGTGAGGTAGGAGTTGTTTTTGTCTTGATTGCCATGGGAAGCAAAAACAACAATAGAAGACATTTGATGTAAATTAAACAAAATACAACTAGCGCCGCCCTTGACGAAGTTCGGAACTAAAAAAAACATGTTCCATGAATAATGAATGAATACTATAAAAATGTATATACAATGGCTAATCGTGCATCTCTATCTCTTATTCCGCGGTCTCCTTTCACGCTCGGCTCAAGCAGAATGTGACTTTTTTTTTTGCATGTAGCCGGTGTGTATCAAATTATAAGACGTTATTACGTCAAACAAAAGTTCGAGAATATTTTGTAACGAGACGCTAATTACAAAAAAATTCATTTACTTGAAGTTTCCTGGAAATTGATTAACAAACGGCAACGAGATAGTTTAATCAAAATCATTTTATTCGTTTTTGAGAAATTCAAACTTTTTGTTAGCAATTGTATGGCAAGTACCGTTTTTTTAAGAACTAGAGAGAAAACGAAAAGTAACTCAAACAAACAGACATCATTTTCATGAACCCATACTCTTGCCTTAGAGTAAAAAAACTAAAATTGCAAGTATGTATGTAGGTATAACTAAAAAGTAAACCTACCGTGAAAAAAAACAACAACAAAAAAACAGCCCTGTGTAGCACCACATGAGGCTTTATAATTCCGAGAGATTTCCCTTGCATAAAAAGCTGCATTTAGACCATCTATCATGCCATTGCCTTGGATAAAAGCAATAAATTCATCTCACATCCTTTTTTTTATATTTTATTGCACGCAATTTCCAAAGCGTAGCCATGGTTACATAAATCAGAAAAAAAATTTTTCTTTCATAACCTGTTGACATAAAAAAAAGAACAGGTAAAATCACACTACGGTAACCAGAGTCCTGCACTGGGAACTATAGGTAAGAGTCTAAGTCGTGAGTTTACAAACACCCTTAACCGACTTCTCAAATATCCTTCCGTAAAAGTTAAGCAGGTGCTTTGTTGAGATTATGTCCTCCTTGAATATGGTGGTTGCATCCTATCTGCGCTAGACGTATTTATGTATAGGAGAAGATGCAATCAAATAGCCTCTCTCGTTTATAACTTGCGGTTGAATGAATATTTTTCTCCGGCTTATAGTTTGTGTCCTTCTACGTGCTAAAAGGATTGCACGTACGTCCTAGTCGCAAAGGTACGAGTATGTGGTGTACTTGTGCATGTTGCTGTTGAGTTTGTTTTCATTTGTCTCTTCGTCGAGTTGTCATTTTTTTTTTGTTCATCCTTTTGGACATTTATCCTCAAACCAAAGAACATAAGTACATATACATATATATACGAGGACGTGCAGGTACCTTTAACTTTACCCAACACACTGTGGTTAACCTAGATTATAACCACGAAGTCATCCACAGAGTGCATGGAAGGACCTCTGGGGATTATGGTGTGGCAACTGGGAAGTTTTACATCGCAAATAAAATTTATGTTCGCTTAAACGAATAAATGGGGTGAAAAATTCAAACATCCCCCAAAACATCATCACACAAACATACCTCTCCATCTACTCCTTACAACAACAACTATGGTCCTCCGGTCCCTAGAGGGTTTAAGTTTATGGGTCCATAAAGCAGAAAATGCAAATGACATCATACAAAATGATATAACTGGCATTTGTGTATATGAATCTGTGCAAATTAAGGGCAAGAATTTAAACAAATTTCAAACATCATCGTCCTTTGAGTGGCTATCGAGTAGATGGGTATATTGGCACCCAATTGTTTATGTTTCATTCATACTCTCGTACACACAGAAGTGATTAATTTTGAAAATTTTATGAAAGCTGTACTGGAAATTAATGTGAGTGGGGTGGTATGGATATTACTAGAACTCAATGTATTGAAAAATAAACTTTCCAGGTAAACTATTTAAGGATTTATGTAATAAGTGTGGGATTTTGGAATTATTCGTTTAGGGAATCGATTTTCATTTGTTTTTGAAGTGTATCGTTATGACGGGTAAATAATTAGTTAATAAAGGGGTAATTTTGAGCTGAAAATTAAATGTAAATCCGTGGGGTTTGATTAAATGAAAACAGTATTTGCGTTTTGAAAACAGTTTATTAATAATTGCTTATGTTGTTGTTCCAGAAAATGTAGCTTGCAAGTTTTGTGATTTGAAATAACTTCATGGTGCTAATATTGTTAATTACAAAAATCTAGGATATACCCTTAGTATATTCAATAACAAAACTATCGTTCATAAAATATTGGCAGATTGGAGTGTGTTGCCACGGGAGTACGAGATGATAAAAGTATAATTTCTCTTTCAATTGGAAATACAAAATTTCGTTTTAAGACGTACTCTTTGCCTTTTCTGTACAATTTTTGAAAATGTGCGTTTATAACTTCAGGTGGTTGTGTGTGTGCATTGACATTCTGCAGGATTGGAAGGGACCTACAATTTACCGCTTACTTTCCATGACATGATTTACTCTTAGAGGATTTGTCACGGATCGGATCCTAAACATTTGGCGTGGCAGTCCCACACAGTATCCACTACGCCAGGATATATTACCATGAATGACAATATTCTTTCGGAATTTCAAGTTTTCGAAAATGCACTCTCTAAGTACACACTCCAAGTAAAGAAACCATTCTTTTTGTGAAATTTACTGAATCAAAAAATGTGTCCTTGTTCCTTTTTTCGTGCTTTTTGTTTTCTTTCAATACACTGAGATAAATAAGAAAAAACATGGCCATCAGCCACCGTTTACTTTTTTTTTTTTAATTTCAGTCTGAAAGTAATATTTACGAAACTACGAGAGTATGTTCCACCGAATTTTAAAATTCGCAAATCATGAAGATAACAGCCAAATGCTCAGCATCCTTCATTTAAATTATTCATTATTGGTTCAAAGTTTGCCTTAAAGTCCTCTTTGATTTTTTTTAGGCTTAGGTTATCACAAAAATAGTGAAAACAAAATTGAATGCTGTTGCTAAATATTTTTCACTGAAAATCAACTACAATCTACAAGTGACCGGTGAATGCAATTATGGTGGACGTGCAATTGTGGTGCTGTAGGTTAGCTTCTGGACAATAACCCGTAATGAAATACACAGACACACAGCCACTGATTGGTTGAAAGCGGGAATGGAAAAAGAACATTTTTTGATTTTCTCAAAAAGCTTACGGGAGTTTTAAGAACGAACAAGAAGTGAAGATGAAAGAAAAGTTTTAAAATAGCATTGAAAAATTTTAGTGCATATTTGTGGAGAAATTTGAAAAATGTGGTTATTTAAAGTAAAAGAGGATATCAAGACAGAGCAGAGAATTTTCAAGTGGACGTCAGTGGAAAGGACATACGAAAAGAGAATTTATCTTGTATCGTATAGGTATAGCTTTTGTCACGGAAATTCACGAAATCATGACGCACGTCACCGAAAATAACTTCTTGACGAATTGTTTGAACAAATGGGAGTTATTGTTGACGTTTCAGAATTCAGTTTTCCTGTTTGGCGTTTTTAAGTCGAAATTTCTTACAAATGAACCAAAACGGTTTAATGAACACCCCTGCGTTTTTCATTTGTAATGACATACTTTTTCTTTATAAACACTCCACTTTCGGAACACAGTAAAACACCCTCTCAATAAACGTGCCAAAAACCAGAAACCCCTGCATCAAAATCATGATTTAGGTTCATTTGAAATGTTTCACTTGGTCGCCAACACTAATGGAAATTCGTGTAGAGTAGACAAAAAGTCACTTGTAATTGAAATCTAACAAAGAGGTGCAGCCTTTTGCTACGGAATTGTAACTTGTAAAAATATTGGAAGGTGAGAGTAAAGAGAAAAGGAACGATTAATTTTGTTTTGTATTCTAAGGCTTGAAGATAAAACGTAGGTCTTTGCGGAAGTTTAGACGGTGGTTTCCGTCTTATTCAGGTGATCTAATCAGAAACAAAATATGTGGATGTAAAGATCAGTCGGGTTGATGAACAACACTCTTTCAACTCATTTTAAAAAGATACATCAGGGAAGCTTGCCAACTTTGGATTCAACGAAGCTTAACATATTTTCATGAAAACAGCCTCCAAACTCACAAGTCTTCACTAAGCTATGAGAAAACTTTTAAGAAATACTGTAAAAAAGAGTACGGAAATTTTTTAAACTAAGCTTGGAATCCATCAAAACGTTAGTACAAGCTTTAAATCAATTTTAAACTGATAATGTTAAAGAAGATTGTGATGGTTTGTGACGTATGTCGAAACCGAAACTCTAACAACGAATTCCCGAAATCATCTTAAAAAAATAATTCCCAATTTCACCGAAATAATTAAATATTGCCCTAGGCACTTCAGGATGGGCATTTGAGCACTTGGCTTTACATTTTGATTTATGCTAGAGCCTTGAACTTTTTTCAAACCAGGCAGGCCTGGCAGCTTTATGAAAACAGTTTTTATGCCCGCACAGAAGGAGAAAAGGCGATTTGTGAATATGTTTTATATTTCTACGGTTCTTTATTTTTTCAATTAGAATTATTATTGCAATAAGATATAAGAAAGAGTTAATTATATCGGGCTAGTTGTAAAATCGTACATTTATGATAAGGAATATTGTGTGTAAGCGGGGTTTTGAATAGAGAATCCATAAACCATTGAAGAGCACAATTGAATATCCTTGTTCTTTGTTATATCAAAATAATGGAAGAACTACGATTTTTGCTCGAATTCTAAAAAGCTGGAAAAGTTTAGAGTTCAACCGTTTTAAAATTTAGTTTACTTTGCATCAGGTCTTACTAATTTACTTAAATCCTTTTTAAATTCTCATAAAATAGTTCCTAAGAAATAGAACACCATCCTCGAAATGGAAAAATCAAACAAAAAAATAGTACACATACGCCGCGCGCGCCGTGTATGCCCGTGCCCGCCTTTGAAAATTAGAACGCTGCTGTTCCCCTTTTGCACTTTCGAACACTTTCACAACGAAAACACCAACGAACGTCGAACTTAAATTAGTTTATTCCATTAGAGAAACTAAATAAAGCTCCTTTTATGCAACAAAAAGGATACAAAAAAAAAAAAGGTGCAAATAAAAGGAACTAATGAAATAATGTTTACTTACCGCGGGAAGTGCAAAAAACGATATACCTAGTAGGGCACAAAACGATGCTATTAGTTTGCCTTGCCACGTTTCAGGTACCATATCACCATACCCGACCGTACATAGAGTTATCTAAATAAAAAGCAATTTTATATTATAAAGTTTTATTTTTAGATTCGTTTTTTTTTTTTTTTTTTTTGAATTTAAACTTACCACACCCCACCAGAGAGCCTGAGCAAAATTACTAAATTTATCATTGACATCCTTTTCCATGAGATAAACGAGAAAGGATGCAAATATAAGGCCTAAAAATCCTATGTACATAGTTGTTATCAGTTCCTGGAATAAAGAAATAAAAAAAAGAAAATTATTAAATTGACACAAGATTTTTATCAAGGACAAAAAAAAAGGACTTTATTTAAGCATAAATTCGTTCTATAATTTTTGAAAAGAAAATGAGGATGAGTTTTTCTTTTATTTGGACAAAATTATTGCTCCAAATGTTCCATCGCATCGTTGAGTTTGGTAAACACACAAATATGGAAGAATATGATTTTACTGTTATTTTCGTTTGTTGACAATCTAAATGGAATGATTGTAGACTATGAGTCTGCCAATGCCGATGCCGGTGGCAAATGTTGCGCATGAAATACCAAAAAGATACGGTTTGTTTCAATGGATATGGCATATGGATATCCTTCTGCAAGACAGTGGCATTTTTTTTCTGGGATTTGTTTTGTGCTACTCTCTTTTAGGGATACCAATAGTCTTTAGGGTTTTACAGATACTTTTTGTGTTGTTGAGACAAAAGTGCACTCAAAGGTAAATATAGAACGACAGAAAAAAAAAACATGGCGTCGGGCAAAATTTAAGATTTAATTCGCTCTTTAAGTTGGAAAAGCATTTTACAGCATAAGTTGGTTTTAAAGAGTGCAGGTGAAATAAAGAGTTAAACCTGAGTAAAAAAAACTCTTGATACAAATGAATCTGCAGTCAACCCAAGAAGCAGATTTTCAGCAGAAAGTCCATGAGAAAGGACCAACCAAACTTTGAGGATTCAAAACTCAAATTTAATTTTACGGCGAAGTGTTATAATTTCATTAAAACGAAATAATAGCTGACAATTAATTAATTTTTGAAAAATTGGAAAGATAGCTTGAGGAAATTGGGATAAGAATATATGCTTGAGATTTTTTCAGCCCATCAGTCCTATTTATTCCGAGCACAACACTGTGATCCGGACCTTAAAAGAGTCTTATGCTATGCTGTGTACCGAAAACCCTTGGCTGAATCATAATGATCTAAAAGATTCTTGAGCCATCTGTAATTCTCTATTCTCAAGCAAGTCTTATTACCCGTTTATCTCTGTTAAATTAATGCATGCCCTGCTTGACTGAGTTTTCAGGTTCGGATTTGCCCAAATTGGCATTATGTCAGTATTAGTCTCAGTTAGTTGGAACACAATTAAGGGTTAAATGAAACTCCAAATTCTTGCTAATATGGTTCAAGAACATGTTGTGGTTCTAATCCAAGTACGTTTTACTTTGACTTACACGGAAAACAAATTATTTTGCAGTACATTGTTTCATCAATTTCCAATCAATTGCATAAGATATAAGATAACCCATTCATTCATTCTTAGTAGTCAAATTCAAGCTTTATTTTCAACGTTCCTGAAAATAATAATTCTTACGCTTCGATCACGGAAGTTCTTACAAAAATTTTATCACCCATAAAAAAGGTGAGTGTGTCCAAACTTTCAGCATAGCGATTTTTACTCTTGTGGATAAATTTTAAATGGTTCAAAGCCTCTACTTTTAAAATTGGAAAAGTTGACTCAACTCTGGTGAAGTGACCAATATTCCACAAATCAGCAGACATCTTCATTTATCCGTTGAAATTTCTATTCAAAACTTTCCAACTAACAATTTAGCTTGTATAAGGTTGAGTTTATCAAATTTGGCAAGTAATAGCTTGTATAATGCAAACACTCGCAAGTCCTACATTTTAAACACTGACAATTAAAAACAGCTTGTGTAATGTCTTTAAAAGTGAGTTTGTAAAGTTCTATACAAGGAGATAAAAATGTTCAAAATGTCTAAAGAGCCTTTTATTAACATCTCAAGGAAATTATTGGCGATAGCTGTCAGTAAACGGATTGCTGAGCCAAGTTAATTGTGTTTCATAAAAGGCTATTTGCTGCTATAAAACCTGCCAACAAAAGTCTTATGGAAGTCAAATAGCTTGCGCTATTCTAAAGCGGATCAAAAACAGGCATTGGTTTATAACTTTATACAAGTTAAATATTGTTAGTTGGGTTTTGGCCTGATCCCCGGTTCTTTAGACTTCATTATGTGGTAGTTTGATACAAATGACATTGAGCGAGTCAAATTCGATTATTTCACATATTGTACTTATAATCTATAGTACTCCCAATAAGAGGAACGTTTGGTGAGCCATCTATGGACGAAGTTCACAAGCACTTGAGTGGTGAGTTAGGAGTGGTTTTTGTCTAGATTGCCGTGGGAAGCAAAAACAACAATAGAAGCCATTTGATGTAAAGTAGATAAGATAACTAGCGCCGCCATCGACGAAGTTCAGAATTACAAAAACATGTTCCATGAAATTACTATACAAATGCATATGCATATAATGCATTTCACATATGAATTCCAAAAAGACTGTTAAACAGATTTTGAGTGTCTATTGTGAAAGTGGGTTTAAAACCCAACAGTGAGACATTTTTTAACAATTTCTTGCAATTGCATGTAAGAAAGTCCAATACAAAGATAGTCAATTACGACTATTTTATCTTTTTTCATTCTGGTTTTGCGTTACTAAAGACACGTAAGTTAAGGTTTATGCAAAAATTATCGTAAAATAATATTTTTACATTTAGAAAAAAATGAAGTTTTGTTGGTTCTTATGTAGTTTAACTACCTATTTGTGTTTTCTTTAATATTTCCAAACAAGTGTCATGCTATCTAGCCAATTTATAAAAATAGTTAATTTAAATAAAGTGTCTCACTGTTGGTAGTTCTTCGCAATCTCAATCTCAATCTCAATCCTTTTTTCAACTTACCATGAGGATTTCTACAATAAATGTAACCAAAACAAATCACAAAAATTTCAAGGCTCAAAACCATCGTCACTAAAGTACAATTCAAAATTCTATTAGATCCTTTTGAAAACTGATCAAAATTAATAAAGAAATTGTCAGCTGTCCAAAAAAGACTTCACTTCTAAAAAAAATATCACGCAATTGCAACGTCACTAGTTTAGTGATAAAGCAGTAAATACATTTTTCCTTCTGACTTCTTAAAAACCTCGTTACTTAAAATCTATGAAAATAAAAACAATCACAAAAATTAAATTTGTACTTACTTGTCTATGCGCATAAACGACACTTCCCAAAAGTTTCCACGTGCCACCACGTCGATCCATTCGCACCATTCTTAATATTTGGAAAAATCTAAGGCCACGTAACGCGCTTGTTGCAAACACTTGACCGGATGTGCCCATACCTAATACTACTAGTGATGCTGCTATTGTAACTACATCTGTTGGGGAAAATAAAAATTAGTTTTGTTGTATGCAAAATATTATTAAACAAGAAAATTTAAAACTTACCTATAATACAAAATGGTCGCTTTAAAAACTTTAACCGACCAACAGAGCCTTGATATCGTGACCGACATCCTGACGACCACAGTCTATAATAAAACATAAAAAGAAACAATATTTTTTTAAAGGAATCCTTGTGTGTTTTATTTTTAAATAAAAAAAAACTAATAATTTTTATTTTAGTTTTAATTTTTCATTCAAACTAACTAACCGACCATCCGAAGTGTGAGAGCAACGGTATTTATAGGCAGGTGAGTTCAAAACATAAATGACCGAAAGAGTGCGCGCGGTGCAAAATTAAACTCAAACACGAAATTGCAATTATTTTAAAATATTTATTCAAAAAAAGGACGAAAAAAAGAATCTAAAAAATGCATTTATTTGAAACTCACATGCATACACTTCTAGGTGTAGTATAGTGTATAAAACTGTTTATTTAGTTTAAAATTAGACTGTTTGCGGTGAGGATCCTTGCAACTGTCACGTGGTCTAACAAATGAATGTGTAATTTAAAATTACTTGCGCGTCGAACCGGAAGTCCGGAGGACACCAACAAAAAAAAAATGAGAAAAAAACCACGCACCCGGATGCGTTGTGAAAAATTTCACAAGCTGCATCCTTCCGTTGCGGAATGTTAATGCCGAACAAAAATCCGTTTTCCAAAACACAATCGATTCGAAAAAACAAAGACACCCTACGTGACATGCGGAATGCTGAATGCTGCAATTGAATGAGGAGGTTGGTTTTTGGGGGGAATTTGTGTCGTTCTCAGTTGAGTAGGCTCAAGTGTACCACCACAATCCACAACATACTGTTGTTGTTGTTGTTGGAGGTATCAACACCCCCACAGCCCCTACAATATAAAACAACCCGCAAGGCGCAAAGGGTGGAGAGATTGCAACACTCCTTTATCCAAGCTCATTGAGTTCATAACAATTTTTGGATCATAAGGATTACAATGGACTAACATCCGGTTGTTATGATTGTGTTGGGGGGATTTCGGTTTGGGGTTGGTTTTGGTTTTGGTGTGTGGTATTGTATCGTGGCGATGATGAGAACGTTGATGGTTGCCACAAATTTTGAGGCTAGCTGGGCTATCCTGACATTGTTTTGTTGTCCAAGCCAGGACAATGGCTATATCACCATCAGGTAAATTCATTGTTTTAACCCAACGTTTTTGTTGTTGTAGGTGGGTATTGTGGGGGTATGGGGGGGGGGGTATGGTGAAAAGGGTATATTTAAAAGAAAAGTTTTTGCCGCAGATCTGTTTCCAGGTCAGGCAAATAAGAAATTGAGTAGGTTGGAATGGAACGTATATTGCGCGGTTATAGTCCTACAAACAAAACCTGACCAACACTCCTGAAGTTTAATTAAAATTAGTTCGGGTGTTTTGGGTGAAATGTTTCCATTCGAAGGAGATTCGAAATGAAGAATATAAATATAAAAGCAAGAAACAAAATATAATGACAAATGGAGGTGTTGTGTCGTAAAGTAATTTGAATATTAACCTTTTGTGTTGAATTCGTTTTTGATTATAATTTTTTTTGGGGCGTTGATGAATTTGCCAATGAAAGAGGAAAGTTTTGTGAACAAAAAATAGCCTCGAAATATTTTTTTCGTAGGCTTTAATGAAGGTTAATTAAGGGAAATAACTGAGTTGTGGCCTACCTTAAGAGTTTGTTTTTTTATGAAATGTTGGAGCATACTGCCATTGGGGTGTTATGCAAAAGATAGAACTTAAATAATCCAACAATAATATTATCTTAGTTGATTTTGTAATGAAATCTGGCAGGATTAAGTGAGACTTAGGTCACCAAAATCAACCTTTAATTGCAGTACCTACTTTTATATGGTCCTATTTTGACAGTGCGAACATACACTTAAATTTTATTTGATAGTTTTGATGACTTTTGCCGATTGATTCATTCCAACAAGTGAACAATAATTATCAAATTTGTGAAAATTATTCATCAAAATCGTTACAGCGGTTTTGCAGAAAAATAACCTTTGTGCAATGATTTTATTGCAGGTAGTTTGGGAACTACAAAATAAGATCTGAATCCTGAAGATTAGGTACTAAATTGTGGCGTAAAATCATTACCCTATCGGAAAATGCAATAGTTTTTGCAAATGGCGGCAAATGTCAATCTACTTTGACATTTGTAAACTAAACAGATACAAAATACACTTTGCTAAAATAAGAAGAGCGGAACGATTGTTCAATTTTTAATGCGGTATGATGTGTCGGTGATGGCGTTGACGCGTAATTTTCCATACTTTTCAACTTCGCGAATACTACGACGTTAAGTCGTTTGTCTAGAAAATTTGAGAAAAGCCAAGTCGACCGTCCCTGGAATCAGCCGTTCTCATAAGAATAGCGCAGTATAGTGTTGAAGATTTTGAATGAGAGTCCAAAGGATCGATCACACGACGCGACACGCAATAGACACCGAATGGTATCCGATAAATTTGGTAATAGACTTGATGATGTCCCCTTACAAAGTGCAGCTGGTAAGCCTAGAAGGTAGCCATTATATATAAAAAGACAAACAGCATTGCCAGGTCTCCTTTTTACTTTTTTATCTTAGATTTTATACCTAAATGAGCTGTTAAATTAGCCTTATAGCGTCACCTTAAGCCTTTTGGAATAAATGTGTTACACGAGGTTAACAACTTCACCTTTTTACAAGGTGGTGCAAAGTTAATCACCCAATTTTTATCTTCAGAAAGGTGTCGGTGATAAAGGCTATAATGCATTTATAAATACACCCGCCTTGAGTGAGTTTTTGACAACTTTAATGTTGTCTTCATTTAAACCTAACAGAGCTGTCTAGTGCACAAATGTCAAATATGATTGACGTACCACGCCATTTGCAAAAATTATAAGTCTTCCGATAGGGTGATTCATTTCTGCGCCATCTTGTGTGAACAAAATTCTTGCCAAATTGTTAGAAATGTCTTTTAAAATTATTGTTGTTTGATACATTTCTTTAGCACAAATTTTTATTTTTGTCACAGCGCCATCTAGTGTTGTAAATAAAGAAATATAAAAACGTGTTGTTCTTTAAATAAAATCGTTAGGGTCACCATTTTCTAAAAAAAAATTCCGGTCAGCAAGTAAAATTTTGAAAGTACATAAATCCGCATTTTAAAGATAATTGGTCAAAAAAGTTAAGATAAACAGAACTGCCAAATCTACTTTTTTAATTTCAGGGGGATGCAAATTTAAAAAAAAAAAACTTCCATTTGTTGACACCTTAACCCATACAAAATGATAGACATAATTTTATTTAATTTTGTTTTTCAAACCATTTATATTGAAGGTAAAATCTACTGTGATTCAGTAAAGTATGTCTTTATTTTAAATGATCAAAGTCCCCTTCTTTTTGGACTCAAAGTGAGGTTATGTCAATCATGGCTTACAGGATTAAACAATGAAACTAGGTTTTTTCGATTAATTAAAATCCATTATTTAAATCCGTTTAAGAGAGTTAATTTTTAATTATTTATAAAATAATATAAAATCTGACATTTTTCAGTCATGCCGAATTAAAACAAATTAATTTTTTGTTTCATCTTTATAAATCCGCTCGCTAAAATTATTCTCGGCATCCTTTATATGCATAATTTTGGTATAAAATAGTTTTTAACTGTAAAAACTAAATGATTTATTCAACAAAAATTCCAGTAAAGAATAAAATACAATTTCAGCCCTCAACAGCAAAAAAAAATAATAAAATGAATTAAATTCTAACACATCCTTTCTCCCTTCAACTGACAAGGACACACAACAACGCTTGCCACTTTGGAATGCTGATATCCTGAATAAATAATTCGCAATTCTCTTGCAAAAAAAAAAGCAACAACCGTTTGTAACACACAGATTTAACAATATCCTCGAGAATAATAAAACGGAACATTTGTTAAGTGCCTGGAATCCTGGATGTATGGAAGAGAGAAGGGCGCGTCAAAAATTCAATTTCAATTTAATTTTGAGGCTAGCTTTTTGTATTTTGTGTGTTGAGTTGGAGTTCTGAAGCAAAAAAAAAGTAATCCTCAATGGAATTATTTAAAACACACGGAGAAAAAGATTAAAATCATATTTAAAGCTATTATTTGGACATGATAAAGGATCAACAAAAAAAAAAAAAAAATTACATGTTAACAAGGATTGTCGAAATTATACAAAATGTTATGAGACTAAGCTAAGCAGGGAGATATGATTTAGTATTTTTGTTGAATTCGGTTGATTGAAAATTGAGATACAATCCTATGTTCGTTGTAAGCAAAAGTGAATTTGGAAAGCTTTCAAGTGCAACAGGTAAGGATTGCCATGCTATTTTTTTTTACCAGTCATGTCTTTCAAAAGCCTTAGAAATGAAATTGGAATAAGATTTATTGCAGAAGCAGTCATGGCGTCAGTGTCAGTGTATTTTTCCTCGCACCTTGATTTTGACTTACCTTAAAATTTAAGGACACGAACAATTCAAAAATTTTATATAGTTTTTTAATTACGGGATTCATCGAATGTATTAATTCCAGTTACTTACTAGTTCATAAAGGATAAGTGCATGAAAGATTTGAATATAACAAAAATGCTTTAACATTTCTTTGTTTTTTGAAGCATATTTAATTTTTCGAGGAAAGAAGCGATAAAAAAAAAAACATAAATCGAGTTATATTTTTGTGTTGGCTGTTGGTGGTGTTCTGTAGTTTCTTAGGGACTTCTGTTTTTTTTTTTTTTTGAAAAGCTTAACCAGAATATGCAATCCATTTAATAAGACTTGTTGGTTCTCTTGTTTGTAAGGGAAAGCAGGAATGTCTGAGTAAACAATTCAGGAACTGATTCAAATAATTGAATTTGTATGAAAAGCAGGTATGTGTATAAATATTGTGGGACGACAAGGACACTTCCAGGAGAAGCATAACAATTAGCGACTTAGTATATATGATCTGCTTAATGTGGTGTTAAGTAACAGCCTTACAGTTGCTCAACTATTCGACGTTTCCTCATTTGCGAACACTCCAAACTTTTGAACAAACTTTATACTGTGGATCATTTTAAAGGATCTTTAACTTATGCTCCAGGACTATTATTTGTTTAATATCAAACAAAACTAATAAGTGGTTTTAATCAAATTTGATGATGAAGAAGTAGTACTTAGTGCCACATTGATTAAGTGATTAGTGTGTTGGAATGCCACGTCAAGAGTTTTGGGTTCGATAACTGACTTACGCAGCTAAGCTTTTTTCCATAGTACTGCCTCATGCGGCAAAGTGACATCTTATAATTTAAAAGTGCTTTTCCGCAATACTGCTGTGAATTGTAAGTCCCTTCAATTCTTGCAGAATATCCAAGCTCGCATAGAAATGGTTCATCGTGTCAGTTCACAGACCCTCGCCCCGCTTGGAGCTATTGAGCCAAGAATGTTTTTAAAATTTTGATGGCGTAGTTTCCGTCCAACCGCCCTTCAGTCCGTCTGTTTACCAAGGTACAGCAAGGTACAGCATAATATAATCGTACATTGAATATCAAATACAGGGTGATTCGCACTAAATGATATTTGTCTATGATGATTGGTGGAAGATTGTTTGACAGGGTGTCTATTTGCAAATGTTATGGCTAGAGTAGTGGCATTTTAAACAAAAAACAATAAGGCTTTTACATGGCCAGTCATTTTAAAATCAAGTTCAAAATTTTTGGAAACTTTAAATAAATAAAATGCACGACTGGGTCGCACGAACTTGCTCTAATGTGTGAGGGTGGTCTAGGGGCTTGAGATTTTGATAAAAATAAATTTTTCAAAATTCTTAAATAAATACTTAAACTAATTTGAGCATAAAAACAGTACACCATTTTATTTCCTGGATAAATTTGAATTTACGACAATAAATTTGTAAAAGTCTGTGGAGCGGTTTTTGAGAAAAAAAGTTTTTTTTTGAAAAACTTAGCCAAAATTTTTTTTTTAGAACAAGACTATAAGGTGTTTTTTTATTTATAAATTTTACTATTAATTGAAGTCTTGTTGGCGGAACTCCATTTATTTACATTTATTTATAGTTTTATGAAAAAAAAAATTAATAAGCAGTTTTCAAAATATTGATTTTTTTAAATAAAAAAAAAATATTTTTTTTTAAATATTGGTACGTAGTAAGAATTGAGCTACCTACACCTATATATGTGTGAAATTTCGAAAGAATCGGTTGAGTCGTTTTCGAGATAGTCGAAAGGAAAAAAAAAAAAAAAACAGTCCTATGGAAAAAACCGTTCATAGGCAATTTTTAAAACTTTTTTTTCAGCCAAATGATTGGTTGTACCTAAACAGCAACTCCGATTTTTTTTAAATCAAAATCATTGGAGTCGTTTTTGAGAAAAATAAGCTTTAACGTAACGGTTATATGGCAGGTAGGTATTGTTATTTTTTGAGCTAAAAAAAAACTTTCAACTTCCTCTTTGTACAATAGGTTAAGAGAAGAATTTTCAGGAGCTAACTGAGCTTTTCTTCTGAACTCCTATCTATTTTCAGTGGCAACAATTTCTTTTCTTAGGTTCATTTCACGTATTTATACAAAAGTTTTGGAGAAAAAAAAATTGAAGCGATTCGGCTCAATCAATTAGACTGTAGATATCGACTGAAATTCATACAGTTCTATCTGACCAATTTATTTGACTTTCCTGTCACGTCTACTGTCCTGTTTGGTGAAACTCAATTTAATTTGTTATAAGAAAAAGATTACTTACAATTTTTTGTAAGCCATTTATATTGTGAGCGCCATCATAAATTAAAAGCTGACATTTTGACGTTTTGTCTAGTTTTTATAAACCTCACGTATTCAAGACTGCGTTACAAACTTTGACTGTTCAACAACCCACCCTGTTGATTTATCTAGAAACTTAAAGCTGTAACACTTTGCATTTTTAAGAGGTATAGAAGTGGCAGCACTGTTTTTATTGACAGATATTCTGTCATCTGCCATGTGATTTATCTTGAGTTTGGTTTGACATTTGATCGTGACGCCTGAACAACGCATGCAAATTCTGCAGATTTATTTCGAAAACCATGATTTTGTTCTTGAAACGCATCTCTAAAAAACACAATTTACTTTACCTTGCAATGATTGCTACGCTGATATTAACCGAAGAAAATTGCTCAAGGAATCTTTCAGTAGAACTTATTCAAATCGGTACTTTTGTATCTATGCAGGTCTTCGCAAAAAAATTTATTAACAAACTTACAAAAAAAAAAAAAAAAAAAAAAAAAAAAAAACAGACAAACAAAACTAAAACCTAGAACTACCTTGGCTAATTCAGATCCTTTGTCGTGAGTTATACGGAGTTATCTACCACACATCCACCACAAACCACATTTTTGTGAATTTATTTTTGCCACTCGTATGAATGGAATATACTTTATTAGTTTTTGCTCAAACTTTGGAAACAATACGGAGGAGTTAGAACGAATGGCTGCTGCATTTGACGAAAAGATATAATCCTTCTTTGGTGCTTATAATCCGATTAAGCCAGGACTGGAAGCTGTGCCGGAGAAAAAAAAATATTTTCTTTTTTTTGTTTTTATACCACCAAAAACACAATCCCAAGAGGACTACGATACTACGACGGACGGTTAGGACGACCACGACGCGACGCGACGCCGACGGAGAGAAAATCTGGTGAAAGTCCAAAAAAGGTAACGGGAACTAGGTACACCGACCGACCCGTGCTCCTCACGTTAAAACACAAAAACAGTAAAAGCAAACTGAAAATTGAATTTAACCCGAATTTCATTCTGCACGGTGCGGTTGGTGCGGTGGTGAAAAGGACGAAACGAAGAGCAGTGCAGCAATGAAATCAAGCAACGGAACTAGCCGAAGGATTAAGAGCCAACAATAATAAAAATAAAAAAAAAAAAAAAAATAGTAGAAATAGGTAGGTACCTTGAAGTAAATTGAATCTACATCCGGCAGGAACGAACGCCATATGCAAAGTACATGTGGGTGGATGACTGGACAAAAAGACGAACAGACGAACGGACGGACAATGACGTTGGAATATTGTCGAAAAGTCCTTTTATTTTAAATGTTGTTTCTATTTTTTTTTTTGCTTTTCATAGTTTAAGGATTTCGTGTTGATACAGTTAGCATACCTAAGCTACTTGTGGCCAAACGATTGGAACCATAATGTAAATGACTTTCATTTTTATAGTATTTACCACTACCTACGGGATGCCGTTGGGTTGCATGTTAGCGTGAGATTTGTTGTTAAATAAAAAGTTTACCAAAGATATAGCTTGTAACGACTACGACATGGTTGGTTTTTTTTTTTTTTTTAGTTTTTATCCTTTTTTATGGATTTTTTTTTTCGTTCGTCCTTTTAGAGGTCCTTAAAATGCAATCCTTTCATGACTGTATGCACTCTGGGAATTATTATTTTGTTTATTCTTTTATATATTCGAGTAAATAGTATTATTCAAGGATTATCATGGGCTTATTATCTGTTTTGGTGTCATGAGTTTTAATAAAGAATAAATAACGTATAGTTGAGACTTATGACACGGGTTTTACGTTGTTGATAGGATTAAAGGGGGGTTATTAATAAAGTTGGTAAATAAATGAGCAATGTTATCGTATGCAAACGAAAACACTCTGTTGCGTGTATTTCGGTTGTTAAATTGCGCCATGTTGTTTTTGAAACGAATAAGGAAATAAATTATTTTGAAATTACAAGTTAACTTTCTAATTGTTGGGAAAACAGAATAAACATTACTTGACAGTGTAATTATCGAGTTTGAAAAAAGAAAATCCTTGAATATTTAGGACCGCCTTTAGTTTTGAAGGATTCGATTGGTATCGGTTGATATGTTTGCATTAGACAATGCTACATATTAAGATCGGAATTTAGTGAGTTTGTCATACGCTGCCATTGCAGTTCCATATCCGAAACTGAGCGTTTTGTCGTCAGCACAATCAGACATTTGTCTTAAACACGAAGAGATTCATAAAGATGAGAAATAGAGTCGGAGACAGAAGGGAGCCTTGGGGCATACCAGCTTTTTTTTTTTTTGAATACCCGAAAACCTATTGCGATCGATCGACTAATGCGAAGATTTATTTCTAATCCATCGAAAAAAGGGTTCGGCAGAACCAAATGATTGCATTTTCGAAAAGAAAGTCTGGTTCCATGCCCTATCAAATGCTTCTCCAAAACAATGTAAAGATTGGTTGGTCAGTTTTGTTAGATATAACATTATATATCAACGGTAAACATATTTTTACGAAAACCTTAATTCCTGAAATTAAGAAATTTCAGATTTTTAGGATATTTCTGTCTGGTAGTTTATCAGCGTTTTCAAGACCTTAGAAAGAAAAGAGGGCGATGGGTCAGTTGGTGAAGTTATGACTTTTGTTTTAAAAGAAATGTGGATTTGATAAAAAATACAAATTTCAAAAATGTTGATAAAAAATGTAGTTCATTTGCTTGCAACACTGATCGACAGTGGCAAAGTGAATGATGTTCACATGCATGTCACTATTGACCATTTTTCGAGTCGATATTTTCAAAATCGACTTTATAAGTCGGTATTTTTACCAATCGACTTTTCAAAGGCTGGCATTATGACGATCGATCTTTGTAAACAAATATTTTAAAAATCGGTAAATCGTACCCAATGAGCTGGACAAATGCTGTCATTCATCCATCTGTAAAACTGCAGTAGGCTTTTCCAGCGTGGAAAAAATATTATTCGGACCAGCGGACTTGTGTTTATCGACTGAAATAATGTGTTTTGCAACTGAAATAGTATGAAAAGAGATTTATTCGATAAAATGACATAAGTGTGTCCTTTTAACGAAAAACGCGACACCATATCCAAAAATCATTTTGACAAATTGTACATCGTTTTGACAAAATATGGCATTTGGAAGTTTAACTAACATTTTGGGGTTGATTTCTGAGAGGTTAAGGAATTTCAATTCAATTCAAGAAAAAAAGATTCCTACCACATAACTGTTGGCGGAGAGTTTTAAAAATCGCTTTCAACGAAATCAATAAAATTTTCTTGGTGCTTTTGTATGTTCGAATTGATTTTTCGGGAACTATCTTACAACGGTAGGTAATTTTTATACAAATGGTGTTCTTAAGCTTAAATTTTTCATGGCATAAATTGGAGACCTAGAATGTAAATCTAATATTGTGCAAGGTATTCTATCTCAATCTCTCGCTTTAACTATTTAAAATTATGTAGTTGTCTCTATACGTCGTGACGCATTTTCGTTTCATAGAGTTTCAAATAACTACGATTATAAGGAAGTTCTACTTCAAAAACACTGCCACACATAGACACTTCTTGTAAGTGACATTTCCTAGCAAAATATTTTTGCATAACGCAAAATGCATAAAAGGAAGTTCATACTTTCCTGTATTTTATTTCTTGCTTCTATTAGCTAACGTAATTATAATGGTTAGTTTGATGAAATCCACGACTTTTTATTTGATACGATGTGAACTTATAATTGTTTTGCTTTTCGAATATACTTTAACAACCGGCCTAACTCTCTCTATTATTATTACATAGTCCAGTTTTCCAAAAGAAGGTTAAGTCAAGCCCAAATTTTTTATTGCACACAAAAATGTAATTTTCCATAACAGCCTAACTGAAGTTAAGAAATAGTTTTCCTATTTTAGGGAATAACAGGCTATGTTAACTTTTAATTTAAATTAAAAATCCTCACTTTTTAGTAATGAGCAGACTTATACATATTTTTATCTTGACTTATGTTTTTATTCCTTGTAATGTTTTTATAAATATGTAATACAGAATAAGTTTAGTTTATCTAAAGATATAAGTTTGTGTGGCGAAACGAACTTATAAAGAACATTACTTAAGTTATGAGACTAACGTTATAAAATTTAAAAAAAAATTTCTCAAGCTCTGTTGTTTTGGCAAATAAATATTTTGAAAAAGGGACTTAGGTTGTTAAGTGTTTTGCTTATAAATTCTGTTTGAAAAAAAAAAATACAGACGTTCAAACAAACTCAATTTCTCATCATAACTCCACTAAGGCGGTTATGGTTGTGGCTCCTAATTAAGGAAAAGTTGTTAAAACAAATCCTTTCAATAAATCATTTTTAAGGAAGAAACAATAAGTTCTTTTTTAATCAAGCAGGACTTTTTTTCAAAAGAAAAACGTTTCAAAAAATGATGCTCTTATTTTAGATGCATCAAGTCAAAGTTTAGAACTATCATTAAACTTACAAAAAAATATCACGAATTCAAAAAAAAAAAAAAATTTCCTAAATGTGGACGAAAAAAGATGATTTACATGAGAGATAAGATGATCTTAGTTTAATGTTCGCCACAACTCAGTTAAGACCATATCTGCAGTCTCTACCGCATAATTGCAACCTCAAAAAATATCTTCGCAACCAATCTTCAAGTCAAAACACTTAAAGTTCACTAACCCAACATTAACGATGAAGTCTAAAGGAAACCATTTCTCACAAGTTTTACCTCCTTTCTCCAATATTTCTTCGCAATATTATCCCACATGCAATACCTTAATTTTCGTTTCAAGTGTTGCAGTTTCGCGAAAATCGCTGCATGCTTCGCGCCATTAGGAAGTTATTATGTGGCCGCTTCACCGGCAATTATAAAAGTCAAACTTTCTATCGCGTGACATCACATTCAATACGGATGTAAAAAAAAATTTTTGTTCGTTTTAATCCTTAATTCGATTTTTTGTTCAATTTTACTTCCGGTCACGCAAAGGATATTCTCAAATAACCTAACACAACTACTGCTGACTGACCTACCAAACTCCCGCCTCGCCACCAACCCGGACATGCACTTTCACTAAATCTGACGTGCTGGATGAAAATAAAATGGAAAACGTTTTCATCTGGCGGCATTGTAGGTATGAAAAATATCCTAGCACAAAATTTATTAAGGATTGAATTATTATTGTTGAGTCCGTGTTTTGTTTTGACAAAGAAATAAAAAAAAGAGTTAAATATATGCAAAACGGTACATTTCCTGTGCACAGGATATTAACATTAAACGTGTTAAGTGCGTGAATTTGCAAAGAGTGTGTAATGTTGTGTTCCTAGTTTTTTTTTATTCTTTAAATTACTAGCAATTAAAAAAAACCAACAAATCAGAGTAATGTGCCAAAGGAATAGGCAATTTTTACGTCATTAACATAATTTAAGGATTAAAATAAATAATTTCATACTCACCGGAAAAAGAATTCCACTGTAAACCAAATTACTACTAATATCTCCATCCTAAATAGTATGTATAATGCTTCCTTTTCGTATTCTTCAATTGTGGAAAACACGCTTAAGGCCAGGCACGTGAACACCATTAAAAAACTGAAAATATAAATATTTTTAATTTTTTTATTATATTAGTAATTTAATTACAATTTACTGAGGCATTTAATTTTTTTTTTGACTAATTGAGAGAAAGTTGTAGACAAAATTGATAGCTTTGTTCTATTTGTGACAAAAAAAACCACCAACGGTCTTATCAAAATTGTGGGAGCCGTTTTCAAGAAAATTAAACCTGTCGTCAACGGCTTTTTGACAGGTGGTACCGTTAGTCTTGGACTTTGAGTGAAAATAAATTTTGTTTTGCTGAATTACTTACCAACACGACTTAAGACCTAAAAAATCGTCATTCAAGAGTACGACGCGACGAACCCAAATCTCAATTTTTCAAAAAAATAACAAAGAAGCCAGCTGAGCCCCTAATACATAAAGTTTGGAAAAACGAAACCTATCGGGAAAGACTTGGAAGCTGGAATTAACGTTAAGTTGAGGAAGCAAATTTTGTATGGGGTAGGTCTTACCTTTTTTTTTAGTTTTCTTAAGGTATTGCAACATCATTCTCGAGAGCTTAAATGCCAAAATCTATTCTCAAAAGACACGAAGCCAGCTTTTGAAGTGGTCAATGGTTTATGAACCACATTTACGTTCCCAGTGACTTTGAATTGAATGAGTGAAACGATAGTGTCACTTCCAAAGGAGCAAATAAAAATAAAAATTAAAGGCATAATAAGCTTAAGCAGATTTAAGTAACTTTATTTTCAATTCGGAAATCTATACAAATCTCTATGCTTATTTATCCTTGTGAAGCCTAGGAAGTCTCAGAAAGTATCTCGATTCACAAGCGAATGCGAATTGTTGTCTACAATTTATGTGGTGAAGGACGAATCTAGTCCAATCGGATGAATAATTTGCAATATTGCTAAGCAGTCCTTGAAATTAAATCTTCAAATCACTCAACGGCGCGCCGCGGCGGGGTTGAAGACCAAACAGAACAGGGTAATCAATAATCCTAAAAGAAGTTCAAACCCTTAACCTGAATTATGAAGAAGATTTGCTTGTGCCTCATGTCTTTTTTTTTTTGACAATCAAACATGACATTACGATGATAGAGCAGCCGTAACAAGTGGGAGTCCGGTAATTCTGTCTATCTGTCTGTCTGTCTGTATCGGCACCTACAGCCCAAATGTCTAAGCCACTTTGTTTCAAACTTGGTACATAGTATTATTATGACACCCCACAGAGGGGTTTTTGGAATTAGCATTCTAGCTCCGAAACTAACGGTATCTGCCAAATGATTTTTAATGAACAACTCATTTATCTCAAAAATCGCACCTACGATTTTGGCAAAACTTTCTGAATGGTATTTTTTGAGTAAACTTTATACTACGGTTGGATTAAGTTCTTCAGGAAAAGTCTTAAAGTGGTACCTATCATAGAACCGGTTTTTTGAGATCAGATTTTCTTGTAAACCACTTAATAGATTTTTATGAAATTTTTAATGCGAAAGCTCTTTTATAAACAAAATAATAATAATTCTTAAATTTTTGAAAAAAAAAGACGTAAACGATATCTGAACTTAATTATTTCCAATAAACATCATTTCGTTTGATAAAAAGTATTCGATTCAGGTGTGCTTCAAATATTAATACTCCCAACCCATTAAGTCGCAAACACTAAAATTCCTTTGAACCTTTGCAAAACCAAACACAAAATTATTTCAATCGATAAAATTCCTTGCAGCTCCATCATTCCATACTTGATATTAAAAAAAAACACACACATTTTAAACCTTTATGTAAGTGCATGCAGCGAGCATAATTCCGTTCAAGGAATTGCAATTATTTTTCCAAGGATCAATTTTTATCTTCTTCAACGTCTAAAATACCCTTTATTCAATTTTTTTTACCACACAATACGGAGCTTTGATGAAGCTAGTGGTTACAGTGGATTACTGTCATTGCATTGAATAACGGTAATCAAAATAAGTAAATCCATGCAAAGTATACGCTTGATGGCTGGAATTGATTTTCTGGTGCAATTTTACCGTAAATACATCCTTTTTTTTGTGTTTGGTTTTTCTATTTGTTCTCCTTATGGTGAAAGTATTGGTTTCGCGCTTAATAAAGGGTGTTTTGATATTTTGAATATCATTATCATTGCATGCAGCTGGCTCGGATGCAGTCCAATCTTGAGGTTCAAATTTTCTATTACTTTTTGCAGCATTTGGAGTCGTATATCGGTAATAACGCTGCGAATTTTGTTTTCCAAGCCATCAATCGTCTCTAGCTTATTTGTATAGAGTGTAGACTAGTGATTTTACAAGGCCCCGGTCTTTCGGTGTCAAGTCACACGATCTTGGAGGCCAACCAAACTTTTTCTTCAAGAAATCAATTGTGGCACGAGCTGTGGAACATGTTGCGCTGTTTAATTGAAAACACAGCTCAAAGACATTATTTTTCAAAAATAATTTTAATTTTATTGGAAGGCATCTTTAAAAAAAAAAAGTTATGACCAATGATTCCACCAGCCCGTAAAGCATACTACCAAACTGTCAGTTTTTTTTTTTTGATGTAACGTCGCGTCGGCTCAGGAACAGAACCATGTTATGTTATTAAATAAAAGCACATTTTGCATACGTTGTTCAGGCGTCAGTGGATTCATGATAAAATTGCAAACTAAACAAAAGATAAATCACATGGTAGATGACAAAATATGGCTGTCAATGAAAATAGCACTGCAAACTTAAAGTTCTACACCTGTTAAAAACGTCCTTTATAACAAAATAAAATAAAGGAAACAGTTCAAAATGCGGTTAATAAATATAATTCTTCTTAAAAACTTTGCTTATTTTTGATAGAATAGAATATTTTGTTGTTTAAAAAATTGTTTTTATCGTACTATTGTACACAGAGCAAGTACGTGCGACCTAGTCGTCTAGATAATTTTTACAATTGAATTTTACTTTGAAGTTTTCATTTGAAAATGGCTGCGTTGTCTGTGCTATAACTATCTCCAAGTTCATTTAACTCAGGAAAAATATTTATACGGATTTTTTTGTGCAGAAAAAAAAGTAAAGTGAAAAACTGAATGAGAACATTTCTCATTGTTAGAAATTTTGATTGATTGCGCACAGTGATTGAAGGGAAAAGGACTGTTAGTGGGAGAGGAATTGGAATGCCAATGAATGAATGAGAAATAGAATATCAATTTGTATTGAAACGAACTATTTCAACATATTTTATGGTTAATGGTGTGTGCACATACATATATAAGTTTTGAGTATGTGCTGCCGTGTCTGAGCACTTATCATTTTTCATTTCGTTTTTTTTTTTTTTTTTTGTACCGGAAATAACTACCTGGCTACTCTATTGTGCAGAGCTAATGGTGTATAAAATAGTCATATACTCGTTAGCGTTACTATGGAAATGATGAATGAAGCATTTTTGTTTTGTTTTATTAATATTTTGTATGTGTTTTAATCAAGAACCCACTTCGTTACTTTTCTTCATAAAAAATGTTTTATTAAATTTTAATCAACATCGCCGGGAATCACAAATATGACTTTCAAGAGCGTTTTTGGAGATCGTAGTGCTTTCAATTGATTAAAGTTTGAAGTTATTTAATTAAAATCAAACTTATTTCTAAATAAATGCATGACTTGGTCTCACGAACTTGATCTAAGGGTGGCCTGGCTACAAGCTGGTACGAATTTGTTGGATCCTGATGGAATCAACCCAGCAAAATAAGAAGATACGTACAGTTCGGTAGATGAATGTTGAATAACTTTAGAAAACACAATACACACCCAACTTTAAAAAAAATGGAGTATATTTATATTTATTTATCTAGTGGCCACTATAATTGAACAAATCAAAATGTGCCCTTTTTGTTGCGATTTCCTTTATTTTTCAGAGCGAATCGAGTACTTTAGTGTTGATTTCAACATCAATGTTTGCATTTGAGCTTGTTAATGGCCTTGGGTCAAATCTGGAGGTTTGCAGTGTGGTATGGAACCAAAAATAGTCCTGACGTTTTCCACACACATTTGTAAGCAGACATACAAATGATCCTAAGTCCACATCCACCCATATTAATTTTCATCGACTGATTTAACTTCCATGATATAACTTACCTTAAATAAACCTAACCTTAGTTTTGAGTGAACATAAGATATAAAAGTACAGTTTTATGATGATTGGAAAGGTTCCCATAACAGTTTTTGTCATAGTCAATAATAGTCACTGAACCAGTTTCAATAAGGTCCCTGCTCGGGCGCCATTCATCATCTGTATCCTTCATACTGTGTGCACGGATTACTATTCTTCAAAAACAAATCTACAGGCTTTTCGTATTGGAAAATATAGTTTTATCTTAACTGTGTGATAATTAGCTAGTTTTAAGCCAAGTTTTGACAACGATAAAAAAAAAAAAATTGAAAATTTGTTGGCTGTTGATTTGTCAATTCCAAGCTATTTGTCATTATTCTCTCGAAAGCAACCATAAAGCGATCAATTCTAGATCCTCCTGAAAGTTCAACAGTCAAAGTCCGAGTCTAAAATTGGGGCATTTTGAATTTAAAACAAAGTAATATTCATTATTTTGGTAATAAATTTGCACGCTTTGCAATCGTTGTTCAGGAGTAAGTCTATGTGTATTCATTATGAAATGAGTGACAGCTGTCAAAAAGACCAACTCCGAAAAAAGTATTGCCAGATTGAAAACTACACGTCTAAAACAACACCCTTAACATAGCCTCTTAATCAATCATGTCTCTAATAGTCAGCGCTGTCGAGGTAATATCACTGGGATGATCAGAAATTTAGTATGCATTTAACCACGTTAATTAGTATAAGTTTCGTTGATAGCGAACTTTGTGTTGCAAGATGATGTGAATTAAAGGTCTAAAAGAGAAAGGAATTGAAACTGGACAGTTCCAATACTCCTCTGGTATCAAAGATGGTATAGAAACATCCTACTATATGTATGTTTTCTATAATTTTATTTTCGTAGAAACAGTTTTCTTTTAGCTAACTGTTTTATTAAAGTGACTCTTTGGAATAGCTGCATCATCCAAACATCCTTGATAGATTTCTTAATCCAGCTTCCACTGAGTCCCATCTGGAGTGATCAACCGAGCTTCGAGACAACTCTTCGCCAGATTCCTAAATTTTTCAAAAACAGAGTTATATACCTTTAATAGACTGTATTGGTCCGTGAGTTGCATTGTTTGTAAAATGTGTTTTTGGAAAATGGACAGTGAGGACAGTTTCATTGTTCCAATTCGTTAGTTACCGTTAAACATCGGCAAACAAAGCGCACACTGTGGGAAGATTTATTCGCTATGTGACTTTTGCTGAGTTGACAAGTGGCAAGTGTGGCATTTGATTTATAAACTACACAACTCTCGAAATAAATAAAGGACGTGTAAGCTTATTCACCAACTTATTGATTGACATCATTGGTATAACTCTCACCATATATACATAAATGTTGTAGTTACCTATTCGTGCTGAACGAAAATTGGTTAAAATATACGTTCGATAGATAAAATCGTCAACCATAGCATGAACAACCTCAGTTCAAAAGCAATGCACGTGGAAAATTTTGCATAAAGGATATTGCGTCTAGCACATCTAACTTATAGCATTTTGATCAATAAATCTCTCGAGTGCCTGTGCCAACTAGCCTTGTCGTCAGGTCGGCATTGTCCTGGTTGTTGTGCGCTTGTTAGTTGTTTATACAACAGGCTATGACAAACAATAATCCAGGACACATTATAAGGACATCGATGATTACCATTCAAACAATAAGCCGTGTTGTTGAGGCAAAATTATACATGACCGTGTCGTCGAAGCAGCCATAACCATCCACATAGCCAGGATCCACGATCCATGAATGAAGGCTGGCTGAACAGCGAATGTGTGAGGAAGTGTTGAAAGGAAATTAATTTTCAGCTTTTGAACATAAATCACTATTAATTGGAAAAACAGAATTCGAGTCAATGAAGGAAGGATGAAAGGATGCAAGGATGAAAGGAGGTTTGTTTTTTAAATTTTATTTTTGCAAAGAAACCCTCCTTTTAAGTGCAGATAATACCTACATAATTTTAACGAGATTCCACAAGCATGACATGGTTGTCTGATGGCCATTTTAAACTGAGGAAACACTTTCAATTAGCAGTCAATTGTTTCAAGACGCAGAACGACAAATAATGCACGTAGTTTCTATGAGTTTATGGAGGACGCGACTTTTAAAGATTCAACCAAGCTTTATGTGGTTCCAAAAACTTATCCGTTTAGACTTCCGGTAATCACATAAAATACCCGTCTGCTCAAGCTTATGATGGCAGTCTAAAGTCTAATAATAGACGGATGAAAAAAAATTGTTTTAAAGAAAAAAACTTTTCTTTCGTTTTTTTTAATTTAATTTTATTTTATTTGCCAAAGATTCCTTTCTTGATCCTGGAGAGTTTGTTGAGTTGGTCTTGTATAAGTGGTTGCAAGTTTGGGTTATTCCAATGGCATTTTTCTTGCAAGCAACCACCACTAAACTGCTCAGAGGTCGTTGGTTTGAGGGCTATTAAAAAGTTTTCAATTTACTTTATACGGTCCTTAGACGAATGTATAAGAAAGGACGAAGAATAAATTCGAACAGCAGCTAACAAGAAGTAGCTTTGCCATGAAAGCCAAAGGACTCGAGGGATAATTAGGGCAAATAAATGGGGTGCTTGTGAGACTTGATTTACTATGTATTTATTGGATAAATATTTTAATGAATCGTTGTGTTAGACTCGTCCGTCGTCGGTCGTCCGTCCCTATGTTCCTTAGCTTGTGAAAAAGTTTTTTGAATGTGGCTTACCAGAAGATTGCGCTTGAGGTGGACATGGACAGGTATATCTCTGGTTTGGATGCTTTGTTTGTTTTTTGTTATGGGTATATTTGAATACACTCTTGTTAAGATGGGAGGGAGAGTCTTAAGTTCCCCAAGGGCGAAAACATGTTCATTTAAAATTATATTTTTCAAAAGTTTTTGAAATCATTTATCAAATTATTTTGGTCGTTTTATTTTTCTTAATTTTTGGAGTTCACAAATAAGATTATTTTCTTTTATCTTAAGCCAAAGTAGATATATAATGGCTCTTGAGAACTGATTTATGTGCATGATTTGCCAATAAAAAAAATTATAAGGAACATGGGAGAAATCAGCATAATGCCTCATTATTTTGAAGTAGGACAATTAAATAATTTTGATAAGGACTAGCGACTATGCCTATGTTTGGTTCGATACCTACTTTTAATGGTTCTGTTGTAAAAAGTAAATTTTCTTAATGCGTGGGCTTTCATAGTGGCAATATGATTCGAATCAGTAAAAGGGATAAACATTTAAAGTTTAAAGGGGAATTCGTCCTGAAAGTATTGCGAAGCATAGATTTTTGTAAGTATATATTTCATCTTCCTATTTAAAACACGGTCTTAGCAGAAGTTTATTTCGACCATATTTCAAAAACGTTTAAATAAACAGACCAACAGAAGTACGGACAAATTATTCAACCAACCCATAAAGCACACCAAACACTAGATGATTATCATCACTCCAAACACGGCAGTTTTATTTATTGACCTAGCCATTCAACCAAAACTGAGCTACACCGCTGAAAAAAATTTTCTCGTAAAAATCGCGACCAACATACATTTCGTTTCGAGTTCTATCTGCACAAATTGGAAGCATTGTTCAGACGTCAGTCTATTCATGTTGAAATGCCCAACCAAGCTAAAAATATATCACTTGACAGCTGACATAATGGTCGCCAATTAAAAAAGTGTTACCAACTTAAAGTTCTATACCTACCTCTAAAAAAAACACCCGTTACTTTTAATCTTCTTTTAAAACCTTATTTGATTGCTTTCTTAAAGATTAAATAGCAATTTTTCAAGTTCATACTTTTTAACGGAGATTTGAGTACTAACGTGTGGCATCAGGCACCTATCAAACACAAAATCTTTAATTCAACGGCTTGGTTAGCGAAAGTATTTTGGTCAAATCCTGTCTGACTAATCTATATTGTGCTTAGGCATTCCAATATACAGGCATTACAATAATTAAAATGACAGTTAAGGGTATAGGTTAGGCCTTTTAAACATCATGTCTCCATGTTTTTATTTTTGTACTATAATCTATTCCACATAAACAGGCAGTACACGTCTTATGGAGAAGCTTTTTTTTAAATCTGTTGCGTGCAATATTTTCGCACTATACTAAATTGAAGTAAACCCTCCATAAGAATTGTTGAGCCGCCAGTGAATTTTCAATCGCATCTGACGTGAATAGTACGTCTTATAGAGCACATCTAAATGTGCGCTGATTGGCTGTGGCTGCTGCTATTTAAAATTCAACTTCAACCCCTTTTTAATTGATGTGCATTGTGCATTCGGAGTTACCAGTGTTCCTTTGGTAGTTTTCTTTCCTTGGGTTTCTGCTGATGAGCTTTTGGTTTAAAGCTTTAAAAAAGATTTTTTAGTGATCAGTGTTGTCGTATATTTGAAATGTTTACTACGGAAACCCTACAAGAGCTTTTGTATGAAACGCCCTTACGGAAAACAAAAGAGTGCGAATGAAAGACAAACATCCCTATCTTCCCTGTACCGCCGATTTATGTGGAACAGACTATAGTGAAAAGAAATCTTATTCCTGAACTCAAGTTTTAAGCTTCCAAGTGCGTGCTTTTTAATTCGTGGTTCAGTATGTTAATGCTGAACAAGTATCACATTCAATATAGTCTTAAGCAGGGTGGCCAGCTTAGTTCGCTTATTTTTATACCCTATTCCATAGAATGGGTATATTGTATTTGGTGTGGAGTTTGTAACATAGAGAAATAATACCGTTAGGTATAGAAAAGTATATATATTCTGACTCAGAATCAAAAGCCTAGTCGATTTAGCCATGTCCGTCCGTCCGTCCGTCCGTCCGTATGTATACTCTCTAGAGGTCGCAATTTTTGAGCTAGAAAGCTGAAATTTGGTATATATAATCTTTGGTTCAAGAGTAAGGCTAAGTTCTTGAACCGGTAAAATCCGCTTACAAACACGCCCACAATCGCCATTTTTGTTGAACAACCTCAATTTAATAAATTTAAATTATGTTTTTTTGTACAGTTACGATAAAAGCATAACGTTAAAATTTTGCACACGTAAGCTTTAGGTAAACTTTCTTCCAATCAAATAAAAATATTTCAATTTGGGCGTGGCTTACGCCTATTTTTCATATAAAATAACAATTGTTATATTAAAGCGAAAAATATTAAATTTTGTGGGTCTTACTGGCACATAAACATCTTGTGTAAGAAATCAAAAAAATTGATTTTGGGCGTGGCTGACGCCCACTTTTCATTAGAAACTATAAAAAAATTGTTTTTGTAAATAAACGGTATTTATAAGTAATCCGCAAACCAAAATTTTGCGTCTCTTAATAGAAACGAAAAGGTTTGTGCTTAGAAAAATGCTAATCGGTTCAGTATAGTTCGATAGAATGAAAAAACCTGTAATTGGCTTACAACTTTCATGTGGGTGCGGTGGCGTAGTGCATAGTGCACTAGCTCCTCACACGCTAGGTCGCTTGTTCAAGTCCAGCTCGGGCAAAAGTTCTTCAAAAAAATTAAATTGAACATAAAGCGGTTAAGCACCACTAAAGGAGTCTGATGATCGGGTTGGTCCCCGTGAAATAGCTATAACTCCAGCCTATGAACTTGGTGGTAGCACACACAAGTTGTTGTTGTTTCATTCTAAATTTTCAATTGTAAATTCGGCAAGCAGCTGCCTTAAACTGTGCGTATAAAATTTCATACAAAAACCTCCTTAAATTATGAAAAGAAATTTTTGAATTTTGGGCGTGGCTTACGCCTACTTTTCATGAAAGAACGAAAAACGTAGCCTTAAGAATTTAAGGTATTTCCAATGTTTAATTTAAAACTTTTTCCTTCCGTTCGTTATTTGAGAAATATATCTCTACATTTTCTTTTGTAAATTTTTTCAATACGCCCACTTTTAAAGGCGTGATTTTGGTAAAATACCTTTGTTCAGGTAAGATTGTTTAAAAACTACTCGATTCAGCTGTAGTCTTACACATATGTCTAAATACTGAAAAAAGTGCAGTTAGTGCTTCAAATTTTTAAGACACGCCCACGTTTAAGGGGCGTTTCCGTCAAAAGTCGTATAATGCATTAATTTTTTTAACGTTTTTTACCTATCGGTCGCAGTTTTGAAGTAAACAGATGAACACTTGGATTTATATTCCTTTGGTTACGTAGCAGAGTGTGGTCCAATAATTGTTAAAAACACCCATAATCGCTATTTCCATTCCAAATCTAATTTTTAAAAATTTAAGTTTTGTCTTGTTTTGTTCAAATCGATCTGCAACAATAAAATTTAATGCCACTGAGCTCATAACAATTGCCTTGGCAATAAAACGTTTTAACTTTGGGCGTCACGCACTCCTTTTTTTATTGCGCCAGCACTAATTGAACATCACACCGCATAAAATTAATGTTATTGAATTTTTTTCTGTCTGCTAAAGAAGAATTTTGTTTCTGAAACATCGGCTGTTTGCGGGAGGCAGACGCATGCACATACAAAAATATGGGGAATAGGGTATCCAACAGTTCGTTGCAAACGTACTGTAGCTCTTGCTTATGTTTATTTTATGCCCACGTTGCATGAGTTATGGAACCGAACATCAATCTTCTATTCAGCTTCGTCATTTGTTAACAATAGTCATATAAAAAAAATCGGATGTAATCAACATGTATAGTTCAGAATATAATTTTGATGACAACATTTCCTCGTTTTATTAGCTTTTCGATATCTGTTGAAAACTTCCATTCTTTTGGCAAGTAGTTATAAAAACTATCCTGACTATCAACCCCCAAATAAAAACAAAAACTCTTTCCTTTTATTTATGTCCCACGTCAGAATGTCCTGGCCGCTTTTTTCCAAAATCCGTTTCTTTTGTTTGTTCAAATACATAACCTCTCATTGAATGTCTATCAAACTGGAAAAGTGATACAAATATATTTTTTTGAAACTTGCTGATGGAAACTGAATTTTCCTGCATTGAAACGTTTTCAAATAAAAAATTAAACTTCTTCCATTGGCCAATATAAATCGATTCAACTCAATAAACGAGACATGACTCATAAAAAAAAACCAAGGGCAAAAAGTGAGGAATAATGGAAAACATTTTGTACACACAGTGACAGAGTCCTAATAAAAAGCAAATCCTTTAAATAGGCTTTCTCTTTGGTCACTGACAAGCAAATTGAACTGACATTCGATATCGCCATATACCAGATCAAAGAGTGCAGAAAGGACGACCTAGCAAAAAAAAAAAAAAAATGCATTAAAAACTCAATAGACATTCATGTGTAAAAAACCTCTGGCAATGCATTTCAGATATTCTGGTCCGGTCAAACGATTGTTGTTCTGCCAAGGACTCAGGACTGTTGGTTAGCCAACAGCATAAACCCAACATTAGGTATTCATTTGAGTTGAATGGTTATTTTGAGGTATTCGTCCATAGGCAGTGAGCACAGGGAAGGACTTCTTGAGGTCGAAAGGCGTCTTTGATATAATTTTTCAAATTAAACATAGATGCTATTAAACATATCAAATCAAAACTGCTAGTTAAGAGAAAAGGGCAGATATTGCCCCGTATTAAAAATCTCATACTCAGATAGCGACATCTGTCAACAAAATTAAGAACAATCAAAAATCAAAGTTTCAATAATCAAGTACATTTTTTGAAATTCAGTAAACTGAGAAGTACCGTATTAAATTACAAACAAATTTAAAAATTATATCGCCATCTTATGGATATTATTTCAATTCAATTTAATTATTGAATTTTTAATGAATTTCGAAATACTTGCTCACGACGCGACGCACGCGGTGTTTCCCACCTGAATCAACCAAAACTAACCAAACTGTCTGCAAATCAAAAACAATCATAATGCTACCATTCTTGGAGTCCACCAAATGCCACCCTGTTGGTTTGTGTTTTTCTATTTCTGCAAGTCCGGAAATGATATCTATTTAAAAACCAACATCCGCATCCGATACCATTTTGTAAATTGGCCGATACACTGCAAGAGAGTGTTTCCAACCCAAATGTATGGTGGTGGTGGGTCATGGACAATGTATTCACAAAGCACAAAACAGGAATGATTTTACTACAAATACTCTGTACTTTTAACATTTCCGGAAGTAAACGCTCCCATTGCACACAAAGCGCAAAAAAGGATTTCGATACAAATTCAAAATGGATTCAAATTTAGAAACGAAAGGCGGTTTTATGTTTTTCAAATACACCCGCTTGCCATAGACGCCATTTTCATGTTCCTATTGTACTAATACTCTCGTCCTCGTTTCGTTGTGTATATCATCGATGTGCGGTTTTGCGGCAAAATGTGTTTTTTGAATAATTGTAAAATTTAGTTTCAAAACATTGAATAAGGATAAGAATGGAAAAGGGACAAAATAATATGGATATGACGTGCTTATTTAATCCATTCAATAATTTCCCCAATATCAGTTTGATTTAATCTGGGGGAGAAAATATTACATAAATGATTTTAAAATAATTGTGGCGATGGATAGGTTTTCATGGAATTCAGTCATACTTTTTGGAATGTTTTTGTATTTTTGAATTTTGATTGAATTGGTAACCAGAAATCATTTTGGTTTTCGATTGGTTAAAATTAAATGAATTCATTATATTGTAGCTTTGTTGATGTAATCCGATTAGGGATTGATTTTTCCTTTTATCTATTTGTATTGGAGTTAAGTTTTTGTTGATAGATTTTGATTTTGGTTTTGTTGTAAATGAACGATAATGGGATTTGGTATTTTATTTCAATTTTGAGATACAATACGGCACATTGATTTGGTAATCGTAACTTTGCATAATACGGATACGAGTAAGCTTTGGTGGCATACTAATTTTTGTGTGACAAAATTTTATATTTAAATATCTAAACTTAAAAAACATGAACAAAAAAATATTTGTGCATCTTCTTTAAGCACCAAAATACTTTTTATTTATGGATTGGATGGTGTGTTAGTGTTGGCAGCATAGAAAGAGAACACAAAACAGAACTGACCAATAGACTAGTGCGGTGGTTTTGTCGACAAGCTCATGTATATTTTTAAGCCCTATTCCATATAATGGGTATATTGTATTTGGTGTGGAGCTTGTAACATAGAGAAATAATACCGTTAGGTATAGAAAACTATTATATTCTGACTATAAGAATCAAAAGCCTAGTCGATTAAGCCATGTCCCTACGTCCGTCCGTATGTATACTCACTAGCGGTAGCAATTTTTGAAATTTGGTGTACATAACTTTTTGGTTCAAGAGTGAAGCTAAGTTCTAGAACCAGTAAAATCCGCCCACAAACACGCCCACAATCGCCATTGATTAACAACCTCAATTTGGTAAGATTAAATTATGTTTTTTGTAGAGTTACGATAAAAGCATAACGCTAAAATTTTGCACACGTAAGCTTAAGGTAAACTTTCTTCCAATAAAATAAAAATATTTCAGTTTAGGCGGTGCTGAGCCCATTTTACATACAAAACCATCAATAATGTTTTTATAAAATAAAAATTGTTATAAATTAAAGCGAAAAACATTAAATTTTGTGGGTATTACTTCCACATATACATCTTGTGTGTAAAATCAAAAACTTGATTTTGGGTGTGGCTGACGCCCACTTTTCACTAGAAACTACGAAAAAATTGTTTTTGCAAATATACGGTATTTATAATGAATCCGCAAGTCAAAAAACGTAGTTTTAGCCTAAATACTGACTAATGATCAAAGCTCAGTTAGTGCTTCAAATTGTTAAGACACGCCCACTTTTGAGGGGCGTTTTCGTCTAAAGTCGTATAATGCATTAATTTTCTTACGTTTTTTAACTATCGGTCGCTGTTTTGAAGTAAAAAGATGAACACTTAGATTTAAATTCCTTGGTAACGTAGCAGAGTGTGGTCCAAGAATTGTTATAAACACCCATAATCGCTATTTCCGTTCAAAATCTAATTTTTAAAAATTTAAGTTTTGTCTTGTTTTGTTCAAATCGATGTGCAAGAATAAAATTGAATGTCGATGTCGCTGTTCTGGGTTGGCAGCAAAGAAAGAAATGTTTGTGTGCAGTTTACACCTGAAGATTGGCACAACGATGAGACCGAGAATATTTAATACTGTACCGTGTTTGTTCTTTGTCGTGATGAATTTTCGTTTCATCGAGTTCCATATCACATCGATTCCTCTTTGTTCTTGGATAAAATTTGAGCAAATTAAAAATAAGAGGGGCTGGTGAAATAAACTTTAGTCACTCGTCTGAAGTGACACGTAAGACGTAAACTGGGCATAAAACGGAGAAAGCTACCCTTTTAAGTACCTACGTAAAACACATAAGAAAATATTAAAATAACAGTTAGATCAGAAGGGGCAAATAATTTGTTGCATCTGCGAAGGAAAGCTTAAGATTTGGCAGTTATATCCTAGTTGCAAGTATCTCGGGTGTTCTTTTGAAGATACTTACTTAGATACGCAGTTCATTGGAAAATTAGTGAACATGACTGAACAACCTGATTATACTTTTCTTCATCCAGAGAACAGGTATGTGAATTTTTAAAACCAATATGAATATGAAGAGATGATAGTACTTTAAACTGCAAAGCAAATGAGTTGATAAAAAATATTCAGAGAGAAGGTCATGAATAAAATTATGGAAAAGAGTAGGAGACCAATATGACCCCTGTGGCACACCAGAATTTATTTTGTAACTCAAAAGCGACAAATTGAAGCCAAAGGAACGTATTTTCGAATACTTGCTCTACGATAAATGCTTTTACATTATATTACTTTTACCAAGAGGGTGTTCTACTGTTTGGTTAGATAAAAGTAATATTAGATCACCTAGCACCTATTGCTAGCCGAAATATCTGTCATTTAAAAATCCTAGATTCGCATGCTAATTCTTGAATTGGATAATTGGCCAGCGTTTCTATGATGTTCAAAAGAAGTGACGTAAAACGAAATTCATTGATAGTTGGAGTTTTTTAAGGATTCGCTGAAATATTGGTTATTCCATCTACGCCCGGGAAAAGTCTATAGAAGAGTAGGAAAGATAGACAAACTTACGGATAGCTCATCATTTAAAGACTCCCTAAGTGCGATTTTTTTAAAGAACACCATAAAAATGTATCTGATCTGTAAAGCTTGATTTAGGGTTCCTTTTCAATTAATTTGCTGTTTTTTTAAAACAATTTTTATCCTTAAAACACCATGTTCGCCACATGAATTAAATAGAATTTCCCCAGCAGGATGCATTCGAGTTATGTTTTAATTAATTTACCAAAGCACGTGGCTGAAAATGTTTTGTACATATATTTAAACGATTAAGGATGCATTCCTTGTTCCCAAAAGAACAACTACTAATGAAGCATCCTTAACTCGCAGTATAGCAAGTAAAATCTGCTTGAAAATAACCACGATTATGTGTTGTCTGTTTTGCTAAAAGCACCATTTGCGCTCCTTTCCATTGGAATCTAATTTATCCACAATAAAAACAAAATGTCCTTAATTACTGTCCAGTTCAATTTATATGTTAACTATGACCAGACAACAATAATCCTGCGGGGAAACACACATAGGAAGGTACCCACATTATAATGTCCTCTGCAATTTTCCACAACAAACAAACCTAAATAAGGATATGCAACGTAATGAAAATGGAATGCCCACAAAATGACCTCTTCATACAGTTATGTTGTTGGTCGGTGCCAATGCCAGAATTGCCAATGTAACCATTACAAACAGTAGGTACGAGTATCTGCTTAGTGTTTGGAGGCTTGTGTGACCCATCACCTGAAACTGTTCTGTTTTGTTCAGGACGAAGAGGCTTGTGTGACCCATCACCTGAAACTGTTCTGTTTTGTTTTGAGAATGGTAAGAATGGGTGGTACCCTTTGGGAATAGTTTTTTTTATTATTTTTATTCTATTTTTATACAATGTTGTGGTGCGTACGTATATGTGTCGTGCATCGGGACATATTAAAATTCATAACACAAAGCGAATGCCAAAATGATATTAAGGACAACGTTTTTGCCGTCGTCATGGTCGTCGTCATGTCGAATCAATTAAAAGAGTAGGTATGCTCGATAGAAATAACACAAAAAGCAAAAACAAAAACACAGTCATGGCCTATTTGCCCAGTGCGATGTACTCCATTAATACATATACGTAGTAGGTATGATGGTGAGGGTGCGTTTGGTTTTTGTATCCTTTTTTTTGGTTTAGTTTTTACTTCGGCCATTTTAACGGGATTCTGGCATTATCAACGTATATACATTTAAAAGGACGGAATGCCATTATTTCCAAACGGAATAGGATTAGCGGTTCCAATTAAGCCCAGTAGTGCTGGCATTTAAGGGAATTATTTGAAATGGCACTTGGGATTTAGTTTGTTTATAGCGGTAATTTTTTTTAAGTAAAATGGATACCATTTAATGTAACGAGGATGGAACAAATTCAAGTCCAAATGATTTCAAGGTTTTTTTGTAAACAAAATTAGTTAAATTTTTAAAACTACTAGCCAGGACCTTCCTATGGGTTACTAAAAGGAGGTTTGTTTGTATGCCGAACGACCATGAAGATTATACACATATTATTTTTTCAGGTAAAAAAGGACCCCATATCAGTTGCCGTACCTCTGAAATAATCTGTACAAAATTTCAAGATGATGGGTTGAGAAGTTATGGCGTGAAATACTAACAAACAAACAGATAAGTCGAATAAAATATTTCGGAATAATCTCCTTTTGGACTTGGTAGTGAAGAAGACTGAGTTGCGTTTTTCCTACTCAAATTTAATTTTTGACATGAAGCCATCCTCACTTCATTGTCCAGTTTTCGCAGCCAATCTTTGTCAATCCTGATGGCTTGTTCAAAAAATTTTAAAATTTCAAGTTTTTTTCTGAAAATTCCAAAGCTTCAACAAAAAAAGTGTCCTTGCCATCTCTATCCAATTAATAACCATTACAAGTTTCTTATGGTTTCCCACGACAGCCCTCCCACACAAAACTTTTTGACTCCGCTAATCTCTCTCTTCCCGTGGAAAAATTCACACAAATAAATGAAACTGACAACAAAATCCTATTAATAATATTTTTGTTATGTCCTGGATGCCGTTGATAGACACAAAAGGAAATTTAAATCGTTCATTTGGCCTCGAAAAGAGATCAACCAACCCAGTCACGGAAACAGAAGCGGCAGCAGTAATAGCATCAGCATCAGAATCAGCAACGCGACAGACAGGCCAACATTAATTATTCGCCATCAACGGAAGTTTCATTAAAAATCAAGCCAAAGTTCAGATGGTGTTTCCAAGCTTCTTTTGTTTTTACTCTTTTTTAACTTTTCTAACTTAAAAAAAAAAAAAAAAAACTTAACGAAGGATAAGATGGAATAGTTCAAAAATCAATTAACATCTCTTTTTTCTCCTCCCATAGAGCCTGGTGATGAAAATAATTAATGAATTTACGCAGGAAAAAAGGGATATCGGTTTCCAGTTAATTTATTTCGTGTTCATATTGGTTTTCTTTGAAGAATACAGGGTGCAAGGAAAATTTAAATAAAAAAATTGTTATTAAAACGACAAAAAAGTACAGCGGTGAGAAAGGGATGGTGCGCCCTCTGTCTGCAAATTATACAGCTAAGTTTCACATAAGTGACATTGTAATTATCTCGTTTTAGGAATATAAATTAAAAGTTGTTGAAGTTGATGAAAGTTTTTCGTGCTTTAAATTTCTTTTTAAAATTTCGGCTCCTTAATCTTCATTTGGAATATATTTTATGATCAAATATTAAGAAGGATACTTACACCATAACGTGATATAAAATGGCAGGTACTCCTCTGGGGCGTTCTAGAAAGTTATAGATGCGGCTTTGTAGCCTTCTATAACGGGCATCACGTCGTGAGCCACGATTATAGTTCAATGGTTTCCCCAGTAGTGACATTCGTGGACGTGCAAGCCTATCGGCTCGATCTCTATCACCAAGCTTGCACGCACTGAAATGATAAAAAAAAAATGAAATTAGTATTTCCACCACAATCAAGATTCATTTAATTATAAAAGCTTAAATACCTTGGCACAATAATGCAACTCTAGCTGTAGCTGTAGTGCGTTATTGACATAGCACAGCCACAACTACAAAGCAGTTGAAGTTCAAGTAAACTCAACTACAGCTGCAACTACAGCTACACCATTGTGCCAAGGTTGTAAAAGAGAAGATAAATCTATAGTTATTAAATCGTTGACGATGGTCTTACGACCAACGTTGCATGAATGCAATTATTTTTTTTCAGATGGTGTTGAACAGTTCTGACGAAGCTGTATCCAATGGTGCCGCAAGAAATGCGTTACCACCTTAAGCAAAATGTTCTCTTCTCCATATTTCGCTTCCTCTATTTAAACATTCCGGACTTTGAGAAGTTAAGCGATTGAGAGAGTAACTTACAAACGAACATTCGAACCACAGGCATACATTACAGATCGCCAACTCTCTAAATATGATGGTCTTTCTTTTTTTCCTACACATTTGACGTGCATTTTATTATTAGTTGAGTATGTTAAACCTCTCCCGTGCGGTCTCCCGTGTACTTTAAACGGGCACCAGTCACGTCACACAACTAAAATAAAATGCAGGCATAGATTATGTACAGTACATTAAACCGTGTTAAATAAAACATTTTAAGGGTGTTTAAGGCAAGATAAGTATGCGTTGACAGTCTGTGTTTTGTGTCTGTGGTTCGAACTTAGTCTTAATAAGTTTAAAAAAGTTAAAAATTCTTTCAAGCTTAATAAAATTCGAACGTTCGTAGTAAGTTCGAGTTTTGGGATAACCTAAACAGCGAACAAATCTTTGATGGATTTTATAAAAAAAAAACTTGAATAATTTTGCTTTGGCTTTCACAAAAGACTTAAAATTATCTGATACAAAATCATTTCGTCAATGGATTGTCAAATGGTTAATTTATTTGCATTCTATCACTCCTCCGCTACAGATAGCAAGTACCTACACGATGATGATTAAAATAAAGTTCAGCAGGTTTTGAATCACACTTTGTTTTCTACGGGTTAAAAAAAAGAAAAAAACCAGGATATCAGCATTGAATGAAAGCATCAATGTTTTACCAGACAATCGCAATACATCTTGCAGCTAAAACACTGGATTGATCAATTGTCTGACACATTCCGGACTCATCCGACCTACTAGCTACTAAATTGGAAGGAATGGAATGTATTTTGCATGACTTACGATAAATTTCAAAGTGCAAATAACATCCCTCTGATCACTTTAAGACTTTACTCCTTTACTCAGCCATGATGATGATGATGGTCTCAACAAATACCTAATGTCTGAAAGAATTTTAAATATATGCCTGTACAGTTGGTAGAGCTTCTCTACTGTCTGTGTTTGAATACAAATTACGCTTCAATCCTGCCATCATATACGTGTCACAGGTAAAAGGATATCCATTTGCTGCCTCATACACTATACCTTTCTGCTTGCCAAGCCAAAAGAATTTGCAATTCACTCTCATAAACCATTCCCCCAGGCAAGGACTTTGCCGAACGTAAATCCATTTCTCTCTGTCGGAGCGGCGGCGTGGCGGCTGGCGGCCGGATCCCGACCGGTGGGTAGTTGTGTGCGTTTCTCGTCCGGGTTCGGATCTACAGGTGGATATTTCGAATATAAGATATTTATTTATAAGTCCCACTTGATGTATACCTAACCAGAGAAGGCAGTCTAGTGTTCATTCCAGAATTCAAGACTGTATTGAAAACCATCATCGTTGGCAACCATAACATTGACTCAGTTGATATTGCTTTAGAGACTGTTTTTTTTTTTACCATTCTCAAGGATAAACGTATTTTTAAAGCTACAGAAAAGCGATTTCACGTCTCAATGCACGCTGTTTTGAGTTTCCGATTTCAAATCCGGCAAAACAACACCAAATGTGTGTGTTTGGCGCACAATTTCCAGATTCTTCGGATGCAATGCAAGGATCCGTACAAATAGCTCGCTGTTGGCTTAGGGTTAGAAAATTTATTTGCACTCTGCTCATTTATCACTTTAACGGAATCAACAGGTTAAATCTAGTTTCTATTCTTGGCCGAAGTGGTGGCAGATGGTTGGGCGCGTTAGTCCGGATATAGAGATGCTCCTTTTTCCTCATATATGACACCGTATGCTATCTTCTCTGTGTGCACACTGTACTCTGCACACATAGGGATGGCATGGCGTTCTGGAATCTAAAGGCAAATACTACTTGGGTTATTTATGGGTAGCAAGTGAGCTCTTGAATTTACACGGAAAGGGGCAATCCTGCGTGAATATGGCAATGCAGTGCAACATTGTACTGTGTTAATACTCCATGGATGTATCTTTTTGACGTAGGAGTTTTCTATTTTTGTCTAAGGCCGTGTGTGTATGTATGTTGCTTGTTGCAGGACATTCTGTGTAAACTACTTTTTGTTAGGATGGGCATCGGCTGAATTTCGAATGCTTGTTGATGTTGTTTGTTTAAAGTCTTAAGTCGAGAGGTCTTAAAACAGATTAAAGATTTAAAATACTCATAGTCCAACAACTAGCTGACGACAAAGAGCAGCCGTTAAAATTTATTAAAGGCTTTATTTATTTTGTTTATATTATTTGGTCCTTAACCAAGCCGAATACAACTTCGCAACTTAAACTGGTCATTATGCTTCCTCGATAATGACATTGATGCCAGTGTTGAAATGATTACAGAAGTGATTTTTCTTGGAATGAGAACTTTTGTCCCTCACAGAACAAAATGTATCAAACCAAAAGAAAAGTCTTGGTTTTCCGAAGAGTGTAAAGAAGCTATCAGGTTGAAAGAAGTAAGCTTCCGATCCTACAAAGCCAACCCAACTGAGGAAAATCGGAAGAAACACAAACAAGTTAGGAACTCGTGCAACTCCGTTATACACAAAACGAAATTTGTACATGACCAGAAGTTACGGCAAAAAATTCTGCAATGTCCCAAAGGCAGTAAAAACTTCTGGTCATTTGTAAAAAACGTCAAGAACTCAACGTCATCATCAGTTCCAACGCTCATCGTCGACGATAAACCTATTGTCAGCTCTTCAGAGAAGGCCAATATGCTCGCAGCTCATTTTGCTGCAAGTTCTACGTTGCCTGCAAGCAACAATGCCCCTCCTGTACTTGAGAACGTTAATTTTTCTATGGGACAGATATTTTTCCGCACTCGTACAGTAGCAAGAGTACTTCAAGATCTTGATATACACAAATCCGCTGGCCCGGATGGAATACCCCCTATTCTTCTGAAGAAGTGTTCTTCATCGCTGGCAAAACCACTGCGTAAGCTTTTCCACCGCTCCTATCGTTCAGGAATCTTTCCTAGTAGATGGAAAACAGCATTTGTCCAGCCCGTCCCAAAAAAAGGTGACTCCTCCTCCCCCTCCTCTTACCGACCAATTGCACTTACGTCCCTTCTTTCCAAGGTCATGGAAACGCTGATAAATCGTCAGCTCAAGAAATATCTCGAAGATCGGGAGCTTTTAAATGACCGGCAATACGGCTTTCGCAGCAATCGTTCCACTGGTGATCTGATGGCATATCTCACCGAACAGTGGAACAAATCTGTGCATCGCTTTGGCGAAAGCAAGATTATTGCGCTTGATATTTCAAAGGCATTTGATAGAGTTTGGCATGAAGCTCTTTTATCGAAAATGCGTGCATTTGGTATCGATGATACTCTTATTCGTTGGATTAGAAGCTATCTTCTGGACCGTTCAATACAAGTTGTATTAGACGGTTTCAAGTCTGATCTCCACAAAATAAATGCTGGTGTGCCCCAGGGCTCCGTTCTGTCTCCGACTCTCTTTCTCATTTTTATAAATGATCTCTTGTCTGTGACTTCTAATCCATTAAATTGTTTTGCTGACGACTCAACCCTCAGCTTTTCATATACGTTTGATAATTCACGGCCTTCGCCTTCGGACGTGTTATTACAACGAAATCGTATGATAAGCTCATTAAACTCCGATTTAAACAGCATTGTGAATTGGGGTACTAGAAATCGTGTGGAGTTTAATGCGTCGAAAACTCAATGCTGTCTTTTGTCGTTGAAGCTAAACATACCCCCTATGCCATTATCCATGAATGGTACTTGTATCGAGGAGGCCGAAAAGCTATCAGTACTCGGTATGTGTATTAGTGACAATCTTCGTTGGAATGATCATATATTTGAGATTGCCAAGAATGCTGCAAGATGCTTAGGCTTTCTTAATAGATGCAAGAAGTTTTTCACCCCTTCTGATCTGGCTACAATTTACAAAGCGTTTATACGCCCTAAACTCGAGTATAACTCCCATCTCTGGGCAGGTGCTTCTCAAACTTTTCTTCACCTGCTCGACAGAGTTCAGAAAAAAGCGTTAAAATTGATAGGAGAGAGAAGCATTATGGAAACATTTCCGTCACTCGAACATCGTCGAAATGTCTCATGTCTTTCCTTATTTTACAGATTCTTTTACAAAAAATGCTCACTCGAGGTAGCCAGCTGCGTTCCACCCCTTAAACATTTCCCCCGTAATACTCGTCTTGCTAGGAACGCTCATCAGTTTACACTAGAGCCCAATTTCGGACGTACCGTGAAATATAGAGATTCTTTCTTTAGCCGTACAACACGAATGTGGAATGGATTGCCTGGCACAATTTTTCCTTGCCATTTTGATCTCCAAACATTCAAGATCAATGTTCATCGACACCTCCTTTCCCTTCCTTCCTAACTTCCTATCGCTCGCGCTGTGACTTATCATTAAAAGGGCTATAACAAACCCCTTGAGCGCGTGTGCATTATAAAAAAAAAAAAAAAAAGAAGATGCCCGAATGGGCACATAAACTTGCTTTTATTTAATGAAACAGGTACATACAAACAGGAGCAGAATCAAAGATTCAAAATACTTACATATTTCGATCGTTTTAAAAAAGATTTGTTTGGAAAGCTTTTCGAAAAATATGTTTTTAATTTCGATAAATATAAAGGCTGCACAATTTGCAAGTGTTGTTCAGGCGTCAGGTTCCCAGGTTTTAAAAAAAAATCCCCTTTTTGTTTAAAATTTGCTTCCAAAACTCTTAAACATTTTCAGTATTAATATATCTTTGTTGTTAACATTTCTGAGTAATCTATTCTCTCTATCTATTTCTAACCAATCATTTTCAGAAAAAATGTGTCCAAAATATTTTGACACACGCCAAGTGAATTGTAATTTTTATTTTTCAGAGAAAGAGGACTTACAAATCTTAAAAGTTTAAAAAGTTCTCCACCCTGATCTAGTGAAAAGTTAAATCGTTTTAAAATTTCTTCACGAACATAATTGGTGCGTTCTTTTTCTAACCATAGTCGACATTCGTTACGAATGTCAACAAAAACGTGTTCCTTTAATCTAATTCGTTACGATTTGTTACGAATATGACGTCATAACAGCGTTCCTAAATTCGACAATTAGTTACGATTCGTTACTATTTCCAATTCACCTCCATGATATGAGTTGCGTTTGTTGATCTGTCAAATTGGATGCTTTGTTTAAAAATGAATCTTAAGTGAGTGATCAACAAGAAACAATAAAATGGATTTCACGCCAATTTCGAATGAAGAAGGACAATTTATTTTGCAAGACAACAGAATATTATCTTTAAATAAAGAAAATGGTAGGTATCATGTTATTTTTTTTTTATTTTCTTATATTAATGAATTTCGTTGCAGAAAGGATTTGGGTTGTTTGACAGTCTAACAAATTCTAACAAATGTATCGTTCCTAAATGCTTTGTAAAAAACCCAACAAATCTTAACAATGACACTTCAACGAATTTGATTTGACATAACAACAAATGTCGACTATTGTCAGAAAAAGAACGCACCAAATGTTTAATAAAATGTCAAAATAATGAACGCATTCAGGAATAAAGAAAATCGAAGTGAGAAGTTGCATGGGCTCTTTTTCATGAGCATGTTTGGCTGTTTCAATTTGTTTTTTCTTAAAAATTGTGTCTACTGTTTTTGATAAGATTATATTTTCCCCTTTTACGTTTTTTTCACCTTTTTTATTCCCGTCCCCTTTGTGTCCCCTTTAGTCTCAAAAAAATCGACACAAATTGTGATTTTCTCCTCAACCTGGGACCCCTGGTTTCAGTCGATTTATGATAAAATGGCATATTTAACTAGCGACCAAACATGCTATTGGCAAACAAGTTTTTGGAACGAAGTTCTTTATCGCGCGTTGTGAAAGGGGGCTAGACGGAAAAAATTCTCACAAAAAGTTGTAACGACACTTTTTGCTATAGTAAGCTATTGTAATATGTGCGGCGTGTGCATGTTTCTCTGTCTGTCTGTCTGTCTGTCTCTCTCTCTCTCTCTCTCTCTCTCTCTCTCTCTCTCTCTCTTATAGAAAGCAAGCCAGATATTTTCATTTCTATTTCGCATTAACAGTGTGGTGTCGCGACGATTATTTTTGTTGAGTGTATACAGGTTTTTTGTACATAATAAATAATAAAAAATAATAATAATAATGAATCCTGACGGTGTTTCTGCACAAGTTCCGGATATTGCTGATGGAGTTATGTAAGTAGAGATTTTATACAGACAATAATAAATGCTTTTGTATTTTTAGCAAGTACGCATTATAACCTCTCTTTATTAATTATTAATAAATAAAATTTTATTACAATTCCTTCACTAATTAATCGAAAGGAACTTCGTTCCATCAGGGTGTCCCTTGAGACCTCTCAACTTTTTTATATGTATTTATTAATTGTCAGATACATATCTCTGTTCCAGTTGGCAAGAAGTTTGTCTGCGTGAGTGAAAAATGTGAGTGTATTGCAACTGTCTTATCAGTAGCTGGCATGTGTGGCGTTTGGATAATGATAAATCATATGGCAGATGACAAAATGGATGTCAATGAAAACAGTGCAACCAACTTAAAGTTCCATACCTCAAAAAAAAAAAAAAAACAATTCTTGTCTAGGTTGCCAAAAATAACTTAGCACCAGCAGACTTTCTAGGGGTTTTCTACCATCAAATCATCGACAACTATTTTTTTTTTTTAATTGCAGAAATGTTTCTATTCGGTCTATATTTTTGAGCAACTATCACAAAAATTTACGATAAAAAAAATTTTTATGAAAACATAATATTTTATTTTATTTGTTTTATTTTTATTTAGGTAGGGGGCGATGTAATCGCAAGTAAAAATGGCAGCCGTGTGGGTATAATGAATTATTCATTTGTTGCCGCCACAAATTCTAACCAATAGGAGATGGCAAATGCAATTAATCAACTGTCAAAGTAATTTTCTACTCAATAAAAATATGGCCACCACGTAGCGCCACATGTTTTGTTTGCAATCCTTAATTGACGGCAACATTTTCCATGTTAGCCACGTTAACCTTCTAAAAACAATCTAAATCAAAAATTAGTTTCTAAATAAAATTGACCATGCCTTTAGCCACGTTAGCAGGTGTATTTAGATAGATGCAACAGTCAATACCATAAAACAATAAAGGACAAATTATTATTCCGCCATGTGTTCAGTTTACACGCAAGTGACCATTTTGAGTCTATTCCACTCTGAAAAGCCAAACTCAACAACCACATATGTACTGTTATATTGATAAAACTTTAATGTTACATTCCTCAAACACTGTGATGCGGTTTGAATAATTTCGGAGCGGAGAGACCCAATTCGCCAGCGTTTAAACCAATTCATTATCATGTATCAACTCATGCATAAAATTGATAACCAGATTCCATTTTCCGCTCAACATGTGCTTACGCATCAACTCACACTACACATACACACACACATATACACTCTCTGAATCTGGTCCTGGTGTGTTATTGTGTCCCGTCTCATGTCGTGCATATGACTTTGTGTCAGCTATTCATTTGTATGTGTGTGTGTTTGTGTGTGGGGAAATATCCTGTTGAATCTTAAAATCGATTATCCAAACCTAATAAGCATTAAAACGGATTTATGATTCGAAAATTATATCCACTCTTGGTTTTGATTCCTTTTTTCGAAGTTGTTTTTGTTGGTGTTTACACACTTTCCTTGCGATACCAATACAAACGAGCTTATTTTGTTCATCGTTGGTGTTAATGTGTAATCAACAAGAAAACTTTGGGAATCAATAAACGCATTTACGTTTACGTTAACGCATATAAATACAGCCCTTAGCACTGGGGTGCGGAGGCGGGCGCTGCGGTCGTCGAACGCAAGAGAGTTGGTTATGAGGCCAAGGCGGCTAGAAGGCTTTAAGGAATGTGGAATGAAAAACGACAGCCTCCTGTCGACTTTCACACACAAAATAATCCAATTTTCATTTCCACTTGACTGCTGCCATCATCAAAAAACGAAAGACAGAGGCTCCATCTGTGTGCTGGAATTTGCTTCTTCTTTTCAACATACCTACCCGCACCCACATATCGATGTATTTATGCAATGGTGTTGATATTTATTGTTAAATAAGTGACATCACATATACATACATGTATATATTTCTGAATTCATTACACTTAAAGGCACATATCCTATATTAAAATGATTTGCACGTTCGTATTATTCAGTGCCAGTGGCACGTTTTGTCGTCAACTCAAAATGGTGTTGCCTCTCATCGTGCGTCGCGTCGATCTCGAAATGTGTGTGCTGAGCCGAGGCCAATCTTTTACACCCAGGAGCCAGGACATCTCTCGAAGGCACAAATTGTTACTACAACTCTTGTGTAGACTGTTGTAGACCCCCAACGCCCAACCTAACCTATACACAGACACACCATATACTTTAAAAGCTCATGAAGGATTATAATATGAAGTTGAAAGGTTTGTGTTCTCTGGGAAATTTAATTAGGACTTAAACTAATGTGACGAGGGTATCCATCGAGTTGTTTGGGGCTAAAGTTGAAAATTACATAGGTACTCCTATACATACATAATTATACGTATATATATAAACAGGACACCATTTAACCATACTATTTCATAATGGAGTGCGATTAAGCCCGTTAAGTTTGTAGACAAGTAGGACTCAAGCTGGGGTGCAAGAATTATAATCGAGAACATGTGTCAAACCCTTGTTATAGTTTAACACATTGTTGTGGCAATTTTTGTGTTTTTTGTGGGTTAAGGGTCTGGTTATGCGGTTATATGCGGTTAGGTGGCAACACTCAACTGCAATTATTATTGTGACAGGAAGTCATCATGTTTGTTGGAATTTTTTAATTTGATTATAAATACTTTGAAAGTCTTGGCTTTAGGATCTTATACTCGTACATGTCGTAGTTACTTTCACAAAAACAGAATTTAATTATTTGGGAGAACGCGGAACTGAATGATCACATTTGATAACGGTAAGCAGTTAATACTGTCATTGTTAAGAAACTTGGATATGTAGTTGCAGTGTAATTTTTACACTTTTACAATCAGGGAACCAGAACCACTCATTCTGAAAACCAATGGAACAAGCAAAATAGCTTCTACTTGATTTCGACACAATATAAATATTCGCACGCATCGGTTTCACAAGTTTTGCCAATGTCAAACTGGTTTTTGCAACCCGGATTTGCGATACAAAAGGATTTTTTTTTTTCGTTCCTAGTATTAAATATCGCTCAAACAACTACGGCGGCTCATCAGATTTTCATTAAGCAATGTGTCATACATAGCTACATATGTGTCAACACTACCAAAACATCCGGCAATGCTGCATGCGAATAGACACTTCCCGATGAATATTCTGTGGCCGACATTTTATTTGTATTTATATTTTTGTACTCCTCGCATTGGATTCCGACTTCAAATCCCAGAATCGGCAGAAGTGTCATTTCTTTACAAATGTCCCGTCGGTTTTATGCTGGGAATGGTGCACGGAAATAAATATATTTGGAAACCCAGGCCATGAGATTATTCTTCTGAGAAAGGCTCCAAAGAATCTAAATGGACATCATGATAGGTAAACAACACACCGTAACAAAATAGCTAAGCATTTCACTGGAACTATCTAAAGTTTTCTCAAAATCTCTAATGACAGATAGTCAATTGAGAACTGTCAGGTTTTAAGAAATTAATGGCCAAATGTCACAAAAGAAAACACAAAACTAATTCTTAGAACAAGCAGACATCAATTATTACTTCTGATATTTACCTTAAACCTTTTCACATGTTCTGTGAATGCCCCAGCCTAGAGCGCACTAGAAAAGCTACCTTTGGAGAATAATTTTTCAATTTATTATGTCAAATCTAAAATTTCCCACCAAAAATCCTGAGTTCCATTCAGAACTCCGATGGATTTAGGAAGGCCCACAATACAAAACCTTGATATCTCAACCCTTCATGGACCCACTAAGAATCCAGTGAGATTGTTTGGCTTGCCATATCATTAGCCCACCTGACGTTTCCTCACCTAACGCTAAGTGAGAGCAGCGCTTTTGCTGTTGAGTGAATTCAGTGATCTTTTGTGGGTGGATTTAAATTTTTTTTTTAAATTTTTATAATGCACACTCACTCAAGGGTAAAAGACACTTACCATGAATTTCTATAGGTACTGGGAGAGTTTAGAAATGCTGAATAGGAGATAAAATGAGATTCTGATGCTTATTGCTTTTAAGTAAGTGACATGATAAATAATGAAAGGGAGAAATCGAGATGGGTAAAACATTATGCATTCTTTAGTGCGGCTAAGAAATGAGCCCGGAATCGAAAGTAAATGTATTGGCATTCTTGGCGATGCGATGCGAGTGTTACGGGAGAAGTGTTGAAGATGTGGAATGCTAATATGAGTTCAGTGATCAAGTGGAACGACACAGAAGGTGCTTGCATATATGTCCAATTATGAAAAGTGTCATAAGGCTTAAGTGCTCTTGTTAGGCTTTAGTAATTTTGGTGGAAGGGTAAAGAAATTCTTGGTTGCGACTTCTGCTGGAAGCTTTAATTTATACAATATTTGTAGCACTATTTTTCTAGTCTTTATGTGTGTTTGGCTCTGACCTGACGTTTCTGAAGCATTTTCTTTCATCTTATCACTAATATGCACTGCACGTTTTATTATTTTTCGACCAAATCTTCCTGTTCTTTGTAAAAAAAATATGTTCCACAAGTTTTCAAAATATTTCGAAAACTAAATTTACCTATTAAAAATTGAAAAAAAAGTTTTTCAAAATTTGGACATGCGATATGAACTCAATTTTAAATGGCTTCCTGTGGTAATTTTTTTATTAAAGTCGGAAGAACAGTTTACGAGAAAACCCTGATCTGAAAAAAAACGGGTTCTATGAGATTTACCGTTATAATAAAAATTTCTGACTACAAGATAGACTGTCCTAAAGAAATAGTGCCCTGAAAGTTTTTTTTTTTGTCAATATCGTTAAGAGCCATTTTCGAGAAAATCAAACTTTTTCTTTAGTGTTCGAACTGGTAATATAATATAGCACAACAGCTTCATGAGGAACCAAACCCTGTCTTAAACTATATAGATATAGATAAATCAACACTAGGAATAGAAGGGACCTATAATTAAGACCTCCGAATAGAAACGATTGCCAGAGATGCATATTTTCATGACAAGATTTATTCCAGGAGGATTTGTTACTATCTTGAAGGACGATCGGTCCTTAAACTGCAAGCACAACAAAATGTTTAACAATACCAATCAACAAAACCGCAATCGTTTTCCAAAGTACTTTCGAAAGTATTTTCAAAACGTCTCTATTTTGAACTAAATTTGCTTTAAAAAAAAAATTATTTCATCACTGTTTGTCTTATGTCTTACAATGAAATCCTTAAAATTATTATTTCCCACTTTGTTCGAACAACAATTTATTTCTTTTCTGTTCCAAAAGCAATCACTTCTATTTTCGTTCGTGGGTAAATCTTATTTTTAAAAACATCAATCACTGGCACAATGCATGCCAAATTGTGCCATCGACACAATGTGTAGTACAATTTAATTGGCAATCTGTGCACACATTGTCCATTGTCAGATTGAACCACATTTTGTGACCACACCAGGGAAGAAATTCTTTTTTTTTCAAATCGGGTCTCTGTTCTCTGACATTATCATCTTAAAATACGATTTGCGTAGAAATTAGCAGACTAATCGCTCCCATAATCATGACCTCGATTCCGACTGCGAAAAAAAGAAAACGACTTCCTTTACAACATTACGCTGTGAATGTGAGAAAGAGTTATACATACATCCCCGACTGGCTGCAAATGAATATATACTTCCTCCTCCAGAGCAGCATCAGCTAGAGAAAGTAATTTGACGTTACCAGAAAATGCCCAGAACTAGAACCCAGAGAAGCACTGAGTGTGCTAAATACCTACCCCCTCTTGAGATCGCTTAATTAAATTCCATTTTCTGGTAAATTTACATCGCCTTTACATTTAGAGCGAGCGAGCAGTCAAGAATTTGGATACAAGCCAGCTGCTGCACAGCGCGCTCCGCACCGTTACAGATGCTGGCGGGCAAGAGTTGTAAAACAGAATCATCCAGCTGCATTCCCGTATAACCGTCTCCTCTGCTGCACTTTATATCGTCCTCTGTCTCTTCTTTGGAACGATTTCTGGTGCACAAGTATACAAGAGCATTGCTGACATTCTCAATATGAGCCCTTTTACTGATGATGGAACGCTCGTCCTGCCTGGCTCCTGCTCCTGGCAAGGCAATGGCTATAATACGAAACCGAATAAAAACCAATGCCATGTCTTCCTTCCTCATTCCCATTCCTGGGCTTAGCGTTGTAAGAGGAAAGATAAGGAACACAAACTGAATTTTTTTGTCTCTGTTTCTGTTCAGTCAATGGCAGTGGCATTTCGCCCCCTGGTGCCCATTCTCGGAAACAGTGAAAAATGAAAATTGCTTTTATGTTTTTGAGTTTTTCTTTTTTTTGTTTGTTCTTTTTGTATTGTATGTGTTAATGTTCCGGGACTTTCGAATAATTGAATTCAACATCTACAACAGTTGTCAGAAGCAATGGACGGTGATGTGCTACGCGGTGCGGTGGCAGTGGAAGGGAATGGCGGCGGCGGAACGCGGGAGTGTACGGTAAAGAGTAGGAATGAATGTGTTTAACATACTTGTTTATTACATTTCGCATTGTTTATTCTTACATGTAATTAAAAATTACTAGGCGAGTACGAATACGTCATGACACGTAATTAACATGAGCATTGAACATATAAATAAAAACCTACATATGAATTTTCCTTGTTCCCTGTTTTCCTTCAGAAATTAATTGTTTTACGTTGTAAACTTGATTCGGTGGAATGAGGGATAATTGAATATTTTTAATGGAGACATTGCTAAAAGCCGGAAGAGGTGGAGGCGTATGACTAAAAAACCCAATTTCTTTAAAAAATTGAAACTGAGATATTGATTGCAGACCAAAAATTTACAGTTGACGTTAAAACGTAATAACATAAAACTGACAGCTTCAAACCGCGAAATTATGCGCTAAGTCTCAGTAAACGTTTCTGTCAGCAAATAAATTGTGGCACGCGCTATGTGACATTTTGCGTCGTCTTCTTAAAACCACAGACATACAATACAGTCTCTGTCTATGCATTTTGTGATAGCAGCCATCCCTGCAGGTGCATTTCATTTGTCTTGTGTGAGTGTCGTTAACGGCTCCGATTTAAAATGCACGGGAGAGTATTCAGCGCCGGATCTAGGGGGGGGCAAAGGGGGGCACTTGCCCCGGGCGCCTGGCCTTGGGGGGCGCCAAATGGAAGATGAAGAAATATAGGAGAGCAAAAAAAAAAAGGTGTTCAACATTTGAACAGGGCGCCAAAGTAATGCAATGTTTATTATTTATTTCTCGTTCCAAATATAAAAGAAATATGTAATGAACCACTTTCGTCGCCCTTTAAACAAATAGGAAGATGAAGAGAGAAACGAGAGTAACAAAAAAATAAAGGTCTTCAACTTTTGAAAATGATAAACAAATTCGTTGCCCTTCAGAAGGGAGCAAAATTAAAAGATGAGCAAAAAAAAGTAAGAGTAATAGGGTTTTCACACCGAGCCGAAAACCCGGTTTTCAGCTAAAAGTTTACGAAAACCTGAAAATCATTCACACCGGACTTTTCAAGTTTTCGTTTGACATTTCACCTAATTTTTACAACTGACTATCAAATTTTGAAACGAAAATATTTTCGGCTGCTATGATTGATTTTTTTTGACGTTTATGCGCTTTTTAGGTGTGTTTGGAAAGAATCGAAACAAACTGAGGTGTGTTCTGAAAGAATCACAACAAACTTAGGTGTGTTTGCTTTGTATTCCAACAAGTTTTCGACAGGTTTTATTTAAAACTAGTTGTTTTCGAAAACTTGCGTTTAGCAAAAATGTGTGGTAAAACTTGTGTTTTCGTTCAGGTTTTTGGGGGTTTTCAACAAAAACCGTGTTTTCAGCTTAGTGTAAAAACTCTATAAGAATAAGAGAGAGTCACAAATGTAGGAAAATCCCTTTTTGCGGTACAGCAAACAGCTCTGCAATAGTTGAATAGACTACCAATAGTTTACTGGCACTAAAATGCAGCTCCAATGTAGTTTAGTGCGACTTTATTCATATAATTTCATACAAGGAATACGTGCATTTCAATTATTGTAGTGCAGTTCCACGTAGCGGTCTTGCATATAAACAAAGATCTGTTCGCCGTAACTGGTTGCGCACAATGGTGAAGCTGCAGCTGTAGGACGTAGCATGTCAAAGTTAAATGTACCTACGTTAATCGTATTGCACGGCTACAATGTGAAGTAGCAGCTGCCGCACAGAGAAGTTGAAGTCGGCTGAATTTGAACTTCACGAACGTGCTGCAATGAAAAACAACAACAAACGGAATGGCGGACACGATTTTTGTTTGAATTCAGTGCTACACCATTGTATTCGCGAATGCTGCTTAGTGAGCTACTTTTTTTGACATTTACTCCGACGCTAAGTGCTACTGCTGCAGCTTCACCATTTTGCGCAGCCAGTTAAGCATAGTTCAAAAGTTGACAGCAAACCAGATATGACCTTCCCATTTGGCATGTGTGTCCGTAACGTAGAGCGCAAAACAAAACAAAAATGCAAGGGCGATGTGTGTTCGTGACGTAGACGAAACAAAAATGAGAACGTAAAGGCGCTAGGTTTGAATTCGATACAACCGTTAACAACTTATGGCCATTTGAAAAAAGGACGTTAAGACCAGATCTCCGTTATTAGCATTTCTTGCCAAAAACAAAAAAACGTTGTTCTCTTAAGAACTCTAAAAGAATATAACACACAAAGTTTAATCAAAATCGTTAGAGCCGTTTTTGAGCAAATTAGAAAAAACCAAAAAAAGTTGGCTGAAACTGAACGGCTCGTTGTATGGGAGCTACCATTTAGAAAGCCTTCACTGAAAAATTTACACAACCATCCTATAGAACACTATAAAAAACGATGCCAAACGAAGTTTGAGTCAATTCAATCAAGTCGTTGCGAACTTACGGCCATTTAAAAAAAGCCGTTTAAACCAGATTTTCGTTACCACCATTTAAGCCAAAAACGAAAAACGATAGTTTGTTAGAAATATCTTAGGTAAGTTAAATTCTGAGTTTAATCAAAATCGTTAGAGCCGTTTTCGAGCAAATTCAAAATGAAAAAAACCGTTACATGAAAGGTACCAGTTTGAGCCGGGCTAATACGAAATAAAAAAAATCTCGACAAAGGTTTTTCTTCAAACTGCTATTTATACCAAGTTTGAAGAAAATCTGTCAAGCCGTTTAGGCTGTAGCATGACATGAAAAAGCGCACATCAACACAACCGCACAGACGCTCAGACAGACCGACGGATGGTATGGCGAAAACCACTTTTTTGGGCTTCTCTATCATCGTATGTTTGATTAAAACCTCGAGATTTTTTTTTCTGCACGAAACCAATACTTGCCCTATAGAGCAAGTAAAAATGAAAAAGAATTTTTGTTGTGTACTACTAAGCTATTTCACTAAAGCTGTTCTATGGATTAGTTATGATTTTGTATATCGGTGAGTAAAAGTTAAATGTGCAATCAAAATACCGGACAGAATCACAAATAAGCATACAGCCTTTTAACTTTGTATGAACAACATTAGCAGGTTCTCCGCTGTCGTTTATTGAAATAGAAAAATTATCAAATCAATCTGGATTATGGCACATAACCCAAAGGTTTTATTTTGCACATACGCCAAGATTGCATTTTGAGTAATCAGTAACACAAGAACCCTTAGCAATACCTTATTTTCTTAGGTTGGGTCACACAGACTTTTATGACATGTATCGTACATAAGCTAATGTCAACAGCATCAAGCATTAGAGCATAAAGATAACAACAGGTTAACGATATGAGTTCATGTTTTGTACGTAAACTTAAAAAAAAAAATTGCTGGGGGGGGCGCCAAATTCAACTTTTGCCCCCCCTTGAACAAATCCTAGATCCGGCGCTGAGAGTATTACACTCTCACAATAAAATGCACATCAGATGATTTTCAGCTTCTAGGCAAAAAGAGAGCATATAGTGAGTTGGCGGTCTGTATCTCTATGTCTGTGGTTGAAACCACAGAAACCAATTCAATTTAATAACGGAAAATAATTGAACATGTCTTCATTGAATGTTACCATTGTCATTGTATTTATAATTTATATAGTATACGCCCAAGAAGAGAAACGTTTGGTGCGCCATCTATGGACGAAGTTCACAAACGATTGGTGAGTTAGGAGTGGTTTTTGTCTAGATTGTCATGGAAAGCAAAAACAACAATAGAAGACATTTGATGTAGAGTAGATAAGATAACTAGCGCCGCCATTGACGAAGTTTAGAACTAAAAAAACATGAAATTACTATAAAAATGTATACCACGATGATACCCTTTGGTCGGCATCATTTTTCAAGAGATAAGGACAAATGATTCCAGCAGCTCTTAAATCAAACTATTATTTTTGTTTGGCTGTAATGGCGTCTCAAAAATGGCCTGAGGATTATCTATTGAGGTATAGTCATTCAACCAAAATTGAGCTTCATCGCTGAACAAAATTTTCTTGTGAAAATCGAAAAACATTTCACGAACAGAAGTATATGTTATTCAAAATAAATCGGCACAATTTGCGTTGTTCAGGCGTCAGTCAATTCACGATGAACTGGCAAACCAAACAAAAGATGAATCACATGGCAGATGACAAAATGTCTGTCAATAAAAACAGTACTGCCAACTTACAGTTCTATACCTCTAAAAAAAAAAAAATTATGAATAATATTCATGATTTGGTTAAACATTTTTAGTTGAGATTCAGAAACTCGCCTGAGAAAATTCAGAGAATTTTTTTTAATAAAAAGCTTTAAAAAATATTCATTACAAAAACTTCAATCAAAAAATATGTTAAAATTTGTATTTCCAATGTTTGCAGATACCTATGTTTGTGACAGCTAGGCGCCATTTTATGTGAATATAAATTTCAACAACTCTAACGCTGTTGACAGCAAGTGAAATTTGCCACAAAAAAAAACAAAAAAACAAAAATGTCACTTTGCAAAGGAATATACTGTTATCATGAATTTAAAATTTAATGAAATATAAAATTTAAAATTATGATGAAAACACTTTATTGAAGCCTTCTTGTAATTATGTAATGGCCCCAACATAGGAATCCGTCGCATCGGTTGCGGCAATGGATCCGTTAACGATGATTTCGATTTTCAAAATATTAAAATCCTTAAAGTCCAAAATAAAAATTAAAAAAAAATTAAGAACCAAAACATGAACATCTGAAAACAAATTTGTAAATATCTTAAATTTATGCGTTTATCTTTATTTTTATCACTTTCAAAGAAACATTAAATTTAAATAAACTCAAAATAAAAAAATAAAACCATACCTAGAAGTCCAACTATCGTCTGAGTCTACACTCGATTCGTCATCATAGTAATATCCGAAGTCGTCGTCATCGAAATCATAAACATCCAAACCATCATTATTCTCATCACCATAATCGTAATTATCATGATTCCTCCAATATCTCTTCTTCGCCACTTTGTCCCGATTTCTGATTTCTAATTTATCGAAATTGTTGTTGTTGTTTTTATTTTTGTTGCTCCTCTGGAATTCTTCTATTGGATTCGCTTTAGCTTGTGTTTGATCATAATCTTCGATGACGATAGCAATGTCTGGCACAACGGAACGGCTACGACTTCTAGATGGCGCTGCTGGTTCTCTCACGCGACCATTTACTGCTAATTTATCCCGAAGAAACGATCGATTTAATGATGATGCTGGCTTAACGTTTGTCATCTGTATTTTCTCTCGTCTGAGTTTATTTTAATATTATTATTTTTTTAATAGGTATTTGAATCTTATACGAGTATCTGCAGATGTTTAAATTTTCATGTGAGAAATATTATTTTGGTCCAAAATTAGTTTTTTTTTATCTTAAGCAAAAATAAATTTAGCACAAGCGTATTTTGTAGACGACTTTTGATTGTTAGGAACGCGTTTTTTTGGAACACACACACACAACATGCAAAAATCTTTTCAGTTAAATTGTTTATTAATTTGTTTAGAAAGCTATCGGACATTTTCCTTTTCACCGTATTTTTAAACCTTTCTAGGAAAGAATCTTTAAGTATATAATAGTCTATCTGAGGGCTTCTTGGTCACGCTCATATCCAAATCTTGAAACGATTTAATTCCATATAAAAGTTAAGAAAAGTTAGGAACATTAAATGTTAACCCAGCAGTTTCCGCTGATAAAATAAAAATGATACGTGGGTCAAGAGTTCTAAAACAAAGATCAACGTTGAACCACACGCGCTCAAGGGGTTTGGATAGCCCTGAGACTCAGGTCTATGTGCAGAAACCAAAACTGACCTATGCCCCTAAGACGAACATAACACAGGTAAGTGCTTGAATTCAGTCGGATCCATTCGGAAGATTCATTGAAAATTGGACCACTTGGACCCGTGCCACCGTAAGAAAGATATGTAATACATAATACATAATACACCACCCTTTTAAACAAAAAAAAAAAGTGAGTGCGTACAAAGTACACATGTCAGAACTCAGAAGTGAAACTTCTTTGGCAAACTAATTTTTATTTTCTTGCACCGCATCAACTGACCAGTGCAGCTTCTAAAGTAGGCCGCTTACCCGCCTAACACATTTAATATTATACCCTGCTACCCGCCAATCTGTTTTAAACCATCAAACACCTGACTGTTAATGATGCCAGATGAAATAAAGGAAATCCCACCGGATTCGAAATAAAATCCCACTGATTTTGTACTGTAGGGGAACAAAATCAACATATTTTGTTTAATAGAAAGTTTAACGCTAAAAGCCTACTCAATGCATTTTTCAAAAAAAAAAAAAATCAAAAAAACACCTTAGACCCGAACCATTGTATATACATTTTTATAGTAATTTCATGGAACATTTTATTCTAGTTCTGAACGTCGTCAATGGCGACGCTAGTTGTCTTATCTATACTTTACATCAAATGTCTTCTATTGTTGTTTTTGCTTCCCATAGCAGTTTAGACAAAAACCACTAAAATTACTCTCCAATCAAAGCTTGTGAACGTCGTCCATAGATGGCGCACAAAACGTTCCGCTTTTTGGGAATACTATAGATTTTAAATACAATGCCTAACCTGTGCACTGTGCGTGATGCGACGATCGCTCTATCTCACTCTCTCTCTCTCTATCTCAATCTTTCTCACTCGCTTGTTCCCTACTTTCGCTCCATGGCTATGTGCTTCATGCTACGTTCGCCATTTCTCACTCTCTGTCAATCGGTCTCAAGCGCTCTCTCCATTTTCGGGGACGGAAGTCACGCTTATTTCCGCTGCATCAGTACAAATTTTAACCCCATGCGACTAAAAAAGTTTCACTTCAAAAGAATATTGAGAATACCCACACATACGTAGCTTCTGTTATTCCGTTTCAATATCTACCCACTCCTATTGAATTAATTATTTTTCAATAATTCCCCTTATTTAAAAAAAGAAATCAGAACATTCAAAAAATATTCTTTTTAATTTGCCAAAAAACGAAACAAATTTTCGTAAATTTTTTTTTTTTTTTTAAATATGTACAATTAAATTATTATAATTATTCTATTAAAATGCTTTTTTGATAATCTCAGCTTATGTTTTTCTAGGATCAAATAACAACCGTTTAAATTACAACCTTAACAAAAAAAATTATGCAAAAACAATTATTTAGAAGGATACGCATAAAATTTGCATGCAATTGTCCTAAGGACATTATTATGCTCTGAAAAATTTACTTGCCTTTTATGATAATTTATTTTTCAGGACATGAAAAAAAAATATTGTAATTATTTCATACAAAATAAAAATACAAAATAATGTCCTATTTACAAGTTTTCCTCGGGCATCAGAGAGAGGTTCAAAAATCTTAAATTTCGAAAGCAAATGGCAAAGTACTTTCATCTTTTCTTTGATTTTATTATAGTTCCCCATCATGCAGGTCAAAAACTTTTATAAATGTTCCTTCTACTTCTTCTCTTAATAAAATAAAATTTTGATATCCAACTGTTACTGCTGGTCGGGTTAGAAGTTCAAATTCAAACCTTCCAAAGGAAAATATTATTTCATTCATGAGAACCTCTGTATTTGCTGTTGGTTGAAAAGTTTAACATACTTGAAAACATTCCACGAAAGGCTCTGACCATCCATCCGTTCGTCCGTTGTCCGTCGTAATTTGCCCATCATCATCGTTTGGATAGCAAAACTTCAACCAAAAAAGATTTCAGACAATTTTGGAAAGTTTGTGCGGGTTGAAATGTTAAATAAATAGTGCTACACGCATTGTTCGTTCGAAGGGGTTTGCTCCTGACTTTCGACAGCCCCCCCATCATAGCCCATAATGGCCATCATCCCATAATGAATGCATTAGCTAATTAAACCCAGCAGGTGTTATTTGTATGGTGAATGTTGGAGCATGGCCAAAAATATTTCCCACGAAAGTTATTCCTGCTAAATGCTATAGGAGGTAGGATACAGGCATATAAATCATATACGCAATATTTTGGTAAGGACTTAATGAAATGGCCGTGTTTGTAAGTTGATATAATGAATTATGGAAAGTGTGTCAATATTTGATTCAGTTAACCATAACATAATGTCCTTATTGTGGTTTGATTTTGTTCTTATGTAATTAACTGCGTTTCCCATGATTTTACGGACTTCATTTTGGATTTATGTAAAAAATACCAATCTATGGGGTATTAGAATATTATTTGCTTGACCAAATTTTTGGGGTTGTTTTTATCGACGATTTCATTTTTAATACATTGGAGATATGAAACTTTCGACGGCAAAAAATGCCAAAATTTTCTCAGTTCTATGAAACCTGAATTCGCCACACACAGTTTTCACAGTTGCCTTCTGGTTATTTTTATTCCGAGCTGATTTTAGTCGGTGATGGTTGGTTGGGTTACCGCAATTTATCTGCTAGACGAATCAATGTGACCAGACGATAGACTTTATGATACCTTTGCAGATTGCTGGTTGGTTATAGATGACATTTGATGTGCCAGAGATGTCGTTCGGTTCACGGGTCGGTTTAGTATCCTTTTAATAATCATAAACCCGTCACATATTCAAAAAATGTATGGTTTCCAGAAGGTACCTTTTCCCACCTTTAATTTTTAAGATTGTTTTTATAGAGAAGGATGGGATAAACTAGCACTCCACTGAAAAACGACTCAATGTGACAAGTCAATCTTAGGACTACTTCATGTATAGAACTATAGATTTAATGCCACCTGTGTTGGTGAGGGTACACTGGGTTCGTCAAAGTTTTGAATCTGGTACCGGGCTCGGCCTATGAGTTTTTCAAGAACCATAAACCAACTACTAGGCGAAATGCACAGCTTCCAAACGGGTCCTCTTCCAATCATTTGGTTGTTTAGTTCAAAAGTTTTTGAAGAGGCTATTGGTCGGGATAAGCGATTTTTTTTTCAGAGCCACTGCCACTTTGTCGCATCGAGGAAGGTGATCAGGGATTTGATTCTTTTATTGGGTAATTCCCTAAGATACTCGATAATATACCAGGCAAAGCTGGGCAAAGACGCAGTGAATGATGGACAGTTTACTTCTCTCACTCATGCTCATCCCTTCAAGATCTCTAAAAATAAAACTTTTTGTTATAATAATACAGAATTGAAAACCATACGGAGATGCAAGCTTCTTATTAATTCGTATACTGACAATCTTTGTTGGACAGAGTTCCTTGCCTTTAGTTATGTTAACCTAGATTGACTGATTTGATCAAAAAATTTAATAAAATCTGTTAGGTTTTTTGGAATCTTATGACATGTCATTAGATTGGCTTGGAATTACAAAAACATACATTTTGGATGTCTGTTATCATCTTAATTGTTCCAGGGTACTGGAGAGGAAAAGAAAAGTTCGTGTATCTCTGCAAGGCGTTTGGCTGCTAGAGCGGATTGCTGGCCTTACGGCTGAACTCTTCAAAGCAACGGGAGATGACTTGGTGAGGAACATACACCAACTCATCTGTACAATCTGGTCAGATGAAAGTATGCCTGATGAATGGAACCTCAGCATTGTGTTTTGTGTGCCCTATGCCCTATCCACAAGAAAGGAGATACTCTAAACTGCTCCAAATACAGAGGTATAAGTCTCGTAATAAGTTCTTTGTGTGAACATCTGATCCCTTTCGGACGTGAACTGATTGGCCCCTATCAGTGTGGTTTCAGGCCCGGTAAGTCAACCTTCGACCAAATTTTCACACTTCGACAGATTTTAGGAAAGACCCAAGAATTCCAGATCGATACTCAAAACCTTCTTATCGATTTTAAAGTCACCTATGACAGCGTGAAGAGGAACGAGCTATACAGAGCCATGTCACTTCTTGGCATCCCTGCTAAACTCGTTCGATTGTGCAGGATGACTATGGAGAACTCGCGCTACTCCGTCAAGGTTGGTAAGAACACCAACGACTCATTTAATGTCGATAAAGGCTAACGGCAAGGTGACGCGCTGTCATGTAACCTCTTCAACATCATTCTTGAGGCAAGCATTCGCAAGTATTGAAGTGGAGGCGGCAAAACTGGGTCTGGCTGTAAATGAAGATAAAACAAAGTATATGCTGTCCTCGGGTGAAGAAGATCATCACTGTAGGCTCGGACAAAACGTCACTATGGACAGATATAACTTTGAGGTTGTCAAGGACTTTGTCTATTTGGGTTCAATTAGAACCTCTCAGAACAACATCAGTGAAGAGATCAGTCGAAGAATCACTCTTTACAATCGCTGTTTCTTCGGGCTTAGAGGGCATCTTAGTAGCAAAGCCCTCTCTCAAAGGACCAAGAGACACTATACAAGATCATAATCATCCCGTTCCTTCAGTATGGTACAGAAGCGTGGACACTGATACAATCGGATGAATACCGGCTGGGGTGCATTGAGAGAAAGATTCTTCGGGTGATATTCGGTCCTGTATGTATCAATGGAGTATGGAGGAGAAGATTCAATGACGAACTGTACGGGCTATACAGCGACATTGACTTGGTTAAGAAGCTGAAAATTCAGCGGCTTAGATAGCTGGGTCATGTGGAGCGTATGGACGAAAACGCTCCTGCCCGACGAGTCTTCAATTCCAACCCGGAGGGCCGAAGCAGTTCTGGAAGACCCCATCTTAGGTGGCGCGATCAAGTGGAGAACGACCTCAACCAGCTTGGTGTGCGCAGCTGGAGGCCACTGCTTAGGGACCGGCCTAGCTGGTTGAGGCCGTGGTCCGCAATGGACTGTCTGCGCCACCTTAAGTAAGTAAGTAATTTAACTTTTCAACGACAACGACACTTTCGAAAATGACTGTTGGCTTAAAATCCCTTTCGACCCCTATTTTTTAATCTTTAACATGTTGCACATGAATCAAAGTTATATCGTCAAAAAGGTATTGTGAAAGGGAAATGCATAATACTTTTTGCATATGTTCAAATTACATTTAAACCTGGAAAACCTGACGTAGAAGTGACACATCACAAACAATAAAAATATACCGTCTTCGCTAAAAATTGTTCCCCTTAAATGTATGGTAAAAGGATCTCAAAACTTTTTACCTAAAATTGAGGTTCTGTATTTAAAGAAACAAGTCTCTGCCAAAGTACCCGTATTATCAAAACAAACATTATATGTTTACCAAAGCCATCAGTCGGCAGTCTTTTGACATTTGATAGATCCAAATCCCCAATATTTTTGGTCACAATGTCTGTAGCTCATCCAAACGATAAATCAAATTAGAATGATTATCAGCTTTTGTCTTCCCTTCGTTATAAAGATACATTCTAAAAATAGTACTAACTCCCCGCTTTAATTAGCAAAAAACTCAACAATAAATCATTTGCAGGACCAGATCTCTCGGAAATCCTCTTTCACACACATGAAAGTATAGAGGATGAGGAGGGAATAGACTTCGACCCGACCGACGACATGAGAAGTAAATATTGTCACATTTACTGCTCATTACGAAGCACATTTAGCTTTTGTGAAGAGACCGGAGACATAATAATATACTTTTGGCACCATTCGCATAAATTCAATATTCTCTCGGCTATCACTCCAGTTCTGGTTCTGGTAATAAGAATGAACGGCGGGCGCTGCGCTGGAGTCACGTACAGGATATATTTTTATCAAGTACATAGGACACATCCTGTTTGATGTTACAGAGTCGTGAGGCAATTTATATTGTTCACAGAAAAGAGCGTGGACAATTTTTTTTTTTTTAAGGACGAAAATGCCACACTTGGTCAACTATATAATACATGTATCTTTTGTATCTGTGTGAAGAAGTTAAGGGAAAATTTATGATAACTTCATGAATGTTAATACATACGTTCGATTCTATTTAATAAGTCCTAAAGGAAACGCTGAGCCAGCAACGAGTATTATCTGCAATGGTACTTAAGAGACACAAAAGCGTAGTTGGTTCAGGACATTCAAGGACATTAACAGATACTAGCTTTCCAGGACAATGGAAAGACACGACATTTATAGATTTCCAAATGCCCCACTTGTATTTTTTTCACTATATTTAATATGGTAACATGGTTGCTGATTTTGATTAATTTTTGAAATTCGTCATGTCCTTACATCATCCTTTTACCAAGTTTGATCGATTTTCGACAAAAGTCGGATTCAGTAATTGTTTTTAATATATTTTACACAGCTTTGTTTTTGTATGCTGAAAACTACAAAAAAAAAAACAACAAAATCATGCCTTAGAAGGGTTCAAGCTGTAACGAAGCATTCTACGTCACACAATTTTTTTCACTCCCACCCCCTAGTACGTTGTAAAACAAGCAAACACCGACGCGCGACGGCCGTATCACATAAGTCGTTTTGATCGACCACCGACTGCTAGTGCAGATCCGCCTATTCCCCGCCTACCGACCATCAAAGCTCAAACCAAACCACTCATCAGTATTCAATCAAAGTCGATCAAATACACGTTCTGCCACTCACTATCACTAGTCTCCTATCATAAATAACCAGTTTCCTACAAGCACATTGTGTCTGGTTGACTACGTATCATAGGTATACATACTACTAGCTTCATGCAAGCACAGTGTGTATGATTGACTGCATAGCGTAGGCATATATATTAAAATATTTACGCTCCTTATTACAATTCACATTGTGCTGTTGTAGCATATTATGACATATGGAGATGAATTGGGTTAGGAAAATTGTCTTTTGCCAGCCTGCCGTGGACTATTTATATATAGTTAATTAAAAGGTAGTACCAATCAAGTGTACTTAAGAGGTGAAGTGACCATTGCTCTAGTAGTAATTAATTTTTGGTGTGAAACCGATAAAGGGGCTTCACTCCAACCGGTTTATCCCTCGCTCTCTCTCCCCCTTCTGGCGTATAGCTTGGGCCGAGAAGCCACTGCCGGCTGATGGCTGATCATTAGTTCGAGTTCATCCTTGATTTGCATAGTCTGGGCCGGAGCTTCTCTCCACCCGTTTATCCCTTGCTCTACTGTCTAAGTATAGCTTGGGCCGAGAGGCCACTGCCAGCTGATCAACCCTTTATCCTTGGTTTGCAATGCCAGGGCCGGGGTTTTCACTCCAACCGGTTATCTCTTGATTGTTTCACAAGGGCCGTATATGAAATACCATGTTAGTTATTTTAAGAATTAAGTTTAATTAATACAGGGCCGTATATGAAATACTTTGTTATCTTAGAGTCTTGAAAAGAAGAGAATAATTGTTTTAATTATAAACAATATTGTAATCAATGAAAAGAAGACAATAAGCAAATTCTGTAACTTTTTATATCAAAATAAATAAATGTTTTTAAAGGAATTCTGAACTTCCTACCCAATTTTTCGACTTTTATTTGGGAAAAACTTTGGACACCGACGAGCTCACCTCAGCCTCGTAATAAAAAGCATCACAAAGCATCTAAATCTTATCCTTTTCTCAAGAAATCCTAGCAACCTTCGCATAAAAGAAGTTCATAAATATGTACCAGTACCTGCTGCCAATCAAAAACTGATCCACATTGAAAAGAAACCCCCTCTTTTTTACTTTAGGCCGCTTAGAATAGAATAATTAAATTCATCCCATTACTCAAAACAGAGAGTCGTTTGAAGTTAAAAAAAAATTCTCACAAAAGATTTAAAATCAAAGCAACGCAATTATTCCATTTTAACCTCAAATCTTTTATTGAAGCCATCATTATAAGCCAACAAAAATCTATCAAATAAACATAATGAACCATCACATCGCACATCCTTCGGAATGTTTAATCCTTTAAAATCGAGACTGACGTTCGGTTGGGTTGGGCGTTTTGGTTAGTATTGCTTTCGGGCATTGTTAGACAAACTAATTATATTTCTCATTGGAAATTCCTTGTGATTTAAAACCGAAGCCACAACCAATCAGTGCGCCAGACTCCAGAGTCATTATTTGCTTCCTCCCGCTTCCATGCCCACAATTGCTTTCTTTGCAAAGCATCGAACGATTCACTCTAAATTATATACACTCAGCTTAGAGCTTCAGACAGACACTATATTATACGTAGCAACCCATTCCCTTCCCCCTTCCCCCTTCCCCCTTCCAACTCCCAAGTCCAAAACAATGAAGCAAAGTTTGAAAAAGGATACTCCTTGATTCCGGTCGGTCGGTCGGTCGGTAGTACATTTGCAATAATAAGCTGACGACGAACGCGTGTTTTACAGGATCTCTATCCTAATCTACGGCATTCTGACATCTAAAAGGCATTTCGGATTCATAGTATTTACGTTTTTATATTCGTAAGAAGATCCGGAAAGGAGAACCACTCTATATACAGTTGTTCTACGGTGGAATAGGCAGCGAGGGCATGGAGAGATGTAAGGAAATATTTGTATATCGAGAAAATTCTTCCATTTATGATGATTTATCCTATTTGAGGCCCGAAGGGATTATGGCCAGAGAAAAGGCTACCTTATACCCTTGCTATATTTCCTGCCATATTATCAAGCCGGAGAATTTATAAAGAAGATGTTTTCATGGTTATAGTCGTCATCGCACAAGCACTCATGTGGATCAGGACGAAGATATTTACTCGTAGATACTTTGGGGTATAATGTTATCGAACAAAGTTTCTTTGCCTCATCCTCACTTCGCTTCGATTCGATTCGAGTGGATAATGGCGTATGGCGTGTATGTGTTGTGTATACACATCCTTACACATGAAAATGTGCACAAAATCCACCTTGAATTATTTCCATTTTGTTATCATCATATTGAACGTTTTATACTCGTATGTGTGTGTGCATTTACAAGTAGGTAAGGTACCTGGTTGTGTTTTTTTTTATGAAAAGTGGATTGGTCTTTGGTGTGCTCCTATGTTATATGTGGTTATGGAGCTCTTGTTGTGTTTATATTTGCAATTCATTATTGGATTGTTAAAGATTGAGTTTATCCTTGCAAAAAAATAAAAAAAAAATTAAAGCTTCTTTAATGGCAGGAATATGTAAATAAACATAAACATCAAGGATAAGGATGGGATATTGATATCAGACGATAGAGATCGATACAGGGAATGTATTTAATTGGTAACCAATGTTTGGATCATCGCATATTTTGTTGGACAGAAGTGATGATACCAGTTTGAAGCTTAAGGAAACATGGTACTTCCATCAACAAATTTTTATGCGCTGCTATAAAACCAAGGTAGGGCTTTTAAAAGGATTTATAAGATTTACTGGCTCTTTAGCTTGCTGATATATATATCTGTCAAAAATCTCAGGCAAACCGTTGTCAGGTAGATACCTACGAGTGGAATGTCTTTATGGACATACTTTTTTTTTTGAAAATGTTTTCTAGAGTAAGGGTCAATCCTTTTGCAAAGTTATTTCTGAATTTTCATCTTTAAAGTAAACCTTTTCTTAAGCCCTCATTTAGTGATGGTGAAATTTTAAACAGAACCTTGCTCTGAAAAATTTCTTTTCCTTAGAGATGTCCATCAATCATTTCTTTAAATATTGTCTACGAATACGAAAATACCCTTGGGAAGTGACACTGATGACAAATTTTGTGAGATACTTTCGAAAAGAAACAATGTCTGTAGTATAAAATCTCTTCTGGAATTCTGGGAGAATTTAACAAAAATCGGAATCCTTCTAAATTTATTGGGAAGCAGTCAAAATACCTAAGAATAGAGTTGGCGGTATCCATTTTGTTGAATTTTCAATGGCAGATAATAATCATACTTTCCGAGGATTTTGATATGACAATCGACTAAGTCTGAGGCTAATAGTCCAATACCCGGTATTGACCAAAACTGAGATTAGCAAATCCAACTAAGCCAAGCCATAATTTATATTAGATGATTTAGAAAAGATCAAATTGCATCATTCACTACGTTTGGTATGACCAAAGACCGACCATCCAGAGTCTGTATTTTATCAATATTTAAATGGAAGAAACACAGCACTTATTCAAGAGAGCGAAGAAAGGGGAGATTCAGAATGGAGCTTAGTTGAAATCAGGTGCGATAATATTTTTAAGCTTTTAAGGAAGGAAATACCATACAAGACACGCATGTCATGTTAAATATCGGAAAAAAAGAACTATACTACAACCAAATCCGAACTTGGTCAAGACGGTCTTGATTAAACCCTAGATTTTATTCAGCCACCTCACTCAAGTAAGTTGCTACTGGTAGGCCAGAAGCAAAGTTTAATTTTTTTGACTAAAAAATGTGGTCAGGCGTGAGTAATTCCATTCTAGTGAGTTCTGCCAATTTACAAAAAAAAAATAAAGTGCACGACTGGGTCGTACGAACTTGCTCTAATGTGCTAAAATGGTTTTGGTGCTTGAAATTTTCGGAAAATGCATTGAAAAAATCATATGAAATTTTATTAATCACTTAAAAATCAATAGTTAAAACTTTTTTTTGGAGAAAATGAAGTAAGCCATCAGATTTATTTTGTTTTTTTAAATTTTAAGGAATTTTTTTTTTTAAAATCGTTCGACCAGTTTTTTTCAAAAAACGGTTTTTTTTTGAAAAACTTTTCGAAAAAATATTAGAAACTTTTTTTGAGTATGCCAACTTCTAGAACTTTCTAGTTTTTATCAGAAAAATAAAATTTAAAAAAATTGAGCAAACCGTTTTTGGAAAAGATAAAAAAAAATAAAAAAATTTTAAACTTTTTTAAAAAACTCAAAAAAACTTTTTTTGAAAAATTGAAAAATTATATTATTTCGTCTATAAAAAGACTCCTATATTAAAAATTTCATCGACATTCGTCAAGTGGCTTACGAGAAAACCGGATTTCAAAAAACCGGTCCTATGGGAGGTACCGTTATAAGACTTTCCCTGAAAAATCTATTCCAACCAAAACATATAGTTTGCACAGAAAACATTACCCAGAAAGTTTTATCAAAATCGTAATAGCCGTTTTCGAGAAAAAATAATTTTTCACTAAAAATCGTATGGTAGGTACCGTTAGTTTTAAAGCTAGAATGCTAATTCCAAAAACCCCTCTGTAGGACGTCATAATAATACTATATACCAAGTTTGAAGCAAATTGCTCCAGCCGTTTAGGCTGTAGGTGCCGATACAGACGGACGGACAGACAGACAGACAGACAGAATTGTCGGACCCACTTTTTTAGGCTTCTCGATCATCGTAATGTTATGTCTGGTTGTCCAAAAAAAAATTTTTTTTTACGAATGCATAACTTGCCTTATAGTACCTACCTATAATCGCAAGTAAAAACATAAGCGAGAGCTACAGTATGTTTTCAACAAACTGTTGGATACCCTATTCTCTATATTGTTGTATGTGTTTGCGTTCGCCTCCCACATCCAGCTGCTGTTTCAGAAACAAAATTCTTCTTTAGCAGATAGAAAAAAATTCCATAACATTAATTTTGTGTGGTGTGATATTCAATTAGTGCTGGCACAATAAAAAAGTCGTGTGCCACACCCAAAGTTAAGACTTTATACTGCCAAGGCAATTGGTATGAGCTCAGTGACATTCAATTTTATTCTTGCAGATCGATTTGAACAAAACAAGACAAAACTCAAAATTTTTAAAAATTAGATTGTGGACGGAAATAGCGATTATGGGTGTTTTTAACAATTCTTGAACCACTCTCTTATACGTTACCAAGGAACTTAAATCTAAGTGTTCATCTTTTTACTTCAAAACTGCGACCGATAGTTAAAAAGCGTTAAAAAATTAAAGCATTATACGACTTCAGACGAAAACGCCCCTTAAAAGTGGGCGTGTCTTAAAAATTTGAAGCGCTAACTGAGCTTTGACCATTAGTCAGTATTTAGGCATACATATGTGTAAAACTACACCTGAAAGTTTTTAAAGGATCTTACCTGAACAAAGGTATTTTATCAAAATCACGCCTTTTAAAGTGGACGTATTGAAAAAATTTGCATAAGAAAATGTAGAGATATATTTTTCGTAATACGAACGGAAGGAATATTGGAAGTACTTTAAATTTTTGAGACTACGTTTTTCGTTCTTTCATGAAAAGTGGGCGTAAGCCACACCCAAAATTCAAAATTTTCTTTTCATACACAAACTTTTTAGTTTCTATTAAAAGACGCAAAATTTTGGCTTGCGGATTAATTATAAATACCGTTTATTTACAAAAACAATTTTTTTATAGTTTCTAGTGAAAATTGGGCGTCAGCCACGCCCAAAATCAATTTTTTGATTTCATACACAAGATGTTTATGTGCAAGTAATACCCGCAATATTTTATGTTTTTAACTTTAATATAACGATTGTTATTTTATAAAAACAATATTGAAGGTTTTGTATGAAAAATGGGCGGGGACGGACGGACATGGCTAAATCGACTAGGCTTTTGATTCTGAGTCAGAATATACATATATATTTTTCTATATCTAACGGTTTTATTTCTCTATGTAACAAACTCCACACCAAATACAATATACCCATTCTATGGAATAGGGTATAAAAAGAATCGGACCCAAATGACTAACTTGTGGTACTTCTGAGCTGTGAAGGGATTAAAAACTAAATTTTATTATGTATGATATATTTTGGAGATGTGAATATATCCAATTGATAATTCATCCAGGAATTCCTATGATGTTATGCGAGAATTGGTCAAGCAATTTTGAAAAATCCGTTGATTGGCCACCAAATGTCGACTGTTTAATGCCCTTGAGTACTTTGCATAAGGGTTAGTAAGTAAGTCAATAGCTTCTGCACTGCATGAAGTATGTTGTTGGTGACAGATTCAAATTTTGCTACTTTTTCAAATAGATTTTAATAAGAACAAAGTTTGGGAATCGGTCTGTAGTTTTCGATGTCAGATCTACTAACCATCTTTCTTTGTGAATTAACCAGACCCTAATTGGAAGAATAAAATCAGGAAAAGGAGAGTTATAATTTTCCAGTAATGAAAAGTAATGCAAATCTCGATCCTTATTAATAGTGGTATTGAAAGTATTCTACATACATCAATATTGACAGGAATCTCAATAAAATAGTTTTTGAAATGCCTTGTAAACGTGAGCTGGTTCAAGGGAATATTTGCAAATGAAGTTCACTTTCAGAATATTTTCGGCTAAGGTTCCAACGACCTTTCCATTTCAATCCAAATGTTGCGAATATGTTTTTGGGGAGCTGATTAGCCAATTTAAAAAGTACTAATAACACACTGTAACGAAGTTACACGTTTCCTTCACTGCCACCGACCGCCGGCCGCCCCCGATCGCCTCGATGCTTTTGTAATAAAAACCATCAAAAGACTACCACCGCTTCCAATCACCAAGAGGTATGCACATTACCAGCCAGTGACCATCATCACCAACCGCAGTCACAATCACCACGACGATTTTTCACAACGTTAAGTGTTTCCTCTATGGGAGCAAAACCGACCACCCCTCCGCCCCGCACCGCTGATTTGGACTACCAACCAACTCCGAACACGTATATGATAGTAACCAGCAGAAACATCCAACAAACAGAAGGAATTATTTTAGTACAAGTATTTTTAGTCTTTAATGTTATAATTCACACTTCCTTAGTGCTGAAATATTTCATAAGTATAAGCAGAATTGGTATGGAAATTCAGACTCGAACTCCCATTGGAGTACGATTCTATTTAATAGAATACCGGGAATAAGAGATCTCGAAGGTACGCTGCGGGGAATACTAGCAGAAACCTTATTAAATTTTGAAGTAAAGGCATAAGGCCATCCGTTTCTTGTCGTGGGGCCAAATTAAGTAGGGTTCTAATATTGTCGTGGAGCGCTTCCTATCAAGGAATCTCTATAGCCCAAGTCAGATTATTGTCTTCTTCCTGTCAGGAATCCCTACATACCAAATCCGATTCTTGTCATGGAGGAAACTCCACAGACCAAATTAGTAGGAATCGCTTATTGTCGTGGAGGAAACTCTACAGGCCAAATTATTAATCCGCTTCATGTCGTGGGGTTGCTGCATTGGTAAGCTTCATCACAGACCAAATTTAGTAGCATTCGTTTCTTGTCGTGGAGCGCTTCTTTTCAAGAATCTCTACAGACCTAAAACCGATTATTGTCGTAGAGGCAACTCTACAGACCAAATATAGTTGGAATCGTTTCTTGTCGTAGGGTAAACCCTACAGGCCAAACTATTTAAGCTATTATTGTTTAATATTATAATATACAGCGAATTATTATCTTAGTTTCTATTGTTACGGACATATGAAGTAACCTGTTAAGAATATTCTGGCAAATAAAAAACATTGTTATTTCGGAATTCAACACTCTTCAACCCTGAGTTTTCGCTTTCTTTATGAACAACCCTGGACTTCGACGAGCTTACCTCAGCCTGAGTATAAAAAAAAGCATCACAAAACCAAAGGAATATTTTTGGTTCTTCTAATAGGCAGATATTTTCCTAATATGCGTAAGGCGTTTGTACAGAGTTCAAGAGACTAGATCGTTTTTTAATGAAACCATAAAAACTATCATTGAGCAGTAATTTCTGTCGCAATCGCTGCTTGCTGGTTGCTTCTGATATGTCTTCTTTGATTTATATATTAGCTATTAGAACGAAGTCCCGAGCACCAGATGGCACTACTAAAAAACACCGTCATTAGAGAAGTATAGACTAGATATTTCAACACCACACACCGATTGAAATAAATTTTAGGAGATGGTCCATTTTCAGGCGAACAAAGATGAATATGGTATCAAATGAAAAGTTTTTATGAGCTCGTTCCAAAATCGCTCGAGCGGGTTTCGGGATTTTTGAGATCAAAGTTGATTTAAAAAAAAAAGTGGAAGAAAATTCCACGTGTGCTTTGCTTATAAATATATTTTTTTTTGCGAAAAGCGCTGCCAAATAACAAACAATTAAAATACTTAACTTTAAACATCTGAATTAAAAATATCAAACAAATATCTTCAAAGCTTTTGTGAATTTTTTTAAGAATAAAAAACACATCAATGTAAACAAGAATTCTTAATTAAAAAACATTAAATAAATAAGAGGAGATTTTTTTTATCGATTTTCACTGTTTTCAATAAAAGTTTCGATTTTGGATAAAAAAGAGATTTTTGTGTATAAGAATAAATTAAAATTAATGCTTTATTAATGCCACTCACACCAAAGTTATTATTATTAAAGCTTTTGGACCATTCACGATTTAAAAAATGCATTTTTGAATTGGTTTTTGTTACTCACTTTATTTCACTCTGAGCAAGTTTTTGTGACAATTCAAATTTATTTTTAAATTATTTAAAAACAAAATAGGTAGGGATACTTTGTTTTTAAACAAAAATTCAATTACTTAACTGTTTTCCATAATTAAGTCAAAATGCGACACAAATAATATGAAGTTCTTTTAAAAAACAAAAATTTCCAATAAAAAAACAAAAACACACATCAGTGCACTTAGAAAATGTTGTTTTTAAAAAATATTTCTGCGATATTTTCCCGGGCAATTAACGCGCGCAAACCGTTAAATATCTCGTCCGAGACCGTGAATATGAATACAAAAGATATACGTTCCGTTTCTGTAGTATCCAGCATTCGGACTGAATCTTTTTCGCTTTCAGCACTCGGCAATCTCTAGCAGGGATGGCCTTTATAATGATCCGTAGTTGTTGGAGATGGCTGGCTGGCTCCTGCTGACATTCGGAAATCAAGTTGGAAATGAAAATACGAATTTTTTTTTTTTTTCATTGATATTTATTTTTTTAACAATTTAAACAAAATTGGCTGTTTTGAGTGTCTTAATTTTATTACTCTCCGGCCATAAGGTAGGAATATTTAGATTGTGTATATTTTTTTTGTTGATATTGAGAAGATTTTCTCACACCTCGGAATCGTATATAATATACAAAAACTGTGTTGTGTTTTTTTTTTCAAGAAAGATTCGAAAGTATCTTTTTTTTTGTCTGCGATGTGATTTGTGAATTCATCGCTCATTTATTTGGGATTTTATGTTGTCTCCCCCAAGATACAAAAAATGGCAAAAAAAAAAAATCCCAGAATGTGAGAAAGATATCTGACGTCAGGTTCGGTTGGATGCGTTGCTGAAAGAAGAAGTCGATGTAGACGATGTAGACTTTTTGACTGATAGGATGTTTGGATAGAGGAGTTTGTTTTTAGAAACACACGTAATGTATTCGAAAATGTGTGGGCGAACAATTTTCCTAATATCGAATGATATCTGTCACTTAATAAAAACTCTGACAGGTTCTAAGGTTATTATGATAAAGTTAAGCCCCGGCAAGGTCATGATTATGGCCCATGAGGGTGATTTGTGATGATTTTGATATTCTGTACAACTAATAGGACATTAAAGGTGACACGTCATCAAGATGATATGTTATTAAGCAATATTAGAATTGATTCAACTTTTGAAACATGGTAGAGACTACAACTAATGGAATAGTAATGCTTCAACAATTATTCTATGACTTTGATTTGAAAGCATTTCAAACCCTGATTCCGAGGCAAACGGAGTTACCAATTATCTGGTCAAACATCATTTGAAGTTTAACTCGAGCTTGATTTCCATATGAGTCTCTATTCTTGACAGTACAGAGTACACCCAAACTTATGTTTGACCACTTGCTTAATGGTTTTATAACCATCAAGATCAATTCATATTTTCATGGATTTCAAAGCTATTCTGTTCACCAAATTCAAAGGACCGTACGACAGTGAGGAGAGCTATGACGTTAAATGACCAGCTTCAGAGTTCTTGGTAAACAGATATGTCTTATCAGGATGATGTTGTAAGATCCTCGTAGCTCCCTCAAAATGGGTAGGCTTTCTATTAAAATCTGCATAGATATTGGATATTCTTCTATTCGGATGAAACATTTCTTGAGGGATTCGAAGAAATCGAACCTACTATTTATGGTCAAATGCTTTGTTATAAGACGAAAAAACATTAAGCAGAGAAGATATAACTATGAAATATACGGATATGTTGTACAGCGCCATAATCCAAGCTAACAACGCTCTAGCTCGTAAAATCTTTGACGCCATAACAGAATGAGTTAGGTTACGTTAGGCTAGACAACGAGCCGGCTGGAGAGGTATTCAGTGAGGCTTAAGATAAAGAGTACCACGCTTTGAAGCACCATCGCAAAAAAAAAGAAAACTTAACATATGCAATGATGATGGGTACCTATACAATGTACGAATACTTTAGTCCCTGGAATCTTACTTCCAACCTCAACTTCAATCAAAAGTGATGTTTCCAAGAGAGAAGACAATTAAAAATATGAAAGTTTGAAGAAGGTAGTATAGGTACATAATCCAATCTGAATTACAAAAAAGACATATAATCACGATCATATTAGAATTAGAGGGTAGGGTGGGGCACTTTTGACGAGGGGGCACTTTCGACTTCTTTATAGTTTCAGATAAACAATTTGTCATAACAGAAATATTTTGATGACAAATAAACATGTATAAACATGTATGCACCACACTCGAATCCTCACAGTTCTTGTTGTGGTTATACCTGTTGCTGTGTTTTTATGAAAATTTGTGTAATATTGCTTGTGTACGGGGTAAGTTAGTGTTTCGACTTTTTTGTTTCAAACTTCTGTTATCTCACTGTTAAATGATTGTGCTATATATAGCTATATATATATATTTAAATTTTTTATAATAATTATTTCAATTACTTTTGTACCTAAGTTTTGTAAAAAAAATAAAAAAAAAAAATAATAAGAAGTATAGGATAGGACACTTTTGATTAAGTACATGGGGCACATTCGACCATTAATTATTAAAAATTATTTCACTCCATATTTTCCTTGATAGTTTTTATGAATTTTAATGTAAACCTGAATGTTTCACATCTGCCGGGCGTCCCGTAACGGCTAATTTTTTTGTTCTGTATTTTAAGTTTAATGATATAAATTGATATTCATGAAAATAATGTAGGTAGGTACTATAATTTAAACTAAACAGTTAATTTTGTGGACAGTTTTAATCAGTTTAACAGATTTTATAACCAAATTGTATAGTTTAACAGTTCTAACCAATTGTTAAAAGGTTCAAGGTCTCACTGCAGTTAAAGTGGTTCAAAGTTGAAACTTAATTCTTCAAGTTAGTTACTTTTTAAACTTTTAGAAAAACCTGTGTGTTTCTATTAGAAAGTCGAAGCAATTTTCTATCAAAATGTTTTTCCAAAAGCCTCGAAATTATCAATTATTTATCCTTATTAATTCGCACTTATTAAATCAATCATCATCAATAATGCCAAGTTACATCATACGATTGATTACTTCTACTTTAATGGATGTTGCATGTTAACAATAAAAAGATATACCTTGGAGAATATTTTCCCAAAGCAAATATTACAGAGCGTATACTTTCATAATAATGAAAATTTTCAAATACATACTATGGTTCACAACACAAAATGTTCAAAAACAGAAAAACAAATATTTTTAATTACCATATGAACCAACGACGGACGCCATAGCTGTGATGTATCCATGATGTAACGTAACGTATGTAATATGTTATGTAATTTTGATGAAATGGACGCAACGACCAAATTGATGGTTTGGTGGGAAATTACATATACACTATGTATTTATAATTTATTCCTCTCGTGTATCTATAACATTTTTCAGATAACTTTGTCAGTTAATTCATAAATCATAACTCCATTGGTCACTCGTTGATGATGATGATGACCAGGATACAATACAATCCCAAAGAGTAGATATGCAATAAACATATGCACATCATCCTTTTTAATATGCCTGCGTGTGTTTTTGATTTTCGATTAAAATTTGTTCCGCGATGTAATGTTGATTTTGTTGGAAAAGTCATTGAGCAGAAATTTTGCTGCAACACATCAACATCAACACATTTGAGTATTTCTTCTTTTTTTTTCATTTTATTATAGTTTTGTTTAAAAAAATTATGAAAAATGTTCTCAGAATGGTTTGCACAATAAAGTTGACTGATATTTTTTAAAGTAACAAATACAATTGATAACATAATTATGGGTTTGTTCTTAAAAACAGATACAAATTGTGAAGCAAAAATCTTGATTTTTAGAGAACAAAAATTTTTCTCTAGTTCCATTTTGTATCAAAACTGATTTTTTAGTGCACCACTTTAGTTATTTTATTTAAAATGATGTTTAACGGAATCAATTGAACGAATTGAATAAGAATGTATAGGTAAGTCCAATAAAACTTTAAAAGCGTCAATTACTTCCTTTGTAAATAAAACAAATTTCGGGAGACGTCAATGACATTTCTTAAAAGTTGGAGCTACAGATACAGACTTCAGCAAGGCTTTCTGTGTTCAGTATGTCATAAGTTTGAAGATTTCGGTATTCGTTCAGTTCAGGTCTTCTTCTATGGATCGATTCCAAGACGGTATAGAATAGACTGCAAGAAGTAATATTGAAGAACATTATGTTCTTCGAATTTCAGATCTGTTGGAATTTAGTCAGTCTTCAGTCTTTTCTTACCACAGCCTCGCAGTATACCTCAGAAATGATGTTGCTTGCCAGCTATTACCACAATATGGTTGTTTTCCATTATACTTACCGTGGAACCGTTGCTATTGGTGATTTCAATGTATTAATACAATTCGAAGTGGATTCGCTATTCTAACCAAACCAGACCCGAAGGCAGGCCGAGATTTTTACTAAGTTAACCAACTCTAAATTGACTCAAGGTTTACATGACTATGAGTACCGCATGGCAATACAAGAAAGCCTAAATAATTTTGTACTCGATAGTGACGAAGACTAAAGTTTGATACTTTTGAACTTCTTTAAGTGTTAAACTTATGAAATAATGAGAAAAGTTCATTATCTAATGGCTAAGTCACGGTATGATGAATATTAAGTGCAATACTTTGATGTATTCATTTCCGCCGCAAAGTTCAAATTTACCCTATTTTATTTTGAAGTCCAAGTTTTTTTTAATGAAAGTTGGGAATAGTTGTTACGGTAAGATTTACCGCAACAAAAATCATTCTTTTGGTTCTTAAAACCTGGTCAAATCGTGTGTTTTTGGCACGGTTCAACTCTCAATATTTGTTTCCGCTCCATTTCAACCATTCCTTTTCTGACCCACATTTTGAGTCCGTTGTCCTCTGGGAGTTTTGAGAGTGACTCAGAGAGGATAACAAAGCAGGTTATTTTCAATCGGGTTGAGCCAGCGGACGAGCTGGAGACTTGCCCGCAACGTATTCTAATTTAATCGTGCTGAGCCAGCGGATGAACTGGAGACTCACACGCATCAGTCTATCGTGCTGAGCCAGCGGACGGGCTGGAGACTCGCACGCATAGTAAAGAAAGTGATGAAGCTTTCCAACGAGTTCGAAAGAGGAGCCCACAACATCACAACAATGTGTGGATTATAATCACACCTACATAAATTTAGAATGGCCGAGTGCCCACCGTAAAGTGTCGGATATCAAAGAAAGATCGCAATGATGTGTTTTCCCCTTTTTTAATTTTATCTGCGCGGAGGTCTACGGAATGATTATTCTTGTTTATAAATCCCACCATTTTAGTTGGAAAATGGTTAGGATTCCTTCCAACAAAAATATTCTTCTCAAAGCAATTAGTTTGGGCCGGTTTGGGCTGGGGACTTTGCGCGTTGTGTTGTATAATTGACATTATACGGCTGAAAACGTCCACTGAGTTTACGAGGATCGCATCCTCAACGCATAGGATCGCGTGCAATGGTTGTATCACCGCTCTCAGTCGCACGTCTCTGCATATATGGGCGAGATGCTGCTGTATGACTGAGACAAGAACACCACCACGCAAAAGATCCGAAGAGGATGGCTATATGGTCGGGGCGAAGTGGACAAGCCAAGCCTCCATTTTGAATGACAATTCAATTTTGGATCTGATAAAAAAAGGAAGAAATTTTTGAAATTTAGAAAAAAGAGAAGTGAAATTGAGGAGAAATATTTGGAGTTGTAGAAGAAGAATCGTTAAGGAAACTCTTGGAAGCGTTTGAGAAGAATATCGTTGTTGGAGGATTTTTGAAGAAAAGCTAAGTATTTCTGTGTCTGGTGGTGTCCAGAAATTTTGGCTTGTTAATTGTTTGTTCAATTTGTTTTTTTTAATTCGTTTTGTTTGTGACCCTATGTGGGGCAAACAAATTGATATAAAGTAGACCCTCGCTGAGCAGTCGGGAGGTAGCAGCATAAAAAAGGCTGCAATTGTTATTGTTGTTGCACTTTACTTTTTTTTCTTTCTCTAATTCTTTTTTTTGACGTTTCCATATCATTCATTATCGATTTCAACTTTCGGTGCGCTGGCTGCGCAAATTGTTTGTTCGTTTTTATTTGCTATTTTGTTTATTTGTTTGGGATTCGATTAATCCCAAACGTGGTTTTTAAGTTCGTCTTTTAATAATAATTAGCTAATCATCCTAAAGAATAAATAATAAAAGTGCACCTAACATAGTGATTCAGAAACCAAAGTACCAATCTTCCCGTGGAACATTGTTTTTAAGAGGTTTTTTCAACACGCTTACTTTAATAAATATATATTCCCTGACTAATTTTCGCATTTCTTTTGCAAGGAATGCCTATTTCTGATCGTGATGTAGTTGACAACAACAAATACTGCTTATTTAAGGTCAGTATTGGCGTGCTGTCAGGGGATCTCTTTTTTTTCCATATGTGAGTGGAATTACTTTACACTGTATCGAATAATTAAAATACAATTTCATTTAAAAAAATGTTCTCATTTACCCCAAATTCATGTTTCCATTTACCCCCGACCATATTTCTACTGGGCTAAATAAGAACACTTTAAATATGAGAAACTATAACTACTTATTACTAGAATCTTACAGACTAGATTATTGCTTTTCATTCACCTTTTTATTTAAACACACTAAAAAACAAAAATATTTGAACAATTAATTGATTGTCTTTCACTTATTTGAGAAACATTGACTTTGAAACAGAAATTTCAACTAGAAACTGAAAGAAAGGTATAATGCACCGGTTGCACGAACATTCAAAATGTATGGCTACTACGGCAAAAATAACTGACGTTTCCATTTATCCCAAGCTACCCTAACAGAGCCAATTCGTCTGAAGAGAACTTGAAAAATCAGTAAAACTCACATTTAAGAAACCTGCAGCGTATAATGAACTCATAGAATTCCATCATCATCATGACCTATTTTAGAATTATTAACCGTTTAGAATGTAGTGATTCGAAAACACAGTGCTGTCTTCTGTAGTATAACCTACCCCCATACTACTATCATACGATTTTTCTTTTTTATGTCTTTGAATGAAAAACCACTCTCTGCGAAAGAAGACAATATTTGTCAAAAGATTAAGTACAACGGAAACATTTAGTTCTCTAGAACATCATTGAAATGTTACTTGTCTCACGTTGTACTTATCGCTTCATTTATAATCAATGCTCCAGAAAAATAGCCCGACCCGTGTTGATCGCTTTAAACGATTTTCCCTTTTAATACTCGCATTGCCAGGCAAGCCCATCTATTTAACCTCGATTCTAATTTCGGATTTCCTGTTTGTAGTCCCAGAAAGTTTTTCTGTCATGTAATGCCTTCCTTCGATTGTGATTTACCGGTTTAAAAAAAAATGTTCATCGCTATCTCCTATTATCTTCTATCCAAATTTAATAAAAGCTCTTACTGAGTTGATTAACAATTAGGATATTAATAACACTTTGAGTGTATATAAGGTGTTCCTCAGGGTAGTAATTTTGGGCCATTGATGTTTATAATACTTTTTGATGAATTGTCAGCCACTTTGGCTGATGTAAGTGAGTCTGTTTAGATAAAAGATTTAGGGATTTTACATTCGACGAAATATTTTTTAATCTGTTGAGCGAATATCTCGAAGAAATTTAATTCAATAAATCAGCCAATAATACACTTATTTCCAATGGCATTCTGTGTTATATCCTATTTTCATTTCTGTTAAATTTAATGAAGTTTATGGGTGAGAATTTAATTGATTCACCACAACACCGCTACTGCCAACTGCACAATTTATTGCAGGTGGTGCAACATCATCATCATCCATTACCATCAATATTATGTACTTCTCTACACGAGTATCTGTTAGGCATTATATTGACTTTCACTGTTGCACGATGTCTTAGTCCTTGAGGATATCAAATAATAAGCTTACATCACATTAAATGTAACCGAAGGCGGTGTATGTATTCGATAGTATTTCGGATTAATTGAATATATTCGTAGCCAGCAGGATTAAGTTGAGCAAATTGTGTGGCTTAGCACATGCATTAGCATAAGGTAAGATTAACTCAATGGCAGCCAAGAGTCATGCCTCATTCCTTCTGTTTCTATCATCCAAATCAAAAGGAAGGACTATGTAGTGTATTGTAGTGTAGTTTGTAGTTCGTAGTGATACAGATTGATGTCTATTTAGCATCAGAAATACGTAGCATCGTATCCTCTCCATAATAAACATGATTTGCATTTTCGATGTGGTTGCGGCAATTTCAAGATTAATTTGTCGACATTAAATGCATTTCACACAAGTCCATGATCATATCTGGAGGATAAAGTATCGCGCAGATGGATGGTGGATTGAAATTATCCTATCTATTCTGCAAGTAGCTTCATAGAAGAATATATACATCTACGAGTTCCACTTGAATGGAGGACGAGAGACAGATGGTAGAATTATGATTAGTAACTTAATAGAGAATGTCTCTAAGGATCAGAGCAGGCATATATTTACGTGTAGTGTCAGTTCATTGAGTGCGGTGCTAATGAGATTGTTCTAAGAGATACTATATATCTAGTTAATGTTGCTTGCTTTTGACATAATAAATTCTTCGTATGATATTTGTGAAGATGTTAACATTTTTTTTTTTTCAACCCATATGAAGTGGAAATAAGATGAGAGAGTTTTTGGGTGACCATCAAATGCACTAGGTATCACTGTCATCAGAAACATTAAACAGTTAACTTATTTGTATGTAAGATGTTTGTTTTAGAGTAAATTTAGTTCAAATATTATTCCATAACCAAATATTCAAATCGAAAAGATAAATTAAAACTGTTTAAATGCTTATTTTTCGGACCTTAAAGTTGAGGTTAAGAGCTAGGAAGAGTTAAAGCTAGTTAAGTTAAATTTTCGTATTCACCCACTTAAAGCTGAAACACATTATTGCCGGTGTTCCCAGCAAAAAAAAAAAAAAAAAAAAATTAGACCTTTTAATAACCAGCATCAAATTTTATTAATAAAACACCAAAAGTCCTCAGTACAACAGAAGGCTAATCCAACATCCCTAAAGGATAATAATTGCGATTTAATAAGCTTGTTATTCCAAATGAGTGATTTCATTGTGTACGCAATTTAATTGCTATCTAGGGGGAGTTCACAAGAGTCGTATTACATGATTTGGAGTGTTTTGAGGTTTTTCCTGGCTTTCAATTTTTTGGTGGTATGTACATGTACAACAGGTTGTAAGTTTAAGTATCATCATTAAAATTGTGCCTTCATTTATTATATTTTGTCTTTAATGGTTTTAATTAATTTGAATTTGTTTAGGAATTGTTATTTCAAGTTATGTAGACAAAAAACTGTTGTTTTTGAAGCGTGAAGGCATTTAAAAGGTGTTTTTGTATATAGACCTTTAAGTTGGCAACACTGTCTTCATTGACAATAATTTTGTCATAAATGCCATGTGATTCATATTTAGTTTGGTTTATTTATTTCATCATGAATTGACTGACGCCTGAACAATGCATGGAAGTTCGATGAATGGACTTGAAACGAAATATCGATTTTCACAAGAAAATTTTGTTCATGGGTGAAACTCATTTTTGGTTGAATAACTACGTCAGCTAGCAAAGTTTCACCATTAACTTGAAAGGGATTAAAGGCAATGGGGAACATTATAGAGCCATGTTCAATGACTTATTTTTTTCCTCAATCGAATCGAATTCATGTGGCAAAGCTGTTGTTTCAAAAAAGACGGTGCAACATGTTACACAGCGCACACAATTGATTCGTTGAAGGAAATATTTGGTTACCGAATAATTTCACGTTTTGGACCTGTGATGCCTCCCAGATCATGCGACTTTACACCGCTAAGCTATTTTCTGTGAGGGTATGTGAAGTTGATGGTCCACACCGTTAAGCCAGAGATGATTGACGACCTCGAGATATAAATACATCCGAGGATATTCAAATCAAAATGGCAAAGAATTATCTTTTAAATATATAGTCAATTATGAAATAATGCAAAATTTAAATGAATCGGAAAAAAATTTCACTTAGAAACTTTTATAGAAGTACCGTTATTTTTTTTAACGGAGAATACGAATTCCTAGAACCAGTTAGAAGTGTTCTATATTTATCTATTTTCCCGAAAGAATCCCAAAGTGTAGAAAGAACTAGTGGAAATTTAGCTAAGACATGAAGTACAGTAAAGGTCCTAGTAAAGAGCTGCGCGGAATTTTTTGTCAGATATTTTTAAAGGCCGATTCGTTATTGTATTCTGTTTTTAAGGAAACAATAAGCTTAGTAGTCCTTTATCTGAATCCAAAAGTATTCAAGTTTACAGCGAATCGTATCATGGTCAACATTGTCATATGCTCTAGAAAAGCCAGGTAGACAACAAAATCTGATAAACCTTGTCAAAGCTCTGCAGTAGATCTTCAGTTGTTAAAGTAGAATTATAGCCCTTCCTAAACGGGTTCATCAAAAAGAATATATACAAAGATGTCTCCTTTGTTTTAATACAACAATCGCAGGAATGGTAGGTACCTTTATCGGCATGAATCTTTGAAAACTCCAAATTTGCAAGTTTAAACAAAAATTCAAAAATTTGGTCCTTCGCACCGGACTTTTACTAAGTTTAAAAATTTAAGTATAAAATAAAAAAGCAGTGTCTTTTAATGAGTTGTAATCAAATTAAATTTTGATATACATACTTAAGAAACAGAAACCATCCGAGATGGGTGGCAATAATGGTCACACAGTCTATGCTATTGAGCATACATAGACTAAACATCGAGTACAGTAAGGTAAGTCCTGCAGAAAACAAAATACATTTCCAGCAAATGTGTGGAAAAGAAAATTGTTTTAAAAAATGTTTGTCTCCAAATTCGCATAAAAAACGATAAAGAAATGATAAAAAAGCACTCGAAAGGAGGCAAATTCCAGACTTAGAGTTTCAGTCTTAGTGCCTATAAGACAAAAGGCACCCATCTCAACAAAAAAAAAAAAAGCACCGCCGCAATTCACAGGAGGTAAATTTTGGCAGGGGAGTTTGTCATAATATTTTTCTGCTTTCATTTCAAGTGCTTTTCAAAAACAAACAATTTTCTGCAATCATGCATTTTATGTATCAACCATTGACTTTTACTTTTCCTGTCAGAAGTTAAATTTTTTTTTCATCTCTTTTCAGGTTTCCTCTTCAAAATAAGTACTTAATTTCTATTTACTGTCTCTTGCAATAATTGAAAAAAATATCCTTTTTTCATCAAAAACTCTCTCCACAATTCCATTCCTTTATTTTTGCTCAAATGGAATGTACAGTGCCAATCAGAAATGCAAACAAGATGATTTTCCTTTTTGGCACTCAATTCAATTATTCAGTTAGAAAATTTGCTCAGGTTTATCCAACTACTTCTTCCATCACAAGAGTTGCAACACAAAATCTAATCCTTTTATTTTGTGTGTACCCATATCCCTGGTGGTTTGGAACAAGCTGAGTGAAACATCTTCATCCACTTAAGAGCTGGAAACCCCATCGTCATCGTCAACTTCAACACCTTCACCATCTATTTCAACCGCAGTTCTCAACAAACCAACCAGAAGCTGTTGCTAATGAAAATTTTCCAACTGATTTAGAGCACCTCAAAGGTGATTTCAAAATGTGGTTTCTCCACAAAGCCACAACTCTCCGTTCTCCGAACACCCTATACAGCAACCATAAGTACTGTTGCGGCAGAGTCCTTGAAGTTCAAAAAAAAAAACCAAGTCCTCCATTGCATCAACGACACCATCACACCATAGTCATCCAGCGCAGTGAGTAGTGCGATGATGAAAGTAAATTTATTTTTATTTCATCGCAGCATCACCATCACGCTCCATGAATGCTGCTCCCTAGTCCCCACCTTACCCTACTCTCTCGTAAAATTGTAAAAAAGAAAGCGAATCCGTTTGTAAATTACAAGCCGTGATGGCATGAAGTTGCTTTTTTCTTTTTTTTTTTTTTTGCATTGTATTTGTCTTTTCCATCTCTCAAGACCTGAAAAGAGGTTCGTTGTGCTAAGATCTGAAATGGAATGGCTTCGAGCAAGCAAATAAGGACGAGGATGGGAATGGGGACGCCCCAATGCGAATTGCCTTGGGGAATCTCTTGTGTGAGTTTCTTTTCAGCTTCACTTTTTCTTGGAATATCAAATTCAATGACAACACGGCCAGCAACCACTTCAACTCAATTACAGTCCACTGTTAACTTTTTAATGCCGAAGTAAAGCTGAAGCCCGGAAGAGCTAACTTGTAGCTTGCTGTAGTTACATTTTAACCCTCTCTCTCTGTCTTTCTCTCATCCTTGTGTCGTCCTTAAATTTAGTTTTTTGTGCATCGTGTTTCTTTTTGGAGGTTGTGAGGAGGGTATTGAATAGGTTTAAAATTAATTTGGAATTAACAATTTACAAAAAATAAATTAAGGACTTGGTGAGTGTACGAGAGCGAACAAAATGGCGGAAAAAACAGTAGTCAAACACCATAAAGGTACAACAATGACTCGAGATGCTGTAAAGGCCTATCCTGACCAACGTTCCTAAATAAAAAGTAGGTACAATACCAGGTACGTCATGACATGGGAGCCATAATAACACTGATGGTCGTCCTTCTTGAATCAACTTGACTTGAACTGATTGCATTAACCTGGTTGCATCACAAAATACACCCGAAGCATTCTCGAGGGGGTTTAATGTGTTGCAGAAACATTTCCATTAAGCCATGACGACAACTACTACGATGACGACAACTATGACGACAGTGACTTTCCCTATACACGAGGATACCAGTTCTTGCAAACAAAATCATTTCCCTGAGCTTTCATGGAACTCTTCAAGAACATGTACATTGTTCTAGTTTGCCCCAAAGGATAATGACGACACAAGGAAGAATAGGCGGGGGAGGAGGCACCAGCACCAGCACTAGGACTGGCACTGTGCTGTAATGTTCTGTTGAAGCTACAAATTTGAAATCTTATACTCGAGTTCTTCCTGTGGTACCTTAATTTTTTTTATGTAAAACGTGCTAAAGCTAAGGAAACTTTTCATTAGTATGTTAACGAAAGAAATACAAAAAAAAAAGGAAGAGAAAGAGGAAAAAATGGAAAATGTATCACGGGTCCTGGCATGAATTACTACTTCTGCAATACAGGACTCTCGTTGTTGTATAGTAATGGCGTTGGAGATGGCAGTGGTTTACTTTTTTTTTCTACTGTTGCTTGCTGCTTAAAGGACTCTTCTTACGTTTGATGTCATAACTTGTTTTGAGTTCTTAATTTATTTTAAGACTTCTTTTCTTCCATTTTTTTTTTAATTCTACGAGTAAAAATCAGTTTTCTAGACGACCGACGACGACACTAACTGTTGTAGGAATGTAATCTTTTTTTTTTATTTATATCTTGCTACAGCGAACAGAGAGTCCTTGCTATCGTCGTAGTATAGTCGTAGTGTGGTATAGAAATGAGTGATCATTTTAGTTTCAACAAAGAAATAATGGACTTTTCAGGTATTTTGTGTAATTTGAGATTGTGGAGACAAAAGGTATGCAATTTTGAGTAAATTATAAAGTAATCCTCTAACTAATGAAGAACTGCCTTCAGACAATTTGAATTCCCAGGTACAGAAATGGAAAAGTAGGACACTCGCTTCTTCCTTTCAAACGCGTTTTGCCTTGGTAGGTCTATATAGGTATGCCAAATGCGGAGCTCTGTAGTATTTTACTTTTTCTAATCTTTTTTAATTCTTATATCAACAAGGACTTTTTTGGGTAACAGGTGAAATGGCATTTGTGGCTTGAAATGAGTAAATGGATTCTTTGGAACTGAACTAAGTTTGGATAAAAGCATTATGGTGGTTAGGGAAATGTGATTGAGGAAGATTAATTTTTGTTTTTGCTTTGTTCTATTTTAAAGGATGAATGCTCCAGGTGGAACTTATTTGTTTTATAAATATTTTTATTGGTTTTTTTTTCTTTTTAATCAAAAAAAATAATTTATTTTAGTTTCAATCAAAGGTGACTTCATGTTCAGGCATTTAAGGATACAAAATTTGTATACAAAAATATTAACAAAAAAAAAATACCAACAATTCAAAGAAAGGCTAAGATTTGAGTGATGTATACTCTCAACCATTCAGCGCCGGATCTAGGATTTGTTCAAGGGGGGGCAAAAGTTGAATTTGGCGCCCCCCCCAGCAATTTTTTTTTTTAAGTTTACGTACAAAACATGAACTCATATCGTTAACCTGTTGTTATCTTTATGCTCTAATGCTTGATGCTGTTGACATTAGCTTATGTACGATACATGTCATAAAAGTCTGTGTGACCCAACCTAAGAAAATAAGGTATTGCTAAGGGTTCTTGTGTTACTGATTACTCAAAATGCAATCTTGGCGTATGTGCAAAATAAAACCTTTGGGTTATGTGCCATAATCCAGATTGATTTGATAATTTTTCTATTTCAATAAACGACAGCGGAGAACCTGCTAATGTTGTTCATACAAAGTTAAAAGGCTGTATGCTTATTTGTGATTCTGTCCGGTATTTTGATTGCACATTTAACTTTTACTCACCGATATACAAAATCATAACTAATCCATAGAACAGCTTTAGTGAAATAGCTTAGTAGTACACAACAAAAATTCTTTTTCATTTTTACTTGCTCTATAGGGCAAGTATTGGTTTCGTGCAGAAAAAAAAATCTCGAGGTTTTAATCAAACATACGATGATAGAGAAGCCCAAAAAAGTGGTTTTCGCCATACCATCCGTCGGTCTGTCTGAGCGTCTGTGCGGTTGTGTTGATGTGCGCTTTTTCATGTCATGCTACAGCCTAAACGGCTTGACAGATTTTCTTCAAACTTGGTATAAATAGCAGTTTGAAGAAAAACCTTTGTCGAGATTTTTTTTATTTCGTATTAGCCCGGCTCAAACTGGTACCTTTCATGTAACGGTTTTTTTCATTTTGAATTTGCTCGAAAACGGCTCTAACGATTTTGATTAAACTCAGAATTTAACTTACCTAAGATATTTCTAACAAACTATCGTTTTTCGTTTTTGGCTTAAATGGTGGTAACGAAAATCTGGTTTAAACGGCTTTTTTTAAATGGCCGTAAGTTCGCAACGACTTGATTGAATTGACTCAAACTTCGTTTGGCATCGTTTTTTATAGTGTTCTATAGGATGGTTGTGTAAATTTTTCAGTGAAGGCTTTCTAAATGGTAGCTCCCATACAACGAGCCGTTCAGTTTCAGCCAACTTTTTTTGGTTTTTTCTAATTTGCTCAAAAACGGCTCTAACGATTTTGATTAAACTTTGTGTGTTATATTCTTTTAGAGTTCTTAAGAGAACAACGTTTTTTTGTTTTTGGCAAGAAATGCTAATAACGGAGATCTGGTCTTAACGTCCTTTTTTCAAATGGCCATAAGTTGTTAACGGTTGTATCGAATTCAAACCTAGCGCCTTTACGTTCTCATTTTTGTTTCGTCTACGTCACGAACACACATCGCCCTTGCATTTTTGTTTTGTTTTGCGCTCTACGTTACGGACACACATGCCAAATGGGAAGGTCATATCTGGTTTGCTGTCAACTTTTGAACTATGCTTAACTGGCTGCGCAAAATGGTGAAGCTGCAGCAGTAGCACTTAGCGTCGGAGTAAATGTCAAAAAAAGTAGCTCACTAAGCAGCATTCGCGAATACAATGGTGTAGCACTGAATTCAAACAAAAATCGTGTCCGCCATTCCGTTTGTTGTTGTTTTTCATTGCAGCACGTTCGTGAAGTTCAAATTCAGCCGACTTCAACTTCTCTGTGCGGCAGCTGCTACTTCACATTGTAGCCGTGCAATACGATTAACGTAGGTACATTTAACTTTGACATGCTACGTCCTACAGCTGCAGCTTCACCATTGTGCGCAACCAGTTACGGCGAACAGATCTTTGTTTATATGCAAGACCGCTACGTGGAACTGCACTACAATAATTGAAATGCACGTATTCCTTGTATGAAATTATATGAATAAAGTCGCACTAAACTACATTGGAGCTGCATTTTAGTGCCAGTAAACTATTGGTAGTCTATTCAACTATTGCAGAGCTGTTTGCTGTACCGCAAAAAGGGATTTTCCTACATTTGTGACTCTCTCTTATTCTTATAGAGTTTTTACACTAAGCTGAAAACACGGTTTTTGTTGAAAACCCCCAAAAACCTGAACGAAAACACAAGTTTTACCACACATTTTTGCTAAACGCAAGTTTTCGAAAACAACTAGTTTTAAATAAAACCTGTCGAAAACTTGTTGGAATACAAAGCAAACACACCTAAGTTTGTTGTGATTCTTTCAGAACACACCTCAGTTTGTTTCGATTCTTTCCAAACACACCTAAAAAGCGCATAAACGTCAAAAAAAATCAATCATAGCAGCCGAAAATATTTTCGTTTCAAAATTTGATAGTCAGTTGTAAAAATTAGGTGAAATGTCAAACGAAAACTTGAAAAGTCCGGTGTGAATGATTTTCAGGTTTTCGTAAACTTTTAGCTGAAAACCGGGTTTTCGGCTCGGTGTGAAAACCCTATTACTCTTACTTTTTTTTGCTCATCTTTTAATTTTGCTCCCTTCTGAAGGGCAACGAATTTGTTTATCATTTTCAAAAGTTGAAGACCTTTATTTTTTTGTTACTCTCGTTTCTCTCTTCATCTTCCTATTTGTTTAAAGGGCGACGAAAGTGGTTCATTACATATTTCTTTTATATTTGGAACGAGAAATAAATAATAAACATTGCATTACTTTGGCGCCCTGTTCAAATGTTGAACACCTTTTTTTTTTTGCTCTCCTATATTTCTTCATCTTCCATTTGGCGCCCCCCAAGGCCAGGCGCCCGGGGCAAGTGCCCCCCTTTGCCCCCCCCTAGATCCGGCGCTGCAACCATTAATATGTGTGCGTTGGAACTTTGCAGGAAGGAAAGGGAGCTAGAATTTAACTCTTAACTTGAACGCTAGAAGAGATGTTTTTGTCATGATTATTATAGATTTTTTTCAAACTCAAAAATGGATAAAGAGCAGAACATTAGTTGTCAAATAAGACCAAAATGTTAGAAATAGGTAAGGCCAAAATAGATGTGGAAAAAGAGCCAGAAAAAAAATTGGAAATAGTAATAGAAAATGTATATATTCTGGCCTTATTTCCAAGTAACGTTTTGTAAAAAAGACATGCGCATGCACAGGATCTTCCTCTCGAATCCAGCAAACCTTTTCATGTATCTACGTTTTTGATGCCGTGAACCATATCGGAGAGCAGTATGTTAGTAGTATTGGCCTTATAAGCTGCTTGTATACCAGAATCTTCGTTGTTTGGCTAAGTCCGTTTCGTTCCCGCATCAGTGGATGTAAGTGGTGAAAGCCGAAGTTTGCTTTTCTTGGTACGAATGTAAGATGTGGGTTGAATCTAAACCTTTCGTTGAATTTGCGATTTGCACTGAATCAAACTGGATATTTCATGAATATTTCCGATGCAAGATAGTGGTAATTATAAGGCAAACAGCAAAAATGTATGGAAAATTCCATTTCATGCTAATCGCAAGTAATTGTTGCCGCCATTGTTTGTTGTTCGTATTTAATGATTATGGTGGTTTAAGGTACGTCTATGAATATAGCCCATTTTATTTAAAAAGGACTGGTCATAGTGTTACTGAGTTTTTAATACAAAAGTTTAATTTTTTTTTATCATAAGGTTCGTACAGTGTATGAAGTTTACTGCTGCTATCAACTTAAATATGACAGGATGTCAAGTCAAGATAATAAAACTGCTACAAAAACGGAGAAGAATCAGAAATAAAATGTATCCTTTAAGGCCACAAAATGAATCTTATTGGAAACTTTAAATTGATCGGAAATTTAAAAATAAAAATTCCTGCTTTTTTTAGATACATTTCCTTCCTTTTTCACGACCGACGAAGGGCCATACGCATAAGTATCTACCGAAGACATTTTTTCTTAAAATAATGTTTACCCTTTCGTATCATTAGGATCCGCATGATACGCATAACATATCATAATAATGTAAATAATGATTGAACAAACATACAATCACAATAATCAATCATTTATCATCTTACAGATCCTTTTGAGCAAACGAAGGGTATAATTTAAGCCAAGGGACACATTTCATAATGTTGTATATGTGTATTTCAATACCCCATCAATATCCTTTCAACCCTAAATATACGGCCAATAAACACAAAAGATTCCACATCCTTCAATACAACAATGTTTTCCATGTCCTTAATACACAAAGTATCTTTTTACTCATATGAATGTACGTCTATCTGTAGATACGGTACATCTTTTTATGTGGGTTGAGATTGAGAGTTCAAATATTTTTGGGTAAAGAGTTCTTTAAGATGCTATCAATAAAATACCATCACCATAATCATGGGTAACATTTAAATTCAAAGTATTTGATTTCAAGTAACTTCACAAAATCTATTAATTCACTTCCAAAAAAATTCCTGATATAAATTCTTGGATTTTTGGATCGAAAAAGAGCGTGGAAATAGCTCCAAGATGTCGGGCGGTTAAATTCATCATTATTTTCTAAAATTAAAGACAAAAGGCGAGTCTCTGTTTTCTGCCTTTTAAGGTGAAAAGGATAACGAAAAATGTAAAATCAAAAAAATTTTCTGTTTCGAAAATACTAAAAGGACTAAAGTGAAGAATTCTTTTGTGATATCGTGATTGAAGAAGGTAAAAGGTAAAAAGGTTCACAAGTCCCTTAAGAATTATAAATCATGAATAACGACAACAAGGATACACACCCAGTGTCCTACGTTTGAGAATTTTGTTTTGAATCATGCATTCAACTGCACCTTCTGGCTATCATATCGATCTATTTCTAGAGTCCTGAGTATTTCTGCTTTCAGATATCAATAGAAAATATCCATTCTACCATAAAGTTATGTCATTCAATATAGTAGGTATGTATGTAAATAGTAAAAGGATATTGCCTATTCCGATTTCGAATCCTTTTTTCAATCGAATTATTATTTAAGCTTCCCAAAAATGCTCTCAATGTCTTTATTTTTGGAAGCAAACCAATAAATTTCCCTTTATTTGAAAGGATATATTTACATTTTACATAACATCATGTTTGCCTTTAATATAAATTGAGTATGAAAATAATTGGGTATCCTTATGTTTGGCAAAGGATCCATCCAACTTACCTTCATTCAAGTAGTATCAATTTAAATCACATACCTGAAAAGAGAAGAAAAAGTCAATAACATTAGTTAGCTTTCAACAAATATGTTTTTGGGTATGTTTTGTTACACACAACAAAAGAGAATTAATAGAAAGGACGAAAAGGAATCAGATAAATCAGTATTTTGTCGATTGATGCGAAAACATCCCAAAGATATTTACGTTAAAAGATTTAATGGGCCTGCATTGAGTTATGATTATTGCACAATTTTACAGCAAATAAACCGAGTTAATATTCCGGACGAATATACAAAATAAAATTTGTCTATAGTTCGGGGAAAGTATTTTTTCGGGATAATAGATACCCTCTGTATTTTTCTGTGCCCCTGATGATTTGTGTACTGTGTAAGCAGTTTTTATGATGATCGGTTGAGAAGTTTAGGCGTGAAAGCCATAACAATGAAACAATTTAATTTACATTCAAATTTTTAATAATAAAGGGTGTTTATTTAAGAGGTATACAACTATAAAATGAAATAAAACACAAATTGTAGGATTGATTGCCATAAAATTGACTTTATTTGAAAGATGCCATTTTAATTCAAATATGGTTTCGTCTGGCTAGGATGTAGTTCAATCTTGAGTTTCAATTTCCGATCAAACAGTATTTGGGAACGTATTTCGACAATAACACTGCAATAGTTGTTTTCCAAGTCGTCTTCACTTTACATACCACCAAAGAAAATAGTCAAGCGGTGCTAAATCGCACGATTTAGGAGGTCAACTCAAGGCGATCCAATTCAGCAACTTACGCCGAATGTTCAGGAGTCTAGTTACATGGCAGATGACAAGCTGTCAATGACAACAGTTCTTCGAACTTAAAGTTCTATACCTCTAAAAAACACCTTTTAAAAGCCATCTTTATTGTTTTTTTTTGATAGCTATGACATAGCTAGAGTGAACCTCGTGAGCTATTCTTCGTTGATTTTGATTTTGAATTTGATTTGTTTTGTGTTTATATATTTGTTTTTTTTTTTGTTTTTTTTTTGTTTTACTTTTTATTTTTGAATTTATTTGTTCTCAAAATGAGGTGTGATGTGTTCGGTTGTAAATCTTGTAATATGGATAAAGAAAGCAGTGTTCGATTTTTAAGTTTTCCCAATGACAAAAACAAGAAAAACCTATATTCATTTTTGCAAAAGAAAAGACAAATTTAATGCTGATACGTCGCGAATTCTTTCCCTTCATATCACTCATGAAACCATGGAAAGAAATCTCCAATATGATATGGGTATGGGTAAGTTACTATTATTAGCTGGTAACTATTGAATTAATTCAAATATAACGATGGACACATTTTTAAGGACTTTGCACAGTACGCCATTATAAGTTGAAGAAGGGATCAATACCTACTTTACACGTTGAAACTTATGCTCCAGTGCCCTCAACTTATTCTCGTTCCATTCGAATGGAAGCTCGGGCTAAAAAAAAAATGTTGACGAGTTGACTTGACCAAACCCCAGAGCCAGAACCCGAACCAATAGAGGCCGAAGACATTGCAATACCACCCATCAACACTCCAAACGAAGGTGATCAAACTACTGGTGAAAGTATTGCCAGCTTGAAGGATCGGATCAAATTCTTGGAAAAGAAAGTGTAAGTTAAATTGTTTTCGGAAAGAAATAGTAACTTGAAAGCAATATTTTTTTAGTGCCACTCTGACCGGTGAGAACTTTGAGCTACAACTCCAACTTAAACTCAAGGAAGAGAATTTTCAGAAGAAAATTACTTCTCTATGGAAAGGCTTTTAAAAAAGGTAGAACTACAGCGGGAAAATATGGAGGAGAGTTTAAAAGCAATATTTACAACAAACCAGGAGACGAAATTGAAGATGGGAGTTAAAAAGATTAATTGGTCTGAAGAGGATATAGCACATTCCATCATCCTTTACTCCACAAGCGCAAAAGCCTATAAGCTTCTTCGTAAGAAGAATTTTCCTCTTCCTGGAGTTCGGACTCTACAAAGCTGGGCTCATAAATTTTCTTAAAACGCACTTGGAACTAGCCTCTCTCATGAATTGCGACGAGAAGGTTAAGCAACAATTTGTCAAAAGTGTTTAATTTACGGTTAGTTTTTTTTTTCCACAAAAAATGAAAATATGAAATGAGAAAGACCCAAAAAAGTTCCAACGAGATATAAGAACTTTCAACGGCTACATTTAAAGAACTGCATGTCCTAAAGGTAGTACAAATTTTGACACTCGTTGACAATGACACTGCTAGCGCTAGTATCAGCTCCCGAGGAAGAGCTTATTAATTTGCAGCACAGTTGGATGATAATTCGACTCAATCGCAGAGTGTATGGCTGGACAAATCTTGTTCAAGCATTCTTAATTTATTGTCGGTCATTAGTGTACTATTGTAAGACAGAACGGTTTGCGTCTTGCATGAATACCCAAAGCGCCAACCAAAATTTCACTGATTTATTAGAGACTTGCATTTTGGAGAATTTGAAAGCTCGGAAACTAAATGGAAGTTCTGAGAAGTTCAGATATAAGAAAAAGAATATTCTAGAGATTTTAATTCAGTATCTCTAGTTCAGTTAAATGGTCAAAAATATTAAATACAAAATTAGGATTTTAATTTGAATGAAAAGTAGGGTTTTAAAATTAAAAAAAAAACAAGTTTAATTTTTTGGTTTTTATAACCAAGCCTTAAAACATTACAAGCTTCTCTCTCTACCCTTTTCTACAGGTCTTCCCGAGCGTATAGACAACATCTTTTGTCCAACCTCTACCAACAAAATCCGGGTTTTCAACCCACTTATACTTTGTAATGACTCACCGCATACTGAAACCAACCTTTACATCGTTTTGTAGAAATCAAGATTATCCCGCTTGATGTTTTAAAAGCATTGTATAATGTTTGGTTGGAAGCTCTCTCTTCGAAAAAGCGTGCATTTGGTTTCGATGAACCCCTTCTTCAATGGATAAGTAGTTACGTTTCGGACTGTTGCATTCGAGTTTTCAATCGTATATTCATAAAAATTTAAATGTAGGTGTGCCCCCTAGGTTCTGAGTCTTTAGAGCTTTAGACTCTTTTAATCATCTTTATCAATGAATTCGTGTCTACGTCTTCTAATAGACTAAACAAATTTGCTTTAGACTCTCTCATTTTCGTTTCCAGGTTCACAACCCTGTTTTTGTTGCGCCATCTATGGACGAAGTTCACAAAACACTTGATTGGCGAGTAAGGAGTGGTTTTTGTCTAGATTACCATGGGAAGCAAAAACAACAATAGAAGACATTTGATATTAAGTAGATAAGGCAACTAGCGCTGCCCCTGTTATTGACGAAGTTCAGAACTAATTGTAGAGTCTTCTATTTAGTAAAATTTAAAAAAAATTAAATTTAGCAAAATATAAAGAAGAAATTTCATTAGTTTTCAGTCTTGTTCCTTCGTGACCATAATTAAACAAATGTAAGGTTTTATACAAAAAACCAAAAAAAAAAAAAAAAAATGTTTTCGGCAAAAATAAAGAACACTTCTAAGAAAAATATATTCATCATCTTATAATTAAAACAAGATGTTAAGAAGTCTAAGAAAATTAAATCTAAGGATTCTTTTTAAAAATCCATCGAAAAAAGCAAAAGAAAACTTTTCAAGGGTATACCAAAAACACTGATAAGCGCTCCGAAAAGGCATCCGAAAAACGATGAAAGCTGAAATTAATTTGAACTCCTACAGCTTGAAGTCATAAAAATTCCTCTAAACCAAAAAAAAAGCTTATTAACAAAAAAATCTCAAACTTCACAAAGAAAAATATTCCCTTTTTGTTTGGTTTTATTGGATTAAACTCATTTTGATTGAGAACATTCGATTGTTGAAGTAAAATGTTCTTTTTGAACCGACAAAAAGAATCCCTATCGATTCGGTTTCAATAGTAGTTATCTTTTTTAAGGAAACAAAAAAGGACGAAGGAGTGAAATGGGTTGAATCTTTTTGTTCGTTATGTTTTGCTCTTCACAAAATATTTTATCAAGTCCTTGAACATCAACGACCCGCAATAATTCGTTTCACAGCACTTTATGAATTTTATGAATTACATTACCATCAAAGGACACGTTGCAAAATGCATCCCATTCTTCTAGCGGTACCGGAGACAAAAAAAAAAAAATCAAGTAAGTACAACATAATGAATACCCCCTCCCTTATATATGTATTTATGTGTGCTCCAAGAAACTCCCTGAATGGTGTGTGTCACATTCCTTCAATTTCATTTTGAACTCACTTCGTGTAAAAATAAGTGAAAAATTAAACAAGGATATGCCCTTAACGCTTAACGGCACCGAGATGCTCGCACAATATTTTATGCTTCATGTAATCGTAGAAGTAATAAACACGATGTAATATTACGATCATTAAAATACTCGTATAGAAAGTGTATCTTCTCTGCCCCTTATTTCTGAATGCTGCAGTGTCATCTTGCAGCCAACGTAGACCGACCAACGGCAACACCGACTGCCGGAGTTGTTGTGTGGCGAAATGGAACCCATTGAACTCCAGGGAATCCTTATGGCGACTCTGAACTTACTGTGCACCGTGTAGCGTAGGTTCGAAGTCAATATAAATCAGCCACGTTGTAACTTGTTTAAGGTTTAATCTAAAAATAGTTGCATTCTACATTTACGCCCCGACTATTCCGTGTTCCGTGTCCCGTGTGCTGATGTGCACATGGCTGTAAAATTTGTAAAATAAGACAAAATTGCTTCACAAGGATGCGACGAAGCTTTAAAAAAAAAACACGTGATGTTAAAAGGACACTCTATAGTCGCTGACGGCAAAACCAAACGAACTATGCATTTCCAGTGCAACACCATAAATGGCTTGACAGTCTTTCCGAGGGAGTATTACGCGTTGTTTCGTTAATAAAGTTGGCAATTTGATTGCAAGGAGTGTGCCTCTCTGCTGTGATTGTTGGACGTAGGAAAATGGAAACGTAAACGTTACGCTGCAACGAATTGGAAATCTGAAATGGCTCTTCTTCAACATGGTTGATCAATTTTGTGTAATTTTTTTTTTTTAAGTGTTGTCATTTCTTTCTTAGTCCTTGTGTGTCTACTTTGGATGGGATGTTATTATGTAGACAATGGCACAACTCGACAAATTGAGCAAACCAATTTTGCAAGATTTCTGAAATTAAAAATCCGGACAATTTTATTTCTCCATTGTAGTTGAACTTCATCAAAAGCAATTTAAATTAACCAAACCAAAATGTCCGTCCCCAACGAAAAAGAACAAAAAAAAAACCCTAATGGAATCACTAATGTCGAATATCCTGATTTTATTAACACATCTCTTTGTCCTTGTTGTGATTCGATTAGTAAAATTAAAATTAGAAAAAAAGAATCATCTGCGAGGACCTCTCAAATTAGCACTCAAAATCTCAACCCCCAACCACTTGGTCCACATAAAATGTTAAGTGATTTCAATTTTCCTATGTCCTTGTTCAACCCCAGCCCTCATAGAAGGAAGCTTTTTAGTATTCAAGAATAGCTGGGTATTGAAACATTCACCTACCCACCCATCAACCACCATGAAACTGATAGGACTTTAGATGACTTCACAAATTAATAGCTTCACTCCAATTTCATCGATGTCATCGAAGAAAAAGGACGAAAAGGAAAAAGGTTAATTATTATTGTCAAAGTGAAACGAAACCAAAAATGAACTCGAAGAGTGTGATTTTTGTAATTGATTCTACCTGGTTTACCTATGGCAATTTATTAGTTCAGGACTCATCTTTGCGCAGATTTGACTTCGTCGTCCTTAAAAACATCGTCGAAAATCAGATAGATAAATTAATCACCTAAGCCGCAATGCTTATGCAGAAATGAGAGAAACTTTATCTGATTACCTTAATCCATCATGATCAACATCCAATTTGTGATTTGACTAAGGACGACAACGTAGCGTTGGTATACTAAATAAACTGGCTGGAGGAATGGAATGTGTGCTCTTGCAACCACATTCGCTTACTCTATTACCTTGCTAGCTCGGAGCAGAACTAGCGTCTAACCAAGACCTTGAGGAGATTAATTAAAACTTTCACAGAAAGATGCCACACAAAAGAGGGATATGGTGCAAGTGTTCCAGATTAAAAAAAGAATAAAAAAACACACACACACACACCAACAATAGAGTGTCTCCTGGTTGTACCCCTTTTTGTAATCATAACAAGGGTGCGGAGGATGTCATCGTCATCTCGAACTCAAGCGCAACAAGTTATAATGGTTTTTTTGTACTCCTCCGTTCGATGTCTCTCCATTTACATAGTAAGTCTTCATTATGCTGTAGCGTATCCTTTGTGGCTCAAAGTTTTACTTCCTCTGCTTACAAGTTACAACTTATATTATGTACACTCGGAAAGAATGCTGGCAATTGATAGCAATCAGCTTGATGTTTAATGAAGCAGTGAGATTAAAGGAAAGCACTATGTTTTATCGGCGAAGACATGCAATTTAAAGCACTCAGGCAGAATTATCCCTTCTATATAAATGATGATGATCAAAAATCCTGTAAAACTAGCAAAACTCTTCAAAGCAGCGGGAGATGACTTGGGTGACGCGCTACGACTGCGCAATCTGTTCGGATGAAAGTATGCCTCACATCGTCATCAGCCCCATCCACAAGAAAGTTGATACTGTGAACTACGCCAACTATACATTTTTTAGTCTCCTCCTTAATGGTTCAAGAGTAAGGCTAAGTTCTTGAACCAGTAAAATCCACCCACAATCGCCATTTTTGATGAACAACCTCAATTTGGTAAAATTAAATTATGTTTTTTGTACAGTTAATATGAAAGCATAACGCTAAAATTTTGCACACGTAAGCTTAAAGTAAGCCTTCCAATTAAATAAAAATATTTCAGCGAAAAGCATTAAATTTTGTGGGTATTACTTGCACATAAATATTTTGTGTGTGAAATCAAAAAATTTGATTTTGGGTGTGGCTGACGCACACTTTTCACTAGAAACTATAAAAAAATTATTTTTCCAAGTAAACGGTGTTTATAAAGAATCCGCAAGCCAAAATCTTGCGTCTCTTAGTAGAAACTAAAACGTTTGTGTATGAAAAGAAATGTTTGAATTTTGGGCGTGGCTTTCGCCCACTTTTCATGAAAGAACGAAAAACGTAGTTTTTTTAAAGGCGTGATTTTGATAAAATACCTTTATTCAGGTAAGATCGTTTAAAAACTACTCGATTCAGCTGTTGTACATATGCCTAAATACTGACTAATGATCAAAGCTCAGTTAGTACTTCAAATTATTAAGACACGCCCACTTTAAAGGGGCGTTTTCGGCAAAAGTCGTATAATGCATTAATTTTTTAACGTTTTTTAACTATCGGTCGCAGTTTTGAAGTAAAAAGATGAACACTTAGATTTAAATTCGTTGGTAACGTAGCAGAGTGTAGTTCAAGAATTGTTAAAAACACCCATAATCGCTATTTCCGTCCAAAATCTAATTTTTAAAAATTAAAGTTATGTGTTGTTTTGTTCAAATCGATCTGCAAGAACAAAATTGAATGTCACTGAGCTCATACTAATTGCCTTGACAGTAAAAAGTCTTAACTTTAACTTTGGGCGTGGTACACGCCTTTTTTTTTATTGTGCCAGCACTAATTGAATATCACACCATACAAAACTAATGTTATTGGATTTGTTTCTGTCTGCTAAAGAAGAATTTTGTTTCTGAAACTGGAACATCGGCTGGCTGCGGGAGGCAAACGCATACACATACAAAAATATACTGAATAGGGTATCCAACAGTTCGTTGCAAAAGTACTGTAGCTCTTGCTAATGTTTATAAATCAAGTCAATGTCAGCCTGTCTTGGGAAGGAGAAAGGCATCCCGAGAAAAACTTTCCAAACATTTTCTGATGTGTGTGCGTTGATACTCTGCAGAGGGACCTACAAGTTACCACTAAATCCAAGCGTCTAGCAGAGATGCACTGTTTAGGAAAACTTTTACTCTTTAACTTCCTCGCAAGAGGCAGTACCTGAAAAAAACAAACTAAATTAGATACAGGGATTGAACCCAGAACCTACACAGCAACACGATAATACGAGGTTATATTAAGAGTTGAAAAACTGTCGAAAAATCCAGGCTCGGTTCGCTTCAAAGCCGGTATTATTTTATCATCCATCAAGTCCTTCTAAGGATTCTATTTTATAATTTACCTTCGACATTTTATTGTTCTTCACACATTTTTTCTTATTTCAACCAAAAGAAATGAAAACTTAACAAATATCTGCTTCCCCTTTCCACCAATCGCGAGTCCTTCATTTCGATCAGTCTCAAGAACATATCACACCGTAAAATGTTTTTATTTTACATAATATTGTTGTCGTCGTAAAACTTTTCTTTTCCCCGACACACAACAATAGAATGGATGCCATGTTTTAAGGGAAAATATTGGTTTTATTCAGCGAACAAAAAACTTTTCACTTTAAGTCTGGAATTTTGATTCTTTTTTCGATATCTCATGTAATGTAAGGACTGCTATTTTAATGTGAATATTGACGGGGATTTTCTTTTTGTTTGATATCCTAGATGCACTCTCAGTTTTCCTTTTTGTTTATTTTTGTTGTTGTTGGGTATTGTACTTTGTGAAAAGAAAAACTTTAAAAGACTTGAAAAAGTTTTTGTTGTTCTTTTTTTTTTCAATTTCGAAACTCAATATTTGAAACAATAGACTGACGAAGGACCATTTTAAGAAAGGAGATCCTTACTTTTTTTTTTGGTACAGCCAAAATCACTTTATTAATCAGACAATTTAATGGAATTCTGAGATTACTGTCTTAACTATGACAAATAAAAAAAAAAAGAAACCAAAAACAGACAAATCCACTTGGAGTAATCGACTAACCAAGTATAGGACAACTGATGCTGATTACATTGCTTTTTTTTCCTATCTTGAAAATATAAGATCTGTTTAATTAAATTTAGAACAGAGCACCCAAGCAAGGATACTAATTTTATTTGCTGAGCTTGGTACTTGGTTAATTGAGTTTGAGTTGAAAGTGACCACACCAAATAGAGTCCTTGTCATTTTGAATTAATTTAAAGATTCCGTGCAACAATTTTCTCTCTCGAAAGTTTTCACAAAAAATTGCAAGGGATTTTGTATTCCTTGCCAGTCACAATCACATACATATCTCCTCGTTTCTGTACAATAAAGGACACAAATTTAATAGAACCGTTTGTGATGAAATGAGTTCTATAAATTTCTTTGGTTATTTGATTTCACTTTGAAAGGACATTATTTTGTAAAGTTTATTTCAGGAAATTCAATTCTTTGAATTGTGTTTATAGAATAAAGCAATATAAAAGGACACGTTATTGGAATGTAAAATCATATAAATATTGATATAAACACTTCAATACGGGTCGTTTATCCTGATCTTTAATGAATTCAAAGGACATTGGTTTTATTGGTATTTTAAATCATCAAAGAAAGTCATATATCTCCTTCGTAGTCATAGCTTAAAGTTATCGATATCCAGTCTTTACAATCGATAACTTTAAATTGCAAAACCCATCACTAATTAAGCAAAACGTATTTCCTGTATCCTGTTCTAAATTAAATACCTTTGGCAATTTATTAGCTTCCCATGTAGCTTATGGTCAGAGATAACCATAATAATAATTTATTTAATTCGATATCGACCAAGACTGACAATTAAAATAGAAATATCTGTTTTACAGGACACATAAATTGAAAACTATCGATTAGTCTTTAAATTATTGCAGCTCGAGTAAAATATTATTATATCTATCTTCGACTACAAGTAGGAGTATCTATATATACTGGTGGTATGTATTGATTTAATAGAGAACACCAGATTACTTTCAGATGATTGGATGCTCCTTGAACCTTAACACAATTCCCAAGCTCAAAGTTCACTCATTTATTCGTTGCTCCATTAATACACAAAACCACCATTATAACCAAGTTATACAGACGACATTCGATTTCCAATGAATCTATTACACAAGGATAAATCAATGTTAAGCACGGATACACGGATACACCTACAGAAAGGACGACGACGACGATAAGGATACACGTATTTTCCTACCTTATTCTGACTTAAATGGATAAAATATCATAATGTCATGATAGTTCCAGAAGGACCTTGTGCCTCTTCGAGATGATCCTACTTTGAAAATATTCAAAAGATGTCGATGATGATGGTGATGGTGATGGTGATGGCAATGGTGACAAGGGGACGATGAAAATAAGGCTGTTTTGACTCTTTATTCGAAGTACGTGTGTCTCAAGGAAGAAACATCTCTTCCATAAGTCCTTTATGATCATATCCATAGATGTGTGTATTCATATGCATAGATATGTACGAAGGAACGTGCTGGGTAAGAAGCCTTTAATTCTACAAAATTTTTGAGATAATCTTCCAAAAAGTGTTTGTGTGTATTGCATTATAGCAATATGTATGGTTGGGTATGTGTTTGCTTGAAGGTTGGATATAGGAAATTACTATAGAAAGAGGATGACAAATTTTAAGAGAGATAAGATTAAGGATTTATGTTATGCATACATGTTCCGATGATGTTCGTGTGAATAAGCCCCGCAAGTCTTCTTCATTTTGAAAGGGCAAATCAAAAAAAGATTCATCTAATTGATTCTGTCAAGAAAACGAACGATTAAGTCGATTATGACTAACGACTGCATGTTATAAGGAAACTTGAAGTTGCTGAAGAAGGACATAAACGAGGGAATTTAAGTGAAATTTAATGAAGTGTGTTCTTTATCTTTTCCCGATTTTTTTTTTTTTTTTATTTTGAAAGGTTGAGATACAAAGTGTTTGATATGAGTGTCAGATTGAATATGAAATAGAAGCATATTTTATTGAGTTGTTGGCAATAAAATGACAATTCAATTGAGATACGATTATGAGAGCAGTTTATATGTCAATTTTGGGAACGCATGATATTGTCCATGAATTGGCATTAATGTTGGTTATTTTAATTCGAACGTTCAAGACTTAACTAGGATCCTGACTGTCGAATTGAATTTGGTAAAATTTAAAAATGTGTTTTTTCATCCACCATCTCTTTTTAACAATATTTTTTCAGGATGAAAAATGTACTATAAATTTAAGCTAGTTAATCAAACTATTAGGTTCAAGGTCTTATCCCTTATTCCACCTAATATTTGTTTCTATAAAACTTGTCAAGAAAGGTGAATCTCAATTTTACTGTCGGAACGCAGAACTCAAAATTTCTAAAACGTTGAAGAACATCCTCGACGTTGACATCAAAAATACCTTAGATAGTCGAAATGTCAATTATGCAGCTTGTTAGACCCAAAAATTTTTGAGGAAGACTTATTCTTGAGAGTAAGCTTGAATTTTTAGAAAATGTGTCGGAAATAGTCTAAGGAGAAGTGTTTCTCAGTTTTCTTTTGTTCCAATAAATGTATCTCAAGGTAGAAGAATGTGCTAAATATGAGGCACAAAGGTCAAAAACGTGCATTTTCCCGTTCAATAAAATATCCCAAATTAGTTTTCCCTCCTGCTGACTGGGCTGTTAACAATGTCAGAACATAAATACTCCGTCCATATTAAATCTCTTAGGGATGATGACTCATCTTTCGATTGAAATTTTTTATCAGACATGAAAGATATAAGCAACTAAAACACGTGCATATATTAGAGAAGCATTTCTTAAAAGAACAGATTCGATTTGGAATTTAAATATTCATACAAAATACTAAACGACATCTTTTAGTGAGCTTTATTGTTTCTAAGGGTTCAAGAGATTTAAATAAAATACTTTTTATGCGTCTAAGTAGATGTAAAGTCTTTTTTATAGTATCTCAACCAAAGGATACAAAGAGAAGAACACGGTCAAAATAACATGATATTTCTAAAAATTTCAAATCCAACATCAAAGAAAAACAAAACGTTCTATATTTTGAATAAATATTTATAGAAAAGCCAGCTTGAATTATTTTCCATATCGAAAAATTGTCAGGAGTCTGCATTTTGTACATTTATTTGTTCTTTGATGTATTTATTGAAATAAAAATAAATTCAAAAATGGCGCCCAACGTGGGACACACATATACTTTTACTTGAAAATGTTATCAATTGTGAGCCTTTAAACGGTTACATCTTTTATAAGTCATATTTTATTACATCCATCCATATGGCTCATCAAATTTCATTTCGATGACAAATTCCGATTTGAAACAAAGCTTTCGCACTTTTGTATCAATGACAATCATTTTCGAAAGTAAATTCAAAATTTAAATAAAATAAAGGTAAGCAAAACAACGCACAATCTAATAACATAACATGCTACTCATATTATTTGATTGTAAATGCAGATCCTTTCGTGTAACAGCACACCAGTAGAAGCAGCTAAAGCAATCCTTTTGAATTGCTTTCATTTTTAAGGATATTATCCACTCATTCCATTTTCCTCCCTTACACAAACCTCTTTATCATAATCTTATTTTGCTGACTTTACCAGCTCTCAATCAGTTTATTTTTGTCTCCTTTTATTTCTTCTCTTTGAATTCCTGTATCGTATTCCCTATTCCATCATGATGAGTAGCAGCAGATCCTGATGCGTATAGCGTAGGCGTTATTCACAATCTCACAATATATACCCACTTAAACAACACTATACAGTGATGGGAATGACTGTGATGGGAAAGCTTCACTCCTTGATATTATTGGTAACGACAGGAAAGACAAACGGAAATCAGAGAAAAGGAAATCCAATATGGTGTAACGAACGCGTGCATTTCGTTGTAATGTTTGTGTTATTGTTTGTGCCATTTAAGGATGTCAGAAAGGATAAAAACAGCGTGTGTTTTTTTTTTTTTGTTGAGGAAGTGGCAGATTTCAATCAAATAAAATAATCTGATATCATTTACCATCATTATGGGCATATTCAGAGCAAATAGATGACATGAGTATTTGGTTATTTTCGAGCATAAAAAGTTGGCATGACAATGTTCTTCAAATTTCAAAGGTAGTAGCTGGCTCGAAGGACCAATTTCGCCCATTCAGTATTTTTTTGAATTTAAACATACTTCAGTGGTTTTGAAGAGTGCGGTTTGTTTTGAATGTCCTTTTGAATTTGAGATGTTATTAGACTAGCAAACAACAAGATCAGAGCAGGAGATACTGATTTCAAAAATTGTTTTTGCCACAGGGTCTTTAGGCCACAGCTATTATAGTACACCCAGGACAAAAAATGTTCTAATTTTAAATTAAAAAAAAAAAAAAAAAAAAACCAATGACAAGGATAAAAGAACATGTGCACAGAAGTTCCATTATTCTGATGGATTTCCAGTTCGTTAAATTTTCTTTCAACTTTACAATCTCTGCAGAAAATGTCAGCGTTTTTAACATATACTTACCTTTGATTGAGGAGGTCACCATTAGACCATGAAAAATTTAAGAGCATTTCTCTTACAAGCCAAAAGTAAACATTTTCTTTGAAAAAAAAGAAACAGGAACAGAATCGATGTCCTTTCAAAGTAGGTAGGGTATTATAAAATTTTAATATCACAAAGGGTCTTAAGCTGTCGAACGCATTTCAATCAAATTTAATTATTATTTTGAAAGGAACCATTACAATACAACCACATCATCATCACCGTTATACCACCACGACCGCTGCCATACATGATTGTGTTCCCTTCAATATATGAAGCTAATAGAGCATAATAATATAATAGTCGATAGCACACAACAAGCAAGTTGAAACAGTTGTGTGTTCTGTTAAGTGAATTTGTGTCATCAACAGAGCTTTTATTAACAACAATACTGAGACTGTTATTACATTTTTTTTTTGTATCGAAGGACCAACAATGACGGCGATGGCGTTATGGCAGTGGGAAGGAACCAAGTAAAAAGGAAGGTGAAGTATTTAATTGATATGACGACAAAGTGAGGGACCATGTTGCTGAGTGACTCCCCGCTGGGTAAACAATGTTGTTCATTCACTTCCAGGATACGGATACACGATTCAATAAAGTGGTTTTCTTGTAATGGAGAAGCACTTTGAGTGCGAGTGTAATTTTTTCTGAATCCTTATATGAAAATATTTAAACGGTTTTTTTTTGTTTTTGTTGTTGTAAGGCTTTAAGGTAGATTAAGCTTCTTTTCATTTAAAACATATATCTTCAAGCAGATTTCACAGTAGGTTTTACTGTTAAGCCTTAGAACAGAGTACTCCTCTCACAAGCTTTTTACATTGCATTTGAGGGATTATTTTCTAGCATAAATATAGGACTTTTTTTGCTTGCTGATGTTACTAACTAACAGCGTGGATTGAACAGTACTTTGATGCAAATGACATAAAGCGTTGTTCATTTTATGGAAGAAGTAATATTTTAATACGATTATCTATCAGGCTTACTATATTTTCATTATATTAACTTGCAAACATTAAATGGCGCCCAACGTGGGACATACATTAATTTGCTGTAAATGTATTGGAACGTTTATCTTTTTTGTAATGAGATCTTTAAGCAGTAGTGTTTTTATACGTGCAATAATTTTGATTCTCATATTATATTAATATTAACTAATAGTAATTAAATGGCGCCCAACGTGGGACGTACATTAATTTGTTGTAAATGTTGAATCATCTTTTAATGGTGCCCTACCTTAAGCAGCAATATTCAGTTGCGTTTATCCATGTGGTTTACGGTGTTGTCATTACATTAACTAAAAAAAGTTTAATGGCGCCCAACGTGGGAGATACATAATTTTGCTGTTAGTTCTTTGAAACGTTCCTGTTTTTTGTGATTTTATCTTAAGTAGTTGTATTTCACTACCTTCATACATGTTGCTTCTCATTTTATAGTAATATTCCCTAAATGGCGCCCACCGTGGGAATGCATTTATTTGTTGCCAACGCCAATTCATCTTTTAATTGCTCGCATCCTCTAGCAGCAATATTTTGAAACGCTTATGTATGTGGCTCATCATATTATCATCACAATGAACAGCAAAGTTCTAACTGGCGCCCAACGTGGGACATGAATTTTTTTTTTGCCAGTGTTTTCGAACGTTTTTCTCCCAACAGCGACATATTTTCGCAGTAATATTATCATCATCACCTTTTAATTGTAGTTATATTATTTGCTTGTAACTTGTTGCATTCAGCGTTTATTTGCCTTATTAATAGTTATAATTGTTAATTTGACTTCCTGCTAAGACCTTAAAACTCTTTCATTGAAATACCAAAATTATGTTGACCGAATCTTTGTTATTTGTTCAAAATAAATCCTTTCCACGTTGAAACTACAGCACACTCAGCAATAGCAATCCCAAAAAAAAAAAAATCTCAGCTTATCGCCCAGAGTTATTTAATTCTACAACCATAATTCAGCAGTTTTCACCTAGTTGCGAAAGATTACCTACATCACCAGGTACATTAAAGGTGTACAGTTATAAAAAATAAGAAACAAATCCCCCCCTTTACCATTAAAATAAATATTTAAGGATAAAACCCGGAGCGGGTTTAAGTTTTTTCTTTCTTGTGCTATGCTTTCTCTTGTGCACCCTCACACCGGGCGCCATTATTCGTTGTTGCATTAAAGTGAAAATTACTGCGCCGTCATCATCATCATCCCAACTATTGTCGACAAAACAAATGTATATGTAATCTTCAAACTACCACCCGACCCGCCCCAGCTAAAATGAACCTCTTACAATATGCACAATAAGGTTCAAGTCCGTTCCTCAACTCAACAAAAAAAAAAAAAAAAAAAAAAAAAAAAAACACTATCTCCGACAATCAGAGATGAGAAAATGTAGGTTAGGTTTAATAGGATTCTAGATTGTATATTGTTTAAGCGTAAAGCTGCAACTGATGAAAACAAGGGAACACGGGTGAAACATATTCATAACCCACGGTTATTCCACAACATTCCCACAATCCCTACACCACATCCAAATGAAAATTCATATTGCTTCATTTTCATGAAAAAAAAACCAACCAAAAGTAACACAAGTTATGAACGCTATAGTCCCGGTATAGGATGATCAACATGAAGTAAAATTTGCAGGTGTACGTGTGTACTATGCCCAAAGGGGAAGGGGAGCAGAGCAGGGTTTTATCCGAGCACAAGGGTCTAACCATCCATCCATCACGTACTTGACGGAAATTCGTTATATATTTGGACAACAAGGAGCTGCTCCTGCTCTGAGCTCATTTTGAACTCAGTCAAGCGTAGCGCTGCACCCACAAAAAAACAATAATAAAATGCAGTAACATATATACACACACACACTACACACATATCATATATGCAACAAAAAGGATATGAGATATATACTTCAGTAAAGATACACGAATCTAAAATTGTTTTGGGACCAAACACAGAATGATGATGATGATGGTGGGAGGTTTTGATGCAAATCTCTGCAAAAATATTGCACACATACAAAAAGACAAAACCAGTAACAGGAAGAATATGCATTATATACGTACTCAAACAGGACATGATGGTTATACAGAAACAATTTCGCACATCACCGTTATTTTCTTTTAATCTACAAACGTTGCATTGTCAGGATACACAAATTTTCTACCACTCAACCCACAATCTATATAACAGTTGAGTGAGTTGGTGTTGTGTGCGATGATGATGATGATGAGTATTCCTGTGACAGGACTAAAAATTGAATAATTTATTCTCGAAATCAATAAAAAGAGATATAAATGTCATTTCTTTTGTTGAATCAGTTTATTATCTTCATCCTGTCAATCTCAAGATATATTGAATTTTAGCTTGAAACGTACAAACAAATATTTTTTAGCACAGTAAAGAGACCCGTATAATTGAAGAAATTTCAAGTGTCACATATTCAAGTGTCCCATATTCAAGGGTCCCATATCCAATCCCACCCAAGGCCCCCAACTAATCCTCCACCAATTTTGAAAACTGCCTCGACAATTTTTTTTCTGATTAATGAAAATAATTCCCACCCCCACCAACCGCCAACTCCCAATCAACCACCCACCATTTTTGACAATTTTCTCCTCACCCATAACCACCCATCCCTCCTACGGCCACCAACCAACTACCCACCATTTTTGTCTTCCCCTCAAACCAAATACCCCCACCTACAACCAACCACCCACCATTTTCGAAAATCCCCCCCCCCCCCAACGAACTCCTTGACTACCATCCCACCCCCCACCAACGACCACCCACGCAACGTACAATTACCCAACACAAAATTTTATAGACTTTTTTAATTGGCCGGATGGCGTCCGAGCGTCATGCCATTTTTCGTGACGATTACCATCGATTTTACTGCCTAGGTGCGCCAATAGATGTTTCACATCAAAAATAAAAGAAAATATAACAGTCATGCGGTCATGTAGCTCTAACTATTCTTTTAAATCTTCCAAAACAAAATTCATCTTGCAATATCACTCTTTCTGGTGTGAAGCCATAGTATCCGCCATTACCTTATCCAATTTTTGAAAACAGAACAACCTCCCTTGCCCCAACACCAAGTTCAAAGGCAATTCAATCAATTTCAATTTCACTCCAATTAAGAACTTTGAAAGAAAAAGGCACTCATAAATTTCGCGCTCCTTCGCTTAAGCTTCAATCAATCAATTTTATTGATTGTAAAGCTAAAAATTCCTTTGTTGTTATAAATAAAACCGCAAATGGCTTTATTTCCTCGCACCAAGTTAAAAAAATAAAAACAACAAAATCTTATCGAATTTGCACTTCTTGCTTCTGCTCCTTGAGACCCGAACAGGCAAACACCCTAAAAAAAAAAAAACAAATTACTTCCATTTCATCAATTGAAAAACAGTTTACTCTTCCTTTTCGATAAAATAAAACGATAGGTTCGAGCCGAGAAGAGAATCCAGGTCCTTATTATTGAACCTAATGTCTTTATGCCATGTTTTTTTTTGTTCTTCGATAATATATTTTCAGGATGATGAAAAATAAAAAGTAGAAAAAAAAAAACAAGTAATTGAAAAAAAAGAGGGGAGTGAAAATGAAAATGGAAATAAAAACATGGAGAATAATTTATTATTCTTCTTTTCCCCTTGACTTGTTTTCAATTATTTGTGACTCATTTTCTTTAGGAAGAAAATATAATGCTGAATTTAAAAAAAGAATAACAGACAAGGAAAGACAATAAGAACAGAAAGGAGTTGGTGCGACGGCATGACAGTAAGAAGTGGTAAATATCATGACTGGTTTAGGAGATACAATTTGAGCTATTTAGATGGCCAACTATATATTCGTCACAACAACGCTTTAATTGGGCATTAAGTTGATATTCCTCGCATCCACCCCATTTTCGCACACAGCCTTTATATGTGTTTCAAGTACACCAAGCATCCACTATTGCAATCTGAATCCATTTGCATCCTGAAGGTTTAATATCATGGAATTCTTCGCTTTGTGATCAGCAACCATCGTATTTTCCATATGCTCAACTATACTTCAGTTCCAATTTCCATATGACAAATAAGCATCTGCAATGCTCTGTAGAAAATGTTAAGTGATGTTGAGGATAAGCTTCAATAATGCCTGCAGTGAGAATTAATTTAGTAATTTTAGAGGAAATGATCAAGACAAGCACTACTTCATTAACTTGCTAAAATGTCAAATTTGGGTTAGACCACTCCAAAACATAGACATCATCAAAATAGTTAGACAGGGAATCAGTTTTGCACTGGTGAAACCACTGGGCTTTCTCAGAGTGTCAGTAGTTCACCGCCATTTTATTTTGTCGATAACGACATCTATCAGCTGATGTAATGCTTTCGAGGTAGGGGCGTGAGTGGGGGTTAAAGCAACAGGGGTAAGAAGTAACCGCTAAAATAAGGGGCTCTTCTTAAAATTAAGAATTGCGTGAAGGAGTAAAATGTGCATCTTTCTTGACATCAACGAGAAATTTTCTGTGGTTGTCCCAAAAAAATAGCAGGTTTCTAACTTTTATTATTTTTGGTCCTCCTCCCCACATGGGAGAGATAGGGCGGTTGAAACCAAAAAACGGAACCAAAAACAGAACCAAAAAGGGCAAAAACAACGGCGAAGAAGAAGATATCAGCTTCTTCATGAGGAATTGCTGTTGATCAACAAAATGTATGTCCCGTAGCTCCCGTTTGTTGTGGAGCATTTTCTGACAGCTTGCCAAGGGAAAATTGAGTTCAGTTTATAATATGCAAAACATGGGCCCACACTTAAAGGATGAGTTAAAGAATCTTTTCGTGTATTCGTATATATGCTTTAACTGTGACACGAATGAAGTGTCGGGAAGAGGAAAAATTGATAAAAATGGTGGGCGGTTGTAGCTGGTTTGGGTGGTGAGGCAAAAATTGTCAAAACTTATGGGTGGTTCCTTGGTGGCTGTAGGTGGGATGGTTGTTTTGTGTTGGGGGGATTTGGCATGATTGGGGAGGGGGTAATTGTCAAATGTGGTGGGTGGTTGGTGGGTTGTTGTAAGTGGGTTGGGTGGTTGGCGGTTTTGGTGGTGGGGATGGTTGATTTGATGGGGGCAAAGAAAAAATTATCAAAAATGGTGGGTGAGTGGAAGGTGGTGGCAGGTGGGGTGGGTGGTTAGATTTGGTGTTAGGAGGGGGTGAGGAAAAAAATTTCAAAAATGGTGGGTGGTTGGTGGCTGGAGGTGGGATGGGTGGCTGGAGGTGTTGGGGGGGGATGTAAAAAATGGTGGGTGAGTGGCAAGTTGTTGTAGATCGAATGGGTAGTGGGATTTGGGTGGGGAGGGGGGTTGTAGTTGAGGGGATTGTCAAAAATAGTTGTATTGGCCGGTTGGCAGTGGTTGTTGGAGGGGGCGGGAGGGAAAAATTATCAAAAATGGTGGGTAAGTAGCAGATTGTTGTTGTTGAAGTATGTGGTTGAATTTGGTGCATGGGGGGGAATTGTCAAAAATAGTAAGTGTCTGGTTATAGGTGGGGTGGGTGATTGGTGGTGGTTAGGAAGAGGCTTTATTGTGTTGGGGAGGAGGAACAAATTTTCAAAAATGGTGGGCTGTTGGTTGGTGGTTGTATGTGGGGGTGGTAGGTTGGTGTTTGGGTTAAATGGTGACAAAAAAAAAAAAAAAAAACGGTGGGTGGTTGTGGGTGGGTTAGTGGTTGGTGGTTATAGAGATACCTACACATGAACTTTTTTGAGAACTGGTTATCACGTAAAATTATCGTCCGGAAACCGACTTTACAGGCAACCATGTTTTTTTCTTTTTATCAGCTTTCATAAAATAATAATTGGCTTAAAATAATATTTTTGTTTCTTATAATTCTTGTTACAACTTACCCCGCCTATGTTATAACTAGCCCCATTGTCGGGGTTACTTGTAACAACACGTTTTTTTCTCAATGCAATATCTTGACATCTTCTGAACAGACTTTGTTTAACTTTTTTTTTATTGAATCCTGTAGCTGAAACATGGTTCTTAAATTTTAAAAAGGTTTGGCTTACTTTTTTTCAAAATCTTGCGAGCTCCATATTTTTTCGTAAAAAGTGTAATTTTTGGCCCCACCCTTCCCTAATTAAATTGATCCGATTCTTCAATGGCTGTTTTCTGCAATGTGGAGCGGCATGTGGGCAGAATACTAGTTTTTTTGCCGTGTTTCCTCTGATCTGATTCTTCTCTCGCTTGTATGACGTCAGGAAGAAAGATATCATAGCTTTAGTTTTAATGAACCATGTACTCACAATATCAGTGAGTATATAAAAAAAATTGGTGACAGAACTTCCCCTTGTTTGATGTTGCACTTCGAGAAAATCACAAGACTTCCCATTGCGTAGCACGAAACAACCTCCGTTGTTGTAAGACTCCTTTATAATACCAACTATTTTAGGTAGATTCCAGCTCCCGAAAAGTGATCTTCACTATGAATTTTGGATTCACGAGGCCAAAAGCTAACTCAAATTCCACAAGATAAAGTGGAGACTGAACTCAAGAGACTGCGCAAGGTATGATTCCTATGGTGTAGACATGGTCCATACACAATCGACCAATGCAAAGGTCCGCTTGGTGTTTTTTGAGTATAGACTCCATTTTGGCCTTAATTTTTTTCTAGCATGATCTGGAATAACTCCACCCAACTCCTAAGCGAAACAGTTTTCCCAAACAGTTTTTATCAAGGAAAAAAGAAATCTACCTCCGTAAATTCAGTTGGTAAGCTATCAAGTCCAGTTGCTTTTTTGTTTCAAGGAGTTTCATGGAAGTTTTGACCTCTGGCGCTGTTTGAGGCTCAATGTTGATACATTGGGAAATTTTTTTCATGACGTTACACTATGTGTTCATATAGGACCCTATGCTGAACAAGGTCATCATTGAAAGCATGTTTCTTCCATATGCGTAGTTGATCTTCTATTGACGCCAATCCTGTGACAATCAAAGCTGGTATTGGATCACTGGTGTTGCTTTTTTTTGCCGATTTCTTCGGTAAGTACAGTTCTCTGGCTCTGTATATACACAACACCCGTTTTCCAATTACTTCTCACACAGCAATTTTTTTCTTGCGTACTAAATGGTACTCGATTCACAATTAAGCTTTTTGTTGAGCTGACAAAAATCAGCATTTATTTACATTCTGATCAATTTACGATGTGTCTTTTATGTCCTAGAGGTGACCTGAGAAGAAGAACTGACAATTTTATTGAAATTAAGCAAGGAAAGTACAGACATGAAAAAGTTCTTGAATAAAGTCTTTCAGCTTCCAGTTTTACCATAACTTGTACCTAATCAATTTTTCAACGTCAAGATGGATTTGTCTGTAGATGAGCAATGTACTTTAGAGTAAACCACGCAGGGGGTTTTGGTCATTTTTTACTTAAAATACTTTTGAGGCAACACCGCTACGAAAGAAACCCTGCAGCAGAGAAAATTTTTGAGTGGAAGCAAAGCTTATTTTCTTAAAAAAATTGTTTATTCATATTATTTTAAACTTGGCTCGATCTTGAAAAAAGGAACGGAGGTTCCAGTTGCAGCCATTGTCTCCCCTGTATTCCCGACTTATTTAATAAATTAAAGCCATTTTGACCCCATAAATGTTTTTCTCCCGGTAGCGGCTGTCGTATTCAAATTTGTAAAAACTTCCATCCTTATACTTAACCCAAACTCAAATAGATTCCAAAACCCTTTTCTTATAAATATTCGTATTCAAATTCAAACTTGCGAACGTAAGATAATAAAAATGTAATAAAAGTTATCAATGTACTTCCGAAAAGTTTTTAAAAAAACAACAACAAAATTAATTAAGAAAGAAACCAAACTCCTGAGGGCGGAATAATTTTATTTCCTTCCTCTTTTACTTGTTGGGATGAATATAAAGGAACTTCCTGTGATTTTTGTGTTTGTTTTTTGATAAGAAGAACTAATTTCCATTCAGTAAAATCTTTTAGGCGTAAGCCACAACAAGGCTTTAGTCTTACAGCCGTGTCCTTTTTGTAGATTCTGTAGAAAGATTTTCATTTTTTTACCACACTAACACTATAGTCTACAATATTCATGCAGTAATGCTCCTTAATAGTTAAAATCAACAAAGAAGAAAAAAGGAAGGTGCTGGAGTATAAATATTCAAAATATTATGAAAGACCAGTTTTTTTTTACAGCATAGGCAAGCAGCATAGTAAGTCCTTATTTGCACCTTATGCTTCTTCACAAGGATTAAAAGGCATAAGTAAAGTACTTACGAATACTTCGTCTTCCATCAAGGACTCACCTTTACCTTTAACAGGAAACCAAAAGGGGGACGTACGACAAAAAAATAGATGACAAAATGAAAAACCGAAAATAAAACTTTTCTCAATAGACTTTCTTTATCATGGATTAATGTGCTCCTAAAGAAAATTCTATGTTCGTCTCCTTGCTTCGGTTCGATGCCTTAATTTTTTTTTTCTTAAAATTTCTAGATATGTAAAAACACTCATGTATCTTCCATCCACAGGTGGTGTCAATCTTCATCAGAATTTTATCCTTAACCGGGTTTTGTGCAAATTATTTATTTATCAGTAAGAAAAAAAAAAAACGCTTTATGGAGGACTATGATAAAGATGCTGAAAGCTACGGATATATTCTTCTAAGAACATCGGTTCAGGCAAGGTGTTTTTCTCCCTCCTAACAAAGCCAGTGTTTCCTTTTTTTTTTTGTTAAACTTTAAGAAAGGATGGATTTTGCATCAGCGACAGTTTGAATATTTATGTAAAAGCGGGATGGGTTCATAAATATATTTTTGAAAGCACCTTTTTTTTAAGGTGTCTTTTATTCAAAGGATGTTCGGGGACTATAGTTAAACAAATTGTGATAAAAAATAGATTTGTCCTTATTTTAAGGAGTGAAAAAGTAATTTGTTCTTGAAAAAGGCAGAAAAGGATATTTTTGAAATAAACTGGGACTGGGGGAGAATAGACAAGAATTCCTTTTTAAGTAATTTTTAAACAAAATGAAGAAGTTTTTTTTATTTTAAACTAAATAACAATAACCTAAGTAAAGGCTAATGGCTAATCACACTGACTGTGAATTCATTGAACACTGGCAGGCAGTGACGTCAAATCGCGTCACAACGCCGGCGCCGTCAGTGAAGTCATCCGTAGTGTGATAGCCAGTTTTGACACGCCCGCCAGTGAAAGTGTCAGTGCACTGACGTGTTCACTGACCAACCCAAATCAAAGATTTTACAATGCACTGAACGGGGAATGACGTGCAGAAGGAAAAGTGAAAACGTTGTATTTAAAATCTATAATACTCCCAGTAAGAGGAACGTGCGCCATCTATGGACGAAGTTCACAAACACTTGATTGGTGAGTTAGGAGTGGTTTTTGTCTAAATTACCATGGGAAGCAAAAAAAAAACAATAGAAGACATTTAATGTAAAGTAGATAAGACAACTAGCGTCGCCATTGATGAAGTTCAGAACTAAATAAACATGTTATATGAAATTACTATAAAAGTGTATATTTGGCAAAACCCAACCGATATTGCTAACGATATTGCAAAGGAGCACGCACACCATTCGATTTACTTTCGATTTCATAAAATTAGAAGTAGAGACGAAATTTGGTTTTCGCTCGACAGCATTCGACCAAGCGACATCGTTACTGTGGATCATTTCGTGTACACACAATCATCGCATTCGACCTAACTTTTGTGCGACAATCGGTACGAAGATTGTATCGTGTATTTCCTGCTTTAAATTATAAGCCGTATGCTTCAAATAGTATAAAGCCGTATGCTTGTTGAAATACTTTAAGTTATAAAAAAATAAATCTCATGCAAAAAAATAAAAATCAGAACTTCGTAAGCCACGTCTGGTCTCAACAAAATCTTTATTACAAGTGATCTTAAAAGTAACCTATGTACATGCCTTACAAAAAAGTTAACAGTTAACGAAAGCTTTGGAGACTTTTCAAAGTTATAGAGAGATTAACATTCAACATAAGAAAATCATACGATAGTACAGTATGAGAGAATTACGGCATAATATGTCTTTCTTATTTATTACATACATACATATTTACATACTTCGTTTATAAAAATAGAATACAGGGTGTTTTGTTATTATCGTTCGAAAAGTCTCTTACAGCTCGACCATCCTGAAGAAAAATCGACCTCGATTTACTTTAAAATTTTGTCTTGTATCAATTGACATCAACTAGATTTGAAATTAAGAAAAACATTTTACATACATACATATTTTGAAACGAATACAAAATAAACAATATTTTTCCAAATCGTCACAAATGGTGAAACTTTAAATGAGAAATAGTATTAAACATTGAATATAATGTTAAATGATCTTACTTTACGTAATTTTAAATCGTAAATAATATCGAAATTGGAATTTTAAATCCAAACGTTCGTTAAAATATGAAAGGATAATACCTAAGGATTTTCAATGAAATTACAAACAATTGACATAGAACTGAAAAGTTTAAAATAAAATCGTTTAAGTTGAAACGTAAGGTTTCATGTTCTCGGGACATGCCACTCCCTCATATCGCGCTCTAGAAATTTGAAGATTTTCAAGATCTCTTATTAGATAACGGTCATTTTCTAATTGTTTGACTACTTCAAATGGGCCTTTAAATTTGGCAAGAAGTTTCTTGTTCACGCCAGGTGTGGTGACTATATTTTTAACCAACACAAAATCGCCAACGTTGTACGCGTGGGGTTTTTTGTGCCGTTTATCATAATAAACTTTGTTTGACTCCTGACTTTGAATTGTATTTTCACCTGCTTGGTGCCTTAAAGATTTTAAATTTCGATCTTCGTTTGGAACAACATTTTGTTCCAGATATTCCTTGATCTTGTCATTCACAACACCTTTCTGTTCAACGCCAAAGAGAAGCACACTTGGACTAAATCCAGTGCTCTTATTAATGGTGTTGTTAAGTGCAAATTCCACCTTCAGAAGATATTTTGCCCAATCACTAGGATCCGTTTCAGTTTCCTTGGACAACATGGGAGTTAGACAACGGTTAACGCGTTCTACCTGTCCATTTGACTGAGGTGAACTGGTGGCAACTTTTATATGCTTTACAGAAAATTCTTCGCAAAATGAAGCAAACTCTTCGGACGTGAAGCAACTACCTCTATCCGAGATTAAGCGGGCTGGCCTACTGTAGGTTGAAAAATAAGTTTTCAAGCACTGGATGACTTCCTTGGAGCTGGTACTTTTGACTGAATAAAGCTTGACGAATTTTGAAAATCCATCGACTACCAGGAAAACATGTTTTTTTGAATTTTTAACAGTAGATGGTAATGGGCCATAGTGGTCAACATGGATGGTCTCAAAAGGTTTTTCACCTTTTGGGATATTGTGTAAGACAGCTTCTTTCTTGCCGTACGGGGGAGAGAAGTGAGCACATTTCAAACAATTATTACTGATATAAGATTTTATCTTGGTTTTCATGGCGGGAAACCAGTAAGTTTTTCGTAAAAAATTGAAACATTTTTCGACCCCGACATGGCAAAGTGCGTCATGGTGTGTTCGTATAACACTTTGTTCCATTGCTGATGGAACATAAAAATATATCCTTTTATCCATCTTACGATACACTAGACCATTTATCAACTCATATGACCGACTCTCTCTTTCTTCCAACATTTTCACTATATTCCTTATTGTAGGATCTTTTTGTTGGGATGCAGCAAGTACATATTCAAAAGAGTCAGTCTCTATGATTAGAATATTATGACTCCTACTTAAGGCGTCCACATGCTTCATCCTTTGCCCGTCCCTGTGTTCGATTACATAGTCAAAGTCCTGAAGTTCCAGAGCCCATCTGGAAATTCGTGGATTTAAAATCTTTTTATTCAAAGTAAGCGTCAAACTCTTGCAGTCGGTTACGATCTTAAACCGGATGCCAGTTAGGTAAATTTTAAATCTTCTCAGTGCGTACACTATGGCTAATGTTTCGAGCTCATATGAATGGTATTTTGCTTCTGGTGGCGTAGTTCGCTTTGAATAGAAAAATATAGGGTGTAATCGCTTATCGTCTTGTCGCTGGAAAAGCACAGCTCCGAATCCCAAACTACTTGCGTCACAGTGAAGCTCTGTTTCCGCATTCGGGTTATATATACTCAAGATTGGAGCATTTAACAATTTTTGCTTCAACCATTCAAAAACTTTAAGCTCGGTGTCATTAAAAATAAACTTTGCATCTTTTTTCAGGAGGTCATACAGTGGCTTGGTCTCAATCGAAAAATCTTTAATAAACTTTCTGAAATAAGAACAAAGCCCCAAAAATGAGTGCAAACTTTTAGCATTCGTAGGAACCGGATACTCAGCAACAGCTTTTAAGCCACTTAAATTTGGTCCTATACCACTTGAGGAAATTTCATACCCCAAATAAGTTATCTTCTCGTACATGAAAAGACATTTATCGTAACGCAATTGCAAGTGATTTGTCGTTACAACTTGCATGACTTCCTTAAGAATGTCGAAATGTTCGCTTTTGGATTCGGTTGCTACCAACAGGTCGTCAATGTAAACGAGCAACTTTCCTGAACTTATAAGGTTTTTAAAGAGTAAATTAATGTAGCGCTGAAAGACAGATGGCGCATTTTTAAGACCAAAGGGCATACGCAAATATTCGTACTGTCCCAGTGGTGTGATGAATGAAGTGTACTTCACCGAATCTGCTGCCATCTTTACGTGGTGAAACCCACTTTTAAGATCTAAAAGAGAAAAATACTTTTTGCCACGTAACCTGTCCAAAAGATCTTCTATAAGGGGTATTGGAAAGTTGTCTTTAAGCGTCAAGTTGTTTAACTGACGGTAATCTATACACAGTCGTAGCTCACCTGTCTTTTTCCGTGCAAGAACAATAGGCGAGGCATACGGGGAATTGCTTTCACGAATGATTTTGTTCTTTAATAAGTCGTCGATTATTTTTTGAAGCTCAACCTTATGGGTGTAGGGTAATCGTCTAGGCGTGCAATTGAAAATACTTTTCTCATTAGTCAACTCGATTTTCATTTCAAAAATACTATCGGAAAATTCTGTATCTGTTCGTAAATTATTATTGTTAATTAAACTTCTTACCTCATTTTTATCACTGTAGTCTAACTTTTCATTAATATTTAAGTGAACCGATTCACCATTGTTCTCCGATATGTCAATATTTAAAATTTCTTTGAAAATACTTTCACATAAATCAATATCTTCGCTTAAATTTTCATTTGAATGATTTTTTCCAACTAAAACATTTTCTTTTAAGTTATTTACTTCAATCAAGTCAATATTACTTTTTTCAACCACAAGTCTTACGTTAGTTTTTTTCAAAAAATCTCTGCCCAAAACAAAGGCATTTTGCATCGTATCGTTTTTCACGACCAAAAGACATATTTTAACTAAATTATTTTTTACTTTAACATTACATGAAACGTTACCCAATGAAATTAATTTAGAGTTATTAATACCTACAAAATTTTGACCATAAGGTGATTCTGACGCCATAAGATAAGCTGGAACATAGCGCTGCTGAACGAAACTGATGGGGCTTCCGGTGTCAATCAAAGTCTTCGCACGCATTTTCAAATGCACTGGAACGGAGTCACCAACGAATTCATACTCGAACACATCTTGGAAATCTCCCTTAACGGTATAGAGAGAAAGCTGATCTTCTTTTTGTGGCTCATAACTTTGGACAACATGAACCGGCGATTTTTGTGGGCAGTCTTTGACCACGTGGTTTTTTTGGCCACAGCGGAAGCATGATCCTCTTTCTCTTCGAGGCCTTGGACAGTTGGTGGACATATGTCCAGCTTCGTTGCAGTTGAAGCATTTCAAAGAGGACTTAAAGCTTGAGCCTGGCTGCATTTTAGAATGCGATGATGGTCTTGGCATTGAAGTCGATATTTGTGGCTCAGGCTTCATTTTCTCGTACTTTTTTAAGAGAATTTTTAATTCACCGATGTTCTTAGCAGTGAGTAAAATTTGTTTGGTAAAAAACGAGTCGGGAATGCCCTTGATTATGTATGCCATCACATCTGCTTCATCAATGTCGACTTGCGATGCAATCTCTTGCATGGCCAACAGGTATTGCTGAAAGGATTCCTCCTTTCGTTTTTTACGCCCTCTCAACGTATTGTGTACATCTGCAGCTGTTGCGTGGTCATGGAACTCAGTTAGCAGAAGAGTTTTAAGTTCATCATACGAATGGCACGACGTTGAACGCAATAGCATTTTGGCAGTTCCCTTTAAAAGTCTTTTTGCGTAAAGAAAACTCTCTGTGTCCGAAAATTTAAAGAGAATTTTGCTTTCCTCAAAATTGCTTAGCCATTTCCTAACGGGATAGCTATCGTCTCCCGAGAAAGTTGGCATCGTGTCCTCGACATCACGAAACGTGTACGAAGGAGTCTGTAGATTTCTTGCAGGCTTGCATAAATCGGACAGCCTTTTCTCCAAAAGAGCGATTTCCTCTTTCTTCTTTATCATTTCCCTCAAACGTTCTAACCTCATCGTAAGTGCACTTTCATCCTCACCTTCATCTTCGCCAGAATCGGCGGCGGCATCACTTTCATCATCCAAACCATCGTTTGTGAATAGCTCCTCTAATCGACCATCATCGAGAAGAGCTACTCCTTCCTCCAGACGTACCTTTAACGCAGATTTCAGTCCCAACGTGGACAAATCAAGCTCGGCCAACTTAGCCTTAAGCATAGGCACAGTCGCACTCTCAATAAAGTTATTTGCACGAGCTCTCGCATCCATAATTTCATAACAAAATTGTCTTTTTATTTGTTCTTTAAAATTAATTTAAAAAAAACATGCAACATGCAAATTAAAAACGGTTACTTATTCCACTTCTGAATTTACTATAAGCCGTATGCTTCAAATAGTATAAAGCCGTATGCTTGTTGAAATACTTTAAGTTATAAAAAAATAAATCTCATGCAAAAAAATAAAAATCAGAACTTCGTAAGCCACGTCTGGTCTCAACAAAATCTTTATTACAAGTGATCTTAAAAGTAACCTATGTACATGCCTTACAAAAAAGTTAACAGTTAACGAAAGCTTTGGAGACTTTTCAAAGTTATAGAGAGATTAACATTCAACATAAGAAAATCATACGATAGTACAGTATGAGAGAATTACGGCATAATATGTCTTTCTTATTTATTACATACATACATATTTACATACTTCGTTTATAAAAATAGAATACAGGGTGTTTTGTTATTATCGTTCGAAAAGTCTCTTACAAAATTTAAAACAAAATGGCTGGCGTCTAGTATTCTTATCTTATCTTTATCTTTCTTGTGAGATACGTAAAATGAACGACTGGGTCGCAAGAACTTGCTGTTATGCTAAACAATCGCTTAGTGGCTGCATATGCATTATGTATATTAAATTTTTTTTTTAAATAATGTCGAAAATTCTTTTATTTTTTAATACTTACTAATTAAAGGTTTTTCAGTTTTCTCGCATGTAAGTATGCAATATAATCTCGAAACTAAATAAGGAAAAAAAATATAGAAAATTGTTCGACCAGTTTTTTTTTTAAAAAAAGGTTATTTTTTAAAAACTTTTCGAAAAAATATTTTGAAATTTGTTTGAGTATGTTATTATGTATATACGGCAATTTGTAGAAAAAAAAATGTTAAACAAATTCAATATACCCGTTTCCAACATATTTCGAAAACCAGAAAAGTTTTCGAGAATTTTGAAATACCTGTGTCTAAAATTTGAAATCGGATGAATAGTTTACGAGAAAACTTGATTTGAAAATACTGGTTCTATGAGAGGTAACGTTATAAGACAAATTTTGAAAAATCTTTTCTTACCAAAAGATGTAGCTACTGTCTTAAAAAAAAACATTCTGATAGTTTTATCAAAAAGCCCTTTCGAGAAAATCAAGTTTTTACATCACGATTGTATGGCTGATTCCGTTATTTTTGAGCCTAGAACAAACATTAAAAATACTCTTCCAGGGACGACGGCGACGTCCAAATAAATACTGAATACTTGCATACCAAATTTGAAGAAATTTTGTCCATCCATTCAGGCTCTAGGGGTGCGAAGAGACAGACAGATGGACGGAATTCCCAGACCCACTTTTTTCGACTTCTCCATAATCGGAATGCCATGAGTGTGAATGTTATCTCAAATTTTTTTTTTTTTTTTTGCACGAATCTATAACTTGCCTTATAGTACCTTTAATCGCAAGTAAAAAGTGTTCTTTCAATTGCCGGAGGAATACCTCAGGGTTCGATTCTGGCACCTATTCTTTTTGTTTTTTTTTTTTAACAAACTTATGTAATATTTTATTTTTTTATTTATAGTTGTCCTTTTGGCCTATCTGAACATCGGTCCCGTACAAAGTATACATTTTTATTACTCACTTACTGGCTGCGCAAAATGGTGTAGCAGTAGCAGTAGCACGCAGCAATGTCAAAGTAAATGCCAAAAAAAGTAGCTCACAAAGCAGCATACACGAATACAATGTGTTGCACTGAACTCAAACAAAAATTATGTCTGCCATTTATGTTTTTTGTTGTTTTGCAGCGCAGTAGGTCGTGAAGTTCAAGTCGAGTCGACTTGTACTTCAGCGATTCTCTCTGCTGCATCTGCTACTTCACATTGTAGCCGTGCAATACGATTTACAAACATTTAACTTTGACATTGCTGCGTGCTACTGCTACTGTTACACCATTGTGCGCAGCCAGTTAGTCATAAGCATGACTGGCTGCGCACAATAGTGTAGCTGTAGCAGTAGCACGTAGCAATGTCAAAGTTAATGTAAAAAAAAATAGAGTACTAAGCAGCACTGAACTCAAACAAAATTAATGTCTGCCATTTTGGTTTGTTGTTGTTTTGCAGCGCAGCACGTTCGTGAAGTTGGAGTCGAGTCGACTTGTACTTCAGCTTCTCTATGCTGCAGCTGCTACTTCACATTGTAGCCATGAAATACGATTTACTTACATTTAACTTTGACATTGCTACGTGCTACTGCTGTAGCTATACAATTGTGCGCAGCCAGTGAAGCTGCCTAATATAATTTAATTAGTCTCCAGTCAATCCAAATTGGTTGTTGGACCCAGGGCTTCTAAATTTTGCATTTTCCTATATGGGAGTTCAATGTACTTATGATGTAGGTCCTTATGTAAGGTTGCCAGAACTCTCTTGCAAGTGACTTGTTCATGTCGTGTCCTTTTTTTGGTATTTTCTTGTGCCAATTTAAACTCCTCTAAACTTCAGTCAGATGAAGGAACTTCCTATTCGTAAATTTTCAAAAAAAAGTGTCTTTTAAAAAGACTTTTCGAAATCTTCTGTGATATCGTATTTCAATTAAAAATTCGGAATAGGTTCTTGTTCCAAATTTTGTTTCTGAAGTTCCTCAAGGTTGTTATCTGGGTCCTATTTTGTTTATAGTTACAATGAACGACATTAAAATCTGGTTTTCCCAGGGAATCGACATCTTTATTCAAATCCTTCATAATATTTTCCTAATGCACGCGCTTTAGTTTGACTATTTTTTAGGTAATGCAGTCGCACTAGTGAGATTGGCTTCGGAAAACCAGTTGAATTTCTTCAAAGCTGCTAATCATGCCATACTCACGAACTTTTGCTTTCAAAAAACATTTCAGAAAGGTGCTTCCGAAACGTCCTTCCCAGTAGTAAGGAAATCATAATAAAATGATTAAGAACTTACATTAAAATGTTAAGTCCTGAAACTACGTCCTTCGCATTCTGATTGTAGTAGAATAATTGCAAAAATTAATTCTTCAAACCATGTCCCATCTGCATTAAACTTTTTTCTTTAAAAAAAAAAAAAGCAACAACAAGACAATTTTAACTGCAAAATGAAAACTTTTATTTGAAACTACTTCGTTTCATTCGACACTAACTGTCTCCAATGTGTCGCTCGAACTCGAACGAAACTTTCAAAAATCTCGCTCAACAACAAAGTCGAACAATCTGTTTTCCGATTGAAAACGTGTCGAGTGTGATAGCGCGCACTGGCGCTGGTGTATTCCAAAAGTCCAGTACGCGAACAACGTGACATTGCAATGTTTTCTGATAAAAAAATATTCTCGAAACAATAAAAAGGATTTTTTCGCCCGATAAACTATTAGATCTCCTTTTTAGCCTTCTTTTTGTGTTGTGATGTTGTGTGACTGTAATTTCGTCCGCATCACACTTCCCAAAGGAATTTCGTTCAAAAACAAAGTTCTTGGTAAGTGAATCACGTTCTCCCTGTAAAAGAAAGAACCCTTCGTTCGAATTACTATGCAGTAACTTGGACTGCATTTTCCAAAAACAATCTTTCCAAACACGTCATCTCAGCTGTTAAGTGCAAGAGAATTTGAATTGGAATCCTGTGTGCAAGTGACACAAATATGAAAACGGAATGCACTCCTTGTCCCTATATACATATTATCTTCGTGCTGCATGCAACTGTATAAATTTAAACAAAAATACTTTGAAAAACGATTTAACTAGAACACCAAAAAGGAAGAAAGGATACAAGATGATATAGGACACATCAAGTAGGTAGTCCTCAAATGAAATATGGCAAACAGCAATTCTTATGTGTTGTGTTCCATGTAAATGTTTCGCACACGCACATCTCCCCGTCTCTCTCTCTCTTTTCTATCTTACAGAATGATCTGTATTTGTTTCGGAAATCCTTTAAGGATTTCTGAACAGGAAATTAAATTATGAAACAACGTATTTTGTTGTGAGAAAATATTATAAGCCCTTTTCGAAAAACCTCTTATGCCTTTGCCGATGCTGTTGCCGATGTAATCAAGTTGGTTCTTTTCAGCGGAAGGACTTTCTTTCTTTCTTTTTTTTCATTTGTGTCCTGGGAAGCTGGATGTGTGGCAGTTTTATTTGTATATCCGGCTGGGGGATTAGTTACTCGGTTGGAGATAATTCTGAGAGCTGTTGTAGAGCAGAGTTTAAGTGTTTCCGCTCTCTTAAGCAATAGCAGGGGTTTGTTCCGGTGGCGGTAGTTGATGTCAAGGATAATGAAGAGATGGCACCCAATTATTGCGGTTTTTTTTTTTTTTGGTTTTTGAATTTTTTATGATTAAACCATCAGTTGGTCACATAAAAAGAACTTCAATGATTGTTCTTCTTTGTTTGATCCTTGCTCTTATGGTTTGTTAATTTCTTTTATAGAATACAAAATATTAAATAACCTAGAAACGATCCGAGCTAAAATGAAAAAAAAAAATGCTGGATTGCTTTTGAAAGAAAAATGATTTGACTGACGTTTCTGCAGTAAGGATTCAAACAATCTTACTAATCGTATGTGTGTAGGTATGTGTTGTGTATAGGTGGGTACTTATTTTTCAGTTAAAATGGAATCAAATTTTTTTTTTTTTTTTGCAGAGACAGAATTTTATAAAGATGAATGTTGTGTTGTGACAGCTCTTTTAATTTATTCTTTTTGAATTCTTTTTTTTTATTTTACCTATCAAAAGGAAAATTGCAAAGTATTTATGTTTCATACTCGTCATCATACATTCATATGTGAGGAATTTTATTGATTGACAATGAGTGGCAGGAAATGTTTTTTTTCTTTTTTTTCGATTTCGAATGCAGCCATGAAATTAATGGAAAAACAAAATGAGAACATGTCGTGATGATTTTATTTCGAGATAAATAAATTATTTCAGTTAATTATGAAGATGATGTTTACCAATTGGAATTTTTTAATTTGTTCGATGCAGCGACTTTTATTTTGCAAATATGAAAAGTCAAAGGAAAATGGTTTTCGGGGAATTTTCAAAAACCAAAAATGTTTTTCTGTAAAAATTCCACAGGTATAAGCAGGAATTAAAAGTTCGTTAAATCTAAAGTATTTTAAGGGATTTTAAAGGTTCGAAATGGTTAGTAAAGCTCTCGAGGCAAAATGTGTAGGTATTTTTGCTTAAAGGACGTTAAATTGAGTATTTTTAAGCTCTGAATGTTTCAGAAATATTTATATGAACTTGCATTTTAAAATGTAAACTTTTAAAATTCAAAAACCTTAGACCTTATCATCGATGGAGCAAACAGGTAGAAGGAGACCTCCGACAACTTAAAGTGCAAAATTGAAGACATCAGGCTTGAGATCGAGCCGACTGGAGGGGCATACTAAGCAAGGCCTAGGAGCGTCACGTTCTAGTGGAGCCAACATAAGTAAGTTAGAATAGCTGACTTTGAAAACGTCAACATTTTAGACAAGGAGAATCGCACTTCTACCCGCTACACGTTGGAGAAAAATAAAATGCACGACTGGGTCGCACGTACTTGCTCTGTTGGTGCAAAAGTACGATGAAAACAAACTTTTCGATCAATAAGAACAACTCATTTTTGAAAGATTTGGTGAAACCTAAAAAATGTTGACTGAAACTGGACCCCGATATACGGGAGCTAACGTTAAGAAACCTTTTAATATTTAAAATTTAGATGTCATCTTTTGGGTTTTATAAATGATATTATCATGTATAGCCAAATCTAACAATGCAGTTTTCTGTGAAATATTCTACATATGTTACATTCAAAGTTTCATAAAAATCGGTTTAGCCTTTTTTGAGTAAATTAGAAAAAACGAAAAAATTGGCCAAAATCTAATGGCTCTTTGTATAGGAGCCACCATTTAAAAAAAAGAGACTGAACAAAAATCAATGCCATCTGATAGGAAGCTGAAAGAAACTATACCAAACAAAGTTTGAGTGAATTCGATGCAACGGTTGACAACTTATGGCCATTTGAAAAAAAGACGTTAAGACCAGATCTCCGTTATTAGCATTTTTTGCCAAAATCTAAAAACGCAGTTCTCTTAAGAACACTAAAAGAATATATCACACAAAGTTTAATCAAATTCGTTAGAGCCATTTTTGAGCAAATTAGAAAAAACTAAAAAAAGTTGGCTAAAACTGAACGGCTCGTTGTATGGGAGCCACCTTTTGGAAAGGCTTCACTGAAAAATGTATAAAGCCATCCTATAGAACACTAGAAAGAACTATGCCAAACGAAGTTTGAGTCAATTCAATCAAGCCGTTGCGAACTTATGGCCATTTAAAAAAAAGCCGTTTAAACCTGATTTCCGTTACGACCAAGCCAAAAACAAAAAACGGTATTTTATTAGAAATATCTTACGTAAGTGAAATTCTGAGTTTAATCAAAATCGTTAGAGCCGTTTTCGAGCAAATCCAAAATGAAAAAAACCGTTACTTGAAAGGTACCAGTTTGAGCCGGGCTAAAACAAAATAAAAAAACCTCGACAATGGTTTTTCTTCAAACTGCTATATACTAAGTTTGAAGAAAATCCGTCAAGCCGTTTAGGCTGTAGCATGACGTGAAACAGCGCACATCCGCACATCCGCACAGACGCACAGACAGACCGACGGACGGTATGGCGAAAACCACTTTTTTGGGCTTCTCTATCATCGTAATGGCATGTTTGATTAAAACCTCGATCTTTTTTTCTGCACGAAACCAATACTTGCCCTATAGAGCAAGTAAAAAATGAAATGAATGAAAAAATGAACATTACGAAGAATCACAAAGAAGAAAACGGCTCCTACGATTTTGATAAAACTTTCAGAATAGTGTTTTCTATGCAAACTTTATGTTTCGGTTGAAATAATTTTTTTCAGGAAAAGTCTTATAACGGTACCTCCCATAGGAACGAATTTTTGAAATCCAATTTGACCAATTGACGAATTTCGGTGAAATTTTTAATGTAGATGCCCTTTTATAAACGAAATAATATAAATTCATAATTTTGTCAAAAAAAGGTTTTGAACGCAGGCACTTCGGATCGATTTCTTTCTCATCCATAAATTAAATCACGTACGTCAAACCGAATTCATGCGTTCGGTTTCTAACAATTGTTAACAATAGTCAACAACAAGGCGTTCCTTTAATCAAAATTATTTACGATTTTTTAATGTATGACGTCATAACAGCGTTCCTTTACTCACGTTAAAGTGTCAAATAGTTAAGATGTGTTACTATTTCCAACTCACCTCAATGACATGAGTTGAGTTTGTTGGTCTGTCAAATTGGACGTTTTTCTCAAATTAATTCAAAGTCTTTATTAAAAATCAAACCAAAACATTAAAAATTTTTGATTTGAGCATCAAGAACGTCTTTATTTTCTTTGAGTGGATCAACAACAAAGAATAAAATGGATTATTTGCCAATTTTGAGCGATGAAGAACAATAATTTAATTAGTTCCTCAATATAGGTAGTTTGTAAGAAACCCAACAAATCCTAACAATGCAGCTTCAACAAATGTTTGTTACGTAACAACAATTTATTGTTGACTATGGTCAGAAAAAGAACGCACCAAATGTTTGTGGAATGCAGAATGTAAACACTTAAATTCTAACTGTTCTGTGAAATTAAAGTTTTTGAGTTTGGTGATTGATTTTGAAATTTGACGATTTGTTGGCGATTTTAATTTGAAGTTTGGTGACTTCGCTTTTTTAAACCTGACAACCCTGCTGGGTACTGTTGATGTTGGCAGCATAGAAAGAAAACACAGAACAGAGACCGACGAATGTCTTATTATTATGATCCCATCCGCTTAACGTCAAATCCTGAACCGGAATTGATGTAGGTGACGTTAAATGCTGTAATATTTAAGAAGTTTCTGGGACCAACCTTGATATGTCTGAACTGTTTTTTTTGTATGGTTTTCTTGAATTATGACTAAGCCAACTAAGATGGTACTTTGTCTGAAAGTGTTTTTGACAGAGTCTTCCGAAAGAGTCCCTAATATTTTCATAATCAATCGTATTTTATTTCAATACTCTGAATGTGTTCTATTTTGGTCAATGCAACCAAAACCAACTAGGTACATGCTCGTGTTGAATTTAAAAGCAACAACTTTTGTTGTTGTTTTTTCTTTTAACTTTTTCAATTGAATATTTTTCTTTGAATTTTTAATCATTCACAATCTAACTGTTTAATTTTTAAACAACATCTTGTAGGTATCCTGTATTTGTACTTATGGAATTGGAATATGATACAAGACTTAGCTTTGACCAGCACGATGATTGGTTTGTAGCTAAAGAAGCCAACTTCCTGCATGTTTCATTCTATTGAAAATAAAAAGGAATTTCAAAATGGCATTCTAGCTCTCAAACATTTAAAAATTAAGGTAAAGCCTAAAACGGCTCCAACGATTTTTATAAAACTTATTTATCAGTTTTTAATTGGAATGTCCAGACAAAGATCTAATAACTCATAGATCACTCCGCGAGAAAAGCCAAATTGATAGGGTCAAGACTTATATCTAACATTAGTCTCAGATTATAAACAATCTATTCTGTTATCAAAAACGATATTGAATCGGCCATATTAATCGAGAACTCTTAAGATGATAATCTTTTCTTGTCACATATTCCAATAATACTCATCAGTGTTTAAATTCAGATCAAACGTTGAGAATTTCCCACACGTTAGAAATTTTACTATCAATGAGTATTAAACATTTTGGATGTAGAAATTCCAATCACTTCTTATAAGGTCATATTATGATGTGTGTTCACATCACGTCAAGGAATTTAGTGAGTTTTTCTCATTTTTACAATCCCTAATTCATTTTGAGAAAAAATAGCATTCTTATCATGACATAATCATATGTAGTTTTATGAAAAATGTTAAACAATTATCCAAATCCTTCAAAATATTAATTCCAAAACCTTTACGAATCTCCATTTAGATGGATTGTTTTTTCATCAATCCAATATATTCTTTGAATAACACCAATTCCAATATGTAACAGAAATTATGACTCTGAATATATATTATGAAACTTATGTATATGTTCCTGCACGATTTGATTCATCATCGCAAAATCAACCAATGACAGATCCAGTGTTGTTATGCTTAAGTTCATTTCTCTGGTAAAGGATGAAGGATGCTCATGTTCACAGTCGTCGCGTCGAGTGTGCGATGGATAGCACAAAACCTTATCTGTTTTCCGGTGTCAGTGACAATGATTGAACAGAAAAAATGAAGAGAGGATGTTGATTCCATCCTGACTAGAGCACCAACAATGAGTGACATCGTCACTGCACCACACTGGCACTGGTTTAATGGAGGATGGTTGATCCTTTTGTGTTTTTGAACAGATGATTTTTAAACAGAATATCCACAAACAGAATAGTGAATGTTACCTCGCGATTTATTGTTTTTTTTTTCTTTTTTTTTTTTTCTTTTTATCAATCAACATAACAATATTGAAAGTTTGAAAAAAAGGGTATATGGATTGTCAAAGGGTTCCAAGATATATTTCATTGAATAAAAATGTCAGAATTTGTTTTCATGAAATTTTGCATATTTTTCAAAATTAATTGTATGTCATTCTGCTTTTCCATTGAAACTTCGTCCTTCTTGCTGCTAATGTGGGTGAAAACAGCCAATGTCATTCTGAGTAAATCGTAAAATATTTTAATCAATTCAAAGAATATTCGACACAAACAAACTTTATTTAACAGCTGCCTTGTGTTATAATGAAGTAAAGAAAAATTTTCAATAGTTCAGTTCACAAGAAACAGCATTTAAGCTTCGATAAGGCTTTAAATGAGTTTCCGTAATGCTTCCATAGGTTAGTAACCTGACCTCGGTTACAACTTTGTTTAGGTTATCCAAAGAGGGTTTAGTAATTTTTGACTTTCCTTGCTTTCAACTTGCAATTGAGCTTGTTTAAAGACCAATTTGTATTTAATAGGAAGTTATATGTTGTATGGGACAAACTTACGAAGCAAGCAATCCAAAGGGTTTCAACTACACTCTAGAAGATCTACGAAAGTGTTTTACAAAAGTTCGATACAAACTTTTTAGACCAAAGTCTAAAATGGCCTGCTTAAGGTCTTCTAATAAAGCTTACTGTAAATGATAAATTTAATAGGCAACAGTCGTCTTAAGGCTCTAGAAGAGCTATAGTTGAAAACCCAAGTAAAACGTTTAAGCAAAAGTTTTCATTTAAATAATTAAAATAAAATTAGTAGCCAATTAAAAATATTCAACAAAACAGCTTAACAAAGAAAATAAATATTTTTAAAGTCTATTTCTTCTAAATCACTGTTTTTTTTGCTGGCTTGTATAAGGCCTTACCAAAACTTCCAAATCAAGGTTATAGCTTTTTGAATGCAATTTTCAAACTTTATGTAAAAAGGCTTTACTTTAGTCATTAAAAGCTATTTACTGCTATAATCACTTGTTGGAAAAACTTTCAAGACATTCAGTTTGCTTGTGTTCAGTTTGTTGTGTAATAAGCACCAAAACAACTTGCATAAGGCCTTTTACAGTTTTCTTTAAAGTCGGAAATTGAAAAATATAACCGAATTTTACAAATAAAATTGTTAAATGAATCAAATTTTCAATAGCCTTTCGTTACATTGTGATGTACGCTTAAGCGATAAAATTCAGCTTGTACAAGACTTCCATTAACATATAACTACAAAAATTACTCAGTTAGAATATTGACATTGATATAGCTATCACAAATTTGTCAGAAAATCACACCAAATATACATTTAAGAGGCTTTGATATTGTTTAAATAGGCCTGGTAGAAGTATTTTTGTTGTTCGTTCAGAGCTCTTATCGAAGTTGGAGCTTTCGAAAAGCCTTCATAGAAACCTTCCATCTTTTTCGCATATTGTTAAAACTTTCTGTTATGTTCAATTTATTTAAATATTTTATTGTTAAAAGTTCACTAAGAATTTGTCTTGTTAAACAGGATTTCAAGGATCTTAAATGTTCATGCTCTTTAACTTTACATTGTCTGCTCCTTTTCCCTAATGTAGTTACCTTCCTCTCGTTCCGGTTAATTAAACAAATGATTATTGAAATCGATATTCCTTGATACGACTATAAGTTAACGCTGTCCAATGATGCTGTCATGTCAATGTCCTATCCACAATGCTTCTCTTGTCTATTTATGTCGATTGATAAACAAGAGCAGGATGCTTAACACCAAATGTATTGCAGGAAGAAAAAAAAAAACTACTAGAAATCCCCCTCACGTCAGATTAAACGGGTAGTTAAGCATCTGATTTACAAACACCTTGTTTGACACACATCACTCACAGGATGTCGTGACTCGTGAGCTGTTGCTATATCCTTCATTCCGCCCCTAAATCCCCCTTTTCATTGTTTCCGAACAATAATTTTCAGGGTGGAGCGGTGGCGCGGTGAAAGGCCCAAGAGGTGGAATATTGTGTCAGCAGGCGTTTATAAAGTCGACTCAACCAGTAAATCGAAGCAATTGAGCATTTCAAGACAACAAAAAATAAATCAGTTTGAATAAAGTTTATTTTTGTTTCAGCGTTTATTAAGAGTGTCGCATGTTAAGCGACAATGATCGATGTGTGTGTGGAAAATGCTTCTATTAACTTAAACGTGTGAATGTTGCCGATAAAAAAAAGGACCATTTCTTTTGGTTTATAAGTCGACAACTTTGAAGGAAAATGAAGTTAACAATGCGTCCTTGCCGAGCGTCGTCGCGTTGGTTGTGGAAATAATGATGAAAAAGTGAGATGTTATTATTAAAATGATTACTCAAACCAAACAATTTAATATTATTTCACATGGAAAAAGGACTTAAATATTTATTTCATTGTCATTTATGTAGGTTATTTTTTGTGGGCGTTTACTTACGTGGAAAAGGGGCTTTAGGGTTGAAGATTGATGAAACAAATACATACCTGGAAATAGAAAAAAAAAGTAGGTAAATTTATAAGTATTGTGTGTATGGTAGGATATTTATGAATTTGTATTTGTCATGAAATTTGTTAAAAAAAAATCCGATGGCAACCCTATTTGTAGTAAAAATTCGGAATTTCAGAATTCTTGAAAGTTAAGTAACTTGATGAATACTTATAGGTGTATTGAATAATATTAGGACAAACTTTTGTTTTTAATGCTTTTTGGTTGGAATAAGGGGCCGCACTGGGATCCAAAGGTCTTTCGAAGTCAACGAAATTTTAGCGAAATAGTCCTAGGTCTCTAGAAAACAACGTGAATTAGTGGTGATGTTTAAACCCTCTAAAACTTTGCTTTATTTGAAGTCCACAAACACCAACTTTGCCAGGTCGAGACGGGATATACTTAATTAATACTCCTCTGCCTCCAGTAAAGGTGGCTGGGGAAGAAATCCTCTTTAGAAACCGGAAGTTTTTGTAACCTGAGATCCGCTTGAGAGGAGCAAACGCAATGAATTATAAATACTGGTACCTTAAATTAACACTTCTTTCTATGTCTCCACCAACCAGATTATTAAGATTGGTCTGGATCGCTAAAGGAGATCTTGTATCTGATGTCCACTGTGAAATAGTATATTAAAGGCTGATTTTGCCTTTTTGTAAACAATGGCCAACTAATGAAATTAAAGTTTACAGAGTCCAATTCGGATCGGAGAGTGAACTTGGCAGTTTAAATAACCTCTTAGGGAGATGAGGCATCCGGGGGGAGCGGAGTTTGAGGTCTGCACAGAAAGAACTCCATCTTGACAACTGTAACCACGTGCTAACGAGACCTAATATCACACCTGAAATGGATACCTCTACGACTTTTAGGAAGAAAAACATGCATCTGCCACGTGCCACCCTATATTTTATTCAAATTCTAGGGAGCCAAATGGATCTTTTAAGATCCGAATGAGTTGATGTCTCTTAGGAGGCAAGCCTTAAACTATTCCACCGCATGCGTTGATACTCAACAATGGAATGGAATGGTTCTACAACCACTGCGCTGGATCCAAACTGCTAGAAGGGTTGCACTTTTCTCGAAAAGTCTTGCCCTTCCTCGCCAGTAACGACAGTAATCCTGAAACGTATATTTGTAAACTCATGGATTAAAGCCAGAACCTTAGGTGGCGTCCACATCTCCAACCACTACAGACTACGAGACACTTACATTTTTTTTTTTTTATTATTTACGTGCACTCAAGGGGTTATTAATACCCTTAACATGAATTAACACAGTGCGAGCGGTTAGGAAAGTAGGATAGGAGATATCGATGCACATTGGTTTTGAACGTCTGTATATCACAATGAGAGGGAAAAATCGAGCCGGGTAAAGCATTCCGCATTCTTGTTGTGCGGCTAAAAAAAGAAACTCTATACTTAACAGTACGTCCGAAATTAGGCTCGAGGGTAAATTGATGGGCATTCCTAGCAATGCGAGTGTTACGGGGAAATTGTTTAAGGGGAGGAATGCATCTGGCTATTTCGCTTGAGCACTGTTTGTGGAAGTAGCGATAAAACAAGGATATACAAGAAACATTACGGCGATGTTCAAGTGAAACAAATGTTTCGGTAATGGTTCTTTCTCTAATCAGTTTTAAGGCCCTTTTTTGGATCCTATCCAGGAGACGCAAATGAGTTACAGGAGCACCTGCCCAGATATGAGAATTATACTCAAGCTTCGGGCGAATGTTTGCCTTGTAGATTGAAGCCAGATCAGAAGGGGAAAATATTTCTTACATCGATTAAGGAAACCTAAGCATTTTGCGGCATTTTTGGCGACGTCAAATATGTGATCGTTCTACAAGAGGTGGTTCGTAATACACATACCTAGAACGCAAAGCTGTTCGGTTTCCTCAATGCAAGTGCCACTCATGGATAGAGGCATAGGGGGTAGGTTATGCTTTAACGACAGAAGATAGCATTGAGTTTTAGAAGCATTAAATTCCACACGGTTGACAATTCCCCATTGGACAATGCTATCCAGATCGGAATTCAATGAGCTTATCATACACTGCAATTGCAGTTTCACATTTGAAGAACATGGACGTGAATCTGGAAACGAATATGAGAAGCTGAGAGTACTGTCGTCAGCAAAACAATTTAGTGGATTAGAAGTATTAGACAAGAGATCATTAATAAAAATAAGAAAGAGTTTCGGAGACAGAACAGAGTCTTGGGGCACACCGCACACCAGCATTTATTTTGTGGGTAGCAGACGGAAAACCATCCAAAACAAAGCGAATTGTACGGTCCGAAAGGTAATTTCTAATCCATCGAAGAAGGGGTTCATCGATGCCAAATGCACGCATTTTCGATAAGGGAGCCTGGTGCCAGACTCTATCAAATGCTTTTGAAATATCGAGCGCAATAATCTTACTTTCTCCAAAACGATGTAAAGATTGGTTTCACTGTTCGGTGAGATATACCATCATATTATCACCAGTGGACCTATTGCTGCGAAAACCGTACTGCCGGTCATTAAGAAGTTTTCGCTTCTCAAGATATTTCTTGATCTGAAAATTTATCAGGGTTTCCATGACCTTGGAAAGAAGGGACGTAAGTGCAATTGGTCGGTAGTGTGAGGGAGATGAAGATACGCCTTTTTTGGAACGGGCTGGACAAATGCAGTTTTCCATCCACTCGGAAAGAGACCTGTAGAGTAGGACAGATGGAAAAGCTTACGCAGTGGTTTTGCCAGGGTGGAAGCACACCTCTTCAGAACTATTGGGGAGATACTATCCGGGCCAGCGGATTTCTGTTTATCGAGATCTTTAAGAACTCTTGCAACTGAACGAATGCGAAAGGAGATTTGTCCCATAAAATCATTTACGCTCTCAAGAACAGGAGGAGTCATGTCACTCTGTGGTAGTGTCGAATTGGCAGCGAACTTTGCTGCAAATAAGTCAGCCTTTGCTTGAGAGCTTACCACAGGAGTGTCGTTATCGACAAGCGTCGGAACCGAGGACGAAGTGTAGTTTCGTACGTTTTTTACAAATGACCAAACATTTTTACTACCTTTGGGACATTGCCATGCTCAGCAAGAAGAGGCAGAAAAATATTTGTGTGATCATAGCCTTTCGTAATGTCAGATTTTAAAATATATGAATATAAACTTGTGGGTTATATTGAGAACAAAAAAAATCAGAAACGTAACTGAGCGAAGGAAGCAAGACACATTTAAAGGCCTCTCTGAAACCCATTAAATATCGAATAATGTCTCTTCATATTAAACATTATCCATGACATAACCTCTCATTTCCTTAAAGCTCCTATCAAAACAAAACTTTTCCACTCCCATTAAACCTTGTGTTTGAAAATTGAAGTTGAAAAACTTTCCAACCCTTATCACAATAATAATCGGCATTAAAAACCCACATCACGTTCCTATAACTTGCCCGAAGAAAAAGTTTTCTTTTTTTTTTAACACCAACAACTGACCCAATCGTCCAGAGTTGAGACCATTTTACTCCTCTCAGTCCAAGTTTCAATTCCCAATTGTGTGTCTGTGACAATTATTGTTTTAATCAAAACTCACACAATATGGCAACATAATGCTCACTTAAATGCCTTAAGTATCTCCAATAAATGTCAACTTTGCTTATAATTAAGTTTTCAGCACTATTCAATCAAGTGTTTGGATTAATATTCTGGCAACGTGTTATTTCTGGGGAATATGGTATTCCCTTAGGGCTGTGCGGACTATGTGCCTGTGGCCATAGTCACAGGTAAATGTTGTCTTTAGACTGCTTAAGCAATTATGGACAAATCTTGGAGCTTTAAAATCAATATGAAAATAATCAGAGCAATGGATAATAGTGTGTTACTTCGGATGGGGGTACTTGATTGAAAATAGTTTATCTCCTGGTTTGAAAATTACAAAATTCAATTAAGCAACTGCAATAAGAATTTGGCTGACTCGTTCTTTTAATTTTAAAATGTTTGAGTGTACCTTTACACTATACAGGCAAATCTGTTTTCGAAATCAAAAAAATGTAATGGTTCGCAAGATATTAAAAGAAAAAACTCAACACGTTTTAACAAAAACACTTAAAAACTTTTTTTTGTATGTTAAAATATAAATCTGGCTCAACAACAGTTCCTACATTTGAAATTTCATTAAAATCAGTCAAGTGGAAAGTATGAAGATTTTATTCTGAAAAACCCAGTTCTAAGCCAGAGGTACCACTGTAAGATAAATTCTTAGAAATCATTCAATATAAAAGATACGAGTGTTCCTTCAAAACAGCACAGAAAATTCCGACAAAATCATTGGATCCGACTTACAAAAAAACAGCTACATATATGTGGAAGGTACCCCTTTTTTCAGACCTAGAACATTAATTTCAAAAACCACTCGGGAAAAGACCAAAATTACACTAAGTACGAAGTTTAGTTTCATAAAAATGGGGTCACCTCCGAAGCGAAGCTAACTTATTATTGGCAGCAGAATTTTGAGTCAATACGATACTTCTACTAATTGATAGCTCTTCCTGTACTTGAGAGCGTTAATATGTACATTGCCATCTGTCCTATTCTAGAAGTCTCTTATCGAGTGGATGGAGCACAAAATTTGTCAAGGCAGTTCCAGTAAGGGGTTTCTTCATATCATTCAAACTACCGACCGGTTGCACTAACGTCCCGTCATTCCTAGGTCATGGAATCCCTCATATTTATAAACAATCAGATTAAGAAATCTTTTGAGAAACTGAAACTTTTTAATGACCAGTGCGGTTTTCAAAGCAAAAGCTAGGTTCACTGGTTATGCGATAGCAAATCTCACCAAATATTGGTAACCAATCGTTACATCGTTTTGGAAAAAAGTATATTTAAAAGAGCTTGGCTAGGCTCTCTTATGGAAAAATCTCACATTTGGTATCGATGGACCTCTTCTTCTTTAGATTACAAATTTCCTTTCGGATCGTTCCATTCGAGTTGGCTTGGTTTAAAGGTTTCAAGCCTGATATTCTTATCTCTTGTCGAATCCTCCTTATTCACCGAATTGTTTCGCTAGCTCGACTTTTTATATTTGATTCCAGATTCAAAACCCTGTTTTTCGGATCCAAGATTGCAACGGCAGCGTACGACAAGCTCACTAAGTTTCAATATTGACAGCATGCATTGTTTATTAGGAATCTTTAAACCGTGTGGAGTTTAGTGGTTTTAAAAGTCAGTGCTGTCTTCAGAGGAACGAACAAATATTTTTCGTCACCAAAAACTCCAAAATTGTTTGGATTTTTTCTCAGTTCATTAAAAGAAAACATTTTCCTGACCACTACAAGGTCTACGCGAAAAGTTTGAGAATTACCATCTGAACACATTTTTTTCACCTTTTTTTATGGGTTTTTGTGTGTGGATAAGTAATGCTTCCCCTTAATCGATTTGATTGATATCTCCTTTCATCTCCTATGCAGCATAGCTGAACGTTCAGGAGGTGTTTATTTGATGAGAAGGGTAATGTTTACCACTTGAGTGAAAAAAGAATACATTTATAAAACGGAATAAGAACCATTTTTCAGAGAATTTTCATTTCACTTTTCGAAGCAATAAAGCGGAAGAATGGGAAACTTTTGCCAGTTTCTTGGCGGGTCACATTTGAGTTGATGATCATCAATAAAGAAGAACATTTTGAAATCGTTCAAGCCACTCAAACAATCCAAAAATAAAATTTCCAACCGAAGAAGTGATGAATGAAAGACTCAATTTTCTAAATTTTATGGCATAGTACATTACTTTAGATTAATTTCATTCATTTGAACACAAAACCGAATGCTTCCGTTAAAAAAACAATTTCAAAGCAATAAACATTAAAGATTTAATTAGGTGTTGAAAAGTTCAATTATGAAAGAACAAAGATTACAGAAACTAGATGCGATTTATAGACACACTGAACAGTTGATTGATGCTTCGGTAATTGCTAATGAAAAAATTATGTTTGCTTTAACAATGATTTCTGAAATCAATTGCTGGCTTTTTTTATTAATACGACTTTCAGAGAAAAGTTTGCGTTCAACGTTTGTTTGGAAAGCGTTTTTGAAATGCATTCTGATCAAGTGTCAAAAATTTCCATCTCATGCTTCCACCAAACGACACTTTTCTATCGATTGCACACAATCTTTCAACTTCACAACAGGATTCACCTATGGAATTGAATGGTGAATAATTAACCTCAATGGACGTCAGTCATTTTATCGGTCCCCATTTCTTTAAAAAAAAGCACACCATTTTGTTTCTTTTATATTTATAAATGTTGTTGTATAAAGCTTCGATGGTTGTTCTCAATGGTATTTGGTATGACAGTTGAGAATGCTTCGTAAATAAGAGAAAAATGTCCGTATATGGAGCGAATCAACATTTCATCTAATAAAGTTGACTGTTTTGTCCGGTTTTCACGCTGGCGGAATCATATTATGTCCTTATTTCTTTCGAAATGAGGAGGGAGCTGTCGCTACGGTGAATGGCGAGCGCTATCGAGTAATGCTGACTGACTTCTTGTTTCCAAAAATTAATCAGCTAAAAATGCACAACATTTGGTTCAAGTAGTCCTGTTAACTACCTCCCTCCCTTGTTCGTGCGACTTAACCTCTCTATTACTTTTTATGTACTCGTTATGTTAAAGGTTGTATGACACGGTCATAGAAATCTTTCATTTCAGTGACATTCTGACGTCATAATGACGTAGGTATCTGTCCTAAAGTCGTCATTGCACTGACAACTAGAATGACAAGCACAATGACAGACATTTTTACGACATCGAAATGACAATTTTCGATGATCGTGTTGTCACCCTGTCATTGTTGATATAACACAATGACAGATTTATTGATTAACTTGTCATTGCAATGGCAGTGTCCCAACAACGATATGGTAGGAATTTCTGCCGTTCCATTTTGCTTTCAAGATAAAAGTTTGTTACCAGCCCATATCGTACCGCAAAAACCCCACTATTTTTCATCCTTTCGCATAAACCGGTGAAACCAATCCACTAAGTCACTCAAGAGATATTCTCCAAAAAAATGACCCTTCTGTATCAAGGCGTAGCAACCAATTTTTGGACCAAACATAACGCACTTTTCGTGATGGTATTTGTCGTTGGCTGTGCTTTCCTCCAATATAGGTAATATGTGTTGCTAGTATCGCCATCTCCAGTGCATTTTTTCTTGACATTTTTATTTTGCTTTCAATGATTTATGTTTGACCATTTATATCTCGAGTTTGACAACACCGAATTTGATGATTCTTTTTTTGCTGAAAAGGTATTTATTTGCAGCAGGTTTTTGTGTAAAAAAAATAATACAATGTATGTTACGTATGTTGCATATGTTGCAAATGCACTTGCCACCATGCAATCAACTAATCAACAAATTAAATAATTGATCATAACTGAAATGTATGCATAGTTATGAATCATTATGCAACATATAATATACAACATTTGCAACAAATGCATTTATATCTAGAGTTTGAGAACACCAAATTTAATGATTCTTTTTTTGCCCAATAGGTATTTATTTGCACCAGGTTTGTCTGTAAAAAAATAATACCATGTATGCTACGTATGTTGCATATGTTGCAAATGCACTTGCTAGTATGCAATCAATTAATGGAGGTCGTACAGGGCACTCTGCACTTAAATTGCCTTTAAACATCCAGGTTAACGAAGCGCCTACATGTAATATTTCTAAAACGTCGGCAATGGCCAAAGTCTTGCAACAGTGTAGGATTATTGTATGGGATGAGTGTACAATGGCACACAAAAAGTCACTTGAAGCTTTAGATCGAACTCTGAAATATTTGCGAGGTAGCCAAGTAAGATTTGGCGGCGCCATGATTTTGTTGGCGGGTGACTTCAGACAAACTTTGCCGGTCAAACCCAGATAGACTACTGCGGATGTCAATGCCTTAAATGTTCTCCTTTGTGGATTATATGTTAAAACACTCACTTAAGTGATCCATCTGCTGCAGAGTTTTCAAAGTAGCTGTTGGATATTGGAAATGGAAAAATGTCCGTTGACGTTGATAGTTCAAAAGGCCAAATAACACTGCAAATTTCTATTGTATAAGGAATTCAAAGAAAGAATTGGTTCAAAGTGTGTTTCCAAGTATTTCGGAGAACTATAAAAATCGTACTTGGTTAAGTGAAAGAGCTAAAGGCAAAAATAAAGATGTCGCTGAAATTAATGCATCTATTTTAGAAGAAATAGATGGACAATTTGTTGAAAACAAATGAGTTGATGCATTTATAAATGAGGATGACGTAGTGAATTATCAGACGGAACTTTTGAATTTGATTGATTTACCGGGACTGCCACCTCATTATTTAGCTCTTAAAATTGGAGCCCCGATTATAACGCTGAGTAATATTAATCAACCTCAACTTTGCTAGCTGGAAAAAAGTGAATGAACAATCTAATTGAAGCTAGGATTATTAGTGGCAAATATAAAGGGGAAGATGTTTTGATCTCCAGAATTCCAATCATTCCACCTGATTTGCCATTTGATTTTAAACGTCATCAATTTCCTATTCGCCTTGCTTTTGCCATCACTATAAATAAACCGAGGTCAGTTTTTGAAAACTTGCGGTATTGATTTCTCATGGTCAACTGTATATTGGGTGTTCTAGAGTAGGGAAACCGTTCGCAATTTTTATTTATGTTAAAGATGGTAATACAAAAAATGTTGTTTATAAGAAAGCATTAGAATAAAATGTTAGAAATTTTAAAAACGCATTTTATTCAAATATTTTCTTTCTGCTTCCTTAAGTATTAGCATTTCTCCAGCCTGACGAATTGAAAAATTGTACGACTTTTTTTGATTGTGAAATCTGCTCAGCGAAGTGAGCATGGGTTGAGAAAACAAACAGTCAAGTATTGGAATTGAGATTTGTTAATTGTCATGGCGAAGGCAAGATGAATTGGGAACTGAATTCGTTTAAACTCAAAGGGCATATCTGTTGGGATAATTGGAATCCTCGGAATGAGAACAAACTTATCTTTAAATTTTCCGTCGAGTATGGTCGCGGGCAGCACATCACTCTTCAGTTTTCTTATGACCAAGCGCGTTCAATCGCATAGTTTTGGTTGATTTAAATTTCGAAGCTGATGACTACCGAGCCCGCCTTCAGTTGTAAATTGTGCTGTGGTAAGTCAGGTACATCTAAGGAGTTTAAAAACTCAGTTGGATAATCAGTGGCTTCATCTTCGTTTGTTACACAGTCAATAGATTTGAATGAATGCAGAGTACCAACGATTTGATTCTCAATTATAAAGTTTAAGTCATTCACATCTCTATCCTTAGCCGCCGAAATTGGACAGATCTTGTAAGGTTCGATAATGAGCTTCCAATGCGTTATTGCGCATTCAATCCAGATGTGATTTGTGAGGCTACTAAAACTTTTTCTATTGTAGAGTGTTTTGCAATGTTACATGTCGGTTGTTCAGTAGTTTGAAGATTTAATGGCAATATTAACGCTGAATGAGCAATTTCTACCGCAATTTGGGATCTCGCACGAATAGTGACTAAAATCGATGACATGAGGAATGTCTTTCCAGTTCCACCAGGGGCATCCATTAAAAATAAGCCACCATTTCCATCATCAATTGTATTAATTAATTTATCATAAACTTTCTTCTCTTTTGGGTTCAACAGTTCATTCGTTTGAACTGATTGGTCTAATTCATATCGATCATATTCACGTTCACGTTCCAATTGAGTCTTTCACTTTGCGATCTGGGGCTGGCACTCCTAACCTGACTAACAAACTGCCGCACATATGAGGTAACACATATCTTCGATCAAGAGCAAAGCCTGGTTATGCATCTCCTCATTATTATTATTATTATTATTATTATTCTTTATTATTCTCGTTAAAAAAAATACATGAGTTTACAAAAGAAAAAAAGAACATGGCAATATTTGCCGTCTGCCTTGAATTGACTTCTTACGATTTTATAAAGAAAACCAAAACAAAAGTTAAAGTTATAATACAAATTCATAGATTTTGCATAGGTACAAAAAAAAAAAAATATATATATATATATGTATATGTATAATTTTGAGAGAGGCAATATCTAATAAAATAAAATAAAATTATTTCACATTTTTGACATAAGGAAAAAAAAAAATAAATGTGTGCGTGTACTAGTGTACACATGTAAGAAGTGAAACTTCTTTGGCAAACTAATTTTTATTTTTTTTGCACTGCATTAACCGACCAGTGCAGCTTCTTAAGTCCGTTTACCCGCCTAACACATTTAATATTATACACATACACATCAAATTTCTCATATCAACCTTCCAGCGCTCATTTAACCACATACCAAGTCACATCATTGCTACCCGCCAATTCAAAACCATCAACCACCTGCCTGCCAATGATGCCAGATGAAATATATGAAATCCCACTGGATTCGAAATAAATCCCAATTTTGTAGAGTAGGGGAAAAAAACACCATATATTTTGTTTACCTAATATAGAAAGTTTAACGCTAAAAGCATACTCAATGCATTTTTCAAAAAAAAAAAAAAAAAAAAAAAAAAAAAAAAAAAAAAAAAAAAAAACAGGCACGCACGTTTGTACTTGCGTCAAAAATTTGATATCCCAGTTTCAAACCGTACTCAATTTGATCGCATTGCAGTCAACTCGTTAAGTTTGCGCATGTAATTAAGTATTGAAAGTACACTTTTCAGCTTAAATGCAATCGATTATACATACCAGTTTGAAACTGGAATTGCAAAATAGTTTATTCGTGTAGCCTTTATGGAATGAAATCAAAGTCTTGTATTTTTTCATTAGTTAGGTAATTAGACTACAAAAATAACAATTGTCATTATTCGGTTTTCGGCAAACAACAAACAAATCTTAGTTTTTTTTGTAAAACATGCTCGCTGAGCTCAATTACTATTTTTTTGTAAATCAAACTTTAAGCCTTAATTGTACATATTTTTATTTTTGCTGATAAAATAGTTTTTTAATATTTATGTATGTAGGTACATATGTACCTATGTCGTACTGAATTATCCTTAAAATAATATCACCCCATAAAATAACAATCCAATCGGAAATTTTCCAACCATACAAACCACCAAGAATTTTTTTCCCACTACTTTACCCACCAAATAGTTTTTTTCCAACCATTTTGGCGGGAAAAACAACCAATCTGGGAACAATGCGGTGACTGCCTACAGTGGTTATACGAAACAGTTTTGTCTGCTACGACACAAATAATGCATACCGTCTCTGCTACCCACCATTCTATTTTTAACCATCAGCCGCCGACCTTCCTACAGCTGATATGCAGAACCAGTTTGTGCTATTATAAAACAAACCTAACCTAACCTAACCTATAGTTCTCTCCCCATGACACTGTGCGTGATGCGACGTTAGCTCTATATCACTCTCTCTCTCTCTCTCGGTCTTTCTGACTCGCTTGCTCCCTACTCTCGCTCCATGGCTATGTGCAGTAATGGAATCAAAACAAGAAAAAGATTGCGCGTAACGAAAAAATGTGACGCGTAACCGAAAAATGTGACGATAAATTTTTTTCCAACGCCGCGCCGATAAAGAAGTTTCACTTCAATAAATAACAAGACTAATTTTTGTTGATAGATATAATATATGTGTATATACATAGGTAGCTACATTTATTCAATCTAAGAAACTGTCACGGTAACCTAAGGCATGATTTAAATATTGGCAAAGAATTTTCCAACCTAAGTTTCCATTTAAAAGATGCTTTACTTCTTCTCTTGTCAGAAAACTCTTTGAAAGATGCAACCTGCGTATTTCTTGTAACATGGGACATACCCCGATAAAGTGGTAGACATCTTCGATTTCATTGCGATTGCACAAACTACATGTTGGTCGAAGGTCAGCTCTATGTGGTATATAATTTAACTTTATAATCTCTGTTCTGGCTTTAAAAATAAGGCTCATATAGTACAGAGAGATATCGTTGTTAAAATAGTTATTGAACCTAAGTGTGTGATTAAGTTCTCTGTATATAAGCCTAGTTGAAGATATTTGAGCTCTATTTAAACATTGAAGATACATAGAATCATCCACTCGTGATATGCACTTATAGAACGTATCCTGCCATTCAACGATATCTATATTAATCAGATCAAAATTCAAATTGTATTTACTAGCGATCTCGCACCATTCTTTGAAAGGTGATTTCTTGCATTTGAGCAAGAATTTCATCATTTGCTTTTGCAAGTTTGAGTCAGGTCTATTCATCACCTTAACTATATAATCTGCATTTGATTTTAAGTTTTGCAAATAAATTTGTGGTAGGCCTGATTCAACGTGTATAGCGTAAGATGGTGTTGATATAGGGAGTTTAAAAATGCGTTTGAAGAAGAATCGTTGAACTACCTCAAAGTCCTCTATATTGTTATATCCAAAGACTTGATTTGCATAGCAAAGGCAAGTTTTTATTGTGGCATCAAATACTTTAAACTTAGCAGATGGATCTACATATTTGTTGCCAAAGAATTTATTCCACATTAGATTTATAGCTGTTTTAGCTGTAACACATCTATCTTTTACATGTTGGCGAAGATCAAGATTATAAGATATCAAAACACCCAAGTACTTATATTGATTAACAATTTCAATCGGATCACGTTCTAAAAACCACTTCTCTTGGGGACTTCTTTTTCGGTGGCAGCTTTCAAAAATCATTATTTTTGATTTCTCAACATTGATTTTAAGATCCCAAAGATTACAAAAACTATTAAGTTTATTGATTTGGAGTTGTAAGGCATTAGGGTTTTCTGATAGTATGGCAAGGTCATCAGCATATAAAAGCACCTTCACATCCACCTCACCAAATTTAACCCCCCCTGGGAAATCCTTAGATACGTCGTCAATGAATAGAGCAAACATTATTGGACTTAGACCACAACCTTGGGGAACACCAGTACATGTACTAAAGACTTCTGACATTGTGCTTCCATTCCATATTGTAGCAGAAGTATCAGTTATAAGTACCTAACTCATATAATTTTAAAAATTTTGTCGACATACCCAATGTAGAAAGCTTGTATATTAACGAAGACCGATTGACCGTATCGAAAGCAGCCTTGAAATCGACAAAAAACACATATAGTCTCTTTTTCCTCTCTAGGAACCACTTGGCGATATTTGTCAAAACAAAAATTTGATCTACGGTCGAAAGACCTACACGAAAACCAGCCTGAAACATACTAAGGAGTTTATTTTCCTCCACCCATTTCGATAGCCTATGGTATAAAATGTGAGTGAATATTTTCCTTAAAGATGGGAGGATCGAAATCCCTCTATAATTAGAAGCAAGTTGTAAGTCACCTTTTTTAAATATGGCACAAATCCATGCTTTTAAGAATGCCTGTGGTATTATTTGTTCATCAAAAAGTTTGTTGAAAAAGTCTAAAATAAATTTCATAAACGAGGGTGTTGAGTATTTATAAAATTCAGCAGGTATCCCATCAATCCCAGCTGATTTATTATTTTTCAAAGAATTTAGGGTTGTTTGCAACTCACTCATTGTAATTGGACCATCTAATTCAAGAATGGAGACCATGCATGGGCAGCGCATATTGGAATTGGAGAGCTGGTTGCGTTACGGAAGGGTTCATAAGCACTTTAAAATGATCGGCCAGTTTTTCAAGTGCAATATTCGATGCTGCTACCTTTTTGCATCCACCTAGCAATCTCACTTTTGACCAAAATAATTTTGGATCTTTACAGGATGAAAGGCTAGTAGCTACTCCGTTTATATAGTTTTTTTGTTTTTGTGCACATAAGTTTTTATAAAGTTTATTGGCCTCTAAGTAAAGTGCTTTAAAGAACACAGAATTTGTTTTCCTAAAAAGATTTAGGTATGAGAAAGACCTGTTGCGGAACCTTCTACATTCCGAGTCATACCACTCAGCTAAGAATAAACCGTTATTTTGAGCTTTTACTACAGGAGAAGCTTGTCTGATAATCTGAGAAATATTCTCAACTATCTCATCACAATTTTGAAGCTCCTGCGAAGGCAAACCATTCAACTGTAGGCCAAGTCTACGTTTATATACTTCAGCTTTGTTATTGAACCACTTTAGATTTCTTATTTCGTTTTGAGGTTGAGAATCTAGATTTGGAAAACTAAGGTAAGTAACTGTCGGCATGTGACCAGAGTAGCTAGCTACAGGAACCTCAAAGTCATCAACAACACACAGCCAATCCCCTCTTGCCAGACAATAATCAATTACCGAGCAGCCTTGACCAGACACGAAAGTCAATTCTCCTCTCTTATCACTTTTAGTAATCCCATTAAGTACCATCAGACCATAATCTTCAATAAATTCTAAAAGACGCCTACCACAGCTGTTTGTTGTTTCATCCAAAGAATTTCTTACATCTTCAAAAACATGCGGAACGTTTTCAACTAAAGAAGCCGAGTTCTGAAACTTTCCGATTCTTGCGTTCAGATCTCCTAGTATTAGTAAGTTTTTTAATTCACTTTCATCCAAAAAAGATTGCAATTCATTAAACTCATTAATCCAGTTATTGCAATTAAGATAGATTGGAATAATGTAATAGCGGTCATGCCTATGGTTAAACTCTAGAACAGTTTTCCTACCTATCAGCTTTGTCTTAACAAAGTTACTTATATTACATTTAATTGCTATTAAAATGCCTCCACTTGCTCTACCAAAAACATTACTTCTCTTAGCTGGAATAAATGTGACAAAGAATTCTTTAAAATATTTCAAAAATTGTGTTTCTTTACCTTGTTCAATAAATGTTTCTAATAAAATAATAATATTATAATTTAAAATCAATTTAAAAAAATCAGGAATGAATAATTTGTTTTTCAGTCCCGAAACATTGTAACATAAAATTTTTAAATTTAAATGGCAGACGGCAACCCTGTCCTAACTTTGATGTTGATGTTGATTCAGCTGACTGCCGCATTCTGCTTATTCAATATGTTGCGCTGTCATCGAATAGTTCTGACTGTTGTTATTGTTTATGTCAAAAAACTGCAACCCAACTTCTCCAAACGTGTTTTTAACAAACGTCAATTCCTCAGAGTTTCTTATTATTAATCCTCGCAAGAAATTAAATGCAAACGAGAAATTATTTATACATAATTTGACTCCTTTAATTGTAATTTTTGCTGTTGGCACCAAAACTAACAGTTTCGTTTTAATTTGGTAAAGAGCGCTTCTTTTCTGCCGTGTTAAAAGAGACTGCTCGCGATGAATTACGATTCCTGTTCCTTTTAGTTTTGATGTAGCTTCAATTATTTTGTTTACTGTGCCGCCTTCGCCAGGTTGAAAGTTGAGAATTACCATGGTCTTGTTGGTGTTTCGATTCGTGAACTCTTGTGATTCTTTTAAGGGCAAATCAGCACTATCTTGAAGATGAAGAAGACCTTTACAAGTTTGTTTTGCAAATTCGACTTTATTGGTCTTCCCTTCTGCTGTAAAACGTACCACAACAGAATTTTCATTGTTTTTCTGAGAAATAACTTCAAGTTGCCGTTCCAAAGTTTGACAGTAATTTTCCATATCAGTCAATCTCTTCATTAGGAAGTCGTTTTGAGACCGTAATAACTGAATATTTCTTGAGACAGCTAAGACTTCTTCTTTTGTGGCAATATTTTCCAATTTTGGGGTTATGCACTGATCCAGAATCATTTTTAGTTGATCAATCGACATATCCCCAACTGCCATTTTATTGTTCGGTTCAAATATGTGTTTTTTATTATGAGTTGGTGATTGTTCCGGTGATGTTTCCTCTAATTTTCTTTTTGGTAGCATATGCACCAAGTTTGACTTTGACCGCACGAAATATTCCCCAATAAAAAAAGATTAAAATCGTACCTGATGAAACCAATTTTTCGAAATAACACTTTGTTATGATTTAGTTCGTGTTAACGAAAGATGTTTTTTTAAAAAAAGTTATTTATTTTGATTATAAAGCTTAATTTTGATTTAAAATTGAGACCGCACAAAAAACTTTAACTTTCTCACAAGATTTGACAGATGTCAATTAGCCTCAAGATCAGGATTTCTTGAACTGATACGAATTGGATGTAAAATGCCTTCTGCCATTTAAAAAAAACCGCTTCGCAGATTTCGATAATTTTTTTCTTTAAAACTAAAATAAATTCAAGCAATAAAATGGCGTACTTTTTTCATTGAATTAATATTTCTTTAATTTAATCTTACCTTTTCTTATCTTATATAATAAAAAAATATTAAAAATGAGTTTGATATAAATGGTTTATAAGAAAGCATTTGAATAAAATGTAAGATATTTAAAAAACGAATTTTATTCAAAGTTTTCTTTCTATACCCTTTAATATTTGCATTTCTCAATTTATACGCCTTTTGGCTAAACTGAATTTTTTTTTAGAGGCAACAGCCCATTGCAAATCTGCTCAGCGAAGCGGGCATGGTTTTGCTAGTAGAATAAATAAAAAAGAAAACAATGAAGTTTTAAGTTTTATTTTGAAACCATTTACGCGGAAACTCATCCAGAACCAGAATGGAAGAACACCAGAAGCCTTGAATTTAAAAATTAAGATTGTAAGATTTGCCTTTCTCATAGCGTCATGCAATTTAATTCTTATTTAAGCAACCCGCTTTCCTTTAAATTTTCTGTAACGAAATTTTTGCCAAAAGTCCTCATTTCAAAGTTTGGGCCTAAAGTCCTTGATATCCCTTATGTGGGCGGAGACAAACAAAAAACGAAAAACGATATGGATATGTGATTTTATTGATTTTTCTTTGTTGAAACCTTAAATCACAAAAATACACAAATATAAAGCTTTGGATTGTTAATATTCTGCTTTGACATTTATGAAGGTACAAACGACACACTTCAACAAAACATGATGAGGGACATTTAATAATACAAACAAATATATATATTTTATGTCCGTCATGTCAGATAGTATTATGTTCATCCCAAGTTGGGATTCATCAGCACACCACACCGCCTTCAGTTGATTGCCTAATTAACAGAAAAAAGGATCTTCACTTCCCTAAAAATTGTAAAAAAAAAAAAAAAAATCTCCCCCAAAATATACCTAATATCTCTTCTTTCTCTCGTCATTTACTTCCACGAGCTAATATTTTGATTAATTATCCTTCCTTCCCTGTTCCTTCCTTCAAAACACACACAAAAAAAAATTAAATGCCTTGTTTTTTTTTTTTGTTTAGCTGTAGGCTTTCAATTTACTCAGCAAAACGCTCGCCAAAGTATAATTAGACCGAAAGTACAAAGTGAAAAAATCCAAGTAATTAATAAAAATCTAATATCCTTTTAACATGCCTTTTTCCACCGTCGTCGCGTCGTTCGTCCGGTCCCTATAATAAAAATATATCCTTTCATAATAATGATTTTTCCATTTCACGGTCATAAATAATGTTTGAGACCATTAACTTGTATCATTATTGTCCGCGATCAAATATTTACCCATCGCCAGTGCCGGCCGACGCGACGACATCCTTTTTGGTCTTAAAAAAAAACTACAGTTTCGAATTTAGGGTTAAGACTGGACGACACTTAATTGTTTCCATCCTTCAACTTCAATATACTCGTAGTCCCAGATTAATCGACCATCAAATCTCTGTTACACAAACATGGGCTCGGTTCGGATGTCCTTTTTTTGGACTTTCTTCTATGTATAGTCCCAGAATTTTGTGAGAACATTATAATCTCAACCAAACCCAAACCTAATGGTCCTGTCAATTATGTTAAAAGATAGAACACTCTCATTGTCCTTCCTTAAGGGAAGACGAATCAAATAGAGAGAGAGGGGATATGTTTGAAAAATTATAAGGGTTTCACCGACTTGGAGTTCTTTGAATGTTTTGAGTGTTTGTGGAAATTTTCCAATTAACTTTTCCCCATCTTCATGTTTTTGAATTGCCACAGGATATTTGATGAATTTTCATTCTGCTCCTTATTATTGATGCTATAATGGACGAAAGTCCTTTGAAGGAATATTTTTGTTGTTGTTAACGTGTTTTTTTTTATTTATCTGAAGCCCCAAAGATACGTGTTTGCAAAATTATTTTCCCAATTTTTTTTTTTTTTACTTACTATCACAAGGACTCTTTGCAGAAAATAAAAATTATAGGAATTTTATGAGTGGATATAAGTGGTGGTGTGTGTGCTTTTTTTATTTTTTATTGCATGGGTATAATATACTCGTAACTGAGGTTATGCGCTCTGAAGCACTTTTCGATTTGAGAAAATTGAAATTCCAAATACTACGACAGCGATGATGGCGGGATTGGTTGGACTTTTATTTAGGGTTCCTCATTTAAGTTTGTTGAATTTATTTAGTTGCCATTGCCATATAAGGATTTTTTTTTTTTTTTTTTGAAAGTAATCGTGTTTTTATTTATTTGTATTTATTGCTGAGTATTAATTTGAAATAGAAAATTAAAATGGATCCAACGTGGGGTTTCTTCTGAGAATCTTTTAAAAGCTTAGCATTTTTAATGAAGAGTTCTTAATAAAGTTTTTGATAAATAAAATTAGAAATGAATCACACTTTAAGCTTAATTTAATACGGTATTTCGTTTTTAAAGAGAAGGTCCTGCTTTAAGAAATAACTATCGTTCAACATTTACTGCATCTGTAAGAGGATTAACGTACCAGACTGTTGACTCGTATTAGAAGCGACGGTTCTTTTAAAGAAGATGCTTGCTGGTAAGACATACATAGGTTATATTAGTATCAGTAAATTTATTTTTTTTGTCGAGGCTGATTTTGATTTCAAAAAAGGAAACCTTAAAAATGTGGTGGCCCTTAAATCGTGATTTTAACGGACGCAAAAGAGAAAACTATGGCTAAACGAGAAAGGCAAGAAATGTCTTTGGAAACCTTAGCTGGTCACTATGCTTCTTGAAAAGTGACGTACGTAGAGTTTATAGTCTCCAAAGCTGATAATGATAATAAGCACTATCCTCCGCAGATTGAAAAAAAAATTTTATCGAACAATTTTAAAAGTAGCAAACCGAAAGGACAAGTCAACCCTTCTGAGGTTAGCTCCTTCCGAATTCGTTCAGTTGCAACTTGCAAGAGTACTTAATAGGGTTTTCACACCGCACCGAAAACCCGGTTTTCAGCTAAAAGTTTACGAAAACCTGAATATCATTCACACCGGACTTTTCAAGTTTTCGTTTGACATTTCACTTAATTTTTACAACTGACAATCAAATTTTGAAATGAAAATATTTTCGGCTGCTATGATTGATTTTTTTTTTTGACGTTTATGCGCTTTTTAGGTGTGTTTCGAAAGAATCACAACAAATTTAGGTGTGTTTGCTTTGTATCCCAACAAGCTTTCGACAGGTTTTATATAAAACTAGTTGTTTTCGAAAACTTGTGTTTAGCAAAAATTTATGGAAAAACTTTTGTTTTAGTTCAGGTTTTGGGGGTTTTCAACGAAAACCGTGTTTTCAGCTCGGTGTGAAAACCCTATAAAGATTACGATATACACAAATCGTCTCACCCAGATGATATCTCCACCATATATTTACTACTATATAGGTACTACTTGTACGTAAACATCTCGTGTATGATTTAAAAAAAAATTGATTTTGGGTATGGCAGACGCCCACTTTTCATAAAAAAAAACGTAATTTAAAAAAAAATTAAGGTACCTACCTTTATCCAATGTTAACCTTTTTTTTGTTCATTATATAAAAAATATATCTCGAAATTTTTTGTGTATTTTTTTCAATACGCTCTTTTTAAGGGCGTGATTTCTGAAAAATACCTTTATTCGGGTAAGATCGTTAAAAAAACTTGTCGATTCCGCTGCAGCTTTACACACATGGCTAAAAATTGACTAAAGATCAAACCTGAGTTAGTGCTGTACATTTTGTTTACAAATTGTTAACACACGCCCATTTTTAGGGGCGTTTCCGTTAAAAGTCTTAATATGCATTAGTATTTTTATGTTTTCGAACTTACGGTAGCAGTTTTGAAGTAAGAAGACAAATATTTCGGTTTGTATTCCTTGGTTACGAAGCAGGTTGTGGTCCAATAAATGTTAAATACCTCCTACACCCATAATCGCTGTTTCCATTCAAAATCTAATTTTTAAAAATTCAATTTATGCCTTGATTTGTTCAAATCGAGCTTCCAGCTTAAAATTGTATGGCACTTACCAATTGTATTGGCAATAAAACTTTGGTCGTGTTACACGCCTTTTTTTATTGCACTAGCAGTTATTGAACATCGGCCACAAAAAATTATTCGTATTGTATTTTTTTTTTTTTTTTGTCTGATGCTAAAGAAGAATTTTGTTTCTGATAGAATGCTCTTCAGCTTACTACAGAGCCTCATTCGAAAGAATCTACTTTTTTCAGCCGCACGAGACGAATGTGATTTACTTTGTTTTGCTCAATTTTTTCCTTCCATTGCAATACACAATGTGCACCTGTATCTCCTGGGATCTCATACCAAACCTTATCCTAAACGTTCGAGCTGTGTTTATTAGGGGATCCGTTCAAAATCCCGAAACCAAATTCCCGAAAGTTCAAAATCCCGAAAATTCAAAATCCCGAAAAATCAAAATACCGAATGAAAAAAAAGCCAAGTACTGTTTATTAAGAAAACTGTTGACACAGGTGCCTGTCAGACAACTGGACATACCCCTAGCGGAGCAACGAAGTTGCGTGAGCGGGTGTATCCCCGAAAAAGGGAGTTAAAATCCCAAGAACCCGCGAAGCGGGCCACCCAAGTACTGCTGATTATGAAAACTGTTGACACAGGCGCCTGCCTGCATCACTAATCCGATTTATCAGTATTGATTGCTATTCGGGATTTTTTTGGGATTTTTTCGGGATTTTGATTTTTCTGGATTTTGATTTTTCGGGATTTTGAACTTTCGGGATTTTGGTTTTCGGGATTTTGAACCAGACCCGTTTATTAGTTATAACAAAGGTATATGTAATTTTAAATAATTAATTAATTTATTAACAACTTTGGAATGCTAAGTTACCCAGTTCATGTCATTTTTGCTGGAATTTTTCAAACAATTTAGGACCTCTGTCAACTTATGAATGTATCACACCTAATGGACAAAAGGTTTAAGGCTGATATATAATGGACGAAAACAAACGGAAGCTAGTGTCGAAACCGAACGAAAGTTTACCGTGCAACCTGTGAAGTGAATACGCAAAACGCAACCAATAATGAACGGATTGCCGCGGAAGCAATAAGATGGCTGTGACCTTACACACAAAGTCAGCACACCTCTCACTCTCACTCTCATATCCATTCACAGTCAGATGTCACATTTTCGTCCGTAAACTAAACTGATCGAAATTTGACGAAACGGAGCAATGCGCTATTTCGGGCGTGAAAAAGGAATTGCACATTTACGGACGGGCCTGCCCAAGCAGTTCCAACTATTATAGTTCAGCCTTCAGCCCTTAACTATTTTAAAGGCTTAACCATAATACGCGAAAGAAAAAGGAAGCAAGTGTCAAAACCGAACGAAAAGTTTCCTTCCGACTTGTAAAGTACATCAGTTGCCCATAATAGCCAATAGAAATAAGAAGAAAGAAAGAAGAAGAATACACATACACACCCTTTAGAAAAAAAGAAATGTCAGATTTTTGTACGTAATGTACTCAAAGCGTACATTACGTATGGAAACGCAAGTGAACGAGACTTGCCGAAACTTATCAAAAAGTCATTTGGGGTTGGGTATACAAATCACATGTATTTCTACTATTTCGTAAGGCAACGCACGTACCCATTCTTCAATTATGGTTATATCTTAAGGAGATCAATTTTCAGAACCGTCATGTTAAATATCATAAACGGAGCCCACGTTATGTATGTAAATATGACAGATTGTGCGTTTACTTTTCCGACAAATTTGGACAGTCTCCACATTTTCAACAGACTTTACAAACTTGTCAAATTTTTAACTGATGTCATATGTGGACCAAAATGAAATAGTTTGATTGAATTCAACTGAGAGGGGGATTATTTCATGCTCTTTTGTTAAAAAACGTGTGTTAAATTAAACGAAATTACTTAATTTATTTAAAGTTCGTAAGATTTCGTGGTTTTAACAGCAAACGAACAGACCTATCAGCTTTTAAGTCTAGAATTGAATTCTTGAAGATCCACCAATTTTCTCTCCTAGTAAAATTGTGGAACTTTAATACTTTGAGTGCCTTAATATATTACTCCATCATACATCCAAAAGTAGGAACATAAAAGAAGTTAAATACCAATTCCCTTTATGACCTTGGATATATATAGTTTCGTAATTGTTCTTTTATTTTGCCGTGAAGAACCACATATAGGTACCCAACCTACATCCTACACGCTGCTCATTTAATGACTCTTGCTGAAATAACTATATGGCTATTAACATTCACTTTTGTGTCTGTTGTGCTGGAAGCACTTCCAGCCATAAAAGTGTTTCACTCATCCCGCTGTTTTATTGGTCCAACATCATTTCGTAGTATTCAATAAAATTCCCATTAAACCCAGGTTCTTCTTCTTCTTCCTTCTCTATCAATTTCAATCCAGCCGTTTCCTGAATCAAAAAAAAAAATGCTGAAAACAAAAATTGATATTGCATGTTGTGCTTCTTGAATTCAACTCGAACTCCGAACATCGAAAACAATGAAATGAGTCATTAAAATTCAAATAGCGTCTCTGATACCATTACCATTTTCCAACAACGCCAAACATTAACCGTGTTAATTGATTTTTAATTCATTTCATTGCGTTTTCATTTATTTATGGTGTAAACACAATATCACCCCCTCCTTGTGCTACTCCAACAAAGAATACTACAGCTACAGCAGCAGCAGCACATTCGTCCAAACCATTTAGGCGGTTTTTGTATTGTTGTTGTTGTGCCAGAACTCCCTGGAGTTTTTGAATTGTATGTGCGGCGCGGTTTCCGAACGGCTATTTATTAATTGAAAGAAGAAAATAACTTTTGAGTGCGGTTCGATTGACACCTTTTTTTTTGTGGTTGGGAATTTAATTGAATCGTTTACCGAAGTGCGGTTGAAATGAGGAATGAAACATTTTCACGCATTTGTAAGGAACCTTTTCTTTAGACAGAGGAAGGGATTGGAAAAAGTTTTCGAAGATAGTTACATTTTTTTTAACCCTCTGAAAGACAAAGACAAATTTCGGGTTTTGTTGTTTCCGTAAAAGGTCGACTCTTTCGTGAAGGATGTATTTAAAAGTTGAACAACTAAAAATTTCCTTAGTAATTGTGACACGATATTTTCTAAATCGATTAAGTTTCTTAACCTTTGGCATTATTTTTATACTGTTTTAATGAAGTCATCAAAATAATTTGAGTGTCCTTAATTTTGTTGTCAAGTTTCATTGAATACCTACTTTTTGTTATTGGTGTGGTTTGAAAGAATAGCTATTTTCAAATTCGGTTAGTTTTTTTTGTAGTTTGGTATGATTTCTAGTTTTCGAAATCCAAATTGAGTTCAGAATATAATTTCCAATAGAAAGTATATAGCTATTTGCCACAACTGTAAGACCAAAGAGAAGCGGAATCCTTTGCCTACAAATTAAATCAGACAATTCGAAAGGTTTTGTTCTTTTTACTTTAAAAAATATACCACACTAGTCTTTCCTAAATTGGAGTCTATAGTCAAAATTTAATCTAAGTTGTTTCCAAGATTAAAGTTATAAAAAAGAATGCAGTAATAGCAAAGTAATTCCTTATTGTTAAGAGCTGCCTTGTAACCAAGTTACCTTAACTCCTGATAGACAAAAAAACACGTTCACAACGAACTGTTGGATATGCTATTCCCTATATTTTTGTATGTGTATGCGTTCGCCTCCCGCAGCCAGCCGATGTTCCAGTTTCACAAACAAAATTCTTCTTTAGCAGACAGAAAAAAATTCAATAACATTAATTTTGTGTGGTGTGATATTCAATTAGTGCTGGCACAATAAAAAAAAGGCGTGCACCACGCCCAAAGTTAAAGTTAAGACTTTTTACTGTCAAGGCAATTAGTATGAGCTCAGTGACATTAAATTTTATTCTTGCAGATCGATTTGAACAAAACAAGACAAAACTTGAATTTTTAAAAATTAGATTTTGACGGAAATAGCGATTATGGGTGTTTTTAACAATTCTTGAATAACACTCTGCTACGTTACCAATTAATTTAAATCTAAGTGTTCATCTTTTTACTTCAAAACTGCGACCGATAGTTGAAAAACGTAAGAAAATTAATGCATTATACGAATTTTGACGAAAACGCCGATTAAAAGTGGGAGTGTCTTAAAAATTTGAAGCACTAACTGAGCTTTGATCATTAGTCAGTATTTAGGCATATGTGTAAAACTTCAGCTGAATCGAGTAGTTTTTAAACGATCTCACCTGAACAAAGGTATTTTATCAAAATCACGCCTTTAAAAGTCGGCATATTGAAAAAATTTATGCAAGAAAATGTAGAGATATATTTTCCGAAAAACGAACGGAAGGTAAAAAGGTTTCAATTGAATATTGGTAGTACCTTAAATTTTTAAAAACTACGTTTTTCGTTCTTTCATGAAAAGTGGGCGTAAGCCACACCCAAAATTCAAAAATTTCTTTTCACACACAAACTTTTTAGTTTTTACTAAGAGAAGCAAAATTTTGGCTTGCGGATTCATTATAAAAATCGTTTATTTGTAAACACAATTTTTTTATAGTTTCTAGTGAAAAATGGAGGTCAGCCACACCCAAAATCAAATTTTTTGATTTCACACACAAGATGTTTACGCGCCAGTAATACCCACAAAATTTAAAGCTTTTCGCTTTAAAATAACAATTGTTATTTTATAAAAACAATATTGATGGTTTTGTATGAAAAATGGACGTCAGCCACGCCCAGACTGAGTTATTTTTATTTAAATGGAAGAAGGTTTACCTAAAGCTTACATGTGCAAAATTTTAGCGTAATGCTTCTATCGTAACTGTACAAAAAACATAATTTAGTTTTACCAAATTGAGGTTGTTCATCAAAAATGGCGATTGTGGGTGTGTTTGTGGGTGGATTTTACCGGTTCAAAAAGTTAGCTTTACTCTTGACCCAAAGATTATATATACCAAATTTCAGCTTTCTAGCTCGAAAATTTCAACCTCTAGAGAGTATACATACGGACGGGCGGACGGACATGGCTAAATCGACTAGGCTTTTGATTCTGAGTCAGAATATATATACTTTTCTATACCTTACGGTATAATATCTCAATGTTACAAGCTCCACACCAAATACAATATAGGAATAGGGTATAAAAACATAATATTTGAAGTTAAAAATTGGCAAAAATTTGATCACATCACGCTTATAGTTGTTATAAAAGAAGGACATTGTGTTCTCTGTTTTTATGCCATCCTATATCTTTAGTCCCAATTTGATACTCTTGATAGGCTTTGGCTTAGAGAATATCATGTAGGTTTGCCTACTACATTGTGCTTGAGTAAAATTATCCGACACAACAAATGTATCTTCCACGACAAAATCAATATTTTCCCTATTCGCCACCTAAGCTTCAATACAAAACGATTAAATGAAAAATAAAATCAATTTATTGCTTCATTCAAAAAAATAAAAAAAAAAATCCACAGGTTAAGGTTATAGATAAAAGATATAATAACTACACGTGGCATATGTAGGACATTAAACACGAAAAAAATCAATAACCTACTTTAATGGTCTCCGCACAAGACTGCACACAAAATCCATATAAAAAAAATAAGCGCTTAACTTATGCCATTTTAAATGAAATCATACCTTATTTCCGAATACTCGTACATCCACATTTTCATTCACACATCCAAAGATTCAGATTGTGTGATTCAGATTCTGATCCTGCACACTGAATCTATTTGCCAAAAAAATTTATACACAATAAACAAAAGGAACAATGAGAACAAAGTCACATCACATCACGGAGAGTCCTTTACAATACAAATATCACTTAAGTAATCAATTTCAAGCTGTCTCCTGCAGTAACGGATTATTTCCTTCCACTTTTGTTTCACACAACATTACTTTCAGGCATTGTTTGTTGTATTTGTGTTATGATAGTAGGTCCTCATCTCATAACACCGACGACAATAATATTATTAATATTGTTTGTTATATCCTTGCCAACAAATTTTTAATGAACACATCAACAACTTTTTGAGAAGCTTTGTGACTTCCTGTGAAGAATGCGATTTTGAAAGTAATATGGATTTGGTTGGTGTAGGTGTTGCCATTGTGCAAAGGAAGTTATTCACAATAGTTTATTTTTTAGACCGAATGGATGAATTTTAATTTATTTGAATTTGTTGGAACTTACTCGCATTTAAAAAATTAAATTTTGAACGAAATGGCTTATAGTCCGGTCAAATTAGACATTGCAAGCTATATTTTGGTGGAGACATTGGGTAAACCATCCAAATTTGGGGGTAATGGATTTTTTTCGAAAACGGTTTTTATCAAAAAATTAATCCATACAAAAAATATAGATCTTAAAATTATCTACAAAAATGGTCTAAATACTTTTTTTTTTAAGAATTACCATTTTTGAGATATCGTGATTCTAAAACTTGAAGGAGTCACGTAAATACATTTAGTCCAGTCGACAGGTTGGAAAAGGGACTTTTGACACTTTGTTTCGTATGGCGTACTCAATGTGTCCACCAAAATTTAACTCTTTCGGATTTTTTTTTTATAATTTGAAATGTCTATTTTGACCCTACCATTTGTGATTTTTGTAAGATTAGGAATCTTGGGTAAATGTTTATCCTCGGTACCGTCTTTAATTGATTCCTTTAAATTTCAATTGGGGTCATATCTTCCCACTTTTCCATCCTAGTGATTCCTTCTAACTACTGGCCTTGTATGTGTTACCTTTGCTGATAAAAAAGCAATCTATGCACGCTTTTGTACGTCACTTCACTTTACGGCAGATAATCTTATTCTTTTTTGAAAAGTAAAGGGCTAATTACCCTTACCTGAGGGACACCAACTCCGATTGGGATTTTGTTTAATCCTTATTTCTGCTAGTTTATGATTGGATCTTTTCTTTTCCAGAGGACTAAGTAAAGGGTTTTCCAATTAAAGGTGTTATTTTGAATAGTTGGTACTTTTGAAGGTGTAATTTTTTGACAAGTATAAACAACGCCATTAATAAAAATGGAACAATACACGCTTCAACAATGCAATGAAATTATTAAAATTCACTATAAAAATGGTGAACATTTTACAGAGACGGTTCGTAAAACAAGAACATTTTTTGGTCATCATGAAGCACCTTGTCGGACCTCAGTGGCTACTTCAACAAGCAAAATTGTCGCATCTGGGGTTCGGAAAACCCAAGATTTATTGTTGAAAAGCCTCTCCATCCTCAACGAGTAACTGTTTAGTGCGGTTCATGGTCCGGCGGGGTCATTGGACCTTACTTTTTCGAAAATGAGGCTGGAGCAAAAGATACGGTGAATGGATTGCACTATCGAGAGATGATTAATAATTTTGTATATGGTCGGAATTAGATGGTATTGATCTGGACAACTTTTACTTTCAACAAGACGATACTATGTGCCACACAATCAAGGAAACCATCGATATTTTACTTGAAATGTTTTCGGGCGGTGTTATCTCTCGAAGAGGTGATCACAATTGGCCACTGAGATTTTGTGATTTAACACCTTGCGAATTCTTCCTTTGGACCCACGTGAAAGATAAGGTCTACGCCAACAGCTCAGATTTAAGACCTCAAAGATGGAATTCGTGAAGCTATTGAGAGCATACAGCAGCCACTTTGCGATTTGGTGATGGAAAATTTCATGAAAAGGATATTGTTGTGTAAGCGTAGCCGTGGCGGCCATTTGGCCGATATTGTTTTTTATTATTAATGGCATACTTTTTTCTTTACAATAAAATGAACATCTGATTATTTATCTCAAAAAATGCCATTTTTCTTTGAATAACAAAATAACACCTCTTATTGGAAAACCCTTTAGTTGAACCTATCCACTATTTCTTGCAACTCATCATACCTTGGAAGTTGCTTCATGTCCTTTATACATTATACTGCTTGGAACTGTGTGCAAATTTAACTTTACTTTGTCCGTAAAGTCTCTTATGAAACTAAAAGAAACAAGGTGACACTTTTGATCAAGTTTTGTAACCTTCTAGAAAACTTTGCCTTGTCCCTCCGTCACGCGGTATCCTTCGCAATGTCCTAGTTCGCCAAGTGACAGAGAATTTTGTTTTACAAAAAAAATTAATTCTTAGCCTTAGGCTTTGACGTTTAATCACACTATTCTACTTGGTTCTCGAGAAGTACTGTTAAGTGGTTTTCCGTCATGGCTTCCATAAAATTTCTGTCACATTTTCTTCTTGGAATTTTCATAAAAGACGTGCAAATTCAGGAAAAACTGGTCCAATTTCTGGATTATTCCGTTCACAATATAACACACCTCTCCTCGCATATCCTTTATATGATATACCGGTGGTATCTTGGCCTTGATTTCAAAATGGCCGAAATACACTCAAATAACTCTTTCTACTTTTGTTACTTTACTTTAGTTTAATAAATTCATTGGTTTTCTAGGAAAAGTAGTTAATCATGCCAAACGAACAAACGATACAAACAATATAGCCACTCTGTCGCACTGTGTCATCACTGACGTTGTGTGACACTTACTTAAAATGTTACTGTGAATGAGCCAGAAATAAATTATTTACCAAGTTATAAACCGAAAGATTGCTAACGGGGCAAAAGCAACCCCACTTTGGCTTTCATTTTTCATATACACAATCGGGAAAGGCACGTCAAGGAAATTAATTATTCATAATGACACACCAAAGGACTCTCTATGAGGAGTATAATAGTGATAGTGAGTGTATTTTGTACTGCAAGGCAAGGCACACAATATATCCTGCCACATGAGAGCAGCGTATAATGGAACAACTGCACATACTATTACTCTAGCGATGTGCATGTGCATTACCCTTTCCTATATCCAATGTGAAACCATTTAAAATACATATGCGATATGTCAGGCTAACTAGCAGTTAGTATCCTTTTCCCTTAACTTAACCAACACCAAATAGTCATAGCCACCCTCATTCATATAGTCCTATACCGACCGAACGATCTGTTATAACAAAGGACATGCTGCGTTTAAAGTCCAATTTACAATTGGCAGCAAAAAAGCTGATTTATAATTCCCACCACTCTGTTGCTCGGGAAATAAAAAAAAAAAAAAAATTATAAAAAAGGAGGTCGGTCGGTCGGCGGCAGTTGGGGTTAGGAGCACTACGGTAGCGGTCTATGTGGTTGAGGTATTGGGTCTAGAAATCGATGACAATGCAGAAAGATTGATGCGATAGTTATAAACTTCGCTATAGGGACCTTATGGCTGCTCGTTCTGCCTGAATGATTGGAATCCTGGTTTCGCTTGATTAATAATTTATTATATTTATTATGTCCTTTTTTTTTTATTTCGTATGTTCAATAATCAATGCGGATTACTGTTGGTCGGATAATGTGACATAAAAACAAGCAAAAAAAAAAAGGATTGTAAAATAGTGGAAAAAGCGTCATTAATATTTTCCGCAATGGCGGTGCTGTGGTGTATTATCCTTGGGGAATGGTTTTGTCAGGTTTTTTTTTTTTTTACTCTTATGTGTTCAGTGTTCACTTGAATCATCGAAATTCTATTGAAACGAGAAAAGTGTTTTTTTTTTTTGTAAAGTAACTTTAAAATATTTTTACAATTTCCCAGCGGCAATAAAATTTTCATTAACAAACTGGAGGCATAAGGTGACAAAATAAAATAAAGGACGACATGGCGACGCACGGTTGCAATGGATTGAGTGAAGTACAGTTGTTGTAGCTAGGATATAATATTAAACTATTATGTGACTCGCTTATAAAATATACATTTATGTATGTTTGTGTAGGTGTAGTGAATGGCGAAGGTGATTTTAATTACCTGTCTGATGATGGTTTAAAAATAAACTCAAAATTATGCTTCAATTGAAACACAGGTGTTGCGATTTTAATTGACGTGACGTGTGTTGGAATGGAATTGAAATGTTTTTAACAAGGGTTGAGTTGTTTAAAGTTGTGAAATGAAAGACACAATTAGAGCACATGCTTTGAATATATAGTTTACCATGAGAGAAAGATTGACTATGAATATCCTTTATAAAGCGAGGATTTGCTTTGTCAGAAAGACAGCAATTTTTAATGGTATTGGCTGGCATATCTCTCCAGAAGAAACATTTTATTGCAAGAGTTTGCTTTTAATATTTTTACATAATTACAGTTGTTCGGAAATAAAAAAAAATATTTTTTTTGTAGAAAAGTCCAAATACCAGTTCAGCTTCGATAATGCCTAAACGAAAAGTATTTAAAGTTTCCGTAAGGCTTTTATAAAATGTTATCAAGCTCAAAAAGCAATCAATCTCGAGGAACACAATCGTGGCTGGCCTATTCTTCAGGAGGACTTTAGGCGCTGCAGTACAATACGAGCGTTTATGAAGGTTGGTAAATCGATCGTGATAAACAAGGCTGAAATTTGGGCTTGAATTGAGACGGACAGGCCGTACCATATTCGTTTCGTGCGGCTTAAGAAGGAGTTTCCATGCTAAAAAGATTTCCCGAAATAAGAATCAGAGTGAGCATTACGGGTAAACAATATTGCAGAGGAGAAATGTGTCTGTGGAAGAAGCGAAAAAATAAGGTACATTTTTCTCTTAAGCTGAATGTAGAGACGTATGCTAATTTTTAGTCTTAAGAATACTCTGCGCAAGGTCGGGCGAGCTACAGCAAGCTAAATTGTCTTTAAATAAATGTTGGGTTTTTTAAGTAATCTTTTTCGTAACAATAAAAGATGTTCGTGTTTTTATTTAGTTCGGAATTTTTCTTTAGTTTTTTTTTTTTGTGGTAAGTTTTAGTTTTCATACTATACACTTCCTATCGGTTGTACCCAGATCCTGCATCGTCCAAGAAAACCTTAAACCACGTTCCACCTTAGGCAGTCGGTATCGCATTTATAAAGACGTCAATTCCACGCATGGTTGTGAACATGGAAACGAACATGAAAAGCTAAGGGTACTGTCGCTAGTAAAATTATTAACACAAAAGATTATTTAGAAATAAAAGAAAGACATTTTTATAGAGAATATGGGCATGGGGCATCCCAGTTTTTATTTTTTGAATATCATATTGTAATGAAACGCCCCTACCTACACACATTCATCAATTAATACTTACCGCCGCATCTAATAATAAATACCTTCCGCCGCTACAATAAGCAACTCCGTCCGACCTACACAGCACAATTATAATTATACTTACAAATGCCCCGCATCCCCATATTGGCTCACACAAGCCACCACACAATATTGTATAGAGAATACAAGCCAAACCAGTCATGCCATCATAATCCACCGCCATCCACATTAAGTAGACTACAAGCAATGCCAGCCAAACCAACAACAACAACAACAGCCACACCATTTCAAGGGCAAGTTAGCCATCCACACTAAATGGAAATCCCACACACAACAACAGCGATGGCAAGAACTAAATTACCAGCGATATGTATGAAGTAAAGGTTGTCATACAATATTGGCATTAAAATTTATATAATTAACACCGTATTGCAGTCGCAAATATGCATAAGAGAGGCAGTTTGGCCCAGTGCAAATCGAGTCGGTTGCCGCCAGTGACCGTGTACCAATCTTGAGTACAGTGCCGCACTCCAATTTTATCAAGCTTAGAACCCAGAAGTTGACGTGGGCTTCCAGGTTTAAAATAGTGTCCGCTGCTACCTCAGTTGAGAATTATAGTGTCCGCTGCTACCTCAGTTGAGAATTATAGTGTCCGCTGCTACCTCAGTTGAGAATAATAGTGTCCGCTGCTACCTCAGTTGAGAATTATAGTGTCCGCTGCTACCTTAGTTGAGAATTATAGTGTCCGCTGCTACCTCAGTTGAGAATTATAGTGTCCGCTGCTACCTCAGTTGAGAATAATAGAGTCCGCTGCTACCTCAGTTGAGAATTATAGTGTCCGCTGCTACCTCAGTTGAGAATTATAGTGTCCGCTGCTACCTCAGTTGAGAATTCTAGTGGACTCTGCTAACTCAGAGTCAAACGTAGATAAGATTGTATTAAAGTAATATAGTGCCAGAATTTGTAATTAAAATTGTATTAAAGCTAGTACTTAAGTAATAATACCAGAAATTGTAAAGTAAAGACTACTTAATTAAAATAATACTACCAGGCCTGTAAAGTAAAACTTGAATTTATAGAAAATACTTTATAGTACTTAATCTTGAATATTGAAAGAATATCAGAATAATAATACTGGAATTTGGAAATGTTTATGATATTTTATTGAAATTGTTATAGAATAGTATTAAGAATAAAATAAATAAAACACAACCTTAAAAATTAAAGTTTGTTGCTCTTTAATTAACCCTGGACCCGACGAGCATACCTCAGCCTTTGACAAAAGTAACCTCACAATATTCAAAACTATATAAAACAAGAATAATGGGAATGATGGGACTGTAAAGGTAATTTCTAATCCTTTGAAGATGAGGTTTTGAGTTACCATATTCAAGCATTTTCGATTAGAGGACCTGGTGCAGGACTTTATCGAATGCTTTTGAAATATCAAGCGCAATCGTCTTACTTTCTTCGAAACGATGTAAAAATTGGTTCCACTGTTTCGTGAGATAATGCCATTATTTCACCCAGTGGCGTTCTGGCGTTCATTTTCGTTTTTCAAGTTATTTCTTGATCTGTTTGTTAAGCAGTTTTAAGCATGGATTTGTATTGAAGGGAAGTAATCGGATCCCAGATTGGCGAATATATGAATATACTTGTTCTTCCACTTTAACAATCTCTCGAAAATGATGTTTAGATAAAATCCAACGGTATGCATAAATAGCATTCAAACTCGAGAAAATAATCAAGTGCGAAAACGACAAAAGCATAGTCCGAAAGTCCTGACTCCAATGGCGATGGTGCAAGCGTCCAAGTTTCAGCAAACTAGGTACTAACAAGTTCCAAAAACTTTCCAGGAAAAACAAAACAGAAAAAAGAACACATTTTGAAGGTAATTGGCAAAGTGGCTTAGGTTAGGTACTGAGAGGCGTTCAGCTGACATTTTCATTTTCTTAATCTCATGAAAAAATGTCCTGTTTCAATTTAAGTCAGCTTCATACCTACCACGAGCATCGTGAAGACTTTGTTATATAATTTTTTTATGATTATTCGCAGTGCTTTTTTTTTTATATAAAATCCCACGCACCACAGAATGTATAATAAACGAGCACCTCACTGGCGGCATTAAATTTTTTAGACTTTAAGAACAAAACTATCAAATTATAACCTCACTTTTCATCAATTTTATGACTGCCAACCGCACAGTAAAATTATTCCTTCTTCATCAAGAACAAATATTTTTTATCGTCGTTTTGAGTATAAACATAATAATTTTTATAGTCAACGTTAAAGAAAATATTCCGTAAGGTATACTCAAAAAAAAAAAAATTCTCAAGGATGTACCTTTGGCGGAATACGAGTTCCATAAAAACCCAACCCACAGTATTTTTATGTGATATTTGAAGTTGACATAAAAATAAAACTCTTCACTCTCTTCAAAGATATACTCTCTCTCTCCCATTTGACCGACCATCACACCTCGTACTTTGTCAAATCACTTAAATCGCCAAAAAGATTGATGTGTATAACAAAAATAGTTCGTCCTTTGAAAAATAAAAACTAAAAGCACAAAATCGATATATATAATATAGTCTAGAGTCTCCTACAAAATTATACAAGTTTAGAACAAAAAATATGAAAATTTACAGCAGCACGCAAGGACATTGTTTTCACTTTCAACTCCTAGTTTCCATGTCCTTTTATGATTTTTTTTTTGTTTCTATAGGTATGTCCTACATCCAGTTAAAAAAAAAAAAAATAAGCACATGTCAGCTCGACATACAAGACATACAAAAAAGAAGAACAATTTTCGCTGCAGTAAACACTCGACAAACTGTTCTTTAATATTTGAACTGACGCTATATGAGGTAGTACATACTAGAAAGCCACTCTATTTTTGCAATAAGGAAGCCATCCATGGTTGAACGACATATCACATAACAAAGAAGCGGATGAGTAGAAACAAAAATTTTACAAATGTCCTGCGTCATTGATTTACATAGTGCAATAAGTTTCCCAATTCCCCCGCCTTATATCCATCTACACGTTATTTTTCAACGATTATTTTTGCTTGTTATCCTTTTTATCCTTGTCATTGTGTGCCACCCACAAGCTTTTCAAAAAAACTAACATACACACACGAACAGCTCCTGATTTCTGACTAGCGTATACCGAGTGCCAACGAAAACGAACTAGGACTTTTCATTTTCTTATCAAACAGATGTCTCGTTTCAAGAACACTTTTGTCCTCTCCTGTCGGCGGGGCGCGGCGCGCGGTGGCGGCAGCAACGTCGGCAAAATGAGTGTCGGAGACGGTATAGTGTGTCGTTTGGAAATATTTTTGAAAAATGAAAATCCGGTACTGACTGTTGTATGCTCAAAAATGAACGAAAAAAAATAGTACCACATTCTTTCGAGTGGAAATGAAAAGGAAGTAGAATTTTGTTTGGAATGGCGCCCAACGTGGGCATGGATATATATAGAAAGGCTTAGTGCTAAAATTCCAGAATGCAATATGCAATGAAAACTTGAATGTATTTTCATTTCCTTTTTTGCATACAGGACCCAAATATACACACGATAGTTGAGTTTGGATTTTCATTGGTGTTTTCCTTTTTCCTGATGGTTACTATTTTTTTTTTTTGCTCTTTGCAGTTGTCAAACAATATATGGAAGTATTAAAGCGAAAGGATTCAAAAGAAAAACTACATGACATATGAAGAAGTTGAATTGCTATTTTTCAAAATACATATTCATAAATAAAATCATAGCCAGGATCATGTGCCAGGATTCAATTTGGCATTCAAAAAAAGAATGTGACTTAAATTTATGAAGAAGGTACTTTTTGTGTCATTTTGTATGGTGACAGTTTAAAAATATCCTTCATATTTATCCTCAAGGAAAAAGCATAATTTAATTAGCGAAAGAAACTTTATACATAGTTTCAAAAAAAAAAAAAATATAATAATTATTAGAAAACAATAACCCCGTCTACACTGACTGGCTGCCTTGAAAGAAAAGAAGTCAGGAACTTTTCCAAGTTTGTAATGCCCATGCCCATCCAAATGGATCATCTTTATTTAACTTTGGAAACCCATCTTAGATAGCAAAGTTTTTTTCTCGTCATCCTCGTTTTAAGTTCTATGAAAGTTTTTAAGTTTAAAAACATAATATAATCATTATCTTCTCGTATCTTCAGAAATAAATTAAACAACAAGATGCACTTAACTTTTTTAATTGTTATCTGATGGAGAAGATAACAACAAAAGCTAAAGGGTAATTTATTAGGATTCTTAGAGAACTATACTAACTATCCAACTATATATAAGTTTTCATGCGGATACAGATACTTTTCTTAATCAACAGGATGATCAGTAAATAATTTGACTAGACAAATGGATTGTTTGGAAATTCTTGAACCATAATTTGATGCTCAAGAGAAATTTGCTATTAAATTCTTACGTCATCATAGTATCTGGAACGTTTTAGAAGTTATCTCATTCGATTTCTTAGAAACTTGTGTGTATAAGAAATGTTAGAAAGAATGTTTAACAAGACAAAATATTTTGCACACGAAGAGAAGATGAAATAAGAAATTCCAATCAAAAGTGGAGTTCCACAAGGTTGCATGCTTTCACTACTCATCTTTGTGTTGCTGATATTTAACGATACGGTCAATATTTGCTATCGATTCAATATATGGTTAACTTGCATTGATAGAAGATATGCTAAGTTTTATGTACATTAAAAAATGGAATACTGCATTTTGTTTTTTTAGGTTATGTCAACTGCATCTTTGTGCCCCATGTTTCAATGTTCCCTCTTACTGAGCGGCAAATAGAAGCTTTTACTGCACTTCACTATTGGAAAGAACTTTATGGGACATGGCTAAATTTTTGAATTATGTTTTCAAAAATTTGAAAATGCGACATAAACATTAGTTCGAGTCATCGACAAAAACAAATAAAATGCACGGCTGGATCGCACGAACTAATTTCAGCTGAAAAAAAGAACGCCATTTTATTTCTTGGATACATTTAAATTTATGTGAATAAATTAATAAAAAAAACTGTGGATCTGTTTAAAAAAAAATTTTTTTTTAACTTTTTGAAAACATTTTTCAAACAAAAATTTTAAACAGGTACAAAAAAAATATTTTTTAAATATATTGGTACGCAGTATGTATAAAGCTACCTACAGCTATATATATGTGAAGTTTCGAAAGTATAGGTTGAGCCATTTTTGACATACCTATTCGAAAGCAAATAAAAAACGGTCCTATTGAAAGTACCGTTATTAGAATTTAAAAAAAAATGGTCGCCCGTATAATTGGTCCAATTGGTCCTACCTTAAAAGCTACACAGATTTTTTAAATCAAAACCTTTAGAGCCGCTTTTGAGAAAAATCAGATTTAACGTAACATAGTTATGTGGCAGGTCCAGGTACCGTTATTTTTTGAGCTAAGAAAAAAATGTCTAATTCCCCTCTGTACAACACCTAAAACCCTTATACCAAGTTTGGGATACACATAAGTGTCTTTAAATACATACATACAGACATGCAGACGGACATAATTTTTAGACCATCTTTTTTCGTCTTCGCTATCATCGTAATGTCATGCTTGATTGTTATCTCAAAACTTTTTTTTCGACGAATGCATAGCGCTTTTACTTGCGCATTAAATCAAAAATTCTTTAATTACAAAACTTTTGTTTTCAGAATCAAAAAAGTAGGCGTGGTAGCAGCTGATACATTCTTCTGGTTCTTTCTGTTTATTATAGGCGACTGTACAGTTTCCTGGAATATCTGCATGAACTGGCGCCCAACTGAAGTTATGGTTAAACGTTAAACCATCCACCATCTCTCTGAGAAATAGAGAGAAATAGAGACCGGCCTAGCTGGCGAGGATTGTTGGTTGAGGCCGTGGTCCACAATGGACTGTCTGCGCCACCTTAAGTAAGTAAGTAAGTAAGAGAGATGTTTTGGAGTTAAAGGAGATGTAATCCAAAGATTTCGGCGCAGTCTAACTATTTGATAAAATAATGATGTTCTTGGAAAATACCATATGTTTTTAAGTCAGAATAAAAGCTCCTTAATCGCCATGCATTCCACCTGCAACATACTACAACCAACACCAAGCCTCTTAGCTACCGGAACAGATAAGAGTAACTTCCTGAGAAAAGTTCATTTTCATCATTTTCATTTTAAAACTCCTTCAAATGAACAGTACCTACCTACATCTACCTACACAAATATCGCGGAAAGATGCCCAAAGAATTAAAAAAAAAAAAAAAACAGCTTTAGGAAGCATCCATATCTTTGGTAGGCACACTTACCACCACAGTAAATATTTATCATGAAGAATGAGGAACTTAAACCTGAAAAAACATCTCAAAATCAAAAAGCAAACAAAACACTTGGTTACTGCGAATCAAGAATGCCAAAATGGAATTTGATTAACACAAAACTCCCTTTCCAATAAAACGATAGAGCTTGATAAATATTTACATTTCAATTTGCCTCGCCTCGGAAGTCCTTTTAAATAATTAAATTTTATTGCAAACAGCTGCTTCGAGTTTTCATGAAGTTTGTGTGAAAGCGTTGCCAGGGGGGTGTAACACAAATCGTTAATAAATTGTTTATATGCTATATATTTAAATGTATATTTTTTTAATTTAATGTGTTTCAAATAAAATTAAACTCAATAATGCTTCGGGGAAAAGATTTGGGAATTTTGCGGGTGTGAACAAAATTTAAATACAATAATTCTACAATTAAATTCATGGCAACTCCTGCAACTACGATGCAATAAAAAAAAATTGCAATTTTTCAAAATAAAATTTATCATTTCTGGGGTGAATATTTGCAAAAAGACGTATTCGGACAATTAATGTATTAAATATTTACTTATATGTTACAATTGAGCGCCGAAGCTCGTTCGCAAATCAATTCGCAAGTTTTGCGACCGTCACATTTTTCTGCGATTTTTTTTTTTTTTTGATTTTTGTTTAAGTCAATTTTACACAACTTAAAAGAATAGAAAGCCCTTGCTAGTCCGCTGTTTTTATATTTCAAAGAAACAAAGGTGGAATTACAGTCAATTTTTTTATCGCAAATTTGCAGCTTAATCAACTTAATCGACCATATCATACAAAATTTCGTACACATATTGTCAGTGTTACAGAAAAAGGACATATACATAAAATGTCCTTTTACTAAGAAAAAAATAATGTATTAAATAGTATAAAACTAGTTTAAAGTGCAGATCTACAATCGTTCCAAAGTGGCATGCGATTTTTAATCCTATGTATTTATGTGTTTGTCTCTTTATTGTGAAGTGTGACGCATTTTCGTTTCATTGAGTTGTAAATCACAACAACTCTGAAGAAGTCTCACTTCAAACAAAGTTAATGTTAATGCCAGTTTTGTTTAAAAAGGATTCAATGTATATTATCGATAAAATACTGTGGAGCTTTCAAACATTTTGAAATGTACATTTAAAATTTTCAAACTACATATACTTTTAAAAAGTGAGCTCCAAGTTATACGGCGGACATTTGTATCCTTTATTGAGAAAACCCCTTTTAAGTCCACTCCAACTTTATTATAAAAAGGTATTTCAAAAACCTGTTTCGACCATAACCTTTCTCAATAAATTCGAGGTATATACGAACAAAGCTCTTTTCGAAAAAAAAAAAAAAAAAATAAAAAAAAACGTCAGCATCCTGTGGCAAATCGTTTTCTCCGAAAAAAAATACACATTTTTAATGCCATGGTTCATTTATCCAAAACCGAGTCAGTCAACCGAAATGGGTAAGCGTATAATAAACACTCCACCACCCCTCTGCCCACTCGAAAAAATAAAGTCCTGAAAACTCAAAGTGAAACATCAAACTTAGTCTATCCGACAACAATATAGAGACTTGGTCCTTATTTATTGAGAAAAAGAACACAAAACTTTATGATGCACTGTACTGCACATGCACAAACACATGCTGTTATTTCTGGCTTTAAACACACCGTAACAAAAAAAAACTTCGAGAGCACTCTCCTGGATCCTGGTGCAACTATTAGCTTCGCCCACATTTCTCACCCGTTTTTCGTTGCCTTCAGTTCGGTTCGGGTTGCTTTGGGATTATTAAAAAAGTTTCAAACAATTCTCTTTCTGTTATTTTGAAGGATGATGTTTCAAGAGTATAAGGCTACAACAAAGCCTTTCTATCGATGTTGTATATTGTACTCCAGATACATATCTCTCTCCATTTCACATTTGGTTAGAGTGAGTTGCTTGAACAGCATCCTATACACGTGACGGACAAAGCTATATAACAGTATAGACACAAATTTGCAATGGACTGGATGAAGTTTGCTTTTAGGCGTAGAGTGTCCTTTTTTTGCCTTTCAATGTGTAACTTTCAACATTGCTCGCCAATTTCATTCTCATTTCTGAAAGACTTTGCATCGCTTTTTAATTGGTTTGTGATTTGGTGTTAACCTTATCAGGCCTTAAATGGAAATAACCCTTAGCACTGGCACTGCGGGGGCGTATACAGTGGACCAGCAAAAAAGAATGAATGTTTGTTTTCGTCATGTCCAAGAGCTCCAAGGAAGGGCTTGCTTGTTCAGGTGAAAACCATGTGCTTTTGCGAGAGTGCGCTCATATGCCAACTTGATGTCAATCAGCTAAGGATGTTGGCTATTAATAAATGTAATAAGCACCCGAAAATTCAATTTCTGGGTCAGGCATCCTTCATAATATTATTCAAAAGTGATGGAAAATTGGGCAGAGCGCCTGTCTATAGTAGGAATTCTTAAGGGGATCCTAAGCTTTAAGTCCACTTAGAATACGCAACTGAAGAAGTCTCTATTTTTTGCAGTATGTCAGAGATGAGGCTCAAGACTCTAGAGCTAATAGGCATTCCAAGCGAAGGGAATTCTTTGAAGCCACAGACTATTTAGCTAGAGAATTTCTCTTTTTTACAGAAATGACGCTAGAAACGTTATGGCGTTGTTCAAGTAAAACAGATGTTTCCGTAATATTTATTCCACCTATAAATTTAAGTATCTTTTCTGAATTCTATGAAGAAGCAACAAGTAAAGCATAAGATCACCTGCCCAAGTTTGGGAGTTATACTGAAGCCTTGTCCAGCCAGATCAGATTGTGTGAAATATTTATTTCATCTTTCAACTCAAGCCAACCTCAACATTTCTCGGCATATTGAAGACGTCAATCAAGCTGTTTGGTTTTCCCGATGCAAGTAACACTCATGGAATGTGAGTGGATCTGGAATATGAAACTCACTTTCTTGGTTTACCTGTTCGGTTTAATAATCATTATCCCCAGTGGACATATCGATTTTTTTTTCTGTTTCTTAAAATAGATATGTATATCTTGATCTGATGGGTTGTCAGAGTTTCCATGAATTAAGATGAAGGACGTCGTTAGTTTGAGGGGGATTAAGAAACACCTTTTTTAAGGAACTACCTGGACAAATATTTTTTATTTTCACCCATTCGGAAAGAGAGCTGTTGAATAGGACAGATGAGAGGAGGGCGAAGTGACCTACAATGTCAGGTATTAGTGTTGGCTCGTCAACAAGTTTGAGTCAATTTATTTAACTCAGCGGAAATCTCGCCTTGCCTTCTTTATTATCCTGCTTGCCCAAATTTTCGAAGGCACGTAGAGTTATATGCATTGAAATCCCCCTTTAAAACAATTTCACTGTAAAAATAAATGAAAGATGTTTAGTTGGAGTCACAAAGCGCATTTCAAGGAAACAGAAAAGTCTTGTCACCTATAAGGTTTCACTCCAAAGCAGCTTGTCTATGATTTATTCTTATAAGAGGAGGCTTGGCAAGGAAAAGCATAGCGATGATTGGAAAACAAGAGAAACTCTTCGTTACAAGAGGACTTTGACTTCAAAAGCAAAGCTAAATAAAACACACAGTGATACATTTTTGATGAAAATTTTATTTCATTATAAAGTTTGGACTTTGCCATTAAGTGTGAAAAACAAAATCATTCAAAATGGCTGCCTCGCTATGATTCGCAGAATGCGATTCTTTTCGCACATTTCAGGTGGTATGTCGGCCATTACTTGAATATTGCTGGTTTTTAATGCGTCTAGAGTTCGGTTTTTGTTCACGTAAACATGGTTTTTTTGCGCAGACGGACAGACAAAAATTTTAAGGGTGTCAAATCGCACGATCTTGGTGACCAGGGAACTTCTCACACAATAAAGTCATAATGGGGCATGTTGTTTGGCTTCTTGCCACGTCTTGATCACGTATATCGTCCAAGTCATGATCTTCAATATCACCGGCCAAACACAAATCGGTAATACTTCGAACAAATCGCTCAGAATTGACTGGTATCTTCGAAGAAATACAGACCAGAAATATGGCACCTTTCGACCATATAGAGTACACCAAACAGTTACTTTGTCTGGATGCAACGGCACCTTTTCCATCACTTATGGGTTTTCTGTTTATCGATCCATTATGCGATCGTAAATGGAAAACATTCAACTTATATTAATAACACTTCAGATGACAGCTGAGTTTGACAAGTGTCAAATAACAGCGCTAGCAATTTGATGCTCCGAAATGAATGACCCTGTATGTGGGTGATGTTTTACTTAGTTCTGAATGGTGAAAGAAGTAGTAAAACAACGATCCTTTAAACTATATCAAAAACTTCGTTTTATAACACACACACTATGTACTGTACATGTACACATGTGCTTCCAATATTCTTTTAAATTTAAAATAAAATTAAAAATAAAATTTACATTTAAGAGTTATCAACAAAACTTAATAAAATAAAAGTTCCTCTGACGAAAACAAAACTTCCTGACGGCAGACACATTTTACTCAAAAAACTTTGTCATAGAAAACTTTATTTACATTTCCTTCAATTATTCTCTAGCCATCCGTTTTTCTGAATTCATCATTGTTATTAAAAAAAAAAATTAACATCCTCCTTCCTGCTGGCATTTTATGTTAAAAATAAAAAAATAAAAATAAACAAAAATGTGTCTGTCAAGTTAACTCACTCAAAAAAATTATTTGCATGCTCTGCCAGCACGTGTGTGTACCGCTGCTGCCGCCTGATGAGTTATTTTATATATATTTCATGTGCCGGTGTGTGTGTCAGTATGTGTGCATCAACTTATATGTGCAAAATCCTTAAAAGGATGTTGGGGTCGATGATGGAAGAAAAGGATTGAACAAACTCATTCCAGTTCTTTCGAAGTCGTTTATTAATTTAATTTAATTCAAACTCAACTACTCGTACTCGAACATTATGTTGGCCAAAAGCTCGATCTACTACAAAAACTATCTACGAGTATGATGGGTTTATGTAGGTTGGCTTGACTTTTTGTTGGCATTGTTCCCACAACGGACAGACATATTATTATCTTCTTCTGTCGACAGGATACCAAGTGTAGTGATGTCTATATGAAGAGATCATATACCTTGCTTCAACCAACACAACATTGTGTATATTTTTTATGTAAATATTTAAATTTTGAAATGTGTTTACATAGGTATACACTCTACTACGTTTCATATCACTTATTTACAGGCCAACATCACAACAAAGAACAAACTATGACACACTCGTCGTCAGTTTTGAGAGTAAAACGGTATCTGCGAGTATAACTTTCAACCAAACCCTATCCTATAATAAAGAGTAGAGCAGGTAGTAGCTTCGGAAAATGAAAATGACAAAGAAAAAAAACTCCAACGGAACATTGTAGATGGGAAAAGATGAAATACATTTACGTCAACAATTTATGAAAAAGACTATGTTGCTGAAAATTTGAATTAAAATGTTTCCCATGAGCAACATTCCGTTTGAGCAGCTCAAAAAGAAAAAATCGTCCTTTTTGATTTACTATGTACCTATACTCAGACACGATAAAAATGTGGTGTTTTCTTTTTTAAACTACTAACAGGGACAACCAAAAAAAAATTGCTAGCTAGTTGGTCTTGCAATATATTACACAAAAAAAATTTTTTTTTTTTAAATAAAAAAAGGTGTGTAAACGAAATCTTTGATTAACAGGATGTAGGTATATCTCTTGGGAGCTGGCACAGTTTTAAATCAAGGAAAGAAAGGAAAGAAATACAATTTTTCTTACTAAAACATTTCACACTTTTCGCGATGTCTAATGTCAACATCAGTCTTTTGAGAAGGACATGTCTTATATCTGTCATTGCTTAATTCCGCCAAAAAAAATTGTATTGAGAAGTTCTAAAACAAAATGCAGGTTAAGTTGACATTTAAAAGCACTATTTTAAGGACTCAAATGTAGTCGAAATCGGATCATAACTTAAACTGAGCAATACTACACTATCCTTAATACTGTTACATGAATAGTGTTTGTCTCAACTACAGTTTTATGAATGGTTTTTGTTTCTACTACAGAAATATTACTATATGGTTTTGGTCTCTACTACAGTAAAAAATGCTGAATGATTCTGCTGACATAGCAGTGCCGCCCATACTATACTTTAACATTAGGAAATTTGAAATCTCTGAAAGCTCTCAAATCATCTTGAAAATTCCAAATGGTTCGAGACTTAGACTGTTCGGGAACTTTGATCCCAATATAAATAGGACATTTTATTCGGAAAAGGACTCAGTTTCATTTTAACCGTGGTAACGAATAAATGGTGAGTAATTAGTGGTGCTAAGGTAAGGAAATAAATAAAGAGTTTGAACTTAGATAAAAGTGAGTTTCATTTATAGAGATAGTAGTGGAGAGTTAAAAGTAAAAGAAAATAAGTTTTATTTTCGAACCCCAAGACTAAAAACATTACAATACTATTGTCAGTCAAGGCGAAGAGGAAAATAGTTAAGATACCAATTCATCCCCTTACTACATTTTGTGAGTAGTCACTTCAAAATCAACAAAATATAAACACAGTCCTATGGACTCTCATTTTGGTCACCAATATTTAATATTACGTAGGTACTTTGAAAACATCTGGATAAAATGGCGGATGGACAGAGCATTTAGAACAACGCTGACTCACCTTGGTGATCCGTCTTATTTCTTTGGAATTAGAAATAGTTGCATGTCTTATAGATTATATTTTATTCAAGAACCTTAAGAGTTGAGATTGTCAACATAAAGCATCAATTATGGAGTTCCACAGGGATCCAAACTTGGACCTATCTTATTCAAAAGTCATTCAATACGCAACGAACGAAAAAAAATGCATGATTATAATTATTTCCTTCTCGTGACTTTTCTCAATGGTAATAACACGAAGCAAACAGGAGCACATCATGAATATTTGGAAATACTACTTAGTGGGGCGTAAAAATCAAGGGTGATAAAAAAAACGATATGTCTTTCCTAACACCTGCAAAGTGTGACAGAGGACGGAATGCTTTAGATTCCATAACAATATTATCAAATAAAACATAAGCGAGAGCTACAGTAGATACGTTTGCAACGAAGAGTTGGATACCCTATACCCCTTGGCAGTAAAATCGATCGTAATCGTCACGAAAAATGGCATGACGCTCGTGCTCGATAAAATTTTTCAGAGTTTGACTGGAGCGTTTTGGTGGGGTGGGAATGTAGACGTGGAGGGGGTGTGGTGTTAGTGGAGGAGGGGTATGGGGGGTGAACAATTGTCAAACATAGTGGATGGTTTGTTGATGAGGGGGGGGGGTATGGAAAAAATTGGCAAAAATGGTGGATTGTGGGTTGGTAGATAAAGGTGGGCTGGATGTATGGGGGTGGTGGGGGGATTTGATGGGTGTGTTGCGGAAAATTTTGTTCCTATTTATAAATGAATATAATCTGTAATAAATCTATAATATATATAAAAATGGATGTGTGTATGTTTGTATGTTTGTATGTTTGTATGTTTGTATGTTTGTATGTTTGTATGTTGTCTATGGATTCTTAAACGGCCCAATGGATCTTTATGAAATTTTCAGGGTAAATATAGTTAAGTCCAAGGATGGTTCCTGTGAAGGTTTGGTTCCGATCGGGTAGAAGACAAAAATAAAATGCAGGCTTTTATTATTTTTTGGTAATTTATTTTTTTTTTTTGTTTTTTCATAAATTTTTTAGCGGTTTGAAACATCAGCGAAAACTCCGCAATTTCCGATCGGGTATAAGACAAAAATAAAATGCAGGCTTTTAACATTTTTTGGTCTTTTTTTTTTTTTTTTTGGTTTTTCATACATTTTTTTGCTGTTTGAAATATCAGCGAAAATTCCGGAATGGCTGATCGAGTGAAGGACAAACAAAAATGCAAGCTTTTAACAATTGTTGGTTAAATTTTTTTATAATCTATCTATATATGTATATATAAAAATGGAAACCACCCAATGGATCCTTATGAAATTTTCGGGGTAAATATTGTTTAGTCCAGGGATGGTCCCTGTGAAGGTTTCGTGCCGATCGGGTGGAAGGAAAAAAAATGCATGTTTTTAACAATTTTGGTTCAGTTTTTTTTTAAATTCTTTTTTGGTTTTTTTCATAAATTTTTAAGCGGAATGCCCGGGTGGAAGACAGAAAAATGCGGGCTTTTGGCAAAGTTTTTTTTCAACTTTTTTATAAAAATGTTTTCCTTTCGTTGAATAAAAGCATCATATTTATGGAACTGAGTCGAAAAAATCAAACTCTCAACGAACGTGGGTGTCCATTTGGTGCAAGAATCGTCCACCCAAACATTTTCCAAACAACTTTTGAACATCGGAAAAGTAATTGAATCGCACAACAAATGACATTTTATTTTCCCAAATTGTTGTCAAATGCAGCAAAATATTCAAGCCACAATTAAATCAATGTTATCATGTTCAGTTTAGCAATCAAATTAACTGCACTTTGTGTGTATGCCAAAAAATTTGTATATTTGTACACCAACCAAAACGACCAAAAATATTGCTTATCCGCTAGCATTGAGATAAAATATATAAATAAATTTAATATCACATTAAATACACATAAGTGTTTTTTTTTGGGCGTAGCAACGCGCGCCGGGTACCGCTAGTGTTATAATAAAATAATAAGACAAATACATTGATTTTATTAACGAAACAATAAATTATTAAAAATTATTTCACTAAACATTTTCTTTGATGGTTTTTAAAAATTTTGAATTTTAATGTCAATTTGAATGTTTCACATCTGCCGTGCGTCCCGTGACGGCTAATTTTTGTTTTTATGTGTATGCGTTCGCCCTCCACAGCCAGCCGCCAGTTCCAGAAACAAGATCTTCTTTAGCAGAAAGATAACATTAATTTTGTGAGGCCGATGTTCTATGACTGCTGTGCTGGCGCAATAAAAAAGACGTGTGCCACAGTCACGCCCAAAGTTGAGACTTTTTATTGAAAGGGTTACTACTATGAGCTCAGTGACATTCAATTTTAAGCTTGCAGATCGATTTGAACAAAACAAGACATTAACTTGAATTTTTAAAAATTAGATTTTGAATGGAAATAGCGATTGTGCATATGACAATTATTGAACCACACCCTAACCAAGGAATACAAACACAAAACTTGTATCTTCTTACTTCAAAACGGCGACTGATTATTAGTTAACATTAAACAATTAATGCAGATTAAGACTTTTAACTCCTTAAAAGTGGGCATGTCCTAAAAACTTGTAAAATAATTTTGAAGCACTAACAATCGTTAGGTTATTTTTAGACATATGTATGTGTAAAACTACAGCTGAATCGAGTAGTTTTTTTTGAGAAAGGTATGTATAAAAATCCGGCCTTTAAAAGTGGGCGTATTAAAAAAATTTAAGGATATAAATGAACGAACAAAAATGGTTAACATTGAATTTTGGTACCTTAAATTTTTAAAACACCCAAAATTTTAAGGTTTTTGCTCGAATATAAGCATCGTTATGTTTTAAAAATAAAATTGATGGTTTTGTATGAAAAGTGGGCGTCAGCAACGCCCGAACTGAAATGTTTTTTATTTAATTTAGAAAATTTATTTATTTAGAGCTTGCGTGTGCAAATTTTAAGCGTTGTGTCAATATTGTAATAACATCCAAGTTTTTGTTAATTTCTATGCTGAAAGGATAAGAAGCATCGAAGTTTGTGTTCACTCTAAATATTTTAAAGTGTTCGATTTTAAGTTTTATTATGTCTCATGTAAAAACTGCGTTTCACAATCGATACTTTGTCACTTGCAGGAGTTATTCTCTTATTCGTAAAGAACTTAAGATGTGTTTTTCGATGACTTGTTTCCTGTTTAGATAGGTACCTATCTATATTTACATAATAAATGATTAAATTCAACTGCTCGAAAATACCTACTTTCCAGTGACTTTCATTTTCATTTTGAAAATGGAGGTCATAAGAAGCATCAATAAACTTGCATCCGTCAAGGGTGCAATGCTAAAAAAAATTGTCATATTCAACTAATTCCAGGCCTTAACCAGGTTGTCTAGATTATAGACTGCATATAAATGGGAAATGTATTAATTCATTAGTAGACAATGTGATGGTTCATTTAAGACTTCAAACATAAAACCATAAATTAATAAAAAATCTTATCATCGCTAACATTTAAATACAGGCACTCTCATTTGCCGTTTCACTCATAAAAATCCACCAAAAAATTATGATATTCAAAAAAATATTAAAATTGTATCCTTAAAACATATAAGAGTTCATAAAACAACAAAAAATAAGCTACTCCCATAATCTTGTGCTATATAAAAAGTCACTAAAAAAAAAGAAAACTTTTATTTATATGTTTACGAGTTACGACCTTTTTCAGTTAGGATCACCACACCGAGCGCGAGATTATTACCACTCACAAACGGCAAACAATTTTTATTCCTTGTTTCTATAAATAATGCACTCATACTCTCTTGATGTATAATGAACAGTGGCTCCATTTGGATGCGAGCATAGCACATCCTTCCAACAACAACATAACATCCATCATATCAGCCATCAGAAGAGGAAGTTTGAAGTCAACTTTTATTTTTATTTTGTATCACCCAGGACCTGCTCCTACGCAAACCCAGGTGGTGTCGCTCAAAAAATCAATAACTGATTGTTTCAAAGACTTACATTATATATCTGATCGACAGTTCGTCTATAGCTCAACAAAAAGATTACTTCTCTTCACCACCACCATTGCTCTATCTATACAGTCCAGTGAGATAGAATCATGTATGTAGTTTGAAATATTAATTCGATACAATGTTTGATAAAGGTCCTTTTTCATCGATGTATCTACTGTATGTATACATAAGAGTTATGTATAAAATAAAATAAAATAATAACATTCTGTTTGGCAATAATTAACTTGTAAGTCTGACACTTAATTTTTTTTTTAAATAAAATCATAAATCGTTTAATGGCAAAAAAAATATTTTATAAATTGTTGTGAGTTTATTATCCAATGTTTTATGTTCATGTGCCAACATCTTATTTTATATAATTTCGAAATAAAACAAATATATTTTTAATTAAATTTATCAATAAATTTGTTGCTGTATAGAATTAATGAACGTCATGGCAAACTCAAATGATGGTTTAATCCTCTTTAATGTTTTAATGGAGGAATTATGTTTGTTACAAAATACAATTTATTTATAATTGAAAATTTTTACCGCAATGTATTTGTATGTATATGGAGGTGAACAACAAAATGTCGGCTATAATTGATTGCGTTATTCGTACTATACATTATGTGAAGTCAACATACCTGAAAATAAAATAGAAAATAAAAAATTGATTAAATTTGTATTGGTAATTTCGATTGTTTCAAAGCAATAATTATTTAAAAAATATTCTGAATTGTTAAAAAATTTGGTGGGATTATTTTATGTAATCGAAATTCTAGAGCAACATACGTATTAATTGGTTCCCATTGAAAATACCATAAGACTTCTGCAAGTTAACTTGCTGCTACTGCTACCTACTGGAAACAAAACGTGCTTTGGAGTTGGCCGGCAAGTTATCACTATTTGAATGTGTGAGTGCAAATACGAGTGTTTTGAAACTAGCTCACCGTAACTGGCACGTGTGGTCCCTGGGTAAAGAGCACTCAACAACAATGGAACTGCAATTCACCAGATCATCCGTCGTGACATAGTTTCTTAGATTGCCAAAAGCTCCGTCCATTACTTTCGCAAAAGTGCAATTCCGCTAATTCTTAGTGCGATTTAACATTTAACGTGCGCTCTTGTGCAGTTCCACCAAATACGATCTTACATTTAACGTATTTTTTTGTATTTTTTAGTTTATTAATGTTAAAACATTTAAACACCAATGTTATCATGAAAAAATAAAATGCACGACTGCTGTGTCGCACGTACTTTCTCTGTGGGTGCAATGACATGATAACACATTTTAAGAGCAATAACAACTAGTACACCAGGGTGGATAGTATTTGAAACCAAGAAAAATTATAGTTGAATGAAACCCATTGGTAAAGGAAGACAAAAATTAAAGGAAAAATAAGTTACGGGCGATCTGAGGTCGGGTTTTAACGTAAAAAAACGGTTTATCTTGATTTCCGGCAAAGCTACAACAGGTCATATGAAGAAAAAAATGTATATCAAAGTTTTAAGTAATAAAAAGATCAATAACTTTTGTCTATGCTTTTTTTCACATAACCTTAAAAATTTTGAGAAAAATTCAATAACCAAAATTTTCGTTTTTGATGTGAAACATCTATTGGCGCACCTAGGCAGTAAAATCGATCGTAATTGTAACAAAAAAGTGTCACGACCATAAAATTTTTCAAAGTGGAAAATGTTGGGTGGTTTGCGGTTGTAGGTTGGGTTGTCGCTGGTGATGCTGGGGCGGTAGTGGTGGAGGGGGTAGGGTGGTAGTGGAGTAGGGTTATGGGGAGGGGGGGGGGGGGGTTGGTGAAAATTTTTGGATGGTCGGTTGGTGGTTGTAGGATGTAGGTGGGCTGGATGGTTGGTGAGGGTTGTAGAAAGAATTTTAAACAATGGTAGATAGTTGGTTGGAGGGAAAAATTGACTAAAATGGTTGGTGGTAGGTGGAGTGGGTGGTACTGGTGGGTGGTTGATGTGGGGATGGGGTGTGGGGAAGTTGGTGAAGAAAAAAATGACTAAACAGGTGTGGGATTTGTTTTGGGGAAGGGGGGGGGGGTGGTGGTAACATTCTTGGTGGTTGGTTAGTGGTTATAGGTGGGGTGGGTCGTTACTGTTAGGAGGATTTGGTTTGTGGTTGGTTGGCGGTTGTAGGTGGAATGGGTAGTTACGGGTGGGTGATTTGGTGTGGGGGGATGAGGAAAAGATTGTCAAATATAGTGAGTGGTTAGTTGGGAGTTGAGGGTTGATGGCAAGGGGGTTTGGGGGAATTACATTTTCCATTCTTTTTACTAATCAGAAAAAAAAATTTGTCGGTGCAGTTTTCAAAAATGCTTGAGGGTTAGTTGGGGGCCTTGTGCGGGATTGGATATGGGACTCTTAATATCAGCCCGGACTTTTTTTGATGTGAAACATCTATTGGCGCATCCTAGGCAGTAAAATAGATTGTAATTGTGACGAAACGTAATTGAAGAAAAAAATTACGAAAATGGTGGGTGGGTGGTTGGCTGTTTCTAGGTGGGGTCGGGAGGAACTGAGTGTTGTTGGGTATTTTTGGTGTTTTTTTTTTATTTTTAACTTTTACAAACAAACTTTTTGCTTCAAGAAATTTGGTGAAAATTTACCTTTTTATGTCCCAAACACACAGAAATTTTTTTGGTTTGAAATATTAATTTTTTCACCTTATTTTGACTTAATATCGAAAAAGTACCCTAATTTTCATTTGAAAATTCTCACATCAAAATATCTGCTTTTTTTAAAATGTTTGTAGGCTTTTTGTGTTCCTGGAAATTTCTACTTTCTGATGGTGTATTAAATAAAATGCACGACTGGCTCACACGAATTTGCTCTAATGTGTGACGGTGGTCTAGGGGCTTGAGATTTTGATAAAAATAAAATTTTCAAAAATCTTACATAAATACTTAAACTAATTTGAGCTGAAAAAAAGTACGCTTTTTTATTTCTTCGATAAATTTGGATTTATGAAAATAAATGTATAAAAATCTGTGGAGCGGTTTTTGAGAAAAAAATGTTTTTTTTTTGAAAAACTTTTTGAAAACAAAGTTTAAAAAAAATTCAAAAACGCCAGTTCATAAGTATTCAGCAAATACATTTATTTATAATTTTTAGAAAAATATTGAATAAGCAGTTTTCAAAATATTAATTTTTAATTTTTTTTTAAAACGCTTTTAAAAATACAAAAAATATTGGTATTCAGACAAATTGAGCTATATACAACTATATATGTATGAAATTTTGAAAAAATCGGTTCAGTCGTTTTCGAGATAGCCGAAAGCAAAAAACGGTCCTATGGAAAGTACCGTTCTTAGACATTTTTAAAAACTTTTTTTTTTCAGAAATATAATTGGTCGTACCTAAAAAGCAACACTGATTTTTTTAAATCAAAATCGTTAGAGCCGTTTTCGGGAAAAATAAGCTTTAACATAACGGTTAATGGAAGGTACCGTTATTTTTTGAGCTTAAGGAAAATATAAATTTCCCCTCTGTAAGATACCTTAACCACTCTATGTACCAAGTTTGAAGTAATTCGGCCAATACGTTTGGGTTGTTGGTGACTAAATGCTTAACTACATACATTTATAGACAGACAGACGGACAGAATTTTTAGACCATCTTTTTTCGTCTTCGCTATAATTTGTAATGTCATGTTTGATTGTTATCTCAAAATAAATTTATTAATTTCAGAGCACTCATTAGGAAAATCAGTAGCAGCATTTGGAAATCTAAACGATATTGGAATCCTAAATTCTTACAATTCAGACTTGCTATTAATCCGTATGTCGCTAAAGCTATGATGCTTCTAAATCAAAAATAATAAATAAGAAACCATCATAATAATGTTAACCCAGCTTCCTCTTGAAATTTTCAGATACAATTTCTACTGTAAATTCTAGCAAAATTTACCAATCAACCAATCTCTTAGAAAAATAAAAAAACAGACTAAGAACTCACTCACCTTTCGTTTGACATTGTAAAACGATACTTAAAAAAAACTTAACTTTTCAACTATGAATTTAAAGAATAAATTGTGTAAATTTGTATCTTGAACTTTCAAAACTCTCTTGTTTTCAACAACTGAAAGTAAAATGTTTATTAAAAATACTTGAGTACCACTTCGAGCTTAAATTTCAACCAAAGTATCCCTAATTTTAAACAGAAACAACAATTTACGAAACAAAAAGCCACGTGTTACCACTACGCATTCTGCGGATGCACAAGCCACTCCAAGTTTTTTTTGTGTCCATTTTCCTTTTGGTCAAAACTAAAATTGAGTTGTTTCTGCATTTCCAACACAAAAAAAAAAAAAACACATCAAAAAAGAGTTCAAAACAATTGCAATGCAGCAAAAAGATTTATTTTGATTTCACTGTCACTGCCACACACTAGCCCCAACACTCACTCAACGCTCCACCCCTCTCAAATTTGCCACAAATTTCTTTTTTAGCCATCTTGTCAAAGACAAAAGGTTGTTGCGGCTATGCGCTGTTGCCATTTTTTTTTTCGTTGTTTTTGTGTGTTTCAATTTTGTTGACGTACTTTGTTAGTTTGTTAGTTTTTTAAGTTAGTTTTTTCTTTTATTTTTATTTTTAGAACACCGCAACACGCTTGTATAGTGTGTCGGCCATTGGTGTAGGGGGGGTGGGGGGATGGATACTCGTACTACAAATTAAGGGATGACTATTTTTGCAATTGAGTGCATGAGAGACTAAGTATGGTATAATACTGACATAAAAAGGACTGTGATGATGATGATGACTATATCTACCGTTATATGTGATGGATGTTTGCGGAAGATTCAAGGTGGACGTATATACGTGTATGTGTGAGGTATGCACTTTAAAATGCATGTCGGAACGAATGTGTGAGACTACAGACGACAACTGCAACGTGCAAGTTTGTTCTCTTGACTAATTAGTCGAATTAAACACAGACGATGAGCTCTTATGTGGCTCATTGTTTTTTTTTAAATATCCTGTATTATAAAGTGGAAGCCGGAAGATACCGTCGGCGTCGCGTCGGATAGTCATTTTGTGGTTATTATAAAAACAAATTTATATGAATAAATAAGTTTAAGAAAAATTGAAGACCTTTCGTGAAGAACTAAGATAATTTATATCGTTCCCAAAGGATATTTCAAGGTAGTGGACAGCTCTGGGTAATGGTTTATTGACAGTCCTGGGTTCTGTGAAAGGTAAATCAGAGCACGAACTTGACCCTGGGTAGAATTAAAAGTTCCTAAAAGTAGATGAACTATAGATACATGCATATATAGCGATAAAAGGTATGAAAGTCTAATGGCGGAGAAGCCTATCCTGTGAGGCCTTCTGGGCTTCTACAAAAAAAGTCAGAGCATCGAACGATCGGTTCCTGTATGAATAGGGAATGTGTGAACAGGTGGAACGTGAAATGATCTGTTTTAACATCAGTATTCTTGGGCTAGTTGAGAAGAAGTCGTATTCTAAGGATAACTAAGAGCAGGCACTGGTCCTTTGACCTTTGAATTGGTTGCAGAATAAGAAGGCTAGATAAGGCTTGATACTTTTTAAGTCCAGTGTTTTTCAGCAAGAACAATAACTACAATTCTCTAATTGACCATCTGTCAGTATCCGAACGAATGACGCAGTGAAGGTAGACAAAACCATAATCTGTGCTTAGCTAAACTTGGTCTACAGCAACATTCTGAAAAGAGACATCACCGTTATCATGGAGGACCTCAATGCTAAAGTTGGCCCGGTCAAGGGTAGTTTGTGTGCTTTATTGGTTGACATGGCCTGGGCTAGTAAAATAATACGGCTGCTATGATAGTCGATTTTCGTAACGCTAGTCAGCTGGTGGATGGAAAACCCCTTTTTATATAAAGTAACCTGGATCTCATACCTGATGCCAATTCATTAGTGAATCCAACAAGGATGACAGAAATCACTTAAAGATGTTATAAATGAGATCAGTGCGGATGCACGAATCGTAAGTATGTAAGCTAGTAAAATACTAGCTGCTTTGAGGAAACTTGCAGAAAATTCAGTAACATGACAAAAATTCAGCACAAAATTTCTCACGGACCCAAATATTTGTCCTGACTTTTCTAACACCCTTAACGACAAGTCTTCATCTTGGCAGCGTGCATTTTTGTTTCAGTTTAGGAAAACAATACCTTTCCCAGAGAATGAAAGGAACGAAGAAAAGTAATCTCAAGAACTGTGTATCACCACTTTGCTCGTGTTTCCGATTTTAATTCAAATAGAAAGATCTGGTTACCGCAATCTGCTCCAGGATGAATTAAAGAATGAATGGGAAGAGTGAGGCAAATGACATAATATAGTCCTAGGACAAAGAGCATGAGCCATGAGAGTGCTTCTTTACAAACGTTCAAAATTTGCAAAGACAATTTCCAGAACCTGATTAAATTCAACAAATTAAAAAAAAAAATACCAACAAAATTATTTTCAATTTTCAGAAAGCTATTCCCAAATTTTAAATTAAAAATAAAGGTTTAAACAACCAATCCAGCGTATATGGGTGTGTGAAAAACCAAACTCAAATTTAATGCTTCCAGGAAGTACAAACTTTTTCAGGATTATGGTGAAACCAAGGGATGTTATTATAAATATATTCATGCGTGCAGAAAGTTGAGTATAACAATGCCGCTTGTGACTTTATAAATACCCTTTTGTGCAAAGCTAACGCCCAACCCCAACAACCTCACAAATAGATCATTAAATTCCTTCTTCCTGTTTTTTGAATATTCTTCATAATTTATGTATTCAACACACACATACACACAAAATAAGCTTACATAAATATATGCCTTACCTGTTTTATTAAAACAAAAATTAAATTAATACATTCAAATTAATACTTCTCTTGTGAAGTAAAAACATGGGCCATCAACAAGTCATAATATACGACGACGCATGGCTTTCCAAGAACACGCAAATCTACGCCTCCGGAAAAACGTAAATTTTTGGCTGAGCAACGAAGGATGGATATAATAAACAAGATACTCTTGAATAAAGGAAAACCGAAATAATGTTGAAAAAAATTTATCTTTTGAGTACGTCATCTTTTCATCTGAAAACCCAGGATGTATCTGCTTATCAAAGGATATTCGCATTAATATTCAAAACATCCTCTAAAAAGAAACTAAAAAAAAAAGCAGAAAAACTACGATACCATACTACGCAAATGGATTGAATATCCTTATGGCTGGCTGAGTGATTCATATCATATTTCATTATTTAAGTTTAGAAAAGGTTCCATCCTTGTGACTATGGGAGTGGGATTTACCTTTGGACGCGAAATGGCAATCTTCAAGGGGTGAAATGGGGATGTTTTAAAGATAGTTTTTAATAGAATAAATAATATCCTTTGAACATATTTAGCTAAATGGCGCATTTTAATAGGAGGAGTGGGTGTCGTCTTGGTAGTTGATGATGACATTTGTGGTTGTAATTGGTGCAACATTTTCGATTACACCTTAAGCCACCCTCATCGTGGGTATAATAAACCGAAATGAGACGAGGGGATTTGAAATGTAACGGGAAAAGTTTCACCTTTATGATAACCATTAAAGTAACATGATGAGAGTGGAGTTTCGACTGCTCTTAACCACTTTTTCCACTTCATTGTCAGAGTATACTCATCCATGACCTATTCAATTATTTATTTTAAGGAGAATTTGTTTTAATGTCAAAATGTGACTGAGTTTAACAATGGTTCAGGTAAAATGAATACTGTTTAAGAAATGTTGTTGTCTTTTGGCTCTTTGGAAAACAGTCATCAAGAAAATCATCTTTTGGCGCCCAATGTGGGGTGCGAAAACTGTCTTAAAGAAATAAAAGTATTTTAAAGAAGGAACTTATTCTGAGGCTTTTAGCTTATCAAGCGAAAAAGAAAATTCTAGATTGTTACAATTGCATCTATTGGCGCCCAACGTGGGGTGAAATAATTCTTAAAAATAGTAAAAATAGTAGAAAGGGCCAACAGCAAGTGAGCAGCAAACGAATTTACGCAAGCTTAAACCTTGAGAACACTTTTGCATGTTGAGTTGTTATCAAGAATTAGCTCCCAATGTGAGGTGCAGAACTGCTTAAAAGAACATTGGCATGGAGGAAGGTCTAATGTGCATTTTCCAGTATCAAGTTATGTAACATAACACAAACTTATATAGTATCTTAATATTTTTTGTGTTGATATTGCATTAACTGGCGCCCAACTAGATTTTTTAAATTATAAGTTTTTAGTGTTTTTAGTTTTTAGTTTTCAGTAACTCTGAAGCCATTACCATTACGAAATAATATATTTTTCTTATATAAAGAAAATTTTAAATTGTTGAAATTAGAATTATGGGTGCCCAACGTGGGTTGAAAAATTCTTTTGAAGTTAAAGATGTTAGAAAGAGCTAACTGAATCAGCAACTTAAGTGCTTCTTTTATTTCTTCAAATCCAAAGAAAATCTTTGCTTATTGAAATGTAAACAATTGGCGCCCAACGAGGGGTGTGAAAATTCTTCAAATGAAAAAAATCCAAGTGAATCAGTAACTATGGTGATTTAACAGCAACAAATGAAATTTAATTCAAGAAGACCTTTATGTGAGTAAATATCAACAACTTGCGCCCGGCGTATGGTGCAAAACTTCTTCAAAACAAAACAATGCTGAGAGGAGTAATGTGCAATAGCAAAAATCGTGTCACATCAAGGAAACTAACTTTAGTATTCAAGAAATTAATCTTTAACACACTATAAATGTTCTTATTGTTGGAAACAAAAACACAACATTTTCTGGCTAAGAATATACTTCATATTCATTCACTATAGGAACCACAAAACCGTTCCTTACACCAAAACTGTTTCCCTTTCAGGTCTTCACTTTTAGAAAGAGATTAGAATATACACCTCCTTTTTTTCAAAGAAAAAAAAAATAATAATCAGACCATAGTAAAAAAAAAATTACAAAATTCTCAGAAGCAATAAGCTTTTGCAATCCTTCACAACATATCAGGAAGACTACTATACCTTAAAATAAATCAATTTTTCAACAAAACCTTAATCCCCAACGAAAAAATCAATAAAACTTAAGGCAGGAAAGTTTATATACCTAGACCAAAACCAATCCACACCTTGACGCCTGCTGGTTTTCTCATTCAAAAGGTCCTGGCTAATTTAACTACATTAAATGGGAGGAAATCAGTCAAGTGGGTAGACGACTGGTCGGTCGGTCTGTCGGTAAAATAGTAACCTGCTGTGTTCTTCAAACAAGACTGCACCCACCGGAAGCTATGATGATGGTGTTGAGTTGAGTTCGTTGATAATGGTAGGGGTAATATGAAAAAGAAAAAAAAAATCTAAACTAAAGCCTTCACAGGATATACCCTTATTTCTTCTTTCCCGACATCCTTTATATATTAAAAAAAAAAAACAAAAAAAATGTGTTTACTTTTCCTATTCAATCTTCAATGTGGTGAACACTTACAAAGAGCATTTATCAAGCTTTTGTAGATGAAAAAATGAAATCGGGAAGGAATGTGAAAACGAGAAAGAAAAATCCTTGCTGTCCTTTTGTTCCGTTTTTTTTTTTTTATTTTATTTTATTTTTCTGTTTATTCAATGAATATTGTTAAATCTTAATGAAAACTGTCCGTTCTGCCAGTGCAGATTATTTATTCAAAAAATTCATCCAAATGAATCATGATTATGGGACGCGACTCCTTGTTAAATGGGTGAGTGTCTAGAAAATCCATTTTATTAAATCATTCATTTTTTTTTATGGACGGAAAAGATAAACATTTAAGTGAGTTATCGAAGTAATAATAATTATTGTTAGCGTGAGTTTGGTAGATAAGACAGTTTAAAAGTAGACCTATAAATTTTAAAATCACAACGGATAATGGCCTTATTCAAAAAAAAAAAACATCAATAAATTCTTTGACAATTATTAAGTGAGCGTTTTTTTATATCCTTTTTGACATCTAACTTTCTAATAAATTTAAAATTGATAGGCTTCATTCTGGCTTCATGGTTCATTCTTTAACTGACTGATTACCAATACTTTAAGGATTGTTAAACTCTTGACGTCCTTGTTAAATCATTAACATTGTCAAACGGTCTCCATCAGATTTTACTCCCGAGATCCACTAATGGTGGTTATTAGTTGGTAATTTAATACGTGGTGTATTTCAAAGGATTCAGAAAGCAATTTCTTGTGCACTACGAAAATGTAATATCTTTGTTCGAGTTCTTTTGAATTAAATTTCAATGGGACATTGGCACAATTAAGTTCAATGCATTTTGAGCGGGTCCTGGATTGTAATTCCTGAAATTTGGAAGAAGAATATATTCCAGTTTCCAGGATCAATTCTATTTACAAAGTTGAACAACAATTTCCATCATTCTATTAACCGGAAAAGGTATCCGTGTCAAAGGGCTTATTTTATAATGAAAAGGAAATACCAACCTACGCGTTGAGATCTATTTCACAGGCACTCTGCGCTAGTGCGCTACATGAAATAAAGTTCCTCTTTTTGATTTCGAGAAAACTGAAAAAGATATTTATTTCAGAAAATGTTCGATTCGTAGTCTAGTGCCTTTTCACCTGAAACAGTTTTTTTTATACAGATTCTACAGGGTCCGTCAAATGAAGTGTTACCAACTCAAAGTTAAATAAATCCTTTATTTTAAGAGTTTTTCTTTCCAAATTAAATGAGCACACTATGAATAAATTTATTTTTTCATAAAGCATGTCACTGCTCAAAATAGCTTCCTCTTCCACGGATGATAGCATCAATCCTTTTGATGAAGTAATTGCACGCTGCACAAAGGTGGTCCTGTAGGATCCGTGCCCATTCCCAACGAAGAGCTAAGTTCAATGTTGCAACACTGTCATATTTTGGAAGTGAAACTTCTTCAGGCGCATGGGAGTAAAATTTTTACTGATGCAGCGGAAATAAGCGTGACTTCCGTCCCCGAAAATGGAGAGAGCGATTGAGACCGATTGACAGAGAGTGAGAAAGGCTGAACGTAGCATGAAGCACATAACCATGGAGTGAGAGTAGGGAGCAAGCGAGTGAGAAAGATCGAGAGAGAGAGAGAGAGTGAGAAAGAGAGTGAGATAGAGCTAACGTCGCATCACGCACAATGCCATGGGGAGAGAGAGCTGTAGCTGTAGGTTAGGTTAGGTTTATTTTATAATAATTAGTACAAACTAGTTCTGCACATCAACTGTGAGTAGGTCGGCGGCTGATGGTTAAAAATAGAGCGGTGGGTAGCACGGACGGTATGCATTACGTGTCTTAGCAGACAAAAGTGTTTCGTACATCCACTGTAGGCAGTGAGCAGTGTTCCCAGATTTGTTGTTTTTCCCACCAAAATGGTTGGAAAAAAACTATTTGGTAAGTAAAGTAGTGGGAACAAATTCTTGGTGTTTCTTATGGTTGGAAAATTTCCGATTGGATTTTTATTTTATGGGGTGATATTATTTTAAGGATAATTCAGTACGACATATGTAGGTACACACCTATACACATAAATATTATATTAAAAAAACTATTTTATCACCAAAAATAAAAATATGTTTAATGCTTAAAGTTTGATTTAACAAAAAAATGGTAATTGAGCTCAGCAAGTATTTTTTACACGAAAAAGTAACATTTTTGTGTTGCTTCCCGAAAACCGAATTATGACAATATTGTTATTCTTAGGAAAACAAAAATTGAAAATCCAGTTTTTTATTAAAGGTTATTTTTGAAAAAAACTTTTCCAAAAAATATTTTGAAATTTGTTCGAGTATGTAAGTACATATATGGATATCTGTAGATCTGAAAAAATAATGTTAAAAAAATCAATATACCCGTTTCCAACATATTTCGAAAAACCAAAATTTTTTTTGAAAAAATTATAAGAAATCAAAAAAAAAAGTTTTCGAAAATTTTGAAATGCCATATTATATGACTTTCTACATCCAAAATTTTATTAAAATCGGATGTATACTTCACGAGAATATTTGATTTGAAAATATTAGTTCTATGAGAGGTACCGTTATAAGACAAATTTTGAGAAATATTTTCTAACCAAAAGATAGATTGTCTTAAAAACACAATTCAGAACTGAATAACAAGATATTACAGTTTTTGAGCATATAATTTCTGATTTTGAAATCGGACTCTTATTAGGGCCCTTTTGTTCATGAAAAATTTGTTGAATATATGTTTGTTGTCGATGAATTAGAATTTTTTTGAATAGAAGCTTTTTTTTCTTGTGAAAAAAAGGGGCATCAATTTTTATTATAGGATACTTTAATCCTTCATAGTCCTACATAGCCCATATACAAATATTCCAATTGCCTGTTTTTAATTCCATGCCAAAACTTAAAAGTAAAATACATCAAAACATTGAACCATGCCATGTTTTCAACTAAATCGGTATGCCAAAAAGTATTTGGAAACCACTTGACTGACCAACCGCATACCGTTCACAACGAGCCGTTAATATTTTCGAAGCTCAATTATTCTATTTTCAAAATCATCACCCTTATTGCAAACTTATCATGTATTCATTCCCCTGGTGGGTGGGGTGTTTCGATTTATTGTTTTAAAACCAAAGCTTACAATCCGAGAGTGCATTTACATTCAATTATCTAATTTTTTTTCTTTGATAATTCCCACCACATTATTGCTCATTGTTCATTGTCATCGATAATGTTTGAATAATATTATCGAACAAAGCCGCACTTTATTACACCAAGCTGACACTTATGTATAATAACATTGTTATCGAATGTCAATATATCGAACAATGAGTACCCATTTTCAAGCTATTTATCGGATGGCAAACAAAAATGAGCGCCTCATTTGCATTGAAGTGGAACTAATGATGGGCAATTTGTTTAACATTTTTGAAGAACCCTTACAAGTGAGTGTTTTGTTTTCTTTCTTTTTTTTTTCTTTTTAGTTTGCTTAAGATTGTAGCTATATTTACTTTTTTTTATTTTTGTAAGACTTATGTTGTAGGCAGTGGTGCTTGTGTGTTTTTTTTATGATTTTCATGTAAATTGTGTTAGAAAGGGGTGCTGAACGAGTTAGCTTGAAGGGTAGGTTTATGTGTGAAAGAATGTGTGAGTATTATGTTGGATAATTATTTCATGGTCAAAGTTCTCATAATTGACATGGGGAATCAGTGTTGTTCCCTTTATTGAAGCAATACAATTTGTTCATGTTATTAAGCACGAAAACATGTACCTACATCGACTTTTAGAAAAATCAAAAAATGAGAACAAAGGTTATCGGTGGATAATGGTCGGAGTTATCACTGATTATATAATTGAAATCAATTGAATTATAATTGAAATGAAGATAAGCATTACTTCACTTAATTTTTTTGAATACAGTATTAAGAGCTATATTGGATTATAGCGCCACAGTATCGTAATTGAGCAAGGTTAGGCGTTCGACATTCGTTTTGTGAGCTTTAAAATGAAATATCTCTTTTAAATGGTGGTGCGTTTGAAGAAAATAAAGTTCTTTCGCATTCAGTTTTTCCAGTTCAATTGAGTAAAGAAGTTCTATATTATATCCCGTTCAATTTGTCATAGGAGAACAGTAGCGGATCCTGGAGTCGCCTCAACAAAATTACCCATCAACCAAAAACAACTTTAGAAAAGATTGCGGACGACGACGGGAGCAAATATCTACTCTGTTACTAATATATATATTACCTTATTCCTTATTGTATCCCTGACTGTTCCAACGATAGGACACGTCTTCAGGTGAATTACTTGCTGTGCAGAATGGTGTAGCAGCAGCAGTAGCACGCAGCAATGTCAAAGTAAATGTCAAAAAAAGTAGCTCACAAAGCAGCATACACAAATACAATGTGTAGCACTGAACTCAAACAAAAATCACGTCTGCCATTTTGGTTTGTTGTTGTTTTGCAGCACAGCAGGTTCATGAAGTTCAAGTCGAGTCGACTTGTACTTCAGCGACTCTCTCTGCTGCAGCTTCTACTTCACATTGTAGCCGTGCAATACGATTTACATACATTAAACTTTGACATTGCTGCGTGCTACTGCTGCTGCTACACCATTGTGCGCAGCCAGTTATGCTATCAATACTTTAGTTCCGATCGGGCCACCACCAACAGTGTGACCATTTTCTTATTAATTTTCTTAAAAAAAAAAAAAAAAAAAAAAAACTGGTGTTTTTGTGGGGCGATCTATAAGTTGCCACACTTCGTTAGAAATGAAACAGCGGCTTTGTACATGCTTTTTATTTTTCAAAGTAACCTCTTTTCAATACAATACACATTTTCCAACGTTTCTCCATCTTCTTTTGCCCCTTTGAAAACAATTCAAAATACTTACGTTCTGGCTTAATAACTTCCTCGTTTGATCAGACATTTCTTAACCCCGTATGACAAAAATTCTGTACCCACTTGTTGTCAATTGTAGACAATGTCAGTACCCATCGAGCCGACAGCAGTGCCATCTGCACCGTGTTATTTGTTCATTTAAAATATTAATTGCAGTTCAGCAGCACACACTACGGTTTCTACTCCTTTACGCACTTTAGTCCACCAGTCAGCGATACGATGTTGTGAACTTTTTCAACTATTTCCTTTTATTAGCTGCCAAAAATATAACTAGCCTATAAATTAGTTAAAGATTTTGAAAGATGTCGTTTGACACTTGTCAGTACCCGACAATGTCACCAAATTTCCTCAGCATATTAACGTAAAAAATTAGATCTAACCCTATAAATGTGTAAGCCTACAGTGAGACAATTATTCAACGCAAAGAATATCAAGGTTCTATGAAACGTCTCACTGTTGGGCACTTCCGTCTTAGGAAGTGCAAAAACCTGCAAAAACGGTATTCATTTTGTAGTCAGGGTCTTGCTGAAACCGTATTTATTACAATTTTAACATTTTTTAAAACTAAAACCCAAATAGTTCTGACTTTGATAACAAAATTTTGTGAATAAAAGAAAACCGTGCCACCTTTTCAATCAATTCCAGATTGTTTTACTTGTAGCTTCTTTTTGAATTCTCCTTTAAATTTTGAAATCATTTATTTATTAAAATATATTTGCAAATACTACCCGTACCTTTCCCAGACAAAATCGCTGGGAACGAAAAACCTCAATTTTCTTTAGAATTTATTGAATAGAAAATTAAAAGAAAATCACTTTTCTAAAGAAGATCAAAAACGAAACAGCCATAATTTTAGTCTTCTTTGAAGTTTACTTTGCAGTTTCTGTTAATTTTTTTTTTTTGCGTTCTGTTTCTACAAAATATTAAAATGAGGTCATTAGCATTCTGGGCACGGCTTACATACCTAAGTAGACTGCTTTTCACATTTTTTATCATCTTCATTCCAAAAAAGCATACCCAAAATTCAAATTTCAAACCACCTCTCCCAAATGGATCCATTAAAAGCACTTTCAGATATTTTCTTTTTTTTCTATCTGAATGCGTTTGTTTTGGGTTCTTCGGGAATGTGCTTACAAGTAAAATTGAAAACTCATTGCTCCCTGAAGACACAAGTTTCTAATGCTGTATCGTGGTGGCGCGGCGCGGCGGGAAAAATGGGCTTTTGTTTTTCAATATATCACCATAAACATAACTGTACTGAAGGAGGAAAAGCTAAATTTGGAAGGAATTCAACCGTGAAATAATTTCGGGAGTGATGTAAATTATTTTTTTTTTGACGACCAACTGGCAGGATGAAATTTAGATTGAGAATTATTTAGAATTCAAGTGACACACTGAACAGGGTTGTTATAAAATGTGAATGAGAGTTTGATGAGATGTTTCGTTGTATTCATTAAGCCAGATAATTTGGATTCCGACACAAGCATTTGTAAGAAGTCGGAGGTGAAGTAACTGTTATATGTATACTTTTGTATAACAGTCAAAACACAGTACCTAGGTTTCGATATACATATCTTAGAAACAAAAGTCACATAAGCCCCTGGTTTTTATTGTTTGGCATGCAATTGATGAGATTATTTAATATTTTAATTAAAAACAGTTCATTAAGTTTATAAGCGGATAAAGGCGAATGCTTTAGAGATTATTGTAGTGCACAGGGGCCAGATATAGCGATCAGAAAAACCAAACCGAAAAATTTTTCCATTTGAAATTTTCTTTGGTTTGGTTTTCCGTATGCTATCTTTATAACTGGCCCCTAAGTGTGTTGATCTGTTTCGCCAAATCTTCTGGCTTAGGGACATTCCACCTAAAATCGTTTTGAAGGTACTGTCTCTCCTTTTCGCTAGGAAGTGACAAATCTTCCGAGAATAAAACTTGTCAAGAAGTGCATTCCCACCAGACTTTCGGGAATGGTGGCAAATTGTAGGTTGTTTCTTGTCTTGGATTATTTGAATCTTTGATAAACATGTCAATATCATTAAAAGTAAAAATAAACATAAGTGAGAGCTACAGTACAAACTGTTGGATACCCTATTCCCTATATTTTTGTATGTGTATGCGTCCGCCTTCCGCAGCCAGCTGATGTTTCAGTTTCAGAAACAAAATTCTTCTTTAGCAGACAGAAAAAAATTAAATAACATTAATTTAGTGTGGTAAAAAGGCGTGCGCCACGCCCAAAGTTAAGACTTTTTAATGCCAAGGCAATTAGTATGAGCTCAGTGACATTCAATTTTATTCTTGAAGATCGATTTGAACAAAACAAGACAAAACTTAAATTTTTAAAAATTAAGTTTTGAATGGTAATAGCGATTATGGGTGTTTTTAAGAATTCTTGGACCACACTCTGCTACGTAACCAAGGAATATAAATCTAAGTATTCATCTTTTTACTTAAAACTGCGACCGATAGTTAAAAAAAGTTAAAAAATTAATGCATTAAACGACTTTTGACGGAAACGCCCCTTAAAAGTAGGAGTGTCCTAAAAATTTGTAAAAAAAATTGAAAGCACTAACTGAGCTTTGATCGTTTATCAATGTTTAGGCATTTATGTGTAAAACTACAGCTTAATCGAGTATTTTTTAAACGATCTTACCTGAACAAAGCTATTTTATAAAAATCGCGCCCTTAAAAGTTGGTGTTTTGAAAAAATGTACACACAAAAATGAAGATATTTTGTACGTAAAGAAAGAGAAAATGATTAAAACTGAATTTTGGTATACCTTAAATTTTTAAAAATTTGTTTTCTGTTTCTTTCTTGCCTTAAATTCAAAAAATTTCTTTTCATACACAAACTTTTTAGTTTCTATTAAGAGACGCAAAATTTTGGCTTGCGGATTCATTATAAATACCGTTTGGTTACAAAAACAATTTTTTATAGTTTCTAATGAGAAGTGGGCGTCAGCCACGCCCAATATAATTTTTTTTTATTTCTTACACAGAATGTTTATGGGCAAGTAATACCCACAAAATTTAATGTTTTTCGCTTTAAACAATTGTTATTTTATAAAAACAATAATGATGGCTTTGTACGAAAAATGGGCGTCAACCACGCCCAAAATGAAATATTTTATTTGATTGGAAGAAGGTTTACCTAAAGCTTATGTGTGCAAAATTTCAGCGTTATGCTTCTATCGTAACTGTACAAAAAACGTAATTTAATTTGACCAAATTGAGGTTGTTCAACAAAAATGGCGATTGTGGGCGTGTTTCTGGGCGGATTTTACCGGTTCAAGAACTTAGCCTTACTCTTGAACCAAGGATTTTATATATCAAATTTCAAAAATTGCGACCTCTAGAGAGTATACATACGGACGAACGGACAGACGTACGGACATGGCTTAATCGAATAGGCTTTTGATACTGAGTCAGAATACATTATAGTTTTCTATACCTAACGGTATTATTTCTCTATGTTACAAACTCCATACCAAATACAATATACCCATTCTATGGAATAGGGTATAAAAAGAAGATGACCTAAGTGGCTCCCTTGGGCTACTCTGAAGTAGCTATGAATAAGAAGGAGATGTTAAATCTTAAAAGCATTACGTGATAATGGTTTTAGAAGATAGATATTGACGGACATGGTGAATAATTTGAAAATTTATTAATCCATGCGAAATGTTGTCATATGCAGCAGCAGAGATTTTATCGTATTTCTTAACATTCTCCAGAGCTATGGTGGAGTAAGATACACATTCATTAGTAGATACACTTAATTGCTTCCAAATTTTCCTCTTAAGGACCTTCTTTACATTTGGAATCCTCCATCAGAAGGGATGAAGACAATTCTTGAAGAATGATCGGAAAAGCAAATATTATGAGTGTTAGTCCGTCTTCCTGGAGCAACAGCCTTAGCGGATCAACAGATTGAAGTCAAACTTCTTGATTGGCATTTTTCCAATTATAGAGGTTTCAATGCTTTTCTGTATATTTTTCTGTGAGCCAGGTTTCCACGGATGAAGTACTTTGAGAAATCAGAAGGAGGTGCTATGCTCGCGTCGTTGAACGACTACATTCCCAAAGAATTTCTTCCATATAATGCTAGCTCACAACCTGAGTCCACGTTGGGCGCCATTTTCCAAAGTACCAGGTAGAACTTAGAAGTGCGACGGTACTCTTGTCATCGCAATACTACGATTGACGAAATCGGGGCTGGTTCTTTGAAGCTTCCACGTATCCCTCTAGCACCATAATTTTATGGTTCAGCAAAGAAAAAAATTTCCTGTTGCCATTGTAGATTTTATAATTTATTTAATTTGTGATCCAGTATAAGGAATTTCCTGAAACTTTTCATCTCAAATTGAGGGGTTCCAATTTACTTTATTTTCAGAGAAATGAGTTTTGAAATCTTTTTTTTTTTTTTTTTTTTTTTTTTTTTGATATATGAAAACATTTTATAACAACCCTGCACTTTCAAAACAGAAAAAAATTAAAAATAATGATATGCCTTTCACAATATAAAAAATAAAATAAAAAAAAAAAAACAGAAAAACTTTGTGAAGAAACTTAATTTTGTTGACAGAAAAGTTATTGAGTGAGAGTAGTAGTCGTTGACATTGGCAGCAGTGTCAGTGTGGCGTCTTCTTTTGCGTTAGCGTTAGCAAAGGCCATCACACAATAATATCAGGCACCAGATTATGGTTAAATTATACGCACTAAGGCTCTTCTCTTCTCAAATACTAAGTTGGATTTGGATGTCAGTCGTTTGTAAAAATAAGGTTCCCATACAATCCGATGACGACATGACATTGTTGAAGAAATAGAGAACACACAATGATATCTCCCCCTCCCACAAAAAGGGTGAGAGCAGGGCGTATGTATTTATATCGTATCAGTCAGGATAATCCGACAATCCTTCGAAAAGACTATATAAAAATGCCTGTGCCAGACAAACGAAAACAAATTTATAATATTCCCTTTTATTGGGTTCGGTGAGGGTTCGAGCTTTTGTGTTGGGATTTGAGATCTGAGAGTTGGGAGTTGAAAGCGAGCGACGACGAACAAGAGTATTCCAAGTGCTTTTCATTTTGATTGGAAAAACTTTGGCAATAAATTGTAATTCTGTCCATTACGTATCGTTGTCGTTTGTTGGCTTGTTCGTCCCCAAAGGACTTGCAACGTATTGTTACCTTAAAATCAATATTATTGATCTTAACGAAGGACATATAATAAATTTTCATTCCATACATATAGTCAGTTGTAGTATTATAGTCACCCTCCTTAAGAGGGCTCTGATGGGCTACGCAACGATTCCCGTCGCCGTACGTAGGTCGGTGGGTGGGTGTCGTGTGTCTGGGTCGGTGGGTCGTTTGGTAAAGGCTAAATTGTACGTTGGCACGTGAACTTTTTCAGGTCGCAGCAGGTGCGTAGAGGTTTAATCTTTGTTGATGGCCAAAGTCAATGGGAAACTCTACCCGAGAAGGAAATCTTGTAAACAATCAGTTCTGTGGTGTAAACAGTTTCAACAACCAAACACACAGAAAGTCCAGAACAAGAATAAAAAAAAAGGGACAAACTAATACATAATTGAAAAGGGAGCAAGCACTTAGATAAACCTCACTAACTTGGCTGACAACTTTGATGCCGGAGGCAATACCATTTTGGTATCTTAATGTGCCCGCACACAGCCTTAAGATTTATTGCCAGTAGACCTTGAGGTTTTTTTTTCTATAAATTTTGTTGCGAAAAGAAATGATTGATTTGTTTCCTTCCATCAGTGAGCGAGTATATGCCATGCCAATATGATATTTTTAAACTTTGTGTGATTGATGAACTACACTTTTCCAGAACCAGACCAGAACCACAGAACAGATCCAGGTAACATATTTTTGTTTTGTTTGAAAAGACAAGATTTTGTGTTTCGAGACGTTGTGTTTATTTATAAATTGTCTTTCTGTAAATCATCGGGGTTGTGTCCTGTTTTCCTGATTTCAGATTTTATTTTTTTATTATGCCTACTGACAGATGTTTTAATAAAAATTTATTTTTAAAATAAATTTTGCTTATCTGTACAACTTCAGGAAGTAATTGAATTTCAATGTCAATCGTAATGATCATCACATCAAAAAAAAACCTTAAATATTGGCAATTTACATTGTAAATAAAAAATCGATAGAAAAGTTTTTACACACATCTTCTTTCATCGATGATGACGGTTTCTGAAGTACTCAACGCAGATAGATTTCCATCCCTTAAACAAAGGACTGTTTTTGTTGGTATATTTTTAAACAGTGAGTAGGTACCTCTTTATACCATAAAAGCCGCCCGCCATATGAGATCTGTAAACCCTTGGGTATCAAAATCTGTTTCAGTGTTCACACACACAAAAACCTAATCTTCTTGTCTGCCGCAGAAAATGGAGCATGACAATCTGTGAGAGAGGGTTGATGGGTGAATTTGAAAACAATGACTGGTGCTGGGGGGTAAGAGGAAGGGGAAGAGAATCTGAGCTTAAAAACGATAAAAGTTTCACTGTGGAAATTTTTTAATCAGCAGTAAACTAGAGGATTTGAAAACGGATCCTTGATAACTTTTTTTTTTTTTTTTTTTTTTACAAATATGTAAGTTTGCATTTGTTTGGGAAATTCGGAAGAGGAAAAACTGTGTAATGGAAACTTCGGGAAGATGTCAAAATTAAGGACTTAAATGGACCATAATTTTATTAGAAATTCTCATTTGCATCATTTTACAAATCAAACTTTTGACTTAAGCCATTTTGAATACACTTTTATGATAAGTTTAATTATAATTAAGACATTCGTACTAAAAATGAGTTAAATTTTAGATGGTTTGGAAATAAAGGAATTTATTATAGGGTGTCACATTTTTAGATTTCAAGTTTAGATATGAACATGGGAAAAAAAATTTTGAGTGGTAATTTAAGAATATAAGCGAAACAAATGGATGATGCTTGCTAGAATTGGGTGTCTTGAAATATTAATTAAAATGAACTTGGTATATGTATACAGAAACCATGTCTTGAAATTCGAAGGAAATCAGAAAGGTTGACGTTACGAAGTGGTTAAGTTAGAGTTTTGGGGATGAGTACGGCTGTATTTAAAGCACAAGATGGCCGTGGACATTTCTCCTAGTGATCTAACTCAGATTTTGACAGCTGCCGATGTAAAATGCTTTGGATTCACTCAAAGAACCGCATTTATAATTCGAGGCGTAGCAGAAATGATTCCTTATAGTTTAACCCCAACCAAAAATTTTGTGAGGGCAAAATAAAAAACAGATTTTTTAATAAATGGTCAAACACCTAGTGTTGATGGCTACAACTTTGAGGTTGATAATAGGGTGGTGAAGTTTTAAAAAAAATCGTAAATCTTACAGAAAGCTTGATTTTTTCGCAGAAAACAACATTGCCAGACGAAGCTAATGAGCATGACCTACTTCGGACTCAAAGGCAAAAGCACACCAAAGTTAAATATGTGTAAGTGCGCTGTCTTTCGAATTTTCAAGATGAAAACGTTTTATACGATTTACTTCACTTATAGCGTCAACGGTTCATCTTTAAAAAAAACCATGAATTAAAAAATTTAAATATAGTTGAAAATTACTTTGCTTTGCTTAGTGTGTGTTATAGTCTTTTGTAAATGTTTTTCCTTTTCCCCGTGGAGAATTTGTAGGTAAACATTTTGTGGCGCCCAAAGTGGGGCTCAAAACCACGACCCTATAGGAGTCTTACTCTCTACATGCAAAAATGCTTACATAATATTGCATGTAAGCATTTTTGCATGGGTGATTGCCACCATTCTTTATCAAACATTTAATTAAAATAAGTTGTTTAGTTTATGAAAAATTCAGATTAAAACAATTCTTTTGGAGAAACTTTGGCATGAGACCAAAAAAGAGTATCAAATTGGTAATAAAGTACCCATGCTTAAGGCAAATTAGCCCATTCGATAAGGCTGAAGATTCCCATTACTTTTTACGACTTCAAATAATGTCATGTTTCTATGTTATCTTAATTTGTTTCTCACAAAGCTAGTTTTTTAAAATCGTAACACAAAAGTTGTGTTTCAAGCTAAGTTTTGTATATGAATGCACTTAGGTGTGTGAAGATTCGAAAAAAGTTTCTCTTTAGTTCAAGTAATTGATAACGAAAGATTTACTAATACGCGAAGAGTTGAACACTTTGTTTCCCAAAAACTTGAGCTCCGAAATTAGTTGTTTTTAAGACGTCATCAAAACAACTTGATTCAAGAAACAAAAGCAAACTGCTTATAGTTATGCTTTTGTTTTGTATACCTTACCTATACTTTCATACCAAGGTAATATAATTTTTTGTCGCATCAAAACGATTCACCCTGTACATTTTTTTCACACTCAAATATTTTTAAAATACCAACCCCCTTTTTTTTACTCAGAACCGATTTAAATTGTGAAAAACAGGAAAAATGCATTTAATTATAAAGCACTTAACTGAGTCAAGCTCAAGGAAGGTCGCACAGAAGTCGCATATTTGTTGAGCACAAAACCAAAACACACCCTTTCGTGTTATGGCCAAGTCCTTCAATAGAGTCCTCATTGTGTCCCTTGACACACCTTTACTTCCTGAATGCATGCAAAATGCGTTCCGACATAGGTTCCAACAAGTGGCATTAATTAAATTAATATATTTTTTTTTTGTATCCTATGGATGGATGTCCTTAATATGTGACCTTAAGGCATTCTTCTAATAATGATAATTATCATTTTGTTCCAAGTTCTTCGTCAGACTCCATTTTGTGTCCATTTTGTTGAGGTTTTGACATTTTGACATCGACAAAGAGGTGAGGTTTTGAAAATTTATGAACTTTTGCGTTTGTGTTTAGTTTAATACCAACAACGACCTTTGAATCTAAGTTTAACTATTTTTTTCTTTTTATGTAGTAGGTCGATTTGTATCATTTTGGGTTGAATGTGGAAATAATAATCATTTGGGCGTGTTGGGGGTACCAAAATATCACAAAAATTGATATAAATGATTGATTTATCGATACAAATGTTAAACATTTTGAGAGAATAAATAATGAAGAGCATGGCAGTATGGCAGGGTAGTGTCCTGTCAAATCGATTGGAAAGGGATGAAGTTGTGAGATTAAAGGTTAGGCTTGTGTGTTGACATGAAGTGGAGAAATAACCTGTTGTTTGGACTAAAAGGATTTATCTCCTGCCATCAGAGTGGGTGATAATATCATGTTTAATTAATCTGTTTTTGAGCACAACGTTGTGTTCAAATTAATGTTTTTTTTTAGTATGTTGGATTTAAATTGCTTAGGGCATATCTTCTTATATTAACAGATTACGATGAAATTAGCGTTGACATGAAAGGGATTGTTTTGAATATTTAATTAAACTAGATATCTAACGTGCCAGTATTCTCTTTTCCAATCAACTAATAGTTTGATTTTATTTAAAAAAAAAAAAAATTCTTTATACAAAATTGATTGTCTCTGTCTATAACAGCTTGTCATTATATTATTCCAACATCAGATAGTCGGATGGTTAAAAACAAAATTTAATAAAAGCTTTCAGTTTGAAAATAAAATGAATCAATCCAATTCAATTGAATATTTTACAACCTTTAAAAAAGCATAAGAGAATCATGGCAATTTTACTTTATTGAACATCAAAATAAATTTCATGAAATAATGGAGTGTTAATTATTTGCTCTTATAGATTCAAAAGAATTAATAACGGTCCAAGACTGGAACAAGATATGAAGGCAACTGACTTCCATTGACTACGTATTACTGATTGTGTGTGACTCTTATTAGCTATAGGTATTCTGTGCAACATAAATTGGCAGTACACATCTTATCGGAAATCCTCTTCAAAATCAGTAGAGTGCCATATTTGTGCATCATACTAAATAGACAGAAACCATCAGTAAAAAAACGTTTACCCGTTAGTTAATTTTCAAATAACCCAACATGTGTTATTCAGCGTATGGGTTTGTACTTTACTCCCATGGAAATAGATCTATACCTCGATTTTGAGGAGGAAAAAAAATATCTACTTTCCTGATTCGTTTTTTCAACATCTACTCCTATTTTTTTTTTAATGAAAAAATCCTCCACCAAATAATAGTAAGACAGCACTGATCTTACGCAACACACTATTTAAGTAAGAGACAGCACTGGCACTGACTTTTTTCCAACAAACTCTGAATATTCAGAAATTGTGTTTTGAACGATTTTCTTCGTTTTTTAGATCAAAGTGATTTGCTTAAATTTTGGTATTCTTAAGAACAGCAACAAAATAGTGTGGAAGAACTTATGTTCAAAAATTTGCCCAAATACATACATATATTGACTTTTACTGTTTAACCTCACAGCAGCGCAGCAGCTGAGAGGAAGTTTTCGAAGACGAATTTGATAAAAAAACAAATTCAGAAACCGTTTAAATGCCAAGACTGTTGGAAATTTAACGTTTTGACGATCACTTTTAAAAAATAGTAGATACATTTATGACCCACTTTTCAAGCTAATAAAATCTATAAAACAGTAGATACAAATTTCTAAACGGGCAGTTCATTTTAAAAACAAGCAATTAACCTAAAGATATATTTTATGTTTTTTTTTTAAGTCTGAATAATATAAATGTAATAACAATTTATTTATTTTTTGTTAAAAACTAATATTTTTGTAATAAATTAAAATTTAAAATTTTTTTTTTATTTTTAAATCTACTTCGGAAATTTGGGATCTGGTTGGATTTTTTTGTCAAAATGTTCTTCTAAAATTTTAATACGAAGTCCGAAACCCTGTTAAGTGCACATCTAAATGTGCTCTGATTGGCTGTGGTCTGTGGCTGTTCGCTTTTCAACCGCACAAAATGGATGTGCATTCAGAGTTACCACTCTACCAGTATCTGTTTGGTAACTCGTTCAGTTTGTTATCTGTTATTATTGGGTGTCTGTTGAGGAACTTTTGGCTTAAGAGCTTTGAAAAAAAGTTCTTCATGATGAGTGCTATCGTGGAGATATTATTTTGATCTTTTGCATTTCTTTTGAACTCTGGAAAATACGTTAAAATGCAGTTAAAAAATTGTTAGCTGTTTTCTTTAAGGAAATATTTTACTAGCGTAGGTTTTCGTGGCGATCAGTTTTTGATTTTACCTTAATTTTCTAAATTTGGGTTTTGATATTCATGTGGTGTTACATAAGCGTTTGTATGTAAATTGTATTTAAAAAAAAATTATGAACCCTAAAAAACCGTAAAATAAGTTATATGAAAATTTCAATTTAAAGAAGGGAGATAACAATACATACTATTTTTCCAGATGTATGCTAGTTTGAATTGTTTACTACGGAAGCCCTGTTAGAGCTTTTATCAGAAAAGCACCGCACGGAAAATAAAAGTGAGCGAATGAGAGACAAACATCCCTATTTTTCATGTACTGCCAATTTATGTTGGACAGAGTATAATAACGGGTTAAGAATGCAACCCTGTGATAATCTTGTAAGGACAAGATATAAAGACAAATGATTTCCCATAGATACAAATTGCTGATGAAAAGTTAAGTATATACTGGTTGGTATTAATTTTTAAAATTCAAAACAAAACTGTCAGGAAATCAGTCTAGAATATTTTCATTCATTTATTAAAACAATACAATTTGATCGTATGTACTCTAAAATATAAACAACAAAAGAGACACAATTGCGCACTTATTTTTATATACCCACTCTTATATACAACCATAATTTATATTGGTTAGCACGCCATGAAACCATCATTTAACACACTATTTTGTCATTCCAAAGTTACAAACAAAAGCATCCCAATCCCATTTCTAAGAGAGTGCTTATTGCCCTTCCAGACATAACGTCATGTCGTAATAGTATCCATTAAAGTATATTATATCGCGGAAGCAGAATGTCAGACTACATTTTTTTTTTTTTTTTGTGAATGACAAAAATATAATTTGTAGCCTCGATATATGTATATTGTATAATGTACATATACACCAATATATTATATTTTCACCGAGATTTCATATTTATTAAGTAGGTACAACCTTTGAAAAACAAAAATAATATATTGCCTTTGTTTGAGGGGGCGTAATTTCTCATTTCCACTTTTCGCCAAGCCTTCATTGGGGAATAATAATTTTTAGAAATGATATTATTTCATTATTAACGACTGCCAACGCAAACTCAGTGTCCTTATCACTCAATCACCCGGAAACAAAAATAAAATCCTGAAAATAGCTAGAAAGGAAAAACCCTGTTTTCAAGTCATAAAAAAAACTCCTTATTAAAAACAAAATTTGTATTAGGGTGTTTCATTCAAAATGGCTTATAATTTTCTGTCATGGTATTTCAAAATGGAAGGTTTAATGGAAATTGTTTCGTGAAAAGAAGGATCATAGGAAGGTAGGTACATCTGCGACATAAGAACATAAATTGATTTTCAAGAATCAAAAGTGGGTCTAAAGGGTGCTTGAGATGGATTCATGCTTGCATAGATTGTATATTCTCTGATGAAATTCATTTCGACAACGTTTTCACAAGAACATAATATCGAAATATTTAATTGTGTGTAGTCTTTCATAGAAAGACTATGTGTACTTCTGTAAGTTTTATTTGTCAAGTTCGTAGTAAACAAAATGCATTTGAAATACAACTAAATCAGACCTTCTTAAGATAAGCAAATGAAGAAATGTATGTCCTTGTAAGAATTTTTATTTGGATTCAAATCGAAATATTTACTAGCAAGCAAGTATTTGTTTCAAAGCATTAATAGTCCGGTCAAGTATGCCCGAAAAATAGGAGTACCCTTGCATTGATTCCTAAGAAGCTAAAAGTTTGTATGAACGTAAGGGATATCCTTACAATGAAATTGTAAAAAGTCCCCATCGATCCCATGTGTGCAAAAAAATTAATTCAAAGTCAAAGGTCACGGAAATAGTTTTTTTTTTTTTTTTTTTTTATTTATTCAAAAACGGTTTGCTTAAGGAAAAAAATTAGTTCCACAAACGTGTAGCTGAGGTCATTTGATTTTCGCTCACAAAATCAAATTCTTGAAAATTTAAAGACGGAAAATTCAAAAATCCATACGCATTTCAAATAACAATACAAATTGAAAAGGTTATCCCGTTTTTGGGAATATCATTTTTTTGGAATACTTGAAGCCAAATCTTGTCGATTCAGTACGCAGTTTCGTGAGATTTTTAGTACTCTTCCTAGAGATACGTACGGTTTCTTTTTTGTTTCTGGCTAGTTGCAATGTTCCAATGATGCCACCATAAACCGCACCAAAATGTCACTTTCTGTGAATGTAGGATGTAGGTATTGGCTTTCCGATGGTTACGTGCGGGTTTTGCGAGCCCCAGATGTGGAAATTTTGTTTGTTAAAGAAGTCATACCGAAATAAAAAGCACCTCGTCAGAAAAGATGATTTTAAGCCCGAAATAAGTGTCCAATCATGCTGCAATAATGAAGTGGATGATAGTACGTGAAATGTTGAGCTGTTGAGATCGATGGCGATAGAGTTGATGTTTGTGAATTGAGTCTCAAACTCTCGGCGACAAACTCTCTAGAGGTCGCAATTTTGAGCTAGAAAGCTGAACAAATATAATCTTTGGTTTAATAGTAAGGCTTAGTTCTTGAACCGGTAAAATCCGCACACAAACACGCCCAAAATCGCGATTTTTGATGAACAACCTCAATTTGCTAAAATTAAATTTTGTTTTTTGTACAGTTACGATAAAAGCATAACGCTAAAATTTTGCACACGTAAGCCTTCTCCCAATTTAATAAAAATATTTCAGTTTGGGCGTGGCTGACGCCCATATTTCATACAAAACCATTAATATTGTTTTTATAAAGTAACAATTATTATATTAAAGTGAAAAACATTAAATTTTGCGGGTATTACTTGCACATAAACATCTTGTGTGTGAAATCAAAAAAAAATTGATTTTGGGTGTGGCTAACGCCCACTTTTCACTAGAAACTATAAATTTTTTTTTTGCAAATAAACGGTATTTATAATGAATCCACCGGAAAAGAAATTTTTGAATTTTGGGCGTAGCTACCGCCCACTTTTCATGAAAGAACGAAAAACGTAGTTTTAAAAATTTAAGGTACTACCAATAATCAATTTAAATATGAAAAATTTTATGAAAAATATATCTCCACATTTTCTTGTGTACCTACATTTTTCAATGCGCCCACTTTTGAAGGCGTGATTTTGATAAAATACCTTTGTTGTTTGTTCAGGCAAGATCGTGAAAAAACTACTCGATGCAGCTGTAGTTTTACAAATATGCCTAAATACTGACTAATGATCAAAGCTTGATTAGCGCTTCAAATTTTTAAGACACGCCCACTTTTAAGGGGCGTTTCCGTCAAAATTCGTAAAATGCATTAATTTTTTAACGTTTTTTAACTATCGATCGCAGTTTTGAAGTAAAAAGACGAACACTTAGATTTAAGCTCCTTGGTAACGTAGCAGAGTGTGGTCCAAGAATTGTTAAAAACACCCATAATTGCTATTTCCATTCAAAATCTAGTTTTTAAAAATTTAAGTTTTGTCTTGTTTTGTTCGAATCGATCTGCAATAATAAAATTCAATGTCACTGAGCTCATATCAATTGCCTTGGCAATAAAAAGTCTAACTTTGGGCGTGGCGTACGCCTTTTTATTGTGCCAGCACTAATTGAACATCACACCACACAAAATTAATTTTATTGAATTTTTTTCTGTCTGCTAAAGAAGAATTTTGTTTCTGAAACTGAAACATCGGCTGGCTGCGGGAGGCGGACGCATACACATACAAAAATATAGGGAATAGGGTATCCAACAGTTCGTTGCAAAAGTACTGTAGCTTTCGCTTATGTTTTTTTTTTTTTTTTTAATTTTCGCTAGATGAATAAATAGGGCAAACAATAAGGGGTTGAAAGTAGTTCCTTGTCTTAGGCCGAGTACTACTTCGAAACTCTGAGACTGGTCCCTCTGAAGCTGAAATAGTGTTCCTACGTAAACTTAATTAGGGTAGGGGCCATATTTTTCGATATGTTGCTCCCAACCAAAAACCAAGCCGTATTGTATAAAAGAATTAAGTTTCTGAAGTATTCAGAAAAAAAAGCAATTCGGTTTATATGGTTCCTTTTTGCTCTTTGGAAAGTTGTTCCTTTTGATGTGATCTCGACTTTTCTACCATATCGAACCGTGTCGTTGCAATAAGCTTAATCATTTTTCGCAGGGTTAACTGGCAAGCTAGCATTTAATACTCTGGTATTACCTGCCTCAACTTACATGAGCCAACGATTTTAAGTAAAAAAAAAAACCGTGAAACTACCGCCTTATAGTATCTACCTACAACGCCTAGGCTGATTTAGCTTTAATGAAATACAATATGTGTGTTATAAATTTGAATTTTCTATAAATGACCAACGGCAAGACCTTGACAGAAGATTAATGATATTTAATTTGCACTCAAGTGTTCTGCTAAAGAAGTGTTTTTGTTTCTTTACACTTCGTACATAGATTGCAATTAAAATGCCACACTACACTCACTTTTTTCCTAAGCTCATTCCACAATCCACACCACAGCCAGTCTTACCATGGCACACTTCGTGTTCCCACTTCAAATTGGCTTTAAAGTATCATTTCCATGCAAATTGCCACTCACTTACATATACATAAATTAGAAAAAGAAAAAAAAACCACTCACCTCTAAGTGATCGATAAAATCAAAATGTTAATTAAGTTTGTCAAGATGGAAGAGACAAGAACAATCTATCTGGAAAAGTCAGAAAGTGTAAATCTGCATCTGATTTCATTTTTAATCCAATAATCGGTGAAATCATAAATATTCAGTGACTGCAGATATTGAATTTAATTTTCTGCATGTCAGACCAGACCAGGAAAAAAAAAAAAAAAAAAAAGTGGGAAACAAAATATAGAAGGAAAGTTTGGTTGGAGACAATTTATCAAGTGATAAAGTCTTGGCTCTAGCCCCGGAGGACTCTAAAAGGACACTATAACTACCTAAAACAGTCATGCACACAAAATTGATTTTTTTTTTTGTATCAGTGTTATGTTCAAACTGCAATACATTTTTGATCAAGAAATCAGATTGGAAACGAGAGGTAAACCAAAGCCAGTATAGCTTGCAGGCCCATTCTCTTTAAGTTTCAAAGAAAAACCTGCATCATTTATCTCAATCCTTTTGATATCCTTCGTCTTGTGGCTAGTTTCTTTCGAGTATATATGCAATGCAAGGAAGAGTTCTTTTATGCTACTCCGGAAAGATGTCAAAGGATTAATCCCCATTCGCTTTTTATACGATGTCAGCTGCTGGCTGCTCCTTTCTATCACACATTCCGAATAGACAAATCTTGAATATGAAATTACCAGGACCAGGAGCTAGAGAATCCTTCTCGAGAATAGGACAGGTCTCCAAAAAAAAATATCTTTTATGCCAGACACTCACAGCTGTGTGGGGCAGGATGTTTGATAAATTATTGCTTTGCTTTTGTTGGACTACTATATATGGACAGGTTGCAAGTTAAGATGATTTTGAGACTCACATATGAGTATCTTACCGACTTCATGCATGAGGAGTTTGATGAATGCACTGAAAGTCTGTTCCGGAATAGATAAATCGAGAACGAGACTAACTTGCTATTTGTTATTTGCAGTAAGTATAGGTTTATTTATTATCATTTTACTTCAAATGTGAATTTTAACATTCTCTTTATGATTCATGTAATGTGGAACACATGGTTTAAAATTTATTTTTCTAGTCCATGCAAACTTAATGATGGCAATAAGCTGAGATATAAAGGGGAGGCCATCTAGCATTGTGATGCTTTTTATTACGAGGCTGAAGCGAGTTCGTCGGTGTCCAGGGTCGAAGGAATTTCAGTATTACTTTTATTAATTAATGATTTATTTATTCTTTAAAAAATACAATTGACAGCATATATTATTTCGTTTCTTTCTTGACAAATCTGATATTTATATTTAATAACAGGGTATTTCATATAATTTATGAGCAACTAGAAAATCTAAATAATTAACATGGTATTGCATATACGGTGGTCCTGGTCTTGGCAATACAAAACATACGCGATGAATGGTTGGAGTGAAGCCCCAGCCCTGGCAATGCAAACCAAGGATAAGCGGATGATCGGCTGGCAGCAGCCTCTCGGCCCAAGCTATACTTCGACAGTAAGGCAAGGGATAAACGTGTGGAGAGAAGCTCCGGCCCTGGCAATACAAACGGGTGAACGGCTAGCGGTGAACGGCTAGCAATAACCTCTCGGCCAAAACCATACTTCTAAAGTAGAGCAAGGGATAAACGGGGGGGAAAGTCTCCGGCCCTGGCAATACAAACCAGGGATAAACGGGTGATCGGCTAGCAGTAGCCTCTCGGCCCAAACTATACCTTTAAGAAGTAGAGCGAGGGGGTGGAGTGAAGCTCCTTTATCGGTGTAACACCAAAAATTAATTGCTTACGAGAGCAATGGTCACTTCACCTCTTAGAACTATTGATTGGTGCTGCCTTTAAAATGGCAGGCTGGCAAAAGACTACCTTTGTCGTCATTTCTACCTCTCCTTACGTTGGTTTTTCTGCACTCATGCAGTGTGAGTTGAATTGACTGAAAGAAAACTCAACACATCACGTGACCATTATATTAAACTACTACTGCTTGCTACACACAAGTATAGATGGTAGCCGCTGGTCTGTCGTGTGTGTGCTGTATCGGCTATGGAAAAGTGGTTGTGCATGTGCATGTGCAGTGTGCAGATAGGTAAGTCGATGGTTGACTACAGTGGTCCGCGTTGCACTTTTTGTATAGGGGAAATACTTGATTTTTGTGGCTAGGTGATCGATGGTTGGTGGGGCAGGTGTATTTGGATGCATGATCACTGTTTAAGTAGATTCTGGCTACAGTGGTCCGTGCTGCATTTTCTATGGGGATAAAATTAAAAATGGGTGCATTTAAATAATAGCATTATTATAAATGTGTAACGCTTCGTTACAGCATCTAGTGATTTCTTTTTGTATCAAATATTATTTTTACACTGACAGCTGTTTTCCGCTCAAAATCTTGGCAGAAATTCAGTATCATATACTCGTACCACCGCTGTGGTGTCACTTTGTTCTTGAACAACGTTGGGAAATATTGAAAACAGTGCGGTTTTTGAAAAAAAAGTTTTTGCCGAATTGAACTCTTACCGTGTCCGCTGTACACAAGTTTGTACAAAGAGTTCGTTTCGTGGGACTCGTATTCTAGTTGAGAGCATACAACACTCATGGTATCATTGTCATCAATCATCAATTCGCCATCAATCTCAACAGCTCAACATTTCACGCACTAGCCTGAGGAGAATTGAGATTTTGGATTCTTCGTTTACAAGGTCCCATTGCCTCATCAATTGAGGGCGCACGACCAACTTTTTCGATCGATATCGCTTCGAAATTTGGGCGTAGGAGAAGCTGGAATAAGATAACAATTTTGGGCACAAAAATAATCTTTTCTGATTAGGAGCATTTTAATCTCGACGGCTATTGTAACAAACAAAATTGCAGCATCTGGGGCTCGAAAACCCCGCACGTTATTATCGAGAAGCTAAAATGCGTCAACAAAGAGTGACAGTTTGGTGCGGATTGTTAAGTGGTGGCATCATTGGACCATTTTTCTCCGAAAATGAGGCTGGGAAAAACGTTTCGGGCAACCTTTGGGCGTTACAGAACCATATTTAGCGACTTTTTTTTACTGAAATTACAGACATTGACTTGGACGACTTCTAGTTTATGCAGTTTAAGCCAGGCCACACTGTCCATACCACGATCGATCTTTTGCACACCAAATTCCAAAATCGTGTTATTAGTCGTCTGGTGATGTCAATTGGAGGCTACGGTCCACGGAACTGCGGTTTGACTTCTTTTGGATCTTTTTTTTTTTTTTTGGGAAACCGTGAAGGACCGATGTTATGTGCCAACAATCTAGCAACAATTCAAGCACTAACGACTAATATTAACAAGGTCTTGGAAAATGAAAATAACAGAATGCGCTCCCGTTTTAACGACGTTGTGATCAATAATTAATGGGAATGTTTGCTCCTGCTAAATAAAGTCTATAATACATGAACAAAATTTTAGTTTTTTTCATTTCAATGTATTGTCAAAAAGAAACTTGTGTTTTGCCAACCTTAATAGGTTTAGTGAAATTTCGTATAACATTTTCTCAAGAAGTATTCAACGGATTTTGATAAATTTGATTTAAACGAACAAAATTCTTAATGGAAATTTATACATATTAAAAAATAAACTTAATTTTTTTAATTTCCTTTTCTCGTTCTTCATTTTGTTTACTTACTCCTGTAAGATGTGATTATGTGGAGAATATAACATCCGATACAAAAAATCATATCCATCTACAAAAAACTATTTTGATCTGGGCAATATTTTTAAAAGCAAGTTTTCGAATTTTTGTATTTTTCCAGCAAAGTTTTTGAAATTGGTTGACATTAAAATGCTTTGATGACGTAGGTATTCTGTCAATGTTTTTGTTAAATTTCGACTAAATTGTTAATACTGAACAAATTTTTTTCAGAGTATTTTAATGCAAATGGTAGTTTCATTTTAGTGTGAAGGAAAGATGGTTGAACATTTCAAGTTTATTTTTAATAAGCATGTATCAATTAATTCTGCTAAAGAATCGTTAAAACCTAAATCCGTATCAAACAGTTGTCGCAGACAGTTTTTGAAGGTCGTTCTCAACAAATTTCAAGGCTAAGTAGTATTCTTACAACCAAAATAATATCCCACACAAATCTAAAAAAAAAAATCCAATTGTGCAACACTCTTCCATCAATTCTTATTCTTAAAAATAATTTTTGACCACTAAAAATGCAATAAATCATCCAAAACAACAAATGAAACATTCAAAGCCATAATTTTAAAAATAAAAACTTAAACACAAATTCCTCAAATTTAAATCATTTCAAACGCTCAGCCCTCACTATTAATCTCCATCACCATCATGTCATACAACCAATGAGTTATAGCTCTAGCTTAAGTTTTTCAAATTAAATTATCTAAAGAACACCAATTTAATTCGAGTTCAATTTCGTGCGTCACAAATCTTGTCTAGCAGTTAATAAATTTTCCAACACTTTTCCTACCCCAAAAAAAAAAAAAAAGATTATTTTTACAAACACACATATCTACACAAACAAAAATAATCACAAAAGAAATTTGCATCCAGATAGATGATGTACCTAAATATTTATCGAAAAACAAACAACTCAATAATTTTCATTTTGCACAATGCACTTGAAATTTTAAATAAAATTTTGTATCTTTTGTGACGTCATTGAAAAAAAAAATTCTTCAAAATGATGAAATACCAACCTTCTGTTAAGACAATCCTAGAACCAGAATCTTTTCTGATCCTTTAAACTGCTTTGCTGCTAGGGAAACACTTTTAAACTCTTTAAACGCTGCTGGCAGACCACAGGAGTATCAATGCACACCTTTACTTTTTTTTTCTTTTTTTAATTTGTATTAAATCCACGAACTAAAGACAAACCGAATAGATAGATTGCGCGGAAGCTGCTGAAGAAGATACTGCTTATTGCTGAATAACTGTTGTTGTCGCTGCTGACGTTGCTTATATAAATGATGACTTAAATGGCGATAATAATAATAATGTGAGGACGCTGCTAACGATGGCTGATGGTGACAAATATCCTGATCTTGTGCTTGTTGCTGCTGATGCATAGTGTGTTGCGCTTACACCCGACTATATTATGTTGTTGTTGCTTTGTTCAAAGACAAATCACCCGGCAGCCGGAGTGTGTTGTCAGTCAAATCAAATAAAATGATTAATAGCATTGGATGTTGTGGTGGTTTTTTTTTTTTTTTTTGTATATAGGGGGCGCTGCTATGCACGCACACATACACACGCACAAACACACTCACACACACACAGATTATACAGGTATCACATCAATTATAAATATTTTTTTTTTTTTTACTTTTATTTTAAAATAATTAAAAGCACTCACACTAACACTAATTGTTAAAAAAAATTGATTAAAAAAGAGAAAGATAGAAAAAAATTATAATGACGTAAACAAAAATAAACACATTTATATTTTATTTTTAGTTTTAAGCAAATTCATGACATTTTTAATATCTTTTTTTTATTTTTGCTGAGAAGTCAGTTTAAACGTTTCTAGATACACGCACATTTTGTAGATACATTTTTTTTTATTTTTATTTTTATTACTGTAGGTAGACGAATTATAAATTATATTTAATTATTCATTTTATATTTTAAAATTAAAAAAAAAAAATAGCAGAGGCGGTGGTCTAGGCTTGGATGGGGTGAATAGATTATCTCTTGGGGGAGGACAAAGACCGTTCGTTAACACATTAAACGACTGCCAAACTAATAAACAAATGTATTACGTTTTTTTTTTTCTTGTTGGATGAGATACGCCGATTTACACTGATTCAAAATAAACATTAACGAACGAGAATACACACCAACGAATCCGAACGAACCAGTGAAAAAAAAAATTAACTTTTTGTATTAATTGCTTGATAAACAATATTTTTGTGATTTAGCTATTTTTATTAGCGGAGCGCGGGAACAGGCGTTTAACTTTCCTATAGCGAAGTGAGACGCGATGCATCCACAGGTTGGGATTTGGATTTGGAAGATGGAATTCAATAATTTTTGTTTGAAAAAAAAGAAGAAATGTGCATCTTCATTCTCCAGCTTTGCTTTTCTTATCGCTGCCGTTGTATATGTTGAGGTAGGAAAATATAAACAAAACAATACAATCGACAAATACACAAATATGAAAGATCTTTTGTTGTGAGTAGTCTATGAAAGATTAGCAAAGCATTTTCAATTCAATTTATGAAATATCTCTTCATGTTATTCTGAACATGAATTATTTGTACATTTCAGTAAGTTAAGGGTTAAGTAAATGATTTTGCAGTGAAGAATGCACTACAACTATATGAAAGATACTGTGTCTATCTTTTGGAATTGTTGCGTATTTTGTACTATACCTTGAAGATCTGTATAGATATAAAGTTTATAATATCTAATCTACTGAAGAAACTTGAATTTTGTGGTTTCTTTTACAAATTCCAATGATATTATCTCTAAGATACTTCGTTACACGGTAAAAAAATAAAGAAAACTGCAGTTTCTCATACTGTATCTTTTACATTCATGAAGCATCAGTTTTGTATGGTTATCTTATGGTTTCGTTTATCTATTATGTAAGATTGAAAAATAGAAGCTTCCGAATTTGTATCGCATTTTTTTTTGTTCAAGCGTGAGCATGAGAATTGAATCCAAGAATACGCCCGCTCCGGGGTCGCTGCTAGTACAAACAATATTTTTATTATGAGATATTGGTTTTGTTTATGTTTGGGATTTTTTTTTTTTCAATGAATATTGTTTTGTTACTAAGCTATTTGTTTATAGGTCTCTATAGCATACATAGGTGTACCTATAGATTTACATAGAAACGTCTCCATAAGCGAGCCATTTGTATTTTGCTTCAACAACTGTGAACTCGAATTGTTTGGATTCATTGTAATATATTTTGTAATTTTTTTTTTTTTGTAAATGTAACAACATGTGCTTTGAAGTTTTTCATACTACATACAACGGATGGCAATAAAAGTGTGGTTAAATTTATTTGATTGTAAAGGATGTTGATGTGGTGTATCAACCTGAACATGAAAAATTTCCATTTGTTTGTATTTCTTTTTGTTTTTTTTTTTTATTGATGAATTGCAATACAAAATGATTTATGCTAATAAAGTTGTATGGCATGAAAACATTTATTCGTACCTTTTATTTATATATTTGGAAACAGTTCCATGCTTTTGAAATTTTTTCATTCATATACAAATAAAATAAAAGCATACAGGTATTTATTCAAATCGGAACGGATCCCTATGTGGATTTTTAGGCCCCGTAAAAAAAATATTATTTCAGGAATAAGGTCGTTTAGTTTTATTTATTGTAAACAGATTTCTAGAAGACTTGTTTAAAGCGAAGATTCTTCTGCAACTTGATCTCATTACCTATATGCTATTATGATTCAATGAAATTCATAATTAGAATGAATAAGAAGATGCGCGAGAGTGTTTCTATTCTAGAACCGACATCATAAATATTCGTTGGTGATTCCTATGACCAAGTCAATACTGACCTGTGAAGCCTTATGAAAAGTGTTCAGGGTTTTAATTGAATGAATTAAGAAATTAACTTAAATCCTGATTTTTATTTTTTAGGGCACGTCACACGGTGATAACCCTGAATATAACACTCGAATTTCTATGTAAATCCGGCTAGTCCTAATCAAATACTTCTAAATTGCACCATAGGAGGATTCCAAGCATGATTTCGTCGGTAATTTCAGTAGTGTGGAATATCAACACCAGGTCTTCAAGAGTATCTAGAATCGTTCACTAAGTTCCATGTTTTTGCTGGTAATTCTGACGGATTTCAATGAAACAGAAAACTTAAATCTTAGAACTTAGAGAGAAGTCTTGTTTGCATTATTGCTATCATTTTAGACAGATTCAGACTTACTAAAGTCCATTCAAATTGCATAACATATCAGTCCACTAAAAAAAGTTTTAGTTACAAAATTTTTGATTCTAAAATTATTCATATCGCCATTTTATCCTGTTCACTGTTCATGAATCTAAGTTTTTGATGTGAAACATCTATTGGCGCACCTAGGCAGTAAAATCGATCGCAATTGTAACAAAAAAATGGTACGACCGGTGATAAAATTTTTCAAAGTGGAAAGAGTTGGGTGGTTGGTGGTTGTAGGTTGGGTGGTCGCTGGTGATGCTGGGGCGGTAGTGGTGGAGGGGGTAGGGTGATAGTGGAGTAGGGTTATGGTGGGGGGGGGGGGTGAAAAATTGTGGATGGTCGGTTGGTGGTTGTAGGATGTAGGTGGGCTGGATGGTTGGTGAGGGTTGTAGAAAGAATTTTAAAAAATGGTAGATAGTTGGTTAAAGGGAAAAATTGACTAAAATGGTATGTGGGTGGTGGTAGGTTGGGTGGGTGGTACTGGTGGGTGGTTGATGTGGGGGTGGGGTGTGGGGAAGTTGGTGAAGAAAAAAATGACGAGACAGGTGTGGGATTTGTTTTGGGGTGGGGTGGGTCGTTACTGTTAGGAGGATTTGGATGGTGGTTGGTTGGCGGTTGTAGGTGGAATGGGAAGTTACGGGTGCGGGTGATTTGGTGTGGGGGGATGAGGAAAAGATTGTCAAATATGGTGGGTGTGGGGAAGTTGGTGAAGAAAAAAATGACGAAAATGGTGGGTGGGTGGTTGTAGGTGGGGTGTGTGGTTGTAGGTGGGGTGGGTGGTTACTGGTGGGGTTTTGGTTTGGGGTCGGGGGGAATTGACAAAAATGGTGGGTGGTTGGCTGTTGGTTCTAGATGGAGTCGGTGGGAATTACGTTTTTCATTCTTTTCACCAATCAGAAAAAAATTGTTAAAAATGGCGGGTGGTTAATTGGTGGTTGAAGGTTGTGTTGGTGGTGGAGTGGATTTTAGGAGGATGTTGGGGGGTGGTTGAAACAAAATTTACAAACATGGTGGGTAGATGGCGTTTGTGGTTGGGGGTTGGTAGGGGGGAAATATTGACAAAAAAGGTAGGTGGTTGGTTGAAGGTGGGGTGGGTGGTTACTGCTTGGGGGGATTTGGTGTGGAGGGGTGGGGTGAGGAAAAAATTGTCAAAAATGGCGGATGCTTGGTTGGTGGTTGTAAATGGGCTGGGTAAATGGACTGGGTAAAAGGGGGGACTTACTCTGGGGAGGGAATCGACAAAAATGGAAGGTGGTGGGTTGGTGGTTGCAGGTGGATTGGGTGGTTACTGGTGGTAGGTATTCGGTGATGAAAAACTTATAAAAAATGGTGGGTGGTTGGTTGCTAGTTGTAGTTGGGTTGGGAGTGTGGCGGTATCTGATGGGTGGGTTGAGGAAAATTTTGTTCCTATGTGCTTATAAATGAAATCTTATAATCTGTAATAATTGATATTATAATAAAATGATAAGACAAATATATTGATTTAATTAACGAAACACTAAATTATTAAAAATTATTTCACTCCATATTTGTTTGATGGTTTTTCAAAATTATGAATTATAATGTAAACTTGGATGTTTCACATCTGCCGGGCGTCCCGTGACGGCTAATTTTTTTTTTTGACGTGAAACTTCTTTAGAATCGTTGTGATTTCATACCGGATGCAACGAAAAAACGTCATGTAAGAGACACAAATACAAAAATGTGTAGGATGAACGATGAAGCCAGGAAAGAATGAGACAGAAATATACATACTATTTTACTGACGGAAGTAACGCTCAGTATTCCAATATGGCGGCACCGATGACTCGCATTAGCTCACCGTGTGCACGAACGAGTGAGAATATAAGTACTATAATCTTACTCATTCATGCACGTGCTCCATGGCATTTGTTTGTTTTGATCATTGTAGGGATGGGCAAGTAAAAAATATATCGATATTTATCGTATCGATATTCTTTAACAGTATCGATAATTATCGGGTGAAAAAAATCAATATATGGATATATCGTCAGTTTTCTCACGATTATTCATACATATTACGAAAGCATTCAAAATTCGTAAAAAAGAATAGACATGAAGAAAACAGTGTGTTTTTTTAAAATGTTGTTTTGGCTAAAAATACAAATAACGGACATCTCTGTTTATAAACGACTGAATTTAATAAATAAAAATGCGGAACATAAGCACAAGAGTTTGAACTTCTTTGCTTGGAAAATGTGTTATGTTTCATCGTATGCATTTTATTTTAAGTTGCATGAATGAATTAAATTGGGGAAAAGCGCACTGCGACCTTAAAGATCTATTGTGAAAGAGAACGAATGAAAAAAAAATTATGACACAGTATTTTATATTCTAGCTCTCATTTTCTCCTATCATACGTTTTGCCTCTCACTCAGGTCTACTAAACAAAAGCGAGTGAGCAGGCGCGTTGGTACGATTAAGTTAGTATGTTAGTTAATATAGGTACGTGATTTGAATGCTGTCTAACAAGAAAAGCTTTACAAAAGGTTTCAATAAACTTAATTCAAGAAGAATGTAAAATTCAAACAAATACATAACAAAAGTATTTATAAAAAATTGGCATTCAAAAAATTATTTAAATTTTAAAAAAGTATCCTGAATTTTTGAAAATAGTCAGTTTTCGAATATTTTTTTGACTTGTTTTAAATAGTGGCATCCTGGAGGTTATACTTTAAAAGGGAGTCAAAACGACGCAAAGTATGTCGGTACGTCTGTATGCTTGAATATGTGTTGAAACTTTTGTATTTGTACAGATATACGTGTTGAAAGCATTTAGTCATACATAACATAAGGTTTGAAAGTAATCCGAAAACTGGTGCTGGGTGGCTGAGTATTTCATCTCATTCTCTCGTAAATTAGGGATACCAACTTCTTTGAAGTTTCACTTCAACCGAGTGTGAATTACGCACACACATTTTTTTTTTCTAGCGGCGCTCCATTCTCAAGATACCGCATTTAGGGAAGAAAAAAAAGATTGGAAAGAATTTTTGGTAGTAATTATCTCACGGGTGGTGTCCAGTTGAAACTGGGACAATATATCAAAAAAAAAAATTCCTAAGCTGAGCCTCGAACCTAGAGTAGCAACCAAGTACTTTATACACTGTACCATTTGCACATTTTCATCTACACAATTTATAAACTACTCTGGTGGGGTGTTCTTCAAGGCAACCATCTCGGTCCTCATCTTTTCCTCCTTTTTTATTGCATTATGATTGATGAATCTCTACGCATTAAGACAAAAAGGTTAAATTCAGATGAATTTTATATAAACACTTCAAATGTGCAAATCAGTTAAGAGGTTAAGTCTTATAATCCCATACGATAATATACTGAAATGTCCTTGTGAAAAACGATTAGGAAGGGTTTTCGTTCACTTCCAGTTGTATGTGACTGAATAAGATACACATACATACAAGCAACAAAAAAAAAAAAAAAACTACACCCACATTCTTAGTTCTCAAAAGATTAAATGGTGAAAATATTAAGTAGCTTTTCTTGCTCCTGTGCGCAATTATGTTCATCATTTGAACCTTATTTAATGCTTAAGGATAATATTTATTTTTAGAAATAGAAATAGTGTGTTGGCTTGACACACGCTGTTTAATGATCAAAAACTCTCCATGCTCGCATTTAATTAACTTAATGTAAAAAAAAAATAAGAATAATTCAGAACAAAGGACTCTGATAAGGAAAATTATCTTTCCGTTTTGGTTTTTACTCTTTCTTTCGGCGAAATCCTTTTTAAATGATGTTAAGAAACCCATAATGACAGCACGTTGCTGCCTTGTTCAAACACTTCATTAACCTTGATTAAGTTAATAGAGTTGATAAGCTCATTTCGGAATGATATCGTGGTTCTGGAAATCAGGAGATACCTAATTAACTTGAAATAGAATCCTTTGGGGTTTGAGATTTTTTTTTTCTGATTCAAATTATTGTTGTTCGAAAGTTAGATCTTATAATCAAGGAGTGAATAATTCAACTGATTATTTTTAGTTCAGCGCCAACTTAATCAATTTTTTCAAAAAAGAATTCCGTAACACATAAAGAAGCATGTGCCTGAATGACAAAATCCAGCAAAAACTCTGCTCTGTGCCAAGTTACCAAAAACGTGAAGGAAAAAGTAATTCTTTTTGGTTTGAAGGGGTGGAAACATTGAAATAATTCCATGTTGACAGCGACTGATACGAATCTTTGTGAGAACGACAAAAATATCCAGGCCGCCCGCCACCGCGCCGGTATTAAATGGATTCGAAGCAGAATAGCGAAAGCAATATGGCAAAATTTCAACAACATTGACGAAGGCTTAATATTTCTAGGCGAAATATACTTTGGACAAGTTGACTACTGATTGTATCGCAGTCAGAGTCAACCCATATAACTTAGCTCGAACAATAGGGAATCGATTTTTTTTTATTCCGATTTTTTTTTTTTTTTTTTTTACTTCAAGTGAAAAGTTAAACTATTAAGTTTTGCTTTAACGATTATTATCGGTTAACGGGTTGGTTACATGACAAAAAGTTTTTATATTAAAAGTTTTGCTTTTATATTTTCAAAAGAAGGAATGTACATGATTTAAAAGTTTAAGTAATTTAAGAACCGCAAGATATACTATGTGAGACGCCTTTTTGTTTTTATTTTTTTTATTATTAAATTTAAAAAAGAATTAAAATTTAAATTAGGAAAATACCGAACAGTTAAATACAATCTTAGTATTTTTTTTTTCATGTGAAGGTGGCCCAAAAATTTAAAAATTACTTTTAATAACAGAATTTGACTTTCAAATTCGTATATTACAGTTACAAGATTTGGAGCATTACTTCGCCTAACGAAATATTTTGTAAAGTAGAAGAATGTTGCAAGCTGAGATTAATTTTTTCTTTGAAATTTTTGAAATTAAATTCTTCTTTATAGAAACATTTAAAGACTTTTTTGCATAAGAAAACTTCAGTGGATCTGCTGGTTTTAAACTCGTGAGCTGACAGCCGACAGCCGACTTTATGCGAGTGTTCTTAAGGCTTGGATAGGCTTAGCTCTTTCCATTTCAATTTTACGCAAATAGAAGAAAACAAATTAAGTTTCAAATCATATTGGCCATAAAAAGTACTTAAAAGTGTAGAGTTTGGAAAAAATCTCTCTGTCTGTCTGCATATTTAAAACCCAGTTTGAAGTTAATAATAGTAATTAAAATTTCAGCCATATCAACTTCAAAGAAGAACCATTTTTTATTTTTCGTCAAACATTTTGATTCCAATTTTAAAACGTAACGTTCCATACAAAGAATGTACAATCATATTAAACTATGATTTTTACTTGCGAGTATAGGTACTATAAGGCAAGTTATGGATTCGTGCAGAAAAAAAAATTTGAGATAACAATCACACATGACATTACGATGATGAAGAAGTCGAAAAAAGTGGGTCTGGAATTCCGTCCGTCTGTCTGTCTGTCTGTCTGTCTGTCTGTCTGTCTGTCTGTCTGTCTGTCTGTCTGTCTGTTCGCGCCTCTGGAGGCTGAATGGTTGGGCCGATTTGCTTCAAATTTGGTATTTAGGATTTATTTGGCCGTCCCTCGGAACATATTTTTTATTTTTGCTCTAGGTCCAAAAATAACGGCACCTGCCATACAATCTTGAAGACAAAAATTGATTTTCTCAAAAACGGCTCTAACGATTTTGATAAAACTTTCAGAATGCTATTTTTGCAAGAAAATCTATCTTTTGGTTCAAAATTTGTTTTCAAAATTTGTCTAATAATGGTACCTCGCATAGAACCAATATTTTTAAATCAAATTTTCTCGTAAACTATATATTCGATTTCAATAAAATTTTGGCCACAGAAAGTCATTCATAATTTTATGAATATGGCATTTCAAAATTTTCAAAAACTTTTTTTTTTTGATTTTTTATAATTTTTTCAAAAAAATTTTTGGTTTTCGAAATATGTTGGAAACGAGTACATTTATTTTTTTTTTAGATTATTTTTCAAATGTAAACTACAGATTGCCATATATTTGCATACTCAAATAAATTTCAAAATATTTTTTGAAAAAGTTTTTCAAAAATAACCTTTTAAAAAAAAAACTGGTCCAACGATTTTCAATATTTTTTTTTCCTAAATTGCCGTATAGCTTTGAAATTTTATTGCATACTTAGTTTTTCCGAGAAAACTCTTAAACTAATTTAAAAAATAAAAGAATTTTCGAAATTATTTAATTTTTTTTTAATATCCATATATGCAGCCACTACGCAAATGCTTATTATAAGAGCAAGTTCGTGCGACCCAGTCGTGCATTTTATTTTATTTGTATTTCAAGACTCATAACTGTGAAACTAGTCAAATTTATATTCTCTCTGATCCTGAAAACTAAACTGCACAAATTAGAGTGGATGAAGCGCTTGGTTGCTAACCTAGATTTGGGGATTCGAACCCTTTGGACGGAATGAATACCCATTTACAAGAACCAAGAAGATACCTACTGTACAGAACACTAATCATTATGGTCAGTTAAATGGAGAGTGCAATACAATATTCAAAAGAACAGTTTTGCGTAAAGGATTGATGGTCCTGTGTGTTTCTGTATCGTTCTGTATAGCGACATAAACCTGGTCAAAAAAATAGTCTTCAATAGTTAAGCAAATGAAAATCAACGTTGCAAGTAGTGAAGTCTTCAACGCTATAATAATAGAATCAGCAAAGCTATGGTAGACCTAATCTTCAATGCAGCGACCTGGAGGAAGCAGATCTGCAAATGCTTTGAGCGCAAAATTGGAGACGGAAGGCATGAAGTGAGGTTAGAAGCGCCAAGCTTTATAGCGACATCAAAAGATAAGTAAAATATATTATAAGCACTAAAAAAATAGTGTTGAGAGAAGGAGTATAGTCGGAACTTTGTTAAAAAATTAGTTGGAAAAAGTAAGCGAAAATATAATACTGATGCTTTTGAGACCACTACAGACTGAATAGAATTCTACAAAATTTTGTTTAGAAATAAAAAGCTAACAAAAATGTTTCAGATCTGAAAAGAGGAAATACGAAATAATTCCGAGTAAGAACTAGAATTCAATTCCCTGGACCATCCATGGAATATTTTTTAAGTCTATAATAGCTTCAATTGATCAAGAGGTTTCATTCTAAATGGTTTAAAAAGTAGTGTACCTATTTGCTTGGAAATTTATATCATCAAAGATAGTTATTCATCTGATACCAAACCCCTCAGAGTTCACCTACGGAGCAATCAATTGCTAAAAAAAATCACTCTGGCTCTTTGTTAAGTCCAGTTGTCCAATTGTCATCAAGACTTCATTGTTTAACAATATTCATGATGCTTTTAAAGCAAATTAAAATATTGCCTTGAAAGCAGTAGCAAATCAATTAATTTTGTCCATACTGTCATCGCATAAAATTCATTTTAAAGCAGATACAAATATTCACCGTGATACTTAAATCGTGGAAAACATGCTTGAAATACTGTTATGCTGATAATGCTTGAAACTTCGTTCCAATTTAATGGAGTGCCTCGTTTAAAATGCACCTGGCCAGGTAGATTTTTATTGGAAAACATGATTGTTGGCACAAAATGGATTTATTTTTGGATCAGTAACATTTAAATTGTTCAAATATTTTTTTTTATAAAAATAAACCACCTATTAGCCATCACTCACCCCATCACACCCCCAATAAATAAACCTAATTCTTAATCACAGCACACATGTAATAATTAAATATTTTTGAGGTGTCCAACAACTTAACAACACCTTGACACACACACGACCGACACAAATAACATTTGTCCAATAATTTCGTCTAATTATGTCAACAAAAATAAAGTCCTTGCCAGAAAAAAGAGAACTTTAATTTTAGGTATTTCCCAGTCCTTGTGGTGTGGTAATGGTAATGACTCACGGTCATAACTAATTGAGGCCGATAATTTTCTATTCAGACCCTCAAAACACAATCGTCATGCGATAAACCAAAAAAAAAAAAAAATTAAAAAAATACACAAAAGTATTCGAAACGAAGGAAAATAGTGCGCGACATATTATTTGTTTCGGAATTTACACAAAAGATAAAAAATTTCAAAGCAAGGTAAACAGAATTATTATTTTTTTATTTTTTATTTTGAGTTCATTTTGCCCTTCATTTTTTTGTTACTTTTTTTTGTTTGTTTTAAAATTCCACCTGTTTAAGGTGTTTTAGATACTTTTTTTTAATAAGAAACTGCATGTTTGACGAAAAAAAAAATTCATTGATTTTCAAAACACCACCGGAAGCGAGAATTATAATTCTATAAGCAAAGCTGAGTGGAATATTTTTTAATTGCCGCGATTGAAGGTCGACTTTGTGTTTTTTTTCTATAAAAAATTTCGATTCACAAAGGATGAAGAAAGCAAGGAGTTAAGGATTCGGGTGTCGTCACGGCACTTATATCTTCCATATTTTTTTCGTTATCAAAGCACAAATTTAAATTGTTTTTGACTTGATTTAACGATAACCGTCGTCACTCAAAAAATATTTTTATTTTAGCGCTTCAAGATACTTGCAATTCACGAAAGATACTTTTGTATCTTTTTCTTATTTTTGCACAATTTATTTAAAATTTGATAAATAAAAAAAAATAACCGCATTTACCTCACAAACGAACAAAACTCTTGACACACTCACCCCGTTTGTAACGGAGTTTGTTGTATGAAAAAAATATAAATATTGGTGAAGATACCGTTCACCGAACCGAGTGGCACATTTGTTGTTTGGCATCAGTTCACTATCAAAAGTCTGAGAAGGTGCTGAGGAATTTCTGTTCTGTTCTGCTTTGCGTGCGAAAAAATTGTTGTTGTTTTTTGCTCAGTTTACATGCGCGTAGCAGATATTTGTTGATGGGAAGACGGGAGAGTCTAGGGAACAGCTGATTTTGGTTCTCTGTTGGGGCTTTTCAGCAATGTATTCAGCAGTTGAAACTCAGAGATGGTGCTCTTTTGGGGAGCAGCCCAAATATTGAGACTTGAGAGTATCTGCGATGTGGGAATGGGGAAAATGTCAAGAGAGAATATAAACAAACCGCATTAAGGTGTACAAAGTGCTGTGCACCATCATAATATGCAACAGTGTCAACGGGTGGTTGTTCTTGTAGGACGTATCTTTTTTTCTATCTTAAGAGGTTTGATGCTGGGAAAGAGGATTGGAGCATGGGAAATTTGGTCATTCTTTTGTGTGTTTACTTGGGTGGGATGTTGAACGATGGATTTTGAATATTGTTTGAGGTTAATAGATGATGTTGTGGCATATTCCAAAAGAAAAGCTTTTTCGTGTCACTTGGGTGTTAAGGCAGCATGTGGTTATGATTTACTATTTGGACTCGTTCGTTTTGTTCATTTTTTTTTTTCAATTTTTTTATTTGCATGTCTAGACTTTTGATGCGAATAAGCCATAAATCATAGCAGATTTTTATCAGTGACTCTTAATGACACGTCCTTTTAGTGTAATTTTATTTATTTAACCTAAGAACGATAAAACAGAATTAATTATTTTCATAAAAAAAATAAAACATTTAAAATACAAAAATAGTTAAGTATACGCCACCGCATTTTGGAACTGCCACACAAGTATGTAAATCATTCGAAATTGAAAAAAAAAATGAATTATGAAACAAAACAATTCTTTTCTTGGGAAGCCGAAAATTGCTTGCCTGTCAGTCTAGACGTTTCTGCAGCCTGAACCGATGGGTGTCAACCAGTCCAATTTGGTTAATATCCCGGAATGTTTTGGGAGTTAATGCTCGACGTCTTGAAGTAAACCGAATATATACATATACAATATATAGCTTTGAGATGAAATATTATTTTTCTCGAAAACGGCTTGAACGGTTTTGACGAAATTTATTAAGACACGCAAAACTTTTCTCTCAAATGTTATATTCAAGTGTCTTTTATTAATCCTTATTTGAATTTTCTATAAGAATTAAGAAACCTTAGAAAAAAGTGAGATGTTCGACAGCTGGTGCCCTCTACTGGATCTGGATATAACCATTCAGTATCCAGATGAGTTCATTCTTACAAAAAAAAAAAAAACATGAGCTAGAGGTATTATTACCAAGGCAATTACTATGAGATAAGTAAGAGCCTGCAGCTCGATTTGAAGAAAGATATAACTTGGATTTTTGAAAATTAGATTTTGAATAGAAATTGCTATTGTGGGTGTATTTTACAATTCTGAAACCACACTCTGATACGTAACCAAGGAAAACGAACCGGAGTGTTCATCTTCTTACTTCGAAACTGCGACCGATAGTTTGAAAACATCAACAAAATTACTGCATATTACGACCTTTGACGAAAACGCCGCTAAAAAGTGGGCGTGGCTTAAAAATTTGTAGAAAAAAATGTAAAGCACTAATTGAGCTTTGATCACTAGTCAATTTTCAGGCATGTTTGTAAGACTACAGCTGAATCGAGTAGTTTTTTTAACGATCTTACCCGAATAAAGGTATATTTTAAAAAATCACGCCTTTAAAAGTGGGCGTATTGAAAAAAATTACTAAAAAAATAAAGAGATATATTTTTAAAACAACGAACGGAAAAAAAAGTTAAAATTAAATATTAGTAACCTTAAATTTTAAAACTACGTTTTTCGTTCTATCATGAAAAGTGGGCTTAAAATTCACTCCCAAAATTCAGAAAATTGTTTTCATACACAAGCTTCTTAGATTCGACTTAGAGAAGAACAAATTTGGGCTTATGAATTCATTATAAATACCGTATATTTGCAAAAACAATTTCTTCATAGTTTCTAATGAAAAGTGGGCGTCAACTACGCCCAAAATCAATTATTTTGATTTCATACATAAGATGTTTATATGTCGATAATACGCACAAAATTAAACGTTTTTCGCTTATAAGCATTGTTATTTTATAAAAACAAAATTGATGGTTTAGTATGAAAAGTGGGCGTTAACACGCCCAAACTGAAATATTTTTTTTTAATTGGAAAAAAATGTACCTTAAGGTTGAGTGAAAAATTTTAGCGTTATGCTTTTATCGTACCTGTAAAAAGGCATAATTTAATTTTACCAAATTGAGGTTGTTTAACAAAAATGGCGATTTTGGGCGGGTTTTTAGGAGGATTTTACCAGTTCAAGAACTTAGCCTTCCTCTTGACCCAAATTTCAGCTTTCAAGCTCAAAAATGGCGACCTCTAGAGAGTATACATACGGACGGACGGACGCACGGACATTGCTAAATCGACTAGGCTTTTGATCCTGAGTCAGAATATATATATGTACATAATTATGTACTTTTCTATACATAACGGTATTATTTCTCTATGTTACAAACTCCACACCAAAAACAATAAACCCATTCTATAGAATAGGGTATAAAAATTATATCGACTCGTCAAGCCATTTACGAGGAAAGAACTCAACAAAAAGAAGTCTAAGGCGGATGAATCGGTCATCTTCCCGGTCAGTGCAAATTGCAAATTTGCAAAATGGAATGCTCGTCTGATTCCACCTCCAGCATGAACAGCATACAGTGACTTTGAGCGGCTGTTACAACTCTTCGTGGGATTTTTCCACAGAAAGAGCCTCGTCGTTCATGGTGATTTCCGATAAAAAAAAATGTCTTATTATGTTTGAAACTCTAGATGGGTAGAGCGTAGTTTGTGGCACGTACAACTTTCATGGTGGTTAACAGCTAATAGGTAATGCACTGTCTACACATTGTAAGAGATCGTCTACAAGTTTTTCACTTATGATTGATGTCCAATTTTGTGGGACGTCTTCTGGCTGATATTCTGGGGTCCTCTTCACCAACACCTTCCATATTCTCAGCAGAACTGCTTATCCGAGGTCCGCCAGATCTTATTACTTTACAAATGCAAGAGTAGAATGAACAGTTGCCGCCATTTGCAAAAATTATAGCACTCTCTGATAGAAGAAGGCATTTTGTGCGGCCTTGTTTAAATTTTATATTTGCCAATGCTTATTTCCAGTTGGGTCAAAAATGTGTTAAACTAAAAAAAATTCAAAATTGTACCGTTTTTCGTCAATATTTTTTGAAAACTTTAGGATTTTTGGAATTAAGAGGCGGTAGAGTTAAAAAAAACCAATTTGATAGAATTAATAGGTGCGTTTTCAAGTTTAACATTAAATTCCATAAGTTCCTGGGACACCTATATTTTATCGTGACAGCGAGTGTGTGAGATTCACTTGTTCCTTTTTTAATTTTCTTGCATTTCTACCAAAGTTGAAAGGATTCAAAATTGGATCGAAGTTAAAACTGTTCCTGGAATTCATAAGCAGTACCTACGTGTTTAAATTTCTTCATTCAAGTTTTCAAAACTAAAACAAAACCTTTTTTAAATGAATTCACCCAAAAAAAAACCATCCTCATCGTCATTTACTATTTTTTACAGAGGTCCCGAGTGAATACCTATAATTTGTCACATCTAGTAATTCTCTTTTGCAGTCATTCAACTTCAAATTGAAAGAAGTAAAACTTTGGCACACCTTCAAAACGTGACTATTTTTTACTTCCTTTTTTTGTTTGTTGCACATGTTCCGTTCCGACATCCAACCTCTTTGTTCAGGTCACAAAAGTAACCAGCGGGCCATTTTATTTAAGGAACTTCTCAATGGACCGGCTGGTCTTTTCCTCTTAAGAAACACTTCACACTATAAAGGACTCCTTCGTTCACACGACATGGCAATATGGCAGAGAAGAAGAAGAAGAAAAAAAAACGGATTGCATCAGGTAAAAAGTTTCAATTCGTTACAGCAAAATGTCCTTTTGAAAATCCGTCGGTAAAAGTTTCACTAGGATACCGAGTGCGGAGGTGGTGTGTTACTTGTTGAAAATTTAAGCACTTGGCATGGCACTATATAAGTTGTGATAGTGAAGGGTCTGTCTCTGGCAAACTGAGAGGTGTGTAAAGTAGGTATATAATGAGGTGATAAAGAGTGGGGCGTGACACCTGTAGGTCATTTAAAGTTGTACCTTCTTCTTGTATAAAAGTAACTTTTGTTTGAAGTTTTTCTTTGACTTTATTTTTGATAAAGTTGTTAAAGAAAAACAGCCTTGAAGTAAATCGGGATTAAAACAGTGAATTCACATTGAAGCAGGTATCTAGTGAAGTGTCGTCAGGTTTATTTGAAAGCAAATCATAGCTTAGGAAATGTTTTTGCTATGTTTTATAAGTTTGAGAAAAGGAAAGCGATAAGCAACTAGCTGGCATGGTTTGTTGGTTAAGGCCGTGAGCCACGGACTGGACTGCCTGCGACACCTTAAGTATGTAAGTTCAACAAATACTAAAAAATACTTTGACAACGCTTTAAAATAAATAAGATCAACCACCACTTAACTAAAATTGATCCAAAAATTATTTTGAAATTACCCGGCAGTTTCATTTTCAACTCACCAGCGCCATTTTTTGCTCGAACAACTCTCTCCACGATGGTGTATAAAATTCAAATCGAGTTTTTAGTAATTTAAACCATAATATTATGTTCGAAAAAAAAACAATCCTTTTATATTGAAAATAACTTTAAAATACATAATTACATACATTTGCATTTGAGTTGAATTCGCCGAAAAACTGAAGCTGTAGTGAGGCGAATTGGTGTTTTTCACCACAGACACAGAGCAAGAAAGTTTGAGTGTGCCTTGGGTTAATGGGTTGTGTATTGGCTGGATATTTGCATGCAAACGGCTGATGTTTGATTTTTGAAAATCAAATTGTGATAATGATCGCTATACAATTTCAAAAAATAGTGAGTTACTTCGTCACTGAAGTCGCTAAAATTTAACCTAAACACGAACCAAATTTGGATTCTATGTTGAATAACGATGAATTGTGTGGAGGCTGATCTAGACTGTCGTACTGCACCCTCACATGTGTGTCTGTGTATATAATAAAATGACGACTGAGTCGCACGAACTTGCTCTTAAGTGTGGTAGTGTGGTCTAGGGGCTTTAAATTTTAGAAAATATGTATATTCCAAATTTTCTCAAAAAAAATGTTTGTGAAAAATTTCAGAATTTATATTATTTCGTCAATAAAGCGGCTTCTGCATTCAAAATCTTATCGAAATCCGTCGAGTGGCTTACGAGAAAATCTGGTTTCAAAAAACCGGTCCTATAGGAGGTAACGTTATAAGACTTTTCCTGAAAAATCTAGAGCCAAAACATACGTTTTATGCAAAAGACACCATTCAGAAATATTTATAAAAATCGTAGCAGCCGTTTTTGAGAAAAATGTATTTTTCATTAAAAATCGTATGGCAGGTTCGTACCGTTAGTTTTAGAGCTAGAATGCTAATTCCAAAAAGGACGTCATAATAATACTGTGTATCAAGTTTGAAGCGAATCGGTTCAGTCGTTCAGGCTGTAGGTGCCGAAGTGCCGATACAGACAGACAGCCATACAAACAGAGAGACGGGAAATAATGTGTTGTTTTGGGTACCATGACATAAGGCCATGTGACATAAGACCATACTCGTACATATGGCCTTATGACACATTACTTAATTGTCATATGGAAATATGTTTTTGTGACATAGGGCCATACTAAAAAAAGCAACTGACTACAAAACGTTGTAGGTAATAATCGCCGCGAATTTCAAGCTATTATTTTTTTTATCAAGTGGTGTTGCTTTTGTAATTGAAAATTCTTGTTACTTTATTGTCATAATGACATGAGCTTGATAGAAAAAATAATAGCTTAAAATTCTCCGCGAATTTTAAGCTATTATTTTTTTTTTTATTAAGTGTTGTTGCTTTTATAATTACAAATTCTAGTAACTTTTATCATGAAACATGAGCTTGATAAACAAAATATATCTTAAAGTTCACGTTCCCAATTCTTGTAACTTTTTTGTATCAAGCGAATATATTATGATAATAAAAGTGAGCTTGATCAAAACTAAAAGTTTCAAAGAGAAAACGAAAGTGACATACGGCCATAATGGTCTTTTGACGCTTTCGAAAGCGTCTTAACACCTTATGCTCGAATATGGCCTTATGTCACATGGCCTTATGTCATGGCACCGTTATTTTGACAATATTTTTTGTGGAAATAATAAGGAAGTTTATAAAAATTCACTACTGATCCGGTGCTAGATCCAGTCGGAAATATAAATCAATATTATGGTCGAAAAAAGGGCGTAAGGATCTAAAAGCGAAACGGTTTTAAGAACGTCAAAAAGTAGATGGGCACGCTTTATGTAAGCTACTCGTAGAACTAGTCAAGAGTCATGGTTATGACAGTTGAATACTGACAGTTAAAAAATGGCGCCAAGTTAAAAATAACAAATGCGAGGAGAATCTGTAATATCAGCATAAGTGGACTATAGCTATAAAGCTAATATTGTCTAGCTTGTCAACATAATGCTCAGATATTCGCCAATATTTTTGCCATACAAAATATGGTTAAGTGTACAGGAAGATATATAAAGTTTGGTGACAAGAAATTTCAAATTATAAACAAACCACAAGAGAGAACAATCTTTTGAAGCTTATCTGTTTTCGTCCGATTGTCATATAAGCTGCATGTATCTTTAACCACATTATATCATCTACTCTTTAAGTTTGCCTGGCAACTATTTGCCAATGCGGTGTGGTTTATTGGCAAATTTATTGCTTCATAAACCTGAGTTTCTTGCAAAAATCTTATTCATAGGCAGCAAGGGCTGCTGAATATCTCTTCCGTGGTTTAGTTTAGATTGTGTTAAGACATATAAAAACAGGGTAAAAGAACTTATTAATAACAATTCGATAAATTCAATACGTTTTATAGTTTTCCCAACAATAGGGTGTCATCAATTAAAACGTTTATCAGGCAACAATAAGCAACAAACGTTCTGTCAATATCTTCACACTATCTTTATAAACGGAAATCAAATAAATTTATCTTAAAGAAATCATAAACATTTGTTATCTCTTCCACCTTCACGAATATAACCCAAACTCTATTGCACTCAAAGTATCTAAAAGCTAAACAAACTTGCTGAACAAAAAAAATCTCGTTTCCATTAATCTATCTGTATGCAGCTGATTAACTTTAAAATAATTGCCGTCCAAAAATAAAAATCTATTCAATATCTAATCAAGTCATAATAAACTGCTTGTTTTTATTTTACAATCAAATCAATAAAAAAAAAGTCTCCACCTTCACCTCCTACAGCCGACATGAACTCCGCCAGACACCACTAGAAACTCAAAAAGTATTTCGTCAAAAATATCAGTCTCAGTTCATTAACTCGCTTAATTGCTCGTTCGACAAGCATTCGTGAGGCATTAAATTAAAAATTACAAAGAAATACTCGTTCTTCTTATAAAAAAAAAAACAGAAAAGATACATAATTAAATATTTCTCGCGATCGCGATCGTGATCATGATCATGATGTCTTTTTCAATAATTTAAGTGCGATATCGACGATCAATTGAATGAACTGCTGCTCTACACTCGATCTGCCACATGGTATCTATGAGATTGTTAAAAATAAATCATTAATCCGAAATTCGAGAGAGTGAGAGTGAGAGTATCTGTAGCGATTGATTTTTTTTTATTGTTTATTATTAGAGTCGCCTGTCACTCTGATTGAACCGGTGCGGTCGGTTGTGTTTGGTTCACTTATCCCATGCCGAGAAGAATCTTTTTGTGTTTTATTAATTAACAAAAAGTATACCTAAAGATACGAAATTAATGATCGCACAACACAAAATCAGCCATAATTTGTTGTTTTTTTGAATAAATTTATTTGGTTTTTATGGAATCGTTGAGTTAATGCGTGCACTTTAGCAGTACGTGCAACGACCAACGCTTATCGTTTCGAGTGACGTAAGAGTGACATGTGCTTTTTGTTTAAACAACAACTATTAAAGTTGAATTGAGTGTTTTTGTTTTGGGCCAAGTCATTGATTGGCTTAAGGTGAGTTTAAAAAATAAATTTCAAGCGAGAAAGGTGTTTTTGTTTACATTTGTGAGTGAGGTTTGTTTTTCGGTTTAATATATGACTCGGCGTCTGCTAGTGTGACAAGGTGTAATCAAACTCTAATAATGTCAATTGTATTTGTTAAACATATAATTTAGTGCAATGAATGGCTCATTAAAAATATAACATGGTTCAATGTACTTTTGGAAATTTCTAATAATCATAGGTATCTACTCTGTCTATAAAAAAGTAAGTTGAAAAAGTGACACTTTTTTTAAAGCTATTTTACATCTTGAGTGTATGCAAGAGTACAGAGTACTTATTTAAACAAAAAGTTTTACTAGTGAATTTGTTTACTGAACAAATTTCAAACTCCGTACAGGGTGTTCAACTTAAAATGTGACGAAACTTAGAGTTTGTATGATGTGTTAGGTAATACAAGACAAAAACATAAAAAGCGTGTCCCTGTCCATTTGGATCAGAATTTGAATTTTCAACTTAAAATTTTTTTTTAAATAAAACAAATGTCACAAGAAGTAATAGGTAATCTCGTTTTCCGCGTTTTCAAAATCGTTTAGTTTTATTTCATTTATTTCAAATAAAAAGTAAAAATAATAATAAAAATATTGAGACCTGATTTTCAAAGACATTTTTTTCAATTTTATTTCTTTGAAACTTTTCTAAAAACTGCCAAAAAAACGCCCTTCGAAAATGTAGTTCCGATACTTTTGAAAGAATAGAGTTTGGAATTAGGTTTGTAATATTGGCACTAGCAGAATAAGCAGATCATAGATACTGCTTTTTGGACTTATAGAAATAACAGTGATGAGTGGAACCATGGACAACAACAAAATTTATGTATAGGTGCAAACCTTCCTGCTAAAAAAATCTTACTGACCCAAGTACAAACCTAATTTACATTGAATATTGCTCAACTAAAATAATAAGTACCTTACCTACCTTAATAATGCTTAATTTATCCTCTCTAATTTTGACAAAAAAAAGTTCCCTCTTAAACGTCATTTCATGCAAATGAAAGGTATGCAGACTTAGCGTCACTAACATCGGATAAAATAAATTTAGTAAATACTTTTAATTGGTTTTTATTTTTTGTCGGTCTTTTTGTGGTAAAACAATTAGTGATATATGATTCTCAATTCCAAGCTTAATTCTTTGCTTGAAAAAATAAAAGATAAGAAAGATCACACACAAAATACCAACGAACCAAAAAATTCAGCATGTACGGTATTTCTGTGTATCATGGTTACCTCATTACAAAAATTAAGAAAGTCTTCAAAGTTGTGTAAAACATTAATGTCGTAAAAACTATAAATAAGACAAATATATAAAATTGGTATTACATTGCATACAAAATAGCTTACGAATAAACTTTACAAGATTTGAGTGAAGTAAGAAATTAAGAAGTTTAAATCCTCATTTTTTTTTTTTTTTTTTTTTTTTTCTTTTTGAATAATCAAAGTAATAAAAAATAGACTTAAGATGTTTACATTGGACCACCCTGTACCTATTACGTTTTTCTATGGGGCAATAAAATTACATTTATGTACATTTAAAGAACTGTGTATTTTACCGTTTTATTGCAAAATAATTCGCTGTCAATTATAATGTAAATAATAAACAAACGAATTTGAACTTTTTACTACGTCTCAATACTTTTTTAATGGCCGCAACTGAAGGGTCGATAAACATTCAAGTTCAATAATAATTGTGGTTCCGAATTAGTAGCGTATTTGTTTCTATTAACATTGGTTTTAATTGTTTAAAAATAAAATTATCGTGGTTTACAGATCGCTTAGTTGCGAAATTAAGTACGATTTTAATTATTAAGAAAAAAATCTTTGAAGATAATAAAATTTGCTCCCAAATCTGTAGCTTTGACGTATTATATGATTTTTTGTTTACAAGACAAAATCTTTTGTCCCATTTGGACAGACTGATACTGTCTGCATCATCACATACCTCGAAATTGATTTTACTAAGAAAAAAAAAAACATTTATTTCTTTTTGTGAAGATTGAAAATGTATATTTAAAATAAAATGACGACTGAGTCGCACGAACTTGCTCTTAAGTGTGGTAGTGTGGTCTAGGGGCTTTAAATTTTAGAAAATATGTATATTCCAAATTTTCTCAAAAAAAATGTTTGTGAAAAATTTCAGAATTTATATTATTTCGTCAATAAAGCGGCTTCTGCATTCAAAATCTTATCGAAATCCGTCGAGTGGCTTACGAGAAAATCTGATTTAAAAAAACTGGTCGTATAGGAGGTTATAAGACTTTTCCTGAAAAATCTATTCGAGCCAAAACATACATTTTATGCAAAAAACACCATTCAGAATGTCTTATCAAAATCGTAGTAGCCGTTTTTGAGAAAAATGTATTTTTCATTAAAAATCGTATGGCAGGTACCGTAAGTTTTAGAACTAGAATGCTTATTCCAAAAACCTCTCTGTAAGACGTCGTAGGTCGTATTGATACTGTGTACCAAATGTGAAGCAAATCGGTTCAGTCGTTCAGGCTGTAGGTGCCGATACAGACAGACAGCCATACAAACAGAGAGACGGGATTGCGATTTTCTTTTTGGTGTTACTTTAGACTCACACACAAAATTTCGTTGTTTAAGTTTGAAACACAAATAATGTGTTATTTTGGAAGTATTTTTTGTAGAAACAATAAGTAAGTTTAGAAAAATACACTACTGATCCGGTGATAGATCCAGTCGGAAATATAAATCAATGTTTTTTTTTTTCGACGAAAGTGTGTTAGTTTTAAAAGCTACACGGTTTTAAGAACGACAAAAAGTAGATGGACACGCTTTATGTAAGCTACTCGTAGAACTAGTCAAGAGTCATGGTTATGACAGTTGAATACTGACAGTTAAAAAATGGCGCCAAGTTAAAAATAACAAATGCGAGCAGAATCCGTAATATCAGCATAAGTGGACTATAGCTATAATGCTAATATTGTCTAGCTTGTCAACATAATGCTCAGATATTCGCCAATATTTTTGCCATACAAAATATGGTTAAGTGTACAGGAAGATATATAAAGTTTGGTGACAAGAAATTTCAAATTATAAACAAACCACAAGAGAGAACAATCTTTTGAAGCTTATCTGTTTTCGTCCGATTGTCACATAAACTGCATGTATCTTTAACCACATTATATCATCTACACTTTAAGTTTGCCTGGCAACTATTTGCCAATGCGGTGTGGTTTATTGGCAAATTTATTGCTTCATAAACCTGAGTTTCTTGCAAAAATCTTATTCATAAGCAGCCAGGGCTGCTGGATATCTCTTCCGTGGTTTAGTTTAGTTTGTGTTAAGACATATAAAAACAGGGTAAAAGAACTTATTAATAACAATTCGATAAATTCAAAACGTTTTATAGTTTTCCCAACAATAGGGTGTCATCAATTAAAACATTTATCAGGCAACAATAAGCAACAAACGTTCTGTCAATATCTTCACACTATCTTTATAAACGGAAATCAAATAAATTTATCTTAAAGAAATCATAAACATTTGTTATCTCTTCCACCTTCACGAATATAACCCAAACTCAATCTATTGCACTCAAAGTATCTAAAAGCTAAACGAACTTGCTGAACAAAAAAAAAATCTCGTTTCCATTTTATCTATCTGTATGCAGCTGATTAACTTTAAAATAATTGCCGTCCAAAAATAAAAATCTATTCAATATCTAATCAAATCATAATAAACTGCTTGTTTTTATTTTACAATCAAATCAATAAAAAAGTCTCCACCTTCACCTCCTACAGCCGACATGACATCCGCCAGACACCACTAGAAACTCAAAAAGTATTTCGTCAAAAATATCAGTCTCAGTTCATTAACTCGCTTAATTGCTCGTTCGACAAGCATTCGTGAGGCATTAAATTAAAAATTACACAGAAATACTCGTTCTTCTTATAAAAAAAAAAAACAGAAAAGATACATAATTAAATATTTCTCGCAATCGCGATCGTGATCATGATGTCTTTTTCAATAATTTAAGTGCGATATCGACGGACGATCAATTGAATGAACTGCTGCTCTACACTCGATCTGCCACATGGTATCTATGAGATTGTTAAAAATAAATCATTAATCCGAAATTCGAGAGAGTGAGAGTGAGAGTATCTTTAGCGATCGATTTTTTTTTTATTGTTTATTATTACAGTCGCCTGTCACTCTGATTGAACCGGTGCGGTCGGTTGTGATTGGTTCACTTATCCCATGCCGAGAAGAATCTTTTTGTGTTTTATTAATTAATAAAAAGTATACCTAAAGATACGAAATTAATGATCGCACAACACAAAATCTGCCATAATTTGTTGTTTTTTTGAATAAATTTATTTGGTTTTTATGGAATCGTTGAGTTAATGCGTGCACTTTAGCAGTACGTGCAACGACCAACGCTTATCGTTTCGAGTGACGTAAGAGTGACATGTGCTTTTTGTTTAAACAATTATTGAAGTTGAATTGAGTGTTTTTGTTTTGGGCCAAGTCATTGATTGGCTTAAGGTGAGTTTTAAAAAATAAATGTCAAGCGAGAAAGGTGTTTTTGTTTACATTTGTGAGTGAGGTTTGTTTTTCGGTTTAATATATGACTCGTCTGTAAGTGTGACAAGGTGCAATCAAACTCTAATAATGACAATTGTATTTGTTAAACATATAATTTAGTGCAATGAATGGCTCATTAAAAATATAACATGGTTCAATGTACTTTTGGAAATTTCTAATAATCATAGGTACCAACTCTGTCTATAAAAAAGTAAGTTGAAAAAGTGACGCTTTTTTTAAAGCTATTTTACATCTTGAGTGTATGTAAGAGTACAGAGTACTTATTTAAACAAAAAGTTTTACTAGTGAATTTGTTTACTGAACAAATTTCAAACTCCGTACAGGGTGTTCAACTTAAAATGTGACGAAACTTAGAGTGTTTGTATGATGTGTTAGGTAATACAAGACAAAAACATAAAAAGCGTGTCCCTGTCCATTTGGAACAGAATTTGAATTTTCAACTTAAAAATTTTTTTTAAATAAAACCAATGTCACAAGAAGTAATAAATAGGTGATCTCGTATTCCGCGTTTTCAAAATCGTTTAGTTTTATTTCATTTATTTCAAATAAAAAGTAAAAATAATAATAAAAATATTAAGACCTGATTTTCAAAAAAGCTCCAATTTTTAGTAACATTTTTTTTCAATTTAATTTCTTTGAAACTTTTCTAAAAACTGCCAAAAAACGACCTTCAAAATGTAGTTCCGATACTTTTGAAAGAATAGAGTTTGGAATTAGGTTTGTAATATTGGCACTAGCAGACATAGATACTGCTTTTTGGACTTAAAGAAATAACAGTGATGAGTGGAACCATGGACAACAACAAAATTTATGTATAGGTGCAAACGTTCCTGCTAAAAAAATCTTACTGACCCAAGTACAAACCTAATTTACATTGAATATTGCTCAACTAAAATAATAAGTACCTTACCTACCTTAATAATGCTTAATTTATTCTCTCTAATTTTGACAAAAAAAAGTTCCCTCTTAAACGTCATTTCATGCAAATGAAAGGTATGCAGACTTAGCTTCACTAACATCCTATAAAATAAATTTAATAAAAAAAATTTTATTGGTTTTTATTTTTTTTCGGTCTTTTTGTGGTAAAACAATTAGTATCTATATGATTCCCGATTCCAAGCTTAATTCTTTGCTTGAAAAAATAAAAGATGAAAGAGATCATACACAAAATACCAACAAACCAATTCAGCATGCCCGATATTTCTGTGTATCATGGTCTCCTCATTACAAAAATGAAGAAACTCATCAAAGTTGTATTGTAAAACATTTATGTCGTAAAAAATATAAATTAGACAAATATATTAAATTTGTATTACATTGTATACAAAATAGCTTACAAATAAACTTTTCAAGATTTGAGTGAAGTAAGAAATTAAGAAGTTTAAATTTTGCTAGGATTCCTAAATAGATCATCTTTTTTTTTAATTTATTAATCTTTTTGAATAATCAAAGTAATAAAAAATAGACTTAAGATGTTTACATTGGACCACCCTGTACCTATTACGTTTTTCTATGGGGCAATAAAATTACATATATGTATGTACATTTGAAGAACTGTGTAGTTTACCGTTTTATTGCAAAATAATTCGCTGTGAATTATATTGTAAATAATAAACAAACGAATTTGAACTTTTTACTACGTCTCAATATTTTTTTAATGGCCGCAGCTGAAGGGTCGATAAACATTCAAGTTCAATAATAATTGTGGTTCCGAATCAGTAGCGTATTTTTTTCTATTAACATTGGTTTTAATTGTTTAAAAATAAAATTATCGTGGTTTACAGATCGCTTAGTTGCGAAATTAAGTACGATTTTAATTATTAAGAAAAAAATCTTTGAAGATAATAAAATTTGCTCCCAAATCTGTTGCTTTGACGTATTATATGATTTTTTGTTTACAAGACAAAATCTTTTGTCCCATTTCGACAGACTGATACTGTCTGCATCATCACATACCTCGAAATTGATTTTACTAAGAAAAAAAAAACATTTATTTCTTTTTGTGAAGATTGAAAATGTATATTTAAAATAAAGTGCACGACTGGGTCGTACGAACTTGCTCTAATGTATTAAAATGGTCTTGGATTTTGGGAAAAAAGCGTTGAAAAAATAATATGAAATCTTATAAATCACTTAAAAATCAATAACTTAAACCTTAGAGAAAATGAAGTAAGCCATCAAGTTTCTTTTACTTTTTTGAATTTTTACAAAAAAAAAATCAAAATCGTTCGACAAGTTTTTTCAAAAAACAGTTTTTTTTGAAAAACTTTTCGAAAATATATTCCAATTTTTTTTTTTGAGTATGCCAACTTCTAGCACTTTGTAGTTTTTATCAGAAAAATAAAATTAAAAAAATATAGATTAAACCGCTTTTGGAAAAAAAAAAATAAAAAAAAAAAATTAAAACTTTTTTAAAAAACTCAAAAAAACTTTTTTTTTGAAAAATTAAAGAAATTTTAGTATTTCGTTTATAACAGGCCGTCTACATTAAAAATTGCATCGAAATTCGTTGAGTGGCTTACGAGAAAATCGGATTTCAAAAAACTGGTCCTATGGGAGGTACCGTTATAAGACATTTCCTGAAAAATCTATTCCAACCAGAACATTAAATTTGCACAGAAAAAAATATTCAGAAAGTTTTATCAAAATCGTAGGAGCCGTTTTTGAGAAAAATTTAATTTTCACTAAAAATCGTATGGCAGGTACCGTTAGTTTTAAAGCTAGAATGCTAATTCCAAAAACCCCTCTGTAATACGTCATAATAATACTATCTATTTTTAACACATAAGAGCAAGTTCGTACGACCCAGTCGTGCACTTTATTTTTTACGAATACATACACAACTTGCCTTATAGTACCTATAATCGCAAGTAAAAATATTTGGCGTGTTTGAGTCCCCAAAAATCTAGAATTTCTTTAAGTACCCTTTTATGCACCTCCCTCCCCTAGAGCAATTTTTTTCAAGTTTAAATTTTTTTCACTAATCAATCATGTTGACCGGGGTTTGGGGGCTTCTCATTACGTAAAACTATAAATTTTTTACAACAATAGAAAAATAAAAAAAAATATTTTATTTGTCAACTGACACTTTATAGTTCACAATGGTGAATCAATGTTTTGTTTTATAATAAAATAAGCAAACAAATACTACAATTATTAAATTTTAATTGAAAAATACAAAACAAAAATACCTATAACCTTTTTGTTCGATATTTCAGATTTAGTACTAATTAATTATTTTAACAAAGAAATTCTACCCTTGTAATGATTCTATATTCAGATTGTAAGATCCCAAAAAAAAAATAAACTTTAAAATTTGGTATCACCGTTTACAGAAAAAATAATCGATTTTTAAATTAAGTCGTCCTAAAATTTTTGACGCCCCTCAAAATTTGTGCCTTAGGCCCAAGCCTCACGGGCCTAAGCCTAAAATCGATCCTGATTGTTTGTGTTAAATTCAAATGAGAAACCTTATAGAAGGTATACGCAGTTTCAGGCTTCTAATAACAAACTTCAAAAGGCCTTACAAACACGTAGGCCATTATAAGCTTGAATTTGGTACTTCTCATGACTTTTAAAAATAATAATTACTTGGGAAATTTGAAATTAAGGACATTATACAAGGTTATTTGTTGGGGAGTTGGTTTAGAAAAGACTTCCATATACCATAAGCAGAGTTGGACCATGTGCGAGTATAGCAGCTGTAACCTGTAAGCCAGATCTTACTCCTATAAAGACAATGATCTTCAATACAAGTAAATATTTACTGAGCTGACGAATTTTTATTTAATTGTTGCAAATTAAAAAGCTTTATTTTTTTGTAAGATATTTAGAATATGGAGGATCTTTGCAGAGTAATGCCTCCTTCACAAGTGTTAAATTAAATCAAAAGATGCAAGGGTATATTTTTGAAAATCTAAAAAAAAAATAAAGAACTTCCCCTTTTCTGAAATTGCTTAACAAACCTAAATCTTATGATTAGATTCTTTATTTTTTTCATTATTGAGTTTAACAAATTGTTTACTTAAGAATAAAGACAAGGACTCTTCTTTTACAATACTCAAATCTAACATCAAAATGGAGTTTGGATAGTTTTGGTTTTATAAATAATGTATTGCTTTGCTTATCCAATGACTGTTCTCAACTATTCCTCCGGCCCGCAACTGATTGAAAATCTTTAATTGGCCTTTGCTTTCATAAAGTCCGTCATAAACAAAAAAGCCAAAGTCGAAATATTTCAGACAAATTGATCGTCATAAAACGACGACATCATAAGTCGGAAGGTCTCAAGGAAATAAATTAAAACAAAAAAAAAAGTATAAATAAACATCTCAAACTTTCAGAGCAATAAAACATTAACTACTATCCTCATCGACCCAGACCCGACCCCATAAAGAAGAAAGTTGAAAGACTCATCACTCCGCAGAGCCTATAAGAGGACGAATGGAAAAGGGTCGCTTGTTTACAACTCATTTCAAGACAAAATGAAATAATAAGTGGTATTCTCACGACATCCTTTTTTGCCGAAAAGCGAAAGAAGCTTTATTAAAATCTATGCGTCGTTGTCGTCGAAGTCCTTTTTTGGCATTTTTGAAAGACGTCACAGAGACGGTCTTCGACGAAATGTATCACAACGAGGATGCCACCACATTAAACGTTAAAAAATTCTTCTTTTTCTTCAAAAATAAAAAAAAAAAAAAAAGAAAGGAAGGACAGACAAAGTATTCTTATCCTTTACCCTTTTTGTAAATACAAAGGATAAAGTTTACTTCTCCGGCGCATAAAAGATGGGGAGAAAGTATTGTTGTGGGTAAAGTTTTTTTTTCTGTTTCAAGATCGACATCGACATCTACATCGAACATCCTCCGGCTGTGTTTGGAAGTCATTTCTTTTTTGAAAATTTCTCAGCCATGGAGATGTATTTCGCTTGTTTTGTGCTGCAACAAGGACGACAACCACGGTAACCACCAACTCCAATAGGTATTATTATTGTTATTGTTATCATTTTGCATAAGATTCACCCAGCAAGCTTAAAATAGGGAGAAAGGATGGATGACTAAAAGGCTGGCGGAGAACTATATATAGCCGAGGACTTTTTGACTTTGTGCAAAGTGTTTGGCATAAAAATACCTTTCGCGGAGAAAAGGTTACCGAAGTATAACAGTTTATGAGTTAAGGATTTCTTTTTTTTTTTTGCTTTTTCACTTTAAGATTCTGTGTCGATGCGAAAATCAAAAAAGAGCAAATTGAATTGCAAATTGAGGGTTTTTGGAGTTTGTATTCTCAGAAAACCGAACTTGGTTGTTGGCTTTAAGAATTTTGTATAATAAAATATTTAAAAGTGTATATACAATAAACATACTCGTACCTACATAATATTCATGATTATATTGAACAAATATTTTGGCGATGCGCTTCCAAATTTGGATCCGTGCCTTGAAAGATGAATCATTCATACTTAGAACGCAAGATTAATTGGTTTTCTGGAAACAACTATCACGGAGGGATAGGGGCCATCGGGTAAGCGTATGCTTCGACGACAAAATAAAGGGTTTATTACGCATATAATTTAATGTTATTTCCAAAAATTTAAAGATAATGGTTTGCCATTATGTTTTAAAAATGATTTCGGGCATGTAGCAGCCGTGGCAGGCTCGAATAAATTCCAGCCGAGAGGCCACTTTTTGCGGCAATTGGAATTGGGGCCGCATGTCAACAATAACGCGCCGAATATTCTCTTCCAAGACGTCAAACGTCTCGGGCTTATCTGCATAGACAAGTGACTTCACTTAACCCCACACAAAATAGTCCAGCGGTGTTAAATCGCACGATCTTGGAGGCCACGCCTAAGGCCCACGACGGCGACGCGAGGTAATGCGCTCACCAAAAGTTTCCTTCAATAAATGTAGCGTCATCTTGTTGGAACCGTAGGTTGTCCACATCAACATCTTCCAATTCAGTCACGGAAAAGTCATTAATCATGGCGTTCCCCACTGACTGTGATATAATTGCCGGCTTCATTTTTGAAGAAATGTGGACCAATAATTCCTTCTGCCCATTTAGCACTCCAAACAGTCAGTTTTTGTGGATGTTACTATGTTTCAACATACACTTGAGGATTGTCGTCAGTTTTGCTTATTGACGTATCCATTCAACTAAAAGCGATGGACCATTATGTTGACCGTAAAATGAACGTAGTGCGCGATACGTATTTCGAACCTAACGATTATTTTGTTAATAAATTTGCACGATTTGCAAACGTTGTTCAGGAGTTAGTCTGGAAAACCAAACTGAGCATAAATCAAGTGACAGCTGTCAAAGAGACCAACTCCGAAAAAATATTGCCAGATTGAAAACCACACGTCTAAGAAAACACCCTTTGCATTAGCAAAACAGTTATCTGGACTAAAAGTCGTACAAAAAAAAGATTATTATAAAAATGGGGAAGAGTGTTGATGACAGAATGGAGCCTTGTGGCATACCAGTATTTTTTCAATCATATACACACGTTTTGATGAGAGAGCGTGAAGCCAGAATTCCACAAATGCTTTTGAAGAGTCAAAAGCGATAATCTTACTTTTCCATGAGACAAACATAATATCAGATTACCAGTGGATCTATTGTTTCTCAAGATAATCCTTGGTTTGATGTTGTATTGAAGTTTCCATGATCTTAAAAAAAAGAAGGGACCTTAGTACAAATAGTTGGCTTCTTGAAATTTTAAGTGTCCTATGTAATACATCTGATGAAAAAACTCACGCAGTTATGTCACACATTTTTTCAAAACTGTGGGAGAGATACTTTATGTATTGACCCATGAACTATTATAAAAAGTACCCACAGAAAGCCGTTTTTAGTCTCTTAATGTCTTGAGAATGGAAACATAGAATATGGAAACAAAATTTTCTGCAAGCTTTTCTAAAAGACTTTCAAAATTGAAACCTAATGACCTGAAACGAATTCCAGAAAATCTCTTAGATGATCAGTTACTCGTGATAGTCAGAACTTATTGTATGCTCTTTTTGAAATCAATCACTGATCCCGAATTCATGCCCAATTCATGCCCTTTAAGCTTGAAGAAACATATAGGACTGTAGACTCCATCCCGAATTAACAGTGTCAACAAATATATCAAACAATCGTAAATTCTGCATCAGAAAATTTGGGCTTCATTTTTTTTTTACCACTTCTAAACCAAAAATTGTTATTTGGGCTTCTAAGAACTTCTTTTTTTTTTTGCTAAAAGTTTACTTAGGAAAACACTATCGAAATATATTTCTAAAGGTAAAAAGGCGATGCAGATATATTATTTCACTACAACAGTAGTCATCAGCTTTAACCACCTTATAAGAGCTCAAAAAGTGAAACGACAAAGAAACCACAGTGGAACGGTGATGACAGTCTTTCCATTGTTTGCTTTTGTTATCTGTTTAAAACTCTCGTGTTGTACACAAATTAATTTAGTGTCCTTTCACGGAAACCCGTTTTTTGTTTGCTTCCTTTTGTTGAGTTTTTCCATGAGTATTCATCCATCATTCAACATTAAAAAAAAAAACATCCGTTGAACTCTTCCCCAAAGCTCCTTCATCAACAATAAACTGTTTTTTTTTTTTCAGGAAAAACTGATTTCTAAAGCATACCCATCACCAACCAAAAAAAAAGAAAGAAAAAAAATTAAATCCATTTAAATCACTCACCTTCTAATTTCCTCGCGTATTTTATCCCTCATCTCGTCATCGTCCTCATCATAGAGCGCATCCTTTGTTGTATCGAAGCGTACAACCTCCTTACGTCCAGTGTTGGTCCCCTTCTTTGGATCGGTCACAACCACAACCAGATTGTTGTCATTGTTCTCGGGGGCTATAACCGCTCCAGCTCCGATACACAGTCTTGGAGTTTTCATTGAATCGCTCATTTTAATTGCTATTCTAATGCGAAGGAAAATTGGTTGTGACTCCTCTCTGTGTCAGAGAATAGCCATCCCAGATGGATTCATTAAAACCATTTGATTGTGGATGGGAAGCAATTTGACGGCAAGATGTTGTTCCTTTTTTTTTAATTTTTTTTTTTTTTTTCAAACAGGAAGAAGCGGAAGAGGTTGGGAAATGTTGGCTGCAAGAGAAAATAAAAGAAAATCTTTTAGTCCTTATTTTTTGTGTTGTACTGTGAAAGGATATTTAATATTATAAAGTATGTGATTACAGAGTGATTAAATATAATTATCCTTCAATTTTTTTTTTCTCACAAAAAGTTTTTAAAGTTCATGTTCATTTCCGTTTTCAACAAAAATGAAGGAATTAAAATTTCAATCAGTAATTGAACCATTAGAACGTATTTTTTATTTCACCAACTTTTCAATTTGATTCATAAGTGGCCCTTAGTCATCCCTTAAAGTAATAAACACTCAAAATTAATCTACTCAACAAATTAATGAAATTAGGGAGAAGTAGTTTTTAATTACTTAATTAAGATTGTTTCAGCTTTGGGGGTTTTCAGTTTTTTATCGTCATTTGATTACAAAATTAAGTTACCTGATTTGTCTGTCTCACTTTGAGATTACGGTGGCAGATTTATTATTTAGAGTTAAGCGGGCCTATTCACGCGGGGCGGGGTAGCTCTGATACCCTCAATTAAATGGTATCCAGATTATGACTAGAGAAAACCATCAGAAGTTTACAAGAGTATGACACGGATCAGCTCATCAAAAATTTAATGGCCCTAATCAACAACATTTTATGAATCATACCTCAAGAATTCACAGAAGCAATGATTCATAAATATACAATTATTCATAAGAAAACTACATACAAAGGAATTCCTTACTTGAAAAGTCCGAGTTTATTTGAAATTTTTATTGAAGATAAATGCTGGATGCATGAAAAATTAATTTCAGTAGATTTCGAACCCAAGAGTCATTTAGCCTACTATTACAGTCATGCGTCGATCACAAATTGACCTCTTCATGGATTCTTAATTTAACATTTGGCTGAAAACAAAGTGCGCGACTGGGTCGCATGAGCTTGCTCTAATGTGAGACAGTGGTCTTGGGTCGAAATTCTTAAATAAATATTAACCTAAACCTAAAAAAATACGCCATTTTATTTCTTATTTTAAAATTTATGAGGATACAATCACAGATTCTATAGTTCCACTACTAACTATAGTATCTGTGATACAATTATAAAAATCTGTGGAGCGGTTTTTGACGTGATAACGTCTAATGAATCTGTTTGGAATATATGGGCAGCACGCACGAAAAAATGTCACAGTCACAGTCACACTGATGTTACCTAGCTGCTTTGATAGCCTAGAAAGTTGTTAAAGTGGGAGTGGAGGGTGTTGGGTGGTTGGTTGGTTGTGGTGGGAGTGTGTGTGGGGCAGACGGGGGGGGGGGATTGGTATTGTCGGGAAGAGGAATAATTGTCAAAAAAGGGTGGTTTTAGCTGGTTTGGGTGGTGAGACAAAAAATGTCAAAACTAATGGGTGGTTCCTTGGTGGCTGTAGGTTGGATGGGTTTTTGGTGTTGGGGGGATTTGGTATGATTGGGGGAGGGGGGGTGAATCGGCAAATATGGTGGGTGGTTGGTTGGCGGTTGTAGGTGGTTTGATTGGTTGGCAGTTTTGGTGGTGGGGATGGTTGATTTGATGGGGTGCGATGAAAAAGTTGTCAAAAATGGTGGGTGAGTGGAAGGTGGTGGCAGATGGGGCTGGTGGTTGGATTTGGGGGACTTGGTGTTGGGAGAGGAGGTGAGGAAAAAATTGTCAAAAATGGTTGGTCGTTGCATGGTGGCTGTAGGTGTGATGGGTGGTTGGTGTTGTTGGGTGAGTGGCAAGTTGTTGTAGGTGTAATGGGTGGTTGGATTTGGGGGGAGAGTGTAGTGGAAGGAATTGTCAAAAATAGTTGTATTGGGGGGGGGGTTGGGGAAAAGACTGTCAAAAATGGTGTGTGAGTAGCAGGTGGTTGTAGGTGGAGTAGGTGGCTGAATTCGGTGCATGGGTGGAATTGTCAAAAATAGTGGGTGGGTGATTGGTGGTGGTTAGGAAGGGTTGTCTTTATTGTGTGGGGGAGGAGGAACAAATTTTCAAAAATTTTGTGCTGTTGGTTGTGTTAAAGGGGTGAACAAAATTTAAAAATGGTGGGTCTTTGTAGGTGTAGTGGGCGGTTTTTTTATGGAACACATGAAGTGTTTTGTGTACTTGTTATCACGTACAATTATCGTCCGTAAACCGACTTTACAGACAACCAATGTTTTTTTAGTAAAAAAAAGTTTTTGTTTTCTTAAACATTTTTTTTAATTGAAAAACATTTCAAATACACCAATTCATAGGTATTCAGCAAATACATATATAGGGTTTTACAATAAGAGTTGTTATTAATTTTGAAGCTGTTTTTTTTTTTTAAATTTGACAAGTAGAAACTACGCTGTTAATAAAAATGGGACGATATATGCTTCAACAACGCATTGAAATAATTAAAATTCACTATAAAAATGGTGACAATTGGGCAGAGACGGTTCGTAAAACTAAAATATTTTTTTATCGTCTGAAGCACCTTGTTGGACCGCATTCGAAATGCATACAAATTATCTGGAGTTTCATCGACAAATCATCTTGACTGATGAGGCCCATTTCCACCTCGGTCGCTACGTCAACAAGCAAAATTGTCGCATCTGCGGCTCGGAAAACCCAAGATTTATTGTTGAAAAGCCTCTCCACTTTAAACCAGTAACTTTTTGGTGTAGTTTATGGTCCGGCGGGGTCATTGTACCTTACTTTTTCGAAAATGAGCCTGGAGCAACAGATACGGTGAATGGATTGCACTATCGAGAGATGATTAATAATTTTGTATATGGTCGGAATCAGATGGTATTGATCTGGACAACTATTACTTTCAACAAGACGATGCTGCGTGCCACGAAACCATCGATTTTTTACGGGAAATGTTTCCGGGCGGTGTTATCGCTCAAAGAGGTGGTCACAAATGGCCACCGAAATCTTGCGATTTAACACCTTATGAAAGATAATGTCTACGCCAACAGCTCAGCGTCGATTCAAGACCTCAAAGATGAAATTCGTGAAGCTATTGAGGGCATACAGCAGCCACTTTGTGATTTGGTGATGGAAAATTTCATGAAAATGATATTGTTGTGTAAGCGTAGCTGTGGCGGCCATTTGGCTGATGATGTTTTTCATTAATAATCACATTTCTCATCACTTTTCTCTTTACATTGAATAATTAAACATTCGATCATTTATCAAAAAATGGCATTTTTCTTTGAATATCAAAATAGCACCCCTTTTTGGAAAATCCTTTACTTATCATTTTTGAAAAAAATTTAGTGAGCTGTTTTTAAAATAATAAATTTTAAAAAAATATTATGTATATATATATATACCATATACCTAAGCCTAAATGTGTGTGAAATTTAGGAAGATTGGGTAAAGACGTTTTCGAGATAGTCGAAATCAAAAAAATCGGTTCTTAATATTTTAAAGTTTGATATTTACAATTTAAAAAAAAGGTAATGAAAAGTTATCAAGTATTGATATTTGAATACAAAATTAATTGTTTACTTGACAAGTTTTTGTTTGATGTGTGATTATTCACACTTTAAAACTTCAATCACCCTAAATTGAATATTTTAAACTTAAAAAATACCGATCAAGCAAGAATTCAAAGAGAAATTATTTAAATTTAGCAGAATTTGAATGAAACTTAAGTATTTCAAAATCCAAGCACTAAATTTGTTTAGCTTGAATCCGAGTCCTTGCGTACATTTTCCTGAAAAAAAAAAGCCTCAAAGTGTCCATGTCTGTTCTTGAAGGCTGCTTCGTACCAAAGTACGTTCTTCAAACATTGTAGATCTTAAGTTTGAGTTTCTATTGACTGTGGCATTAAAATCATCTTTGACGAGGGTCACCTATTTCTCAACCCAATTTTAGTATCCCAAAACTAAAATTTTGGAACATCGTTTTCCTTCTCTAAAATATTGCAAACACAAACATCAACTGTCTTCCCTTTCATTACAAACATAACCTCAACAACCAACCATCCAATATAATGTCTTCGTGCAAATAAATGAAATCCTTCAGCAATATCCTTTCCATTTTACGTGACCTATTCTACTTAAAAATTAAAAAAAAAAAAAAAATTATAACCAAGCAAATAACTTCCTTAACCGCATAATAATACCCAAAGCGCACCATTGCGCAATTGCACGACCATCATACCTTTATTCTATACCAACGGAAGTCGCAGAAAAAATATATATATACATATATGTATAATTGCCTACAATTAAATTGGACACTTATTGCAAAAGTAAAATATTGAACTTAAGCGTTCCCAGGGAATGTTCTTGTAAGACCACGAGACTGTTAAAAAAAATTAAGTTCTTTCCTTCATTGCGGAAAACCTCCTCCTTTCGGCAGCGGCTATATAGATGGTGTCATGGCGTAACTGCTGCCCTCAAAGCAACCCATCACCACAAGCTCACACCACCACGAGCCCACACCGACCGCATCGCCAACCGCATCCGCGGCCATTATTTCTTCCTTATTCCTCTTGGTGTTTGACAAGAAAATCCGCCAATTTGTTTTCCACTCACTTGAATTTTTTCCTTTTTCAACATTTTGCTAACTTTTGGGTGTTGAAATGTTGGCGCTTTGCTTTATTCTATATTTTTAAGGGTTCAGCAATTTAATATAATACTTTGTATGACGAAGAATAGAAATAAAAAATATTGCATTCCAACTGCAAGGACTAGCTGCAAACACACACACACATACAAACTAAAAGAAAAAAGAACTTTCTTCGCGGTAAAGTTCAACTTTCTAATTTTACAACAAATTTGAAGCGAAAATGCAACCGCTTTCGAGCTGCTTTTACAAGAGCCTGTACATGTGTGCCTTTGGAGCATGTTGTTTTGTATGTACTCGTACATAATATAGTTAGGAAGGAGCATTTTATACCAGCTATACTGTTAGCATGAGAAAAAAAAATCAAAAATAACATTATTAACGCGATTGCTCGTTGGGGAATGTCAATCAAAACATTCTTCCTTTTCCTTTGTGTCCTTTCATAAGGGGTTCTATTCGAACAAACATCAGGAAGCGCAACACAAAATGGCTAGAATGCCAAGGATTACATTTTAAGTTGCCCATTACCGTTGATTTAAGTTTTATAGTATATTTTTTGTTTTCTTTTTTCTTCTTGCATTTTCGTTCTGCCATTATGCCACGACCACGACCTGGTGTTTTCTCGTTTTCTTATGGTGTTAAGGACTATGACAGTCGTGGATAAATTGAATGGCAAGCCGAGCGAACTAGCAAAAAATTAAATGTAGAATTACACTTCTGATATAATATTCACAACAGTGTCTGTAGCATGGGGTTAAGGAGGTGAGATAGTCCTTTGGAGGGGAGGTAGTAATGATAAAATCGAAAGAGTAAGCCTAGAACACGAAATGTGGGTCAATTGCACTATCACTTAAGTAGTATTAGGCTTGTTGGAAGTAAATAGTTGATGGGCTTGCTCAGAAAAAAAAAACGTGTCAAGTCAGAAGGGAATTAAATGAAGTCTCAGGAAATAAAATCGCTGGAGTGCGAATGGAGGAACTTATAAAAAGAGAGTTTTCGTTTTGTAACGTTAGGATTCGAAATTACGTTTTGAGTCGAAGTCCAATAGTATTTCATTTGATCAAAATTTTGTGATTCGAAGTTTTGGGGTTAAGCTGCAAATGTTGAAAAAAGGAAATGAAGCGTTTTTCAATAAGTTGTTTTATTTTGATATTAAAAAAAAATGGCATTTTTTAAGATAAATGATCAGATGTTTATTTCAATGTAAAGAGGAAAGTATGTCATTAATATTGTAAAACAATATAAAGCGCCACGGCTACGCTAACACAACAATATCCTTTTCATCACTGAATCGCAAAGTGGCTGCTTCACTAATTCCATCTTTGAGGTCTTGAATCGACGCTAGGCTGTTGGCGTGAACATTATCTTTCATGTAACCCCAAAGGAAGAATTTGCAAAGTGTTAAATCACAAGATCTCGGTGGCCAATTGTGATCACGTCTTCGAGAGATAACCACGGTCCGAAAACTTTTAACGTAAAAGATCGATGGTTTCGTTGCTTGTGTAGCGAGTAACGCCGCGCCGTCTTGTCGAAAGTAAACGTTGTCCTGATCAATACCATCCAATTCAGACCATACAAAATTATTAATCATCTCTCGATAACGCAATCCATTCACCGTGTCTGTTGCTATAGCCTCATTTTCGGTAAAGTAAGGTCCAATGAACCGAACCATAAACAGCGCCAAATAGTTATACTCGTTGAGTATGGATAGGCTTTTCAACAATAAATCTTGGGTTTTCCGAGCCCCAGATGCGACGATTTTGCTTGTTGATGTAGCCACCGAGGTGGGCCTCATCATACAAGATGATTTGTCGATAAAATTCTGGATCATTTGTTTATACATTTCAAATGCGGTCAGACAAGGTGCTTCAGACGATAAAAAAATCTTTTAGTTTTAAGAACCTTCTTTGCCAAATTATCACCACTTTTATAGTGAATTTTAATTATTTCAAATCAATGTTGAAGCATGTATCGTTCCATTTTTAATTATGGCGTATTATTAAATGTCAAAAAATTACAGCTTCAAAAGTTACAACTACGGAAATAGCGGGCTATTCAAAATAACACCTCTTATTGGAAAGCCCTTAATTATCCAAAGATAACGTAAGGCGTTATGCGAAAAGAAAACTGGGAGCGCCTCAAAACTATCTTTGGAATCTTTAACAAGGCTTCCTCGACAGTGATGCAAGTTCTAGCTATCAGATGTAGGCTTTGAGATAAATTGTTTCGAGAAGGGAAAATTTACAGGGTAATTCATTTAGTGGGTTCAAGTTGGTAGCGCTAAAATTTGACACCTGTCAAATTGAGCTGTCATTTGTTGTGACTGTTTGGTTTGCTATATGGTCAAAAGGTGTCATGGGTCCATATCTCTTCGAAAATGCCAATTGGCAGACGGTTAAAGTCAATTCGGAGTGATATGCAGTTCCAACAAGCCACACAACATGACCAATTATGGCTTTATTGCTTGAGAAGTTTCCTAGTAGCGTAATTTAACTATTTGGCGAAGTCTGTTGGCCACCAAGATCATGCGTTTTGACACCGTTTAATTGTTTTCTGTAGGGCTACGCAAAAGACCGTGTTTACGCGAAATTTCCAAACTCTGAATGAACTGAAAACCAACATTACTCAAGTTATCGCCGACATAAGAATCGCATGTTGCGAATCTTCCCGAGACAGCTATTTGAATGATATTGTTTTTTACACTTAATTGTAGTACCCCGCCCCGTGGCGTAGTGGTTAGTGTGTCGGACTGCCACGCCGAAGGTTCTGCGACTCCAGCAACAAAGTAACAAATCATCCATGAGTAATTAATGTCATAGAAAGTGATTCTCTGTTAGTCGTTCGGATTCGGCGGTAAATTCTAGATCCCTTCCATTTCATTCCTGCAGAATATCAACGCACACACAGCAATATTTGAGAGTGTAAGTCACAGGCCTAGGCTCCGGCCCCGATTGGAGCTGTTGTGCCAACAATTTATTTTTGAATCGCAAAGTCCAAACTTTATAATGAAATAAAATGTTCATACAAAATGTATCGTTTTGTGTGGTTTACTTAGCTTTGCCTTCGAACCCTATATAAAACTGAAAGAGAATAAGTCAGGAAAACGTGTATGGTCCTGCTATCTCAAGGCTCGAGTGCAAGACCCCATAGAAAACAATACTTGGCAGAAACTGACAAATATAATAAATTTAAAGCTTAAATAAATCACGAGTTATTCCTTCCATTCATCGCATATCCCATTCAACTCTTACAAACAATTGAATGGTTTCATCCCTAAAAAACATCCGTTTACCATCCTTTTTGATATGGAACATCCATTACCCTCAAACATATAAAACAAAGGAAAAACACCAAAACGCCATTGAATTGTGATTGTGAATAGCCAAATCATGTAATTGCAGCAGTAAACCATGAAACATCACCAATCTAGCTTTTGCACCCATGAAACCTTAATGAATGGTGATGCTTGATTAGTAATTTCGTAAATCTCTCTCCACCACACGGCCACACTATATCCATACGTATATTGTCCATCGTCCTCGACTATTCCACTATAGCAAGCTCAGGGGTTAGCCATGCTTTCATGCTAAGGACACATCATCATCACAATCACCATGATCACCATATATAGTCGTCACATCTCCCATATAGCATCATCCAGACCCAGAGAGTTGAACATGTGATTGCACTCATAGAAAGCATCGAACCATTCAATCCCAAAAGCTCTGTGGGAAATCAGAAACAATCCCAGGAAAAAAACACGTGAGAGCAGCCATCAGTTGGATGATTTCCAATTTTATTTAGGAAACATCAGATTATTGCTCGTTCAATGAATCGGCTATTTGGATGCTGTGGTTTCGGACATGAGTCCTTTTCTTTCATTGTATGTATTACTATCGAATGTGTTGCCATTAGTGAAATGTTGTATTGTTTGTGTGTGTAGGTAGGTACCATTGTTAAAGGACATTGTTTGTTAATGGCTAAAGTGAATATTGTATTTTTATTTCCAAGCCAATGGAATTTGGTCTAGGCTTTTTGTTAATAGGAATTAATTTCATTCAACAAATGTTGGTATGTGCATATAGAGTTTTGTAAGCACTTTTACTTTTTGCCAGCCATTAGTACCCCGGGTTACTTAAGAATATCTAAAAGCTCGTAACCAAATAAAAAAAAAAAAGTGCGTGCGTACAAAGTACACATGTCAGAAGTTAAACTTATTTGGCAAACTAATTTTTATTTTTTTGCACCGCATCAACCGACCAGTACAGCTTCTTAAGGCCGCTTACCCGCGCAACACATTTAATATTATAATACACATCACATTTTTCATATCAAACTTAGAGCGCTCATTTAACCACTTACCAAGTCACATCCCTACTACCCGCCAATCTATTTAAAACCATCAACCAACTGACTGCCAATGATGCCAGATGAAATACATGAAATCCCACCGGAGTCGAAAAAATCCCACTAAATTTGTACTGTAGAGGAAAAAAAACCACCAAAGCTTAACGCTAAAACCCACTCAATGCATTTTTCAAAAAAAAAAAAAAAAAAAAAAAAAAAAAAAAAAAAAAAAAAAAAAAAAAAAAGTACACTATTTAGCTTAAATGCAATCGATTTAACACCAGTTTGAAACTGGTATTGCAAAATAGTTTATTCGCGTAGGGAAAGCCTTATGCAATGAAATTAAAGTCTTGTATTTTTTCATTAGTTACCTAGAACATACAAATTACAATTGTCATAATTCGGTTTTCGGGAAACAACAAAAAAAATCTTACTTTTTTGTGTAAAAATTACTATTTTTTTGTTAAATCAAACTTTAAGCCTTAATTGTACATATTATATTTATGTATGCAGGCAAGGTATGTACCTACATATGTCGTACTGAATTATCCTTAAAATAATATCACCCCATAAAATAAAAATCCGATCGGAAATTTTATAACCATAAAAACCAGTACTTTCCCCACCAAATTGTTTTTTTTTTCAACCATTTTGGTGGGGAAAACAACCAATCTGGGAACACTGGACTGCCTACAATGGATAACGAAACACTTTTGTCGCTCAGACACACATACATAATGCATACCGTGTCTGACAGCGCTACCACTTTACTTCAATTGAAGTAGATCTGCTTCTTTTTATCAAAAAAATTTAAAATCTACCTCCTACTTCGCACCATCACCAAAATACTGAAATCTGCTTCATTTTAAAAATATCTGTTTCAACCTACTCGTACTTCAATTTTACAGAAAAAGGCGGAATCTACTCCCTTTTTTCATTTCACTGTAATTTTTGTTTTACGTACTAATTTTTTTTTTTGTTAAATTAAATTAAGAAGTGTTATGAAACAATATATACAAGATGTCGGAAAGACTTTTAGTTTGGTTTTCGTTTTATTGAATTAAGGCTATTTAAAAAAAAATATTAATTAGGAGGGTGTCCAAACCCAAGTTTTTTTCGGGCTGTAGCTCATGGATTTCTTGGGAAATATTGGCCTTTAGTGATATAATCGGATTGTTGGCATAACGTCGGTCCTTCACGGTTTCCCACAAAAAAGTCCAAAGTAGTCAAATCGCAGCTCCGAGGCGGCCAATCGATAACACGATTTTGGAATTTTGTGAGCAAAAGATCGATTGTAGAATGGGCTGTGTTTCATAGCGCGTTAACCTGCATGAAGCAGAGGTCGTCCAAATCTATGTCTTCACATTGCTCTGTAACACACACCATTGACCGAAACGTTGTTCCCCCATAAAGCCACTCATTTCGTTCCGCGGAGGTATGATACTGACTATCTTTCAAGATTTCGAGCGGGAAACAGCTGTCAATGTCAAAATAACCTACGATTTTAAAATAAACCACTAAATAGCCCACCCTAGATGTAGATTTTTATAAAAAAGTTTAATTTTGAAATTTACTTCGATTTTTTTCAATCTACTTCACTGTTTTCTTCAAATCTGCTTCGATTTTTTTTCCTGAAGTGGTAGCACTGGTGTCTGATACCCATCGTTCCATTTTTAACCATCAGACGCCGACCTACACACAGTTGATATACAGAACCAGTTTGTGCGTGATGCTACGTTCGCTCTATCTCACTCTCTCTCTCTCTCTCGATCTTTCTCACTCGCTTGCTACCTACTCTCGCTCCATGGCTAAGTGCTTCATGCTACGTCCGCCCTTTCTCACTCTCTTTCAATCGGTCTCAATCGCTCTCTCCATTTTCGGGGACGGAAGTCATGCCTGATTCACAACCTGAATCAGGCATCACGCTTATTTCCGCTGCATCTGTAAACATTTCACCCCCATTGCGCCTAAAGAAGTATCTCTTCAAAAAAAAAAAAAAAAAAAAAAAAAAAAAAACCGCAATAATTTTACTTTCTCCAAAATGATGTAAGGACTTGTGAAACGAATTCGGTGAAATATATTATCATATCACCAAAACCCTATTGTTTCGAGAACAGCACTGCCGATACTAAGAAATTCAAAATATTTCCTAATCTGATTGTTTATCAGATCTTCCATGACCTTGTAAAGAAGGATTCTAGGTGCGAAATTGTTCCATAGTTTTTATAGTAAGGGATAAAAAATGCTTTTTGTCCACTCAGGAAGAGACCTGTAGAAAAAGATAGGTGTAGTGTCATTGTCAACTAGTGCGGAAACCGTAGAGGTAGGTAAGCTTCCTTTAAATTATCAAAAATTAAATAGTCGTTAAATGTAGATCGCACAGCAAGAATATTTTACAGCAATTAACTGGACCTTATTATGATTCTTAAATTAAGAATTCTGGATTTTGTGATATGCAAAGAATCTAAAAAGAGACTAAAAAAAAACTGGAACACTTAGTTTTGGGAAGAAATATGTTCCTAACAATAAAGGACATCAGCCGAGAACTGATGAAATGAAAATTAGATACAACTTAAAACCTTCGAAAATATACAAAAAGAACTTTCATCAGCAAAATTTAAAAGACTGCGATGTTGTTATATATTTGTAAACGTTGCCAACGCCGCCGACTGGCAGGACCATATCCTTATCAATATGAGTTCTATAACTGCTTAAGGGCTAACAATTAATTTAAAACTTGTAGTTCACACACTACAAACCTTCACTTGTCCTTAAATAAGGATCAAGAACTCAAAGTTGTTTTTTTTTTTTTTTTGCAGTTATAATAATTTTTTAGCTATTTATTGTTTTGACAAAGGGACAAAGGCGATTGCTCTCCTCATTTTTTTTTTTGCATGTATAACAACGTTTTCTTGTCAATTATGTTGTTGAGTAACAAACATGGAATAGTCTCGTTGTTTTATAATATTTTTCTTCAAGGATAACAAAATGAAACCAATTTTGCTGTCCTCAAAGTAGGTCTTTTGATATACCCGTTGTAGTATGTGTAGTATCGTATTTATTTTTACTTGAGTTGTTAACTTTATGTTTCCACCCCGTATATGTCCACTTTATAACAACGTGATTGTTTCAAATTATATTTACCAAAGCAATTGTGTGTGTCACAATCACAATAAACGGTCATTGTTTGCTTGTTATAAGCCGCTAAAGGAATGTAGGACAACTGTGTGTGTATATGTGTAGTGTACTGTATGTTATCGTGTACTCGAGTCTTGTTTCCTGTACCCGCATCGGCCGCATTGATGGCATTTAGTCGACATTATTATATTTTTAATGGTTGCAATTTGAAATTCAGGAAATCAATAAAAAATATAATTTTTTTGGAGCAAACTTTGTGGCATAAAGTTCATTTGCAAGTAGGTAATAAAAAGAAAAAAAATGGCTTTCACCCAAGTTTTATTAAGTAATTATTGTCTAATTTTTTTTGGAAGATGATTGATAAAAAATTTTAGGTTTTTTTTTTGTATTTCTTTAATGACGGATGATTTTTTTTTTTTTTTGCTGTAAAAGGTTTAACAAAGCTACTAATTGAGACGAATTGAGAAAACGGTCGACAAAAATTAAGACATATAGGTACTCGCTCATCGAACAAAATAAAATAGATAACTGGGTCCCACGTTTTTATTGTACGTGAAAATGTCACAAAAGTACAATTATTGATGCTTTTAAGAAAAGTTTAAAAAAAAAAAAATTATCTCGCTGAGAAACCAAAATGGGATAAAATTCAAGATAGACCAAATTGGGATAAAATTCAAGATAGACCATTGCTGTGCAACAATTTTTCTCTTCAAACTTATCCATAAACCATTTTACAAATTATTGTCTACATTGAAAAACTCATTTTTCTCAAAAGCAACTCCTTTGATTTTGATAAGACATTCTGAATGGTGTTTTTGTGTAAACTTGATGTTTTGGTTGGAATAGATTTTTCAGAAAAAGTCTAATAACAGTAGGTTCCTCCCATAGAACCGGTTTTTTTTTAAATCAGATTTCCTCCTAAAACACTTGAAATTCGATGAAATTTCAAATGTAGGATTCTTTTTATAGACGAAATAACACGAATTCTTAAATTTTTCGATAAAGTTTTTTTGAGTTTTTTTTTAGGTTTTTTTATTTTAATTTTGGTTTTTTCAAAAACCAAATTTTATTTTTAACCCTAATGTTCTAGAAGTTAGCATAGGTACTCAAAAAAAAAAAAATATTAATATGCATGTTTCCGAAAAGTTTAAGAAAACCGTTATCTCAAAAAATGGTGGCACGATTTTGAAAACAAAATTTAACAGAAATTCAAAAAATTAAATGAAATCTGATGGCTTACTTAATTTTCTCAAAAAAACGTTTTAACTAGTGATTTTTAAGTGATTAATTAAATTTCACATATGCCCTGCTTTTTTCCAAAACCTTCAGCCGCAAGATCACACAAGCAAGTTCGTGCGACCCAGTCGTGCACTTTTTTTTTCTCCAAAATGGTTATAAATGTTCGGCGTTTCCAAAATACGAATTTTAATTGAACATATCTTGGCAAGTTACTCGAATTGCTATTAAAATAAAATAATTTAAAAACCAAGCAATATTTTCATAACTTACTTTAAAAACACAAGTTCGATTCTCCATTTTTTTCAGTTTAACTGTTTCAACTAAAATACAAATGAAAGCTTCTACACCAGAAAAGAGAAAAGTTAAGCTTGTAGGATATGCAGTATGTTACCTACATTACATGTACTCGTACTACAGTGTACACCGTTCAATGTACCAGTGTTCCTGGAATTACAAACGACGTTACAATCAAAAACGTTCCCTCTTCCATAAAAGGGAACAACAAAAATAACTGCAGTCTGTTTGTTTATTTACAAGCAAAAGAACAAAAGAAAATAAACACAACAATTCGATAGATTTATTTTTCCACCGCCCGCAACCGCCGCATATAACCCAAAATGATTTTTTTTTTTTTAGTAAAAGGCAACACCAACGAACGTACGCCTGGAAAAACAAATATTCATTCGTCCTCGTCCTTTTACAAAGCTTAGCATTAAAGTTTGATACCATATCCAGTACCCATCTCCAAAATACCAGGAGTATTTTTTGTTTCGTTTTGTTTTTGAGGGTGGAAAAGGTGGGCTATGGCCAGGCAACAGGAAGCATTATTTATTTAATTTTATTAGCTTGGAGGTTGATAATACAGATTAATCTAAATTCTAAGATTCCTGGAATTAGCAACACTTACGGATGTTGGAGTTTGGTTGTATCTTGTATCGACCGTGATTTTGATTCAAAGATTATTTTCCAAGCAACTTGTGTGAATTTCGTTGTTGTTATTTTCGTGTTTTGAGTTTAAATTATTTTGAAATGTAAAAAAAAAAAAACGAACAAAATCAACACGAAAGCTGAACGTATTCTCCGATGTATCAAATCTACCATGACCAACCAGCAACCTGCCTAAGTCGCATAAATTCTGGATGCTGATGGTCACAAAGTTCTCGTCTAGGAGATCATCCTGGTAGATTAATTGCCCTAACCTAACCAAACACCGACTAATTTTTTTCCCTACGCCCCTTTTTACTCTTTCAAAAAAAAAAAAACTATGCAACCCAGCGCTTATTGGATTTTCTTTGGGAGTCTTCCAGGTCAAGAAAATCGCTATTCCTACCTTCCTACCTGGGAGCATATCCTTGAAACTGTTAAAATATTAAGATTGATATTTTTTGTTTTGTTGTTCCACAGATTAATTTGGTACCTACCGAAGTACCTTTTAATTGTTCCTTTAAAAAAAAAAACTCCAGCTCATCTAAGAAGAACTCAATTAAGGATTGCGCTTTCAAAACCCGTGCTGCACTATAGGGTATATGCAATGAATCCTACATTTTGCTCCTGTGTTTAAGCCGCTTTTGGCACAAATCATATATTATCCTGCAGTGCATTGTCTCTATCTTTAGATTTCAGGCTATCCCCTGAAGTTGACTTATGACAATTCAAGTGTTGGCAGTCTTTCTGTTTCGGTTCCTAGAAACCTCCTCCTAATTCTGATGGATTTCGCTAATTTCCTGCGCAAGTAGTATTTGTACATAGGTAGAGCTAAGGTTCGCTAGGTTTCACTTGCTTTGGTGAAGTACACTAAAGAAAACTTCTTCAAACAGTAGCTATGTCATTCATATTAAAAGATTGAGTCGAGGTGAATTGAATAAGATATTTATTGTAGCTTCTTAAATGGACCGTATTTTCTTAACAGTTTTCAAATTCTTTCTCCCAACGTCACCTTCTCTCAGATACTAGATAGACAGACAAGGCATGCGAACAAAATAAATGTCCTTTGTTTAATTTATTGTGAGGTGTCTCCTCTTTTTCTCCCAAAATAAAGCAAAACTTTAGAAAGCTTGTAAAAAAGCTTTTTGCGTTGACATCTAACCTCAACACATATTCCAACCATTTTTATACAATCATAAGCTTTTATACCAGTTAACTAAACTTTATAACTGTTATACATGATGCATGACATTGACTTGAGCTTTTAACGGAACAAAATTTAAATTCAAATACGATTTGTTATACGTTAATGGAAAGTAAATTGAATTTTTTTCAGCATTTTGTTGACTGTGAGTTGTTAAAAAGAGGATACAGATATCTTTTTTAATAAAAAGGCCACGCAATCCATAAAACAAAAATAAGACGTTTGTGAGTTTTTGAGGAATGTGTTTTGTTGACATATTTTTTTTTTTTTTTTTCAAATTTCAACCTATCTTAAAATTAAACATTCATTGGATTTATTGCGCGTCCAATGACTTGAGAAAGAAGTAAAAGGGATGTAAAAGATGAAATACCTGAAATACAGTGATATCGAAAGCGAAAAGCTCTTCAAAATAAATTAGGCAATGACCTTTTCCTTGATTGATTGACCATTAAGAGCATGTTGAAAGATTGAAAAAGGCAAAAATAGTTGAAAAAATCTCGAGATATTTTTTTTTTTTTCGCAGCATCAATTTTAAATAAAGAACAATCGACCATTTTAAAAATATTTACAAAAAAGAATTGAACAAATAAAAAAAAACAATTACCTATTATTTTAGACTTTGATTTGCAAGGTTGTAGCAGTATCACAGACCTGACACTGCTACAACCAAATTATAATTTCATCGACATTTTTTCAACAGCAGTCATTCAAAACTGCATGTTATCATTTATATAGTCTTATTTTGGAATACTGATTCTAAATACAAGAGAAAAATTTAAAAACGCCAAAAATCATTCAAAGCTTTTCCTTTCCACCCAGCGTCTTTAACTCTTTAGGCAGATGTGGTTGTGCCATGGACTCTGTTCCGTGTTCGTGCTGCCGGTAAGAAAGCAGATACAGTAAAGATTTCGACGATTTTTGAAAGAAACAAATAATTTTCTTCTTATTCTTAAGAAGCTATCATTTTGAACGCACTTCCCTAAAAGTGAGTTAAAGGCACAGTTGTATTGGTGAAGGTCTTATGAATGAAAACCGTACACTGTTACAAGTAGTTCAAGATATTTCCTTGGTCCAATTGTTCAAAAACAATTCCTTGACCTAGAAGATTAGGGATGTATGAGCGATTGATAGGTGTAGTTTTAGGGGACGAAGATAATACTCTATAGGTAATGATGGAAAAATTCTGGCAGTGTCTTTGACAACGCAAAAGAACTCCTTTTCAAGACTATTTTAGATATACGGGTCAGCAGTGTATGTTCATATTTAAGTATTTTTGCAACTGTAGGAGTGCGAATCGAGATTTGTCCCATTTAAGGAATTCACGACAAGAGGAGTCATATCACTCTGTGGCAGCGCCGAGTTTACTAAAAACAGTTCTTCGAATATATCAACTTTTGGAGCTGGCCACAGAAGTTGCATTGTAAACGAGCTTCGGAATAAAAGTCGATTCTCTTATGTTATATTGTGTTTTGTGATGAACAACAAGTTCTTCTATATTTCCGCCTTAATTTAAATTCATATAAAAGTTCGTTAGGGGAAAAAAAATAGGCAAAACTGAAGTCTACTTTCGATTTCCCCACAAAAAATTGTAACGTATTTACAGCTCGTTTTTAACTGGCAATGTTTTCAAAAGAAAATTTTCATTGCAGATCCTTGTAGCTTCCGTTAGTCTTTTCAGTGCTACCCCCTGTCCTTTATTACAAGCTCAAACAACGCAAACACAAAAATGTTAACTTTCCCCACCAAAAGTAATATTCAATAAAATATTCTTCTTGGATTTTTCCCGCCAAGAAGACTAGATATTCTGGAGCCAAGTCTTCCACTGACTGGTGGGTGTCACAGTCACACATATATCCTTTTTGAAATCCCAAATAATCTCAAGAAAATTCATTAGGATAACTTTGCCTCACATCAAGCCCGACGCTAATAGCATCAATTTAGATTTCTCATCGGAACATCAAGAACATTAAAGTCATCGAAAACACATTAAAAAATTAAACATTACCGCATTAGCATAATCGACTTATTGCCGGATTAAAGGATGCGTCACCGTTTTATGACATTTTAACCAAACTTTTCCATCGATTTAATGACGGGGACATTTCACAAAACAACAAAATAAAATAAAACGGCAGTTAATGTTAATCGCGAAATGGCCGCCGCCACCCGCGCGCCGGCCGTCGCGTCGGTCGTCACCGTTAAGGATAATTTATTTATATGAACAATTTTTAATCCAATTTTGTGTTGCAAAAGTTTTTCACTTCATCATCTTCTCTTCAAAAAAAAAAAAAAACATGCCCTTACAAACCCAAATCTTTGGGCTAAAAGAAGATTATACTCGTACGTCCTCATAAAAAAAAAAAGAAACAAAATGTGGAACGAAACTGTGAACGAAGGATGACAAGGGCTCGCATTAAGGGCGCACTTTTCCAGGATTACTAAATGGAATAGAAAATTTCACAAGGACATCATTACGCTGTATATAGTGAGCAGCATGGGATAACGTTATTCACTCATTTTTTGGATGAATTTCTTTTCGGCAGGCATGGACGAACATCGTCCTCTCTAAAAAATGTTTATTAAATTTATTTTCTGGTTGGTAAACTTTTTTTTAAGTTGATTTTCCACCCCATTTGCAAATTTTAAACTGGCTGGCTACGATTTTCCTTTTTTTTTCTTATCTAGGAGAAACAAAGTTTTGGATGAAGAGGATGGGTGATGTTTTTTTTTTATTATTTGTTGTAAAATAATAAATTAAGAGCTAAACAAATAGTTAAATAAAAAAACAAATAAGGGGGTTTTATTTTATTTGCCCCATAGTCGTTAGGGTATCCTGTTTTGCGGTTTTTTTATATTGCTGCGTGTATGGTAATGTTTCGAAAATTGAAAATCAAATATTTGAGGTTAACAAAACTGGTGGAAAAAGTGGAATAATTTATGGAATCAATATCCAATATATTTGGGTTCGGTTTATTTGCCTTAGGATACTCATTTTGACTTTATAACAGCACAACAGTAAACAAGGATGTAACATCTTGGATATGTTAATAAAGTATCGATTATTTTATAAATATTTTACATAAAAAGTGTAGTTATAGACTTAAGCATTTCAAAAATGGCAAAAATTATATTCCAAAGACTTGTTATGTATGTTATAATGCCCCGATGAATCCTCTTGAATCCTTGCAGAGGGTTTTTGCTTTTGTTATTATAATATTAACTTTTTTTCTTTTGAACAAAATTAATTTTTGACTCAGCAGCTCCAAAGGCGACAAGGAGCCAGTTACTAACACACTCAATCTGATATTCGGCAGGAATGGAAGAGACGTATACAATTTACAGCCAAATCCGAATGGCTAGGAGAGAGTCACATTTTATTGACAACATTTAATCTTGGGGAAAAAAACTCAGGTTGAAGAAGGGATCCAGCTGTCAAACTTACGCCTACGTTAAGCGTTCTTTCTAGTTTTTTTTTAAGTGAACGAAGCTTAACGAAACGAAGCTGTCCTGCATTATTGCTTTTTGAAATCCAACATTGCTATACTCTGTTACACATAAATCGACAGTACACGTCTTATGAGGAAGCTTTTCTTTTATCAGTAGCGTGCCATATTTTTGCACCACACTAAAATGAAGGAAATCCCCATACAAATTGTTCACCCACCACTGAATTTCCAATTGCATTAGAGCACATCTAAATGTGCATTGTGCACTGATTGACTGATTGTCTGTGGCTGCTGCTATTTAAAATTCAACCCCTTTTTAATTGATGTGCATTCAGAGTTACCAGTATTCTTTTGGTAACTCGTTCAGCTTTATTTCCTTGAGTTTCTGCTGATGAGCTTTTGGTTTTAGAGCTTTAACATTTTTTTAAGATTGTTGCTTATTTGAAATGCTTAATACGGAAACCCTGCAAGATCTTTTGAATGAAACTCACTTACGGAAAACTAACGAGTGCGATTGAGAGACAAACATCCCTATCTTCCCTGTACTGCCGATTTATGTGTAACAGAGTATAGATCTCACAGCGGAAGAATAATAATTTTGCTAACGCCAAACTGGACTGATTGATTTCAGAATTCTCTTCGAGATTATGGTAAACAGTTCCAGTGCTGGTTGCCATGTCACAGAGATATTCCGGCTAACCCAAACAACAAGCAATGACATTACCCATTCATTTCAATTGAACACAGGGAACCTGATAGAATGCTGCGGTAGAACTGGACAAAAACAAGGCCTTTATAAAAAAAAATTTCCAAAGAAAAATATAGTGAACCCTGTGATATACGTATCGAATATGAAAGGTAAGGCGAAGAAATTCCTGCATTAAGGCATATCCAAAAATAAAACGGGAGCATTATGATTTATGACATACCATTAAACGCAGCTTGTCCAGATAACATATACTTAGGTCAAAAATACACATCAAAACGCTGCAGTCTGGAATCCTCGGAAATAATGAATTTCATTATTTCCGAAGACGAACCAGAAGCTTGATGCAGCAAACTTGATGCGCCCTCAACTTCTCATTAGTTTAAGTTACTAACTAACCTTTAGGTACTACCAAATATGTGTGACCGGCATGCCAACACTTTTGACGTGATAACGTCTTATAAATTGATGACACCGACAGCATGCACGAAAAAATGCCACAATGTCACGATGTCACAATGTCACGTTCCGTAGAGATAACGTCTTATAAATCGATGAACACTGGCAGCACACAAATTGTGGGTGGTTGGTGGTTTGGGAGATACAACCTACACGTGAACTGTTTTGGAAACAGGTAATCACGAAAAATTATCGCCCGTAAACCGACTTTACTGACAACCAAGTCTTTTTCTCCACCAGCACGCTCCTATACAATTTAAATAAGGAAAACCGAAATAACCACTTTTCAAAAATACCAAATCCACCTGAGGACACATGGTAACATAAGACATAAGACAATAATAAATTCAAAATTTTGAAAAGCTAAACGATCCTTGTGATTTCCGTTTTGTTGAATATGAAAAATATAATATGCCACAACGGTATTTTTACACACGGCATAACCGTATTTGAAACGCAATTGTTAAACCACTTTCATTTCGCATTTTCAGTCCATGTCACTCAAAAAAAAAAAAAAAAAAAAAATTGGTTGCTAGAAGATGACAAAACTCTGCAATATGACATCTCCAAAGGATTTGAACGGCTTCCTTTTGCTTTCAGAAGTATGACACTCAAATCCAAGCAACGCTAGTGTCATCGTCTTCTCATAACTCCTTATCTTAGCAACAACAACAACAAACCGCACATAAACTAGTGGTTTTGAGTTCTTCTCCTATTTTTATCATATAACCATCATCACGGCATGTTGGCATCCTTATTTTCCTGAGTGTCCTATCAAAAAAAAAAAAAAAATACAGATCAAAAAAAAAGGAAGCAAAACCAGAAGCGATATTCTTCCACCCATACAACAAGATTTCCTTTGTAAGCCCATCATATAAAGTTAATAGTAGAAGTACTCCAACTCATCCTTGAAAAGGAAAGGAGGGAAATATAAAACTAATATCATCCTGAGGTGATTCAGTTTTTTTTTTTATCCTTTTTTGTGCTTTCTTTATTTCTTCCTTGAATCAATTGAGGAAAACTGAAGTTCCCACCATCTAGCAACATTCACAGTTTCACACTAGACGTATAGTGTACTACAGATCTTGGCTTCTCGAGTAAGGATATATTTTTACTCGGCATGCTGTAGGTACGTAACGTACTCGTCCTGAGGAAATTCTTTAATTTGTCATCTTTTCAATTGTTTTCTACTTTGTTTTGGCACTCGTTTTGCTTCCGTTTTTAGTATGTCAATGAATACACAAACACAAACATAAACAAAACATAATTTTACAAGGATACTTCATAAGTGGTTGTGTGTGTGTGTGTGCGATGTTGATGATAATAATGTGATGATGATGATGTGTGGAGGAGGCATAAAAACAGGTGAAGTTGCCTTTGACATTTCGAACTCGACTCTTTTGCTTCTGTTTATTTGAAAAGTTCTTGTTGTTTGAGAAGTATTTAAGGACATCATGTGCACGGGGAAACGTGCAAAAAAAAAGGATTGATTGAGGACAATCTATACGGTTGGGGTTCAGAGCCTTATTGATTTTATAATATTTTTCTGAGCAGACGAGGTCAGGACTTATTTGAAAAATGAGGGTTTTCAAAATTTTTAGAAAAACAAGAAAAGGATGTTATCTCATTTTATAGTCAAACCATAAAAATAAACTTCAAAGTACACACTCTCTCCAGCTTTTTAAGCGAATTTATGTCAGCCATGTTCTTTTGTAGTGTTATGTTGAAATACATACTTGTGGGAGTTGTTGTTGGATTTCCTGCAGATCATAAACTTTGTTTTAGACTTTTGCTATATGCCTAAATGTGGTCAACCTTCATTTTTTTCACAGAAACAGCTAGACAATTAGCTCCTTGCTTTTCTAACAGATATTAAAGATTAAGTTCGTTAAGGAACTAATTACTGAAGTCGCTGCATTTGTCTGTGCCACCATAAATAATTCAGTAAGATATTAAAAGACTGTGTATGGAACAACAAAAGCTTTAAGTTTTTGTTACTCTTGGCGTTCGGTGTCAAGCTTATTTTAACGAAAGCACTTTTTATTGAAAGAATACAATCAGGATCGGCAATGATCATTAGTTGTATTGTAAGACGAAAGAATTCAACCGGGATGGTTGCAATAAAATTAGTGTTTCTTTTGATACATTTTTCCACTTTAACTTCTTCATCTTTTTTTCTAAGGTAACCGAAAGTAAAGATGGGGTGGTCGATACAGACTGCAATAAAGTCCAGAGGACTTAATATATGTTTTCCGGGTGCAAAGCGGAGCTTCAACTTCTCCGCGAGAGGATAAGTCTAACTCTCAACATAATGTTTTATGAATGGTTTTGCCCACGGACCAAGAAGATACAGACCGCCAACTTACCATATGGTCTCTCTTTTTGCCACCAAGCTAAAAATCAGCTGATATGCCATTTATTTTGAGAGTGTGACGCTCTCCCTTGCTTTAAAACCCATTTAGCAAACACACCTAAAAAATAAATGGCATACGCAGGTATAGTTGCCATTACAAAATGCACAGAGAGAGATGTACACGTATTCACAGACTGAAGAAAATATTTCGAGGGTGTTTCAGGCAAGAGGAGTACGAGTATATGGTCTGTGGTTTTGCCTTTGATCAAAACTCGCCTAAAAGTATACTACATTAATTAAGGTCAAAACTGTACTTGAGTTTTGAGAAATTTGAAAGCTCTGAAAGCTCGGAAGCAACTTGAAAGTTTTGAGTGGTTCGAGAATTGGAACATTCGAGACTTTAACCTAAGTATAAAAATAGAAGCATCTGAAACCCAAACGGGTCAGTTTGATTTTAACCGTGGTATGACAGTTAAATGGTGAATAATTAGTGGTGCTAAGATAAATAAAGAAATAAAAGAGTTTTAATTGAGATAAAAGTGAGTTTGATTTATAGAGACGGAAGGTTTGATATAAAAGTAAAGAAAAATAAGTTTTATTTTTCGAACCCAAGGCAAAAAATATTGCAATAATAAAAATTGTTCTAAATAACTCGGAAAGCTGACGTTTTATCGCAAAAGGCGGTCCGGAATAAAGTTCTTTGTTGTAGTATATCTTCTAATTTGCGATTATAGGCATTATAAGGCAAGTAATAGATTACTGCAATAAAATAATTTCAAACAACAATCATGCATAACATTGAGCCACTCAAGCGTTTCGCCTTTTTTTTGTAGTCTTTTCAAAATTCAAAGATAGTTGTACCCTACCATTCGGAAGCCGATACAAAAAAAAATGAAGTATAAACTTACCAAAGCGCTACTCGCTCTGATAGTAAAAAAAAAGTATGTTTCTATTCAATTGGAGCGGAGTGTAAGAAAAAAAACAAATATATATTTTATTTCCGCTACCGATACTAACCCTCAATGTCCTGTCCTGTCCATAATTTCTTTCTGGTGATGCCTGAAACTATGCAATATTTTTTTTAATTTATTCATAGTTGTGTAGAAAACCGTGCAATTTCCCTAAATCCGGGATGCGTATGTGTCAATCAGTTTCGAAATATTGCTTGGACACATAAATGTATCTATGGGTTTTGAAATTCTCGAAATTTCAATTTGCTTCCATTGAATTGCTAATGATTTTCGAAAAATAGAGCTATAATTAGTTGTGTATGCTATTTAATTGTGAGGAAAATTTAAAATTAATAAAGTGGATTTTTTTCTCACAAATATTTCAAAATGTACGAAACATTACACATTTCTTAGTTATCATACATATCAGACCTTAAAATCCCCATTATCCTTTTCATTAGAAACAATTTCAATTAAAATTTAATTCTGCTTTCTGAGCGAATTCGCTAAATTTCGTAGGGATTAAATATTACAAGTAGTGTGTAGGTACATGTACACCATTATACAGTTAGTCTGCAGTGGAATAATGTTCGCGATTCAATTAATTTATGGATGCGTATATGTGTTTTCCATGCCAAAGGAAACACTTAGACCTATGTTAAAGGCTTGATCTAACAACATAAAGGAGCTCAAAATAATACCTACTTAAGATTTCATATTCAAATCTTCAAGACACCATTAGCTTAATTTCGCTTAAGCCTCGTTAAATCCTTCAACAACCCACAACATGAATAAAACACCATTACACGAGTATAAGTTAGTACACGATATGAATTTTAAGGATATTGCTGAAAGATTTTTGTTTCCAAGAAAGAATTATTATGTGATTGCATTATTGATTTTCAATTTTCATTTTTCTTCTCAATAAATCAAAAATTTTATTTTCAATTTCAAACTAAATATTTTTCACACATAATGGACACTTCTTGCTTTTTCGAAAAAAAAAATGGGAAGCTAAAACATCCCTTGAACAGAATCATATTTTAAATATAGCTGCGCTGAAAGGAGTATTATAAAAATCGAAAGTGTGCTCTTTCCATTTTTTTTTTTTTTTCACTTGGCTGTGAAATTTATAAGGACGACTTACAATAGAGAAGTGTGCGGACGAATAAAAAGTCCTTTGCCAGGAAGAACCAATTTGTTTTGATAAATGCTTTTCCAAGTTAGTTGAGCATAAAAACTGTTAAGTGCACTGTGCATGTCCAATAAAGTTTTAAAATAATATTTTTTCCTGTTTTATTGTTTCTTTTCGAGGAGGAAATTTTTTCTTCTTTTTAATGAGGTAGTTTGTGTTTGTGTGAGTAATGTCAAAGGGAAATATTTTGTAAATGTAAACAATAGAAATGATTATCATCTCTCTATTGCCCTTTTAGTTCTTGCTCTCATTTATTTGAAGTATTTTCGACACAACCTGAAATTCGAGGTGAATTCGAGGTAAGGGTTTCTTCCACCCGAAGTCTGATTTCTTTTGATTAACTTGACTCGTTACATAGTTTTAATCAAGAACTCTATATATTCCTTCGCCATCTTGTAAGTTGAAGCCCTGATTTCTTCTCAAATAAAAGATACAGGCTTCTTCAAACATGGTGCCTGGAGGATTCAGTAAAAATGCTCCACTCCAATTGTGACACACTAAATTGTATTTAAAGTCATCTTTTTGAGAGACTTAGGAAGCTTGGCATGCATAATAAACTGATCATACCAGATAACTTAAGATGGATGGAGCGCATAATGTAAAGGGTTTGAAAATATGGAAGTTTATGTTAAAGGTCTGGAACTGCCGTTTTGTCTATCTGTTGTTTGTCCAGGAGAACCTAAAGTAGTCGGTGTTTCGTAATTTTCAACGAATTACGCCTCCGGGCTTGTGCCTGCACCCGTTAAAGATTCTACTGACCCATCAGATTTGATTTTAGCAAATGGGATTCCGCCACGGTTTGGTGTTCATTATGGACTAGAAGCATCATTTGTGATCTTTTAAAAATGAAGTTGGTGACATCATAACACTCTACGAAGAGCGCTGAAGATAAATAATAACTGATTTATTCTGTTCTGAATTTAACGATATGTCCAGCAGACCGATTCTTGTGCCAAACAAAATCATTTGATAGAGTCATCTGGCACTAGGCTCTCTTATCGAAAATGCATGCTTCGATGGATTAGAAATTATCTTTCGAACCTTTCAATTCACGTTGTTGGGGATGGTTTTCAGTCCGCTACCACAAAATAAATGCTGGTGTGTCCCAAGGCTCCGTTCTGTCTCCGACATTCTTTCTTATCTTTATTAATGATCTCTTTTCTAAGACTTCTAATCCACTTAATTGTTTTGCTGACGCCAGGTACTCTCAGCTTTTCATATTCGTTTCCAGATTCACATCCATGTCCATCATATCTCATTTATTAGCCGTACTACAAGAATGTGGAATGCTTTACCCGTCTCGATTTTTCCCTCTCATTGTGATATACGGACGTTCAAAACCAATGTGCATTTTATCTCTTATCCTACTTTCCTAACCGCTCGCACTGTGTTAATTCATGTTAAGGGTATTAATAACCCCACGAGAAATTCTGCAGCAGTGATTTGAAGGCCTGATTATTTTAGACAGAGGTAACGTAAACTGGTCACCGAGACTTTCTCTTCTAGTATTTCTTTAAAAGGCAGATCTTTGCAAAGAGAGTGCGAGAGACTGACATACGCTGGTGACAATGGTACAGTGGATGTTGTGCTTGGTTGCTTAACCTGAGAGCTGTGAGTTCAAACCCAGCCTGGGCAGCAATTTTTATTTATTTCCCATGTTTCAAGTGGATGCCACCCTTGGATTTTCCTTGAGATAATTATCACCTAAAACCTCAAACCACTGAACTACCTTTCCTTCCTATCTTTCTATTCCTTCTCTCCTTGCTCGCACATGTTTAATCATTATAAGGGTATTCATATCCCCTTGAGTGCGAGTGCATTATAAAAAAAAAAATACCCACCAAATTCAACATAACCTTGGTCATATACTTAAGTTGGGACTTCTCTTTATTAATGCCGCCGTGTAAAGCTGTGGTGGAGAGGCAAGTCCAAGTAGCTTGCTCAAAAATGATTTTACGAGTTTAAAGTTGGTCCTTGTATAAATTTTGGCAAGCTTTATCTATAAAAATTTCGGTCTAACACAACAGTCCCGATCCAACGCACTTTTTTACTTTAAGGATAGGTAGAGGTGGCTCTCAGGAAACGGCAGTCACACTTAGACCAAATGCTTGGTCCATTTTGATACCACATAGAAAAATAGGTCACTATACCTCACTAATCAAATCACTTGAAACTTTCAATAAAGCGATGGCAACGGTGAATGTCAGGGTGAGTTAGATAACATACTCATATCTTTGAAGAAGAAAACTCCTAAATGCAACTTTCGTATATTTTTAACCTGTAATCAATGGTTTTCTAAATCCTTCTCAAACACTTGTTTTCCAATCAAAAGCCCACATAAGCCCATATGGAAAATTTTTAAACTCAAATGCCAATCAAATAAAATGCACTACTGGGTCGCACGTACTTGCTCTGTTGGTGCAATAGTACGATGAAAACAAACTTTTCGATCAATAAGAACAATTCATTTTTGAAAAATTTGGTAAAAACCAAAAAAATTTGGCTAAAACTGGAAAACTCGATATACGGGAGCTAATGTTAAGAAACCTTTAATATTTAAAATAAAACGTTATCTTTTGGGTGTTATAAATGATACAAATGTCCAATTATGGCCAAATTAATAATACTGTTAAAAGCAATTTCCGCTATTATCATGTATAGCCAAAAACTAAAAATGCAGTTTTATTTGAAGTATTCTATGTATGTTACATAAAAAGTTTCATAAAAATTGGGGGAGCCTTTTTTGAGTAAATTAGAAAAAATGAAAAAATTGGCCAAAATCTAGTGGCTCTTTGTATTGGAGCCACCATTTAAAAAAGAGAAAATGAAAAAAAATCAATGCCATCTGATAGGAAGCTGTTGGGAACTATACCAAACAAAGTTTGAGTGAATTCGATGCAACCGTTGACAACTTATGGCCATTTGAAAAAAAAGCCGTTAAGAGCAGATCTCCGTTATTTGCATTTTTAGCCAAAAACTAAAAACGCAGTTCTCTTCAAAACACTAAAAGAATATAACACACAAAGTTTAATCAAAATCGTTAGAGCCATTTTCGAGAAAATTAGAAAAAACCAAAAAAAGTTGGCTAAAACTCAACGGCTCGTTGTATGGAAGCCACCGTTTAGAAAGGCTTCAGTGAAAAATTTACTAAGCCATCCTATAGAACACTATGAAAAACTATGTCAAACAAAGTTTGAGTTGATTCAATCAAGCCGTTGTGAACTTAAAGCTATTTGAAAAAAAGCCGTTAAAACCTGATTTTCGTTACGACCATTTGAGGCAAAAACAAAAAACCCAGTTTTGTTAGAAATGCTTTAAGTTAGCAAAATTTAAAATTTAATCAAAATCGTTAGAGCCGTTTTCGAGAAAATCCAAATTGAAAAAAAAACCGTTACTTGAAAGGTACCAGTTTGAGCCGGGCTAAAACAAAATAAAAAAACCTCGACAATGGTTTTTCTTCAAACTACTATATATCAAGTTTGAAGAAAATCCGTCAAGCGGTTTAGGCTGTAGCATGAAATCCGCACATCCGCACATCCGCACAGACGCACAGACAGACCGACGGACGGTATGGCGAAAACCACTTTTTTGGGCTTCTCTATCATCGTAATGTCATGTTTGATTAAAACCTCAATTTTTTTTTTCTGCACGAAACCAATACTTGCCCTATAGAGCAAGTAAAAATATAATACCTACTAATAAATTTTGCATTATCGAGTATTCAAGGATCACCAAACCCATTGCTCGTTCACTGTCTTCTCAACACATTTCACAAAAGTATCTAGCCCTTCTTTTGGATTAGACCATTCAACTCACATGCATGTCAGTAATCTCCAATCATTTGGGAACCAATAAAACTTAATCTTCGGATCCATTTCTGTTTTTTATCCGAGAGCCAGGCGACATCCTTCCTGAAATTCTCTAAAGGAAGGATCCTCGTTTCCTATACCATCAGTACCTTGATACCGCCCTGGGTAAAGGCAACCCATTAAATTCTTAAGAGATTTAAAGTTGGAAAAAGTATGAACCCACCCTCAGTCCACCAAGTTATCAGGCAAAGGGTAATTGAGAGAACAATACAGAAAGTCAGATGAAAAAGTGTGAGAATCGATTTACTTTTTTTATCTCTCGTCTAGAATTTGTGTCAGCAAAAGCAAACAAAGAAAGCAAGTCAATCAAAAAATGACAGCTTCGAAATCAAGGATGAAAAAATCAACAAAAAAGTCGTCCTTACTTATCCCTACTTTATAAAGAAAATCAAACCATCCTTTCGTCCTTACTAGAGAGAAGAAAAAGGTAAAAACAGAAGGCAACAAAGTATTGTAAAAAAAAACCAAACGTCCCTAGATCGACGCCGGCCGCCGCGCCGCGCCACTGCCACCGCTGCGCTGGTTTTAACGACTTGAATTTGATTTATTTGTGAGATGTAGCACTTGCAAAGGACACAGAAGTCACCATCACTTTGAAATAAAATAAAATCTACATTTCACACAAAATTAGATTTTGTGTTATCCGTTATTTGTTATCCCTCTGGGGAGTGCTTTGGCCAAAAAGCAAAGGTTGAATTGGCTCTTAAAATCATCCCCAAGAATGCTTAAGTAGCCGCATAAATTCGTATCTAACCCTCGTTATAGACATTATCACCCCACCACACCACAAAACAAACGAATACAAAAAAAAACCTATTTAAGGTTTTCTGTTTTAAAAATTTTTTGTGAATAAAAGAAATCGTCACATTTGAGGTCGGTCAGCAAAATGATTTATCTGTTTTTGTGCCTTCTTGCTCAGCAGGATAACTAGTCCTTTGCACGTCCGCAACATATTTTAATATTTTTGAGTAATGTCTGCTTTGATGGGGGAGAAAATCTTGAAATTTCAATCATATTTTCATCTTTTAAGGGATCAACATTTTACATCATTGTGATGTGGCATTTTGTGTAAGAAAGGGTTATTTTTTTGTAGGTCAGCTATGTGGAAGGATGTTGGTTGTTGGGGTTTGCATTAAATTTCTTTTTTTTTTACTGGAAAAGGATTTTTTATTTTCATTGAGTAAAAAGATGATAAATGGTAAACACGTGCAATTGAGTGTTGTCTGGATGAAAATAAATTCTTAATCTTACCCGTAATTCATTATTCCTCAATTTTCATTTGGCATTCTATAAAACACTCCAAGGACTATACTCATTTCGAAATCGTTTTACATCTTTGAAACTCCACACGTTTCAAACATAAAATTGTATCTTTAGCATTAACTTCGAATTTTTCTAAAACAATTTAAATTTGACTTGAAGATTTAAGAATATAGTTGACCTTTTCCAAGGATATATGAAAACTGAACATACTTCACAATTATTTCCGTACAGAATTTCAAATTTTGTAAAAAATAAAAATTATGTATAAACTTTGTATGGGAAACATGTTCGCTACATATACATACATATATGATTAACATACCCAAATCAAAGTTGATTTTCTACATGTGAACAATTTAGGAAAATCTAAAATTCGTGTTTATGTTATGCATACTAAAATAAGTGAGCTCATAGGAACGTCAACTGACGCATACATCATACTCAAAGTAAACAAATAATGTACATGGCTGTGTCGCATGAACTTGCTCTAATGTGTAGTCTTAGGTCTTGAGATTTTGAGGAAAAAATAGAAAGGAAAAAATCATATGAAATTATAATTTAAATAACTCGTTAAAAAGTTAAAAAGATTTGATTTATTTTATTGTTTTAAATTTTTAAGTTTTATGGCTAAATTACAACGACGCGTTCAACTCAGCTTCGCGTACGTTACGTTGAACAAGCTTACGGACGCGTCTAGAAGAAAGATGACATTTGAGTATTTCTAGGGAAACAAATATTTTCTTGAAGTATATTATTATGTATTGTTTGTCTTGAAATTCAGAAGGGATACAAAAAATCTAATTTCAATTACAGACGTTTTTGGGAAAGTGGCTTATACTGCTTTTTTAGCATGTGACAAAGAGGATTCAAATCACCGTTGGTGGGCTCGGGAGATAAATCTGAGAAGGGATGAAGAAAGATTCTTCGTCCAGAATTTCGAAGCGATGAAAGAAAAGGATAAGGAACAATTTTTTTTAAATAACGAGGATGTCTCCACAATCTTTGGAATTGCTTCGGGCACTCATTGAGCCTCACCTAGAAAACAAATCTATGAGAACAACGTCAAACGCGCGCAAATGTTCAAATATTTCGACTTTTGTTTCGCCTTCGCTTCATGCTACGTGGTTTGTGTACTTTCTTTTTGATTCCAAAACGTAACGTTAAAGCTCAACGCCTCACTGTGAGCATTTTACATGAATTTCTATGTCTGAACTTTTGCGTTCTGTCAAAGCGAATCTCAAAGCGTCGTTGTGAAGCAGGCATTCAAAATACCTACAGTCAATCAAACTCATATTCGTACAGTAGATAACATGCAATTTTTGTTTGATTTATTCAAAAACCAAAAAGATTACTAGTTTGATTTTGTTATAAAATCAAAATTCTGGTAAATATTTAATGTCAACATACAAAAAAATACAATTCTTCAACCAAACTAGTAGTTTTATTAACAAATATAAAAAAAAAAACACTGTACGAATATGAATTTGATCTTATATTGTAGAACATTTTTGTCGGATGCCCCATAATGTTGGTTAGACATTTTATATCAGATTTTGAATAATTTGATAACATCCAGTTAATATTTAAAAATAATATGTGATTCCAATATAACTGCAAAATACCACAGTTTTGGCGAAGAAGAGTGTTAAAATAGTTTCAAACCTACTGTACGAATATGAATTTGATTGACTGTAGTTCGAATAGTTTCTTTCATAAAATGGTTTCTTTTTGAAACTCTTTCACAAACCCAACATATTTTTTATTTGCGATTATAGGTACTATGAGGCAAGTTATGCATTCGTAAAAAAAAATTTTTTTTTGGACAATCAAACATAACATTACGATGATAGAGAAGCCTAAAAAAGTGGGTCCCAAAATTCTGTCTGTCTGATGTCTATCTGTCTGTCTGTCTGTCTGTCCGTCTGTCTGTATCGGCACCTACAGCCTAAACGGCTGGACCGATTTGCTTCAAACTTGGTACATAGTATTATTATGACGTCTTACAGAGGAGTTTTTGGAATAAGCATTCTATTTCCAAAACTAACGGTACCTGCCATATGATTTTTTATGAAAAACTCATTTATCTCAAAAACGGCTACTACGATTTTGATAAAACTTTTCTGAATGGAACAGATTTTTCAGGAAAAGTCTTATAACGGTACCTCCCATAGGACCGGTTTTTTAAGATTTTCTTGTAAACCACTTCATGGATTTCGATGAAAATTTTAATATAAAAGCTCTGTTTTAAACGAAATAATATAAGTTCTTTAATTTTCAAAAAAAAATGTTTTGAGTTTTAAGAAAAAAAGTTAAATTTTATTTTTTACTTTTGGTTTTTTCAAAAACGGTTTGTTCAAAACTTATAAAATTTTTGTTTTCTAATAAGAACTTTAAACCGTTAGATTTTGACATACTCAAAATAAATTTGGAATATGTTTCCGAAAAGTTTTTTGAAAAAACGGCTCCAACGATTTTGAAAAAAAAAATTCCTTAAAATTCAAAAAGTAAAAGAAATCTAATGGCTTACTTCATTTTCTCCAAAAAACGATTTTAAGTTGATTTTAAAATGATTAATACAATTTCATATGATTTTTTTATTGCTTTTTTTCCAAAATCTCAAGCCCCAATACCACTGTAATCTGTAACACATTAGAGCAAGTTCGTACGACCCAGTCGTGCACTTTATTTTATATATTTTTTGAGTATGCGATTTTCAAAGGAAAATTCGCGCAATTTTTTATAATAAAACAACTAGTTTTGATTGCAAAAGCGGGATTATACGAAACGGGATTATAAAAACCGGAATTTTAAGAGACGGAATTTTAAAAAGCGGGATTTAAAAAAAGCAGGATTATAAAAAGTGGAATTATGAAAAGCGGGATTTTAAGAATCGGGATTATAAAAAGCGGGATATCGAACACAACCCTTGGAAATTTTATTGAAATGTAATCAAGTCGTTAAACAAGTAAATCGATTTTGAAAAACTGATCCTACTACAAGGTGGGCCAAAAAAAGTCATCCATCCGATGTTGTTTTGGCTCTCTTTTTTTTTTTAATGCAAAACTTCGATTCTGTTTTTTTAATTATGTTTATTTGAACCTATAGAATTGTTTTGGTCAAGTCGAGACGATGATATCGGCCAAATGGGCGCCATCACAATTGATTGCTCGTTTTATGGCATTTTTCATCACTTCAGCAGAATTTCGGCCGACAGATTCTCGCACTCGTGTCGAATGTTGTCTTTGAGGGCTTCCAGAGTCTCGGGCTTGTTCACGTAAACGCGGGACTTCAAAAAACCCCACACAAAAAACTGAAACGCTTACATCGGGCGATCTTGCGGGTACAATGCGGTACAAATCGCCAAAACGAGAGATGAGGAAACCCTGGAACGCCACCGCCGCCTTCAGAATATCGGGTCATGTATCGCTCCATGGCATGTTTACTTCTGTTCTGCATCTGTCTAGTCCACAAATGTCAAAACAGATTTGACATTGGCGGCCATTTGCGAAAATGAGAACATCTTCCAATAGGGTGATTACTTTTTGCCCACCTTGTACGTACTGACTTTTCCTGAAAAATTGATTCCAGCAAAAAAAAAAACTTTTTTGAGAAAAATTAGTTTTTCGTTAAAAATCATACTGCAGGTTCCGTTAGTTTTAGTTTTAGAGCTGGAATGCTACATATTTCCAAAAACCCCTGTTTTAGGACGACATAATAATACTATAAATCAAGCTTGAAGCAAATTATTGCAGCCGTGTAGGCTGCAGGTGCCGAAACAGACAGACGGACAGACAGAATTCTGGGACCCACTTTTTTCGGCTTCTTTTATCTTACTGTCAAATTAGATTGTCAAAAATTAAAAAAAAAAAAAACATTACTTGCCTTACAGTCTTATTTAATAATCGAAAGTAAACGTGAGAAAGAGAATCGAGGACAAAATGGAGCCCTGAGGCACACACGCTTGTATTAAATGGGCCGAAACGGTTGTTTCTAATTAAGAGAGTCATTAATAACGAAAGCACAACCTTGATACCAAACTTTATCAAGGATTTTTTCTTTTGAGCTGAAAATGGATCAGTGTTTCCGTGATCTTAAAGGGACATTAGTGCGATAAAAGATTGCCATACAATTAAGAAACACTATCAAATCAGTTCGGAAATGTCTGAGGTTACTCCTGAAAATTGAAATACTTGTGTAGTATTCATACAAGGTGTCTAAAAAGAAAACTTGAAAAATATTAAGTGATCAGAATATAAAAAAAAGTAATAACCCGTTTCATTTATTAGCTGTTTTCTTTGAATTTCCAGGTGGTACTTGTTCGCCCTGTCAGAGTTATACACAATAATGTATTTTGTTCTTTCTGGTGTTTGCAATTTCAATTGGCTGATATTATGGTTATTTCTGTTCTGAATGAAATATTTTCAAACGCCTTCACCATTTTCCCAAAGTTAATTATTCACTTAAATTTTTAAAATATTGAAGTAATGCTGAACTTAATCCCAATTTAACATCAAAAGATACTTTGATACAAATTTTAAATTTTTGTCGTATGGACAGAACTTTTTTAAATGAATTACCATGGTTTTGTTGAAGAATAAAACAAGAAGAAAGGTTAAAGATATCAAAAAAGCCTTGATTTTAAGATGAGATATATCTAAAATAATCTTAGAACAAATGTTTTTGAAATACCAAGAAACCTTATTTCTAGGTTGGCCTCATAATGAAGAAAAATTCGTTGAAGTAGGTACTTTATTTTCAGACATTTAAATTTTTTTTTTTTGAAGAGCTACTTCAATAAAGCTTTGCATTCCCAATTTTAATTCATAGAATTCTTATAATAACGTTTTGTAAAAAAATGAAAAAACAAATTGAAGAATTGAACTTTAACTTTTCAAATCGCGAAGAATATAATTTAAACTCACAATAATTTAAGGAATCACTTTAAAATCACCCAAATAAATTCTTCCAAACGAATTCCTACCTTAAGGCAAGAAAACTTACGTGCCTCCAATTTCTTCAAACAATCTGCAAGAACCAAGAAAACTTTTTGTTCAGTAAATTTATTTTATTTTCAAAAAAAAAAAATCTTCTTCCCTCCAGCAGAAGGTAGGTAATGGTTTGAAAAGAAAAAAATCAAACATAAGTTCTGCTATTGACATGTTAATTGAAGTGGAATGCAAGTGCATAAAAGAAAGATCCTGGAAGTCCTTGATGTATGTAACTATACACTCCATGGTCTTGATGAAGCTATGTAATTTTAAAATTGCCAATTCATGTATGCTCTCTCTCCTCAAACTTAAACTCAGTTCTTAAATGAATCCTTCCACAAGGATGAAGGCAATTTTCATATCAAATCAGATTAGTTGAAGAACCAAAAGTTCGACAAATATTTTTTTTTTCTTTTTCATGAAATCACTTATTTATTTTCTGACGAATTTATAATTGTGTTTATTATTAATTTTTTAAAAAGATTAATTTTCTTACCCAGAAATGACTGAAACATTATTGGAACCACCAACCAGTGATGTAAAAGATTCTTACACACATGATGCCTTCTAAAAGTCTGATGAAAGTCAATATGTGTGAATTTGTAGGTTCGTATGAATTACATTATTGAAATTTAATTTCCTTTGTAAATAATAAAATAGAAGGAGGGAAATTTACGCATTAATTAAAAGTACGAGGATGCTAGAGGGTTGATGGAAAAGTATGAATGAAAAATTTAATTACTTTTAATGGCCTAAGCGACACAGAAGAAGAGGTTTTACATTTCTTATACCTTCTGGCTGATGATGAACATGTTTAAATATTCATGAAGATGATGTTATACATTATTTTGTCTCTATTACAAAATGATTAAAGGAATCCTTCAATAAAATACTTTTTTAATTTTTTAACCAAAATCATTTTCAATAGCTTAAATTTTGTATTTGTGACGACCTCTGACATTTGATTAAGTCAACACAGTCTTTTTTTTAGGGTGTAGCCAATAAATTTCAGTGGAATAAAATTATAGTCCCAAACTTTGACAACAAATACAGATTCATTTTCGTTAACGACATAACATGCATGAATGTACAGAAAGGAAATTACATCCTACAAACTAATGATGGCGGAGCTATATTTTTCGTGACTTATTTTACTGAAAGCATACTTTCTCTCTGTTTTTTTTTTTTAATCATAACTATTTCAATACCAAAATAATATAGGGTTTCATGAATTAAATTGGATTTGCTTTTTACCCAGAAAGATTTGATTCATGGTTGTTTTTTTTTTTTTGTATTTTATAATTTGTCACAAAAACTGACATGTAGCTAATCGTGAAATATTGTTTTTCATGCGATTTTTACTTGAATTGAGACTGAAGGGCAAAAATTGAGTTCAAATTTTGTTTAAAAGTTCGAGGTTTTAAGCAAATTTAATTTCGAAATAATAGAGCAAATCAAATAAGCAGCTTTTGTCATCCCGTCCATCGCATCGGCGGGTGTCGCGTCAATCTGATTGTGCATCTAGACACTTTGAACTTTTTATATATACCACTTTTGACTTGCGGTTATAGATACTTTACGGTAAGTTATGCATTCGTAAAAAAAATCACAGTCACAGAGGTTTTTTTTTTTTTGAATAAGCATTCTAGCTCTTAAACTAACGGTTCCTGCCTTATAAATTGTAATGAAAATTTAATTCTCTCAGAAACGGTTCGACGATTTTGATTAAACATTTTGAATGGTGCTGAATCTAAAACTTTATGTTTTGGTTGAAATGGATTTTTCAGGAAAACTCTTCTAACGGTATACCTCCCATAGCGTCACTTTTTTCAAATCAGGATTTTTCGTAAGCCACTTGACGGATTTTGATTAAATGTTTAATGTGAAAGCTCTTTTATAAAATAAAAATAATATCAACTCTTAAATTTTTTTAAAATAGTGTTTTTTTTTAAACAGTTTATTCAAAATTTTTTTAATTTTATTTTTTTTTTTTGATAAGACCTAAAAACTGCTAGAAGTTGGCATACTCAGAAAGAATTTGGAATATGTTTTAGAAAGGTTTAAGAAAACCGTTTTTTGAAAAAAATTGGGTGGAAGGATTTTGAAAATTTTGCTCCATAAAATTGTTCCACAAAATTGAAAACAATAAAATAAATCGGATGGTTTACTTCACTTTTTTTCAATAAAACCGATTTTAAAATTTAAATAAGCTCATATGAATTTTTTCCTCTGGTAATTTTTTTTTCAAAATCTCTTGCCCCAAGACCACTGTCGTCACATATAAGTGAAATTTTATACGACCCTAGTCTTGCATCTTATTATCATTCTTTGAAGGAGACATTCACATTCTTGATACTGCCCGACACTACCCGTCACCCCCATATCATAGTTTTGGGTTTTGTTAAATGCTCGGCTAGGCCTTGACAGCGATGTTGTTTTGGTGACATCTGTCAAATCTGTTTCTTACTTAGTTACTGATGCCAAAATCAAATTACCAGTCGACTCTTCAACGTTTGGTAGTCAAATGTGAGACAACCGGTTTGGTAATCAATAAACCTTAACATTCGTACGTCGATCGAATAATAGATCGGCCAAGAACTTAGCTTCGTTCCGTAAAAGTGTACAACAGAACCCGATTCAGTCAATTCCTCGCCGTTCACAAGAATTTAGCCTTTCGCAGACTTCAACTTGGTGAATTTTGCATCGGCACTTGATTCTGTATTCTTACAAGGTCCAACTGACCAAGGAACTAACATGACCTAAAACAACGCTATTTAGTCGCTGACTTGGCTTCAGAGCCTGCGGAAGAGGATCTTAATTTTGGCCGAAAAATCCTCCTTTTAAATGAATGGCTGTGTTAATACTCCCAGTTGCAACTTGTGGGACAGCACCAACACACACAATAGATTCAACAGATGACAAAACACCCTCAAAATCGACACATGCCCTTAAGGTGAATATCACACATGCCATTGCTCAAATTCAGATGAACCTATGAGTAAAAGTCATTGAAATTGGAATTGGACTACTCCGAGTAGTAAGTAAGAAGGCGGGCATTCGAACGAGGTTATATATTGCATATATAATGATAAACATTGGTCTTTCAAATAAAAGACTAATTTTGTAATGCACCTCACTCACAGCTTGTTCTATTCTATTTCAACATCTACCCGCCCTTAATAAAAGTCACTTTGACATCTCTAGCAGTTTAGAGTTGTGAAGGTTGTATACTTTTTCCAAGTGTGAGCTGGACAAAAGTTTTTTGTATGCCAAACATTCTTAAAGTTTGCAAAAATGTAATTTTTTTTTAATCCTTTTTTGCATCATCCTTTTTTAAATAAAAACATTTTGGTACCAGAACCACGTTGTCTAACAAAATATTTTCTAGCGGAAATCCTCAAACAAAATCACGGTCAACAACATTCTTTACCAATAAGAGATCTTATGTAAACTTCACAATTTCTTCGTTACAGTGCCCTCCTTTACCCGCTCTGCTTACTAAAAATTTTTCACATTCCTCATATTTTGAGGTAGCTTTACCCATTCCCGTTTATGAATTCAATATTTTCCACTTTATATTTTATTCTTCTGTCTTTCAACAATTGTCCACGATCTCCATTTGCTTAAACCCTTCAGACTATCCCCTTCCATTTTTTTAATTTTCTACATCTACTTCCCCTTACCCTTTTCAGCTTGTCTATTTCCCCTTTCTTCGCTTTTGACCACTTTTTCGAATCTTCCCGTTAACATCCTTCTTCCTCTTTTCTTTGTATACCACTGTTTTTAAGAGAAAACGCTGTTATCTTCCAGTTCATACCCACGTCCATCAAGATTTATTCACACTATTTTTGTTCCTCGAAATGTCTTTCCAAACTGAATATTTGACGGTACTATTAAGCAAATTAAAATTTTATTATGGCAGGATCCATCTGATAGACTGACATTTGTATTTTAAATAAATATTTAAAAAGTGTTCTGAGTTAACATTTTCTAAATCAAAGTTATCACAAAAGTTCTCAACAATAACTACACCTTTAAGAAGGAGTACAATTTCATCAACTGCATTGCATTCTATTTTGCATATACTTTGCAAGCAAGCACCTTTAACCAAAAACTTCTGCTACTCCGCGCATCGGTATGTTAATGCAACAATGGATAAATTACCCAATTTGCATACGCATACTTGTTTGCTACTTTGAAAAGTGTCTGCACACAGCTTCGTCTTCTTACAATGCAAATAAAAACTTTTGTGAACCACAGTTTCTAACAATGTTTCCTTACAAGCACAAGTCCTTATGCGTCCTACCTTAGTAGATATCATAATAAAACAACTTGCCCAAAAAGTATCCCCCTATGCAAACTCTTCACCCCTACACAAAAGCATACAAAAACCTAATTAGTTCTGTTACTTACTCGTACGTCCCAAATGAATACTCGCTCCCAACACTATCACAACAACAAAAATAAGTGAAAAGAAAATACCCACAAAGGACACATGCAATGAATGAGTTTGCTACCAGCCATACCACTTGCTTATACTATATTCATAGACACTCTTTTCTATGGTGTCTCCCATATAAATGGCGCCCAACGTGGGATTTTGAAGTTGAGGAAAAAAAACCAACCGTAATCTCTCTAGTGATGCTGATGGGAGGTATGGCTCCACTTAGAGTTGTTTACTCTACTGAAACTTGTATGCAACAAAGGAAACGAAATTGCATAGCAAATTGCAGAAAGCAACACAAAAAAGAAGAAGAAAAACGAGAATATGCGACGGACGACGAGGACGGTTAAAAAAAATGTGGCGACTGCTTCCATCATCATGTCGACGATTATTATGAAAGCTAATTTTCTGGAAAAAAATTGCATGCACCACAAAACTCAACTTCTGAACCAATTTGTGTCCTAAATTAAAATTGGCACGCTGGCGCTGGCTGGCGCTGTGCCTTTTTTGCATGCTAACATATGTATGAAAAGACACGTTTGTTTCAATACATACAAGTTAGATGATGGCTTTCTTAATTGCGTGTCCCTACCAAGGTGCTGTGCAAAAAGTCCTCCAGAATGACTTTATTATTCAACTTCTATCATCATCATTAAACAGTCCACCATGTTGATGTTTGTACAATTTTTCCCTCACTCACTACTCACCACACTCACATCATCTCAAAGCACTTAGTTTTGGTTCTTATAATGGCAATACCCCCATCCATGTAAAGTAGATGAATATCGCTTTTAAAGAATCTGAAGTCGTTTGCTCTCCGTTTAATAGCTTGATCATAATTGAATGGCATGTGCGAGCTTTTCACATTTGGAATTTATAATGAAATGTGAATGCAAAACCTAAGCGCTCATCGTGGTCTTACGAACTTGAGTAAAAATTTAAATTGAAAAACAGACAATTGTAGGTACTTCTTGTGCACTACGGGTGGCGTATGTCAAACATTTTTTTTAATTTTGATTTAGTTGTTTGGGTCAGAGACGAAAAGGTATTATAAGGGTTTTTTTAGACCTGTGGTTTTTATGAGGGAATAAATCATTTTTAAAAACGCATATAATGGTCAAAAATTTAGCTTTATTATAAAAATAAGGGTTTGCCATTATGTTTTAAAAATGATTTTGAACAAGTGGCCGCCGCGACTGGCTTGAATAAATTCCTGGGCTATTATGTCGACCGAATGTAACGCGCTAACCGAACCATTATTTTGGTAATAAATTTGCACAATTTGCAAACGTTGTTCAGGAGTTAGTCTATTCATTATGCAATGGCAAACCAAACTGGGCATAAATCAAGTGACAGCTGTCAAAAAAAAAACCAATTCCGAAAAAAGTATTACCAGATTGAAAACCACACATTAAAAAAAAAACACCTTTTATTATAACATAATGCCTTTTTAGGTAGATATCATCAAAATTTTATCGGAAGCAGTATTGAAATTCACACAAGAAAAGCTGGTGTGCCCCAAGGTTCCATTTTGTCCTCCACAGTATACAGAGAAGAGCCTTTAAAATGATTGGAGACTAAATCAATCACTTTTCTTGAGCACCGTCAAAATAATATTTGTCTGCTATGCAAGACTTCACAACGGCATTTGAAGATAATATTTCGAGTCTCGTTTAAACGACACGGTGTCTAAGGTCCCCGTTAAATGACATTCAATGTGTCATTGTAATATAAATTTTTCCAGCCAACGAAATCTAAGCTCGATCATAATTTTAAACATACATTTCTTATAAAAGCAAATAAGTTTTGGTGGGCGGAAATAGACTTATTTAAAATTAATTAACACGCATTGGAAAACTTTAACTGATGGTGTTGGCCTTAAAAAATTCAATATCTTTTTTTTTTTAATATCTAACCTGGCAACAATTTTATGAAGAGAAAAACACATCTGACAAGTAGCTACGTACATACGTTTGTGTTGAATAGAAAAGCATCGATAACTTTTTTTTTCATTTTCATTTCAAGGATTATATTATAAATAGAGTGGAATGACACCACTTAATGGGCAATAGATTGAAATGGATTAAGCCTTAATTAGTATAATTCCTAATTGCAATTTAAATATGTACGAAGGAAATTTTCAATAGAGAAAACGTATATGTAATTCAATAGAAAGTGTTCGTGGAATTTAAAGGAGGCATTAAGTCTGTACAATAAAAGGTTGAGTTTAAATGAAAAAAAGTTATCTCAATTTTAACTTGCGATTATAAAGGTGGTAAGTACCTACTATAAGGCAAGTTATGCATTCGTAAAAAAAATTCCATTAATCACACACAATAACGATAATGGGGTCGGACAATTCTGTCTGCGGTAGATACTTGTTATATATTTTTTAATGAAAAACTCATTCTTCTCAAAAACGGCTTCTACGATTTTAATATAACTTTCTGGAGTAGCGTTTTTATGTGAATTTTATTTTTTAATTAAAATAGATTTTCCAGGAAAAGTCTTATAACAGTACCTCATATAGGATCGGTTTTAAAGTGAAACTTTTTTCAATCGCCTCAAATTTGTTCGTTTCATTTGTCGCAATATGGCGGAGCCGTAGGCTCGTATCAGCTGACCGTGTAGCATTTATATTCTCACTCATTCGTACACGTGATTCGCGGTATGTGTGTGTTTTGATCAGTGTATTGATGTAAATGTTGTTGTTTACTTGATCGTGATGAACACCGATACAGCTAGTGAGTTAAAGAAGCCGGTTAACAAGGGGAAAACCAAGAAAAAAAGTTTCACTTGCATTGTGGTTTCATAAAACCACACAAGTTTTTGTTTTTTAATTTTTGGTTTTTTCGAAAAAAATGTTTTTTAAAAATTTTAAAAGTTTTGTTTTCTAATAAAAACAACAAATTGCTAGATGTTGGCATGCTCAAACAAAATTGGAATATATATATATATATATGTATTTTCAAAAAGTTTTTCAAACAAAAATTCCTACGAAACTGTGGCTCTTTACACTGCTATAGTAAAAACTTATGTTGGATTAATAATGCAAATGTCGTCTGGAACCCTCACAAAAAATTATTTTCGGATAGAATTCAAAAGACCCAAAATACAATCCATTGAATTTTGTGACCAAATTCTTGTCAGCCAAAATCTTCTTTTGGGCTTACAGAACTTTCCATGATATTGTATTTGTGCGTGATATTTCGTACTTCTACATTAAGAGTCCTGGCTTGTTGTCCATAGTTTGTGTATAATGATTTAATAAAATCATTGGGGGAAAAAAACATAGAACTAACTATGGTGTGAATTGACCTATTTTCGGGGCAGTTCTGACATTATATAAAAACAAACTAACAAATATTTTTTACTATAGAAAGGGTGTTTTTTTAAGGTAAAGAACTTTAAGATGGTAACACTGTTTTCATTAACAGCCGTTTTATAATCTGCCATGTGATTAATCATAAGTTTGGTTTGTCATTTCATCATGAATCGATTGATGCCTGAACAACGCAGGCCAATTGTGAGGATTAATTTCTAAAACATGTTTCTGTTCGTGAAAAGCTTCTCGCCTACGTTCATTTTATGATTGACACAATCGTCCATCAGATCAATTAATTCGATGAACGATGGAACGATTTTGCATCACGTTTACTCTTAAAATGTAGAGTCCATCCGCCATCGCATCGTTCACAATAATTGGGTATATGCAAATCCACTTTACGGTAAGATTTTCGAAAATATACCCCTTTACCGGCGGCATACAAAATCCAACTCGTGCGAAACTGTTGATAGCGATTTTCACAAGAAAATTCCGCTCAGCGATGGAACTCCTTTTTGGTTGAATGGATACGTTAATAAGCAATACTGCCACAGTTATTGGTGTGATGTGTCCTTACTTATTCAAAAACGAGGGATACATTCAATGGAGACCCCGTCATAGAAGCATGTTCGATGACTTCTTCGTTTCCGAATGGAATAGCATTGGTGCAAGGGAGGTGTGGTGTCACCAAGACCATGCAACATTCCATTTGACATGGATTCAAACACCTTAGTTGAAGCTATCAAAAGTCTGAATATATATACGAAAAAAAATACATTTTGTCAAATCCATATTCAAAGAAGGAACACAAAGGTTATTGGCCGCGCGAATCTGTTTTTCTGATGGGAATTTGCTTTCGTAAAAATATTGTCCTCAAAGATCGGGTCATTTCGGTTCGATTCCCTCAAAAAATCTGTATCGGGTTCCCTAGTCAATAAGGATTTAAATACGTTATGTACCTTTCTTTTGACAAATCATCGATGTGAAACAGAACAATTTGGTATACTTGCCTAATGGACCTTCATGATATTAACCAAATGTGTGCTATTAATTGCATAAATTCAATTAACTAAAGTTACTATTATACCAACTTACATCCATCCATCATCATATCATTAAAGAAAGAACCATTTAAAGCAAATTGAATTTCTATTAGCTACAGAATGGAATAAATTTGAATTCTAAATATTTTCAGTACCTACAGTATCCGTTTCATAAATAATTTTCCTACAAAAACACTTAAGCAAGAACAAAAAAACAACACGCACCTCAATTGTTCTTTTATTTTGTCACATAACATTTCACAACAGTAAGTTGTTAGTAAGTCCTACAAAAGGACTCCATGCGACGAAAAATTCTTCTTTTTTTGTTTTAATTTTATGTTAACGCCAGCAAAGTGTGGAATTTATGAGTCGCCATTTGGACGCATAAATTCCACCCACACCATAACAACCTTTGGAATATGTGAATTGTAACCTACTTCAACTAAAATTAAGCCGGAAATTGCTACACTTGCTTATATTTTCACTTCAACTTAAGAATATTATTCTTTTCCGAGTATTTGCAGTTTGGTCATTCCTCCAAAAGATACATTTTCCACTTTCCTCTTTCAAATAGCTCAGCAAGACCACCACACATACGACATACCACAGAAAAGGAACTCATCTAAGAAAATATCGAGTTCATTGACAGGATAATGGGCTTTTGGAATGATGCTTAATCTATTTTATCATTGCTGGGTGTGAATTTCAATGAAATTGCTAGTCAACTTAGATAGTGCAAGGATTAAAGCAAAATGTCCTTTATTACATCGAATGTAGATGATACTTTGCTGCCGCTGATGATGATCACGCAATCTTGCTCTATAGGGAAGAAAGAAAGATGTGATTAATGCAAAGCCTTGAGAGAGAGAGAGTTCCTGAATAAAGGAGTGACGTTTACTTTGTGTATTCAATCTCTATTCGTATGTATGTGTGCGTGTGTGTCTAAGGAGTAAGTTGAATGGGTGTCATGAACTTCCTTATATTGACGTAATTTCTTGAGCATAAACAACGTTTGGTAGTGCGAGTGTTGTAATTTATTTGCTTTGACTCCATTGAACGAAATTGCTGTGCTTGCATGCTATTGCTGAGTAAATAGTTTTTGAGATGAATGTTGTGTCTGGGTGATGAGGATGATATCCTGCTGGGAGTTCTCATCGAGGAAATCACATTTTCATAATATAGGAAAGTTGTTTTTTTTTTTTGCTTTTTCTGCAATGGAGGTGATTTTAAATTGAGTTGCAAGAAGGATAGAAGAAGTATTTTTTGCGGAGCAAGGATTATTTTGGCCAATAATATCTGACAGCAAAGCATTTCTAATAGATTTTTAATCGAATAAAAATGAGGCGAATTCAGTGTTCAAAAGTGGCCAGATATATATGGATCATCTTATTCGTATGTTGCACAGCCTTTATTCGGTTTCTTTGAATATGACAGAACTGCATCCGAACTTGTGAAGGTTTCTTAAGTTAGAGACGGACAGTGTGATTAAATTACAATAGGCCTACATTGGGTTTACTTAACTTCTTTTTTCGTCGTTTTATGAAGGTTTTCTTGACTATTATAGAAACGATAAGTTCCGCTAACTAAAGATTGACACTTAAATGCTTAAAATATAACAACGTGATAAATTTTGTGTTGCGAAGTTGGTAAGTCCATTTAGTAAGAAAAGTTCATGCTCTGACATCCAGAAGGGATGGAAGATAAACTTCTGACACACCAAACACTGAAACTAACAATTTCAACCTGCAGAAAGTCACAATCTTTTGTGCAGTTGATTACTTCAGAATCTTCATAAAATCTAAAAATCTTACAATAATGAATACAAGATTTAGCATCAAAATAAATAGCAGAGGCCCAAGGTGACTTTCCTGGGGTACACCAAAATGAGCATTTAATGAAACTGAACTTGTATTTAGGAGAGCCGAATCAATCTTTGAAAAGGCTGCATCAATTCCAAACCATATCTTACAATAAAACTTTGGAGGAACAATCATCCATGATAGGTGAGAAAAATTGAAAAAATTGTCATTTTGTCTTATTTTTAACTTTGGAATACTGTTGTAATGAACTTGAGCCTCATTATGGACACACTTGGTATAATTTTTCTTGGTGCTTAGGAAATTTCAAAAGCTTTGAGGAACTTCGTTGTGAATGTTACCCATTTCGTTTGATGTTTGAAAAGGTTTCAAGCCCTTTCAATTTTTTTGTCATTCGGATCAACCATTTGCGTGTTAAAAATATCTGTTAAATGGAATGTATCACTAATGCCTGAAACACAAATACGCTTTAGCTTCGTCTGCGTCTACGTAACGATGTACCCGCTTCAAGTTTGCTTTCCATAACATTTCTCATCGTGCGCAGAAGCTGCAGTGTTTAAATGAGTTGCTACTGTCTCATTCAACCCTCCAAGAAAAATTCGGATAATTAATCTATATTTCAATAACTTACCTTAGATTTATTTCTTGACTTTACTAAAAATCACTCCAAAAACAAATGAATTTTGTCTGTTGACTTTTTTTTTTTACAAATTTTGGGCTGTCAGGCAAAGCAAATGTTCAGCAAATTTGAACTAGAGCTTTCGTTTGGAGCCACGTTACGTAACATAACGTTTTTTCTTTACGATTGCCAAACGAAACGTTATGTCGAAGCTTCTTGGCTGAATCACAATGAAGCGTTCACTTCAGCTTAGCGTACGTTACGTCTAACAAACTTTACGTACGCGTCGAGAAGAAAGATGACATTTGAGTATTTCTAGGGAAACAAATATTTTCCTGAAGTATATTATTACGAGTATGTATTGTTTGCCTTGAAATTCAGAATGGATACAAAAAATCTAATTTCAATTATGGGAGTTTTTGGGAAAGTGGCTTATACTGCTTTTTAACCATGTGAGAAAATTGACAAAGAGGGTTCAAATCAGCGTTGGTGGGTTCGGCAGTTATAAATCTCAGAAGGGATGAAGAAGGATTCTTCGCCCTGAATTTCGAAGCGATACGGAACAATTTTTTAAAATAACGAGGATGTCTCTACAATCTTTAGAATTGTTTTGGGCACTCATTGAGCCTCACCTAGAAAAAAAAATCTAGGAGAACAACGTCAAACGCGCGCAAATGTTCAAATATTTCGACTTTTGTTTCACCTTCGCTTCATGCTACGTGGTTTGTGTACTTACTTTTTGATGTCAAAACGTAACGTTAAAGCTCAAAACCTCATTGTGAGCATTATACAGGAATTCATATGTCTGAACTTTTGCGCGTTCTGTCAAAGCAAAGTCAAAGCGGCATTGTGAAGCAGACATCATTGTGATAGCATGCTTTAAATTCCTATAGCTGAAGGCTGAACTCGTAAACGTCAGGCAAAGCCAAAGCTAAAAGCGTGTTTTTGTTTCAGGCATAAAAAAAATATTTCACTTGTATCATTATATAATATGAATTTTCTTTCCACCCAAATGTGAAACTTGTTTTCATCTTCTACCGTATAATTTTGAAATTCGCTTTTCAATTCACACTCAGTCTTAGCCGAAAAGTACAACTTCCTGATATTCGATAGGCAAAATCGTTTTTTGCATGCAAATAGAAAATGCCTATTCAGTATGCATAAAGCGGCCCACAGACACAATTTGGTGTGCAGTGCGTGGCGGAATCACGCACCAAAGTCGGTGCACATGTGCGCGCACAAGTGTGGTGTCTATGGGTCGCTTAAGACAATAGACGAGGCTCCGATGCGTGAACGGATTCATCTCGGGTTGCAGTGGTTCAGTGTATGTAGTCCTTGGTTGCTCAATCTAAAGTTGTGAGATCAAACCCAGAATGGGCAGCAATTTGTATTTATTCCGCCAGTTTCGACTATATGCAACCCGAGGGATTAATTGAGGTAATTATCACCTGAATCTCAATCCACTGTACCACCGAAAATTCTTTCCTCTGTTTCTGTTCCTTCTCTCCTCGCTTGCACACGTTAGCACATTATAGAAGTATTAAAAGCCCCTTGAGTGCGAGTGTATCATCAAAAAAAAAAAAATCCAACAACATCTTCAAATAACAATTTCAGCCAGTTGAAAAATTTCACTTTTTGCTTGTACTCTTTTTTAACGCTTGGTTCTAGAATCTAGTCCCCTTTATTTGTATCCCATCCCTTCAGCTATGTGCATGAAAATCGTTTCTAAAAGAGTGGGTAAACTCCGATAATATTTATATGAGATATTGAGAAAAAACTAAAGATAAGTCCCTCTATGGCCAAAAACACAAATTAGCAAAAGTATCAAGAAAAGTATTTTTCAAGCTCCATCCAGCACTCTGCTCTCATACAAAATAATCCAACCAAAAAGAATTCGTAAATCAAAAGGATGCTCTAACAACCTTTAAAAGGGGATAAAGTCTGGAATAAAATTTATCTTTTTCTACATAAACTGACTTAATACGCTCATACTTACCACACACATGTATCATTGAAAGAAAAGTCATACAATAACTCTTTTGAGAGTTCATACTCCCGCCTTCGCTACCCTCTGTATCATAAAAATGGCAATTCATGAGAGAACACTTTTCAAATGCGATTCGGAAAAGTATCTTGTTAGTTATATGCTTACACGCAAGGCGCGTTAAAGCTTCAAGTCTATTGCCTATTTCAAAAGGATAGATACAAATAAAAATGGTATTAAATAAAATAAGCTACACTTGAAGTTCTATCTATTTTCATCTTCCTTATTGGCCTAAGTTATGTTCAAATTTTATTTCGTCTATAATCATAATAATACTGATTTGTCTAGTCGGGATTATTTGACAGTATAGTCACGTTCTTGTTTGTTATCCTTCCGCATTCAATTTCATTTTTTTTTTTTTTTTTTATTTGTGCACGCATCAAACAGATCCTTATTTTTTGTGGGTTGTTGTTACTCCGGAAGCATCTTAAATTTTTGGGCACGGAATTCCCTTTTCTATAAATATTTTGTTTTATAATATTTTTTTTTAATCAAATCTGATCCCTTTCCAAAATCTGAAACACAACAGATGGTGAGACGCTGGCTGGAAGGAATGCCTAGCCAAATAATAAATTAGCTCGGCAATTTTAGTAACTGGATTATTTTCCAACAGGATCAAGTTTGGGCATCAGTATACATTTAAGACATCTTCAAATAATACATAAAACTCTTTTACCCAAAATTTATGGTGTTCCGCTTTTCCTTTGAGAATTATGAAAATAGGCAGGGGAACCATTTTAGAAAAAAAGGCTAGAAAAAAAGCATTTTGATTCAGTAAGCATGGTTGGGTTTGGTGCCGTGAAATAAAGCTAAGTGATTATGCAGGTTTTCGAGCAGACAAATGCGTGTCTCTTCTGCTACCGCGGTGAGCATCAGACAATCGTCGTCCTACAATATGAAAAGAAACATAAAATTAATAGAAAGTAGTCCTTCAAAGTGACCCAAAAGTAATCATCCAATCCTCATCTATAGAGATAAGAGAAAGGCCGGTAATTTGGGCTATAAGAACACCGACCTTTTGTGAGTTTTTGGCAACTTCAATTCAACTTGACGCAGTTTTCTAGTTCACAAATGTCAAATATAATAGACGTATACGACGCCATTTGCAAAAAAAAAAAAATGGTTGTTTGTAAAGTCGATTTACGGACGACAATTTTACGTGATAACCCAGTTGACAAAACACTGTTGGTTGTGTGCTCTTCTCTCGGACACATCTTCTACTCAGCTAAATTCGTCACAAGCCGGTGGTTGGTGTCAGTTAGGAAAGGGGTTTCATTTGAGGGGGGAAATAAATTTTCAAAAATGTTGGGTCGTTGGTTGGTGGTTGTATGATTGGCGGGTTGTTGGTGTTTGAGGGGGAAGGGGTGAGGAAAAAAATTCAAAAATGGTGGGTGGTTGAAGGTAGTGGAGATATAACATACACGTGAACTTTTTTGTGAACTGGTTATCACGTAAAATTATCGTCCGTAAACCGACTTTATAAACAAACAAGTTTATTTTTTTTTTAACGAAATTTCCATTTTTAATTTTTTGCTCTCTTTCCCTGAATTTTTGGCGAATAATAGTATTTGGGGGTTTTTCTCAAAATTATTAAGCCGGCATTTCTTGGTCTTTTTTCCAAAACAATTTTTGACTCAGTTTTGTTTGGCTTGATTTTAGGGAGCCGTATATTAGAGCAAGGAATTAACTCTAGAGCACATTTTAACAATGGTTAGCACTGTTCGCTAGCACTGTCCTTCCATCAAGCAGGATGACATCTTATAAAATGTCGAAATTGGAAAATATGAGGAGTTTTTGAATTTACGTTTCCGGAACTCGAAAAGACGGAAAACAAACAGTTAAAAAAACGTCTGGGCTTGATTTGTAAATCCCAATTTTTCGTTGTCCCTTGGAATCAATTGAACGGAAAGCTTCCTTTGTGCCACTTTTTGGGTGCATTACATATTTATGATTGCTCTATCCGGAGTGAACTTCAATTTACTTGGTCAATATCAAATCTGTTAATTTTTTCGCCTGTAACCCAAGCCTCCTGTATGAAGCTAAGGGTTATAAGTTTTCATTTTTATTGAGCTTGGAAGAATATACTTACTTTTGCTTGTCCAGTTACGGAGCTAGCTAGTTGAAAACCATTTTGACGGTTAGCTTCTATGTTTGGTTTGTGTTCACCATAAAAAATGCAGTTCCATGAGACCCTGGAAATATTTCTAAGCTAAAACTATAGAACACCAAGCACTCCAGTGTTTTGATATATACGAGTACGTCATCAATGCAATGGCGAGAATGAAGTGTAGAAGCACACCTACTGCCTCCATCAGGCTCTGAATAGAGTTGATACTAATGATGGGGTTCGCATCCTTATCTCGTCAAGGCTACTTGAAAGAACCCTCTGGGAATGTGCGATTTTGGAGATGGCTTATTATTCTTTATTGACAAGTTTAGTCTGCTTTTTACAGTGATTTTTTCAAAGTTGTTCCCAACCCACATCGTGGTAGAACTCATGGAGCACTTAAGCAGAAAAATTTGGTTTACACCTTTCTTGAACAAAGCTATTCGCTCTGCCAAAATTGTCTTGTCTTGCAAAACCATCGAATGATGTCCAACTTAACTCTGTTGATCACATATGGTTGTGAAAAGGCGTTGTATAACCGTCGTCGTCACGGTCTTGGATCGATCTTCTTTTCGACCTCATTTTTTATCTGCACTATAGTAGTAATAAAATCCTGGCTATTCAAAATGTATTTTTTCTAATTTTGACATTGCGTAGAGCATTTTTAGATCACCTTCTCTCATCGGAGTGCAACTCATCAAACGCATCCCCTTCCCCCCTCATTTGTGTTTCAGAGTCATCATCCAAAACCAAAATGATTAGATGATTAATAATATTGAACAAGTGGATGGGAAAGGAGGGGTCAAACAAATTTTTTTTTTTTTTTTTTTTTTTTATAATGCACTCGCACTCAAAGGGTTATTAATACCTTTATAATGAATTAACATGTGCGAGCGAGGAAAGAGAAGGAATAGAAAGATAGGAAAGAAAGGTGGTACAGTGGTTTGAGATTTAAGGTGTTAATTATCTCATGGAAATTTCACGGGTGGCATCCAGTTGAAACTTGGGAAATAAATAAAAATTGCTGTCCCAGGCTGGGTTTGAACTCCAAGCTCTCAGGTTGAGCAACCAAGCACTACATCCACTGTACCATTGCCACCCTACAAATTGAAATTGATTTATGTGATTGACACATGCTTACCCCAGAAATCTACCTTGACTTAAAATTGCATATATGTACATACATATGCATATGATCCATTGCCAGCGGCTATGCCACAGGAGTCTGAGAGGCAATGACACTGTGTGATTGTGAACATAACTAGGTGACAGTGGCTTTATGGGTGTAATAGCGGACACACTTAGTCCAAAAGAGGACCTTTGTGATACCACAAGTTTAGGGTGTTACCCCCTAAAAACTTACACAATAGGCGCTTTTCTTTTTTCATTCAGAAACGAGCTCTGAACAGAGTTCGAGTATATCGAGCTCACTCTGAACGTCCTCTGAACAAATTGTGTTCAGAGCGCTCTAAACTATTAATGAATCGAATTTAATATTCCATTAATTTACTCTTCGCATTCCACTTGAAAAACCTGAAAACACTTTTTTTAAACATTTAAAATACCTTCGGCGGCCATTTTAATTGTTTTTAATTCCAGCAGCCGCTAAAAAGTTCTTTTTATCAATTGAATTGGTTTGGAAGCGTCTCATTGTGACGTTTATATTTTTTTTCAGCTTTTGCTCAGTCTGCCCCATCTATTTATTTGGAGCTCGTAGAGCGCACTCTAAACGCACTCTGAAGGAAAAAAGAAATACGAATTCTTAGCTCTCCGAAGCAAAAAAGAAACACTTTTTTTTTTGACAACTCAGGCTCTGCTGTGAACTAAAAAAGAAAAACGCCTATTAAGAACCATTTACGAAGCTCACAGGAGATTTGATATTCAAGCCCATCAGTTCATCAATGTCATTGAAAATGGATTCTCCAAAAAAGAGTTTTCGTTTTTAAGTATAAGTACAAAGAAAGTACATATAGGAGATAAAGAATTGCCTCTACCTATTCTTCGTCCATACATCTTCTGCAAAAATTGTTTGAGATCACGCAAGGCAGTGTCTTTTATGACATCTTAAACGGAGGTAATGTGCTGTCTGCTTAAAGAGACTAAAGCCCTATCGCCTTTCGGATCCAGCTTCAAAAAATCCGCTTTGTCGCAAGGCATGTGTTACCACCTGTCCACCTTAGGTTTGTCATTCAACAAAGTTGTTCTAACTGGTCACACTAATCACCTGTCTTTCTTAAACGTCAATATTAAATCGAGGACTTTCTTTTACATATTTATCATCGCTTGCCAACATAAAATAATTTTTCCCTCCACGTTTTCAAGATTTCAATTTAATTCGTAGTCGAATCAAAATTGTTTGAAAATCTCCCAAAATAATATTTTCAAATTCAATTTCAACGAATATTGCTTTCCAATCTAACTATACTATGTATAACGAAGGTATCCCCCAGGCACCAATCAACTCCTGATTGCCTCCTGATTTCAAAACCAGAAACCTAATCGTCCAATTTATGATATCAATCCGGCCAGTACGGATACCTGAACACAATTAACTGTTGAAACTGAACCCCAAATAGACCCAAAGCCCTATTCGTAATTAAAGACAAACTGAACAAGGCATATTGAAACGTGTGTACAGTATAACGGTAACCCCCTTACAACTACTTCAACCCATCATATCTTTATGTGTGTACATAAAAGATTAAACAAACATAAGGGAAGAAGCCTGAGAGTGCGGGTTGTGCAAATTTTGCATTCATAATCAATATTATAGCTTGATTTTAGAAGATTTTGCTTTGGCAAAAACATAAAGGAGTGACTATGATGGGTAAAGAAAGGAAACACATACAAATGCTGGTGCTTTATTGTTTAACTATTCATTTAAGAGCGAAGACGTCTCTTAAGGGAGCCTCCCCTAATTAATATCTTATTAAAGCAACGCCAATTTGTAATTCAAATCCTAGTTTCAACACCCGCATGGTCCTCGATTATTCAAATGAAATAAATCTCTATTCAAAAATTAATATTCATTCGGGATAGGGATTGGGTTGAAAAGTCTAACGAAGCATCATTATCCTTTTAGCACACAGAATTACAAAGTTGTTACTTTGATTACAATTTAGTCAATGAAAGTTTTATTAGACAAGTTCACTGTTAAATCCTGGAATTTTTCATTTTTTTTTGTATATCTTTGTTCATGATAAGGATGAGTGTCCTGATGGAAATAGAATCGGTCTAGAAAATCAATAGGCACAGTATAGTAGTGGAAGATAGCTTAGAATACAGGTGTGGGCTTTATATTGATATCGACAGAGGACCGAATTGAAAAACACGTCCTCCACGTGTTCTATAGAAACCATGTCTCTGTGGTTGATGGGATGTCTCTGATCCTGTCCTTCTATTCAATGCAGAAACATCTGTGCGACAGAGGGGAAAAGGAAGGAAAATATTCAATAGGAATCTATCGGATAAGTGGTTGCGGACCACAATTCCTTTACAAGAAGAACAGAAACGGAAAGATACAGCAAAAGGGTTTAGATCTTTGGAAAAGGATATAACGTGTGGGATTTGAACCATGCCGCATTGGCATTGAGATAAAATGAAGAATTTAAAATAAATGTCTCCCGTGCCCTGTCACGGTTGAATGGATGGGAATAGTTTATTTTGTTCGGGAATGTTTTAGGGTTTCTTTTTTTTTCAAATCCTTTCGGGACGTGTTTTATATATTTCAAACAATAAAACTACTAAATATCGAGTTAGAAGGATGTTGGGTTGGATACATTATGTCGATACCTAAAACTAAGCACACTGTGTGTTGTTGGTGTACATTGGTTCATGTAACACCCAGACCCAAACATTGTGGTTTTCGATTGAAACAGAAATCGTCCTTTTTTAAACAAAATCCTCCTGAAAAATGTGGTGATTACTGAGAAGCAAATACCAGAGTTGCATGTGGCATTTAACCACTCCTTTTCACTTATTAAATCAGTTATTTTATTCATCAACATTGACATTTGTCTGATGTTTGCATCAATTTTGTTAAAAACGTGCAGTCTGGTAGAAAAAGAAAGACGAAGATATTTTTGAGACAATCGCACAAGAGTGATTCTAGAACAGCAATTAAAAAAGTACAATTTTTTTAATTTTTCATGCACAAAATTATTTAGATAGTGAAATAAAATCCGATTTTAAGTGATCGTGTCAAAACTCAAATTTAAAAATTCAAATATTGCTTGGAGTCGCTTCGGCAAGTGTGTGCACTCTCGAAAACGCTCATTGTAGTAATTTGAGAAACCAAAATGTTCTGTGACTAAAAGTGTCAAGTGGACGACAATTCTTTGCCTGTAAAAACTTCTTTCTGAAGATCATGAAGTTTGATTCCCTTTAATTTGTATTCAGTTCATGCTTGAGCAGACCTGCCATCTGATTTTCAACACTTCATATAAAAATGAGATTTAAGGTCTACGAAACGTCAATTTAAACTTCTGGAACAAGATCAAGAGAGTGAAAACCTTTAAAAAGAATTAACGACTAAAACTAACTCCCCCAACCACCACTTAAATTAACTCGAGCTCGATTTAGAAACAACAGAAATAATTGAATGTGAAGCATCCTGTTAAAACAAAATATTTGTTTGCTATTAAGCTGCCAAGACAGAACAGGGACTTACAAGTGAATAACATCTATGTTTTTTGTGTTTTGTGGTGGATTCATTTATTTTACCCATTTATTGAACTCTTCCCGTTTGAAACGCACATAGGAAATGGTCTAACAACTTCTAATAAAATACACATCAACAGACTTTCAACTTTCAGTCAAAAATTGCTAATCGCAGTTTTGTGTTCTCTTTCTATGCTGCCAACACCAACTTTAATCTTATCGCCATGAATCGCTTCTAAGGCGGTAAGATCCAAAAATGATGGAACTTAAAACTTATTGCGTATGACGCAGACGCGAGTGAAACATCGTTCAAAAACTTGTGTCATTCAAGGTACAGTTTTTAAAAAACCTTAAACAAAAAACTCGAGATAACCAAGGTATATTCCTGAATTTTTCTTAATTAATCTAAGCTGGTTTTGTTTAAACTTTGACGTTGACTTACTTATTTCAAAGAAAATTACAGGCTGTTTCCTCATTCGTAGACAATAATTTCTGAAATCGTCCATGGGAATGTTCTAAGAAAAAAATTGTTAGAGGATAAGGCTCTGCATGCGGTTTTTTTTTTGTTTTTTTTTTTCTTTTTAATTTCCCTACCTACAATTTTTTCCTGTTGCTGATTTGACTACGTATGGTAAAATCGATTAGTTTTTCTGCAAACTTGAGAATGTTATTGGCTTAGAAGCTACGAAGTACAGTACAAACAAAGATAATTCTAGACTTTCGTCAATCTTCAGAAAACTAAAGCATATTTAAAACTTCTCCCATCTAGAGAATAGTACAAACTCAAGTCAAAAATTTGGTTAAATACATTACAATACATGGCTGAAATAAATATTAAAATTTCTAAAAACTGTAGGTACTTTCCATAGGTCCGTTTTTTTAAAGTTTTAAAAAAAAACACTTTTTTTCAAAAACCGCTCCACACATTTCAATAAATTTATTCTCATTAATTCAAATTTATCCAAGAATAAAATGGCGTACTTTTTTTCGCTCAAATTAGTTTTAGTATTTTTTAAGAATTTTGAAAATTGTTTATCAAAATCTCAAGCCTTAAGACCACTGTCACACAATATAGCGAGTTCGCGCGACCTAGTCGGGCATTTTATTTTGTTTGTACTATAATCAATTTGCTAAAAGAATTCTTCTTCAGGGTTCTTGTCAACACACTTTATTTTGAAATCAATAATATCTCAAAACTGAATTTGAAATTGCAAGTGTGTGGCCAGCTATATATAGAAACTTTATAGAAACTTTACACATATCAATGTTCCAATTCAAAAAATTGATTTATAAAAAAAAATAAGAAATATCCGAATTTGATCCCTGAACCAAAGAGAAGAAAATTTGATTCAATTTTAGATTGCAAGAAAGCTTATGGGTAAGGACACGAGATATCTCTTTGATCCTTGAAAAACAATAATACACATCCGTCGAATGAGACTAACTTGTCCAAAGCTAAAGTCTCCTCAAATCTGTGGCACTCTATTTCTAACAGAAAACTAGAACAGAAAAAAAAGTCCTCGAAAATACTTCTTTTCTTTTCCCAAAAACGATAACACTGAAGTCCTGATCATTACTTATGCTCGTACTTTACTGACACCCTTATGCTATATGCATGGCAGCAACTTCAGAAAAATAACAGTTTCTTCAATCTGTTCTGACACGGGGTCATTGGATAGGAAAAAAAAACACCCTTCGCATAACATGAAGCATAATGTCAGTCAAGATTTCACATTTTTTTCTTTCAAAATCAAACCAAATCATCTGCAGGATTCAGATTCCATTTCTTGAAAAAAACGAAAATTGCTAACAGCATCGTAAACATTGATTTTTGCTCGATTACCATGATGCAATGTTGATGTTCCACATCCAACACTCCTAATCCAACCCCTTCCGCTACTATGGATGCATCAAGCTTTTTGCCACATCTTTTCGCATTTCCTAAGAAAATATTTATCTGTGTATGGGTTTTTTTTTGTCAAAAGTCAAACAAAATAAACAGAGACTTGATTTATTGCATCACATAAATATTTAACATGCATACATTTCTCCAAAGCGGCAAAAAAAAATAATACAGAAACGAAACGAAACTGCTATAATAATCCATGAGAATGAGAGTTTGGCCAGAAGGATATTCTTCCTCGAAGATAAATGATGGGATTTCCCATAAAATCAAAAAAAAAAAAAAGATAAAAATTGGTTAAGACTCGAGGCTGCGTGTGTGTGTGTGTGTATGTTCAAGTTTTGAGGGCTTGGAAAAAAGGTTTTCCTTTAGGATAGCTTGTTTCTTGAAAACAGCAGCACAAAGATGATGATGTTTTGTAGAAAGAAAAAAAAAAGATACACAAATAATTGATAAGGGAATTCAGCAAATTTATATAAATACAAAAAAACAGAAAAAAATTTACAAGTTGACTAATGGAAGTTCCTAGAGCTGTTTTGTGTCCTTAACTATGAAAATGACGAACGAATTGAAGACAAGTTTCTTTTCTTTTATTGCTGTCATAAATTTGATTTTGATTACAAAAATGTGAGGCGGAAAATAGGTTTTTCTCTACGCTTGCGATAGATAGATAAAAAAAAGTATCTAATACAAGGCCAATTTATGCATTTGTTAAATTGGTAGGTAATCTAACTTGAGATGGCAATAAAGACGGATATTATTATGAAACAAATACAATTAAATTCGTGCTTTCTGTTGTATGTGTTCAGTTAAGTATCAAAAGTATTGACTCCGTGGTCAAATATTTCAGCAAAACTGTACAATTAAACAGCAACAAAAAGAGATTAAAGATGATGAATAGTCACCAACAGTGAGACACTTGTTATGAAATGAATATATTTACAAATTAGGTCTATATAATGTGAGAGACAGAAATATGAGATAACATACATTTGATATGAAATATTACCGAAACTCGATTGTCTCACTGTTAGGATCAAAATACAATACTTTGAATAAACTTCAAAATGATGTAGGTTTCATGCCTAACATTTTTATTAGTAACAATGCAGTTGGTAGGTATTGTCTCATTGTGAGTTCTTTCTAATTTTTTTTTATGTTGTCCTGAGGAAGTTATTCGTAAACAAGAGTAAAAATAACGGTCAAAAAGTAAACCTACCCTATATAACTACTACGATATCCAAAAATTCTTTTTGCCCAACGGTCATTTTCTTACACAAAAGGTTTTATACGCCATTGTTGCTAAATAATCGTACTAAAATCCGAAACCCCTATTAAATCATGTGAATAATTCATACGCGACAATACACTTGATCAACGAAGAGCATCTCAGGATTACTTTAACAAAGAGGTGTAGCCTTTTGCTTTGGACAGCGGCCAATTAGTTAGAAAATAAACAATTAATTGAAACTTGCAAAAAGATCGATGAAAAATATCCGAAAAATAACGAAAAAGAAACGATCAAGATTTGCTTTTATTCTAAAGTCTTCAAAATAAAACAAAAGACAGGACAGTATGAACTCTAGAAAAATTTAATAGCAAAAGATGGGAACACACCCTATTCATACCATACGAGTGGAAAAAAACCCTGCCAAGTCTTTCAGCCATCTTGGTATTCGCAAATGGTGGAAACTTGCTAGGGACCGAGCTAGCAGGCCAGGCTAGGAATGTTGGATTAGACCATAGTTCACTATAGACTGTTAACCACCTGCAACAGTAAGTAAAATTTTTAGCATGAAGCACAGAGCGAGAGTAACTCTATATACCAAGTTTGAAGAAATTTGGCCCACCCGTTGGGGCTGTAGGTGCCAGATAGATAGACAGACAAACAGACAGACAGACAGACATACAGATGGACAGAATTTATAGACCATCTTTTTTCGACTTCGCTATCTTCGCAATGTCATGTGTGACTGTTATCTCAAAGCTTTTTTTACGACGAAGGCATTAGTAGCCTTATGCTGAAAACAGATGAGCATTCAGAATGCACGCGTGACTGCATGCACCAACGCACCTAAAACAGATGTGCATACTCTTCGAAAAATGTGATGTCTACTTCTGTCAAAAATACGTATTTTATTCTTTGTCACGCACTAGTGTCACCAGTTTCAAAAAAGGTACGCTAATGTGAATAGCCATCTTTTGCGAATAAACTTATTTTTCGTAGTCAGTCCCCATTATGCAATATTGTTACTTCTCTAAAGTTGTCTGGCTAGCACCCTACTCAACAGTTTTTCAATTCAAAAAAATTTAACCGTGTCTACTTTATCGAAACTGGTATAATTTAAGACACTCGTGCGTGCGAATACATGCTGCCTTTGTTTGAAGAAGGACAGGTACTGTCAAAATAAGTGATGCCAGATAGCAATTATTTGCAGTTTTTTCGTTTGTTGTTGTGGCTGCAATGAAACTAGGCATCCAATTTAGGAATAGAGACATCGTGCATTCATTGCAACCCCTGCATATTTTTGGTGGGGATGTCCCATAAGAGCCAGTGTAAATTATTTTGACTGCACAGAAAATTATGCACATCTGTTTTGACCATTATAGTATGTACCTATAATCTGGAACTAAAGATTTTGTTATTCCATTCCCAAAAATGTTAAATCTTATACATTTACTTTCTGATGACTAGACTTTTGGCCAAGCGGACAGTTATACTTTAACGTTGAAAGCCAGCGAAGGATTGAATTTCTTTTAATTGCTTAGCACTCTATTTTTACAGTAATGACAGCAAAAACCATGAAACTACAAACTTTCCACTAAATTTCTTTTCTGATGAAAATAAAATTAACAGGTGGGGTCAAAAGTCCAAAATTTAATTTTCGGTACTTACAGCCCATTATAGTGGGTAAAAAGTTCCAAAAAAGGGCTTATGACCCACGATAATGGGTCATTAGAATCGAAAGTCAAGTTTGGGACTTTTGACTTCGGGACCAGTGTCCTTCATCAGAAGTGGGTACAAATAACTCGTTATCAAATACTGACAAGTACATGATCTAAAATAGGATGGAACATTTATTTTTTATGACCCATCATTTTCAATTTATATACAATTTATTACATACATTAGTTGATATACATACATAGGTATGGCTTTTGGTAAAAAATTGTTTCATTCAATATTTTATCTTCTTTTTTCGAACCCTCATGTATACCTATAAATGAAACAAGGAAACATTAATCAGTTCTACTCTAGAATTGGAAGCACTTGGCAGATTTATTAGCATTTCATTACATGATATCAGAAGTGGGATTCAAATCCACTTCCATAGACAGCGAACGAAGCTTTTATTGATTATATTCGGCTTCTTTATTTGTTCTGTTGGTAATGCCCTATTTGTCTTCCAGATTCGTTTCGACTGTCATCGCCATTTAGCAGGAATAGGATGTAAAACATCGATTGCTTATCTACTACTTCGGTGTTTCCATTGACATCCTTAGAGGTGTGAGGATAACTTATAAATCTTGTTGTAGATTGTTTCACTTTCTGTAAGAGCCTACCATCTATTTTTTTGCTGCGGTAAATCTTTATATCCTCGATATTTCTTTCATCAATTCAAATTTTGAAATTAACATCTTTTGACTGTCTTGGATGGAAAATAATAGTGTTAACATAAAAACATTCAATACTTAAAAAATTACCAACAAAAATTGTTTTTTTTCTTCTTTAAACCATGTCCATATCTAAACCTTTTTTAGAGGTATTTTAAGAATTAACATTTCCTTGCTCAACTGAATGTTACTCAAAATATTTACTTCACCGAACAACACCTTTAAGTTAATCTTATAAAAAAGGTACAGAATTCGCTTAACCTGGCACCCTTAATAAATAAGAAAATTGAACTTTAATCTTTCGGGTGTTGGCTATACCTTCAAAATATATTGCTTACATAATACCCACTTAAAAATAAAATAGTGTAGGAAGATGGTTAGTTCACAAAATTGAGTAGGGAATTCCAAAAGGTCCATATAACCAATAAATTACTTTTATCTTAGTTCCTTCGAATACTTCGAATAAAATAAAAATAACTAAACCTCCTGACCACTTAAGACCAAAAGCATCATAATGTATATCTGTGGTGAGATAAAAATTGCCTCTAACTAATTTCTTATACAACCGACAACCAACGACGACGACGGTCAACAAGGACAACCTAAAATAAATAGTCCTTCAAGAGAAACCTCTTCAAAGACGATCAACATTCATCTCCTGTTTGTGAGTTCCTTTTTCGGGAAGGTATAGTCTTATCTCATCAATTATATCCATTTATTGATTGCTTTTCTTGACACACCAAGGTTAAATAATTCATACAACCCAGCGTCTAAAATTAATGGAGTCCTTGATATAATTTCGGGTGTTAAATTCATTGTTCCCAATTGGCACATCTGAACTGGAGCTCTAATATAAATTAGTTAATTTACTCGTTTTAAATTAAATTCCTTCCTTTATTCAATTTCATTTGACTCCCCCGCACCCGATGCGATGCGTTGTGTTATGTTGTGTGGAATAAAAATGAATTTCTATAAAAGCCTTACGAGGATATCCAAGACAATGATGATAATCCAGGGAAAAATACACCGTACCTAATATTATGTATTCTGGTTTCTGGGGCATAAAATAAAATAGAAAAACTCAATCTGTTCCACTCGAGTTGGTGGGTAGTTAACCTACGCAAAATAAAAATGAATGAAGTCAAAAATATAGAACAGCACAATAAATGATTATTTCATATATAATTTTTTTTTTTTTTGCTCCTGAAGACAATCACCATTTCGTGGAATCTCTTTTTCTAATTTGAATTTTTATAGTCCTTAAAGTGAAAACCTTTTTTTCCCAGCAATTGAAGACATTTTATTTAAATTTTTACGAAGAAGCAACTATTCTCAAGCAATAAAGTAGCTATAATATTTTTAAGGTAAATTGTCGCAAGGATGTCGTCTTGAAATCCTTTTATTTTGAAGATAAATATTAACTGGATTATGGTTTTCTTGAATTGTAACCCTTAGCATTTTTAACAATTTCTTTTATCCCACACTTTGAAAATGGATTTTATCAAGGAAGTCTCCTGAAACCACCATCAACTTTAGTAACTGACAGCTGAATTTTAAAATAAGATTTATTTAGAAATCGCGCTTACCAGTTCTCTTATCTAACTCCTGCCATGACGGAATAGAATAAGGTCCTTGTCTATGAGAATTGTAAAATTTCTTGCGCTTTTCAAGCTATCACTTAAAGTGACATTAATGTTAATTTCAATAAGAAAGGCCTTATTCAAACAAAAACATTTTGATAATAAATTATTTTCCGTATTTTACTTAAATTCAGCAACTGTCTGATGAAGTTGAATTTATTGACGTCTCTCGTAAAATACATTCATCTCAATTGATGAAAAAAACAGGGTAGGGTCCAAGATAATTAACACAAATTCTGTCGTCACCTTAAATTTATGTTTTTTCTTTGTCAAGAATCATCTTTCAAAAGAACGCACCCAAATTTTCAGACAGATCTGTCAAAAAGTTTTGCTTTGACAGCCATTTTATGTAAAAAGTTTTGCTTTGACAGCCATTTTATATAGCCTTTTCATTAAAATGGTAAAACGCGATATTTGAGTGCTCATTAAACACTATTTTTTGCGAAAATCAATCAAAAGCTTGTAAAATATTAAGGTGACTCTTCACAATAGGTTGCAACCATTCACCACTGGTTTACTCGATTTCGATACGGTCGTTCAAGCAAAAGTTACGTCGTCGTACAGAAATGGTCCACCGAATCTATGATTGATTTGATAATGGCCAATCGCCCAGTGAAATAGCGTGAGCTTGAAATGGCCACAGTCGTATCACATGGCTCAGTGATCTCGATTTTACATTAAATATTTGGAAATTTAAAAGCTTTTCGTAAAATGGGTGCCGCGTTTGCTCACAATCGACAACAAATGCATTCGTTTGACAGTTTTAAAGGTGTGTTTGGTGATGTTTCAGAAAAATTCGATTGAGTTTTTGCGCCGCTTCGTAACTGTGAGTAAAACCTGGATTCACTACTACAGCACACCAGAATCCCAGAGACAATGGCCTTCTCCCGGTTAATGGAAATCGAAGAAGGGCAACGAGGGTTTTTCAGCAAATTAGGTCATGGCAACAAGCGTAATTCGGTAACCGGGCGACGTATATTACGTAGAGCAGCTGGGTCGATTCCAAGCAAACTGGAATGAAAAACGGCCAAGTTTGGCAAAGAAAAAAGTTCTTTTTCACCAGGATGACGTAACGTCCCGGTGCACATATCCGCCGTCACAATGGCAAAACTGTATATGAGTTAGGCTGCGAACTCCTCACTCATCCAGCATTTTCCCCAGATATAGCCCTCTCCAATTATTATACTTCTTTCCAAAAATAAAGAAATTGCTCGGAGGTAAGAGATTTGTGTCAAATAAACAAGCCGTCGTCGCTGAAATAAAAGCTTAATTTGGGGGATTCGAGAAATCGTATTATTTGGAGGACAACGAAAAATTGGACAAACGTTGGATGTAGTGATGTACCGAGCTAAAAGGAGACTTTGTTGAAAAATAAAATGTTTTAATGTCATTTTTCAGAGACTTATACGTAGAATTAAATCTTTAACTTCCACCTAATTTGTAAAACACTATCAAAACACCTAAGCTTTCAGAAAAAAATGATTTTCTATAATTTAGTCTTTCTTTGTTTAAGAATTTATATCTCCACTGCAGCATGCTTCGTGAATAGGAAATCTACTGCTACTACCACCCTTATATTTTTTTATTAACTTTACTTCTGGCGTTCCACAAGATAGCCACTTAGGACCACTAATACTTCCGATTTTCGGTAATGAAGCTTCTGCATTGTTTCTGTTATTGGAAATGTTTAATAAACCCCAACTTGGTTTACAAAATGTCCTTAGTAACAGTCTTTTTGTTTGGTGTGTTGTTAAGAACCTCCGTCTTAAAGTGTCCACATGTCAGTCCAATTTCGTTTTAAGGTTGGATAATGAAAAAAAAAGATCCTTGGTATATATTAGATATAAGATTAAACTTTTTCAATCAAATTGACTATTGACTATTGACTAAATGACAGAATTCAGAAGCGTTTCGATACAGTGGCATTCAATATTCTACACTGGAATACAAATATGCCTTCTTATAGTATTGGTGTATTTCGTCAAAATGCTTCATTAACTGTGACGAGTAAGTTTGATTCCATTATATTTCTTTCACATGACATACCTTAAACACAACATATTCAACTTTAAATGTAGTCGACAGATGTATTTATTTCTGAATTGTAATTGTTATTCGCGCGAGCGATAGGAAGTTAGGGATTAAGGGAAAGGAGGTGTCGATGAATATTGATCTTGAATGTTTGAAGATCAAAATGGCAAGGAAAAATTGTGCCAGGCAGTCAATTCCACATTCGTGTTGTACGGCTAAAGAAAGAATCCCTATATTCTTTTCTGAAGCTACTCATTTTAATGTAGACTTGATTTCATTGTCCTTTATTGAGAACTATAGTACCTACATAGAAATACATTTATGAAAAAAATAAAAATTGAGAAAAATAGTTGTTAAAGTAAAACTTCATTAAATTTGACGTGAATTTAAACTCAATGAAACGAAAATGCGTCACGACAAAGAGATTAACATATAAATTATGTGGGATTAAGTTGGTGAGAGAATGAGATTGAATACCTTACACAGTTTTTTAAATTCTAGGATTCATTTTTATGCCGTGCTTGGTCATATGTATTATTACATGAAAACTTAACAATTGGGTCAACTACATGAAAAAAACAGATATCAAATTAAAAATTTAGACGATGACTGATTTTAGGAATAAAATTTTGTTCAGTTTAGTTCACTGAGTTTTAATTATATTTCTGTCGAGCCACTAAATTTAAATATTTCGTCTACAGTTGGCAAGGTGTTCGATTGTATCTCCAATAAATGTACCACACTGTACCACATCGTACTACGTTTTTTTGCAATGAAACCAGTGTCGGTTTAAAATTTTTGGTGGAAATTTCGGTGTTGTACAAAATATTTGGGAAAAAATTATTGAGAAGATTGACATTATTTTAAACTGGGGGGTCACTATAAAAGACAATAATTTGTTACGACACAAACCTGGACAGTAAAGACTTTGATTCTCACGGACAGCTTGAGCATCCTTAACGGAATTAAAAGCGCAAACAATAATTGCTCTACCTTTAATCAAATACGAAGCGTACTACATAATAACATTAGCTTAGCATGGGTACCAGGCCATGCTGGTATTAAAGGAAACGAAGCTGCAGATACTGCAGCAAAAGAAGCAACTCGGTACCCTTGTTTAAAAGAACTACCAAGCATATCCCAGCTCATCCGGAAAATATTCATTGACATTGAAAACGAAGAACTTGCAAGTTCTTGGTTTAGTGAACAAAACTTCCTACGTAAACATCACTCAACACATCTCAGGATTCCATACAGCAAAACACTAACCAGAGAAGAATGTATATCGCTCTTTAGAATCAGAGTAGGAAAAACTCTTTTCTCAAGTCGTCACTACTTTACCAACGACCCCCCGGAGGAGTGTGCAAATTGTAAAGAGGTCCTCTCAATTTGGCATATATTTGCTGATTGTCCAGTCTCTCCACTAACTTCAAATACCGATTCAACGGAAGAAAAACAAAAGCAGCTAGCCAAATTACTTGACCCATCCGATATTCGATGCATTCAGCGTATTAAAGAAGTCACAACTCTACACAACAAATTCAAAGAAATATAAACTATGCCTTCTGCCTTATAGCAAATTTTAACTTTTTTAATTATATGTAGTCTAAATTAAGAAACAAGATAATTATTTATTTCATAATAATTAAACCTACACATATAACATCTAAACGACATCGATGGTCTTGTTGCCCTGATGTCTTACATGTAAATAATAGTTTATAAATTTATTTTGTAAGTTATTTTTGATAAATAAATAAATAAAATAAATTGTTACGACATTAGTACGACTAAGAACTAAGTACTTGGGAAGAGAACTAATTTTTGTGCAATCAGTTTTTGCAATGTTTTAAATAAACATTTCGTACCGCTATCAGCAGATAATAGACTTCCAAGAAAATTGACCCTTTCTACTTGCTCAATTGACACAGGTCCCAAACAAAACCTCGAGTCACTTTTGATCAATGTCTTTCTATTTCTATTATGTAACCACTAAGCTGAAGAGATTGTCACCTCTCATCAAGAAACCAGATATTATCCACAACTTCTAAAGTGGTTAAGCCTTTATAAAAAAAACCATTGTTGTCGGCTATTCGGATGAACCGAAACGGCGGCAGTCATAAGTTCTTCCAACGCCATTACGAAGATACTTTCTCCTTATACTTGATAAGTGTCATGGTGCTCCCTTTTTTCGCTGTTTTGCTTATCAGTGTATTTGAGTCATTTTAGAGGAAAACATGATTTATTCTTCGCCATTCTAAATGAATCAATCAAACCAGGTTCTCTTCTTATCACATATATTCAACTTCATACACAAGATTAATGATTGAGCGTCCCGGCGTTAGGCGTTAACCTCCTTCAAAACACTTTGCCCACATTTACCAAAGAACACCTCATCAAGGACGCATTATCACATCACATTATCAACTCTCTTTGCTATGCTAAACTTTCAATGTTGATTTTTCAAACTACTCACAGAGTCTATCCAAACATTGTCAAGTATCGAAAATACCTAAAACCATCCCCTGCAAAGGACCTATGTCACTCAAATGAAACCCATACAACACGAGACACGATAACGTGGTAGCGGTAAAGATTTACGCATTAGCATCCTGAACAGGTAGTTTAAAGTAAACAGGATTAAATGGCGCAGAAGGATTTTATGATAAACACAGTTTTGTCGTAACGAATATCCTTTCAGTTGAATTTTCAATTCTTCGCATTTCCTCTCTGATGACACATTGCGACACATTGGTAAATCCCACTGGAGTCCTTTCACTCAACATATTACCAATCCAATCTACGCCCGTTGCGTCGCCTTTACTTTATACTCCGCACCATTTGCATAAAGCTCGTTATCCTTTCAACAATATGTGTACTCACGCACAGACAATGAATACACAAACATCGCATGCCCTCGGAATCAATTTTACAGCAACCTCGTTTCAATCTACTCACTTCTCAATGTTATATCGTATTTTCAGGATCCAGCAAAAGGACGAAAAAGAAAAGATCAATATCAACGACGACAGCAACTAAAATCTAACCAAGACGACGCTGACGCCGACGACGACGCCACACAATGAAATTCTGGCTAAAAATATCCATGCTCCTTTGTAGCTTTGGTTTCCTTCGGGAGCTTCGACCCTCTGACTCCTTCGCCACAGAATTCTTGTCGGGTGAATGGCACAATGTAACGTCCGAGCAGGTGAACAAGGAGTTATATCCTTTGGGGATTTATATGAATTTGGGATGGTTGGTCATTGTGCTCCTAGTCACAGACATGCTGAGGTAAGGAATAATTTAAAAACTATACATTATGTCCTGGCAGGACTCTGTTTCTGATCCTGATCCAGGACTGCATCGCCTTATTACGTATTTTCTCAATTTCCTCATATCGTACATTTCCACAATTGCAGATACAAACCGATAATAATCACTTCAGCATTGGCGGGGATAATTCTATGGAGTATCCTTTTGTGGACAGAATCGCTATGGGAATTGCAGGTAAGCATATATACATTTACATAGGACAATCGATTCCTTGAATTGAACATATGCATTGTCGTATGAAGTTTTCATTTTATGGTCTTGGTTCCATCCAGCTTAGATGGCTTTGTTGTTTATATTTATGGGAGAAATGGAAACAGAAGTCTCTGGGTATTTCATTATTTGGATGCAAATCCTTCGAAAAATGAATGAAACTGGCAGTAAATATTGTTGACCGTGCTGATGCATTGGTTGGCCACCACAACAATCTTTGGCTTTCTCGAAATCAACAATTTTGCTTGTGTGTTTGTGTGAGGATAGCAAATTGAGAAGTGTCTTCGTACATTTAAAATAAATTGATTTCTGCAAAAACAGATTCCAAAGTCAGATATCGAATATCTGGCCACATTGCACATAAGGACATTAGAAGTAGGACACATATGGTGGTGTTCATATATTGCATGAAGCAATGTATGTATGAGATTATAATGGAAGCAGTGACAGTGGCAGTAAAAATATATTTAGGAAATTGAGACCTCTACTTTACGGCGTCCTTGCTCAATGTTTGCCCTTTTATCTCCTAGCTTTAAAATTAAGATTGAAAAAATAAATTGAAAAATATTGACGGTCTTTTGTGGTTTTATACGTAAGCTTTTCAAACAAAAAATATCGAACAAAAAAATTGAAAAATGAAAACGGTTCCAGAAATAAAATTCTTCTTTAACAGATAAAAGAAAATACAAAAACATCGATTTAGTGTGTCCTTTGTTCCATTTCCGCTAGTTCATTAAAAAAAAGGCGTGTACCACGCCTAAGGCTTAAAATTTGTACTGGCAAGACAAAACTATTGATATGAACCTAGTGACATTCAATTTTATGCTCGCAACTTGATTCTCACTGCAAAACAACACATAATTTGGAATTTCAAAACAGTGATCGATAAGGGTATTGAAAAAATTTATGCAGATTAAGATTTCTAATCTTAATAAGCCCAAAAAGTGGGCGTATCCTATAACTTAGCATTTTGTTAGCAAAGCATTTGTTTAAAATTTCACCTGCGTTGAGTGCTTTTTGAATGATTTTAACAGAGATAAGATATTTTAAATAATCCCGCCCCCTGTGGGCGTATTGTAAAACTTTGTACAAAAACTCATTCAAGAAATATTTTGGAAAAAAGTCAGGGAAAACTAAATAAATCTTTAGCTAAAGCGTTTTCAGGAAAAAATGAAGTAACTCATAGGTTTTCTCTTACTGTTTTGAGTTTTAAGGAAATTTTTTTTTTCAAAATCGTCGTTCCAGTTTTTTTCAAAAAACCGTTTTTTATCGTTTTTTTTTTTATGAAAAACTTTTCGGAAACATTCAACAAAATTTTTACTTGCGATTATAGGTACTATAAGGCAAGTTATGCATTCGTCAAAAAAAAAAGTTTTGAGATAACAATCAAACATGACATTACGATGATAGAGAAGACGAAAAAAGATGGTCTAAAAATTCTGTCCGTCTGTATGTATGTCTGTCTGTCTGTCTGTCTGTCTGTCTGTCTGTCTGTCTGTCTGTCTGTCTGTCTGTCTGTCTGTCTGTCTGTCTGTCTGTATGTATAGAGACCTACAGCCCAAACGGGTGGGCCGAATTGCTTCAAACTTGGTATATAGACTTTTTTGGGTATTGTACAGAGGGGAAATTTTTTTTTAGCTTAAAAAATAACGGTACCTGCCATACAACCGTTACGTTAAAGCTTAGTTTTCTCAGAAACGGCTCTAACGATTTCGATTTAAGAAAATCAGTGTTGCTTTTTAGGTACGACCAATAATATGACTGAAAAAAAAGTTTTAAAAAATGGCTAAGAACGGTACTCTCCATAGGACCGTTTTTTTTTTGCTCTCGACTATCTCGAAAACGACTCAACCGATTCTTTCAAAATTTCACACACATAAAGCTGTATGTAGCTCAATTTGTATTGCATACCAATATTTTTTTGTATTTTTAAAAGCATTTAAAAAAAAAAAAATTTAAATTAATATTTTGAAAACGGCTTATTAAATTTTTTTCTAAAATTTTTATATAAATGTATTTGCTGAATACCTATGAACTGGCGTTTCTAAATTTTTTTTGAAATTTTTTTTCAAAAAGTTTTTCAAAAAAAACTTTTTTTCTCAAAAACCGCAGATTTTTATAATTTTTTTCTCATAAATTCAAATTTTTCCAAGAAATAAAATGGCGTACTTTTTTTTCAGCTCAAATTAGTTTAAGTATTTATTTAAGAATTTTGAAATTTTTATTTTTATCAAAATCTCAAGCCCCTAAACCACTGTCACTCATTAGAGCAAGTTCGTGCGACCCAGTCGTGCATTTTATTTAGTATGCTAACTTCTAGCACTTTGTAGTTTTATCAGAAAAATAAAATTTAATAAATGGTTAAAATGATTTTGAAAAAAAAAATTTTTTTGAAAAATTTAAGAATTCTTGTTACTTCGTTTTTAACAGGGCTCCAACATTAAAAAAAAATTCATCGACGAAGTACCGTTATAAGACTTTTCTGAAAAATCTATTCCAACCAAAACATAAAGCTTACACAAAAAACCCTATTCAGAAAGTTTTATCAAAATCGAAGGAGCCGTTTTTGAGGAAAAAGCGATTTTCATTAAAAATCATATGGCAGGTACCGTTAGTTTCAGAGCTACAATGTCAATTCCCAAAATTCTTCTGTAGAGCGCCCTATAGACGTTATGTGTACCAAGTTAAGGGCAAATCAGCCCAGATGTTCAGTCTGCTTGTGCCGATATAGACAGACCGAGAAAATTATCTGGCTAACTTTTTTGAATCAGCTATCATCGGAATGTCATGTTTAATAAATTGTCTTTTTCCTACAAACGACTGATTCCAAATACAAAAAAATTGTCGATTCCACGCCATGCTCAATAACTCAGCCCTTCGCAGTCTTCAACTTGAACATAAACAACGCGGTTAATTCACTTTTGACTGGGCTTCATAGCTTTTGGAAGAGGACTCACTTGAGGCCGAAAAACCATCTTAAGCGATGAGGGTAATTTTTAAATAAATGGCTGTGTTACCCATCTGAACCAAAGACTTCACACAAAAGATTTGAGCTATGTATTCTGAATAAGTGGCTGCGCACAATGGTGTAGCTGCAGCAGTATTTCGTAGCACTGTCAAAGTTTATGTCAAAAAGAAAAGCGTACTAAGCAGCATGCACGAATACAATGAAGAAGCACAGAAGTCAAACAAAAATCATGTCTGCCATTTCGTTTGTTATTGTTGTTGTTTGTAGCACGTTTGTGAAGTTGGAGTCGAGTCGACTACTTGTAGCAGGTACTTCACCTACTCTCTGTGCTGCAGCTGCTACTTCACATTGCAGCCGTGCAATACGAATTACGTAAATTTAACTTTGAGAGTGCTTTGTGCAGCTACACCTTTGTGCGCAGCCGAAAAATCCTTACTTAAGATAGAATTTAAGTTTCCGTAGTTCATTTATTACACATTCACTTTGACTTACCCAGAAATTATTACATTCAAACCTTATCCATCGCATTAAGTTAAATATTTAATAAATTTGTTTCCTGTTAATCCCCAAAAAGCAGGCGCACCTAATTTCAAATCTAAATCTTAAGCACTGTACCATTTAAAATTCACTCTAGGTCAGACATCGTTTTTCCATCTTTTTATGACTAATGTCATGTGATTCCAGAATAAAACGTTTCATTTTGCCTAAGTGCCCTAGGCAGGCATTCCTTTTTTCTACATTATCACTCTTCATTAACAAAAACAAAAGCAAAAAAATAAAAGGAATTTATTTAAGGAACAAAGTGCGTGAGAAAGAAAAACCTCATGCAATTACTTAAAACGAAAACAAACTATACTATTCCCCTCATGAAATATGCATAACATGAAGCGAAAGAAATCTTTAAGGATTCTGAATTAACGCGAAAGGAATCTTCTTGAACAAAATGGAAGCAACTACTATACTTCTCACTTCTTGCTTTTATATTTTAATTATTTTTTTTTTGCTTATTACAAAACTCCACCAAGATCCAAGACACAACTACATTTAAAAGCAAAATGTGATTTTATTGCATTTATTGTTGAATTAATTAACATTCAAGGATCTCTTGGAAAAACTTTCATTTTCGCAAGGACAAGAAACACTTTCCGAATGCAAATTTAATGTAAAGCTATAATTTTTCAGTTTTCAAACGCAAATGAAAATGAATATCATTGAAGAAGGATACAAAATGGAAGAAGATAAAATTACAGATTCAATTCAACTTCATATAATTAAATTTTATTAAGTGAAGGCTATGTTGGTGGTTGGTTCTTGGTTTTGTGGGAGGACGATGTCTGTCTATCAGCAAACTTACGAGTAGGTACTTATTGAAGTAAGTTCTTCTTTTGAGGAAGCATTCAGTGTGACAAATGTGTATTACAGAACAGCAGCGACACGTTAACTGTCATTTCAACGAGACTCGAGACACGGTATTCTTCTGTCACTTTCTCATTGTGCGAATCAGCTGTTGCATGAGCTCTTTTTGCTTTGAGCTTTGTGCACACTTACCGTTTTTATTTTATTTAAAAGGATATTCAAATATTTTTAAAAAATAATTTTTAGATTGGACAATTTTTCTATGGACTCTACATGGCAAGTGAGGTTGCATATTACACATACATTTATGCAAAAGTCGATAAGGATCACTATCCACAAGTGACAGGACATACTCGAGCAGCGATGTTGAGTGGAAAGTTTCTCGCTGGAGTTCTAGCGCAGATTTTAAAATCAGCTGATATTATGAATTTAAGAGATTTGAATTTCATAAGTCTTGGAAGTAAGTATACAATTATTTTGATTTTACTACATTGGCTTGAAATAAAAATTAATATTTTGTTATAAATATTTAAAAGTATGTCCGTTTAAATGTAGAATTGAAAGACTTACCTCTTTTGACTGTTTTTATTCCAATTTCAATTTATTAATTTGTATGAATTTAATTTTCTCTCAGAAGAGCCTTCACTGTTCACCTAGAAATAAAATAAAAACCAAATTAACTAAATTAATTTAAGAAATAACGGAGCTCAATTTAAGTGCTACGTGTGCAGAAATAGTGCATTTTTGACTTCTCTACAAAAGCCAACAATCAATTTGTAAAACTCGAATTTCAAATATCTCCCTTTGGTCCCACTTAGAACGTACAATTTTAAGGGTGCAATTTCGACTAAAGAAACTCGTACGTAAAAGGTGTTTTTTTTTTATGTGTGAATTTCAATCTGGCAATACTTTTTTCGGAGTTGGTCTTTTTGGCAGCTTTCACTTGATTTATACTCAGTTTGGTTTGACATTTCATATTAAATAGACTTAGGTACTCCTGAGCAACGTTTGCAAGTCCTGCAAATTTATTACAAAAATAATGGTTCGGTTCGCGCGACGCATTGCGCGCTGCGTCCAATATTCGGCCGACATAATCGCCCAGGAATTTATCAGAGCCAGAGTGAGGGTGTAAGTCACAGGCCCCGGCCCCGCTTAGAGCTTTTGTGCCAAATATTTATTTATTTTTATTTTATTTTCAAATGTGGCCAGTTCTGATCATTGACATGGCCATTCAATCAAGAATGAGCTTCATAACTAAAAAAATTTCTTGTGAAAATTGAAATCAACAGCAATCTCGTTTCGATCAAAATCTGCAGAATTCACATGCGTTGCTCAGGCGTTAGTTGAATTATGATGAAATGGCAACCCAAACTAAAAACAAATCACATATGGCAGATGGCAGATGACAAAATGGCTGTCAATGAAAACAGTGTTGTCAACTAAAAGTTATAAACGTCTAAGAAAAACACCTGTAAAAGTAAATGCAATATCTTATGAAGTGATGTTTCAGTTTGGAACTTCACTGAATTAAGAAAATGGAGTCGTAACTGTAATTGAAACCATAGAGGAATCACATTTCAAAATTTTAAATATGAACGAATTCAATGTTGTTGATGATACAAGATAGCCGCTAAGGCAATGTCAGTCTGGACCACGATGAAAATAGGCTTTGTTCTTTTTGAGGTTTTATTAAACAATAAAAAAGGACTAAAAAGGAAAAAATAATATTCAATACTGTGTTTGATCTTCTCAAGTTTTTTTTTTTTATACAAATCATACACAATTTTACAACCTTTTTACTGTCTGTGTTGATTTTTCTTATCTTCAACTTAATCCTGTTAATTTGTAGTATCAAGTGTGAACGTGACCTCATTGCCTGTCTGATAATTTCTTGCCCTTTATCACGCCAAATTTAGTACTATCCAGATTAATATGACTGCACCTTGCACGCACATAAAAAAGAGCACGCTATGGCATGTTATTTTATTATAAGACATACTGTCTCCTGCGTTATCTCCTGTCAATTGATGACACGAAGCGTAAACGATTTGGTATTGGAAGAACAGACTCCTTGATGAGAAACAAAACACCAACAAAATGAATGTGTTCGATATTTTAATCAACCTGTTATGGTTTGGCAAACTTTCGTAGTCAGATACACACACTACAAAAAGATTCAGAATGCTTTGCATAAAATAAGATCTATGAATTCCAAGAAAAGGATTATAACGCTTTTCAGTGAAACTAGAAAATTAATTGGCTTAAAACTTAGCTACCATTATTAAAAATCTGCTTAAATACCTTAAGAACGCCAACCTCTATAGTTTTCACCAACGTACCGATGTTAAAATAGCTAACCATCCTTATATAGATACCTATTAAAAACTTGGAAATGAATAAAAAAAAAAGAAATATTTAATGCATTTTTTTTTTAGCTCAAATAGTTTCTCTCTTCATTGGCATTGGACTACCTTCAGTCCGGAAAAGCGTCTACTTCTATGCCAGTGAAAACTTTAAGGAACAATCCGGGCAGCAGCAGCAACAGCTTCAGCCGCCATCACCACAAGTACAACTTGAATCAGCCTTCACCACAAATCCACCAAAAGCACAACAACAACAACAACCAACCCCGACAACAGCCCGACCACAGACAACGAAAGGAATCGAGCTGAACACCTCCAGCCACAAAATAATTGCTGCAAATGAAAATGAGGTTAGTTTTACAAAAATAGTTTGAAAAGAGTGGCAGGATTCAGAGGGTGGAGAAGAGTAGTGGCTACCGGCACGGTGCGGCGCGGCATCAGGATATAACAGGACGAACAATGAGCTTATCTGATGAAGAAAAAAGAAAAAAAGGACAATCAAATGGCCCCTATTTAAAGTCCATTTTACCATCCGGTTAGTTTGTTCAGTACCTACGTCCACCTATATGCCACTGCCTCCTCCGCTCCGCCCAGTTTCATGTCCCTAATTTGCATGAATACAAAATGAAATTTCGTCCTTTTTCTCTCTTTGCGATTTTAATAATAATAGGAACCGAGGTTCTCGTGGCAGAATGCGACACATTTATTGGGACTGCACGTTATTAGCGCCTATTCACAGCCGGTTGTGGTGCAATGGAGCATCTGGTGGGCTTTGGCTACATGTGGCCAGTTACAGGTAAGGACAACAAAAGGATATTCTCCTTTTTTTCTAGTTCATAGGTTGATAAGATTTATTTATGTTTGGTGGATGGCGAAATTGGTTTTACGCACTGCCACAATAATTCACCGGAACAAAAAAAAAAACGGGAACAATGCAAACAATGAAATATGTAAATTTTATTTTAACACATTTTTTATGTGGGGGGTGGGGGGATTTTTCAGAAGGACTTCAGAGTCAAACTGGGAATGTAACGGAATTCGACGATAAGGCGGCTAAAAAAATGCTGAAAACAATGATCATAAAATATTTCTTTCTCTCGTTTTTCTGTCTCCTGATGGTATGCATGTATTTTCTTTCGCCCTTTTGTTTTGGGGGAGGTTTTAAAAAATAAGGGTCTTGTGGTTTGCCCTTTAACAGCCAACGGCGCGGCGGCGGTGTTGAAGGGTATATTCACAAAACCGATAAAGAGGCTCCATGGAGCAACTTTATATTAATCGGCTGAACTTATTCATGGGAAATGATTTTATATGTGCCACGGAAAATTGAATCAGAGGCCGTAAAATGTGGTAAAGTCATTTCAAAAGTTCGAAAATGCTCTTTTAGGGCTTTTAGATAAATTAAAAGATATTTTGCTTATAAAAATAATTCTTCAACCAGAAAACTGAAGTACTGAAGTGAGATTATCGATTGAGAATTCTTGGAAAGAATCAAAAGTCTTTGGAAAATAGAATAATTGTAATCATTGCTAATCCATTTGCGAATTGTGTGAGGCACGGGCACGTGAAGTAAAGGTACCTACAAGGAACAATAGGCTAAGCTTTCTATGGATTCTCTGTTGTGTGGCTTTGTGAAACGTTTCTATGACGAAAGATAGTTTATTTCTTTTTAATCTTTTGTGCGTTAAGTAGGAATTTCTTTCTTTCTCTCGCAAATGGAAAAAAAGTAATTATTGCCTTCCATTCAAAGAAATTAAAAAAAAAACAATGGCAACTCTTATTAATGGTTCCAATGAAACACAGATTTTAATAGTCTAGAGGGATTTTAAGACTTGAAAATAATGGCGGTCTGGTCATCAGTATAATTATGAGATTGAGAAACGAAATGCATAAAATATAATACGAAGTCTTGGAAATATTTCAATAAACCAAACGAAATGTTTTTGACGGTTTCATTTAAAATTAAAGTTGGCCGTAAGCCCTCCACTAAGTGCATTTTTTTTTATTTGATGTTATAAGTAATTATTCATTCCACTTTAAAATATTAAAAACACTTACGATTCGTTTCAAACAAAAATCGATTGAAAATTTATAAAAAGTTTTTATGTTTCTGTATTAAGGTGTTTTTAGTACACACTTAATCAAAATTGGTAGTAAGCGAGGCAAACAGGGAATTTAAGGGATACCTTCTTTGTGTGAAACACATGAAAAAATCCTTAAAACTGTTTGAGCCGTTCGACATATAAATACAAAGGTCAAGGGTTAGAGATAAAGAACTTTAAGTTGACAGCACTCTTTTTACTGAACGCAATTTTGTCATCTGCCATAAGATTTATTTATAGTTTGGTTCACCATTTCATCATGAATCAACTGACACCTGAACAACGCATGCGTTTTCTCACCACGTTTACTCTAAATGATAATACTTCTCATCTGATACGTTGCACAGTGAGCTATTGCTATTGTAGAGCACAGCATCGAGGAAGACCCAAATAAGGTCATCCGTCATCGTGCGCAGCAATCTGTGTCCTTTGCTCTTATGGTAAGATTTACGGAAAGAAATTATTTTCCTAGGTTTCAAAATTCATCTCGTGCATGAATTAAAGCTGCACAACCATATGAGCACGGAGAGGCATAGCGCTAAAAACGAGATTACTGCTGATCCCGATTTGAACAAAAAAAATTTGTTCAGTGAAGAAGGTAATTTTTAGTTGAATGGTTTCGTCAATAAGCAGTACTGCCCCATGTAGAATGTAGATAATCTTCAAGCCATTGTTGAGACGCCGCGCTATTACATCAAGAACATTTGACAGTGTTTTTAGCTTTATTGTGGAAGATCATTGGTCCTTACTTCTTTAAAAACTATTCGGGCCAGAAGTTTGCTGTCAATGAAGACCGTTATAATCTCAATAAACAATGACTTTTTCGTTCCTGAATTGAATAATTTTGATGTGATTTGAACAAGATGGTGCAACATGTCACACAGCGCGTGCCAAAATTGACTGTTGAAGGAATCGTTTAGTGTCAATTTTGGTGCAATTAAAACATTCTATCTGTGTTTTATTTCATTTTATAGTTCTATGCCTCTAAAAACAGTCTTTAGAATTTAGTCAACAAAAGACGGATCGGAGGAAATTCAATATTGAAATAATTTAACAGGCCCACCACGTATTTATCAAATTTGATTCAGCTTGAAAACGTTTTTCAAAAAAAATTCAAAAACGACAATTAATAGGTATTCAACAAATACATTTATTAATAATTATTGAAACAAAATTTAATGATTTTGAAATATGCAATATGAGTTAAGTTACCTACACGATATGTGTGAAGTTTTGAAAGAATCGGTTGAGCCGTTTTCGAGATAGTCGAAAGCAAAAAAAAACGGTCCTATGGACTGTAAAAAAAAATGTCATCCATATGATTGGTCGTACCTGAAAACCTTCACTGATTTTTTAAGTCAAATTCGTTAGAGCTGATGTCGAGAAAAATAAGCTTTAGCGTAACGGTTAAAGGTATGGCAGGTACTGTGATGCTTTTTATTACGAGGCTGAGGTGAGCTCGTCGGTGTCCAGAGTTTTTCCCAAATAAAAGTCGAAAAATTGGGTAGGAAGTTCAGAATTCCTTTAAAAACATTTATTTATTGTTATATAACAAATAACAGAGTTTGTTTAATGTCTTCTTTTCATTGATTACAATATTGTTTATTATTAAAATAATTATTCTCTTTTTTTTATTTGATTACAATATTGTTTATTATTAAAACAATTATTCTACTCCAAATTCTAAGAAAACAAAGTATTTCGTATACGGCCCTGTATTAGTTAAACTTAATTCTTAAAATAACTGACATGGTATTTCATATACGGCCCTTGTAAATCAATCAAGGGATAAACGGTTGGAGTGAAAACCCCGGCCCTGGCAATGCAAACCAAGGATAAGCGGGTGATCGGCTAGCAGTAACCTCTCGGCCCAAGCTATACGCCGGAAGGGGGTAGAGCAAGGGAAAAACGTTTGGGGTGAAGCCCCGGCCCTGACTATGCAAATCAAGGATGAACTGCTGATCAGCCGGCAGTGGCTTCTCAGCCCAAGCTATATGCCGAAAGGGGGTAGAGCAAGGGATAAAGCGGTTGGCGGTGTTACACCAAAACTTAATTGCTACTAGAGCAATGGTCACTTCACCTCTTAAGTACGCTTGATTGGTACTACCTTTTAATTAACTATATTAATAGTCCACGGCAGGCTGGCAAAAGACAATTTTCGTTACCCAAATCACCTCGATAAGTCATAATATGCTACAACAGCACAATGTGAATTGTAATGAGGAGCGTAAATATTTTAATATGTATAATTACGCTATGCAGTCAATCATACACACTGTGCTTGCATGAAGCTATTAGTATGTATTCCTACGCTATGTAGTCAACCAGACACACAGTGCATGTAGGAAACTGGTTATTTATGAGAGGAGAGTGGTGGGTGACAGAACTTGATTGAATACTGATGACTTTGATTGAATACTGATGAATGGTTTGGTCTTGTGATGGTCGGTCGGCGGGGAATAGGCGGGTCTGCACTAGCAGTCGGTGGTCGGTCAAAAACGATTTAAGTGATGCTGCCGTCGGTGTTTGCTCGTTTTGCACGTACTATGGGGCGGGAGTGCATAATATTTCATAAAATTGTGTAACGCAGAATACTTCGTTACAGTACCGTTATTTTTGAAACTAAAAAAATTCAATTTCCCCTCTATACAATGCCTAAAAAACTCTTTATACCAAGTTTGACGCGATTCGGCCCACAAGTTTGAACTTTGGGTGTCTATACAAACATACGGACAAACAGATGGACGGAATTTTCAGACCCACTTTTTTCGACTTCTCTATCATCGTAATGTCATGTTTGATTGCCTTGATGGCCGGTGGCAACTAGGTAGACCTCTGTTTCTGATGGAGCGGTTAGTTGGCTGGCAATGTGATTCGGATCACAGCAACTCAATCCAGTTTATTCTTTTTGACTTTGCACATTATCTGTCAAAACTGAAGAAAATGGTGGCCACAGTGAACATAAACTTGTTGAATTTAACATGACTAAACTTAGGATATAGCTGTTACCTTTTTGATTTTTGATCTGAGGTAGAAATTTCCATGTCCTTGTTGTACATATATTCGGAATCAAAGACACACCTTAGCTTCTGCCCGAAACGGGTCTTTGATAGCGGCGGCGGTCTACGGTTGCTTGAAAAAATGGAAAGAAGAATCAAGGAGGTGCCGTAAGTAAAAGAGGAAGTTTACAATGTTTGGAATTGAAAAAAAAAAATTCCAAATGTTCGTTCAAATTGTTCATAAATTTCAAAACTGTCCTTCAAAACAACCCTCCAAGCCCAAATAAGTAATTGTTGTCGTTCCACAATTTGACTTTAACCTTGCCCTAATACATCATCCTGCTAATTCCAGAACAATTCTTTGGCTTACCCTGACTACCCCCGATAATAATCAAAAGCAAATTTATTACGTCATTCTGGATAATCTTAACTGAATCCAGAAAAACAATTTCTGTTAAGAAACGAAGTCCCCTTGAAACCAAAAATAATCATCTTTGTGTTACAAGGAACAAGACAATGACCTAACTAAGGATGTGTATATCCTTCTTCCATAATTTCATAATAAGAACAGCAGCCATTTCTGTTCCACATCACCACCGTAGACCGTAGACCGTAGACCGTAGAGCATCGCATCGTTGTAACTTTTGTATATTGAGGTTAATTGAAGTGTTCACTTTTTTCGTTGTCTACTTGGGATGATGAGCAACACGCCCACAACAACCAACACTAGCAAGAGTAATCTCCATTGGGATGTAAAGTATAATCTTGAACGTTGAGCGTGTCTTACATCGTGATGCAAGGACATACAAACTCCTCCAAATGAAATGAAGCAAGGATCTCTCTTGTAGCCAAGGGTTACTCTAGCTTACAAAGGACATAGAAGACATATCAACCACGTTGTGTATTTCGTCCTTAGAAGAGATGATGTTTCCTTCACGAGTCATAAAACTTAGTTCGTTAAATGGAGGACTTTGGGTTACGTGGCACGTGAGCACAGAGATTTCGTTGGACAGATATAAATCAATGTCTTCTTTTCATCCAGAGATGGTGTTATAGTGTCCTTTGGACAACTATGGTATAAAGGACATGAAGATACAGGTGAAGCTAAAGTAAAAGAATGTAATCGAAATATATTTCTGAACAAGTTCTTGTGTTTGAGGCAAGGACAGAGTGGCAATGTGATACGTGATATTATTTTTCTAAGGACCCATCTGCCTGGCATTTCAATGGAGTGTTTCTAGTTTCGTTTGATAACTTTTATTTTGTTTTGTATTTGAAAAAAAAAGACCTGGTTACCAGTATCCCTGTGCACAAGTTGATTGTGTGGTCTTCCAAGATTGATGCAAAAAAGATCAAACTCTTATAGCGGATTAAAAACTTTGATGTGGACATCAAAAGTTAACGAGCTTGATTTTACCTTTTGAAGAAAGATACAATTTTTTGCAGATACACGACTGAAAATATCGATAAAATAAAAATATTATCATCGCCTTGTGATTTTATTTCTCTTCATAATGAACTGCTTAAACATCATTTGTCTTAGCCAGGCACTTTGGAAAATTTATCATATCAGAAAAACCAATTTCATCGAAATCCCATTAACATTCAAAATTCGATTACGATGTTTTTTTTCTTCTTCTCATTCATCGTTTCATTAAAATAAGACCAAAAAAGACGTAAATCAAAGATTATATCTGCTCTCTGCGACACAAAACACAATTTTATGGTCCTTTTCGCTTTCGATAAAAACAGAAGATACATTTATAAACAAAAAAGAGATATACACCATTCCTGAAAGGACTGAAAGGAAGCTAGAAACAGAATCACCCACAACTCCAAATATTCCCCAACACAAATGGAGTATCGTTAAACAAAAATCTACCCGCAGTTATAAATGTTGTTCACTCCAAAAAGGTCCTGTCATCGCATGAAGGAGACCAACAAAAAAAGTACTTTAAAATATTCATTCCACCATATTTCAAAAATCCGAAATCCTCTTTGAAACGCGTTTGTAAATTGCAAACACATTAAGCATCCTGATTTTGGATTCACTTGGGTTGGTGTATTAGTTTTGGACACGTAATCACTTCCCTGTTTTGCCACATTTGCTGCTCCTCTTAGATTTGAAAACCAAACCAACAGATTGGATGAGAATGGAATAGAAATGAAATAATCCAACTATAACGCCATAAATCCATGTCAAATCCATACCAACAAGAGGGACAACAAAAACAAAGGCGCAGAAAATTGGAATCACGATTCAGTTTTCATGTTTGATAAAATCTTATATCCTTCAACTGGAATACAGAGTAGAGCCACGAGGACCATCTCTGCCCGCACCCGCACTCCCTCCAACCAAACCAAAAATGATGAGATTCCTTTGACTTGAATCTTGTGACAGGCAAATTTTCAGCACTCATGCTGATAATAAGCTGATTGCACTGCTGTGGATTGGTTTGGAGGGAATCACGGAGACAAATTATGGATTCAATTAGGAATACTATCAACACCATACATCATTGCTCTTAAGGTTAAGTACGGCAATCACAAAAAAAAAATAAGTATATGTCGAAGGTTTTTTTTCGAATTGTGAGAAAGCTTGCACAAATCTTGAAGTAAGCTCTAGAAAAAAGGACCGTGGTTTTCCATGAATTATTGTTCAAAAACAACATCTTAAAAATTACGGTCCTAATAAATTATAATTACCTTTCACATTATAATTAACACTAAGTTGTGGTAGGGCAAATAAAAATTCATTTGAAGAACATTTTCCACATAAAGGCTCATTCTCGATAAATCTGTTATCTGTGGCTTCATTCATAGTGAGCTTGCTGGAGGCTTATTTTCGGCAACCCTTTCATATTAAGGCTCATCATGAGTAAGAATGTCATCTCGAGACCCAATGTTAATAAGCCTACCATGTCCCTGCGCTTTCTCGATAAGTCTCGCATCTCAAAACCCATCCTTGCTCAGCTCCAAATTCCAAGGTTGATTTTTGGTGAGCCTACAAGCTACAACCTCCAGATTTACTTTTGGCACTTTTGACATTTTCTGGCTTATTTTTGGTGAGCCCTGTATATGAAAACTCATTCTCAATTAGCCTGCCTACTTAATAAACCCCACATATCGAGGCTAATTCCTAGTCAGCTTGCCATTTAGAGACTAATTTTTGGCTAGCCTGCTACCTCGAGTCTCATTCTCAGTAGGCTTGATATTCGAAAACTCATTCTAGACTAGGCCTTACATCTTAATGGTCATTTTGGGTGAGCTATAACCTTTGGTAAGCCAGCCATTTATAAGTTTATGTGTGGTGAGTCCTTCATATTGAGGATCATTCTTAATAAGTCAATGATCTCGAAAATGGTTGGTTTGCCCTACATGTTAAGTCATATTCTCGTTAAGCCTACCATCTCCATGTCCAGGCTCATTCACGATAGGCCTATCATATTAAAGCTCATCTATGCTAAGCCCCCCATTTCGAAGTTCATTATTAGTGAGCCTGTTGCATCAAAACTAAAGCTAGAAAATTCAGAAGGCCTCACTCTCGGTAAGAGTCACCTCAGAAGACTCAATCTTGATCAGTCTATAATCCCAAAACTCATATCTGGGCACATATCAAACCCATAAGTCGGAGCTAGTAACCTTCAGACTTAACCTCTGTAAGTCTGCCATCCCTTATTTAAATTTTGATGAATCTCGCATTTCAAGGCTCGTTCTCGAAAATTATTGTGAGTTAGGCCGGTAAATCTGCCGTCTCCAGGCTCATTTTTGGTAAGCCTACCATGTCCAGGATTGTTTTCGATAAACCTGTCTTTCCCAAGACTCATCCATGCTGAGCCCCGCATTTTGAAAATCATTGTTAAGAAGTCTTTATTCTTGAGACTCATTGTTGGTAAAGCCGGCATTTCAAGGCTCATTTTTTTTAAGCCTGCTATCTTTAAGCTCATTATTAGTAAGACTGTCATGTCCAGGTTCATTTTTGGTAAGTTTCAAATATCAAAACTTTTTCTTAATAAGCCTCGAATCCCAAGCCTCATCCTCGCTTAGCCTTACATCTTAATGCTCTTTTTTTGAGAGCCTGACACCTCAAAGCTCGCCCTGGTACGTCTCTGCCATCTCTTAACTCATTTTTGGTGAGCTCCACTTATCAAAGCTCATTCTTGAGGAGCCTACTTTCTCGAGACTCATTGCTGGTAAGCCTGCAATCTTCAGACTTATTCTTAGTTAGTTCACCATATATAGCCGTGGAAAGCGTATGATTTTAAGACTTATTCCTTTTAAGTCTGCCCTCTAAGCCCTAGTTCGTTGTAAGTCTGATTATGTCCTAACTTATTTTTCTGAGCCCCGAATTTGTAGGCTTGTTCTTGGTATCCCCGCACGTCAAGTCAGGCTTATCTAAAAGTTCATTCTGTATGAAACCTTAACATAAACAAGCAATGTTTACTCCTCCACGATCATTCTTAGTAAGTCTTAAGGCATAATCCTGTTAAGTCTGGTATTTTTAGACGCGTTTTTGGTGACCTTTCGCCATTTCCTGGTTGGTTTTCCATTAAAAATAATGCACAATAATGCACCGTTAGCGGTTTTAGACGTTTATTGGTCCAAATAATTGTTGACAAAAAAGAGTTCTTCGTAATTTTGGGATAACAAGGCGTCTTCCTGCTTTTCGATTGCATTTTAATGTTTTTTTTTTTTATAAAAATTCCTATATTTTTTGATTTCCTTTTTAATATTTCAAAAATTCATCCAGGTCGTGTCATATGTGCAGTTCCTTTGGAAAGAAATCGATACGAACCATCAAAGTGCTTATAATGGAGCCACTGACGCAATTGCCACTCTACTTGGTGCCGCTGGAGCTCTTGCTGCTGGATTTTTCAACAGCCATCGTTATCAAAGATGGAATTTGTGGATTCTGACAATTTGTTCCTTGTTCGAAGGAGTGCTCCTTATATGGGCTGCCACAACCAATTCAGTGTGGGTTGCATATGCCATTCACATTGTCTTCTACATTGTGTATTTTTTCTTGGTAACAATAGCAAGGTACGTACCGCACTAACATAATATCGTCCTTTATACATAAAATTTTGTACATGCTTGGTGAGTGGAGTGATTTGAAAATAATTGGATTTCCAGGATGATTATGTAGACGTGGTATGTCAATTTGGGTTTTTTTTTTTTTTTGAGCTTAGAGGAGAGAATTTTGTGCTGATTTGTTGTGATTGAGAGTTATTAAATTTTTTGAAGGATAATGTATTTATAAGGTACGAGTACTTCTTCAAGAAATTCGCATTATTTAACCTGTTTAGAATCGGGACGTCAAAGATAATTTATACAAAATTATATGAGCAAATATTTAACACGAATTTAAGTTTAATGTTGTATGTAAAAGTTTATGTGGTTTCCTGGGAAAACCGCGTTTTATTACCACACAAGGTCTTCAAGTATTGAACCACCTTTTTCCCATTTCAAAAAAAAATTTATGGACACAAGTTACTTCTATTTCTATTAAATGATTTCGGCTCAGATAATTTTTTTTTTTTATTAATTAAAATTGTTGGAATTTTTTTTAACTTAAGCCTTTTGGACTCAATAATAACCTTGTTCTTGTCATCATAGAGTAAGCCCACGTCTGTATTTGGTTTGAATATTCTGAATCACTTGATGAAAATCTATGATAAAGTTCGAAATAAAACAAGTCAAAAGAAAGAGAACATTGCCCATGGGCTTCCAAAGAGACAAATCTTAAAAAAACAGTTAATAGCCAAGAAGTTTATCTGGTTAGTCAGCCGTGTCCAGACCCCAGATATTTTATATGAGATATCGTGGTCACTGATGGAATAATATGTTGTGCTCATGAAAACTCCCTTTTCCAACTGCAGAAAAGGACTGGGACTGTTTAGAGTTATTCAAAATAATAATTTGCTCTTTTTGTAGGGACCATTTTACATAAGAGTTTTCCTTAAGTTTCAAAAACAAAACATTTTCAAAAAAAATTTAAGTAGCAGCAGAGGAAATTTTTAAGATCAATTATTCCTCTTGCTGTAGCTATGTAAGACACAAGAATATGTGAAACGTATATAAACCATTGAAATCTAATTTCGTGATAAAATGAGGTATGCCATGTCCATTTCTGTATCCCTGAAGTTGTGTGTCAAAAGTATTTTGATGTTCGGTTGAGAAGTAAATCTCTGAACTGCGCTAAGTGTAAGTCCACATAAATTTTACATATATAATGTCGCCTATAAAATTTTATAGGCTGTTCTGTGATTTGGCCAGTATTAGTTTGGATTCAGGCCAGATAAGTCAACCATCCAACCGAATTTTCACACTTTCACAGATTTAAGAGAAGCCCCCAGAATTCTAGATCGATAATCACTACCTCTTCATCGATTTTAAAATCGTATATAGTGAGCTATAAATATAACCATGTCACTACTCGGCATCCTTGTTAAACTCAAGGTTCGTAAGAACACACCAACGACTCTTTTGATGTCGAGAAAGGCTTAAGACTAGGCAATCGTACGCCACTCGCATGTGAAACCAGCAGCAGTACGATTTTTTTATAGATCCGCTCAAATATTTGGCATTATTGATGATATTGACGCTGTCAGTGGTGCGAATTCGAACTCGATAGACAGACAGACAAAATTGTCGGATCCACTTTTTTAGGCTTCTCTATCATCGTAATGTTATGTTTGATTGTCCAAAAAAAAAATTTTGTTTACAAATGCATAACTTGTAAAAAATGTCAATGAAGAGATCGGTCGGAAAATCACTCTCTCAATCGCTGTTTCTTCAGGCTTAAAAAGCATCTTAGCAACGAAGCCCTCTCTCAAAGGACCATGGAGAAAATATACAAAACACAAATCATTCAGTCCTGTCTTACGGGACAGAAGCGTCGCTTCGCCCATGATAAAACTGGATGAAAAGCGGCTTAGATACTTTGAGAGAAAAATTCTTCAGGTGAAATTAGGTCTTTCATGTGTATCAACAGAGTATAGAGTAGAATATTCAGTGACGAACTGTACACTGTACAGGCCATACAGTGACATTGACCAGGTCAAATAGCAAAAAAAGTTAGCCGTCACAAGACGCCCGGTAGATGTGAAAAAATCAAAATTCATAATTTTTAAAAATCATCAAAGAAAATATTAAGTGAACATTTTTTTAATAATTTAGTGTTGCGTTAATAAAATCAATATGTGTATTTGTGTCATTATATTATTATATGTAATAACAATTATTAGAGATTATATTCATTTATAAATAGGACCAACATTTTCCTCAAGCCACCCATCAAATCCCCCCACCACCGCCATACACCTAGCCCACCTGCAACTACCAACCAACCATCCATTTTTGACAATTTTTTCCTCACCTTCCCCATACCAAATCCCACCAAGCAGCAACCACCCACAATTCCCCCCCCCCCCCTAATAACCATCAACCGCAAACGCCAACTCTTAACCAACTATCCACCATGTTTGTTAATTATGTCTCACCCAACCCCCTTCACCCCACCTACAACCAACCACCCACAATTTGTATTAATATCCCCCCCCCTAGTAACCATCAACCTCAACCGTAAACTCTAAACCAACTATCCACCATGTTTTTAATTTTGTCTCATCCAACCTCTTTCGCCCTCCTCAAAAACCAGACCACCCCCACCAACACCACCTTCAACCACCAACCAACCACCCGATAAGTTTGACAATTTTTTCTTCAACCCCCCCCCCCTAACTACACCAAACCCCACCAGTAACCACCCAACCCACCTTCAACCACCAACCAACCACCCACCATTTTTGTCAACTTTTCCTCATCCCATTTTCCTCCCCAACCCTCCAACCAAATCCCCCTACCAGTAACCAACATAACCTACAACCAACCACCCACCATTTTTGACACCCAACACCCTCCAGTCAGATTTTGAAAAATTTATCGAGCGTCATGCCATTTTTCGTGACGATTAAGATCTATTTTACTGCCTAGGTGCGCTAATATATGTTTCACATAAAAAAAAAAAAAAAAAACGACTATGGATAAATAGAATACACACTACCCCCTCGAGAAAATTTTAAACCAACGCGGTACTGAGAAACCCCATCTAAGATGGCGCGATCAAGTGGGGGACGATACCTCAACCAACTTGACGTGCGTATGTTGGTAGAAGTCGTGGTTCTGATGCGCCACCTTAAGTCAGTGAGTAAGAAAGACTGCTTTGGTAGCATTTTAAAGATACTATACTGCCTCTCACACCCTGTTCAAAATAATAAAATCTCATTCTGTCTAGTGAATAGATACATGCAATTCATCAATGTGCATGAGACTCCTCGATAACACTGATGACTCAAGCGAACTTAAAAATAATCCGAAAAATTTTAAGTCAGCTACTTTTTCTTGATTGATATGAGGAACGGGTCCTTTCGAAAAGATTCAAATACGATTGTTTATTAAAACAACCCTCAATTAGTCACTCAAAAAAATGCTCTTGCAGCAAGTCTCGATTCAAGAACTAAAGTTTTAAATTTCATAACAAAGTCCTGAAACATTTTTGAAAAACTTCTCTTAATACACCTTATATATGAACTTGTATCTCACGAAACAATAGACAAAGAACTAGGAACTAAGTGCCTTATAAAATAAAAAATAATTTAATTATTTCTTCCTCCTCTAACCCCGAAAAGTAATCAAAAATTACAAAACTCTTAAACTAAACCATTCAGAATATATAAATACTAAATCCTGCAAAAGGAGAGTTGCATAGTACAAAAAGACACACCTTATCTGTTGCCACATCACATATGAGTATGTTCAAATGTTCATTGTTAAAGCAAAATTTAAAGGACTTGAGTGGGTATTCTCGTTTACCTGTAAGAGTCGTTGTCATCTCTTTTAAGGATGCTTCCGGGCAAGCTGCTTCTAAAGTATATGTATTCATCAAGTTGAGGATTTTGTTTTGTAATCTTTTTTGCTCTGAGAATTGAGAATACAATTTTAATGCATACCAAAAAAGCAGGACCTTTCATAAGGAATTTCCGGGAACAATTTGATAAAATACCTTCGGGATGATGCGATGGTACAAAATGAATATTTAAGTATCTACCTTCTTAATGGAATTCCTTCTTTATAAATCCACAAAAATTCATTTGTTTATTGTTTTTCGTTCCAAATTCCAAACATTTTTAATGGTTCAGTTGTCCTTTTATTTAATTTTTTTTTTTTAATTTACAGTGCAATTGTTGCTGAAAATCTACTCGAGGACAGCTTTGGATTAATCTTTGGCATCAATACGCTTGTAGCACTTGGGATGCAGTCCATTTTCACAGTGGTAGTCATTACGGAGAGTGGTTTCAGTTTGCAGCCTCGAGGGCAGTTCCTGGCATTTGGCGGTTACTTTGTTGTACTTTCAGCTTTGTATTGTCTAGCTGGGATAGTGCTGTGTTTTAAAAGCAATTTAAAAAGTTCACGGTGAATTAAAAAAAAAAATTAATCCATGTTCTTCTTTTTTATTATTATTTATTTAGCAGCTCTAAGCGAAATTTAAAAAAAAAAAACCTAAGTGTTCTTTGTAGTATACAAAATACGTTTTTTAAATTTGTGTAATAAAATCAAAAGCATCGCGTCGGGGAATTTATTTATATTTTTTTTTGTACCTGAAAATAAAATGGTCCGCCAAAAGGTAAATACGAAAAATTTAATTTGATGCTCCAGGTATTTATGGCCAACGAAATTGGTTTTAGAATTTTTGATTAAAACTGTGTAACTAGCTCTATTTACACATTGTGCACAAAATATGCCTCAGCATGTGGCTGTATTTTTATTTATAACGGGAAATTTATTTATGATATGCCTGATAAATTAAAATGTTTGCTTTTTGATAATTCAAAGCCAATATTGATATTCGTTCAAAAAAATAAAAAAGCATTATTTTTGATTTTCAAAAAAGTGTGCACGAGTTCACTGTGGCGTATACTTGTTTTTTTTTTTTTTTTTTTTTTTTGATTAATTCAATTTTTCTACCCAGATGTGATAAACAAGGAAAAAAGCATATTTTTGATGTTTTGATATACAAAACAAATTGAATGTGTTACTAATTTAAACAAGAACGTTTGACATTTAACTTTTGGATATTTGTGTTTCGAAAGCATAAAGGTGAGTAGACAAATAAAAGAACAAATATCGGTAAGTTTTTCTTGTTTTTCTGGATCGGAATTTAAAAAGTATTTAAGGGTAGTCTACCTTTTTTTAAAGTACGATGAATAAGGGTATAGCGTTTCAAACAAATTCACAATCGAATTTATAATAATATAGTTGGGATTGCAGCAAATTGGCGCTCAACGTGGGGAATTTTCTAATGAAAACAAATCTTTTATAAAATCCTCGTGTTTGCAAATAGCATTCGCATTGTAGTAGTACATATTTTTGACATATTAACATAACCATTAGTTTTATACTATTTTCCGTATTTCCAAAACTAATGGCATTATTATTATTCCTGAAAAGATAAGGTCCAGAATCGAGTCTTTCATGAAGAGAGTGCAGATCATATGTCGATAACATTAACACCTTAAGAATAAATCTTTGAGCAATTGCGAGGTGATCTAGAGATCTTTATATTGATGCTAGAGTAATCCCTAATAAAATTGTTGTCATTATAAAAGAATCTTACAACAACGGAAGTTGTTTTGTTTTGCACAGTAGACAGCTTCCCAATGTATTTGAATGGCGATACAGGGTTTGAGACAGGGTGAATGAATTTCTCTCACGGATTTTGTTCTACTTGCCAATGATGATGTTATGACTGCCATGGTGGGTGAAAATGAGAGCCTCGGGTATTCAATGGGATGATCACCGTTTCACAAGTTAATCCAGTTCAGTGTAATCATCTATCACTCATTGGTGGAACAGACCTGGATTGCATTGCAATAGAATAATAAAGCTTGTAGTGCTTTTGGAATGCTTTCTTCCAGTGTTACAAAAATGCGCTTCTATATACCTCTGTAATGTGGAAATGTGCTCTGCCAACATTTCGATTGTTGTAAGGTTGTAAGCCTTTGTCAACCGTTGTCTGTGTTATATCCCAAAGATCCTCTGGCCACAGACCACATCCAACAATGAACTGTGGCTTAGGATTATATATTTTTTTGATATCAAGCAAAAAAAAAGTGGCGCTGGATTGGCCAGACACTAACAAAATCTGATTACAACATAGCAAACCAGTGTTTTTAATGAAATCCGTAATCCTCAAGGTTTTTGAATAGGAAGACTAGAAAAACATGGAAATAAACGGTCATTAAGGAAGCTCAGTCTCAGAATTTTCGGTCATGGTCACAGCTGAGGTATCGTAAAAACAATTGAGGTATATGGAATGGTTTGGTTCAGGAAGAGTTGAGGTGTTACTTCTAACAACAAGTTCCGGAAAACAAGAAAAGAAAAAAACAAATTTTTAACCGATAACAAAAAATCGAAAAATCTTAAAATTGGGAAGAAAAAACCTTAGCAAGTCCAGGGGTATGGTTTCACTTATTTATAACCTTATTGATATTCAAAATTTTGAAAAACTTTTTTTCTTGATTTTTAACGGGTAGGGGAGAGTGGAGCAAGAAGGACCAGTTAAGCTTTAGATGCTTCAAATTTTTTTCTATTTATAAAAGAGAAGTAAATATTTTTTCAAATAATACTTTAACCTTAGAACTTCATCAAAGTAAACAATCAAATTAGTTGAAAAATTGTATATATCATCCCGACAGTCTCTTTTGCAACACTTAAAACAAGAAGGTCCTTTGAACTACGTGCTGGTTCTATTTTCCCCATAAGAAGTTTTTTGCAAAACATATTTTTATTTTTCTTAATATTATTTATTTACCTTTACTTCCAGCCGTTAAAGTAAACACTTACGACCACAAACAATACGAAATGGACAAAACGTTCGGGATTATCAACCTGTCGTCTTGGATGGGTTTAACAATTTGGAAGTTTTTATAAAATATAGTTCGTTTTCAAACTTTCATTATTTAAACCGCAACGAACTTCAGTTTCTCAATGAAACTAAGGGATGTGTTGGGAAAGTAGGTTTTTTCTAATTATTAAATATAAGTTGGAGCCAGGAATTATGGTAAACATCGGTTTGGTCTTTTTTGCAATGTGCTTCTTCTTGCCCCACTCTCACCTAGCTAGGTATTTAATTTTCTAAATAAAATGTATCTTTCCAATTTTCTTGGAAACGGGTGGATTGATTTTTTTCAACATTTTTTTTCAGATAAAAACTTCATAATTGCCATATACTCGTATGTATATACTCGAACAAACTTCAAAACTTTTTTCGAAAATTTTATAAGAACAACATTTAACAAACAAATAAAATTGTCGAACGATTTTCAATATTTGTTTTTCTAGAAAAATATTTCGCAATCATATATTATTGAATACTTAGTTAATTTAAGACAACTCTAAGACTTTTAAAAAAGTTAAAGGTTTTTCAGGGGATTTCTTCTTTATTTTACAAATACAAAAAATATTCGGAAGGGACATGAAAACAAACTCGGAAAAATTCAAATCAAACAAGAAAATCTTCGAAAATTTGTCCATAAAATTTAAACAGTTTTCAATACAGCAGTATAAACTTTTGTATTTTTTTTTTTTTTTGAAGTATTTTACAAGCAAATGTTTATAAACATTTGTTTGTAAAATACTTTTCCATTCTGAGCTTAATATATGCGGTGCCATTCAGTCCCGTTTTTCCACGCATTCATTGCAGTAAACCCGATTGCAGGAAAAAATAAAATAGTCCTGCCAACACACTAAAGCGTCTCAAATATCTACCCAAGGACAAACTACCTTAAATTTAAAGAACGATTAAATGATTCGACCGTTTCTGAATTTCAAAAAAAAAAACTATCAACACTTGATCCAAATTAAATGTTTTCTCATTATTTTTAAAGCTAAATATCTGTTTCAATTAAAACATTTCAAATTGAATGCATTTTTCCAATTAACAACTCTCATATCTCTTTTTTATTTTTCAATAATTCTATCTCAACAATTATTTGTTGTTCCTTGTCATTATTATGTTTAAAATTATCATATAAACGCGGTGTTATTCTATTTTTTATTGAGAAAACAAGCACGAAAAATTCATCAAAATTAAATAAACTTTGTCGTTACCATGAAAATACACAGAAACACACACTGTCACTGCGCAACACACTACGCACACAAAACATGAAAAGTGAAAAGGAGCTCCATTGCAGTTTAATATGCATAAATATCAATTTTCCTCATTTAAACAGTTTAATCAGCAATAAAACGAATAAAGTACTAATTATTTATTAATTTATTCATTCCAGTCATATAAATACAATGATACAAGTGCCCTTGTCCATGTCCATGTTCATGGCCTCACTTTTGTCCAGTATACGTTGGTCGGTCGGTCGCCGTCGGCATACTCCATTTTGTGTTTGCTCATGGTAATGATGATGACTGCGGTAACATTGTGATTTACGTTATTTGATTTGTTCCCTTATTAAAGTAAATCTGGCAACAACTGCAAACATAACATCAAAAAAAAAAAAAAAAAACATTATCAAATGTTGGATTCCCAAAACACGCTGTTTTAATATTTAATTAGATGAAATAATTTACTTGAGCATGAATCAAAATCAAAATCAACTAGGACCAAGGACGAAGGACGAAGGATGAAACGGAACTAACATAAATTGTCCATGGAATAGATGATATAGTAAAACGTTCATTGGAGTGTGCCCTTGTGTACACGTGATAGAAGTGGCAATTGAAACGGATGCACTGCGGATGGCCAGGACCACTTTGGTTTAGATATAACGAGTTGGAATAGTGAGAACATGGTAAATAATATCTAAATTATACAGCCAACAAGAGGATTAACTAGGTGTTTTCAAATTTGAAGTGCCAATTGATATTGCACAATGAACAGATTTATCGATTCGTTATTTCATTCTGATTTGGTCAATATTTTTGACAGGATTAGTGACTTCCTAGGTTTTGTGGGTCATGGTTTGGTTTTTTACTTTTTTTTTAAAGTTAGAAGAGTTATACTACATATGTAAAAATTTGCTTTAAATTTCCATTGATTCATTTAATTTCAGACAATTGCTTTATTTCGACAGTTGCAAAGCTACACATGTACATACATGTGTATATTATAATAATTTATAATTTTGAGCAGTCTTCTTGTTCAATATCTTGTGCAATAATATTACGTGGTGTAAGGACCGTACAAATTTTTAAGTCTCTTTACGCAAATATATTCATCAAGTCGAAAAAAAATGTTCATTTTATTTACTAAACGTTCGAAGGGACTCTGATACTTTTATCGAAAAAAGACCATGGCGCCTGGATGACAACTGGACCTACTCTTAGGAACACACTGAACTACGTCATTCAGTAAAGTGTGCCCCTCAGGTTTTTCCAAATAAATTTTGGTATTTTCAAAAAAGTAAATGATTTATCGGAGTAGTAGAAATCCGAGTTTAAGCATGTTTGATGTTTTTACTTAAAATATTTTTTTAATCATTCGAGATTTTGTCCTTCCGCTAAGTTTTAATTTTCGAGATATAAGGGTGGACCCGTTCAAATGTTAATAATTTACATTTTAATCAACTCCGTTGATAAATTAATCTGTGATGTAGGTAAGCACACTACCAAGCACTGGCATTTGAGGCTATCAGCTCAAGACAATTATACTGCAGAAATAAAGACATAAAACACATGTCAACAGCACGCGGATGGTTTTGTGTCACTCCATTCGGGAGGTTGAACTATGACTCTCTTAAGGTTTTTGAATGATTAGCCAAGGCAGCAACACTCCTTCTGCTCCGTTGCAGAATCCTTGGATCGTTGAGGCTGAGGCACCTCTTTGTCTTTAGGGAACCTGCAGGGCTTAGTTTTGACGATGTTTTTTCTTTCTTTTTTTTAATAATTTTAACTACAGTAGACGCTCGATATAGTGAACCTCTATATAGTGAACTATCCAGTATAGTGAACCACCAAATCTTAACACAGACTACTCTAAATAATGAACTCTGAGGATCTCAATATATTGAACTTAATGTTTTTTTGGACGATATTCAACGAAAAAATTTCTGTTGCAATGCGCCTGTGAAGGTCAACTATTTTGCCGAATAATTTACTATTCTTCTGTGTATTTTTTTACATTGTCACGATCGAAAACACAATTTTTTGATTTGGCTTTGCTTTTGATACATATTAGTAGTCCTTCAAGTAAATTCCAGGAAAACGTCGAAGCGTGTTAAGTTATAAGTGTATGAATAGACATTTATTATTTAATACATTAAGGCAATTTCAATTTTGGAAAAAATCAATGAAAGCAGGTATGGCTTCTTCACAAGTGATGGCTGCTTTGAAATACATTTTTTTAAACTGTTGAATTAATAAAAAAGAATTTTATATTTATAATCAAATTTAGTGTTGGTAAACATTTAAAAACTTCCGCTCGAAAGAGCGAACAATTTCGATATAGTGAAAATGCTTGGTTTTTATTAGTTCACTATATCGAGCGTCTACTACTCGTATATATGCCTGTAAGACCCAAGGTCTTTTGAATGTAAACTGCACGGCAATAGTTAGAAGGAATAGAAAGATAGGAAAGATTTTTGTTGGTACAATGGATTGAGAAATACGTGATAATCTCATGAAAATCCCACGGGTGGCGTCTAGTTGCAGCTGGGGGAATTGAATTGAAAAGTTGCTGCCCAGACTGGGGCTCGGACCCACAGCTCTTAGGTTAGCAACCAAGAACTTCATCCACTGTACCATTGCCATCCGCGTTGTTTTGCAGCTGGCTTCTATCCAACCATTACTTCTTTGAAGTGGAGGTGGCTCTGAGATAGAAGTTGGAACTTAAGAGAGCATAGACGTGCCTGTCTTCCCCTCCACGTGGCAAACCGGGAACAATATGAATGGCAGGAAAATTGTTGTAAATGAAACAGGAGTGAGTATCTGCAGCTGTATTTCCTTTCCTTGCAATATTGATTCCTTACTGGTAACGTATGCAGGGTGAAACTTGTATGCGGCAAAGAGAGGAAGATTTGGTGTGCGCATTTGGCCATTTGCTTCTACTTTCTGGTACTACGGGAGATAGAGGCCCTCCTGGGTGATGAAGTCTCGGCTTTGTCACCTTGGAGCTATCTATGAGGTAGGCCGCCTTGTGGGAGTATCGTGGTGGCTGTGGTTACTCCCAATGCGGAAACATATGGCATCTGGTTATTTTATCTAAGGATATTATTTCTGGATGCAAGAGGTGTTAGATAGACTTCACCACTTACCAAGATAGGATTGTGGACATGCCTCAACATGTTCCATAAAATTGGTACTAAGATTCTACCTTGGGGTAAATCTTAGGGCTCTGGTCTAAGCCCAATTTGACGCTGTATGCGAGAAGGCTCGCCGTGGAATTCAAGGCTTAATTGCTAGGTGTCCACGTACAGCATACTTCCATCCTGTATATATAAACTATAGAACATTAGGTGCGCCATCTATGGACGAAGTTCACAAAAACTTGATTGGGGAGTTAAGAGTGGTTTTTGTCTAGATTGCCATGGGAAGCAAAAACAACAATAGAAGACATTTGATGTAAAGTAGATAAGACAACTAGTGCCGCCATTCACGAAGTTCACAAACAGAAAAACATCTAGTCCAAACGATCGGGAAGAATTACTCCAGATTCAATTCTTATTCTTGACCAAGATGAATATGTTTCAAACAACAGTAGTTGGCACCACAAATTGCACTCGCGTGTTTTTTAGTTTTTGGACATCGTTATAATCGAAAACTTCAAACTTTAACACTGTCAAATTTGACATATTCACTCTGGTGCTGCCATCTGTACAAGACTTTTGTGTCAAGAGTATGTACATGAAAACATAAAAATTCTGCATAAAGCGAACACATCCGGAAATTTTACTCAATTTGGAGTAGGTAGATAAGTTTTGAAAAAAGTATAAAAAAATTGATCAATGCGTGTAAATTTTAACAGCCCAGTTAAGGAAATTATGCTTTGTAACTAAATTCCGTGTACGAAACTCGTACTCTAACTTTGTCAAAAATTATTGAGCTTCTGGCTAAATTCAAAACTCACTCTTCTCATCAAAATGGATAAACCTCAAAGGATATTCCTATTTCGCCATATCTACGAAAAATTCTAAAAAAAAATCCATGAAAACAAAAGAGAAACATAAAAAAAAAAAACATCCTTCGCTGGAAACTACAATATCAGCTCCGATGAATACAATTTGGTTTCGAGCGATACAGGAGCATCAGCAGCTGTGTTCTCGTGGTTTTTTGTTTCCGTTTAATTGGTTCGATGTTAAACGCTTTCTGCCACTTATTCTGTTATATACGCTCACCGTTATTAGCCTCGGTTAAAGAGCATGGCATGAGTCGTGGAAACAAACACACACACAAACAGAGAGAGAAAAAAAACTGTTCTGTATGTCTGGAGCAAGGAGCAGGAGCAGGTACATATTGCCAAAGATTAATGGTGGATCTTCTTTATTCCATGCTCCATCGAGCACCCATTGAGACTGAGAAGAGCACATCTCTGCGCTTGACTCATTGTTATCCTAACAAGAACATCATGAAGATGACGACAACGGACAAGAACGAGGATGAGGACGAGGAATAAGAAGAGCAGCTCATCGAAGTACTGTGGCAATGGCACTTCAGATAATCAGAGTATGGTCTTTATATATATCGAGTGGATATTATATGCCTATGAAGCTTCCATGCTGCCTGGATGATGTTCACTTAATGTCCCTGGAATAAATGTTTTGGCTTAAAGATGAAGAAGATGTGGAATTTGTTTCGTTGTTATTGCTTCCATTATTTATTGTTGTTGCTAGGCAAATTCTATTATAAAATCAATTTATTTAACTTAAAAGTGTAATTGTCTTTGCTCTTTTTGAATGAATTTACAAGTTGAGTAGAGATTTTGTATCGCATCCATTGGATTGGAATAATTAGAAAAAAAAAATATGATGATGCGCATCAGTGAAAATAGGAAAAACAAAGAGGAAGGAAATAAGTTTCCAATTTTAAAAAGCAGTTCTGTTTTTGAGTTTTTGAGTGATGGTAATCATTTTTAAGTTGATATGGATGATTGTGAGGTACTTCGTATTTTTTGTCTTTAAAATGTGAACGGTAATAACTTATAAGTATGATTTAATGCCGTTTTTGTGTAAATGTTGAAATGGTCTATTTCACTGATGAAAGAAATACAAGTCTGATTTTTTTTTATAATGAGCCCACACACAAGGGGTTATTAATATGTACTTTAAACATGAGTTAACACAGTACGAGTTTTAAAGAAGTTTGGATAGGAGATATAAGGAGGTTCCGATTTAAATTGGATTTAAATGTCTGTATATCGTGATGGGAGGGGGGTAGTTGAGTATAGCATTCTACATTCTTGTAGAACGGCTAAGAAATAAGTAAAATTTGGCGCTCTAACATTAAATTTCTGGCTTGTTTTCCAATTAAAATTCTGTTTTATTTTCCACTTTTGAGCCAAAAAAAATGACTTGCTGTTCAAAAAAACAAAATGCACGACTGGGTCGCACGTACTTGCTCTGAGGTTGCAATAGTACCATGAAAACAAAGTTTTCGAGCAATATGAAGAACTCATGTTTGGAAAAATTGGGAAAAACCAAAACAGTTTGGCTAAAACTGGAAAACCCGATATACATAAGCTTACGTTAAGAAACCTTTAGTATATCAAATTTAGATGCCATCTTTTGGGTGCTATAAATGATATAAATGTCCGCTTATGGCCAAATTAATAAAATTGTTAAAACAAATTTCCGTTTTTATCATTTGTAGCCAACAACTTAAATGCAGTTTTCTTCAAAACATTCTATGTATATTCAATACAAAGTTTAATAAAAATCGGTAGAGCCTTTTTTTGAGTAGGTATATTAGAAAATACTAAAAAAAATGGCCAAAACCTAGTGGCTCTTTGTATGGGAGCCACCATTTAAATCAGAGAAACTGGAAAAAATGCAACGCCATCTGATAGAGAGTTGTAAGGAACTATACCAAACAAAGTTTGTTTGAAATCGATACAACCGTTGACAACTTATGGCAATTTGAAAAAAAGACGTCAAGACCAGATTTCCGTTATTTGCATTTTCAGCAAAAAACTAAAAACGCAGTTCTCTTAAGAACACTAAAAGAATATTCCACACAAAGTTTAAGCAAAATCGTTAGAAATTAGAAAAAACCAAAAAAAATTGGCTAAAACTGAACGGCTCGTTGTATGGGAGCCACCATTTAGAAAGGCTTTCCTGAAAAAATTGCAATTCTTTCTTATAGAACACTAAAAAAAACTATGCCAAAAGATGTTCGAGTCAATTCAATTAAGCCGTTGCGAACTTATAGCAATTTAAAAAAAAGTTGTTTAAACCTAATTTCCGTTACGAACATTTGAGCCAAAAACGAAAAACGCAGTTTTGTTAGAAATGTTTAAAGTTAGCTAAATTTTGGGTTTAAACAAAATCGTTAGAGCCGGTTTTGAGAAAATCAGAAATGAAAAAACCGTTACATGAAAGGTACCAGTTTGAGCCGGGCTAAAACGAAATAAAAAAAAACCTCGACAATCGTTTTTCTTCAAACTGCTACATATGAAGTTTGAAGAAAATCCGTTAAGCCGATTAGGCAGTAGAATGAAGTGAAAAAGCGCACATCCGCACAGACGCACAGACAGACCGACGGACGGTATGGCGAAAACCACTTTTTTGGGCTTCTCTATCATCGTAATGTCATGTTTGATTAAAACCTCAATTTTTTTTTTCTGCACGAAACCAATACTTGCCCTATAGAGCAAGTAAAAATGGTTAACTTGGAGTTCGAGTCTTCATTGTATCGATGAATAAAAACCGATGAAAAATATTGTTTACTCACCACAACAAAGGTATCGAAAAATTCAGAACCACCCCAACTATTTCAATTCAAACCAATATGGTTCACATAAAAGAATTTAAAATTATTATTGTTTCATTGTTATTTTAAAATTCCCTTAAAAAACTTGCATTGCTGATTTATCGTTCCGATCAATTTTGCTTTGCATATGAAATGAATTCATTGTCATTCAATTGATTGTTCAGTGTTGTTCTATTATTCAAATTGGTTTCGAAAGGAAATTCATATAAATATTCCGGCATCCTGATGCAGTATATCAATATGGACACTGGAAAGTTATATATTATAAAATGAGGAAGGTCCTTGCATTAGATAAGTAAAAGGGGTTTCCACCCTTGTAGCGAAAGATGCCAACACTGAATATATAAATATAAATCTGTCCTCATTTCTTAAACTGGTCAGTTTTATTGTTTGTATAAGAAAGGAGAAGATATTATTTGATGGAAAGGGACACTTTTAAATAAACACAAACATGATATGAATTTGAGATTAAAAGGAATTTATTCAAGAATTGTTTTCCATTTTGTTTTTATTGAGATGAATTGCTGGATATTGTGAGGAAACTATTATTAATTTGTTGTTCAATATTTACATAAGGAACTTTTGATAAATGTTGGCTTAATAAAGAGTTATGAGCTTTTGTATGTTTATAATGATTGAATTTGATCAAACCACGCGCATTTTTTTTAAAGCCAAAATTACTCTCTGGGATTATTTTCCAAGCCAGGATACCAAACAAACAAACAGTTTTTTCCTAAGACCCTGTGATAATATACAAAAAGAAGGAAATAAATACAGTACACGCTCGATATAGTGAACTAATAAAAACCAAGCCTGTTCTCTATATCGAAATTGTTCACTATTTCTACCGGGAGTTTCTAGGTGATTACCAAACCTGCTTCCATTAGTTTTTTCCAAAATTGAAATTGTCTTCTAGTGTCATTGAGAAATAACAATAAAAAATTTTGATTTTATGAATAAATAAAGTGCACGACTGGGTTGCATGAACTTGTTCTAATGTTTCACACAAGTCTTAGGCTGGAGATTTCGGAAAAAAGTAGGGAAAAAATCGAATACAATTTTGTTCATCACTTAAAAATCACTAGTTAAAACGTTTTTTGGACAAATCAAGTAAGCCTGATTTCTGAACTGATTTCTTATACCGTTTTGAATTTAAAGGACAAAATCGTCGGACCAGTTTTATTCAAAAAACGGTTTTTTTCAAAAAAAATATTCCAATTTTTTTTTTGAGTACGCCAACTTAAAAGTAACAGAAATTTAAAAATTTTTGAAAAATGCAAAACTTAAAAAAAGTTTAACTATTTTTTGAAAAATCAAAAAAAAAAAATTAATTGAAAAAGTAATATTAATTAATTTATAAAAGGACTTTCACATTAAAAAATTTATTTAAATTGCTAAGCAAACGCCTTCAGAAAGTTTTAACAAAATCGTAGTAGCCGTTTTTTAGAAAAATGAGTTTGTCATTAAAAATCATAGATGTACCGTTTGTTTTAGAGCTAGAATGCTAATTCCGGAAACTCCTCTGTAGGACGTCATACTGTGTTAGGTACCAAGTTTGAATCGGTCTAGCCGTTTAGGCTGTACAGACAGACAGACAGAATTGTCGGACCCACTTTTTTTTTACGAATAACTTGCCTTATAATCGAAAGTAAAAAGGACATTCAATTATTGTAACATTCTTGAAAAATGCAAGTGGGGGTGTCTGGTTTAGATTTGACCTTGAATTTGAGATCAATTTTCTCTTCTTTTCAGAACTGTAATTTAGTACCAAACTGCAAGTCTTTCGCAATGCTTCCAGAAGCTTCTAGACGACCAAATGAAAGCGCTCTCAGGTTCTATAAGTATGTCGTTGCATGTCCTTTATTGACTATTAGGTACTGCTCGAATATTATATAAACCCAATTCTGTCGTTCATACCTAACTGAGTTTTTGTTCCAGGAGTACTTCAAATGTAGCCCAAAGTGATTCACTGTTGGTCGGTCTTACAACAGAGACAGCTTAGTCTGGCTACTCCATTTCATTTACCAAATCATCTTCAAAATATTTCTGAGCTTTCTTGCTGAAAAACCCGTAGCAATAGGGAGCTCTTTCTCTGCATAAGGTAAAACATCTTTGTCAAGAACAAACTTAGACATTTTAGTCTCAACAACCTACAACGAAAATGCAAAATTTACAGTCGGCCCCTTAAGAGGGCTCATCCGCCACCATTTCTATTTCACCACCCTGTCTGGTAATAAAAGGACCTAAATACATTCGCTCTAAATATGTCAAAACAAATTATTGGGTTGCCTACCACGATCACTGTTGGCGCTGCAGTTGGTTGGAATGCTGAATATCTGCGGAGGGTTCATCCAGGTTCTCTGAAACCCTTAACAGAGCATGCTAGGTATTATGATTGTGCAATTTGTTCCTGTTCAGCACTCACGCTTATAATTTCCAAATTCCAAGTCGACATAATACGACCAGTAACCTGATACTGAACAGTGTTCGAATAGACAGTTTACAGGAATTTTCGTTTACTCTTTTGTAAATCTCTGTGAAAAGTTTAAAATTCGTCATTATAATCAAACATTGCTTTCCAAATGGTCATTCAATAAGTTCAACCATTAAAATCATTTAAAAAGGAATCAAATATCTCCTTTCATCTGAAATAGCAAATGTCATCCCACATACCGTAAGATAAATCCTTTCCCACATAACAATTTACACTTGAAATAGTTTTCCCCGAAAGAAACAAAACTGCAATCGGAAACAAAAATAAAATAAATAAATTAATGACAGCATCGAATTCTCGCCCAGATAATTGAGCACACATTTTTCCTCGATTTATCCTTTTTTTTATCCTTGATTGACTTTTATTCGATTCTGTAACTTAAGATTTACCCGCCACTGTACCATCTCACATTCTCACACAGCTCAACTTATCCACCATCATTTATACAACGGTAATTGCAATGTGCTTTCGAAAATAACCGGATATCCCTGCACATGTGTGGCATTGGATATCTTCAACGTTTACGTTACCAAGTCAACAAGAACTAATTGAAGTTTTTCGATTCTCTTAGTTCTTCTTTAACTTAAACTTAACAACAACAACAACAAATACGGTTGGTTCTTCGGATAGAATTTCGTTTAGATAAGTTCATCCGTAGAAGATAAACTTTAAAAATTAAATGGAGCACTTAAGATTTGATGTTTCTAACAGTTTGAAATATCAAGCGAGAATGGAAAGCCATCGATTTCAACTTAACCTTGAATTGGATACAAAGTTTTTTTTTTCTTCAAAAATGGTGGCAGTGATGACTTGAAGGGCAGCCATCTTTTTTCAGATAAATACTAGCTACGTGAGACTGAGTTAATATGTCAAGCGATCAAATCAAATATTTTTTTTGGGATTAAAGGTACCCTGTGTCCCGTTTCTGCTTCCCTGACAATGTGTGTGTTTTGTACATGATGTGAAATGTGATGATCCGTTGAGTATAGTTAGTTTAGTCGTGAAAGCCTTACAAAGACACAAGCAAACTCACATTCGCATTTATAGAACTAGTTTGGATTAAAGGAAGGAAGTGTAATTTAAAATGTCTAACAGGTTGCAGTTGACATAGTCGGCCGTTGGGGGACTACCTCAAAAACTCCATTCCAGTAAAGCAACTCCAGTACGGAGATTTATTTGATGCAGAACACAGATGGCAGTTTAACTTCTTAAACAATATTTAATTACACCAAAGGGATTGAGGTAATTAGAAGGAGAGTTTGGTACGCTGCGCCAGGACCAGGACGTTCGTTGCTCGAAGGATTTGTCCTTTTTATTCTCTCCTCTTGTTTGTCTCGATGGCAAAGTTTACAACTTTTCTAATTACTTTACATAAAATTAAGTGCCTTTGAACAAGCCTTTTGAAAAATGTTTTTCTTTAGCATAAAATAGGGGAGATAAAATGGAGCGACAACTGGACTGTTCATTAGTTTAATGTGACGTTCAGATAAAAAAAAACCTCGATTTTTATTTAGAAAATATGAAATTAAAGTTTATCATTGTTGTCCTTATTGGTCGTTATTAATCCCAGTTTATATAAAAAAAAATTTCCATTAAGGCGTTAATTGCATTTCAATGAAATTTATTGCCTGGGATAAACGCAATTAATCTTTCAATCTTGACTATTGCAAAAAAAAAGGAAACATTAAATCATCGCCAGCGAGAGATTCAAAATAACTTAATTATCGCAATTAAAGTTGTTGGAGGTGAATATTGAACGTGGTTGCTCTGAACACCTGGCGCTGGCTGATGTGATTGAAATAAAAAAAAGTACACACAAACAAATCGAAGAGTGAAAGGATTAAATTTAAAGTTTGTGCAAGAATTTCACTGGAATTTTGCAGTCCTGTTGCAAGTATAAGCAAACTAAATAAAGAATTTAAAGGGATTCAGACTTAATTAAACCGTATCAAAGCGGCCTCTGAGGTTCATTGCTCTGGGAAGAACACAGAATGATGATGCACAAAGTTTTCTTTGAGCACAAAAAGTAATTGAAAAAAGGTGAATAAAAAGCCCTGGACGTGTAAATTGGGTCGAAACAAGAAGCCTTAGTATACACGGGAGATGGATTGCCCTGTGCAGACAAGTTGAACGAACTATTAGCCGTTTGAAAAAAGGAAACAAAATGTTGATTCTGATTTTTGAATCAAAAGTTATAAAAACTTCTCCTTTTTGGCTGTGGTCAGATTATCGCTGTTGGAAGGGCTTTACATTGGTTTCTGGAACAAACTTCAAATTCATTGTTTAGGGTGATCAATTAATTGATTGAAATAAATATGTGTCACGGCCCTACGTCCTAGCTCCCAAATCGACTAACTCCCACGAGGCAAAATGAACTAACTCCTACACAAATTTTGTAGTGGGATTTAGTTCATAATATTAGGAGAAAATTCAGTTGGGACATAGTTCATTACGAATTTATTCCCAATGAACTAGGCCCAACCCATCAACCAGTGGAAGTTAGTTCATATTGTGCACAAAGAATAAGTGGCGCTGTTTTCGTGCTGAATGTTTGTAGGCAAAATAGGATAAACCAGTAAGAAATTTAATTTTTAAAAAAGAATTGAAACTTAAGTAACCTAACAGAGTGACGAATAAAATAAATTTCGTGCAGTGTTTGGAAAATTTTTTTGGTAAAAAATCGCATACCAAACAATTTAAAGGGAACAAAAATTATATGAAAAAAAATGAGCAAGGGCGCTTGACTCGTGGCGCAGGGGGGCCCGGTCACGTCGCACCCACGCCCACGCCGCACCCACGTCCACACGGCCGGCCGGCGCCACGCGTCAAGCGCCCTTGCTCATTTTTTTTCATATAATTTTTGTTCCCTTTAAATTGTTTGGTATGCGATTTTTTACCAAAATAATTTTCCAAACACTGCACGAAATTTATTTTATTCGTCACTCTGTTAGGTTACTTAAGTTTCAATTTTTTACTTTGTTAAAAATTCCATTAAAAATTTTATACTTTTTTCATTCCAAAGCATTAATTTTTGTTTTATTTTCTAACGATTGGGAGTTAGTTCATTTGGGAAAAACCAACAATACTCAACTCTTGGGATTTAATTCATATTTATGGGACTAAGTTCATTCTACATTTGGGACATAGTTCCTTAAAAATATGGGAGTTAGTTCACATGAACCAGGTCCCATATTCGGTGGGAATTGGTTCATTGGGAGTTAGTCGATTTGGGAGCTAGGACGTAGGGCCATGTGTCACTATACCAACGAGCTGCTGTTAACACCTTATCAGTACGATTGCTTAGGTAAATTCGAAAGTTTAAACAAATAGATTCCATTCCATTGGGGTTAAATGTCTGTAAATCATCATAAGAGATGGCCGAATTGAGAACAGCAGAACATTCCATATTCGTGCTGTACGGCTAAGAAAATAGTATCCAATGTAAGAGCACTTCTGAAATTAGACTCTTAGGCAAATTGGTGGAAATTACTATAGTGATACGAGTATTAAGGGCAAATGGGCTAAGGGGAAGGATGTGCAATTGTGTATTTCACTGGAGCACTGTTTATAGAAGTGGCGATAAAATAAGGTGAGGAGACAAAGAAACGTATTGGCGATATTCAAAGTAAAAAAATGTTTCGGTAATGTTTCTGTCATCTATCAATTTTAACGCGCTTTTCCGAAAACTTCTTCAAATACGTAACAAGAGCATATGATGCGCATATATAAGGGTTCTTTAATACGAGTGCCACTGATGAATAGTGGTTGTAGGATAGGACACTTTTACTGTCTATGGATGAAATATATGTTTAATCCGTGTTGTTTCCGCAGTAATTGCTTTTGTTTTTCTGCAATCTCAACTAAACTAAAGTTTTGTGGTTGTTGAAATTTGTTCGAATACTAGCAAGAAACTAGAAGGTTTTTCATTAGGCACGAGTAGATTTTTTGGGCATGGGCCACAGTTGCCATTTCAATATTTGGAGACCAAACTTGACTACGACCAGGTCTGTAGTATGTAATCAATCAGCCGATACCTATTCGTATGTCAAAAGAACGCAAGGAAACAGACCGTGAAAGTTACAGCAGAACTCGAAGTTTGTCGTTCACATAAGGACATGGACTTTTAGAGACTTAAACATGGCTTACTTACAGACATACTGACCCAGGAGTTCAAAGTTGATCACCATAAACAACGCCGGCAAAGTTTGTTTTCACTGGCTGGACTGTGGAGCAGTTATAAGGGGACCCCGATTTTGGCCAAAAAATCATCAAGCTTAATTGCAGAATATGGGATGACAGCAACCCACATATGAGGCTCACCAAATGACAATGCATCTGTTAAAAGTAACCGTTTGGTGTGGATTTTTGCCCGGCAAAGTCATTTTTCCGTACTTTATCGAAAACGATGTTAACGACAATGATGAGCGCTAAAGATTGATAACAGCCAATATCTTTGTCCCAAATTGAACTAAATGGACCTAGACGACATGTTGTTTTAACAAGATGCCGCTACGTGTCACACAACGGACGCCATGATTGACATTCTGCATGAATGATTTGTGGGTAAGGTTGCTTCTCGCAGATGTGACGTAAATTGGTGACCAAAGTCGTGATTTTTCTTGTGGGAATTCCTGAAGGGTCATGTCTATTTGAATAAATCACAATCGACCAATACTCTTAACGTCCGTCAATCAAATTCAGCGGGATCCATGCAGAAGACTCTTTCAAAATCGTACCAATCGGATCTATGTCACCGCAAGAAGCTGAGATGGGTATTGGAATGACGTCATATGCCATTATACATAGGCATCTAATGACAAACATGGGCCTTTCAATTCAAAGAAGAATTTTGCTAACCTCACACACAGCTTGTTGAGTCCCTTTTTAACATTTAGCCATAGCCAATGTATAAAAACAAGGAGTATATATGAACTGCAAGTTTTTTTAATTTAATTTATCGTTCCGTGATAAAAAGGATCGTGAAACGATTCACACAAAGAAAAAACTAAAAACTAAACCCAACACATTTATAATCGTTAATGACTAAATCTCGTCCTTTTGGATTAAATTTCATCCTGCATTGCCTGACAAATAAGTTTTCAAATTATAAAGTTTTTCCATTTTTAGAAATGAAACTCAGGTCAAGTGTACTTTACCTATCCAGCCGCCCGCCGCGCCGCCCAACCCATGTATCATTGAACCCTCTCCATCCACTACCACACAAAACACTATACTCCTTGAACTGTGGCAGCTTCCTAAGCAATCACACCAAATTCAAACTTTTCTCGTTCTAAATACATCCTTTGTGATTATGCCACTCAAATGATGGGGAAAGGAAAGGAGTTTCCATAAAATATATTTTACTACAAACAGGTGAAAAAGTGGAAGCAGCATCTCTTCGGTCGTCGGTCGTCGTCGTGCGTGCTTATGACACAAGTTTTTGTTTTTGTTGTACAGCACAAGCTACTTAACTATGCGATACGGCTCAAGGACCTGTTATAGAACCAAGTATATAGCTAATATTATGAAGGATGAGTATAATGGAACACAGAGGACTCCTTGTTGTGGTTATGAGGATTTACAACGGATTACTGGTGAATTTTATTTTAATTTATTTTATTTCATTGCCGCTTTTCTGTCGTCACGGTGGCGGCGGCGGGCGTAGCGGTCCTGCCTGAGCGGATCTGGCAGGTGAATTACAGGAACTAGATCCAGGTTGTTAATGTCAGATGATCTCTTAAAGCGCTACACAAATCTATGGTTTACACATTTTTTTTGTCAGCGGTTATGTTGAAATTATTTCAAGCTTTAGGTTTCTTTTGTTTCCAAGAAAATTAGTCATGGTGTGTCTTGATGTGATGGGGGGTCTTTGTTTATGCTTAATTCATGCTCAACCCCAATTATGTCCCACCGAAGGATGTGTACTGTACATAGGATTTCTCTCTTTTGTCGAGCACGAGCGCTGAGATGATATAATGTGCCCTGTGGTAAGAACTAAGAACATGCAATTAATGTTGGAGGCAACTTTTACGTGAGCCATTTAACAATAGAAACCCCAAAAACAATGCTGGCTGCGTTAATTCTGACAAAAGGACCGAGGCACGCTCATGTCCTTGTTTCTGTAATATCAAACAGATATGAAGGATAATTTGCAGTTCCGAAAATGTAAGAGTGTACTTACTTTTTATACTTATTATTTTATAATACACGCTTATATAATAAATAAGGACACAAGTTGTTATGCTCAGATTATGAAATTTGTGGAGAAACTTTTTAGTTGAACATCATACACATGCTGTATAGGATACGAGGATGTAAAAAGTTGAATTCATTCATTCATTTTTTTGTTTTTTTTTTTTTTTTTTAGAAGGAGTTTTATTAATTTATGTGACAGTGAGCTTAGGACGATTAAATTTTCATTGTTGGAATGATGGAGTTAATTTTAAGATGGTGAATTGGATTGCCAATTGAAGTGGTTTAAACAATTGATAAAATATGGCAGCAAAGAACCGGTGTTTTTATGGAATGGATCTGACCAGACCATTAAGTCAAACTTTTCAGTTCCAGAGAAGTCACTTGTTAATTTTGTTTTGTACAGAAAAATTTTAGTAAATCCGAATGAGTATAGCCTAGCTTAATAGGTATATAATCTATTCGTTTTGATATGATCGCTGCGCCAACTGTGGACAAAATATCAAAGTTCGGTGGCTCTTTAAATACGTTTGAAATTATCTCAACAGAATCGAAAATGTATCTATTTGAAATGCAGTCGGCCATTGTCTATTCATTTTATTTTTGTATTTAGTTGTTTCTGATCTAAAAAATGTGACAATGCCACTAAGATTGCTTGCATAAGTTTTCCAATCTGTTTTTTATGAATCTGAGATGTTATTTTTGGACCAAACAGTTTCTACAGCTCTGTGATCAAGTTTTTCTCTGCAAAATTGCTTATTTTAAGAGAGTGTTTATCAACACTGATGCCCTTGGTCTTCTATCTAACCACCGAAAACCCTAAATATTCGAAACACTGTCTATTTTCATTTCTTTACATCAGAAACTAGAAGCTCTTGGTTTGTTCTAGGCTTTGTAGGTTCTCGATTAATAAGATAGAAAACTACTCACAATATTTTCCGATTAATACAATATCTGAGAAAACTTTGTCGCCAAAATACGCTAGCGCTTTCCGTTATAGGTTGTGAAAAAGTTCCCTACAGAAACTTATTTTCAATATTTGACAGAAACACCTTTTTTTCAATTTGATAAAAATACACAAGGAACTGATAAAATATAGGTCCGTGGTTTTTGTGTTTTTTTTTTTTTTTTTTTTTTTTTTTTTAAACGTGCGAATTGAGTTTTGTTGAATTAACTTTTTGTTTGATAAAGCTATTATAAATATTTTGTATTTGATTGAAAAATAATTTTCCTGCCTCTATGAGTAGATAAACACCGACCAAGAGAGCTGTTCATACTAGACTACCACAAAGAACAAGCAGAACATTTGAGAAACCTCAACCAACTAGGCGATTTTCCACACTTAATGTTCTATAGGCCTTCGGGAGCTGGTTAAAAAAACACGTATTATGTGCCTCTTGCGTGAACTCGAGGAGGTCTGCCGTGAGATTATGCTTTTCAAAATTTATTTTATTTTGAATGAAAATAAAAAACCGCAATTCCGCAGTCAGCTGTTTGTCATTTGTCAAGATCATTTTGTATCCATATTTGACCGCCGTGAAAGTAAGGAGCTAATTTGGTACCAACGTGTAGTTGGCTCCTAGCAGTCCATACTAATAATGAGGTCCATGTTTCCGAGGATGCGGTTATATTGTATCCAGTGCTTGTAATGTATGTTAAAATCATATCCTGGAAAATAAATTGTGTTTACTTCAAAAATGACAGCAAGTCCCCAATATTTAACCATGTTATTGGCAATCTGTCTACTGCCATAGTAAACCACACATTGTATAAGGAAATTAGTGAATAGTCAAAAAGTTTAATGTAAACGCAAAGTTTGCAAACCTACAACATTTTTCCTTCACCCATACCAGAGTTCAGGGAAACCGATAAAATGGATGTGTGCAGGTTGATTAATCTAGAAAATAAACAGGCGCTGTCCAAGAAGAAAAGAGCTTTTATCTTCGAAAAATGTGAATAATACCAGGCGCATCTCAAAGAACTGTCCCCTTGACCTTGTCTGCCGACAAACACACTTTGCACTTCTTCATGTAATTCCATTTTTTTTTTTTCAAAATATCCTGGTAAGCCTATCTAGCATATCCAAATGATCATGCAAACATGTATTCACAAAACCATAAAAAACGCCTGTCCCCTTGACCTTGTCTGCCGACAAACACACTTTGCACTTCTTCATGTAATTCCATTTTTTTTTTTTTCAAAATATCCTGGTAAGCCCTTATCTAGCATATCCAAATGATCATGCAAACATGTATTCACAAAACCATAAAAAACGCCTTTTGACCCTTCAAGATTGCGCACCTTGTTTCGCTGATTACTCAATTTAAAATTATGGATTTTATCGGCCATTTCTATAGTGAAGTGTTCTTAATTTACGTTCAGTGCCACTTGTGCTGATATGATCACACTGTGCTTCAGTTATTGTGAATGGTCCCCATCGATTGTGAAGAGGACTTGAAATGTCAACCTTTTCTTTGATTTTTACAATGTTTTTTTTTATGCATGGTTTTGATATGCACACAAAACGAATTTGTCCCTATTTTTACGGAAATGGTTGTAAGACTTTGTACAAAATGGCCACCATTATTAAATTATTTGACAGATCTGTCGAGCAATAAGTAACAAACTTTCGTTGACATATTAGGCGTTTTTCTTTTTTAGTTCACAGCAGAGCCTGAGTTGTCAAAAAAAATAAGTGTTTCTTTTTTGCTTCAGAGTGTTCAGAGCTTCGAATTCGTATTTCTTTTTTCCTTCATAGTGTATTCAGAGTGCGCTCTACGAGCTCCAAATAAATAGATGGCGCAAACTGAGCTAAAAGCTGAACAAAAATATAAACGTCAAAAGTGAGACGCTTCCAAACCAGTTCAATTGTTAAAAAGAAGAAATAAATAATAAATCAAATTAAAATGGCCGATAAAGGTATTTTAAATGTAAAAACAATTTTGTCAGGTTTTTCATTTGGCATGAGAAAGAGAAATAACAGCGTTCTTAAATTCGTTTCATAAATAGTTCAGAGCGCTCTGAACACAATTGGTTCAGAGGACGCTCAGAGCGAGCTCGATATACTCGAACTCTGTTCAGAGCTCTTTTCTGAATGAAAAAAGAAAAACGCCTACTAAACGTATCAGTTGAGGTTGTAACGCAATTTATTTTAATTTAAGAGACTCATTGATCCACTTCGTATGTTGTGACTTGGTGGTTGTTAATTACAATTAAAAATATTGGCCAGATTTGCTCTTGCAGAAAAAAGTTCATCTATCTAAATTTTTTTTTTTTTTTTAATTCCGACTTACAGATATCTTGCTTAACAAAGTCACTTTTCTTTTTTTTGATAGGGGCCAAAAACTTTGCATTATTAGTGACAGTGACACTTCAATGATATTTCGGGCCATGTGCAGTCAAAGAATTATTTCAAAATTCATGCAATTTTTAAACTTTCACAACACCCTCAGTATACAATTTCGTCAAAAATAGTTTGCTATTTCCACCTTGAAGGTGGGTAGATGTTGTAGAAAACTAGTTAAGCACTAGAAATCTCCTCCTACAAATCTTATATTTTCATCCAATTTCCCTCTTAAATTACCTTCCTAATTTAAATAACATACATCAATGGAGTTACCTTCAGCACGAAGATCTTTTTCTGCTTCTTCATAGATGCTGTTCTAAAGAAACACAACTTCCCTATTTTTACAAACAAAATGAATGAAAAAAAAAATGTTATCCATTCAACTGCAAGAACTATATAAAAATCATTATTTTCTAATTTAAAAACCAACTCATCATTCTATTTATTCTGAAAAGATTAAAAACGTACCTACTTCAAAACTTGCAAACAAGTTCATTAAAACCTATTATAAAGCTAAAATTACCTTGCAGTCTCGTTTTGTGCAGAGCCACAAGACGAAGACGTGTAGGCGGTTGTACGCCTCCTGCACTTTTCATTCATCCAACTTTAGTTAGGGTTTTTTTTTATGTTCTCTAGGAACACAGCCACCATCTTGTGTTTCGTGTTTCTTGCTTCTATACAAAAACTTCTGAGTCAACAGCGAGCTGTAATAGGGTCAACTATCAACAACTATATAAAGGGGGCGCTAGTTGAAATCACCCTGAAATGTAAACTTAGATTGTGTTTCCTGTTTTTGTGTAATGGAAACTGTATGCGGGGGAGAAACATAAATGTCCTAGTTACATGTTTCTTGATTAATTGAAGTTTTTACAACAATCACCATCAGAGTTTACACATAATTTGTGTGAATCCATGTGGGTTTATGATAAAAGTTTTTGAACGAAAAAATAAAAATAAACACGATGTCAAATTAATTATACTCTGCATTAAAATGGAAGGGAAACTCTTTTGGAAAAATAATTTGTTCAAGTGGCGTCATATTTATGAGTGATGTGAACACATCATTTCTTACATCAGATATTCATACTCAATGAAACGAAAATGTGACACTAAAAGCGAGACATATATATTTCTATAGGATCGAGCCTGTTTAAACTTCAAGCATACCAATGCAACTGTTTGATATTAAGGGGCCAGTTATAGCGATACGGAAAACCAAACCGAAACAATTTTTAGGGAATATGCCGTTTTCAGCCTTAAAATTCAGAAGATCCGTTTGCGGAATATTAAATAAAACCATATATTAGTTTTTATCAAAATCGGTTAAGTATAGCTTACGAGAAAATCAGATTAAGAAAACCGGGTCTATGGGATTCCAACAAAAAGATAGAATACACGAGCTGGTCTAATTAAAATCGTTAGACTTTATTTTAAGAAAAACAAACTTGTTGTTAACGGTTATTTCATAGGAACTGTTACCTTAAGACTAAGGCTAAAGGTACCGAAACAGAGGCAACCATAGCAGCTATTAAAGGCTGAACTATAAAAAACAGAACGGCACCGACGCGTCGGGTCCTTCCGTAATTGTGCGAGAACAAGCCATTCGTATCACACGCCCGAAATTGCGGATTGCTCCGTTTCGTCAAATTTCGATCAGTTTAATTTACGGACTTAAACTGCGCTCGATATCGCACTTGACGGATAAAATTTGACATCTGATTGTGAATGGATATGAGAGTGAGAGTGAGAGGTATATGCTGACTTTGTGTGTGAGGTCACAATCATCTTATTGTTTAGAGGAAAGTACATGTTTTGCTTCGCGCGGAAATTCGTTGGGTTGGGTATACGATTTATCGATTTTTAAAATGTCGATTTAAAAAAATTGATTGTCATAATGTCGATTTTCCAAAATTCGATTTTTTAAAATAGGTACCGATTGATCAAAATGCGTGAACATCACTCACACTTTGCCACTGTCGATCAGTGTTGCAGCCCTACTAATATGATTTGAAAATAATTTATAAATTTTAACTGTCGATGTAACCCAGAACTATGTACATTCTTTATCAGAATAAAAGTCGACATTATTACCGACACTTTTTCAGTCGACATTTTCATAGTCTGGATTTTAAACTGTCCACTTTTTTGTCTACCAATCGGTCCACATTTTGACAGTTGATGAAATTTGTATTTATCCCGTCGACATTTTTTTTTTTGTCGACCATTCGGACGCTTTCCAGAGTCAGAACAAAACTAACTGTTTCCTGGGTTTTCAAATTACACAATGAATAATCATAATGAGCATGGCTATCTGTCAGAATAAATTGTTTTATTTTATTTTATTCGAGTTGATAATGAAGTCCAACAACAGAATAAAGTAGGTACAGTTTCAGGTTGTCAGTTGCGACAGCTGTCAAATTTTCATATGTCACAGCGTTTCAGATGAAATAATTTCATGTGTGCACTAGGCACCATGATGTGCTCATTATATACAATTTCATGAGAGTGTTTAAATCCATTGATTTACATACCATTATTATAGCTGAGCCCTTTTCTTTTTCTTTTAGGAAAATCAGTTTACACACTAGGTTTGTTCGATGTTGACACTGGATTATACTGGTACGCTTTTAAAACGCACTGAATCGTTTAATTTGGTAGATTTTTTCTTTTTTAGTGTTTTCTCACTGTGTTCCAGGTGTGTTCGATGAGATGGGTGCACTGGTTGCCATGATTTGAAAAGATGTTAGTTTAAAAGTGGAAAATAAAGATTTATTTGAGGTGAGGACACATAAAACGTTAAATAAGGGGTGTTTCACATGCATTTTTGTTAACATTCAATGAATTTGAGTGTTCATTTTTGATGATTGTAATGATTTTCTATGTGAAACAACAGCTTTATAATATTTTGACATTTGAATTGAACTGATATTTCTCAGGCCGCACTGGGTCAATTTACATCAAACAAACCCACTTTGCACTGTGTTTTCATCGTGTCTAGGGTTATAAAGTGGAATTCCCTAGAATCTGCAATCTAATACATGATTTTTAACAACATTCATAGAATAAAAACCTATTACATATTTCACATAATTTGCCTGATAAGGGTTTTATTTAACAAAACGGCTAACCATTAACATCAAAAACACATTCAAAACAAATAAACTGTAAAATAAAACTCAAGTGGTTTCTATACTTATATCCTATATACTCCTACTTATAATGGCTTCGTGCCTTCCAGCCGTTTCGAGTCATGTTCTTTCATTTTTTAATAAAAACAAAAAACGAAGAACAAAAAAATCCAATTATAATAACCAAGTTTACAGTCCACTTTCATGGATTTAACGTTTTTTTTTTTTTTTGCATGTTCTATTCGTTCTTCAATCACAAATTTGTTTGCCCACATTCAGACGTATAGAAACAGCAGTCAATACAAATCGTTAGCAATACTGTTACCATTAAATCCAAATGCTATTGACTTGCTATAGCAACCAGCCTTGAATATCCAAGTGGGAGCTTTTCATTGAATGTTAATGGCCAAGACCCACACCCCATGGCCCATACTGGATATGGATACTGGGCCTGGACTTAGTTGGCGAAAGTGTTACATGGATGCAAAATGAATTCCATTCACCGACATTTATGTTGGTTGGAATGGCAATGGCACGCATAAGTTGGAGATTGTGCTTGGTGCTAGGGAATGTTACAGACGCATTCATTTCTTTTTTTTTTATTATTGTTGGACGAAGCAATTCAGATTTTGACGAGCCATTCAGTATTTATAACCAAGAGTGAGGGGATTATAACGCATAGAACTTCTCTCACTTTTAATTATGGCCAAGCAATTTGAGTTAAATTCTCTTACATGAAGTATTCGTGCATGCAAAATGATTTTAGCCGAAGCTTCTTTCCAAGCACAAATTGCTTTGATAAAATGTAAGCAGCATTCCGGGAGGCAATGGAGAATGGATTGAATGTTAATGGGATGAAATTGTCAAGCGGAATGAAGTTTTGGTAGCCCAAAGCATTTAGATGAAGTTCGTTAAAATATTTGGCAAATATGTGAGCTTGTAATTGTGTAATGAATATAGTGTTTTTAATAATAGGGTCTTCTGGGAACTGGCTTCTTCTTCTTCTTCTTCTTCTTCTTCTTCTTCTTCTTCTTCTTCTTCTTCTTCTTCTTCTTCTTCTTCTTCTTCTTCTTCTTCTTCTTCTTCTTCTTCTTGGAACAGAGATATTTTCCCGGAGAGATGTAATGAAGCTGAAAATCATAGATTGGTTCTGTGGAATTATTGTATATTAAAATTTTCCATTAATGTAATAGATAACTCTTAGCTGGTATGTGTGCTGGGGAAGCTTCTTTTTACAGGAAACTAAGTCAAAAGGAATGCCATGTGTGTTGATGGGATTGTTCTCTTCCATGCTGAGACGTGGAAAATTAAATTCGTAGTTTTCCCTCGTTTTCAAAAGAATGCAAATTGATGCCCGTCACAGTCTACTCTTCAAAATTTGGTCCGACCGGAATGGTAATCATTCAAGCAGCATTCGAAGAAATAAGAAACGTAAGATCGGCAAAGAACATAACCGCCTTACTTAAAAATGTAAAGTAGAAGCCTCGTCGTTTTGGGACCTAGTCCTTCATCCAAACAATATTTAACTTATCCAGAGTAGGAGCTCAAAGTTTGTGACCATATAGACAGTTTTTCACTTACTGGGCTTCGGAGCGTTTTGTTAAGAATTTTTGGGCGAAGAGTCATCTTTAGCGACGATACGGCAGTGTTAACAAGCAATTAAAACTGCCGCATATTTGACGACACCAACCCACACGAGGTTCATCAATTGACAATGCATGCTCAAAAAGTTACCGTTCTGTGTGGGTCCGTAGTTTTTCAGGCACGATTTTGGTGAGGATGTCACCATCGCGTCGATAGCGTGCGTAACAGAACGATTATAACCAATTTCTCATGGACTTAATTTCATCATATGAACCTAGACGACATGTGATCCTAGCAGGACTGCGTTACATGTAACACAGCGGAAGCGGACGCCTTGATCTAATACAACTCCATCTACCCAGCCTTATTGAAAACCCATATGATAACTCCAGGGGCGGATTAAATACATAATTGGCATGAAGGCGTAATAACTAATAATAATTTTGTAATAATTTTGAATTAATAAATTAATAATTAATACAGAATATTTTGTTTGATTTATGTGATGGCAGGTAATTTCAGGGTCAATTATAGCAGCCAGTGACATTCAATTTGAAGCTTTCAGATCGATTTGAACAAAAAAAGACAAAACTTAAATTTTTAAAAATTAGATTTTGAATGGAAATAGCGATTATGGGTGATTTTAACAATTCTTGAACCACACTCTGCTACGTAACCAAGGAATACAAATATAAGTGTTTATCTTCTTACTTCAAAACTGCAACCGATAGTTAAAAAACATTTAAAAACTAATGCATATTAAGACTTTTAACGAAAACGACTCTTAAAAGTGGGCATTTCCTAAATTTTTTTAAAACCAATTAAAGCACTTACTCAGATTTGATCATAATTAAATTTTTAGGCATATGTGTAAGACTACATCTGAATCGAGTAGTTTTTTTAACGATCTAACCTATATAAAGGTATTTTATAAAAATCACAACCTTAAAAGTGGGCGTATTGAAAAAATTTACACAAAAATTGTAGAGATATATTTTTCATATATAAATTTTTAAAACTACGTTTTTCGTTCTTTCATGAAAAGTGAGCGTCAGCCACGCCCAAAATTCTAAATTTTCTTTTCATACACAAGCTTCTTAATTTCAACGAGACGCATAAATTTGGGCTTGTGGATTAATTATACATGCCGTTTATTTTTTTTGCGAAAACAATTTTTGTATAGTTTCTAATTAAAAATGAGCGTCAGCCACGCCCAAAATAATTTTTTTTAATTCATACACAAGATGTTTATGTAGAGTTGGGGTCGAAATACTGTATGGTCAAAATTCTGCTTGCAAAGTACTTCAATTCAAAATTCTGTATTTCAAAAATCTGTATTTGAAAATTTTGAAAACAGAACATCAAAATGAGAGATATGTTAAGTTTGATGTTAATAATTAATTATTCAGTATTATTTTTACTTGCGATTATAGGTACTACAATATTTTTTTTCCTAGATTAACGTATAGCTTCGAAATTTTATTGCATACTTTGTTTTTCCAAGAAAACTCTTAAACTAATTTAAAAAATCAAAGAATTTTCGAAATTATTTAAAGTTTTTTAATAGCCATATATGCAGCCACAATAAGCAATTGCTTATCATAAGAGCAAGTTCGTGCGACCCAGTCGTGCATTTTATTCTCTTTATATCTTGAATAAAATTTATAAATGGATTTATGTTTTGCGAATTTTTTTTCAAAATACAGAATTTGGACATGAGCAGATTTTGAAAAACAGAATTTTATACTAACAGCATTTTGGATAAACAAATATTTGGCATACAGAATTTTGAAATACAGAATTCTGAAATACAGAATTTTAGTCATACAGTATTTTGCAAAAAAAAAACAAGAATTTTGGTCATACGGAATTTTGACAACCGGTATAAAGACCCGCTCCCGTTTATGTACAGACCTGAATTTTTCCTCCAAAAATTAGAACAAAAATGCTTTCTATGAATTTCGAAGAAGTTTTTTCAATTGTTAAACCTCAGTGTCCTACGCTTAAGGAATTTTTATAAAAAATTACCAAAAAAAAACTGAAACAAAACCCTTATAAGCTCGTTTTTGAAGTTACAGATTCATTTTAATAATACTTATCACTTTTAAAAAGAATATCATTTCAATAGGGCGACACACTTCCTCAAGTCCAATCAAACAGAAAAAAAAATAATCAAAAGAAAAATTATTATGATTAAAAGCAGACAATTTTATATTATCCTTTGTGAGTTAATTTTAATTTACCCCTCGGAATCATACAAGTACAATAAATATCCTTTATTATAAGAAAAGGATTTTCTTTTCACGCGAAGTTTCTCATTCTTCTACGATGTCGTTAAAAATCTAAAGAGAAATGAATAAAACTAAGAAACAGCATTATTTCCACGACGACCGACGACGTCGACGATATGACGACGCGAAGAAGCAAAACGTGAATCTGGAATTCATCGAAAAAGATTGGGTGGATATAAAATTCCTTCATCCGGTAAGAAATGGGTGGGTGTAGGGGATGGGTAGAAAAAAGATAAAAATCAAAAGATACTGCCTCGAGGGGCAGTCGTGTTTCTTTTTCCTATTCCTTCCTGCAATTCAATTCACTCAGTGGATCATCAGTTTTAAAAGTGAGATGATTTTCCAAATTAAACAATTTGATGGCGAAGCATTTTTCTACGGAAGGAAGAACTCAATGAATTAAAAAAAAGTACGATGAATTGACTGGCAAATTGTTCACTTTGTGGCAGTAAAATAAGGGAGTCAGTTTGTTTTCATTCGATCTCATTAGAGAGAAGGAAAGAACTCTAGGGTACGGGCAGGCCACTTGGGAGGGTGGTATAAAATTCGATATAAGATACGATTTATTTTAATGAAATTAATTTATTTTTTTTTCCGCTGATTCATTTTATTTTATACACAAAATGTCAATCGCATTTAAGTGACTGATGTTGTTTTAATGGTATTCCATTCAATTGGGAATAAATTCCGGTCGTAAAAATCGAGTATTCCAAACAACAATAGAAGGATCATTATCATTCGAAAAACTGAAGTAGATTCATATAAAATGGTTCATCACACAGAACGCAGCATTATATAATGAGCATAATAATCCATCATCATTGTTTCCTTTATTTTTTTATAATTTATATTTTTTTTTGAATTCCTGTCCATTTTAAAGCCCCCATATTGATGGTAATAACATAAATGAACAAAAGCACAGAATCCACAAGCGAAACACGTCAAGTGAATTCAATTTATCATTTTTCAGCCTTTTAAGTGTCAAAAGGATAATCCGCTCGGTATTTATTCTGACCTCGATGGCCACAGGACTTCCGGCAGTGGTTATAGCCATATTGATGGTTGAAAAGGGATTTTTAGTTTGTATTGCATGTGAAAGTGTACTTTAAAAATGTGGTCAGCACCAGCAAAGGAAATGAGTTGATTATTAAATGCATTAAGCGATCCCATTTTGTAACAGGAAAAAGCACCTGGCTTTTTTAAGATTGTTTTTTTTTTTAATAAAGTGTTTAAGATTATTTGCAGTAAAATGTCGTTAAAGAAAATTTAATAAACAAATTTAAGAAGTATCAAAGAAGTTTTTAATTGTATTTAAAGTAAGCAAAAGAAACACGGGATATTTTGTATCTTTTATTTAAAAATTTTCGTGCCAATTAGTTCTCACATCTGGTTTCATCATTAAAACTCTTTAAATATTTTTGTTTTTAATTTTCACAGGAATCTGGAATCTGGAAACAATAACTCAATTAATTTCACGTGAAATCAATATCACATTTTTATTAACTTTTATAAATTTATTTTGATTAGCAGGTTATTAAGACTTTTTAATTAGAATGTAAGCAACATTTATTGGATAAAAACAAGACGAACAACAATACTTAATTATTTTTTAAGTTTCAGCCATGAAATAAATAAGTAAACAACAGAACGTGGATATGTTATTTAAACAGTTATGTTTACAAATTAAATACTTACTCTTTTGTTTCGCACTTTGGCTGCTGTATGGAATTTTTTGAATTTTTATACATACTCGTGTACCTATGTTTGATTTGAACCTGGCAATAAAACTGTCCTCTAAAATATTCTGATGGTATGTGATGAAAGATAAGCATCTCATAAAGCGAAGTTAGTTTTTGAGAAATTTATTTTCTTAAAGATATCATTTTTGACTAAAATAATTTTAGTCGTTATTGGAGACTTTTATTGGAAAACGATCCAACTGTGATCTCTCTTTTCCTATGAAATAAAAGAATGATTATGTTCCACAATTCTCGGCTCAAAAACGTATGACATTCGTCAATTAATTTGTTTTGTTTGAAAGTAAAAAGTTTGGAATCTGGAACGTCATAGATTTCACGCCAAATTTAATGGAAGCTTCAAGTTCAATAGAAAATCATTTGACTTCATGAAATCATCATGAATTATGTTCTAACTTGGACTTGAACTTGACTTGGACCTTTATGAATTTTATTTGGTCTCGAAATGGAATCTTAGTTCTTTTTTTTAGTCAAATTCAACAATTGAAATTCCACTTAACTGGCTGCGCACAATGGTGTAGCAGCAGCAGAAGCACGCAGCAATATCAAAGTAAATGTCAAAAAAAGCATCTCACAAAGCAGCATACACGAATACTCAAACAAAAATCACGTCTGCCATTTTGGTTTGTTGTTGTTTTGCAGCGCAGCAGGTTCGTGGAGTTCACTGGCTGCGCACAATGGTGTAGCAGTAGCAGTAGCACGCAGCAATGTCAAAGTTAAATGTATGTAAATCGTATTGCACGGCTACAATGTGAAGTAGCAGATGCAGCAGAGAGAGTCGCTGAAGTACAAGTCGACTCGACTTGAACTTGACGACCTGCTGCGCTGCAAAACAACAACAAACCAAAATGGCAGACATGATTTTTGTTTGAGTTCAGTGCTGCACATTGTATTCGTGTATGCTGCTTTGTGAGCTACTTTTTTTGACATTTACTTTGACATTGCTGCGTGCTACTGCTACTGCTACACTATTGTGCGCAGCCAGTCAAGTCGAGTCGACTTGTACTTCGGCGACTCGCTCTGCTGCAGCTGCTACTTCACATTGTAGCCGTGCAATACGATTTACATACATTTAACTTTGACATTGCTGCGTGCTACTGTTGCTGCAACACCATTGTACGCAGCCAGTAAATATGCATTTTTGACAAATTAAAAAAAGATATTTATGTAAAAATTCATTCAAAAGGATGAACTCAAATGGCACACATACGGAATAGACTCTGCTCTTAAAGTAAATTCTATATTCTTGAAGTGGTTTAAAAATAGTAAAGTTATTTGACCACGACTGTTGTCGTTTGACATGTCAATATCATTTTTGGTATACTCTACTAAAATATAGATTTTGTATCAAAAAAAGATTGTGGAACGCATTCATTTTTCATTTCACAGGAAGCGAAAATGGTTTCCACACGTCGGATTTTTAGTTCGGCACTTCCACATTTCTTATTTTAATAAAAATTATGACAAAATATAAAATTTTTGAATATATTTCAAATAAACTATATAAGATTGCAATTTATTTTTGGATTCCAACCAATCTGATAATTCGTCCTCAGCGATCATGTCAATCGTTCTTAACTCAAGCAATAAAATATTGTAGACAGCGAATATTATATATGTGGAATCCGTTGCTTTTTGACCGAATGACGATACTCATACGTATAGAAAATAACATTAACAATCACGGAAAACTCAAAATGTTGATGTTCAGAACGAAACCAATAAATTATTGCTTATTGGTACTGTTCATTTTGGACAATCTGTAAAATATAATTCCGTTTTTTTATTTCATCTCTCCCAAGCAAGAAAAACATTTATCTAGCCAATGTCTACTTAAAAAAACATAGGTTCCTATCAGATATACATTTTTTAATTTTTGAAAAAATACACCTGGGGAAAAAAATGAAAAAAAATTTTTCCCACTCGATTTCAAAATATTCCAAAATCTAAAAAAGTTTAGAAAAATATTTTAAACTATTTTTGGGGATAAGAATCACACATGAAATTATGAATGACATAAAGATTTCGAAAAAAGTGGCTCAGAGAATTTCGTAAACGGTAGGATTAATTTTCTTCAAACTTTGGTGGTTGGTATTTATTTGGTCTTCCATCGGAAGTGGAATTCTCTCAAAAAAAGTTTTTTTGAAAATCTCAAAAACGGCTTCTGGTTTCTTTCACTGTTTTGTGTTTTAGAATTAAAAAAAATAAAAATTCTTCGATCAGTTTGAAAGCTTTACAAAAACATGCTTTTTTTAAATTTTGTCAATTTAAAGAAATCCTTGGCTTTCTTTCGAAAGATCAATTCAATAAGTCATTCAATAAAACCATTCATTTTTCTATACAAAAAAACATTAAATTTTAAATTCGAAAATTTTTTAAGGAACTCCTTCGATACATTTGTGTACAGATATTAGCCTGGTGCTCTATTTAAATTCTAATTTTTCAATTTAAGAAAACCTTAAATATGAAAAAGAAGCCGGTATAAGTCTTCTCCTGAAAAACGCATTCAAACACCAACAAAAAATAAAATGCACGACTGGGTCGCACGAACTTGCTCTAATGAGTGACAGTGATTTATTGGCTTGAGATTTTGATAAAAATAAAATTTTCAAAATTCTTAAATAAATACTTAAACTAATTTGAGCTGAAAAAAAAGTACGCCATTTTATTTCTTGGATTAATTTGAATTTATGAGAATAAATTTAGAAAAATCTGTGGAGCGGTTTTTGAGAAAAAGTTTTTTTGAAAAGCTTTTTGAAAAAAAATTTCAAAAAAAATTCAAAAGCACCAGTTCATAGGTATTTAGCAAATACATTTATTTAAAATTTTTAGAAAAAAATTTAATAAGCAGTTTTCAAAATATGAATTTTTTAAATTTTTTTTTCTAAAATGCTTTTAAAAATACAAAAAAATATTTGTCAAAAATATTGGTATACAATACAAATTGAGCTACCTACAGCTTTATGTGTGTGAAATTTCGAAAGAATCGGTTGAGTCGTTTTCGAGATAGTCGAAAGCAAAAAAAAACGGTCCTATGGAAAGTACCGTTCTTAGCCATTTTTTAAAACTTTTTTTTCAGCCATATGATTGGTCGTACCTAAAAAGCAACACTGATTTTTTTAAATAAAAATCGTTAGAGCCGTTTTTGAGAAAAATAAGCTTTAAAATAACGGTTGTATGGCAGGTACCGTTATTTTTTGAGCTAAAAAAAAAATTTCAATTTCCTCTCTGTACAATACCTAATAAAGTCTATATACCAAGTTTGAAGCAATTCGGCCCACCCGCTTGGGCTGTAGGTCTACATACAGACAGACTGACAGACAGACAGACATACAGACGGACAGAATTTTTAGACCATCTTTTTTCGTCTTCGCTATCATCGTAATGTCATGTTTGATTGTTATCTCAAAACTTTTTTTTTCGACGAATGCATAACTTGCCTTATAGTACCTATAATCGCAAGTAAAAACTTATAAACAAGAATTACTTTGAAAGTTGCATCGAAATCGTTAGAGCCGTTTTTGAGAAAATTAAACTTTTCGTTAGCAGTCGTAGGTAGGTAGGTATTATTCAAAAGTAGAATGCCAAACAAATCTAAGCCCTTCCGTAAATTGCCCCTAAAACTGTGTGTCAATTGCGTTAAAATGCTACCTAAATTTGATCCCCTGTTTAATTTTTGACGTTTGCGTCGAAATGGACACAATTTTAGCTTTTCGCTGTGTCCATTTCTATTGGATTAAAAGGGATATTTTGCATCTATTTTGTGACTTTATTTCCCACTTGACCATCAATTTCGTTTGAAGTAAACTATTTTTGTATACAAAAGACAGCTTGAAAAATTAAAAATTAACTCATATAAGTTATATTTAACATGTTTTTAATTGATTTTTCACCGATAATTTTATTTTATAAAACAATGTTTCCCATCGCAGATAATTTATTTACTAGTCTGTGAACACTATATTTGACTAAAATGATTTGAGAAAAATAATAATTTGAAAACATAAACAATGCATACGGTTTGCAAAATAACCAAAAATTTGAGGAAGTATTTTATAATAATTCTTTTAAAAAAATATCAAAGTTTGTATCACAAGTCATTCAATTAAACGGAGAAGGAGACATCGTGAATAATGAGTAGGTAAGTGAAAATAAATAAAGATAAGCTTCATATTTATCTCCATCTCTCTTACACCTTCATAAGTAAGGAAAGACGTCAAAATTCAACCCACTGGCTAAAATTTAACCTGCTCTGACAGCAGGCTAAATAATATCCCAATTTAATATGTCAAAATTTAGCCATAGGATCAAATTTAGCTAGCACTTTAATGCAATGAACACACAGCCTAAAATACAAAATAGCAGGTTTGTAGTAATCAAAACACACTATTCCTGTAAATGTTGACGTAAAAAAAACAGGTGTCAGAATTCCTGGGCCCACATTATATTGGAAATGCGTTTGCACCCTAAAAATAAATTTGGGTTAATGCTTTGACTGTAAAAAGATATCTTATAATATGTAAGTATAGAATGTATTAAAAGTAAGTTCCAAACATAGATTACCAAAACAAAAGGCCTCATTTGTATCGATTGTAAAGGCTGTTTTTTTAGACGTGTGGTTTTCAATTTGGCAATACTTTTTTCGGAGTTGATCTTTTTGACAGCTGTCACTTGATTTACTATACTCAGTTTGGTTTGACATTTCATATTAAATAGACTTACTCCTGAACAACGTTTGCAAATCGTGCAAATGTACTACCAAAATAATGGTGCGGTTCGCTAAACGCATCTCGCGCTGCGTCCAAATTTTGGTCGACATAATCGCCCAGGAATTTATTCGAAACAGCTGCGGAAGCCACTTGCCCGAAATCATTTTTTAAACATAATGGCAAGCCCTCTACTTTATAATAAAGCTAAATTTTTGGCCATAACATTAAATTATATGCGTTTTATTTCTTCTTGAAAACCACACATCTTTAAAAATCACCCTTTATAATATAAATTCTTAATTGTTTTCAATTAAAAACAAACATGTTCAAAAATCATATCAAAAAACCCCTAAAAATAAAGTCAATCACTCGAACTAAAATACCTCCTAAATAATTCAACCATAACAACGAAAAGCCTCGGGGCTCGAAAAATCAAATTGCATCAATTTTGATGCAAAAATATACTTTTTAATTCAACACATTTGAACTCTGAAATGAAATTGCTAGTTTGACAAAAACAAAAACTACCACCCCTTTCTCTTCAAATACTTTTGTATCCATTAATTATTTTAGTGAATATTCCTCCCAGTAAATTTTAATTCACCTGGTTGAATAGTCAAAAGTTAAAAAATATTTATGTAAAATAATTATTATAATACAAAGCTTATGTATATGTATTTAAATAAAACACTTGCCATACATTTGCTTTTGGCACGAACACGCGTATTCCGCCTAATTGGTAGCAGGAAAATTGGATAAGGGTTGGTATAATGAGTTAAAATTTTCCAATAGACTTTTTCTTTTTGAAACAACACTAATTACATTCGATTTGCAACAATTTGACTCGGCTGAGGGTTGAAAATGAACTTCCCTTGTAAGTAGGTAGGTACTATTTTTTTTTCTACTCAAAACACCATTTGAAACACGTTTTTTCACTCTTACATTGTGACACATTCATTTTGTTGCCCCGCGCATAACACTAACCGCACTTTATTACATCCTAATGATTATTTATGTCTAGCACCTTACCGCCTTCCTTCTTTCTTAATTAGAAGGTGCACTAAGAACGAAAAAATATACTCGTACAACGTACACCTGCGAGCTGCGACCCGAATTCAAATACGGAAGTAGTCCTTGTGGATGGCCCTTAAAGGTATTTTTTATCGGCGAGCCAGGACAAGCATCAATAATACAATTACCGCAATAACACAATATTACTCTCACTGCTTCACTAAATGGCGCCCAAAATAAACCCTAAAATGGCTTCAGCAAGGATTTTTTTGTTGCTATTTAAATTGCCATTTTTTTTAAACTACCGTTTTCATCGAGAAAAACACAGGGTGGTGCTGGCGTGGCGTGGGTGGAGAGGAAGTATTTTTATTTATCACCCAGCTAGAAATAAAATTTTACGAATTTTCTAATTTACACTAGCACAAGGGTGAGGGCGGGTGCTGAAGGCGATGCATTTTTGTTTTCTGCATTAAATCAAACAGTGCTGCAAAATTTATTTGCACAACCGACAGACTTAAAAACAAATAAAAAAAAAACTTAAACAAAAATATTTACACAACGTTGGAATCTTTTTGGAAATTTGGGGAATAAAACACTATGACGACGATGAATGCGAACCGCCTCGCCTTGGCAAAATAAACGGTCCGAAGCCGAAGAAATAAACTTTTTGGCACTATGGCTATGCACAGCCCTGAATTTTTTGTTTTGTAAAAGAAAACTCTTGTAACTTTTCTAACGTTGCTGGAGGAATAAACGCGCAATATTGGAATTTTTATGATTCAAAAAATACGATGAACAAAAAATGGCATTTGCCGACCAACCAACCGACCGACACACATGAATCAATTTAAACTGACAAACTGGAGTTGAAAAACAACATACTCGTGTTGTATACACAAAAGAACGGAAAGTATATCTTTTGGATTTGGATACAGATACAGATACAATAATGGAGAAGCAGGTTGTGCATCTACACATTTGTGTAGAAACTGCCAAACAAAAAATGTTCCACGATGACAAACTTTTCGTCTTGCAAAGATGAAGGAATCAGCGAATTCACATTTCGCACCACACACAAATCAGCTGTTTCGGTTGCGGCGAATTGGTGGAGCTTTTTACAAACCCATACCGTATTAATATCCAACCAACATCTGGTTTGGTTTTTTGGCGCCAAATTGTTTCAAGGGTGGTTTTGTGTGGCCATGACGTGATACTTATGTATACTACTCCTATGATGATGTATCTAAACTTTTTGTTAGTCTATTTTATAAGTTTGTTTCACACGTCGTTTGCAGTAGTCGCCGCCCGTCGTCGTCGTCGTTTTGAATATCAGATCAATTTTTTTTTGTTCGTCTCCATGGAAAGGGGGTAATTTTTTCGAAAGTTTGGAGCTTTTTTTTTGTATAATGGCCTACAGGATATTTGTTGGGGAAGGTAGATGAACTTCAAATCGAGTGTTAATAAATCATGATGTTGAGAAGAAGAGTAGATAGATAAAGTTGTTAAAAAAAAAAGATGAAAAAAAGTAAAAACCATCTTGTGTATGTTTTTGTAGGTGAAAATATAGTATTCTTTTCATAAAAGATAAAAGATATGGAAGAGGTGACAAGAAAAAAAGTTTGGTAAGGAACTTTTTCTTTTCTTTCCGAGTGAAAAAACTTTTGGAAGAATGAATCGTTTGGAAGATTTTTTTTTTTTTCTAGCGTCATCTTTGAATTGTCTGTTAGGATTTAATTTAATTTGTTCGAACCATTTGTATTTTTGGGGATGTTTTTGATGTTTTATCGGATTGTGAAAGGAGACAGCAATGACAAAAATTCTGTTCTTGACTGTTTTAAGAGGGTATGGTTAAGGAAGTTACATTGTGGTAACATAATTAAAAGGATAAAGATAATTGGCTATCTTGTTTCAAGTTGTTACAAAGTTACACTCGTTCACCCAATGAACGAATGCAAGGAACGACGATGTCTTAAATTGCTTAAAACGAAATCACCATCTTGCGGTGAAATAACAGCGAAACCGAAACCGCCACACGTTACTAAAGCACCCACCACCACCATTACACCGGTACGCCTTCCCTCTGATTTGGACCAGCATCCGTTTTCATCAAATTATATAGAAAAGATCCAAAGGAAAAATATTGCTTAGCAATTTTGATTTTTGGTTTTATAATTTACACTTTGTTTTCGTAGAAATATTACATAACAAGAAGTGTGATTCTCTCTCTTTACTTACCAAACGAATCACGCTGACATGAAATCAACATTAAATACTAAGAAAAACTATTGTTAGACTTAAGACATCTTTTTCATTAAAAAAATTAATAAATTTATTATCTTCAAATAACGGTACAAAGACCCTTCAGTGCTCGCAGATTTTTAAACTTTGTTAATATTGTTAGTCTAAGGAAGAAAATTAATTGAAAATAATCTCTGAAATGTAAATTTGTTGGTCTCTGTAAATATTTGGAAAATATTTTGTATGAAATGTCTTGCCGCTTACAATGTTTTCCCTCAAAGGCATTGACACTGACGTATTCGTGTTAAGTGAATCAGAAGTTTTACGACTTTTCTTAAGAACCTACCAACCTACCACTCAGTAAGGAAAACAGTAATATTTTACAAAAATCAATTCATATAATTTAATGATCCGTTCACATCCAAGAACAACCAAGGTGACCCGAGTAATTATAATAAATCACCCAAGCACCAAATAACTAGAGCTTGTCTTATGTCTAAGTACCATTTCTCTGGGATGTCCTTTCTCCATTGTAAACGAACTAAAACTCCAGTTCCACTATTAGAAGCCATTCATTTTACATTAAATAATAATAAAACAAAAATATCAAAAACAAAGCATAAATATTGCAGTTTGCAGGATAAAATAAATGAAGAAAAGTACCTGCAGCTTTTCACAAAGGATCAACCTTTAAAGCATAGAAAACAGAAAAATTGCTCCCAGAAGTCACATTCACCATATAGCTTTCCATGGTCGTTTAGTTTTGTTGTGGCACATTCTTCAATGGCAACAGAAAATTTAAATCCAAGGACATTTTGGGACAGGACCAGCATCAGCACCAGCACCCCATGGTTGCTGTGTTTTTCACCTTATATTTATAAACAGGAACAAAAGTCCTTGGTGCAAAATAAATTCAAAAAAAAAAAAAAGATTAAATCCAAACAATGGAAATAAACATTCTCACTGAAAAAGATACAAAAATCAAACTGAACTTTCAACACAACACGTAGTAGCCTCTGTAGGTAAAGGTAACTGTGACTTGTTCGAATCTCCTTGCTCACCTTGGTCCTCGTTTCTTTTGTATCCAAAAGTACCTATGTCCAAGAATGCGAATTGAAGCGACAAATGCTTTTGTCCTGCAGTTATGGCTCCTTTCAAAGTTTGAACAGAAATATTCTCCTCCTTGAGGATGGTGTTGTTGTTGTTGTTATGGAGTCATATCATAAACATAATCCAACGAACTATGTTTTTCCATTCCGATGGATTCTCTATAAACTCCATAACTGAGTCTTTACCAAGTTGTTCAAGGAATTTTTCAAAGTTATGTTCTGTCCTATATACCTATTATTATGTTTGTTCAAGCTTTCTTTCTTCGCTTTGGTCTGGGTTAGATTGAAATTCCTTCTTTTGAAATGAAGTTACAAATGCAATTGGATTTTGAAATGAAATGAAAAAATAAATAACGTTTTGTTTTGGGAAGCATTTCACAAATTGAATCTTCCACAATGTCTCGGATTCAACAGGAGCAGCTGGTTTCTTCCTTTTTTTTGTCGTCAAACGAAAAGGTAAATTGAGTAGCTTCAAAGAATGTCTGAAGAAAATTATATTATGTTTTTGCGTGAGGGTGCACCCACAAAGGAAACGGTAATAATCATGAAGCTGGTGGAGCTCTTCTGTTCTTTTGCAATGATGATGAAGCAAATGGACTTTTTTGTGTCAATCACCATATTTGAGGGTAAAATGTTGCTCCCTTTTTTTTCAAGTGAAATTGGTTATATTGAATCTTTTTTAGGGAAATTCACTGAAGCTAGGGGCAGAAAAGCAAAATTTGAGCCGAAAATAAAAGAAAGAACAGTAATTGAATGAAGGCCCTAGACACACTGTCACACTTTGAATCATAACTTGATGCACGTGCTTGTTGAGACTTTACTAGCTTCTTCCTTACTGGGGTAGAGCAAGATAAAAACAATTGTTCTAGGATGAGTTGTTCTGTAAATTATGATTTTTTTTTCGGCGGGTTCAGGCGATATACTAAAGAAGCCCAAAGCTGAATTTAATGATGCTTGTTTTATTCACGATTAAGAAAACCTATTTGTTACACAATTCTCGTCCTAATAAGTGATAAGCCTTTGTGGTTTGCCAGGTTGACCTCAGAAAGGGTCGGCAAAACCTACCAGTTTTTGATTTTTAAATTTCTGAGGCCAAATAGCTACATATTGGTGTCGCTGTATTTGTCTGTTTGGGGCGGGCTTCAAAGGCGGGACCCTGACCTTCTTTGAACATTTTCGATCAAGCTTTGCTACTCCTGCTTTCATACTAAGCATCTTTATCTCAGCTGCTAAGTTTTGTGCAATGCCCAACATTGTGAACCGTTTGTGAATGCCAGACGCAAAACTGAGGTGTAGAGTTTTGCCTTTACCATTAGGGGCCATTTCTCGACCACGCCATCATGCTAACGCGTTGATTGATATCGTCATCACACAACGAAAACAATCACAGATCCCAGATATATAAACTTTTCACAAATGGGCATTCCAATAAATTCCCGGAATAGCCATGGGTGGATTAGAAAAGCATCAGTTATTTTTGGACTTATACCGGTACCCATTTCTCTCCAAAAAGTTCACCCATACGTCAAGTGCTCTTTACAGGAATGACAGATCTTACTTTTAATGGCTGATGCACTTTGGGGGAGCGTCATTTTACCTTCAAGCAATTAGTTAAGGACTGCAATAAAGAGTAGGACCCTCAAGAAACTTCCCTACTATGATTTGGGATTCTCCATTGACTTTAGCACAATATTCCAAAGAAGTTTTTTTTGTGGACTTTATTGAAAATAAATTTAATTTAAAAGATTTTGTAACCTTAATTCCAAATGCGTTTCGTCCAGGTACGGCAGTTAGGCTCATCAGTTTGATGCTGTTGTACCCTTCTAAGACGCAAAATTTTTGGTCGATGATTACCGACACTTAAGGAAATTACAGCGTACACTGTGAATTCTAATATTTTTAGGGGATTTTTTTTAAATTCATGCACCTAAAAATACATAGCTTAAAATATATAGCTGAACATTGTAGCAGTGCAGCAGTAGCACGTAGTAATGTCAAAGTTAATTTCAAAAAAGTAGCGCACTAAGCAGCATACACGAATACAATGTGTAGCACTGAACTCAAGCAAATCATGTCTGCCATTTTGGTTTGTTGTTGTTTTGCAGCGCAGCACATTCGTGAAGTTGGAGTCGAGTCGACTTGTACTTCAGATACTCTCTGTGCTGTAGCTGCTACTTCACATTGTAGCAGTGCAATACGATTTACGTATATTTAACTTTGACATTGCTAAGTGCTACTGCTGCACCAGTTACTGTGCAGCAGTGATATGGGCCACCCATATCAAATTTCGTAGATCCTTTTTCAAAACCAACAAAAACACAATATGGATCCTCTTAGGAACTTCATAATTTTTAAATCGCCGAATATGTTTGTATACATACATTTATAATGTTAACTAAATTTAAACCAAAATTAGGGTGGATACTAATTTCACAATTATTCACACCGTTATAGAGTTGGACATTCAATTCTCAACAAGACAACAATGGACACTTAGTTCACAGCCGTTTTCGAAACATTATATAAATATGTAGAAACTAGACTCACAGCAAAATAGTTATGGACACTGAATCTGAATTCACACCAAGATAGCGATGGACTTTAAATTCAAAATGAGATAAAAAAAAACCCTTAGCAATGAACAAATATCTGCTAGTCTATAATTACAAGGTCTGTTTAATAAACAGTTAAAAGGATTCCCTTAAATTCGATGTAAAGCAATGCCTAAGAAAATAACTCCTTTTTGCATGAACATTTCTTTATTTATTAAGAAGAAGTATAAATCAATATCATCTTTAAGAGTCTTCAAAAGTTCAAGCAAAACAATGACGTACCACTACAAAATTTTAAGGACTCAAGGATGAAGAGTGTATAAAACTTTACCGTCGTCCTTTTGTCGTGTGTCTGATAAAGTCTTGCTTTTAATTTTGATTAATTACTTTCGGCTCTATTGATTTCTCTTAAAATGAAAGTTATGCTTAAGTGTGATATCATCTACCACATTATCAACTTAGATCTTTAACAATATGAACCACATCACTTTAAAATCTCTCCTCCACCTCTTAAATCTATCCCATTCTACTTCCTGTGTAGGTAGGTGTGCGGTGTGGTATTGGGAAACTTCGATTTTATTTTTATATGTTTATATATTTTATAAGAGAAGAAAAGTCTAGGGAATTATTGTCGAAGGTTGATTTGATGAGCTGCTTTATTTTTTATTTGAAAAGTTCTCCACCAACAACATACGTATTTTTATGGTATGCATTGTTGTATATTATTTTCAATTCAATTTTCCTCTGGAGGGCAATATAAAGTTTTGCCCAAGAACCAAGATGACGATGTTGGAACTTGGATAAGATGATGACGATGATGTTGATGATGATGACGATGCGATGAAGCTTAAAGAATTTAATCGCAATATTTTCGATTTGTTGGGTTGTTTGAGTTATCGTTTTGCTTTATCGGTAGGTTTCTGTAGGTCGGAATTGCGTGGTTGGTATGTAAACTGACTGAATGCTTTTAATATTCAATAAAATATTTTAATCTTAAGAGATTTAAAATATCTTATCAAAAGGGATTTCTGCAATCGTAATATTTAATCTTAAAGAAAATGCGGCAATTTAAATAAAAAATTGGATAAATAAAAAAAAAAAACAAATTTCTTCAGAGATGATTTAGTCGATTTTTTGACGCTACAATATACGTCATTATAAAATGTACGCTTCTGAGAAAAACAAACTGGGGTACCAAGGAACAAGAAATATAAATGACTTTGATGATCTCGAGAAAGGAAAGGAAATCGGTCCAGCATTTTGTCGCCCTCGCCCTCTCCTTGGCATGTGGTTTGTAGCACCGTATAGATAAAAACGCACTGAGGGGATTCCTTTGACATGTTTTGTCACAATGGACGAAAATAGACTTCAAAAGTTTTTTTTTACGAATGAAATAAATACAAAATAGGAAAGGTTTCCATGTTTCAAATACCAAGCAGCTTTACCACGTTCAGGTGATAAATGTACACACATTTTCCATATTTTGTTTTTGAACTGTGAACGCGAAGCGAAATTTAATTAGAAAAAGTTAAATAATACGACGTTAAAAAGAGTCAAAGTTTTTAAAGGAATTGAACTTCTACTCGAAAAGTGTACTTTTTTACTGAGGAATTGAGTAGCAGGTATTTGCAAACAATTTCCACATACATTTGCAAAAGAATATCATTTAACCGGAACAATATCCGCCAGAATCAATCAAATAAATATAAAGCAGTATAAACGCAACTGCAACTCTCCAACTACATGGGCGTTCATCGAATTCCCACCAACTGGAAATGATCTCAGAAGCTGGCGAATTCAATGATGACGATGCCTAAGTTGGCGAGGTAGAGTGAGTAAACGAGACCGTCGAATTTTATCTTCATTCACTGATTGCCTTTGCGTCATATAAGCTAATTTATTGGCTGAAATCCAAAGTGGAAAATTTAAATCAATTTCAAACCTTTAAGGAAACTTCTTTCTACTATGAACTTCCTTGTGCTGTTTTTGAAAAAAAAGCCTTTGTTTAACTTAACATTTAATTTCATTTTTACTAACCACAATTTATAATAATCTTTTTTAATCGAACGCAATTAGTTTTTCCATTAATGAAATCGCATACATGTCATCGAACCAACTCTTTGAAAAACTAAAGGGTATTAACCTTCGCGTTCATTCTATAAAATCGATATTTATTTGCACTTCGGTTTGTGAAATTATTTTGGGGCTATAACATCTACTCGTATATACTAACACTCGCTTTGAGTCAGTTTTTGGCTATTTCAATTTTACCTACTACAGCAGTCTAGTTCACAATAGTGTCAAATATGGTTGACGTACGACCGACGCCTTTCGCAAAAATTATAACATAATTTGATTCATTTTGCGCCACCTGGTATTACCATTTTAAGTACGCAGCGTTTATTTGTAGTGGTCGGAGTTGGAAGATTTCCAAATCATTTTGTTCCAGCTTCAATGTAAACGTAGCATAATGGTGGGCCTACATTATACACTTGTACATGCATGAATTCACTAGCGCCAGTGACGCCATTGTTGTTTCACACTTTCAAGTCAGTTGAAAATAATAATGAAAGTCAAACAAAACTACTTTACCGGCAGCTGAACTTTGTATCGATTGCAAAATTTGCAACTGATATTAGACATAATAATTAATATTAATTATTGAAATGCACCAACTGTATGTCATGAGACTTTTGATTTTGTTTTTAAACCCAAACCAGCTAAGATAATTATTTAAAAAAAAAAAAAACATTTTAGTTCTTTGGCATAAGACTTTCTTGCTCAAAAGTCTCAAACCAGTTCGTTTTATTGAGTTTAATTGAAACGATGTCATTAGCATCTATTAACCCCACCATCTTCTTATAATACTGACGAATTCCATTGCCAAACTTCTTCCATAAGACGAACAAAACACAGAGTTTAATGAACCTGCCTCTCTGCCTTGAAACTTGACATTTTAAATTTAATTTTATAAAGTTCTATTGTGGTTGGTATAGGTACTTGCTTTTCCATTGTCATTTTATTTCCAGTGTCAGACAATCACGTTTGCTATCACGACTAAATGGCCTTATAACCTTTTAGCTTTGAACAGGATAATGGTTGGTTAATGTGTCTCTCCTCAGACTACCAAACCACAATTGGCTCTCCATCTCCGCACCCAAACATCATTCCGAGAAAGGAGAATTCTTCATTTCTATATAAGTTTCTCTAACTATAGTTTTGCCAAAAGTTCATGATTTATTGATAACTTGAATTGTTTGCTTTTGCCGGAAGGAGCATCATTCAGGAGAACATACCTTCAAGCCATTACCCACATCCGGATCCGAATAAAACTGGAATAGAGTCTACTTGATGGTTGACAAGTATGTGATTGCAAATGGGAGTTTACTCTTTCTTCAACAAAACAGGGTAATTGCACTTATGTCAGTTCATGTCCGGATTATTTGAAAAAATTAACCCTTTCCGGACATTATTTTCTCGGACGGACTTCAGAGTATTTTTTTTTTAAGGAAACTGTCGTTCTACAAATCATAATGAGAAAAGTTTTAAATTGGAGCTCTTTTATTTATTAACGATAACGAAAATGAAAATGAAATGAAAAGGGAAATATCTGTAATTCGCACGAGTAAACTTTTACTTTTGACGCTTTTGTTTTCAATGAATAAGTTAGTTTTAGACTTACAAAAGACAGCAGACTCTTCTGTATTAATATATGTGTGTGTGTAATATGCATGGATGGCAGACTTTTAATTAAAGGTTGACGCTTTTATATGGCTGAAAGTTTTTGGGTTTGAAGTTGTTCATTGTTTGATTCGGCAAAGTTATTCTATGAGGAACTGTTTGTTTTTTTCTCATTCATTTTTTTTTTTTTTTTTACATATCGCTTGCTAAAATGATGTTCTTTTGGATATGTCAAGTCTCAGTACGAGCGATAAGGAAAGGTGGATAGAAGATAAAGTAAGATACCAAATCACATTTGTTCTGAGTGTCTGATACTACATTGGGAGGGAAAAGCTGAGCCGATTAAAGCACTCTACATTCGTGTAGTGCGGTTAACTAATGTTAGGCGAGAAACATTTGCAGGCTTTTTTTCTAAATTCTTTCTAACAGACGCAAATGTGTTTTGGGCGAATGTATGTATGCCTTGTAGGTACATATTGTAGCCAGATCAGATGTTGAAAAATATTTCTCGCACTGTCCCGCTTTATTTTTGGCGACTTCAAATATTTGTTCGTTTCACAGAAGGTGGTTTGTGATGCACATACCTAGAACGCAAAGCCACTCATGAAAATTGGCAAAGGAATATGAAAAACTGAGGGCACTGTCGCCAGCAAAACAATTTAGTAGACTTGAAGTCTTGCACAAGAGATCATTGATTAAAATTAAGAAAAGATTCGGAGATAGAACGGAACCTTGAGGCACACCATTTGTTTTGCGAATATCAGATTTAAAAACAATCTAAACAATGCAAATAGCACGGTCTGAAGTTAACCCATCAAAAAAGGGGTTCGTTGATACCAAATGCATTTTTGGTTGACTTTGTAACACTGAAATCTCACCTTGATAGCCTTTTTACAGCTCAAGTCAAATCAGCTTAGAAAAATGTTGAATTCATGTAGGTGCGTCAACAAGCTGAGCCAAGATGTTAAATATCGGCAAACTTTCCTTTAAGTGATGTCTGGTCGACAAAGCTATTTGAATTGCGGAGTACTTTCTTTAAAGCTGAGTACCCTATGTAGAATTTGAATTGCGGAGTACTTTCTTTAAAGCTGAGTACCCCAAACTCCTGTGAAATAAAATAAAAACTATATTTCCAGTCACACTTTCAATTTCACGTATGTACCTAACTTACATACATATGGAAAGGTTATTTGCCAATTTGAGCGAATTTTTGACTTCCCGGTATTATTAAATATGACTCATGTATTTGACAGGTGTCAAATTGGCTACACTGAATTTTTTTATTTCTTCATGTTTAACCTGGTAAACTACTTCCAGTGAAAATTCCATGCAAAATCAACCCTTCAGTTCATTCGGACTAAAGTGTTAAGTGCAAATCCTGCTTTAACACTGACCAAGTTTATAACTTTTTTTAAGGCAAAGTTCACTGCCCTTTTATTCCACTTCACAGAATTTTTGAACACACATCCGGCGAAAAAAAAATATAGTGAAATTAATGATTCTTTGTGCAAGTTTTGTTCAACTAGAACGAAATAGTAAAAAAAAAAAACTTTAATCCGGATAAAATATGAATGTTCTCACTCAAGCGAATCTTTAGGATCTTTTCTGCTCATGTTCTACCCCTTGAATTAGAAAAATGAAACTACATACATACTGCAGTAGTTGTCTCTATTCCCTTTTATAAAATATCTTGATTAATAGTCCAGGAACTTTATGTTTACATATATATGAAGGAACGACAAGATTGCGATAGTGCTGCTGATCCGAAATATCTTAAAGATGAAGTTCGACCAGAGAACAGAAGAGAAAAAAAAAATATTATGGGCAAACTGTAATTTATCAAAATGTTAAACCCTATTTTTGGGGATTGGCTAAGAACTGCCACAAAATTTATTATTCAAGGAAAATTAAATCATTGTGGTTTGGAATTGGCATTTGATGAGGTTTGTGGCATAATCAGGCAATTTGGAGTTCCTCTTGCTTGTGCCGGAAATGTGAGTAAATGGTATGGGTAGAGGTTATGTTGATTATTCAAAAATTAATGGAGTGCAAAACTTGATTTAAATTGAACCTTTGTCCAGCACAACAAAGGGATATGGTATAGGTATTAAGAACAAAATTTAATAGGATCCAAAGAGCCACAAAATTGGCAATATAACGTTCTTCATTGACAGTTATAAACGGAATAAAACTAATGCTCCTTATGTTTTTGTCCATTTCTCTAAATAAATGTGTTACGCAAACCACATTTGAATTTATTGAACTGTTACCACAAACTTTAACCTTAACATCTTAACAACACCTCATCCCCCATATTACTTAATACAACCCCCAAATAGACACACATCCGAAGGTTTGTGGTTCAGCATGACTTTCCATTTCCACAACAGCCCTTTTCTTGTTTGTCATGATAGTAATGTCAGTTACTATACCTTCTATTCTACCTTCTATTTCTTTACCTAATCCTCTTCCGAAAATTGTTTTCAAATTGGATATATTCATACGTGTTAATACATTAGCCTTTTATGTGTTCGTGTAGTGTGAAAATAGAAAAAGGAAAGACATCGTCACACCGTAGTTTGTAGCATCATCATCGTCGTTATCTATCCTTTTTAAAAAGAGATAGTTTGTTGATGATGTTCTGTTAACTTATTTATTTTGCATGGAAGCTTTCTACATATCTATATTTTCACTTATATCACATCCTTTTACAGGGTGTTTTATAAAGATAATATTCATCTGAAATATTCTTTAGAATGACGAGCTAAGGATTATATTACTAATCCCACTTCTGAAAAAAAAAATCTTTTAGGGTATGTAGTGGAATCAAGTACTCAACATTTTGTTCAGGACAAGTACACGATTCAAATGAAAATAAAATCGCCATACAGAATGACGATATAAAACTCCTATCCTTGCTTATACATTTTGAAACAAATCGACTTTAAAATTTGTCACTCCTTCAATCTTAAAATATATTATATCGCAAAGATTGTGAATGGTATTTAAATTCTTTTACACAAAAAACCTAGCTGCATGGCCTACAAAACACCCCATTTGAAGTCAAAATTAATACCTTCCACAATGTAAAAATTTGATCAATCAAATTATCTCACCTCTTTTGACATTTGAAATGAACACATTCCACAATCTTGTTACGCCATTTTTTGATTTCGTTATTAACAAACACTTGGAAAAAGTCTTATATAGCATGCAAATTATTTTTACTATTTTAAAGTAATAGCTGTTAAATGTTAGCCTGATGATTTCAAAATGACGTTTTCATATGGAAGTTGTATTTTCATCTAGACTATGAAAAAACTGAACACGTTCCACATTCCTTGGAACCCCATAAAAAACGCCTCAGGGATGAAAAACAATATGACATCTTTTCCTAAGCTATGGATTAAATGCCTATTTCATAAAGAAAAATTTTGCATATTTTTCATTTGTTTATTCTATAAAAATTCTGAAACATCCTATTGGTGCTCTGCAATCTTCAGCCAAAACTATATGAAGAAGGTACTGTCATTAAAGAGTAACCGTTATACAAACACACCTCGAGACTAAACTGTGTATATTAATGTTTTAGTGGCTTAACACCGAATGCACTGCGCTAGGAATAGGTTGGCACTCTGGAATCCTCCTGATGCTATCAAATAACATCACGTACGAATATATACAATACCTAACATATTATACGTGTAGCTTGAATATGTATGGAACTGTATTTCCCATGTGAACGACCATGAATTTCATCCTTTACCTACCAAGTTTGTGGAGCTTTGATAGGGGCGTTTTATTATAGTTCAATTGATAGTCTAAGATTAAAGACATCACATTTGACAAAATAAAATAAGAAGAATAATATTAAAGCAACCATTTTGTGTGCCTGTCAAACAATATAATACATTACCAAGTTAGTGTATACTGCAAAAAAAGTAAAAAAAAAAAAAAGATGGAATCGCCCTTCGGCAGCATGACAGAAACTAATCTCACATTTGACAGTCCGGAAACCCAGTATTTCATGGTCAGTGTTATTTTAAATCGATAGACCAACCAAAACTGCTGACAAAGGCAAAAACAAACATATAGCTTGGAGTGTTGAATGGTGTGGAATCAAGACTATGGGTTGGGACTTGGGACAGACAAAGATACATCGAGCAAACCTTTTCTTAAAGTCAAAGGCAAAGGGTATAAAACATTTTGCCCAAAATTGTTATAAATGTTAATGGTTATGTGTTATTTTGAAACGATAAAAACACTGAAGTCTAATAAAAATTAAGTATATTACAAAGAAGAGACCGCCACGCCACCGCCATGCCACCATCATCACCGCCCACAGCAATAATTTCATACAAATGACTGTGAGCTTATAAGACTTATAAGAAGGACCTACTTGAAACAACAACAAAATATAACTTTTTTTGAGGTTATGTGTGTCTTAGAAGGGTCTAATTTATGATGCTTGCTTTTAATAAGTTGAAATGTTCTGCTTAAGTGAAGGGCATGATTATTAAAGTGGTCTTTTATTACAGCAAAAAAAGAATCCACTTGGTAAAGATTTGGTTCGTTTTTTAATTTGATGAATTTTATGCTTTCTCAAAAGACTTTTCGCCTAAAATGTTTGGCATGTTCGAATAATAAGTTTCAATGGGGCTTTCGAAATATTTTGAATATTGAGTGGTCGGTTTCCGTTCCTACTATGTATTTTCGATAAAAAGTAATAACAGTACAACAATTTAAATCACAGATCAATTTTTAACCAACAGCTTTCAACTTGTCCTCCATTTTCTTGACAAAAGTCCAATAAAATAAAATGAAGGAACAGCGTAACAAATCTAGGTCATTTTTGATGTGCTTTCAAATACCGCACAACCAAAATACTACGAAGAGAACATTCACAGTAATTCTCTGTCAGCCCTAATAAATACATTTCTTTATTATTATCCTTGTCTGGAAGAAAGTAAACAAAGTGTTGGTCCTTTTCGAATCGAAAATGATATCTCAAAAGAAATAAAGACTTTTTGTCTACATCTAATAATTTTATGAAATATTCATGAGACAATGAAAGTTTATAAAACTACAGACCTATCCCATGTTCACAGCAAGTTTCTCAATTATTATGATCCACACTTAACTTTGTGACAAATAAAACAGTTAATGTAATTTGTTTGCGTTAATTTTTCTTTATTGTATTTAGAAAAATAATTTAATTTCCCGCCTTCATAAGGATAAATTTAACATAAAAGCAACTTCACAAAAAGACGAACACATTACTGTTTGTTGCTTTAAAAAGGTCTGCTAATATGGACCGGTTTGTTAAAAACAAGGTCCATCAGGATGGTCCATAATTAACTAATCAACGAATTTAAGTCATTTCGGGGAAATTAGGTTCCAAATAAGTTGACAGAACGCGTTCAACACCAATCATTATTTTAGTACGATTTCAACGAAAAAGAAGGAAATAATATGGAGTTGTCAAACGAAATAAGCAAACTCAAATGAAAACACTTTTTCTTCTAATTTCAAAATGAGCTTATTTCGGCCAAAATGAAAACGGATAGTATCCAAACTGTAAATTTTTGATGTCATCAATGTACAAGCAAATGTAGAAAAATTTAAAGTATAAACTAACTCCCGTGAAATGAAAGACACGTTCCACAATCCTTTCCACGCTATATTTTAATTTTTGAAATTTGTCATCACCAGCGGACATGTTGGTAACGTTTCAAATTTGCCAGTAAAATAGTAAAATAGCTGTTGAATTTTAAGTTGTGAATTTCACGCTGCTTTATATGGAAAAATATGTATTGAAGGCTAGATAGGCAATATGTGACATTTTTGTGAAGTAGAGTGTTCTGTTTTAAAATCAAAGCTCGGGAATGTAATTTTGTGACTTCCACACGAGAACACTTTTGTCTGTGGTTTTCATTTTCACAAAATATTGTGGGCCGTTTTCGGTCTTCCTTCTGATGAGGATGAGAACCTGCATCACTTAAAAATGAAAACGAATATATATTCCAGATCTAAGCAGAAAGACTTTACGTGATGCAAATCTGCTTATTTTCTTCACTATTAAAATAATTTATGGATTCGTGCAAAAAAAAAAATGGAGATAACAACCACACATGACATTACGATGATGGGAAAGCCGAAAAATGTGGGTCTGGGAATTCCGTCCATCCGTCCGTCTGTCTGTCTGTTTTTGGTATTTTCTATTGGTATTTGGTATTTTTTATTTGGACGTCGGCGTCGTCCCTAGGAAAGTATTTTTAATTTTTTCTCTAGGCCCAAAAAAAATGGTTCCTGCCATAAAATGAAGTAGAAAATTGCGCCACGACTTTTTTGTTCTACAAAGAGTATCTTAATCAAAACTTTTCATTTTTAAGAGGTTTCAGATAACTCAGGTCCTACAGGGTAGTCAATAAAACCCAAACTGTTACAAACTGTTTTTTTTATGCGGATTTAATACAAATTTAAAAAATGTTTCGGTCAACTGGCAGCCGTTTCCGTGCTTTTTGGGGGATAATAAAATATAATAATTTAGATCGCGAACTTGCCCGCGGGAGGCAATATCCCACTTCCCACAAACTGCCCTTGAGCGATCTAGCTTAATTTGAAAACAAATAGGCTTCCACACAATAAAAACTAATTCAACTTCTTCAATTAATCGTGGCGACTAAAACTATGTGTTAACTAAAGCTACCATCTTTATAATCACTATACTTTCAACTCACGATGACCATAAGGAAAAGAGCAATAACTTTAAAATACCATGGGTCTGAGAGGCACCGCCCTGTATTTAAAACAAACAAAAAACTTGTGAGAATCCAGCCCTTGCTCTGGATGCGTTTTTCAAAATGGACGTTATTTTTTCTTTTGTAAATTAAATTATCTATTTTGACAGTTTAAAAATTTTATATTTTAAACTTCATCTCAATTCGCCATTTCTATGGAATTGTGGGATGGGTTCGTGAAGTATGTATTTAATTAGTTTTAATGAAGATAAGAGGGAATTAATAAAACTGGGACAAAATTCTGTTGGGTCCTTTTTTCACCCCTCTTATATGTGGAAAGTTTTAAATGGTTGTCCCCTGTGCCCTGTCCCATGAAATTTCAAATCAAATTATTGTTTATAAACTCTTTACAAGAAAACCTGTCCTTTTAAATGTTTGTTATGATCAAACTGAATACTTTCCCCAAGGAGATTCCTTTTCTATATCCTTCACTAAGTATATGGGATTCGCTATCAAATTTCATTCCCTAAGGATAAATGGAAAATCTGCTCCTTAGACAATGACAAAAACAACAACCCTAAACATGATCCAAAACTAATTTTTCTCCTCCACAGGAAGGGTATAGTCTTTTGAGAGCTCAGCTCGCTCCAATTGAATTGGGAGCAATAAAAGAAGAAGTAAAAACATAAAAAATGTGTTAGGTTCGTAAAGTTCTCCCGGTAGGAATACGAAAAAAAAATCAAAACGTTTGTGTGAATATCTGTGTGGTAGCTGGTAAAGTCCAGGATAAAGTCATTGATTATACACATAATGTGATGTGACGCCTGTTTGTCGGGCCGGAGCTCTGTTGATGGTGAGTTTATTCAACTTAACATCCGATGACGCATCCTATATCGAGTCAACGAAGGACATTATTATATACATCAAAAGAAAATATTGAAGAAGATGAGGACTAATTTTGTATTGATTAAGAAAGATTTATTCGAAAAGGGAAAAAAGTCAATGACTGGCTGTATTTAACTGTTTCTTTTTTGTATCCGTTCAATATTATATTTTATTGAAGCTATCAGTATCTGTGATACCGAAAAGGACACGTCAATGATAGTTTTTGATGGGTTAAATGATAGCAACCCATTAAATGTTCTCTGAATTCTATTGACAGTTAATTGAGTGGAGATAACAAGAATTCATTCTGAAAGCTTAGGGAAATCTCTTTCCGAAATGACTTGTCAAAGGACGAAGGAAAAGTCGATAGATGTCCTTTGGAGATTTTCCAGCAAAGCATACGTTTTTTATTCCACTTTCATCTCATCATGAGTTTATCTGTTTGCCTTTGAAAATAGTTCAATATCCTTAAAAGGTTAAACGTATTCAAATTGAAATCCATCGAGATGAACTTGCGATCTCTCTAGACATTTTCGTGTGCTAATTCAGTTCGCATTTATTTAGTTTCTCTCGGTTAGGTTGCACAGAAGGCATTTCATCAAACGATGTAACAACGTGCTGAAACGTTGACTGCATTTCACTTTTCCTTTCCTATAGGTACCTCCCTTCCAATCCCCTGGGTTAAGAGCCTTGATGTTATGAATTCTATAATAAAATAAAATATTCCTTCGCTCACTTCGTTTTGTTTTCAGAGTGTTCCTTAGTCCTCACTAAACCAACCCAGAGCTGCTCTGACAAGACGGAAAAGTGCATTTTTATTTGAATTCCCTTTTTTTTCTGAAATCCTGCGGGTGGGTTGGTAAGGTTAGATTCAACATACACATTCTTGAAGAGGCCGATAGCATAGAGCTATGCAGCTCACAAGAGCCAGTGTATCAAAGTGATGCACTTTGGCACGTACCAACTGCAAAATGTGCTCCTCAAGTGCACTATGCTTTGGAAACTCATTTGAATTTGCTTACAGCATTTGGCGCCTGTGCTGCATGTCCTGACGTTTTAGCTATATATGGTTAAGGTATTCATATAAAAGCAGAGGTGGTGGCGTCTTTCGCTTCACTACCACAACGCAGAGAAAGGTGTTGGATTCCTCTTAAAGTAGGCGAAACATATTTGAAGAGACTGCAGTTGCCATATATCTTGGTCCTACTCTTGATGCGGAATGTAAATAATTAAAGTTACTCACTATGCTGAGTTGTTGCAAGGGAATTTTCGTATCCTTGTTCATAGTGAATTTAATGTTTTTTTTTTTATAAATAAATATATACCTACTTGCGCCAGTTTTTCGGCTTGTAGTTAGTTTTTTTCAACAATTTCACTTTTCGGTATTATTTATATGAAAAGTGCAGAATCTCAAAAAGGATTCACTTGGGATAGTGTAGCAACCTGCAGTTCGCTTTAGCATACCTCTTGTATATCTACCTTTCGTCAGGTTAAAATGTATAGGAACCTCTATACTTGATATTAAAAATAGTGGATCCTGCAAGAATTTTATTTGACTTCTCCCAGAAGGCAAGAAACGCTGAAGAGATATTTATATACGAGTACGTAGCTATATTTTCTTGGCTTCAAATTGTTTGTATGTAAAATAAACTTTGAGTGAGTTGAGCTTTTTAAAAAAATGTGCATAACGAGGTCACAATGTGTTTCCATGTTGGTGGTGTGGTTATATGCTCTATAGGAGGTTTACATTGTAAGAAAATCATTGAATTAATATCTACGCGAAGTAAGAACCTTTCGCGGTACAATTTTCTCTCCTTTGCATTGTATTAAAGAAAATTTGTTTTGTAGTACCCCATATATATTAGTGGTTAGTGTATCGGACTGCCCTGGAGAAGGTTTTTTGTTCGATCCCTGACGATTCCACCTTAGTTCTTTTCCGGGGTACAGCCTTTTGGAAGTGACAAATAATCCAAGAGTAATAAATGTCATGGAAAGTGCTTCTCTGTTAGTCGTTCGGACTCGGCGGTAAATTGTAGGTCCCTTCCATTTCTGCAGAATATCAACGCCCACACAGTAATGGTTGAGAGTGTAAGTCACAGGCCTCGGCCCCGATTGGAGCTGTTGTGCCAACAATCTATTTTATTTTGTTTAAAGAAAATTTGTTAGGAGAGTGCACAGGGTACAATTTCACGTTAATAGGTACATTGCGTTTTTTTGTTATCGCACAACAAAATTTGGCACTTATTTTACGTTTGATGTAGTGCCCAGATAGACTGAATACCTCGAACTTATACTTGACCTCTGTTAACATCAGCCACGTTCTTACCAAGTCGATGAAATGCACATATTTCGCTTTGTAGAGTAAAGAGTAAAGGCATTTTGTAATTGATGGCTTTATTCTTCCTATCAGGTCAATGTCGGCATCGTCAGTAAACCCAATTAATTGTGTTAGTACCTTAAATTTTGGAACTAGTATAGGTGAAGCGTTTAACTTAGCTTAGTAGGGATTCTTAAGCTGATGTATGTATGTATACCATATGAATACGATTCTTCCCTTTTAACGCTATCGTAAGCTGCCTTAAAATCGATGAACAGGTGGTGGGTCTCGATGTTTATTCTTGGGTTTGTACAGGATATTAAAAATCTGATGGTTGGTAGTAGATTTTCGTGTCTGAAACCGCAATAACATAAAGGCTAGTTAAATCGTTAGTGAGCGGCTTAAAACGTTCTCTCTTTCTCTTGGTTTCGCAAACTTCTCTCGGCAACACTAATACTTTAAATCCGTCAGGAGCCCAACTGCCTTAGCACAATGGTGTAGCTGTAGTTGAGTTTACTTACTTGAAGGGGCTAGTAAATCCTGATGTGGATTGTTTTATTATTCATATCTATAAAAGTTTCGAACTTGTCTCATAATAAGGCACCTCTTCATTTCCTCGACGTTATGCAAGTTTATAATTAATGGTCTTTTTTTTCTCCTGAACTAGCGTTTCTCGCCCTTCCCCCATTCTTCCTAGAGCTTACGTTACGTTACTAAGTTCTCTTCCAGAGCCACTTCCGTTTTGGTTCTGTTTTCTGAGCACATTCGTTATCAAACCAAAGATTTCTCAATGGCGGTTGTGTGAAGCCCACCACTTCAGTCGATGCGTTCTTCTGGCCGTCCAACCATCAGGTAGTAGTCTGAGTCGATATTGGCTCCTCTGATTGTACGGACATTTAGAATGCCAGAAGATAGAGTGTGCTCCGTTCGTCGTAAAATTATCTAATTGGTTGCAGTTTTGACAAACGGGTGAAGTTGAGACGTGGGAATGCGTGCGCCCCTCAACACCATGTATGAGTCCGTTATCAAAAGTGATGCGGTGTAGGTTGTGCGTTCTGGTTGTCTTACCAAAGGCGTCTTCTCTCCAAATTTCGGCGCATATATTTTAGTATGGAGCTCATAGAAGAATTTTCAAAAACAGAGTTTTGAAAATCAGAATGTAATACAGAATTTAAAAGAATTTTGCACAACCAGAATTTTTTGGCATGCAGAATTTTGAAAGCAGAATTAGGACCCATACCGAGTTTTGAACCACACCCTTCAAGCACATCTGTTTTTTGCATTCCCTTCCCATACCATCGCGTTTCACAAGGAACATTTATATCAGTTGTGCTCCTATAGTTCCTGAAAATATAATTCAGGTATCTAACTAAAACCCATTGATCCAACGTTATGAACTCAAATCATTTTACTTCCCCTTTCGTTTGTCTAGTCGGCACCACGTAAATGTGACACTGCGATGGACAAAATGGTAGCAGCCCTTTAAAACGATGGCATCCAAACAATTGAAATCAAACGATATCGAACTGCACTTAACTGCCGAAACCCCACAAAAAACCTTCATTAAAACAAGCTAAACTTTCTGGAGATTTAAAAAAAAAAACTGTTAATCAAACGGATACGGAAATCAAACTAATTCGAATCTCTTCCGCTAAGTTTATTCAATTTCCGCTTCGAAAGTTCTTTTTTCCACTCACTGTCAAATGCCCACAGCGCCATCTCTTAGTGCTTTAACAAACAATTCCATCATCTGCAATAACATTCCTGTAACCTTCAACAACAACAACATTATCATCATCATCTGCATTCCATTTTCATCTCCAAGGAGAGTGCGGATAGGGATGATTATGATATGATGGTGACTTTTAGAGTTGTATACGAATACGAAACGAATACGGACTAGGACGAGAGGACGACACGACCATTATTTAGTGTGTGTTCCATTTAGTTTTCCATTGATGATAGAATCCCCCGTAGTTAAATTTAATTTAATAACGGAATAATAAAATTGCACTTGGAACTGCAAATTGTTCAAGTTAATGTTAAATAGAAATGTTTTTAGTTTCTGCGTGCATCCTTTTACCAATTCTTCATTTAGGTAGGTAACTACTTGTTCAACTGGTGCATCTTGGGAAAATCAATAAAACGTAAATCTTTTTATACTTTCTCTCCGAAAGGTAATCCCCAATCCCTAACGAGTGGTATTCATCGAACACAAGCGGCTACGGAGCGTGTAAATGATTTATGGTGTTATCAGTGTGATACGATGGACGATGGAGAAGCCTGCTCGGATTTACTCGCAAAGAATACCTCAACCTCGCTGATTAAAAAATGCAAAGCTGATGAATTTGTTTGCATGGTAAGTTAGTGTTAACCAGCCAGTTATTTAGTGGAATTCTCATTTGAATCCTTGTTTGTTCTTCTAGGTTAAACGCTTTTCCTACACCACCAGCACTGAAAACATGACCAGTAGCCCTAAGATGTGGTCATTGGATCGCCGTTGTGCGGTCAATTGTGAAGCCGGCTGCATAATTATTGGAGAACGAACAAAGCTCTATGCCTGCACGTCGTGCTGTGAGAGGGCTCTATGCAATATCGGACGTGGTAGTGGCTCAACGATACTGGATATCTCCCTGGCACTGTATTTATTCCTTAGTCTGCTTCTAAGCGGAACATATCAACTGAATTGAACAAAACTTCTTCTCAACATTGCCAAGTAGAAAATAATACACCAAGGCTTTTAATTCATTTTAGTTTTTATTATTGTTATTATTTGAAACAAATTTTAATGAAACAATAAATTAATTTTAGTAATATGTGAATATATAGGTACTTAATTGTTAAAATTCAAAAACAGAGTTCTTTTTTTTTATCATAACAGCTTCAATGTTCGTCCTGGAGGGATGCCATCTCTCTTCGGATCTGATTTATAACTTCGGCGAGGGCTTGAGGATGTACTCCAGCTTCAATTAATTTTATACAGATGTCGAGGCTTTCGTTATTGAGACCGGTATTGAGGAGTTGTGAGATTCCTTGGATGTTGGATCGAATCATTTGAGATTGCTGCAGCTTGAGGTAGGTGCTGCCGTTGACCTTGTCCGCCGACGCTGGATCTCCATCTCTCGTAGACATATCTTTTTTCATTTAAGTGTTTTGGGGTGATTTGGTTTTGAAATTTGAAATTGAAAATTTAGCTTATTTTGACGAAGAAAGGAACAGATTTTGAGAAGTTGAAATTTTATTTGTGTTTTCGTGTTTTGTTTTAAGTTTTGGAAACTTGTGACGTTTAATTTTGACAGCTATCGCGGCGAACTGGAAAAAGATTTGTTCGTTTTAGTTTTTATTGCAGGAAATATCAGTGCCGTCGAGGGAGTTACAGCTATTCGGCTTAAATTTCTTTGTGTTTTCCAGTGCAAAACACGGATTATTGTAAAAGGAACCGGAGCCCAACTTCATAGACAAAATTCTATATTGTATTTTCCTGACCATAACTCCCGGGATTGCATCAAACTTTGTCTTTTTGTCTTGAGCCTATGGTCTTTATCGTCACCCGTTCCAAGTATTTAAATAACCTCAAACTCTACTTTTTCCATTTCCCAACTGGCTTCCTTTTTAAAGTAATCACAGTTCTGTTTAGTTATGTCATTGTATATATAAACTATAGTACTACCACTTGAGATGAGCCATCTATAGACGAAAAACTAAGCTCTAAAATACCATGGGAAGCAAGAACAACAATTCAAATGGTGGAAATTGTTGTTGTTGCTTGCCATGGTATTCTAGAGCTTAGTTTTTCGTCGATAGATGGCGCACCTCAAGTGGGAATACTAGTTTATATATGCAATGGTTATGCTAAGAAGGATGGTTCGTTACAGTGTAAAACACAAGGGTGAAGTGTCCCATAAAATGCTTCAGTGCGTGTTGAGGGCGCACTAGTGAGACCCATTGTCGACACCAAACAAACCTGAAAAAAAAATCCAAAGCCCAAATAACCTCTTTTTTATTTTTGTTTTTATTAGCAACCTCAATTACTTTAAGCTCAACGAAAACGATTGCACAAAAAGATGCTTCAACATTTGCAACAAAATAATGATAATGACCTTAACTACTCTCTCTTTCTCATCTCAAATGGTTCCTATTTTGTTCCTAAGCAAATCGTTATCTTTCAAAGTGTCCTTCTCAAAATCCAACCAAGGTATTTTGGGTTTCACCAGAAAATCTTGTCTAGGCAGATGATCTAACATGTGGATTTGTTGCCTCACGTATTTAACTAATGCCTCTAACTTGGTATAATCGTTACGTTTCATTTCGAAGAAGCGTCTCCAAAGGGCTTCAGCTAACGCCTTGTCATCACTCATGATGCCCTCGTCATAATTTACCAATGCTGCTTGAAATTGCTCCGACAACAACTCGATGTGCTGCCGAGTTCGAGATGGGTTTTGTGCCTGTAATGGAAATCTTTACAAAATTAAGAAATTCACTGTGAGAAAGAGATAGAGAGGAAGTCCAGAACCTACCCCGAGTTTCTTTGCCCTAGTGTTAACATCCTTCCACAGTGCTTCGACGATGCAATTACGCAGGAACCGACCATCCTGTCCAGGTTCTGGTCCTTCAGCCATTGCTCGGACTAATATCATCCACACATGCAACTCTGTGACCAGGAACCATGAGTTGAAGGTGTTCGGCAGCTCAAAGTACTCGAAAAAGTACATATAGTTGATTTTGTCGGCAACAGATTCGTACAAAATGTGACTGCACACTCGGAGGCGCTGTTGCCCATGTATAAGTTAACGTTTAACGATTCTAAGACAAGAAACTACTTACTGATTTTGAGTTGTCAGTGAATCCTAACTTCTTGAGGACTTGCTGTAAGATCCCAACGTTATTGTCAGCTTGAACCACATTGGCGGCGTATTTGGTAGCATATTTGGTATAGCATTTGGGATCGTATTTGGTGGCTAGTGGCTTTGTACTACATCTGGGCTTGAATCTGGGAGTGATGTCCGATGAACACGAATGCAATTGCAAGAGTTGTGAAATCTGAAATGCAGTCACCGAGGACGAAGAAGTTGTTTATGTAAGTTAGCCCACAAAGAATCGATGCTCATTCGCATTTACGCACCGACACTTCCGTGTTATTTTGGAATTGATTGTCATTTGATACTTACAACTGGTAAAGTATGTTTTGTGTTTGCCAAGTTACACAATGCTCTCTGATACAACATATTCGTTTTGAACTTAAATATTCTAATTAAAAAATTTTAGATAAATAAAACTTGATCCATTTCGGTTTTCGGGTTTGGAAGAAAAAAAAATTGCGGCGAATTTGACAGACAGATGGTATTTGACAGTTGCAGATACGGCGGATGTTCTGTCAAACTAAAAAATAAAGCTTCGCTTTCACTTACCTACTGCAAGGCAAATGAACTAAAGGGCTTAGCACATTTCACATATTTGTTTACATTTTTGAAAAAAATGTTGGGTATTGTTTTGAACTTGAACTGAAATTGTAGCCTACTAGAAGTAAAAATTTGGCACTGGCGAAAGTTGTCATTTTAGTTCTGGCCTTCCAGTTGTGTACTAAGTTGAGTTTACACTCTTATACAGTATCAGTTGTTGTAATAATATAACGATAGCGAAATAATTTTAACTTATCAGAAGCAACGATATTATTAATGTAAAGCGTATATTACAGCGAACTCATAAGAAGTAATGCAAATTATATCTTTGCCTAACTATAAATCGCATTTAAATTGTTACATTTTAGATCGCAGCGACAGTGATACGACGACATACTGGGTGTGTTTCTTTATTCATTCCGTATATTCGGAATATATGGAACGCCCTTTTTGCGTTTCTTTATTCAATGGAATATTCCGGATAAACTATTTTCTTGTTTCTTTATTCAATCTGGAATATTTGGAACGCATTCTTTTCATTCCAAGTGAAGAGGTGGTTTAAATGGAATATTCTCTAGTTTGACTGATGCAGTTCACTGTCAGCTATTGTTTATTCTTTTTATTCAAGTTCTGTTTCTTTATTTATTCTATTCTGGATATTCTGGATAGATATTTGATCTTTTCTGTCTTTTCTATTCCTTATCCGGAAAAAATAAAGAAACACACTCACTGATACTGTTTTATATTCGGAATATATGGAAAACCGATTTTGCGTTTCTTTATTCACTGGAATATTCCGGATAAACTTGTTTCTTTATCGTTCTGGAATATTTGGAACGCATTCTTTTCATTCCTAGTGAAGAGGGATGGTATAAATGGAATATTCTCTAGTTTTACAGACACTTTTCACTGTTTTCTGTTGTTTTGTCTGCGTTGTAAAAGTACTTAACCTGGACGCCAAAATGCGAACTACTGGCAAGACAGTTGCAATGCACTCACATTTTCCACTCACACAGACAAACTTCCAGCAAACTATTACGCAGATATCAGATAGGTATCTGAAAATTAATACATTCATGTAGTAACTTACTTGCCAATAGCTGGCATGTGTAAAATAGAAATAGGAGAGCATTTATATATTTAGTTGTGTACCTTTGAGAAATTATTTATATTTTCTTCTATTTGCAGATCCAAATATGTTTTTGAAATGGTATCCTGGTGATTAAAAAAAGTTCCCAGGCAACAATATTATATGATCACGCAAATCTCAAAATTTTCATCCATTGCGAGAAATAATTTTTTTGGATTCTAGTTCTGTTTTTTTTATTTATTCCATTTTGGATAGACATTTTGTATCTTTCTATTTCTATCCGGAAAAAATACAGAAACATACACTCACTATGAAATTTTTGTGGACAAAACCTGAAAGAGAATATGATAGACCTTGAATATGAAGGCACAACAAAGATGAGATAAGTAGTATGAAGCGGTTAAATAAATATGACGAAAAAGCAAATTAAAGATGATGAGAAAGTGAAGATCCGAAGATCAAATTTAGGAGCGCACTAGGCGGAAAATGCACTTCACGATATTTTGTATATTACAAATCGGAATTGGAATGAAAAGCATATTTTGTATAAATCAACTTGAAACTATTTTGCTACTTACTAAAAAACCAAAATTATACTACGTTTTCAGTAGGGCTGAAATTAGGTCATTTCGAAATTACAAGAAAAGGTATTGCTATCTTCTATCTTTTTCTTTCTGAATTCCATTTTATTCTTTCCTTTTGTTTTGTTTATCATACTGCCGATTCCTTGCATTTTGTTTCAAAATACTTAACCATTTTTCACGGTATTGAAATAAGGGATGTTTTTTCATAATTTCCAGCGTTATTTCGTTAAAAATAGGTGGAAGTGAGATAATTTTGAAATTTGATTTCATAGGAAATGAGAAAATTTAGAATTGATTTTGGAAATTACCTCATTTGCCCTAATAAAATCTGAGTATTACGAAATGTTTAGTAAGTACCAGTTGTACAATCATATGGTTCAGAACTGAACCTCGTTTTTAAATTCTTGATCCGTGGGTCAACTTTATTCAATACAGCAAAATCGGTGGGTTAACTCTTGAACCACTCTTGAACCACCTTCTAAACTTTAAATATGTACACAGGAACCGATATAAATTGATTTTAAATTTTGATCCGAGGATAAACCACGATTGTACAACTGGCCCTTAGAAAGCAATTATGATTTCTTATTTTGACTAAGGCATTGTATATACATATTATAGTAATTTCATGGAACATTATATTTTAGTTCTGAACGTCGTCAATGGCGGCGCTAGTTGTTTTATCTACTTTACATCAAATGTCTTCTATTGTTGTTTTTGTTTCCCATAGCAGTTTAGACAAAAACCACTAAAATTACTCTCCAATCAAAGCTTGTGAACGTCGTCCATAGATGGCGCACAAAACGTTCCGATTTTTGGGAATACTATAAATTTTAAATACAATGACTAAGGTTAGCAGAAAAATCGCACCGAGTGCTGCACGAGTAGATCATACATTTTTGCTTTAAGAAAATATTCATCTTTTCTAACTCAAACGATTTAAAACAAACTGATTTGAATTAAAAAAAAAAAATAATTTAAACATTTTTTTTAAAATTCACGTATTATTATTTTTATTGTTAATTTTTTTTTTTTATATATACAAACTCATTGAGCATTCCGTTTCCACCCATAACTCTACCTCGCGAACACGCCCGCTTCAAACAAACAACCAACGGAATTTTGTGTCAAGCGCGTCAAAATCCGAAAAAAAATAGCGAAACTACCAAAGCGTCACCTTCTCGCACATACATTTGAAGAATTTATTTTTTTTTTTGCTTGTAGGATTTGACAAATAACAAGCCAATTTGTTTTTTCTTTTTGATAAAAAATTTCTTTTTATACGTGACACCCTTTCATTTAATTAATTAGTTATTATTAAATACAAATGCACAATTAGAAAGCAAACAGTGGAAGAAGAAAAGAATAGAAGCGTGATTAAAAAATAAAGTAAAAAAGAAAACAGCGACGCAAATGAAAATGCCTCGAAAACGGAAAGTGCCTATTCCTGCTGTGATTGAAGAAGAAAACGAGGAAGAAGTTGAAGCTGAAATGTCTAAAAATACAACAACTGGCTCTGGCCATCTTCATCAGGGTCCAATGTACTCCATAATGTCCAATGTCCAACTCAATGAGACCTTTCACAAAAAATACATTCGGGAAATGAGTCTGCTCTATGAGAAGGTAGGTTTAGTTTAGCTAGCTGGCTTCTTTGTTGGGGAGGATGTGTTATGACTTTTTTTTTGTTTTATTTGGATGCTCCCATTCTAGATGGACCATGACGCTTTCATGTTTACATTCATAAAAATGGTCAAATCCGCGATGGAAGGTGAAGAAACCAACGAATATGCTTATACAACTCTTCTGTTTTGTGCCAAGTTTGTTGCTTCCTACGATGTCGATGATACGCATCCTGTTCTGGTGGATACATGTCGGTGGCTGTTGACGGTAAGTTTCAAATCCCTCGATCTCCTACAACGAGACAATTTAAAGTCAAAAAGGAACCTAGCAGCTTTGACCTAAATGCGAACTGCAATCTGCATTTCAATATATTTTAAGAATGATGCAGGGGGAGGGGGGGATACCTGTGGAATCCAGCATAGTTTTTGCTTATTATCTAATTTGATAAATTTGTTTGTTCCTTTAAATAAGCAGGAAATTAAAATTGTATCCATATTCCAGATTTACGCCATTTCTAGGCAGTAGGTACCTTTAACGTGCCTTATCATTTTTTTTTTGAGACGTAGTTCTCATTTTATCAACCCCAAACTGGAGTTTCAGATAAAAATTTTGTTAATGTGGATGCCTTATCATGCAATCAAAGCGTATTCCTCTTGCAGTTTCAGATGGTACCTAACAGGAGGCGTCTAGAAAAATATGTATTAGGCCTCCGAAAACCTCATTGTTTTAAGTACACAATTCCTTAGTCAAAGATTTCCTACTTGTTTATCAATTGACAGACACATACTTGTCAGTTTGCTATAGTTTGTGGTCAGCGAATCTTTATAAAATGATGCAGATAGCTTTTCACAAAAGCCTACAACGTTCGCCTATTTCATTGGTCGTATCGTATACTGCAAAATGTCGACACGCTGGCTGATATGACGAAGTTGGCATAATTCGTATCCTCTCCTTTCAATTGCAGTGAAATGATATAAATGGCGTTAAATCAGCCAACAGATTTAAATGCCTAGAAGCGTAATATATTTCGTCGGCATGGCCCAAATGAATAACCTGTTGAAACAGTATCCAATTATAATGCCCTTAACCGGTGGTGAGAGGAACCACAGGGAACAAGTTTTTTTTTAAATTTTATTAAAAAAAAAATTTTAAAGATTACTTACGCATCTAGCTAGTTCGCCACCTAGCCAGTTGCTCCAGTTTCACTCGCCAAGTTGGTTGAGATTTTCTCCACTTGATCGCGCCACCTTAGATGGGGTCTTGCAGTACTGTGTTGGCCCGCATTGTTGAAAATGAATACTCGGTATGCTAGATTCTATTCCTCCATACGCTCCACATGCCCCCAGCCATCTAAGCCGCTGTGTTTTCTGCTTTTTAATCAGCTCAATGTCATTGTATACCCCTCACAGTTCGTTATAAAATCTTCTTTTTGATATATCATACTCTATTGATACAAACAAGCATCCCAGCTGCTTTTCATCCAATTTTGTCATGGTCGACGCTCTACGGCCAGGGCCCAGTGCTGCAACAAAGTAACAAAAAACGAGGATCGGCTGAATAGTTCTCCACAATGGAGTTCGGGTTTTCATTAGAATCTTTGGACAAAAGAACAAAGAGGCGTAGATTGATTGATGAAGTGTTCGTGTTTCAACAGGACAATGACCCCAAACACACTTCAAAACTGTGTCACGTCTACTTTAATCTGATCTTTTGATATGACTTAAAAAGTACCGACGAGTTGGACAGAAGCGTCACAAATCAATGCCCATCATCAGAATCTTCCTTGTGGAATATACTTTAAGAATGGTGGATCAGTATGCCATTGGAAACAATCAAAAACTTGAGCTTGAATACTAACTATTATCAAAAAAGGAATAAAATGCAAATGTGGTTTCTCGTTTAGGTTACGTTAGGTGGTTGTCAGCTAGAGAGGCATAATCTGAAACACTTAGCCCTCAAGAAGACCGTTGTGATACCACAGTGTTTGGTGTGTTAACGCCAACAAATGACACACTTAAAACCAATAAGAGCTTCTAACGAAGAGAATTAATTTCATATCCATTAGTTAATCAGTGCCATAAACAAATAGGCGCCCGCCTATAAGCAAGTGCAGGGAATGTACGTAGCATAGAACTGCATGAATACATTCATTTGAACTTGTGAATCATCCCCTTTTTTACAAGATGCACACAAACTCGCACTCAAAGAAAAGAAACGAGTTTGAATCGTGTACGACATAAACACAACACTCGCGAGCCCTAGTGTGTTTTACTGCTTGCTAATATGAATTGTGAGTGTTTTGTAGACTCTCACACCAAACGCTCATAGATTCATATAGCTCAAATAAATTTAGAGTGCACTCTCAATTTTTCCGAGCCAAAAAAAAGTAACAAAGCAACGCCAACGATTAGTGACAATGATTTTATGACTTATTTTATTAGCAACAATTTAAATACACCCTTTTTAGTTTTACAGTGTACAGAATATACACACACAGCATTGCAGAGAATCACGATTTGAGAGCCACTCCAAAAATTTGTGAGCCACTCGAAATATTAGCTGCCTCATGCAGTACTCAGGCACATTCCAGTATACAGAAAAGGAATCACTGCCTAAATCTCATTCGCTTTAACGAATATGAGCTCGGGCTCGGCTCATTCCATTTAGCGAATACATTGCTTGTATTGCCTTGGGTGAAATGGAATGCGCTGGAATACTGCATTAGGCAGCGAATATTTCGAGTGGCTCACAATTTGAGCTACTCGTCGCAGTTCCCTTGTACGTAGGAGATAAAGAACTGCCTCCTCCTCTTATTCTTCCATATAGCTTCTACAAATTTCATTTGGGAGCACAACAAATCTTGCGGCGTCTCTTCTTATAAGACAGTGTCCTATAATGACACCTATAACGCAGCCCACTGCTTAGAGAAAACAAAGCATTAGAGCGTTTCTAATCCAGCTTTGGCCAAATCCGCTTTGTGGCTAGATCTGTGTTACTGCATCCTGTCCACCTAAGATTTGTCCTCTCAGTAGCATCTTACCTTAGCAAAAATGTAGATGAAGCGATAAAAAGCTGTGCTTAGTCAAATGGGTATTGTTGTTCATTAGAATACAAAATTTGCTTGTTTTTCTTCTTGATATGGCGATAATATGGAGTTTTCCAAAAAAAGGTGTTATTTTAATATTCAAAGAAAAATGAAATTTTTTGAGATAGATGTGGAAACACCCTGTCGAGACCGGATAAATCAAGGCACTATCCAATTACAAAACTCACCACACTTGTGACGTGTCGAATTCATCTGCCGTGTACTTACGGTTCCACAGTATGTATTTACAGTTACCAATCTCAGCCCGTTAATTTTGCTTTTTCCTTTTTTGATTTTGGTAGGTACAGATCTAGCGGTTATCAAGGTTCCCGTTTGGTTTCGTCTTCTGTTCCCAATGATAAAATGTTTATTTCAATGTAAAGCGGAAAATATGTTATTAATAATCGAAAACAATATCAGCCAAATGGCCACCACGGTTACGCTTACACAACAATATCCCTTTCATGAAATTTTCCATCACCAAATCGCAAAGTGGTATGCTCTCAATAGCTTCACGAATTCCATCTTTGAGGTCTTTTGAGAGATAACACCGCCCGAAAACATTTCCCGTAAAAGATCGATGGTTTCGTGGCACGTAGCGCCGTCTTGTTGAAAGTAAACGCTGTCCACCAGATCAATACCATCCAGTTCCCGCCATAAAAAATATTATTAATCATTGTGCCTCAAGGTAGCCATCTTGGGCCGCTAATATTTGAATTTACTTGTCTGTCTTTAAGGGCGGAAAATTGCCATGCCTTTGAAAGACTGCGACCCCAACTTTTTTCATTTCGTCTTTCTGTAAAAACTCTAAACCCAATACCCCCCCCCCCCCCCCCTACTTGTGGTAAGCTCCGAATATTTAAAGATGTTACCAATAAAGTACAGTTTTGTTTTTGTTTTATTATAAGCCCCCTCGTAAAAACCTCCTTGGCTTAATCTCTAAAACTTTTTTCAGACAATAAGCCAAAATCCTCACATACGCTTTCGTTTGTGCCAATTTGTGAATATGATTCTAAACGCTTTGGGTGTGGAAGCAGCTCTGGATGATGCAATTTGCGATGGCATCATGGAGTACATGTTAAGACGTTTGCGGGACATCAATCCCAATGTACGAGTTCAAGCAATATTAGCACTTCAGCGATTACAGTGCCCAGACAATCCAGATGACGTCGTTCTTCGTGTTTATCAATTCCATTTGTGTTCGGATCCATCGCCGAGAGTCCGACAGGCAGTGGTTACTTCCATGGGCAGGAATTATAATACTATTCCATATATTTTGGACCGTCTTTGGGATATTGATGAGAAGGTACGTCGGCACACTTATTTGCACATGAGTGGGTACCCGGTGCGGGCATATAAGGTGTCCCAGCGATTGCAATTGTTGGAACAGGGGCTCAATGATCGATCAGAAATGGTTAAGAAGGTAAGACAACCTTAAATCTTAATCATTCTAGGTCCATATTAAAATAAACATTTTAACTAGGTTGTGACAACTATCATGTTGCCGCAGTGGTTGGAGTCCTACAACAAGAATTACATTTTATTTGTGTCTGCTCTGAAGCTCGATGCTAGTGAAGCAGAAGTGGAAAGATTTCTCAAAATAGCCAAAGTTGCTTTGCATGAAATTTTCAAGTAAGCATATCCATCGCCTTGTTTTTGAATTAGCATACTTATTTACGGGGTTTTGTTGTGTCTTTGGTTATTCAGGAGACAAAGTATAGAAGATCTTGTAAATTGTGTTCCTCTTGAAGAGGATGGCGATTTTCATAAGTGTGTTCCACACGATAAACTATCAATGGAAGTTACTCTGTATTGGCAGTGCCTTATTGAACACTTATCAAGCATAATGGCTGATGAATTGGACATGATTATTCCAGAATTGAGCACGTTCTGTGCGTATGTTTTGAGGTTAGTTAGAGAATTCGTGTTAGACACCCTGAGGATTCCATTTAACCATTGTTCTACTTTTTTTTAAGGTTTTGCGAAGCTCAGAATTCCGCAACAGACAAATTTATGAAAATGGAATTCCAGTATGTTCTGTTGTCTTTGTGTGAGATACTCTATCTTTATGATTTGGGCGATGAAATCGGTCGGGAAAATCTCAAAAAAATTATCACAACAATCCTCAAATCCAACGAACTCGAAGAGAAAATCATCGAAGTCATAGTAAAATGCACGGAGAATTTGATAACCGATCAAAATTCTCGTTTACAAGTAAGATACCTTGGCGTTTGACCAAACCATCCAAGATAACACAAGAGTTTTTGTTTCCTTTAGTTTTTTGTTGAAATTATTGAAGAAATCACACATACAAGTTCGTTCAAAAATGACACCCTTATAAATGATCGCCTTCTCATCGATGAACTTCTCGAAAAACATCCCGACAAAGATCTGAAATTAAAGCTCTCCTCGTTGAAAGTGAAAATTTTAGATCTCGAAGAACAAGAAATGAATTATGTCGAAATGAAGGACTACGTGCAAGCACATCGAATAACTGAAGAGAAGAATGTCTTGACCGAAGAGTATACGAATCTGTTGAAACCATTGCTCGAGAAGCATTCAGCGACTACTTCAGAGAATCCAAGTGGTTCAGCTAATTCGGTAAATTATAGATAAAACAAAATTAACTCTTGTTTAAACTAATAAGAACATTTTTTGTTTTTCTTTCACAGCTTTCGAATTGCTTTCAGCGAACAAAAAAGGTCACAACCGAGACAATAATCAAAAGCCTTCAGATAGCGTTTTATATGGTTGTGTCGAAGAATGTCAGATCTCTGACTCCAAACGTCTGCAAGCTGTATAATGTAAGTAAACATTTAAAAGCGAAGGTAGACAGGTTTGTTAAGAGTGCAAAATCCTTTCAGGAATTCATTGGCCGTCACATTGCTTCCAACCAAATCGCCATCAGGGATTGGGCATTGAAATGCGGAACAGCCTATAGCATGCTATACGAGGCTTTAGCTAAAGAAATCTATGAAGTTCTTTATGCGCAGTTCTTCAAGAACCACAACATTCGCATATGGAAGACCTCAATTACGTGTATCTTCGAACTCCTTGATCGGTAAGTGGGCTTTCTTAATACACATTTTTCAATAGAGTGTCCTCATGGAAAAATACACTTATTTACAGTTATGGTTGTTCAAGTTTCAACGTTGAAGAGCGACAAAATAAAAGTAAACGAAACGGAAGGCAGCTTTATAACACACTGGAGTTTCTTGATGCTGAAGATGAAAGCAGTGTGTGGTCTTCTGGTCAAGGTAATAGGAAACTACATAATTTACGTTTAGGGTTTTTTTTTTAACATCCTGTGTGTTCCTTTCTTTAGCTGTGGACATAATATTCATGATGTCACATTTCCTGGACACGTGTGACGATGTTTGTATTATCAGTGCAATCGTAAACGGCTTCTGTCGCCTGGTTCTTCATGATCATATCAAAAACTCCGAGATCCTCGAGAAGCTTCTTTTACGTTATTTCAACCCATCAACAGGTAAGTGATTTGAATAATTTTTAGGGTGGAAAACCTTCTAAACTTCCTTCTTCCTTCCAAAACAAGATGCTGAAATAAACCAAATCCTCGGAGTGTTCCTAGAAAATCTAATCCAGCGCAAAAAACAAGAATACCTTCATCCGTGCCTTCTGCCAACTATTTCACAAGTTATAAGTGCTCCTTATGAAAGTCCCTTGCATGAAATTAAGCCCGAGACTGTGATGCGTTTTGTCATAGACGCTACTCGTCCAGAATTTTGTTCACCGGGTGCAAATATCCACAATAAATTGGCACTTTCATTTTTGCAAGAAATGCAAAATAATATCGCCAACAAGGACCTGTGTAAGATTTTGTCGAAGGAATTGATAACATTAGAAATGTGTTTGCAGGATGATCAAACATTGAAGGCTGAACTTAAGGGCATAGCCGAAAAGTTGATAAATGTGAGTTTGTTTTCGTTTTAAAATGAAGAAGCTGCCTTTCTCCGATTTCTTTTTTTTAACTTAACTTTTTTTTTTTAGTGTGAATTTGATTCCAAGACCATGAAGAGTATAATTGATTTCAAGGACATGATGGATGGCGTATTCAACCCGCCAATGCTGACTGCTAATGTTGAAGGTTCCGATGATGTGAGTCCTTATTTCCATTTTTTTTTTTAAATAAAACCAGAATACTTCAACAAATGTGTATTTATTTTTTAGGAGGATAAATCGGATGATGAAAACGCTAGCCAAGTGACAACGGAGAAGGAATTTGAAAAAGTTACATCTAATGAAACAACCTCAAACCGCCTTCAACCAGTTTTCGAAGAAGAAGAATCGGAAGTGCAAACACTAGTAGAAGAACTAACAAACGATGTCCCAGTGGAAAATGAAAATTCTGAAGAAAACTCAGCTGATAAAGAGAACACTACAGAGCGAGAGACATTAACAGAAAAACGAAAATCTAACGAAAATACCAAAACTCCTAGAAACAAGAAGAGAAGTCCTGAAAAATCAAAAACTACTGAAAAGAAGAAAACTCAGTCGCAAAGGAAACAAACGAGGTACGCTAACGCCGCAGACAAAGAAAAAGAACCTGATCCAGAGCCCACTGCTGAACCACCGCCTACACCGAGACATACGGTTCCGGCTGATCTTCTCCCACCTCCTCCATCAACTCCAGCTCCAATTGGAGTAAATCACCCGTCCACACCGTTTGCTACTCCAATGATGACTCCTCTTAACAATTTAATTCGTCATATAAACACACCAACGACGTTTGGTCGGGAGAACTCAACGGGATTGAGATATCTACGCAAATCAATGAATTCTTCACGTCAGAACACGCATCCTGATGATGGGCCATCACCAAAGATTCGAATTGAGGCACGCATCGACACCATTGTGTCCCCACTGCATAAAGTAGCACCAACTACTGTTGAAAGAATACGTCAGACGAGGCAGAAACTTCGTGCTCTTGCAAATCCCAAAACTCCTGATGACAAACAACAACCCAGAAACAGACAATTGCTGTCGCTAAAGGAAAACGAGGCACAATCATCCAAAAGCAAACAAGTGCAGTCTGCTAAAGATAAGAAGAAAGCAAATGCAATGTCGACGCGCAAGACAGCCAAGAAAAAGCAACAAAAAGAAAAAGAAGCCGAGGAAGATGTAAATTTTACCACCAACTTAAAATTTTATTTTTTATTTTTGTTTTTAATTTCATTTAATTAGAGCGACGAATTGGAAGTCATTCCTGCATCGCCAACATCGTCTCCTGCTGGCACAGATGTAACACTTGAAACTACAAGAGGGTCAACGAGAAGAAGGTTTAACCGAGCTCTTCGATTTAACAATATTCAAGTGAGTACCAAGAAACAAAGGTATTCAATTCTAAGCCCAGAATTAATATCATTTGACTAAAATGAAACAATACACCGTTAAAAATAAACTTTGGACTTGATTCAACTATATGAATTATTAAAAATTGTTAAATTATAATTTTTGAACGACGAGAAAATTGTATTTTCTCAAACATGTACACTAATTTTCTTTTTCCTTTATGATTTAAAGTTCAAGCTGTAAATATTATTGTTTAAATAAAACTCCCAAAATTTCTCATGTCTATGCCCGTGTCGTAGTAATCTTCATGTAGAAACTTGTTCTTATAATAAATTACATTTCTTCAAGAAATTTTGATTCCGCAACATACTCTTGATGTTTCCAAGACACAGTTTGTAAGATTTTGTTTTCAATATTTTGTTTAAGCATCAGAATTCCTAGTTTCAGACAAATGCAACGACACCATTGTAAGTTGGCACAAGACATCTTAAAAGAGTTGGTCTGAATGTTGTTTTTGTCCTCCTTACCAAAACTTGCATCCTGGGGATTTCATTCGGAACAACCTCTTCGCAATTTTACTTTTTGGCTTTATCAATGTGTGACCAATCGTTCCTCTCAGAGATTTAATTTACTTTCCACAGGTTTAGAAAACAGGAGTTTTATATTGGATTCGGATTGCCTTTATAAGATTTCTAAACTAGAGCAAAAGAAATTAATTAGTTAATTCTATTTTGCGCCTTTAGTTCCGTACCAAAATCAACAAACAGAACATAATTGTTATTCTATGCTTCTTGAAAGTGTTATTAACGTAAATGAATCTATGGAACGAATCTGCGGGCCCAGATATTATCTCCGTCACATACTTCTGAAGAGTGGTTATTCCACGCTATCAAAACCATTCTGTATGCTTCTCCGTCTATCCTACTTTTCTAGTCTCTTTTTGAGTAGTTGGAAAACAGTATTTGTTTAGCCTATCGTTTAAAAAGTCAAACTGCTTCTCCCTCTCACTATCGACACGTCCCATCTGTCCAAGAAATATCTTTAGGAACGAAACCGCTTAAAGACCGGCGATAGGTCCAGTAATGATGGATTGTACATCCCACCGAACAGTGAAACCAATTTTGAAAATGCGTCCATTCGCTATCGAATAACCTCTTCTTCGATTGTATAGAAGATACCTTCCGGGTTGTTGAAGAAGACATGCCGTATTGGAAAGGTTCGAGTCTGTAAGCCATAAATTAAATGTTTGTGCTACCCAAGGCTCCGTTTTATATCAAACTATCTTCCTAATTTTAATCAATGACCACTTGATAGAACCCTGAGGTTTTCATATTCGTTTCAAATTCACGTCTCTATTTCGGGGATGTCAGGTCATTAAATTCTGATCTTGAAAGTATTTTCCAATGAAGAATACAAAATGGCGTAGACTGCTTCAAAAACTCAATGCTTTCCCTTATACCACTATACAAGAGTACATCGTGGAAACTTGTTTCAACACCTAGAATCTCATGTGCAATCAGCTTTAATAAAAAAAAACATGATTACGTTTCCATGTCTAGCCATCTTATGCTTTTCAAAAACCGCCCTGCAGTCATGCAATTCCCCTTGGCTGTTTAACTATTCTCAAGTCATTTAATCAACAAATGATTCACTAGTACTCTCTGCGCACTGCGCTTGTTCAACTTCAACCATATTTGAGATAATATATTAGCTGTTGCTTTAGACCTTCGAGTCTAACAAGACGCGCACGCACCACCTCATTGGAATTTGCACCTTTTCTGACAACAAATTGATGAATTCAAGGCCCCATTTCTTTAATTTTATGAAATTCTTTGTACTTAATTTGACTGTAAAGTTTAATTTTGCATGAACTACTTTCTTTACCCGTATCAGAGTCAACTTTCGTTGATGTTTTTGTAACGGATGATGCTTTTATAAGTATTCTAACATACAATTTCCTGTGCATGTGTTATATTGACCTTGGAACCTACTTCTCTTCAAAATGAATGTTGTTAAGACCACAAAGATTTTCATTTGTTATTCTTGAGAAAAATGATTTATGTTATACATAAGTCGGTGAATTGAAATATTCCTCTTATGTTGGCATTTGATTTCGAATGTTAACTCCGAATTTTATTTTTAGATACAGCAATCCCCAGCACCATCTGCTACAAAAGTTACGCAATCCAATCCCAATAACACGGCCGATAATGTAAGTTCACATTGATGTTTTCCCAAAAATTAATATAAATTTCTTAAAACAATTCTAGCGATCTGAGAAACTACCGGAACCACCAAAACGAAACACACGTAAACGGCCAATTTCGCCAAACACCCCAAAAAGCAACAACGAAGGTGATAAAGAATACCCGTCTCCTTTACGAAAACAATCAAAGACGAGTATTCATCTTTCAGAAAACACCACAAAACCGACCATCATCATTACCACAGCATCAGCCCCCAACACCGGAAACAACAACAAACAACAGACACCCACAGTAACACCAACAACAACATCAGCATCCATCAACGAAAACCAAGAGACCCCAACATCAATATTAACACAATCACCAAACACTGAAAACAACAATAGCAAAGATCAGACTCCCGTAACAGATAAACTGCGTGCGAAAAATTCCAATGTCCCTGAGACAGAGAAACCAAACTTACGAGAGAAAAGCACCAGGAAGAAGAAGAAGAAGCCCAAAAGTCCGTCAAGTAAAGAAAATGAACCAAAGAGTCCTTCCAAGTCACCGGCATCATTGGATTCGTCAAGTGAACTCTCTTCACTATCAGCCAGTGACGATGAGGCGGAAAAACTTCCCTCAAAGACTCCCAAAAACAAAAGGCGATCGAATAATTACTCGATTACAAATTCTGCTGTGAAAAGAATAATTAACAAAAAGAACCCAGTTCTCTCTCTTCGCCGTTCAATCATTTCGGCGTCTGCAAGTCGCGTCAGCACGAGGAATTCTGCACGAAAAGATCGCCAAAACAATATGATCATGACGCGCAAACGTTTGTCCTTGGAAAGTGTTCGAAGTCCCAGAACCAAACAACCTTTGTTCACTGCCGCATCACCGAAAACAAAATCTAAAAAGAAGAACACACCAACTGTGACTGTAGTGGCACAACCAAAGGTCAGTAAGATTCCAGTGAATATAGCACTGCGAACAAATAAATCCAATACGAGTTTAAACAAATCCAAAATGGCTACGAGCAGTTCTGTGCTGAGCAATTCATCAACCGTAGAATCAGAGGCAGGCTCCGAGAATACATCATCAACAAGGCCAATCGCACAGAATCAGCAGCGGCAGCAACGCAAGTCGCAAACAAAGGCTAATAGTTATGTGAATAGCATGAATGAATCTAGCAGTTCGTCAGTTATAGAATCAGATGCAGAGTCTTCTGACGAGGCCCCATGGGTTAAAACGTTTTCGAAGCAATCAGCATCTAAGGCAACAGTTCAGAAACAGAGTATCCCTTCTTCGTCTGCAGCAGTAGCTGCCGTTAACAGAGTAAGGGCAATATCAAGGATTGCTAGAAGTACAACCCGCACCACAACGCCTAAGATGCGCAGAAGAAACATATGACATCGGAAGGCCCTTCAAGACTTTGATTTCGTTTATTATTAAATTATAAATTTCCTAATATTTTTTTTTCGCTTTTAATTGGAATGATATACATAACTGTGTTTATTTAATTTTATTTTTGCATCCAAATGTATTTTTTTTTGGTTATTTTCCTCCTTTCCTTTTTGTGTGATGTGTTGTTGAAAGCATGAAAACAAAATTTCAGTAAAATGGCATTTTACACCAACCATTCGTCGTCGTCGAAAACATAGAACTAGAATAAAATTGTATACACCTGAAAAAGTTGTTAATGTATTATAGATATATATATATATAAAAAAAATATAAAATATACCCCAAGCATAGGTAGTGTAATGTATTTTTTAAGTGGTTTCATTATTTTCTTTTTCTTTTTTCCATTTTCTTTTTCTTATTCCTTTCCTCTTTTACACTTGCATTTACGAATAAACAAAACAAAATTATAGTTTTTAATGATTTTTTTAAATTAATGAATTATAACATATAAACGCAATTAAAAAAAATAACAAATCTTTTAAAAAAATTTAAATTAACCACCTTGTAAATAATCAAAAACAAAATTATTATTATTTAGCAATAAAGAACTAGATTTGTAAAAATTTCGTCCTTTTCTTTAAATTTCTTTGAGTACTTTTCAGGATCAGAATGAGGAAACATTGCTGCGACCACCTGCGACCCCCGAAGTTATGTTCAAATTTGTCTCACTGAATTGGTTTTCAAAAAACTCGATTTGGGCGGTGGGTGGTATATATCAAAAATTTAATTATTGTCAGAACGAACTGGTTTAGCCCATTATTTTTAGATAAAATGTTTATACTATTATTTTAAAAGTAAAATAAAATTAATAAATTGAACCATGTGTGAGAAATTCGACAAAAATTATTTCTGCCCGCAATATAATATTTCAACTCCATTTTCTTGGATAAAAAGTATTAATATTTTATGATGGGTTTAATTATATGATAGATCTTAATAAAGAATAAAGGAAATAATTAGGGATAATAATCCATTTTTTTAATATCAAAAACTTGGAGCAGGTAAAAATAAAAAAAGGGTTTTTTAATTAAAGTTTATACCTGTACATGGGTTTTTCCCTATTCCCGTTGTGTTTTCATGTTAATCGAAATCAAACATTAAAAAAAATAAAAAGTTCGACATTTATTTTAAGAAAACTTTTCTCCAAGAACAGCATCAAAACCCTCAAATTAAAAAAAAAACTGCTGATAACTTTTGACGTGATAACGTCTAATAAATTGGAATATATGGGCAGCACGCCCTGGTTTGGGCGGTGAGGTGGGTTGGGTGGTTGGAGAGATACATACACATGAACTTTTTTTTGAGCTGGTCATCACGTAAAATTATCGTCCGTAAACCGACTTTAAAGACAACCATGTTTTTTTTGTCATTATTTTTTCTTAACTAAATTTTCATCAATTATACATAACACCACTTTTTACTTCTGTGCCCAACTTCATCAAAATCCGATAAGTAATTCAGATTAAACAAACTTTTTTCCGCTTTCCTTTACAAAACAAACCCTAACATTTAAAAAAAAATGTCAATTTTTTTTTTCTAGAATTTTTTTTTCGAACCAAATTTTTACAAATTATGGTTAAGACCAATCTTGACATCTATACCAAATTTTATTAAAATCCGCTAAATAGTTCAGATTTTACAGATTTTTGTCCGCTCTACCATACGAACCGAACCACTGTGTGGCGTTTGACTGTGGTATCCTCTGGTGCCTCAAACTTCGTTTCTGCTGATAAAACTTTAAAATTTAATGTTTAAAGAAATTGAACCGGTGTTGTAGTCGAAACTTATAGAATTATAAAAAGGGGGCTTTCCTTTATTGACTACAAAAATGAACAAATTATCAGAAAAAATAAAAAAGACACGAAGATTTGCTTTTTATGTATTTTTTATTTAATCTTTTAATTATGAAACGAATGCATTTCGAACTGACATGCAGTTCATCATCATTGATATCAATCGAGTCGCGCTGATGATGAACTGCATGTCAGTTCGAAATGCATTCGTTTCATAATTAAAAGATTAAATAAAAAATACATAAAAAGGAAATCTTCGTGTCTTTTTTATTTTTTCTGATAATTTGTTAATTTTTGTAGTCAATAAAGGAAAGCCCCCTTTTTATAATTCTATTCGTTTCTGCTAATATATAATACACTGTGAAAATAGCAGCGGCCAATATAGATAATTAAGTTCGAAAATAGTTTAAAGAGATGGACACGGCTAGATTGTTGAATGCTACTGGCCTATGCGTATGCAGCAGCTTTGTGACCGAAGTTCCTAGAAACGTATTTTTACTTGTATTAGTTTCGCACGAGAGGTTTTAATCAAACATGAAATTACTATGAAATGCAAATCGAAAAAAGTGTGTCCGACATTTCTGTCCGTCCATCTGTCTATCCGTATCGGCATCTACAGCCTGAATGACTGAACTCATTTTCTTCAAACTTGGTAGACAGTAACAGAGGGGTTTTTGGAAATGACATTCTAGCTCTTAAAGTAAAGGTGCCTGCCATATGAATTTTAATGAAAAACTCATTTTTCTCAAAAACATCTACTACGAATTCGATAAAACTCAGAATAATTCGTTTTTATGCAAATTATATCTTGGGAAGACATTTTTTTGGGAATGTTCTTGTTCCGTTAAACAGGTTTTTCTCCATCTTTTTTTTTTGCTGTAAATTAACGTGTCTGTTGCCTCCCCCTCAAATTACTGACCAATTGTTCACTTAGGTCCCGTTAAGAAGGGTTTCCTTTTTCAAGCCGTACTACACGAATATCAATTGCCGTTTTAATCGGCTCAATTTCCCCATTAGACTTTAAAACACATGTGCGTTGCTATGTCTTATCCAGCTTTGTTCCATAAATAATTTCTTGAAAATGTTTGGGTTCGCATTTGTAGCGGACTGTACTTGTTCAAAATCAACAATTTCTTGAACCTTCTTCTTTATATATTCAAAAATAATTTAAAATCTCCGAAGAATCGGTTTTATTGGGGCCGATCAGGCTAAAAGAATGGTGTGAAGTAAAAATATTGCATGCATGGTTTGGCCAGCGTTGGGCGCCAATTAAAGAAAGGCTAAACAGTTATCCTACTAATATTATAAATGTGAAAGTTACGATGTTTGGATGTTTGTTGCTAACTAACGCCAGAACGGCTAAACGGATCTGGATAAAATTTGGCACAGAGTTAGCTTATAGTCTGGAATAGCATATTGGCTACGTTTTATCCCGGTAAAATGTATGGTTCCCGTGGGATAGATTTGTTTTAATTTTTCCAATCACGCCAGAATGGCTGAACGGATCTGGATGAAATTTAGCACAGAGCTAGATTATAGTTTGGAATAGCATAATACCTACTTTTTATCCCGGTAAAATGTATGGTTCCCGTGGGATAGATTTGTTTTAATTTTTGAAATCACACCAGAATGGCTAAACGGATCTGAATGAAATTTAGCACAGAGATAGATTATAGTCTGGAATAGCATATTTGCTACTTTTTATCCCGGTAAAATGTATGGTTCCCGTGGGATAGATTTGTTTTAATTTTTGAAATCACACCAGAATGGCTAAACGGATCTGAATGAAATTTAGCACAGAGATAGATTATAGTCTCAAATAGAATATTGACTTTTTTCTATCCCGGTGAAATTTATGGTTCCCGTGGGATAGATTTGTTTTAATTTTTGAAATCACACCAGAACGGATCGGATCTGAATGAAATTTACCACAGAGATAGATTATAGTCTGGAATATCATATTGGCTACTTTTTATCCCGCTAAAATGTATGGTTCCCGTGGGATAGATTTGTTTTAATTTTCGAAATCACACCAGAATGGCTGAACGGATCTGGATGAAATTTGGCACAGAGCTAGATTATAATCTGGTATAGCACATAGGTTTTTTTTTTATCACGGTTAAATGTAGGTATTAAATTATAAAGCTATAAAAAAAGAAGAAGCTAGATTAAAGGTTAGTGATAGTGATAAATACATGGAATGCTTTTGTCGAATCAAAACCGGTTTTAGATGTTTCAGCAATTTCCTTTTATATTTTTTTTTACTTGCGATCATATGTAAGGCAAGATATGCATTATGCATTAGTCCAAAAAAAAATTTTTGAGATAACAATCAAACATGACATTACGATGATAGCGAAGACGAAAAAAGATGGTTTAAAAATTCTGGCCGTCTGTCTGTATAGACCCCAAACAGCCCAAACGGGTGGACCGGATTGCTTCGAACTTGGTTAATAGAGTTGTTTAGAGGGGAAATTGAATTTTGTTTAGCTCAAAAAACAACGGTACCTGCCATATAACCGTTAAGTTAAGCTTATTGTTCTTTAAAACGACTCTAACGCTTTAGATTTATACAAATCAGTGTAGCTATTTAGGTACTACCAATTATATGGCTGAATTTTTTTTTCAGTGCCTGTTTAAGCCGTTTTTGAGTGTCATAACCGCTCAAAAGCTAACAATAACCAAAAAATAAAAAAAGCCAATAAATTATTGATTAATATCAAAAATATTTATTAAATTTTCTTGGAAAAAAGGTATAAAATGTATTTAGATACGAATGTTTATAATTAGGTATCGTTAAATAAGTCAAATATAATAATTTTACTTAACAACTTTGTTAAATTTTTTCTTTCAATAGAAATAAAACAATTAAACAATAATAATAGGATTAAACAAAATAAAATTATTAGATGTATAAAAAAAGTAAACAATGATTTTTGTTCGTGTTTTAATAATTTCTTTTGGGATTTAAAATATAAAATATTTGCTCTTAAATAATGTTCTTGAAACATTTTTTGTTTGTGTTAAAAAACTTAATAAAAAAATATTTGTTTTTTTTTTTGTAATAATTTTTACAGCTAAATAAGTACTTAATCGAGATTCTGACTTGAGGGAATAGAAATTTGTAAAATTTGTCATGTAATTTATAGGAGATACAAAAGATTAGTTTTTTTAAACATTAAAAAAGATTTTTTTTTGTAGAAAGAAAGAATCGATTCCTGCCAAAAGAAATGCTAAAATATAGTAGTCGTTATGACTTTTGTGACTGTACAAAAATATATTTTACTGTCAATGTTGTCATTTATGTCCTTTTAACTTCATGGAGGTGATTTGAAGGTCCCAGTCGTACTTTTGCAAAGCCTCACAGGATTCTGTTAGACTTAGTTCCATGCTGGTTAGAATGTTTTGTAGTTTGATCAATTTGATTGCCTTGTGGACATCCCATTCGATGAATTCCAAAACGTGGAGGCATCTTGTCGGTGTGCTCTGAAAGTTAGATGAACCGAAGTTAGAACAAAGTCAAAAAAAAAATCTAATAAGAACTCACCTCTTTTCCAAGAACTTTCATCATGATTCTCACTTCGTCTGAGTCTACACCTCGTTCGCATCCTTTGGGCTTCTTATCGGAGAACTCAAGCAGATCTTCACAACTCACAGAATTGGAATCTTTAACCAAAGCCCCTGGAGATGGTGCATCATCTTCTTGGTCAATTTCATTCGCATTTTCAGCCATGGTATCTTCTTGCTTGCTACTTGGTCTGCTGCTATGACGACTGCTGCTATGGTCACTTGTCTGTGATCGATTCATGGCCATATCAACACTTTCTCGGATTTTCTGGAAGAGTGCATGGCCTGCCAGTTCGTTCCCACTACTACTTCCGCTCGAAGTTGTCGCTACAGGAGCTGGTGCAGGCTTGGTGATGATAGCAGAAGTTGAACAGCTTGCAGAAGAACTACTGCTTGTAGTTTTTGGTGGTACAAATGGAACCACAGTCTTCTTCTCAATGTCTAAATTACGAAGTTCGTCTTCGTTAACATAAAGTCCTGATATCTTTGTTGTATCAAAGTCGACCTCTTTGGACTTGTTATATTGCTCTTTTTGAATGGAAAAATTGTAAAAACCATCCGTGACATCTGGCGATGTTAAGTTATGGCATTCATCCTCAACATGTAGGGATTCCGAATCAGTGTGGTTCTCATTCATATCTCTGCGGACTTCTTGTAGATTCTGATAAGTCCTTCCGTCATTCGGTTTCTCAAATGAATCCGAGTGTCGATTTGATGGACGAACAACAGCGCTGACAGCTTCATGTGTGAACTGTCGCAAATTTATTCCCGAGTGTCTTAGCGAGGAGGAATCACTGGACTGACTCCGATCGCCAGCTGTTCCTGGGAAAGGAATTTTCGGATCATCATCGGGTGTAACTTCTGTGACTTTATTTAGAGTCCTTTGAACACCGTAGGCTGGTATGATAAGGGGATGTTTGCGCACATGACGCTTCGGATTGGTCTTGATGACCTTATTCCTATCTCGCGGTGGCAGGGGAATAACATTTGAATTGACATTGTCAGCCTGATTAGCGCACGACGCAATCTTTTCTCCATTTTTCTCAGGGAAGGTGTAGAATGTATTCGTCAGGTAGCTTGGACTTTCACATTCCTTTTCAGAACCTGCTGCTTGGCTGCAAGTATTACTGTTGACCGGAGAATTTTCATCATTTTCGCCCGCCAACGTTCTAGGCCGCTGCTTCAATGGGAAGAACTTTGGATTTGTGATGAGCTCACTCTTCCTCAGTTTTCCATTGAATCCTCGATTCGGTAGCGTCATTGGTCGTGGAGCTGCTTGTAGTGGGACAGTCAGCTGACCTTGCTGATTTCTCAGACTTGTCTCCATGGCAAGCACATCAACCTCATTCTTCAAATGAACAGATCTCCTAGGCAGTGTCTTAGCTGTGGTCATTTCGAACTCATTTGTGTCCAATTTGCTTATGAATGTCATCGAAGACTTCCGTTCGATAAGACTATTGTAGGCTTCACGTCCTTCTTCGGTAATAGTGTTCTGTGGATGAGATTTTATGTGTGGATAGGAGGGAGTTTTTGTTTCAAGGAAGTTTGGTGGTGGTGGATTGGTGTTGTATAATTTTTTTTTTACGTAAGAGGTCCGGGGGCAGGAATGGCGTTAGTGAGAAAAACAAAGCGTTAAAGGTAGTTCGTTTTTTTTTTTAGGATTAGGAGTATCGTGGGTTAAAATGAAAATTCAAATAAATTATTTAAAAATAAAACGAAAAACAATAGAAAAAATAACAAAAGTAATATTAATTAAAGAAGGTTGATTCTAAACAAAACTTAAAATAGTTAATAACAAAAACAAAAGAAGTGTTAGACACGAAAATAAAAAAAATTATTAACAAAGCAACAGACGCAACAATGTGAGTATTGTTAGTTCACAAAAAATATTTCGTTGAGTATTTTACTTTCCATAAAATTTTGTTAAATATATTTTGAAGTGTTAGTATTGTTTGTTTAAGGGTTGATGCTGTTATTTAAAAATATTATAAACATTATTGTTAACTTTACGAATTTACGTTCTTGGGTGCCGTGGAACTGCCTGATCGAGGTCTTGATTTGTGTTTCTAGTTTCAGCCTTTCAAACCTATTTACCCTTAAGTCACTGAACACCCCCCCCCCACCATATACGCATACATATTTGTTTAAGTTTTTACACTTTTTGTAAATGCTAAAGGAAAGTCCTGATTTTTCAACGGCTGGACCGATTCGCTTCAAACTTGGTACATAGTATTATTATGATGTCCTACAGAGGGGTTTTTGGAATTAGCATTCTAGCTCCAACACTAACAGTACATGCCATGAATTTTTATGGAAACCTCATTTATCTCAAAAACTGCTCCTACGATTTTGATAAAACTTTCTGAATAGTGTTTTTTGAGAAAACTTTACGTTTTGGTTGGAACAGATTTTTCAGGAAAAGCCTTATAACGGTACCTCCCATAGAACCGGTTTTTTGAAATCAGATTTTCTCGTAAACCACTTGACCGATTTCGATGAAATTTTTAATGTAAGTGCTTTTTTTTCTAAACAAAATAATATTAATTGTTTAATTTTTCAAAAATTTTTTTTTGAGTTTTAAAAAAAAAAGCTAATTTTTTTTTTTTTATTAATTTTTGTTTTTTTTTTTCAAAAACGGTTAGTTCAAAATTTTTTTAAGTTTTTTTTTCTGATAGGAACATTAAGCTGCTAGATGCTGGCATACTCAAAAAAAATTGCGAATAAGTTTTTCAAAAAAACCGTTTTTTGAAAAAACTGGTCAAACGATTTTGAAAAATTTTCCTTAAAATTCAAAAAGCAAAAGAAACCATTTTTTGTTCAACTGGTCGTACGATTTAAAAAAAAATTTCCTTAAAATTCGAAAAAGCAAAAGAAATCTGATGGCTTACTTCATTTTCCCAAAAAAAAAAAAAACGTTTTAATTATTGATTTTTAAGTGAATAACAAAACTTCATATGATTTTTTAATGGTTTTTTCCGAAAATCTCAAGCCCCAAGACCATTTTAATACTTTAGAGCAAGTTCGTACGACCCAGTAGTGCACTTTATTTTAAATTGACATGAAATATACATACATACTTTATTCGAAAGATAATCTTCTGGAATTATAATTTAAATATGATTTCTGGCATGTGACTGCCACTGTCGATGGCTTTTCCAACGCATTTGTGGCCGTATATCGGCAATAACGCGGAGAATGTTGTCCTCCAAATTGTCAATCGTTTCGGGCTCATCGGCGTAGACCAGCGACTTCACATATCCCCACAGAAAACAGTCAAGCTGCCTTAAATCGCACGATCTTGGGGGGCAATTCACAGGACCAAAACGCGAAATTATGCGCTCAACGAACGTTACAACAAATCAATTGTGGCACGAGCTGTGTGACATGCCGTCTTGTTGAAATCACAGCTCCTGCACATCATGGTTGTTCAATTGATGACCGAAAAAGTCATTAATCATGGCTCTATAGCGTTCCCCATTGACTGTAAATGGCCGGCTTCATTTTTGAAGAAATATAGACCAATAATTCTCTCTGCCCATAAAGCACACCAAAAAGTCAATTTTTGTGGATGTACAGTGTCTCAACATACACTTGAGGATTATTATCACTCCGAATACGGCAGTTTTGTTTTTTGTTGACGTTATCCATTCAACACAAAGTAAAATGGACGTGTTTCGAACAGAACCATGATTTTCAAAATAAATTTGTACAATTTGGAAGCGTTGTTCAGGCGTCATTCTATTCATGTTTAAATGCCAAACCAAACCAAAAATAAATCATTTGACAGCTGACAAAATGGCTCTCAGTTAACTTAAAGTTCTATACCTCTAAAAAGAAACACCTAAGATGCAAGGTAATTTTTTTTCAGCACCTTAGGAAGTGGTTGAAAATTAAAAATGCATGGTTTGGAAGCACACGTTGGGCGCCACGTTGTATTGAGTCAGGAGAATAACTTTGGAATTTTTACAAGTGACAAAGGACCACCCGATTTTACATCGACAATAGCCGTGCAACGACAAACATGTGGAGACCGTGGCTAATCAAAATAGAAGACAACTAAGGTGGGTCTGTGAACCAACAAGTTCTTCGTGACAGTTTTTTTTTTTTTTGTGATAAAAAAAAAATGAATAGACGCCGCTGAAACAAAAACAAACCGCATTTGACGAGGGCAAAGTTCGCTTTCACCAATGCAACATATCATCACATCTGCTTCACCTAGCGTTATAAAATATGTGTTCGTTGTTTAAATGTATAGCGACTTATTTTGACTCAACTTAGAACGCATAGCCCTTATTTTCGACAGACTCTGATAAAAAAAAAGCAATTCTCGCAAAATATTGACATTTTCTTTTTCAACCTAAAATTTTATTGACATATTGTATTGTCAACAACCATCAATGGGTTTGAAGGAAAATAACGTAAAAACTTCGGTTCAAAATTGTGGAAAATTTGGCGTGAAATAGACACTATCGAACATAATTTTGACAAACTTGATCGGTATCAAATTTCTAAAATATTTTTTCCTTGTAAATAAATTCCTTCAATACGAAATAAATTTTGTAATTAATTTATTTTTCAAGAAATGCAACAAACTTGTTTTTTTTTCATAAATATTTACGCTTTCCTTTTCAATTTTTTTTTTTGGTTTTTTAAATAAGTTTCAACACTCTTTATTTTAATATTATTTTGTATGGATTATTTTGGGATTAATTTTGTAGTTATAAATATAATATCATATTTTTTACGTATAAAGAAAATAGTATTAATACTCTTTTTAATATATTCACTTGTGTAATTATCAAACAATTACATGTTAATTATTTTGGTTTAATTTTAGATTATAAATATTATTATTATTTTTTTTTTAAGTTCATTTTTATTAAAATAGATATTACATGTAAATAGCAGTTAATAGAATATTCACATTTAATGTTTGGTTGTATTTTTTGTTTGTTTTTAATTAATATTTTTAAATTCCAATTTTTTAAAAACGATCATTGAACATTATTGCTTTCAATCTTGTTTTTTTTTTATAAATTTAAGTTTATAATTTTCAACTTTGTAATTAATTTTAATTTCAAGATTTTTTGCTATAATATTTTAATTGGTTTTGTTTCAATTACTTTGTTAAGTTTCAATGGATTTAAAAATGTAATCAATCGCAGTGTTTTTTATTTTATTTTTTGTAATAAAAGTGTTTATATTTTATTTTGTTTGCTTTTGAATAGAAAAATTGTTTTGATTAGCACAGATTGTCGTGTGTTATAGAAAGAGTATAAAAAAAAGAAAAAAAATTTATGAAAAGTGTGACTATATAAATTTGACCAAATAAACAGTCGACAATATTTATTTTTTTGAATTTTTGTTGACTGTGTGCTTTTGAAAGTTTTAAGAGAATTTTTATTTCAGTTTTGAAAACGAATCAGAGACCATTTTGTGCGATTCTTCTTTTGAAATGTTTTCAATATTAAATCGTAGTTGTTTTAAAAATGCTGCGAATGCCAATCGATTTGTGAATCATATTTGTATGACTAAAGCTCGTTATGTTACAGTTTTAGATGTTGAAGTAATGTAGGTAGGTAGGTTTTTTTTTTATTCAATCCAACAGTGGCATGAAAAATATCTTAGAATGACAAAAAAAAAAAAAAATTAAGGGACAATAGAAAAAACTTTGTTTTGTCCATTGGCACAGGATGTATCTGGTTTAGGCAGTATTCTTGCGATTTCAAGAAGACTTGGTTAATTTTTTCAAAGAATTCCTTGACCAAAAACTTTTTATGTTCCAAAAATGAACGAATGTTTAGTGTTTAGAGACAACCTTCTAATATATTCAAAAAAACAATCTAGACATCACAAGATAAAGCGAAATACAAACAAGAAAAAAACCGACAAAAATTATGTAAGGCTTAACAGTCACCCTGTAGTGTAATAAATGTGAGGACATTATTTAATTCTGCATTACCGACGAAAAAACCCAACCAATTTTTTGTGAAGCGTTGAAGACTGTTAGGTTTCACAGGATTATAAGGCATCATGTTATGATAGATTCTCTGGACATGGGCATTAATGATATTCTTTGTCTTTTTCTTTTTAAGTGGAATCTTGGGAACTGGTCTTAATAATTTGGAAAGAACACTGCGGCAAAGACAACCTACTTTTCACTCTCAGGTAGAATGATCCATTTGATTGGGGCGAATATGAAAATGACTTTCGTCCCTGAGCGGGTGAAGCCCAACAAGGCTGCTGGAGCGGATGGCCTCCAGACCGTGCTCTTCAAAGCAGCGGAAGGTGATAAGGAGCATACACAAACTCATCTGCACTCTCTGGTCAAATCAAAGTGTATCCGATGAATGGAACACGAGCATTGCCCATCGACAAGAAAGGAGAAACCTACATACTCTGAATCTCGCCAACTACAAAGGTAAAAGGTTTCTAAAAATCGGCCTTTAAGTCTTCTTGACTATTCTGTCCGATCTTCTAAATTCTTAGTGTGAATAGTGGCTAGTTCCATCGTACAGGATGCCTACGAAGAACTCTGGTGCTCGACCAAGGTGCGGACAAATACCACCGACTCTGACTTTGATGTCGAGAGAGGCTTAAGACATTTTGGAACAAGGGACAGATATAGATTTAAAGAAGTCAAGCATTGTTGGTTACATTTAAAAAAAAAAATGCAGTGCCGAGATCAATCGAAAAATCGTATTTGACAATCACTGCATCTTGGGGCTTGAAAGCCAACTTATTAGTTAAACTCTCCTACTGCAGGCAGCAGTGTCGTGAAATCAGATAAATATCAGCTTTAAAACAAAGATTCTCTGGGTGAGGTTCGGTCCTGAATCTATCAATGGAAAGCGGCAGAGAATATTCCGCCGCTAACTGAAAGGGCTATACAGTGACATTGACCAGGTCGAAAAACAAAATAGAACTGCTAAGATGGATGGGAAATGTGAAGTGTATGAAGGCTTCAATTCCCACCCTAATGGACAACGCAGTGGAAAACCCCATCTAAAGTGGCGACATGGAGGACGACATCAACTACCTTGGTGTGCGTAGCTGGAAGCAACTGCCTAGGTACAAACACCGATTTATTTTCCCTCTCAATCGACATACAAATCCCCACTCTAGCTGTCTCTACCCAAGCTCCGGAAAGCCTACACAGGTAAAAGAAACAATAGCTTAAAAACACTGCCCAAACCTTCTTCTGTCGCTTCAGCGCGATCAGAATCCTTTCTCCAGTATGAAAATATAGCATCGCTAGAAGTTAAATATTTGAATTCAACGTAAGATGCGACTGTGAAACTAGGAAAAGTGTTGCCAAAATCCCGAGAAGCCCCACAATTCATTGGCTATTCTGCAAATCTTCCGCGATCCTTAGGTCGTACAAAAAAATTGACTCTCCCGAAAGGGGTTGATACTTTTCCCCACGACAATAGTAACGCAGAAGATTTGCGGAACAATTTCAGTTTTTTGTTGGGCTGTTATATTTTCATGATAACCGTTGTCTGCGTGACGCATAAAGATCCGGTGATGACTGATGACATCGATTAAGGAACATATAGCTGGATGGACCATACAGTCAGTACAGTCAGTGCCAGAAATTGAAATCGTGGACTCAGCTGAGCCGTTGTGCTGTGAACACAGAAAGATGGAAGAACTTGGTTGCCACCCTAAGTTTTAGAAAAGATACCATAATTTTAAAATAAAACGAGAAGAAGAAGATAAATGGACCGACTGAAAGAATTATCAAAAGTTTAGCCTTTACTGCTTCGTATACAATGCACCAAAAAGTTTTTTGTATCCCTTTAAATTTCTTTGGACGCTAGGAACAGGTGATTCAAGTATTTTTACTTGCGATTATAGGTATTTTCTTTTCGCGATTTGAGCATTTGGTAAAAATGTCTTACTTGAAAAACTTCACCCGAAGTATATTTGTCTCCGTCTTTACTTATTTCTACACTTCTTGAAAATCCTAGTAAATTTTGTACACTCAAGATCCATTCGAGTCTAATTCCCCAAATGTTCCACAAACCTAGTTCAAATAGAAATCTCAAAACAACTGAAGAACAAACTATACCTACTTGGACATGGACATGGACATTGGACAGGGCAATGATGATATCAGGACGAGGAAATGCGCTCTAAAAAATAAATTAAGGCACCCGCACAAAAAAAAAAAATAGAATTCAATAATTTTCTTTGCACAATTGCTTAAATAATTTAATTAATTTACGCAGAAGCAGCTCTAAGCTCTTTGCCTCGTCTTTTCAAGTACCTATACTAACTTTTCTTCATACCAAATACCAAGTAATTCATCTGGGCCTTTGAACACGCTACACAACAACAACAACAACAAACAACAAGACTATCTATCAACTTTTATCAAAACCTTAACAATTTTCAATATTTCAAACTTGATTGAGCCGATGATCGTTTAATGGCCGGCGACGCCGTCGACGCAGATGACGACGACGTTGGCGGCATAACGCTTCCAAACAGTAAATTGATTAAATATTTAAGCATTTTTCTTAGTTATGGTGCCGGGCTGGGCGGAATGTGAGGCAAGAAGTCCTTTCGAAATTCAAACTCTTCGGTGTCGGTCGAGGAACTATCACTCGAAAACGCCTGCTTCACTTTGAGACTGCTGAATGTGCTGTGTGATCGTTGTTGTCGCCACAGTATGTCATTCTGTTTGACAGTAGAGGCATGAATCTTCTCTGGCCAGTGGAAGTTGCCCCCTGAATGGCTTTGATGTGGCATAGATGATTGCTTCTGCAGCACGGCTGGAGGTGGAGGTGGCGGCGGCTGTTGTGGTTGTTGCAATTGCTGCTTCTGTTGTTGTTGTTGCTGCTGCTGCTGTTGTTGTTGTTGCGGTGGTGGTGGAGGCGGAATCTTCTGCGGCTTGACAATCACCTTTTTGCCTTCTTGGCCAGCATTGTAATAAGTTGTCGAAGTTGGACTCTTACCAGTCAGTTTGGAGACATCGAATTCATGGAACATTGAGTTCCGGCTATTGGCAAAACTTGACCCATTTACGGCAAAAGCTCGTGGTGGCTTGATAACATGGTTGTTAATATTAATTGCATAATTATTCCCAGGTCCACGTCCTCCGAAGTCATAAATTTTCTCATCATATCCATGTTGTGGCGGCTGCTGATGGATATCATGGGAAAAGTGCTGCTGAAGGGCATTACCACCACGATACCGACGCTGGGTTAGCTCCTGACCATAATTGTTGTAATGAGGAGCAGATTTAATGCTCGCATTCGACCCATAGAGCTTGTCCTGGGCCGATTCGTCATTACTTGCGGAGAATGCCTTCCGATTGAGATATTGCCGCCGCCTTTTGGAAGACACGCGCGTGCGTATATCGCACTCGGAGTGCGCAATGCTTCGGTCGAAGTCACTCTCCTCATCGCTTGATGTAGAGCTAGAGTCAAGTACAATTGGATTATAGCTCAGACGCCGTAAGGTGCGCGCTTTGATGCTACGCGGTTTATATTGCATTACCTTGTTGCCCGTACTATTACCGGCCACGGGATTGCTGCGAAACGAGCCCGTACTGCGATGGGAATAGTTTTGTTGTTCTCCGACAGTTCGGTGTTGGGGCTCTGATAAAACGGGAGATTTTAAATTATAATTGTCGTTAAAGGACATAGAACGCTGTCGGCTACCCGAATAATCACCTAGTGGGGAATTTTGCATTTGTGAATGCGAGTAAATAGATGTGTTGCTTGCGTTCACGTTCTTAACTGGCGATGAAGACTGATGGATTTTTGTGCAATTATTTGTGGCCAATTCATTCTTCACGCTCATATAGCCACGGGCTTCCATTGAACTCCCAGAGAAACTAATGTCCTTCGGGCTGAAGTAGCTATCTTGTGGGGAGTAGCTACTCTTTTGGCTACTCCGCCTTGAAAGCGAGAGATTGGTTTCTCTGGAAGCAAACCCTGTGTCTGGAGTACTCGAACGTTTATCTTCGATCTTATCAATGATTTCATTATAGTGTTGTAAGTGTTTGTCAATATGACTGGTGGCCGAATTGAAATCAAACTTTGTGTGAACACCACCGCCAAAATCATACACTCCAGAGGATTTCAAACTTCCAGCAATGGTACTAGCACTGCTGATCTCTCCCTCTAGAGATGACACTATATTGGCAAATTGTTCGTTTAATAATGTTTCGGCTGAATCGTTCTTATCCAGCTCACTGTAAGTCTGGATAAAATCCAAATTCAAAGCTTTCAAAGTGTTTTCAATGTCTAAAAGATTCTCGCCGATAACATCTCTTGGTGTCCGGCTATCATTCACTTCGATATCTTCTCGAAAGTCAATGTTAATCGGGCGACTAAGGATTTCGCGAGATTTCTCAAAGAAGAAATCAGAAGCCTCTTTGTCGAAAATCGGTATTCGAATGTCTGTTATAGGAAACGGTTCCATTTCGCTAGGTCGAAAACGCTATTTTCGAGTTTTCGACGTGTGTATATGTTTTGCGTGTATAAAAACAAGAAGAACAACAACAGAAAGTGAAAGATAAAAAAACAAACAAAATGAAATAAAAAAGAACACGGGACGCATTTTAAACCAAAAAAAAAATGGTGAATGTTAGAAATGTTTCGAGTGGGAAAGAAGAGAGAGAGAGAAAAAAGTGAATAAGAAAATAAAACAATGTTTTGGTTAGTTAACAATGATTTTTAAAAATTTTATTTTGTCTTTTTAAAACTCTAATCTACAAATCGATAGTGGAATGATTAATGTAATCGTCAAACTAATTGCAACAAAAAAAAAAAAAACGATGTTTGGTTATTTTTAAAAATCGAAACAGCAGGTTTTTTTTTTTTAAATAATAAAGCCACACACAACATGAAAAATTAGCGTTAAAATGAAAATTAGGAAAACCAAAGAAAAACAAAAAGAACCCAATACACACAAACAAAATAGGTGGAAGACCAATATTAAGGTTTTCGTTTTTTATTTTCGAGAATAAATTGTATTTTTTGTTAGTAAGAAATTATCGCGGGATAGGTAAGACAAGAAAAAAAGTGAAATAAAAAAGATAAATATGCAATAATTCAGATACTTAAATTAAATTAAATAATAAATTGTTTGACATACTAATTTTAAGAGGGAAGACCATTGCTTTGATTGAGGGACAAATTCAATTGGGTTGACCCTCATACTTTCGTCCAGACTTTTTTTTCATGATTCTATCAATGTTTTTAGTTCGGCCAGGCTTGTTCGATTTTGTGCATACTTAATAATGTCGTCTTACCATCAGAGGGTGTAAATACACAGCGTCAATATATGGCCGGAAGGTGAACTAAGGGGCCAGTTGTGGCGATCAGGAAAAAAAAGGCGTTTATTCACACGTAGCATTTTATTCAGTTTTGCCATTTTTGCATTAAGAAACTATCAACAAAGACACCAGCCGGACGAGTGAACAAACGTTAAGTGGGGCAACGAGTATGCATGAGCCAGACTGACCATGAAAAATGTTTTTATCCCGCGCATCGATCCACACAAAATATTGTCACACTAGTTTACTGGTCGAACGCTGAGCGCGATTAAACAGTTTCGACAAATTTTCCTGATTGATCACTACTGATCGCTATAACACGCTCCTCACTATGAACTATTACAATCCATCGGATCCATGGGTACCTAAGTAAGCTTATCAGAAATCGAGAATCGTTGGGACGTTGCGAATGTGTTCACGTCAAACAGGAAGGTGAAAGCTGCAGCTCGCTGATAACATTTCTAATCGCATGAACGTAATAATTTTCCTGAAGATACGATGGGATTGAATCGAATTTATGAAAACTGAAAACTGTGATGTTTACTTCTGTATATGTGACCTAGATGAGAAGAAGCACTTTTTCGGGTGCTCGTTTGCTTCCAGATAACAGAAAGAGCTTTAAGTTGAATACAGATTGCAGCTACAAGGGAGTCGAGGAGATCGTCAGCAACCTCTCATAGACACTTAGTCTGATCTTCTCGGAGCTCAAGTATTTTTTTAATTTAAGTAGGTACATTTTTTTTTTAAATCCGTTCAATTACCTACTGGAAGACCCCCCCCCCATCTAAGGTGGCGCGATCAAATGGAGAACGACCTCAACCAACTTGGTGTGTGCAACTGGAGGCCACTGGCTAGGGACCGGCCTAGCTGGCGAGGATTGTTAGATGAGGCCGTGGTCCACAATGGACTGTCTCACCTTAAGTAAGTAAGTTAGTTTCGAGATTTCCCAGAATGAGCGACGTCAACGTCAAGACTAAAGTCCATTACCCAACCTCCATATGTGCACAGCCGCTACAGAGCAGAAATATGACTATACCCAGAAAAACTTTCTTGAGATTTTTGCTAAAGTTCACGAGTTCACGAGAAGGGATGGCACACATCTCCATATCCATGAAGGCATTTAGCGTTTGCGACAATAGAATTGAAAAGCGAACCGACCATTTGGGAATCAAAGGACAAATACTAGATATTCACACCATCTGCGGAGCCATCTTCAACAATCGGAAGCCAACTGAAACTTTTTAAAACCAACGTGAATATGTGCTGCTGCCTGTAAAAACTGGAAATGCTCTTACAACGTCTTTTTTGTTAACCATTAACACTGTAACATCTTATAGAACTGAGGCTTAGAACTGGAAAAATAAAAGTCGAAGCAGACATCACGCAGATAAAGCGGCGCTGGATTGGCCATAACTTGAGGAAGCCCAATGACACCATAGCAAAGCCCTTTTTTATTTAATATCGATTGGAAGCATTCACCATTGGTTACTCAATTTCAGTGCGGTCGTTCAAGCATAAGTGCCGCCGAACCTTCTGTTCGCCCAATTGAGATCACCTCACTAGAAATAGTCGACAAAATCCATGGTTTGATAATAGACGAACGATGAGTGAAATTGCACGAGCTTGAAGGGGCCACAGGTTCACCATATGGCTCAGTGATTTTATGTTTCATAAGTATTTGGGCATGAGAAAACTTTCCGCAAGATGGGTGGCACGTTTGCTCACAATCGACAAGAAAAGCATTCCTTTGACAACTTCAAATGTGTATTTGACAATCTTCCAGACAAATTCGACTGACTTTTTGCGCCGGTTGGTAACACTAGATGAAACCTGGTTTCACCACAACACACCAGAAACCAAGGAACAGTCAAAACATTGGACTTCACCCAGTGAATCGAAGCCGAAGAAAGCCCAGGTGGGTTTGTCAGTAAATAAGGTCATGCCGATTCTTGAAAACGGTAAAACGATCACCGGTGCATATAACGTAGAGCTGCTGAATCGGTTCCCAGACGATTTGAAGCAAAAAAGGCCTCATTTGGCGAAGGAAAAAAAAATTCTTCTTCACTAAGACAACGCACTGTTGGCGCCACAAGGTCGCAGTCGCAATGACAAAATTGCATAAGTTAGGCTAGGAACTCCTCTCTCATGTGGTAGCAAATTTCCCAGATTCTTATTCTGAAAATAAACGGAACTTCGTTAATCTGCTTCGACGCTTATATCATCAGTTTTGTATTCAACCATATGTCACATTTGTCGACACTACCAACATTTTTGACAATATAGCCTGCAAATAGACTCTGAAACACAATGAAAATCAGGGTAGACTAAATCTTCGATGGCGTGATCAAAGTTTCTAACAACTTAAAACATGCAGTCCAAGAGATCAAGCCGACTGAAGAGTCATTATTCTTAGAAGCCAGGTTTTACTATAATTTTCATGCAAATATACAAAATAAATCCTCTCAAAGCAATGACCCGTCCCTCTTCTATTCAAATGATTCTACTCTTATTTTTTTTAAACATAAAAAAACGAAAAGTTATTCAAAACATACCTGTAAGTCGGGTATGCTCTTCAATTCCTCAGTGAAATTCTTTTTGTCCTTGGAATATGATAATGAACCAGCATTACCATTATGTCCAGTAGAAGGACCTGCATTGTGTTTATCATTGGCACCATGATGATGTGACAAATGAGGAAAACGAAAGCTAAACTTTCGTTTAGGACTCTGAACACTTGGTGTTTGATCAGAAACCAAATCTGTCATTGACCTTGAAAAAAAAAGAATAACAAAATGTAAAAAACAACGAAAAATTAAAAACAAAAAAATCTCATACCTCGCACTAATCTCATTCGCGATTTCAATTGCATGATTGAGAATTTTCTCATCCTTCACAGAAATCGGCTTCATTGTGCCAGTTCCTCCAGACTTCTTTTTAGACTTATTTCCGTTCGAATCGCCGCTATTCTTTCTATTCAACTTGGAAGACAATTCAGCAAGTTTATGCGAATGATCAAAGTCTGGTGACTTTGACATGGTTAAGCTGTCTGTTGTGCCAGTAGCTGCTGCAGCAGTGATTGTTCCAAACATGGAATTTATTTCATCCAATAACGATGGACCCATATCAAAGACTTTGTCTGCTGTGATTTCATCATCCGATATCTCATGGTATTCATGTTGGTCTTCAATATTCGAACCACTCGATGCCTGCAGAGAGTCATCTTCTAAATTTGCATTGGTAAAGGCATTCGCCTCGAGACCATAGTTATTGTTTTGCAAAGCAAATGTACTATTACTACTGCTATTGCTACTGGATGCTGTAGCTCTAGCATGATGATTCCCTGTAGCTGATTCTAAAGCAAATGGATTTGTAGATGAATGGAACATCATTTTTTGGGCATTTAATGTCGATGTTGTTGAGGCCGTTGTCGATGAGAAATCAAATGATGGTGCGCCAAAGGTGTTATGATGATTGGGTGTATTTTCATTGGAACTGATGAACGTTGGATTTGTTGAAGATGATGAGCGTATCTCTTCGGGGAAATAACCGCTGGCAGTTTGTAAGGAGTCTGGACTTGTTGGTGTTGGTGGTAGTAAGAGAGGCGTTTGTTCAATGTCTTCAGATGGTTTGTATGGCGTGACTACTTGGCGTGGCAAATGATTATACTTTAAATGATAAAAAATATAGGAGGAAATGATGTCTTGCTTTTATAAAAAAAAAATCCAAAAAAATGAATCACTTACGCTTTGAGAATTTCCAAGAAATGCAACATCACCGAATGATTCTCCATCGATGCCAATGTGTCCAGTGTGTTTGAAATCGTTTTGTGGCCTGGAAATCATCTCGGTTCTCAGTTTACGTTTACTGCAGCGTTCATTGTTGCGATAGAAAGATTCTCTGCACAAAAAAAAATTAAATTATTGAATCCCACTTCTGAACTATGCACATATTATATTTTTGTTGAAAACATACCGATTTGAGCTTGGCGGAGTTTCCGAATAGGCAATAGTATTGGCCGGGTTAAATAAGCCCGTTTTCCCTGAGTTCAAAACCCCTCGCCAAAAGGGAGTATTTGTGTTTTTCTCAAGAACAGTGATTACTTCACCTTGTCTATAGATTAAATGGTCCTTCTTAGGCTCACAGGAATTGACAATAGTCTTTAATTGTTCCGGTTTCAGTTCAGTTAGCATTTCATGGATTTCAGAAAACTTTGGCCTCTTGGATGGATCTTGTTGCCAGCATTTCATCATGAGGTTGAAATAGTCTCGCGGACAACAATCTGGCTGTTCAAGACGCTGAAGGAAAAACAAAATTTGTTTCTTTACAAAATGAAAAAGAGAACATAAGATTCATGAGTTTACTTGATAATTTGGTTCATCGATAGCTTCGAGGATCTGAAGTCCGGTTAGTGCTGCCCAAGGTTGGAAACCATAAGAGAACATCTCCCACAAGCATACTCCATAAGCCCAGACATCCGAAGCATTTGTGAAACGAAGGTAATTAATGCATTCCGGAGCACACCTGGAAAAATTAAAACATTGTCAAACCAGAATTTTTCACTAGGTTTTATTTCCAAGAACTTACCATGCAATAGGAAGCTTTAGATTGACATTGAAATTGGTCTTGTAGTAGTCTTTGCCAACGCCCAGCGCTCGAGAGAGACCAAAATCTGAGATTTTCACTTTGTTCTTACTAAAAACTAAAATATTCCTGGCAGCTAGATCTCTGAAACAAACCAAGAAGAGCGTTTTTTTAACGTCGGAAAGCGCTAAAAAAGAAGGGTGGTTTATTTTTGAAGTTACCTATGTATAAGTCGTTTGTTCTCCAAATATTTCATTCCATTAGAAATTTGCATAGCAAATTCACATAAAGTTGGTATGGTTAGAAAGCTAACACGCAAACCTGAATCCTTAAGGCACTCCAATAGCGAACGCAAATGTGCCAGCTCAGTGACCAACATCAAAGAGTCGGTGGCAAGTACAACGCCATACAATCGAACGATGTTTTCATGTTCGATTGAGTGCATAATCGCAGCTTCTTTGAGAAATTCCATCGGATTCGATTGCATTCGTTCCCGGCACAAACATTTTATCGCCACTTGAATCTATACAACGACCGACGCCGCAAACAACAAAAGGAAAAAATAAAGAAATCCCTTTAACATAAATTTTTGCGATAAAGAAAAAAAATATCGGAAAACAATTCACTTACCCTTTCTGTGCCGTTGGTCCAGACTCCTTGCTGAACAATACCAAACTCCCCGGTGCCCAATTGCTTATTCACACAAATTGAATCGGCCGGAATAATGTGTTTATTGTTTGGTGCTTTACTGGGAGATGTTCCCGATTTGGCGCCATTGCCGTCAGTCGATGGTGTATTGTAAGTTACGGTGCCATCATCCCGTTTCACTATGTTGGGTGTTTGCAGGAGACGTTTGATTTTACTAAGATATCCATGGGGATAGTATTTCTCATAGTATTTGCGTAGTCGACGTATTTCTGGACGTGACAGTCCAATTTGTTTGAGGTCTTCATCGGTTGCGTATTTGAATTGGGAAGCGCTTTTTATTTTAAGTTCGTTTCTTTGTTTTTTAAAAGGGTGGATAGAAGATAAGAATAAAAGAAAAAGGGTGAAATAGGAAAAATGTGTATACTTTTTTTTTAATTATAGACTTACTTAAACGAGTTATAGTAGTGTTGCAGCTCAGACTCAGTCAGAAATTCATAAAGGTCTATTTGTCCTGGTTCTGAAAAGGAAGTAAAGAAAAATCGATTTTTGAAAAAGTTATTTTAAAATGTTTTTTTTTTTTATCGTGTATGTACTGTATTTGAGCCTGAAAAACTTGTTTGAAGAAGAAGTAACTAAATAGAACAGCAACTTAAACAGAAGAAAATCTTGGCCATGAAGATTCATTAGGAACGGGAATACAGAAAACAATTTTTTTCTATGTGTATTAAAAAATTGTCGTTTGCCGGTTCCAGATATAACCTTAATAATAACCTTAATTGGGTGTGTCCGTTGATCAATAAATCCAAGCCCATAACAAAAAAGGGGGCGTGTCCCACTCCCAAAATTTTAAATTTGTTTTGCCAAGAGAAAATCATTACTTTGAGCTTTGTGGCATAAAATTTTAAAAGTTCGCAGCTCGATTATAACAACAAAAAAATAACACATAACTTTAATTTTCAAAACTAGATTTTAAATTTAAAAGGCGATTTTGAATTATCTTAATAATTTTTAACCCGATATGCTTTATACTTGGTACACAGTATTATTATGACGTCCTACATATGATTTTGTTATGAAAACTAATTTTTCTCAAAAACGTCTCCTACGATTTTAATAAAACTTTCTGAATGGTGTTTTTTGTGTAAACTGTACCTATGTTTTAGTTGGAATAGTCTTATAACGGTACTTCGCATAGGACCAGATTGTCTCGTCGACCGACGGATTTCGATGAAATTTTTAGTGTGAAAGTCCTTTAATGAACGGAATAATACTAATTCTTTAAATTTTCAAAAAAGGTTTTTTTGAGTTTTAAAAATAAAAAGTTGATTTTTTTTAAAATTTTTAGTTTTTTCAAAAACGGTTTGTTCAATTTTGTTTAAATTTTATTTTCCCAATAAGAACACAAAAAAAATTGGAAATATTTTCGAAAAGTTTTCCAAAAAGCTGGTAGACCGACTTTGAATTTTTTTTCCTAACATTCAAAACAGTGAAATAAATCAGATAGTTTACTTCATTTTCTCAAAAAAAAAAAAAAAAATTTTAACTAGTGATTTTTAAGTGATTAATAAAATTTCATATGATTTTTCCCTGCTTTTTTCCGAAATCTCCAGTCCCAAGACCACTGTCACACAATAGAGCAAGTTCGTGCGATCCAGTCGTGCAATTCATTTTATTTCAAAGCTGCGACCGACTTTAAACGGAAACGCCCCAAAAAGTGGGCGTGTTCTTAAACTTTTTTTATAAATCACAAGCACTAATGCAGCTTTGATCATTAGTCATTGTTGGGCATATGATTACGATTATAGCTGAACCGAGTGGTTTTTTTTTTAAATTTAACTGAAAAAAATCAAGCCCCTATAAGTGGACGTATTTAAAAATCTTCCACCAGATACTTTTTGATATTTGATAAATTGGTAATGGGTATCATTAATTTTTAAATGTACGCTTTTTTTTTTTTTTTTTTTTTATGAAAAATTCATAAGTGTTAAGGCTTATATTACACTGACAGGGAATTCACTAACCATTGGCAGGCGGTGGCGTTAAGAAAACTGACGTGGTTTTTTCGCCAGTGAAGCAGCTGCTCGTCAGTGGTAAGTTGAGAAAAAAAAGGTACTTACTGGCAGGCCTGTGCCAGTGTGTCCCAAACAGTTATTCAAATTTTCTCCGAGTCGGTCAGTGAACTAACGTCTGAAAAACTGACTATCACACTACACTGACTCATGCTTCACTGGCGCCCAACACTGGCAAGTGGTGTCAGTGAAATTTACGTTAAATCGGGTCAGTGAGCAGTTTTGTTGGGGCTGTCAGTTCCTTGTTTTTTTTTTTTTATTTATTTGAGGTGGAAAACTCTAGCTGCTAGTTTTTGTTTTGTTTGCTTAGGGCCAGTTGTACAATCGTGGTTCATCCTCGGATCAAAGTTTAAAAACAATTTACCTCGGTTCCTGTGTACATAATTAAAATATAGACTGTGGTTCAAGAGTGGTTCAAAAGTAAAGTCACCGATTTCGGTGAATTGACTAAAGTTGACCCACATACCAAGAATTTTAAAACGAGGTTCAGTGCTGAACCATAAGATTGTATAACTGGTACTTAAGGGTAGAACGCAACTCGAGCTAAATTTTAGTTCACATTTTTCTCTCCACAACATTAGCTAAGACTCCAGGTCAATTTTGACAGAAGAGCGATCAGCCCAAGGCGATAGTTGCATTACTTTGCAGGTGGCGTTTGACTATGTCGCCAAACCAAAGTCCAAAACCCTCACCAAACAAAAAAATTTCAATATCCATTTTTGTTGTCTTCGATGACAGAGGCTTTAAAGAAACCAAAATGAAAACACAGCTTTTCTGTATTTCATGAACTTACAGAAAGAAAAGTTAAAGAAGGTCATTCAAATATCGTTGTTCCGGGACTATTTGTGTAAAAAAAACACTTTAAATATGTATTTAAGAATCTTTTAACAGAACAATAATTATTTGTTTTTATATATCTGCTCGAAATAAATAGTGTATCCCTCCAAAAACATTTCGGTCATATTCAACCCCTACCATTCTCCCTTTCAGATACGCTCTGCAGCGCTTTGAAGCAGCAAAACAAGGCAATACTAAAAATTACCAAGCGATAATATTGTAGGTTCTATATCTATATACAAAGCTTGCACGTGGAAACTGATATTGACAAATAATGTCAAAAAAGAGGTCAGTTCACTGACACCCCGTCCGTGAACTGACCTCTTCAATGGCACAACCAAAAATTTCGTGTGTTGCCAGTGATGGCAACTACTGTGTCAGTAGTCCTATGCGCCAGTGACTACATATCACACTACTTGTCATTTTTCGAGTCAGTCACTGACGCGATTTGGGTTGGTCAGTGAACACGTCAGAGAACTGGCACCTTCACTGACGTCCCAAAACTGGCTATCACACTACGGATGACTTCACTGACGGCGTTGTGACGCGATTTTAACGTCACTGCTTGCCAGTGGTCAGTGAATTCACTGTCTGTGTGATATAGCCCAAAATTTAAAAAAATTCTTGTATGCACAAGATATTTAGTTTCGACTGAAAAACACAAAATGTTGTGCTTGATGCATTATCATAATTTATTACCGTTAATTTGCAAAAATAAGTTTTCATAATTTCTTATGAAAAGTGGGCGGCAGCCACCCCCAAAATCAAAAATGTTTTTTTTACACAAAATGTGTACTTAAAACAAATAGCCACGAAATGTTGGGCGTTTCGATCGAATGCCTCTAAGAACATTTAATTTACTAAAACAATATTGTTTTTTTAGTATGAAAAGTGGGCGTTAAATACGCCCACATTTAAATACATTGTTATATACCTATTTATAACTGTACAAAAAAAAAAAAGTATTTAATTTTGGTCAGTAGAGGTTGTTGAACAGGAATGACCATCGTGGGCATGTTTGTTGGCGGATTTTACCGGTTCAAGATCTTAGCCCTACTCTTGAACCAAAGATTATATAAATACGGACGGACTAACATCGCAAAATGGACTCGACTTTTGAATCGGAGTAAAAATATATTTTACTTTTCTATACCTAACAGTATTAATTTACTATGTTGCAAATTACACACCAAATACAATAATACAAAGGCATATTCTATGAAAAAGGGTATAATGTATAGATGACTGACATTAATTAACATTTTATGTAACTTCAGATATTTTTAAATTAATATTTTAACTTGTCATAACATTACGTGTCACATATACAAAAGCCCTTAACAGTAGAACCCTTTCCGAAGTACTCTTTAAATCAACACTTAAAGAATTGAAAAATCACGAAAAAAGAGTAGAAGAAGTACCTTCATCAGAAGCATAAAATAATCTAATCAATGTGTGTGTCTTTTTATAGACGTTATAATAAAACTCTATTATGCTCAAATAAAATTCACTTTAACATGACATGATAATAAAATTTAAAAATAAAATTCTATACGCCATCCATACCGCCCTTGAGGCTTGAGGGGGCATGTTCAATGTTCGTTCGGCATCTCCTTCAACTTGAAAAAAAAAAAAAACATTATTTCCATACACACATGAGACATGACATACGAAATATTAAAATAGACACTTCCAGCCATTTGAGAGTAGCAGAAGAGTGTCTCATTGCCATTTACTTTTACTTTCATCGATTCCAACATATAACACAAAAAGTAAACACCAGCTCCATCCACATCAGACGACGACAGTCAAATGGAATGTACTACACCATCATCATAATAGTAAAAAGTGCCACCCTGTGTGCTATTCCCATCCCCATCCCCATCACCAACAACACCGCACCTGGTTTTTTTTTTTTCTCCTTATAGGTCTTAGATATAGAGGCTTAGTAGGCTGGTATATATTATTATTGACACATCCTTTTCCGACACAGATCTTGTAAGGAACAGGAGACAGCCTTTCGTTGTCTTGTCATTGTCGGTGTATGATTTGTTTAGATTTCCTAAGGATTTTCAATTTTAGATTAGCTCTCGAAGTCGAAGAGCTGTGTGCCTGCCGCCCGGTCCGTTTCAGCCGTTTCAAAAGTGAAATTCAAAATTCAAGTGGTGTGTCGAAACTAAAGCGGGTGACTGGGTCGCACGGACTAGCTATTTCAAAAAAGTTCTTCGAATTTTTTTTTGTACACCAAAAACCTGAGTTTTAGTTTTGTTTCGCTAGAATCGAAAACAAGGTTTTGTGGTGGACCTTAACTGTAGAATAAAATATAGAAGATCCTAAGTGATATGCTTAAGACTTTGATGAATTGAAAGGGAAAACAATAGGTTTGCTAATTACTTATTTTTCTATATAACTTAGTTACTTAAAAGAATGCTCCCGCAGAAATAAGATTTGTAGCACAGAAATACAACTCAGTTTCTGAGTTTTTCAGAAATTTAAACAATTTGAGTTCATTCAACTTTAAAGACATGGGACCAGGATCACACTTCTTCTTTTTTGCTTTCCAAAGGGTATCCCTCCATCTCAAATAACGGTTACATATGAATTCCTGCTTAATGTATGTGTCCTTTAAACTGGATCGCATGAACTTACTTTATAGTGTGACACTGGGCTTGGGACTAGAGATTTTGAAAAAAAAAAATTAGCAAGGAAAAGAAATAAAAATCATTTCAAAATTTATTAATCAATGAAGTCAGTAGGGGAGGACGGGGCACAGGGGACCACTTAACGTTTGCTGGTTTACTAAAATGTATTGAACGGAGAAAAAAGGCTCAAATTTCCTCACCACTTACCTTAAGGTTTTAATATTAACTAAGTAAATAATGACTATCGCAATTTTATGACTTTTGTTTTTAAAATTAAATGTGCAAAAAAGGGCTTTTGGTCATAGGACCTAGCTGGGCCTATGTGCCTCCTACGAAAAATCTTCTTCTCAAAAAGAAATAACATTGTTTAAACTCTTATCTAGGTAGGTATTTATTTTATTCTTTTTGATCAAAACATAACTTGAAATTTTTATTAACTTCATTTTTAGTTGGGCACCATCTGCAACAAAAATAATAAAAATTTAAACAGGTTCATATATAGGGGGCACAAGGGGCCACCTAATTCCTCTGTGCCCCAACAAGAATGCCTTTAAAAAATGATATCGACGTGTTTGACAGCGTATATTTCGCAAAACTAAAATTGCACAAAGCACCTCTAAACTCTCTGTTTTCGATATAAAAACGTAAAATTATTATTACATAGCCTCAACATTGTAAACACACACACTTTAATAGACAATTTAAACAATAAATTTTAGTTTATTCAATCTCAAATAACTTCTACACACAAAAAACAATAACCAACTGAGGAGATAGATGGGCGCAAAATTATTTATTATTTCCTATAACTAAGTCACTTACTTATCGTTTTAAACAGAAAGTCATCTGTGCCCCGGTGGTCCCCTGTGCCCCATCCTCCCCTAGTAAAAAAGTTTTTTTGTGGAAAAAATGAAGTAAGCTATCTGAATTCTTTCATTGTTTTAAAAAACATTTTGAAAAAATGTTCCAAAATGTGTTTGAGTATGCTAATTTCTAGCACTTTGTAGTTTTGATCAGAAATAAAATTGAACAAAGTTTAAAAAAAAAACTTAAAAAAAAAATATTTTAAAAAATTAAAGACTTCATATTATTTTGCTCATAAAAATGGTTCTACATTAAAAATTTACCAAAATCCGGGAAGTGGTTTACGAGAAAATCCGATTAACAAAAAAAAACCGGTCCTATACAGTTTATACGCCTTAAATACCATGTAGAAAGTTTTATCAAAATAGTAGGAGTCGTTATTGAGATAAATTCATTTTTCATTAAAAATCATTTGGCAGGTAAATACCGTTAGTTTTGGAGCTAGAATGCTAGTTCCAAAAAACCCTCTTTATGAATTCATAATAATACTGTCTACCAAGTTTGGAGCAAATCGGTACCTCCGTTTAGGCTGTAGAGAATTTTCGGACCCACTTTTTTAGGCTTCTCTTTCATTGTAATGTCATGTTTGATTTTCAAAACAAACGAAAAATTTACGAATGCATAACTTGTAAGTACCTATAATCGCAAGTAAAAAGAAGAAGATGAGCGTGTTACCGATATATACGCATTGGAAGTTATAGGTACTTGTACTTCTTTGAAGACCCTTATCTTATGTGAACACAGCTTAAAACCATGAGATCGTGAACCTCAAATCAAACAGAACGTATGCCAAATAAATCTGACAAGCAAAATGTCACACTGACAGTTGAATGTGTTGGCTCGAATCTAGGGAAAATTTCAGTTAACTAACGAAGGGCTCTGAAAAATCAGAATCCAACAAAGTAGACAGACAAATAGAAACACGCACCAAACTCCCCCTCCATCATCTCAACAAAATAAGTGATTGAAGTCTCAAAGTTCAATTTTCTTACGAACCAACAACTTGCCATTAAAGTGTACTCATCACAAGATGGAAAAAAAAAACAAAAAAAAAAAAAATTCAAATCAAAGAAAGAGTGGAAAATCACTTGACATTTTCTGCTGAATCTCTTTAAATGAAAATGTTATTCCCCTGCTCCATGCTCCTCCCTGCTGGGTTGGGTCTGACTATGTTAAGTCGATGACAATTGAAACCCCCAGAGCATTGTACTACTTCAAAAAAAAAAAAAAAAAAAAAATGGAAAGCGGAAGAGAAAAATAAAACGAACGAAATCTTAAGATTTTTTTCTTTTCAATGCGGGATTCAAATAAGGGAGAGAGTTATAGTCACTGGCATATATGGCATTTGGTACCACCGACCGTATACCTACCTTCTTCGTTGTAGTTTCCTCTATCATAGCTGCCTTCTCCATATCCATCTGCACCTGCCCCTCTGGCATCTGGAGGATTTTCATTTGGCAGTAGTTTTGTCTGCATGGCCTTTCTACTCAAGCCAGACATAAGAAAATTAATTTTTTAACACACAAAAACACAAACGATTGTACACGTCTTCTTCACGTTGAACTTGTATAGGTACCCGCGTTAGAGCAAAAAACAAAATGGACGGCAACTTTACATGACAGGAAGTCAGTTAAAACAGCAGTACGGTGACGACAACAACTAGGATATGAGCAAACAAAACTATTTATATTATATACGAGTACCTATTCCTATATAATGTTCTAGGTATAGGAGTAGTAACGGTAAATATTAAACAAGTACAAATAAACACAAGCAAACGAAGTTCAAATCTAGCAAACGGAAATCATACAGCGCCGCGTAGTGTGAAATAATGAATTTCCTTTCTTTTAGAAATTTTCAAAGGAGAATTCTTAAGAAACATTATTTGTTTTAGCATTTCATAACGGTAGCTGGTTCATAGAAACTTCATATTTAAGCTAAGACCGCAATATGCGACAGTCTTCAGTCTATGTCAGAGGAGTGGAACGATGGAACACTCTTTGACAGCTACTGTCACGACAGTATGTTTGGTTCTTATTTTAAGGGTATCTGTCCGACGATATGCGACAGAGTTGATCAGGTCATCGATCTTTGATGGAGAAAGTGTTGCAACATGCAGTCCAGCACTATGATCTCCGCTTTAAAATAAGACTACCCTATTTGATACTGCACTTCAGTTAAGCGGCGCGACACTATGCTGCAATATATATAATTTGTATTGAAGCGTGTAAACCTCTGACAAAATCTGTTATGTGGTTTGCATCCATATAATTTCGAAACACAAACCAAGAAAGTTTACTTATAAACATAACTGGCTGAGCCCAATGGTGTAGCTGCAGCAGTAGTTAGTAGCACTGTCAAAGTTAAATGTACGTAAATCCTATTGCAAGGCTACAATGTGAAGTAGCAGCTGCAGCATAGAGAATAGTTGAAGTACAAGTCAACTCGACTCCAACTTCACGACCGTGCTGCGCTACAAAACAACAACAAGCCAAAATGGTAGACATGATTTTTTTTTTTTTGAGTTCAGTGCTACAGATTGTATTCGTGCTACTTTTTTTGACATTGATATGTAGGTACTACTGCTACAGCTACACCATTGTGCTCAGCCAGTAAAGCATTTCGATGCAAAGTGTCATGTCCGGTACGCTGAAGTGCAGTGTGGTATAAACGGCCTTATTTTTAAGATTAAGATTAGAAAATGGTTTTATCAAGCTAAGTCAGACATTAAGGTAAGATCGCACCAGAAAGAACTGAACACAGTCTTTGTTTGAATATAAGCATTACTCAGCGTTAGCTGTAGTGGAACTGCACGGCGATACACTCTGCGACTCAATTGATAATCTGACCTGAGCAAGGATAACCTCAAAATCAAGCTTACTTTAGTTTACATACATGTAATGGTGTCATCGACCATGTCACAGCTGTTCAAGTGTGAATCGACGAAGAATGTCGTGAAATATTGCAGCTTGAACTTCAATATCACATAGTGCCGCTTTTCTTCTTGAAATGCAAAACAAAACAACTGTCTTGGTCAACTTTAGTTGGACATTGTGATTTGAACCGCGGAATGTAGTGCAGTTTTGTTTTTGCAGTGCAGTTTCGTCTGATGTGTCTGTCTCATTCGCACACATACCTATGACAAAACCCTCACATTTGGAAAAATTGTTTATGGAGAAAATCTGGTTTATCTAGCTGTCACTTTTTTTAAAAAGGTAAGGCTTCCACTTTCTTGTTTAGATTTAATGGATAATTATGGACCGATTATAAGCAAAATCAGGTCAAATTAAAGTTGAAATTGACAGCTGTGACGGACCCGCCCTGAAAACAGCTATCACAAACTACAAAATTTAATTAAGTGATTTAAAGCAACGTTGCTCCAAAGGGAGCTGCCGTGTATAATCTCAAAGAATGTTAACGGAATAATAAAATGCACTTCCAACGTGTTCCTAACTTTTCATAATTTATTCAAAACATTTTTCGTACTGGCCAAATTCACATAGGTAATGTATTTCGAAGTACATTCACTGGCTCTATTATGGAATGACAGGCCACCCACTTAATGACAATCACAGCATATACACCCGCGTAAGCTAGAAAGCTTAATAATCCTACAAGCTCCTAGCGTAAAATATACAATTTTCTGTACACCGCACACAGCTAACTTGGTCACAAGAATAACGACTTTTAGTCCATCATAATATAACAAACACAAAAAACCGAAACACCATCTCACTCAAGCGGATAGAAGACGGATACAGACCATGGACCTTTTTTTTTTTAAACTCAGATCAACGCGTCACGACGACGGACGACGATGTTAACCATCTGCGGGTGATGCTGGTACTGTTGCTCTGAGTACTAAGAAACTTAAGACAGTGATTGTCAGTTCTGCAGCGCTATATGATGGAGCTGATGGCTGTTTTGTAGTTGGCCTGGCACAGAGACAGAACACAAAAGTGACAGGCACAGGCAGACTGTTGATTTAAATATGATACCTGAATGTATCTCCGATTACCCTTTTTTGAGTGAGAACTGAGAAGTAGTGTACCTAGCTCGAGTATAGAGTATCTCTATCTCCTCCGCGTTCCGTTCCGACAGTAACAACAACACCGGATGACATCTGGGGCATTGCTTGTGCTATGCTATATATACTATACGAGAATAGCTGCTTTCGAAATGGGAGCTGTTTGTAGAGGACACAACAGCAAATAGCCAACACTCGTATACAAACATACAGTACTGTGTTAAAAAAAAATTGATAAAAACACTTTAATGTTGCCGGGGTTGGGTTATTTTAGCCTCTCTTAACTAATCCTTGTTTTTTTGGTCTTTAAGTTGGCATCACTGTTTTAATTGACAACCATTTTGTCATCTGCCATGGGATTTTTCTTTAGTTTCGTTTGAAATTTCATCGTGAATCGGCTGACGCCTTAACAGCGCAAGAACAATTCTGAAAATGGACTCGAAACGAGATTGCCGTTTAATTTACAATAACATTGGCAAGAATTATCTTTCAAATAAAGTCAATTTTATGGCAATTGGTGCATTTTATCCGTTTTATTTCATTTTAAAGTTCCCCGCCTCTGAAAAAACACCCTTTATACAAAAAACAATCCGAAATTACGAGATTAAAATATAAACTGTAGCCAATATAAATAAATATTTACAAAGCAGTCTCTGGCGGCCATGTTGTTTTGGTAGCGTTTGAAGATTATTATTAAAACGTTTGGGTTAAAGCCTAGTCCTCAGATCGCGCTAAAATTTATCTTCCATACAAATTTCCACCCAAGATAAATTTTAGCTTGGGTTTTTAGCTGAGTAGTACTCACTTCAAGCTAAATTCCAGGTGTCAGGCTAACGGCTAAGAAAAAAGTCTTCACAAAATTTAGCTTGCGATTAGCTTGTGGATTATCACAAGATAAATTCTGACAGTTGTCAGAAGGTCTTGCGAAGGTCGCACGAACTTGCTGTTATGTTCGATAATTGCTAAGTGGTTGCGACTGGGTCGCACGAACTTGCTCTAATGTGTGACAGTCGTTTTGGGGCTTGATATTTTAATAAAAACTATTTTTTTAAATTCTTAAATAAATACTTGAACTAATTTGAGCTGAAAAATAAGTACGCCATTTTATTTCTTGAAAAAATTTGAATTTATGAGAATAAATTTATAAAAACCTGTGGAGCGGATTTTAAAAAAAACGTTTTCCGAACAAAATTTCTAAAAACATTTTTCAAAAAAAAAAAAAATAAAAAACGCCAGTTCATAGGTAAGGTATTCAGCAAATACATTTACATATCTATAATTTAAAAAAAAAAGTTTAATGAGCAGTTTTTAAAGTAATATTTTTTTTTTTTAATTTAATTTTTTTTAAATACAGAGAACTATTTTTTTAAAAATATTGGTATGCAGTATAACCCAGTAGGAAATTTGCTCCTCAATGAAAAAGTCCTTGGTGAAATCATTTATGTAACTTTCATTTATGAGAAGGAGTTCACTGAGTTCACACATGAATAGTCATGCAACCGCTCAGCGGTTCGCCATTTAAGATTCATCTTCTGCTTTGCTCGCCAAAACAGGTAGAGAAAACACAAAACACATCAGTATCTTATTTTGGCACCTATATCTCAAAGGAATTCAATTATGAAAGCAATACATTTTTCCTGCACCTTTTCATCGGTTTTAGAATTCTTTTTCTAGTCTATACTCACAAAACAACCCTTATCTTTACTTCGGCAAAACAGTGCTGATATCGCTTATGAAAAGGAATGTATCTTTTCATGCACTCTTCTTGGCAAAATATTCTACCTGAGCTGAGAGGAAAGAGACTCTTAATTGAAATTCATTTTGGATTACTTTTTTCTGCCTGTTAAATAGATTTTGACCTCCGAGTAAAAATGTTCTGATGCAAAAGTAGATTAACCCTTTTTTTGTCTTTCCCTCGACCGGTCGGCGCTGTTAATTAGGTCCTTTTTTGTCGGGAGTCATTTCTTTTGTTCTAGAAGATTTAGTTTTGATTTGGTCATTAACTACAGCAGTCGTGTCTGAAAGTATCTCAGTTTTTAAAAAGTGTTCATAAAGTGTAAATACATAATTTAAACAAACATTAGACCAATCAAAAGATGAACAAGGAGAACAATTCACCAACGGTAATTTTAATAAATTGTTTAACATGACTTGGAAGTTCATTACAGTGTTTCTTTATTCTTTAGCTCTCTTATGAACGCCAAGATGACACGCATGAAGTGATCAGCTCTTATCCGAACAGCAGCAAACGTTTTTTTTTCTTTGGCATTGTTTTAAATAAATAAATAAAAATAAACAAACCAACAAAAACTATTTTTTTATGATTTTATTCATTTTTTTTTTCTTTTAAGAAACTAGGTATTCCGTAGTTTTACTGCTTTTCATAACTGAAAAAACAAGTTCTAGATGAGCAGACATTTCAGCAGTGAAAAATTCATATTTTCAATGGTTCTTTCACTGAGGAAGTTCACTAAAAAATTATGCATTGTTCATGAATTAATATTCTGTGATGAAAGCATCACATCCCAAGAACCAATTTTTCACTAAAAAAAGAACTCATGAATTCGAAGATTCCATGGGTGCAGTGATTTCATCGCAAAAGGTTCATCGAGAATGGGTGCAGGTACTTCCCTCCAATGACAAGCCCATGTTAAATTCATCATATGATTCAGTAGAAAAATCATTGATGATACTTCTTTTCCTCGAGAAAAAAGCAGCTTCTTCACTAGTGAATTTTTGGAAATTTCCTACTGGGAAATTGAGCTACCTGCACCTGTATGTGTGAAATTCCGAAAGCATCGGTTGAGTTATTTTCGAGCTAGTCGAAAGCAAGAAAAACGGTCCTATAGAAAGTTCCGTTTTTTTGGACTTTTTTTAAATTTTTTTTCAACCATATTTAGTTTAGAAAAAAAGCTTTAGCGTAACGGTTATTTGGCAGGTACCTTTATTTTTTTAGCTTACAAAAAATTTCAATTTCCCCGCTGTATAATACCTTAAAAACTCTTTATACCAACTTTGAAGCAATTCGGCCCACCTGTTCGGGCTGTTAGGTGTCTATACAAAAATACAGACGGACAGACAGACAGACAGACATACAGATGGACAGAATTTTTAGACCATCTTTTTTCGTCTTTGCTATCATCGTAATGTTATGTTTTATTGTTATCTCAAACATTTTTTTTTGCATGAATCCATAACTTGCCTTATAGTGTCTTTAATCTCTCCAACTTCAAAATTTAGCGCGCCTTTTTAGCAAAGGTGTGCAGAGATAAATATTGTAGAGATAAAATTTAGTTTAGCGCGATCTGAGTACTATAAGCTTAAACGTTGAATTAATTTAAGGGCCGGTGGAGTCTGGAGTGGCTCTTCAAAGTCATTTTTCAAACGTTTGGTGACCGTATTTTGGTCTATCCTTTTCTTTTACTATTTTTACAAGCAATACTTCATCGAAACACCAAGTTGCATTCCTCCCTTGAAAGAACTTCTCCATAAAACATACTTGAATCTTAAGCTTAATTTCGGACGTACTGTTAAGTATAGAGACTAATTTTTCAGCCGTTCTACAGGAATGACAAATTCTTGATCCGGATTGATTTTCTTTCCAATTTCATTACGATTTGCCTCCATTTATATTTTAAATGTGCACGGGTATCTTTTTTTTTTTGCACAGCACTGTATGTAGCACATCAACTAAAAACTGCATCGACAGACAGACAGACAAAAGTAAAATATACTGCTCTTGGCTGCTGCTGCTCGATGGAGGAGGAAATGCGTTCTGAATTAGAAAAAAAAAATACTGTAGTTTCAGTAAAAAACCTTTTTGAAGTTTTTAGTGGGTGGAGAGTGGAAGGCAGAAATGTTGTAATTAGGTAGACTTGATACGATGAATTCGTGCATTTTATGAAATTCTTTGTGAAGATGATGAAGACAAAAAAATTACAAAAAAAAAACAGAGCAGTTAGTTACCAAGGTAATTGAAGTACATGAATTCTCTGTAGAGAAATAAGTTTTCAAAGAACCTCTTCTCTAAACTCAAGTGGGAAGGAAGAAGGGTATGCAAATGACAAGTTAATAGAAGAGGAGATGTTTATTTGAACTGAGAAAGTTAAGCAAAGTAGTAGGTAGGTGCGGTAGGGTGTTCCTTTTGATGGTCTTTAAGATTTAAGCTTAAACACATTTTGAGAAACAAATTGATTGATGGCGTTTCATTTCAACTCACATTTGCTTGACATACATTTACTCGTAAATCGTAATAATGAAATGCAAGCTCACAAGTTGTCAATGAGACTTAATGTGGTTTTGTGGAGGTGTACGACGACGCACGGCCGCGGCCGGCTCAGCGACGCTTATCTAAGAAGTGAAAGGCGTCACGGTTATGGACAGACCCATTGTAAACTTCATAATTCTTTGCATCGTTGAACAAAATAAAATTATACAAAAGGGTTATAGAAACAAAATAAATGCATATATTTGTATCAAAAGAGAATGTCACAATTATTTCCTGTGAAATTGACAACACCGGTGATTGAGCTTTAAAAAAAAAAGGAGAATTTAGGAAATGAGTTCAAAGATTTTTTTCATTCATACAATATACCTACATTCTTTCCTTATTTTAAAACATCAAGCTGAACTTTAAGATGGTGTTTCCTAGACTTCAATATGTAAGTCGAATATAGGGTGATTCATTTAGACTAGTTTTTTTTTATATAGGGTTTTTTGTTGGACAGATCACGCGTGGCTGGTCATATGATGTTGTGTTATAGTATTTATTCAGTGCTGTTTGGCAAACCGTCATGGAAGGCTCACACCCCAATAACGCTTCTAAGTTATTCAGCTTTACCATCAAAACTTTCGTGCACTTCCAGCAAGACAAGACAGCAGCACACGCAGCTAGCGAAAATGTGGCTGTATTGAAAAACAACTTTGGTTGACAGCTTATTTTGCAATTTAGACTTTTTTCTTTGAAGTTACGTAAAGTTAAAAGTTTTTGACGATAAGCTTGCTACAATCCAGGATTTGGAAGCCAACACTACTCGCGTAATTCGGCTAATAAAGGTAGAATATTCAAATATGATCTTCAGGATGGCGACCTTTTACGATGTAATCGCAGGAAAAATTTACTCGAAATTATATTTAAACATAAGCGAGAGCTACAGTACGTTTTCAACGAACTGTTGGATACATTATTCCTTATATTTTTGTATGTATGTACATATATGTATGCATTCGCCTCCCGCAGCCAAGTTTCAGAAACAAAATTTTTCTTTAGCAGATAGGAAAAAATTCAATAACATTAATTTTGTGTGGCTGATGTTCAATAACTACTGGCACAATAAAAAAAAGGCGTTAGCCACGCTCAAAGTTGAGAATTTTTATTACCAGGGCAATTACTATGAACTCAGTAACATTCAATTTTTAAGTTCGCAGATCGATTTGAACAAAACCAGCCAAAACTTAAATTTTTAAAAATTAGACTATGAATGGAAATAGCGATTATGGGTGTATTTAAGAATTCTTGCACGACGCGACGCTCTGCTACGTAGCCAAGGAATGTAAACCGAAGTGTTCATCTTCTTACCTCAAAACTCCGCGCAATACTTAAAAAAACATTAAAAAATTAATGCATTAAAAGTGGGCGTGTCTTAAAAATGTAGATATATTTTTATATAACGAACGGAAGGAAAAAAGGCTTACATTGAATATTGGTAGTACATTAAATTTTTAAAACTACGTTTTTCGTTCTTTCATGAAAAGTGGACGGTAGTCACGCCCAAAATCAATTTTTTTTAATTCATACACAAAATGTTTATGTGCAAGTACCTACCTAATACCCAGACAATTTAATGTTTTTTCGCTTTAATATAACAATAAATTGTTATTTTATAAGAACAATATTTTTGGTTTTGTATGAAAAATGGGCGTCAGCCACGCCCAAACTGAAAAATTTGTATTTAATTCGTTGAAGGTTTATCTAAAATTTACGTGTGCAAAATTTTAGCGTTATGCTTTTATCGTCTCTGTACAAAAAACATAATTTAATTTTACCAAATTGAGGTTGTTCAACAAAAATGGCGGTTGTGGCCGTGTTTGTGGGCGGATTTTACCGGTTCAAGAACTTAGTCTTACTCTTCAACAAAAGATTTTATATACCAAATTCCGGCTTTCTAGCTCAAAAACGGACGGACGAACGAACAGACGGACATGGCTAAATCGATTAGGCTTTTGATTCTGAGTCAGAATATAAATGTACCTACTTTTCAATACCTAACGGTATTATTTCTCTATGTTACAAACTCCACACCAAATACAATATACCCATTCTATGGAATAGGGTATAAAAACAATGCACAGTGGTCGGAGTATAGGAGATCCTGGACAAAATCCGGCCGCCGCCGCCTGCACCGGGCGATCTTGCAATTGGGATGTGGAACCTTCATTTTTAGGGCAAATTGGTGAAATTTTTTGCTTGACTAAAACTTTCGTGAATTATGGAGATTGATCAGCAATAGGTTTTTATAAGAGATGTTTCAAGTAAAGATTAAGAATCTTCTCTGGGTTGATTTAGAAAAGTCTTTTGTACGCCAAGATCTTCATGAACGCTGGCTTAAACATCCGATGCAACGTAGTAAGGTCAATACTACCAATTATTCCTAACCTCAAAAGTATATTTTCAACACAGGATAGGTGGCCCTGTTACCATTCTCGCCCTGCGCTGAGGTTTGACGGTTTTTAAATTATCAATTTTGGATTTATTCTTCCGTGATCGACTCTGTCTGTATATTTATTTTTGACTTGGTTCCTCGACCACTGTGAATGAATTTTATTGATTGAAGCTAATTTAATTAACATTTCTGACAAAATAAATAAACATCCACCAAACGAGCCTTGTTTTTCTGTTTCCAAGAAATTTATATTTCCGTCAGGAAATGAATTTCAAGTAAATATTTGAATAGCATCAAACAGAAGTATTCGGTATCGGTAATTTTTTTTTTTTGGGTTTGCAAAAATTCTTTTCTCCAAATCGAGTTGCATAAACAAATTTCTCAGATACTCTACCTACAAGCTGTATAAACGTATCTTATGTAAACAAAATGGTTCCCCTTGAAATTGTTCCTCCGGATATGCAAGAATAAAGAATGTTATTGTGTGATTCAACACTATAGATACTTTTCGTTCTACATACGAGCACTAAGAGCTCTTTAATCTAACGCAACGCTTGCACAAAATAAGTTCTTTTTTTATCTATTTTGTTGTTGTTTTAATTTCCCTCGTTTTGTATATGAGTAAAAAAAAAAAAAAAAACACTATTACAGCAGGAATCATATATATGTATATGTATATAGGTACTGACCTTGTGCTCGTTACTTTTGTTTAGCTTTGGATACTTTGTTAGATATATAATAAACGAACGAGTAGGTTCCTATTTTTGTATCTGAAGTTCAAATGTTTGTATTTATTAAGTGCCCTTGATTTGACTTGAAGAACCAAAAAAAAAAAAGACACAAAAACAAAATCGTTCATATATCGGGCCATGAACTTCTCTGCGCTTTTTTTTTTCTTTTTATTTGTTCTGGCTTCTGGCTGACATTCTGGGTCACTAGGGAATTGTTATCGCTTGGAATGCAGTCTCATTAAAACGAGAGATGTCCCAGTATAGCGCACAGAGTTCCGAAGAAGAAAAAATCATATTCCTCTCGACTTTGTAGGTCAATGCATCCGAGAGCGTCTTTTTCTGCAAATCAAAAAAAAAAAAAAGGTAATCATCTGCAGATCTGCTCTTCTTCTCAGCCCAGATCAGAGGTTTGTGATGGTTCTGCGATTAATTCTGCGTCGGAGTTCAAAAGGCTTACTCATCTGCGAACCGAATTAGAGTACACACAGTGACAGACACACTTTCCTCCGGCTTCCATTTGTTGTTTCCCTTTACATCCACAACGGAGATACCAACCCAGGACCAGTAGGGGTGAGGGTTGAGGAGTGAGGGGATAACTACGTTGTGTAAATCTCTCATTACTTTGATGCTGATTAATTATCCGCAATCAAATGCTTCGAGTGTAATTAGTGTGGGGATGATGCATTTCCATTGAAAAGCAAAAAATGGCTTTCACAGAGAGAGGCAGAAGCACCACAACAAATATTTATCATTGATTGTTTGTCGTTGTATACACATATACAATTATACATATACCGTCGCGTTGATGCGGGCTCATAACACTCGAAAAGGGGTTAAACTCTGGTCTCTGGGTTGAATTAAAATTAAAATGAAAGATTGTGTCTTACGAACTCGCTTTAATGTCTCATCTTTTTTCGATAGGCTCCTAGTAACGGTGTTCTGGATCTTCAATATTTATACGAGTTATCTTATAACGTTTCAGTTTTTGAATTTTTATGTGAAGTACATATCGCACCTCCGGTGTAATATCGACACAATTGCTGTTTTTTTTTTCTGAAATTGAGTTAAAAACACCATAATTTCCCAAATGTCAAGTTTTATATGTGGTAAAATCGACTGAATAGTCAGCTATTTTTAGGACTCTTGAAGTCGATCCTGTAGGCATATTTTAGGGCGTTTTTGCATTTTGAATAAGCAAGCAAACTTTAAACGTGATTATTCAACATTTCAGAAAATTGCATTTACGTCGTTATTACACCGGAGGTGTGATATGTTAGTACCCGGAATAAAGACGGAACGTCCTTCTCCGTAACTGACCGAACTCAGGAACTTTATGTCTTGAGCCAATGACTAAAGGCTGAACTATAATAGTCGGAACGGTCGGGGAGGACGGGCCGGTCAGTAATTGTGCGATAACAAGAAATTCGTGTCTCACGCGTAAAGCCCGAAATAGCAGATTGTTCCGTTTCTTTAAATTTCGATCAGTTTAGTTTACGGACGTATAGCACTTTTCGGACAAAAATTTGACATCATCTGACTGTAAATGGATATGAGAGGGAGAGGTATGCTGACTTTGTGTGAGACGTCACTATGGGTTAAGTGTTCATTTCACAGGTTGGACGGCAACGTTTCGTTCGGTTTTGACACTAGCTTCCGTTTGTTTACGTCCATTATAGTTCAGCCTTAACAGATCACTGTTTTTCGTCAAGTTTCCGATATAGGTTTTACTTTCGAAGGTAAAATTCATTTCCGACAAGGCTTGGAAACGCCAACAGGAATTAACTTGACGCTTAAGGCTTTTGTCAAATTTCGACTCCATCAAAGTTTTTTTTACGGGGTATACTACCTCTTGGGAGGAAGTGACAAAACTTTCAAGAGCAATTAATCACCAAAAGTATATGCATGCATGTAAACACTTCAGTGCAAATTATTCATCCTGAATGCATTCATTATTTTTCGTCCAGTTAAAATTTCTTGAGGCACAACAATAAATGGGCATGACTTAACATTTGTACTTCTGTCTAAAAGCTGAGCAAATTGTTTCGTCATGTTTTGAATGAATTTGAATATATGTCAAAGCGAAGTAGGTGTCCATTATAGCCATTGCTTTATGAGTCTGTGTTTCTTATCGTTTATTTAGTGTATAAATGGACATGCCTAGAAAAAGAGGTGAAGCAGTGAATGACATTTTGTGCTAGCTGTGCTGTGGTTAATTTTGTAGTGTTTTGTAAAACTACCGTTAGAATAAATATAGCTTATTGGACAAATGGTATTTGTATATATGTGTCAGGTTTATCCCTCCGAAATCGAAGTTTTCGCATTAGGCGATGTACGATCATGTACCCATTTAATATGGTCAAAAAGTTTACCGCTGTTGGCAGATATTTTTTTGCACTCACTTCTTATGTGTCTAATCGCACGCACCACTATAGTCACTAGTTTCTTACACAGTGACTAGCTACACGGACAAGTTATTTCAACGGCTTCTTTGTAGTCGTTCCCGCTTACTCAACTTTGTTACAATGCTTTGGGTATGTAAAATTATCTTTCAGACACATGTTAAGAAAAAAGATGTCACCAGAATCAAAACTGGTGAAACTGTCAGGAGTATTGCGTACAAAAAGACACAACATAGGAAAAAAATTCACAACTGTCAAACTTTCTCCTGCCCCCAGCACTCTTGTTCAGTATTCTTTAAGCATCGTACTCAATATTCGCTGCAAACCGACACGTACATTTTACGCGTAGAAGCCGTGTTGCCACGTTACGATGAACTGCAGTTTGAAAATTTAACCAAAATTCGGCTGTTTTGACGTTTCAATCACATAAAATTTCTTGCGAACTATGAACAGCATGTCCGCATACCACAATAATACAAAACTGAGATTTTGAGGATATTCGCACGCGAATAATTTATTCGTTGCGATGTTGTTCGTATGTAGAATGCGAATAGATTTTTGACAGTTCGTAGCATTTGGAGTTCGCGGCGAGCAGTTTATTTTTACAATTTAACCTATTTATTCAAACAATTTAAACTCACTGTTTTATTATACTAACAAACAGTTTAAGACAAGAAATAAGTTTTATTAATGCTTTTAATCTAATTTGTTTTTCAATTAGTTCATAAGTTGGTCGCTCTCATGTAAACAAACCTTTAATTGCTTAGTTTAGTAAGTTCATTCCTTTAAAGAGAATGAACGAAACCTTACGAAACCATTATGTACAATACAACTAAACCAGATAGCGCCTTTCCGTTTAACGTCAAACTATATGTGTCCGTGACGTAGATGCGCAGAACGAAACAAAAATGAAAACTGGAAGGCGCTATTTGTAACAAAACGCAGACTATTCGCAAATGTCATTTCCATTATGTTTGTACCTACCTTTAATATAAAGCTGCAAATACATGAATATTCTGTTTACTCGAATGAGCAGTGCTGTCGTTTGTAATACAGGTACGGTTTTTGTTCATAAAAGTTATGTGTACTTCATTGTTACTACAGGGTGGGCCAAAAGAAGCCATCCATCCGATGTTGTTTGGCTCTTTTTTTTCTAAATGAAAAACTTCGATTCTGTTTTTTGATTATGTTTATTTGAACCTTTGAATTGTATTGGTCGAGTCAAGAAGATGATATCGGCCAAATGGGCGCCGCGCCGTCACAATTGATTGCTCGTTTTATGACATTTTTCATCACTTCAGCGAGAACTTCGGGCCACAGATTCTCGCACTCGTGTCGAATGTTGTCCTTGGGACAACAGAGTCTGGGGCTTGTTCACGTAAACACGGAACTTTGAAACCCCACAAAAAAAGTCTGAAACGGTTAAATCGGGCGATCTTGCGGGCCAGTGTAAATCGCCAAAACGAGAGATGAGGCGACCCGGGAACGCCGCCTTCAGAATATCGGTTCATGTATCGCTCCATGGCTTGTTTACTTGTATTCTGCATCTGTCTAGACCACAAATGTCAAAACAGATTTGACATTGGCGGCCATTGCAAAAATTAGAGCATCTTCCAATAGGGTGATTTCTTTTGGCCCACCTTGTAGGTATATGACGATGGCGGGTAATGTAGAAATGGGTATTAATTTCAATGTTTATTAAAATTAAGTTTACTTGGATTATAAAAAATAGGTACAGCGGTAACATTTTGTGTAAAGTCAATCTCGTGAACGACTGAATTATTTATGTTACCTATTTTTTTTGTCTACAAAACTACACACGTCAGGTTTAATGATTGTTTCTTTGAGTTTAATTTTGTATTAAAGTCAGTTCTGAGCCGCTTCAAACGGTAGGCATTTCAGTGGGTTGCTGAATTTACATAAACGTATTGATTTTTATTCGATGTATGCATAAACATTACCAATTCTCCCGACCTCATTAAGCAATTAACTTAAGTGCAGCCCGATTAAATGTTTGTAGTAGCATACGGATGCGGGGGCTCTAATTCTAAGCCTGTCGATGCTGACATATAAAAACATCATTTTACCACCCACGTAATTTTTGTTTGGCTTCGAGGAGTAGTCAATTTTTTTTACGAATCCATTACTTCTATACTTACCTATATTACGGCACGTGAAAAAAACAGAACCACATCAGCGAAACAGGCAAATAAATAAAAGACAGAACAGAAGTAATGGGTTATTTCGAAAACACCGTGTGCAGGCTATTTTTAAAAATAGCTCTTCAAATGTTGTCTTTTGTTGGTCTTCCTTCCTGTTCAACATCAACATGAGAAGTTGTTGCGTCTAAAATTGTTTCCGTGAACGACGGACATCAAATGCATGCATTTCCTCCCACGTTCTCAATTTTAGTATGGATATTTACACAGAAACAGAAAACAGATTCCAGCCAGCAGTTCAAAGGGCACAATCGAATTGAGTCTTCAACGATGTACACACCAACAACAACAACAACAACATCAGCAGAACAGAAGGGGATTCTGAATTCTGATGGTGTTCATGAAGAAACGATTATTTTGAAATTTACGACGAAACACAACGAAACAATTTATTGCCTTTTTTAGGGGGCTCTTTCCAAAGAATTTTTCGATAAGAGCTTAATTTATTGAGATTCTAAGAATCTTGAGGGGAATCGGGATCGTATTGCGATTTGCGACGACTGAGTCTCTTGAGGGTTAGAGACTCTATATATTTTTTGTTCAATTTTCTGTTTGGAAGTCAATGTTTTGATGAATCATTTTAATCCAGATTATTATTTTGTTTGTTTAATTCAAGTTCCCGCCGTCGCGGTCGGCGTCGCCGAGATTGTATAAACAGAAAATCTATCTTTTTATTCAAGGCAGTAATAGATTTGTCATACTAAATGCATTGAGAATGATTTCCGCTGTTTGATTTTAATGACGATCATTATGAGGAAAGCGATTTCATAATTAATTCATCCGAGAAGCAGTTGCGAAATGATTTAGTTTAGTATGCTGAACTGCTTGTATTTTTTTGAATACGTGTTGATTTGAAACTTGTAGATTTGAGGACTTACTTCATAAATCAGTTCATGAATGGGAAACTTGTTAAAATGGTGACCAGTTTTTCAGGGCTGGTGTTTTCCAGAAAGAGAACATTTTAGGTCATTAAAGTTGGGAGGAATTAAACAAAGAACAATTTGTTTATAATCTGTATACTAGCTAACAAAAATAAGAGTGGGCCAATATGGCTGCCCTGAGGAACACCTGATGTTTCAAAGACAGGATTGGATTGTACACTGCTTATATGTATATTTAGGGTGTTTTTTTTTAGCTGCACGAGAAGTGTCGATGGTTGTTGTCTATGGTTCGACAGTTGAGAATGTCAAATTGTGCTGATATTTCTGTTCAGTAAGGCCGGAACAACGCTTCCAAATTGTGGAAATTTACTTTGAAAAAAATAAATTTGATCACGAAGTTCATATAGAACTTCGTCCACTTTACAGTCATCATAATTAGTGACAGTGAGCTTCGTTAAAAAAACAAAATTGCCGTATATGGAACGAAGACAATCGTCAAGTCATTAACGACTCACCCTTACATCAATTAAAATTGACTGTTTGGTGCAATTAACACGCTGGTGGCATCATCAGTATTTATTTCTTTTGAAATGAGGAAGAAGCTGCCGTCAAGGTAACTGACTGACAGATTTTTGTTTCTAAAAAATCTAAAATCAGCTAAACATGAACGACATTTGGTTCCAGAAGTGGTTCTGTTAACTGGTCCTCTCGTTCGTGCGACATAACGCCACTCGATTACTTTTTATAGGGCTATGTTAAGTGATTGGTTTATGCCGACAAACCAGCAACTCTTGAAGCATTGGGAGCCAATATTCAAGCCACCAATTGACGCCATATGGGCAGATTTATTGAAAAAAGTGGTGAAGAATTCGACTTTTCGAATGGACAATATAACTCGTAACCGCATCGGACATATGTATGCCGGAAGTCATATTTAAAAAAATAAATGCCTTGAAATTATCACCAGGTTATACCTAATAATAAAAAATTCATTCCAACAAAATTTCTGTCTTGTATTAATAAGGTAATATTTAACTCAAGTTTCAATGTTTCTTCCACTTCTATTTTTACTAAAAGTTCTGCCTTTAAACGCTAACAAAAATTTTGTTCTCTCAATTCAATGCTTTTGTCTTAGTTAAGGAGATTAAAGTGAGTTTATGACAGCTTTCAATCAGGATTCATGAAACATTCTAGAACAAAGCAAAATGGTCCAAAATGGTGTATTTGTGATACCACAAAGTTTGTATTGTTATCCCTTAAAACCTAACACTTAGAACAAAGGTGAGCTTTTTGCCAAGCGTTTAAAAAAAATTGATGTCCAAATCCATGAGTTCAATTTTAACCTAAAATGAGTTTCCGCCTATAAGCAAGTTCACGGAAAGCAAATAGGATATAAACAATTTGTCTCCTCTTCTTCTTCGTCCATACAGATTTTGTGATCGTCGATTGTGAGCTCGCCAAGTCTTAATCTAATTTTCTTTCTAAAACCTAAATTCAGTCCCAAACGTTTTGGATCCAACTTTAATCAAGTCTATTCTTCTCAGTAGCATCTTTCCAAAGCAAAAAAGTACACGTATAACATGGGAACAACTGGTTTATTTTGAATAAGGTTGTAATTTTTTGTTTGGCAAGTTCGTTGGCTTCACAGTTTCCTTGGAAAAGAGTTCTTACTTTTCTGACATCTCCCTTGGAGATGTCCAAAGTGGAAGGTTTTTATCAAAAGCTTGTCAGAGTATGGAGAAGTCTGTATTATTTTGTGGAGTTCTAAAGGTGTTCAGTTTGTTGGTGTGGCCGTTATTATTATTCGTCCACTGTAAAATCGCTTTCAGACCAATTGTTAAGCAAACTTTACCTAATAAATTTCACGGAGGAGCAGTGAGAATCAGATATTTGAAAAACTTTTCCAAAAAATATTTTGAAATTTGTTCGAGTAGGTATATACATAAATATATATGGCAATTTCTAGTTTGCATCTGGGAAAATAATTTTAAAAAAATTCAAAATACCCGTTTCAAACATATTTCGAAAACCAAAATTTAAAAAAAAATTATTAGGTAGGCCTAAATACAAAAAAAAAAAAAAGTTTTTGAGAATTTTGAAATGCCATGTCAATGGCCCAAATTTGTTTTGAAATCAAATGCATAGTTTACGAGAAAACTTGATTGGATTATTTCGGTTCTATGAGAGAAACCGTTATAAGAAAAATTCAGAAATACCTTTTATAACCAAAAGATACCAAGATTGTTCTAAAAAATAGCATTTTTAAAGTTTTATCCGAATTTATCCGTTTTCGAGAATATCAATTTTCTTCTTTACGGTACTACGGCAGGTACCGTTTTTTTTTGGGCCTAGAGCAAAAATCAAAAATACCTTCCGAGTAACGGCCATATTAATACTTAATACCAAATTTGAAGGAAATCGGCCCATCCGTACAGACAGACGGAAGGAATTTCAAGACCAAATTTTTTGAGTTCTCCATCATCTTAATGTAATGTGTGATTGTTACCCCAAGTAATATCATGTAATAACTAAAGTAGGAAGCTTCCCTGGTTTTATGTTGAAATAGGTACTCAACCATCATGCCATTCCAAATCTACGGACAAGCAGTATAGACTCTTCTGGTAAGAGAAGTTCGATTTCACTAATTTAGAGAGGAAATTGTTTAGATCTATCACTAGTTCAAAAATATACGACAGATAGGGTTTATAGACTACTACAGTAAATGACGCTTATAAGAAACTCCAAAATGCCACAAGTTTTGTTTCTTAAAACCGTGTGTTTCTTATATCGGAACCACAGATATAAGAAACAAGTTTCTTAAAAAAAGCACGGATATATGTAAGAAATAGAAGTTTCTTATAAAAATATTCTTCCAGACAAAAAAAAAAACCATTACATATCATGGAAATGCATGTACATGTTTTTCCTAAGGGTGTGTTCACATTCAAGGAACATTTAGATGGGCATTTTCGTGTGTAATAAAAAGTTTCGTATACCTACACATTTAATTTTACAGGCAAATTAAGAATCGGTGTTGTAAAAAAGTGCATTATATCAGTGTGTTTCTTATAAGCGTCATTTACTGTATAGTATAGAGCATATATGGAAACTCAAGTTCGTTTATCTTGAACTATTAATTAAAATAAATAACGCACTCAGCTTCAACATTATAATGGCGTCCGAATGTAGAACTACACCTCCGTAGACTTGAAACACAGATTAGAGGACTACACAGTTATGTAGGCTAGAGATTATCCCAGCCATAAATGCATACATATTTCTTCAGCCTTTGACAAACACAACTGCCAGTTTGTCAACTCTATTAGTTGGCTCAAAAACAACAACATTTTCATGCTCAAATAATTCTGAAAATAATCTCAGGCTTTATTGAAGGAAATGTGAAATATCCAACCCCCTCATCACCACAAACACAACTCATCCAACGAAAATATTTAAATATAGTTTCCACAGACGCCAAGCCAAGTACAAGTCTTAAATATATTCAAAACAAAACCAGAAGCAGAAAAGTATACAAACATATACCTACCTACAAGTAGGATAGCTAATAAAAGGAAGAGCCTGCTTGTCCATTATCGTCTGAGTATTATTCCAGCCATTATCACGAGCACGACAACGACTCCTCGTCGACACAACTCAATTATTGTCTTTCTTTCCAAACAATCACAATAACTCACTCCTTGGTCTCTTTTGCTATAGTTTTATGTGTTTCTGAAACTCAAATAAAGATATTTGGATAGATTGTGGTGATTAAATGGTCAATGCCATCACCATCGCCATCGCCATCCGCATATACACTCAAGAACTGAACCAACAAACATTCCAAATGAATGACGCAAGTGAGATCTGGCAAAATGGCAATAAAGTACCTCTTCACTTTAAAATATACATTTCCATACCATTCTGCTGTTGCTGCTGCTGCCTTTCACTTTATATGGCTCCAAGTTCCATATATCACATACGGTGTGTATTATTGTTGAGTAACTTCAAGCGACAGATATTCACTCATGCATGGTAATAAAAATAAGTACAAACGAATATATAAACATGGAACGTAGATAGTTCTGTTTAAATATAGAAGGACACAAGAAAAAAGATTGAACGCACCCTAAAAATACCTTACTTCGTCCTCTCTTAAAGACGAAAGACTATGAAGTGTGGATGTGGACTACGGCAAAGAAGTTAAGGGCGCCCGAAAATCATTGCGCATTCTATCTACACTACACAGCTCATGCAATTCATTCCTCAACACGTGTAGATAGATTGCTTCTTTTTAAACAATTTTTTTTTAGAATGGATTACCATTCTGGGAGAGTACCTACCTAGCTAGCTACAATAAATGTTACCATGTGTCGTTGTGGAATGTTTCGATACAAAATAATAAAGTGCGTTGCCAGCTTGGTGTCCAGCGACAAATAATGTAACGGAGTGAGGCGCATATTCTAGGTACGTGTTAAGAATCTTGAAAATCGTCAACACAGGGAGATTTTTTTGCTTGGCACATCAAAAATTTGTATGAAGTCGTCTGAGTTTGATTGAATTGCAGCGATTTTTTTCTTTTGTTGGATAAATTCAAGCGAACAATCTATAAGTTAGTTCAAGTAACGGAAATTGTTTGATTTGATTGGATACTTATTGTAGAAGCGAGGAGGCGTGTATCTATGAGGAATTTGAAGTTTTTGACAGAATGCAGATTAACTTCAATGAGGAATCTGACTCATTTTTACATTTTTCGACGTCATGAACTGTTGTGGTTCATGATTTCAAAAGGCAGAACTTGGTAGGCAACATAAGGCTCTATTAGGTTGCTGACCTCTGTAATGAACTAGCATACACAATGAAACATCCCTATAATTTGGCAAAGGTGAGAGCACAACAAGGATCCCAACTTGAGGTCCTACGCAGCTTGTTTGGAATACATTACTTGCTGCAGCAAAAAATATATGGAAATCCTTGAAGTTTTGTGTTACAACCAAGCAGTTGAAACTTGTGAAAAGACGATTTAACAGTTCAACAAGAACAGGGATGTGACAGGGAGATTGGGCATGAGAACACACAACCTTTTGTGTCACTGTGATGAACCCTCTGTCAAATAAATATTAACTGCAGCGCTTTAACTCCTCCTGGAGTATGGGGCAGCAACAAGATCTCTCCGTTTTTCCCGATTCGCCGCAACTGGCCTTAGCTGTGGCAATGATTGTATTCCTTGAGATGGAGTTTTTTTTCACCACTGATGACCTCCAAGTTGTTTTTGGTCTTCCTACGGGTCTATTACCTCGTGGCTTCTATTATTCGGATGATTGTTTTGTTAGGTATATTGGCCTCAAGTGTCCTCAGTGTATGGCTTATTCAACGCCACTTCTCTTGCATGATGTCTGCATCCAATATTTTCTGGTTAGCCCTGTTCCACATTTTTGCGTTCGATATGGTTTGCGGTTATCGGATCATCAGAATGTACCGCTGATAACGATGAACCGGCAGTTTGCTTAAGTGTTTGATAGAGCATTTCCCTTATTCGGAAGCATATAACAGCACAAATTGAGCGTTGGATTTGAAGAGTTTCAACTTGGTGAGTAGCCATACTTAACTGGAGTTCCAGACAGGAAAAAGGATTTCAATTTCATCACGAGCTTTGTTATTCTAAACTTTCAGGGATACATCTAGCAACAGGCTATCTCCAGATGCATTCACGATTTACCCGCTCGAACGCCATGATGTTTAGCGATGACTGATACTCAGCTGATTGGTCAATGATGATTCGGAAGGTGGTGGCATGATCGATGCTTTATCGATTACTGCGAAAACTCTCCTGATGCCTGCTGCGCACAGATTCGATTCTTGAGTTTTCCCACTCCCCAGAATAATGGCTGAAATTACCTTCGAAAAAACGAACAGAACTGTAATACGCGTGCAGTTATTGCAGTTGAGGTTCCTTTCTTTGAAAGCTTAACAATAACTCCATCCTTCCAGTCTTTTGGGTAAATATTTGTCACCCAAATAGCTTGAACTAGTTTGAGCAAAATACCGGAAGCTACTTAACGATCTAAGAATTCTGCAGGTTTACCGTCAAGCCAAGCTGTTTGTTTGCTTTTAGAAGATGGATCGCGTTACTTATTTGTGTGCTTGTTGAGGGGCTGTTTTCAATACCCCTAGAAGACCTGCGCATAAGAACTAAAGTCTGCGTAGTGTTCTTCATTTAGTAGTGCGCAAAAGTACTCTTCAATATTTGCAGCTAAACTTCAATCGTCACTAAAAGGACGACATTCAAACACTATATCGATTCCTCTGTCCAACCATTTCCCTAGTCTTCTCAGCTAAGCAAGTAAGTCTCACACATCGCTGTCTTATTAGATGCTCCTGTGCTCGTCCCGTAGAATCAATTTACGCTGAGCACCAGTTTTTGAATTGATCTTGAAGTGATCTTCGATATTTGGTTTTGTCCAGGTGTATCTAGGAATCTCTGGCTTTTGTCCGACTTGGTATAGTTTCAGTTCCAGCTTCCATCACCCCATATAGCTTTTATCGGCTAACAAGAGTTTTATAAGTTTGAAGCTTTTACGCCAAGTGTGGTAGCAAAATAACGACGTTTATTAGGATCATTTAGAGCGCTTGTGTAGAATTTTGGTCTCCATGCTATACCCTCTGAGCGATGTTGGGCAACAGCTGTTCGTAAGGAAGCAAAGCCAGAGGCAAGAAACGATCGCCGCCTGATCGTCAGCTTTTCGTTCGTTTCGATCATCGCACAGTGACTTCCTGTATTATGAAGTGGTCAGTCCATTTGGTTTTTAGTTCGACCATCTAGAGAATCTTACGGGTTTTGTGACAAGTCTTGTGCGGAAATAAGAAAAGAAAAGGAAACACCAATCACAAGTTGCAGAGCCTTGCAGAAGTCGACAAGCATATCACCATTTTCGTTACATTGACCTAAGGCGCGTACGAGGCCTAAGTTCTCAGAGCCAATTTTGGTATTAAAGTCCCTCATGAAGATCATGATATCGTTCCCTGGAACACTGCTCTACACTGAATCAAGGTGAGCGTAAAAAGAGGTCTTTGGTGTGAATTTTGGAGCTAGCCTCACAGGTTTCCAGGATATAAGGCATTTGATTGCTTCCTTCGATAGCATACCGCCGAAACCATTTAGTCTTTGACCTCCGACTGACTCATCTATGCCAGAATAAGCACCCATTCCGCAGTATATTCAGTTCTTCCTCTCCATTTGGTTTCGCTCACGGCCAGAATGCTGATGTTCTGCCAAAGCAGTTTACGTTCTTCCTTTAAAGATAGCCGCTTAAAATACAACATGACCTTCGAAGTGACCAACACGCTTTTATAAAGTCCTTCAAATAGCGTTTCAAAGTCGGAACAAAACTATTTTTGACTTTGAAAACATAATATGCAAGCTATACCTTGGGACACGAAAAATCTTTCCAAAACACATTCTCAGCAAAACTTTCTATCGGAATGCTTTGAAACGATTCTCCATCATAAATCGTGATTACAACCCTCGCTTATCGGCTTCCTAATAATCTCATCCGACTGCAAACAACAAAAATTCCCAAACGAAGAGATAAGCATCCCAATATTGTGTACTTGTTCCGCCGGACTAAAAAAAATCCAATCCAATTCGATTCTTAACAAAAACAAAAGCAACAACTATGTATACCTACCTACAAGCTACAACAAAACGAAAAAAAAATCCCCAAAATCACGAACCAAAGAGAAGAAGAACACAACCAAAAGCAGTAGAATGCAGCACAAAAGGAGAACAAAAAAAAAAAAAAAAACCTCCACCAAACGAAGGACAACATTGTTGGGTGGAACATAACGTCATAAAGAAGGAATTTCTTGCTGCTTTGACTCCAACTCCAACCAGAGAAGGAAGGAAGGAAGGCCAACAAAAACAAACGACAAAAATGAGTAGTAACCAACCAACCAACTCCCAAAACCCGAACCCCATCCAGAACTAGATACCACATTCCAGACAACATTCTGGACTAGGAAAAGAAAAATAGCATACAAAGCAGGCATTATGCCAAAAAAATTCAAATTAGAAATTGTCCTTCAACTCTCAAAAAAAAGTTAAATGTGTACGTGATGCTGATGCTGATGATAAAAAATATGATCCCAAATGTGAATATGAGAGTTGAAGAGGAGGACCTGCTTCCTACTACGACCGCTACCGAACCGATACAAATTCTTGAAGCCCAGATGAGTAATTCGTAGTTCTTTGTAAAAATGCATCGCGCAGAGAGTGCCAAGTGCCAACTTTAGTGCCAAGCACAAACAATAAATTCCACAAAAGTCCACAATCCCAAGGTAAATTTACTTTTTTTGTGTCAATTTGTTTTGTTCGGATCGGCTTGTTTCGACGGAGGGCAAGCAACCTTCGCATTAAAACGAAGAGGAAACACCTTGGTTTGTGGTTTTTTTTTCTTCTTTACATTTATAATATATATAAGATTAATCAAGAAAAAGCCAGTACAACAAGAAGGGTTGGTGGAATCATATAAATTCATGAAGCAGACCATCCCCTTTGCGTTCAGTCAGTGCGTTTTCCTACTGGAACACCGGGAAAAAAGGAGTAACAACCTAATTGGTATTGGAGTTTTCTTATTGTGTAGAGCGCAGGAAGCACAAGGAAGCAGGTTTGACGAACTTTTAAGTGAAGAAAGGAGCCATTCGCCATCACCATCACCATCATCACCACCTACACCCTGCTTCCTTCTGTGTCTGCTGCGTCTCCATCAATTTTTTTTTTCTTTTTACATTTTTTTTTTCAGCACTTACCCGTCGTCATTGTGGGGAATTTTCTTCAATTTCTAAATTGAAAATATTCCTGTTCCTTTTAGTTTTTATCAGGCATACAGGAAAAACAAGAAAAATCACTCAAAATTATCAGGGAAATGGAAATTTTCTTCTCTTCACTTTACTTTACTTTTTTTTCCTTTTTTCTTCACTTAAACTTCTTCGATTCGATATCACTTTGGGAAAGAAAAATCACTATTTTGATGTTATTTACTTGATATTTTCAAATTCACTTGATTGAATTGAATAGTGAAACATTTTTTGAATATATTTTCACATTCTTTAATATTTTATTTCAATTGGAATTTTATGAAAATTGAGATTTAATTTAACACTAGCGTTGGAGAAGATTGATTTAACCGACGAAGACGTCTGACATTCGGGTGGCCATTTTTTTTAATAACTTTCCAAGAAACAAGTTCGCCGAAAGAATAGAATGCAGCCACAGCGGCGAAAACTTTGTAGCGAATTTGGGAAATGTATTTGTTTTGATGGAAGTAGGGTGTGTTCGTGGATTATGGTTGGCTGGAAAGTCATGTGGTTTGTGTCGAGGCTAACACAAGGAAAATCGATTTTTCACCCAAGGAGTTGTTATTCTAAAATACAGTAGTTAAGTCATTGCACAATGATTATTCAAAATCATTTCCTTTTTTTGTTTTTATATAAGCAGCCAAGCTTAGGAAATGCATTTTACTAATATTGTGTGAATATCTTATATTCAAATGCATGGTTACAGAGATAGATGTCGCTAAGAACAAATGCGTAGCGAAGACAAGAACATAGAACGTTTCTATGACATTTGGAAGGAAACGGAAGCGTTGATGAAAAGGAAGTTAAATTGTCCGTTGGGGATTTTTTTTTGAATATAATAATCGGTATTCAAATTACAAAAAATGAAGGAGGTGCTACGGCAAAGCCAATGTCCGAAAGTCCTACCGAAAGAGCAAATCATTCGACCAAACGGTTCAAGGCCCGAACGGAACCCCTGTACAGATAGGGGTGGGAATGTCGTAGTAGATTATGGGCAGTCGGTGATGAGAATTAAGAAAAAAACACTTCGGTAGACTGTTAAACGGCGAAGTCAATTAACTTATCGCTGTCAGGCGGAATGCTCCATTCGATTGGGACGATGATGAACAAAACTTAAGTCCTCCTCCGCGGAGGAGCGATAAGTTCGGGCAGCGATATCTAAGCTTAAGTCCAATAAGGCTGCTGGAGCAAATGGCCTTCCGGCTGAACTCTCCAAAGCAGCGGGAGATGACTTGGCGAGGAGCATGTGTGCCCTATCCGCAAGAAAGGAGTTACTCTGTTTAATGACTATGCTGATGATATTGACATCATCGGAAGAACGATGTGCGCTGTCAGTGGAGCATTCGCAAGTACCTACTTATTTATTTAAGTAGAGGCCAATTGAATGGGTCTCGCTGTACTGTCATATCGGGTGCAGTGTATCACCATCGTACCCTTGGACAAAACGTCACAGTGGACAGTTACCTCTATAACTTTTAACCCGCCAGTGGTGACGTGAATAACGGGCCCATATGAACAACATTGAAACCCGGTCTCACAGACAGGTAGGTCACCACTGACGGGTTAAGTATTCAAAGACTTTGTTTATCTAGGTTCCACTATAACAAAATAATCAGTCGAAGAATTACTTTTGCCAAATGCTGGTTTTCCGGACGACACTATTTATGTACATTCCGTTCGGGTTAGAAGTGTGGACCCTTCTAGGTATTCAAGCAACGTCGTAAAGTTTTCAACATCTTGTAGTTGGAAAGCTTACAGCACACATTTCATATAAATAAGTTTTCATAAGCTGTCATAGTAAATAAAACAATGTTAAAATCTGGAGTACAGCCGGAAAAAAATAACCACATAATAACCACTGTCGTCTGATCTTCCTTGGCCTGTGCAAACAGAGCCTTAATGTCAGTCATCATAGTCATTTCCCTTAAAGATGCTAATTCGTGTAGAAAAGCTCACGATTACGATTAACGACGCGAAGTCGGACAATTTTTGCTCTTACAACTATGAATTCTTGTACCTACTTGTTTTTATTTGCAAATGGAAGACGTGAGACAAAATTTCTAGACTGGAATGTAAAATGCACACTGAATGCGTTCATCATGCTGAGTCTAGGTCACACCTCGCACTTTTTGTTTTAAGAATTTTTTTGCTACGGAAAGTGGACAAAACTTTCTTTTTCAGCGCTCATCTATCAATTTTGATGTCATTTTGACATCGTCAAATTAATTGCTGATCCAATTTATTTAAAATAAAACTCCAATTTTGTATTTGCAATTTTATTATTATTTTATTTATTTATTGAATTTATGCTGTCAGAATGGCGTGTTACAACAAAATCATTTTTATTGCAATTAGATTAACGAGAAGTTCAAACAAAGTTTTGAAAGTTAAAAAGGATTACAATAAATATTACAAATATGGTAATAGATGTTGGTATAGGTATAGTATAGCAGGTTATAGTTGCTAAATTAAAATAACATTTAAATAAGGGATATTGCTTTTTATTCATATTTTTATTTTTATTCATATAAGTATGTATTTATGTATGTATGTAAGTCCATATAAAATATCTTCAAAGGCACTATAGAGTGATAAGTGAGTCTTCTACTACAATTTAAACTGATTTCGATTAAATTGATGGCAAGAATATTTAATCTAGGACTTTTGTTTTTTGTCTTTACTGTTATTCTTGGACTACAGTTTTGTTTTTGTTTTTGATTTTATCATGACTAGTACTTTCAAACTTTAATATTAAAATTAATTAAATTCTTTTTAAACACCACACCATTATAGCTTAATGCCATTTCTTTTTTTTTTAATTTTCTTGTTTTGTTTTTTGAAATTAATATTAATATTTAAGTTACCATTTTGTTTTGTGCGAGTGTCAAATTAAAATAAACTTTTTTCTTTTAACGTGATTTTAACGGGAGAAAAGTAAGTGCAAGTAGTTTCGTAACTACCTACATCAATCTTATTTTTCTTTAGTATTAATAATAAAAATAAATAAAATAGCATATTAATTATATAATGATAAAAATCAACAACAAATAAATTAGGTAATATAATTATAAAACAATTTTTTATAAATTATATAATTAATATCGGTTAACAAAAAAAAACTTCTCTTTTACGCAAATAGTTCTAAAAATCTTTTTCGGTTACTTTTTTTTCTAACTGAAGGTTTTTATTTTAAAATTTTTTATATTTTTTCTGTTTTTTTTTGGCGTGGTTTACACTCGCTCGACGTAATTGCCTGGGAAGGTACCAAAGCATCCACTACGTTGTGATGTCCCCACAAACCAACCATCGTCGCATTTTTCAAGAACGAAAACGATGTCGCCTTCTTGGAGTTCCAGCTCGTCAGTGTTTTGCGGCCGGTATTTGTAAAGAGCACGGTAACTGTAATGAGAAATTTAATATTAAATTTACGTTTTGTTTTGAATACAGTTCTATTTTAAGAAAATGATGTTTCTGCTGAGTTTCTTAGTCTGTAGAGGAGTTGTGTAAATACTGTTTTCGTTTGGCCAAATAAGGAAATTTCGTAGCAAATTTCCAAATTCTTTTCCAAATAAGGGAAATTAGGTTCCAAATAAGATTGAATCATTAAAGAACAGACTTTATTCTAGTACAATTTCAATGTTTGATAAAAGAAGAAGGAAATATATTGGTTTGTCATACAAAGTTAGCAAATCCAAATGAAGACTCTTGTTCTTCTAATTTCGAAATGAGCTAATTTCAACTTCGATGCAAATGTAGTATAGTATAAGAAAAAATTGGAACTGTAAACGAAATCGGAGAAATTTCTGACATTTCTTTGGTTATCGAATTAGACAAAACTATACGATGACTCTGGATCCATCTACTTGGATTCCAAGAACACAATTAGTTTGATTGTGTTCCTTACAAATTTTTGTGACTAAAAAGCTGCTTTATGTTGCGTTGTGAAGTGAAATATGAAATTAAAATTAGTATTTTATTTGATGTGTCGAAAATTTGTACACAAAGAACAATTTTGACAACCCGGAATCTGAGGTTTTGACACTTTCAGTTTATGAATATGTTATAAAAGCATGCAATGTTTCTATGGAGGACTGGCTTTATGGATTTTTCAAAATGAATCAAGGAGTACTCATACATTTTTTACACAACTGAGATTTCTTTTAAAAAAATTGTTAATTTTACGTTTCTTCTTTGCAAAACTAAAGCTTTTTTTGATTACTACATATATTTATGTCAAAATTGTGAAATGGCGCGGTCCAGCGATCAGTAAAACCAATCAATTTCGTGATCAGCGTTTATATCGATTTTGACATCTGCATGTAGCGTAAACATTTTCGGCATTGCCGAATAATGGAAGCTTCGAAATGCCTACTGTGAAAAAGTAAACGAACGCGTTGGACAAGAAAATGTGTACACAACTTAAAAACGTCAAAAAAAAGTTATTTTCCGCAGTTTGTTTAGTGCTTTTTCTAACTTTAATTATGAAGACGACCTTTAATGATGAAGATGGCCGACTTCTTGAAGATTCCGTTGAAGTCGGAGAAAATTATGAGGTTTAAATTCTTTTATGAAGGGAAGAAACCCCAAGGAAAAATACGAGCTTAAGAAGATACTTCGAAGAAGTAGTTAGAGCTTGCTACTCCTATTAGAAGTAAAAGGTTATTGTTTAAAGATATATTTCTTAAGAAACTTAGCCATTATAAATGTACAAGTGCAATTTGAAAAGTTTATAAGCTCAGTACCCCTTTTAACAAGATTTGTTTCGTTGTTTCTAAGTGATATAAGAAATCCTCACTTACTTATCGACACCAACACAAAAAACGCGTATCAGTAAAATTTACATGAGACTAAGGAGCATTTACACGTTGGACAAGATGCCAATATTTCTGCCATTTCAAGTTAGAACACAAGTTATAAAATAGTTAATCAGCATTAAACTGCGTTTCAAACTATTTTAAATTTCTTAATCCGCGGATTACCTTTATTAAAGCCGTAAAATAGGCGAACTATTAAATTACTTAAAAATCTTTTCACTAACTGTTAAAGAAACCACTGAAAATATTTGAAAATCACTAGCTTTTAAATTGTATGTGGATTCTATAACAATATTTTTTCCAAGTTATCTTGTACAGGGTCAGTCATAATATTTTAAATAAAGTTTTCAATTCTTAAAGCGTTTCTCACCCTTAAATGTTAAATCTTTTCTGTTTTGCTTCTTTATCAAAGACAACTCAACAAACATTATCTTGTCAAACAAAACACCAACCAACATCCTTAATTTATAATCCTTGTCAGGAATGTGTGATTTATTACCAAAAACAGACCTAATAACCCAAAGTGGTCTTTTCAGAAATGTCATAAGTGTTTCTATAAGAATAATAAAGGATCTCTCAGGCAATTGAAAATATAAGCCATTATACCCTGACACATAAATATAAGTATATACGCATATGAAAAGAGTCTTTGACTTTGACTCCAAACCAGCCAAAAGCCACAATATTACTCACAAGAGTGAAATTTATATCGCCTCCTAATAGCCCCTTAGGGGCTTAAATATGCTTTTAACATTCCCTTTCTTCGAGAAAAAAAAAAAAAAAAATACAAATAACTTTGCCATGGCAAATTTCATCCAATCAAACCCCATAAACTTGTGACCATTACCTAGCAATAAACATTGTTGTGTAAGCTGTTCCTGCTCCTAGGACTAGGAGCCACTCTCTCCCTGGCTTTATATAGCTCCATTTGACCACACTAAAAGGGGAATTGTTTACAACTAATGCAATTGTCGTCGTCACTTAAAAACCCCAAAGTCAGCATCAACAAAGCAGCACAAATACGTATATGTGTGTGAAATGTGTATGTATAGTCTTACAATTATTGTTCAAAGGACCTCACCAAACCATAAGACAACATTCACAACGCAATATTCTAGGATGAGGATTCTTTAACAAATTATTTGGCTTAAAGCATCCTTTATTGCCTGATTGTTATATTGTACACGAGCGACTATGTTTGTTCTCAATATGGGAAGCTCTGTGAAAACCAAACCAAACCGAACCTAACCACAAAGTCCAGTCCAGCTTCTGTGGCTAGCCATATGTCAGTATATACACAGCGTTATCCGTATAGTATCCAGTAAAGTCGAGTCGTGTGTTTGTAGTGTATGCTGCCATTAAAGTCGTGTCGTAAACTCCATCAATAGATTCTACTTACGCAACTGGCTCCGTATTTGTATCAACGTGAAGTACTTCGGTTTTATGGAGAGTCCTTGTTTCCCTGAGGATGCCATTCGGGGGCTGGCCATTGGAAGTGAGGCTATTAAATTCATTATTTATGTTTGTGCGAAGGGTGTCCAGCGATGGTCGCATCGATGATGATGACTGTGTAATTATGGATTGTGTAACTGGTAACCGGCCTGCTGTTCTATCTTCCGCACCGATGTCGACAAGGACCTGAACACAGAAACCATATACAAAAAAATCACAATTTATTTATTGAATGCATTTTATGGGGCAATTGCAATTGCATCGGTAAAGTTTTACCTCAACATATGAGACTGGGAAGATTCCTTTGCGGTTGGCAATTTTTCCTTCGTACCAATTTTCATCGACCCGACGAGTAAGGGTTACATGTTCACCTTTGTTCAGGGACAATTCGATGCCCGATTGGGCCTGGAAGTTGTATTTAGCACGTGCTTGTCCCTCGGAAGGTTTTTTTGGTGGCTGGCGGATTCCATCTTTGGATAAAAGCTGAAAACAAATTAAAGGTAGGATTTTAATTATTTTTATTATTTGATCTTTCGTGGTTTAAAATAATCAATATTTTGTATTTTGTGACTTCCAAATCATGTTTTTGTATACAATATGCGTAAAGGGTGTATTTAAAAAATAATAAATTCGTGGTTGCGAAACTATTGAAGTGATGAAATTTATAAGCTTGCATACGTGCAGATGTTTGTAAAAGGCATATCTGGACTAGAAATCCTGAGGTTTTTTTTTCAATCAAAGACCATGAAGTTTGAATAAAATAAACACCAGAAATCAAACTGACAATGTCGTCTTGCATGCAAAAGTAACCAGTGTCGCCAGTTTTTGTTTTTGAAGTCCTATTTTGTAGTAAGTCAAGTTAAGAAAATGTTCAGTTATCTGTCAGATGGCAGAATCAACAGTCTATGAATTTAAAAAAAATACCAACACTGTCCATACTGGTTCGTCCGAATAGACACTTCCAGTCGAAATTACATGTCTATTGCCAATCAAGAAAATATAAAAATACTTAAGAATCACCCTGCTTCAGTTGGAGCTTTGAATTAAGCGTCCCAGAAAAGTATTTCATTTCTAACAAATTTTACTGCGCTTGATCTACTTATCTGCATGGCACCAGGATATAAAATCGAAGTCGAACCAACCATAAAATGGAATCTTATGAAGTCTTTTTTCATTCAGAAAAGAGCTCTGAACAGAGTTCAAGTATATCGAGCTCGATTTGAACGTCCTCTGTGTTCAGAGCGCTCTGAACTTTTAACGAAGCGAATTTAATATCCCATTCATTTCCTTTTCTCATGCCATTTGAAAAACCATTTTTTTAACATTTAAAATACCTGCGGCGGCCATTTTAATTGTTTTTATTTGCAGCCGCCGCTTAAAACTTCTTTTTATCAATGAAGTTGATTGGTTTGGAAGCGTATCACTGTTGACGTTTATATTTTTGTTCAGCTTTAAGCTGAGTATGCCCAATCTATTTATTTGGAGCTCGTAGAGCGCACTCTTAACACACTCTGAAGGAGAAAAGAAATACGAAATCTATGCTCTGAAGTATCTGAAGCAAATAAGCATGATACAACTATTAAAGATGGCGCCAAGCGCCTTCCAATTCTCATTTTTGATGTGTTCGTCGCATTACGTCACTAACGCAAATGCCTTCTCGTTTTGGCCTTCCCCTTTTAATTTTTTTGTTCGTTCTACGCTCTATACGTTCTACACCTTGACATACTATCCATCCCTATAGTTTGTGTTCTCTACGTCACGGATGCATAATGGAGTTTGACGTTTTATATCGAAACACGCGCAATGCCATATCGTGTTTAGTTGTATCATGGCAAAAAAGAAACAATTATTTTTTTTGACAACTCAGGCTCTGCTGTGAACTAAAAACGAAAAACGCCTTATAATGGTCATTCCCAAGCATATGATGTTATGAATCTGTCAAAACTAAACGAACCGTTTGGCCATGTTTCTAAAAATATATAAGGAATAACCACAATAAAAATGGCTGTCTGACATAATTATATGTTTGTAGACTATAATGTACACATATGTATGTATGTAGAGTAAGACAACATATTTACCTAATAGTTTCTGTTTAGTTCTCGGTTTGTTTTAAAACCGTAATTGCTACAACTTCTGTCAATTGATACAGCTGTCAAATGTACATGTGGCAAAGTGATTGGAATTAAAAATATCTCATGCTTAACAAAACTTAACAAAATGCTATGGTGTTCATGTTAATTGTATAGAAGCTTCTATAAATGAGAGTGTGTACAAAAAGAATGAAAGCATTTCAAAAATTATAATTGTAATAAATAATAAATGAGTGCGTTCAGTAAACACAATATTAAAGTAGCAAGTTGTTTTAACTTCGTTTAAGACGACATTAAGACACGTGAATCTCAACGTTGCGTGCGTCGGTGTGCAAGGGAATAAAAAGACAGACTCCTTCACAAGGCAAGGGCTGGACACAATGAAAGTGTTCGAAGTTTAGAGTTTAGACCAGTCCTGATGGTTGAGAGACTAAGACAATCAGAAATGCAATACAAAAATGTTTTGAGGCAATGCTGAAGCAGAAACCCAATTTTGGCAGATAAAATGTCAGAATCTATCTAAATTATTGTCACCGGAAAGTCAGATAATTCTGTTGTGACAGTTTTTCTGACTATAATGCGATAATATTTGTTGGTTAGTTTATCGGATTGAACAGAAGTTACGATGGTTTTATTGTTAATGCGGGGACCGCATGTTAGAATTCCTCACTTCCTTTTATTTCAAGTTGGAACGTTTTTTTTAATTTGTTTTGCGTCACACCCTGTCAGTGAAATACTGACAGGGGTGTGACTAAATATAGGTAACTGACTAAATATAATAGACACACTGGATACCACACATTCTATATAGGTTAATTAAATTAACCAAATATTTAGATTCTTCAACGGCGAGCAAACGAAAACGAGTGAATCGACATCAAGAGATCAGAAGATCTTTTTTAAAATTCTGGAGCTTAGCAGAAATAACAGTGTCGAGGAAGTACTGCAGGATGAGCATTTGAGCATTCTTATCCAGCATCAAATGTGATGACAATATATCTTAAGGTTGCAGAGCAATACACTGCATGATCTCTTATATAAGTTCATTCCCAAACTTCGATGAATGATTAGGAATCATTACACATAAAACATTTCCAGTAGATCAGTAACCCATTCATTTCTCTACAAAATAATTATATAGTCAGCCTCAATCCAAATTCTACAGCTTCAATGCAAACCTTTGAAGGTGATTCCCTTTAAATATCCCACTTGAATCCTTAAATATACTTCCACAACAAATTGTTTTTCGCATCCAATTCCACCTTGATTCTCTATTATACAACTACTGACACTGACACTACTTCCTTAAACAAGATTAAATGGAGTAGAAACCTTTGTTATTTATATCCCACAGCCATCCATTGGAACAGATGAAGTAGCTCTCTAGCCTGTTAACTGTACAAGCTACAACAAAGCTTCCTCAGTCTCTTGAGGCAATTACACCAAAATATAAGAATTTCCATGGAAATGGCCTTTTCCCATTTTAATAAGGATTACCAATAGAACTTCTATCTATATACTCGTAGAGGAGTTTAAATATTTCAGGCATTTTCTTTATGCATTCTTTTATTGTTTTCCTTTCGTCGTGGGTCCATCCTGACTCCCACGTTTTCCAGGCAAACATTCTGGTGAAAAATAGCTAAACCAACATGAAACGACAAAGAAATACCATTGAACAAAAAAAAAATCCGTAAAAAGATAACTGCATGGACTGCAAAATGTAAAAATAAAAAAAGGACACCCATAAAAAAAAAATAATAGTAATAATATTCGATTAAATTCAGTCCATTTACCTCGACATAATTTGATGGCAAGAGTCCGATCATCGCATTGTGTTCTCCTTCGTACCAGTTTTTGTCTATTTGGCGTCTTATGTAAATCACATCACCCTTTTTGAATGTCAGCTCCCTGTAAAAATGAAACATTTAAGGTTAATAGACAGAAAATATAACATTCCAATAAACGTGGCGGAGAAAAGAAAACAAAAAGGATATTTTATTATTGAAAAAGACAACCCAAGGATATACTGGGTGACGACGGACGGCGAAACGGGACCATATAACAGGGACACATCCCGACGAGGTCACACATTGTTTTTTTTTTTTTTTCTTTTCTTTCGTCCTTGTTGTTGTGCTTTTTGTTTTCTAAGTGAATAGTATCATCGAATTATGCAAATGGGCTGGAAAAGGTTCTGTGGGACGTGAGACATCCCCATCTTGGGATAAGTACTCAAATAAACGTGTTAAGGAAAGAAGCAAGAGCAAAAAAAAAAAAAAAATATCCCAACGATGATGTGCAGTGATCCTTTTTTTTGGGCAAAGGTATTTTTGAACAATGTAATCAGTGTCACCGCAAGAGCTTGGTTTGGATTTTTTGGTTTTTTTAAACATTTTTGCTTGGGGTTGGGTTCGGTTCTGTGGATTATGTTATAATTCTAGTTTAATGGTGTTCTTGAAAAAGGCATGAAAAGAATGTCTTTGAGCATCACGATTGGGAGAGGGTTAACGAAAAAACCCACTCTTGGTTTTTAAATTTTGGTCAGAGGAGGATTTAGGCGATGACGTGAACAAATTTAGAAAACTAAATTGGGTGAGAGAACGTGAGTCGAAATTTGTTTGAGGAAATAGTGACCCATAAAATACTGTCCATTCTTTTTCTTTTTTAAAAGGTTAATTTGGAATTATGTATTTTTAAATTATCAAAGAAAATTTTATGAAAGGACGAACTACAATATTTTCTGAATTTCGAAATTAACGATATTCGAGCTCACATGTAATTTCATTTTGATTTTGACGAGTATATAAAGGGCTACAATCTACCATTGTATATACATTTTTATAGTCATGGAACATGTTTTATAGTTCTGAACTTCGTCAATGGCGGTGCTAGTTGTCTTATCTACTTTACATCAAATGCCTTCTATTGTTGTGTTTGCTTCCCATGGCAATCTAGACAAAACCACTCCTAATTCATAAATCAAGTGTTTGTGAACTTCGTCCATATATGGCGCACCAAACGTTTCTCTTATTGGGAATACTATAGATTATAAATACAATGAATCTACAAAGAATAATGTGGCAGAAAAAGCTTATTTTCCATATTATGTATTAAACGACTCGTACTCTAGTTTCATTTTGTACCGCTCAAATCGACTTCAAATTCGTAGATGCAGGTAGACCCATAGATACTAAGGACATCTATCGGTGACCCATGTATAATATATGTCAAAGATTATAGCTAATTCCGTTATGTTACTGTATTTGCCAGATATAACGGGTGCGTGAGTTAGGTATGATGAGTACATGTGTCTAAACCGCCATCTTGGAATTTTGTGACGGCTTAATCATTTTTTATTTTTTATTTATTTCTTAAGTGATGACTAGTTCCAAGAAATAAGAATTGGAATAAATTGTCTTACGATTGAAAGAACTAAGAAAATTAAGAAACAAATTAATAAATGCATCTATTTTCTCTCAGAACGTAATCAGATAATTGTGTTGTCACATGCAAAGTCAGCATATCTTAAACTTCAGTCGATTATGCATGTTTCAAAGTCAGTTGTCAAATTTGATTGCGTGCAATATTGGAGAGATCACAATGAATGTTCGTTATCAAAATATATCGATAACTTAACTAAAAACAGAGTTCACCTATTCTAGACACAAAATTTTAATTTATTATATCCACTTAGTTGCGCCATTCGGCCATCATAGGTCTGCCTCAAATCCTTACACCATTTTTTAGTAATATGGCTCCAGCAAGATATGCCAAAGTGGTCCAGAACTCACTTTATTAGATTTTATACATATTTCAACTGCGCATAGGTAGGTACTTATTTTCTAACACATAATACAGTCATCCAAATAATGACGTTTTCGTTCAAATGTTGGTCTGACAGATGACAGAAAACCTCTACGGGCCATATAATGTCCAGGTCTGACTTGTTGGCAAAACAAATATAATTTGGGATGTCCATGTGACGTTTCTGTTGACAGACCGGCAGTACGTTGGTAGGATACTACAAACTTTTGACGAGAATATGTAACGAAATGTTAACGAAACCGCGTTGAGAATAAAAACTTTATGTTTGACGTTTCATGTGTTCAAAGGGAACGTTTAGAAATAATCCCTCAAATTTTTGTGTGGAAAATCATGCCGAAAGGTATATGTTTGTTTTTAATTTTAATATTAACTACTTATTTGTTTATAAGAACTAAAAACATATGGGAAATCTGTTGGTTTTAAGGTAGGTTGGGGGTCTTACACGAAAATCGCTATTGGCATTCAGTATAAAAAGTCAGTAAGCTAGAAGCTTTGAATGTGAATAATTAAAATCTGTTTTTGCTTATATTTAGAGCTCCCTTAAAGTGTTCTTCGGTAATTTTCTTGGATCCATGATTCATTAAAAAAAAGAATACACCTCAAAAAATGCAAAGTAAAGTAATAATAATAAAACCACAAGTAAGTTGCATGTTTCAAAGTTCTTTGCATGTTTAAACATTTGAACAGTAACGAAAAATTGTCATTTGGCAAATTCAAATAAATTCTTTGTCACATTAATTTTCACATGTACACATGAATTGAGTTTCTTCAAGGAAGGCGACAGAAATTATTTTGCAAAACACTTTGGCACACTCCTTGACCTTGTTTGGTCCAAGGAAAAACTTTATGGAACCTAATTGTGTGGTATGGTGTGTTCCTTAAATTTGTTTTCTAAGGTAAAAATAAGGCGAATATTTTTTAAATTGTTTTGCTTCCACGCCACGCCCTGACTTCTGATTGCCTTTTTATCAGAAACTCAATAATTTAATAGAACAAAACATAGGAAAGTCGAAAGGCACACAAGAACTAAGGTGGTCATTATCCTTTTCTGAACACCTCCTTTTCCCTTCGTTAGGTTATAATAATTGACTAAATTCAAAACTTCGATAACCATGTCAAAGCATCGGTCACAACCTTTACCATCTATAATTATTAAGCTATAAACCATATAAACTTCGACATAAGCAATCCTTGCCTTGAATATTAATTGTGTATTGAAACAAGGTACAGTACATTATACATACAAAAAAAAAAGAAAAGAAACTTACCTAGCTGTTTGTCCTTGGAAGTTATACAATGCCCGTGCAACGGTTCTTGGATAGTTGGAAGTGTTTGGTGATTTTGGCGCCAAATCTGATTTAAAATCATCGTAGCGATTTAATGGTATTGGTGACTTTTGTGATGGTGTAAAATTATCAGTGTGACGTCTGGAAGTCATGTCTTGTAGTTCCTGTAGATATTTTCGTCGTCGCTCTTCCTGGTACAACTTTTGCATTGTTTCCGCTTGACGTATGGCTAATTCTTCTTCGGGTATTGGATCCTTGTATTCATAGCGTATTGGTGTTTTATAATGAATATTGACGTCACTCTCGAAATAACGATTGGGAGATTCTATATTATATACCAGATAGAAAGAAAAAAATAGACGGGAATTAGTAAAAGGCAAATATATATTTGACATAAGCTAAGATTAAAATAACATTTTTATGCCCCAATAATTATACCTATATTTTTTTGTGGTAAGTACTTTATTTACCCTGTTAGCATTGCCTTTGAAAGCATAATACAAGTGGCAATTTTTTGATGTGATTTTACCTGAACAACCGACTGTCAAAATAAAATTTTATTCTTGACCACAGACTTTTGACATTTATCGATTTGTTTTGCGCGAACGAATACCCGCTAAAACATTAATTGTCCCGGTCTGTATTTAAAAATGACTCCATGTGTTTAAAAAAAAATGTATATCAAAATGATACAAACTTCACAGATCTGTCAAAATCGTAAACAATCATACTTTAACGATCGTTTACATAATGACAAAACAACTCACTTATGTGACAGGGTAATAATATTTGTGCGAAAACAATTAGCTGTCAAAAAGAAAACTTAAATTAAATCACATCGAATACAATTTCGAAATAGACTTTGTTTAAGAAATTGAAGATGTTTGATTGCTGATATTACGTTTTACTGCCTTGTGTTTATTTGTTTTCACGAATAAAAGACAATTTGGGGGCAGTTGATATTGTCCTCATACAAATAAATCAATGGACTTACTAGGAGGACGAATAAACGCAATTGTATTGAACCGGGCAAATTTTTGACATTGGACAGTTATTGTCTTGTCTCCTTTAATTTTCTGTGTAAACACAGTTTTATGTAAATAAGGAACTTTGAAGCAAAATAAAAAACACTTTTAAAATGTCTTGTCAACATACAAATATTCTAGTTCGAACATAACAGGTATGGACGATCACACTTGATAGAAGCGTTTAAATAAAGAAACCGTAGCTTATCTTTATTCACACAAAAATATGTCTGTAATACTATATTGTACACGATTTTTGACATTCACACTTGATGGCAATTAAACATGCCGTCACCCCAGTATTGGAGTGCCACATTTGCATTTTTGTCATTTTTGAGTTAGGAATGATTTATAAAAGACAAAAAGGAGATCTTTCATTTGGTGTAATAAAATCTATCCTATCTCTATTACTGCCAAAGATATCAGTGTTAGAAATGAGCTATATGCACTTTTGCATATAAATGGTCAGTATTGGTCTGCCTGACGAAAATGCAAATGTGGCACTCCAATACTGGGGTGACGATGCGTAGGTAAGGTAGTTGTGATTATGACAACTATAAACGTCATAAATCGTCTTTTAAATGGTTAAACATCAAATATATAATATATTTCACCTGAATACTAATATTATATGACAAGAACGTCAAAAATAAAAGTCTGATTTGATGCAAAAACGAAAAAAAAAACTTCATAAAAATTCTGATCTTCACCGATCGCTTTGAAATTTGTAACTGAATACTTGTCGTCGTTAACAAAATGTGTTAACGCGTTCATTAAACCAGAAGCCACTAAAAAAGAATGATAATAAAAATGGCCTTGATACGCAATTAAAAAAAGAACAAATAAAAAAAAAAAAATAAAAAAAATATTTACACCAAAACCAACAACAAACAAAGTATTGAGCTTGAAGTAAGATTCTTCAGGACATCGACGACAGACGGCGGCGCTATTTGATAAGTTATCGTGGAAAATTTGATGAGTCAAAATTACCGTGATTAACACTGGAATGTCAAAAACGTATTTGTTTGTCGTTGGATCCATATAAATGCCTACCCCTGATAAAAAAAAAACTCCAAAATGATGTGTAAAGTCTTGTGTAATCGAAAATCGATTTTTTATATCGATATCTTTTTTTTTTGTTTATTTAAAAATAAATATGTGTGTAGTGTAGCATTTTCATTCAATCAGTGCAATGGATGGATTGATTGATATTTGATAGCGTAACAATTATTCTCGACGACTACATGACGTCCGAATGTGATTGAAATACAATTAATTACTATACGCTTAAGGCTGCCGCATTTTGCAATCATGTGAAACTTCACTAATTAGCACTGACAACGAGTTATGTGGACAGAAAAAAAAGTGAAGGTATGCAAAAAAGGGTCGACGACCAAAATAAAAACCAGTAATAAAAACATATCTGGTTTGATATTAACTCGCAGATTTGTTCTTAAAAAAAATTGCTGATGTTACATTTGAATTAAAGTTTGAATTAAAAAATCACTGATTTCTGAGAACTTGTGAATGGTTGCTTTTAGGATGAATAATTCGTGGGAATGTGCCTTTGACAGAGGATTGTATGATGATTATTTAAAGGTTGAAGCTGTTTATTTAGCAATGAGTAATGAAAAGCATTGTTATCTCTTGTTGACATATTTTATTCTGCGCACATAATGGACCAGTACAAAATTAAAGTTTTATACAAGAAAATCTTTAAAATTTTACTAAGAGTTTGCAAAACCGCAAAATAATGGAGTTTCATTTTTGACAGCTTATGCATTGCTAGAAGTCATGCTTCACAGAATGAAATACAACATTTTAGTTTCGGGAATTCTGTTGAGATTTCTGACGAGTACCTACTTCTGGCGATCAGGAAAAATTTGTCATTCATCTATCAGACTACATAGCCAAACTGCAGTCCAATTTTTTAAATAAGGGATAAGTCGTAGCTTCATTCATCATTTAAAAATTTGATTTTCATTAAAACTTGTTTTAAATCCAATTTTTGTATTTTACTGATTGAAGTCGTTTTCAATGAAATCGGGTTTTTGATCCCAGTATTTGGAACAGAATCGTTTCACTGAATGTGTTCGATTCTCACTTCTTGTTCTCATCTGTCAAATTCATTTGTAACACTCTAAATTTAAAATTGGATTTTCTATAACAAAAATATGTGTTTAATGACCATTTCAATGATTAATCTGTCAGTGAATGAAAAGATGAAACAATCCATTGATTTGTGTTTCAATGATGCATTTCCCACATCAATCATCTGACATCTCAGCTGTCAAAAGATCTTTAAATATTATTGTTTTGGATCCGCTAGCGAACTTTTTAAGTTAAAGTACTTTGTATAAAGAAAAACTATTTTTTTCTGAACTTTGCGTAAACAGTTTACTTTTAAAGAAACTTGCAAGAAATGTTAGTTTACGCTTATGCGCCACGCCAGTTTTAAAAATTCATGACAGTTCAACAAAAGTTGTTTGGGTACCAACTCCATCTTGTTTTTGAAGTTCATTTCCAATTTAAGCTTTCTCCTTAGGTGGAAAATATTAAACGTTTAGAAACTAACATATACATATTTTTTAGGAATGCAATAAACCACTCCTTAACTTTTATTTACATTCACGGTGTACCTAATGTCTACTTAGAAAACGCTTATCGGTAAGACTTGTTTTTTAATGTAAAACTTACACTTTTATTTTTTAAACATGCAAGTATACAGTTTAGGGTTAAACAATACAAATTCCTTTAAATATTCCAACCCTTTTAATTTCAAATATAAAAACAAAAAAAAACATTTATTCGACTATCACGTGGGAGTATAATCGCTCATAGATTAGGCGCGAATAAATTTTAACGATTTCAAGACAACAAAATAAATTATGCCGAGATGTGTGTAATTTCATAAACAAACAATAAAATAAAAAAATAAAAATATGAGCAAAAAGACTAAGGAGCTCTCAAATTTATGGCATTTAAATGAATTCACGTGATAATGGAATTAATTAGACAAAACGAATTTACACACACGGCTGATTTTATACGAAGTAAATTATTTCAGCACGCACACAATAAGACACAAAAAAATAAAACGATTAAAAATATTTCACATAAAAATTCTTTAAGATTAATCAAAAGTAATTTAATTAAATTCAGCTACAATAAAGCTTTTCTTTGATGAAATTAGTCGATATAATTTAAAAACGAGGGGAAAAGTATATAATTCGATAAGAAAGTATGTCGTTTGTTAATCTTTTACACCTTTTTACAAGGTGTTATGTGCGTTTCTTTAAACTTTTAACGATAAATTGATTATATTTTCAAATGAAATTCAAAACACTGAAGGGCCGAACAAAAAACCTGTGCCTGACGTTGGCTAGGAAAAAGAATAAGGCAGGGAAAGGCGAAAGTGAATATGATCCCACTCTCCATCAATCGATTTGAAGAGATTAGATAATCGAAACTTTGAGGAGAGTCCAATATGTTTGGCGTCCGCTCAGGCAATAAGCCTATCGTCTTTTCTTCTTAAGATTTTTGACTCCACAAAGTGACCAGCCTGGAATTCACCTAGGCAATCTTTCCGAAATAGAGGGGTGTTCAATATCTATACTGAGAGTATTTCAACTAGAAATGCTCTAGAATCAATAAAAAATGAACCAAATTTGGGGAACTGGATTGACTGAATGCTTCAAACTAGACCGAATCCTAAATGCAGAATTGGGTGGTGGCACACTTCAAGTTGAGACTTGAAGAAGAATGGCATAAGTGAAGTATAGTGGAAACTGATTTAAGCACTACATATGGAGTCTGGATTAAGAGAGATCTTTTAAAAACTCAAAACAAACACCATAACCCTCACCGCAGAAAGTACCACAGTCCAATTATTTAAAAACCAAAAATACTGTCTCTTTTCAAGTCCGAAAGTTTCTTTTTGAAGTATTTCTGGCACTTTAAGATTTTATTGACAATGTTTTTCATTTATGTTAATAAAAATTCACCCTTAAAATGTATCGAACAGCTGAAATAAAATCCATAGAATCCCTTTAAATATAAATAAAATACTGTGAACATATAAAAAAACGTTTATCGTAAATACTTCCCCCTATACTCTTAAAAAAAAACAACAATCCCAAATGAATTCAATTGAAAAAAAATCAACTTCAGTTCAGCTGCAGTAAAAAATTAGATAGATATTGGTTCTTCCTTTTTTTGTTTGCTCTGTAGAATATAAAATGCTAAATTGAAATACAGATATAGAAACATGATTCAGGAATTAAAACAACTACAAAGACTTAAAAAAAAAAATAAATCCTGCATCGCCCCAAATTAAACTCACATTTCATCGAAATTTACATCGCGAAAGATTAAAATGGGAAACAAATAGCTTTGCTAACATTTAGTTTCCGCCAGCGCAGCGCCAGCGGGTGTGTGGACCTTTTGCTCCTTTACCGCCCTCAAAAAAAAAAAAAAAAAAAAAAAAAACAAAAAAAAAAAAAAATCAGAAACTCCCCGGAAGCAAACAAAAAATTACGTGAACACAACACTCGGCTAAATGAACAAAACACGAAAAAAATCTCCAAAATGCAAATCCAGGGAAAATAAAATCGATGGGTATCAGTCTCTGGCAATATTTCGTTGAAATTCATGAAACCTCGAAAAAAATAAAGGCAAATTGCAACATCACCGTGCGCTATCCTTTTTTGTGTGTTACGGAACATTCAATAGTACACAGGTACCGTCGCCGTACCTATATTCCTATATTTTTAACCCGAGGGTAGTTTTTTATCTTCATAAAAGATTACAGGATTTTATATCATGAGCCTGTCTGCACACAATAATTTGTTAAAAAGAAAAATATACAAAAGAATTCGCCCCCACCCCCTCGACTCAGTGAATGAAAGATAGGATGACAGGATTAACGTAGATTATACAACTCGTTCCTTAATGTAAGGACTCATGTAAATTTGAATTGTATAACATTATTCATTTCCTACATCCTGCGAAGAGCAATATTTTAAGAAAATGCGTAGGCCGTAGGTAGTGTATAATACGAACAAAGCTGAAGGGGTGAATGAATAACGTAATGAGACATTTATTTGATATTTACATATTTTATCGATTTGGCAACACTCACGGCAGTTTATTTTGAGATATTTTCGGTCGCAAATGCTGCCAATTTAGAGAGACAAAGAAAAATAGGTCTCGCTTTTACGTGCAAAAACTGACGTGCGATAAGGTTGAAAGAGTTACATACGTTATCATTTGTCTAAAAAAAATATGAGCAAAATTGTGAACTGGCACATTCAGCTAAGCCTTCTCTTTTCAAATATATCTTTGTCCCCATTTACCCAGGAATGGCATAATGGCTGAGTTTTTAATAGTGGCATTACCTACAATTTTACACTTACATGTTATATTTTTCGGCAATCCACACAGAGATGGCGTAACGGGAGCAAGTTGCAGAGTCTTTCAATTCTAGTTAATTGAATGTAAGGGTTGTAAATTTGTTGTGAGCTCTGTCAAGCTTTATTAACAAAAACAAAACTTAAAATCTGTAATAAGAAGCTAAACGTGTTCACCATTTTGAGTTCTAACTGCGAAAAGTCCGTTTAAAAAAATTGGCATTTTGATGTAAGGAAATAAAATGTTCCACATACGCCCTAGTGTTCAGTGGAATGAAAAAAATCTAGATATGATCAAACAATATTATTACAGTGAATTGTGGTTATGTTAGAGTATTTAATATTTAGATTAAACTAGAGAGGCTTGAAATTTGACGTAGGTAGGGTCAGTGAGGTGCATATTGTATATGACAAGGAGAAAGTTGGTTGTAAGGTGGTACATTCTTTTTTAGGCGTTATTTGATATAATTTGTACAACTCTCCCCTATTAAATCTGAATATTGGAGTTAACTCCCCCCCCCGGCTAAACGGAGGGGAATAGAATCCCTACCCTTACGATTTTTTCTTGTTTTAACCCAATCTCTTTCTATAGCTTTTTGGTGCACCTTATACCTTTCAGATGGCTGCCAAGACCAGCACAAAATTCACTACAAAGTTTCTTATTCACACGTATGTCTCTATTCTTAGTTGGCAGAAAGATACAAATATAAAAAAAATTTAACACTGGATTGGATAAACTTGACATTGTGGGTATACTGTTAATAGCGATTGTTGTGAGTCAGGGTTCCATGGGGGAGTTACTTTGGGAAAGTAGGAGGGATAAGTGGAAGCGGCACAGAACCACCTCCAATTCCATCGAGCAAAGCAGAGCAACGACAAACATGCCACCGCCCTTCTATACTTCCCCAAAGTAGGTCCCCCGTGTAACCCTGACTCACAACACAAGATAGTTAAGACAATATAATTTCTTACCATTTTTGTAAAATTTGTCCTTTTTTTTTTTAGACCGAGCTCAATATAACTGGTACTGGTGATGGTGAAGGCAGGCAATAATCGGCGCAGCGCGGTGTCGGGGCTGACCGCAGAAGTTTTTTATTTTTACATTGGACTTTTTTGCAGGGGATAGTTTTATCAAAATAAAGTAGACATTTCGCAACCAAAAGCAGCTAAATTATAATTAATATGCGAACCGTGGATTATAATTATTGCAAATTGACAATTTTTAAAATCTCCTGAAAGTTTCCATAACTAAATTGTAAGAAAGCTACATTATTATTAAAAAAGCATCAAGTTTTTGCAACTCAACCTAGAATGATTTTATTTGTTTAAGTTAAATTTAATTTAAGTGTATGTGGCTAGTGTGTATAACAGTTTCGTTAGCTCCGATTTCAATCAAGTTTTCGGCGAATTAAAAATCCCAAGTAACAAAATATTCACGATTTATTTGGCTAAGGGTATATAATTGGTAAAATATTGTTCTTTCTTACATTATTTTTTGGATCGTTTCTGAGAAAAAACAACATGATTCCTATGAACTGTTATACAGAAGTAAGAATAAAGGAATTTGTTCGAAGAAAATGTCTTACCCAATGTCTTATCATCAAAATAAATAATACAACAAAGATAATGATAAGCTTATCCCATTTTCATTAAGTTTCTTTTCTTTGGATTTTGTAATTTAAAACGTATTCGAAGTAAAAACTTTAAATTTGACAAACACTTTTTCTAAATAGCACAAAATCTGGAAAATATTTAAATAGGAGCCCGAAATTTAAAGTTTTCATTACCTGATTTAATGTGGATGGAATATGTTTTTCCTTTTTCTAACTGTATTGTTATTTCAAAGAAAAATATATTATAAACTAACGTTTCCATGTCGTCAATGGATATACTATAACCAAACAAAATTCTTATTATAAATATTCTTGGCACGTTCCAAAATAACTTTTAATTAAAAAAAACCGTTTTTAATGCAACTTCTTAATGCACGACAATCAACAATAATGCAATTAATAAACTGGACCACAAAGGCGCACCAGCTTCACATAAATAGACACATCCAATTGAAGTCCACCGCAACTATAGATGCAGCCGCGTCTAAAGGAGTGCCACACTGTATCTATGCACATTGCATTTTTTTTTTTATAAATTACAACCCAATGCCCTAGAAACTGTTTGCATATTGTAAATTAAAATGATAAAACCTACTTGTGCAACACACAGCACAGCAAGTACCTATACCTACAACTAAACATATATTTTTGTGAGAGAAAAATCTTACATAATATGCATCTGAACAGTGAATATAGTATCTTTATTATAATTTTCAATAAAATCTACTGAAAAAAAAACCACAAAACTTCCTCGTGAATGTATCTTTGGTTTCCCACAAACCATCAAACCTCGAGATATACAATGAGTTAACGTCATTTGCACATCAAGACTTATAAAATCATTTAAAAAGATACACTTGACTAAAATTACCATTCATTGTAAATTGAGAGATACAAGATTGATTTCCACACAATTCAAAATTGTTTTGTTTATGGTTTCTTGCTGCGAAAAGAAAAGTTATTGACACTTTAATCACTTTCACTTTGATTTATTATACTTTGTATCTGATCCGTCTCTGAGATGCGTTTACAACACAAAATTCAAACTCTCGACAACGGACGCGACGACGTGGTGTATAAACTGATCAACAACAGCTATCGATCTTAACTGAACTGAAGATACAAAAGTATCTATTAAACAACTTGTATAATTATACAAATTAAGATTCGCTACCACGTATATCCAACGAGTCTAAGGGACAACAACAATCCGACACGACACGGTGTATAATGCCTAATCACTTTGGTATGCCAAAAGCAAAATGTAAACAAAAATTAATAAGCAAACAAATTCAAATTCACTTAACGTGTTAAGTCAACCCAGCCCCTTTGCCTTTGGATTGGATGGGATATTTGAATGTCTTGAGCTTTTTTTGCAGTTTCAGTCAGTCTGCGTCTCTGTCAAGTTTCACTTGTTTTATTTAGCATGTAAAAGTCGTTAGCACTTTGTAGCAGTAGTGAAACTGATGAATGCAATCGCAAATATATGCGCGAGCAGGCAACGACTAACTAACTTGTACTGATAGATACTTTACCGGCGGACGGAGACTACCTATAAGATACTCGCGCACATCGTGTTTCGTGGATCGGCAGTGAATTGGTGCGATGTCGTCTGCTATGCTCTGGCTTTTCGGTCTCCAATTCCAACCAAGCTTGTCGTCTCCCCACTTTGTGCTTAGAGTAGATCGCGATGGCGTGGCGGCTAGATGCGAAATGAACAAGGCCTCTCTGTCAATTAACCTGGGATATCCCAACTTCCCAACTAATTGCAAATAAATGACGACACCATGAGCAGGGCTGCACTTTGTGTGTGAATTCAAGGCGCCCTAAAGTGAAGTGATGTTCGCTTAATCACTTTTTTTGTATTCAAAAGCTTTCTTTTTTAAGACTTTTTCATATAGCTAACGGAAATTTATTTTGAAGAAGACAATGCATATGTTAAAAGAACCTGAATTGCTTAAGAAATCAGAAAAGTGGAGGATTTAGTTACATTCAGTCAGTTCGTCACGATATATTTGTAACATGGCATCATAAGCAGTTTTAGTAAGATCAGCTCTAATATCTTTTTAAATCAAGTATCCTAGTTAGTTAAAGTTGGTCACTTTTTAAGAGCGGTAACAAGTGCCTTATCGTCCTCAGTAAAAATATCACAAAAAAAAAACTTATCCTGCGCATTGAATGTCTAAATTCTGGAGGTTTTTACGTTGTGTAAAACAACGAGTCCAAAACTTATTAAAATGCAATGTTTAAGTTAAAAAGGGAACTTGAAAATGTTCTGATAATGATTAAGTTTTGTTTTAGAAGTCAGTACCCCGTGGCGTTGTGGTATCCGATTGCGACGCCAAACTGTCTGGGTTAGATCCCAGACTCCACCTTTTTACTTGCTCTATAGGGCAAGTATTGGTTTCGTGCAGAAAAAAAAAATCGAGGTTTTAATCAAACATGACATTACGATGATAGAGAAGCCCAAAAAAGTGGTTTTCGCCATACCGTCCGTCGGTCTGTCTGTGCGTCTGTGCGGATGTGCGCTTTTTCATGTCATGTTACAGCCTAAACGGCTTGACGGATTTTCTTTAAAGTTGGTATATAGCAGTTTGAAGAAAAACCATTGTCGAGGTTTTTTTTATTTCGTTTTAGCCCGGCTTAAACTGGTGCCTTTCGAATAACGGTTTTTTTCATTTTAAATTTGCTCGAAAACGGCTCTAACGATTTTGATTAAACTTAAAATTTAGCTAACTTTAAGCATTTCTAACAAAACTGCGTTTTTTGTTTTTGGCTCAAATGGTCGTAACGAAAATTAGGTTTTAACGGCTCTTTTTCAAATAGCCATAAGTTCACAACGGCTTGATTGAATCAACACAAATTTTGATTGACATAGTTTTTCATAGTGTTCTATAGGATGGTTTAGTAAATTTTTCACTGAAGCATTTCTAAACGGTGGCTTCCATACAACGAGCCGTTGAGTTTTAGCCAACTTTTTTTTTGGTTTTTTCTAATTTTCTCGAAAACGGCTCCTCCGATTTTTATGAAACTTTGTATGTAACATACATAGAATACTTCAAACAAAACTGCATTTTTAGTTTTTGGCTATACATGATAATAGCGGAAATTGCTTTTAGCAGTATTATTAATTTGGCCATAAGTGGACATTTGTATCATTTGTAACACCCAAAAGATAACGTCTTAATTTTAAATATTAAAGGTTTCTTAACGTTAGCTCCCGTATATCGGTTTCTCCAGTTTCAGTCAAATTTTTTTAGGTTTTACCAAATTTTTCAAAATTGAGTTGTTCTCATTGATCGTACTATTGCACCCACAGAGCAAGTACGTGCGAACCAGTCGTGCATTTTATTTAATTTTTGGGTTACTGCCTCTGGCGAGGATGTGACAAATTATTATCCAAGAGTGTCATGAAAAAGTGCTACTCTGTTAGCCGTTGGGAACGGACAGAATGAGAGTGTAAGTCACAGACCCGGCTACGCTTGGACCAGTTGTTTCAAGAAGTTTTTTTTTTTGCTTAAAAGGCAAATGGGAACACCAAACAAGAATAGACATAGACACTCTGATCGACTTTCTTTCCATGCTTGAAAGCGCGTCTTGTACTGAACCAAATTCAAGTCGAATCAAATGTGTCCAGTTTGGTTTTTCTTTATTTGGCGAAAACATCATAAATTGTTTTCGTCATAGATTCAGAAAGCTTAAGAAGCGACGTACAGCTTAGTTGGCAAAATGGTGGTATGAGTCAGGAGCTTATATAATAACAGTTTTTTGGCACAGATTACGTGACATGTGTACTTACAATTTGTACAGATTGTATTGGGATGTGGTCGGTCAGGTTTGTGAATAATCTGCCGGAAAGTTCCCTACATAAATCAATCTGACCAAACTGCAGACTTCAAGCTACCTGGGATCTGGACAGGTTGCTGGTTGGTAAGGTTACATTTGATGAATCAAAGGGTTCGTTCAGCTAACGGGTTGGCTTAGCACTTCTCCAAGAATGATATCCCGTCACTAAGGCAAGATGTATGGGTTTTAGAATCAATTTTGATTGCTTTATTCAAAGGAGTTCTTGCAAAGGTAAGTGCTTAAAATGAATGAATCAACTGGGATATTCACCCTCAGACGAAAAAGATTTGTTATGTCAGAGAGGATGTCCAGTTTTCTGGTCAGTTGGAGCTCCAGGAAGGATCATATCTTGCCAGCTTGGCAGGTCGTATAGTTCCCAAGTATTACTCCGATTAGCCAATAAAAAGAGGAGTTGGATAGTGGTCACATTTTCTGAACAAGGAAATCTTAACCAAATTTCTTTTGATTATCGATTGTGACGTCATTCTTTGCATAGTTTTTTTTTACCGGAAAATTCTTATTTAATATTTTGTTACTATTAATATTCATGAGATAACAATTTTACTGAAATACTAAGTTTATTGGTCGCAAATTTTTATCTGCGTGTCTTCTAAAAATAGTTTCAGAATTAATGGCACGCAAAAAAAAGTTTGTGAGCTTAAAAAACTTTCTTATTCCATCGTTATTACATCAGAAGCCTCAATCCTTCTATAAGATGTGTCATATCTTAAAGATTGAATTTTGTTGACTTTTATTAAAGCAACATCACATGTCGTAGTAAATAAAAATAAGATTACATTCTGGAAATAGCTTGAATCGATTTACCATTTATTACTGTCAAAATCGCGTGTAAATGCCTGCCAGTATTTTTATTACAAATATTTGGCAAGGTATACGTACACAAAAAATACTCCTAGAGTTGTGATTTATCTTTAGTTTTGTGTGCAATTTCATCATGAATAAACTGTCACCTGAACAACGCATGCAATTTATTTAGTTTGAAAAACATGGAACGCATCGCGCATTGCGTTCATTTTTCGGTCACTTTTAGTTGAATGACTACGTCAATAAGCAAAACTGCATCGTTTGGAGTGTAGATAATCCTCACGCCATGTTGAGACGCTTCCGCCGTCACATCAAAAAAAAAAAAAAACTCACAGTTTGGTGTGGTTTATGATCTGTTTGATGCATATAATGGTCCTTATGGCTATAGAATTGACGGAGAACTTTATAGAGCCATAACCAATAAATTTTTCGTTTGTTGAGGGCATAATTTCGCGTTTTCAACCTAAAGTTGGCCTCTAAATCGTTCGATCTAGCACCGGAACACTAGCTCTGTTTTATTTCATGCTATAGTTCTATACCTCTAAAAAAACACCCTTTATAATGGAACCAGTTCGAGATTTCGTCTTTAAAAGGAACTTTTTAATTTTTTTTTGATAAAATAATAAAAGTTATTGGCTTAGCATTTTACCCTCCGTCAAATAATGACAACCTGCCAAACAGTTATCACTTAACAAAAGAGTTGCCAACATGTCTGTACAAGAGGATATCCAAAACCGCAAGGAATTGGTAGCAAATCTAACAACTTGCTATTCGCTAAAGGGTCCATAGCATGGCGAAATGTCGATATTTTTTCACTTTGATACTATATCATTATCTATTTCCAATATTTTGACAAAACATACATATTGCCAGAAGACTGTACAAAAAAGGAAAAAATTGTAAACATAACTCCTGTACCTATGCACAACATACTCCAAATCCTCTCCTGATCACACAAATATATAGCATATAGACATTTTATTTTTTTCTGCCACGATAATAATAATTGTAACCCACAAATCAGCCGGATGACTCGACTTGAGACTTTTCATTCTTAACTGTTTAATTGCGCACATAATTCCGTGGAAAGTGGAAACGTTGTTAAGTGCGTTGCTTATTGCTGTCCGTCCGTCTTGACCGAGCTCCGAGCCAGTATAGCTATAAACTACGAACGTATCCAATTTAATCCAAAACCAACCTCAAACTCTCTCACACCATATTATGGGCTTATCTTTCGGATTAAGATGGTAACTGGTTAACAAAAAACTGCGCTCGCAGTAAAAAGTACGTGAGACTATTATGCATATACCGGGCAGGTGAAATTGTATCTTTTTTTTATCGTTTTTAAAGGTAAATACTAAATAAATGTGCGCAAGTGCGCAGTTTTGTTGTTGTTGTATTTGTAAGAAAAGATTATAGTAAAAGTATCGCTTAGTTGTGAGTGCACCGACTCCGACACGCAGCTGGGGCTTATGGGTATAATTTTTTTTTTGAATTTTTTTTTGTACATTGCGGTGTGTCTCGAAGATTGTCCGAAGCGAACGAACGTTGAAAAAGGTTGGGCAGAGGTAGAGTGGATACTGAGTTCTGGAAGAGGTCTGCCTCTTCCTGTCTAATGAAATCGAGAAAGTTGTTGAACGTTATTATTATCTGAAAGAGCACAGTGCATGTCAGTTTTTTCATTTATTTTTAATTTTTTTATAAAAAAGATATGTCTTTGTTTTAATTTTTTTAATGAACTATGCTGGAGATGAAAGCTAGAGGCTTTGAAATGAGGCTGCGGTTGACCGGCATGTAGGGCTATGCTTTTTCAAGATACCACAGTGTGACACACAAGTTAGCTGTTTCAACTTGTAACTTTAACTTTACTCCAGGATAACATTAACGTTAACATGACAGCATGTCATTTTAACGAGACTCATATCTTGTCATATAGATACTCGAAACAAAATATTCAACTGTCAGGTTGTCATTTGAAGAGTTCTGTTCGATTTGAGTTTTAAGATTGCACGGATTCATAAAAAAATAAAAAGATAGGTTGAAACTTCAAAAAACTAAAAAAAAAAATTGTATATTCAAGAAACACCCAACATTCAACGTGTCATAAAAATATAATTTGAAGTTTCAGAGAACACCTTGGATGCATTTGCTGAATGATACCAGCGACGCACTATCAAAGCAGATCTTTGAATGAACGAATGAATCCTCAAGGCGAAAGATTTTGTGAAAGTGCAAACCGAAATTGGAGGTCCACTGTTATGAAGGTGGCTTAGTCCTGTAACATGGAATCAAACGGCTTGTAAGGATGTATTTTTCTCGGCAAGTTTTACCCTTAAGTTTTGTTTAATTCCACACAAATGACCAGTAACAGGTATTGGCATAAGGAACAACATCGTAGCAGTAAAGCATACTAACCCAAACTCCACGGGGCACTACAACGCCTGTTACAATTCTTGGGGAATCTGTTCTAAGTACCTACTTGCAAAACTCAAATAATATCCTTGCAATTTCGCATGGGTGCAGCCATCTTGGATTGAACTAAAATACCGCATGAACACCGGTGCTAGTCAGTGTCGCCATACATTTATTTTTAATAAGATATTATACGCTCGTTCCCTCTGGTGTGAACTTTTGGCTATCCTTTTTTATCATGCCTTACTTAAACATCTTTAAAAAAACTGTACCTTCATTCATAGCTGGGAAGATATTTTGCCAACATTGAAGTTTCTTGCGTCAAGGAACTTCAATTTTATCAAACTCAAATAAATTTGTAAACTTTTTCCTGCCACTTCTACATTATCTGCCTGGGCCACAAATAAACTTATCAACTTACACCCTCTCTTGTCCAACAGAGTGTCTTTAGCTCTTCTTTAGCTCTTGACTTTATCACTTCCTCAAGTGTCATACACTCGGAAGCACTTAATTCCCTGTGTGTCTGTCTGATTGTCTTGTCAAACTAAATTCTGTGTCTACAAGTTGAAGAACATACATATACGAGTAGATATCCACTCGAGTAAATCACAGAGCGCTTTAGATTTCATTATGCAAACAATTTAGGGTTAAACTTTCTGCAAATACAAGAAAGAAAGAACAAAAAAACAATCCTCCTTGAATTCTTCTTCCGCAATCCAATCCAACAACGGAATATTCGTTGTCGTTCCTAACCTACAACACAAGAAGCATAATCATCATCATCATGTTCGCAGGGAGTCAACTCGTATCAACATTGGATGAATGAGTCCTCCTTCTGATGACTTTCTTCCCATCGATATCGGATATCAGAAATATCTTTGATTAAATTTTCCATTGTGTATGGATATGGATAGGGAGAGTAGAACGTCTAGATATGTGATGTGGGGGAAAGGGGGACAATGGAGAAAGACACTAATAATAATTGCCATGAGAATCACCTCTCCATCATTGAATTCATCTCGCTACCATAGGGATTTCCTGAGCTCCATTGATAGTCATCCACTCTTTTTTGTGTGTGTTGTAATGTGATGAAGACGACCGACCGACAATGAGATAGAAAAAATGACAAGGAAAATGGTTGGTTATGCGCCATGCTAGGCGGCTGAAATTGGGAGAAATGGGGAATTCACAGTTGAATTGGGTAAAAATGCATGATGAAATTATCATTATCATTATCATGATTGTTGTTGTTGTTGTTAGTGTTATGGTTATTTCTATATTAGATCCATCATGACCATGACCAGAGAGTTAAGGTCAAGCACGTTCGATATGGTTGATAGCATATACACGTTTTCCATATTTTCTTTTGTAATACTAGTACCACGGAAGACATTGAATGTGAACTTGATGAGAAGCATGATGATTGTGAGAAAGTTGAGGTTGATAATGAGATTTGCTTAAACGGAGATTATGTTTGCTTATTAATATTGAACTACTTACTGGATTCCAAAAGGAAAGGACAAGCTTTGTCTTAGGAGCAATGAAAAAATGGAATATTTGATAAACCGTTATTTAATAAATGCTTTAGGGTTTACGAAAGCTGAACAAAAATTGGAAAAATTGATCTCTTAAGTTGTTTAAAGTACTTTTTGCTAAATCAGTCTTCTTCGCTGATGTTTGCCAGATTATAATGGGTTTAAGGCTAAGCTATAGTAAATAATAAATTCGAAAAAAAAACTAGTTGAGGAACAATTTTTTTTTCAAACAAATGAGTAAGTTAGTGTTGGAAAGTGTCAAATCATACTACCAACTAGATGAAAAAATTTAGTTATGGATTGATGAAGCTGATACGGAAATAAGAAAGAAGAAAGCGGCTTTCAAAGCCTGGTCAAAGTGTCGCTCTGATCATATAGCAACAAATCAAAAGGCACGCCTGGAAGTGGAATACAGAAGCTGCTATAAAAAAGGGGAGAAGAAGTGTGTAGGAATTCAAGCAAAAAGTGAGGTGAGCATGTAAAGGGAGCTGGATAGAAATCCTCTCCTGTTGCTGACGCAAGCCAAGCTTTTTAAAAACTACGACGAAACACTATGATAAGTGCCTAAACAGGGGGGTATTAACTTGAATTTTGTGTACTGAGAAATGTCATTAAAATTTCATGAAAAAAGTTCCGAACTTTGTTTGAAATTGAACTTGCATCATGGGAGTTTTGATTACCAACATGAACGTTTTCAAAAATTTCTTTGTCGAATGCGCACAATATTGATCCTCAATACCGATATTAAACCAATTTATTGAAAACAAATCCGAAATAGTTTTTCTCTAAAAAAAAGTCGGATTTTGTATGAACCATTTTCAAAGTTTTAAAAAACAGGGAGGGTGGGTTCTTTTGCGTTTGTTTTTGTCAAATCCACCAACAGAAAAAAGTCAGAAAGATTTTTAATGTGGATTGATCAACTTTAAATAGAGCTAGGAGCTATAAGGCTTTTAAGACCTTAGATAGTAAAAGGCAAAAATAACCAACTTCTGGCCAATTTTTTTTAGCTAAGACTGATATCCATTAAGAGTGATTCACACAGGTAGACCAACTACTATTTTGAACATCTTATTTTATCTTGAAGGCCACTCTGTTTAGAGAACTACAGGACACATTTCCACTATGGAAAACAATGAAAAATGAAAATAAATTTAAAGCTTTGCCTTAACCCAACCCTAAGGTGCTAAAACAGTGCTTAAAACCCTGCAGAAACCTTGAACAGAAACAAAGAAACCCTTTCAACTGCACAGGTTTAATTTTAGAATTCTTAATGACCTACTTCCTATATATTCCCAAATATATATGCCTACAAACATTTTAAAGGATAATTCATATAGGGCACTTGAATTCCATAATGATGAGAGTGCAATATTCAAATGCACGAACAGGTAGGCAGGGCACCTAAATTACACAACCGAACCGCAACAAATAAATTTATTCAAAAATAATATTTTACTAACTTGATCTCCTTGTTCCGTAAACAATTGGAATGGCCGCCTCTATTGCATGCTTATTAGCTAAATATGCGTTCCTTTGATCAGGCAACGGTGTGTAAGGTAAACCATTTGCATTCGTCCGAATAATATAATTATTATGATGTGCTGTTGCCGCACTAGCACCATTATTTGTTGTTCTTGTTGTTGTTGCAACACCAATACCATTATTATCACTAAAACTACCACCACTTGCAGCACTATTTGTGTTGTTGTCACGACTGATCCACAAAATTTTACCACAATTACCAATATCACAATCATAACCAGAACCACTGCTGCGTCTCCTCTGATTTGTTGTTGTTGGTGTCATATATTCATTTGCCACACCACCACCACTAGCACCAGATTGGTTAGAGTAATTATTATAGCCACCAATTGTAGTTCCATTAATACCGTTACTATCACCATTTACAGTAGTAGCAGCAGAAGCAGCACTTAAAAGATTGCTGCAACTTCGATGGTGCATCGGCTTTGGTGTTTTTCGATGATGATGATGATGTTGGTGCTGTTGATGCTGATGCTGGGTTTGAGGTATTACACTATCTTGCAACTGCACCTGCTGATGTTGTTGTGGTGCCACACTGGTCCTCCGATTCAATGTGCCCAGGCTTCGACTATGGCTCATAGAGCCACCTCCATTTCGATTTTGATAAATCTGTGCATTGTTATTGGCATCCAATGGATGTTGCTTTCCATGCCAGTAGTTTTTGCTACTATTCCCGAGAGTCGAACTCTGATGATAGTGATGTTGATGGTGGCCAATATCAATAGCACTCTCGCGGTGGTTGCTACCATTACTTCCACCACCTTCATCGTAGTATTCCCGGTATGCTTCCGGATTAGTGTAAAACGATGCCGGGATGTAATCCGAATTTGGAAAACTTTTTCGATACATTTTTTTTTTGTAACAACGACTCGTGAAAGATTTTTTCGCTTCGAGGCGAATTTAATAGCGAATCGGTTAGTTAGCTGGCGTTAGCGAATAAAAAAAACCCGATGTGACCGCACTGATTTCTCAACCTACATTGGACTCAGTAGACAACGCTGGTGTTGGCTGCTTTGAAAATGGAATGAAAGTTGGAAACAAACATCAATAGTTGCGGTTTTTTTGTTTTTGTATCTAGATACTTTTTTGTTTCGTTTGTTGTTTTGTGTGTAGTTCTTCCACACCTGGTGTTGGTGTGGTGTGGCAGCTTTGAAGACGAAAAGTTCTTAGCTTCTTCCGCGACGACAATTGTCTTGTTTGGTAAATAATATGCCACTTGCTTTGCGGTTAATGGTTTTGAATGAAAGACACTTGCACGCGTTGCACCTCCAGCACCATCAGAAGCAAAGACGTCAACTTGCTTCTTGTTTTCGTCAACAACAACAACCAACACAAACAATCACTTTACAACCCTTTCGACCACATCAATATACGTTGCGTCTGCCTTCAACTAAGCCAATTAGGACGAATTCGATTTCATAACTAATTGGATTATCGAATCCGCAGTAAAATCTGGAAGGCTATTGAATTCCAAACACGTACTTTGTGTTTATGCAAACAAAACAAAAACTCTTATCGAATACAAGAAACAACCCTTTTCAAGGGGTTCGGTCGGTTGGTTGGTCTTCTTCGTTAAATTCCTTGTCTTTTTTTTCAAGTTCAAAGATACAATTTTCCGTCCGTCTTTAGCGTTTTGCGAGAGGGTATGTGTGTGGGTGGAGGCTTTGTTTTATAATATTTTGCGACCTAAAGGGATTTTTTTCTTCTTCGGATGACAACTGCGACGGACAAAGGTTTCGCAATAACTGTTTCGTTCTTAGCAAAAGTGGTGAAAGTACTAAGTGGCACAATAGCTGTGACTGCGAGGGGTTGCATGCAAGAAAGCCTCTTCGCAAGGGCTCGCGCTATGCATTAGGGGTTGAAAGTTTCATTGTTGTTGTTGGTGTCGTTTGGGGGGAGAAAGTTTATAGTGGTAACTGGTAAGTCAGTGTTTTTGTCATGGTAACGGGTTTGTTATGTTTTGGGAATTTAGTTCAGAAACCGGCACAACTATATTACAACTACAATGGTTGGGGGTGGTTATTATTGGTTTCAGTGTGGTTAAGTGAGAGTCTTCTTGATTTCTTTTCCCTTTTTTTTTTGGTTAAAACAAAAAAAGCAACAAATGACATAGATTAACTGAATTATGAAGTTTTTTTTTCTGCTTCATAAAATGTTGTTCAAGTGTTGCCATAGAAGAAATTAACTAAAATTGTTTTTTTTTTATTCGAATGAAATTGCATGTTGGCAAGAGAGGAGGGTATACTCGTATAATGGCCATCATAAAGGAAGCCCTGAAAAACAGGGCTATTGTGATGTTTTTGAATTGCTCAAATGACGATGACGATGTTGGCACAATTTTATACTGACCACGGAGGGTAAATAGAAAGTGGAGCATTTATGGGGTGTTATAGCGTTTATTGTGGGTTGATGGAGGGGGGGAGTTGTGTGAATGCGAATTAAATTGACACACTTTGTAGTTGAACAAGTGGAGCTGAATGGTCGTCGTTGTAAGTGGGTTACACTTTTTGTGAATGGAAATTCCAGTTTTCTCCGGGGAATTTCCCAGTAATTTTTTTTAAAGTACGAAATATTTGTTCACTGGTGGAAAAATGTTGTTTTTTAGGATTAGTTTTAAGTGTGATTGATATTGGGGGATTTATGGGACTATGTCGGTGTGTTATACGTTTTTTCGTACAATTTGAGATGTTTCAGTCCTTATCTGTTTAAAAAAGGATTCACACAGTAAAAGCATCTAAGAAAGTTGAGGAAGAAATAAAAAAAGGATACCGATGAATACTGGTTTTAAATCTACGTAATATCGACACTGGAGGTGGGAAATAAAAACGGTCAAAAAATTATACATTCGTGCTGTGCGGCTACAGAAGGAGTCTCTTTATACAACCGCATGTTCGTGTGTAACTAAACTCAAGAGTAAAGCGTTTATAGTTTAGCTAGTATTAGGTACTGGGAAATTTTTCAAGCAAGGAATGCAACTGGCTATTTTGCTAGATTTAAGTTATAGGAAAATACCAACAATGGTCAAGCGAAACAACGCTTTTTTGTTTAAAAAAAAAAGATCAAGGCTTTTCAGGCTATACCGGTCGGTTTGTGTGTATTCAACTTACCAAACAGTTTAAGAAAAAGAACTTAACGCAGAATTTGAATAATTAGCCTTTTTCTGTGTGTTTCTTTCCACCGTAAATAGTAGAAAGTTATTTTCAAAAGTAATGTAGGTACCCTTGACGTCATTTTGTCGTTAAGAAGCTGTTTTCTTAATGCTTAATGACGTTACAAGCGCATATTTATGTATATTTAACATATTGTCTAATGAAAGCTCAAGAGCTCATCCAAGTGCTGCAACAGTTCTTGACCATGTGGATTAAGAAAGCTACCGCCCTAAAAAATCTGTAAAACAATAGCTATCCACTTTTTAGAGTCCTTGATGGGAAACGGAAGAACGTGGCATAGTTAAGCATAGCTAAAGTGCAGTTCTGTTACAGCTTTGTGTGGTTTTACTCATACAATTTCATGGAAAGAAAACGAGGAGTTCAATTGCAGCGCAATTGGCCCAAGTGCAGTCTTACCTTAAGTTAACCCCCAAAACGCGGTTAAAGAATAAATGCCCAAAAATTTAATTCCGGCCATAAGGCTTACAAAATTGGTAACTCATTGCATTTTAGTTTATATTGTTTCATTTTTTTTTTTTAAATTAAATCCGTTATAGTTGGAAAAACAGTAGTTTTTAAATCCCCGCAGAGTTTGATTTAAAGTTGAACATAAAAACGTTTTTAGCCGCTTTTTAACTGATGCACTTTGAAAATCTTCGGATTTGTTCTTCTTAAAAAATTGCACATTTTATTTTAAAGGATCCTGCTTGCACTTTATTTCTACCTTCACAAAAAAAAAAGAATCTATTAACTCACCGAGGTTGTTGGATCCATTATTAAAATCTAAAGGTAAATGTACACCCTTAGTTGGTGGCACCGGTGGTGTCGGTACATCGTCGTCGTCGTCTAAAACACAGGTTCAGGAAAAATTAAAATCAAAAGAACAAAAAAAAGAACAGAAAAAGCAGAAAAATATTTATGTAAAATGAATGTATTTTTTGTTTTTTTTTTATGAAGACTGAATAATTATTTTTGTATGTCACGAGTTGTTGTTGAGTTCAAAATAAAAAAAAATCCAAGAGTTGCATAGCATTCTACGAGTTAAAACCAAACCAAGCGAAATAAAAATGATGCCACAGGCTATGTAAAGCGTTTTGTGTAAAATGGAGCAGACTGTACACCGTCTACCCTCGATATTTTTCCCGTACACAAAAGGAGCAGGATCTATTCGTATAGTACCGTTATGCTGAGCATATCGTTTTTTATTTTTGTACAGTGGGTTAATTAATTAATGTGTTTGAGTATAAGTTAAAAGCGTATTTGTTTAATGAAGCATTAAAGTAATTAAATTTGATATAATATGCAATGATGTTGGGGTCCAAACCAAAGGTATCTTCCATCAAGATGCTTCTCAAATTGATGAATCCTTTCCTTAGAGTCTGTTTGATCAAAAATTGTTTTCAAAATCTTTCATTTCGCAGAAATCTGTAAATTTGCAGAAATAAGTTCATCAAGGACTTGGAATGTCGAGATACCTGTGAGATAGAGTACTTAGCTTAAAGTACTTGATGATACTTAGAGGACTTGTCTTAACTAAAATCACTTGATATTGCTTTAGCTATTTGAAAGTTCTTGAAGTTAGTATTTCTTAATGATTAATAATTATTTACTACTTTTCAATAGTAAGAGTACTTGACAATATTTTACGTACTAACAATTTTTGGCTGTACAAGTGTACATTTCAAATAACTTACGGTCTGTAAACCATTTCACCATACTCAAAGAATCAGCTTGAAATTATTGAGTATCTATACTTCATAATAGTACATACAGAATATGATGCTACCAATTGAAGTACCCAATTGAAGTACTTAAAATATTCCAATAGTACATGGAAAAACTTGATATCAATCATATAACAGCTACCTGATTCAAATTGACTGTATCAGTGAGTACTTCAAAATGAAATATTATTTTAGCGAAAAGTACTTATGATTTGAATTACATCAGTAAAAGTACTTAGCCTTTAAAGAACTTGTCAACAGCTAAGCTTGAAATTTGAATGCCTAGTACTTCGCAGTACTAGAAACAATTCACAAACTTGAACAAAATACTAATACATACAAAGCAAAAGTACTTAATACTTCTTTAAGTACCCGATTGTAGTGCCAGTTTGTACCTGTAGTACAATGGCAATTCTCCCTTACAACAAAGATATCTAAAAGTTTCTGGAATAATAATTGTTCTTGACGAAGATCAATGTACACAGTACAGTAACAGGATGTACTCATAATTCTAATCACCTGCAAGTACCTACATATTGACAAAATCTAGTACTTTTAAGATCAACCTGAAAAGACTACCAAAAGGTGCAAAACAACTGTCACACACTGTGCAGAATAAAGAACTATTTCACCTTTGAATTTGACAGCTGACGCCTTCTTCACTCCACACTGCGATGACTTCTTCAAACCATCGTCACCAGAATCTGGAACATATGTTGCTTTCGGACGATGAATCAAGGGATCAAACTTTTGGTTTGCAAAAAAGTCAAAACGTGGTTTCAAAATCGATATAACTTGGTGTTTTTTCTTTGACTTTGGCGGTGATATCGATCGGGATCGATAACAATGCTCATGATGTTTTGCCTCCTTGATTGGCATTGAATCAGATTTAACTAGCTTTTTCGGTTGTAATGGAGGAGGGGGAGAAGTCGGAAGTGGAGGTGGAGGAGAACGAAGATCATTATCCAAAGGCCTAGGGAATTTATGAGCTATCCAACTGGCAGTGAGATGAGGTGATATGTCTCTTAAATCTGGCGACGAAGTGCCCAAACGTGGTTGTCCCACTGGCGAAGTCCTATCCGGTGATGTCTCGAATATGCACCGAATGCGTTCCACTTCACCAGCATGAAGTGCCGCCTGCGGACGAGCCGGACTGGGGCTGCGGGATTTAATCATCTCCTGCTTCAATGATGCCGTTTTGCTGATGATATCAATATGGGGCATTAAACGGTCTTCCTTGCGCAGAGGCATCCTTTGAATAGGTGAACCGGGCTTACGAACGCGACTCCGACCACGTCCCGACGACTGTCGCACTTCGAATTTCTGTGCAATACATGAAACATCACCAAGTTCATGTTCCCGGACAATCGTCTTAAAGGTGTCTTTTGATCCGTCATTACTGAGTTCCGGATCGCTGCGCACCTTCCGCAGCGGGCTCAACGCAAAAAAATGCTTCTTCTTTTTAGGGCGGCCAAGGCTTTCAAATTTGTCTTTGATCTTTTGAACTTCTCCAGTATTAACACGATGGAGATATGATGTCTCCTTGGATTGAGGTGATATGCTACGAGAACGAAAGAGTGTTTCAAGGTCTTCAAAACTACCAACGCGAGATGCACAAAGAGTCAAGGATGTGCTTTGATTTTGATCCTGATTGGTCTCGTGATACATAGTCTCGTCTGGAGGTGGTGGAGGACGAGGCATAGGAAAATTTATGCGTGAAGATTCTTTTTCGCCAAAGAGGTCTTTAAGATCTGTAACAGACGAACTCATCTCTTGATGGTGATACTTTCCTGATTGAGCTCTAGCCTTGATGTTTGCTTCTATAACACGCATTATCTCGTCTTCATCAGGAGAAGAGTCTTCTCGAGCATGGTAGATAGTTTTTGGTGGTTCTTTGAACTTGCGCTCCTCGAAGTACTGAATTTTTTTCGAGACAGTCTCTTCGGGAGTTTCGATTGTGGTTTCCATGGACAATGAATGCTCTGTTTCAGGAGATTGTTCTTCGGTTGGCGTTTCTGTCTTATTTATCTGATCTTCAGTAGATTTTCTCTTCGGTTTTTGAGGAGCTGGTTTCTTCACTTCAATCAGATCTTTTGGCAATGGCGGTGGAGGAGGAATTTCGTGAGGAGTAATTTTTGCATTTTCAGCTGCGATGGCACCCCTAGTTTCTCGTCCAACTATGTTTGGAGAGCTTGAACGGGCTTTTCCTTGAATCTCCCGGCAGAAATTTTGCGAAAGCCTCTTCTTTTCACTCTCGGTTAGCTCACTTTGAATTTCCCGAGAGCGTCTATCATCAACTTTCTTGCTTGGAATGTGTTTTTCAGAGGCTTCTTTCTTTCGAAGAACTGGTCCAATCAGCTCATCTTTTGATATCGACGAGTTGCATCGAACTTTGAGTGCATTGGCTGGCGTATGTTTGTCAACTGTGATCACGTATTTCTCAGAAACATCGGGCTTTGTCCTTGGTTCGGAAGGGTTGTAGATTTCATTTAGTTGCTGTGTGATCTTCGTAACTTGGTCCTTGGAAAGTGTACTTATAAGACGGTTACTCAAGCAGAGAGGTTTATCTGGCGCAACTTCTGATTTGGTTTTCTTAACACCGTACGATCCACTTTCTGGATTGAATTTGATTTCCATGTTTGATGCAAGATCAGCTACGGAACTTCCTCTCCAATAGGGTTTGTATGTATCTTTCTTAGACTCCAGCTCAAGCCTCTTGTTCTCATCCAACCATTCTTGTTGAATTTTCTTTTCAAAGTTTTCTCTTAAGTCTTCGACGGATTTTTCTTTCGACTTAAGCGATAAATCTCTGTTTCCAACCCATTTCACGTCTTCGACATCTTTCGGTCGGAAGAGGAAGTCTTTTTCTTTTTGGTCTTCCTTGAGCTTGCCTACCAAGTAACTCAACTCCCGCTCGGCCCGTTCGTGAAATCGGATCTTACGCCATTCCTCAAAGTCCAAGGGTTCGCCCTCTTTCCTGATTGGTTTCAGGCTAGTTGCCGATGTGGCCCGCTCCAATTGTCCAACCCTCTCGAGGGTGTTATAAAAACGATTCAGGTCTATGAAACGATCGGAGTTACTGAACCGACAGCTGGGGCTATGGCGCTCAATATAGTCAAGAGAATTAGCACTGTGTGAGAATTCATCGCAGTTATAAAGACTTCTCTTGTTCCGATCATCAGCACTGCTGAGACTGCTTGCACGAATCACTTTTCCAGTCTCACCACGATGGCTGTCTCGAAAGTTCTCGATGCGACGCCTTGACGGAGAACGCATCTCTCTAGTTTGAGGCACACGAATCTCCCGTGTCGGAGAAAATTCCCTCGTGCAGGCTCGACCAGGAGACTCTGGTCTAGCGATGTCACTTACTGGCTTTAAGGATTTCACTGGACGTGGCTCACTTAGACTTCTTTGTTCATACTGCCAGACTAAGTCTTCGGTCCGACCGGAACGATCTCCAAATTCAGAACATTCATCTTCGCTATGGAAGTGCTCAACTGATTCATATTCTTGGATAAAATGTGGCTTGGCCGGAGGACTTAAGCTACGATATGTAATAGTTTTTGAGTCACAAATGGATTTTTTTGGAGGCAATGTCATAGTGTTCCAGTATCGCGTCTTTTCTTGCACCGCAGTTTGATGAGTGGGCTCAATCCGCTTAGGCGAGGTGTCGCGCATGAAGAGATTCTGGAAGAAATGGTTGGTCCGAACAATCTTCTGTTGGTTAGGTATGGCTTTGATTATTTTTTTCTTCATTTCAGGACTCTCTCTGATCTTTTTCAAGACATTACTGTCACTCTTGCTTGAACTTATCGTGATCGGTTTTCTTTTGGGTTTCTCTGATTCTGCTTTTGATGAAGGTCTACTTATCGTTAGTGTCTTTTTTTGTAAAACAGGCTTTGCTTTTGGACCTATGGAGTCCACTGAAAAAGTTGAGCTAGTTCTAGCTAGGCTTACTGTTGAGCAGGTCTTAGCCAAAGGCTTTGAGCTTGTTTTGTCCGACAATTTACTGGATTGGGACTTTGATCTGACAACTGGAGGAGCCTTTATCAACGATCTTGTAGGTGTTGAGGCTTGACTTCGTTTGGGAGAATCTTTTCTCAAGGGACTCGGAACCCTCCGGATGACGTATGTTGAGACATATGATGACATAGCTGGCTTGATCATTGGAAGTACCTTTGGAGCTGATTTGCTTCTTTCAATTGGAATAGCATACGAACGGACTGCTCGTTTAACTTGATCAGGTGACTTAAGCCTCGGATCCCTTAAAATATTGGTACTAGCAGTGAAATCAGTCCGAACCGATGGCAAGGATTCTTCAATACGCTTTTTTTCTTCGGCAAAAGACCGTTCTTTAGAGACACTTCGTCCAAAGGCAACTGGACTTCGACTTGTTGCCCGGAGAGTAGATAGTCTTGACGCATTCCTGACAGGGCTGCAAGAGCTCAAACGGACTGACTGCTGTTTTCGGGAGACTCTTTCATCCCTGATTTTTTCCTCCTTAGCAGTTGTAAGTATGCTCACCACAGCACCAGCTGATTTCGACCTCATCAAAGGCTCCGTTTTAACGGTTTTTCTCAAAGTAATCGTTCCGTATTTGGTGGGCTTTGGTGGCGGTGGTGATATGGCGTCTTTTGATTGAAAACATGCTTCATGGCGGCTTGAATTTGACGAAGTTGGCCGTCGCACCTGCGAGGACGAAATTCTCAAGCCCATACTATTTGTGCGTGTTCGTGATGATTTACGATTAGGTGGCATGGGTGCTTGATGCAATGGAATGAAAGATGGCACATGTTTCGGAAATGGGGCGAACACGTCAATGGGACGTGATATATTCGAGATGGGATAACAAATGAGTTCACCCCGTTCAGCTGCTTGATGATTCTTAGACATAACTAATTCTTTGCTATGAACACGAATCTTGGTCAGTGTGGAAGTGATTGGTAGATATTCGAATTCGGTTTCTGAAACAGGAAATTTTGAAAGGGAGTTTTTTTAGAGAATGTTCAATGTTTTTTTTTGGAAACTCGGGGTGCAATACACAGTGCATACCATTTTTTTTTTTTAATTTTTGGTGAATCACTTTTGAAAAATTTAATTTGGGCACTCTGTGGACTCTGAAAATTAGGTAAGTGTTTTTCTTCGCTTTGCGTTGTGTAAGTGTTTTTGATGTGTTTTTGCGTGGTGATTGTAATGTGTTATTTGATATTTTAGGAATAAATTAAAGAAAATGATAGAAAAGAGTAGTGTTGAAATAATAAAATTAAAAAATTGGAAAAGATGTTGGAAGCGCCTGTCTTAGTTTAAATTTCTTTATAGTTTTTTCAGGTGTCAAAGGACACCTTTATTTCCCAGGTTGAAATAAAATGTCCCATCAAAGACTGAAAAGGAAAAACAAATGTGAATAAAAAATGGGAAGAGCAGATGTTTTTGAAGACTAATTGACACCATGATCCTGAAATTGCATCGAACGTACACTTTTGTATAAGTTTAAGCGTTTAGTGATGTTGCAATTGTGGAAAATTTTTCAAAAAATATTACTTTGAAAAAAAAAAAAATGGTTCCCCAGTTGGTCATTACATCGATTTTCAGCGATGTCAAGACTTATCTGTTATATTAATTTTAAAATTCTTCCAAATATCCAATTCAAGTAAAGTGGACTGAAGTTGTGTTTAGCACTTCACTACGAATGATTTCGAGTCAAACGAAGTGCTATCAGAATGGCAACACTGATCACAGACTAGCTGATACTATAAACCATCTGAACAGTCTTGCATCGTTGGCGGAAAAGGGAAAATCCAAACATTGGAAAAATGAACAAAATAAAGAAGAACACTGGCAACATTATCTGAAAACAAGCTAATTTCCAGCATTCCGATTTGCTTATGAAATAACCTGTCAAATGTCCTGTTGCCGAGCCAGGGTTGCCATTTTTGTGTTTAGTTCATTTTAATTGTCACTCTGACGTTTACTATGATGAAATTGATAATTTGCCTGCTTCATCATTCTTGGAGCTTCTCTAACACACACGATTTCTATGCTCTGAAGTCTCTGCAAAAAAGAAACGCCATTTTTTTCGACAAGTCAGGAGCATGGGAATTATTTGTGCAATACCTCCAGCACTTAGGATTGTTTTACTATTATTATCATAGAACAATCAGTTTTGTATTGATCATATTCCAAATGCATTTGTGGATGTTGTATTTAATCTAAACTGAAATATAGCAAAGCAGATGTTCTGATCCCAAAAATCCCGCAAAGAAAATTTCAACGGTCTTGCCATTTAAATAGATTAAATCCATTATACGTCTGCCCTTCACAATAATTATCAACAGAAGATAACGAAGACAATAGTTGTTGAAAGTTTACGGGATTTTATTGGAGTTTCTGTGTTTCTTGCATGAACAAACTGTATGCCGCGTGTTCACGTGTCGTCAAGCCATCACCTAACAATTAAACACATTTTAGGTGGTACGAATATAGTCATAGTGTCGCATAGAGTTTTAGTTTAATTATTCGACCTTAGAAACTATGCTAATTTTTTTGCTGATACTTCCTTTAAGCTTGCAAAAAATGCTTAAATTATAATGTTGATGATAGTTTGTGGAAATCAAAAAACTCGTTATCATTTCCTATAATGACTCTTCAACCACTGAGCAAACACTTTTGCCATATATATACATTGAAATGAAAAGTCGCCGTTTAATCACTTTTCAAAAGTTTTCCTCTTGTTTGCCAAACTCAAAACTCCGATCCTAATAATAAATGAGTTTTAGCTGACTCCAGAGTCCTTGCACAAAGAAGACCTAGACCCAGACCAGGCCTTCCTATTCCAACATCATCAAAACTATACTGGTTAGAAATTATTGGTCTCATAATTAATGTTAGCTTAAGTGGTATGCATAGAATCAGAATAATTAATTTTGATTACCATCGCCAAGTGAGTGAGAAAAAAATATAATTTATATTGATTGCAAAAGTATATTTAGAGAAAAGAGAGAGAGACAGCAAAAGTTAATCAAACAAAGTTTTTTTTTAAATCTTTACAATCCCAAACGAACCCGAAAATCATATTTAGTCAAGACCACCACCACACCACCATTTCAAACTTTCAAAAAAAAAAAACTCTTTTTAGTCCTCAACCCTCAACCCAAAAAATTCATTATTTCGAATGCTGCCACTCTATAATGTTAGATAACGTGCTTTTTTTATAACTTTTTTTTTTGTAATTGCTGTGCGCCGCATACTACGAAAATTCATTTTTCAAATAACTTTTCTCCCAAAAAAAGGATAAAGCCATACTAAGGGTGGCATATCCCTATGATTGGATAAGTTTTTTTTTTTATTTTTATTTTTGGTAGTCAGACAAAACGGTTTTTAGAACACACATTCATTCAGTTTGCACAGTTATATACATACCTTTTGGTTTTTCTGGGGCTGGCTTCCTGAAACCCAAAAGTGGTGGTTGCCCTCCTGCTTGGACGCTCTTGTAGACTTGTTTCTGTTCGACTGGACTCAATGGGGATTGCAAAATGGGGACATCCTTTTTCCGGAATACTAAATTCGAATCACTGGTGTAACCCTGTTCCTTCAGCAATGCTCTGGTTTTGATTTTTGATTGAAATATAGCGAAGTTTTTTTTTCCGTTGTTGTTTTTGTTGTTGTTGTTGTTTGTTGAAGGAAGAAAAATAAAAAAACAAAATTCAAAATATTACAAGAATGAGTTCAGTTTTTGTAGTCAGGAAGAACATTTATGTGTATGAGGAGCGTATGAAGTTTTAGTAAGTTGAGAGAAAAAATAATAATTTAATACAATGTTGCGTTTTACAGCGGTTAGATACAAAATTTGAATACAAACTCGATTTTGAAAACAAAAATTTTTTTGCTGAAACAATTGTTATTTAAACCTTGCAACTGGAAAAAAAAACATCCCTCTACCGTGATAAGCTTCAAACTTGTGATTTGAAAAATGGTTCTCGAAAGTTAATCCATTTTATTAAAATTTTTTTTTTGTACAAGGTGGCATTTTCAAAATATTCAAATTTAAATTTAAGAGGATCTCTTAACATAACTTTTAAAACTTCTACTTAATATTTTCGAAAAATGCGTCTTTCATGCTTATTTTCAAAAACAAGGAAAACTAAATGTTTATCTGTAATTCCCCTTCATCTGTTTCAGTTTCAGTTTGTTGATGCTATAAGAAAATGGAAAAATGGCATCACTGCTTCCACGGCCATTCTTGTGAAGTTGAGTTTCATAGTGAAAACGTATACAAATTTTGTTTTTACAATGTAATTTTCACAAGAAGTGACAATCACAATCTTATGACTATTCCTTGTGATAGCTATTTCGTTATTTAGAAACAGTCATACAAATGTTATTATCAAATATGATAACCACATTTACCTGACAAAATTTATAGATTGTGACTATCACTAATCAAAAATCACCTTGCCGATTCCAGCCCTGGGAATAAACAGCGAGACTCCTTTTTTTAAACGCCACCCGTGGGATTTTCATGAGATTAATATAACCTATTTCTCAATCCATTGTACCAACAAAAAATCTTTTCTATCTTTCTATTCCTTCTAACTATTGCCGTGCAGTTTGCATTCAAAAGCCCTTGGGTCTTACAGGTTACAGGCAAATGGTTAAAATTAAAAAAAAAAAAAAAAAAAAAAAAAAAAAATCGTTCAACCAAAATGTGAGCTGTCATTTCAAATAACTAATGCATTCAAGCTACGCACGACAACTTTAACGTTACGTAAGGCTAGCAACGTAACTCTGTCACGGAACGGTTTGTTGCTCAAGTGACAACCATGGGCGTATATGAGTTTGCTCACTTACCAATATCTGTACCGTTTTTTTTTTTGTCAAATTTAAAAAAGTGCGGTTTGAAGAAATTGAAATACAGAACCAGCAGGTATACAGATGAATTGGGGGGTTATGAATAGCTTATGTAGCTCTAAGACTACAATAGCTATCTATACAGGGTGATTCACCAGCGTTGTGCCAAAAAGCTAGAGCGTGTAGGTTAAGTTGAGACAAGAAAAAAATCGTATTGGAGGGGGGATCTATTCCCCTCCGTTTAGCCGGGAGGGGCAATTTCCTGAAAAATTGACTTATTTTGTAAAAAAAAATATTTAAAATCAACGGGTTCGTTTACAACACCGTGTTGTACCTTTTTGGAAAGCCAAAAACTTCTCCTTTTATTTTGTTTTTAAATTAAATTGTTTTAACGAATAGTTTAAAAAATATAAATTTTCAAACTCAAAATTTTGAAAAAAAATTTGAAAAAATAATTTTAAAAATAATTTTTTTCAAAATTTTAAGTAATTAAGTATAATTTTTGTTCTCAGAATTCAACGCTTCCATTAATCTTTAATCCAACACTGAAAACCGTATGGCTCTACGACTTTTCGTTGCCAAGGTATTCAAAAATAACCGAACCTACTTCTTCACAAAAACACGAAAAAATTGGCTAAATGGTCACTTGTGCCATCCCGTAAGGCTAGGTTTTCTTGTTTTTGTGAAGAAGTAGGTTCGGTTATTTTTGAATACCTTGGCAAGAAAAAGTCGAAGAGCCATACGGTTTTCAGTGTTGGATTAAAGATTAATGGAAGCGTTGAATTCTGAGAACAAAAATTATACTTAATTACGTAAAATTTTGAAAAAAAATAGTTTTAAAATTATTTTTTCAAATTTTTTTTCAAAATTTTGAGTTTGAAAATTAATATTTTTTAAACTATTCGTTAAAACAATTTAATTTAAAAACAAAATAAAAGGAGAAGTTTTTGGCTTTCCAAAAAGGTATAACGCAATGTTGTAAACGAACCCGTTGATTTTAAATATTTTTTTTTACAAAATAAGTCAATTTTTCAGAAAATTGCCCCTCCCGGCTAAACGGAGGGGAATAGACCCCCCCCTCCCATACGATTTTTTTCTTGTCTCAACTTAACCTACACGCTCTAGCTTTTTGGCACAACGCTGGTGAATCACCCTGTATAATTCGTACTATACTATTCATTACTTTAAGGTATTCTGTAGCTCACCAAATATCCGCTTTCAAAGGCAGAGAAGTGCTAAAATTCTTCGAAGATGTACGGAGATTTTTTTTCACTTTTGAGACATAATCCGCTGTTTTGTCTCATGTTTTGAAAGAATTTTTTTTTAAAGAAAAGTGTCCAGTTATTAATTAGGCTAAGTGAGTATTTTGTATTTTTGGGTGAGTATACTTTGGAAAGAATTTTTCGATAAAATTAACAAATACAAAATTTTTCCTTGTATGTCCAGAGAGTATAACAATCCTGAACAAGTTCAGATCATTATGACAGGTGAACCGAAAGCTTTTAAGGTAGCTTTGCTGTCTGATAAGACAAAGATTGTGTTATTTTTGGTGTTCGAGTGAAATAACACCTTTCTGCCACCAATAATTGTTTCCATTCTTGACCCATAGTATAGCAACCCATATCTACTATAGAAAGATTATTTTCGAAACCACTTAGGAGGGATAAATGGCTCCTTTAGTTTGGGTATTGGGGTTGCGTATTTGTCGGTGAAAGAGACAATGAAGACTAATTCTTGCTTCCATTTAAAAAAAAAAATGTGAATTTGGGGAAGTTTCACAATAAAGTTAAACGTAAACGTTGGTGCGGTCTGCGAATGCAACCCATTATATACGCCATTGTCGTATCTTGTAGGTTGCTGCAGAACCGTTATTTAATATAAAATTTTGACGTCCATTTACTCTCTTTTAAGTTTCTGTCACAAAATGTTGTCCAGAAAGTCATGGAATTGACATCAGGACTCATATTTACTGCTACAAATACCGCACGAATTGTGTTTTTTATTAAATTTTAGAAAAATGCATTGACATCTTAGGAAACCATAAAAAGTGTTCCGAGTCCTTACCATAATGTAATAATTATAAAAAATATAAAAAGTTATAACAAAAATCCACACGAAAACGTGTCCACAAAGTGCAGCATTTGAATTGTGTGCTTAAATTGTGTGTAATTGCAAAATTCATTAAAAACAATGATTTCATAATTTTTTTTTATTAAGAAAAGGACTTAAAAGTCATTCCGCATTGTATAGTAGTAGAGAGATACAGTCAAAAGTTTTTAGAACATAAGAGAGACTGAGACATACCATATTACACTCTCACTCTCTGTAATGCTCAAAAAGCTTTTGACGCTGCCGTTCTGTGCTTTTCGAACTTCTTATTGCGGTATCGAATCGATCTCTTGTATTATTCTGACAAATAAAATTCAAATGGCATGTTTTTAGCATAAAAGGACTATTCCCACATCAGATGATTTGCATAAATTTCTGGTCTTACTCCTTTTATCCTTTTCGAAACCACTGCAAAACGCAACAGCAACACTGATAAATTGGACTATTTATACATAAAATCGCTTTGATTTGCATCTCATCTAACCACAAACATTTCGTTCATCAAGTATTCAATTCACAATCAATACACTCGTAGAGTATAGGTTATAGGTATAATGCAAGGATTAACTTAATGAAATTTCCTTATTTTCTCTTCTCTTCAGATCCTTACAAAACTTACATCATCTATATAATGTTCATGTGTGTCTGTGTGTTGGTTCAACCAAAAACATTTACATACCTCGATAAATTTCCCTCGGTGTAGTGTGGAGAAAGTTTCTGTTGGTCCAATTGCTAGTTAAGTTTGAGAATAGAAAATCCATGTGAAGATACACCCAGAGCGCCGAAGGACCACCGATAGACATAGAACGTAGTACCAAGGAAAAGGAAGAAAAAAGAAGCAAAAATTAGATTAAAATGTTCACTTATTTCGTCCTTAGAGGGCCAATATATAATTTCTAAAATGTGGTCTCCCATATGGACATGGCATGCGGCAACAACAAGAACTTCTACTTTATGGTATCTTGCTTTGGGTAGACCAGTATTATAATAATATACACACATCCGCCCCACCTCCATTTTTATGTTACAGTTATACCGTTTTACCATTTAGCCACCCACTTTGAAGTTTCCGACAAAGTTTTTTTTTGTTTTTTATGTGTGTCTGTAGGTTTAAGGAGTATAAAGGACATGGGAAATGGTTTTTTGGTTTTTATGTGAATAATGTACGGTGTATAGTAGATGAGGACGTTTATGTTATATGAGAAAGGACATTGAAACTTATGTCAATAGAGAGGAGAGAAAACTCCTTGATGTTGTTATTGTTGTTATGCATTGCAATGAGTGTATGAGTATATTTATGGTGGTTAGTTTATGAAGTTTTTACATTTAGTTTTTACTCCATTTTATTTCTATTTTATTATTTTGTATTCATTTGTGGGTAGTTTAAAAGTAAATAAATGTTGGTATATTTGGTTACTTAACCGATGCATTTTATTTTTTTTATTTTTATTTATTTAAATTTATAAGGTGAGCTGGTTTTAAAACACAAATTAACTTAACTAACTCATGTATGCATAGCATGTGTTGTTATTTTTTTTTAATGAAATGAAGGATATTTAAGTGCAGGCTCCATTACTGAGTTCCTTTTTTGTTTTAATATTTTAACTTCGTAAAGTTTTTAGTCGTTATAAATTAAATAGATTTTTGTTTGATAAATATTAAACTTCATTTTGAAATGTTTATCATAGTTATGCAATTATTCTTAAGACCTTTGGGAAGGATAGCCTCTCAACATAACAGTGTGATATTAATTAAGGTTGAGGGTGAACTGATGGTATTCTAAAAATTCTAAGCAGAATATGAAGTTAAATTGAGCAATAAACATAAGCCGGTTGAAACAAACCAGTTTTGAATTAGTTTGCAACTGGTCCCATGCAACTATTTGCTTGCAATTGTCGCTCGAATCTGTTTCAGTCACACTATTACATATGTCATTGTATGTAAAGGTCAATGAAGAATATACATTTTTGTTGGAAAGAGGAATTTTAAAGAATTCAGAATTGGCATCACTGGAATTTTGGTATCCAACTATCTTTTGATTTACTTTTTAGCATTTTCCGTAAATTTAGACTTGCAAGTTGCGTTTTACTTTCATGAAGGCAGTAACTCTTTTGAGTTAATTCATGTGAAAGCCTGCCATTGTGTTTGACATCTACTAAGTCTTATGTCATTTGAAAAAAAAACTTTGTAAAATTCAAAATTTTAATTTAAACTTAAATTCGAATTTAACTGACTTTGACTCAATTTTTGTCTTAGGTCCTGCTATTCTCGTTTTACAAGACAGAGATATTGTTCAGTCAAAATATGAGCTGTCAGTGTTTCTCGAATCTTAATGAATGCATTCAAGCTAATAGTGCACTGAGATCTTCATGAATGCAGTCATTTGATTTATTTTATTAATTTAGGTTTTTCCTACAACGTTTAGAAAATGTTACTATCGTACTTTTTAGCTGTGCTCGGATATAAGAATATCATGTTCAACTCCAAAGACTGTTGGAAAAAGCAACCAGCTTTGTGTTTACGATACAAATTCTTGCAATAAAGATAATGATTTTTCGTAAAAGACAAATTCTGACGATTAGTTTTTGACGATTTCTCCACTTTCAGCGCTTATTGTAAAAACACAATATGAAATCCTGTACGCCTTTTAAAAGAGAACGTACATTATGTACCAAATTAGATGCGCAGACTTGATAGACGTACGAATTTATTTTATGATATTTCAGATGATCGCGTTTACTATAAATTTAAAAAGTGAAGTCACACTCCACGGAGCTTTACAGCAAAACGGAAATGCAACCGAACTGCAACTAAATTGAGACTGAAACCCAATTGAAGTGCAAAATTTGTAGATAATTGATTTTAGTTTCATCATGGTTACATTTCCAAATTTTGGTCCCAAATTTATTTATTTTTTTGATTGTGGATGCATTCTTTGACTATGTAATGTCGTTTTCCGTTGGGCACTTCTAGGAAAGATTGATGATTTTGGGCATGTTACAAATTTGTATTTCGATGAAGACAGGTTCAATTTCAAGCAGGTTTCAAAAATAATTTATTTTGATAAGCAACCATTTTGAAACTTAAATACATAAGTCGATTCATTTGTATGGAGGCTTTTTGTCTAAATTAAAAATATATGCTTAATTCTTTGAATTTTAAATTTGGTAAAATTAACTGCCGGTTTTCCTCACTGTTCGATTGTCTTTTTTAGAATCAATTGCTTTTATGTTTGATATTTTAATATTTTTGAATATAAATTTTATAATTTGCAATCACATCTCACCTCACAAATAATTAAAAAAAATTACAAGTTTAACACGTTAGTTCCTTTATTTTAATAAAATAATATAAAAATGTAGCCATAGTAAATCAAGTATACATATATACTTAAACTTAAAATAAGAAATTGTTAAGATACATTTTAGGTTTTTAATATCTGAAATTAAATGGACAAGTTAGAGATTATAAAAAATTGCATGCTTTAATAGTTTTTTTTAAAAATAAAATTTGAACTTAAAGCACACTTACAAACTGTTCAACTTCAAAAGCAAAATCGATGAATATTCGAGGCTGTGTATGGTTCTCTTTAAGCCACTATCATTTGGATGGGTAAACGATATTTTTGTGTAGCATCGTTGTGTTAAATTTGAAATATGTTTTGTTAGAAAAAAAGCACAAAAAAAAAAAAATACAAAATTTAGTATTGCAAGTGCATTAACGAAAAAAATAAAAAAAAACACAAATGACTTAATATAAAACCAATTTCAAATATTAAAAGAAAAGACGACACAAAGCTAATACATTATTCAAATTAATTAAATTTCAATATTATTAAAATTTAATTCATATCTAATTTAAGATCGACATTGTATCCATCGATTGTGTTGTCATTATCATAATTAATCAAACTATGCAATTCGAAAGACTTAAATCCAATTCAATTATTCACTGGAGTGGATGTAAATTAAATCGATGCTTTTCATTTAGTATAATGCTGATGCTTACTGCGAATGCAAATAACAGACCATATTTTTGCTAAAATCCCCACATAGTCTCTACTTTACTATATATACGCAATATTGTAATATCAAAATATCGGGAAAATAGAAATGAAAATGAAAAGCGATTCATCGAATTAAACCATGGAAAACTAATTATGCTGAATATTTCTTTGCATACTGTAGGGATAGGGAAAATAAATAAAATACGTTCATATAATATGTGCATAACTATAATGTTATAGAACTTAGTATTTTAACTGAACAAGAGTGAATGATGTCAGTGGCGAGAATATTCCAATTCAATTTAGAAAAATAATTTAATATTTAAATGAATTCGATACCATTAGGGTTAGATTTTGTTGCATATGTTTTGGCTAATTATTTAATTGCATATATGAAAATAACATTTGTTATGGTAAAAATGGTTGTAAATTTACGTCGAAATACTCTTTTGTTTGATATTTTTGAAAACACGCATTTTGCTTTGTTATGTTAAAATATTTGTTCAATACATCATATGTTTTCTTCTCATTTAAAATATATATATAAAAGAAGCTTAAGTCTTATATACTAAATAGCATTAATTTTTATATGAAGGTATTTAATCAATATGTTTATAGTATTACTTTAGTTTAGGAATTCCTAAAATAATAGTTAAAATAAAATTATTTGAACCCCACCCTGTCCCATTAATATTAATAATTTCTATGGAGCCGATTAAAATTTGCATAACGGTTCCTTATAATTAAAAATCAATTTGCAAATTAATTGAAACCCATATATTATTTTGGTTGGTGAGTAGAAACCTTTTACGAGCTACTGCCAACTCACAAAAAAAAAAGCAAAACAATATTAAAAGTAACTAAGTTTAAAAAATAATAAAAGCAAAATAAAATAAAAACGTTAAATATAAATCATACCCCGTTAAAGATGTCCATCACTTCGTCCCACCACTAAAAAAATGTGAAAAATACAATTTTGTTGAAATTTCAATTTCAAATTTTTATGACACAAAATTTTGTTTCAATTTCGTTTAATAATAATTATTGTTTCAAAATAATAAGATGAATGATGATGAAGAGAATTAATTCATTTTATTTCATGCAAACTTAATCATCTTTGAAACTAGCTATTGCTGCATAAAAGTAAAAGGTGGCGCAAAATTAATCATCCAATTTGTATCCAGAGAAAGTCCGATAAATTCGAGCTATCAAACCTATAGCGACACCGACCTTGATTCTACTTATTGCAGCTGTCAAGTTCACAAATGTCAAATATGATTGATTTACGAAGCCATTTGCAAAAATTATAACATCTTCCGATAGGGTGATTAATTTTGCGCCACCTTGCATAATGAGCCGTAAAGGGTTTGTTCTCATTTGAAAATCTTATGAAGCATTACGAATTTACATTATAATATTCTCCAAAGACTTGACAATTAAGGTTTTATAGATTTTGAAGAAGGTATCAAGTAGGTTATCTGTATTTAAGACGATTATGAATAATGACTCCTAAATATATTTTAAAACAGTGCAGGCAAATTGGCAAGGATATAAAAGGCGGTGAATTAAAACGTGAGGTATAGAAATAAAGTTACATTCGTGCAGTACGACTAGAGAAGGAGCATCTTAACGCTTAATAGAAATCTCATGGGCATTCCTAGCGGAGTGAATATTATGAGGAAATCATTTCAGATGAGGGTTTCAAATCGATTAAACAATGTGAGATTGCAAAGAGAACAGCTTTCGGGGTGCTTCCCAAAGAATCTTAAACTAATTTAAGCTTCTTATGAAGCGTTATACAGATCCTCTTGATTGCAGAACGTTCAATTTTAGAGAGGCCTTAACGTGTAATGACACTTATAATTGTTTAGAGAGAATCATTTGTGATCCAGATTTAGCTTAACCTGGTCGCTGGATATCTCTCAGTAGCATTTCTTTGAAGTATGTAGTGTCCTTTCTTGTTTTGCAAGACCGTCGGTCTTACAGTTCCCTGGAAGATCTGTTTGCTCTGGCAAATGGTCCTGGTATATGTTGCAGAAGACTGGACCTTCTCCCAATCGGATTAAAAGTGACTTGAAGAATTCGAGAGAAAAGTTCTGCGTACTATTCATGATCCTGTTTGCATGAACCGAGAAAACAACACAACGAAGAAGATACAACGACGAACTATACGTGCTGTACAGTCACATACATATGCCTAAAGCCAGAAAACTTCAAACCACTTGCAACGACTTAGCTGGCTAGGCCATGTAGAGCGAATGGACATAAACGCTCCATCTTGTATAGTCTTCAACGCCGAACTGGAGGCAGTCAGAAGAAAAGATAGACCTCATCGATGGAGAAAGAGGGAGATCTCGCACGGAGTGCGAAATTGGAGACGGTATGCTAAAGATGGAGCTGGCTGGAGAGGCATATTGAAAAAGGTCTAGGAGCACCACACTCTAGTTGAGCCAACATAAGTAAGCAAGTTAGTAATGGCAGATTTGAATTTTCTTGTGCAATGATTGACAATCGAAAGTATTTTTGGTGTTTCTGTAGATGGAGTTTGGGGAGATCAGCGCAGCCTGACAAGTAGAGGAAAGGATGGTTTAGCCAATTAAACGATAGATAAAATGACTTGGAAGACGTACAGCGTACACGTACCAAGACCGCATAACTGATACCCAGTTCCCTCGATGCAACAACTACTTAGCGATAGTGGCATGGGGGGGGGGATGTCTTTAGTGACGGAAGACAGGATTAAATTATTGAAGCATTGAATTCCACTCGCGGAACTAGATTGTAAAAAGCTGAGGTAGCTGATGCCTGCAAAACAATTTGGTAGTTTAAAAGTCTTACAGAAAAAATCATTGATAAAAATAAGTAAGAGAATGTTGGACCGGACAGATAAATATATAAATCCAGACATTGAAGGGGACTCTTATCAGCAAGAATGTCAAAATAAGTGAAGTTTTCCATGCATTTATATGTAAACTTACTTTTGTGCAAACTACAAAGATTGTGTGCAAAAAATAAAATTTTGGCTTTCTTGTGTGAGCACAGATAATGCCATGATAGCGCCTTCCCGTTTTCATTTTTGTTTTGTCTACGTCACGGACACACATAGCATTTGCATTTTTGTTTTTGTTTTGTTCTGCGCTCTACGTGGCTCTGCCAAACGGGAAGGCACTTTCTGGCTTAGTTGTATCATGCTATCATGCTAACGTGAATCTCACTTCAAACAGAACTCATTGAACATCTACAACACAAAGTGTGTCAACGACATTTCCATGTATGGCGTATCGAGTCTCTATATGGCATGAGTCTCGTTGGAATGGTGGTTTCCTCCATTGATAGAAAAGAAGTTAAGAAAATTATGCTATTTGACGTTTTAAACTGTCATAATTTTCCCAGCTTCTTTTTTTTTAAACAAAAAGTCTTTGTTAAAATAAAAAATGATTCACAAAGAAGATTTAAATTTGTTTTCAGGTTTAATACTTCTCCAACTACATACTTTTATCGTATGTTCTTTTTATATCCTCATGAATCTTACACAATGTTTCAAAGGCCAAAAATAAATGCCAGGAAATACAAAGCCCTTAATGCCAGCAGGAACCCATAAAATTCACATCCTTTTCATCATCCTCAGAACACTCTGTTAATATAAAATCTTTTCTCTTCCTAATCCGAAAGCAACGAGGCAGCGGCACGCAAATAAAAAATAAATGATTCCACCCACTAAGCCATTCAGGTGCGCACAGGAAAATGTAATTACACCCGTACCGTAATCCTTAAGAGAATAACCCATTCCGAGTATATAGGTACCAACACTTTTAATCCTTAACTGCAAAAAAAAAAAAAGAAGAAGAAGGAATAATGACGATTCAAGGCACAATAATAACGAGAATAAGGAGTCTTTAAAGTCGTTCATCTTGATTGGAAAAGCTACTATAGTTGCTGCTAGGTACAGCAGTTAATCCTCGAAGCTATAATTCAATGAAAATCCTTATTCCCCTTAATTGCAGTTCCATTTATTGAGAAAGAGAACACGTGAAAAAAAAATGAAAGAAAGAAAATAATCCTTTGCGAAACATGATTGTATATCCTTGCCATTGCTCCTGTGTACATGTGGTGCCGCTGATGGTGTTCCCTCTTTTTAATTGGGATTCACTTGCACTGTTCAAAAGGTGCGACTGTAAGTTCTTTTGAAAAGCACAAACAATAAAGGATTTAAGTATTTTGCTCTTAATTGGGAAATTTATTTCCAATTTTTACCACATTCAAACTCCTTACTCCTTCATCATTTAATATCCTTTTCTTTTGTTTTAGGAGAATTGAGTAGTATAGCGTCGAGAAGGACGATCTATTTGTTTGGTTGGTGGCCCCTGGCCTGGCCTGGCAAAAAGGATAAATTGATTTCCCTCTAGGGGGTAGATTCTGAAGATGATTTATGATATCGCGTATTAAAAAAGGATGAATAAATATTTTAAGGATACATATACAGCTTATGCATACATTTACACATCCGAACAATACTTACAAAAAAATAAAGCACAAACAACACACATAAATATAACAACAAAAAAGATACAAAAAGTGCGAGTATGTTTTTCTTACCCTTCTTACTCGTAAGTATAGAAGTGCACATATTTATATTATTCATAAGGATACTCTACAACAGACAAAAACACACACACTTTTCACAGGACATAGAAATAGGGACAAAGGATCACTCTTGCTTGCTAGAATAATATGTATTAGAATGTGCATTTTGAGAAGAAAAGAGGAACATCCAATTGAAGTGGACGTCATGACGAAGACAAGTTGGGAGGACAAGCAGGACAATAATAAGGATGAACGATGAACTATGAGGAAATTTATTGATAGATTCAAGAAAGGATATTTTTAAGGGTTATGTAAGTAAACATTATAGAAAAGAGCAATATAAATTTATAAATATTCCATAAATATGAAATCACAGTCAGAAGGATTCAAACTTGTTTGTGGATGGGTGGTGATTGAGGACAACAAGGAGGTTGGAGTTGGAGGGTTAAGATAAATGAATACGATGTTTATGCTGCTGTTGTACCTGTCTGTATTTATGCTCATCGTTTGTGTATATTGTAGGTATATATCATATAATACAGGGTGGTGTAGTGTGTATGGAGTACACTTACTTACGAATATATATAACATACCTCTTTCTTTTCCTTTTCGGATACGGATGAATGACCTGTAATGTAATTCTCAATTCTGCCAGGTTGAACTTTATAGGATCCTTGGCCTGATTTAACAGGATTTGGCATAGTACCATAAAATCTGCAAAAAAAAAAGAAGAAGAGAAAGAAAAATAATATAACTAGTTGATATGCACATTAAGGAGTTTTTAAATGACAGTAGGGGCAACAAGTTTGGATGCTTAGCTTTAAATCAATTTAATAAAATCATATAATAATCACAGAGCTATACTTCACGAATCTAGAATGAATAATAATTGTTTAATTAGGAAATTTTTGTATTCTTATTCAATTTCGAAACATTTAATATTTTGAAGATCCTCAAAACTTAAACTTAGACATTTTATGGTACTGTTCGACCTAAATGTCCAAAGCTATCACCTAAAAAACAATAAAACTGCTCAATTGGAAAGAGTCTGAAACGATTTCGATACCCAAGCAGCATCTTTTTGGGTCAGTTTAAATAAAGTTAATCCGTGGATTAAGTTTTCAAAAACGAATTAGTGCTGATCCACTGTTGATCGATTGGTTCTTTTTACAATAATCTGCACTTACAATTTCGGATACATTCTCGATGAAAGGTTAAGCCAAAAGTCATAGAAATATGTGAAAACTTTTTTTGAATTCAGAGTTCAGGTAAAAGTGCATGAATTAAAAACAAAAAATTAGAAAAAGAACAGTAAATTCGAGTATTTTACATAAGGCTCTAGGTTTAGGGTAGCGATCACCACTAGATGTAAATATTTGTGTGCATTTGTGCATTATGCATTTCACTTGGTAGGTAACACGGACCAATAAGATATAGACCGCCAACTCACTGTATGGTCTCTCTTTTTGCCTACAAGCTGAAAATCAGCTGATGTGCCATTTATTTTGAGAGTGTGACGCTCTCCCTTGCTTTTTAAATGGGAACAGTAAACACAACAAAAAAATAAATGGCATGCACAGGGATGGTTGCCATCACAAAATGCACAGACAGAGATGTACACCTATTCACAGACACGAAAAAATATTTCGAGGGTGTTTCAGGCAAGAGGAGTGCCCGGTCTGTATTGGTCTGTGGTAGGTAAGGAGTTCCATTTAAAAATTAGAAAAAAATTCTACATTCTTGTTACGGGAAACGGGACTCCCTGTCCCTGTGATGCGACTATTGTGGGGAAATCGATTAAGCCTTAAGGAGATTAATGTATCTGGATGATTCTCTGAAGTATTGCATACAAAATTAAACAGAAATTTCAATGGTGCTCGAACAGAACTAGTGTTGGATATGTTTTAAAGAAGAAAATATTGAGTTTTCGAAGCATCTAATAATAAGTAGATGAATGAGCTTGATGAATAGATCATTTATAAGGACATAAAAGAGAATACGAGAAAAAAGGAAGCCTTTAGGCACACTACAATTAGTTTCATGTTATTTTAATTTTATTCACCACCTGCATACATTTGTATATCTCTGCTATGTGCATCTTATTTTTTCGTGTGTTTGTTTCCCATTTAAAATGCACGTTAAAGCTTAAGAGAGAGCTTCAACGTACGCAAAATAAAATTCACACAAAGCTTGTAGGCAAAGAGAGAAAATATAAAGAGTTGGCGGTCTGTATCTCTATGTCTGTGGCGTGAGTGAGATATACTATCATATCGTAAGTAAGTGGACTTATTTCCACGAAAAATTTAAAAGTGTCCGTAACTTAAGATATTTTTGATCTGAAAGATTATAAGCATTTTCCTGAACTTGGGAATAAAGGACTTACGGACAATAATGTGTCTGTAGCTTGTGGAGGTGAGGGGGGTAAGGACACACCCCCACGAGCATGCATAATTTTAGGGTTTTTGCTGGTAACAAGGCTCCCTAAAATATATATAATTCACAGTGCACTTTTGTGCACTGAAAATTATATATAAGTGTCGATTTTATCGAACATGTGCGTCTTAGAAGAGTATGAACGGCATCTAACTGATGAGCCCACCGTTCATGCTTGGGCGAAACGCACATAAGGCCAAAGGAACTACTTTTTATTTTAATTTCAAATTAGTTAATGCTCGAATTGAAATTAAATGCAACAACTTTTGTTGTTGTTTTTTCAATTTTTTTCAATTTGTCTTTTCATTTTGAAAATTTTAATCTTAAGGTCATAATTCTACTACTGAATGTAAGAAACTCATAAATAAATAAAATGCACGACTGGGTCGCACGAACTTGCTCTAATGAGTGACAGTGGTTTATGGGCTTGAGATTTTGATAAAAATAAAATTTTCAAAATTCTTAAATAAATACTTAAACTAATTTGAGCTGAAAAAAAAGTACGCCATTTTATTTCTTGGATAAATTTGAATTTATGAGAATAAATTTAGAAAAATCTGTGGAGCGGTTTTTGAGAAAAAAAGTTTTTTTTGAAAAACTTTTTGAAAAAAATTTTCAAAAAAAATTCAAAAACGCCAGTTCATAGGTATTCAGCAAATACATTTATTTAAAATTTTTAAAAAAAAATTCAATTAGCAGTTTTCAAAATATTAATTTTTTAAATTTTTTTTTAAAAAATGCTTTTAAAAATAGAAAAAAATATTTTTCAAAAATATTGGTATGCAATACAAATTGAGCTACCTACAATTATATGTGTGTGAAATTTCGAAAGAATCGGTTGAGTCGTTTTCGAGATAGTCGAAAGCAAAAAAAACGGTCCTATGGAAAGTACCGTTCTTAGCCATTTTTTAAAACTTTTTTTTCAGCCATGTGATTGGTCGTACCTAAAAAGCAACACTGATTTTTTTAATTAAAAATCGTTAGAGCCGTTTTTGAGAAAAATAAGCTTTAACGTAACGGTTGTATGGCAGGTACCGTTATTTTTTGAGCTAAAAAAAAAATTTCAATTTCCTTTCTGTACAATACCTAAAAAAGTCTATATACCAAGTTTGAAGCAATTCGGCCAACCCGTTTGGGCTGTAGGTCTACATACAGACAGACAGACAGACAGACAGACAGACAGACAGACAGACAGACATACAGACGGACAGAATTTTTAGACCATCTTTTTTCGTCTTCGCTATCATCGTAATGTCATGTTTGATTGTTATCTCAAAACTTTTTTTTTCGACGAATGCATAACTTGCCTTATAGTACCTATAATCGCAAGTAAAAATGTATTTGTCTTAATAAGAAAAGCACACATTTCTTAGCTCATACAAATGTAAGTTTTATTACTTAAGTAAAATGGGTGCGGATTGAACTACTAAATAAAGAGTATGTAAAAAATTGCTTCGTTCAATCCAAATGCAGCCAGGCAAATAAACTGACAAGATGCTGTATTTAATGCACCGAGAAATGTAAGTGCATTTTTGTTTCTTGACAGTATTGTTTTATCTAGCAAATAAAACAATTTGTATTTTAATGTCGAAATACTTAGCAGTGGCGACGAGGAAAATAAAATGCACGACTGGGTCGCACGTACTTGCTCTGTTGGTGCAATAGTCCGATGAAAACAAACTTTTCGATCAATAAGAACAATTCATTTTTGAAAAATTTGGTAAAAACCAAAAAAATTTGGCTAAAACTGGAAAACTCGATATACGGGAGCTAACGTCAAGAAACCTTTAATATTTAAAATTAAGACGTTATCTTTTGGGTGTTTTAAATGATACAAATGTCCACTTATGGCCAAATTAATAATAGGTACTGTTAAAAGCAATTTCCGCTATTATCATGTATAGCCAAAAACTAAAAATGCAGTTTTGTTTGAAGTATTCTATGTATGTTACATACAAAGTTTCATACAAATCGGGATAGACTTTTTTGAGTAAATTAGAAAAAATAAAAAAATTGGCCAAAATCTAGTGGCTATTTGTATAGGAGCCACCATTTAAAAGAGAGAAAATGAAAAAAAAATCAATGCCATCTGATAGGAAGCTGTAAGGAACTATACCAAACAAAGTTTGAGTGAATTCGATGCAACCGTTGACAACTTATGGCCATTTGAAAAAAAGCCGTTAAGAGCAGATCTCCGTTATTTGCATTTTTAGCCAAAAACTAAAAACGCAGTTCTCTTAAAAACACTAAAAGAGTATAATACACAAAGTTTAATCAAAATCGTTAGAGCCATTTTCGAGAAAATTAGAAAAAACCAAAAAAAGTTGGCTAAAACTCAACGGCTCGTTGTATGGAAGCCACCGTTTAGAAAGGCTTCATTGAAAAATTTACTAAAGCATCCTATAGAACACTATGAAAAACTATGTCAAACAAAGTTTGAGTTGATTCAATCAAGCCGTTGTGAACTTATGGCTATTTGAAAAAAAGCCGTTAAAACCTGATTTTCGTTACGACCATTTGAGCCAAAAACAAAAAACGCAGTTTTGTTATAAATGCTTAAAGTTAGCTAAATTTTAAATTTAATCAAAATCGTTAGAGCCGTTTTCGAGAAAATCCAAATTGAAAAAAACCGTTACTTGAAAGGTACCAGTTTGAGCCGGGCTAAAACAAAATAAAAAAAACCTCGACAACCGTTTTTCTTCAAACTGCTATATACCAAGTTTGAAGAAAATCCGTCAAGCCGTTTAGGCTGTAGCATGACGTGAAAAAGCGCACATCCGCACATCCGCACAGACGCACAGACGCACAGACAGACCGACGGACGGTATGGCGAAAACCACTTTTTTGGGCTTCTCTATCATCGTAATGTTTGATTAAAACCTCGATTTTTTTTTTCTGCACGAAACCAATACTTGCCCTATAGAGCAAGTAAAAAAATGGGTAAAGAAACTAATGATGTCCAATTGCATCAATTAAAATTATAATCAAGATTTCCTATGTCAGTCAAAATGTCAGCCTATTTCCTTATCCTACTGTAGATTTCTGTCCCTAAAATCTTCTCAAATTTGTTTCGATAAAGTGCCTCTTCAAAAACATCATCGTGTTCTCTTCAGTCGTGTAAAGGTGTTTTTTAACAAACAAGCAACGTTTTTCTTTTTCCTCTCCTCCCTTGGCCCTATCCATTTTTTAAAAAAACTAAGGAGGAAGGAGTGTTGGGTATATACATAAACATACCTACATATACATATATGCATGTATTTTAAAGTAAAGCGGGTTACATCAACTCATTCATATACACATCAGTAAAGGATGTTGCTTTTGTAAAGGTATTTCAAAGTGGATATCCTTTTCAATACCTTTACTTTTTATTTGTACAAATAACGTTTTTTTTCCAATTTCATGATATTATATTCAAAGTAAAAGGAAGAATGGAAATTCTATGATAAAGGTGGATATACGAATAGGAGTATACAGTGTAAGGAAAACCAAACAACACTCGTTGTGAGAAAAATGTAAATCATTTCAATACTCCCCCCAAATGAATTTTCAACCAACTAAAAGCTACATTTCAATAAAAAAAAAAGGATATAAACCTAGCCTTATTGGAGCAAGCTCTTAGCCCCGGATGTCGAGGATGGGGAAGTTATAAATGCCAAATGCATGAAAACACTTAAGTGGATACCAACTCAAATCCCCATCATCACATTTTGAACAAGATGTGTATTTATGTAGATCTCCCAACACAAAAAAAAGAAAAGGAAAAGTCGTAAATATGAATATAAAATTCACATTTCGTCCTTATTTTTTGTGTTTGAAAACTGAAAAAGGATGATGATGTATCGATAAATGCACATATATGAATAGAAACGAAATAAAAAAGAACAACAATTCTTCAAAAGAATTTAACATTCTATTTTTTGTTTTGTTAAAGAAAATATATATCCTTTATACTTACGTTTCGTCCTGACTTTCGTTTCCTGTTCGAGCTGATGTCCGTGATTCTGTACCAGTTCCCGTTGACTGAAGGCGTCTTCGTTCCAAAGTTCGATATTTTACTGTTGAATAGTCTGAATCGTAGTTTGGTTCTGGCTCTGACATATATCCGTTCGATTTGTAAGGATATCGCCCTGCAAAAATTTCAAATTTAATTTATACTTTTGTCCTTTTTACAACTACAACTTTATTGACGACAATGCAATGGCTATAAGGAATTCAATTGAGCTTAGCATGCATTTTTGGTTAGTAATAATATACACACTCGCATATTTATGTTGGACATACTAAGATTTATATTTTAGTTTAAGGACATTTTGGAATGTGGATGTGGAATGTGAATGTGGATGCCAGAACTAGTTCAAATAAGTAAGCCATTTATAGCTATCACCACAGACTCTGGAAATTGCGGTTTCTATTATATAATACATTGATTATGTATGTAATAAATCATTCAAATGTTATATAGGTTTATATGGTAAAGGTGGTAAGAAGGACTTTTGAAATTTACGGAGTATACAAATCCGCATGCTTTGCCATAAAGGGAATTCACAAAATATGTTAGACCAACACCACAAGACCACACACATTAGCGATTAACATATTTCTATAGGTAGGCTAGAAGCATTATATAGGAAGTGAGAGAGATCCTTTCATGGAATGCGGTCAGTATTTTGAGTTAGAGTATGATTTATAGCACAGAGTTATTGTTTTTTTTTTTTAGTTTTTGAAATTATGTGTGGTATGTTGAGGAATTTAGTTTCTATTCATAACTTTAAATACCATGGTTTGTTTTGTAATACAGTTTTTTTTTTACTTTAGTGGGCGAAGATGTGTGCATGTTAGATGGTTTTTCAGGATGGAGTTTAGTGGCAATTGAAGTTGGTAAGCAATGCTGAAAAATTTGTGTCAAGTCTTTTGGTAAATAAATTAAATGAATAAAATAATCTGACCTAACAACGTTTTTGACTGTCCACTTACTTAAAATATTTTGAAAATATTCTTATTATTTTTGAGAACTGAAAAAGTTATTTTGATCATAATGAATTATTTGATCCTATTATTATATTGAATGAATGTTTAAAAAAAACAGATCATTAAACTTAAAGAGAGATGTTATTTGGTAGACTGTTACCAATGGGACTTATTGGAAGCAGATTTCCAATACTTTTCAACGTCTTCTTATAAATCGTATTAGTTCCTTTATCTTTGTGAAGTGGGATAATGATTTGTAACAAATGTCCTTGTGTTATGCCAACTTTTGAAACTTTATAATTGATGCTTTTGAAAGCAAAACTAGTGCCTAAAAAAAATGTCTTTTGAACGTTTAATGATTTTAACAAGTGGTGGTTCTCTTGGACGTAGTTTGTATTACATCTTGTTTGGCAAAAACAAAGATGTTAAAAATAATTTAATAAGTCTTAAATTAAAACAATCTATTATTAATACAAAAATATAAAAATCTTACAATATTCATTTTATTTATTCAAAAATCTACATCGGAGAATAAAAAGTATTGTTTTAAAAAGACGATTAAAAATTTTCCAGACATACAATTGGGAAAGCCATACTCTTAATAAGCGAAACGTTAGGTGCGCCATCTATGCACGAAGTTCACAAACACTTGATTGGAGAGTTATGAGTGGTTTTTGTCTTGAATGCCATGGGAAGCAAAAACAACAATAGAAGGCATTTGATGTAAAGTAGATAAGACAACTAGCGACGCCATTGACGAAATTCAGAACTAAAAAAAAACGTGTATCATGAAATTACTATAAAAATATATATACTATGGGAAAGCTGTTAAAAAAACACGAGTTCCTGATATCGGTGAAATAAAAACATAGCTAATCATAATTTTTATAAAATGGTGTAAAATTGCTTGCCAAAAATGTTGCGTAGGGTTTCTTGTATATAACTGGAAATCTTAAACCATCGGAAAGAATTTAAAACTTTGATTTACATCAACATCTCATCTAATAAGGGTTGCGACGTGAGCCGTGCAAGTATGGCAACAATACCTAGTGTTGTTAAATTTGTCAAACTTGACGTTTTCACTGTAAGTTTTGATAAAGTTGGAGTGCTATTTGTTGCTTACAGTTACTTAAAAACTTTACCTTAGTCAAGAAATGGAATTGAATCGTGAACATTTATGAGCAATGATTCCGGATTCATCGTATATTGAACCAACAAAAGAGTGTCGATTGGAAAAGAAGCATATTCTCGGAATAAATCGTATTCACCTTTCGCTACAGAACGAATTTCGTAATGGAAGTCATAAATCGGTTCTTGTGCCCAGCAAATTCGATCCTGTGCAAGAACTGATGATTCAAGATTTCCATACGATATTGCGTGAGATTGAGGAATGCTTGTTCAATAGTTCCATACTCGCATAAATTTAATTCAATATTACATTTTTAAAAATTCTTGTGTTGCATTGTTCCAAGAAATGGTGAAAAAAATTAATCGCTTCTTTATTCTACAACACCATGATGATGATGACAGCTATCACAAACGGGTCAAAGAAGTTCATTTTGAGCCTTCAAAATTGTCTTGATTTGGCACTCAATAATTTCCTTTAATGTTCACAAATCAAACACTGGGATGAATGCAATGTTTTTTGACGCCTGGAGAAGAATTTTGAACATTCAAAATGCATGTTTTAGACCATTTTTCAATTGGATTGAATTGGAAAAAATCCTTCATCGAGAATATTTTCCTAAAAACAACATGAAGCCATTTTTGATTTTGAATGTTTATTACTTTTCTATCATCTCAGGACTTAAGTAGCAAGTCTTAAGTCTTGTCAATGTAAGTTTATTTAAAAAAAAATCAAAAAGTGTTTGCAAAAAATGTTGAATATGTCACTGGATATTTCGAAAACTAAAACTATTTTGAAAACCATGTCAACTATTGGGAAGTCATCTTGAAATACAAATTTCAATTAAGATTTTTTTAATTACCTTGACAACTGCATTCTTTGAACACTTAGGGCAGCATATTGATATTAGGAATAATAAATTAAAGCATGAATTTTAATTAATGGATTAATATAGTAAATGTCTAATATGATATAAATATGAACTAGAAATTAATAAATATAACAATAATTTATACTTTGGCGCACTATATAAAATAAGAATACTTTCAATTTGAGGGTAAATTCAAATAATATAAAAAAGCTATCGAAATCATGCGATGTTGAATGATGGTTTTTCTTAAATCTAAATGATTCCATATGATCCATGCAAAACCCAGTCATAATCCAAACGAATTAGGAAATCCCTTAAAGATGTTTTGAAAGCATAATGAGCAAAAACAAAAACGAGCAAAGCATCTTTAGCAAAAGCAAAAAAAAAAAAAAAAAAAAAAATAAGCTTATCCATCCTTCAGGCATTCCCAGATGAAACAATTTAATGAATAATCCATGCTTCAGTGTGAGATATGTATATATATTTTGTGGGAAGCATCTAACTACAAAACTATCTTCTTCTCGAAAGAAAAAGATTTAATTTAGAAGAAAAAATAGATAAAATTCACCTCTGGGACATTTGTAGCGTATTGTCACGTAATCATCTGCAAGAAGGGGGCGTTGAGAAAAAAGCAAATAAAAAAAAAACGTTTTTTGTTTTTATTTAATTATTATTATTATTGTCCTGATGCAAGTTATGATTAAAAAAAAAAAAATTAAATAAATACTGCACAATTTGTTTTTAAAATTAAAAATTTTTTTACTTTTTTTTTTTTTAATAATAAATTGCATCATCTTGACATTGCGTTGGTAGCTTTATTTATTTTGCAAGCGCGTATTTCATTATTGTTTCTGTTTGTATTTATTCAAACAAGAATTATTACAATGGCGATGCGATGAGGGGAAAAATAAAAAAAAATGAAGAAGAAAATAAAAATAAGACAATAAGAGAGAAGAAATTAATAATCTCACGATGAAAAAAAAAATAACAACAAAATTAAAAGTTTGCAAAGAAAAATAAAAATATAATTAATTTGCGGAAAAGTTGTAATAACAAGGATGAAAAAAAGACCAGAGGAAAAAAAGGGATGATGAGAGAGGAATTCTTTTTGTTTCCATCCTTGTAATCAGTCCAAGCTTAAGGACACTTGTGGTAGCAAACATAACAATGAAAAGTTTTTTAAAGCGTGGTTAGTCGGAAACTCTTTTTTTTTTGCTCAAGATACAAAAGTTGAATAGTAAATAAATGCTTTCGCATCTGTGATGGGATGGTAAAAGGAAACTTAATCCGACGCATTTGTTATCCTTTTTCAAGGATGAAATATTGCATGGCATTAAAATTCTGAGTTAGTATATTTTTTTTTTGAATTTTCGCTAAAAATTCGTTTGTTGGAATTAAGCTGATTCCTGTTTAAACTGGACAAGCCAAAACTAATTCAATTAGTTGAAATGCTGTCCGTAACTAATTTTGAGTCTTAATTTCTTTGGAAATACTGAAATGTTTGTTTCGAAAAGGATACAAATTCTGAGATGAGAAGAATTTAATTTTCTACTATTAGCTTTTAAGTTTTTACTTCTCAATCTGCATCCATGAAATATTGTACAAATATTTTCTGGGGCGCAGGAAAGGACATGCGCTAAATTTTAACTAAAAAAATACCGTTCTCTTAGCAATGTGAATGAACCGATATCCATGAAATTCTGTGCACGTATTGTCAGTTGTTCAGAATAGGACATAGGGAACACCTTTTGCCCCAAAAAATATGGTTCCATAAGGAAAATAGTGGTTTGAACTTTCATAAAAAAAAACCGCAACCAATGATCAGAACCCAAGCAATTTAAAGAAATGATTAATGAATTGTCAAGGACTTTTTGCTAATTTGGTTTGATAAAAAACTGACTCCTTAGCTGAAAAGGAGGCTTGGCTTGGCTCACATACAATTCAGAATGTTAGATGTCCACCGTAGCACTTACATATAGGAAAAGATAAATAATGTGAAGCAGGAAATATCAAAATATGAAAAAAAAATGGAAACAATTTCCTTGTTAAGTACTAACTTACTCAAATAATAAGCAAAACAAGAAAATAAATTGATACACAGTAAACTTCAAATGATTCAATTTATTCTCGATTTTCTAAAACCGATTATCTTCGAATCAAAATAACGAATGGAATATGGTACATAACGTCCTTTTCAAAATACAGTATTTCTCTGTAATTTGTCTAACGAACCAAAACTCCTGCATTTTACAAAGAAAAGAAAAAAGAAAAAATAACAGAGTTTATGATCCTGATTCTTCTTCGGAGAATGTCTTAGCATAAGACCATAGAAACATCATCTCAGAGTGAAAAAGCATTTTAAAATTTCTATTCAACTTCCGTTTGCATTATTTAGTTTCCAATGTTTCCTTTTTTAATATATTTTTTTTTTTGTTTTTGGTCTTTTTGTATTTTTTGTCAAAAAATATTGCTTGCAATTTTATATTTTGTATGTGTTTAAGGAACAATATTTCCGAACACAATGTCATTTATATTTTTTGATTTTCGTACCAGGATTCTTTTGTTTGTGTATCGTTTGGAATATCCTTTTATACCATTCATGCTGATTTGGCTCCTTGACTTCCTGTGCGTTCGTTCACAACAGCAATGACGATAACGATGCCATTATTGAACAAAAATAAAATGAAATAAAAGAAGAAGAAAAGATTTTGTTTCATAATTCACTTCTTGAGCTGTTTGATTCTGTTTTCTTTTTAATGATTAAAATCTCCTGTTTTTTTTATTGTGTGTGTGTATTACCGATCTAAGAATAACTGGCATTCCATGCTTTGTGGTTGGTCCAATACCATCGTACTGTCGTCGACTTAATTGGGCCATTTTCTTTGGTTTGTCGTATTCCGTTTCCGGTTCACTCATATACTCGTTTTTAAGGGAAAAAACTGAAATGCAATTTTATTTGTATTCAAATTTAATTTTAATTTTTAATTCGTACTTTTTTTCTAAAAAAAAAAAACAAGGACACAACTAACATTGATCTAACTATGGTATTCTACGAAGCATGCTATACTAACTTTATTAATCAAAGACAATTATTCTAAAATGTCGCCTAAAAGTATGCAACATTTGAATGGATTTGATAAATAAATAAATCTGTAAATAGCCCCTTAACACGGAATGAAATATAAGCAAACCATTTAAACATAATTGTAAATTAAAGCGGACTTTTATGGCGCCCACCCTGATGATTTGATGAAAATGCCTTAAAATATGCAACATTACTGCAATATATGATTTAAATAAGCCTTCAAAATATGCAACACTTAATTATATAAGAACTGAGAACTTAATTAAATAAGACTTTTTCGCATAAAACAGCAGTTTTCTACTGACGCCTAAAAATATGCAATCTAATTTCTTATACGTAAAACTAGTGATTACAACGTAAAATATATATAATTTGTATTCTATAAAAAAATAATGTAAAACGGAACCGATCATGATGAAATATAGTCAAGAGTACAGAGCTAGGGTATACGAAATTTAATATTAAATTTAAAATTAAAACAAAAAAAAATCTTAATGAAACTAGACCAAGGAGTGTTGTGTTGGTAGAAAAAATCACTCAGGTGAAGGTTGGAAAACTGTATGTGTCGAGGACAAAACTTTTTTAAAAAACATTGCAAAGTTAAAATTTACAAAAAAAAAGTATCTTAAAAATCTCTTTCGAAACTCATACTTACTGACTTCATTGGGCTTTATAATGGCAGGTTTTTCATGTGGATTATGCCGCACTAATGGACGATGCAGCTCGTAATTCGAATTTGATCTTTCAAAGCCTTTTTTTTACCCAAAAAATAACCAATTAACCACAGCGCAGCAGGAAAATGAACAAAAAAATATATGTAAAAAAAAGAATGAGATTAATGAGCATGGAACCGTGAAAAGCCCTTCCGGCATAAAAGAAAAAAAAAAATGCACCGGGCTTAAATTCACCGGAAATTACTTCTGATTTTTTCCGCTATGCTTGTGGTCGGTGCAAATCCTTCGTCCACGTCGATATCGTCCTCGACTTCTACAACCACAGGGTCATTAACTATTGCCGTTGGAGCTCTAGCTGATGCTGGGGTTGGTGGTTCTTTGCTTAACAACGACGACGACGACAATGGTGGTGGTGGCCAAGAAAATGCCGTATCCTTTTGACTGAGGTTTGTACAACTCTGTGATTGATATCCTGGAAATGGCTGTGAATTTGTATAGGACCACGGAGGTGATGGAACTTCACTCGGTGAAGACTGCTGTCGGACGTATCTCCTTTGGAGAGTCGGCGACTCAAAATGTACCGGACGGAATTGTTTTCGTTCGGGTTGCGGAGTCCACAATGGTGGAGGTGGTGGTGTTGGGATACCTTTTTGATTTCGCCCACAAGCAGATGATGATCGATTTTCACTGCCTCTATTTTTGGATGGAGATGAGTTTGTAGTACTCCTGCTGCTGTTGGTGTTGTTGTTGTTGTGGGGATGAAAATCGTTCAAATTGGTTCTGGAGGACGTTGGCGTTTGATTTTTCGGTGTCCAGACTCCTGTTTTGGTTTAATTTTGTTTGTTTATTTTTTTTTTTTTGAAATGGGATGAAAAGAAGAATGAAATAATGAGTGATGGGTAAGCGATATATCAAATTTTTTTGACAGATATTTTGATGAGGAAAAATAATGAGGTGCACACTAACAATGAATATTTTTTTTCTTACTCCAGACGAAAGAGAGAAAGACAAGAGGATTTAGTGGAAGACATTTAATAAAAAAAATGGGGGTAAATTATTAAAGACGAACGACGACATTTGCATATTGGGGTTGAATTTTCACGAGACGATACGACCGGCGGGCGTTGAAAAAGATAAATCAAAGGGATTCATTAAGTTTGCAATAAATTTTGGATATTGAAAGTTTGAAATGCAAAATGTGTGGTTTTTATTATTCAAATGATATGTCTAACCTTTAATAAAACTTTAGCTTTAAATGGAACACAGAATTTATTTGTTTCTATAATAGTGCGATAGTTCGGGAAAATATAAATATCTATCTATGAACATTGTTGATCTAAAGACATCGGATTTGACAAATCTTTGAAACACTTTGTGACTCCATGACTCACGCTAAACTCATCAAAAATATAGTTTCTAATACAAAAACATATTTCTTCTTCCATTAAGTGGGCATGTCATCAACTCACTAGAATTTTTATTGTTTATGTGGATTGTTGTACAGTGATCAAAGTTGGTAGAGCATACTGAAGTAGGGAAGTTAATACTGCTAGTCAGTTTGAGCTTAACTTCATGCCAAATAACTGGGTCGATTTTTATCACTTTGAAAAAAAAAAAAAACAAAATGTTAACAAACGGTAAGAAAACATCGGGCAAAGCTATGAGACATATCCTTCAAACAAATTACCGCTGATAAGGTGCATTTACATTGGAAGGAATCGTTGGACCTGGCTTTCAGTCGTCTGGAAACCACTACTTTAGGCCAGGATTTTGGATTTAAACTCATTATCATTCACTTCAGATGTGAATTTCAAACTAAAGGCTAAGAAACAAACGCTCAGACAAAACCGTAAGGTTTGGACACGGATAGAACTACCCTAAATATTTGTCAAACAAAGTTCGAGCGTAATGAATTTTGGAGAGATTTTTGTGATAGAAACTGCCTTACATTGATTTTAAATGTTTAAATATCCTGTAGTGAGAGGAAAAAAAGAGCTACATTCGTGCTGTGCGGTTAAAAAAGAATCCCTGCGCTTTTCAGCACGGCTACAATCAGGGCTCAAATATAATCTGATGAGCAATCCTTGAAAGATGAGTTTTATGGTGGAATTGTTTGAGTGACGGAATGTTGGCGCACTTAAAAAAAAAAAAAGAAAAAAAGGAAAGTTAGAATTTTAAGCGACATCAAATAAGTATGTGATGATGCCATCATTCCATGACAATTTTTCAGTGATACCCATACCAAGGTTGACAAACTTTTCTGTTTCCTAAAACATTCCTCAGTCATTCATGGACTACGAAAAGGAGGTACCGTTCTGCTTCAACGAAAACAGATAGCTTGTTGACAAGATCGGAATCTATTAAACTCATTATACTGCGCCGTATCCGTTAAACTTCGAAGTCCGAAGATTATGTCGTGCATTTCAAACAGAATATGGAAATCTGTGGGCAGTATCGTCAGCAAAACAGTTAAGTTCGCTAAGTAATTGACGAGAATGGGAAATATTATCGGACAGAAAACAGACCCTTGGGGCACACCATCACATGTTTGGACTAAATGATCTCAAATGAATTTTCAGATTCAATGAAAAAAAGAGTCATCGACGTACACATTTTCGATAAAAGGATGGTTTATCAATATTTAATGACCTTGGAAAGAAGGGATGTTTGTGAAATTAGTCGATTATAAGGGGGATAAGAGAAAGAGGCTTAACGAATGAGTTCAGTAGAAAAGCTTAGACAATAGATTTTCTGGCGTGGATGAAATCTTCCTTTTTAGAATAATCGGAGAGGTACCATCTGGACCGTTTGATTTTGTGTATGTTGAGATCGAGTTAAAGAAGAATTTAGGTAAATCGAATGTTTGCAGTATGAAAACGGATTTGCGGTTTGCTCTTTCGACGCTGTTTCCTTTGCGAAACAAAAGTGTGCAAACAGAATGAGAATATCAAAAAATGTATTTGAGAATCGAAGCACCCTTTTTTTCCCATCCCTTAGAAATTAAGGTCACACGTGAACTGGAGACTTATTTTGAAAACAGCACAATCTACCAAGATTGTTTCTGGAAAGTCGTCTTGGACTAAAATGTGTCAAATATTGGTTCCTATATCCGTCAAATTTGTTTTAACACCTGACTTAGCTTTTGTTGTTGTTTCGAAATGCTAAATCACATTCAGGTTTATTAGTTTTACGTAATGTATCAGAAAAACAAAAAAATTCAATCACGATTTCGAACGATTATTATTGAAAACTATGATTGTGTGTGTTTTATCAGAAAACTCTATTCGTTTCGTCCCTGTTTCATACCTATTTTTTCAGCTATAGCTATACATAGATTATTTACAATTACTTTAGTTTGAGTGGACAAAGACTTTTTGCTGCATTCTTAGAAAATGAGAAAAACATTTGAATAAACCCCACAAGTCAGGTACTTTAATCAAATTACTTAAAAATTAACAAACTTTTTAATTTAATCAGTCAAAGTGTGTAATTGGGACAAATTTATTTTTCTTAACCTACTTTTCTAACAATTACTACAAAAGAACTAAAGATAAAAAACTTTTCACGAATTTAAGCACACCGTGCGTCGAAAGTAGCGTAGCGTCGTGTCGATAGCGTCGCGACATTATATATAATTTGAAAATAGAATTTTTTTCAACTATATATTTCTGTGATGGGGCGTCCACACTTTGTTGGTAATTTTAAAAAAGACCATCAAGATGATGATTCTCTATTTTCTATATCTACAGGTGTCTAAATGAACACTGTACCCGCATGAGTCATGAATTGATCTATGAGATACAATTTTTGTTGTGGGCTTAGAAATGGGCGGGGAAGGGAATCAAAGTATTATCTTTGAACAAATTGAATTGATGCCAAAAAAACGTATTTTTTCAATTTCACTGTCATCTTGAAGATTTTTTTCTTTTTTTCTTATTTTTAATTATGTTCGCTGTTTTTTTTTAATTTTTAAGTTTTGGTGAATGGAAAATATGCTTAGTTTTTTGGGGGATTATGTTGGATAGAGGAAGTTTGACGTCAGAAGATACTCTCGTACATCAGAAATAAATTATTCCTCTTGTGGTTGAGTATCAAAGATACATTTTTTTTTTTTAATTTAGCTTTTGATATTTTAATATTCATTTTGATATGAAATTTGTTTTAATGTTTTCCTGATATGACATCCCATAACTCCACTACAAGATGTTTAAGTGTATTATAATTTATTTTTTTAGTTGATCACATCAATCATGTGAATTGGCTGAAAACTTAAAATACACTTATATTTTTTGGGGAAGCTTTTAAGATATGGGCTTAGTGGTGAATACAACAACAAAAATTAAAAGAAAAACAAAAAAAAATTATCTCGTGATGTAATTATTTCAAAAATGTTAATGTTGGAAATATGTTTTTTTGAAAAGTTATGTTGCTTAAAATGTATCTTTATTGCTTTCATGTAAGTTTTTAGTTTTAAATCAAATGTTATAAGAAATCATTAAGTGTTTGAAAAACTGCGGTCATTATGTTGAAAATAAGTGGTTTTTAGCCTACCTATCAGAAGGAGCACTAGTATATAAAAAAAATATCAGAAGTGCCAATGAAAACTGGTTTGGGAAACTGCCACAAACGTAAAAGTAAACGGATCTTAATAAAACCAGTACGAAAGCCGATTTATTCACTTTACTAGATTTATTTAACATCTCAAGATTTAGTTATTTAGTTTGATTAAAGAAACGAAATTCTTGTTTAATCAAAACTTCGTCACGTTTTGAACTTTGAAAATGGGATCCTTGAAGGGCTTTACGTATTCAGTATTCAAACTTTTATGAAAATCGGTTAAACGGTTAACAGGGAAGTCAAACTTGGAAAACGAATGTAATGAGACGAACCGTTACCAGCCAAAGTTCGAAAAATTCGTTTTTATCAGATGATAGTATATTCTTAAGAAACTTACTTTTTGACTGTACTACAATCGAAATGTGGTGCTTCATGGAAACAGGGCTTTCCAATAAGAGGTGTTATTTTAATGTTCAAAGAAAAATGGCTTGTTTTGAAATAAATGATCAGATGTTTATTTCAGTGTAAAGAAGAAAATACTTCATTAATAATAAAAAACCATATCAGCCAAATGACCGCCATGACTACGCTTGCACAACAATATCATTCTCATGAAATTTTCCATCCCCAAATGGCAAAGTGGCTGCTGTTATGCAATCAATAGCTTCACGAATTCCATCTTTGAGGGATTGAATCGACGCTGGGCTGTTGGCGTAGATCTTATATTTCACTTGGCAACAAGGAAGAATTCGCAAGGTGTTAAATCACAATATCTCGATGGCCGATTGTGATCACCTCTTCGAGATATAACATGGTCCGGAAACTTTTCCCGCAAAAGATTGATGCTTTCGTTGCTGGTGTAGTACTCAGCAAGTCCATGAAGTCAAAATCTTGGAAAATTCAATAATTATGTCATTTTTGACATACTGACAATTTGATAAGATAGTTAGCACTAGACTTCCGCACGTTATTAGCCAAGAACTTTAAATGCTACACTCCAAGCATTTGAGATAAAATGTTTATACAAAATCGTTACAGGAAATTCTGAGAAGGAGTACAAGAACAACCTTTCGCAGACTTCAAATTATCGAATTTCCAGTCGAGATTGGACCTTTATCCCTGTACACAAAATTCCAACTGAGTCAGAAGCTCAAGACTCATGAGTCATGAACATAGACAACGACGTTTATTTGCTGACTGGACATTGAATTCCTTAGAAGGGGATCCTTATTTTGACCGAGTAACTTAGCGACGAGGAGCATTTTTGGATGAATATCTGTGTTTACAAATTGCCGCCTAAAGGACGATTTTTCGAAAACTACATTGGTGAGCTAGTCACCGTCATCGGAGAATGCTACCGAAAGACGATAGACAAGTTCTTGTGGCCCAAATTTAACAACATGTGGTTGTAGCAGGACGATGCTACGTGCCACACAGCGGACGCAACTATTGAAATCCCTTCATGAACGATTTAAGGGTAATGCTATTTCTCAAACCATAGTCATGCGATCCAACTAGACTTTTTCTTGGTGTGTTTCCTGGAGGTCACAGGTGTGTGCCAACAAACCAATATCTACCGATCTATTTAATGTGAACATAACACAAGCCATCGCTCAAATTCAGCCTGATCTACGCGGAAGAGTAATTACAAAAGACCACTCAGTTAAAATAACATTTTTACAACGTCATTTTATATCCACAATTTGTGTACGCATTGAATTAAAAAAAATTTCCTTGATACCTCACACATAGCCATTGTATATATAAACTATAGTACTACCACTTGAGGAGTGCCATCTATCGACGAAAAACTAAGCTCTAGAATACCACGGGAAGCAACAACAACAATTAAAATGGTGGAAATTGTTGTTGTTGCTTCCCATGGTATTCTAGAGCTTAGTTTTTCGTCGATAGATGGCGCACCTCAAGTGGGAATACTATAGTTATATACAATGGCATAGCTCGTCTTATTCTATTTTTCTACATCTATTCGCCCTTATTGAAAAATCCTTGAATTTCTTTAAAAACAAATTTTTAAGTCAAACATTCTTTAAAACATTTCATAGCAAATAAAATTTAAAGCTATAACATGAAATCAAATTGAGTGTGTTTTTCAAGGTACGGTTCTTGTTAAAAGAGCCTTTGCAACAGTTTTTTGGAAAGCAATTAAATATCCTTTAATTTAGCAACACTCCGAATAATTTACACCTCCAATAAATCATGAATTTTCAATTTCACGAAGTCAATTTAATTTAAATTTTATTTCTGTTTTAAAACTCAAAGAGCTCAAAACAAAAGAGCTCCTTTTCCAAAGGATAAATATTTTTAAGCTTTAATTCAACAACGAAGCTGAAAGGGTGATCTGCATGCTTTTGTGAGCATTATCCTTGCAAATGAGTTATTCGGAAGAGATTTTCCTGCATTTGTTCCAAATCTTTACAAAGTAGAAAACTCATTGCTATGATGCTTATACCAAAGTCTTTCTGCGAAATTGAAATGCTTGTCAAATTGAATTTTCATCACTCTTCGAATAATCTAATTAAAAATTAAATGCATTTCCATCTCAGCCAATCAATACTACGAGCAGGGTGCACATTTCACACAAAATGCGACGACAAATCAACATCCTTAAGGTGACGAGGCACGACGTGACGGTGAGTGTGGGCCAGGTGCCAATTGAATTATTTAGTCGTGAGCTCATCAATCAATGCTGGGATGATAAAATTAGATCTCAATTTCAGTACCAGACAGACCTTAATTCCACTTCAACCAACCATAACCACCACCCACTAAAAACAAACTTATATCTTCAATAACCTCGTTTTTTTTTTGTTGTTCTTTAAGAAGTCTCGAAAGAAGAACTATTTCGAAATCCCATACCTTTCTTTACCCGACGCGATGGCTGAACTTTATCTTTGAACTGTCCTTCAAACTTGAACATTTTTAAGTGTCAGCGTGTAATTGCATTCTTTCGAAATGACTATTTCAATTCGGGTGTTGTTGATTGGGCAATGGGCAACTGAAAAATGCACTCAACTTGAAAAATTTTCAAAAAAGTTTTTCTTTTTGTGTTTTTCAAATTTATAGCACACTTGCTCTTGTGGCTTTTGGTGGGAAGTGGAATTCCAAAATTAAAATGGAACCGAGAATCACGGCCAATTTTGATGACCTAATGGATGGATTTGGATACGCTATTATTCTTGTTGCTATTTCTATAGTATCCATCATTTTGGAAATATTCAAGGTGTTCTGGAAAACAAATTCGGTATAGTGTTTATTGGACAGAATGATGGTTTTGAAATTTTTCTGTTGTCGTTGACGTAATTCGTGTTGGGATAGGTAGACCAGTTTTTGAACCATGTAAGCATAAGACTTGGCAGGAAATATCAGCTGGCATATTCATTCAATAATTTTTCACACATCTTATATGAATTAGATGATCCAAGTGTGTCAGAAAATGTTGAGAACTGAACTCATTTCCTGCCTTCAGAAGTCATTTGATAAAGTATTTGTTAGCGAAATTTTTTGATGGGAAACACGTCTGCGAAGGATTATGAGTGACGGGTTTTCTCCTAAAATTAAAACTCAAAAATAAAACTTTCTCAATGAGTTTTTATAGTAATCAATTTTGTGTCTAGTTTATCAATACATACTTCCAACTATCATGTTGCTAGCATGCCACAAGTTGGTGTCCTATGCCCACTTCTTTTGAACTTAGTTGTAAATTTGTCTTCTCTGATAGCCAGACTACGCCAAAATCATTTCTTTTAAGTCCAAAACAGTCCTCTTCCTCTACTTTCAATCATCTCTCAGAGTGGCGCTTGGCGGAACAACTTATGCTAATAGACGGAAACTATTTTTGAGCATTTGAAACTATTTTTACTATAATCCTTTTTGATGACATTGATGCACTGATGAGTTAAGACATTAATTCTCTTGTGCACTTTATTAGAAACTCTAATTCGTCAAAAATTAGGGGTTAACACTTCAAACTTGTGGTATCACAACGGTCCTCGTTTGAACTAAGTGTGTTAGATTATACGATATATCTCAAGCTGACAGCCACTTTTACATAACATAACCTATTATGTTGCTAAATGTTTGGTAGTATTCGATTCCGATTTCGACTGTATTTGGAAAATAAACTACGCGGACTTTGCGCAAGTTCATTAGAATAATGCAAAGCTGTTTGTTGTGTGATTTCAAAAATTGAGCGATAGAAATTAAGCACATGAACACGAATGCACTCACTGCAAATCTGAATCTCGAGCGTAGAAGGAAATGGAGGAATGATTTTGGATTTTATCTATACACATAAATAAAAATGAAGTGTCTGTTTGTATTTTTAAAATATCAGCTTTTTGCTAAATGCATATGAAAGAATAATCATTTTCAATACATTAATAAATTTTGGTGGAACGAAGTTCGCCGGGTCAGCTAGTGTATTATACAATGTTTTTTGAACCACTGCTATTTTTGTGTTATCAAATAAATGCCTTTGAGATTTATCAACCCAATACACATTTCCACTTTATCGACTTCAGGGCCGACCAAAGCTGCATTATAAGGTTGGAAACAATCTCACAAAAACCTTAGATGTCAACAAGGGGCTTCGGCAAGGAGATCCTTCAAGGGTCGAAGCAAGCTCTTTGAAATGTCTAGAACACCGATATAATAAGTTTTTAACCATTGTTCACCGAACTTCAAGCGGTTAGTTGGTTAGTCAGCAAAATTTACATACAATAGTTTCGATTGGCAATTACAATTTCGGGGTTGTTAAGTTTTTCGTTTAAAAAATGCTTTAACTCTTGCCGGAATGCCGGTGGCTGCCTTTTCGGGATTAGAAAGACAAAAAATACACTTGTTCAGTGAATGAAACTATCATTTCATCAAATTATGACAATCCCAGACTCTTGGTGCAGAAAAATCGACATTATAAAGATCGCATGAGGAACCCCTAGTCGGGTTGAATGATTTTCAAGAACCATTTCTTAATATTTATTTCAAAAGACTGTTATGAATGCCGGGAAGTGGCAAGCAAAATTTGTATGGGAAATTCTTTACAATAAATTGTAAGCTTACGCCATATTTTAAATGTTGTACAATATATGAGATGATAAACATGGTAAACATTACTGTGGCTGTTGAATTTGAGAGCTCAGAATTGTGTTTTCGTTTTTTCCAGCTGGAAATGTTTTTCTTTTTTTTGTCAAAGACAGAGGGAATACAAAATTTTTAAGGAAAGAGTTAACAGTGGGTGTCGTAAAATTCACAATTATGACTTAATTTTTTTTACGACACTACGATATTAATTTGTGTTCTCCGTATATAGAACAAAAGTGTAGAGCTCTATCGTGGCTCTAAAGTAAATTTTTTAGGCGAGATATTTTTGTAGTGTGGACGTATTTTGATAGAATCTCTTTCTACTTTTGCGTCTCAGTTGAATATCTACGCTCTACACAGAAGATGAATTACATACATATATATATAACGATTATGGTATCGAAATAGATTTAAGGAATTAGCGCTGTCTATCAGCGTCAAAATCCATTCTAACTTCACCCCTTGAAACGCTTGACCAGACGAGCCGGATTACGATAAGCTACATTAAACTATACTATGCACTCTATAGTGTTGAGAAATAGCAAAAGAAATTCGAGAAAGTTTTCGGAAGATCTCTACTGAAAATATTTCTACAAATACTTGGAGAAATTTTTCGGAACATACATACGCTTTACATAGTTTAGTCACTTGAGAAGCTTGATGATCAACACCAATAAGACCAAAATAATGACTACGAATATGGAAATGTTTTTTCATCATTATCATATCGAACAGACTTTGATTAACCGTTGTCTGTACATTCTGAAAATCTGTTGGCCGCAAGCCATATCAAACAATAGTTATGCGCCACATCAAGGAAGTCAAAAAGATCTTCTTGCTGGCCTGTGATCAGAAAGGAGTAAAGGCGCTCGCTACTGTGCTTATCGCTGGATATTATAAGTTTTGATGCTCACTAATCTCGTTGAAATTAATTGTGCAAATCACAGGTTTCTATGACGTTTTGGAATAATTTCTCAGATGAGATAATATTGAATAGAAATGATTATTGGGTTCCAACTCAATTGCCAGTATTCAACAAAATTGAAGTAAGTTTTTAGTGACTAACGGTTGTCACATTTTTTTAAAATATTTTTAATACTGCGACTTGATCAAAAACGGAAAAATTTGTGTACCTATGTTTGATTAAGTTTTTGGATATAATATAAAATTTGGTTTTTAGACCTAGAGTCCTAGAGTGACAATATTTGTTGCCAATAAAGTCAAAAGGCAACTCAGAAACATCAAACTTAGAGGACCCTATACAATCTGATCATAATCATGGACACATATTGGCAACTCACCGATGTCAAAGCAAAGCTGTCAACCGTCTTTCTTCAAACATATTGTTCTTTTTGAAATATTGTATCTAATGTACGATGTATCTATAAGGAAGCTTAAACCATTTTGAAAACATTGACATTCTATTTTAATTGCTCTCAATTATTCAATTCCCAAATAAACATAAAAAAGAAATAAGTCTAAAACCTCTTTAAGCACCACACACCGTTATCGTTCTGTGCTCGTATTGCTAATAAAAATTCATCATTTTGTAAACAAAACACTTGTGTTCCGTTATGATCAGACAAAAAAAAAAAAATGATCGAAATGGAAACATCAATTTACTGCCGAGTTGTCTTGCGAATTTCGATATTTTTTTTTTGTTGTTGTTGAAAAGTTACTAAAAATAAGCCGGTTGTTTTAAAATACACACAACATTTTTGCATCTTTCTCTTTCTCTCTTACGATTGCGATCTAAGTCCATAAATCTGTCAATGTATTTGGCGATCCAAATATAATGATGTAAAATGGAAAAAATGAAAAAAAAAATCGTGAAGAATGTTCAAATATTGATGATTGATGTGTGAAATATTGACTCAATGGTCGTATTGTACCTGAACCCGGAGGTGCTGTAGCTTTAAATTTCGGTGCAAACATGTCGATAAATTCTGTAAAAATAAATATTTTCAAATATTTATTCAAAAAATAAAGTGGTTGCTGCGATGAAAACAAACACACACACTCAGAAAATATCACTTTTTTGATGTACGAAAACTTTTCTTTTTCAAAAATCAATTTCGAATAAATTTTTCGAACTTAAAAATCACTGATTTTTATCACTTTCGGCCACTCTTTTTATGTGACAGGAATAGGTGTACTTTTCCAAAAAAGTATCTTTTTCAAAAACAAAAACAAATCTCAAAAACACACAGCGATCAATTTTTAACTAACCCTGTCCCATTTTCGGTTGACTAGCGCGAAAAATAGGTAAAAAAAAGTATTTTCGTGTAGGCAAAATAAAATAAAAAATTATGTGTATATCCTCGTCGTCGGATATTGAAATGAAGAGATGAACGCGCTTTTACCCACTGAATTGAAAAACTGACGAAAACACCCAGACTGAGTTTTATTTCACTTAGCCAAAATATCAGCCAGAAGATGAAAACTTAATTCTGTTCTTTCGGCCGAGAGATTTGTGTGTATAATTCTTGCAACATTTTATATATTTTGCCCCAAAAGTTTTCGATGAATTCGTTCTCAATTTTTTTTATGATTTTGTGGGTGGGCGCAGGAGAGTTTTGAGCGAAAAAATAAGCTTTTTTTCAAGAACAAAACATAAAAGGTGTTTAGAGAATAGTATTATTATTTTGTTTGCTCATACAAATACAATGAAGATCAGTTAGGTGGGAATAGTCTATCAAAGCAACTTTGTAAGCTGAAGCGGAAATAAGTTGTTGTTACAACATCTTTCGTCAACAACAGACTTTCGTTAAATTAAGCCAAAACCTCAAAAAAGCTTTAAAACATGATTCATAAATGAAATAAGTTTTGGCATTTTAGTGTAACAAGTCAAACGCACCTGAGTGGCCTCTAAAATGTCAGGTTTTGTTCTAAGGAGTCAGTTTTTCAAAGTTTTAATATTTTCCAAAAATATGTGTGTTCGAAATAGATTCTTGCACGTGTTTGTGGTTTTGATTTAATGAATGAGATTTACTATGTGTAAAGATTTTACGAACTATAAAGTTAGTTTCGTCAAGTATACAGTTGAATTTTTATGAACCTCACAATATAAGTTCTACTTAAAAATCTAATCTGGAGTTAAACACCTGTGATCTTTTTTTTGTTTTCATCGCAGAAAAAAAAAATAAAATGCACGACTGGGTCGCACGAACTTGCTCTTATGTTCAATAATTGCGTAGTGGCTGCATATATGGATATTAAAAAAAAATTAAATAATTTCGAAAATTCTTTTATTGTTTAAATTAGTTTAAGAGTTTTCTCGGAAAAACTAAGTATGCAATAAAATTTGAAAGCTATACGTCAATCTAGGAAAAAAAAATATTGAAAATCGTTGGACCAGTTTTTTTTTAAAAAGGTTATTTTTGAAAAACTTTTTCAAAAAATATTTTGAAATTTATTTGAGTATGCAAATATATGGCAATCTGTAGTTTACATTTGAAAAATAGTTTAAAAAAAATCAATCTACCCGTTTTCAACATATTTCGAAAGACAAAAATTTTTTTGAAAAAATTATAAAAAATCAAAAAAAAAAAGTTTTTGAAAATTTTGAAATGTCATATTAATAAAATTATGAATGACTTCCTGTGACCAAAATTTTATTGAAATCGAATGTATAGTTTACGAGAAAATTTGATTTGAAAATACTGGTTCTATGAGAGGTACCGTTATTAGACAAATTTTGAAAAAAAATTTCAAACCAAAAGATAGATTGTCTTGCAAAAATAGCATTCTAAAAGTTTTATCAAAATCGTTAGAGCCGTTTTTGAGAAAATCAATTTTTGTCTTCAAGATTGTATGGCAGGTGCCGTTATTTTTGGACCTAGAGCAAAAATAAAAAATTTGTTCCGAGGGACGGCCAAATAAATCCTAAATACCAAATTTGAAGCAAATCGGCCCACCCGTTCAGCCTCCAGAGGCGCGAACAGACATACAGACAGACAGACAGACAGACAGACAGACAGACAGACAGACAGACGGACGGAATTCCCAGACCCACTTTTTTCGACTTCTCCATCATCGTAATGTCTTGTGTGATTGTTATCTCAAATTTTTTTTTCTGCACGAATCCATAACTTGCCTTATAGTACCTATAATCGCAAGTAAAAAAGAAATTATTATTATAAATTTAAATAAGTATACGCCACAGTGTCCACGAGAACACAGTCGTTGCAGTGCTCAAAGATTTTTACTTGCGATTATAGGTACTATAAGGCAAGTTATGCATTCGTCGAAAAAAAAAGTTTTGAGATAACAATCAAACATGACATTACGATGATAGCGAAGACGAAAAAAGATGGTCTAAAAATTCTGTCCGTCTGTATGTCTGTCTGTCTGTCTGTCTGTATGTAGACCTAAACCCAAACGGGTGGGCCGAATTGCTTCAAACTTGGTATATAGACTTTTTTAGGTATTGCACAGAAAGGAAATTGAAATTTTTTTTTTAGCTCAAAAAAAAACGGTACCTGCCATACAACCTTTACGTTAAAGCTTATTTTTCTCAAAAACGGCTCTAACGATTTTTAATTAAAAAAATCAGTGTTGCTTTTTAGGTACGACCAATCATATGGCTGAAAAAAAAGTTTTAAAAAATGGCTAAGAACGGTACTTTCCATAGGACCGTTTTTTTTGCTTTCGACTATCTCGAAAACGACTCAACTGATTCTTTCGAAATTTCACACACATATAGCTGTAGGTAGCTCAATTTGTATTGCATACCAATATTTTTGAAAAATATTTTTTTGTATTTTTAAAAGCATTTTTTAAAAAAAAATTTAAAAAATTAATATTTTGAAAACTGCTTATTAAATTTTTTTTTAAAAATTTTAAATAAATGTATTTGCTGAATACCTATGAACTGGCGTTTTTGAATTTTTTTTGAAAATTTTTTTCAAAAAGTTTTTCAAAAAAAACTTTTTTTCTCAAAAACCGCTTCACAGATTTTTCTAAATTTATTCTCATAAATTCAAATTTATCCAAGAAATAAAATGGCGTACTTTTTTTTCAGCTCAAATTAGTTTAAGTATTTATTTAAGAATTTTGAAAATTTTATTTTTATCAAAATCTCAAGCCCATAAACCACTGTCACTCATTAGAGCAAGTTCGTGCGACCCAGTCGTGCATTTTATTTTTCTTGTTTTTAAAGTTTAAAAAGTAAAGGAGTTTTTGTGCTGAGTTGGATTAAGATATATGCTCTTTGCTTTCCCTAGTTACTAAATTCTTTAATGAACTACGACCTACCTTGAATTTGTTATTTTTAGGGGAACAAGTGTGTTATAAAACAGGTTTATTGTCTTAAAAGAGTCTCAAAAAAAAAAAAAAAAAAGTCCCACAAAATTTTTTATCAGTATGACTATATTTACATTAGAAAAAATCTCTAAGAATTTGTTTTTGTCACTGTCACACATTAGATCAAGTTCGTGTGACTCTGTGCACCTAATCTCCTTTACACCTACAAGCCTTTTTTTCAACAAAAAGGAATTATCACTTGAAACAACACCTTGATGATTTTTTTGAATTGAGTTCCCGAAAAAGTTTTTGGACAAAATAAAACTAACACTTTGATAAGCACTTAAACAACGTGAAACGACCTTGACTGGTCTCACTAAAATATTTCTAGGAGTGTTTTACATAAGGTTGGAGTATGGTTTTGAAATTAAATGTTGAAAATTAAAACAATTTTATGGGCGTTATCCCATACGTATTGGTCTGAACAACAGTTTAGGTTTTCCTCTGTAGGTATAGGTATAGGTAATCACTAAGAAGTTCAATATTTAGATTTTAAATCTATAAGTTCTTTAGATCGGTGACAAAAACATAGGACTATACACAGAATAACCTCATGATGGACGAAATCAGTACGATATAAAATTTACTGGCAAAGCCAATATTTGCCCTTTGAAGCCAGTATAAGCTTTGAATAAAAACAAGAATGTAAAAGAAATTATTTCAACTAATATCTTAATAACTTTTACCTAAAAGTGCAAACCAATATTTATATGTGGTTCAAATTTTTTCAATGTTCTAGACTTCTACTTTCATATAACCCAACTGCCTTCTATTATTAAATTCTAATGAAAAATTAATGACACAATAGTATCACAAAGATTATTTTTACTTTTCGTCAATTCCACCAACTAAATCCATCACCATATACAAAAAAAAAATCGATGCCAAAAAAGTTGATCCCTCTAAAATATTGCTGACACTGATTCGACAAAAAAAAATCAAGGATGAACGCTAATAAAAAGAAAAAAAAAAACCAAAATAATTAATGATCACATAAAAACAATATAATATGGATCATTAAACTCCCACGATCACTTTCAAGATATTTTTATCCAAAATTCATCAAGTTGTTCCCCTATGTCAGAAACCAACCAACCATCAGCCATACTTAAATCATACGATTCAACAGGTAAAGCTTTCTATGTTCTTATTACAATTCAATAATAAGTGTTGCATATTTTTTGGCATAATCTTAAACTAGAATGACAAATTTACAAAGCGGGATAGACACATATTATACATACAACCATAATTATTATCATACTAAAATAAATAATATTGGCAACAGGGTAACACACATACACAAAACACATAAGCACACAATGTACATGAGACCCCATACCATTTGCATAGAGGAAGCCCTTCGCCAGAACAAGCTCTTTATCGATCTCGCGCAGAAGATCACTCTCAGACCAACTTCGACGGTTCGGTGTTAGTAGAAAGCGTGTCTGCTTCCTGCGCTTAATAGCTGAATTCGCGTTATTGCCACTGCCACTAGTTGCTGTTGGTGTTGCTGGTGCTCCCGCTGCTGCTGTCTGATGCTGACAGCTGCTATTAGCGCCACCACTGCCACAACTCTCAGCTGGTTTCTTATGGCGTAAAATCGTGACAAGCTTTGGTCGCTTGCCTTGTTGTTGTTGTTGTGAGTGTGACAACTGTTCTAAATCACGGACGTGCGCAGCTAGATTAGAAATAATTAGCTTGTTAATGTTATGAGAGAGAGAAAATGAGAGAAACACACACAAAAAAATAAATATATGACACAACACACAGGCAAAATTATTTAAAAATAAACAATTTATAATAATTTGTTGCTCTCGATGCCAAGGAGCTTAATATTCATTTGGTCTGGCCCGTATAGATTCGCCCTAAAATTTATTGCTTCCTTTGTTTGAAGCAAATCGCGTGCATCAATTAGCTTTGATCATTCTGACATTTGAATTTCCCGCCGCTGCGCTGATCGCTCGTTACAGTATATCGTTAGGCTAGAGGCTAGACGATCAAAAATAGCGGTGTAAAAATAAATAAATGCCACACAACAAGTTCAAATATTGTTTATTATTATTGCTGGCTATATTCACATACAAACTATTATACTTAAGAGAATCGTTTAAAGAGAGACAATTTAAGAGAGCATTGTGGTTTTAGAGAGTTAAAAAATGCTTGCTGGTGTGTAGTCAGGTGAATTTATGGGGGAATATTCATGCAGAATGTGAAACAATATTTCAATTTCACTTCACAGGGGAGCAAAAAAATAAAAAATAAAAATGATGTGATCATCAAAGATAGAGAGATTGAATGAAACAAGGAGTAAGCAGCACATGAGCAGAATTATTTTATAGCATTTTTGAGTCATTATTTGGATGTGAGGTTGAGATGGGATGAGATAATAGCGAAGGTCGTCCACCAGAAATTGGCGTGCAATTTTCGTTCATTTCGTATGCAATTTAAACTGGTTAATGGACGGGTTGTGAATTCAACCGGATCGCTTGGAAATATAGTGTGTATGTACTGACAGCGTGGTTATAAGCAATTATTGTATAATTATATCTGGGTGATTGTTAGAGGAAATAAATTTATAAAAAAAGAATGTTTTGACCTTATGTTTTGATCTAAAATTAAATAACTATTGTGGTTTTAGAAATGCATTTTTTTAATACTATTATTTTTATTATTAGGATAAAAAAAATACCTACCTATGTATTTCGTAGATACACATCATGTGTGGTGAAATATTTATAAATAAGTCAAAAAGATTTGAGTATTTTAGTTTACGATGACAGTAAAAATTTTGGTTTTATTATTTTTAGTTTATTTATTAAGGGGGAAATAGAAGCAAACAGACATAATGTTTATATTAAAATGTACTGAAATTTTAAATCATGTTATAAAAACATGCATTTTATTGCGGAGATACCATTTTGGTCTTTGAATATGCATAATATTTATTTTTAAAATTGGGAATTGTTTTGACTTTTCATCTTTTTGACATTATAGATGTGGAAGCTTGTGTATGTTCTACTTGCACAAATGACTCATCGGATTTTGATGAGTTTAAGTTGGTAGATACAAAGGTAATGTTTCACTAGTTAAAATGCATAGTTCTTGTTGCAGAGGCTTAAATGTTGAAATTTATATGTTTGGATGTTCGTTCAAGCGTCAACGGAATGGATTTTAATAAAATTCTGAAGGTAGATCTACAATTTCAATTGAGTCAGCAGTTAACACTTCAGACCTTAAATCAGTGTTTTGTTTTAATAAGGCGTTGCAAGCTTTTTGTTATTGCGATTTTTAAAATGATGATGGAATGTTTTGTTTCAAAAGGTTTTAAACAACTAGTTAATCCTTTAATCCTTTTTGTGAGCAAGTGAGTTCTTATTTATGCCTTCCATGGGGGAGAGTATGGTGTGAGTTCTTATTTATGCCTTCCATGGGGGAGAGTATGGTGTGAAGTATAGAAATTGCCGGCCAGAGGCGGTCCATACTTTTTTTTTTTTTGAAGACAATCAACTACCTTTTGTGGCTCTGCACGTTGTGTGGCTACAATCCTAAATTTCGATGCCTAGAATCTAGAAGATGCCTAGTTTCAGAATGACCTGCTATTTTCCTGTAAGGATACCTAGAATCCTTAATTAACAAATGATGTGAACAGAGATAGATGGAAGAACAGGATGTACAAAAAAGTTCTATACCGACAGCAGCTTTCAAAAGAGAAAATCTTACAAAAAGTTCAAAATTTCATGCTCATACATTCACAGGAGTAACCGTATGGCCAACAAAAAACCATAAAGCTTGAATAAACTGGGATATAGTATAGAAACGAATTGATAAAAAATCGAACGTTTTACAATCAATCCACAAAGTCAAGAGTGCATGAATGGAACTGTGTATGTTCAGTTCACTAAAACCATGGATCACTTTAATTATTGTTTGTGTAAAAGCAATCTGCGGGAATGAAAGGGACCTACAATCTACCACCACCCGTATTGAAATGGGTATTGAATACGCGTTTGTTTAAAATATATAAGTGTTTTGATCTTGGAGCCTTGAAGTCACCTTGGAACAGCCCGAGTGTTTTGAAAAACCGTCAAGACACCCTGGCAAGAAAAATTATCTGTTTTATTTCAAACTGAGAACATCTTCCCAGACGTAGATCTAGGTAGTTATTTTGTTGAAGCAACAAGCGAGAGTCGAGATGAAAATGCATTGTTTGATTGGAGTCCGATGTCAGACACTTCCTGAAGTCATGTCGTGGCTTGTGGGTTATGGAAAAAGGTCCACCGAAAGCCTTCGTGTATTTGTTTTTGGGTTGTCATATCTGGGTTAACTTTTGAAGGATGTATCAATTCATCTTAAGAGACTGTACAAACAAAAATCTTTTAAGCCACGGAAACCTATATTTCATTCCATATTGTGTGACCTTGAATAAAATATGATCCCCTTTTAAGTCGTGTTCTTTTAAACCTAAGTTCACAGAAAGATACCACTACGTGACAGTTTGCTTCTACCAGATCAAAACATCTGACATTCAATGATGTGCATGTGCTGTCTGTCATACTACTTATACACATAATTTTTAAAGCCAATAATTGTGTCAACGTCAAAATCCACTCGCATTGTCACGGTTGCTAATAATTGTTGCACTGTGCCCGTACTTACTAATTACAGAATTAAGCTTCTCAAACACAATCATTGTGCAATTAATTAGCACAATTAAATATTCACAATGGATAAGCCTGCGATACTCTTGCTAGAGTACACACTACAGTGTGTGCGCGCATCAGTCCTACTAAATGCCAATTTAATTTGGATTAATAATTTAATATCTACAACTCGTGTGCTGCCATGATGTGGTTCATTAAGTTACAATTATATTGGCACACTCCATTAGGGTTGAAACACATGAAAAAAAAGCGAAAGACAGTTTTTTCTGTGTGCATGCATACGAAACGAAGCCTTCAATCTCCGGTGTCGAGATTTTGCAACTGTGAGATGCAACCACGAAAACAATGGAAATCATTCTCATCTGCGAGATTCATCCATTCATATCGGCGACGCTCTTGCAGATTGAAAGAAAAACAAATTTCGCCCTCTTGTCATCACTGCCTCTCATTGTCGATGACGAGACTCACCCCCAGAAACCTTCACCATCAACCATCACCATCACCATCAAAGCAACGCAACGCCATCTATCTGTTTCATTGTAACCCATGTCACGTTTCAAAAGCATGATGAAAGGTGCTATAATTTATATGCAGGTCATGTATCGAACACCAGGTTCTCCAGCAGCGGGCTCACGTAAATTCAAATCTATCGTGGAAGTGAATCAGAATGTTAGCCAAGGGGATGGGGCTTTAATTTCATACCACTTCGCCTGCCTGTGCCGTGCCGCAAGTGCCTGTTCCTTCTTCTTTTTTATGGCGAAACCGTCATAAAATGAATTCGAACGGAGGTGATTAGAGAGTTACTTTGGACAATTTAGGCAGTGTAAACAATTTTAATCATCAAAATTTCATTTTCGGTGAAATTTATTTAAACTTGCAAACAATAAAAACGAACATTAAAATCTCTTTAAAAGGTTGTTTTGGAAATAAACAATTTAAGAGATGAATACAAATAATTAATTTTGTCATTCGAAATGATTCTTTTTAATTGCGATTTCTGTTTAAAAGTAGAAAGGTTTTGACAGAGAGATTATTGCAGATATTTTATTGAAATAAAGAAATTTAAGAAATTGTAATTTTACAATCGTAAATGAAATATTTGTTGGAAACTAAAATAAAAGGGTGGTGGTGTAGTAAGCACAACAATTTAGTGGATTAGATGAGAAATAGAATTGGAAACAGAATGGACCCTTGGGGCACAACAGGGCACGAGGGCGAGAGGAAATTTTTTCCATAAAACCATTTTTCGCTCAGGAAAAACCATATTACTTTGTGGTAGCTCCGTATCAGCAGAAAACTGTGCCTACTGTAAGTAAATCGGCATTAGATATTTTGGCAGCTGACCACAGAAAAGCTGGAAGCCAAGATATGGTGGATTTTCTTGCATTTTTTTTTTTTAATAACCAGCAATTTGTACTTTCTTTAGTAGTATTTTTGGCATTTTTTTTTCTTATAACTAGAGCTTATTTACAAGTATTTCTAGCTTGTTTCAAATAGTTACAGGTTTTCTCAAAAGAATTGGCTTGTAACATCGAAAGATTACCTCCATCATTGTATTTATAAACAACAGTACTACCACGTGAGGTGCGCCATCTATGGACGGAAAGCTATGCTCTTGACTTTAGAGGTTTTTGTCTAGATTACCATGGGAAGCAACAACAATTAAAATTGTGGAACTTAAAAAAAAAATGTTGTTGTTCCTCCCCATGGTAATCTAGACAAAAACCTATAAAATCAAGAGTTTAGTTTTCCGTCCACAGATGGCGCACCTCACGTGGTAATACTATAGTTTATATCTACAACACCTCCATCATCTTGCTAGTCATTGTATTTATATTTTATAGTATTCCCAAGAAGAGGAACGTTTTGTGCGGCATCTATGGACGACGTTCACAAGCTTTAATTGGAGAGTTATTTGAGTGATTTTTGTCTAAACTCCATGGGAAGCAAAAACAACAATATATGTAGATAATACAACTAGCGCCGCCATTGACGACGTTCAGAACTAAAATAAAATGTTCCATGAAATTACTATAAAAATGTATATACATATACAATGTGCTAGTCTTTCGGTCCGATATTTTGTATTGTTTTCAAAACATAAAATCGCTCAAACCGTCGAATGGCCCTCTTCGGGATGGTATGGTGAGCCACAATTAATTGACTGAAATGATACAGTGATCCGACCAAAGAAATACAATACAGACCGCCACCTCGTACTACTCTTGCCTTAAAGGTCCATTAAATATTTTTCATCAGTACGGTTGGTATATGTATATCTCTGTCTGTGCATTTTATTTGTTCGTGCATTGGTTCCCCTTTAAAATACACAAATGCACTTAAAAGAGAGCCTTAACATACTCAAAATAAAATGCACATCAACTTGAAGGCACAGAGAGAAACTATAAAGAGTTGGGGGTCTGTATTATATCTTATATGTCTGTGGGTCTATAAAATAAACTTATTCTCAATTTTTTAGGCTTAAAAATAAATTGATTCAATACTTTTAAATTTTATAAGAATTGGAGGTACGAAATTTTTTCCACGCCACTGTCCATTAATGTTTATATTATTTTTTTTATTCTAATAGCAGCAATTAGCGAAATAACATTTTAAGATATTGTCATAAATTAAATAAAGCTCTACGTTGTGTTTGCTGAATTTGAATTGATCGATCAAAATTCAAAACTGATTGACTTAATATTAAATGAGTTGAACTTTACTGTACCCAAAACCCGAAAAATGTTTAAAATGTTGTAAATGTTAAAATTGTATGAAATGTTGTGTTTGCTGTTTACCTTAAACGATGGACTTCTATATTAATGTTTGCGTATATAACTCACTGGGACATCACAGTATGTTAAACAAGAACGCATTATACATCAGCCAAACAGCAGGGAATCATTCCAAAGCAATATAAAAGCAAAGTTATAGGATAAAGCAAATTTTATAATAATTTCCATGAGAACGTTAAAAATAAAACCACTCAAAACTTTTTTTTTCGGAAAAAACAAAACAAATTTTATTATACAAATATTCAATCAAATTTGACAGCACAATAAGTAAGTTTGTTATACATAAAACATTTTATATTTTCTCGATAAAGACAAAAAAACATAATAAAATAATTAAAATACTAAAAAATAACCCTTAAAGCGTTAATTTATTTAGTGTTTCTTATTGTTAATTTTAAATTAAAAAAAAAATAGTTTTGTTTCATTATAATTCCCAGAAGTGTTCTCTGGCAAATGTGTCAAAGTCATCAAAAAAGCTCGAAAAAAACGATGATGATGATGTCTCTCGAAATGATGTTAACCTATAATCAAATTCTACAAAAACAAGCATAAAATATTATTATTTGAAAAAAAAAAACAAAACACTTTTGTTAAAACATTGACATTTTGACAGATACAAAGCAAAAAGACAGTTGACATTTTAGCAATCACCCAAAAAATAAAAGGACACATATTTTTGTTTGTTATTTAACAATAATTTTGTTGTTGTTAATAAATATAAATTAAAAAATTAAAAATTAAAACTTAAAGAAAAAAAAAAATAATAATGCGTGTCCGGTTAATTTTGGAAGTGACTGTAAATTTTTTGGAATATTTTTCTAGGTACATGATTTCTTGTGAATGAGTTTTTGAAAAAAAAGCTTTATACATTTATTTGTTAATAAAAGTCCTTAAAACCGTCCAACCAAGGGACAAACCAACTACAGCCATTACACCAACAAAACGCTTACTGCCCATTCCCAATGCTAAAGCATCATTATTTGAAGTAGAAGAAGAAGATGTGGAATGTTCATCAATATTAGACTCACCATCTTGTTGCATTGACTTTGACTCATGATGAGTGCTGTTGTTGTTGTTGGTGTTACTTGTTGTTTTGACACTTGTAATTAGAGATGTCTTCTTGGTGGCACTACTGGAACTATTTTCGGTCACTTCTTCACGATGCTCTTGCTTTGATTGACTGGTTAGTTTGGCGAATTCACGTAAATGCTTGGGAAGTTGTTTAATGTTTGCTGTTGATTGGCCCTCGAAGACCATAACTGGAGGCTCTTCATTTTCACTTCGGCTTCCATCGGTTCGGGGTAGAGGTTGGGACTCAGCTCCACTCTCCCAATCACTGTCGGAAGGCATGCAGAGTTTCGAACGACGTTCTTTGACACGTCGAAGAAATTCATCACCAATGTCGTCAGCAGTGGAGTGTCGTCTGGGAGGGGCGACAGGGATACCTGCCTCCTGATTGATCTTGGAGATTTTAATGATCTTTTGTAGGCGACGTTCTTCACGCTCGGCAACCTTGTCCAACCATTCTGAGGCCATTTGCTGACGGAAACTCTCGTCTTCAGTTAGTGGGGGAAGTTGCCTCTGACGATAGGCTTCTCGGTTAATCCTTTGATTGATCTGAACTCTGTTCATTTCATCAATCAGCTGACGGCGTTCATTTTCAAGCCTTTCAAACTCATACTTTAGTTGCTGTTCCTTGCTTGTGATGTATTTTAATTGCTTATCGTGGATCTCCCGGGGTAGTGAGGATCGCCTCTCAGGAGCTGGTGATCGACGAGAAGTGCTGACACAAGGAGTGATTGGAGTTGTGTCGATCAGTGACTGAGTGCTAAGGTATGCCCGGCGAGGGGGTTGCTGAGGCCGGGGAGTTTGTGTTGTCCTTCGGACATCATAAGCTCCATGAGTGTCGTAGCTATGAATGCTGGAAAGATCACTTGTCGATGCTGACATACGTGGTGCTCGAATATTGGGACGTCGTCCAAGGTAGCATATTTCGACCTCTCGCTGGAAGGGCTTGCAAATATTCTCTGAGGATCCAAGATCACCAACATATTTCATCCAATCGTCATGATGCAGATGATGACGACTTGAGGTGGAATCAGAAATGTTGAACATACTCTCGGCACGTCGGAAACGCTCCAGTTCTGGTTTCTCCACCTGAATAGGGACTTCATGAGTTGTATGCTGAGATTGGTGTTCCGAGTGGGTTCTTTGGCGACTTTGAGTGTTTGAGTGCTCAACCCGAATAGGAATCTCATAGCTTCTTTGATGTTGGAGGATCGGACGAGTGCTGACATGTCCATTTTCAACACGAACTGGGATATCATAAGTCTTTGGCTGTTGTGGGAGTTCTGGTGCTGATCTTGGCCCATTTCCCACAGATCTCTCAATCTTGATAGGAATTCTCATCTCTCGACGATGTTGCTGCCTCTGCTTTGATGTCTGATCAATCTCATCAGCCAGCTTTTTCATTTGTTCCCGACGATTCGTCTCAGTACTTGTGGTCGATGACACATGGCTACTTTGAATTCTCGATTCCCTTGCCACACGATTGTAATCACTCACACTCGAGGGTATGTCACTCCCATCCAAGGTCGCCGGAGGCCTTCGCTTCCCAGATTCCAATTCATCTTTAAGCAAATTCGAGAGATCATCGAAATCCTTGAAAAGTTTCTCGTGTTGGAAAGCAGCAGATGATAATTTTTTTGTTGTGGACTCATTGCTGCTACCGGCTGCTGCCTCTTTGGCAGGCTGCCTAAAATCATCGAAAGTTTTTTCGGCTGTTTGTTGTTTGCCATTGAACGATCTATTTATAAGACTTTCGGATTTTGAAGTGGACTTTGTTGTCGTCGTCGAGCTCGTTGCAGTTGTATCTGCGGCGAAAGTCGGCGGTAGTGGTGGCACTGGTGGTGCTGGGGGTGATGATTCTACACGACTTTCTACTGCTGGTGGCGCTGTAGCTTGTGGTTTGGCGGTGTTTAAATTAAATGCTGACATAATATTTTCACTGTCGCCACTGGTCTGTGGTCTTGAATCAGACGTAGCGGACTGATTGGGGGTAGCAACGAAGGGAAAACTTCCACTTCCACTCGCACCGTTTGTTTTGGTTTTCGAAAGTTCTGGAAAGGATTTGGTGAGTCCCGCCGACGAATCAGGCTGATCACCTTCACTAATTTTTTCCCGTTTCGAATCACTAACATCGTATAGGACTTTACCGTTTTCCACGCACTTCTTCGATTGAAAAGATGACGTTTCGATATTTGAATACCGTTTCGGTTGAGTGGCTAGGATTTGCGAACAGAATCCTGACGACGAACCCGTTTCAATATTCGAAAACCGTTTATTTGGTTCAGCAAATATGCTATCGAAATAGTCACTCGTGGGGAATTGCATTCCTAAAACCGGTTCACCACCGAACTTCATCGAGTGTTCCGATCGACTTTGTTGCATTTCGCTGTGAGATTTATTACTTTCACTGTCTAACTTGCGGTCTTGAGATTGTTTACTAACTGAACCAGGCGAATTGGCAAATTCTTCTTTAAGACAACCTCCACCTCCGTGTTTGCTATTTGTATTAATGGTATGATGGGTCCCTCCCTCGGTTCTCCTTGAAATATTTTCACTCGTCGATGTCATGGATGATTTCTGTTGTTGTTGTTGGCTTTCATGAGTGTCTCGGATAATTGCCAACAATCGATGGTTATTCTGGTCCTCTTCATCATCATTTATGTCAGTATTTCCGTTGGGATTTGATGATTGTACTGGTGGTCGTGGCGGTAATGGTGGCGGGGGTGGAGAATCGATCTTGTTGAGCTTTTGTGCCTCAGAGGTGTTTGCTTGATTCATAGCACTCACCTGTTTGGTAGTGTATTCGTGATAACCACGACGTTCGACGAACTTTTTGTGCATGTCCAGAAGACTGTCTGCGGTAGAATCACTTTTCACAGCATTTCTCTGAGAGGGCGAGAGACAAACGAGGACATTTGGATCGCTCTCTGTTGGAACTCCCAGCCAGGAGTCGTATTTGGATGGTGGCTCTGGGACCGGTGGTGGAGGTGGTGACTTGAATTTTTGGCCCAACTGTGCAGGTCTAGGTGGCACCTGAGAGAGAGTGATCACTGAAGATTTTTCTGGTTGTGATCCCAACGACAACTGAATGTCCTGAATTTGAGGAAGCTCTGGTAGCGGATAAGGCATGTCTCGAATATTTTGTGCGACAGTGGCGAGTTCTTCAAGGACTTCTTCACCATATGGCATGGAAGCTAGTGCCTCCGTGCAAAGTGATCGAAGTTTTCTGATCGGTGGAGAATCCGTTTCGTCACCTGATGTTTGTCCTCCCTTCGTCGTTAAGGGTGATGATGCCTCAGATGAAGCTAGACCTGCAGCTGTGTCCGATTCTGAAACATAGGTAGTATCCGTTGTTGTATCAAATTCATTCCAATCACAATGAGGCAATGATCCTTGATTTATGGCTGTACATTGGCTCTGATTTGTGCTGTGTGAGTGATCAGAGCCGTGACTATCAAGGGATTCTTGACGACCAAGGGTTGAAGAACTAGGACTAACAAGAGGATTATTGAGATACTTCGTATCGTCAAGGGTTTGACACAAATCATGCAACGTAAGGATATTTTGTTCAGTGGTGTTTCTGTTGGTAGTGGTAGTTGTGGTATTGGTGGTGGTGGTGGTGGTACAGGAAGACGATGACTTGGATGAAGTTGTGTCACATTTAAGCGTATGATCAGAACATGGCTTACCAATCATGAAATTCGGTTTTGAAATTCCATGATCAGTGGTATCGGTGATCGGTATCGTGTCTAACTCACTTTTTTCGTTGGACGACGAAGCTGACGTCGACGCAGAGGCATTCACGATCTCGCGTATGTTTTCCATATTTTTAATCGAACCGACGGCGGAAACGGAAGGCGACGACGTTGTATTATTCCGAACGACCTGGTTGATCGCGCTGTCACAACTATTTAAATTGTTCGCAATGGAATTTTCAGCACGATCAGAAACAGAAACAGCAGCAGCAGCCGCAGAGGCCGAGGCAATAGAGACATCATCAGCATTTCTGTGAGTATCTATCGCTGCTTCTGACATAGTTTCTATTTTTTCTGAAATTATTTCATCGAATTTGAAATTTTTGCGCTGCTCCTCCTCTGCTATTTGTTTTGTTATTTCTCGCACATCATTTTTATTGTGGGATGGCGATAAATTTTGCTCGTTCATATTTTCATCCTCCTTAACAGGTGGTGGCGGAGGTGGTTTTTCGGATGGTGGTGTGTATTTTGTTCGATCATTCGTTTCAATTGGATGACAGGTTGCAAACATTTCGTTAACACTATCAAGATCGATCGTTGGTGTTTGGATGCGAACGTCCATTGATTCGTCGGATTGACCTTGGGAGTAGTCGAGTTCGAGTAAATCCGATACACTGCTGGACGCTGAATCAATATAGACAATTTCAGCTGCTTCAGATTCTGAAATGACCTCGGTAGACCATGAAGAACAACTTTCTTCGATCGAACCTTGATCAATGATCCTTGCCTCGACAACTGAGGGTGGAGATGCTTCTTCACGAATGACGCTGGTGTTTGGAGGCCGAACGTTCAGAACGTGTTTGTGTTTTTTTGAGAAATCCAAATTACTTTTGGGATAGACTGCATTTGCTTTTTTAGGTGGATCAAGGAAGACATCATCATCAAGATCTGTGTGTTGAACTGGAGGATCAATACGATCAGAGCATGAACTGCGTCGTTCTGAATCACTGAGGTCACTATTTTCTTCTTTGATGCTATCGAGGAAGTTTGGAGCGAGGAACTGGGGAAGAAAGTGCGATTCGAGGGCTGCTCGATTTTGCTGTCTGCGGATCTTGTAATCTTGAGCAGATTTGGGGGACAGGCTATCATCTTCATGATCGAACGGTAGTGTCTGTATACTCAGTAGTGAGGAACTTGTGGGAGTATCGGGGAATTCATCGACTGCTTCAAGAGTGTCTGTTTCGGATTCAGCCTCGGAAACTAGTGGAGGGTTGTCCGTATCGCCTGCAGAACTTGTATCACTCATTTCTTGGATAACTACATCGTCATCGTCAAAGCTTTTACTCTTCTTTGTGATCGTTTGAATTTTTTCGGGCTGAGGAGACTCGACACGATAACCGAGGGGTTTGTCCAGCTGGCGCACAATCGCGTGGTTGATTATTTTAACTGGATCTGGTTTGGCTTCGGAAGATTCTGAGTGATTTTCCTTGGGTAGCTCTAGGGGAGCCAAGAAAAATGAGCTTTTGGGAGTTTTTTGTTTTGAAGGTTCCTTGGGTTTTTGTACCTCAGCTTCAGGTGGTGATAATGATCGCCGAGGAGAATCATTTCTAATTGCTGTGATAGCACTTCCTTCAGACGAAGAAACAGATCCATCTTGTGACGTTTGATGATCGAGGGTTTGAGGCTGATGATCTTTTGAAGATTCTTCTTTTACAACTTTGTGTATGATTACATTTGATTCTGGTTGATCCTCCTTGTTCACCATCTCTGTGGGACCAAAAGTTGAAGTCAAAGTGGAACTCGACTGACGGAACTCGGAAGACTCTCGCAACGACTGAAGATTGATAGACTTTTGTTGGCGTTCTTGAGGTCTCAAATATTGAGTAGCATGTACTTCTTTATCGTTCGAAAAAGGAAACGATGAGTCTGATGGAGTGAAGACGTTAGTAGTTGCAGGTTTTTCTGGAGAGTAGGTTTTTGAATCGGTGGATTGTGCTTGGGGACTACTTGATGATTCTTCTTTTATTACTTTGTGGATAATTTCTTTTGCTACTCGTTCATCCTTTTCGTCTCCCATCTCTGTCAGACCAAATGTTGATGTCATTGTAGAACTGGATTGGCGAAATTCTGAAGAGTCTCGTAGGGACTGAAGATCAATTGTTTCTTGAAGTCGATCTTGAGGTCTTGAATATTGAATATGGTGTATTTCTTTAACGTTTGAGGTGGGAAATGCAGACGCAGAAGAGGTTGTTAAGTCAGATAGCACGCTGTCCTTAGAGATGGTTACACTTTCATTTTGTGGGGACTGCGGACCATAGGCTTGGGATTGGAGATTGTTTGAAGACTCTTCTTTTGTAACATGATGTATGATTTCTTGTGGTTGATCCTTTGTCTCTCCCATCTCTGTAGTGCCATATGTTGATGTCATTGTTGAACTTGACTGACGGAATTCTGATGAGCTTCGTAAGGACTGAAGATCGATAGTTTGTTGCAGGCGTTCTTGGGGTCGGAAATATTGAGTAGCGTGTATTTCAATCTCTTTTGAGAAGGGAAATGAAGGACCTGAAGAAACTGGGAAGCTTGACTGAAGTGGCTTGGATGTGTCACTGAAGATTGGATGGGTCGTAAATTTGGATTGCTTTTGTTTTTCAGCAGAGATTGGAAACGCCGATCCCGATTCACTGGTCTCAGATTGAAGGATCGTGTGGTTGATTACCTTTTGATCCTTGTCCTCATTCATCATTGTCATTGCAAATGGTGATGTCAATGTTGAACTGGACTGCCTAAACTTGGATTTATCACGTAATGCCTGACAGTTAATTGTTTTTTGTTCAAGGATTGTTGATCTGGAGTTGTATTGTTCTGGATGATGGACTTTTAAAGACGACACTGGGAAAGAAGTCGTAGGAGGTGATCGTGGTTCCTTGGAACTTGGTAGATTGCTTTGAATTGTTTCCTCTTTAATATTATCAGCCAAAGGAAACGATGGCGAGCGACCCAAAGGTGTCTCTTCTCTTGAAATCTGATGAAGAATCACTTTTTCTTCGCCCAAGGTTGGCTTTGGTACGGGCTCAATTAAGGATTCTTCAGGATATTTTGAGGCACTTCCTTGGTTTTTAATCAGTGTTGTTGATTTGTTTAACTGCTCTGAAGAAGTTGAAGTTTCCTGAGATATTTGGTGTGTGATTACTTTTACTTTAGGTTTCGTATTTAGCTGTTCCTTGGAAGACTCTATTGATTCTGGTGGTTTGGTTTCTTCTCTTGATATCTGATGGACGATCACTTTTTCATCTGGTATTGGTTTTGATCCTGATTGGGGAAGATCTTCAGTATGAGGATTTTCTTTCAAAATGTGATGAACTATCACTTTTGACTCACTATCCATTGGATTGATTTCTGTTTCAAAAGCATTTGTCTCGAAGAAACCAGGCCTCAGAGACCCTTGATTTTTCAAAGAAATTGGAAAAGAAGTTCTAACTTTTTCAATTGAGACTTCTTTGATCTCCTTAGTATCTCTTTTTGTCAAGAGAGAAGATTTAAGTTCCGAAGAAACTTCCTTAAGGATCTGGCTAGCCATCTTCTTCGAGGAACTATCGAGAGATTTAATTGACTTTTCAGAAAATGGAAATGATTGTTTCGTGGGTGCTTCGTGCAGGATTGGGTGGATGATCACCTTCTCAAGGCGAGTGACCGGAAATGATGGTATTTTAAGAGGTTCAAGATTCTCAGCTCTTTGAGGAGACTTTCTACTTGGTTTGGGTTGTGCTTCTTCTTGAACGATCGGACGTTCTATTTCGTTTGTAATCTTTTCTTGAAGTGTTTCTGGTGAACTAGTTGGCAATGATCCTTCTGCAGTTCTCGAACTTTCTTCAGTCTGATCTTTTGGAAGCTCAAATGATTCTGAAAGATTTTCAAAACAGATCACTGGTGATCTTGACAAGGGTGATGATGAGGTTTGCCGATATTTTTCTTGATCACTTGAAGACATTGATTGACTACTTTCGTCTTTGATTATTTCCAGAAGACTTGAATGAAGGGGATTCTCACTAAATGAAGGCAATGGCGATGTCTGTGTTGCATTTTCCTGCAATATGGGTATGATGATCACTTTCTTATGTTGTTGTTCTGTTGGATGAGTCTGTGGAAGATTGTCTGTGTGGTGAAGGCCTGTTCTTTCTGATAATATTTCAAAACCGTCTTTCATCGATTTTTTAGAAAAGTCGGTCTCAAAACATTGTTGCAAGGTTGAATGATCAAAAATTCCTGTGGGTTTTGGTGAAGAATTTTCTCGACCTTTTGACGGTGAAATTTGGTGAAGGATCACTTTGTGTTCTGTTGTTTGTGGTAAAATGTGCTGCGTCAGTACTGTTTCACTTGACGAAGCTGTCCTTTGCTTCTCCTCTCTTGATACCTGATGCACGATCACCTTAGAAATGTCTTGTGCTATATTTTCACAACCTTCTTCTTTAGAAATTTGATGTATGATCGCTCTTGATGGACCATGGCCACTTAAAAAAGGATCATGTATTACTTTGCGAGGACTTATTGGACTAAGAACTTCATATACAGCCTCCCTCGAGGGTTGCCCCCGGACATTTGAAAATGATAATGTTTGAGTTGTAGAGCTGTCTGCTAACTTAGTTGAAGTCTGCAGAGAAGAAGTATTTGTTCTTATAGCTTTTTTCTTCGAAACTTGTTTAGAAATTACCTTTTTTGACAAATCAACTCCATTATTTTTGGATGCTCTATGACTAGTTGATGAGGATTGTTCCTCGCGATGAACGATAACATGAGATTTTGGTTGGAAGATAGAGGGATCTTCTTTTGAAATTTGATGCACGATCACCTTTGATGATTCTTCCGGAGGAATCTGATGGATGGATGTTGACTGTTCAAGTGATGTTTCTGATCCATTTTTCACAACAACCGTGTGTACGATCACTTTCGAAGAGTGATCTTCGTTTGACGAAATGTGACTTGATCGGTTGTCAGATTCATTTACTTCCGCAGCACTTTCCGTACTTCCCGACCTTTTTTCAGGTGTATTCCGCACTTTTTGCGAAACCGATTCACTGATTCTAGTACTTTCTATCGATTGCGTGTCTGTTGCTGACGATGTGTCAGTTGCCGGTTCCGCGGCATCCTTTGTATTTGCTGACCCCGTTTTAAAGCTATTTTTACCCGAACTAGCTTCCACTTCGACTAATGTATCTCTTATCACTGAATTCCCGAGCGTACTGTCTCTGCTATCGAAAATGCTTCTGCCCGATTGCCGATGATGTTCGATTTCTGTGGATTTTTTAGAAGAAGATGAAGAATTAAAAGTAGACGAATAATTAGATTGTTTCTGTGCGGTATTTCTATCTTCACTAACACTTAACGTATCTATGTCAACATTGCATTCATTTTGGTCGATTTCCTCATTGCTCAACGGCGAGATAGAAGAGGATTCATCAACATTGACAACCACGACGACATTTTTTTCTTCGAAAACACTTTTATTTGCGGAGGAGGTGGTGGTGTATGAGTTTCTAACATCATCAGCCGGTAAATTTGGCTCATTGCCCGACGACGTTATTACCGTCGTTGTTTTTTCGACTATCTGATATTCTTGTTTTACTGATGACGACGACGTATTTTTATTTTTATTTTTGTTTTTATTGCGATAATTTTGATTCTTTTTACGATAGTTAGGCATTTTTTTTTTTAATTATTTTATAACCGAAAACGCGTTGAAAACCGTCGACTTATTTTTCAAAAAAATATCTTTTTTCGTTCGTTCGTAGAATTTTCGTACTTTTTTTTCCAACTCGATAACGCGCTGAACCGAACTGAAACTAGACCGAATTTTGCCGACAGAGGAATGCCCACCAAAAAAATCACAGGAATCAAAATCTACACATAGAGAGAGAGAACGAAAAGGAGAAGAGCTATTAGAGCGGATTTCGTAATTATTTTGTATCTTTTTGTTTCTATCCGAAAGATCGAAAATAACTATAAATTATTATTTAAGAAAAAAACAAATCCGCTATTCTTCTTTATTGAAGAAAAAAAAAACTATAAATAAATTTACACCAACACACAAACCGAACGAACAACAAACAACGGGGCACACTTTTTTCCCGAACATTTTTTTTTTGTATCTATTTGAGAATGAAATTTTTTGAATTCATTTGAGAAAAAAATTTATTCGAATATTTGTTTGACCGCCAAATGAAACGAGAAAAAATAAAACGAAATTTAAAACACAATAAATTAAATGCACACAACGTCAACCGGCGTTTTGTGTGAATTTTGTATCAAAACACATCGTCTTTTTCGAAAAGATAAAAATGTATCTTTTTGTTTGTACCGCACGATCAGTGTCAGCTGCTTGTCACCTGAGTGAGTGTAGTGACTATGTGAGACATTTTGAGTGGAATAGATACAAAAGGTAGGGTTGTTTGTTGAAATAAAATAAATTTTGTGAGCACAGAGAGAATATTTTTATATGTAGAAAGGCAAAACGAAGAAACGAAAAAAACACTCAAAAGATATATAATTTAAGTCGGTATTTGTTTTTGGTTTAATTATTTTTATTTAGTAGATGCACGTATGTAGAATTGGTGTGTGATCGTGGAATATTAAATTGATTATTTTTTAAATAAATTTTCTACAAATGGGATGAAATTAAATTATTGAATAAACTCGCGGGAATATTATTTTCGACGACCGCTTTCAAAGCGTGCAACCCTACAATTAACCTGGTGTGAGTTAAAAAGGGGGAAAGACTGTTTTGCGACTGCGCTTCCGTTTCAATTAGTCGCACTTCTACACAAGATACTTACAAAAAAAAAAAGATACAACAACAACAAAATTATTCCGGCTGAAAACTGTTTCTTTTCTTTTTTTTTGTTTTTAAATTGTTGTTTTTAGTTTACAATAATGTTGGGTTAATGTTATTCTTTAAGGCCTTATGTTTGCTTGGTTGGATCGAGCAGAGTTCGGTATGGCGTATGAGTAACCTTTTGCTTGTTTTTATTTTTGGCATGTGGAGTGGTTTGTGTTGTGTTGTTTGTTTTCGCACGTAGAGGGCCCTTCTCTTTTAGTTTTGTTTTTAGGATACACAAAAAAATGAAAATGAAAAAGGAAAACAGCATTTTTTTTTCGTTGATGTTTTGATGTCAGAAAAATTATTATGCAATATAATTAATTGACATGGAAGTTCACACTAATTAGTGTATGCACGATGTGTGCATACAGATCGTAATAGATTAGTGTCAGCTTATACATTTTTTATGCCGGGAAGACAAGTATGAGGAATAGGAATGTACAATATGAAAAATTGTAATAAAAATGATGTTATGACTGATGCTTTCGAAGTTGGGGTTACAAGGTGTGTGTTGGGGCTTGTATTATAGACAAGTTAGAAAAGATTTCATCAGCCGGTGAAAATTTATATTACATTTCATAAATTACATTTGTGTTTAGGTTACTTTCCATCCGAGAAAAGCCTGTAAACGACAACCGGTTGGACCCTTATAGTGCTTGAAACTGACGAAAATGGGATTTCGCTAGATATTCCGAAATATGGCAGTCAGACTGAAGAGAATACAAACCATCCCTCAAGCAAGAAATTTGCATCAGAAAAACATTTTTGTAAGCTTATTTGTAACATTATATCGTTTAGAAGTTATAGCTCTTTAAAGTTTCTTAAGTATCCCAAAAGTATGCAACTTGTACTTTAATTTTTACATTTAAATGCAACGCAAAGTACCTAATTAATATAAAATAAATTGAAGACCATCATTGTGATTGGCAAACTCTTCTTAAAATAAAGGATTTCATATCGTTACGATCACAGTTGACTGCGAAAAGGTTGAGGTTCATGAATATGAGCCTCTGGGAGCATGTTTCAATTCCTTATTTGGAAAGTCGATTGCTAGAAAGTTTAATAGGTATTCAAAATTGAGGGTTGTAGGATCAGATTAGGTTTTTGATCTGGCCAAATTTTTTTTGGAAAATTGTAACAGGTTGTGCTAAGCTTCTGCCTTTAGTTTTGACATTCAGCTTTTGTGAAAAATAGTTTTTGTCTTACTTTGTAAATATTGTGTCTTATGGGCTTGTTGCTCCTTTTTCAAATATTTTACAAAAGTAAGTCGTTTTCAGTAAGTTGATTGTTTTTTCAAAATTTACCAACTACGTTGGTCAGCAACATGTTTTTAGAAAATATTGTGGAAATAATTCCAAACTGTGGAGTTATTGAGGTCCTTCGACATATAAACGACAGGGTGAACTACCCAACTAACAATTTTGTCTGTATAAGGTCTAATTAAGAAAGTAATAGCTTTTATAGAGCTTGTATAAGACTAATTCTGCAATCCACACATTTAAATAAAATGCACGACTGGGTCGCACGAACTTGCTCTAATGAGTGACAGTGGTTTATGCGCTTGAGATTTTGATAAAAATAAAATTTTCAAAATTCTTAAATAAATACTTAAACTAATTTGAGCTGAAAAAAAGTACGCCATTTTATTTCTTGGATAAATTTGAATTTATGAGAATAAATTTAGAAAAATCTGTGGAGCGGTTTTCGAGAAAAAAAGTTTTTTTTGAAAAACTTTTTGAAAAAAATTTTCAAAAAAAATTCAAAAACGCCAGTTCATAGGTATTCAGCAAATACATTTATTTAAAATTTAAAAAAAAAAAATTAATAAGCAGTTTTCAAAATATTAATTTTTTAAATTTTTTTTTTAAAAATGCTTTTAAAAATACAAAAAAATATTTTTCAAAAATATTGGTATGCAATACAAATTGAGCTACCTACAGCTATATGTGTGTGAAATTTCGAAAGAATCGGTTGAGTGGTTTTCGAGATAGTCGAAAGCAAAAAAAACGGTCCTATGGAAAGTACCGTTCTTAGCCATTTTTTAAAACTTTTTTTTCAGCCATATGATTGGTCGTACCTAAAAAGCAACACTGATTTTTTTAATTAAAAATCGTTAGAGCCGTTTTTGAGAAAAATAAGCTTTAACGTAACGGTTGTATGGCAGGTACCGTTATTTTTTGAGCTAAAAAAAAAATTTCAATTTCCTTTCTGTACAATACCTAAAAAAGTCTATATACCAAGTTTGAAGCAATTCGGCCCACCCGTTTGGGCTGTAGGTCCAATACAGACAGACAGACAGACAGACAGACAGACAGACATACAGACGGACAGAATTTTTAGACCATCTTTTTTCGTCTTCGCTATCATCGTAATGTCATGTTTGATTGTTATCTCAAAACTTCTTTTTTTTCGACGAATGCATAACTTGCCTTATAGTACAAGTACAAGTAAAAAACTGACAATTAAAGAAATAGTTATATAAAAGATGTAAAATAAAAATAGCCTTTATAAGGCCTCCTAAAAATGTTTCTTAAAAATTCAAATAGCTTAAAGCTGTTGTAAGCTCCTGTTTTTTTTTAATTCGAGTTTTTGAAACTTTTTGTGGTAAACAAAAATTTTTCGGCTCAAAATTTTTTTTCGAAAATCATTTTTTTTTGAGAAATGAACCAGGCGTTGCTATAGGTTCAACGCTTGTTTGTTCATAACTTTTTAGGATGTTTTCAATATAAGGACAACATTTTGACTTTTAAAAATGTAATTGTGAAGAATTCAGATTTTTTCAAAATATATAGTGCAAAATTTTGCACAACGTAGTGCAACTTTCGTTTGCAAATTAAATATTTAACGTTGAAATTATGCATCCGAAGGGTTGAAGTAAGCTTTTTACAATTTTTAATGAAATTTTCTGACAAAATAATTAGATTCTGCTGAGTTTTTGACGTATTTTGTAGCAAAAGTTTAATACAAAAAGCAAAAAATATAAAAACTTTTTTATGAATTTTTAAACATCAAAATATGATAGGTAGTTTAGCATCTTCACTTGAAATTTTATTAAAAATTGGTGACAAAATCCCAAACGCAATGTTCAAAGTGATACTAAATTGTTCTAATTTTCAACATTTTTGGATAATTTCACTTTCAGTTTCAAATTTTTGAAACCAATTTAAAAGTTCAAACTTCCAAGGAATTTTAAGAAAAACGTGCTGTGATCAACAAAACTGGAATAATTGACACCCAATATTTCGTCTGTTTCATCAAAATAAGACACACTTAAGGGTTAATAATTAGCAAAACAAATTCCAAAACAAGAATCTGTTAGATTGTATCTTCAGTCAATACAAAAATAGCAATGACAAAGAAAACACACGACATTTTGTTTTTTATAATCACTTATGCAAATTAGCTTAATTAATGATTTCAATTTATCTTTTCTTCACATGAATAAATATTTTTCTGATTGGAGGATTAGTTTTTTTTTCAAATATTGATTGCTTTCGAGCAGAAAACTAAAAGTGTAGGACTTCCAATCAAACTAATGCCGGATTTGAAATGCTCATTCACAAAAACAACAACAACCGTAAACATAATCATGTTTTTATGTCCAAATCGCCGGCTATCTTTTAGGCCTGGCGTCTACCACATTTGGATCAACAGCAACCAAACGAATTCTCCAAAAGCCGTCTCCAATACAAACAAAGAACAACAATCGAGAGCTCTATCGAAATGAGTCTCAAGGTCAAAAGAGCTTGAATATCAGCTGTTTTGAAAAACTTTATTCGATCAAGAATATTATAATTAAAAGTTCACACAACCTAATAAAGTATCTTTGGGGAACGACCGGTGACATTAAATAACGTTCTAAAATTTCTTCATTAATTTATCGATTAACTGTAGCAACTTGGCAATCAAATTATTCTTAGATACTATTCCGTACACGAAAATTCTCTTAAAATCAAATCAGTATCTTGTATCTTAAATCTTTTTCATGTTTTTCGTTTCTTGTTTTGGTGTGACGCCTTAGATATTAGATATCTCAGTCCATAAAATTATTATTATTTTTTAATCTTTCCTTTCATTTTTAGAACACGTAAATTTTTTTTCGAATATTTAATTTAAACTACAAATAATAAAAAGTTAAAAAAAAAACACCACGAATCGTATCAAAAGCTAAGCGTATACTGCTAGTGATGAGCTAAGCGGCTGATCGTTACCGCAAATAAGGGGGCAGACTAAACAATCGATCACACTTCGCTTTGTGTAAATACATATCCGCACCAATACACCAATAGAATGGGCAATACCAGCAAAAAGAAAACACCAAATAATAGCTTTATTTTTCATTTAATTAAAAATATAAATAAAAGCCAAAAAAAAAGTACTTCACAGTCGTTTACGCAAAAAGTAAAAAAAAAGTTATTGTTATCGAATTCAATAGGCGGCTGTCAGGAGTATCAACAATTCTTGTTGTATTCAGTTTCTTATCACCTTGTTTGATTGGACTGATTCGTCAGTGTATCTACAATAATAAATGTAGATACTTTTTAGTACATTTTCGGTGTATAGAATGTAGATACTTTATCTGCGACTTGAGATAACTGCCACGGCAGAGAAGCATGTGATTGTAAGATACTTTATTCTCCAAATCAACACTTCTTGAGTTGTGACGTCATGTGAAAGATACGACGTATCTAAAGTATTTCTTTGTGAATATACCTGTATCTTTGATGGGTTTAATGACATCACAATACTGTTGCTAGCTGTGGTGAACAATAAATGTAATATAAAGTGAAACTTTAAACCAATCTTGAAGCAACACTTAGTTGAGGAACAAATTGGAGCAATTACCATCGGCATCACATACAAAGTGCATGATGTAATGGGAAAATTGTTACATCAGCGACCCACAACTTAACGCAGAGGCAAGATGCAAAATTGTGTCTATCACCGGGTTAAATATAGCGGTTTTATATATATAAGCTATATAAGTGCCAAGCTGCGGTTGATATATTTTAAGGCCAGGCATGAAATGATAGATGTATGCCGCTCGCTATACCGTGATTCGCACTCATTTTGCTTCGTCAATACTTGTATCTATATGATGTGCATCTGCATATATGTAGGTGAAGTAGTGTATCTTATTAAAACGAACTTTAACCTGTTTTCGAGTGTGATGATTATTATTAGATGAGTATTGGCAAATGGAGTGTAATTTTGTGGTGTGGTGTGATGTGTGATTTTGCATCGAGCTTTCTTTCTCACGATCTGCAAAATAGCTAATTTGTTCATTACGATGATGACGACTATATAGTATAAGTATCTCGTCTCCTCAATGTATCTAAATAAATGAAGTGAGGAATCAAGTTGATGTTAATTGGATGGTTGGTGGAGCAAATGAGTCATTTTATAACACAACGTGATTGTTGAACTTAATTTTTTGTTCACTTAGCGAAATTAAGTTCAATGGGTTTTAAAGAGCTTGAAATATTTTCTAATTTCTATTGCTCAGATATTTTTATTTTTGTTCTAACGGATTGAACTAACGAGGCTTTATATAAAATTAAAAAAAAAATCATGAAACCTTGAACGGAAATCTCACAACTATTAATACAGTGGACTACATCTTAGATAAAATCCTAAAAGTGAAAAGAAAGTTGGATCTGAAATGGAGCCTTGAGGCATCCCATAATTTATTCGATTTATGGATGGAATGGTCCAAAAGTATTTTTTTTAATTCAACGATGACAAATTTGGTCGATACCGAAATGTTCTCACAATCAATCAAAGAGCTGGATTTAAAACAATCAAAAATGATTTTGACAAAGAAGGTAAACAAATTTATCATCTCCAAAATGAAACAGTTTTGCTTTTGCTTGAAATAAGAAATAAGTCAAGCATTATTATTCGATGAATTTAGAAGACGAAGAAATGAAAGAAGACACAAGTTGGTTTTGAATTTTTGATCGTTACAATGAGAGACGTGAAAACAGCTTCCACATTCTTTTTGTACGGTTGGAGAACGAAACTCAGTTCTTAACAGAGCGCCATTAAAGTTGAACAATTCAAGAGAGAAATGCAACTGGCCATTTAAACAGAGAATAATCTATACAAATAACGATAAAACGTTTGAGTATCACCACAAGAAAACTCAAAGATAATGCTACATTTTTGGTCCTAGCATTTTTACTTGCTACTTAATAAGTTTTTTTTGGCAGTCAAACATGACATTACGATGATAGAGAAGTCGAAAAAAGTGGGTCTGACAATTCTGTCTGTCTGTCGGTCTGTCTGTCTGCCTATCCGTATGTCTACTACAGATTATACGGCTTGACCGATTTACTTCAAACTTATTTCATGGCAATTATTATGACGCCCTACAGAAGGGTTTTTGGATTTAGCATTATAAACTTTATGTTTTGGTTGGAATAAAGTTTACAGGAAAAGTCTTATAACGGTACCCCATAGGACCGGTTTTTTGAACTCAGATTTTCTCGTAAGCCACTTGACAGATTTCGATGAAATTTTCATTGTAGGAGCGTTTTTAGAGACAAAATAACATGCATTTTAAAATTTTTTAAAATTGTTTAAAATAAAAAAAGTTGAATTTGTTTTTTAAGTTTTATTATTTTTCAGAAACATTTTCATCAATTTTTTTTAAATTTTATTTTTCTAATAAAAACTACGAAGTTCTAGAAGTTGGCATACATAAAAAAATTTGGAATATGTTATCGAAAAGTTTTTCAAAAAAAACCGTTTCTTGAAAAAAATGGACTGACGATTTTGAAAATAATTTTAAGAACAGAATTAAAAGGGTGTTTTTTTTTGTTGAAGTATATAACTTTAGGTTGACAGCACTGTTCATTGACAGACCTTTTATCATCTGTTATGTGATTTATCTTTATTTTAGTTTGCCATTTTATCACAAATCGACTGACGCCTGAACAATGCATACAAATTGTATTTATGGGGTCAAAACGAGATTGCTGTTTATACCGATTTTCACAAAGAAAATTTTGTTCAGCCATAAAGCTATTTTTTGTCTAAGTCAATGAGCCAGACTGTAGCGTTTTGAATGTAGATGATGAGTTTTAAGCCGCTGTTAACGAGCCATTAAAAACTGACATGATAGTTTGGTAAAATCATTGGTATTTACTTCTTTAACAACGATGCTGCTAAGATAGTTCCATTCAATGGAGACCTTTATAGATGAATGACTTTTTCGGTTCTGAATTGAATGCCCTGATGTGGGGAGCTGTGGTTTCAACAGGACGGTGCAACAACATGTCACAAAGTGTGTGCCGCAATTGATTTGTTGAAGGAATCACCCTCCAGGATCGTGCAATTTAACACCGCAAGAATTTGTATCTCGTGTAACAGTTTGGTTGTTCACATGATCACTATGTAGGGTGTCACTTAATTCGTCAATAATTCTTTAGGGTATGATTCTCAAAAAAAGTTTTTAAAAATTTAATTTTATATCAATAGGGTTGAAAATGACTTCCTGAGACCAAAATTTTATTGAAATCGGATGCATAGTTTAAGAGAAAACTTGATTTAAAAATTCCAGTTCTATGAGAGGTACCGGTATAAGACAAATTCTGAAAAATCTTTACCAATCAAAGGATAGATTGTTCGAAAAAATAGCATTCGGAAATTTTTTTTTAAATCGTTAGAGCCGTTTTTGAGAAAATTAATTTTTGTTTCTTCACGATTGTATGGCAGGCACCGTTATTTTTGGGGCCTAGAGCAAAAGTTTAAAATACGTTTAATACTAAATATGTACCAAATTTGAAGCAAATCGGCCCATCCACTTTTTTCGACTCCTCCATCATCGTAATGTAGGTAATGTGTGATTTGTATCTCAATTTTTTTTCACACGAATCCATAACTTTGTTAACTATTACCTTGAATAGCAAATACAAATCTACAGTAAGGGCTTATCTTTTCCAAGCCACTTCTCATAAATACATGTAAGCCCATGTAAGTTCCGTCTCCGTGACAAAAAGTAGGTATCGAAAGAGCGACTACGACTACGAATAGATCCTTATCTCTATTTTCTATTCAATAAACTTGAAAACTTAAATTTTATCAAAAACACCATTTATGTAGCTATCAATATGTAAAGGTGTACTCCCAAAAATTTAGATAATTTCGTATCCAAAGTTTCGGTTTTATAACTTTGTTGAATAGATATAATATTCTTGCACAAAAGTAGATATCATCCTCATGTACGTAGACGTACAAGTATAAATATACTGCTAAGACAACTACTATTGCTGCTGAGAAATTATTATCCTTGCACGTGTTGAGAAACATCTAACGACTATACTTACACCATCCCGTTGTATGCCATAACCGCAAGCAAAACATGAACTGACAACATATTCTATATAAGAAGGTGTGCCGTGCCCGTGTCCTAATCATAACCCCAAGGTAAACCTCTTAATAACTCATTAAATACCGTCACGTTTTCGATGTTCACAAGCAGCATAACCCACAAAGAAAAACACCTTCTTGTAAATTACCGTTAAACTACGTGCTGGGAAAATCCAAAATCTATGCAAAGTACGAAACATAAAATATATTATAGTTGACATGAGTTTACACATACAACAACATGTCGATTTGGACGACCAATGTTGATGACGATGCCGACAACACGACACGACGACGACGGAAGCAAAGCTCTGAAATTAAGCTTGGAACTCAAAAACAGAACAAGGTTCTTGGAAGGAATGATGTTGGGAAGGACAAAACCAAGGAACAAAATTCTTCGCGACTAGGGTATACTATACAGTATACTCGGCAAAGAAACATGCTAATACTTTGGGAAGATTTCCATCTCGCCTTCACATCTCATTGTCGTCATGGTGCGTGTTAGTTGTAATCGAGAATTTGTCCTCCAGCTCCAGGTGTGGCTTTGGCTTCTGCTCCTTTTTTCCTTCTTTCAATATACATCAAGGATTTGTGCTCTTTAACGATGCATCATGCTTATTTTTATATTTTTTGGCTTGCTTTTTGTTTAGTTTAACTGTGACGTGACAGCTAAACGTGGCAAAAAATAAAGTTTGGGGCTGACTTTGCTCTGGAATTTCATAGTTTTTGATGAATTTCACAAGGAAACTTTATTCAAAGTTATTTTTTAGGATTTGTCTTGTGCAACGAAAAATTTAGTAAAAGATTATGTTCATAGTGAGATGAATTCAGATATGGGTTTGACAGCTGTCAATGCAAGGGAGAATTTCACACGAATTAAATTTTGATCCGCCATTTTTTTTATCATGACGTTTTGTTTTATTATGACAGCCTTTGAATGTTTATTGGAGGGAAAAAAGAGCGAGTTAAGGAATTCCATTCCACATTATCGTGAAGTATTTCTTAAGAAGGAGTCTCTAAGCTCAACAGTACCACCCGGAACTCTGCAGGCTTGCTCAGTTTTTAGGGAAGGAATGCTGCTAGATATTTTGCTGGATCATTGTTAATAGAAGTAACGATAAGATAAAGTGAGACAAAAAATGTCACTAATGTTCACGTGAAACAACAGTTTCCGTAATAGTCCTGTCACTTTAAAAGCTCTTAACGATATCAAAATTAATCTCAAGATGCGGACTGAGAAGTCTTTACCTTCGTGGCATATTTGGCGACCCAAAATAGCGCTTGTTCCACAGACCTAATACGCTAAATTGTTTAATTCCCTCGACGGAAGTGCCACTCATGGAAAAACGGGGTTTGAGACTTTGGGAACGAATATGAGAAGCTAAGGGTTGACAATGTCGGAAGCAAGCAATAGATTAGAAGAAAAAGAATTATTGATAAATGTGAACAAAAAAAATAGGAGACAGAGTGGAGCCTTGGGGCACATTAGCATTTAGACAATCCCACTAGTGGATCTATAACCAAGAAAACCGCTCAACTTCTTGATGTTGAAGAGCTTGTGTGGTCTTCAAAAGTAACAAATTTTCAATATAAAATGCGCAATTTTGTCTTTGCAGTGCACCCGAGGAGTAGCTACCAAACGCATACAAGACGCCCGCCGGTGTTCAATCCCTGAACCCACCTTAAAAGGTGTTTCCACAGCACAGCAATGCTTCTTCTGAGGAATTAACAAATTCTTCAAGAGCCAATGTACTCGCGGAAAATCAGAGCCGTACTGTTTTGGCAGCAAATTAACGATTACTTGCATTTATGTAAGCTGAGCAGCTCCCAAATGTTTCGGAACGTGCTCTCAGAAAAGCCCATGTTATTAACTTGAGGAACCGAATTCATCATCTTGGGTGTGATTCTTCGCTTCGGTTCTCACGATAAATGTTTTTCGCTCTTTAACAACATAAACCAAAAACATTTCATCAACAACCTGCCTAGTGAAATTCACCCTAATTTCTATCACATTCGTATTCAAAAGATATTTAAAAAAAAAAGGAATCAATAAATGCAAGGGAGGATTTTTCTTTTGTTCAAAGAACATATCTTTAAAAGTTCCATTCGAACTTCTATGCTTGACACCTTCAGTTCCGTTCAGACGTTCGAGGCGCTGCTGCTGTCAATGAAATGAAAAGACATTGAGTGTTGTGGTTGGGGTTAAGAGGACAATATGAAGGAATGAGTGAGATGTCATCGTCATCGTCACTGGAATTGAGTCCACAAGCTGACTCTGGTGAATCATTTATCATTCCATGCATGTGCTGTGCAGTGCATTGCTTACAGACACAGGGAGCATCATCAGCATCAGAACCATATAGTTCCATCTATCCACCTGCAATTGAGATGAATGTCAAGAAGTGTAAGAACAGTGATTGACACAAAGAATACGACGATGATGAAGCAGCCAGCAGGAGCAACGATGTACTGCTGCTGCTGTTGTTGTTGGTGTTGTGGTTGAGGAGCAGAGGGATGAAGGTATATCTTTTGCGTCTACTGTTTGGGTAATTAATGCATCGACTAATGAAGTGGATGAACGCTATAAATAATTATATTTTTTATATTTTAGAGTTTATCTTTTAGGACAAAGGATAATGAAGTAATGAGGAGAGAGGATGGGATTTTCGATAAGAAAATAGAGAAGGATACTGATGGTTTGGATTAATTACTATGCAATGGAAGGAATACTCTTTTTTTAAGTCTTTCTATAAAATGTAAGAAAAAACATCAGAAAAAGTCCTTTGTATCGAATAAAAAGTAGAAAGGATTTGCTGAAAATTTCTGGTCATAAGACAACTGATAAGGGCCAGACATAATAGCCTCACGAAAACTCGGACATAAAAGGGTTATCTATAAAAAATAATCTTTATAAAAATGTTTTTAGTTCAACAAGGATAAAGAGGATTAAACTGAAAGGGTTGTGTGATAAGGGGAAGATCTATTTCTGATATTATAAGACATAATGAAAGTAGAGGACATTATGCTTTGGATGATACCTTTAATGAGACAAAAATTGTGCTATTTTGTTGGCAAGTGTACTTTTAAGGCCATTTTTTTAAATAAAAAATTTGGCGATCAAAAATACTATCGTCAATGTCAGAGGAAGTTTTTTCGATGAACTCAATCTGGACAAAATATATAAAAATCAGTGTGCTCAAAAAATTCACTGAACAGTATTCTAAAAAAAAAAATAGATTACAATAACAGACGTAGGTTAGGCTCCCGTTCGCATTTTATAAAGGAATATTTGACAGGGTAACTAGTTGATTCGACAACAAAGAAGGGAAGGTTTGGTTTGGTTTAAACAATAGACTTGATAGCATTAAATTCTGTAAAGAGCTTTATGTCAGAGACACATCTGTCAGCTGCCCTTTTTAATCAAAGAAAATCCTTTCGCGTGATTTACATTGAGGAAGTATTTTTTTAATGGCTTAGAACTTTTAGCTGTCACCACTGTTTTCATTGACAGCCATTTTGTCGTCTGTCATGTGAATGTGATTTATCTTAAGTTTTGTTTGAAATTTCATTACGAATCGACTGACGCCTGAACAACGCATGCAAATTGTGCAATTTTATTTTGAAACACATGTTTTTTTTTGGGTGAAACGCATCGCCGCACTACGTCCATTCTATGGTCGATACGTTTTTGGTTGAATTGCTACGTCAATAGCAAAACTTGCGACTTTAGATTTTAGAGTGTAAATACTCCTCAAGCCATTGTTGAGACGGCGCGCCGCGCCGAACAGTAATTCGGTTGGTTTGTATGGGAGAGCGGAAACAAATTTAAAATATTTAACCAATTTTTATAAAAATTGTCACAAATATCAAGATTGGTATTATGTATTATAATTGGTAAAAATTTGGTTAAGAAATATTTACTAGAAAAATTTATTGATATATTTCTAAAATTTTAGGGTTTGGTTTTTATAGGGTTCCGTAGCCAAAACTGATTATATGCAGAATTGGTAAAAAATTAGTAAAGAAAGAAAAATACTAGAAAAAAAGCATTTTTCTCAAATTTGAGGGTTTTGATGGCTGTTCTTAGACAAAAAAGTTTTTTTCTTAAAATAAATTCTGATCTTTCTATTTTAAATAAAAACAATAAAATATTGTTTGATTGTGATTAATATGAAAAACACAACAGGTACGAGTATATAGGGAAAAACCCACATATCTACAGTCAAAAATCTGAAAAAAACACTTATTTATTTTTACCTACCAAAAGTTTTTGCGTGAAATTAAAAAAAATGGAGGATTATCCCTAAATACTTTTTTTTCATTCTTTATAAAATCTGTCATTTAATTACACTCATCATAAAATATTAATACTTTTTATATATTTTTTTAAAGGAAATGGAGTTGAAAGTCGAAATACCCATATTGCGGGCAGAAATATTTTTTTTTCGCAAAAAGTCGAATTTATCACACATGGGTCAATTTATTAATTTTATTTTTCTTTTAACAATTAGTGCCGAAGAAATTATAAATGTCAAATCGAGTTTTCTGAAAACCAATTCAATGAGACAAATTTGAACATAACTTTGGGGGCCGCAGGCAGGTGGTCGCAGCTAATTTTGTCTGTGCTGTAACTTGAAAGTAAAGAGCATACGTTGGAATGTATTTGTATATGTCATTACTTGGAGGCAAGTGGAGATAAATTTAAAACTCCAAAAGTTTTTATCAAAGCATTGTTTTTTAGTACCGCAATGTTTAAGGTTTCTTATAGAAAGCTGCTTTTATTAATTTTATTTTCAATACTCACAAACAGACCTAGTGGGTCCCTTAAAGCTACATTTTGTCCACTTATATTATGTATTTTTCAATTGAGTCAACTCCGATAAACTTTGATTTTCAAAAATTCAAATTTGGTATACTTTTTTAAGAGTCCAAGAAAATTTGTTCAATCATGTATTTGGATGCGTCATGGCACAATCAAATTTTAACCCAACTTTAAGCAAATATCCCCCGTTTTTACCGTTGATTCTAAAATGTTAACCCATCCTTCAAAATATTTATTCCTCGAATTTTTCAAAACGCCGCGACGACGCACGGTGTATGTGAAGATGTATGTACAGCTTATTTATATTTTAACAGCCTTTTAATGTTCAAAAATGATTTCAAATAGCAGTATGTGCTTCACTTTGATGAATTAAAATAAACATCCAATTAATTGCTCATTAGATTATCATACTTAATCCAAAAGTTGTTAAAGTCACAGAACTCTTGATTTAACTTTAAATTCAGATTCTTTTTTAATGCATTTTATATCAGCTTTTACGATGGTTTAATGATTTTTTTTAAGTCCGAAATACATATTTTTTAAAAAACAATCATCTCCTAAAAAGAATTTTTAATTATATTTACCATCTTCCTCACAACATCAGAGAAAGAGAGGAGGACCAAAAATATTGCTTATTCTTGCCCCATGCAGAAGAAGGTGTATCTAATGTGCCATTAGACTATTTTTAATTTTTAATATTTTTTTTTCTTGGGGTATCTAGCTAGCTATATGTATCTGCAGAACGAGTGCTCTGCTCATTTCACGATTGTAGAATAATAATTAGCGTGGATCACATGCTGTTTGTGTTGTGCACTTGTGCAGCAAACAAGGCTCTTACATTCACATTAGCACACACACAAAAAAAGGGAACAAGTCCCGTTGGTTTTATTTTACGTACTGCAGTGAAAATGTGAGAATCCATGACCTAGTAATTATCACAACATTGTCTGCATCTTGAAACAACATTTTCTAAAAAAAAAAAAAAAAAAAAACTGGAGAACAGAACCTCTTGTTTCCTGTTGTTTATATTTGCATTCATCTTTAAATTTTTTCACATTTATATGTGAGAAAAGTATTGCAAAAAGCTGCCATTTTATCAACCAGATGAGTCAAAAACACTCGCAGTTATTTACAACTGTCATCCATCAATATTCATCCGAACAATTCTTCTGCGGTTCAGGGAAAAGAAAAGTATTCACATTCAGCTGCAGCAGAAGTGTCACTTTGAAAATCAATTTTCATAAACAGATTCTTGGAAAAGTGAAAACACTTGGGAGAATAATATTTATTATTGAATTTTTTTTTTGTTGATGGGATGCGGAAAAATAAATATTTACTAAGACTTGAGGGAAGTCACATCATTAACAATAATATAGCTGCAGAGTGTCTATAAAAGATGAAAAATGAAAAATGAAGTATGGTAAGAACATAAAACAGTGTGTTGCTAAAGAACGTATCTATCCCAGTGCTTTTAAAAATGTATGGACTGTTGGACTGTTATAAATAGGTTATCGTAAAAAAATATTTTTAAATGCATTTACGCAATAAGACCGACACATATCGTGATGTTGTTACTGAAGCTGATAATCAATGTCGTTTGATGTTAAAAAATTTAATTTGAGTTTTAAATATCTAGTGAAAAAATCAAAAATGGTGACAAAATAATCTTCGACCAAAAAAGCAATGATTTACGTATCACAGAGCTGAACAGCTAGATAAAACAACTCTCTTGGTTCTAGGAAAAGATATGAGATTCGACAAGCCTGAGAGAAACAGAAACCTGTGACGTCTTTTATGCCAACTCGGGAAAGTCACAATTGTTTGGATGCAAATTCGCTGTCGAAAGGAGACTTAGGAAAAGTGTCTTGGAAAATGACGAACTAAACGTGCTGTACAGTGTTCATAGTGATGTAAGTCCAATCTGAAATTCTTAATCAATATAATAGTAAAATGTAATAGTAAAAGCAAAGGCGGCAGGTGATAGATCAAGCAACTTATAAAAACAAACATGTCAGAAAAATATTGAAAATTCTTTAATTTCCAGGCAGTTTTCTCGAAATACTCGTAAAAAGACATCAACAGTCAGTCCATCGCCTTCAAGAAACGCCCCACGCCCCAGACATATGTCTCTTAGGTATTGTTTTTCACTAAGTCAAGTTCCAGCAAAACAACAACTCCGAACATGGAAGCGAGCAGGTAGATATGGCGGTTTCTGAACGGTCGATCCTAGCGAGATCAGCAAATGGAAACGTTTTGATACTAAACTTGTGTTTTTAAGACGTGTGGTTTTGAATCTGGCAATACTTTTTTCGGATTTGGTCTTTTTGACAGCTGTCACTTGATTTATGCTCAGTTTGGTTTGCCATATTTCATAATGAATAGAATTATTCCTGAACAACCTTTGCAAATCGTGCAAATTTATTACCAAAATAAATGGCGACGCATCGCGCACTTCGTCCAATATTTGGTCGACATATCGCTCAGGAATTTATTCGAGCCAGAGGCGGGCAGCGCGGAGACTTGCTTATCTTTATAATAAAGCTAAATTCTTGGCCATTACATTAAATTATTTTTTTTCTTTTTGAAAACCGCACGTCTAAAAAAAACACCCTTTACATCCATGGTACCTTAATGTTGAATGCTGATGTCTTAAGACTGTTCACTGTCCAGTTTGTTGAATGTCAGTCAGTCCGGTTACAATTTTTTGGATGTAGTGCAATCCTAAATATTTTTGTCCATCTGCAGTTAGATTCGGATAGATATAAGACGACTCTCAGCGAACTTATCACATCTTTCAAAAAGAAGCAGTGAAGGGCTCCTTGCTTGGTAAAATCTTCAGCTCTTTCATATCCACTTTTCTCTAGAATATAAAGCTGAGTAACCTTAATATTGATGTGTAGGCTCTCGAGTTTCATCAGCCAATGCTGATACTGGACCATAACAAAATATAAGGTGGCCAAGTTAATGGTTAAGTTAGATATTTTACCAGCTTCCTTCATCGTCAGCAAATCCGTTTGCTACATCGCACTCCACTTTCTACCCGTCAGTGAAAATGGTTGTGTTACATAGCCGTCTTCCTTTTTTTTCTGTAGGAAAACTCACTCGAAATGTTTGACGTTATTATGTTAAGAGGAGGAGTACACTTGTTGTCAGGCGAGGAGATTAAATCATTATCCTTTCAATACCAGCTCTGGTGTGCAGCAGGGGTTTCGCAACATAAGTACTCGGTCGTATTATTAATTTTTTGTCGACTTAATGAAGACCTTGTAGTCTATTTAAAAGGGATGAGTATCTACCTCTAACAAATGTTTACATAATAAAACCCATGTTAAAATATTTTTACTTGTCCAACACACTGTAGCTTTATTTGTGATTCTTTAAGTACATGCATATTTATTTTATCTGCCATATGCATATGCGATGTCCCAATCTTCAACTGCTGTTCTTATAAAGGGGTGGAGAGGGGCTATCCTTTTCAAGTGACATAACATTGCCATGGTAAAGTGCGGAGGCAATGCATGCAGTTTGACCATCCCAGACCAGACCAGGCCATCCAACGAAGGCCATCACCATACGCCAAATGATGTTTTATTAATTACATGCAAATGCCAGAAGCTAGAGTTATAATTATTATGCGGCAGACAGACAGGCAGGCAGGCAAACCGTCGCGTCGCGTCCGGCTGAATGGCCGACAATTTAAAACAAACGACTGACTTGTGCCCTTATTTAAGGCATGTGTCTTTGGCCGCAGTCATCGCGTCGGTCGTCATAAGACTATTTAGACTAGAGCTGTCACATTTGAAAAAAATAAAACAATGCCATATTGTTTAGAAGAGATAGAGAAGGACAGTTTTGCCTGATTTAGTGCCCAGACAGGGTTGAATTTGAACGGCTGTCTCCGCTTGACAATTGCTGAAAGCCCGTACTACAGTTCGTATATGAGTTACCTACATCACTTTTTGATTACCTTTTTTTTTTGATTTATTCACTAACTTCTTCTTCTGCAACTAGATTCTAAATTCATTTTGTGCATTCATTTATTCAGTTGTTCCAATTTGTCAAATCGAGGATAGATGTGTGTGTGCTCTCGTGGCGTGATAGTTGAGTCGTGGCCATCAAATACCATACCACTTGTGGCATGAAGATGAAGGGTTGCCATAATGCAAATAGGGTGTGTGTGCTCCTTTAAAAATATAAATGACGGAGGGTTTGTATTTGGGTCCCGTTACCCGTTACCCGTTCCCGTCCGCAATAACATTTCATTTGCATCTGCATGAAAAGTGCTTAAAAGAAAATCTAGTGACCCATATAATTTAATGATTGTGCATCTTTCATTCAATTGATGTTGATGGAGGGAATAGATACATTTAAATGAATGTTGGCTTGATGATGATGTGATGGGGGTGGAGATAGGGATGGGAATTTGAAATTAAAGTCAGTTTCTAAGGGAGTTTGTCACTGAATGTTGTTCAACACGAACACGCTCTTTGCTTTTATTTGCGTTCATGCATGAGTTCGAGTTGTATTCATTTGTGCGGTTTTGTTTCAAGGGTTGATCTAATTTTCTAAATTTCAAACGGCACCTCACGACCTTAATTATAGCTGAAAGGAGTCTTGAATAAAAGTGCTTGAAAATGAAAAAAAAACTATTTAATGAAATAGTTTAAGGAGTAGGTATTGAAAATATTTTCAAGCTAGTATACAACAATTTTTAATGTCTTTTTAACAACATTATGTAAAATGTTTTCGCATGTACAGTACATACTATGGTAACCCGGATTTGTTGCAAAATAAAAGATATTGAGCTCGAAATTGTAATTGTGGACCTGACATCTCTGGAAAGTTGTCAATAAGTAGATGAGAGTGGCATATAATGGAGAGGGTAAAATGGCACAATTGCTAGAAAACTTATAATAGAGCTCATTTTTCAATTTTCTTTTGAGCAAAAATGGTGGACTAGACAATGAATGGAATAGAGGACTCAATGTCAAAACCACTAGGATTAGTTAAAAAAAAGGGCTGGACAAAGGCTTCCAAATAAGTTGAAATGCCAATTTCTATTTATAATATTATTGACTTTATTCCTGTTTATACTTTATTCCATAGAACGGGTATATTGTATTTGGTGTGGAGTTTTTACTATAGAGAAATAATACCGTTAGGTATAGAAAAGTATATACGAGTATATTCTGACTCAGAATCAAAAGCCTAGTCGATTAAGCCATGTCCGTCCGTCCGTATGTATACTCTCTGGAGGTCGCAATTTTTGAGCTAGAAAGTTGAAATTTGGTGTATAAAATCTTTGGTTCAAGAGTAAGGCTAAATTTTTGAACCGGCAAAATCCGCCCACAAACACGCCCATAATCGCCATTTTTGTTGAACAACCTCAATTTGGTAAAATAAATTATGTTTTTTGTACAGTTACGATAAAAGCATAACTCTGAAATTTTGCACACGTAAGCTTTAGGTAAACCTTCTTCCAATTTAATAAAAATATTTCAGTTTGGGCGTGGCTGACGCCCATTTTGTATGCTAAACCGTCAATATTGTTTTTATAAGATAACAATTGTTATATTAAAGCGAAAAACATTAAACTTTGTAGGTATTACTTGCACATAAACACCTTGTGTATGAAATCAAAAAAATTGATTTTGGGCGTGGCTGACGCCCACTTTTCATAAGAAACTATAAAAAAATTGTTTTTGTAAATAAACGGTATTTATAATTAATCCGCAAGCCAAAATTTTGCGTCTCTTAATAAAAACGAAAAGGTTTGTGTATGAAAAGAAATTTTTGAATTTTAGGCGTGGCTTACGCCTACTTTTCATGAAAGAACGAAAAACGTAGCCTTAAGAATTTAAGGCATTTCCAATGTTTAATTTAAACCTTTTTCCTTCCGTTCGTTATTTGAGAAATATATCTCTAGATTTTCTTTTGTAAATTTTTTCAATACGCCCACTTTTAAAGGCGTGATTTTGGTAAAACACCTTTGTTCAGGTAAGATTGTTTAAAAACTACTCGATTCAGCTGTAGTCTTACACATATGCCTAAATACTGAAAAAAGTGCAGTTAGTGCTTCAAATTTTTAAGACACGCCCACTTTTAAGGGGCGTTTCCGTCAAAAGTCGTATAATGCATTAATTTTTTTAACGTTTTTTAACTATCGGTCGCAGTTTTGAAGTAAACAGATGAACACTTGGATTTATATTCCTTGGTTACGTAGCAGAGTGTGGTCCAATAATTGTTAAAAACATCCATAATCGCTATTTCCATTCCAAATCTAATTTTTAAAAATTTAAGTTTTGTCTTGTTTTGTTCAAATCGATCTGCAAGAATAAAATTGAATGTCACTGAGCTCATAACAATTGCCTTGGCAATAAAACATTTTAACTTTGGGCGTGGCTCACGCCTTTTTTTTTTACTGCGCCAGCATTAATTGAACATCACACCGTATAAAATTAATGTTATTGAATTTTTTTCTGTCTGCTAAAGAAGAATTTTGTTTCTGAAACATCGGCTGTTTGCGGGAAGCAGACGCATGCACATACAAAAATATGGGGAATAGGGTATCCAACAGTTCGTTGCAAACGTACTGTAGCTCTCGCTTATGTTTTATATTCAATTTGAATGTTCAATTGTAAAGTTTTTTGTCTTGTCATCACTGTTGCCAACTTATAACCTTATTGTTTCAGGGTTGTCGCTTCTTCAGTCTATGATTACATAATCTTTTGATTGTAAAGTAACCTATAAGTTAATCCAATTACATACCTATTAAGTTATGTGATGCCTTAATATTAACAAATGTCTCAAAATTTACAATCAATCAGACATAGTTCTGGGTTCTCTGGAAAGGACTATCAATTTTCCTGCTTCTTTGGACACAAAAATATGTTAGTTATTTGTTAATTATATTTTCGTCTGTGTTTTGAATAAATGGTTACAATACCCAACAACAGACATATCAATCACATACCCCATGTGCAATGGACAACTGCATAAGCATAGGAACACTTGGATAATTTGTATGCCCAACCCATCATTAAAAACTCTGAATCACTATGGACCTGATGGCAGTATAGCCTCCTGTCATCTTTAGTTTGATTCCAGCTCTATGCAACACAACATTTGCTTTAATGTAAATTTATTATGACCAACAGATGTTGATTTTCACAGATTAAACAAAACAATCAAAATACATTTGGGAGGAATATAGATATGTACTCCATTCTTGAAAATTCAAGCTTAGAACCAGAACTATCCTTATCCAGAGAGGTGAAGTTCTTCGTCCTTAACGAAATCAAGCTATAAACAGAAACACTAACTCTCCACATCAGTCTTCCTCAATTTCAGCTGTGCCCTATATTATGTCTATGTCCTAACAGAAATATCTATACACATACAAAGCTATCATTTATTTTCGTCCTTTTGCATATAGAACCAGTATCTCAATCCTTGTCTAGAGTGTATACAATATCTTTTAGAACATCTATTTTGTTCCTTCGGTCTTTTATCTGGGGAAAAAAAAAACAGTGAATCATTCTCTTCTGTTGCAAGAAGATCCACTCCACATCCACAGCTCCTAGAAGTGTTCAGACTGGATGCTGAAAAACAAATCGAAACCGATTTTCCAAAATTACTATCTCTCTGGCATCTTTGAGATTTATATTATATGCGCTATTGGCTTCATTTGATAATGGTGTGTTTTCTTTTTTGTATCTCTATTTTTATATCTTAGATTTTGGATCAATGATTCGTTTGGTATTTGTTGTTGTATCATCTCTATCACAAAATGTGAACATCATCGATCCTTCTATATAAAACCGACGACATCATGGGAAGCAAATCGCTGGTCTTCGTCCTGCTTCAAAGATGTGTGTTTCAGCGGTGGAACTTCTGTGTTATTCTAATTCCAAATCCATTCTTCATTTTAAGTGCAAGTCAAAGAAAACAGCACACTACTCGGTGGAAATAGTGGACACAATAACTTTTACTTGATGAACTTCGTTCAAATTTAATGGCCGATTCTGGAGGAAAACATTTAACGAAGTATGAAGTATACCATTTTTATAGTGAATTTTAATAATTTCAATGCGTTGTTGAAACGTGTATAGTTCCATTTTTATTAATGGCACAGTTTCTGCTTGTCAAATGTCAAAAAATTACAGCTTCAAAAGTGACAAGTACCGAAATAGCGATCTTTTCAAAATAACACCTCTTATTGGAAAACCCTTTATAAGTATATAAGGCAGTGTCTAATCCCATGCACGTTGTCATACTGAGGTAGGTGACTCACTTCACGAGAAAAGAGGTCCACGCAACTTGCTTTCCTGGCTTATGTATGTCAAGTTATCTTGTTAAATTCGTAATTCAAATAGTTGTCGACAATAGTGAGTGCGAAGAAACACATCAACCTTAGGCACACACATCGCAACTGTCAAATTCGTATCTACTTCGAGCACATTTTCTCCTGTTCTCAAAAGTGACGCGAACTTATCAGACAATGCTGTGTTCCAGAACAGAGCTGCCCAGAGACCCACTCAGCAAAAGATGGATGATTTTGAGAAAGAAAGAGCGAGAGAGAGAGAGCTGAAAAAGTAAGCAGTTGAATCTGTTGAGGAATGCTACAGCAAAAGCAGTGTTCAAAAGTTCTACCAAGCTATAAAGCCCATATAGACGATGGTGGGAATGTCATAGTAGATGGGCAGTCGATGCTGAGAATTTGGGAAGAACACGTTTTCAGGCTATTAAACGGCGGAAAAAAACTTCCGTCTACTTTCCAGGAAATAGGTCGGGTAGCGATATCTAAACTTAAGTCCAACAAGGCTACTGAAGCCGCAGCGCTGAATCTTGGGGGGGGGGGTAAAGGAGGGTAATTGCCCGGACATGAGCCTTTGGATGCGCAAAACCAAAGAAGATGAAAAAAGAAAAGAAAGAAGAAAGAGAATGAAGAGTTAAAAAAAGGTCTTCAAACTTTTCAAATTTCTTAAATGGTAATGAAATTGTAGAGGGCGCCAAATTCGACTTTTGCCCCGCTTTGAACAAGTCCCTTGATTAGTCGCTGCTGAAGCGGTTGGACTTCCAGCTGAACTTTTCAAAGCAGCGCAGCGATGACTTGGTGAGGAGCATACACCAACTCATCTGAACAATCTAGTCGGATGAGAGTAAGCCTGAAGAATGGAATCTCAGTATCGTGTGCCCTATCCGCACAAGAAAGGAGATACTCTGAACTGCGCCACCTCTACAAAAATAATTTTCCTAAATGTCTTGTCGTCTGTTCTGTGTGAACGTCTGAACCTTATCAGTGTGGTTTGACGCCAGGTAAGTCAATCAAATGGACCAAATTTCCACACTTCGACAGATTCTAGAAAAGTCCCAAGGGTTTTCCAGATCGATACTTACCACTTTATGTATCGATTTAAAAGTCGCCTATAGCAGCGTGAATAGGAACTAATTTTACAGAACCATGTCACTTCTTGGCATCCCTGCTGAGCTCGTTCGCTTGTGCAGGATGCTTATGTAGAACTCGCACTGTCCGTCAAAGTTTTCAGGAACACCATCGACTCTTTTGATGTCTTGGATTGCTTAAGACAAGGCGACTCGCTATTGTGGAACCTCTTCAACATCCATCGTACACAACTCGCATGTACACCAGTGAGCGGTACGAATTTTTAAATATCGTAGTTGACTTGGACAGACCCTCATCACGATGGACAGATATAACTTTAAAGAAGTTAAGGACTTTGTTATGAAGGTTAGGCCAACAAAATATTAGTGAAGAAATCATTCTTGTCAATATCGCTGTTTTTTCAGGTTAGAAGGCCTCTTAGTACTAAATCCCCTTCTAAAAGGACAAAGGATACTATGCATTTCCCTGATCATCCCAGTCCTGCTGTATGGGGTAAAATCGTGGACCCTGACACAATGAAATGGATATCAGCTGGGGTGCTTTGAGAGAAAGAGACTTCACTTTGACGTAAGGCAGCTGCTTTCTTGAAATGAAATCTTCCACCTGATTTCCATATGACGCCATAAGTAACAAGAGTATTGAAGTGCACGAAAATCGAGCTGTTATCAAATGTTAACGCTCAAGACTACAGAACGATTTACCTGTAACCAAAGTAAAACCATGGCTTAGATCCACAAAAAAGTTTGACTTTATACAAAACAACAGTCAGAAAGTTTTGTTAAGATCGAAGGAGTCGTTTTAGAGAAAAATAAGCTTTTGTTGGTGGTTATGGCAGGTACCATTGGCAATTCTAAAATCCCATATCTAAGATACTCTATATGAACACTCAGTACAAAGTTTCAAGCCGAACTATTTCTGTTCGACTTCACTCTAAAACGCAGTATAATTTTAGTTTAAACAACCCCTTAGATAAGTAAACTCTGCGATTTGGAAATTTCCACAAAATTTGATCCCTTATTTTCTTTTGTGTAGTGTAATTTTTTTTCAAACAAAGAACAACACAACATCCAAGTTGAAACTTTTCGAGTCTTATTCATTGTCCTTCGTCTTTCGGATGATGTATCCTAGAAAGCATAATACCTATCGGTGTGGTTGGTTCTATTTTGAATTAGAATTTGTTTAAGGGACCATTTATACTCACAAGAGTGCGCCCCAGCCTCCCCATCCGCTTTCGCATCCTTGCTTTCTCCAATGGTCTAGGAAAACGGTTTTGAGTTGCATACTTTGGACGATATATATGTTTATGTGAGTGTTTTGTGGACCAAAGATTAAAGAGCGGTGAGGCTAAAGCTTTTCACATTTGGATTTCATTACTCCATGTCAACATTCGTAGACCGCATCACATAAAGACCTTGTGGACTTGTTCCGTGCGTTATAGGTTTTTGTGTGTGCTTGCAACTATTGCAAAGCCTCTCAACCCCAACCCCAATAGTCACATTGCCATAGTGCCATAGTTCCATGTGGATATTGCTTAAGTTGGTGGTTTCTTGTGTATGTTTTTGGCTTTGTCATATAGAGGAGTATTTGGAAGCGAGGTTGGCGCAAATGAGAGGCTGCTGGGGAGAACATGTCGATGTTGCAATGGAAAATAATCCCTTAGCACAGATTTTTTTTTTCTTTTTCTGATCCACTCCAACAACTACTCTCGAAATCCTCCCCAGAATTGACATGCGGTACAACAACTACAAACTCGTTTTTGTTTTATCGTATATGTATATTTGCTGTTTGTGTTTGTGGCCGCTAGAAAAATCCTTCCTGGTTTGACAAATGGCAGCAGAAATGGATTCGTTTCCATGTTTTGTGTTTGCGGTACTTTTCGGAAGGGATTATGTCTATGTTTGACAGGTGAATATATGTTGTCAGAGAGATTAGATGCGCGTCGCGTTCATAAAATTGGAACCGGCACACACTGAGGTCAGATTTTGTGGCAATATTAATTCAAATAGATGGCAAGCGATTGAATTAAATTGGAGAAAATGACACGTTTGATTATTTTTTAAAGTGGAATTTAGAGTTGTGGTATGGAAAAACTGGATTTTAATTACCTGTCTCTATAAATAATACGATTTTAATTGTTTAAAGCGAAGGGATTTGATATTATGGTGAACATACTAGATTAAAACAAAAGGATTAGGAATAACGACAGTTATTTTGTGGCACTTAATGATGAAGCTTACTCGTAGTTATCAGAAAAGTGTGCTTCAGTTGGTAGATGGAAATATACTCGCATTATTTGGAATCTAATAAATTATAATCAAGTAAATAAATATTTAATGTGATGGGCAACGTTTTGGGGGTGTGGATTAGGGTAAAAGGTATTGATATAATTTTTAACGTCACAGGAATGACGAAATATAATCAAGAAATGCAAACTTTATAAGTGATGAGTGCACGATTCTAGCGCCCCTATATTTTGCGCAACTAACTGGTTGCGCACAATGGTGTAGCAGTAGCAGTAGCACGCAGTAATGTCAAAGTAAATGCCAAAAAAAGTAGCTCACAAAGCAGCATACACGAATACAATGTGTAGCAGAGTCGACTTGTACTTCAGCGACTCTCTCTGCTGCATCTGCTGCTTCACATTGTAGCCGTGCAATACGATTTACATACATTTAACTTTGACATTGCTGCGTGCTACTACTTTACTGCTACACCATTGTGCGCCGCCAGTAAGGCGGCGCTGTCACATCTTTGACATTAGAAACCATGAGATTCAAATGTATTTTCGGAAACGCTTTAGTTTTATAACTTTGCCCACATTTGGCACGTCAAGCGATGATGTATCTTATATACTTCCCATTTAAACTTTATAAAGGGTTTTTCAACAACGACGCCATATTTCTTGCCGCTCTTTTGACATTTCTCTTCAGCGGAAAGATATACGAGCCAACAACGAGTCGAAGTTATTAAAATTTACTACCGAAATTCGGAGTCAGTGGCCTCAACGTTAAGAGCGCTACGTCATCTTCAGCGATGAGGCTCATTTCTGGCTGAATGGCTTCGTCAATAAACAAAATATGCGGTATTGGTCAGGCAGCAATCCACACGTACTCCATGAGTCATCATTGCATCCCGAAAAAAATACGGTTTGGTGTGGTTTATGGTCCGGCGGCGTACTTCTTCCGTGATGATCAAGACCGGCACGTTACTGTGAATGGGGATCGCTACCGTTCAATGATAACCGAATATTTTTGGCCCCAATTGGATGATATGAATTTGGAGGACATGTGGTTCCAATAGGACGGCGCCACAAGCCACACAGCGAATGTCACAATCAATTTATTGGAAACCAAGTTTGGAGAACGTATTATCTCACGATAATCATCGGTCTTGCGATTTGACGGCGTTTTTGTTTTATTTTTGTAGCGCTCTTATTGAAAAACCCGATACTCAAGTTAAGGGCGTATAAACGCTTCGTAAATTGTAGCCAGATCAGAAGGGATGCTACGAAAGCCATAATGTTAAAGATGTGATCAAGATTTGATGATAGCTCCGATGATACGAGTATCTCCGATTCGAAGGTCCGTAAAACTGTCTGAAAAGCGTTAATATAACTCTTTTACCGGGTTTCAAATTTTGCTTGGGGCCAAATATGGTAGCTGATCTTTGATCAAGCCATAACACTTGACCATTTATCACTTCTTTCTCTAACAGAGAAGAATGGCTTGGTAAGTAAAACACGTCGAATCAGCTATTCAAATATTTATCCGAAATTTGTATTGGTGTTGGGTTCGTCGCAGGAACTCTAGAACTAACTGGATCAATCAAGCTCCCCGACTGAAGTCCTGTTGAAGATGACGTAGCCTGCTAAACTGCTTGCAATTGAGGCAATACAATACCTCTTTAACCTTTTTAATTGACGGTCAAGCGCTGATAAAAACCGTGTCTGTCATTGAAATAAAATCGAAGGTTGTAACTTGCCTTCGCTAGGAGCGTAAATGGAAACAACTTGCTCTTCAACGGATATGGGTAGCATAGGAGCATGTCGATTGGCGGCATGTTCCAGGATGGACTGCAAGCTGCTAAGAGTTTTAAAGTAACACTTTCAACAGAAGTTAGAACACTTCAAGAACTACCATTCTAATATGGTGGAGGTGGTGCTTCCTGCTTGCAGTTAATTGTAGAAAACGTCCTGAACCAACATATTTCGAAACCGTCAGTGTGCGGTCAATATTAATTCTGAAAATAATTTCTATTTGAAACATATTGTGGTCCTTATTTTTGTTGAACTTAAAGGTTCGATGTACATTCCATCACGATTCAACAGCGGAAGAGTTGATCTTGCATTTTTCCAAAAGTAAAATTATTTATCTTTGAAATCGAGGAACAGAAGTCCGAACCGCAGAAAATAAGACTTGCTCAAGAATTGGGAAACTCCAAGAATAAGCTGAAATAAGAGGCTAGTAACTGATGGTGGATGCCAAAAAGTTGTGTAAATACTTAAAATGTGTAAATTTCATATTTGTTTGTCCTATTCCTTGAATGGAAGAACCCTGACTTGCAGGTTCATGGGTCTACTTTTTCCCATTTCCTCAGATGTTACTATACAAACTTTTACTTGGCATTCTGTGACAGCTATCAATAGCTTTGATCTTACATGCCATATTTTGGATTAGGAATCGTAGGGATTGGACTTGGAGAAAGCTTAAAAGACGATAGTTTCCATTTGAAAAATATCGGAAATTCAGTTTTCAGATTAAAAAGAATTATTCCGAAAAATCTAGAAAAACTGATATTGAGTGGTCTCTCAAAAAAGAACATAAGATGAAGTTATCATAGGTTCTTGGTCATAACCCATTGAAATGGTGTGTAATCGTCTCAATTCTTTCAGAATTTTTGGCAAAAATTACAATTATTTCAAAAAACCAAGAGTATTCGCTTCAAAAGCCATTATTTAATGAATGTGCCCGGGAGCAGGTCATTAGACTGTTTTGTTTCCCTAACCACAAAACAGATTTTTTTTTTAAAGAACTCAATGGTTTCAAAAGGGGGTATTGTCAAGAGCCAACAAAATATCTTTTATGGGTTCAATAATCGAGAAAAAAAAACTCTGAAAATCGATTCCCCGCAATTCAAAACTCTGAAGGCTATTCAATTGATTTCCGTTATACTTGCTTGTGTCACATGTTTTGAAATTTGAATAAAAACTAAGGAGTGCCCCGGCATACATCACTAAACATTCCCAATTCTATCTTTTAACTCTATTATAACACACATTAATTCTTCTTGCCCATTTAGATACTTTTTTAGGCAAGGTATCCGTATTCATGTTCAACAGTGCGTATCGAAATTAAATTTCCGATTGCCTCTTTAATCGTTCATTATGCGTTTATACAAAAAAAAAAAAACCATTGCCAATGAAAGTATCTGGAACAACAATATAAAATGAATTTGTTTTTTTTTTTGCGTGTATATTTCAAATTCTGGTGTGTTTGATGGGTTGCAAACCGTATTTGAGGGAGTGTTTTTAGTTTTTTTTTTTCTTTCTGAAACCCAATCTCTTGTCCATCAAATAACGTCAACGCCAAAACGGAAGAATCCATTGGATACTCCAGCAACCCCAAGTCCCAACAAAAAGCAGTATTATTTGCGCCTTTCCAGATCAAAGGGGTGTGTGAAAAAAAGAACTATTCTTTCCTAGACTATTGGGTACTAAATAATGAAATTCAAAAAACAACAACCATACGCTTCGGAAACACATGTTTCGAATGACAAATGATGTGGAACATGTGTGTGAATTGAATACTCTCTCCGTTGCGTCGCGTCGCGTCGGCGGCGTCCGTCAGCATCATCCGACATGATTTCGTACTAAATAGATGTACAAAAAAAAAACAATCTCATAAAGCTGTTGTTAATCAAAATTAGGGGTACATACAGGTCGCAATAACTTGAATGTTTTTTTTTTTTTTTTTTATTGCACTCGCACTCTAGGGGATATGAATACCCTTATAATAATTTAACATGTGCGAGCGAGGAGAGAAGGAATAGAAAGATAAGGAAAGAGAGGTGGTACAGTGGATTGAGATTTTAGGAAATCACTGGGGAAATAAATAAAAATTGCTGCCCAGGCTACATCCACTGTACCATTGCCACCCGCCAAATATAATTTTAATGCATGGTTCATAGATTCGATGCCACCAATGTATTGGATGACCGCACTTTATGGGGGGTTAACATAGACTCGGACAACTACCTTGTGGTAGCTGAAGTGCATAAATGAGGGTATCCACTACTGCGTGGCATCCAGCAGTTTGGTCTCGCGAAGCTGCAATCTCAAGACACTGCCAGAACTTTTCTCAACTGGCAAAACCCAAGCTCAGATGCACCACTGGTCACATTGCCAATAGGCTATCACAACGAGAGTGTCGGCTGGCCCACACATCTAAGTACGAAGCCTATCAGGCAATGCTGCAAATCAAAACCCGGCCAAAAAAAGTGCGTTGACTTTTCAGAAAGAAATAGAGAGATTTGGAAAAGTGACCGGTCTGATGTATTTAAGGGTTCAATTACTTCATTTTTTTTTTTAAAGAAAAATCGTTCTTCATACACGAACTTAAAGAATAAAATTGGGGTGCAGATCATTCTTTTTTAACTTTGTCCAGATTTAATAATAAAATTTAAAAGTTATCTTTTGTATAAAAATGTATTTTTTTATGAAAACAGTACCAAACCTTTAGTTTGAATTAAAAAAAAACTAAATGAGGGGTGGATTCTGGATGGGGGTAGAGCTAACGATAGCAAAGTGGTCGATGGAATGGATGGACAGTTGACGTATAATTAAATTATCTGAACTACACAGCATTCGTGCGATGAGTTTTTAATTAGTGTTGTTCAGCTCTAGCCTTTTATGAATGAAAATGAAAATGATAATAAAAGAACAGTTTTTTTTCAAATCCAATATCAATTCCAACACACACAATGACATTACTTCAGTTTGGTTTTGAAAAAAGGGGGCGTTTTTGTGTATCGTTCAAAAACTGATGTACTTAGTGAAAAGATCGAGAGATCCGTTATGATGATGTTAACATAATTTTGATGATGATTTTTTTTTTCTTATTTCATGATAACAATGCAACAACTTGGAATGGAGTCCTCCTCTTGACTTGGACTTGGACATGGACATGGCCTTAGAGAAAATTTTTTGTATTGTGGTTATGCCCTTTTCATTTCTTAATTGGTTCATTTAATTGTGGCAATGTGTGTTAATAATTAGGGTAACACAAACACCGACAGCAATGATGATGATGATGATTTTATTGTATTGTGTTCATTAGTTTGTGGTGCTTGAAGAAAAACCGCATTATTTGAGTTCCAGATAGACAACCTACGAGCTTTGCCATAACGATGGTTTTATTTTATTGGAATGATGACAATGAACTGGTTGTGGCAAGCGGGAGGTGGGGTACACGTACTCGTATTATAGTTTTAATTGGATCGTTTGAAAAAGGTGGCGGTGAGGGGTGGTATAATAATTCAAATTGAAGTTAATATAAATTTGTATATAAACTCTTTGATTAACTGTTAATAGGATTAAATGTGTGCCGAGATTGCTGCTGGTGCTTGAGGTTAACCATGAAATACTATTGGACGCATTAGTGACACAATGGGTTGGGTGTACGTGTTCAATGAGAAGGTGGTATGGTATCACAAGCTGCAAATATACACACGGAGTAATCTTTTAGATTGCAATTTAAAAAAAAAAAAAAATTGGGGTTGCTTTGTTAGCTTTATTTAACACGATTTTTCAAGGAATTATAATATTTTTTAGAGCTGCTTTAAATCTAGCATTTGGTGCGTTACGAGTAGTCCCAGACGTGGCTTGGGTCAGTGAAATAGCAATGGTGATATAGGCTAGTCATTTTTGTAACGCTCGTCAGCTGGTGTTACGTCAACACACCTAGATGTCCTCTTATAGTCGAACACCAAATCGAATCGACCATTTTATTATCCAACAACGATGGAGGAATTCACTAAGCGATGTTGGAAAGAAAGAAGTGTGGATGCAGGAAGCGAGCATTACCTGATACTACGTTCAGAAACTCAGCAACTAGACCAACATCTAATACAACCGCTGTCATTGATCCAACTATGTATGTGTCCTGACCTGACTTTGCCAACACCGTTAACGACAGTTTGTCAAATGTGGGCTTACACGTTTATATTCCTATTGGGACGATATGTGTGAAAAGGTTAAGTTTGGATTTTTATGCTGCCTTAAGCGGCACCGAGGCAATATTTAAGTAGAAGGTAACAGTAAGGTAAAAAAAAAAAGATGTAACCTAAAGAGATCTTTATTGTCTTGAGTTACATTTAAGGTATCCGGTGGCCACAACCCATATCCAACAAAGCATTGTGGCTTAGGACTAGACATACTATAGAAGGCGGATTGTAAGACCAAAGAAAACGAGAAGGTCAACTATTTACAACGAAGCTGAATGACAGGATTTAGAGTCGCGGGCAGCTGATAACTTGTTGTTTTTAAAAAGACATGGAACTTTAAGTTGGCAACACAATTTTAAATGGCGGCCATTTTGTCAGCTGTCAAGTGATTTATTTTTAGTTTGGTTTGGCATTTCAACATGAATAGACTGACGTGTGAAAAACGCTTCCAAATTATGCAAATTTATTTTGTAAATCATGATTCTGTTTAAAATACGCATCACGCACTACGTCCATTCGTCAATCAAAAAATGTAATGGATAGGTACGTCAATAAACAAAATTGCCGTATTTAGAGTGATGATTAAGTGTATGTTAAGACACCGTAAGATCCACAAAAACTGACTGTTTAGCGTGCTTTATGAATTGGTGGAATAATTGGTCCGTACTTCGTTAAAAATGATGCTGACGAGAACGTTACAGTCAATGGTGGCCGCTATAGAGCCATGATTACTGACTCTTTTTCGTTTATAAATTGAACAACCATGATGTGCAGGAGCAGTGGTTTCAACAAGACGGCGCAACATCTCACACAGCTCGCACCACAATTGATTTGTTGAAGGAAACGTTCAGTGAGGACATAATTTGCGAGTTTTGGTCATGTGAATTGGCCAACAGGATCGCGCGATTGAACGCCGCTTGACTATTTTTTGTGAAGTCGCTGTAGTCTACGTCGATAAACCTGAAATTATTGACCACTGGGAGGACAAAACATATATATATACGGTCACAAATATTGGAAAAAGTAATTGAAAATTGGACCTTCAGATTAGACTAGGTCCGAGCCAGCCGTGGCGTTCATATGCCAGCAATCATATTTCAATTATAATGCCAGAAGATTATCCTTCAAATGAAGTGTATTTCATGTCAATTTAAAAAAATCATCTATGTTTTATTCCATTTTAAATTTCTTTACCTCTAAAAAAAAATACCCTATACAACTTATTTAATTTTTTATAAACAAAAGTAGATAACTGTGTTCCATTTAGTTATGCATATTAAAATTGTAAACTATAAACTAAAAAAAGGTCTGGCAACACCGCCACGAGCTTGAAAATCTCTCAGAACTAACGTATAGCCTTAATTAAAACCCAATTGACGGCAAACATTTTCTTCATCAACATCATCATCACAATATTTCCTTAGTGCTGAATTTCTCACCAGAGGATTTCATTTTTAAATTAAATTCCTTCATTAACCCCGTCAATTATAATGGTCTTCCTAAGTTTTCAATAGCCATCCGCCCGTAATAAAAGTCACAGTGCAATGGAATGCTCCATTTCATGCCACGACCAACCGGACCGACGCGACGGACGCGACGTCAAATTAGAAGAGACATCATAAAATTCTTTTTGCTTCTTCAAAGTCTTGTGAACTTCTGGGTGGAAATATCTTCAACTTTGTGCTCTGCAGTAGAGTCATCTACTTCAAAGTAATCATTTAACATAATTAATAATATTGGCCACCATCACATCCAACAACATGGTCTGAAAAATAAGTTGACTTCCAAAACGAAGAAGGAAGAAAATATTATGAACTCTGATGTGTTTTGAAGATGCAACTCGAAGACGACGACGACGATTCCACTTCAAAAAACTGAAAACGTGACACAGCATCCGCTTGTCAGTTTTTTCAAACATTTTTGTTCAAGAGGAGCGAGCATAATCTGGTATCTCTTAGGTCCAGCTCCAGATACGCACGAACTAACTTTTTTGCCTGCAGATATACTATGTACGTTACTATAGGGAAAGGATGTATTAGGGGATACACGAGGAAGGTTTAAAGAGAGCGAAACACATGCACTAATACGCACTCACAACTTTTACATGAGTTCTGACTTTGCTAAAAAAGGCAACCTACCCTTAAGAGTTGGACACCATAAGGCAGCACAGCAACAGCAGCTCTCTTGTAATCCAATTTATGAAATGGTCGGTCTCTAGTGGTACTTCGTGTTTATTTTTTTGTGGGTTGTGTACTGTAAATTTATTACGGAACCTACCAAACGACAGTTTACAATGGTCAAAGGAGAGTAAATTTTTATTTTATTAGGATTGTAAAAGGATATTCTTATTCTGTATGTATGAAAGTGTGTTCCTTTTTGTTTTTGCGATATTATTTTAAGAAATTGAATAGAAGGACATAAAAAGAGCAGACATTTTCTATGACGTGCGTCGTTGGAATGGGAAGATAATTTTTGACATTTTATATGAAGGTGGTAGGTACCTTTACTGTTTTATGGGATCTGAAGTTCTAGGTGAACGTAAAAGAGTATTCAATCATGCAAGATGCAATCAACCCACGTCAAAAGACGCTCCAATAAAAGATGTGTTTTATATTTATGGACATTGCTGGTGTTCCTTTTTTTGGTGAATGAACCTAAAAAAAATTGCAGGAGAATAATGTTTCGAGGTAGGTACGAGTTTATATAAATTCTAAGGAACAGGTTGGTGAAAAATTACCGAAATTACTTATTCTTTAATTATATTTTTGATTATAAATAGGAAGACGGACCCAATCCTGAAAAGCCAGAGTCCCGAAAATAAAACAGAAAAAGTAAAAAACTCTTTAAAATTGTCCGTTCACTGAAACTTTTATTGAACTAAAAAGTAATATTGTTTTTTAAGCATTTACTTCTTAACTTTACACTAAGGATTATTTTTTCGAAATCGAAATCTCAGAAAATTATATAAAATGAAAAGTATGCACAAGTTTGTATATTTTTTTACAATTTTTCTGGATGTTGGACTTTCGTTTTTCGAGATTTCGGTGTTCGGGATTTTGACTCCAACCCTTCTTCTATTCTGACATCAAAGTTTTGAAGTGTTTGAAGACTTTTTTATAAAATTGTTAGCAAGGCAATCACTTAACCATCTGCTTTGTATAGAACTGATCAGGAACAAGCTGGCGTATGCTCCTTCCACTGCTATTTTTACCATTTAGAGGTTCATAGGTTGTTTTGACATTGACAGCTGTTTCCCGCTAGGAATCTTGGCAGAAAGTACCAATACCATACCTTCGCAGAACGAAATAAGTCGCTTTAAGCTTGAACAACGTTGAAAAATATTGAAAACTGATTTCCAAAGTGAGTGCTGTGTAGCCTGAATAGTGCGTTTTTTTAGAAGCAGTTTTGGCAGAAATGAAGCACCCGCAACTTTGTGCAAAAAGTTTGTGAGACTGGTATGCTAATGATGGACAACATTCGTGGTTCCCGATTTCAAGTTTGATGTGTGAGATTCAATCCACAAACATCAACTCCCCATCGAACTCAACATTTCGCGCATTAGCCTGATTAAAATTCTGCATAAAGATCTCAGATTTTATTCGCTTAAAAGGCCCAATCGACTCAGAAATTGAAAGCGCACGACAGCTTCGTTAACGCCTCACAATTTAGGCCTTATAGCATCTCGAATTGGACAACGGTTTTGGTGAAAAATTGTCTTTTCTGACAATGCACATTTTCATCTCGGCGCGGTGGCTACGGTAACAAACCAAATTTCAGCATCTGGGGCTCGGAAAACCAGCTTGTTATTATCAAGAAGCCAATGCAGCGACTCAGAGTGTGAAAGTTTGGTGCGGATTGTGGAGTGGTGGACCATTTTTCTTCGAAAATGAGGCTGGCAACCACGTTTCGGTCAACGATAAGCATTACAAAAAAATGTTAACCAATTTTTTTTACTGAAATTGAAGACATGGATTTGAACAAACTCTGGTTCAAAGAAAATGGCACGCCCACCATGCCATGTAGGTGTACATCTAAGCCGCTGGTTATTGCTGACATTTTGATTTACACAGTGACATGGTTGAACAGCTAGTTCAAAATGGTCGTTCGTTAGTGCAGCGTTGTCCCAATTACACGTTCAGCATAGTGAGAGTGACCCTTCCACAGTTGACTCTTCAACGCTTAGGGGTCAAATTCGGGACGATCGATTCGGTTATCAATCAGCCAATATTCTACGAGAATGGAACCCAAAATTGGCTGAGAGCATCGCTGCGGTCCATGAAAGTGTACAGCAGAAATCAAAATCAAGGCAGTCGATTCATCGCCGTGCATCACAAGAACTCGGCTTTCACAGACTTCAACTTGGCGCATTACGCTTCAGAACTCATGAGCATACATCCGTATAAGATCTAACTGACCCAGGTGCTCATGGCAAGAGTCTGCGCCATTTTTTTTTGTGTGGATTTCGGGTGAGTGGCGGTGGCGGTATATTGGTCAGTATATACAACACATGTATCGAAAACAACGTTGTTGAGGCGGTCAATGGTGAGCTTTAAAGAACGGTGATAATCATTTGTTTTGGCCCAAATTGAATCATATGGAGCTAGATGATATTTCGTTACAGCAAAACGGCGCTACGTGCCATACAACAGATGCAACGATTGACATTTTGCATAATGAGGTGACGTCAATTGGCCACCATAGTCGTGCGAATATGCAAAATCTACTGACGCCTTGCCCTTTAAGGTGAACATGAACATAAAACAGGCTGTCACTGAAATTCAGTCGAATCTAAGCTGAAGAATCATTAAAAATTGAGCCACTCGAGTCCGTGCTGCCGTAAAAAGTTTAATCGGGTATTTAAAAAACGCTATACAGGAATCCCCGGATAAGTGCCTCTCCATAAATATCCAAGCCTACAAGGTACTTAAGCGGGTTAGGCATTTATAAAAACCCCGTAGTTAGTGTGTCGGACTGCTCTTTCCATTTCGACATCTATACCCGCCCTTATTAGAAAACCCTTTACGATCCAGGCCAGCGGATTTGTGTATATCGAAATCTTTGAGTACTCTTTCCATTAAACGAGTGCAACTTTTAAAACCATTATAATGCTCTCAAGCCGTCGGAGTACCACTTACTTAGTTCCAGCCTTGCTGTTGCGGCTTCTTAACACTCGATTTCAGTCATAGGATGCCCTTCTGGTTCCAAAGAGACCTTTTACTGAAGTCATACGAGTATTCTGCCTAGGATGTGAGCCGTAAAACGAATTTTCAATTAATAACTTAACTACGATTACTTCAAACGAGCATGCGTTGAAACACCCTTTCATTTGCCGCAAGGACCATCGTATATTATTCAATCATTTAGTTCCGGCCATGAAAAAATAAATAATGTTTAACTATTTGGCTTATTCATTACTCTCTTCAACAAAAGAAATCTTTTCAAGAAACTTGAAACTTCAAAAACCCCATTTCACTTTTCAAGTTCGATTGGAATAACTTATTCCTTTTCATCATCTGACTCAAAAGTCAGAACTCATAATAAAATTTTATACAAAACAAAACTTCCAAAGAATAAGAGCTCTTAAATTATTCAAAAGCGTTTTTCTTTTTTTGTTCGAAATCCCACTTCTGAAAAATATGGTTGGTTTCTACGGCAAACTTTTAAAGGTATAGTTGTACTTTCTATTGGACGATAAATGAATAACGTTTTACTTTGTATTCACTCTTTCTGCTTTTTAATGGAGTTTCAATTTTGGTGAAATTGCAAAAAGTAGAAGCACAAACACCCACACACACTCAACTTTACAATTTTACAATTTACAGCGTTACAGCTTAAGGCGACCGACACGAAGACAAGCAATCAATTAAAATAATATTTTGGTGCTAATTAATAATTCAGTTTGATGAATTCAGTGAATGAATTTTACGGCAATGATGACGAGTAAACTCTGTGTTATGAGTGAATAATGAAGTCCATTTTGAGATGGTACCTAAAATTTGATTTGAATATTTTATTTGGAAATTTTTAATTGATGCTGTCATTCTGGTAAAAGTTTTTGAAAGAAGGAACCCCCAACCCACCTACTTTATATTAAAAATGTTTGAATTGATTTGTTGCGTTTGTTTGCGGTAGCTTTTTGAAGGGTTAATGAGTTCAGTACATTTATTTATTTAAATAAATTTGATAGTTGTACTGAAGTGTGAGAGAAGTTGTGTAGTTCGGTGGTGGACAGCTATAAGCCGAAGGTTATGTGTTCAATCTTGTCTCTTCTGAGAAAGTCATAAATCCTCCAAGAACCAAGAGTAAAACCTTTTGAGAAAAGTCATCGCACCCGGCTGTTAATTATAGGCCCCTTCGATTCCTGCAAAATATCAACGCTCATACAGGGATGGTTGAGAGTGTAAGTCACTAGTCCTAAACTCTTCGGAGTTTTCCGTTCTTCAATGAGCCATTTTCATTTTGCAAGACGTGCCCAGCACATTGCCGCGGTTGATGAAAGTGCACATCAGAACTCGAGAAAGTTGATTTCTAACTGTGCGAAAGAACTCGACCCTTCGCAGACTTCAACTTAACGAATTTCGTTTCGGTGTTTGGGACTACAAAACAAATTGATCCAGATGCTCAAAGTTTATTACCATAAAAAAGCTGTTTGTTACCTGGCTTGGCTTCGGAGGCTTTAGAAGAGAACCCCAATATTTGCCAAATTGAAGATTGCGCATGAACGATTTGAGGTAAGGTAAAGGTGACGTGAATTGGCCACCGCAAGGTCATGCGATTAGACCTCACTAGACTTAAGGTGAACACAGGCCATGTGGCCATCATATAAATTCAGCATTTGCTGGAGTCATTGAAAACTGGATAACTTGGATCCGTGCACGTTAGAAGGCGGAGGGGGCATATGAACGAACATTTTGGAGTTTTAGAAGGTTTTTTAAAGAATTAAGACAACACCTTAATGTGGTGCATCTGAATTACTAAAGTATAGTAAGTTTTTTAAAAATCGGTTAAGCCGTCGAAAAAAAAAGACGGAAAAGTTCATTTCTATAACCAAATTCCTTCTAGAAAACTCAATTTAAAAAAGACTTTTGTTAGGAATTGGATGGCAAGTTACGTCATTTCTGGATCTAGAGTGAAGTTCCGAAAAACTCTCGGCACATATCTTCAGCCTACATTGATGGAAATAGCTTGACAAACAGACGAACAGAATATCGTCAGCAAGATTCTTCGCCATTAGTCATATACAGGGTCCGTCAAATGAAGTGTTACTAATTTTATGTTGGCATCACTGGTGAGTGACCCGTTTTTGTATTTTTTTTTGTATGAAAGTTTATTATATTGTAAAAAACAACTGTAAGAAGATTCACCGTTGTACTTCTGGCTTTAAAACTCAACACCGTCACATAAAATTCGTTTAGGGCAACAATTTCTTGCAGATCACGTTCCGCAGTTCATTTCCTCGCAACAGTGGTCTTTCTATTCACCAGATTTGAATCCAATGGACTTCTCTGTATAGTCCATTTTGTAGGCTAAGGTGTCAACAAAAACATATGAGAGTAATGCAACATTGAACTCAGCGCTTCATGGGGAATGGGCACGGATCCCGCAGGACCACCTTTGTGCAGCGTGCAATTACTTCATCAAAAGGATTGATGCTGTCATCCCTTCAAGAGGAAGTTATTTTGAGCAGTGACATGGTTTAAAAAAAAATATATGTATTTGTAGTGTGCTCATCAAATTGGGAATGAAAAACTCTAAAAATGAATGTTTTTTTGAACTTTGAGTTGGTAACACTACATTTACATTTATTTTGTCCCGAGTACCTAAACCACAGAGGACCTAAAGAAGAGTGAAATCTTTTGTACGTAGCACCCTCCGACACCCATTTTCGTTTTTTTTTTATTATTTGACATCGTGTCTGTGAATAAATGCAAAAACAACAACACAAAATCATATCATAATAGCTGAGAGTGTATGCGAGTTTTTAAGCACACTTTCGCAGCTAACCTGAATTGTCTGTCAAATCAGCTTGTAGGCAAATTCCATTTTCGGCCTACATTAAACTCTATCATATATTCTCTCTGACCTAAACCAGAAGAGCAGTCAAATAAATTCATCACTCAAAAAGATTTACACATTTGCAAGTATTTTTAACTTTTGACCTTATAACTCACAGTCTCTCCTTTCAGTGAAATTATATTAGTATTAGTGAATTTTGCATGGCAAATCAGACTCGGGATTAGAGTTCTCAACCGAAGGTAAGCTGCGGGGAATACCAACAATAGCCTCACCAAGTTTTGAAGCAAAAGTTTTTTGTCAGCTTTCCACTTCGCTGTTGGTCGCTGACCGGTATTAGGCCACTAGTTTATTGTCGTGGAGCTCTTCCTTTCTAGAGGAATCTCTGCTGACCTCCGTTTATTGTCGTGGGGTTGCTGCTCTTGTAAACTTCTCCATAGACCTAGTTTATTGGAACTACCAGTTTTTCTTCTCTCTTCTGTTCTGGATGTCCCTCTCTCTGTCGTGTTTGTGTTGTCTTGAGCCGAAGGCTTCAGTGTTGCCAGTGCTTGTAAAGTGTGCCTACTTCGATCGATTCATCGACAGAGTAGATTAATAATGAAATTTACTTTTGTCACTGCTCCCCCTAAAGATCTAGGGATTGATTTAAGATTCGATTCGATTTAGGTTTCTCTTGACAATTACCAATACCTATGCAACATGTTCATACATTTTTAGTCAACAACTGTCCTCGCTTAATTTCAATGCTTTATTAAATAATTTATTTATGGATCTAAAATTGTCAAAAGCCTATCTCCCGAGATGAGCATTCAGGACCAAATCAAATTCCATAAACTCTCACTTGGTAAACAACTTCATTTCATTTCACAATTATTATTCAATATTGCTCCGCAAAATGTCCTTGTCTTGTATACATCAATTTCTATTTAAAACAATAAATTTATTCCTTTTCATTCCTATCCTAGCCACATTAAATCCAAACCTGAATAAAATACCAATTCACCACCCGCCGCCGAAATCTTAATGTTCATCCATTTCAACACCCCGCACATCCGTGTTGAAGAAAATCCCTCAAAAAAAAAAATCGCTCAGCAATTCTAATGACAACACCATTCAAAATAAGTAGATACTATCCGAAAGATATGCAAATTACCATGTCAATGTCAAATAAATTCGTAGCACCCGCAATATAGTGAATGCTTGGTGCTTACCTAATCGCCAAAACCCCTCCCTGTTCTAAGGAAAATTATTTTATTTCCATATCTGGCCACAAAAAACCGTTCCCACTTTTCTTCTCGAATCTTTCGATGATTCAATAATAGCAATAGCACCCACCTACCGTTACAAAATAATGTTTATATGTCATCCTGATGGGATGTTGAACCTACAAGGAACGACGCGGCGATACTATAGATATAGAGAGACAGAGGCACCCGACTTGGTTGCTAATTTCATCTTCGGACCAAAAATTGTAGCAAAATATTCAATGTAAAACGTATAATAGACACATTCAAACGGTATTATAAAGCTAGATAGATACAAAGATACATTTTGTACTATCATCGTATAGTCGTATTTTTTCTTGCCTTGTTAGATAAAATGTAAAATGGAACAAATTAAGACAAAACGCTTCCGAAATAAGACAAAGTCGTTCGTTTGCTGGGTTGCCAGAGTCCATCGTTACTCATAATTGTCTATGCAAATTATAATTCCATCCACGCATATCAAATTAACTAATCATTCACTGGAGAATTCGCTACTGCTGCTGCTGTCATGCTGGTGACGCGATTGGAGCATGAGGACGAGGAGGGATGTACGAGGAGGTACCTTCTCTATAGAGTATAGCTGTTATGATGGGGCTCGTCATCATGGTCGACCTTTCTCTATCGCATACCTATGTATCTAGTATCTGCAACAATTCAACGGTGATCGTTTGTCATCAACATCATTAAAAAAAGTTAAAAAAAAAGTTATGGGGAATTTCACTAGGATGGTAGTTAGAGAAACCAATAATTTTTTTTTTTTTTGAAGAAATGTCATTTACTCAAATGAGGTTATTAGAGGTCGTGATTTCGCAAAATCGGATCTTAATGAATCCATTTTCCACACCAGGATTAAGTATGGATTATAAGGAGAGGGTTAGGGCTTATTTATATTAATTTGGGCTGTGGCTGCTGTGTACAAAGGCCTCCTCTAAACCAACCTGAGTTCTAGATGAACTCAATCATGTTCTTTAAAGGCTCGTTTGAGGTGTCGGTGTCGCGTAGTAATTTTATTTTTTTACGAGACATGTGGTATAGTAGTATCAAGGAAACTGTGTGGCTTGGTTCTGGTGAGAACTGATTTCAGCCATTTTGAGCTGACATTTTATCAACCCCATCGGAAGCAGTGAAAGATGATTGAAAATCATTCTTAAAAATAAAACATAAGCTAGAGCTAATGTAAATTTGCAACGAACTGTTGAATACCCTTTTTTTACTTGAGTTCGTTTGTGACAAACTATTTGGTACAACATTTTTCTTTGCTAAAATGGATACCCTAAGTGTGTGTGTTATGCATACATCAAAACTTCAATCCTTTTTTTCACGAAGAATAAAATTCAACGAGTGATGATGGTCAAGATATAACGGTTTTTGATTGAAACTTTTGTAGTTTCATGTTTCACTGAAAATGAAAAACACATTTTCTAAATTTATTTTTTTTGACAAGCTAGTAAACGAAAAAACGGCCACAAAAAGTGGGCGTGACCTTAGACTTAGCTTAAGAACTTAAAATTACTAATTGAACTTTGATCGTTTGGCATTTTTTAAGCATGTGCTTAAATAAACAGCTGAATAAAGTTGTTTTCAAATAATTTTTACTGAACAATAGTTATTTAGAAAAATTACTCCTCTTAAAGTGGGCGTATTGGAGGACTTTAAAAAAAAATTAATTAAAATATATTTCCCGCAATATTTCGAGCTTGTTGCTTTATTAAAAGTACCGTTAATTTGCAAGAATGAGGTTCTGTATGACAAACGGACTGACATCGCTAAATGAACTCGACCTTTGCTTCTGATTTAATATAAACTTTCTTATATGTACCTCGCGTTATTTTTTCTCCAAGTTTCAAACTCCTCACCAAATATAATGTAGCCGTTCTATGGAATAGGATAAAGCCTCTGTGATTTAAAAAAAAAAGTTACGGGTTTAATCATCAGATCTATCAAATTGAAAAGGTTGATAAACTATGACGTATCCAGGATTGTAAGCAAAGCTAAAAAAGCAAAGCCGAAAGTTATGGAGCATTTCGGAAAAGCAGTGTCAACTTTGATAGGTTTCCATATTAAACAAAAAATTGCAAGCAAACTGAGAATAGCTAGAGAAGATCTTTGCAGGGGCTGTTATAAAGCGTCTAAAATCTTAAACAAAAATCTCACAAGACTCTTCTTTGAAGTGCTTAATATTTTCTTATGTCTGTTTCAATAGAAGAAACGGAGTTCTAGAAACTCCATAATGATTGGTAGAATTTAAGTATATTGTAAAATATGAAGCTGCTAAGCCTTTTTATAATGAGTCATCCTATAAATAGACCTAAAAGTAGAGGCATAGAACAAGCGCCCATCTTTCAACCAGCAGGGTTACCTTACATATTAACTGTCATCATAACAAGCTTATAACATTAGAAAAAACGAATTGAAGTGACGGACCTTTAGATATTGATGAAGCCTATCACAAATTCATTTTTCAGTGCTGGAACTTTAAAATATCAATAAAAGGAAAAACATATAGTGATTCCTAGTGATTTTTACTCTCAACCACTCAACAATTATTTAATGGCGCATTATTTGCGTTTATAAAATTGGAAATCGAACTTGTAGCTTGCTACATGTGCTATGAGCTTTCGACATCTGTTGAAACCAAATTCAAAATTATTAGCCTCTATAAAACCGTATATAAGATTTTACATCTGGTTCCTTGCCATCGTCTTAAATTGGTTTGTCAAAAACTTAATCAGTTCTTAAAGTGTGATTCAGTATAGAGAGAAAGCTACGCAGTGGATTCAAGATCACAACAATCAAGATCACAACAAAACTCTTAGAGCCGTTTTTGAGAAAATCCAAAGTGAAAAAACCCGTTACTTGAAAGGTACCAGTCTGAGCCGGGCTAAAACGAAATAAAAAAACCTCAAAAACCGTTTTTCTTAAAACTGCTATACACCAAGTTTGAAGAAAATCCGTCAAGTGGTTTAGGCTGTAGCATGACATGAAAAAGCGCACAGACGCACATCGGCTCATCCGCATACCCGCACAGACATACCGACGGACGGTATGGCTAAAACCACTTTTTTGGGCTTCTCTATCATCGTAATATCATGTTTGATTAAAACCTGGACTTTTTTTTCTGCACGAAACCAAACTTGCCCTATAGAGCAAGTAAAAAAGTAATTACTCAACTCTTGATATGATGCCCCATTTTCTCAAGTTGGGTTTTGACTTTTGAGGCATCTCTAAACCGGTGCCTTATTAGATTACACATCAATTTAATATAACAAAAGAGAAGTTTTATAAAATTTTTCATTACTAAAACTGAAAAATAAATTAATTAAAAAAAAAAAAACAATAACAATATCCAAATATTCTATTCGCATATTGATTTTGTCTTTCTTGTGAAATTCACCTGCATCAAATGCGGATTCAAAAAAAGAGGAGCGGAAATCGTATCTAGTAGATACGACATCAGCGTGTAAATATTACTATGCAAATGTCTCTCTGCCTTCATCGTTTTGTGTCGTATCTCCACTTTTTTTTTTGTATATCGAACGAAATAATTCGTTTCGTTTTTATCTATCGGACTTCATCTGAATTAATTAAATATTCAACCGAGGGTGCTATTTGTAATGATTTAAGTGATGTTTGAAACGAAATAAAAAAAAGGGAAAAGACTCCCACCCACAAAGCGGGGGCGGAGGAAATATCCTTATATAGACACATACATACAAAAATGTGTGTCCCTTTGATGTTTTAATCCTTCTCTCTCTGCTGATTGTTATCGATGACTTTCCGTTCTGTTCCGTTTCGGCTGTTGTTTGTCAAACTAAAGTTTTGCCGTGCTATCTTTCTATTATACTCCTTCGGGATGAATTAATTGTCTAGTGTGGAACTTTTTTTTTTTGTTGCCTTATCAACACTTTCAGAGTGTATAGATACACTTTGAAATTATACGGTTATTGTAGATACAAAAGAAAGCACCACATACCTATACGTCAAACACGGTTTGTTTGTTGTTATCTCTCACTCTGGGGTTGTTTTTTTTTTCGCTCTCCCACAAGACACTTAGATTCCCGTTATCAGCATAACACACTGATACTGGTACTGATACTGATACCCGATGAACACATCAACAACAAACGGTAAAAAATAACACACAACACAATACAAAGAAATTCTATCTTCTTCTAAAGTGTCAAGCACGATTTTTGAGAAAGATACTTTTAGCACTTATTTGAGAGCCTGGTAGAGACGCCTGCTTTATCAAGGTGTTACGACTTGACTACCTGATTTTGACGTAAGGCCGATTGAGTCAGCTGTAAGCAGCAGCTGTTAACACACTTAGAACTTTATAAATTATTGGAATTACAGTCCGATTTGAAGTGCAAAAGTATCTATCTATCTATCCGTGTATATTTTTTATGATCGATAGAATCCAGTACGAGATCCGATAGAAGGTTAGGGATTTAGTATTCGAGCGCACGTCTAACAGTTAGAGCGTTCTTGCCCTCAACCGATCGTATTCTAATCAAAAATTGAACTAAACTAGGTAATATTACGTTTGGGAATTTTAAACTCTCGAAATGAATTTCAAAAATAAATAAAAACACACAAAAAAAGCAATAATGTCGTTACTTTTGTAGTACCCGAGTATGTTATGTATATGACGGTGACGATGGACGACTTCTGTTGGTCTTTAAGTTCGAACAGAAGAGACCCGCAAGCGCAAACGGTCGGTGGCGGCAGAGTTCAACTCAGTTAGTCAAGCTCTACGGAGACAGTGGCGCTGCGGTGCACACATAAACTTGGTGTACTACACACAACTCTCTTGTATATTAGACTGTGTAGATTTTTTTTTATTAGCGGCTGGGGCAGCTAGAGGAAGCTTATTTTTGGTGGGGTTCGCACTCGATTGACTTTAAAGTAATAGGCACAGTCACAGTACGAATAGTTACAGATACAGTACAGTGTGTGTCATATGGTTGGTTGTATCTTGTTGTATGTTATGGGTGGATTGGATTTTGTGTGAGCTATTATTTTGAATGGAGAACGAGACACACAGTGTAACTTTTCTGGAGTGCGGTGAAGTGGGACAATCACAGGGGTGGGTTTTTAAAAATTATGCCGCAGGGCGCTGATTTAATGTGACAATTTTACTTAACATGGAAAACTATGACAAAACTTTACTGAGACCATGACATAGACACAGAAATTGATTGTAATGATGCAAAAAGTACCTAATTGGGCTAATTTTTTGTTAAATCCTAAGTGAGGCTGGTGGACGATTTATTTTGAGGAAGGAGTTCGTCCAACGGCCGATGACAGTTTAAGAATTTTTCCCCGTAGATATAATCCTCAAAGTCAAATTCCCAGCAGCAAAATCCCCAAAGAGAGAATCCCCAGGGCGAAAAACCCCAAATAAATATCCCCAAAACAAATATGTTCAAATAGTGAATCATGCGATTAAATCGCGCTTGCGATGAAACAGGCACTGATTGAAGAGGTTGAACAATAATTTAACTTCTTCGGTAGTTTGGTATCAGCAAATAAATGGTGATACAGACGTTGATAGTGGAATTAATAAAGTTCATGTTGATTTCAGCACCCTGTCTTCAATTTGTAGCTTAGGTAGAATCTCCTTAGGCACTTATTAAAAAAATTTCGCTTAAAATATTTTTAATCATCTTAGGGTAGTGGGCTTATTGTGTGAAGCGTTTCATACCGGAGACCGATGCAGAACATTGTAATAGGACAGTGCTTCAAATGGGGTTTCCAACGAATAAAGATCCAAAAACATCGCCAAAAATAAAGTTTTCTAAGAGAAGCGCATTCGAAGAAGAAAACGTGGCCACAGCTTAAGTAGCTTTTAGAATTTAGGTCGTGAATAAAAGAAGAGTTTTGTTGATGCCACGTCCTATGGCCCAGATGTCTCGTCCGATTTCTGTGAAATTTAATGATGAAAGTCTCTTATAAGATTTATCTACGGAGTTAACACACTCATTGGCACGGGTGACAAAGACCTTAAGGCTGAACTATAATAGTCGGAAACAAACGGAAGCTAGCTTAAAACGAAAGAAATGTTGCCGTCCAACCTGTGAAATGAACACGCTACCCATAATGGAACGGATTGTCGCAGAAGCAAAACACGTATTTTCTTCTGCACAATAAGATGAGTGTGAAGCAGAGAGGACATACATACAAAAATTCATATATTCTCTCTGCTGTGAAGTGCTATAGTGAGCGCAGTTTACGTCCTTAAATTAAACTGATAAAAACTTGACTAAACGGAGCAAAAAAAAAACCGTATGGGAGGGAGGTCTTTTCCCCTCCGTTTAGCCGGTAGGGGCAATTATGTATAAACAATAACCTGTGTAGGGGAGGGGGCATGCTGCCCCCTGCAATCCCCCTGCTTGGGCACACTATAGGACTTGGAGTAGGTGCGAGGTTGGGTGTATGCGGATTATTTGACGAGGATATTTTGTCGCGGATATTTTGACCCGGATATTTTGTCCACGGATATTGAGGCATGTCACCGGTGAGTCAAACGTTCCCTATCCAACCACTTATCAAGCATAGGTAGTGATGCTTGATTTTGCTGGAAAATTAAATAAAATTTCTTTTCCAAATGATCATGCTGGAAATATTGTTTTTGATTTTGGAATATTTAAAAAACGGTGCATCCAAATCTTTCAATTTTATTTTCCTGATAAAAACTACAAAGTTCTTTAAAATCATTAAGGTACCTACTCAACAATGATTTTGAATCAATTTTTGAAAAGTTTTTGGAAAAAAACTGGTCTACAGATTTTGATTTTTTTTTTCTTTCTGAAAACAGATCAGGTGGAATGCCTTATTTTAAAAAAAAAATTTATTAATGAAAACATTGTGCACGCATTTTTTTTTAAATCTCAAACCGTCAAACATTAGATCAAGTTCGCGCAATCAAGTTTTGCACTTTATTGTTGTTTCAATCGAAATCAATTCGAAAATTGCATTTGCTTTCTTTTGATGTCTGATGAGCTATCTTTATAACCAAAAATATACAAAGCCTGCCTTAATATTGCTTAAAATAAGCTTCAAACTATGTAGGTTTGTGTTTGTCCTTTAATTGAATACATCTAGAAAATGCTTTAAGAATGTTTTTGAATGAATCACAGAATTAGTTTGAACTGCGGTAGCCCGAAAATTTATTCAAAATTCTGTAAAAGGCTATAACGCAGTAAGATTCATATTGTTGGTGGTTCAAAGTTTTCAAAATTGTAATGTCCTTGGTTTACTGGCTGCGTACAATGGTGTAGCTGCAGCAGTACCTTAATAACCCAAGTTGCGTATTGAACCTTAATATTTAGTTTTAACCCCTTTTAACGGAGGTTATACCGTAATGTAACCACAATTAAGGAGCGTGGCCAACCCTTTAAGCGTGAAATACGGGACCGCCCTGCAGCAGTACCACGTAGCAATGTCAAAGTTAAATGTACGTTAATCATATTGCACGGCTTAAATGTGAAGAAGCAGCTACAGCATAGAGAGTAGCTGAAGTACTAGTCGACTCGACTGCATCTTCACCAACGTGCTGCGCTGCCAAACAACAACAAACTAAAATGGCACATATGATTTTTTTTTTTTTTTTTTTTGAGTTCAGTGCGCTACTTTTTTTGACAATGACTTTGACATTGCTACGTGCTCTGCTGCAGCTACACCATTGTGCGCAGATAGTTAGTTAGACATATTTTAAGTATTTAGAACGGTATAGAAATATTGGAAATATATCGACCAATATCTATTTTCTTAATTTTCCAAACTTAGATCTGGTTTTCAGTTTTTACTACACCATGTTTTTTTTTTTCATAATTTCCTCTCGAAAATTGTACATCTCTTTGTTAAAAAAAAATTTACTTGGTCATTAATTCCATGTAATTTTCGTGTTTTCGGGGTCCTCTTAAAAAAATTGCTATACCCAAAAAGCCGACCGTACCTATACTCAATTCAATTGAAAATAAGAAAAAAGCCTTTTGAAAAAGGGACCAATTGAATTTTATCATCTTAAAAATAAATGAAATCAGTAAAATTTAAGTTTAATATTCACACATTACCCAAAAAATTATTTAAGTTTAATTTAGAATTGTATTTTACTGGAGAAAGTAAACAGAGCGCCTCAACATCATTTAATTTTTCAAATGCGCTCCTGGCCATCATCGCATTATTGTCGCTTATTGTGCAAAATTGACAACAACGATCTAGGCTTGGCCGGGATTGTGTTGTTGTGATATTGTCATGGGGGATTTTACGATGGAATATACGAAATGGATGAATGGGTTAAGTGAATGCTGAATGGGAGCGAACGAGTTCCATTCCCTATCCAGAGGCAAAACTCACAATGGAACATCTATTATAGGGTACAGGGTATAGTACTATGTGCTGTGAGTGAGCTCTTATAGTATAGCTCTTAGCTTGTTGATTTGATGGCGATATGAATACGATTCGCTGCGACTCGACTGGGAATACTATCCGAGCCGACGAATATCCATCCATTCATCCCATCTCTCCCTTTTGATGATAATAATTGATTTTTCATGAAAGGAAAAACCTTTGAAGATTGCTTTAGATTTGTGTGGGAGTGTAGCAGTTGTTGTGTTGTCTCTCGTCTGGTGTTCTGTTACCGACGACCGACGACGAACGGACCAGGCGGTGGTGTATACTTACTTGGCGAACAACAGCAGCAGTGTGTACTGTATACGCATCATTGTTGTTCAATGTGGAATGGAATCCGATTGAGATTCCATCAATTCATTGGATGCGTTATTTCGACGATGAAATTCGACGAACTCAGTGATGCGTTGTCGTTATTGTCGGTCTCCTCAGTCCCCCTGATGCTTATCCCATCTCAATCATCAAAACATTTGATTTGTTCCAGAGAAACGAGACCATCATCATCGATCGGGTATACCCGCAAATGCAAAGTACGATTATTACTTAGAGCCGGGCTATTCGTTTGAGCTTGAAACCTAATTGCTAAGTAATGGAGCGTTATTAATCAGTTTATGGTGGCGAGGTTGCGGTAGCCCAGTTTTGAAAGCCTTCAGAGATGAAAATCTGGGTGAATTTTTCATTCGTTTCGATGCGAACTCCTCGGGGCTCGGGCTCGGGTTCGGGTTAAGGGGGATTGGGTGGGAGATAAATGAGATTTTAAGATTTTTTTGTTTGATTTTTTTTCTGATTTGTGTTTGTCTATCTATAAGCTCCGTAAAAGTATCTTTTCTTGTTTTCCTTTATTGGCGTTTGTAAGTTTGGTTTGTAGATATTGTTTTTTTTTTTTTTTTTGATTGGATGATGATGACGATGAGTGAGCGTGCGGGCATATGGGGGGTATTGTTTTTAAGTTGTTGGGATAGGACGGACGGATATTTTATTTGCATTGGGGTTATGCATGAAATTGAATTGTGTTTGATTTTCAAAGTCGAAGTGGTATTTCTTAATTTGGTGTGACAACGAACTGACAAAAACTTTTATGGTCGTGAGAAGAAATCTTCGTTTTTTTTTTTTTTTTGTTGTTGAGAAGTCAATTAATTTAGGAGGAGTGGAAAGCGAAGAATGTATACTTATGGCCGGGGGTTTGCTTTCATAGTTAATGGGAAATAATAATCTTGAAGTGTGATTAATAACACATAAGTTTTGGCTTTATTGAGTATTAGTTTTCAATTATTATTTTTGGTGATGTAAGGTTAGGATGAGTCAATAAAGAATTATTGAAGTCAGTTGACACCAGGAAATTGGAAGGAACATTGGTCAAGGTCTTTAGTTTTTAAAAGTGTGAATCTTTTAAGAAACTATCGATGTGAATTTTGTAAATTGTGTTCTTTGTTTTAGATTTCATGGTGGGGTTACTTGGAACAGATTTTCTGGGAACATTGAAACATGTTTAAACATACTCTGTTGTGATCCAGATTCATCATTTGGCTTATTTTTCACTTCCTGTCAAACTCACTGCTCACTGAAACCATTTCGATTACATAACGTTGTTTTTACTGCTCAAGAGATGTAGGTAAAGGCCTCATAAAAAAGCAAATAAAGAGAACGAAAATGGTTTCGCGGACTTCAAGAGATCCAGGAATTTCAAACGATATTATGACTACATGAAATTTGGCCCCAATAAAAAATGGCCCCAAAAATGGGGCATTTTTTCATAATGAAAAGTTGCCCAAATTTTAAATGGAAAAATGACGCTAAAGTTTATGAAAGGAAATACCCAAAATTTAAAAAAAATCGAAGTGAAAATGAAAAATGGCCTCAAAAATATATACCTACACAAAGCAACAACAACAATTTTTTTTATTTCGACGGTTTGGGGTGATTTTTCATACATTGGGGCGTTTTTTCATTTCTACTTTGGGATGATTTTTCATTATAATTTTTTAAATTAATAATAACAAGAAATTCGTTTGATTTTCTACATAAATAATCGTACTGCGACTAATTTCAAAAGTCGCACGATTTTTTTGTACGATTATTAATTTTTAAAAAATCGCGCGATTTTTTAAATTAAAAATCGTATGGGGAAATCGTGCGATTATCTAAATAAATAATCGAACAAGAAAATCGTGCGATTAATTTCAAAAGTCACACGATTTTCTTGTACGATTATTATTTTAAACAATCATGCGATTTTTTAAATTAATAAACGTACAAGAAATTCGTTTGATTTTCTAAATAAATAATTGTACAAGAAAATCGTGCGATTAATTTCAAAAGTGGCACAATTTTCTTGTACGTTTATTAATTTAAAAAATCGCGCGATCTTGTACGATTATTTTTTTTTAAGCTGGCGTGATTGTTTCGATAGTACAATTTTCAATTTAACTTCTAAAATTAGCCTAAGCCTTTGACTATAGTTTGTTTTAAATAAGGTGTTCTTAGATTTTTTGTATTTTGGTTCTAAATCAAGGCTTTGCTAAGCCCTATTTTTCTTGAATGCACATCCTATTTAAATGAGGACTTATCTTTTAAGTAACTTAACAAACCGTTTCAAAATGCGCAAAATACATCATTTGCCATTACCTATTGAATAAAGTGCACGAATTTGTCGCAGCAACTTGCGCTAGTGTAAAACAGTGGTCTTGGTGCTTTGAGATTAAAAAAAAAAATTGAACTGAAAAAGTCATATGAAAGTTAATCACTCAAAAATCACTGATTATAACTATTTTTTCGGAGCAGTAAATCGCATTTATTTGCTCCTAGGTGCACCACAATTTCATAAACGATTTGTTTTATATTGAATTAAATTATTTTTTAACCAATTAAAATGAATTAAATTAGCATAAACATATACAGAAACTACTCATCCAAAAAGTCATTTTGTGTCAAACTCCTATAATTTTCCTAGAATTAATTTCAAATTGTTTTATTCCATTTGAATAAATTTTACAATTATTAATTAATATTAGACTATGTGCAGCAGCCATCAGACAGTTATAATTAAACAAAATATTTATGTATCACCTCATTTTTTTAAATTGAAATTTGATACACCAAAATGACAGGCGTAAATATGACTCGAACTGGAATCATGTCAAGATACCTAAATATAATATATTAACTTTTTTTTTATAATGTATCAAAACATCTGCCTAAATTGCTCACACGGTTCAGTGATGATGATGACCTTCACAAATATTTAAAAAAATCAAAATTTAAATAATTTTGTTTGTCCAAAGACACATCTTCCTGCCCCACCCCACTTCACTTCACGCACACACAAACACAGTGATGTCGATCAAATAATTATTATTCCTCCACCAACAAAAATTCCTTTTAACGGGATTCGGATTATAAAATATAAATGCACACAAATAATCATCACTCGCGCTGGATTTGCATGCCAAAATAACGTCATCACGTTTATAAATGCGTCCACCATTCATCTCGTTCATAATATTGAGCTGAAGTGAAAATGATTAATTTATTCTGAAACGATGATGATGATGATAGGAAAACGATATAAATGCGGCAGCAGTCGTGTGTTAATCGCTTTAATTATTTAATAATTACATCTCTGGGATTTTAGTTTTCCAGTTTCCCCCTCACACAGACGACGACGGACCTGCTGTAGGGGATTTTTTTTTTAGTCAAATGCAAAAGTTCAACTTTAATGCAATTGAACCGTGTGCTCTGAGACAGACACTCAATATCCAGTGAAATACATAGATACCTACTCGTAAACGAGCTGGTTTCCATAAACCTCATTTTTATACTCTTGCCAGCAAGTACGAGTACGTATGGGTGCGTCTGTATGTGTCTCTATGTGATTAAAATTTGATAGTCTTATAAGGTAAAGATAGAATATAGAAGTGTGTGCTTAAATGGCGTCTTAAGACTTCGCATAAACGAACTTTGTAAGCACTCTTGCAAGTGGATTTATTAAACTCAAAAAGCTTTTAGCAGGTAAAATGAGTTCAGAGGTGCTTTTTGATGTTGTCATGTTAGTTATTAAAAATGAGTTGAAAAATAATTGCAAATTTCGAGATATGAATTTGAAATATCCTTCACCCATTTCCATATACCCTAGGTATTCCATAGAATGTCTAAATTGTATTTGGTATAGAGTTTTTAACATAACATAATGAAATTAATATACCGTTAGAAAAGGTTATACAGGGTGATTCACCAGCGTTGTGCCAAAAAGCTAGAGCGTGTAGGTTAAGTTGAGACAAGAAAAAAATCGTATGGGAGGGGGGGGGGGTCTATTCCCCTCCGTTTAGCCGGTCCCCTCCGTTTAGCCGGGATCGGCAATTTTCTGAAAAACTGACTTATTTTGTAAAAAAAATATTTAAAATCAACGGGTTCGTTTACAATACCGTGTTATACCTTTTTGAAAAGCCAAAAACTTCTCCTTTTATTTTGTTTTTAAATAAAATTGTTTTAACGAATAGTTTAAAAAATATAAATTTTCAAACTCAAAATTTTTAAAAAAAATTTGAAAAAATAATTTTAAAACTAATTTTTTTCAAAATTTTACGTAATTAAGTATAATTTTTGTTCTCAGAATTCAACGCTTCCATTAATCTTTAATCCAACACTGAAAACCGTATGGCTCTACGACTTTTTCTTGCCAAGGTATTCAAAAATAACCGAACCTACTTCTTCACAAAAACAAGAAAACCTAGCCTTACGGGATGGTACAAGTGACCATTTAGCCAATTTTTTCGTGTTTTTGTAACAATTTTTACTTCATTTTTTCCAAAAAACGTTTTAACTAGTTCTTAATTTTCAATTGTAAATGCGGCAAGCAGCTGCCTTAAACTGCGAGTATAAAATTTCATACAAAAACCTCCTTAATAGTGATTTTTAAGTTATCAATAAAATTTCATATCATTTTTTCCCTGCTTTTTCTCGAAAGTCTCAAACCCCAAGACCACTGTCACACATTAGAGCAAGTTCGTTCGACCCAGTCGTGCACTTTATTTCAAAAAGCGTTGCTTTTTCGAGTTTTCGAGGGTAGAATGGAATGTGGAAAAAAGTCATAGGAAAACGCCACAAAATTCAAGTGATTGCCAAAATGGAATGTTAGGCACTATTAGACAGTGGGAAACATCTTACAAAGTCTCCAAGAGCTGGTATCTCCAGGACATCAGTTCTTTGTTTCTTTCCGAATAATGCCAACTCAAGAATTGTATTGCTCACTTAACTATCTATAACTTTAAATTTATTTCATGTGCACCGCTAAATGTATAAAATCTTGTTTATTTTACGGTGCCCTAAAGTACCCCAGCCCTTGAACGATTCTTTTCCCACCTGTGGACTGTGCTATTGCACCTGAGGCGTTTTTCTTAATTTTAAAACACAATTTCCTACACATAGAATAACAAATCATTAAAATATATAATAATCAGAAAAGTTTAATCGACTTCCATTTTGAGTGTTTTCTTTTTTTATACCCTATTCCATAGAATGGGTATATTGTATTTGGTGTGGAGTTTGTAACATAGAGAAATAATACCGTTAGGTATAGAAAAGTATATATATTCTGACTCAGAATCAAAAGCCTAGTCGATTTAGCCATGTCCGTCCGTCCGTCCGTCCGTCCGTCCGTCCGTATGTATACTCTCTAGAGGTCGCAATTTTTGAGCTAGAAAGCTGAAATTTGGTATATATAATCTTTGGTTCAAGAGTAAGGCTAAGTTCTTGAACCGGTAAAATCCGCTAACAAACACGCCCACAATCGCCATTTTTGTTGAACAACCTCAATTTAATAAATTTAAATTATGTTTTTTTGTACAGTTACGATAAAAGCATAACGCTAAAATTTTGCACACGTAAGCTTTATGTAAACTTTCTTCCAATCAAATAAAAATATTTCAATTTGGGCGTGGCTACGCCTATTTTTCATACAAAACCATCAATATTGTTTTTATAAAATAACAATTGTTATATTAAAGCGAAAAATATTAAATTTTGTGGGTCTTACTGGCATATAAACATCTTGTGTAAGAAATCAAAAAAATTAATTTTGGGCGTGGCTGACGCCCACTTTTCATTAGAAACTATAAAAAAATTGTTTTTGTAAATAAACCGTATTTATAATTCATCCGCAAGCCAAAATTTTGCGTCTCTTAATAGAAACGAAAAGGTTTGTGTATGAAAAGAAATTTTTGAATTTTGGGCGTGGCTTACGCCTACTTTTCATGAAAGAACGAAAAACGTAGCCTTAAGAATTTAAGGCATTTCCAATGTTTAATTTAAACCTTTTTCCTTCCGTTCGTTATTTGAGAAATATATCTCTACATTTTCTTTTGTAAATTTTTTCAATACGCCCACTTTTAAAGGCGTGATTTTGGTAAAATACCTTTGTTCAGGTAAGATTGTTTAAAAACTACTCGATTCAGCTGTAGTCTTACACATATGTCTAAATACTGAAAAAAGTGCAGTTAGTGCTTCAAATTTTTAAGACACGCCCACTTTTAAGGGGCGTTTCCATCAAAAGTCGTATAATGCATTAATTTTTTTAACGTTTTTTACCTATCGGTCGCAGTTTTGAAGTAAACAGATGAACACTTGGATTAATATTCCTTGGTTACGTAGCAGAGTGTGGTCCAATAATTGTTAAAAACACCCATAATCGCTATTTCCATTCCAAATCTAATTTTTAAAAATTTAAGTTTTGTCTTGTTTTGTTCAAATCGATCTGCAAGAATAAAATTTAATGTCACTGAGCTCATAACAATTGCCTTGGCAATAAAACGTTTTAACTTTGGGCGTGGCGCACTCCTTTTTTTATTGCGCCAGCACTAATTGAACATCACACCGCATAAAATTAATGTTATTGAATTTTTTTCTGTCTGCTAAAGAAGAATTTTGTTTCTGAAACATCGGCTGTTTGCGGGAGGCAGACGCATGCACATACAAAAATATGGGGAATAGGGTATCCAACAGTTCGTTGCAAACGTACTGTAGCTCTTGCTTATGTTTTAATGATAAAAATTGTCTCAATGATCCTTTAAAATAATATTTATCTTCTTCAAACTTTTTATATAGATATGTTCTTCGCAGACAAGTCTTAAGATTAAAAAACTTTACTTTTTAACATATTTATTTGAAAATCCCTTTTGGTTTGGTATAAGCTGCTACCACACCTTTTTTTCAAGGTTTCAATCAATTATCGCATATTGACAACTTACAATATTTAGCAGACTTAAATTTTTTGAGTGAAACAGTTCTATGCAAGGTTGAATCGGATTAAAATATTGTCACCAAAGGTTTTCTATTCATTGAAGACATACCTACAATTTTGTTTAATTTGGGCCTGGCCAAAGTTTCATTGAATTCATCTGTCCACTCCGAACAATCATCATCCGACACTCCCACATTACACACCATTGTCTTACACCATCCAATACAAGCTGATATTGGAGTAAACGTAACTATTTTATTAACTGACAACTCCAACTTGCTTCCAAACAGCAAAAAAAAAAAACCAAACCATCAATACTTAATAAAAACCTAGCCCAACTTAAAAAATCGTTTACAAATAAAAAAAAGAAAAAAAAAAGTACCTCAATGCCAAAACTCTCCTCAAAATCTCATCCCCAATCACAATCAAAACAATTGATCAATTGTGAACCCTGAAAAACCTAGAAATACAGAAGCAAAAACAACAACAAAGCAGCAAGTTTTCACAACAACAACAACAACAACAACAAAAAATCGCTCCCAAAACGACTATAAAGCTAGTGTTTCCAATTACACTACTCCGGTGATTTCAACGCATGACTGATTTGAATTACTGATGTTTCCGGTTTTGTCATATCGGTTGCAATTAGTTGAGTGAGTGTGCCTCACATTTTTGAACACGAAAACCTACATCAGAGCTTCATATACGGATAAATTGAGTATAATAGGTCTAGCTCTAGAGCTAGATATATTCAACTTGTTTATCGTCATCATTGCCCAGAGGAGTCTTCATCTATGCCTCTCGGATGTTTATTATTATTGAGGTTGTAATGGGTGTGGCAATATGCCACTATCCATGGTCCATATTATCCTGAAATCCCTAGATGGTACTTACCCGTATCGGCACCGCTAAAACAAGCCGAAATTTCCATCCCTGTCCCTGTTCGTATATATCTAGTCAATGACAAAATATTAACCTTCTGCCCGGTCATCATAATGCTCTCGTATGTAGGTATGCAGTTTATCACCGCACCGCACCATAGTTACGGTGAAGTGAAATGATGGTGTTGGTTTCTGAAAATTCAGAATATCTCGTGTAGTTTGCATTAATTTGGTACACTGTGGCTTTTCTGCAGACTACAGAATCATATACGCATCAAGGTATAAGTTTTAATTAAAATTAAAGTATCTGTTATATATAACAAGATTAGCTACAGCATTGAAACGCCCCCATGGGGGTGGTGGTTAGTGAATCTAACTTTCATTAGACAATATTAAATCTTGAGAATATTATTTAAAAACCCACTTAGCAACCCTGGTTGAAGCAGAAGCTACCTCAAAGCATGGCAATTTACATTGCTATCGTCATCGGATCAATGTCAGAGGTGGATTCGAGTTTCTCCTCACTGCATCAGTATCTTAAGGTTTGATTCACTTTGTAGACCGCATGCTATCAAATCCTCATATATGCGATCACTTAACTGATGCGCTTCTATGCTGCTGTGGCTACGTCCCACTCGGCGGCGCGGTTTCAACCGATTCTGGCGGCAGCTTTGATGTAAAACGTGTTCAACTGCAGCCTCCTCTATATCCAGTATATAGTTATGTTTGAGGTGTACATTGTACAACACACAAGTATCTCGATCGATTGATATCGCGTTTGGGGCATAACTATATGTATCTTTAGCCAGAGCCATATGAGGGCATTCTTGCCACCTTATGTGGAAATAAGCGATTAGCTGAATGGATTTATTGTATCGCTGCTGGTCGTGTGCGCATTTCAATTATTGGTACGTATACAGCAGCAACAGCGACTGCAGCAGCTACAAATTGCTTATAAATTATGGCTTTGAAGATTGAAGTTTGAAGTTATGTTATGGGAAAGTGTGTGATAAAAAAAAATCAAAAACTGATCTAATGATAGAGTCTTGACGACCGCATGCTGGGAGGTTTGCAACCTGCTGAAAGAATTGAAAGTGAAAAAGCTATAAAAAAGATAAAAATGGATTAAGTAGGTCAACATTAAAGTGCGGCGAAATTCATATTATCACCTCAAAGTAGCCCGATTGATAAATAATTGACAAGGTAACAGCGGAGAGTTATCGGATTTTATGGTATAATCCTTAAGATAGTCGTTAATGGTCATTCAAACTTCAAGTTGGAACTTTGTCCATACTTTTGAGTTTTATGATATTTAGCTAGATGCTAATTTCTGAAATTAGTATCTTGCTTTTTCGATAGGTATGCAGCATTATAGCATTATTTCTTGAAAGGTTTTGACTGGCATGGAGCTTGATTTGATAAGTACCACGATGAGTCTTCAAGTAGAAACCAATAAGACGATCCTAAGCGCTCAACGACAAATTATGCGTCCTTTACATCTAGACTTACTAACTAAAACTATAATAGACTTACAGATGAAACAGAATTTTGATTCCAAAGACTAACCAGAAAAGAGAAAAGACGCAGAGTCGAAGGTGCTTTGTAAATGGTGAGTTGATATTACTGGGTCTTGTGCACCTAAAACTCAATGTTTTTATATTTTTTAAACTAATTGTGCACTTCTTCTTTACTACACCCTTCCAAAGAAACATCAAGCATATAAGTGCGTTCTATTTAAGAGGAGAAAATGGTTCCGAAGTGTGTGCAAAACTACTTAACCATGCCATCAAAAATGCTTTGCAATATAAAAATCAGGTAACAAGGTGTATGATAGCTAGATCTTGCTTAGAAAGAGCTTAATACCTGAGAAAAGATTCAAGACAACATAGTTTATGGGACAAGGAAAGGTGGCAGTGGATTTTTAAGCTAGCAAAATTCATGCTACAAACCAAATTTTTCGGGAGCTGAAATATGAAATAGGAATCAGTGAACAACATGATAAGACTCTATGCGTGGGAAGCTCGTCAAAAAAAGATCAATAACAAAAAAAAAAAAAAAAATTGAATGCATTGAATGAATTATTGAATGAATTGAATGAATTATATGAATTGAATGAATTGAATGAATTGAATGAATTGAATGAATTGAATGAATTGAATGAATGAATGAATTGAATGAATTGAATGAATTGAATGAATTGAATGAATTGAATGAATTGAATGAATTGAATGAATTGAATGAATTGAATGAATTGAATGAATTGAATGAATTGAGTGAATTGATGAATTGAATGAATTGAATGAATTGAATGAATTGAATGAATTGAATGAATTGAATGAATTGAATGAATTGAATGAATTGAATGAATTGAATGAATTGAATGAATTGAATGAATTGAATGAATTGAATGAATTGAATGAATTGAATGGAATTGAATGAATTGAATGAATTGAATGAATTGAATGAATTGAATGAATTGAATGAATTGAATGAATTGAATGAATTGAATGAATTGAATGAATTGAATGAATTGAATGAATTGAATGAATTGAATGAATTGAATGAATTGAATGAATTGAATGAATTGAATGAATTGAATGAATTGAATGAATTGAATGAATTGAATGAATTGATTGAAATGAATGAATTGAATGAATTGAATGAATTGAATGAATTGAATGAATTGAATGAATGAATGAATTGAATGAATTGATGAATTGAATGAATTGAATGAATTGAATGAATTGAATGAATGAATGAATTGATGAATTGAATGAATTGAATGAATTGAATGAATTGAATGAATTGAATGAATTGACTGAATTGACTGAATTGAATGAATTGAATGAATGAATGACTGAATTGAATGAATTGAATGAATGAGATTGAATGAATTGAATGAATTGAATGAATTGAATGAATTGAATGAATTGAATGAATTGAATGAATTGAATGAATGAATGAATGGAATGAATTGAATGAATGAATGAATTGAATGAATTGAATGAATTGAATGAATTGAATGAATTGAATGAATTGAATGAATTGAATGAATTGAATGAATTGAATGAATTGAATGAATTGAATGAATTGAATGAATTGAATGAATTGAATGAATTGAATGAATGAATGAATTGAATGAATGAATTGAATGAATTGAATGAATTGAATGAATTGAATGAATGAATGAATTGAATGAATTGAATGAATTGAATGAATTGAATGATTGAATGAATTGAATGAATTGAATGAATTGAATGAATTGAATGAATTGAATGAATTGAATGAATTGAATGAATTGAATGAATTGAATGAATTGAATGATTGAATGAATTGAATGAATGAATGATTGAATGAATTGAATGAATTGAATGAATTGAATGAATTGAATGAATTAAATGAATTGATGAGATTGAATTGAAGATGAATGAATTGATGAATTGAATGAATTGAATTGATGAATTGAATGAATTGAATGAATTGAATGATTGAATGAATTGAATGAATTGAATGAATTGAATGAATTGAAGAATTGAATGAATTGAATGATTGAATTGAATGATTGAAATTGAATGAATTGAATGATTGAATTGAATTGATGAATTGAAGTGAATGAATTGAATGAATTGAATGAATTGAATGAATTGAATGAATTGAATGAATTGAATGAATTGAATGAATTGAATGAATTGAATGAATGAATTGAGATTGATGAATTGAATGAATTGAATGAATTGAATGATTGAATGAATGATGATGATGAATTGAATGAATTGAATGAATTGAATGAATTGTATGATTGAATGATTGAATGAATTGAATGAATGAATGAATGAATGAATGATGAATGTGAATGAATTGAATTGAATGAATTGAATGAATTGAATGATTGAATGAATTGAATGAATTGTGAATGAATGAATTGATGAATTGAATGAATTGAATGAATTGAATGATTGAATGATGTTGAATGAATTGAATGATTGATGAATTGAATGAATTGATGATTGAATGAATTGAATGAATTGAATGAATTGAATGAATTGAATGAATTGAATGAATTGAATGAATTGAATGAATTGAATGATTGAATGAATTGAATGAATTTGAATGAATTGAATGAATTGAATGAATTGAATGATTGAATGAATTGAATGAATTGAATGAATTGAATGAATGAATGATTGAATGAATTGAATGAATTGAATGAATTGAATGAATTGAATGAATTGAATGAATTGAATGAATTGAATGAATTGAATGAATGAATGAATGAATGAATTGAATGAATTGACTGAATTGAATGAATTGAATGAATTGAATGAATTGAATGAATTGAATGAATTGAATGAATTGAATGAATTGAATGAATTGAATGAATTGATGAATTGAATGAATTGAATGAATTGAATGAATTGAATGAATTGAATGAATTGAATGAATTGAATGAATGAATGAATTGAATGATTGAATGAATTGAATGAATTGAATGATGAATTGATGAATTGAATGAATTGAATGAATTGATGAATTGAATGAATTGAATGAATTGAATGAATTGAATGAATTGAATGAATTGAATGAATTGAATGAATTGAATGAATTGAATGAATTGAATGAATTGAATGAATTGAATGAATTGAATGAATTAAATGAATTGAATGAATTGAATGAATTGAATGAATTGAATGAATTGAATGAATTGAATGAATTGAATGAATTGAATGAATTGAATGAATTGAATGAATTGAATGAATTGAATGAATTGAATGAATTGAATGAATTGAATGAATTGAATGAATTGAATGAATTGAATGAATTGAATGAATTGAATGAATTGAATGAATTGAATGAATTGAATGAATTGAATGAATGAATGAATTGAATGAATTGAATGATTGAATGAATTGAATGAATTGAATGAATTGAATGAATTGAATGAATTGAATGAATTGAATGAATTGAATGAATTGAATGAATTGAATGAATTGAATGAATTGAATGAATTGAATGAATTGAATGAATTGAATGAATTGAATGAATTGAATGAATTGAATGAATTGAATGAATTGAATGAATTGAATGAATTGAATGAATTGAATGAATTGAATGAATTGAATGAATTGAATGAATTGAATGAATTGAATGAATTGAATGAATTGAATGAATTGAATGAATTGATGAATGAATGAATGAATTGAATGAATTGAATGAATTGAATGAATTGAATGAATTGAATGAATTGAATGAATTGAATGAATTGAATGAATTGAATGAATTGAATGAATTGAATGAATTGAATGAATTGAATGAATTGAATGAATTGAATGAATTGAATGAATTGAATGAATTGAATGAATTGAATGATTGAATGAATGAATGATGAATTGAATGAATGAAGAATTGAATGAATTGAATGAATTGAATGAATTGAATGAATTGATTGAATGAATTGAATTGAATGAATGAATGAATTGAATGATTGAATGAATTGAATGAATTGAATGAATTGAATGAATTGAATGAATTGAATGAATTGAATGAATTGAATGAATTGAATGAATGAATGAATGAATGAATTGAATGAATTGAATGAATTGAATGAATTGAATGAATTGAATGAATTGAATGAATTGAATGAATTGAATGAATTGAATGAATTGAATGAATTGAATGAATTGAATGAATTGAATGAATTGAATGAATTGAATGAATTGAATGAATTGAATGAATTGAATGAATTGAATGAATTGAATGAATTGAATGAATTGAATGAATTGAATGAATTGAATGAATTGAATGAATTGAATGAATTGAATGAATTGAATGAATTGAATGAATTGAATGATTTTGAATAAATTGCAATAAAATAAATCAAAGTTAAGGTTTTTTTGGTTATTATTTTGGTTATTATTAAAAATTATTATATTTAAGGAATTTAGCTGTCTTTTACCGAATCAACAACAAAGAACTGCACAATCACTTTTATATTCAAAATAAAATAACACAAAAAACTACTAAGAGCTGTGATAAGTCCATGACATTCTACATTCATTTCCCATTAAAACGAAAAATGCAGGTTAAATTAAGCAAACCGATAGATATAGATAAAAGGTATCAATTTATTCGATTAGCAGATTTTAAAACATTCCTTGTTTTACCTTTTTCAATGAAGTAATGCTTTTGTATAGAAAATACAATTACTAAAAATAAATTCAGCCAACTAACGTCAGCTAAAAATATTGAATTTCATTGAAACCTCCAAAAGGTAAAAGAATTAGTTTGAAAAAGTTTTAGGTTGGTTGAGTTATTTACAAAGCTCGTTTGATGAGTTTCATTTTTGGTTTTACGGATTTAAAATTTTAAATTGAATTTAGACGGAATTTATAGTTGACTGCCTAGGAAATCAATTTTGTTCGTTTGATATTCACGTCATGTTCCTGGCGGTGATTTAGAAGGTTACGTTCATGAATGAACATTAAAAACTCCGTTAGAAGGATATCTGTGTGTGTTTTTAAGAGAATTACTTTATTTAAAAAATATATTTCACTTTGTATTTTGTTTCATATAAAAAAGTGTACAAACCATTAGAATACAAAGCAAATAATGTTTTACATTTCATATTCACTTAGTTTGATCAAAAGAACTCGCAATTTACGTGCCTCCAAACCAATGGTCAAAGGCTTTTCCGGGACTTCTGTTCCAGCAGGAAATGTATTATTAGCTGGCGTCATAAGTCCATAGACTTCACAGGATTTCAAAAAATTTAGGACCTCCTGCACTGCTGGATATTTCAAAATAATATTCTGCTTGGCCATTCCAGTGAGAAGACCCAAGACACACCGCTTCACATGTAACCAGGTGTCAGCGTACAATCTCGATCCAGATCCTCCCTCCAAAGCATGAGCGATCCGAGAAAGTCCGAACTCATAATTAGACTTGGCACAGTAAAGTGTTCCCACAACCAAGTTCACAATGCACAAATGATGATACTGTTTGCCCTGGCTCTCCTTCAGCTCCTCGGCTTTTTCGACTTTCTTCATCAGCTCCTCGGCTTCGTCGTTTTGAAAGGTCATAATGTAGGAGGCACACAAATTGGCCAAAACAGCTGCTGTAACTGTCATGATATTGTCCGAGTGCTGGCGCACTATAGGCTCGTAGAACGCTGCTGCCTCCTTATACTTGTCACCCTGCATGAATAAGACATGTCCTGCATTCAGACGCCAGACTGGATTTTCCGAGCAAAATTCAGCACTTGAACGAAATTCGCGTTCGGCTCCCACAAAATCGTCATCCCGCCAAGATAACCAAGCCCGAGACATGACCACAGGGAGATAGTATTCCAACGAACTCTCGTAGTCCTTGAGTGCCTGTCGCAAGGCATTCTGATCTGTCGTAGTTCGGACTTCTTGAACCTTTGCCGCAAGTCCTCGCAGCTTACTAGCTAAGCTGGATGCCAGTGTGCCCAGCTTCTTTTCGGCTAGTTCTGGGGATGTCTGGGCGGTAATCAAAGCATCCAACAGTTCATATAAGTACTGGGATAAATATTTGTACGTTAAATCCGTATGCTCAGCCAAGATATCAGCTGCTGTGTCATACATCTCATGCTTGCAGCAAAGGAGCAATATGTTTGCAAACGTTTCCTTAGGACATGCTGGCGGTCCAAGTTCGAGGAGAAAAGCTAGTTTCCGCAATCCAGCAACCGGCCCACTTGGATCTGTCAAAGCCATGTTATGCAGCGTAACTGGATCCAATTCACTCTCAATCCTTGGGGGCAGATCAAGAAGAGCCTCACGAGCTGCATCGATACTTCCATCCTGATATTCGATTGCTGCTTTAAGATTGAGAGCTTGAGTTATGCCAGACAAAGCCATAGTTATGGGATTTCCGACGCTACGGGCATTACCTTCAGCTTCCATTTGGGCTCCTATTCCTAATTCTGGATGGTTCCGTATACCTCGCTCGATGATTTCAGCTGTGTAATCCAAAGACTGGGCTTTCTCCTTCTTGCGAAAGTGACACAAGGCCAAATTATATGCCACCAATGGACTGAATCCTCCAATCTGCAAGGCCGAAACAAACCTCTGAACTGCATTCTCATATTGGTCAGCTTGGTACAACAGACACCCCTCGTCATTCAGAGTTTCTGCATTACCACTCAGCCTTTGATTGAGAACACCCTGTGCCCCAGCAAAATCCTCACTTGAATACAAAATAGCACTTTGAAGTTGAAGGATTTGTTCCTTCAGTTCATCATTGTCAATGATTTGCTTGAGCACCTTCAAGGCATCTGCAAAAGTTCCAGCTTGGTACAAGGACTGAGCACAATAGAACTTGTACTTGGCTTCCTTTGGGACAAGTACACACAATTGCTCATAGCAGGTTGCTGCTTCTTCATATTTCTGGGAATGATAATAGCAATAGCCAAGTGTGGACAGTCCAGCTCGGGTTGTGGCTGCTTCGCCAAAATTATTGATGCACTCGATTACATCGTCGAAGCGTTTATCTTTGATCAAATTATAGATTGTCCGGGTGACATGTCCTTCGCGAAGGATTATTCCTTGATGGAGCATTGTTGCAGCAACAACAAAGGAAAAACACAACACAAACTTCGGAAGATATTTGGTAACTAAATTTAAATTAATGGGTTTGTGTTGGCGTTTTCTGTTGTCAAGGACACCTACTCTAGCATGCGCAATACCAAAAGAATGGAACAACCGAACAACGGACGAAGAAAAAAACATATTTTTTAATTTTTGTTTTTGTGTAGTTGCAACCCCTCACAACCCACACACATCATCAGCAATCCATTTGACTCGGAAAATGTTAAAAATTTCATCCATCATCGTATTGAATAATGAAATTCATTTTAAAAGATACAAAATATTTGAACTAAAAGATACTTTTTTTTTTTGTTAATATGGCCAAATTCTTTTTTTTTCAATTGATTTGGAAAAATGTCAAATATCAAATTCAATGAGAGAATAGTAGCTTCCCTTCAGATACACGATTTTATAGATACAAATATTTGCGTTTTCCGTTGTTTATCTAAAAGTCGGATATAGTTGGTCTTTCTATTGTTTAGAGCAGTTTTAGTCATCGTAGTGGCGTCATTGTACAATGAACAGATTACCTGGTCAATAAATTGTCTACTGACGCATGACGAAGAGCACTAATTGGAACAATTTTTGAGGATGGACAGCCGACAGCATCACAAAAATTTTAATTTGTTCAAACAATACTCTATTAACTATAGATACTTGTTGTAGTGTATGTAGGTTCAATTTTATTTTTTTTTGGATTTCTTTAAAAAAAAAAAATACGGTAAACGATTGAAAAGAAGGAGTGTCCGGTATTAAAGGGGTGGTTGTGGGTTAAATTTATTTTAATTGTTCGGATTTTAATTTAGATTCATTTTGAGGTTGATCATTTTTTCAAGAGGTTGATGGGATGATTTAGGTCATGAACATTAATCTTCATCGCAAAAGATTAATTTCAATTAATTAGTATCTTCAAGATTTATGGAAATATTTTTGATTCATAATTTGTTTTTGGAAGCATATTAATTTAATCGAAATTTGTATTGAAGTGAAGTGTAATGCTTACTCTCAGATGCAAGAAAATCAATTATTTAGCTAAATTAATGAAGACGTTTTAAGAGACTGAAAATTCGGGTATAGGGTACTCTTTAATGAATAATGAGATTAATCTAGTTCTAGATGATTTAACCTTTAAGTACTTCGAAAAGTTTGGAAATAATGTTTAGACTCCATCCCAACTAACTGGAGATATATGATTGCCAATCTGTCAAAAAAGTATCCTTTTTATAAAGTTTAGGATTGTAAAAGGTTTTCCTATTGACGCGGATAGATTTCAGTGGCCTGTGGCGGCCATGTTGGTTAGGTGACGTCTGTCAAATCTGTTGTTTATTGTTCTGCTTTTGATGCTAAATCAAAATTTGGTTTTGTTAGTGCAAACGTTGCGTGCGTTGGGATACTTTACAGTAGACGTAGTGGCCCATCACAGTCGATTGTTCAACTTTTTATAGTTATGAATTTGAGATCAGTTTACCAACATTCGTACGTTAAAGAAATGCAATATGGGTTGGGAAGATCGCTGCGGTCCGTAAAAGTGTAGGTGCAGTAGCTGTGCACAAGAATTCAGCGTTTCGAAGACTTCGACTGGATAAGTGTTTACTTTGGGACTTGGTCCTATATGTATATACACGTACAACATCCAACAGAAAAGGAGCCGATTCATTCTTCGGCTTCGTAAGATTTTGGAAGGGAACCATAATTTTTAATTTTCGTGTTTGGGATAACATCAACTCCCACGTTTCTTTTTCAAAAACGATTTTGGTGAGGCGGTCAACCAACTTTTTGTGTGCCAAACTGAACCAATTGGAACTCGACGACAAGTGTTTCAAAAAGGACGACACTACGTGCCACGGAAAGGACGCTACGATTGATATTCTGTATGTAGGATTTTAGGGGAAGGTTATCTTTCACAGAGGTAAGTGGCATTTTTGTTAAAGTGAATTTTTTTTTACATCGCCTCAAATTTTTTGGTTCACCTGTCGCATGACACAATATGGCTGCTCCAGCCAATAGCTCGGATTATCTGACCGCGTGTAGTATGTATATATAGTATTTATATTCTCTTCTCACTCATTCAAGCACGTGCTCCGCGTCATATGTCTTTGCTTACTAACTTGATCGTGATGGACCACAGTATAGCTAGTGAGTCAAATAAACCAGTTAACAAGGGAAAAGCCAAGAATAGTGCGTAAAATATCCGACAATGAATTATTTTAATCCGTAAGAGAAAGCCCAAAAGATTTCCTGTTTGCAGCTAAAAAAAAGCTCTTGGTGTGTTAATTTGAATTTTATAGTAAATTTTTTAGAACGAACAAAGTTTCACTTGCATCGTATGATTTCATAAAACCACCCATTTTTTTTAATAAGTTGCGCACACTCAAGGGGTTATTAATACCCTTAACATGAATTAACACAGTGCGAGCGGTTAGGAAAGTAGGTAAGGAGATAAAAGGAGATATCGATGCACATTGGTTTTGAAAGTCTGAATATCACAATAGGAGGGTAAAATCGAGCCGGGTAGAGCATTAAACATTCTTGTAGTGCGGCTAAAAAAAGAGTCTCTATACTTAACAGTACGTCTGAAGTTAGGTTCGAAGGTAAATTGATGGGCATTCCTAGCGATGCGAGTGTTACGGGGAAATTCTTTAAGGGGGGGGGGGGGATTTATCTGGCTATTTCTCTGGAGCACTATTTATGAAAGAAGCGATAAAACAAGGTTCGAAAAGAAACATTCCAGAGTTGTTCAAGTGAAACAAATGTTTCAGTAATGATTTTTTCACCTATAAGTTTCAAGGCCAAGGTCACAACTTGAGCCCGAAAGACTTTTTCTTGTGGGGTTTTCTGACGGCACAGGTCGCTGCGAATAAACCACAACCGACCGATACCCTTAAGGTAAGCAAAATACAGGCCATGGCTGAAATTCAATGGGATCATTATGGAAGAGTCATTTAAAACTTTAAATCACGAATCTCAGCCACGCACGGTGAGAAACCGATGCTGGCATATGAACTTAGAGTTAGAGAAGTTTGTCTGAGAATCGAGATGGAATTGAAGTACTGACCGTGTAAAACGTGAAGGGAAGTTAAATTCATTTATCAAAAAAAAAAAAAAACCACTAAATCTCATAATGGCCGTTGTTCTAAAAACAAAATTTTCTTTAGTGTAATATTCTAGCAGTAGTGAATGGAGAACTTTGTGGAATTAAGTCATCAACTGACATTTGCCAACATTGATTTCTAAATTGTCCTCTTGAAAAAAAAAAAACACCAAAATTGTTCAGAGTAAGGTAAGGACGTAGTTCTTCAAAATTTCATGTTCATGATATTGCCCAGGTATCTCCCTTGCGGGACACCTGATTTTGCTGACATTGACTTTTTTATGGTTTGATGAATTTTTTTTCTCAGATGAATACGATTTTAGAAGACACATTATATGACAGGGTTTTATATAATTTCCACATAGGTTTTCATAAAATAATTTAAAATTTTTCAACTGAACACTTGATGACTTGATGTGTGACCAAGTCGTATTTACACTTTATTTTTAACGCAAATTATGTATTGAATGACTTTTTGTTCATGGAATCAGAGGTTACATATCACTTGAAGATTGGAATTGGGGGATTTCGAAAATTTCGGGAAAAGCAGTCAATCGGCGGGAAATATTGGAGAGGTGGTTTTTTATTTGACTTCGAATACCACAAATGAACTATCGAAATACAGAGAAGATATCGAAATGAAAACTTGCTATTTTATTCATTCAATGACAACTTTTTGTTGTAACTATATTTCCTCATATAAGTTGCTGCATAAAGGAATAAAATTGACAACAACATAATTTCCTTCATTGTTCCAGAAATCACAGTGAGCAAAGACAAAATGTTCATGTTACATTCAAAGCTTACCATGTTCATTATTCTTGGACATTGTTGGTTCTGGAATTTTATCCGAAAAACGTACACATTGTCTTTTCCTTCTTCTTCCCCTGCCTTCCATGTTCACATTACGATATTTATTTGCTTGTCTTGTTACCGAATTCACTGTTTTCATTTTCACTTTTCCTTTAACATTACCACTACCACTCCCACCAGATGATGTTCCAGGTGATTGTACAAAAATTCTTTTAAAACATTGCATCCATTTGCGTTTCTTATTTTTTTTGCAATCTGAGGATGTCCTTGCCACCGATGAGGATGATGGCGACAAGGATGAAAACACTTGTCTATGGACATGTCCTGGACATGCACAGAAATTAGGGAATTTCATTTCAAGAAAGGAATGCCTTCCCTTTTTTATTTTTTTGCATTATCTATGAGCAAAATAAAAATTGTTGTAACTTCCGAGTTTGACTTTTCGTTTTTGTGAACGCGACAAAACTGCAATACTTTTGTCTTGAAACCAAAACAATACCCACCCACTCAATTCAATAAGGTACCTCTTACTAACCTACCTCCACACTTCAATAGGTTCGTCTTTTTCTTGGTTCATCTTCGTATTTATCTTTTTTTTTTTTTTGAAAAACTTCAAACGTAATGATCTCAAGCTTGTCATCATTTCATTTTCGTTCTGTTTGCCTGAATGCAGAAACGTTACAACATACACCTACATTTTATTCGCCCTAATTTTTTGCTCCCTTTGAAATGTGGAAGTATAAGTTTGATTCCCTTTTTGGCAAATTCTCACGACAACGATGGCGACGATAGAGACCTAATGAACCATGTTTTCAACATAAAATAGAAAAAAATAATAACAAAGAACAGTGGGGCCTGAGGAAGGTGTATATTTCTTTATTTCATATTTGAGTGGACATCAATTTCACTCGAAGTTGAACTAAGGATCAAATTCAAAATATCTTGCTTACTTAAGAAAAGTCTCAGATTCTGACATTTTTCACATGCTTAACTCAAAATATTAATGTTTAACTCGTTTGTATGAGTATTTTTAAACAAATCTAGCTCAGTTTTAAATTTTAACTCAAATAAATAGATACACAATTTTTGTTGAGAATCTCAAGGTACTTTTCACTGAAGGTAATATAGTACTTTCCATTGGTTTCACTCGGGGAACCACTCATTCTGAAAGACAATGGAACAAGCAAAGTTTCTTCTGCTCAATTTTGATACAAAATGTAGTACCTAGATATTCGCACATACCAGTTTCACAAGTTTTGCCAATGTCAGAGTGATGTGCTCAGTTTGATTCGTGGTATGAAAGGAATTTCACTGGTTTCTTTTATTAAATACCACTCACTAAACTTCGTTTCTGACCTTCGACGCTTTTTTCATCAGATTTGGACTCAAAAATATATTACATGTGTTGAAATTACCAAAATTTTCGGTATTGCTGCATGCAAATAGACCTTAACCAATGAATATTATAAGGCTGACATTTGAGTTATATTTGCATATGTGCTTCTTGAGTGGGTTCTGACAATAAATCCAGAACAGAAGCAAAATTTTCTTCTCAGAATCGTCAGAAGTGTCATTTGCTTACGAATGGAAAGCTTTCAGGAGACTCCCGGACGCTTCTGGACGCTTCTTTTCCTCCAATGGAAAGTGCTATAAGAACTTCCCTGAAACTATTTGATTGCAACAAAAATTAAGCACTTCCCCGAAGATTTTAAGGAATGAGCTTTACTTGAGCTATAGTTAAAATCTACTCAATTGGATCCCAATTTAAAATTTTGTTGGAGTGCGAACAAACATCTTTGCTTCCGCGGAATTTTTTTTTCGTGCTCCAAATGTTTCACTCGCAAAAAGGGATATAATATTGAGTGGTTCTTCGAGTGACACCAATGGAGGTGTTGTACGCACTTAGCAGCATGCCTTTACAAAATCTAAGGAAAACAAATTTGTCAACGTCTCCCATAATGTGTTCTGTGTTCCTTCATATTGTACTTAAATTAAAGCTTTTTTGAGTAACTCTTGAGTTGAATCAACGCTTAAGCACGAGATGACCTCATAAGCCATTGGGCTACATTTTAGACTGTCTTATGTGCTTTTGTAATGTGTTTGAGTACCCTCCTTTTATAGCTTTCCAGTTTGAGTGAAATACATAATTTAAGATAAAATTGGATTTCAATTTTGGGAAGAGTTTAACTACAACTTTCATTTGATTTGAGTAATCATATTTAGGTACGCCACAACTGGTTGAGTTATTTCCAAGTGAAATCAAGTTTGAGCCAAACTTTGAGATAAAGTTGAGTTCTGTTTTGGGAGATTTTATTTAATTTAAATTTTCTGAACTCTTTCAAATTTGAGTAAGAGTGTTAATTTTGGTTCGCGATATTTTTGAGTTAGAGTCTGCTCCTTAAAAGATGTCAGAAGCCACTGACAACAGCAGTCAATCTACACAATTTACACACGTGCATTCTATCGTTTCAAACAAAATCATCCGAATTACGCAACCCGTGAGCTGTTTTCAATTTATTTTTATGTCATATTTATCTCACAAAAAGTGAAAATATTTCTTTTCTTTTGAATACCCGCACCATAGTAGGAAGCTATGCGTCGCGTACGCGTATTATTAGTTTTCTTTTGAATATTTTAATTTTCGTTTGAGCTTCTTTTGACAAAATTCTAAGGAATTCGAGCGTGTAAAGTAACGGTGATCTCTAGTCAAGTATATAAAGCAAACAAGTATGCAACCAATTCAGCGCGCAACCCATACCACCACCAAGCATTTAGATACAAAAAAAAAAAAAAAAAAAAAGGATATAGATATGTGACTGTCAAATTGTAAGGAGTGTATAAATGTTAAGTATTATTATTGAGTCAATAGCAAGCAGCATGTTGCTGCTATCTTTTTCCTAGAAAATATCTTTTGCAATAAAAAAAAAAAGTAAAAATTGGGAACACAATTTTCTGGGACAACATTTTCCATATAGACTCTCGCACTTTGTATAATACTAAAACCAACAAGGAACGTGAGGATTTGCAAATTATAGAACGAAGGATATAATTTCACACATACCTGCACCACCGATACTAGTACGGGGATCCTTTATCTTGGTTGCTTGGAGCTCTTTCTTGCTTGAATTATCGCTGAAAAGAAAGTGAAAAAATGGAAAAATAACGAAACAAATTAAATTTAATAACAAAAAATAATAATAAGGAAAATTGCTAGGAAAATAAATAAAATGAAGTAGAAAGATGGTTCTAAGGATACATAAGGCATTAATGTTCATCTTTTGGTTGGTTCTGCTGTTCTGGGAATTCAAATGAATAGGATGAAATAAAAATGATTATTTACTGTGAATATGATTTTTTATTATTTTTTTTTATTTTTAGAATTGGGGTGTCACATTGTAGAGCGGAATCACTTCAAAAAGAATTCGTCCTTCCATAATTCCGATACTTTAAATTGGATTGTTAGTTTGAAATCAGGATGAAAGTGGAGTGGAATATCAAAGTAGAATTCTGATTTAAATTTTCTTAAATTTAAAGAAATGCTGCAAGAAGTGATCATAACCTGGTAATTTATATTTGAATAGGGGATAAATCAACCAAACTCTTAATATGCAGCAACGTGAACGAATTTCAAATCCAATACTGAGGGACTACTGGGTGTTCCAATATATTTAGAGCAGATTTGAAAACCATCATGGATATTATGTTAAGGCGAGCATTAACGGCAAGTCAGACAGGCAAAGATTATTTTCGAAACAAAAGTTAAAAAGCTCGTCGATAATGTACCAAATATCAGATAAAAAGTAGCAATATTATAGGCCAGAACGGAACATTGAAGGCTCTAAATTGGTTACAATAAGATCAGTGGAAACTTCTTGGAAATAAGACGAGAATTATTTATATTAATATGTAGTTTTTTGTTGTTGTTACTGGAAAGCTTGCACGCTTAGTAATAGAATAAAATAATTCAAGCAAGGTTAGGGAAGATGCAATCGATGCAATACGTAAATAGAGGAAGATACACCACAAGTTGGTGTTTTTATTTCCTGGCCATCAGATGCTCCAAATGATATTCAGACTTAGAGATGCTGGTTCTATACTGATTCAAGCTTCGAACCATACCAAATACTCCAACCCAACTCTCAGGCTATGTAACTTGCTAAGATTAAATTGTCATACCAGAAAAGAAACAAACAAAAAATGATCCTGGGATAAAAAACTTTGACCCCATATTATCTCTCCAGATGGTTCAAAAATAGAATGTGAAGGGGGCTTGCTTTTTAGAGACACATAATATGTAGTCTTTATGGTTACTTGATTTCAGTTTTCGGATCAACTTGATAAACCACCTAATCAAAAAAACAATATCGCTGCATAGATTGAAAGTCAAACTGATAACAAAACAATATATCACGTACCACATTCTATTAACTAGTCAATGGATGCCAGGATCAATTTGGGGGTTACCCTGCTCTGGGTTCCAAAAGAAAGTGACATTTAAGAAAATGAGCGAGCTGGAGATGATTGTTAACCTTGTAAAAGCAACCTTAATGCACACAAAAACTCCATTATAAAACTCCACATAACATAAAAAGGGGAAAACAACATCACCATCATAATCCACAAAATGCATCCAGAAAAACTGCAGAAATGAACTCTACACTCACCTGTTTACCGCGATAACCAAGGGTCTTTTTGAATGCAGCAGTTGCGACAGTTCCTCTTTGGTTAATCTATTCCTCAGGCGTATATCTAGTTCCAGCGGTTGTGTAATAACGTCTTCGGCTTTCTGGTAGAAGTTCTCTATGGATAGCTGACGTTCGGCTAGTCTCTGCAAATCCAAGAGGAATATTTACTCAATAATATTTTGTATAAAATACACACGGAAAAGTTTTGTTAAATTTTTAATTATCTTTTGAGTGAGAAGTTCGATACACTTAAAAAAAATCATGTGTGCAGTTCAACACTCTATAAAACTCAATAGTGAAAAATGAGGCTACCACGGACTTCTCACAAGGAGAAGTTTAATAGATATTATAGAGAACACTACGTATTCAACTATATTCTATCTCATTTCCTCGCGGGCCAAAATAAAAATATAATCATATTTATCTCTTTTTAGTGTCGCTTTTTCGTTTCATTGAGTTTAAAGTAAACAACGTCGCTAGAAAAGCTTACAGTTCAAAAACTCATCAATTTTCAAGAAGATTAAGATGAAATATTGTAAAATTAACATTTAAGAAAAAAAACTTTCATGAAACTTATAGGTATTTGAAATTTCCCACTTACAAACTAAAGATACTTGATTTTTTGTTATAAAGTTTTGTATCTTTCAATACTAAAAAATGTATTTCGTAATAAAAATAAACAATTGCGTTATTAAAAATTAATACTATAATCAACTTTTAAAATATTAACACTACAAAAACTTGTCTTTTTTTGACAGTGTAGTGCCAAGAGCCATAATTTCTGTTCGAGGATTAGAAAGTCAACTGAGTTTTCAAATGAAGTGACGATGTGTTGCGACTATATGCTTGCACTGTTTTATTTTAATAACTCCTTCTTCTTTTTCTTTTTTTTTTTTGTGAAAACTTTCGAAATTTTAGATTAAAAAACTTTTTTCTCGGTTGTTTAAGGTTCATTCCGTGCACGTGAGGATAAAACTTTTTTCCTAGAACCAACGACACGACGACAATTTCAGAAACACATAATATTTCAACCAACTACTCACTGAACTGTCAATATTTTAGTTATGCACAAGTTGATCTTAATTAATACGAAAACGTTTCATAATTCTCAATCCTCATTCTAACCTCGCCGTCTCATATTGGTATGTATATATGGAAGGAAATTTATGCAGTTTCTAAAACTTACTTTTTGAAAACTACGCGAAGATTTCCGAGAACAAAACTTTAACATTGTATTTACAAAAGTTCGAAGATGATGAATGAATTTCAATGAAAAGGTACACACAAAAACTTTGGAGAAGACAAGATACTTCGAGGGAGCCTGCAGATATAGGGCGTTTCGCGTTGATACTAACTCAGGCAAGGCATTGGAAAAGATGATGTATCCAATATCCATTTCAAAAACAAAAACTACGGACCATTTTTATAAAACACACATTCATATATGTATGTATATTGAAGTTGATAGGAATCCCAAGGGAGAAGTGATTAGTTTAAAAGGTTCAAAAGAAATCACAAAATAATGTGAAATAATGATTTGTGGTTGCTGTTGTTGTTGTTGTTGTTGTTGTTGTTGTTGTTGTTGTTGTTGTTGTTGTTGTTGTTGTTGTTGTTGTTGTTGTTGTTGTTGTTGTTGTTGTTGTTGTTGTTGTTGTTGTTGTTGTTGTTGTTGTTGTTGTTGTTGCTGATCGGAAATGAAATAGTTCCTTCCCTACATTATTGGTTTATGTGATGGAGTAAGAAGTTGTGGAACGTTTGACCCAATTTTCAGAGTTGATGGAGTAATATTTGGGTTGGATTGGTTGGATAAGGTGAGTTCCATTCAAACAAAAATTTACGAAAAGTTTAAAGGAACTAACGAGGAATATTTGAGATACATTTCGACTGTTGGGAAATTACATAATAATTAATAAAATTGAATCATCTGTTTGTAATGTTAAAATCAATCAATTTTTAAACGTTTCAGCTTCTGTCAATCGTATAGGTTATCTCCTAAACGCCGATAGGTGGCGTTGGAATTACTTTTTTTAAATTAAAATAAAGGGTGTGGTGAAATTTGGACCCGACAGTTGACGCACGGACTATCATCAGATGATTTTGTAAGACATTATGTAATAAACCTATCTGTCCAAAATTTTGTGGTGGAGCTGACTAAGATTGTGATCACTTGTAGATATCGATTGATATAGTAATCATGATAGGTACCTACGAAAATTATAATAATGTTAACAAAGGTATCAAAAATGTTCCTTTAAAAGTCATTGTTGAGGTGCGCTGCCATTTTGTTTGAAAATTTTGATTACTATGAAGATCCCTTACACACTGTATTTGACGCGATTGAAGCCTCGAGTAGAAGCGAGTACTGTATAATTTTCTTACACCTCGTTGTTTTAATTCGCACTGACTTGTAGCCAAAATATGAAAGGTTTAGTTAAATGGTAATTGTAGGTATATAAATATAAGTTGGCAACACAACACTGGTTTCATTGACAGGTATTTTGGGATCTGCCATAAGATTTATCTTTATTTTGGTTTGCTATCATGAATCGTTTTTAAAATTTTTGTCTGTCTGTCTGTCTGTCTGTCTGTCTGTCGGTCTGTCTGTATGTATGTTTGTACGCGCATCACGAAAAAACTACAGCATGGAATTGAATGCGGTTTTCGCAGATTTATTGGTAGAACGCCAACTTAAAATATATACTACATTTTATCGCAGGAAAATATATAATTCTGGTCGTTTTTTAATATTGCTGCAATCGAACGTTATTCAATGATCTTAACGCAAAATTAAAAGATTTTAAAGAAGTTAGCGTCTCACTTACATAATGGCGCTGGAAATCATAAAAATAGCTCCACACTTACCTACATATACGTGAATAGAAATAAGTTAGTCGTTCTGAATAGAAGTTACATCAAAAACATCATAGATGGCGCTATAGAAAATTTCTCATTCAGCGAAAGCAGAATTCGAAAAATAATGTAACCATAAAGAAAGGTGAACGAGCAATACTTACGCCCAAAACTGACGAAGCGGAGCTGCCATAAATAGCAGTATCGGCGCGTAGCATCGTTTTGAAAGTGGGCATTCCAATTAGGTATATTGCTTCAGAACTTAAATCTCCAAGTTTGCAATTTAAACCGTTATTATACTTCGAAATAATATTATACAGAAGCCAAAAATCTTACGTCTGTAGAGCTGGTAAGTTATGTAGCTTTCATACCACGCATACCCCCCATTTTGAACCGGTTGTGCAAAAACAAAAATATACTGAGATACCTACTTTATTCAAAAATCCACGCGTACGAAGTAGCGGGCAAAAGCTAGTAATCAAATAAAATGGAAAAGAATTATCTTCCAAATAAAGTCAATTTTATGGCAATCAATGCAGTTTAGCAGTTAAAATCGGTCCCTTAAATATCACCCACCATATTCCGTTTACGACACAAATACGCGTAAAACCTTTAACTTTCCCACACGAATTCGGCTTGAAAGGTTTTCCACATAAATTTTGGCAATTCGTTTTTGACGTCGAAAATTTCCCATTGATCCCTTTTTGTGCCATTTCAAAATCAAAATGTATTTTATAAAAAGATCTGATTCCATAATGCCATAAGCTGACAAAATTTACGAAACTACCAAGCTATGTTCTTACAGACATTCTAAATTCTTGATAAATTCACGAACTTCACTATTTCATTAAAACTGAAAAAGTCGTTTCAAATCGAGCATAAAGCTGCAGTAAATAACCCAAAAGGCGGAAGAACAAAGATATCAAGTTGGTCATCCAAAAATAACCCGACACACTGCTTCAATAAAAATTATAAAATTAAATCAAAAACTCAAACTAACATCAAATCCCTTCAGCGCCAGCGCCTCTTACACTTTGCTTCATATAGGAACAATGAGCCCACATAGCTATATGCACCTCCTACCTGATGCTCTTTAAAGCCGAACTCAACACAAACAAACCCACCAAGTATAATGGCAGCTAAGTACACCAAGTACAAAAAAAGTACTCAAAGGAAGACATGACTCAACGCTCTCTATTATGTCACTTAAAAAGATAACTTTTGCTTTTCGTTCCACCATCAGCATCATCATCACACAAAAAGAGGGAATACCGAACCGACTCAACTGCGCGACGTCTAAAAATAGTTAAATTCACTTTTTTTTGTATTTTTATTTAAAAACAAACAAAACCAAAATAAAAAAATCACTTTCAAAATGACAAATATAAAATCGCTTGTGTTGCACCTCTCACGAAAAAAAAATCGCAAATAAAAATAAAATACAATTTATTTGAATTCACTTTGGAAAAACAAAAACAGAAATAATTTTGAATTTTTTGTTTATAATTTAAATATTTATCACATGAAAAATACCGGTTTGACATTTATAAACAAACAGAACTTACATTCTTGCACTTTTGGCTAGGTCAGATTTTGATTAAACAATGCACGACACAGCGAGGTGGGTTTCTTTGTTAAACTTTCTTCTTTTTTTCAACACTGTCGTCCGCAGTTATGTTAGTGTGATAAATTTTGTAAATTCAGAAAAATTATTATGGTTAACAAATTGGTTAACAAATTAAATTATTAATGAATTATTATAAACTAATCGGATACAGCGACGGCAATACAGGGCGATATTCGTTTGAAAACTGAATGGAATCGCAAGACCAGTTCGTTTGCAATTTTCATCGCAATTATTTTTGTTTTTAGCGTTTTTCTTCTTTTTTTTTTGTTTATTGTAAAAATAGACAAAAATACGGCATCAAGTCAGTCGTGTGCATTTCGTGATGTTTAGCGTTTTTGTTTTTGTTGTGTTCAGTGTTCATGCACATGATCATCAGACAGACATACAATATAAAGAATAGATGAAATGACCAGCGAACTAGAACCAAACAAACTGTAATTATTATCGAAGTTTAAAAACACACGAACAAAAAAAAAAAAAACATTTATACGAGAATTAATGTAAGTATTTCTTGTAAACAAAAAATTACCGATACCGGCAAAACTCAGTGTGAAAACAGAAAAGATACAAACAAAAAACACCTCTGAACGATGTGCGGCGAATTGAAGTTGTTTCCGTGGTGAGTTTGGTTTTGTGTGCTGTGGTGGAATTTGAAGTTTGAACTGTGTCATCTGTAATGGTGGGGTGAAAGATTCAGATGTCAATGGAATCGATCATGCAATTTAGCATACTTTTAGGCGGATTTTGCTAATTTCAAAAATTATTATTATTCATCTCGAAAAACTATATTTCAGTACCTTTTCAGGTTTTTAACTAGCAATAAAATGTAATATAGTAATGACTAATGGAAAAACACTGACAATGTTAACGAAAATCATTTAATCGCATAGGTACTAGTAAATTTCTGCTACATTGACAGTCGATAGTTTTATCGCATGAAACCAGTTGGTATGAAAATACTGGAAAATGGGATAAAATGATACAACAGTTCAGGGTTTCAAAACCCCAAAACAGTTTTTTCATAGCATCATGCAAAATTCTACCTAATAAATGCTCCTTTAGACAGCGAAAACACAATGGGTCATATTCATAGATGATGTTTAAGTTGTTGCTAAGCTAAACTGGAGTTTAGCTTATGGAAACTTCATCAGGTAAACTCCAGTTTTTCTTAGCAACAGCTTAAACATCATCTATGAATATGCCAGAATGAATTCAAATAATATTTAAATAATACGTGAATAAGGGTATGGTTTTCTTCGTGCCTGATGCTGCCTCTTGGTTTAAGGCCCAAACACAATGGGCATTGTATAATAAATCTATAGTACTCTTAATAAGCGGAACGTTTTCGTTTCGTTTATCTGGAACTTAAGTTGAGACCCGAAACAAGTGTGTCTCAAAGCGAACAAAGAATGCTATCGACAATAACAACACCAGTGGGGCTGTGAGGGAGGTTACAATGTACGATGATGATATTGACGACATTGTTCGGCGAGGCGACTCGATATGTATCGAGGGTGGAGTGTCTCCAATGAGTCCACCGTCCAATTGCCCATCTTCACCTTCTAGTTCAGCTGCAGGAAGCTCATATGTACGAGCAAGACTATCTGCAACTGTGACAAGTCCATCGCCATCATCGTCATCAACACTGTCACAGGAAGGAAGCTCATAATTACAGACAGGACTATCTACCACTGTAATAAGACGATCGCCATCATCTTCACCAGCTGTAACACAATCCGAGCATGAGGAGCTTACTCCAGTGCAAAGAAAGACTCCCCAAATGCTAATGTACGAGCAGTGGCTTGCTCAGAAGCTGTCTTTTATGAAAAAAAGGATTGGAAGTTATGTACCTATGTTTTGATCCATTTCCCTCAAAATTGTTTTCTGCGGTTTTAAATCTCATATACTTGTTTAATAAAAAAATAATACATAATAATAAATAATTTAAAAAAAAAATTCTTTTACCAAAACAATGGAATTTTCGCAATGTCGCAATGCCAAAAAAAAACTTCAAAATCTGCTGTTCGAAAAATGTCAAAAAGTATTGTGGTGTGTGTGCAAATATGTGTTAAATCTCGATTTTTTTTTTTTTTTTTTTTATAATGCACACGCGCTCAAGGGGTTTGTTATAGCCCTTTTAATAATAAGTCACAGCGCGAGCGATAGGAAGTTAGGAAGGAAGGGAAAGGAGGTGTCGATGAACATTGATTTTTAATGTTTGAAGATCAAAATGGCAAGGAAAAATTGTGCCAGGCAATCCATACCACATTCGTGTTGTACGGCTAAAGAAAGAATCTCTATATTTCACGGTACGTCCGAAATTGGGCTCAAGTGTAAACTGATGAGCGTTCCTAGCAAGACGAGTATTACGGGGGAAATGTTTAAGGGGTGGAACGCAGCTGGCTACCTCGAGTGAGCATTTTTGTAAAAGAACCTGTAAAATAAGGAAAGACGAGACATTTCGACGATGTTCGAGTGACGGAAATGAGATTTCAGATTTTGATCTGAGATCGAATAAAATTGATTTGTTGCCCAAAGGAAATTAAAATGTTGCTGTCAGATAAAAAAAAATTGATCTCAGATCAAAAAATATTCATCTGACTGACCATCGCCATTAAATAAACACAAAATAAAAATTTATTTTTCAATTTGTTCATTATTTAGATTCAAAAAATTGACAGAGGAAACAAAAGTGACATAAGGCCATAACGGTCTATTTACGTTCATGTGTTCAGATATGACTTTTTGTCGCTCTATGAAATATGTATTTACATTGAAATGGCTTGGTTGATCTGACATAATATGTACCTTCCTTAACCCAAGTATAATAGATTTTGGGAAAACAGAAGCCATATATAAATACGTTGCGCAGATGGTTGACAGCGTTAAAACAAAGTTTTCAATTAATGACAGCCGATGGGAACAGTCAACGATAAATAGAATTTATGTGTGCAAACGCACTTGTAGGTAGAATTTTTATTTATTGATGCTTCGACGGCTATTCCCTATTTAGTTCGTCATTTGGCCACCCGCCAACAACTTTCACATCTCATTCTTCAACAACAGATTTTGAGCGAACGATAATTTCCAAAGAAAATCACCATAGTGCAGGTCTAGAATCCGACATCATAATCGAATATTTTTCAAAACAAGGATATACAAATGTGTGTCAAACCCATGCATTTTCTAACCAACCGTACACAAAAATGCTTTACTTTTTTACATACCTACTAAATATTTTGCTTTAGGATATTACCCACTTATCAAAGTGCTTGCTTCAATTTCCGTCCAATTAAACTTACACACTCACACTAAGAGCAACAACAAATCTGAGGTGTTGTTAACAACTCCTTCCTTTGACCTGATTCTTGCGGTAATAAAAGTTCAGTGCTCCTTTAAATTTCTAACATTTCCGTGTTTACCTACCCCAATTTAAATTTCCGTGCAAGAGCTTCGCCACTCTCAGTCTGGAACTGGATTTGGATTCACTTAACTTCCCATTCACATGCACTTCCTGATATAAAAACTTAAAGGTAAATACACACGATTTTCTTCAATTAAACTGCAAAATATTATGCGCACTAGCTACTTATCCTTAAAGTGTTTTTAATTAACTTTATAACATTTTTATTAAGTGATTAATTGACTTTTGATATAATATTTAAATTAAAAAACACTGAACCAAATCAAAAACACTGCAGCAACACACCGAATGTTGCGGCAAACAACATCAACAACATTCTTCGTGTTGAACGTGTTCATCCGCAAAGTGGTGTCGTTCAATGCGCAATTGCGTTTTCCTCTCGAAAAAGCTCATCGATTTGGCATCATGACCTGGCCAGGCCATCTTCACCACTGACACACAGGGCACACAGACTATACCTACTCCAATCTCCAACAAACAACACTCATCCCTAAACAACACGACTTGTGGTTACGTTCCTATACTTCCTTTCCTATAGTCCTACGTGTGAGAATGGCTAATCAAGAATCAGAAGGAATAGGTACAAATTTGCATGTAGGGTGGCCGGTCGGTCGGTGGCATTGTGGACATGAACATGATGTATGATTGTGTATATATTCAGGCTAGGGTGATGTCATTTCTTACTGAGTCCTGACGTTTAGGCAAAATTGGTCATCGATAATATCTTTTGCTAATGAAATACACGCCACGGGCAAAACACGACCCTTTTTGGTGGCTATATATCTAAAAAGGATATGGAATCGATTAACTGGACATGGCCACTGGATGGATAGTCCGGTGAAAGCTTTAATAGCTAGGGGGTGTAGGGGAGAGACTTAAAATGTTTTCTAGGTTAATGGGATTTGAGTGGAAACTGCTGAGAATGAGAAGAGAAGCAAGTCTATTGAACCAGATTTTCAGAGACATTCCGTTCCGGGTTGAGGATGGGTCATGGTGACGATATGATGAAGTAAATTTAACGGGGTTTTCCTGGTGTAACATACTTTTCAATGGAATGCATATGTTGTGGGTGTAAACAGAGGGTGGAATGTGTTATAACAACTTTGTGTGCATGAAGCTGCATCGTTGGATTTGTTTCTTTTCCTGGTGTTTTTTTGTTATCTAAGATTCATTGCATATGTTGGGGCGGAAATTACTTGAGTTCGAAGTTAGGTAACCAGCTTGGTGCAGTATGGAAACGATACCTATATTTTGTAGTCATTTTATTTGTTAAATTCTTAGAGCACAAGGATGTTTTTAGAAGAATTAAAAGTAGGTAGGTACATGGTACACGCCAGGCCCAATTTTCTGGAAAAGATTAGATTTCCATAAGGGAATTCACCCAATATAACTGTTTCCTAGCCAGTTGTATCCAGCTACGCATACCTAGTTGGTTGATGCCACCCTCAACTTGATGGCGAAACCTATAATAATGAACTTCTCACTTCTTCGTTCGGTTGGAATTGAAGGCTTGACCAGTCCCTGGTTCGTAATCGTCAATAAGACAGAAGCTTTGGCAACTTTTTTCGGTATTTAATTGGTTTCATGTGATGTGTGAAAATATATATTGTAACAAGAAAAAAAATCCAAGGAAGCCTTCACTTTGAAAATACCATCCAGCAACAATGGAGCAGGTTCAGCGCAGCTGGCATTATGTATACGTTCAAATGAGAGAACCTATGAGAACCACGTCAAAAAGGTTATATCATACAACGTATACCAACACGATCGCTACGGATCAACCTATGATCAATCGAAGAACAAATAAAATAAGTTAATAATTTATTTTAAAGCTATAGAGCTTTCAGTTGACAGCACTGTTTCCATTTGTCAGCCATTTTGTCATATGCCATGTGATTTATTTTTAGTTTGGTTTGCCATTTTCATCATGAATCGGCTGACGCCTGAACAACGCATGCACATTGTGCAGATATATTTCGAAAAACATGGTTCTGTTCGGGAAACGCATCGTGCACTGGTACACCCACGTTTGGTCGACATAGTTAATTCCATTAACGATGGAATTTATTTTAAATGGTTCCTTGTGGAAATTGAAAAAGAACAAACAAGTGACGGTAGATTGCAAAATAGGCCATTTTGAAGATAATTTTGGATATGTATAATAGTTCCTAAAATCTTTAAATTCAACATACCTGGTATCCATATTATGTCTCTATGCAAAAAAAAACAATATTTATCCGTTTAAAATGACAGAAAAAAAAATGTTTCGATATGAGTAAATTGTATAAAATTTTATTTTATAAAAATAAATTCGTAAATTTTCGTATTTAATGGTTCTTTAAAATCGAACGAAAAAAAAAATAATCTCAGAACTCTGCTTCTCCAACTGAACACCAAAACAATAATGTCAACCCATTGGACATACTCCATTCTCGAAAACCTTCGCACACACATCATCCACTTGATCCCATATAATCGACCCGAACCTTCGTGCTGTAAAGTCCACAATCAATGGGTCTGCCCTGCATCCGGTGCACTTCTCACGATAATGAAACATCAGTCCCTCCTTAATGTGCACATACGTTTCAGAGATGCCTTCCAACTGGCGCCATACCTGATGATTACCCATCTCGATTGTGGTTCTGCCATTTACAATGCACTTGCTCCTCACATGCGGTGGCAGAGACAAAAGGGTTCGCTGCACCTTCACTTGAGTGTAGAGGAATCGATTTCGCACCCTGTCTGGCATGCTCATGGTGTCGTTGGGTCCCTTTTTGAAAAAGAACACATTCCGAAAGACAAACGCACTCGTTCGCCCATCCTCGGCCACCCGCAGATAATCCAACAGTGTATTGTACTTAAGTGGCACCAGGATTTCATCCAGATCCACCACAGCTGCGTATCGATAACCATCAACAAACGTAGCCCGATACACGCACTCATTGAATTCAATCGTAATGCCAGCATATCGCACATCGGACTCAAACTCATAGCCATAGAAATTCCACTCGTTCACTTCGACCAGTTTCGCTCGCTCATAGTATGAAAGGACCTTGTCGATTTCAGGACTAACGTCCAGACGGTAGAAGTAGAATTTGTCTGCACCCAGCATACGATAGATCTCGATGAACTCGACCATCCGCAGGACCTGGCTGTAATGCTGTTGCAGCGGACCAACGCAGATGGCCAGCATTTTGTTGGGCTTTGCCAGGACATTTTCCTTCGAATAACTAAAGGTAAAGTTTGAAGGGTGATCCTGAAGCTACAAGAGACTTACCTGATTGGCACATATGTTGGCACCTCATAGCTGAGCGGATTTGCTGTGTAGATTATAGCAACGGTTTCTGGCAGATGGACGATGGCTCCTCCACGCCGCACCCGCAGTGGACACATGATGGTGTAGCCGGCGAACTTCAGGTTAGAATGCTCGTGTATGGGAAGGGCTTCGTAAGCTTTTACCTGTTCGATGTAAGTATCTTCGTATCTGCCAAGGAAACAAAGCAGAACAGTAAAAAAAAAGAAAAAAATATTGAAAGAACGAGAAAATACTGTTAAGAACCACACCTTTTGGCAGTAAATCTTTGCTTTATGGCCAGAGGAGCTTGCATGGTTTAGGACCTGATGGGGTTTTACATGGGTAAGATTTGGGGAGGTTATGGGATTTTTTTTTTCGTGTGTCTCCTGTGGTTGAAAAGTTCCTATCGAACTGATTTATTGGCACTGGAGGTGGCAGGCCAATGGGATATCTATTTTCATGGGACACGAAATGCATGTCACGAAGGAATTTCTTTGCGGTTAGTTCGGTGGTGGCGGTGGAAGTGGATGAAGGCGATGGCGGTTCTATACTATACCTTCTTTCAGTGTGGCAACAAATTTAAAAGTTTGCAGGCATTAAATGAAAAGTTACTCTGCGTCATGGTTTGGTGGAGGAAATCTATGTTGGCAGGGAATTGATTCCTGATGCAAGCGAACTAACGGATGAGGGTGGTATAATGGGAAATAGTTGGCGAAAGTAATAGATGTAGCTGTATATTAGGTGGTGAGTTTTTTTTCATCTTTTTTTTTTTGTAAGCTCTTAAGGATATTGAAAAGTTGGTGGGCTATATTATGTTATTGTTTTACTAACTGTATTGTGGCTATGGTAAGTTGAAAATTATGTGTGTGTGGGTGTATGTTTACTTGTTCCGCTTATGAGTGCTTTTTGGTTAAATTTCATCACGCTTGATAATGGCTTTTATCCATATTTGTGGGGCTGTAATTGAAGAATTGAGTTATTGTTGATCAGTTATTGAACTTTGACGATACGAAATGTTGTTGGTAGTTGATTTTGTGTTAAGAGATAACGATATTGTTGAATTGCGTGTCAATGAGAGTGAACATTGTTTAATAGCAACCGCATTGCCGATAAATTATCTCAATTGATAAGAATCTACAAGGTTCAAGGTATGGATTGATTTGTCTATCTTTTAAAATAAAAGTAATGATATGATAAGAGGCCTAGACCTACAGTTTTCAATCATATTTGCCGAATGTTCTGGGTTCAATCCCTATGTTTTGTTTAAAGTAATATGGGTGAGAAATCCTCCAAGAGTACAACTTATCAAGAAAGGTACATCTGTGTAGCCGCAATGAACTGGCGCGGTAAATTGTTGTTCTTTTTCCTAATCCCTGCAGATTACCAACGCTCACATAGGAACCGGTTAAGAGTCCCTCTAGAACTGCCCGTGCCACAATAAAGATATGTCTTAATTTATTTATCAAAAGTCAGGTCCTAGAAAGTAGAACCTTACAAACTGTAAAATAGGGTTAGTCGGGTGGATATGCCAGTTTGGGTAATATGCCACTTTTCAATATTTTATACTTCTAAGTCGATATTGGCAACTCTGACGATACAATTCAGTCAATTTCGCTTTGTTGTTTGGACATACGGGTGCGCATATGTTACTAGACAATTCGTTTTAGAAAAATTATCGTGAAGTATATATAAATCCAAGTGTCTTTTTATAAAATTTAGTGTAATTTATAACGTTTGTTTTTCAGGTTTTTCAATTCAATATCTGAAAGTTTCTTCAAAAAAGGTAAGATTTGTTTTGTATATACGTAATGTTTCTCCGTGTCTAGACGTAATAATGTTCCCTCAATTTTTGTTCAGGGACGTGTTTATATCTTTTGACGTTCTGGGGTAAAATGCCACATTTATTCCACACCAACTGGCATTTTACCCACTTAAGTGGCATATTACAAACTTCGATTTTAATTTCTTTGAGAATGCCTCGAAAATATGAAAATGGATGCACAAGGATTGTTTGGACAACGATGGAAGCTGCCCGATATTTCCCATCGATGAAAGTTAAATATACTCACACTGTCTACTATACCAAATGTTTGTTGATATTTTACCTCTTCAAAAGTGGCTTATTACCCGCTCGTGTTCGTTAAATGCCACTTTTTAAGGTTTTTTAAAATTTAATTTACAATGAATTTTAAGAGTTAAAGTTATGTTTTTCTTTTTTTATTTGTTGAATAAAATAACAGTCTAATGAAATTGAGAAAATCTTGTTATAAACTTGTCATCTACTATTTATTTTTATTTGTTTACTGTTAAGTGTGGCATATTCACCCGACTTACCCTATAAGTATCTACTGCATTGTATAGTAAAATAGCGTCAAACTTAGAAAATCCTATAATTAAGGGTGTTTTTTTTTATAGACGTGTGGTTTTCAAGAAGAAATAAAACGCATATAATTTAGCTTTATATTTTTTGTTTTAAAAATGATTTCGGGCCGCCGTTGCTGGCTCGAATAAATTCCTGGATTATGTCGACCGAATATTGGACGCAGTCTGCATTATTTTGATAATAAATTATTTTGGTAATAAATTTGTACGATTTGCAAACGTTGTTCAAGAATAATTTTCATTGTAAAAAGGCAAACCAAACTGAGCATAAATCAAATGACAGCTGTCAAAAAGACCATTTCCGAAAAAAAGTATTGCCAGATTGAAAACCACACGTCTAACAAAAAACACCCTTTATAAGGGATATAAGGGTTCAAAGAAATTTAAACAGAAGCATAGACCCTGATACAATCGGATGAAAAATAGCTGGAGTGCTTTGTGAGAAGTATTCTAAGTGGCGAATTTCTGTCCTGTATGTATCAATGAAGTATGGAATCAGACAAAAGCTACGTACTTTCTTCCATTAGGAATATCGAATACTAGTCGAAATCTTGAAAAAAACAGAACTAGGCGGTTTTCCTGATTCACTACAAACCTGAACGGAAAAAATCACATCAGACTTTCATCAATGAGAGCATTTCACAAAAGTCTGTGAAAGGTTCTTACATACAAATAGAACAGCGCAGATTTGTTGAGTTTGATCCTTGGACTATTTAAGAATTCACTTACCCCCTTTTAAATCGCATTTTGAAAAAAAAAATATATATAAAAAAAAACATTTCAGCAGTTACAAAATCTGTCCCCTCTAGGACCAGTTTTCATATCAAATTTTAGTTATTGACATAAATACGAATGGTTTTTAGACTCATCCAGTCCTGAAAATATCTCCGAAACTGTATTTTTTTACAACTGTAATTAAAAAAAAAAAAAAAAAAAAAAAACACTCACATTAGACTTACTTTATAAAACAAGTAACTTGTCCTTGCAACAGCAAAGGCAGCACAGCAAACACTCTGATCGAACCATAATAAATGTGACTCGAATCAAAATCACTAGGATCTAAAATCAAAATAATACCTATAATAATCTAGTTTAAAAAAAAAATGAAATCCATTTAGTCTTACTATACAGCTCCGTTCTGGGATCAAAATACGCAGAATACACTTGCTGCCGATAGTAAGGGTCACCAATGAACTGCCATGTGTTGCTGTAGTTCCAATCCCGTTCTGGCTTAATAAACGTCAAGGTCGATTGAATTTTCATCAACTCTTCTGCTAGTTTCTCATTCTAAAAACAAAAAAGTATCTATGAACTTGTGTTAAAAAAAAAATGAAAAAAAAAAAATCAATAAACATTTTGTTTGAAAGAAATAAGGAAATAAATTATAGATTTTGTGTAAAAGGATAATAAGCTTTTCACATTTGTATTACCATGTCAAAGAGCATTCTTTTTAAGAATACTTGACTTATTTCCTGATTCATTTTGTATCTACTTGATTCTTATATTCTTTGTCTGTTATGTGCTTGTCAAGCATATCGGATTACAAAATTCAATTCGGTGCAAGGTCTTTGTGGGGTAGTTCAAGACCATTTTTGTGTATTTTTTCCTGGACACCAGAGAAGGTTATACTTGTGGAAGGTGTACCTTGGAATTATGTGCACTTTAGTTTTTGTAACTAAAGTGCACGACTGGGTCGGATAAACTTGCTCTTATGTGAGACAGTGGTCTTGGGGTTAGAGATTTTGGAAAAAAAACATGGTTGTCTGTAAAGTCGGTTTACGTACGATAATTTTACGTGATAACCAGTTCACAAAACACTTCATGGGTATAGGTATCTCCACCATTCTTTAATTTTTTCACCCCTTGAACACCAACCTCCCTCCACATACATCAACAAACCAACAGCCCACCATTTTGAACATTTTTTCCTCCTCCCCAACACAGTAAATCCCCTTCCTAACCACTACCAATCACCCACACCAACTACACCCAACCACCCACTATTTTTAGCAATTCCCCCATGCACCAAATTCAACCACCTACTCCACCTGCTACTCATCCACCTTTTTTTTACAATTTTTTCCTCACCCCGACCCTCTCCCCGTACAACTATTTTTGACAATTCCCTTCACTTTACCCTCAACACAAATCCAACCACCCATAACACCTACAACAACTTGCCACTCACCCAACACCGCCAACCACCCATCACACCTACAGCCACCAACCATTTTTGACAATTATTTTTCCCTCACCCCCTCCTAACACCAAATCCCCCAGATCCAACCACCTACCCCACCTGCCACCACCTTCCACTCACCCACCTTTTTTGACAACTTTTTCATCGCACACCCCATCAAATCAAATATCCCCACCACCAAAAATGCCAACCAATCTACCCACCTACAACCGCCAACCAACCACCCACCATATTTGACAATTCACCCGCCCCCCCAACCATACCAAATCCCCCCAACACCAAACACCCATTAGCTTTGACAATATTTATCTCACCACCCATACCAGCTACAACCACCCACCATTTTTGACAATTTTTCCTCTTCCCGACACTACCCCCCCCGCCTGGCCCACACACACTCTCACTACAACCAACCAATCACCCAACATCCTCCCATCCCACTTTATCGACTTTATAGGCTATGAAAGCAGCTAGGTAACGTGACTGTGACTGTGACTGTGACTGTGACTGTGACTGTGACATTTCTTTGTGCGTGCTGCCCATATTATATTCCATACCGATTTATTAGACGTTATCACGTCAAAAAAGCAGGGAAAAACATAGAGTATGAAATTTTATTTATCACTTAAAAATCAATAGTTAAAACATTTTTTGAAAAAATGAAGCAAGCCATATGATTTTGTTTATTGCTAAGAATTTTAAGAATTTTTTTTTTTTTTTCAAAATCGTTCGACCAGTTTTTTTCAAAAACCAGTTTTTTTTGAAAAACTTTTCCAAAATATATTCCAATTCTTTTTTTTTTTTGAGTATGCCATATTCTAACACTTTGTAGTTATTTTTTTCCCGAAAAATAAAATGTAAAAAAACAGCTTGAAATTATTTTGAAAAAAAACCAAAAAAAATTATTTTTTTTTTTAAACTCAAAAAAAACTTTTTTTCAAAAATTTAAAAATTTGTATTATTTCATCTTTAAAAGGCCTTCTACATTAAAAATTTCATCAAAATTCGTATAGTGGCTTACGAGAAAATCTGATTTTAAAAAACCGGTCCTAGGAGGTACCGTTATAAGACTTTTTCTGAAAAACTAATTCCAACCAAAACATACAGTTTGCACGGAAAACACTATTCAGAAAGTTTTATCAAACGCGTACAAACCGTTTTTGAGAAAAATTAATTTTTCATTAAAAATCGTATGGCAGCTACACCGTTAGTTTTGGAGCGAGAATGCTAGTTCCAAAAACCGTTCTGTTGGACGTCATAATAATACTATGAACCAAGTTTGAAGCAAATTGGTCCAGCCGTTTTGGCTGAAGGTAACTAAACAGACAGACAGACACACGGACAGACAGACAGATAGAATTGTCGGACCCACTTTTTTCGACTTCTCAAGTTATGCATACGCAAAAAAAAGTTTTCGACAATAAACATGACATAACGATGATAGAGGAGCCGAAAAAAGTGGGTCCGAATATTTTGTCTGTCTGTCCGTACGTTTGTCAGCCTAAACGGCAGAACCAATCTGCTTTAAACTTTGTACATATAGTATTATTATGATGTCATCCAAAGCGGTTTTTAGAACAAGCATTCTAGCTCTAAAACTAACGGTACCTGCCATACGATTTTTAATGAAAAATTAATTTTTCTCAAAAACGGTTAATACGATTGTGATAAAATTTTCTGAATTGTGTTTTTTGAGTAAACTTTATGTTTTCGTTAGAATTAGTTTTTCGAAAAAATTCTTATAACGGTACCTCCCATTTTCTGATAAGAACTTTAAACTGCTAGACAAAAGGAAAGAAGCACCATAAAAGTTGAATGCAAAATGGAAGTCTAACCGTAATTTTTCATGAAAGAAAATGAAAACTTGAACTTGTAATATGGCACAAGAATCATGGCCTTTCAGGAAATAATTTTTAAATAACATTTCATTAAAAATATATTTTAAGGTAAGTCATGTCATGTCTCATGCGTGGAATAGAAAACTTTTTTATCCCACCAAAAGAAAAGGTAAATTGATATCGGTATTCATTATAATATTGATTGCTATCGGACACAAGGATCTCCGCAGGGACACTACCCCAAATTAAATTATGAATACTCTTTGAGGAATTTACACCACGCACTAGCTATTACTTAAAAAGAATGTCATGGTTCAAATAACATGAAACCACGCCTTTAAGTGGACTCTCCTGACAGTGTGTCACAGGCTCACAGGGACTGTTTAAATTTGAATCGTTATTTTTATTTTCACAAACAAAACAATTTATTACCTGAATTATAATTAACAACAAATTGGGCAATTCATGTGAAGATTTGAAAGAGGCGAGAATTTTTAATTAGATTGTCTTCAAAACACTGATTTGTATTGGGAATACAGAAATACTTTTTGAAAAAAATATTTTGTAATTTATTTTTGAGTTCACTTAAATGTCTCGCCTAATTGTTTTTTAAGTAAAAGTAAGAAAATTGGGCACTATATTGAACAGGATTATTTGACAATGGCAATGAAAAAGTTCAATCACGCTTTTCAAGACGAGCCAAATCTTCGCTACACTTCATCATTAGAACGAATTAGAACGGTCAAATTTAAATGATACACCACTTTTTGTTGTTGCCAAAAGCTCTGGAGATTTGTTGGCCAAAGTTTATTAACAATGCTCATGCTCAACTCTACACTAACTTCTTGTGGGAGACGACACATTTCTTCCCAATTGACAGGTGGCTACGATGGAGCCATCGCAGCGAGAATGCGTCATCCCTGCAACAAGCACTTGACGTAATTTGGGACGTTTTGTAAGGAAATGGGTACCGTATAAGTCCAAGAAAAGACGAGTATCAGCCTTTTTGGAAGTGAAACTTCTTTAGGCGCATGGGGTAAAATTTTTACTGATTCAGCGGAAATAAGCGTGACTTCCGTCCCCAAAAATGGAGAGAACGATTGAGACCGATTGACAGAGAGTGAGAAAGGGCGAACGTATCATGAAGCACATAGCCATGGAGCGAGAGTAGGGAGCAAGCGAGTGAGAAAGATCGAGAGAGAGAGAGTGAGATAGAGCGAACGTTGCATCACGCAAAGTGCCATGGGGAGAGAGAGCTGTAAGTTAGGTTAGGTTTGTTTTATAATAGAAATAGCACAAACTGGTTCTGCATATCAACTGTGGGTAGGTCGGCGGCGGCGGGTGATAGTTAAAAATAGAACGGCGGGTAGCAGCAGGGATGTGACTTGGTATATATGGTTAAATGAGCGCTGGGAAGGTTGATATGAAAAATGTGGTGTTTATAATATTAAATGTGTTAGGCGGGCAAGCGGCCTTTAGAAGCAGCACTGGTCGGTTGATGCGGTGCAAAAAAATAAAAATTAGTTTGCCAAAGAAGTTTCACTTCCGACATGTGTACTTTGTACGCATCTTTTTTTTTTGACTTGTGTATTTCATGTTTATTCCAGGCATTTATGGAAGCAACAGTGATTCCTGAGTGTAAAAATTTTAAATATCATGGATCTATGATTAAACGGTAATCAACTTTTGAAGATCCAATCAAGAATATCAAGGCAAGCATGGGGTGGATGAACGATATAGTGGCGGCAATTGTTCTGTGAACGAAAAAAGCACATTAAACTGAAGTGAAAACTCTACACCTTAATGATTCAACACTTCAAAAATAAGCGTCAGTCAGTAGGTACTTCAATATCAAAAGATACAAATTTAATCAAAATAAAATGCACGACTGGGTCACACGTACCTACTTGCTTTGTGGGTGCAATAGTGCGATGAAAACAAACTTTTCGAGCAAAGAGAAGAAAAATTTGGTAAAAACTAAAAAACGTTGGCTAAAACTGGAAAAACCGATATACGGGAGCTAAAGTTTAGGAATCTTTAGTATTTAAAATTTAGATGTCATCTTTTGGGTGTATTAAATGATAATGTCCACTTATGGCCACCTTAGAGGATTTGCATAATATTGTGTTTGTTGCCTTTGAATTCCTAGTTAAAGTAGGTGAACAGTATACATCAGGGAAGCGTCTTGAATCGCCTGCTATTTATAACGTTTTGTAAGGAAATGGGTACCGTATATATAAGTCCAAGAAAAGACGCGTATCAGCCATTTTTTTTACTTGTGTGTTTCAACATGTTTATTCCAGGCATTTATGGAAGGAACAGTGATTCCTAGTTGTACACATTTTAAATATCAGGGATCTATGATTAATGGATAATCGACTTTTGAAGATCCAATCAATAATATCTACCGCAAGCATGGGGTGGATCGTGGATGAATGATGAAGTGGCGGGAAAATCTTCTGTGAACGAAAAAAGCACATTAAACTGAAGTGAAAACTCTACACCTTAATGATTCAACACTTCAAAAATAAGCGTCAGTCAGTAGGTACTTCAATATCAAAAGATACAAATTTAATCAAAATAAAATGCACGACTGGGTCACACGTACCTACTTGCTTTGTGGGTGCAATAGTGCGATGAAAACAAACTTTTCGAGCAGAGAAGAAAAATTTGGTAAAAACTAAAAAACGTTGGCTAAAACTGGAAAAACCGATATACGGGAGCTAAAGTTTAGGAATCTTTAGTATTTAAAATTTAGATGTCATCTTTTGGGTGTATTAAATGATAATGTCCACTTATGGCCAAATTAATAAAACTGTGAAAACCAATTTCTGATATTATCTGTGTAGCCAAAAGCTAAAAATGCAGTTTTCTTTGAAGCATTTTGTGTATATTACACTCAAAGTTTCCTAAAAATCGGGGAAACCGTTTTTGAGTAATTAAGAAAAAAAAAAACAAAAAATTGGCCAAAACTTAGTGGCTCTTTGTATGGGAGCCACCACTGAAAAAGGCTTCACTAAAAAATTTAAAAGCCATCCTATAGAAAACCATGAAAAACTAAGTCAAACGAAGTTTGAGTCAATTCAATCAAGCCGTTGCGAACTTATGACCATTTAAAAAAAAGCCGTTTAAATCTGATTTTCCTAGCGTCAATTTGAGCCAAAAACGAAAAACCCAGTTTTGTTAAAAATACCTACTTAAAGTTGGCTAAATTTTGAGTTTAATCAAAATCGTAAGAGCCGTTTTCGAGAAAATCCGAAATGAAAAAAAAACCGTTGCTTGAAAGGTACCAAATTGTGAGTTTTTTTTAAATATATCTCTGCACTTTATTCTTCAAATGTATTTGAAGTGTATTTCAACAACAAACTAAAGGGTGTTTTTCTTAGAGTTTTAGAACTATGAAATGAAATATTAAACACACATAAATTACTTTAAAAGACATGAAATTGACTTTATTTGAAAGATAATTCTTTGTTGTTCAGGCTTCAGTCGATTCATGATCAAATGACAAACCAAACTAAAGATAATTTAGATGGCAGTTGCCAAACCTGTCAAACTGTCAATGAAAAAAAACTCGATGTTCTGTACATCTTAAAACCACACTTAACATACTTATAATTAAAAAAGCCATAAGGTATCTTCCATGTGGTATCTTCACTTAATTGTTGCTTTAATTTGAACGCCAGCAATAAATTTATGAAAGTGGTGTTTATTATTATCTGATCTCAGCGATAAATATTTTAATAACAGATTCAAGTGTCAAAAGCAAAAAAAAAAAAACGAATCTAGATCCTTTATCAGTAAATTGAAGTCAATTAATTTTTTAATAGTATAGTTTAGTCTATTATATAGTCCTTTGTTAGAATACAAAAAAAGTGACTACTTGCGTGTGTGCAACACCATGCTATTAATCCATAATAACAGTTCTTCTAAATAAATTAAAACTTGAAAAATTTAAACGCAAAAAAAAAAGAAAACAAACGTAGAACTGTTTGTTCCAATTATTGTCAGTTCGGCACGAATTGTTTATTTATAAACCCCACATTCCATCCGTTTCCACAAAAACGCTGCTTTTCGAAACACAAATAAAGTCCACCTTGTAGAAATGCATTCGTTGTTTTTTTTTTTTTTTCTTTTAGAAAATTTAACTCAAAACATTTTTTATTTAAAAACCAGTTGATGAGTCACGTGTTAAAGGACCTCAATTTCCACACACATATATTATTTACAATTATATAGGTTCCTTGATGGACAAGTAGTAACATTTTTCTATATCTATGTAGATAAAAGGATATAGAGGTATATACTCACATTTGTGTCTTGAATGGATATGTAAATCAATACCATTATAACGCCAGCAACAATTCCCGACAAAAAGAAATAAAAAAATTGATATCGACTTTCATAGTTCATTGTGAAGGTAGTAAAGAAGATTCTTATCACACACGACCGGACACAGACACAATTTGTGAAGTAAACGCGGGAAACTGGATAGAGTTAGAAATCCGAGCAACACCCAAAAAATATTCTGGCCACTTTTTAAGGAACTTCCACCACGCGACTATCGCGACGAATGTCTTTGAAGTGCACTCGCGCTTCAAATAACACCAAACCGTGCCTCTCGATAAACTCTCCTCATCAAAAATAAAAAACACACAACTTAGAGGTACTACACAAAATAAAAATATTAAAAAAAAACTCAGAAACACATGTATATGTATGTATGTGTATCGATTGGCCTGATTTATCGACCACAAAACCACTAGAAGCTCGTTTACATACACACAATATGATGGGGCTTTGGGGCGGGGGTAGCAATAACAGCCCCTAGTTTCTTACTAGGTTCTGCCGGCCGGCCGGACCTCGGACATAAAATAATAATTATACACAATATCGACGTTATGGTAAGGACTCGGACTAGGAATAAATATATATTTCCAAACCCAAGGAGCTAAGCAATTACTGTTGTAGTAGTCGTCCTTTGTCCTTGGTATCGGTATCGGACAAAAGTTTCAATTCCCATCAGTGAATGGGCGATAACGAATGAAACGTCGACTGGGGGAAAGTAAATTATCGTCCCGAGCGACGTTAAATTAATTTTGTCCTTTTTATGGAGTATCAATAAGAAATGAAAATGAAAATGGAAATGAATAATTATCCGTTTGACCGAAGTGGAAACAAATCTATTCTGTGGGCTCGTTAAAGGACACACTCACTTTCACACACGGAAGAAATGAAATCTCACGGAAAAACACATGTTCTTTTGTCCATTCAACGCGATTTTATAAACTTTTTGATATAAAATTCTTTAAAATGTTGTCCGTCTCTTTTTTTTTAATTATTACAAAAAGCTATTTTTAAAAATAAAAACCAAACTGCAAATTGCGTAGGAAGATGTGTTTTCTTTTGGAGCCGCATCCGAAAAGAAGATACACGAATTTCACTGTCGTCATCGCCATTAGTCTACACTCTACACCACCATTCTACTTGCTCACATTTGTTTCACTCAAAAACATCGATGGCGATGGAATAAACTTGCGTTGCGTCGCGTCATCGTGTGTATTTCCGATGTTCAACAGCTGGAATTAGACGAAACGCCATTGCCACACGGTGGGTGTGGAGTGTGGTGAAAGGTGGAAGCAGAAGCAATAAAGATACAAAAATACATTTTCTTAATTGTTTTCATTCTTTTTTTTTTTTTTTTTTTTAATTTTCTTGTATAAAATAAAAATGATTTATTGATGTTTGTTTTGAGCGTGTGTTAGACAGTGGAATGAATGCAATACAATATTAATTAATTTTTTATTTGAATTGTTTGATTGATTTGTTTGAATACCTGTTATAAAATTGGCATAATAGTTAATGACACACGTTGGGTGTGGTGATAAAAAATTTTAGAAAATAAGTTGAAGTTTGAAAAACGGTGTTATGAGACATCATTCCAAATAGCAAATTTAGCCGAAGTTATTGTCAATGAAAAATATGAATTCCAATGATTATTTACACCCCCACCCCTCTTAGGGACCTATGAATTGAATACCCTTTTAATGATCCAGGAAACGATTTTGTAGAAGAACATATGAAAAATGGTGTATAGTAATATTGAAATGCATACATTGATTTTAATTAAGTATTCCACATTCATTCAGTGCGGCTAAGAAAGTTTTCACTCGACTTTACAATACGCCCAAACTTGTGACCATTGGTACCTCTGCTTTTTGATGCATTTTAAGTTTCCAGCTGGTGTAGCGTCAGCTATGTCCAAGATTCGATCTCTAGGAAAGCAAAAAAAAACATAAGCGAGAGCTACAGTAAGCTTGCAAAGAACTGTTGAATAACCTAATCCCTTTTTACTTGCGATTATAAATACTATAAGGCAAGTTATGCATTCGTCGATGATAGCGGAGACGAAAAGAGATGGTCTAGGTGTATGTAGACACCTAAACAGCCCAAACGGGTGAGTCAAATTGCTGCAAACTTAACATTGTATAAAGTTTTTTTAGGTATTGTACAGAGGGGAAATTGAAATTTTTTTGTTAGCTCAAAAAACAACGGTACCTGCCAAATAACCATTACATTTAAGCTTATTTTTCTTGAAAGCAGCTCTAACGATTTTGATTTAAAAAAATCAGTGTTGCTGAAAAAAAAGTTTTAAAAAATGTGTAAGAACGGTACTTTACATAGGACCGTTTTTTTTAGCTTTCGACGACTATCTCGAAAACGGCTCAACCGATAGATACTTTCGAAATTTCAAACATGTGTGTAGGTAAGTAGCTGTATTTGTACTGAATACCAATGTTTTAAAAATATATTTTGAAAACTGCTTATTAAATTTTTTTCAAAAATTATAAATAAATGTATTTGCTGAATAACTATGTACTGGCTTTTTTGAATTTTTTTTTTTGAAATATGTTTTCAAAAAAATTTTCAAAAAACTTTTTTTTCGCAAAAACCGCTACACAGATTTTTTATAAATTTATTCTCATAAATTCAAATTTATCCAAGAAATAAAATGGCATACTTTTTTTAAGCTTAAATTAGTTTAAGTATTTATTTAAAAATCTTAAAAAATTAATTTTATCAAAATCTAAATCCCCAAGACCATATACTGTCACACATTAAAGCAAGTTCGTGCGACCCAGTCGTGCATTTCATTTTATATAAATCTACATTTAGGATGGGCCATCTAGTAGGTTATTTTTAAATCATGTTATTTTGATACTGACGGCTGTTTTTCGCTCGCTTTACACTTAAAAAACTTTGGGAAATATTAAAAACTTCTTTCCAAAGTGAGTGCTATGTAGGTAGCTCAAACAGTGTTCAGAAGTTTTGACTGAAATGAAGCACCCACAGCGTCTGCTGTACAAAAGTTTGTGAGACTGGTATGCTAGTGAACAACAGTCATGGCCTAGAGTTTGAGATTCAATTCACGAACATGAACTCGCCATCGATCTCAACAGCCAAACAGTTTTCGCTCTAGCCTGAGGAGGATTCTGCACAAAGATTTCGGACCGGACTATTCGCTTACAAGGCGCAATACTATTCGCTTCGTTATCGCTTGGCAGTTTGGGCCTTAAATCAGCTTGAATTGGCCAACGATTTTATGCGAAAAATCATATTTTCTAAAGATGCGCATTTTCATCTCGGTGGCTTCGTTAACAAACAAAATTGCTCGGAAAACCCGAGCAGAGTGCAGAGTGGTGGCACCATTGGAGATTTTCCTTCGAAAATGGGGCTGGGAACAACGTTTCGCTCAATGGTGGGCGTTACAGAGCCATGTTGACCATTTTGTTGTTATATTGAAACTGTTAGACATGGATTAGGACGACCTCTGGTTCACGCAGGATGTCGCGCCATGCCACAAAGCCTATTCTACTATAGATCTTTGAGATAGAAAAAAAAATTGATTGGGCCATTTTTTGTAAAATTGAATTAGGTTTAAACAGAGATTTTAAAAATGAAGCAGATTTCAGTATTTTCGTGATATTGCGAAGTAGAAAGCAGATTTTAAATTTTGTTGAAGCAGATCTACTTCAATTGAAGTAAAGTGTACCTACAATCGCAAGTAAAATTTTGACTGATGGCTGATTGAATTTTTAAAATAAGTTAGGAATTTCGTTCAGTTAGTTTTTCTATTGTATTTTCGGAGCCGTAAAATTTTGTATACATATTTCCTTTAAAGCTTGCGCGATCGAATACTCAATTTTTTTTTTTTATTTTCCCACTAAATTTTTTGAACTAAAATTCTTTTTTTTTTTGGATTTTTCACACTATCTTAGATGGAAAAACTAAGATGCATCCATACTCTTCATTATTTTCAGAACTTTTCAAATCACAACACTCCCCCGTTCCAATGCTTCACTTTCACTTTGATGATTCACTTGTTCGAAGGGTTGCAATCTTATAAACTTTCCGGTTTTCAAACCTTCAAAATCTAATCTTATCTTAACTAGGTGCTTGTACACAGTACAATACCAGCTGACATACCAATAGAACAACAATTCAGCAAATACTTATCAATCACAGAAGTCATATTATCAAGTAGAATTGATGAAACGCCATAATTATGCTCATAAATTAGAAACAGTCTAGATTGTGACGTATAAAATACAGTTTTTCCATTACTCAAGTTCTTTGATAAATCTGATAAAGTATCTCAATATTAAAGAACCCTTATCTTCGCGATAAAGTTAAACGTTTGTAAAGGCACAAATTTAATTGTATACGTTATAACAAACAAACAGTAATTATTTATTACCTTCCAAATATGTAACACATTTAAAGTTCCATAAATTATTACAATTAAAAATACTAAAATATATTTTCTTAAAACTATTTTCTTCGGCCGAAATGTGTTCATTTCGAGCCCCGAGATTAACATTCGCGGTCCGCGGAGACAGACTATTTTGTACGAACTAATATACGTTTATAGTTCTTAAGGCTTGAACTCTCATATCGTTGCTTTTATCAAAAAAAAAAAAAAAAAAAAATCAGAGATACCAATCAAATGTTAGTTCAGTTGACACACCGGCGATCGGTTATTGTAAAAAAAGTTGTCGTTTCTATAATCTTCACCATTTCGGTACCAACCATACGTGAATAAACAAAACTGCAGACACAGACAGAAATAAGGTTATTTGAGAAGAAATTTAAAGTATAGCGACGTCATATACGAAAAAAAAAAATTAATATTTGGTACCTATAGAACTTAAAGATGGCAGAACTGTTTTAATTGACAGCTATTTTGTCATCTGTCATGTGATTTTTCTTAAGTTTAGTTCACAATTTCATCATGAATCGACTGACGCCTGAACAACACATGTAAATTGTTTAGATTTAATTCGAAAATCATGGTCCTGCTCGCGAAACGCATCGCTCACTTGGTCCATTTTATAAGTCGGCACAATCGTCCATTAAAGATTAGCTTTTTTGGTTGAATGGCTAGTCAATGAGCAAAACTGCTGCATTTGAAGTGTAGATAAGCTTTAAGCCATTGTTGAGACACTGTTGCATCAAGAAAGCAATATCTTCGATGTGCGCACTTTCCAAGGGGCCGACATAGACTCCGATCACTACCTTGAAGTTTATAGCTTGAGTGCATGCAAATGCGGAATTCGAGATTTGAACACGACCATGAGGAATGAAGCTTAATATGCAATACCGCAGGAAAGAACTAGAGCTACCAAAAGCGCTTTCCGTGCGGTCTACATTCAAGAACAGAAGGAGGAACATCGGCTTTTCAGGAAGATAAAGAGGGTACTGGAAAAGCGAGAGTTTCAATCTATTGAGGGGTGCTACCGCAGAAGAAATGTTTGAGTTCTACCTAAAGCGTAAAGCTCTCATCCAAGGGGTAATCCTATAGAGATATGAGGGTAGAAATGCCGTATAGAATATGCGCAGTCGGTGCTGAGAATTTGGAAAGAACACCTGTTAAACATCAGGAACAACTGACTTATCGCTGTCATCTTTTCGATTTGGACGATTTTTTTTTTATATAATTTACGCGCACTCAAGGGGTTATTAATACCCTTAACATGAATTAACACAGTGCGAGCGGTTAGGAAAGAAGGATAGGAGATAAAAGGAGATATCGATGCACATTGGTTTTGAACGTCTGAATATCACAATGGGAGGGAAAAATCGAGCCGGGTAAAGCATTCCACATTCTTGTTGTGCGGCTAAAAAAAGAATCTCTATACTTAACAGTACGTCCGAAGTTAGGCTCGAGGGTAAATTGATGGGCATTCCTAGCGATGCGAGTGTTACGGGGAAATTGTTTAAGGGGAGGAATGCATCTGGCTATTTCGCTAGGGCACTGTTTGTAGAAGTAGCGATAAAACAAGGTTAGACAAGAAACATTACGGCGATGTTCAAGAGAAACAAATGTTTCCGTAATGGTACTTTCTCCTATTAGTTTTAAGGCCCTTTTTTGGATCCTATCCAGGAGACGCAAGTGAGTGACAGGAGCACCTGCCCAGATATGAGAATTATACTCGAGCTTCGGGCGAATGTATGCCTTGTAGATTGTAGCCAGATCAGAAGGGGAAAAATATTTTTTACATCGATTTAGGAAACCCGAGCATTTTGCGGCATTTTTGGCGACGTCAAATATGTGATCGTTCCACAAGAGGTGGTTCGTAATACACATACCTAGAACGCAAAGCTGTTCGGTTTCCTCAATGCAAGTGCCGCTCATGGATAGTGGCATAGGGGGTAGGTTATGCTTTAACGACAAAAGACAGCATTGAGTTTTTGAAGCATTAAATTCCACACGGTTGACGATTCCCCATTGGACAATGCTGTCCAGATCGGAATTCAATGAGCTTATCATACGTAATGATAACGATGATGAACAAAACATCCGTTCACCCGCCCAAGAAGAAGTTCGATCTAGCATTCGCAAGTATTAATTTGAAGGTATGACGAGAAAGGATTTGGCTGTTAATGAGCATAAGACAATGTACTATATACTGTCTTCATCAGGTTTAGTGAAGCAACACTAAAGGCTTGGACAAAAGACACCATGTAACCTTAAACCAGTCAAGGACTTTGCCCTTTTTCGGTTCCACAATCGTTGTTTCTTCGTACAAATGGAGTGTGGAGAAGAATACAACTGCGAACTCGGTCGCTAGGGCATGTGGAGTTTATGGGCGAATTCACCAAGTCTGAGAGACAGGGGAGCAGTAAAAGACCCATCTTAAGTGGCCCAAACATCAAATACTACCTTACAATAATAATATTATTCAAAATTTATCGTACATGTATTCTCACATTAAAAAAATATGTTCCACCAGAACTTGCTTGATGAGAAAAGCACTCACACTTAACTACTCCGAGCTGTGACTAGTAACCCGCTTCCTGGCGACCACCACGGACCAATAAGATACAGACCTCTTTTTGTATACAAGCTTAAAATTAGCTGATTTTAAATAGGAGCAGTAAACACACCACAAAAATAAATGGCGCATACACAGTAATGGTTGCCATCACAAAATGCACAGACAGAGATGTATACAGGCAAGAAAAATTATTTGGAGGATGTTGCTTTAAATCATAAACATAAAATTTCATCAAAATCGGTTAAGTATTTACCAAGATATTGGTTGCTAAGATTATCAACGGTTTCTACAGCACCCACACTTTTTTGGCCTCTCATGTCAGATAAATACAACTCTCCAAATAAGTCAAAAGTTTGGCCAAATTGCCCTTTTCATCAAAATCTTTATTTCCTTAAAACTTTACAAAAGCATGATCGCAGATTTCAGTTTTCGAAATAAAGCAGTACAAGTTTAAACCCCAACTCATAGCAAACATATTGAGTTCCTTAATTTTGTGCCCAAACCACAGGCACAGGAGCAGCATCTAGTTTTTGGCAGGTTGCTTAGTATTCCATGAAGTGTATCCAAAGACTCTATTAATTTCTGTTCAAGAATCCTCCGGTACAGTCTTCCCACTGTGTGCTAAATTTGATTAGAAAAAATAAATTATGAAATATCCTTCCATTACAGAAATAGTTTCTTTTAAACAAAGGAAAACTCATTCAAATTTCCAACTACAACATACTTGAAATAAAGCCGAAGTCCTTTGAAAATTCATTCGTATTTCCAGTCCCGATCGGTTATATTCTTCATTTTCCTCACTAAAGACCAATTCAATTTTTGGACGTAGAAACAATTCCGACTCGAGAGTTAGAAATTTTCCAGCTTCATATTCAGTCACTTTAAGGATATATTCAAAATCGTCTGTGAAATAAGAAGAAAATGCATTTAAGTGATTATTCTATTTTTTTCGTTCAAAGGACTCACTTGAAAATATCATGAAATGTTTACCTACTCCTAACGGCTTAAAGTCAGCAGCCATGAAGAATGGAAGCCATTTTATCCACTACAAAAAGTAACAAACGAAAAAAAAAACTTAATTAATTCTACTTTAAGTAAAATACAGATCAAGAGGGGAGGGGGAATTGAGAATAGTACATAGTGTTTGTAAGGTAGGTAAAGGACATTTAATGCTGAGTCAAAGTTTTCCCTTTTAAGCTTTCATTTGAGTGGATACTTTTCATTGCGGTTGTTGCTGTCGGTCGTCCAAAAGTACACAAAACACAAAAGTGGGACAAGCACTATTTCCAGGAAAAATTAAAGGGGAGGCAACATGGCTGGCCGGGTGGCAAGAGTGCCAACCATCGTTACCTTCATCCGTTTCGTCCTTATTTGTGGTGGCTTGATTATGTGGGTGGCTTAAGACACGTCTGACATTTTAATGACTGTCAGATACCGAACTCATTTTGAAGTTAACTTTTATACTTTTTTTGTTGTTGTTGTTTTGTTAATTTTGTTGTTTTCTTCTTCTTTTTTTTTTTCTTCATGTTTTGTTGCAGATTTATTGAGCACTTTACTATAAAAAGAAGAGGGACGCCGCCACCGCACCACGCCGCCGAGTAAATTATAAAACATTCCTGATTGACCGACGAAGAAGGCCGCACAAACATAAAGCAAATAGTGAAACGCCAGAGAGGTAATTAGAGAGAGAGAGGAATGAAAATGAAAACTTTGAGTTGAGTACTTTTGCGGATGATGGAATTTCTTTTATAAATGTTTGTTCTTATTATTGTTGTTGAAAAGAATATTTTTTTTTTTTGAAGAAAGTTTTTTAATTAATGGTCCCTTTAAGGGAATTTTTTTTTTACCATTCTTATGAGGGACAAGTTTAAAAGATAGGGAGAGTAAGAGTTACTATTTTTTACCTTTTTTTTTGCTGTTAAAATGGGGTTTTGTTAAGAAAAAAGAAATCAAAGGCAACAGAAGTTCAATTATCCTCAATTAGGGAGGAGTTAAAGCTTAAAATATTTATTTAGGTCAGAGGTCTCATTTTTGTGTATTATAAGGGTCAGGTTAATGGTGTCACCAAATAAGTAATGATAAGTAACAGCTTTGTTAACTTTTCTTTTGGTGGATAGGTTTTAAGTAGCATAGACGTTATTGGGACTCGGAGCTCTGTGGACACTTTTAACTGAGGACGGTTCGAATAACAAAGTTAGACCTCTTTTTGATTGGCCAACCCGATTCCTCGACACATGATTAAATTGAAAAAAAAAGTATCCAGTCGACACGTACCAATGTTCTCCACAACGTGCCTCTGGCTGTTACCCCCGTAGGTTTTAAAAAAAAGTTCGAACAAAACTTAAGGAATAGACCAAGCAGACTTTAATATAGGAAATTGGTTTCGCTCTTTACAATTCACACTGTTTTCTAATACAAAAATGTCTCTCTAGTGTTAAGTGGGAAATAGTATGTAACCCCGATGAAAAAAAAAAAATAATAATAATCACAAACTGGCGCCCTAGCAGGATCCTTAGGAGGGGCGACAGAACACAATCCTAGGAGTCTTTGAGAAACGAAATCATTTAGAAAAGACCCGGGATCCTACACCAAAGCTGATACAAAACGATGCTGAAGAACTGATCAGTTCGGCAAAGGGAGACCATGTATCCTCTGATGAGTGGAGACCAGTTTTTAGGCACCTCCACTACAAAAGCTAAATCGTTAAAGACCGCCGAATGGGAACGAGAACATATGATCCTATGGATTCTTGCAAAATACAACGCCCGAAATGCGCGCTGCCATCAGGAAGTTATAAATACCCATAATTTGAGTAAATAACCAAGCCCCATTTGAGTCCTGCGACTTAAGAAGGAGTCTCTATACTTAACAACACTTCCGAAATTACTGATGGAAATTATTCCTAGCGCGGAAAATGCTATTTCCTTGGAGCATTTAATGAAAAGCGAAAAAATAGTGTCGGAAGTATTAGAGAACGTTTTTAAAGATCATAAAGAGAGCCGGAGAGAGAACGGAGCCTTGGGGCACACCATCATGTTTTTTTTTTTATAAAATACTGAAATCAGTCTTAAACAATTTGAATGAAAGGCATTTTCCAATCTTTCGAAGAATGGGTTCTTCGTTCTTGATAAAAAGGACAGATCCAAAAACATATTCAGTGGTCATTGTAGGAACACGCCTCTTCAGATTTAAGATACCCTACGGGCCACCGGATTTTTGTGTATCAAGACTTTCAAGTTTCAGAAAGAATCAGCAACCGCGACTCTCCAAACATACTTTTACAGAGCCATGAAGCAGAGCTTATGAATCCCGTCCGAAAATGGGAACTGTCCCTTGTAATGATTACAGTGATGTTGTCAAAAAATATTGGGGAAGCACCTACGATAAGCTTTCCACAGAAATCAAAAGTTTCCTTTCCTTGAGCAATTTCTAGGAAGTTTCGAAACTGGCACAAGTTCGAGGAAGAGACTGTGCAAATGCCAAAAAAGACTCACAGAAATGCATCGCTTATAAACAAAACTCCAAAATGGCAGTTGAATATGATTTTTCGCTATCTCATTCAAATGACAGCTAACGTGTCGCTTCAAAAAAATTCTTACACTCTGGAACCTTGTTCGGACTATGAAATAGCTTGAACAGGTGCGGTGATTGAGATTTTGATGACCCACAGCCACGTAATTCCTTGCTCCAAATTTATTTAACGAACTCATTTTCTTCAACTGCCATTTCAACATAAAAATAAAAACTTAAACATAAATTCAACCTACCCTATCGACCAGTTCAGGCATCGTCACAAATCTATAAAGTTCCCTCTGTCCAACATCGAACTTGTGTGAAACAAACAGCGTGTAATCATCGTCAAAGCAATTGACGTTCGTTTGATAGCAAATCGCCAGGACGACGATTGGCACAGAAATCAACTTTAAAAAAGTCATTGTTCTTGAAAGTTGCAAACGGCTTCTGCCGTTTCTGCTTTTTTTTTCAAACAAATAAAACCTCTTCAAACGGAAACTGCCAAAGTCCTGGAACTACGAGATGCACAGGCCAAAAAGCAATATCAAGTGACGACAACACGTAATGGACGAACAAAAATATCCTTTTTTTTATTTTCGTTTAAAGTCATTATTGACTGAAGCGGCGCGGTGGCGTTGGCGGCAATCGACAACTACGACGACACTACGACGAAGGCGACGTTGAATGCATCCATTGCTGATGGCAGCAGAGTGCTGCATCCAAAAGGAACTTTTTTGTGTATTCCTGCTCCACGTTAAATGGTTATCATCTTATGGCTCATCAGCATCACTCAGCAGTTTTTTTTTTTTTTTTTTTTTTTTTTTTTTTTTTTTTTTTGTAAAATGGCAGAAGCCAAAAACCGCTATCCCACACTTTTGCTAGAAGTGTTGCTCATAGAAAAATTTTGCACCACAAAACACTTTTACACTTTTTGTCCCTCAGGCAATTGCAGGACTATGCTATTTTTTTTTTATCTTTGCAAGGCACAGAAGCAAAACAAGGATCAAGACGAAGCTGGAAGGAATGCAAAAGGAAGATGGAATCTCAAATCTAGCTCTGGCATCCAAAAAATGCAGAAAGTTGCTTCCTTTCACTTTGTTTTTATGTTTTCTGTGTTTTTATTTTTTGTTTGGCTTGCCTGTTTCTGCTTCCAGCTGATGACGATGATGAAGAAGAAGTGCTAGAACCTACAAACTTTTCTTTTAGAGGATTTTTTTTTGTTGCAGGTCTATGCTGCCGCTACCGCCTTTGGGGTCTTGTATTTAAATGGACACGACTGTTGTAGTGTTGTTGGTTGGGTGAGGGAAAAAGAACTGAATGTTTTATGCCTAACGTGGTAGATAGTTGATGACACTTTCAGCTTTTTGCTGCAGGGTTGGAAAATTGTGGATAATAAGAAATGAAAAATTAAATACAGTAAAGATGACAAGAAAAGAGACTTTTATAGATTATCATTAAAATTAAATAAAATGGTAAGATTAACAATTAATAATGGACCAAACGTCAGGGACGATAACTATATATTTCAAACCGTTCTATCGTTCTTTTTTAAAATCCAATCAAGAACGAACCTTTAAGGCTTTTCATGTTTCTGGATGGTCTCGTCTATTTCCCCAATCGTTTCGTTTGTGGCCTATTCGAAACAGCGGATTTTGATCTCTTCATTAATCAACTATGCTACATAGACTAGGCAGTGAGTATATGTAAGCGGAGAAAAAATCTACCCTTCAATCTTACCCTATTAAGATAGCTTATGCGGCTGGATTCACCATTTAATTCGCCAGATTCTAAAGTACCATTTGCACAGTAAGAAAAGACCGTGAATTCTTCCCCTCTAAGTATACTAAGAACAAACCTATTTGTAAAAATCAACGAAAAGAAGGAGAGTTGAACAATAAATCCCTTCTTAAATCCTGAAGGCCATTTCAGTCGGTTCATTTTTAAGAATTAAAAATTATTATAGTTTTTCAGTTCATGGACCAAATATTCTACGAACTTTTCGTAAATGCGTCAACATTTTGTGCATGTCCTAAGTTCGGTAATCAGCTGTCATGCAAACTTTACACAGCTTCTTCAATGTTCGAATCTGTTGGTCAGACAATTCGTCTGATGTTTTTTTAAATATATCTTCGTAGTTTCTCTGGAAGCCTACCTACTTTTAAGTGGCGCAGGGGTATAAGGCCCAGGGACATAAAGCCCAAATTTTTTTTTTGGGCGTTATGACCCATTTACGTGGGACATAAGACCGAAAATTAATTTGGGCCTTAAATCCCACCCAAGTGGGTCATAAGGCCCCCAAAAAAAAGTTGGGCCTTATGTCCCACATAACATGACTTGACAAATGATACAAATAAATGTATTTCAATGCGAGAAAAGTTTTTTTTTCTTCCTGAGCCCTTAACTTTAATGCTTAGAAGAATCCGCACCTGGTTTAGTTGACATTCAAACCATTTTTATAATCTCTCCCAAAATTTGAAGCGCTCTTTGGTTTCGAAATTAAGACTACTGTTACATTTAATGTTGAGAAAAAAAATGCATATATTCAAACCTTCAAAGTACATTAAGTGTTTATTGAGTGTTGTTCTTATAAGAACTGAAAGTTTAAAAAAAAAATGGAAAATCGTGGTTTTGAATTTTTGCTTTTGACTCTTCCTTTAGGGTTGAAAAGCAACTACTACATATTTTAAAATGATTACAAGGTAAAAGCAATAGATTTCTTGGGTTCTCGAAACATGCATATTGAATTTAAGTTTTAGAGGTTTTATAAAATTAAAGCCCAAAAAATCGCGCGATTTTTTGGGCTTTAATTTTATAAAACCTCTAAAACTTAAATTCAATATGCATGTTTCGAGAACCCAAGAAATCTATTGCTTTTACCTTGTAATCATTTTAAAATATGTAGTAGTTGCTTTTCAACCCTAAAGGAAGAGTCAATAGCTCGAAACAATGAATTATTGTGTCCATTATGCAGACAGGTAATTCAAAATACTTCTATTATTTATGTATAAAATTAACGTTTTCAAGATTATTGTTGAATTATCTTTTGTTGTTGTTTATGCTTATATAAGCTGTTTAATTTATTTTGTTGAATTGGATTTTTTGATTTTGAAACATATACCTACCCATAACATGAAAATGAACTATTTTTTTATTCAAACTATTTTTTTGAATTTGGGTTTTATGTCCCATTTTTCAGAAAAAAAATTCGGCCTTAAGACCCACTTGGGTGGGATTTAAAGCCCAAATTAAATTTCGGTCTTATGTCCCACGTAAGTGGGTCATAACGCCCAAAAAAAAAATTTGGGCTTTATGTCCCTGGGCCTTATGTCCCTGCGCCCTTTTAAGTACCTTTAAGTAGTTTCGTAAATTTGAAAATATTTGTGTAATTTGCATTCATCAATGCACTAAGGGGCCAGTTATAGCGATACGGAAAACCAAACCGAAAAAATGTTCAAATGAAATTTTTTTTATGTTCTGATTCGATTTTTAAGACAAATCCTACATTGATCGATGGCAATCAATGCATAGAATGTTTTTTGTTCATAATAATTTTAATTGAACAAATACTTTTTGTTAAAAATGTAATTTTTTATTTTTCTTCTATACGTATAACAGAAAAATGAATAAATACATTTTTAACAAAAAGTAAAAGTTTAATTAAAATTTGTATTTGCAAAATAAATTCTCTGAGTTGGTTGCCATTGATCAGTTTAGCATTTGTGTTTTAAATCTGATTATATTATACCAAATTTTCCATTTGCAAATTTTTTCGGTTTGGTTTTCCGTACCGCTATAACTGGCCCCTAAGAAAGATTCCGTTGGCTTACGAACCATGGCTTTCCTTCTATACCTCAAAAAGTTGACAAAAAAGTAATGTGAAAGAAAAACCTTTACTAAAGGAAAAGGAAAAATTTGACCGGGAATATAAGTCATATTTGCAGTAAAACCTACCGCGACAAATTGGCCTCTAAGAAGCCAAACGACCTTCCAAAATTCATAACGCGGGTCAAAGAGTTATAATTTCTGAAAACGAAAAAATAACAGTCGTAACTGTCATATCAAGCGGATGTAGCTACTAGAATACCGGAAAGAAAACAATTATCTTAAGCGCAACCATTTTACTTACCCTGTGAAACATACTGTTTGCATAATTTTCATTTTTGCTGTCTATTTTTTTTGGTTTGTGTTATTTGTGTATTTCAAGTTGATTTAATTTACATTATTGTGTCTATGTATACGTTTGTAATTGATGTGTTCGGCAGTCCTTCAATGTTAATTAAAACTATTCCATCAGCCTTAGCCTACGAACAGGGGCGCCTGCTGAAATTTTTCAGGGAGGGGGTAGAATTCAAAAATTAATTGTGATGTGTTAGATTGGTTCTTTATATAGGTACCTTATGTCTCCTTGATCCCATTAGCTTAGAATCCATTTGAGCTGGAAGAAACAACGGGTAATAGTATTTTGAGAGGTTATAGTGGAACCCAAAGTCCTTTACTGCTTCAAAGTTATATCCGCCCATCGTGATTTGTTTCAGTATAAAATTGAACCAATTGAAGTCATAAGAATTGAAAACATACTGATACAGACACAGAAGAGGGCTATTGCAACCCTCCCCTCCGCACTCACAGACACCCCTGCCTTAAACCTTACTGGGACACGGTACAATTTATATTTTTATTCATCGTAGCACACATTAAATGGGGCTGAAGTAATAGATTTTGTGTTTTGTGTTACATCCCTCATAGTTTTTGAATTAGAGGGTGATGAAACCATACAACAATGACTTTGGTTTTGAAATATAATTCAGGTGTGTTTTTTTAGAATGCCCATAAAAGCTCAGGAGTATTATGTTGAACAATAAAAGCAATCGGGAGATTTATTTGCTCTAGGGCTTTTAGATTTTCAAAAGGGTGTCATGTTTTTGTGACACGAGAATCTAAGCTATCCACTTCATGGTCCTTTTGAGTTCTAAAGCCTTTTTCAAAATCAAAAACAATTCAAAATCGATTTCTATCGACGTCATTCATGTAACATGGATATCGGATTTGATTTCAAAATCAAAGTGGATTTCTGTAAATGGATTTGATATCTCTCTTAGTTTTTTGGCAAAAGACCAAACGAGTATTTTGAATGAATGTGCAATGGATGTGCAGGAATTCAGCTATGAACGTCGATCGGAATGGAAAAGGATTTGAAATATTTGTTTGGTTTCGTTGAAAAAGATGCAAGGAATAATTGTTTTAAAAACAAAACCATGAAAAATAGGACCTATCAAAATATTGACTCGTCAGTGTTAGCAGTTTTTATTAAATTTCTAATGTTTGAAAAAGTGAGTATTTGATTTAAAAATTGCAAGTACACCATCCCCTTTTTGGCTTCACTAATCTCTAACTTCGTTCACTAGAAACAGGAACAATGCGAAATTCCATTCAGTGGTTTTGAAAAGCACAGAACTCATCCATTAAGGTTATCCAGTGCGAAATATCTTTGTTTGAATCTCGATTGAATGTGATTGCAATTGAAAAATGGCTGACACCCACTCGAAGTCTCCTAAACTTCAAAATTTATTGGTCGCTTCTCTCTGTCACTGTGCACAATATTCCAGAATATCTATGTCTGATCCTGGTGATGGTGGTGTCGGTGGTGAAACTAATTTCACACCTTTGGTGTGTGAGTTATATGTATGTACTTTGAGATAAATCTTGTACAAAAGAATAAGCCAGGAGCAGTACAATAATTTCTCGTGGAATTTATCTGAAGGATTCTGTTGAAAAAAAAATTCTTTTATATTGCACATCCTTGCTTGAAGTAAGTTGCTTGGATCTTTTGTTAACAAAATAAAGAAGAATGGGATTATAAAGGGGAAACTAGAACTCCAAAGGCATATTGGCAGTACATAGCAACAAGAAACAGTGTGTGTTTAAAAATTTGGCTCCTTACTGCACTCCAAACATCTCAAGAATTTTATGTATTTTTTCTTCTTAAACACTTCCAAAATGAAGTGATTGTTTTTTTGGTCGATATTTCTTGTGTGGTTCTGTCATGAGGAGGATTTATTCTGAACGAGGAATTTAAATTCGGTTGCATGGGCTATTTATAAAACAAAAAGTTTTGAATAGCTACTTTTCAGATAAAAGCTTTCTAAAGAATTTAAAACAGTTTAATCAAGGGTGATCCCGTGTGCAACAAGGTGATAGATAGCCAGGTGCATTCTACTCCTTATACGTTTTCCCCGTTAGACTAGCTAGGAATGCCCATCAAATTGCCCTCAAGCCTAACTGCGGACACAACTGTACAATAAGGAGACTCATTTTTTACCCGCACTGCAAGAATGTGGAACTCTTCACCTCACTGTATTTTCCCCCGTTAAAGATTTACCATTGTATATATAAACTATAGTACTATCACCTGAGGTGCGCCATCTATCGACGAAAAACTAAGCTCGAGAATACCATGGGAAGCAACAGCAACAATTAAAATGGTGGAAATTGTTGTTGTTGCTTCCCATGGTATTCTAGAGCTTAGTTTTTTGTCGATAGATGGCGCACCTCAGGTGGGAATACTATAGTTTATATATACAATGGATTTACACACTTTCAAAATAAATTAATTCTACGATAACTCCTATTAAGTATTTTATATCCAATTTACTGAAATGTTCGCACTGTGTTTATTCATGTGAAGGGTATTAATACCCTCGCAGATTATTAACTAAAAATTGCATTCTTGTTTTCATCAGAAAATCGCCTAAAGACCAAATTGTAAGAAAATCGATTTTTCGCACAAATCCTCCTTTTATGGGATAGTTTTGTAAATAATTATTGAAACCTATTCCACGACATCTTGTGTTGATATTTTTTAACAGCTTGTATCTAGCATAGACACAAACCTGATTCTAATGTACTATCCGACTCCCTAAAGTAGACTTTGTTTATCCAATCAGTATCAAGTTAAACAATATAAGACGATATTATTCTAATAAGAACTGCAATCAACTATTACCAATCATGCATGGCACAGTGGTGGTCCAGTATATAAATCACTTCTGGAGCGCATACAAATGATGTGAAAAATGTTTAGTAATTCATCAATTTATTGAGAACTCCTTTGCGGATTTGGCTCAAATTTTTGTATAGTTGTTCGTAATTGCCAGAAGACGGTTTATACTAAATGTGCGATTAAGAATGTTTTTTTAACTTTAATTGTGAAAAATATAGTGATAGTGATAAGCCATGATAAGAGAATGCAAAAGACCAAACATGAATATAGTTTTATTTCAGCTCGTAGGTATAGCAATCATAGTTGTGCCACTTCGTTGGATCACATCCATACCAGTTTGAATTCCTGATTGGTCTTCAGCTTGTAATGAATTCAATAAAACTGCTGATGTTCCAAGAGGTGCAGGGAAATAACTTCACTGGGAAATAACTTCACATGGGAAATAACTTCACCACCAGTGGGAAATAACTTCACTTTTTTGATGTGAAGTTATTTCCCACTTTGAGTGGGAAATAATATAACTTAAAATTTGGTGAAGTTATTTCCCACCTTGTTTTCTAAGAATTTTTTGATAAAAATAGCAAAGAATAAAGGGTTTTTCTTTTTAATAACAATTTATTTGTCCCAGTATCTTGTGGCTATAAACAATTGTTAATTGTTCATTTTTCTTACATGTTATAGTAATAAGTATACTTATTATTTTCATATAATGATCCGCACGATTATTTTACAGTTACATACTTTATATTTAAATTTTTTTTTGTATATACATAATATAAAGTAATTGTGAAAAATTCACTCGAATTTTTCACAATTACTTTATATTATGTATATACAAAAAGAATTTTTTAAATATAAAGTATGTACCTAATTGTAAAAAAAACCGTGCGGATCATTACATGAAAATAATAAGTATACTTACATGTTCAGAGTTAGCAAAATGAATAATAAATTAACAATTGCTTATAGCCACAAGATACTCGGACAACATATTTTACTAGCACGAGCTGTGTGCAAAGAAAATGAACTTGTAACTTAGCAACGTGAATAATTGCAACAACTCTGATGGAATTTTCAAAGCTTAGGTTGAGTGAAGTTATTTCCCACTTAAAGTGGGAAATAACTTCACCAACAAAAGTGAAATTATTTCCCAGAAAAAAGTTAAGTTATTTAACACTCAAAGTGGGAAATAACTTCACATGAAAAAAGTGAAGTTATTTCCCACTGGTGGTGAAGTTATTTCCCATGTGAAGTTATTTCACTGCACCGTTCCAAGAGTGCCTTGCGTGCTATTCAGTTCATTACTAATAATTTTTCCTTGGTGTCAACTCATCTTCGACATTATCTAAAATTTCTCAGGAAAAAAGTTAAAACCCTTTTCTTTTTATAAAAAGCACGGTTAAAAAATTCATTTTCCTAAACACACTTCCTTTCTTCTGTCACAATCATTGTCTTGTCGTGTTTATTGTCTCGTCATCCAGCCCCATTCAAGAAGCTCGGAATAGAGACAATTGAGGATTATCTCATTGTCTTGTCTGCATGTGAATGCACTTAATGGCCGCACTTTTCTTATTGACAGCCATTTTGTCATCTGCCATATATGATTTACCATTAGCATTGTATATATAAACTATAGTATTCCCACTTGAGGTGCGCCATCTATCGACGAAAAACTAAGCTCTAGAATACCATAGGAAGCAACAACAACAATTGTCACCATTTTAATTGTTGTTGTTGCTTCCCATGGTATTCTAGAGCTTAGTTTTTCGTCGATAGATGGCGCACCTCAAGTGATAGTACTATAGTTTATATATACAATGCCTTTAGTTTGGTTTTCATTTCATCATGAATGCCTATACAATGCTTGCACACTGTGGACATTTATTTCCAAAAACATAGTTCTGTTCGTGAAACGCATCACGCACCACGTCCATTTTATGATTGACACAATCTGCCATCAGAGCAATGAATTCGATTAACGATGGAACGTTTTTGCGTCACTTTAGACAGAGTGTAGATAATAAGACAATCCTCAAGCCATTGTTGAGACGCTTTTACACCTAGAAAAACTGAGAGTTTTGTGTGCTTGCTTTATAATATGGAGCTGGTGGAATCATTGGCTTTTACTTCTTTAAAAACGATGCCGGCCAAAGGGTAACAGTCAATGGAGAGCGATAAAGAGCCATGATAAATGCATTTTTTGTTAGTGAATTGAATCGCTTTGTATGTATATGGGGACCTGTGGCTTTAACAACGACATCACAGCATGTTACACAGCGCGTAGCACAATTTTTTATATGTTAAAGGCAACGTTAGGTGATCTCAAAATCCCGAGTTATCTGTGTTTTATTGTATTTTAAAGTTCTATTCCCTTTACTTCGAACATATCAAAATTTTTACTATTTTCACAGCGGGCTTCAAAAAATAAGCCAAAGTATTTGGTAAGCTGATAGGTATATTCAATTACGAGTAGTTTAAATGTTTGCAATATTATTATTTTCAAAATTCGAATGAGGACGTTATTGAATAGAATTCTTCCCACCTAACCTATTACGATTAACTCTTTTTGATTCAAATACAAAAACAGTCTACGTAGATAGGTAAGGTACATCCCTATTCCCTACCTTCATCACCATAATGACATGCCTCGTTTTTATGAAATACGATACAGTAAGGTGTAGCCAAAAATTGGATATGCAGATGAGGCTTCTATAGTCATCGCCTCTTTTCCGGAAACATTTTCATACATACCCACCTAGCTACCTAAAAAGGAACATACCCACTTTGCATACAAAATTAAAACACCTTCTAGCAACTTGATACCTATAGCATGTGTCACAATACCAACCTACAACGCTACAACTGCTTTTCAATTTCCATTACAATATTATACAATACAAGAACTTAATTACATAGATAGATAGGTTCCTAAGATACAAGATAATATATCCATACTCACAGTTAATACAACTGAATAACTGATTTCCTCTAGCGCGCCATCTGTATTCCTGGGGCGTATCTCCTATACCAGCTGAAACCAACCCATCTTTTTATCTGGACTGTCACAAACTGTAACAAGTAACAACCCATTCATGACATTGTGATTTATTTTAACGCACCTTGTGTCCGCGTGGCAACGCAATTTATAACAAAGGATACCTACCTTGGGTCAATGTGATTTGAGTGAATTCTCAAAGGTGTACACAAGCGTCCTTAAACGTCCAATCTTCCACTCCTGGTTTGCTTCTGGACAGGCACAAGCACAAGCACAACTCATGTGTCCAAACAATAGAATGAAACAAATCTCCCAGGATACCTTACTTCTATTCTACATTCGCTTAGAAAAGCCATGTTTAGATAACTCACGGTGGAGATCCTTTTCTATATGTATGTCCGTCCAGGTATTTCTAAGGACATCACAATTCACAATACACAATGGCATCATGTCAACCACCAGCCACAGTGGGAATTCCTGTCCACACAGGCAACAAAAAAAAAACACACTACAAAAACATTGACATAGGATAATGTCCTGGTATGGTTCCACAGGACTTCTTCGTCTATTTTTTTTTTTTTTGTCTTCTCTTCTTGTCCATCTGGAATAATCTTAAAGTTTGTGTGACTCCATTTTTCTTTCTTTGAGACAGAGTTTAAAAGGGACACAATGTGAATGTAAGATGCCTGTACGTTCCGTCCCGTCCGCTTGGCACGGCCGGCGCGCAGTGCGGCGCACGAGGATCGAGGATATAAATGTCTCGTACACATAAATTCCATCTTAGGGTCGAACTAATTTCAAAGCTAAACTCGAACTCTATAAAAATGAGAGAGGGGTTTCTTTATCCTTTATCCTTTGGAATGGTACATATGAAGATACGGCATTTATATATATATGTATATATCCTTGATTTGGATTTACTGCGCTGCAGGCAACAAAGAAGAACGGTTTTTCTTGCAAGAAAGGACATCTTTTACCTGTGTGTGCTGTGTGAGTTTCTTTGTTTTCACTTTCGGAATCTTGTTCTCCTTTCTTCTTGGATTTATATGCATTCAGACGCTGCCATTGTGTCTGGGGGATCATGTGAATATATATGGATTTGGTGCCGCGGTTTTTATTACCGGAGCTGTTCTTAAGGAACGGACTTTTTTCTTTTTCAATACGACATCTGCCAATATGGACCGCTGTGCAATGCATTTTTGGCACATGAACAAATACCAGCACACGGCATCGGCACACAAAGCAAAATGTCTATAGTCTCGTTAGTTCGTAAAGAAAAGGAAATTGCGATGCAATTTATGGGTACTGCGATTAAATTGCATTAAAAATTATACATCTTGTTTAACGGGGAAATTATTACCTCGCCAAGCATTTATCTTAAAGGACATTGTATAGTTTAAAATAAGGTTTATGGCTTCTTTGGAAAAGTAGCTTACTTTCATTATTGGAAACATTTATGGTTTTCTTTGGAAGAACAATGAATGCAGTATAGTGTCCTTGTCGTTAACGAAGAATTAATTAGCTTGAGTTTGTCCTTAACGAAGGTTATAGTAAAAATTATAACGGTTGAGAGAATTTGAAAGTAGGGCGAGCTATTGCTTATAGCATCGATCAGCATCTTTCGTGAACTCTGTTGGCACAAGGATTAACTTTTTTGTGTGATTGTGATACCTGCCATTCAATATGAAAGAGATTCTGGGCTCTTCATTCTAGACCTTCTTTCAAGGATTTGAAGACCTTCAGTACTTGCTTGCTTCAAAAAGGTATAATGTATTGTATAGGTATACCTAAAATGTTATTTTGTCACCCTCGTGAGTGCAAGGCGGTTTAAACAGTTTCTGTCTTTTCAAGGAAGCCCTAATCAGGCTGGAATAGATATAGATAATATTGATAGAGCTGTGGAATGTCATAAAATAAAGCCAAAGTCAGGATTTACACCTATTTTTGTTTTATCAAGTGAATTAAAAATAATAACATTAAGGAGTTTCGACATCAAGTTTTTCTCATATTTTCTTTTGGAGCCACTTTCTAAGTTAGTCCTGGATGGATTTTCTTGTCCCACCTGAGATTTTTGAAGACCACCATTTGATAATATTTGTTTGTCTTTCAAGCCAAAACGATTTTGTTATAAGTTGCATTGTAGACTTCGTATCGTTTGCGCCGATTGCAACAAGCTAGCAGAGCAGTTCCAAAGAAGTCACCTCAAGCACGGATATTTCCGCTGATCTTTAGTCAATGAATCGTATAAAAACAGTTTTGATATAGAGGTCCCTTTTTCTGATTTTGATGTACCTACAAATGACGCAAAGGTGCCTTTCCTCGTTTGTGTTCGGAGCATTAGTTTCTTTTTTTCGGGGGCATATGAACTAAGAAGACACAAGCAACGGTATTGTTCGGAAAATGCGAAAAGTTTTTGTTAAAAAAGGAACGCCAAACTTTCGGTCTAGGATGGTTCACAAATTGTTTGTATCTGTTGAAGAACAACAGAAAATATTCTAGAGTCTTCAAACATCTCCGTTTGAAAGTCATGCTATTATGTTGGTAGCAATACTTTAATTCCTCTTAGAACATAGAGCGGCAACCATGTCTTGTGACCATGACTGAACGTTCTTGGACTGATTTTCCTTCGTGACTGTTGATCTCTACGTTTCCTTTGGTCTTCCAACTTGCAATTGAGGATCCCATTGAAAGCACTAATCTGCTATCATAAGATTTTTTTTAATATATGGCCAATCCAACGCCACTTCCCTTGCTTGATGTGATCATCCACTTCTATATGATCAGTCCTAAGCCACAGTTCATTGTTGGATATAGTTTGTGGCCACCGAATCTTTACCTTAAGATGTGTTTTCACACTGGAGAAAGTATTCCGTAATCACTAATAGGCATATTTATTATATTTCTGACGTCTGACGTCCAGGTCTATTCCACCATCGAGTCACAGAAACTACCCAAATAGATGTCTATTGTCCTCCGTCCTACAATACACTGCTAGTGCTCACTTCGGCTGTTGTATTGGTTAAGGGCAGAAGTTAAATTTGCCATTTGACATTTATATCATCAGCACAGTCCAAATGACTTAACTTGTGAAATGGATCCCATTGAATACCAAATTTCTCATTTTAACCCACCATAGAAGTCATAGCATCATCCTTTGTAAGTAAGAACGAAGTCGTGAGATAACATAATCCTGGCTCACTACGGTTTTGAATGCCATTGGAAGGCTGTCCAATCCACTGTGCTAAGCAAAACACCTTGCATTATTATAACACTCTTTTATTATGGCAAAAATGTTTTTTATTGATGCTTCCAACAAAAGATCTCCAGGTGATCTTCAGATGGCATCGCAAGTAAGGTGTTAATATGATCGATACATGATCCAAGACTCTGAAACCCCATTTGGTAACTCTTGAGCGAAGACTATTCTGGACCTTATCCTCCCGACAATCCTCCTCCTGCAAAAAAAAGTTGCAATAGTTGACACCGAACTTTCAAACTGGAAAATAGGCGGTTACCGAAAGAATAACAATAACTGTCGCTGTTGCATTGGGTTGTGCTAATGTCAGTTATTCCAAAACTAAAAACTAATATCAATCTGTGGGGGGGGGGGGATAAGAAGACTATGGTCCTTATCCTTACCCAAGAGGATCCAGGTATACCTTCTTTTGAACAAGTTGAATGTGATTCGAACACATCAAAAACCTTCGCTTTCTGAGTTTAAATCACCACCTTGGCAGTAAGACTAGGAGAAGTTCTTGTACCTATTACTTGAAAAGTATTGAATCATTGGTTGGACGTTATTGGCAAATTTTGCTTTTTGTAACTAACCTCATGACTTCCATTTTTTTTTTCCGAAACACAAAGTAGGTACTTTTTTCAAAAAAAAAAAAAAAAAAAAACATGTACGTTCAAAACACCAACATCGCAAACTATTGTTGTCATGTGAGCCAAAGGACTAACACCAAAATCTGTTGTCAGGATGTATAGCTGGTACCCCAAAACAATGTTTAAACATAATCTCGATGAAACTATACAAACTGCACTATTGTCCTCGTTTTGTCTCCTGGCTCTCAAATAGAAGGACAAAGTTTTCAACTTTTAAAAATAGTGTGTAATAAAATAAAAACCTTCATCATCACTCAGTTGCCTCATAAACATTTAAAACAACACATATTGTTGTGGAATTTCGAATCACACATCCTCGCATCAGTAATTCATTCATCACCATATCACCTCTAACATATGCTTCCCTGATACTGGGGATTTATAAATCCCCAATCCTTGAAGAGATACCCTGATGCCTCAACCTGATCCACCCACAAAACAACACATCGAATACCCTTGTTAACAACATCACCGAACATCACCAAAAGTGATATGTTGTTGTCTCCACAACTTATGCATGCATACTTTTGTGAGTATATGTTATGTACTTGTTATTAAGTTTGTGTAGGTTAACATTGTGTTTTAAAGAATTTGCCAACTTAATTGCAACTAAATTAGTATCTAGCAGAATGGCTTAGCAGCAGAGTCATCATTTTTGAATTGGATTTGCTTGCTAGACAAGGTAATAGTCTGAAACATGAATTTGGGAACACAATTATTAGAGTTATAGTTGGGAATCTGGTTGCACTAATGACTTTTTAAAATATTTCAAATTGTGTTAATAATTGTGTTGTTGAAGTCTGGGATTCTCATGTCTCTTGGCCATTTGGGATTAAGTTAATAATGCGATGTTGATGATATCATAAGACCAGAGAGGATTCTTGTTCAAAACAATACTCATTCATCGTGGTGTGGGATGCACTAAGTGTTTCCTTATTATAATATAAAATGTGATGTTAGAATTTTTGAATAGGTTTTATTTTACAAAACCAAATGATGTAATCGATGACATGAAATCGCAAAGCACACGGTAGATAGAAACAAATTAATTGAGCACCTCAAAAAGTTTTGAACAAGAGGACGCTGAATTGGGGTTTTATCGCATGTATTCATATATCGAAGAACAAAATAATAATTGAACTGAGGCTTGTGATAGTCTTGGAACAAGCTTTGTTATCGAAAATGCGTGCATTTGTTATCGATAAACTCCTTCTTCGATTGAATACAAGTTACCTTTCGGATCGTTTCATTTGGAGTATACCTTTCTAAATCTTTTTAAATAAATATTCACAAAATTAATACTGGGGTGCCACAAGGGTCCGTTTTGTCTCCGATTTTATTTTCTCCGTTATATCAATGATGTTCTGTTCTGTATAAGAATTTTAATCCGTTTTTTGGATGAAGAATTGCAACGGCAACCGTGGGGAATCAAATGCTTAAAAATCTTAATGCTGTCGTTAGCTTATTCCCTATACAACTATACGATTAGTGGCGCTTGCATAAATTACGTTCTAGGTATGTGTATAAATATGTTTGCCCTAACGTGGCTATCATTTGCAAAAAGATTGAGTTTAGTTCTGGTGCCTGGCTATTCACTTGTGTCTCTCAGGTATAATAAAGATGAGTGCGTTAAAAATGATTGGGGATGGGAAGATTTATGTTTCTATCGAACATCGTTGAAATATTTCCTGGCTCACATTAATTTATCTTTAGTTCTATAAACAATGTTCTAGCAAAATATCCCGTTCCATTCCTTTCTTGAATCAATTCCCTCCTTCAGTTAAATCTTGACTTATATCGGACTTACATACTGTAAAGTAGAGAAACAATTTCATTAGCCGCACGACACTTATGCTGGAACCTGCTCTATTCTTTCCGTTCATTAAAAACTTCGAACATTTAAAACGAATTTGCATCGGTATTTTTCTTTCCTATATCCAACCTTCCATAGCGCTCTTCCAAATTATTTCATGAGTAGGTAACAGAACCCCCTATAAATAAATAATTGAACAAACCGTTTTTGAAAAAAAAAAACCAAATCTTTATTTTTTTACTCAAAATTTTTTTTTTGAAAAATTTAAGAATCAATATTATATCGCTTATTAAAGGGCTTCCACACTTTATTTTATCGAGATCCGTCAAGTGGCTTACGAGAAAATCTGCTTTGAAAAAACAGGTCCCAATGGGAGGTACCTACGGTTATAAGACTTTTCCTGAAAAAAAAAACTGTTCCAACCAAAACAAAAAGTTTACTCAAATAACACCATTCAGAAAGTTTTATCAAAATCGTAGGAGCCGTTTCTGAGCGAAATAATTTTTCACAAAAAATCATGTGACAGGTAACGTTAGTTTTATGCTAATTCCTAAAACTTCTCTGTAGGACGTCATAATAATAATGTGTACCAAGTTTGAGGCGAATCGGTGTGATTAGTTCAAGTTTGGTATTTAGTAATTCTACGACACATCCCTAGGAAAGTATTTTTAATTTTTGCTTTAGGCCCAAAAATAAGGGTTTCCTGCCATACAATCGGAAAGAAGATGTTTGATTTTCCCGAAAACGACTCCAACGATTTTGATAAAACTTTCAAATTGCTATTCTTTTAGGACAGTTTATTTTTGCTTAGAAAAGATTTTTCGAAATTTGTCTAATAAGGGTATAAACCTCTCAGAACCGTTATTTTAAAATTGTCTCGTAAGCTATAAGTCCGATTTCAATAAAATTTTGGACACAAGAAGTCATTTATATATATTATAACCCTGTCAATATGGTATTTCAAAGAAAATTTTTTTGATTTTTAATACCTAATTTAAAAAAAAATTGTTTTCGAAATATGTTGGCAACGGGTATATTGATAAGTTTGTACATTATTTTATAAGATGCAAACTACAAATTGCCAAATGTTTACATACCCGAACACATTTCAAAAAAATTTTTTGAAAAGTTTTTCAAAAATAACTAAACTAGGTACCTTTTTCAAAAAAAAAACTGGTCCAACGATTTTCAATATTTTTTTTTTTGAAATAATATTGCAAATCAAGTTTAGAAAAAAAAAAAAAGAAAATTTTTTAAACATTTTTTGTTTTTATTTTTTTCAAAATATGTTTTTAACAATTATCTAGCATATTATGAGAAGGCTCGTGCGACCCAGTCGTGCATATTTGTTAAGCTTTTGAGGAAATGGACTTTTTTTATGCTTTTTTTGTTAGATACATTTTTAAAACAGATTAAAATATAGCTAATTTAATAAAAATATTTTGTGTTGCATATTTATGGTTGGGGAATATCACACCCGACTGGCGCGCATTGACCCCAGTATGAGGAACGCGTTAGAAAAAATATGTGCGAGGACGAATGGTGATACAAAGCTATACATTGTTTCTTTTTAAGTTTTAAATTCTTTATTCGAATTGCAGAAAGGTCAGCAGCAAGCAAACAATACAAACACCTACTTGATAGGTCCTTGTTTTTAAATCCCCTCCCTTTGCTAAAGGTCCTTACACCTTTAATTTTAAAATTAAACTCAGCTGGTACCTTAATATCCACAAAGCTCTTATATTTTACCCACCAATCTATAAGCCTTATTGATAGTCACAAAAAAAAAAGAATAAAAACAGTACTAACTAAAAACTGAAATATCCTTTGAGCGCTACACAAAGGATACCAATAACAGTGTTTATTTTCACATGCAAAAAAAAAAAATACATTTATATTAAATTTTGTAACGGAAAACCGTTGAGTTAATTTTACTAGGTAAAGGTACAGCTTTTTTTTTTGTTAAAGAGAACAAATAAAATATTTACCTCTGTTCGAAACATGAGAAAATTGAAAATTCCACACACGCCACACTCAACATTATTGACATCTAATGCGGGTATTCTGGCATACGAACACAAAAAAAATACATCGTCCCTGTCCTCATATCAAAAGAAAAATCGTTACAAAACTGAAAAACTGCACCCAATGACCGAACTCTCATCGCACGGCATAATAAAAATTTCCAGCACGAGCCCACCTGTCTATTGACAACCAGCTAGTCATCCAGGATTCAGCCAGCAGCTCGAGAAACGAGCCATGGTAGCATGATGCAGTCGTGTTGAAAGATGGCACGTGGGAATAGAAATAGAAAAATTTTCACAATATTCGATCCTGCAATTGCTTTCAATTTTACAGTAGCAGAGCAGGAGTAGGAGCATTGATGATACACAGGATGGTGACTCCTGCTGGTAGTCTCGTGATGCCCGCACATATTTGATACACTCACTCGCTCACTTATACTCACCCCAAAGAATCCATCAACAAACCAACTAACTCTCCTATCCCTGTCCTGTACGCTGTACCCTGTCCTGGCCGAGATATTATGACTTTGATGTTAAAGGAAAGGATACCCGCATAAAAATAAACAACCGTTTGTCGGTTACTTTATCCACTCATCGTCATCAATTTTCTAATTAAGGATACTTACTTATGGTGAATAGGAGCAGGAGCCAAAGCGAAGGAAAATAAAATTTATTGCGGGAATGTTTAACGGAAAAAATTATTCAAATTGAAAATTCCTTACCAGAACGGTGCTTATTGTTGAATACTAACTACGCCCGACCAACCAGCAGAAAATCGCGAGTTTCCTTCTGGGAAACTACTACAGTTTATATCTGCTGCATGACCAAACGTAATAAAAGTCCTTGTTCTCAAGGATACCGACTCGTGTTTCGTGTATAGCAATATCTTAAACTAGATTTCCTGTTTAAGTTTCCCGTTCCCGCAGTCAGAGATTCAAATATCCAAGCCAAACAAGGGTGACCAATTTATTCTATACGTCGCAATTCCAATTCCAACAACTCCCGAATCCCGATCCCGATCTCGATCCATGGGAATTTTCTTTCCCCCTTTTTCTTTTCTTTGATTGTCTGACTGGTTTGTGTTTTGTTTTGTGAAATTTAAATCGGAAGGAAATAAAGATTATTATTATTATTCTTAAGAGTCCTTTGAATACTATTTTACAGAGAACAGAGGGAAACCTATATTGCGCGGAAATTTTATGATTTCCTTCGTTCACACAAAAAGGTAAAAAGGTAGGTATGATGGGAAGGGAATCCCTTAACAACCCCTGGGTTCTTCTTCTACGACGTCATATTATACCGTCTTCACAGAATTCTATAACATCACGCTTTAGAAAAAGAAGTCCTTCGGAATTCATGTTTTCATTTTTAACTACTAGGTACCTACTACTACTATTGCAGAGCAGCAGAGGCTGACTCTATTACATCGTCATCATCACTATACTCTATTCGAGTGATTTGTTCAGCACAAGGAAGATAGGACGTTTGCCTCTCAGTCTGGCTATATTGGCTTGCATACATCGGTCTCAAGTTAAAGCTCTCACAGGGTTTCCATACTTTGCATAGTAAATTGCCGCAAATCGAGTAAATTATACATTAGGGTTACCATCTTATGATTTAAAACAAAAAATCAAAAATTATTTATCTTCTTCCACACCACCAAGCGTTTATTCAGAAAGGATACAAAAACAAAAACAAATGACAACACCTCCCTATCAATCAAAAGCTGAAAAAGCTACAAAATCCAAATCTCAACATAGAAATGCAGTAGCGAGATCCCTTTTTTAAAATCATGGCAACACCTTTGAGATGTGCTTTGTGCGATGACGATGAGGGTTGTTTTTGTTATACTGAACAAAAAGAAACAAAAATTAGTCTGCTTTTTGCAGTCAAACTGAAAGGTTATGGGTGCTGCCAAATTTAACGAAAATCACAACAACAATTCTTGTGTGTTCAGTGGTTTGGGTTTAATTTCAGAGGCAGTTTCTGTTTTAGTTTGCCATTAGGATTATCTGCAGGCATCATTGGTAGATAAAAAGCTCCCTCATAAGGCATATGCTGAACAAATCACTCGAATAGAGTATAACATTATGCACATAATCGGTGTTTGTGTTTGAAAATGATTTTCTCAAGACTTTAGCTTTTTGAACCATCACAAGGAGCGAGCGTTAAGAGAGTAATATTTTTGTGTATGTCCTTATTCCTTAATTTGCATTTGAATGGAAGGCGATGCCAAAGCCGATGCGATGGAGGAAAAAGGAACTTTGCTCGTTACGGCAGATTTACTATTTGAAGAAAGTAATGATGTTTGGGAATCTCTTCCATTTTTGAAGGGGGAATCTATTGAATTGCGTCTTAGTGCTGCTGGTGTTGGTATGGTATGCTCAAAAAGTTATGATCTAACACCCCATGCCCATGGTGTAGAGATCCCATGCTATGCTATGATTATGAGGGCCAGGTGCTTCCAAGGAGGTCTTGGTTTTTTTTTTGGCAAAAATGTAAGGTTGAAAATATGTAATTGGTGTTTTTCTTTTGAAGGGTTGTAATGTTATAAGATCCTGAATGAAATGGTTCTTTGCGTTTGATTTCACTTGGATGGTTTTGATTTGGAAATAAAAAGGACGAGATTGCTGCCGATGATGATGCTTAAGAAAATTATAAAGTTTTGTAAAAAAAAAATATTGGCAAGGGGTTTTTTCTTTTATTTATGTGCAACGTTCACATGTCAAAAATAATTGCAGCTCGCATAATTTTGTACGTGTCATTACATCTCGAAAAAAGAAAGTCCTTTTTGGGAGTTTAAGAGGGTTATGTATCTAGATTTTCACAACTGGAGATCACCGATGGCGAAGAAGAGATATCAAGGACCGCATGCACGTTTTTAAAAACAAAACGATAAAAAATATTACCAATTTCTAAAAAAGTAGAAACGTTTGGAGGCCAGAATCAAGGATTGATGGATTTCGGTGTCCTATGAAAAAATAGAAGATTTTTGTGAGCGTTGATTTGTTGCGTTGGAAAAAAGATCGTTCGAAGCAGTCAGCTTGTGATATGAGATGTAGTTTGAGGACTTAAATAATTAAGTGCTGAAATAAGTCTACAAAACGGATTTCTGGGATAGAATATTTTTTTCTGGAAAGGACATTTTTTGTTCGTCATATGCCACAATTTTTAAACGAAGCCAATGCGCAGTCACTAGGCAGAGCTAAGGATAATATTGTTATTAGATAGGCAAGTTATGTAAGCTGATGTCAAAAACATAACCTCCGTGATCTTCAAGAAATCTGGAGACCTCATAAAATTGAGGTGAAACGGACTTTAAACACTCCACTCATCCATACACATATGCAACAACACCAACATTTTCCTGGCCTTAGACTTAAAGCAATGCAAAATAGGGAGGATCACCGATATGCCTACCGGTCGAACCAATAAGTCATTTCAACGCTTCATAAGTGTGAAGCAGCGATGTCACCTATACAGTTATTCTCCAAATCATGATTATAATAACATCGTTGAAAAGAAAGATGTGATGAATTGGATTTTTTACAACTTTCTAATTCAAGAGCCTGATACATTACGATTCGCCATTTTAAAATTCGAAAACATTGCAAATTCTCCTGCTTTTGGATTGTCCGATGTCTGTCTGAGGCCAACTACAATTGCTGGGGTTTTTGCATTTTATCGTATCGGGAGTGTTTTGGCTGACTTAATTTTGTCCAGATTGTTGGATTTCAAAATCTCTCCACTATAAGGTACTAACCAATACTTCAATGATTACTTCATTATTGCATCAGGGAGGTACGCTATCCTCTATTTCGAAGGCTTCGCTGTTATTAAAAAACAGACTGACTTTTTGAGGTCCTTTAACTATAAAGTCTACAGTCGCGTCCTGCAATTAAGATCAGAAGTCCTAAAACCCCTCCCCTTATTAGTGTGTTCATGGTCCCTGCACATATACTGGGCATTCAGTATTTCCCGGCCTCCAAATTTGATCTTGTGGCTCTCTAAAGACTGCCTTTCCAAGATTAAGGTAACTTTCTGCCCATTGATAAGGCAGCCGATCAACTTAAATTAGTTTGGAGAGTTCTGAACTGTCTGAGTAGGTACGATCTGGTTCCGAAATTCAAATCGGTATTTTCTACGATCCAATTGCTTTAGTTTTTTTTTTTTTTTTTTAATTTTGGGACCCGCATATTTTACACCTTCACTTGATATTTAAGATGGACATAAAATATCCAAAGATTAACATACTGTTGGTAAAATAAAGGGTTCTCCAATAAGTGGTGTTATTTTGAATAGCCCGCTATTTTGGTAGTTGTCACTTTTGAAGCTGTAATTTTTTACATTTTACAAGTAGTCATTAATTAAAATGGAACGATACACTCTTCAACAACGCATTGAAGTTATTAAAATTCACTATAAAAATAGTGGACATTTGGCAGAGACGGTTTGTAAAACTAAAACATTTTTGGTTGTCGTGAAGCACCTTGTCGGACAGCAATTCAGAAATTGATGGACAAATTTGTAGCCCAAAGTGTTAAAGAAAACCCTGGTTTGTCCATTCCTCGTCATTCTTTGGAATTGGGCATTTCACAAACGTCATTACACCGTATTTTGCATACAGACTTGGGTCTTAAGGCTTATAAAGTTCAGTTAACACAAGAACTCAAGCTGGCCGATCATCAACAACGTCGTGTCTTTGCTGATTGGGTCCTAAAAATCCATTAAAATGATCCGGAATATCATCGAAACATAATCTTGACTGATGAGGCTACCTCGGTGGCTACGTCAACAAGTAATATTGTTACATCTGGGGCTCGGAAAACCCAAGGTTTATTGTCAGCGGGGTCATTGGACCTTTCTTTTTCGAAAATGAGGCTTTAGTTACGGTGAATGGATTGCGCTATCGAGAGATGATTAATAATTTTGTGTGGCCGGAATTCGATGGTATAGATCTGGACAACGTTCACTTTCAACAAGATGGTGCTACGTGCCACACAAGCAACGAAACCATCAATCTGTTACGAGAAAAGTTTCCGGACCGTGTTATCTCTCGTAGAGATGATCACAATTGGGCACCGAGATCTTGTGATTTAACACCTTGCGACTTCTTCCTTTTAGGACCACGTGAAAGATAAGGTCTACGCCAACAGCCCAGCGTCGATTCAAGACCTCAAAGATGGAGTTCGTGAAGCTATTGAGGGTATACAGCAGCCACTTTGCGATTTGGTGATGGAAAATTTCATAAAAAGGTTATTGATGTGTAAGCGCGTAGCTGTGGCGGCCATTTGTGTTTTTCATTATTAATTCTTCTTTACATTGAAATAAACATCCGATCATTTATCTCAAAAAATGTCATTATTCTCTGAATATCAAAATAACACCTCTTATTGGAAAACCCTGTATATTAGAAGCCTGTCACTGTCGGCAGTGTAAGGTGATTTTGGATCTTCCGCAAAGAGATAAGCTGGAGCATTATTATGTGGACGGATCTATAAAGTATTTCTTCTTCTTTGAGCTACTATTTGAAAGATAGGTCCGCCCTTGTTTATACTCTTTGTCACGGCTATTCAACAGGGGGGACAGAAATTTCTTCCATTTTATCTGATCCAATAACTTAGAACTTACCCAAATATAAAGATCTGAACTATTAATTCTCTTAATACACCAAATGTTCTTATCTTTCAAAAGTATCTGTTAACACATTTATTGTAAAGTACTTTTACAATTCTGTCATGTTCAACGCACATTTTAAATAATTCTAAAACACTCAAAAATGAGTCACATAAACATCAATTGATCATTAAAATCCAATGCAAATTAGCTTATACGTTTTCTTATCTTAAATCAACAACAAACTATTTACTCCTAAATCCAAAAGATACATATTTAACAATCGTATGTGTGCATAGATACATTTTTTGTATATCTTCTGAAAGCAAACAATTTCTTATCTGAGAATTGTCGCCTATCCGACCGCCCGCACTTATCTAGCACTTATCTCGAAAATTTGTACGCTCGTCGTCGTCGGGGCGCATCTCGCGTCTTCTCGTCGGACGCCCGCCCATCGAAATAGTCATAAAGAAACGATAATTAACAGTAGATTGCATATTTCTCAGATATCCGAAGAACTGAAGAAGGCAATAAAGAACGCCCATTTTAATATTTATGATTAAGAAGTGGATAGTCGGATACAACAATTCAAGCATTCAGTGGATAACATTCAAAGTATGGTTTATATCTTTGAGATATAAATGCTGTCCAACAAAATGCGGGCACATTAAAAATTGAATACAATACTCTTGAACACATCCATTCGATTATATTTCAATTGAAAGTGGGTGTGAGATTTTCGTTTTGAAAAGAGCGGCGTTCTATTGAAATTATATCAGCTTAAGTACACATAGCATGGAGCCATGGAGCTTTGTTTATAAGATTTAAGTGTGGGGTATAGTTTGTCGTAATGAAGACCGATAAAAATAAGGGAATTAATTCTGAAACTGGTCTACAAGCTCATATTGTTGCGGTTGAAAATTCTTTTTAGTTCATTTTTTGAAAAATTAAGTGTTTAGTCACTTAAACGTTTAGACTTTAAGTACTTGAATTTGGCACTTAACGTTCTTAATTCTTTGGTCACCATCGTTTCTTCTAGTTATTCGTATCTTAAACTCTTCCTAGATTGGATTCAATGTTCTTACTCTTCCAAATGCTGTGTTCTTTTTGTTGGACCCCAACCTAGGGCCTATAGCGGCGTCAATGGATGCCTTTGCATGGCTAAGTTAGAATGGCAAATAATATTTTTATTAAAACCTGACTTCTTCTCTGTTGTAGACATATAGACATAGTATTTTGGAGATATCCTAAAGACGATTCTAAGCCCGCCTGTTTAATAGTTCAAGGACTTGTTTTCCAGTGCTTTGGGCTGATTTCGGAAAAATAAAATGGTTTCAAAATGTGAATGAAACTATCGAGTTTTGTTTCCTAGATGAAATTTCAAAAACATTTAACATTTTTAAGAATCCCTGCAGATAAAATAGACAAGCTTAGAGCGTTGATATAATATGATCCCTTGAATGAGCTTTTTGCCCCACTATTTCAGTCATCTCATATCTGATCCTGCATAGTTCAAGTGTTTAACTTGTGACTAAACTAAAGAAATGTAGTAGCAAAGTGGTGCGGTCAATTTGACTGAGCACCCAACTAACTTTTTTGACAAATCTCTTTAAACATGATCTCCTTTCACAAAATGGTAAGGGTTACAGAATTTAATGAACCGTTTGCCATATTTCTAGTGAATTCCACTTTGTCCTAGGCAATCAAATGATATTAGAAATATGCTTCAAGTTCCTCACTCCCTCAACAGTTGACTAAAAATGCCCTTCGAAGTGTTTCAGGTTCTTCGTAGGATTACATATACCACCAGAGTCGTTTGCGAGAACAATAATCTCTTCTAATGGACTTACTAATGGAGATTAGAAACTATTTCAAAGGAGTCCTGCCCTAGGCTTTCCTATATTAATAAAGTCAGTCAGTTGATACAAGATAAATTGGTGGTGCTCTTAATATATGTACTGTGTTCATATTGACTGACATGCTGCCTCAGGAATCGGTGAAGGACGCTTTCGTTGCATTAAGGGTCTGTCCAATCAAGAGCGAAAGGACAGAATAGAGCAAGCTGAGTCGTGTTTGCAATCTAAGTTCTATCTCCCTTAAAGAAGGGCAATTATTTTATTTTATTATTTTATCATGAAACTAAGGTACATTGGTACACATCTTCATCATTTTCTATAATATTTCACAGTGCGTTCTTATTTTATTCATTTTAAAAAATACTGTACCAATGTACCCCAGCTGTCGTTAAAAAGACTTTGTATTTTGAATAACTTATTTATTTGCTGAAGTGTTTGTCTATAACATTAAATAAAATGCACGAATAGGTCGCACGAACTTGCTCTTATGTTATTAATCGGTATGTATTTTGAAAAAAAATATACATATATGAAAAATCTTTAATTTTTTTTAGAGTTTAAGAGTTTCTTTTAGAAAAACTAAGCATGCAATAATATTTCGTTGTTTAATATCTATCCTATCTAGGGAAAAAAAAAGTATTGAAAATCCTTCAACCGGTTTTTTCAAAATGGTTATTTTTGAAAAACTTTTCGAAAAAATGTTTTTAAAGGACGATGGGCAAATTGGTCCAACCCACCAACAGAAACAAGACATACGTGTCGTTGGAAAGGTCTTGTCGAGTACATAAATCTTTAGTATGGGCATCCAGCTCTAAACAATGGGAGAGCTGAGATAATGGCCATTGAAAATAACCCTTTTTCTACTCACCGTTGCATTTTCTTATTTTACCATCAACAACAACAACAAAAATATCATTGGAAAAATCTGTTCAAGTCCAATATTTTTCGATGTGGGCATCAGGTTGTAATCCATATCAGACCAGAGAAAAAAATTATTGTTTATCACTCTTTTTTGGATGCATCCTGGTACTTACCTTCCTCCACACCAACAGATATGAGATGCATATCGTTGGAAAAGTCTTCGAGAGTAAATATTTTTTTGATATGGGCACTAAGCTCTTAACCATGGGAGAGCTGAGATACTCTACATAGTTAAATACAATACTCAGTCTCAGCTTAAGTTTGAATACCTACATCCTTTAATTTAAATATTTTTGGCGCATAACCGTCGAGGAATATGTCAAACGCTTACACAAATATACGCGTAGTTCCAGAGCTCAAGTTGGAATCAAGTCTCGTCTGCTTATTAAGTGTATGTTTAAAAATAGGTTCTTTTCAATATCCATTATCTCAGCTCTCCCATTATTTAGAGCTTGGTGCCTATATTAAAAAACCTTCCAATTGCAAAGACCTTTCCAACGACGTACTGTTCTGTTTGTGGGTTGGACCAAATCCCATACACAATTGCCCATCCTCCTTTGTTCGAGTATATGAATATGTATATGGCAATTTGTAGTTTGCATCTGGGAAAATAGTGGTAAGAAATTCAAAATACGTCTTTCCAACATATTTCGAAACCGAATTTTTTTTTAAATTACTGAAAAACAAAAAAAAGTTTTTCAGAATTGCCATAACATAGGGTTTTAAATTACTTCCTGTCTACAAAATATATAGGTATAGTTAACGAGACAACTTGATATGAAAATGACGGTTCTATGAGAGGTAAGAGTATAGGTACCTAACGTTATAAGACAAATTCGGCAAAGTATTTTATATCCAAAAGATAGACTGTCTTAAAAAAATAGCATTCTGAAAATTTTATCAAAACCGTTGGAGCCGTTTTCGAGAAAATCCATTGTATAAATCTAGCTAGTTATAATCACGAATAAAAATATTTAAAAGCATTAAGGTTTTCAACTTCAGTTTTAATGCTCTGCACTGAATCCAATTTTGATCAATTTTAAATTTATTATAAATAGTATTCGCAAAAATTAAAATCTTAAGTCTTGACTTAAGATGTATATTTCTGTATTTTCATCCAAATACCACCCAAAACTTGTTGACAATTGACTAAACAAAATTATCTAGCTGCTGATATCATTTATCAAATCACACAAAGCTGCATGTGAACGAAACACATGTTTTCCATTCGTATCTCGGCTCGTGCTATCTGACATAGTAAATGCAAAAGTTCTATGTAATCAGTATCTTTATCATTGTCTGCACTTTGCAGAGCCTTACAAATAAATTCATAAAGAACTCCGACTCAAGACAAAAGGTGTTTGGGGTCAAATTGCTTCCAGTTTGTCTTAGTCATAGGAACCTACCAAATGTAAGCCACCTGTTGCAATAAAAAGTATCTTTTTCCTGTGTTTTTATTGTTTAACCACATCTTTTAATGTTTACACTTAATTTTTATTTATATTTTTATCTCTGACTAAGTTTAAAGTCATACCTTTTGTTTTTGAAATTGTAGGATTGATATTGTTAATCAATTGAATCGTGTCACGTTCATGCAAAAATTTCGATATAAAAGCTCATGTTCAGCACTTCCACAGCAAAATATCAATACAAAAAAAAATGCCAAAAATTCTTCAGTCATGTAGATATTGGCTGACATTCATGTAATCTTTTTTTTTTTGTGCATAAATACGAGTATATCTGTCTTCATTATAATTTTTTAGGTATAGAGACATCCAGACAAATTTAAAATTCATACTTGTATCTCGAAACACAAGTTAAAGCTTATAACCAGCCATCCATAACCATTAAAACCCAACATGCAGTTGATGACCAGCTTAGATTATCTCCATATACTTGTTAGTAAGTAGACAGTAGACACATAAGGTAGGTAATTGTTCTCAATACTATGTACATTATGTACTACACAAAAATGCCATTTAACGATCGAAGAACAAGTTATAAATGCTAACGATTACTTCTGAAGCTGGTTTGCGCTTTTTTTTTTTTTTTTTTTTTTTTTTTTTGAAGAAATATCTAAAACCAGCTGAGTCAAAAAAAAAAACCAAAGAAGATCTTCATGGGAAAATACATCACCCCAAGATGATATATATTTTCAAATCAAAAATTTGTAAAGACGAAGACGAATTTATTTTTCTTAAAAAATCACCCTTTGCTCTCAAAAGTCAATTCGCGTCCAAGAATCCCAAATGTCTCATGTGAAAACCAAAAACTATCTTCACAAGCTCAAACAATAGAACCACTGTGTATATGCTGGTGCTATGTGCCATATTAGATATGCCTTCAGGAATTAGGGGAACTCGTAAGAAAAATTCCCACTGATCTCCTTACCCTAAACCAAAAACGATTAGATAATGTATCTATAAGACCCTATGGTGGTTGTTGCTGTAGAGTTGCCTGCCGATCTGTAATTTTTTTTGTGTGAATATGAATTCAATTAAATTTTTATATTTTATATATTCTGTTAGGGTGTTACTATACTAATACTGCATTGGTGTGTAAAAATGTAGTTAAAATTTTTGGTGGTTGAAATTTCAAACCGATATGCCCGCCAAGTATAAATATGATCCGCACTTGGAACGATCATCGCATTTCTGGTTTGCAACTCGAAGTAGAAACAACGTTCGAATAAGTATAGAGTGTGCAGCTTTGTGGCCCTTTTTGAGACTGGCTCTCTCATTGGGCCCAGTTTGAAGAAAAAAAAAATAAATTAAATTTTCTGTGTACATGAGTGAAACTTGATATTGCATCAATAAAAAATAAGAACCAAAAAAAAAAAAAAAAAGAACTCCAATCAAGTGAATTAATTCAGAAAATATAAAATAAAAGAGAAACTATCTAAAACTCCCAATCAAAGTGAATAAATTGCAATGTGTGTATCTGGAAATAATAAAAAAAAAAAAAAACACCAACGACCAACAAAAATGTATCTGCGATTCTTTTTGTTGAAAGTGACAACGATGACGATATGAGGTCGATGACAACGAAAGAGAAAGTAGCGTCACCGAAATAACCACACCAGAACCACCAGCATAATCCACGTAATAAGATACGTACATCATCCAACATCATGATTACTATCTATCTATCTACAGTCTACACCTACGGCTATGGATAGATATAGATACTTTATATCCCTGCTCACTCACTGAATGCAAGGTGTATGAATTCAAATTTATTATCATTCATCATAAAAAATATATTCTACCGTGAAAATGAAACTTATTGCTGTGCTACAACGTCATAGCCATCCATCCGAACGACCGATGACGACCATAGCGAGGGATTTTCTACAGTTTTTTTTCGTTTGATGGATTAACCGATGTAACGAACCAATTGTAAGTATCTATACCTTTGCCTAATTCAATGTAATTGTGTGAAAGTTAGTATCTTTGTGGAGATTTTATGACGTAGATAGTTCGAAGTCAGGGATTTTCGGTTAAGAAATTAATTTCGGAGAAAGTGACAGGTTTTAGATACGGGATTTAAGGTTGAGATACTTTGAAAAGGGAATATAGAGAGTAAGAGAGAGTTTAATTCTTCCAAGTTTAATTTTTGGTTGACTTATTTTGATGGAAACAAGACAATTGACCTACATTTTGTAAAAAAAAGCCTTTTCAATTAATCTGTAACTACACGCAAGCAACAAGTATTTTATTTTTTGTTTAAATATATAACGATTGCGTTAAACTTCAACTGCAATTACATTTTCCGGTTATAAATACTTAAAAATTATAGCGTAGAACCAATTATCATGTCTAACCAACACAAATTCTGATGAATTTTTGTATCTTTCATAAAACATTAGGCCTTGGCTTAAATTAGTATCTTTTTTATGTGTAACTGTATATGTGTGGTAAGCTTATAAGCGCCATCACCCAATTATTACTCAATATTTATTACCACCAACATGACTGCCAATTAAACTTTATTAGCTGTTCTTTTTTTTGTTTTGAAAAATAAAAATAAAACGACCGAAACATGACAAACGTGAAGAATTCAGTCACACTTCTTCTAGTCCAAAGTTCAAAGTGGGTATTCATTTTTCTTCATATACGACTTGAGATAGTTTATGATTTATTGCGATTTTTTGATTAAATTCATAAGAATCAAAGAAAATATAGGGTGAAAAGAATCTACAAGTTTCGTGACTGCCATGAATTAAGATACTAGATACATTTTTATTTTATGATGTGGGGAGGGGGAATGGGGGGCTTGGGTTTCATTTGGTGGCTGAGTATGAGTGGATATCAATTACACTTGCTTATATCGACATGATATAACAGTAAATGTTGTTTTTGAATATTGAGAGGGTTGCCAAGATGATTTGTTCTCATAAAATAAAATAATTCAAAATTACCACTCTAAAGCCTAAAAATCCTTAAAAAATCCCTGACTTCCTTTCAAGATCTTCAAAAGTAAAATTCCGTTCTATCCAATCTGATTCCCCGATCTTAGAATGATTTTCTCAAGAAACCCCTTCTTGATTTCACAAAAAAAAACCCTCTGAAAAGCAACACAATACTATATACAAAACCTTCGTAAAAACACAATTAAAATTCGATTCCACACGGAGAAGGAATATTTTTATTCTTTTGTCAAACTCAACGTTTAGCGTTCAAATTTCGATACAAAGCGTTCCCATTTTATTCATTTCCTTTTTCCGACTTGTTGCTTTGTAAGATTTTACAAGGGAAACCATCGTAAAATTATACAAAAGAATCGTTTCATTGAATTCTTCCCCCAAACAAAAAATTAAGTAAATCCCTTTAAACTGCGTGTGTAAGTATTTTCTTTTAAAGAGGAAAAAAGATGTAAATCCGCGTTTGTAGGTATACCTACATAGAAAATATGTTATTCGAACAATGAACGTATCGTATACCCTAACCCTCTTTATGTTTTGTGAACCGTGAATTGTGAAAAAATTCTTCATCACGATATCTCGCGGATATACCTTCGGGGGAAACAAGTGTTTTTTTTTCGAAAATTTCAAATGCAAACATTTTGGGATCTCAAAACCCATCAAATAATATAGTATCTGTTGGTTGAATTTTCTGTTATCTATTGCGCACACTATACATATATACAGGGTGATTCACGAGCGTTGTGCCAAAAAGCTAGAGCGTGTAGGTTGAGTTGAGGCAAGAAAAAAATCGTACAGGAAAGGGGGTCTATTCCCCCCCGTTTAGCCAGGAGGGGCAATTTTCTGAAAAATTGACTTATTTTGTTAAACAAAATATTAAAAATCAACGGCTTCGTTTATAATTCCGTGTTATACCTTTTTGGAAAGCCAAAAACTTTTTCTTTTATTTCGTTTTTAAATTAAATTGTTTTAACTAATAGTTCAAAAAATATACATTTTCAAACTCAAAATTCTGAAAAAAAATTTGAAAAAATAATTTTAAAACTAATTTTTTTCAAAATTTTACGTAATTAAGTATAATTTTTGTTCTCAGAATTCAACGCTCTTATTAATCTTTAATCCAACACTGAAAACCGTATGGCTCTACGACTTTCTGTTGCCAAGGTATTCAAAAATAACCGAACCTACTTCTTCACAAAAACAAGAAAATCTAGCCTTACGGGATGGCTCAAGTGATCATTTATCACGAAATTTTTCGTGTTTTTGTGAAGAAGTAGGTTCGGTTATTTTTGAATACCTTGGCAACAAAAAGTCGTAGAGCCATACAGTTTTCATTGTTGGATTAAAGATTAATGGGAGCATTGAATTATGACAACAAAAATTATACTTAATTACGTAAAATTTTGAAAAAAAATAGTTTTAAAATTATTTTTTCAAATTTTTTTTCAAAATTTTCAGTTTGAAAATTTATGTTTTTTAAACCATTTGTTAAAACAATTTAACTTAAAAACGAAATGAAAAAAGAAGTTTTTGGCTTTCCAAAAAGGTATAACACGGTGTTGCAAACGAAGCCGTTGATTTTTAATATTTTGTTTTACAAAATAAGTCAATTTTTCAGAAAATTGCCCCCTCCGATACGATTTTTTTCTTGTCTCAACTTAACCTACACGCTTTAGCTTTTTGGCACAACGCTCGTGAATCACCCTGTATATTTACTATTCAACTTATCCATTGCATACTTGTTGGGGGGAATTCTGAAGGAACATTGAAACAGGACAAAACAACCAAATTAGTTCGTTGACCTGATTAATTCCTTCCTTTCGTGTTGCCTTTTTATGTCAGTTTGGTTCGTTTTATACCATATAATTATTAGATAATGAGTTGACATTTTCAAATTAAAAATCAAATCGTTCATTAGTTTGGAAAACAAAATGAAAATAATTGATGAAGCAACCAACCGCCAACCCTGAAAGTTAATATATTTTTCAATTGGTAAATTAAGTTGAAGGAATATCCAGTAATTGATACAGAAATTATTCCCTTTTTTTCGTTCGAAAATCAATCTAAAGTTGCTCCAATGCTGTGATGAAAAGATAGGGATGAGAAATTAAATTCAATTGATTCAATTAGCAGACGCAAATCAAAGAACAAAAAAAAAAGTTAAAGCACATGACTGGGTCACACGTACTTGCTGTTTGCTAAGACTTTCGTTTGGCCTAATAATTGTGTAAAATTTTGAAACAATTAATATTTAAGTAAAAAAAAAGAAACCCTTGGAAAAATCGTGAGTTCGTAGGAAGATCAGAGTGAAATAGTTTAATTAAAATTTTTAAATTAATTTTCAAGATGATTTTGATTTAGAGCGTCTTGGTTCTAAAAATCGTCCGTTTTTTTGAAATTTACAATCAAAAAGAATATTTTTTTTTTAATTAATTAAAAAAAGCAAAACCAGACATGGATATCAAAAAAAGAACACAGGCATGTTTGCGAGATGAGTTCTACTCGTTTTCTTGGCCATTCCAGTGTCACATTTAACAACATTATTGCTGGGAGCTCTTTGTCTTTTTTTGTGAATCCACTACTCGCCTTTTTGGTGCTTCATAAGAACAATATCGGTTAATTTCTCTTATTCCCATTATTCTTCGTGAGGTTCGAATAATGCAACTGACCAACTTGCTTTCATTTTCTAATTAAAATACAAAAAAAAAAAAAAATTTAAGCATCATTAAAATAAAATTGAAGACAAAAATGCAATTTGATCCGCTTAGTTTGAATAATTAAATAAAAATGGCAAACCATTTTTTTGTAAAATGAATTCATCCTCCTCTTTGTCAGTACTTTTTTTTGTTTTTATTAAAATGAAGAAAAAATAATTTTAATGAATGCATCGAGTTTATTCCCCTGAAGAAATTAATCTTTTCCTCTTCGAATTGCTAATGGCTATGGGTTGTAGCCTTAAAAGGATTTTGTCCTTCAACAGGGATGGAATGAAGGCAATAAGGGAGAAAAATAGGCAAATATTTAAACTGAATTCTTCTGTAAGAAAAGATGTATATCCTTTTGCTTTTTCTGATTAATAAATTCTTTCCAAATAGTTTTGCTTTGCATCATTATAATAAAACACCTCGCAAAATAATAGTTTTCAACACCGAAATGGTGACTTCACAAGAACTTGAGACAGTTGCAACAGTTGGACTCTCTGAAACAAAAAATACTTGAGTTATTAAAAAATCATCGAGGAATATTTGTGTGACAAAAAGTACAGGCACAAAGACATACCCTTGAGGTATACCAATTTTTGTTTCGTCTACATTTGATGCTATCTATCTGAGAAGCAAATAAATGGGAACTGTAGCTGCAGCAGTAGCACGTAGCAATGTCAAAGTTAATGTCAAAAAAAGTAGCGCAATAAGCAGCATACACGAATACAATGTGTAGCATCGCACTCAACCAAAATCATGTCTGCCATTTTGGCTTGTTGTTGTTTTGCAGCGCAGCACGTTCTTGAAGTTGGATTTGAGTCGACTTGTACTTCAGCTACTTTCTATGCATCAGCTGCTACTTCACATTATAGCCGTGCAATACGATTTACGTACATTTAACTTTGACATTGCTACGTGCTACTGCTGCAACTACACCATTGTGCGCAGTAGTTAATTAACATTCGTTCTGTATATCGTTCGGTGCTTCAACCAGTTTGTTTTTGATTTGTTAGCTTGAGTATGGACTATGGTTTTTTTTTAGTAACATCAAACCTACTCCAGCCCCGTTCTTTATCCCATTTAAACCATATTTTACTTATTTTACGCTGAAACGATTTTTTTTTTCTTAAATACAATTCCTCCTTTTTCTTTAATTACAGATCATCTCACCACAAGCAGAAACCAATGAAAAACCCCACAGCAATCCGATTCATTTTTCTGCAATAATTTTATGTGAGAGATAATTTTTATTCATCCCCAATTATATTGCCCCAAGAGATTATAAAAAAAGTTACTAGAGCTCGATGGTCCTTGGGTTTAATATGAATTTTCTTTTCTGTAAAATGATACTTGCATCCTTAGAAAATAAAATTCAATATTAATTTGGTGAAATATCAACAAAAGAAACCATCATCAAATAATCATCAACAATATGTCAACAAGAACATCATAAACATCACAGAGTTTCCAATATATGAATATTGTTAAGAAGTATAAAACACCAACAACAACAATAATCATATCCTTGTCGCAAAACGAAATAAAAAGCAACACATCATCATCACATTTGTTGACAGATTATCCTTACATCACCATCACAGATACAAATACCATCACACTCCATAGACAACCATGGAAAGATACTTCATTTCAAAAACACATATATGCAACCACCAAATCACTTCTAGAAAAGGGATTTTTAGAACTGTTTTTCCTTCCAAGGAAGAAGAGAAACAACATTATTTTATAAATGATGAAACACAAACATTAAAAATCAAACATCAAACTTTTTGGAAAATAAGCAAAAAAAAAGGAAAAATTTCCAACGCAGTATCTAAGAAGATGCAAGGTTATGGAACGCTGCCTTCACATCCGCTTGATGCGTAATTGGATATTTGAAGCCTTCAAGGATTCATCATTCAAAATAAGAAACCAACCAAAAAAGAAAAAGAAAAGTGGAGTGGAAGTATGTAATATCAAAACATCATCATCATCATGTACATGGAAAGGTATTATTTTTGGCGCTAAGTAATTTTTGCAGTTAAAATTGTTTTATAATTCATGTTGCCTTAAAATTAACATTGACAAGAGTTTTCATGGATGAGAAATTGAAATCGTTTTCTTTCTCGTTAGGTATATTGAAAATTGATGGGGAAAGGTAGTTTTTTAAATCTCGTTTTTGAAAATTTTCTATCAAAAACTTGAGTGAATCCAAGTTGAAATATAGGGTCGTTGAAAAGATACAATTTTTCTTTATCGAAAATCTTAAGTATTTTCGTTGTTTTATCTTGAAAATGATTCCTCATTTAAAAACTTGTTGCATAAAAATTCTAATAATTTACATGTTGAAAATGTTTTAAATAATTACGTTAATTTTATGAAATCAAAAAAAAAATTATATCATACTCATTGCTTAATCTCAAAATTGATTGTTTTTCGAGTGTTTTTTTTTATATCTAAAGTTTTAATATTCTCATATTTTATTCAAAAGTTTTTAGTGTGTTCAAAATATTTTTTTTTTTTTTTAGTTAATCGTTTGAAATTTTGTAGGTTAGGCAGGCAAAGCAAACTCCAATATCTAACTAACTTTTTCAGACATTTCAGACACGCATAAGTAAAATAATCATAATTTTAAAATAGTTTTAAAGGCAGTTTTAACTTCACCCAAATACTAAAAATATCATCGTCTTACTTTTAATTATTTGTATAATTTATCCGTTTTTATTTTTAATCAGTTTTTTGTTCATTTTTGTAAATAATACCGTCATTCGATTTTTAGTTTTTTTTTTAATTTACTTCAAAATTTTAATTTTATGATTTTTCTGTTTTTTTTTTAATATTTTTTTTTTACCTTGGTTTTAGATTTTTTGTAAGACAATAATTTGAAAGGTTCATTCGAACTTTCTTCAAACACTATTTTAATATCTTAAATATTTCCATAATAGCTAGGCTTAAAATCAATAATTACCAAAGCTAAGCATTTTTAGGAAATACTCATAAGATTGGCTACAAAAACTAGGAAACAAGTATAGTAAAATTTCGTACCTCTAATACGAATAAAAAATATTAAAATGCAAATTAACACACACACAAATCTTTTGCAAAAAACTACACCTTCGTTAACATCTTAAACATACGAAATTACAAACTATGTTTTACATAGAATCACAGCTTATACAAATAATGTTTTCTGATAACAAAAAAAGCCTACAGTTAACGTCTTAAATCTCTGACTTACTACTTTTTGATAAACAAAAAAAGATATCTTAACAATAGACAATAGCTGAAAAAAAGTTATAACACAAATTCCAATCAACGAAAAAAACTGTAACAGCTTTGAATTAATATTTAAGATATCCGAATGACATCAAAATAAACCCAATCGCGAATTTCGGTCTCCTCAAACATAACATCCCGATTCTCTCTGAGACTCTTAAAATACTCGACAAATTAAGATAAATTATTTAATGGCATTATTAGGTTATTTCCTTAATTTTTTTTTACTTTCTTAATTTTGGTTTTCTACTTTTTTTTTTACTTTAAGACTTTATTTGACCACTTATATCTTCTTTTCAAATTTCTAAATTTCTGACAACCTTTTAAAATGAAATGACTTAAAAATTTGAACAGTAACTTGTTTATAAAGTTTTTAAATCATGTTCAGAATTTATCAAACATTAAAAATTTCAAAGACAAAATTATATTATTTTTTTCTGTACATTTTTTTTTTATTTTAAACAACAGTGTTACGTAACACTTTCTAATTTTACCATTTTTTTTTATTATTTTAATTTATTTTTCTTCTTTTCCTGTTTGATTTTCTAAAATTGTGTGTCGGTAACTGAAGTATTCTTCAATATTTGTTCATTCAATCAGTTGATTATGCTTGAAATATTTTTCTACGCAACTAATTTGAGTCAGCCATTTATATAAAAATAAAGTCCTTTTCAAATCAGTCAAACAATTGGTGTATTTGGAGTCAAGTTTTATTTAGTGTTTAAACTCTTTTTTTTTCTTTAATTTTTGTTTAACTTTTTGTGTTTTATTTGCAGCATAAAATAAAAATATTTATGAATTGTTAGTTGTTCATCCAAAAAATAGAAAAGAAATACCCAAAAAATTGTTAAGTTTATTATTTCGTTGTTCTGTTATCTTATATCCCAGTGATTTTTTCATTTTGTATATAATTTTATTGTTTCTGCTTTATTTTTATTTTTATTACCTTTGATCTTTTTTTCTTTTTTTAAATTTTTATTACCGTTGATTTCTTTTTTTCTTTTTTTTAATTTAAAATCCACTCTTTTTTATTCTTGTTTTTGTTAAATTTTTATTTTGTATTTTTATTTTGTTGATTTTAAAAAAAAATTCTATTTTCTTTTTGCATTTCGGTTTTAATTTCGACTTTAATTTTATTTTCATTTTTTATTTTGTTACTGTTACTAATTTTTATTTTCACTTGTTTTATTTTTATTTTTATTTTTATTTTTATTTTTATTTTTATTTTTATTTTTATTTTTATTTTTATTTTTATTTTTATTTTTAGTTTTATTTTTATTTCTTATACTATACATTTTTGTGTTCACTTTCATTTCCGTTTTCATTTTTATTTAATTTTCTTTTTCTTTTAATTTTTTTATTTATATCTTTATTTATTAATTTTTTTTTTAATTTTTATTTTATTATTTTAATTTTTTATATTTATTTTTCTTATTTTATTATTTTTTTTTCGTTTTAAATTTTTATTTTCTTCTCAGTGTTATTTTCAAGGTTATGATTTCTTTTCTTTTTAATTGTAAATAGTTTTGTTAAATTTGATTTTTGTTTTTATTTTCTATTTATTTCATTTTCCTTTGTTTTCGTTTTTCTTTCAAGTTTATCTTTCTTTATTTTTGTTTATTCTTTTTTCAATTTAATTCCAAAATTTTGATTTCATTAAGTTTTTGTTTTACTTCATTCGGTTTCATGTTTATACATATTTTGTCGGTTGATTTTTTCCAACAATAAAATTTTGTTTTGTTTTTCAAATTTTTAATTTTTTCAAAATTTAATTTCATTTTGATTTCCTCATTTTCTTTCTTTTTTCCATTTTCTTCATTTTTTGTGTGTGTACCTATCTCTGTTATTTTGCTATCCGTTTTATTTTATACTTTATTAATTTTTGTTTTGTTTTATTGTTATTTTGAGGAAGAAAAAAATGTCCAAAGGTTGTTACGTTTCTGTTTTTTTTTTTTACTTTGTTTTGTTTTCTTTATTTGTTGTATTAAACAAAAAATTATGCTAAATATTGGAAATTAAATAAATTTAATTTTCAATATTTGCATTAAATTTTTTAGTTATTAAGTTTCTGTTTTTAATTCTTTGTTTTGTTTTTGTTTTGAATATTAAAATTCTCGTTCTGATTTATTTAACATTAACTTGTTTAAATTAGAATGATTATTTTAATGTTAAGTTGTTGAATTGTTAAGTTTTTGTTTTCGCATCTAAATTGTTTTCGTTAACAAATTATCTTCAATAAATTGTTTGAAATTTTTTCTTATTGCAAGGAATCATTAAAAATTCAAGAATTTCATGTCAAGTTTGTAACATTTTCAAGCCTGCCACACAACTCTTTTAATTTAGTTTTGTTTTTGTTTCCTTTTGTTTTAATTAGTTTTATAAAAATGTATGTACAAAGTATGTATCTAAATGTTAATGTACAAACATTTTTTAAATTAATATTTTAAAATTTTCCGTTCTATATAATAATGATTCGGTAAGCTGAGAAATTCTTTAATTTTGATTTGTATTTAAATGCAATTGGGGGATTTTTATAAAACAATTATTTAACAATAATTTGGATTTCATTGTTAATTAGTTTTAAATGTTTTTTTTTTTATCACGACCAAACTGTGCCTTTTTTGTTTGTTATTTGTTAGTACTTTCCGTTATCTTAAGGGACAGTGGTTTTGAAGTTGTTACGAATTTATTAATTTATTTTCTTCTACTTCACTAAAATTATGATTGTTTATTGTTAAAAGAAATTCTAGTTGAAGTTGAAGGAAATAATTCTTTTTTTTTATGATTTTGGACATTTTTTTTTTCTTGGTTTGTTAAGTTTTTGTTTTTAGTTTTGTTTGATTTGATTTTTGTTTTACATAAGTATCTTTTATTTTATGCTGCAAATAAAGAAATAGGTTAAAGTGTTCTTTTAAGTTTATTTTTTTTTGTTTTTCTAAATTTTTTTTTTATAACAATCCACACAACTTTTTTTGGTTTTCAGTTTTTATTACAATTATGAACATATTTTTTTCTTTTTTAATTTGTAAACTCACCCAAAACATATGTTATCTGATTTTACTAGGACTGGCCTGACCGAAATATAAATAGAATTTGGAAAGCAAAATGTTCAAATTCTAGAAGTCAATTAAGAAAACATTCAATAAAGTTTACATAAATCAACAATTAAACATTTTTTTTGTTATGTTTTCAATAACCTGAATTTATACCGGGATTTTTTCGAAATTTTCATTTTTTTTAGTTTGTTTGTTTTTCTTTTTTTTTAAACCGTCCGTCGTCGTCTTTAATTCTTTTAATTATTTTTTTTAATTTGTGTGTATTTTTTCAACAGAAATATCTAACTACCATTTTCAAATTAACTGTTTTTATTTTTCCAAATTTTCTTTTTCTTGTATTTTCTCAATTCATGGTGAATTCAAAATTTTTTGTTTGTTTTTTTTTTTTTTTTTAATTTTTAATTTTATTTCCAACAAGGCTTTTTCGGATTTTGTTACTAAATTTCTTTCTGGTTTAAATTGTTTTGGTTTTCATCTATACACCTATTTTTAATTAAAATTTTTACTTATATTTAACAAGATTTTTTTTTTAATTTAAATTCAATGATTTTTTTTGGTTTCGTTTTTGATTTTTTGTTTATGTCGGTTTCCATTTGGAATCATTTTGTTTGCTATCGTTTTCTTCTTTTTAATTTAATTTATAATTTCGAGTTTGATAAATATTTTTGTATTCATTTTTATTTCGCCTTGTGTTTATCTGTTCTCATGTGCCTTTTTTTTTTTTTTTTTGAGTTCTTACGTATCAGAATGATCATTTATGTTTCAATATAATTTACTTTATTTAACAATTCCATTTTAATTTCCGGTTCCCGTTAAATATGATTTTTTTTGTTATGTTTTGATTTATGTAAATAATATTAGTTTTCATTTAGTTTCTCTATACCGGTTTCCGTCTGGCATGTTAATTTTCGTCGATTGTTTTCATTAATTTTTTTTTCATTTTTGTGTACCTATTGCATAATGTATTTTTATTTTTATATTTCAAATTTTGTTTTCATTCCAGTTTCAGTTTGATATTATTAGTTTTGAATTTTTGTTCTATGTTTTACAAAAATTGTCATTTTCAAAATTTTGTTTTCGATATTTTTTTGGTTCTCTTTGTTTTTTTATTTATTTTAATTTGTTTCTTTAGTTAAGTAAAAATTTTCTGTTTATTTAATTGTATTTTGTTTTCATTTCTTTGGGTTCATCCTAATAATTTTTTAAATTTCTTTTGTTTTATTATTTTGGCTAAATAATTTTTAAGCTAACATATTAAAACAAAATTATTACTTGATTTTTTTGGTGTTCACAATCTATTACTGAGTTTTTTTTTTTTCTAAAATATTTGTTCCTTTTTTGTTTGTCATTAAATAATTCTTTCTTTATTTTTTGTATTTTTTTAAACAATTTTTGTTATTCTCTTTCTTTGCATCTTTATTTAGCTTTATTGAACTGAATGTTTTTTATATTTTTTTGGTTTTGTATTCAAGGACTTTTTATTTGTTTGGCTTAACACTCAATTAGTTTTTAGTTTTTTTTTTAACCGCCCGCCGCCGGTAACTTTTAATTTTTATTTCATTTCAAGGTTTTATTTAAAAAAAATTAAATCTTCACTTAAAAAAGTTTTCCTTCAAAATTTAAAATGTAGATTTGGCACACATGTTCGGCACACATGTTTACAGTTTGATTTTATTCATTATATTTTTAGTCTTTTTTTATTTTGGTACTTATTTAAAAAATTTAACAACGTGTTTATATTTTGTTTTAAATTTTCCATGTCTGCCAAATCTTAATGTTTTTCTGAATATTTTTAAAATTTTATATTTTTATTTGTATATTTTGCAAACTTTTCTATCAACTCTTTTTTTTTTTGTATTATGAACTTGCATCGTTTTCTTAAACAATACTTTTTGCCCATTAAGCAAAACTCCAAATATTACTCACAACATTCCATTATTTTAATATTTTTTTTTATGTTATCATATCATTTTGTTTTTAGTTTCATTTTTTCCAAAATTTTATTAATTTGATTTCATATTTTATTGAATTTTTTAACACCATTTTCTTGATTTTTGATTTCGTTGCCAATAAATTTATTGTCAATTTGATTGAATGACTGTTTTGCCAAAATACAAATACAGAAGTAAAATAAAATACAATTGATACAAATAACAATGCAGGACCAAAATTTCCTCCGTGTTATCACACGGTTAAAAAACAATGTTTTTTAAGAAATACAAACCAGAGCCGGCTTAAAATGCATCCCAAAAAATATCGGGCTTATTATAGTTTTCCTTAAAATCTTAAAAAAAAAAATACAACCGAGGACAAATTTAAAAAAAAAAGAACATTAAGTTGGTTCTAATAAATAACCTTTTCGATTTGAGCAGATATTCCGTTTGAACAAAAAATCCATATTTTGTTGTAACAATAGATTGAACTGTTCATCCTGAAACTATGAAATTTATTTTTCATGTAAAATACTGATATTTAAACAAACTACTGGATTTACAAAAAAAAAAATACTTTGCCTGGTATCGCATCAAATATTTGAGGTTTTTGTAGCCAAAAAATAACAATTTTTAATAACAAAAAAAACAGTAAATAATTTACATCACAGGCAACTGACTGTAAAGGATAAAATAAATATTAATAACTGTTGGATACTCAATTATTGTTTCAAATTCAACATCCTACACAATTTATATTCTTTGCAGTTTTTGTTCCTTTAAATTAAAAACAAAACATAAAATATTTAAGAAATAGAAGAAAACATTGAGTTTGCTTTGCTTAGGTTAGGTTTAATTACAAAAAAATACATAAAACTTAGGAATTAGTTAGGAAAGTAAGCATATTTTATCGCCAAGCAGAAATAAAAAGTACAAGAAATAAAATAAAAATCATCCAAAAACGATGACACAGAAGGAAATAAAAATCATAAGTTCAGGGTATGTTCTCAGGAGGAAAAAGGTAATAAAAAATTAAAATCATTAAAACTTGAATATTGTAAAATTAAACAAAAAAAATAATCATCAAGTATACTCATTAAAACAATGCATTCGCATTAATTCAATTGTTAAATAACTTTATATCACTGCCAATTTATGTTGAACATGGATTCATTGATTATTGTTACGTTATTATTTGTTAAGTTTGTTTTGTTAATTGTTAATTTTGTTGTTAAAATAATTGTTTATACAATTTTTGTTATTTATTTTTTAAGTGTTAAGTTTGTGATAATTTTTGTTGCTAAGTTTGTAAGTCAAAAACAAGAAAAAAAAACCAACAACAACAACTGAATGTGTTATTTATTTTTTGTTTTCACTCTTTGGTTAATATATTCGTTTGAGTTAAGTTTTCGTTTAATAATTTTGTTTGATTTAATTTTTCTTATAACATATTATTTTTAATAATTTTTATTAATATCATTTTGGTTTATACAAGTATTTTTTTTTTCTTTCATATAATTTTTGATCCCATTCAGTTGATTACAAATAATTACTTGTTATTGTTAATTTTCTTTTTGTTAATGTTGACTTACTAAGTTGTTATTTGTTATTTTCATTTTTGTTAAAACCCATCCATATTCCATTAAACAAAAAAAAATCATTCAAACAAATGTATCCGCAGGCATCAAATACATACATAAAATAGAACCTCTCTGCTAATCCTTAAAATTCTACAATATTATAATCTAAGAACTAAAAATTGTTAAACTGAGAACAAGAAGAAATGAATATGAAATGTCGTTTGTAAGAAGAAAAAAAAAATTAAAAAAACACTTTTACCATCTTAAAGTGATCTTAACATAAATTGTGTCATCTTAATTATAAATAAAAAAATAATTGTAAATGTAATAATAAAAATGTTTTAATGCTTTCTAACATTCCATTATTATCTTTAAAAGAATCTTGTAAAATAATAAGTTAATCCACAATAACACATTAAAAGGCGATTTAATTTTTAAGAATTATAAATTTTTGTAAAACGTTTTATTAATTAAAAGAGTGTGTACAAAAAATAAAAAAATATATAAAAATATTAAAAACTAAAATTATGGTATTTTTATTTGTATTTGAGGGAATTTTTTTTTATTTTAAGAAAACATGAAATTTTTTATTGTCCAAAGGACTAGTGCTTTACACTTTCAACATTTCACTTGTGAGTGAATTTTCAGTTTGGATAAGAAATAGCCACGCTCTGACGGCACCTGCAGGACCCTTAAGTTGTGAACACCCGTTCGATATGTTTTATAGCGATACGGAAAACCAAACCGAAAAAATTTTCAAATGGAAAATTTTGTATGTTCTGATTAGATTTTTAAGACAAATGCTACACTGATCGATGGCAATCAATGCAGAGAATTTTTTTTGTTCATAATAATTTTAATTGAACATATACTTTTTGTTAAAAATGTATTTTTTTATTTTTCTTTTATACGTATTACAGAAAAACGATAAAATACATTTTTAACAAAAAGTGCAAGTTCAATTCAAATTTTTATTTGCAAAATAAATTCTCTGAGTTGGTTGCCATCGATCAGTGTAGCATTTGTGTTTTAAATCTGATTATACTATACCAAATTTTCCATTTGAAAATTTTTTCGGTTTGGTATTCCGTATCACTATAACTGGCCCCTTAGGACTGACTAAAGAATTGTTTCATGTGATCATGTGAGGTCTAGTTTTAGGCGATCTAAGCCCAAGTACCATGATGCACTGAAGGAGTGGAAAATAAATACAATTTACTGCCAAATATGAATAAAGACGAATGTGAACAGACTTCAGGCTTTATAAAGCCTAGGCTGATTGCTCTTAGTATTAAGGTCAAAAAAGACAGTTCTTGAAAAGGTGATTGATCGGGAAAAGAAGATACTGCGGAGAACTGTTCAGTCGAGGTCACTTTGTCGCGTATAGCTGAAAGGATAAATCCTCAAGGTGTCGATAAAAGCATCATTGGGTGACCGCACATTTAAACTAGCTAAGGTCAGTCAATGCCATTCAAAATTGAGGAAAGTTTAATTTTCAACCTCATCTCTGCATAGTCGGCAGTAATCCTTTTATGAGGTATACCACCAGGGCCGCATGCTGTTTGCCACCAGACTGGCCGTGTTAGATCCAATTAAAAGGCATTTCGTTTGTTCAGACCACATCTTCCGTTCCACCTGCGATAAGATGCGGATAAAAAGTGAGAGAAAGCACTGCCCTTCAAAGTCTCTAACGAAGTGTTGACTGCTTCAAAAAATGAACTTTGAAGACTGGACCATTGCCTGGCTTGCTCAATTGCTCGCCCTTTTCCCTAAATGCCCCGAAACCCACAGCGGAGTACCGTTCAAGTCGGTGCGAGCACTTTACAAAAAAATATTATTCCATGCTCCTGTGTTTGCAAGAACTTCTGCTTGGAACACTCTTGCCAAATCTGTGAGCCGAGAGTACTTCAACACCTTAACAACATCGATACAACATTATGGTGAACATCTTTGTTTTCCCAATGTGTGCTGGAAGGTGAATCTTCTGTACAACTATCACAGATAATAGGATTTGGGTTACAGTACGGTTTTTCAGTCTAGGAACCAGCATCCCTGGTTGCATTCACTAATGTGAAGATATGTATATGGTCCACGCCACGCTAAAATTTAGGATATCAGTTAGGTAGGATCTAAGAGCTTCCGTGTTGCCTTTTTTAACCATTCCTTGAACATTTTTTACTATATTTAACTTGCCAATGCTCAAGTCTTTATTGTTCAGGCCAACGAAACTCGAGTCTTTGGTCGTACCATATGGCAATGTACTTCTCAGAAGTCATATTCGAAGGAAGGAAGAATCTAGCAAAATTCTCTAACCAATCGAATGAAGCATTGCGATTATTATTCTAAATGATGAACTTGCTCCTCATTTTAATTGGCGCCCAACGTGGGACTTTATTCTGTTTCCTATTCCTAAGCTCTTAATTTAGGAAATTCTGTAGATGTGGCTTGAATTATAAGTCACTTATGTAATTAGTTAATTACGATAATGGTGATTTGATATTGTAAATTTAAACTCATTTGAAAAGAGTGATATCTGAGCTAATTATTTCATATGTTATCAGTTTGTTTGATCCATCAATCAGAAAAAAAAACCTATCTGTTGCTTCATTATGTTTATAAGCGCATGACTTCATCCAAGCACAATCCTCATGTTCTACAAGTACACCAGACACCACCCTCTACTCCCTAGCAACATTAAAATAAGCCCTGAAAATCGAATCAAAATAAACAATACCCAAAAACGAATTCCGTTTGAAATCTTAACTTCAAATTTAATCAACAATCAGACAAATAATAACATTCATCATCTGACGACGAAGAAGAATTAACAAAAAAAAAAATGTCTGTACTTGGCAAGACGCGACCCTCTTCCAATGAAACAAGACGTCAAAAAAACGATTACTCAACTTGCGGAAGCTGCCCCGATAGAAACAACCAAAGAAGAAAATCCGAAATAGGTTACGACTCGGAATCGACTGAAGTAATCTCATCCACCGATGAAGAGGAACGTTGGAAGGATGCCGCCCGTACCGCTGAGATCCCAGCTGAGTATTTCAATATTCAAAAACTCGTCAAATACATCAAGGGTGGCAATCAAACGGCAACAATTGTTTCTTTATGCTGCCTCAAGGACTATGACTTGCAAGTGCAAATTCATCAATTTGCAATTCAAGATATCGGTGGCATTGAGGTCCTGGTAAACTTGCTCGAGTGCAACGATATGAAGTGTCGTTTGGGTGCCTTGATGATATTGGCGGAGATTTCATCAAATATTGATATAAGAAAGACCATAGTTGATTTGGGTGGAGTGCCATTGATAGTTGACATTTTAAATACTTCGGCAAAGGATTTGAAGACAATGGCAGCTGAGACATTGGGGAATATTTCAAAAGTTCGTTTGGCCAGGAAATATGTTCGGCAGAGTGGGGGCATTCCAAAATTGGTCGATTTGATGGATGTCAAGTTGGGGTAAGTTTGGTCATTTTTGATTGTTTTTTTAAGTACAGTGTTAATAGTTGAGTTGTCATTTTTTTAAATAAGAGTACTCAAAACACCACTGGAAGAACTGAGCCTAGATGAAAAGGAAAGCGTGAAAATGGCAAGCGCTGGAGCGAAAGCTTTGTGGTCCTTGGCGGACTCCAAGCATAATATTGAAATGATGAGAAAGACTGGAATAGTTCCTTTGATGGCAAGGCTATTGAAGTCGATTCATATCGAGGTTGTCATACCGATCATGGGAACGATTCAGAAATGCTCATCTCAAGTAATTTTTATTTTAATTTTTATATTTTTTATTTCCGAAGCTCGAATATTCGAGACACAATCGATCGGTGCGCCATCTGGTGGTGAATTTAGTATTATAATATTAAACAAAATTAAATTAATTAAAGAAATTTGCATGTCAAGTTGACACCATGTCCACTTATTTTTAGCCAAAGTTCCAACTGGCCATTACGACTGAGGGAATGATAGCTGACATAGTCGCCCATTTGCATTCAACTAATGTAGACCTCAAAATGCAATGCAGCATAGCTCTATACAGATGTGCTCGCGATCCAACAACCAGAGATTTAGTCCGTGAAGCAGGCGGCCTTGAGCCCCTTGTAATGATTGTCAAGGACAAAGCCAATCGGGATAACAAACCACTATTGTGTGGAGCCACTGGTGCCATATGGAAATGTGCTGCAACTGATGCGAACGTGCTAAAGTTGGACAATCTCAGAACTATCAATGTCCTTGCTCAACTTTTGAATGATGAGTCTGATGAAGTCCTCACGAACGTTGTTGGCGGCATTGCTGAATGTGTTCGTTTCAAGACCAATCGGAATGCACTACGTACTGCTGGTGGCCTCCCAAGTATCGTAGCTCTGCTGAACTCATCGCATGCTCCATTATTGGAGAATTTAGCGAAAGCACTCAAGGAGTGTGCTGAGGATAAGGAATGCATGCAAGTTCTTGAGGATCTTGATGCTGTTCGATTAATCTGGTCTCTTCTGAAGAGCACTGACAGCCGAGTGCAGGCTTTTGCAGCGTATGCAATTTGTCCTTGTGTTCAAAATGCTAGGGTAGATTTTATTTTGTATTTTGTGAAGAACAGAAGTGTGAGCGACATTTTTTTTTTTTAATTTATGCAGAACTCTGGTGAAATGGTTCGAAGTTTGGTCGGAGCGATGGAGCTGGTTGTTGGACTTCTAAACTCTAAAGACATTCTCGTCTTATCGGCCGTCTGTGCTGCTATTGCCACAATTGCCAAGGACACGACGAACTTAGCTATTTTAACTGACTTGAAAGTTATTTTCAAGCTTGCGGATTTGGGTGAGTTGGACGTTCAAATTTAGTTACGTTTTGTTTTTAATAAAATTTCTTCGACAAAGTCAACACATCTGATGACCTGCTTCGTGAGAACCTAGCAGAAGCTATTGCCAATTGCGCTGGATATGGAAACAATACCCAAGAGTTAGGTAGAATGCGTGCTGTGACACCAATAGTGGGCTACATGATAAGCAACAATCCAAAAGTGCATAGGACTTGTGCGATGGCTTTGGAGAAACTATCCGCTGATCCAAGGAACTGTATCACAATGCATCAGGTTTGATGTTTTTTTGGTGTTAAATATAATCAAGTGAGTTCTGAGATTTGATATAATTTTAGAGTGGAGTTGTGCCATTTTTGCTGGAAACACTTTCCTCAACGGATACAGACTTACAACTAGCATCGGCTGGATGTCTTCGGAATATCCGAGAACTAGCTTTGAGAGCGGAAGAATGTAAACTGAGGATTGAGGATTGATCCACAATAATAGGGACAAAAGAATTATATTGCTTTAATTTTTATTTATTTCAAAATGTAATAAATTGTTATAAAATAATTTAATTTAATAGTCAAAGAGCTATTGTACGTCTTGTTTAGACTAGCTACTTCACATACCTCTACAGAAAATAGTTTAAAGTGCTTAATCGCACAATCCTAGGGGCCAACTGAAGGGTCCAAAATCAAACTCGGACGGACTCAGCAAGCGTTTCCATCAACATACGAATTGTCACACGCGCTGTGTTAAATTACACCGTCTTGTTGAAATTGTTGTCCTTTTATCCTTTTTTTAGTGCCAAATTATTTTATCGACTGCTGGATCACAACCCTTTCAAACAACTGTTTCGCAAATTTTAAATGGATCTGGTATATCGAAACTCAAAAAACTGAAATCCTTAAAATCTAAAGCTTGAAAGTATACCTAAAATCAAAGTTGGTTGAAATCCATATTTTGAAGTTATTACGTCTTTCTGCGTAGGCCTATCTCAACATTAGCACCTGATTAACCTGGCTTTGTAGTCACTCCATACGAGAATACTATGGCTTCATTTATTTTAAATCTTTGTTGAAAATATTTTTCTTTTCACTTGCGTAAAACGTATGCATTCGAAAACAAAATTCCAAGATAGGAAAGTGGAAATAGAGAGTCGGACAATTCTGCGTGCCTATTACTGTCAGTCTGACCGTATCGACACTTCCTACCTTAATCTTAATGGTTGGGCCGGTTTTCTTCAAACCTTGATAGTGTTTTGGAATATTTTCCTCTACGTATTTTGGAATTGGCATTTTTAGTCTTATTAATTGAAAGTGCAATACACAATCAATAACGAATATATTCTTATTCTTGAAAATGGCGTCAACGATTTTAATGAAAATTTTTTCTATGGAGTTTTTAAATTCTTGGGTATGTCCTTACACCGGCACCGGCACACCGTATAGAACCGATTTACGTTAAATCTCGCTAGCGATTCTAAATTTTACTGATTTTAATGACAATTTTGCGATATAATTTGTATCTTATAGGCTGAGGTAAGCTCAAGCTCATCGGGTCCAGGATCTACTAAACTCTAGTTTACTCTTAATACTGTTCTTAACAAAACTCTTTAATATATTACATTCTCACGTTAATATAATTCCAACGATACAATTTAGAATTCTGGTTAAAAGATTACAATTCTAATACACAGGTATAATAATCTTAATCTATGTCTGACCCTATGGATACTAAACTCTCTACTGAAATAGCAGTGGACACTAAATTCTCTACTGAGTAAGCAGTGGTCACTACTTTTAAAACCTGGAAGCCCACGTCATTTCTTGGTTCTAAGCTTGTTAAAATATTAGAGTTCGGCACTGTAATCTAGATTGGTACACTGCCACGGGCGGCAACCGACTAAATTTGCACTGAATCAAATTGGTTATCTTATGCATATTTCAGATGCAAGAAAGTGGTAATAACAAAACAAACGACAAAAATGCATGGAAAATTCTATTTACTGCTAATCGCAAGTAAGTTGTAGCTGCCATTGGTTATTGTTTGTATTGATTATGGTGGTGGTAAAACTGGATTGGCTGGTATTGTTTGAAATTATATAATACGGCGCGGTAGGGGAAGATTATTTAAGCGTTTCGTTACAATTTTAATACGGAAAGTTAATATTTTATGATTTGGATTTTCTGGATTTTTGAGGACTTCTAAGTGATTCCCAAGGTTTTGGATAGTTCGCTCTGAGACTGAGACCAATAACTAAAAGCTCGTTTTCCTGCAGTTTTTTGAGAAAAATTTTGTCTGTTGTATTTTCTCTTTTTACAATTTAGAGCCTGTCTTTGGACAAGGCCCCAGGGTCTTCACAAGAAAATGTCTAACTATTCTCATAATTGATACTATGTCTTTAAGGAATTCGCACTTCATTCAAATCCGGATAGAACAAAAAATGGGCAGCACATCTCATATCCTTTTATAACATATTGGGACAAAGATTTGTATTTGTTTGTCCTAATTCACAGTCAGTTCTTGTTCGAAAACAATGAACACGAAGTAATAAAATGCACTTAAACTGGAGAAAGTTCCGTTGTATTAAAGTCAGAATATTATTTTTTAAACTATCTAACAGCGCTTTACCTTAAATAAAAATGAAGGGTAGGAACAGAAACTGCAGGAACGGTAAGATTCTAAATTTTGCGGCAGAAAGGAAAGCTTCATTTCTAGATTCCAGCTCCGGCTTTTACCGATTATGTTAAGTTGTGTGAAGTTCCAGTTTTTTTGATATTCAAGTTCAAGGCTGGTTTGAGCCGTAGCTGGTTGGGCTTTTTTTGTTGAAAATTAGGGAGACTTGGTAAAATCTATTATTACTTTAGAATTGTAATCGCACAAATGTTGGATCGAATAATTCATATAAATAGTCAATAAAAAAAACTTATCCACATTGAGACCTATTCACCTCATCTTCGAGTTTTTAGTCAAAAGGCTGCAATTAAAAATAGGTGACTCAAGACACCTCGTGGGTAGCAACACCCCCCTGTGAATAGGAATTTTTCCTTGACTCCCAGCTAAGTACATCGTACTTTGGGCGGTATTCCCAAAGTATACTATTCTCTGAGTTTTGTTCGCCTGAGACCTGATAAATATACTGGGAAAATATATTGTGCACTTCTCCTTAGCAGTACCTTTTCAAAGGTGTAACATTTGTCCGTATCCATTAACTATAAAGAAAGTTAAATTGTACCGAAGGATATTTTTTTCATTAGAATATCATACCTATGCATTACTAATTAGGACTCTTTAAAAAAAATATATAAAGTAATTTTACAAATTTCAGCTCTCATCATAATTGTTGAAGATATAAGGAGGATATAACATGCTTCAAACGCAACAATGAGGAACACATCAAATAAATTATTATGCCAAATCTTGGAACACTCATTATGCTTTTCTACTTTATGTCCATCAAGTTAAAAACATTTCCTTTCCAAGACCACTGTAACAGAGTACCTGGACATAATCCCAGTCAAAAGAGTAAAAAATTCAGTTTTCTATTTCCTCGTACATGACCATTAAACCATCCAACCATATCGATTAACTTTCATCACCATACATAGAGCTCCTAACCAGTCGACCGACCACTTCGTTTCCTTGCTGCAAGTGATTAGGGAAAAGAACATTCTACACATATACTTGAAGTCCCATTAAGCATAACTTTTACTCTGAGAAGGACCACAAAAACGGACATTACATCTTTCTCTCCTCTCTCTTTTTATTCAGTAGCAAAGCAATCCGAAAGTTAAATTCATAAATTATTCGTCACTATCAAACTCACATTAATGGATATTCGCAAATTCACGCCGGCCGTGCCATGAAGCTGGAGCATGGGCTGAATGGACATTGGACAGGACACAGGCTCAGGAAGTCTGTCCATTTGCTAGTGTCATGTTCACATCCGTAAACTGCAACTGCCGTAGTTGTAATCATCTGCAATTCCCCCTTCTTCTGATTTTCCTGATGGTTGTCCTGATCTCTCTCTCTCTCTCCCTACTTCTCTTAAACACGGAAGAAATTGTGTTCCTAATAAATAAAAAAAGGAGTCTCCTACCATTGGGTACTCTGCTCCACCCGGCCCGATGCCGCAGGCGAATGACCGCGTATTCCTGTCACTGATTTATGAACATTAAATGAGGATGAGAAATGCCTTCCCGTGAATGTCGCTGCAGAGGACGAAAGTTGGCCAACATTACGACACCACACTATCATCACTAATTCTCACACTCTTCCTGCCGATGGATGTCTCCATTGCATCGCTAGCAATAGCAAGTATAGCAAGCAGCGTAGCAAGCCAGCAACTAACTATATATGCCTCACGTCGTCGTCGCGTTGGTTGTCTTCTTGCTTTAACCCATCGACTTGGGAGTTGGTGTGATCCATAGTAATGCGATAACATCTTTGCTGTCAAGGCAAAAATTACTATGTCCCTAGAGCATCCGGCTGGAGATTCGTCTAGGGACTGGGAAAGCTGCCCGGATACCGTGGCGTTTAGACATAAATATGTTAAGTTTGACTACGAAAGAGTCAGAAAGGAGTGCAAAAGGATGATGATATACATCAGAGGGGAGGGCGGCAGGTTCTTGGGAAGGAAATTTCCTTAAAAGTCTTAGAAGAGGAGTGAGAGACGACATTTTCAATTTTAGTTTTACACTCCTTCCTCTGAGCGTTACATGTAGTATGGTTTTACTTAAGCTAGAAGTTAGAAAGGGGGGTGGAGTTAACGTGATTGGTAAAACTTCGATGGAAATTCTTTCGGTCTACAGGATTCAGGAATCAGAAAATGTGATTTAACATTGAATTATCATATTTTTTTTTGGTTATGTAAGGAATATAGAAAGGATAACGCCCGCCGCCCGTGTGAGGAAAGCTAACGAGGGAAAAGTTTTGCTTTATGCTGCTTCCCAGTGCCATTTAGGAACTCAATGTTGGGATTGAATTGAGAACGAATTTGAAGTTTTTATTGAACTTTTAGAAATTAAAAACGAATGGTTTTCATTGAATAATTGCAATTAAAAACTTTGAATAATTTTGTTTTTTATTCGAAAACCAAGAAATTTTGATATCACAATGACTTCAGTAATTTAAACACATGCAGATGGAAAATTAAGACTACATCAGCGTCCCTTTGGCATTCATTATTCAGATATCTTACGTTCAGCGTTTGATTGTGTCCCGAATTTTATTGAAATGCAAGATATTGTTGGAGAAGGTCTGCATCGCTCCCGTCCTGTCACCGTCTTTTAAGGCTCCATATTTCATAATAAGCCTTCTTGCTTCTGTATCACTCGTTTCTACCTTCTTCGCTAGCATCTTTTTGAAAGCTTTGGTCAACGAAACAGGGGTGACCGATCGACCTTGTTCGCTCTTGGAAAAAGTTTCCCAGTTAAACGTTTTGGATCTTGGATTTAACCATGGTTATTGGTTGTGCAACTCAACGGCTAGCGTTGAATTTTTTCAAAATTCCTTTTGCTTGCTTTGATTTTCTAGACAGAGCTTGGTGCTAGCATGCTGTTATAAGAATTAGTTTTGGCTTCTTGGAATGTGTTTGCTAAGAATTGCTTTCAGGTGAATATCCCATAAAATTTTCCTCAACCCACCCATCAGATACCGCCACCACCGCCATACTCCCAGCCCACCTACAACCTACCAGCCCATTTACAACCACCAAAAAAGCATCCACCATGTTTGATAATTTTTTCCTCAGCCCCCACACCAAATCCCCCAAGCAGCAACCACCCACCCCACCTACAACCAACCACCTACCATTTTTGTCAATATTTCCCTCCTACCAACCTCTAACCCCAAACGCCATCTACACACTATGTTTGTAAATTTTGTCTCACCCACTCCCAACATCCTCCTCAAAATCCACTCCACCACCAACACAACCTTCAACCACCAACCAACCACCCGGCATTTTTAACAATTTTTTTCTGATTGGTAAAAAGAAAGAAAACTTAATTCCTCTAAACTCACTCCTCAACAACCCTCAGTTCCCACCGACCCCACCTAGAAACAACAGCCAACCACCCACCATTTTTGTCAATTTCCCCCGATCGCAAACCAAACACCCACCAGTAACCACAGACCCCACCTACAACTACAACCACCCATCCACCATTTTCGTCATTTTTTTCTTCACCAACTTCCCCACACCCCACACCAACCCCCCACCAACCAAATACCATTTTAGTCAATTTTTCCCTAAAACCAGCTACCTACAATTTTTGACAATTTTTTCCACAGCCCTCCCCCTTACCAACCATCCAGCCCACCTACAACCACCAACCAACCATCTTTTCATCCCCCCCCCCCCCCCCCACATAACCCCAACTCCACTACCACCCTACCCCCTCCACCACTACCACCCCAGCATCACCAACGACCACCCAACCTACACCCACCAACTACCATCAACCACCCAACACTTTCCACTTTGAAAATTTTTATCAAGCGTCATGCCATTTTTCGTTACAATTACGATCGATTTTACTGCCAAGGTGCGCCAATGGATGTTTCACATCAAAAAATTTAAAAATGTTGAGCAAACCGTTTTTGAAAAAACCAAAAATTAAAAAAAAAATCTAACTTTTTTTTTTAAAACTAAATATTTTTTTTTTTTGAAAAATTAAAGAATTAATATTATTTTGTTTATAACAGAGCTTTCACATTGAAATTTTCATCGAAATCCGTGAAGTGGTGTACGAGAAATTTTTTTATGAAAAAACTGGTCCTGTGGGAGGTACCGTTACGTGACTTTTCCTGAAAAATTATTTCCAACCAAAACATAAAGTTTACTCAAAAAACACCATTCAGAAAGTTTTATCAAAATTGTAGGCGTTTTTGAGATAAATGAGTTTTTCATAAAAAATCATAAGGCAAGGTACCGTTAGTTTTAGAGCTAGAAAGCTTAAGCTTATTCCAAAAACTTCTTTATAGGGCATCATAATAATACAATGTACCAAGTTTAAAGCGAATCGGTCCAGCCGTTTAGGCTGTAGGTGCCGATACAGATAGACAGACATGCGGACAGACAGACAGAAAGACAGAATTGTCGGACCCACTTTTTCCGAATGTGATAGATATTTATATTTTCAAATGGATTCTTTTTTTTTGGAAGGAAGGAACTACGCGGCTTTACTTCATTTTTAGAATATTTTTTTATTAAAAGCATTATTTTATACAATTTTATATAAATTTTATTTGTTTTTTCTTAAAATTAAAAATAAATCCTGGATGAATTGTTATTCCAACCAAATTCTTGTCAAACTTATAAATTTTGCAAAAAAGTAGCTTATAAATGCTTCAAGAAAGGACAAATTTGTCGAAATTCAAATATAAATTTCGTATAATTTTTATTCTCATCCTTCTTCTGAAAAATTTTGGTCCAAATTATATCAATTGGAATCCTTTGACTCAGTCACTTGATCTTCACTTTTCGATGTTGATGTTGGAGATGTTAATTTTGATGCCGTCGGCGAATCATTTATTTGGCTGTCACCTGGCTTATCTGGATTATTGACCATGGATGTTTCGGGAATATTATTATCTCTATCGAGCAAATAACTTCCACTTAATGATGGTCGACCGCGTCCGCCACCATACGGAGAGCTATTAAGGGCGAAAGAAGATAAAACCTTTTTTTAATGTGGTTATAATTCATAAGGCTGTGCGCAGCGCGCAACAGTGTGATTAAAATAAAATTTATAAAATATTGAAAAATATTATCAGCAAACATAGGTTTATTTAAGAACATAAATCACAATATTTACTCGTTGGCGTTCATTAAGGACTTAATATCCTTTTCCTTTGGGATTTTTTTTCTTTTTCTTTTTTTATATTAAATTGCTATCTTCTGCCGCTTAAAAATGCATTATCCAAAGCATTATTTGCCCTGCTAGGCTTTGGTTGAAAAATCAGAGCCCCAATAGGAAAACACATAGGAAAAATATGCTTTTGTTCATAATTGGAATATACCCTATATAATTTTTCAAAAGTATTTTTCACCATTTCAATTTCATGGAACTTGAAGGAATTTGATAATACTGTAAAGCGTTGGATATCAATCGAATCTCGGAGCATTTTTGAAATTTTACGAAGCTGCGGATTGGGGCTAGAGACATAGACCTTATCTGTTGTTAGGCTCAGTGAAGTTTTTTGGTACCATTTTTCAGAAAGCCTTCTACCAATTTCTATTAATATCACATTGTTGGGTGGGAATATTTGTAGATAAAGATCAGGAGAACCGCGTCACATTATTATTATTTGTTGTTAGGAAGAGCTTATACATACAGCTCAGGCACTGCGGTATCTCGAAGATTCCTATTGTGCCAACCCATGTGAGATTTTAGAGCAGTTCTGTTGCTCCAGACATCAGAGACCAGAACTTTAAGATATTCTGTGGATGGAAGAATTTGAGTTTTTCCAAGGGAACAATCCCAACACCAAGTGTCTGAGGCGGAGGAGTGCTGGGCATTATGTGGGGATATGCAGAGATGTTTCTTCACTTTCGAGGCATAGACGGCAAACGGAGTCTATTGCTAGTCTCATGTTGTGAAGCTGTTTTTGCAGAGGACAATGTCCGGTTATGATTCCAGTCACTGTTTTGGGAGTTTTCCTATCTAGGTTGAGTAGGAATTTTGAGATTTGTATGAATATTCTGGTACAAATTGTTTAGAACAGTTTTGACCAGGAGTTGTTTGCCAAGCTGCATTGGATTCCATGAGTAGAATGTTCTTGGCAGTCTTTTTGAAGTAATTTTTATTTACTCCGCAGAAGGGTTCAAGGCCGATCAATGGCAATGAGGCGCCCTTTTTGGCCAGGGTGTCGGCCCTTTCATTAACATCGTACCTTTTATGTGCCGGGATTCAATGGAGAATAACAAAATTGAACCTTGCAAGTTCAGTGAGTATAAAGACATGCTCTTGAACTAGCTTAGATCTTATGACAGGCGAAGCCAGAGCTTTTAAGGCAGCCTGGCTGTCTGAAGCAAAGATCTCTGCCTGAAATATGGACGAATGAACCCCAAGCCTGACTTAGAAGTTCGCACATGGTGATTCCCTAAAAATACCGGAACCAGTACCTGTTTCCATTTTTGAGCCATCCGTATACTAGACCAGGTTTTCGGTAGAAGGGTGTGGTTTAAGTTTTCAAAGTCTTCCTTGGGGGGATGACTATAGAGAAATTCTGTGTGAAATTATGTGTGGGGATTGTGACATCCAGACACATGCTGAATTCCTTAAAATTTTCCAAGCTGCTGAGAAGCGATAGGTGGCCCCTTGAGTTTGGGTTGGAGGTTATCTACATACTCTTGGTGGAAGAGACAATGTAAGCTCAGTCTTGCTTCCATTCTTATGAATATAGGTAGATTGGAGGTAATCCCAAAATTACATTAAGTGCAGAGGTAGTTGTGGTCCGTTATACATGTCGTTGCAAATCGTTGTATTTTTTACTAGCTTCTTTATAACAAAGACACCAAATATAGATAAGCAGAATTTAGTGCGTCTTCTATTCTTTGCGTGTGGTTGAATAAGTAAAGACACAGATTTCATATTTCTACGTGCTGAGTGGTGTTGGCAGTATAGAAAGAAAATACTAAACTTCGACTGTCTGTGTTTTTGAATATAACCAGAAAATCTGCTGATATGTAAAGGTTGTTTTTAAGACGTATAAGACTTTGGCAGCCATTTTGTCATCTGACATGTGAGATTGTGATTGTTTTGGCATTTTAGCATGAATCGACTGACGGACGCCTGGACAACTCGATTTTCACAAAAACAAGAAGACCGTTACAGTCAAAGTAGAACGTTATGGCACCATGCAACATGTCACACATTTCGTGCTACAAATGATTATTAGTTGAAGGAAACGTTTAGTGAGCGCATACTTTCGCGTTTTGTTCCTGTGAGTTGGCATCCAAGATCGTGCGATTTAGCAACGCGATTATTTTCTGTGTGGGTGTGTGGAGTCGCTTATGTACACTGATAAGCCAGAGATGACAGACTACGACCCCAAATGCTGCAAATAGTGATCGAATATTGAACTTTGGAATATCTTATCTGTACTGTTCTTACTGGCATCACGGCAGAGAACTGTGTGCACGCTTGGCAATGTTAGCAGGTATTTGAGCAGATGGTTCAGCAGGAAAAGTTTTGTAAGCTGTGGTTATATCACGGCACCATTTTCTTGAGGGCATTTGTAATGCTCCCCATAACATACTCTTCCAACCTTTCGTTTCTTCTCCCATTTCGGTCTAAACGAACGCAAAAGCTTTATATTTTTAAGCGAAAAAAGGCCGAACAGAATTATGGAAAAGTATCTAAAACTGCCGGTATGTATTAAGATCATTGCTTGATTCGAATTTATTTTTTATTGTGCCCTGTTTCAATCAAAACGCCGTTATTTAAAGAGCCGCCGAAAAACTCATTGAGTTTTATTACCTTGACTTCCAAAAAAAATGGAACAAATCACTCACCTGTCCCCCAGATATGTCGATTGGAACCCAATAAAATAATTTACGAACAAATATTGTTAATATTCTTAAAAGGAAAACAAAATTTGTCAAGTTGTTATTGGAAATTCTCGTCTCATTTGCCACCTCATTTGTCACGAGTACTGAAGTGTGAGGGGGATATTCTATAGTTGACATCATCGATGGGAAAGGCATTCGCAGTTTCAGCCAATATTAATGGCATTTCAATCTTTACCTCTAACCATATAGTCGATTGTCTTACTCTGTGCGACGATGAATTTAACAAATCTAAATTACCCTATGACCAATACTCATAGATACGACTTAACACGAAAAAAATAGGACAAACAAAAAATGAATCTAAAAAATACACTAGAAATGCAAAGTAGAAGCTCAAAGCACCAAGGTGCTCCTTCGGTAGGAATTAAAAAGAAAGAAGAACATAAAAACCTCCATCCGTCGTAAAATTTCCTATGCAGCTTACCTCTGATTATCCTTATCCCTATTGCCTCCTTTATAGCTGGCATCCTTCTCCCTGTCATTAACATAACTCCAGCTACCGCCTGTATATCCGTTATTATTATCACCGCCACCACCACCACTGGCACCTCTGCCGCCATTCCTGTTTCCGCCGCCGCCGCCACCGCCATCACCACCGGATCCAGATCCGTGGACGTCATCTTCTCTCGGTCGGTTGCCATAATCCGAGCCAGATGCAGAAGAACCCGACGACGACGACGATGGTGATGACGAGGACGATCCCGGCCTAGCGTCTGGATAACCATGATGGGAATTTGATGGACGAGATTGTTCGTGGGGATCTCTTGGCAGGTAAGTTGGACCTGGTGTCGATGGTCCCGGTCCTATTCCTGGTCCGGTTCCTGGTCCTAAGGGACGCGCTGAAGGACCATAGGGCGGCGGGGGTTCGTAGTAATCATTTGGTCTTTCGTTGGCGAAATAATAGCCACGGCCAGAGTTATCGAAGCCTGATTGTCCCCTGCTTAACATTCCCCAGAGAAGATACACAGAGAATTGGGAGCAGGATTGTTTTTTTTTGCAGAAAGATAGAATGTTTTGATAATGTGCGGTGCGGGGTTCGAGAAATATAGTGTTTTGGCCGTGACGATGTTGATTGCGGTTTTGGTTGGTGTTTTCATGGTGCATTCGTTTGAAAATCGTTCCCGGAAAAGGGAAGAGGCAAGAACATCGTGAGTTTTGTGTTTTTGTTTGAACATAATTTGCAGTGTATTTTGTTTATGTTTTTTTTTTTATTTTGTATTGGAAGTGTTTATATTTGTTTGTGTGTTTTTGTTGTTGGTGTTGGCCCATATAAAGTTGTAGTGTTTGGAATCCCCATTTTGTTGTGCAAAATATGAAAATATACAGAAAGAACAATTAAATGGTGAGATATTAGAAGGTGGACAAAAATATTTTTAATGAAATGGTTGTTCTTAGATTATATGGAAGAATTGAAATAAAATATTTAATGGCTTAAAATTTACAAAATAAAGTTTTAATAAAGGCGGCTTTTGAGTTTGTTGGGGGCGGCTTTGGGTTAGTACACTCCCAAGAAATCCCATTGTTAATCTAGATCAAGATGATTTAAACTTAGTATACACTATATAATCTGTCATCCAAGCTCCAAGGGTAAGCAAAAGTCCTGTCATTTTTGTTCAACAACATGAACATCTATTTACCAAAGGTAGGGTATATTTAAAAAATGTTCTTATAAAATTTCTGTGTATGAAGTTTTCCCATACGCCTTCTTTAAGGGGCGTCATTTTGATGAACTAAACTTAAGTAGGTACAATTATTGCTTAAGAATAAACTCGATTTATTTGTAATTTTACAAACAAAATTTTAAACAATGTTTTAAAAAACGCCCACCTTTGAGGGGCGTTTCTTTTAGAGTGCATTTTTGAAGTAAGAAGATTGAAAACTGGCCAAAGCTTTTTATTTTTATAATCGACTTTATATTTCCTTTATTAACTTTTATTTTTTATGAAAAAACTATTTAAGACTTTTGGTGTGCATGACACACCCATTTAAGGCGTGAATTTAAAAATAAAATTTGGTATCAAACGACTTGTCACCAACGAGCTTAAAGTTTTTTAATTAAAAGATGTTTGTAGGTAATCATATCAGCTCGCTCTGGAGTCTACATCACTTTCGAGGAAACGAAGAGATCAGTTAATTGTTAGGAAGAAATTGTCGAAACCACCACAGTTGGCTTTTTCGTATTGCCTCGTATTTGCTGAAATGATACTATGATCCGACGCTCCGAGAGGCGAGAATATGTACCATATTAATGGTAATGTATATATTTAGCAGTCTTGGTATATCTTCCTCCGGGTGTTGTCTAATTCGCCCGTAACACCGATGATTTCAGTGTGAGGATAATGAAAAAAACAATTCTTTGCATGAAAACATCGTAGCGCATCGTAAAAATTAGTAAAAAGTCGAGTTCTTGTCCAGCCTCGGTATTCTGTGAATGAAACAAGTATATGGATGATATCTAACAACTTCCTGAATGGCTGCCATCAGTAACTTAATATAACGGTTTAACTGGTTCCATCCGGTAAAAAGTTATAGGACAAATCTCTTTTTAATTAAAAATGCCCTACCAAACAGTCACTTTTAGAGAATACAATCGTTCTTATTGGATTTCATGTTTGTCCTCTGTGCTCCAGAAATGAAAAATTTCACTCAAGTGAAAATAGGCTTCGACGCTCATTATCTTCTTGCGACACGAGGAAAGTGACGACGACATTCAGCAACAATATATTTTCAAGTTCTTCATCAAGTAAGTACTACTATAGCTTGTTGTCAACTAATTCTCGGAGATGTCAAAGCAAAAGTAAAATGACATTTGACGCCATTTGCCAAAAATTAAGGCACACTCACATTGCCTTTTTTCGTAATCAACCAAACTTAATGTTTTTGTTGAATGGTTACTATCACCACCATGTCAATATGGATTTCGTATGTGAAAAAAAGGATACACGTGCCATCTTTGCCATCTTCAGACTTGAAATATATGTGTCTCTCTGGTGCAATTAATCCGAGCTATATTTTTAACCTTCAAACTGACGTCTACCTAAACCTTTTTAGACTATTGTGACCTTTATCAGTCTCAGGAGTATCACAATGATAAAATTGGAAAAATTCGGACTGAGCCCTTGAGTGCAATCCTTGAAATTTTAATTTGTAACGTAAATAAGAATTAATTTATTGGAATAAGTTAACTTTTAATGAACTAAATATTTGTAAATACATATACATATTTATTATTGTCTGCTGTGGACCTATGTATACTCTCAGACTATCAATATCCGCCATGCCACCATTCGTTGTGTCAAAACAAACAAGATGTCAATCGTGCTGACACATTGTACCGCATCCTACATACATACTTGCATACACATACATTACATTTATGCCAAACAAACACATACGCATAGGTACCTACCTAATCCTTGGGAATTTCTCATTTTATTCATTTTAGCACCTCACCACGTCAAAGTGAAATAAACATTAAATTTTGACACATCAAAAGGGTTAAACCTACAATTTTCAAAACCAAGACATGGTGTGGTAAATTTAGTGTTTATATGGGTAGGGTACTAGTAGATATGTCTCCATTTTCCCCGAACAGAATCCTTAATCTTCTGTGTCACTTAAACAATGTGTGTTTGTGGTGTCATGTCGTCGGCATTTAGTTCGCGCTTAATCCAAATGTGTACAAGAGCATGAACTGTCACCACTCACAAAAATAAGGATTACAAGCAACACAAATACGAGCACACATATGAATAGGTCGTATAATGTTTATAGCAACAAAATTTTTAAATTCCCCAAATGAGAAACCCACTTAAAAGAGGATTGAGATAAATACAAAACCAAGGAAGAAGGAACACAGCCAGCCAGACCCACATTTGAATCACATATAAATCCACGTTTCCATTTCCACAACAAATCATTTCGCATTCATCTACATAATCCAGGTGATATGTTGTCTGCCTCCCTAAGAGACTATGCTATATGTATATAGCATCAGTTCTAGTATAGTTCCACCATTCCATCACCATCAGACAGCAACATTAAAGAGGCCGTTTTGTATACTCCTCTCCTATATCCTACACCTGCTAATCCCAGGACATAACATAATCCAAGAGAGTACACATGCATGCCGGAGTGTAGAAATGAAGAAAAAAAAAATTTCTAACAACCAAATGAGGAAAGCAGGCTAATAATATGAAGGAGTGTGTGTTTGTTGAAATGTACATAAATATATGGTATAGGGACGTACTAATAAACTTTACAGTGCTGTGTAAAAATTAAAAAAAAAAAAATATTTCTTATAATTTTAAATGTAAACAAATAGTTTCAATCAACTGACAGTAGTTATAAGAGTCCTAAGCGTCTCTTATGGAATATTTCATATTCACATTTTAAAGTCCAAAACCGAAACAACTAGTTGTTTCACAGCTTTGAAGTTCAAATAAAATGCATTTAGTACTTCCATAAATTCGAATGTAATGACAATCACAGAAGGCCTTACAGAATCAGAAGTTAAAACTTCGTTAATAGCTTTTTACGGAAGTCGAATGGAGATTTCGGAACTTTGAAGAGAACAATTATAATCTTAACTTCTATATAGTCACTTTAGCAATTTGGTTCCGGCTTGGTTTCACAATCTGAAAATTTTTTGAATTATCAAAAGTTTGTTCAGGTTAATCTTACTCAAAACTTTAAGACGTGGTGCCAATCTATCATGTTAACTCTTCAACATTCTTCTTCAAGCTATGGAATGGCTTTTAAAAAGTCAACTCAATTATACTTGCTTATGCTGCAGCTGTTAATGCCGCCTGGCCTGGGTGAACATGAAGGCCAGACCAAGTATAGGAATGTCCCAGTCCCATAAAGGGAGACTAATAATACTTTGAACTAGTCCAATATTTCTCAATTGAGCGTGGAAGATGAAGTTTTTCGTCAAAAAAATTAAATCAGCGACTGCAATAGTGGGTCACTAGGATTATCAAGATATGGACGAGCGCACCGTCTTAAAAGGAATACCGAATATAGAGCGTGATCAACTGGAAAGTGGCCAATTTGGTGTGCCATACTGGAGGCACTGCTTTGGGGGGCATATTGGTTAAAGCCATTCTTCAAACGGAATGTAATCACAACTTCGAAACAAAAAGAAACTAGAAAATATTTATGCTTTGAAGATTGGAAAACCCACGGTTGATTTGAGACGAGTCTCTGAAACTGTCTTTATCGAAATTCTTTGAAAACAGAATCATTTTCTGATCTTTACTTCCAAAATCTGATTTCAAAATTAAGCTAAGAATATATTTCTATTAAGCTACGTGTAGGTACGCGATTGCCAATGCCAGGTCTGACAATCATTGTCTAAAAATTAGCTGAAATTTAAATTTGTGTTACACAGTTTGCAGAAAATCTACAAATGTCTGCAAATCTGTTGCAAAATATTTGGCTGACAACGTCGACAATCTAGTTTGGCCAAATAGCTGACAATAGATTTGCAAACATTTTTTGTAGATTTTCTGCCAACCGTGTGCATACCAAAAAAATATAAAAAAAATATCTTCGTGCGACCATTCTTTTTTCACCTTCTTACTCAAAAGTTTGAATTTATTCATTAACAGACATTTGCAGAAACGTCAGAAAATGAAAAAAAAAAATGGTGATCTCCCAATGAATTTTGTTTACACACGATTGTCACATCTACAAATTATTTTTTGTTTTCAAAATGATTGATGACCAAATTTGTCTGCAAATTAATTTGGTGTGTAGGTACACGATTGTCAGCCATTCGAGACAAATTTTTCACTGACAGATCCGGCAATATTTGCAGACCTGGCAATCGTGTACACGTAGCCTTACGCTAAGGTTTTATTTTGCTTTCCAGTTCCTATTCTTATTCCCCAAATCTGAAGCCAATTTTCAAAGTTTCTGGCATACTTCCAATTTTTAATTTAATTTTGAACCAAACAAAATTCTGTCATAATTTCTGCAATTTGGAACGAGCCACTGAAAGGACTTGAGTCAGAGAAGCAAGTAATTTTCTAGAAACTGGAAGAATTTTTCAAGACAGAAGACGAGCTCACAGTAAAAAAAAATGTTTTTGTTCTAAAATCGGTGCTGAAATTTTTACACATCACTGTATTTAATCAAGTTTGTTCCTCCTCCTCACTCTGAGTCTACTTAAGAACAGTTTGCAAATTTTCATTACGCTCATCCGTAATGGCACTTAAAGCTTCCTCAACGACTAAATTTTTTTTTCGTCCTGTATGTAGGTATTGAAAAGTGGAGCAGGTACCTCTGCTCCAGTGATTCCATTCCTTATGGTTTTTTTTTGTCTTTTGTTGTGTTCGTTCTTAAATTGTGTTTGTAAAAAATGCCTTCATTCTGAAAACGTACACTGGTCGAATCCTGTGGGATTTTGTATGGGATACGTGAAAAAAAACTACCGAACAAAACTCCATCCGAAAACGGGTTTCTGAGCGAAAAAGGAAGTGTAAAATAGAAAAACCGCTCAACACCATCGGCAGTGGTATAGGTATAGGTAGAGGTACATCGAGTGGGTGTATAGCAGAAGAATGCTAGGATATTTATACAGGATTGTGATTGTGTATATGTTTGAACGTACATAAATACGGAACGAATGAGTTGTGCGGGTGAAATGCAAAGTTTTCTGTTGGTGGTTTTTCGAATTTGAATTCTTTTCGCTTACAGTGTCGCATGTGGGAAATGAACAGCATGCAACAAAACCCAACAACGAATGAACAAACGAACAGGACGAATGAAAGGATATTTGTGTAATGCAAGAATTGTATCCCAAAAGAAAAAATTCAAACAGGATTAGTCCAATACGGGCACAGTCTAAGAAGTCTGTTTTTAATCTTTAGAGAAGGAACATCGCATGTATTTCGAGAAAGATATTTTGATGCAGATATGCGATTTCGATATTTTTTGTTTTTGAAGACTTGTGGGATTGAAATGGGAGAATGGGAAGAAAAGTTTTAGAATCCATAGAAAATTTCTAAATTTCAAAACTAGGATTGGGTGTCTAAAAAATTCACTCTTTCGTTTGGTCCATCTTTTAAAGAAGACAAGTAATTTATCCTTAAGGATTAAAATTTTTGGAAGCATAGAATTTTGAAAATTAAAGTAAATCAATTCAGAGTATTAAACTTAAGCAATTTCCTACGGTTAATTGAGCAATGAGGGTATGTAATCTTCCAGACCCACTTGGGACTGTAGTTTTTAAAATGGTATTGATATAAAAGTTATTGGAAGTTTCCTCTCCGAAATTTGTTTCTTGTTGATTGAAGCTGCATATAGCATAGAGCCACAACCAGATCATTCCTTATATATCTGTATTTTTTGTACGATATCCCAGCTGCGACCAACTCTTCAAATTCTGGGACCCGCAGTTCCTTCAATATTTTGATTACACCTTTATGGTTCCCCTTAAAGCAATAACTTCTTGTGTCATAGGGCTCAATAAATAATATTATTACAGCGACATATGCGTGGTCAAAAAACTCGCTCCAGCTCGTACAGTCTACAATGCCAGCCGTGCCAGAGGGTTTCAGAACCAAATGTAAACTCCGCCTTCATTAGACTGACGGACGAGGTAGAGTAAGACCTCAAATAATTTGAAGTGTGGAATTAAAGACGTAGGGCTAAAGATCGAGGAGGCTAGAAGGACATATTAAATCAGGTTCAGGAGCACCACGCTTCGAAGAGTCATCAATCGACGCTGGCCATTAATTTGAATAATTTTGAACTTTGCACTACCCAAGGCACTGTAGGAAATAAAACTCGTCATTCACAAATTTCTCGTAGCAGCGTGATTATTTTTATAAAGCTACGTACCTACAGACGATTTTAAGATATGACAATGTTGTCAGATCTGTCAGTGAAAAATTGTCTTACTTGCTACTGTCAGCTCATTGGCAGGTCATAGTCAGAGCCTTGGTAGACCTGACAATCGTCTGTTCATATTTCAACTTTAAAAGTAATATTTTTCAATCTAAGATTTTGACAATTCAGCATATTTACATATATATGTATGTATGAATTCGAAATTTCTTTATTAAAGATTTTGGTCTTTTAGTATCGCTGCCTTAAATAAATTTGAGTCAGTCACAGTCACCCAACTGAAATAATGCACTTCAGCTACTTCATTTACAAGACCCTACGTTTCCTCGTTATCGTTTGGACATAACTTAAATACTTAATGGATTTCTTCGATATTGCTTTAAAATGTTGAACAGCTTTTATTTTGGCTAAGCCACAAGCCAACAAATCGATTTTGCATTATGTCCCTTAAAAAATTTCAGAAAAATTGAATGCAATTTTATGGCAAATTTGGACCCAAACAACCACGCCCCCATTTTTTTTTTTTTTTTTAATTTTATGCGGACTTAAGAGATGTGTTCAGTAAAAGCTGTTATACTTCAACTTCAACATTGTCTTAGAATAATGACTGAAATCTTTGATACAAAAAAAAAATTATTTCACACAGGAAGCATGATAGATTCCAACCAATGTCACAGAAACAGAATTTGTAGGAAGGAAAATATAAGTACCTACGGTGAATTTTTGATTTTAATCTATTAGAACCCTACAAATTGTAGGTTAGAAATTCTGCTGGAAGTCACTAAAAAGCCGCTTTAAATAAGAGGAGTCGAATTTGGTTAACACTGTTGGCCGATGTGTGTACGGCTTAGGTACAGTCTTCCCGTTCGTTCAAAATCTCTTTACCCATCAATGCCATTTACTTCGACTTCTTCAAAAAATCCTATAAATAACCGTTATTAAGGCTGACAGGCTGACATACCCTTCAAATCAAAAGATCAATATTCCCAGTTTGCATACATCAAAGTTTTAAAGAGAGCAGAAATAAAACTCCACAGGCTTATAGAATGTTCATTTAAATGTGTTATTTCTTTTTTCAATAACAGTAGTTCATTCAGAAACTAAATTCATAAACACTTTTCTTCTTGAAAATATACATTTCCAACAATTAAATTGTTAGTATTAGATATTTTTTTGTATAATACTTATAAAGCTAATTCACCATTAGCGCCGACCTTGATACCATCTTTGTTAACACCTGCACCTACATTGGCTACTCCGCTGATTCCTGCAACACTTCCTGCAGCTCCTGCATCAACGTTTGCTCCATGTTGGTTAATACTTGCTACTCCTAAGACTGTTCCTCCTACGAGTCCTCCAACTTGTCCTTCGAGTTGACCAGTAGCTCCTCCTAAGATACTTCCGGCAGAAGTAAATGCAACAAGTGCGACCAAAACAATGATTGTGAGTTTGAACATTTTGATTGAAGTTTTTTTTTTTTTTTTTTGTCAAATCAAAGAGCTAACTTTTGTTATGGAAAGTAGAGAACTGATAAATTCTTAACAAAATCTCCCTCCTTTTATACTAACTTGACAAATTCATTTAGATGTTACGTAAGATCTATTCGTATCGTAGCATTATGAAAAAGCTGTGAAACGTTTTGGATTAACTTATTTACTCCTCTTGCAGAAACATTTGATTAAACATTTTTGAATAATTAAAGTAGAGTAATTAATGTGGTACATATTTACCAACCTTATGATTTTTTTCGCGCATGTGTTTCTTCAGCCAAACATTAGATATTTTAGATAAGATAAAAAAAGAGATGTCATAGTAGCAAATAATCATAAAAGATACGAATATTTATTTTCTTTCGCCAAAAGTAGTTGTTAAATAAATTTTAAATAAATTTTAAACACACGTTTGATAAATTTTACTCTTTAATGCTAAAAGTTCTGGAAACATTTTACCACGTCACAATGAACAGAGCTATACATATTCCTAGCCTCATTTTTATCTATAATAAAAGACATTTTCAGAAGATTCAATTATTTCTACTCTGGCCAATGTTTGTATGTCCTCTGGACTCGTTTTAAACTATGCTAGAAACTTCAAATAGTCTGCAGTTTTGTAGGATGAAATAGCTCAGGTACAGGTTGTGAGTTTATTGGCGCTAGAACTTACTGAAATTGCGACAACAGACTACCGCACTCACCGAAAGATCACCCTTCACCGGTCATAAGGATTTAGTACCTATATCAAATAAGTTTTCTGTATTTGTTCTATGAGGCAAGTAGGTGTATTGGTTGGTACAGCAAAATAAATAATAGTTTTAATTTAATAAAGGCTAAAAAAAAACTTAAAAACAAGCTGAAATGAACTATAACCACTTATGCCAACCCCGCGGAATAACCTTCAACAGAAGTTATCTATTCTGTTTATGTTGGCTTGATATAGTATAGCAATTCGTTTCTTATTTGAAACGGGGCACATTGAAACACAAATGGCAGTCATAGGAAATCATTGGCCGTGTGCAGGAAATCACCTTTATCCCGCTTTTCAGACGCGACTACTATAAAACGACCCTTTGGGCAGAGATGGTGCTCCCCTATAGCTCTAGACAGAGCAGTATATACAAAAACATATGTGGGTTCAAATATACATAACTAGCCTTACCTGGCGTACGTTGTTACGCCCTTTCTCGATTTTTTTCTTATTATTTCATTTATCTACTCCTCTTATGCTTATACAAAAATTGAAAAATGTCTGTTTCTTATATATGAACGTAAAATTCCATGCGATGATAAAATACCAACGCCATCTATCGGCAGCGGGTCAGATCGCTCTATAAATCTTCCTTATGACTTGTAGAATAAATTGCTTTCAGCACTCAAGGGGGTTGTGTGCATAGTTTTCGAGACTGTAAGAGAATTATAACGGCTTCGCGACTTTAAGACCCGTCCAGTACACTACAAGGTCACCGGCTAATGCAATCGTGTGACTAGGACCGTTCCTTGCCTTAGGAGAAATTTTGTTCCGAATAGGACAAAAAGTGTGAAACCAAAAGAGAATTTATGGTTCGACTTGAGCTGTAAAGAAGCTATCGAGGTAAGAGAATTTAGTTTCCGATGTTACAAAGCCAACCCTTTTGAGGAAAAACGGAATAATTTCAAACAAGCAAGAAATACAAGTTTTTACATGAACAAAAATTAAGGCAAAAACTACCAAAATGTCCCAAAGGTTGGAACTTCGTTCACGGTTCCGACGCACGTCGATAACGACACTCCTGTGGTAAGCTCTCAAGCAAAGGCTGACTTATTTGCAGCAAAGTTCGCTGCCAATTCGACACTACCACAGAGTGACATGACTATCCTCCTGTTCTTTAGAGCGTAAATGGTTTTATGGGACAAATCTCCTTTCGCATTCGTTCAGTGGCAAGAATTCTTAAAGATCTCGATAAACAGAAATCCGTTGGCCTCTGGATAGTATCTTCCCAATATTTCTGAAGAGGTGTACTTCCATGCTGGTAAAATCACGGCGTTAGCTTTAACATCTGTCCTACTCTACAGGTCTCTTTCCGAGTGGATGGAAAACAGCATTTGTCCAGACCGTTCCAAAAAAGGCGTTTCTTCGTCCCCCTCAAAATACCGACCAATTGCACTTACGTGACTTCTTTTCAAAGTTATGGAAACCCTGACAAATTTGCAGTACGGATTTCGTAGCAATAGGTCCACTGGTGATATGATTGTATATCTCACCGAACAGTGGAACCAATCTTTACATCGTTTTGGAGAAAGTAAGATTATTGCGCTCGATATTTCAAAAGTATTTGATAGAGTCTGGCACCAGGCTCTCTTATCGAAAATGCGTGCATTTGGCATCGATGAACCCCTTCTTCGACGTATTAGAAATTACCTTTCGGACCGTTCAATTTGCGTTGTTTTGGACGGTTTTCAGTCTGCTACCAAAAAAAAAATGCTGGTGTGCCCCAAGGCTCTGTTCTGTCTCCGACACTCTTTCTTATCTTTATTAATGATCTTTTGTCTAGTACTTCTAACCCAGAACGCACTAAATTGTTTTGCTGACGACAGTACTCTCAGCTTCTCATACTCTTTTCCATGTTCTTCGGATGTGGAACTGCAAGGGCAGCGTATGATGAGCTCATTGAATTCCGATCTGGGGAACTGTCAACCGAGTGGAATTTATTTGCTTCAAAAACGCAATGAGATCTTCTGTCATTAAAGCATAACCTACCCCCTATGCCACTATCCATGAGTGGCACTTGCATTGAGGAAACCGATCAGCTTTGCGTTCTAGGTATGTGTATTACAAACCACCTCTTGTGGAATGATCACATATTTGACGTCGCCAAAAATGCCGCAAAATGCTTAGGTTTCTTAAGTTGATGTAAGAAATATTCCCCCCTTCTGATTTGGCTACAATCTACAAGTCATACAATAGCCCGGAACTTGAGTATAATTCTCAAATCTGAGCAGGTGCTCCTGTCACTCACTTGCACCTTCTGGATAGGATTCAAAAAAGAGCCTTAAAACTTTCTTATAGGTGAAAGAACCCTTACCGAAACATTTGTTTTACTCGAACATCGTCGTAATGTCTCTTGCCTCACGTTGTTATATCGCTACTTGCTATAAACAGTGCTCCAGCGAAATAGACAGATGCATTCCTACCCTGAAGTTATTTCCCTTTAACACTCGCACCACTAGGAATGCCCATCAATTTACCCTTGAGCCTGCCCGGCTCAAATTTTCCCTCCCATTGTGATCTACAGACATTCAAAACCAATGTGCATATCAGTATCTCATTTCATTCATTTCATTTCATTTTATTATTAAAAAGCGAGCGTACAAGTAAGACTTACATCTTTTATAGTACTTAACAATAATTGGATAAATAGCAATAAATTACTTAATCTAAATAATGAAAGGCAAAAAAGAGAGGGAGAGAGAACTGAAAATAGAAATTAGCTACATATAAATACTCAGTATACATAGAGAGTATTGGCATTGAATTTATGTTTTTAAAAATAAAAATAAAAAATTAAAAATACATATATTTAATTGATATACATATGTACATACATAGATAGAAATCTTTAAGAAAATGCTGTTAAGAGTCCCGAAGAAAATGAACAGAAATTGCATTTTTAAAATTTGCTACACTAATTATTTTCTTGATATACATGGGGAGAGAGTTCCATAACTTTATTGCATAGATCATAAAGAGCCGCGAAGAGTTTAAGAAGTTAAAATTTGGTACCATAAGCGTAACAGTTCTATTGGATTGAGCGAATCTAAGTTTTTCATAAATATAAGGAGGTGTTTTACTTTGAATAACTTTGTGCAAAAACATACAGCACCTTGCATCAAGATATTGCTGAAGGGAACATCCAAGGATAAGCCGATGATAATGAGATATGTGTTCGTATTCGTATCTCCGGAGTCCATATATGTACGTATCATTAAAAGCAACAAGAAGTTTGTGTTGGGAGTGGGAATCAGGTTTGCAATACACCGTACAACCATAGGTTATTAAAGGTAAAAGCAAGGCTTTGACAAGTCTCAGCTTGGTATTAATTGGAGTTATGGTAGAAAAAAGCCACAGTTTACGCAGTCCAGCGTATATTCTTCCTACTACATAATTTGCATGGTTTTCGGCTGAAAGTGACTTATTTATTTTAATACCCAGACTGGTTACAGTTTCCACAAAAACAAGCTGAGATCGAGATAGATAAATTGGAGACAGAGATGAGGTATCAAAATGTTTTTTAGATATCGCAATTAGTTGGGACTTGGACGGGCTAAGTGTAAGACTATTTTGGAGCGACCATAATCATATATTGCGGTTAGATCTTCATTTAATCTACATACCAAATCTTCCTGCAAGCCAATGGGGCGTGATATATAAACTTGTACATCATCTGCATAAAGATGCACCATTACATTTGAACAAGATTTTGGAAGGTCATTTATGTAGATGCAGAACAGTATCGGTCCCAAAATAGAACCTTGCGGTTCACCCATTTGCAAATTCAAAAACTCTGATTGCAAATCACCTAATTTAACTCTTTGGCTACGGTTAGAGAGATAATTTTTAACAAGGGATACAGCTCTGTCATGGAATCCAAAATAATATTTTAGTTTTTTGCATAATATGTCATGATTAACCTTGTCAAAAGCCTTTGAAAAATCTAGTAGACAGAGTTTAGTCACATAGTCAAGGTCATATTGCACCCTTATATCATCCAGCACCTTAATCATAGCTGTTTGACAACTATGATGTGGACGAAAACCAGACTGTAATGGTGACAATAATTTACAATTATTGAGGTAATCAGATATCTGTGAGGCTAGAATTTTCTCAAAGACCTTCGAAAGACAGGGAAGAATGCTAATAGGAGGGAAATCCGAGCAAGAGCTGGCATTCGATTTTTTGGCTACAGGAATAACCTTAGCTCTTTTCCAGCTCTCAGGAAACGATGAGGAGATTATGCAAAAATTAATCAAGTGTGTCAAAGCACTTAAAATATGTGGCAAGATTATTTTTTTTATCTCCTATCCATTTTAACAACCCCTTGAGTGCGCGTAAATTATAAAAAAAAGTGCGTGCGTACAAAGTGCACATGTCAGAAGTGAAACTTATTGTTGCAAACTAAGTTTTATTTTTTTTGCACCGCATCAACCGACCAGTGCAGCTTTTTAAGGCCGCTTACCCGCCTAACACATTTAATATTATGCACATCACATTTTTCATATCAACCTTCCAGCGCTCATTTAACCACATACCAAGTCACATCCCTGCTACCCGCCAATCTATTTAAAACCCTCAACCACCTGACTGCCAATGATGCCAGATGAAATATATGAAAGCCCACCGGATTCAAAATAAAATGCCACTAATTTTGTACTGTAGGGGAAAAACCACCATATTTTGTTTAATAGAAAGTTTAACGCTCAAAGCCTACCTACTCAATGCATTTTTCAAAAAAAAAAAAAAAAAACACCCCCACGTTCGCAATTATTGCGTCAAAAATTTGATATCCCAGTTTCAAACCCTAGTCAATTTGATCGCGTTGCAGTCAACTCGTTAAGTTTGCGCATGTAATTAAGTATTGAAAGCACACTATTCAGCTTAAATGCAATCGACTTAACACCAGTTTGAAACTGGAATTGCAAAATAGTTTATTCGTGTAGCGTGTAGGGATAGCCTTATGGAATGAAATTAAAGTCTTGTATTTTTTCATTAGTTACCTAGACTTTAAAAAGAACCATTGCCATAATTCGGTTTTCCGGAAACAACAAAAAAAAAAGTTTTACTTTTTTGTGTAAAAAATACTTGCTGAGCTCAATTACTATTTTTTTGTTAAATCAAACTTTAAGCCTTAATTGTACATACTTTAATTTTTGGTGATAAAATATAGTTTTTTAATATTAATATGTGTATGTAGGTATGTATACCTATGTCGTACTGAATTATCCTTAAAATAATATCACCCCATAAAATATCAATTCCAACCATAAAAACCACCAAACATTTTTTCACACTACTTTACCGACCAAACAGTTTTTTTACAACCATTTTGGTGGGGAGAAAAACCAATCTGGGAACACTGCTGACTGCCTACAGTGGATACACGAAACACTTTTGTCTGCTAAGACACCGTTCACCGTTCTATTTTTAACCATCAACGGCCGACCTACCCAGAGTTGATATGCAGAACCAGTTTGTGCTATTATAAAACAAACCTAACCTACAGCTCTCTCTCCCCATGGCACTGTGCGTTGCGTGATGCGACGTTCGCTCTTTCTCACTCTCTCTTTCCCTCTCGATCTTTCTCACTCGCTTGCTCCCTACTCTCGCTCCATGGCTATGTGCTTCATGTTCATGCTACGTTCGCCCTTTCTCACTCTCTGTCAATTGGTCGCAAGTCGCAACTCGCAATCGCTCTCTCCATTTTCGGGGACGGAAGTCACGCTTATTTCCGCTGCATCAGTAAAAATTTACCCCCATGCGCCTAAAAAAGTTTCACTTCAAAAAAAGTGACATGGGTGTAATAATATCTGTCCACATGGTCAGACCTCTACTAAGAACCTTTTCGAATACCTTATACTAATGCTTGGTAAAAGGAGCTGAAGCCTTCGATACTATAGCAGACCATTTAGCTCGGCGATAGTTGCTGTGATGAATTGAATACTTGGCAGAAGTGTTGCGTCAATGGAGATAAACATTTGGATTATGGAGAAAGTCATGTCAAGTCACTTAAACTCCAGCAACGGGCTTATCAGAACGGATCGACCTATTTTGATGAATGTTTGCACCCACAGATTAAGACCAAGGTCGGTCAATTTGTGAATTTTTGTTGCATGGGTGATGGCTGGAAAAGATATAAATCTGTTTCCCCTCGACTTTTTTGGTCGCAACATTCAAAAACATACATAAGAATCAAGTATCAAACCAAAACTCCAGCACCAATCAAAATACTGGTTACTACAAAAGCGCCGCGCCGTTTATGTGTCCAGCCTGACAGAAAACTTTTAAAAGATCGCCAACAAATCCGAAGATGTCAATTTAGCTTACAAGTTTAACAAGACATTGTTACATCTTTCACCAAACTCAAAGCTCAACCGGAAAAGGACAAAACACAAAACAACTGACGTTATTTACAAAATCAACTACAAGGGAACATTTCTCGACCCAAGTAGCCTTTGCTACGTTGGCGCTACGAAACAGTTTCTTCGTCAACAAATCCTGGAAAAACTGCTTTAGCTGCTCATACTTGAAGCACCCACTCTCCAGGCATTGATAATTTCAAAGTGAAACTCTACACATCATCGAAATTATCAATAACATGAACCGAAAAGTAGACACGCAGAATATATCCGACGTATACTGTTCTCTCGTCTCTTTCGGTATTCGAAAAGGTTCTTAGTAGAGTTCTGACCATGTGGACAGAAGACACAAATATTATTACGGACACTAAGTTTGCCTTTAAGGCAGGACATTGTACCATTCATGCCGCATCCAGTGGAACAAAGCTAAGAAACAATGAACGAGTATGACGTTTTGGTTGATTTGGAAAAGGCTTTCGATACCGTTTGGTTAGAGAGCCTTTATCTTAATCTGAATAGACTTGGCATAAACAAATTATTGTCAAAGGTGATCATGCCACTTCCACCACAAAATTCTATACAAAAATAGGCTAAGGCAAGGAGCGGTCTTGGTCACACGATTGCGTAAGTCGCCGACCTTTTAGCCGTAATGGACAGTTCCCAAAGTCGAAGCTATTATAATTCTCTTACAGCGTGTCTTTGACAAGTTTGAACAATATCGCGCTGAATTTTATATCAGAATCTCTTTCCAGAAATGCTTATTACTATTCGGTTTAAAACCCCATTGTCTAGGGCATTTTGGGATACGAGGAAAAACTAAAGAAATATATTGATCGATGGACCAAAGTTAACATCCAATGGCGAATGGAAGTTTTGAAAATTACCTAGACCATAGGCTAGATCAGTATCTATACATATTTCAACCCACATAAATACTGCTCTTGTTAGTTAGAGCTATAGGGGAGCAACATCTCTGACCAAAGGGTCATTTTATAGTATAGTCGCGTCTTAAAAGCAGGATTAAGGTTATTTCCTACACCCGGCCAATGATGTCCTATGACTGCCATTTTGTGATTCAATGTGCCCCATTTCAAATAAGAAACGAGGTCCTATACTATCAAGCCAACATAAACAGAATAGATAACTTCTGTTGAAGGTTATTCCGCGGGGTCGGCATAAGTGGTTATAGTTTATTTCAGCTTGTTTTTAAGTTTTTTTTTTAGCCTTTATTAAATTAAAACCATTGTTTATTTTGTTGTACCAACCAATACACCTACTTGCCTCATAGAACAAGTACAGAAAACTTATTTGATATTACGTACTTCATCCTTAAGATCGGTGAAGGGTGATCTTTCGGTGAGTGCGGTAGTCTGTTGTCGCAATTTCAGTAAATTCTAGCGCCAATAAACTCACGACCTGAGCTATTTCATCCTGCAAAACTGCAGACTATTTGAAATTTCTAGCAAAGTTTAAAACGAGTCCAGAGGACATACAAACAGTGGCCAGAGTATAGGATTAATTGGATCTTCTGAAAATGTCTTTTATTATAGATACACATTAGGCTAGGAATATGTATAGCTCTGTTCATTGTGACGTGGTAAAATGTTTGAGCATTGAAGAATAATATTTATCAAACGTGTGTTTACAATTAATTTTAAAATTTATTTAACAACTATTTTTGGCGAAAGAAAATAAATATTCGTATCTTTTATGATTATTTGCAACTATGACATCTCTTTTTTGTATCTTATCTAAAATATCTAATGTTTGGCTGAAGAAACACATGCGCGAAAAAAATCATAAGGTTGGTAAATATGTACCACATTAATTACTCTACTTTAATTATTCAAATGTTTAATCAAATGTTTCTGCACGAGGAGTAAATAAGTTAATCCAAAACGTTGCACAGCTTTTTCATGATGCTACGAGTAGATCTTACGTAACATCTAAATGAATTTGTCAAGTTAGTATAAAAGGAGAGAGATTTTGTTAAGAATTTATCAGTTCTCTACTTTCCATAGCAAAAGTTAGCTCTTTGATTTGACAAAAAAAAAAAAAAAAAAAAAAACTTTAATCAAAATGTTCAAACTCACAATCATTGTTTTGGTCGCACTTGTTGCATTTACTTCTGCTGGAACTCTCGTAGGAGGAATTACTGGTCAAGTCGCAAAGGTTGCTGGAGGATCGGCCGCAGGAGTAATTGGTGCATCATCGAATGGAGTAGGCGCTGCTGGAGTAGTCGCAGGACAAGTTGGAGAAGCTGCAGCGGGAGCAGTCGGAGGAAGTGCAGTTGTTAACGAAAATGGAGCAGAAGTTGATGTAAATGCCTTAGGACAAATTTTAGGACTCGGCGGTGTAGCCAATGTAGATGCAAGTATTAACAAAGATGGTATCAAGGTCGGCGCTGATGGTGTATTAGCTTTATAAGTATTATACAAAAAAATATCCAACTAACAATTTAATTGTTGGAAATGTATATTTTCAAGAAGAAAAGTGTTTATGAATTTAGTTTCTGAATGAACTACTGTTATTGAAAAAAGAAATAACACATTTAAATGAACATTCTATAAACCTGTGGAGTTTTATTTCTGCTCTCTTTAAGACTTTGATGTATGCAAACTGGGAATATTGATCTTTTGATTTGAAGGGTATGTCAGCCTGTCAGCGTTAATAACGGTTATTTATAGGATTTTTTGAAGAAGTCGAAGTAAATGGCATTGATGGGTAAAGAGATTTTGAACGAACGGGAAGACTGTACCTAAGCCGTACACACATCGGCCAACAGTGTTAACCAAATTCGACTCCTCTTATTTAAAGCGGCTTTTTAGTGACTTCCAGCAGAATTTCTAACCTACAATTTGTAGGGTTCTAATAGATTAAAATCAAAAATTCACCGTAGGTACTTATATTTTCCTTCCTACAAATTCTGTTTCTGTGACATTGGTTGGAATCTATCATGCTTCCTGTGTGAAATAATTTTTTTTTTGTATCAAAGATTTCAGTCATTATTCTAAGACAATGTTGAAGTTGAAGTATAACAGCTTTTACTGAACACATCTCTTAAGTCCGCATAAAATTAAAAAAAAAAAAAAAAATGGGGGCGTGGTTGTTTGGGTCCAAATTTGCCATAAAATTGCATTCAATTTTTCTGAAATTTTTTAAGGGACATAATGCAAAATCGATTTGTTGGCTTGTGGCTTAGCCAAAATAAAAGCTGTTCAACATTTTAAAGCAATATCGAAGAAATCCATTAAGTTATGTCCAAACGATAACGAGAAAACGTAAGGTCTTGTAAATGAAGTAGCTGAAGTGCATTATTTCAGTTGGGTGACTGTGACTGACTCAAATTTATTTAAGGCAGCGATACTAAAAGACCAAAATCTTTAATAAAGAAATTTCGAATTCATACATACATATATATGTAAATATGCTGAATTGTCAAAATCTTAGATTCAAAAATATTACTTTTAAAGTTGAAATATGAACAGACGATTGTCAAATCTACCAAGGCTCTGACTATGACTTGCCAATGAGCTGACAGTAGCAAGTAAGACAATTTTTCACTGACAGATCTGACAACATTGTCATATCTTAAAATCGTCTGTAGGTACGTAGCTTTATAAAAATAATCACGCTGCTACGAGAAATTTGTGAATGACGTGTTTTATTTCCCACAGTGCCTTGGGTAGTGCAAAGTTTAAAATTATTCAAATTAATGGCCAGTGTCGATTGATGACTCTTCGAAGCGTAATGCTCCTGAGCCTGATTTAATATGTCCTTTGAGCCTCCAAGATTAAGGTCAGTCGATAGCAAATTTTGTGAGGTATGACTGACATTTAAAAGGATAAGAAGTTGGTCGTCCTCTTTTTTTAATAACTTAAAATTTTTACAAAATTTCAAGGTGGGCTCCTTTTTTGTAACTTAGTGAATAAATTTGGTATACTCAAATGATATAAAATAGAGCTTTCCGCATAGCAGTCCGACACCTAACTAATACTCCGATTTCAAGATCTGATTTTGGATATGAATGTGTTTGCGGGTGGTAGGGGCTAGGTAGGTATACTGTTTATGGAGTCCTTGGTTGCTTAATCTAGACTGGGCAGCAAATTTAATTTATTCCTCCAGTTTCAGCTGAATGCCACCAGTGAGATCAATTGAGATAATTATCACCAAAATCTCAATCCACTATACCACCAAAAATTCTTTCCTATCTTTTTTCTTTTCTCTCCTCACTCGCACAAGTTTGATACATTGGATGAGAGGACATTTAAAAAAAAAAAAAAACTGACAATAATTTTTCATCAAGTTTTTATCGAAGTAAATTCATTTGCCCTCATGAAAACGTAGCCTAGGCTCCCCCTATTTCTTTGCACAGCGGTTTGGTTGCTGGTTGTCACTCGATCGATCAAACTATTCTGTCACAAAAAGTATCAAAAGTTGACATTAAGCCATAGTTTTCAATTTATTCCGCAAACAAATCATCATGTTTATAATTTTTGAAAACAAAATTTGCAATTTGCAAAAATATTTTCTTCGAAATTTGATTTTGCTTGAAAAGGAAATCATTTCAGTCCCTTAATCAAAAATTAAAACCTGAAACATTTTTAATCTACTAGCTATGTATATTTTTTTCAAAAAAAATTGTTTGACACATTACCTGTACGTTTCATCCCAAGGACGATAATTGCGATAATCATACCTTGAGTAGTAGCGGTCATCTTGTCCATAACGATCATAAATACTTCCACCGCTACTACCGCGATTGCGGTCTGGATAACGATCTCCTAAAAAATAAAATAAAATATATTTCAAAAATAAAAAAAAAATATATAAAATGGTTATATTAACCTCCACGATAATAGTCATTAGACCGATCATTGGGATAGTAACGATCTCGACTTTCATATCCATATCCAGAGCCTCTTGTTTCACTTGGCGAACGTTCATATGAAGAACGGCTATCATACCGATCACGTTCATAGCGATCGTATCCTCTTGTATTGTATCGATCTTCGTTCCTGGAAATATTACCCAATTTCCATGAGTATTTTCAAATTTTATGGGATATTTTTTTAATTTTGAAAACGACTCGGCGATGATTTACCATGTCCTTTTGAATTTTTCAGTAAAATAATTTTTTTGAAACATTGTGTGTTCTTACTTTTGAAAACTAAAAAGTGTCAATATATTACAAATTTTATAGTTCGTTCCAAGTCGTTTCCAAATTAAAAAAAAAAAAATCTCATTTGACATTTCAATTCAAGCAAAACTAATAAATTTTAAATAAAACAATAAGGATCCAGTATCAGGAGTATGAGGGTTGTTAGCCAATTCGGGTGCTGTAAGTCTGGTTTTTGTGGTTAAAAAAAAAAAACAGTGATTCTCACTTTGGTTGATGACAACCGTTTACATTTTGCAAACAATAATTTTGTGTTATTACAAAGATACTTTCAAAAACAACATCTATTGTATCCAACAAAAAGTAAACTTACATACCTTTCGTAATAATAGCCGTTGTAGGGGTAGTAATACCTGTCGTTTTCTCTTCCTCCGCCATATCCAACCCTACTCTCATCGTAGCGATCGTTTGTTTCTCGGGGATAATACCAGTTACCGGGCCTTTCATCGTATGTCCTACTGGGATAATTGGAATAGCCACCACCACCACCACCACCGGGAATAGCTCCTCTACTTCCAGCTCCTCCAGCACCTCCTCCACTGCCACTATAACGCGTTCTTTCATAGTCATCTCCATATCTGTGGTGAACGCACGCAGAAAAAGGGGGAAGGAAGAAAAGTTAATAAACAGAGTTTTTTTTTATAGTGTACATAACGGTAGAGTTAATCCTTGAGCTCCTTTTACCTGTCATCATAGCACCGTGCACATCTGGATTGCCTGCTTTTACGATATAAATCACCCAAGGTTGCTGCTGCCACAGCCGCCGTCGTCGTCGCCGCTGATTCTTTTGTATTCGAGCTCGATGAGGAGGGTGACACGGACGACACCGACAGTGAATCTGATGATGTCATGGAGAGTGCCCAATTTGTGGGACACAACAACAGGAGAGATATTAACTGTTGGGAAAGAAGATAATACACAGAAACAAAAGGTTAATTAATGAAATACACAAATCACTTGACAAGTTATTAAAAGATACGGCCAGTTGGAGATTCAAATAAATTATTGCTGTGAGCTCATGCCTGCTGGTTACAGCAGATAGCCTTGAATTTGTTCATTAAGAAACGGACCAAGGGGTCTTACGTTTTCTTTTTGCCAGGAAGGAATGCCTTTGAATAGAATTTCAAGTTCCTGAAAAAAGACAATTTCCTTCCGAATCCTTTAGATACCCCAAACGAAACGAATATTTTGTACACAAATCACAGAACGATGGTGTATACAAAAGAGTGGTATTGGCTGAGCTAAGTAAACATTACTAGGCCAAAATTTATTTTATTGCACGCATTGCGAGTTAAAATGTTCTATAGAAGTTTACACAGTAAAGGTAGTTCCACACCATCCCACAGTGTAATACGACATGTCAAAAATGTGTGATGAAACAGATGAATAATAGTGTGGAAACAGAATATGACAGCACATATCTCATACGATTTGACATGTGTTTAGATGTGAAATATTTTTTAGGATTGAATGTAAGACCATCACACATTCCTTCACACTTTTTTTTGACATGTCGTACTACACTGTGGGATAGTGTGGAACTACCTTAAGGGTGACAATACGCCTCCATGAGTTAACCATCTTTTGTGACCTTGATTATCTGAACCTCTCGGCTAGCGTTTGCCTCTGCGTTTTTTAGTAAAAAGAAATAAACATTGTGAAAAGAATAGCTCCTTGGCGATAAGGCTTAGTTACAATTCTCAACCATTCTTGTTTGTGTGTTGATATTTTTTAGGAATGCAAGGGACCTACCGCTGCCTTTTAAGGGGCTAGTAGACATACACTTTTTCTGAGAAGTTTCACTCTTGGAAGATTTGTCAATTCCTCGTAATTCCCATTTCACCTGTTAACACAGCCTTAGGCTATGCAATCGTGAATCTCAAATCAAACAGAGAGGTCATACATAAGGTGAATTTATATGCAAATTTAACGAAGACAGTTGAATAAAAGATGAGACTCAAGGTCTCGTAGAAATGATCTGTAATAAATTTTTTTGGGTGTCCTACAGAATCTCAAAAAAAAAAATTCGCCATCGATTAAAAACCCCAGAAGTTATAATCCAACTAGCTAATATCCCAACATAATGCACATGAATGAAATCCACACCTAAACAATATTTTTTGCCAAAATCCCCACGAAATCTCCAAAACCACTATGTCCGTGTACATCTAAATTATGTGCATTTAATTTTCAGAAAAATCTCATGAAATTTCTAAAACATTAAGAATTCAGAGAAACTTTTTTTTTTTAAATATTTGTTTTCGTTTCATTTAAGACTTTATGAATATTTATTTACTTACTTATTTTGAAAATGTATTTTTATTTTAATAAAAAGGTCATATAAGGGCGCTTTCTTTGGTCATACGCTGATCAATTACTGGCCTTATCTAACTAACTGCATCACTACAATTTTGAATTTAAGTACAATACAAAATTTTGGACTAAAAAGTCACCAATATTTGTCCTATTATATGGTCAGAAACACAAAACTGCAATTTTTTCAGCATCTATCCATGTGATGTTGAAGTTTTTTTTTTTAATGCCCCGCTACTTTCTGCATCCCCCATTTTACCCTAAAAAAATTATTTAAAAAAAAAGGTCATATAAGGGCGCTATGAATTAAACCAAATGTCGCGATTTAATCGCACGATTCACAACTTGAACATATTTGTTTTGGAGATATTGGTTTGGGAATTTTCGGCTTGTAGATTTTCTCTTTGGGGATTTCGGGGCTGGGCATTTCCGTTTGGGGATTATGTTTTGGGGCAAACGTTACCAACCCATTTTTTTTTTTAACCAAAAACAAAAAAGTTTAAAAAAGACAAATCTAATAATCTACAAATAATTCTATCATGAGGATTTTAAACCAAAAACTTCGTTTACACAATTTCGCCACAGTATCAATGGAATTAGGTATTGCTTTTCGAAGGATTTTCCTGAACCATACCAAAATAGACATTCACTTCACTTTCCCCCTAAAGTTTCTTCAACAGTGAATCCTTTGAAAAAAATATTTGAATTAAGTTAAAATTTTGCTCTGAAGTAGAGAAACGGGTTGGTGTTGGAAACATGGAAAGAGAACAGTTGAAAAAGCTTTTTGATTTGAGTGTGTAATTTCAATATTAATTTCCTTCTTATTTAAGGAGTTTTCACATGAGAGCGACCAACGAATGGATGAATTGGAGAACAAATTGCATTTTTTAATTAATTATAGCTTATTTCTTAGCTCTACGCAAATCGATAGAGATTAAACTTTAAAATATGTATGTACAAATAATGTAATTTTTATTGTTTAAATAAGTAAAATTGCATTAAATAAACAGATCAATGCAAACTGCAAAGTGATTGCTACTTACAAACTGTCAAAGTATCGCGTTCCACAAACCATCCACATCACAACGAATAAATCATTCACTCACGACTAACCTCAAAATCTTAAAGGCTGAACTATAATAGTCGGAACGGCGCGGACGGGCCCGTCCGTAAATGTGCGAGAACAAGCAAATCCTATCTCACGCCCGAAATAGCGGATTGCTCCGTTTCGTCAAGTTTCGATCAGTTTAATTTACGGACGTAAACTGCGCTCGCTATCGCACTTTACGGACGTAAATTTGCATCTGACTGTGAATGGATATGAGAGTGAGTGTGAGAGTGAGAGAGGTATGCTGACTGTGTGTGACTTCACATCACAGTTCACAGCAGAGAGAATATATGCATTTTTTTATGTATGTCCTCTCTGCTTCACAGTCATTTTATTGTTCAGAAGAAAACACATGTTTTTTTCCGCGGCAATCCGTTCCATTATGGGTAGCGTGTTCATTTCACAGGTTGGACGGCAACGTTTCGTTCGGTTTTGACACTAGCTTCCGTTTGTTTCCGACTATTATAGTTCAGCCTCAAGGACTTTTCACATAAAAGTGACCAACGACCAACTTATGCACAAACATTCGTTCATTTTGACGTTTCATTCACATGCAATTTATTTTTTTCGTTGCGAACAACAAACGTCATGTCCGTTTATCACAATTAAACAGGTAGATTTTGAAGTTAGTCGCGCACGAATAATGTATTCGTTGAGATGTGGATGGTATGTGGAACGCGAATAGGGTTTGACAATTCAATCTTTAATTTTAGCTTCATTTCTTTTTTTTTGGCGTTGAACGATTTCACCTACAGTTTTGAACATTTCTTTATCAAAATTAATTTGAAATGAGATAATTTCGCAATTCATACTGAAAGTGATACAATTTTGAATCGAATTTCAAAACATTTAACGGAATTAGCTTATTTGCCCCAAACTAAACACAGCTTATTTTATTTTAATACACATCCAGTAATGGCTGTCGAGGCCGAGAAAAATCCACTACAAAGTCAAGTGTCAACCATTGGCCAAATTTTCATACTTCGACAGATCTTATAAAAGACCCGAGAATTCCGGATCTTTGCTAAGCACTATGGAGAACTTGCGCTGCTCCGTCAAGGTTGGTAAGAACACCACCGACTCTTTTGATGTCGAGATAGGCTTAAGACAACGAGACGCGCTGTCATGTAACCTCTTCAACAGCCTTCTTGAGGCAACGAATTTTTATATACCTATCCGTTCAATAACTTGGCTTTGCTCAGGGTATTGATATATTCGAAAGAACTTGCGAGCATCGGCAGCTTGGACAAAACGCCACAATGGACAGATACTTACGTCTTTGACGTAGTCAAATACTTTTTCTATTTGGGTTCCACTACATTCTCTCACAAGAATATCAGTGAAGACAACAGTCAACTCTTGCCAATCACTGTTTCTTTGGGCTTAAAAGGCATCTTAGTAGCAATACGAGACGCTTATCATCCTAGTCCTGCTCTATACGGACAGAAGCGTGAACCCTGACACAATGAGATGAAAATCGGATGAGTTACTTTGAGAGTTCCCATATTAGGTGGCGCGATCAAGTGGAGAACGACCTCTGCCAACTTGGCATGCGTAACTGAAGGCAACTAGAAGACCGGGATAGCTTGTGGTTTAGGTATGTTTTGGTTGAGGCCGTGCTCTACCATTTTTGTTTTGAAGAAATTTTGATTTGCTCTCAATTTTCGAAATACAAAGGATCAAAAAAGTATTTTTTTTTTAACAAAAACCAATTGTGCAAATAAAAAAATTAAGCAATCATTATAAGATGAAAGATGTTTTATTTGTTTTCCATAAAAAGCATTAAAATTATTTCATTCAGAAAAGTAGAAAGTTCATAATTGCATTTTAATTGAATATTCGCGTTGAATTTATGACCCAATTCACAATATTATTGTCTGATTATTATACAAAAAAATTCTTACACACACATACCTACATACTCAATAATATTTACAATTAGTTCCTTTTGTGTTAAACGATGTCCGTACTCAAAACATACCGCTATTATTTAACCAACATGAGCCGAGCATGTCGAACAACAACGGCAAGTATGCATTACGGCCGGGCCGTTGGGCAACATGACTTAACTTATCCATTTATGTGTTTGTGTGTGTTGTAAGTTAAAATGACGATTTTATCTGAGTAAATTACACAATAGTAAAGAATGCAAAAAACATTTAATTTATAAATTCAAATAGAGCAAATCAAATATAATTTAATTTTTTTTTATCATTACTGCATAATGATAATAAATTGGTCAAGCTATTATGAATTTTTTTTTGTATTGCTTGGGGTACAATTTTTCACCGCCAAATCATAAAAGATTAAAAATATTTATTCTATCGGCATGAAAGAGGATTTATTGAGCTTATACAATATTACATCGATTATTATTATTTTTTTTTTTTTTATTGTAAGCTTTTATCATAAAAATCCAGAATGATGGGGTGTTTTGTCAACCAAAGTACACATAACACGCAAATTTTATGTAAAATCCCTAACCATAAAGATTGAATCAGAGGATTTCAAACATTGACCTTATTCTGCGAAGTTCGTTGATGTATCTATGCGATACAGATACGAGTATCATAGCTATATACCTAATAGAAATAATGCTTCTGACCTGACTATAAGGTCTGTCTGTATGATATTATGTGAAATAAATATACTTTTCAATTTTTTGTGTTTTGAGATATTTTAAAACGGTTTGTTTTTATAGAGGGTGTTTTTTTTTTAAGTGATGTAAAACTTTAAGTTGGCAGCCTCAGTGTTTTCATTGACAGCCAATATGTCATCTGTCATTGTATATAATGTCTTTAGTACTCGGAGATAATGTTTGAATGTGTCGCCCTCTAGTGAATCAAAACATCGTTGCTAATTAACAACAGTAATTACTTCTTGTTCATAGAACTATATTTCATTATGAATCGACTGACACTTGAACTTACTTACTTACTTACTTAAGGTGGCGCAGACAGTCCATTGTGGACCACGGCCTCAACCAACAATCCTCGCCAGCTAGGCCGGTCCCTAGCCAGTGGCCTCCAGTTGCGCACACCAAGTTGGTTGAGGTCGTTTACCACTTGATCGCGCCACCTTAGATGGGGTCTTCCAGAACTGCGTCGGCCCTCCGGGTTGGAATTGAAGACTCGTCGGGCAGGAGCGTTTTCGTCCATACGCTCCACATGGCCCAGCCATCTAAGCCGCTGAATTTTCAGCTTCTTAACCAAGTCAATGTCGCTGTATAGCCCGTACAGTTCGTCATTGAATCTTCTATTCCATACTCCATTGATACATACAGGCCCGAATATTGTATTCATCCGATTGTGTCAGTGTCCACGCTTCTGCCCCATACAGCAGGACTGTATAGTGTCTCCTTGGTCCTTTGAGAGAGGGCTTATTTACTACTAAGATGCCTTCTTAGCCCGAAGAAACAGGGATTGGCAAGAGTGATTCTTCGACTGATCTCTTCACTGATGTTGTTCTGAGAGGTTATAGTGGAACCCAAATAGACAAAGTCCTTGACAACCTCAAAGTTATATCTGTCCATTGTGACGTTTTGTCCGAGCCTACGGTGATGATCTACTTCACCCGAGGACAGCATATACTTTGTTTTATCTTCATTTACAGCCAGACCCATTCGAGCCGCTTCCACTTCAATACTTGCGAATGCTCCACTGACAGCGCGCTTCGTTCTTCCAATAATGTCAATATCATCAGCATAGCCAAGTAATTGAACGGATCTAAAAAAAATCGTACCGCTGGTGTTGACATGCGAGTTGCGTACGATTGCCTCAAGAATGATGTTGAAGAGGTTACATGACAGCGAGTCATCCTGTCGTAAGCCTTTCTCGACATTAAATGAGTCGGTGGTGTTCTTACCAACTTTGACGGAGCAGCGCGAGTTCTCCATAGTCATCCTGCACAATCGAATGAGTTTAGCAGGGATGCCAAGAAGTGACATGGCTCTGTATAGCTCGTTCCTGTTTACGCTGTCATAGGCGACTTTAAAATCGATAAAGAGGTGGTGAGTATCGATCTGGAATTCTTGGGTCTTTTCCAAAATCTGCCGAAGTGTGAAAATTTGGTCAACGGTTGACTTACCGGGACTGAAACCACACTAATAGGGGCCAATCAGTTCACGTGCGAATGGGTTCAGACGTTCACACAGAATGGCCGACAAGATTTTATAGGCGACATTTAGGAGACTTATACCTCTGTAGTTGGCGCAGCTTAGAGTATCTCCTTTCTCGTGGATAGGGCACACAATGCTGAGGTTCCATTCGTCAGGCATACTTTCATCCGACCAGATTGTACAGATGAGTTGGTGTATGCTCCTCACCAAGTCATCTCCCGCTGCTTTGAAGAGTTCAGCCGTAAGGCCATCAGCTCCAGCAGCCTTGTTGGACTTAAGTTTAGATATTGCTATCCGAACTTCTTCTTGGTCGGGAGGACAGAAATTTTGTTCATCATCATCCAAATCGAATGGATCATTCTGCCTGACAGCGATTAGTTGGTTGTCTTCGCCGTTTAACAGTCTGCAGAAGTGTTCTTTCCAAATTCTCAGCACCGACTGTGTATCTACAACGACATTCCCACCCTCATCTCTACATGCTTCCGCTCGGGCTTTGTAACCCTTGGACGAATGCTTTACCCTTTGGTAGAACTTTCGAACATTGCTTCTGCCGTAGCACCCCTCAATAGATTCAACCATTCGTTTTTCCAGTTCTCTTTTTTTTCTTCTGAAAAGCCGATGTTCCTCTTTCCTCTTTTGCTGGTACACCGCACGGAAAGCACTGCATGATAGGCTTCGTCTTTGGCCAAGTGTGCGAGCCTGCACTCATCATCAAACCAGGTGTTTCGTTGTGGTCGCCTAATGAAACCCAAAACATCAGTGGCAGCGGTTTTGATGGCCATTTTGCAATGTTGCCACTGGGCCTCTGGGTTTGGCTATGTTTGCCCCTCGGAAAGTGCGGACATCCATGACACTGTACGCATGTCTGCTATCAATCGCAATGTGATCAATTTGGTTGACGGTATTTTGATCAGGAGACCGCCAGGTCCCCTTGTGTATATTGAGGTGTGGGAAGTATGTGCTAGCTATAAGATGACACTTCGCCCCGCAGCAAAGTCGATTAGCCTGTGTCCGTTACCGGAAGTGTTGTCGTGCAGGCTATGCTTTCCGACTGTCGAGCCAAAGTTACCCTCCTTTCCGATTTTGGCGTTGAAGTCACCAAGAATAAACTTAGTGTCGTACTTCGGGCATTCATCATACACGTCTTCTCGAGAAGATCGTAGAATTCTTCTTTGGTCGTGTCATCTTTTTCCTCCGTGGGGTCGTGGACGCAGATCAGCGAGATGTTGCTGAATTTGGATTTAATGCGGATTGTGACAATGCGTTCGCTTATGCCACGAAACCCCAAGACTTCTTGCCTAAGCCTTCCTCTTATCACAAATCCGCATCCAAATAGCCGCTGTTTTCTTGTCCTGTAGCACTTGCCGTAGTAGATGCCACAGTTTTTCATCCTCCTTGTGCCTTCACCATCCCATCGAAGGAAATTCATGCAACACATTCAGTTAACATATTTTCTATCAGATGAATTACTTACTCGCCTGAAATAAAGTGGTTGTATTACTACCGAGTTTAGTAAAGCCTCCGTTTAAAAATATACCGAAATATAACTTAAACCCTTTGATTTGTTCCCTCTTATCATATCTTGGCTGAAATTATATTAGACAACACAAATACAGAGTTATCTTCAGTCATATTAAAGCCACTTCAGGTGTTCCTCAAGGGAGTCAAATGGGGCCCAATCTTTGTTCCAAAAATTAACGATGTACTTAGGCGATATAATCAAAGACCCACATCTGTCCAATTACGTAGATCAGGGGTTCCCAAACTTTTTCAGTTCGCGGCGCACTTACAGGTTTAATATTATTTCCAAAACTCCACCAAGTCGGAACACGTGAATCTCCTTCTAAGGCTGCTGTCGCAAGAAAGTTCAATAATACTCTCTTGTTCTTGCGAAGAAAATTCTGGTGGAGCTTGTGCATGGAAAGGATCTTGAATCCACCCATATTTTTTGACATTGTCTTCAGCAAAGTATTTTGAAAACCATTCTGTGAGCTTCGAAAGATGTTCTGTGAAGAGAGACTTTAAGTTTTGTGAGAGTGAGACAAGAAGCTCATTAGACGCCGCGTATTTATGTAATTGCGGAAAACAATCTTGGGCGCCATCTTCATTGATTTTTTTTAACCACAACTGTAGTTTTTTTCTAAATGCCGTAATCTTGTCTATTAATTTCAAAATATGCATGTTATTGCCTTGCAAAGACTGATTCAAATTATTCAGTTTTTCAAATATATCGCACAAATGCGCTGGTTTTAGCAAAAAGTTTGAATCGGCAAAGTATTTGGAGTTTGCATGACCTTCTTCATGTAAAAAAGTTTGAATATCTTCCCGTAATTCGAATGCACGTAATAAGACATTTCCACGAGAAAGCCATCGAGAACTACAGTAATATAACAGAGCGGCGTGTTCAGCTCCCATATCTAGGCATAGTTTTTTGAAAAATCTGGCTTTAAGCGGTCTAGTTTTTATGTAGTTTACCACGCCAATGACACACTCTAATACTTGGTACAATTCAGAGCTCATTGACTTCGACGCAAGCGCTTCCCTGTGGATGATGCAATGGATCCACATAGCCTGGGGTGCTTTTTTACGAATAAGCGCTTGTATTCCTCCATACCTGTTATGAACTTCAAACAAATCTTGAGCCTTTGCGCTTTCCATTATGCTTTTACAGAACAAAATTTCTTCAACGACAATATTATAATCCACAAAGCGTACGTAACAAATAAAATGTGCGTCTTTGTTACTGTCAGTAGCCTCATCAAGTTGCAGTCCGAATTCCTTGCCTTTCATTTTTTCTATTAATTGTTGATTGAAGTCGTCAGCTATGATCATGGATCTACGTCGTAGATGATATGAAAATCATCAAGGTTTTCTCCACTCCTCTTAATTTACACTTGAAAAAGACTTTAACTGATTCGAAAAATGATGCAAAAGGAATTTGTTAAAACTCAATTCTTCGAAATAACATTGATAATCATCCACGGTAAAAAGTCTCCCACACCTTCTAGAACATGGTTCTTCAGTAGTTCCTGTCATTTGTGACAGGAAATAAAATTTTCGAGAAATACTAAAGTTAGTTTCATAAGCCTTAAGTTACAAAAGCCCTCTACATCACCTTTGTAGGATAGACACAAGCCTATTATTTAAAATATAATGAAAGCCAGATTAGTTTCGTTGAGTTTCGTTCACTTTCGAAAAACGATTGAGAACTCTCAAAGGAGACTTAAGGCCCAACCATAATACGCGAAAGAAAAAGGAAGCAAGTGTCAAAATCGAACGAAAAGTTTCCTTCCGATTTGTAAAGTACATCAGTTGCCCATAATAGCCTTTAAAAATAAGAAGAAAGAAATAAGAAGAATACCCTTTAGAAAAAAAGGAATGTCAGATTTTCATACGTATAATGTACGACTCAAAGCGTACATTACGTACGAAAACGCAAGTGAACGAAACTTGCCGAAACTTATCAAAAAGTCATTTCGGGTTAGGTATACAAATCACATGTATTTCTACTGTTTCGTAAGGCAACGCACGTACCCGTTCTTCAATTATGGTTAGCCCTCAACATTGGACAGTAGCGCTTTATGCACCTAGATCGGGAGTGTCTCTTTGCATACATTTTCGCCACCAGTTTCGCCAGTTTATTGTAGATATAAGAGCCTGTCACACAACACGAAAGGTACACCGAAAGCGATATAACAAAGCCGCATGAGTGATGCTAGCTTTAAATACGGCTTGAAATCCCCTGTACTAAACCGCAAAAAAAAAAACCTTCAAATCCTCGTAACAAATTACAACCAGTGGCAACAGCCCAGTTCTTCTGGTACCGATTTATGGTTTCTGACCACGACACCAGATTGTTTGGAACTCACAAAAAAAAGGCACCAAAAGAAAAAAATTCACTAAAAAAATGAAATAACATAAAAAAGAGAAACAACCGAACACAAAGTCATATTTTTCGGGAGGGATAACTATTTTTTTTGATTCCCCTTTTCCGACTCTCAACTACGTTCGATGGTCATGACAGAACTCGGCGACGACAACGACGACGATGTGGCGTCCATCACAAAGGAATGCCTTGAACCGTCACGTCCTTGTATTCGTGAAATCCGTTTTTCTTCTTCTTTCACATCACATCACATTCTCCATAGTTTTTTTTAAACAACAGCTAAAAAAGGAGAAAACTCTTCCGCAAATGATTCCAACTTCCACAACGCCAAACGTTCTAATGATGAATTTCCGGTTTCCGAAAAACTCCCTACTTTCTCTCGAAAAAGGTCGTTTATCGTGTTAGATTATTAAAGCCTTTTCAAAGTTCGGTGGTCATAGCTCCCGTGAACTGTGAGTGGTGTTTGCCTGAGGGAGTTCATTGGAGCGAGAAAATTGCATTGAAAGGGGGTTTAACTTTTCTTTAATAAAAAAATAAGAACTTTTTGAATGAAAACCCAAAAATTGTACTAGAATTGCTTTTTTTTTTTAATTAAAAATTTGGAAAGGTGAGTAAAAAATAAATTGATTTATAGCGTACGGCCGCCACTTTAAGTTTGGACACATTTATGATACATATCGAAATATATAGATGGCGCAGTTGCATGAAGGGGATATGTAGTAACGTTTGTACTCTAAAAAGTCTGCGGCCAACAAGAGTGAGTAAGTATGTTGTGGTCTATGTTAAACACGCCGGAAGTGGTTTGCTTGGTTAACAAAGCGTGGAGAATTGCACAGAAATAGTGGTTTAGTGAAAGAGAGGTATTATAGACTCAATTTCTATATCGGGGTGCTTCAATGACCGATTCCTATGACAACGTTGACAATTTTTAATTCTGACAAATTCCTTTTCATATAGCTTTTTTTTTGTCTTGTGTGTGGTTGCTAATCCAAGCAGAAGTTAGTATGAGCTTTCTAATTTGTATACCTATACTGCGTTTAGTGAAGTAATAAAAGAATAATAATTCGTTAATTGGGAAAGGAGCGTTCCTTGATTAAAGATTTCTGTCAAAAACCTAGCGTGCAATCGGGTAATAAAATCACCAGAAAATATTGTAAATTTGGCATCACTTCAAAATAGTCAATATGACATCTGTCATATTTTTATTATTTATGTCATTTTCGACGTTTTCCGTTGGCCCTTGAGAGTTTTTCTATCTTTTCAAGAGATATTTTTGGAGTTTGTTCTCGACACAAAATAAACTGACCGATTCGTACAGTGACACATTTATGTTATGATGGCAGCAAAACTCACGAAACATAAAAACGTGTAGTTTTTTCACGAGTTTTAAAGATTTTTGTGTCAATTGACAGCATGTAATTCAGGTCATTGTACATTGCTTGTCAATTTCATGCATTCTGTGCAAAGTTAGATTATTCTCTACTCAATGAAAGTGAAAGTTGGGCGGCCCCGTAGATACGCTTAAATTTGACTTATTAAGGTTTTTCTCCGTAGGGTTGACTTTAAACTTCATTCACCTTGATAGCTTCTTAACAGCACAAGTTAAACCATAAATTTTCTTATTGAACAATTGAAGAGCATTCGGAGTGACTTACAATGTCATGTCTGTCTTGGTAGAATAGCGAAGTCTCGTAGAATTGTATATTGAAATCGATCGTAACAACGATTTCTGAAGTCTGAAGGTAGTGGGAAACGATTCTGAGAATGGAGTCGTTTAGTTATGCTTATATTAAGTGAATAAGGCTCGAACTTTTGCCTAACCTCAAACTACGAGACAATATTTGCCCAAGCTTTGTCGGATCAAGAACAAAAATAAATTTCCAGCATTTAAGAATAAACTCCAAAGTTTAAATAAATAAGTACAAAAAAAAACATACCCACACAACCAACAAACTATGAATCAATTTACAAATCGATTGACACTCATCCACGATATACCTACATCGCCACCAAATCGATGACAGCAATTTAAATATTTTTTATTTGGAATCCTCCAATCGAACAGAGAATCAAACAATTTGATGATAATGCAGACAAAAAAAAAAGTGACAACAAAAAAAATTTAAACTGAAAATATAATAATAAATGATTGAATAATATTATGAAAAGTTATTGAAAGTAATAAAAATAAAATAATAAAAGAGCGGTATATTTCCCAGTAGAATATTGGTGGAAGAGAACACATATGTATATGGTAAAGTGGCGCCCTCTGTGACCAGGACCGCTTTGGTGCAGTTTGTTTTCATTAAGCACTTCATTTTGTGTTGTGGTAGTCAATTTTGTTCGTGGTTGTTGTTGTTTCGCTGTGTTGAAGGGAACCTTCAATATCAGGAGGACACATCCTGGACGACAATTTATAAATGTTAATCTCGATACTCCGCGGGATGGACAGCCATTTGGTGGCCTTTTGTCGGCTTCTCCTTCTACTTTGGGCATGATTTATATTTTTTTTTTTTTTGTGTAATTTATTTTTTCCTTTCGACAATATATTTTCTTTTTTTCTTTTCACGTAATTATCCTTCCGTTTTGACTGTATATACACACACACACACACATACGAAGGAGTGATTTTAAGCATATTGATGACAGTACCGAAGGCATATTGAGGCGTGAATTTATGTTTTTAACAGAATATACCAGCGCACGATGTGGTTAATCACGAGAAAATTTAATACGAAATTAATGGCAAAGTGCTAACGGTTGATATGGGGGCCAGTGGGGGGGAAAATGTCGAGGAAATTGATAAATTTATCGCTAGATTTGAAAATTTATTGTAACGTTTTGAATGATACAATACTGAGGACGAAGGCAAAACAGACGGAGCTTCTGGTAATAGATTGTTTTTGGATTGTAGAAATTTCAGGCGATTAGGCTTTGAAATTGATTTTTTTTTTGGGTGCCAAAATCAATAGCCATCAACCACATTAACAAGAAAAGGTGCCTTGCCTTAAAATTGTGTCCTTCAGAAAATGCGTTTGAGGCGGTGTGAAAAAGTATATGAAAGATTCATAATATGGTCGCAGACAACAGAAGCGCTTGGTATGCCCACTGATTGCAATTGCAACAGTTATAACCTACTTCATATCCATATTATTGGTACTAAAGTTTAGCAAAGAGGACACACAAATTTGTCACACATGTACAAACTGTTGTTCAAACTCAATGACCATTTCAATGAAACTGGCTTGAGAGAAGCTCCAATTCAAAGGACAAGTTCTATACATAGAGCCAGGCTAAGAGTGGTTCATTATTTCAAACCAGCTTTCATACGTCATTGTCTCAATTCCAAGTGAAGAACTTAGGTGTTCAAGTCAATACAAAGCACACATGCTATTATTTCTGACAGTATTTCAAGTGGTTGAGATTTTGGAAAAAAGAAAACATGGTGGCATAGGAATAAAAAAATTTCAGCAAAATCGGTTTGAACGTTTACAGGTTGAGAAAATTGTATTCTTTGAATGATGTACTGTCTAAAAGAAATTTTTTTTAACATGGTTTAGGTAAACAGTTCTTGATTTTTGATTTTTTAATAAAAATCCGCTTATTTTACAAAACATTCAATTACCAAATAGGTACTTTTAATTGTAATGGAGCTTGTTATTCATACCCAAAACCAAAAGTACCTGAATCATTGCTTCCCAACTCTGGTTTTTTAGGAACAATAAAAATAAGTAGTTACAGTAGCGGTCGACTCGACATGTTCATAAGCTGTTGAGCCTAAACACTTTAAAATACATTTTTGAACTATTCTCTCCTAGACAATCAACAAATCAGATATCATAATAATTATGTGGCTTAATGGTTTTAAAATCAAATAAAAATAAAGTGCACGACTGGGTCGTACGAATTTGCTCTAAATTCGGGGCTTGAGATTTTGGGAAAAAAGCGTTGAAAAAATCATATGATATTTTATAAATCACTTAAAAGTGAATACAAAAAGCGTTTTTTCGAGAAAATTAAGTAAGCCATCAGGTTTCTTTTACTTTTTTTAATTTTTACGAAAAACTTCAAAAATATATTTCAAATTTTGTTTGAGAATGCCAACTTCTAACACTTTGTAGTTTTTATCAGAAAAATAAAATTAAAAAAATACTGATTAAACCGTTTTTGGAAAAAACAAAAATTGAAAAAAAATTTTGAAACTTTTTTAAAAAACTCAAAAAAATTTGTTTGAAAAATTTAACAATGTATATTATTTCTTTTATAAAAGGGCTTCTACATTAAAAATTTCATCGAAATCCGTCAAGTGGCTTCCGAGAAAATCGGATTTCAAAAAACCGGTCTTATGAGAGGTACCGTTATAAGACTTTTCCTGAAAAATCTACACCATTAAAAACATAAAGCTTGCACTTAAAACACTATTCAAAAAGTTTTATCAAAATCGTAGGAGTCGTTTTTGAGAAACATAAATTTTTCACTAAAAATGGTATGGCAGGTACCGTTAGTTTTAAAGCTATAATACTAATTCCAAAAACCCCTCTGTAGGACGTCATAATAATACTATATCTAACAAGTTTGAATCAAATCGGTCCAGCCGTTTAGGCTGTAGGTGCCGATACAGATGGACGGACAGACAGACAGACAGACAGACAGACAGAATTGTCGGACCCACTTTTTTCGACTTCTCTATCATCGTAATGTTATGTTTGATTGCCAAAAAATAAAGGCATAACTTGCCTTATAGGTACCTATAATCGCAAGTAAAAATAGAATCAAATGATTTATCTTCAGCTTCGTTTTCCGTTTTTATCATGAATCGACTGACGCCTGAACAATGCATACAAATTGTACAAAAATTCGGTGAATTGGCTCGAATCGAGATTGCTGTAGTTGATACCGATTTTTATTTTGTCTGAAGTCGTTGTTGAGACGCCGGCTGTTACATCCAGAAAAATTGACAGTTTACAAGCTGATTACAATGGTGTAGTAGCAGCAGTAGCACGTAGCAATGTCAAAGTAAATGTCAAAAAAAGTAGCTCACAAAGCAGCATACACGAATACAATGTGCAGCACTGAACTCAAACAAAAATCATGTCTGCCATTTTGGTTTGTTGTTGTTTTGCAGTGCAGCACGTTCGTGAAGTTGGAGTTGAGACGACTTGTACTTCAGCTACTCTTTATGCTGCAGCTACTACTTCACATTGTAGCCGTGCAATACAATTATTTACGTACATTTAACTTTGACATTGCTACGTGTTACTGCTACTACTACACCATAGTGCGCAGCCAGTTAATGTGCTTTGGCCCGAACTTCTTTAAAAACGATGACGGTCAGAGAGTTACAGTCGCCTTGATGAGGTGTTGTGGTCTCAACAAAATGGGTGAATAATTCACCCAACGCGTACCACAGCTGATTTATTGAAGGAAACGTTAAGTGAGCATATAATTTCTCGGTTTGGATGGACCTGTGAGATTGCCTCTAAGATCGTGGGATTGAACACCGCTAGACTATTTTCTGTGGGGTTAGGCGGGTAGGTGAAGTCACTAGTCTTCACCGATAAGGATAGATTCCAAATGATGCAAAGAGTGATAGAAAATTGAAACTCAAGATTGGACTACATTTATGCCAATATGATACATGGCCATATATGCCGAAAAATCATATTCAAATAATAATGGCAAAGAAATATTTTTCAAATAAATTTAATTTTATGGCATTTAACACAAATTATCTGTGTTCATTTTATATCAACATTTATACCTTTAAAAAACACTCTTTGTTAAATTCAAATATTTTGTGTGAACAGTTGAACTGAATGTAACAAGACTATGAAATTTTAACTATAAGTTTGGATAATTTAAGGAATTCCAATAGAATTTCCACATTTTTGATCACATAAAACCACACAGCAAATGATTGCTTTGGTCAATTAAAAATAAGCACCCTGTAAACCCATCGTTAAAAGTCAACTACCTATACCTACACAATTAAAATTATGGCAATATTGTATATATTATTTGTAATAATTCCAACAATTTTCAATGCTTGATTTAAATTCAAATTGAACTTAATTTAAGCTTTTTTTTTTATAAAAAATGTTAATTAATATACACAATGAAGCATTATAAAAAAAAAATTAAAGAGCTTAACAATTATTGACTTCACTTAATTCAAACGAAAAAAAAAAATTAAAGGATTATTTTAATGGTTGAGAAGTATGCCAAGTAATTTTAAAGTTTTAACATGTTTTTTTTTTTAAATAAAAACATTTAATTTAAAAAAAAAATTCTCTCAACTTATTAAATTATTTAAATCTCCATGAAAAGCAAAACAAAAAATAAATTAAAACAAAACGTAAATGACATCAATGTACATACCAATTTGAATGACGCCATTTCGCTTGCCAAATATTTAATAAATTTTATTTATTTTATTTGTTTTTTTTTTTTTTTGCAATCCTGCCAACACTGAATTACAATTCACTGAATTATTGTCCAAATATTCGAATTTTCCACGAAAAATCCTTGTTTGTGTATGTACGTTGGTATGTTACAACATATATACATACAAATACATAACTGTATCGGATATAAATATTGAATATACATATATCCCTTTTGCCTCGCGCGTATTTCAATCTTATTTAACAAAAATCCTCGTGTGATTTATGTGTGTTATATTCTTGTGCAGAAGAACATTAAAGCGCCAGCGAATATAAATTAAGGAAACACAAATCGCAAAACCCCAACTGTCTCCCTGTTCTCCTCTCTATCTCTTGATGCTCTGTCTCTATTATTCCTGGTTATTTATGAGCAATAAAAATTGTACCGCCACATGAGACCGTTTTATTTATATTTTTGAGGATTTAAAATTTCGCGTCACAAAAAAAAAAACAGGCAAAACACGAGGAAGGTCCTTTTATTTTAATACTTCACCTTTTCTCCCGGTCAGTGCGGGTGTGTGCGAGAGGGAATCGAATCGATCTTGAATCTCGGAATTCTGAGCTGACACAAAATTTTAATTATTAATTCATCCAAATTTAAGCGGGGACCAACACACATCACCTGTTGCTACTGGTCGTCGACGGTTCCGAGAGAAAACTACGAGTGACGGAGAATTTGTATCTGATGGATGTATTTATTGTAACCTTTTAGAGCTTCTGTTTTAGTCGTTTCTGTATCAATATGATTATGGTGTGGTCGTCTCGTCTAGTTCCAAAAAAGTTCTTGCGATGGATATAAAATTTAAATTTCATTTTCATTTGATTCCATTAAAGAGAGGGGTGTGGGTTTTCTTGTTGTTTAACTGGTGAGGTGGGTCGTGGGTACTTTAATAATCCTCTTCGGAATCGGGAAATGGTGGCGGGCCATGTCGATGGAGGGTACCATTACCCACTCAGAGAATATGGCGTAATTAACAATCCAGAATCTGGAGACTCACCGCATAATGATTGAACGAGTTAATTTTTGTCTCGCATTCACTTTGGTAATTCAGTTTTCATCACAGCAACGTGTGGTTGCGGCGCGCGGGCGTTTATCAGGTAAAGTTCGAAATTTTTGAGTAACGAGGTTTCGTTACGCTTTGCTGGAGAAGGGGTCGGAAGATTGTTGCTTCTGTCTTGCTCCCTATAATCCTATATATTGTATTAAATTCGACTTTATACAGTGTTGGGTGGATGATTTTGAATTTTTTGTAATTAAGTAAACAAAATTTTCTGAAGGAAGTAGTCACTCCATATTCTGGCCACAAATCTTAAATTTTGTGTTTTGCTGTTTCTTAACAAGAACTTGAAGAAAAACTGGTGTAATTTTTAAAATTGTCTAATTTGGGTGATTTTAAAGTTGCACAAGATCTTGACCTGGTCATAATGACGAATTTTAAACCAATTTATCAATTTGTGACTTTATAGGTACCTACCTACATCAAATTTAATTTTAAGAAATCTGTTTGAATCTAAATATTTCAGTAAAAATTATCTCATTAGATTTTTAGAACTATAAAATGAAATAAATTACAGATAAGTTGTAAAAATTGGAATACATACTTTATTTGAAAAATTATTCTTTGCCATTTTTAGTTTCAAAATCTTTATGTTCAAGTTTTGATAACTTTTTGCAGTCAAAAGTCGTCAATCATCTCTGGCTTATCGGTGTATCTTAGCGACTTCAAATATACATTTTTTTACATACGGCACATACTAGCCGTATGTAGCCGTAGCTTTGTTAAATTGCACGATCTCGGAGGCCGAACTCATAGGTTCAAAACGTGCGTTTCAATAACAGAACAATGTTTTTCGAAATAAATCTGCAATCGTTGTTCAGGCGTCAGTCGATTCATGATGAAATGGCAGAAGAAACTTTAGATAAATCACATGACAGATGACAAAGTGGCTGTCAATAAAAATAGTGTTGCCAACTTAAAATTCTTTAAACTCCCCTAATTTTATTTTAGATTAGGTAGCTTCTGTTATTCAATTTCTTTTAACCACACAAAAACTTTAAAACACTTACTAACTTTTATGATTTTTGATAATACCTATAGTCACGAAATTCTCGGTACCTATCCCAATAAATTATCAAAGCGTTCTTTGTATTGAAGTTCAGGATGTTTTTCATGTCACGGTGAACTTTTATCCCGTAACCTTCTTCACAATAACTCTTCAAAAACTTATTTTTGATTTGGCTACTTGTCATAGTTTTTTATATACAACCTCAGAAAAACTCCAAATTAACTAGCAACAACTTTTGACTCCCCACAAGAAGCATGCACACGAGGAAGAGCCTTTTCATATTAAATGTAGGTACTTAACCATCTGCTTTAATTTTTTCCTTTTTCTTTTTTGAACTTTTAGAAGTTGAACATTCGGGCCTACATCCTTATTCAGAAATTGTATTTCATCAACCGAAAGCAAAGCACAAATTTTCAAATCCTTTGCCAAGGATATCAGTAGCCTCATCGTCATCAGAGATGACGTTCCTATATACTCTGCAATGGCAATCTCCACCAAATGTTTCCCTCTCACTGGTTCCTAGTATCTATCTGATGGCTGGTATCTGGTTTGATATGAATATGCAAACAGTTTCGTTTTATGGTGCCATAGTGCATCAGTATTCAAGTGATTCATTCAACGGTCTTATTTGCTTTCTGCATTTCCCTGACAAAATGTCTACTACCTAATGGTCTCCATGATTCTCCATATCTCTAGACTTCCGGTATATGTTGAACATCAACACAGTTAAAATGTATAAGTGTAAAAGAAGAAGAGGTGACTCTCAAAGGAAACATTAAGCAGCAATTTCGAATGGTGCCGGTTTGAACTCACTCAATTCAGGGGGTGAATACCTACCTAAACTACAGTTAGATTGGATCCACCGTTTTTGGATCGAGATAAAAGTTAAGGTAGCATTCACTTGTTTTGTCTTCCTTGCTTTGAAAGGCGTAGTTCTAATTAAAATTTTAAATTCGTGTCCTTTTGTTGAACAGACAGGCACTTTAGCGCCCGTCGCGTCGCGTCTCGTCGTCATTTTGTTAGTATGCATAAGAAAGACAAAAACCGAGGGCGATGATAACGGTCGAATGGGGTGCGAATGGATAGTTGAAAATTGCTGGTAGATGGTAGCTAGTCGACCATGTATCTAACAGACCACTAAAAACAACGACACTGTTCCTTCCATGAATAAATTAAAATGTGCGAGGGATAGGAGGAGGGTCGATCTCAGGCTCAGGAACAATGTTCAGGAATATACGGATACTATTGCAGTCGTTATGAATATACAAAACGCGGTTGGTATTTTTTGGGTTTTGAGGAAATTTGCAGGCTAAACTACGAGTATAGAGCAGTTATACCTTGACAGGTCATTTTAAAATCAACAAATCCACCCGGTTGCTTTTGTTGTGTGTTGTGATAAACGACACTACGAAAGCGACATCCGTGGGAAAGAATGAACATATAAAGGAAGGAAGTTAAATAAAATGCATATTGTATTAGGCTTGAGGTAGAGTGGATAACCCATTCAACTTAATTTAATTTGAGATAGCTTAAATTATGCACCTTTTTGTACTTTAGGATGCTTTAAAGATTGTTTTCAAATTTTAATGTTCCCAAGGGCACTTTGCTGAGAGTAGAACACAATTCGAATTATTTTACATAAAATATGAACCGCAATAAAAAAATTGTGGACTTTGGGAGTTGAGACCAGACCAGACGTCCGTAGAGTCCGCAGACAAAACTTATCGAAAACTTGACGAAATGTAGCAATGAATTTAAATCAATGTTTCAAATAATTAAATTAAAAGTGCATGCTAAATGCCTTGTCTATACCTACATATATCGTAATGGTAGTACCCCGTGGCGTAGTGGTTAGTGTGTCGGACTGCTACGCCGAAGGTTCAGGGTTCGATCCCTGACGTTGCCACCTTAAGTTTTTTTCTGGGGTACTGCCTCTTGCGAGGAAGTGACAAATCCTCCAAGAGTAATTAATGTCATGGAAAGTGCTTCTCTGTTAGCCGTTCGGATTCGGCGGTAAATTGAAGGTCCCTTCCATTCCTGCAGAATATCAACGCAAACACAGGAATGGTTGAGAGTGTAAGTCACAGGCCCCGGCCCCGCTTGGAGCTGTTGTGCCAACAATTTATTTATTTTTATTTTATCGTAATGGTAAGAAACCATTAAGTTGGACACAGAATTTTACATTCGTGTCGTGCGGCTCAAAAGAGAGTCTCTTTGCTTAATAGTTTGTCTGAAATTAGATTTACCTAAGTGTAAGTTTTTTGGCCGATCATACGAGGAAATTTGCGAAGAACGCCCATATCTTTTTCGCTGGAGCAATATTTGTAGTAAAAGGTGAGATAAGGAACATTACGGCGATGTTCGAGTAAAGAAAGTGTTTCCATCCCACCTATAATTTTAAGGAATTCTACCCAGGAGATGCAGATGTGTTTTAGGAGCACCTGCCTTTGCGGCATTTTTGGCAACTTTCATAGAAGGTGGTTCGTAAAACTCACAGGTACTTAAAGGGCAAAGCTGTAGGGTATCCCTGATGCAAGAGCCACTCATGGATACATTTGGAAGAGAGTTGGAGAAAAAATACAGCCTTGTGGCACACCAGCATTTTTATTTTGTGATTATCAGTTTGAAAACCATCCAAAACCAACTTTAGCTGACCGCAAGGTAGCGCTTCTTATCCATAACCAGATTAGCGATATCTGTTTAAACCTATTCTAACTTTCCTCAGAAGGGTAAGGGTTAGTCTTATATCATCGGAAACTTAACGATCTCACTTCGATGAATTCACTTTCGATTTGATATTTTTTGTTCTGTTCGAAACGAACGTTTGTGGCCATATCAGCGCTTCCGAAGAAATTGTTGAGACTGCCAATTGTATTTCTCTGTGGACTTTTGTTTCTTAACTGGCTGATCACAATGGAGTAGCTGCAGCACTAGTACGTAGCACAGGTCATAGTTAATGTCGAAAAAAAAGTATCGCACTAATAAGCATGCAGGAATACAATGTGTAACACAGAACTCAAGCAATTTCTGCCATTTTGGTTTTATTGTTGTTTTGCAGCGCAGCACGTTCGTGAAGTTGGAGTCTAGTCGACTTGTACTTCAGTTACTCTCTGTGCTCCAGCTGCTACTTCACATTGTAGCCGTGCAATACGGTTTACGTATATTTAACTTTGGCAGTGCTACGTGCTACTGCTGCAGCTACACCATTGCGATCAGCAAGTAAACTGAGATTGAGAAGATGTTTTTATCGAATGAGAGGTAAAAAAAGATGTGTAGGTTGTATTTGCAGAGTGTCCTGCACTGCATATCATATAGGAATTCATGTTGGCTCGTCAATCAGCTGAGTCAAGTTGATTAACTCGATATATTTCTCTTCGGGTGTTGTTTGGGTAGAATTGTATACATTGAAATCACCCGTAACATGGATTTCAGTAACTCACTAACCCATTGACTCACTTATCTATTATGTTTTGCTGAATGAGTATGATGTCAAGGTTTCAGCATCAATAGTCTGTGACATGTTATAACCGTGCACAATGATATCAATAACAGCTTTTTCTTCACGCTTTGAATAATTGTAGGATTTTGAACGTTATGTTTATTTTCATTTTTATTGATTTCTCGAAGTAATTTTAATTTTCGTCCTATACCTACAAAAACATTTCTCAAGCCTTTTTTATTTCTGTCTGAACTTCAAAACTCATACAAACATTTTCAGAATCCCACGCAGAAAAGAAGCTTTTATCTTTAAATCCCGACAAACTGGATATCTATTTTTGCATCTAAATGTAATTTGATTATACTTTGTCTGAAAAGAAACGCAAAAAAAAAATACAAAAAAAATATGAGAAAAAAACACAAGTAATTACCAAAGGGCTCACGCTGGATGTGGATCCTTATTTTCTTACTCCCACTCCCACAAAACTCCCAGACAGTCAAGAGAAATTAAAATAAAAAAAGCAAGGAAATATTTTCTTTGTTTCAACATTCTCTAGTATTCACTTAAGCACTCTGCCAAGGGAATAATAAAGCGTTGTGATGCTGCAGGGCAAGGACAAGGAGCAAGGAGGAGTTTAATAGTTGCAGAAATGCAGAACGAAGAAAAGATACATTCAGTACTTAAAACAAAATGCTAAGGAAGAAAAGGATGAATGCGCATTAGAAGTGCGCCAATATGCTCTGCTATCAATTTAATTTCCATTTGGCTCTTGAATTCTAAGTGCTCCAGCATCCAGCACCCAGATCCTTATGTGTATGCCGAGTACGTATGCACTTACATCAGCGGATAGCATAGTTTAAGTATAAAATTTCTTTTAGCAAGTGCGGATGCGGAACCCAATGCCATGTATGAATGTCTAGTGAAGAACTTGCCAATAATAATGCCAGAAAAAAAAGGATACAAGTGAAGTGAAATATTCTATGTAGGTATATCCGTATCTGAGGGATTTTCACTTTGAAAATCTAGTTTTAAGTATCTGCAACAACTGCATACATGAGATATTCAACTGCAGCACCATCAGCCAGAGCTATGACTGGAGTTGTTTTGCATTCCATGAGCCAAAGGTTAACTGCGTTAGTTATGCTGATTGAGTTGATAGTAAACGCAAGGATACAAAGGAATACATTGTTTTAAGGAGATCCTGGGATTATTTTTAAACTAACTTACGAAAAGGTATCATACATTTTGTGCGGCATTATGCAGATCCTGAAAGTTTTATTTTAATCGATTTGGCAGCTTTGAACTTTTGTTTGAGAATAAATTGAATTTGTTTTTGGGGAAGTTTTTTGGCAAAGCAAGTCAAAATCTTTTGGCTTCCTTTTTTGTGTTTTTTTTTTTTTTGCAACAGTTGGCAGGTTTCAAATCAGTTTTCTTGCGGTTGAGTAAGTGTAAATTTAAATAAGTGTTTTGGTTTTTGTTTTTTAGCTTACGAGTAAGATAGTAAGATGTGATGTTGGAACTTCTGTATTCAAGTTTTTTATAGAAACTTTAAGTAATAGTTTATTCGAGCAGGGGCGAACGCAGGGGGGGTTTTGGTCCTGAAGAATATTTTCGTCGGTCTATCTATGTTCCTTTTTTGGACCATTTATTGACGCAATTGAAAAATAGATTTCTCGACCATCGTGAGCTGCTTTCCAAAATTCAAAATATATTGCCAGAAAAATGTTGTAAACTTAAAGAGGACGAAATAAAAAGGACTGTTGAGGTGTTTTCCCAAGAATGGCCAGATGATATAAAAGTAGGCTTAGATGATTTTCTAGCCGAAATGAAGATGTGGCGCAGGTAAGAATGTATTTCTTTTATTTTCTTGATATGTATTTCATTGTTAAATTAACTATGGTTTCAGACATTGCTTGAGTATGCCAAACGTAAAACGGCCCAACAACTTTATAGACACCTTAAATGTTTGCGATTCGTCCTTATATAAAACAGTTCATTGTTTTATGCAGATCGGTGCGACACTTCCGGTATCCGTGGCTTCAAGCGAGCGATCCTTTTCATGTCTGCGCAGATTAAAAACTTATCTACGAGGAAAAACCGGCGAGGAGCGACTGAACGGTTTGATGTTGCTGAACATCTATAGGGATATTGAGGTTGACTATGAGGACGTTATAAATATAATGGCAAAAGTTCCAAGGCGCATTGATTTTATTTTATAAAATATTGATCATAACTAAAAATTTATGTATTTAGTTTTATATATATGTAAATACATACATACAGAGTAAAAAAAACTTACAAATATTAAAAACGAATTGTTCGTTTATATTTAATATATTTTTTTAAACCCCCCCCCCCCCCCCCCCGAAAAAATTTCCTGCGTTCGCCCCTGATTCGAGTCGATGTCTGAACACAGAATTCTGGAATGTTTTTTTTTTTGTGCTTTTCTTCCAAATTTCATTTGTTCATTCCTATATTAGCACATGTCTACTTGTGCTTTTCTTCCAAATTTTGTTCGTTCCTTCCAGTAAGCATAAGTCGTTTTTTTTTGCTCAAAATCAGAGTAAATTAAAAGAATTTCAAAATAAGTTAAATTGCAAAACAAAGAAAATTCTACATTTTATCACTTAACATCTTCAAACATGTGCTTAAGTTATTGCGTTTTTACTTGCGATTATAGGTACTATGTACAAGGCAAGTAATGCATTACATTACGATGATAGAGAAGTCGAAAAAACTGGGTCCGACAATTCTGTCTGTCTGTCTGTCTGTCTGTCTGTCTGTCCTTCTCCGTCGGTCTGTATCGGATAATATTATTATGACGTCCTACAGAGGGGTTTTTGGAATTAGCATTCTAGCTTTAAAACTAACGGTAACTGCCATACGATTTTTCGTGAAAATTTAATTTTTCTCGAAAACGGCTCCTACGATTTTGATAAGACTTTCTGAATAATGTTTTCTGTGCAAACTTAATTTTTTGGTTGGAATAGATTTTTCATTAAAAGTCTTATAACGGTACCTCCCATAGGACCGGTTTTTTGAAATCCGATTTTTAATGTAGAAGCCCTTTTATAGAAGAAATAATATAAATTCTTAAATTTTTCAAAAAAAGTTTTTTTTGAGTTTTTTTTAAAAATTTTCAATTTTTTTTTTTAATTTTATTTTTTTCCAAAAACAGTTTAATCTATATTTTTTTAATTTTATTTTTCTGATAAAAACTAAAAAGTGCTAGAAGTTGGCATACTTAAAAATAATTGGAATATTTTTTCGAAAAGTTTTTCAAAAAAACTGTTTTTTGTTGAAAAAACTGGTCGAACGATTTTGAAAAAAAATTTCCTAAAAATTCAAAAACGTAAAAGAAACCTGATGGCTTAGGTACTTTATTTTCTCCAAAAAACGTTTTAGGTATTGATTTTTAAGTGATTTATGAAATTTCATATGATTTTTTCAACGCTTTTTTCCCAAAATCTCAAGCAGCCAAGACCATTTTAACACATTAGAGCAAGTTCGTACGACCCAGTCGTGCACTTTATTTATAAAAGCGCTTCAACTGATGACCAAAACTTCAAATGCTTCACCAGAAAAATTGCGAAAATTGACTTATGATGTTATAGGTTATTGCCACAGAAATAACAGTTATTAAGGCTGACAGGCTGACATACCCTTCAAATCAAAAGATCAATATTCCCAGTTTTCATACATCAAAGTTTTAAAGAGAGCAGAAATAAAACTCCACAGGCTTATAGAATGTTCATTTAAATTTGTTATTTCTTTTTTCAATAACAGTAGTTCATTCAGAAACTAAATTCATAAACACTTTTCTTCTTGAAAATATACATTTCCAACAATTAAATTGTTAGTATTAGATATTTTTTTGTATAATACTTATAAAGCTAATTCACCATCAGCGTCGAACTTGATAACATCTTGTTTGTTAATACCTAAACCTATATTGGCTAGTCCTGCATTTACATTAACACCTATTTGATTTTCGTGAAATAGGTGTGCTCCCGATGCAACTCCTTCAGGTTGTAGTCCAGCAGAAGTTAATGCAACAAGTGCGACCAAAACAATGATTGTAAGTTTGAACATTTTGAAAGAAGTTTTTTTTTTTGTCAAATCAAAGAACTAACATTGCTATGGAAAATAGGGAACTGATAAATTCTCAACAAAATCTCCCTCCTTTTATACTAACCTGACAAATTCATTTCGATGTTACGTAAGATCTATTCGTATCGTAGCATTATGAAAAAGCTGTGAAACGTTTTGGATTAACTTATTTACTCCTCTTGCAGAAACATTTGATTAAACATTTTTGAATAATTAAAGTAGAGTAATTAATGTGGTACATATTTACCAACCTTATGATTTTTTTCGCGCATGTGTTTCTTCAGCCAAACATTAGATATTTTAGATAAGATAAAAAAAGAGATGTCATAGTTGCAAATAATCATAAAAGATACGAATATTTATTTTCTTTCGCCAAAAGTAGTTGTTAAATAAATTTTAAATAAATTTTAAACACATGTTTGATAAATATTATTCTTTAATGCTGAAAGTTCTGGAATCATTTTACCACGTCAAAATGAGCAGAGCTAGAGGAAGTTTACCATATATGTACCTATACATATTCGTAGCATAATGTTAATGTGTATCTATAATGAAAGGCATTTTCAGAAGATCCAATTAATTCTACTCTGGCCAATGTTTGTATATCCTCTGGACTCGTTTTAAACTATGCTAGAAATTTCAAATAGTCTGCAGTTTTGCAGGTTGAAATAGCTCAGGTCGTGAGTTTATTGGCGCTAGAATTTACTGAAATTGCGACAACAGACTACCGCACTCACCGAAAGATCACCCTTCACCAATCTAGGATGTAGTACCTATATCAAAGTTTTTCTGTATTTGTTCTATAAGGCAAGTACAACAAAATAAATAATGGTTTTAATTTAATTAAGGCTAAAAAAAAACTTAAAAACAAGCTGAAATGAACTATAACCACTTATGCCGACCCCGCGGAATAACCTTCAACAGAAGTTATCTATTCTGTTTAAGTTGGCTTGATATAGTATAGGAATTCGTTTCTTATTTGAAACGGGGCACAATGAAACACACAATGGCAGTCAATAGGAAATCATTGGCCGGGTGCAGGAAACCACCTTTATCCTGCTTTTAAAACGCGACTACTATAAAACAAGCCGTTAGTCAGAGATGGTGCTCCCCTATAGCTCTAGACAGAGCAGTATATACACATACATATGTGGGTTCAAATATACATAACTAGCCTTACCTTGCGTACGTACGCCCTTTCTCGATTTTTCTTCGTATTATTTCATATGTTTATACAAAAATTGAAAAATTCCTTTTGTGTTCTTATATTAACGTAAAATTCCAGCGCCATCTATCGGCAGGGGGTCAGACCGCTCTATAAACCTTCCTTATGACTTGTAGAATAAATTTCTTTTAGCACTCAAGGGGGTTGTGACTTGTGAACACACATTTTGAATGATATATACAGGGTGATTCACAAGCGTTGTGCCAAAAAGCTAGAGCGTGTAGGTTGAGTTGAGACAAGAAAAAAATCGTTTGTGAGGGGGGGTCTATTCCCCCCCCCCCCCGTTTAGCCGGGTGGGGCAATTTTCTGAAAAATTGACTTATTTTGTAAAAAAAAAAATATTAAAAATCCACGGCTTCGTTTACAACACCGTGTTATACCTTTTTGGAAAGCCAAAAACTTTTTCTTTTATTGTGTTTTTAAATTAAATTGTTTTAACGAATAGTTTAAAAAATATAAATTTTCAAACTCAAAATTTTGAAAAAAAAATTGAAAAATAATTTTAAAACTAATTTTTTTCAAAATTTTACGTAATTAAGTATAATTTTTGTTCTCAGAATTCAATGCTCCAATTAATTTTTAACCCAACACTGAAAACTCTATGGCTCTACGACTTTTTGTTGCCAAGGTATTCAAAAATAACCGGCTAAACGGGGGGAATAGACCCCCCCCCTCCCATACGATTTTTTTCTTGTCTCAACTCAACCTACACACTCTAGCTTTTTGGCACAACGCTCGTGAATCACCCTGTATATGTATATATATTATATACAATACATAGATACTGATCTAGCCTATGGTCTAGGAACGTTTCCACGTTTTTCAGGGTAACTTTATTTAAGAAGAAAAAAAAATTGTATGACAACTTAGGAACAATATACAGAACAACAAACCTACGTTGTACAAAGAGAAAGTAAAATATTGCGTCGAATTTCATTTAAAACAAAAAAATATTTTTAGCACTTCAATGTGAAGTCTAGTCTGACGTTTTAGACAATTCGTTTATAAAAGTGAAGTTAGATGTCGTTTAGTCGGAGACGAGAGAACAGTATACTTCGGATATATTCTGCGTGTCTACTTTTCGGTTCATGTTATTGCTTTTTTTTTGTATACCGCACACGCGCTCAAGGGGTTTTGTATAGCCCTTTTAATGATAAGTCACAGCGCGAGAGATAGGAAATTAGGGAGGAAGGAGGTGTCGATGATCATTGGTCTTGAATGTTTGAAGATCAAAATGGCAGGGAAAAATTGTGCTAGGCAATTCATTCCACATTCGTGTTGTACGGCTAAAGAAAGAATCCCTATATTTCACGGTACGTCCGAAATTGGGCTCAAGTGTAAATTGATGAGCGTTCTTAGCAAGACGAGTGTTACGGGGGAAATGTTTAAGGGGTGGAACGCAGCTGGCTACCTCGAGTGCGCATTTTTTGTAAAAGAATCTGTAAAATAAGGAAAGGCATGAAACTTTTCGACGATGTTCGTGTGATGGAAATGTTTCAATAATGTTTCTCTCTCCTATCAATTTTATCGTTTTTTTCTGAACTCTTTCGAGCAGATGAGGGTGTTGTCACTTTCCCTAGGTTTCCAGTTGAAGCTGAGAATTTGGAAAAAAAAAACACTTCTGCCGACTGTTATACGGCGAAATCAACCAATTTATCGCTGTCAAACGGAATGATCCATTCGATATGGACCACAGACATTTAGATACAGACCGCCAAATCGTACTCCTCTTACCTGATATACACTTAAAATATCTTACTCACCATCGTATATATATATATCTGGCTGTGCATTTAATTTTTGCGTGTATTGGTTTCCCATTTAAAATGCACGGGAGAGCTTAAACATACTCAAAACAAAATGCACACCAAGCTTGTAGGCAAAGAGATAAAATATAAAGAGTTGGCGATCTATATCTTTTTGTCTCTGGTATGGACGATAATGAAAAAAGCTTTCGTCTGCCTGTCCAGGAAAAAATTCGGGTAGCGATATCTTAACTATAATCCAACACTGCTGCTGGAGTGGATGGCCTTCCGGCCGTACTTGTCTGTTCACTGAACTGCGCCAACTGCAGAGGTACAAGTCTCCTAAATGTCGCCTATAAAATCTTCTCTTCCATTCAACGTGAACTTCTAAACCCTTTCGCTCGTGAACTGAACGGATTGAAATGTTCACACTTCGGCAGATCTTAGAAAAGACCCCAGGAATTCCAGATCGATATTCACCGCCTTTTTTTCGATTTTAAAGTTGCTTGACAGTGTGAACATAGGGACAAGCTATAGAGAGCCATGTCACTTCTCAGCATCTTTGCTTAACTCGTTCGATTGTGAAGGATGATTATGGAGAATTCATGATGCTCTGTAAAGGTTGGTAAGAAGAACACCACCGAGACTTTTTTTCTTTCGCAACTGACATGTGAATACCAAAGGTACGATGGCTATGCTGATGATATTGACATCGATTTAAGAACGATGCATGCTTCCCGTAGCACTCGCAAGTATTAAATTATATGCTGTCCTCGGGGCTGTGCGCCTCATGTTGTTGTAGACATCGACAAAACGTCACGATGATGGACAGCTTGAACTTTAAAGTATTCAAAGACATAGTCCATTAGGGTATTAGGTTTCACTTTAACTTCCAAAAAAAATATCACCGAAGAGATTAATGGAAGAGTATCTCTTGAAAATCGCTAATTCTTGGAGCTTAAGAAAGCATCTTATCAGTAAACCCCTCTATGAGAGGTCCAAGTAGTCACTATATACTTCAAAAAGCCCAAACAAGTGCTTCATAAAGTAAAAACTACAATTATTTGAAAAGTAGTGTTCATATATAAAACAAATGATCGCACGTTGAGCACCGATTGTAACTTTGTATTTTCAAGAATTAGATTTTCCAAAACTGATGCCAAACTGGGTACCTACCATTCAGCCCTATCAGCCACATCAATCTTTCACCCTCACACTAATTCGACTTCAAATTGCCTCCTAGCATGAAAGCTTTAGAAAACCCAGCTTCAAGCACTTAACCTACAACATGAAAATGCTCCAACATAATCACAGGTAAGTCCATTTTTGTAATGGCTTCCTGGTTTAAACAATTTCAGCGAAAAGTGTCAACGAACATAGGAAAATCGGACCATAATTGAGATTATTTTCAGGTCCAGTACTTTTCATAAATTATGCCCATGTTACTGACCTTTATTCATATTCAAAAGAAAACTTAATTAGATCTTTAACATTATTAGATCACACATCACCATCATCATCCTCAGCGACGCGTTAAAAGTCCGTCGTCGATTAAATTTAAAAAAAAAAAAGAATTTCCTTTTTGCCATGAAATTTATGAGTTCATTCCAATTAAAGAAAAACCTTGCTCATTAAGAAGACGCATTACAATACTGCTTAAGAACAATCAAAGCAGAACCTTAGTCCAAGGTCAGTGGTCTCCAAAACGAAAACCCAAGTGCCAAAACAAGAGACTCGAAACTCCCACACCATGTCCACTGTGATATAGGATGATGACACTACTTGGATATGGCTCGATGACGAACCGAATCAACTCTTAGCCTTGAAAAAAAACATTTTTGACAACAGCCAAGAGCCATATTGGCTACTGGCTTGATTATTATGAAATTTAAGAGCTTCAAAGCTGGGTTGATATGGGGATACGAATTTCATGTTGTTCGGTTGGGTGCTCCTCGTGGATGATGATGGTGCCTCTGCGTGATCCATATATTGCTGATGGTGAATCGACGGCGACAAAGTTTATGATTTGCGACGAAACGTTGACAATCGCGATGATCATGCGTAATAGAGACGCAAGTTTGTGGACAGATAGCGGACAGACAGGTGATGAAACCGAACGATTCTCATCTATTACAACAACAAAAAATATATGCAAATAAGTTGATGACCCTGGCACGAATGCCCAAGCGCTGGACGAAGCTTTTTTGCATCCATGCCTTCTTTTTTTTTTTTTTTTTCCAAACGAACCGGCTCATTTTTCTAAAATTAAGTTACAACCATTGATTGGATCTTCCATGCTGGAATGGTTTGTGACTCTGTGACTGACCTGATGATGTGTTCTACATAACAACAATTAATTAATGACTTGATGAGTATGCTTTGGAATTGCAGAATATTACATTGTTTTTGATTTTGGTTGTACATGAGTTTGGAAGTTGTGTTTTTTGTATTTATTTTGATTTATTGCCAGATTACCTTGGGAAATTAATGGCTGGATGAGTTTTCTTTTGTTCTTAATTTTTTTTTTTATATTTGTTCGTGGAACTTAATCAAAGAAACAGTGACTACTCGAGTGTCGAGACTATGAATTCTTTGAATTAAGTGAAGAAAATCATTTCGAGCAAATTAATTTATTTACCAATTTTGTGTAACTTGGTGTGAAAAATTGTGACAAAGGGAACTGGTCAAAACAATGATGGAATGTGTCAGTATGTGCTCTTCAAAGCATGACGAAAAGGCTATTTGTCTTGATAAAGCAGACATCTTCTTGAGATAAGTTTGGTCATCATCTGCTCTAATTGGTTGAAAAAATTATTCAATGCTTTATTTAAGAACTCGAATTAAGTTCCTCTAAACGTTTTGTTTTTATTATGTTTTTAAAAATTCTTGAAACGGGGTGGATATTGAAGTAAAAAAAATTACGAACTATTATTTCATTGAATTAGAAGCTTCCTTTCGGAGAGTTTAAGTTAAGAACGATTTTCAGTGCGATATTCACAAAAAAAGATGGTGTGCCCCAAGGCTCCGTTCTGTCACCCATTTTCTTTTTTACTTGCGATTATAGGTACTATAAGGCAAGTTATGGATTCGTGCAGAAAAAAAATTTGGAGATAACAATCACACATGACATTACGATGATGGAGAAGTCGAAAAAAGTGGGTCTGGGAATTTCGTCCGTCTGTCTGTCTGTCTGTCTGTCTGTCTGTCTGTCTGTTCGCGCTTCTAGAGCCTGAACGGATGGGCCGATTTGCTTCAAATTTGGTATCTAGGATTTATTTGGCCGTCCCTCGGAACATATTTTTTATTTTTGCTCTAGGCCCAAAAATAACGGCACCTGCCATACAATCGTGAAGAAAAAAATTGATTTTCTCAAAAACGGCTCTAACGATTTTGATAAAACTTTCAGGATGCTATTTTTGTAAGACAATCTATCTTTTGGTTAAAATATATTTTTCAAAATTTGTCTTATAACGGTACCTCTCATAGAACCAGTATTTTCATATCAAATTTTCTCGTAAACTATACATTCGATTTCAATAAAATTTCGGCCACAGGAAGTCATTTATAATTTTATTAATATGGCATTTCAAATTTTTCAAAAACTTTTTTTTTTGATTTTTTATAATTTTTTCAAAAAAATTTTTGGTTTTCGAAATATGTTGGAAACGGGTATATTGATTTTTTTTTAAATTATTTTCTCAAATGTAAACTACAGGTTGCCATATATTTGCATACCCAAATAAATTTCAAAATATTTTTTGGAAAAGTTTTTCAAAAATAACCTTTTTAAAAAAAAACTGGTCGAACGATTTTCAATATTTTGTTTTCCTAGATTTACGTATAGCTTTGAAATTTTATTGTATACTTTGTTTTTCCGAGAAAACTCTTAAACTAATTTAAAAAATAAAAGAATTTTCGAAATTATTTAAATTTTTTTTTAAATCCATATATGCAGTCACTAAGCAATTGCTTATCATAAGAGCAAGTTCGTGCGACCCAGTCGTGCATTTTATTATTTTTAATAATGGTCTTAAAGTTCCACTTAATTTCATTTCTAATGACACAACCCTCAAATTTCATATTCCATTATATATTGAAAACCCTGTTCTTCGGATGTGGAACATCAGCATCAAATGTTGACATCAGCATTTTTCAAGCTGGAAAATTAACCGCGTGGAATGTAAAGCTTCAAAAAGCTCGAGCTTTGTCAAAATGTGTCTCTTTATTCTGTCGCTTCTCTAATAAACAATGCTCTAGCCAAATAGCCAGATGAATTCCTCCTATCGAACAATTTGCTTTGTAGCAGTTGCATCACTAAGGATTCGCATAAATGTTCCCTAGAGCTGTGGATCCTTCTTCAGCCGCACTTCATCCTATAGAGCTGTGACTCATTCTTCAACCGCACTTCATGAATGTTAGATGCTTTACCCGTCTGAATTTGTATTCTTGGATATATGATAAGTACAAGTATGAAGTCTTAAGAGGTCTTTTCCAGTGGCCATTTTACGTCAGCTATGCTTATGATAAGTATGCCTTTAAATCGCTGGTATAGAATGTTTATTGTGCCTTAAACTGTGTGGAACATACTGCTGGAACTAAATACGATCACGTCCAATTCGGGCCAAAAGAAATTGAATTTAACTGATGTTGATTGCTTAAGCATAGTTTTCAAAAAAGTATGGACCAATGTCGTCACTAGCCCAAAACCACTCAGAAATTGTGTCTCTTTGTTGAAAATGATTTTTTTTTTTCAAAATTGGTGCTCTCTTCCAAACTCACCAAAGCCTTTAGTCAGCAGGGAACAAAAAGCGTTGCTTAGGGTCACTAACTTTGAGCTCCTGGATCAGTTAGATTTTGAATATGTTCGAAAAATTCGATATCTTGAAGTCTCGGTTTTATAGTCTTATGAATTTTTGTTCGAAAACTGCTACAACAATTTAATTTGAGATTTTTTGTTAATAACTTATCTAATTGGTTTTTAAGAAATCATCGTTTTATTTTTGGTCAGAAAAAGAATTTACACGAATCTGCTTCTCTTAGAAAATGGCCAACCAACCGATATTCTTGAAACATCGTAACGATTTTCCAGAAGCAAAGACAAATGTTTCCTGTCTGTTTTCAGTGACAGACATTTTGTCATCTGCCATTTGATTTATTTATTTATCTTAAGTTTGGTTCGCTATTTCATCATGAATCGACTGACGCCTGAACAGGGCATGAAAATTGTGCAAATTTATTTTGAAAAACATGGTTTTGCATCGCGAACTATGTCCATTTTATGGTTGACAGACGTCCATAATCCATCAATTAATTCGATTCTATGGAACTTTTACTCTAAACGATAATGATCATTTATAACGAAGGCCCGAATGAGGCCATCCTCCATCGTGCACAAGTATAGATAGATCTTTGTCCACATAGTTTATGGAAAATTTTGCGGAAAGATATTTACATATGCTACGTCAGTATGCAAAGCTGCCGCATTTTAAGTGTAGACATTCCTCAAGCCATTGTTGAGATGCCGCGGAGTAACATCCAGAAATACTGACAGTTTGGTGTCAAAAACTTTGTGTCGCTGTTATAAGATATATCCAGTGCAAGTACAAAACTTTTGCCAACTTTGTTTAAGGTCTTAACTTAAAACTTAATTAAGTAAGGGAACCAATGTTGTTCTTAATACATACTCGTATATTATTTCGGAAAAATGTGCACTTCCGTTACATGGCAAATATTGCGCCAACCATGTTTTTCAAGCATTTAATGCTCGACGTTTGAAGTATCGTCTGTTGCTTTTGTCGTAAGCTTTTTGTTTTGCTGTAAATACTACGCAAGCGCCTTTGTAGTTTCGAACCTGATTCGTTACTTCAAATTGTTTTGTATGTCAACGACTTAACCTAAAATTTTGACGAATAATATGCCAAAATGTTTACCTTGATTTTATGGTACCTACCTATACTTATTATAGGAAGCCGGCCAAGTTTCCTTTTTCTTCCACTGCAGGCGCTTCGTTCAATGATGCATTAATTAACCAAACTTCACACTCACACAAAGCGATAGCTTACGAGACAATCCCATGCAAATCTCTTAGCCAATTAAAAAATCGACTTCGCTTTTTTTACACAGAGACATTTTCGTCAATATGTCCTGCATGAGAGTTTCTGAACATTTCTTTAATACTTTTTTAGAGTATTAAAAAAATATAATACAAAATTAATATTTTTAATTTTTCATTTATTATTTGATTTATTTATTTTTATTCAAATACCATTTTAACGTTTATTACATTTCTAGTTAGCGACCTCATTTACATGGTATATAAGGAAGCTATGATTACATTTTGAATGTCTAGTTTAAATTGTTTTTGTTTTTTTTTTTTTTAATTAATACTAAACTCAGTTAAAATAACATCCGTTGTTTTGATTTAATTAATTTCAACAATATAAAGTTAATTTATTTAGGAATTTATTTGATTAAATAATTTTTAATATTTACAAAATTATTAAATATTTACAATTTTCTAAATTATATTTACTTTCTAAATATTTATTTATTTCGAATATAAACATTAACCTAATTAAAACAATTATAAAACATACACTTTAAATTTAAGTTTGCACCACATTAAATTCAATTTATCTAGTTAGTACTTAATATTAGTTTTGTTTTTTTGTGCAGATATCCTTAGGATATTGTATCTGATTTATTAAAAGTCAGCAAATAAGCAAAAGGAGTTACAGTTTTTTGTTGTTTTTTTACAATTTTTGTTATTAAATTTAAACACATACAAATTATAACTAAAATATTTTTTTTTTTATTATCACTTTATGGCTAATGATTTTAATTTCCTTATAACTTTTGCTAATGGCGTTTCTTAACTTTTTAAGAAACTAAATTTAATTAAAATAAATTTCTTTTTTAAGGTAACAATAATTAATTTTTTAAGACCATTTCACTAAAATAAAGATTTAATTTTTGTTTTTAATTAAAAATAATTTAAAACAGTTTTAAAAACTAAGTAAAGGGTTTTAGTTTGGTCAAAAAAAGCAAAGTTTAAATATAATTTTATGATCAATCTTAAATTTGTGAGTTTTAAATATGTCTTCACAATAATATTCAAAAGGGAGTATACCTATTTGGGATCACATTTTCAAGTAACAGTAAAATTGATTCAAAATGGCGGAAAGACAAAATTAAAACGCTCAAAAAGTCGAGCAAAAAAAGTAAAAAAGTATTTATCATAAAAAGAACAAACGAACTATTTTTCTCAACTGAAAAATTAAATTTAAAAACATAACTACATGTTTCATCAAAATCCAATCGATTAATGCGATATAAAAAAATAGAAATGAGCTTCAGAAGAATACCAATACCTCTCTCTCTCTCTTTTTTTCCCCCAATCACAAACATTTTCACTCCCCACAGTTTAAGTAAAATATTCATTTCGATATAAAATACATTCCACCCGAAAAAAAAAAAACAAGAAGATTTAACCAAAATCCATGTTCCATTTTTGTTTTCCTTCAAAATTCCACCTTCCAAATGCTCTCCTGATGCTCCCAGTATGACAATCAAGTATTCCCCGTCGAGGTTTTTCGTCGATTTTCACTCGAGCGATTTTTTTTCGCTAACTTCGCTGGAGTGATGTTATTGTCTTTGATATTTTTGGCCACTGGCAGGGCCGCAGCTACGGCACTATTGTTCTTCGCTGCCACAACAGGCAGTGAGTGTGCCTGATCGAAAAGTGATGCTGGATGTCCTTTGCCGCTCGAGGACAGGATGCTATTTGTTTGAATGTGGGTATTATTGTCATGATAATGGGCAGCAATATCATCCCGGAAAGCCAAAAATCCCAATTGAGCATGAGAGGCTTCATTCAAAGCCCTTGACCTGATGCAGGCTCGATATTGATCGGCAGTTAAACGTTGGCCACTGCTCACTCCAGTGCACACCTGTGGGAGATATATGGGGGTTGAAGTAATGAAAACGCTTATTAGTAAATCACTTGCAGAGATATGAGACTCAAACTTGACATGGTAATCATAATCATCATCATGAGCGACCATGAGACGATGAGAATGCCACCATGGCACTGCACATGGAGTGAATGCACAATGCATCGTTACATGCACCAAATATCCACACTGGCATGATAACGAACAAGGACGAACAAAAAAAAAACACACACACCACAAAACTAGGTATCATCTATAGGACATGACGAAAGGAGCAGCAAAAGCCACATAGAAGGCTCCCCATTCCCGTCCTTGCTGATGCTCATGAAAACGAAACTCAGTGGGATGGAAAATAAAGTTAAGGATTTTGGAACTCAAATTGGAAAGGAAGATGGTATGGAAACATTTTCAATTGGACCATTGGGGTTATTTTGTCGGCTTACCTTTGGATGCCATATGTGAAAGATTCCTGGATCGGTGGCACGGATGATTTTAATATTCGAACGAACGTACTTCCTATAGAGCATTACATCCTCGCCGCCCCAGCCAACAATCTCCTCGTCGAAGCCACGTATCTTTAGAAAATCTGACCTGAATTTTCAATGCAAAAGAGAAAAACAAAGTAAAGATATATGAGAAAGCATAGAGTGTTACGAAAAGAGAAATTGCATGAGTTAAAGAGAAGATATTGAATGGTGTAGAGCAGATACAGTATGTGATGAAAGTTAGTTATTATGAGATGCATAAAAATAAAAATTTTGGAAACATAATATTGTATTAATTGAGCAAATAAAAAAATATAAGATCTATTCATTGGCTATTAAAGATGAATTGGAGCAAAAGATGAAGTTTACTGAATTGAATATGAATTTTCCTGAACTAATCAAAATATTATTTTTGACTAGCTTTTGCCCGCTACTTCGTACGCGTGGATTTTAGAATAAAGTAGGTATCTCAGTATATTTTTGTTTTTGCACAACCGGTTCAAAATGGGGGGTATGCGTGGTATGAAAGCTTTATACTTTACCAGCTCTAAAGCCGTAAGATTTTTGGCTTCTGTATAGTATTATTTCGAAGTATCATAACAGTTTAAATTGCAAAGTTGGAGGGCTAAGTTCTGAAGCAATATATGAATATACCTAATTGGAATGCCCACTTTCAAAACGATGCTGCGCGCCGATACTGCTATTTATGGCAGCTCCGCTTCATCAGTTTTGGGCGTAAGTATTGCTCGTTCACCGTTCTTTATGGTTACATTATTTTTCGATTTCTGCTTTCGCTGAATGAGGCATTGCCTATATGGTGGTAAATAGCGCCATCTATGATGTTTTTGATGTAACTTCTATTCAGAACGACTAACTTATTTCTATTCATGTATACGTAGGTAAGTGTGGCACTATTTTATTATGTAAGTGAGACGCTAACTTCCTTAAAATCTTTTAATTTTGTGTTAAGTTCATTGAATAACGTTCGATTGCAGCAATATTAAAAAAACAACCAGAATTATATATTTTCCTGCGATAAAATATAGCCTATATTTTAAGTTGGCGTACTACCAATATATCTGCGAAAACCGCATTCAATTCCATGCAGTAGTTTTTGCGTGATGCGCGTACAAACATACAGACAGACAGACAGACAGACAGACGGACAGACAGACAAAAATTCTAAAAACGGTTGTTTTGGCTTCTGTGGGTCTAATAGAGACTCCCCATATTAGTTTTGCATCTATATCTTCAATGTACAGACATCGACCCGTTACAATTTTATTATATGTATAGATTAAGATTGTCGTTTTGTTCAAATGTTTCAGACTTGTTATTTTAATAAGCCTGAAATGTCTTAAGGCTTAGGTTAAATGTCTACTGCTAATATAATTAACTAAAAATGAAATAGAAGCTATTTTCGATGTATAGTAAAAAGAAATATTAAACGAAAACAAAACATCGTTATTGGACAACTTGTTGAATTTACCAGACGATTTTTGTAAGTTTTCGTTGGTTTGGAAAAACTAAGATATACTGTTATATAAAAGTTTTGATGGGGAACAATAATGTTCAGCTACACGCTTGAAATTTCCCTATTATAAAAACTTAGGGTCAAGATTATTCTAGTTTACTTCAACTTTAGTTGGAAGCAGCGTGAAGATGTATCAAGTTTCTCACTTTTTGCTTTTCTTCTTCTTCTGCTTAATGGAAAAAACTTTTAAAAACTTTTTGCGAAAAATAGAATTCCGGGTTTTTCTGACAATTTAGTCGATGTCCATTAATTATTATTTTTGAGTTCAAGACTTTCTATAAAAATGTTGAACTAACTCACCAATTTAATACAAAAAGAAAATAGTTCTCTTTGCTTGCAAGCAATACTGTAAATTAGCATACACACCAATGTGATGATAGAAAATTGAAGAACTTTTATCGATAAAGAAAGCTTAAGCTATATGCTTGCACATTTTGTTGAAACGAACGGTTGAAAAGGATATTTAAGGACATGCAGAGAAGAAAAAGTGTAGGAGTGTGGATATGTTACTGGTAACATATGGGCAACATGAAGGATTTATGGAATCACTTGAACTTACCGGTACTGACAGGTCATTCCGTATCCAAAGTCACGCCAGAAGCCAGTATCACGAGAAATCAATAGTTGATCCGTTTCAGGTGGCACTTCCTTGCCCTGCAGCGTGTACACAACATGTGGATTGTATAAACTGAAGACGACTGGATAGTAGACCTGTAAATGAGCAACAGAAGGATATACATATAAGGTATTTTTGTACGTAGATATTATATATGTAAGTATAAAGTAAAATATAAATATCCTGCTCCTGCTCCTGCCACCACACAGGTGGTGTATTATGTGTATATGTGAAGGTTGGTACTATACTCTATTCGAGTGATTTGTTCAGCACAAGGAAGATAGGACGTTTGCCTCTCAGTCTGGCTATATTGGCTTGCATACATCGGTCTCAAGTTAAAGCTCTCACAGGGTTTCCATACTTTGCATAGTAAATTGCCGCAAATCGAGTAAATTATACATTAGGGTTACCATCTTATGATTTAAAACAAAAAATCAAAAATTATTTATCTTCTTCCACACCACCAAGCGTTTATTCAGAAAGGATACAAAAACAAAAACAAATGACAACACCTCCCTATCAATCAAAAGCTGAAAAAGCTACAAAATCCAAATCTCAACATAGAAATGCAGTAGCGAGATCCCTTTTTTAAAATCATGGCAACACCTTTGAGATGTGCTTTGTGCGATGACGATGAGGGTTGTTTTTGTTATACTGAACAAAAAGAAACAAAAATTAGTCTGCTTTTTGCAGTCAAACTGAAAGGTTATGGGTGCTGCCAAATTTAACGAAAATCACAACAACAATTCTTGTGTGTTCAGTGGTTTGGGTTTAATTTCAGAGGCAGTTTCTGTTTTAGTTTGCCATTAGGATTATCTGCAGGCATCATTGGTAGATAAAAAGCTCCCTCATAAGGCATATGCTGAACAAATCACTCGAATAGAGTATAGGTATAATCTAAATGAAAATCACTGCCGCAATTCCCCAATAAGAAACTTCCGTGATAAATTTTCTTTCCTCTTTTAAGTGTATAAAGTGAGCAGACTGGATAAGGAAGGAAAACACGAGAAAGTAGATTCAGCAGGGGAGTATAAAATGAAACAAGAAATACTTATCGTATTTGATAAAAATCATGGATAAAACTTGTACTCAGAGCGAGAGGAGGATAAAAAGCAAAATAAATAAATCGGGCAGATTGCGATTTGGAGTTCCGCTTTTATTGGATTTATGCAAAAGAGAATATAAAGAACACAAGGTGGTGCGAACACAGTACATTAAAAATCTACCTTAACATTTTTTCCGTTGAAGTTTATGGGTGAATATTTAAAGCCACAAGGAACCCCCGCAGGACGATGTATGTATGAAAACGGGATACAGTATACCTACATAGGTTATTTGAATTTATCAGAAATAAGGAAAAGTAAATGATATGTAGGAAAGGATAAGGTGTTTCATATTTATATTTCTACATACACAGGGTGCTCCAAATGTCATTAACTGTTACTGTTATTCATTTGCTTATAAAAGAAGCTGGAAACCTTCAATTTTCCAACTCGATGTGACACGATTTGCCTTAACGTTTGTAGACTGCTAAATTGATTTGACTAGATTCATCATAAATTATACTATCCAGGCTGACTCAGACTCGTCGATTTTCTAACCGGAAAAACAAGGTGCTGAGCAGAATACGACTCTCATATAATTGCAAAATAAGCTTTTCCGTCCGACCACCGCACATTAATTGAGCATTTCGCTCCTAACCGATCGTAGCATATTGCATATTATGCCAATGCCCATCATTCAAACCAGTTTTACACCATAGTCAAGTAACACAAACAACAACCAATTTAAGCAACAATTACTTGCGATTGCATGGAATGGAATTTTCCATACATTTTTGTTGTTTGTCTTATAAGTACCACTATCTTTCATCCAAAATATGTATAAGACAGCCAGTTTTATTCAGTGCAAATTGACTGCTGGAACACAATAGAAAAACGCTGCCGGAACCGCAGCCGCAACCGTATCGCATGCCGCACGTACCTAATTAGAAGTGCCCACAATGGAGTCGTACGTACTCCACGTTTTTTTACAATTTCCACTGAGAAACATACATATATATGCATATAAAAGATGATAAAACATATATCGCATCATGTATAGTCTTTTCTATAAATTTGTAATTACCTGACCTAATTTCTAAAAAGATTTTATTAGCACGTTGCTCTTTTTTTTTGTTTTTGTATGGAATGTCAAAAATACGCACGTATTTCACTGAACCGAAAAGCTACATAATATGAATTAAAAAGTTTATTGCGACAATTAACTTTTTTATTGAAACTCGTCCAACAAACAAGTTAATTGCGACAATAAACGGCTGTTTATTGATTTCATTTTTCCATAATAATTCAATAAACTGTTAATTGATTATTAAAAAAATTTATTGAAATAGTTTATTGAATATACACAGTTAATTGAAAGAGGTTATTGGCGCAATGAACGGTTATTTGCGGCAATAAACCGTTTATTGTGGCAATACACGGTTAAATGCGATAAGCGGTTATTTAAGAAACTCAGTTTATTGGTGCAATGAACTCAGTTTATTTGCACAATTAGCCATTTATTGCCACAATAAACTGTTTGTTGAGACAATTAGTAATTTATTGAAAGTTGACTTTTTTTAAATGGAAATTTGGATAATCAATTAATAGTTTATTTTGACAATAAATTGTTTATTGTCGCAATAAGTTCATTAATTGACACAATGTTTATTGGCGCAATTAACCGTTTATTGCCACAATAAACTGTTTGTTCGGACAATTAATAGTTTATTGAAAGCTAACTTTTTCTCGAAACGGAACTTTGGATCATCAATAAATAGTTTATTGCGACAATAAAAGGTTTATTGAGACAATAAATGGGCTTTTTGTTGCAATAAATTCATTAATTACGGCAATGAAGTCAATTTATTGTCGCAATTAAGCGTTTACTACCAGGATAAAAGGTTTATCGCAACAATAAACCGTTTATTGGCACAGTAAACCGTTTATTGCCGCAATGAGATCATTTTATTGGCGCAATAACCGTTTTTTGCCAAAATAAACCTTTTATTGCCATAATAAACTTGTTTATTGGCGCAGTAAAATTAGTTCATTGGCGCAATTAACTCGTTTATTGGCGCAATAATTTCATTCGTTAGTGCCATAAACTCGAGCAATGAACATAGCTTATTGCACCAATAAACGAGTTCATTGGCGCAATGAACTCAGTTTTTACCACAAATAACGTACTGATAAAAACTTTAGTAAAATATTAAAATTTTTATTTATTTACATTTATAAATAACAAATGTATTTATATATATAAATAAATAAAAACTTTAATATATTTTAAAAATTTCTATAAATAATTTATCGTGGCAATACGTAGGTACATATTACATATACTTACATTTTATTTTTTTCTTCCAACCTTTCCTCAAATTTTTAACGTTTTCCTGAAATGAGTTAGAATTTTAAATGAAGAAATGAAAGACTTTAGTTAAACGTTATAATAACATATTTTATTAAGATTACTGTAAAACCCATTCATTCATTGATACAATTTAAAAGGATATAAGCCTTTTTGCAATTTTTTTTATTGGAAAAATATAGGACTCTTGTGAGTCCTTTATTGTTGATTTGATTGTAGTTTTGGTCCCATTTATGTCCTTCCGAGAACATTTTAGTGTGGGTACTAGATACCCGTGAAGTTCCCACAAAATAGCAGCATCCTGACATCGACAGTCTGAAAATAAGAACGAAAACGTGGATATAAAATTTTGATACATAATCATCTAGTATTTAACTAGTACGTATAATAAATCGGGTCAGTAAAGAAATAATAAAAAATAAAAATGTTAACAGTAAAACTATATTCAACTTACTTTCTTGAATATTTTCAGAACCAATTTTTTTCAGAACGTTCATGATGGTTCTTTCCTTGACTCTCTATTCCGTAGCTTAAAATTCCTGGATCTTCGAAATAATATTCTTCCAGCGCTCAAGGAAAGGGTTGTGGTTCCTAAACATGAAATCAAAATCCATGTCCACCTTAAAAAAATTGAAAAATGTATTCATACTGTATTTTAAAAAGTTCCAAAAGTTGAAACTAAACTTGCATCAGGAAAAATATAAAATTTTAACTTGACCTTAATTTGAAATTTTTTTTAATCAAACCTGAAACGGATCAAACAGTATTGTTTTGATCTTCTGATCCTGATCTATCGAATATCCTGAAAAAGAATTATAGTTAAAAAGGGGATAATTTAAAGAATGAAAAATATCTGTTGATTTAAAATAAATCTGCGAATCATTGGGACTGTCAATTTTGAAATTGAAAATATAATAACACTATTATAATTTTTTTAATACGTAGGAGTGACCGTGGACAAAAGTACCAAAAGTAACAATAATTAATGTTTTTTTTTTATTATTTTTTGCAGTTTTGTAAACAACTTTTTTTTTTCCCATAATATTCAGTCTCCCCTATATTAATAGCGTAACTCACCTTGTCTTTATTTTGATATTTCGATAGGTATAGGTATAGTTTTTTAAAATTATCTGGATGAGTTCTCTGCTGGGTTTTTACTTCATTACAGGCACAATATGAAAAAAAGAATTAAAAAAAAAAAAAACAAATAGTAAACAAAAAATATGGACAAATCGGCTCAAAATCTAGATCAATAAATGGTTTGTTGTGACAATAAATGGTTTGTTGTGACAATAAATGGTTTGTTGTGACAATAAATGGTTTATTATGACAATAAATGATTTATAGAAAGTTTTTAAAATGGAAATTTGAACTATCGATAAATTTTGTATTGCGGCAAATAATGATTTGTGGGGACAATAAATGGTTTATTGAAAGTTTTTAAAATGGGAATTTGAAATATCGATAAATAGTTTATTGCGATAATTAATGGTTTATTTGACAATTAATTATTTATTGTGACAATATATGGTTTATTGTGCGAATTAATTATTCATTAAAAGTTAAGTGATGTTTTGTGAACCATTTTAAATTGGAAAATTAATGATAAAAAAATTCCCAATAAACCATTTTCTTGCCAAAAGAAATTCAAATATGCTTATTCCTAATTCGAAAAATATATATAATTGTTACTTACTTGGTTATATTAGAGTAGAAATGAATTTTATGTTGACTAGTCAATTTATTGTCTTAAGCACTTCAACACTTGGACTTTCACTTTGTTAATTAATTGTTTTAATAGTCTTTATTGTTTTAACGCTAATACTTTTTGTATAGTCTTTGATTACATGATTTGTCTAAATAGTCGTTATAATACTCTTTTCACACTTTTACTTTTTCACTTTGTGTCAAATTCAAAACGATCACGACAAGAACACGTAATAGACTAAATCGTGATCACTAGACAATTCTTATTGTACGTTCATGTTATTTATGGTCATAAATAGTTGTTTTTCCCAATAAGTAGTTGTTTGTGCCAATTAACACTTTATTGCGCCAATGAACCTTGCATTGCAACAATAAACTTTTTGTTGGGACAATAAATAGTTTATTGAAAGTTAAGTGTTTTTTGAAATGGAAATTTCGATTATCAATTAAAAGTTTATTGTGGTAATAAAAGGTTTATTGTGTCAATAAATGGATCATTGAAAGCAAACTGTTTTTTGAAATGGAAATTTGGTATCAATAAATAGTTTATTGCGACAATTAAAGGTTTATTACTACAATTAATGCTTTATTGAAAGTTTATTTTTTTTTAAATGGCAATTTAAATTTTTTTTGTTGAACTTTAAAATAAATTAAAGTAATAACTTCTGATTTTAATCATTTTATTTGAAGATCAGATCTTTTTTAAAAATGAAAATCCATTATAATTTGAAACAGAATACCATTAGATTTTACAAATTATTAATATTGGCCACTTGTTTTATGAAAAAAGACTTCGATTCAAATTTTGAACTCGTTTACTGTGGAAATAAACTGAAATAACAAGTGAGATTTCGAAAAAAAATATTAAATTATAATAAACTATTTATTGGCACAATAAACGCTTTTAAATGCTCAAAAATTGTAATACAATTAAAAACTTTATTGCGACAATGTAGAAGTTTATTACAACAGTAAATAGTTTCTTAAGTTTCGGACTTCGTGTTCAATAAACTCAAATTAATTGTCGCAATAAATAGTTTATTGATTACGGAAATCTGAAAACAATAAAAGTTTATTGTGACAAGAAAAAGTTCATTGGGACAAAGAAAAATAAGTCAATAAACGGTTTTTATAATTTTTATGAACAATATTATTTTCAGTGTTATTAAAAGTTGGCCAACTCGTCCGTCGCGGTTTGCGGCTGCGGTTGCGGATCCGTCTCGTTGTGTTCACAACATTGAATTCGTGTGTATTCAATATTTTGACATGCGATACGGATGCGATTGCGGATCCGGCTCCGGCTCCATTGTGTTCCAGCAGTGAGTCGGTTACCACTCGTGACCGTGTACCAATCTAGTGTAAAGTGCCGAACTCCAATATTTTGAACTTTGATAAACTTAACCCAGAGTTGACGTGGGCTTCAAGGTTTTGAAACTAGTGTCCGCCGCTATCTCAGCCGAGAATTTAGTGTCCGCTGCTATCTCAGCCGAGAATTTAGTGCCCGCTGAGCTTACATCAGTCTAAGATAAAAAAGCATCTCACAATATGATAGGTAAACATATTCGCAATTTGAAGAGCGTACTTAATATGGATGATGATGATGACCGGTACCAGTCAATCTAAAGTATTACAGCCAAGAGTCTTAGCCGTCCGACCAAATTGAGATCGGAGCAGTCATAGCCAGACTTATGGTCGAGCCGCTGGGCAAAAGCGGTTTTTTTTTTAAAGAACCTGCTCCCAGGCCAGTTTACATCATTAAGGTCTTGCAAAATGTCGCAGAAGCATGGACGCTCTCCCAGCCGAATCAAAATTCCTTTGCAGTTGTATTCAAGAAAAAAGTTTTGTGTATGATTTTCATTGTCCGGTTAGTGTTTGAACAAGAACAAAATATTGACGCGTGGTATTTGGGATCGTTTCTCCTGTGCTGAAACTCAGCAAAGCTGAAACTTGAATAATGCTCTGCCAACATCTTGAGCAGACTGTAGGCCTTCGTTAACCAATGTCTGCGTTACATTTCGAAAATCCGCTGGCAGCAAAACAATTCAAACATGGAACTGTGGAACAGGACTAGGCTGGAAAAATTGGATACAGCCACCATTCACCGAAAGAGGCGTTTGATAGGCCATACAATAAGGAAACCTAACGACAATATATAGGTAAAAGATACGTGGGAATACCAAAACAGCTTCCAGGTCATCTTTATAGTAAAAGAAGCTCAATCTAACAGAATTCAATCATCAGCACAGTTAAGGCAAGGTTTGTCGAATTAGGACAGTTGGTGCTGCCGTACGCTCCGTGAGGAATTGAAAAGCCCTGCAGTACTTGCAGCCGGACAATATATGTATACAAGGTTGGCCTAATCTTCAATACAGTAACCAATTGAAGGAAGTTGCCTCCTTTAGCTTCCAACAAAATTCAACCTCTAATCTCTCAACTCCCCCCTAAATCAAAAGAATTTTAAATTTACCAAAGAAAAAAGGACTCTCAAAATATGTATATAAAAAAAATAAAGAATAAAAGAAAACCCTGAATTTGTCAACATCAGTTTAACAATTCTCACGTGAAAGGAATATTAAATCAATTCTTCTCCGTTTCAACTACAAATCACCAGCTGGCACTTTCACTTCTGAAACAAATCGAAACATAAGTTCAACAAAAGGACCTCTATTTTCCCCTGCTAAAGCCCCGACTCAATCATTTTTATTTCTACCCCGCACCCGTTCCACGCCTCAATCTGACAATGACAACAAACCATTCAATTAAATGAGGAAAATCCATTTTCAGCAACACGATGACTGAATGGATGATCAAAAAAACTTTTCCTATAGAAACGACTCAAGGAGGGAGCATTGTCTTCTCCATCTTACTCATGAATAGGTAACCCATTGACAGTAGTGTACACAGTAGTGTTTGGCTTTGCTAACAAATGCACTCCATTCTATATACTTTAGGTATAAAATAGACATCACATCCTTCGTGTAGCTCCTTAATGTCACAAGTCAAAAAAAAAATTCTCCAAACTTTCAGTTGGCTTACTTCGATTATTCTTATATTTGTACGTTGGGTCCTTTATTTTTGTTGCTTCCATCCCATCTTCCAAGTCCCAACTATTGCCTTGAATTTGGGAGTTCAATTTTGTTGTTGTTGTTTAAAAAAGTTTTTGGAATCGATTTTTGGTTAGAAGGAATAAAATCGAACTAGAAAAAGGTTGAACGGAAAATCGAAAAAACAAAAAAAAACTCCCGACAAGGACATTGAAGTGAAAAACTAAGGAAACTTACAAAAACACACATATAGTTCCCATAACGTATTCAAGAAATCTGTCGCAGAGAGGCTGCTGCCTATTATTTGAACAGACAGGGTGTCTTCTGCAAAGATATATACTCAGTTTTTGTGTGTTTCGGGAAGACTTGTTATACTTTTTGTTTCCTTCCTTTCTTTCTTCCTTTAAACTTAGCAAACACCACAATCCTTTGTGGGAGAGAAGAACCCAATTTGCACTTTTTTGCACTGTTGCCAGATCCTTGGGTTTTTTTTTCTTTTGAACAATTTATAGAAACAAGAATCCTTCTAAATTGAGTTTCAATTGTGCTATTTCTTACACTTTGAGTGCAGTTAAAGTTATAAGGCTATTTGAGACAGAGAGCTGTGAAAAATAATATAATGTTCCTCTGGTTTGTGGGAATGAGAACGCATGTCATGGCAACAGCCTTAATGCCTCCGCGGTTATCTGAATTATGTTTAAACACCCCAAATGCTGACTCATGCTTAATGTTCTCAAAATTATAAAATGTTAAGCCCGGAAAAATTTAAATAAACACTCACATTTTCTTACTACTTTTGAAAAAAAAAATTTCTGGCAACACTGATCTCTCCAAGAAAATTAAAATAGATACAAAAAAAAAAGAAAATTGACAACATAAACTTGCAACTGCTCTTGAGCAAAGTTTTCCAATTCCCTTGTTAAGTTCATATAAAACCACCATTCACCAACACCACATCATCAAGCCTGCCAGCCATCACCTAAGATAAAAGTCAGCATCCTTTTCATCCTTTTTACTTGTAGGTAAGGTAATAATGAGACTACAACGGCAACAATGAGGTAACATTGGACAGTTTATGTATCCTTGTGCAGTGTTTTGTTACTAGAAATATATATTGAAAGGAAGGAAATTGCCTGCCTACTATCTCTACACTCTTTATATAAACACCAAGAGAAAACACTGCAGATGAGGTCCTTTCCTTATAGTCCTTACATCAGATGCGAGGAGTTTTTCAGCATTGTTTGCTCATTTTCAAAAGAGGACACTCTATACTCGCTCTCTGTGTGTTCCTAATTTGAACCTTTTTTCTTCTTGCACATTATAATGTAAGCTAATTGGAGAATATCCTGCCTGCTTGTCGAAGGACACTTGTGAATTGCCTGTAAGTTGTAGCGCACTCTAGCCTTTTTGGCCAAAGTCCAAATGATGCCCGAACAAAAGTTTTAATCCCATTATTGGGTACCCTGATGGTTGTGGGTCCAATGGTCCAACTAGATAGACAAAGTATCTTTGGAACTGTCTATATAATAGTATCTATGCCGCGGATGTCGTTATGATGACGGAGAGTATACACAAAAGACTTTTGTAAGAGGCAACTATGCATGCACACTCAACGGCCTATACAACATGGAAGCAGAAGGAGGTGATGTAGATTCTGTCTAGCTTTTAATAAGTAGGTTTAGATAAATTCTCTAATGACGCTGTCAGAGCTTTCAATTGAATGTTTTGCCTTGTCTCGGGCGTCGGACCTGGCTTTACACATGAGGCCCAACAAACTCCACACGGTGTATGTTATGTCCTTTATATCGGTCTTCACATTCATCTCCATATATGTACATACATACATAAATACATATGTACATACATACATACATATGTATGTGTGGATGTTGTGCAATTAAATTGTGTATTCCGCTGTGAGGTATTATCGCCTCTTATAGCGGTACCTACTCAACAACAACTTTAGAGTGTGTTTGAACTGCACTTGTCCGGGAAGTGCATTTCCTAGCGACCTTCTGTTTACCCCATGGGGAGGAGGGAGTATAGGAGTAGGCCTTATAGGCTTTTGCCAATCTATACCAGACCCAGCAGAGCTTGTGTTGCATAATGGATGTGTTTGGCATTGATGGCTAAGAGCTGGGAATTGAGAGCCGAGTTTGTGTTTTAAAATCGTGAGTGCCAGGCAGGCAGGACAGGACGCAGGAGTGCGAACAGATGGACGAAGGCATATAGAGATTTACACAAAGGATACACATATATATCAGAGAGTAGGTACATTATAATGCTACTCAAACTCAGGCTTCTGCATAAGCTTCTCATCCAGAGGGTAATTTGGCGTGTGTTCGATGAAATGTATTATGTGATCGCAGGTGCAATTCAATGGACAGTATGTTTAAGGAAAGTACTGATAGCTCTATGATGGATGGTTGGAAACTATACAAACACAACATATAATAGACCAATGTTTGTGAATAGTTCTGATGGATTGATGTATTGGCTTTGTTTCTATTTGTGAAGTTCTGTTGAACTATGCCAGCGAGTTCGAGAATGTTTTGAATGGTAATGAAGGTATTAATGGCCCTCAAGTGCGGTTTCGTTCCCCTATGACGTTTAATATGTAAGGTATTGCCGTAAATTGATAGGTTAAGGTGGAACATTCTGACGTCCGCGGTAGGTAAGATATGTGGCTGTTGTGTATAGCGTACAATTCCCTTCGTTTGACATAAGAAGGGTTTATACTTAGTATTCCGTCGTTAAAGTAGAATGTGGCCTAAATCTAATCTTCTTCTGTCAATAGCGACAGTACTGGTCAGCCGTTTTATCAAGGAAACGTGTTACATATTTGCTCTCAGTTGTAGTTTGTAGTTTGAATACTCACAAGAAAAAATGGGGTTTGCCTCGAAATTGTCAAAAACTAGAGCTCCAAAATTTTGTAAGATTTAGATTACAGTTGACGTTGGCTTCCATGTTTCAATGTATTTAGCAAGTGCCCAAGGTTATATCATTGTGAATTCACAATTTCTAACTTTTTCTCATTGTGATTCCATAGTGTCCTTCGCTGTTTCCGAGTGAAAGCTTGAATACCTACTAAGTGCCCTGCCCACCGATATCTCGGTTTGAATCTATCCGAGGTCGGGAAGCTTTAGAGTTTTTTTGCGTTCAAAAGCAATATCCTCGAAATAGGAAAGGAAAGAAAGGGACGCCAGTGTTCCAAGAAAACTTGATTGAACTTATTTTATAGCATTCTTAGCCTTTTCTTGAGACAGAAGTTCTAGTACAGGAAAGTTTGCATGCAAAGACTATTTGTATAGGCTAGTGGCCAGTGGCCACCTGGAACGGTATGATGTATAAGCATCGTTTCCACTTGATTGCTAACCTTATGTTATGGGTTCGAGCTCCAGCCTGGGCATGGACAGTCCCTTTTATATTTTCCCTCATATTCTGCCGGAATCTACCCGTAGAATTTTATTGAGATAAATGCCATCAAGTCTTAATTCACCGCATCAGCGAAAAAAATTAGCCGTTCAGATTTGGCAGTAAATTGTAGGTCCTTTTCATTCTTGCAGATTATCAACGCAACACACAGGAATTGTTGAGAGTGTAAGTCACAGGCCCGGGTCTGGATTTGAGCTGTTGTGCCAACAATCTATTTATTTATTTTTGTATAGGAAACTCAAAATAGGTGATCAGACGAGTGAGAAATGGAAAAACAAAAAACAAATTTTAACGCTTCGTTACAATTTTTGAACTGTCAATAAAATTAAAAGAAAGTTCTAGTACTTTTATATGCCACAAATCAGATAAGTCAAACATTTAAATTACAATTGCAACTTAATAGGTTACTGAAAATTTTCTGAATGAAAAGGTCGTAGTTCCACATTTGACATCTTGTATATCTGCTAATTCTACCTTTCAATAAATGAAGATGCGCAATTTGCAACAACTGGTGAGCTATTTCCTAAGACTCAAAGAAGAACAAACACACTCCCACTAAATAATCTAATATAGAAGCCCTTCTTATTTCCTCAAGTTTCATTCCCTTTAGCAAACATCAACAAGTGGGTTCGACAGTTGAAAACTTGACAGTTGTGCTATTTCGAATTGACATCTTTCGAACTCGAAAAAGCCCAAGTGCCACTATTTGCTCCCGTGTCAAAACTGATGACATCTTTTTAAATTTAGACGTTACGAGACAGCTTCATCACCAAAGGCGTAATATCAAAGACTTGTAAGTGAAACTGACTATCATTAAGGAGCTTCTATCCATTTTCCCGCACATCAGAGTGACATTATGGCGATGGCGAAACTGATGCATGTGAATAGAAACTGCCTTAATAATTGTTTTAGCTTAGCGTTAAAGTCATTATGGCTGGCTAGGCTATATAGGGTACTTTGCAGTTCTTAGTCCTTACGTCATTGCATCGTCAGCTTTTGACATTAGCTTATGTTATGTTATATATTATGCCTTTTATGTTTGTCCTCCATTGAAGATTAAAAATGAAAAACAAAGAATATCATTCCAAAACTATGTGAATCCCCCCAACAAAAATGAGACCTGTACATTTCTGACGAATTTAATTTTCAGTCTTATCAGGTACAAAGGCTATAAACGAATTAAAATGGAAATAATTCATTCAAAGGACGACATTAATCTCTTTGTTGCGCAGAGCCGCTCCGCCGGTTCCTTCGGAAAACTATACAAAACATGAATTTTGATCCCGCACTCATCTCTTGGAATCACCCTCGTAAAGTTGCATTCAATTACCCAGGAGTTAATTGTTTCAATGGCATCATCACACCATCAAAAACAATTTACGATATGGAAACGATGAGAAAGGATATGGCACCGCCTGCCTGCCCGTATATTGCCAGAATTAAGCCGAAACAACGCACGTTTTCAACACAAAGTGTTCAGCTTTCAGCACTTCATTACAATTAATGCGATTATCTTGGTAACCAATTTAGTGTTGCCAGAGAGACCAGCGCAGTAGGGCTTCATCTTCAGCCCCAAAGTGTACACGTATATACGCGTATTTGGATATAATAACCAAAAAAGGGCATACCTTCACTTATAACAATTGTAAATCTTCACAAAGAACTCGAGGAAAACGCATGAATGTCATCCTCATCGTTGGAAATGTGAAGGCGATGGTGTGGGAAGGTGCTCCCTGTGGCTGAGGACGCAGAACAGAACTCAGGAGCAGCAGAAATATAATAAGGCACTGTATTTATTCATCACCCCAAGCAAATTACAATTTCCCACCCACTTAATGGCATTCTTTGTGGCATATATAGTATACTATGGGTATCTATATTATAGCTCGTATTTTCCCAGGACCTTCATGAAAAAGCATATACGAAGAAATGGAAGACAAAAAAATATACATATACATATATACACGTAAACGCACACATCCTGCTTAGCTTGCAAATGAAACGCAAGTAGAAAGGTCTTCGTTTCTTGTCATCACACTATAACCCAGGATTCCGTACATTTCTACCCGGAACCAACGACTTTTACCATCACCATCACCATCGAATCGCCATGACCATTGTGGCATGCCGAGCGAGCGTTCCGTTCACTGTTCAATCCTGGAAAGCAATTAAATAAATTACGCAAATGCGCTTACCTTTTTGCCGGCCTTTGCATTCCAGCGGCACCGGTCGAGGAATTTGGCACTGAACACAACGTCAACGTCACACATAAACAACAGGACATCTTTGCTCTTGTCGTCCTTGTCCCAGACACGTTCGGCGCCCACGCGTAGGCCCTTAGCTATATTCATACAAAATGAGAAAAAATTTAATTTTTAAATTAAACAAAAAAAAATGCAAAGAATTTAAGTTAAATTGGATTGCAAGCAATTCAAGACAGAGGACAAAAATGATAATAAAAAAATATTAAATTGGTTGAGGTAGGTAAATTAAAATTGTAAATGAACTGCAGGATCATATTTCCGATGGCCTACTTAACGGAGGACGAAATGCTAGGATAAGGGACTTTTATTTAAAAAGAGGAAAATTGTGCGAAAATTCGATTAATAGGGAAATCATGCCAAAAAAATATGATGTTTTTCCTTTTTTTTTTTTTGTTCTGATGGTCGTTGTCAAGCAATGAAATTTTTTAATTTTATTTAATAATTCAGTTCTTCTTCAGGTGTGGTCATCATTATTAAGTAAAAGAAATATGTAATTAATTGTATCCTTTTCTTTTTTGACGTTTAAGTAGATGGAAGATTGAGGATACCTTTGTAAGGGTACGAACATTTCTAGTATCTATAAAAGGATCTTGCTAACAGCAATATAAATCAAGATTATGTAGATAAGCCCGACAAATTAAACTCGCAATCATAGCACGTGTAAACTTAGATTTCTGGTATAATGCCGATCATTTTAATGATCACTGAATACGTTCATTCTAAAATGAACGACTTGACGTTCTCAGCTACCCTATAAGTAAGTACAAAAGTAAAGTGGCCATAATTACCCAATTAATCCTCTATGCTTATATTCTTCTATGTCACTACTTTCCTCCTTAACTGGCTGCGCACAATGGTGTAGCAGTAGCAGTAGCACGCAGCAATGTCAAAGTTAAATGTATGTAAATCGTATTGCACGGCTACAATGTGAAGTAGCAGATGCAGCAGAGAGAGTCGCTGAAGTACAAGTCGACTCGACTTGAACTTGACGACCTGCTGCGCTGCAAAATAACAACAAACCAAAATGGCAGACATGATTTTTGTTTGAGTTCAGTGCTGCACATTGTATTCGCGTATGCTGCTTTGTGAGCTACTTTTTTTGGCATTTACTTTGACATTGCTGCGTGCTACTGCTACTGCTACACCATTGTGCGCAGCCAGTAAAGCAAGACCGCTCTAAGCGGAAACTACACTTCAATAGAACTGCATTGCACAACAGTTCCACTGAAGCGTAGGGCGATTCAACTCATTCAAAAATTACGCGCAGCTCAATTATTGCAGTACAGTTCGACTTAAGTACAGTTTCGCCTAGTGCAGTCTTACCCTTATAGGGTTTTCACACTGGACCAAAAACTCAAAAAGTTTACGAAACCTAGTTGGAGCATTCACACTGAACAAAAACTAGGTTTTGTTTGACGTTTCATGAATATGTGAGTGTTTGAAGGTACTTTTTCCAAAAAATCCCTTGACATTTAATGAAAATCCCACTCAAATAAGAAATACACCTCGCTTGTTCTCTCTTTTGTCGGTAAAAATCCTGTACTCTGAGAATACTACACTGTTTTATCGACGAGTTGATGGTGATAAAAGATCAGTTTGTTTTCACAAACTTGCGATTGCAAGTAGTTTTTGAGGAGTTTTATCAAAAACAACTAGTTTATGAAAGAGAAAAATGTATGGGAAACCTTGTGGTTTTGGTGTAGGTTTTGGGTTTTTAGACAAAAACAGAGTTTTTGATCAAGTGTGAAAAGCCTATTATATTTGTTATACCTAACTGTGAAAGTTTGTATGCATGTATTGTTATACCGTTTCTCGCCGCAACGACTGAACGGATTTGTATAATTGAAAATTTAGAATGGAACAACAACAACTTGTGTGTGCTACCACCAAGTGCATAGGTAGGCTGGAGTTATAGCTATTTCACGGGGACCAACCCGATCATCAGACTCCTTTAGATTTGTATAAAATTTGGTAGGTAGAATAATGAGGCAATGAATAATAAAAGGAATTGGAAAAGGGACAATGTTTATAATATGTACTTTGCATGTGTTCTGGATAAAAACTGTGCAGTACATAATATACTTCTTAAGAAGCTTGGTATTGAAGATTGAACGTCGGTTGTCAGATCGGCGACGAATTCACTCATATTTGAAATGACGAAGTTTTTTAAAAATCAACTTGTTAGAAAGTTATAAGGGCAGTTTAAAAGCTTCTTCTAATCCAGAATGTTGGCAAGTTGGTGGCAAACTGCATTGCATATAGTTTATTAACGCAAACTCAATCAGAACCGCATGCGTGATTGAATACTACCAAAAATCAGCTAGTTTTTGACAGCTTCTATTGGCTGTGAAGCTGGAAATGTTGTAACTAAAAACTTAATGGTAGGATTTTTTTCAGTTTCCAATTGAAGCTTTTCATCAGCAGATTGTGTAGAGCAAAATGAATATGTGCATTCAAATTGCGAATCAACTGTCACTTTTGACGTTTCACACACACCTGAAAATGTACTAAACTAATTTGAGTAGTGTAGTAGAGATGGGAGTTCTAGAAGACTCAAATACATTTTCATACAGTTTTTTTCATACCGTTTTTCATCTTGAAGCCATCTTGAATTTACTGTCAATACCAACACAACTCTTACTGAAGCTGGTGTTGCCGTGCATGTTTTTTAATAGCACTTCCCATGAGAGTAAAAGTATCGTCCAGAATCATCTGGAAGTCTCGTGAAACCATTCCATTGTTACAAAAATTACACTTCTGACGATTTTGAGAATTTTTTTGATTTGAAATTCATTGGGTAGTGTCTATTTCGCATGGTTTTCAGAATGAGTAGTTCTCCGAGTGCAATCCCGTTGATTAGATATAAACCAAACATTTTACTGAAAAAGTCCCTAAATGCGTCACAAACTTCAATATCATATAGAGTGTGTTTCTTTATTTTTTCCGGATAAGGAATAGAAAAGACAGAAAAGATCAAATATCTATCCAGAATATCCAGAATAGAGTAAATAAAGAAATAGAACTAGAATTAAAAGAATAAACAATAGCTGACAGTGAACTGCATCAGTCAAACTAGGGAATATTCCATTTAAACCACCTCTTCACTTGGAATGAAAAGAATGCGTTCCAAATATTCCAGATTGAATAAAGAAACAAGGAAATAGTTTATCCGGAATATTCCATTGAATAAAGAAACGCAAAAAGTGCGTTCCATATATTCCGAATATACGGAATGAATAAAGAAACACACCCATAGTAAACGCAGACTTAAATCTCTCAAATCAAAACTCCAAGCAAGTGGTGTTAATTTTATGAATATTTAAATTCCCTCTGAAAAACAATAATTTATTCTAGTATACATAATTATTATCATCCTAATCCTATCACCCACCAAATATATAGGTGGAACTATTTTTCAGAAACGGGATTTGTATGATTTAATCTTCAATTTTGTCCACGATTTCGAATTAGTTTTCCCTTATTTTCTCGCAATCAAATAAAAAATCATTCAGTTGAAATTAAAATGATGAACTTTGTAATGTAAAACACTTTCAATTACCTCTTGAAAAAGTTTCATTAAGTGCGAGCAACTTTAAATTCGATGAATTCCCTCCGCTGTTCTTCATCGCCAATACTCGACTCATAATGGATCTCGCTTCCGAGAGACCATCCTCTCCGAAATACACAACCGTTAAATGAACCCTCCTGTCATTCTTCAGAGCAATCTTAACAAACTTGTCCATGAAACTCTGGAACGTCGCTGTCCGACCAGACAATGGCAGTATTATATGAATCAACTCTTTATCATGAACTTTTGGGAAGCTGATCATTTGAATTGTTTGCAATGGGGCAAAGGGTCTCATCACAACTACCTTCGTTGTACCACCATTTGTTCCGGAGTTTGTGCTGGATCCGCCATTGCCACCACCCAAATTATGGCTATTTGTTGGATTATGTGCTACCTCCTTTGTCCTGAAATATAATTCATATTGTGTTCCCGTTGTTGGTTCATTACGGTAGATCCCCTCTGTGAAATCATCCAGGGTATACTTGATTCCAGCAGCACCCATATTCGTTGTGGCAGTGACATTTCTATTTAAACTCTCGATGGCCTTACCAAGTGCGTCGAGAAGATCCTTGCGTTTGTAGCCAATTGGCTTTTCTACCACCCTCTTGCCCAGTCCCAACTCAATGGGATACACTCGACTGAATGTGAAATGATTGAATGGAATCAACTCGTATTCGTTGTTCAAGGGAAGTCCCCGCAGGATCTCAGCTGCTCCAACTTGCTTCCGTATATAACTACTGCAATCATAGATGGAGCCAGCTACTGCTCCTGTTTGGTGATGCCCTGCTGCGGTTGTTGTGTTTGGCAGAGGAATCTGTTGCAACAATTCCAACTGCGGACCAAGTGCCGCCGAGTTGGTAAAGTTAAATGGCTGATTACCTGTGCAAAAATAAAAGGAAGACCGATGTTATATGTATGTAGAGAAGTATACGAGCATCCATCTAGAATTCTAGATAGATGCCATGATGTTGTTGTTGAAGTCGAATGCTATCCGATCCACTTACCTCGAAGCTGGATTAGTTGTAGTTTCAAAGATTTTATTTCGGATGTCAGTCGAGTGATTTCCTGTCGATACTCCTCCTCCTTCTGACGCAGCAAGTCGATGTACTCTTTTTGATCAGCTGCAGTTTTCTCGGCGTTGATATTCCGCAACTTGTGCTGGTTTGCTGGTGCTGGAGCCGGATGCTGTTGATGGTGTTGGGCGACGGCGGATATCACTGGAATTTTGTTGTAATCTGCAAGGAAGTGCAAAAGGACAAAAGAATACAGTTAGATACATATAATATATTGGGAGTATTTATATTCTGGTGATGGTATGAATGGAGTATAGATTTAACGTACTGCAATATCCTCTGGGATTGGAGAGGAATACAGCTCAGAGGATAAGGTTCCTTGTATATTCTAACTTCACTGCAACAAAGACAAACGGAATGAAAAGGTACCTAAATGCGAGAGTGTAAATTTCGTCCTTAGGTGGATGGCGATGGCTATGTATTATTGTACCTTGATATTATATCATTATATGAGTAAGGAGTGTTGGTATTGATTTGATTTGAAAGGATGCAGAGTTTTAATTAGAAATCTCTTCAATCGGGGAATATAAACAAAAATCTTGGTTTCGAGGATGATATTAGTGGAAGATAGTCCTTGGGCAAGGACGAAATGACAATCAAATGAAGTTTTTCTTTAAAAATCGAAATTAATTAGTTTGATGCAGGTATCGTATATTATTATAGAGTGTTATGTTTGTGTATATAGTTTAGAATTGCGGATCACCACCTGAGGAAAACACAATTGATTACATTTTCAATCGACCGCATGGAAAAATATCTATTTTTCTAGAGCAGAACTTGAAAAATAAGAGCTGAAAGCATCCAAAACGCCAGTTCATAGGTATTCAGCAAATACATTAACGTATTTATAATTTAAAACAAAAGTTTAATGAGAAGTTTTTAAGGTAATAATTTTTTTTAATTTATTTTTTTTTTAAATACAGAGAACTATTTTTTAAAAATATTGGTATGCAGTATAAATTGAGCTCCCTGCCCCTATATATGTGTGAAATTCCGAAAGTATCGGTTGAGCCGTTTTCGAGAAAGTCGAAAGCAAGAAAAACGGTCCTATAGAAAGTTCCGTTTTTGGACTTTTTTCAATTTTTTTTCAACCATATTTATTCTAGAAAGAAAAGCTTTAGCGTAACGGTTATTTGGCAGGTACCGTTATTTTTTGAGCTAAAAAAATTTCAATTTCCCCTCTGTAGGTACAATACCTTAAAAACTCTTAATACCAAGTTTGAAGCAATTCGGCCCAGCCGTTCGGGCTATAGGTGTCTTATAAAAACATACAGACGGACAGACAGACATACAGACGGACAGAATTTTTAGACCATCTTTTTTCGTCTTCGCTATCATCGTAATGTTATGTTTGATTGTTATTTAAACATTTTTTTTTTTTTTGCATGAATCCATAACTTGCCTTATAGTGTCTTTAATCTCTCCAACTTTAAAATTTAGCGCGCCTTTTTAGCAAAGGTATGTAGAGATAAATATTGTAGAGATAAAATTTAGTTTAGCGCGATCTGAGTATTAGGCCTAGTACTCAGATCGCGCTAAAATTTATCTTCCATACAAATTTCCACCCAAGATAAATTTTAGCTTGGGTTTTTAGCTGAGTAGTTCTCACTTCAAGCTAAATTCCAGGTGACAGGCTAACGGCTAAGAAAAAGTCTCCACAAAATTTAGCTTGCGAAAGAATGTAAAACACATTATTTCACAAGATAAATTCTGACAGTCGTCAGAAGGTCATGCGAAGGTCGCACGAACTTGCTCTTGAACTTGTTGGATAATTGCTGAGTGGCTGCATAATGTAGGTATATTAAATAAAATGCACTACTGTGTCGCATGAACTTGCTGTAATGTGTGACAGTGGTTTTGGGGCTTGAGATTTTGATAAAAACTAATTTTTTTAAATTCTTAAATAAATACTTCAACTGATTTGAGCTGAAAAATAGGTACGCCATTTTATTTCTTGGAAAAATTTGAATTTATGAGAATAAATTTATAAAAATCTGGAGTGGATTTTGAGAAAAAAGTTTTTTGTAAAAAAATTTCTGAAAACATTTTTCAAAAAAAAAAATCCAAAACGCCAGTTCATAGGTATTCAGCAAATACATTAACATATTTATAATTAAAAAAAGTTTAATGAGCAGTTTTTAAAATATTAATTTTTTTTAATTTAATTTTTTTTAAATACAGGAGAACTATTTAAAAAAAAAATATTGGTATGCAGTATACATTGAGCTACTTCCTATTTGCACCTATATATGTGTGAAATTCCGAAAGTATCGGTTGAGCCGTTTTCGAGATAGTCGAAAGCAAAAAAACGGTCCAATTGAAAGTACCGTTTTTGGATTTTTTTTTTGAATTTTGTTCAGCCATATGTTTTCTAGAAAAATAAGCTTTAGCGTAACGTCTATTAAGCAGGTACCGTTATTTTTTTAACTACACAAATTTCCATTTCCCCTCTGTACAATGCCTTAAAAACTCTATATATATATATATATGTACCAAGTTTGAAGCAATTCTGCCCACCCGTTTGGGCTGTAGTCTATACATACAGACAGACAGACAGACGGACAGAATTTTTTGACCATCTTTTTTCGTCTTCGCTATCATCGGTATGTTATATTTGATTGTTATCTCAAAAAAAATTTTTTTATGAATCCATAACTTGCCTTATAGTATCTTTAATCTCTCCAACTTCAAAATTTAGCGCGCCTTTTTAGCAAAGGTGTGTAGAGATAAATATTGTAGAGATAAAATTTAGTTTAGCGCGAACTGAGTACTAGGCTTAGGCTAAACGAAATAGAAAAGGGGCACCAAAATCAATTTGTTTAATGTACGCCGACGACGCGACGTAAAAATTGTTTATTCTATTAGTTCCATAAATGACTGTTCTAGTTTTCAGATGGAAATTGAGTTTTTCCTAGATTGGTGTAAATATAATCAATTAGAATCAAATTTCTCTAAATGTAAAATATTTAGTGCAACTAGATCGCTGAACATCACAGATTTTTATTAATTTATTCTCATAAATTCAAATTCCAAGAAATAAAATGGCGTACTTATTTTTCAGCTCAAATTAGTTAAAGTATTTTTTTAAGAATTTTAAAAAATTAGTTTTTATCAAAATCTCAAGCCCCAAGACCACTGTCACACATTAAAGCAAGTTCGTGCGACCCAGTCGTGCATTTTATTTAATATACCTACTATGCAGCCACTTAGCAATTATCGAACATAAGAGCAAGTTTGTGCGACCTTCGCAAGACCTTCCGACAACTGTCAGAATTTATCTTGTGAAATAATTTGTCTTACATTCTTTCGCAAGCTAAATTTTGTGGAGACTTTTTTCTTAGCCGTTAGCCTGACACCTGGAATTTAGCTTGAAGTGAGTACTACTGAGCTAAAAAAAAAAAAAAAAAAAAATTGTTGGCACAACAGCTCCAAGCGGGGCCGGGGCCTGTGACTTACACTCTCAACCATTCCTGTGTGTGCGTTGATATTCTGCAGGGATGGAAGGGACCTACAATTTACCGCCGAAACAGAGAAGCACTTTCCATGACATTAATTACTCTTGGAGGATTTGTCACTTCCTCGCAAGAGGCAGTACCCCGGAAAAAAACTTAAGGTGGCAACGTCAGGGATCGAACCCTGAACCTTCGGCATAGCAGTCCGACACACTAACCACTACGCCACGGGGTACTACAACCTAGCTAAAAACCCAAGCTAAAATTTATCTTGGGTGGAATAATTTGTATGGAAGATAAATTTTACTAGGCTTTATGATTCGTTTCAGACAACTCAATTGATTAAAAATAGAGATCAATTGAAACGTGAAACACAAACAAAAACGATTGATGTGATCGCTCTACTCTTTTTATAAACGGAATCTCCATTGGACAGAAAACTTAATCAGTTTCTGTATACGGTATACCAGTTTGTCAAAAAAGACGATGCATTTAACCAGCATGTACCTTCCTGTCCTCGCATTACATAACATACGCTCTTTAAATGATGTTGGAAAAACTTGTAAAAATTTGGCTCAGAAACATCGCCAATCGACATAGTACTGATCAGGTTCATGGATTGAAACAACATCGTTGTTTTTTTATTTTTAAAACCGCCTTTTAGTTCCAAAAAACACATTTCCTCGTTTTCTTCTTGAGGGGAACCAAACATTTCTTGTATAGTTCATCAACTTTGTCAGACGAGATGTCAAAATCTGTCAGATTTAAGGTCCACGTAGCTAACTAGACAGATTGGAATATCAGGATTCAGGAGAAATGTCTGTGCCTTTTATATGTAGTAGTGCAAAGTAGCAAAAAGAAGATTTAACTTCGAATTTATTTTCGAATTGAAAAAGTATGCTTGAGTAAAAGTATAAGTGAGTTAAGAGCATAGTTATAGCTAATAGGTTCTTACCATCATCGTCACTGTCATATCCACCATCAGCACTCAGACCACCAAAACCACATTTTGTCAATGCCAGCAATGATATAATTGTTACGGAACAAATTAAAATCAGTAACTTTGCCAGCAGCTTTGATCCTGCCATTCGAAGCATATTTCATTTTTCTTTTCCAAATTGCGTAGTCATCATTTGATAGGGTTGCCTTGAAGTTCTGAAATAAAAAAACAATAAAAAAAGTAATAAGTTAGACAATGTCTATGAAGAGACGATACAAAAATTATATTCTTTCAACTTATACTATTCAAATGCATAAAAAGAGCTAATTCACTTATTCGTTTAACCATTTATTTAAGATTTTTATCCTATGCAAGCCATTCTAGAAATTATTTTAAGGAATCCACGAAAATCCACACCAAGAAGTGATCGTTTTATTACATTTCTCTAATTCTACTACATTCACTTCACACACTCTGCGAACACAACCCAAACAAAATGTCATCTTCTCAACGAACCTACCGAAACTTTTGACATTTGCCACTCGTGTATGATCGAAAGAATTTCATATTTTTTTGTCCTCACAGTGAAACGTCTTCGTTGTTCTGTTTTGCAATTTATTTTATTTTTGTTCCCAACAATTTGCCTTTTATTTTTCTTCAATCTTTAACATTTTTCTATTTATTTAATTCACTAAACGTAAGTATTCAACAATTTCCATATTCCAAAACTCTAAAGTGTCGCTAAAATGTGTAAAATACGTCATTTAGTCAAAAAAAAAAAAAAACAAGTCGTTTTCTTTTTTCTTCCCGACCCAAGTCAGCCAGTGTGTAGATGGTATCAGGGTTGATTCGTTATTCGTTTTGTTGGTATGAATCATGAATCATTCCAATTCCAATCAAAAGATCCAATCTAATGCCATCATCGTAGAGTAAAACTGAATGTTTTGAGGCAGGAAAAACATTATGAAAATCCCCATATGGGTGAACGACGACGACGCGACAGGCCAGTGGAGGAGCTCTCGCCAAATGCCAATTGCTTTCTTAAGTTTTCTATAAATAATTTAATATTTTTCATTTATTATTTATCAATTGAGAATCATTTAAGAAGGGAGTTCATAAGTTTTCTATTTAGTTTTTGTGGAGCAATCATTTACTGCTGACTTGGTATATTTGTTGTCTCTGGGTTCCACTTGGAACACTGTGATGACGTAGATTCTAGTTGGGATATTTGTGTGTTTATTTCCTTCTTCAAGCTTATCACTTTTGGCTTTGAATAAGTCAGTAGGCGTGCTGATTGTGGCCGCATAGCAATACACAGACATACCCAACAAGGTACAGTCATTCGCTAACGTCGGCGATTGTGCGGCATTTCCACTTCAGCTTAATTAGCCACTTTTATTTCGGGACAACCAATAAATTATAATACCCAACTGCCCTTTTGTACTTCAATTTCCAACCAAGGTTCACAGAATGATTAATATTTTGAAGAGTTTGCTTGCATTTTCCGTTCATGCCGTCACTTTTATTTTTTCTTTCAGTTTCTGAGCGTCGAACATGGAGAACCAACAAAACGATGCACCGTCCGGCTCCTACTCTGAGTAAGTTTTATTTTATTTGTCTATTTTAATTTTAATTTATTCTTCGTGCCTCATCTTCCCCTCCTTTTTTAAAACATAATTTCCTATCAATTGTGAGTGCGATTGCACCCAAAGCGTTTGATTTTAAACAGAAAGCCCACCAAGTTGTGGACAAAGGAAAGCTATTTGCGATTACAATTCTGTGTTTTCTTTAGCTTCTCCGTGTTATCTATCCACACGAAAAGAAAGGCTACAATCAACTGTCTTAAAGAAAAGCACAAACAATTAATTACAAAAACAAAAAAACAAGTGTTTTGCAAATTTTTGTTATCAAATCAAATGTTGTTGACTTAGTAAGTTAGGTTCGTGTTGAGTCAGCTTTCGCCTGAACTGTTGAGGTATTTATTTCATCTAGGAACTAATTATAGTCAAACTGAAACTGTGGAATGGTTGTGGGCTCAGCTTTGTAAACATTCATTTGGGATTGTTGGGTTATGAATTGTCAATTGTTGTCGTAACAACCACAGCATCCAGGTTAGAACAAATAAGTTTTCTCGTTCAGCAGAACATCGACCCCTCTTTAAGCAGAAAGTTCTGACTAAAAAAGTAAACAACACCATTTACTTGCTATTCTTGAGAATCTCCGAAAATGTTTCCTTTAGTTTTGCCGCGTCAGTTTGTTCATTCTTTTAAGAATCTCTTATTATTTGTTGTGCCTATCAAACTTCGACAGACTTTTGAAAATATCCCAGAATTCTAGATCGATATCACCACCTTTTTGTCGATTTCAATGTCGCCTATGAAAGTGTGAACAGACGAGCTATCACTTCTCGGCATCCCTGTTTCGCAAATATGGGGTAAGATTAATGTTGGTAAGAATACCAACGACTCCTTTGATGCCGAGAAAGACTTAAAAAAAGGTGTCAAATAACCTCTTAACTCACATGTAAATACCAGCGATACGATTTTTATAGATCGGTTTAATTACTTGGCTTAGCTGGTGATATTGACATCATCGGAATATCAATCTACGCTGTCAGTAGAGCATTTCCAAGTATGTATTGAAGTGGAGGCGGTAGGAATGGGTCTGGCCTGGCTGCAATAGAAGGTAAAACAAAGTTTAAGCTGTCCTTCGCCACCTTTGTAAGTAAATAAGTAAGACAGCTTATGACCTGGATGAAAGGAGCATCTAAACTTAACTGCCGATCTGCCTTTGCTGGGTCAACCTTTAAAAATGTCTAGAAGCCTTCTGGTTTTCAATTTATCCCCGCAAACCCTGTCTTTTTTTTTCCTATGACGAACTTGTTATCTCGACTTGGTCACAAATCGCGTGTGAAGTCCATTAATTTGACCTCAAAAAACGTTCTAAAGCCTCCCTCCCTCGGTTGTTCTTTGGCGATTCTGAGAATGTTGTAGGAAATTGCCAATTTTTTTTCCAGAACCGCTTCCACAAACAGACTAAGCTGTATATAAATATTGTCCGGCTGTAAGCATTGCAGCGTTTCAACTCCTCCTTTAGCATATGGCAGCAACAAGATTGATCGGAGTTATTGCTCCGCAACTAGCCTTAGCTGTGGCCATGCTTTGTTGTATTCCTTGAGATTGAGCTCCTGTTACTACTGATGAGATGACCTTCAAGCTGTGTTTGGTCTTCCTAAGCGTCTGTTACCCTGAGGACTCCATTCGACACATTGTTTCGCTATATTTTAGTCAGGTTTCCTCAGTGGTTGGCCTATCCAACGCCACTTCCATTGCATGATGCCTGCATCCAATTTTTCTGCCAGATCCTGTTCCATGCTCGATATGGTTTGCGACTACCAGAGCTTCAGATTGTACCGCAGACAACTGTTAAAAAGAAGGCTTGCAGTTTGCTCGAGATGTTGGCAGAGCATTTCCATGTTTCAGAAGCACCTAACAGCACAGATTTAACATTGGATTCGAAGAGCTACAACTTGGTGTTGGTGCGTAGCGATATTTTGCTGGAGTACCACATATGAGAATGGATTCCAAATGGACGACGGGCTTTGTTTATTCTATTCTTAACATCGATATCCGTTCTAGCCTAGATAACTAAACTGCTTAACCTTTTCTCTAGTTCCCTGCCTTGGAATAACTTGAGTGCCTTGGCCCGTGGTCATTATTTTGGTCCTAAGACAGCCATTTATCCATTCATTTTGCCATGAGACATATATCTTCAACATAATCTCGGGCCTACCATGTCTTTTATTTGTACCCACCGTGTGGCAGTCATCACATCGCCAATTGCGAGCAAGAACAGAATTAGTGACAAGACATCTCCTTGAAACACATAAAAAAAGTCGGCGGAAAGCTGTTCATTGTGCAGTACGAAACACCTTGCGTTGTTGTAGGACTCTTAAATAAAAGCCAACATTTTCTAAGGGATACCTCTATCAATAAGCGATCTCCAGATTCCAGCATTCACGATTTACCCGATCGAACGCCTTCTCAAAATCTGCAAACAACAGGTACAGGGGGGACTGATACTCAGATGATTGGTCAAGGATGATCCCCACGTCGACGAACAGCGAAAATCCGCTCATTGCCAGCTGAGAGTAGATTCGATCCAAACAAAAGGGTGATTCTTGTTTGTTTTTGCAAATATTAATAAAAACTAATTAACACCAACTTCCACACAATTGAGATCCTTGAATGGCCGGAAGCCAATAATCTGCATAATCACACCGACAAACATACAAAACTTCTTCTTCTGCGATTCTCGGATCATCTCCTAGTTTTATTTTAATTTAATTATATGCAGTGTGGCTGATGGTACACACACTAAGGGGACATTAGATTCAAGTGCACTTAAAAACACACTGATACATGATACATATCCTTGTGGGATACCTTTAATAAAAGTTATGAGGCAATGAACTCTCTTCTGGAATTAAAGCTCTGTAAAATGTATATAACACACTCCTCATCCTCATCGTCCTTTTTTGTGTACAAAACATATCACATGCGTGCATGAGGATCATACAGCAGCATCATCATCGGCAGGACATGAAGATTAACAAACAAACAAACCAGAGAGTAGGTTATGGCAGGAAAACTGAATGCGCATGAAAATGAGATGTTAATGCCACTGAATAGGGGGTGTAATGTGGAAGGATCTATGTATTATAAAAAAAAATAAAGAAAACTTTTCTTCCTCTAACGAACGGCACAGCGCAGTTTATTGTGTAAGGAGATGTTTTTCAATTACATACTTAAAATGGAGACGTGAGTAAGGATAAAACTAATGCAATTATAAGGATGGTTGGAGCAGCTACAGCTACAGCTAGAGAATTCCGATTCCTGTCAAGCTCACCACTTGGGCGTGTGTGTAGAGAGTGTGTTTCGGAAAACATAAAGTTTCTAATAGGTTTTTATTTATGCGAATAATTGAACACCATAAACATTTGAAATGAGGACGATAATAGAAATGCTAGTTTATGTTTGTTTACTGAACAAGTTCTTGTTCAATAGGGTAGTTTGTAGTTTCAGAGAGGCAATCCTTACAGGCGAGAAGACCTGGCTCTAGCTGGTAGGATTAGATATAGCATTTATTTTAACACTCCTCATGTTTGATAAATAATTAATATCGATGTAACGACGCATTATGTTAATGGCATCTGTTTCCTGACAAGTAATTTGAAGAGGCTAGTTGTGTAGTATGCCAATTAATGCAGGTGAACGTATGTAAGTGTATTATAAGGATGTTGGTCTGGGACACAACAATTGTGACACCACATCGGCAGATGAATTTGGGATGGACGGGTACTACATGTGTAGGTTGTTTTGAAACCTCTACTAGTCGTTTAAAGAAGTGCCTGGGAAACATGCAAAGTTGGAGTAATCATCATCGGTTTTTTGGGGGTATATGTTGACAATAATTTGAAACTATATCTAAGTTTAAAGGATCAAAACTTCATGGATGTCAAGATGAGGCCAAGAAAACTGAGGAAGCCAAAAAAAAATTTTGAGAAGCAATCTTCCGAATTAAATCTTAAGGACGTTAAATGTATTTCAATGCCAACAACAAAGTGGAAGCCAACTACATTGAAAGAAGCTTGGTCTGAAAATGTTAGAAATTGCCCATAGCTTAGGCCGCTTGCCTCGAAGTGTGAGAGATGGAATTACTGCTAGTTTTCATACTATTTTTTCTTTAAAACCAGGACTATATGCCTGCTATGATTGGACTTTAGTGAAACATAGTCATGGGAAAATAGTTATAGACATTGTCCCACCGAAGTGATACAGAGGTGGCCAGAAGAGTAAGCCAACTGGTCACTTTGTTTCTTCGATAGCCATGTCCACTGCAACACTTATACGATTACAATCATAATTAAACCGAAAAAGAATTCAGAAAAAGCTACAAAAGTTGGGAAACCAAGTTCCGCTTGTTGACAATGATACTCCTGTGGTATGCTCTCAAGTGAAAGGTGATATATTCGCAACACAGTTTGCTGGCAAATTTATACTTCTACAGAGTGACATTACTCCTTGAATGAGATCAGTAGGAGAATCACTCTGGCCAATCGCTTTTTCTTCTGGCTTAGAAGACATTATACACACAAGACCGTAACCATCCCAGTCGTGCTGTATGGGGCAGGAGAGTGACTGGTAGGCTTCGAGAGATATATTCTTGGTGTGATATTCGGTCATGAGTGTATCAATGGAATATAGAGGAGAAGATTCGATGATGAACTGTTATACAGCGGGCTATACAGCGACGTTGACCTGTCAAAGAACAGATAACACAGCGAGTTAGATGGCTGGGGCATGTGGAGCGTATTGACGTATACACACACACCAGCAATAAAACATCAGCTTTCGCATAATGGAGCAAAAACGTGAAATCAAAAAAATCCTGATCACGTCAAAAACAACCTCTTTTCAATTATTCCATAAGTCGTAACGCACTTTTGCTCGCCATCCCTTTCGTAAACACTTCGAAGGCACTATTGAAAGTAATGTTGTTTAAGGCTGCGCTTGGTGTGGTTCTTGTCGCCCTTACTGACTTAGTTGCTTATGATGGCTCCACTAGAGTGTGGTTCTCCTAGGCCTTGTTTAGTATGCCCCTCCAGCTGGCTCGATCTCTAACCGGCCGTCTCCAATTTTGCACTCGAAGTTGTCGTAGGTCTCCCTCTACCTGCTCGCTTAATCGAAAAAAGATGAGATCTACCTTGGCTTCTGGTGACTGCCTCTGGTTCGGCGTTGAAGACCTAACGAGCTTTAGCGTCGATGTCCAAACCATCTTAGTCGTTGAATTTGAATTTTTTTGGCTAGGCTTATGTCGCTGAACAGCACGTATATCTTCTTCGTTGTATCTTCTTCGCCAAATGTTGTCTTCTCGGTTTACGCAGACAGGACCATAAATCGTACGCAGAACTTTTCTCTCGAAGACTCCAAGTGAATTTTCATTTGATTGGGAGAGAGTCCATGCTTCTGCGCCATATTGCAGGACCAAGATGATTAGTGTTCTTGTCGCCCTTGTTGTTCCTAAACACGCCAGTTGGAATTTTGGTCATGGTTTTGAGATGAGTTATTTTTTGTAATGCTGGTCACGAGACCAAACAAGCGTTAGACAGAGCCGGACTTAACATTATGGTTGTGTCTATCTTAGGAATAGTGGCAAAGACCCTACTAAAGGCTTTGAAAAGGCTTTTTTCTCTCGTTCCTTTATGTTTTGTCTCCAATTAAGTTTACGATCCGGTACCACGATATTTTGCAGTGCCAGAAACCTGTAGCGGTATGGTGGGAGAATTGTTTTTAGGGACCCTGGTCCTTGCTGGACCTGTTTCCGAGCTTTTTAAGGGCTATTTTGCAGGAGTTCGCACAATGTAAAAATTAATAGTGTCACAATCATTTATTGCCACACCAACGGATGTCCTCAAGGGGATAACTACTGAGAAGCAGCTAAGCAGGATCACAGTCCAGATCATACCTTTGCCAAGAAAAACGATTAAGAAGAAGTAATTTTGTCCTATTATTTGGCTATACTTCTTAGAAGCTTCTTTATACCTTGCATTGTTGACATTGTGCTCCTAGGTGTCTCTCCTCTTAAAAGACATGTGCGTTTGAAAGGTGTGAGCGATGCGATAAAACTGATTCGGGGTGTTTATCTTCACATTGACGCCGATAAATCATGACTATTTGTTTCGAACAGCAATTTCGCATCCCAAACAAGGGCTCTTTTCATTAAGGTTCAAATTCCTAATAAATGCAAATTGAAGTTGTCCTCAGGCCCAACCAATAAATTGCTGCGTTATAAACTCTTATTTGCCTGATTCGAAGCAAAAGCAATTACGAATACAATCTGGCATTAAATAGAGACTTTGCAACTTCAATTTCAATTCCGTTTTCAATTTCTATCTCACCATCACCATCACCAGCCATGATGACTATGATGGTTGCTAATGACAGAATCCCTCTCATTAGCACCCAAGGGCCCGGTCGGGCTGGGTCAGGCCAACCAGAATCCACCTCTTTGAATAGAAATTTTCAAATTTAAACATAGCTCGATGTAGTGGGCGGTGGTGCTGAAATTCGTGCACGTTGTGGTCTAAATGTTCCTATATTCTCCAGTTGTTCGATGGTACTCGAAAATATGTATTTAATTCCAATCAAATGTAATTCGAGTTCACTCAATTCAATTCAATTCAGTGGGTGTGGATGCTGATGTTGATGCTGATGCGGACTCCAGGCGGCAATATTGTGTAAAGTATGAGCACGTTTGGCACGTTTTTATTGTTTTGAAACTCCTAAATCCAGGAATTTATATAAGTTTTAGGTTTTTTGTATTTTTTTTTTTAATGAAGTATCTGACTGCGACTTGCAGATACATTTGCAAACAAACATCCGAAACAAAATTAAATTGAATTTTTTGTTTTCCAATAAAAGATGCTTTGTCACTGAAGCAAAGAGGAAATAAAAAAAAAACTTGTACACTCAATTTTTCAAAAACCCACCAAATAAATCGTTTTTGTAAGTATAATTTATTTCAATGATTCTGCAGTTCCTTGTGAGAGCGAGTGGTGGACGATCATCGATAGAAGAAGACCCTTTGGTTGGAGTGAGGGTGCTGTGATGTGCTAAATCCATCACGTCTCTTTGCCGAAGGAAGAATATATATATTTTCTTTTTTGTCAGTGACTTTTGGATTGTTTTATTAAATTTCCAAACAATAATTCACGTTCCATTCAAAAAAGGATTTCCTTTTTTTTTTCCTGAATCAACATCGATACATTATATTGTCCTTTGGAGCAAAACCACTTTAATTAAAGCCGCACTATGAGGTTCTTTTTTTAATCCCCCTTCCCTGTTCTGTTGGAAGTTATAAGATGATTGTATAAATTAAGGATTCAACAATCGGCCATAGCTGGGGCAGGATTTTGAATTCCTCGATATTGAAAGTCGAAGCCGTAGTCCTTAGCCGAACAAGAAGAAAACGAACAGGATTTATTTATGAATAATTAAACGTAAGCCTTTAAGGCTCTTTTGTTGTTGGGAATCTGAAATGTTATATGATTATATAAGGACTGCACAAGCACGTTCACATGGAGCTTGTTCATTGTCCTGCTACTGCATCGTTCCAAAGTGTTGTGTTTCATGATTTTGCATCCTTTATTCAGTCGAAATCAATAACATTGGCATGTGGTCAGAGCAAGGAAACCATACTATTCGACGATTGATTTATAAGGTCAAAGAACAAGGAGGCTTCTTCCTTAATCCTAAACTCGTATGAATCCTGATTGGCCGATGGTCGCCTCTTTTGTGTAAATTATTAAACCAAATAAAAGATGTATAAAGAGGTGATGGTTGTGGTAATATGGTGTATGAAGAGAAACTTGGTTAGCCAGTCCGGAAATCCGGATGCCGGCCGTTAAAGTTCTCACTCTAACTGAGCATGAAATTACCTCTGAACACAATAAACTTCGTCCCTGAGATCCCATCCGATCCAATCCTGAAATGCTAAATTCTAGAGAAGCCAAAACATTGCATAGTGTGGTTGTATTGGGACTGGGAGATGGAGATGGAAAACAAAACTTAAAAGCCAGGTGAAAGGATGAAATTATCCTTAAGGTCTGGTTCTCTGTTTTCTTGGTCTTAACGACACTAGACTACTCGACCTGTGCTGCAGGCGCATTGTCTTTATTATGTCATCGTCGTCGTCGTCGTTGTTGTAGGTCGTCTTATGTGTTTCCAACTATTCGTGCGGGATATAAAGGTTTCCCAGGGACACCAACATTAAATTCTACTCTCAAAATGGTAAGTTTTTAATTTTGGGATGTTTGGTCTCTCACCCACAAACACAATTATTATGATATTGTTCCTTGGCGTGCCTGGTGCATTCTGATGGTGCAGGGTAGGAATATTTTGGGGAACTTTTAAATTGCATTTGAAACCAGTTTCGGCCATTAAAGTGTCTCTTTGGGATTTTTATTGCTCTGATGTTGGTTGTTAATCATTTTTGAATTATTTTTTTTGTTTTGTCTTCCGAATGGGGAACTTGGAACACAACTTATTGTTCTTGTGAAAGATTTGTTTCGAGAAGAATTCAGAGAAAAGCGATTTAAAGTTTTAATTTTGCTGCTTATGTTGTTTTTCTGAAAGAAGCGGAATGTCTTAAGTTTTAACTGGTTCCAAAGAAATCCTGGGATAGAAAATCTTCGAATGAGTGGATTGGGATGGGTGGTCAATGTTTGATTGTTGCAGGTATCTGTCAAGTTGAAAGAAATTGGATGTTGATGACTTTGTCGTATCGCTTTGTCATAGAACATGCTATTGTTGATTTGTGGAATGTTTAACTCAAAGGTTCCCCCAGTTGGTGGATGTAAGATTTTGGTCTTAAAGTTGTTTTTCTGCCAGGTGGGGCTAACATGTTGTTTTTGACAATTAGGGCTTAGTGTTGATATACACAGGTCGTCTGAAAAAAAACCAGCTCAGCCGCTAAGCCTCCTAGCTGGCAATACGAGTAGTAGTAAAAAATTCTCATGTGCTTGTGCTTCAGCTCCTCTTCCGGGGATAAGCGCAATTCACAAATATTGTCGACGATCATAATATTCTCTGCATTCTGGCTTGTTCGACGTGAAAATGTTAACAAGGAGGAAGTGTTCAAATATAGTTCCTTGGCAACTACGGTTCCCGCTGAAGGCTGAGAGTTTTCTTACAGAAAGAAGATGATCGCGAGCAAAAGTGATACAGCGCTGGAATCCAAAATAGACTTCAGAAACCACAAAGCTGTTGCTGCAGATTTCTTCAATCTTTAAAGCATCAGCTCTTCCAAAGAATCTGGCATAAGCTGTAAAGAAGAGATATTGTTCCTGAATCTGCGGCTATGACTTCTTATTTAAAAACCACAAGATCCTAGAGTATATTGGGTTTGCAGCAATCTTCGAAGACGTCACCAAAGGCGTTAGCCATTTACTTGGTTGAAGTAACCTTTATTTGGCTGTTGATGTAGCTGTTTTTATAAGTGGATGTTTGTCCTTGTTAAACTTGATTTGGTGGTGTACTTGTGTAATGTGTCCACGGTTAGAACAATCGATTGTTGGTCATGGTGTGACCCTTTGGCGTATTATTTGCGTAAATTTGTGGGAAAGCCCCTGCTTTTGGTTTTACAATTTTTGTTGATCAGATTCAGGACTGGTGCCGTATGTGAACTTGGTCCCTTCTAGTTCCTCAGTGCGGTTCTACTTGAAAGTCACAAATTGTTGAAGACATCGTCGTTCTGCATTTTGAAGACTCCTAATGTTGATGGGATGCAGCCCTTTGAAGGATGAACATTTATTTGTTAGACAATTTTTTAAGTGCTGACTACTGTGGGCTGTTATTCTGATCCAAGACGTGTGGTGACTACAGTATTTTTCAAGAATTTGATTCCGGAAATTGGAATTTTTTTTTCAAAAGTCTCAAACTGTCCTTTTCCAGTCTTTAAAAATATGTAGTTTCCATTCCAAGACAGTATGTGGAACATTTTTAAACTCTGAAATATGTAGGTAGGACAATTTTGGCCTACCTAGTGTGGTGGAACGGAATCAATTTCCTTCCAGCCGCAAACTTAACCTTACCCTGTATAACATTTTTCTGCCGAACATTATTCTAGCATGATTTGAGTTGGCTGTGGACGAGGAATCAGGTTTGATGTGTTCTTTGAGAGAACTTTTAAAAAATTCATTATTTTCTGTGTTGAGACACGCTTCATTACTGTGTTTTCTAAGAAGTAAGGCCGTATTTGCAAAGCTCAACAGGAACATTCTGTTAGAGTGCAGGCTGTCTTGTTTGGCGAATTTAAACACTCTTTCAATTTAATATAAATTCTTTTATTATAAAAGAGTTTTACAAATATAATAGTCTTTAAGAATTATTGAGATTCCGACTGTCGCCTTGCTCGACTCAAAGAAGAATGCCTGCTCACCACAAAGAATGACATATTGCAGCTTTGTTTCATTTCGTTTATAGGAGTGTGTTCGTAAGTAAGTGTCCGTCTGATTTTTGTTCTGTTCGTTCGTTTGTTTTGTTGTGTTCGTTTGTCATTGCAGAATTCTGGCCGCTTCAGTACTCCCCCCCCAGTTGAGCGACATGTTTGGTGGCTCAACGATATCTGCCAGGTCGGACAATGCTTCGACCTGCTCTTGTGACTCGTTTCTCCGGAGTATGGTCGTTAGCGAAATGTACTCGTTTCGGTGTACTTTTAGGATCTGCCGTTGTCGGTCTTGCAGCCGACTCTTCCTGGACTTCTCCAAAACAGGGTTTTAAGCGATCTATTCCTACTACCGTATTTTTTCCGTTAACGATTATTTCGAAAGTTTTTGCATCGCGCTTAACAACACGAAATGGTCCTTGGTATGGTCGCTGTAACGGTTTTCGTACTGCGTCCACTCTTAAGAACACATGAGTACAATTTTTAAGTTCTTTGAAAACGAAAGGTTTTTGGATACAGTGCCGCGATGGTGAAACCGGACGTATTCGCTCGAAATGCTTATTTAACTCCTTTACGAATTCGGACTGCACAGTTTTGGTCTTGGTTGCGTGTAAAAAATCTGAGGGTAACCGAATATTATTACCGAATACTAGTTCCGCCGGACTAGCGTCAAATTCCTCCCTATACAATGACCGCAAACCTAACAGAATAAATGGCAGCTCCTTGGTCCAATGCGGGCCGTTCTTGCATTTAATTGCAGCTTTTAAGGTACGATGCCATCTTTCTATAAAACCATTTGCCTTGGGGTTGTATGCAGTTGTGCGGTTATGCTTAATACCTAACATCATGCAGAGTTCATTGAGTAGGTGTGACTCGAATTGGGAACCTTGATCTGTGACGATAGTTGATGGGATACCGTAACGCGTGAACCACTCCTTTAACAACGCATTTGCCACAGTTTTTGCCGATGTATCAGAGATAGGTATCGCTTCGGGCCACCGCGTATAACGATCGATTACCGTCAGTAAATAGCGATAGTTTTCTGATGGACTTAATGGTCCTACTATATCGATATGTAGTTCGTCAAAACGCCCTGAAGTTGGAGGAAAATTACCCGTAGGACTTTTGACATGTCTCGAAACCTTAGATAGTTGACACGGTAAACAGGATTGGGCCCATTTGCGACAGTCCTTAGCCATCGAAGGCCAAACAAAGTTTTTTGATACCATTTTAACCGTCGTTCGCACTCCAGGGTGAGTTAGAGAGTGTATCTTCTCAAAAACTGATTTTCTGAACTCGAAAGGTATATATGGACGGGGTGCCCCAGTCGAAGTATCGCATATAATAACTTCTGATGTGGATGGGATCGGAAATTCTACGAACACTAGTGCAGTTGTCGAATGCTGCAAAACTTGAAGCTCCCTGTCTGTTTTTTGAGCCTTTCCTATGCTTACAAAATCTACACCTGTTGGCAACGAAATTTCTTCTAAGCGCGACAAAGCGTCTGCAACAGTGTTTTGCTCGCCTGGAAGGAACTGAATGTCAGTTGAAAATTGACCTATTAGGTCAAGGTAACGAAGCTGTCGTGGTGTTGCTTTAGTGGGTTTTTGACGAAAGGCGAACGTCAAAGGTTTGTGGTCAGTGAAAATAACGAAGGACTGGCCTTCTAAGAGATGGCGAAAATGTTTGACCGATGAATAAACAGCTAAAAGTTCTCTATCATATGCGCTGTATTTATTCTGTGCCTTGTTGAGCTTAGCGGAGTAAAAACCGAGAGGTTGCCAATCCCCGTTAATTTTTTGCTGCACCACACCACCGATTGCGAAATCGGAAGCATCAACCCACAGTGACAGTTGAGCTGTTGTTGAAGGATACGCCAACATTGTAACCGCACATAGTTCCCTCTTACTGGTGAATTCAAAGAGACCGAATGGAGTTGCAATTGCTGTTTTAGGGATGTCATTTGGCTCGATGGGTATCTGGTGATATGCCCGAACTAAATCAACAGTTGAGAAGACCGTAGCTCCAGACAAATGATACGCGAAATCCTGGATGTGAGGTATTGGGTAGCTATCTGGCTGTGTTATGGCGTTCAATTGCCGATAATCACCGCAAGGTCTCCACTCTCCATTTTTTTTCATCACCATGTGCAGTGGAGTTGACCAAGGGCTGTTTGATGGGCGACATATTCCCTGCTGAACCATGAACTCGAACTCAGATTTTGCAACGTTAAGTCTAGCTAAATCTAATCGCCGAGGTTTATTGGATATTGGCCGCGAATTTAATGTTATAATTTGATGGGTTACATTATGAAATACTGGGCGTATAAAAATATTGTTAGTTGCAACGATATTAAACTGTCGGACTAACTTATGAATATCAGGGTGAATTGAATTCTTTGCTATTAGACAAATTTTTACGGGAGGAGCCTGACTTACGGTACCGACCGAAAAGGCTGACGTAAGGGGATCGATCAATCGTTTGTTCTTAAGATCGACTAGAAGCCCGAAAGCTTTGAGAAAATCGGCTCCCACTATAGGTTTATTGACGTCTGCGTAGACAAATGTCCAAAAGAAGTTTCGCTTGAATCCCAGGTCTAACGTTAATCTTGTAGAACCGTATGTGCGGATAACAGAGTTGTTTGCTCCGAAAAGAGAGTTCTGGCTAGCCGATAGCTTCTTTTTAGCAAATCGTATCGGCAGAACCGATATGTCGGCTCCCGAGTCGACGAGAAAATTTAATTTGTGACACTATCGAAGACGAATAAACGACAATTAAATGTAAACGGTGCCCTATCGCAAGTCGCCAACGACTGGGCAGTTAGTTTTCCGACCTGTAGTTGTGAGTTGACCGTTGGAAATCGCAAGGTTGGTCACAACGTCTGGCTCTGACGCCGAATTTGCGATGATACCAACATAAATTTCTCGACCTATCGCGTGGGTTGGTATACCTCCCATTGTTCCGCCTAGGAAAAGGTGATCTCTCACGGGGTTTGATTTGGCGGCGCAACGAAGCAACTTCTTGTTCGAGTTCCGCATATGATTTTGAGTGAGTGGGCTCACAATTGAAAGCGTTGGATGGCGCTAGGTCCATCGGGTGCCCGGAAACCATAGCTGCTAATTGAGATGAAGGGATCGTGTCTAAGACTTTGTCTGCTATTTGCGTAAGGAATTGAGCTCCTCTTTGCTAGTTGATAACATAGCTTGTACCATTGCTGGCAGCCGTTGTACCCATAAGCTTTTGAGTACAGACTCGGGGAATTGAGTACCTGCAAGGGCGCGCATTTCTCTTAGTAATTCACTGGGTTTTCTATCTCCTAATTCAATATCACGTAAAAGCTTTTGCAGGCGCGCCTCTTCACTTTCCATCAATCGACTCAAAACCGTAACCTTTAGATTATCGTATAAATTTACCGCCGGCGGCATCAGAATTATGTCTCTAATCACGTTGATTGTTCGCGAATCTAATAACCCGAGCGTTGTAAAATACTTTGTGTTATCGGATCTAACTTGAGCCACGTTGAACTGACCCTCTAACGCCACAAACCATACGTCCGGATTTTCGGGCCAAAAGGGCAAATTTTTCAAGGACATGGCGCTCACCTGGGGGGCAGGACCGGCACTGCTATTGTTACCAGTTGTCTCGCCTTTGGTGGTGTCGGTGGTCTTTCCGTCTGTGCCGTCGTTAGGGGTGTTAGCATTTTCTTCATTGTTCGTCATCGCTTAAGTTATTCGGAATCTAAATAATCAAAAAAAAAAGATATCAAAATTTGTTTGAAATGTATACAACATAAATTAAAACAAATGAAAAAAAAAATAAAGATGCGTGAAGCGCTGAAAATGGATTCGGAAATTAAAAAAAAATCAACGAATTATTCTTAGCTTGGGCTAGTTGTTGGTGTGGTGTGTTGGCACGTCTGTGTTGTTGTTAATGCAGAGTTACGTCATGGATAATTGCTGGTAACGGCAAATGTATGGTGCGGTTGGTGGTAACGGCAGATCAATGGTGTGGTCGATAATAACGGCAGATATATGGTGCGGTTGGTGGCAACGGCAGGTCAATGGTGTGGTCGATGGTAACGGCAGATTTATAACGTGATTTATGCTATTTTTGCGACAGCAATTTCGTAGTTGTTGGTAGGAAAAAAAAAATGTAGCTTTTCAGCGGTTCTTCCTTTCACTAGACAACGGAGGTGTGATCACGTTGGGCATCTGCTCGATGACAAAAGTGCCGACCTGTATTGCGGATCCGTGACTCTTTGAAGTGACGCAAGCAATTTTACAAACAATTTGCTTCAATTTCACTGAGGTGCGTGTCACTTGATCTACTTCGATCACGTCGGAGGTCACCACTTTGGCGAATTTAAACACTCTTTCAATTTAATATAAATTCTTTTATTATAAAAGAGTTTTACAAATATAATAGTCTTTAAGAATTATTGAGATTCCGACTGTCGCCTTGCTCGACTCAAAGAAGAATGCCTGCTCACCACAAAGAATGACATATTGCAGCTTTGTTTCATTTCGTTTATAGGAGTGTGTTCGTAAGTAAGTGTCCGTCTGATTTTTGTTCTGTTCGTTCGTTTGTTTTGTTGTGTTCGTTTGTCATTGCAGAATTCTGGCCGCTTCACTTGTCTTGCCCCTTCGTTTGCTAGGAAATCTTTGGAATTATTGTAATAGAATACTTAAAAAAAACCTTCCATATCGTTGATTCAAATGGCTAACACAAAAGAGTGTTCCAAACTTTATTTCCTCAACTTCCAAAAGCCAAATTCACCTACTATAAATAACATTTGTTTATAAAAATAGTTGCGAATGAACTACTTCAACTTCCAGGAAAATAACCTCATCTACATGACTAATTACAACAAGTTCCTTACCTACTTTCTATAACCTATTCATCTTTCCCACAAGAAGTATCTTCCATTAATCTCCCCTGAGGTATAATCATAGTCGCAATCTGACATAATCCAAGGTACCTAATTAAAGATATTATAACGTGGTGTTACAAAATCATAAAATCTGGAATCCCACATTTCTAACTTTTGAAAACGGACTTAACTCCGCAATTGCCATCTCACCCTCATCTAGTTCTATATATGGATGTGATGCAATGGATGAACTTTTAAACGGCAACAACTTTACAAACTCTCTTGTCAAAGTATATCTTTATACACGGTGCACTCTAACGCTACTTCTGCTTCTGCTGTTTTCGTATAGCTGTTGCTATTATGAGAAAGAGAAGCATTCCTCATGATCTTAATCTCAATCCTGAAATTATTTCATTATCCTCTATATCCTTTGGAACTCAAGTATGTATAGTGTAGTAATACTTGCCATTCCTCTTCTTCTCTATCTGGTTCGCGATATGAACCAGAAAAGACCAATTGACCTAATTATCGTGCTTCTTCGCTTTGCACATCTTCAACACGAAAAAGCGAGAAAATCAACAAAGCGAATATACAACTCGAGTTCTAGCACTCCGTCATCATCATCGTCTTCGTCCTCGTTCTCCTCATCCAACTCTCTAATTGCATTCGTGCAATAAAATTACCACCACTTGCACAGCACATTTCTATCTTTCTTTTCACGAATGCACTTCATGTCTCATCTCATCCCTATATTTCGGTCGTTTCTGCAATATCTTGCACTTTGACGCTTCTTTTTCATCATCATATTGTGCTTCTCTACACTATGTTTGAATGGCAATAGGGTTCCATCGTTCCTCCGTTTGCTCGGCCTCAAACATACCATCATGACTCCTCCGCACAACCATGGAAACTGAAACTGCATCTGCAACTAAAAAAAAAACCTCAAGCTAACCCAAGAAACCTCTAAACTAATGGCTTTCTCTGTGAAGCACTTAAAATGCACAAAAAGTACTTTAATTTTATTTTCCCTCCGATACTTTGTAGTTTTTTTTTTTGTTGGAACTTAGATGGGGTGGGTTGTACCCTTGGCCTGGTTCAGTTATTATTCTGCGGGGGTACCTATATTTTATGTGTTTAATAAGAAGAATGTTTTATTTTTTTTTATTGTTTAAAATTCTGGAGATCGTTCTCATTAAGACTGGAAGAAGAGAATACATCATATTGCTTCGAAGTCGAACGAAACCACCTTTGTCACTGTCACTTCTTGACAAGGCGACTTTTCTAAAGTCCCTTGTCTAATTGGCAGTTTTTCTTCCACTTGAATGTTTAGCTTTAGGGAGAGTGTCGCCTATGAGCATCCCTCCAGCAAGGAGGCAACTTCTTCTGTTTTTTCTATTTTTTGTTTTTATATTTAATTTTTGCTTTTTTTTAATTTCAAAAACTATCTGAGATATAATTCCTGCGATACTTTTTGTGAAGGGTGTTCTTTTTGTAAGAGGTATAAAACTATAAATGAAATAAAACACAAATAAATTGTAATATGAAGGATAGTTTTTTGACATTTTTATTTGATTGTAATTTCCGTCGTGTGGCCACAAGCCTCTTTCCACCATTTGAGGAAGTATATCGGCAATGATGTGGTGAAAATAGTTTTACAAGTCGTCTTGCCAATCATCTCCGGCTCATCGGTGTAGACTTAGGACTTCACATACCCCCACAGAAATCAATCTTGGAGGCCAACTAATAGATCCAAAACGCGAATTTATTCCCTCACCAAACCTTTCCTTCAAAATATTAATTGTGGCACACGTCTTGTTCAAATTACAGCTCTCCCACATCAATCAGGATTTTCTGGATTTACCTAACGGCGCGCTTAGCCTCAGCAATGGCTTGAGGATTACCTACACTCCAACAAAATTTTCTTGTGCAAATCGCAATCTTTTTTCGAGCCCATTCATTAAATGTAATCTACATTGTTCAGGCGTCAGTCGTCAGTCAATTTATGATAAATTGGCAAACTAAAAATAAATCACATGGCCGATGACAAAACGTTAATAAAAACAGTGCTGCCAACATAAGTATTTTCAGCGACTATGAGTAGAAAATTATATAAAACTTTTTAGCACCCGTAGAGTTTAATCGAAATCGTTGAAGCGGTTTTTGAGAAATTCACCTTCTTTTAAAAGATTGTACCCTTCAAGCAAAAATCACTGACTTCAGAATTCTCGGTTCATTTCTGGCTCACGTTTAACGAGGCCTCTCACGAAATTGCATGCATGGCATACAAAATTAAGAAAGAGATTCGAGAATCGAGTATTTTTTTTTCTTTTTTAATAGGTTGAGAGAAAGAGTGAGAGAGAGGGAAAGATAGAGGGAGGGAGAGATCAGGAGCCTTTTATTTATATGCATAATATGTTTACTTTTTGGTTTGCATTGGAGAATGAAGACGACAGTACAAAGACAAAATTGGAAAAAATAATTCGGGCAATGAAAAAGTGTTTTTGAAGAAAATAAAATAAATAAAAATAAGTAGTTTAAATGAAACGAGTGTCCATTGTTATTTTTATAAGTTAATTTTTGTTATTTTTATAAGTTGTGACCATCAATTTTGTGGAATAAAGAATAAAAAATAAAAGAAAGAAAGACGACAGAGACAGAGGTTGTTTTCGATACTCCAACTCGTTTTTTTTGTTTTCAAGTTTGTTTTGGGTGCAATTTCGCTGAGCGGGACGAACTCGCTCGCTCTCTCTCTCTCTCTCTCTCTCTCTCTCTCTCTCTCTCTCTCTCTCTCTCTCTCTCTCTTTATTTCTCTCTCGCAAGTGAGTTCGTGGGAATTCTAATTTACATACTAAATGGAGCCGACAAACGTCGTTTTACGGCTCCGTATTTGGATCCGTATGCGGAGTCTAGTATGTGAATTTGACTCCGCGCGTGGATCGAATTCGGATCCATTTGCTTGAAGGGTAAGCAGCAGTTACTGTCATTTTTCGACCTGGAGAAAAAATGAAAAGTACCTATCATGTGGAAGACTACAAAAAAAAATTCCCCGCAACAAAATTTAAAAACAATTTAACCTCTGTCTGCATTATCAATGTTTAGACTGTGGTTTAAGAATTAACCCAACGATTTACACGGATTCAATAAAGATTCAGTGCTGAACCACTATTGTACAGCTGGTACTAGAAGGTACCGAATCGGTCTATCCCCTTAGGCTGTAGAGGTAGAAACAATAAGCCAAACGGAGCGACAGAACTTTCAGACCCACTTTTTTTTGACTTTTTTTTTCAAATCATAAAAAAGGAAGTACCTACCTTGAGAAGCTTTAGGACATTTTTGGCCTTCAATTTTTGTTTGTTCCGTCAGGTAACCCGTTTTTGAATGCGTTCTTAAAATCCGAGACATGGACAAAATTAATTTCAAAGAAAATTAAATTTTTGTCCAAAGGCAAAATTACGAGCAGACTGGACAACAAATTATTTAAGAAACAGCACAACTTTTAATCCATTTAATTTCCCCCAAACTGCTATTACAAAATGACCCCAAACTCACCGCATCAGCACCTCCGCCGACGAATAGTTACTTCTGTTTCAAGATATTCATCTGTGAAGGGATGTTTAATTTCATGTTTCCCTTAAAATATATACCTTCCGGGGGTTTCTTGCATTGGCCGTGTATGGCTTATCCTAATCCGTAATAAAATCTTTTAATCCTCAGCTCGTGTTTCTACACTAATTCCATAAACATCTCCGAGTCGTATCGTCAACCCCCTCCGTTTAATTTCCGCAAACAACACTTAACTAATCTGCACTGCTTAAAAAAAAAGAGAAACCTCATTTACTAACAACCGCTTGCTCGGGGTCGGCCACCTTCAATTTTTCCAGGCCCCAGCTATCATGACCTGCGTGTTCAATTAAATAAAAATTCTATTTTGAACGATAGTGTTAATTAAAACAACTTGCATTTTAATAAATTAATTAAACCAAACTTCAACCTGCGAGCAGCAGCATGAGCATGAGCAACTCAGTGAGCCAACCAGTCGGTGGGTTAAGCTAATTATTTTTCTCTCCTTCCTCTTCTAATCAACATTTCGTTCAAAATAATTAGAAGATTATCTCTGACATTTATTTTCTTCTCTCCTTCCTTCTCCGACTCGCTTAAATTTTAATTTATTCTTCCATTACGTTCGCTTTTTTTTGACGTTCGTTGGTTTGGCGATGGCGAATGCAAAACTATAAACAAAAACATACACACACCACTGGCGCAAAAATATACAAACAAAAACAAAATAAGCCAGCCATGATTTTTTTTTCTCGTTCAAATACAAAACATTATGGCTGACATAATTTTGTTCGATGTGTTTGAATTTGAACGAAGGAATGGCTGACTCATCCTGTTTCTCTATAAAAAAAAAAAATATTGTAGGTACATTACATAGCTACCGAACAAAAGTAAAACGAATTATTCTTTAGTTAATCCGGATATTATGCTAATCCGGATTTTTTTTTAACATGAATTCCATTTATTACTGTATGTAAGTAAAAGTAAATATACCTGAATTTTGTAGATGCGCGTTGATAGATTTTTTCAATGAAAAGAAACGAAACGGAACGACAAAAATGTCAACACAGCAACAGCATGCTGTTGCCGTTGAGCGTCGGTCGCTGTGTGCCTCTTTCCACTGACGTCGATGTGCACGTGCGATGAGATGACGCATTTTTCAAGTTTAGTTTTAGTATCGATTTTATTTCTGAACCGAGCAGACGAAGACCCGAGTGTGTGTGATTTTTATATTCCGTTCGTTATGAATACCTCTTCGGAAGAACAACGCCAACAAAAACCCGCTTCGAAAAGAAAACACGTGACACTAACCATAAGCAACAAATTAAAAGTAATTGAAAAACTAGAAAAAGGCGTCTCTGGCCGATTGATATCCGAACTATTCGGAATATCCAGACAAACAGTTTCGGATATAAAAAAGCAAACGCCACAAATTAAAGCATTTGCATCACAATTTGACGTAACAAACGACAAAAGTACAGTTTCGAGGAGAATGACATTAAAGCGATCCACATACGATCGCTTGGAAGCAGCTCTCTATGCCTGGTATTTGCGGCAACGAAGAAATGACAAATCCATCCGCGTGTCAGATATTATTACAGCTGCTGAGAATCTTAAGAAACAGATGAAAATTGAGGAATTAAATTGTAGCCATGCGTGGTTGTGTCGCTTCAGACAACGGCACAATATCCAAGACAGTGATCTTGAACCTGATGATGAATTATTGTCTGCGGAACAGCAGTTTAATTTAATGGACTCATGTTCCTTGGGTGGCGATGGCGAGAATCAGAATCATGTTGAAATGAATTTGAATGAGGAAGACGATGGAGCATCGTCATCGATACCTGCAGATGCTATTGTTAAGGATGAAGAAACAGAAATCTGGGAATACGATCCAAGTGAGGAGTACGAAGAAATTTTGCCAGAATTACCACCACAGATGTCGGCACAAGGAGCAGAGACTATGGCATTGAATACTGCGAGGGAAGGTATCGATGCTGTTATCAATTATGTGGGCTATACATCCAATCGAGAGTTATGGGCTCATTATCAACAGCTGAGAGTTGTGAGGGAGCTAATCATTGAGGAACAGAAGAAGATGCATGGAAACGTGGTTGGGGGCGTTAAGCCTCAGTTCAATTTCCCCTATGCTTGATGGTCATAGGAATCAATAAGTCTGTGATGTGTTTTTTTTTTCAATAAAATGTTAAGTAAATATGTATCTACAATATTTGTGTGCGTTTTATTTCGAGGAGTTTTTTGTTTACATAGAGATGCAATTTTTTTTCTTGACATTTAAAATACGTATTTAGTGCATTTTTTTAACAACTGTCAAAGAGGGGGTTTTTAATGTACTAGATTCAACTTTTGTTTACAATGACAACCATTAAACAGGGTAGTCTGTTAAAAAAAAAATGTTTTAAAATTAAAGAAACAGGGTCTTTTGCTTTTGCTTTTTTTAATTCAAGTTCCCCTCCTCGGTGCCTTATGAACTCAAAATTAACACTAAGAGGATATTGAAAGTGTATGTCATTTGGTACCTAAATAAGGGCGAACAAGTATTATACGATGTACCATTTGTAGAGTTAGGGCAAACTGTTTGGCTCCCAACACACACTGAAGCATTTCAGGTTACACTTTTAGAATTTTAGTGTTTTTGCACTGGTTGTGAAAGTTTTTGCTCGTGGTGAAAAAGCTGGAGCTGTCATTATTTAAAAAGATTTCTGTTGAGAAGTGTAAGTTTTCTTTAAGGTTAGGAAGCATACATGTTGAACATGAAATTAATTTGTGTATTGTGTGTTAATTTTAGATAAATCAGGAAAATAAGCCATTACTGCAAAGATGATAAATAAAAATTGGAATTTTGAGGATTATAAACTGAAAAGCTGTTCGCTGAGAAAATTAGTCGGTGCAGTTTTGTAATTTTTTTTTTGACATTTCAGGGTACTGCTCTGACAATTCGTAGTGTGCACAGAGAATAATCATTTTAAAATGCTGATCGAAAGTTTTTCAATTTGCGCAGTTAATTAAATAAATTTTAAAAATCGTTCAACCAATTTGTTGTAAAAACAGTTTTTAACCTGTCGAGTGGTGCGTTCGAGGAAAGTCATTTGAATAAACCGGTTCTGTTAAAAAACTTTTCCTATCAGAATGTGGTTATTTGTCCATTCTAAATCCCAATTGTTATTTTCTTTAAATGTCTAAATTCCCCCACTTTCAAAAAGTCTCCAGCTCACCCTATTCAAGTTCTCTAAGTTTGGCATAAGGAAAGCGAAACTTTCGTATTGTCATGGAACAGAATTTTGTACTTGTGGCCTTCTTTTTCGCAGTGGCGGTGCCAGCAATTCCATACCTTGAAGAGCTGCTGCGCCTGCGATTGCTCACTAGGTAGCACACATTTCGTTCCGCATCTCAATATTACTATGGACATACCCATTGTATTTAAAAATCTATAGTATTCCCAAGAGCGGAACGTTTTGTGCGGCATCTATGGACGACGTTCACAAGCTTTGATTGTAGAGTAATTTTAGTGGTTTTTGTCTAAACTGCCATGAGAAGCAAAAACAACAAAAGAAGACATTTGATGTAAAGTAGATAAGACAACTAGTGCCATCATTGACGACGTTCAGAGCAGAACTAAAATAAAATTTTCCATGAATTACTATAAAATATAAATACAATGACATATCTTTCTAAAAAAGTGATAAACATTAAAATAACAAAAAACACACCATGAAACATGAAGTTAGTTCCGCTTCAATTTTGTTCAACAGGGATGTCTCCCGATATAAAATAATTAAAATTTTAACAGGGATGTCAGCCGAACTTTATATAAACATAAAAGTGAAGAAAAAGTATTATTTTGAAAATGCGTTGAGGGTCGAACACCAAACCAAGATTTTAGAGTCAATATTTATTTCAACTATGTATATCAACACACTCAGACTTCCTCACACAAACACCAGTCTCCCAAAAATCTTATTGTTTTGGTTGGTTAGGGATTGCACCCATAACGGCCAACACATCCACTATGCAACATCAATATTACTCCTTCTTTCTACTCCATTAACAAATTATTCCTACATACATTTCCTTTTGAAACAAAAGAGGAAAAAAAAACTTTAAAAATATGTAAGGACTTTCCTTAATTAACATTTCGTCTGATGGCAATCAAACCAACCAGAAACTTAGAACAAACATCATTTGACTTTCTCATTACACGCATACACGTTATGCTTGATAGGAGCATCACAATAATTCACAAGAGTATATAGAAATCCTGATGCACTTAATGTGAAGTGAACAAGGATATTCTACAACTCGTCGTATTTATTTGTATTAAGTTTCCATGTATAGCATATAGTCATAGTGTGATGTAGTTGTAGTATAGTAGATCTCTATAGTCAGGATGGCAGATTGACATTAAGGAATACCGACATGTCACATTGCAAGAGAACAAAAATTTTACACAAATACAGGAGAGTGCGAGCAGCTTAACTGAACCATAACATTGCATTGCATTGCTTGAGTGTACTTTTACACTTGTCAGTCTCTTCTAAATAATCGAATCGGTCCTGATGATTCTTCTGTTGGATGCTATGTGTACTACCTATACATTTTCTGGTGTTTATATATAAGTGTGTGTTGGTTAAGCTTTAGCCGAAGAATAAGCATTATGGTGTAGATCATTGTGTGCCCAGCAAAGCAGTACATCTCTGTTGCAATTGCAATTAACAAAGATGTCAGGATTTCTTCCTGATGATAGATGAAATTTTGTGGAATATTGTATTTCGAATATTTTAAGGACACCTATCTTTATATCAGAAAAGGACGAAAGGAAATGAACTAATCTTTATGTTATGTATTTTCTTACATGTTATATGATGTTAGATATTTGAAGTTCTTATAAATAAAGGATTATTTTCTGCACTTTCAAATTTGAAACTTTTAAATAAATTGAATGAAGCTTCTGTCTAACGTTAAAAATGAAATGTATTCATGGGTTGCCATAACCTAAGTTTTAACTGTAACGGAGAGCTTCCATTGTTTCTTGTCTTCTCGCAGAAGACTTGGAGCGAAACCCACCCACCAAGATACAATATAAGATTACATACATGTTTGCATTAAGTCAAAAATTTCCTTTGGTTTCAAAATGATAGAGAACAAAGTGACAACATCTTGATTGAAGCCAAGTTTTTAATTTCCACCATATTGGGCGGAAAAATCACAAGTTGCACTGTTGAAGTACTGTAAGGTTCCTAAGGTTCCTATAATTGAGTACAGTGAACTTCAAAAGGTACTCTGTCCAACATTAATTGGCAGTACAAGTCTTATGGGGAAGTTTTTTTTTTCAAAATCAGTAGCGTGGCGTATTTTCGCACCACAGAGAACAAAGTGACAACATCTTGATTGAAGCCAAGTTTTTAATTTCCACCATATTGGGCGGAAAAATCACAAGTTGCACTGTTGAAGTACTGTAAGGTTCCTAAGGTTCCTATAATTGAGTACGGTGAACTTCAAAAGGTACTCTGTCCAACATTAATTGGCAGTACAAGTCTTATGGGGAAGTTTTTTTTTCAAATTCAGTAGCTTGGCGTATTTTCGCACCACACTAAATTGACAGAAACCCCCCATAAAAAGTGTTTACCTGCCAGTGAAGACGAAGACCAAACACTTCGAATTCAGAACACATCTGGTTGTGCTCTGCTTTACCGTGGGCTGTGGCTTCTGCTCTTCAACCACCATTAAATTCATGTGCATTCAGAGTTACTAGTGTCCGTTTGGTAACTCGTTCAGTTTATTTTCTTTGTAGCGCTCACTTCCGATTGAAGTCGTTTCCGGTTGTACACACTACCAGGTGTATAATAGTGATTCAGCACTAAAGTTCGTTCTTAAATACTTGATCAATGGATCAACTTTACTTAATCCGTTGAAATCGGTGGGTTGAATCTTGAACCGAAAATCGAACTTGAAATTTAGAATTAACTTGGTTAAGACATATTATTATACCATTTGGTATCAACATTCGACCGAAATATGACACTGTTTCCTTGGCTACTGTTTCTTCAGGGCACTGCCGCTTCTTTTGGAAAACTGTTACGCTAAAAGCTCACATCGACTATCTTCTTCTTAAATTATTTCTGCAAGTTTTCCAGTCTGCTTCTAACATCTCACAATACTTATGCTCCCAGGTACAATTAACTTGGTTCAAAAGTTCGTTATGCGGCTTCGTTGAAACAACATGTTGTGCTTCTGACATTTTTTTGTTCATTGAAAAATTCACTCAACAGAAAACACTAGCGACAAATTTGTTCTTTTATCTTGCGTTCTATCTCAACACCACCACCAACCTGACAAAGAAAATTGCTTATTCCCTCGAATGCACTTTTTCCCTTGAATGCACTTAATTACTTGTGTGATGTGTGTTCCAAAGAAGCATCTCTTGATGTTCATCATGTGACACACAAAAATAAAAACAAACCCATAAAATTGTGTCGTTGTCTTCACCAAAAAACATGTGCTTTAACCTTTTCGAACATAGCTCAGGAGAAGAAGTAGAAAAAAAGGACGAGGTTTCAATTTTTTTTTGGTTAATAGAATATCAAGAAATTGTCTCTGTGTTTTTATACCCTAGTTCCCATTTTTGGAATCATATATCCTATCCTTAACTTGCTGCTTCCCTTTTGAACATCCCGAACCTATATTTTGAGAATTTGTGTTTTTCTTCGTCCTTTCTTGGGATCAGCATCAAACAAATAGCAGCTTGTTGTTGGGTCTTGGGATATTTTTTTTTTATTTTTGCTGAGCACGAAGCTTGTGTGTAATTGGGTTTGATTGCCTGCAAAAGTGTCTCACTTGCAGATGTCACTTATCGGCATCAACAATTTCCGGAATCCTATACTCGCACTAGGTCCTCGATTGGAGCTTTGTGTGGCGTAATTGTACCCTTGTCGAACAAAGAAAGAGAGAGAGAGGATGTGAAATGTTTGTTTAATGTTTATATACCTATCCTTTCACACACACACGCAAGTGTTTGTACATTTGACATAGAAAGGACACACGATATTTTGGTTCATATATCTACATCTTCTACATAAATACAAACATAAATTAACATGTATCTAACTATGTTATAGGTTATGTTGAAGGGCTGTATTTTTGTGTAATGGATTCTATCATGTTAGGAAAATTTATTTCCAAGTTGATGTTCGTAAATGTATTTCATTAATTTGATTACTTGCCAAAGTTATTTCTCGTTTCTTGTGTGTGGTTCTGTTTCTTGCTTCTGCTTCTGCTCCTGGTTCTGGTTACATATATGTGAGAGTATAACTTTGGCAATTTATTTTCTGGTCTTTCATAATCAAATTTGAGTCGATTCAGATGATGGCACACATTAAACAAGTTAATATCTAATTTATTATGATATCCTTCTTATTTTTTCTTTCATTAAAACATTTAGGTTGAATTACAAAAAAAAAAAAACCAATCGAATTATACTTCCGCTTTCCAAGAGACATCTGTTTCAATTAAAATCTTTGATCATTTCAAATCAAATTTGACGATATTTTTAATTAAAAATTATAAAGCATGAATAAATTTCAAGATTCTCTTATGACGCTTCTGGGCAATTTCAAGACCAAAATATGAAAATGGAAAAAAAGTCCCTTTAGCAAAATTGCACGGTCTAATGAGATGTAAAAATAATCGTAACAGCATTTTTCAACTTTGCTCAAACATTTAAAGATTTAAAACACGTCAGAATTTGGTGCCTAAGAATAATGAATACGCTGTTTGTAAGGTGGAAACTTGTAACGATCCCTTCACAAGAGATTTTTTTAAAAGCAAGTCCATACAATTCCCCAGAACTGCCTCCAAAACTTATGACCATCAAAGAAATAAGTTCATACTTAAGGTACGTATAATATAGGCAGTTGTAAAGGGTGTTTTTTTAGACGTGTGGTTTTCAATCTGACAATACTTTTCTTGGAATTGGTATTTTTGACAGCTGTCACTTGATTTATGCTCAGTTTGATTTGCCATATCATAATGAATAGACTTTCCTCTGAACAACGTTTTCAAATCGTGCAAATTTATTACCAAAATAATGGCTTGACTCGCGCCACGCATCGCGCGCTGCGTCCAATATTCGGTCGACATAATCGCCCAGGAATTTATTCCAACAGGCAGCGGCGGTCACTTGCGGAAATCATTTTTAAAATATAATGGCAAACTCTTATCTTTATAATAAAGCTAAATTCTTGGCAATATCATTAAATTATATGCCTTTTATTTCTTCTTGAAAACCACACGTCTAGAAAAAACACCCTTTATAAGCTAGGGTTACATTTAACGATTTCTTAAATCAACTTATAAAAATCTGTAGAGCAGTTTTTGAGAAAAAAAGTTTTTTTGTGAAAAACTTTTTGAAAACAATTTTTCAACAAAATTTCAAAAACACCAGCTCTCTCTCTTAAGATCTCCCGCGCATTTTAAATGGGAAACAAATAGACGAACAAAATAAAATGCACAGACAGGGATATACATATACGGTGTTTAATCAAATATTTTTAGGGTGTTTAAGGTAAGAGGAGTACGATTGTGCGGTCTGTATCTTTCTGTATGCTGTTGTCTGAATATTGCTACTACAGACTTTTCTGTACAATTTCAGTCTAGCTCATGTCCAATATCAATCAAGCTAATAAAAATAATAGTTTGGCACAAGGAACTCTTCGAAGAACCCAGCCCTAGTGGCTAGCAATCAACTTAATCTGTGTGTGCGTTGATACCCTGTAGAAATGAAAGGGACTTCCAGTTTACCGCAACAATATTGTATAAAAATATTTACTCTTGAAGGAGACAAGAGGCAGTACTACGAAATCAGGAATCGAACCTATTTTTATGCAAATTTCATTTTTCAAAGAAGAAGATGGAGTCAGAGACTCGTGTGTCTAGTAGTTTTGTCGGTTATATAGATGGAAGAGCTGGCGGGCCATTTTTCATAATTAAAAAAAAAAAAAAAATAATAATAATTAATAATAAATCTTAAATTTAAAATTAGTTTTTAAAAAAAAGCTCGGTAACAAAATTAAAAAAAAAAACTGCTAGTCAGCTCGGCAATGGAGTCTAGCTCATCCATTTTCAATTTATTCAAATTCTTTCGAAAAACGAGAATTATATTTTGTGAAGTGATTTTAATAATTTTATCTTATTTACAACTCATACAACAACATAAATGTGTAAATAAAGGGTGTAGAGGTATAGAAACATTTTATTAACTGGCGGCCATTTTGTTAGCTGTCAAGCGATTTATTTTAAGGTTGGTTTGGCATTTCATCACGAATTGACTGACACCTGAACAATGCATGTAAATTTATGGGCTCGAAACGATATTGCTGTTGATCCCGATTTTCACAAGAAAATTTCGTTCAGCGATGAAGCTCATTTTTAGTTGAATGGATACGTAACCGGTTGATTTTTTTCTGTAAGAATATAGGAAATCGCTAGTCTACGCCGATAAGCCCGGAGGACAATATTTGCCGCGTTGTTGCCGATATACAGCCAGTAATGGCGGTCATGTGCCAGAAATCATATTTAAATTATAATGCCAGAAGATTGTCTTTCGAATAAAGTAAATTTCATGTCAATTTAAAAAAATCAACTTTGTTTTATTCCATTACAAAGTTACCTCTAAAAAAAACACAATTTACAAGTACATATTTGTCTGTTGTCTGTGCATATTGTGTGATAGATTCCTGTCGGCCTCGACATCGTTCTCTAGGTGAGGTGTGTATGCGCGTTTTCAGCTTGTAGATAAAATCTGAGAAACACATCCGTTGATCGCTGTTAAAAGTGTTCGATTTCTATGCTGCCATCACCACCTCCACACTTTTTCTTTGCTCTTTCCAAATAAGGTTTCATGTGTGTACATTTGTACATATATTTTTGCGGTTAATAAAACTTCACAGTGCTCAATTCTCACTTATAAATTGTTTCTAAAAAGTAAACTAAAATGCTTGAATATGGATTTCTAGCTTTAAGTTTACATTAATAAACAAATCTTATCAAAAACTTGACGAAGCAGAGAGCTCATTCAAAATCTACATGAAATTCCACACTTCTTCTTTCAATACCTACATCTTTTTTTTTAAATATATTTTTATTTATATACATATACAAAAAAAATTATTATAAATTAATAAATAATTAAAACAGTTTTCCCACTCTTCCCCCTCCACCATCATCAAGCAGCAGCCAACAACCAAACTTGGCCCAGAAGCGTCTTCAACAAACCCAAGCCAAAGTCGATGAGGTCGTTGACATTATGCGAGTAAATGTTGAAAAAGTTCTGGAACGCGACCAGAAATTGTCTGAGCTGGGCGAGAGAGCGGATGCCCTTGAACATGGTGCATCCCAGTTCGAGCAACAGGCTGGCAAACTTAAACGGAAACAATGGTGGGCCAACGTCAAGATGATGATTATCATGGGTGTAATCGGAGTCGTCCTCTTAATTATTATAATTGGTAAGTGCGTTTGAAAATTTTCCACAGCAATTAAACTACAACTAGTACTATACTTGGTGTGTCCTTTAAGCAATAACAACAACAACACGCATTGTTATATTCATTGGCAACTTCACTGTGTTGCAATAAGGACCACACAACAAATGCAAAGCTATTTACAAAAAAAAAAAAAAAAAAAGATGGCTGCTAGAACGATTCTTGTTGCATTGCATTTTATTATTCGCATAAATCTCTTTTTGTGTGGGTTCCCCGGAAACGAGCTCAATTTTCATCCCTTTGCATTTATAAATTCCCTGTTGGAGGAGTCATGATGGTGGTAAAATCTGATTATATTTGCATGTTTCGATGTTTGCAGCGTAGCACACAATATCAATGATTTTAAGAGCAGACATACCCACTACCCATAAAAAAAAATATACCATCGGGCTTCAAGCCAAAAGGATATTGTGCGGTTCCTTGTCTCTATGCATCCTGGGTTGACTTTTATACAAAAAAAAAAAAAATAATAATAATATAAAAAACACTATAATTGGTTTAATTGTGGCGCACAAGGATTTGCATTAATGGCAAAATAATTATTATCAGCCCGCCCCAGCCCAGCCAGAGGGTAAAAGGATGTTATTTTCTAAAACTTGTTATTCGATTTTAGGAAGCTTAAAACGATCAACTTAATTGTGAGAATTTTGAAAGGATTAGCCTTTTAGTATAGTTGAAAGGTCAATTTAGCGAAGCAACAGGAGCAGTTAAACGGATTTGAGGGACAATTTTGTCGATGAGTGGAAAAGATTAAAGGATTTGGGACGTCCTCTGTGAAGTATTTTTTGTTTGTATATGTTTGGAAAAAGGACTTTATGTTTTTTGGTGCTGTGTTTTCTGAAATCTTTTTTTTTTTTTATTTTAATTAATTTTTTTTTAATACTTGAACGGCTGCCGCACTTGTTGTCCTTAAATGATTTATTTTTTAATTATTATTAGAAACGGGTCGGAAACAATGTTGCGGGTATAAAATATAATATTATATAATAGGAGTGTTTTTTTATGGAGGCTGGTTGCTGCTACCATCATTACTTATTCATGGTTCCAAATCACTCAGAAATTTTATTTTAAAGAAGAGATCTTAATTGGTAGGAACGGAAGTTTTAAAGCATATTATGCAGTGTGTTCCCTGGTGGTGATTAATTCTGGGCCCTCTATTTGGCCTCTTATATACTGCAGATGGAGAAATCAAGGTACAAACTTTTCTCTCCATACTGAAAAATGAGACTTCGTTAATTCACTGAAAAACCAGATTAAACCCAGTCCATGTTTCGTTTGTAAATTAAACGCCCATGTTACTCCAATTTCGCAATCTTGTTTCCCGCTTCTACTTCGATTTCTGCTTTTTTTTTTCTTTAGAAGTACATACTTAGTTTTCTGTTACTTAAGACATGTTTTTATAAATAGAAGTTAATTCTGCGGCACCAGCCGACTAGTTCTATCGCTGTCCAACATAAATTAGCAGTACATCTCTTATGTGGAAGCTTTTTTAAAATTTCAGTAGCGTGCCATATTTTTGCACAATACTAAAATCAAAGAAAACTCCATAAAAAGTGTTTACCCGCCCTAGTGAATTTCCAATTGCATCTGAGTAAATCAAACATGTCTTATTAGGCCCGGAGTGTGCTCTGATTGACTGTGGCCTGTGGCTGCTGCTTTTCAATCCGTATTTAATTGGTGTGCATGCAGAGTTTTTCAGTGTCCGTTTGGTAATTCGTTCATTTTTTTTTGACGTGATAACGTCTTATAAATCGAAATATATGCGAAGAACGCACGAAAAAGTGTCAGTCACAGTCACAGTCACGTTATACTCGTATGTATATCTGCTTTGAGGGCATAGAAAGTCGATAAAGTGAGAGTGGAATGTGTTGGGTGGTTGGTGATTGTAAGTGGGGGAGGGGGGGTCGTGCCGGGAAGAGGAAAAATTGTGATTAGAGGTTGAGGGAACTGGCAAACATTTTGGATGCTTAGTTGGTGGCTGTAGGTGGGATGGGTGTTTTGTGTTGGGGGGAATCGTCAAATATGGTGGGCGGTTGGTTAGCGGTTGTAGTTGGGGTGGGTCGTTTTCGGTGTAGGTGGTGGGGATAGTTGATTTGATTGGGGGCGATGAAAAAATTGTCAAAAATGGTGGGTGAGTGGAAGGTGTAGGTGGGGTGGGTGGTTGGATTTGGTGTTGGGAGGGGATGAAGAAAATATTGTCAAAAAAAAAAAATGGTAGATGGCTGGTTGGTTGCTTTAGGTGGAATGGGTAGTTGGCGGTGATGGTGGTTGGGGAGGGAAGGTAATTTGGTGTGGGGGAGGAACAAATTGTAAAAAAAGGTGCGTGAGTAGCTATAAAGTGACCATTCGTCCCACATTACGTGGGACAGTCCCACATTTACATGATCTGTCCCGCACTGAAAATTGTCCCACAAATGTCCCACAAAATCAAAAGATGTTCCACACTGTCGCACAAAATTGAGCTTAAATTTTTCTATCGCTTTTTTTAATCATAAGAGCATAACTGAACGCTACCATCATTTTACGAAATTATGCATGACATAACAACTGAACGCACTCATAGTTTTCTTGTTGACAGCTAATTGTCACTGTGGTCAGGGTCACTGTCAATAAAACATTTGCATTTGTAATTAAAAAAGATTGTGAACTGAAAGAAGATTGTGGACCGAAATTGTTATTATTATACAATTTATTGGCAATTTTGAAAAAGTAAGTTGTGGTGTTTTAAGTTCTGCCTGAATTCATGTTTTTTTAAAACTCTTTACGTTTATAGTTAAGTTATGGCAGACAGAAAGCGAGTGTGCAAATTTACTAAGGATATCGAAGCGGATTATCCATTCATAAAAAAAAACAAAGATAAATGACTCCACAGTATTTTGTTCCATTTGCAGCAGCAACTTCGCCATGACCAGTGGCCGGTATGACATAAAACGCCATTTGGATACGGATAAACATAAGAAAATAATACAGTCCACAGCAGGAAGCAGCAATTTGATAAATTTTTTCAAGCCGGCCGAAATGGGTTCCTCTGAGAAAAATATAGCCTTGGCAGAAGCAGTTTTTACTTTTCACACCATAAACCATCATCACAGTTTTCGTTCGATGGACTGCACTTCTAAGGTAATCCGCACACTTTTTCAAAACAAGTTTTTTTGTGCAAGAAGTAAATCGGAAGCAATTATTAAAAATGTTCTAATGCCACACGTCCTCGAAAAACTAACAAACAGTCTAATAAAAACTAATTTTGTGGCTGTGTATACAGACGCTTCTAACCACAGGGATACAAAAATGTTTCCCGTAGTTGTAAGATTTTTCGATGACCTGGAGGGAGTGCAAGTTAAGTTGCTGGAATTCTCTTCCTTGCCTGGAGAGACTTCCGAGCTAATATCGGACTACCTCTATACAACTCTCCAAAGCCATAATATTGAAAGCAAACTGGTTGCTCTCTGCGCCGATAATACAAACACAAATTTTGGCGGCGTTCAACGCAAAGGAACAAAAAATGTTCTCGCAAAAATAAACGCAAAGCTTGCTCAAAATGTAATAGGCATTGGCTGCGCTGCTCATATTGTCAACAATGCAATTAGAACGGCAGCTGATCTTATGCCCCTCGACATTGAGTCGATGATTAAAAAGATTTTTAGTTATTTCTATATTTATACAGTGCGAGTAGAAGAACTAAAATTATTCTGCGACGAAGTAAATGTTGAGTATAAAAGATTGTTGGGGTACTCTGAAACGCGATGGCTAGCATTAATGCCCTCTATTGAACGAGTTCTGCAAATGTATTTACCTCTCAAGTCGTATTTTCTTTCATTAGAAAAGTGTCCCGTGGCTATAAAATCATTTTTTGAAAATGAAGCTTCGGAGGTCTGGTTAAAATTCCTCCATAACCTAGCGTCCTTATTTCACAACACTATAAAAACAATAGAGCAGGAAACCCTAAATGTAATGGAAGTTGCCGAAATTTTGAACAACTTAAAAAATAAGCTGCAAGAACGGATCACTTCTGAATATTTGCCACTAGTACTTAAAGATGATTTAAGAACATTAGAAGAAGCGGGTCATATACAAAAAAGATGGTTCCTGGCGCATGTTCTTAATTTCTACACTACATCTTTTAATTACATTGATCTTTGGACTCAACAGTTCAGTCATGTAAGTCAGTTTAATTGGGTGTTACTGAAATCGGCAATAGTTTGGGATGAAGTTCAAACAAATTTGAATTATTTAAATATACAATTTCCAAATCATAAAATTAATGAAAACGATTTGTTTGACGAAATTTCATGCATAGAGACATATGCAACTGATTATAAACTACGAAACTGGAATGATGAAAAAATATCAGTTGATAAAAGATGGGTGGTGGAAATTTTCTCGCACTTTAAAAACTGCAATATTTCTTACCAAAACTGCAAAAAATTTGTTGAGTATACCCTCTGTTTACCGGGAACTAATGCAGCGACGGAAAGAATATTTTCAGTTGTGAATAAATTGTGGACGGTGGAGAAGTCACAACTCTCTGTGGAAACAATTAAAGCGATATTGACTGTTAGATCGAGTTATTCGAGTTGCCAACATTTTTTGGAAGAAGTGTCACAAAATAATAACTTATTGAAAAAAATTCATTCCTCAGAGAAATATTTGTGAAAGGCTACTTGTTTTCTCTTTTTATAACGTGAAGTGATTTTATTGTGTTTTTTCTTACTGTTTTTTTTTTTTAATGGACTGATTTTATTTATGTATTTATTTTATTTTGGTTAAGTTTTGTTATGTTTTCACTTTGTGTGATATTAAATGAATTGAGTTTCTTTTTAAATAGTTATTAAGATTTTGTTCTCTTTTTCTTTAAAAATTAAGAATTTTTTTTGATTTTCTTCAAAATTTTTAATAAAATTGAAATGTCCCACATTTAAAAACAAAAATGTTTGTGTATATTATTTTCGGTTGAATTTTCCTTATTTGTCCCACATTTGAGCTCTTTGGATCTGGTCACTTTTCAGTAGCAGGTGGTTGTAGGTCGAGTGAGTAGTTGGATTTGGGTGAGGATTTGGTGTTTGGGAGGGAATTGTCAAAAATAGTGGGTGGTTGGTTGGCGGTTGTAGGTGGTGTGGGTAGTTGGTGGTGGTAAGGAAAGGGCATTTACTGTGTGGGGGGAAGGAAAAAAATTTCAAAAATTGTGGGCTGTTGGTTGGTAGTTGTATATTAGTGTGGGAGGTTGATGTTTGGGGGAAGGGGTGAGAAAAAAAAACTGAACTGGTTATCACGTAAAATTATCGTCCGTAAACCGACTTTAAAGGCAATAATGTTTTTTATTTGGGTTGAGGAGCTTTTTGTTTTAGAGCTTTGAAAAATGTTATTGATGATGGGTGTTGTCATGGATATCTTGTTCTGATTTTTTGGATTTCTTTTAGTGTTTGGAAAATTTGTGGAAATGCAGTTGCAAAAGTTGTAAGTTATTTACTGTAAGGGAAAAGTTTAATGCGTAGGTTTTCGTAGCACGAGTTTTTATGAAAATTGTATTTTTCAAAGGTGTATTTTTTTGATGAGTTTTGTGCAATTTTTATTTTAATATCTTGTATTTTGCGCTTTATCTACTGGAGATACCCTTCAAAAATGCTCCTTTTATCTTACCTTTAAGTGGTGTGGAAATGATAAATTTGTTTTTTTTTTAATAAGTAAATCAAATTAAATGAAAATTTACATATAAAGAAGGGCGGAAGCGGAAACCCTGCCTACTCGATATTCTTCTTTCGGATTTTTGCTAATTTAAAATGCTTACTACGAAAACTCTGTAAGAGCTTTTGTAAGAATAGTACATTACAGAAAACAAAAGAGTCCGAATCCCTATCTTTCCTGTATTGCCAATTTATGTTGGACTGTTCATTTCATCGTTGAATATGCTCAAAACACCGGTTTTTAATATGTTATCATAGTAAGAAATTATGCATTCCACAGCTCGGTTTTTTTTAAAGAGTGTATTTTTGAAGTTCTTAAATTGATGGTTCATGGTTTTTATTGAAGTCCTACAATTACTCATTTTTTTCAGTTAGGTATACATCTTAATCTAAGGACCTTAAAAGGTTGACAGATATTTTCAACAACCACACAAAGTGTCAAAGCCATTATTTTTTTATGAAATATCCTTAAGAATGCTCTCACTTATTCACTTTGACATTTGTCCTAGTTGCATGTTGAAATGAAATATATTTCTTCTCACCAAAAAAAAAAGAAGAAAGACTTCAACAGCAAACACTAAATTTATTTCCCTCCTTAAACGTTTAGACATGCCTCTGTGGTTATTATCTAACACCATCTCTCTCACTCTCTGTCTATCTGTCTCTGGCGTCGTGTTATCCTGGTCTTAAATAAAAAAAATACAACCCCTCTCCCTTTTGATAAATCTTTGCAATAAATTGCTATTTTTTGCTTCCTTTATTTTGAAATAATATAAATTCACCATCGCGCCTGGCTTGAAAAAAAAAGCAATAAAATTGCCCCCGAACCTTAACACACACACCAACTAAAAAAAAAAAAAAAAAAACCATTTACGCGGTGTTTTAATCATTCAAAGTCTTTTTGGTTCTTTAGCTTCTCGAACTCCAACTCCAACTCCGATTCCATGGCCAAAAATATACACAAAAAGGTGGAGCGGAACATGTCTAAGTGTGTATAGACTGCACAAGGAACGAACCCATTTACACACCATAAAAGTACATTTTCAAATGAATTAACATAATCGCGTCTTATTTCATGATGACGGTGGAGATGCCAGCGTTGGCGTCGCGTCGCGTCGAGTCGTCTTCACCATCGTTGCTTAGCGTGGAAATGTTATAAATTTTACCCCCTCCATCCTGATGACAGTCTTAAGATCTTCACCTACTTTTTCGTCCTGCAGCATACACTGCACGACAACGAGATGCTGCTTTCATTTAAAGTAGGAACACGCAAGGATACACACACCCACACACACTAAAGAAAAGTAAAATTACATAATAGTGTATGTCTTGAAAAAAAAAAACGTCGAGCGAATAAAGAATACACATAGGTTAGGTGATGGTAGGTGTGTGTGCTTTAAGCTCTGAACTGGATTTGGATCCATCTCTATGCCTTCATATTTCGTCCTTTATTGTATAGTATAAATGTCCCCCTTATGCGTGGTTGGGTGGGTATTTTAGGGATCAGAATTTAAGTGTAGGTACTCTTAAAGATTCCCCCAACCCCTCATTCTTCCCACAATGGTGGTTTTTTGTTGTTGTTATTGTTCTTTTTTTTTCTACTCCATTAAACAGCTTCCTCTATGTGTACCTACTCCAGATGATCCTTAAGGATTGTTTGTTTTGTGTTTTCTGTATGATGATGGAAAGAATAAGTAACGAATGTCTTGAGGGTGATTCAAATTATATGTGAGTTTCCCCCATTTATTAATCAGCCAGCCCAGCTCAGCCAGCATACGCACATGAGAACAGAGGCGGAAATAAATTTTGTTAAGCAAATAAAAGTGTGTGGATTTGTTGATTGGGCTTATTGTTATTGTTGGTTGCAAATATGGCCTCTAACGGTTTTTTTTGATGAAAAGATCCTTTAAAAGCTTGAAAAATATTCTTAAAGGAATTTTCTTCAAAATGATATATATGTTGTCCGGCTGCAAGTACAACAGCGCTTTAACTCCTCCTGGAGCATAGGGCAGCAACAAGATCCTTCCACCTATCCCGATTCGCCGCAACTGACCTCAGCTGTGGCCACGATTGAATACCTTGAGACCGAGCTTCTTTCAAAACTGATGACCTCCAAGTTGTTTTTGGTCTCCCAACGCGTCTATTACCCTGGGGATTCCATTGGACGGATTGTTTTGCTATATTGTCGTCAGGTTTCCTCAGTGTATGGCCTATCCAACGCCACTTCCGTTGCATGATGTCTACGTCCAATTTTTTCTGTCCGGTCCTATTCCACAGCTCAACGTTAGATATGGTTTGCGGCCACCGGATCTTCAAAATAGAGCGCAGACAACGGTTAACGAAAGCTTGTAGTCTGCTCGAGATGTTGGCAGAGCATTTCCATGTTTCAGAAGCATATAACAGCACTGATTTGACGTTGGATTCGAAGAGTTTCAACTTGGTGCGTAGCGATATTTTGCTAGAGTTCCACACAGGAGAAAGGATTCCAAATGCACTACGGGCTTTGTTTATTCTACTGTTAACATCCAGGTCCGTTCCGCCATCGAGTGCTATAAAACTTCCCAGATAATTAAACTGCTCGACCTCCTCTATGGTCCCCTGCCTTAGAATAACTTGTGTGCTTTGGCCCGTGGTCATTACTTTGGTCTTATTTGTGTTAATCCTTAAGCCAGCCACTTCTCCATTCAATTGCAGCGTATGACACATCTGATTTAAGCCTGCCGTGTTGTTTGCCAAGAGACATATATCGTCAGCATAATCTATGTGGCTAAGCTTGTCAAACAGACTCCATTGGATACCATGTCTTTCATTTGCACCCACCGTGGCAGTCATCACATCGTCAATCGCCAGCAAAAACAGAATTGGTGACAAGACATCTCCTTGTCTCACTCCTTGACGCACATCGAAGGAGTCGGAAAGCTGTCCATTGTGCAAAACAAAACACCTTGCGTTGTTGTACGATTCTTTAATAACAGCGACAATTTTCTCAGGGATGCCTCTCGCAATAAGCGATCTCCAGATGCACTCACGATTGACCCGATCAAACGCCTTCTCAAAATCTACAAACATTAGGTACAGCGGTGATTGGTACTCAGATGATTGCTCGAGTATGATTCGCAAGGTGTTGATGTGGTCGACGCACGATCGGCCACTGCGAAACCCCGCTTGGTGCCTATTGAGGGTAGACTCGATCCTGGACTTAATCCTCTCGAGAATAATAGTTGCCATTAACTTCGGAAAAACGGACAGAACTGTGATACCGCGCCAGTTATTACAGTTTTTGAGGTTTCCTTTCTTTGGTAACTTCACAATAACTCCATCCTTCCAGTCCCTTGGGTAAGTTTCACTCTCCCAGACAGCCTGCACGAGTTTAAGCAAAATACGGGAAGCTGCCTCAGGGTCTGCTTTTAGGAATTCTGCGGGAATACCATCAAGTCCAGCTGCCTTGTTATTCTTTAGAAGATGTATCGCATTACATATCTCTGCACTTGTTGGGGGACTGGTGTCAATACCCCTAGAAGATCTACGCATGTTGTTCAATTGTGGATTCAATTCTGCATTGTGGTCATCATTTAGCAGCGCACAAAAGTGCTCCTTCCATCTTTGTAGCTGATCTTCTATCGTCACTAAAAGGTTGCCGTTCAAATCTAACACGGGATGGTTAGTGTTAGTGCTACTACGCTGTCCGACAATGTCCTTAGTGATTTTATACAGCTCCCTTGCGTCCCCTCTTCCTGCAGCATGTTCCGCATTTTCCGCAAGTTTGTCCACCCTTGCCCTCTTGTCACGTCTCACACACCGCTGCACTGTCTTATGAGATGCTCTATACTCGTTTCGTAGAACCAATTTCCGCTGAGCATCACTTTCTGAATTGATTCTAATTTTAAGTGTTCTTCGATATGTGATTTTGTCCCAGGTGTCTTGGGATATCCAGGAATCTCTAGCTCTTGTCTGTCTTGGTATAGTTTCAGTTCCAGCTTCCATGTAAGCGCTCTTTATTTGGCCCCACAAAGCATCTACCGATAAGCCAGCATTTTGTATGTTCGATGCTTTGTCGCCGAGTGTGGTGGCGAAATTACGACGTACATTAGGGTCATTTAGAACGCTTGTGTTGAATCTTGGTCTCCTTGCTATACCCTCTGAGCGACGCTGTACAGCAGCTGTTCGTAAGCGAAGCAAACCCAGTAGCAAGTGATGGTCACTACCTGCATCAGCCTTTCTTTCGTTACGAACATCGCACAGTGACTTCCTCCATTTCTGCTGTATAATGAAGTGATCGATTTGATTTTTGGTTCGACCATCAGGAGATTCCCAGGTGATTTTGTGGCAGGTCTTGTGCGGAAATAAAGAACCCCCAATCACAAGTTGACGAGCGTTGCAGAAGTCGACAAGCATATCACCATTTTCGTTACGTTGACCTAAGCCATGCTTACCCATAACTCGTTCGAGGCCTACGTTATCAGAACCAATTTTGGCATTAAAGTCCCCCATGATGATAATAATATCGCCCCCTGGAACACCGTTGAACACCGAATTCAGATGAGTATAAAAAGAGGTCTTTTCGTCCGCTGAAGCCTCATTCGTTGGAGCGTAGCATTGAATAATGGTGACTTTTCTGATTTTTGAGCTAAACCTCGCCGTCATAAGCCTCGCCGAAATCGGTTTCCAGGATATAAGACTTTTGGTAGCTTCTTTAGTCAGCATGATGCCCACACCGTTGAGTCTTGGACCTCTGTCTGCCTCCTCTTCGCCAGAGTACAACATTCTCGTTTGGCCCGATTCTGCAGTATATTCAGCTCTTCCTCTCCATTTCGTTTCACTCAATCCCAGAATGCTGATGTTATGCCGAAGCATTTCACGCTCTACCTGTTCGTACCTACCTGGTGCGTACAGGGAACAAACGTTCCATGCTCCAATCTTCGTTCGTGTTTTGTAGCCAAAAGTCCGTTTTGTTGAATCTGAAGGATTTCTTAATCTTGTTTCTGATTCATTATTGATAGCATCACGATTGCCATTGTTGTATGAAAGATGCCGCACCCCCAAATCCGATGTGCGGTTTACTACAGTCGGAGGGACTGTAGAAGGATTTACCAAAGCTGGGTTACCTCTTGGGGAATTATTACCGTTCGTTGTCATATTTCATAAAAAATACATTCTCGCTCCACTACCGTGTTTTCCCGGTTGCGGTTAATAACACGTACCTGTATAACATATTAACTACATTATACACACAAGCCTTCGATTCGACAGGCACACTACGCCTTTTTGGATGGTCGAATACATACAGATATAGGCCGCCCACTATGGGAAACAGACGCCTTTTGCAGCCGCCCACTATGGATACAGACGCTGCTTGCTGTTGCCGTTGGCCTTGCAGGATAGGCTCGTCCGCCACCAGACTTTCATACCGTTGACCGCCATATGCAGTTCCTCCGCTTTTAGGGAGCTTTTAGTACTACCCAAGGACAAGATCGTGCCCTGACCAGCAATGCTGGATTGTTTGCTTATACCGGCAGCCATTCGGTCCCCTTGTGCGTTAGCGTTACCCGCTCTCTACCGCGAGGAGGTGCACATAGGGATTTTCCTTTCATTGAGCCTAGGACCACCGAGGTGGCGTTTCCTAGCGCTCTCCAGTACTTTTAGAGAGCAAAATGAACCTATTGAAAATGATTATTTTTCAATTATTTTTCTTTTGGAAACAGGCAGAAAGTTAGAAAGAAACTTTTTGAGCTAGTATCATCCCTGTTGACCTTGGCAAAAACTTTTGATAAAAACAACAAAGTCTCGGAAGTTTTCTCAACTTTTCGATTTGAATATTTAAAATGAATTGCTTGTTTGGTTTTCAATTGTCCCGAAGACATTCCTTTTTTTTTGTCGCCAAATAAATCTTTTTAGTGGGCCAATGTTCATGAGGCAGCCTTAGTGTTGTGGTAAGCTATAAAGAAATATGACTTTGTCGCTTCATATCACTTGTTTACGTGAAATAAATGTTTTTTTTTAATATTCTTTGTTCTCATGCAAGTGATTTTGTTTCTACATTTTTAATTCCAATAACTTGAAGCCTGATCAAGAGGTTGTAGAATGCCAGGTCTTCTGCTGTTAACACGTGAAAAGAAAGACCATGCCTAAGAGTGATATTCTTTTCCATTTTAGCTATAAATTGAAAAAAACTGAATTTGCATCCATGTTGGATTGTAGAGACTCAAGAAAGTAAGAAGCAGGGATAGATCGACACTAAAAACACAAGAAGTTTCATCTTGGCCTGCTTTGGATTGCATTTTTTACCCTAGTCTGCCGTTTCCCCATTTGTTCAATTTGTTGAACAAAATTCATAAACGTTTCGCTTCTGCCCCAAATAGAAGGACAAGAATTATGATAAGGGTCTTGTACATTGCCTTGTAGAGCGTCTCCTTAATCCTTTAAAAGAGGGCTTTGCTACTTAAAAATTAGCCAGCCAAACCTTTATTTTCAATTTGATAGCAGTGTTTCAGCGGTGCAAGCACTAAGTCCGTCGAGGGACCACTAAGTGGTAACTGAATCCGCTTAAGTGAAGTGGACTTAGCTTCCATTTAAGGCGGACATTTTATCATACAATCGGAATTTAAATTCCCTTTAATAATGTGAAATAAGTTCCTACTTCCACCAAGAAGAAGCTCCAAAACTCACCTGAAAAGTGCGACATTTATCAAGATTTAGCATGTGAAAAACTGTATTGTTTCATCGTGCCCCACTTATGTGGTAAGTTCTAACATAGGCTATAGAATATACAAAAGTTAACAGTTTTATTATTCGATAAAAGGTGCAAAATACCTACAACTTTATTCGGCTGTTTTCTTGTCTTAAATTTTAGGAATCAAATATTTTTCTTCTTCCTTGAAAATAACTTGATTTTTTGGAACATCAGCATCTCCTAGATTTCTTGATCTTCGCGAAATAGTTTTCGTTCGTTGGTCCTTAATTTTTCTTGTGTAAAAGTACCGGGTAACGTAATCTAGAAGTTCCAGTTGAGTTACAAGGTGTCAAAAGATTTGAAAACGGTAGGTCCAATGAACCAGGTTTATAACGGAACACATTTGAGTAGCTAAGTTTGTGTGTATCTGTATAAATGCCTTAGGTATGCCTGAATTTCGTGCGTAATTGAGAATTGTGTTGTTTGTCTTACTGCTCATGATGGGGTAAATTGTTACATTTTTCTTGGGTAGATTGTAACACCATAAAAATTAAAACAACTCACAAGCACTATTAACACACACACATAATTTAAACACAAATTCATGTGTACAAACAACATCCAGCATATAACAATAAATACAAACAGAAGAAAGTTTGAAACCTATACTTGATTTGGGACCAACCGTCTCAAACTTGCATGTTTCTTCAGGTAGCGTCAAAGTCCTTAGATTTGTGGTAACTCTTCATACCTTTTAAAGTAGAGTCATTCCTTTTCAAACTCCTCTTCCGTTTCTGTAACTTTATCATTTTCTTGGCATGATAATTTTGATTGTCGACCAGGAGGGATCGGATAAGAGGAAGCGGCTCAGAACCACCGCCGATTCTGTCGACACAAGCCGTACAACAACAAGCGTGCTGCCGTCCTTCGACTTTCCCAAAGTAAATTCCCCGTGGAACCCTGATTCACAACAATGGTTCAAGTCCAAGAAGATATTTCGAAAAATGTTCCCTTCCTTACATGAAATTCTCAATTCTCAGGAGAATTCTGTTTATTAGATGTTGCTTCTCACCCCTGTTACATCTTAAACCTATTCTACGGCCGAGTATATAAATCCAAGTTATATGAGTTCAAACACAATGTTTTATCCAAACACAGCAAAGAAATTGACCAAACATAAACAAGTTTTTGATTTTTACACAGACGCGTTTGCACAAACACAATATTAGTCTGACTTGAACTACGATCCGTGGAAAAGTAAGTTTCAGAACCAATCCAAAATTCGACAAAAAACACTCCGCGATGTAGTTTTGGAATTCAATTCCTTCAGCCATTTTGAAAGAAGCATTAATATTAATTCCCGACCTTGGGAGTCTTAAGGCCAAACCATAATTAAAGAATGGGTACGTACGTTGCCTTACGAAACAGTAGAATTACTTTTGATTTGTGTAAACAACCCAAAATGACATTTTGATAAGTTTCGGCAAGTTTCGTTCACTTTTGTTTCCGTACGTAATGTACGCTTTCAGTCGTAAATGTCGCACGAAAATCTGACTTTTAATTTTTTTTCAAAGAGAAAGAAAGAGACAGTTGCTTCTTATTTCTAAAGACTATTTTGACCAACTGATGAATTTGAAAGATCGGAAAGAAACTTTTCGTTCGGTTTTGACATTTGCTTCCTTTTTCTTTCTCGCGTATTGTGGTTGTGCCTTTAGATCAAAAATTTAAGACAAGAACAACAAAGAAATAACAAATTTTTTTAATGTGGTGCTCGTGTGAGTTTCATTTTAGATGTCATTGACATTTTCCTTTGACCATGAAGCCAAACTAACATAAAAATAGTGATGTTATTTTTTTTTTATTCCGATTTGAGTATTAGTATACTTCATATCAGGAAAAAGCCATGTTGTTTAAAAATCTTGATAATTTCTTTAATCCTGGAGGTCTTCCTATAAAGACTTGTACACATTAACATATTGAATTCTGGATTACGAGGACTCATGTCGAGAGTTCATGAAATAAATCACTTTTTTTTTTTTTCTTTTTTTTGAAAATGTTTCCATTTTTTGCTGAGCTTATTTGCAGTTTGTCAAGTTGCAACCTCCCAACATAATTCAAACAAAACCCAACTGGGAATAGTTTCTAACGCTAGGAAATAAATAAACAAATCTACGAACACACACATCAGCACTGTCTAGTCCAGTATATATGACCAGGCCAGTGACCGTTTTCAATTTCACTTAAGTCCTTGTAGAAATAAATCTCTTTGAGTATTGTGATGTCCTTTCCTCCTTTGTTCCCCGAGCAAATGCAAAAAAAAAAGAAGAAGAAGAGGTTTTCAGTAGCAGATTAAAAATGATTTGTCCCTTGAGTTGCATCTTCTTCGTCGAATAAATCTGGCTTCCAATTTTCACAAGAGGCAACACTTCATACATCCCTACCTCCCCCTCTCCCCAAAACAAATTATTCTATCTCTTTGAAAAATAGCAACAACAAAAAAAATTGCTTTCGTCTTCCAAAAGCAGCTTTTCGATTTGAATGCAAAGCTTTGCACAAGGAAGAGCTCAAACTCGAACTCGGGCTGGAGCCCGGGCAGTAGGCAAACATACCAAAAAAAAAAAAAGGGATTTATCTGAAGACTTTGGCCACCAACACACCATGCACAACACGTTTAAAAATAGAAATCAACAAGGATGCTTCTGCCAAGTTCTTTTCGATATTTTTTTTGTTTTTGTTTATCGATTTTATTTCATCTCTAATTCGTTATCGGAGTTCGTGTTCGTTTCGATAACGATTGGTAAATCTTTGGGCCATAGGGTTTGATGGCTTCCTCAGGGTGATGATGTTCTTTCTGAGTGTTGTGTGGTTTGGTTCAAGGAGAAGCTTTGTAGTGAATGTTTCTTATATGAACAACTTGGTCGCAGGAAATTGCTCATTTTCAGAACCAAATCAAAGCGGCTGTTTCTCAATTTACTGTTTTTCGATACCTTGAAAACTTATAGCAGTAAAGAAAGTTTAAAAATGTATCACGTATGGCCTATTAGTGTCAGACAACACTTTAAAAATTACACCCAACCTTTTTTTCTGAAGCGTTTTTGTTAAGCATCTGGCAACACTGCCTACAAACGCCGCTTGTGAAGACTTGACAATAAAGACCATTTAAAGACTTTTGTCGTTGATTTTCGTGATATTCGTCATTGGTCCACTGTGACCTTTGAATGGTGGTTCATTGTGTACCAGGTTGCTCCGTTTCTGCTTAAAAAAGCAGTTCTCCATTATCGATCTAAATATAAATATTTTACTCTTTATTTATTTGATTAAAAATCTAAGTTTTTATTTTAATATCTGAAAAGTTAAAGTATGCCTACACAGTCCCTCCAAATAAATCAAAATACTGGTTAGAAGGTTTTGATATTCGTATACCATAGATTGTGTCTGTTCGCATTCGTTAGTATCGGAAGTTTTGACAGTGTTCGATACCAATGATTATTTATCAATAAAAAAAATAATCATACATCTGGACATACCCAAAGGCGAGCGAGACTAAATTTTAAAATGGCGTTTTCATCCTTTTTCCGATTAAATTTAGTCAGCCAATCAAATGTGACATTGGCGAGTGGCGAAACTAAGGCGTGCGAATGGATACTGCCTTGAAAAGATATGTATACGTTAAAAATGACTATGCACGACTGCGGCGTCGCAAAAGCTTAGTGTTGTTCATGAAACTTGTTTGTTTTGCTTCGAGCTAAGCTGATTCTAGCCTTAATCTAGAGTCTAGACGAATCCAAGCAGCTGAAAAATTGGTCTGTATGACTGGAAGGAAAGACATTCAACACGAATCATTTATATGAAGAATACAAATATTAGGATTGCGGCTTAAAGGGCCAAAGTGGATCTGACACAAGGGGAGATGGGGCTCCAAGTATGGGTGATGATGACGCGACCTGACACTGAGCTTAAGGATTCATAGCTTTCAGCGAAAAACATTTCAACGTGAGCAATGCTTCTACGTGTACTCTGTTACCATCATTTCTTCCATTTCCAATTTCACAACATTTTCCTTGAAAACGAAGAAATTTTTCCTCGAAATCAAACAAAAAACTCTTTCAATCGTTTAATTTACTTGGAACAACTTTCCAAGACGACCAACATCGACAAGCTCCTTTTCCATCTTCCTCCTCCTATTTCAATGTTGATTGAAATATTCAGTTCGAAACATTTCACGATTACAATACTTTCACCCCAAAGAAAAGTCGTCGAGCAAAAAAAAAAGAAGCCAAAAGCAAACGCAAAACTTCTGTGTCTCGATGAAGTTTGGTTTGGAAACGATGATGATTCTCTTATTGAGTTCCTGATGCCCCCTTCCAAAAAAAAAAAAAAAACCCGAGGGTTGAGGAACCACTGAATGTGCTTTCTTTTGTGGCCTTTTTTTTTTACTGGAATGGACTTTTGTATTGGGTGTTTTGGCAAAGTCAATGGAAGCGATTCATCTATAAAAAGAACACTGACTTTGTGTGCAGATGTTAGGATGGGGTAAGGTGGAACCAAATTTCGCCCTTGTTCTCGTCTTTATCCTCGTCCTGGTCGTCATCGGCTTTCTCTTGTTAATTTTAATTAAAAGTTTTCTCAGATAGATTTATGTTCTCTATCTCGAAAATTCCCATTGGACAGTTCTCTTTTTGTCGGTTGCTCGGTCTGCTATTCTGCCGGCCAGTCATTCGGTTGGACGAGTTGAATTGATATAAATGGATGATGGACAAAAATGGAACTTAATTTATCAGATGACAAACTGATACTATTCCGGATATGACAGATTTTTCCCATTTTCACATGTAATACTCTTGCCATTATCATTCGAATGAAAATGAGTAAACTATTACCAAGAGGGACAAACTTTATCTAGATATGTTTATGAAATGAATAGAGTTAGGGGAATAGTTTTCCTGGTCAAGGGATTTGTGTCTTTGAGAATAGTTTTGAATATTGAAAAGTTGATTGTAGGAATAAGGATTCCGGATGTAAAAGAAAAACTATTTGCTAAGAATGTCTTTATCTGTTTTGTGGAAGCCATTAATACTGGTTTGCTTTTGTCGTATGCAAAATGATGTTGGCCAGAAAACTTAAATTTATAATGATCACTGATGGTTGGTTCATTATTTTTTGTTTTAAATTTTGGAATTTCTAGTTTGTGGTATTTTAGAGAAGTCCTTTATTCTTTGAAAGGTTAACAAAGTTCCAGCTTTGTAGAATGTATTTTATATAAATCTAAATCACAAACGTATTTCTTTTCCCTTTTTTGTTTGTTGCCTTGACGACATTATTATCTCGACTAAGGTTCCAACGTTTCTAATTCAATGACTGCACTATTGCTACAGAAGGGCCGTTACCTCACTCAACTTAAAATGCTTGTCGATGTATGATTTTGTTCTAGTTCACAGACTCTGCGGTCTGCGCACTTCAAATGCTAAATTATCAGGAGCATAATTTTTGTTTTAGAAATGTCTACTCTAACGACCGGGCGCACATTTCGTCGATCGTTGTAGGCAGAAGTTACGTCCTAGACCTCCCCTAATCCTGCCCTTACTTCACTAACTTACTTACTTATTTTCCCAAAACCTTTGAAACGTACCATTTCTGTAAAACCCTTGATACCTAATTTCCCACTAGGGAAAGCATTTAAGTATTTTTGAATGTCAAGGGAACTTTAATGTAAGATAAAAGGGTGTAGCCTTTGCAATGGACAGCGGCTCTTCGTTTTGAATTTAATGAAAAAGAACCCCCCCCCCCTTTTTTTGAGTGCTGATGTTTTCTTTGTCTTAAACCTTGAAAACTTCCTGGTGGAGCCGAATAAAGTGTTTCGTTTCTTCGAGTTTCGAGAGTCCATCCAGATACTCCTTCAGTTGTGAAGAGTTTCACCGTTCCTCACAGCAGCTGGCCTTGGACTTTTTTGTAGCATTTCTCCATTTTTAATTAGCTATTTTGAAGACGGTTACGGCTGTCTTATCGAAGTCTCCAACATCAGTAGAATTTGGTATTTTTTAAAAGTTCTAGTCAGAACTCTTATCTAGGTTTTTTGTATTTCTTCTATGATTCTTTATAACCATGTCTTTATTTCACTTTTAGCAGCATGCCTGCTTCGTCTTAAAACTAGAAAGTCTATAGTCTTAAAAAGAGCCGTGTTACTAAGAGAAGCAGAAGAAGAGAAGTTTAATTTCAAAAAAAAAAAAAAATATTTCGATGTGTTTTCCGAAGCAGGGGAAGATCGGAATATGAAAAAAGTTTTAAAACTCCATCCAAATCCATGGCTCAGCTAAACTAAGTGAACGTCAACAAAAGTACATATTTGTTGTCTACGTCTCGTCTATGTCCCCTTCAAAGGAACATTCAAGAACATGAAAGTCCTGATGAACTGACAAAATTGGATTCTTATTCCTAAAACTCTACACGACTTAACATTTAAAAATGTTTATTTCGCCAGATCTTTTAAAAAAATGCAGTTTGCCTATTCCTCTAAAGAGTTTGATGTCATCTATAAAAAGAAAGCATTCGAAATCATTTAACATACTTAGTTTGTCTTTTTAAAATAACAAATATAAAGTAATGGCCCTGAATGACTTCCTTGCGGAACCCTTGATTTTACAGATATGTTTTATGGGAACAAACAATAAATATATAAGTTAAATTAGAAACTGGCTTTTACCAAAAAGGTGTGGAACTATCTTTTATAATTTTTATTTATTGAATTTTTCTTCAAATATATGGTATCTATGTAATAATTAATAAATTCTATCTTTTTTTCTACTTACAGTTTCACTTCTTCCTTCCAGCAGTGGTGCACCAGTGGATGAGAAACATTAAAATCTAAAACAAGATACAAAAAAAAATATTTCATTTTGTTGTCCCACTTTACAAAAGGAAATTTAATTTAAAAAGTAAAACTTTAACTTTATATAACAAAAAAAAAACTATCATAAAAAATAAATACTTTTTCTGTAAAATTGTTGACTAATACAATAATTAAGTCGAACGAAAATCAAGTCCTTGATGTGCCTTCAAACTGTGTGACTTAATATTTTATGGTTTTGAAACTTGCACAAAATGCATAGCATAACTTTGCTTTCTACTGTAAATTTTCTTCTTTTTTTTTTGTAAACTTTTCATTCGTAAGTAGAGTATATATAAAAAAATAAAAACGTTATATTCATTTAAATTTTTTTCTTTATGGACATCATTTCTGCATTTCAAAATTAACAATTTTCTTTAAAATTATTTTGGTATATATTATTATGTATTAAATTAATTAATTAATATTACCTAATTATAATATATTATTTTATGGTGTTTTTTTTTTCTTTTCTTAGAGTGTTTGAAGTAATTTAAACAATAATTATATAAAAAAAATATATGCATAACTGTATATTTAAATGTTCTTATATCTATCTTTATAATTAAATATGAATTCAAATAAATAATTTATTTGTGTAAAATTGTTTTTTTTTTTATTTCGAGTGAACTTGATTCTTACGGACTCTTTAACCCGATCACGGTCTCTGGGACCGAAACTCAAGATCCCGTTGTTTCTCTTCTACTCGAACTTGGAATTTGTTTTAATCAGTAGAATGATATGTTGTTAACGAAATAAAATAATTTTTTTTTAGTTATTGCATTTAATTAATGATTCGTCGCGTGAATCTCCCCCAGAAACGTAACTGATAACAGAGTCATCCCCAACAAACACGCCTTCGACAGAGACACCATAGATTAACTAAGAATGGATCAAAAATATATTTATCAAATATGTCAAGCTGTATCAACTGGTTTCCCTCCTCCTAAGCTGGAAAAATGACTAACTCAAGATGGCTTCCTTCTTCTAATCGTATACTCAGACTATTTGTGCAAGTATTTACCTACATATACTCTCTGATGGTCTTTGATTTTCTGATGGATTGAAAATTTGCTATTGCTTGTCAACTACTTCGTTAAAGTATACGCTCTGATTTGGTTCCAAATCAAGCAAAAAACGTTTTGGATAAAGCCAAACATATTTTCCAACTAATTACTATGTAGGTGGGTACTCTCGATATATACCCGAACATTTGGGATAGGTACACCCATATAGAAAACCTACTTACGTGGGTCATTCAACAAGTACTTAGCCTCACCGCTCGATGGCGCTGCTATTACAAAAAAGTCAAAGTTTCAGTCAATTGCCTTCATTAGTTTTGTTTTGTTAGGCTTTTGAAGCGAGCGTGTCGGCCAGTTTAACTAAAATGGAAAAAGAGCAATATCGTTCGGTGACTTGATTCTTGTTTTTGGGAGGAAAAACGCGCACCGAAATTAAAGATCGCTTGGATGCTGTGTACGGTGACTCAAGAATTAGTTCAACATGGCCACACGTTGGTTTTTTATGAGCCACGCCCAGAAAATGTCCAAGAAATCAACGATCTCGTCTTGGCAGACCGCCGATTGAAGGTTCAACAGATAGCTGGGGCTCAAGGCATCGCAGAAGGAACGTTGCATCATATTCTTCATGAAGAACTGGGTATGAGAAAGCTGTCGGCGTGATGGGTGCCGCGTTTGCCACACCAGCCAACAAGCGCAACCGTGAGACCACATCGGCGACGTGTTTGGCGCTGTATCAGCGCAATTCAGTGCATTTCTTGCGTCGTTTTGTGACCGTTGACGAAACATGAATTCATTGATTCATACCAGAGAACAAGGAACAATCGAAACAGTGGACTTCAACCGGCGAACGAGCTTCGAAGAAGGCGAAGACTGTTCCACCTCCCGGAAAGGGCCACCGTTTTCTTGGACTCACGAGGTGTGATCCACATCAGTTACCTCAAGAAGGAGCCCTACTATGCCGACTTACTGATTCGGCGCAGAATGGAAGAAAAATGGCCCCGTTTCGTGAAGAAAAAAGTTCTGCTCACACCTCCGCCGTCGCCATGGCCAAATTGGTCGAATTGCGTTATGAAGGCGAGCCAAGATCTACTTAGATCACTACCTGGTTGGTGCCAAACATCAAGTTTACGGTTAGCCGGTGATCAGTGAAGCTTTTAGGCGATAACATCTGCGCTGATAAAATTCAATGTTGCCCATCGCCAAGGAGACCGCCTACGAGCAAGTCCCTTATACATTGCCTATAAGATCCTCTAGCGTTGTATGTGAGCGTCTTAAGCCGCTTTTTATTCTTAATCTAATTGGTCCTTACCGATCTGGCCTCAGATCTTCGCATTGCTCCTGGTCCTATAATAGAAAACCTAATAATCAACCGTCGAGACCCACCACCTATGTTCATAACAAAACGAACAGTAAACGGTGCCTTAACTACCATAGAATCAGAAGCAAGTATAGCATGGGACTAATTGCAAACTATTTATGATTCTTTCTGTCCTTACGAAGAACAAAGCATCTGGCATCAGAAAAATTCGTTTTCAATGTTTAAGATGGATGTAACATGTAGAGCGAATGGACGTTAACACTCCAACTCTTAAAGTCCTCAAAGCCATGCCAGAGTGGATCAGAAGCTAAGGGAGACCTCATATTTCAGAGGGAGATCTCGGACTACTTGGAGTGAGGTGGCTAGAGATGGAGATGGCTGTAGTGGCATATGAAATAACGCAGGAGCACTACGCTTTGTAGATCCATCTTTCGTTAAAATTTAAATCACAAAGGCTTATGGGCTAGAAAGTGTGATTGAAATTTTCCAATATTTCGTCCTGATGATAGAGCTAAAATTTAATTAAGAATTTAATATATTCAAACAAGTAGGTATACACTATTCAATCTTTTGCATATTTAAATAAATATCCAACAAGACTCCAAAAACCTGTAAATAATGTGCAACCTTTTAACATTCCCAAAAGCTTAGACATTTCCTAATTAAATTTACCCTTGTTTATCGGGATTCAAGAGTTGTTGTATCTTCATCCTTTGTCCTATTTTATTTGTTTGTCTATCTGGATGAGAGGAATATAAACAAAAACCCCTAACCAGATGACATCTAAAAATGAATCCACTTTTATATACAACACGATGCTTCTTTACTTCTTTTTTATTATATATATCTCCGTATCTTACGTGAAATAACCACAGAAAAGGACGAAAATTAGATCATTTCCAAGACAAGACAAGAGCCCTCACAAAACAAGATTCAATCTAAGGATGTAATGTGAAGAGAAGGTCGGAAGGTAAGTCAAATTCAATGATGCAATAAGACCATTTCAAAGTAGACTGACAGTGTATACCAAGGATCCACGAACCTACACAAACACCCAAAACAAGCAAAAAAAAAGGGATCAAAGTAATGGAATACAATGATGCGTTAATAAACTGAAGAACATATATTAAGTTGTATATCATGTCCTTTATATCTGACCACACTTCTTCGCTCATATCATTTATGTGATGGGACCAAAACATTAATCTTTTATTAGGCACTGTCATATGATTTTCTGTGTGTGTGTGTTAGAAAGCCGCCATCATGATGTTACTAATCTTCAATTTAAAATCATTTCCCAAAAGGTTCAGTTTAAAAAGTTAAACTTTACAGAAAAAAAATTCAAACGAGTTTTAAAAATCCCGCCTACGAGTAGGTACCTTTCATAATTAACTTAAAATACTGGTTGCTGGCTGTCCTGTCCTGCTGATATCCTCTAGAAGTCTTTCACTTAAAAAAAAAAAAAAAAAAAAAAACGATAATAATGCCTACAGGTCGAGTGCCTCTAGTGTACCCTACAATACAATCAAAAATGTCCTTTTTTAAACATTTACATTTCTACACAAAGGAAGTGGAACATACATTATATGCGTTCCAAGCTTCGAGCCATTAGCACATATTCAGTTTAATAACCAACTTTGTGTCTTGTTGTATGAGAGCCTTCCCATCCACTTGGCCCCCATCGACTTTTACACAATAGAATACGGGACAAGGGGACACAAAGTGGTTCATAAGGTTAGGTACGATGTACCTACGTACCTTCATGGCAGTGCCACTCTTACATATTTGCCTTTTCTCTTTATTTTTAATGTCGTGTCCTTTTTGGATTGTTTTTTGTTCCTTATTTTTTTATTTTGTGTTTCCAATTAAAATAGAATAGCTTCGCCACTTGGCGATCCAAGAGTGGAGGTCAACAGCAACTACAACAACATATAACACACTATCCGAGTTTTTTTTGGTTTTGGAAAAGGACTTTCAAGGACTCTTATTTCTCTCATTTGCAGCCGTAAGCCGACTTCACATAACCACTACTTATACTTCTGGCGGTCGACTTGAAATTGTTGTTGTTGACACACCAACACACATGCGGTAGCCTTTGGTACAGATTCTTTGCAGGCTTTACATGAAGGAGCACATTATAGCGGCGCGGCAGGAGAAGCGACGACGGGTGACCTCGATCCCGGCTGCTGCGGAATGTCCCTGAAAGATTCATCACGCTTAGTCACCCAATTTAAATTTATTCCGCTCCCAATGAGCTACATGGCGGACAAATTTTCTTCTCGTGACTCCTCGTGAGTTCGGTTGGTATGGATGGATAACAGTGGGACAAGTGTTTTAATGTTTGGACTCAAAAATGTGAATACAATTTAAATGAGACAAACAAAAAAAAATTACAGAAAAATATGGCCGTGTCAAGAACCGTTATGGAGATACGTTTGGATGAACTTTTCAAATGAAAATTTTATGAGTCAAGACGAAGAGGGTTAGTAGTTGCAAAACATCTTCGGAACTTATAAAAAATAAGCAAGATTGGATGTTACGCGTGCCCTTTTAAAATCGTAGCCGTAAGCATGTAGGACAGTGCTTCACACTACGTACACATAGTTTTAGCAAAATCTTTGGAGCTGTTTTCGAAAGCGAAATTGTGCGTTACAACTCCGATGCGCGTTACAACTTCCACTAACCCCATCCAATTCAATTTACTCGATCGCAAAACAACAAAGATAATATTTTGTAAGATTTTTTTTTAAATTTATATCTTGAATACCTTGCTGCCAACAGACCCAATATCGATTTCATTTCAAACGGTCGAAAAACAACGAAGATTATATAATATGGCGCATCGCCGTATAAGGAAATATTTTCTTTAAAATCTGTATTTTGCTGTCAACCCGGGACACCATTTTGCCTGAAACAAAAATTTCCAAATGTGTGGTGTGTATGTTCATGAATGCACCTTCGTCAGTGCAGTTTTCTTTTAGACTTTTATTGAACCTTTCTTTTTTGCAATGCAAAGGGAAACCCACATAAAAAAAAATACACACCAGAAATTTTCAATTTGTAGGCAACAATAGAGAACTATATTCATCGGTCGCAGTTCTGTGTTCTCTTTCTATGCTGCCAACACCACCCAGCAAACATTAAAAGCTGTGTCTTCACTTTTTGCTTGCACTCCCTTAATAATATTTTACATTGAGGTTGTTGCGACTAATTAAACTTCGCGTTTCTTAAAACTAAGTGACGCCCCCATAAACCGGTTTTGAAAGAGTACCAAAATTTCTTTAAATTTTAAAACGCCATTTTATTTTGCCTATAAGTCATCCTAAATAAATTTAAGCCCAATTGTTTTCACTTTTCATGTACCTAAAAATTTATCCAGATTTCTCCCATATCTTGCACTACTGTACGTGTGCAGTAGTGTCACTTTGTGTTTCGCGGTTTAAACTTGTTTCCTCCAAATTAATGGGTGACAAAGGGTGCCGTAGTTACGAAGTTAATAGTTTTTTGAACGGAGCGCCTTCTTGTGGCTGTATAATTTGTTGACATTGTTGTTGTTGCTGTTTTTACAACTTGTCTAACGTTTCACATCCTTGCTGTTGTGCCGTCGTTTTGAAGTAGGTCCTCAAATATGGATTCGGGGCCACCTTAAAGCATAGCATCTCGCGATGACTGAGAGTAAGCAACAGTTACCTACTCTATTGCATCTTGTGTCGTAGCTGGAAGTATGTAGTGGAATTCCGGCCAATAACGAAGAGTTATGGTATAGTAGAACCCTCCTAAATGCGATGTGAACCGATTTCTCTAACACCTTCAACATCAGCCATTATTAACCGCCGCCGTCTGCCTCTGCATTGCACAATTAACCAAAGTGAGTTTACAGTACATCAGTATTCAAGAACAAATGCTTGGAGGCAGCAGGCAAATGGAAAGGATTTAATTGAGAACAGAGGTGCAGGACTCAGGACAGCAAGGACTATAACGCCGATGTTGACGGCACGCCCGCCACAGCATGGCATGGCACAGCACGGCACGGCACTTAAAAGAGTGGCCGACAAAAGACGTTGGCCTTGGAGCTTGATGGTGTGGATCGGTGGATGCAGCTGGTACTTTCAAGGATCTGAGATTAGATACTTGAATAGATATTAATTAAATTTTAAAATGAGATTTTCCTTCTTGTTTCACAATACCTGCTCGTATGTGTGTTGGATTGGATTGTTGATTCTGCCACATCCAGCTCCAGCCTCGAGGAAGCGATGAGCCTCAGTTTCCTTCAACCAAGTGTTTCGGTATTGAAGAATTTAATTTTCCCATTTGTGGATGGTGTGATGTATGTATAAATGAAGACAATGGGAAAATCCAAATGCTGAATCCTTATTCAAGTGCAAAATTGAAAGAAAATATGAAGTGAGAAAATCCTCATCATCTACGTAATGTGTGGTGTATGGTATAGTACGAGATACGAGTAGAGTGAATGGATGGCTCTTGCAGCTCTCTATATTCCCATGGAACCCACAAGCATCATAGAATTGAATGAAGTGTTGATATTTTTATAAGAATTCCTTCCGTCTGTCTGTGGGCTTCAAATATGTGGGAATGTTCAGAGAGTGAGTTGTTTTTCGAAACGTAATTAATAGAGGAAGTCTGTGAAGATCCTAGAGTAGTGAGTGAAATATTAAAGATTCTTTTGTTCTTGAAGGATGTTTTCGAAAAAGCTTGATATTGTTTTAAAATTTATTTTAAAGGCTGTGCTACAGCAACACGATAAGAATAAATTGTTTTGAGATTGAAGTACAGTTGAACGCCTTTTGTCCTACTTGATGGTGGTGCGATAACAAAAACCTAGATTAAACACTCATTACCTAGGATTATAAGTTTTCATAGACTATTAGTTAGAGGGTGTTTTTTTTAGAGGTAGAGATCTTTAAGATGGCACCTCTTTTCATTGACAGTTTTTTTGTCATCTGCCATTCGATTAATATTTAGTTTTCTTCTCGAATCGACTGACGCCTGAACAACGCACGTAAATTGTGCAGCTTTATTACGAAAAATATGGTTCTGTTTGTGACACGCATGTTGCACTGAGTCCATTTTATAGTCGACAAAATCGTCCACCAGAGTCCATCATTTTCGGTTTAATGGCCATGTTAATGAAAAAACTTCAGCATTTGGATTGGAATCATTATGGTCCTTACTTCTTTAAAAACACAGCTCGTGCCACAGTAAATTTGTTGAAGGAAATATTTGGTGAGCGCATAACTTCGGGTTTGGGACATTTGAGTGGGCTTCTAAAATCGTGCGATTTAACACCGCTATAATATTTTCTGTAGGGGTATGTGAAGTCACTAGTCGACACCGATACACAGCTAGAGACTATTGACGACTTTGACAACAATATTCGTATTATCTAAGCCATTTAATCCGTGGCGTTGTAAGTGTGTTGGACGCCTACGCCAAAGGTTCTGCGTTCAATCCCTTTTCTGGCGTATTGCTGAGAAAATGACAAATTCTCCAAGTGCCAAACTTATCGAGAAAGCATCGCTTATAACCCTTCAAAGCTTGCAGACTTCACATGCGATATTGCGAATGGGTTAAGAGTGCAAGTAAGAGAGAAAAAAAGTTATAATTAATTTAACTAAGCTGATTTTCAAAAATTGTCGAAAATCATAGACATGGAGAGATTTCACACATCGTAGAATATCAAATTTTGACAAAAGTAAGAGCACACACCGAGCGAAAATATGTAGGGATTTTGTACATTGTATTTATGTATTTTTATAGTATGTAATTTCATGGAACATGTTTTTCTATGTTTGTGAACTTCATCAATGGAGGCGCTAGATGTCTTATCTACTTTACTTCAAATGTCTTCTATTGTTGTTTTTGCTTTCCATGGCAATCCATACAAAAACCACTCAAATAACTCTCCAATCAACAAAAACCACTCTTCAATCAAGTATTTGTGAATTTCGTCCACAGATGGTGCACCTAATGTCCCGCTAATTAAGAGTACTTCAGATTATATTTATATGCCATGTCTTTGCTATATAATGAATAGTTCGGCTGAAAAGCGGAACCATTGTATATACATTTTTATAGTAATTTCATGGAACATTTTATTTTAGTTCTGAACGTCGTCAATGGCGGCACTAGTTGTATTATCTACTTTACATATATTGTTGTTTTTGCTTCCCATGGAGTTTAGACAAAAACCACTCAAATAACTCTCCAATCAAAGCTTGTGAACGTCGTCCCCAGATGCCGCACAAAACGTTCCGCTTCTTGGGAATACTATAAAATATAAATACAATGGCGGAACGCTCCGAGCGGGTTCTATGGAGAACTCATACAAATACTGAATCGGATATTTGGAGAGTTGCATAGTGCTGCAAAAATGTTTGAATTTGCATATTGGAAGAAAGAGAATGCTGTATACAATTTAATTGGGGGTTCGAGGAAGACGAGACACGATAATTTTTATATAGAATGCTATAAGACGCAAAAAAATAAAAATTGTTAATAAGCAGAGTGGGGGATTATAACGGGTAAATAAATGAATGTGGTGGAATGAAATAAAATCAATTTTCGTATGTAAAGAAGAATGAGAATGATTTGATTGTATTGTTAACATATATGTCAATAACTAACTCCCATATTATGCTAGTAGTTATTACATAATAAAACATAAGCGAGAGCTACAGCATTGTATTTATATTTTATAGTATTCCCAAGAAGCGGAACGTTTTGTGCGGCATCTAGCGACGACGTTCACAAGCTTGAATTGGAGAGAAATTTTAGTGGTTTTTGTCTAAACTCCATGGGAAGCAAAAACAACAATATATGTAAAGTAGATAAGACAACTAGTGCCGCCATTGACGACGTTCAGAACTAAAATAAAATGTTCCATGAAATTACTATAAAATATAAATACAATGGCTACAGTACGTTTTCAAAGAACTGTTCCTTAATAATTTTGTATATGTATGCGTTCGCCTCCCGCAACTCCAGTTTCGTAACAAAATTCTTCTTTAGCAGGCATGAAAAAATTCAATAACATTATAATTTTATGTGGCCGATGTTCAATAACTGCTTTCGTAATAAAAAAAAGGCGTGTTCCACGTCTAAAATTAAAACTCTTTATTGCCAGGGCAATTGCTATGAGCAGTGACATTCAACTTTAAGCTTGCAGATCGATTTGAACAAAACAAGACAAAACTTAAATTTTTAAAAATTAGATTTGGAATGGAAATAGCGATTATGGGTGTTTTTAACAATTCTTGGACCACACTCTGCTACGTAACCAATTAATAAAAACTGAAGTGTTCACCTTCTTACTTCAAAACTGTGACCGATAGTTAAAAAACATTAAAAAATGAATGCATATTGTGACTTTTAACGCAATCGCCCCTCAAAAGTGGGAGTGTCCTAAAAATTTGTAAACAAAAATTAAAGCACTAATAACTGAGCTTTGATCGTTGGTCAATTTTTAAGCATATGTGCAAAACTATAGCTGAATGGAGTAGTTTTTTAACGACCGTACCTGTATTTTATAAAAGTCACGCCCTCAAAAGTGGGCGCATTGAAAAAATTTACACACACAAAATATAGAGATACATTTTTCAAATAACGAACGGAAAAAGAGTTAAAATTGATTATTGGTAGTTTAAACTTTTAAAACGACTTTTTTCGCTCTTTCATGAAAAGTTGGGGTAAGCCACGCTCAATTCAAATATGTCTTTTCTTACACAAGCTTCTTAGTTTCTACTGCGAAACGCACAAACTTTTGCTGTAAATTCATTATAAATACCGTTTATTTGCAAAACCAATTTTTTTATAGTTTCTAATTAAAAGTGGCCGTCAGCCACGTCCAAAATCAATTTTTTTGATTTCATACAGCAGATGGTTATGTACAAGTAACACCCACAAAATTAAATTTCATGTTTTTCGCTCTAATGGAAGCATTGTTATTGTCCAAACTATCCAAAACTTATAAATGGTATCCAGCGCCATATCGGTGAGAAATCTCACAAATAGACAATCGTGTTTCATAGCGTTACTCTTACTACAGATTATATAGCAAAGGTTTGGGGATGAAGATTCAATTAATACTTTACGACCCTTAAAAAGAATCAAGTTTACCTAATTATAACTGATCCTGTACCAGAGCCAAAATCGAAGAAAAATGTTCAGCTTTTAGTTTTTAATTTAGAATTTTTTGCAATGAATGTTTTTGTTTATGAATTAAAAACACAAAAAAAAATTTTTTTAGAAAAATACTGCTTCCTCCTAATATGCTTAACAAGGACACATCTATATCAAAGAACCAGAAAAAAGCCCTAAGCTCAAACAAACTTTTTCTGAAATTTTTAAATGCATATCAGTTTGGAACACCTAGGCGTATACGTACTTTGCGTTTGCGTTACGAGGAATTATTGTTTCTAATAGGGTGAATTTAGTTCCATTTGGTAATTAGGATTTCAGAGTTACAGAAGGTCGGGAGGTGAAATGTCCTCCTTATTCACACGATAAACAGAAAATCGTGCCTCACAGTCACAATACTTTCTGATTGCAGTAAGTACATACGTACCTTCGTTCAAATACACAAAAAAATAAAAGCTTGATAAAATTTAAACCAATCACTTATCATCCCGGTCGGTGCCGTAAATTCCTTTAATTAAATCAACTTTTCCATCTGTCATCGCTGCCAGTTGCCAAACTAAATAACATTTTGTTTAATCGCATTCCCATATATGCTGGGCTTGGCGCTCGCTATAGCACGGCCGGAGCCACACGGTTCATATGCCAAAATGCAACGCTCTGGGTGAGATGTATTGTATGTTCCCCTCGGATATGCCTTTCCCCCACAAAGAACACAACAATGAAATCAAATTAAACATTTGCAAAAGTTCCGTCCGTATATTTATTCATCGCTGGCGTTTCATTCGTATATGCTGGCATGCAATTTAACGCTCGATTCAAAGCTTGCAAATAGGCACGCGAGGCACAATGAATTCATAATATCATCACATATCCTCATCAGGGATGTGGCAGTAGAGAGTCGTCAGTAGAGGGAACCATCAGGATAGTTCTGCCCTCCGACTACGAATATAGACAGACACATCATGTGAATGAAGTGGTCTTTTTGCAGCCTTTTTTCAACGGGCGGCAAGCTTGACGTGGCGTGTGGGATCCTTGATGGGTTGACATGGAATCACGCTCAGTTTTTTTTTTTAACCAACCTTAACCAAGCCATGTTATAACTTTCCGCATTTGACTTTTCTATTAACAGGTAAAGCGTAAAAACAAATAGGTAGGACGACAAAAAAGATACAAGCATGATGATCCTTTTTTTTTTGCTTTCACCAGATCCACTATTCATCTCACTATAAAAGTAACCTCTGGCAGACTATTTCTACTGCACGACTCGCACGACCCGGTGACGTTCACTTATAAATTTTAAAATTACATTACACGTTGGATTCATACCAAATTCCATATCCACCTCCACCTCCACACCCACCCCTCCACTATTCCGTGCAACATCCTTTTTTCACTATTCACTGCAATTCTTTTCTTTTTTCGCTTGCAAAAAAAACAAAACAGTTCGGTCTTGTTACAATCTCTACACTCGGCTTGCAGTTCGCTCTCTCATCAGGAACAAAAGTATGGGATCCTAGAAATAGAAGTATACGGGAAGCATAACGATGGCTCATTCATAAATGAATAGAAAACCAAGGAACAAGGATAGTAGGCAAAAGGTAGTTTCGGTAACGCTAACATGGAAACCGGATGGGAACAAAGAAGTTACACATAGCATAGAACACATAACAAGGAACAAAAAAAAAATGGCGGAACTATTGCAATTGAATGCACTTCATTCCTAGGCTCGATGTGTGTTTGTTCCTTTTGTTCAGGATCATCATGCATGGCACTCTGGGTACACTTCCGCTATCCGCAACTGTTGCAAAGAGCAAACGTAGTCTTATTACATGACGCGAGGCCGAAAATCCATTACTGTGAATATATTTACAATGTGTTTTACAAGAAAGGATACGCTTATATGTAATTCCTAAGTAATGTATATGGTGTTTCAATTGTCTCGGAACACTTAGTCTTTTCTTAATGGGATTTTTATAATATATGGATTTGTTTATAGAACAACTTTCTGTTTCTGTTTGTTTCATTATGGAGGGGTCATTTGGAGGCTAGGTGAAATTTGTTAAGAAAACTGGGCTTAAGCCCGAGCAGCCATCTTGTATTTACAAAAGAATTTAATTAAAGTGAAGAACTTTTGACAATAAGTGAATGAGGCATAACTGAAAGTTAATTTGATTTTGTTGAACATAAGCATAACGTTTGGGGTAAAAGAGGACATGCCACCAATTGGCTGAAATTGAACCATTTAACTTCTCTAGTTATTTTTATATTTGTTCCAAAGTAAATTGAGAAAGAACTTCGAAATAAGTGAAAGTAAAGACTATTAGCTTCCTTATTTTGCTTTCCCTACAGTACAGCTTCGATAAGGCCTTATCAAGAACTGTGGCTTAGGACTGGACAAACAAAAATGGAGATCAAGTATAGAAACTAACTCTAGATTGGCCATATACAGACACTGGAGTAGCTCAATGACACGATACCAAAGCAGGGCTTTGAATAGATTCCTCAAAGTTAAACGTGGGTTACAAAACCAAAGAGAACTTGAAGGTCAACTGTTATGAAGGAAGCTGAGTCCCAGTATTTTTAATCGTAATCGCAGCTTAGTTATCGTGCGAATAAAAAGAATTGCATGGATCTTGTTGCTGCCCTATAAAACAGGAGAGGATGAGAAGAAGAATTAGGTACTTTGATACTACTCGATTAGGGTTTATCGAAGCTGAAGGTCAGGAGCTGACTTAAAAATTTAGAAAACTCAACTGCTTCGCATCTTTTAAGTGGCGGTAAGGAAAAAAAACTTCAGAATCTTATAAAACTAGCAGCAATTCAGTTGGGCGTTATATTGTTTCTTTATAAATCGGGCGATATGTAATTTTGGATGTTAAACCTATTTTTTTAAGGTTTTTTAATTAAAATTTCGGGAGCTATTAGTCCGGTGAAGATACACATTTCAAATAACAAAAATTCCGACAGAGCTTAAATTTTGGTGGAGGACCTTGGGTACACCATAAGAAAAAAAAGTCAAAAGTCCCCATCGATCCCATGTGTGCTAAAAAAGTTATGCGGGGTCAAAGGTACAATTGTGAGGTTATGAGTTTTTTTTAGAAAACGTTAAGTCCTATCAAAAAAGTAGCCTTGACAAAAATTATAGATCCTAATTTATAAATTATGTACAAAAAAGTCCTAATAATTTTTTTCTAAGAACCACCATTCCTGGGATATCGTGATTCTAAAACTTAAAAGAATCACTTATCACGTTCTACATGATGTGCATATGTGTATATATTTCTTCTGATATACCCGAACAATGATCAAATGTTGTTGTAATCATTTGTATGTAGTTTTGGTTATTATTTGGGTATATCAGGAGAAATAAGCTGCATTTATTGGCAATTTTAACAAATACTGAAAAATGAGGTTCGTTATCCTCTTTCAAAACTCTGTGTGACCAATATTCTGAAAATGAGTACAAAATTCTGTATGACTATAGTTCTGAACTCCATTATTCCAAAAAAATTTAAATCCAAAAATCTGTATTTAAAAATTCTGTAAATACACTATTCAGCTTTTGAAAATTGTAGGTCCAAAAAAAGTAACTGAAAATAAAATAGCAGCAGGGTCGAGAATTTTGAAGACCCACCTTCACCCCAGCCCTCCACATTTTCCACAGGGCCCTCGAAGTCAAAAACTTCGTTGAATGTTTATTAACTATCCCTAAGCAACACCACAAGGTTTCAATTGAAAATTTAGAATGACTCCAGCCTATGAACTTGGTGGTATCACACACAAGTTGTTGTTGTTTCATTCTAAATTTTCAATTGTAAATTCGGCAAACAGCTGTATTAAACTGCGAGTATAAAATTTCATACTAAAAACCTCCTTAAAATCACAAGGTTTCATTAAATTCAGACCTTTTTCCATCTAAAGTTCAAGGTCAAAGTTATGGAAAAGAATTTTTTTTTTTTGATATAAGAATTTTGTAATTCCAATTAATTACTTTGTTTTAGAAAATCTCTGGGCCTGAGCAAGTGTGCGTTCAAGGCGAAATCAGCTGCAAAATTAATTCCATCAAAATATCTTGCGGTTCACCCTGTATATGTTAATTATCTCGCTGACAACACTACCCAATATCAATTTCATTGAATTCGGTCCCCACTATCGTTGAAAAATTTCACTCTGCTCTCTTAAAATTTGATTTTTTCACTCACCGCAAAATCATTTCAAATGAAGTTAACTTCTAGAAAATTTGTAACGGTTGTGAGAAATATGACAGGAACTTTTATTCAAATAGCAGAATCTTGCTGTATCTTCCATTGTTTTCGTCTTCCTTGGCGTCATTGTGTCATATTTCATTGTCATCTAGTGTTTCTGTTTGATTATTATCAAACGTTCAACTTGCCTTTAAGGTCCGTAATGTCAAGTAAAAGCGTGAACCGAATTAAATTTTCTAAGAAAATTACTTTACGAACATCTTTTATTCAAAATCTTTGAACCGGGAAATATTCTTCGAAATTGAAATGGGTTCCAAGGAAACCATTTTGTTTCTGAAATACCAAGAAAAATTCATACCTTTTCTTCAAAGTATCTAATGTTATATTAAAACTACATTTTTCTTCCGTTTAAACAAAAACTCAGCTTCTCTTTGTTGATCACATTTTCCAAGGACAATTAAAAATAATTCGTCCTGTGATGTTTTTTTTTATAATATTCGTAAAAAATAGCAGGTGACCGAAAAAAAAAATCAGGATCAAACAAACAAAAGGTTGACATTATACATATTTTTCACTTTTTTAAATATTTTATTTAAAGTCCAGAGACACAAATGTCCTTTACAGTATGCCTTCCGCTCATGTCAAAGTTATCATTGCTGTCGTTTTATTTTTGTTTGTTTGTTTATAGGACAATCGAATTTCTTTTCGTTACAGCCAATCACAATCAACTGTACAAATACAAATAGTTCTCTCATCAGAAAAGTAGTACGTTCAACGGTGCGTTAAATTTTCAGATGTTGCTGCCAAAATGTCAATTTGACATCGTCCTTGTTGGACACACTGAACATCACTCTGAAATTTTCTATTTTTCAGATGACTCTTGGTGCTTGGATTGCATCGTATATCACACAAAAAAAAACATTCACCCCGCATCCCTGCCAGGAGTGAGCAGTGATTTTATTATACAGTTTCAGAAATTTTAACTTAAAAAAAAAATGGCAGAAAAAAGGATATGCAAGTTGGTGTTACATAACCTACATCTAGTGTAGTGTTTTTTTTTCTTTTTGTTTGTTTGTTGTTGTTTGCTCTATGGGAACATCCTTTAGCTTTAATATTCATCATCCGCCTCCTATCCTCAAATCAAAAAAAAAAAAAAAAATCAAAAACAGGACCGCTTCAGGATAAAAAGACGAAAAAAAGAGAAGTAAACAGGAAACAAACATACAAAACAGGAAATTTCGCGATTTCACGATGAATATTTCGTGGCGCTTCTTTGCTAGTCCGCTGCCGTCGTCGTCGTCGCAGTCGTCCTTCGTTATCCCTCTTGAATGTTTAATTGCATTTCGCTTGGTGGCGCAGCTTGGGCGCACTTCTATACTGGATTCTGGATATCAAAAGACGGCAAGGACGATGCAATGGTGATTGCTGTAAGATGAAATCTCTCGCTTGTGCTATCAGTTTCCCCTTGAGCGCACACAAGTTATTATGCTTACATTTTTCACTGTGATTCTTTTTCAATTACACCACCGCCGCGCCGCGCCGCCGGCTCGGATACTGGGCCCCCGGAAACGGAAATGGTGTGTACGCGAGGGAAGTAAATGGTGTTGCAGTTGAAAGGATAAAGCATTAGGTCCTTTTCATGCAGGAACAATAAGAGAAAAAAGGAAAGTATAAAACCAATTGAGAAGTGGGAGAAAAAAAAAACAGCGGAAAAGTCAACATCCTTTGAGAAGGATCTTTTTTGTGTTTGCTTCCTTGAGGGAACCAAGAGTGTCTGACCAGACCATCAGCGATTGCGATTGGATTGGATTGGAGGGAAAAAGGCAAAAACTGTCTTTTCTTGTAGAAACGACTGCTGCATAGTATAAGAGTGCAGCAGTGTACTTAATAGCCGACAGGAGGAAGATTTAAGGACTACCGGCACGGCAATATCTTCTTTTCCCTGAATATCTCTGGATTCTCTGGTGTTGGGTGTGTAAATCCCTCATAGATTCCATTTATACTTTAATCTTCGATCTGTTTATAGGTTTTTTGTTTATTTTGTTTAAATTTTAGATCCTTTCGTGTGGATATTACGGACGGTGTAAAAAGAGAACAATTGAACACAAAATGGAGTTTAATGGAGAGGTGTTTTAAATGGAGAAAGAGAAAGTGTGTGCAGTGTGCACATTGGCACATTTTGGTATGCAATTAAAAGTTCGGCCTCCTGAAAGTTGCCCCTGGGCAAAACACTGCAATGATAATGGACGGTTTATTCCGTGTGGATAGGAGTGCACCGGTAGAGGAAGTCGAGGAAGGAAAAGTAGAAAATAAAAAGTCAGATAAAAAGTAAGTTAGTAAATGGTTTTCCATTTAATAAAAAAGTGCATATTTTATCGGTGTTTGTAAAGAATAACGGTAAAGAAGAGCTGTACTATATTGCTTAGTGTTGGTGAGTTGTGCATTAGCGGCAGCTATCCTCTAAAATAATGTCAACCATAATAATATTTTTTTTTTTATTTGGAGTCTAAGATTGGTTTCAGCTTGGCTTGATATTTGTTTGAAATCATACCGTAATTGGGTTAAAATTGGTTTGAAATTGGGTTGAGTCAAGAATTAGTTTAAATTCTGTTGCGAATTAGTTAATTGGATTTAAATGGTTATTAGAATGAGAGACGTGGTTGAAAATCTATAATTGTGATTGAGGTTGGTTCACATACAAAAGTTGGTTATTCAATTCAGTTTCGTTTGAAATCAGATTGAGACTGTTTTGAAACGGATATGAGATTAATTTAATTTAATGTGACTACTTTAATTCAATAAGACTGGGTCGCGGTGTAAGCGGTTTTAGCAAAGATTGCTATGGCGTTGGCGTTGGTTGCGATTTTTAAAGTTGGTTTAAATCTAGAATGGAAACAAGTTAATAAAGGGTTGGGATTAGGTTGAGATTGGAGTTTGAGTTGGATTGAAATTGTTTTAAAATTGAAATGATATTGGTTTGAAAAAGATTGAGTTGCGCTTGTCGTATGAAATGAATTTAAGATTGGTTTGAAATAAGTTTAAAATTACAATTTAAAAATTCAATATTGGGTTGCGTTGAAGCGGTTTCATTTGTCTTTGATTAAGGTTGAGTTTGGATTGAAATTTTATTGGTATTGACTTCGAAATCAGTTAAACTTAGTTGGCTTAAGAATTTTGTTAAGAAATGAATAAAGGTTTTGATAACGCTGTTAGCTTAAGTTATGAAGTCGATTAAAATTGGGTTGAAGTTTGCTGAAAATCGGTTAGAGAAAGAGTTGGTATGGACTCTGGTTGTATATACAGTGGCCAGCTGCAAGTACATCAACACTAGGTATACTTGTAGCATTATGTGGCGACGATTGAATACATTGACCGAGCTTCTTCTAAAACAGACGCGCTCCAACTTCTTTAGAGTCTTCCAAAACATCCATTGTACAGAACGAAACACTTAGCGTTGTTGCCGACTTTTGCACCGCCTGATGCACGGGTTGGAGCAAACTACAGGAAGCTGCTTCAGGAAGCTGCTTCAGGGTCCACTTTAAGTGGTAGTTCAAGTATATTGTCATGTTCTAATGGAAGGCGATCTCATTTTTGTTCACTGAAGGCTGGTACTAATACCCTTGTTAGAAGGCCTTCGCATGTTTTCAATCAAGAATTGAAGGGTAGTTGGGATTGTGTTGAGTTTGGTTTCAGCGAATTTTGAGATTGAGTTGAGATTGGTTTCCATTGGAGTTGAGATTGGTTTGCTGATTCGATAAAACTCTGTCAAAACCAAAAAAAAGATTAAAAGTTGCGGTAAAAGTTTTAATTTAAATTGGTTGGAAGTTTCAGGAATGGCTTGAATGTTTATACTCTATTCTATAGAATGGGTATTTATTGTATTTGGTGTGGAGTTTGTAACATAGAGAAATAATTTCGTTACGTATAGAAAAGAATATACATATATATTCTGAGTCAGAATTAAAAGCCTAGTCGATTACGGATGTCCGTCCGTCCGTCCGTCCATATATATAAACTCTCTAGAGGTTGCAATTTTTTTTAACTAGAATGCTGAAATTTGGTACATATATATAATCTTTGGTTCAAGAGTAAGTCTTATGTGCTTTAAAAAAATTGTTTTTGCAAATAAAAGGTATTTATAATGAATCAACAAGCCCAAATGTGTGCGTCTCTTAGTCGAAAGTGAGAAGCTTGTGTATGAAAATAAATGTTTGAATTTTGGGCGTGGCATACACCCACTTTTCATGAAAGAACGAAAAACGTACTTTTAAAAATTTAAGGTACCTACCAATATTCATTTTTAACCTTTTTTTCCATCCGTTATTTGAAAAAAATATCTCTTTATTTTCGTGTGTACATTTTTTCAATACGCCCACTTTTGGGGGCGTGAGTTTTATAAAATAAAGGTTAGTTCATTAAAAAACTACTTGATTCAGCTATTGTTTTACACATATGCCTAAAGATTGACCAATGATCAAAGCTCAGTTAGTGCTTTAATTTTTTTTGGACAAGCCCACTTTTAAGGGACGTTTCCGTCAAAGTTCGTAATATGCATTAATTTTGTTGATGTTTTTAAACTATCACTCGCAGTTTGGAAGTAAGAAGATGAACACTTCGGTTTGTATTTCTTGGTTACGTAGCAGAGTGTGGTTCAAGAATAAATTGTTAGATACACCCATAATCGCTATTCCCATTAAATATCTAATTTTTAAAAATTCAAGTTTTGTCTTGTTTTGTTCAAATTGATCTGCAAGCTAAAAATTGAATGTGATAGCATAGACCTCATAGCAATTGCTCTTACAATAAAAAATCTCAACTTTGGGCGTGGCATACGCCTTGTTTTGTTGCGCCAGCCGTTATTGAACATCGGCCACACAAAATTAATTTTATTGAATTTTTCCTGTCTGTGGGAGGCGAACACATACACATAAAATAAAGTGCACGACTGGGTCGTACGAACATGCGCTGATGTGTTAAAATGGTCTTGGGGCTTGAGATTTTCGGAAAAAAGGATTGAAATAATCATATTAAAATTTATTAATCACTTAAAAATCAATAGTTAAAACGGTTTTTGGAAAAATGATTTTTTTTGCTTTTTTGAATTTTAAGGAAATTTTTTTTCAAAATCGTTCGACCAGTTTTTTTTTTCAAAAAACGGTTTTTAAAAAAAAAAAAAAATTCGAAAACATATTTTAAATTTTTTTTGACAATTTTTGAATGACAACTTCTAGCACTTTCTGGTTTTTATCTTAAAAAAAAATAAAAAAAAAACCGTTTTTGAAAAAAACAAAAATGTTGAATATTTTTTAAAAAACTCAAAAAATCTGTTTTGAAAAATTCAAGAATTTATTTTATTGCATTTATTAAAGGTCTTCTACATTAAAAATTTCATCGAAATTCGTCTAGTGGCTTACGAGAAAATTTGATGTTAAAAAACCCGTCCTATGGGAGGTACCGTAATAAGACTTTTCCTGAAAAATCTATGAAAACCAAAACATAAAGTTCGCACAGAAAACACTTTTTGGAAAGATTTATCAATATCGTATAGGAGCCGTTTTTAAGAAAAATTAATTTTTCACTAAAAATCGTATGGCAGGTACCGTTAGTTTTCTAGCTAGAATGATAATTCCAAAAACCCCTCTGTAGGAGCTCATAATAATACTATGTACCAAGTTTGGCTGTAGGAACCGATACAGACAGACAGAAAGACAGTCAGACAGACAGACAGACAGAATTGTCGAACCCACTTTCTTGGGCTTCTCTAACATCGTAATCTTATGTTTGAAATTTTTTTTACGTGCATAACTTGCCTTATAGTAGGTACTTACAGGGCGGGGCAAAAGAAGTCATCCATGCGTTGTTGTTTGGCTCCCTTTTATTTCTAAATGAAAAACTTCGATTCTGTTTTTTGATTATGTTTATTTGAACCTTTAGAATTGTATTGGTCAAGTCGAGAAGATGATATCGGTCAAATGGGCGCCGCGCCGTCACAAGTGATTGCTCGTTTTATGGCATTTTTCATCACTTCAGCGAGAACTTCGGGCAACAAAAAAAAATTTTTTTTTACTGATTTAAGTTTTGTTTGATGTGGTTGATTTTGGGCAGCGAATCTGTTAAAAATACCACTGAATACTTACTAAAAATCTTTTAACAGGTTGAAATTGGGTAGACATTGTGTTGGCCTTCAATGATCTTGGAATTATTAACATCAAGTTGAAACCGAGTTCAAAGTGGGTTCTTCAATATTATTAAATTTATTTCTTAGAGCGTTCTGGGAGAAATCGAAATTGACATATGTACCTATATTGTGAAAAACCTGAGTGTTGCTTGTGATTATTAAAATTTTCAAAATCAAGTCTAACATTAGGTATACTCTCAACTTCTTACTTTGAAATTCCTTACAAATTCATAGTTGCCTTTTTTTCATGGCAATTACTAGTTTTGATGTTAAATTTTGTTTGGCTCCTGAATTTCATTTTTATAGGACATCAGGCGACTTGTAATATCACTAAGTAATATTCCTTCAAACGAAAAATCTCTCAGAGATTATAAATAATCCTGCCTCTTCCTATGCAAATCAATCTGATATACAAAAAGGGAATATTTAAAAGGCTCTCTCTGATGTTATCGGCTTTCATCAAGCAGCTTAACTTTTGCCCTCATGCATGTTTTTCGATAATCCTTTAATGTTTATCTTTGTTCTTCTTCATATATATAAGAGTACACTCTATACTCGTATGTATATGTTGTTGTTAAATCCAAAACTCAAATAAAAGATTAATTCGAAGCTACAACAATATGAATTCCCCAAAGAACACATAAATTGTTTGCAAGAAAAGCATCAGGATTCAAAAAGATCACACACAGTATGTAAAGATACAAAAACTTCATCTATAACAACCAACGTGCCCCCTTCTATAATTACCGGAACTTGCACAATTTCAATAAACATCCTCTTCATATAGCTTTTATACGAGTATGGTATATATCTATCTCGTCCTTCTTGGCATAAACTCTCGATGTTCGTCTTGTAAATATTTGAGTTAAAACTTTTTACTATATATAAGATGGTTAGCCCCGCTCTTAGCTGTCTTCATGTTGGTTTCTCATGGCAATAGAGTAATTAGATGCTCCGGTGCTGATGGTTTCCACTGTTGGTGGTGATACACGTTAATATACCCCAAAAACCTCCCCGACCGACGACTAACGCCAACACACATAAACAAAATAAGGGTAAGAAAAATGAAAAAAAAAAACAAATTGAATAGCTACGATCTACGAAGAAGTTCTAATTTAGCGCGAAAACTTTCAAGTTTCCAACACAGATTGCATGATGCGATGCTTATAATGGGTTAAGCTTTGATAAAAACGAAAGAAAATGTGCCTGAAGAACATTAAATTCCACATAACCGAGGACGGAACAGAAAAAAAAATGAAAGAACTTTTGTGTGGCTGACACCAATGGAAAGCGTCTTCCTTCACGTGCATGTGAATACTGCATAGCAAGGAAGTGGAAGAGTGTCGTCGAAAAAGTTTTTTAATATCTGGAGGAAAATTCTTCCGGGAAACAGTGAACTGTGCGGGCTTAAGAAAATTCACGTAGCTAGTTAGTTAAAGACTTTGGATAGGGAATAAAGTAGAATGAAGTAGTGTATCAACTTTCTGTTAAGCTCAAAGGAATATGAATGTATAGACAAGTAAAGAATTCTCAAGTTTATCTAATTTTAATATAACCGCACGGCTCAGGAGAGGAGTTCGTGCAACGGTGGCCTGATACTCATTAAATTCCTCTTTTTAGAACTCGAATATTTTATGGAGAGGAGGTTTGTGCATTGGTTTGTGTGCGAACTTGTCCTGTTCGAAGTTCAAAGTATTGAGTAGCTTTAACATGAAGAAGTTTTTTTTTCGAAATGTTCGTTTTTAAGTGTTCCCTTCGCAACCAAATTTTTCAAAACGATCTGGCTCTCAATAGATACAGTTTCTGTCTATGATTCTTGGCCTATTGATCCTTACAACTTCCGACGTATTAAAGGAATAATTTTACCTTTTACAAACATTGCACACATTTCGTGTCGGATTTGGACAAGAGTTTATTCTGGAGTTCCAAAAATTTGAAAAAAAAAATCCTACCAACCAAAAATTCCAGTTCACAGAAAACTATTGAAAATTTAGCTAAAATAGCATTCGTCCAGCTTCTTTTTTATTCGGATTCGCTCTTAGTAATTGCAAATATGCATGATTTTTTAAATATTGAAACGAGAGGCAAAAATAACACCCTGTAAGGCATTTATTTTTTTTATTTTTTTTATAATGAATCATATCCCCTATGAATACCCTTATAATGAGTGAACATGTGCGAGCGAGGAGAGAAGGAATAGAAAGATAGGAACAAATGTTTGTTGTTACAGTGGATTGAGACTTAGGTGGTCTTTATCTCACGAAAATCCTAAGGGTGGCGTCCAGTTGAAACTGGGAGAAGAAATAAAAATTGCTGCAACTCTAGGTTAAGCAATCCAGCACTACATCCACTGTACCATTGCCACATTCATAAAGTGCGTCTCAAGATAGCATCTCTGTTCTTGACTCTGTTCGTTGGAAGTTGGACTCAAAAAGAAACTGGTGTGCTTTACTTGGTGTGCGGATGTTTAGGCGGAACTATTTCAGGGCAAATATAGTTGGTAAGTCGGACTAAAAAGACGGAATTTTTCTTAGGAGTTGGTTAGGACACACCCTGTACATTACAATTTTTTTTATAAAATGTACTATTTGCCAACTGTTAAAATAAATATTCAAGCCTCGATAACGATTACAAAATATGTATATAATTAAAAGTGGGCGTGGCAATCAACAATTTCTACTTAAACGTTTTTTAAAATATTTGTTTCTCGCTTATAAAAACAAACTGCGAACATTTTGCTTAAATGTTAGAGCTGTTTTCTGGGGAAACAAAAATAAAGTGCACGACTGGTCGGACGAACTTGCTCTAATGTGTGTAAGTCGTCTAATGGTTTGAGATTTTGGGGGAAAAAATCAAGGAAAAAATTATATAAATTTTATTAATCATACTTAAAAATCACTAGTTAAAACGTTTTTTGGAAAAAAATGAAGTAAATCATCTGATTTCGTTTACTGTTTAGAATTTTAAGATATATTTTTTTCAACATCGTTCGATCAGTTTTTTTTTGATAAACTTTTCGAAAATATATTTAAAATTTTTGTTGAGTACGCCAATTTCTTGAACTTTGTAGTTTTTATCAGAAAAAAAAATTTTTCAAAAAAGTAGATCAAAACATTTTTGGAAAAAACAAAAAATTAAAAAAAAAATTTAAAACTTTTTTTTTTAAATCTCAAAAAATCTTTTTTTTGTAAAATTTAAGAATTTTCTTCTAAATTAAAAAGATCATCGAAATTCGTCAAGTGCGGCTTACGAGAAAATCGGATTTCAAAAAACCGGTCCTATGGGATGTACCGTTATAAGACTTTTCCTGAAAAATCTATTCCAACCAAAACATAACGTGTTAACAGAAAACACTATTCAAAAAGTTTTATCAAAATCGTATGAGCCGGTTTTTTGAAAAATTAATTTTTTACTAAAAATCGTTTGGCATAGATACCGTTAGTTTTAAAGCTAGAATGCTAATTCTAAAAACCCCTCTGTGGGACGTCATAATCATACTATGTAACAAGTTTGAAGCCGTTTAGGCTGTAGGGTACTATACATATAGGCAGACATTCGACATCTCTATCATCGTAATGTCATGTTTGATTGTTAGAATTTTTTTTCGACGAATGCATAACTTGCCTATAGTAGGTACATACCTACCTATAATCGCAAGTGAAAATTGCTTCCAATGGAAACAATGCTGCCAACTTCAAAATCTAGCTTCTATAAATACGAAAAGTTAACTCAGCAGACTACGGATTTTACTGAAAGTTTTTTAAAACTTTCCCTGCTTAGGCAAACAAAATTTAAACTTGATCTTTATCGTTAGAGCCGTTTCCAAGAAATAAAGATTAGAGGAAAGTGGGTGTAAGACATTTTAAAAATTTCATCCACCGCTTCCAAAAAAAACGAAAGTGCTTATCCACCCTTAAAAAAACGCTTCTGCGTGGGGTAGAAGGTCGCCAATTCTGATTTTAGTTCATTACTCATACCGGAAACAATTTTTTTTTCAATTAAAAAATAACACCATAAACACAAAAAGGGGAAAACATCCAATATTCTATGAAAATTATAAAAATTTCAAAAAAATTCTAGAAACAAGCTAGAATTTGTGGATTATAAAAGACTTCAATACTTCGTTCGAAAACCATTTGTATACGGATTGAACAACGTTTTCACTACCTTAGACCTAAATGACTCTGTTGGATCCAAAAATTGGTTCAAATAAATAGTGTTTTTTGTTTTGTTTTTTGAAACCTTTTTGTTCTAAAACACACTAAATTTGACACCACTAGATCCATGCCAAATTTATTATTCAGTGTACCTGCCTCACAGCTGAAATGCTCTTTTCCGTAGCTGTATCATATGACCCTCGTTTGCAGGCGATAAAACTGTTAAATCCCCGCTATAGATGTAAGCAAAGAACAACATCTTGCGTTGCAAAGTTGCAGAGTGCAGATACTCTTCCTAATTCAAAGCAAAGCAAACGGGAAATTTCAACTCATCAAGTTGAAAGGATTCCTTTTGGAAGACATGATAATGGCGTCTCAGTGTTGTGCTGCAGAGAATGATTTTTATGACGATGTTGGGAATAAAGATGCAAAAAGGCTTAAATCCAGCCCTTTCCACTTTTAATTCTCACACTCTCTTGCAAAACCCTAATCCTACTCATCTTTCTTTATGCTTGTGTTGCTTCCATTTTTTCTTCCTTGGAAAGATACACACAAAGCGACTTCGCGTAGCTTCGTGTCACAACTATAAATTGAAATGCTGTAAACGTAAACATGAAACCAATTCAAAAGAACGAACATCTCACGAAGTCGTTAAAGCTGCACAAGAGATTGAAATAACAAGGATTAGGCTCATCCTTGGATTCCTTGCAAACGAAAGCAAAGCAAAAGAAAGGTCTTGCAAAAGTGTCGGAAGTATAAGTTTTCTTTATTTCAAGGACCTTCATAGTTGTTCTATAAGTTTCATCTGTTTCTCTGGCAAATAGTTTAGGTAAGTACTTTGCATAACCGTTAAGCTTAAGCTTTTTAAAATTATTGAAATGCAGAGTTAGAAGGAACTTTACAGGACGAGACAGACAAAAAAAAAAAAAAAACTACAAACTAATACCACCAAAGGGTGAAACTACCGTTATTATTTTTTGCTGCTCTGATAGAATAGAGTAATTCCATCGCAGAAGAAAAAAAGAAAGAAAAAGAACAAATGAAAGATATAGAAAGGATTTCTGTGCTAAACTGTCAGCTTCAATGTCCTTTAATCCACCTCCTAACATGTGGTTGCTTTGTAATGTTGTTGAAGAATTTTCAAAGTTTAGCTTTTTTACTCAGTTTGACAGTTTTCATTTTTTTTTATTAGGTATACCATGTCGTCCTTGTGCTGTTCTGTTATCCTTAATTTTATTTTCCTGCGGTGACCGATTGAAAATATAGAGAAGAAAATCCTGTAGGAAAAAGAATAGCAGCGGAATTGTGTTACGTAAACGGATGATCCAAAAGTTTCTCTTCACTTAATATTATTCTTTTTTGGTCGACCGACATCAGGATGACAAAAAAAGAAAACCAAACCACACGACACTACCGAAGCCGAAGCAGTGCAGAACATTCAAGTAGTTCGGTGGACACACAGGAAAAATGAAAAAAAAAAAAAAAACTTTGAGTAGTTAACATGTGTACTACTAAGTTGATCCGGTAGATACTTTTTCTCTCTGTATAGGTACATTCGCTATGCATTAAGTTTTCATTTAATTTCCTTTTTTATTGCTTTTCTTTCTGCTTTTGTGAGCGTGTCTGTCTCTGGGCGGGAAAATCAAATTTGAAAAAAAAAGAAAAAATTAAAAACTACTCTCGGGTCCTTGCAGTCCGTAACTATAGTGCTAAGTGGTCAGTAGTCAGTAGTTAGGTGTATCGTATGGTTTTTATAATATCTACGCCTTTCTTTTTTTTCGTTTCAGCAAAGTATATCTGTTTGGTGGAGTGGAGAGATGGATTCTCTACTTGGTTGAATGATTTAAACTTTAAACGGACATTTTTTTTTTTATCTAAACTGTGATGTGCACACACACATTTATACAAATTCTTGATCCTTTCCAGATATCTATATAAAAGGTAGGATTTTTGCAACAATGCAACGTATACCGAGATTGAGATACGAGGAAAGAAAAGTAAGTTATTTTAATCTATGTTCTATTTGCCCGGAAGTAACCGTTAGTAACTGAGTTTTAAAAGTTTTTTTTTTTTTTTTTTTTTTTTGAGAATGTTGGTTTTCATTTCATTATGAGTGTAGGAAGGTATACCTACTTAAGTGAATCATTTCCGAAGTTCCAGATTGTTATGGGGTATATCATGATTTAAGTATCTGTTGCTACCAGGTTAGATTCAAAATGGATTTTAGACCTTATTCATAACGGATGTTTTTTTTTTAAGCACTTAATTTGAATTGGAAATAAAACTTCAAGCTTGAATGAGAGGCAAATGACCAAAAGACTTTTGGATATATATCTCAATGATTTTAATCAATTCAGAAGAACAAGAGCAACAGGGAAATCAAGTGTGAATAACTCTTAAAATTTAAATGTTACGAAAAAAACTTCCACAACCGTTTGCATTGGAAATTGTCTCAGCTACGCGTTCGTGGAAGAAATGTTTCCCCTTAAACAAACAGTTTTTGAGTAAATTAAAAAAAAAAGCCATTTCCTTGAACACCTTTGACCTTGCATAAATTTTTTTCCACACATGAGATCAATGGATACTTTTTACAATTTCATCATAACGGTATACAAATTATCAGCTTCCTGAGAATTCATGCGAGGGTACCCCTATTTTTCGGGCTATAACTTAACAAGATTACCTAAGTTATTTTCAGCAAAAATCAATTTTACCATTTCTTTCCAAAGAGGTCGAAAGTCCAATTCATAAACAGATTTCCTATTTTCTATATACACAAAAAATCTTGTATTTCCCAAGAAGTCTGGATTTTGATCCAACTAAACGCTTACACGTTACACTCTCCAGGAAGTTGTTGAACAGGTGAAGACTTTTTTAGATGAAGCAATCAAGCTTCAGAATAACTCTCATTATGCTTCGGCATTCCGCAAGGTTCTTTCTAGGGACCATTGCTTTTTTAAGCGTTTAAAAATGATTTACCAGTTGAATATTGTACGACATCGGTGCATGCTGACAATGCCCATTCACCATTGAGTCTTAAGTAGATTGTGTGTAAAGTTTAAACGAACACATTCAGTTTTTTTACTTGCGATTATAAGGTATCTACATTAAGGCAAGTTAAGCATTCGTATAAAAAAAAATTCAATCAAACATGACATTACAATCATAGAGAAGTCGAAAAAAGTTGGTCAGAAAATTCTGTCTGTCTCTCTGTCCGTATGTCTTTATCGGCACCTACAGCCGAAACGGCTGGACCGATTTGCGTCAATCTTGGTACATAGTATTATCATGACATCCTACAAAGGGGGTTTCAAAATTAGCATTCTAGCTCTTAAACTAATGGTACCTGCCATACGATTTTTAGTGAAAAATTAATCTTTCCCAAAAATAGCTCGTACGATTTTGATAAAACCTTCTGAATAGTGTTTTCTGTGCAAGTTTTAAGTTTTATTCAAAATAGATTTTTTGCAAAAAAAAAAAAATTGAACTAGTGATTTTTAAGTGATCAATAAAATTTCATATCAATGTTTCCCTGCTTTTTTTTCCAAAATCTCAAACCCCAAGACCACCGTCAATTTCTTAAGTCAAGTCTTATGTAACAGATTCTTTAACAACAAGGGGAGTTTTAGGTATTGGTACAAAAAAAGTTGTAACGTCTTATGTTTCCAGCGTGATGATTCTAATTACAACCTCCCGCGAGAACTAAATAAGTTTTACAGCACCGCACCGATACCAGAGAGAAGATACTTATAGAGGGAGACAACTTTCCTCGCCTCCGTCCCCGCAATGCTTTTTGTTTACATTTTTTAAAACGATTTGAATTCCTATCAGTGTATACATGTTTTCTCCTCGTGCAGAACAAAATAAAATGCACGACTGGGTCGCACGAACTTGCTCTAATGAGCGACAGTGGTTTAGGGGCTCGAGATTTTGATACAAATAAAATTTTCAAAATTCTTAAATAAATACTTAAACTAATTTGAACTGAAAAAAAGTACGCCATTTTATTTTTTGGATAAATTTGAATTTATGAGAATAAATTTATAAAAATCTGTGGAGCGGTTTTTGAGAAAAAAAGTTTTTTTTTTGAAAAACTTTTTGAAAAAAATTTTCAAAAAAAATTCAAAAACGCCAGTTCATAGGTATTCAGCAAATACATTTATTTAAAATTTTTAAAAAAAAATTTAATAAGCAGTTTTCAAAATATTAATTTTTTAATTTTTTTTTTTAAATGCTTTTAAAAATACAAACAAATTTTTTTCAAAAATATTGGTATGCAATACAAATTGAGTTACCTACAAGTATATGTGTGTGCAATTTCGAAAGAATCGGTTGAGTCGTTTTCGAGATAGTCGAAAACAAAAAAAACGGTCCTATGGAAATTACCGTTCTTAGCCATTTTTTAAAACTTTTTTTCAGCCAAATAATTGTTCGCACCTAAAAAGCAACACTGATTTTTTTAAATCGAAATCGTTAGAGCCGTTTTTGAGTAAAATAAGCTTTAACGTAACGGTTGTATGGCAGGTACCGTTATTTTTTGAGCTAAAAAAAAAATTTCAATTTCCCCTCTGTACAATACCTAAAAAAGTCTATATACCAAGTTTGAAGCAATTCGGCCCACCCGTTTGGGCTGTAGGTGTCTATACATACAGACAGACATACAGACGGACAGAATTCTTAGACCATCTTTTTTCGTCTTCGCTATCATCGTAATGTCATGTTTGATTGTTATCTCAAAACTTTTTTTTTCGACGAATGCATAACTTGCCTTATAGTACCTATAATCGCAAGTAAAAAGAAGTGTGTCTCTTTCTCTCTTATTTAAAGGAATGTGTACAGCAACTTGCATCTGTGTTGTTGTCCCCACATTTTTTTTATATGGATTTAATACAGATGCAAGTTGCTGTACGAATCACAGCTTGTAGGCTAAAAGAGACCATCGTCGAAGTAGCCTCTCTCTATAAGTATCTTCTCTCCGGCGATACTGCACCACAATTATTTGATCTTGAACCCATGTAGGAATCTCAGAGCAGAGAGAAGAAACTAATAGAGAGAGGCAACTTCGATGGTGGCTCTCTTTTAACCTACAAGCTGCGAATTTGGACAGCAACTTGAATCTGTATTAAATCCATATATAAAAAAAATGTGGGGACAACACAGATGCAAGTTGCTGTATATATTCAGCAATTTCGGAAAAATGTCAGATCAATCAATCAAGAGACCTTTAAATAAGAGAGAAAGAGACAGACATTTTTTTTTAATTTTTTTTTTGTTCTGCCGAGGGTAAAACATGTATACACCAATAGGAATTCAACTCGTTATAAAAAAATATAAACAAAAAGCTTTGCGGGGACGGAGGCGAGGAAAGTTGTCTATCTCTATTATTTTCTTCTCTCAGCCTCAGAGACAGTCACATTGCGTCGCCATTGTAACTTCAGGACGAACGATTAAAATCAAGTTACAACCGAGTAAATAGAAGAATTGGGAAAGAAAATGTGAAACTATATAGGTACTTCCTTGTACCTCTCAAGATAACAACCACGGACCAATATACAGACCGCCAACTCGTACTCCTCTTGCCTGAAACACCCTCGAAATATTTGTTCCTGTCTGTGAATACGTGTACATCTCTCTCTGTGCATTTTGTAATAGCAACTATACCTGTGTATGCCATTTATTTTGTAGGTGTGTTTGCTAAATGGGTTTTAAAAGCAAGGGAGAGCGTCACACTCTCAAAATAAATGGCATATCAGCTGATTTTTAGCTTGTAGGCAAAAAGAGAAGCCATACAGTGAGTTGGCGGTCTGTATCTTATTGGTCCGTGATAACAACTGCAACAAAGAGTACATTGCCAATTCTGGCACCATGATGCTCAGCAATGGCCCGGTGTCCTGATATAATAACAACAACCCTGGATAAGTCCCTTCCTTTCTTCAGTACCTTATAGTAGATGGAAGAATTATGTGCATGAATGACCTCATCCTCACCACTCCAAAATAATGACGTCCGATTTTACACCGTAACTTCCTGAAAACGAAATTATAACTTTACCGAAGTGCTTTACTGAACACTGTATTCAATAAATTTTTTAGGCGTATGAATTACTCTTTAATAACAACATGAGAGATCTCTCAAAGGATAATAAATATCACTACAAAGATAAAAATAATTTGAGGACAAATGAGTTCAAAAAGGAAACATCGATGTGAACAGAACATATATTCTTAAAAACATTGGCAGCTCCCCATAGATTAGCATGTCCTATAAAAGTATGCAATTAATAAAAAATATTACAACCCAAACATTTCCACAGTAGTACTTTCCGTATTATTTTTTCTTGTTTGCCAATGCCAACCAAAAAAAGTTTCCTAAGCCATCCTTCATTCACTACAAAAAATATTATTCCTTAATTTATTCACACCCACCTAAATAATCCGACAAACAACCCAATACAAGGTGTTAACCTGTTTAATTGTTCCAAGGAAAGTGTAAACAATGCCTCAACCCTCAACGTGAGAAACCACCTCCCAAAACTAACTTATTTTACGACAATATTTCCACTTTCCAGCCCCCGAAGCAGTGACGGCCATTATAGATGAAAAAAAAAAGAAATAATATTACCCAGCAAAATCTATTCTTGACGACCGACACCAACGTCATTGTGCGTCCGTCGTTCTCGTCGACGCGACACGACAGTAATTAAATGCCGAAACAGGCCTTTGTATACCTGGAAACGGCCGAATGTTGATTTGTATTGTTTCACTAACTTAGTTAGCTCATACCTACATCCTCTCTAGTTTAGGTTTCCAGCATCACCCTTGGTGGGCTCCGAATTCATGAATATGTATGAGGAAAATTTGTGAAAACACGTTAAGGTGGCTTTGACAAATAGGTGGGCGAACTTTTTTTCTGTTGCCTTTTCTAACCCTACAAGTATTGGATTTATTAAATTTTTTTAGATCGTATACAAAAGATCCTTGAAACATCACGTGTTTATCTTGAAAATTGCAGCGTTGACTTTGCGGAAACATGAGCCAATCGCTGCGACCCAAGATATGCCCACAAATGGATGTCGCCAAACAAATTTGTGTTCAAAAGGACATTTTGTGCCACGGCCCACAGCTGATGCTATCCCTTTTTTGTGAAAAAATTCCGCCTTCCAATCCATGTATCCCCTTTCCCAATTGTGTGTGTTTGCTCAGGTGTATAACAATTTATGTTCATTTGTGTGTGTGTAAATGTTAAGTCATTTTCTAGATTTCTCTACTCTCTGGCTCCAGAGAAACCAGGAAAAAGTAGCTACCTCTTGTTTGGGATACCTATCTACTGTTAGACACACAAATAAATCCTTCCTTCGGACAATGAGGCCAGAGCATGTCTTATTTCTTACGCTCGGTTTACCAACAATAACGCGCAGCACACTTTCGTTTCTTATCCGGTTTCAGCCTCATTTCAACGAAGGTCGTTTTTCTGTGATTTAATGGTGGGTCTTTAAATTTATGTGGAAGCAGTGGTTAGGGCTATACACAAGGGGTCATAAGGTGTGGTGGTGAAATATGAAGTTTAACACTATTTGGTGAACACAGAGAGAAGAGAAGTTTCCAGTTGGATGGAGTTAGTCAAACTTTGTAACGATTTTCAAATATTGTCACGATAAAATCGTAATGGCGGTTGATCTATGGGATTTAGGTTTAATGCGTTGAGTCTCGGTTACGGTATTTTAAACTCAGTTCCGAATATCGAAGTGTAAACAAAACATAAAGCAAGTAAAGTAAATAGTTAGTTTGATCCAGGATCTACAAAGCAAGCATACATTGCATCCTCTTCCTAATCGGTCAAATCAAAACGAACGCGTTGAGTCTCGGTTACGGTATTTTAAACTCAGCTCCGAATATCGAGGTGTAAACAAAACATAAAGCAAGTACTCGTAAAGTAAATAGTTAGTTTGATCCAGGATCTACAAAGCAAGCATACATTGCATCCTCTTCCTAATCGGTCAAATCAAAACGAACGCCTGGGGCTGCTTACTTCGAGAGAGATATGGAAAAATCAAGAGCAACAGTACTGACAAAAGGTGGGCAGAAAAACGATTTGAAAAAGAAAACAAGCGTAGAAAATGCGAAGCTTTAGCATCAGGAATCAGGTAGTTTCAGTTTTAGGAGTTTCAGTTATTTGACAGGACTCTGCAGCTGCAAGCCTAGCATTTGTAAAGCACTGTTCGAAACGAAAGAAAACCTGGCGCAGGCAGCGAAAAAAAAATTGCAAAAAGATCAAAGATTCAACAAAACCGTTCCAAATGATCCTAATTCACGTCGTAATTCCGCTACCACATTTGGTGTCAAAGCGTCAAGCTTACAAAACGCTATGTGATGTCAAATTAGAAGCGCTTTCTTGGAAGCAGGAACTGAAACTGTACCAAGACAATCGTTAATTGATTCTGCAGAACGAGTACGGAGCATCTCATAAGACAGTGCAGCTGAATATGAGACGTGATAATATGGCAAGGGTGAACAAACTTCGCTCGAAAGTGGAACATGCTGCAGGACACTAGAGAGCTGTATTAAATCACTAGGGACATTGTTCGTAAAAGAAATACCACCAATAACACCATCCGGTGTTGGGTTTGTACGGCAACCTTATAGAGACGAAAAAAGATTACCTATCTTCAAAGGGGGAAGCAACGCAATCCATCCTCTTAAGGCAAGCAAAGCAGCTGGACTTGACGGGATACCTGCAGTATTACTAAAAAATGACCCTGAAGCAGCTTCCGTTATTTTTCTGAGACTATAGAACAAGCTGTTTGGAACTGGAAAGGAACCCCAAAAACTGCAATAACTGGCGTTGTATTACCGTTTTTAAAAAGTTAATGGCAACCATTATTCTCAAGGTGTTAAAGTCGAGGATCGAATCTAAGCTCAGCAAGCATCAAGCGGGTTTTCACAGTGGTTGTTCGAGATTCGGCGACATCAACACCTAATCCCTCATCATATTCTAATCAATTATCTGAGTTTGTAGATTTTTAGAAGGCGTTCAGCTGAATTGGGATTGCATCGGAGATCGCTATTAACGAGACATCCCTCAGAGAATTGTTGCTGTATTTCAAGATATCTTATGTTACCAATTCTGTTTTTGCTAGACTGCCTTGGTGGGTATTAATTAACGAAAGGCGCAGAATCCAATGGAAACCATTTGACAAACTTTATCATAAACATAAGCGAGAGCTAAATCTCAAACCACTGTACCACCTTTCTTTCCTATCTTTCTATTCCTTCTCTTTCCTCGCTCGCACATGTTAATTCATTATAAAGGTATTAATATCCCTTTAAGTGCGAGTGCATTATAAAAAAAAAAAAGTACGTTTTCAACGAACTGTTGGTTACCCTATTCCCTATATTTGTGTGTGTGTGCGTTTGTATGCGTTCCCCTCCCGCAGCCAGCCGCTGTTTCAGAAACAAAATTCTTCTTTAGCAGACAGGAAAAAATGCAACAACATTAATTTTGTATGGCCGCGCGATGTTCAATTACTACTGGCGCAATAAAAAAAGGCGTGCGCCACGCCCAAAGTTGAGACTTTTTCCTGCCAGGGCAATTAAAATAAGATCAATAACAATTATGGAACTATACGCTGCTACGTAACCAAGGAAAACAAACCGAAGTGTTCGTCTTCTTACTTCAAAACTGCGACCGATAGTCTAAAAACATTAGAAAATTAACTCATTTTAAGAATTTTGACGGAAACGCCCCTTAAAAGTGGGCGAGTCCTAAAAATGTAAAAAAAAGAATTTAAAGCATTAACTGAGCTTTGATCATTAGTCAATTTTTTGGCATTTATGAAAAATAAAGCTGAATCGAGTATAGGTTTTTAACGATCTTGCCAGAATAAAATTATTTTATAAAAATCACTCACTTAAAAGTGGACGTATTGAAGAAATGTACACAAAAATATATTTATTGATATAGCTATTTTTCAAATAACGAACGGGAAAAATAGTTAAAAGCGAATATTGATACCTTAAATATTAAAAAACTCGTTTTTCGTTCTATCATGAAAAGTGAGCGTCAGCCACACCCAAAATCATTTTTTTTGATTTCATATACAATATGTTTATGTACAAGTTATACCTACAAAATTTAATGTTTTTCGCTCTAATATAAGCATTGTTATTTTATAAAAACAATACTAATGGTTTTGTGTGAAAAATGGGAGTCAGCCAGGCCCAAACTAAAATATTATTATTTTATTGGAAGAAGATGCACTGAAAGCTTGCGTGTGCAAAATATTAGCGTTGTGCTTTTATCGTAAGTGTACAAAAAACATAATTTAATTTTAACAAATTGAGGTTGTTTCACACAAATGGCAATTGTGGGCATATTTGTGGGCGGATTTTGTATAGAATAGGGTATACAAATTATGCTGGCGATATATTTGAATGGAATATTCAGGGTAATAGACTCGTCGAAAGACCAAAAACAACTTGGGTCTTGGATATTATCAGTTTTAAAGAAGCTTAATCTCAAGGATTACAATCATGGCCACAGATAATGCCAGTTGCGGCAAATCAGTATTTTTTTTTTTTTTTTTTTTTTTTATAATGCACACGCGCTCAAGAGGTTTGTTATAGCCCTTTTAATGATAAGTCACAGCGCGAGCGATAGGAAGTTAGGAAGGAAGGGAAAGGAGGTGTAGATGAACATTAATCTTGAATGTTCGAAGATCAAAATGGCAAGGAAAAATTGTGCAAGGCAATCCATTCCACATTCGTGTTGTACGGCTAAAGAAAGAATCTCTATATTTCACGGTACGTCCGAAATTGGGCTCAAGTGTAAACTGATGAGCGTTCCTAGCAAGACGAGTATTAGGGGGGAAATGTTTAAGGGGTGAAACGCAGCTGGCTACCTCGAGTGAGCATTTTTTGTAAAAGAATCTGTAAAATAAGGAACGACATGAGACATTTCGACGATGTTCGAGTGACGGAAATGTTTCAATAATGTTTCTCTCTCCTATCAATTTTAACGCCTTTTCTGAACTCTGTCGAGCAGGTGGAGAAAAGTTTGAGAAGCACCTGCCCAGAGATGGGAGTTATACTCGAGTTTTGGGCGTATAAACGCTTTGTAAATTGTAGCCAGATCAGAAGGGGTGAAAAACTTCTTGCATCTATTAAGAAAGCTTAAGCATCTTGCAGCATTCTTGGCAATCTCAAGTATATGATCATTCCAACGAAGATTGTCACTGATACACATACCGAGTACTGATAGCTTTTCAGCCTCCTCGATGCAAGTACCATTCATGGATAATGGCATAGGGGGTATGTTTAGCTTCAACGACAAAAGAAAAGACAGCATTGAGTTTTCGACGCATTAAACTCCACACGATTTCTAGTACCCCAATTCACAATGCTGTTTAAATCGGAGTTTAACGAGCTTATCATACGATTTCGTTGTAATAACACGTCCGAAGGCGAAGGCCGTGAATTATCAAACGTATACGAAAAGCTGAGGTTTGAGTCGTCAGCAAAACAATTTAATGGATTAGAAGTCACAGACAAGAAATCATTTATAAAAATGAGAAAGAGAGTCGGAGACAGAACGGAGCCCTGGGGCACACCAGCATTTATTTTGTGGAGATCAGACTTGAAACCGTCTAATACAACTTGTATTTAACGGTCCAGAAGATAGCTTCTAATCCAACGAATAAGAGTATCATCGATACCAAATGCACGCATTTTCGATAAAAGAGCTTCATGCCAAACTCTATCAAATGCCTTTGAAATATCAAGCGCAATAATCTTGCTTTCGCCAAAGCGATGCACAGATTTCTTCCACTGTTCGGTGAGATATGCCATCAGATCACCAGTGGAACGATATTGCTACGAAAGCCGTATTGCCGGTCATATAGGTGGAAAGATCTTTTTGGTGCTCTATACTCCGGGACGATTTAAAGCGCTACAATACTTGCAGCTGGACAAATGTATAAAAGAATACCTATTCATCAGTTAAATATAGGGACTCCTGTATTAGCCGCACGGCACGAATGTTGAATGCATTGTTTGGCTCCCTCCCACCTTATCTAAACATATGTGTAGGTACGGGCATTTAAAGATAATCTGCATCGTTATCTCCCTGATTCTCTTATCCAAAGTCCTTTAACGACTGTTTTGTGTTTATTTATGGCAAGGGCGTTGCCAACCCCTTACATTCAAAAAAAAAAAAAAAAAGTTTTCTTTTAGTTTCATTAAAAAAAAAATGAACCATAAACTCTGCCGAATCTCATTTCCTGTTAAAATCATATCAACCGTAAGCATGGTTAATGTGTCCTGTTCAATATCATAGTAGCTTCCATCCATACAAATGGATATGCCGGAAATTGGCGTAATTGATAAGCATCAATCAGCGAAGTAATTTGTTCAAAGACATATCTGAATAATTTCTTCTACAAGATACTACATAAAACAATCATCGTGTTGCTCTGTTTAATTAGTTAGTCCGTATAGTTGTCTTTTAATTTAATATGTTGACAAACATTATTATTTGACAGCCTATAAATTAGCACATTCTAATTATTTAAGTTGTGGTCTTTGTTTTGGTATGCGTAAGACGAAGCAGTTGTCCATTTATCTGTTCATCTTCCGTCCAACTATGTATACTAATCTTTGATGGTATGATGATAATATTAAAATTAAATATATGATCATGTGTGTGCTATTGATGCCACCCGTGACACATCATCACGTATGGGACCTGTCACTCGAATGACAATGACAGGATGTTCCGTAATGGCTTCCGATTATTTCCGAAATTAATCTAAGCAATCATGAATGCTGTCTTCGGAATAATTTATTGTCATCGATTGTGTTTGTATATGTTGTTGTGTATATGTCCTTTGTTTCCTCAACACATGCAAAGTGATGATGGGCGATGATGGGTATAGGCTTCAAGGGTGACGAGATGGCGATTACCTTTAAGGATATCCGCCATAGCATCCTTATCCATATACCTACATATACTAACGGTCATTGGAGGTAATTGATTGTTTGCTATATAGACTTCGACATGTAAGTACATATATGTTTGTATCTGTGTATCATGTCAAGGACCAAAAGGCATTCACATCAAAGTTAATGATTTGATATGGCAATACCAACGATGCGATGCTATGGATCGGACGTGTAACTCGATACTGTTACCAGTTACAAAGATGTCAAAACGTGTGCCTTCGAGGCATCATCACATCTTGGACAAACACTTTCAATTAAAATCAATGTGAAGTGCTTTTGCTGGGGGGTTTTGGTTGTGGACAGAGGGCAGACACTTCTGGCGATTATGCCAGGAGAGCGGATTAATTGGTTATTATATTCGTATTAATTTTAGGACAAGAACAAGGATATTATACTGGTTAAGGGTCTTACATTTAGGTTGAGGCTATGGTTTCTAAGGCTGAAGCATTGGTTTAACTGATTTTGTATGGTTTTTTTTTTTAATAACAAGTTAGTGCGCTAGAGGGGCTGTTAATACCCTTATCACGAATTAAAACAGTTTAAGAAGATTGGATTTGAGGTAAGCACATTGGTTTTGAACGTAATATCGGAATGGGAAGAAAAATTGAGCCATATAAAGCGTTCCATAATCGTGTCAAGCGGCTATCGAAGAAGTCACTATACCCAACAGTGTGTCCAGAATTTTATACTCAAGTGTAAACTGATGGACAATCGTGGCTTTTTTGTGATAATCGTGAAATGCAAATTAAGTCAGAAGAAGTTGCAAGAGCAGTAGTTTTCGTCAAGATTGGACGGATTGTGCAATATGCCACTTTCTTTGCCAGAATAAAGAAAAGACATCCAAGGTCTTGAAAAGGTGTATAAGGCAAGAGTTGTACAAGTTGGCGGTCTGTGTCTGTATGTCTTTGCTTCAAAGTCTTCGAAATGGGAATAAAAAAGCGGTTGAACAGTCTCACAGTCTCAAAACGGAAAGGGGGAAACAACTGTGAATGCTCATAAGATTAGGCGATTAGTGGAAGGCGCGGTCTGAGAGCGAGAAGACCCGCTCGAGTACCGCAGCTTACGGTAGAGCACAAGCGATGCAGATTAGAGTTTTGACGGAGGCTGATTGGAGCATAGTTCTCTGTTTTGAGATTTCCAGACGAACGTTACAGAATCTGGAGACGACCATGTGAGAGATATTTTTCGCCGACGGTTACCCAGAAGGAAAGTTTCTGTGGAGATTCATGACGTGGGCAGGAAAACCGAGCTGTACATCGTGGAAGGATCTGTGAAATCCAGTTATAACGCAAACAACATCCTGGAGCAATGTGATTCTATTCGCACCACTTATTTGGCGATAACTTTTTCTTGATACACAACAATGCTAGACCACAGGTTGCTAGGTGCTAGCAGCGTTATCCACTACCTGGCAAGAAGTGATAATTGAGGTAATGGCTTGACCTGCAATGAACCCGGACATGAATCCCATCAAACACGTTTGGGACCTGCTGGGGGGAATTGATAAGGAGGCGACATGCCCTTTCAGAGGCACTCACAAGGTGTCGTTAATGGAATTCAATGATCTTATCTTACGCTGCAGGTTCTTGCTGGCGTGGGAGCACAGCTCTTCAGAAACCTTATTAACATCTGGAAAAACGCTTAGTGGAGGAATAAGGAATCGTAAGTGGAACGGACTGAATTAATTTCTTGGGATAGCGATAATTGGAAATTATTAGGTTTTTGAATCGAACCATTCGAACCACGCTAAATTGTCATTTTGGTTTGTCAAACTTTTAAATATCTAACTGTGAAGTGAAAGTGATGCAGTTTTTCGAACAACTGTTCCCAACATACTTTCTTAAATAAACGTAATCCCCGCATAATTGCACCTCCCGCTTAATTGACCGAAAAAATTATGTTCGAAAATTTCCCGTAAAGTAGAATAGCTTTTTTAATGCTTAATTGAACCCCGCTTAATTGAATTACTCGCTTAATTGATCTTAAAAAATAAAGCTTAGAAGAAATTAAAACCTGTACACATTTCGGTTAAATGAACGGCCCAAACAAATCATTATGATACAAACTTAAAAATAAATTGTAGTAACTTTAGAAGCACTAAAATTGGCAGCACTGCTTGTTGAATAACGTATGGCATACAATATGGCAGCTATATTCGCTGAGGCTAAGAAAATAGCTGCATTACAAAATATCGAAAAGTAACATCCACGCATACAATGGTGTAGCACTGAATTGTTACAAAAATCGTGTTTGACATTTCATTTGTTGTTTTTTGTTTCTATTGAAATGTCAAAAATGCAGTGCAGCACGTTCGTACAGTTGGAGTTGAGTCGTCTTGTACTTCAGCTATTTTCTGTGCTGCAGCTGCAATTTCACAATATAGACATGCAATACGAATAACGTTAATTTAATTTTGACAGTGCTGATGTACTACAGCTGCAGCTACATACCATTGTTCTCAGGAAATCAATGTTGGCTGCTGCGGCACTGTGGTGCGTTCATTTTAGTGACAATAAACATAAATAAATAATACACAGTTTAACAATTAAAGAAGATAAGTTTTAACTCAATCGAGGGCAAAAAAATAAGACTGAATTGTGTGCCAAATACGAATGTTCCCTCAGCACGCTCAATAGAGTTTTTCGCGATGTGAATAAAATTGAAAAAAAAAATCAAGCATGAAAGAATCTTGATGTGTAGACGTCGAAGAAGGTCTTTTAACCTGGTTCGGCCAAATGAAAACTTCAAGAGCAGCTTTTCTGTCAACATTGTCAGTTTCAGTTTTTTCAAGATTTTCGTAAGTTGGCACTGAAATGTTTAAAGTGGATTTCTTAGATGCTTAACTTTTAAGTGACCAACTGGTGCGATTATTTGGGTTTCGCTTAACTGAACATGTCGGATAATTGACGGAAAAACTTGACAAAATGGTCAGTGCAATTAAGCGGGGAATACTGTAATAGAAACGTTATCCTGTTTCAATTTGACTTGTTTCTAAAATATAATTGAATCTGTACGAGTTGATGAAAATTACTAAGTCATAATTATTTTTATTAAAATAAGTAATCTCGCGTATGTTCCTACTTTTCTTCAAGGACTATCTTCTCCTGCATTATAGAAATGTTATATTAATTCAAATATTTCCCAACTTAATTACCTCCCTCCTCGACCATTAACCTTTCTAAAACCAATCCCTTACCTTCTCTATTAATAATCTCGTGTTGTAATAAAAAAGAAAAAAAAATTGAAAGCAAATGCCTACAGGAAACAATTTAATTTGCTTCAATTCTTTACGTCTCTGTCATGCAATCACGCAACTCGCAACTGCTGTCTTGCGATTTCGTCACGCTACACCATCGCAATTAAATATCCCCCCTTCACCCTTATTCTTTTCCCTGCTGAAACTATACACACAAAAATTTATATAAACTCACACAAAATCAATCTTCGTGCGGTGAATAAATGATTTCACAAAAAGGAATAGATTCTTCCAACTATCCATCTTCTGCCAGGACACGTCTGACAAAATTATCAGAATTTGTCTAATAAAGACAAAAAACCGCAAGACATGACCACAAAATACCCGTCATCAGTTAAAAGGACCCTCTCTTTGTATACGTAACGGTATGAATACGGTATACACATACAGACAGCTCCTCATTGTAGAAACTCCTTTCAAATATGCCATCTTGTTTCGGAAGATCCCTGTGAAAGGGAAGTTTCATACACAAAGAAAGACCCATATCATCCTCCCTCGACATTTGAATCTTGACTGCAGCAATCTATACGATGTTCCAACTTCCAAGTTCCAACCCCTCATATTGCAGTTGAGAAAGCGTTTAAATTCAAGCTTATTTATCAAGCTGGCTTACTGGGAAGCATCCACTTGAAATTGCATTTCTGACCATTACAGGGCTTCACCAAAGAAGAATGCATCCATTTCCGTTCTGGGTCTGGGTCTGGAACAACTATGGGTGTGGACTGATGGGTCCGGGGGGCTCAACCCAATAGTCATTTTCTCCCTCCTTGGGGCTTGGCATAGTGGCCAAAAGCATGGTGGCGGCGGTGGTGGTGGTGGTGGTGGTTATTGTGCCACCATGTAAGAGAGACCCATTTTTCCGGTCCCGAGCCAGGATATCGTATAAAATTAAAATTATTTATGCACCGATGGTGAATGCATTGCAGTGCTTTAGTCCTTTTTGCAATATTCCCAGTCCTAGTCCTGGCCTGGGTGGTGTTTTGCAGAACCCTTGGATTCAGTTTTCTTCATGGACAACAACTCTTGGGAATAAATATGCTCGTTGCTATACAGTTTCGCTCCTCTATTGCTTGTTCCCTGCTCTGCTACGATTTAATGAAGCGTAAGTTGTTCTTTTTCTGAGGAATCCTGAATTTTATACGAAGGAGCAATACTACAACTATCATATACAATACACTACACATACCTTCTCCCTTCTTGTTGGGATTGGGAGTGAGAGGAAAATAAAAATAAAAGTTCTACTGCTTCAAAATGGATTTTATGGAACGGCATATTTATGAAGAGAAATTCTTCTGGCTTATGCTGCTGCTTCAGCTATTGCTATTGCTGTTGCTGTTGCTGGTTCTGTGGCAGAAGAGGAGTAGTGTTTTTGGTCCTTCGAGGCCGAGGCATGCAATTGCATGTTTTATTCGGTTAATAGTGTGTAATTATAGAGTTTAGGCTAAAAATGATTTATTGTGCCAAAAAGTCTTGCAATGCAATTTGTCCACCACCGACGGACGGACGCGATGCTTCCGTGAATAAAATATACAAGACACGCCTTGGAACTAATGTGCAATTTGTAACGCGGCACCACACCGCACCGGCATTGGTATTTAGTAGAAGGATTTTGTATTTAAGAGAAGCTAATAGTTACACTTCGGAGTTGGATATGATTGTTTTGTGGATACGGTGGAGTATGGTGAAGAATGGGAAGCATCCGTGGTTCATTACATTTGTCCATGTTGAATTTGGATAAGCCTGCATTATGGGAATACATTTTACAGAAGATAGATTTAGGTCTTTTAAATTGAGCAGCTAGATTCCATAGGAACTACAGTAAGAAGGAAGATTGTATTTTGTATCCAAAGGCTTTTGAAAATTTATGCATTTTGTGTTTCTGTAGCTTATTAAAAGGTAAAACGATTCGGCCAACCGAGATACCCCTGAGCCTTGAAAAAAAGAAATACATTTAAGAATTATGCATTTTAAAATCCTCCAATCGGGGCCTGTCTTTTCCTATGGATAGCCAATGCACAGAAGTACCAGGCTTAAGGAAGATTGTTTTAAAGATAACACAAAAAAACATTCGTTTTGAATGGCTGTAATTCGAATTGAGAGAACAAATCAAGTCGGGTAAGGATTTTCACATTCGTGTAGTGCGATTAAAGAATGACCCTCTACACAGTCTATACTTTAGAATGAGACCAGAGGGAAAATTCATGGGTTCCTAATAACAATGCGAGTGTATATCTAAACTAAACTTAAAGGGAGGAGGCACGTGGGTAAAAATTTTGTTTTTGACATCTGTCAAATCTGTTGTTTATTTTTCAGTTACTGATGCCAAATCACTGATATTGCGCGATTGAAACAGACTACAAAGAGGGAATTCATTTCTTTTGATTGATAAAATTGGCCATCTATGGTTTTGAAAGCATAGTTAAAAATCCCCCACCCCCTTCCTTATTCGAAATCTTTCCCCAGCACAAATCTTGAGAAACTGACCACTTTCATAAAGACAGAAACAAAATCTATGTCACGCTCTGCACCAGAGTGTTATAAATCGTCTTAAAAATAGTTTTCCTTACATTGTGGCTAGAAAACCTGAACCTCGCTTTATCTCCCGCTACTCTCAGCATTCATAGGGAAAATAAATTTGAAGGACTGCTTCGCACGATTGTAGAACATTTGCTTCTCTAGTGCCATTTGGTTGCCTTTCTTCAAACTCCAGCATATTTTGAAGTCTCCAACGTCACAATGGAGTTAACAAGTCTTAACTCAGTGCGTTAAGAGATTTCATATGAATGGAAGACTGGAGACACGTCAAATTTCGTGCAACCATTATAAAATACAAAACTGGTTTCACAACGAGCTACTTAAGTGTTACCTTATTCTGCGCTGGTATAATAATTTCCATCCTTAACTCGATGGTGGATGGTTCCTAGACCATCAAACTCTCCAAAACAATCTCTCCATACTTATTTTCTCTGAATGGTGTGAGGTGTTTCCTCTACCCTTGGTTTCTTGGTGGCCTTCTCCGCAGGGCAGCTGCTTTAAGTTGCTCCTTCTGTAAATATTCCTTATTTGTTCTTGTCCTCCAAAGAACCAGGCTAATCTGAGCTAATCCAAGTATAGATTAGCACAATGCGTCAAGGTCAAGTCTACTAATGTATCTACAAATGTCATATATTTTCCGAAGTGCCTCGTAGCGTGGAGGTTAATATCTTGGACTGGTAGAGAGTGTACGTATATCAATAAGCTGTGGCTACTAAAGCTTGAGCTGATGTGCCAGAATATTATTTACTGTCTGAATTAAACTATCCCTAAGGATATTCATATGTTACTGACAATCATCCAATTAGTGCATAATACGCAAAATAACGGCGCCCCATTACTACTTGCACGAGCATATTCAATTCAAGGAAACAACAACTACATTCAAACGTATGGTGTGCTCTGCATCCGCCATTCACAATCTATTAGTTCCGTGTCTCCATTTTTTTTTTTTTTGTAGATAATCCTTATCTTAGGTATTACAATCACGACTGATAATAATTTTTCATCTGTCGTCTTCGTTGTGTTCGTCTTCGCTTTCGTCGCCATGTCAACAGACACAGGACTTTTCTAAGGATTCATTCATGTCGCCTGTCTATTATCAATTTTCGCTGAGGTTTTTTTTTTTCTTTTCTTCTTCTTTCTTCGCCACCATCACCATCATCGTCGTCGTCGTCGTCATCGTCGTTGATGGATAATCCCACGATTCGTTAAACCTATTGATTGAAAATCCTTTGCATACGAAGGAAGCACACGCTGAATAGCTCAACTAATAGGAAATGAATATCGCATAGAATGTTGATAGAGCATAGCGCGGAAGTGGCAACCCGAAGTCGAACCCATGGAATGGTTGATGAGACTGCAAAGCTTGAGTTAATGTTGATTTTTGTATAGTGTTTGTGTGAGTGTGAGTATGTTCAAGGATAACTTATAGTTAGTTGCTTAAAAAAATATAAAAAAAAAATGGAGAATATTTTTCTATATGTGGATTTATGAAAAGACTGAACTGAAAGGAGAGGAACGGCAACAGCATGTCATCAATTTTGAAAGACATCCTCCACTCCTTACAATGTTTTTGTATCTCTAAGATTATTATAGCAGACAGACGTAGTGGTTTTGTATGAGCGGAAGTGCAATTAAATTTTTTTTTTTTTCTTCTTAGTTCTCCAACATTATGAAAATGTGGATAATTATGTTCACTCTGAAAAGACGATTCAACACTCCAGGCACAGGCATATTAAGGATTGGATTTCAAGTCAAATCATTTCGTGCAGATTTGACAGAAAAAAAGGAGAATTTGTCTGAAAAAGTATACATGTTTCCGACGGAATTATTTTTATGTATTAATTGGTCTCTTTGAAAAGGGTCCTCAAAAAATAATTATGTACTTTGAGGGTGATTTATGGTCTTAAGGATATTCGTTACAGAGGGTTCACATATCAAGTTTAGGGAGGTCACAAATATAAAAACACACATTTTGAAAGAGAAAATGTAGGTATTGAAAATCCAGCCTCGAAAACATATTTTGAAATATCTTCGAGTATGTAAATATTTATAGCAATTTGTAGTTTGCATCTGGGAAAATAATGATAAATAAATTCAATATACCCGTTTCCGACATTATACAATTATATGTACATATATTTCGAAAACAATTTTTTTTTAATTACTAAAAATCAAGAAAAGTTTTCGAAAATTTTGAATTGCCATATAAATAAAATTATAAATGACTTCCCGTGTCCAAAATTTTATTGAAATCGGATGTTTAATTTACGAGAAAACTTGATTTAAAATTTCCAGTTCTATGAGGGGTACCGTTATAAGACAAATTCTAAAAAAAAATCTTTTCCAACCAAATGATAGATTAACCTAAAAAATAGTGTTCTAGTGGTTCTTTTTATGATTTCTCCATCAAGGTAATGTCATGTGGATTGTTCTTCATCCAGTTAGAAAATATCAAAGAGGACCATTAGAGCCGGAAGATTGAAGATAGGAACATTAAACTTGATTTTTTATTCCAATCGACAAGGTAAGAAATAAGACCCAGCCGAAAACGAAGTTTCTCCGGTACAAGCAGCCCATGAGTCTAACTATCGCCTACAGGTTTCCAACATGGTTCACGACCACGAAAATTTACATCACCAAAATGGCTACCATCGACCGAATATCCATATCTGCACTTTCACTGACACTAAATTTAAAAATGTGTTTTTTTTTCTTCTCTTTTTTACTAGGTACTTTCTTTATTATCAATAAATTTCAATTCGAAAACCACTGTCTATAGTCAAGGCTGCACTTCTGTGTTTGGTTGGAGCTAAAAATGTTCGCCACGAAAGCGAGTTTTTGAAAACTACCCGAATAAAAGCCAAATGCAATGAAATATAGCTCATTTGAGCCTGTGCCTCTCAAGAGGAAAAGAATATCCAGATTTTGTATAACAAACCTCTTATAGCGTACCCCCGAAAGAGCTTTTGAAAGCAATTAGAGATAGTTTTCCAAGGGACGTAAGTCCTCGAATGTCTCTAAAAAACGAATATGTCCAACAGTTAAGAAAGAAGGTCATCCGAAATACTCTAGAACTACCGGGGCATACGAATTCTGATATCGCTTTGATATTCATGTCAGCTATAGGTATAGTGAGTGTGAACATTTAAATCCATCTCTCCATGAACCTTTTAAGATCCTTTTAAAGTGTTTTCAGGCGAGGTTAGTTGACCATCAACCAAAGCTTAAAATAGACCCAAGGTTCCAGAATGATGATTTACATCTTAAATCATAAGATACCCGTGAAATCGTTAGTATAGAGTAGAGACAAGCTTTAAAAAGCCATGTTGAATCTCTGCATCTTTGATGAACTTGTTCGGCTATGAAAAAGGTTGAAGGCTACACGCTTTTATATTACCTGAACAACCAGCGCCAGCAGCTGAAGGAAGAGGAGGATAAGGTAAAGCTTATGCTTCCATCAGGTGCAGAGTACCTATATCAACATTGGTAAGAACTTGATTATTGTCCGATATTTTTTTGAGACTGTCGAAAAACAGCGACTTTGTCCAGTTCAAAAATCTGTAACTTAAGTTTTTTGCATGAGATTTATTTCCCATGGGAACTTAGTATTTAATTTCTAGAAAATGTATTTATTTTTTACTGACAAAATTGAGTTGGTGTATTTCTTTCCCTAGTTACAGTAAGCATATATTTGATACCTTTTAAAGGCGACGAGCCATGAAATCTTGTATATACATATACTTATTCGAAATACCAGATTTTTCCAGTTAGATTCCATTCCATATTTTCCACCCACCGCACATGTCGCATTAGACTTGACACCTAGGTTGCAAGGTGCAACTTCATTTTATTGCCATGACACAATATTCCACTTAAGTCTTTCTCACATTATATGAGAAAAACTTAGCTTCCTACCTTAAAAATATCCTTTTGGATTCTCCATTATTTGTTCGAAATCAATTCCCTCTGGTGCGGTCGGTGTGGTTTGAAAATCTTTTATGGAAAAGAAGCATTAGATTTATTTTTTCAGAAAAAGTTTTCCACCTATGTTTTTCAAAATAAAAAAAAAAAATAAACCATACGATGTCAATGGCAGAGTAACATAACCACAACTACTTAAAAGAAAAAAAAAAATATATATATAAACTTGCCACTTGCAGAGCACTTTCCTTGTATCCTGCCATTCCTCCGAAAAGAACTAAGGACTCTACTGGAACACATTTTGTATATGAGAAAAGGCTTTAAGACAACACTCTTCGTCTTGAAGAGCTCTATAGTGGCACTCATGGCATAGTAGGTGTGGTGGCAATGGCAGTGACAGTGTCACACAAATAGAAAGTAACACCTCCATTCTACTTTTCATTTAGCTGTCAGCCATTGCTGCTGTAAAAGATAACTGTTTCCATTATTACGATGGCGGTTTTGTTCCTGATGTCACAATCGCAATCGCAGCCCAACTGAATACACTTCATGTTTACATAAACAAAACGTTGTACCTTTTTTGTTGGCTTTCTATGAAAAGTGAAAAACTTTTTGAGTCTTAATTTGACTGTCAGCTTTGATAGAATTTCGAAACCCTCCTTTTTCCAAAGAAAATTAAAAAAAAAAACTGTGACTTGTGCCAAAATATGAAGGATGTGCGGTGCGGTGCGTTGTCGTCTACGTCGTCGTCTATAAATCGAGGCAGAAAAACACGAGCACCGTCTTAAAAATACGGTTCCCAAAAGGATTTTGTAACTTTTAAATACAAAAACTTTCATGCTTGGAAATTTTTCCAAAGAAAATAATAAACAAAATAGACAAGATGGCGAAAGGAACAAAAACGATTTTCAGGCTTTATCCTTGAACAAACTGACTTCCGTGACAACATTCTGACAAAAATCAATTTCAACATTTTAACAAACCGCCGCCCGCCCTACTCTCTTCTCTAGAAAAAAAAGGTCTTCGGTTGGTTTTTACTTTGATTTTTTTGAGTCCTTTGAATATAAAAAATACATATACAAACAGGACAAATGGTCCTTACCCGAGTGATTAATAACTTTGTGTTGGGTGGCAAAATTAATAACTCTCCATAAATATGACTTTTGAAATGGCATCTGGTTTCCAAGAAGAGAAAAGAGGAGGATAGAGTATCTTTGGCATTCAATAAAAGACAAAGTGAAAGATGGCGACTGTATATATCCTTCAAAAGGATCCTAGTTAAGGTCTTTTTTTTTCTTCTGAGAATTCTTTTTTTTCTTATGACAGAGCGAGAGAGCTTAGGTGGTCAACAACTCAAGCGTGTCGATAAAATATTTAAACCTTCGTCAAAGTAAAGAAAAATTGAGTCCTTTATGGAATGAAAATCTTTTCCTATTTCTATGATGTTGGGCTTGGTTTTGGTCCCTATGGTGCTTATGGATTCTGCTGAATCGATGATAGATATAATACCTTTTTGTTTGGTGTGAGGTTGTGTCACGTGACAGCCATTTGTTGGTTTGGGGATTGAGAATTGTTTGCAAATTACGATCCTAGAGGTTTTTTTTTTTTTTTTTTTTAATTGGAATATTTTTCAAGATGAAGATGACCTAAGGACGAAGGAGGTTTAGGTATAAGGCGTGCGTCTGTATACAGTTATTCAAGGCTTAATTAGGACATTCTTCATTATTTAAAACCATATTTATTTAAAGATCTCGCAAGAGGGAACAAAATTAATATCTTTTCTTATCTCTCTCGGGAGCATTTAAATGAGTTTCTGAATAACGGAAGTTCTTAACATGAATTATTAAGGATTCTATTAAGATGTGAATTATGAAATATGATTTTCAGCCTTTCGAGACGGACGTGAATAAAGTCCTTTGTAATATATTTTAGAAACTTTAATAGCTTCATGATTTATGCATATACGCAATGTTAAGGGTTATGCTCTGTCGCGCCAGGGGTTGACATCCCGATTGCCCCTAAAAAGGACCAATTCAGAGTGAATCCTTTAATTCACATTCACATCAACAAAATAAACCATACAGTGTATATGTAGATATTTAATCAATTTATATCAAAAACATTTTCCGGTATATTCAGATTTAAGTGCTGACGCGTTGGCTACTGATGCCAACCATATCGGATCCTTCCTCGTCCTTCGTATAGGTATTAGGTACTAAATTTAACTATTTTTATCTATAAATCCATGTCAATCTTCCCACACACTGTTCATTCGTTTTTATATGATTTCGGTAATAGGTACGGAAATTAATTTTATACCAACCTCTATCACACCGTGTTTCATTGGAAATGTTATCAAATAGTGGATAAAATAGTTCAAAGGCCTTAGGCTTGCTTGACATTCATTCAATAAAATGGAAGAGATATTTGATTTCAATAAATAAAATTGATCAGAGAGAGGAAAATAGATTTCGTTTTATATACGTTGGAAACGGTTGAAAGTGTGTGAGTATTAGAATATGTCAAAGGATTCTGGTGATTTTGGGAAATTGTTATTTTAATTCGATACCGAATAGGGCAGTCCACGAAGTTATCTCTTTCTAATTTTTGGGTTAACACTTTGAGTGAAACATTGAATAATCGAGCAAAAAATATGTATATATTGAATTTTCACAATTGTCGTAACTTAAATGTGTTTTCTGTTCCTTTATTATTTTTTTGTATTTGTACATTTGGAACCTATTTGAATGTAATTTTCTTGCCGCCATCATTGTTTTCTCTCAAAGTGGTTGACACTGACGAATTCGTCCTATCCTTTAAACGTGTTCAAGGAAAATTTTATTCAAAATAAACACTAAAAGCATTATAAATTTTCAATCTTAAAAAAGGGATTTTTTGAAATACTTGTTATGAAATTTTCTGTTAACTGGATGCCAACCATTAGTGCAAGAAGAGTAAATGGTGATACACTCAGTTCAACAAAAATTGTCAATACAGGAAAGTTGGAGCGCTCGCGTCATACTCTACGAATCCATAGGATTTTTCTTGTTGCCTCATCAATGTCTGCACTTACGAGTAAATGCTTTGTACACTTTGGTACAATTTTACAAAAAGTCACTGACACATAACGGGTGTTTTTTTTGAGGCATACAAAAATAACAAATAAATTGTTTTGATTGCCATAAAATTGAATTTATTTGAAAGTTTATTCTTTTGAATATGATTTCTGACATATGGCAACCGCAGCTGGTTGAGATGTGGTCCAATCCTGAGGTCCAACTTTCGATCACTCTTTGCAGCACTTGGGGTCGTATATCGGCAATAACGGGGCGAATGTTGTTTTAAAAGTCGTCAATCGCCTCTTGATTATCAGTGTACAGTAGTGACTACACATACCTTCACAGAAAATAGTATAGTGATGTTAAAACGCATGTGGCGCGTTCTTTTTCTAACCATAGCCAGCAATTGTTGTTATGTCAAAAAAAAATGTGTTGAAGTGTCATTGTTAGGATTTGTTGGGTTTTTCTACAACCATTTAGGAACGATATTTTTAACATTTTTTTTTTAAATTGAGAAACCAATGAAATTATTCTCCTTCATCGCTCAAAATTGGTGCAAATCTATTTTATTCTTTGTTGTTGATCACTCAAAGAAAATAAGGACTTTCTTGCTTCTCAAATTGAGAATTTGTAATTTTTTGGTATGCTTTTTATTGAAGACTTTTAATTGTTTAATAACTACAAATCGTTCAATTTGACGGATCAACAATTTCAACTCATGTCATGTAAGTGAGTTGGAAATAATAACAAATCGTAACTATTTGACACTTCAACCTGAGTTAAAGAACGGTGTTATGACGTTAAAAATCGTAATTAATTTGGATTAAAGGAACGCCTTTTTGTTGACTATCGTTAACAATTATTTATTGTTGACTATGGCCAGAAAAAAAAACGAGATAATGATCTTGAAGACGAACTCACACAATGTTGAGCCAGCGCCATGCCGCTAGCCTATAAATCAAACCAAAATGTCACTTTTTCTTAATGTAATGCCTCAACAATCGATTGATGGATGCCATGACATAAGGCTATGCGTCATAAGACCGTAATTCGAAATATGGCCATAAAAAGCTTTTGTAAAGCGTCACAAGCAGAGTTGGCCGAACTGTCACTTTTTAGAAAAAACTACATTTGTTACGTCTGCTACGTAGTTTATGTAGTTTATGTAATTAAATGTAGTTAAATGTAGTTTATGTAGCAGACGCAGTTTGAACTGCCAAATTATCTGTCAGCAGTCCGATTTACAGTTGTTTACGATTTACAGTTTGCAAATCGGTTGGTCTTCGAAGACTATTAAAACTAAACTGAATGCCTACTTAGTTTCAATTTTTCTTTTTAGATTTTTTTATTTTTGTAGGTACTTTGTAAGCTGCAAATGTAAAATTCTTAAATCTCATTGTTCGTTGGTCTTTAATCAAGGCTCTTGATTCTCGACTCTTGAATTTGATACTTGATAAATTTATATAAATTATTCCATTTTTCCTATATTTACAACGTGTATGTAGCAAACGTAACAAATTGTAGTAAATAAGGCGTGTAGTTTATTGAATTAACTACGCGTAGTTAATGATGTAGTAAATGCAGTGTAGTAAATTCGGCCAACCCTGGTCACAAGGCCATATTCGAGCATATGGCGTTACGACGCTTCCGTCATAAGACCATTATGGCCGTATGTCACTTTCGTTTTCTCTGTGAAACTTTTTTTTAGATTAAGCTCACTTTTATTATCATAGTGGCATGGCTTGATAAAAAAAAGTCATAGGGCCATACTTTGAAATATGCGGGCTTATGTCACATGGCCTTATGTCATGGCACCGGATTGATGATTGTATCCACTCCAAATGCCGTAGTTTTCATTCAACCAAAAATTATGGACTCTGGTGGACGATACGCGATGTGTTCACGAACACAATCTTTTTTTTCAAAAAAAAAAAAAAAAAAGATTTCACATTTTGCACGCATTGTTCAGGCGTCAGTAGATTCATGATGAAATGGTTAATCAAAAAAAAAATAAATCACAAAATGGCTGTCAATGAAAACAGTGCTGCCAACTTAAAGTTCCTCTGACAATTCATGCTGGTTGAAAGGTATTGGTATTTTCAGCCGGATTTGATGCATTCGATACTGGGTGGTGTTAAGAGGAGGACTATAGATAGTAGAGGTATTGTCCTGAGAACAATATTGTCTTATCTCGTAAATCATTATTGCCTTGCCCATTTAGAGCTTGTTCCAGAAAACTGGAATCGACTTTCATGTGCGCCTTCAAACTTCTTACATGAAAGTAATTCACAGGGTGAAAAAGCTAAAGACATCTTGCAATATGTTCTCATTATTTCTAACCTAAATCCTTTTCCCTTAAAATAATTAGCTTTTCAACAACTACCATTGTTAAAATTTTAAGCTGTTCCTCTCTCAACCCCATTCATACCCAATAATAATGCACAAATAGGTCCTTTGCTAATTACGATAAGTATTCACACTGTCAACACGCGACGACGACATAGCAAATTTGACTTGGGGGATTAATTATCCATAATTTGTGTTTTCTTTATTGTTTCAAAATGCATTCAACAAATTCGTCCTTTTGTGTTGTTCTAAAATAATAGAGAGGATAATAAATGAGATTGAAATCCTTTTGTTATTTTACATTAACATTATTTGCCAATGCAACAACACCCCCGAACAGAAGATAAATAAAACATGAAGTTTATTTGTCAAATGCACCTGATAATAGAAGATCCTTCAGGACATACAAAGGAAAATAAACATATATGTGTTTGTGTGTTTGTGTGTGCTTTAATACCTACCAACTTTATAAAATCCCCTCTTTACTCTTTAAGAAATCGAATTTTAAAAGATGTCAGAATTTTCTAAGGAAGGGTATTCTAATGTGTTTACTCCTGAAAGAAGCAACAAAAAAAAAAAATGGAAGAAAACTAGGTGCAAAAAAAGAAGAGAGAAAACAAAAGGGGAAACATACAATAGAAACTTCACTTATCCTAGACCAACTACATTTTCCTTGAGGACTTTCACGAAGTGTGGGAGACAAAAGAATATCCTTCTAAAGAAAGAAAAGAAGTGGGATGAGGATAGAAAGGTTTTTCTTATTTTCGAAAGACGTGCTTCTTTGCAAATTTGAATGTGAAACGCAAGCACCAAGGCGGAAGGCGAAAGGCAGCAGGCGTAAGGCGACGCGACATAACGGAGTTGCTCACGACTCACGAAGCACAAAAAGAATTACATGGTGCATTCACAATGGAGCTGTCTCGTTACTTCGAAAGATTCAGTTCAGGATTCGCATGTGTAACTTTTGTGTTCACTATTCATTGCCAATAGTATGGAGGGAGTTGTAGGATGCTTGGATGCAAAAGGAGAAGAGTCTTTCTTTACCAAACAAGTTGAACAAGAACATGACTACGACTACGAAAGCGACAGCGACAACGTCGTCGTCGTGTCGTGTCGTCGTCATCAGTGAAAGAACATTGACAACGACGACAATGGAAGTGTGAAATTGACATGAGAACTTGTGACGCGCTTGTGTTCCTTGAAGGACGTAACTCTCTGAATCCTTTAACAAAGCCAGCAAAACTAGGAGGTGTTTAAAAATTTAGATATTTGGGTCAAATTATATGCAATGATGAGCAGAAGGTTTTGTTTTTAATGAGGATTTTCTAGATACCGCCAATAGAGTGGGTGTGTGTGTGTGTGTGTTTTACCTTTTTTAATAGAAAAATAATCAATATTTACCTCTCGCCATTTTTTTAAAGATAGGTGAGAAAAGTCTTGAAGGAAAAGTTTTACATACAAATTTTAAAGTCTTACTCTTTCCTAATGGAAAAGAATTTGAGTGAAGTATAGACTTTAGCGAAAATTCCTCGGCTGTGGATCTGACAACTTTGCTTTAGAGTGCATGTATTTTTGAAGAAAAACAAATTTCCACACTTTTGGCTTGTTTATAAGTTCTACACACATTATGGCGAAGTAGAAAATATTTTTTGAAATGAGTTTATAATTGATTTCATAAATTGGGAGAACCTGCTACGCTTATATTTCAGAAAACGAAATTTGACCTGTCAAATTTTAAACAACAGCTTGAAGTTGGTAACATTTCGTTTGTGTCAGTGATGTTTGATAAACTAAAGAACTGTGTTGACAAAACATGTTAATTCTGTTCGATTATAAGTTTTCTAGCAAGTGTGCCAAATTACCTTAGGGGGACATTATAGGCCACTATCCCCTATATTGTCCATATATAATGAACCAACAAATGGTGAAAATTGAATTTTACCTTAAATTTTTAAAAGTATGTCTTTTGTTCTTTTATGAAAAGTGGGCGTAATCCACGCCTTAAATTCAAACATATCTTTTCATACACAAGCTTCTTAGTTTCGACTAAGAAACGCACAAATTTGGACTTGTGACTTCATTACAAGAACCTTTTATTTCCAAAAATAAGTTTCATACAGTTTCTAATGAAAATTGGACGTCAGCCATGCCCAAACTGAAGTATTTTTGTTAAATTTCGAGAAAAATGTACCTATAGTTTGCTTGTGCGAAATTTAAACGTTGTACTTCGTAACTGTACACAAAACACAATTTAATTTTGCTAAATATAGGTTGTTGAACAAAAATGGCGATTGTGGGCTTGTTTGTGTGCGGATTCCACCGGTTCAAGAACTATAAGCCTTACTCTTAAACCAAAGATTATGTATACCAAATTTCAGCTAGCATACAAATATGCCGATGAAGGTGAGTTTTACGTTCCACAGCTTTTTTTGACAAATGTCACAATTCTTCACATAATTCAAGTTTTGCTCATGCGGTTGCTCATAGCGAAATCAAAAATAAGTTCCACCAAAAAGTTGCCACATCATTTTATGAAATCTCTTTAATTTTTCACGCGTTGTCACACATTGGTAAATTATAAATTTGGCGTGAAAAGTTTGTGGAATGTATTTTATTTTTCCTTTCGTTGGAGGTAAGTTGTACTAGGACTTAGTCACAAAAAACAAGTGACGTTTACTAACGCAGTTATGATACACACTTAAAAATTTAAAATCAAGTCGCAAAATTTATTTATCTGACTGTGAACCGTTTGTGGAACATGTATATGCAAATTGACAAAATAAGCTTCAATTGATTTTGATAAAATTAACTGATTGCATTTACGTGTGTTCTATATTAAAAGTCTTGTATCTGGTGGCTTTCAGTGAAATACAAAACAAATACGTTCCACAAAATTTTCCCACTGTTTTTAATTTTGAAATGTCCACCTGTTAGTAAAAAAGTATACTAAAAGTATACTAGCGTGGACGCATGTTACATTGTTGTCAGAAATGCTGTTCAAAAACATATGTTATGAAACGTAAAGCTGTCAAATCCACGTTGATATTTAACAGTACATTTTCATTTTCATTTTGAATTGTGTAGGTACATAGTTTAAATCGTCGAGAATTTAGATGTGAAAGATGTTTGAATCTTTCTTGAGTTGAAGGATCTGCAGTAAATCCAAAATTAATACGTTCCACAATATATTCCACACCTTTTTTTAATTTCTTAATATGCAATCTCTTAAAAAAAACTTCAAGGACGTTTAAGAATTTGATAGCTGTCACAATATTTTTTATTTGAAAAATAAATCTGTGGAAGGCAATGAATGGTGTGAAATTCACACCAACAAATTCTTATGAAATTTTCATTTCAAAAGTACCTTTAATTAATATAATTGGTAATTATTAAATTTTATACAAAAACAAAAATATAAAGGTTTTATTGAATTTGTATTATCAAAAAAAATAGTTTTAATAACCATACGAAAAAAAGTAAATAACTATATTGAACAGATTTTTTTCAGTGCAATTCACATGAACCTGTCAAAGGATACAAACTCACATACATATAGTTTATTTGAAACGAATATTTTATATGTAACATAATTGGAATTTATAATATTAAATTAATTCGATTTATAAATTCGCTGAAATGCTTGTGGAAAATATTGGATAAATTCCGGAAAATTGTAAACTGTTAACTTTGCTCCTTAATAACTTCCTGTAATAGGTCCAATTAGTTATACATCACGCAATTCCCCAGCAATTTCCTCAATTGTGTGTCACAATGAAAATGTAATAATCAACGTGGTAAATATAGGATTTAAAACAGTAGTTCGGAAAGATGTCAATGCAACGCATGCTTCAGCTTAATTATCCTTGCGTATTTTTTTTCCTATACTCTCACGAATTCCACTTTCTCTGGGCCGAAGGGTCCACATAGCGGAAATATTCTGCCGTGTGATGTACACAAAGTATAAGGTGCACTTCATGATTCTCACGTTCTCATTAAATACCGCCATCGCCATGTAACGGAATAGCCATGCTCTCAATAGCATTGCTATAATTATTCATGTGAAATCGAAGGACAACCCACACGATCCATTCGCGTTTCGGTTTCGGAACCGCAATGGAGGTTGATTCCATTCTGCCATGCTGCCTTCATGTTCTCGTGTTCATAGTCGGATTAAGTTACATCAACCGAAAACTAACAGACACTAGTAAGCATAGCTATTTAATTACCAACCATTGGACTGATTTAATGAAAAGTTCAACTTCAGGAGCGATAGTCCTTCGTCAGCAAGCTAGTGGTTATACTTGTATACGAAGAGTTGTCAAAGCAGTTGGGGGCAGCAGTAGGTCATTTAATATCTCGAAGCGTAGAACGTCCACGTCCATGTTCAGTTTGTTCGAAAGGTTTATTGCATTCACTGTGCAAATCCATATTTAGAAGCTGCAAATGATTGCACAGCAGATTGAAGCTTAAAATAGACTTTTAAAGTAGGTGGTTTAAACAAAATAAATTTCACCAGCTTCACATTTTGATGCAGATTTAATTTCTTGAAGTTCAAGGTAGGTACTGCCTTACGTGCATTTCGCTGGGTACAATTATGTAGTGTTACACCGACATATTTAAAGGACTATATTCACATGAAAGCAACCAACGAAAACGAATGAACGATTATTCACCTATTTTGACGTTTCATTCAAATGAAATTTATTTTATTCGTTGCGAACAACGAACGTCATATCCGTATATCGAAATTGAAAAGAAAGATTTTAAGGTAAGTCGTGAGCGAATAATTTATTCGTTGTGATGTGGATGGTATGTGGAACGCGAATAGACTTTGACAGTTTGCGTTGAACAGTTTATTTAATGCAATTTTATTCATCTAAACAATAAAAATTACCTGTTTTATAATATTAACATATTTTTTATTCAATCTCTATCGATTGGTGTAGTTTAAGCTAAGAAATAAGCTATATAAGTGCCTAAAATATGCCTAAAAATGTGCCTAAATTTGTAAGATAATTCGTCCATTCGTTGGTCGCTCTCGTGTGAACACTTCTTTACTGTCATTTCAATGAGTCTTAAACCATTTAAATTCAGCGAGACTCGAGACTACAGATCTTCGAGTATTTTTCTGTCATCGTGGCATTTTGTATATTAGGTGCTGAATGAGTTCTGATCGATTTGAAATTGATGAAACACGGATTAAGACAAACCTCATTTTTGAAGGAGCGAAGGGGGAGATTTCCGACTACTTGGAGTGCGAGATTAGAGATGACAGGCTAGAGGTTGAACCGGCTGGAAAGGTGAATTAAGCATGGCATAGAATCGCCAAGATCTAGTTGAGCCATCATAAGTAAGTAAGTTAGACAACCAATTAGATCAGATAAAGGTTGGCTCTCAGGCAACGAGGAGTTCTAAAAACCTATGTGGATGTCCAGGGAGCATCAGTGGCAAAAGTAAGATATTATGCAGCTGAAGTCACCGAAGAATTCCAAATCACTGTTGTTTAATTCAAAAATGGTGAAATTCTTCCAAACTTTATTTTGGTGTCGTATCCAATAGCTTTGATAAAATGTCAGAACATGAATATTTGAAGAATAAACATTTCAACGAAAATTTATCAATGATGCATGGAAATGGTGTGGAGTCACACTGTTGTTTGCAACATGCTGAGAATCTGATGCTGCTCCATGGAACTAACCAACCATCCAACCAACAAAGCACCCCAAACGCTTGTATATACTAACCAAGAACCCCACGGGTGGTTCTGGATTTGGTTCTGGTTCTGTATATGGACGACAACACGAACACAATGTTCACTAAATATCCTGTGAATGCGGTCAGCACAATGTAACCCAATTGGAACGCATTCGAAATGTGTGAAAATTGTTTTTCTGTCATAGTGCGGCGAACGCGGCAGGCGATGTGATGCTGATGCGATGGGAGTTGCAGTTATATTTTATTTTCCATCCCCATCTGCGTGCCCACACCCACACTCTCATTCACTTTCCTAGATCCTTAGGCAAGTAAAAAGGACTATTGAAAAGGGATTCATCTGGCGTCACGATAGCGACGGACTATGATGGCGGTGTGGCAGCATGCACAGCAAGGGTCCAGAGTAAGAGGATGCGAATTTACACAGTAAAATGTAAAATCTGAGTGAATTTTACCAAACCAAACGAGATATACGGTAATTGGGTCATTATATGCGTTTTCAAGTCGATGTACGAGTGCGGTTATAATTGCCTGCATTACCGTTGAGTGCAACCATGATGGTGGACTACCAAGCACAACTGGATATTAGATGTGACTATGATGATGATGAGGATGGTGATGCTGCTGCTGCAGCAATTGTGATATGAAATTTAATTAGAGCACACTGAAGGCGGTCTTTAGTTTCGAACATTTATATGAAAATTTAGTTTTCAAAAAAAAAAAAAAAACATTGATTCGACTTCATTCAGATACGTACGTTTTAATTGCTGATTTAAGTTTTAATGTGTAAGGATTGTTACGTTGGAATCAATCGGTTTTGTTTGTAATCAGAATCAATGTGGAGAGGTTTCACTGTTTGCGCAACTGAAAGAGCATTAAATTTTAACTTCAATAAAATTTTGTCTTACTTAAAATATTCAATTTAAGAAGACACATTACTAAGACATTTTTAAGTCAGAAAAAAAGTATCCCAAGCACTGCTTAGTCTTTTTGTGGAAGTGGAACTAATACCACGTGTTCTCCAAATGAACTCCAAGCTGACTACTTTTCGTACCTCAACGGGGTAGTCTTCCGATGATTTCCTGGTGACAGCCCTGATCAGTTCTTTATTTAAGTACACCCACCTATAAATTTGAACATGATACAATGTTTTAAGCAGTCTGTTGACTTTTTTGGCCAGGAAACACCATAACGAAGGTAGAATGAGATTTTCGCAAAATTAAACAATTTGCCTCAAGCTTAATGAGGAGTCAACACGAATTCCTGTCATTCCTGGTCTTTCCGCAAACACCCTAGATTTTGTCTAACCTCTCGTTTCTCGTCCTGATAAGATAGTCTTCACGCCAACATTTTTTCTTCGAGATCTGTAACTGTTGTTTACTATGATTCCTTGGTAGTTTCATAGATTCTAGAACTCTTTTCCCGTCAGTAGAAAAGGGACATAAATTCATGGTTCGATTGAGTTTTAAAGAAGCTAATCAAGGTGAGGGGAAGTTTCCCACTTTTCTGAAAAAAACTGGAAATGTTCGAACCGACTAGAAAGAAGTAAATTTCAATCAACAAATACAAGATTGTCCCAAGCCAAACTCCACTTCTTCGTCGATTCCGGCACTATTGCCGTGGACACTACGTACTACATATTTATATTTATGACTCGTCCAGTTCTTGCGAGTGTAAATGGTTTTATGGGACAAATCTTCGTTTGCACTAATTAAATTGGAGGAGTACCTAAACGCATCTGGATATACACAAATCCACAGGTTCAGGTTCACCATTGTTTTAAAAAGCCGCGCTGGCAAAATACTGAGTAAGCTTTTCCGTCTTTCCCATTCTACAGGCATCTTTCCGAGTTGATGAATTTTCATTCTCCTCAACCTACTAACAAAAAGAATTCACGTCCCTTCTACCCTAAATGTCATGAAAACGCTGCTTAACTATCAGGTCATGACGTATCTTTAGTTTTTGAGCAAAGACCGGCCACTGCCAAGCCAACCTTAGGGTTTATGTCACCGAAAAGTATAGTTTTGTAGAAACTAAAATTATATCACTGGATACTTCAAAACTTCAGATTTACTGCTTAGTAAATATTATATAGGGACCCATTCTTTAGCCGCACTGAACGAATGTGGAGTGCCTTTCAAACAGGGATTTCTCTTGGAACTTAAACTGAGGTTGAGGATTAAAAACTTAACTGTAAAAAAAGTACGCCATTTTATTTCTTGGGTAGTTTTAAATTTATGAGAATAAATTTGTAAAAACATATGGAGCGGTTTTTGAGAAACAAAGTTTTTTAAGAAAAACTTTTTGAAAACATTTTTCAAGAAAAATTCAAAAACGCTAATTCATAGTTATTCAGCAAATACTTTGTTATTTATTTTAATATTGGTATGCAATATTAATGAAGCTACCGACACCTATATATGTGTGAAATTTCGGAAAAATCAGTTGAGCCGTTTTCGAGATAGTCGAAAGCGAAAAAAACGGTCCTATGGAAAGTTCGCGTTTTTAGTCATTTAAAAAAATATTTCAGCCATATGATTGGCCGTACCTAAAAAGCTTCACTGATGTTTTTAAATCAAAATCGTAAGCGCCGTTTTCGTTAAGCGTTAACGTAACGTGACGACAGACAGATAGACAGACATACAGAATTTTTAGACCATCCTTTTTCGTCTTCACTACAATCGTAATGTCATGTTTGCATAACTTGCCTTATAGTATATATAAACGCAAAAACAGCACAATAAAAAAAATACATGTCCCTTAACAAGTCGTTTAGGCACCTACGGGAAAAGTAAATTCCAAGTTCCGTGGAATCCTCTGCCAAATTAAGCAGATGATTTTTATTTCACGGAAACCCAATTTCATTTGTAGGCGTTTATCAGTCAAGCAAAGCTTGTCAGCTGTAGTAAATTTAACTTGGAAAATCATCATTGAGTTCTTCCGACATCCAATAATAAAATCATTTCTTCCAAGAGCTTTTTAGAGACATTTTTGTTAACGCTGCAGGCTAACCGTGTTAAAATATTGTTCCTTTTCTTTTGAAGGATTGGTTTTATTTTTATTTTTATTTTTATTTTTATTTTTATTTTCATTTTTATTTTTCCCTGGAAGAAAATCGCACTAGCGAAGGATGGGGATGTTTTTGCAACCTGTACCTGTGGGTTTAAGATTGTCAACCAATTCTGTGGTAAAATTGTGATTTAATTTCAATATAGGTATCTACGAGGAAAACATGGTTAACTAACGACTACTATCATCATCAAATTATCGAGGGAATTTTTTTTATTTTAAATAAGAATTGTGGTTCAAAATATACTTTCTTTTGAGGGAGTTTTGATGGATTTTTATTTTGAAAGGTGAATCTTGGGGATGTTGTATGCACACAGTTCTCTTTTCTTGCTTACAAGTAATGGCTATAATGACTGCCGAGGCCGGTACGAATCCACCACAAAATGCATAGATAACGATGTATGTGTATTTACACGAGTATGTCGCGCTGTTCTGCGTTGCCAGCAGAAAACAATATAATACAAAAGTACAGTATACGCTCGATATAGTGAACTAATAAAAACCGTGCCTTTTCACTGGAGTTTTTAAATTTTTATCAAATAAATACAAATTTTTTTTTATTAATTCAACTGTTTAAAGAAGAACAAAACAGCCATCACTTGCGATAAAGTCATACCTACTTCCATTAATTGTTTCCAAAATTGAAATACACTGGCGTATTGCAAGAGACAAATTTTTCATTGAATATCGCCCAAAAAGAATTTTGTTCACCATAGTGAGATTCTCATAGTTCACTATTTAGAGTATACTCGGTGTTTAAATTTGGTGGTTCAGTATATTGGATAGTTCACAATATCGTGCGTCTACTGTATTCTGATTTTTCGGCCCAATTTGGAGTCCGCACCGATGGCGATGATCAGTCAGTGAACAAACGGAGATATTAATGGTCCTGAACTTTGAGCTCCTGAGTTAGATGGGTCTTGTACGGGTGTATGCCCAAGTCCCGACGCGAAATTCACCAGTTTGATGCAAACGGACGAGTGGTTGATGTGCACAGCGAGGAAACGACTGTATCGGGATCTGTTGTACAAAGGACCAGAGAGACACTATACAAGACTCAAATCATCCCAGTCCTGCTATTTGGGGCAGAAGCGTAGACACTGACACAACAGGCTGAGGTTCTTTGAGAGAAAGATTTTTCGGACGATCTTCGGTCAATGGAGTATGGAGGAGAAGATTCAATGACGAACTGTACGGGCTATACAGCGACATTGACCAGCTCAAAAAGCTGAAAATACAGCTCAGCTTGACGAGTCTTCAATTCTAACCCGAAGGACCGACGCAGTTCTGAAAGACCCCATCTAAGGTGGCACGATCTAGTGGAGAATGACCTCAACGATCTTGCTGAGCACAACTCTGGCTAGGGACCGTCCTAGCTGGCGAAGTTTGTTGGCTGAGGCCGTGGTCCACAATGGACTGTCTTCGCCATCTTAAGTAAGTAAGTAAGGGTTCTGATGCACACGGACTGCAAGTTGAGATGTTCTCGGCGTATCTTCGTTTGACGTAGGAATGTTGACTGATTGATTTACATAACAAGAGGAAATTAATTGCTGAAAATTCAAGCATTCAATCAAATCAATCTTTCGTACAAGGACAAAAATTGCCTGATAAAAAGATTGAATTAAAAAACCTCAATGTGAATAAATTTTCTTTGCAACTGTTTCATTCATTAATCAGTTATTTATTTGATTTTGATTTTCAAACAAATATTCGAATTTATATTGACGACTGGTGGACTCGACGGCGTGTGTTTATATCTTTGCTTAAAAAAGTATCTAAAAGTAATCAAAACGATAAATTACTTTCTTGATTTCCTATCAGATAAATTGATTTCCACCATTTTGCTGCTTGCTCTGCTCACAATCACAACAAAAATACATCACTTTACCTTTCAGCTGAAGTTTAAATAATATTGCTTCTCCCAATCCCAATCCCATTCTCCATTCTCATCACATCCTCAATCAAATTTAAGTTTATTATCTAAAAAAAAAAAAAAAAGCCAATAAACCATCCTCGCTGTTAAGAGAAATCGTGTTTACTTTTCATGAGACATATAAAAACGTCCCTAACATAAGATTTAAGCCAAAACTCAACATCGCTTGCACAAGGAATCACTCATTGAACAGGAACCTTTTTAGCTAAATTGCCAGCCATTATAGGTACTCAGCTTCTTTTTTCGGATCCTTTTGTAGAATCTTAAACGCCTTCCTGGAAATCGAGAGAGTCGACTTTTACTCTGATTAACTAAGCAAGAAGTCATGAATCGTGGTTCCTTCCATATACCATATTCTTTAGGAAGCTGATTTGCTATAAAATAAAATTAAAAGAAAGCAAGCAAAAAAAAAAAATAAAGGATGTTCGCACGATTGAACGTAGATATACACTCGAAAGGATGAGTGCTTTAGAACTTAGAAGAGAACTTTTATTTTCAATCATAAATTTAAAATGCCATCCTTCAGAATTGGTAACATAAACCGCCGCCGCCACCACCATCAAAACAGAGACGACAGCTAAACTTGAAGACACACCTGACACACCAAGGAGGCGCCTCCAACTAAAAAAAAAAGAAGAAAAAAAGTACTCCACGTGTTTTTTCCATTGAATATATTTTGACAGGCGTTTCAGGAGTGAGTGTAGAGGCAAAAAAAAAAGGAAATCATCAAAAGCTACCACAAAGATCCTTACACGTAATAAATTTCTCTTGAACATCCTGCCTACTGCTTGCTGCCTACTACTTGACTGACTTATTGTAGACGCGAAAGAAGCAAAAATCCCGAAAAATGTTTACTCGTTTTCATCCAACCGTAATTTATTTATAGATTCTTATTTTTTTGTTCGTCCTTAAATATACACAAAACTCGGGCACAGTGTATAGTAGAACACACAGTTATCTGATCCGTGCCTGTAATCCGTTATTCAAAAAGCGTATTCCCCAAGGGATACAACTGATAAGAAAAAAAAAATAAAATAAAACAGAATCAAATATTAAGGACATCATGCCTCGAAAGCATTATTTCATGCGGAAAAATTACCTCAAACCTTTTGATCATTCTAATTAAGTAACATCATTCAATTTTTCTTGACACTCTTCCTTGACGAAGAAAAAAAAAACAACAACAAAATTAAGGAGAGATGAGAAGACACAGGATCAAAAGTTAACTTTTTTTTCTTTCGAGTACCAGCCCTTCACATCACAGGCGGGGGTAAGTAAACTTACAAAACAAACCCACAGGACTAATTGAAAGAGGATGCTTTTGACAACTTCTTTGGGTTTTTATTATACGAGGCACACCAAGGAATGATGATTGCGGGAGCAAGAAAATAAAGTATCTTCTTTCGTCCTTTGGCTGAAGAAATGTTGTTGGGAGGCCAGACACGATGAATTAAAAGATGAAGAAACTTTAACTTTTTGTTTCTGTCCTTATTTTCAGCCTACAATGTCAGGGTGAACCAACATAATCATAATCAGAATCACACTATCAACCAAAACCACCATCATCAACTACCTACCACACCCAGCACCACCGATACCTATACGATTCAACATCTACAACAAGAGAATATCACTTCTCTTTAGCCGCAAGCAGACATTAAAGTTTAATCAAAAGCAAACGGAATACGGAATACGGAAGACAAGAGGATGTATAGCACTTGTCCTTGTGGCCCACACATACACCCGCATTATATCCCATCAAAGCAACACAAAGATAAAAATAAAGCAACCAGTGTACAACAGTGCGGCAGGAGATTGACATTAGCAAGATGAGTGTGAACTTTGCAAGCAAGCAAATGGTTTTGAATGCAAAATGCATTAAACTTTGGGTTTGGGTTGTTGCAAAGTGGGTATGGCAGTGCGAAGGACAGGGTTGTTATATATGCACTTAGTCTGTTAGCAATTTATTAGAAATTGAAAATCTATTCACGATTAAATATCTTTTTATTTTAAATACAAAAATTCGGAATTCAGGCATTTTTTTGGCGATTTATATATTTCGGGTGAACAAAAAACTGTAAATCCAGGGCAGAATATTTCGTGAGACCTTTGAATTTACCTGACAACAATAATGATGATATACTACTACTAGGTACTCACTCCATTTTTTACATATATATTTTTATAATAATTTCATGAAACATGTTTTTCTGATTGTGAACTTCATCAATGGCGGCGCTAGTTATCTTATCTACTTTACATTAAATGTCTTCCATTGTTGTTTTTGCTTCCCATGGCAATCTAGACAAAACCGCACTCCAATAACTCTCCACTCAACAAAAATTACTCCAATGACTCTCCAATCAAGTGTTTGTGAACTTGGTCCATAAATTTCACACCTAACGTTTTGGTTACTAAGAGAATTATGGATTATAAAGGGTGTTTTTTTCAGACGTGTGGTTTTCAAAAAGAAATAAAACGCATATAATTTAATGCTATGGCCAAGAATATAGCTTTATTATAAAGATAAAGGTTTGCTATTATGTTTTAAAAATGATTTCGGCCAAGTGGCCGGGAGATTATGCCGACCGAAAGATGTATTACGAAAGATGTATTATTGACCACTTTGGATTGAATTCTATAGTCGGAAAAGATATAAATCTGTTTTCCGTCGGCTTTTTTGGTCACAATAAATATAATAATGAAAAAAAAAGTGTACATTTACTTTTCCCAACGGTTCGGCAAGGGTTGTTGCCTTCTTCAGGAGAAGTTGTATTATGCCGACCGAATATTGGAATGAATTGGAACCATTATTTTGGTAATAAATTTGCATTATTTGCAAACGTTGTTCAGGAGTAAGTCTATTAATTTTGAAATGGCAAACCAAACTGAGCATACATCAAGTGACAGCTCTCAAAAAGACTAACTTCGAAAAAAGTATTGCCAGATTGAAAACCACACGTCTAAAAAAAACACCCTGTCATCTATGGCCACATATAATAATAAACACCTTACAGTACTTGTACTTCTTCACTCAAAAACGCGAGAGGGTCACTTTTTTTCGAGGCAAAAAAAGATGCGAGGAAAGTGTTGAATTGATTTAAAGTAGAAACGGATAGAAAGATGTGAAAGGTTTCAGTGAATACCTATATGTATGAATATCATGTTCCAAGATCTCGTTTAAATCTGGCCAGGTTTTAACTTATACAAAAACTACTATCAAGAAAATAAAATATGTTTAGATACAAGAATTGACACTTGAATAAAAAATTCTTAAGCCGTAACTGCAAAAGTAAAAATATTAATAAAAGTTATAATAGAAACTAGAATTGCATGTTTAATATATTAAAAAAAAAATTATAACAACACTGACAATCCAAAAGGTGTTAAGTTAAAGTTGAGAAAACTACACCAAGAGAAAACGTGTCAGGAATCTATATACCTGGCCACTTTCTAGTTTGACACGAAGCAATTACTCATACATAAATTGACGATAAGTTTGTACAATTTAAAGTTATGACAACATGCCTAACATAGACATTTTGTATTAAGAAGATGCGATGTTTATTTTAGTCTTTTTATGGCGTTGAAAGCCTCATGTATAAAATTAATTTCAGTGTCTATTTTTTCTCAGTTTTGCAGTCACTCATAGGCTAAATATTAAATATCTTAAAGTATTTAAATATAAACTAGTGCCCACTGTTGTTGTAAGTTAATTCACTTAAAACTTAAAAAATAAAAATAAAATATAATTTACATCTTTGGAAAAGCACTAATTATACTAATAATAACAATTTTTCTTAACCAATATCACAAATCACAATGACGCAGTGAGGTGGAAAGTCTGAAACTCAGCTCCAAAAATATGTGGACTGGGTCGACTTCTAATCCTGGTCAATTTCTCACCAAATTTGTATGCAATATATGTTTTTTTTTTGTTTTGTTTTTACCATCCATTAGGTTTCATTTGGCTGGCAAAAATCATCAAAATCGGTCCATAAACATAGAAATTAAAATGCCCGAGCAGCCATACAAGAAATATTTGATTGGAGGTTTTGTGGGAACTTAAATATTTTTTATACTTGCTCTATAGGGCAAGTATTGGTTTCGTGCAGAAAAAAAAATTACGATGATAGGGAAGCCCAAAAAAGTGGTTTTCGCCATACCGTCCGTCGGTCTGTCTGTGCGGATGTGCGGATGTGCGGATGTGCGGATGTGCGTCTGTGCGCTTTTTCACGTCATGCTACAGTCTAAACCGCTTGACGGATTTTCTTCAAACTTGATATATAGTAGTTTGAAGAAAAACGGTTGTCGAGGTTTTTTTTTATTTCGTTTCAGCCCGGCTCAAACTGGTACCTTTCTAATAACGGTTTTTTTCAATTTGGATTTTCTCGAAAACGGCTCTAACGATTTCGATTAAACTCAAAATTTAGCTTACTTTAAGCATTTATAACAAAACTGCGTTTTTCGTTTTTGGCTCAAATATTGCGGGTGGCAATGGTACAGTGGATGAAGTGCTTGGTTGCTAACCTAAGAGTTGTGGGTTCGAGCCCCAGCCTGGGCAGCAACTTTTCAATATCCCCCCAGTTTCAACTGAACGCCACCCGTGGGATTTTCTTGAGATAAATATCACCTATTTCTCAATCCATTGTACCAACAAAAAATCTTTCCTATCTTTCTATTCCTTCTAACTATTGCCGAGCAGTTTGCATTCAAAAAAGACCTTAGGTCTTACAGGCATATAGTTAAAATTATTATATTATTAATCTATATATATAAAAAGTAAACTTTATTTTGTTGGTCGCCGATTCACGGCCTAACCCGTCTACCAATTTCAGCCAAACTTTCACACATCTTTGGTATTGGTCTATATACGAATTCGGTGAAGTTTGGTTGAAATCGGTATGTGTGTGTTGTGCGTGCGTGAAAAATAAACTTGAAGCTCACTTAGCAAAACTCAAAAATGATTTATTTGAAATATAAATCAGTCATCGTCAGAATTTTAAAATATTGAATTTTTGTTTTTAGTTTTGAAGTCAAAAATATAAACATTTGTTGTTGCTTTTGCTATTTTTTTTTGTGTTTTTGTATGGTTTCGCGCGGTGTATTCAAATACACAAAAACAATATTGTGAAGTATGCAAGAAAGAAGAATTGGCAATTTTGTATGGATCGTGGGCGGCCAAGAACGATATTGTTATTTATTGATTTGAATTACATAGTTATACTATTACTTTCTAAAAGTTTTATGACTGCATTAAACTTCTAAATTTTATAAAATGCATTTTTGTTTTTGAATGCTTCATACAATTTCACTTAGTATTCTGTCCATAGAAAAACTCATTCCTGAATTTAAAAACTTTAATTTGAGACTTATTTTGTCAATGGCCTCGAGCCCTAAAAACTGCCAATACTCATTTGATTTTCGAAAAAAATGTAGTCGTGACGTTATGTATGTATGTATGTATGTATATGTATGTATAATACTTATGGGTCATGGTGAAGCCTGGTCGTTATATTTTGAGTAATGGTTTATAGGAAACTGGAAGAGTTTTTTTGGTTGCCCAATAGATGTTGCATGATTGGATTTGTGTCCAAGCGATGATGTTGTTTCGATGTGGTAAGGAGTCTTTTGGTTACCTGCACATTTAATAATAAAGCAATAATGTTACAATGGTTGTTTTTCTATTTTTTTTTTTTCATGGAATGGCAATTGTATGCGCGTTTACTGTTAGGGGGTAATTAGAGTTTCTAAAAACATCAAAATCACGATTTTTGGGTGTATGGCGTATGAGCACTTTTTTGTATTGGTTTTTAAATAAACACATGTACCTACATACATACATATACGTAAATTAATGGCATTTCTTTAAGACCTCAAAGTAAAAGAATTGTTTGAAAATGTGCCAATGATATACTCGTACGTAAGATTTTATAGATGCGGCAATTTTGAAGAAGCAGTGATCCTGCAGACTTTAACTCTCTGACCTTATGTTCTCGCGAAATTTCTTAACATGTGATAAAATTAAAGCCAAACATATATGTAAGACAAAAAAAAAACACCAAACATAATTTCTTAGATATACTGACGACTTTATATAGTGCATCCCAGCCAACATGAATGTTTTTATTTGCATCTTTTATTGGTTAATGTTCCTGGAAGTACATCTTTTTTAAGAATCTGCTCAAATTGAATCGAGAACAAAAAAATGCATATGATACCATAATTCAAGCTCTACAAAACGAAAGCGGAGGAATGTTTTTTCAGATGCGCCAGGACCGCCTGGGACATCTGAAAAAACATTCCTGGAAAAACACTGGAAAAACATTTTTGATTTCCTTGCTTTTAGCGACTAAAAGATCACAGAACAATATAGCATTTGGCACTTGCACCATCTGGAATAGCTGCCACATTATTGGATGGTGGTCGTACAGCGCATTCTGCACTTAAATTAACATTGAATATGCAAATTAATGAAAATCCAACGTGTAACATTTCTAAAAATTCTGGAATGGGAAGAGTTTTGCAAAAATGCCAATTATAATAGTGTGGGATGAATGTACAATGGCACACATAAGAGATCGGTAGAAGCTTTAGATAGGACTTTGAAAGATTTACGTAATAATCAAGAAATATTCGGTTGCGCTCTGATATTGATTTCCGTCAAACGCTGCCAGTGATTTCCAGTTCAACTCCAGCAGATGAATTAAAGGCATGTTGGAAGTCATCCAGTTTATGGAGAAATGTTCAAACACTCACTTTAACAATGAATGTAAGAGTACAATTACTAAATGACCCATCGGCTGACGAATTTTCTAGACAACTACTGTCGATAGGAAATGGACAAATTCCTATTGATGCTACTACTGGATTAATCACTTTGTCAGATAAATTTCGTAATTTCGTGCAAACAAAATAACAATTGGTTTCAAGTGTTTTTCTAAACATTGCGCAAAATTATCGAAATCACAATTTTTTAGCTGAAAGAACAATACTAGCAGCCAAAAATGACTACGTCGGTCAATTAAATGCGGATATTTTAAGTGATGTACCTGGTGAGATTGTGATGTATCAATCAGGTCACAAATCAAGTTGACGCTGTCAATTATCCAACGGAATTTCTGAATTACTTTGCTTTGCCTGGACTGCCGCCTCATCGTTTAAATTTGAAAGTTGGTGCACCTATTATTCTTCCACCTCGATTGTGCAACGGAACAAGATAAGCAGTCAAAAATGTCATGAATAATCTTATTGAAGCAACTATTTTAAAAGGAAAATTTATAGGTGAAGGTGTATTGATGCCGCGTATTCCAATGATTCCGCCAGATTAACTTTTTGACTTCAAACGATTGCGATTTCCAATACGTCTTTTTTTTCGCTATGATAATAAATAAGGCGCAAGGACAATCTTTGGAATTCTCCCACGGACAATTGTATGTATCATGTTTATGTGTAGAAAAGCCATCAGTTATGTTTATTTATACCACAACTCCGGGCAAAACAAAAAATGTAGTTAACGAAAAGGCTGCGATAGTAAAATAAAAAGAAGAAGAAATTAAATAAATATAAAAAGAGTATATTTTTCATTCTAATACTAATGTGATCTGCTTAGCGAAGCAGGCACAGGTTCCGTTAACTAAATATTTTTTGCACGACTTAGCTGTTTATAGGGTGAAATGGGCTAAAAGAAAAAAAGTGGTATACGGTTTTAAAAAATCTTATTGTGTTTGATAGGTTTAACGTACTTCAATGCTTGAAGCTTGAAGGATGCTATTTTTAACAAGCTTTTATAAACCGGAGTTCTATTTTGTTTTTGTTTATGTAATACATTCGGGTGTATACTTACTTTTCTCAGTTTATTAAATTAAAAAAAACATCCAGGTTCTCATATTTTAGACAAATTAATTTGACAGTATAAATATAGGTAATTAAGAAGTGAAACTTATGGCTTAATATTCAAAATGCTTATATCTATCATCGTTTTTATCACCCCGCTATCTGCTCGGAAGGGCAGAACAACGTCTGCCGGGACAGCTAGTTATTATTATAAATAGTCATAAGTTCGCATTGGCTTGATTGAATTGACTCAAACTTCGTTCGGCATCATTCTTTATAGTGATCTATTGGATGGTTTTATAAATTTTTCAGTGAAGCGTTTCTAAATGGTAGTTTTAGCCAACTTTTTTTGGTTTTTTCTTATTTGCTCGAAAATGGCTCTAACGATTTTGATTAAACTTTGTGTGTTATATTATTTTAGTGTTTTGAAGAGAACTGCGTTTTTAGTTTTTGGCTAAAAATGCAAATAACGGAGATCTGCTATTAACGGCTTTTTTTTTAAATGGCCATAAGTTGTCAACGGTTGCATCGAATTCACTCAAATTTTGTTTAGTATAGTTTCTTTCAGCTTCCTATCAGATGGCATTAATTTTTTTTCAGTTTCTCTTTTTTAAATGGTGGCTCCTATACAAAGAGCCATTAGATTTTGGCCAATATTTTCGTTTTTTCTAATTTACTCCCCGATTTTTATGAAACTTTGTATGTAACATAATAGAATTAGATAGATTTATTTATTTGTAGCTTAATTTACAAGTATCTTTTCATTTGACAGTGTTTCATTTGTAAGTGATTTAGAACATTTTTATTCTTTACATCTTAAATTTAAGTTCATATAATAAAGTTTAGTGTTAGTTATTTAAGATTAACTTAAGGCTCAAGGGAAAATGCTACAGAGAAAAACCCTTATTTGAAACTTAAAAACTAGTATTGCTTAGTCCCTTTTTTTTAGCAAATTGCAGAGGTTAATTATTTGGAATTGTAAGGTTACTGATAAGCTCATTATCTGAGAAGGAGCAGTTCAAGAAAAATTTCTCTTGTTGTCTGTTAATGAGTTCCTTAATTGTGCATGCATTAGCCTTATCATGGAGTCTATTGGTTGAGAAGTGCCATGGTAATCCAAGCATCATTTTTAATATTTTATTTTGGCATACTTGAAGTTTTTGAATGTGCGACTGAGCACAATCGAACCAAACAGGTGTACCATAGAGTAGTATTGGTTGAAAGATTGTTTTAAATATTAATAATTTATTTTGTTTGCTTAGACTTGAGTTCTTATTTATAAAAGGATATAATATTCTAATTGTCAGGTTGATTTTATTAACTGTGTAAGATATGTGAGGTTTGAAAGTAAGTTTACTGTCTATAAATATGCCGAGGTACTTGCAGTTATTTGACCATTCGATATCAGTACCACAGATTTTGAGTTTTGTGTCCGGTAAGTAACAAGATTTTCTTCGACGTGTGAACCATGTCGCAAGTGTCTTTGTTCCGTTGATTTTAATTTTCCATTTGTGAAAAAAGTTTTCAATAAGAATAATTGCTTCTTGTAATACCGTGAAGACATTTTGAAATAAAACGCCGGAAGCTATCAAAGCGGTATCGTCAGCAAACATTGCTATACTAACATTTGGGATGGAAATCCGAAGATCAGACAGATAAATATTGAATAATATTGGGGCCAAAACCGATCCTTGCGGAACGCCTGCTGGTACTTCGTATAATGAGGATTTTGTGTTTCCCAAGTGGACTGCGAATTTCCTGTCTTCGAGAAAACTTTTAATAAGTTTTATTATATGTATCGGAAAATTGAGTTTGGCAAGTTTGAAAATAAGAGCGTCGTGCCAGACTGTGTCAAAAGCTTTTTCGATGTCCAAAAGGACCATTCCTGTAGATTTTTTGTCCCGAAGGTTTTGTTTTAATGAATTTTTAATTCTAACTACTTGGTGTATAGTGGAATGATTAGGTCTAAAACCAAACTGATAATCTGGATAGATATTTAAGTCATCGACAAGGCATTGAATTTTTTCTTTAACAATTTTTTCTAAAATTTTGCTCAGAGAATTAAGTAGGCTTATGGGTCTATAGCTTAGTGGATTTTCGCGTGGTTTTCCTGGTTTAGCGATTGGTATAACTTTTGCTACTTTCCAACTGCTGGGAAAGTAGCTTAGTTTGATGCACGAATTTAGAAGGACGGTAAGGAATCTTATACCCTTGTCTGGAAGTCTTTTCAGGAGAGTATTGTTGATGTTGTCAATACCTGGAGATTTTTTGGAAATTGATGCTTTTATGAATTGCTTCACCTTTTTTTTGCTGGTAAAGCAATTTGGGTTCATTGTTGCCTCTCTACTTGGTAGTTCTAAAAGAATATCTTGGATCTCATTTTCAGTGGTATTGTCGCTGAGATGTGCTGAAATTAAGTGATTGTTGTAAAAAGTAGCAGCGATGGCATTTGCTTTCTCATTTTGAGTTATAAATAACTCATTTTGAATTTTTAGCGGTGGAATGCTATTGCCTTTTTTTTTAATTACCTTTGTGATTTTCCAGAAAGGCTTACTTGCTTTTTCAAAACTAGATAGAAGAGTGTCCCACTTTTTATTTTTAAAGGAAAAAATCTCCATTTTAATTTTATGGTTTAAGAATTTTAAATTAGAAAGAAAAGTTTCCTGTCTATACCGTATCCATTTTCTTCTCTCAGTGTTTCGTAGACGGATAAGAGAAAGAATATAGTTTGGCAGAGTTAGTTTGTGGATATTATAAGATCTTTTTTTAGGTATGGAGAAATCAGTTGCCCTTTTGATTATATCGGTAAAATGTTCAACGTAGGCGTCGATTTGGCAAGATGAATTTATATTTTCAATTGAAACGACATTGGAGGTTAAGTTTTCTTTGACGAAGGACTCGTACCTTGTCCAGTTTGCAGCTCTATAGTTGTAACGTGTTCTCTCTGTAGCCGTTGAGACTTTAAAATTAAGTTCAATACAAACAGGAAGATGGTCGGAACCTAATTTGTTTAACGTTGTTGGGTTAGAAAGATTTGGATCACTGTTTGTTAAAAAAAAGTCAATTGTAGAGGGGGATTTGGAAAGGGATTTAGGAATGTAAGTGGGATCAGGTGTGTGCAAAATAGAGAAATATCTATTAGAGGAAATAGTATCGTGGAGAATGTGTCCCCAACAATTTGCTCTAAGACAACCCCAAGATTGGTGCCTACAATTTAAATCACCACCAATAAGTATTTTACTTCTATGTCTTAAAAGTAGTTGCAAGTCACTTTTAAATTTAGTCTTCTTTTCAGCATTACTATTTCCACCTGGGAAATAGGTAGAAAGAATACTAAATTTCGTGTTGTCAGATAAAGTTACTTCAATACCAACGGCTTCTATAATCTTTAAACGAAAAGAAGGAAGGACTTCAAACTTAATTTGTTTTCTTATTATGACTGCAACGCCACCTCCACCTGTAGGGGACATTCTATCAAGTCTAATGCATGCAAAATTTGGATGGGAGAGAGCTTTATTGTTTTTTAACCAGGTTTCCGTGATAAGGGAGATGTCAATTTTATCTCTTATCATTAAATTAAATAATTCTATTGCTTTAAGTTGAATGCTTTGAGCATTCCAAGTTATAATTTTTAAGGGCTTAATCAGCATGATTAATGTATACATATTTTATTGCTAGACTGGTAATAACATTAAATTGATCTGCTTTTGTGTGACAAGTGTTGAGCTTAGATATTACCTCATTAAGAAGGGAATTAATTTCATCGAACGAGAACAAGTTGCTCTCATTCTCTTTCTCAGCATTTCTTGGTTTGGTTATATTTGGGCTAGGAGCTGCTGGATGTGAATTGTTGGTTTGATAGCTTTGAGTTGTTTGATGTTTTCTTGATGATGTGGTCGGCCTGACGTATGATGTATGATGGTAAATGTTTGAAGGTGGAAGTTGAGGAAATTCAGTAACGGAGAGGTGACTGAAACGCTGATGTTGAGTCTGAGGCGATGACTCAGTTCGTAAATTGTGTGGTCGATTACGTGCGGCAGTTTTTTGGCGAATACTTATGTACTGGGTCCGACTTACACATGATGGGTCGGATGATTTGTGTGGTCCGTTACAGTTTGCACATTTGACAGCATCGGGAGTCGTGCATTCAGATGTTTTGTGATTACCTGCGCAGTTGGCACAGAAACTATTGACTTGGCAGTGCATGGCCCCATGACCATATAATTGACAGTTGTGACATCGGGTTAATTTGTTTGGCGAATGTTTTTTATAGTCCCATCGAACGATGGTCCTAAATATGCTTGGATGATTTCGTCTAAGTTGGTGAAGCTTTATCGTAGCACTTTTTATGTAAACAACATATAAATATGAAGGGCTAGCTGTAGTTGTTTTTGGATTGATTGTGATTGTTTTTACATCAATGCAATTTATGCCTAGAGAGACAAGTTCACTTTTTAATTCTGAGTCTGTGTATAAGTCTAAGCCAGAAAGAGTAACTTTAAATGGCCGGTTACCTTTTTTGGCGTGACTGTAAAATTCACATGATGCATTTTTGAGTTCTGTTTTAATTTTTTCAAGTGTAACAAAAGATGAACACATAATTTTATGTCCCAGAGATATATTTTTGATCAAATAATCATCAATTTCAAGTTTTTTAAGGAAATTTCGTAAAAATTCACTTGTTGATTTAAGAACTATTATGGGAGGAACACTATCTTTAACAATGGTGGGAGGGGATTCACTCTCCTCACTTTGATCATCAATATGAATATTATTATTGTTTAATGATTGTAAGGGTTGGTAATAGCCATCACCTCCTACGTAGTCATCCATAGTGGAGTCAACGGAAGGGTTAAATACTATTCCTTTCTTTTTTTTTTACATTTTAGTGGGGTTTTTGGGATTTTCATCCCCGGAGTCACTGTGATCGCGTTTACGAGAAATCGTGGTTTACGTATAGACACGTGCGTACTGTTCGATCGTGTATGCATTTTTAGTTTTTGGCTACACATGATAATAGCGAAAATTTGATTTAACAGTATTATTAATTTGGCCATAAGTGGATATTTGTATCATTTACAACACCCAAAAGATGACATCATAATTTTTAATATTAAAGGTTTCTTAACGTTAGCTCCCGTATATCGGTTTTTCCAGTTTCAGTCAACATTTTTTAGGTTTTACCAAATTTTTCAAAAAATGAGTTGTTCTTATTGATCGAAAAGTTTGTTTTCATCGTACTATTGCACCAACAGAGCAAGTACGTGCATTTTATTTAGTATGGCTTATGTTTTGGTAAAATCAACGGTCAATTTCTTCAAATCGAGGATAGGCATAATGCAACTGTCAATTAACCCCTGATTTTCAAGAGATATCGTATAAAACAAAAGTACTCCAACTATACCACGTAGCCCGTAAAACTTTAATTTTTTCTCGAGAACTATTCGGCACACAGTTGGTTCCGCACTTTGACAAAACTGTCCAACAAGATGGTGTTGAAACAAAACATTCTAAAAATTAAATGTCAAGGATGATGCAATTGTCTTACAGTAAAGATAACGAGGTGAAATTGAATTTTGTAATTTTTTTGACTTCAAAAAAATCACTCTGATTTCTGAATAAGTTTTGCGAAAAAATTAAAAAAAAAGACCGGAAATAGTGCAAGGAAATCTGTAGTTCTTACAAGATAATCTACCTGTTTCTTAAAAACATAAACGCAAACAAAGTTTTTAGAAAAAAATGTTATTCAAACCACAAAATCTGATTTAAAAACTTGGTTCTTTGGTGATACCATTTGAAGAATAAGGCATCCAAAAGATAGGCTATTCCTACAAAATAACACCCTGAAAGTTTTATCGAAATCGTTTGAGTCATTTACAAGAAAGCTTAGATTCTCTTTGACGATTGTATGACAGGTAGGTATCATGTTATTTTTGAACCAAGAGTGAAAATTATATCAAGTACACTTATGTGTCGCACGACTTCGGGCTTGAGATTTTGAAAAAAAAGTTGTCAAAAATCATAAAAAATTTTACTAATCTCTTAAAAATCAATAAAGTTTAAATTTTTTTTTTGGAAAAAATTAAGTAAGAAAAAAAAAATCAAAATCTTTCGACCAAAAAACTGATTCTTGAAAAACTGTTCTTAAATATATATCAATTCAAATTAACTTTGCTTCTTAAAACTCAAAAAGTTCTTTTTTGAAAAATTTAAGAATTACATAATATCATTTTTTTTACAAAAAAGCTTCCACATAGAAAATTTTATCGAAATCCGTTAAGTGATTTACGAGAAAATCTGATTTGAAAAAGCCGGTCGTAGGGGAGGTACCGTTATAAGACTTTTGCTGAAAAATGTATTTCAACCAAAACTTTCAAAAAGTTTTATCAAAATCGTACGACCGGTTTTTCAGACAATTTAATTTTTCCTTGAAAATCGTATGGCAGATACCGATAGTTTTACAGCTATAATGCTGATTCCAAGAACCCCTCTGTGTAGCAAGTTTGAAGAAAATCGTTTCAGCCGTTTATGCTGTAGTTTACTATACAGGCAGACAAACATACAGACAGACAGACAGTCAGCCACAGTTGTCGGACAAATTTGTTTGACTTATCATATTGTAATGTCCTGTTTGATTGTTAGAATTATTTTTTTTTTGTACGAATGCATAACTTGCATTATAGTACTTATTATCGCAAAGTTAACAAAATGCACGACTGGGTTGCAGTAATTTGCTCTAATATGTGACAGTGGTCTAAGGGCCTGAGATTTTGATAAAATAAAATAAATACTTAAATTAATTTGAGCGGAAAAAAAAGTACGCCATTTTATTTCTTGGATAAATTTGAATTTATTGGAATATATTTATAAAAATCTGTGAAGCGGTTTTTGAGAAAAAAAAAAGATTTTGTTGAAAAAGTTTTTGAAAATATTTTTTAAAAAAACATTAAAAAACGCCAGTGCTACATATGCACTGCAGCAAAGGCATCTATTTATAATTTTTGAAAAAAATGTTAGAGCAATTATCAAAATATTAATTTTTTATTACTTTCTTAAAGCTTTTAAAAATCCAAAAAATATTTTTTTTTAAATATTGGCATGCAGTATAAATTGAGCTACATACACCTATAAATGTTTAAAATTTCGAAAGTATCGATTGAGTAGTTTTCGAAAAAGTCGAAAGCAAAAAAGGTTCCTATGGAAAGTTGCAATATAATGTTCATAATGTGATTACATTTTTAAATACCCGAATAAGTATCCCAAAATGAATATGGTGTCTATAACAATTTTTTCGAGCGTCCTAACGGAGGCAACCTTTCAGCAGCAACAATTTAAAACATTTTTTCTTATTACTTATTTCTTTATTGACAACGAAACGGTAGACTTTTTCATCCACATTCACGATATCTTTCAAAACCATTAGACTAAACACTGAAATACAACAAAAATGCAAGTATTAGAATAAATATCTGAAAATATTGAAAACTTTTCAGAATATCAGCTCGCAAAAAAAAAAACACCGTGATTGTTAGCTTTAATTTGTCCTTTCAAATTACGTCAACAGAACGGATAATGGTGCTTCGCGTACAGTTCTGACATTTGACATCACCTTAAAATACCTTCTTCCATCAAATTAATATTTCCTTTACAATAATATTTCATTCATGAAATTCCTCCCAGATATCACCACATAATCCCAGTTCAGTGTAATGAACCGATTGTAAGTCCTTAATTGAAATATCAAACTCCTTTCAATGAAAAACTTCCATTACATTACAAACGAAAATGGCATAACACTCACAGAGGAGAGCCCTTAGAATAATCATTAACATAAATTTTCAACATTCTATAAGTAATTTCAACTTCTAAATTAACATCTAAAGATTCCGTAATAATAAAAAAAATTCCATGGCCTCACTGCCATTACCATTACCAAAAAACTGCCCCTGCCTGCTTCCATTCAAATTCTAATTTCAACACAATAAATCATCAAAGTGTCAATGGAGGCGATTTCGCACCCCCTCATTACAGAAGGACACAAAGTTCAAAAGAACCCCATCAACAACCCTCCCAAATAACCAAACAATAATTATACAAGAAGAACTTAAGTTGGGAAATAAAAATATATTATAATTATGTGGAGCCAAAAAGGGGGGTGGGGACGCGACGAAAGCATTATGTTGGTAGTTGGTTTTTTGTTTTTGTGAAAGTCATAACTTACCCTGCAAATTTCAAAAATATTATCCAATTAGCGGTTATATTATGGCCGATTTCCTTCTGCCACAAAATTATAGTACCACTACGAAGACTTGGCTGTCGATGGCGCGGCGCGGCGCGGCGTCTCGTCTGCAAGAGTATGGCGTTACACTGGTAGGGGTTGAGGAAAGATATAGTATGACTTTGATAGAGGCATAGAGATGTTATAATATATAGCTATACGTTCGTCCCTTATTTGCACATAACAAAAGCATTAAATCAAACTAAAGCCGCCCTTTATCGTTGGCGTTGGCGTTGGAGCAAGAAGACAACTTGCATAAAAATGACGCAACCCAACCACTTTAGGTCTCCTCCATTCACTGAAAGCCGGCGAAGGAAGTACAAAATAAACATACACATACAGACACCACCCACTCACAAAATACAACACAACTCTCACGACACTTTTCTTCTTCGAGGTGGTTTTATTTTTTGTATTTATTTTATTTTTATTTTTTTTAAAGAATTTCTCCCAAAATAGATGAAATATTCGTGAACGCGCGGCGCGAGTCCTTAATTTATTCGAAAACTCCCTTCAAATTTTATACTATTATTATTATTATTATTATTACATATTTCTTTTGGTTGATCCTGCGATTTGGCTGTGTGTCGAACGAATTTTTATTCTGTGCCCGGCTCGACCCGCCTTCCTTGAGGCTATAATTCAATCATAATTTGCACAAAAGGACGAAATAAGGAAAGCAAGCGAGAAATAATAATATATAAAAAAAACTTGACAAGAAAAATTATTTCTTTTTTTTATTTTGCCACGAGGCTCATCAGGATATCTTCTATATGGAATCGATTTTATGCCAAACACACACGGGGTGATTTCAAGGACCTTTTTCTTCTCACAGTCAAGGATATATTTATAAAACAATTCCACTTAAAGCAAAACAAAAAAAAATTATTGAATACAGTCTCACAATTCTAAAAAGATATTTCTCGAAAATAATTCGTCAATAATAAATGACAGATTTTCAAGAAAAAGGACTTTAGGGACCGGAAACGATGCTTTCGAAACAAGCGTTGGCGTACGACTGACGAAACTTCATAGCACAACTGAAGGTTTTATATTTCTAACGATATGGCAGCAGTGCTGCTGCAAGTTTATTCATCCAACAGACGAACGTGGTCCTTGCCGAATACTGAGTATCTATAAAAAGGATGCGAACGAATGTCCTTGATCTCCTCGGGAAATAGTCGTTTGTCTGTTTTCGGCCTGTTTTGTGCCTGATGCGATATGAATCTCAGTTAGTTCTGATATAAAGTTCTCTTTTTATTTTATTGAGTTCTCTTAAACTTTCTATATACGGATTGCTGACCTAAGACAATGTGGTATGAAGGTCCTTCTTGGTATTCTTTTGTTTGCTATTTTTAAAAATGCATAGAGTCCTTTTGGCACTGATTTCGAATCCAAATAGCCTACTTTTCGAGTTGGATTTTGTTTATGTGTAAAAATCTCATTTAAGAGAGCTAAAGCTTTTCTCACATCTAAAAAGCTTTGTACTCTTTTCTCTTCTCTTTTAACACGCATGTCATACAAAACCCCCTATTTAACAGGGATCTTGGGTGGTGGGTTGGGTGGTTGGGTTGAATATTTACCAGCTACCGCATGGGAATCTGCCAAAGAAGTAGGATGAAATGTTTTGAATTCTGCATGAGCACGTGTTAGCGGCAGCCGGCGCGGCGATGATAATGAGCAAGGAGAGTATAGAGAGGGGAAGCTTTTTTTCATTGTTGTTGTTTAATTTTTTTTTTTTTTTATATGTATATTGGCATCAGCTGTTTTCAAAATACTTTTTTATTTAACTTTTTTCTTTACTTAAGGATACGTTTCGGTGCCAGCTGGTTCTTAACACCAGTCGGGGCTAGGGATAAGGCGGAACATAATTTTGTACCGAAGGGAGCTTTTTGCTGACGTTTTATTAGTAACTCCTTGTCGGGCTTTGGCTGTTTTGGTGTAATTGAAAACAATTTAGATTTAGACTTCAAGATAAGTGGGTGATTTTGTTGTGTTCTTGTTGGCAGGATTTTCGTTTTATTTGGGGGGGGGGGGGGGGGGGGGGGATTGTGGAAAATTACTTTCATGTTAGATCTGAGCAGAGAAAAGGGTTAAGCTATACGAACCTATATCTAAAAAGGAATGACAAAGGTTGGAGAAGAATTTGTGTGCCTATAAATTGAAAACACTTTTGTTCGAATTGGATGATACCAGATAGTTTTATCTGATAAGTTTCGGAAGACAGTTTCGGGAATAAGTTTGCTGTTATCCTTTATTTGTTTGCAATGGGCTTTCGAAACTCCACTAGACTGGAAAACTTTTGTTCTAATTTGTATAGATGGGAGAGGTTTTTCGAGTTTCAGAATTAGGTACTTCAGCGTAGTCTTGACATGATGGTAGGTAAAAAAAAATGAAACCGTACATTTTGGCGCCCAACGTGGGGCATGAGACTAATACTGTTGTATTGGTTATCGCTATCGGAAAGCATTCAGATGGGCTTTGATTAGTGCCCTAATTGAGACTTATAAATCATCCAATTTACATAAGAAACAACACCTTCTGGCATCCTGGGTGAAATAATAATTTAAAAAAACAAGCTCGTAAATGGTTCAAAATAATATGTCTTTTCTCATTAAAATAATTCGCTCGCCAAATTCAATGTTGAACTTAAAATCAGCATAAAATTGAAATACACCAAGAGTGCTGCCAGGATGAAATCATTCCACCGCAAAGATCCAGCTCTATCTCCCATAATCAGTTGAGAAACATAAATGACATACTTTAAGGACGAAAACACAATTGGAATTATTGTTTTGCAGATTGTTCTTATTTCAAAAACTTACCACCAACAGAAGACACATCGTGCCAACAATAAGAAATACTTTAAGAAAGTACAAATCTGTGACAATTAGCAAAACTATTATAATTGACGCTGCGAAATAGAATAACAAGCTGGCAACGATGAAGAACATAACGCCTTGAGTCAGATCACTCTGTGATGTGATTAAATTTTTAAAAGACCATTTAAAAAATTCTTTAAAATCTTACCGGAAAAATTATGCCAACAAATGTGAAAACTCCATTCAAGACAATCGTTGCTAGAAAACAAATTCCCAGCTGATTCAAATGACAATCCAATGGAGACCGCAGTAAAGCAAAAGTTTCAAGCTCAACTATTAAGTACGCGAAAATCCAATTGTACGGCTCGATGTAACGTATTTCGTTGAAAACTGCTAAAAATGTTATAAACAGGACTGCCGTGAGTCCGGCCATTAATGAAATGTAATACTTCTCCTGGAAGAAGTCCGAAAAGATCGGACTAAAAATTAAACAGTTATATTTGATGAAAGAAAAACTTATTAAATTTGAACCAAAAAGTTAATACTCACTTTGTAATGATAGACAGCCATTGTATCAGCGTTAATGCTATAAAAGCCGTTGCAAGCAAATAAACTCGAATAATGAAATGCCGGCGCTGTCTTCGAAAAAGAATAAGTCCTGGACTTCGCCTTGAACGTGGCACCAATCTGCTTGATTGACCTACAGGCATACTGCGGGTTCGACGATTGGTGCTACTCATGTTAATGGTTCTAATTGTTGAAATTGCAGCAGGCTCAGTCCTGCGAGCGTCCTCCGGTACGTCGTTCATAGTATATTTCTTGACAGCTAAAACAAATCGATTTTGACAAGAATCTGGCAATCATTTTGAAAGTGATTATAAAAAATGATTAGCTTGTCAAATCAAAGTAATAGCCTTCTAACTTACTGAAACAAAGCATGTTGATACAGCCAATTGAGTCAGAGTCCTTCGAAGGTCAATCACAATTTTATAATCAGCGCGCACGTGAGGGGTTCTGAATACCCTTTGAGTTGGGAAAGACATTCAACATTCGTTTCGTGCTGCTAATGAAAGAGTTTCTATACTTTCTATTTTACAAACGAAAACTAATACAAGTTGCTCAAATCAATTTATCTTGAAAATGTCTGCTTTTAACCCTCGTGGTTATCGAGTTACTTGCTAACAGCTTCAACTTAGAATGCCTGCAATGATACTCCTAGAAGTGCTGTGGTGAATGGAGTTATTAACACGAAGACGGGCCCATTCGGCTATCGATCGGTTTCACGTTAGCTTCTTATAACTTGTTTTTGTTCCATTCAGATCTAGGGTCTTAGCGAAAATTGGAATAGACAGATCATACAAAATAAGACAAGAGTTAACTGATGGGCATTTCTAGAGGAGCTAGTATTACGGGGAAATGTTTTCAGGCAAGGAGTGAAACGGGAGCATTGTTTACAGACATGACGATTAAGGCTCGAATAAATTCCTGGCTGATTATGTCGACAGAATATTGGACTCAGCACGCGATGCACCGCGCGAACCGAACCATTATTTTGGTAATAAATTTGCACGATTTGCAAACGTTGTTCAGGAGTAAGTCTATTCATTATGAAATGTCAAACCAAACTGAGCATAAATCAAGTGACAGCTATCAAAAAGACCAACTCTGAAAAAAGTATTGCACGATTGGAAACCACACGTCTAAAAAAAACACCCTTCATAAACGCACATTTGATAGACGAGTCTGATTCCACCACAGGCACCTAAAAAGAGACAAGAATAAAGAGTTTCAAAGCGTGTACCAAATAATATTCCCCAAACTGACACCAGCTATCAGTCAACCGATCAAAGCTGCGAAATTGCAGGTAGTTTAATTCAGTCTACTCGAAAATACTAGTCATTAAGTCGGGTGTCCCTGAAATTACGTCCATACAACACAATTGTTTCATTATCTATCGTATTTCAAATTCAATTATAAAACCTGTTCAAATTGAATTCTGTTAAACAACTTAACATTACCAAACCCTTCCATAAAATTAAATCTATAAAATCTCACCCAAAAACTCCGATTCAAAAAATGACGCTCTCCAAATCCCACAACCAACATGGAACATTAAGGTACAAACTCTTTTCAAACAAATCTTATTTACGAAGCTAAGTATGTATACATTTTCGAACATGGCAGTTTGTTTATTTCGCCAACTTATCCTGTCCACAAATTCCGTCACTTAAATCTCGTCTACTCCCCATGAACAAAATCTGATTACGAAATATCGACTACCAATTACTGTTTACAATATCCTAACTACGAAATCACGTTCATAAATTCCAACTTTGAAAGTTCACTAAATCGGTCTTCCAAATTAACACTAATAAAAAGTTCGACAAACAAAATCACATTTAGGAGGTTACGTCCATAAATTTCGTCCTCAAAATCCTTTCCGTCAAAACCAAATTCCCCCAAATGACGTATAGGTATTCACCAAATCCTGATCAAAATATAATATCGTCCACAAAATCGTTCTTTGCAAAACAACCAGTGTTTTTCAAATTTGTTTTTTGAAACATTTTTGACAAAAGTACTAAACGCATTAAAATACCGTTCTAAATACCCAACAAAAACGCATATTTTATTCTGGATCTTAAGGTTTTTCAAGTGCAAATGGTTGGGCGTTTTCAAAATTCTGAATTTCAGTCAACTGAAACTTCTTGAGTTATTGCCCTTTTAAATCAAAATCCATGACTAAAAAAACTTGAAAAAAAAAAACTTCAAACAAAAACAGATTTGCCTAACTCTCATAAATAAACAGACAAAAAACTATCTTTCACCAACATGCTACACGCCACAGGCTCACACACAGTATATACGCACAGTGGAGTAGACACCCCCTTCCAGTGAAACACCTCTTCAAACCAATTCTTCTTTTCAAAAAGGTTGCGATGACGAAAAAAGAAGACACACACACAAAAAAAAAACTTCATAAAATATTCCCAATAAATCATCTTCTTGTATCCTGTCGCTGATAAGAACAACTGCACGTCCTTTTCAATTCCGGTGATAGCTTCTATAAATCCTGATGTCCCCAGTTCCAGCATCAGTTTCCATAGCTCCCAGCTCCCAGCCCCCGTCTCCAATCTCGACTCTCAATTGAAAACTTTCGAATGAATACGCACAGACAAAAGGAATAGGTATTGCTGCGCCATCAATAGAGCGGAACTCAATAAAAATTTCTGGTCACAAGGACCCCATCCGCCGCACCCGCCGGCCGCGCCATCGTCCTTGGGCGTTGTTGTCACAACCGTATATATACCAACCTATACATTGTTCCGAATAAAAATATCAAAGAAGAAAGGAAATCCAACTACGAGGTGCAAGAGAAAGTTTATCCGTAGGGACTCCTCGTCGTGTGTTGGGCTTGGTGTAAGGCCCTTGAAGGCTTGAAGCATTCGAAAATATTTTGCGAATAGGTCTTCTGAACAAAAAAGATCCTTAAAAAAAAAGACATAACATCCTCTTGCTTGAATGGCACGGCACGACTTCGCCTCTGGAACTCACAAGATGTAGAGGGAACTTCAGCGCCCTCCCTTGGGGCAGGCAAGTATTGAATAAAAAAAAAAAATCGAACAACCGAACGAAGGCGCATTGTCGTGTAATCGAGTTCAAATGTTGTTGGATTGGGTTGGGTTAGGTTGGGTTGGTTTTGTTTAGGCCAACTCGCAGGATTGAAGTATGTGTTCCCAGAAATAGGCCAGTTTTTTGCCTCACTACACATTGATTCGCAGCGCTGGATTTATGTGTCCTGTTCCTTGTTGTATATGCATGTATGTATGTATGTATATGTATGCGATCCACTTCAAGAGGATTCATTCAATTGTTAGTAGGAGGAATAAAGGGTGAGGGGGGGATTGAATCCACCCCCATTTGCCTATTCAATACAAAAGTTCAATTCGGTGCTGGGATTTGTTTTTGCTGTGTTTCGGTGGCTTGAAAGAATGGGTTTTGAGATTGAGGGTGGAATACAGAAGGTGACTGTCTTTCGGTTGATGTATGGTGTCCCAGTAACAGGAAAATTTACATAAAAGATTTTTTTTCGATTCTCCTGCTGGCTGGAACTCAAGGGAAACACAAGCGATGGAGAACATTTTGGTTTTTATGGCTTCTAATGGGTTTAAAGGATGACGGAAGATTTAGCTAAGGAAATTTATTTATGACAGGTGCGAGATGTTTTCAATCGCTTACTGGGCTAAGTTTTGTAACAGAAAAATGGTGTTTCGGGGAAGATAAAATTCGGTATTAATATTTACGTATTTATGTAGGTATCTAAATGATTTTGATAATATATGAGGTTATTGAGAAATCCTGAAAATGTGTATGAATTTCCGACGATGGTTAAAAGGATCTTAACACAGGATGTATTTGTGACAGTTTTCCAAACCAAAAAAGTGATTTTGAACTGATGCATGTCATTAACACCACCCTGTGTTTTTGTACTAAGGACTCTGAGCCAAGAATTTATTTTTAACAACGATTTTGAAATTTCGGATCATTTTTAGCGAAACTCTAAATGTAGAATCCGAATCGTTTTAAGAAAATATTTCTGTATTGTTTTATCAAGTAGGGCAGGTTGGGGAAATATGTAACAGGGGTAAGAAGGAACAGTTTATAAAACAGGATTCCCCTGACAATTGAAAATTGTGTAAAAGAGGATTGCTAAGGAGAACTTAGCTACCTGGAATATCTGGGACTTCAATGATAGAAATTCTAGGGGCGGTCCCAAAAACAATCAGGCTTGAAAATGTTTTTTTTCGTCTTGCTTTTTGATATTCTAAAACACCAAGCAATGATTGAGAAGTGAAACAATGCCTTGGTAAAGAATAAAACCAAAATGAGCGCTAAAGTATATAAACCAATTAAAAAAAGGCTTTAACATCTTCATTTCTTTTTTTCAATAAATTGCACGACTGGGTCGGACAAACTTGCTCTAATGTGTGACAGCGGTCTTATGGTTTGAGATTTTGGGAAAAAAAGCCGGGAAAAAATGATATAAATTTTATTAATCACTTAAAAATCACCGCAGTTAGAACGTTTTTTGGAAAAAAGAAGTAAGCCATCTGGTTTCGTTTACTGTTTAGAATTTTTAGAAATTTTTGAGTATGCCAACTTTTAGTACTTTATAGTTTTTATCAGAAAAATGAAATTAAAAAAAAATAGCTTAAACTGTTTTTGAAAAAAAAAAAAAAACAAAAAATACGAAAAAATAATTTAAACTTAAAAAAAAAAAACTCCAAAAATTTGTTTAGCAAATTTAACAATTTAAATTATTTCTCCTTCAGAGGGGCTTCTACATTAAAAAATTCATCGAAATCCGTCCAGTGGCTTACGAGAAAATCTTTTCTAAGAAATCTATTCCAACCAAAACATAAAGTTTGCACATAAAACACTATTCAGGAAGTTTTATCAAAATCGTAGGAGCCGTTTTTGTGAAAAATTATTTGTTCACTAAAAATCGTATGGCAGGTACCGTTAGTTTTCTAGCTAGAATGCTAATTCCAAAAACCCCTACGTAGGACGTCGTAATAATACTATGTACCAAGTTTGAAGCAATCCGGTCGAGTCGTTTAGGCTGTAGGTAACTATACAGACAGACAGACAGACAGAATTGTCGGACCCACTTTTTTCGACTTCTCTATCATCGTAATGTCATGTTTGATTGTTAGAATTTTTTTAGTACCTATAATCGCAAATATAAATTCCTAGAGATAGAGCCTTGTGGCTGCCCCATACGTGCAGTGACTACACGATTTATTGCAAAGATAAGTTTGTAGGTACGTCAAAATCAGAATCCAGGATGAGAAGATGAGGAGCTCAAGCAAGCCATTTCATCAATGGCGATAGTACAGTGGATATAGTGATTGGTTGGGTTTAAGCCTAGCCTGGTCAGCAATTTTTCAATATTCCCACAGCTTCTATTGGACGCCACCCGTGGGAGAGCATCTGCCCTGTCATTGCGTCCAAAAAGCATTTAAATAGGTATATTTTTTTTAATGGGGTACAAAAAATTCAATAGGATACCCATCATATTGATTACCATATAAGCAGCTTGTACCAAAATCACCAATCAGGCCTTTAAGTACGCCAAACACACATTTTTGCTTTTAGCCAAATTCATCCTTTAAAAAGTCTTGCAGAAAATATATAACCCTTCAAGCAAACTACAGCCTTTCAAAATAAAAAGAATTTTTTTAATTGGAGGATGTGTGGTTAAGTTAATTTTACTATGCCATTAAAAATAATGACAGAAAGGATATAAGCCCCGTGACGTATGTCACGTATGTTAATAAAACACAGGAAACGATTTGTTCGTAAAACTGCATTTGTGGCAAACCATACTTTGAATTTTTAATTTATACTCATGTAGGTACTTCACAGAAATTTTCATAGACATCTTAAGAGACTACCAAAATACTTGTTAGTAACTTGACCAAATGCACTTGTTGCAGATGCGGTTTGACCAAATTTTGACTAATCTTTTTTGAACCTCTCTCAGAACAATACCAAAGATTTCCTGAAAGTTCAAAGCTCAATCGTATGGGCGGTTTCGGAGGCCATATCATACCTACTTACAAACAAACATACATCCATTTTTATATATATGTAATTATAAATTATTAAATAGGTATTCTGGAGATGGCGTTTGAGGTTAGGTTTTATTTGGACATAGACCTTTAGGCACCAGATAAAGGCGAAGATTAAGATGACCGCTTGTTAACTTTGCCAACTTACTTTAAAATATTTAACTGATAATAACTGCGAACTGCTACCTATATTTAAATATTATTGTTCCAACCACACTGCATTACCGGTAATATTGCATATCTCAACCGGTTTCCATAGAGGGTTACATTTTGAAACGTGCTTCCATGGCCCTTCAAACTGTTTTCCAAACCAAATACACAAACCGCGGAAACAGATTCGCTTCTTACGAGGCTTCTGAACTGAACATTGATTGGTCGGATAATAAAAAATAATACAAGTAACATTTTGAAAATAAAATAAAAAGGTATTTTAAAAATTAATTTCGATATTAAATTCTGTTAAAATAAAATAGAATCATTTTGGAAAAGTCTTTAAGCTTAAGATAAAGGTAGACATGGTATTGCTATATATTGAACGCTAGGAGTTAGACACAGGGTTTCGTTGCTCTTTAGTATGATATTTCAGTTTGAGAATTCAGTTGTGTAGTCTATAATCGGCCGAATTTCGTTTAGCCTCGGAGAAGGGCATATGGATCGGAAATGAAAAAACAACAAAAAATCAGGCCATATTATAGATTCGTTCGAATTGTTCGAGAAACAAATATAAACAGCACTAAAAATATGCTATATTTATTTCTTTAACACTAAAATTTTGCACTAATTTGCTTCCCAGGCTTAAAAACCTTTTCAGTTCAACAATTTATTCATTGCATTAGCACACCGAAACCAACCAGCACCTTCCATAGGTGGCATAAAAATAAAGATTGAAAGTTTGGAGTATAGTTGCTTGAAATCGACTTAAGGGTTCTTTGGCAGCTTACGATTGTCTTTCCTCCCCCTACCAATATCGACTTAAACAATCAAGGGTTGGCAGAGAAACTGCTTTGAGAACCATACACCTCGCCTATAGGTGGCATGCTATGATTCTTGGAGTATTTCAACGCTGAACCCGTTTGCTGAACGAACTCTTTGACAGAATCAGTATATACCCTTACCAACCAGCCTACATTATAAAGTATCCTATAGTTGCCTTGGCAGATTGAGTCGTCCTTCTAGTAGTGCTATACTTCATCCCGTCATTTTCCGTTAAAAACATACTATTATATCCTTCCAATTCTTCGTTAAGTTGTTAGTTAAGGTAATAAAACGGTGCAAAACAAAGCTAATTGGGTTCTTCTTAGGTATTTTTCAGCGCAACTGAGAACCGTCATTTCTACCTACCTTACCTATACCTAGCACACCGCAGCTAAAACCTTGATCTTGGCGATTCCAGGTTCAAAAAAAAAAAATTATATGGTCTTATCGCCAAATCAAGCTTAACTGGCTGCGCACAATGGTGTAGCAGTAGCAGTAGCACGCAGCAATGTCAAAGTAAATGCCAAAAAAAGTAGCTCACAAAGCAGCATACACGAATACAATGTGTAGCACTGAACTCAAACAAAAATCTTGTCTGCCATTTTGGTTTGTTGTTGTTGTTGTGAAGTTCAAGTCGAGTCGACTTGTACTTCAGCGACTCTCTCTGCTGCATCTGCTACTTCATATTGCAGCCGTGCAATACGATTTACATACATTTAACTTTGACATTGCTGCGTGCTACTGCTACTGATACACCATTGTGCGCAGCCAGTTAGTCTTTCTTAAAACGCTTCGCCGTGAAACCCGATCATGGCTCCACGAGCAAATCTAATGAACTTTTATTTTCGGCTTGACATATTATGCATAGCCGTTACATTGGGAGCACATTGGAATCTTACTGAAAATGGAGTAGGTAGGTTCGGGGTGTCATATGAACAAAATGTTCCTTCAATGACAAGGTACACCTCTATGCAGATTTCAAAGCTAACTACATTATTAATTATTCAAAATTTAAAGACTACCTTTAGTTTACCAATAGGAATCCAAACTAAAATGCACTATATTATACTACCCTTTATTATAAAAATCAAAGAAATGTGCATAATCGAAACTTGTGAAATACAGTTTCTTGCACTGGACTTCTTATGCGACAAGGAATGAGTTAATATTATACCCCAATATTTCATAAGCCAAATTTTTTATTATACAAAATATATTGTTAAACAAAAATACAAACAAAAAAAGACGTAACATAAAAAATATAAACAGTATCTTTTTTTTAAGGAGGTTTCTGTATGAAATTTTTTTACTCGCAGTTTATGTCAGCTGCTTGCCGAATTAACAATTGAAAATTTAGAATGAAACAACAACAAGTATCTTTCAGCAACTAGCTATTACTTAAAAAAGTACCACATTTTTTAGAAGCAAACAATAAAAAGCAAAACACCGCATATCAGTAAATTATGTTTATTGTTCTTAGAAGCTTCATTTGGCAAATATCATTAGAATTTTTATTTAAATATTTGATTAAATGTTTTTCCTAGTGATAAAAAACTTAAATCAATATTTTTTTGTATATGCTTTCTTGCGTAACCTTAAAAACTTTCCGCTAGGGCTTTATGTCAGCTAGATTTGTATAAAAAGAGGGGAATTTTTGAAAAGTCTATCAGTTTCCTAGTTTTGATTTAGAAAAAAACATGTTTAAATTCACAATCGTTTTGGTCGCACTTGCTGCAGTCTCAGTAAATGTTGCTGGGTTAAGTTTGCCTTTAGTTGGTGATGTAGATGGAGCCAAAAATGCAGCTGGAGGCGTTGTAAGTGGAGCCACAAACACACTTGGAGAAACTACAAAAACAGTAGCAGCTGTTGCATCTGGAGCTCAAGAAGCAGCTGGAGACGTTGCAAGTCGAGCCACAGACGCAGCTGAAGATGTTGCATCTGGAGCCCAAGAACTAGCTGGAGAGACTGTAGATGGAGCAAAAGACGCAGCTGAAGGCACTGTTGATGGAGCTACAAACGCAGCTAAAGGAGTTTTATCTGCAGCCCATCAAAGAATACTTAGAAGCATTCCAGATGGAGCTATAAACTCAGTTGGAGAGACTGTAGATGGAGCAACAGACGCAGCTGAAGGCACTGTTGATGGAGCTACAAACATAGCTAAAGGAGTTGGATCCCAGAGAACAGAAGCTTAAAAATACATAGATATTGCGTCAGAAAAGTTCAAGGAATACATTTTCGAAAGTGTAATTGAAAATATTAATATCATATCTGGATGTATTAGTACTTTTTTTTTGTTTTTGTTTTACATAATTAATGCAAAATAAAATCTACTGCTATATATAAAGCCTATTTGAAGGTTCTTGTTCTGTCCATAACGCAGGCTGTCCTTAATTGTCAAATGGGCAATTGTTTGGCCTGCGAATTTGTCAGTTATGTTTGAGGATATAGGAAAAACGGCCTCGGTTTCGATCGAAGAAAGCGTTGTCCAAAATGACAATGAATCATGGCCACTTATTTATCGATAGATTAGAGCTGAGAATAAGGGTGGAATTGTTTTTGCTAGTCGCTGATGTCTACGTTTTTCAAGAAATGACAGCAATCAAGGCTATACCAAGACCAACTATTAGGTTTTTGAAGTGAAATCTCTTCAGATTAAGAACGCACCAACATACATATAAATACTTTGAAGTGTATCTGATATTGAAGCACGCCTATACCGTGGTATATCTTTCCTTACAAATATATAATCAGCCTACCCGCTTAGACTGCAGAGGTGGTAGCAAGGTGGTAGAAGGAAAGTATTTTCGGACGTCCGCGTCCCCAACTACGCAATGTCACGTTTGATTATACCCTATTCCATAGAATGGGTATATTGTTTTTGGTGTGGAGTTTGTAACATAGAGAAATAATACCGTTAGGTATAGAAAAGCATATATATATTCTGACTCAGAATCAAAAGCCTAGTCGATTTAGCCATGTCCGTCCATCCGTCCGTCCGTCCGTATGTATACTCTCTAGAGGTCGCAATTTTTGAGCTAGAAAGCTGAAATTGGATATATATAATCTTTGGTTCAAAAGTAAGGCTAAGTTCTTGAACCGATAAAATCCGCCCACAAACACGCCCACAATCGCCATTTTTGTTGGACAACCTCAATTTAATAAAATTAAATTATGTTTTTTTGTACAGTTACGATAAAAGCATAACGCTAAAATTTTGCACACGTAAGCTTTAGGTAAACTTTCTTCCAATCAAATAAAAATATTTCAGTTTGGGCGTGGCTTAAGCCTATTTTTCATACAAAACCATCAATATTGTTTTTATAAAATAACAATTGTTATATTAAAGCGAAAAACATTAAATTTTGTGGGTCTTACTGGCACATAAACATCTTGTGTATGAAATCAAAAAAATTGATTTTGGGCGTGGCTGACGCCCACTTTTCATTAGAAACTATAAAAAAATTGTTTTTGTAAATAAACTGTTAATCCGCAAGCCAAAATTTTGCGTCTCTTAATAGAATCGAAAAGGTTTGTGTATGAAAAGAAATTTTTGAATTTTGGGCGTGGTTTACGCCTACTTTTCATGAAAGAACGAAAAACGTAGCCTTAAGAATTTAAGGCATTTCCAATGTTTAATTTAAACCTTTTTCCTTCCGTTCGTTATTTGAGAAATATATCTCTACATTTTCTTTTGTAAATTTTTTCAATACGCCCACTTTTAAAGGCGTGATTTTGGTAAAATACCTTTGTTCAGGTAAGATTGTTTAAAAACTATTCGATTCAGCTGTAGTCTTACACATATGCCTAAATACTGAAAAAAGTGCAGTTAGTGCTTCAAATTTTTAAGACACGCCCACTTTTAAGGGGCGTTTCCGTCAAAAGTCGTATAATGCATTAATTTTTTTAACGTTTTTACTTGCGATTATAGGTACTATAAGGCAAATTATGCATTCGTCGAAAAAAAAAGTTTTGAGATAACAATCAAACATGACATTACGATGATAGCGAAGACGAAAAAAGATGGTCTAAAAATTCTGTCCGTCTGTATGTCTGTCTGTCTGTCTGTCTGTCTGCATGTAGACCTACAGCCCAAACGGGTGGGCCGAATTGCTTCAAACTTGGTATATAGACTTTTTTAGGTATTGTACAGAGAAGAAATTGAAATTTTTTTTTTTAGCTCAAAAAATAACAAAAAATACAACCGTTATTTTAAAGCTTATTTTTCTCAAAAACGGCTATAACGATTTTTAATTAAAAAAATCAGTGTTGCTTTTTAGGTACGACCAATCATATGGCTGAAAAAAAAGTTTTAAAAAATGGCTAAGAACGGTACTTTCCATAGGACCATTTTTTTTGCTTTCGACTATCTCGAAAACGACTAAACCGATTCTTTCGAAATTTCACACACATATAGCTGTAGGTAGCTCAATTTGTATTGCATACCAATATTTTTGAAAAATATTTTTTTGTATTTTTAAAAGCATTTTTTTAAAAAAAAATTTAAAAAATTAATATTTTGAAAACTGCTTATTAAATTTTTTTCTAAAAATTTTAAATAAATGTATTTGCTGAATACCTATGAACTGGCGTTTTTGAATATTTTTTGAAATTTTTTTTCAAAAAGTTTTTCAAAAAAAACTTTTTTTCTCAAAAACCGCTCCACAGATTTTTCTAAATTTATTCTCATAAATTCAAATTTATCCAAGAAATAAAATGGCGTACTTTTTTTTCAGCTCAAATTAGTTTAAGTATTTATTTAAGAATTTTGAAAATTTTATTTTTATCAAAATCTCAAGCCCATAAACCACTGTCACTCATTAGAGCAAGTTCCTGCGACCCAGTCGTGCATTTTATTTAACTATCGGTCGCAGTTTTGAAGTAAACAGATGAACACTTGTATTTATATTCCTTGGTTACGTAGCAGAGTGTGGTCCAATAATTGTTAAAAACACCCATAATCGCTATTTCCATTCCAAATCTAATTTTTAAAAATTTAAGTTTTATCTTGTTTTGTTCAAATCGATCTGCAAGAATAAAATTGAATGTCACTGAGCTCATAACAATTGCTTAGGCAATAAAACGTTTTAACTTTGGGCGTGGCGCACTCCTTTTTTTAGTGCGCCAGCACTAATTGAACATCACACCGCATAAAATTAATGTTATTGAATTTTTTCTGTCTGCTAAAGAAGAATTTTGTTTCTGAAACATCGGCTGTTTGCGGGAGGCAGACGCATGCACATACAAAAATATGGGGAATAGGGTATCCAACAGTTCGTTGCAAACGTACTGTAGCTCTCGCTTATGTTTTATCTTAAATTTTGTTTGTACTAATCCATGCCTTTTATTGGCTTTTATTATTTACCTTGACCTTGGTTTGGTAAATCAACCATTTGTAGGTATAAGAAAAGGTTGATCGGGCAAGAATATCGCCGTGGTCCATGACATAGCGAATTTCTTATAATTCGAATCGAGTCGGACCTATACACGACATGTGCTTTAAGGACAGCGAGGGGCTTCGTGCCACACAGAGCGAACGCCACGATTTACATTCTGTATACAAAATTTGAGGCTATCTCTCGCAGAGGTGACGAGAACAGGCAAGCAAGGTCATGTGAATTGACCCGCTAGAATTTCTTTGTAGGGTATATCAGGGTTAAAAACGCATTCCTATGCGACCGATGCTTTTTAGGTGAACATAACTCAGGTCTCAGGCCATGAAATTACTCAGATCCATGCAGAAGAGTCAATAGAATGTAAACCACTCGGATTCGTGCCACCTCAAGAAGCCCAGGCGGGCATCTGAGCTATGTGGCACACATGGGCCATAATGAATGTGTTTTTTTATCAATACCAATTATTCCATTTCAACATGTACGCGCCTTTTTGAAAAACTCTTTGAAATAAAAGTTATATAGGTTTTTGCAAATAAAATTTAAGATAAAAATCAAATGTGACATTGCGTTGATATGGGGACGTCCGAAAATACTTTCCGTCTGTCTGCTACCACCTCTGCAGTCTAAGCGGGTAGGCTGATTATATATTTGTAAGGAAAGATATACCACGGTATAGGCGTGCTTCAATATCAGATACACTTCAAAGTATTTATATGTATGTTGGTGCGTTCTTAATCTGAAGAGATTTCACTTCAAAAACCTAATAGTTGGTCTTGGTATAGCCTTGATTGCTGTCATTTCTTGAAAAACGTAGACATCAGCGACTAGCAAAAACAATTCCACCCTTATTCTCAGCTCTAATCTATCGATAAATAAGTGGCCATGATTCATTGTCATTTTGGACAACGCTTTCTTCGATCGAAACCGAGGCCGTTTTTCCTATATCCTCAAACATAACTGACAAATTCGCAGGCCAAACAATTGCCCATTTGACAATTAAGGACAGCCTGCGTTATGGACAGAACAAGAACCTTCAAATAGGCTTTATATATAGCAGTAGATTTTATTTTGCATTAATTATGTAAAACAAAAACAAAAAAAAAGTACTAATACATCCAGATATGATATTAATATTTTCAATTACACTTTCGAAAATGTATTCCTTGAACTTTTCTGACGCAATATCTATGTATTTTTAAGCTTCTGTTCTCTGGGATCCAACTCCTTTAGCTATGTTTGTAGCTCCATCAACAGTGCCTTCAGCTGCGTCTGTTGCTCCATCTACAGTCTCTCCAACTGAGTTTATAGCTCCATCTGGAATGCTTCTAAGTATTCTTTGATGGGCTGCAGATAAAACTCCTTTAGCTGCGTTTGTAGCTCCATCAACAGTGCCTTCAGCTGCGTCTTTTGCTCCATCTACAGTCTCTCCAGCTAGTTCTTGGGCTCCAGATGCAACATCTTCAGCTGCGTCTGTGGCTCGACTTGCAACGTCTCCAGCTGCTTCTTGAGCTCCAGATGCAACAGCTGCTACTGTTTTTGTAGTTTCTCCAAGTGTGTTTGTGGCTCCACTTACAACGCCTCCAGCTGCATTTTTGGCTCCATCTACATCACCAACTAAAGGCAAACTTAACCCAGCAACATTTACTGAGACTGCAGCAAGTGCGACCAAAACGATTGTGAATTTAAACATGTTTTTTTCTAAATCAAAACTAGGAAACTGATAGACTTTTCAAAAATTCCCCTCTTTTTATACAAATCTAGCTGACATAAAGCCCTAGCGGAAAGTTTTTAAGGTTACGCAAGAAAGCATATACAAAAAAATATTGATTTAAGTTTTTTATCACTAGGAAAAACATTTAATCAAATATTTAAATAAAAATTCTAATGATATTTGCCAAATGAAGCTTCTAAGAACAATAAACATAATTTACTGATATGCGGTGTTTTGCTTTTTATTGTTTGCTTCTAAAAAATGTGGTACTTTTTTAAGTAATAGCTAGTTGCTGAAAGATACTTGTTGTTGTTTCATTCTAAATTTTCAATTGTTAATTCGGCAAGCAGCTGACATAAACTGCGAGTAAAAAAATTTCATACAGAAACCTCCTTAAAAAAAAGATACTGTTTATATTTTTTATGTTACGTCTTTTTTTGTTTGTATTTTTGTTTAACAATATATTTTGTATAATAAAAAATTTGGCTTATGAAATATTGGGGTATAATATTAACTCATTCCTTGTCGCATAAGAAGTCCAGTGCAAGAAACTGTATTTCACAAGTTTCGATTATGCACATTTCTTTGATTTTTATAATAAAGGGTAGTATAATATAGTGCATTTTAGTTTGGATTCCTATTGGTAAACTAAAGGTAGTCTTTAAATTTTGAATAATTAATAATGTAGTTAGCTTTGAAATCTGCATAGAGGTGTACCTTGTCATTGAAGGAACATTTTGTTCATATGACACCCCGAACCTACCTACTCCATTTTCAGTAAGATTCCAATGTGCTCCCAATGTAACGGCTATGCATAATATGTCAAGCCGAAAATAAAAGTTCATTAGATTTGCTCGTGGAGCCATGATCGGGTTTCACGGCGAAGCGTTTTAAGAAAGACTAACTGGCTGCGCACAATGGTGTATCAGTAGCAGTAGCACGCAGCAATGTCAAAGTTAAATGTATGTAAATCGTATTGCACGGCTGCAATATGAAGTAGCAGATGCAGCAGAGAGAGTCGCTGAAGTACAAGTCGACTCGACTTGAACTTCACAACAACAACAACAAACCAAAATGGCAGACAAGATTTTTGTTTGAGTTCAGTGCTACACATTGTATTCGTGTATGCTGCTTTGTGAGCTACTTTTTTTGGCATTTACTTTGACATTGCTGCGTGCTACTGCTACTGCTACACCATTGTGCGCAGCCAGTTAAGCTTGATTTGGCGATAAGACCATATAATTTTTTTTTTAACCTGGAATCGCCAAGATCAAGGTTTTAGCTGCGGTGTGCTAGGTATAGGTAAGGTAGGTAGAAATGACGGTTCTCAGTTGCGCTGAAAAATACCTAAGAAGAACCCAATTAGCTTTGTTTTGCACCGTTTTATTACCTTAACTAACAACTTAACGAAGAATTGGAAGGATATAATAGTATGTTTTTAACGGAAAATGACGGGATGAACTATAGCACTACTAGAAGGACGACTCAATCTGCCAAGGCAACTATAGGACACTTTATAATGTAGGCTGGTTGGTAAGGGTATACTGATTCTGTCAAAGAGTTCGTTCAGCAAACGGGTTCAGCGTTGAAATACTCCAAGAATCATAGCATGCCACCTATAGGCGAGGTGTATGGTTCTCAAAGCAGTTTCTCTGCCAACCCTTGATTGTTTAAGTCGATATTGGTAGGGGGAGGAAAGACAATCGTATAAGCTGCCAAAGAACCCTTAAGTCGATTTCAAGCAACTATACTCCAGACTTTCAGACTTTATCTTTATGCCACCTAAGGAAGGTGCTGGTTGGTTTCGGTGTGCTAATGCAATGAATAAATTGTTGAACTGAAAAGGTTTTTAAGCCTGGGAAGCAAATTAGTGCAAAATTTTAGTGTTAAAGAAATAAATATAGCATATTTTTAGTGCTGTTTATATTTGTTTCTCGAACAATTCGAACGAATCTATAATATGGCCTGATTTTTTGTTGTTTTTTCATTTCCGATCCATATGCCCTTCTCCGAGGCTAAACGAAATTCGGCCGATTATAGACTACACAACTGAATTCTCAAACTGAAATATCATACTAAAGAGCAACGAAACCCTGTGTCTAACTCCTAGCGTTCAATATATAGCAATACCATGTCTACCTTTATCTTAAGCTTAAAGACTTTTCCAAAATGATTCTATTTTATTTTAACAGAATTTAATATCGAAATTAATTTTTAAAATACCTTTTTATTTTATTTTCAAAATGTTACTTGTATTATTTTTTATTATCCGACCAATCAATGTTCAGTTCAGAAGCCTCGTAAGAAGCGAATCTTTCCGCGGTTTGTGTATTTGGTTTGGAAAACAGTTTGAAGGGCCATGGAAGCACCTTTCAAAATGTAATTATCTGTGGAAACCGGTTGAGATATTCAATAACGTCGGAAAGGTAGTGTGGTTGCAACAAAAAATATTCTCTCACTGGGCTTACAATCCGCAGTTATTATATCCAGATAAATATTTTTAAGTAGGTACTTTGGCAAAAATAACAACAGGAGAAAAAAAAAAAACAACTCGTTGTTAAAAGTGACAATATAGGTCTATTTTATAGAACCCGTCTTGATGCGGGGTAATGGGGTGGAGTAAGTTCTCATGGCACTTGTTGTTCGTTCTTGTACTTGTACGAATGTGAATAATTTTAAGGGATAACCATAATTGAAGAATGGATACGTACTTACGAAACAGTAGAAATACATGTAATTTGTATACCCAACCCGAAATGACTTTTTGTTAAGTTTCGGCAAGTTTCGTTCACTTGCGTTTTCGTACTTAATGTACGCTTTGAGTCGTACTCGTACATTACGTACGAAAATCTGACATTCCTTCTTTTCTAAAGGGTTTTCTTCTTCTTTCTTTCTTCTTATTTTTGAAGGCTATTATGGGCAACTGATTTACTTTACAAATCGGGAGAATATTTTTCGTTCGATTTTGACACTTGCTTACTTTTTCTTTTGCGTACTATGGTTGCGGGCCTTTAGTCGCGATTTCAAGATTCGTTGACTTCTCTTAGGTTTGACCGCCAGACCAATGGTGCCATGATGGATTTCTTGAATTGTATCGATATTTCATTCGTGCTGACCAACTTTTAAAAGTTTTCCCTCAATGTAGGTACCTATTGGTTTGGTATTATCTATAGTGGACTTGCCGACTTTTGGAGTGAAAATGGCCATTAGGAATATAGTGTTACGAAATGTCATATTTTTTCCAGCGAATTTTAATCGATTTCAATATTTGGGCGAAATGATAACAATATTAATGTTATTTGGTACCTGGATGCATTCATTGATGTGTTGTTATTAAATTCTAGCTGGTCGCTCGCGGAGAAGAAATGAGAAGGAAAAGAAATTGATGGCGAATTGACGAATGACATTTGGTTTGGATTTTTGGAGTTTGGAGACTTGGAAATCTTTTAAAAAGAAGTGCGTTCAAGGCAGAGGTCTCTTAGAACTACTTCTTCTTTAAAACTAGACGGACGTAAGGTGGAACCAGAAGACGGCGACAAGAAGACTTTTTGGGTCTCTACGAAATTTGTTGAAAAGCTACAAAATAAATTAAATCAAAATTTTAATAAAAACCTCTCGGGAACCAGAGCTCTCAACAACAAATAAATTTTCAATAGAAAAACTAAATACTTAAATTGATTTTTCTTGATTTTTTTTTTTGATTTTCTCCAATATCCTTTTCTGCATTTTTTTATTTTGCTGTTCGTTCAGAGCTCTTAACGAAGGTGGAGCTTTCGAAAAACCCTCATAGTACTTTCCATCTTTTTCGCATATTGTTAAAACTTCGGTTATGTTTAATTTATGTAAATATAAAAATATAGTAAATAAGAATTTGTCTTGTTAAACAGGATTTCAAGGATCTTAAATGTTCATGCTATCAATATCAGTATTGTACTTCTACGAGAGAGTGTATGCATAAAAACGAAGAACTAAAAAATATGTAATCAAGATGCCCTGTTTGATTCACCCAAACATTCCAAATTAAATTGGCGTACCTCAGGAATCCATTATTGGGCCCTTGCTATTTTGTATCTTCATTCTAATTCCAATATCTTGATTGTTATATGGGTTTCGATATACCTAAAGATTGCATGACATTATGTAGTAAAATATTTAACGCAATTCGATATGTGTGTGTGTCTATTTCAATCTCAAAAAAATTAATAAGGAAAATTGTTTCCGTTTTAAACATTTATTCATAATAATTTTATTGCAATAAACTACGAGCATACACGTAAAATCTTTAGCTACATTTTAATATTTCAAAAGGTCAATAATAAAACTATCCTTTAAGACTTTATTTGCAATCCAATAAAAATTATTGTTAAAAAACATTTGAAAAAAATTTACAAAAATTACAAATGCTATAGTAAATTGGACTATAAAAACCTTTGAAGTTTGAAAAACAGTACCAAAAATTCACGCTTGTGAACTCTATAAATTTTTATTAAATATTTATTTATTTATATAAATTACAAACAATAATTCTATAAACAAGTTAACATTATAGTGTTCTTAATTATAACTAATATGGCTTAGGATCTAGTATCTATTGTACCTAAGTAAAATCGGTTTTGTAAAATTGTATGATTTTCTCATTGCTGATTTTCCCGGCTAAAATTTTCTATCTGTTTCATAACCCAACTTCTCGATGCAGTACTGGACATATGCGCAGGGCCTAGAATGACAGCTGGGTTGGAAATGCCACAAGTTTTGCGTGGTGGAGGCAATGGTGGTGGACTGTCTGGATGGTAATTTCCATTGGTTGTAATATCACTGTAGTCTTGACGTTTTTCGTTGTCATCGCTATAAATTGCTGAATCACGAAAGTCCTTTTCAAGACATGCCGCTGTCATTTTATCTAAATATTCCAAAGTCAATGGAAGCTCACGCTTTTTCTTGACGAAATCAAAAACACTATCACTGGACGAGGTGAGAGAAAATACAGAGTCCCCTTTGAGGGACTTAACTGAATTATTGGTCGAAAAGTTAGTGAAGAGTGTTCTCGGATCAGCATAGTCAACGTTGGCTATTCGCTCCCCAACTGCTTCGCTACCCATGCGGTGGAGATAACTTTGCCGGCACATATCAGTGACGTCGGAAACGCGTCGTTCTGGAGGCTTGTTGGACTTTCCAAAGCTCAGGGATACTGATTCGACGCTCTTACGAACCCGAGCGTTTAAGGAGTTTTCTGAGCCTGACACATGCTCCGACTTGGAGATGCTTAGTAATCTTTTGACCAAATTCTTTGATACTGGACGAGCGTAAATCACTTCTGGCTGCTGGGAAGTATTTCCATTTGAGACTTCAGGTGAAGTACGAACTTCACATATTTCTTTCTTTGTTGGGATTGTTTCGTAGTTAATTTTGGAATCACTGCTTCGAAGCTGAGGACCACCTGAAAATCCTTTGACCAAGTCATCTCCGATTTGTTGCAAGTTTCCCGACGCCGAATAGACCAACGTGACATAGTCTGAGTCAGGCCTGTTTGTTGGGCTGGATTTATTCTCGCGGGGCTTGTAATTGTAATACTGTTGAGACTTTGATCGGTTGAGGATCGGTGAAAACTTGTACGGGACATGAACGTTTCTCAAAAGTGACTCGTAGATCGGCTCTGAAGGTTCAACGGGATGCTCAACTTCAAGAGGTGGAGGAGACTTTGAAGGTGGTCGAGGTGGATATGGATCGTCAGTGCTTACAACTGGCTCTGGACTATTGAGAAGGGAACCGTTTTCAAGGGATTTCTTCTTTTGAGGCTTCTTGTAGATCCTTTCGAATTCTTTGTTGTTCTTTAACAAATCAAGGATTATTTGGACGTCTTCTTTTGTTGTAGTTTCAGTTTCAGTCGATTCAACTTCCTTCTCACCCTTCTCTTCTTCTTCCTCGTCCTTTTCCACGTTGCTGTCATTTTCTTCCGGAATAGCTTCTTCAGCCTTTTCAACTTCTTCACTTAGATCCTCTGTAGACTCTGAAATTCTCAAGGCAGTATCTTCGAATTCATGCAGGTCCATGTAGAATGTGGAGGTCTCTTTCTTCGTTCGATTCTTTTTCAAGTATGCAATTCTCTTAGGTATGGTCTTGGTGTTGTACATTTTAACTTCCACTGCCTTGGATAATTTGGCCATGTGGGAATCTAGATTTTCCATCAAAGACATTGTATCTCCGTCTGCTTCAGGGGATACAATGCTCATTCGTGGAACAGACTTACTTCGTTCCTTGTTAAATTTACTCAAAGCCGGATTTATTGTTGATGGTTTTTGACTAGCACAGTCACAATCTGGGGCATTGACGCAGCACTCTTGCTGGTTCTTGGAGGAAACATTTATCCTTGGCAGAGTGGACATCATATTGTCATCCATGCTATGATTTTTGGACAATGGATGGTGTTGAAGAACAGAATTGGTATCGTTAAAGCCTTCGAAGGAAGTGGAATTAGTCACTGAGGTTTTTCGCTTGATTTTTGAACGATTGCGCATTTCACTGCGACGGCATTCATTTCGACGCTCTAAATAAATGGGTTTTGCGTTGTTCAAGCTCCACTTCCATTTGTTTGTATCTGGCGTTCGATCTGAAATAGGAAAGAGGAAAATTATATCATCAAAAATGTAATAGTTGCAATTTTTCTTTAAATTTTAAGTTCGAGACTCGAACACGAAATTTGTGTTTCATGGATGTTTCATCGACATGATAATAATATGACACGAGACTTAAACAATTTTTTTAAAAGCATTAAAAAAATTACTAAAACGTGAATTTGTTCTTTAAAGCGTACCGTAGCTAAAAAATGAGATAAGAAAAATTTTGTGCTACGAAGTTAAAAAAGCTTAAAGCAAATATAGAAGCAAAAATAATGAATTAAGGACATATTAGGAGCATTACAAACTAGGTGCATTTTTGATACTTAAAGCGTGAATCATATACTTGAGTTCAAAATACGCAACACTAAAATCTTTATCGACGGACGTTGAACCGTGAACTCTTTCTTGTTCACGTTCGCCATGAACTTGGATCACGCTGGAAATTTTTGTTATAGCGATAGCGACACGGCGTTTTGGTAATGCGATTGCTATATTCAACTGTCATTGTGACATTTTATGCATCGGCTGTTGAATGAGTTCTTTGTCGTTGACGATTGGTGATCGCAACGTTTCAAAACATTATCCACGTGACAATGAATTCTAATTGTGGACCAAAATACACAACAAGTTAATCTAAAGTTTAGTCATATCGGTAAAACCTAACTGTATCTTTGATGGCGATACTGATGTTTCTGAATCTCACTTGATATGAAACTTCAGCCATCTTGGCGGGCTGAATCCGCCGCCGTGTCCAATTTCGCATTTTAAATAGTCAGAGATCTCTCACCATACGTGGTCGCTCCGTCGACGATGACTTCTACCTTGGTTTCGGACTGCCTCTTTGGTATTGAAGACTTTATGGGCTGGAGCTATGCTATCCATTTGCTCTTTTTGACCCAGCCTTTATAACTTATGTACAGCACGAATAGTTGTACATATCGTTGTATCTTCTTTGACAGATGTTTTCTTCAAAGTAAACACGGACTGAATCTACGTAAAACTTTTCTCTCGAATACTGCAAGGGACTTTTGATCCAACTGGGATAGGGTTCATGCGTCAACACTTTAAAGCTGGACCGAGATGATGAGTGTTCTGCTTAGCTTCTCAGTGATGCTTCTCAATAGGGCTTCATTCTTAAATCAATGGAACAACGATTAACAAGAGTTGTTTTCCAATCCTACTTACAGCTAAACAAATTCACTGACTACCTCGAAGTTATACCTATTAATGGTCACGTTCTGGCCAGGACTTTTGTTGAAAAAAGCATTATGTATTTAGTCTTGTCTTCGTTGTATAACAGAACTCGAACTTTCTAACTCTAAAATTGGTCCTGGCACGATATTATGTAGTTCTATAGAAATCGATGCACTGGGGGAGGGTCTCGCATGTCGCAATAAAATGTTTGGGTTTTCTTCAAGATTTCGAGCAATGTAAGGAGTTGGTGTCTGTACTATTACAATGCTTCCAAAACAATTAAACACTCTACGACATCTCGAGCAGGCTGCGTGCATTTGTTTAACATTGTCTGAAGTAAATTCTGTTCCGTTGGGCTCGAAACATATAAAGTAATGGACTGTACAATAGGACCAGAAGGGATGCAGACATGGTGCAACAGAAATGGCGTTAGGAAAGAAAAGAACGATTTAAGAGGTCATATGATTTAGACGAGCTCGGTCTTGGGGCTTTCAATCGTGCTCACAAACAGTTCCGGCGAATAGGGATTGATGAACGAATTTTTTTCTGTCCATTTCCATAGAGGAGTTAAAGCTCTGTTATTTAAGCAACTGAACAAAGTAAAGGGTGTTGTTTTAGACGTGTGGTTTCAATCTGGCAATACTTTTTTCGGAGTTGGTCTTTTTGACAGCTGTCACTTGATTTATGCTCAATTTGGTTTGCCATTTCATAATGAATAGACTTACTCCTGAACAACGTTTGTAAATCGTGCAAATTTATTACCAATATTCGCTGAGTCCAAAATTCGGTCGACATAGTCGTCCAGGAATTTATTCAAACAAGCCAGCCGCGGCGGCCATTTGGCACTTGCCGAAATCATTTTAAAACATAATGACAAGCCCTTATCTTTATAATAAAGCTAAATTCTTGGCCATAACATTAAATTATATGTGTTTTATTTCTTCTTGAAAAACACACGTTTAAAGAAACATTCTTTTTAAAATATAATTAAAAAGCTGACAAAATTATATGGTTCGCGATACCCATTAGTTATGTTTGATTTAAAATTTTTGAAAGTTACAGCAATGTCAGAATTCGAAGAAATTAGTTCGACAGCACTGGCATGACTAAATTTTTAATTTTTTAAATCTTAAGAAAGCCAGATAAGCATGTAATTTTTTAAATGATATTCGATGAAATATGAAAACAAATGTATTAAAATGTTAAAAAATCCTTCTAGCATTCAAGCCACCAACATTCATGCCAAGTTAAAAAAAAAAAAGTTATGTTTGGTTAAAGCTGCCATTTTAAATAAAGTGTTTACACAAAAGGTTAATTTTCCCACAACAAAATCCTTTAAAATATGTACTTACATTAAAAACAACTGCGTTAAGGATCTTAAACACTTATGATTAAGAGTTAAAGTAGGTAGGTTTGTACTAGGAATAGCAGACAAATGACGAGGTACATCTACAAAACTGTTATTCAAAATTACATTTTTTAGTTACAAATTTTGTTTTGATTTTTTTTTTTTTTTGTAATGCCAATTTTTGTTAAGTAGACCACCACAAATCGTTAAACTAATAAAATACAAAAAAAAAAAATAATAATAAAATAAAAACATTGACCTACAAGAAGTGTTAAATTTATGTTTAATATTCTGTTTTTTATAAAGTTTTTAAACAATATTTTTAAGAGTGAAAAAATAAAAACAATTTAAATAATAGCTTTAAGCAAAAAAGGAAACTACATATGTGTAGATCAAAGGTGTTTGATTTATTGGTTCAAAATAATTACACATTATGAAAAGATTCGTTGTAAAACCTACCTTCTTCCTCGCCTAATTTGTAGACAAGCTCCTTGGCTCGACTTGGTATATTATTGAACTTCTCGAGCATAACGCTTTTGATTTCCTGAGCCCAGAACCGTTTATGTTCCCGATTTTTGGCCGTCAACTTGATTTGGTTGCGCGGTTCATGATATGGAATAACGTAGAAACTTGTAGGTTCACCGGGTAGGTGTTCGTTTAGCATCAAGTTATTTTGCTGTAAATATAAAAAATTTGATTATTTTTAATTCAAAATGGTGCAACTAGTTGTTTAAATGTAAACCATTTTGAATCCTATACTGTGGAAATTTCTTTTATTTTTAAGAAGACTTTTGTTGTCCTTTTGATCTGGCCACTATCTATAAGACCACAATTTGAATACAAATCTCATATTTTGGCCAAGTGCTCCTGTTACATCCTTACATCTAGTAGTGGATAGCATTCCCTCTTCCGAATGCTATCCACTACTTCCAATTTTTTAAGGACTAGACTAGTGGAAACAATAAATATTTCACAAAAATATACTACTACGAGGTACCTACATAGTTCATTGCGTGTGGTGCGAGGCAGAGGTGTGATTTGAAAAAATCATTGTTTCCTGAAAACAATTTGTCCGAAAGAAGAGAATGGGAGGATTCGTTAGCATGTGGTCTCGGTCGTCAAGATTAAGTAATCTGTTCAAAACATGTTTGCAAAATCCAAGTCTATTTTTCAAAGTTCCGCTCGATCACCCGCCTGCAGCGGACCTTTCGTTTACAGTTTTTTTATCGCCCCGTGTTCCCCAAGTTCTCATGTGATTTAACCCCTTCCACAGCATCGTAAATATTTGAAATTTATAAAAAAGGAGTCTCAAAGAGCTGCTGTTTTCCCCCCGGAGAACCTTGATAGTGTTCAAGCTACATTGACAGTCTTCCAGGCGTTTAGTTCAAATTTTGTTTGTCGGATTAGAGCAAAGCAGGGGTACCAACATCCAACACGGTAAGAATTTTTTACGTGACATATTTCCCGTTAACCTCATTTTCCTAAGAGGTGATTTGAACTGATCAGCACGATCTTTATTAAGGCTATCTTAAAAAAAAACTTGACAGAAAATCTGTTACAGCAGAACTATCCCTCTTTCTGTCTAGTCTTCTCTATGGACAGAAATTAAAACAGTTGCTTACAATTAATATCAAAGTCAATTGCAAATTAAAAAGTTTGCGTTTCTTTCTCAGCAAAAGAATTTTCAAATCTTTGATTCTTTCATTTCAAACTGTTTTAGGTTCTTTTATTTTTCTAAACCACATTCAGAAGCTGATATTTTCCAAGCAACGAAGAAATATTTACAAAACGATCTGTCATGATAGAAAGGTCCCTACCATAAGAGCACCGAAGCGACGCACGGTTTTTTGACAGACTGGAACCAAGAAACTGAGAAAAACTGTCAAAGACATTATAACCCATGTCCCCCAAATTCATGTGGCAATGCTTAAAAGAGTGCATGAAAACTCTTAAAAATAACTTAGACAATATTTTGAGTGCGAAGGCTGCTTTTTTCGAGGAAAAGGAGTGTCTAGAAGAATCCGGGAGTCTTCTGAAACCGTTTCGTTATTACAAAATTGACACTTCTGACAATTCTGGAAGAGAATTGCGCTTCAATATTTGAAGTCATAATTCACTCCAAAAATACAGTTACAGACATAACTCAAATGTTCGATGTGTCTTTCCGCATGTAGCGTTACCGAAAGTTTTGTTAGTGTCGACACATCTGACATAATATGACATAATACATATTATGTAATGTTGTGAGCGGTACTGAAATCGAGGAACGAGTAAAATCTCATTGTAAAGCGAAAAGGGCTTCGCACACCATTTTGACGTTGGACAAACTTGTGAAACTGGTGCGTGCGAATAGACTTTGTGTCAAAATTGAGCAAGTGCAAACTCGCTTGCTTGTTTGATTGTTTGTTTTTTTTTTTTTAATGAGCGGTTCGACGAGTTAAACCAATGCAAAGTGCAATAATTTGTAGTTACCACTTGACAAATAAGATAGGCCTTTTGTGACTAAAACTTCAAAATAATTGTAAAATAGCTCCAATTCGTGTAAATATTTCTATTACTATCTATTGCTACTAGATGCATTTTCGTTAAAACAAGAGGTCCATACTTCACAGTTCTCAATGTATCATAGAGTAAAAATAAGACATAGTGTATAATTGTAAAAGAAAAAAAAAAGCCTCAATAAAATTGAATTGAATTGATAGGCCTTTTGACATTGTTCACTTTTTGCTTAAATGTTCTCCAAACGCAATCTTTTCTACTTCCCTATGATCCTTCTACGATAAAAATAAGTAAAATACCTTTTTCATTGATTAAACGTTTAGTAGACAGGTTTGGTAGTCGTTTTAGATACTGTGAATAACATAGCTCTGTCATCTGCATAAAAGCTATTGTGAATGATCATCTGTCAATGTCAAGTGCTCCTGACATGTTCTGCATGATACAACTAATAACATATATGGCATTGCGCATGATGCTATAAAAAACGTCAAACCATTGTCAAACTCCGTGTGTTCTTGTGACGTAGATCGCACAACTACATTGATATACTATATACATGAATATTATGTCAATTGTGTAGAATTTATAGAGAGTAGAATGAAACAAAAGTTAAACGGGAAGGCGAAAACGAGAAGGCGCGACGTAGATGCGCAGAACAAATCAAAAATGAAAATTGGAAGGCGTCCTCTCTAGTAGTTGTATCATGCATGCTCTGAACCAATATCTTAAATAGCTTAAGCAAAGCTGTCACTAAACAAACATTTGCAAAAATCATGATGGTCTCCCATTATTTAAATTATTCCTAGCTATTGGCAAACACTGAGGCACAATAATATTTGACTTACATTAATTAAACTCTTGTATTGAAGTCTTCCGTCTTCCTTGGGCTTTGTTATGATCAACATCGTCACAAATAGAAAAACCCTCCTGGGCTTATTGTGTTCCATTAGAACACCCTCTTGTCTAAGATCACCAAGAACCGTCAAATCTAGAATTATACAATCGAATTACTGTTAAGAAAAACATTCTATGTACATGATAGAAATCACATACACTCATACTCGTATCTCCTTCAGAAGCCCAGAGGAGGAGTAGAGCATAGTGCTAAAATAACACTCATTCTTACCTGGTCCCATCCATCCATCCAGAATACCCGACAGCTCCTTAACACGGCTCTTCTGTTCCAATTTACATTTAACTTGATTGATATTTGCGGCCACTTCTTGCATGATCTCGTGTGCTCGTGCAACATCCTTGACATCGCAATGTTTACGTAGGTTCTGTGTTGAAGATGGAAAATAAGAAGAAAAAAAAAATTGAAGATCGAGGCATTCGATGGTGGAATGAGGAGTAACCTACATCGAGAAGTAAATGATACCTCAAGATCCGTTGGACCGGCTTCAAAAGATATGAGCCCAATGGTAATTTATGATGGAGCATCTTTTGTGAAGTAGTTAGAAGTCCGTTGGTATGGGGTTCCTGAAGTAGACTTGTCAGAAGTGATATTGCCTCGGGGTAGCTGGTACTGTTTTATGAAGAAATACAAAATAAAATACAAAGAATTTTAAAATTGCAGTAACTTTAGGAACAGGATTAAGGTTTAAATCGCGGTAGAAGGAAGCTAAGAACATAAAACTTTCTCCGGCCGAAATTTTTTAAATTAATTAATTTGGGCTACATTTAAGTCGTAATCGGCAATAACTGCACCGACTATTTGGTTGGTGTAGAGTGCACACACTTTATACAGGTACAAGATGGAAGTACAAAATGGGAGCCTGGAGTTGCAGAAAGTCTTATCGGTGTATAAAAAGCACATTTATCACATTTTATATAGAATTTCGAAGAGAAACCAATTAAAAATCCGCTCCTTCATCACAGACATATAGATACAGACCGCCAACTCGTACTCCTCTTGCCTGAAACACCCGTAAAATATTTGATTCACCACCGTATATGTAGATATGTATATATCTGGCTGTGCATTTTATTTGTTCGTGTATTGGTTTCCCATTTAAAATATGCAAGGGAGAGCTTAAGAGAGAGCTTCAAAAAACTAAAAAAAATGCACACCAAGCTTGTTGGCAAAGAGAGAAAATTTAAGGAGTTGGCGGTCTGTATCTGTATGTCTGTGGCATCCATAACCCAACATACTAGGTGAAAGTTTAAGGATAGTCCCCCAACTTTTTTTTTTTTGTTCAAAGGTAATCAGAGAATTAAACAGTTCTGCAAGTGGTGTCAAGATAGATATGTAGGTATAAGTATAATAATAAGGAGAAGCCTGTTATATTTGAAATGAGCTTCCATGCTAACGACTGGTAGTCAAAATGGTGATGCAACTTAAGTTTGATATTTAAAAAGCTTTTCAAGATTTAAGAGAAGTTCTTCGTTTACTCACCAATAAGTCGTGTATACATCGAACCCATCCCTAAGATCAATAAAGCACTTGGCAATCTTGGCAGGATCCATTCCAGAATTTATAAGTTGCTTCAGCAGTTTAACATTGAATTCATAAATGTCCTCAATATTACTAAAAAGAATCGATATCTGACTTGGATCAAGGCACGCTCGTTCTCTCCAATTGTGCAGGTACCTACACAACATACAAACAAAATTATTTTAGGCTCGTGTACAATCATCACTTTTTTAAAAAAGTTAACAGAACCCTCTTACCCTTTGATAATTTGTTTTAAATCCTCAACATAGTTCTTCTCGGTATCAGCGAACTCCATACATGCTCTCTCAAATACCGAATAAGTCCCATGGCGGCCATTTTCCTGTTCATTCTCACTATGATCGGCAAGACTCTCAACACTCGCTAAATACGAAGTTGCCAGTTTGATGTGTTCCGATCCTGAACTTGAACTTGAAGAAGTCGAAGAAATCGACGAAGAAGACAGAGGGCGGTGTTTTAAGCTGGCAAGTTTACGGCACTCTTTTGGTGAGAACTTTGATTTCATGTCTGTTAGACGATCGGTAAGACTCTCCATGGATGTCTTGGATTTTTCATTGGCCCTGGTTAAGTGTGACGAGATCGGTGTTGAAGTTTTATTAGGTGCCATGCTTTTTGATCGAGCGTAGGTTAGGTGAGGTGATGGCCTTGGACTGGGCTTACGTGTCATTGTTGGTGACATTTCAATACTCTCCGTCAAAGTCTCCAAACACGAATTATTGCTATTCGCAGTTGTATTAACGGAAATTGTTGATGTGTCTCCATTTAGATTTGACCCTACCGAATAGTTATAGGCTTCAATGACGTCAGCTACTTCACTCTTTGTGTCTCGATCGTACAGGGCTCCCAGTTCCATGACTTTTTCAACCTCTATAACTTCTTCGATTTCATGCAGCAGAGGTGATATCACGGGATCTAATTTCTTTGGTTTGCCAATTTCAAAGTTGAATGTCTCATTGGCCGCATTCGTTGGAGTTTTTTCACTATCAAAAACTATTGGAGTACGAGGATTAGGATACTTTTTATGACCTATATTATTCAAATACTCCGTACTCGAATCGAAAGTCTCCACAAGTTCCTTAACTGACTGTGTGAGTTTTGTTGTATTCTTTGACAAAGGAATGTTTGACAGCTTCGGTTTGTTTTTTTTGATAAACTTCGGAGCCGGCTTTGTGTCGAAACTTACCTTTTGTTGTTTCAATATGGCATCACCTTCTATTTTCTCCAAGGATTCAGAATGGTGGAGAAGTCTTTGGACGTTATGGGAAAGAATACAAATATTACTGCGGGTTTGCTTGGTATCTCTTTCGAACTTCTTCGCTGGTTGTTCGGGATCAGATTCGGTAAGATTTGATGATTCTGAGACAAGGGTGTCCTTTTCGTTGTTCAGGTTTTGAGTAGTTGCTTCTTTTGTGTCTTCTTCGTTGAGATCAGGGAGACTTCTTTGTCTTTTTTGTAATGTTTCTTTGAGGCTTCCAGTTAGGGAATCGTACATTCCCAGTAAGGAGGGTGTGAGATCTGTTGAGCTTCCTGGAATTATAAAAGAATAACATAAATTTGTGTGTTAGTTTGTGTGTTCTTCTATTTTATTAATTTTTTTTTTTTTTTGTGAATAAGGATACAGTTTTTTTTTCTTTTTTTAAATGGCTGCATAAGACACCATTAACAAAGTAACCTGAAAATTTGTGTTCCTGCCTTATTTGAAAAGAAGTCTATCCCCTTGGGAAGGAATTAAACTAGGGCATCCCTAAACAGAACGGAACGAAAAAAACATATTCTTTGAATTGCTTATTTATTTAGACTGTATCTTTTGCTGTCTTTGGGAGACATAGCCACAGAAAAATAATTATTATAAATATTTGCTTCAGCTCCAAGCAGAGGACACACATTTCTTCTGATGTCGTTCATGTTCCAGATCTATTTTCAATTCCCTAATGGGTATTGAGTTATTGCAGAAGGGATATAAGCTAGTTAGAAGTTGAGTTCATAAAAGTGAAAAGTTTATATAGATTTATGGGACAGCTATTTAAATATTAAAGAAATAAAAGAATATAATATGTTGTAGTTGGATTTAGAATGGAATATGAGGATTATTTGAGGTGTGTTTCATAAAAATGCAGGTCAATCGAAAGATTCATAGAGAGATAGCTAATCACGATAATGTGATGAGCTTGTTTTGAAAAGACATACGGGAAGTCTTTTTTTTAATCATTCAGTTTTTGAGAATATAGAGACACAACAGTCAAAAACTTAGACATTTTTTAATTTTGTATGCTTAGCAGAAGACATTATTTTGTCATTACATTTTTAGGACTATGGATTTGGATTGGATTTTGTTGGACGTAATAATTTTTGAGAAGTAATTATTAAAACCAAGTTAAACGAAATTTGGTTAATAGAAATCGTCATTATGTTATGATACAAAATAAAGCCAGATATAAAACTTGGGAGTGGTTCTTAGGAATCGTATGAGAAGTAATCATATCTGTAATTATTGTATTCTACCAAACGTTACGACGTTATAAATAAAATTCATTGCTAAAAAAGCAGAAATAAAAGTGGTTCCCAAACAGAGCCCTGTGGCACTCCAGAATTTATAACTCATGTCAGAATATCTCCTCAAATATCATACGTACGTTTCTTAAAAAAATCTACGCATACTACTCAAGTAAAGGGCAAAATTTATTGAGCAGAAGCGAGTATTAAGACCAAACGAAACGTTTCCTTCCGTTCTGTCAAATAAACAGGTTATACCCTTAATGGAGTTATGTCAATTAGAATGGCTGCCAAGCCTGTTTGATTGTTCAGGATGATTACAAAAATTTGACGCTGATTCTTTAAGGTTTGGAAGATCACCATCGTACCGGTTCCTTTGCTCAGGATATGGACATTTTTGGAAGAGCAGAAGGCGCTTTGCATTTGCAAGTATTGAAAAGGAAGTGGTGGAGGGTTGGTCTGACAACTATTGAGGATAGGATAAAGTACTAGGGTGCTGATATCAATAGAAGAATTACTCTTTCCAATCACAGTTTCTTCGGGCTAAAAAGGTACCAAAGTAACAAAGCCCTATTTCCCTAGTGTATGGGGAAAAACCGTGGATCCCGTCACAATCAGATTAAAAATGGAGGTTCGGTCCGGAGTGTGTAAATGGAGAGCCGTGGAAAAGATTCAATCACCAATTGTACAGGCTATACAGCCATCTTCAATTCAAATCCTGAAGGCCGACGCAATACTGAAAGACCCTCTTAGATAACGAGATGAAGTGGAGGACGACCTTAACGAAGTAGGCTTTTAGTCGTACATTTCCAACGAAAATCTGACATTTCATTTTTTTAATTTTTTTTTGTCAAAGAGAAAGAAAGAGACAAATACTTGCTATTTCTAAATGCTATTATGGCCAACTGATGTATTTGAAAGATAGGAAAGAAACTTTTCGTTCAGTTTTGACACTAGCTTCCTTTTTCTTTCTTTCTTAAACTAAACTAAACTGACAGAAAACTTAACGAAACAGAGCAATCAGTTATGATTATAGACACAAGATACATATACATTTCCTTTTCTCGCTCAGTTAATACTCTGTGCATTTTTGTTTTCTCAATGTAATAAGAGCAAGTTCGTGCGACGAAGAAGCCTTAATTCTTCAGTCTCATGACATTGGCATATCGACGCAAAGTAGTTAATCAAACAACATTCTAACGAATCGCATCTTTGCTGTCTTTCTTGATTATAAATATTTTTTTTCTTCACAAAAATACAAGTTCGACTCAGACTGGCGTCACTTTTCCAATCTTTTAATCTGAACCAATTTTTAAGAGAAATAAAAATAAAATATGTTTTGAATAAACAGTTCAAATTAGAAAAGTGGATAGAAGCAACAATTCCATTCCACTCAGTAGGTCTTGAAGCAATATTATGCCATTTGAAGATGATATAGCAATTTATCTTTTAATTAAAATCTCACGAAAGTCTTGTTCATGCATATATTCCAGTGGCTGGAGAAGAGTGAGAGAAGTTGTTCTGTTGCGATGTTCGTCTCACATTTTAGCACTTTGAACAGGCTTAATAGAAAATTGCATGCTCTGATCTATAGGTACATACATGATGACTAAGAAGCTTGTGTGCCTTAAGTCAGAGAACAAGTCGTTCGCCAGTCTTTGGATAGATATTCAAATTACGGTCATCGTTGTTGGAGATAACCACCTGCCAACCTGACGACGCGACGCGACAAGACGCGACGACCGACAACGACATGGACGATCCTTCCTTATTTCATAATAGACTCCACTCTACCTCGTCTCTTGATCCGAACAAGCTAACGGATGAGATGGAATAATTGTGCGTGAACGATAAATAGTTCAGCCTATACAGCTCCTTCGTGCCCGCTCGCTCCAGCTTCCCAATCCCAACTAACCACAAGTTGATCTGGAAAAAAAAGATATAATGTGCCATTCATTTAGTGTTGGGAAGATGTCGACAACGATTTTCCGTTTATCAGGCCGACATATTAAGTGAGCGAGTGTGCGCTCTGGACACGAGTTTGAAGTTTGTTTAGTGGTGCACTTTTTAGAGTGGGAAGTCAAGAACACGACGCAAATTATTTCTTTTGAAGATGTGTGTTTTCCTAAGTTATAGGAGTTGGTACCTATACTCTTTGGCTTTGGCTTGAACCCTAAGTGGTCATTAGGTGAAAAAAGATGTCGGTTGTTTTGGCATAGAATCATGTCAGGTTTCTGGATGAAAACTAAAGAGTGATAGGCTAGACAGGTTAGTCTAGTTTATTTAAAATCCAATGGCTTTTGCATGTCTTCGGTTGGTCTTTGCTTATATAGTCTTTGAGCAGGTCAACTTAAAGAATCCTTTATTTGACGTTTTGGCAACGCTTTATTGAGATGTCACATTGACAAGCAATATTTGACGTTACACATTTTATGTAAATACCCCAGGGCCTAATGAATTCAACACAAGGACCACCACAAGGATGCCGGTTCGCTCTGAAATAAGCCATATTTATACCACTGTGGCGAATTTTAGCCAAACTGAGGCGTTTGAATAGTCACTGCCTAGGTAGTAATGACCGCAAGAGTGCATGTGGCGTCTTCGTCAAAATCTTCGTTGTGTTTTTTTCTATTTCCCTATTATGATTGCGTCGTAAGACTTAATGAGAAACTCCAATTTGCTTCACGAGAGAGGAGCATGGCCTATGTGCTGCAGTCGAAATTGACAAATGAACTATTTCGTCATCTTTCTAACAACACAATGTGAAGAAATGAATCAGTAAGATTTTTAATTTTATTTTCCATTCATTCCATTTATAAATTGATTGCAACAAGCGAGTCAGTGCTATTTCAGTTTTTTTTTTTTGCCTGTCAAATTTACATGTGTAAGAGCTGTTCAAAATAAAAGAACAAAGGGCTCATGATCAGCCAAATTTATGCAAAATGTGGTTGGACCTTTATTTTTGTATTTTAACTTATTAAATACAAATTGTAGTAGATTAAAGTATCGTTACTATACGGTTTCACTAAATCAGATAATTTCGAAATGTCAATTTAAAAAAATAATTAATTTGAAATGGAATTTCAAAGCTTTAAATTACTTTGGCTTATTTGGCTTACTGAAAATATAGCTCAATTTTATTGCTGAGCGTACAAAATTTTACACTGACAATATTATCGTCAAACAACAGCCAATTTATTTAGCCTTTGTTACGACATATGTAACCGAACGCATGTAATGCAAAGCCCCGAATTTGACGTTATGTTTATCACAAATCACAATAATTGTGCTACACTTTGATTTGGTACAGACCATTCCATTTAATGACTTCGTTACATATCGTCCAAGTAAGTGGATCCGCTAATTAGCCCGAACGAATTGAATTGTTATGTAACGTTCCATTAAAATCCGCCTCAACTGTCAGAGTATCCTACTGCAGTTGCTGGGAGAAATACCACTGCAATATGATAAGAACCTTCACCAAAGATAGTGCAGTCCATTTAAATGTGTAACACACTGATTGCGTTCCTCCCTTCCCATTTCAAGTAATATACTTAAATTTTAATTTATTTTTCCATGTCACATCAGAGATCAGAGACTTTTTTTTTTAAATGAAAATTGTACTTCAAGTGCCCTCTGTGTGTGTGTAATGTCACAGATAAACGTCATAAATTGAATCAAAATGGTTCCACAACTTGCACTGTGTGTCAAATAAATTGACAAGCTCCCCCGCTGCTTGGGTACGAGCTACGAGGATATAGTTGCGGCTTGCTTGCAGCACGCTTGCTGCTGCTATTGCATTAAGGAAATAGAGAAACGTCATGAGTGCCATGACAAATATCTTATTTCGTTCCATTAGAGTGCATTACCCGCTGGAAGTGTCATTCATAAAGTTGCAGTCAAGTCAAAGTGTTGAAATGTTTTCAACGTTCTTTTTAACATGGAATTTTCAACTGCGAGAGTATGTACCGTAGTTATCTTTTAGACTTCTGGAGAGATAAATTTGTTGCTTACCACCATGTAAGTCAGTGACACTCTCGCCAAAGCAACACTTGTAGTTTCGAAACAAGTCAACAACAAAATTGATACAAAATGACAGTGCAAGCGAGGGTGAAAAAAGTCAGTGTGGCTGAGTGAATTGGTGTAGGCAATAATCACTCCTTCTTTGTAACTGTCATGTCAAGTATTAGAAGGTGACTTTGGAGTATTCAAATGCATAACTATGGGTGACAGATTTTTCAGACAAAAATTACACACTGACAGATGACAGGATATTTGTCACTGCAGCTTTTGAAAGTTGGCAAATTAGACTTGAATGTGAATGACTTTGGTACAAAACTAGTTAAATGGTTTACTATGTGCACAAAATGGAAGATTAAAATAGGTGTGTATTATTGCAAAATGAATGACATTTATCTCTTTTTATTGTGTTAAGGGCTGTGTAAGAACCATTCACAATAATTGCAAAAACAAAAATCGAATTGATGAAAAATGATGATGGTTTCAAAAATATTAATCTTGGTTTTTTGTTAATTTAATTTGGCACATCGTTACATCAAGTCACGCTTTCCATTCCCGAAATTTCAAAATAAAACCAGCTCCATTGATAATGACACAGGTGAATGGCAGAGGAACAAAATTACATATCACATTCCTCTTTCGTGTACTCCTTCAGAGCCATAAAAAAAATATCATTCTCAACAACTCTCTCGCTTTAAATCACGATAATTTTGGAAATTCTATTTATAGCCTCGGAGTGTGTTTATTTTTGAAGAAGACCAATGAATTATGAAACTGTGTCGGTAGCTTAAATCTGGTAATACCTGATTTGTAGCGAATTATGTACACGCCTGAACGGCATAAAAAGAAAAACGCTTGCATCGGCAACAATTAGGGTATGTACATATTGTGTGTGAAGCCAGCTATCCAAAATAAAACCGTGATATGAATTCGAAAATGCACTGTTTTTTATTACAAAGTCATTGGCTGATGGAATTCTTTATTTGTTATCGTTACGTTTTTTTTTTTATATATTGCCATGCCGGCCATTTGCTTCTCTGTTTAATTTTTTTTTAATATTTTTTTTGAAATTTCGATTTAAGTTAATGACTTTATGTAACCTGAGGTAGATTATGGACTTGATTTAATATTATTTTTTTTTGTAGGTATTTAAGCCAAAATGTGCTGAGTTTTGACTTGGCCGAAATGTGCAAAGTTTAGTAAGTTATAGATGTACACACAAATGTACATATTAGGTATGTTTGTGCAGGAATGTAAACTTTTGTTGGTAAGAACCAAGGAGCTTACAGAAAAAATATTCAATGTAAACAGGTCAGAATGGACAAGACAATAATTAGCTACCATACCAATGACGTCTTGAAACTGACAGCTGACAGTTGGAAAATAATGACTTTTCTCAAACTTTCATCGAAGACTTAGCAATAAGAAATACCTTGACAGAAATCATGATAATGACTATTATATGTAAATAGTTCTTCTACCATTAAATTTTGTTCAAAAGCATAATTAATTGATTTAAATAATGAAGTTTATGTCAGTACCTTGAGAATTATATTATCAGCTTTGCTTTGATGACAATAAATGATAATTAAGACACTGAACAAAAGATAATAATTTATCTATGTTTAGACCTGATAAAAGCAAAAATGTGAATCTAATTAATTCATCATTTGCATGCAATAGAACTCTGAACTTATGTTAAGGAAGTTCAATAAAATGTTTCTAAATAAATTTTATTTAAATCATGACAGAAGGTTGCATCTTCTATCTATTGAATGAAGTTTGATAAATTCATGGCTATGCTATTGTCATGGTATTTTATGGATTAAATGGCGGTAGAATTAAAGTTTCTGCATCTTAATTAAATCAATACAACATAAAATTTCAAATTTTGGAAAGAGCGCGAAAATATAATATAGCTTTGAGCAAAATAGGAATAAACAAATATACAAATTCAAACAAACAAAACAAACTGACACTAGCCTAAGAATCTACAGATTTTCATTTAAGCACAACATTTACTTATGACTCATTCTTCTAAACAACAAACTCTTTATTTCCTAAGAATTCGAATCTCCTCTACACCGTTATGAACCCGTCAATTTGACACCACAAGCATCCACATCCACAGTCTACACATTTCACACATTAGCCAGCACTACGATTTGTAAGCAATCAGCATTATTTTTATTTTCCTTTTCGAAATGCATGTTTTCATTCAGTTTATGAATAAAAGATGACCAAAATAGAGCAACAAAAGCCTGAAATCGAACAATCAAACACCTCTCAACAGCTGCTCTTATACCCATAACACATTGAAGGTGTCAAATCAAACAGATCTTTCACTTTATTTTACATATTTTCCCCAACACTCTCTTTCTTCTTCAGTCAATCACAATGAACGCAAAAAAAAAAAACAACAACAAAATCCATCTCAATCTGCCACCAATGAGCGTTGTAAACATTTGTCACTCTGACAGCGCGCACGTATAATCGAATGCACTTGCATGCAAGCGACCTAAGTTTTGTTGTTTGTTGAGAAACCGCAAAAAGTCAAAAAGAATAAAAAGAAAAAGAAAGCTGACCAAATTAATTATGGCTTAAATCTGACAGTCAAATATCACCAACACCAACACCACAATGTGCACAATGCAAATGCCAACTACCACACTAGGAATATAAAAATCTGGCGACAGCAGAGAAAACCGTTGATGTGACATTTGCACTTGGCCCTTTTTTGTGTGTCACCCATTTTACGAGAGATGACAGTGTTGGCAGAGGGATCTTAAAGTAGAGGGCGGCCAGGCCATATGCACGTTTTGGAAAGTGAAACGTAGGTATTATTTGGCAATTCAACGAATGAAAGAAAATAAATTGACATAACAAAAAAGATTATGATATATGCATTTCAAAAGAAAAGAAAGAGAATAAAAAGTCAGTTGCGCAGACAATGGCCATTGATCTAAGACTTTGGTTGGCTGTCACCGTGACTGGAAAGATACAATATGCACGCGGAACTGATCTAGTTTCTTATAGTTTTTTGGTTGTCTTTTTGTAGATACGAGACTACTTTTTGAAAAGGCTATGTGAGAAGGGGCAATCAATATTGTAAGCTATTCAGCGGCGAGCTGTCAAATATTTTATAAAATTTGATATTTGAAATCTCCTGAAAGAGCACGACTTTTTTTGTGAGTTATTACATAAGTTACATAAGAAACTACAGTAGATATATTATGTTTAGTGTTTATTGGCCTATCTATTAAGACACAGAAGAGAATGAAAGTAGCAGACGGGAAAACGAATTTCCATCCATTAGTGATCTAAAAACGAAAAGTTATGAAAACGTGACGCATTTTGACGTTTGCTTTTATGTAACCGACGCCGACGTCCCGACTTTAACTTTTAAAAGTTTAGGTGGAAATAAATCCGGAACTGCATAGAGTCACAATTTGGGGTTTCTCTGAATATAAAAAGCATCGTGATTCAGCGTTTTACTAGAGTTTCATATGTATGTGGAAGAGGGTGGCAGTTATATACAGTGCGGATGTAGTGCTTGGTTGCTGAACCTATAGTCGTGAGTTCAAATGTTAATCTTTCATTGTGACTGACAGTTAAATGTTGCTGTTACGGTTTCAATGGAACATGGAAAAGTTTAAGTAACGCCCTCTAGGAAATAAAAATTAGAAGTCAAAAAAATTGACATTTAGAAAAGGCATAGTCACTCACTCAACTGCATGGGAATCAACAAGAACAAATAATTTATTATTTCTGAAGTTTAGTCTTTGATTTTAAAGTGAAAATGTGCAAAATAGACATTAAAACACTGCCACACTGCATTATCGACATACAAGATACCAAAGGGTCTTCTATGGGAAGTTTGAAAAAACCTAATCACTCACTTCCTCATCTCTCAATAAGGAAATAAAACTGCACCAAAAACCTCTCCTGTGTCCATTGAACCTTGCTCAAAATAAATATTTTTCAAGGCATAACATGACAAACCCAATCAGCTAGAACACCAAAAATAACCTTTTTCTCTCAAACATCTTTCTTTTGTATACCTATCGTCTTAAGTTACTCCCTCAGGCTAATTATAGACGCTAAACCTCGAAAGGAATTTTTCTATTTCGAAACCAATCATTTGACAAAGAAGGAGGTGCGAGGCCCCCAGACTGTAGGCTCCAGTATAATACACTCCAACTATCGCCACTATAATAAAGCAAGAGTTCGCTGTCTGCAGATGCATTTTCCGCCAGCATGAGAATCTCTTAAACCTCAACGATTGGCAAAATGGATAATATACGAGGCTCAGAATGTTGTATGGAACCTTCAGAATGAGCACGCGTGCGCTCAACTGGAGTATGTCTTACAGTCTAGGCGCCAGTATTAATTTTCCACTTAGATTCGTTCAATGGAATTCCAAAACATAATTCATATGCAATTAATGATTGGCTATGCGGGTTCGGTTCTTGCAGATATATACAACACGCCTTGAATCCATAGATTCTATTTTCTAAACACGATGAGCTATAGCTCTTTGAAGCGACTTTGTTGTCGTATAGTCGGTCGTCCCTATCGTTGTTCACGACGACGACGGGCCATCCTACGACCTTTACACGTCTCTGTCGTTGTCGTCGTCGCGTACGGACAAATGATTTTCATGTACAAGCACTTTGCGCTCCATGGAGGTTGATTGGGGATAGGCAATTCTTGGACTGGAAATTGCATACCAAATCGCATTCGTTCCACGACGGAGTAATAGAATTTTAAAGCTGAAAAAGCCTCCGGTTTGAAGAAGGGCTTTGCCACTTTCGAGCTGTGACGACGCGATGGCTGTATAGCATATTAACATTATAATAATCTAGAGAGGCTGGCACGGTGCATCCCTGGAATTATCATATAGCATGTGTCCATTGTCCATAGGCAAATCTGTGGGTAAGGTGTCCAAGGTCCATTGTCCATTCCATTTGACAGTTTCCGTCGTGTGACCAGTTGAAGTGGTTGTTGCACTCTAACAAAACTCCAGACCAGAAAGATAGAAAGAGAGAGGCGGCAATCGTGTCATTACTGCGGAATAATTTTATTTTATTTATACAATGCGTGTGTACCTCTGTACCTATCCGTATCCGAGAGGTAAACAGATAGTTTCTGTGGGATGCAAACCAGAGGGACTCTGTAGTGTAGTTTAGTCCGGTATCCAGCAGTAGTAATTGTAGGATTTACATAGTATAGGACACATTCGTCTTGGCTTAAGGAAAGGATACACAACACTCTCAAAAGATACACACGCAGATCTCTCAAAACGGTGCTGGTGGTGTAACCATTGCCAGACATGCAAATTTGTTTCGGATTTCATTTGAATTTAAGTTGAGAGTTGCCGGAAGATTGTTTTCAATCTGGACGAAGACGGTTGACCGTTTAGCAGGATGACAGGGTGACAAGTTGACCATATGACACTTGAGGCATATGATTCATATGGAGTAGTATAAAGTATGAAGTTTACTTATTCGATATACAATCGATCGACGCGCCAACTGTGGATGAAATATTTAAGTTGGGTGGCTCCGGAAATACAAATGCCGCCTAAGATGCGAAAGCATAGGAGCGCTGGCGTTGCATAGCGAATACAGAAAAATGGTAGTAAAAAAATATTTTGAAGTTTGAAGTCTTGATTTCTGCACTTTTGAACTTATGACAAAAAGTCTCTATATACACACAATGCCAAGCTATGGGATCATTGAAGTTCATATTCATCCTAACATAGTCTTGACAAAATAAAAACTTAAGTTTTGAAGAACCATTGATGTCCACAAAACAACACCAACTTATGAAGAAGCCTTTAGACATTTTGAACATCACGGTTTCAACTTGAAAAAATATATAGGTATCTACCTCATCAAAATTTCCACCGTTAACCTTCATGTTCAATGACTCTTTTGTCAATCATCTTCAATCTGTCACTCTGTTGACATTGCCAATTATAAAATTTTCTCACACATTCTGTTGGCCAATTCAAGCTTCTTCAGAATTGACATCTCTATGCTAGTATGTCTTTGTCACACCACTTCTTGTCTTTCACACAATATTCCTTCATCTCATCATCATTCATCCGTACATACTCGTGAACAAATATTTATTCAAATTCATTCATATTATTATCATTTTCGTCCAAACGGCAAACACTACTAGTTCTCTGTTCAGTCACGCACATTTCCACCATTTCAAGTGTCTTGTCCTGCTTTTTTTGTGTATATCCACCTTAGAATAACACATCCCAGTCCAGAGTTGAGATTGAAAAGAAGAAAAGGATTTCCTTTTTGCCAAACAATTAGGTGTCATGTATGTATGTAGGTACAACCAAAGACCATCTGGTCAAAAGAAAAGATGAAGTAGCGACGACGACGAAGGCTACGCTACGTGACGAGCGCGTGATGAAAAATCTTGAATCCTTTGTCCCACACGCTATGAATACCAATCATGTGAAAGCCAAATAAACTTAAATGACAGCTACTCTCTGGGATGGCAGCGGCAGGACAGGATGATGTGAAGATGTGTCCCTGGTCCCTGTTCACTGGCAATATAGCGATGGTGCACAAAGTAAGCAAAAGAAGTTTTTTGAATCTGCTGAACGGATTCAACACGTTTCTTTTTTGTTTTGTTTACTTTCAGTTTTTGTTTTCTGTTTTTAAACTAAGATCATGGTGCACACAAGAAATTAACCCCTGCACTGCAAAGTCAGCTTCTATAAGATATTTTTAGAAAAGAAACGGATAACAAAAAGAATATAAAGCAAACATATATCTCCAGCCAAGTCCACTCTACCGCACACTCTGAAGAAAAAAAACCTCATTAGTTGCGGAATCGCCGTAGACCGTGAATTCCATTCACAATATCGCACAACACACCTCGTCGCTCGTCGTCATCGTCACCGTCGTCTATCGGATTAGCCAAATCCCTGGTGTTACAAGGTTTTAGTGGAAGAAGCTATAGGATGAATCTGTTTACACACAGGCTTTTGTTTTACTAAACAAAAGTTCAAGGACCGCATTGTGGATATACGAAGGCAAGGGATAAAATCTGATAGAAGAAACAGTGGGGTTTGTCTGGGGCCATACAAAAAAAAAGCAGAGAGTTGTCCAAGAGTTTGAAGGTTTTGGGATGAGGAACTTTTATTCTTCCATGAAAATCTGTATCAATTTTGAATCCACAAAGCATGCCAGATTCTTAGAGAGATTAATTGATTTGTCGATTTGAAGTGATTTTTCCCAACCTCATCTAATTGCTTTTCCCCTCGGTTTCTTCTTGAAAAACTCAATAAAATGTGGCTAAGATCTTAAGTTAAAGTGTCGAAATTCTAACAAAAAAAATATTTTTCAAAACAGCCTTAAAGTTTCGATATACACAACGGACAAACTTCTAACCTAAAAAAAATCAAATTTTTTGTTCAAATTTTACTCAAAGATCCCACTGTGTTTCGAGTCCCTCCTGAGTGCCTCCTTGAAGAAAAAAAGAATAACTTTTCTTGGCTGCACCATCAAGAGCTATTTTCCACGCTCCGTTGCGAGCAAAACGTTTACATTGTATTTATATCTTTTGACGATATTTTCCAAAGCCTTTTAGCTCTTTTACTCTTCAAAAAGGATAGGGAAAAAGCAAGAAGAAAAAAATTTAATAAATGTTATCGCACGTTGACGATTATTTGAATCGCGTTGCATATTGCAGTTCAGTTCAGCATCATCATCCATAGACAGAGCGCGAAATCTAAAGTGTCCCATTCCAAGAATGAATTCAAGTGGAGTACTCTAGACCAGGTTCAATACATAGAGAGTGTGTGCAATAGCGGCAACTCTAGCCAGAGACAGTCATATGGCGGAATTCATTGTTTGAGAGCCTATAGCGCATAGTCTTAGAGCCATCGACTATAAATGCAGCACAACTTGCAAAGCGAGATGGATGTGGAGGAGCGATTGAGAGATATAGGCATGTTTAGTTTAGGGCTTGATAGTGCAGTCGTCCCTGGGACATTGGAAAAGAGATAGAAGTTTACCTATAGGTATATAATACGTAAGACAGTTCTATAGACAAAGATACTTTGCCTATGGTGCGGTGTCTTTTGACGAAGTGTGCGCATTTTGGTTTGGGGTTTTATGATAATTTATAGGGGAGAGTTTCTTTGATATAGCGGTATCTTTTCTTTCTTTCTTTCTTTTTTTGCATTTCACATTATATGATAGAATTTGTGCGGTTAGATTTGCATTAGGAAGACGCTTTGTGTTCCCTACTTGTTTTTTTTTTGTTTACTTTCTGTGTCGTCGTATCCGTCTCGTCTTGAATGAGAATTGGCAAAGGGAATGGTAATGGAATTGCAAGAGATGAAGATATGGCATCATCAATGAAACCGCCTATAAGCAGATGAAGGAATATTTATAGGCTTTTCTATTACGACATCAAAGGGATACAAAAGATGATGATTGGGATGTGAGTGAAATTAGCGTGGATATAAAGTTGGATGGAAGACATTGAACTCAATGCGGTTTTTGTTTGGTATTTAGGTCATATTGATGTTTCCATTAATTTATAATTGCGGAAGTTGGTATTTACTCTGTGGTAAGTGCATGGAACTTCATCCAGTAATGTAATGGTTGCGTTTTGCTTTTGTTGGTTATTGAAAGCAAGCATTAGATATTTTTTTAGAATTGGAGGAAATCTCCCTGAGAATTGCAACGTCAATAAGATGTCCCACGAGGCTTTACTTGATTATAATGGGTGTTTTTATTAGAGGTACCTATAGAACCTTAAGTTGGCAACACTATTTTAACTGACGGCGATTTTTTCAGCTGTTAAGTGATTTGCTTTAAGTTTGGTTTGGAATTGACAAATGAATAGACTGACGTCTGAACAACGCTTCCAAACTGTGAAAATTTATTTTGAAAATCATGGTTCTGTTCAAAATAGCGATGAAGCTCACTTTTGGTTGAATGGAAACGTCAATAAACAAAACTTCCGTATTTGGAGTGATGATAGTCCTCAAGTATGTTGAGACACCGTTACATCCACAAAAACCGACTGTTTGCTAAGCTTTATGGGTTGGTGGAATAATTGGTCCGTACTTCTTTGAAAACAATGATGGCCAGAACGTTGCAGTCAATTTTGACCGCTATTGAGCCATGATTGAATAGCTACTGACATTTTGCGTTCATCAATTGAAAAACCATGATGTGCAGGAGCTGTGGTTTCAACAAGACGGCGCAACATGTCACACAGCTTGTGCCACAATTGATTTGGTGAAAAAAACGATTGGTTAGCGCATAATTTCACGTTTTGGTCCTGTGAATTGGCCTCCAAGATCATGTGATCTAACCCTGCTTGACTATTTTCTCTGCGGGGATATGTGAAGTTGATAGTTTACGATTGACCACTTGGTGCACAACATTCCCCGCGTTATTGCCGATTTACGACCTCAAATGTTTGAAAAAGTCATCGAAAATTGGACCTTCAGATAATACTACGTCCGAGCCAGGTCATACATATGCCAGAAGTCATATTTAATTTATAATGCCAAAAGATTATCTTTCGAATAAAGTAAATTTCATGTCAATTTAAAAAAAAACTACTTTGTTTTATTCCATTTTACCTCTAAAAAATACCGATAAAAATAGTCAATCGTAAGTGTCAATGATGCCATTTTATTTTTACTAAAGCGCACTGCATGGGCTGTGAATATTGAATGTCCAACATGATCAGGTGACTTTCAAGAGCTCCAGCTTAGATAAGTAAGTATTAAGCCATGTCAGAAGTGGGGAAAAACACTTTCGTATTTTTGGTGGCATCAAGTGTGTAAGGGTTCTATAAAAAATGGTGGGTGATGCACACTTGCAAATTCTAAGCGCTGAAAGCTGATCAGTTTCTTCGATGCGAATACGCTTCATCGGTTTTGACAAGGAGGACACGTTTTATTTTAACGACAAGACAAGAGGCCGAAATGTGTTTTTGAAGCATTATATTCTAAGGTTCCTTATTTCCCACTGTAAAAAGCTATGATTACAATCTTCGAAAAAACAATTTTAAAAATTAGACAACATCTTTCAATGGAGTTTTCTAAATTCATCAATCATAATACCTTTTTTTCTCTGACTTGATATTATCGACTCTGACAAGTCACAAGTTTAAAACGTTTCAATGAAAACCCACCTTTACTTCCTTAACCTACTGATTGGCAAACGTTTCCTCAAATTTTTGCATCCAATTTTAAACCGCTCTCACGGACTTGTTAAGTGTTTAAACAAGAAACCCACTTTTGTTTTCATTTTTATTGTTAAGGCTTCGCTCAAAAACACACAATTTAATTATGCGATATTTTTTTAAGTATCATCTTTCCAGTTTTAATTGGAAGAATTCAGAAATGAGTAAGGTATGAGAACAAAAAATAAATTGTGTAACCTCATCATAACAGTAAAATTTTTGTTTGCATTTTAATTTTTGCATATTTATACAATTAATACATTTTTTCTTTCTCACAATTTGCAATTATTTTTTTTTAAAACTTGAGTCCATTTCGAAGTTGTATTATTGATATTTTTGTTCACGCGATTTCCTTTCACTATGCAAATGAGATCGAACTCAACGGGTCAGTTACAACGGAGTGGTTCATAAACTTTTTTTTTAACTTTAGAGTGCAGTATCTTGTACAAATCACTGTAACACTTAAATTTCAAAATTTACATATTACTTATTCAAAGTATGTTACTTTGATGCTTGAAAAAAGAATTGAGTACAAGTCAAAATTATTTTGAACAGTTATTGCATATACTAATGGGATATTGAACAAATAACAAAATGGTGAAATGGTAAGGCCAAACCTTTAAATGTTTATTTTTAATTTTATTTTTTAACTTTTATCTAAAGTACGCCCTTTGATCCATGATTTCCCAACACCAACTAAATTTCGATGAAACACTGACAAAATGTTTGTTCTTGTTGATTCTCATGTTTTGATATATCCCAACGAAAAATTGTTTAATTTGAAAGGCAACAATTTGTAACTTGGTTGGAGGGCTTTGGGAGTGCTCCTGATGATCAAAGAAAATTATAGAATTCGATTCCTTCTTAATCATCTGAATATCAGTCACCGCTGTACCTCATGTTTGTAGATTTTGAGAAGTCGTTTGATCGGGTGAATTGTGAATTCATCTGGAGATCGCTTATTGTTTCTTTCTTTTGCAAAAACTTTACATTTCTAGTTTGTTTCCTTGTGTAGAGTTTATTTTGCGTTTACTGAAATAAAATGGTTGTACTATTTGAACGTTCAAAACCATCAAGGACGGAAGACTTAATTTTATTTTGATAATGTTTAAATCAAACAAAAATATTATTTCTCGCTTGAATTACCTACATGTTCTCATCATATTTCCGCAATTGTCAAATATATGCTGATTAATTTTAACAATGTTGAACCAACCCACACAAGACACCGAAAGTACCAATAAAATTGTACAAGATCAAGGCAACAGTCTCAAGTTGCTAAAAGTTCTACTAAATTTAAGCAACGATGAGTACCCACTTTTGTAATATTTAATGATTATCAACAGCCATTAATAATAATGTGACTGTCAATCAGTCATCCTTTCATGGTTTTGAAGTTTCAATGTCTTATTTTATCTAGATATTCTATACGAGGGAGCATACACTGCACCCACTCAGCCAACGCATTCCTCTTAAATTCAATCAACTACTCTTTTCTTCTCTTGTCAAAAAAAAAAAAAAAAAAAAACACTTCTTGCGCAGAACTATCTGATTAATCGATTACCTTCAATTCTTTGCCCATCTCTAGAGCAAAGGAAGCCACCGTGCGTCGCGTTGCCGTCGTGTCGTCGCCGACACTAAATGCCAAAGGTGTCACGATAATGACATAAGAAAAGGCTCGGCTTCGGCATCATCACATAAATACAAAGTGTGAATTTTCGCTTGATTCACAAATGCAGGTGGCGACTGGCGCGCCGCACCGCGCCGGTGTGGTGGAAACCGATATGGCCATTTTTGATTGAATTAATTGCCATCTTTAACAATGAAGGCTCAGGGATGTAAATTAACTGTGAGGTATTTTTAAACCAAACTCTCAAGATTTAAGAACTTTGATGCGGTGCTGCATAAAAGATTGCGCGAATAAAATCGGTTACTGACTTCAATGGCTAATGGTTCATTGGTTACTTCATATAAGATTTGCATACACAATGTGGTATGGAGAGTTTCAAGAACCACAACATCGTGACTAGATTTCCCGATTTAAACATTACTACTTTTTTCTTTTTTTGCCACTACCACGCCGGCATTGGCAAAACGTGTTATGGAGTAAAGTTGAAGAGGTGCTTCACTAGTGCATGCCATCATAACTTCATGCGATGGAATTCACACTCTCATTTGATATTCATGTCAAGTGAAGCAACTTCTAACGGCTATCAAACTGGCAATGGCGCCCAACGGGCATATAAATATCAAACAATATATCATATGACCCAAACATCCCATACTTAATAAAAAAAAAAAGCCTATTAAAAAATCTAGGCGATTCTCGATCCCAGAAGTGTTATGATTTGATTTAATTTTCACAAACTTCGATTTGACATTTGGGTTCTATGAAGTGCTTGTTAGAAGTATGCCCTCATACAAGCCCAATTGACCCATTTTAACGATCCTCCAGACTTTCTTTTGTTGATCACTTGAAAACTTCTCTATTACTTAATTCAGACTCACGATCAAGTACGTTTTTATTCGTGTCACCATCGCGCCATCACAATAGCCTGTCAAATTGAGTGAACTTAATAAGTCTGTCATCCATCTGTCAGCCATCATTGATTCGCTCTCTGACAAAGAGGTTAATTTTGTGACTCAAATCGTAATTCTCGTGCTATATAGTGGAATGAGAATCGGCTAGCTATGAATCTACACATCACCCAGTTGACGTCCTAGAGTAAGAGAGCATCTTATGCTGTCATGATTCTTGATCATGATCGCAAATGATTGACTGCACTCTGAGTCTGAGGTTGTATCTGTTCATCTTCCTTTTTGTTACCGGACACGCACAGCGACAACACACATAATGTCCTTCAATTACCGGCGACGTTTTATGCATTGCCTTGCTGTATTGCCCCTCGCACCCACCTCACCCACTGCTGGCAGTGATTGTTGTCAATTAATTTTGAGTTGAGCTATTTTGACATTTGGTGTCCCGGAACGCACATTTTTGTTGTTGCGTTTTCTGGTTGCCAACTTGGAATGTCGGCAAAGTGAATTATGCTGTCTTGTTTGCAGTAACAACTACTGGCTGATGACGGAGTGCGAGACAAGAGGGACTTCTCTGTATTGTAAGTTGCAATAAACGTGTGGTATTTGGTCAAAATGTGTGATATTGTAGAGTCAAGTTTAAAGTAGGACATTGCAGCACGTTTCATGTATGGCACAATTAAAAGTTGCGGTATGTTTTAATTGAGTTTAATTTGTTTTAATGATTTCGCGAGAATATTTGCACCTTGATGTGTGCGGTATCAAGGACGGAACAATTTTATTGGAATTTAAAGAAGTTTGTAGTTTAAAAAGTATTGGAACGTAGAATTCAAGCAACCAAAGATAATTTGGAGAAATTTGGACGCTGTTAATAAGAAGGGATGGAAAAACAGATTCAGTTTATCAAATTTTGAGAATTTTTTTTGATTTATTCCTCTCTCTTTGGTAAAATTAAATGGTACGTTCACGTTAGAAATGATATTTTTATCAATTTCGACAATATATGCAGTGTGAAAAGACCGCTTTGTATGTGTATGTATATTTCTTGAAGCAGCCCAAACCTGGACAGCAATTTGATCTCAAACGAGCTTAATGAGCTGTTGTTAACGATTACCCTTACACTGGAATCGTTGTTACGGCAGATTATTATGCATATAATTCCACGTGTCGACAACATTTTGACTAAACGAAAAACAAAGGAGGTAATTACGAGACTCGTCATTTCATAAAAAAATTAAGCTCCACTATATATGCCCTCGGTTCCGACACTTGTTGACAATGACACTGCTGTGGTCGACTCCTAAAAAAAAACTGCATGATTGATATGGCGCTTCCTGAATTAATTGTTTCGCACTAGTGAAGTTGAAAGAGTACTTGAAAATCCTTTAAATGCAAAAAAATAGGTGGCCTCCATTGTTTGGAAGAAGTGTGTTGCGTAAGCTTTTTTAACTGATCTATTATGCAGTTGACTGAAACCATGTACAAATCTTAACAACTTTGGAACATCATTTAAAAAAGTTTTCCATCAAGCTCGCTTATCAAAAATTCGTGAATTCAGTAGCGAAGTAATTTCTAATCCATCGAAGATTGGGTTCATCTTCGATGGATTAGAAATTACTTTGGGAACCATTATATTCACGTTGTTTTGAACGGCTTTGAGTTTGATGTTCGCAAAATACTTGCTGGTGTGCCCAAAGGCTCTGATGCGTTCTGTCCTCGAGTCTTTTCCTCATTTTTATAAATATTCAATTGATTTTACTGACAACAGCTTTTCATATATTCTTTTCCAGACTCATATCTTTCAGCGTCCAAGTGGCAACCATTTTGACACTCAACGAGTTGCCTTTTTAACTCACGTCCGCTCATTGCGGTTTCCGTACTAGATAACTCCATTTAACCTCTCAAAAGATTTAACATCCTTCGAATCATGAAGGAATTCAGCCAAACACTCTCGAAACATTTGAAGTGTTTCTCGGAAGTGACTTTCAATGTTCGTAGATCGATTTGTGTATTTTCGAACATAAACAAAGAATCATCAATAAATTCAAAACCTGGGCATATACCTATTATAGTCCTCCTTAATCCCCATCATCATCGTCATAGTCGTCATCACCATCATCAGCACCTATTCAAAAACACTCTCATTTGCCTTCATTCTTGCACGTTGCACAGCACATACACTACAAAGTATTTCTGTTTAATTAAAAATCAGCTTCTTCCTTGTGCTATTAGCAAGAGCTTGAAGCTGATCCAAGAAGACTAAGACGACCAAGACGACGACGCAAAAAACCAATGACGATGGACGAACTACGACGACGACGACGCCAACTACGTGCAAATAGGTTCACTTCAATTAACATTTCGTCTGAATCGACCACCAAAACCTTTCGTATGGAAGTGAGGGACATTATTATCCTCCATGTTGTACATTATACTAGTATACCAACAAACGAATGCACTTTCTGGCCACTTTACAGTTCATTTCCATTAACGCTTTCATGGCAGCACGGACGCGTCTAGACAGAAGCCAGAGAGCTGAGCTGGTGGTTGAATTTTTTGAGATTTTATTTTTCCTTAACCATTTAACCTGATGGTGTGCTTGTGCCCACTTGATGAAGTAGTCACTTGAAAAAAAAACCGAAGCAAGGTTGTAAGGCTTTGCTCACAAATCAAATGATTAGGCTAAAAATTTCTTAAAAATATCTTCAAAAAGGGTGTTTTTAAAAATTTAGTGCAATTTCAACATTTTTGATTGCGTCAAATTTCCACAAAATGGCCGTTTCAGATAGTGTCAACAATGACATTAATTCAACATTTTTGTGTTGTCATTTGTATCTCAAAACTTGAATAATGAACTTAGATATAGTTAGTCTTTTTCAAAATGCCGTACTTTCCTATTTTTTGATCGTCTTGAAAATTTTGTTCACATCTCATTTTTTGCCACCCCAATGTGGAAGCCCTTACATCCCTACAGCAAAAAGGGCATCATTCTCTTCTCTTCCTGCCAAACCCTCAAAAGGTGTCGAATGTGTGATATTTTTGTTATGTGCTGCACTATATACATACATCACTGCACTACAAACCAAACACAGTGGCTTATGTGCTGCTCAAGCTGGTATACGAGAGGCTCCCTCGCTCCGTCTTGGCGCAAAGTAGGTCCATTAACAACTCACTTTTTAATGCTAATTAACTTTTTGTGCGACTTTTGGCGGATGCAATGTGTGGCGTTGGCGACGACAGACTACGGACGCATACGGAAGGCCCAGGAGCCTCTGTCATTCTACACGTAGTACAGTGTAATATGTAGTGAGTGGATTACGATGACGTTGGCGATGCCTCGGCGCGGCGGTGTGTCGAAACAAGGTGCCTTATTGCTACGGACGGGTGCTAGCTGATAACTACTGACAGCATCCGTGGCAGTGATTCAATTTTCCACGCTATACATAGACGTCGCAAATTTGTTACGTTACGTGTTTTATGCGGGAATCGGAATAGGTAGCTGGTATTCCGCATAAAGGTGGTGTGGTGATGTGCTCTCATTTATCGAGGGCAGTTAAAAAGTGTTCCAAAAGGAACGTGATGGGGCTGTTTTCCAAAGGAACTAATTGGGTCGTTTCGGGCTGCTGGTTTATGGTGAGTATATGGTAATTTAGTTTTAATGAGATGTGAAAATTGGTTTTCAATGCAAGAGCGAAAGATGACGGTAATGAGTTCCGTGTGTTTTCACTATGGGTTAGTGATTTTGTATACTTTTTTAACGACATTTAAAAGGGTTGGGAGAAGAATTTCATTTGTTTAAATAATGCATAAAGGTTCATTTGAAAACAAGATTTTGAAAAGGAGAATACGAGTTTTTGGGCAGTTAAAAGTACATAGTTCCTGAAAGTTTTTTCTTCCTTATTTCGGGACGGGTAGTTAAAATAGTTCTCGTGAAATCATTAATTTTCTTATAACTCTACCGGTGACGTTTTCGATATAAAAATTGCTGTTATCTGCGTTAATAGTTTTGCTTGCAATTTGGACAATACCTGGAAGAGTTAAAAAATAATTTAATTGATTATTTGGAGTTATCCGAGAACTTAGAATTTTGGGATCAACAATGGCTTAGGAACATATGGTACGAAAAGGAATATTTGAATATTCGAAAACTAAGGCATTTCAAGCAAATTCTTTCTTGGATACTGTAATGGTATTGTGGGTGTAGCGCTTGCCTGCTAACCTAGAGAATGGGTTTAATCCTTATAGAAGACATTTTTCGTTATTCCTCACTTTCAACTTGCTCTAACATTCGGAATTTATAGAATTATAGTAAGGAAAGCAATCGTTAGATTACCTATCTCATCTTGAGACTGAAATAAACTATAAAGGATCGATAGTTTACATGGAAACATTCACAAAACTACTGGTAGTCAGACAAACTTTTTCAGTGAACATCGGGGCATCGAACAAAATTATTGGCAGTACGAAGGATATTGTCTGCAGATTCTAAAACAATTGGTCGGAAAAAAAAATCATAGAACAAATGCTTGTCCGACCACCTCCAAAAAAGGTAATTTCTGACAAGAAGATATCTCATCGGGAAAACGGGTAAAATGGATACCAAATGAAAGGTACAACTGTCCTCTACACAAATATACTGGCCGGACAAAGTTTTATATAGGGAATAACACACTGTCCGACCACTTCAAACCAACAAATATTTCTTTTTCGCTTCGGTTCACGAGTAATTAAATTAGTTAGGAAGGATAGATTTCACGACTTCCTATAATACAAAAGTATTTTTAACTCACGACAAGTTTAAGAAACATATATTTTTAAAACCTTTTTTTTTTTTTTTGATTTTTTTAAAAGTGAAAGCTTTGATTGTGCGAACACGAATCAAGGTAAATCATTTTTAAATGTTGATCCGAAGATGGATAACTATTGTACAACTGGCCTTATGGGGTATTTTTTCAAAAGTATTCTATGTTCTTTTTTACTTCTGCTCTAATCCAAATCTATGGAACACATCTCATATTGGTGCACGCATTCACACTTAATGATTTTATACTGAAAGCGTTCACTCAAATGTCATTTACAATTCCATTTCGGATTAATATATAAAATGTAATAGATCATAAGAAAACTATCTTACTTGGCTAATTCATACGAGAAACTCTGGAAAGAAGCTGATTGCGAAATTTGCTCCTTAAAAATGACTTTTGCCTCGAAGTGATATCTTTCGGTGACCGAAGATCAACAACGAAAGCAACATATTGAAAGATTAAGCGTCTTCGAGCAGTTTGCTGATCTAATTTTTGGTTACTCAAGGAAGTGGTGAAGAACTGGTAAGCTCCCTAAAAATATGCAAAAGTAAAATTTTACCCCAAAAAATATTTATGTCCAAACATTTTTTGCGTTATCGGTAGATACTTTTGAAAAAAAAAATACGAAATACGATTCTCCAGAATCCATGAACTGATCCACAATAAGGATTGAGTTTTCTGATTGCCTAAGCAACGGTTGAAGTTTTTCCTCATCTATTTAAGAACGACTGGTTCGATTTTAATTCAATTTATTATTAAACGGGTTTGAAGTTTGGTATGTTGTTCTAAGAACATAATAAGTAAATCTAATTTACTCTTCTCAAATTTTGGTCACAGATATCACCTAACAGTGTTCCTATTAGGAAACGACAAACATAACAAATCAGCGCCAACTTATTTCGACTAAGTATTTCTTAACAAACAAATGTTAAGCTAGATTTTATAGAACATTCCATTAGAGTAAATAAAGTCCAACGTCGAAATATGGTATTTTTCTAGTTTATTTGCTTCGCAAACAGTGCAATTATTCAAAGAATTTATTACTTGAACTGATATTAAAATCCTTCAACTCAAACTGCACAAATGTTTCCCTAGAGCCTAGACTATCTATCTATCAGACCAAATATGCCATGGAATCTTTTTCACTCAAAACAACTAATTCCACAGTCTAAAGTCATTTCGCAAATATCTCATTCAGTCAGCAAATGGATCATAAAAGAGTGCAAACACTTAAATCTGAACCAACAATCCTCAATAAAAAGTGATATACTTATGTAAATAGCCAAAAGATTAAATTCATTAAACAACATCAACAACAACAAAAAGTACTATAATTAAAAAAACAATTTATTTGTCAATGATGGCTGATTTTATCTTTTTCGTCACAAATATTTATGCGTTCAATGTTTACTCTCTTAATCAAGTGTGAAAGAAAAAGAGAGCACTAAATGCTATAACTGTCTTTACTTGCTAAGTAAATGAAGCATATCAGATACAAAGATACTCGTACCGGCTTGTACTTCTGCGAACTTGTATCTTTTACAACTGCTCAAAGCAACATCACGATGCGATGAGGAGAACATTAATTTAACTTTCTAGAGATGAGATGCGGATAATTTCTATTTTCTTCATTTTCTTTTGCAACTGTTTCGCTCCAGATAAAGATACTTTATTGGAACACTACACATTCACTGATGAAGTGCGAAAGAGAAGAATACTTTTGCTTACAATAAGGTACTTTAACTATCTTCGAGATACATAATATACTTAAAATCCAACCAGCGGTTTTACGAGTAATAATAATTATTTCCAAGGGTCACCAAAGGTCTGTTTAAATTGAACTCCTCCGCATATGACACTCTTACTGCCTTTTTACAAATTTTCCAAAGATCATGTGGGAAACTATTGGATACGCTTCGGGACTTCATAGTTTTAATGGAGGTGGCGTTTAACTTCTGATGGAGGAAAATTCAATTAACGCCGGCGCCGAGTTAACCTCAAGTCAATTATGTATGGGCGAATGAAATGTCTATGTCTTCTGCTTATGACAGGTTTAACATGAAAAATAGCTTAATCCAAAAAAAAAGTTCAACACCCGCAACTGGGGAAATCCATGGAAGCAGTTCAATATTTCAAGGAATTATACTTTGTTTTTGATAAATAATGAATCACTGAATTCAGTTGTTTCTTCACTTTCTCCAACATACTGTAAGTATGGCATATTTTACATTAATCTCATATCTCATGTACGATACTGATACACCACCTATGAATAATGATTGCTCCCGTGTCGTCGTCGTCGAGTCGGTCGTCGCCAAGACGCTGCTGTTGCCATGACTATGGCTGTGGCATGTATTACCGACGACGGCGTTGCATACAATTATTACAATGCAACAACGACACGTCGAACTGAGAGTGGAATCATAATTCAAATGCCTCGGATGCATTTAATGTTGCGCAACACAACTCTCAGTCTCGTCTCAGCATGTTACAGCAGCAGACAGTTACGGTAGCCGATTTCAAACACTACTTATAATGCCAAGGCCTTAAGCAACTGTTTTTTGTTTCAATCTTGTTCGCCTTCTGACCCCGCAAAATATGGCGTCCTATATAAATTTCTCTGACAGTTTAGTCTCTGGGTATTTCACATCATAATGACAGTAATCATTTCTCTCAGTCTTTGTGTCAGATTTAACTACTGTCATCTCTGTTTACAGAGGCTGCATCCTGCATCATTTGGGAGCGTTTTATTGGAATTGATTTGACATTTGTGAACTGATGAGCGATGACAGGAGAGACCAACTGGCACACCACACACATACACTCACTCAATGGAAAAATGACAATTTATGACATTTCTTTGATAGCTGTCATTACTTTGTGGTACAATTAAGTCTCCAATTTGAGTGCCAATTGAAACATAAATTGGAGCTTTGTCTGTGAATTAATTATAATATTGCCGAGGGTGGTACAAGTGGAGCACGAGAACTCTTCTCTGAGTTGAAATGTTTATTTGATAGCTTTCAATAGTAACTCAAGTTTTAATTAAAACACAGCTGCAATAAAAGTTACATAAAACAAGAACAAGTAAGTCGTAAAAAAAAGGTGAACAGTTTTCTTACTTTAAAACATTCTTTCTTCAGAATTGTTGATTGAGTCATATTTGCGACAGTGCAATACAACTATTTAAACTTGTTTGCCGAGACATTAAAGATTATATAGATACTCGTTCTGAAGGGGTTTTCTGTAAGAAAACTCAAAAAGTTTTATCTTATCGGTTATATAGGCAGTTCCAAGGAATTGCAAACGACCGATAGTTAAGATAAATTTCCTTATCTGAAGAATACTTGTGATTGGGCTTCTTTGTATTTTGCTTGGTTGATGCATTTTTAGTGCAAATAGAACTCTATACAACGATTTTCTTTTAGATACATTTGAAGAATGAAGTTTGTTGCTTGAATTTGAAATAGAGTTCTGGTAAATATTGTTAGGTAATGGAATAACTATTAATGAATAATTCTGTCCTTGGAAGTCCATAGTGGAAAATTTAACCTTCAACTCATATTTTCAATGAATTTAGTGGAGAAACTGAATCGAGGTATAACGTTGTTCATTTCTCATTGTTCAAAATTAATGGACTTAGAACTGATATTATTTTATTTTATTGATAACAGATGATGAGGTCCTAAGGCTTGATATCTTTAAGCATTGACTGCATTGAATAGAAATGTGATATAGTGTCTACTTCAACTGTAACGGTGTAGAAAGTAGTCTGCTAGTAAATTTCTTAATAACCTAAAGTGTTTAAATACTTTTTAGTCTATAAAATGTTACCAAATCAAATCAAAAAACCTTGCAATTGCATCATCATTATTGCTCAATATGATGCGCAATCTGTACACAACTATTGGAACTTCCCGGAGTTTGCCAACAATGTGTGAAAATATTGAATTAAAAAATCTATTTTCGTTCCTATTCTTGCCACCTGTACTGTTTACATTTAACCAATTCAATAACTTGTAATTGTAATGGAAAATCATATTCAAAACCGCAAGAGGCCAATCTATCTTTATACAAATTGCTGCATGTTATTTATATCTCTAACCAAAATATTCTTTTTTTTTTCTTTATGAGGACTCCTTGTGGTGATATTAGCATTATGCAAGGCTTCTTCTCTTATTTTTGAAAACAGTATGTGTCGTAATGATATGTCATTTGCATGATATGATTACATTTTGTGGTTTAATAGTTTTTTTCTTCTATTTCAATTTATTCAGTTGCTTTGGATGCAATTAGGCCATACCCCCAAAGGCGCGCAATAAGTTTGATGCATTTTGTATCTTTTGTGGCTAAAAAAGAATCTCAAAACAAAATGTGTACTCATCAACAGACTGCGTTTTCGTATCTAATCGCTGACAATCTTCATTTATGGTTGTATTACAAAAACAAAAAAAAAAAAAAAAAAAAAAACAAGTTCATCATTTTCTAAACAGAAACTAGAATTAAGTCGTCCACCATCGAAGACTATTTAGCTCAAAACCGCAAAAGTTTCATAGAATGTTAGGCTCATCATAAAGATAAAATAGACTTAAGCATAAGAAGATATTAGATACTCGAGTATCTTCTATCCTCTAGCTAATAGGAATAATAGTTGTTGTTATGATCAAAATCAAGAACGCATCTTGGAGTATGAGCTTAAAGAGGATATCGTTAGTACGCAGTGGCGGCGTGCGGCGCGTCAGCATCAGCGGCATCGATGAAGAAGAATTTTTATTTTTTTTATTTTGAGGTGAGTTTGAGTAGACATGACCAAGATTCAAGGATTTGATGTGGTTTTGTGGATAAGAGGATATGATGAGGAGAATAACTTTGAAACCAGATTGCGAGTATAAAGGGGGATATAGAGCATTATGAAGTGCACTTTAAGTGAATGGCTTTTTATTCAAAAACTTGACAGCAGCACTTCAGGTGATTCTCTGGGGGGTCATCAAATCTGATTTTCAGGTTTATAGACAAATTCCTGGGAATCTAGATTGTGTCAGAGAGACGTCTATATGATGGAGCTAGTAAATTAATGATTATTGATAATGTTTTGATAAGTTATTGGAAATACCTTAGAATTAATTCATCTTTCAATCGGAATATTAATGTTACATACCTGAAATGAGAAGAAAAAATAAAGAGTATTAGAAAACTATCAAACTAGGTAAGTAAACAGAATATAAGAAAGCTAATGATTAATATTTCTATTCTAATTTCATTTCTAAAAATGCATCCATTTGCATTTATTGGAATAATAGATAATTGCAATTGGTTCTTATAATTAAGTTTTGTTCTAATTTCATGTTGGATACAAATACCTATATTTCTATTGATGTTTCAAATGTATTCTCCCAAAACTGGAAATTAAAAATGGGGTTCGGATATTTTCTAGTGTGTTAAAAGTTTAAATGTTCTGTTTAGAATAGAATGTCATTGCAAGAGTTTTTCTACGAACTATAATTTTGAAAAATATCGAGATTATAAATTTTTACGAGGTACAATTTTTTGCTTCTTTAAAAGCACCGCAAATTCAATAACACTTTGAGGTGTCAGGCCCTAAATATACAGACATTTTTCAACTACTTTGGGCAATTTCAAACAAAATATGAAAACAATTGTGGATGAATTATTGTTCTTAAGTCCCTTAAAACTAAAAGTGAACTTATTTAATTCTCGATAAATTAAAAAATATTTTCTGATAAGTATGTGACCATTTTAACTATTGGACTTTGATTAATTTTGCAGGCTATTGGTCCTTTATTAATATCTTCAAGTTTGATATTTTGAAACTTCGTTAATTGAGCTTACATCACGCAATACTCAACTTCAGTTTGAAAATTTCTTTCACATTACTTTGAATGCAGATTCAATCTACATAAAGATGTTCACGTGCAGAAATGTAATTTCTCATCTTGCAAGAAAACAAAAAAACACGTAACTTACTCGAACTAATTGAGCAAGCAAAATGAAGAGATATTGAGATTAATTAACGCTTATGAAGTGTGGTTGATTGTGGTGGGAATAACTAATTCAATTGAATTATTAACATAAATTTTTACAAGTTTGAATGTTCCAGTAAAATGCTTCTTTAATCTGATTTAAGTCATTTATGCAAGAAAATTAACTTAAGAGTCAGCTGAACTAATTGGTTTTAAACATGAGATGACTTATTTTGTTGTTGTACTTTCTCCTCCAAAGAGCTAAGTGGTTTTGGTTGTAATTTAAATTATTAGATGTCAAGTAATTAAACTCGTTGTGTTTTTTTTTATTGGACTTTTTTCATTTTTATATGGAAAAGATGAATGTTAAAGTCAAACAAATAAAGCATGCAAATTAACCATGACAAGTTTAATTGCTTCACAAGAAGAAACATTTAAGAAAGTTAACACCTTTGGAAGTCACACGTGATATATTTTTTGATGACAACATTTTATGACAAGCGGGGGGGGGGGACTCGAAATGACTAAAAAGAGAAGAATAATTGAACATATAAATGCTTCCATTAGAAAATTTTGGATCCAAACATCGAAAGAACATTATTCACAAATATTGATGTCAAGTCAATTGTGTATTGGTGGAAAATCTGTATTTGTGACCAACGTTTGATTAATTTAAACACTTTTGATCGATGCGCCAACAATGGACACACTATGCAAATGGGGGTTCTCGAAGAATAGGTACATTTAGACTTAGAAATATCAGGCAGTTTCATTCTTCGTTGTTTTAAGTGTCGAAAATGGCGTATTACGCCCCTGACTTACTGTTGAGATTTCAACCAGAACCAAGCTAGTAGTTTCTAAAACGGTCACGATAAAGGCACTCCAAAATTTAATTTTAGATATGGGACTTTGGAAACTTTGATAAATAGAGATAGGATTAACAACCAATTATCCTCGTGGGATTAGACTGTTCGAGAACCATCAAGCACTCTTACTTAACATTTTTCTAATAGTTGGAACGAAATTAATTCGAATAGAATAATGAAAAGTATCTATCAAAGGAACACGTTTTTCTACAATTCATCATCATAAATAAGCTTAAGTCATCAATCTGCCAATGCTACCGTGACGTCTCAATGTCAATTTCTTCACCTTGGAAGGTCTCTTTCAACAACTTAGAAAAAAAATCTTCAATTAAAATTCCAATTCATTACTTACTATTTTTTATTCATAATTACAAAGCTATATAGAATTATCGTATCGCAAGCATGTAAGTAAAGAGCATTAAAATCAATTGTTAAATTGTATAATGATACAACCGTTGCCAATCACCGTAATCAACATTCATACACACGGCATATGGCATAAAAATGCATAATAAGCATCATTCACAATAAGAGAGATCAAAGGTTACATTACTCAAGACCGGATTTGATATGGTATTTAACACCTGTGCTCGACCGCGATATCATCTTAATTTTATAGTCGAGAAGCAAGGAAGAGACGTTGTAAACGCCACTGGCGATGGCGATGCGGCGGCGCGTTTGGAGCTATTCCAAATGAAAACGTAATAAAAGTGATTTAGATCAACGCGTGCGGCTCTACGTAACGTGTGTCGCTGTCGTTTGATTTGAAATTCGGCGGTGAATTGTAAAAGTATTTCTTGGATGAACTCTTTATGCAAAGAGATACAAAGATAGACAATTAATATGTAGGTATCTCATGCACCACCGCCACCGTACGAAATGACTTAAAAACATCACATCACGAAATCATGTACACTTTGTCGCCGGAAGCTCATTGAAGTTATGTTTTTCGAATGCACATACAACAGGCGAGACAGTGTGCGCCTGAGCGCCTGCGCGCACTTTATCAATCTATTCAATCACTTGAAAATACATTACCACGCAACGCATCGCACCATCAGTTGCGCACAACAGTCTCTAACGATTAGAGTTTTTGTTGTAATGATGTCGGCATGGCAGTCGTACACCGTAAAACTTTCGCAGGAAACAGGTGACTGTGTGCATGACAATATGCAACATCAGCATATATGCGACTGCGACTTCGGCTGCGGCATAGTGATGCCGAAAAAGTTATCTTGATCAAATGTTGGGGGCTTTGTTAAATTGCTGCTTAACACGAGCGTACCCATTTTAGTATGGGGAAAGTAAGTCCCATTTGTTTGAGTGACCTGGACCTGGCCCCTTATAGATAGTGAGTGAGTAAACAATTTAGTACTGCAGGAGATTTGTAAGTGGGGGGAATAGAAAATGTTAAACATTAAATATTAATAGATATACTTTTCTTAATGCTTTGGTTATGTTCGAAGCACAGAGGAAAAATGTTGTAAAAGAAAATGGGTTGATGGCAACGATATTTTCAGTAACCAAACGCTTTTTTAAAATCAATAATGAACAATACTTATTAACTTAAGGTGCTGATTACCTCAACCCTGCTAGATAGTCCCTACCTTGATGATTGAGGTCGTCCTCTACTTGATCGCTCCATCTAAGATGGGGTCCACAACTGCTGGTATCGATACCATAGTATAAATACCATTGTATTTGCAATACCAATACACATACTGGTGCAGTATACATTGACAGCACTGTCCACTGTTTACAAGCAAACCATAACAAATGATATCAGAGGGTCGCTGTTAAAGCAGCAAATAACTTTAGTTCTTAAAAAAATCACTTAAGAAGAATGGCGCTGCTGTCGTTAAAAAGATTGATATACTTAGATGAAAACTAAAGTGTCAAATATATCAATAGCAATACCATGCTAAAGCAGCGTTCACACACAGACAAGACAATGAGACAATACTCAATTGTCTTGTCCGAGCTTCTTGAACGGGGTTGGACAAGACAATGCCAGCCATGTCGACATCACGATATTGTCCTCAGAGATAGCTCGGCAGGCTAGCTCGGAAGACAATTGAATGACAATTGTCCTGTCCTGGAAACAATCGTTCACATTGAACAATGATTGTCTTGTCTCATTGGCCTCTGCATTGTCCCATGGGAACCCCGCTTAATATCGTGTTGCTCACGTGGTATTACCATAGTTTTCCCTGACACATAGGTGGTACCTATACTAGAATACCATGGTATCGATACCAGCAGTGTGTCACAGGTATAAGATGGGGTCCACCACTCCTGTATCTTGCGGGGGCTGCATATTCATTCATCATACACTCCACATGCTATTTGAACCGCTTAATTTCTGAATTTGTTTGACGAGGTCAATGTCCTTCGCACTCCCTTGATTTACACAAAAAAGTATATCACCAGAAGAATCTTGAACTCACTCAACTGACTTAAGTAACTGCACTAAGTCAAGTTACAATACCGAACTCAAACATATCCAAAATGCGGAAGTCTAAGTTTTTTGCAAACATCGCAGCTATGATTTGGTCAGACACGAAAAACCGGGTTGTGGAATTTTGCCTCTGCTAGGGAAATGAAATTTACCCAAACCTTTCCAAAGTGACATGAATGGAATGTGTCAAATTCTTAAAATAGGTATTGCCAGGAGTTGTCGACTTAAAGAATGCAAACAAATTTCCTTTCTTGCTCTTTTATCAATTTTCGAAAAAAAAACTTTCCCACGGATCAATTATCTCCGAGCGCTTCAATTCTACACTGAAACGTCATCTCTTCTTTCATATAGAATCCATTTGTTTCCTTAAACGTGAGAAATATTCACCAAAAGGAAACACAATTCTTCGAACAATATCATAGACCACCGCCGCGCCACATCTGTGATCATGTTCCTTAAAACTCCCGACGATTCATCAAAACAGTAAAAAACCACAAAGCACAAAGACCCATTGAGCTCCCAAGATCTCAAGGCTATTGGATTTATAATTAATAATCCCAAACATTCAGCAACCTGGTGCGGTGTCAATTTATCTGATCTGACTATAAGCTCCGACTTTTAATATTCGTAGGATTGTGAACCATAATGGCAGAACATTTATGCAAAACCATAGTCAAGACGTTGGAACATGGCTTACCCATATATTGGAATCATGTTCACAAGAACCGCAAAACAGCTTATAATCAATTTGGCGAGAACGTTCTCGACTCCGACAATTGATCGCCATTTGTCTGCTTTGTTGTGCGTCGTCATCGTCGTCGTCGTATTCATCGTCATGGTCGCCGTTGTCTATGTCCATGCGGCAAGCCAGCTATAGCAATAGCCATGATACTCGATCACAGTTATGATCAAAACAATGAAAAATGAAAGGAGCAACACTGTTTATGAATATACTTTAGCCAAAAGAACAAGAATTATTATGTCCCGACGCCCAAGCGGCAGCTGAACCAGAATAGTAAACGTTGTATTGGTAGAAACGCAGCAGTCGCACACGTCACCCGCTATCACCCGCCCAACACAAACGGGACGATTAATATCAATCTGCATGTCATGTTCTGTGGGGCATTACGGCACCTTTTCTTGGCCAAGTGGAATGCGCAATTGCTGTTGAGCTTCAGCTTCAGGGATACTTCAACTTTGGAGGTGGTGCTGGCCACGGTTTCCTTTTCGCATATTTCCGCGCTGATGTCAGGTTCAAGCAGTTTGCTAGCGGCGCGGCCGGCCGGCGTGGTGGCTTGAATAGCGAATGCGTTTCATGACTCATATTGTTGAGAATTTAAGAGAATACACCTTTGAATTAGTGGCACCGTATTGGTCGTCGTAGGCTGGGATCTTATTGCACCATAAATCTTTCCTACTGCGAAGGAGTAAAGTAATAAGAAGATGACCGATCGGTCTGCTTGGAGTGCGGAGGAGATTGCAAACCGAATATGGTGCCGTAAGCCTTGACCTACGGTTTTCTGTTTCAACCAAGAATTCTTATTTCATTTGAAAACGTTATACCTTTTTGAGTCAGTGGAATGTGTTACTGGGTAAAGTAGCAGTAAGTGGTCCTTTGCTTGCTGTGAAAGTCATATTATGGTGTTGGTGTCAATGAACTTCAGGAATGCAGATGGGACAAAATTCCGTGGAAAATGCAAATTTTGGTTCAGAGCGTGTGTCTGACATTAAGAATGACATTTGTTTTTTGACAATAATTGTTATTCTACATTTTTATCGAAAGCATACAAAGCCCAATTTGAGTGTTGGGACGATCTATGAAATGTCATATTGGATGCACAGTTGGTGTTGATAATTTTTAAAAATTGCTTCTGCAGGGTAAAAAAAATGACACATAATGACATCCAACTATATTCTTTCTGTACTTTTCGAATGGGGTTTGTTATTATGGATTTCTGGTTATGCACTGACAGGATATAAAGGACATGCCAAAGAAGCGTATTTTTTACGAGTAGAAAGCGGCAACAGATTTATTTCATGATGCAACTAATAAAGATTTGGCATTGCGCATGGTGCTATACAAAACGTCACACCATTGTCAAACTCCGTGTGTTCTTATGTGTGTTCTTATGACGTATAGCGCACAGAGTAGAACGAAACAAAAGTTAAACGGGAAGGTGAAAACGAGAAGGCGCGAGCTTCAGGTGTTCTTATGACGTAGATGCGCAGAACAAATCAAAAATGAAAATTGGAAGGCGTTATCTCTAGTAGTTGTGGATTTATTTGATTTTGTCTAAGGAACAGGCAGTCAACTATAATTATTTAAGGATCCTAAACACTGACGGAAAATAATAAGAATATTCATCACTTAAAGAACTTCGCTTAAACTTTAAATCTTTTTTATTCTAAAACCCTTTTTTAAATTATAAAATTATTATTTGAGACAAATATTGTTCGAAGAAATTACATTGAATTCCTGCACGAAAAAATTTCTGGCACAGTTCCTGACAAAACTCATTCCCCAAAGAAAATGTCATCCACACAATGGAATACCTCTCCAATTATTTTTCTTTCTTTTTCCGCGTTGCCCTGCAACTGCAGCAATATAACTCACAATGTAATCCCATGATGCAAACAATTAAGGAAGTCACTTCCAGAGAATAAAAGAGAACAATAAACATCCTGGAAGCTGGAACTAGAACAATGACAAACATTTACAACGGTCATAAACGACGCGACATCGTTTCATTGTAATTTGTAATTATTTAACCCCTCCACAAAAGAAAAAGTCAATGACATTTGACACATTTTCCTCTCAATTTAAAACAAATAATATAGTAGAAAATTGTTTAACGGTTACTTTAACAATAAAATTGACCCAACACCACTATATACCAAAGCAGCCATTAAATAACAATAAAAATGTTTACATAATATAGTGTTGTACTGAAGTTTACAGTTTTTCTTTTTGGATCCCCTGCCTGTGCTTAGCACTTAAGTTCTATAATTGGGAAATATAATTTCGATATTCAAAAAAAAAAAAAAATAAAAAGATAGAAAATAAGATACAAACGATTGCCTGTCAAGAGTTTTGTTTACATTGATGTCAAGAGGCGTTTCTAACACCAACCAAATCTGGGTCTAGGCCCCTTTTTCCACTTATTTCCGTAAATATTTTGTATTCCTATTTGGAAATAGTTTCTTCAAAATAAATCTTCGCTGAATAGAGGAACAATGATTTATTCTTATTTGGTGTTTAATATCAGACAAAGCCACGACAAGGAGACAACAATAAAAGTTCCCCAGACACGATGTCTCATCTGGTGAATACAAAGTGTTGTAGACTTTACCACGAAGCAGGTACATTATACAACACACAAAAAGGGTTATATTCTTTTGATTGAATAATGTGGCAATCATTTTTGTTTTCAATTAAGAATTCAATCAATCGAATGGGTAATAAACTACATAACACAATGGGATTTTAGAAAAATAAATTGATAACATCGATAGCACGGAATTCGTTGTCAATGAAAAAATTCACTTTAGGGTCATTATAAGGAGTATGTGCTGTGCATCTGATTGGAATTTTTTAATTAAGTCAATATTTTTGTAGAAGATAAGACATTTCAAAGGCGGAATGTATAGTGAAATTTGATGATATCACTTATCGGGGTTACTGTTTGTATTGAACTGTTCAATAGATTTTGAAAACAAAAAATAATAGTTTCTGTTGACGGATAGAGGTCGCCCGATGTTTGACACTTTGCTGTCAAATATTGATTTCTTGTTTAATGCAAGTTTCTTTAAGATTCGCCGACATATTATATTCAATTGATTACACAATTTTTTTATCAAATATTTCCAACATTATAACAGTGATTACACTTTAGAATCAAATAAGTAAAATTGAAGATAGCAGTTTCGGAATAAAAGATCATATACCTGCAAGATAAAATAGCTTTTATCACCTTAAATTTGCTTCACGCATCAAGTCGCTTTATAGAACTTCAATTCATTAGAAAATAGAAACATGTATGGAAGCGAAAAAAAAGAATTCTAATAAGCTGCAGTAATTTAAGATAGAACTGATAGCGCTCCTGTGCCAAAAAATGCTATTAAAACTGCGTATTTTTTTTACAGATGCTAGCAACGCCATCTGTTTAATTGATTTCAAGCTCCACAGAAAGTTTTTGGTTAAAGTAAGTTATTTAATTAAAATTTTTGTTTTTAGGAACTTGAAAAAAGAAGAGATTTTTCGTAAAGACAAAAGTAACATTCGTTTCCCTTTTGTCCCTTTTTGTAAGAAAACTGTCATACATTCTGACATGTCTGACAAATTCTCAAATGGAGACTACCTCATTCTGCCTCAGAGGCAGACAATCTGTCAGCACGAAGCCATCTGGCATTCTTCCACGTCTTATAAATTGATAGAAAATCAGACATATTTTGATGTTTAGTTTGTCAAAGTATCACAAACAATTGAAAGATTTCTCCTCACCAAACAAAATTGACTCAAATCAAGGTTTAATGTCTTAGAGAAACCGTGTCACACAGGAATTGAGTTTCCCACTGATATGCAATTTTAATTCCAATCTAGCCACGAGGGGCGCACATTACATATAGTAGATCCCCAAAAAGCAGCATGCGTGCATGACATGTTTCGCTTCATGTCAAATGTCAAAAGAACTGATAAATAATTCGAGCTGATCGAGACCTTTCAATGACAAATGTCAAACAGCTTAACTATTTGAATGACTAAATTTCCGTTGCAATAGATTGCCACGGATTTGACGTAGGCTTATGATCGAACTCCCAAAATACAATATTCAACTCCTACAATTATTATTTCTATAACATCTCTCATCCTCATTCAAACAGCTGTCTAACAAAATTTCTATATCCTTCTATAAAACCATTTCCCCGTTTCTCAACTTCCTCTCCCCTTTTCAAAACTCACAAAACCCATCTTTCAAATTCCCGGTGAAAGCATTAACTCCGACAGAGCATTAATTGTTCAGACTCTTCTATTATATGCGAGTAACTATAACCAGGAAACGCGATCTACCCAGAAGCACTTAATCTCCAATATCACCGCATCGATCATCCCAATGGTGGTGCTCGCACTAAAAAAAATCTACCCAATTAATAAAGAAAAATATATAAAGTAAACCAACTGGCTATTCGGTCTTCCCCGAGCCCCAATCCTTTACTATATCTACCACACGCAAACCATTTTTCTTTCTTTGCTGCCAGCTTTCCCAAATCAAAATCCAAACATTTCCCGCTTTATTATCGCGTCCAATGACGTTCCCGATAGTCGCCTGACGCTACTTCTTCTCTCAAGGCCTAGTTAAAGTTGCATTAAGCTACAATTTCCCATCGGCAACGACAACGACCACGACAGCACAAATGATGGTATTTACCATTTTTCATCCTAACAAGCTGCGCTCAGAAGATATCGGTCATAAATCGGACTCTTCGTCCTTAAAAAACACACACATAGCTTCTTCCTCTCTTTTTCACAACCTAACAATTGCAAGATTCAAGAAACCCATCTGGCTGATAGGTTCTCCTCTTCTTTTTTTTTTGCAGAACAAGCACCACACACAAATTGAACAACATGTTGAATTGATTAGAGGCAAGAGTTGTTACCACACTCCGTGCAGGGTCATCCGCACCTTTTCTGATAAATTGCGCGCAATATGCGCGTTAAAAAAGTATACTGCGTCAACGTAGTTTTTTTTTTTTTTTTTTTTTGTGGCTACGCTACGCGCCGAACGCAACACGACGGAGGTGTATATCCTGCGCAGAACAGAATAATCAGACAAATTCAATTTGAATTTTACATATAGCGATTTCGCGGTGCGTAATAAATAATCCAGAAGCTACATGGTTGCTTGAACGTATCTAAAGAGGAAGCACGTACCGGCTTGGTGGTAAACTGGAAAATGGAAGAAGTAGCACTGTCAAACTACAATTGTTGGAAAAATGTTCTGCGATACCCTATTTAGATTTTGAATAATGATTTTATTTTGACATTTGTACTGCCCATCTATCTGTCACTTTAAGTGAAATAAATGTATTTTTCTAAATTTACGACAGATTATGCAGTTAAATTAATGGCTGACTAAAGTTTCGAAAAGGGGAAGTCATGTCATGAAAATTCAAGTAAAATACGATATTCAGAATTGCCCTACTAACATTGAAACTACCCAACAATTAATATTTACCCTAAAAAGAATAGGGTGCACATAAATACTGCGAAAGATGACGAGAAAAAATTGAGTTTCAGCGTGGTGCTACAGTGTAGGATGCCAGTAGTCTCCTTCCAATATTTTTTTTTAGTTTCATTGAATTCTGTGTGTGGGGGTCTGAATTGAACCGAAAACGGGTAACAGGTTCCCCGTTGCGGTTCGGCTCTAGGAGTCAAGCTGCCGCCGCCACCGGCACAGCCGTCACTATGCCTCGTCATCCTTTCTTGATCATGTGAGGGGAAGACACAATGTTATATGCCAGACACAAAATATAATTTATAAAAAAAAAAAAATGTAAAAAATGATCAAATGGTATGAGGGATATGTTTAACTTTAATATCTTTCAGCATGAACAATAAATAGTTTTGCATCCGTTTTTGTGTGTGGGTTTTGACGTAAGGTGGCTCTGTTGGTTATGTCAGACTTTGGGTCTTTCTTTATGTTTCGCTACCTATCCATGCCATCTATCTCCTTAAAAAAAAAAAAAAAACATTGCATATGAAATATTTTCCTGGAAACATTGTGTGCAGCAAGAATGGATTATTAGTCTGTGAATTCGGGATTCTGTTTTTTTTTTTTGTGGAAGTTAAATGAGTGATGGCGATGACGAAATGTGTTGAGTCAGACGTGGCGTTTAGGAATCCAGGTGTAATTTGCTAGGGATCCTGACTTGTGAGTCATTTATGGAGTTCTCTAAAGATCAACTTATTTTCCTTATACAAATAAATTAAAATCAAATAAGCCCTTTCAAGTCCATTGTTGGAAAAGTGAGAGTTTGAAAGCAACAATGATAAGTGATGCCCTGTGATCTATTAAGTTTATTTGTAACTTATATGACTTAATAATAGTAGATCCACACTAGTGTTTATGAGTGAAAGAATACATTGCACATGTGACTTAGTAAACTTAATAATGACAAGCAAATCTTCTTCTAAGTGGGATAATCTGTCAGAATTGACTCTCTCTACTAAGTGTAGTTTTGTGTAAATCTCTCAACAGTTTATTGACACGATGTCATTTACAGATGACAAGTTTTTTTTTTCAAAGGGAATGCCGAAATGACATTTTGTATGTACTTCTTTCAAATCCCAATTTGTATGAGAAATGTCCAGTGTTGACGCCATAAATCAGCGCCATCTGACACTTAACCATGTACCAAACAAAAACAAATAGTTTCTCCTAATTAACGTTCTATACAAGAGCCATAATCTTTCATAATCAGCACCTAAGTCAAAACTATTATTTCATGTCTACACAATAAATTACCCCCGCTATCTTTTTTGATTAAACACGAAAAAAATCCAATCACAAATCAAACAACATTTTCGAAATGTTCTTTCCCAATTGAATTGGGTTAACATTAAAGATATACTTCATATACACCTTCTATCCACTTTCACCTTTCAATTGAAACCAAAGTCGTGCCATCGATAAAAAAAAAAAATAATTCCTATAAATACAAAACAATATTGCAACACAGAGCCGAGCCAAGCCAAGCCAAACCAATATCAAACAAAATTCTGACCTCTTCAAGACGAGAAAAATAACGAATATAAATATCACTTCCCATCTAACTGCATATTATAGTATCCCAACTTTGTCCGGCCGGCGCGTCGCGTCCGTGTGATTTGCTATACACTATGCAATCTGCAACCAAAAGCAAGCGCCTTAACCATAAATCTCCTCAACACGCTTTTCTGGGATTTTCTTTTAATGAAACACCATGAAACATTAAGGCTGGTCACAAAGCGTCCGTTGGTCGGTATCGGTATCGGTAGTGTAGTAGTGAAGCTGTGGTAATTTTTCGATCTCCCTCTTGGCTAATTCCTTATCCGCCACAATGATCACGTAAATTATGTTCAAAGACAAAATACAAAAAAAAAAAAAAAAATACAAACAGCAGCACAAAAGGTAGTATACATTCAATTCAAACACTAAGTGCGGGGTACCTCAGCAGTATCACTGTGGGCCAATACTATTTCTTTTTTTATTTTAATTGTATTTCTTTCTCGTTAATGTTTCCTTCTAGCAGACGCAACACCTCAAAACTTTCAAATTTGTCTAGACAGACATACAACCGAAGCTGATTACAACTTTATCCGCGTATCTTGTCCAACTATCTCTATCTTAACATCTCTCTGAATCTGAAGTCCGAACCCCAATCTGAATCCAATTGAACGTTTCCAATTGAGTCAAATGCTTAATTTGCTATAAATACAGTTAAAGCCAATTTCATTGAAGTGAATGCCATAAATTTAACTAAATTAAAACGCGCAATGGTCACAGATGCATATGCATATATGCTGCATGCATCGCACTGCACTGGACTTTTCTTTCTCTCTCTACAAAATTTGTGTGCAGATGAAATTGAAATAGACATATCAATCGCATATAAAAAGATACAACATCCAACTGCCTCCACAAAGATCGGTTGTTTCTGTTTGGTATTGAAGAAAAAAGTATCTATCTAATTCGAAGCTGAATGGTTAATGATTGACGTGATTACCTCAGGATATCAATGCAATAAATTTGGAATTACTGCGTGAAGAAACGCTTGAGGGTTGTTCGAGTCGAGTCGAGGCCAGTTGAACAGGTGGCACCAGAAAAATTGTATCTTTTTCCTTAAACAAAAATCAAAAAAAAAAGTATCTCTAGATCATTAACATTGCAATCTTCGACAGGTTCATTATGAGATTTATTTTATTTTTGTATCATTCTGATGATAAATTTATTTTGCTGCAAAATTAGTAAAAACTTATTTCTTACAAATGACAGAGGGAAATTACGTCCAAAACGTGCTTCAGATGTATATCAAGTCTTAATCTCAACGAACATGTCACTTTCTCTGTATTGATACGCTCTGACAGAAAAGACAAGGAAAATCGGACAAAAAAAGAATCTTATTTATTTTTTCTGTCCCAGAGCTCGAGTCATTCAACTCCAAGTTGGGGAGAGAATTTATGTATAATTTTCGTGCAGTTTGGGATTTTTCTTTTAACTCACGGTACCTTGCGGTTGCGACTTGTGAATTGTGATGCGGGATTCGGGAATCGGGAATGATGAATGTGGAAAGGGTGTGAGAATATGCCGAAATGAAAATAAACAATATTTTTTTTTTTCTTCTTCAATGTTTGTGGCTTTATTAGGGGAAAAGCGAAGTGATGGGTTTGGTGAGGGAAACTATTTAAATAATTTGGAAATAGACCTTAACGAGGCGATTATGATGGAATCTTTAGGGATTTAGGAAAAAAAAGGGGAAACATTTCGAGGAAGTAACACCAAATGGATGCATTTGGAGGAAGATGATTGCTTAAGTGGTGTCGTTTATGGTGTGTTAACATTGAAGGTGGCCATAAATTTTGAAGATTCTTGTGGGAAATTAATTCGAATGTTGATTTTAAAGAAGGAACTAACTAATAAATTCTGTCTGAAAGGGTATGGAACATGGAACTTACCTGAAAAAAAAAATACAGAAGTATAGGAAAGATTCAAATTTGTAGAAGCAATCAAGAACTTGCATTTTCATTTTAGAAGTGTTGTTAGTTAATTTTGGTTTGTAAAATATTCCAATTCTATTTTTGCTGATAGCTTCTAGACTGACACTAGATTGAAGTCTTGATTTGATAAAAAAAAAAAGAAAAAAACAGCTGCCATCTAAATTGAACTTTCCAAGTGGAGAACGAGAGAGATTAACATCTTCTTCTAGTCTCTAGCTTATCCCACAGAAAATAGAAATAAATATGCACAATTTGCATGCGTTGTTCAGGCGTCAGTCAGTACATGATAAAATGGCAAACCAAACTAAAGACAAATTATAAAATGTCTGTCAATGAACACAGTGCTGTTTTAAAGTTATAACCTCTAAAAAATAACCTAGTTTTAATTTTAAAACCAAAAGTAATAAGGCTATTGATTTTCTGTTTCGAACGTTTAATTGTAGTATTATGCAACATTCTCATTTGTTTCATTTTTTTTTAATCAACTAAGGGTGCAGCACTCGAAATTCAATTTCAACTTTCAATGAGTCAATCGTTTACCTATACATTGTTTTGTTATTCGTTTTTAATTTTCTATTTTTATTGCTTGCTATTTAGAATTTACTTTTACTATCGCGTGCAAAATGTTTATTGATTGCATGACGCTGAGTCGAAAGAAATAATGTTCTATTCAAGTAGGTCAATGTCTCGAACTAATTTTAGTCCCTATAGCTGAGTATGGGGAAGTGGGAATAATAAATTATTCAGTTAACCTTGGAAGTGAGTATGGTATGCAAGAAAGTATTGTAAACAAGAAAGTTACCATACAAAAAAAGCACCACCTGTCAAATTTGCCTTAGAAATTGGTTAAATATTTAGTTAGTTGCTGAAAAGAGTTTTTGTAATTTTTTTGTCTCCCTCTTTTCTTATTTTGTATTGTATGTTCAAGTGCGAAGTGCATGGTAGGTACCTCAGCAGCATCACCTTGGGCCCATATTATTTCTTTTTATTTTAATTTTCTTTCCTTTTGATTTCATTACTTTTAGCCAAGAAATAATTCAAAATTGCGCGTAGTACTACTTGACGTTGTGCAATGCATTTTCGTCGCGGCAGAGGTAGCTCACTTTCCAGGGGTCCTTGCAGAGGAAGCAGCTAAGAGTTGAGTTTTTTAGGGTCTTATTCCGCCATTACAATAGGATAATCTATAATTAACAATGTCGGACAATCCTAACACAAGTAGTCCTATGACTTCAGTACATATAACCTATGGTCCTATGGAGAAAGATCTATTCTGGAACCCGGAAGTGGATCCGGTTGGAATCTAACTGGCTGCGCACAAAGTTGTAGCTGTACCAGTAGCACGTAGCAATGTCAAAGTTAAATGTACGTAAATCGTACTGCACAGCTACAATGTGAAGTAGCAGCTGCAGCGCAGAGAGCAGCTGAAGTACAAGTCGACTCTACTCCAACTTCACGAACGTGCTGCGCTGCAAAACAAAAACAAACCAAAATTATGCTACACATTGTATTTGTGTATGCTGCTTAGTGCACTACTTTTTTGACACTAACTTTAAAATTGCTAGCAGACTTCAAACATCGAAAATGATCGATTTTTCCAGCAGGTAATTGGTATTTTCAACTCCAAGCTCGGGGGCAAATGATTTTGATAATCAGTTTTACTTCCTGATAATGTATACCAACTGAGTGTAAATTAAAACAACAAACTTCAAAACTAAACCTTATAACGGGTGTTTTTTTTTTAAGAGGTATAGAACTTTGAGTTGGCAAGACTATTTTAACTGAGGCCATTTTGTCAGCTGTCAAGTGATTTATTTTTATTTTGGTTTGGAATTTCAAAATGAATAGATTAACGTCTAAACAACATTTCAAAATTGTTCAAATTTATTTTGATAATTATTATTCTGTTAGAATGACGTATCGCACACTTCGTCCATTTTTAAGGTTTTTATCGATGAAGCTCACTTTTGGTTGAATGTATAAGTCAATAAACAAAACAGTCGTATTTGGAGTGATGATAATCCTCAAGTGTATATGTTAAGACACCGTTACAACCACAAAAACTGACTGTTTGGTGTGCTTTATGGGTTGGTGGAATAATTGGTCCGTACTTCTTTAAAAACGATGCTGGCCAGAACGTTACAGTCAACGGTGACCGCTATAGAGCCTTGATTACTGACTTCTCCGTTAATAATTTGAACAACCATGATGGGCAGGAGCTTTGGTTTCAACAAGACGGCGCAACATGTCACACAATTGTTGATTTGTTGAAGGAAACGTTGGGTGAGCGCATATTTTCGCGTTTCGGTCCTGCAATTTGAACTCCAAGATCGTGCCATTTAACTCCACTTGGACATTTTCTGTGGGGATATGTGAAGTCGCTAGATAAGCTTGAACGATTGACCACTTGGAGGACAACATTCGGCGCGTTATTGCCGACATACGGCCACAAATGTTGGAAATATTGTCATCGAAAATTGGACCTCCAAATTAGATTACCTAAGAACCAGCCGTGGCGGTCATATGTCAAAAATCATATTTGAAATTATAATGCCAGAAGATTATATTTCGAATGAAGAAAACTTCATGTCAATTTAAAAAAAACCATCTTTGTTTTATTCCATTTCAAAGTTATTTACCTCTAAAAAAAACACCCTTTATAATAATTTTTTTAGGAATAGTTTTTATGTGTGAACGTTGCGACTAATACGACAATTATTGACATTTTAACTTATCATATTCCAATGGAAGGGACAGTCAAAATAAAATCGAAAAAATTATCGTAAACCATCAATCAACGAAAACTCTGTTTGTTTCGTTTTGTTTAGATTTTTAAATAGACGAAAAGGTAGAAGTAAAGCCGCTTCTTTCTTTGCCGCCTCATATACATAATACTATCCTATGATTCTACATTGAAAACATAAATCCTTAAAAATCCATAAGATCATCTCTTACCCCAAAAGTATTGTATTGCGTGTAAATGTTGAGTGATAACATCTGTTTTAATCCAAAATATCCATCATGTCAGTCAGTCAATCAAATTAATCCAAAAATAAACTTCCTTGCGTTTCCAGGAGATTATCTGACTAACAACTCCTTTTGTTTATAAACTCACAACAACAACACAAACAATATTATATTCCAATCACGTAATGAATAAAATATGCAAACACAATAATAATTAATCCACAGGTGAACTTTTAAACAAATTCTTTTCAATCTTTGATGACTCAGTAAACAAAACCCACCCGCGAAACTGGTAGTATATCTTCAAGTCACTTTTGGAACAAAAGATTCAATTAGACTTGAAACTCTCTTAATTCAAGCACTTGTTTTATCCGATTTCAATCCAAAAGATACAAATTTGTTTGAAAGTAGGTAGGTGGATGAGATAGAAAAACAGAAAACAAAATTTGTTTGTGTAAACAGACCCGATCTGATGCGCTACTCAACAACTGACATCCAACACGCCCGCACAATCTGAGTTGACTAGTTTGGAATTTCTATAACGACATTGCATGAAGTATCTAGCTTCGTTTTAGAAGAACCAATATGTATTGGAGTTGGGCCTTTTCCCGTGTGGTGTTTTCGACTTTGAGTCAGGCAAGCGTGAAAAACTAGGGAAAAAATAATGGCAGCGCAGCACGATTGCTTCCGAAATTGCATAGGAAAAACAGAAACAGAGAGAGAGAGAGAGTGCACCACACTGGGACTGGGAGCGGCGAGTATCTCTTGGAATAAGGGTAGTTCTAGTTCTGTTCTCATGACTTCTTTCTCCATCTCCCCAATGTTGAATGTTGCATGCGCTCTGTTCTGGACTTGTGGAAAATTATGCTGATGTTAGAAATGGATAAAAATGTGCACTTGACTTGGTGCATCATGCAGAAATCAGGATGTTTTCCACTCATCCTTCCAATATTATTTTTGTATAGAATGTAAAGATTTAAGATTTCCGCAAGGACAGTTTGATTTTTTTTTTGTCCAGCTTAAGACACCCCTTATTCCACAATCTTATCGATTGTGTTGAGATTATGGAACATAATACATAAACAGTGGGACGCACCTTCTTCTGTTTCTGCGTTCGAGTTTATTGAACTTTTGAGAACTAATAGTGCAGAAATGAAGGGGGAATAAAAATGATGATGAGGATGAGGAGGGTTGAAGGTTTCAATTTTTCATTGTAGCGAGATAGTTATTTTTAGATGATTATCCTATATTTCGTTGTTAAATAGTGTGGATAGTTTTTAAACGGATTAACTTTTTTTTGTTTTTTGGCTTGACAATAGATTTACCCTTTTTGGCAGCACGTGAGAGATAGCATATTAAACAGATAAAAGGATCTAGAATAGAGAGAATTAAGGACAATGCGAAAAAGTAGAACACTAAAGGGTAGTTTTTTTTTTTTTTTTTGAGATGGTTGGTGAAATAAAATGAAAAGGGATGCTGGCGCTTGTGGAAAGCTCCATCAGATGGGAATACAGGAACACACAGGAGGAGAATTCGAAAAATATATAGGGCAAAGATGAGCACAAACATCAGGAGGATTCAGGAAGGATGTGGTGCACATTGCGTTTGTCTATAGTGGAGCCAAGAGAGGTGTGTTCTAGATTTGGAATGAAAAAAAAAATTATAATGAAATATTTTTTTTTTGGGAGAGTTGAGAGCTCCTTGTTACTATGCAGTGCATTGCTATAGTATTGATTTTGGTGTCAGCTTGGAGCTAATTGACATATTTTTGGAGGTGTTTGAAGGAGTTGAGTGAAAATAGTTATAGAAGGATTTCCGTATTTTTTGCAATTCATTTTTGCTTGTTCGTTGTAAAAATGCCCGAAATAGGGCTTTGGGAAAAAAAATCTAAACTCTGTACTGTAACGGAACGGTATTAAAAATCTAAAAACAATTTTTGAATGTACATACTGTTCCATGAAAAAGATCTTCCAACATTTCAGCTAAGTAATAATACTCTTGTTAATTGTTGCTATGACTCCATTATAAACTAAAGATCCAATGTAACTACATTATACAGCGCTGTCAAAATTTACAGTACGTAAACTTTTAGCGTATGGCTACAACTGTAGTAGTTGAAGTTCAAGTGTCCACAACATAAGTAAGCAGCTGCAGCTGTATTTAGACAGTTCGTGCGAGTTCCTACTTGCTTACCTATAATATTTATATCATCAATATCTGTGGCCTCCTCTCAAGGGACTCTGTTGGGTTTTTTGTATTTTCTTGTATATTAACGGAATGAGCAGAGAATGTATTAAAAGTTTGTTTTGCACGTAGTATGAGACTTAACGAAACTACACTCTTTTTCAATGGTGATCTGTTGACGTACTAAACAAACTCATTTCATTTTTGACGAAAATGTCAACTTTCTTTTACATACTCGGAATAAACAGAAAAAGTCTTTCTCATTTCTAGCATAGCATTTGGAATTTTTTTGACATATCGACTTGCAGAAGTAGGCGTCATTATTGTCACTGGACTCTTCAATTAACAGTTGTGATAAGTTTGATTTGTTTCCAAAATAATTAATGAAATAAAATTATGGTAAATGGTAAATACAGGTACATTCCTTAGTTTTCCGAAAATCCACGCAAGTATTGTTGTTTGTAGATGAAAATATAGAAAACCCAAAAGGAGGACCTGTCAATCGGTCATTTGGCAATAGAAGATAAAATATACGGCACCACGGTGGCAATAATATTAATCACAACTACATATTTTTGGAAAAATGGTAGCATCAGGGTTGAAAGTGATAGTAAGTATGTAACTGATGTTTGGGAACTATTTTTTAATGGAATTGGAAAAATTAGGATTTTGAACATGTAAAAGAATCCTGATATCTACATCCTTTCGTCGAACTCAGCAACATGAAGTCAAAAAGACGCGAAACTTGGCGAAACTTCACACCAGCGGAGTTGCACTGCAATTGAACTGCACGTAGTCTTCGTATGATTTTGTTTGAGTTAAATCGCTGCATCGGAACTACTCTTCAGGGACATTAAACGGCAATTAGTGCAGTGCAGTCCTGAACCTGCCCAATGTGGTCTTGCCTTGAGTAAAAATGACATCTGAGAAACAAAGTAATGCGTTTCTTCTAAAGGCCCAACCATTATACGCGAAAGAAAAAGTAAGCAAGTGTCAAAACCGAACGAAAAGTTTCCTTCCGAGTTGTTAAGTACATCAGTTTCCCATAATATAGCCTTTAAAAATAAGAAGAAAGAGAGAAGAAGAATACCCTTTAGAAAAAAAGAATGTCAGATTTTCGTACGTAATGTACGACTCATTACGTACATTACGTACGAAAAGGCAAGTGAACGAAACTTGCCGAAACTTAACAAAAAGTCATTTCGGGTTGGGTATACAAATCACATGTATTTCTACTGTTTCGTAAGGCAACGTACGTTACATTCTTCAATTATGGTTAGCCCTTAATTCTAGCTGACACATAATTCCACATTATTGGCTAGTGTAACTTAATTTTTACTCAACCGATATTAACTTCGTGTTAAACCTAGCGGGGAAGACATTTAGCTTAGACGTTCTCTCTGATAGTAACATTTAGGGGCCACTAACTAGCTTTGATTGAAAAATAAAGAAAACAAAATTGTTTGTTAGTTTTTAAAACTTTTTTTTAAAGCTTAAGACTTAAGAAAGTCATTATTTTTCTCCGATCTTAATTAAAGTTGGTTGGTTTATTTCATTTTAAATGATTTTTTTCGCCTAAGTATTTGTAAAACACCCACAAGACCCTTGACAAACTTGAAGAGGTAACATATACTTATAGCTATAGGCTCTCAAAATGTTGCATAGCCCTCTTCACAATAAATTGCTCACATGTAATCTAAGGATGCATATTATGCTTCAGAATTCACATAATCATATCGTGAAAAGATACAAAAGCAAAAAAGTAGAGAAAAGGAAAAAAAAAGAAACACAGCTCTTAACAACATGTTGACAACCTCTAAAAATGGCAGTGAACCAGTCTTTGCAATTTATCATCCAACCACCTACACAACATATCCGTGTCCCGTCTCGGTTGTTGGCGGCGCTATATGCTACGTGCGCCAGCTCCTTTTAAGGACAACAACTTTCCTTCGCCGTCGTCGTTGTCGTCGTAGTTGTTGTCGCTGTCGTTGTTAGGGACAAGATTTAAGTGAAAGATTGGAAATAATTTTATTTTTTCCTTCAACTTTCAATAAATGCACAAGAAAAAGGTTGAAAAAATAAGTTGCAAATAATATTCTCTGAGGCATGATTACAATTCATTACCGGTGCGGTAGGCGGCCGGCGCGTCGATTATTATGTCCGGCACGCATGGTGGAGCGTAACGTGCCTATGTAGGTACTTACATACATACATATATGTATGTGCTGAGCAGCTTCGAAGAACAATGTTTTGTTTCGGTAACGCATGCTCATTGCGCGTAATAAACGGTGAACAGTGAGCCTTATAGTCGTTACAAGTCAGTCATGCCATACTACATTGCTACATGCTACATACCGCACCGCGCCTTGTGGGTGGATTAACAAATTGCTAAAACACGGGGCTACACTTGGGCCAGCAAAGCATAACAATGACAATGACTACGAGTATACGTCACTCGACTTTTACCTGGAGGGCATAGACGTGAGGAATACAAAAAAAATATGACAAACATGTCAGTTGCCAGTGAAATAACCACTTGTACTTGGTGATGGCGATGACGAGAAATGCAATGACAAACCTTGACATTCTTCGAATGGGTTTTCTTTCATATTTTAAGGGTGCATTCAATTCACCCTGACATGCACGCACAAGGGTGGTTCTTTTTTTTTGAGATATTTTCATTGTTGTGCAATAATTAGTCGTGTGGCGAGAGTCAGTAAGGGGTGTCAGATTTCAATATTCAAACCAACTGTCAACATGTGTTTGACAGAAGAAAATAAAAAATGGAAGGACTTGGGTGAGTTAGTTTATGCATTTTTCATTTCGAAAGTAAATGTTTGTAGAATCGAATTTCATGGAGTGTGGACTCTGAATTAAGGCTTGAGGGTGGTTTAAGAGGTTTGCATGTTTTTTTTTAATAATTTGTCTGGCTTATGGCAGATGATCCCTTTAAAGTGTAGTGTGGTTGACTTTAAGAATTTTATCGTCAATTGGACCACGCACAAAGTTTTTGAATGTGACAGCTACTAAGTGTCATATTTAGGAGGGGGTAGTTTTGTTTAACAGCAGATGTTCTGAAATACTTTAAAACGGGATATTTATTTTTACTTTCACTTAAAGTTGACTACGTTATTAATTAAAGGCGTGGTTGCCCTTTTGTCATCTATATATAAAGATTTTATAATGCTTAGACCAAAATAAAGTTTGTTCAAGGCTGGCCATTCGATTTTAAATATATTGCTAGTAGGTAGATTCACAATAATAGATTGTCAATGAATAAGTTAAGAGATTGCAAATGGATTGCCTAGTGATTGCATATGGATTCAAATTAGTTTCATATAAATTTCCAGAAGGTTACCAATAGCAAATTGCCGGTAGCTTTCCAACAGATTCGAATAATGGATAGTCATTGGAACACCAATCGATGGCTTATCGATGGATTTTCAATAGATAACCACCGGATTGCTTTTAAACTTTTCATTGATTACCAGTGGAAGGAAAATATATTTTCAGTTCAATATATAGATGGCAAAATGTTGCCAATATATCGTCCATAGATAGTTAAGGGATTACTGTTTGAATGCCAATCAATTGCCTATGAACCACGGTCAAAATATTGACTATATTATTAGTAAATCATCAATACTTTTTAAAGATCATTAGATTGTACTCAGATTGCTTATAGATTGCTTATGAATTGCAAAAGATTGTGAATTCATTCCCAATGAATTGAAAAGGATCGTAAATAGATAACAGATAAAGCACCATTTTTCGTCAACGAATTTGTATCGGAAAAGAGATACTAGTTGCCCAATTGTGGTATTATACATTTTCAATAGAATTTTAAGGAAAAGTTAAAGAAATAAAAATGCATTTTTAAAAAATTCCTTGTGATATATGAAAACTGCGATACTGCTTTTAATAAATTGTAGAGGATTAGCCAGTAGATTAAAGATGAATCCACAATGGGTTGCAAATGAATTTCCAAAGAAATACAAATGGGTTGCCATTGGACTTTAAATAGATAACCAGGGAACATCAATAGATTGCCAATAATATCAATATTTTTTGTCAATATATGGGATTGTGGATATCATTTTTCCCAGTATTTATTATCTATGTTTTGCATTTACGTTTCCAATAGATCACCTATCGAATGTCAAGATTCCCAATGGATTGCAAATGGATGCAAGTTGATTGGCAATGGATTGTATTAAGATGGCCAATGGACTCTCAAAAAAGTCCAAATAGGTTTTTTATGAACGACAAATGGAATTGAATAAACTCACTTAATAGCTCTTCTCATTTTCTGTTATTGACCTTTCAATGGTGCGATAAACTTTGGACTACCAGCCCATACCCCAACATCCGTTATTGGCCTTAATGGTGCAATAAACTTTGGATTACCAGTCGATACCAGAACATCAATTTGCCAAACTATCAATGATGTCATTAAATTCTTTATGATAAAATACATCATCATCCTATTACTTTCACACACACAAAAAACCAACAAAAGCTCAACGTTCTTAATCCAAAACCAACATCCATGTGACCAATGCCCCCAACCAATAAACTCACAAATCAATCCAATTAATTTAATTTGTCACTCCATCCCCAGACAAACAGTCGCTCCAACTCGACTAATTAAAAGGTCATTGCTGAAGCTGAAGATCAAGTAGACATAGAAAATGAGCTTCGCATCGTCTCACATGGTTGATCTCGGAAATCACATTGCCCCGCATATTTTTTTATTGAACAGGAAATTTGCAATTATTGCAAATTTATACCCACAAAAGATTATCACAAATGCAAAAAAAAAAAAAAATCACTCACATTCCCAGAAAATCAATTCAATTTGAATCTGTGTCTGATTCTCCTCTAGGCTAGGCGGATGAGTAACAACACTACAACAACATCAGGCAATGTTCCAATCTCTTCAATTGCCTTGAGCAATTATTATGAAATTCGTCTGACGCGACATCATTCAGAAAACCTGCGCCAGTCTTTGGTATGCATTATATGAACTTATCGTGTTCTATTGTTACATGATGGACTGATGGAGCCGGAGGGGATGCTTTCGTGCCTGGGTGACTAGAAAAGTTACCCAAGACACTTCGAAAAATTCATCCCAATAGAGCCAGGAGTGAGATTTGTAAGGCGTGCAACTAAGAGCAAAGAAGCGCACTTGATGTTGATGTGCATTCGTGAAATGCTTCATGTTAATGGCGCGCAAGCAAATTGCCAGCTGAAGCTGGATGAAACATTATCGCGTAGGTTTTCTGTTGCTAACTCTATGGTCTGGTCTTTATCTATGTAATAATATAAAAAGTCCTATACCTACTCTTCCGTGCTCCGTCTTTCCAGTTCTCGATTTGTATGCCTTTCATCGTGGTAGTCTAGTCTTTCATAAATGACTCAATTAGCGGAGTAGCACACGACGGACGTATACAAGTAAAAGAATAGCTTATGGAATACAGAGTGCCTTATAGCCACCACGAGTTGAGGGCGATTGGTTTGGTATGGCTGGGTTTGTTGCTTTGGGTGGGACTGAAAACTGAATAGAAGAAGCGGCTTCAGTTCCGCTAATTAAAAACGCTTGTTAGCGAAAGGCAAGCCACGGAAAATGCGAGGGAGTCGTAGCGAAAGGGAGAATAAGAGTTAGAAGGCTTTTATTTTTTTTCTTAATACAAATTTTGCATCAGCATAGGGTATGAAAAGCTTTTGAAGGGATAAAGAATTATTGAAGTCTGCTTTAAGAATAATACATGCCACACTGACTGAGGCCATTATGAAGGGGTGCATTCAGAACGTTAAAGGTGTATAAATATGCGTAGCCTAGATTTGATAGAAGGTTTGTGGGTTGATGAAGTACCAAGTGGTACTTTTTTGCTTATTTTGCAAGGATTGAATTATTTTATTTTTAATGTTTTATGGTAGAGTTTTTAGTTTTTTCTTTAAAAATTTAACAAAATGGCTGCAAAAAGCGCAATTAACTTATGGCATATGAAAAACTAGGGTAAACAGTGTCTTTCTTTTTGTAATAAAGAAAATATAAAGTTCTTAAAATGTATTCAAGTGAGCAACTAGAAACTAATTGCAAACAAGTTGCACTAGAGCCAACACGCAACCTGGGGTTTGACTAATGACTGGTTTGAGTTGAGTTGAGAACAGTTCACGTACCTAAAACGTACAAGATTGAGCTTATAATCAAAAAAAAAAAAAGCCTGAAAGCTAGTCACAGAGAGGAGCCACTTAAGCTCATGAAAAACTGTGTTCAAAACTATTTCAAATCCCAAATTAGTAGCCTTCACATTTCAAACCAAAAAACTTCGTGTCTATTGACCCTACACAGATAATAATAGTCCCCCGACATAATAACGACAATGTCATAAAATCTGAGGTCACTTGTTTATGCAACACGACACTAATAACCTGCAAATGACATCCATGTTAATCGGAAGCAAATTACCGCTATACGACCATTTTTAAAGTCACGCTAACTAACTGACAACCAACAAAAATAATTTTGCTCATTCGATTTCGAAATGTTTCTTAAAAACTAACGGGACACCATAATCATCTCTTCACACCGCCATCGCCACCGCTGCCGTGCCGTCGCCATTTCCATGCTACCAAAGTGGCTAATTGAAAACACAACTCTTTGGACGGAATGGCTTGCCAACTGCCATTTAACCAGTGCGCCCAATTCATTTGCACGGCGCTCATAAATCCGCTCCAGGCGAAATGAAAATTTTTTAGCGCGCCAAAGTCTAACCTATGTATGTATGTATATGAACGCTTGTCTTAACGTCGTCGGCGTTCATCGTCGCGTCGCGTCGTTGAGTTCCGCCCACGCAGACTCCTGTCTCCATCTTCGTCGAACCGATGCGATGGATCCACGTCAGGTGGTATTTGTTCGGTTGGTCGGTTTGGGGGGAATCGTGGCTTACCGTCGTAGTCGTTCAGCACTTTTCATTCACCAATTCGAGCATAAAATGCTGGCCCTCTCTGAATGAAAGCATCCTACGCACGAAATCTTGTTTCGGTTTCGGGTCGCACTCTGGACGACCGACGACGCATAATGCAGCGTTAATAACTGTTTTGTGTGTTGCGTGTGTAACAGGATGTGTTACTAATATAATCGGCAGCCCACATCACTTTTGGAATGGACTATTGGACTGGGCACTCTAAATGCTTGGATTCTGTCTGTGTTCCAGTTTATGATTTCTTATATACCTGAGAACTTTTAATGTTGTGTTTTGTGTGCACTTTTCCGCATTTGACAGCTGTGACAACGACAAAGTGCTGACAGTTGTTGGGATAGGGAACGAACGCCATGCTCAATCCAGTGGCGATTTTTATTTGTTTGTTTTGAAACTCTACCGAACTGAACCGTGATCGTGTTTCGTGTAAAAAAAATAGGAGTTACATACCTATGTATACAAACTGAAGTGTTAGCTGGAATATCGGTCAAGAGCTTCTGAACACGAAACGTCACTCGGATTGGGTTTTAGATTATTTGGCTTTCTGATTGACCCACATAGATGGCGCTGCATTGACGTTCTTTATATGCAATAAACATTAAAGAGACCAAATACATTTTTTTTTGTCGGTTAAGTGGGTGAACTTGAATTTGAAGCCAAAAAATCCATGCCAACGAGAACGACACGGAACCAGTCAGTTTATTGATATTATTTGATTATCATTTCCGGAGAAAACTGATTATGCTGAGGCATTTTCAATAGATTTTCGTTTACGATCTATGAACTTTGTTTTGAACTTAAGGCGTCCATATGATTGTGAATGGGGACAAATAAAAACTATTTGTCAATGTCTTCTTAAGCAGCATGACAGATATTATGAAGTGTCATGACTTGTTTGTCTTTTGTTAGTTTCTTTTTTTTCTTGTGACGTGAAATTAATGGGCGGAGGTTATATATCTTTGTTTTAATTTATGTTTTGATAAGGTTGTCTTCTTGAATTGTTTTGAAGGAAAATATTGATTTTTGTTGGCTGAGTTTGGTGAACTTGGTGCTCGAAACATTTTTAAAGTTGCTTATAGTAAACTTAACAAATTGGAAGAATATTTTGACAGCTCCGAGATCACATTGGTTGGGTTTGTTTTGTATTTCTTTACTTTGCCTGTTTTGTTTTACTTCTGTTCTAGGGTAACAACTATCTTCAGATTACTAGCAAGGCGCTAGAGGGCAACTCAGTCAAACGCCACCACCAGAATAGTATAGATTCTATGAATTTTGTTTTGATAGACAGGGAGTGTGACAGGGTGATGTCTTGTCACCGATTTTGTTAAGACTTGCGAGTTGCGATTAATGATGTTATGACTTCCATAGTGAAAATTAAATTGTAAAGTAGTATTATAAAATGGGATATTTGACTTATTTCACAAATTACGCTGTTTGAACTATGCTGATGGAATTTGCTTAATGTCAAACGGCTGCGGATCCCTTAAACAAATACATCACTCACTTCAATAAAATGGGGAAGCAGAACTAATCTTACCTTAACCAACAACAGTAGGATATTGTCATTGTGAGACAAGAGTCCGTAGAGAAATTGACTCATTTGAACTGTCTGGAAAGTTATCTGTTACTCGATTAGGGCAGACAAAAAGAAGGAGGAGTTAAATCTTGGCAGAACATTTCATTTTGCCCACAAGCTGATTTGACAAATATCGCGGCTCAGCTGCGAAAGTATGCGAGATCTAGAGGAAGTTATACAACAAATTGAGCTCTTAGTGCTGTACTGGGACTTTTTTCTCCAGTGTCTAGAAAATATTTCTTGGTACTCAGTTGAAACTTATTGAATACGCTCTGAGTTCACCTTTTTAATGCGCGTTGGAAGATCATAGGAAACATGAGAGTAGGTACTATTGAAGAAGCTGAGTCCTAGAATATGAAGTAGTCAAAAATTGTTCAAACATCCGTACTAAATCAAGTCGTAATGATATGAATCCAAAATTAAACATTCAGCAAATCGTATGGTATGTCGAATGTGATTCCACTGCAACAATTAGATATTGGTGTGCCAACATTAGTACAAGACAACCGAAGAAATTACAGGAAATTACCAAATCTTTGCATCACTAATGGAAATTATGTAAAACTCAAAAGTCTTTTTCCAACGCAATTAAGGAACTCAAATTCGAAGAAAAATTTAATGCAACCACACAATACCGCCCATATCCACTCAATTACTCTGCTGTTTACCACCAACAGGCCATACAACAAGTAAGGTGCTTTCTAATTAATTATTATTAAAACTCTTAAACAAAAAACCGCCACCGCCTATCGTTCCACAGCCAGCAAGTAGCGCAGCGTCAGCCCCCAAGCTCTAATTCTCAAGCATATCAACCTCAAAACAAAACAAAACATTATACTCACCGCCCATATCACTATCATTTCATAACCATAAACAACAAATCGACTCACTGGCTTCGCTACTACGTCACTTAGCGCTCCAATTGATATGCCACACATATCGCTTGATTGGAAGAAAACAACATAGACATTAGACATTAGACACACATAGTAGGCCAATCAATAGACCATTGGGACCATGTTGGGAGCACTCAACTTCAGCTGATAGCCTGGGAGCACACTCATATATGCTTTTTGTTTAATTACTCTTGTTAACATTCCACGCGGGATCGGTATAGTAGAGGGTGTTCCAGTGAATTTGTTTGCTATTGACAGGTGGTGGAAATGGAGGCTTACGCATACGCATACATAGATGAACTGGCGCCAGTAAAATTAGTAGCCAACTATAACTTTTGTTTCACTTCCATGAATTTGGCAGGTTACTTTTTGCTTCAGCGAAGGAAGTCATCAGTAAATTATATTAGACTTTCATACACTTACACGCATGGATTCAATGGCGACAGTGACTTATTTGGTTAGTTTTTATAAACGATAAAAGTTGGGTTTTAACTGAACTGTCATCTTTTTCATTAATCTGTAAAGTGTGAAAGAAAAACTAGTTTTGCAGTTGCGAAGTTTTTAGTTTCACGTTTACATGCGCCAATTAATACACATGCATGCTTCCGAGGAAAAATTTGCTTGTTCAAAACATTGTTTTGTTTTGGAATTTCAACTCATTTTTATCGAATTCAAGGTGTGTCACAATTAATTAGTTGGTCTTAGACTGATAAGAATTTATGGACATACTGTCAAATTTGTTTTTCGCTCAGAGTCTTCCCATTCATTTGGCTATTTTCAAAGATTGATGCATTTCCTAAAGAACAAAAAAAATTGTCCAAATTTTAGAAAACAAGTCTTTAAGTGTAGTGAGACTTGAAAATTTTAAATAATGACAGTTCATTTAAAGTTTTCATATTGAGGCCTGTCAAAATGTGTCATTCGTACAGATTGAAGATTGGAACTTTATTCAATTGCTGTCAAAATCAGACGTCATTTGCTGAAACACCCTGCATACAAAACATAAAATTGACGATCATGAAACTATTCTGCGGTGATCACTTATTGGAACGGTAGCCAGCAGTTTTTCCAGTTCAAGCCTGCACAAAGTCACATCGAATACACCCGATGACAGTTAAGGCACACATGGCGAAAAAAAAACTCGGCACGTAGCTATATCAACAAACAGCCCTTAAATGGCATCCAGAGGCCAGCTGACTCGGACATGAGTTATCCGCAAACCAAACATCCATTTATGTGACACACAAGAGTGCGGACAATCCGACACTGTGTCCGAGTCCGACCAGCGCATTATCGCTTGACCCAATTAGCCATGTTGTGCTGTGTATGTCCCAGTTGCTGGTGCCTGTGTGCTGCTGTGCCACTGCTGCCGGGCTTGTGTGTTTGCCTGTCAGGTTCCGTCCGTCCATTGGACCCAAGTCGTTTGTCGGAAAATGAAAAGCCAACAAACTGATAGCCAAATTGGAGACGCCAAAAGCAGGAGGTTCTGTTTGACTTCCAAGACTTGTGTGTGTACTTTCGCTTTTTTATGCTCATGCTAGAAGCCGCCCGCCCACACGCTCCCAAGTTTGATTGTGAACTATTAAAAGAGAAATGCGTTCCCGGTTGTTGTTGTTGCTATTGTTGCAACATACCATTGTATACTTAAGTTTATAATAAAAGGAGGAAAAAACGGGTCATCAACTGATGGGATCAATGAAGTGAGAAATTAGGTCAGAACCTATTCTACTTGACAGTTGAATGCATGAAAGTGAGTCTTTCTATTTATAAACTATTCTTTAGGGCCATGCTGCATGCAAGAGGCATGTCGATGCCGCATGCATCTCCGTATCCATCAAACTTGTGTGGTAAAGTATATTTGTTTATATGGAATGAAGCTTTGAGCCAGTGAGGTATGTTTGTTTTTATAATAGAAGACGCGTTTTTTTATTTGTTTTCACCCAGAACATTCATGCGTGTGCGTGTGTGCGTGCGTTGGCGTAATTTGATAGATTTACGCTTGCTTTTTATTTAGTTTTTTTTTTTTATAGTACACAAAGCTCCGATGAAACTTAAACAAACTGGGCGGGTATATTTTCGTAATTTTGTTAAATTGATGGATTTCCTAACTGAAAAAGAGAAATTCTAGGAAGCAGGCATTTTTCACTGATAGTGTCTTTGGTGGCGTGAATTCAACTCGGTGAAGTCGGGATGTTTTTAATAAATGGTTGATTATTTAAAGAAAAATGCAGGTGTGTTGCTGACGGACGCCATTGCTTCAACATTCACAATTTTTAAATTCATAGACATTAGGACGGAGAGTTAAAATGGTGTTTTTAATTGCAGTTTGCAATACTAAAGATATATATTCGAATTTTTGTGTGTTACCAAATTTACTTTGCCAATGATTTAATATTTTGTTTAACATCTTTTTTAAACAAATCTGATTCATCATATTTTTAAAACAAACCAGACAGGTCATGCTTAAAATTTAGAAGCGCATTAAAATAAAATGGCTTAAATAAAGAAAAAAGGGATGTTTTATTCAAGGTAAGTGAAATTGACCAACAGTGAGACACTTTTTCTTAAGGCTTTATTTTAAAATTTATAATATGCAATGCTACGAAATAGACTGTTCTTTGTCTTAGCCTTTGCTGAAACTGTATTTATTATAAAGACACAAATAAAAATGGATACGATCATTGAGGCTTCGATGTCCCACTGTAAGGTTAAGGTGAAATGGTAACTGCTTGGCACAACTAGAGGCAGATATCTTAAAAATAATATCTTTTTGATAAGTGCCTTCGTTCTAATTGATAAGTGATTATAAAGACTTCTTTTATCAGCGAAGATTTTCATTTCATCAAAAATAGTTTTCAATGTAAAATAAATTGTATTTGTGACAGTCTAAAAGTTGTCCAAGATCATTTCTAAATTGAAAAGCGAAATAATAAATGCTACATGGACAGTTTAACTGTCTTGGGTCCCTAACGACACTGTCTCACAGTTGGTATTGGTTGAAGTGAGTTTGCTTGCTGCTATGAATTATGAAGATAGACATAATCAATTTTTTGGTTTCATGTAAAATATTTTATGATGATGATTCTTTTATCGACGACATCACCGGTGGTAATACAAGAGTTTAAAAACAGGATTAATCCTTAAGACATAAATTGTGCTGATTATCTATACTTCTTGTTCCTTTTACTTCTTCTTTTGGTCTGTACCTTCCAGAGATGTCTTCATATTTTGCTTAATCTCTTTTAGTCTAATATTTTTGGTAGGAAATACAATCTCATAATTAATCTAATACAAAAATTAATATAAAAAATGAATTTGAATGCTTAAATGACAGCACTGGTGGCATTTAGAACTACGATATTTCTCATAAAATCGAATTGAGCTTATCACAGATCTTTTTGAAAGATCTTCGATTTTAATTGTTTATTAACAAAAAAATTATTTAATAATAAAGAAATCAAGATTTGTAGTCTAAAATATATAAAGTTCAGCTAGCAAACATAAGTGGTTACTAGAAGTCTTAAGAGCGGTATTATCTTTTGAAGTTTCCCAGAGCCCGTAAGCAACAAAATCAGAGTCTGAAGGCCACTCTGTAAAACTTTAACTCTTTGAAATGGTTGAATATCGTAGCGATGAAATACGCGTGTAACACCAAAAATAGCTGAATTAATAGAAACTCCAAGGCTCACAATCATATCACCGATTAGTATTTATACTTTTTTCTACATGCGGAACCGCGACCAATCACAGGCGAATCTTCCGCGATACTTTTGGCGAATGCAAAAAATCAAACGTTCTCGAGATTGTCAATTTTTGCATGCCATGAAATTTTGGCTACTGGTTTGTCGGGATGAACACACTAGACAAGTTTGTAGAAATATTGGTCTATAAAAGTTTTTGATTCGATATGAACGACTGAAACGTGCTTGGCAGGGGAAGTGTGTAAATATAATATTACATTTGCAATAATTTATCAAAAACAAAACTTTAATGAAAAATTGCATCTCGGCGCCAAAAACTTACGCGCTCTTACGTCTGATTTATAACTTTTTCACATTTTTGCAATATTTTCAAAACAACTTTGTATATACGAGTAAAAAAGAAAACTATAAATCACTGAACTTCAACTTAATCATATTTTATTGGAAAACAAATCTCAAACACGTCAATAACTCTAAAAATATCACGAAAACAACTTCCAACATTGCAAAATATATTTCCCCCAGGTGGTCTCGCTATATATACTGAAGCTGCGCGCCGCAGTTCAAAAAGGAAGAAAAAAAAACGTTAAAACAAACATTTGTCTAAAATTAATTTTACACTCGACTTCAAGTGGGTAGTCAAGTCATACAACAATAATAAAAATATCCTTGTATCTACTTTAGATGCAATGTTATTATAGCATGCCGCAGTTTTATGTTGCTTCAGTAAATATCCAAGATCCAACTTTGGTCACTTTCCCTATCATGGATGTGTATTTTTTTTTTATTACAAATCGATCGTTCGCGAGGGTCACCTACACCCGTCAAAGTAACTCGACTCGATGTGCAGCACAGATATGCGTAGCTGTAAGTGCTCGTCAATGGTAACCAAGTCGCGTACTATGGCTACGCAGCTGGATATCATCAGGCATCAATCAAAAGCATTCAATACGCGAAATAGGAATAGGGTAATAAATTTTGACTTCACATATGTGCTTCATATATGGGAGGAGACGGACCAAGTCTCCTCTCTTACATGCGAAATGCGTGCGAAATCCAATGGAGTGCCACACCAGAGCCGATACATTCAGATTCAATCCGGCTTCACAGGCTCTGACAAGTGATGTCAATGCGTGGTCGGAGCTGTTGTAGTACTCCGAAGCACCATCGCGTCCGTCGGGCTTGGTCTTTATGTCCGTATTGCAACTATACTCAAAGGTACATTCACTTAAGACACTCTACACCAAGGAGCCTTGTGGTGCATTTCATAAACTAGACAATGGCGACCGCATCACTGGAATAGCGCCCAACTTATGCAAAATACCAATTTCTTAACTTTTATTACAGATTGGAAATTATCTTAAAGAGAAATATTAGACGCAATCCACATCAAATGGTCATCAATATCAAACGGATATACCAAAAGATACACGAAATTGGATATTGCAGACAGTGTGTTGAGAAAGAAATGACTTGTGTAATATAAACTTAATGACTTACATTAAATAAAAGTGCCGTTATAATATTGAAGCTGGAAGTCTTGAAATTCACTTACCTGAAAAAAGAAAAGAAACAAAATATTAATGACGTCACACGATACAATTTATGAAGGAAAAAATTAATACAAAAATGGCTCGGGGTCTTATGAGCATTTCCCTTCTCTATTACAAAATCTTGAGAATAATACTAATCGGAACAACCGGGAATCTTGTCCAAATTTTGTTTTGTTTAGGACAATGCGCAGAACAAACGCATGAACGCTATGGATACTCTAGGCAGGTAAAGAAGACGCATCTGAAGACTTGTCAAAGTGACCTGTCAGTAATTATGAGAAGCAAAATTAATCTTACGAATCTATATTACGGTTCAGATCACAAGATAGTGTCATTGTTTTAGTAAGATGTAACATTAAACTATACGTTTTCAAAATGTCCGCAGCAGGTCCGGCGTATGCGGCTCCAGTTCCGGCTTAATTGTGTTCATGCAGCAACTTGTAAACAAAACATTGTGAAAACAGCTCCAGAAATAGCTTTACTCTTTTTCTAACTCTCTTAGCTTTTACTTTTTGTGCGTTGGATACTATCAGGAATGGAAAGGTCATGAAATTCACTTATTTTCGAATCAAAACAGCTATAGCAGATAACGCACTTCTTCATGACAAGAATTAGTTTTGGAGCATTTGTCACTGCCTAAATGATCAGGGAATCTCCTTGAAGAAAAAAACGTATGTGATTTCAGGAAATGAACCCAAACCATTCGAGATAAAACTATTTGAGATACTGGAATCCCTTGTTCAAGCCACACAATCTCGAGAATTATCAAACGGAACGCTCAGGCACTTTGGGAAAAGACAAAAGATTATATTGTAGAAGCAATGTACAACCTAAGCAAACATTTCACGTCAGTGCTTCCCACTTTTAATGTTGACATCGTATTCGTTTGCTGGCGATATAAACCAATGTGTCTTCGGTCCTCTAAAACCAACTACCGCCCAGATATTCAAACATTAACACCAAGAACCAAGACCTTTTCATCGATTCCAAAACAGCTAACGACATTGTTAGCCGAATCCCAACCGACTTCATTAGAACGTAACCATTGAAATCGAAAATTACTTTTTCCAACCGCCGCACCGGCCGCCGGGAGTTTCCTTGGTCTGAGTAAGCAATTGAGAATGAAAGCCTTTTCGGGAAAGAACGGCTGTGGCATGTAAAGCGTATGGAGATCAACGGCGCCCCAGCTCATAAAGTATTCAACGCCATACCAAAAATAGTCAGAAACCAAGGAACCTAATCTCCGATGAAGCAACCAGGTGGATGAACTGTTCGGAGTGGGAAATTGGAGATCGCAGGCAAAAGATGTGAAAGGGCACATTAAGTTACGCTCAGAAGCACCATGCTCTGCTGCACCATCGAAAGAAGAATATACTTCAGAATAAAGGTCTGTTAGTTAACTCCTTCAGTCTTGAATAAAACTTGAGGCACGCATTAAGAAAATTGCGAGCAGAGATGTCATTCCGTGAAAATCATAACAATTAATTCCAAATATCCCACGGTCGATCTCCCAAATCCTATCACATTTATGAAATATTGAAGTCAAATGAACCTGTCAAAATATCCCCAACTTCCACTTTCTCTTAAGGTCTCCATACACTTACCAAATCGTCCATCAGACAACATAAACAGGTAATAATGCCAGACAAATCAGCCACCGGTAGTAGTTAAATGAAAGTTCAAAAAACGTATAATTGTGATAATTTTCGAAGCGAATGCAGATCTTTTTTGTGGTAAAAAAATAACAATCGTCCAACTGACAATGCAATCGCATTTGTGGCACGCGACTCTACTAACTATACAATAAGCTGGAGTATACAATAGCTCCAGCTCATAGAAGCCAAATCCCACAGTTTTGTGTGTCCAAAGACCAATTTGCCTTGTGGAGTTGTATGTAGTTTCCCATTTGTGGCAATAACCGAAAAAAAAGGAAAAAGCAAAAAGGAAGGAGACGCGGATATCATCGGACATTTTGGAGAAAGATTACTCTTGTACCAGATAGTTAAGTTGGACATTCACCCAACGTATAAATGATTGTGTTGTACGTATCGCTGGCTGCTGGCTAAAGAAGAAGAAGGAAATCCAACCGCAGCAAGTCGGTTCCGACGACGATCGTTTTATTACATTAATGTACCTACGACAACGCGACGCGATGTGTAGGTGTCGTTCATTATTGCAATCATGGGTCTCTCTAGGTGAGATCAATCCAATTGTGAAGGAGTTGTGTAAAATGGTAACCCTCTGGGTTATTATGTTTCAAATTGTGGCGGAGATTTTCCATCAAATCAAAGATTTAATTTTTTTTTCTACGCCTCAAGGTGATAAAGTACTTGATTTGAAATGGCTTTTTGACAGTGTGGTGAGCAAGAAAATTTCAGTGTATCAAAATGTTGACGAATTTGTGATTTCTTAAATCTTTTCATGTTACTATGGGATTGCTTGAATCCAACCAAAAAAAAAAAAAAACATGTCACATGTGAATTCTGAAATTCCAAAAACTTCTGAATTATAAGCTTAATAAATCAAACTGTTTTAATCCTAGTCTGGCACACTTAAAAATTACAAAACAAAAAAAGAATTCAGAACTTGTGGGTGTTCTTGATTTGAAATTTTTTATTTTTGTTAACATTCCCTTGGGAATTTAAATTAATAGTTTTGTCTTCTTCCATAGCTCCCCACACCACACGACTTAATTGAAGATTATGGGATCAAAAATATTAATAGACGACAGGCATCTATTTTGGAACTCAGTTTTGAATTCCTTTATTAACACAACATGGACGACAAGAACAGTGGGCTTACTACACTCATTAGGCCGTGGGCACTGGGCATACAACATGTCTCTAGTCGCCACTAATCCCGATGAATATGGATGAGAACGATGCATTAAAATGTCAAATTTATTGATATCCAATTCATTGGCACCACTATCCACCATCTCTGCGATAAGCTTATAAGAATCATCAAGATGGCTGCTGGAATTTCTCTTTCTTCCAACATTCCGTGATGTCTGTCCACTGGCCTACGCAAAATTGACATTTCTTCGTTGATCTTTTCTTTCGAAAGTGCATTCTGTTCTATAGCTCCTCAACAATCGTCAATCTAAACCAGCTCCCCCACCTGATGATGTTTGATGTTGAAGTTGATGATTCCGACCGAACTATAATCTTTGAAAAGTGTTTGTTTTTGGAATTTGTAATCAATACGCCTGCATCTGCGTTCTATGGGATACCAAAAAGAAAGATCAAATATATTAGTTCGTTTTCCGGAAACCCGTCGAGAAAATTATCAACAGATCGTCAATCATTGGCAATCGAGTTAGCATTGAAATTGGAATGAGTGCGCCACGAGCCTTGGGGAATGGGGGATTCCATTTCTTCGTCTTGGTTTTTATTAATTTATTTTATCTTTTGAGTTCCCATTCCCAGTTTAAATGTTAATTGAATTGCATCGACTGGATAGAAGATATACTTTAGTGTGGTCATTGATTTTTGTTTTGGAGTATGGATATGACTTCTTTTTGTCGTTTATGGATGTTTTGGTCAAATAAGATACATTTTATTAACAACCTCCTTCTATAAAGAGAATTGATAAAGTGGAGTTTTGTAGGTGAGATGTTTGGCTTGGCCAGAATTGCAATTACTTGATTGCGACAAATTATTCTGGTTATTCTAGCTAAAATGGGGTGATTCAAAAAGGATGAGTTGATCAATGCTTTTTAAGATAGTACACGGCTGTAGTTTGGGAGAATTATTTGTATTAACTGTTGGTAGAAGTTATAAAATTTGCCCCGAATTTCCTCCAGTATCTTTCAAATATTCGTAAAAGTCGACCGAAAACTCAGAATTTTGTTTCCATTAGCGTTAAAGAGGACTGTTCCTTTGTTGATTAACGAAGGACCGCATTTGTCGGAAATCCGTATTGGATTCTGAACTGCGATAACATATTGAGAAATCTTAAATCTATTTTACTGAATACCTAGTGCAGCAGACCATTTGTGTTAACATAATGTTTGTGATATTCCTTTAATTCGAACACTTTGAGCTTGGTAGTACTGGGAAGCGGCATCAAGGAATCAACATTGACAACAGAGATTAGTAAAATGTTTTAATAAGAGTTTCATAAGTTACAGAAATAAATGTTTCCTGCAGATTAAAACAATTTAAACAGCTTCGCTAGACTTCTAAAAATTTGGAACGTTCAGTTTTTTCATTGATAGGGACAGCATTATACTATGAGTTAAATGAAAACAACTAGAAAGCTAAACGTTGAAGTTCCACAAGTAGCTTAAGTGAGGCCTTTCTTATTTAACATTTTCACCTCTGTCTAGTCAATAAACACGCCAAGGATGAACACAAAACTATGGGTACCTTGATTACTCTTGAACATAATCTATTTTACCTTCTGCAGTGATATTGACATGAAGAATAAATTTTCGCGAAATCTACCCGAAGTGGGTCCTCAAAATTAACAGATTTCATATGATAGCGGATAAATCTGTCCGCAAAGTTCATAGAGCAATCCGTGCATTTTACGGTCTAGTGAGCAAGCAATTCATTCAGTTAGTTATTGATCGTTTTCGCACTAATCTTACTCTTTTCGATTCAAAACCATTAACGAATTACCATTACATCCATTTAAATTGACTGTTTGGTACGGTTTACACTCTGGCGGTCCTTATTCCTTTCAAAATGAGAAAGGAGCTGCCGTTACGACGAATGGCGAGCGCTGACTGATTTCTTGTTTCCAAAAATGAATCAACAAAATATCCACGACATTTGGTTCTAACAAGACGGCGCAACTTGGCATATAGCGCACTTAACCATCAATGACGCTACACGGCTAGATTTATTGGAAAAGTAGCAAAAAATTGGACTACTCTAATGGACTATGTAACACGTCAAAAAATCAACAAAATATCTTGGAGTGAACTTTCCCAACCAATTCAACACTCTAAAGTTATGAAATAACCCAACTTTTTCCACCAGGTTTATTCTTTGATGTGGAAGAAGCAAAATGAACTGAGCATTAAAACCGAATTTTTGATGAAAATTAACTCATCCCATTAGAACTTACATATGCTTGCTTGCATACTCTGGTATACCATTCTACTAACTTCGATGAAGACGGCCAAAAGTTTTGGGAGAACGGTTTCACGAGTCTGGTACACGAGATTATATTGAAACCCCATCTTTTTCTTTTTCAAGTCTTTGGGTATAGCTTTCACATCGTTTTGTATTTTTCTGGATTTCTCCTTCTGTCCTTTCGGATGCACCAAACTTTTCTAAGGCTGTATCAGCCCAGCAAGCATCCATCAAGTTCTAAAATCGGTGATTCGCCATCCGGCAGATGCATTGGAATTCTTGTTCTGGGTGAATATAGTTGGTTGTAGCCACGGGATCCTCAATATTAAGCGAAGTGTCGAAAAGGTTATTCTACAACCACATTATTTATTTCTGGTATAAAGCGGTACCAATGCAACAGCTATTGAGTAGCCCAACAGGCTATCAGCAACACAACCATTCATGTACTTTTTTAGTGGATTAATCAGGACCGCTAGAGCTCCAACACTGAATAAAAGCGGAGTTTCATAAGCGAAACCCTGCTTAATATTGAGAAAATGCTTATGCCATAGAAAATTGTTTTGTATCCGGCTCGAAGGACCAAATCTTTCGCTGAATACCTTCTTAGAAAAAACACAGGCAGTTGAAATGTGCAAGATCTACTCTCTCTAACGAATATTTATTACTATTTACTTTTAACTCGTTTAGCTGTCACTAGAAAAGTCAAACGACAACTTAAGTCATGAAGCTGGATCCACCTTCACATTGTTACGCTATAACAGAGCTCTTTGTACACCCTTAAAACTGCGGATTACAAATTTCATTAACACGTCTGAAATATTTGAGTTTCCAACTTTGTTGAAATCATTCTTCCGTATTTCGAAATTTGACAGTTTTGAACGAATCAGGGTCCTACAATCTCTTTAAAAAATTTGTTCATTTATGTAAATTAGATTTATACAATGTCCAAATGTATTGAGCAAAATGCAAAAACTGATTCTACAAACACCTCAAGATAGTCATCACATTTTATTAGTGGAAATGAATGTTCCACAAGTCCAGTCTAAAAGATTTAATCTCCATTAGACTTAAGAAGGTCACGTTGTAAAATTCAATCACCAAGAACGCCATCTATGTTGCTAATTGCTTTCAAGAAGTGATTGTATCTCGGTAAAGAATCAATCTTTAAGATACTTGGAGTCAAATGATTTATGACATTGTCCATATACGTCAATGTCAAAGCTGTCTTATTTATATTGATGTTTCTTGTTTAACCCATTTAGCCTCATCTATTCTCCAAGATCTTGTCATGAAAGTGTGAATTTAATGTGATAATGAATTCTAACATGCTGCTTGCAAGAAACACTACGAATAAAGATGGAAGTGTTATTTTTTGCAATTCAGGTTAATTGTTTCGAACGTGCTAAGTAGAGTTAACATATTAAAAAGTGGCCGATTTCTTCCTCTTTTGATGGAGTAAAATGCTACTTATCAAAGTCTCGATTTTTAAACATGAAAACATCGTATCCTAATTAAAATTCCACATTGAGCCTGTTGTATCTATATTATTGGGTTGGAAATCTTGCACTCAAATCTCAACTCATATATAGATAGATCACATTTGAATTGCACACTGACTATCGGTCATGGTAATTGCACATCTGCTGCGCCTTTTATACACACCATAGTCACATCTGATGTCTGATATAGTGACCAAAGCTGATGCATGCATGGAGATGGCGCCAGTGATTATGTTAGATACAAATAGCAATACTGAAATACATAGATATATATCAAAAGCTGGAACAGATGCCCATCGTTGTGCAATAAAAATAATTAATCGCTACCAAATCCATCTCTGGTGGATGCTACATCATATGCCAAACCATGCACCCATCACATAGAAATCCAAACGTTCGTATAATCTGTCTCGGTCATCGGTGTAGTGGGCACGTAAGTGGTGGCGTCACACCATGAATTCCATCACTTTGAGGCATCCATGTGAAGATCGCAGAGGCCAGTACCAGTACTCAAATTCCAAACAAGGTGCATCATCGATCCAACATCCAACAAGTGAGTCTCCAGTGTCTGCCTTTATACATCATCAGCATAAAAGATGCGTGCAATCACATAAATCTGCCCGCGACTGCACGCTTATGCAAATATACCAATAAAAGATGCTGCCTATAGATTCTTCGAGAGCACCTCATCTCACAACAAATAAACGGTTTATAATGCTATCCGTTATAAGGCAGCATTATAGTAGATAGGTTGGTGTCTGTCTATACGCAATTCACCTTGCTTTGGAATGTGCCACTATAAATCACTGACCCAGGCCTCCCGCCGGCGCGGCGGGCGGCGCACGGTCGGTGGTAGTAGCGCATAGTTAAACTTATTGATGCATCTAGGAAGCATCATAACCGGGAAGGCCAGAAGGGCCCTCCTCACAAAACTATGTCAGTATTTTGCCTATGGTTTTTTTTTTTTTTTTTTTCTCTGAAAATGAGGCCTGGGTCACGCGATGATCATGTAACTTTCACATTAAAAATGCATGCCGCTGAAATTTATGATCCACCTCAATAGATGTCGCCTCAGTCGAACAATAATGCAATGCATTAACCCACCTTTTTATCTAATGACTTGGCCGCAAAATGTTGGTAGGCCATAAAATTTAATATTATACAACCGAATGATGGAAGAAGTAAGACGGAAGCTGATCCATCCCGATGAATGTTTCAGGTTTTTTTCTTGCTTTCTTTCTTTAACCAAGATACATAGTTGAATATTCAGGTCGTGATGGGAGCTATAAGCCTTAGGGAAATAGTTGTTAACTATTTTACAATCAACCAACCAACTAGGAACACGGTAATTAGTGAAAACCGCTAAAATGGTGTTATTATGACAAACTGGAAAGTGCACTCTTCTGATCTTCTGAAGGAGTCAGTCGTAGGCTTAGTTTTAGTTATGTTGCCAATTTTGTTAACATTGATGAGATAGGTATTTGAACTTCAAAGTTCATTAAATATATGAATTTTATTAAAATGGCCAGGACTAGATGAAAATAAAACTAATTCACATGGCACATTATTTGCAAGATTATGGAATGTCTAGGAGCGGAATTAAATACATACGAGTACATAAACAACCGGTAGTTTGCAAGATTGTCAGCTTAAAAAAGATAAGCTGGCGCTCCTGAAAGTAAAAAAGGAGGACTGTTGTCATACTACGAATATTGGGGTATGCTTCCCTGAGCGTTGTTCTAGAGAACGATTATACTTATCTGCTCACTGATGTCATTGGAAAAGAATTCTCCGTCATGAAAGAACGAGTTGGACAGTTGTTTCCTCTTCTTCTTCATCAATACCAAGGTACATACTGTACGGGTAACTTTTTCCCGACCATTTTATTGGTTATCTTCTACCCATCTGTCAAAATTCTACAAAATGGCGATTAACTGTGACTGTTTAAAACATTCAACACAAAGAACAAATTATATTGTATTCCTATAAATAAAACTCACAGCATACATTAACAAAATAGTCACAGAATGCCGCCATTTTTGTTTGTTTTTTAAATTTGTGTATTTTGGTCATTACCGCTTCTGCAAAAGTCATTTGCGAGCATCGTAAGTCTCAAAGCTTGTGTTCCTATATCCTATGAGGCAGTGACTCTTGTTGACGCATATAATGGAGGTTATGCGCCATTTGCAAAAATGTTTGGGTGGCTATGGGAATACTCAGCTAACTTCAATTCAAATTAATAGTGCCGTAAAATCGGCTTTACAGTTCCCTGTGCCCTGTTTAGTCGTTTTGACAATTCCCTTATAGATTATTGGCTATCTGGAAGTTTGTGGAAATGGAATAAGGGGACTTAAGCGAAGCCTGCCTGTCAAAGAAAATGATGATGTCCTTAGCAGATATCACTTTTTATGAAGGGGTCGAAGAGCTGACATTTAATTGTCCTTATAAAGAGCATTAGTTCATTTTTCTCGGGGCTTACAGTCAATCCACTAAGCTGAAAAGAAATGAGGATATACAACACCACCTTGTGGCATACCTCTAATTTGGTAAGTATTATTTTTAATAACTAACTTACTAATTTTATTCATGTGATTCATAAAAATATTTCGTTCTATTCTATTCATTTTTAAAGGTTAATTAAAGTTAATTATGTAGCAATTAACCTCCAATTGGTTACATTTCAATTTAAATTTAAAAATTATTTTAAAAAAAAAACACATACTTTGGTAGCTATCTACACAAATCAGGAAACAGATTCTGTACTTTAATGAAGAAAATAGATTATATTTTAAAATTAAACGGTAATTAATTAATTTAAACACATTTTGTCGCTTTTAATTCTCAATTTCCAAAACAAAAATTTGGTTAATAGTGGTGATAAGAGCAACTTTGGCTTATAGGCATTCTTCATCGAGTAAAACTAATTCTTAATAAAGTTAATATTGAAATTATATTAATCTAATACATTTGAGCTAATTTATCTAACTTATAAGACTTTAATTTTTAACTGAAATTTGAAGTTAGCATTTTATTCATTATTTCAGCATTAAGAATTTTGGAGCTAATCAAATTATTTTCATACCACAATTAACTGTTAATTTAACCCTAATTGACAGCATTATTAAATAAAGTTCACATTTTTTTAAATTCTGTTATTAAAATTTTGCTTTTATAAAATAAAAATGTTTTTAGATTTTTGTTATGTTTGAAGTTTTTCGAAACAATAAAGTCTTGTACATTTTTCTAATACCCATCAATCTCTTGTTTAACAAGATCGAGAACATGTTCAAGAATCTGAGGAATCATGTTCATGTTTCCCAGAAAACAGGTATTCCTTATAAAAATATATGCCTCCAAAAATTGTACCTACACTTCAAAGTTATCATAAAAGAACAAGATGTCCCGAATCTGTCTCCTGCGTCAGCTTAACAGATATTTTACACCTTCTTTCAAAAAAATTTTATATCCTCCTAAATTAAAAATCACTTAAATTAAAAAAAAAAATGTTTGTAAACATGGCGATAAAATTCGACCCCATCAAGTTGTTTCTAAATCTTAAAAGTGTTTTTATTAGTTCTCTTGTCGCATTGAATTGGTGTCAAATGCCCACCCTCATGATCCATTTTTATCACCTTTGTTAAGATCCAGTTCGTTCATGGCAGTCTCTTCCAGAACTCCATCAAGAATTTAAGACCCGAAGTATAATCCTAATAGGTTGAAAGAAATTTAATTTGTATGCCTTGTTCTCTGGCAATTTATCTTATTTAAATAAATTTCAAAAACCAAATAAATTTAATCCCACGCTTTATAGAGATACTTTATCTAGAACAATTTTTTATATTATGCTGAAAAGTCATTCAAAATTCGGACAGCTTGCGCCTTCGAGTTTTGGGCGCGAGAGTGGCGTTAAAATTACATCTTTTATTTTTTGTTCGATCAAAGAATTATGGGTGTGTGCCCTTTACTGTTTGGTGATGTGTCCCCAAAATGTGCACAACACAACTCCTCCACACGCATTTCGAGGCTTCCAATGTGTTGGTGTCCCTTGCAGCTCTTTTGGAATAAAGGTTGGTACACTGGAACGGGAATGGGGACACGGAACACAGCCGGCGGGCGGTATATTGTGTAATAAAGTATAAAAAGGTGATTTAAAGTTAAATAACATCACAAAAGAATAAGAAGAGGAAGAGAAGAAGATTCCATCATACAACACACATCTCATGACCCACTATCTGAGATACCCCGATACCCCTTCAGATACAACATCTTCTCTGGTCTTGATGTGCATTACTTGGGTGGTGTCACAAACTAACAAAGCCTACCATTCATTATGGAACGCGCTGCAATCATAAGTTTTTTTTTTTTGTATCTTATCCGTTCAGTAATTCATTTAATAAGAAGATATGTGTAATTGATAGAACATGACGTGAGGGCATCTGAGTTCAAGTATTTTGTACAAATTCCCTGCTTTAGGGCCGGCCTCATATCGCACGAACTCTATGGTCTTTGCTTTGGGTGGAGTGGGGTGTGGTGTGTTTGTGTTTGTGTGTGCGCACGCTTTTTTATGACTTCAATCTTCGAGCCGCCTTTCTCGTCGTCGCGTCGGTCGGTCGTTTTGGTATAATGGACATGTGGGCACGACTCTGACAGATCGGGTTCAAAGTTCTATACGCTGCAACTGCAAACAACTTTCGAGGAAAATGCATCAAACGTAATGTTTTTCCATGATGTAAGTCAGGTTTGGGTTAAAAGTCTCAGGAGAGGATTTTAAATGGTTTTTTGGCATAGGCACATTCGATTATGTTGCCATCTATGGCAAGAACAGTGTTTTGAAAGATCTGTGAATGTAGGAGGTAGCGACACGTCAAAAGTAAAATGTCAAGCCCAAAAAAGTAGACGAATACCAGAAAACTAATACGTTTATCGCCATTTTTTGCCCTGAGAAAAGTAGGAGGTACTTACGAAAATAAGGATTTGTACTAAAGAATTAGAAAATCGTATGAAGTTATTACAAGGACAGGGTTGAGCCACGTTTCTTCGGCAACGAAACAAGTTGATGTAGGAAATTATGACAAATACATACATAGGTAGGTAGGGTACGTCGTTCGTCTAAACTACGAACATCTATTCGCTGTATCCTGTGTGCAAATTTGATTATCCGAATCAAAATCGACCGAAGGGCTGACTGCGAGCAGAATATGCGAACTACTTGGAAAATATGTGAAATATATGTATCTGTAAAAATTGGTCTGGAGTGTGTACTTCTTTGTTACTGGCTTGCAAGTAAGAAACTTTATTGCAAACTCAGTGCAGTGCATAATCCGGTGGCGCTTGCATAGCTCATACTCCGATTACTCGTCATGTTTTATTCAACCTCAAAAAACGACACTATCTTAAGAGCTAAATGACCAAATGCGACCCTGTTTTTTTTTCTTTATATAAGAAAGAGATTCACTGACACACGATGGAGCGTCTTTGTATTGAATTTCGAAGTGCTACCGTGTCGGAACTTTTGAAAGAAATGCTTACTTTGATGAATAAATGTGTTTGCCTGAGAATCATTTTGGAAACTTTCAATCTTATGGTTGGGATCTAATTGGTATAAGGAATTTCACATTTCATGGTTATGTTATTAATTCTGATGTATTTGGTGTGAAATCGTTAAATTATGGTCTTAATTTTATTGTGAGTTTTAAATAATTATGTTAAATCTGATGAGAAAAAGCTTATGATTTCTGTGACTTGTTTTCACTTTACTGGGAATTTGTTTGGAATATTTCCTTGAAACCATTATAACTGCACCTTTCCTTCCAATTTTACTTAATTTCACTGAAATAAAAAAAAATGAATGAAATTGGTTTTAAAGCAATTCACTTCAATGATGGTCATCATCATCATGTTTCCAATATGATTTTTCTTAAAGAGCACACCGTGTGTGGCAACAATAAAAAAAATACTGATGTCGTTTGTCTGAAGGTTGGTTATCCATAAAAATTTTAATATTTTTTAAGGTTAGGTTTTATTATTTATTGATTTCCATTGAAGTTATTAGTTTATAAATGTTTATTAGTTTAGGGAACCCCACAGATTTTAATAGTCTGTTTAAGAAGAATAGGGAGGAATACTAATGCACATCATGCTGTGATACAAATTACATAACATATTGACCAAACAATAATCAAATATTACAGTGTGCATGACTGGGATAAAATTTTATTCAACTTTGTATTTGGTTTTAGCTTAGATTATTAAATCTATGTAGATTAGAGGATCATTAAAACACCGGAGCAGATTAAAAACAAAACCTCAATACATATCTCCAATGACAATAATTCTTGATGAATACTAGAATCAAAATGAACTAAGCATTGACTATTCAATACTATTTCTAAATTTTAAGGTTTTAATTATACAATTTTGCATCAAGTAGCAACACTTACATAAACAAATTCACAAAATTTCACTTGCGAACGAGAACTGTCATTAAGAATGACATTTGGTGAGCTGTCAACAAAACAAGTGAATATTTCACTCTTTTGCAATGATTTAAGTCAATTCGGTGTCTTTGGGACAGTAGAAAGGCTAAGGGCAGTATGCTCAACGGAACTTGTCCCTCTTACTCGGCCGTTAAATGGATTCTGCCAAAAACAGAGTAATTTAAGAAATCAATGACACTACATTAAAGGTTAGGAAATGAACTTCCCATTCAAAATAAATTACAAAAAACAAATACCTCTAAACTATCTTATCTCAAACTCTCATAACAATTGAATTTGTTTCTGAACGGGCTTTTAAGACCCCGGAAGGTCGGAAGTGCATTTTTATGTCACTGGAGAAAAGGGGACTTTAATCGCTCGCAGCACGACACATTCGGAACTAAAAGTGAGGGAAAGCCTAAGTTCATAGCAAAGCAGAGCAAGTATAAGTAAAAGATTTTTTATTTTTAAGAAATATGAAGACAACCACATAAGTTTGGCTGCTTCGACCAAGTGGGCAAAGTGATCTTGGTTAATTTTAACCGAGTACTTAGAAGAAAGTCTTGATCGCGATGTCATCTGGAGATCTCTTGATACTAGTAGCATCCCTAACAACATTGTTGCCATAACAAAAGAATCGTACCTATGTATGTATACAACAATGCAAAGTGTTTCGCTTCGCATCGCACCAGTGGACAGCTTTCCGATGCAGAGTAATATTCTCTCACCAATTTTGTTCTTTCTTATGGTTGATGAGGTTGTGATTTCCACAGTAGATGCGAATGTGAGTCTTAATAATTTTAATAATAATAATAATATTCCTGGAGCCCTTAACTAAAAAATGTGTACCTTTAACTCGCTCCAGCGAAATGGAGAAATGGTTGGCTTAAGGATTAACCAACAACAAAGAAACAAAGGAAACAGAAAGACAAAGAGATGGAAGGCCCGGTTGCTGCCCAATGCTTTAGGAGGAGTTAAAATGTTGCTGCCAACAGCAACTTTCAGAAAACAACAAACTCAGAAAATAGAAGTAGCAGCGCCCTATTATACATCTGATAAGGCGGATTACTTTAGCCACGTGCGTCGTTCGGTTAGCTACTTTAACCAAATAGGTACGTTAGCTTGTTCAATAGAGTAAGTTGGTAAGTTCAAATTTGTTTAATGGAACCAAGAACGATTTCCGGTAGAAGAGTATACTCTTAATAGACTCTAAGGTTAAGCCACAGAGCAATACAGACCGCCAACTCGTACTCGTCTTGCCTGAAATACCCTCGAAATATTTGTTTGTGTCTGTGAATACGTGTACAACTGTACATCTCTTTCTGTGCATTTTGTGATGCGATGTGTGTGCCATTTATCTTTGTGGTGTGTTTACTGCTTCAATTTAAAAAGCAGGGGAAAGCGTTACACTCTCAGAATAAATGGCACATCAGGTAATTTTCAGCTTGTTGGCAAAAAGAGGGACCATACAGTGAGTTGGCGGTCGTATCTAATTGGTCCGTGGGTTAAGCAATAAAACAAATAGTATCGTCATCAAATTTTTCTTCGTTATTGATCATGTTAAAAAAAAGGATAAAAGAAGTATATTCAGTAAATCTTGTGCTTACAGTGGTATTGACTGTTAAGAAGGATTAAGTGATTTCGAACAATATTGTATAAGGACAAAAATGACTAAGGGAATAAAGAAGGCAAAAAGTATAACAATATAATGATCGTAGAATTAGCTTCCTTATAAAAACCTGATTCATCTAATCTCAAAATGGATTTATCGTTACATCTCCTCAAATGATTGTTTCTCTCTTTTTACTTTTTTACCTAACCTCAATCCATTAACAAAAAAAAGGACTTAAACATTAATCCAGTTCTATCACAATATCTTCCACACACCCGACCCGGCATGGAATCAATCAGTCCTTGTGTTTCTTCTTTTTTTTTTACTAAGAAAACATTCAATGAATCATTTTCAAGTGTTTCCTTTATCTAGAAAAAAAAACTACTTCATAGCGACCGAACAAGAAAAAATCTCATTTAATTCCATGATCGTTTGCCATAATGATGATAGTGATGACGATTTAAGATACCAATCGATTCGAATGCCTCACCTTGACGTCATCGGTGATGATGGTTTGTCTTTAAATAAAACTGGCTCCCAGCTGGAGATACTTTTTATATGTGTTTTGTATCTTGTATCTTTTTTTTTTGTTATTGTTTACAACAACCTCTGTCTTTCACAATAGAATACGATAATAATAATAATTTGAAGGCAGGTCAAACATCTGACTGGCTCCGTTGGTATATTATATTGAGCAACAGCAATAGCTAAACCACAACATTTGGCATCTTCAGAAGTGAGTGTTGCTTAGGAATGTCAGGTATATCTAATAGGAAGGTACCTTGCAACTCTTTGGAATGTTAATATGTTTTTTTCTTTCTTGAAATGTTTGGAATTTCGATATTTTTGACATTTTTTCGCTGTTGTTTGCTTAAACGAAATCTGCTTGCTCACCAATGTCATTTGAGCTGTCAATTGAATTCGCTGTGTTCGTTTTGTCTGTTTTTGGGTTTACGAGGGCACTTTTGGAGTTTCCGCTTGACTTGCATTTTTATTTAAATAAGTATCTTTCCTCATTCGTTGTATTCATTTCGGTTATCATTTTACAGGTTTGGCAAAATTTGTTCTTCTTTTTATTCTTTTTTAGAGCTTCATCATGTTCCAAAAGAAACCTGTCTAACCACAACAACTTTGGTGTGTACAACGGCGAAACATTCTGTGTGGACTTTGACAGTAGTTTTCTTATTCCATATTCCTACTCAGTTAAGGCTGTCATATACCTACATACCTATTTACATTATCCTAATGAAGAATCAGAGTCCTCGTTTTATAACCTAGGTCATTGGATAGCTTAAGTCGTCTTTAATTGCTTTGCCCTGGTTGCGCCACGTGTGGTGCGTAGTGTGGCGTGGTGTGGCGTGTAATTGAACTATACTTCAGACATTCGTTGACATTTGAAGGTTAAGTTTTATTTCAATTTACGCCATATTGGATACCTCATAGACATGTTCGTTCAGTCTGTACAATGTATAGTTCTTACAGTAGTGCTCTCGATTTATCGAAGATCTTTTTTTTCGTTTATATTTTTTTCATGTGCACACCTCCTTACCGATCATGAATAGCAGAAGGCGGTGCGGCGTATGGCGTGTTTGTTCGGAGCCCACGTCTTAAGTCTGGTGATGTGTGACGTGTGCGTGCAAAGGTGAAAATTGAAATCTTTTTCTTGTTGGTTTTTCTATTCACCGGTGTCTTGTGCGAATGTGGAATTGTTTTTGCGAATTGCCTTTTGGTCTAGAGTTGAGAAGAGCTAGATGAGAAGAGATAAAATCGTTGACCCACATCAACTGTCTACAATTAAGTCCTTGAAAAAAGGTTAAGGTTTCGTGTGGTATAAGCACCAAGAGCGGTAGACAGGCAGGCCGTAAGATATTGGGATTGAACTTGATTGTTAAATGAAGTGAATAATTGGTTTAGTTATAAAATAGGTTTATGTCTCTCTTTCTGCGGCTAAACAAAGATGAGATGTATGCCGCAACCTATAAAGCACAAAAATCTTTACTATAGCCGAATTTATCTAAGATTTTGATGGAATTTTAGAAATACATACCTACAGTCTTCTTTTATCCTCTCAGAAATTTTAGGAACTAATTAATAGGCTTTCTCAAATACTTATCCGACTCTCTCTCTCTCACTCTTTCTGTGTTCACGAAAAGTTCAAATCTATTAAACGGGCGATAATTTGACCCGGAAATCGGTGTCTCAAAACCTTGCACAACAATACTCGAGAACCGATTCAGTTCCTTGTGAAAAAAACTTCTTTAATATCTGACTTAAGCGCTCCCAAACGGGGATATCTTTAAGAATTTCACTAAATGACGTTTCAAAGATGTTTGTGGATCCCCTCTGATGTCCTTGGTCGCAGTAGGGATGAATTCGGCCGAATGAGCAATACGAACCTGGCCACATTTTAAATGGATCTAGCCTTCACGAGGCGCTCAGCAAATCGCTTAGTTGTTCCGCAAAAGCGTAACGAAAATTGGCCAAATAAGCAGTAAAAATGATCTACTATTGATTGTCATCAACTAATTTTAATAAACATAAATGTCAAAAATACAATGACATTAGACGCCATTTTCAAAAAATGTAAGCACATTCACATCATGTCATTACTCCTGGGCCACTTTGTATGACTTGCATGCATTCCATCCCATGGCAGGATGTCCGTCCATTCTCAAAATCCAGTCATCCTATTCTTCGCCTGATCTTGTCCCAATTCCCAGAACAGAACCTCCAACGACGACGCCACGCTACTTATTCAATTTAAAATCATCCCAAGTAGCGACTTTTTGGCGAGATCACTACAATCATGTTTGCAATGATTCCACTACCTGCTGCGACCCAACCTATGTCCAAAAAAGCAAGACCACAATCACAATTTGCATGCCAATGAATGCATACAAAACTCGCAACTCACAATAACAAAATCAACGGAAATGTCATTTTGATAAATCAGTCTATAAATCGTACCAAAACCAAATTATAACAAAAAAAAGTGCACCCAACCCTGTTTAATTGAAAATCACATCACGTCTTTTCTTTCATAGTAGTTGTGTGTTATTAACATCATTAGGGTACGGTTGCGTTCTTTACACAAATACACACAAAATCAGTCTAGGTTGCATCCACCAACCACCAATCGCACAATTTATGGCAAAATAAATAACTTGAACTTCATCGAAAATAATTAAAACTACAATTGAAGGCAATTTAAAAGCCGGCAGATCATGCACTAGGTATACTGATTTCCAAAAAATTAAATCAATTATTGACGACTCACTCAAAACAGAGCTTACGAAGGCAACCGCTAATCTAGCCTCAAAGGACGACGTCAATAAATTAAATATCGAAGTCAATTTACTACGAAACCAAAATGAAGAACTATCAAAGAAAGTACAGCAGTTCGAAACTCGTTGCAATTTTCTGGAAGACGAACTTGAACTACAGAGTCGAGATCTCAAAGCAAAAAATATCATTATCTCGATACCAAACGATCATTCAGAGACCAATCCTCAGGAAAGAGTGCGCAGTGTGACTCAACTTCTTCTAGATAGTGAAGAATCACAAAATCTACCACAGGCCACAAAACTAAGTGAGAATAGCACAGTCATAAAACTTAAGTTAAACACCGGCTCCAACGATATTGCAAACAAAATACTGAGGAACGCCTCAAAGCTCAAGGGCACAGGTGCTTATGTCCAACGAGATCTCACAAAACAGATGCAACTAAAACGGCGAATTCTACTTGGGTACCGTCGAATAATAAAAACACAAAAACCAAACGAAAAGATGCAAATTAAAAACAACAATCTTGTAATTGGTAGCAAATCATTTTATTTAAATTCTTTTAATAAATTAATGATTAATCAAAATGATGATGGAGAAGAAGAACTAGAGCGAATGTATGGAAAAATAAACTTTGAATCTGTCAAAAACACGATGCTGTCAACAACAAACTCTAGACGTCAAAACGATTGTACTAGATCATCGAACTCTTTTCCACCAGGGATGTCTACCGCAACAAATACTAGTAACATAGTACATAATTGAGATTTAGAAGCCGTCAGCTCAAATAATTTTAATTCTAGTATTTTAGTTTATAATATATCGGGTCTAAGCAACAAACTTCTTTTTACTGATTTTTTTAATTATATTAAAACATTTGATGTATTTTTCTTATTCGAAACTCATGTAATTAATGATAATTCAGTTAAATTTAAAAGTCTTTTCAATGGGTACAAACTTTTTTGGAGTGGAGCAGTCAAAACATCAGCTAAAGGGCGTGCAAGTGGTGGGAGCGTTTATGGAATTAAAACATCGCAACTAAAAACATACGATTTTGTAGAACATGAAGGCACAACTACAGTTAAACTTCTACAAAAAAATGATATGTATATTATTCCTGCATATATTAACTGTAATAAGTGGAGTGAAGATTTCGAAAAACTGAATAACGTCATGAGTTACCTTGATAGTAAAAGTGTTCTTCTGGTTGGAGATTTCAATGCTAGAACTAGTAATATTCAAACTAAACTCGCGCACACAACAAATAGTTCTTTAATCTCACCAACCAGCAGGCTGTCCAAAGACGATATTTGTAACCAAAACGGTCTGGATTTTTTGGAGATGCTGCAATTGTACGATAGTATCATCTTAAATGGATGTACGTATGGCGATACAGAGGGTCACTATACTTTTGTTGGAGGGCAAGGGAAATCTGTGATCGACTACTGCACAGCAAATTATAACTGGATTGGTTGTATTACTAAACTAACAATTGATTATAAAACGTTTTCTGATCATATGCCTCTTGTGATTGAATGGTCAAGCAAAAATGCAGTGCAACAACAGAATCTTAATCTACTACCAAAGCTAAAATGGAAACACGAAAATGTGAGAGACTACCAAGCAAATCTAGATAACTTTATTTCAGAAACTATATTATCGAACCAATCTGTTGAGTTGTTTTCAAATGAAATTATAAGATGTATCAAGAACTCTTCTGAAAATCAATCACAAGGAAATGTTGCAAATTTCAAACAAAAGTGGTTTGATAAAGAGTGTATGAATGCCCGAAAAAAATCGTTCGCCCTCTTACAGGCACTACGGAACTGCTATACCGAAGAACTTAAAAGGTGGTATATTGAAACAAACTCACGATACAAAGAAATTTGCCGCTCAAAGAAAATTGAATACGGAAATATACAGGCTAATTCCCTTAGTCTAGCTAAGAGTTCAAAAGATTTCTGGAAAATAGCAAAAGAAATAAATGGATGCAGTTTTGTCATAGGCACAAGTGTATCTGCAGATGATCTGTCTGTCTACTTCAAAAAACTGTTATATAACAATTCAAACATATCTTTTGCATATGCAGAGCCACTAGTTGTAGATGAAATCTTGGAGCCCGAAATAACCCTTGCCGAAATAAAAATTGTTCTCGAAAAAGCCAAAAACGGAAAAGCACCGGGAGAAGATGGTATTCCATATGAGTATTTCAAAAATGCAACTCCAACTCTCATAAATGAACTAAAAAACCTATACAACACCATTTTTTCGACTGGAACTATCCCTTCATCTTTCAAAAAATCTGTAATCTTCCCTATTCATAAGAAAGGTGATCCGAACAATGTTGAAAATTATCGTGGAATATCTTTCATGAACGTTATGGCCAAAATATTTTGTGGTATCCTCGTAAATAGGCTAGAAAAATGGGTTGATGAGAACAATATTTTAACTGAATTCCAAGCAGGATTCAGAAAAAACTACTCAACTGTGGACCAGATTTTTGTCTTGACTTCAATAGTCAAAGCCTTCCAGGCCAGAAACAAGAAGATTTACGCGTTTTTTGTTGACTTCAAGGCGGCTTTTGATCTTGTGAATAGAAACGCACTTATTTATAAACTATCGCAACTTGGTGTCTCTTCGAAATTTCTAAATGTCATTAAAACTATGTATTCTGGTTCAGTGGCTGCTGTTTGGGACGGAACATGTATTTCACAATGGTTTGATACGAACTCTGGTGTTAAACAAGGATGCCCTCTTAGTGCTTTACTGTTTTCATTATTCATCAACGATATTGGACAATATCTACCCGGTGGTATTCGGATCGCCAACACTATTGTCAATGTTCTTCTCTACGCAGATGATCTTGTCATTCTATCGGAGTCACCAGAAAACTTACAACTCATGATAAACCAGTTATCAAAATATTGCCAGACATGGGGTCTTACAATAAATGTCGGAAAATCCAAAACTATGGTTTTCGCACGGTCTTCACATAGTCAAATTAGAGAAAGTTGGTCTTTTAATGGGAGTCACATTGAAACTACTAAAGAGTATAAGTATTTAGGAGTAATACTAAACCCAAAATTGGATTTCAAAAATCATTTAAGAGAAAAGTCCAATTCATCTCAAAGTTTGATCAACATGACATGGAAGAATATTTTTTCAAACCAGAATGTGTTAATGTCTGCAAAGTACAAAATATTCGAATGTGTTGTCAAAACATCACTCTTGTATGCTGCTCAGGTGTGGGGAATAGATGAGTATGAAGAAGTAGAAAAACTGCAAAGGAACTTCATCAAAAAGCTTTTTAACCTACCAAAAAGAACCCCGAACTATGCACTGTATTTAGAAACAGGCTTACCAAAACTCTTCACTAATACCCTAAAACTCCAGGCAGACTATATCCTGAAAGTTCTTTTGCATCCAGATACACGTTTAACCAAACAAATGCTTTTGTATGAACTAAGAAACAAAGACTGGTGGGTCAAGAAGTGGCAAACTATCGGTAGTACTTGTGGAGAAGTTCTTGAGTTCAATTATTACAACCCAGTTCAACTAAAAGAAAACATCTACAAGTTAATGCAAAAATACGAAGATTATGTGAGGGAAAAATTTGCAACAGAAGCTCAGCAGTCAAATAGCAGAATAATTTACTCCCAGCTCAATTACAATTTATTAAACAACAACTACTTTCAAGATTCATTGAACTATAAAGAAGTATCACTTATATTCAAATCAAGATGCGAACTCCTGCCTTTAAATGGTAGCCCATACAACGGAAAATTTAATCAATTCTGTACGCTCTGCAATATCCAAGCTAAAGAAGACTGTTTCCATTTCATAAGTGTTTGCCCGATTTTTAACTACCAAAGAATGACAAATTTAGGAAAGAAAAGTTTAACAATGCAAGAAACTATACAATTATTAAATGATTCTAATTGGAAATCACTATACTGTTTTTTGAATTCAATTTATAAATATAGAAACTTGTTAATTACTGAATTCATTTAAATTGATTTAAAGTAAATTAAAAGCACTACATAAAATATATTTTTGCCAATCTGGCTGACGGCATAGCCAAAGCTATAAAATTCATTATATATATCAAAACTATGTATAGATATTATGATTAATAAATGAATACTTACTTACTTACTTACTTACTTACTTACTTACTAGGTATACAGAACCGACACTACCAACCATGCGAGTGTCTGACAGCCAGGAGGCGCCATCACTTTTTCCTCCTCCAACAATTTCAGCCTTGAATTGCATTCAATTTACATGCAAATATATGTCAATTTACACGCGATAAATGTACACCGACCTTCTGTAGACTTCCACAGAAAATTACATCTATATATTTCCAGTGGATGCGTTTAAATTAATTTAAATTGACAGCTAGTTGCTATTGTGAATGTGAGCGGATGATCTTGGTACTATCGAGACCACCCCCATAATTAACTTTCTTTAGGATGGAGCACGACTTAAACAACGAAATTCAAACGTTGGAAAGGAGAAATGTTCAAGATTCAACGTTGAATGTCAAATTGACATATCGATTTCATTACTGCGCAAGGGGGCACCACTGTCTGTGTACCTATAATAAAGTCAACCCGCATGTGTATCGAGTTTACGAAAAGGTTTGAACTGACAAGCAACGGAATTAAAATTGTGGGTGTCATACAATGAAATGGAGGAGATACAAACGGATATCATACGGAGACAGCGTCATAGTTTAAACAAGAGCTATCCTAGGGTGACACTGATTGCAACAGCAGCGCCACCTATACTGCATTTAGATTATGGCGGTTGAACAATGATGATCATTTGCTATACTGCTACCATTGCACCTACCGAAGACGACAGAGACTTTGCAAATGACGATGTAGGCAGTCCGATTCCGATTGTAAAGAAATATAATCCCACAATGCAGGTCGCGTTTTTACCTTTGTACGTACATATTCGTATATATATTTTTTTTGTAATAGAATTATTTTTATGGTCGTGTGTTCTGAAGCCGACAAAAGTCACACAAGCAATGTGGAGGCGGCGAAGAGGTGCGCTATTGCTTAATGTCACCCCTCACCCACAAATGCGTGGGGATTTCCATGTGTTTACTGTGTGAGCTTTTGGGATGGCGATGGTGTGGCGCAATAATCGGGATTGGAGATCATGAAACGGAGGTCTTTATTTCAGATGGGAGATAAAGGTTAGCTATATAAATTTCAAGGCGAGAATTAGGGACTTGGAGATTTATAGATACCTTCTTTAAATGCGTTTGGTTTGATTTTTTCATTTTTATTATATGTTTTTACTTTAATTTCGAAATCTGATATCTGACTGGGAAGAGTTGAGGACGCTATGGCGCTTACGTCGTGGGTCATGAGAGAAATAGCCATGAAATTGAATGTTCGAATGTTCTCGTTTAATAGGTATACAATAGGAAAGATTTTGGCGTAAGGGAGATCCTAAGGAAATTCGGTGTATATGTACTGGGGTTTCTAGATGATTTCTATTTCGTCATCAGGCTCAGGACCGACCAACGCCAACCATTACAGACTCGAGTGATATATCACCCAAACGTACTAGTTTTTAGCAAACTCACTAGATTGGAGAAGTATACAAAGTTTTTGAGCCTCAAGCCCAGGTTATATTCACTTGTCACCCCAAAAACAAAAATAATACGATCCACAATCTTTTGGTTGCAATACGTATTTTTCAATTCACAATACGAGTATGTGCATGCACTACATGGGAATATTAAGGAAACATGGAACAATTTTATATTTGTCAAAAACTTCACTTTTTTCAAGATGAAAAGCTGTAAAAAATAATTTCGAAAAATCCATGCAACGGTTTCGGTCTAACTCTGTGTACAGAGAGAATATAGCGAAAGTTTGCGTAAAACTTCGAATACATTCTCAGAACTCAAGGGATTCACCACTAAACTGTCAGTTATTTTAAAAGTTTGGCGGTTATTTTTGAAAGCTCTTGAACTGTTATGGGTATGTTCAGAGGCAATGGATATTTTAAATATGCCTCATTCACACGTGTTAAGCCAAATAATAATAAACAAAACGGAAATGGGTTTTGAAGGGTGATACGTACGAAAGATTTCACTCTGTTTTATGTAATCTCTGTCTGTGTACTAGGATATTTTGTTCCGGTTTTAGGCTTACAAGAATTTGATAATCGCACACCATGTTTTATTTTTCATTTCACAAGAAGTGAGATCTAGATAGGAACTGGTCTGGAAGCATTAAATTGACAAATGAATGCGTTCCACAATCTATTTGAAGAGTTATTTTTATTTCGTTTAACTTTTCGTTAAAGATTCTTTCCATACTTTTTGTCGCTCTATTTGTTTCATTTATTAACGTACGGCAAAAACAAATATTCCAAAAAATAAACATCTGTCAAATTAATCATTAATTTGGTAAGGTTGCGTATTTCACGCCGAAATTTCTAGATGGAATAGTCAATTTTTACTGCAAATGCGATTGTGTACTGAGCTTAATGATTTTTTCAGTTTATGCGGTCTTGCCAAAAAAATAATTCGATAGAAGCTTTGCAACGCAACGTAAGGTTGTCAATTTCACGCTGGAACTTTCTTGTTAAATTTAAGTTTTCACTGGATCAGTTTACAAGGCTATTGCTTCGAAAAAGTTGTATATTTCGCAGAATGTTAGCATGAAGGTTTCAAGTTAAATTCAGTTCTTAATTATTGCTTTTACTGATCTCAATTCTCAAGGTTGATTGTGATCAATTACTAACTAAACAATGAACGCACATGCTAATTTATTTGAGTTGTTGCGTACACAATTTGTCATCATGTTTTTTAAAAAGTATTTTCAGCTAATGTGTCAGAAAACTTAAGGAATATTTATTATTAAGTAGTTCGATGGCATCGTTTTACGTTATCATAACTCTAGGGTTATAGGAACTTGTACAGAATCCATATACATACCTCCGTCGTCGACTGATCCACTGTAATCATTAAGGTCCAAATAAAATGAAGAAGCAGATGATTGTTCTTTCTTTTTTTCCTTGATCTTTTGCCTTGGTAGTGTTGCATTTTGAGATTCCAGGGAATTTGAAACTATTTTGGCATATAACTTAAACTTTTGAGACATTTTGTTTTGTTTTTTGAAAATATTATGCAATAAACAAATATACTTCACAGAAAAATATCACTTTTTGTTTATATTTTTTACTCTCTCTGAGTCTCTTTTGTTTATATTATTTGAATGTTAACTATTATCTAGATAAATTAGTATTTATAATATTTAAAAAGCTTAGGACACGGTTTTTTTTAATATAAAGATTACAAAATTAAAACTCGAAAGTGCTGCAACAGCGGCAGTAATCGACTGAAATATTTGTTTCAAGTTACTAAGAATGAGTCCCGATTACATTGTATGTAATAACCTCATCATCTCAATCGTTTTAATTTAGTTTTTATCTTTTTGATTCACAACCATGATTTCAAAATATATAATACATTTTGAAATTATGGCACTTTATTGAGTGTGTAAACTTGGAGTCATATTATATATTTTGTACATTTCAATGGTAGTCTCCCTGATCAATGACAAAGGTAAGTATTTATTTTGTTATAGAATACAGTGCAATAATTTCGAGAAAAAAAATCCTCAGAAGACACTATTGCAAATTAAAGGCTGATTTAAAATTAAAAAAAAAAAATACATATAACTCGCACCTTCTCGAAACCATAAATTACTCATTTTCATTTGTTTTTAAAAGCTATACATGTAGATGCAGAACTTTACACATACACTTCCTATACGCTACATGACATGTAAGGCAATTTTTGGATTCGTACTTTACGTAGGTACTCGTAAAAAAATACATTCTTTTTACATACAAAATGCGGATATTCATGATTGATAACGCATTAAATTTTTTATCCACAAAATGAGGGAAATAATAAATTTTTTTGTTGTAAAAATGCCAGCACATATGTTTGACACACAAACTTTGGGCTGTTTTTCTAAGTTGAATTCTTTCTTTAAGACTTCTCTTTCGCATTCCTTCTCATTACATGTGGATACAGCTTAAATCGTGCGATCGTGAACCTCAAACGCAATTGAACTCACTTTGCAACGGATTGACGAAATTTCAAGTAATAAGGACAGTTGAATATTCGGTATCAAGTCTTGTTGAAATATGACAGAAAAAGTGTCGCTTTAATTTTTCAAAACAAAAATATTGTCCCGAAAAAGGGCGAACTCGAGGACTTCAAAAATCTAAAACTTTAACTGACATACCTATCAAGCATTACATTATGTCACGTTGATGTTCTGTTCTGACTCCTCTTCCTTATGTCCTGTATGTGCCTAAACAGCAGAACCGATTTCTTTCAAATTTCGCATGCAAGGTCTTCAAAAATGGTCCCTGCCCTATAAGTTTAAAGGAAATTTGTTTTAAAATAAATAAAGCTTTTTTGTCGTTTCCATTGAACCCGTTCGAATCGTTTATCATTCGATTATTTAATGTTTCTTCTTTAATAGCATGCGTAATAAAATGAAAAAGCATGTTCCTGCGACTCATTTGTATACCTTTTGATGTAAACACTGGCAAAACAATACTGAACTGGAGCTTCTACGCATAAGTATATTAAAATAAAAAGTATTGTGTTTTCAACAACGAAATCAATGACGCATATCGCATTCGCATACACTTACTTTTGTTTATCTTTAAAATTTATTTATCAAATTGTTGTTATGTTTTGATTATACTTTTTTGTTCGATGATCAATTACGAATTTTAAATGAACTCAATTAAATTCAGAAATTTATTGCGGCTTGATACTAAGCACATATACTTTTTGTCTCTTTAGTGCTTCACATCTGGGTTCAAAAAGTTAACCTCAAAAAACGCCAAGACTTGGTATCGCTTTGCACTGAAGAACTGCACCTTATTTTTAGCAATTTACGTTCGTCAAATATTTGAAAGCGGTTACGTGCAATTTTAGACAAAAGCGTAAGTTTTTTAAATCAATCAACTTGTTTTCTGGACTTAAATTGCAAGCAATTATGCAAAATACTAAAATCGTTTCGTTTATTGGTCTTTGATGTAAGTCATGTAACAAAAACCCCAACAAATATGACGGCTAGATGATTCCACAACAATGTTTGGGAATTTTAATCAACAGACTTTTTTGTCAAAAAAAAAAAAAAAAAACTTTAAATTGTAGAAGATTGGAAGGGACATTTTGAAAGGTATTTTCTCAAAAAGATTCCATGAGCAAATCTTTTACATTTTTCATTACTTTCCGAATTTTGTTTATACAAAGCTTGAGAGCATAATAAATTTCACATTGTCTTGGCTGGTTTCGCAGTTCCAAGATAAAAGGTACCTATCGTAGGTAGGTATATCGACACAAGAAAATCATTTTTAAATTCTTCAGTATTCAATCACGTTGTGTTGGAATCTACAATTTATTACAGATTCTTTGATCTCAACACTTGGGGTCTGAAAACATTTTTATTGGTTCCTACTAAGAAAAAAAACCAGAAAAAAATTTCTTTTTTTAATTTTGTATGTTTGATTGCAACCAGATAAAAAATTATATTAAACTTTGATCTACGTGACAAATTGCATCTTTTAGAACCTCATCATTATACTGCCCACCTTGATTACAAAAAAAAATAAAATTCCAACACGGAGAATGTTTCACATATCTGCGACTTTTTGCGGTATCAGCTATGTGATAATTTTTCTTTCGTTTAAATGACTTTAAAAAAAAAACAATACTATGTCTAGCTATAGTTATGCGAATCTTGCGCACACCTCATACAAAGTTATCAAAATTTGCATCTACACCTGCGTTCAAATATAATTTCGTACATAGGTCGATTGCAGCAGCAGCACTGTATTTCAAAAAAGTAGTTAATTGTTTAACACAAAATTAATGTTTTCAGCGCTTTTTTCCATTTTGTATAGTCTGCAGATTTCAAAATTTGGAAGGCTAAAAAACCTATTCACTTTAAATCTCCAAGAAGGTGAGTAGGTACTAAGCCCTTGGGCCAGGAATCTGTCTAAAATGTTAAGGTTATGCATTTTCACGGAGGACATACTGCATGCCAATATTTTCTTGCATATAATTTTACAAAATAGTACCTCCCTAAATTTCAATGGTGGGATTACATTTTTACATTGTGCATATCATCACAGAAGCTACAAGAAAAGAAGGGCCACTTTCATTAATACGTTCCCTTAACGACTGACTATACTTTTTACCATTTTGTTTTGAATTTTTGGTCAAAAAGTACGGTTGTGGACAAAAAATGGGAGAATTTTTTGCACATTTACAATTACTGAATATGAAATTTGTGGTTAGCAATAATGTCTTATCTACGCTTTTAGCAAGTTTTCAAAACATATGGCAATTATTCGAATGACAAAAAGTAACAATATTCTGGCAAAGTGGCAGTTTTGTAAAGTTTTGCCAGTTACCAATCAGTGAAATAAACTCTTCTTTATATGATTTATTATACACACATTTGGACTGAATATGACGGCCGAGTGAACGCGTTCAGTAAAATCATTGAGACACTGAATACGCTCACCAAAGTTATGTTCGGTTCATTGGCTTATTGGCTTATGGAGAAGGACGGGACGACAAATACTTGCAAATGTAGACTGTCCTTCTAAATGGAGAACCCTATTTATAGAAGTTGGCCCTTGCAATTTTTGTTCTGGAAAAATAATGACAGGTGACCATTACCGGCTGAGCACAGTGGTGTAGCTGCAGTTGTAGTAAGTAGCACTGTCAAAATGTACGTAAATCGTATTGCACGGCTAAACAATGTGAAGATGCAGCTGCAGCACAGATAGTAGCTGAAGTACAAGTCGACTAGATTCCAACTTCACGAACGTGCTGCTCTGCAAAACAACCACAAAACAAAATGGCAGACATGTTTTTTTCAGTTCTACACATAGTAGATATTCTTGCATGCTGCTTAGTGTGCTACATGTTTTTGACAATAACTTTGACATTGCTACGTTCTACTGCTGGTTCTGGGTTAAGATCTCCGATTCCATCAAAGTTTTTTCTTCCAGGATAGGTAGGTAGTACTGGCTCGAAGAAGGCACTCTTCTAACCGCTTTTGGATCCGGCGATAAATTGTAGTTCCCTTTCATTCCTTCAGGGTACCAACGCACATACAGAAATGGGTAGTGTAGTAAAAAGGCCTTGGCTCCCCAGAGCTGTTTGTAATTTGAGGAAATTCATATTTATTTATAGACCATATGATGACGTCAAAAACTGCGAAAATTTTCTGGAATTCCGGCAACTTGGTAGTTATCCGAAGTGACCTTACAACAAAACGCTCATTTTAGAAACCATAAATCATTTGAAACAAATTTGATATTCCTAAAACCTTAATCAAATTAATTCCTAAAAAAAAACCATCAAATAATTATCATGTTACAAAGTCCACTTCTGAATTAAACTAAGGTGACCGGCTTTTTATTCTTTTAATTCGTTGTGGGTATTTCCTCCCCACCAAAACACAACTTGTACGAGTAGCGCTCCATCTTCTCTAATACTTATTATAAAGACGTTTATATCTCCAAATGGATTTTGTAACCCTCAAATGAACTTAACCTTAAAAAAAAAAAAAAAAAAAACTACATAACAAAACAGAAACAGACCACTTCAGTGATTAAATCATAAAAAAAAGGAGGCACAAGTCCAAAAGCAGTGAAATCAGGAAACCAGAAATTTTGAAAAAAAAAAAAAATAAAAATAAAAATTGAAACCAAAAGAAAAGGAGAACATACCAAAGAAGTCCTCCCAGCGTTCAGAGTCGTCTGATTCTATATCCATGTTAGAAGATGATGGAGGCGACAGACGAGGAGTAGGTAACTATACGGCCGCTGATGCTGCTGCTTTGCTGGATAATTGTGGTTTTCTATATAGCTATTGCAGAAGAAAGATCGGGGGATCTCTGTGTTGTTCCTTATTTAGAAAGATGTTTCCAAAGTTTCCAAGAAGCGCATAAAAATAATGTAAAAACCATCTGCGTTTGCGGTGAAGGCAGCATAGACCATAGAAGTAGAAGAAGTATCTATAGCCCCAACAAAAACGTTCAAATGTGGAAACCCGGTTCGCGCAAAGAGAGTGTAATGCACTGTGAATCACTTATTGTTTAGATACACTTATTTCACGATGCAATATCTTTTATTTTTTTTTTTCGTTTTCTTTTTCTTATTTCAATCTTCTTGGCTTATTATATTTTGCTTTTATATTTCTTTTTATATTCGCAGATTAATAAGCCAGTAGATACAATTTGTAGATACTTATTGAGACTGCTCACGGATAGGTTCCTACTTAATAGGCGGTTGGGTAGGCCAGGTAAATCACTCGGTTAATCGCACACTTGTAGGTAATCATTTTTAAACACACAACAACAAACGTATAGTATAGTTATAAATACCCTCGTTAGATAGATTAGATAAAAAAAAAATTGCTAACAAACTCAATGCAACTCAACTTTTATGCTAGAAATTGTATCTTTAACTTGAATAATGTGTATCTTCAATCTTTATTCAACGTTAAGGTTTCACCAAAATAATTTTGATCACTGATCACATGATAGTAGTGCACAAAAGTGTGCACCTACGTCACAAAAACAGCATACACGCGGAACTTTTTAAATGCCAAAACACAACGAATAAAGTCTGTTTCGTTAGCAAATTCTCAGAAAATTGCATGACTCGTTCGAAAAAGTCGCGTATCTTTTTTTTTTTTAATTTTTTGCACCTTTTATTGTTAAGTTAATTAAAATGGAAACAAAAGAAGGTGGTGCTTACTGTTGTTAGCGAAACAAAAACAATAGAAAATGTTATCTTTAGGCAAAACGGGTACAAATGCGGGACAACTACAACATCAACAATCAAATATTGTCAACGGAGACGATAAAGCGAGAGCACATAAAATAATATTTATCTGATAGATACGGCAACGCGCATACTCGAAGCGAAGGAGTTAAATAGACGCATGGAGACGTCGCACGATCTTTCACTACAACGGCCAAACTCAAACTGTTGTTAAGTTGGAGATTCCATAAAGACAATCGTCTGGAAAGATATGAACGGAGGCACTCATACACTACACACAGTTTAAAGCAGCTAAAGGAACTCTGAAAAAGTCTATGGGGTATCTCCTCCAAGATACTGAGGTTGGAGTATCTGTGAGTTAAGATGGAATTAGAACACTTGGGGGGGATCGAATCGAATCGAAGATACACGAACGCTGTGTTCTGCTTGTATGTGGCTGGTGCTGGAGACTTCAGTCGCAGTCTTCAGGTGGAAAAGTGTTTGATAGAACCGAGCAAGTGATCGCGCTAAGTTTGGCGGCATTATTTAGTTGCTTTGTGAGGTTTGATGTTGGAGTTGTGAAGGCGATCGATGGATTTTAAAGGGTTTCCAGATAAAGCCAAAGACCGAAGTAGTATAAGAAAGTTGCATAGACAGAGAAGGGTGGTACTTTTACATACGTCGAATGTGTCGTGGAAAGTCCGTGGAGAAGCCTCTTCTTTCCGAGTGATTGTATTTTTCAAATTTTCTAAACAAAAAGTTTCACCAATCAACTGCTTGCGAACTTCGTCCATAGATGGCGCACCAAACGTTCCTCTTATTGGGAGTACTATAGATTATTAAATACAATGCCTATTTGCATTTTATTTGAACTTTGTATTGAACTGTTCCGATTAGAAATGCACATATTTTCAGCTTTAAGGCCCAAGACGAAAAGAAACTTTGGGAACAAAGTCAGTCGGCCATTGTACTGTATCTATTCCCTTTTTATGCTGCCAACTCCAATGCCACCAAAGTTTAGAGATTCTGTTTTCATTTTTTGTTAACGCTATAAAACGCTAGTAAAACTTGAAGTTTATTATTGTGAATAATAAAATTCAAGCTATTTTGAGAAGCTTGGACAATGCAATTGAGTATTTTCCTAGTGTTTTGCCACTACTCTAATAAAAATATTAACATTCTGACATACATTTGCAATATTATCTAAAAAATGTACGAAAACAAGACAGCTGCTGTGAACAAACTAAGAATCTACTCGTATCATCAGAACTTTAATTTGAAATTGTTAAGTATCTACGAGTAGGTATATGACTTTGTGAACTTTACTAGTAGACAAAATAAAATTATTTTGTTGACACAATTCAATTCTCTACGGGCAATACGTTATTTTCATTTGTTTTGCACTGCTTGAAGGCCCCGACCCATAGAATCCGTTGGTCCGTTGCGGCAACGCATCCGTTGACGTTTGCCGGATAGCCGGATTGGGGGTGACCCAATGAATGCGTTGACGTTCCATTTTTTCTCTTTTTTTTTCTTCGAACATGCTGCAAAAAATTATGCTTTACATAATTACAACTGTAACCAAAACCCTTAGAAGAAGAAAAATATTTCTCCTCTTCAATGCCAAAACGAAACCACTTCAAATCGAAAAAAAATGCTGTCAACCAACTGTCAACGGATTGCCGGAGAAGAAAAAGTTAAGAGTTCGGCTACTTCTGTCCGTTGCGTTGCCGCATGCGTTGTCTATGGACCACTTCTCGTAAGAACACGTGTATTTAATCGAGCTGTCAGTTGATTTGCCGGACGCACGGACGCAACGGATTCTATGGGTCGGGGCCTTGAATTATTCTTCATCAACCTGCGCCTGTGGACTCAGCCTTATTTAATTTCTGTTCACTCAAACAGAGATTTCCAAACTGTTGGGAAGTATTCGGGTGCTCTACAGTATGCAACTGAAAATTACCAAAAATAGTTGAATTTTAACAATTAGCCCAAAAGTATGCAGCTTAAATAAATCATCTATTTCCGTTAAATTTGAATTTAGGTTTTTGTTCAAAGGCTGAAATAAGTAGTTTTGAAACTTTTTGTATAATAAGTGATCCTCCAAAAGAGCAACTCAAAATGTTTGCTATGATTCAGTATTAGTAATAATTCTTCTCCAAGCATGCAGACAAAAAAAAATTATTTTGAAATAATTTGAAAGACTCGTGTCTCTCTTCATATTGATGCAGTGGTCTAAAATTATCAATAACAATACCATGCGCAAAAATAAAATACCAATTTAACCCAATAATCATCAATTTAAGTCATAATTTCTTTGGACTGCCATGAACCATTCACAAAAAGGTATACAGCAGCTCCTATCCATTAATATAGACCTATATCACATACACATCCTTGAGCAGACAAACTGGAGAAGCTTCAATGTTGTATCTTTTATTTTTTTTTTCTATAAAAATAAGTCCATTTCAGATGATGATTGCATATTAATATGTCTTTAACCCACTTTCGATTTCTGTGACTGATTTTGATGGTAGACGTTTCAAACTGACGAAATAAGGAGCACAACAAAAAGAGGAGCGGGGATTTGGTTCTTATTGAATATTTAAGTTGCATCAGCATCACGAATTCTTTTGGGTCGATTCGTAGTGGATGCAAAATCTTAATGAAACTGACACATGATTGAGGGGGAAGATAAGTTGTTTTTGTTTGCTATACCACATACTCATGTTATCTTCAGCGAGTTCAAGGATACCTATAAGAGCGAGTTTAGTAGGATGAAAAGTTTGTTTGGACCTTGAGAGACAGTGTGATAGATAAAAGAAAGGACATTATTTCAAATTGATTTATAATGTTTGTAATTGGCTGAGACTGCAACATTGACAATTAAAAGAAGGACTTAATGATGCGTAAAATGAATGCTACACAAGTAAGGACATTTAATCCTTTGGTTTTTATGAAAAAGAAGAACGTCAAATGCAGGTATTCGTGTCATTATTGTATAAAGAATTCAATGTTCTATTATGAGTATTTTTACCCATCAAAAGTATATATAAATTGTCTGGCTACAAGAACAGTTTGTATACAGAAAAGTGAGGTGCCTTGATTTGTTCTGGAGTAGAAAAAGATATTTCCATCTATTCCTATTCTCTGAAATTGGTCGTAGCTGTGGTGGTCAAAATTAAATATACTGAGACCACGCTTTTTTTGTAAAAGATTACCTCCAACTTCTTTTATAGTTTAAGTAGAAAATTTAAATGAACAAAATACGTGTTTTGTTTTGACAGGTGTTGCCGGGCGCTTTTTTCGAACGAAATGCAACGTTTTGTTGAGTTTTGACACTTTACCTCCCGTTTCCATCCCAAAACTAAACACAAATAATTTTTTTATAGATTTAAAGACAAGTTCGAGAAAGATTTCTGTTTGTTCAAGAACACAATTCCCAAAAGGTTTTTTTTAGTTAGGCAAAAAATAATAAAAGAACAGAAAAATTTAGTTTTTCCTGTTGAGAAATCTGTTCCTCAAAACTTCTTGCTTTAGGCTACTAAAGGGTGTTTAACTTATTTCGACGCCATTATCCTATCGGGCTCACATTTCGATTACGGAACGGACAGCAAGGAATACGTTAAGTCACTTGAAAGTGTTAAAAACGCCCCGGAAAAACTTGTCTAAAGCGGGAAGAACACGATGTCAGTCGCTAGGAGAACGGATAAAATTCAATAATAATTAGTTTTGGTACCACTGTTTCAATATTTCTGTGACCATGCCCTCTTCAATTTTGATAATGTATCTATGTACCTGCCTTATTTGGAGCTAAGATCTCAAATCGTATTTGTTTTCCTTTTTCTATCCTTTAGGCCTAATGCAAGTATTAAGTTACTTCTAAAAACTTCGACAAAACTCAAACCCCGCAGAAACAGAGTGCATCATTCTGTCGATGAATCAGTCAAACATCTTATATTTGCATCTGCATTCATCGCCAAATTTTATTTTTATTATTTTTTTGAAAAATTCAAAAAAAAAAAAAAATCATCGACCCCAAAAATGAGCTGTTAATATACTTAGCATTAAAAAAAGGTGTGTTCTCAATTCCTTGACCTTGACAGATAAACTTCAATGCCGTGAATCTGTGAGTAATTTTTCTACTATAGCTTCTCATAAACAAAAATGATGAACCCCACGCTAATTGAAACAGCACAAATTTTATTGATGCACAAAAGTCTCATAAAAAATAAAACTGGGTTCATCGCTTTCATTTTTGTTTGTTGTTTTTATTTAAATTTTGTATAAAGAAATGTTTCTATATTTAATTAGCAATTTATTTGTATCTTTCGCGCGGTGCTATTGTTGAATGATGAAGCATTTTGTTTATATTTATGAACACATTCAATAAAACAAAATAATTTTACAATTTCTATCCCAAAAAAAATGTTTTGAAATATTTGTTGAAACCATTCATCGCTTAAATGACAAAGCTTTCAAAAATAGATAAAATTCGTGTTTAGTGGTTTATTTTTTCGCATTGTTTTCGTCGGTTTTTAGTCTACATTTCACTTAAAAAGTGCTGGTGTGCCACAAGGCTGCGTTCTGTCTCCGACTCACTTTTTCATTATGATCTCTTCTTCTCTTGTCTACAACTTGTAATACCTACATTCAATTTTTTGCTGTTGACAGTACACTTAGCTTTAAATATCAATGTCCAGATTCGCAGCCCTGCACTTCGGACGTGGAATTGGAACGGCAGCGTATGATAAGGAGTAATTATCAGCAGTGTGGAATTTAAAGCTCGTGTTTGGATGAAAATAGATGTGCAGTGGGCCTGCACGCATGTCTGCATGCAGCTCTTCACCAGATGTCCTTACTCTACAAAAAATTTGATGCATACTTCTGTCAAAATAATTTAGTCCGTGTTTATTCGTATGTATCAGGGTCACCAGTTTTAAAAATGGCATATGTACTTACGTGGTTGGCCAACTTTTGCAGGATAAACTTCTTCTTCCAAGTCAGCCCCTCTCTTTTTTCATTCGTTTTTGGAACTAGTTGTTCCACGAGAAATTTGACATCTCGGGAGCGACTACTTTTTCAAAATGTTTGCATAGGTATGACTTTTACCGTATTTTTATTTACTTCAAATTTATAATTGCTCGCACTGCAAAGCTCTGAAAGCGAATTGTATTGTAATCAAATGTTTTAAATACTGCAGTGAAGCTTATCTCAAGTCAAGACTTATAATGTATTTAAGTGGATCGTCTTGTCAGTGAATAAATGTTTGACAGATAGGTTGAGTGCTGTCAAAATCTTGGCAATTGTTATTTAAAAAAAACATTAAAGATAAACTTATACTACTTTCCATAGGTTTCATTTGGGGAACAACTCATTTAAAAAACCAAAGGAGCAAGCAAAATTTCTTCAATTTTGACAGAATATCTATTCGCAATCATCAGTTTCACAAGTTTTGCCGACGTCAAACTGATATGCTTAGCCCGATTCATGATACAAAAGGATTTTTAATCATTCCTTCTGTTGAAAACCACTCACTCAACTTAGTTGATGGGGTGAGGCTTCCACGCCTATATCATCAGATTTGGATTCAAAAAAAGGTATGTCACGAGTGTTGACACTATAAAAACATTCGGCAGCTTTGCATGCGAATAGACACTCCCAAACGAATATTCTGCACCTGACTTTTCAGTTAGATTTCTTTATTTGTGTTTCTTGAGTGAGAATCATCAGAAGTGTGATTTGTTTGCCAATGGAATGGTTTCAGAAGACTTCCGAATACTTCTTGACGCTTCTTTTCCTCCAATGAACAGTGCTATCAAGGCATTGAAATTTTTGACACATGGGAGAAAGATAATATGTCAGTGCATATAATGACTTAATGAGGAATTTCACAAAAAAAATTTTGTGATAAAAGGATCACCTAAATTTCAAACCACTGTCCTAGTAACAGTTTTTTTTTCTTAGCACACTAGCCGGGCAATCCAAGTTTCGATCTTGTTGTGTCTCTTAAACAGTTCCTTTTTTGTTTTAGAAATATAATATGTGACATTTTGACCTTTGAGTAAGATATCTATATACCAATGTGCTTACGGGCGAATGATTTTATCTTGCTGAGGACGATTTTTTTTGGTTTCCTTCCACCGAATACATTAATTGTGTCATGTTAATCTTTTGTTTCAACATTAAAAACCATAAAAATGCTCTTAATTCTATCTGCATTCCACCATAGCAAACACTCATCTCTTAATCCCAAATATTTACCCAACCAATTAACATTCCGATCATAACAACGCTGATCAACCAACAAATTGGCGTCGCAAAAGTTAAATTCAAAGTTTATGACCCCCACAACTCCAATCCACGAGAAAAAAAAATAATTTAAACTCTAAATTTATGCCCTTGACATAAAAAAAAATCAAAACAAAAAGGATCTCACAGTATCTATATACTGTGAAAACTGAAATCATCACTTAGTCTAATTTTAGAAAATTACGTTTCCTTGCTCGTCATCCAGCCATCCAGTAGTGGAAGACATTGTTTTTGAACCCAGACTTAATCTCAACACACAAGTCCATGAAGATCAGAATCAGTATGCAACATCTCGCACATGATTTGCAGCTAATGCATCTATGTAACTGGACAACAAACGATATTTATATTCGCTTTGTTTTCTGGCAAAAAAAAAAAAAAAAAAAAACTAAACTTCATAAGACGCCCCCGTCGAATAAAAAAACAAGAACACACGGAGCAGCAAAAGGCAACAGGAGTACCTCCAAAAGTCCCACAAGTCACAAATCACTTTGTTTGTAGCAGCTACCGTCGCGTCAGTGTCAGTCCCACTCTGCCAGCTATGTTTAAACCGCCAATATGTGCTGCTATACAACCAGGGATACCACATTGTCCACATTGTATCTGTGGATCTGAGCAGCATGGATCGGATGGATATACAACGAGAAAATGAGATTCATTTCGTGGGGGTAGTAGCATCAACAAGAAGACAACGATTATATGGCGACAACAACGACTTCAACAATATTGTTGGCTGCAGATCGTAGACGCGATCGACGACGCACGCGACAGAACGGCTACGTTCTTCAGTTATATCTGCAAAGTTCAGTATTGCCAGGTTAGCACAGAATTGTGTAGAAATGCTTTTGAATTTTTAGGATTTTGTGATGATAACTTAATTTTCAAACCCATTACATATTTCAATGTTTTATTAAAAATACCGTTATTTCCAACAAAGATGGAAAGAAATTTCGAGCACTCATATCCTTCAATGAAGTACAAATTTTTTAACAAAATGTTGCCTATAAAAAAAATATTGTTCTATACTTGCTAGTCGGTACGTGAAATTTTTTTCAACAGTCAAGTTAAGTTGGTGCCAAGCGTCATTGTGCCAATCGTCATTGTGCCAAATTTAAAAAGGCTTGCTAGGGTCTCCTTAATTCTTAAATGATAATGACTTTATCTGGCTATCATCTGAAATGAATAAGTATCAGCTGCCATTTATACAATCTCATAGCCCGACCATAGAGGAAGGTAAAGTTTTTCCGTCATTGATGGTCATTAATATATAGATCCCCTAAGTTTTTTAAATCAGAAAATTTACGAAAGTCTTTTTCGCTTACGATGGGCGTAGAATAATTGATGCAGCTATTTGCTGGAAACAAAGAGAAAATTCAGGCGATAAAAAGCACTGGGCTGATGGTTCTTCCCAGATGTACACCAAACGATTTTCATAACGCGGCGGAAGACGTTTATTTGGATCCCATGGTAAATGGCAGAGGACAAATGACAACAAAAAATGTGTGTACGCTTTATGTTTTATTTATAAAGGGTTTTCTTAAACTTGTGGTTTTCAAGAAGAAATAAATCGCATATAATTTAATGTTATGGCCAAGAATTTAACTTTATTATAAATATAAAGGTCTGCCATTATGTTTTAAAAATCATTTCGGGCAAGTGGCTAGCTGGCTTGAATAAATTCCTGGCCTATTATGTCGACCGAATATTGGACGCAGCACGCGATACGTCACGCGAACCGAACCATTATTTTGGTAATAAATTTGCACGATTTGCAACCGTTGTTAAGGAGTTAGTCTATTCATTATTAAATGGCAAACCAAGCTGAGCATAAATCAAGTGACAGCTGTCAAAAAGACCAACTCCGAAAAAAGTATTGCGAGATTGAAACCACACGTCTTAGAAACAACCTTCATCTTCGGATCAAAATTTAAAAAAACGATTTACCTACCTAAGTTCGTGTTTCAAAATCAAAGTTCAAGAGTAGTTTAAGAGTAAGCCCACCGATTTCTGCGGATTAAATAAAGTTGATGCACGGACTAAGAATTTAAAAAACCAGTGCTGAACCACGATTGTACAACTGGTACTTAGAGAACCTCATGCACTACTTGTTCAAAATTTACGTCAGAATTTAAGGAAAGTTTAACATCAAATACACTTCCTAACTCATTGAATGAACTGATTTTATTAAAAAAAACTGACACTTTCTTCGATACAATATGAAGACAATAAATTCTCATCTTCTTTTTGTTTTTATCGAGTTCCATACCATTTTAAACACAATACTAAAATCCTCTGTTTCTATCATGTTGCTGGAACAGGTACCCACCTGCAATCGTGAAGTCATACAAAAGCTCAAACCTCAAACAAAGTCTTTACTGACGTTATTAATAAATAATGAAAATATTAATGGTCCCATATGACTTCATTAAACCAATTTTTTGACATATTTTTTTAGCGGATGTATTAAGAACGAGTGCCCCCATCACACTCATATAATTTTCTTTCATATAGCTCCTGCGAAGTCTGTCTATTCCCAACTTCTTTCTGGACAAGAGGACTTTCAAAATCTGCTTGAAATTAATTGTACATACATACTTGTACATATTCCTGAAAATTTATTTTCCAAATTGTATATTCCTTAAAAAAATATTCGTTAATATTTTTTTTTAAATATGGCAACACCCTTTCCTTCTCGCGCTTAGTTTTTTTTTGCATTTTTTTATTATTGATGTTGTTGCTTGTTACTGCTTTTGTTTTTATTTTTTGCGATCTAACAACTGACGTTTGGTACTGCCACCACCATAATCAATGAGATCAGTTTGTTGTGCGGCTTGAATCGATGTGGTAGCTTTTTTGAATCGAATTGAAAACCCTTGTTTCTTAGTTGCAACGCGTGTTACGTCGCGGCGTCTTACAAACGTCCTTAAGTGGTTTTGATAGTTTCCTAAAATATTTAAGAATTTTAAATGAACTTTATTTAAAAAAAAAAAATAATCCTTCAAATATTTCATAATTCTCCCTGTGTTAAAATATATTTAAACAGACACCGAATAGTGTAGCGGAAACGGAAACAGAAACTGAATTAAGGTAAGTTACCGGACATGTATAAAGAATTCCTTCGTTGATTTTCTGCATCCCTTAATTTGACAATGTGTTAATGGGACACTTAGATAGTGTGCCATGTGATACCGTTATAGGAAGCGAAGTTATTCGTCAAGCTTGTATCCGTTGTCAAGCATTTTATCTATTTTGTTGTTTGTTGCTGTTGTTGTTGTTGTTTTGTATCTCTGTTCCCTCTACCTATTGTAACGGAATACCTTTTCTAAGATGCTAAGATATTTTGTGGTTTAAACATGACTTAAGAACTATTTACAAAAGTATTCATATTTTCATGAAGATAGGTAGCTATGTATAGATACGAATACTACATTTGCTCCGCGTTTAAGAATTTTTCTACAAATGGATTGAATTTCGTTTTGAATCATCGATCAAAGTGTAACGGTTGCATTTTATTTGAAGCCGATAATAATAACATTATTATGTATTATTATTTTTTTTTTATTACACATTAGTATTGATGTGTAGGTTTGTTGTTTGATTTGTTTATTTTTTGTTTTAGCTTGTTAATGAATAAAAAAAAATGTATTAATAGAATCGTGTAATTCTATAAGATCAACCACAGTTTTCAAGATACGAGAGTGTACTTACTTACTTACATAGATACACGTGTCAATCATAGTGCATAACATAAGTACCTAACATCTATGAAGTGGTTTTAATTAAATTCTCCATATTTGATTGATTTATTTTTATAATATTGATTAAAGGGGAGGAATGTTTCTTTTTAGTTTGATTCAAAACTGGCAATTCGACTTGGAAGGTGTTAGACAATTCACAAAATGTCATACTCACACTTCATTTATCTTTGTGAATGGTTTATTCAAGAATGTCATATTTTTTTCAGTTAAAAACAGTTAATAAAGAGAACTTGAAACTGTAATTTATACAGGGTAGTCCATATCTATACTAGTATACTTAAAAGTTGTTGCATGAGCTGATTCCCTGCCTCGCTTTCTGATAATTGCATAGGAGGTTTTATTGTTCTAAAAAAAAGCTTCAACGCCACTATTTGGTAGGTACCATAAACAGGGTGTCCCAAAATCAGTTCCTATTTAATTGTTTGATTGAGCGAACTTCATAACTCAACCAAATTTCTGCTGTATGCATCACATTTGATTCTCTGGTTTTTGGGAAGTCAGTTATAATAAAGAAGCGCTTCAAAATAATATTCGGGGTTTATGAGTGTGTGTGTGTTATTTGGCCTTTAGCAACGGGAAAGGACATTTTACTAAAATTTGGTCCTTGTAGTGACAACCATTGCTGTGACAACGCTATTCTTTAGAAATTCTTATAAAATACTTTGTTTCGAAAAGTGCCATGTGTTTTTGGAACATTAATAACTTAAATTTTTTTTAAACAAATTTTCTAAAAAGTTTACATTTTTTCAAGAATACAAAAGTAGTGCTTTCAAAGACTATTCAAATCGTTTATTTATTAAAATCAAACTGATTATCTGGACACCTTGTGCTTAAGGTAGCTTAGTTTTAAACTTGATCTTATTAGCAAAAATAGGAGATAGCGTCACTAGGACGCTGAAATGTGTCTCACACAACTTTCTCTGGATCTCAACGCTAGACCGCACTATTGCACTTTAGCATAACTGTGGGGTTAACTAGTTGGGTTAATCACCACCAAAATCAGCGTAGGGCGATATGACTCTTAAAATTTCATACTTCTTGTAGTTCGATTGCAGTGCAATTCCTCCTGATGCGGTCTTGCCATTAAACGAAAATGAAATTTCCGTTTGCATTGGCAGTTTTGCCACACGGCATATTTTTCTAAGCGCGTCTAATGCAGGGTGGGCCAAAAGAAGTCATCCATCCGATGTTGTTTGGCTCTCTTTTTTTTCTAAATGAAAAACTTCGATTCTGTTTTTTGATTATGTTTATTTGAACCTTTAGAATTGTATTGATCAAGTCAAGAAGATGATATCGGCCAAATGGGTGAAACGCCGTCATAATTGATTGCCCGTTTTATGGCATTTTTCATCACTTCAGCGAGAACTTCGGGCGACAGATTCTCGCACTCGTGTCGAATGTTGTCCTTGAGCGCTTCCAGAGTCTCGGGCTTGTTCACGTAAACACGGGACTTCAAAAAACACCACCAAAAAAAATCTGAAACGGTTAAATCGGGCGATCTTGCGGGCCAGTGCAAATCGCCAAAACGAGAGATGAGGCGACAGGCGACAGGCGACCCGGGAACGCCGCCTTCAGAATATCGGTTCATGTACCGCTCCATGGCTTGTATTCTGCATCTGTCTTGTCCACAAACATCAAAACAGATTTGAAATTGGCGTCCATTTGACCGAAGTTAGAGCCGCACGATCTGTCAAAGTATTTAATAAAGCAATGAAAGTTGACAATGGAGCCACAAGTCGCAGTTGGACAAGCAATACAGATTCTGAAAAGATGATTAATTTTTTCTAATCGTGCAGCACCAAAAATTTCACATCGTTGTAAAAATTGTTTAAAAAATACTTAAAAATTGTGAATGAATATGAAAATATTCAACAACAAGGACGTTTTTGACAGTTCTGGCGGCTGTGGCTTTGACTCCGGTTCTCCACTTTGTCCATGAATTATATAATCCCCATAGCAATTGCTGCGACAATATGATGGTTGCCAAAAATGTGTCATTATTCAGTTAGTGAAATAGAGAGTAATTGAAGCAGGAAGGCATTGACTTAGCAAGCCGTTAAATCCCCTGTTTTAGTTGATTTCCACTTTGTTTTCAAACCCGTCGAACACTCCCCACGAACAACTTTTACTCTAAGGACTGTCTCATATAATGTTTTCAACCAGTTTCCTCCGTATATGTCCAATCCAATCCCTTTTTCGCCGCTTTATTTCTATATCCAACAGCCCTTGGTGTGTTCACCCTCACCGCCACAGCTACTGTTGGATATAATTTGTTGCCAACGGCTCTTAAGGTTCCACCACAATCAACAAATCACAAAAGCTCTCATTTTCCTCGAAATTTGCCGCCATTTGCAAAAATTATTTCATCTTCCGCTAGGGTGACAACTTTTACACCATCTTGTATACTGAACATACATAAATGTTAATGTAATCAATTTTCCCTCATAATAAATTCAGTAATTGACATTTTTTAAGTTTATGTTTTGAAGAGTAATACCAAATGTAACCATGGCCTTTTGTATCCTCATCACAGAATGCTGACTGAATTCATAGCTCAATTAAAATTTTTTTAAGTACCTATCTGAAAAAAAAATCAACGGCCATTTGACTCTCTCTCTGAACTAGGGCCCAGTCTCAATACAAAGACATCTCTTTTTAAGATAAAAATCAATGACTGGACATAAAAACTCCTCGAATTTTATCGCCCGTCATTAATATTTTTTTTTGTTTATTATACCTAATTCCAAACTTATTAATGAAGATTAAAGATTGTTTGGCTTGTTAACACTATAAGACGATCGGCGACCAAGGGACGCACACAAATTATAAGACCCATGTCACTCAACATAACCTCTTTCATTCCATTCTCCTCCAAAACCCCCAAGTTCAACGACATTATTATTATTTGATCTCGAAGAATCACAATCGATCTCATAAATAAAAACCGAAAACATAAACACACTTAAAACAAAGGGAAGATAAATAAAAGTGGTCCAGCCTACAACAACTGTCAAATGTGCAAATATCGCCGGGCATAAAAAATGAACGTTGGATTGACGACGCTCTAAAAAAAAAACAACAACAACAACAATAATATCCGTTTGACATATTTACGATGTGATTTTTATTTCTCGCTGAAGTAGACTCGGTGTGGGGACTGCGGAGCCCCAAATAATGGGTGGTCTCTGGTCTCTGGGTCTTATATAAAATTCACCGGCCGGCCGGCGGCGGCGACTGTCCGTTTATATGTCTGTCTGTCCGTGTCCATGTCCATCGCTTGAAAAATGATGAAAACATCGCAAACAAAAACATATTAGTTAGATCGATGGCCATCAAAGAAACGTTATATTGCAAGCCAAACTTTCTCGCAGGTATAACAGCAAATTGTTTAATACTAATTTCCCGTTTGATCTTCTCTTGCGAAAGTTAAGTTTAGATGCGCTATGCAGTGGAAGTGGTGGGCGTTCGCGCATCCAAAGGAATCACGTTTTTCCTCCAGTTGCTGCACTAAGTATCTTATGCATGCATCTTTCGCATCACAAACATCCATCTATCTAATGCGCCACCGAAATATAAAAAAAAAATGGATATAAATGCCAAAAGGGAACAGGTATCGCAGTTCGCAGACCGCATGCGATAACATCCTTATCTTTGTGCGATTTGGAAAACGTCACGGAAAAGTGGGGTAATTGTGACCGTGATTTTTGTGCACGACTTTCCTTCCACCAGGAACCTATATATATACCGATATCGATACTTTCCCGGTACACGGTACTTCAGCTCAAACCAACAAAAAAAATTAGGTTCAAGCCTCAAGACTGTATTTTTAAGAACATTAATCATCCATGAGCGATTTTTCAAGAAATTTTAACTTCTCCAAACAAAGTATTTGACAGCTGCTGCGCGAGGATCCGAGTAGTTAAGCGATTGAAAAGGAAAACGCTCATTTATTAGAAGCCATCCGGATTCTTTTTTTTTTTTTGGATTGAAAATGACATTTTGAATGTAGGTACAACTTTAGACTGCAGCAGACGGACGCGACGCGACGGTTGTTAAGTACTTAGTTGTTGTAAATATCACTGACAGTGACTTAAACTTAAGTACCTACGCTCGCCGTATCAGCTTAAGTGACGCTGACATATCTTTTTATGAGTAATTACACACCGGAATAATTTATGGTAGGTACTTGATTCACGGCTGCAACGCAACGGCCGCGGCCGGCCGACCGACATGACAGATGGAAAGTGCAAGGCGAAGTGATTTGACCTACAACGAAATGATTTGATTGAGAGACCATGAACTTGACACAGATTTAAGCGAATGAAGAGAAACATATATGTAAGTTGGAGGAAGAGATTGGAATTCAAGTTCTTCCGAATTAAGCGGAGAAAAATGTGATCATTTTTTTATAAATTGGATTTGATTGCTGTGGATGAATCTTTAATCCTTCCTAGAGCAGAAATGTTCGGTTCAGAGCTTGATGGATTTTGGATAGGATAAATCAAAGACTACACCACACGTCGTTAAATATGACAATCGAAGTTGGGAGCTTGAAAGATTGAACACACAAGTAAGAAAAGAATCAGCTTACAGGCGTGAGCTTATGGAAAAAGACTTAAAAATAGAAGTTTCAATCTGCTTTCATGTTTTTTTCAACTATGTGTCCTCCCGTCATTCCCAACTTAAAAATGACCCCCCTCACCCCTTAAAATGTCTACGGAATTTATCCGAATTTTATTTGTCTGTGCTAGGTTTGTCTTTGCAATAAAAAGTCTATGAAAAACTCACCTAAATTTGCTGCACGCATTCACTCTCAATGATTTTACTGAATGCGTCCATTAGGCTGTCATATATTTACAATCAAATTTCAGCAAATCTGGAAAAGAAGTTACTTGCTAAAGCTAAATGTGTTGCTCTAAGTTCACTCTTACTTTCAAGGGAATCTTACAGAAAATGTGTTCTTTGGGACTTTTCCCCAGCCAGGGTCGCCTCAGGTTTTGTCTATTTTTTTGATTTTGATTTACTTTTATCAAAGTTTTTGGTTACTCAAGGAACTAGTGATTAAGAAATCGTTTTACATACAAATTGAGTCTCATTTTGTTTCGTACAATGTTGGGTCGCCTTCCCTAATTGGAAAATATTCACTACATTTATAAGGGATAGGATAGTGAAAATAGATATCTTGAGCAGAGAGGATATATGAAAGAGAGTTTAATGTAGGCTGGAAATGGGATTTTGCCTATACAAGCTGATTTGACATACCATCTGCGAATGTGTGCGTAAAAACTCGCATACACGCACAGTTGGTATGATATGATTTTGTGTTGTTGTTCTTGCATTTATTCACAGACACGATTTCAAATAATAAAAAAAAAACCGGAAATGGGTGTCGGAGGGTGATACGTACGAAAGATTTCACTCTCCTTTAGGTCCTCTGTGATCTTGAGTCTAAGTGGCGGCATTCAGTATGTTTAAAAGAACAAAAATTTATTTTGCCCCAATACACCATTTACCTACAGATTTACGTTATTATTGAAAAAAAAATATATGTTTGTAAAATTCGAATTCTTCAGAAAACCTAGGTGAACACAATTTCCGAAAATAAAACTCAATTGAACATGTCAAAACGTTTCTGCTCTGTTTAAAACTTTAACAGAAGCCAACACAAATATTATTTAAAAAATTCTGACACTGCAGCTATAATTTTGTATGACAGCTACGGTGACAGTTTAGCGTTCACCAAAAATAACACTAGCCATGTGTTTCTTATTGTAACAACACCTTCAATACAAAAAAAATATTGTTTCCTAGTGTCAAGTATTTTGTGTATAAGTTTGGGCCAAAAAACACATTATTGGCTAAATGTCAAGTTCTCAACAGCTACTATGTGTTCCACTTTCGGTTAACATTGACAGTGACATTTGACGTTAGTGCAAAATTAAGCTTATTGTCTTGTCAAGAATGTATAGTCGCCCCTGTCAGGTGTGCTAATCATTTTCTATTGCGCCACACAAGTGTAAATGTGCTAATTTTATACTTATGTTTGTAAATATCAACTCAATAATAAAGAAAGATTACCCACAAAACCAGCCTCTAGTCTATAGGAAGACAGAAATGCTGAATATTTGACTGACAATTTGACTTCAGTCCAATGATGTAAGACTCTTTTTTTATACGTTAAGTTAGACAAATTGAATGAAGGTGCGCGAGCTTACCACAAGTCGTCTTGCATTTTTAGACAATGAGCATTGGAATTTTCTTTGGTTTTCACTTTCTGATTCACTTGGGGTTTGGATTTATTTTTAGCGCACGGAATTCAAGGAATTTAGCCTCAGGTTGGATTTAGAATATAATTTGTAGTCAGAAAGGAGACGAACTAGTTGTCTATTTTGAAGATATCTAAAAGCTCTTGTCAATTTATTTATTTACTTTTGTTTCTATAATGAGCTTTAATGGATGACCGAATGACAAGACAATTTGACATTTTTTGATGATTTTCTTCACGACTCTGACAGAAGTATAGGTACGTAAATTATTGTGTAAGCATAACACACATGTCAGTGAATATAATATGACATCATAAAAACTTAAGTCTAGGACGTTGCATCGTCGTGCAGTTCTTAACATTTTTTCAAGGAAACAATCCCAAGAATGCAGTGCAATTAATCTTTGCCTCACCACAAAGATCGGCACTTTATCCGTTGAAATGCCATTCAATTTGCATTTAAGAGCGTACAATATTGCGTATGGCGTAACATCGGTCGCTAGAAACATTAATCTCATTCCGAACAAGAATCGCTTAGATCCGTATGACAAGATGGGAAAAAAACCTCAGAAAATTTATTGTATATATTTATCTTCCAAGATTGCACGCATTTGACAAGCACTTAACACGAACGTAATCAAAACACCTTCTCGCGTTGACGCCGATTGAACTGCATAAAATAGACTTTTGCGCTTCAATAACAGAACTTTGTAAGCTGCTCTATCCTATAATTCAAGTCAATGCGGCGGCGGCGGCGGTGAGTTGAAAAATGTATTTAATTGCCACCGTTTCGTCGTCGATTAATTTATGCGACGCCTAGGGCACACAATGACCTAATCGGTTTCTTTGTATTAACGGATCTTTGAAATATAATTTTAGAAGACTCGTAATAATTTGGGTGCTACTCTTCTTAGTGATGCATTTTAAGATTAAGTTCAAAATTGTTTATTCTTTTGTAGATAGTAGGAAAGTAGTACCCCGTGGTGTAGTGGTTGGTGTGTCGCACTGCCACTCCGAAGGTTCTGGGTTCGATTCCTTACTCCAACTTCAACTTAGATCTATTCTGTAGTAGTGCCTCTTGCGAGGAAGTGACAAATCCTCCAAAAGTAAATCATGTCATGGAAATTGTAGGTCCTATCCATTCCTGCAGAATGTCAACGCAAAAACAGGAATGTTTGACAGTGTAAGTCACAGGCCCCCCCCCCTGCCAAGCGCCAAGTATTTTTTTTTTATATATAGGAGGAAAGTCGTCTATTTTATAAATATTTATATTAACATTCGATTTTGTCAAGTGCAGCATGTAACTTGATGCTGCACTTAGTCTTCTGTCAAAAAAAGACAGCAAATGAAATTGGTGGGTAAGGTAGTGTTCTGTCAAAATGTTAACGTCATTTTAATCATTTATGTGACTTTCAAAATTAATGGGATATTTTACTAGATATATTAAACACTATGATTATAAATAAAAAGGCGAAATAGATGAATTTATTGGATTTCATAAAAAAAATCTAGTACAATCTCATCAGGTCTGCTCAAATATTTTAAAAGTCAAAATGATATCTAAATCAATTTCTTCGACTTTGTAAAGGAAGGGCTGCTTCAAAACAAAAATATATCAAGACCCAGATTTTCCTGAAACCCAACTCATACTCACCTAAACTACATTACCTTCAAAAGTTTCTTTCTGTCAAGTTTCTAAATTGCACCCATAAAACGTTCTCTTACCTAACACTAAGTCAAAGCCGTAGATATTACTAAATTTTAATTTAAATGTACTTTTACTTTCAATCTTCATATACTGCACTGATGCACGTATATATTAGCATAAGTTACTACCCCTCACAGGTCAAAAGCCCCCTCATATCAGTCATGCGAAATCTGAAGAAAAAATAAAAGATACATTTAAGTAGTGTGCCTAACAAGAATCTCACAACAAGATCTCCGATTACAAAAACATGTCCAACAAGATTGCGCATATTATGCTCATCACACGCGGAACAAAACAACATGAATTTTAAATGAAAAGTCTTCAAACGTCGCGTCGTCGCGTCGCGTCGTGTCGCATTAGGCGGACGACTGACGATGACAGGCGAGCCAACACCGGCACCGACACCGAGTTTTTATGTCATTCACCCTTGATGGAGAATACGACGAGCAAGCAGCGCGGCCAAAGTTAAATGTTTCCTTTGCGTAATTTTTGTATTCGTAAAATTTTTATTATATCGTTTCACCAGATGTCAAACGAGCAAAGACAGTGACAATTACATTAGCAGAATATTTATGTGCTTATTATTTCGCACACAATTGGGTCAGCGTCATTCTCAGCGAAGCAGCGAAATCGTTTAAGCTAAAGAAAGCGAGGAATTAAGTCAAGAAATGTATATTGGTCAAGAGTTTAAACTCATTTTGACACACCCCAATGTAGCCGATGGTGCTGCATTCTGGAGCACAACAATCCTTGAACCAATTGCTTAGCTTGACAGAAGTCATAATGTGAAAATTATAGTCTCCTGTCAATTAACACGAATGATTTACTATAAAAGTGCCGCCGAGCCGCGACATCGAAATCAAGGTGTGTTCTTGGATATGACTTTATTCCGCCCACATGTTGTTTGGATTTGGTTATAGCGCCGTGAGAATAACCGCAACTGTCACTTTGTCGGCCAACACTACATGAAACATCGAATTGGACTTTGACTGACTGCCATGGAAGTTTCGCTGAAATCGATTTAAATTTCGTGGTATAACCGGACCTCTCGTATATTTACGTAACGTGACGACCGCAACAAACGTCAGCACTAATATGTACCTACTCAACTCCCGCACGCTCTCTTGACAGCAGCTAACAAACAGGTGTCAAATTCTTTTAAGATGTTGTTCAGGGGACAACGAGAGTGCATGCCAATATCATAAAACGTTGGTGCACCAGGTGATCGCTAAAAACTACTACCTTAGCAGTATATCCGACGTGTGAGCAATTAGCGATCGGTAATAATTAGTTTCAGCGCTTCAAGATTTATTGAGGTGATAACGAAACATTATTGTTCGACCGTGTAAATAACGACGTTACGATCAGGTTGTCTGTTGGCATAGTTCACACTTCATCAGTAAAATCTATCGATGATCATCAGTATGTTTAGGTACCCGCGGATGGTAATAAATATCAACACTCCGCGATCGCGATGCGATGATGAGCCGGATAAGATTGATGTCCGCTTTGCGGAGCGCAGTAGCTATAGTTGTTAAGTCGACAGAATGTCTATGAGATTTATGATTTATTGCTTGTCACTTCATTGCCGACAGATTGGTCAAGTGTGTTTAAGATTGTCGTCGCCAACGTCTTGTCGCGTCGCGTCGGCGTTATGTAGCTTGTCGGGTGGCATTCATATATCTCTGTGACAGTTGATGCAACAACTACTGTCAGTAATGAAGCTGACTGATCAATTGGCAAGGATAATTGATTAAGTTTATAATGGCAATTCAATTAAGAAAAAATGTACACAAGATTAATTTATTAATTTATTACGAACAATTAATAGAATAGTTGTGTGTTCAGTATAGTTATGACAATGAGCGGAGACTATTAATTTCAATAAAGAAGATATAAAAATTTAATGAATTAATTGCGAAATTTAGGAAGGTTATTTCATATGAAAAATAAATTTAAGTAAGGGTTTATCATTTGAGTACTTTTTTATGCGCCTTGATTTGAGTATTTGACCGAAATGTATGCCAACGAAAAATATTTATACCAGATTTAGGTAGGTACGGGATGTTTCTTTTTTAATTGCTGATGTGTCAATCTGTACATTAAACCCCTAATTTTTTCAGAATTAAAAGGCGTTGAACGGTTTCACCTAATTTAAAATTTGAATTCGTTTCGTCAGTTAGTTTTTAGGGTGAGCAAAATGATCTTCGAAATTCGATTATGTCATTTTCAATATACCTCAATTAATATTCAAAAGCCATCCCTGTCAATCCAATTTCGACAAATTGAATGAAACTATTCAAAGCCAGTCTGAAATTTTATTTCGATTTGCGAACTTAATGAAAGTGAACCGAAAGATTTGAGAACGATTCAAATATATAGCTCGAAGATACTGATACAAATTTCTGATCAAATAATTCGTTTCGCAACTGACTATCTTCCTATTCTCGATTTTAAAATTGTAAAAAAAATTAAGTTTGGTGTTGAACGGTTGCACTTAATTTTCAGTCTATTTTTGCTGTTTTTTATTAGATTTCGGGATGTCAATTTGTATGGAAAATAAATAGTTTGGGATCTGATACCTACCGTTCTCTGTCAAAAACTCAATTCCACAAGGCTAGTGATACTTTTCCTGTATAATAGACGTCGCGTCGTGGATAACATCAAAACAAAACTAACGCGTGTATTGTTATATGTGTGGTTTTCTTACAACCCATCATTCAATTTAAATTGTAGTAGAATTGGATTTTTTTAAATGGTTTCATTTTATTTGTAAGTTCATTTCTCCAGAATCAAGGCCAATCGAAAAACTGCTTTTGTAATACATACAAAGATACCTACATTATTTTGTATTTATAAAACGAAGCATCACATTTAAGTTTCGGGTGCATACCTACATATACTATAACCATTACAATATTTTATTTCTTGCATTCTAAAGACGCATTCTAATATTATATTTAACATCAAGCCGATAGCTTCAAATTTTCGGGACGACAGAATGTAGACTCCCACTTTGGATATATCTGTTATACGTGACACACAACGTATGAAATATAACACAATACAAATTAATGTCAGTAAGCCAACATTCTACTACAATCGCCAACAGCTTAGGTATCTCCATGGTTCTTTATTATTTCACAAATTAATATATCTGTTTTATGTAAATGAATTTAAATTATCAATCTATCAAGACAGAAGCAATCGGAAAACAGTCCTATCTTTGGCGCCGCAAATTAGCGTCAAGACCAATTTTAATCGGTTAATTGCCACCTTCACCCGAACATTGACCAAGGTCAGTATTGTTATATTGTGTTCACAGTTCACACCGTCTAATCTTAACGATACCTCCATTAGAACAGAACAGGTGTGTCAACATATTAAGATGGCGTTTTCAAATAAATAGTTGATAAAATTCCACGTGTGTAATTATTAAACTTTGGACTTGGACACACAAAAAACTTACTGATTAAACGATGGTTTATTGGTGGGTGATACATTTCCGTGGTCTGATGTCATCGTAGCCGAAATTTTGTTTCAAATGGCGCGGCATTACGGTGTTACGTTGCCGTTGGTTTGTCGCATTTTTTTTTTTAAATAAAACAGCACGCTCGTAATTTTGCGATTATGCAAATTTTTACTGACTTAGTTTTTATTAGTTTTCATTATGTGATTGTTCTTTGTGTGTTTTTGGGGAATATAGGTACCTATTTCGTTGGGGATTAGTGTTCTTTACAACGTATATTATTTTAGTTATCTGATGACGTAATTTCGGAGCCCGCATGCATGAGTTCTCGACTATGACACATAACTAACCCAGTACCAAGTACCTAATAAAACTGTTCTTATTTGCGATTTAAAAACGCTTCAATGCTGTTGACCTTAAATTAATATTAACATTTCTATTGCCATAAACGTTTCAAAGATAAGTATTTAATAGAGAGTTGAATAATAAATTGTCTTTCGCTAAACGTAGATGAGTGGGCGGTGGCGTTTAGACGACAAAACAGACTTTGTAATAATTGTTATTACATCAAGAGCACGTGAAGATTAGACAAGGAATGAGCAAGGTTATCTATATAAGCATTTTAAAATGTTGTAAGATACCGTAGATATTTTTGTTTGTTTCTATCAAATTTAAGGTGTGTAAAATAGGCTTGATGCAGGTATATAAATATACATATATATATGTATACATCGGTACGTACTGAGAAAAATATGCTTAAAAATTCAAATTGATTTCGCATTGACAGGAGTGTCAATCACCAACACTGACATTCTTTACTAAAGGATACATTTTCATTAAGGTGTGACCACAATCCAGTTCGACCCGGAACTAGAGCCGCAGTCTCAAAAGTCAAAACACCTGTCAAAATACTAAATACACAAATGTTGCCTTGTATCCATAGACGCATATATACACAGCCTCAGAGCACATTTTTACATGACCGACAAGTTGCCAGAATTGGTAGAGATGCTTGCAAGACTAAATTTTGTTTTTTGGACCGGTATACAAGAATACTTGACACTTCATAGCTGCTTTCACCGGATCTTTTTATAGAAAAATCCTAAGAATTAAACAAAAAAAACATCAGCGAGAGCTACAGTACGTTTTCAACGAGCTGTTGGATACCCTATTCCCTATATTTTTGTATGTGTATGCGTTCGCCTTCCGCAGCCAGCCGCTGCGCTGTTCCAGTTTCATAAACAAAATTCTTCTTTAGCAGACAGGAAAAAAATTAATAACATTATCTTATCTTGTGTGGCCGATGATCAATAACTACTGGCGTAATAAAAAGGCGTGTGCCACGCCTAAAGTTGAGACTTTTTATTGCCAGGTGACATTTAATTTTAAGCTTGCAGATCGATTTGAACAGAACAAGACAAAATTAAAATTTTTAAAAATTAGATTTCTAATGGAAATAGCAGTTATGGGTGTATTTAACAATTCTTGAACCACACTCTATCCTACATAACCAAGGTGTACAAACCGAAGTGTTCATCTTCTTACTTCACAACTGCGACCGATAGTTAGAAAACCTTACAAAAATGAATGTATATTAGGACTTTTAATGGAAACGCCCCTTAAAAGTAGGCGTGTCCTAAAAATATGTAATCAAATTTATAGCACTAACCGAGCTCTGCTCAGTAATCAATTTTTAGGCATATGTGGAAAACTATAGCTGAATCGAGTATTTTTTTAACGATCTTACCTGAATAAAGGTAAAAATCACGCCGTTAAAAGTGGGCGTATTAAAAAAATTAACACACAAAAAATGAAAAATGTAGTTATATTTTTCATATAACGTGAGCCACGCCCAAAACTCAAACATTTATTTTTAATAATTATTTAATTTTGCTAAATTGTTTAAGAAAAATAACGATTGTGGGCGTGTTTGTGGGCGGATTTTACCGGTTCAAGAACTTAGCCTTATTCTTGAAGCTTTCTAGCTCTAAAATTGCGACCTCTAGAGGGTATACCAACATACGGACGGACGGACAGACGGACATGGCTAAATCGACTAGGCTTTTGATCAGAATAATATAATACCTACTTACCTTTACTTTTCTACCTATACTAAACGGTATTATTTCCCTATGTTACAAGCCCCACACCAAATACAATAAAAAATACCCATTCTTTAGAATAGGGTAGGTACCTATACAAAATAGAATCCTGAAATACACACCCAGAGAAAAACCAACTTTCGGAATAATTCGGGGTTGAAGACGAACATTTTAGAACAGAGAGGATTATCCTTAATTCAACGCTTGACTATTTTCTGTGTGCGTGTGAGTATGCAAGGCCGCTAGTCTACTAAAACCGATAACCAAACCATAATGTAGTTACCCAAGATATAGGTATACATAATAGAAGGTAATGTATATTGCGCATGTTATTATCCTATCTCTTTCTTCTCTCTGACGTCACCCGAATTTCACTTGCCTTAATGGTTTTGAATGAAATTGTTGTTAAACGAATCAAATTGTTATTTTTCTACTCTATAAGCAGATTTGATTCCAGGGATTTTGAGGGAAAACATGTATAAAACAACTTTTTAAACTTTTCACACAATAATTCAATAAAAGAACTGAGACATGATTTTAAGAACATATTTTCTTATGTGCTTTACACAACATGATTTAATATATTTATTCTTCCAGTTTCCAGATCCTCAAAAAGAAAAACTTACAATCCAATCCAATATTAAGCAAAAGGTCTGTTTGATGTTCCCTGCCCCAGTGCACACTGGGGAATGTCAGTGCATTTCGTTCAACTGTCAAAAAACTGCATAGTTGCTGGGGGTTTTGATTTAACATCGAACAGCCCAGTGCAACATAAACAATTTTCCTGCGAGCATTCTATTTCCACAACTTCTTCATTCTCATCAGAGAGCGTATATTTTTGAATTTTGACTATAAACATTTGAATAAATTACTAAATAGGTAATCTACAAATTATTTAATATTTACCAGATGTAGGTAGTATACCTATACTCCTGTACACCAAATTATTTCTTCTCCGAAATTGAACTTCTGCCAACGATTTAAATTTTGACAGCTCTGATTTCTTACCCCAAGTAAAAACCTGGGGCTCGTGAGATCGCATTGCGCAGGCGCACCCCGTGTTCACATCGAATACAGTGCAAAAACCCTGGGGTGAAAAAAGTTTCACATCAAACGTACCAGGGCGCGAGGGCGCCCCCAGTGTCGACATCAAACAGATATAAGATCAACCGATCTAATCAATCTACGTTCTTCGATCGATAATTCTGTGGCCCCAATCAATAACCGCTTAAGTCGACATAAGCGCAAACTGAGATTTTTTTTGCATCGTTATCTTCTTATGTTGTTACATATTTGAAAAAAATCCTAGCTGTCTTACTTCAATTTTCGTTGAAATACGTGGTAAAGAAAAAGTCGCTTAAGTGTTTATCATAACACACAGCATTTGCAATAATCGCTTATCTCACCAAAGAATTTTAAAATCTGATAATTTCATTACCAAAAACGACTAAAGTTGATCTAAGCCATTTATAAAAATTCAAAGGTTCTTCTGAAATCCAACAAGCATACATAAATGAAAACCGCTTAAAAAGACATAAGCGATTATTGTAAATAAGAAAAATGTTCAAAAATTAATCGGTCATATTCTCGAAAAACAACTTATTCGAATTAAGCGTTTATTGAAAATTTTTAAATTTCGTTCCTAGAATTCAAACAAACATAAGCGGTTATTGCAAATTTCAGGTGGGTCGGCACAAAGAGCTATGTAGGCTAAGCGTTTTATATTAACGGTCAATCGCAGGAATCCATTTCTTACGTTGAGTTAATTTGTTATTTCGAAATCAATTGTGAGACATCAGTTGAACTAAGCCAATCGTACCGGGAAGTGAATAGTGAAGTGCTTTAAGTTTTTTTTGAATAAGAGTGTTGAAACGTATAAGCCTGTGCATTTAAATAACAAGTTAAAAAAGACTATGAGTTCTCGAGCATTACAAATTCTTACACTGGCAAGGAAAGGTGTGTTTGCCAAACAGAATGAGAAAAGAAGTGAGCTGCTACCGCTACCAAAAAACAATAATTTTAATTGTAAAAAAAGTGATTTAGGTTGTTTATCTATAAAGTTTTTCTTTTCAAACTTTTAAAGTTTTTGATCTTTCAAGAGTTTGGTGCCGATAGAACCGCAGAACTGGAAGACGATGTTTTTAGTTCGGATGACTCTGTTCGCGACCCGAATTTTGAGCTTTCGGACATGGACATATCCGAAGACTGTTCGGATGAGGAACTTTTTAACATGGGTAAGCAACTTGAAGCAAATCTGGTCTCCTCGCCATTACCAACTTCATTTGAAAACCAACAAAAACCTGAATCAAGCAAGGCAATTGCAAAAAAACGAAACAGAGGGGAATCATACACTAGCAAATCTGGAGTTGTTGCTGCAAGAAAGTGTACGCCTCTTGGTAGCTGTCGACAAAATTGCAAAGAAAAAATAAATTTTGAAAATCAAAAAGAAATTCTCAAATCTTATTGGTCGTTGGGAACGTTTATTCAAAGAGTTCTTTTCATTGGAGGTTTGATAGAAATTGAAGACAAAAAGTCACAGACGTTAAAGAAAAGTGAAGTTCGTCCCCGAAACCGACAGCATCACATTAAATATTTTATAAACATAAATGCAGAGAAAGTTCGTGTTTGCCAAAAATGTTTCAAGCAATGCTTCAATGAAACTGAAAGCTTTTTGAAATCAGTTGCAAAAAAATAATTGGAGCAACCAAACATACCTTTTAAAGATAATCGTGGTTCCGGTGGAGGAAGTAACAAGATATCTGAAGAAGTGGTTCAACTCATCAAAACACATATAAATAGCTTCCCTGCATACGAAAGTCATTATTCTAGGCGTGACACGTCTTGTAAGTATTGTCATGCGGATTTGACATTGGCTACTATGTACAAGCTATTCGGCGAAAAACACCCAACGATCTCCGTGAGCATGAGCAAATTTTCAAGTATTTTTAAAGGTACGTCTGCTTATTGAAAACTTAATCATATTTAGATATCAGATATCACAGTTTAGGCTTTAATGAATGAATTATTTTGTACCTTTCATTTCTATAGGAATGAACATCAAATTCAAAAAGCCCAGCATTGACACCTGTAATAAATGTGACACATTGAAAGCAAAACTAGAGATTGCGAAACGTGAAGATGCTGCAGAGCTTGCAACCCTTCAAGGTGAATTGGACCATCATCATTACATGACGGAATTAGCATACGATTCTAAAAGGGAAGATAAAACGTTGGCGAAAGAAAATTCTGAACTTATGGCTTTCGCATTTGACCTTCAGCAGTGCTTACCGACACCCTTTCTCCGAAATTCCGTTAGCTTCTATAAACGGCAACTATGGACATACAATCTTACCGTACATAACTTTGCCACAAATACCCCATATTGCTTTATGTGGCACGAGGGTATGGCTAAGCGAGGAGGCAATGAAATCGCATCATGTTTAATGAAGCATTATACAAAATATTATCGCCCACAATCCAATAAGCCATTTGGTTTTTTACAGTGACTCTTGCAGTGGACAAAATAAGAACTCATATGTAAGCACTATGTTTTTAACTTTATTGCTAAACAACACCATGATTGAAACTATTGATCATAAATTCCTCGAGCCTGGTCACACTCACATGGAGTGTGACGTTGATCACGCTCTTATTGAAAGGAAAAAAAAACGAACACAAGTCCGAATTCACCATCCCCATGACTGGTATAATTTTATACGAACCGTAGGTTCAAAACAAACATTTAATGTCATAGAAATGCAGAGTGAAGACTTCTTCGATTTCAGTTCTGTTGCTAAGTCTAAATTCCTCTGGAGGACCCGAGATGAAGAATCTAACCAATTTGTTTGGAATAAAGTACGGTGGTTAAGATATAATAAAAACATGTTTGGCAAGATTCAGTACAAAACCACTCTTGACAAAAATCAACCATTTTCTACTCTTAATGTTACAAAACGGGGGGTCAACTCAATTAAATTGAGTGATATCCCCAACGCACCACCGAAAAATTTGATAAATTCAAAGAAAAAAAAATGATCTTAGAAGCTTGTTTCCGTTCATCGAACCTGCATTTCACGAGTTTTATAACAATTAAGAAACAGAAAATGCATGTGATATTCATCCTGACTTAGTGGATCAGGATGAAAATGATGAAATTTAAATTTTTTGTTTTGTTTAATAATCTTATGCTATAATATGAATTACATGTATTTTATTAAGTTTCGTTTTCCTTTTTAATTTTGTAGATACTATTAATTTTAAAAAAACCTACCTTTATTTTGTTAATAAAAAAAATCACTTAAATTGATTGAAGTGAAAAAATGGATTATCAAAAACAGCTTATCTCATTTAAAAAAAAGTTTGAAAAATGATAAAGTTTGCAATAACAGCTTAACTGACATGTAAGCAATAAAGGATAAAACACGATTTGGAAAAACAACTTTAAAAAAGTTTTTTGCAATAAATTTCGGAATAAGGATATAAGGATTACAGAAAATTGTGTACGCAATTGTGGTTGAAGTCTTTTACTGGAATTTGAAAAAGATTTGTTTTTTAAATGCATCAGTTTTTTCCAGATTCTAAAATTTGTTTCAAAGACCTATACCCAACAATCATAGTTTTGGACTTAAGCGGTTTTTGGTTGTGGCCACAGAATTATCAATTCTGATATTCATCCATCAATCAACCATCACCCCTCTGCTATTTGCTACATAGTACATACTTCGTGACATTTATTTTTAATATTAGTTCCAAAAATTTGATTCTAAACAGGATCGGATGGTTCACTCCTGTTAATATTTCGTAACAAGAATTGTGTTGGGCTAACAGCTCTCATGCATAGAAGCGAGAATATCACCCAATCGTCATTTCCTGGTTAAGAACGACTACATACAGTTGTTCTCCTCTATACGTTACTTTTCAAACAAAAAGTGGATGTGAATTTTAGAATTAAAAGAAAAAAAACTGAACACCATGCCATCACAAACGAACAGAAAATATTGATAACAAGAACAACCCGACTTCGTCACCGAGAACCACTTGTTGCTCGACTCGACGTTGACGCCATCGGCATAGCCAAGCCACAGCCAGTCGCCATCACCACATAATGTTTATGTTGGAACTTGTGTGCTCAGCTGAGTTTAGATTCATTTAATTGATTGACTTTTTTGTGTTTGTAATAATTTTCTGCAGAAGCACTGTCATTTTGTGTCCAGTGATTTATTTCGGGGTTCCATAAAATTAATAATTATTGGAAGATACGATTTTATTACTATTTTTGTTTCATTAATAGCAGCGCATGTCAGAAGTTTAAGAATCCATTAGCTTCGTTGTTATGCTTTGACAATTTAATTTGAATTGATTAAAATGGCGAATAATAACTGCCATTATGAATGAGTTAAATAATATCCCTCGTGTCGATAGAATTAAATCGTTGAATAAGTGGTTTGTTTTATCGAAGACGTCATCTTTAATTTTATTGTGTTTTCAACTTAATCATATTTTTGTTCTTCATCATCACCCATTTGAAAGGTAGCTAAAAGTTGAAGGGAGATACAAAAAAATATGGAATGTCTGGCTTCGTTAATTAATTATTCGTTCGTTCGTTGAGTTCGCAAAGAAGATATCGCTTTGCCGTGTAAATTATTAGAAATCGATGTCATGCTAATCGTTGTTCCATAGGGGGAAATTAAAAACTAATTAATTTATTGGAGTGCGTCTGTGTTTGTGTTTGCGTCTGTGTCATAATCAAAACAGAAAATATTTTTTTTTTAAATATGTGCTTGGATGCTATGCAAAATTGAAGGTTAATAATATTTCGATAACACGATCGAATGGGAACAGGGAGGGTGATTGTGACGATCAAGTTTGTTATTATTTATTTCGCTTGCTCATTAAAAATCAGCTTACGAATTATTATGATCGAAAAGGGGTGGTATGCGTACAATGTTTGTGGTTTGTGGACATGGACAATGGATGTTTGGACTTGATCTTGGAAGGTAGGCGTGTAGATTTAGTTTTTTTTTTTTATGATCTTGACAGGTTGATTAGTTGTCTTGTAAACAAAAATTATTGTGCGTAGCGTAACATTCCATTGCGTTGTGATAGTAATAAAGTGGTGTTTACTTTTGAATTCGAAATGGGATTTTGGTTCGAAAATTGTCTAGGAAAACAAGGATGACGCATGCGATAGAATTTTTGTTAATTTGTGTTTTTGTTTATGAATAGGTGGGCACGAATGCCTACGAGAGTAGTTTATTTTTATTTATTTTATTTTTTATTTATTTTTGAAGATGTTTCATCGCGAAGAGGGCGTATATATGGTTGGGAAAAAAATCTAGAACAGTTCGTCTGGCATATTTGGAACGATGATAAAAAGTTAAATAGAACAGTGGAAAATTTCTACCTAAAGGCAAAATTGCTCTAAGCGGAAATGCAATGCAATAGTTGGGTAGGCAGCAATAATGTCGTTTGCTGCCGCTAAATTATACATATATATTTACCTATGTGTAATTCAATGCCAGTACCTATGTAGGTATACATCTCCGTTCAAGTGCAGTTCCGCCAAGTGCGGTCTTTCTTAGATTTTTAAAAGGTTTTTGATCTTTGCCACCAGGTATCGCATATTGTAATAGGTAGGTATCTACATACATACATAGGTACCTACCTACATTATTTAGGTATTTGTTATTGTTATTTGTTTAAAATGCACGACTTGGTCACACGAACTTGCTCTAATGTGTGACAGTGGTCTTGGGGCTTGAGATTTTGATACAAATTAATTTTTCAAAATTCTTAAATAAATAGGTACATACTTGAACTTATTTGGATTTTTTTTTTGAAAATTTTGTTCAGAAAGTTTTTCAAAAAAACCTTTTTTTCAAAAACCGCTCGACAGATTTTTATAAACTTATTCTCATAAATTCAAATTTATCCAAGAAATAAAATGGCATTTTTATTTTTCAGCTCAAATTTGTTCAAGCATTTTGAAAAATTAATTTTTATCAAAATCCTAAAAGCCTTAAGACCACTGTCACACATTAGAGCAAATTTAATTTATGCGACCCAGTCGTGTATTTTGTTTAATACCTATACCTACGCAGCCACTTAGCAATTATCGAACATAAGAGCAAGTTCATGCGACCTTCGCAAGACCTTCTTTGAACTTCCATGCAAAATGACAACTGTCAGAATTTATCTTGTGAAATAATGTGTTTTACATTCTTTCGTTAGCTTAATTTTGTGGAGACTCTTTTTCTTAACCATTAGCCTGACACCTGGAATTTAGCTCGAAGTGAGTAGTGCTCAGCTAAAAACCGAAGCTGAAATTTATCTTGGGTGGAAATTTGTAGATATGGAAGATAAATTTCAGCGCGATCTGAGTACCTACCAAGCTTAAGGTCCAACAATAATACGCGAAAGAAAAAGGAAGCAAGTGTCAAAACTGTACGAATAGTTGCTTTCCGATCTGCCAAACACATCAGTCGGCCATTAGCCTTTAGAAATATGAAGAAAGAAAGAAGAATAGCCTTTCGAAACAAAGAAATTTCAGATTTTCGCATACGTTATGTTTAATGTACCTACGACTGAAAGCGTACATTACGTACGAAAACAAAAGCTAACGAAATTTGACGAAAATTATTAAAAAGGCATTTCGGTTATACAAATCACATGTACCTATTTGCGCGAGTGGTAATGTTTTAAGTTGCATCAACTATTTTTGACTAGAATTGTGTAAAGTCAATTTTTGCTGATTAGGTACCTAACCTAACCTACCTATAGTTGTTTTATATTTCTTTGAATGCCTATATTCGTATTTCGATAAGGTTACCCAATTAATGAAGGAAGTACCTAGGTACAACATAACATTCAAGAATGTGTGCTAGGAGGAACTTACTTTTTGAAAAAATTCAAAACAATCTTGAAAGTGCAGACACCAACACATGACAAACATTTCGAATAGAAGCACATGCCTACATAAATATTGTATGACATTAAGGCCATATATCACTTAACTCTTTTGCCTCTTTATGAATTTTTAATGCGTTCATCATCAGAATATACCAAAATTCAAACAGAAGTTATATCAAGTCAAAGACCATTCTTCATTCACAAAATAAAGACATGCGTTTTCGTTTTGTATATGTATTTTTTTTTTTATCTGACATTCGCCAATAACTCTGAAGTCTTAATGTTTTTGTTTGCATAAGGGTTGAATCCAAATTTGTTTACGTCTGCCATTTTTGTTTAAAAAACTTGACACTGAGCGATAGCAAGCGAGTGAATTTATTGGAATTTCAAAACAAAATAATCATTCTTTGGGCTAAGGTTAAATTTTGTAGAATTTGTTTTTTATCTTTGGTAAAAAATGATATTAAGCCACGAATAAACTTTTTTGTCATGGTAGGTACCTACATATCTATAAATATATTATTTTCTGAGATAGTTTAACGGGGTTGCAATTAATTACTTGACAACAACGAATGCAAATTTGTGACGGTTATCGTAATAATATACATATGATTGCTATCTTCGCGAACTACCAAAACGATAGTATTGCCTATAGGTAGAAAAACGCTAAATACTAAAGGCCTTCGCTTTTTTTTATAGTGAACAACATATTACCTATAAGAATACAGAGGACACCACGGTCAGATTCTATAGACCATACAATAGTATTACCCAATATTGAAGTAGAAGTAGGTAATGAAGTTTTGCAAATAAAATCTAAAAAGTTGCTTATACAAAAGTGGCTCTTATTTTGAAGCTGGAATTTTAGCAATCATTTCCACATTCTAAATCCCTCCAAATTAAAACCCCTTTTTCACAAGCTTAAGGCTAGGTGCCTACTTTAAACTTTTTGCCAAGGAATAGTTTATTTGCTTAAGTTGCTGCTTTGCTCAAAAACAAGAGTACTTACTGTGAATGTGATTGTAAAACTTTTCCAAACAAATTTTTGACTTTTGAGGCACTAGAGGGCTACATTAGTAAACGCTATCTCCGTCCAGAGTAGACCTACAATAGATTTTACATTATAAAAACATACAATGGTGGCTGGCATGGGTTTGAATGGACTGTGCTCATAAGTTCATATCTAAGATCGAAGTACACAAGCAACAAAACAGTTCCGTGACAAAAAGTACATACGTAGTGGGTGTTTGAGCTTATGGATATTATACCTATAAAAATTCAATAAAATATCTCTCGAAAATTCTTTAAATGATTAATTGGATAGGAATCAGGTAGTCGAGTGAAATTTCTTATGATTTATGAACAATATGTTAGTATGATTTTTAATACAAATGTTTTCATTACAAAAAAAAAAATTACGTTACAGGAAATATCAAAAATAATAATGGGTATTGTTAGACTTCAAACTTCAAACAATGTTGTTTCTATCGTGACGTGTGGTTCTAATGATAAATTAATTGCGGTAGAGTTGAAATAAGATACACAATCTTGGTGTGTGGTTATATTATTATGATGAATTATATTGACCACTTGAGGGATATGGATGTCGATTAAGTTAACTAGACACAAAGCTTTTTTATAAAAATATATTTTGTGTTTACAGCAGTTAAATCTACTTTTATTGTTTAATTTGATTCTTTAGTATAAAAACGAAATGAAATGATTGACACAGACAGTTTGTTTTAATTATAAGATATGCTATGCATATATACATGTTAAATGTATTTACACAACCAACGATGTTTGTTAATGTCATCATTTCTAGAAAGCTAATTGTAATGGATCAGAAGCTTACGAATCACGTTTCCTTTTACTGTGTCAAATGAACACGTTATTGTAATGGATGAAAGTGCACGTACGCATATGTCAATAGAAACCATCTTTTTTGCTCATTTATATATATAGGTAGTCAGCTGTCAAATTTTGTAGCACAGCTTATGCCAGTTGAAAAAACTAATAGAAAACTTGACAAAAGTAAGCTATTATAAGCACAAGATATTAGTGGATTGTGTCAGCTTTTAGTTACGGATGGTTTCGTACCCACGATTGAACCCAATAAGTTTCTGCCTTAATTATGTACTATTTAATCATTGTGTGTTTGTAATCTTACATGCCAAATAATTACGACAAATAGAATATATCGTCAGTTTTCTGTATAAAATTTACTTAGCACATTGTTTGGAAACAGCTTTTGCACAAAGAAATATTAAAATATAACTCTAAAAGATATTCCTTTATGTAGAGTTCATGAAAATTAGGTCATTACTAGTGTCATATCTATTACTAGGAAAAATGGAAAATAGCAGCGTTCTCTGGAAGAAATTGGGGTAGGTACATGAATTCACTGATATCGACAGTGAGCAGTGACTGTCATTCTTTTAAACAACGGATGCGGCTATTCGCATGCAGCACCCAAAGCATTGTGTCATACTGTTGAAACTTTGGATGGGGGGGGGGGGGGGGGAATATACACTGCAACACATTATATTTTTGTTGGTTTAATTTGAATAATGGAAAATCAATAGACAGAGTTAGTAAGCTAATCTAGTAAACATCTTTTCTTACTCTTGAAACTCGATGGTTGCGGCTATGCTGTGCTTTTGTATTTGGTTTAAGGTAAGATCGCACTAAGCGGAACTGCAAATCAGTTTAACTGCACGAATTTGGTAGACTGCCAACTACGCCGATAACTGTCACTATGCAGTTCTGCTGTTTCATAAGGTATCATACAAACAGTATGGGGTTTGGGCAGTTCGTTTGCTCGACAAGACTACCACTCGTTCAACTAGGTATTATTAGTCTTCCACATTCCTATAAGCAAGTCCGTCGAGATATCTCTGAGTACAAAAGATAATAAATTATGATAGTTTGACTATTTAAAAAAAAATTAAAAATCATTGTCCTGCGATATTATTGTATTTTTAATCCAAACCTCTCACGTAAATGTTACAAGATCACAGTAGGTAATCCACATTAATAAGTATTTTTTATATTTTTTTTTTGCAGGTAAAAATTCTTCCCCATCCATCGCTTTGTTCAACAATTGGTAATTATTTCTTAGTGTTGGATGTGCCAAAAAAATGTTTATTTTTACTGATTCAGAGAATACTATAAGTATTCATTGGTAACTGCGATTATCCCTGCGGGATAGTCTTTATCTTTTCCAAAATCCAAATACCTTAGTGATGACCGAGGCGTTTTAAATATAAATTCTAATGAACTATGATATAAGAGTTTCCCATAGTGTGTCATACTTCAGATGATGGAGTACATTATAATTTTTGATCAACTGTTAAAACCATGATATCACTTCACGGTAAATTGAATTCACGCTATAGCAATGTGTCATTTTCGCTATTCATCAGATCACACAAGAGATACAAGTGAACGTAACACCTATTGTCTGACACAACGTCGAGGACAATAACGAACGTTGCGACGCGACATCATCGAAATCTATTATGTATAAAACGCCTTTCAGTTGGTTAAACAAACCTGTGATTTCAGATTTAATGTAAGAGCCATGACAGTGGCCAAGGAACAATTACAACAACAACAACAAAAATCAAATAAAAACTTCAAACATACATAAATTATAACAGTTTTTATAGATCAAGAATATCAATCATGTTGATCACACCTCACTTCTAAGGTGTGGATGAATTAAATGAGAATAAAAAACCCAATTTTATGCGCATTCCATATTTTTTTCATTTCTTTTTAATAAATTGGAATGCTTTATGTTTATAGTATGCTCAAGAATGTATATTTGACGGTAAACAGTTCGATTATTGATTTTTTGTTTGTTCATCAAAAATATTACCTATAAAAACCTTGGACAAAGATTTTCATTCTTTTTAACAATAGATAGTAAAAAACAATTTTTGAAATTTGAATATCAATTTCATATTCTTATGAGGAGTTAATATAACAAAAAAATTAATGGCCCCATTAAAAACACATTAAACCAGCTATGGAATAAATGTATAGCTCATTTATGCTTCAAATTTTTAGAGTGCGGGTATGCCAGGATTCTAGATTTCAATTTAATGAGATAAACAAATAAATGATAATATTTAATCATTGAATGTCTCCCTGTGGGGTCATTGTGTTTTCAATGGCATTTATAAAAGTATGGCAATAGCATTTGTCACTGCTATAACGGGTAAGACAAATATTATGACGTTTTGTCATCAAACCATATAGGCTACTATAATAATTATGTCAGTTTTGATCGACAGTCAACAAGACAATATTTACGGTGTAGGCAATTTTACGCACTCATCAGTTTGTTAAGGGTGTTTTCTTAGAAGTATAGAATTTAAGTTGGCATTTCATTGTCAGCCATTTTGTCATCTGGCATGTGATTTATCTTAAGGCCCAACCATAATACGCGAAAGAAAAAGTAAGCAAGTGTCAAAACCGAACGAAAAGTTTCCTTCCGATTTGTAAAGTACATCAGTTGCCCATAATAGCCTTTAAAAATAAGAAGAAAGAAAGAAGAAGAATACCCTTTAGAAAAAAAGGAATGTCCGATTTTCGTACGTAATGTACGACTCAAAGCGTACATTACGTACGAAAACGCAAGTGAACGAAATTTACCGAAACTGAACAAAAAGTCATTTCGGGTTGGGTATACAAATCACATGTATTTCTACTGTTTCGTAAGTCAACGTACGTACCATTCTTCAATTATGGTTAGCCCTTAAAATTTGGTTTACCATTACATTATGAATCGACTGACAAATGCAAATTTATTTCGAATTCCCTCGAAACGAGATTTTCTCAAGAAAATTTTCGTTCAGCGAAGAAGTTCATTTTTGGTTGGATGGCTTGTCAATCAGCCGCATTTGGAATGTAGAAAATCCTCAGGTCAGCCATTGTTGAGACGCCATTACCCGGGGTATTGACGATATGGTGCAACAGCAACAGGTCTTGTATCATTGCAAAAGTGCATAAGTGCACAATTTTCTTGCACCACAACAACAAAATATAAGTGGTATTCACGATCTGGTGGAACTGGTCTTGTATCATTGCAAAAGTGCAAGAGTGCGAGATTTTCTTGCACCACAACAACAAAATATACTGGATGTCATTTCTCAACCCTATTGCAACAGAAAATAACAACGGTGTAAAATTTGTATACTTGATTTTGACATCTGCGTTGAGCAATCTTGCTGTTGTTGGCAAGTCAACGAAACTTAACGAATCGTAGCTGGCGGCCAATGTGATTGCTTGACAGATATTTTGCACATGAACAAATTTACGAATCGCAGACTTACGTCAATTATGTTTGGAGGTTTGAAAGATGAAAATGGAATATTGTTCAAAACTAAATTGATGGGTGTTGGTTTAGTTTGGTTAACTGGCATTATTTTTCAAATAAATGTCAAAATCTGTTGGACGAAGAATTATTGCAAATAATTTCTAAATACAGAAAATATTGAACGCACTCACATGACTCAAGGAAATACCAATTTCGAAACAAGAAAAAAAAATCGAATACCAAATAAACACGATTTCTTCCGATCTGCACTTGCATCATGTTTTCGTTTCTCTTAAAATTCCATTAACTTTATCGAATTTTCAATCTTAATTTATTGATCAAGAGACTTCATTGCACGCGAAAATGCATTCAAAGGTCACTTTGCATCATCATCTATCACAAAAATGCGGAAATTTCAAGCACCCACAAGTGCAATAATAAACACCTGCTGGATACCCCGCACAATCCACAACTGTGTAAACTAAATGCACTTACCTTGTTACTTTGTCCATTTCAAAAATTCTTGATTAAATACCTTATCTTTTACATCAGAGAATCCACAACCGCACTATTTGTGTGTAGGTTTTGTGTTTAAACTAAAACAACAAACCTGACTAGCGCCAGTAAAAACAACTGGAGCATGTTTCAAAAACTAGCGTTTCTGACCTTGATAACTCTTGGAAAACGTTTAACAAGCAAATTTTTTGAGTATGTAAATAGAAAAACATTGAAGTGAAAAGAATTCTGTTCATTTCAAGGTTATCATGTGTGGAATTCTTTTTTGTTCGGGGAAGAATACCAGAGGGAGAGGTCATGATCAATGTTCCCATTTATACTCAGTTCAAGATCAGCACTTGATAGTTCAACAAAAATTATGACTTGTTTGTACCGCGCCATTCATCTGTTTTGTTTGAAGAAAAGTTTAAATTAATTAATGAATGGGGCCGGTCTATTTTTTGTTTTTTTTTTATCATCCATATAATGTTTGTTTAATGTTGACATTGTTCTTTATTTTTATTGGGGTCCAATGATGAGTTTCATAAATTTCGAAAGTCTGTGACAGTGTCACGGGTGGGCGGTGACGTCCTTTTCCACTTGTCCTTGATAGCTTGATAGTAGGAAAAAAACATTTTTAAAGTTTAATAACACGCACGGTATTTTGAAATTTAAACTTGCCATTCACGAGATGACATTTATTAGTGCTTCATTTTTTGCTCGGCCATATGAGTTTGTGTTTGATGATTGAAATGACATCGAGGTTATTTTTTTATGAAACTAAAAGACCGACGCGACGACACGACGCGACGCGACGGCCATAACATATTCTTCAATTGCGTTGTTTAGGTGATTCGAAACTTGTGACGAACCTTACTTTTCAAAATTAATGACATTTTAATGTATATAACTTGGAACAATTTAGCTTGGACAGTTCTTCTCACATGCACTCACAATATTTTGACAACTTTGATAACTTTATGACCTACAGTTAAGTTGATTAATTAAAAAAGTCACGACATGTTTCTTTAGAAAGAACGGGAAGGAAAATGTATGCAATCATAAAATATTATTTGTGCTTTAGCAAGCTATTTTATAAATTAAGATATTGCATTCCGAAAACTTTTCAGGTAAAATTTAGAACTCAAAATGAGGTCACCAGTGAAATTGACGTCATAAGCGTGAATGCAAATAGACACCACCTGTAGGTAGAAAAATGAAATCTCTCAGTGATCTATACACTATGATGGCAGTGAAGTTACCATCAAATAAACTTATTGGAATACCATTCAGATCTAAAGGCTCAAACACAATACATTTGCGTATATGTATAAAAATCACAAAGAAGAGCCGTCGACTCAATAAAACATCAGTGTTTTCAACCTATGTAGTGTCTATCCGCATGCACTTTTATTCCCAATTTCACCAGTGTCAACACTTATGATATCTTATCGAATTCAAAATAAAGTGCACAACTTTGTTACTCAAGGACAGTGGTCTAAGAGCTTAAGGTTTTGAAACGAAAATCAAGAGCTACTAGTTAAATCATGATCAAAATTATTTTTTGATTAGAAGTACTCGGTTCTATGGAAAGAACCGTTTAGTACTGAAACAGGTTTTCAAATTCCTTACCCATGGATCGCATTTATTTATTCCATGGAAATCGGGGGGCAAACCATGCGGTAAATTTTAATTGTGCAAGCAGAAAAAAGGTAAAAGCTATGAAATTCACCAAATTATTTCTAAAACAACGTGGCTTACATGACCTCTAACCATAACAGAGAAGTGTTTAAATGGAAGATATTCTCCAAGACACAGTTATACCAACAAGTTATACCAACAGTGAGACATTAGTTCATCAATCATCAATCTAAATATTGGATGTTAAAGCAGTTTACTGAAACAGTTTTTAATAGAAAACAACATAAAGTTTGATAATGATATTCCTCATTTGTCTCACAGTTGGTTAATGTAAGACTAAAGTTCTACAGTGATGGCCGTAAAACACAACCCTTAAACCAGATCCCTTGAAAATGATTCAGGCATGTACTTTTCTCTTAATTTGGTGAATTATCAAAGACAAGTTGCACACTGTGTAAATAATGTCTCACTGTTGCATATTATCTCTAAATTTTGTATCATTTAAGTATTAAATTTATAATCCTTTTTTGGTTTTGAAACGAAAAAATTCCTACGTTTACTCTAAGAATGGGTTCCAAACATATTAAAGATTTTAGCCAATAGCATAAAAACAAAAGTAGGTTTAAATTTTTTTAATAAGCCAATTACTGAATCCAATTATCGAAACCTACAACTTGTTGGCACTCAAAGTTACCCAGGTTTTAACAACCAAACCATTGCCACCAGTTAAGCGGTTTTAATCAAACAGACTGTTCCATTTACGTCGTTCAAAACTGTTTCACTTGATCTACACAAATTTAACAACAATCACCTATGTACTTGATTCTTAGAAAAAACTTTAATGCTCACATAAAGTTAACCAATTTAAAAACAAATATTTATCCCGATGGTGTCAAATTGTCGATCATGCTGAAGCCGGGTTCAATTCAAGCTCTCAATCCAATTTACTTATAATTTTTTGTGTACCTATCCAATTTAATCACCTCTCAATTGAACCACAAAAAACACTATTTCGTGGCGTGAAACATACAAAATCTCTAATTCTTCTATTCAAGTGTCAAATACAAATCGGATTTGATAATTTGTTGCCAAACCAAATAGATGCTGGTCTAAGCGGACCTTCCGTCGTGAACCAGCAGTTTGTATAATATTGACTCAAAGAGCGTTGTGTGAGCACAAATTCCATCCTAACCAGAAATCTCTCATCGATTCTGTAGAGATACCTACTAGAGGTGGCTCACTTTGGCGCCATGGATAGGTACATTTTATTTAGGCTGTATTATGTTCCCCGGCAATTCAAGACCTTTACAAAGTTAGCATTAGCAGACACAATGACGCATAGCCTCATAAATCAATTCGGCTTAGTCAGATTTCGGACTTTCTTGCTGGAGGTGCTATTTTCGATTGGAAATAAATTAATAATTTTTTGTTGTTGTAGAAAATGTCTGGAAACAAATTGCTAAGTTTATATAAACAGGTCGATGATCTTTAATTTTGAGTGTGGTCATTAGAAAAAAATTTGACATTTTAAAGTTGTTTCAAAATTTTTAAAGATGACACACTAAAGAAGTTATTTACAAAAGAATAATCATGACTCACTAATATCTATATTAGATACCTATCTATTATTAATACAAAAAGAATAAAGGCCCAGAACAAGTGCCCTGCGGCATGAATACTAATTTCTCGCTTCCATTATCAATTCTCCATACTCCATTTAAATTAGACCTCACCTCCTTCTGCATGATTAAATTCTAGCAACCTCCGTCGATTACAATTCAAGTGCAATTCGATTACATTCGATTACATGAAACCCAATGAATGCGAATTGCATTAATAAACAAAAGGCGTTCGAATAGAAACAGCTGCTACAGCATGACATCACTGTGACAGAATGCTAGTTCACAATGTAAATCGAAGTGTAAAAACAATACAAATAATACTCCTCCCTTATGTCATTGCGTCAACTATTTTATTAATGAATTCGATTTCCTCCAGTTTTCAACTACAACAAACTGCCTGCTCTGTGCCTTGTTTTTGCTTTTATTATTACTTAATCGGATTTGGCTCGGACTGGTGACTGCTGACTGCTGACATTTTGCTTAGTTTGGATGACAACTCAACAATTAGCTGCATGAAAGTGTTCTGACATTATGTGTCAACCGTTTGACAGATATAGACGATTAAATAGATTAACGACTTTGCGCAAAACAGTCTGTCCGCACACAAAAGATGGCAATCGGTGTTTACTATTTTATAGGAGAGTCCTTTAACCCATTATTGTATTGATTTTTGAAAAGATGGCTTCAAACGATTGGGTAGGTAAAAGAAAATCAATGGAGACTTGCGACAGAGTCACAGTCAAAGCGTTGAAATGATTATGCAAAAAGAGTAATTTGTCAAGTTGATTGACAATATTGATGATCGGAGATTGCGGATGCATTGTGAATGTAAAGTGATGATATTATTTTTGAATGAAAAATAGCTTATTCATGTGCAGTCGATGATCGTACTTTCTTAAACATTTGAGAAAACATTAATGGAGATTTGATGAGTAAACCAAAATAACAAATAACTTGACTTGATTCATAAATAGACCCATATACGAGTAGAAGAGTATAGTCATATGTCATGAATCAAACATTGTAAAATGTTTTCAATTAATTTTTTAAGAAAAAGAAATTCATCTATTGATTAATGGAGTAGAAAGAAATAAGTTCAAGATGCACTTAACAAGGTTCACATAAATAATAATGAGACATAACTGCCACTGCTGCTACATTTTTAATTGAGTCATACAACAATGTGTCAAGCCATCTTTTTGTCACTGATGACGTCACCTGAATTTTTTGTATGTCATTAAGTGGACTTACTTGCTTTTGCGATGGCGGTTCAAAACGTGATCCTGGAGATCACTTGATATACACCTCTACAGGAGGCTCGATATCAAAGACTATAGGTACTCTGACTTCTGACAAAGTAATTTATATAGTTGGCGCTGTAGTTGTTTTTTTTTTTTGATATCACAGGCAGGGCCGTTAATCGTACAGACATTTTTTTCACTAAAACTGCAAACTGCAAGAAACCTTTTATCCAGCTGGGTGAAAATCGGCAAAATACAGCAGGACTAAGATGATGATGATTTTTGATCCCAAATGTCTGAGATTGGATTTTAAAGGAACGATTATATATAATCAGAAAATAGCTTGAAATGTGCTAACAGAGAGGAAATTTTAGTTTTTCGATAGCGAATCAATAGGCACTGATTCTTCTTGGGAGTGTCAAAAGTTTCCAGTTTCAAAAGGTTTCTGTATAAGTATCGTTTCTCATGGTTCATATAAGGTTATTTTGGAGTGATGATTAATTTGAATTAAGAAATTTGTTCCTGAGAAGATATCTCAGGTAGATAAGTCGAAGGCGCATTAAAAAACAGGTCCTGTTTCAGCGATGTTTGAACCATTGATATGATGGATCCATGATGAATAAGAGTTTTCCTAACTAACGATGATAACAGCAATGAGATATAAAGCTATAAACTTTCTCAGATTGTGTTAATTAAAACATTTCAATAAAATCAATAAAACGCATAGCTAATGGTTGAGAAATGAAAAAGTCAATGGCATTAGATATTACGTGTTCATTCATAACTTTAGTTTCTTTATATTGAATAACAAATTATGGACCAGTTTTAGTTACTATTTGCTATTGTTCCATTAGTTTTAATTTATGCAATTAAAATGAGTTGTAACTATTCAGAGAAAAAAGCTTTTCTTTATGACGCGGTTGTCGTATAAATTGTTTATAGTTGTTGAAACATTCCAGAAATTTTATTGAAATCCAATGAATCAAGCTAATAGCAGATCAATATCATCTGGAAAAAATTACTAGGTATAAAGAGATACAATTTCCTCAACTGTGGCAATCTACCTCTTGTATCAAAGAAAAGTCAAAGGCTTAAAATTTAAAATATTTTGGAATTTGTTTCTAATAGAACTGAACCTAATAAAATTAAAATTCAAAAAAATATTTACACGACTTATTTAAGTAATTTAATACAAATGGAAACCGTATTTGTATAGACTCATATTATTTGTAAAACGCACTTAAACATCTTGTGTCACATGTCACATTTAAAGACTTAATCAACTTTTTTTTAATAAAAAAAGTTCTACACAAATCTACCAAAATACCGCCTCTTAATCTTTATTTTATCAGCGTCATCAAAAGAAAAAAATCAAGCTGTCGGATGTTGGAAATTTTGTTTATTTTAATTTTTTCCCTTCATTCATATGTCTCTGCATAATCTGCTCAATATGGATCGTGATTATTTCAATTGGAATTTATAAATTTATCAAAAATCCACTTCACACTTTCTATTAACGGCAGTCTATAAATTCAAGCAATAGACTTTGACACCTTCTTAAATATTTCTATAGCAATGATCTTGAAAGTTTATCTAATATGTCTCCGTTAACTTCTTATCAAAACATTCTTCAAATTCTTCCCATACCTTAAAAATAAAAATATACACGCAAATCTTTAATACGAATCTTGAAGTTAATAAAAAGTATCTTATAGCTATTTGCTTTGAGCAAGTGTTATTCTTTTTTTTATCAGGCGTACCCATATTTCATCGGTCTTGAACATTTTTATGGAGGCGCCATATTTTGTTTGGAAAGTTTTTTAGTGAGCCAAGGCCATGTAAAGCTTAGTGACATTCTGTTCCTTAAATATTTTTGAATAAAACAGAGTGAAGTAATGTCTATTTGCAACGAAAATATACTAATTTTGAATTGATTTTAGTTTCTATACTTAAAATAGGATTGCAAATATTTCAACAACTGCTAACTTAAAGACTGTTCTATAAAATTTAAAGAAATTATTGGGTTGATATTTTATCAGTTCTAATTGTTTTCGATAAATTTTAAATAAATTGATAATTTCAATAGATTCTTTTGTTTATTTACACATCTTTCAACTCTTACACAAACGAAAATAGGAAAACCACTTAATAAACAGAATTAGCTATTTCAAAAGACTTCAAAGATCTAAAAATATCTTTGCACTATCATGAGAGAAGACCCGAGTATTGCATAGTTCCATTTCCCATTCAGCGTGAAGAGTGAACTAAACACCTTTTCCCGTGAATTCCGGTCTTAGTCAGACCTCAGACATGACATGTTTGTGATGTGTACAAATACATTTTATAGTGCACATCACTATTAGCATCTTGAAGATACAAGTGTTTATTTAACTTGAACATTATTTTTGTGTGTGTCAATACTACAAAACTTTTTTTTTTGTTCAAGTGAATGTAATAAATTTGCATATTGATTGGTTAGTAATGCATAGAGCCTGCGATTCTTGGTAATTAATTACTGCATCTGGTATGGTACTATGGTGGCGGGCTAGTTTGCCTTGCACACGTGCTGAATGATTATGTCAGCATTGTTTAGAACAGAATGTTATGTAAATACATCCTCTGAGTCTGTTCTGGTGTGTTCTGTTGTCAGAAGTGAGGATTGCATCTTGTGTATGACGTATGTAAACATACCAACGTTAATTAGTCACTTTGACTTGACTCACTACATTAGACGAAATATTGAAGGTGTTTACGTTACGGCTATTGGGAATAATGAGCAATAATGCATGGATGAATGGCTTTCAATATTGCATTGCACATTCAATTTTTTTTTCTAATGTAGGTGTGGTTTGGCTCTAAATGAAGCTAGGAGTTAATATTTCAATGTTCGCGCTTTTTTTTTTTGAAGATTGTTTAAGGTGAGACTCATTTGTGTCTGGCTAATAGCTTAATTAATGGATAATAGGCCATAGTTAATAGCGCACTTTGATGTGACCGTTTATTTTTATTGAAGAGCTCAAGCACTGAATTGTAATATTCCTTGAATTAATTACTTACCAAGTTTAATACACCCGTTTCAATATTTTAACATACTTAGGTATAGATTTTGATTCGATATCAGACATCACTTTTGTTCTGCAAAAATAATTGAAAAAATTGGTTAAGATAGCTTGTGATTATGATTCAGTTCTTCCAATAGCTTTAAACCTTAATAAGACCTGCTTTTTGTAAAAATCTGGGACGACATTTCTTTTTCTTAAGCTCTTTTTATACTCAGATGCTAGGCAAATATCAAGAGTGGTGTAAGTTGGGGAGGGACTCATGAATAAGTATCTCAAATTGGTACACACAAATTGCTTTTAAGAAATCAACCAGTCAAATAAAATGCTGAGTTTTGAGACACCCTCTATGTTTGTGCATACTATTATGACATACTAAACTCAATGAAATTTTAAATTGAATCAGTGTACCTCAGGAAAGCGTCGTCTTATCAAGTCTTTTAATACCATACTTGACTATCTTTTCAAACATTTGATCGTGTCAGCCGGATTTAGGGAAGCGTCATCTAAGGTTACTTTTTTAAAGACATCATGATCAAGGGTTCTATATCTATATCTTTAAGGCTCGAATAACACTTGTTGCTAAAGCAGACTCTTGAAAAGAAAACAGCAGCCTAAAGAAATCCAACTGGTTCTTCTGACCAAGCGAATACTATTTATTTAGGGATCTATGATCAATAACGAAGCAACTCTAGTGGTCTGATGATACGACATCACTTAAGGCATAAGTTCAAGTTGTTGGACGCCAATAAGTCTATTCCATTCACTTCGATTTGAAGATAGATCGATTTCAATCCCTCGATCTTTTTTCTATGTTAATAAAGGGTTTTTAGAGGTACAGAACAACAAAAACTTAATAAAATGCAGAAAAATTGTATCAATTGCATTAAATTTGAGTTTATTTGAAAAATAATTCCTTGGCATTTTTATTTGAATTTGATTTCTGACATTTGACCACCGCTGGAGGTTCGGATAGTCCAATCTTGAGGTCACTCTTCGCATCATTTGAGGTCGTATATATCGGCAATGACGCGGTGAATGTTGTTTTTTAAGTAGTCATTTGTCTCTGGCTTATCGGTGCAGACTGACTATTTGACATGTCCCCACAGAAAATAGTTCTTAATCACACGATCTTGGAGACCAATTCACAGGCTCAAAACGCTAAATTATATGCTCACCAAAAGTTTAATTCATAAAAACAATAATTGTGATACGCGCTGTGTGCCTTGCACAATCTTGATGAAACCTTAAATCCCCCCCCAAGGCGATTCAATTCAGGAACGAAAAAGTCATTCACCTTTTTCAAAATATTCCATAAAGTGGATGGACACAGATCCAATATTGTTGTGCACGATGGTGGCTGGAATTATTCGGATCTTTCTCGATTCTTTATTACGCACTGTACGACTTCTCTTTGGAGTAAAGGACTAACCATAATTGAAGAATGAGTACGTACCTTGCCTTACGAAACAGTAGAAATACATACATGTGATTTGTATACGTAAAACCCAACCCGAAATGACGTTTTCATAAGCTTCGGCAAGTTTCGTTCACTTGCATTTCCGTACGAGTCATATATTACGTACAAAAATCGGACATTCCTTTTCTCTAAAGGGTACTCTTCTTCATTCTTTCTTCTTATTTCTAAAGGCTATTATGGACAACTGATGTACTCAACAAATGGGAAGGAATCTTTTCGTTCGGTTTTGAAACTTGCTTCCTTTTTCTTTCGCGTATTATGGTTGGGCCTTAAACGTGGTGCAAAAACGTTCCATCGTTAACCAAATTAATTAGTTCGATGGACGATGTAAACGCTTGTCGCCCATAAAATGGACGCAGTGCGCAATGCCCTTCATGAACAGAATCATGTTTTCTTTAAATAAATCTGCACAATTGATTCATATTTTTGAGCTGATAGATACTAATCAATTTTGAAGCGATTTCCATAGAAAATATTCCGAACTTTACTGTTAAAGCTTTTATACTTCTTTCTTGAGATAACTGATAAAAATCGGATTGAATGCTATTTTTGCAACACTTTTGTTCTGCAAACACCGTATGACATGCGTAATGGAGTGTTTATTATAAAAAAATTAGATTAACAATTCAATGACTCAATTAGATTTCGTCAAATTAGGTAGAGTTCGGTGTTATGAATCAGAGCTTCATAATTTACCTTTAATAACTCACCTTTTCAAAGAATTTCAAATTATTCATAGAATTCAAATACACAATTAAGCGAACTTTTTTTCTTCACACTTCCTTAGATTGATAAAAATATCTGATCAAATAGCTATTTACCTCTTTATCATCGAATTGGAACTGACAGTGACGCCTAGATGGCGTGAAGCTTATTTGTTATTCAAACATGCAAATAACCCAAACACTTTATTATTTTATTTGGTTTAAGCTCGGTTCCACTTTCTTCCAATGAAAGTTCATATAGACAGAACATTTTTGGACAACTTTATCAAAATGTCGGCGAAATTCTTTTGGCATTTAAGGTCTATCAACATCAATACCTACGCTATTTATGGAGAACCTTCAGTTTCAGTAAAAAGAGAACCGAAATTGTGTTAATTAAATTTTTATTACCCTTAAACACTTTGTTTTGCTATTGACAGAACCAATTGTGTGACACATTCCATTCACACATTCCACAATATTAACGTCATGGTCATTATTTGAACATGATCACCGTTAATATTGGGTTTATTAATTCAATTATCCATCATCAATATATTACACCAATAAACAAGCCCAATTTTATTTCAAGACCAAAGCAATCGTCAGAAAAGTAAACAAAATTGGCTGGCATTCAGGTTGGTTGGATGGAATATGGAACTATGGAGAAAAACATTTGGCGCCTCTTGAATTAATAAATTGGCACCGAGTCCACAAATTTAGTGAAACACACTTATCATATTGTTTTCCGGTGCAATTGGGATATGATTAAGAGGATCACAATTTATCGTTACTGGTTCATGTCCAATGTCCAGTTCAGTGGGCCAAGAGGGAGATATTTTAAAATTGAAATTCTTGAAATTTTTGAAAATCGTGATAAGTGCAAGTGGATTCTATTTTGAGTACGAAATGTTTTACGTAAATCGGTCTACGAAATATGCTTATAAATCACGAAGAGGAAAGATGAATGGTTTTTCCAGGATTAACCTGGTTTTATGGTTATTTTTGGGATGGATAATCATGATCAAAAGCGAATCAAGAATAATTACCGCGTAGCTAATAGGACTATGGAATGGACTACCAACAATCGAATCTATAGATTATGTCAGACATGATAGCTTTTTTAAAGGCCCTTTATAATGTGACATCATGATGATTTTGAAAGAAATTGATTTTTTCGGAACGAAAAAATATGCAGATGCTGAATAAAATAAATAAAATCAGCACCTGCCACAATCTCTTTTTGAGTCATTTTTTTTCTGAGGACAAATCTATGAAGTTTTTTATTTTTTTTTGTCAATCCAAGCCATTCAGATACAGTTTCGTATAAACATTTTAATGGGTGTGTTGATTGCTTATAATGTTGAATCTTTTATTGTTCTCCAATCGAGGGGAACATTATAAATGAACATTAATGGCAATGGCAAGGAATACAAAGAGGGTATTTTTGATATGAACGGATTTCAATAAGACGTGGGTTTTAAAATTCAAAGAACAACTCTGATTCCTGTGTGGTAAATGGATTGTTATTTACTTTTTTATCTTTTCTACATTCCAATTCAAAAGTCAGCATTTTGATAGAACTGTTTCATGAATAATGTAATCGACGACGCGACGTCCCAAATGTTTAACAAAAATTTAATTTTTTTTTTTTTTTTGAGAAAAAACTATTTCCTCTAAAAAGACACTTCTTGGTGTCTTGCTGGATGAACAAAATTTTGATAAATTTACTTTTAATGAAAACAACATATCCTTGTGGGTATGAAACTTTCAATTATGGAGATGCTAAGAGTCAAATTTAAGTTGTTTGCAGGTTACCTGTACCAAACTCATCAGAAACTTTAATTTTTTACTCAAACTGGAGCCCCCTTTTAAAATTTTTGGTAAATCTATGGTTATTATTATTACTCCGCAACAATATCTTTGGGGACTATAGTTTAGTTGGTGATATCTACCTTTTTCGGAATTGTTGTATGAAAATGATTCAGGATTTCTGGAGGTACCTACAGAGAAGTTAGTATTAAGTTTTTGGGGGGAGCATTTTTATCAAAGCTGATGTTCGAACGTAGAAAATAGCGGAATTTCACTGTCTCTTCTTCATTATCCGTAGTGACAGTAAATGACGTCATCAAATGCTGATTTAAGTTAAACTGCTTTGTCTATGGCCGTTAAGCTCTGTGTAGTACATGATCTTCTCAAACGAAATATTCCCTGAGGACTCAATTCCAAATTGTTTGGCTATATAATTTCCTGGCTCTAGTTTTGACTGATCGCCATTTACATCTTAAGCTACGTTCGAGTGATCGTAACGTCAACGTAAGATGCTGTCATCGTGATGACGACTGCATTGACAGGCATAAGGACATGAATTTACGGGTTAGTGCGTTAATAATTTTGATAAATCTCTGGTTTACAGCTTGAATAGAATCCTTCTGTATCACGACTTTTGTCCACACAAAACGATTTATTCGCAGAGAGCCTGATAAGTCAACTAAAACACACCAAACATTTTAAATTGCGAATTTTCGTATAATTGACGTTGTAGAATTAGTAAGCCGCAATTAAACTAAGTAAACATGTTTTTGACAGGTCCTGCGTATGCTGCTCACTTTTCATGGTCTAGACTCTAGACCCTCCATTAGGAGGAATATTTCTAGACCATGATGTCCTTTGTCATTTCTAATGGAAATTTTATAAAAATGTGAAACAAATTGATAAAAAGTTAAGTCGCTATCTTGTCTTATTTGACAAAATCAACTACAAAGTTGACAAAAGTATTATTGTATTAAACATTTTTTCGATTCAATTCGACCTAATTTTAAGATGTCTCGTCGGTTGTATCTATACGCGCCACACTTTGATTTTATCTGAATGATTTTTTTCTGATATTAGGTCGAGGTCAAGTTAATCATCCTTCAGTTGCATTAATAATAAATATTTCTTCTTGATAATGATTTTAATTAATTGTCAACATTGTCTTGATGCTTTTGTTCATTTTCTGAATTCCAAAACTGTTCCTGAACTTTGTATGATTCGAACACATACATGTATGTACTTTGTACACAAGCATAACGTCCGTCGCAAAACGATCTTAATTGGCATTTTTATTTATGACCGATATTAATTTGTGAATATTGATAAATTTTACGATTTGATGACGTAATTGTATAGTAGGGGTGATATATTTTCGTAAAACGTTGATTAATCGAACGAAGCAAGTTTCTATATTTTAGGATGCTACTTCAGAGCACTCAAGCGAATGTAGAACAAAAGTTTTGATTAAATTATTTAAGAGTTTCTTTTGGAAACGTTTAAGAATTGGTTTTCAATATCTTTGTATATGACTTTTTTTCATCGAACTAACACTGTTATTCGTGCACACTGACGTCACGTGACATTATATCTGTCAAAAACTAGAACTCTGTTTGTCAATTAAAAATAAGTCTGATGTCAAAGATTGAATTTGGTGTAGATTGAAACGGTAGACAGAACACGAAACTCAATTTTAAATTTCGCCAATTGAAAAGAATTATTATTGTTTAGGTTGTTATACAATACAATCATAAATTCTGCAATGAATTTTGAAAGAATTTTATGTCCACTTTCTTCAAAACAATTGAAAAACAACAATTTTAATAGCTCAAAATATCTTTAACATCTGTTTACACATTTGTAGCTTGCATGCTTTTTAATTAAGTTATGACTTTTGATATGTCAGAAGCACTTAAATGCACTTGAAACAAACATTAAATCAATACCATCATCGTCGTTGTATCTATATCAATTAAAGTGCAAATACCTTTTCTATTGCTATTCCGCATAGTTGTGATGGAGCTGATAGTAAAATCGATACTTTATTCAATAGATATGTACACTTCTAATAGTTTCCTGATTGTAAAACGTATCTAATACAAAAGCGTTGCGAATCAATTGCATCATAATGGGAAGCGATTTTTGCACGATACAGAAACTTGTTGACAAACCATTAATTTATAAGTGCGTCTAGTGAGCAAAGGATCAATCAATCAGCTTGTTTGAAGATGTTTTAAAGTGTCATAAAAATTATATTGTCTAGTAGTTTACTCTATGTTTTTTTTTATTATTAAGTTCAGATTATTTTATAACAATTTTAAGCACTTCCTTATCAGTGCATGCTAACATGTAAACGTTGTGAATTCCAATCGAATTGATGACCTATTTTGGAAAGTGAAATAGTTAATCTATTAACTTATATCATTTTTGGAACATGTAATCGTGATGTTGTATTTTTATTTCATAACAAATAAAAATATTAGAGAATCATATATGAATTATCGTTTGATCTTTACCTTCAAACAAAACAACTGACCAATTGTTCTTCCGTCTCTCCTTTCCAATATCATGGAAGCGCTGATGAACTATTAGATTTAGAAATAGATTGTTCTAAATGACCGGCAACAGGTTTTTGTAGCAATAAGTTCGCTTGTGATATGATAGAAATATCTTCCGTAGCAGTGCAACCAATCTTTATATCGTTTTGGAGAAAATAATATTTGCTATTGCGCTTGATTTTCCAAAGCATTTGATTGATTTTCGCACCCCACGCTCAAGAATGCATTTCGATCAATTAGTAGGTGCCTTTCGGACCGTTCCATTTTAGACGTTTTTCAGACTGATATTCACAAAGTAAATGCTGGTGTAACCTAATGCTTCATTCCTCTCTTCCCCATCTGTATCAATGATCCACTTAATTTGTTTGCTAAAAATAATAAAGGGTGTTTTTTTTAGACGTGTGGTTTTCAATCTGGCAATACTTTTTTCGGAGTTAGTCTTTTTGACAGATGTTACTTGATTTATGCTCAGTTTGGTTTGCCATTTCATAATAAACAGACTTACTCCTGAACAACGTTTGCAAATCATGCAAAGTTATAATCAAAATCATATTTAAAAAAGTTATGGCAAACCCTTATCTTTGTAATAAAGCTAAATTCTTGGTCGTAACATTAAATAACATGCGTTTTATTTCTTCTTGAAAACCAGACGTCTAAAAAAAACACCCTATACCTTTAGCTTACTGCCATATTTATAGCTAGCTACTCATTTTCAGATTCCCCATTGTTCATTTAGGAACTATTTTAAGTTGATTGGTAAAAGAAATAATGCCTCAGAGAAATAGACAAGACAGTTGCATTTCTACCCTGAAACAATATCCCCGTAACGCTTGATATGTTTTAGGCGTTAATCAATTTACCCTTGAGCCTAGTTTGGGACATACTGTAAAGTATAGAGACTCTTTCTTTGCTTTGCCTGGCTCTTTTTTGCCATTCCATTACGATATAGGTAAAAGCAGCATTTTTTAATGCTCGTAAAGTGTAAGCACATGAAAAGGGTACTAAAAACCCTAGTTAAAATAGTTCCCAAATTGCGTTCTCCATATTTTCTAGGCCCTTTATAACTGAACGATTCCTTAAACATCTGATCAAGTCCAAACCATCAGCAATCCAGAATTAAACGTAGACTTTTGATGGGTAGGTATATTAATATATTCACGCCCGTAGCCGTTATAGTAACAGTTAAGCAGCCATCATTTTGCAACGTCGTCATTCTGAACATTTTGGCCAGATAGGGCCCAGATTGTTGATTTTTTAGCTTCCCAACTAGCGCCACCTAGAAGTGACGAAATAATATCGCTTCGTCAAACATTTATACCAAAAATAAAAGTCAAGAAGTTACAAGATCATTGGTTCCTGTTCTTTACCGCCTTCCGCTCTTTCTCATCGTTAAAAAAAAATCACCAGAATACCAAAACTATGAGGTTATATATCTTTTTGTTCCTAAAACTACCTCATGTCATGACTTGTACCTTTGTGTCTCCACAAAACATTCATTGACACGAACAATATTTCCATTAAATCGAAATGATCGATGAGCAATTCAAATCGAATTTTTTTAACTTCAAAATATTCTTCCGTCATATTTCGACGCGAGAACAAGAAATACGAAATAAAAAAAAATAAACAAAAGTTATCTCAAAGAATTTTTTGGATTGTTTATCAACTACAATACATTTTATAAACATCCGCTTACTTATCGATCACTTAGGAATGAAAAAAAAGTCTTATAGATACATTATGTATCTAAGTTCTACGTATGCAAAATAACACTAAAGTGACTTCATAAATGAAAATATTCTGTTTTTGTTTTTTCGGGGAAACCAAAGCACAAAATCACGAATTCAAAATATTCCACCCCTTCGGCGCCAACCTACTTTTGCTACCCTCAGACGACGACACCGACGTGCTAAATGACGTCAAAATAAAGATAGAACACAAAAAAAATTCCAACACAATCAAATGGAAAGGTGAACAATTTCTATTCTCACCCGCCGCGCACCGGCACGATCTTACCGTATCGATGATTCAGTGCGGTTGAATTTTGCAGAAAGCTCGCGATTCTCTGCGAGAGAGAAAGAATAAAGCTTTTGCGAACAAGTGCGTTGAGTACGCTTTGCAGATTAGGTTCTCTTGTAGTTCATGAATGTCCAATGTTCATGGTAATAATTAATAAATAATACATAACAAGAACAAGAACACGATCACCCTTTTAGAACGTTCCGAGAGGTTACTTATTTGGCTCGAATTTTAACTGTTTTGTCGAAGAGCTTTTTGGCCCTACCACCCACAACCCACAACGGGAATATCTCACACACACAATAGAGGCATTTAGGATAGTCAAAGCTTTGCAGAAGTTGATATTGGCTGAGCGAGCAGGAGCACCCTTCTGCGAATGATCAACAAAAAAAGTTCAAAAGTTCTAAGAATATCTGCTCTTTTTTTTCTGTTTAGATATTGTATCTTTTCTTCTTGAATGCGAATATAAATCTGCAAAAAAAAAGTTAATGAGGTAGCTGGCGCTGGCACTTGGATCTTGTTGGGGCTTTCGTGTGTTACAGTTTGTTTTCGAAAATTCAGTTTCAATCTTGAAGTGAACTTAACGGGTTGTGTGCCCACATTCAGTGCGAATGTGTAAAATGTGAAATACGTTGTCTTTGCCAAAGATACTCGTAGTCTCTTATAATAATTTTATGAATGATAAAACAGAGTTCAGTTAGAAATTGAATTATTTAAATATTAAATAAAATTTGCATTCTCGAATTTTTGTTGATAACGAAGTAAGAAATTGTAAATTTTTCAAAAAAAAAAAAAAAAAAAAAAGTTGATAAGAACCAAAGATTGATTTTTTGTTCATATCGGAAGTCATTCATTGATTGGAGAAGAATTGTTAAATAACTGTCGCGACTTTGTGATAAACAAAAAAATTGATGAAACAGTGAAATCGAAGAAGTTCAAATTATTTTTTGAATTAATTTTCCGTTTGTGATACTTATTCCATTTTTGTTATTTTGCTGAAGAAGTCAAATTCTTTCTTCAACAGTTGTTGGATACTCAAAGTAAGTGAAGCAGATCAATTTATTTGTTTTGACAAAAAAATGTGTAATTTTTTAAGTTTTCCGGAATCATAAAAAGTTTGTAGGGTGAGGTAGAGTTGTTGGAATACTTGAATATATCGGGATTTTGCACTGGTTAAAAATTCGTAATATTATCGCTTGATTTTGTATTATTTTATTTTTTTTTTAATAAAAATGTGATATTAAAAATGTTTTTTTTCGAAAATTATTAATGAAAGCTTAGAAATTTTAGAGAATGTTTGAAATCAGTTTTCTCAAATTAATATTGGGAGGAGATTTTGAAAAAAAAAACAAATTTTATTTTTGAAATTCTTTTTAGGATGTTTGGATTAATTTTCTAGCTTTTTTATGAAAATTGAAATTTTAGTCAGGAAACTAACTCTTAACCCATGGATTTCATAGTAATTTTCAACATTTCAAGTAATGTTAACAAAATAGGTATTGAAAATTTTTTAACTTGTAGGCTAGTTTAAGTTTTTTATAGGCTCGGAACCACCGTTTTCATGGTAAAAATAAACTCTGAAATGTTTTGCGTGTGAACTTTAAACATCTGTTAATAAGAATTTTAAAAAAAACTATTTTGAAAGTACATATTATATGTTGATGAAACAATTAGTATTCGTTTTGGATGACTGGCAAAAATGCATAAGAAAACTGAGCGTCTAGAAAAAACAAAAGGTTATTCCTTAGTTTGAGTTTGAGGACACTGTAAAATAAAGCGTATATTTGTGAATGGAAATTAATTCGTGTCAAAATAGTTTCAACGGATTTTGATTAAATTTTATAAAAAAATTAAAATGATACGTACCTACATTAAACAAAATATTTCTGACGGATAAAGGAAATATTTTTTTAACGGAAAGTATTTGAGTATTTGATGAAAAAATTAGTACAATTTTTTCATTCCAAAAAAGAATGCACTAACCTTTTCGATTCTATGTTTATGTCCCACGTTGTAGTGGCAGTCATGTCAGATTGGTATTGGTACACCACTGGTTCTGGGCTTAATCGCTATTTTTTGGTATACCTCTTTTGAGGAAGTGACAAGCCCCTCAAGGTTAAGGGATATCAAAAAAATTCATCTACAATATTTTCGTTTATTGTTGGCACACATTTCTCATCTTGCTGACTACATTTTGTAGTTTTCGTTTGCATATATACAAAGACTCTTACTAAGCGATGTAGGTACTGCCAACAATGTAACGGATTGCTATATAAGAAGCAAAATGTGGCAACATCAGTGTGGAAATGCAAAATTTGACATTTACATCCTAAAATTTGACATTCTTAACTATAATCATACTGAGGACTTTATGTCATAATAATGCTATTTGTTTTACTTTGAGTTATCGGAAATATTCAACTTGATCAAAAAATGGAATAGGTATTGGAAAACGTTCGACCAGTTTTTAAAAGTTTATTTTGAAATTCGGCTGAGCTGGTAATTAATAGGTAACATTCATGAAAAAAAATCAATTCACCCGTTTTCAAAATATTTCAAAACCAAATGTTCTTTAAGAAAATTATTAAAAATCAAAAAAAACTTTTACGCACGAAGTACTTCGAAGCAAAATTTGTATTTCGAGGTTTTGAAATACAAATTTTTAAATGCGAGATTTTAAGAACGAGAATATTTATTTTAGCATTTCTATCTAAGGCCAGTTATATCGATCAGTAAAACGCATCAGTAAACATTTACTTTTGTAGTATTTAATATGTTTGAATGCGTTTTGAAACAAAAAATATATACCAATCGGTGACGAATAACATAAATTAATAAAATTATTTAAAAAAAAATATTGATTCTGTAATGTATTTTTTACGGAAAACCAATAATTAGATTTTACTGACAAAAACTCATTTTACGTATCAGCTGATTGTCATGTCACACAAAATGAAACAATAATTCATTCTAGTTTCTTACTGTTTCGTTCATCCGGCAACAAATTAAAGATGCATTTGTTTCCAGAAAGATGAAGAAAAAGACAGGATGTGTTGCTATTATGATTTTTTAACTGACAAAATTTTACTGATCGCTATAAATAACCATCAGTAAAAAAGCTCCTAATTCATTTGTTTTCGATTTTTACTGATGCGTTTTACTGGTCGTTATAACTGACGCCTAAGATCTTTAATATACCAACAAACGAAGCATTGATATATTTGTTAATATTGCCAGTCTAATTCTCTATTAAAAAGTTGGTCCTATAACACTACCTTATGTAAGTTGTCTATCTTTTTTAATATTGACTTCACCTTTAATAAATAAATAAGAATATTTCTTCAAAAACAAATTCTCGTGCTGAAATGAATTAAAATGCACTTCGCATTTCTTCAAATTAGCTATCTCAAGAGCAATAATTTCTTTTACCATAAAAGGAAGTATGTCTACAAAACAAAATAAAAATGATAAGATTCCTGAGGAATGTGCGCAAACACAATCAATCTAATTAAACTGAAATTAATGTACCTTTATTTTATTTTTTCTTCAGCAGGTATTGTGTATGACGCAAACATACTTTTGTTTCAATTTGATTTAAAAAAATGTATTAACTCTCATTTAAATGATAAAACTCATAAATTATAAGAAAAAAAACAACAACCCCCAGCTGTTTCGTTTTGCACGAGTTGTATCTTGTATCTATAAATTCAACTAAATGATGAACCATTTTCATTTACATAAAAATTCCTGTTTTCCATTGATTAAGCATTAAATTATTTGCTAAAGAACAAGTTCCATTTTTTTAAGAATAGACTATTCAATAAAAAAATGGAATATAAGGAAATCTTTAGCCAATTTAAACTAGCGATTCATTATTTTGGGTGACATTTAACAACAATTTGCACCTTGTTAAATTAAAAATAAATAAGCTTTTATGTTTTTTTTTTCGTTTCTTATTCATAAGGCACTCTTAAGTGATTTAGGTGATTTGTTCTCGTTTAATGATGGTTTTAAATTAAAAATTAAAAAAGCTTTGTTTCCTTTTGCTTGACTTTATTTTGAAATATTAAAAATAAAAATGGAAAACTAGTTTTTTTTTGTTTTAAATTATTCTTATAAAAATAAAACAAATTATTTTAAACCCGAAAGATGGTGTTTCGTACAGGCTTTTATAGCAAAATTTTAGTTTTCCTGGTTCATTAGTTTTGTATTGAATTTTTTTACAACTTATATTATTTTATGTAGAAACAATCAGAAATGTTCTTTTGTTCAGTTTAATTTGTTGTTTGTTTTAAATGAAAAGGGCTCAGGCTCAGAGGTTCTTTGCTTTTGTTGATAGTATAGGACTGAAACATTATGTTTTTCCCCTTCAATTTTGATGTAATTCTCAAGGTGAATTTCAATAGAGGGTGGTTACTGGATCTTATCTAGTGTTTTTCAAGTTATCTTTTCACCAAACTTCCGTATTTAATTTTGTGTTGAATGTTTTTTGTATTTTCTTATCTACATTTTTTCTTTATAAAAAAATTTTTCTAATAGTGAATTAATGCACTGATAACAAAAAATGAAACAAAAAAATATCAACGTTTACATCCGATACCTTCGACTTATTGTTTTTAAATTGACTCATAAAAAACCAATAAAACTTAAAGTGGTATTGAAACAGCTGTAGTTGGAGCTACCTGTTTTGAATAACACGACATTATTTATTCAAACAATAGATACGAAAGAAATGATTTTTTAATATTAACCAATTAAAATTTGAGATATCGTCATTTCTGTTTTGGTGAAAATTCAAATTAAAAAACAAATCGAACAGCTTGTTGAAAATTCCAAAATATGTTTGGAATGATATCAAGGGTTAAAATAGAAATTAAAAACAAAAAACAAAAATGTATTTGTTTTAAGAATGGAATATTTGTTGAGCAAAACAAAAAGGTGAAGGCTGATAAGCAATTAAATAGTCATACTCTGACGGTTTTAACGAAAAGGCAGACTCTGTCTACGTATTAATAAAAGTACAAACAAAATAATGCTTGGACTAGCAGTTTTGAAAAAAATATGCTTTCCTTAATGAAAGGAGACTAGAAATTAAATGATGAACTGTGAACTTTAGAAAAAACTGTAAGCGAATTAGAAAAACAAAACATGCCGGTAGGGAAAAAGACAAGCAGAAATTATTTTTATTGAGTTTGAATAATTTCTAATGCCAGGCCAACAATGTTTTTCGATGAAATTTGTACCAGGTTTAAGAAGCTTACACTTAGAAACTACCATTATCTATATGCATTTCCCTGACTTTCCAAAAAGAGTTCTTCAAGGCAGTCATATTGGGCCACTATTATTTATTGGTTCTATAAACTACTGTGTGCAACTTTGATATCAGAAAAATTAAGGTCCTAACAATCTTTTTCAATTTTTGTCAAGAAACTGCAGCAGTAGTACGTAGCGATGTCAAAGTATAAATGTCAAAAAAAAAATAGCACACTAAGCAGCATACACGAATACAATGTGTAGCACTGAACTCAAAAAAATCATGTCTGCCATGTTGGTTTGTTATTGTTTTCCAGCGCACACGTTCATGAAATTGGAGTCGAGTCGAGTCGACTTGTACTTCAGCTACTCTATGTGCTGCAGCTGCTACTTCACATTTTAGCCGTGCAATACGGTTTGCGTACATTTATCTTTGACAGTGCTATAAACTACTGCTGCAGCTACACCATTGTGTTCAGCCAGTTAACCATAACAAATTAAGTAGATCTGTACATGGTCTGCATACCTTCACATGAGTTTTGCAATGCTTGAGAATTGAGAACCAGATACCAGAGTAAAGTCGTAGTTAAATAATGTTAAAAGAATTGGTCCCAAAATTGATCCCTGTAGAACGCGAAAACTGCCTGAGCTCTATGGTTAAGATATTCTTCAATCAAAAGCTTCAAGAATATGAGCTCAAAGTCTTGCATGTTAAACAATATCAAACGATTGTCAAAAGTCCAATAAAACCAATGTTGTTACACAGTCGTTATTTAGTTAAAAAAAAAAAAAGTCTTTTTTCGATAGGGTGTGTTGGGGGTTTTAAAAAAAACGAAATAACCTTAGGTCTCAACGAACAGAGGAAGTTTGTATTAATTCTTTTTGGTGTTTGTTCACAATCTCCAAGGGCTGCGGTTAATGTTCCAAAGGGCCATGTATGCCCTAAAAGGTGGGGTTAAAGACATTTATTGTTCTTATACATGTATGTATGTTAATTTTTATGAAACTTAGTTAAACAAATACACAATTTTGTCACGCCTTTAATTCATCCATATGAATGCAGGCCCCGACTCCGCTTCCTAGTTTTTCAGGGTTACTCCCGCTAGTGAGGAAGATCACAGATCAGCAAATTGTAGATCCGTTTCATACCTGCAGACTCACAATGTCAAACGGGAACGTTTGCGAGTGTGTTAACATTTAAGCCCCGGCATCGCTTAAAGCAGACATGTCGTCTACCAATAAATTTTTTTAATTAAATTTCGTCGTTATTTATTTAATTAAGAAGATAAAAATAAAAGGTATTCAAAGCATAATATTTCAAAATCCAATTAGTAACTTGTACTTTTTATCTTAACTGTCATATTCATTTAATTTAAACACCTGGAGTTCTCGAAAGAAAAAGTTATCTTACTGGTTCCGTTTGGATACAACGTCCTCTATAGATTCTCAATATACCATCTGGTCTGGGACTGATGGGATACTTTATTCAAATGACTACATAACTGTCACCATATTGTCTCCACAGTCTAATAAACTTTTTAATAGAACTAGATTGGAACAAAAGGTGTTCATTATTATAATGAATTAATTAAAGCGTCGCTAAAAAGATTAGCCAACCAGTTTAACCTTCAAAATATTAAATTGTAAGTTTCAATATTTATTCTTATTTTGTTTATAAACAAAAAGAAACATGACATCATTTTGCAAAAAAAGAAGGTTTACAAACAAAATCTACGGTATCATTTTTCATATACAATTTTAAAAAAAAGTTATAGGGTCAAAGTAAGATTTAAGTTGTTATTTAATAAAAAAAAAAAAAAACCTACATTTTTATTACAAAAATTACACGATTCTGATTAAAAACAAAAATGATACGACCTAGTTACTTGTTATTTAACTTTTTCCCCGATAAGGTGTCCTAGTTGAAAAGTACATGAATATAAAAATTCCTTTTTAATCTTATCTTGAAAAAATTGTAAAACAAATTATAGGTTAACATAAAATAAATATTATAAACGAAAACACTGTTTAATTATTTAAAAATCCTGCTCTCTTGTAGCAGATAAAGGTTTAAAGGTTCATCCATTTAAGTCAAGAAATAAACCTTCAATTTCTTTGATCAGAACTACCTACATCTAATCTGGGAGTGTAGACAAGGAACAAACCTATTGTTTAAAAAAATGTAACGGCTTTTTATGATGGATATATTTCTAAGCATAAACAAACGGGGTTTTATTTTCAAAATCATATTGAATTTTTTTTTTCTATTTGAGGCAAAATATGTTATTTTAAAAGTAAAACTTATTTCTTTTTCCAGTTAACTTAAACCAACTTAAAATTTGAGAAACATGAATCTCAAATGGCAGCATATACCGTCACAAATCCTTGTGACGGCCATCCTAATCGCTGTGATAGCTGCAAACGATTACAGAGAAGATTTGCGGCAAGATTTCCCAGGACAATATTGTGCGCAACAAAATCGCTGCTGTAACAACCGGCAGGATAATTGCTCAGTTCCTATTTCTAGTAAGTTTAAAGAGACATGATTTTTTTATACCTACAACAAGCAAGTCCTTATACCCTTTAATTGTACCTATTTTTATTACACTTACCTCTCCAGATACCCTCTGCTATTGTGATCAATTTTGTAATTGGAGTCCTGGCGACTGCTGTCCGGATTATAAGCCATTCTGTCTTAATCAACCAGATCCAGTTATATCATGTGTTCATAACAAACGAATGATGAAGCCTTTAAGTACTGTCAAGGATAACTGCAATGTATGCAAATGCCAGTTAGATGGTCGAGTTGTATGCGAACAGGATCTCTGCCTGACAGACGATGATCTCATTTACAATGTCAATTCGATTCAGGATCTTGGCTGGCAAGCAAAGAAATACGATGAATTCTGGGGAAGGAAGTACAAGGAAGGATTGACATTGCGTTTAGGTATATATTAACTTGAGAGCGACGTCATTAAAAAAGGATCTTCTTTAATTGAAAAAATAAATTCTTTAGGTACATTGGAACCATTATATCGAGTTAAAGCCATGACAAGAATATCAAGCCATCAAATGAATCTGCCAAGATCATTCAATTCTGTTGACAAGTGGTCGAATTATATTTCCGATGTTCCAGATCAGGGTTAGTAATCTAATAACTTTGACTTTGGCCATAAAAACTATATCTAAGAGATGATCCTTTAATTTAGGTTGGTGCGGTTCATCTTGGGTTATTTCGACAACTTCTGTTGCATCCGATCGTTATGCGATCCAATCTCAAGGTAAGGAAGTCGTTAATCTATCGCCACAAAATATTCTTTCGTGTACCAGAAGACAACGTGGTTGTGACGGAGGACATTTGGATGCTGCCTGGAGATACTTGCATAAACAAGGGTGAGTACCTGTGTACTTTTCAGTATGAACAGTATCAAAAGAAAAGAATTTTGAAAATACCGCCAAAAAGCGCAGTTGGAAGATAAAACGGCACCTTGAGGTATCCCACTTTTATTGATATAATCAATTTTAATGTTGGTATTTTTTGGTAATAATAAGCCGACGTCATAAATCAACTAGTAGAATGGTACCTAGGTACCCGTTAACATTTAAGAGCTGTCAAAAGATATCTTTTTCTACACTAACAAAACTATCGGAAGATAGACAATGTCTAGGTAATTATCAGAACAACTGTCAATTGTTCGTCCACGCCTAGCCGTCTTGTTAATGCTTGCGAAAGTGAACGAAACGAAGGTGGCCTCATCTATTTGGATGGATCTTGTCTATATCATACAAATTGTTAGCCTTGTTCACTGAGCCCTGTAGTAAATGCAAAGCGTTTTTCAGAAATCCTGACCCCACCTTTTCGAGGCTTTTATGTTTGTGTACATACTGGTCAACCCTCATAAAAGTCAACGAAGAATGTGACAGTTTTGGAAATTTTTGGTGAAGACCTTGGGATGAAATAAATTTCCTTGACATCTTAAAGAATTCAAAAATCACGTTAGGATTACCATAACTGTGATTGGGGATTCACCAAATTCATAAAAATATTCCGCAAGGGAAACCATCCATTTTTTGTAGTAAATGTCAAATTAGCAAGAGAATTATTGACAAATACAGTACTTGGAAGTTGAAACTTCCCACAAAAGCACTAAAGAAAATTAAAATTGTAACTTATCGATAGATAAGTCCACAAAAAGAACAATTAACTGACAGAATTCAGCCCTTTGCGGTATATCTGTCAAAAATTATAACTTCTGGGCATGAGTTTGACGTCTGTCATTTATTTGATTTAGTGATTCTTTATTTTATTCTTCACATTTCATAATCAAAAACCAATTTGTTTTTACAGTGTTGTCGATGAAACTTGCTATCCCTACACTGCCGAAAGAACTGCCTGCAAAATTCGTCACAACAAATCCCTCCGTGCTGCCGGTTGCCGTCCATTATTTAACTCCGATCGTGATGAATTCTACACAGTTGCTCCAGCTTATTCGATAAACAATGAAACCGATATCATGGTTGAGATTATGAATTCCGGTCCAGTTCAAGCTACAATGTTTGTCTACAGAGACTTCTTCTCTTATTCTGGAGGAGTCTATCGAAAATCAGCTGCCACTCGAGGTAGCGAGCGTGGATTCCATTCAGTGAAACTTGTCGGTTGGGGTGAGGAACGTCATGGAGACAAGTTTTGGGTAAGTTCAAGATGTCCTACTTTCAAGCAGCCATTTCATTTTCGATTTCATTTTTTTTTTAACAGATTGCTGCCAATTCATGGGGTCCATGGTGGGGAGAGCATGGTTATTTCCGCATCCTTCGTGGCAGTAATGAATGTAATATTGAGGAATATGTTTTGGCTTCATGGCCAAATGTATTCAATCATTACAAAGTGAAAAAAAATCTACCCTAAATTTCTCAATCGATATTTTAAACCACCCAAGTGACACACCTCCCGAAGGAATCTTATTTAAGTTATAAAGCGAGAAAAAATTATTAAGCGATTTTTAATACTAAAATTTATATTATTATTATCAGAAGATAAGTTCGAGTATTACCTAAGTAAATAATATTTATAAGAAATTCTTTTAATAAAAATGTGAAAAGAAATCGAATTCTACTTATTAAGGATATGTAGGCCTCTATAAACAAAAACAGATAAAAAACTACAAGATCACTACTTCTTATTTGTTAGTGTTAAAAAAATAAATGTAATTTTAATTTTTTTTTTCTTATGTGTATTTAAAATATGTATTCACTCCTAATATTAATTGAATTATGTTTATTGTGATGATATATGTTATTTTATATGTATTATTAAAATATTTAATATTTTTATTTAACTAATATTAAACAAAAATTAAAAATAAAATAAACATCAAAATGCGTTCATGTGGAAACATCGACTGCCAAAAACCTTAATTTGTTCATTTTTATTTTTAACAACATTTTTTTGTTTTCATTTTAATTTTGTTTTTATTTTTTTGCTGTCTTTTGTTAATGTTATATTGATGTTAAAAATAATTAAAACAAAAATTCAATTTAATGTAATTTCATAAGAATTTTGTAAATGTTTGTAGCTGTTAAGTCGAGTACCTTACTCATATTATATTAAAATAATAAACAAAAACAAAACAAACGATTAGTAATTGTTTCAAATATTTTATTTAACGAAGTTTACTATCACCTGGTTATTATCGGTGAGTTTTCAGAGTAAAATGTGAAATGTCCGCCCGGGCCCATAAATGATGCTGTCTTCATTTGCAAGCATGGTTGCCAAACAGTTGTCAGTTTTTTACTTTGACTGATTAGGAACTATAAAGCTTTATACATTCGAAAAAAAAAATCTAACAATCAAACATAACATTCGATGATGGGGAAGTCGAAAAAACTTGGTCGAACTATTCTGTGTCTGTCTAAATAGTTAGTTATGTTTTATGTTTAAACGGCTGAACCGATTTGCTTCAAACTTGGTACACAGTATTAAATTAATATATTAGATATGACGTCCTAGAGGAGTTTTTGGAATTAGACTACTACGATTTTGATAAAACTTTCTGGATGGTGTTTTATGTTTTCGTTGGAATAGATTTTCCAGGAAAAGTCTTTGAAGAGTACCTCCCATATGACCGGCTTTTTGAAATCAGGTTTTCTCGTAGGTCACTTAATGGATTTTGATGAAATATTTTTTTTTTAATTTTTGATTTTTCAAAACTTGTTTTTATGAATTTTAAAATTTTAGTTTTCTGATAAAAATTACAAACTTCTAGATGTTCGCTTACTAAAAAAAAATGTTTCCTCAAAATTCAAAACAGTAAAAGAAATCAAAATAGGGTTAGGTAATTCATTTTTCCAAAAAACGTTTTAACTAGTGATTTTTAAATGATTTCTCACTTTTTTCAACAACTCCAACTCTAAGACCACTGTCACACATTATAGCAAGTTCGTTATTTTCTTCCAAGCTATGAGTTTGAAAATCAAATTTTAAATGGCAGGTACCATTTCTTTTGAATCTAGAGTGAATATAAAAAATTATCCCGGAGGCTATGAAACAAATACCTTCCTATACTGAGTAAAAACTTTCAGCCAATCCAATAAGGCTGCATAGGAGCGTTTATTTGACGTTTGTTGTATAACGGGTGTTATCAGATTCTTCACTGAAGGGCTCGACCTCTTCTTTTAGCAAAAAGAAAATGGCTACCATAAATTTTTCGAAACTCGCGAAGTTTTGCTCGAATAGGAGAACATCACCTTTTGTGCATGTTGTTTTTATTACTCTATGTTAATTTGGCAAAACAAACTTAATGAATGACAGCCGATTTGACAGATATAATTTCAACAATATGGCCGCAATCACTTGTCAGAGTTTGGGAATCCAACCCTTTAAAAGTAGGTATTGCTTGACAGCGAACGTGACTTTGAAAGTATTCGTTACTGAACTCGAACCAACAAAAATCCTACAATAATATCTCTTACAGGGTGGATTAAATTGAATACAGCATTTCCTTACTAGAGCGAACTAAGAATTGTTAAAAGAAAAGTCTCGGGGCGAAATCAGGTTTAACTCCAGTTTTCGACGAACATAGCTAATGATTTTTTATTTCACGTTTTGAGTTGGTCCAGTTCGCACTTCCTACGTCAAGGAGCATCCAAAAGTCTTCTTTAACCGTTATTTTGAATCAAAAGTAACTCTTCTGAGAAGTTTCTTCTCTCTAGAAGCACAAAAACATACATAATTTTGAACTCAAATGTCCGCCACAGAATGTACCCGTCTTTTCACACCAAAGAGTGTCACCGGTTTCACCTGCTTCGATAGGATTGACTTATGTATTTGAATACAATCACTGTTGATTGCCAAAGCCAAATGAAAACAAGAAAAATAGTTAAAGTCCTTTTTAACATGAAAAAGGCTGTACACACCTATTTAGGGAAAACTGGTCGGTGCGAATGGACACTGTATTTGCTTGTTTTATTTGTTAAATTTAACATGGTCCTTATGATTAACTCGAGGAACACTTCTGCTTAATTTTGACGCAGTGTCCATTCGTTTTACTCGTTCTTTGTATTGCGTTTGAACATGAAAGAGCCCTACACAGCACTTTCCATTGGAGGAAAAGAAGCTTCCAGAAGTCTTCTGAAACCGTTCAATAAGTAACGATTCTCAGAATATAATTTTGCTTCTCGTTTTGAAGTCAGAAATCAGAATCCAATCAAGAAGCACAATACAAATATAACTCAAAATGTCAGCCACATGTTATGTTGGATTACGTTGACATAAATGGGACATATATATATGTATATTGAATACGAAGAACGATTCAAAATCCCTTTGTACTTCGAATCAGGCTGCGCACACCAGTTTGACCTACTAGTGCGTGCACCAGATTCGCACTTTATCTTTGTTTGTTGAGCCCTGAATTCGCCTTGGGGTCGCTAAAACTCGAAAACGAAAAACCTCAACTCACCATAACTAGGAAATTTCCATGTTTTTGAAACCTGTGGTCGCCATAAAGTCACCGTTAAAGGCTGAATTATAATAGTCGGAACGGCAGGCGCACGTCCGTAAAAATGTGCGAGAACAAGCAATTCGTATCTCACGTCCGAAATAGAGGATTGCTCCGTTTCGTCAAGTTTCGATCAGTTTAGTTTACGGACGTAAATTTGCATCTAACTGTGAATGGATATGAGAGTGAAGGTCCAACCATAATACGCGAAAGAAAAAGTAAGCAAGTGTTAAAACGAACGAAGTTTCCTTCCGATTTGTAAAGTACATCATTTGCCCATAATAGCCTTTAAAAATAAGAAGAAAGAAAGAAGAAGAAAACCCTTTAGAAAAGAAGGAATGTCAGATTTCGTACGTAATGTACGAGTACGACTCAAAGCGTACATTACGTACGAAAACGCAAGTGAACGAAACTTGCCGAAACTGAACAAAAAGTCATTTCGGGTTGGGTATACAAATCACATGCATTTCTACTGTTTCGTAAGTCAACGTACGTACCATTCTTCAATTATGGTTAGCCCTTTAACTGTGATTGGATCATATGAGAGTGAGTGGGAGAGTGAGCGAGGTATGCTGACTTTGTGTGATTTTACAGCAGAGAGAATATATGATTTTTTTTATGTACATATGTCCTCTCTGCTTCACAGTCATCTTATTGTTCAGAGGAATATACATGTTTTGTTCCGAGGCAATCCGTTTCATTATGGGTAGCGTGTTCATTTCATAGGTTGGACGGCAACGTTTCGTTCGATTTTGACACTAGCTTCCGTTTGCTTCCGACTATTATACAGGGTGAGCCGAAAGAAATCACCCTATTGGAAGATGCTCTCATTCTTGCAAATGGCCGACAATGTCAAATCTGTTTTGAAATAAATGTGGACTAGACAGATGCAGAATACAAGTGAACAAGCCACGGAGCGATACATGAACCGACATGAACCGATATTCTGAAGGCGGCGTTCCCGGCTCCCGGGTCGCCCCATCTCTCGTTTTGGCGATTTGCACTGGCCTGCAAGATCGTTTCAGAATTTTTTGTTTTGGGGTTTTTTGAAGTCCCGTGTTTACGTGGACAAGCCCGAGACTCTGGAAGCCCTCAAGGACAACATTCGACACGAGTGCGAGAATCTGTCGCCCGAAGTTCTCGCTGAAGTGATGAAAAATGCCATAAAACGAGCAATCAATTGTGACGGCGGCTATTTGGCCGATATCATCTTCTCGACTTGACCAATACAATTCTAAAGGTTAAAATAAACATAATCAAAAAACAGAATCGAAGTTTTTCATTTAGAAAAAAAAAAAGAGAACCAAACAACATCGGATGGATGACTTCTTTTGGCCCACCCTGTAGTTTAGCCTTGTCGATCTATGTTTATCTGGGGAGTGTTGAGGTAACGAATCAACTGTTGAAGTGACTTTAGCTGTCAAGCATTTCTTGTGTTTTTTCTGCTGTATTTGATTTTTCATGTCTTTTTTTCGAAAAAAAAGTAAAAGAAATACATATAAGTTAATGCATTTTTATGAAAGTAAATACAAATCGAACAAATAAAGCAAAAGGGAAACTTTTGATTTTGTGCGTTTTGTGAAAAATATATACAATCAGCAGCATTAATGCGTTTTTTGAAAACTGAAAAAACCAGGTTATTTTGACAACACATGGAGCTGTCAAAAAAACCTGGGGCGACCCTGGGTAAAGTTCAACAAACAAAGCTAGTGTCTTCATTGAACAAACCTATTAAAGTAATATAGGTAGTTCCTCATATTTAAATGAAAATCACAATTTTACCAAGTTTTAACGATCGTGTTTTATTCTTTTCTTTTTAATTTCTTTATAATATTGTTCTGTTTGTTTTTTTTTGTTTTTCACTTTATAAGTCAGTTAGTTATACAATATGTAAATACTATAATTTCAAGAATGTGTTTCTTCAAACTTAAAAATAGATTTCTTTTTTTTTATTTTGTTTAATAAATTGTTTAAGGATTTTGGAATATAATAAACTTTTGCAGTAGTTTTTCACTTTTTCAAAAATATTTGCAAAAAAAAAAATTAAACAAATAAAAATATAATAATTAAAATAACTTTTGCTGAGAATAAATGTTGAAGAAAATTGGGGACAGAAAAGAAAAGTAGGGAGAGAGAGTTAGAGAGGAGAAGGGTAGAATAGAGATAGATGTTTCTCTGTAAGGGGGGCAGGCAATAATAAAATATAATAATAAAATAATAATAAACTAATTTATAGAAATGCCAGCAAAAGATACTTCTAGTCCGGCGTCATTTGATTCTATGCGGCTTTTTATGTGAGCCAACGTATTTTTGTAGTGCATCTCGATTTGTTTTGTTTCTTCGCTTGGTTCCAGATTGGGCAGTTCTTCATTGACCTTTGCTATTAACTGGGGGAGGGAGTAGGAGTTAATGAAATTATCGCGCTTAAAAAAATGTTTAAAAATAACTTACTTGATTAAGCATAGCGACTGTGATAAGTGAGTTCCCGCGTTCAAAATAGAAAAGGTAGTGATTGAGGAGCTCTACATATAATTGAACCTGTACTCCAGTATCTAGGCACTGAGACGCGATGCGGGCACCCTTTTTCAGGCACTCCAGTGTGCGCTTTTCGTCACGCATTTCCTCTCCATTTTTCCTACAAAAAAATGAAAAATGAATTCAATCCTTTATAAGAATTTAATTTCTTTTTGTCAACTCACTTTCCACTCCAGAACAGACTGGCACACGACACCACACCCCTGCACTGATCGGGCTTTTTGAGTAATTTTGACGCAGCCAGAGCACAATTCGTCCGCAGAGGCTCAGCGTTCTCCTCATCGAAGCAAGTCATCTGCTCGAAGGTGGACATTATGAGTGTTATGGCCGCCAATTGCGACTTAGAGTCCGAAATCTCATCCTCGTAGAGGGAAAATGCTTGTGTCATGAAGTCATAGGCAACTGTTTCGTGATTCGAATAGCCAATCTCGCCAATCACTAACGCTCCTTGCAAATACAACCTAAGAGCGAGCTCTGGCAAGTCAGCCTTAGCAAGAACTGCAATGGTACTATGACAATATTGCAGAATTTTTTGACACTTCTTATCCCAGTTCTCGTCCTCTTCGGCGATGTTTTTATATTTGTAAGCCAATTGATAGGCGGAGAACATCAATGGTGGAAGCACGTGCTTTATTCTCTGCGGTCCACCCACACCCAGATGTTTTCTGGCACTCTGTAGGATCTTGTATTGCATGTCAGGATCTTCAGATTTCATCAGGTGAACAAATCTACAAACAAAAATTCCACTCTTTCACTCATTCAGAAAAAAAAATGTAAGTGTTCCTACCTCGCTACGATTCCTTGCTCCTCGGCAAACTCTTCAGGATCGTATTTTTCTTCAACATTCACATTTGAACCGTCTTCATCCTTCACTAAAGGCGCAATCATTGTTAGGACTTTGTCGGCTTCATCGGCAGTTGGAACAAGCGTCTCGTTTTCCAGAATATTCATTATAAGGTACAATGCCAGAGATTTGCGAGAAGTGTAATCGAACCTCTCGAGCAATGGACAAAAGTTACTTAACTGAATGATGGTTAGGACGTTGTTGTAGAAATCGATACAAATACGAAGAAGACGCGATAGTTCCTGATTCACCGTCAACAAATGAGAAATGCTAAAAGAAAGATAAAATTCAGACTTTCCTCACTTTCATGCGTTACCTCGCGCACTCCTTAACTTACTTATTCATGTTCATTCGTTCAAGAATTTGAGTTGTAGTTTCTAGAACTTTATCAACATAATCCACACGATCCTGATAGACTTTTTGGGCGAGGCTTAGCAGAGCAACTTGCAACGAAATTGTGTCTTCTAAGGGCATATCGGTTCGTGTCTGAACAATGTTGGCCACCTGCACACTGAACACTTCAAATAGTTCCACTTCTGCAGGGATAGCTGAACCAGCTTCAGATGGCTACAAAAATAAGAGAACAAATCAACAACATAATCTTCACTCACGCCTTCCATCCAACAACGCAACGTACCTTTGCATTTCTTTGATTGTATGCAGCCAGTCTATCGATCAGAGAAATAATTATATTCTTAACATTCACACCCGTCTCTAGCTGGGCACAGGACTTCAAAAATGGATCCAAAGTCTGTAGATGGAATTCATCGGGAAACACTTGAATGATGCACTCCATCAGGTATTCCTGGGCAATTGCATCTCGGCAACTGACAACTTGCTCCAGGATGCCAGGCAAAATTAATCGTTGATAGGTTTCTAACGAAGCCGATTCCAATTGCGACAAGCGCACCAAGTTGGTTCCAACTAAGATCTTTAGTTCTTCACGCTCCTTTTCTCGGCGTGTTTTTTCACTGGAATGGCCTTGATGCTGCATCCGCACCCACAACTTATTCATTTCGGCAAAGTTCATCAGCACAAACTCAATGGCATCGAACACATTGCCTTCGTTCTCGTCTTCGGCGACCACAACGTCTGGGAGGATGTTGCGTGTGCACTGCAGAAGGTAGTTGCGTAGAAAAAGTCCACGCAGAGGATGTTGAACTCCACGACACATCTCAACCAAGTCCTTGAGGATGCTACGCTTGAGGGCTGCATTGCTTTTTATATAGACCAGACCCACTGTGATCAGGAGATACAGACGTGGTACTATGTTGGCTGAGTACTGGACAATCTCGTACAAATCTGTGGTACTGCGATTCTTCTGGAAATCATCGATCAGATATATTTCAAGGTGACACAGTTCATCTGTGATGGCCATATCTGCATTGAAGACGTTCATATTGAGCATTAAGTTTGTTTGTTTTTTTTAATTTTTTCGGTACTTACACAACTCATAGTAACTCTTTGGTGATAACTGTGAAGTTCTCAGTTCAGTTAACATTGTGCTGGCGCATTTGATGGATTCCATCAGGCGGTTTTTGTCGAAGAAGTGTTTCATTTGAAACGCTTGCTTCCGGACATTACCAATGATCTCGCTAAGGAGTTTTTCTTGTTCATCCAAACCATTCGGCATGGTCTGTAAGTAATTAGGAGAAGATTTTGGACACAATAAATGCAATGTTGACAAGTTTTTGGAACAAAAAACACATAAAACGAATAACTCAAACATTTAAATACAAAGATACATTTTTAGCACACCCTGATTGTTTGGAATTTGCACAAATTTTGTGATAAGACTGCCTTACTTCATGATTATTTAAATTTGTTAGTGCAATTCTGAGGCAAACAAGCACGGAGTATGTAAATTATGTATGAAACGAACACGAGCAGTTGTTAAAACAGTAGAAATAGTGTTTTCAGTTGACGATTTTATTGAAAATGATTTACTTATGAATTTGTATCTTGTTTATGCTTCAGGAATTTTTTTTAGATGTGTTTAGGACGAGCCAAGAGAAAGAAGTTTTGGAAAAACGTATGATTTACAACGAAAGCTTGGAGGTGGGAAGGACCTTTCTTATCCTCGGCTTTACTACTTTTAACGACATCAGATTCGATATCAAACTATGGATCACTCTGTCTTTGTCTTTTTGAGCTAAGAAAAGCATTATCGGTAGGTATGGGTGAATAGAGTAAGGCGAAGAAGATCTTACAAGAAGCTTATGGTTCTGTACGGAGATATGGATCCATCTAGATAGTATTTGGGGGCCCCAAGTGAACAACAATGAGCAACGAGCTTCAACTACCATGGTAGTTAGCAGGATGGGAAGGTCGTTTTATCATCGGTGCATACAGATGGGTTCAAAATGTGAATAGCAGTGATCTCTCAATTAACAAACAATTTTTTTTTTTGCAATTGAAAAGAAACTGGAATCGTACCTCTGACAGCAACACCAAGTTCAATAGAGAAGCGCACATGAGCACGAAAAGGACCAATGTGTTTATGCAGTTGAAAGGAATGCGAAAAGCATTCTACAGTGAACATTGGGTTCATAGAAAAAAAGGAAGATCACGAAAAGTGAAAGTTTTGAAAGACAAAAACATCTTAATGTAAAAATTCTCAAAAATTGGTTCGAGATAATCTTGGCTCAGATATATGAAAGGTAGAGTAGCCCTAATGGATGATGACAAACAATAATACTGTTCAGTGTTTACCCAGTGTGGAGCAGTAAAGAATACTATATCATGTAAAGTAAAGCCACTGGACCTAATAATTTGTTAAGCAGCTGCAAGCCACTGTTTCTTTCCTGCCCAGCCAAAAAATTTATTGGGCTAGAGTCAGCAAAAGCGTATTGAAATGCGAGCTTACACTAGCACCAGCTGCAAAAATCTTACCTGAAATTAACTACGCAAAATCAATAAGAAAACTGGGAATCCTGAATCTTCATTAATTGATTATAAAATTGAACATGGTCCTAGAAACTACAATGATTGGCGTAATGCTAAACAATTTTGACCGTCGCCGTCGCTACTGAACTATCATCTTCAAGAACAGACATCAGGAACACACGAATATGCAAATAAAGGTCTCTGCTTTGTGTGAAATAAGTTTTAAAAAGCTGTCTCGTTTTTCACAATTTTAGGTATCGCAATAACTTTTGAAATGCAGAATGGAACGGGGGAAGTGAGGGCGAGGTCAGTTTGATTCGCGAATCCTTTCCAAATTGAAAATTAATTATATTCTAATTGCCATCACCATCAACCTTAATGACGGAGTTGCGCCACTTGACGATGTAGTAAATCGTGCAGTTGCCGATAAAGAGGATAACAAAAGGAAGTTCTTATTAAAGCTGGGACCACACTTGAGATTCCCACTCTTGGATTTTTCAAGACACTCAGGTAGCGGCTAAATTGCGAGCATGTCTTGGATAGCCCATAAGTGAGTTTATTGCTGTTTGAGACGTCGCAGGAACACAATATTAGGGAAAGCTTGATAGGCTTAGTCATTTTGTTTAACATTTTGCAACTGCAAGAGTCGAGGAGGTCGAAAAGTTTAACTACGTCCGTAGTATGTTAGGGGCTAATGATGATGTGGCCTTAGACGTTATAAGCAGAATAAGCAATGCTCACGCTGTCATCGATATCATGTCTCCAGTTTATAATTACAGTAAAATCTCCTTACCCATAAAGTTAAGATTTTTCGAAATCAATGTTAAATGAACGAAGAAATTGCAAACTTCCTTAAATTGTTGCCTGTGGTGCATCCTAAAGATCAGTTGGCCAAGAATTCTATCCCGCGAAAACTGTGGCATATCGGTTGAAAGCTATGGCGTATAGAACAACCCCAGAGCTGTTGGAAGTGGGATTCCACTGAGGAAGCCTACAAGGTAGAAATCAGCTGTCTTAAGAGAAGAAAAGAAAATGTGGGCACTGATGGTGTATCTATATTCAGGCCGTAGAGATTTAGATTTGCGACTCAATGATAATGATGAAGTCAATTGTTGTTTTAAAAGAGGCAGAGCAGCATCCGCTGGAAGTCGCTAACAAGGATTCTAGTCATTTCGGATTTGTATTCATGGTAGTCAAAGTGATGACAGCTAAATTGGCATGCAAATTGAGGATTAAGGAAGTCAAACTGTAATGAATTCTCCGCAAAGTCACACAATCAGTGAGAAGCCTGCATACAGCTCCACAATCAGTTATCAAAAGAAAAATTTGATGAGCTCATAACTCCAAGAACAAGAACTCTGGTAGTGTGATTCACTGAATTTCGATTAGTCTGATAACGAAGCTTAAGAACCCAGAATGAATTGACAGCCAATATTCCTCCGAGTTTAAACTATGCAGTTGAACATTGCTTTCTGATTTGACATTTTTAAGTTTTGAAACCTTAAAAAAAAGAAACAGGTCAAGCTCCCAATTGGTGACGTTACGATGACGAATTTCTGCATCTGTATATCTAGACCAGGTGTACCTACTACCTACCCTGTTAAAATTGCCAGTTTAATAGGTCGACCTACTGCTTCGTGACCAAGATAACTTTTTGAATAAATTAAAACTTTAAAACAAGTCTTCAATCTATTTTATTCTAGAAAACAAACATTCACATCACCTATTTTTACCTATAGTTGCGTAACCTTCCCTTCAATTGACATGTTCCTGTCAAAACAATCCCAATGACCGAACTATTCAATCCCCCTGATGCCATTACAAAAATGTCACTTCATGACGAAACTTCTGCACTTCCACCTCAATGAATGATAATTATTGTTAATTATTATCATTCAGTCTCAGTAGATAGGTAGGCTGTTGCTGTTAGTTAGGTAGGTACCTATCGCAATACTCCAGCTACACTAACTGGCGGCTGACTAATCGGAGTCATCGGCCAGGCCAAATGCTAAACAACCTGTTTTTTTTTAGGTACGAGTAGGTATTTTTATTAGTTTTTTTTATTATTAATGACAATCAATGAATGAGCGATATTTTCACAACACACAACTCTTTTTACTTGTTTCAATTACATTGCACTTGAAATGCCCTCACTCTATTCAATTTAGATGGAAACATGATGAAGATGGAACTGACCTTTGTTAGATAAAAATGAACATACATAGTATATTAAGGGGTGTCTCTTGATCACATTTTTAACATAAACAATACGAGCTATTGGACAACGACAAAACGACATTAAACATTTATTAAGCTTAGTTGAGTTGGTGGAACAATTCAGGACAGTTTAAATGCGGCAGCAATCCCATGAACCAAGACCACCCAACTTAATATGCGAATTCCAATCCCAGACTGTGTGCGATGTGGATTGTGGAGTGGACATTTCCCTTTTATTTTTCAAGTTATAAAAGTTATATGATGGCACAAAGATTCTGCGAAAAGATTACCCTGCTTGTCGTGGTGGCGGACGAAGATGCGGCGGTCGCAAATGCAGAATTATTGGTGCTGTTGTAAGCTGGTGAAGTCCACGGGTACATTTTTTCGCCAGTTTTTCGTTTTTTCTGTTTCTGTTGGTTTTTTTTTTTACTTTCTTAACTTTTCAGAGGATCAAATGGATGGCGTTGGTTGGGTTGGGGGTTTCTGTTTCTCTTTTTTCAATGAAAGAATCCACTATTCTATGCGGGAATGCGGCTACTTGCAACACTCAAACTTACCATAGTTTTGCTAGTTCAGCAATTATCACAAAAACAATTGTAACAAATAGTTTTTTTTAAGTGTTTTTGATTGGGAATTTGAGGAGTTTCTTTATTTAATGTTAAAAAAAAAACACGATTAAATTTTTCTTTTCTTATCGGCCAGACACACAAGAGTAATTTTTTTTTCATTTGTGTGTTGGAATCGTTGGAAGAAAAATTGACGTTTTCGTGTAGAAAATCAAACTGGAAGTTTGACATAAATGACAGTGACAGAGAAAAGAAGATGACAAATGGAAAGTGGATGGAATGTGGTCTTTGATTCCACAATCCACTATTATATTGGAAGTAATTTATGTGCTGGCGGAGAGGTGGCGTGTGTGAAAAGAAGGTTGGAGTCTTTGATATTATGGTTCCCATATATGCTGAAAGTGTTGCCGCGTGAGCATTAAAAAAGAGATTTGCTGGGAAGTGCTTTTACGCAAATAAAACATGAAGTTCAATTTTCCCAGACACAACAGATCAACGCGCTCACTCTGTATTAAATATTAATGTGTGGGGTGGCTACAAAAACGTACGTAGAAATAGTTCTGAGTGTGAATGTAGTTGTGTGCTTGTCACCAGGGTTGTCCGAATTTACTACACTACATTTACTACATCATTAGCTACGCGTAGTTAATTCAATAAACTACACGCCTTATTTACTACAATTTGTTACGTTTGCTACATACACGTAGTAAATATAGGAAAAATGGAATAATTGATATAAATTTATCAAGTATCAAATTCAAGATTCGAGAATCAAGAACCTTGATTAAAGACCAACGAACAACGAGATTTAAGAATTTTTATTTGTATGTATTTTATAGTGTATGTGCATTTGTTGTACCTTATTTTTAATAGTCTTCCAAGACCAACCGATTTGCAAACTGTAAATCGTAAAAAAACTGTAAAACTGACTGCTGACAGATAATTTGACAGTTCAAACTACGTCTGCTACATAAACTAAATTTAATTACATAAACTATGTAGCAGACGTAACAAATGTAGTTTTTTCTAAAAAGTGACAGTTCGGCCAACTTTGCTTGTCACGCATCACTTCGTATATTTATAAAGGTAGTTCCACACTATCCCGCAGACACAGTGTAGTACGACATGTCAAAAAAAGTGTGAAGGAATGTGTGATGGTTTTACATTCAATCCTAAAAAAATATTTCGGATCTAAGCACATGTCAAATCGTATGAGATCTGCGCTGTCATATTCTGTTTTCAAACTATTACAAAACTATTTCATCACACATTTTTGACATGTCGTATTACACTGTGGGATAGTGTGGAACTACCTTAAACAATATAATCTAAAGATAGCAGCGCACCTATCAGACACTGATTGCAAAAGTAATTACTTCCCATTCACAGTACTGTCCCGAAAAGAAAAATTAAATGTGAACTCACTGAGCCTCGAACAGTAAAGAATAAAGGCTGAACTATAATGGACGGAACGGTGCGGATGAGCCCTCGACAGTTACTGCTAACTGAGCGAGAATTTTGTATACCTATAAAGTAGTATTCTGGAGAACACATTTGACAGTGTCTAGTGCTCCAACACTTCGTTTCGAAAAGCTTTACACAATGCTAAATGAAGACAGCAGCGGCACCTATTATATCCACTGATTGCTTCTGCTCAATTTTGACACAGTGTCATTATGATGATTAAAATGTACAAACGTACCAGTTTTAAAAGTCTTACCAATGTCAAACTGATGTGCGCCGCCCATTCGAGGTACAAACGGATTACCGCTCACTCAACTACACTGCTATGCTTCGACAGCTATAATAATAACATTTGGATTCAACAATAATATGTCACATGTAATATTACCAAAGCATTCCGCAATGCTGCATGCGAATAGACAAACTCACAAAATACTCTTCTCAGAACTATCAGAAGTGTCATTTGCTTACCAATGGAACGCTTTCAGAAGACTTCTGGATGCTTCTGGACGCTTCTTTTCCTATATTTTTAGTCAAATTACCAGTCAGCCTGTTTCAACGAAAGACGCTTTGACGATCATTGAGAAGCTTATATTCTTCAAGATTTATCTAATGAAGATTGGTCAGCTTAGTACCATTTGTACAGTATAGCGGATCAGCACTGAACCTCGTTTTTAATTTGTTGATCCATGGCATGGGTCATTTTTATTTAATCCTCGAAAATCAATGGGTTAACTCTTGATCCACCGCCTTAACATTAGTTATGCAAGCACGAACCGAGTTAAATCGTTTTTAAACTTGCCCTTAGGAAATTTAATTGAAGTTCATTTAAAGACTGATTTGATATAATTTAATCTTGAACAAAACCATAATTTAATTAATATAAACACTTTGATTTATTTCGTGGCTTTGCTGCATGTAGTTGTCATCGCCATTCACAGGTGACGTTTTAAAGGGAAAATGACGTTTAGTCGATTGCTTGACTGGAATCTAATGAATGAAGTGCAACAACTTAATAGCCAGTGACAGGAATACTACTTTAATTAGCTTTGTTTGTTGAGCTCTGAAGTCACCCTGGGGTCGCCACAACTAGTTTTTTTAATTAACTCAACTCGCCCTCAGGAGAAAATTCTCTGTTTTTTGAAACCTGGGGTCGCCCTGAAGTCACCCTGAAGTCGATCTTTGTATTTAGCTGGGGCGAGTTGAGGTAACGAATCAGCTGTTGAAGTGACTTTTGCTATCAAGCATTTCTTGTGTATTTTTCTTTTGTAGTTGATTTTTCATGTCAAATAAATTTCAAGTAAAATAAATGGAAGTAAATGCATTTATTTTGATGAAAGTAGTTTTTTGAGATCGGGAAAACCCAGGGGTGGAATCGGCTAAGGTGATTTGTGATATGTGATAGTCACAATATACAAATTTCGTCTGGCTAAGGTGATTGTCACATGTGACAATCACATTTTTGTGACTTTTTCTTGTGACAGCTATTTAGGTGTCACTTGCATACAAAAATAATAATAAATAAAAAATAAACCTCTGACGCTGACTTATAAAACAAAATTATTTGCTTTTGCTGTCAAAGATTTGTCAAAGATCTATACTAATGTTGTTTTCGATTGGGAGAAATTAGTTTCTCCTCATGATTAAAGTAAAAATAAAAACAATAAAAAAAAAAAAAAAACAGAAATGAACATTTTTTTAATTGAGATATTTTTCTGAAACGCGTATAAGTTGTGAGCAATCACGTGAAGTGACAACTAAATTAATCTTTTCTAAATAAATACATAATTGTCACGTCCCTTAATGTAAATTATATATTAAAATTGTTTGAATTGTTTAATTTGAAATACAAAATATATAGAAACTGTGACGTTCGTATATATGCGCATTCAGACCGCATATTTAATAAAAAGCAGAAGAAGTAAGACTCGCAAAACACAACTCCGAAGAGAAACGATTTGTCTTCGGAGTTCTCTCCAATTGCCCAACGGAAAATGACATAATGAAAATAAACAAAATTCCGGTGATCACATTATGCAGACGCACAAAATTATTTTATCACATGTGATTGTCAGAAATGTGACAATCACAAATCACATTAGCCGATTCCACCCCAGGTTTTTTGACAATTCTATGAGTTGTGAAGAAAACCTGGGATGACCCTGGGTAAATTTCAACAAACAAATCTATTGACTGGTGCTATGATCTTATGGTGAATTCAACTACAATTTTAGATTTGCTATCAAAATTTGATCTAGATTTTACGATTTTTCTGGTTGCATGGAAAACAAAAAGAGATTGATTTTGTTTTTGTTATTGTGTGTGTGTCATTAACAGCAGGTATGTAATATTTAGAACGAAATTGTCTCACACTTCTTCGTCTGAATGATATGCAACAAAATCTTGCAGAATATATGTATTTGACTTCTTTTTAACAAATTTTCAATTTTGAAAAAATCTTCATTATCGGGTGATATTGAAATTGAAATATTATCAATAGTTGCTTACCCATTTTTAAATAAATTATAAAATCAGTAAGTATGCTTCTTTTCACAACAACACAAAGAGAGAAACAAATTTCCAACTGACGTTTAGTGAATCTCAATTTTGTTATATCGAGTTTCATTCAAGAAAGGATTTGTCCTTTCTGTCAAAAGATTTGATCTTTTTCAGTTTTGCAAGTTTCATTGCAAAAAAAGGGCAATTCTAGATCAATTCTCAACACGAAAGATTGCATCTCTGATGGGTCGGGAGATTCGATCTGAATACTTTTTTGTCACAAACGTTTGTTGTGAAATTGTGCCAGTCTGTGATAAATAAATCAAAAATAGACAAATAATGAAAGAAGAACTTAATATGTACTATAATAATTATCCAATTAGTTATCAATTAGCAATTATCCAATGTTAGCAATTCCAATGACAAAAGACAAAAACCAAATGACAAAAATTCAAATTGCCATGGATACCTACCCAAAACAAGATTCATCGAAAAGAGCAATTCTCGATTTTGAGAACAAATCTTCCCACTTTGAATGAAACTCGCTATTAGCGTGTGAATAAATTGATTAAGATTCAAACTGAGATCAAATCTAGATTGCTTTTTTGGATTCATGGGAAATGAAAAGTGCTTTCAAAGTGAATTCAATATCAGAAGGAATTAAGGACAATGATTAGTTTGTGATTAGAAAGGGAGAAACGTTTTAAAATGAAAATTTTGCGTTTCAATGACATCTGATGGGATAAGGAGCAGAAACTCAATAATAAATTATGCAAATAAATTAGTAAAAACACTTTTGCATTTTTTTTATTTTAATGTTATATGTATTTATTTTGGAAATTTTCGGTAATTTATCATAAACATTACATATTTTTGTATCTCTTTTCCTTGTAACATTTTATTTGTGTACATTCTTTCATTCAATAAATACACACGCTTGTTTTTCTGAAACGAAAATTAAATAAACAACATTATACATAATTTGCATTTTACCATTAATATATAATTTGGTATAGTATTACATTATATACAATGATTTGATTATATACTAAAATTTAATGATTTAAAAAATACAAAGCAATCACACATGTATAAAGGAATTGGTATATAAATTTATGTTTTCATTTTAAGTTTTTGTTAATGTTACGAATGTTTGTTGATATATTTAATTTATCTACTTTTTTCAATAAATCAGCAATCAATCGATGTGTGTTAAAAATATATAAAATATTTTAACTCATTTTTTTTTTGTTCTGTTCAATCAGCTATCAAATTGACTTGGGTCAACGAAACACATTTTGCTTTTATAAATTCTCTTTTATTATATTTTGATTTAACTATATTCTATTAAATATTAAACTAATATATAATAATTAAAAAACACCGAAAACATTATGTTTAATTTTTTGTTTTTGCTATTTTGATGAGTAAATTGGAAAATATCACTTCAATATAATTTAAATATATTTATATATAATATATGTTTGTATTATGTAATTTAAATTTAATCAAATAACATTAATAGTATATATAAATTTAATCTTTAATTTTATGTTAATGAGTTTTAATTTTAAATTAAACATATAAATATTTATGTATTATTGTTTTAATACATAATTATTGTTTCTCTATAAATTCCATTGTGCAGCATTTTTTTATAATAATATTTATAATAATTATATTATGTTTAATTTTATGAAAATAAATTATTAATTTTGATAAAGTCTAATTAAATGCAAAAACTACAATACAAACACATACGGTTCATTCGATTTTAAAATCTAATGTTTGTATGTTTTGTAAAAATCGTTGAATTGGGGTTGGTTGAGGCGTTTTTTAATGATTTGATGTTTTTTTTTTTAATTTATGTTCTTTAAATGTGATTTCGAAATAATTCAAAATTAAATGTTAAAGTATGCCATATTCTTTTGCAATGATCTCAATCTCAATGGCTTTGGTTTAAAAACTTAAAATCATATTTTGAGGGAAAATGTCGCCAGTCTTGTATTTTGAGCTGTTTTTTTTTTTATCAAGCAAATAATGAGCTGCTTTAATTTAAAATGTTTGCTAACAAATTAAAAATAATTTCGGAAATATTATACAAGGTTTTTTTTTTAATTTAAGTTTAATTCTGTATATACTCGTAATTAAAATATTAAACTTTATATTTTTAAAGAAATTTAAAAATGTATATAATTTTTTAAATTAACTATCTGCATTTCTAGGTTCTTATCTAATTTTTTAATTGTTTAAAATATTGCTTTTTATATATAAAACTAAAATAAAAATTAATAACTTTTTATCTTTATTTAAATACAATAATGTTATAGCTTTTGCTTATTTTGGAATGGAATTTGAAGTTCTTCGACTTTGTTCTTGTTCTTTTTTTGGAATGAATATATATTTTTATTTGAAATATTTTTTGTTTAAACGTTTTACTACACCGATAATAAAATTTATAAAATTCGTACTACAACTAGTGTTAAGTTTTTTTTTTAAATGCTACACATTAATTTGTTTGTTTCTAAAATTTTAAATGGACCCAATGTGCATAATATATATATTATTATTAGTTATTGTGATTACAATTATTATTTTTAATGTAAAAATATTTTTGCTTAAATGTTCAATTTAATATAATTTTGTTTTTTGATTAATTTTAAAATGGAAAGTATTAATCTTAAAAGTGTTTGTGTTTCGAACGTACTTTAAGCTTCTTTTGTGGTTAACATAGACAATGTGGAAAGGGAGAGAAATATGCATTGAATTATATTGCTAAATAAAAAAATAACTTTCTTAACAAGTGTTTCCAGATAGTAAAATAAAAATCCAAATATGAAATAATACTCAAAACTAGTTAAAAGAAACGCTCATACCGATCGGAAGACAAGTTAGTTTTTTCAATTAAATGTACAGCGCCATTTTTGGGAAACCAAAGCTTCTGAAACAGTTAAATATGGGTTATTGACGTTGGTTTTGGGGGCACAGTCTTTTAATCAACGTATCTGAACCAACGGTACAGGAGCCGTTAAACAATGAGCTAGTACAAACATATTCTTATCTTTGCTGATGAGCCCACCGTTCATACTTGGGCGAAACGCACTCAGGCCACGGAATTTGTTTTTATTTTAATGATCTTAAAGTAATGCCATTTGGTATGTGCTCGAATTAAATTTAAAAGCAACAACTTTTGTTATTGTTTTTTTATTTAATTTTTCATTTTGATTTTGCATTTTGAAATTTTAATCATATTCTTATCGTTCCTATTAAGCCGATTTCTTCGTTTATGTGAGAATCTGTCTATGCTTTTCGGACTAAAAATTGACAGCTGACTTTACATGGGTGGAATATGTGTTTTGTTTTAACAGATACTCCGCAGTTTTTTTATTTTGTCCACAAATAAACAAAATCAAAACTAATGACGTTACATACAAAATCATCATGTGTATCGAAATTCAAGTTCTTCCAGATGCGCATACAACGTCCAGAAAATATACGGAATTTTTTTTAAATTGAAAATGCAGCACATATTGTTGAAGATGCGGTATTATTCCATTAAGTTTCACTCCCGGATTGTTTTCTATTATTTCTGAAGACTGTTTTTATTCGAAGTGTGCCGGAACTGCTTTTTTTCAAATTCACATCCTATCATTTCCTTGGTTGAAGCGCACACCTTTTTTTTTTTTGCTGCATGCTTTGCCCACATGCTTGATTACCTTTCATAGCATAAAATATTAATAGCAAAACGTAACCCTTTCCAACTAGCTGCTTTTGTTGGGCGCCATTTAAAAGAAATGAAAACGAAAAAGAAACTTCAAACTTTATTGAAAATGGATCTTGAATTCTGCATAATATATATATATAGGTATATGTATATGGATGAAATATAAATCAATGCGAATCAGAAATGGCACAGGAAATTTGACAAAATATTTTAAAATATGGTTCAAGCTAAACTCTGCTCAAAGGACTTGTTGGTACCTAATATTATTTTCCAGGAATTTTTTCCAACACGCAGCAATTGTAAATTCAATATGTAACCATATTTTTAAAACTTCACATGAAATGAATAAAATTGGAATTGAAAATCAATAAATATTTGTTGACACTAACACTGATTGTCTAGTCTAGCGCCCATCCTAATCCATAAAATTAACAAATTTAATATTAGTCCATTGAGTCACTGAAGCTTGAAAGCGAAACAAATATCTATGTATCGAAACCTACAAACTTTCACATTTATACTAATATACCAGGTATACGAGCATTGATGCGGTAGGCCTAGATCATATGCTGCGACCGTATTTTTCGGAATAAAAGGTACCATACATCCTATTTTCTCTACTCTGACAATCTGTGAACGAAATTTCATTGAAAGGAATAAAGAGATATCCGTTTAAGGCCAAAACATTTAAGGCCAAATTCAAACAGAAAACCTTGCTAGGCATCCAGAAAATAGTTCCATACCTGTTAAAATTTGTTCTGAAAATATAGACATATCACGTGAAGAAAAAGGAACACCCTGTATGTGTCTGAGTAAGGATTTGGTTCTGTTTGAGATTCTCCCAAAAATTATTACTATTGCAAGTTCTTCCGAGAGTCTAAATTAATGGAGGACAGAAAATTTAGAGTTTATTAAATGCGTTATGGGTAACTATAATGGAAATGGCCTTACATTCACTACTCTCAAAATTGCATGTGGCATTAGATTAATGATCGCATGTGCATTTTGTTAAGTTTCGTTAAGCATGAGCTATTTCGTTTATATCAATTTCATTGGTATCACTCGAGGAACCACTCTTTTTGAAAACCAAGGGTACAAAAAAATTGATTCTGCTCAATTTTGACGCATTTTCGATCGCTCGCACCAGTTTCACTGGTTTTGAAAAATTACAAAGTGTCTTACCCAAATCAAATGATCTTAACACCTTCTTCATTTCACTTAGGCTTAGACAACTGACATATACATTAGGTATTTGTTCGGCTTTCGTGACTTTATCAACAATTATCGGATTTAAAAATATATCATCTTCGTCGACACTAGCGAAACTGTTAAGCCTACTGCATGTGAAAAGACACTTTCCAAAATATGTCAGTGTCAGTTATTTCACTTTTCTTGAGTGGATTCTGACTTCAATTCAAGAAACGAAATCCTCTACTCAGAGTCGTCAAAAGTGTCAGTTGTGTGTTTTTGAAACGTTTTCAAAAGATTCCCGGATGGTTCTGACAAATGAAATTTTTACAGATGTAACAGTTGAGAGCTTTAGTTTGACAGTAGTTCACGCTTGGTCATGCCCATTATAATAAAAGTTTTTATTACTGTTGCAGTCTATTAATTCCTTTATAACTGGGTTCTTTTTTTCGAAATGGCATTTTTTTTTGAAAATGAAAATTAACAATAAAAAAATAAAACAAAACATTTTTGATCATTTTTGATATATATTTTATAAAAAAAAAATAAGGATAATATTTATCTTAAAGTAAAATAATTATAAAAAAAAAAACTAAACTAAAAGATAAAATATTCAACGAATCTTATATTAAGGGAAATTTACATGGAGTGTTGAATAAATTTAATTATAAAAAAAAAATTATAAAAATACATAAAAGTGATACTGTTGAGCGCGGAAGGACTTTCTTAGAGCTGTAATCTTTGTTCTTCTTTCCACACATTTTTGTTTCATTTTTCATATAAGAAAGTAAGAGTGAATTTAAACTTAAGAATACATATAGATTTACATTTATACACATATATACGAAGTTTAAGCTATAAGAGTCGTCATATTATACAAAGATATAAATATATATATATATACCACAATATAAGGATTTTGTAATACTTTTGTTTTTTTTTTCTCTGCAAGGACATGCCGCTGTTAGTTTTTGCTGGTTTTTACACTTGGAACACAGATGGGATGAAACCATAAACACAGATACAGTAGTTACGAGTAGAAGTAACTATGAATTATTTGTTTATAGGACATGTAAATTTTCACAGCTCTTTGACTTTGAATCCCTTGCCCAAACACGTCCCAGTAGTCCTTTAACCTTCAAACTGGCCGATGTACGTGATCCACGATATTTGCGAGGGCTGTAACGAGAGCAAAAAAGGTTTTCATTTTTTTAATAAAATCATAAAAATCGTCCTTTGGTCTTGTTTTGAATTACCTGCTATGTGAACTTCCTGGCGGCGTACTAACATCTGTGATCACATTATTTGCCGGTCCTACGGGTGTATTAGGATTAGTGCCACCATTACCAGTGAGGCAAGCACCTCCCAGTGGAGAGCAGGCTCTTCGCTTTGATTTCCTTGTGGAACGTTTTCTGAATAAATCCCTAAATAATGTTGAGAAGGAAAAATGTGTTTTATGGACAGTATTTTTCATATATATCAAGTGGATTTATGAGGATTTTTATTTTTATGAAGGATTTCGAGGGAAAAAAAGGTTTAATTTGCATTTGAATTGTAGGATCAATGAGGGCTAGTATACGCTATAAGATTCAAGAGAATTGGAATTGCTTTTCTTAAAGTGGAAGCGGGAGGATTTTTTTCGTTTGTGTTGTTTGATATAAATCGAAATTACTTTTGGTTTCTTTAGCAACTTACCTTGATTTTTCTGGATTTTCCAATTTGAGGCGTATTTGCGAAAGAAGCCCAACCAGCAGTTCATCAACGTTATGATTAATCCCAACCGATGTTTCGATAAATTTACAGTCATATGCAGTTGCCATTGCCTTGCCCTCTGTAATGAGAATTTGTAATGAGGAAAATTTTATAGTGATTTTGTGGTGTATGTACTTGTTGTAGTGATGGTTATTAAGGATCAAATGTGGTTTCATTTTAATATTGGTGATCTACGAGGAGCTAATAGTGCACGGTGTCAAAGGAAAATCTCATTATTATTATTTCAATGTGATTATCTGTATAAGGGGAAAGCTACAATCTTTGTTAATTCATGGCACACAAGAATAAATTGGATTTTAGATTGAAAAATAACAGAACGTGATGTGTATTACTCTGAACAAAAAGCTCTCACGGGTTGGATTTACTTTTGATTTTCAAATCTCAACTTAGCTGATGTAGAATTGCATTTAAAATTTATTAAAGACCTAACTTAACGAGTTTTGTTTTTTTTTTATTAGCAAAAGGACCAGGATTGACTGAAAACCTCTTTTTTCTTACATTGCGAACTGTTCAAGTTTTGATAGTTTTTATTAATCTGGTTCACTCGTTAATGTCGCTATATATAGTCTATAGTTAAAATTTGTAACTAGTGTAAATTTTTTAACTAAGCTGTCAAAAGCAAAAGCGTACAGCCTCCATGATTGATCCGTTTTAATCGAATAAAAAAGGCTCTGTCAATTTATTTCTCCATTTTGATTTTTACTTATGATTCACTAGTCATCTGACGTTTGCTGTTCTCAGCTTTAAATAAAGCAAAGACATAAGCTAATGTCAAAACTCAACGAAATGTTTGCAGAAGTTTGGTTTTAAAGCCATAATGCGCTTCTGCACTTTTATCCATTTGTCATTTGTTGAAATAAAGTTTAAGAGTTCGTCAGCATGAACCATTTTTGTCAATTTCTCTCTTTACAGGAAAAGGTATTTCAAAAGCTTTTCTTGGTCTTGGTTATCTTGCAGGCACCTTATAATCGAAATGTCTGAATTCAATTACGATTGCGGAGCCAAAGTTACTGAAACTTTCAATACTGGTACATAGTTCATGGATAGATACTAACTAGACACAAAAAAGGCAACTGTCCAATTTTCGTGACAGTTTACGAAACTGAAAAAATAAAGATCGCTTCCATTATGGTTTCTTTAATTGGATTTAAAACGTTTGCATTCGTAGAATTATTTGTTTTCTGTTTAATGTCACCTGACCATGTTCTATGAGCTCAGAAAAAATCGATAGGGGACACACTTTTAAGTGAATACAATAAACGTCAAATTGACAAGAAGTAATGCCAATATAAGAGAAACAATAAAAATGCCAAACGAGAGCCGAGTGAACCAAATTTTATTCGATAACCAAGATTGTATTGTCTATATTTTGATATTTCTTTTAAAAGCTCGCTTCTACTTGTTTTTCAAAAAATGACCAAATGTCACATATGACAGTAAATTCGTGTCAGCTAAGTGCTTCAGTTTTTTCTCAAAAACAATCATGTCTTAAGAGGTTTTTACTCATGATTCTATTAAATGATAAACTTGAATGAATGAATTTACTTAAGAAAGTTACTTCTTGCAAGAAAGTTAAAAGAATTTTGAAAGTTAAAACTAACACCTAAGCGTTAGTTGAAAAACTTCTTAAAAGTAAAATAAAAATTAGTAGCAAGAGTAAGTAAGTTTGTTTTATTGAAGTGTCATATTTTTCAAAATCACACATGAAGTTTTCAATTAAATTTATTATGTGTGAGCCTACTTGCAAAGTTAATTGTGAATCAAACATGCCATCAGTTTCAAAATTATCTTTTTTCTATTTTTTGAACAAAAAGCAACGGAATAATTTTTAAACTATAAATAAAACATCAAGATTGATCAAAAGACAAAATATAATTATGAAAAGGTTCTCAGAATAATTTGAGATCTAAACATAAATCAATCACCTTCGTCACAAGGTACCTCACCTACATACAACTTATCACCCTTATTTATGTTGTCTAATGTCCTTCTTTGGGTGTTCTTTTTTTTAAGAAACAAAATTAAAATTACCTTCGATTTTTTCAAAACTAACTTATACCATTAACGACATTAAACATATCTCCCAGCTTTATTGCTTTAATGGGAAATTATTTTCTTCATATTTCATGTTATTTTTCCTTTCATATTTCCTCTAATATTTTAAAAATACAAAATACAAAAAAAAAATCCCCACAAAATGTTGACGATGGTAGGTATTGATAGGATTTGAGAAGCAATGTTTAGAAAATTAACTTTATGTGAAGTTTTCCAATTATGTCAAAGTACAGGTACTAAAAGGAAGAGGCGAAACTTTGTTAAAAGAAGCAATTTTTTTTTAAATTGGTCGTCTAAAAATGTACACTAATGAAATACCGAAGGAACTTATAATTTCATAATTCTCATTTTAATTCAATTTAAAATATTCGAGATGAAATCCTACGAGCCAATTAGACATTAGGTAATGTTAAAATTAAAAGAAAGAATTTATCCTTTCTCCTTTTTGTCCAAAACTTAAACCAATACTGCATCTTTTCAAAATCAAAAAAAAAAAAACTCTTTTAAAGTTGTTAGCTCTTCAAAAGCTGAAACTCACCTTCAGATGTAACATGCCTGCTCCTGGCCAAATCCGCTTTGTTTCCAACTAAAATAACAGCCTTTTGTGCAATGTTTTCATTTGTCCATAAAACCTGCAAAACCCTTTCGGCAATTGTGAAGCTGCTTCGGTCAGCCGATGAATAAATAACACAATAACCATGAGGATCATAGCTGGTCAAACAGTCATCCGGCTTCAAGAAGAAAAGGACGAGAAAATAATTCTATTAAAATAATTCACAAATCACAAAAGGTTATACAGTTGCAAGCAGGATATAAGAGACAAGTCATAACGGTAGGTTGGTTTGGTTAGGTCGTCTCAAAACTTACCGTCATATCTGTGTATGTGTGGTCGATAAATATAAGTTCGGACTCTTCTCCACTTAACAGCACTGAGACAGACTTTTCACCGGAATCATCATCTATAACAAAGGAAATCGATTGAAATATTTCAAAAGGATGCATTCAAGGATTTTATTAAAAAAAAAATGTATACAAAATGAAACTGTGCTTTTGTGCTATTTTTTCTTGTTGGTTTAAATATTTTTTTTATATTATTTTATGCTTAACAAAGAATATTTGTTTTTACATATTCTTATGGCTTAAATTAAAAAAAAACCAACATAAGAAAGAAGTTTAAATTTGCATACAAAAAGGATACACTATACTGCATTGTGAGCGAAGGTGTTTTTGAAAACGACATTTTGCATAAAGATACAAAAAAAATTAAGAAAGATAAAGGATAAAACTTACAAGACAGCAACGATGCAATCGAGCAGAAGATAGCAAAAATAAAGGCACAGACAAAAAAAAAAATAGAGAACAACTCTCGAACTCGAGAAAGGATATGATAACAAAGATTGGAACAAACGGTGTGGAACGTGCTTAAAGTAAATGTTTTACATATTACGAAGGATACGCTTATTTTTTTGTCCTTTTGTATGTTGAGAAAGGTGCAGCTGAAGTTGCTGGTGGTGGTGATAGAGTTGTTGGTTCACAATCAAATTAAAATAAGAACATTTTAGAGAAGAGGAAAAAAAATTAAAACGCAAACAAGGATAAAAGGATAATGTCTTCTTAAGAGAGGGTGGATGCTCCTTCTCCTCTTTTCGAAAGTGTTTTTTTTTTTAAGGTAGATTATCTATTTTTTTCTTGAGGTTCATAGAACATGGAAGTTTAAAATAAATATTTGTTGTTTCAAGCACACAAAAAAAAAAGTCGTTATACAGCTCACGTCAACAAGGAAGAGAGTGAGATGTTAGGGATGATGTATTTTGCGGTAGATGAACCTTAATGGATTTGTTATCTTAAGAGCCCTCCAGGAGGTCGGTTGTTAAAAGCTTATTGATACGAAAAATGTTATCATATCGGCAAGAGGATTTGATATAAATATATAATCGATAGAGGAAGATTTCAATATTAAAAACCCTACTCAATTTGATGAAAGGTATAATGTAACAGTTAAGGTTTTCAGCGCCTCAATCCTTATACTTGTATATGAAGTAGTTTTCAAATCTTTTTATGGACTCAAAGTAATTTAATGTGATAGGCAAATTTATTGGTACCGCATGTGAGGAAGTAAGCCACAGAAACAAGCAATAAGGTATTGTAACATTATCTATCATTGATGGGATACGTAGTGCCCGTGGTGTATTGGTTAGTGTATCAAACTGCTGCGCCAAAGGTTCTGGTTTCAGACGTCGTGAAGTTAATGCCGTAGCATGAATTTCTCCTTGGAAGCATTCATTTGTTATACTGAACGTTTATCTCAGTGTGAATGCATTCATTTCAAATGTCATTCTCATCGCATGTATGCTGTCAGTGGCACCAGTTTTACCAGTCTGGTTTTAGGGCTGACACTTTTTTTTTTTATTGAATACAATTCATTAGAAAAGCATCAAAATAGATGTACCTATATCTTCTTTCAATGAATTAAAATATTAATGTGAAGTCTTTCTATTTTTTTCTAAAAATGAGGCCAACAACTACAAATTTTGTAATTTTCCTTATGAACAGATACGTGGTAGTGGTAGCATTATGATAACCAGATGTCATCTAAGTGTTTGTTTTGTCTGACAGAACATGGAACTTCAAATTTAAAAATTTTAGTTTAGAAATCTTCTTCGATTCCCTGCTCGTTATCTAAGGAAATAAGGCCAAATCACGATATTAACTGACGAATGTTTAGCTTACCAACTGCAAAAACAGAAAAGAAAATCAGACACCCAATCGGGTCACCTGACGTATCATAATCGGTTGTCTTCTTGATAAACAGAAATATAAGGTATGCTGAGCACTTGATATTTTGTGACGTGACCATCATTTTGTATTTTGTAATATCATATAATTTTTTTTAGTGAAATGTGCTTTTTTATAATTCACAATTCAAACGAATAGCTTTATGAAATATAAAAAAAAAAATCATGCTTAAACCAGCAAAGTCCTAAATTTATGTTTTTCCGTCCGAAAAAATGAGATGGACTTTATTCACACAAACAACAAACCCTATGTTTATTGCCTTGGATCGTAGTTGTTTTTTGTGAAATGTCAAAAACGCAATATCTGTCTGCGAATCCGACACCATGCTGCAATAAATTGACCTCAGATTTGAATTTGTGGTCTCAGCTTTAAGTCTGTTACAGTTAAAATTTTTTTGCTTTGATTCTTATTGATTACGTTTTGAATATTTTAAAATTAACGGTACAACAGGAGTAAAGGTTTCGTATGCTCCGGTGTGATGCTGGGTATGGATACCATTCAAGTAAAATGAACTATGAAAAATAGGTCAGGAACGTATATCAATTAAATATATGTTTTTGTTTTCAAATTTTCATGCTTCATTACAAAAAAGGTTTTCAAAAGTGGTGGTGAGTGAAAAAAAAAATTATTCCAAAGCCTTCAAGTGAATTTCGATCTGGTATCATATTTTTCTTAACAAAATAAAAATTTAAAAGTTTCAAAAATTACTGAGGAATAATTAATAACGTGTGTGTTAAGAAAATTGTTCAAATTTATTCAAGGTTCAGTGATGGTTAGGAAAAAATACTATAAGCTGGAAATTCGTTTATATATTTCCAAATTTATTTGTTTGGGGTGGCAACTTTGTGTTGTTTTCAACTTTTTCAAATCCTACATTTAAAAAAAAAAACGTGAAACTTAATGGAACTTAATAAAATATTTAAAATAAAAAGAATTATTCTTTACCATCGGACGGTTTTTCAATACGAATTTGGATATTTGTGTTGCCTAAGAATGTTGGTACGATTCGCATTTTTTTAAAAATAACAATAATCAAAATGAAATTAATTGAAAATTTAAAACAAGAAAATAATGCGCAAGTCCGTAAAACAAGGAGGAAAAAGAGAAAAAAAAATTAATTGAATAAATTTAATTATTATTTAAATTGAAAAAGGCGTATTTTTTTTTAAAAAGAGGAATAAGATATGATAAAACCATGGTTTATAACAACAAAATCTGTAATTAATCTCGCTCACGAAACTTTGTTATTTTGCTTTGGGTATATTAAGTTGGTGTCTGACAGAAAACTTGTATCAGAATTTCTTAAGTAAATAAAATGTCACCAGTGTCGACACTAGTGAAACTGTTGCATTCGATTAGACACTACCTGGGTACAAAAATCGAAACCATGAAATTTTTTCTCCGTCTAATAGCGTTAATGAAATTGAACAAAACTTAACAAAATGGAGCAGGACTAAAATTATGGCTAGTTTAATTGGAATTTTGTTGAAAGGTATTAATGTTAGACAGTCTTCCCAGACAACCAATACCACAATTGACATTTCTCATCGGATCGGGTAACCTTGAACATCTTGGTCTGGGTGGGTATCAAAATAATGATTCGCTTTTCGACTTTTCAAAAGCTAATTCTATTTCGTGGAGAGACTTAATCTAAACATCGTCCATAAAATCATAGTTGTTTTTCTCTAATGGCTAAACTAGATGAACTGATTTCGCATAAAACATGGAGTGCCAATAAACAGACCCCAGGAAATTGTCTATGCAAAGAATCCTAATCTGTAGTTTAAAAATATATTAATGGTTAAACTTTTGTTTGTGAATGTTAAGCAAAGTTCTATAAAATTAAGAACTTCTTGCTCGTATTTGTACTACCAAAAACCAACTTCCAAGCCAAGATAATAAAAAAACTTATTTAATGTACCCAAATAACTAACCGAAATTACCCCACATCCAATCAAGTTCCCTCTTATTTGTTCGCAATAAAAAAAAGGAAAAACTTTATAACACTCTGAAGGGTTCCCTCATAAATCTTTTTTTTTTTGTAATTATGTACCTTACAGAAAACAATCTCGAGGATACTTAAAAAAGGACAACATTGTAAATTACAAACATTTGGAAAAGGACTTGTATTTAGATTGATGTGTGTGCTGGCACCAAGCACATCATTATATATTTTGTGAATTGTATATTTTGACATTTAACGACATTTTATTTTACTGCTTACCGCCGACAAAATGTGTGAGGATTTATTACTTTAGTTAGCTAAAGCCATATGGCAACCACTTACTAAAGGTAAAGGAGAGATTTAAAAATATTTTGACATCCAAAACTCCAATAAAGCGGATGATTGAAGGATTCTTGAAAACTACCAGTTGTAAGACCGTAAGGTTGTTAAAAAAAACTATAAATTTAGTTTTCAAGGAGGATTTATTAATCTTGCTATATAAGTTCGTGTAAATTTCAGGATGGTGACAATATAGTCTGGTCAAAAAATTGAGCATCCAAAGGAGCAGATCCATATTTTAAGGACAATACATTTTTCATAATTCTTAACGTTCGTGTATTTTCTAAGCAAATCATTTTTTATCTTAAAAATTCATATAAATTAAGTATCAATTTAATTTAACATTATGCATACAAAACCAACCATGTTTATCTAATCCCCAAACCGCATTTTATAGCATTTGGTCTCAGAGTTTGGTTATGAAAAGTTTAAGAATGTTATCTTAATTGGGACATAAATACCCTTTCGCATAATAAATTTCATGTTCAACTCTTCCCTAGTGGGTAACCATGAAGTTGCAAAGCTAACATCAAAAATTCTATCACTTTATGAGAATTGTTTTTCTTAATTTTTTTTTTGTCAAGGGCAAGAGAAAGGATAGCAATCGCTACAAATGAAAATTCAAGAAAAGGACTTTCTGCAAAGATTTAAATGTGAACGGATTGGAGTCTGAAACTTAGCAAACTGTTTCTTGTAAGTTTTAATTTTTAATTTCTAATTTTTTTTTGAATTTGTACTAGCAATTGGTTTTTAAAATTTAATGTTCATTTGATATGCTGGCTTCAGAAGGACAAATATAATGTTCTTTTGTGTTTGAATGTTGAAGTATAGTTTTAAATGTAAAGCTTTTTAAGATATACAACAATGAATAAAAACTTGCATGTTAAACTTACCAATACTTGTATCGTAGGCATGTAAATATTCTGAGGTCATAAACTGTGATACCAAAGAACTCTTGCCAACAGCTGAACCTCCAAGCATCAGAACTCTGAAATAAAAAAAAAAAACATTTAAATTTTAATTTACAATTAAGTAAGGGATAAATATAAAATAAAAATTCAAAATTATTCGCAAAGATAAGATTATTTGTGATGTTTTTTTTTGATAATTAAAATGCTTAAAAAACATTCTGAAACTGGGATATTTTTTGAAATATTTCAAATGGCGATCAATTTATAAGCACTTTGATCAAAGCTGGATCCAAAACACTGAATCAAAGACTATAATCTGATGTCTTACAAGCCTTTTTTAAGATAATTCTTCTTTAATGACACTAATCAAGCAATAAACTCAGGCAAAAAGTAAGTAGCTCAAATGTGTTAAAAGTTCAAGGAAGAACAACCCAAATTTTGTGGCATCAAGTTCAAGTTTAAATTGAATAGAAACAGAAACGACTTAAACAAATATGACCATGTCTGATATAACGCTTGACTAGAGTTAACTCCATCAAAGCCACCTTATTTTAAGATATTGTATTGTAACTTTATCTTGGATATTTTCTGCCAACACCACCCAATTTCAATTTTATCCGACCCCTTCGAAAAAAGCTCTTTCGGCCGCTGTTCTGTGTTCTCTTTCTATGCTGTCAACACCACTCATCTTCTAAAATTTTAGAGTGGACTTAAAGCACAGTTGACTTATAAATCATAAAACTAAACGTAAAATGTTATTTTCATAATTTTTTTCTGAGATTAATTTGATGATTTTCTTATTTTTGTTTTAAATAATTTTATAAGCAAAATATTGTTATCCCCTCACCTGTATGGTCCACTTCCTGGATTTGATGTGCTGCTCTCTCGGCTAGACGCTAAACTGCAGGTAGCTGAAGTGCGAGCTGAACTTGGTGCTGGTATTTGTGTTGCTGTTAAGTGTTCAGTACTGCAAAACAAACTAAGAATATTAAATTCTCAGGTATTAAGTTGATATAAATATTTATTCAATTACAAAACTAAAATCAATACAAAATCTATTTATTCCAATAATTAATTTTCCTATAATTAAAGCTAATATTTACCTTGAATTTGAACTGGCCACACTATTATTTGATCGACTGCGACGACTCTTTAACGAATCACCACGATTTACGACACCTTTGCCAGTTATGGAAAAATGTCTCAGTCTATAGTACTCCTCCTCAACGCCAGTATTTGGCATTGATGCCACTCTAAAATCAAAAACACACAATAAGTGACCGCAATCAGTTTGAAGTTTCAAATAAGGCACATAATCCTTTAAAGCTTAAAATAATAAATCAATGATTGCATAAAGTGTATCCTTAACCAAACTCACCGAGATCTCTGTTGAGGCAGACATAATTGGTTTGGCCTCCCCGAGGCTCTACTGCCGGGCGTTTTAACCGATTGTGATCGACTATGATGCGGTGAACCATATCTGAAATTAAGTAAACAATACGAAAACTCCTTTTAATACTTAAATCAATTTAAAAGTCTAAATGAATCTGTTTATTTTTGTGAATTTGCACACAACGGCAATAATTTATGAAGAAAACAGAAAAAAAGGTTACGTATACGCCCCACACTCAGTTCTGAATTTTCTCACTCAAACAAAAATTTACTAACAAAATAATTTTTCTTAATGGAAGGATATTGAAGTATACTTAAATACTTAACAGTTTTATGTCATCTTAGCCCAAGGCCTATAATTTTTCCAAAATCCTGACCTTTCTCAAAAAAAAAAGAAAAAAAAAACACACGCTGTGTGTTTTTTATTTGCTTTGTTAAAAGAAAAAATAAAACAGCATTTTTATCGCTCGTTGCAGGCTTTTAATACCCCAATTGACTAGGGCAATGTGTTCTCAAATTGATTCTACACGTCAACCTTGCTTCTGAAACAAAAACAAGATCCACCCATGTCGCCCCAAAGCCCAAAGCATTTATCGTCACCATATTTTTATGTGTGCGCCCAAGTTGTATCTTTTTATAAATTTCTTTTATTTGTTTGACTTTTCTTTTCAAAACATTCACATATGACGTATGTACGTTTATGTTGGATGTGTTTTGTTTGGATGACTTACAAAAATATATTACAAATAGGCACCACCTTACGTAAGTTGACCAAGAACAAAAGATTATCTGTGTCGTCATTTTATTTTTATATATCTATAATATCTCTGCAGGCAGGTATTTTAAAATAAAATAAAAGAACTTAACATTAAAAAGATAAATAAAAACAAAACCTAGAATGACAATGTTATTTTTATTTGTGTCAAGAGGACAGTTCAGTTTTTATTTGGGGACTATTTTCATGACGTCTTTTATTTATTTAAATAAAATTTAAAAATATAAATGTTTACCAAGTCAATGCCGATTGAGTGGTTTCTTTTTTTTTTATAATTGAAATGGTTCCTTGGAGTGACAGTAAAATGTTTATATAGTCAATATTTTGGCATGTTTTTTTTTTGTATGTGCTCTAAACGTCAAGGCTAGACAGAAAAGAACTATTTAACAGTTGTTGGGATCATTGGCATTGAAATTAGTTGAAGGCTATTGTTTGTACAAGGTATGGTGAAAAAGTTGTCAATCTATATGATTTTTGGCTGTAATTTTGTTATGAATGCAATAATTTGGTTCTGCTTTCAGTCTTAATTTATTGCCATTTGGTCGAGAAACTTGTATCGGCTATGGATATCTGGGCCCAAATTTATGGCATCTTTACTAGATCTTGACAGAACTTCAAGGGAATACCCTTTGAGGGATCCAAGAGTGAAGCTTGTTGACAAACATCCGTGACCCAAAACCAACCCAAAAAAAAAAAATATCAGGACGATGTTGTCAGCAAAACGAGTGGTAAGATGGCCTAGCTGCTACCAGGACCATCGATTGTAGTTTGTGCAGAATCCTTTTGGAACGACAAGGTTTCCAATGCCAATTAATCCAATAAAGAAAAAACAACTCGTTGAGCACGGCTTTGTACCATTTTTTGTACACAAAATTCGGTTGACCGGTAGCCTTTTATAATTTTTTTATCCTAAACACGCCACCGTGCGGATGTATGACTTTTCATGTGCTTTTTCTAGCAGGATCTTGAATTGTCGATAGCTTTCTAGGAAGCTGCTTAGCGTCGTGTGTGCCTATAATTGGAATGGGATGACCGAGAAGTCTGAGCCTAAATTTACGCGTTTTTTAAGAGTATAGCAACCCAAATTTTATTGACGTGTATTTTGTACCTTTTTGCTTTCAATATATGAACTGACATTTGCCACCATTTTCAAAAATTGTAGCAGATTTTGATAGGGTGGTGCCTTTTGCATAACCTTGTACAACACACAATATTGTGTTGAAAAAAAACTTCCAATTACATGATTTTCATGTCGAATCTTTCATTGTCATAAGAAAAAAAAAAAAACAATTAGAAATCTTGCTACTTGTCGGGACTTCATCCTTCTTGTTATCGAAAACTTTAAATATCCTTTAAGGATTACCATCACCAACCCATAACAAAAGTAACTTTAAATTGACCATCCTTTCAATTTTAAGGAACCAAAAACAAACTCAGCCACCTGTTAAATAGAAACACACTATCAGACTGGACAAGTTTGCATAAATTCTAATTCCAGAAATTATAATTTCAACTTTTAATTCATCTCAAGACATCATCAACAAACAAAACACTTCTTTATACAAAACTTTGATTGTTTTCAAATAATATCTCCAAGGATTTCAAATGGCGCTATCATATTTTTGTTTTAGTAATCCTGCATTTATAATTTTCGAATTATTTTTCTCTCTCCTCCATTTTCTTTTAGTTTGCAATCAAAATTCAAATTATGAGTTTAAAAACAAACACCAACCATCCAGCATGAGATATTGATTTTAAATTTAAACGTTATCTTTTCAACAGAATTTTTCAGCCACCTCGATTTATTTTTCATCCTTTTGTAGTTTTTTTTTTTTTTGTGCAAATTTAGTCTTAAATACTTTTTTAGGGAAAGATATCGTAGAGAGCTCTTGGCTTTGGTTCTGGGTATTTTTTTTTGTTTGGCTTTAAGGCTTTGCATGAAAATAATCCAAAAGCGTTAAATTTTTAAATAAACCATTTCTGGAGACTAATTTATTTATTTGTGTTGGTGTTAAGGATTCCTTTATATTAAATTAAAGTTAAAGTTTAAATAATAACAAAATAAATTCAACCTCTTAAAAAAAAACATTGTACTTAGAAATGTCCTTAATACTCTATGCTCATCCACAGCCAGACCATGCGATGTGGTTTCTTATCACAAGCAAATTTAAATACATAAACTACATGTTTCAAAGTTCTGCTTCCGTTTCTATCAGAAAAATACAAAATTCTTTGTAAATCCCAACCAACCCAACCTGTATCCACTTCGAAACTCTTAGTTCCTTTGGTCGGATCGGTTTCAAACTCAAGCATTCAAAAACTAATTTGCAAGCAAATATCCATTTAACATGCAACAACACTCTTAAAAAGGCTTTGAATTTGATATTTTGGTGAAGGTAAAACGTACATAAATGTATGGTTGCCATCAACAAGGATAATAGTCCTTTTTGCACTTCTCCCTTTGTTGTATATACACAGAGCAGAGCTTATTGCGGATGTATTAACCACAACACCGATCATAATCTTTTTCTTGTTAAACAACAACAAAACATAAACACACAACAAGGTAAGGCAGAAGGCTTATGTGGTTGCAGATAAAAATGGCGAAGGTTACACTCATAGAACAGTTATTTGAGGACATTTTTTTTCGTTGGAAGTTATGGTTTTAGGTACCGACAGTTAAAATTACTTTTTTTCAAAAATGAATCACACAAATTGGCGGTTTGGTTTTTTTTTTTTTTGAAGAATCAATTTATTTTTTTATCTTTAGAAACAATTTGAAAAACACATTTATCTTTTGTTGGTGCTGATTGTTTTAGGAGTTAAAACAATCGATATTTTATACAAACCAATTGCAAATGTTTGTTTTATATTTTTTCTGCGAGATCAATAGAAGCCACACGCAATAAAAATAAAATGCACGACTGGGTCGCACGAACTTGCTCTTATGTTCAATAATTGCGTAGTGGCTGCATATATATGGATATTAAAAAAAAAAAATTAAATAATTTCGAAAATTCTTTTATTTTTTAAATTAGTTTAAGAGTTTTCTCGGAAAAACTAAGTATGCAATAAGATTACAAAGCTATACGTCAATCTAGGAAAAAAAAATATTGAAAATCGTTGGACCAGTTTTTTTTAAAAAAGGTTATTTTTGAAAAACTTTTTCAAAAAATATTTTGAAATTTATTTGAGTATGCAAAAATATGGCAATCTGTAGTTTACATTTGAAAAATAATTAAAAAAAAAAATCAATGTACCCGTTTCCAACATATTTCGAAAACCAAAAATTTTTTTGAAAAAATTATAAAAAATCAAAAAAAAAAAGTTTTTGAAAATTTTGAAATGCCATATTAATAAAATTATGAATGACTTCCTGTGGCCAAAATTTGATTGAAATCGAATGTATAGTTTACGAGAAAATTTGATTTGAAAATACTGGTTCTATGAGAGGTACCGTTATTAGACAAATTTTGAAAAAAAATTTCTAACCAAAAGATAGATTTTCTTGCAAAAATAGTATTCTGAAAGTTTTATCAAAATCGTTAGAGCCGTTTTTGAGAAAATCAATTTTTGTCTTTAAGATTGTATGGCAGGTGCCGTTATTTTTGGACATAGAGCAAAAATAAAAAATTTGTTCCGAGGGACGGCCAAATAAATCCTAAATACCAAATTTGAAGCAAATCGGCCCACCCCTTCAGCCTCCAGAGGCGCGAACAGACATACAGACAGACAGACAGACAGACAGACAGACAGACGGACGGAATTCCCAGACCCACTTTTTTCGACTTCTCCATCATCGTAATGTCATGTGTGATTGTTATCTCAAATTTTTTTTTCTGCACGAATCCATAACTTGCCTTATAGTACCTATAATCGCAAGTAAAATGTGTTTTTTTTTATTGAAAAATCACGTAGGACTTACTTTTTTGGAAAGTGAAGACGGATTGATTTTTGAAAAAAAGCGTGTATATTTAATTGTTGAAAATATGTTGCAGAATCGCGATTTTAAATAAAAATTTTATTGTGAAATTTTTTGTCTGGCTATGGAAGTATGAAGATAGGAAAAAAAAATATGAATTCAAGCTTGATTTAGTTAAGTGTCTTTTGTGACAAAAAAGTAATAATAAACAACTTTTCAAGGCCCACTTTTTTAGATCAAATGAGAGAAAAATTTGAACTTCACGAAACAAAAAAATTAATACCAACAGTATTTCTGTCTGGTATTATTATTTAAAGTTCTCAAGCTCTTAAAATACATCCGTTATTATACATTAGTCATGTGGTCCTTAAGAGAGCTCTAAGCAAAATTATTCTCAAGGATGCACCAAAAAAGTATCGGTATTGCGACCATTCCACGATTGCCTTTTAAACAAAATTCTTGTACGATGAGTTTTTTTTTTGTAATAAAGAGCTGATGTTGCAAAGGAATGCAAACCTTGCCCCTCGTTGTTTTAATTCGCAGTGTATTTGTTTCGGACATTAGTTCGTCCGCAGGGCTCCGATTTTTGAAAAGATCTAACTTCAGGTTGCATACTCTAGTCTACAGTCTAGAGACATTAAGTCCTCACTTAAAAAAACATTGAATAGTCTTTCTATATCGGCTTCTTATAGCCAAACTCGGATATAGGATCCCCTTCAAGATTTTGACCTGACCTTTTTCCAAGTTTTTTGTTTAACACTACCTTCAAAAAAAGTAGTCTTATGAAATCACAAGTAAGTATAGGTACAGACTTTTTAAGAACCTTTGATGTGTAACAAAGCAAAATGTTTAATAAATTCAAGGCACTCAAGAGTCTAAGAGTTCATTTTGATTTCTTGAAAGAAACACAACAACTTAAAATCTTTTGGAGACCTTAAAATTGTAAAAGAAATCCTAGCTTACGAGAAAGATTTGATCCTTAAGAAAACATACCGTTTAATAATGGAAGATCAGGATGTTTATATTATTTCTACAGGAGAAAAATAAACTTGGGTTATGTGATCAAACTTAGGATGAGTTCCCATATTTTTTAAGTTAAAATATCGTCGCCGTAGAAACTCGAAATAATACAGAGACGCATCTTTTATATGAAAGATAAATAATGTAAGTTGGTATGTATGTAATGAAAATACAAGTCTGATTGCAAAAGAGACCTCTATTTCAAGGTTCCGAGACCTGTATAAGCATAAAATATAAAATAAATATCGACATTATAACGTATTTAATTCTCTCTGGTTCTCTGGTTCAACACATAAATATGTACGTTTGGTGTGTAATCCAGAGAAGAATTCCTAGATACGATGGAGATTAAAAAAGCATAACGATGCTAAAGTAACAGCATTTCTCTCCCGATGTAACCAAGAAATAATAATATAAGAAAAAAAAATGGCATCCTCCATGGATCCTTGTGTCTTTGATTGAAATGGATTAACAAAATGTCCAATTTAATGATACACACTCAGGTGAGCACAATTTTATTATTATTTTTTTTATCCAAAATACATCATCAAATTGTATTCAATTTTTTGAGCTCAACATAATAATAATGGCACTCGTCAAATTCATACATCAAAATCGTAAATCTACGTCGAATAGACTTTAAAAAAGAAAATGCTACTTGAAAGGTAAATAAATCGAATGCTGACTGATGGTGACTTTACAAAATGACATACAATTTCAGTCAAAATATTTACCCTATCCATTTGGCATTATCTACGAATTTTTATTTTCTCTACATTTTTTTGTATTTTATTTATTTTTCCAGGAATACGAACAAAATACACAGCACAATGTGCTTGCTGCTTGTGGACTTCATCATGAGGGAATAAAATATTTGTGTGTTGTTTATTTTTCTTGTGAAGGCAAGTTTAATAGAATCATTGGGTGCATATGTGTGTCATCCTTAAGCAATTTCCGTTTGGGATATAAAAAAAGATATTTTTTTTTGTTGAATCTTGTGTACTTTTTTTTATATCCGTGAAGAGGATTTTAAACAAGTTCAATGGTTGTCCTCTTTGGAATTTGTTTTTTTTTTACTCAAATTGAAAAGAGGCGACAGCTTTGAAAGTGGTCCTTGTGTATATAAAACACTCTATCGGAGGAAAAGTCGTTGAAAGCACTTTTCACCACTTTGAAAATTTTATGGAAAATTTATTAAGATTCTATCATTCAAATCAATTTAAGTGGGAACATTTCTATTGCTCCTTAAATCTTAAATTGCCTGAAAGTATGCAATCATCAAAACACTATTATTTATGTTTATAAAAACTAAAACATAAATGAACGATCAGAAATACGATTTTCGCTCTTAAGGATTATACAAAAAACAGCTAGGAGCTACCAAATAAACACCAAAGATCTTAGGCGCATAAGTTGCAATTGATATATAGGTACTTAAGAATAACAGTATAACAAAAGAAATGGAGTTTTAACAATGTTCTCACATCTGCAAATGCAAATACACTCTCAGGTCTGAGGGTAGGTGGCTTTACTAGGCAAGTTGATCGACCAAATGCTGAGAAGCAGGGTGATGAACTCAAACAACTGGAAGTAACATTGTCAAGACGATCTGTTAGCCTTAGCAGGGGAACGCCACAAGGTGGTGTTCTTTCCCCTCTGCTTTATAGAACTTGGTAATTGATGAACTGCTCCTCTTTGTAAGTGGCTTCTTTTCCGCCTATGTTTTGTCATCGTATTCTCTAGCAGTCAAGTTAATTTCTGGAGCATGAGATCTTCTTCTTCTTCTTTTTTTTTGTATAAAATATACAAAAATTGCATACTTTTGTGAGTTGCAAGACAAAATTTTGATTATAGCGTTGAATAAACGGTTTTTTTTTTAAATCAACTTTTAAAGAAGTACATTCACATAAGAAGAAAATTAATCTTACAAGATGCTATCCAGCATCCTTACTCATGCCGTAGGTTTTTTATTATTTCATAATTAATAATGGTTGTGAAAGGATTGACATTTAGAAAACTTCTTCAAACGCCTACTTTGGAATGAAACTTAAGGTTTGTCATGGTTAGAATGTTTGTTGTTCTCAACCCACATTTAATTTTTTTTTTTTCTTAATAACAACTTTAATCGATAATATTCGGAAAGCCAACAAAAAAATTCAAAAGCAAACAACTCAACTAAAACTCATTTAATGTTAGTCTGACATACTCAAAGTTAAATACCAATATTAAGAGAAAAAAAAGACACTTGAATAGCGAAAGGAAAAACACGCCCTCATATAACAAGTGCCAACTTAAAGTTCAAATTTCTTGAAATGTTTTATCAACACAAACATACATTCACATTCTGCATGCAGTTGTTGAAAGTTAAAAAATAAATATAAGAAACCTTGCATGCTTAAAGGCGAGCGTCAGTGACTATTTAGAACTCAACCACTTAATGTCTTCTACTTCAAGTTGAAAGTTCATGAATTTGCAATGCAAAGCGATAAAGTTTTCTAACACAATTTCCAAACGGCAATAATATTTTGTTAAGAAAAAAAGGACATACACTCTTCTTATGTTTAAGGACGACATCGGCAATGTCTGACAGTGAAAAAATTATTATCTTTAAGCAATAAAAATCGATTCTGACTCAAAGTTCATTCAGCAAGATATCTCGTAGATGTCAGATACTTAAAAATTGAAATGTTTATGACTGCCAGGAGGTGAATTATGACATTTTTGTTTTTTTTTTTGTACTTTCGCAGATGAAATACTGCTACCTACATACTTAGTGTCTATTTCGAAACGAAAATGCAAACAAAAAAGGAAGGAAATGAACATAAAAGTACGGCCATGTGTGGACAGTGATTGACAGAACTCGTGTCTGTCTGCTGTCTACCGTTTGTTAAAGTCATGCATATTTAAAATCAATTTGAACTAATGTTAAATTGATTGGTAATAATAACTTGAGGTTCATAACTTTTGAATTTTAATGCTAAGGATCATTGGCATTGGCACATGTTATTTGTTGAACTGATGGTGTCTTAGCAGTTTATAGGGAGCTTATCTTAATCATGCAAAGGAGAGGAAGGCATCTGTGAGAGGTCATCATCGTCAATAGTCTTTTTCAATCAGAATTTCACAAAAAACCGTAGCAATTGGCGTGGTATGTGGTATCATCATTTTGTCGTATTTCCTAACTATTACTCTCGAACGGATAAGGTTCAGGATAGAACATAGAACTCCATGCTCAAGAGGCAACCAGTTGAATTTTTCAGTTGTCCATCACGTTGACATCTTGTGAATAATCCTTGAATAATCTTCGGAATATCAATCAAAGCACTTTCTAAAGGCATAACTGATAAAAATTAGCTATCATAAAAGACTTACAACAACGCTATGTGTACAACGTACAGATTTCTAATACATTTGAAGTATGATAGGGATCGAGACAATGCGCCGGCGCCGTAGGATCAGCTGAAGGAACTGGAACAGCTTGAAAAAAGTTGATCTATTCTCTCAGTGACACAGCTATACAAGTACACCATGCATGTCTAAGCGCAGTTTGGCCATAATGTAACACTTTCGATCTTTAAAAAAGTGCGTATTTTTTGTTCAAATAAAAGTTTGTTTGACATAAATACCTTCAAAATGTTCAACTTCTTTAAAAGTTCAAGAAGATAAGACGAGACGTGGCGTTTGCGAGTGACGGACTCCATAAAGGTCACCCATAAGAGGGTTGCCAATTAATCGACTCAAATTTTTGCAGTCACGCTCGTAAACAATTGTCATGACACTCGCAATAAGGATTGTATCAATGAATGTGAAGCCAATGTAACGTTAGTGTGAAATTTTGATTTCTTTGCGTTACGTAGAGCATACGTTTCACAAACCACAATCTTTTCCGTGACATTTGTCAAATAACTTGATATGGTTCGTAATAAAAAAAATGGTGGAATGTGAAGGTTTGATTTTCAAGCGGACGTTTTTGGATCGAAATTTCTTTACAACTAGTACATTATGTACTAGTCTATGTTTTTAAATTGGAATAGATTTGAGGGGAAAAACAAGTAAGAGAGGTGTTTATGCACTTTTGGAGAACATCGTTAGCTCCACATTTGTCTGGAAGTAATCGACGGAGTAAGCTAACTGTCAAAACTTTAATGTTAAATGTTTTACAATAAACCCTACTTTTTTTCAAACGAATTTCTATTGTAAAAGAGACCATAACATGAGTGTTTAGTTGTGTTTACACAAGCCAGTGCAGATGTCATGACAGGCGTTTGTCTTTGCTTCCAGTTTTTATTTCCAAGGATACCTGAAAGACTTTATTTTAAGAGCGTGTTAAATATGGGCTTCAGAGAGCTTGTGACGTTATATAAATGGTTATTGATTAAAGATCGTACGTTAATACCGTCAAGTTCAACGCTCAACAGTTTTCTTTTTTTTTAAATAAAGTAATTTTTCTTGAATATAGAAGAATTTGAAGAAATCAACAAAGTTTCCCCCAAATTAATCCTGTTGATTTGTTTTTGTTTTTGTAAAGTAATTTCAAAGTTTAAGCTTATAAATTCAAAACCTACGCACAACCCTTTGCAATTTGTTACTAATTATAGCTAAACCTTGAGTAAATCCATCAAGAAGTAAGTCCCGTAAAAGTTTTCTTTGACTTTGCAAATCCATTCAATTTATATTAAGATGGCTTGGTTGAAAGTTTGTTTTGAGTATAGCAAAGCAATGATTTCTGTCTCATTACGTTTTTCTTACAAAAACAACAAAATAATTCTTATACTCATATATCCTTTCGACACAAGAACATAACTTCGCTTACAAATCGACCCTAATACTGGTACACCAAGTCAAATTACTGCTGCTGATCCCTACACAAATCAACCCATAATAATCCTTAAGCAGAATACACGGGATACAATACAACTTTTTCGAAATATTATATGAACGCGAAGGAGGAGTGAAGAAAAGGAGGTGCGGACGGAAGGATATGAAAGACTTACCTCATTTCAAAATCCCTCAACTCTTCAAAAGTTAATGTGTTTGTAACATCCAGCAATTGCCTCATATTTTCGTCCCTTCGCTGTTGTTGTTGCTGCTGTTGTGTCTGGGTTTGTTGTTGTTGTTGTTGTTGCTGGTGATGATGGTTAAGTTGCTGTTGAATGTGAAGCTGTTGTGAGTTCCTTTTTCGAGTGTCCTTGCCTTGCTCGACGCTCACAAAATCACCCTCACTTTTTATTAGTAATGTTTCCACTGTACTATCTAGGCTTAAGGACGGCTATAGTAAGAAAAAAATATAATAAAAAAAAATATTTTATTTTAAAGTAACAAAAAGGACGATTTTTTTCTGGTTCTTCAAACAAAAAAAAGGTTAGCAAAAGATATACCTATAAGTAGGTTAGTTGGCTTTAAGTAGGTACTGAAAGTGGGCATTTTTTTTTATAAATCATAATAATATAAATCAGTATCTTTTGTGCTCCGGGCAAGAGTATATTTCGTTTTATCCTTACAAAAGCAAACACAATTTCATTGAATGCGAATATAATAATAATGTTGGTGTCGTTAAAAAAACCACAAGAGTGAACAACTTGAATTGAACATGAAAACAGAATTTTATTTTCAGAACAAAAATGAATTAATTTTTCCACTCACTGCGACCAAGGAAACAATAAAAATAAAGGACTCTCCATATTACAAAATGCCATCAACAGGAGTGAAAACATTGTTAAAATTTAAGTATAGTGATGGAGTGAGGTTGAACAGAAACCAACGCTAACATTACTTTAATATTAAATTAATCGGTGTTGTAATTAAATTTGTCATGGCAAAATATAATGGAGTGTCGACTCAAACAACGAAGTAAATTTAAGAGAGATGAGAATGAGGGTTGAATCCTGCATACGAAATGACTGGATTTTTTTTTTATGAAATTATTCACCAGAAAAAAAGTAATATATATAGTATATACCCAAAAGTTGAATGAAGATAAGTGTGGGCTTACAGCGCTCTGGTACTCATTTATTTTGGTTGATGGGTTTTGCGTCGGATAATTTTTCATCGGAGGATTAAAAAACACACTATTACCGGATGTTTTCTTGATGAAAAGCTTAAGAGTAATTACTTTTCTTATCGAAACAGATGCTTTTAAAAAATACTTCCTTCTTTCCAGGACAAAAAAGTAAGAGGATATTATTTTTAAAAAAATCACTTATTAAAAACATGATTACCAAAATTTTAGGAGAAGGAACAAAATCTCCGGTAGCATTCACCAGACCTAGAAGTCATTGATTCAATCAGGCCTGTGTCGGGAAAATATATCTGGACCAATTAAAATTCCAAGAAACGAATGGCGCCCAACGCAGGACCATACAATCGAGCCACTACTTCGGACTGAAAAAAATCAGTCTAATCTGTGGCGGGAATCAATCAGAAATCGAGGAGAAAATGATTTCAAAATACCAAATGGCACCCAACGCACGACCATACAATCGTAAATAGCAAGTAAAAAGACCATTTCAAAAAATTGCACCATCAAATGCATAAACGAGGTCTTTTTAAGAATAAAATCAGGATCGTAATTGTAGGGGTATGCATACTACAAGATTGGTGCGATTGTCCACAAGTAAATAATCTTAATAACGCCCAGGAAACATCTTTTGGACCGAAAGAGCTCCTTGCAATTTTCAGTAAATGTGATTTGTTGTTGCAAACTATGACCAGAAGTATTTCCAAAATAACAAATTGCGCCCAACGCAGGACCATACAATCTAAAAACAGGAGAAACACATCGCCTTCATATGTTGCTTGATAGAGTACGTACACGTGTGTTAAAAGAGGATAACTTAAGGTGCGTTATATAAATGATTCGATTTCTAAAAATACTTATCAAACGATGCCAGATTAAAAAAAAAAAAAATAAGTTTTCAAGTCCTAAATAGAAATAAAGCCGGCTACCTTCAACAATTAAGTAAATCGAATGATTTTTTCAAATGTTTAGTGCGTGAACAATCGAACCCACATCATATAAGTTCCCGGTCAGCAACAAAGTAATTAAAAAGAAACGTGTGCTCGAGTAACCACAAATTTTATCAAAAAACACTGACCATCTGCTAGTTTATAGTAGTAATCAAAATCAATAAAAAGAATAAAACGAAAAAGACAAGCACACAAAACAGAGATTTCAAAGCACCATCTCATCTACCAGATACGATCATTAATTGCACTATTTCCAGCATTCACAAGCCGTTAACATTTCAAACTGTACAAATCTTTTCACACTGAAAGCCATAAACAAGTTCATAGCTTAAACAAACAATCATGGTCCAATGGCCAAACAACTGGAATATTGTTTGATTTCGAATCGTACAATTCATTTATGTCTATGGATATGGATAGTATCTCGAAAACGCTATTTTCGAAAATAGATGTTTTTTGTAGTTTATGGCGAGTTAAAATAAGATCTCCGGCTGCGAGTTTTTTTGTCTTTCAATTAACATCTCATAAATTCAATTTTTTTTTTTTTTTGAAAAATCCGTTTTTCTGGCATTTTTGTTTGTAAGAACAGCGTAAATCAAAAAATCACACGCACAGATGTTTTGCGTCTAATATAGTTTGACATCGAATTGCAGTTCTTTTTTTTGCACACAAAACTCTTGATGTGATGTGGTTGAACTAATTTTAGAATCAATTAACGATTTTGTATTATTTTTGTTTCATCAGAGTCATAACTTAAGTGGTTTTTGAGCTTTTGAATAATATTTTGATAGGCTCTGTTGTTAGAAGGCAGAACACCCGTTAAAGAACTCGTGATGATATTTATACAAATGCGATTATAATTTTTGTTTGAATTTTTGATTGGCATCATTTGTTTGGCCTTAATATTTAGGTGGCAAATGCAATATGTTATGGCATGATCTGAACTAGCACGAGCTTCAAAATAGCAATTTCGGGTGATGTGATCATTGTTTACAAAAACAGCTTTAAAATGTATAAGGTATTGTTTTCTTTTCTCATCAACTCGTATCTTTTATGAGTGTATTGTCATTTTTCGAAAGTTTATTACAAAAACTTCAAATCATCAATTTTTCTGAAACGTAAAACATTATCATTTGGTCATTCCAGGTTCTTACAAATTCTATTCCAATCTCTTTTCTATGTCGTATTAAAGTTTACCGATATTCGTGGAATGCACTCTTTTTAAACGTCAAATTCCAAGTTGCCCATGATACAACGAAACAAGATAGCGCCTTCCAATTCTCATTTTTGTTTTGTTCTGCGCATCTACGTCACAGACACACATGAAGTTTTCGCCTTCTCGTTTTCGCCTTCCGGTTTTAATTTTTGTTTCGTTCTATGCTCTATACGTTGTACATGTTCCTTGTGAGCTCAACGTTACGGACACGTAATAGATTTTGACGTTTTTCATTATATCATGCGCCATATCTTTTATAGTTGTATCATGCAAGTTGCCAAACAAAAACAAAGGGTATGTTCAGAAGTCGAGATTTCAGCGAGAATTATTCAGGGAAGTTTAGCTCCGAAATACAAAAGTCATCAGCTTTTTCGATGATTATCTGAATTTGGTGTACAACAGTGTTCCAGAGGGTGATGATTTTATACTCATAATGGAGAACTCTAATTCAAAAACTTGGGACAAGATCCCATCTCGAAGACCACTGAAAGTAAGAATCAATTCAAAAAATTGATGCACAACGTGAGTTGATCTTTAAGATCTATAGTATTGACACTATCATTTTACAGTTCCGATGGGTGATACATGTGATAGGAGTGCAAAGGGTGCACAAACTTGTGGAGAAGAGGGATATATAAAATTATTATTGGCAATGTCCGAAAGCGTAGCAGAACTAATAACATAAAACATAACCTAAAAAATAGAAAGAACCGTAGTAAATGAGTATGACAATACAGACTTAATAACAACATATATTTTGTACATGTAAAGTTACCAAAGAAATGAAACTGGTACGGAATCAACGGTTAGCAAGAAATACACGATACAATCATCGTACCGATCGTAATATCGTACAAAAGTTGTGTCGAATCGCATTTGACACAACTTTTATACGATATTGTGTCGAATGCGATGATTGTATAGTGTGTGTACAAAAAATGATCCGCTGTACCGACATCGCCCTCGAGCGAAAACCAACTTTTATGAAATCGTAAGTAAATCGAAAGGTGTGTGTGCTGCCTTGCTATATCGTTAGCGATACCGGTACGATTCAAATCTGTACGATGAATGTATCGTGTATTTCCCACTTTATTCTCTCAAACTGAAATCGGTGCTTTTTTATACTTTTGAAACAAGGAATTGCTTTGACTTCATCTAACTGGTAGCTCTATTTTTTTTTTTGTCTGTGAGGGATTAATTTTCCATTCCATAGAATCCATTATAAAAATGTTATAATTTCTTTCGATTAAAAATGTAAATCTACAATTTACTTTAAAATATTAAAGAAGTAGGTACAAGTACAACATTGAAAGTCCAAGTGATTACAGTGTCTCAAGAATTTAAATAATAAATAAAGCCGCTTTATTTGCTCCTATTTATTTGCTGGATTTTTTTCTTCTCATGAATTTCAATGTATTTGTATTCCTTTGTTTCCAAAAAAGCCTTTAGGAACATAAACCTAAAATTATTTGCCTATCCCAAATAGAAAAACCTTCTGGGACATGTTTTGATGCCTTAAATAAACATAAAATTAACATATATACTCTCTTCTTTGTGTTTGGTCTTGACCTCCTTTTGGCTTCCTTATATGTATATAGGTAATAATGCTAAGAGCAAAAGATTTACTTTTATGTATTTTTTCTTCTTAAACATGACAGAACTCATGTTTCTGAATACAAACCCCAAAACAAAGATGTTTGGAAATGTTGGAGAGCGATCAAAGGTGTCATCTCTAGGGGACATCGATTAAGGGCAATATTACACACAAAGACACTTAAGTATATACAATACATAGATTGATTTGTCAGTGGGGAAGCGGATTTTCAGGATATTTGGACCACAAAACTTTTGTGAACATTTTGAGTTAATGGAATGAGGGTCCTTGGAGTGTTATAAATTTGCAAATGTCAAATGAATGAAAAGTACCTAATATTAATGTTTCTTGATTGAATCACAGAGGAAACCCTTGCAAATTGTGGAGGGAATTTATTAGTTTCAAATGGTCGAAAGGGAATAAAACAGCATGAAGTCCTTAATGTATTCATTTAGCATTCAGCTTCAGTTGGAGGTAGGTGATTTGGACAGAGTGGTTTGTAGAATTCGAAGGGAAAAATATTTTCATTACATGCAATATTATGAAATAAAGTGGACTGTGTAATTTCCATCGAATAAATGCTGGAAGGAGAACATTCCATCTTATTGAATTATATCGTCAAACATACCTTATAGTACCTAAATCACTTTTTATTGGCTCTTACATAACACTTTTGAATGCAATTCCATACCCATAAGCAGAAGATCCAATAGAATCTACCCAAAATAATATTTCCAAATCTTATTAATTTAAAAAAATTTCCTCTTGCATTAAATTACATTTGAAATTAATGGAATAGACTATTATTACGGAAATCAAAACGACTATTCAAAGAATTATTGGCTTATGATTCCATCGTTCAGATAGTTCCAGAACACAAAATAAATTCTTATGAAACAATAGCCTATTATGGAATTATATTTAAATTATTCATTTACAAATCTTCAAATTTATTAACACTAATTCCCAATATTTGCCTTTGCTTCTCTATTCAATTCAATTAAATCTGAAGTTTTAGTCAAACAAAATCAAATGATGCATTAACAATGAACATCAAATTAAATATACATATATGAAACTTAACATTGTAAACATTCTCCTTGGATCCTATTTGAGGAATTCCCCCCAAAAATTGTATCCGCCGAATAATTCAAAATAAATGATTTTACAAGGAAGTGCGCAATTAATTAAAATTTAAATGTTTAAGATATCTCAACAACAACAAAAATTTAGATCAGATTGTTTAATTGAAAATTGCACGAATATTTTCGATTCCAAGGCATTGTAAAAGAGTTTTATTTTGTAAATTCAAAAGTATATCGCAAAAAATAATCAGAAACGCGTGGAGCCCACGCCAAACCACCAATTTTTCCATCACCCTCAGCATCGCATCGCCATTCAGGATTCTAAGAGTACCTATCATGGAAAATTTTTAGATTCCCCAAAGATACACATAAACACTAATTAGATACAAAAATGGTGTAGGTAAACAGATACAGGACTGCCTGTAGTGTATAGGGTGTGAAGTTCATGGATATTTTGCACTATACATATTTCAGTTTCCGAGCACCGTCATTAGCTTGGAGGTATTTTGGTGTAATCAGCGGCAATGAATAAACCGTGAAGCCTGCCCATCCGGACGCTGATCATATTCATTTTGTTTTTAAGGAAACACCAACTGGCAGGCTACGTGAGAAAAAGCACAACGCCACCACGCCACGCTTTGAATAGAGTTTTTCATGTCTGCGGAAAAAATAATAAGGGCCTATACGGTGCCGAACCTGAGAACTTTGCCGCCCTAGGCAAATTGTTATTTTGCCGCCCCAAAAATAAACGAAAAAAAAAATACAAAAACAATAACATTTACATAGAGCTTTATTAGTAATAATTAAGGGCTATCGACGAAATAAAGTTTTTTTTTACAATTTCGAACCTAAAATGCTGCTGCATTTTATATATAACCTATAGTATTACCACTTGAGTTGCGCCATCTGTTGACGGAAAATTAAGCTCTTGGTTTTAGAGGTTTTTGTCTAGATTACCATGGGAAGCAACAACAACAATTAAAGTGGTGGAACGTAAAAAAAATTGTTGTTGTTGCTTCCCATGATAATCTAGACAAAAACTTCTTAAATCAAGAGCTTAGTTTTCCGTCGCTAGATGGGGCACTTTAAGTGGTAGTACGTAGTACTATAGTTTATATTATATATAATGGCTGCTGGGAGCGATTTCATTTTTGCAAATCTCGTAGCGATTTCTTCTTTTTCAATGCGATAGAGCATTTCTTTTTCAATACAGACAGATAGTTGCAAGACCGTTAAATCTTTCTTGGGTCATTGTTGAGCGTAGATATGTTTTTATAAGCTTCAGTTTCGAGAAGCTAGTTTCACTTGAAGCAACACATCAGGGAACGTTATTAGTAGCTTAAATGCCGTTAGTAAATTTGGATATAGTTAAGTAAGATAGTGAGAAGCTATATTTAGTTTAAAATTGACAAATGTTTGAAATCAATAGCAGTAGAAGTTTGGTTGAATATATTAATTTCATTCAAGAGATCTTTCGATATAGGTAATATCCTTTTGAACTTCGTTGCCAAATTTTGTTTGCTTTAAGTAGTTCGCAGTCTTTCAACTCGACCTTCTTTGAAATATCGCAAGGAAATCCGAAATTTTGGCTGAGAATTGTATATTGAGCAAAGCGCTCATCGAGAGAAGATAACATAACATCGAAAACGTAAAGAAGGAATCAGCTTTAAATTTTAATTTTGGATCGATGGCTTGAAGAGATTGTTCAGATTGATAACGACGGCTAAGTAGGCTCATAGAATTGGACACAATAAAATCCACTATACTTTTCATCTTTGTAGCAATGTTAAATGCATTCTTGTATAATGTTTCAAAAAAAAATTCCTCTGAACGGTTTATCTGAAAGTACTGCTGCAGTTTATCCGAATGCTCCAAACAAGTTATCTATTTTGATTGAAGTAGTTTTGAAAGAATATTTATTTTGCATAAAAACTCGTTCCAGATTACCGTTGACAATACAAACTTGACTTTGTGTATGCGTTTACTCTTCTTTACTTTTGAAATGGTTTTACTGATTTTAAGTCAAGGTGCCGCCCTCCTATGAGCGCCGCCCTAGGCAATTGCCTGTTTTGCCTACAGGCAGGTTCGGCACCGGGCCTATATGATTTATGTTCGAGGTCATTGTCAAAGTTTTTGCTTGTTTTGTATGTTCTAAGTTTTGTGAAATCATCAATCATTGCCAGGGCCAAAGCCCAAGGGCCATTTTGAGTAAACTCCCATGACTTTGCAAAATTTAAAATTATACTTTTACCGGGTTTCGTTTGTGGCTTCCAGATGTCAAGATTTAAACTGTCTATTCGTAAAGTGTATTTTTTCAAGCATTTAAAACTATTGCCCTTTGTGATGCTACAAAGTTCATTAACTTTTTGCGTCATGATTGACAACACTGTGAAAGTGTTTTTTGAAAATACTTTATCCAATTTCATTTCGAAACACACATAAAAACTATACAATTTTCATTGTTCACTAGCAACGCCATCTATCTTTGTGTTTTGTCCAAACAAAGGCAATCCAACACACACTAATCCTACCAATCATTCATCGCCGCCAGCGAAAATTGACTTCCTGCTTTTAAAATGTCATCAGAATGCTGGTATTCAAAAGTTCTTTATTCAACTTCATAAATAAATCAAAAGAAAGAAGAACTCACAGTTTCTAAAGAAGATACAATTAAAATATCAATTAACACCCTGTGTGTGAGTCTATTAAGTGCAGTACGTTTGTTTTCAGGGAAAATATATTTATTCGGTAGAACAATATTTCGCTGATGAATTAAACAGAAGAACAAATAAATCAGGCCTGACCAAAAACTAAAGATACGTAATAATTTATTTAAGTTGGCATAAAAAAACTTATTAATTGTGCCTATGGATATATATATATACATACGTGTGAAAGTGTTTGTGTGATTTTGTGAATAATATTTTGTTTGAAAGGAAATCTCGTGTTTTGTTTTTGTTTACACTTTGTTAACATTGTTCTGTCGGATTTGAGAGAAAAGAAGAATGACGCGTAAGGCTATATAATCTTTTCTTAGAAATGTCAAAAATTTGACATAATGGAGATCGAGGGGTGTGTTTCTGAAGTTGTTGTTTTGTATTCTTTTTAATTTGACTTGATTTTGTATCTGATAAATGTTTTGTAGAGATGAAAAGTAAACATAATCAGAACTTTGAATTAATTTTCAAAAAATGATTGTGTTGTTTTAAAAGTAAAAGGTTTTTAATACAAATAATTACAAACAGTAACATTTGGTTTTAGGTGACATTTCTGTTTTGATATGAAGGATGACGACATCTTTGTTGCGGACTAAATTATAAAGAACCACTGGAAATGTTTAACGTAACATTGATTTACAATTTGAGAATGACTAAAGCAATTTTGATGAAATCCTGAATTTATGTTATAAGATTTCAGATACGAAGTTAACATCGCAGGTGCAATGAATACGTTATTTCACAACATACATATGTACACACAATCAAAATCTGTGTTAGAGTTCTTCGTGCGACAAGTTTATCGAAGGTCAAAATGTGCTAGTATCTGATATAAAGTTAAAAGTCCTTTGACTGTGCGATTGCTATAAAATCGAAAAAAAAACTACGCTTTAAGAGCATTTCCGCTCAAAAATACGCTCAAACATTTTCAAAGTACTTTTATATTTTTTTAGCTGGAATCCATATTTTGATCGATTTGTAGTTTAAAAGCATTCAAATTATAAAACAGCAAGTTGGTACACTTTACGAAATTCTTATGATGTACGAATACATAGCTATTGAATAGATTCAATGAACACCAACAAAAGCCGTTTTTCTCGGTTTACGGTTCTGCCGTAGGAAAAAATTAAAATGTTTAATTATTTTTTCGTTGCGTCCGCCCGTGTCATGCGTACTTATGGGTCACTTTTCATACGAAAATGTGTATCAAATCTAGCTATCTGTTAAACATGTCAATGCAACATCTACAATGGGTAGGACGCAGGAGCCCTTACAGCAGCAGACGCTATTAAAGCAGGATTTGTACATTGATATCTATATTCCAGTAACTGGATAAACATTTAATATTAAATGACTTAAAACTCAATTTCTTATTATATTTATTTAAGTAAACTCAACGCAGGGCATGATACTGAGTTCGCAGTCTAATCTACTACAATACACTTGCTCGATTGTTTAAAATAACACGCAAATCTTTTGTCAAACTAATTAATACTTTAGTGAATTAAAGTGAAAAGTAACGTTTATATCGTAGTAAAACTTGCCTTCAAGCGAGAGATATGAATTTCAATGAATTGTTTTGGAAACCCTCAGCAGGATTTGTTTAATAGCCATAGTAAACAAAGCACTCAAATTGAAATTGAAATTTACAAATATGTTTTAAAATACGTTTTTTAATACCCTTAGTTCTTTGAAAAGAAGAAGGAAAAAGAACAACCATTAAAGTTGTTACTTAACGACGCAAGCTTTTTTTTTGGTATAAGTTTGAAAATCACTAAATCATATTTGAGAACCGAAATAAGTTTGTCACTGTTAAACATGGCACCTCTAATTAAATCAATAGTTTTTCTAGAGTTCCTCAAGAAAGCCACATTGGACCACTTCTATTAAAAACCCTTTTATAAACTACACCTCTGTGAATGTAGCAAATCGCTAAATACTTAAATTTGTGTATGGCTTCATATTAGTTTTAAAAACATTTAATATTATGGTGTTTCCAACAGCTCTATTACAAATATTTTAACTTTTTGTTTATAAATAAGCCAGGTTTGTGGTATCATGTTTGATTGACGAATGAGATTATTATTTGATTTTGAAAGAATAGAATAAACCGCATAACTCATAAGTTTCAGTTAAAAAAGCTAAGAATTCAAATCTTTTGACAAAACATGGCTGATTCGGAACTCGAGACACTATAAAACTGGCCATTACCATTTGAATCTAACAGATATTCCTGCAATCAATTTATATCTAGATGTTATAGCAGTAACAAATCTAACTGATTAAGATCGTGATCTTAAAAGTTTTTGCGGTTTTTTTAAATTAAGCAAATTTTCTGATTTTTTTCGAAAATATAAGTGTTCTTTGGAATGGAAAACATTAAAATGAAAATAGTATTTGAAATCCTTTTTTTTTTTAATATGCACTGTCAAAGAATATTTTCAGTAACTTGTTTAATGGTAGGTACTGTCATGTTAATTTATTTAAAAAAAATGGGCGTGTCAGCAGACACTGCTTTCTGAAATTTTACAAGCAAAGTAAACAAAAATATAAAATAAGTTAAAAATTCTTTAAGAAGAGGTAAAATAAAATCAAAATTAATTTTATAGGATATATCTTAACGACAAACCTTGGAAAACTTCTAAATTCACTGCGCTATATCGTTTTTATTTAAAAAAAGAATAAAATTTTATGAAAAAATTGCAACGAAAACATAAAACCGATAACGTCTGTGTTATGCGCTAATTTTCAAATATTGGTTCATGTTTTCTTTTGTTTTGTTAATCTTTACATATTGCAATTAAATATTAAATGTTAAAATATACAAAGTGTTGACAAACCTTAATGTACTGCTTGGTAAAATTACTACACATTCTCTTATAGAAGGGTGCCATTTTTATGAAGTTTTTAAACTTTTTTTTTTTGTATTCTTAACTGTTTCAAAGATTCCGAAGAATGCACTGTTGTTTAGTACTCTTTAAAAGTTTCAGAGTATTTATTCACAAATTGATTTTTCAGATCACATAGTTTTCAAAATTGAAAACTCAAGTTATTTTTTTTAATTTTCAAAAACTCAGAAATCCGTTGGTGTGCTGCGTTCAATTGAAATGATTTTCGAAATAAAATAAAAATTCAAAAGATCACTAAAATATACTTCCTCAGAGAAGACTACACGACTGATCACGTATTCAAAAGATACTGAATCGTTTTGAAGATACTGAATCGTATTCAGTTGTTTGAAAATTGTCGAAACACAATATTTAGAATGAAAAAGGGGAAATTTGTATTTTTTGTGTGTGAGGAAAAAAAAATAATTTTAAAGGAAATTTGTATCTATGTATCTTGTTCTTTACGTACTTGTTGAACGACTATAGTAGCTCGCGGTTGCGTACAAACTGCTGCCTCCATTGGATTAGCAGTCACATTTATAGGACCTCCATTGCCGGCTGAGGCATTGGTGGCGGCGGCGGCAGCGTTTTGTGATAATCTCTGGCATTCATCCAACTTGTCGTGGTGCTGCTGGTGCTGGTGCTGATTCTGGTGTAAACATTGTGCGTGTTCTTTCTCAGGTAGTTGGTGATGTGATGATGACTTGGCGTTCATTTTGGATGCTTCCGAGAAGAAGTCAACTCGCAAATCAGGTAAGGGTGGTGTTCCGCGCATTGACCCGTTCGGACTACTATTGTTGGCCACATTTGATGGGGAAGAGCATCGGTTGTTGTTGTTGTTAAGGTTACTGGTGCTGTTGGTGGTGTTTTGTGTGCTGCTGCCATATATATTAGCATTGGACCCATGGTACTGATCGTTGCCGATTGTCGCCTTTGGAGGAATTTGATCGAACTTGGAGGCAATTTGGTCGAAACGATTCAGATCGGCGTGTGATTTTGGTGAGGTGATGGTGGCGTTTGTTGGTGCTGTATCACCACCATTTGCTGGTGGCTTTGGATAAAAGGCATCTGATGTGGACAGGTGATCTTGGTACTTGGGATGATGTACAGTATCGGGACGGTTTCTTTTGGAACCTCTGCGTTCGTAGGGATGGAAGGTTTCATTTTGTGATAACAGGGTATATTGTTGGAAGATGTCATTGCTCTTGATCGAGCAGGCATTTAGTATTGCCTTCGAGGGAGATACATACATTGGCTTGCGTTCGTAAACGGATGCAGTATGGTCCTCACTATCTGTGGAACTTGTTGTCGAACTGGAGTCGTTAGGATCTTCATCGACTGCAAAACACTCACGCTGAATTCTCTCGTAGTCTAGGGCTTCCCGATCAAAGGGAAACATGGTGATGTCTTTTCGATCACTGCTTGATGAAGACGAGGATGAGTATTTGCGATTGGTGTGCTGCTGCTGTTGTTGTTGATGATGAGTTCCACTGGACGGTGACAGTTGCTGTTGTTTGCTGAAGAATTTCTCCTTGGACGTTACAGCTGGAGCGGAATTAATCTGCCTTCGGTCCTTCTTGGGGCTAGTCTTCATATTGTTAGCATGGCGACTGGCTGATTTAGTGCGGAATTTCGGTTCACGCTTTTGTTTTTTTACATCATCCTCGTTGGAATAGTCATGGTCATAGGTGATCTCATCCTCGTAACAGCGATTGTTGTGGTTGTTCGAAAACTCTTTATGCGTCCTATTTTTGCTAGGTGAGGACTCCCTTATGGAACGACGCTTTTCCTTCTCATTAGCCGAGGACTCTCTCCTTCTTGAATTATTGTGGCTGCGGGAAGAGTTCTCCCGACGACAAGCATCCTCCCTGTTTTGAACAGTTTCATAAGCCGAACGACGACGCTGCTTTTCCAAGTGGAATTCTGCTTCCTTGAAGGTAAATAAGGATTTATTCTTTTCCGTTGTGCGGGCACTCTTCGGTGAAATTGGTGTATCAAAAGGGAAGTGATTAGAAGAGTTGCTTGACAAGGGTGCCGTTCGGGGGATTTTATGGGATAGCAAAGGCGTTGTAGACGTTGGTTCCACCTGAATCGACAACGAGGATTCTTGACTCTGGAAAAATTAAAAGAGAAAGAATTTTTGAATTCAGAAAGCCTAATGAAGTGTAATACAAAGAAAGTTTTTTTTTCCTTTAATTTTTTTTTTTTTAATACCTCGATGCTTTCTTGGGCATTCATACGAGGACCAAAATACATTGTGCTGGTTAGTTCCATCTCATTGGAATCCAGTTCAGAATCTCCTGCATGAATGGCAGTGAGAAGGGGCTCTTCTATTGAACTGAAAATAGGTTCACTTTGTCCGGATGTATCACCTTGGAAAAAAAAGGACGAAACAATGAAAAATGAGATTTTAAATTTATTTAAAACTATACAATTTTATAAAAAAAAGAGCGTATTTTTAATGAAACAGTTGGATTAGCATATCCAAAAATACAGATAGGAATCTGTTTTTTTTTTTTTGTTTTTATTTTGACATACAATAGGGATGTGAATAATATAGCAAGGACGAGGAAGCAAAATATCGTTGAGCTTATCGAAAAAAGGTATGTGCGATGTGCGTTGGGTTTCGGGGGAAGATTTTTCATGTCAGGGAAACAAGCAATTTCAGCTTGAATGGAAATTTATTTTTTTTACGCTTGGGTTATTTATTTGGCGGGATTTTGTCTGCTCTCAGGAATTTTCAATATTCGCGTGGAGGTGGTGTAGGTACCTATATCTTTTTGCAAAAAAAAGGTGGCTTTTGCAGAGTACTTGTTTGTGTTGCATTAAAATGTGGCAATGATTTTGTTAGAGAAAACCAGCAGAAATGAAGGAGTCGAGAATGCTTCCAGGATCGCGGGGATCCGAAAGAATTTGGATTTTTTTTTGGCAAACAAAACAATATAAGTTCAAATGGAAATTTTCGCATGTATGATGTAGGAAAGATAAGCTTTGAGGTTGATTTGTATTCAAAACAGTATCTTACGTTACATGTTTTTGTTCGCTAGTGAACCGTTTAAGCTTGTGATTTTTTTTATGGTAACGAATGTTTTTCTAGAAGAAAATTGTTTTTAGAACCAAGTTTCTTGCTAAAAGTTGTTCTCATTGACATTTAGCCAAAATGCGAAGTGAGCCAAAAGAATTTAAAAAAAAACAAGCCAACACACTCTGAAGTTTGATAATCTTGCCAACAATGGGTTTTTAAATGGCGTATGGATATATTTTGGTGGCCTGTAGCGGACATTTTGGTTATTGAGTAACTGCGATGCCAAATCATCATGACAGAAAACACTGTTGAGCAGAATGTCCAAATGATAAAATTGTATTACCAAAATGAGTAATCATTTCAACATCAACCCACCTTATTTGAACAAACCCTATACAGAATGAAGTAGTGGGACTGATGGACTTTTAGCAGTTAAATTTCTGACAGTAAAAAAAAAGAAGACCCACCACGCATCGTGACCAACAACCTTGGAGTCTATCATAGTTTATACCTACTCATTCTGAGAACATTTCACACTATAAATATCAAAACCGATTATTACCAATGAAATTTGCCACCAGGAAGCCAAAGCATTACATCGTGCTAGATGGGCAGACCTTATTTTCGTAGGTGTGATCAGAAACAAAAAAATTAAAATCTATTTAGAAGGAGGACCATATGTCTTTGTTCACAGGAACAAAGTTTTCAAACTCGAACTGTCAACTGACAAATTGTTCCAGCAATCTCCTTCATAATCAACAGAAGTTCAAAACCCTGACTGGAGTATTCAACATTCTAAAGCCGTACAAAGATTTATGACACACACAAATTGTGAACCTAAAATTATAGGACAACAATAAAAATAAAAATGCGAGAAACAAAACACACTACACAAAAATCACTTTATAATTTCTGAAACAAGTAAAGTACTAAAAAGTAGAGGATTTTGCTTTGTCTTTATTTGGCGAATGACATTTGCTTTATTCAGGCTCTCCACAAATAGTTTTTTGAAAACCTCAACTCGCCCTTACCTTTGGTATACAAACTAAAGTACTATGAGTATAAAGTAATTACTGTTGCAATCAGTGGGTACAAGGCGCCGCCGCGCCGTCGCTGCTATTTTCAGATAGTTTTGTATAAAGCTATTAAAAACGAAGTGGTGAGACACTAGATGGCAGCACAGGCAAAAACCATCTCCAGGCTACTATAGATATTATATACAATGCCCTCACTAAGAAATTCTCTGTTTTTAAAACTTGCGGTCAGGTTGAAGTCACTCGGAAATCGATTTTGGTATTTTGTTGTGGAGAGTTGATGTAACGAATCAGCTTTAAGTGACATCTGTCAAACATTTCAGATGTTTCATTAAACTATTTGAAAATAAAAAATTTATTAAAATCAAATGAATAGAGCAAAATTGAAACTTTATATGATGTGAGTTGTGACAAACACACAATCAACAGCCCTTCTGTGTTTTTTGAGAACGGGAAATCTCAAGGTTTTTTGGGTTGACCCATGGGAAAAGTTCAAAGAACCAAGCTTCTTTCTAGTCATAGTCGCAAAAAATGCTGAAAAGAATACAAATTTTCAATCAGTCCTTTTTTGGCATTAAACAAATTTTGGGGATAACCAAACAAAACAATTTTATATACATACATACATCTACACAAATATAATTTATATTTTTAATTATTTAGAGACTGAACATTTATAAAAAGAATTAATTAAAATTCCACGAATTAGATTATTTTAAATCTCTTCCCTCAGGGTAATTCAGGAAAGTTGAAATTTTAGAAATTTTTATTTGTGTGTGTGTGACAGAAAAAAAACACACCTTCTGTGGTTGAATTTTCAGAGTAATGTCCTCGCTTTGAACGAAACACAAAGTTTCAATATGTTAAAATGATTTTACTTAATTTCTTTTTAATAACCGAAACATTTGTACAAAAACTTTGCCTTCAACGCAATTTTTTATTTACCCAATATAATCAAAATCAAGGAATTCTTTAAAAAAAAAAAAAAAATAATAACGTCACATGGCTATGAAAGGATAATATATGTTATAAGAACACCACTTAGCTTTGACGAATTTTATTCATTATATCAACACACACAAACAAAAAAATCATGCTGCGTGTAGATAGAACGTATGAAGTTTTTGTCTTTGGAACTGACTGTCAGGCACGTAAAATAATACTTCTCATACCTCATGAACGACAACACAAAAAAAAAAGACACACACACACTCTATTAATACTTTTTGGCTTTCACCACCTCCTTCACCTTCATTCATTTTTACGCTTTTATCGCTTACACCACAATAACAGGCGTGTCGTCACTTATGATTTGCTTTTATAAAGGACTTAAGGAACAAAAGTTTATCTGCCATATCACCAACGTCTCCTTTCGTGTTTCAGGGAACAATCTTAAATATAACAACTTCATTATGGTGATATGAATAAAAACGATACCCTATTCTGATTTTTTTCTCAAAAACTAAAAATGAAAGTATATTTTCATTTAAATAAGAGCCTTTCAAAGGACTAACTCTCAAAAGTAGATTCGAGTATAGACTGCATAATACCATAAATCATGTATTACTGCCAACAAGGTCAAGGAGTATACTTTCAGGATCCCCAATTATATGTCAGATCAGAGGTCAACACGATTTGACAGATGATGATATAATAAAGCCACGTTCCTACGGTAGTAAAACAATAGCACGATACTCAATCATGTTGTCCAAACTGCTTGATCAGATCTGGGTGATGAAATGATAATATGACAGGGCAATTATTTTGCAAAAAGGATCAAACTGTCAAAAATATCTACTGTCCTGAAAGATAGATCAACAAACTACATGGATTTGAGCAAGATTGAAAACCATGCGGATTATCGCGGAAACAATTTTTTTCTAGTCCCATTGTTTTGTTTCTTTGCTGTCATGTGAGATCTGAAATCTGACAGATGGCGTCAATCCTAACGAAAAAAGTTCTGCAAATTTGCTGTGGTTACAAGTAACTGGATATGACACACATTGCGTCACATTTATGGATATTATTTTGTCCGCTAAAACAGACATAAGCGCTTTACCGTATAATCAAAAAGTGAATGGTAAAGTTGGAAACAAATAACTGAAGTAGCACACAAAACAAATGAGGCATGTTGTTTTTCTAGATGCCATAAGGTCCTTAAGGCGTCATTGATGGAAATCGGAAAAAAAATTGTTTGCATAACAAAGAAAATTCATAATAGCGGGGACAGGGATAATATTATACAACCTATTCGCACATCAATGTATACATTCATGTATACACACAAAGGAGAATCATAGTTCTTTGTGCAAATTTCTTGCAATATGCCATAACAACAAACAAAAGCTTTTTATATGACAATAAACGTCATATTGTGATATAACTAATTTTAGGAAGAAATCTAGGATCAAGCTATCCATTCACATTCCCATGTCACTTTTGGTTTGAATTGAATAAAATTAGACCTCCTATTCATGATAGTTGATTCTATAAATTATTAACTTACCCATATCCAAGGAATCACATGTCTCTGAGGTATCTGTTGCAGCAACACTTGTTACGAGAGTGGAAGCAGAATCCGTTGATGTGTTTATGTTAGTATCGGTCATGGAAGCCGTTGATGATCCCATTATGACAACCTGGAAAGACATATTATAAATTTTTATATTAATTTTATTTGAAATCAAAAAAAAAAATTAAGCCATTGTAAGGTTCTCTTTACACTTGTCAAAATATTAAAAAAACTTGACATTTGGTTACCAAAACGTCAAATTAGCTGCCTCAAAAATTATTTGGTAGTCATCTCGATTTGTCAGCTGAATGAAAATCACAAAAAAAAAAATGGCAGAGTTCAGTAGAATCAACAGTTATTTATATCTGTCAAAAACACTTTCAAAAAGGCCCTAAATTTTTTTAACAAGGAAGAGCAAAGACACCAGCATATTGTTGGCCTCAGACAAAGTAATATTTAAAACTTTAGGTAAATGTTAAGCTGATATGTGTACATCTTATAAAAATAATGTTGCAGAATGGTCGCTGAATTTCGGTCCTGCTATAATAATGGATGGACGATCTCCCAGGTGTATGAAAAAGAATTCGGGCGAAAAGATTGGCGTGCTATCTACATACGTTAACTAAGAAGAAAATATATGTGTGGTAAGAATGACCTATAACGTGTACCACTACACAAGCCTGGTCATCAAAACTAGTATTCATGAATTAGAAAGTCAAAGAAGTCTAGGAGAAATGAGAAAGAGGAAGGAAGGAATAATTGGGGGACTAAATGGGAGACCGGATGCGGAGGCTGTTGTAATTTGAGTTTGCTAATTTCTTTTTCATTCTTTCTTCTTGATTTGTTTTGTTTACTTGGATTTTAGTTCAAAATTGACATTTAATAAAATATTGTTTTCAATTAAGGTGCGTTCAATTTGTTTTCACATAATTTGTAACGTAATTTCGTATAAATGAGATAATTTCGAAATGAGAATTTCTATGGGAAATAATACCTACTACGATTTCATTAAAATGAGTAAATTTTGTAGCAAATTTCCAAATTCGATTCCAAATTAGGTATATCTCATTTAAAACACAAAATCAAATTTCGAAATTATCCCATTTCCACCTAATTTCGACGAAATTATGCGTTGCAAAACATAGTTGAACATCATTAATTTCAATACCATTATTGTAAGATTGTCTAGTGTAGAAACAAAATCCAAAGGCAAAAAAGTAAACAAAATAAAACAAAACAAGAGGAAGGCATGAAATGGAAGTAAGAAAGAAGAAAATGGAAAGAAGAAGAAGCCTTTGTGTCAAACGAAATTAGCAAACTCAAATGAAAACACTTTTTCTTTTTATTTCGAAATGAGCTAACTTTTGCCTTAATAAAATCGAATCTACTTTAGAAATTTGCTAAGAAATTAGCTCATTTGCCCTAATGAAGACGAAGTATAAGGATAACAAATTCGAATTCAAATACTTCTTTATAGGATAACAGCAATATACTCTTACTGTCATTTTAACGAAACTCACAGCACAATTAGAAAAAAACAATTGTCCGGAAGCTTCTGGAAATCTTCTCCAACCGTTCTATTTGTACGAAAATGACACTTCTGACAATTCTAAGAGAAACTTGATCCATGATTTGAAGTCGGAGTCGAATCAAGAAGCACAAGCTCAAAAGTGTTTCGAATGTTCGCACGCTACTTTGCCGACAATTTTGTTAGGTCGACACTTGTGACACAGATTCCATTCTGAATACTAATATTTGATTTCAATTCATTTGTCCAGCGAATAGGGCTTCACACACTAGTTTGACAATTGAAAAAAAAAAAAAAAAAAAAAAAAAAAAACGGTGGAATGGTGAAAAATGGTGAAAATAGTGCATGTGAATAGTCTCAAAATTGAGCTGATTTAATATTTCTTGTTTCATTGGTTTTTTGAAGTGAGGGCGAGTGGTTCCCTGAGTAAAACAAATGGAAAATTCTATCAATTCATCTCTTTTAGAGATACCATGTTCAACCATGGCACAACTACTAAAGATATGGCATTGCGCATGATACAATGCAAAACGTCAAACTCCATTGCGTGTCCATGACGTAGAGCTTCGTAGAGCGCAGGACAAAATAAAAACGCTAAGGCTATGTAAAACAAACACGCAAAGGCGTTGCTGCCTATGCTCCAGGAGGAGTTGAAGAGCTGCTTGCAGCCGGACAACATAGTTTGCGTTGCGTCATTGTATTTATAATCTATAGAACTACCAATAAGAGGAACGTTCGGTGTGCCATCTATGGACAAAGCTTACAAACACTTGATGGAGTGGTTTTTGTCTAGATTGCTATGGGAAGCAAAAACAACAATGGAAGACATTTGATGTAAAGTAGATAAGACAACTAGCGCCGCCATTGACGAAGTTCAGAACTAAAAAAAACATGTTCCATGAAATTACTATAAAAATTTATATACAATGGTTGCGTGTCCGTGACATAGTTGCGCAGAGAGAAACAAAATGAAAACGGGAAAGCGCTATCTTATTTAATTGTATCATGATCTGTCATTTTTTGTTGATCAGCTTTTTTTTGTGAGTTCTGTTCGATTTGAGGTTCACTGTGGCATTTTATAAGGCTGTGATCACACGAGAAGAAATGGAAGAAAGTTAAAACTTCAAAATTTTAAATAAATATTCTTTAAAAACAGCTCCTACATGTTAAACATTCCCTTTATCCTTAACTTAATCGATTTTGGAAAGAATTTAAACATTAATAGAAACCTCAGTGCTTTTGATTGCAAGGAGTGTAACTTTTCATGCATGCATACATTACTAAAAATTAATTTTTGTTGTATCCTTACGGCAGAAATATGAATATTCTGGTGAATTATTCAAAAATGTGAAGAATCAATTTTGTTTGAAAGAAAAGATGAAGTATTCAAACACATTCACGAGATCTGATTTTTACAATGCAAAAGAAAACCGAACTTTAAACAATTTGAATTATTACTATTTGGTATTTTTAAGAGATACATACTTTGTTCTGAAAAATTTAATTTTGAGATACTGTTCTCCAAAATGTACATCATTCTTAGAACCTACGAGAGTACCATGAAAAAGCAACATCTGAGAGCTATTATTCTGGGAATTGCAATTTGCAATCATCTATTTAGATATCATATTTTCTGTCTCTCTCTCAAAATGTGCTTCATTTCATCTGCAGGCAAACACACAGATCAAACGGAAATTTCATTCAGTTTTTAACCAAACCACAAACGTCATCCACCCAGAGGAGGTAAAATTAGAAATCTTACATTTCAAATAATCTCATACTGAAAACTTCTCATCTCTGTTGAAAAAAAAAGATACTTTTTAACTTACCTTAGGTACACTCGAGGATGATAGTGCGATTCCCGATGCCATAGTTGTTGCTGCAACCGAATTGTGGTGGTGGACGACGGTGGTACCATTTGAGGCAGTTGCTGAATTTATGTCAGCATTAGTGCTGCCTGTGCACGGCATGGTTGAATTAAGTTTTGTCTTGGCACTGCGCCCACTTTTGAAGTACATTCTCCTGAGTGCGGTAGCCGAGGCAGAGGAACTTGCGAAACCATCGGTATCCGATCCACTTGAATTACCTGGACTTTGCGAACGGCCCATTGCAAGGGCCATCATTGTGGTCGCTTTGGAGCGAGTTGTTGCTGGTTGTTGTGTTGTTGTTGTTGCGGTGGTGGTTCTGGTTGTGACGATTGATGCACCCTGCGTGACATGCGTTACGGAAACTGTCATTGCAGCTGGAGTTTGAATTGTTGCTGAAATTATAAAAGAAAATTTTTACAAAATGATTCAATGAACATCGTTTACGCATACGTCAATTATTATCATTATTTTTGTCGTAAGCCAAATTAGAGATCTATGAATGTTATGGAAATGGCATTAAAATTAATTTGTATCATGTAATGATGACTCACTGACCTATGTGTTCTTATGTGTAATTAAAGGAATCATAATCATAACTATTTACTGACCGGAATAATATATTTCTGTGGAATTGCACGAGTGTATAGTTTGAATCAGTTAAAGCGGAACAATTGGCTGATTGATTTCAAGCCATGCAGAAGGAATGACAGCTGAACTTTGAATTGCGAGTTCAGATAAACAAATACGACACAATAATAAACTGTTTTTTTAAATAAATTTGTTGCTTTTACAAATCAAAACAATGAGTTAAATGGTCAAGTTAAAACAAAATGTAAATGAGATTATATTTTCAAGAAATTCCACGGGGGCGTATACGTACTGTTTTTTTGTTTGTTTCGAAAACCAAAACTTTCAGCAAAAATTACGACTTTGAGAATTGATGGAACAGTTAATTCTATTATATATGTCAATTTCGTGTAATAGTGGGAATCAAAAAGAAAAAAATAATAATCCATCAGCAATAGGATTAAGATATTCTACAGGTTCATTTTTTAGCAACAAAATACGGACCGAGATTGGTGAGTGCAACCTTCGTTCTTTATACGCATCAGGTGAGTCACCATTAAGCAATTCTACACTCAGACAAATGGTGCATTGGCGAATGGAAAACCTATTTTGGTTTGCTTGTGTGCATTTTGAAATTGGCCCGAAAAATGGCTCCGATATCAAAGTGGTGACAATGGTGTTATGATTGTTGACTTCTACAACTCTCTAGCCAGCTTATAATTGGGTATTCTCTGCTTCTACACAAAATCTCCCACAAAATAAAATCGGAGCCTTCTAATGGTTGACTTAATTTTACATCGAATTATTCATTACCTACACAACGAAAATTGAGTCGCGCACTGTGCGATGTCCATAACGAAACAAAAGCTATAGGAAATGATCATCACTTGCTACTGGGCTCGATACTGCTGTCCAGCATTGCTCAGAAGTTATATCAACGCTGCAAGATCAAATTTGCTGAATTGAAAAATATGCGCAGGTCTTCCACGGGTATCGACAACAGCCTCTCATACAGAGATTAGAAATGCTTTTCATGTGTTTTGGGTGAATTTGTATGTCAAGGGGTGAGACGAGTAAGTTGTTGTACGGATTATGTTTTTGTTGACAATTGACGATGTGTCATTATCCCCCTTAAACTTTTACTACCAATTCCACTTACGTCTGTTCTACTATTTCTTAGTTCACATGGAAACTCCGATAAACTATCTGATTAAGAAATATCTTGAAAAACGGAAACATCCTAATCATTAGAAGTACGGTTTTAGTAACTAAAAGTCCACTGATGATACGATGGTATATCTCATGGAACAGTGATGAAACCAATCCTTATTTCATTTTGAAGAAAGTAAGCTTATTGCACTTAAAGAATTTTCCCTTATCACAAGCATTGCTAGGAATGTTCATCAATTTATACTCGATCATAACATTATGTACTTCGGACGTACTGCTAATTATAGAGACTCATTTTTTAACCGAACTACAAGAACATGGAATGCTTTACCAAGCTCTATTTTTAATTCCCATTGTGATATGCATGGAAATTAAAAACCAATTAGATACCTATCTCCTCCAAACTTCTGAAACGATGGTTCTATGTTACCTCATGTTAAGGATACAAAAACGTGTGCGTCTCGGGACGCTCGACAGAAGTGATAACTTAATTAATCTTAAGTTGAACTATGTATTTAATATTGAAATTGTTTAAATTGAGAAAAGCTTAGGTTATTACTTAAACTTTATGTATATTAATATGATAATGTGAGGAAAGGTTATTTATTATACGGCTAGCGCTGTGGGCTAAAGTGAGAGAGGAGGAGCCTGCCTACTGCTGCCGTATGCGTGAGAGAAAGGTAAGCCAGACAGAGTGATGCCGTAACGCGTTTCGTTACAAAGCGATTTACCCTCCCATAAGAAAAAGAACTTAAAAAAAAAAAAAATAAAGTGCACGACTGGGGCGTACGAACTTGCTCTAATGTGTTATAATGGTCTTGGGGCTTGAGATTTTGGGAAAAAAGCGTTGAAAAAATCATATGAAATTTTAAAAATCAATACCTAAAGCGTTTTTTGGAGAAAATGAAGTAAACCATCAGGTTTCTTTTACTTTGTTGAATTTTTACGAATTTTTTTTTCAAAATCGTTCGAACAGTTTTTTTGAAAAACTTTTCGAAAATATATTCCAAATTTTTTTTTGAGTGTGCCAACTTCTAGCACTTTGTAGTTTTTATCAGAAAAACAAAATTTAAAAAAAAATAGATTAAACCGTTTTTGGAAAACACAAAAATTAAAAAAAAAATTTGAAACTTTTAAAAAAAAACTCAAAAAAAAACTTTTTTTGAAAAATTTAAGGATTTATATTATTTCTTTTATAAAAGGGCTTCTATATTAAAAATTTCATCGACATTCGTCAAGTGGCTTACGAGAAAACCGGATTTCAAAAAACCGGTCCTATGGCAGGTACCGTTATAAGACTTTTCCTCAAAAATCTATTCCAACCAAAACATTAATTTTGCACAACAAACACTATTCAGAAAGTTTTATCAAAATCGTAGGAGCCGTTTTCGAGAAAAATCAATATTTCACTAAAAATCGTATGGCAGGTACCGTTATTTTTGGAGCTAGAATGCAAATTCCAAAAAGCCCTCTGTACTGTAGGACGACATAATAATACTATGTACCAAGTTTGAAGCAAATCGGTCCAGCCGTTTAAGCTGTAGGTGCAGATACATGCGGACGGACAGACAGACAGACAGACAGACAGACAGACAGACAGACAGACAGACAGACAGACAGACAGACAGACAGACAGACAGACAGACAGACAGACAGACAGACAGACAGACAGACAGACAGACAGACAGACAGACAGACAGACAGACAGACAGACAGACAGACAGACAGACAGACAGACAGACAGACAGACAGACAGACAGACAGACAGACAGACAGACAGACAGACAGACAGACAGACAGACAGACAGACAGACAGACAGACAGACAGACAGACAGACAGACAGACAGACAGACAGACAGACAGACAGACAGACAGACAGACAGACAGACAGACAGACAGAAAGACAGACAGACAGACAGACAGACAGACAGACAGACAGACAGACAGACAGACAGACAGACAGACAGACAGACAGACAGACAGACAGACAGACAGACAGACAGACAGACAGACAGGCAGACAGAATTGTCAGACCCATTTTTTTAGGCTTCTCTATCATCGTAATCTTATGTTTGATTTTTTTACGAATGCATAACTTGCCTTATAGTACCTATAATCGCAAGTAAAAAAAGTATTGCCATGGTGGGCACAAAGACATGTTCCTTTGAGAATGGAGTCCGATTGACAAACTGCGACATAGATCACTCTGACGATTTTTTTTTTCCTAATGGAAAACATCGTGGCTATACCGAAGCACACATCAGGAAGTTGTTTTAAGACTGGAAACTATATAGAGAAGGTTACGCAGAAATTTTATAGATTCCAAGGCGGATTCGGAAAAACTAAGTATGCAATAAAAAAAACTGTTCGAAAAAATCTTTTAAATTTTTTTTGAGTATGATATTTTGACAAAATCTGTAGTTTTTATCTGGGAAAAAAATAAAAAAAGAGTTCAATTCACTCGTTTCCAAAATATCCAAAATATTTGGAAAACCAAATAAAAAAAATTTAAAATAAAAAAAAAAGTTTTTAAGAATTTTGAAATTCTATAACAATTATAACAAAAGGGTTACAAATTTACTTCCTGAGTCAAAAATTGTATTGAAAGCGGATGTATATTTAGTTTACGAAAAAAAACCTGATTTATTAGACAAAATTCAAAATACACTGAGCCTAACAGAAACAACAAAGATATATAGTGAAATAGTTACTAAACGAAAAAATCTCACAAAATTTGTATTATTCCTTATTTTTTACTATAGATTATTTCAGCACACGTCTCTCACTCCTACTTTTAGTGGTAACCAGAAAAACTCAAGAATATTTCTTCCCTTCCTACCTACTGCTTTCGATTTTTAAGTTTGAAAACCAAATTCAAGTGAAAGTTTTCTTTTGAGTAAGAAACACCTGTTGTAAAGGTTAAAGCCTACACATTTAGATTTTCAGTCCCTTAAGAACATATGCTCGTTCACAATAACCCTTTTTTCAATTCAAATCACCCGAACATTGAACATTTCATTTTGGGTAGATATACTAGTATGTATGTTATCAAAATGGAAGCCTCTTCAATCTTCATTCAAAAATTAAGTTTAAATTTCATAGAGATGGAGTGAATGTCACCAAGCAGAAACAACCTGTATAAGCAAAAAAGGATATAGAAAAAAACATTATGGGTGTATCCTTGAAATTCAAGTTCAGAGTATCTACGAGTACATACCTATACGACGAAACCGATAGAAACCTTTATGTTCAACACCGAAAATACCTCTTAAATTCCAAACCAGAAGAGCCTATCTCCTCTTGTTTAAGGGTTCACCTGTCGTTGTCATTCCATTTCGCCCCCAAGCCTCACACTCACCTGCAACATATATAATATATAAACATTTCAAAGGATGTTAATCGAATCACGTGTGATACACTCATCCATGTAGCCCTCTAGGTCACGATAAGTTTACCCTTAATAGAGATACTATTCCATCTAGATACATAGCATAAAAGTAGGTATAAAAAAAAAACACCAATTCGAATCGCTCCGGTGAATCCCAATGGTGATGCTGATGATATTATTTCCTCATAATTCTCGGATTATATCGGGACGAGAAAAAAAAAAATAGATATATATATACTTCTACTTCCCTGGAAGTTAAAAATATACTTTTCTCGAGTAGGAAAGTGAATGTATCTTTCAACAGTCGATGGACCGCGGATGATGAAGTGTGAGTGATGCGATGCGCGGGATGAATCCTCGTTTCCATCAAAAGGCTATATCAAAAAAAAAAAGATGATGATTAGCGTAGTTACGGTGAATTGAATTAATTTGCTTGCGAATCCGTGCGGCCGGGACAGAATTTACATTGAAGAAATACAAACTTCAACCATGAATCTGTACATATCTGTGTCTGTTGTATCTGATGGATGGATAGATGTGTTTGATCACGACCGACGCGATACGATTATGGAAATCATTCCAATACTAAATAAACAAATCGAATGGGATTTATGTTTTGTATTCCGTCAGGATTTGTTTATTTTTAAGTGTGCGAGCAGCGAAGTGTGATGTAAATTTCAGATGAAGGCGCGAAATTGGAATTATTTTCAGTTTTCCCAGTATTTTAAGATAATAAAAACTTTTTCATTGCCTTCAATTGGGCTTATAAATGATATTGATGAAAAATCCCCTTTTATAAGGAGGATGCGGTGCGATGTTAGAATCGTTTCCTTGAAAGGCCATGAGTGGGAATATCGGCAGGGGTTAGATGTGGGTGCGGGAGAGGTTTAAAATGTTTTCATAGACCAATCAATTGGTATTCAAGGACATGAGAAATATCGCAGAAAATTTGGGAGAATTTGTTTTGTGTAATCCGTGCTTGTTTAGTATTTATTGATGGTCTATTTGAATAGACTCAATAATTATTATAGTCCAATGATTTGGTTTTGAATCCATAAAACAGATGTTAAAAGTCGCAGTATGTGTAGAGTGTAGACAGTTGAAATTATAGTCTGTTGACATATTGGGGATGGTTGGGGTCAACAATTGTCTCAATGAACTCGGCTGAAACTCGAGGTCAAAAATAAATTTCGAAGTGATTTATAGTAATGTTGTTATTGAAAAATGTATGACCCAGTCTGGAGTTCAAAAATCAAACAGTGGGAATAGTTTATATCAAAAAAATTTTACATTTTTTTATTCCTTTTTTAAAAACAACTTTAACTTAACATTCTCGCTCCGCAGTAAGTTTGGACTTTTATAAGATTTTCGTTAAGTTCGCACATGGAAGCAACACACCTTATAGAAGCCATGACCTACCTGCACACATTTATAATGTGCAGATAAAGAGTAACAGTTATTTCTTTCTTGGGCTCATATATTCCATAAGCTTTTTCGAGATGATATCTTACAAAGTAGGACACTTTTAAGTCTCTGAAACTATTATTTTGCTTAGCTTTTTTGAAGTTAAGCCTGCAAATGGCTTTTGTTAGAATGTTGTCGTAGCTTTATATTTTTAATTCTATTTCTATTGTAAAAGTTTAAGAGTAGAACATGCATAATATAAAAGGTGGGACAATATAAAGCCAGGTCTGATGAACAATACGAATTTTGAGTATGAAAAAATTATGCTTAAATTATGTAATTTAATAAACCATACTGATCATTTATGTAAATTTGAAAATTTCTCTCCGAATGGGTTATCCTTTTTTCCTATTTGCTATATCTATGAGCAAAGCCGGAACTTCCATAAGGTCTACGTATTATCATTGCAACAGGCTTTACCGAAGTATTTACTAATAAGAGCTTATTGGAACTTCGGTAATATTTTTATTTGTATGCAAAAAAAAATTAAGCAAAGTTGGATGGAAACTATTAGCACTGTTCGGTTGTGTACCTTACCGAAGCTACTTATTACCACTTTGAAAACTATCAATCACGTAATTAGAAACGGGGAGACCTACAACCGGTGGACCAAAAAGCGACAGCGATAATCCTATTCTGGTTGAAGGTGCTACTCTCTTGAAACCTTTTAATTATCAAGATCAGTTTGGCCTGTTCAGTGATGAGCAGAGACAATTGTGGAAACTCAAAATGCTTTCAATTCCAATGCCAGTAAAAGCTATTTAAATTCAACTTCCTGGATTTCCTGCGAAACCAAATCCAGGCTTCAATTTTGTTCATGTTGAAACATCTGAGATAGAAAGAGAATTGTCATAGGAACTGAAAAATTATTTTAAGGCTTCCAACCAGAAGTCAGTTTTTGAAAACAAATCTCAATTTTTACGAAACAATTAAAATTTTTGTTTGAATCAACAAAAACTCCACAAAGATTAGACGCATTTTTTTTTTTAATTTCCAGGACTTCTCCCTCCCGGTTTTATTCCATAAATCATCCTCAAAAGAAAAGTTTTAAACATGTTTATTATATTAATATCCATATGAAGACTGTGGTTCCCATAGCTCTGTTTTCAACACGTCAGTCACGTTGACGTTGCTAATAAAACTATATTCCAACTTGATGTCCTAGTACTGGCAGTTGGAAAAAAGGAAAATAAAAAAACCAGGAAGAGTTTGAAACTTTTATGAGTTCACAGGAAATTTTGTTGTGGTCAAAACAATCTGGAACTTCTTTTTCTAAGCGGGAACTTTTTTTGTTTTTTGACAAAATTGAATTATTTTTCAGATTCAAAAACGCTGTTTCGAATATTTTTAGAAAACTCAATTAGAAAATTTGAATCCCGCAGTGACCTATTCAATTTAATCCAGCTGAGAGCTCTTATTGACAATATAATATTCCAGTCAGTCCCGTGGATCCTTTGGGATATTGTGTGAAGTGAAGGTTATTTTGAAAGATATTATCGCATCGTGTCTACAAGGAGAAGAGATAAACACGAACTCCAATGACTTGGTATCGTTGGTGGAGTGGTTTACCCAAGAATAATTTTGCATTCAAGTGTCCTGGAGTGATGGCTATGATTAATAACTAATTGCTAAACAAACTTTCGGTAATGATGGTAAGAGCGTGTCCTCAAGTGATATCACATTGATTAACTATATAGTTGAGTGACACTTTAATGAGTGTTTACAGAATTGAAGATTTGTATATTTTTTAATGGATTTCCATTTTGAGTCCTTTGTTGGAAATGTTGGGTTCTGTTTAGGTAAATTAAAATAAACGAAAAGTGTATGCTTTCAGGATAAATCAAAAATAACAATAATTGTTGTTTAATGCATCTTTTATGAAATTATATTTTAGAGCGAAATAAATTAAACAAAAATAAGTTTTTCATCAAAAAATAAAATCAATTTATAATAAACATAAAATGACACCAAATATTATAAATTTTATGAAAATGACTCCTGGGTTTAATTTATTGTTTGTCCCTATATTTACTTTAATTAATTTTTGATATGTTATATTGGATCAGGGAAAGGGTTTGTTGTTGTTTTTTTTTAATATCCTGGTGATTTAAAATACCCCATAACCAAAGATGGAGTTGAAATAAATGCAAATCGGAGAACCTTCCCAACCATTCTTGTGTGTACTTTGTAAATCGACAGGATTGAACTGGCCCAGTGTTTTGATATAGTATCCGCTAACAGTTCCATATCTAGGCTGGAAACCGAAAACAAAATGTATTTAAAAATGCTGCTAAAGTCTAAGGACTTTACTCAAACTTTTTCAGCACCCAGCTATATAATACTTTTCGTAGGGCTAAAAAGGATATATGGTAACAATATTCATCTTTCCAAAATTCGCCTTACAGCGAGGGTTTTGGTTGTTGACAAACTTCCTTTGGCTAGGCTAGGGAAGACTTGTCTTGACTAAGATTTCAACATAAGCTGACGAATAGCAAGTTCAGAAAAACGCGTGTTATATGATGAAAGTTTGGGGAAACGAAATTTTTCATTTTGCATTTGAACGCCCTTAACAGCACCAGAAAAAGTAACCTTTCCTGTTGGAGTATTTCAAAATAAATAAAATGGCTCCTTTAAATTTTTCAAATCACTGCGTTCGACATTTCAATGAAAATTTTCAACAAGCGTCAATTCGACGACAGCATGAAGTTGACCTGAGATTGTCACTGAAGGAGCAATCGCAAAAAAACAGCGCAACGGAAATTGATCTCCTGACACTGTCTGGCAGAACTTTAAGAGATGTTCGTGACAGTCAAAATACATTTGGAAGAGTTTGTGATTTTCGTCAAACTCTTCCGGTTATTACATGATATTCAACTGCAGTTGACCAATTTAATGCTTGTTTGGAATCATCAAATTAGTGGCTTTATACGATTCAGCTAAGTGAATCCGAATTATTGGAGGCAAAGACAAAAAACGTCGATAATCTGAACGCGACTTTTCAGTCGACATAAATAGTTATCAACAAGAATGAAAGAGTCTGGAATTGCATGGATTGCCATAAGAACCTCAGTACGCCATTTTAATTCTTGGATAAATTTGAATTTATGAGAATAAATTTATAAAAATCTGATTAGCGGTTTTTGATAAAAAAAGTTTTTTTTTTTACTAAAAAAAATAAAAACACGTCAGTTCATTGGTATTCAGCAAATACATTTCATAGTTTTTGAAAAAAAAAATTTAATGAGCAGTTTTCACAATATTAATTTTTTAAAATCATTTTAAGAAATGCTTTTAAAAATACAAAAAAATATTTTTTTTAAATATTGGTATGTAGTAAAAATTGAGGTACCTACACCTATATATATGTCAAGTTTCGAAAGTATCGGTTGAGCCGGTTTCGAGATAGTCCAAAGCAAATAAAAACGGTAATATGGAAAGTACGGTTTTTAGACATTTAAAAAAAAAGTTTTTTAAACATATGATTGGTCGCACCACCTACACTATTTTTTTCAATCAAAATCATTAGAGCCGTTTTCGAGAAAAATAAGCTTTGACGTAACGGTCATATGGCAGGTACCGTCAGTTTTTGAACTGAAAAAAATTCAATTTCCCAATGACAATGGACTTGTCTTTCGAGTTCAAACGGCTCCTTTTTTATGTGTCTTTGGTCTTTGTCTTTCGGGATGACTATCAACAAATTACATTGCCAGTCATTGTTTTGGATGATGAATTTAGAGTTTCCGTGTTTCGCGCACAGAAAACAGTATGTCGCGTGTTCATGTGCCATTTTCTCTGTTTACTTGCTCTTAACATCTCTCTCTGGTACCCAGATCACATGCAACTTTATATAAACAGAACTATGTAAGAATTGAGTAATGAACCAACAAGTAGATAAGTCTTTCTTTAAAACAATTGTAATGGTAATAAAACAGATAATTACCCGGGTGTAAGAGTGAATTAATCTCTCTAGCCCATTATGAATGAAACAATAGACTATTCATATTCATAGCAAACTCCTAAAGGCGACGGACGTCTCCAGAAACAAAAAGTGCCCATCTCACTATATTTACATAAATGAATCATTTAAATCCAACACATCAAAAGTTGATGAGGCATAATCAACATTAAAAGTCCTTTTTCATGTCCACCTTGTTAATTGAATGAATTGCGTAAAAAGAAAAAGGAAGCCAAAAAAAAAAAAAATAAAAAAAAAATATATGCAAAAATATCTGTTCAAAGGACATTTTTATGGACAGTAAAATTATTTGCAATACAAGACCAATCCTGCCTCTCAGAGCATCATGTGATTCACCGTTTAATAATCTCCTTCGTAATGTTTGTAAATGTAAAAAATATTAAAATGAACGACTACAAATACAAAAAGGATAATGTATGTATTAATACCAAAGTGTGTGGTGTGTGGGCTTTTCCGTTCAGTTCAAAATGTATCTTCATTTTTGGGAATTTATTGAAAAGTATGTGTACAAAAAAAGACAGGCTTGTTTTGGTAGAATGTTGAAATCAGCTTATCCTTGCAATGAGAGGAACTCAGTTAAGGCCAACAAGGATACCTACCTACGAAGTATTTTCCAAACAAAATACTTTAACGAAAATAAAAACAGCAAAGTCACAGTATTTCTGTAATTTATGATAATCAGTTCCCTCTTTTTTTCTCCCAACATTTATACATATACAAAAAAAGGACAAATTGTGGGTGGAAAATGGAATAAATTAAATGGTTAACTGAACACACACACACAAACATGTAGAGACCATTAAATACAAACCTTTAGTCTTACTTCTGGGAGTAGACGGCGGTGCTGGGGTTAGTGGTGGAGTCTTCCTTTCGTCGTGGAAAAGAGAGGATCTTGGTTCGAATCGATCGTTCTAGAAAAATAAAAAAAAAAAATGAATTTAAATTTCGATGAAATAAATGCGACTAAATGAGAAATTATATAAAAAAGTTTGGCAGATAATGAGATGTTTGTTAAGGAAAAAGTTTGTTCCCTTCAATTTCTTAGATTTGTATCCTTTTATCTTGACACCCACAGTCCCACACGCCACACCATCATCATAATGAGATAATGTCTTGGAAGCTTTTTTCGGTTATCCCTAATTTGTTATGTAAATATTTTTTGGGCTTTTTTATGGGATTAAATTTGATTAGATAATGATGGAAAACTGCAATCGTTTGTGTAATCAAGTTACTTTTTTTTCTGGAACTGTAAAAAGAAAAGATGTATTTTAAACCTTTTTAAAAAGTTAAAAAAGTTTCTTTCGAATTCAAATTTTTCCTTTTCGATTGATTTCATGATTGAGGGTTGGTAAAGTTGTCATTCTTAGAAAAGAAGAAATTTTTATAGGTAAGACAGAGGTGGTTCAAGTTGTGTAATTATATAAAAAAAAACGTGCCTTGATTCAAAAACATTGGAAACGTTTCTAAAAATTATAAAAATAGACAAGAATACCAGATAGCAATAAGTAATCAGTTTCAGGGCCAGGTTAGGTATATCAACTTGAGTTATCTTCTCATCAGGAGCAAAAAACTACAATGTGATGATGCGGACAATAATTTACTTGTATGCATGTGGAACCTGCATCCCGCACAGCTGAGAAGCAGGAGTTGCAATGTAATGTGATGGACCTAAGAAAAGAAAGATAACTAGGACCTCTGGCATGGAAAATGCCAACTTCGTGGAAAGTCACGCTTGTCTGGATGCGGCTTCTCTGTGAGAGAAAGACCAAATGTATGTCACAAACTTTCGCGAAGTCAACAAATGAGTAATGATGATCGGCAGCAGGTCAATTTTCACAATTTAAACAATTAAAGCATTCAAAACATATCACACAAATTCCTCAACGCACAATTTGGAAGAGAGGGAATCTTTTGTAAGAAGATTTTAGCACAGCCTACATGGCACCACTTCTTATAACGAACTTAGGTTCACTGATTTAGCAGCAGTGAAAGTAATATTTTGTTGAAAAGCAAACGATTTCCACGTCTCCGAAATCGATAAGCTTGCGATTGAAGGACGACACCAATTGCTCTGAGAGAATTAAATGCTGTAAAATCTCTTTATTGACGCTTTCTACTAACTAACTCAAGACTAGATGTTATGGATGCAGACATCAGCAATACACTGAAAAAACCTGGCGAATGTAGAAAGGTCAGAGATTTGTCCTTTGGCTTTTTATTTTAAGTTTTCATTTTGCTTTATTTGTATGATTTTTATATACTTTAATCGAAATAAATGCATTCACTTGCATTTCTTTTACATTTTCTTAAAAAAAAATATGAAAAACCAAATACAAAAGAAAACATAAGCGAGAGCTACAGTACGTTTGCAACGAACTGTTGGATACCCTATTCCCTATATTTTTGTATGTGTATGCTTATGCCTCCCGTAGCCAGCCGATGTTTCTGTTTCAGAAACAAAATTCTTCTTTAGCAGACAGAAACAAATTCAATAACATTAATTTTGTGTGGTGTGATGTTCAATTAGTGCTGGCAAAATAAAAAAAGGCGTGCGCCACGCCCAAAGTTAAGACTTTTTATTGCCAAGGCAATTAGTATGAGCTCAGTGACATTCAATTTTATTCTTGTAGATCGATTTGAACAAAACAAGGCAAAACTTAAATTTTTAAAAATTAGGTTTTGAATGGAAATAGCGATTATGGGTGTTTTTAACAATTCTTGGACCACACTCTGCTACGTAACCAAGGAATATAAATCTAAGTGTTCATCTTTTTACTTCAAAACTGTGACCGATAGTTAAAAAACGTTGAAAAATTAATGCCTTATACAACTTTTGACGGGAACGCCCCTTAAAAGTGGGCGTGTCTTAAAAATTTGAAGCACTAACTGCACTTTTTTCAGTATTTAGGCATATGTGTAAGACTACAGCTGAATCGAGTAGTTTTTAAACAATCTTACCTGAACAAAGGTATTTTACCAAAATCACGCCTTTAAAAGTGAGCGTATTGAAAAAATTTACAAAAGAAAATGTAGAGATATACTTCTCAAATAACGAACGGAAGGAAAAAGGTTTAAATTAAACATTGGAAATGCCTTAAATTCTTAAGGCTACGTTTTTCGTTCTTTCATGAAAAGTAGGCGTAAGCCACGCCCAAAATTCAAAAATTTCTTTTCATACACAAACCTTTTCGTTTCTATTAAGAGACGCAAAATTTTGGCAAGCGGATTCATTATAAATACCGTTTATTTGCAAAAACAATTTGTTTATAGTTTTAAGGGAAAAATGGGCGTCAGTCACTCCCAAAATCATTTTTTTTTTTTTGATTTCATACACAAGATGTTTATGTGCAAGTAATACCCACAAAATTTAATGTTTTTCGCTTTAAAAAAAAAAAGTAATATTGATGGTTTTGTATGAAAAATGGGCTTCAGCCACTCCCAAACTGAAATATTTTTACTTAATTGGAAGAAGATTTACCTAAAGCTTACGTGTGCAAAATTTTAGCGTTATGCTTGTATCGTAACTGTCCAAAAAACATAATTTAATTTTACCAAATTGAGGTGTTTCAACAAAAAAGGCGATTGTGGGCCTGTTCAAGATCTTGGCCTTATTCTTGAACCAAAAATTATACATATATACCAAACTCAACTTTCTAGCTCAAAAATTGCGACCTCTAGAGAGTATAAATACGGACGGACGGACGGACGGACATGGCTAAATCGACTATGCTTTTGATTCTGAGTCAGAATATACATACTTTTCTATACCTAACGGTATTATTTCTCTATGTTACAAGCTCCACTCCAAATAAAATATATGTACTTATTCTATAGAATAGGGTATAAAAACACAAAAATAATTGACAGCAAAAGTCACTTCAACGGCTGATTTGTGACCTCAACCCGCCCCAGCTAAATACCAAGATCAACTGCCCAGGTTTCAAGAAACAGAGAATTTTCTGTTGAGAGCGAGTTGTGGTATTTCAAAAAACGTGTTGTGGCGACCCCAGGGTGACTTCAGGGCTCAACAAATAAAGCTATTAGGTACCTCGTTTATTTACAAGAAACAAGAATATTCTTTGTTTGTTAAGTTCCCATTGTTTAAGGTAAGCAAATATTAATGCAGAACACTTTTGGTTATGAAAACACTAAAACCTGCGATAACAATCAAAAAAAATTCTTTAAATGGTTTCCTGTCACATACATACAAAAGCTTTAGACAAAAGATGCATCAACAAAACCTAACTAAAAAGATGTAATAAAACACTTGTTTTTTCCACAATTTAAAAATTGTGGAAAAAACAAGTGTTTTATTACATCTTTTTAAAATGTCTAAGATTATTTCCCACCAAGTGCTCAACTCTCGATCTATTGATTATATTAAAACCTAACTAACAAAAAGAAACAACAAATGTGTAGTTATCGATTTTCCTTATCAATAGAAAACTCTGAAACCTTAGAGTTAGAACATGATTCACAAGAATTTACTTATACATTTCCTATTGACAACATATTGCTAACCAGAAGAAAGTCTTTTATTCTTGCTGAACACGAAAAAAAAAGTAAAAGGGTATGATGATGACGGTATGATACTGGAACAATATTTCTTCGACAAAATAATAACACTTGTCAACAATAAACAATGAATATGTCACATTCCTACCTTTAATCATCATAAGTGGAGGAAAAAATTCAACAGCAAAATATTTTAAAAGATATCTTAGCAATCATTCTAAAACAAAGAAATTTAAATGTCATCTTTGTATCAATCTGTCAAATCTGTAACCAGAATGACTCTTTGATAATATAAGCTCCAACCTGTCAATATTCAAAACAGTGTTTACTTAAGTACAGTCATAATGCAATTCTGCTCTCAAAACTTTGAGTGCATTATAAGAATGGAAATTAAATTTTTTTTATCTTGAAGTGTGAAAATAGTCACAGTATTGCATGCAGAGAGACACTACCTTACCTAGATACAAAAACTATAACTGTCAAACTTTTGACGATCGCTCCCTTACATGTTAACTGAAGTGAACGAATTTTATAGCGAGTTTCACTCAAATTTGGAAGATTTGTTCTCAAAATCGAGAATTGCTCTTTTCAATGAAACTTGTTTTGGGTATCCATCGCAATTTGATTTTTTGTCATTTGTCATTGAAGAAGTATACATTATGTAATTGCTAATTGATAATTAATTGGATAATTAAAGTATATATTAAGTTCTTCGTTCATTATTTGTTTATTTTTGTTTTATTTATCACAGACTGGCACAATTTCACATCAAACGACAAAAAATAACATATTATTTCTCATTAGACGTTTGACAGAAAAGTATTCAGATCGAATCTCCCAACCCACCAGAGATGAAATCTTTTCTGTTGAGAATTGATCTTGAATTACTCTTTTTTTTTTGCAATGAAACTTGCAAAACTGAAAAAGATCAAATCTTTTTTTGAATGAAAGGCACTATTAATGACACAAATTTGACAGGTAAAAATGTACAGTTAAGCGGAGTTCACATGGGACAATGCAGAGGCCAAGACAATGAGACAAGAAAATCATTGTTCCATGTGAACAACTATTTCGAGGACAAGACAATTGTCATTATATTGTCTTCCGAGCTAGCCTACCGAGCTATCTCTGAGGACAATATCGATATATCGACTGGCTGGCATTGTCTTGTCCAACCCCGTTCAAGAAGCTCGGACAAGACAATTGAGTATTGTCCCATAGTATTGTCTGCGTGTGAACGCTGCTTTATGCCGCAGGAGTGACAAATCCTAGAAGAGTAATGTGGGGTACACATTATCGATCATGACTGATGGATTTGGACTGAATTCGGATAAGAATGATAATGTATACATTTGACTGATGGTTCGTCGATCAGGATGAATATAACCGCAAATGTTTTTGGTAATGGAATGACAGTCAGGGAATGGTCGTGGATTTGTTCTAAAATGTGTGTAAAAAAAAAAACATCAAACATCAGTCAAAACAAAACCACGAGCGTAAAGTTTGTGATTTGTTAATAAAAATTGACTCCTCTAGATAATTTTTTGGATACATTCATAGAATGCTATAAATCGAGTCGGCCATTGTGGGATGCTACTTGAGGCAAATATTTTTGTTACGAGACAAAAAAGAAGGGAGTTTCAAGTTTCAAAGATCTTCTTGAAATCATGACAAAGTACAAAAAAAAAACAGACATACCTATCGGATGTAAAAAAAATCGTACGGATTAGCTAATACGAAAAAAAAACACTCGTTCCCTTACGTGTTGGTTTCTGTAAAAATATGAGTCTTATTAACGTGTCTGTGCAATTGACATAAGAATTCGTATAAAATTGCAGAAAGGGAACGGCGCTGCAGTGAATGTCAACAAACTGCGTTTCATAGTGTGTACCTTGCATAGATCATGTCATAAGGAAAGTGCTTAAGCCGTTTGGATTTGGCAGTAAATTGTAGTTCCTTTCCATTCCTGCATGATATCAACGCAAACACAGGACATGACATGGTTGAGGGTGTCAGTCACAGGTATGGCCCACTTGGAGCTGTTACCATTTTTTTTTTTTTTTTTTTTTTATTATTTTTAAGTTTTGAATATAATTATCTCTAACGTTTCGTTCCAAGCTTTAAAGGTGAAACTCCCAAACAGCCATCTTTAAATATCAACTTTTGACATGCACTCATTTTTACTCACATCGAGGAACTGAAAAAGTAAATATCAGCGTCATTATACAAAATGATAAACTTGAACATGTTATCAACTATCAACACCATACAGTGGCGTAGATAGCTTTTCGCTATGGGGGGAAAGGATCTAGTTCGCTCATTTTTACTTGCGATTATAGTTACTATAAGGCAAGTTATGCATTCGTAAAAAAAATTCTGACAATTAAACATGACATTACGATGAGAGAATTCGAAAAAAGTGGGTCCGACAATTCTGTCTGTCTGTCCGTCCGTGTGTCTGTCTGTCTGTATAGTTACCTACAGCCTAAGCGGTTAGACCGATTTGCTTCAAACTTTGTATATATGTAGTATTATTATGACGTCCTACAGAGGGGTTTTTGGAATTTGCATTCTAGCTCCAAAAATAACGGTACCCGCCATACGATTTTTAGTGAAAAGTTAATTTTTCTCAAAAACGGCTCCTACGATTTTGATAAAACTTTCTGAATAGTGTTTTCTGTGCTAACTTTATGTTTTGGTTGGAATAGATTTTTCAGGAAAAGTCTTATAATGGTACCTCCCATAGGACCGGTTTTTCAAAATCAGATTTTCTCGTAAGCAACTTGATGGATTTCCTCGAAAATTTTAATGTAGAAGAAAATAATAAAATTTTTTAAATTTTTGAAAAAAATGTTTTTTTGAGCTAAAAAAAAAAATTTTTTTTTGTTCAAGCTTTTTTTTTTTAATTTTATTTTTCTGATAAAAACTACAAAGTGCTAGAAGTTGGCATACTTTAAAAAACATTGGAATTTATTTTGGAAAAGTTTTTCAAAAAAAACTATTTTTCGAAAAAACTGGTCGAACGATTTTAAAACAAAAATTTCTTAAAATTCTTCACAATTAACAAAATCATATGGTTTGCTTCATTTTTTCCAAAAAATGTTTTTTTAACTATTGATTTTAAAGTGATATTTAGTTTTTACCCTGCTTTTTTTCCAAAATCTCAAACCCCAAGACCACTGTCTTACATTAGAGCAAGTTTGTTCGACCCAGTCGTGCACTTCATTTTTAAAATTTTAATAAATTGATGGAAAGCTGGATGGAAGCTCTTTTTCTTGCACATTTACCTATTATCAATTATTGAGAGACGTAAAAAAAATACTTTTTAAAAATCGATACAAAAAAAGAAATTCAAAAGATTAGGTGATTTGCCGAAATAACAATTTCTTTCAGATGAAGTTGACTTTGTATTTTCCCCGTAGAATGTAGGTATAGAATGTATAATTGACAATGACTCTAGGAATCCGGTGAGTAATAATAAGACTTAATTCACGTAGGAAGTAGGTACTACATTTCAGAGTGCGTTTCTTTAACTTACTTGCCATGACTGGTTATGTTGAACAATTATCGATTCCAATGGGGGGATATATCCCCCTATCTACGCCACTGACACCATAATTGATTGTTGTTTATCGGTTGAAAACTCTTATATCAAAAACAAAAAAAATAAAAAATTATCTTTATCTTATTTATCAAGTACATAGAGAACAATCTGATAAATGAAATTGATAGCTATCGATATCTTCTTCCCCATTGATTCCAAAACACATTCAGCAATACTTCCACTTCATCAGCCATCAATTTATCTAAAGGGCAATTAATATTACAAAACTATTTATACAACAGGTGTTTTTATTACCACGCTTATACACAGAGTCCTGATAGATACATTATTATCACAACTTCCCCCAACAATAACAACAATTGTCACAGGATGTCACATCCAATCGGAATCATATTTTTCTTTTTAATTACAATCGCTTTTAATCAAGTTTGTTGTGAGTATTCCAAAAATAAATATTAAAATAGAATCATCAAGTTCTCGTTAAATAAAATATCAATAAAAATGAATTGGGTGCCAGTGTGCCAAAACCACGCCCAACACAACGCCAAAGGGGTGCTTTTTTAATGGGAAACAGTGATGAGAGCGTGGCATGCAAATAATAAAAGTGTCATAAAAGACGGCTGCAGTCTAGAACCACCACGACTACCCTCTAGCTTTCTTATACAAAAAAAAAAAAAAAAAACACCTCATCATTGTAATAATGATTGTGTAGTATCTTATCCTCATCCTCGTCGTACATATATGTAAATGTATAGTTGGTTGTTGAGGTTGAGACTTGAAAACTTGTGGAACGGTGCTCATCTAAAAATATGCCTCTAATGAAGTCATCCAAAATTCAAATGTAATGAAATGTGTCGTCAAAACTCTTCGTCGTCGTCGTTGTAAAGCTTAAATAGCGCGTTGCGCCGCGCCACCAAGTGTATCTATATATCTTTGTCTCTACATACAGTACGTATCTGTGTCTAAATTTTCTTTGATTCGATCGAGGTTACTCATGGATTTCTGTTTGTTTTTGTTTTCCTTCGAATTGCTGCATTGACGTCATCAGTGCGCTATATTTTTGATAGTTCATTCGAAAAATATAAGTAGGTATCTGTTTGTATCTGTTTGAAGATTATATTTTACTTATCTGTATCTGTATATAGTGCCAACCAGCAGCGCCAGCGAGCGGGGAAAAGCTACTATACATGACATGAATAAAAAACACTATTTTAATCCCTGTTCGTTTTTTTTATTTTTTTTAGGTCTACGATGCTACACCTGTAGCTATGTTGATCCGAGTCCTGATAAGTCGTGCATATCGAGCTCCGAAACGGAGGGACAACGTACGACCTTGTGTTCGAAAAAATATTGCACCATTCAGCGGCAGGAGACTTTGGTATGAATTTTTATTTTTATTTTTACTAATACATACACATGTACAGAAACTATTACTTCTATCATTTAATATTGGAATATATGTAACGATAAAATGGGGTTATTTTTTGTTTAAGAGTGCGGGTTGTTGGCAGAATATGATTAAACAAAAATTTATTGCTGACTAAATTGCAAGTTTCGTACAAACATCGTATCGAAGTACGAACTTATTAAACCTTGTTTTTATTGTAGAAAGGATATCTTTTTCTCTGTTCTATATTGAAGGGAGGAAGTATTGGTTTTGGTTAGGAGGGTTATAACTGAAGTGGGATTGTGTGGGTATATTGTAATCATAACAGTCGATAAACGCTTACAAACGACTGATCCATAAAAACAAATTGCTGTTACACATTTTAGCTATAACATTGGTAGGTATAGCCATAGCGTATAGGCTCTGTGTTCTGTGTTTAACGAAACCATGACATGTGAAGTAATGGTTACGTGGTTTTGACTTTAGGATTCCTAGGTATGCGTTGGAGTTTGAGTAAGACCTTATTTTAGGGTTATTGTATGTGATTTCTCAAAATGAGAATCGTATTTATGAGTGTGATGATGAACTTTATTACCTATACACAAATGTTAAGCTTGAGTAAATAATATTGATTAATTTTACATTTTGAGATTAAGGACGAAATGAGAGACTTTTAAAATTTATTGTTGGCCTTCATAAAAAAGAGGGAACGGATATGAGAAATTTCATAAAATTCAAGGACCTTATTAAACGATACGTGTTTGGAATATTAAAGACAGAAGGGCAGGGATTATATGGGGGCATTTCATTGGCAATTTTTTATTTCCCCAAAATAATTCCTCGAAATTTTATTTTGCAATAAAGATAAGTCCGGTATCAGAAAGTTTCACCTGTCCCACAGTAGGATACCCTGAAATCGAGATCATTTCACAACAGATGGATGAAGGATTTAGTTGCAGTGTTGTAAGCTGGTTTCCTCTGTGTTTGACCTATCTTAACGCCATTTCCGTTGAACGATGTTAGTATCAAATTCCTTAATTGGTTTTCTATCAACAAATCTTTGGAATTTATCAAAAATAAAGGTTAACGAAGACTTTGGCAGAGCGTATACATATTATGCAACACATCTTTCAGAAAATTATATAGGTACCTAAGCAAAGATTTAACATTGGACTTTTTTACATGCTGGAGTTCCACATATTATACCAATGTTATACGGGCTTTGTTTTTATATATCCATGTCGGTTCCAACATTGAATAATATATAAAAAAAAAGTTCCGATAAATTGACCTGCGTGAACACCTTTTCAGTCCTTTGCTTCAGAATACCTTTTTTTGTCAGTGGTTATTAAAGAATTTGTCTTGATGATGCTCGATTCCCTCTCTGAATATTGTGTACTGACAGAGATCACGACCTAAACCTTTGTAGGCTGAATCGTTGCGAACGGCATTGTACAACATAATCCAACTTCATTCCAATTAGGTATAAATAAATAAAACATAGTATTTTTTCTTTCTACGTTTATTAGGACAGCAATTAGCTCATTTCGAAATTAGAAGAAAAAGTGTTTTCATTAAAGTTCGCTAATTTCGTTGTACCTACACCAGGCTGTCTTCCATCTTTTTCTTTTAACTTCCTTTTCATTCCTTCCTCTTGATTTGTTTACTTCTCCCTTTGCCTAAAATTTTGTTTCAAAATTGGCATTTTTCACTAGACACGCTCAATGGTTCAATTTTGTTTTTTCCTAATTTGCAACGTATTTTATTCCAAATTATGTGGATATGATAATTTCGAAAAGTTATTAAATCGGTCCAGCCGTTTAGGCTGTAGGTGCCTATACAGACGGACGGACAGACAGACAGATAGAATTATTGTCGGACCCACTTTTTTCGACTTCTCTATCATCGTAATGTCATGTTTGATTGTTAGAATTTTTTTTTTACGAATGCATAACTTTCCTATTATCGCAAGTAAAAATCTACTAGACTTTTTTGAAATAACCAAAGGGGAGTAGTGTTGCACTATTAAAGTTATAGGATACAAAATTTGTTTCGGAAACAGGGTATGTGTAAATATCTCATTTATGTGGTCTGTGATAGAAAACAAAAGCCATATTTAATTAATATTTTGATATTGAGTGTTTCTAAGAATTAGAGCTCAGAAAAGTACGAAATCACTTTAGTACTGTAATGTCTGCAATCATTTTTGCGGCGTAAGAAAAGTCAACATTTTCAGCTTATTTGAAATTCGAAATTACTTAAAGGCAATCACTATGGTATCGTGACAGCTAAAAAACCCCAAAACTAAAACAGAATTCACTTTCGGCATCTATACAATAAAGATCACTCTCTTTCTTTTTTTTTTCAAATTTGACATTTGAAAGTTAATAAAACAAATGTCAGGCACTTTTTTGCAGAAAACTGTCAATTTGTGCTTTTACTTCTGCTGAGAGCTTAGTCATTATTTGGTTTAGTTTTATCTGTACTAAATTTAAAAAGATATTGGGAAAAATAAACTTAAATTTTGTTATTTTTTTAGAAACTCAAATAACTTGTTGAGTCAAACATACATATCTATCATTTACATAATGCCTCAGAAATTGCAATCACAACAACTAACAAACCAAATGACGGATATGTTATAAATATTTCCAAGTATTATCATAAACAAACAGCTCAGTTCATTAGCGAATTGTCAACTTTTAAATGTTATATTCCCTTGAATGACATAATCAAATGTCAAAGCAAGTACATCAAACTGACGTTTGATGACTAACTCAACGTTAAATTTAATTTAGTGAATGTTTTAAATTCACATGAATTTCGTTTTGATTAAAAATCAACTGTTAATTATTGAAACAAGTGTAACAACTAATTCAACGAACGTCACCCTTAACATTGATTCATGTCATGTCAGCCTTATGACAGGGATGTTGGTAGTACTGCCATCTGTCAATTCGATTATTCGAGAAGAAAATGTCACTTTTTGAAATAAAACGTTTATGTTCGGATGTACAAGATATAGCGTCTGGTTGTCGCTTAATAAATTAATATAAATTTTATTGAGTTGGTTTTTTTTTCTTTAATTAACAAATTCAGAAGTGGGATTCCAAAGATCCATTTGCCAACGAGAATTAAAATGAGTACCGTACGTGACTTGAAAGAACAATGCAAGGAATTGGGACTTGCTACGACTGGAAGAAAAGTGGATTTAGAAAAGCGTTTGCAAAGTCATTATGAAACTAAGCGAGGAAGTTTGGAATTCAAAGAGTTGAGTAGTCGACTCGATGAAATCCAAACCATGATTGAACTGATGTCCGGAAAGGAAAAGCCACCTTTGTCCAGCTCGTCTCCGATTCAGACGCCGATGGGACAGACTGCTCCGACTTTCACATCTACCGCTGCGTTCACATCTGCTCCTGCTTTCACATCTGCTCCTGCTTTCACATCTGCTGCCGCCTTAAAATCTGCTGCTGTTTTCACAACATCTGCCGCACATCCATTGTCGTTTCCTTCCACCGCCGCTGCCGTAGCACCGCCACCAACCTATACGTTTGCGCAACCAGCCTCTGTACATTATAACAACCATCATATGGCTTATGCCCAACCAATTTTTGGAGGATATCAACCACCGAGACACCAGCTGTTCGGTGGTTATGCATCTGAAGCAATCACCAACTCAGCTCCACATCGCAGACCACAGTCACCACAATACCAAGAATATGTGGCACCTCATCACAATGTACATCAAGTTGAGACAAGGTATGTACAAACTCCTTTACCAAATATTCGGGATGTGATAGATATTCTGCCAGACTTTGACCCCTTGGATCAAAAATCATTGAATTCAGAGCAATTTATCAATCGCATTGTAAATTTAAGAGAAGCGTACCAGTGGCCGGAGAAAATTCTTTTATTGGCTGTACCAGCGAAAATGAAAGGCGCCGCAAAACTTTGGATTGATGGGGTATCTGAAATATTTACGACATGGAATCAATTTTCCATGAGATTTCTGAGTGATTTTCCAAATGACTTCAATGAAGCCGATATTCATTTAGAAATGGCGAGCTGTCACCGGGGAAAGGCTCAAGTTCCTGAGCATTATTATTATCAGATGGTAGCTATGGGACGAAAGGCGGGGTTGCAAGATAATGCTATAATAAGATATATAGTTCGAGGGTTGTGTGATGCAAAAATGCAACACGCATTATCAGGTCATTATTTTCCATCTTTGACTGATTTGTTAAAATCAATTCGAGCCTACGATTATAAATGCGTCGCACCTTCATCGGCTGTTGAGATAAGGTCTCTTCCGGAGCGTCAAGGGCCGTCACAACGTACAACCAAATCTAATGTTCGATGTTTCAACTGTAATGAGGCAGGGCATATATCTGTTAATTGCTCTAAACCACAGCGTCGAGACCGATGTGCAAAATGCAATCGTATGGGACATCTAGCAGCTAATTGTTTTAAGAATAATTCGGGTGGCATCAATAAGATAGATTCATTTTCTGAACAAATGGAAGGTGTGATTTTAAAGACTGTAATCATTGACGGTTCTACAAAAGCAACTTCGTTTATTGACCCAGGTAGCACTAGGTCATTGATAAAGAAATCAATCGCCGAAAAATTAGCAATTGTTTTGCCATGCGTAGATGTTAGTTTGAAAGGATTTGCAGGGGGTGAGTATCATTGTACCTCGAAAATCATCTGTGAGTTACAATTAGATGATTTGAAGTACCAGGCTGAATTATATCTGGTTGAAGACCATTTAATAGACTATGATATTTTGTTGGGTACTGACGTCCTTTGCCGCAAAGATAACCGAGTCATTATAGAAGAGGGCAAGTGTCGAGTTGAACAAAGGTTTGCACAATCCAATGAACATCTAAGCACTGACGAATCTGAGCAGTTAAATGGCATCCTCACTGCCTATGACCAATGTTTCGCAGAATCTATCGAGCATTTGGGAAGATGCAATTTTGCAAAAATGAAGATTGAACTAACGACGGACATACCATTCCAGCTGAAAGCTTATAAGATTCCTTTTGCAAGACGTGACACTGTCAAGGCTATAGTGGATAACCTTCTCGATTGCGATATTATTCGTAAAAGTAATTCTCCTTACTCTTCACCGGTAGTTTTGGTCGGCATGAAAAATGGTGAGTTCCGACTTTGCGTTGATTTCAGGAAACTGAATTCGATAACTGTTAAGCATCCAACTCGAATGCCTGTGGTGGATGAGATGTTAGCACAACTAGCTGGTAACCGTTACTTTACTGTAGTTGATATGTTATCGGGCTACCACCAGATCGAAATTGAAGAGGATTCGAAGAAGTTCACAGCATTTGTTACAGACGAAGGATTATATGAATACAACCGGGTACCATATGGTTTGGCTGATGCTCCGTTGGAATTTCAAAGAGCAATGAGTGTACTTGTGGCACGCATGGGAAGCAGAGAAGCTTTAGCGTTTATGGATGACGTAGTTATAGTCAGCAAAACAGTGAAGGAAGGTCTTGAGCGCTTACAAAAGTTTCTGAGCATCGTCGAAGAAAGCGGGTTTACTCTTCGCAAGAGTAAATGTGTGTTTCTAGAAAAGGAAATACAATTTCTGGGACATCGTGTGAGAGAGGATACAATCCTTCCTGGAGAGGGAAAGCTTAATTCTATAAAAGATTTTCCTGAGTTGCAGAATGTGCATGACGTCAGACGATTTCTCGGACTGACAGGTTTTTTTCGAAAGTTTGTGAGAGATTACTCACTTATCGCCCAACCGTTATCCGAATTACTCAAGAAGGATGTCAAATTTTGTATGGATAAGGCGCAAACAAGTGCTTTCAACAAACTCAAGGAAGCTTTGTCGTCAGAACCGGTTTTAACAATTTATAATCCTGCGGCTACACATGAGGTTCATACTGATGCAAGCTCGATTGGACTGGCTGGAATATTACTTCAGAGTATGGACAATAAAAGTTTTCATCCGGTTTTCTACTTTAGCCGAAAATGCAGTAATGATGAAAGGAAGTATCATAGCTACGAACTTGAGGTTCTAGCTATCGTAGAAACATTGGAGCGATTTAAAGTTTATTTACTGGGTAAGCCTTTCAAGGTGGTCACCGACTGTTCAGCGATTACAACAACAAAGGTTCAGAAGGAGCTCCTGCCAAAAATTGCCAGATGGTGGCTAAAGCTCCAAGAGTACGATTTCACCCTTGAACATCGCACGGCCGACAGGATGAAACATGTGGATGCAATGAGCCGGGCCCCCACCTTGCAACCAACGGAACCTGAGATTGTCAGAGCTAGTATAAGTCGTATTGACATAACTAAGGAGGACTGGTTTGCATCAATGCAACAATACGATGAAAAACTTATTAGAATCAAGGGAATTCTTTTATCGGAGCACGGATCAACATCTGAAGAACATCTGCGAGAAGATTATACGATTTGGAATGGGAGATTGTATCGGCTCGTTGACGGTGACAAGAAACTTGTTATTCCGAAAGCTATTCGATGGCGAGTAGTGCAATGTTGCCATGACGGATGTGGTCATTTTGGTGTCGACAAAACCATTCAGCGAATATCGAAATATTTCGGGTTTCATCGGATGCGGAGATACGTGAAGCAGTACATATCGTCTTGTCTATCTTGTGCGTATAACAAAGGCGTTGGAGGAAAGCCACTGGGTGAACTATGTATATGGAATGTCGACCCGATTCCGTTCAAGACTCTTCATATTGATCACTTGGGGCCTTTCATCAAAAGTCGACAAGGAAATTCGTATGTATTAGCTATTTCAGACGCTTTCACAAAATATCTCGTAGTAAAAGCAGTGAGGTCAACAAAAACTCAGCCAGTGATTCGGACTCTCAATGAACTTACTTCTTACTTTGGGCTACCGCTTATCATCGTCAGTGACAGAGGAACGGGTTATACATCGAAGATGTTCCAAGAATATTGCCAAACGAATAACATCCGACACATTCAGAATGCAGTTAGGTCACCTCGATCAAATGGTCAGGTCGAAAGAGCAAACCGAACGATATTGAACTATTTACGAACATCAGTAGAAGATGATACTCTCTGGGATCTGAAGTTATTGGACTTACAATGGAGCGTTAATTCACAACAAAACTCCACAACTGGATTTTCGCCTAATGAATTAATTTTTGATTTTAATATTAGAAATCGTCAAGAAAATATTTTAATTGACTTGATAAACCAAATTGATGATGATATACAACCGGCATTGAAGAAACGAGAAGTGGCTGCTGTGAACATAGAGAAGCAAAAGGAGAAGTGGAAACGAAGGTTTGATCAGAAACATGTGAGGCCATCAACATATTCAGTGGGAGATCTCGTTCTGGTGGAATATGAACCACCGGCTACTGGAACATCACGTAAACTCGAACCAAAGTTTCGAGGCCCTTATATGGTGGTCAAATGCTTGGGAAAATCTGTCAATTCGATTATTCGAGAAGAAAATGTCACTTTTTGAAATAAAACGTTTATGTTCGGATGTACAAGATATAGCGTCTGGTTGTCGCTTAATAAATTAATATAAATTTTATTGAGTTGGTTTTTTTTTCTTTAATTAACACAAGATTCCAAGAAAAATTGTTTGCATTAAATACGAATAAAAGGTAGGGTAGTCAAAATGATTCGTTACTCTGTCCAGGTATCTGTGTCTGACGGGAGTATCAAAGAGAAGTCACTAGTGTCGACTCTTGAGAAAATGGAGAAATTTTTGACACAAGTGCATACTAAAACACGCGTTTTTACATTTGTTTTGTTGGAGATATTTAATTTTCTGTTTATTTTTGCTTCTTAAGTGGATTCTGACTTCAAATCAAGAATTGTCGATAGAGTTAGGTATATTCGCTTGAGAGGAACGGTTCTTACTTCTTACAGGGCTTCCGGATGTTTCCAGATGCTTTTAGACGCTTTGTTTTCTTCAAGTGCTAACAAAAAGTTTACAAAAGAGACTGTTTGACGTTTTAAACATATGTCAGCATTGAAAGAACTTTTTCTCTTTTCCCAGAAAAAATCTGACACCTTGACAACACATTATTGCTTTACCGACGATTGTGTCAAAGGTGTGTTTGTTTTCATTAGCTTATAGTAACGATGACAATTCTCTTTTGTTGAAAACAAAAAAAAACTTATAGGGTGTGGCGATCATTTATTCATCACTTAGTTTTAAAAATAATTATATTTCACTTAGTTTTAAGAATAATTTTAATCAAAGTAATTTATTATAATAAATTAATAAGTTTGTTTACTTTATATAAATAAGTTTGTTTACCTGATATAAACAAACTTTTAATATAAATAAGGTTTCAATAATAAATAAAAGTTAGTTCTCTCTAGAATTCAAAAGTGTAAACTTCTCATTTATAAGAAGATACCACATTGGTGACCCCGACAGGTATCACAAGATACCACACTATCAAAACGAGGTATCCCCCGACCCACGGTAAGGTGCCTTAGACTTCACATTCACACAGTTAAGAAGGTATCCCCCGACCAACGGTAAGGTGCCATTATTAACCTTCACACCAAACACGACATCTTACACCAACATAATGACTAACCCAGAAGAAAATAACGGAGGAGTAATTGCCAAGGTTGCTATAAGAGTGCCACCATTTTGGAAGCGGAGCCCTGACCTGTGGTTCCTCCAGCTTGAGGCCCAGTTCCATACCAGTGGAATAACTTCGGATATAACGAAGTATTACACTTTGGTTGGAAACCTAGAAGCGGATGTGCTGACCGAAGTCCGAGATGTGGTTACCAGCCCTCCTGCCACAGAAAAATATAATGGTCTGAAGACTCGTCTTCTGTCAGCGTTCCAGGAATCTGAACAAAAAAGACTTCAGACCCTTCTCAGCGGAATCACTCTGGATGGAAGACGACCAACACAACTGATGACAAAGATGAGGGAGCTTTCATCGTCAACAATTCCAGATGACATTTTCAGAACATTATGGATGAAACAACTACCAAACACTACACAGTCCATTCTGTCATGTAGTACAAATCAAGATCTTAAAACGTTGGCAGAAATGGCCGATAAAATCGCTGAAGTCAACTCCGGTTCAGACATAGCTTCTGTTTCAACGCCCCCCATCGTTTCTGCCATTTCGGAACTACAAAACCAGATAGCTTCTCTCCAAAAGCAAATTGATCAAATAGAAGTCTCAAGAAGCCGAAGTACTTCACGTTCGAGAAATCAGTTCAAGAAGGGATCGAGAGCTAGAGATCCAAATATCTGCTATTACCATCGACGATATGGCAACAAAGCAATAAAATGCCAAGAACCTTGTAAGTTTCAGACGGGAAACTAATTGGTGGACAGCAATCAGCGACTAGCCAGCCCACAGATGTCATAAGTCGCCTTTATGTTAATGAGAAATCTTCAAATCGATGTTTTCTCATAGACACTGGAGCCACAATTTCAGTCCTTCCACCTTCAAGCGTAGATAAACACTACAGTCAAACTAACCGCATTCTCTATGCAGCTAATGGAACTGAAATTCCGACTTATGGAGAACGATTGATGTCACTAAACCTAGGTCTCCGCAGAAATTTTTGCTGGCCTTTTGTCATCGCTCAAGTCACTGAGCCCATCATAGGATCCGATTTTCTGTCATTTTTTGATCTTTTGGTTGATGTAAAAAATAAGAAACTAATTGATCGAAAAACTACCCTTCAAACATCTGGTTTTGGAGCAGCAAAATCATCAAGTGCTACAAATATTCAAACAATAAATCCGTCATCCTTCATTTACGATTTATTAAAAGAATATGAAGATATCACTAAAACAAACCTATTAGCTAAGACCAAGCACAATGTCACGCACCACATTCAAACAAAGGGACCTCCAGTGTTTTCCAAGGCCAGACGACTCTCTCCTGAACAATTTATGACAGCGAAGAAAGAATTCGAATATATGCTCAACCAAGGAATCTGTCGTCCTTCAAAGAGTAGCTGGGCGAGCCCTCTTCACATGGTCAAGAAGAAAAATGGTGATTGGCGACCATGTGGCGACTACAGAAGACTCAACGCTAACACCATCTCAGATCGCTATCCCATACCTCCCATTGGGGATTTTGCTCACTATCTGAAGGGCAAAAAAGTTTTCAGCGTCATAGATCTGACTCGTGCATATCATCAAATTCCTGTGGAACCAGAAGATATCCCAAAAACAGCTATCATAACTCCTTTTGGGCTGTTTGAGTTCATGGTGATGACTTTTGGTCTGTGCAACGCTGCGCAAACTTTCCAGCGATTCGTCCACGAAGTAACAAGAGGCCTGAATTTCTGTTTTCCATACATCGATGACTTCCTTATCGCATCAAACACAGCTGAAGAGCATCGAGAACATCTCAGACTGCTATTCCAGCGTTTTCGAGAATATGGGCTTACCATAAATCCTTCCAAATGCACATTCGAATCGCCATCTGTAAGTTTTTTGGGTTACCTTGTCAGCGAAGAAGGTATCCAACCATTGCCATCCAAAGTTGACGATATCATCTCTTTCAAAAAGCCGTCAACAGTGCAGGAGCTGCGAAGATTTTTGGGCATGCTTAATTTCTATAGACGTTTTGTTCCCAAAGCTGCGCAGATCCAAGCTCCTCTCCATGCGTATCCTTGCGCCAACAGGAAGAATGATAAGACTATTATACATTGGACACATGAGCTGGAGAACGCATTTAAAGCCTGTAAAGAAGGTCTTGCGAATTCGACTCTCCTCGTACATCCAGACAATAACGCTCCTTTGTCAATCATGGTAGATGCATCCAATACTGCTGCAGGCGCAGTAGTCCAACAGTTTGTCTCCAATGATTGGCAGCCTCTTGGGTTTTTCTCAAAAAAGTTTTCACCTTCTCAAACCAAATACAGTGCCTATGACCGTGAGCTTTTGAGTGCTTATATGGCAATCAAGCACTTTCAACACATGCTCGAAGGAAGACAGTTTGTGCTTTACACAGACCACAAACCGCTTACTTTCGCTTTTCAACAAAAACCTGAAAAATCAAGCCCACGTCAACTCAGACATTTGAGCTACATCGGACAGTTTACCACAGACATACGTCATGTCAAAGGAAAAGATAACGTTGTGGCTGATGCTTTATCAAGATTAAACGCCATTTCATCACCATCTCCCATCGACTACAACGATTTGGCAAGTGAACAACAAACCGATGAAGAACTCAGACAACTCCTCAGTTCAACAACATCCTTGCAACTAAAACAAATCACCCTTCCTAACACAAACCATAAAATCTTTTGTGATACTTCGACAGGCAAGGCACGTCCATATATCCCATTCAATCTGCGGCGCAAAGTTTTCGATACGATTCACAACTTGTCGCATCCAGGCGTTAAGAAAACAACTCAAATGCTCAAAGAACGTTTCATTTGGCCAAACCTTAGTAAGGATTGTCGTAAATGGTCACAAACATGTATCAGCTGCCAAAAAAGCAAGATCCAACAACACATTCAATCTCCATTCGGTAATTTTGTGCCACCTGAAGGAAGATTTCAAAATGTTCATCTCGACCTAGTTGGACCTTTGCCATATTCGGATGGATACACTTACGCCCTCACCTGCATCGATCGTTTCACAAGATGGCCTGAAGTTATTCCACTCACAGACATCACCGCCGAAACAGTTGCAACAGCGTTTCTTTCTGGATGGATCTCGAGGTTCGGAATCCCTAAGGAAATTGTGACCGACCAAGGAAGGCAATTTGAATCTTCACTTTTCAACGAACTTTCAAAACTTTTGGGTATCAAGAGACACAGATCATCACCTTATCATCCACAGGCAAATGGCATGATAGAGCGGTTCCATCGAACGTTGAAGACAGCTATCAAATGCCATGAAACACAAGATTGGGTTGCCAAACTCCCAATCGTTCTGCTTGGCCTAAGGTCATCCTTACAAGAAGACTACAAAGTAACCTTAGCTGAACTTGTCTACGGTACCACATTAAGACTTCCAGGTGATTTATTCACATCAGCTGATGCTACATCTAGCCATGATTACCTGAATAAATTCCGAGACACGATGCAAAATTTTCAACCAACCCTACCTGAACGCCATGGCTCTAACAAAACATTCATAGCCAAAAGCCTTCAAAATTCAAGTCATGTTTTCCTACGTAACGATACAGTAAGAAAACCACTCCAGCAACCTTATGATGGTCCATACCTAGTAAAATCGAAGACAAACAAATATTTTACACTTGAGATAAAAGGACATACAAAAAATATCTCAATCGACCGTCTCAAACCAGCGTTTCTTTTAAACGAAGAAGAACGAAAGCAAGAAAGAAATACGTCTCCAAATTTTTGTTCCAATCCACCTCGAATGACAGCTCAAACAACAAAATCTGGCAGAAGAGTTCATATTCCAGACAGATATCGTTGTCACTAGAGGGCGAGTACTGTGGCGATCATTTATTCATCACTTAGTTTTAAAAATAATTATATTTCACTTAGTTTTAAGAATAATTTTAATCAAAGTAATTTATTATAATAAATTAATAAGTTTGTTTACTTTATATAAATAAGTTTGTTTACCTGATATAAACAAACTTTTAATATAAATAAGGTTTCAATAATAAATAAAAGTTAGTTCTCTCTAGAATTCAAAAGTGTAAACTTCTCATTTATAAGAAGATACCACAAGGGTTTTCACACTGGACCAAAAACTCAAAAAGTTTACGAAAACTAGTTGGAGCATTCACACGGAACAAAAACTAGGTTTTGTTTGACGTTTCATGAATATGTGAGTGTTTGAAGGTACTTTTTCCAAAAAATCCCTGTACATTTAGTGAAAATCCCACTCTAATAAGAAACACACCTCGCTTTTTCTCTCTTTTGTCGGTAAAAATTCCATACTCTGAGAACACTACACTGTTTTATCGACGAGTTGATGGTGCCAAAAGATCAGTTTGTTTTCACATACTTGCGAACGCAAGTAGGTTTTGAGGAGTTTTATAAAAACTAATAGTTTATGAAAGAGAAAAATGTATGGGAAACCTTGTGGTTTTGGTGTAGGCCTTGGGGTTTTAGACAAAAACCGAGTTTTTGATCCAGTGTGAAAAGCCTATTAATTTGAGAATTCATCTTATAAAGTCCTCCAAGTGTCCGTCGCTCTACTAAAAAATGTTATGATTCACTTGTCCTAGTGACATTTTCATATAAACCACTAAATTTTAGTATTTACTAATTCTTTTTGTTTCACTTCCAATTTCTAGGGATGAGTGTTTAATCTGTCCCACTTCTGAAAAACTCATAGAAGATTTCAGATAGATAACAAACAAAATTCAGCGCCCACTCATTTTCGAAGGCGACTCTCTGTCTGTTCTGAGAAAAGCATATTATAAAAGATACAAAGCTATTTATTTTTATATAATTAATTAATATTTCATTTCGGTTGAATGATAGAGTCAAAGCAAAAATCATTTCATTCATTACACGTACACAATAAAAATTTCTATTTTGAACATTTTCTTTGAAAAGGAAATTAATTTATGACAGCTGTTCGGAGCGTCACGTTTAAATTATATGCCTACAGTTTTATATTTAAAAACTGCTAAATTTACACTATATTTCTTCTTCTTTTTTTTTTCTTGGAACAAAATTGAAGGTCTAAGTGGAAACAACTTGACTTTGCCGAAGGGCTTTTAATAAAAGATAGAAAAATAAAACACCCACCCATTCTTTTTTCTTAGCCTATTATCAGCATAATCGGCTGATTATGGCAGTTACGTCCTTATAGAACCTTTACTTAACTAAATATGATTACATACCCACCTTCCGGGAGGAGGGGAACGGTTTATTTCTCTTTTTTTTTTTGTGTTTAAACCAAACTGTCAGCATGGTTATTCTTAGGTTAAAAAAAAAAAAAACAATAAAACCCAGAATCCAAATTTGATTAATTGAAATCGTATTATTTAGATCGAGATTGAAGATAAAATTGATGAGTCATATTTACTTCCTCCTAATGGAATCTGGCCATAATAAGCAAAAACCTTTGGGCTTTTCCGTTTTCAATAGAAGCAATTCATTAATTTGATTTGTTTGCGTAGCAGGAGCATAGTAAAATAAATTGATTGGGAGTGTCCTAGATGACGACGACGATGGACGAAATGATAAACGGATGTGAAAGGTTGAGCCTTGATATTTGGGAAAATTAGTTTCTCAGCAGTCATGATGCATCAATAAATAAATAATGAAATGAGAAAATGAACCCTAAATTAAGGTCTATTCTTTTTTGATTTTCGTATTTTTTTTTCCCGTTTGTTGAATTTGTGAAATGAAGACAAATATTAATAAGAGTTCAATGATACCACGTGCAGGAATTGCTATTATTATAACCTTTATTTTTCTTGTATTTTGGTTTTGATATGATTGAGTTAACATATTGATCCTAGTATTTAGACTGGGTCAAATTTTGCTTGCCAAACAAAGTCTTATTCTCCATTTACACGCCTAGCTGAGAGTGATGTTGGTGTTGGCAGCGTAGAAAGGTAACACAAAACAGCGAATGGTAGACGTGCACGTGGTTCTCAGTTTTTGCCTACAAGCCAATAATCTACTGGTTTTGTGTTTATATGTTTGCTTCTGGAAAAAGAACATCTAGTTATGACTGCCGTGGCCGACACAAATCCACAACAAAATGCACAGACAAAGATGTATGTGTATGTCACTGTTTTGGCCTAGGTTATCGGCAAGATAAAAATGGGCTTTTCTCTACTAACATAGGGTATTTTTTGCTGGAAAAAAACATCTCAAAGATTTTATTGCTCGATTATTTTCGTGGTTGTCCACTTGAATAGTTCGCACTGCACTATGCAAAACATCAGGCGAGCAAACTTAGCATTTATAACTTTCCACTTAATTCAAATCATCGTGCGGAAATGTAAAAAGATTAAACCAGGGGACGGTGCTAAAAATTTGTGGACAAACTTAAGCCCAGTTTTATACAATTCGTTATCAATATTATGACAGAGAAATGATATTAAATACGTCAAACTGTCAATCATGACTGTAACTGTCTAGATTGACTGTAACCCGCTTGCCGGGATACTTGTAACCATCCCATAAAACACTTCAAACTGTCAATTTTTCGTTTTGTAACGGCGCCGTTTCAACAATTATAGCTTGCTTGAGGATTATTTACACTACAAGTGCAGCTGTTTTGCTTATTGAGGTATCCATTCAACCAAAAATTAGCTTCATCGCTGAACAAAATGTTCTTGTGCAAATTGGGATCAACATTTATGTATGTATAATGAAGTGTCAAATCAAACTAACTGGCTGAGCACAATTGTATAGCTGCAGCAGTAGTACGTAGCAATGTCAAAGTTAATGGCAAAAAAGTAGCGTACTAAGCAACATGCACGAATACAACGTGTGCCACTGAACTCAAACAAAAGTCATGTCTGCTATTTTGGTTTGTTGTTGGTTTTGTAGCGCAGCACGTTCGTGAAGTTGGAGTCGAGTCGACTTGTACTTACTTCATGCTGCTCCTGCTACTTCACATTGTAGCCGTGCAATACGATGTACGTACATTAAACTTTGACAGTGCTACCTTCTACTGCTGCAGCTACACCATTGTTCGCAGCAAGTAAATATAAATCACGTAGTAGATGACAAAATCGCTGTCAATGAAAACTGTGCTGCCAAAAAAAAAACCCCTTATAAAATAAGTATTATAAAAACAAATTGTTGGCAAAATAGCTCTAAGCGGATCACAGCGAAGGTTCTGTTCTCTGGGGTTTTGCCGCTTTCGATAACAAATCCGACAAGAATTAATCTTGTCATGAAAAAGTGCAAAATATTATAAAACTTAAAATAGAAAAACTCAAGCACAGGCATATACACCAAGTTCAAATAAACAACATTAATTTTTCAATATCATTTTGAAATCGACATAATAAAACTGTTTTTTGTTGCAAATGTTTTACTAAAACAAATGGCATCAGCTTATTGTTGAGTATTAATTTTTAATCAAGTTTTCTGCAGTGAAAAACGCAAATGCATTCATGGGTATTAAATTCAGTTAAGCTTCCATTTGGAAGCAGAACATAAATTTTCCATCAACAAGAGCCAGAACATGATGCTTTTTTATTTCTTTGGAGATGCACATCACATTCATGCCGATGGCGATGACATGCTCTCCTATGCAAATCGCTGACAGATTATCATTCCGTGAGAGGTGAAAGGTGAATGGAATTACTGCACGATGATAGCCTTGAAAAATATAAAAATTAAAGTGCGCACAGTTTGTCCTCTGGCTCTGAAAATATGTCCCAGTTGTAATCCGCTGTTGATTCCACAATGTCATATCCATATCAGCGAGAGCGACTCTTAAATGTCACACGCTTCCAGGGTTTTTCATTAAATTATGATAATTTCCATTGTCCAAAGGACACATACAGAAATAGTTTGGTTGGTTTTGGTTTCCCAACTCCCAAGTTATCATACTTTTTTTTCATTTTGCTAGTCATCTTTGTCATGTTCCTTGGGGGAAGAATAATAATTGAATTTATCTCTTTCACTCTCTTATTTTTCAAACGTCAAATGTCAATTAATTTATAACAGTCAACCACTATTGCCAGCGCATTTTTTTTTTTTTTTTGTTAAAAAAAAATAAAGGTACAGGCAAGAAAGGATTAAAGACTTGTTGTTGTCCTGCCGCGTCGCGTTTGTATGCCTTAAGGATTTTACTTTAAAGTTGTGTAGAAACTTATATTGAAATCCTTTTTGTTGTTGCCTTAATTGAGTTTGTAAGGAGGGGCTGTTGTTAAATTATGCGACTAAATTGCCGACTTAATGTCTGCTATCGCGAATATTTAATCAAAAGTATTTGTTCTACGAGCGTAATAAAGTTTTGTGATATAATAAAACGAGCACTGCGGGTATGTTGGTGTGTTTTAGTCATCAGAACGAAGGACATTCTTATCGGTCGCGGTGGCTGGAGTAAATGATTTGTATTATTCAAATTGAGTTTTTGCTAAAGAACACTTAGGATTTGAATAATCCTTGTTGGTTGTTGTTACCACTTCCGTATTCAAAGAGAAACTCGTAAAATACAGTTTCCACGAATTTGTATCAAGATGATAGTTTTTAAAGTTTTCCGAAGCGAAAAAATATTGGAAAATACTGAAAGAACAATTTTTCGAAACAGTATCAAGACCAATTGCCTGGAAATTCATTACTTTATTTCCACCATAAGAAAGCCATTTGAGTTAGGTAATTCAAAGATGAAAGACGTTCACATGAAAAACACATTTTAGGGAAATGTCATTAAACACTCTTAAGGAAATAGCATTTTCATTTGAAAAAAACTTTCAACAAAATATGAAACTGACGATGTTTACTAAAAAATAACCCTTCTTTTTGGATGCTCATCTTACTTTAAAAATATAATCCGAAAACTTAAAGTTTTCGTTTTCAGGGTTCCACTACAGTGAAAAAAATTCATTCTGAGAAGCTGTTTTTACTTGAAGTCACTATAAATTTGCCGAAAACGTTTCGCATAACCTATCAGCTAAACAGTTAACAGGCCTCATGCCTCATGCAAAGCACCTGTCGATGACCAATAGTTGTCACCAAAAAAATTAGAGCTACAGCATAATCACGAAGCTAAGAACGAAGCCTACTAGACATAGACACTGGTTCGAGTTGTTCCGCGAATGCTCTTCTACGGCAGATACAACACTTTTAAAGGTCATCGGTAAAAACTTTTCTCAATTCTGTTAACAACCGGTCAATCACTGGATGATGCATTCACACTGACAACTGATAATGCGATGAAGAAGATATCAGTCCATATAATTTAAGAGAAACCATGGTTGCTGTATCCATACCTAGGACCTGATATTTCGATAAAATGTTCACACTTAGACAGGTTTAAGAAAAATCTCAGAAATCAGATCGGATGGATTACACTACACATCATATCTCTTAAGGTAGTTCCACACTATCCCACAGTGTAGTACGACATGTCAAAAAAAAGTGTGAAGGAATGTGTGATGGTTTTACATTCAATCCTAAAAAAATATTTCAGATCTAAACACATGTCAAATCGTATGAGATCTGCGCTGTCATATTCTGTTTCCACACTATTATACACCTGTTTCATCACACATTTTTGACATGTCGTATTACACTGTGGGATAGTGTGGAGCTACCTTTAAGAACATTTAAGCTAGTTTTATTTTAAATTACGTATCTGTCACCACAAAACTACACAAAATAAAATCAAACATATTCTCTCTATTGATTCATATCTTCATTCAGCAAACAAAGAATTATTATATGAAAATCAAACTGTCAAATTTTTAATTTAACTGGCTGCGCACAATTGTGTAGTAGCAGCAGTTGTACGAAGCAATGTCAAAGTAAATGTCAAAAAAAGTAGCTCACTAAGCAGCATAAGCGAATACAATGTGTAGCACTGAACTTAAACAAAAATCACGTCTGTCATTTTTATTTGTTGTTGTTTTACAGCGCAGCACGTTCGTGAAGTGCAAATCGACTTGTACTGCAGCTGCTTTCTATGTTGCAGCTGCTACTTCACATTGTAGCGGTGCAATACGATTTACGTACATTCATTTAACTTTGACATTGCTACGTGCTACTACTCACAGACCAATATACAGACAGCCATATCGTACTCCTCTTGCCTGAAACACCTTCGAAATATTTTTTCCTGTCTGTGAATACGTGTACATCTCTCTCTGTGCGTTTTGTAAAGGCAACTATACCTGCGTATGCCATTTATTTTTTAGGTGTGTTTGCTAAATGGGTTTTAAAAGCAAGGGAGAGCGTCCCACTCTCAAAATAAATGGCATATCAGCTGATTTTTAGCTTGTATGCAAAAAGAGAGACCATACATTGAGTTGGCGGTCTGTATCTTATTGGTCCGTGCTACTACTGCTACTACACCATTGCGCGCATCCAGTAAATTGCTTGTGGTGAATTTTTTGGGTTTTATATTGGTTATTTATATTTAAAAATTAATTTAGAAATGCTAAACAAACCCAGACAAATAAAAAAGAATGAAATGGGCTGATTTGGACGAGCTATTTTAAGGGAGCTTTGGCAGTAGAAGTTTGTGAAATTGAAATTGTGAAATGTAATGTCAAGGTTGACATACATGTCAAACTAAAACGGGTAATTGTTCGGTGTGACCGCCGAATGATGAGTGATGTTCTCTTTTCTTAAAGCTTTTGGAGAAAAATGGTCTCTCTTTTTTAAAAACCCCAGATGGACACCCTACCATGATGCACTCACTCCTAAAATATCGAGCAAAGATTGAAAAGGGTGATGCTCTGTAACGTAATTTCCTATCCATCTTTCTAAAAGTAATTGGACAAAACTTCCGAATTAACACTAGCGGGTCTTCTATAAATGTGTTCAATGAATCTGAGCTGCACAGAAAAGAACAGAAAAGATCTGAAAAGTACAAAATTTGGTGTTCAATGAGCAAAAATCCTTTTCTTTTCTGTTCTACAATCTGTCACTTTGTGTTCAATGAAGTTGTCCAACACAGTTTAGAACAATATTTCCTACACCTACTTTTGAGGTGGTGCAAGTGCGTGAGAACTGTCAAAAGTGTCAGCTGACTTGTTTGAAATTATTTTAAAACTGAATTTTTGCAATTATTTGAAAAGTTGCGACGATATAAAATAAAATAAAATTATAAACTAAAAACTAAAATGGATAAAGTGCAAATAGAAATTAGGTCCGCATCAGGTCAAGTTTTGACTGTGGAGTGTTCTCCAAAAACGGGATCTGCATTAGAAAATAGTGAGTATTGTAAATTGCGTTTTGTGCAAATTCAAAACTTTGATCAAATTTCAGACAACGAACTTATAGTTTATAATTAAAAAGATTTGAAAAATTTTACAAAAGATTTATTTGAAATTTAAAATTTCACAGCTGATAGAGGAGCTGTCAAATACGAAACTACATTTTTCTGTTCTAACTTGTTCTGACAGTTTTCACACACTTGTGCTGTTCTGTTCTGTTCTGATCTAGTTTTTCTTCATTGAACAAACTATATAAATTCCAAGTTTTGAGTTCGGCAAGGATGGATCTAGTTGTAAATGGGGGCAAAGGTGGCAGTTACAACTCTGGGATCCACTGTAGATAATCGAAATTTCATACGAGTAATTGCAAAGAGACTAGAATCGATCGAAGAAAATCCCTTGCCAATCACTATTTCTTCGTAATAAGAAGACCCGACTCGCCAACCAGAAACTGCCTTAATATTGGATTGTATTGCATTTTGGAGAATTTGAAATTTCGGAAACTAATTGAAAGTTTTAAGTTTCAAGAATAAACAAGAGCATATATCAAACTTCAAATTTGCAGTTTTATCTTAAACCTAGTGACAGTTGAATGGTGAATAAATAGTTTAACATAAACTGTTAAATAATTAAATAAAGAGGTAAAGAGGTTGAATTAAAATTAAAGTTTGATTTAAAGATACAAAAGTGGTGACTTGACAATCCCAAAAAAGTTTTATTTTTGGAACCCAAGACTAACAATATTACAATAAATAACTCAAATATTGTATTTCTGCCCACATCATAAACATTATAACCTTCCACCAAAGAAAGTCCTCTTATATTTGCTCATTCCTCTATTTAACATTTACAAAATAGTATTCACTTCATAAGCAAATTAAATTCATAATTCAATTTTAATGCCATCTTCAAGAGAAATGTCCCATGATCCATGACTAAGGGAAAACAAAAATCATACATATCACATTTAGGGAATGAGGACCATCTTTTGTGATTAATAGGCTTTTGACGTGAGCTTATTACAGTAACGAATAATGTACCTGCTCCATTCGAGAAGCAGGAAATTCCAAGTTTATCATTTAATACCCCGACCTTTTTATTCACTTTCTCTTCATGCAGGAATTGAGGAGTGTTAATTAATATAATTCTTAAATAATTTCTGCTGGACACATTTCGTAATAATTCTGTCAAATGACCGTGATTAATAGTCAAAGAAAGTTGAACAAACAAAAATGAGATGATCTCAAAGCAAATCATTTCTCGGAATTTTATTTTTTTTAGTCCAATTTTAGCATTTTAATGTGAAATTAAACATATAAATTTAATGTACCTATGTTAATTTTTATTTTCAGAATCCACCGGGAAAAGTTGTTTCATTCATCAGAGATTGTCAGGATAAACCATTGGCAAGTACTAAATGTTTTGACAGTTTTAATCTTAAAAAAAATGAAATTCCTCGAATTTCGAAATATTATACTTTTTGTCTTATTCGATTTCATCTGAAAAATAATTTGAACCGAATTTGCATTCGCTGTGTGTCGAATTTAATTATTTGAGACACAACCGATCGACGCGCCACCGGTGGCCAAAATACCTGAAATGGGCTGCCCAAAACTACACTTATACTTAAAACTAATTTAACAGAATCATACACTTGAAATATCAGAAAAGTGAAAGTACCGCCTTAGTTTTGAATGTGTATGTCATGCACACAGCGACACAGCAAATGTTAAAAATATCTTTCCAATCAATTAAAATATTTTTTTTTTTCATATTTTAGTATTTGAATGACATCCAAACCGATTCCACTTACAAAGTCTACTATCGCTCCTGTACATCTGACCTTTGTAACAATGGTGATGGTCATCAAATTTTATCAGCAGCTGATCCGGACTTTGGTGCCGGAGAGAATCTTATTGTCGAAGGAAAAAATGTATCCACATCAATTCGGCAATCCATTTTGTTAATCCTTGTGACATGGGTTATATTGTCATATGTTTAACTTAATAAAAAAGCTTGTCAAATGTATGTTTACGTTTGTATAAATAAAACAAAAGGGACTTGGTAGTTTCATTAAAAATTTAACATCGGTTCCCTTAAAAGTTTTTTTTACAATCCTGTTGTTTTCACTACTCTTTCGGGTTGTTAATTCTGTTTTCCTTCCTTGCACTTTGCCGGTTGGAAAGAGCCTTCGATAAAGGATTTTACATGTGTTCACTCGATTGTGTGTCCTGTCCCATGTTAACATCGTTTTTTTTCCTCCACTTGATTGACATAAATTGTACAAAAAAAAAAAAACATCCCAAAAATGGGTTTGTGCCACTGACACTTACTAAAGCTTCTCCTTGTTCGTCATCAGGTCGACAGGACAACTTAACTTTCGAGCAATTAAGCACATGCACACAGCACACGTGTGCTTTGTGGCTCACAAACAGATTTCAATAAATTGTTGCACACTTTAACTCCTCATATTATATACAGATCTCTCTTTGTAAAGGACGTATAAGCGAATGAAATTGAGTTCCTTCTTGGTTGAGTTTGACAGGAACAAGGAGCAGCTCCCCAGTTGGAAAACTTTTAATTGCTTTCATCGAATAAAATCAAAGAATAACTTTAAGTTACATTGTAGAGAGTTTCAAGGATACAAAAATACAAAGCTAAGACAAGCCTTAGAAGAGCTTCTCCTTAGGAGGTCAGATCAACTCAATACAGACAAGGAGATAAAAGGGTAAGGTTAATGTATGTAATTGGAACAATTTTTAGATAATTAGTTGTTGGATGATGAGAACAGTGCAGAGAACATGTGTTTTATGTGTGTCTTGCACTGATTGCCAGGAGCTAGTGGTATACAATGGTGAAAATCAATCTTGTGTAAATGGAATTCAATTTGAAGAGTTCGGGTTCAAAAGTTTTTGGTAATTATACAGCCGTAATTTATTTTCAAATTATTTTGGAAAATACTCTATTTAAAGCTCAAAAATAATGGAATTGGTTTAAATCAAACTTTTATATTGCCACGTGAGTTCAATCAATCCGATATGGATGAATACATTCATGTATACAAACGTTTTATTATTAAAGTAGGAATGGTGAATCTTTTTCTCAGCAGACATCAACAAACTTAGAAGGTTATAAACATATATGCCTACCAGACCCAAGGACTTGTATATATGCTACTTGCACTGTATTCAATGTAAATATAATCCATTTGAATACTCCAAAATGTAGGCTAGCTCCGTTCTGTCAAAGTTTCGTTGACTTTTGCAAAGAAGAATAAAAAGACAACTACATTAAACAGAACCAAATGGAAGCTTGTGTTAGGACTGAACGACATTTTTCCTTCAGTTTTAGCAAATGATCGCCTTAACAATCGGTGTTTGGTATTTTTTTGACTCCACAATCAGTTTTTTATCATTATTTTATTTCTTCAGTGAAAACTATATTTCAAAGCTTCGAATAGAAAAATAGTCTCTCAATTTAGTCAGCTGCCCAGTATTCATCCCAATGGTCAAAACAGATGTGCATAGTTTTCTGTGCAGTCAAAATAATTTACACAGGCTCTTATGGGACATCCCCACCAAAAATATGCAGGGGTTGCAGTGAATGCACGATGTCTCTATTCCTAAATTGGATGCCTAGTTTCATTGCAGCCACAACAACAAACGAAAAAACTGCAAATAATTGCTATCTGGCATCACTTATTTTGATAGTACCTGTCCTTCTTCAAACAAAGGCAGCATTATGTATTCGCACGCACGAGTGTCTTAAATTACACCAGTTTCGATAAAGTCGACACGGTTAAATTTTTTTGAATTGAAAAACTGTTGAGTAGGGTGCTAGCCAGACAAATTTAGAGAAGTAACAATATTGCATAATGGGGACTGACTACGAAAAATAAGTTTATTCGCAAAAGATGGCTATTCACATTAGCGTACCTTTTTTGAAACTGGTGACACTAGTGCGTACGAATAGACAAAGAATAAAATATTTTTGACAGAAGTAGGCATCAAATTTTTCGAAGAGTATGCACATCTGTTTTAGGTGCGTTGATGCATGCAGTCACGCGTGCATTCTGAATGCACATCTGTTTTCAGCATAAAGATATAAAAGCCAGGTTTTCTGTCTATAATCGACTAAGCTGTCAAAGTCAGACTTTCTGTTCATAATCGACCCAGCTGTCAATTATCAGGTTATCAGGGCTGCCACTAGCACGAAAGAAAAACACACAATTTATATGTATGAATGTTTGATAGTTTGGTTTTGCGAACATTGGAAGTGTCTATTCGCATGTTTTTGTGTTGCCAGTGCCAGCACTAATGACTCTATTTCAAATTACAAACATTTTATATGTATAAAGGACATGCCTAAAGTGTATTTTAAAGTTTTGTGAGCGCTACCCACCACAGTACAACACCAGCGAAACATTTTATGTTTCCTAAATGGCGAGCTTAATTGTTTAAACTGAAGCAAAGTGTGAGCTTACCACTTTTTTGAAAGTTCCTTTGATAGAAGTCATTTGCATCAGTGAGTTCATGCATTTAGGATTGTAATAGAACATAGAAGTGTAAATTGGAGGTAAATGTTTTTGAAGGCCTTGTTACACCAAGAACTTTAGTTTTACCAATCTAGCCTAATTGAAGGATGAAGGTGATATACGATTGTCCGATAAAAATGGAGCAATGGAAACACTCGTCACTTAATGCTAGGGCAGCTATAGTCAACAAAATGTCAGCCACTTATTGGAAGAACATAGTTTTTGTTTTACAATCGTCTGTGTAAGTCGATCTAAATATTTTGGCAATTATGGAGATTAAATTGTTTAACACCAGGCAGCTGGTTAACGGGATCGTACTAGCTTGAGAGGCTTCTTATGACAATCAAAAATGGAAAAAAAATTGTCTCAGATCAAACGGTTGCCATTTTAAAAACCCATGAATTGAAGTTTGAACTGCTTAATCTCAAGCCTCACCTTAATCACAAGGTCTTACCCCAAGCGAAATCTTAGAATTGCGATTGGAAGACTTACGCATATTTTTTGTCGACTCTTGAAGAAAGAAGCATCGCTGTAGGAGAAGTATAGAAGAAGGATATACAGAAAAATACAATAAATGATAACTTTTCAGCCCACCATCGTACCTAATGTACTGAAGTGAAGATTCAATTAAACAGAATCATCCAAATCCAACCATTTGCACAAATTTTCAAGGCTAGAACTCGCTCACATTTTTTAATTATGACTATTTACTTCAAAAACACTGCAAAAACAAACATGTACCAACGCTTTATGATGTTTAGAATCATTATTGAAAATTCAAAAACTAAACTACCTTGAACTAGGAAATGCATTAAATTAATTCTAATAACTATAAACACCACAAAAATTAAATTGAAAAATCTCTAACTCAGTGTTCCAACAAAAGAAAAAAGCACTTCCCGACAAAACAAAACCTTAAATTTCCCAAATTAAACACAAAAAGTTTAAATTTATTTTAAAATTCCTCCACTAAAGTGCTAATAAAATCGAAAATTTATACTACCAATTACCGCTGTATATTAACCAAATGCTCGAAAAGCAAGTATAACAAAAAATGCCTTATTGAACCTCATCATTATCATCAGTTTCAGAACATTATGGTTGACTATAGATAGCCGAAATTTCAGGCTCGATTATTATTATTTCAGGAAGATTATAAAAAAAAAGAAGCAAAAAGGAGAAAAATTTTAAATTATCATCACTTTAGTCCACATTTCCCAAAATAACATCAACGCCGACATAACAACACCATCGTCCATCGCAGCACACACCATTCCGAATTTTCGCACAGGGAAATGAAAATTATATCCGCTTAATTGAGGAACTTTTTGCACGAGGAATAACACCTACAACACCACAGTGGCACCAGCACATCATATATTAAACACCTCCTGGCAGTATTTTTTTTTTTTTTTTTTGCTTACATTTTTTGTTGTAGCTGCCACTGTAATTACACGAACCGAGTGAAATTTTCCACCATTACATCGCTCGAAGAAGTTGCCACCGCGGCGTTTTAAATACCATAAAATCTCATTGTACACAACAATAACAATAATAACGGTGAATTAAATTAAATGTGTCGGTTAAGAGTATTTTGGTAACACTTTCAATTGTTTGGAATGTTGATACCGGTGCCGTGCCGTGTTGCATGCCGTGCTTTAGGCTATAAATGAAAGTGCTGCTAAAGAAGTCCCAGTTACAGTTACAGTTACAGTTACTGATGAATATTGTAAGCACATTGCATTCTCTTTACATGCAGACTACTACAACGAGGAGATACATATGTGTGATAAGTGCCCTAAATTTTGATGGACTTTTTATATTGTTTACAGAGACACATAATGTGAAGTTCAAAACATTTCTGACATATGGGTTAATGAAGTACATACGTGGGTACACATTTTGACACACATATTTTTAAAAACAATTTTGGGTCATATTTAATTAATAAGCGGAACAGGGTTGTTTGGGTGTCTCCCAATGGTGCGGCCGGCGCATCATGGCGAGTTGGGCATGGGTATCGGTTGTTAATTTTATTGTTCCCATTCCTGAAATTCCTTGTAATTTAATTTGTATGATGAACGAGTTGAGTAATATACCGCTGTTGGATCCTGATGAGCTTATTAACGTAATGAGCAAATATTATGAAATCCTCATTAAGGTCTTTAGGTTTATGGGACAGAGCTGTTAAAAAGTAGACTTCCTAATTGGGTCGGTAGGCTGAGGAATAAGATATAAGATTTCAATCCCCTTGCGAATCGAGACTCGAAATATGTTGGTGTGCCTTCATTAGTGAACCTTTATAATACTTCACATATTAAATATAGGATTCCCTACCGGGAATCACTTCCTGACTATCTTTGCTAAAATTGAAGAATCTCCATTCATCTCAACACGTGTGGAGTGTGTGTTCGCATGAGAAGCGACGAAAGAGTGGTCGAATTGACGAATAAATGAGAGCTTTTATATAGCTATTTTTTGCTTAAAACAATAGAGACTGAACTTCATAAAGGTATTTCCACACTATCCCACAGTGCAGTACGACAACGTCAAAAAAAAGTGTGAAGGAATGTGTGATGGTTCTACATTCAATCCTAAAAAAATATTTCAGATCTAAACACTCATGTCAAATCGTATGAGATCTGCGCTGTCATATTCTGTTTCCACACTATTATACACTAGCTTGTTTCATCACACATTTTTAACATGACGTATTACACTGTGGAATAGTGTGGACATACCTTAAGTAAGTAAAATAAAAAATAAACTGTTCGTCGTTAACTGGAAGTGAACTGAACTGTCAAAACCTATTCGAGTTCCACATATCACCCACATCGCAACGAATAATATATTCGCGCTTGGCCTACCTTAAAATCACAGTGTTCAATTATGGAATATATAGACATTCTGTTCGTTGTTCGAAGAAGTTTCATGTGAATGAAGTGTCAAACCATGCGAACTTTCTCGTTCATTCATCGGTCGCTCAATATAATTTTAAGGTAAATTCACGATTACCAGATAGGATCAAAACACGATTGAAAAAGATACTTGATTTACGTCAGTTAAAAATAATTAAAAAAAAAAATAGAGTAGTTCTAAAAAAAGGTGTTATTTAACTGTTAAACTTTTTTGGGTAGTCTTCTTTTTTGGGCTCTTAAAAATCATAATTTTCGTTTTCTAAAAATTGAAGTATAAGGTCCCATCATGTATTTCAGTAAGCCTTAAAAAAGGTATATTAATGATTATTACGGCAATGACGATGCCTCCAAAAAGCGTATATATGAGATGTAGGTACTATCGCTGAATAGTGCGAATAGCAAAGGACTGAGAATGCACCCCATTGGTACACCTCAAAACTTAACTTCGAGCCATCCCAAACTGTAGCATTTGATGAAGTAAGGATTTTCGAGGACTCCAGGAAATTCCAATCGAGGTTAAATCATAAACAAGTGTGTCAGTTAACTGTTCCAAATTCTGTTTTATAATAAACGAAGCACGTTCTGAGAAAATGTGTGCTTTCAGTGAAACAGGACAGTCTTTTATACATAATCGCAGCAAAAACCTTTCACGGTGAATTGAGTACGGAGATTCCTCTAAAGTGCCTCCTTTGTTTTGAAAATTTAGAAGGTCTTTCGTAAAATCCCTAGGTGCAGTGCACACTGCACACCCATTGCCGTAAATGTATAATTTAAAAAATTCAAGATTTGTGTCTCTTTGAAAAATTTAAATGAGAGCTTACGATGTTTTCTTTATCAAGGCATTTGGTTTCAAGCGTGAAGGTGACGTGATAATTATACCCTTTCTATACTTTCCTCCATTTGTTATTAGGGGCTTGTTGTTGTTGTATAGATAACAACTTTTAGCTAGAAGTTTCTGAAACCGAGAACTCTCACTCGATTTTTTTTCTCATTTAATGTCTAAATAATGCTGGTCATATGTATATGTAATTTGGGATTTCCTGCGTCTGAGGTAACCCTTTTATATTAATATTATAAAGCTGTTACTTGAAAGCTTTGGCGGGATTTGATGAAGATGTTTATTCGTTGTGTACGGAACTGAATGCAAGCCTGTTCGTTAAGAAATGATGCACCTCTTACATATTGTTCATTCGTAGCTTAAACATAACGTATAGAGTACAACGATATATTGGAACCAATAATGCCTTCTGGGGTTCCTTAAGCTTGCCGGAAACGCGACTGTTGATTTCACTCAAGAAGCATTATTGAAATTTTAAATCAATCAAACTTACAGACATAATTAAAACTGTGATATGCTTTTAATCTTAGGCTGAGGTAGGCTCAGCGGGTCTAGGATCTACTAAAGAAGCAAGAAACGAGTTTTTTACAAATATTACATTTTTCAATATATAATCTTAATCTACTTTGACCCTGAGATAGCAAGGTCTACTAAACTCTCGGCTGATATAGCAGCGAACACTAAAATCTCGACTGAGATAGCAGCGGACACCGGACACCGGAATCTAAACTCTCGACTGAGATAGCAGCGGACACTATAAACTCTCTACTGAGAACCAGCGCCGACTCACTTTTAAAACCTGGATCACGTCAAATTTGGGTTCTAAGCTTGTTAAAATATTGGAGTTGGACACTGTACTCAAGATTGGCACATGATCACGGGTGTCGGGTGGCAACCGACTCGGTTTGCACTGAATCAAACTGGCTGTCTTATGCATAATTTGGATGCATGATAGTGATAATTATAAAACAAACAACAAAACTGTATGGAAGATTCCATTCCATGCAATTCCTGCAGAAATTCTTGTAAAGTTAGAAATGAAAGTGTTTTGCAGGTGGGTGCAACATGGTGCAGTGCAATAAGACCCTCAGAGAGTGGTGGGTCTGTTATACAACTTCAGTGTCATAAGTAGTCAAAAAAGGAATAAAATTTGATGTACTGGTTGCAACGAAGTCTCATTTCACCTTCAAATTGTTGCTGAAGAGAATATAGGTAAAAAAAAAACATAACAAGAAACTTAAACGGTATTTATCCTAAGTTCTTCTGGCCAAAAAGTCCTGCAATCAATATTCCCTCTCAATCACTTTTCACTTCCCTTATGACATATAAATTACCATATTATCAAGAACAATGTTTGGTGAGAGGTACCCCAATAAGCAACTCGCTCGAACACCCAATCAATTGATTTCCTAAGACCAAAAAATTCTTTAATTGCCCTAAATTGATTTTGATTGATTCACTGACCACAATTTCCAGACCAGCACATCGCACCAGCAAACCATCAATAGTAATCCATCCACATTTATTTTATTTTGGCGAGACCACATTAATATCGGTTGGATTACTTTTCAATATCACCCCTAAAGCAAATTATTCATTTGTGGTCATCGCTGGATGGTCATTGAGGTTAGGTTCTGTGAGTACTCAAAAAACATTAATAATTTGACCTAAAGTAACTAAACCACAAATATTAACAAGCAACATAAACAAAATGGTGTCGTTGGTCTTCTCATCCATTGTTTTGGTCGTTCTACTTTTGGTTATAAGGGTGATATATTATTTCTTTATCCCTAGTTTTATATTCATTATTCCCGGTCATTCAACTTTTTCCGTCTCACCAAAAAATAGTTAAGCACTCGCATTACCATAAATTTCCCGACTGTATGGACAAATGACGACGGCACACAAAGTTGGGCTTGGAATAAATGGCAGCCAAAATAGCAAAGACAGAAAAAAAAAACTAAGTCAAACAAAATTAATTTATTCTTCATTATCTGCAAGTGTATAGTAATGAAGAGCGCTACATTGTTGTTTTTGTTGTTGATAAGGTAGGGGTGGGGGTATAGATGGGACAAAAGAGGATGTTCAATGTGCCCCCATAACCGTCAACACTTTGGTATTTGTGTTTGCCTTGGTGCCGGCCAGTCGCTACTGACACCATTTCGCTTTTTCGTACGACTGAATCTGAATGCCACCATACCACAAGACAAGGTGTTGCACCTTGTTGTGAGATGTGAGACAATGTCTTCCGCATCCAAAATATAAAAGTAAATTCTGATTTCTGTCGTATGAACTTGCACATAAGAATTTTATTTTAGTTTCTTTGAGTTTATGAGTTTTAAAATTTCTTGTCACTCTAAAGTCATTTAAGTGAACAATGCAAAACAGTTATCAACAATTCTGAACAAATTTCACCAATTCAGAGCTATTTTAAGGAGTCTCGAATAATTCTGAACAATTCAATCCTATTTGTATGTGAGTTCGTTTGTAATGCTTTCACTTCTGAAATACTTAACCGATTATAATTAAATTTTGTACATATATTGCCAGAGATAAAGAAGAGGATATAATGGTTAGAAAAATTAATTGGCGAACGAAACCGCGTGTAAAATCTAATAATAATTCTAAACAATTGAGTCTTTTATCTATTTATCTAAAAGCAAACAAATGAATGTCAAAAAGTGTCCTATAAGTAAGTATAATTTGAAAATTGTCTTGAAATAATTTTGATAATTCAGTTTTCTAGAAACAATACATGCCCCCTTAAAGTCAAGTTAAAAAAAATTACTTTGTATACACAATATCCTGCGTTTAAGTTTTCTTCCAGAAGAAATGACTAACACTGATGGATTGGAAAATATTAATTTGGCCTGCATCCAGAAGCAAATATATTGTTCTCTCAACAACAACAACAACAACAACAACAACAAAACAGGATGGGGCTCTGTAGTGTTAAAGTATGTCCCACATGAGTTATGCGGGATCCATTCCTTGTTTTTGAAGCGTATATGAAGAGGAAATATTTTAAATTAACATAAATACAAGCAATTTTGTCAAAATTCAGTGAGAATATTCTCATTGTATGGATGGGAGATAAATTTCGATTTGGAAGAGAAATAATATACCGCATGAAAGAATTTTCAAGAAAACTGTGGTCTTTCAAAAAGGATTGATGGGACACGGGAATAAATAAGTTGGCCGATTATTCTTGTCTGCATGGTTGATTTTAATAAAGGGGAATATTTTATGGAGCATGGGAAATAACTGTAGGATGTTTTTTGAATATATTTTATGAATCTAACTTTAATCAAATTTGCTTTCCTGACTTTATTGAACGATTACTATAAATTTAACCCATACTTGGGGCTACCTATTCGTGTCCTTGTCAAAATTAATAGGTTCACGTATAACATCCAAGCAAATTGAACTATTTTAAGGGAGAGTTTTTTTTGGTTTCCTTATTTGATTAATATTGATTGCAAAATATTATAATGGGTGATTCATCGCGAGGTTTGGTTTTCAATAGGCTTTTTTTGACAGATCACGCTTGACTCCTATCAAACTGCTTTGTCGTTTCTGTTCAGTATTGTTTGGCACGTCATCATGGAAAGACTCACACCAAAAAAGCGTCTTTTGATGAGTGATTTGACCAATTTATGTTGATTTATATTATGAATTATGGATAAAACTTTATTTCATCCTTCGGCTTTTTTGGTCACTTGTAATGGCAATGAAAACTAAGCTTACATCGATTTTCCCAACGTTTCAACAAGGATTGCTGTCATCTTCAGGGGATTTTGAAATATTTAAATAACAATGAACAGAACTTTTGTAAAATTTCAAAAATGAAAAAAAAAACATTTTATAAAAATTAAATTAAGTTTTGAAAATAAACAAAACTATTAATTTTCAAAAGAAGCACTTCCAAATTGTTCAGCTGCATAAGGAAAATCTGTATTTTGTGAGAATTGTAAATCCGGTTATTTATCGTGAAATTTTGTTCAGTGATGACTGATGAAGCCCATTTTTGGCTCACTGGGAGCCAACATCACTCACGTTTTTCGCTCAAATTGGATCTTCCAAAGGGATCACCTCAGACGTAGTCGTGGTCAACATTTATATGATATAATTTTCAAAGAGTGAATGCCATGAACCATGAACTGATCTTTTAACCGATATATTAAAAATTTTAAGTTCACTTTCAAATTTATGTGATTTATTTTAAAATTTAAATCAAACCTCACGATGAATCACCTTTTATTTTCTATCTGAATCGATGAACTTCGTTCCGCCCAAATTCATAAATGTTTTGCAAATAATAGGGGTATTCATATTTATGCAATAAGAAAAATTTGTCGATTATATATTTGCGTAAATTTACGCTTCACTTTGCATGAACGTGTAAACTACATAAATCTTGAAACGAAACGTCAAAAAAAGAAAGAAACTTCAAAATATCAGTTCTTAATACTTCTGAAAAAAGTGTCTTAAAAATTTTAATCGGTCAAAATGCCAAAAATAAGCAACAAAAGAAAAACAATGAAGCGAAGCTCTGTGAAGATATTACAGTCAATAATTTGCTAATGTTGGAAGTTTTTGGAGAAAATAAAGGTTGTTTTTGGTTTCGTTGTTATTTATTTTTATATACAACAAAAGCTCCTTTTGAATTATTTTTTGTTTGAAATTTGGTCTGACCTTTTGACACAGCAAAACATAAAATACAATTACTACTTGATTTCAAATTTGAAATTTGATTGCAACATCAAAATAACATAAAATAAAATGACAACTTGATTTGAAATTTGAAGTTGTGTAAGTTTACGACCCCGTTTGCGCGACAAAATTATTGCGGAAATTTATCAGCCCTGTGTATAAAAATTTCTATATAAATTTTGACATTTGAAATACGAAGTTGTAAACTTACGCTTTATACGAAGCTTGCGAGGGATATACGACGTTGCATGAATACCCCTAATAATTCCGAGCATGCACATGATGCTTCTTGCAATTCATTTTACAAGCTGTCACCTGTCAGATGTCAGAATCATTATGCCGTTTTCCATTAAAGCATCTTTCTGTAGAACTATAGAAATATTATACCAACAACGAAACTGGAAGAAAAATTGATTTACATAGATGAATATGCCTACATACAGCTTGCTGATAGGTAGTGTTGGCTTAACATCGAAATGTTTTACTATCGATATTATCGATGTTTTTCGGAAAAATCATTAATCATCTGGTCACGTATCTACAGTGTTAGGTATATTCCATTTAAACCACCTCCCCACTTGGAATGGAAAGAATGCGTTCCAAATATTCCAGATTAAATAAAGAAACAAGGAAATAGTTTATCCGGAATATTCCATTGAGTAAAGAAACGCAAAAATGGCGTTCCATATCTTCCGAATATACGGAATGAATAAAGAAACTCACTTATTACTACAGTTTGTGTATCAAAGAATTGGAGTTTGAATTTGCAAGTGTACAGGGATGTCGAAGAGCGAAGACAAATTTTCAAAAAAGTTATATTAAATTTTGATATTGAAATATTTGTTGAAATATTTTTCCGATAGTTTAAAACTATCGATAGTGTCGATAGACTATCGATGTTTAGCCAACACTACTGATAGGATCATTAGTAACCTGGAATATCATCAGAACTTTGAAACACAACAACTCCGCCAGCAACAACTAGACTCTGTTCACTGATAGCAAATTCATATTACCTTATTACGAGATCATCAATTAAAGAAACAATTGGAAGAAATAAAAGTTACTGGATCTAGCCGAACCCTAGACTTTACCCGAACTTACCTCGGTCATGAATTAACAGCTTGGTTCAGTTACATTTTTAAGAAGGAGTTTCCAAGAGTATAGTATCGATTGGAAATATTATGTTAATTCATGACCATGCGTTTATTTTAAATGTTATTCGTACCTACACATATAATCTTACTCTATTTTAGGTCATTAACACGCTTTTAATTTTATTCCGTTATTCAAAAGGTCAGCCTCCCGGAAGAACATGAAAAATAATGAGAGTATGTTAAGGACAATCAATTTAATTCATTTAAGCAAATTAAAGGCAGTTTTATTTACCAAAAATAGACCTGATTAAGAACGCCCACCTTATTCCCATTCAAATGACAAAAATAGATCAAATCACTTGTTGATCTTCTTTGATGCAAAATGATTTAAATTTTTGTTGTGTTGACAGGAATTAAATTGTTTTAAAATAAACACACAATTAATTTTTCGAGAAAGAAATCTTGAATTCGTATTCCTTTAAAAAATAACTCGTTAACATAGGAATTCCTTCAAAACAGATAAAAATTCCTTCAAGCAGACATTTTGTTTTACAATCCACCCTTAGACAGAAGTTCAATATCCGATTATGAGTGGGTTCCTTTTTTTTCTGACTCAACTCAGGACGGGACTGGAAATAAAATTAAATCACCATGTGCGATGACGATGATGGCAAATGTCGCGTTCAATGCACTCTCGTATCGTATTCGTATTGCACGAATAACGGTGACATCATTGCTAACAGTTTTGTATCGCGCTTTTTATTCTCGTCATCCGGCGGCAACGTCAAAATTGAATCACTTACGAAGCTACGAGGACGGACGGATAAAGACAGAACATGTGCAGCATTGGAAATCCGGATACTGAACTTTATGGCATTTCCTTGACAGGGACTAAGTTGCGCCCTCTTTTTTAACTACGACAACATATACGTTTGTCGTAACCGTATATACTCCGAATAGATACTCGAAGCTGATGCTGACGTATAATTTTGTGGGGGTGTTAAGTATAATAAACAATAGCATGTCAATTTGTTTTGCAACCGGAGAATTGATATCTCAGTGGAAAAAGCAGGCATTCAAAGCTTTCATCTGTGTTTCCTGGAAACAATGCCGGCAGCAGCAGCAGCAATGGCAATACATTTCCTGTTTAATAAATGTAAAATGTGAATGAACTTATAAAAGCAACAGGCTATAGATACAGTTACCCAACACAGGGTAGGTTAAGGGTATAGCTAGAATAATCATTCAGACAACGACTTAATGGCGGCAACGCTAGCGCCGGCAGCGGCGTCATCGATGCACAGAATTTTTGAACACAGGATAGAAAGAAATAATGGGGAAGTATACAAAGTATAAACACATTATCATAATTCACACATAAAACCATAATTTTTGCCACGCTTTTGAGTGTTGGCTTGTGGAAAATTATTTTTTTTTTTTTTTTCAAAAGAGTGAATTTTTAATTTTCTGTAAAAAATACAAATTATAATAGGATTGCAGAACTTAAGTTTTCAAAACAAAAAGTAATGATATAAAACAGAACAGTTTTAATGAATGATTCATTTTTAATACAAATTTGTCAAAGTATTTAAAAAACAAAAACTCGTTGGAATATCATTTTGCAACTCGTTAGTTGCCATTTTTTAATGGTTTAAACTCACACTACACGAGGACCGAGAGAGTTTGAGGTCGTGAGAGATGCAAGAAATGCGATGGCCTTTAAATTTTTGCCAACTTTTTCTTGTTGTCAAACTTCTTAAGGAGAACCGAAATTAAGATTTGATCAAGTCGAATAATAAAAACACACACAATGGGTTGCTAATACCCTTATCATGAACCTACACAATCAGATCGTTTAAAAATTTTGGATGATTAAACGTAATAAGAAAAACCGAATTGGTTTTGAATTCCTGCACATTGTAATGGGAGCCAAATAAAGCATTCTACATTCTTGTAGTACGGCTATAAAATGAGTCTATATACTATATTTTTCAGTACGTCTAAAAGTAGGATAGATAGTGAATTGATGGGGGATTTCTAGCTATGCGACAATTACGATGAAATTGTTTCAAGAGCTATCGCTATAGCTATAGAATAAGAAGTTACTTTGTTTTATACTTCTATTTCCTATTGTATATTTTATGCGCTTTTCTGTTTTCTATCTGGAAGTCTCCAGTCTGTTAAAAAACCACCTGCCACATACAAATGAAAATCTAACTCAAGCTCTAGGCAAATGCATGTTTCATAAATTATAGCCAGATCTAACAAGGAAAAGTATTTACCCCATCGAACAAAATTAACGCTCGGCATTTTCGGATGCGTTTAAAAGGTGCTCGAGCTCACCATAAACTGCCATCTCAAATTCTTTGTTCTTTGTTCTAAGCTCATTGGACTACCCTCATCAAATCCGACTATAATCATAGGGCAGCATTCTTGACCACAATCAATTTAGTAACTTTTTCGGAAAAATTTATAAAATGTCTTCATATACACACGGTGATTCGTTTAAGGTGCATCAAAAAACTGAAGCTATAATTTATTGTCTAATTTCAAGAAATAAATACGATACACTAAATGCTTTCACCTACATAGGTGCATTGAACACAGCCGCTTGTCACCGTTTGCCTGGCTTCACTCAGGTTTAACGAAATCGTTTTTTACTTATCCTTTAGCGGAAGTCATCGTTCAATCCGCAACCATTTTTTCTTATTTTTCGACAAGTTTCGAGAAGGTTTTCTAAAAATTACTATGATCTTCAAGCGGTCCACAAGGGAGGGTAGAAGAAAATTAAATTTTAAGCCGGTGAACTTTATAAATGTATTAATTGAAAAAATAGGATTGTTCTTTAACCCGCCAGTGATGACGTGAATATCGGGCCCATATAAACTACATTGAAACCCACCAACACAATATTTCCAATGTTGTTAAAATCGCTCATTGGGTTTACTCTAATTCGCGATTTTCGATAACATTTATTCTGCTCTACGCTTGCTTTTAAATTCAGCTAAAATAAACTTAAGTATACTTTAAAGTTTATATCGAAATCTTTTATCCAGTGCCATCATTCTCCTTGAGAGCGAACAATATATAACTTCAAAAACAAAACTTCAAAACTCATCGAACTTACAATGTCGTCGCCACATCGTGTCGCCAATTCCCCCATCTGTATAGAAACATGTAAACCAGCTCCTAACATAAATTTGCTGATTTTGCTTTTCGCATAAAATAATAAAAAAAAATCAACATCCAATAAATTTGTTATGACATCTTGTGAAATATTTTCCACCCACCGACATTATTATATGTAACTGGCAGCAACTAGCAGAGCGCCCACCTAAGAAAAATTGCATTTTATTGCAGCAATTATTGCCGCTTGCATGCATGCACGCAAAAATACTGCAATGCGTGTTCAAAAATATTGTGTGCATATTTTTAAATCAACTGACATCAAATTTTAAAAAGAGCAACAACATTTTAAATAGCTACTAGTTTTTTTCTTTGCTACGTTGTCCGCTGCATTCTAAACTGAAATCGAAAGTTCTATTTTTCTTTAACGAGTATATTTTTACATGAATATAGTGTTGTTGCTAAATTTAAATAATTTTATTTAATTTTAAATATACATAATTTGTTAAATAAAACACACTAATTTTAGTTTCTTAGAAAAACTGAATTTAGCTCCTGTTTAATGCTATTTTTGAAGTGTGAAAACATGAAACGAGGGTAGTGTGTGCCAAGAAAATGCGTGTTGCGTGGAAAATTGCATACTCGCATGTGGGCGGGTTTGGATGGCAGATTGCGGTGCATAAGTTTGACATGAGTGACCCACATGTAGGTCACGCAGTCATTTATTTCTAATTTTTGACGCACGATTAATTAATTATAACTAAAAAATAGTCATAATCAATTTATGTATAACTATATGAGTTTATTACTTAACAAACTCTTCCATTTTTCTTATTCTTGTTTGCTAAATTGTATTGAATAATTATCAATTCTTGGAGAAACTACACATCAACTGATTTTGATGAACATAAAAAGTCCTTTCGTTAAATTTCGTTGAGCAATAGGTATATTTAAATCTCAAATTGACACACGTCAACTTGACAGATGCAACGAAAGCGATATCTGCGGTGGCAATCCAATCTTAATAGCACTTTCCATTGGATTCACTCATTCTGAATACCAATGGAACAAGCAAAAGCAATTTAAGAAGTATTCGCAGGCATCAGTTTCACAAGTTTTGCCTATGTCAAAGTGGTGCGCGTAGCCCGATTCGCGGTATAAAGGGATTTTTACTGGTTCTTCGTATTAAATACCACTCACTTAACTTCGTTGCTGACCTTCATCATCAGATTTGGATTCAACAATATGTGGCATTTGTCGACATTACCAAAACTTTCGGTATTGCTGCATGCGAATAGACCTTAACCAATGAATATTCTATGGCTGACATTTGAGTTATATTTGTGCTTCTTGAGTGGATTCTGACTTCAAATCCAGAAGCAACATTTTTCTCAGAATCGTCAAAAGTGTTATTTGCTTACCAATGGAACGGTTTCAGAAGACTTCCGGGTGCTTCTGGACGATTCTTTTCCTCCAATGGAAAGAGCAGAGCTATAAGAAACGCGTATGCATAAACGAGCGACATATTACAATTAAAAGAAAGTTCGTGAAAATTGCCTTTAAGTATACCTAAATTTTCGCAATGAAAAGCTGCAATACAAAGTAAATTCTGACAGATAGCCATGAAACAGTATAATTAAGGTTTGAGACAAACACACACTTTTGCATACCCTCTAAAATTGGACCTTAAATGCAGGAACACAATGAAGTTGAAACTGTAATTGGAGCCGCAGACGGATAACTTGTCAAGATATTGGATGCACATTGTACACAAATTAAACATATGAACGAAATCGGATAAGAAGAGTCAGAAGAGTTGTGCTCAGCCAATAAATCCATACGCCAATATTACAGGCACTTATAATTAGTTAACTCAACTTCTTATTTGACAAGGCATGCGTCTGCTGATCCGGTCGCGTATCCGATTTTCAACTGTGTGCCTCCTGTAAGGCTGGAGTTACTTGCATGTCAACGTAAACAATCACTTTATAAAATTTCATAATTTTTTATAATTCTCCTTGAAATATCCATTATTCTGTTTCCGACATCAACATTCGAAACCTATTCATGACAATACAAATACTACGCACTTTGACACTGAAGCCAAACGAACGTCAAATTTATTGCAAGGCAAGTAGCCTTATGTCAATTTCGTTTGAACAGAAACATGATATCTTAAAATCAATTCACCCATCTTTTTTCACCCTGAAATGACATTTCTTTGTTTTCTTATTTCAACGCTCCAATCGAATAAGTTTTCACAAAAACGAAAAACAAAAATTGATTAAGGTAGTTTTCAACTTCAATAACACTCAAAAAGAGCACTTTAGAAAATGTTGTTCATTCTTCTATTTGCAGCTTCATAAGTTTTCTTCTTGCAAAATATCTCATTGACACAATGACATTTATCGATCTAGATTTTTTTCGTTTCGATGTTAGATATTTTTTTTTTTTTTATAAATTCTACCTTCTACGGCAAGAAAAATAAATAAATATGAAATATTGTGGGTGATGTTTTAGGAGTTCTTCCTTTTTTTTTTCTTAAGTTTGTTGAAAATTTCATTTATTTTTTGTACCTGGAAGCTTACAAATAATAGTCAATGAAGCATTTGAAGGACACAGCATTTCATTTTTGTTAGTAACATTTTTAAGCTTTTCCTATTTAAGATTTTAAATTTGAAGGACAGAATTTAAAAATAAGCGTAAGAGGATTGGAAAACATAGTGACATACATACATTCGAGTATATGTTGGAACTCGGGAAAATTGGTAGGGGTAAAATCTTTCGAAGTTTAAAAGACAAAACCATTGTATATATAAACTATAGTAATACCACTTGAGGTGCGCCATTTATCGACGAAAAAACTAAGCTCTAGAATACCACGGGAAGCAACAAGAACGATTAAAATGGTGGAAATTGTTGTTGGTTGCTTCCCATGGTATTCTAGAGCTTAGTTTTTCGTCGGTAGATGGCGCACCTCAAGTGGGAATACTATAGTTTATGTATGCAATGACAAAACTTCTTAGAAATTGGACGAATTTTGACATTAAAATTTCTGAGCTAATCATAATTTGGGGGACATTTGTACGATTTACCAGTATTTTATTTTTTATGAAATGAAAAACAAAGTAGAGGAGAGTAAGGATTATTATTAAGTTAGCTTCAGTTTCTCCTTCGAAGGTTTGATGTGCTTATGACATGTTACTGAGAAATGCTTTATACTTGCTCTATAGGGCAAGTATTGGTTTCGTGCAGAAAAAAAAATCGAGGTTTTAATCAAACATGACATTACGATGATAGAGAAGCCCAAAAAAGTGGTTTTCGCCATACCGTCCGTCGGTCTGTCTGTGCGGATGTGGGTATGTGCGTCTGTGCGCTTTTTCACGTCATGCTACAGTCTAAATGGCTTGACGGATTTTCTTCAAACTTGATATATAGCAGTTTCAAGAAAAACGGTTGTCGAGATTTTTTTTATTTCGTTTTAGCCCGGCTCAAACTTGTACCTTTCAAGTAACGGTTTTTTTCAATTTTGATTTTCTCGAAAATCTCTCTAACGATTTTGATTAAACTTAAAATTTAGCTAACTTTAAGCATTTCTAACAAAACTGCATTTTTTGTTTTTGGCTCAAATGGTCGTAACGAAAATCAGGTTTTAACGGCTTTTTTCCAAATAGCCATAAGTTCACAACGGCTTGATTGCATAAACTCAAATTTTGTTTGGCATATTTTTTTATAGCGTTCTATAGGATGGCTTTGTAAATTTTTGAGTGAAGCCTTTCTAAATGGTAGCTCCCATACAACGAGCCGTTCAGTTTTAGCCAACTTTTTTAGGTTTTTTTTTATTTGCTCAAAAATGGCTCTAACGATTTTGATTAAATTTGGTGTAATATATTCTTTTAGTGTTCTTAGAACTGCGTTTTTAGTTTTTGGCAAAAAAATGCTAATAACGGAGATCTGATCTTAACGTCTTTTTTTCAAATGGCCATAAGTTGTCGACGGTTGCATCGAATTCACTCAAACTTTGTTTGGTATAGTTTCTTTCAGCTTCCTTTCAGATGGCATTGATTTTTTTTCATTTTCTTTTTTTTAAATGGTGGCTCCTATACAAAGAGCCATTAGATTTTGGCCAATTTTTTCGTTTTTTTCTAATTTACTCAAAAAAGGCTCCTCGATTTTTATGAAACTTTGTATGTAACATACATAGAATACTTCAAACAAAACTGCATTTTTAGTTTTTGGATATACATGATCATTGTGGAAATTGCTTTTAACAGTATTATTAATTTGGCCATAAGTGGACATTTGTATCATTTATAACAACCAAAAGATAACGTCTTAATTTTAAATATTAAAGGTTTCTTAACGTTAGCTCCCGTATATCGGTTTTTCCAGTTTCAGTCAAATTTTTTTAGGTTTTACCAAATTTTCAAAAATGAGTTGTTCTCATTGATCGAAAAGTTTGTTTTCATCGTACTATTGCACCCACAGAGCAAGTACGTGCGACCCAGTCGTGCATTTTATTTCCCTCGCCTCAAGTTTCGTTAAAGAAGTCAAGTGTGTCAAAGTACCCCACCAGTGGACTGGAATCGATAAAAGTTTTTTTTACTTAATTTTTACTTTATACAAAAATAAAGAAGATATTGTTCTTCTAATTTTTAATTGTTTGGATGCGAAAAAGGTCGCAGAGCAATGAAAACATTTGATTATCAACTTAATCTAAATATTTAGTTATGTACGCTTTCAAAGATTCGAAGATCTGATGGTGTTTTCAACCTCCATTTAAAAAGTGGTCATCTGGCCGTCCTCTATTTTCGATTTCAAATAAACTAGTTCTTCCTCTACCTTCTTGAAAATAGTTTAATACTGTTCTATTTCTATTTCTATTTCGGAATAACGTACTTTTTTATAAATATAGCTTTTTATTTTTAAAATATCTTTTCATCTCTAACGGCATCTACAACGGTTATAATGACTTTGTCGAAAGAACAAACAAATAAATTACTATTTTCACTCGATTTTTAAGTAGGGCAAGGATTTTCAAAAACTAAACTATCAACATTTCGCCCCTAAGGCATGATTAATACCTTCGTTTAGTTTGACGTATTGATAATTATAATTAATAGTTAGTTTTTCAAGAATAAACATCTAAAAATATCGAGATGCCTGAACAGCCTTACGATACGATACGATACGAATACAATGACGTCAAACATTTTTAACTGACCTCCCGCAAATCTTTCAACGCTGACAAAATTTCTTCCCAAAGTCTAAAAACAAAACAAAATTGAAGATCAAAGATTCGGTGATTAATTTATACCTACTCTCCCTCTCATAAAATCTCAAGATTCTTACATCAAGTTCAACAACGCAGCTAAAGTATATTTTCACACACAAAGATTGATTACAATATTTCAATTTTCTACTGAAAAAGTTCAAGTTCGTTAAAAAAGAAAAGTCAAATACTCATACGAAAAACGAAATCCTTTGCAGCACATGTTGTGTCTGATAGGATCGGCACATGCCGCTAGCAATTTGGCAGTAAGTTGGCAGACAAGAACATAATTTTTATGGCCCTTTAATATGTTCGTTTTCCGCACATGTGCCTCCGTGCGAAATCTTTTGTCGACCATTTAGGTTTACACTCATAATTTTTTTAATGAGCCAATTAAAATTAAACATTGAACTTAAAATGTAAGTTTACGACCTCCATGCGGTGAGTTTTTGAAACAGAATATCCGATGAACTTAGTGCTTTGTGGACATTGTATTGTCTCGAAACAAGGTTGGTCCTTAGTCAATCCTATTTGCCATTTGCCCTTCAACACTAAAGTTAATGCTCTCAATAAATTTTCAGACTCAAAATAAAATTTGTTTGTATTTTTAAACTAAAATCGTGCGAAATGAGACATTTCTGGCATAAGGCCGTTCGATGACATTTGAAAATAGATTTTTCAGAATCATTATTCTTAACCCCCCGCGCAACCACTCATAAACACCCTAATTACAATAAACCAATTCAATGTCGAAAACCCATTTTGAATACTTTTAGCGGGGATATTACTCAATTTTTTTTTTTCAAAATAAACTAAAAATTATCTAAACAAAACATCGATGAGTGCTCTCAAATCTCAATTTTTAAAACAGCAGTGCGGGATGAGAGAAAAGAGTTTTCGAGAAATATAGTATATTTTTCTGATGATGACAGGTGGGCAATAGTGTACAGTTTGTTTGAAAAAAGAATACAAGCGTAAATGTATATAATGTTTTGACCGGAGAGTGCCAACGACAAGTGTCAAAATTGACTCGGAATCGGGATTGAGTTGCCTTGACTCCTTGCCATTATTTTTGTGAGAACATTGTGTCACTAATTTGTTTGGGCAATTTTTCTTTCTATTCTGATGTTTCGATTATTTGAGTGTTATTTTTTTTTTTTTGGCGCCAAGGTTAGCAGGGAAAGTTTGTCGAATAATTGTCGGAGGGGGAAAATAGACTGTCGATTAGCGGTGTGGTCAAGATGTTTGTCATCATAGTCTTTAGTAGGTTATTGTGTCATCGCTGTAAGCAATATGATAGCACACATATAGTTTTTTTTTTTGTATTAAATTATAATGTGAAAGAAGCTGAATCACCCTGCTTAGTCATCAAATAAACCGTAGTTGTGCGTTGTGGTAGAAATCGGATTTGAAAAATAGATCAGTTTTTACCATTTAATTTACCTTAGATTCAATAAGGTTATGCAAGGATTCTAAATCTTAAACTGGAAGCATTTTATTTTTCATCTGCAAACTGTTTCAAAGAGAAAGCTTAAGGACTAGAAAAACTTTTAGAACATCTTCCCAAGATCTTTATTCTAAGTAAATTTGCTTGTTAAGGATGATGTGATTCCAATAAGAATCATGAGCTATTTTCTTTTGAATCGATCTGAGCCATGTCAATACGATAAATATTGCAATTGACAACCTGACTTAAAAAGACAATTCAAATGTTGTTTTTATCTCTAATATGTAATTTTAAGTAAAAAAAAAAAAAACATTCTGGCGGATCGTCAAGTTCGTTTAGTTTTGACATATGTATGCGCTCAGAATTACAACATTTTGCAATGCTGCGTGCTAATAGACACTCTTCAGCAAATATTCTGTATTTGACATTTGAAATACATAATATTCAAGAAGTAAATTTTTCTCTTCACAATTGTAAGAAGTTTCATTTTCGTACCTGTTGAACAGTTTGAGAAGACTTTCGGGAGATGCTTTTTATCCAATGGAAAGTGCTGTTATTTAAAACACTCCACTAAGAAAAAAAAATTTTTGTTCTTTGACAGTTGACAGACATGTGTGATTTTCATTTTCCAACACCCATTTCTTTTCATCAGATTTTACGACTTTTGTGTGGCTTTACAACATAAATAAAATGAAATTCGTAGATACAGCGAATAAAAAGAGCCTTATTTTGGGTTAATCTTTTAATTGCTCTATGGGCTTAGACATACTCGTAATTTGACACAACCGGGTAGTCTCAATATGTCAAAAAAAAGTTGACGTTTGTGGTTATCAAAACGTCGAACTATGCCTACTCTTATTTTGTTAGGTGTTTCCTCGGATCTGTTGGTGTCCAGTGTTCATTGTTAGCACAGACAGTGCGGAAATTCAGATTGTTGGTATTGGAGGTCATAAGAGCATTGTGTCCATATAAGAAATCCATTTATATTTTAATAAAATCAGCAACGAGAGTGGATTTCTCTTTCCACAAAAGTAATTGATATATGAAGCCATAGTGGCTGATACAATATAAGTAAAGTATACTTAACATTTTTCGATTAATTAAATTGAGTCAGATTCTGTAAACTTATAATTTTAAAAGAGCCGAGTTGTGGTTGGTATTATCTCTTTTTTTCATTTTGATAAGTTGATTAAAAACTGAAATTTATTAAAATTGTATATTCAATGGAACAAAGGTTTTTGTATTGAACAAGCAACAAGGGCAATAAGAGTTTTGAATTGAATTTAATTACAAAAGTCAAGGGAATCAAGTTGAAGATATTAAAAAAAATTAAAAAATTGGTGAAGTTATTCATAAATATTTCCTTTAAAAAGCTTTCATCGTTAAAATGCAACATTTTGAAATTTGAAAGTAGAACTAGCAGATTTCGCAAAAACTCCGATACAATTTCAAAATAATAAATAATATCTTAGAATGTTAATTTATCGATCCAATAAATCAATCTCGATTGCTCAGTTCTCATCATCGTCTTCAGATAAAATTTCAAAATAAATTGTAGTGGCAGATGATGGCGTTTAAGTGTACGAGTAAGTGCTTAGAAATCATAGAAATCGACTCAGCATATTAATAAATCCCACAATCAAATAAAAATAAATCCAATAAATATCTACATTTTATTTTGTATAATGTAGATACCTACTAATCTAGCGCCTGGACGTCTATCAGTCTCAGATCGTTGTGGGGTTTTTTTTTATGAATCACTTTTTTTTATTTCTTGATTTTTTTTTTTCATCAATGAACCAAATCTTTTCCCTCAATTCAACGCATCATCGTCATTTCTTAAAATAATCCAATTCGACCAGAAAGAAATTTGAAATTTCTTTTACTTTCATATTATTTATATGTATGTATATCTTTAGTCTATATAAATGTATCTAAGTATCTTAACCATAGGGAAAAATGGAAAACAAGAAATGCTTGACTATACATATTGTCGCACAACATAAAGCTCTTTGTGATTTCTTTTGATCAAAAATTATTGACGAAATAAAAAAAAATTAAGAAAAATGAATAAATGAAACAAGAAAGACTGTTTAAATGTAACAAGTAAAAAATGACTCAGATTTAGATTTATTTCGTCTGTGGTTAATTGCTTGTGTGACTATGGTTACATGAGCAGACAATGTAATTATATAAATACTTAATTTTTTTCTTATATAAACCGAGATAAAAAGAAATAAGATTAATGGATCAAATTATAATGTACATAAAAAATTAATTTCTTTTTTTTTTGTTGATGTTTTGCTGAAACTGACCTAAAAAAAACACTTTGTTTAATGTCAGAAGTGTGCCAATTTAATTGTTTGCGAAAATGTGAGTCATTGTGTTTGCTTGTGGTTGTCAGGGTGTGTCGCATCTGGTATGTTTTTCAATACATTTCACGTACCTATCGTCTATTCAAGCCAGTTTTATGGGATTATATACAAGATTGATGGCGCTAAAGTCGGCATCTTATCGGAAGAGGCTATACCTTTTGCAAATGGCGGCAAATGTCAAATCGTAACAATCTTAATATAAAGTTGAAGTGGAACCCTATTGAATCCCTCTTTTGTACCCCATTACAGTCACGGAGAATCTGACAAATTAAACCACATGATTCAAAAAGTCAGTCTACTAGCATTATAGAATACAATCTGAAGATAGAAGCAGCGTCTAGTACCCACTGATTGCAGTTATTACTTCATATTCATATAGTTCTATAGTTTGTTAGGAAAAGATGTGGATCAATGGTGGCGAAAAATAGAACCAAAACTGCTTATTTTTGGCAGATGATAACAGCGTTATTCGTTTTTCTATATTGTAATTGTAAGCGCCAATTTACCTATAGCTGGCAGTGATAGGTGAAAGGCTCCGGGGAGTCAGTCAAAGCCTAGTGTCTTCCATTGTGTTGATACTCTGCATCTGCAGGTTTGAAAGAGACCTTCAATTTACAGTCGGATACACAGTAAAAATACAATTTTCGCGATAGTTTTTACTTTTGGAGGATATGCCACTTCATCCAAAAATGTAATGTGGGATTTAACTCAGTCCCTTCAGCGTAGTAAGATTGACAATTTAACCACTATACTCCACCGACCGGGCTCTAGGTATTTTTACAGTCCTCTCAAAGACTCTATAAGTTTCACAAAAGAAAAATTTGGAACACAATAATGTGGGATTTTGTACTCCAGAACACAACAGTTTGTAGCGTTTCCAAGGTTTAAAGCTTAAAAATCGTATACACTATATCCAAAACTTAACCAATCTAAAATTAAGCCAAGCGTTTTACCCAAGTATTACGCACGTATTACGCCGCTGCTGTGTTTACTAATGTAAATTCCACATTGAACAGCTGTCATTCCCCACCAAAGATTTCTTAGTGACAAAATGTTGCTAGGTTTTTAGCCAAGGTTTAGAGAGAAAAGAGAAAAGAACAGAACATTCAGTTGCTCTCATTTAAGCAGCGTTTTAGTTCTTATTCTAGGCACCATGACACCAAATTCTTAAAGACTTAAAAGTTTATTTATTATGGGGCGTATTATTCCCAGAAATGTTCAACCTGTCACAAAATGAATCGATTCATATTCTTCGAACAAATACAGAAGACTTCGTTGCATCTGAATGTTTTAAGTGTTGTGCTCCTGGCATTATTAATCCATCTCTTCCAATGACTTTTGATAGAATATCATAGGCAAATGACCCTGACAAAATCATTTTCAAGACCAATTTATGGATAAATGAAACATAAAGTAAAGCCCTTGTCTATATTTATATTAATTTTCGAAAAGCAATCATTTATAAGGATTCTCAAAATGTTGAAATATAATATCCTTCTTAGTTAACATTGAATCTCTCACTTTTGAAAGGATTTAATTGTTTTCCCAAAGTTTCCTTAATTCGATTTCCTATTAAAACACAATTAGCTAGTTCAAAGTTGGCACGCATGGGTATGAGTGTTGATGAGTATCTATCAAAACTTTACTCTTTCAATAACTTTTGATCCAAATCCCCCCTAAATCAATTTAATCAATTTCGATAAAGGTAAATGCTTTTAGTTATATTTAAAACCCCTCTTAGTCGTTTCTATTCACAGTGGACCACTTTTCAAAATTCACAAATTGATTTATCGATGAAACTTAGCACACTGCGTATAAATCAATTTTCCGTAATAAAATAACTGTCAACTCAAACTACACACACATACCTGAAATAAAATTCAATTCAAGGATATATTTTGTGACACAAATAATAAAGAACATGCCTTCAACATTTTATGATCAAGTACATCATATCTGGCCATTATACCCAAACTTGCTATATCCGAACAAGCACCACCCGCATAATATTGCAAATATGCAAACACTTGCCATATTTGATTCATCCACCAAAACTTTGTCGTTTCAGGGACGGATACGAACATGGACAACATACCTTGTACCTTCTATCTATAGCAAAGTGATTTACTGTTGGTTTCCTTGTTTATGGTTTTTTTGTTTCTCTTTTTTTTTAGGTTGTGTAGTTTGTATAGTTTCTCCTGTAAAACACACAAATTCGTCCTTTCATTTTGTAATCCTTAAAAGTCACATGGGACTCTACCACACAACCGCACTATAAAAAAAAGGCTTTAGGGACTTACGCTAAGCTCCTCTTTGCCCTCATTTAGGGGCGAAATTATAAACTTTCAAAGCTGGGTTTCCATGTAAATTCGGAAGTCACCTACATACATAAGTTTTGAAAAATGGAGAACGTACATAAAATGTATGCGTGTTTGTTTGTGTGTATTGTGTGTCTAAGGCAGTTGATTAAATACTCCTTATACAAAAAGAAATCAATGGTCAGCATAAACTTTGGGCTAGCTCTGTTTTTTCTTTTTTTTTTGCAGTGTCCTGCTGCTTTGTGTAGGACCTCTCCCTGGGAGCTTAGTGGTTCAAACAATTAATTAAGTTGGTCTTTGTTGGCTGCCTCAATTTGGGGATGATACAATGGTGAATGAGTTTTTGTGTACTTTTGCTGGTCGATATAATAGTATCACGAGTTGGTCAAGAGATACAGCAACTATGTACATGTTGTGTTCCCAGTGTACACATACCTACACACCATGTCCCTAGTATACAGGACTTTTATAGAAACAAAACAAACGAAAAACGTGAACTCGAAAAAGTTTTGGTTAAAGATTCATGTCATCGAAATTGGAAGTGACATCAATTAATCTGTCGCATGGCTTTGGCATTTGGCTGACTTTTTTTTGTATTTTTTTGTATACCTTTGTGATTTCATCGGGAACGTTCAATAGTGGCAATCACGTGAAAAGTATTACCTATATATGTTCCTTCCTCTCTTTTCCAGGACGAGATTAGTAAAATGATAACCATTTGTGTGGCTATTTAGTGCAGAGATGTATTGGTAAATAGAATTTTACTTTATTTGGAAACATAAGTCATATTATTATAGGAAAATCAATAATTGGAGTCAATTAATCATCAGAATAACGGAGCACATGACACTTTCACTTTTCACATAGAAAAGAAGAAGAACCTGGCAACACTATAATGAGGTACGCTTCATACACAAGGTGATCGGTATAAGGTTCCCAAAAAGCTAGAGCAAGTAGGTTGGCTTAGTACAAAAATAAAATTAAAAAATTGACAGCAGGTGTTTTTATTTTTCTTCTGAACAATAAGATGGCTGGGACGTCACAGAGAAAATGAGAATACCTCAAATTTCTATAAAGCGGCATATACACTGGTCAAAATCTCATCAAGCATGTGAGGGTGTGTGCGTCATGATTGATGAAAAATCAAAAATTTTTGATTTTTCTTCAAGCATTCATTGTATACGTATTGCACACACTCTCAAATGCTTGATGAGATTTTGACCAGTGTATATGCCGCTTAAAAAGTCAGATGTCAAATTTTCGTCCGTAAGTGCGATAGCGATCGCAGTTTACGTCCGTAAACTGAACTGATCGAAACTTAACGAAACGGAGCAATGTGCTATTTCGAGAGAGAGATACGAATTGCTTGTTCTCGCACAATTACGAACGGGCCCGTCCACGCCCCGTTCTGACCATTATACATAGTTCAGCCTTAAGACCCAACCATAAAACGCGAAAGAATGTTAAAACTGTTAATTACATCAGTTTGCAATAATAGCCGTTAGAAATAAGAAGAAAGAAAGAAGAAGAATAGCGTTCAGAAAAAAGGAAATGTTTGACGTTCTTAGGTACGTTATGTTATATTAGAATACCATGGGAAGCAACAACAACATTTAAAATGGTGGAAATTGTTGTTGTTGCTTCCCATGTTATTCTAGAGCTTAGTTTTTCGTCGATAGATGGCGCACCTCAAGTGGTAATACTATAGTTTATATATACAATGGTTATGTACGACTGAAACAAAAGTGAACGAAACTTGCCGAAACTTACCAAAAAGTCATTTCGGGTTGGGTATATAAATCACATGTATTTCTACTGTTTCGTAAGGCAACGTACGTAGGTAACCATTCTTCAATTATGGTTGGGCCTTCTTAAGCCTTCATATAAAGACCTCTACACATGTTATATTATTTAAAGTGTCAACAAACAAAATTAACTTAATTTAATCTATCGATTTCAATCTTTTTTATGTAAGCTTGTTCTATGAATAATTTACCTAACATTTTTATTAAAAACCAAACCGATAAAATGTGATTTGTTTTCGAAAATCCAATCGATGATCAAAAATTGATGACAATTTTTTATCGTCTTTCATCCGTCCGTCGCCGCCGGCCGGCCTGTTGTTTCAACCTAATTGCATTATAATTTAAAAAAAAAATCATTTTCATTACTCAAATACGTATATGGAAGTCCTCACATATTCATAAATGCCTAATGGTTTATTCCGAGAGTTTGATTAAATCAATTGTTTACATATACAATGTACACATACAGGGTTGAAAAAGGCTTTTTTTGCAACCAACGGTATTGTTCCAGGCCAACCCACTTGAATTGACTTATTTAAATGGTTTGCAATTAATAACCAACCGCAGATCGATTCCGGGCCTCCATAACTTCGTTTACAAAGAGAATGCAATTAAAGTGAAACAAAATCTAGCCCTAAGAGGAGTTATAAAAAGCTTAAGCCTATTGAAGGACACAGTGACAGCAGGGCAAGCTCCCAGGTGACTGAATAAGGAAACAAAATCTACTCAAGCGTCCTTTTTTGTTGGTGGTTGGTGCCATTATTTTTCGATTTAGCTGGATTCAATTAAACGTTACTCAATGGCCAAGGCTAACGAGGGAATTATACGGAACAGTTTACTGTCTTTAGATCCTTCATATCCTCTCATCACTTTTGTTTCAATTTCAATCAAACTTAATCAAGAGCCTGGATAAGCATTTTTTTTTTTTTTGTATTCTCTGGTTTGAGTTAGAAAGTCCTTTGAAACAGAGATGACAGTGTTGTCTTCAAATACGAAACACTCATCGTCATCGTCATTCTACTGACTTTGAAGTTGTTGGCAGGAAAAAATGTATCTGCACAAAATTGGATTTAAATGTTGTTTCGTTAAGTTTTTTTTTTTTTTCTTTTATTATTATTCCCCACTCAACCGAAAATTGAAAAAGAAACCAAGCTTATAAAACTGTTTGAGGCAGGCATGGAGCGTGGATAATGAATTGAATTTGGCTCTGTTCCAGACAAGCCCAAGAGGAAAAATTCACACAAAGCAACTTGATTATGTCAACTTTATTTACGCGCGCCATTATTATTTGCATACGTCCACCCTCATTGCTGCCACTACTATGTATATTTTTTGCCTTAAATCCTCAAATGATCTCCTTCCTCCTTTAGAACTCACATCTAGCTAATGTTTTGAAAACATAAAATAAAATTCTCGTCAAGTAAAAAAAAAACCCAGTGATAAATTAACAAGAAGAATTTTATTTTATTTTGATTTCCCTTGACTCGGTGGAGTATTTTCAATTTCCTTTCGAGTTGCAGCTCAAACCAAAACGTGGAGTCTTCCTCTTTAGAAGAAAATTCGATTTTCATTATATTCTGCAAGAATTTTCTTCAGGCCAATGGAGAGTGGCAGTTTGGCACACATGCCTGTGCCCCGTGGATGAGCCTTAATTTATTTGACGAAAGGTATTTTTAGGCGAGGAATCTGTTAAGTTTTGAAATGGATGGCTGAATTTGTGGCATAATTTTGGGCGTGGGGAAGTGATATTTTATGTGAGGCAAATTGGGCGGTATTTCATTTAAATATTATTATTTTATACGAGTCAACTATTTTGAAATAAAACAATGAGTTCGGGAACGCATTATCAAATTATTTCTAACGTGAGGAAAATGGAAAAAACAACACTTTTTATGTTTTTGCTAATTATATCACTTTGGTGCAACTGTTAAAACAATTGGAATTGGTTGTCTGTAACCTGCATCCATTGTATATATAAACTATAGTACTACCACTTGAGGTGCGCCATCTATCGACGAAAAACTAAGCTCTAGAATACCATGGGAAGAAACAACAACATTTAAAATGGTGAAAATTGCTGTTGTTGCTTCCCATGGTATTCCAGAGCTTATTTTTTCGTCGATAGATGGAGCATCTCAAGTGGGAATACTATAGTTTATATATACAATGCTGCATCTCAAACACAGTACGCTGTATCCCCATATCTGTTACACATTTAAGTCTCAAATATAAAATGCATACCCACACCTTCTTATACATTTTCTAAGCAAGTTGATAAAATTCGAAATTTCACGTATGTAGCTTGTTTAGAAGATGGGAAGCAATCATTTAAGACAATTTTTGAATTTCGTTCAATTTCGCAAAAGGAAAGATCGCTTGACAGTTGTATAAGTTTAAAGGGCTAACCATAATTGAAGAATGGGTACGTACGTTGCCTTACGAAATAGTAGAAATACATGTGATTTGTATACCCAACCCGAAATGACTTTTTGTTCAGTTTCGACAAGTTTCGTTCACTTGCATTTTCGTACGTAATGTACGCTTTGAGTTGTACATTACGTACGAAAATCTGACATACCTAAAGGGTATTCTTCTTTTTTTTAATCTTATTTTTAAAGGCTATTATGGGCAACTGATGTACTTTTACAAATCGGAAGGAAACTTTTCGTTCGGGTTTGACACGTGCTTACTTTTTCTTTCGCGTATTATGGTTGGGCCTTAACTTGTTTTAAAAGGTCAAGCACATAAAAAGAATAGCTAAAAGAAGCAAAATGTACGCCTTATTTCCGAGCAACACAAACTCATGTATGTAGCATTAGCTAGAACGCGGGCACGTGTGGGTTTCGTAAAGTTTTCTTAAGCATATGCGATTTCACTTTGAATCGCTATGACAAAATGTAATTTGACAGATGTTGCAATCTGTCAAATAAAATTGAAATGGAACTATTAATTGACAAATTTTCGTCCTTAAAATTCAGCACTTGGAAAATAGTTTGAATGAAATTGCCTTGTCGCCACCAATGTTTCCCCTAAAGTGTCAAAATATTTCTTTTATAGTGACGTATTCGGTTAGTGACCTATCGTTAGAAGTATTTTAGGAAAACTGAACGATTGATTGAATTCGTAAGGCACTTGATATGAATTCTTGATTCTTGCTTAATGAAAATATTTAAATTTTTTGAAAGCGGTTAACATGTGGAAGAATGTTTAAAAGCTCTTCATCCAAAATTAACAAAACAGCAAAACAAAAATAATGTGTAAAATAATGGAGCATGTTGCATTAAGACCTTAAAACCATTTTTCTGCTTGACTTCAAATCTCTTGGAAAAAATAAGAAATTCTAGTAAAATCAAAGCAAATTACTTTTTAAAGCGAATGATACCCATAAGAACTTACGTAGGTATATTTATTGCTGCCAACCAGGTTTAAGCCTTTAAGTGTTTCCTTTTATCTCTTAAAAAGCATTTATTTTGATGTTCATAAATATGACAACTCTCCATGTCATTCAGTTTTATAACAGAATGTGTTGGCGTGTTATGTCTATAAAATGAAAATTTATTTAATAATTGAATAAAGAATAATAAATACGTTGTAGCATATTAGTAGGTAGCTACAAGTTAAGGTTATAAACATCATGTTATCTTACAAATGTCAAAAGAAAATAATAGCTGATGTTCTCCCACACTACACTACCTATATTTATTCTGGGTAAACAGGGTTAGTTTTATAGTCACTGTGTAATGGCTCTATTAAAACATCCTTTTGATAGAAATCCCTCAAACCACACACTTTTATAATTTGTACATTCGTGTCAGTAGTAAGTTTTTGTATACGAACTTTAAAAAGTTGTGGGCAGTCTTTAATTGCCTAGTACCAACAAAAACTGTCAATGCAATGTTCAAGCCCTATTGTATACATATTTATCTGGAACGCAATGGAACTAACCATCAATTTTATTTGGCAATATAACTAAAACATTAAACAAGATGATATTAACATAAAAATGCCTTATCTTTCATAAATTTCAAATAAGCCTTTTCGGTTCTAATGCAAATGTGGTCTGAAAAAAAAAAAGTAAGTTCACAGACGGGAATTCAAACTGTCAATACTTTTTTCAAACTACGTGTTTTGTAAGCCTATGGTTTTGTTTGGCAGTTTCCCTTGGTCCTTAGCCCTTTTCAGTTTCACGAATTTGTAGGTCCATCACACTAAAACGATTTAACGAATCGTTAAATTAAAAAGTCTAGTTCTGAGTTAGGTTTATGTATGTATAAAACTAGAACTTCGCTTTTTCAATAAATTATATTTAAACGCCTCAGGCCTGAACAACGCATGCCAATTGTGCGTGCATTTGGTGAATGGGCTGGAAACGATCCTATCTTTCACAAAAAAAGTTTTTCAATAATGAAGCTCATTTTTGGTTGAATGGCTACGCCAACCTTCAACTGAAGAACGCTTGAGTTCATTGTACTAAAGTGCGATTACCTACTTAAAAATGACGAAAACGAAATTTAACCTTATTCCATTAAGTGTTATACTTTGCAATTAATTAGATCCTACAAACTATTTCGATGATATAGTTTTAACATTATATGCTTCTGGTTGCAAAATTAAAATTTTGGGATAATATTTGACAGTACTTACGTAGCCATACCCATATCTTTAACTGCAGCAACCTGTCAAAACTTTCCAGATTACTAAGCACGCCATTTTGTTATCATTAAAATAATAAAATGTTTTTTAATGTAATTTTAATGTGCTTTAGGTATTTGACATTTTTTTATAATTGCTGAGGAAAAAACTCATTTCCATTTAAAAGCTTTATCCATAATAATATCAACTATATCGACCTTCATAAATGTTCATAAATTAATTAATTGAAAAGTAATTTTATTTGTTCAATTCCATTCGGTGACAGATGAACGTGATCCGATTTATTTTGAGCTTTGTGCTAATTTTTTGTTTCCATGACGTTCAACGAGTTGACTGTCAGTTATTTAAGAAGGTTTTCTATCCAAAAATTGTACAAATTTGTATACTTAATCTTATTGAATTTATTTTAAATGTTTAGAGATTTGCAAAAATTATCGCAAAGACAAAATCCATAAATTGTGTTGCCAATCCAAAACAAATTCAAAATGTTTCGTGTAGATTAAGACCTATCAGTTGGGATAATACAGTGTGTGATATGCAGGGTGATTTAGTTAATGTTATAAGTAATGCATCGGTACGCAAGGTGTTCTCATGCCCTTAATATTATCAAGGTATTTAAGTAACTTATTTATTATTTTACAGTTGCGTTTGGAAATGTACAGATACAACACCTACCAATTTCGACCGTTTTTAGTTAATGTGACAATAAATCTTTGCAAGGTGTTGAATAAACAAGGAAGCAATTTGTACTTGAAGCCAGTTTTGAATATGTTCTCTAAGTTTACGAGCATTAACCACACCTGCCCGTACTCGGTATTAAAATTTGATTTCTACAATTAATTATTTTAACACTTCAAAGGCAAGGATGCACTAAGCGGAACTGCACTGCAATTGAACGGCACATATACTCTTTCTTCGTATGTAAATCGCATTACGCTGCAGCGGAACTATACAACAGCAACAGTACATGACAATGTTGTTGGTGGTTGTTTTTGTTTTGTGTAGTGTAGTGCAGTTCCACATAGAAGTGCTGTCTTGCTTAAAAAAAGTATGATCTGCATGACAATAAGTAATTTTGTTTCTTCTTTCTTTCAAGGGTCATCAATATGCTAAGGATATGTATTTGGATGCAAGATTTTTGACATTCATAATTCCCAGCTCAAAATATAAATTTGTTTTTACTTTTTACGAAGGATGGCCGCATGAGTTAGTGGGATTTGTTGAAGCAATTGTAGATATTAAAGAACACTACGTGTCTTAACTCTTAGGGCCATCAACTCACCTAATATACTTTAATTGCGTGCAAGTTTTTGTTGAAATTTAATCTTCGATCTACTTTTTCTTTCAATTTGTTTGTTTTCTATCACATAATGTATTATGTATAACATTTAACAGAAAAAACTATCCAACAATAAAAGAATGTTCCAAAAATTTAACCTTAACATATATGTTTTTGCTGATATCTTGAGTGTCTATTAAAAATAAAACACCTCATTCTTAGAATATAGGTATTTAACGACAGTGATTCGACACTGAACCACAGCGTAGATTGTTTAAAAATTCTTAATCCCCAGATAAATTTTAATAATCCGTGGAAGTCAGGAGCTTACATTTTGGATAACTCTTAATTCACGTCCTTAAAACTTTAATCACAATACACTTTTAAGTTTTGTTTACTTTCGTGAAATAAAATAATACGTCAAGTAAGGGCCAGTTGTACAATCGTGGTTCATCCTTGGATCAAAATTTAAAAAAGATTTACCTACATCGGTTTGTGTGTATGTAATTAAAGCTAAGACGGTGCTTCAAGACTTAACGCACCGAGGATTAAATAAAGTTAACCCACCAAGCAAGAATTTAAAAACGAGGTTCAGCGCTGAACCACAATTGTACAACTGGTACTCAGTGTTAAGCAAGTTGCAACACACTCATATATTTATCTCACACGTACAAAACTTGGTAGATTTGGTACATCAACTGGCAAATAGGCTTGCAAGAGTTTTATGGTTTTTTCCATTGGTATTATTTAAAGTTTGCTCTTAACAGCTCGAGCCGGCTTAAGGCCTTCGTTAATCTGTGTACAGAAAAAAATGGATGCCGACATCATGCAACGACCATACAATGAGGATATTTGACGACCGTAAAGCGAAACAACCTTTCAAATGGAATCTTCTTTAGGGTAATAGAAGTGTTGGAAAACCAAAAACAGATTAAAGTTGAAGAGATTTAATAGATAATATAAGTATAAATATTTAAGCAACTTGCTTGACAGTAACTTGCACATGTGGCTACAGGACTAGGTTACTTTGTTACAGAGTGGCATGCAATTACAATTCTGATGGCATAGTAAACCTACTTCTACTTTCTATAATAAATTTAAATGTTCTGGAAAAGATTTTTAAATCAGCTACCTTCACTGGGGTCAGCCGTCAGAAAAATCGTCATCTAGGGAACTTGAAGCGAGCTTAATGCGAGTCCATGAACAACAACATTGATTTTTGGCAGTTGGAAGTCATTGATAAATTATTTCTTTTTTTTTAAAGACACATATTCAAGTATCAAATCCCACATAGTTACATTTAACGCGTCGTTTAAATATGTACGTTTAAAATACTTAGATATATCAATCATTTTAATTCAATAAATCGTATTAATTGTTATTTTTTTATGTCCATCAGATAACACTGCCGGAAACAAAAAATGGTGTTTTAATTAAATTTTAATAGGTTTTTGGCAGTTTAATCCCTTCAAAATTGAGTACAATTAATATACTGACTTGTTAGAATCATTTATGAATTTGACCTTTGAAAGGGTTTATAAGCTTAGCTAATGAAAAACTATATTTTAAATGTATTATTTCATTTGGGGAACAATGAACGTGATTCATTTTATTTTGAGCCTCATATTATTTTTTTGGTTACAAGGAGCTTTAAAAGTTGACTGTCAAATGTTTAAGCAGGTTTTTAATTATAATTATTGATTACTTAAATTCTTTTCTTTTATAATTTAGAAATCAAAATATATCGCAAAGACAAAATCCATAATTTGCACTGTCAATCCAAAACAAATTCAAAATTTTTCGTGTAAATTAAAACCCATCAGTTGGGATAATACAGTTTGCGATGTGGAAGGTGATTTAGTTAACGTTGTCAATAATGTATCGGTAAGAGGTCGATAATATAGGTACTTTAGAAACGTATCTATTTTATATTTTTGACAGTTTCGTTTGGAATTGTTCAAATACACCAATCAATTTCGACCATTTGTGATTAATAAGACAATGAACCTTTGCAAAATTTTAAGCAAGCAGACTAGCAACTTGTACTTGAAACCAGCTATAAATATGTTCGCTAAGTTTTCGAGCATTAATCACACCTGTCCGTATATGGTATTTCATTATTTTTATGTACCTAATTGGAATAATTTATATTATTTTATTTTTAGGGTCACCAGTTTGCTAAGGATATGTATTTGGATTTGGAATTTTTGCCCTTTATTATTCCGAGCTCAAAATATAAATTCGTTTTAAGTTTTTTTGAAGGGTGGCCGTATGATTTTTTGGGAAAGGCTGAAGTCATTGTAGAAATTGAAGAAAATTCTGAAGTAAACTCTAGAAAAAATCGAAAGAAAAATTTCTAGGAATTATAGTTTGTAAGGCCCGTGGCTTTAGTTGCGATTAGTATTTCTTAGTATTTTTCCCCCAATAATAAAAAAAAATGCATGCAACTTAATTTATGCGAAAAACATACACTATTGTATCACTACATTCACTCAAACAGAAGTGACTTAAAACTGCCAAGTAAAAGGTGAGCAAATAGCCTATTAAATGAATGTAAAAGGTTTTCGCAAACTGATGTTAGAGTCTTGTTTTATTAAAATTGCGTCAAAATCTTTTATTTTCAAAACGACCAAACAATGCTTGATGCTGAAATGCACCAGGTCGTAAACACAATTAATATTTTGAACATGAAAGAATTTAAATTTTAAATTTGACGTTTACTGGCTGCGCACAATCGTGTAGCAGTAGCAGTAACACGCAGCAATGTAAAAGTAAATGCCAAAAAAAAGTAGCTCACAAAGCAGTATACACGAATACAATGTGTAGCACTGAACTCAAACAAAAATCATGTCTGCCATTTTGGTTTGTTGTTGTTTTGTTTTGCAACGCAGCAGGTAGTGAAGTTCAAGTCGAGTCGACTTGCACTTCAGCGGCTCTCCTTGCTCATCTGCTACTTCACATTGTAGCCGTGCAATACGATTTACATACATTTAACTTTGACATTGCTGCGTGCTACTGCTACTGCTACACCATTGTGCGCAGCCAGTTAACCTCTCTAAACATTGTGTATATAACTTATAGTACAATCATCAAGGTTTTGCAGGTTAGCTGCGGAACGACAAAACAAGGCATAAACTAATTTCAGATTATTGGTGAAGAAGGAAGGGAGTAAAGAACATGTATTTAATCGGTCCTGCTTTTGGTGACTTTCTTACACATTTGATACCACCGCAGCGCTCTTAAGCGACTAAACAAGACAATTTCAAAATTTGCCAAGTGATATTACAATAGGTTCTAATGGTGACAGTAACGACGAATCAAAAAAAAAAAAATAATAGGCACAATATTGTATCATTGTTGCTCTTTCGCTTCAATGGATTTGTCACAGACATACATCATACAAATAGATCAGTGACAAATACCCCAGCGTAAAATAAACTTAAAACCGTGAATACGCGTGCACGAATCCGATACGGTACGCATCCCTGCGTGTGCATAAAAGCGGCTTTACATGAAGCTGCAAGTCATGATCTGCAAAAAAAGAAGATGCAAAATATGTAAATCATATTTGTGTGATAAAGAGGGAAGGCCAAAATGTAGACGTCTTCATGGATGCAGATTATAGGAAGATTATGGATGCAGCTTGAAAATTATAGTGAAGACGAACATGTTCATCTTCATCGTCTGCGCTATGATTGTTGTTGTTGCTTTGTCGTCTGCACTATAATTTGTTACAGCTCCATGTAAAGCCATACTTTAAAAGCGGCTTTACAAGAAGCTGCAAGTCATGATCTGCAAAAAAAGAAGATGCAAAACATATAAGTCATATTTGTGTGATAAAGAGGGAAGGCCAAAATGTAGACGTCTTCATGGATGCAGATTATAGGAAGATTATGGATGCAGCTTGAAAATTATAGTGAAGGCGAACATATTCATCTTCATCGTCTGCGCTATGATTGTTGTTGTTGCTTTGTCGTCTGCACCACGGACCAATAAGATACAGACCGCCAACTCACTGTATGGTTTCTCTTTTTGCCAACAAGCTAAAAATCAGCTGAAAATGCTGATATGCCATTTATTCTGAGAGTGTGACGCTCTCCCTTGCTTTTAAAACCCATTTAGCAAACACACCTAAAAAATAAAAGGCATACGCAGGTATAGTTGCCATTACAAAATGCACAGAGAGAGATGTACACGTATTAACAGACAGGAACAAATATTTCAAGGGTGTTTCAGGCAAGAGGAGTACGAGTTGGCGGTCTGTATATTGGTCCGTGGTCTGCACTATAATTTGTTGTAGGCAAAAAGAGAGAACCAAACTTTGGTTGCAGTTTATGAGGTCAAATCTGAACTCTAAGGGCCTATTCACATGTGAGCGACCAACGAACAACGTATTACCGAGTTCGCGTTTCAAATCAACGGACTAACGAGGATGACGTTTCATTCACATGACATTTCTTTTATAAGTTGGGAACAACGAAGGGCTTGTCCGTATAAGAAATTAAAAATTCATGTTTTGAATGTGTTCGAGCGCGAATAATTTATTCGTTGCGATGTGGATGGTGTGTGGAATACAACTGGACTTTGACAGGTCGTAATAAACACCATTGTTTATAAATACAGTACAATCATTAAAGTCATTGGCTCGTTTACTGCGGAGCGGACAAAATAAGGCATTAACTCATTTTAGATTTCAGATTTTTGGTGAAGAAGGAACTGATGGAAGGGAGCGCATCAGCAGCGCTCTTAAGCGGCAGAACAGGGCAATACAACAATTTCTCAAGTCATATTACTATAGGTTATAATATATACAAGGCAATCATTATTTTACTTAAATAAATACAAAAATTGCCCATTTTATTATACCCAGTACCATTTTTAATATTCAATTTAAATCGATTAGCTTTAAAATAAGTTAGGAGATTTTGAAAAAAAAAAATAAAAGTTTTCTCTTATCCTGATTTTTCAAGACATAGTTTCCCTTTGGATAAATTGTTTTTTCATATTTTGTGTTGAACCCAATATCATGATGCATGATACTCCACCCTTAAGTTTTTTTTTTCATTTTCACTAAGGCATTCTGATTAGACCTTAAGGATAACGATAACTGATTGAACGATGACAATTATCCTTTGCTAGACGCTTCCACTGAACGAAAAATACCAACAGCCAACAAAGATCAAAGAAGGTAAACAAACAAAAACCTAAATATTTGTTTTGAAAATAAATGTTCAGAACAATTTGTACAAAATACATAAATGTTAAAATTGTTTTATTTCATTCGTTGTCATAACATTAAACATTGTAACACAATTTACTTGAATAACATTTAACAGCGTTTCAAGTGAAGTTATTGCATTGCATTTACATAAAGCATTCATTAAAACAGCGCGCCAAAACAAAATTAATCCAAAAAAGCTGTGTTTTGTACTTCCAGTTTCAATTTCGCTGCATATTAATCGAAAATATATAACTCGAAACCAAATGACATACCAAAGGATCTTCAGGATGTTTCCAAAACAAATGATGACTGTACGTGTACATACGTATCCTGCTCGAAAAGTATCGGACTCTGATTCCAATTCCAAACAAGTTCAATGACACTCGATTAAAATCTGAATCACAAGGTCAACGAAAAAGGTACATTAACAAGCACATAGGTCAGTGACCCTATATCAATCGGTCAGTCAGTTCATTGACTTGCACAATAAAAATCTTAAGCTATAAAATCGATTAAGGTTAGCGTTAATTATTATTTAACTTGGTTCGAAGACTTGAAGAAGATTCAAGTTAGCCGATCTATTTTCAAAACTTTAAAGTAAGTAACAGGTTCAATAAAAGTAACTAAAAAAATTCTTAATAATATCGTTCGGAGCATTCGAAACATACACTTTAAATTCTCTCGCCGCTTCAGTGAAAATAATGAACGTCCTTGAAGTAAATAGTTTGGAGCTTGTGTTTGAGTGGCGGGTTAGTTTTAAGCTTCTTCTAGAAGAAATGTGTGCTCTTTAAAATGACCCACGATATTTAAATGATGAAATGTAGGTTTTATTTTAAATATACATAAGAAACGCTCAAGCACTTCTGTAGTTATCTTCCACACTTAGTTCCTCACATACAGAGAACAAAAGGACAGAAAACGCAATTCGTGCGTAGGTACATACAGGCCGCTTTTTTTTTTTTTTTTAAGGAATACCTTGGTCCACACGATATCCAAAAGTGCGAAGAATCGCGTTCCACAAGCTAAACGATTCGTGTTGTATCTCAAAAGACACAAACAGGGAGAACAATCTGCAATTTTCAGTCTTGTTTGAGTATTCTGTGTCGTTGCATTTTAAAGATAAGATCTCTACTTTCAATGATTTGGACTAATCGGTCTGAGATCACTTTAAACATTTCAAAAACTTACATGACTTTGTTTTTTTTTTGTTAAAATAATTTGAACAAAACTTCCGCGAAAGCGCGAATGGCAAAACTTACCTGAAAATAGAAAAAAAAAAAACAAAAGTTTTAGTATTTCGTTGAGATATTATTTTTATTTAAAAGTAATTTTTTTTAAAAATATGCTGCTTTATATGGCTTTTATCGGCGCACGGCTTAAACTTAAAAATACAAATTGGTACCTTTGCTGTGCGGCACAACAGTGAATGACTATCGCCACATTTTATTTGATAGCTTTTTGAAACGAAATTTGAAAAGGCAGATAGCAACACATTCAAACGTACAAATGAGAGTACCTACTATAGATTATTTACGACAATGTTACTCAGGTAGTGACTTGAGAGTAGATTCTAATAGGCAACAGAGGTGTAGATAGATTTATTTTAATTTTTTTTAATACTCAAAACTTTATTTTCACACTTTTTTCTTGAAAATAAATGCCCTCCTCTTTGCAATTATCAACTTTTGTCCGCACAAACTAGGGCCTTTTTGTATTGATTTCGTTGTACTAAAACAGAAATGCCACATCAAGTTGTTTGATGTGAAATGGCCTTACTCTCTTAATTTGGCGGGCGCAGACACTTCATCTTGGAACACGGTCTCAACCAACATACAAAGCCCAGCACACCCGGTCCCCAGCCATTTGCCTCCAGTTATACGCACGCCAAGTTGCTTGAGGTCGTCCTCCAATTGATCGCGCCACCTTAGAGATGGGGTCTACCACAGTACTGCATTGGCCTCCAGGGTCAACCGGCTGGCCGTTGCGTATACCTACGTAAATACGCTCCTCATGTCCCAGCTATCTAAATCGCTGTACAGTTGGTCATTGAATCTTCTCATAAAGGACAGAATATCACTCGACGAATCTTTCTCGCAAAGCACCTCAGTCGGTTTTAATCCGATTGTGTCAGTGTCCATGCTTCTGCCCCATACAGCAGGATTGGGATGATATGGGTATTGTATAGTGTCTCCTTGGTCCTTTGAGAGAGGGCTTTGCTGCTAAGATGCCTTCGTAGACCGAAGAAACAGCGACAGGAGAGTGATTCGTCGACTGATTTGTTCTGAGAGGTAAAAGTGGAACCCAAATGGGCAAAGTCCTTGACAACTTCATATTTGTATCTATCCATCGTGACGTTTTGCCCTTGCCGACATAGCTCTGTAGACGCTGTCATAGGCGACTTTAAAACAATAAAAAGGTAGAAGAGGTGGTGAGTATCGATCTGGAGTTCTTGGTTTTTTTTTTTAAATCTACCGAAGTGTGAAAACTTGGTCGATGGTTGGCTTACTTAGATTGAAACCGCATTGATAGAAGCCAATCAATTCAAGCGCGAAAGAATTCAGAGGTTCAAACAGAATAGCCGAAAAGACTTCTTAAGCGACAGATGTTTAGGAGGCGTAAAACTCTGTAGTTGGCGCAGTTCAGAGTATCTCTTTTTTTTTGTATAAGACAGAAGATGCAGAATTGCCATTCTTCAGTCGTACTTTCATCCGACCAGATTGCATTGACTATACCGTCCTAATGTAGGATCTTATTCCTTGGTAATTAACCAAGCCACACCACAGAAAGAGTTTTAATTGTGTCCTTTGAGTGAAAAATATGACAAGGAGTATGGACAATATGATCACTTACTGACCAAGTCTGCACTTAAGTCGACTCCTATTGACGACAGCAGTTACTTATGGCCTTGTTCATAAGTCTAATCAGTAGAAATTGTATCTCTTAGAGAAAGTAGGTACCGGTGAACAATACTGACTCGCATCGTAGTTCTCAATTTTTTTTTTGAATCTTTGGTGAATAGTGCCAGTTTGTTGGTCACTTTATGCACTAGTCCTTGCGAATTTTGTCACATCATCCTCATATAATTTGTATCAGTTTACCATTGAGTCAGTTGTATTTTATTGGCTGTATCGAAAACCAGCTCCAAGACCTTCAAAATCTAATCAAACTTAAAACTTTAGCCGTTGGTAGGCTTCCCAGGCTTGAGCCTTATTTGGATCTTCAAGAAATATCTTGAAGCTTTCATTGGAAACTGCGCTCTCAAAACCCTTCATGTCTCGATTTCAGAATCCATATAAAAAATCATTGTAAGCCTTAATGTATCCCAGAATCAAGCTCCACTTGTTCGCTTCCAACAACAAACTACTTTACACTTTGTCGAACAAAAATATCTAGTCAACCATGAAAACTTTATAAAAAAAATAAACGAAACTTTTGTTTCACTTGAAAATTATATCAACTGCGCTAAACACAACACTCTCCCTCGTCAATATTAACTTCCAGCCGAAATTTTAAAATCAATTCCCAAACCATTGCTGTGTTCCCATCGCTGTTAAAATAAAAAAACGAAAATTCCCCCGAAAATGCAATCAACCGATTCTGAAGCTGGAGCTGAAGCTGCCTCAACTTCCAAACAAGGACAACATGATCATCTTCCGTCGCCATCAGTATCTAATAGTTTCAACGATGTAGATAGCTTCCTAAGTCGTTGCAATTGGAATAATGAAAAAATCAACAATATCCTCAGGGCTCCACCTGGTGTCCGGCAGAGATCTGTTTTCACAGCCAATCCACCTCCTCCGGTGGCAGTGGTGAGTACACGATACCGTTTTGAATAAAAAAAACGTTTTAAATTTAAAATTTAATTTTTCAGACGACCAAATTTAATGTGAGTGCTGCACCATTTGTTTCATCATCTGCATCGTCGTCGTCACAAAACAGAACCCAGAACACCACCCCCAAGGAACATTTAAATGGAGGGCAATATCACCACCATCATCATCGCCAGGTACCACCCCCACCCCCACCATCATACCCAAACTACGACAACCCTGCAGCAAGGATGATGCGAAGCTTATCGGCTCGCTATGGCCCTTCGGCAGCCTATAATCACCATTCGGCTGGCATGAAGAGTGCCACACACGATATGCGTCCCATTGTCATAATGGTTTGTCATTTAACTAGTTAGTGTTGTGACCCTTCTTCACCCGAATTCATTTGTATCGTTTATGTAGCAACCTGGAAGCATGTCTCCAACCATGCCGTCCTTCTCCAACCGTATCAGCAGTCGAGATTATGAGGACTCATATGCACTTGGACCGATAGCATTACCCAATGGAACCATTGAGATTCGTTTGCGGGATGGAGTGTGGTAGGCTATGAATATGAACCTAATTATTATGGAATATTTGATTTTTTTTGTAATCCTATCGTGTGTTATAGCATCGATATGACACTTGACAAGGCTGTGCGTGTTTTCAATACCCGAAGCATGGTTGCTCTGGCACTTTCGAGCAACGGAAGCTCCTCGGCAATGATCCATCCAAATGGCAGAGTCTATCAAAATGGATCCCGGGTAGAAATTGTTACCTACGATGGAATGAAGACCAACAATTATGTGTAAGTTTGAATTCAGTTTTAGATAACCCCGTTCCCGTTCCCAAATGGGTGTTTTGGGTGTGGGGGGCGTGGGTCAATGATGATGTTATATAATTTTGTATCCTTCCATTTGCATTTGCAGCCGTTATGCAAAAATGTGGTACAAAGGAGTTAGTTTCACGAGTGAGAATTGCGCTCTTACCTATCTAGTTGATACGGCTGGCACAAGGACGACTACGGACAGCTTTATCGATATGAGCAAGGATTATACGATTTTCGTGTTTTACAAGTAAGTTTAACTTTTTTTTTTTTGAAAGGACTTCAGGGTAAACGGGTTTAGATTTGGATTAAGTTTAGTTCAAATTCCAACGGAGCAAGGGGATTATGGAAGGTAAATTATATTTTCCAATCATAAGCAAAAACTGATTGGAATGTGAGGCGGTATTTTTATTAGATTATTGTTTTGCTTTTGGAATCCATAATAATGCTGCACTCAGACGGATGAAGGTTTATATTTCTTTTTGGTTTCTGTTGTACGTTTGGTAATGGAATCATCGATAATACTTTCATGGGGAGGGGTTTATTGGATTTGTTTTAGAGAGTGGAATATGCTTTCAACAGAAGGTTGGACGAACAAAAAAAATATTGTCATTTTTGTAATCACGTTGATGCATTTTTTATTAGGAAATCCTTTTTTATTAGCAAATTGGATTGGATTAAATGTACGTTAGTGGCTTCTTCAGTTGAGTAGACAGATACAATCCTAAAGCGAATGGTCATGTAATCTGCCGTAATATACCATCTATATTCTTCTTACTTATTTTTTTTTTTGCCTCTCGGACTTGTCAGTTTTACACACTAGTGATCCGCCTGTGCGGTTCGCGGGTTGATCTCAGAAATTGTCGGCTTTTGTTTCCATTATTTTGCCAACCAAATTTGTTTGTACCAGTTCTTAGGCCTGGCTCTAATCTTCCTCCCTCGCTATCGTATTGAACGTTGTATGATATTTTCTTATATTCAGGGTTCTTATGGTTTCTCCTTTAAACGACAAAATTACCAGCTGAACCGAACGTGCTCTATTTTTGCAAAGATGGAATTTTTGAGGTCAAGGCTTGCTAGAATTTTCGAACTTCTTATTTTATCAAGTTTTGTTACTCCTGCTGCCAGAAAGAGAATCGTTAACTTAGCTGCTGCTAATTTATTCTCTAAATGCACAACTAAGGTGTTGTCTTCCCTTCAGGTTAGGGGACATTTTTCGGTCACAAAAGATAGTAGATCGTTTCCCCCCACCCAAAAGTCTTCTGAAACCGCAAATAACTCTCAACACCGGCTACCCTAGTCTTTAATTTTAAGGGAATGGCTTCTTGTACCCAGTAGTGGCTAATTCGCTAGTTTCGATGGTTTGTTTATTAGTGTCGACACTGTTGACATAATTTTGAATCCAAAACCTTCTAATATAGGCGCTGAAACCGACAAGAAAAGTTGTGTGGTTTGGTACTGAATAAGAAAGGGAAGATCTACCCAGCGGATCTGGCTTTTAACAACAGTATGACGTTGTTGAAACTGTTCAAGCGAATGAATACAGCCTCAAATTTGAGCGGAAGTAATTAAGCTTGATGCATTGGCTTTCATAACGAGTTTTGACAATTTCGATTTGATTTGAAAGATTTTATTTTAAGGGAACTTATTTGGAACGAAAGCTAAAAAAATATTGAATTAGCAAAGAGTTCCAAATTTGTTTTACTTCGTTTGGTGTGAAGTTCATGGTATTGTAACTGTTTCCAATATTTTTAAAAACCTTTTTTTTTTGACTTTCTAGAGCAGCGCTTAGGTAAAATCCATTAATTCGTTTATTTATCCAATTTGCCAATTCAACTGCTTTAGAACTGCGATATTCGGACCTAGGTGGTGAGATCCTTTAAGAGCGTCACCAAGATCTGTGAGATAGTCTACGTAGTCGTGAAGCGATTAATGGTTCGAGCTTCAAGGTGTCTGATAATCAGGTACAGATGCGAAATCAACTGTAAGGAAAGATGAGTAGTTATAGGTGATCATGGGGTAGGTATCTTTAATTTCACCTGGCATACAGAAAAAAGGAACTAGCATTCAGATTTGCTAGCTCACTAAGAAATAACTTCGGTCTTGAAAAAATAGCCATCAACTTAGGGAAGGACTAGCGTGTATCGTCTTGGTTAGCTTAAGGCTTCCCAGTTCCAGAATCTGTCCTTAAGCATAATCGATTGAGTATGCTGTTCATAGGACTGTTTGCTCTGTAGAAAGTGCAAAACAGAGGGTTCCCCTTTCCTGAAAAGTTGTATTACAAGGACGACTTATGATATTCCCAAATTTTTTTCATAGAAACAAAAATACCGTTAAAATACTAAAATATTTTCCCATCTCCTTCAATTTTTCCACGCAAATGTACTTCTTAACTGGCAAACAAATCCCCCTACACATTCTTAAAAACGAACATCAAGCTTCCAAAAATATAACCCGCTAAAGTTTTCCACTCTGATGTGATTTAGGATTCCTTAATAGGAAGTGGGCAGAAAAGGTGAGAATTCTCCCACGAATTGAACCTTAATGAGAAAAGCTCTCATTTCATGTTTTTCTTTCTTCGATTCGTTGGAAACCTACGACGTTATTATTCTAAATTTAATCTTTTTATGGGAAACATCATGCAACGGTGCTTACATTCGCAGAAAACCTATAATTCTGAAAAGAGTAAATTTAGCTTTTTTTTTCTTAAAATTCCCGATCATAAAACACTGGGCTTAGGTGTAGCTTCTTTTTTTGTTGTTTGAAAATCTACGTTTCTTAGATTAAAAATTATTTTTAAAAGTTAAATTTATCGACTTCCTACCACCCTTTAAAATACACAAAGCTTCAATTTTCCATTTTGACATGATGTTTCCTTTCAAATTTCTCATTCACTTGGTCTGGAATTGTAAAAAGGACTAAAAAAAAAAACTTTCCTATTTGTATATTATTACAGTGACTCCCGTCATGGTCCAGCTTGTGTACCAGAAGCTGCATCAGTTGTTCAAAATACCATCGTAACCAGTTCAGAGGACGGCACTGAGACGTATGAAATAAATGGATTCCGCATTTCACAGGCTGCCGATGGCTTGGTCAAGTATGTTCCTGACACACACACATGATCCAGTCAATCTTGTGTTAATATTCATTTTTCATTCATCTTTCACTCAATCATTTCATTCCTTTTTTTTTGTTTGTTTTTGATCCTTCTGTGTTGATAGATTGACCCGGACCCATAACAAGTGTCTCATTCGAACAAGTCCCACTAATGGATCGGCAACATTAACAACGCCAGCTATTCATTGTACTGCATCGCTGGGCAAGACTTCACATCTGTTTGTGAGGTAAGTTGGAAAAATGCATGCTATTCCATAGAATAACATAGAATAACAATGACATTTCAATTCGCAGACGCGGTGAAAAGAGAATGCATTTTGATGGTTCCTGTTTCATCGTCCGAAATGCAGGACATTCAGCTGGATTCAATGAAGAGAATCTCCTGATTGTCTACTAGGATGTTTTGTCCAAGCTACTTTCCTCATGTCCTGACAGTAACATCCATTCATCATCGTCATCATCATGTGTGTGTGTTCATTTTGGATATTTTTTTTTGTGTTGTTATTTGAAAAGGAAAATTGCAAGCGTTTTCAACCTTTCTTTTTTCAAAAAAAAAAAATTCTATCCAAGTTTGGCGCAGTTGGTTTCAAAAAGTCAAGTTATGTAATATTTTTTGTTTTAATCTTTAATCTGAGAACCTAGTCGTCCTCCGTACATTTGAAAAGTCAATACAACTAGTTAAGTCTAGTAACTCATACATGGGAACCACATCCACTCACAGGGTGTTCCTAGTTGAATTTGCTTTTGCCAAAAGTTAGTAATCAAAGGCAAAAGTTGTGCAAAAATACAAACAAACATAAAAAACAGTTCAAAAATGATGTATCAAGTGTATGTGACACAAGTTATTAATTTTTCTTTGTTTTAAGTTTTTTTTTTTTTAATCTAAAAATCATGTTTGTGAAAATTTTTTGTTTTTAAAATAAGTTGTTTAGTTTTAAAAATTTGATAAAAATTATCATGAGACTGTTTGAAAATTTTAAAAAAATTATAAATGTAACCAAAAATTTTAACTGTATCAATAAAATGATTATTTTTTCTATTAAGGATTTTTGTTTTGTATTCCTTTAAGGACATAGCTATAGGCAATTCAAAGTTCCTAAATACACCATTTTCAGCATATTTTTGAGGGATTTTTATTGACAGAAATAACTCCAAGTAAACACAAGGAGCTTTATTTGTATGTATGTATGTTTCCTGCTATGTCCTTGCCATCCTGGCATTTAGCAAGAGTAAAGGGATAAACAAGGACAAATATTTAACTTTGGTTAAATTTATTGCGTTGAAAATAAGTGTGGCAATATTGACCGAGCCTTGTTCGTCTTTGTCTTCTTTATCATCCCTCTTTCTCAAGTTAGTCCTTGTGTTTATATAATTAAAAGTCCTGGGTGCTTTTAAGAAGATTGATTGAGAAGAAAGAGGACTGCACAGACTTGGAAAAAAAAACAACAAAAAACAGAAAGTGTATTTAATTGACCATGAAATCTTTTGGCTTTGATTGTGTCTCTGACATTATGTCTTTATTTTGTCTCAAATAGGCATCCGCATAATTGTTTTGTTTTTTAAGGTTGTGTAAATAAAGGCAATGCTTATAATTAGTGGTATGGTGGGTGCACAGCAGGAAGAGGAAGTCTGTTTCAAGAACAATTTTAACTTTTAGAATTCTTTGAAAGATAAATAATAGTAAGCCCTATTGAATCACAAACCAACTCTAAAGAAAGCTTTTCAAAATGACCTTATTAAACGAAGAAAACCCTGAACTCGCACCATATTGTCGATTGAAGCTGAATCGATTTATGCTGAATCTATTAATATGGGTGCCATATTCACTTCGAAAGTTTGGCTTCGGACGACATATTTTTTTATTTTGAAATGTTTGCGAAATTCTTTTAAATAACTAATTAATCTGGTCAACGGCCTTTGCATTGATAAAGCATCGTTTCCCGATCGATCAGCGAAATCAAGCATCAATGCGCGTGGTTAGCGGTTGGATGGAGGACCTACAACAACTAAACCACAAAGCTGTTGGCAAATGTTTGTTCTCTCTGTCTTGTGTTTGTCTGGGCCTATGGTCTCTGTCACCCGTGCCTGTGAGAGGGAGTGTGTTTACTCCGTAGATTTATCTACGGAGTTAGAGACTTTTAAAAATAAAAAAAAACTTGGTCGTCTGTAAAGTCGGCTTACGGACGATAATTTTACGTGATAACCAGTTAACAAAACAGTTCATGTGTAGGTTGTATCTCTCCAACCACCAACACCCCACTCACCTTACAACCACACACCATTTATTAATTTTGTTTTCTCACTCCTTCCTACAAAGATCAACCTCTCACCCCAACATATACAACCACCAACCACCAACCAACAGACCACCATTTTTGACAATTGTTTCCTCCACTCCCCCCCCCCCCACACACAGTAAATACCCCCTTCCTTACCACCACTAACCACCCACACCACCTACAACCACCACCAACCACCAACCAACCACCCACTTTTTTTGATAATTCTCTCCCAAACACCAAAAATCTCCCCTAAATCCAGCCACTATCACTCCACCTACAACCACATGCTACTCACCCACCATTTTTGACCATATTTTTCTCCCCCCTCCCCCCCAACAACCACCACCATCAACCACCAATGCCAACCAAACACCGAAACTATTTTTGATAGTCCTGCCCCCCCCCAATTCCCCCAAATAAAACCACCCACTCCACCTACAACCCCCATCAACTCACCCACCATTTTTTACACTTTTGGCCTCCCCCCAACACCAAATCACCCCCACCACCAACATCACCGCCAACTACCCATCCCGCCTACAGCAACCAACCATCTACCATTTTTGACAATTTTTTCCTCATCCCCTCCCAAGACCAAATCCAACCACCCACCCCACCTACAACCACCTTCCACTCACCCACCATTTTTGAAAATTTGTTCATAGCCCCTAATCCGCAATCAACCATCCTCACCACCTAAACCACCAACCACCCAACCCACCTACAACCGCCAACCAACGACCCATCATATTCGACAATTCCCCCCAAACACGCAACACCAAGCACCCATCCCATCTACAGCCACCAACGAACCACCCATAATTTTTGACAATTTTTGCCTCACCACCCACAACAACTATAACAACCAACCAACCACCCAACCAAACACTTACCATTTTGCTCTGCCGGACACTACCCCCCCCTTCCCCCAGACACACACCAATCACCACCACCACTTACAATTATCAAAGAACCAACACCCTCCCCTCCCACTTTACCGACTTTCTAGGCTATCAAAGCAGCTATATAACGTGACTGTGACTGTGACACTTTTTCGTGCGTGCTGCCCATATATTCCGATTTATTAGACGTTATCACGTCAAAAAGTCTATTCATTAATATTGATAAGGACCGAAATCGAAATGAATCTACACTTCCTTTTGCCTTGAAAGGTCTGAAAATCCTTTAGATATGGATCACAGGACTGAAATGCACAGCAGAGACTTTTTTAATAGAACTGTTCAGTTTAGGATAGGCCCCTGAATGTTGATGGGTGTAAAAATGGGTCCATGTGAAGGTTTCGAAAACGAAACAAACATGACACATGAAAGAAAAACCAGCAATTAAAAAATCCCTTGCATCGTGAAAACTAACACACATTTTTCTGCCGATGTTGGAGAGTATGGAAGACGATAACTGTGTTCAAGTGGACTAATACTCTAGTGCGTTCACCAATAGTCGTAACATGTCCAGGTTCATGTAAATCCAGTGCACTCTGGCGTATACGTATCATTATTTTCACTCAAAAACACTTCATCGGATATATGGGTTAAAAAATGAATTAAAATTGGAAAATCGTGTATACATTTTTGTGGGAACATATTATTTTTTTTTTGTTCTTCTTTTTTTATTATGAAAAAAGAATTCATCAAATTTTTTCTCAATAGCTTAACCTCTAATTAATTATATTTCAAAAATTCCAAATCTAATTTAGACCAAAGTCACCCATGCAAAGTGGCAAATAATTTTATTTGAAATATTTTTTGTATATAAACCCCCGAAAATGTATACAAAAAAATATATGCATGTATTTTAAGTATAATCAAATCTTAAAACTTTTCTACACGACAAATTCATTTTCATTAAAAATGAAATTGAACAGAAAAAGTTTTTTACTTTGCTTTGTTTTATGAGCAGGAAATAGATTTCATAGCAGCACACGTATGTATACGTGGATGGTGAATCCCGTCCGTAAAATTTTAGAATGTTTATTTTATATAAACTTTTTTTCTTGTGTGTGTACAAAATACAGAAATAAATTTGCATATCAAAATTGAGGGCTTTACTTTAAATTTTGGCTCACAACATTGATTGTGGTTATTTAAAACCATTCCCGAGGCCGTAATAACTTCTTCCTCGGGAAAATCAAACAGATGAATCCTTTTTAAATTGGGCTCAAGAAATTCAAAATTATAATCGCTATGGTGCTTAAGTCTTTAATTGGTATCATACGATAAAAGATAAATGTACACACATCTGCTTCTCTATTTCGAGAAAAGTATGCTGATGAAATATATATTCCCAATGAAATGCAGATTCATCTAATGAACCTTTTCCATGGCAACTGGCAACAATGTAGCTGGGCTGGAGCTGGAGATGAAAAAGACGCAACTCATCAATCAAAATTTTTCACGTGGCAACGGAGCTCATTATTATTTAATATCAAAAAGTTTAACCAACCAAATTTTGCCGAAATTATAATGAAAAAATTGATTTTCCCCCTTCTTCTTCTTCTTTTTCTTGTTCGCTCCTCCATAAGTTTGCAAAACTGCCATCATTATCCTTGATTGCTGAGCCTAGAACAGCCCCAGTCCTAGCCCCAGCCTTCGTATCTTCGTCTCTGAATTACATACATATATATTATTGAGAGACAGAGAAGAGCCTTGAGCTACATTCGATTTATGCATCATAAAGTGGCACAAACAAAAACAACAAAAATAGCTGAACCTCAGCTCTTTTGTTTTCTCGCTCGAGATCTTCAAACTAATTGTTGGATGCCTCTGCTTCCATCTCCGCCGCATTGTATGTATGTCATGAAATGTGGAATGTTTTAAGATATTTTCATTGAAAAATGTATGTGGATGTGGATGTGGAAGCACTGTAGCATCAGCCTTCCTCGCTCTATATCTTATCTATATCTACAAATAATTTTCTTATTTGTTTATTCAAGGATATTTCGCAAACCCGCCCCCCCTCCTCAAAATTCTGTCATTCTTCTTATCCTTTTGGCAAGCAAAATAAATAGGTAATGGGTAGGCAAACAATAAATGTTTAGGTGGGTGCCTCGCCAACTAACAAACGATAAATTGTAAGCCCGGAATATGTGGATCATCTTTCAAAAATGACTTAAAAATGAAGAAGAGCGGGGGCTAAATACACCCCTCGCTTGTTGCAGAACCAAAAGAGATTTATACAAAAAAAAAGTCCTTGTATCTTCGCCTAGAGTAAGTGTATAGTTCAAGGCAACTAAACCATCGGATACACAATCAACGACACCACTTGGCACGTGGTGGGTGCATCTGAGAAGTTTGTCTGTTAAATCTTAAGTCTTTAATTTAAACACATATAAAAGAAGGATGCGGCTTTTCCTTCTTTTCTTCGAGCCAAGTTGATTTGTTGGCTTGGCTATATAAGAAGTTTCCATGTGTGTGCCAGAGCAGTGGTGTTCAAGAGTAATTGCAAAAAGATACACCCTTAAAACTTATTCACACCAAACAGTATAAGGTGGACAAGTTTTTTCGTGTGCAGTTTAAAACCACATCTTAGAGTGCGGTGCAAGGATGCTTCGAGAAAAAAGCATCAAGTTACGTCGAAGATAAATATACTACGATACTTAATTTGCTGGGTGCATGTGATGTGCATGCGGGTAAGAGAAACAACTTTAAGGATGTTCGTCAAAGGAGAAACAAATTATGTGGCTTTTTGAATGTATAAATTCAATTTGAAACTCTTGATATTTTCTTGAAGAAAATGTAAACATATTTTTTTTTTTTAGACACAAGATGGGGGCTTGGCAAAAGTAAAGGAAGCATTTTTAGTTTTCAATCCTGACGTGAAAGGCATTCATGTCAGGATGGGGAATTAGACTTACATAAGGAAACACAAAGTCCATGATATACAGTGATGATGAGAGTTTCTAAATCGAGCATAAGTATTATAACAGCCTTTGCCCTATTTTCGCTCAAAAGGACTTAAAACTACCCTATATTAGCGAAATCAAGCATTACTGAGGAGTGGCTAGTAGACAAATAGGAGACCTTACAACACCAACCGTGTACTGTTGACATATGTTCTTTGTTGTTCTTTCTTCTGTTTTGTTTGTCTCCATGTTTCAGTTTCCAAATTACCATGTTGCTTCTAAATGTGTCTAGAAGATTAAAAATAAAGGACTCCTAGAGAATTAGTTTATTATATTAGACGACTGTTCTTCCGCTAATAAGAAGAGAATGTTGATTCCCGTCTTGAGGTTGGAAAAGATCAACATCTACTACTTGCAGCAATTCTGGTACTAGCTACTAATTGAAAACTGTTTGACATAGCTCGTAGTAGATTTTAAAGTGACATTTTTGATAAATGTAAAAATAAGGACTATGTTTCTTCTTTTAAAATACAAAAAGCACCTGGACTTGATGGCATGTATGTCTTATTCCTGAAAATGAACCCCAACTTGGCAGCCTGTATTTTGTTACCACTCGTTTAGGCTGTTAGGAAAGATACTCAAGATCACAAGAGATGTAAAAAACGAAGTATTATATTTTGTCCGCATTTCCGAAGTCAATGGCATCTATTACCAAAATGTACCAAAATGTACCAAGTGGGGTTTCGCATTGGTCGATTATGTGTCGCTTACATCAACACCTTTGTGAATAATCGTTGAACAATCATCGTTCGTTAGTATCAAAATATCCGGTCTACCTCATATTCGTCGAATTCAAAATGGAGTCGTTCGGCACGGGTGACAGCAATTCCGGTGCAATTGTAATGTGGCATGAGTAGTGTGGCATGGAGTGGGATTGAGATAGAGGGTGAGGAATTGTCACTGATTTAATGAAAATAAAAGACTTGACAAGAGAGACAATTTCGCTTTTCAGATGCCTCAGCCCTACTTTTACAAAGTTATATCGGCCAATCCTGACGTGTTGTCCAAACCTACGATGATGTTGCTCTGGAGCCTGAGACAGCATATTTTCATTCACAGTCAGACCCATAATTGAACAGATCTATAAACTCAAAATCATATTCCGGTGTCAGAGTCAACTATTATTGTTAACAAAAGACAGCAAAAAGGCGCGCCTTTAATTCAAATTAGATAAGATTTGTAACTAAATGTCGTCATAACAGCGTTGAAGTTTCAAATAGTTGTAAATTTGTTACTATTTCCAACTCACCTCCTTGATATGAGTTGAGATTGTTGGTCTGTCAAATTGAACATATTGTTTTAAAAAAATTCAAAGCCTTTATTTAAAATTAAACCAAAAAATTTCATATTTTCGACTTGAGCAGCAAGAACGTCTATATTTACTTTGAGTGATCAACAAGAAAGAATAAAATGGATTTTTAGCCAATTTTGAGCGGTGAAGGAGATCCATTATTTTATTAGTTCCTCGATATACAAACAAAAATGTTAAAAATGGTCGTTTGACAGTTATTAACAACGTATCGTTCCTAAATGGTTTGTAAAAAAATCAACAAACTAACAATGACACTTCAACAAATTTTTTGACATAACAATTGTTGACTATAGTCAGGAAAAAAAAACTCAACACTGTTAATATATAAGTGTTGCGTACGATTGCCTCAAGCTTCGAATAGAGCGTTGAAGAGATAACACGACGATACGTCATCTTGTCATAAGCCTTCTTGGGTGGTGTTTTACAAACCTTGACGGAGCAGGTTGAGCTCTCCATAGTTTTGCACAATCCAACGAGTTTGGTTTGGGATCTCAAGAAGTGACACGGCTCTGGATATCTTGACGCGTAGTTATTTAGATTATAATATAGATACGAAAGTGAAAGATGGAAAATTTTATTACAAGAGCAGGCGATTGTGGATGATATTTTGGTTAAATTGTTTCATTTACCTTCCTCTAACGATTTAATTATAAAGTTTCAATTTTCAAGTATGTAGCTATAAGCGTCACAATTTTGACACGTGTCCAGGAATTTTGATTAAATTACCATCCCCCAGAATTTACTGTCGTCTACCCCTGTCCTTCATCAAAAATAACATAATCCCCCACAACTGTCCACTGAAAACAAAATCCTATACCCAAACTATTAGCCCTTAAAACCGTGCAACCACGCGTGAAAAACCTTGTTATATCAATAAGTTTTTTTTTTTTGCAATTCATCACTTCCGAACATTTTAAATTTTGTATCAACATAAGTTCAATAAATTGATTTCGCCTTAAAAAAAGTGTACATGGACAGGAGGGACACATTTCTTTTCACAATATCCTTCTATTCAATCAAATTCTGCCTTGGAATTTGCCTATAGGTTGTCCACACAAGAGTAGCTTTTAAATTTGAAATATGTTGACCCTCGTACATTTGACTATATCCAAGCAGCCATCAATTCCTGCTTCTCCTTTCTGTGCCATCACCATACATCACACCACTATATTTTACGTTTCAACAAAATGTCCTTTTATAGCATCAAAGGCTTTTCACACTCAATTGAGCATAAAATTCATACCTAACTTTATTAGCAACACTTAAATTGTCCCATTTGCCAACGAACGCCATCCATAAAGAGCCACCAGTTCCAAGGCAAGGCCATATAGCCAAAGCCACCAAGGAACATAGGAGCAATATCTAAAAACGAACGACTCAGAGGAACCGAACCTTGTCGAACTTTGTTATCGATAAAAATTTACATTTTAAAGTAAAAAATAAAAAAAAAAAAAAAGTTAAAATGTGAAATCCTGTCGCACCTTTTTTCCTACTGCAACCAGAAGAGAGATGTTTTACGCCCTCTCTGCCTCTGGAATCACTTTGACTTTGACTTTGACATTAACGACAACACCCCCGTTACCGTTCAGTGTACTCTTCTATTACATTACTCATTACTGTTATCATCCTAGCAAACATGGAACCGAACTGGATGGGGTTAGTCTGGTAGCACATTTTAAAATGTTTTATCTTATTTATTGTCTGACGCACTTTTCGAAGATAATAAAGCGAGTTATGCCTTCGTTGATAATAATTTTATTTGCTCTTTGTAATGCGATTGCATAAATTTGCATAAATTCAGTTTTAATAAGCTTGTGTTCCTCGAACATTCCTTTGAAAATCAGACAGCAGTTTGAAATATTAGCTGGGAGAATGTGAGAACTTTATAAACAAATTGATTTATTTTCCCAAAAAAAAACTCAGATTTTCAGATATCATGATGTCTTTGTTTTCACGAATAAAAAAAAAAAGAAAATCAAGAAGATTTTCGTGCCACTTAAGATGCTAGGAATGATTCAAGGAACGTGAGCTTAAGACGATGCGACACGCGATGCGACGACCATTTTCGGATGTTGGATGTAGTCTCCTTGAAATCCAACTACAGCTACAGCACCTTCTTTCAAGAAATTCTATTCAATGTCACTCACCTTCAGCCTTATTAGATTTACACGTTTATACTTTTATAAGGGACATTACGCTCCGTCTGCTTTCAAGTTTCGGATGGACTTTGTCACGTTGCAAACCTTGATTCCAGTTTTAGGTGAATTGTGAATAAGAAAGGGAATTAGGATTATGTCGTTCGTTAATGGAGAGTCAATTCGATTTTGTGCTTTCAACCTTAAATTACGTAATGAGCTGGGCTTGATAAATTGAGTTGTAAACTTAGCTAATAATAAAAGTGTAAACTGAACACTAACGAACAATGCACCTAAACCAATTTAATAAAAGAAAGTTTTGACAGCCTTTAAATCACAGAAAGAGACAGAACCCAATAGATACCAATACAATCTCCTCTTCTACACAATTTATTCCCATTTGGAAGCGTTTGAAAATATAAACAAAAATTTGAAGTTCCGGTTGAGCCCTTTCGTCAACATCACGAAATCCAGATTTAATTACTCGTTTCGGAACTCAAGTTTTTTCTTGTCTCATTTTGTGACATATTTTTGAAGATAATGCTTTGTTCTTCGAACTTTATCCAGATTTGACCAAGGTTTCCTTGACAGCTCTAAGAGTGTTAAAAAAAAACCTGGGTTTTTCGGTCTTCGAAAACACATTTATGTCGTTGATTGTGTATCTGCCAAATTTTCAACTTTGATTCAGTTTGATGACCAAACTATTATTGAAGAATGGTTACGTCTACGTACGTTACCTTACGAACCAGTAGAAATACATGTGATTTACCCTATCCGGAATGACTTTTTGATACGTTTCGGCAAGTTTTCCTTCACTTTTGTTTTAGTACGTAATTGTACGCTTTCAGTCGTACATTTCGCAAGAAAATCTGACATTTAATTTTTGTTTAAAGAGAAAAACGCTTCTTATTTCTAAAAGCTATTATGGCCAAGTGATGTATTTGAAAGTTTGGAAAGGAACTTTTCGTTCGGTTTTAACACTTGCTTCTTTTTTCTTTCGCGTATTATGGTTGGGCCTTTACTTTTATTACAATTCATTAGATCGACTTCAGTGTGATTTCAGGGCAACCCCAGGCTTTAAAAAAAAATCAGAGAGTTTTCTCGGTAGGGCGAGTTCAGATTTTTCAAAAAACCATTTGTGGCGACTCAATGGGACCTTCAATTCTAAACGAACAAAATTAATCTGTTTTTCTACTGTTACCAGTGTTGAAGGTGCAGAAAAATGTAATATAAATGGCAATTAAAATGGATGCGTTTTTATTTCTTGTTTTTAAGGTTCACCAACGGTTTACACTACGTCCAAAGTGCTACGTATCGTAAGCTTTAAGATCTAAAAGAAAGCGTAAGGAGCTCAACTACACTCCAACAATATTGAAATAAGAAAATAAAGTGTCGGTAGGTGGTGTTACTGTTGAGATCATAGAGAGAGAACACAGTACAGGATCCGATGAAAACGATTCATTGCAAGCCCCAGTAGGAAATTTCCAAATATTCACTACTGAAGAAGCTGCTTTTTCCTCGAGGAAAAGAAGTATCATCAATGATTTTTCTACTGAATCATGTGATGAATTTAACATGGGCTTGTCATTGGAGGTAAGTACCTGCACCCATTCTCGATGAACCTTTTGCGATGAAATCACTACACCCATGGAATCTTCGAATTCATGAGTTCTTTTTTTGGATGAAAAATTGGTTCACCCTAGGGTGAAATAAAATACACATACACACCCGATGTATGTGTATTCACATGTAAGTCGCTGTTCTTGGTTGCCAGAAGGATATGACAATAGACAAGATTTGTTTTTCACAGGGTGATTCCAAAAAAAAGATTTTTATTGTTTTTCGACCAAATTCGAGTTAATTGAAAATGAGTAGGGTTGGTGGAGAAAACTCCGAAAAAGCCGCACGTCATTGCTGACAAGCATATATAGCATATAGGTTGGGTTGGAGTGTTATGCCTTTTGAGCTTCTTACGAAGGCACAAGAGAGTTGATACCCAAATGCATCAGTTCGTCAAAGTCATTAAAAGAGGATTCTCTCAAAAAATCTTCAGTCTATCAGCAAGTGATGAGCATATAAATGTAAGAAATGAACTGTCTCCTTCTCGTCTTCGTCTTAGGTACAGCCTCTGCAAAAGTCATTTGCCGAGTACGCCAAGTCTCTTTTTTTCGCAAATTGGAGGAATTCAGCAGAGTGTTGAGGTGTTTTCCTAAAACGGCAATAGGAACCTCATCAACATAGGCAATCAACTTGAATTCCTCCTCTTTCAACATTATTAGCATGATTGGAGATAGGACACCATCACCTTGTAGTGTGCTTCTACTGACAGATTTTCTTGCCGATGTTACACCATTGTATTTATAATTTATAGTATTCCCAATAAGAAGAACGTTTGGTGCGCCATCTATGGACGAAGTTCACAAACACTTGGTTGGTGAGTTTTGAGTGGTTTTGTCTAGATTCCCATCTGAAGCAAAAACAACAATAGAAGACATTTGATGTAAACTAGATAAGACATATAGCGCCGCCATTGACGAAGTTCAGAACTTTAAAACATGTTCCATGAAATTACTATAAAAATGTATATTCAATGGTTACAGTTTTGAGTTTATCAATTTGCTTTTTGGCATTTGGTCGATCTCAAGTAATTTTCTCGCAAGCTATACATCCGATTTCAATACAATTTTGGACACAGAAAGAAGACATTTATAAATCCTATCCACAGTTCAAAATTCAACAAAAAAAAAATCAAAATCTATAACAATCTTAGCAAAGACATCGATTTGTTAAAAACTTCACGGTATAGTGTTCTCATCACACCGAGTTCCCAGAAACATAAATGTCGAAACCACGTCAAATAAATTTCATTTTAATTTTCTTTGTAAGACCCACCACAAACAAATCTCTTGCTTTTGGTGCGTGGATCATAAAATACTTTCAGAAAATATAATATCGGTTTCACCATTCTTACTCTGTTTTGAAAACACAATACCGTAAGCGTCAGCGTAAGCTCATCAAAAAACTTTATCCGTTTAGCAAAATATCAAAACAAAAATATTTACTCGTGGGAATACTTTAACATATTAAATTTCCGCCCATCCTGCTTTATCCTGTCGGAGCGATAAAATTTGTAAAATACATTCCAAGAAACACAACAGTTTGCTTAAGAAATTTCATATTAAACGAATTGAACACGCACACAGGCGAATACAAATACTACTCTAGACTCTGGAGTGAAGTAAAGTCATTTCCTCAAGAGTCTTGTATGTATGTGTATATAATATGTTGTATTGTTGAACTGCGAGCTGCGACTCTTTCGGAAAGACACGCCGCTACTATAACCAAAGAAGCAGGTTGAAATGGGGATGCTCTTCCCCAAAAAATTATACGGTAATACGAGAACACAATATTACCCCACTTTTCTTTTCAAAAATGTCAAATGGAAACGAATTTAAGAACATTTAACTATTTAATAAAATGTTTGCAACAAAAGCTAACATTGATGCAACATTATAATAGCGTGCTGCAAGTTGCAGCCAATCATACAAATTCCTTCAATTTAGCTACGCTCAATTGCTTTGCACGTTTATATTCCTTTATCCAATTGAATGCTTTTGAGTTGCACAATTCCAATAGATTCTGAGGATGAAGGAAGAATTGAGAAGAAGGAACCATGGCAGCAGCAATGGAATGAAATAGTGAAACAAAATCCTTTATTTGCACTTCTATAGTAACAGAGGTACCTATATAGGGTACATTGGTACAGTAGCATCTAGATGGAATCATGGGCATGACAATAGGGATACAAAAAGCGTTGTTAATATTTTCCCACGAAGTGGATACGTTTCAAAAAGGGAAGTTTTGCAGAAATTTATTTATTGTTCTGCTCTTATGCTCACTTTTCTTGATGATGCTTTGGCAACAAAATAGGAAGGGGGAGGGAGTAGGTGCTTGCTTTGTGTGAATGTAAAGATAATTTTTTAGTGTTATGGCACTTTTCTTGTTATTCCGTATCCTTGTACCTTGTTGGATTATATGGAACTCGATAACAGACATCCTTCAATTGCGAGCATGTTGCAATTTTTCTTAGTGGGTTTTAAGGATTTCAAGGCTGAATTTTACTGCTTACGAGTAGGTACTTTATTTTTTGTTTCCATAATTTTTCATCTATTTTTTAATTTTGTTATAAGAAGGTTGAGTGCACTAATAGTTAAACTTTATTTTCGCGAAGTCAAAAGAACAAAGTAAAACTCATGTTCAGTAAGAACCTATAGACGACATTCTTTTGTGACTCAGAAACTTAAAACTCAATATCAAGAGGGCCATTGATGTTGATGCCAGCTAAAAATATACTTCCTTAGCATAATTTGGAAAGATTTGTGTCAAGAAATAGATACGATGCACTAAATGCATTCACCTCGGTGCATTAAACACAACCACTTGTCACCTTTTTGCCTGGCTGCACTCAGGTTTAACGAAACTATTTTGTACATACCCTTAAGCGGAAGTCATCGTTCAATCCGTAACCATTTTTTTTTTTATTTTTCGAAAAGTTTCGAGAAGGTTTTCTAAAATTTCTATGATCTTCAAGCGGTACACGAGGGTAGAAGAAAACTAAAATTTAAGCCGTTGAACTTTATAAGTACATTAATTTATTGAAATAATAAGATTCTTCTTTAAAAGTGTTAATAAAGTCAATTGTATTGTATGAGCTTTAAGTTTGTGCTCTATTTCTTTTTTATTTACATTGTCAAAAGGTTTCAAGACAATTTGCTTATCGATTAATATCGAATCTCTGTATCAATGAACAAAATCAATTTATAAAAAAAAAGAAACAGGCAAAGGGTGCTTCAATCACTTGATTTTGGAATTGAAATATCAGAAGGTGACCCAATTTCTGTCAACCAACTTTCGTCTGTCTTTCTTTTAAACAGAAATTCTGACACGTATGTCGAGACATTTGAGTTCTTAACAGAAGAACTTCTGAAGACGGCCGGAATACAGATGATGATGAAAGACTACTAGGTATTTTCGCAAAGTAAGATTCAAATTTGACAAATAAGTCAGTGTAGTCACTTTTTCAAATAAAAAAAAAAAAAAAAGGAAATACCTAATTATGAACTTTGTACATAGATGGAACACCTAGCGTTCCGCTTATTATTACTACCTACTATAGTTTATAAATACATTGGCTATGTGAATATACCATCATAGTATACCGTTGCCTCAAAAATCAGCCGGGTCTATGCAGAAGTCATTAAAAAATTATTACCTCTGAAAATTTCAGAGAAATTTCTAAGAATTTTTTTAGTAAAATGAAAATATTTTTTTCTTTCATTTTAATTCGATGATTAAAATTCCAAGAACTTCAGTTAAAAGGAGGTTTACCCACTTAAAAATAAAACAAAGGAACCTGTTTTGTTTAAAGAAGAGCCAGCTACAAATTTGGCTTTTCCTTTTCACGATAAAGTGCTTACTAAATTGTTTTCATAGAATTGCGTAACCCGAGAACAATATGCATCTTTTCAATCTCCCTTACAGAGTTGATCCTTATATATTTTCACAATGGAATGATAATTTATACATGTTTGTTTTTCTTTTTTCTATTTTTTTTTTAACCCACCGCAAAACTTTACACATGAGAAATCAATTTCCCAGAGTCAAACGCACCGAATGTAATGAGAGCACAGTACATCAGGCACACTCACCTTTTACTTAGCAAGAATTTTAAATTAAAATTTTAATTGCTCTCACACAATCAATTTGGCCCATCATTGGCAACCGCGGCATTGTTTAAACCCCCATCACACTGCTTCGCCTGCGATTCATTTATTTTCAGCTTTCACTAAAGTTTACCTCGATAAAAATTTTTTTTTTGTTCTATTTTTTGACAGCAGCCAGGAAACTCTGGAGGTGTGAAATATTTCTGTTGACGACTCATTTCCATACACGCATGGCATACCTATTAAACACACTTGGAGGGATTTTAATTATACGGGAACCGAAAGGCTTGCGATATATATGGAGGTAGCTACCTATGTATATGGCAGAGAATCCTCCTCTTCTTTCAAGGTCACGCTAGGATCCGCCAAATTATATTTGCACGTCACGCGTAATTATGCTACCACTCGCTGTTGGGAAGATCTTTTCCATGTTATTCATTGCATATGAATAGGGGTGTGCCAGTTCCTATATATATGTGTGTGGTGCTTTGTTTTAGTAGATGGCAATGGCAGGTGTGATGACCTCCCTCTTATTTGGGCCACATCAAGGAGTAGAGTAGCATTTTCCAGCAACCAAAATCCGCCTTCAAAAGAAGGTCACACAGGCAAAATAAGTCCTGTCTGATGGGGGTAGTAGAGCAATTAATTTTTGGGCATAATGAATAGTCTACCTTCCTAATGCTCCTTTTCACCTGTTAAGGCCACAAGGGTCGCGAGGGAGAGGAAGGTTTATTTTGTTAAAGACGAGACGATAGCTTTTAGTTAAGTGGTCTTGGGTGTTTTTTTTTGGCATTCAATTAAACCAAATAAATCGTTCGTTTAATTGGAGTACGTACACAAACAAGTGGTATTAAGTGCCATGGCGATTTATTACAGCTAGTTGGGTTTCATGACAGGGACAAAGAAAAAAAGAATGGCACAAAGAGGAGAACAAATTAAATGCAGTAAAGAAAACAAAAATGTTTTAATGCAATATTGTTACACTTTTTTTGTTCGATGGGATTTTGTGTAGCTATTTGGATAAGATAATGGGCTATACCTAGGGTGTAAGTGAAATAAGTGAAAGCAAACTGTTAACTGAAAGTTTTATTTTTAAAGTGAAACTTTTTTTCCAACGCCTTAAGCTTTTTCGTTCATCTGTCGCAATATGGCGGTGCAAGGGGAAAACCAAGAATAATGCGAAATGCCTATAACCCGAAAAAAAAGTTTCACTTGCATCGTGGTTTCATAAAACCACACAATTTTTTTTTATAGTTTTTAATGTATTTTTTCTGATGAAACATTCGAATTTGTATTTCATATTCAACCTTTCTTTAAGTCGAACCGTTCAGCACTGTTTTTTACATCATCTATCTATTTTGCGTGGTCAATCATCTCCAAGGGAGGAGGTGTTCAGCGTGGCAGTCCGGGCACACTTACCACTACTCATCAGACTCTTTTAGTGGTGCTCAATCGCTTTATGTCAATTTTTAATTTTTGAAGAACTTTTGCCCTAGCTGGGTTTGAACAAGCGACCTAGCGTGTGAGGAGCTAGTATACACTACATACTACGCTACAACACCCATATGAAAGTAAGCCAATTACTGGTTTTTCGTTCTACTTTGGTTAAAGTTATTGTTGTCAAAATTTGCAACCCAAGTTTGTAGATTTAAAATAAACGTATGGCAACACTAATCAGAGAAAATATCATTCTTGTTTTGAGCGAGCTTAATATGTTTTTGTTCCAGATCTTTTTTCCAAATACTTTCATCAATTTTTTGATTGAAAAAGTGTTCTTCCTGATGTCAAAAGCTACTAGTTGCAGATCGAATCTAAATCATTTTAATCTTAAGCTTAAAATGTCACTGACAGAACAGAGTGCAGGAAACATTTAGTAACTCAGCAAATACTTTTGCATATACAAAATAATTGCTCAAAAACATCAGGTTTAAGCAAACATAAGCTAATTGTCAAAATTCAACAACAAAATTGAGGAAGTGCCCTGTATGGTCATTGGCAAGAAGTGCTATGATTAAAATGTCTTTATTGAATAAACTGTCACAAGTGTCGACACTGTCACTATACTAGCGACATTATCACATGGGAATACAGATAGAGACTACCAGGTTATAAAAAGCACAACTTTCGGACGTACCGTGAAATATAGAGATTCTTTCTTTAGTCGTACAACACGAATGTGGAATGGATTGCCTGGCACAATTTTTCTTTGTCATTTTGATCTTCAAACATTCAAGATCAATGTTCATCGACACCTCCTTTCCCTTCCTTCCTAACTTCCTATCGCTCGCGCTGTGACTTATCATTAAAAGGGCTATAACAAACCCCTTGAGCGCGTGTGCGTTATAAAAAAAAAAATCTGTGTTGCCGCCGAACAAAACTCAACGAATCGGAGCTGGATTGGCACTTCAGTTACGCAAAGGAGAGTTATTTTGACAAATACTTTCATGCACTGCCGTTCAATATGGATGGCGTAACTTTATCTTTTTACAGAACGGAAGGAAATATTTTTTGTTCAGCTGTTTTTTTCTGTTCTATAACTTATTCTGACATCTCTAAAATACTTCTTGTTCTGCATTGACAAATCCTATTTTTTGATTTGTGTTCATTACACGCAGCTAATGGTTCTATTCCGAATCATTTGGCTAGTATTAATACAAGAATGACCCACATAATGAAAAATTAATGTCTGTATTGTACTGTCTGAACACAATGAAAAGTCAGCGTACCAAACATGGTTGCTATGATATGGACCTGTCAAAAATTTACTCAGTAACGTAACGTTGCAATTCAAATCCGCTATTTCGTTTCTGATTTTCAAAAGAGAAGAAACTAATAGGCTGCGAAATTTGTAAGTAATTTTGCAGCCTTTTTAAATAGTTTTTTACCTTTTAATTTTTTGCCTTTTGAATAAATGACAGCTCTGAAAAACCATAGCTTGAACCGGACTCACAACGAACACAGTTGGTGCGTTCTTTTTCTAACCATAGTCAACAATATTGTTGTTATGCTTAAAAAAATTGGTTGAAGTGTCATTGTTATATTTTGTTGGGTTTTTTACAAACCATTTAGGAACGATACGTTGATAGAATTTATTAAACTGTCAAACGACCAATTTTAACATTTTTTTGTATTCTCCTTCATCACTCAAAATTGGCGAAAAATATATTTTATTAATTAAAGACGTTCTTGCTGCTCAAATCGATAATTTGTAATTTTTTGGTTTGATTTTTAATAAAGACTTTGGATTGTTTAATAGAAAACGTTCAATTTGACAAATAAACAATCTCAACTCATATCATGGAGGTGATAGTTGGAAATAGTAACTAATTGTTACTTTTTGACAATTCAACGTGAGCTTAAGAACTTAGTTAAGACGTCATGTAGTTACAAATCGTAACTAATTTGGATTTAAGGAATGGGTTTTTTTGTTAACAATTGTTGAAAAAGAACGCTCGAAATGGGTGCAGAAATATTGAGGTGAGAAAAGTATCATTTGGATTGTATCAAAGATTTTTAAAGGCCATCAGTGGTCAGTGCACCCCCGCCTCTTGGCAACTACAAACAAACCTATAAATTCCAAAAGAATATTTAAGAATCAATAAACAGATAATTAGAAATTAAGAATTTGTAATCTTTTTAAAGGAGTATTGGTAAATGATGACAGGATGTCTATTGGCATGTCGCACAAAGTGAGAAAAAAACCTTGAAAACATGCTTTACCAACAAAATGCCTTGTCTTGAAAGCTTTAAGATTATCGTGATTTTTTACTTGCTCTATAGGGCAAGTATTGGTTTCGTGCAGAAAAAAAAAATCGAGGTTTTAATCAAACATGACATTACGATGATAGATAAGCCCAAAAAAGTGGTTTTCGCCATACCGTCCGTCGGTCTGTCTGTGCGTCTGTGCGGATGTGCGCTTTTTCACGTCATGCTACAGCCTAAACGGCTTGACGGATTTTCTTCAAACTTGGTATATAGCAGTTTGAAGAAAAACGGTTGTCGAGGTTTTTTTTATTTTGTTTTAGCCCGGCTCAAACTGGTACCTCTCAAGTAACGGCTTTTTTCAATTTTGATTTTCTCGAAAACGGCTCTAACGATTTTGATTAAATTTAAAATTTAGCTAACTTTAAGCATTTCTAACAAAACTGCGTTTTTAGTTTTTGGCTCAAATGGCCGTAACGAAAATCAGGTTTTAACGGCTTTTTTTCAAATAGCCATAAGTTCACAACGGCTTGATTGAATCAACTAAAACTTTGTTTGACACAGTTTTTAATAGTGTGCTATAGGATGGTTTAGTAAATTTTTCACTGAAGCCTTTCTAAACGGTGGCTTCCATACAACGAGCCGTTGAGTTTTAGCCAACTTTTTTTGGTTTTTTCTAATTTTCTCGAAAATGGCTCTAACGATTTTGATTAAACTTTATGTGTTATATTCTTTTAGTGTTTTTAAGAGAACTGCGTTTTTAGTTTTTGGCTAAAAATGCAAATAACGGAGATCTGCTTTTAACGGCTTTTTTTCAAATGGCCATAAGTTGTCAACGGTTGCATCGAATTCACTCAAACTTTGTTTGGTATAGTTCCTTACAGCTTCCTATCAGATGGCATTGATTTTTTTTCAGTTTCTCTTTTTTAAATGGGGGCTGCTATACAAAGAGCCATTAGATTTTGGCCAACTTTTTCGTTTTTTCTAATTTACTCAAAAAAGTCTCCCCCAATTTTTATGAAACTTTTTATATAACATAATATAGAATACTTCAAAGCAAACTGCATTTTTAGTTTTTCGCTACACATGATAATAGCGGAAATTGGTAATATCAGTTTTATTAATTTGGCCATAAGCGGAAATTTATATCATTTATATCACCCAAAAGACGACATCTAAATTTGATATACTAAAGGTTACTTAAAGTTAGCTCCCGTATATCGAGTTTTCCAGTTTTAGCCAATTTTTTTTTTAGTTTTTACCAAATTTTTCAAAAATGAGTTGTTCTTATTGATTGAAAAGTTTGTTTTCGTCGTACTTTTGCACCCACAGAGCAAGTACGTGCGACCCAGTCGTGCATTTTATTTTACTAAAGGAAGTGTTGAACGGAAAGCAAGTCTTGGATTCCTGGAGAAAACAAAATAAAACTAACATCTTTATTTTTTATTATTTCATTTCGTTCGATTTCCATTAATGGCAGATTTGTTTATCCCCCAGAAGAGTCCTTGTGAATTAAAATTTCTATTTATTTACTTCATGGTTGCGGAAGAAGGAATTAAAAAAAAGTCTGTTATAAGAATTCTCATTATGAATGTAAAAAGGAAATTGAATTTCTTCTGGAAAAGCGTCGTTGCGTCGCGTCGGTGGCATACAAACAAAAAAAACCGAATTAAATCCTGAAATTGCTTACAAAGTAATGAAAATTGGGCATGCGCAAGTAACGTGAATATTAAAATATATTTTTTATTTACAAAACAGAACCGTACTTAACTTAGATAGATATAAAATATAAAAATTATATTTCATCACAAAGGAAAAGGACAGACAGAATTTCAAATGAATTCTAATGGTGGTCTTGGAAATAAATATTTATTGCCATCAAGAGTGTTTAAATCCACAAGGGAAGGGCAAGGAATATGAAATCCTTAAATTTATTTATTTAACTGGGAATCACATGCATACAAATAATGTTGTGAATTTTGTTCCTCCTAATTCTTTAAGAGAAAAAACATATCTATATATACTTTGCTAGGAATTAGCCAAGAAGAGAGAAGTCGTGTGGAAAACTGTTTGAAAGTAATTAAGACAATGCGAGACATTTCTGCTAAATTTTAGTTAATTTCAGACAAAACACAATAAAATACATTGTCAGTCTTATTTCAAAAGGTTGTTTCTGAATTCTAAGTAGCATTTGCTTGCGAGTTTGTTATAAGAGATCACGTACTTCGAAAAAGAAAAAAAAAAAAGAAATACAAGGCAGCCACATAAACAAACAAAAAGTTAAGAGGAACCCACAAGCTTGGTGTAGCTACCTATACATTACATGTTTGATTGCTTTAATTTAATATAAAGAAAAAATTCTAAGTTTTTTTTTCCGAATTTTCAAGTCATAGAATGACTCTACAGTCCAAACTACGTTCCCCGAGTTCTTATTTTGATAAAAACTTAACGCGATCAAGGTGGAGAAATAGTTCTCTTGAAGAAGTGACAACTGTGCGTAAAATATTCACGTTAACGGCAAAGCAAGGGCACAAACATTATAAGCACCATAAGCTAACATAATAGTATCTCAAAATTTAACGAAATGATTGCAGAAGTAGTTACTCTACATAGCCTTTTTGCACCATACGCTCATTTTTATCTTATAGGGAGTGCTTATTTGCACGCACCAGTTTCGCTAGTATCACACGTGGCTGAGTCATTCACTTTACGAAAGAAAAAAAATTCAATAACTTCTTTACCAGAGAAGATAATATGCCCAGCTGTCAGGTAGGCACAAAAATCACCATTGTCTTCTTTCATGCTCATGAACAAAACTTCACGAAATAGAGCCAGCCTTCGTTACGATATACTCAAAAACATAAAAAAAGGTACTGCAAAAGTTGGGATCCTTAAAAAACGCTATTATTTCTGCAAAAAGTTGCGACAATTGTCAATTTTACTCCGACATTTGTGAAGTAGACAGATGCAAAATAAACGTCAACAAGACTTATGTGCATTATGCAGCTTTATTTTAATTCAGCTGACCAATGGAAAGACAGCAGCATTGGAGATAGAACATCTGTCACAAGTCTTCTCCATGGACAGACATTTTTGTTAATTTTAAAATTTCGTTTGTCAAAGTTGATTTAAAATTAAAAAGAACTATTTTATCAAAATGATGATATCAAGGGAAACAGGAAAATTTTGTCTGTCTAACGGACGTACAGTGTAAAGAGTAGGTACTGTTTTTGTTTGACATCTGCGCCATTTGCAAAAATTGTAGCATATTTCGAAAGGATTACAAGTTTTACTCCACCTTGTAAACATTAACAGTTCGCGCTGGTGCACGTTCATGATCATGACAATAACCCCATTTTTATCGTTTCGTGAACAAGCTAAAACTGTCAATAAAAGGAAATAAGGAAAAAGGGAATTATGATGGAGATGGGAAAGCAAATGTGCTTTTAACGAAGACATTTTTAGAAACTGTTAAATTATGCTTTCGTTGTGTTTTTGCTTCAACTGCTATGTTTTCACATGTTTTAACAATGATTTATCAAAATCACTAGTTTATAGACAAAAATGTTTTAATAGGGCGCACAGAATTCAACATTTTTTTGATGCTCCCTTGCTTATGAAGACTTTATTAAGCTAGCTACATTTTCTTAATGATAAAGCCCGCAATTTTAATAAGCAGAACTAGACGAAACGTTTTCTTTCCTTATCTCAATGAATGCGATTGCTCTGAAGTATAGGTATTTGTCAAATAAAACAAAACAAAAACCAATCGTTTCCTGCAGGGAATGAAATGGGACATCCATTTTGAAAGCTTTGAAATGCCAAACAAGCACAAAAACGAAAATATTCGGTGTGAACGTTGTACTCGTTTTGAATATGGTTTGAAAAGCATATTACTTATCGAAAACCTGACGAAACCGTATGAAAGGCACACTATAATGAATATTGCTTGTGTGGACGATTCCATTTCCATTTTTGCTCAAAATCATATCATTGTCAATAACTGCTTGTAAATCATTCGTTTATAATACCCGTCAACTTCAAGCAACACAGTATCGGAACGGAACTCATTAACCATTAACACCAAAACCCCATTAGCTTGTCCTCACCTAATCACTTTGTCATCTACACCTCGTTTTGATTGCGGTGAGAAACTGGGAACCCATACATCTGGAAAGCTGATATTCAAATAAAACTGAAACAAATAATACTTGACAAAACCAAAACCGAATACAGTCACCTTCGGGAGCCGCAACGAAATGTATACATTTATTATTGACGCTGCCAAAAACAAAACAACAACAACACAATCAAGTGCCAAAAACATTGATACCACATTTTCAAAACTTTCACCCTCTAGATTACATTCATTAATATTCTAGCTACCTATGTATACTCGTACACACAACACATAAAACCCTACTCGACCCAGCAGGTAAGGTTATTTATAAGAAGAGGTGAAACAATGTGTATCCACTTGAAATGCAATTACCCATCCTTGAGTCCTTGAAATTAAAATTGCACAAAGTTTTGATTTCACTTAAATGTATACATATATGCAATGTTTATATACCGTAACCTGTCTTCTAGAAGACACCCATGTGCCCGGTGTCCTAGATATGTATAGATAGCTGGGTTAACACGGTCAATTGCGTTGAAAATAAGGACGAGCCAAGTCCAGTACATTATCTGCATTATATCTCTTGTGTTCCTTGATGATGAAAATAATTAATAGACACAAGGATGTATGTATGTTTGTATACCTCCACATCCACATACATCAATTTTTACGGTGTGAAGAAAGAACATAAATGTATTTGTCCTTGTATTTCCATAAAATCTGACATGTGTGTGGCTAGTTTAAAGGAGCTTCCTGCGAAAATCCTTATCGAACAAATAAGGTTATAATATCCTATTTTTGTCAGTTAATTGAAATTTTAGGATACCTACAAGAATATTATTTGTCTAAGATAAAAGCTTTATCACGGCACGAAGACAGTGACTGAGGTTGTTTTTCCCTTTGTAGAATGCCAGTTTATCGTATGGGGTCGTCGTTTTCATCGTCAGCAAGTATCGTCTTCGTCGGTCGTGGTCATGGCCAACGAAAGAGATTGAAAACGGATATTTGTCTTCGTGGTTCGTGACACAATTTGGATAAATTTAGTTGAGTGGTTTTCTAAGTGAACGGATATTTTCGAATATAGCTGACACTGGATAACAACGACAGTATGGTGTGAAAGGACACTTCCAATGACTGATTTATTTAGGCGAAATGAGCTCCAAATCATCGGCCTAAGGCATTAAAGTGGTTTTCCACCTCTGTTTACCCAATGGGTTAGTTCTTACCTTATAAACCGTACATATAGAGTTGTTTTCAGATCTGCAGTATCCAATCCAATCTTTGCAACCTCAGGTGTTCCTCAGGGCAGTCACCTTGGGCCGCTCTTGTTTGTACTTGCTATTAACCATGTTGGTAGTATTATACACTTTTTTGACTTATCAATTTATGCTGATGACATAAAAATTATGAAAGTAATCACTCCCCTTTCTGATTCTTCTCTTCTTCAGCACGACTTAAATTCCTTCTACACTTGGTGTAACAAACATTTCCTAGAACTAAATGTTAGTAAATGCCAATCGATGACTTTTTCTCGGAAACGCCAGCCATTACTCCCTCGTACTTATCTCTTTAACAATGTACCTATTCCTTCAAATAATTGCAAAAGCAAATTCTTCCCTCGGCTTTATCAAGCGCTGGTCCAAGCAATTTTCAAATCCTCATGTTACAAAATTTCTCTTCACCACTTATGTCAGACCTATTCTCGAGTATGCCAGTCAGGTTTGGTCTCCCTATCAATCCATCCACTCTAATAGAATTGAGGCTGTGCAGCGAAGGTTTCTCCGCTTTGCCTTACGTAACTTCCCGTGGTTGCTTCCCATGGTATTCTAGAGCTTAGTTTTTCCGTCGATAGATGGCGGACCTCAAGTGGGAATACTATAGTTTATATATGCAATGTAGTCAGTTTGTGGTATTATGAAAGCCCAGATAACGCCAATGAGCGTTCGATACCCATCAACCTGGGTTAGTTCCATTTGCCCCACAAAAATGAGTTTAAAAGCAGCAATTGCCAGACTACAAACGAACAAAGCAGCTGAACATAGGGGCTGTGAGTGACCTTTTTTTAAACGCTGGAGATATGACTTGGAGTACGAAATTGGAGACAGCAGGCTAGAGATCGAGCCGGCTGGAGGGGCATTCTCAGCAAGGCCTTGGAGTACCACGCTCTAGTGGCGCCAACATAAGTAAGTAAGTAAGGAGATATGACCTAGCTAGGAGTATATAATACAAATTGATATGCAAGGAAAGTATATCTGACGATTGGAATTTCAATAACACCGGGAGATAGTTCTGTTCTGCTCAGCACCAAGCATGGAGGCCTGATCCCTTTAAACATAGCCTTTAAAATTCTGTATTGAATTTAATGTAAGCTCCTTTAATCGTTTGGTGACGACCTTATTCGTCCCTACTAATAGGGATTCAGACCTGGAAAATCCACGATCGATCAAATTTTGAATTAATCATCGGAACCCATCACCACCACATTCGATTTCAAAACAGAAAATAATTATATCGTGCAATGAGCAGCTTTAAAAATTAAAATCCATGTTTTTTTATCAGGAAACATTAGAAAATGCTCGCTGTTCCATAAAGGCAAAAGCCACGAGACCACAACTTCGATTAAGCCACCAGGAAGAGAGAGATCTTCGATATTTGGAGTGCAAAAAAGGATATGGCTGAAATTTCAAGGTTAAACCCATGAACCATGATTACCTCCAAGACGATAACTTGTTGAAAATGTGCGTCTCTAGTAGCCGTTCCGGTTATTCATTTTAGGTCCTTTCTATTTCAGCCTGCAGACTATCAACGCACACATGGAAATAGTTCAGAGTGTAAGCGACTAGATATCTTATTTTAACGAGATGAGTTCACTGCCTTTAATATTATAAATCAACAAAAATAGTTGAAAATAAAAATGCAAACATAGAAACATTATTTTAAGTTTTGTTACAATGTACCCCATATCATATCACTAAATTTGTCCCCTAAACTTGACAAGTAATTGGTTAACATTTCTTTAAACTTAAGTAGGTCGTATACTTGCTTCGAGGTCTTTATCTGATCAAGATATTTAGTCTGGAGGAAGTTTTGCCATTGATTCGATACATTAGTGTACATTCTGTGTACATACAGAAGTGTCATATAGGCCACACACCAAATCCAAACCTCTAATATTGTTGGACATTCAATTCTTTCTTAGGGAGGTCAAGTGGATCAAAAGTCATAGTTTAAGCTTAATTATTCTCGTTATTCCATCTTACAATTTTTGTCTTATAAAAGTAAAAAGTGATTCAGGTGCTTTCTTGTATACACAGCCTGTACCAACTACAAAGCAATTTGTTGGATGATCTTAACGAAGAATGACATTCAAGAAGAGCTCTCCTCCTTTGATACAGAAGTTTCATTAATCACTTTAGTTGCATTAATAGAATGTCTTGAAAGGATTAAATAATTCAAATTTCGTATTCAAGATGATAAAAATGTTCATTAATTTTACGAGGATTGAACAATGACATTTATATTTTAACCCTTTTCTTAAGTGAAAGAAAAAAATAACTTATTTTGTTTATGGTTCTAATTGGTGTTATTAATTGAAATAGTTCGGTGAAATTTTACAAACTGAATAATTTGGAAGACTTGATATTGCTGGGGGAACAACAAATTGGAACACAAATTCGGTTCAGGTCAAGTGGAAATGAGAAGTCATAAATAAGGACAAGGAACTAGCGCCAACTTGATGGATAGTAGGTTCTCAAGTAAATTCTGAGTTAACATTTATCTTTCGAGAAAACAGTTTGAAGGTGACTTTACTCATGAACTCGTTTCACCTTTTATTTTATAGTAAGCAAATTTGACTTTATCTTTACAATAAACATTTTGTTAATACAGCAACTTGTTTTGAACTGAAAAATGTATTTGAATATCTATACTTTTTCCAGAACTGTCGAAATAAGATTTTGAAAATCCCTGTGTTGAATTATAAAGGCATCAAACTGTTGAAATTGAGGAAAATTCTGGAAGACATAGATTTGTTGTATGAAATGGTGCCACCAGCCAGACAAAGAAAAAGATATATACATAAAGGACGGTTTAATCCATTCGAGTTAAATGATAAAGATTTTTTCAACGATATCGATTCGACAGAGAAACAGAAACATTTATCATACATTTGCTCAATGTTGAAGAACCATTTTCATAGTATATTTCTGTAATTGAAAAAAACTGGCATTACAGCTTCCCATCTTTGTAAAATTCCTATTCACAAGTCAGGAACTTCATTTTGACGTCGTTTTTTTTATCATCTATAATTTTGAAGTGTCTTCCCTGATTTATCTAAAAATTAAATTTAATAGTTCAAATGATAATCTTACATTTTGGCACACACTTTCATTCGTACAACAACAGAAAATAACAGTTTTTGTTAAAAATGTCTGCCTGCTGTCATAATTTGAAGCATTATTGTAGTAGATTTTCCCATTAAGCTATGACTTGACTAGTTAAACACATATAGAAAATTGCTTATGAAAAGCAGCTGTGTTTATCTAAAGAAGTCAGCTTAACATGTACGTAGATTAATAAGTCAAACATTTAGTAGACTTGTGTACTCACAGAAAGTGTGCAGCGGTCATTGTATATGCTCATATCAGCGTTATTTTTGAAGAAATTGAAGCCAGATCAGATGGCGGAAAATAGTTATTTGTTTGCAACAACAACCTTGGCAGAATGGCGAATTTAAGGTGCTATTTTATTTAAGTTAAACATGACACGCACTTGTGCCATAGTGAGTAGGTTATACTTATACAACAGAAGTCAATATCGAGCAGCGTAGACAGTCGGTAACAGAATGGAACCTTATGGCATACCATCATTATATTTTATGAATGTAAGACTGAAAACCATTCAAAGCAACGTAAATGGAACTTACTTGCTCCAAAACTATGTACAAATTGGTTCTACTTTTCGATGAGGTATAGACACCAATATGTCAGTATCTAAAACTTCGGAAATTGAACTGCCGGTCATTTACAAGTTTTCGTTTTTCAGTATATGTATGTATATGTATGTATTTCTTGAGCTACCAATTTTACAGAAATTCAACTTATTTTGATAGATGGATGTAAGTGGTAATTTGAGGGGGATGATGATACACCCTTTTATGTACGAGCTGAAGAATAGTACGGAAAAACTTCAGTTCCAATTCGAACAATGAGTTTTTAGTTTTATACCTATGTTCCTTTCATTACAAATAGTCTCATACCGAGGAGAATGATATATTTAATATGTAATTAAATAATATCAGCCCTGGATTCTGCGTCTCTATCAAAGAAGCATGGTGAACAAATAAGGTTTCCGAAGAAATTGTTGAGACTCGTATCGCTTGTTTTCTTTGGAATCATTTCACTATAGCTGATTAAGTTGAGTGCCAAGAAATTAGCTTATGTGTGATACAATGATCCAACGTGCCTAGACGTGATAACTCATTTAAAGTGTTTTCATTAGAACAGGAGGTAACAATCAAGTCCAGAGTATGCGAATTCCTGTGGGCTAGTCAAGTTGTTTAACTTCTCAACGAAAATCTCGACATTCCTTCTTTTTTGTTTTGCCTGGTAATAAATCTGTAATTAAGTTAAGGCGGGAAAATTAAAAACACAATTCGTCGAGATTTGAATTCATTTTAATTTCATCTGTCAAAAGATTATGTGTCATAAGCACTTTTATATACTAAACGTGCAGTTCAGGTTTTTAGTTACAAATTCATTTATGCGTTAAGTGTATACCATCTGGCTAGAACTACGAAGCCACGTAGGATTGTGTAGATTAAAATCGATCGTAAGAACGATTTCATTTTGAGAATAATAGGAAATAATTCTTAGGATGGAAGGCAGATTTTAAACCAAATTAATGTCAGTGTTTGAATATTGACCATATTGCGTTTGAATCTGCTAGCTGTAAGCAACTCAAGCAAATGAAATGTGTAATGGCGCTAAACTGAGTCAAATCCTAAGCTCACAGTCTAGAATATTTTTCGTAAAAAAGTATTAATTTCTGTAAGAAATTTCTACGTTTTCTTCTCGCTTCTTGTCTTATTAGGTACGTTTTTGAATACTATAAATTGTAAAAATGTATTGTTGGTGGAATTTTTATAACAATGCGTTTCAAAATTATCAATCATTTTACTTCATTATTTTAATAATATTCTCGTTAATAAAATGCACTTGAGTATTCTCCCATTAAAATCCAATTACAATTATAAAAATATATTTCATAATGTTACATACAACGTCTATTCATAGATACTTACATTTTGGGGTTGTCCATTGGAAGGGTTATTAGATGGGAGTGAGGGGCCCGTTCTGTTGCGAAGACGGGCCAATGCACTCCTGAGGCCCTCCGTATTGTCGTTGTCGGGCCCCTTTCCAAACAAAATGCATCCACAAAACACTTTGAATGATTTTTAAAACACTTTTTTTTATAACAAACAATAATAATTGTGAATAGTCCTTCTTTTTCTTTAAAATAATTAAATCAAACAAAATAAAAATAAAACACAACCCAAATCGTTTCTTCCAACCTCTTGAAAGTTGTATTTTAAAATTTTAATCCTTTAAAAATGAATACTTTTCTCATTAAAAACAGCACAAAGATTATTTTCATTGAAGAACAAAAAAAAAAAGAATCACAATCTTCACACTTCTGAAGCGGTTTAATGCTGAAACTCTCGTTTCTCCTCGAACCAAAAAAAAGATATCACCGTTACATAGGCGGCATTAGGAGAAGCATTCCGATTTTCCATCAAGATATCATTTTCTAAATTATTACAAAACACGCAGCTTCAAGCCTTCAAGGCACAAACCACCAATTCCTTTTTTTTTTTGAAGCCACAAACAAAAAGCGTCAGGTGCGTCAAGGAACCATAAACCGTTATTCGATGGTTTCGTTGCGTGTTGTTATTATTATTTTAAAGGATAATGAGCGTAACTGTGGTGATACGACGACAAAGCGATGGCGACCGACGACGGTGAGGTTTGATGTCAGTTGTTGTTGGCGTGCATGATAATATGAATTACTCATCCGGAAATCAGTTTGTCTTGTTTTTGCCAGAAGCTATCGACTAAAGAGCAGCGCTTAAGGCATCTCCGAATGAGCTTGTTTGGAGTTTAAGTAGTAAATAGGTATAATAGGATGTTAAAGATGCGATGAAAAAGATGTAGATGTATAGATGATGATCCTGATCCTGTAATGAGACAGAAATTAAAGGAAAGGCATATTAGCACTAATTCGCTACAAGGTTTCGATTATATGTTTCATTTTTGCCCTTTTATTGGATACAAAATAAAATGAATGTCTACTTTTTTTTTTTTTTTTTTGCATCCTTGATAGCTAGCTGTATGTCAGGAAGTGGCAAGGATGTGAAAAACAGATGGAAGTGCGAGATATATGAATTAAAATTAATGAGATTTTTGGTTTATGTGTGAAATATGTGTGAAGGACATCTTGTATATGTATCCTTGTGAAGTGAATGTGAATGAAAGGCTGTATTGGAAAGTATAAGAAGATAGATAGATCATCATAATGCTTAGATGGTGTTATATATCCTTTTATTCCTTAGTCGTCGTAGCCATGTGTCTTAATATGTATTTGATATTCGCACAGAGAGATTTATGGCTTTTTAATGTTTTCTTCTTAACAGATGCTATGTGTCGGAGTCATAACGCACACAATAGGTAGGTATGTGAATAGCGTTGGAGTTTATCGCTTATGTTATAAGAAAAGATAGATAAACCTAAAGCATCAAAAGACTATATAAGTATTAATTTAGAAAATTGCCTGTCTGATGTACATTATGAAGGTACATTTCTATTGAGATATGAGATGATGATCTGGGATCGATTTTGGATAGTAATCATAAACCGAGTGTTTATCAAATGTATATCAGGAAATATTATTGAATATTTGGGATTGCAACGATAAAAAATATGAGTTAAATTCAATTTATACTTTTTTGAAAATCCCTTTCTCGCAGAAGCACTGCAAATGTGATCGTGAATGTCAAATCGAAAAGAATTCATGCAGAATCAGATGGCTCCCTTCCAACAAATGTCAGAAGTGTCATTGCCAAACTACATAAGTATTGAAACTATGCGTTTGATGTTTTCATACAAATACATTCACGAAAGAATAGGTAAAGAAAACTTGACGAAAAAACAAGTTTGTTCAAGAACAATAAAAAGAACGAATTTTAAGGGTTAACTATAATGGACGGAAACAAACGGAAGCTAGTGTCAAAACCGAACGAAACGTTGCCGTCCAACCTGTGAAATGGACACGGTACTCAAAATGGACGGATTGACGCGGAAGCAAAATATGTAATTTCTTCCCAACAATAAAATTACTGTGAAGCAGTTTACGTCCGTAAACTAAACTTATCCAAACTGGACGAAACGGAGCAATCCGCTATTTTGGGTGTAAGATACGAATTGTTTGGTCTCGCACAATTATGGACTATTATAATTCAGCCTTAAGGGTTACTGGCTGCACACAATGGTGTAGCTACAGCAGTAGCACGTAGCAATGTCAAGGTTAAATGTAAGTACATATTATGTCAATCGTATTGCACGGCTACAATGTGAAATAGCAGCTGCAACATAAAGAGTAGCTGAAGTACAAGTCGACTCGACTCCAACTTCACAAACGTGTTGCGCTGCAAAACAACAACAAACCAAAATGGCAGACATGATTTTTTTTTTTTTTTGAGTTCAGTACTGACTGCACAATGCACATTGTATTCTTGTTCTGCTTATAGCGCTACTTTTTTGACATTAACTTTGACATTGCTACGTACTACTGCTGCAGCTACACCATTGTGCGCAGCCAGTTAAGACCCAATCATAATACGCGAAAGAAAAAGGAAGCAAGTGTCAAAACCAAACGAAAGGTTTCTTTTCGATATGTCAGTTTTCAGTTGGCCATAAAAGCTTTTACAAATAAGAAGCATTTGTCAAGCAGCTGTCTAAAAATTATTATTTTTACAAAAAAAAAAAATATATATATGGGCAATAGTAAACATTTGCAATTATTGGAAGATTTAAAATGTCTGCATTTATTAATGGAGTCATTTGCAGCTTTGAGAAACATGAAAGATTTTTTTGATAAAAATAAAAAAATACCTTCTTGCTTTATGCGACAAAACAATCGGGACCGAAATAAAAATGGTTTCTATGATATCACCTTAAAAAAAATTTAAAATCTTAATAAAATAAATAAAAAAATGTAAAAAAATTCGTACGCAACCAGAAGTGAACGAAGCTTATCAAAAAGCCATTTCATGTTGGGTATACAAATCACATGTATACCTATCACATATGTTCACATGTTTCTTTAGTAAAGATGATAGTTTACGTTTCACGTTTTTCAACTAGTTTTTTGCTAGCGTGAATTCCCGAATATAATACTTTGACATTTCAGTTTTAAATTTATTTGAAGCAGACGTAAAACTTCTTATACACGATCAATTTGTATTGTCAATATTGACTGAATGAGTAAAATTTTAACTTCTCATTGTCAATAAACATTGATCGTAAGAAGGCAGTTTTTTTTCACCCGAGCAGAATCTATTTGCACGATTCAATTTGGCCAATGTTTAAACGAGTGTCATTGGCAAAACTCGTGTGTGCAGATAGACACTGCCTAAGTACGAATATTGAAATCGAAATGTCATCTCATACACATAGCAGGCCCGGTTTTTTTCACCGGTCGGTTGAGGTACAGAGAGATAGAGGGAGATAAAAGAAGAGAGAGAGAGAGAGAGAGAGAGAGAGAGAAAGAGAGAGAAAAGGAGAACAAAAGTAGAGGAAGAAGAGAGATTTTCATACAGTTAATTGTAAATGTAATACAAATAATTCACAATGAGATTGTCAACAGAATTTCAGATCTTATGGCACATAACGCTTTACTTTTTTATTTTTTAATACAAACTCTATATACTGCATTGAAAAATAAAATAAAATAATAAAATCAACCAAGTAGAAGAAGACTTAGCACTAATGGAATGGACTGTTGAATTATAGATTTTTTATTTAATTTATCAACGCACTATATAGTGTTTGTATTAAGAAATAAAAAAAAAATCTTATTCTAAGCCAGGCCACGGACAAACACTTCCTTCTTAATGATTAAAATCTCAATCTTGTTGGATATATAGTTCACATTAGGGTTTTATCAAAAATTCTATGTAAGTTGTACCAGAAAAATTTAAAAATTGCGTATTGACAAGGTTTCTTTCACTGTATGTCAACTGATGATTCCAAAATGAGATTCCTGGATGAAACGCCAATTTTTTGTTGGACTTAAGGCCATATAAAGCTATTTTGAATCAATAACGCTTAACAAAAATTGGGAAGTGAGCTGAAGAGCAGACTTAATTATATTCGACTTAACTTTTATATTATACTGTTAAGAGCTTATGTCGAAAATATTGGTATCTTTTCTAAGCTCAAGCCTTGTAAATACTGTCACCATTTAGAAAATAAAAAGTTCGAGGAAATCTCATCTCACTGTACTGTTTTAAGATTTAATAAGCCCACAATGTACTCCTTTTCCTGCAACCACCACACCCACTTTTCCATTCAAATTTGATCAGCCTTATACTTCAAAGACAATAAATTGTCTTCTTTGAATCCATTTAGATTGATAAATAGAGATGATGAATATTGCTGATAATTGAATTTCCTTTTCTCCTCAGGATCTTTAAAGCAAAGCACACAAATTGAATTTGCTATAGCCTTGGAAACGTAGAAAAAAAAAATTTTCTTTGGATGCCTTACCTACGATTTCATGTCCTCCCTTCTCAAAAAACCTACCATATTCAGTGAAAGAAAAAAGGACTTCAATAGTATATATTATGTACATAGTAACAAAATGGAATAGAGACATCACATTAAGGATTAACAATAAAATGAAAAAAAAAAAAAAATCAATATATACTTGCTCCTGCGAACATCATCGAAGCCAACAACAACGAGCAAATGCTTCCTAATTGGATTTCGCTGTACAAATTGCCGGTTTAAAACACCACTGAAGCACGAAATGAAAACGAATGGATAGGGAAGGAACATTCTTTTGCCATTGCCAGGTCCCAAAGTCAACCTTTTATAGAAAGGAAAATGTTGATAGCAATGTGCTGAAAAGTGTTGTGTACCAGTTTACCTACATACTTTTCTTAAATATAAATCACTTTCAATTGAATTTGGTTGGTTCCGAGCGATGCGTAGCGTCGTGTCGTCATCGGAAAAAGGATATCGTTTATGGAACAACAAATTTGGTAGTTGAACTGAAAAATACACTTGAAAATCATCCCAACTTCGCATTCCATGACTTTTGAAAATTCCACGAATGATTTCATCTATAACCTTTCAAATAATTCAAACTCACTTCACTTATAGGTTTGTATCATGATTAAGGATCCGAGTTCTGAAGCCAATATTTTATCACACACCCCTTTGAAGAAAAAAACAAAAAGTCGCCATCACTTTGGGCTTTCATGAATCATTGAAAATGTCCTTAATCAAACACACACACAAGTTGATTGGAGACCTTAATTGTTTTTTCTTCAGGCCATACTATTGGTATACTGTAGACTTTTGTAGGCCATCAATCTGTGGCGACTTTTAAAAGAAAAGCTAATTACAGAGGATGACCAGACGTCTCTCAATTCACAAATGTCAAAAGTCAAAAATATTGACACACAGTTTTCAAAAGATGACCCGAAAAATTCTACTTTCTACCCTTTTTTTATAAAAGTTTATTAATATTTATTTCCTTGTTAGAAATCGAAAAAGGGGTCTTCGTGGAGTGATAAACAGCTCTAGAGACTACCCTGGGAATATGTATATCTACAAACGACCATGATGTGCATTGCAGTGGAATAAATTAATTATTCAGTCAATTTTGCAATGTTTCCTGTCGATTTTGTTAAGCTTTGTTGACTTGCCTTAGAGAGTGATTGCGTGGCAGGTGCTGTGGCCAATTTAATCACAGTGAAACAAATAAGGAAAAGGGAGCGATCTTGTGGATGAGAGTCGGTCGCTGAGAAAATGCATTTTTAAATATCAAATAAAGAAAATAAGACAAGCTAGCAGAGAAAGGAGGAAGGGTTAAGATATTTTCAAAGTTTAAATTCAAGAAAATAAAAATTGTGTGGTTTTATGAAACCGCACGATGCAAGTGAAACTATTTTTCGGATCATTGGCATCTCGCACTATTCTTGCTTTTTCCCTTGTTTACCAGTTTAGTTGACTCACTAGCTGCCTCGTTGCGTATAAAAAAGTAAGAAATTTACTATGGTGGTTTTCTTTAGGCCTAGTACATAAAGGCATATATGTTGGGGATTATTGGAAATTTTGAGATAGTGGCTAAAGAAATTATTTATTGTTGAATTTGTCGTTTAAAGGCCCTTCTCCGTGGAAATTTTGTAGTGTTAGCTAAATTTTTTTTGGGAATTCGTCCGATTGAGAAGTTGTTTTTTTGGAGATAACGTATGTTCTATTTAAAAATCAAATAATTCATGATTTGAAATACGTGCAGTCGTCTGGCAGTCGCCTATGTCCAGAGTTTTCTTAATCAGCAGTACTTGGGTGGCCTGCGTTGCGGGATATAGGGATCTTAACTCCCTTTTTCGGGGACACACCCGCTCACACAACTTCATTGCTCCACTAAGGGTATGTCCAGTTGTCTGATGGCAGGCACCTGTGTCAACAGTTTTCCTAATCAGCACTTCAGCAGTAGCTTGAGCATTCTGGATTTTGATTTTTCTGGATTTTGATTTTCGGGATTTTGAACGGATCCCTTAACACACTTGAAACTCTGAAAACTGAGACCATCGGTTCAAGACAATTAAAACAAGGCAGAGAGATAAACAGAACAGAAGAGAGAACAACAAATGTCAACAGCACGCGGTTAGTGTCGCACGGGCCCATATCGATTTGGTCTACAAAAGCAAATTAAACATTTCTTATAAACTAAGAAAACAATTTTTCAGTGAGTTTTAGGTGTATTTTCGAAGTCGCCCAACTTTAAGTTTTAAATATTTCATCCACAAGTGCCGATTTGATCGATAATGGGTGGAATATTTGCCCACAGTGCCACAGTGGAATAGAGTAGATTTATCTGTTTTTTGTCTATCAGAAAACAACAATTTTTAAATGAAAAAAAAAACTAAAAACAATAAAATTTTTTTAAATCCAAAAAACATTGTTTGAAAAATTTAAGAATAAGTATTATTTCGTCTATGAAAGGGCTTTCACATTTAAAATTTTATCGAAATCCGTCATGTGGCTTAAGAGAAAATCTGATTTGAAAAATCCGATCCTAGGAAATAAATACCGTTATAGGTACCTATGACTTGCTGAAAAATTTATTTTAACCAAAACATAAGAGCTTTGTTTGTTGAACTTTACCCAGGGTCGCCCTGGGTTTTCTTGACAACTCCAAGAGTTGTCAAAAAAACCTGGGTTTTTCGGTTCTCAAAAAACGCATGACGGCTGCTGATTGTAGGTATGTATATTTTTCACAACGCACAAAATTAAAAGTTTCCATTTTGCTTTATTTGTTCGATTTGTATTTACTTTCATCAAAATAAATGCATTCACTTGCATTTCATTTAGTTTTATCGAAAAAAAGACATGAAAAATCAAATACAGAAGAAAAATACACAAGAAATGCTTGACAGCAAAAGTCATTTCAACAGCTGATTCGTTACCTCAACTCGCCCCAGCTAAATAGCAAAATCAACTTCAGGGTGACTTCAGGGCGACCCCAGGTTTCAAAAAACAAAGAATTTTGTATTGAGGGCGAGTTGAGGTAATTCAAAAAACGCGCTGTGGCGACCCCAGGGTGACTTCAGGGCTCAACAAACAAAGCTAAGGTTTGCTCAAAAAACTCCATTCAGAGAGTATTATCAAAATCGTAGAAGCCGTTTTTGAGAAAATAAGTTTTTCATTAAAAAAGATATGGCAGGTATCGTTATAGTATTAGAGCTAGAATAAAAAAAATAAAATTAAATTGTTGGCACAACAGCTCCAAGCGGGCCGGGGCCTGTGACTTACACTCTCAACCACTTCTGTGTGTGCGTTGATATTCTGCAGGAATGGAAGGGACCTACAATTTACCGCCGAATCCGAACGGCTAACAGAGAAGCACTTTCCATGACATTAATTACTCTTGGAGGATTTGTCACTTTCTCGCAAGAGGCAGTACCCCGGAAAAAAACTTAAGGTGGCAACGTCAGGGATCGAACCCTGAACCTTCGGCGTAGCAGTCGGACACACTAACCACTACGCCACGGGGTACTACTTATTAGAGCTAGAATGCTTATTTCAAAAAACCTCTGTATGACGTCATAATAATTCTGTTTACTAAGTTTGAAGTGGACAGACAGACTGAATTGGCCGATCCACTTTCTTCGATTCCCCATAATTGTACTGTTTGTTAAAACAGTGTTGTTAACAGTGTTACTCTGACGTCTAACGAAACTGTATGGTCTCGTTTGATCGCAACGAAAGCTTTCATCAGAAGGTATGATTTTTCGGAACGTCTACTACATTACCTATATTGGACTTCTTTTTCTTCGAAAAAAGCTGTTTTCTGTCACTTAAATGCACGCCCTTCAATGCCACAGGCCCCCAACTGGCTTAATACGGCTCTGGATTAAAGTTAAAGACAATTATCAGACACTTTATTTTTTCCTAGAAACTTTACCTCTATTAAAATATGGTTTTTGCAATTTATTAGAGTTTCACAAAGGTGAACTGGAAATTATAAACGAAAATATTCTTTTAATCTGCTACCAACAAACGCATGCTAACCTAGCATGATGTGCTGCATAATTAGTCAAGAGAAAATGATATTTTCAACTTCAGGTTAGTTCAAAGGCACCATGAAAACTGGGACAGAGACAGTGAAGTCCCATGGTAAATAAGGATTCAAATTTCTCTTAACATGCATTAGTCTGCTTAACAAATAATTGCAATATGCAATTAGGCTCCTTCAAAAACATTTATTCAGCAACCCAAAAGAGAAGACGTACCTATACATATTTTCAGCGTCATTATATATTGTCTATGTCTGGTGTCCTTTCATACTTTTAATGCAACATATGGCTTCTTGCTTGATGGTTAGTAAAAATGAAACGAAAAATAAAATAAAGATGCAATACCTTGCTTCTAACTTAATTCAAAATTCAAAAGCAATCTGAATAAATGAGCGAGCATCAATATCATTATAGCATCATCATCACATCAGGATTGCATTCTGTGTGTTGTCCTTCATCATCCGAGACATGTGGTCTGGATTATGGTTATGGCGGGTGTGTTGTGTACTTATGAAGACGAGGACGTAGCCATACTCCTTTCGTTTTGATGGACATTTTTTTTTTTTTTTTGGTATCATTCAGCCAAAACAAAAACTCAGAGTTCATGATTAATTCAGGATCAAACAAACTTTCCAATTTGTGGGTAAATTATATTTTGGTAAAATATTTGCTAGCTCACCTGGTGTGGCAATCAAAATATCCACATGTCCTGAACGTGACACTTTGCTCTGATAATTTTGTGGTGTTTTGGAATAATGAAGTGCAAAGATTCTATGGATAACTTTGCTGAGCATTTATACATAAATATTTATAAATTGGAATTATAAAAAAAAGTCCCATTTTAATGAACAAAATTTTCAGTTCTGATGAGTTGGGAATTTTTCAAGGATAATAATGAAATTGAATTATTTTGATTTGTCAAATTTACTCTTGAGTGTGTTAGGTAATTTTGGCAGCCAATTAAATTTGCTTGTTCAGAGATTTTTTGAAATTTGTTGGTGCACAAGAAAACTTTTTTGGTGTTATTGCATTTTTTTTTTTTAGTTTGAGCCCGCACACAAGGGGTTATTAATACCCTTAATATGAGTCAACACAGTGCGAGCGTTCAGGAAATAAGGATAGGAGATAAAAGGAGGTGCCTGTGCACATTGGTTTTGAATGCCTGTATATCGTAATGGGAGGGAAAAATCGAGCCGGGTAAAGCATTCCACATTCTTGTAGTGCGGCTAAAAAAAGAGTCTCTATACTTAACAGTACGTCCGAAGTTAGGCTCGAGGGTAAATTGATGGGCGTTCTTTGCGGTGCGGGTGTTACGGGGAAATTATTTTAAGGGAGGAACGTATCTGGCTATTTCGCTGGAGCACTGTTTGTGGAAGTAGCGATAAAACATGAGCTTCCATACTTTAAATTTAATAATAATAACAATAATTTTGACTATATGCCTGTAAGACCCATGGGTGGCGTCCATTTAAAGCTGGGGGAATATTGAAAAATTGCTGCCTATGATGGGGCTTGCACCACACACAACTGTAGATTAGCAACCAAGCACTCCATCTACACTATACCATTGCCAATAGAAAATAAATAAAGCAAAGTGTGTGTGAGATATCATCGATATTTTTTATTTGTTTGAAAGGGATTCCGATGTCATTATGTGTAGAGTATTATATCATTATTTAAATGTCCTTCGCCACTTCCCTTGGTGGCGCGAATCCGAAATGTCGAATTTCCCATGACTCTATTGCATGTGTTTTGGGATCTATTCGCATAGACCTGTGACTTATAAAAAGGTCTAATGGGGTCATTTGCTGCATCAGCAGCGCTCTTAAGCGGCAAGAAACGACAATACTAAATACTATTAAGTGATATTACTACACGTTCTACTTACAATAATGGCCGCTATCAACTGTCGAATTTCGGAAGTCCCTATTGTAAGACCCTTTATTTACCTGTGAGCGAGAAAATAATTACCTCCTCAACAAGTTTTCAAAATATCGAGGGGAATCATGATACAAATACTAAAGATATGGCATTGCGCATGATATACAATAAAAAACATTAAACTCCATTGCGTGTCCGTGACAAAGAGCGCAGAGTTTGGTATTAAAACCAATGCACATACCCATGATTTTGCTTTGTTTATTCCAGAAGAATTTTCCATTTAGAGTGATTCCAAGAAATTTAAAACCCCAGTTCGTTTCAAGCGGATAAAGGTTCCAAGTAAAAAAGAATTCGTTTCTTTGAAATTGGTACTGGTGCTATTTTTGAAAGATTCATGTTATGACCTATTGTCAGCTAAACTTAAAAATCATAACCTTGAATATTCAGAGATTTAAAAGCTCGTCTATAACAAGGCTCCACACTTCCACAGGAAGAGTGACATGTGAGAATAATGCTTTCCAAAGAAGAGAAAAAATGACGGGGTCGATTATCGAGATAAACAAAGGTTTAAAACAAATTTCGAGTCCCAAAATTTCGGGAAAGTTAACAAATTAAATGAAAGCCTAGCGATAATCAAATTTCTGCCACTTTTGCCCAGAAAAAAACACAATTACCAAAACGCACTTCACAAAATCAAATAAACTAATATCGTTAGACCTTCTGACCTGAGTCCTGCTTCACTAACCCAACTCCTAAGAGATTCTCCGGAAAAATCTTCCTCCAAGTTAATGCTAGATTCACTACTTGGCCTAATCTACCAAAATAACTTGTTATAGTTTTGAATTCCAAAACTCAGAATACACTATTAATTAGAAAATAATTCTCGCTTATTTTTTCTCGTGTTCTTGTTTTCTTTCAGCCGAAAACCAAAAAAAGAAGAAAAAGTCCAAAATGGTGGGCTCTTCTCGTCCATCTAGCCATTCCCAAATTATATCCATCTCTTTCTAAACAAAGTTGGCGGGATTCAAATTACTTTACTTCGTTTCCTGTTCGTTTTGGATAAATAAATGCGGTTGTAAATGTTTCAAACATTAATTTTGTGTTTGAGTGTAATAACTATTTCTCTATTCGAGCCTTCATAAATTTCCTAAAAAATTTGAACATTTACAAGCAATGGCTATTGTTTTGCCAAAGAAAGGAAAATATTAATATTAAAACTTCAATAATCTGTAGCTTATATTTTCAGAATGATGATTTTGAAAATAATGTAAGATATTAAATGCATAAATACAAAACAAAATTAAGTTAAGAGAGAATGAAAATTTCTATTAACAGAATTTACAGCTTTGCGAAAGTTGAAACCTTTCAGATCAAAATTACGGGAAGAAAATGATTCTCCAAACAATTCTTTGTTGTGCAAAGAGAAAACAAAAAGATCCCTAGAAAAAAAAAAACAAGTGAGCCGAATTCCACCAAACCAATCTGGAAAGTAAACTCCTTCAAATTTTCACCGCGGGACAAATACGAAAACTAAAGCTAGTATTCGACGGGTTAGAAAACTTGGCTGGCTACATTTGTCATCGGTTGAAGAACACCGTTCCAAGCTTGGATGAGAGAAATAGTCTAAGGGATTTTTGGGTACAACATCTAGACGAAGGTGGTCTTTCCAAGCCATCGGAACCAGTGATGACCCGATTGCTCTCTTTGGAATCCGTTTTCAATGCTGTGAATGGGGAAAGTTAAGGAATATACATCTGTTCGAATTACATTCAACATTATAATTGATATACCCGAGTAAAAAACTTTTCTTTTGGTCAAGAATGTATTTTTGGATAAGAAAACCGAGAGATTTTCGAATACAAAAACTCAAGAAAAAGAAAATATAAAAAAATACAAATAAACAAAAACACAAATTTAAGACAAGTTTTGAAAATAAAACTTAAATTGCTGTGATTTTACAAGCACCGAATGAGAAATGTCAAACTCGTGAGTGTCGATGACGTAGGTGCGCAGAACGAGACAAACAAAATGCTGAAGGCGTTATCTGTTTAGTTTTATCATGGTCCGTGGTGGTGTTCTGTCACGGACGAGCACTGTGAACACTTCGTATCATTGGTGAGAGTGGGTACCGTTGTTAAATCCAAGCCACGTATTCGAATTCTGCAAAATATCCGAGGGTAAGGTGATATTTGCAACAAGAGGAGCTCAATGGACGAGTTCAGGCCGATATTATTGGCAATCCCAACTCTTTAAGAGAAAAAGCGAACATTTATTACAAACTCGACAATGTCCCCGTTTCATGTCCAGACTACAGTATGGAGGAAAATCTTTTTGTGGAGTAAATTCAACGAAATGGAGAGATAAAAAAATGAATACAGGAAACGAATAGGTCAGTGGAACTTGTTGTGATAAAATTTACCGCAACAATCCTTCTGTTGTGTCAGGAATGGACCCCTACAATTCTTTTGATCAGCATTTCGTCAATCTATAGGTGCTTCATGCAAGTTGCCAAATTCTTTTCCAGTAAGAAAAACATTTTTGTCATCATTGTTAATATTACTTCATATATGCCAGAGACATCTATGGCTGAGTCATGTTAGCTTTGGTATAAAGTTATTCCTAATCAACACTATTGATGTCCCTGGTTTCCTTGGAACAGATCTTTAATGGCTTGCTTTTCTTCAACGATGTATGTAAGCTAGTGCAGCCTCAAAAAGACATGGAGTTTGTCAAAAATGTTCATATTCTAAATGTAGGGAGTTCAGGCGACACTCACAAAAAGAACCACAGGAAAAAGTAAATATGTGTTATAATAAATTTCATCATAACCCAAAGAATATAGCAATAAAATGTCAGATATCGTTTGAATTAATTTAAAATAAATAATTCAAGATTGCAATAAATCCTTATAAAACATCCTTAGGCGTGATGTGACATTAACAAACATCGTGTGTCTCATAGGTGTCAAGACGTAAGATTTCAAGTACAAACAAGCATTACATTATTTTCAAAGCTCACCCATCACCAAGCAATGATGAAGCACTTCTTTTTTGAAAACTCCCTCCTGCAGGATATATTTATATACATATTTTTTTTTGCGAAACACTCAACATCCAGACGCAATCATTCTCCTGGGAGAGAGTTGCTTTTCTTTTGTCAAAAAATGTGTTCCAAAAAAATGTGGAACATGTTAATCAATCATATTCTGTTATAAAAAAATAAAACGAAAATCCAGCAATCAATCAAAACATAGCGCACATAAAATGTGTTTACACCTGTAATCAATGAAAATCTAGAACATGTTACGTGCTACTTACACGAGTGTCCTGAAAAAAAAAAAAAAACATGAAGGACTGACTGCAAAAGGCGGAAGAACAAACCTGGTGCAGGTCAATTAATTTCCAATTACACCTTTGACGCACACTATGCTTGCTCCTGCTATATACAGCACCGAAGCTATGCTTTCCTTGTCTCAGCTCTTCAGGATTGTTTTTTTTTTTTTTTTTTGGTTCACAGTCTTGTCACGTCGGCAATATTGTTCGTGTGATGGCTAAGTAAAAAGGACATTCAATAGCAATAACCCAGAACCAGCTGATGACTCAACGTTAACAAATTCTATCAACGCAAAGTACAAAATTGTTTTTAAAAAGTTTTTCTTCTCGGTTTTGTTTTGTGTGCTTTTTTATTAATTTAATTTAAATATCGATTTTCAATTTGGCGGACAGATATTTTGAATTGATAAATTGAAAGTCTGGATAAAGTTTGTGAAATGGTTTTAAAAACGTTCGTTTCTTAAATGGCGTGGGAGAATTGTAGAAGTTCTCATGCTACAAATAAAATATTTATTTTGGCGGAGATTGAAAGATTCCATTTTCTGAAAGGAAATTGGTAGTTGGATTAATTCATTTTAGAATATTTTTGAAATTATTTATTTCATCACGAGAGTAGTTTTCCTTTGCGCGATTGTTTGTTCAGAGAAAAAAAATCTTTCTTTGATTTTGTTTTCTCAGAAAGTTCCTTTGCATTTACTATTAAGATAGTCTGGTATTTAGGAAACTGCTGCTCCATCGCGGAATAGCTTTTAGAACTCGGGATTCAATAGACTGGGTTATCTTTCAGCAACACGTTTGGTTCTCAAAAAAAAAAAAAAAAACATAAGCGAGAGCTACAGTACGTTTTCACCGAACTGGTACCCTATTCACTATATTTTTGTATGTATATGCCAGCCGCTGTCAAGTTCCAGAAACAAAATTCTTCTTTATCAGACAGCAAAAAAGACAATAACATTAATTTTGTGTGGCCGATGTTTAATAACTGCAAGCGCAATTAAAAAGGCGTCTACCACGCCCAATGACATTCACTTTGAAGCTTGCAGTTCGATATGAACAAAACAAGACAAAACTTACATTTTTAAATAAAGATTTTAAAAATAATATTTTGAATTTAAATAAAGGATATGGGTGTATTTAACAATTCTTGAACCACACTCTGCTACATAACAAAGGTATACAAACCGAAGTGTTCATCTTCTTACTTCAAAATTGCGACCGATAGTTAAAAAACGTTAAAAATTTAGTGCATATTATGATTTTTCACGAAATCGCCGCATAAAAGTGGGCGACACGCCCACTAACTGAGCTTAGATCATTGGTCAATTTTTAGGCATATGTGTAAGACTACAAATGAATCGAATAGTTTTTTAACTATCTTACCTGTATTTTATAAAAGTCACGCCCTCAAAGTAGGGCGTATTGAAAAAATTTGCCATATTTTTCAAATAACGAACTGAAAAAAGGTTAAAATTGAATATTGGTACATACCTTAATTTTTAAAACTACGTTTTTCGTTCTTTCATGAAAAATGGGCGTCAGCCACGTCCAAAATCAATTTTTTGTTGATTTCATACACAAGATGTTTATGTGCAAGTAATACCCACAAAATTTAATGTTTTTCGCTATAACATAAGCATTGTTATTTTATAAAAACAATACTGATGGTTTTGTATGAAAAGTGGGCGTCAGCCACTCCCAAACTGAAATCTTTTTATTTAATTGGAAAAAGATTTACCTAAGGCTTGCGTTTGCAAAATTTTAGCGTTGTGCTTAAATAGTAACTGTACAAGAAACATAATTTAATTTTGCCAAATTGAGGTTGTTCAACGAAAATGGCGATTGCGGGCGTGTTTGTAGGCGGATTAAAGAACTAAAGATTATGTATAATAAAAAGAATTGCCACTTCTAGAGAGTATATACATACATACGGATGGACGGACATGGCTACACCGACTCGGCTTTTGATTCTGAGTCAGAATATATGTACATACATATGTGTACCTACTACACCAAATATGTAGGTCTAGGTACATTATATCCATTCTATAGAATAGGGTATACAAATATGAGTGCGCCACTTTTTTTGTGACCCGGTACTCACTTAACGAACACTAAAATTAACTTTAACTTTAACTTTGTTGAGTTAGAACAACGAAAAGGCAGATAATTCAGCTGAAGTACACTTTAACGTCATTGGATGGTAAGATCAAATTTAAGTTGTTCTAAAATCCGTAAAATAATCCAACCACATCATCACCCTTAAATTTATTTTCCACACCTTCAATGGCGATGAGTTGTCCTGACGATCAGGAAAAAAAAAGAAAACCGCAAAAGTATTTTCCAGAAACCCAATTGTCCATATCAGCGCTCATTTATTTGGAGTGAAATTCCTGTTGTACGTATTAATGTATTTCATTAATTTTCCCATCAGACATTTTCATTTACCTGCTTGGCCAAGCGTCATTAACGAGAGAATTCTTCAAAATGTTTATCTCCTGCTCACTTCAAGAAAGTATCTTTTAAGGAAAAGATAAAAACATGCCTCCTAGCTATTTTTTTCCTTGAAACCTGAAACCTGTAAAGATACCAGCAGATGCATTGGTCAAAAGCTCATTTGATGTGTTTTTTCTTGTATGACAAGTCAACGAGAGAGTAGGTCATTTATTTAACTAAGTACCTAGGGTGTGGACTTTTCCAGTGTTGAAATGACAAATCGATAATAATGTCATCGAATGGAACAGTTATCGATGAAAATCAGAACAAATTTCCGACTCAAATGAGGCGTACAAGATTGTTTTTTTTTTTTTTCTTATTGTTTTCTTATCGTTCCTTATACAACATTCCTTCGAAGCGAAGAAGTATCCTTCCTCAAGGATTCTTCAGTGCTTTCATTGCGGTATCCAATTTCATTTCCTTATATCGTCTTTTGCTTTGAAGAAACAGTAAAATAAAAAAAGAAGAAAATAAAAATCAAAATAAAAATAAAAAGGAAGATGGAAAGGAATTTTATTGAATACCTACTGACATACTTAAGGCTTAAAGATATAAGTCTTCGGTTTTTATTAAAAATCAATAAAAAGAGGAGATCCTTGATACTTCAAAAGACGGGGTATTTAGATGGCGAAGCATTTGAAGTTTCTATGGTTGGGTTAAAAAAAAAAATTAAGACCAGCAAAAGGACAACGCATGTTTTTGTTTATATATATTTTTTCTTTTTTGAATGAAAAGGAGATAATAAATTGCTCATCAAGATTAAAGATGTGGAAACTTGAATTGAAAGAAAAATGTCCAGCTACTTGATCTATACAAGTGGTTTGAAGATGGAGAGCGCTATCGGGGTCTGTGTTTTTTCAGAGGTGCTCAAAGTGTCAAACATTTTTTGGCTCTTCCTATCAAGACAATTCCCGGACGAACTGGTATAAAAACAATGGAGCATCATAACTCACTTATTGAAGCAAACAACATTCCACTTATGAATTTGAAAGATTTTCTCTCATATACGAATCAAACGGCAGGTGCAGGAATTTGATTAACTCCAGCTCTGTAACCATTAAGCGTCGCCATCTCTCAAAGTTTAATTGATTCTCTAGAAATTTGTATGAAGACTTTAAGCAACTATCCGATAAAAATATTGTAATGAACCGCCCCTTCCGCCGCATTATATAATTATTGCAAAATAAGCAATTCCGTTCGACCACCGCACATAAATTGAGGATTTTAATTCTCCGTCCTCCCCGACCGTATATATTGGTATATAGCAATTCTCACCGTTGCACAATTCCATTGCATACAAGCAATCATCACCACAGAGCATTTCGCTTACCACCGACCGGACCGACCGTAGCATATTATGCCCATACCAGTCAAACCGGTTTTACACCATAGTCAAGTAATGCAAACAACAATCAATTTCAGCAACAATTACTTGCGATTGCATGGAATGGAATTGTCCATACATTTTTGTTGTTTGTTTTATAATAACCACTATCTTTTATCTAAAATATGCATAAAACAGCCAGTTTGATTCAGTGCTAATCGAGGCGGTTACCGAGAGTGACCGTGTACTAATCTATTGTACAGTGCCAAACTCCAATATTTTGTTAAGCTTAGAACGCAGTGTGGACGTGTGCTTAAAGGTTTTGAAATTAGTGTCCGCTGCTATCTCAGCCGAGAATAAAGTGCCCGCTGCTATCTCATTCGATAATTTAGTGTCCGCTGCTATCTCAACGATTTTAGTAGAATCTGCTATCTCAGGGTCAAAGGAGATTAAGATTATATATTGAAGTATTGAAAACTAATAATATTTTTGTGAATTGTAGAGTTTGATTTATAGTATGAAGAATTGTATTAACAATAATATTTAAATCTGTGAATAAAAACAACCAATTTTTCAATTTTTCAATTTTTTCAATTTTTCAATTTTCAATTTTCAATTTCAAAATTAAAGTTTCTTGCTTCTTTAGTAGATCTTGGACCCGCTGAGTAACCTGCCTAAGTTAAAAAACACATCATAAAGCACAAATAAAGTCTGAAGTCTGGTCGAATTGATTATCTTGTAGATCGATTCAAAATAGCTTTTTATGGCCTTTAGTCCAACAAAAAATTGGCGTTTTATCCAGGAATCTCACTTTGGAATCATCAGTTGACATACAGTGAAAGAAACCTTGTCAATACGCAATTTTTAAATTTTTCTAGTACAACTTACATAGAATTTTTGACAAAACCCTAATGTGAACTATATCCAACAAGACTAAGATTTTAATCATTAAGAAGGAAGTTTAAGCCCGTGGCCTGGCTCAGATGATTAAAATCTTAATCTTGTTGGATATAGTTCACGTTAGGGTTTTGTCAAAAATTCACAACATTTCCAAAATCTTATTCTGAGACTGAATTTATGAAGTTCAATTTCCTTTGTGAACTCAAATAATAGTCTGCATAATGTCAGCTGTATCATTCCATGAACGTCGTGTATTCTTCCAATCATCTTAAAGATGGTTGGTGATCATATTTCTAAGAAAACTTCATTAAAATACACATCTTAAAGCTATCCTTTGTTACAAGGTTGCTCCCACCATAACGAGACAAGAGTAACTGCATGCTCAAAGTATCACGTCTGGTTAATACCAAGAATTTTATGATAACACTTATCCCAAAAGTTTATCCCTATTTTCGCACACATAAAGACTTAGACATTGTATTGCAATCATACCGAGAGTCCCCGAACACCAAAAGACGTCTTCAGCAATTGCATCTAAGAAGAACACACAAATATAGAGCTCCTGCCGCTGCCAGGCACAACCTCAGGAGTTTGGTTGCTTTTCAAGAGATTGCACATCTCACACGCAGTCTTAATTTATTTTTGAATAAAAATCGTCCTGTTGAGTGCCGCTGTGGTAGTAGTATGGCAGTATGGGTGATGCTCTAGCAGTGCAATATAATTCCCAAAAGGATACTCTTCTCATGGTACGTAAAGTAATAAACTAAGTTGCGCAACTTATTCTACGGAATCATGTGATCATATAATCAGTTTTTTTTTTTTTTTTTTTTTGAAAAGTCCTAACCACACAGGAGCAGCATACAGGTAATTGCGTTGGTCTGCTTACTCAAGGGCGTCATTCGGTAAGGATAGCAGCTCTACATCGTAATGGGATTTTGTGGTTGTTCTTTTTTTTTTTTTTTTTGTCCTTGAATCTCTCCTCTGCTCTGGTCCGAAATTTTCTACATTTTTTATTACATTTGCGGTGAACTATAGACTGTGGACAGATTTATGTTAGAAAAAGAATATTTAAAGTTCAACTTTTTTGTGTTGCATTGTGGATGCCAGGAACACACACACACACACTCACACAGGACCTCGTTAAAATTTCATTGCTTATTACTCACTCGGTTGTGATTGGATCTCGTATAAAATTTATTATTTATGTCCTGAAAACAGATGACTGACTTTTTGCTTGAGCTATGAAAGAGTAAACTTTAGTTGTCTTGAAAAAGCTGGAAATGTCAGAGAAATGTGAGACATACTCGTAGATCCTTGAGGAAAGAAAATATATGAACAACAGTTCGTGTTTTAGTGTGATAAATAATTAATTATAAAAATTCTGATGCAGCATCTTACAAAGAAGGAGGAGAAAATCAATTCAATATTTATAGCTTAATATCATGGAAGAATGTACACAAATAGTAAACATATTTCTTGAGAATTCATATCTCATATTATTGGGATTTATGAAACACTGACGTCAGAACGAAGAAGCGTTGGAAACGGTGGCGTTGCGCACTAAATTCACATAGATTTTGGTGGACATTATAAATTCTCAACGATGTATGTAACAAGGAACTCAGTGTTTTATAACGAGAAAGCCTTGGACGCTGATTGACTCAAGAAGATAGCGTTGCATGGACACTAGCTAGTTCGCATTCAAAAATCATTGGACACTTAATGCACACTAAGATATTAGTGTACCTATACTTAATTCAAGAAAAGTTGGGAGGACATTAAATTCACGAAAAAATAGCGACGAACATCTTATTTCAATTGAAATGGAACTTAATTCACATACATAGGTAAGGTATACCATTGGACACTAAATTCACATGTAAATAGGCGCGGAGACAACATTTTTAAAAAGTTAACTTTGACACTTAATACACAACTAGATGGTGATTGTCACTGAATGGACACCAAGATAGAGTGAGACAATTGGTTTACTTTGAGACTGCGTTGGACACGACGAGATTGGGATACACTCATACACACTAAGCTTCCACTGAGACGAGACAGCGGTGGACACTTATTTTACACCAAGATAGCGGTTAGAACTTAACTCACACATAAAAAGATCTTTGTAATATGTAAGTTCACAACGATAAAGAGTTCGACACTTAATTTACAGTGAGAAAGCGCAATGGACACATATTTATAATTCGAGATAGCTGTGGAAAATTGATGAAGACAGAGAAAACTTTATTTACACCGAGATTGTGATTGACATTAAATTTACACCGAGATAGCGGTAGACACTAGACAGCAAGCGGGCCTTAATCTACCTCGTTACTTTAGTGTGGTGCAAATTAAATGATGTAGGAAAATGATTATTCTGTAAATGACACCATGTACGTGAACATATTGAAGAATGTTTAGACTAAAAAAAAAAAATGGAAAAAGAGAATATAAGATGAACCTTAACATTTGGATCTTTTAACGACAAATGAAGAAATAAAGGGTGTTTTTTAGAGCAGCAGAACTATAAAATGAAATAAAACACAGATATTGATGGCCATAAAATCAACTCTATTTGAAAGCAAATTTCTTACAAATTTGAGTTTAAATCTGATTTTCTGGCATATGGACACACCGTGGCTGTCTCGGTGGAATTTTTGATCACTATTTGCAGCATTTGGGGTCGTATATCTTCAATAATACTGCGAATATTGTTTTCCAAGTCATCAATCGTCTCTGGCTCTCGTTGTAGACTGGCGACTTCACATACCCCAACAGAAAATATTCCAGTGGTGTTAAATCGCAAGATTTGGAAGGCCAATTCACATGTACAAGACGCGAAGTTATGTGCTTACCAAAGATTTCCTTTTACAAAACAATTGTGGCACGCGCTATGTGACATGTTGAAACCACAGCTGCCCCACATCAAGGCGATTCGTATCAAGAATAATTATGTCATTGATCATTGCTCTATTAACGGTCTGTTATTATTGACTGTAACCATTTGACAGGCTTAGTTTTTAAAAGAAGTAAGGACCAATGATTCTACCACCCTGTAAAGCACAAACTGTCAGTTTTTCTGGGTAAAACGGCCGGCGGCGTCTCAACATGGGTGCGCGATGTGTTTCACGAACAGAACCATGTTTTTCGAATTAAAACTGCACAGATTGCATGCGTTGTTCAGGCGTCAGTCGATTCATGATAAAATTCAAAACTAAACTAATGAGAATTCACATGGCAGATGACAAAATGACTGTAATCATAAGCGGTACTGCCAACTTAAAGTTCTGTACCTTAAAGAAGATCTTATAATAATTATGTGTGAAAAACTTTTGTTTTTAAATGTTAATAGGTAAATATTGTCGAACAGACGAGCTGTGTATGAAAATAGTACGCATACGTCACAGTGTCCTCAACAAATTTTATACTTGTCAGTTCTTAGTGTTGACACTTAAATATCTTGTGTAAATATCTTTGCTCAAACAATTTAGGTCATATCTTAAATCTGATTTTAAATATGCAAACCTTATTTAAGAACAATCACAAGAAAAGGAAACATGTTTCACACCCTTAACACCTCATTACACATTCATCCCAACAAATCAGTATTTTATCCATGAAACCAAAATTCCCAAAATTTATTCCATCAAAAATAGAAACATTTTTTTTACTCTCTTCAACAAATAATAATATGGCCAAAGTTTCCAGATATATATCTTCTAATAGGCATGATAACACTTCACTTCATCCAAACTTTGTCTGACAAATGTTAGACAACAATCCTGAAGCGGAAATCCTCCTTTTGAATCTTTCTAACCTAATTTTGTAACTCGTTCACATCTGCACCCAAAAAATATGCCATTATTTCTCATCAAAAACAGGCACAAAATGAACAACATTAGTGATACACCATTGGTGAAAAGTGAGAAGTGAGAATGGTTTTCGTTTCAATTCAAAAAGAAAATAAAAAAGGTCTCTATAAAGCCAACAAAAACAACAACAATAACAGCAACAACAACATCAACAAAAATAACAAAAAAATAAAGCCTTTTATAAACATCTGCCATATTGGGATAGAAATGGCGATACGGAAGAGGAGAAAGAAATAAGAAATTCAGGAATTGTGCCATGGAACGTGATGTGCATGACATATAAGGTGCGGTGCGGATGTTGAGTCTGACAATGACAACAGAACAGAAACAGACTGCGCGTCTATCCGTGCCAACAACAAAACCATACCCCAACCCCAACCCCATCCGCCCAACTCATCAAACCAACACCATCAGGACTAATGCTTAGGGCGGCGTTGTGGAAATTGTAGGGAAGAAGGGTTTTAGTGTTTATTGCTGATTTGCTAGGTTTATAACTTGCATACTTGAATGATCCTTCAACTTATAGCAATAAGAACGCCTCTTGTAAATAAGGACTCTGATTTTCTTCTTCATTATATACAGAAAAGGACGAGCTGAGATAAACATTTTGATTTTGATGTTAGGTATCGAAATGAGGTGTAATTTCCACAAACTTCGATGTAAGGAAGGTAATTAGATTGATATTGAAAAGAAGAATTGTGTCAAAAATTATTACATTAAGGACTTAAGAGCTTTTAAATCTAAAAAAGCTCGTTTGTCAAATGGTTTGACAGGTTCCTATTTCAAAATGGTGAGTCAACATACAAAATTTGGACTGGGAATTTGTTAATTTAATTTGTTGGCAGCAAAATTTAAAGAATTTTTATACATTTTTCATGAGCTGTAGTTTTTTGACGGGCTAACCTGAACTTGGGAAGAGTTATTTCCGCAGAAATGTCAGCTCAAAAGTCATTTCTATTTTACAAGAACTTTTATTTTTAATAGATTTAAGGAAAGTGACATTTTTTTAAGATGGCACTGTTGTCCTTAATCAAATATGTAACTAGCTTCAACGAAATAGAGAAGATGGCTCTGATAATTGATAAAGCATAACTGGCTGCGCACAATAGTGTAGCTGCAGCAATAGCACGTAGCAATGTCAAAGTTAATGTCAAAAAAAGTAGCGCACTAAGCAGCATGCACGAATTACAATGTGAACCACCCATCAATCATGCCTGCCATTTTGGTTTGTTGTTGTTTTGCAGCGCACAACGTTCGTGAAGTTGGAGTCGAGTTGACCAACTGTGCTGTTGACATGTGTTCTCTCTCCTATTTTGTCTGTCTTTCTGTAGGTTCAACTGTCTTGTGTTCAGCCTTAGTTCTCAGTGCTTGTTAGTGTTTCTGGCTTCGTAAATATATCTTCTGAGTTCTTGTGAGACATGAGGATATAGAGAAAGTCATTCATCAGTTCAACTCCTTATTGAAACAGCCCTGGACACCAACAACAGAATAATCAAAGCCAGTGTTGGCAAGTAAGTTACACGAAGTAAGTTACTCGTTTAGTTACACGTAACTAATATGAATTAGTTACGCCCAATATTTGGCGTAACTAATGTAACTAAATGTAACTAACTGTAACTAAATAAGACTAACTCTAACTTAATAATAAAAAATAAAAAAAACTCACATTTCATCCCGAATCCCAATCGACTATTGACAAAATTCTTTTATAAGCAAGTGCAACAGCAACCTGGCAAGGAATACATATTGAAATTACTATGTTCCTGATGAAAAGGAAATCTAATAAAATATTATATTCTTGGAGCATACAATAGATTTTTACTTACATTTGAAGTTTTCTCTTCTTTCTTGAGACTCCTGGACATTTCTTTGTGTATTGTGATTTATTTTTGTATGGTAAATTCAGATTTAATCTCAGATTTGAACTCAAATTTCAGATTTAGCTCGCCCAAAGGAAATCAAACGAGATCTATTTTGTATTATTTTTAAATTTTGTTTGCAGAAATATAGTAATTTAAAAATGTATTCCTTGCTAGGTTGCCGTTGCCACAGCTAGCAGATGGCAAAGCTTTGCCCTAAAACATCCGATCATTCGATCCGGTTTGTGGACAGAACTTCTAAATTTCAATTTAACATAAAATGTGAATTTTGGTATTTGAAAAATTCTATTAGTTATAGTTAGTTACATTTAGTTACAATTAGTTACATTTAGTTACATTAGTTACATTAGTTACATAAGTTACATTAGTTACGTGTAACTAATTAAAATTTCAAAGTTACGCGTAACTATCCAACACTGATCAAAGCTCATTTGGAATACTTTTCCAGCGTGGAACACCAGAAAAAATTATCTTCGTACCAAGTTGAAAAGGTTTGAATCCAACGAGAAATCTGTGCTGCTATAGGCTTTTGTGAACCGTAGCTTGCGTTGCATCTTAAAGATCCCGTGGTCATAGACCATTTCCAAAAGCAAACGGTGTCTTGAAAAAAAGAGTGGATGTAGGCACCACACTGGGAAAGTGACTCTGAATTGGCCATACACTGAGGAAGACCAATTATTCAATATAGCCAATCAGTCTTTCAATGGAATTCTCAATGTGAGTGGCGTATTGGAAGACCAAAAAATAAACCAATAAACCTTGAGGTTTACTTTTTTTGAAGAAAGCTTTGTCTCAAAATTAAAAGTCATGGGAAGGGTGGTAAGTCTTGAAAGATTTTGTGATGTACAAATCCACTGGCCCAGAAAAAAAAAATAATACTACTGTCTTGAAGAGGTGTTGTCCATGTGCTGTCAAAACCTCTCCGTACAAAATTGAAACTTAAGTAACCTAACAGAGTGACGAATAAAATAAAATTCGTGCAGTGTTTGGAAAATTATTTTGGTAAAAAATCGCATACTAAACAATTTAAAGGGAACAAAAATTATATGAAAAAAAATGAGCAAGGGCGCTTGACGCGTGGCGCAGGGGGGCCCGGTCACGCCGCGCCCACGCCGCACCCAAGCCCACGCCGCACCCGCGTCCACACGGCCACACGGTTTTCCAGTCTTCTTATCTTTTTCGGACTAGATGGAAAACAGTTTTATCCAGTTTATTCCCAAAAACCATTTTGGTTAAAGAACATATTTCAGAAATGCTTGATTTTGGTTTCGATGAGTCGATTAGACACTATACCTTTTTGAAAGTCTGAAAAAAGCTACCAGAAAATAAATGTTAGGTCTTCCTCCGGGCTGTGGTTTTTCTCCAGCTTTCTTCATCACTCTAAGGTTCCAAATTCACATCCCTCTTTTTTGAATGTAGAAATTAAACATCAAAGTTGTTCGTCCTTGGTGGCAGGGTTGCTAGGGTTTGGCTTTTCTGTGAGATTGTAGAAATTCATATCTAATGTTTTTATAATGGTGGCTCTATATTTGTCGATTAGTTTTCGTTAAGTTTGACTTACATAGGGAAACTGAAGAAAACGTTAAAAAATAAGTCTTTTATTGGAAGAAAAATTCTTACTTAGCATCACTACTTGGCATATTCAAGAGATATCCTTTTTTTAACATTGAACTGTCCCTTAATAAATATTTGCAGTATCAAAAAGAAACCGTAATTGGTACACCCATCAAAACTCCTCAAGCTACACCCAAGTTCCGGTTGGAAGGGTTTCCAACTAGATTTTAGACTCTGTACATTTTTTCGTCCTGCAATTTCATTTATTCCTCGTAGAGCAACATCCTTAGGTGAATTTTTCTTTCACTTCGTCTAACTATTTTCTGCTGTGTTTGAATGTCGAAAGACTTTTTATTTTTGCCAAGGACCATAGTAAGGTTAGGGTTATGTAGTATGGTGTGCATGGGCATGAACAAAAATGTACTCCTTGCATCGCATCGTACAGTTGTGTCTGTAGTATCAGGTGAACATAAAGCAAACACAAATTTTCTATTTCTAGCCATCGCATCGTCATGAAGCACTTCCGTTTTGAAAGGAGATGTCATTGGGCGTTTGTGTATTTGTGTGTGTGTGTGTGTTTTTTTTTGTATTATTGTTCAAGGCTGAGTATTATTAAGATAGGGTTTGTGTTAGCGTTTTTATTTTAGCCTTATTTTCAGTTTCTTTGAGAGACAAACTACACTTAGTGGCAATGTAATCGAAAAGAACGAGTAGTGTTGGAAGGATTCACTATAAATGGATGTATGGGTTTATTTCTTCCGACTTTTTAGCTAAAAGGCATTAAAAAGCCTTTTAGACTATGATGTGTTGTTTTTCAATTGAAAAGAATAACACCTTAACATGTGTTTCACTGTTCATAAGGGCTACTCTTGCAATCGGCATTCAGTAGAAAGTTCCTTGAAACTTCTAGGCTCAATCAAAGATTGAACTTTGTTCCATATTCGGACGAAGTGCTCTATGAACTTTTTCGACAGGATTTATTATTTTTCAAAGTAAGTTCTAACAATTTGGAAGCGTTGTTTCGGCGTGAAACGATTTATGATGATGAATTGCCACACCTTACTGAACAGAAAAGTCAACACAATTTGACATTATTAACTGTCAAACCGTAGACCACAACCATAGAAACTTCTCATGCAGCTTAAAAAAACACCCTTTACCTGAAATTTTAACCACGACCTCAATTTATAAGGACATTTCTGCAATTCAGGACTACACGTCGCATTCATAGAATTCGATGACTCGACTAATAACTTTACTAACTGTAAATTATTTTTTTTTTTTTCAATCAACTGTCAGCTGCTTCTGTAGATTCATCAATTTAGATTATTGCATTCTGACACTAAAGATTAAAAAGTCAAAAGTTCAAAATGCCCACGTGCGCCGAAGGACTTCAATGTGTAATAATTAAAGCCTTTTGTTTTGGTAAATTGAAATTTACATCAGACAGGCCCTTTCTATTCAATCACAAAAAGCCCTTTGTATCAATAATTACAGCTAAATGTGTACCAACCAACCCCCTGTGTGCATCTTTACGGGTGTCACTAAGTGCTGTACATTATCATGTCGGTCGGTATATATACTATATAGAGTAATGGGATTTCTCCCATGACAAACTATGCCGCTTCCTTACTGACAAAGAATGTGCTTGTGCATTGCACTACTTTTTACCTCTTTGCATATTTACTATGTAGAAGTACTCGTAGATACCTTTGAGTATGTATGTTTTCGTAAAAAAGATACAAAATATGATAGATTTTGCTATAGTGACTAAAAAGTATGTCAAGGCAGATGCAAGTAACAATATGGAAAACTGAACAAAAGGCCCATAAACATCATCATCGTGATAAGTTTTTATAAATTTTTTTGTCGGTCGACATCGTCATCGTCATGTCGTAACGTCAACATTGAATACTCTGAATTTAGCCCTTTTGGATGGATGTAAGAGTGCAGGTTGACTCATGGGAATATTGCTTCCCTTGGGGTTATATAGGTATTCAAGTAGGAGTTTTGTGTATAATAATAATTTATGTTGAAATTGGAACGATGAAAACAGTGCTTTAATGTTGTTTTGTTGATTGAGGATCGCAGACATTGATATACGCAATAGGTGGCGCTGACGATTAATTAACGTCAAATGGTTCACGAATAAAATTATTATTTTTTCAAAAAAAGATGTAAATATGCACGTAAAATCAACTTTTTTAAATTTTAATTTGATTTTATAAAACAGAACAGAATCGTTCATATCAGCAAAGAGTGGCCATCAGCAAGGGAAACATACATAAGAGTGCCGCCTAGTTACCAAGTTTCTTGATTGCTTATGGTCAATATTCACTGTTCACAATATTCTAATAACCAGAAAGCGCCGCGTGCAATTAACTGCTGTCAAATGTTCGTCTGGTTTGGTACAATTTCCACTCACCGACCGTTACAAAACACAGCGAATTCTTGATGAGACATTTTGGCAGCATGAAATTATACGGAAAATAAATTCAGTAAGAATATTAAAGTTAACAGCTAGTAGTAGTTATTGATTTTGCACCTTCATTTAAGTGTTTAAACGTCATCTCTACTTGAATTGTCAATGGCAGACTTTGTAGCTCGCCTTAAACTGATTTTGCTTCTTTTATGGGCAAATTGGAATTTGTAATCATTTTTAATCTGCCCGTCATTTCTTAAAGCCTACAAGTTTGAACTGTTAAACATTTTGGTATGGTGTGAAAGAATATCATGTGCTTAAAATCTTGTTGAAGAGTTGCAATTAATTGACGTTTAGATGTCAAAATTTTTGATTGAATTGCCAAGAAAATTAAGAAATTTAATGTCATGCTATGATTTCATGCGGTCGCAATTGAAAATTTGCAATGGTTTGCATGTTTCATGCTATGAACTGGATCGCCGAAATAATCGAAGGTAAAGTCAATCAGTCATTGGCCTAGAGAAATGTCAAATAAAAGTGTTTGTCAATAATTTAAAACACTTGCAATTTTCAAGTAAACATAGACATGGGTATGATGTTATGTATTGTACTCGTGTGTCCTTTTTAAGTTATAGCAGTTTCCATTGGAGGAAAAAAGCGTCTGGAAGCATCCGGAGGTCTTCTGAAACCGTAGGCAAATGACACTTCTGACGATTCTGAGAAGAGAATTTTGCTTCTGGATTTGAAGTCAGAATACACTCAAGAAGTACAAATACAAATATAACTCAAATGTCACCCATAGAATATTCATTGGGGAAGGTCTATTCGCATGCAGCAATGCGGAAAGTTTAGGTAAATTGTCGACACATGTGACATATTGTTGAATCTAAATCTGGGTAAAGGGTTCGGAGGACAGCAACGAAGTTTTGTGAGTGGTATTTAAATAAAATGAAATAAATGAAGTGCTATTAAAGTTATCTCATTCTTTGGTGGACTCACAAATGTTACGAAAGTTTATTACATGCGCCTTGAACTGACAGCAAACTGATATACCTTCTGTTTGCTCTGATAAATTGTCGAATAGAAAATAGGGCATATCTCATTCCTCATATTGCAGATAGAAAACTTGTTAAAGCAGTACCAGCTGACTTTCTGTCTATGTTTCTCTGTGGACAGAAACTCAGAAAAATTTATACATAAGCTTTAAGTAGAGGTTTTCCAAAAAAAACCCAGTTGCGTCGAATCCAGGGCAACTTCAGGTTGGTTGACAATTATTAGAAAGATATTGTTACTTTTTCGGCAAGAGAACATTGATATTCGCATTCTAGCTCCTCTATTTTTCCTAAATAATGACTTCCTGGCAATGCTGCATGTTGTTTTTTTTTTTTGCCAAGGACATGTTTGCAGAAAATCTATCCCTACCCTCCTCTTAAATCATGTTTTTTTAATAGAGACGAACAATATTCCATTTTCTTTATGTGAGGGGATCCAATGAAAAATTTTAAAGTTGTTTCTAGCAATAAAGGTAGGCTGTCTAATAAGATGAAGCCTGTTTTATCTTTCGTGTTAAAATGGCAAATCATCCACGCACACTTGTTATTTATCTAAAAACACTAACTGGAATATAGACAAGCGATGACCAAGGTGATTCCACAAAATTCCAGAAGCACTACCTGTTTGCAGTTTGCCTGTACAGTGTACCAGACCAGATCTTCGGTAGACAGATATGGTTTGAAGTTTTCTCAGTTTTTGTACGAAGGATACCTAAGGTGAAGAAGGAAGAACCGTGTCAAGTTGTGTCTTGATTGTATATCCTATCTTAACAATATCCGAACATGTTGTGTATTGCTGTTAAGCACTTTTGCTAATCCTAGTTTTTTTGTTCATGATTTCAATACAATACACCTATTCCCTGTAATGAAACGCCCCTACCGCCACATTGTAAAATTGCAAAATAAGCAATTCAGTCCGACCACCACACATTATTTCAGGAATAAACTCCTCCCCGACTGAACCAGATTATATTGCACAAGCGAATTATAGATTGCACTCAAAAAATCATATGACAACAGAGCATTTCGCTCCTCGCCGACCGTAGTTGGTATGGTATTGCAATACAATATAATAACCAATACCAGCCAAACCAGTTTTGCCACCATAATCATTAAATACGAGCAACAACCAATGACAGCTTCAATTTACTTGTGATTAGCAGTGAATTTCCATGCATTTTTGTCGTTTGTTTTATGATTAACACTGCCTTACATCTGGAATGTGTATAAGGCAGCCAATTTTATTCTGAGCAAATTGTGAACAGTGCCAAGTTCCAATAGTTTAATAGGCTTAGAAGCCAGAGCTGCAGAGTTGACGCGGGACGTGAGATTCCAGGTTTTGATATTAGTGTCCGCTGCTACCTCAGCTGAGAAATAAGGCCCTGGTAGGTATCTCAGGGTCAAATTGGAAATAAAGAAGAGCTTGCTAAATCTGAAGGTTATATACTATTCCTATTTCCTACGCTGCCGCTGCCGCCATCGAAGTCGAAGAGGAACTTTGGTGTAAAGTGCTCCCTGTGTCTGTGTTACGTGTATCGAAATTTATGTTTACTGGAGAAAGAGAAAGGCCAAGAGGAATATAGCGGAAGCGGTAACAATAACTTAACGTTAGAAGATAATTTATTGAGAGCGCTTCAAGAAAAACGACCTTATTCATAACCAATAAATCACACCAGTTTCCGAAGTCACGGAAAAAGAGTATGTGTATTTCAAATGTTAGGTAGACCAACCTTTAATGAAATGGACAGTGCAAACTGAGAAGGATTTCGGGTGTGCTAACTGCCAAAAGGAAGGTTATGTGTTTCTCCAACTTTAAAGCTCTAACTGGTATATTAAAAGGATTCTTTAAAGTTGTGAGGCATCGAACTGAGCTTCAAATATTAAAGTAGGAGATGCCTTCCCATTACAATCAAAAGGAAAATAAAAAGCTTTCGAAACTGGACAAGTTCATAAAGGACTAAACTTGAAGTACTGTTTTGCAAACATGCTCCTACATTTTGCTCTTGATAATCATTTATATTATATTTACGAAGAGTCTTATGAGAGACAATATTTTTCTTACGACATCTTTAATCCTTGAATAAGTTAACCCTGTTCCTTCAGTTGGTTGCCTTCCCTCAGAAAACCAAGCCCTTTCCTTTATGACCTCTTTCACATCAAAAAAAAAAAGAACATTCCTTGAGTCCATTTTCAAAATTACAAACCTACCTTCAATTTATTTATGTATTTTAAAATGAAAAGGCAATGATTAAGGAAAAAGATAATTTTATTTTAACATCCCATAACCTTCCAAGCGTTCCAACCTCCAACATAATCCTCCCAACCAACCGATTGTAACACGCGAATTTGTAATAAATTTGGTATCTTTCATTGCAATTATTTTGCAACAACATTGCTTTTGCAAGGATAAAGGCAATTTATTGCCATTTTCATTTCGGTTACCTTTATTTTTTGTTTCCTTTATCTAATATTCGGTGCAAGCAAATGATAAATCCTGTAAATATGTCTTATCCTCAGAAATATGTGTCTTGAAAAGTGTGTGTAAGAAGGTATAAAATTAACTAATTGAGTGTGGTAATAGCATTTAATGGTGCAATCGCGTGACTAAATCGGATGAAGAACACAAGCAAGGATAGCGTATTGTTTGCAAATTGAAGGGTCTTTGATAAATGAAGTCCTTAATATAATAAGGACTTAATATAACTTAACAGTAAGTGTGAGTGACAAATTTATGAAATTACAACTGTTTGTCTTTTTAGGGAGTTCATGTAATTTTGAAGCAAACACACCTTTTTTACTCGATGTTGTTAAAAAATTGTATTCAAACAAATCAAAAAAAAAAAAAGGTATCCTTTGAAGGATAATGGCCCGCAGATATTAAATAAAATATAACTTGAAAGATATGTTGGTTTGTTTTCACTTGGACGATTCATAATTACTTTCAACCGAGTTGACCTTTTTTTCTGTTAATCCCAAATGTTTTTATTTTTCTTTGGTTTTAAGGATATCCGGACTTTTTTTTTTGTATGTTATCCAAGAATTCTCAGAAACAGATATGAAATTTAATCATTCCTTAAAGCAAGGATCACAAAAAAAATATAATTTCAAATATTTTATTTTCATTAAAAAAAAACCAAAAAGGTAGAATTAAGGAAGTTCACTCCAGAAATCCTTTTTGGCTTCCACTTGACTCGACATAAAAAAAAAACCTCCCAACTATTTGAAGGTTCATTCAAGAAAAAAGGAATCAAATTGGTCTTTCATCTTATATGCCCTTCAGGCTAATGATATTGGAAAAAGGGACAAGCTGAAGATGATTTTTCCTCGCACAAAAGCCATACTCATCACCCTTCGAACTCAGTCCAACCGTGTGTCCGTCTGCTGTTTACTTCCGCATAAAACGATAATGTCTGTGTTTATGAAGCTTCTTCTATTATTATGTAGTGCTATATATCCTTTGCCCTGCCAGCTTATACACTAAACTTACATACGTACATATCACATATGCTATTCGCCGGAAGACACTACTTGTAATAATGCGATGAAACCACTTTTGATAAACAGGATTTAAAGGTTCGTTTAAGGGTAACTGATAGAGGTATAGAATAGAGTGATATTGTATAATATAACACGTGGGTTTTGATTTTCCTTGAATAGTGATATGATATTAAAGCGAATGAAACAGGAAGAACAAAGCACGATTTGGGGAATCCGATACCTTGAATGGTCAATTATTGAGGACAATATGGAGATCTTAAGTGTTCGAGCGGAGAGGTCTATTATATGATAGGACTATTCGATTTAGATCTTAATAGCATCAGGATGATGGCATTGATGTTTATTTGATTTGAAGATTAAAATAGTTACGTGTGAGATCAAAAACATTAAAGTTCAAATCACAATTCACAAATCGTTAAATAAATGAGAATTGTTTTTTTATCATTTGAAGATTGTTTGGTAATTTTGTAATATTTCTTAGTCTTAGTCTATTCCTGATTTCTTAAAAATGAAGATAAGTGCTGATAGAAAGGAGGTCAATTGTTTCAAAATAAATTTTGTAAAGGGTGTTTTTTTTTAGAATACTTTATTTTTAAAACAATTATTTGCCTTTCTTTGAATTTAATTTCTGGCATATGGACACTGCGGCTAATCATTCTAATGCTGCGAATATTGTTGTAGAAAGCACGAAATTATGCATTCACCCAACTTTTCTTTCAACAAATCAACTATGGTACGCGATGTCTGACATTTAAAAAGCAGCTCCCAAAATCAAGGCGATTTAATTCAGGAACGAAAAAGTCACTGATCGATCAATCATGGCTCTATTCTATACAGTCTCAATTGGCTGTTTTACCCTGTGGGCAGTATCTTTTTTAACAAGTCAGGACTAATGGTTTCACCAGCTGTCAGTTGTCCTTGATGCTAGATGTTACAGTGTCACAACATGCGGGCACTTTCGTTCATTGATTTAGCCATTTATTGATCTTCATCGCTGAATGAAATTTTCTTAAAATAAAATGCACGACTGGGTCGCACGAACTTGCTCTTATGATAAGCAATTGCGTAGTGGCTGCATATATGGATGTTAAAAAAAAAATTAAATAATTTCGAAAATTCTTTTATTTTTTAAATTAGTTTAAAAATTTTCTCGGAAAAACTAAGTATGCAATAAAATTTCCAAGCTACACGTCAATCTAGGAAAAAAAAATATTGAAAATCGTTGGACCAGTTTTTTTTTAAAAAAGGTTATTTTTGAAAAACTTTTTCAAAAAATATTTTGAAATTTATTTGAGTATGCAAATATATGGCAATCTGTAGCTTACATTTGAAAAATAATTAAAAAAAAAAAATCAATGTACCCGTTTCCAACATATTTCGAAAACCAAAATTTTTTTGAAAAAATTATAAAAAATCAAAAAAAAAAGTTTTTGAAAATTTTGAAATGCCATATTAATAAAATTATGAATGACTTCCTGTGGCCAAAATTTTATTGAAATCGAATGTATAGTTTACGAGAAAATTTGATTTGAAAATACTGGTTCTATGAGAGGTACCGTTATTAGATAAATTTTGAAAAAAAATTTCGAACCAAAAGATAGATTTTCTTGCAAAAATAGCATTCTGAAAGTTTTATCAAAATCGTTAGAGCCGTTTTTGAGAAAATCAATTTTTGTCTTCAAGATTGTATGGCAGGTGCCGTTATTTTTTGACCTGGAGCAAAAATAAATAAAATGCACGACTGGGTCGCACGAACTTGCTCTAATGTGTGACAGTGGTCTAAGGGTTTGAGATTTTGATAAAAATAAATTTTTCAAAATTCTTAAATAAATACTTAAACTAATTTGAGCTGAAAAAAAAGTACGCCATTTTATTTCTTGGATAAATTTAAATTTATGAGAATAAATTTATAAAAATCTGTGGAGCGGTTTTTGAGAAAAAAAGTTTTTTTTGAAAAACTTTTTGAAAATTTTTTTAAAAAAAAATTCAAAAACGCCAGTTTATAGATATTCAGCAAATACATTTATTTAAAATGTTTAGAAAAAAATTTAATAAGAAGTTTTCAAAATAAAAATGCTTTTAAAAATACAAAAAAATATTTTTCAAAAATATTGGTACGCAATACAAATTGAGCTACCTACAGCTATATGTGTGTGAAATTTCGAAAGAATCGGTTGAGTCGTTTTCGAGTTAGTCGAAAGCAAAAAAAACGGTCCTATGGAAAGTACCGTTCTTAGCCATTTTTAAAAAAAATTTTTTCAGCCATATGATTGGTCGTACCTAAAAAGCAACAGTGATTTTTTTAAATAAAAATCGTTAGAGCCGTTTTTGAGAAAAATAAGCTTTAAAATAACGGTTGTATGGCAGGTACCGTTATTTTTTGAGCTAAAAAAAAAAATTTCAATTTCCCCTCTGTACAATATCTAAAAAAGTCTATATACCAAGTTTGAAGCAATTCGGCCCACCCGTTTGGGCTGTAGGTGTCTATACATACAGACAGACATACAGACGGACAGAATTTTTAGACCATCTTTTTTCGTCTTCGCTATCATCGTAATGTCATGTTTGATTGTTATCTCAAAACTTTTTTTTTCGACGAATGCATAACTTGCCTTATATGTAGTACCTATAATCGCAAGTAAAAATTTGAGATAACAATCACACACGACATTACGATGATGGAGAAGTCGAAAAAAGTGGGTCTGGAAATTCCGTCAGTCTGTCTGTCTGTCTGTCTGTCTGCCTGTCTGTCTGTCTGTTCGCGCCTCTGGAGGCTGAACGGGTGGGCCGATTTGCTTCAAATTTGGTATTTAGGATTTATTTGGCCGTCCCTCGGAACAATTTTACTTGCGATTATAGGTACTATAAGGCAAGTTATGCATTCGTAAAAAAAAAAACATAACATTACGATGATAGAGAAGTAAAAAAAAGTGGGTCCGACAATTCTGTCTGTCTGTCTGTCTGTATGTATGTCTGCCTGTCTGTCCGTCTGTTTATATCGGCAACTACAGTCTAAACGGCTGGACCGGTTCGCTTCAAACTTGATACAAAATATTATTATGATGTCCTACAGAGGGGTTTTTGGAATAAGCATTCTAACTCCAAATCTAACGGTACCAGCTATATGACTTTATTTGATTTTATTAAAAATTCATTTTTCTCAAAAACGGCTAATACGGTTTTGATAAAACTTTCTGAATGGTGTTTTTTGAGTAAACTTTATGTTTTGGTTGGAATTAAATTTTCAGGAAAAGTCTTGTAACGGCATCTCCCATAGGGCCAATTTTTTCATAACAGATTTCCTGGTAAGCCACTCAACGTATTTCGATGAAAACTTTAAGGTGAGAGCTGTTTTATAAACAGAATAATATTAACTCTTTGATTTTTCAAAACAAATTTTTTTCATTTTCAAAAACGGTTTTTCAAAATTTTTAAAATATATGTTTTCTAGTGTGAATTTTAAACTTCTTAGAATTTGGAATATGTTTTGGTTTTCGAAAAGTTTTTCAGAAAAAACTGTTCATCCATAATTTGGAAATATTGTACCGGCGTTAAACGATTCATGATGAATTGCCAAACCTTACTGAACAGAAATGTCAACACAGTTTGGCATTCTCAACTGTCAAAACATATAGACAACAACCATCGAAAAAAAAACACCTTTTATATATCTAAGCAAGTCTGAACCATTTCGTTAAAATCGTTTTCCACTTAGGGCCAAATAAATAAGGCCGTTAAGACCAGATCTCCGTAATTTGCATATTTAGCCAGCAACTAAAACGTAGTTTTCTTAAGAAAACTCAAAGAATGAATCACACAAGGTATAATCAAAATTTTTAGAACTGTTTAAACCAAAAAAAACTTGGCTAAAACTGATCGGCTCGTGGTATTGGAGCCACCACCCACCAATGCCATCCTTTAGGAAATACTGAAGAACTGTGCCACATAAAGTTTTAGTAATTTCGATTAAGACGTTGTCATTTGCTAACTTATGCCCATTTGAAAAAAAACTTCCAAAGCAGATGTTTGCCATTTTAGCCAAAAACAAAGAACGCAGTTTTATCAAAAACACCTTAGGTTCGTAAAATTTTGTGTTTGCTTAAAACCGTTGCAGCAGTTTTCGAGCAAATCTTAGATGAACAAAATCCGTTACTCGAAAGGCACAAGTTTGAGCCGGGCTAATACGAAATAAAAAAAAACAAACCTCGACAATAATTTTTCTTTAAATTGCTTAAGTCTGTAGAAAATCCTTCAAGCGTCCTCGACGTTAAAAATCGCCCAGACGTACATATCCGCACAGACAGACCGACGGACGGTATGGCGAAACCCATTTTGTGCGCTTTTTATCATCGTAATATCAAGTTTGACAAAAACATGGATGGTTGTCCGCACGAAACTAATACTTACCCTGCTATTGAGCAAGTCAAAATGGCTGTCAATGAAAACAGTGCTGCCAACTGAAAGACCTTACCTCTAACAAAATATCCTTTATTTATCGTGATATTATTTAAATGACTTATCGTAAACGGAACAGTGTTCTTTTTTTAAACTGCCCAGAAAGATGTCCATAATTTTGAGTGGAAATCAAACTTATTCACACTGTCTGAATGAATGTGGAGGGTCTTTTAAATCTTCTTAAACTCTGTAAGGGAACAACACATCCCCGAACATCTACTGAATTCACATTGAACATACCAAAATAAGCCTTTAAGACTCCTAAGATCCTTTCCAATTAACAAAGAAACGTCTTAAACTCTTTTATATTCATGTCATTGTGTTTCTTTAGAAATCATTTAAAATTTTCACACCACCTAAATGGCGATAAATAGAAAATTAATTTCCCTCTCAAAGTCAATTGCACAATATCATCTTATATATCCTTTTGTGAGACTAATATACATATATTTTTATGAATCTCAAAAACTCTTCTGACATTTATTTGCACTTAAATAACTCACCCAAGCTCTCAAGTGTCTGTCATGTATCACATATCGTTTGTCAATTGTAAACATACTAATACAAAAAAAAATCTAATATATGTATGTATAGGAGTATCAAGGATATGGATAGTTGTTTGCATACATGCATGTCATCAGAGATGACTCGAGTATTCTAAATCAGTGCCAGACATTCAATCCGCATTATCCTTGTTTTTTTTTTCTCTAAAATTTTCCATTTTTTCTCTCTTAGATAAGATATGAATAAAAAACAGCTGCAACATTTAGGTCAAATTTCTTGGAATTTTTTTAAGGACACCTTACAATGTTCCTTAATAATGTATTTGTATCCTTGTCATTTAAATTGCTTTTTTCATTTTTATATATGTACATATAGGAATAATGTAAGCTTTAAAAATTAATGACTTTTTTATAATTCTGGGAATGTTTTGTTTCAAATTTACTTCTATGTCCTTTTTTGGTTAACAGCAATCAATGTCCAAGCTACAAACATTTTTCCTAGAATTTTAATCTAAAATCATGGACGCAATTATATAGAATTTCAATTACAATACCAAATCCTTTGGAATAGAAAATCTTTGCTTAAAGAAACTAAAATACTGTTGGCCTTTGTCAAACGAAACTAAATTAAACATTGGTTTTACTGTCCACAACAGAATGTCCTTTGTTTTTGAGAAGATAATGGAATTCGTGAATTTTTATTGTTATCGTATTGAAATCATCAAATAGAACATAGAAAATTCAAACTTTGTAATTACATAAACGAAGTATTATGCCTGTGCACATTCAGCTCTATTTAGCGCATATTTAGCATAAAGTGCGTAAATGAAAGGTCCTTTTTTTTGAAATTATAATTTTTAACTTCCAATACAGTTTGTTGTGTGCCAAACTTAATTAACCGAGACACAATCGAAGGACGCGCTCTTCTTGACTTTAAAATTAGCCTGGAAACAAATTGACAAAATATCGTGTGGATGCTCCTCCATTTTCAATTTTTTTTTATACCCTATTCCATAGAATGGGTATATTGTATTTGGTGTGGAGTTTGTAACATAGAGAAATAATACCGTTAGGTATGGAAAAGTATATATATTCTGACTCAGAATCAAAAGCCTAGTCGATTTAGCCATGTCCGTCCGTCCGTCCGTCCGTCCGTATGTATACTCTCTAGAGGTCGCAATTTTTGAGCTAGAAAGCTGAAATTTGGTATATATAATCTTTGGTTCAAGAGTAAGGCTAAGTTTTTGAACCAGTTAATTTCGCCCACAAACACGCCCACAATCGCCATTTTTGTTGAACAACCTCAATTTGGTAAAATTAAATTATGTTTTTTGTACAGTTACGATAAAACCATAACGCTTAAATTTTGCACACGCAAGCTTTAGGTAAACCTTCCTCCAATTAAATAAAAATATTTCAGTTTGGGCGTGGCTGACGCCCATTTTTCATACAAAACCATCAATATTGTTTTTATAAAATAACAAATGTTATATTAAAGAGAAAAACATAACATTTTGTGGGTATTACTTGCACATAAACATCTTGTGTATGAAATCAATAAATTTGATTTTGGGCGTAGCTGACGCCCACTTTTCAATAGAAACTATTAAAAAATTGTTTTTGTAAATAAACGGTATTTATAATGAATCCGCAAGCCAAAATTTGGCGTCTCTTAGTAGAAACTAAATCGTTTGTGTATGAAAAGAAATTTTTGAATTTTGGGCGTGGCTTTCGCCCACTTTTCATGAAAGAACGAAAAACGTAGTTTTAAAAATTAAAGGGACTACCAATATTCAATTTAAACCTTTTTCCCTTCCGTTCGTTTTGTGAAAAATATATTTCTACATTTTCTTGTGTAAATTTTTTGAATACTGCTTGAATAATGCTTCAAATTTTTAAGACACGCCCACTTTTTAGGGGCGTTTCCGTCAAAAGTTGTATAAGGCATTAATTTTTTAACGTTTTTTAACTATCGGTCGCAGTTTTGAAGTAAAAAGATGAACACTTAGATTTATATTCCTTGGTTACGTAGCAGAGTGTGGTCCAAGAATTGTTAAAAACACCCATAATCGCTATTTCCATTCAAAATCTAATTTTTAAAAATTTAAGTTTTGTCTTGTTTTGTTCAAATCGATCTGCAAGAATAAAATTGAATGTCACTGAGCTCATACCACATACCAATTGCCTTGGCAATAAAAAGTTTTAACTTTGGGCGTGGCGCACGCCTTTTTTTATTTTGCCAGCACTAATTGAACTTCACACCACACAAAATTAATGTTATTGAATTTTTTTCTGTCTGCTAAAGAAGAATTTTGTTTCTGAAAGTGAAACATCGGCTGGCTACGGGAGGCAGACGCATACACACACAAAAATATAGGGAATAGGGTATCCAACAGTTCGTTGCAAACGTACTGTAGCTCTCGCTTATGTTTTAAATGTCACTTAAGACTTAAGACTAGAACGCAGTTCGAGTGACAAACTTTAAATCAGACATTTACGTGATGTTTGAATCTATCGTTAAATTTAAAACTCGCTACAGTTAATTTCACATGAGCAACAGTTTGACAGTCCAATTGAAAATACGGTGCTTTGAATGAATCTGAATAAAGCAACGAATTCATTCAGATTTTCTGACATTGTGTTGTTTCTTTACACGCGGTCTCCATTGGCAAGAAAACTGTCGTACCTTCTGTTCTGTCTGTTAAACTGTTCAATGGAGACCACCTCACTGTAGACAGAAAATCTGTTGAAACAGAACTGTCTGGCTTTCTGTCTAGTCTTCTCCGTGGACAGAAACTCAGACAGATTTTGACATTTCGTTTGTCAAAGTTGGGTGACAACTAAAAATAGTCAAAAAAAATTAAATTATTTGGTTATTTGTTCCGCTGCGTCTTGACTCGAAAAGAAACAATCGTGTTAATTAATTGTTATAGAAAATATGAGAGTTTGTGGAACTACAAAAGTAGTTCTTAGAGGTAAGAAGATTGACTTCAAAAAAGGAGCATGCGCTGAAATCTCCCAATTGTCATTGGTCTGTCATGACATGAATGGAAAACAGAAACAGAGAAAGTTTTCTGTCCAATGGGGACACCGTGTTACCATTTTACCTTACTGACTGTGCACAATGGTGTAGCAGCAGCAGTAGCACGCAGCAATGCCAAAGTTAAATGTATGTAAACCGTATTGCAGGGCTACAATGTGAAGTAGCAGCTGCAGCAGAGAGAGTCGCTGAAGTACAAGTCGACTCGACTTGAACTTCACGAACCTGCTGCGCTGCAAAACAACAACAAACCAAAATGGCAGACATGATTTTTGTTTAAGTTCAGTGCTACACATTGTATTCGTGTATGCTGCTTTGTGAGCTACTTTTTTTTTGACATTTACTTTGACATTGCTGCGTGCTACTGCTGCTGCTACACCATTGTGCGCAGCCAGTTAAACAGTTATGTATATTTATTCCTTATGCAATTAAGGGGCCAGTTATAGCGATCAGAAAAACCAAATCGAAAAATTGAAATTTCTGTATGTTATGAATCGATTTAAAGCACAAATACTGCACTGATCGATGGCAACCGCAACTCAGAAAAATTTGTTTGCTAATAAAAGTTTCAATGAACTAATATTCTTTGTTAAAAATGTATTTATTTATTTTTCTGATGAAATTTCATATTTCGTCCTAGCTGATTGTCATCCAATTTTTTCCTGTTCCCATGGAAGAATATCTGTCAACTGTCAGAATAGCTTTTGTGTATGATATGCAATTCTGGGTAATTTTTTTTTTTCGTGTGCGATTCAATCAGAAAATTTTTGCCAGGTTGTTTATTTCCACGCACCGTGCCGGTGCCACCAATGTCACCAGCTCACTCTCACTGATGCAACTTTGTTGCTCCATTCTACAAAGCCGAAAAAAAATACACTCCTACGTGTAGATAAACGCTTGTTTTGTGAAATGTCAAAGAGAAAATGACATCTGACATCTTTTTCTGATCGCTATAAACGCTAATTACGAAAAACTCCAGTTTTCATGCTTTTCCAGCCTCTCGGTTTGGTTTTTTTGATAGCTACATATAACTGGCTCCTAATGAACCTACATTAACAGATTTTCTTGTGATTTAATTTCCCAAAATACTTTGTACCTTCTGTGTTTTTAAACATATTTTTTTTTTTTTTTTGGTTCGTTATTTTATTTAGTTTTAATAAAATGAAGTCTGTTTTTTGAGTATTTTATGTATTTTTACATAAATTTCATTGTAGGAAAAACTGAGGGATTTTTTCAACAGCGTGTGGTTAAAAAGTGGATTTTCGGTCATCATCGACTGAAATTGTTGGTTTAAAGCCTGGCATCACTAGTAAGTGTCATTTATTACAGAGGTAACTATAAAATATGGTCAGGCATGAGCATTATGACGATGTCAATGTTGAAGTCGTTCAATTTTATTTTTTATAGTTCTTTCATCAATCCATTGGACTATAGACCATTTATAGGAGAGTTAAGAGACTGGGAGACAGAACACAGAACGGAACCCTGAGGCACACCAGTACTTATCTTTTATGAAAGAAATAATAAGAAAAGCCCATTCCGTGGAAAGATAACCCACCCAATAACAACTGAATATAGCTTCCAGGTTCTTGCAGCGGTTTCGAAGCTGAACTTTGGACAATCTGAGAATTTCTAACCGGAAACGACAGATGGTCTATGATGCGCACACGTCGAATATTGAGAAATATCCCTCTGGACTTGAAAGAAAAAATAGAATTCTTTCTTAAATTGGTCAGTCTTCAATTGTAGTCCCTGTTGGTTAAAGTCCTAACTGTTCACAATTCAATGAAAAGAACTCACATGAACATACATAATGTGCGTCAGCATCGTGGTTAGGATGAAGAGGCGGTTCATTATAGCATGAACTTTAAAGGTAGGAATAATTGGAATATTAGCTGGGCGATTTTTCTTACCAGTCAGAAAGAAGTGAAATGAGAACTCTGTCTTGCTCAGTTAGGGATCATAATCCACTATTTTCACCCATGTCTGAAACTGTAACAGTTTGTCTATTTCAAACTGCCCCTCCTACAACTTTTGTCTACATTCTAGTGCTGCTAAATTGATGAAACTTCACTACATGCTATTGGTTTACGATATAACGTTTAGGGCAAACTGCAGTCAGTAAAGGAAGGAAGATAATTCAACATTTGTTCTGCAAAATTCATTCGAGCGCTTGATGCAAAGAATTAATTTTCAGAACTTATCAACATCTCTTCCTCACTTAACTGTTCATCGGAAGATTGTTGAAATTAACACTTCAAATATGAACTTCACTCCCGGTGATTGTTCAAACGGTAGGTTTCCAACATTTACTGGGAGGTTTTCCAAGAATAAGCTTGCAACATCAACTTGCACATTGCATCCTAAAAAGTTTCAAAAATATATTTCACAGAACACTTTCTACCTTAAAATTTAGACTTAAGTGCTTCACTACCACAATGACTACGAATACTAACAACTCTTACTCATGGGCATTAAATTGAAATTTTCCAAGAGCAAAAAAAGGAGGTCCTTTTCTCTTTAAAGAAAATGCTGTTTGTTTTTATTTTGTTGTTGTGTTGTTGTTGGTGGTGGTGGTGTTTTTGTTGTGGCAAGATTTTGTTGCAAGTTTCAGCAGGAGCAGAAGAATATAGTGTGTTGGTATGTATTTGAAAAACATTAAGTGTTGGAAATACATACATAAATACATATTCTTGCCACCACTTTTAGCATTCTGGCATTCTAGCACAAGGTAAAGTAAAGTAAGAACTTGCCTTAAGGATATTCATTCACATACATACATACGTATATTATACTAGGGAGACTATTTTGTGCTCCAAGGTAATAAATCTTCTCGTGTCCCTTCAACAACAAAAACTCACACGAATTGTTTTATTCTTCACATAGATACTTGCACTTTCTCGGCAGCATGCATGCAGGGAGAAGTATTAGTATAATGGCTTTCAAAATCAACTAGAAAGGATGTAAAAGGATTCAGGTAGAGGATAAAATAATTGCATCTACTTAATGTAATCACTTTATTGACAGAATTTCAAATTGGGTGTGCTTAACATAAGTGTTAAATTACAAAATTCAAATGAAACAATAATTATTAAACTTTAAATAAACTATTTCGATATTTTATGAATAAGAAAATGGAGTTTTGTTCATAATATTTTTAACATCAAAACACCCGTACAATGCTTCAATATTTGCTATTAGCAAAGTTTGAATACTTAAGCTCATATGAAAATAAAATTAATTCTACACTACCTAAAACTAAAAAAGTAGGCGTGGTTGCAGGTTCTTAAAGTTTGTTCACGTAATATAACTTAACTTTGACGCACTATTCTTGGCCAATTTTAGTTTAGGTTATTTGTAATTTCTTCAAAAAGGCCCAACGGCCTAAGCAAACCACAGAAAAAAACATTCATGACTTACAAGCTTGTTTTAAAATGTATGTTGTGTATTTCAATGATTTTTTGTTTACTTTCTAAGCGAATTTAAAAAACATGATTTTCCTCAAAAATTCAGGAAGCTATTAAAATAATATGATTTGAGTGGATTGGTGGCTCCTCAAACCCATAGCCAGCCACCAGGGCAAAATCAGCCAAGCGAACATCTCCAAAACAAATATGTTCAAGTAGTCAATCGTGCTATTAAATCGTGCAATTGAACTAATATTTGTTTTGAAGATATTTGGTTGAATTTATTTTCCATGAAATGTGTTCCAAAGAGTACATTTAAAATTCTTTAGTGCACTACCCACAATATACAGAAGTTAGGCTGAAAAGTTCCTGTATATGTACATAGTAATTCGTTGTTTAGAATCTGTTATCACTTATCTATATATATAAAAATGAATTGGTGTCTGTTTGTACGCGCCTAACTCGGCTGAATTTCATCCAATTTGCATGGGGTTTTTTTTGTTGGGTTTGTATTAAACCAGGTAAACGAATAGCGAAGCCGAATTTTTCAAATTTCGAACGGTATTTTTTAAAAATCGTTAAAACACAAAATTGCGGAACAAATATGAATTTGATTTGAATTTGTTCTTTGTACAAGCATAACTTGGCTAAATAATATTCGATTTGCACGCGGATTTTTTTGTTGGATTTGTTTTCAACCAGGTAAACACACAACGGAGCCGGTTTTTTGTTTTTTTTTTTTTAATTTTTTTTTTCACTTGCAAAAACAAACGAGTTTCTTCTCCACCTGTGCAAGTGACCCGTTCGCCAGAACGCTGCTCTACTCGGAAATGCCTCGCTATTATATTTGGAATGCGCCGGATATGCGGATGTGTATTAAACTGATGCGCTTGGTCGTATCTAGCTGTTCATCCAAAAAATGACAACTGCTTCTATCTGAGATTGCTTTTGGTCAATGTGCCTGGTCAAACTTCGTACGAGAACCTGCGGACTGTTGATGGTATGCTGTGTGCCACATTTAGAGAAGCCTGTCAGCGGATGAATTTGTTTGCCAACGACAATCATTGGGACGCAACACTTTCTCACAAAACGTTGTATAAAGTAAAATTACCTGTTTTGGCCCCGCCACCGCAGCCATTGCGATCACTTCTGTATAAAGATAGCGGAGCCGAATTTTTCAAATTTTGGACGGTAAGTTTTAGAAATCGCTAAAACACAAAATTTTAGAACAAATATCGACAGATTATGCCTTTGTTCTTTGTACAAGCATAACTTGGCTAAATATTATCCGATTTGCATGAGGATTTTTTTGTTGGATTTGTCTTGAACCAGGTAAACACACAACGGAGCCGTTTTTTTTTTTTTTTTTTTTTTTTTTTTTTTTTTTTTTTTTTTTTTTTTTTTTAACGAGTTTCTTCTCCACATGTGCAAGTGACCCGTTCGTTATAGCTGCTCTACTCGAAAATGCTTTGCTATTATATTTGGATGTTCCCGGTCTACCACCACACAATTTACAACTCAAAGTCGGCTCTGTCATCATAATGCTGCGCAATCTGAACCAAAACTATGCAATGGAACTAAGTTTACAGTCATCCAAGTAACAATAATCAAAGGCAAGTTCAAAGGCGAAGAAGTTCTCATTCCAAGAATTCCTTTGATACCAACCGACTTGCCATTCGAGTTTAAGCGGATTCAGTTTCAAGTTCGACCCGCATTTGCCATTACAATTAACAAATCGCAAGGCCAATCGTTACAAGTGTGTGGCTTTAATCTTGAATTCCCTTGCTTTTCACATGGACAACTGTACGTGGCGTGTTCGCGTGTCGGAAAGCCATCTGCATTGTTAGTTTATGCACCGGACAACAAAACAAACAACGTTGTTTATCACAAAGCATTGCTGTGACCTAATCATTTCTGTTTAAATAAAATTAATTTTAATCAATTTAATATCAATTGTTTAATTCTTTCTTAAGAGAGGCTCGACTTTCGAAAGGGACATTTAGTCAATTTAAGGCAGAACGAAGTTCGCCGGGTCAGCTAGTTACTAATAAAAATAAATACAAATACAAATATTGTTTTAGTATCCGATCACACTAACAGGATTTCATGATGTTCTGAAAACTATGGGCACATAATGAAGATGTACACGGATACTTAAATATTTGGAATTTTATGGGGATTTCGTTCATGTGTCTGAGGAATAAAATCTAGTTTAAATTTAACTTTTATTTAAATTGTCCGATGTTGATTTTTTTGAAGTGAAACTTCCTTAGGCGCGTGGGGGTAAAATTGTAACTGATGCAGCGGAAATAAGAGTGACTTCCGTCCCCGAAAATGGAGAGAGCGATTGAGACCGATTGACAGAGCGTGAGAAAAGGCGAACGTAGCATGAAGCACATAGACATAGCCATGGAGCCAGACTAGGGAGCAAGCGAGTGAGAAAGATCGAGAGAGAGAGAGAGAGTGATATACAGCGAATGTCGCATCACGCACAGTGCCATGAGGAGAGAGAGCTGTAGGTTAGGTTAGGTTTGTTTTATAATAGCACAAACTGGTTCTGCATATCAACTGTGGGTAGGTCGATGGCCGATGGTGAAAAATAGAACGGTGGGTAGCAGGGAGGATATGCATTATGTGTGTCTTAGCAGACAAAAGTGTTTCGTATGAATCCAAATAAATAGATTGGCGGGTAGAAGAGATGTGACTTGGTGTGTGGATAAATAAGCCCTGGAAGGTTGATATGAAATGTGATGTGTATATTTAAATGTGTTAGGCGGGTAAGCGGCCTTAAGAAGCTGCACTTTTTGGTTGATGCGGTGCAAAAAAAAAATTAGTTTGCCAAATGTGTACTTTGTACACACGCACTTTTATTTTTTTGTTAAATAATTTTGTTTGTAAAATGCAAAACAAAAATAGTTAATGGCTATTTTTACACCTTGTTGGAGGGATTCCTTGGAAATTTAAGTGAAAGATAGAATTTCAAAGGCATAAGATCAGTACTAATATACTGGTTCATGCAGCGTTACCATCTTAATGTAGTAGAGTATTAGTCAGTGATAAAGCTTAAGCCAACACTCGAAACATTTCACAAACTCTACATGCAATATTTTGTCGAATGAAGAATTTCAGGAATAAGAAAAACTGCAGAGCAAATTTATCATCCAATTGTTTGACTTGCCACTTACAACACCGAATTATTTCAGAAACAGGCGAGTCTACACTTTATTATAAAGGTGGTTAAATCTTAAGAGCCGATGTTGAATGTGAACCACACCTAAACGTCAAGTTATGTTCTGCATTTTATTTGACATTTCTCAATTTCAGACTAACTCAATTTGAACCATGGAAAGATACACAAACGAGAAACGCGTTAAAGTTATTCAGGCTTATTATGAAAATGGGCAACAGTGGATGATCAATTTTTGAAGAAAATCATCTTCAGTGATGAGGCACATTTTCACTTCAGTGGATTAGTCAATAAGCAGAATTGCCGCATTTGGGCAATTGATAATCCAAAATGAGGCCGGTCAGGCAGTTACTATGAATTGTGTTCGCTATCGCGAGATAATAGCGATTTTTGTATGGCCCGAATTGGAAGATATGGATGTGGACGATATGTGGTTTCAACAGGACGGTGCCACTTGTCACATAGCTAACGAAACAATGGCTCTTTTGCGTGACAAATTCAATGGCCGTGTTATCTCATGTGGTGGCGATGTCAGTTTTCCGCCAAGATCATGTGATTTGACACCGTTAAACTTCTTTCTTTGGGGTTATTTGAAAGAAAATGTGTGCGTCGATAAGCCAGCAACAAATCAAGAGCTAAAGGATGAGATAATTCGGCACATTAACGTCATAGAACCACAATTATGCCTCAGCGTCATCGAAAATTTGGACCATCGGATGGAGGTTTGCCGCCGAGGTCGCGGCGGCCATTTGGCTGATATTTTGTTCCATACATAATTGAACCATACCAATAGTTATCATAATAAAAAGAAATGACAATCATTTCCTAAATAATTTGTGTTTTATTCAAAATTAACATACAAATTTTAAAATTCAACCACAATTTAAAAGTGCTAGACTATTCTGCGACGCGAATAGCAAACAAAATTATTTAATATGAAATAAGGATTGGTGGTGTGTGGAGAAATGGCGAAACCTTACTGATGGCATTGTATATTATACCTTATAGTATTACCACGTGAGGTGAGCCAGTTTTCCTAAACGACTAGAACTGGAAAATCTTTCATTCTTCGTAAAAAGTGCTTATATATACTTTATATCAAGTGTTAGTGATAATTGAATTAGATTAAAAATGCATTTTCAATTTTTTGTTAATTTACCATAACCGAAAATATTCATTGAGAATATAATAAACATTATTTATTTGTATCATGTTAAAATTTTTTTTTACGAGATTAATAAATTAATTTTTAGCGATCAAGAAAACTAATCAGAAAAAAATTTAAATTTAAAATTTAGTATGCTATTATTCGATTTGAAACACAAATGCTATACTGGCCGATGAATTTCATTTTTCGTACCAGCTGATTGTCATTTCGATCAAAATGGAACAAATAGTTTCACCTGTTCCGTTCCAATTTCTTCCTGTACTCCTGGAAGATTATCTGTCAAAAAATATTTTTTGTTTGCAATTCTGTCAGAAAAAATGTTCGTGTGCAACTCAATCAGAAAATTAGTGCCATTAGTGTTTATTCGCACGCACCGTGCCAACAATGTCACCAGCAACTCACAGTGTGACAATATTTTGTGTGAATAGCCATAATTCGACCAAAAATATTTTTCTTGCTCAGTCTAACTCATGCGACTTCGTTGTTCCACGAAAAGTTTATTTAGTCGTATGGTTGGCATCTTTATCGAAACTTGATAATGTCAAAATTGAAAATAGTACTACGTGTACGTCCAGATAAACGCTTGTTTTGTAAAAATGTCAAAGAGACATATATTTTCTGACATCTTTTTTCTGATTGAAAATTTAAACTTTTTCCGTATTTTCATAGACTAATCAGGAAAAAGTTTTAGTCTTCATTTAGTCTGTTTCAACTATTTCTTACTGGTAGCTACAACTGGCTCCTTAAGGATATCAAATGTTTTTTTGTAATCTCAATTAAAGAACTAACACTACCAAAGAAATAATAGTATTCAAAACGATCAAACGTTCTTACAAATGCAAACAAACTTATTTTTTGAATTTTAATTTTTTGCTGTTGCTGCAAAAATTATTGACGTTTTGTGTCTTGGGTCATTATTTTCAAATGCATGTTGGATATTTGAAAATGAAATACAAAAAACCTGATTGTCAATATTGTTGTTCTAATATTGACTTTGTTGAATACACAACCGATCGACGCTCGAATAGTTGATAACATAATAATAGTTTTCGGAGGCTGCAAAATTAGACTAAAAGCTCCCTCAACAAAACTAGAAAACGGTTTTTTTTTAAAAGCTTGTATGACATGTTTACTGTTTTTGGTGTCAAGGTTTCCCTAAGGGGCCAGTTATAGCTATCATTGTAATGCATCATTGAAACACAAGCAGTGGAACGTTTTATATTTTCACTGAGAAGTCGGTTATAGCAATCATTGACACATTACTGACAGTGGTATGCCCTGGCATTGAAATCAAAGACGACAGATGTCTATTGATTCGTCCTTAAAGACTTTTATTATTTAAATGAATATATTTTTATTTTGTTTGTCATGGACTAAAAAGTTGCATTCCAAGTTTTTGATTCTAATGACAATATCAAAATTTGACTCACAAGAAGGACACACCAAAGTTATGAAATTATTTGTCATCCTAGAGATATGTTCTTTTTAGCAGCAATTACAAATATTCATTTTAATAAGGAAGCCTTTAAGGACGAGCCAATAGAAACTTCAGATCCTTGACTTCGGGCTCGTCTTTGGGATATTCATTTTTCAAATGAATAATTTGATTGCAGCTATTAATAACATAATATGTTTAGGATTAGAAAAGGCATATCGACCAAATCCCTGCTTCAACAGAGACTAGTACAAAAAAAAATAATTAGTAATCACTAAAAGCACCACAATTGAGTTTTATTTCTCAATGGACCGCACAATCACAAATATACCACGATTAAAAATAAAATATATGTTGCTTTTTATTTTTACTAAAAATATTTTATAAAATATTCAACTACATGGAATATACAGCACAAAATAAAAAAAAATGCCGTCAGAGCTCCCAAAACATTAACAAAATAACGACCAAAACAATTTTGAGGTTAAAGTTGATCATTGAAAGAAAACGGGACAGATGAGAATAGAAAGAGAATCGAACACATTCAGCGGAACAATTAGAAATGAAGATCAGCTGTTCATTAATCGATTTCTGTCATTTAAATAATAAAATTGGATTTTAAGAGAAGTATTAATAAATATAAAGTATAGGTATATTGTTCATAAAAAAAATTCTAAAATTCATTATCTTTATTTTGATAACAATAAAACACAGTTCTGTTTGTTAAATCGTCTTAAAATCACAAATACAAATTTTCACTGATGAACTTCAATGATAGCTGTAACTGGATGAAGGCAGTTTATTTATTATTGAAATGTATCCGTGAAAATGTTGGTTCTTGATTTCAAGACTATTTAGTTAACAGAACCTGATTTTATTGGTATAAAAATAAAGCTATCAAAATATAGAATTGTTTTTAATGCAAAAAAAAAATTGATTAATTTATTTCGAGTTTAAAACATCAGAAACGATTATCAGCTGAACATTAAAATCGTTTTCTGTCAGTGAAATAATAAAAGTGAATTTTTAGGAAAATTTTTAAGTATTTTTTGCATTTCAAAAATTCTAGAATTCACTAGCTTTTATTTTGACACCAATAAACCCTAGTTCTGTTTATTAAATTATATTAAAACCAACAACTAAAAATGTGGCTTAAGCAAGATTGATACTAATTTTTAGGGTTTTCAGAGAAAATTTATTTAATTAAGGTACCAGGAATTTCGATTTTGAGAATCACGTATTCGTTACAATCAAAATAAATGGACACTTAAATATACTTCTCGAAGACCAACATAAAGAACAACTAATAAATTATTCTTAAATAAAGGAAACGGATGTTTGTCTTCCACAATTTGCTCGGCTTAGTTAAAAAATACAACAAATTATAAATTTTAAATTAAAAATACAATTGTTTCACTTTATTTCTATCACACAAATAAATTTCTGAACTTTATTGTGAAACCTGAAACCAACTGAATCAAAAATATATTCTCTTTCAAAAAATATCTCATACAAATATCCTTACAAATGAAAGATAAAATATCTACAAAATGAATACCTAACTCACCTTCAAATGCTCGTTGTTCATTCTAATCCTTCAGCAGGACAAGAGATCCTTTTCATGTAGATTTCAATGTGTATTTATGCTGATGCTCTCTTTTAATAAGTGTAACATAAACTTGAACCTAAATCATGTTTTATTATACTCATATATATGTATATATATTTTTTTGTTCGTCGTCCTTTCGTATTTTTGTATTTTAGTACACTTTACACACACGTGTGACCCAAACAAAACGATTTCATTAACTCTTCCATGCCGTTGCATAAACATCCTGACATGTTATTTACATTCTTCCATCATCCTGTTGTGTTATGTGTCGGGTGTCATATGACAGAGCATTTTTTATTTTCACTCACAAATACACACAAACACACTAAAAAAAAAAAACAGGCCTTAAGCCATTCACTTTGCACTACGAGATGGATAACGTAGTTTCCTTTTTTTGAGCCGAAAAATTTCTATCTACAACTTTGGCTTTCCTTTCCTTTTTTTTTTAGGGGTTAAATTCTCTTTTAAATTCAGTTAAATGTAGGTTATACGACCACACACAAAACGGTATTTTTTTTTCTTGCTTTAAGGACACTATCAACACCAGCGCTGACACTTCTTAATAGAGGTTTGAAATTTAAGATCAAGCATCAGAGAGGAACATAACAAAAAAAAAAAAAAAAAACAAGGAAGAAAAGGGTTACGTATACGACCGAGTGAACTCGCAAATTTTTCTTTCTTCCGACGGACTTGGGTGGACAAATTTATCTAACGGGATTGATAGCAAGAGGAAAAATAAAATCAATATCGAATGGTGTGTTTTTTGTATGCGGGTTTCAGAACAACAACATTCACAAAAAAAAATATAAAAATAAAACTCACGAACTTAATCTTCGAAATCACAATCGGATAGTCTTTAAGTATCTTTTTTTTCTTAAATCTTTAACTTTTGGGTATTTTTGTCATAATTTTCAAAGACGAATTTTCAAATTTTTTTGTATTTTTTGATTTTTTTTTTTTTTTAGAAATTTCAACAAAAGGCCCGACCCTTTTGTTATTGTGAATCCGTTTTGGGTTTTCTCTTCACGGAGACGATTTTTTGTCTTCTTCACTTCGTTATTCCTTCAAAGGACGAAACTACAACTGTACACGATAGGTTCCTGCGACAAACTGAACTGCGACGAATTATTTCTCTTCGACGTTAGCTGGTTTTTTGAAAACCCTACCTCGTTTCTCGTTTGTATAGTCATCGTTGTCTGGAACAAAAGAAAAATGAAAATAAGTTGGAAAGTCTGTATATCATGGTATAGGGCTAGTGTGCCATGCCGGTTTAATAAGATACAATTGGATGTATACGGCACCACTCGACTCTTCAACCCCTAGCATTGTGTGTTATTATGGAAACAGTATATACGGTAATAGAGTGGGTCTGGGTAAAGGGGTAGAAGAGTAAAAATACGAATACATAAGACCTCGCAGACGCAGTTCAGAGACCTAGTTTTTAGAAAGAATTTTGTATACTACGAGTACTCGTATCTGCTACCAGTACCAGAATTGTGTGTCTGATGGGGAAATTGGTAAGGAGTCATGCGCATTTAGCCGGTCACATTGTTTTGTTATTGTTTTGGGGGGGTATACTGTTTTTTGAAATTTATCTATGGGAACTGTTTGTTTACGTTTTGGTATATCAACCACGTGGTGGCGTTGTGGGTGATGAGGTTATGTACAAAACAGAAAAGGAAACTATACAATCAATTGTACAAGTAAGGTTTGTAAATAAACAAAACTCATATTTTAAAGATGGGAATTAAAAATTGATGCAATTATTTAAATAATCTTACAGTCACCCTCGACGATTTATACAGACGACAGACCTATTGAGTTAAATACTCTACTCACCAACTTCCATGCATTCCAACAGAACAACAAATAAAATAGAATAGACGCAAGAGAAAATCAATTCTATGGATTTTTTTTTTGTCTTTATAATTCACATTTTGTTCTGATGGAAATATCCATAAAGAGTAATCTAATTTACAACGAAATGAACTACACCACCACTTAACTTAAAATATAAGTACCAATATAATGACAATTTTTAATTAATGTATTATAAAAACGACAATGTATAGTTAGGCCCCTAATGTGCCGACAAATATTTTTAAAAATCATAAGTAAAACAGAATAAGAATCAATTGTAAATATTATACTGTTCAATAAATTTGTTGCGAAGTGAACTCACAGGAGAACATCACGAATTTGTGGAAATACTACTTGAATTTGGGCCTCAAAATAAATAGTGATAAGATGGGCATCTGTAACCAGCAATAGAGGACGAAGAAGGTTTGCAACGAGATGCCAAAACATCAGCATTCAGCTACTGGACAGATCCGTAGTGCAAGCAATAATAATAATTAAGTATTGGCCGAATAAGTTTAAAAATAAGGAATTATCCCTATTGACGACCACATGCTCCAGTTATCCAGCCGGATTCTAGGAAACCTGAAAGTACACCCGAATTCGGAAGTACAGCAACTTCTACAAGGACTCATCGAACCTCAGGACAGATACCTTAGCGTGAGAGCCATCACAGACGACCGCTACAGAAGCATAAACTACAACGAAGGAAACCCATTTTACGGCAAGAACAGTGGACATTATGGGGGCTAATCCCTTTACTAATTCTTTTAAAACAAATACTTATACTTATAAATTATCCAGTTATATTTTTATAGAATATAAAAATTAATTTAAACATGTAAAAGATTAAGGCGACAAGCATATACATTTTGTAAAACAACACCATTTTCTCTAATTCTATCGAGCAAAACAACAATATAAAGTAAAAACAAAACTCCAAGCCAAGTCTAGACACCTCTATAGCTCCAAGAAATGAACATCCATAAAGAGAAAGCTTCACCGATACCTGACGTCATCATCAGCAAACTTTTTGAGGTAAAAACAACCGTTGATAAAATTGAAGACTTTGCCAATCACTTCTAACGAAATTTCACACCCAGTCCTTTAACTTAAAACAACTAACCTACAAAATATATGGCCTCATGTGGAGGTAAGTGAAGTAACCCAACGAGATATCGACTGTACAAGCCAAAATTAAAGACAAAGAAGTCAACTGGACCGGATGATATATCTGACTACGTTCTGTAGGTACAGCTTCGGAAGCGGTGATGACACTTCTCAGAATCATCATAAATAATTGCTTCTTCGTATTACTTTTGAATTGAAAATAGCTTAACAAGCTATTGGCTGGTTGCTAACTACAGACCAAAATCGCTCTTCACCAACATCAGCAGGTTTCTTGAAGATGTTTTACTATGCATCAGACTCACAAATTACTACAACGAACGCAACATAGTTCCCTAATTCCCTTCATGCAGTTTGGCTTTTCATATCGCATTCAACACTGCAGCTATTACTAAAGTTCCAATTCCTTAATGCTCAATAGTCAGAGTGTTAACGTTGAATGCTCTATATACGTTGAGAAAGTATTCAGCAGCGTATAGACGAAAGCCCTTATCCAAAAACTTCCTTTATTTAGACTACTCTTGTCATTTCCAAAAATCGCATTTTCAAACAGCTTGGACTATTCCCCCGTAGCTTGATGACATTGTACCAATCTGTGAGAACCTTCTTCTTGTGGACGAATCCTTCACCTTCCCTTCATGGATATTGCAATTCATAGGAGCTCGGAGATTCAGAGCCAACATTATCAGACTTTTCGAATTTTACAAGAAACGAAGAATCCGGATACAAATAGCTGCTAAGTCCTTAAAGATGCCCATTTTCGACAATAAAATCAGTCGTTTATTAGATTATTGCAAGAACTTAGTTCTGAAGCTACCTGGCGGATTGACTATTACAGCCAGTAACTTTAAGATCATTTTCATCGGTTTTAAAAAATCACACACTCAAAGACTGTGCTTAAGGGATTGGACTAAGTCTCCCAAAAAAAAACGGCATGAAAAGTAAAAAAGCAGTCACTCAAACCAGTATTCAGAAACAGTATACATGTGTGGTATACCAGCTCGAAGACAGCTATGCTGAAGCTCAAAATCTTGAATTAATGTTCTTGAGATCAAATGCACCGGACTAATATTTGATTGACAGCGGCGCAAGCAAAAATCATGCACCCGACATAATTTCTCTAAGAATCCACACAGAAACTTTTTTGAACACCGCAACATGCTGATAAGAAGGATGACTTCAAATACACGACATCCCGAACCAAGGTACCTCATCAGTTCCGTTGAAATAACTTGATAGTATCACAACTGAGATACAATCTTCTTCAACGCTCACACGTAGCCAGCTTATCACTAATCCCCCAAATTACACCAATCCAATGACTTTTCGGTTTATATTTTATAATTCAAACGAAACCTTTTCCTGCGAAACACACTGTCTTGTACATGACTTTATCCATACTATCAAGAGTTTGGTGTGCCTATGTGGTTGCGCAGTTTGTATAGCCTGAAAATATGGGCCATCATTTTTTATATCTATTTTGCGCTATATACTTGTCTAGTGTCATCTTCCCCATTCTCATTTGCGTTTCAATCAGCAGCCCGATAGCCCGATTATTATTGAGTGCGACTTAGCCCTCTTTATCCACTAACGTAAACAATAACAGTTATATCTCTCTTTCGTCGTGTCGTTGAAAATGAAAAATATTCTCTTCTAAAGGATTCCCAGTTTAAGAGAAGAGTCCTAATGAGGATGACAAAACAGAATATAAAATTCACTCTAAGGATTCATTTTCAATCATTATATCGATTTTCATAGCGAGGAATCTGCTTTCTGCTGCAGGAAAAGGGATACCCAAGTTGAATGACACTAGTTTCGTAACGGTATTATGCGTGTATCAGCACTCTGCAATGAACTTACATATCTCCCATAGTATCTGTATCTGTGTATCTGTTTCTGTTATCCTTTTGTATCTGTTTGTGTTCGTGTTGGAATTTTTAGGTCAGTTTCTTACTCGCTCGTCAAAGTGCAAACAAGCCCTGAGAAACTTTCGTCTATCATAATAATGACATGATTGTGCAGAAGAGAAATGGATTTAAAGAAATTTACAAATATGTGTTGAGAGTCCTTTTATCCTTTAGTCTTTTTTTTTATCTTGTGCACAAAATAAGGACTCAATAAGACCTATATGTGTATTATTTTAATTTTCTTTTGATCAATCAAATCGCCTTCCGTTGCCTGATATGGTCCTTGTATATGGCTTTGACTTAAAATCGATATTCCTTGTAAATTAAGGACATGATGGAAACAAAACAGAAAAAAAATAATAAGAACTTACATGATAAACTTTTATTTTTGAAAGGATATCTACTTTAGTTGGGGATTCAGGCATTTAATTAGACAGTTGTCTCATGTCTTTTGACATTGGGTTTCGAGCACTTGCTTCTTGATTTGGGTCGAGTGCTGTTTAAACAATTATGTCTGCTATGGTTTTTGAGGGTTTTCTTCGTATAAGAAAAAAAACTGAAAAAAAATCTGACAGCTTACAATGCCGTTGAAAACATAGTCCTCAGGCAATGAAGATATTTTTGTGTTAACATCAGAGTCATGGGCTAAAGTGGAGCTGATGGTTTCATATTTTATGTTGGATATTGGAAGGATTTTAAAAATTTCCTAGGGTGTCTCAAGTGAGTTTTAAAACAGACGTTGAAATTTTTAAATGGCATCTGTCAGGAATTCCGAAAGTAATCGGCGGATCCAGCATTTTAAGGAATAGACTATGTCTTAAGTTTTTGAAAAATATGTGTTCTAATGATTTAAAGGATGTTATTAATAGAATAAGCTTTTCTCGTTACTCTTAAATGCCAACACAATTGATTGAACTGAGACCTTGACTTTCTAGAAAGAAAATAATGACATTAAAATTTAATATAAGAGTTTAAGTCTGCATGTGTGACAGCTGACAGGTAAAAGAATACCTCATTTTCAAAACGGCGTTGTGGTCATTTTAATTGTGGCTTTTATATATTTTGTGGGAGTAATATGATTTGTGTCATTATGAAATAATTCAATATAACTTTGTGTAAAATCTGGAACACACTGCAGTAATTTGATGTCATTTATGTGACGTAACAAGAGCAACAATTTGAAGTTATACTGCAGCACCCTGTTCCAGATATATATGACAACATTTTAGCGAACGATATAAGATCATCTGTGAATGTTGTAAATACTGTTGGCCCTCGACTGGATCATTTGTTTGCCTTATGTAAGACCAAGGCTCCAATAAGGGCGTTCCCAACCCTGCCTTGGCAGTGAAGGTCCTTTAACACAGATTATGCGCCAACATACTCGTATAAGGTACACATATCCAAGCTCTTATATAAATTTTATTGTCAAACCTAAAAAATTATTTAGTCATCTATTTCCATAAGAAAATTTGCTGTTTTTACCAATTCACTAATCTTCAATGCAAATGATAGGTACTATGATAGCCATTTTGTAAGCAAAAATAAATAGTTTAAATATAACTTCCAACTTTGTCTTCTGCGCCTGGATAGCTCTTCCCATGAATGTCCATTTCAGATGAAGAACTTGGTAGGAAATGGAGAAACAAGGCAATTTGATTTAGCAACATCTCTGTTTCACTGTTTTGGGCTATGAGCTTTAGATCAATTCCTTGTTGAAAATAATTGAGTTAGTAGTCGATTGGAATTTCGTAAGCAAGCATAGCGGTTCATTATGGATTAATCAAGTGTGTTCTTACACAAACAATGGCCGACCTTCCACAATATTTGAAAATCATTTCGCAATTAATCATTCTTTTTTTGTCTTTTGACTCTTGCATTGTATATATAATCTATAGTACTCTTAATAAGCGGAACGTTAGGTGCGCCATCTATAGACTAAGTTCACAAGCACTTGATTCTTGGACTGGTTTTTGTCTAGATTGCCATGGGAAGCAAAAACAACAATAGAACACATTTGATGTGAAGTAGATAAGACAACTAGCGCCGCCATTGACAAAGTTCAAAAACAGAAAAACACGTTTCATAAAATTACTATAAAAATATATATACCAATGACTCTTGTTAAATAACTCACTCTCGTCACTTAATATGCCCCTCCAGCCAACTTGATTTGATCTCTGGTCTTTCATCCCCAATTGCGCACTCCAAGAACCAAGTTGCTCCTTCAATTGTGGTCCATATTATGGCTTCTGAATACGTCTTGTATGGCTTTGAAAATCTAATGATGATAAATTGACGCCCATTTCGTTGACATAGCTCAGCAGTCCCATCAATTGAACTCGAACGTTTCTGACGAAGCTAAAACCAAAGTCTCTTAATTGTGTGTGTATTCTTTGCCAGACATTGATTTCTTAGTCTAAGCAAGCAAGACCGAAAACTTTTGTACAGTCCTGCTTGCTGCTGACTCCATTGCAAAAAGGTGCCAGTTTCTGCTCTAGAGATTCTTCTAGAAAGGAAGAGCTCCACGACAATAAACGAGTGCCCTAGTGCCGGTCAGCGATCCACTGCGACCAACAGCGAAGTGGAAAGCGGACAAAAAATGGTTGAGCAAGGCTCGGTCTATGGTGCTCCTTATAAAAGGAGTAGCCACGACAAAAAACGGGTAGTTCCAAACTAGGTTTATAGAGAAGCTTACAAGAGCAGCAACCCCACGACAATAAACGGTGGTCTGCAGAGATTCCTCTAGAAAGGAAGAGCTCCACAACAATAAACGAGTGACCTTATGCCGTTCAGCGAACTACAGCTGAAAAAAAAACATTTGCTTCAAAACTTGGTGAGGCTTCTGTTGATCTTGGTATTCCCCGCAGCGTACCTTCGGTTGAAAACTCTAATCCCCGTATTCTATTTGCAATAGAACGTTCTACCAATGGCTGGGAGCACGGTTGCCGTTTTGGTAGAATTCTACCAAATTTGGTAGATTTTAATTGCTCTGGTAGGTTGGTAGATTCATGTTTAATTTGGTAGATTTTAGTCCCTTCGACTTTCGAATGCAAATGTTTATGAAAATATTAACAAACCTGCCCTAAATTTACTTTTCAAATTAGATTATTTTAAACAATCAAATGTAAACGTGGTCTTAAATGTTATAAAAATATTTTGTGATACATAATAATAAATGAAAAGACTTATTTTTGTTATTTTAAGTAAATGAACAGACTTTATTTTAGTTTTGTTTTTCTTTTATTACTTATTTTTACGTGCTTAATAGGGCAAGTATTGGTTTCGTGCAGGAAAAAAAATCGAGGTTTTATCATATCGATGATAGTGAAGCCCAAAAAAGTGGTTTTCGCCATACCGTCCGTCGGTCTGTCTGTGCGTCTGTGCGGATGAGCGCTTTTTCACGTCATGCTACAGCCTAAACCGCTTGACGGATTTTCTTCAAACTTGATATATAGTAGTTTGAAGGAAAACGGTTGTCGATGTTTTTTTTATTTCGTTTTAGCCCGGCTCAAACTGGTACCTTTCAAGTAACGGTTTTTTTCAATTTGGATTTTCTCGAAAACGGCTCTAACGATTTTGATTAAACTTTGTGCGTTATATTCTTTTAGTGTTTTTAAGAGAACTGCGTTTTCAGTTTTTGGCTAAATATGCAAATAACGGAGATCTGCTCTTAACGGCTTTTTTTCAAATGGCCATAAGTTGTCAACGGTTGCATCGAATTCACTTAAACCTTGTTTGGTATAGTTTCTTTCATCTTGCTATCAGATGGCATGGTTTTTTTTTCATTTTCTTTGTTTTAAATGGTGGCTCCTATACAAAGAGCCATTTGATTTTGGCCAATTTTTTCGTTTTTTCTAATTTACTCAAAAAAGGCTCCCCCCATTTTTATGAAACTTTTTATATAACATATATAGAATACTCCAAAGTAAACTGCATTTTTAGTTTTTGGCTACACATGATAATAGCGGAAATTGGTAATATCAGTTTTATGAATTTGGCCATAAGCGGAAATTTATATCATTTATATCACCCAAAAGACGACATCTAAATTTGATATACTAAAGGTTACTTAACGTTAGCTCCCGTATATCGAGTTTTCCAGTTTTATCCAATTTTTTTAGTTTTTACCAATTTTTTCAAAAATGAGTTGTTCTTATTGATCGAAAAGTTTGTTTTCGTCGTACTTTTGCACCCACAGAGCAAGTACGTGCGACCCAGTCGTGCATTTTATTTTGTTACTATTATAATATTATTTAATGTAAATGAAGAGACTTTATTTTTATATTTTTAAGTACGTTTTTCGTTATTTATGAGATTAATTTATGTTTTTGGATTACATTTTTCGTTATTTAAATACAATTTTTATTTATGGTTGTTATTATTACTTTTATTATTATTATTAATGTTTTAAATATTATTATATAATTTATTGAAGAGATATTTTAATTGAAATTTTAATTTTATCTAAAATAAATGTGATGTTTTATAAAATTGAACTTTGGTAGATTTTTCTTTGAATTGGTAGATTTTGGAAAATTTTGTGGTAGAATTTTTTTTCGGAGAACGGCAACCGTGGCTGGGAGGTCGAGTCTGATTTACCATGGAAATTTCACTCCTACTTATGGAATTTCACTGAAAGGAGAGACTGTGAATTATAAAGTCAAAAGTTAAAAATACTTGCAAATGTGGAAATCTTTTTGTCTGATGAATTAATTTGACTGCTCTTCTGGTTTAGGTATTCGGAAGTGGTCGGCAGTCCAAATCAGCGGTGCGGGGTAGATGGGTAGTTTGAATTGCCTTAATAGAATGCAGTGTTGGCGTTGCGTCATGTGATGGTGATTCTATTATTCATTATATGAATAATTGTATGGAATCTTCGTATCGTTCGGTACCGGTGGTGGAATGTATTGTGGCGGTCAGTGGCGGCGGGCGGTCGGTGGTGGTTATTATTTGGCTCTAGCCTCACTGGCGGTCGGAAATCAAAGGGGGCGGCCTAAAATGTGTAACTTCCTTACATAATGAGCACACTCAAAAAACCTGTGTTCCGTACAACCATTTCCATTGCAATGTTGAAACAGCTGTATGCCTATGCGCCACTTTTACTAAGCCTTCTGAGAGGACTTCTAAAACTGATAGAAGCACGTGTAGTTAATCTATATTAAAAATATCGCAAGTACTTTAAAATCGTTCAACTGGTTGTGGGTATTGATGTTATTTTTTTATGTTCTCCATGATGTGGAATCAAAATTAAAGATGGATCAGTCGGCTCAAAACGTCCACACAAAGCCCTGGACAGGATTTTATAGGCGATATTGCAGACTTATAGGTAGCTGTGACACACTGCTGGTATTGATACTTGGGTTTTCATCGTAGTATACCAATCTTTTTAATGACAGCAGCGCCATTCTTCTTAAGTGAATTTCGGAGAACTTAAATTATTTGCTGCTTTAACAGCGACCCTCTGAAATCATTTGTTGTGGTTTGCTTGTAAACAATAGAGAAGCCTGTCAACGCAAATTATCGGCGCCATCGGTCATACTTCCCTTCTAAAATATTCCGCAGATAAGTATGTATATGTATATTTTTCTAACCAGGTGTCCAGCGTGCTTAAAAGATCCACTTTAAACCTACTGATCTCATGATATAACTACACAAGATAGTTATGTTTAATCATTTTCACTAACACTTTTATAATTTTAAAGTTTTCACGCACTTTTCACTTTTTTTAATAATATTTTTTAACAAAAAACACAACTTTAAGACAAGGTTTGAAAACAAAACTTGAATTGCTGTGATTTCACACGCACCGAATGAGAAGTGTCAAACTCGTGAGTGTCGATGACGTATATGTAGGTGCGCAGTACTAGAGAAAAAAAATGCTGACGGCGCTATCTGTTTAGTTGTATCATTATCATATATGTATTGATCTCAATTGTGGTGTGGCTGCAACTCTTGGTTGCGAAGATTCGGTGGCTTTTTGTTGGTATCTTGGATGTCAGCACAATAAAGCAACTTTTTACAGCTTAACATGGACTGCTTATCTATTTCAGTGTTTCCATCAGCATCCTGGCAGGGTCCAGGGTAGAAGAAGATTCGCAGCTATATTCTGCTCAAGTTTTGTCTCGACTCCATAATTCTTATTGTTCGTGATATTGTTTCTTCCTCCTCAACAAGAAGTGTTTTTCTTCCTTTCTTCACTCAACGAAGAACTTAAGGGGTTTTTCTTATGTTGTTGTGAAAGCCCCATCTGCCATTCTAAAAGCTTGTTGACAGATTGCATCGAATAGTGAAATTTGTATGAACTCTATATTCTAAAGAAACGAAAGGATCTCTATTCCAGCGGAGAGTAAAGCATCTAGGGGATAGTAAGGAGTATATCGCCCATGTGCCAACATCATTTTTAAATTCTATTTCATTGCGTCCACTAAGTTCCTGGAAATTTACAATAATTTTCAACTGAAATTTTGGACTTGCCTTGCTCCTTTGATACCTTGATTTGTTCATTTCATTTTTCCTCATCCCCTTTCACTTTTTAAATTGCCTTATAAATTCAATTTGACTCGTCGCTTTTTCTTTTTGACAAAAAGTCAACCTAATGAATATTTTCTTTCATCTTGCCATTCATAGATACACAACTGATAAATGTTAACAACTACGCAAAAAATTTTAACAACCATCTCCATCTTTTAAAATTGAAAAAATATGTAAGCTTATGCCTCAAAAGTATGTGTTTGATTGCCTCTTGACTTTGAGTGTTTTTTGGGTGTAATTTACCTTAAAAATGTCCAAATAAATTCCCCTCAAAGACATATTGTGTGTAAACACTTCCGAGTAATATTTTTATTTTTTTATTTATTTTGCTCATCAGATTCCAGATAAACCATTTCCATATATTCCTCTTACTCATGTTAGACTAAAAAAATAAAAGGAAAAAAAAAAACATTTTATTTCAAAAGTAAACAAAAAATATACGCTAAAATAAGTCGTGACTCTCATACGAGTAAACTACACTCGAAAGATACTTCACCTTAAAAGATATCGAAAGTGAGAGTTGAGTTTTTAGTTCGCCGACTGACTATCTGTGCGGTTTGGCAGAAATTAAGATAAATTTCTTGCAAACTTTTTTTTCCCCCACCGTAAAAGTGTTGTGGTGAAAATGAGTTGTTCCAATTTCCAAAATTGCTGAATTTGTTAATAAAGTTGATTATGAGTTCTTATCTATCAATATACCTATACCCCCTAAAAAATAGAATTGTCGTAGTAAAAAACTATAAGCTACGAAGTTGATAAGATATCCGCGATTTCCCAAATAAATCAAACACACCACCTGCAAATATTGGATTCTAATAAAATTCAAAGACCAGTGGGGAACCGATTGCCGACGCCCTTAGTTTTTTTTCGGTTTTTACTCCGCGGTTGTTTTGAGATTTATTTAGTTTTTGAAATAAATGTTTTGTGTTGTGTTTTTTTAAGACTCAAATATGGATGATCCAATAGTTAGACGGCGGAATGTAACGCCAACGTCTGATCAACACAATACCGATCCGTTGCTAATGCATGCTTTTAACTATGAAGAGGTAATTAAGTGTTCTTTTTTCTTGTATCAAATGGACTTTGAACTTTTACAATTCGTTACGTGCCTAGATCGATTAAAAAAATATTTGTTACTATATGAGATATAAAGTTGGTGTTGTTGAAATGTTGTCACAATATGATAAACAATTTGAACGATGAGGTTTCCAAAAATGGCCTTGACTTTAATGATTTGTTTTTGAAATTTGATTAGTGTTTGAATTTAATAAAATAAAATGCCAAATAAATAAGTTAAATCGAACTCGATTCTAAGATCCCGTCGCTTAAAAATTGCCTTATTTTCAAGGCATGTCTACAAAATTGGATTTCCACTTTTTTTTTTAATTACTGCATTACCCTACTTAAATTTTTATAAATAACTTCATATTTCGAATTAAGTTGCCATTAAGCTCAACGCATTTTTCATATCAACATACAGGCAAGCTGATGCATTTCCTCCTTGAATAATTTTCGCCACACTTCGGTCAGTCGTTTCTTCAATTCAAAACGGCCGACTTTATTTTGTCGTGATCTTCATGACGCCTGCCTCCTAAAATTGGCTTCAGTTTGGTAAACAAAAAAAGTAGTATTCAGAAGGCACACATTCTATAGCTAGACTGTACCGTGGATGTTGAAATACGTACTACACAAAGCTTCGTTGTCAGACGAGCGGTAATGGGACGATCATTTACCCACTTAAGGTGATGCAGATCGTCCATTGTGAACCCTGTGCTCAACCAACATGCCTCGCACGCTTGTCGTCCGCCACTTTTTGATCTTACGACCTTAGATGTGGTCTTTTTGTACTGCGTTGGTCCTCAGGGTTTGAATTGAACTCGGCGGGCATTTTCTTCCATAGGCTCCACATGCCATATAGCATTCTATGCCTCTGTATTTTCTACTTTTTGAATGTCCCTATATAACTCGTATTCATAATTCATCATCAAATCTTCTACTTTACACTCCATTGTGGATTAGGGTCTTGTACATATAGTGTCTCCTTGGTCCTCTAAAAGGTGGTTTTACTGCTGAGATTTCTTCTAAGCCCAAGGCAACAGCGATAGTCAAGAGTGATTCTTCGACTGATCTCTTCACTGATATTATTTTGAGAGGTTATAGTGGAACAAAGTCCTTGACTCGTTCGAAGTTATATCTGTCCATTGTGTTGTTTTGACCAAATCTACCGTGAGAATACATATACAATTTGTTTTATCTACATTAACAACCAAACTTATCCTCGCGGCTGGAGACTAGCTGTATAAAAATCTAAAATCTTTCTTGTAAAGAAAACGAAAAAATTAAATTATTCATCTCGACATCAGTGCGACCTACCGGATCCAACTTCAACTAAGAACAATTCAGATGAAACCATAAATACAAGTCAAATTGAAATTGGTCAAGTCGATTAGGGAAGAGTAGAATGACAAACACACTCACGCCGTGAGTCATTGAAAGTATTCAACAGATTCATGAAGCATACCAATGTTGATTCTCCTGTCAAAGTGAAAAAAAGATTTCGAAATGACTTTTCATAAGGTGAACTTTGACTACCCATTACATTCTTCTTCTGTGTCATCATTATTGGTAAAATATTCACCACACAACATATGATAATATCGTCTCTTTCAATATAAAATTTTTGTCGAAAATTCGATAGAAACATTTTCAGTACCTACTGTTTGAATGATAGATATTGTCTATTAAACTAAGCTTATGCCCGATAAGTACCTACCACTAGCTCTGAGGCTCTCGGAAAGAGTTAAAATTTGGCAAACATTGATTTATTTTATCTTGAACTTCGCTGACTCAATAAGATTTTATCAATAAAGACGCCCAGTTTAAGATAAGACACTATGTTAGCTCATTTAACTATGATAAGAGTATGTCCACTTCCGTTAGGCAGAAAAACAGTGTCTTGTGAAGGTAAAGTTGTTTTTAGGATGCTTTTGCATTAAATCATGTTAGGTTTAAAAACTTTCGGAAATGTATTAGGTACTGGTTGTGGTGAAGCTCGCATCTAGGTTGTCAAAAGACCTTAGTTTGTGCCTTAATTTTAATCGTGCAAACTAAGATCAGAGCTTTAAAAAAAAGCTTGATAAAGCTTTCTGAATTTTTGTGCTCAACTTGAAGTCATCAAAAGTTAGAGCAAAGTTCAGGGGTTAGGAATTTGTAATATTTGACTGATTTAGTATCAGTTGTACAATTGTTAAATTCTTGATCCGTGTGTCAACTTTATTTAATCCACCGAAATCGGTGGGTTAACTCTTGAACCACTACCTTACCATTATTTATGCAAACACGAACAGAGGTAAATCGTTTTTAAATTTTGATCAGAGGATGAACCAAGATTGTACAACTGGGCCTTAAGGAATTATTTTTTCCTATAAGTAGATGCACTTTCATTGACGAATATAAAATAATTCTTTTAAATTCTACGTAAAAGCTCAATTTTGTATTGGATAGCAATTTTGTTTGGGATGATGTTCTCGTCGGAAATTGGTTTATCAGTTGTCCATCAAAGCATGACTGCTTTCCACACATTCTTAAAAAACAAAGCCCTGCCTTGTTGATGTAGGTATCTTTCCCATAGGTATTTTTTGGCGCTACCAATTTGATGGAAAAGTCCAGGTCCAAAGGTAGAACCTTAAGTGTAATTTAAGTAACCACAGTTGCTGTGAGAGCCATTGACTAGTTAAGTTACTTAATCTAATTATCAATTCATAACTTCTAATTGAGTAAAGGGTGTTGCTTAGGCATAGAACTATAAAATGAAACAGACTTAATTATTGCCATAAAAATGTGTTGAATCCCACGGTCTTGGAGGCCAATTCACATTATAAAACGCGAAGTTATATGCGCTCACCATTCATTGTCTAAAACAAATTATTTGTGGCACACGCTGTGTTACATGTTGTGCCATCTTGTTGAAACCACAGCTTTCCCACATCAAGGCCATTGAATTCAGGAACGAAAAAGTTATTGATAAAGGCTTTATAATGGTCTGCATTGACTGTAACATTCTGTCCGCAATCGTTTTTAAAGAAGTAAGGGCAAATGATTCTACCAGCCAATAGAGCACAACAAACTGTATACTTTTCTGAGAGTTATGGCACCTCAGCAATGACTTGAAGATTATCTACACTACTTGCTTTTTGACGCTTCAACTAGAAATGAGCTTAATCGCTGAAAATAATTTCGACCATTTCGCGCACTACGCTATGATTTTCAGCAACAAAAATATCTTTTTCGAAACGAATCTGTTAAGTTTGCCTGGAGTTCAGGCGTCAGTCGATTCATGATGAAATGGCAAACCAATCTAAAGATAAATCACATGGCATATGTCAATGAAAACAGTGCAGCCAACTTAAAGTGTTATACCTCTGAAAAAAAAAAAAATATTGTACAAGTGTCAGTTAAATCGGGCGAGTCATTTTTTTGTGCGCTGTTTGTACATTTCAGAAACAAGATGAAAAATTTTAAGAAATAGCCTGTGAATAAAATTTCTGGTTGAACTTAAAACATTGAGTGCTCTTATTTTAATTCAGTACTTCCCCCTTAAATTGTCGAAAAAAATTCAAACTTTTGGGAAGCACACGTTCTCAAATTAATTGCCTAAATTAAAAACCCAAATAATTGTTGATGAAACTTATTGATAAAAGCATACAGATTGTTGTATTGTTAAACGTTTTATTTCAATTTTTTTTTTTTTTAATTAAGAAACGGAAGACAAAAGAGCCTGTCACTTGATTACAAGATACGATCAATGGAGTCGAAGATTTGTGGGCCTTAATTCAGATATTTTTGTTTAATAATATTTTCTTCTGAGTTGAAAATGGTAAGAGCATACCATATATTCACATCGGATTAATTATTTTCCTTCAGCTTATACAGAAATGAAACTCGGTGTATTAAATTGCTTATTTTTGATATTGTTTAGTGTGTCTGGGTGTAAAATGTATCTTCAAAAACGATTGGGAGAAATCCACAAAGCTTTCCTTTATTAAGCAGCGTTTATCGTTTATATTTTGATTAAGAAATAAATTATTTATGTTGACTAACGAATACATAAAGTGATAAGTATTCATTATTTAAACTGCAGCAAAAAACCGCATAGATTGTGAAACTTGATAAAAACTCCGATAAGTCCGGATACTATTAGTTTTTAGTTTGATTTATAACAGTTATAGCTTTTTAATATAAACATTTGATTAAAAAAAAAAACTACTCTTTTTGCAGAAAAACGAACATTCCTACTTTAAATTCATAATAACCAAAAACAAAATCAACGCCTATTGGGCCCCAATATTCTTCGCCTTTTGGATACTCCTTTACTACTGCATCGCAATACCAGCCTTCCATCATCTTCCAAAGCCAATTAACATCAAAGATGAATCCAAATATTCAGATCGATTTATTGCCGAACGTGCTGAGGTTAATTTGAAACGCCTTGTTGATATTGGTCCTCGTGTTGTTGGCAGCAAAGCTAATGAACAAGTAACCATAAATTTCTTCCTCGATGCCATACGAAAAGTTAGACAAGAAGCCCATCCTCACATTGATATAGAATTGGATGTTCAAGTTGCATCGGGTAGCTATATTCATTGGGAAATGGTTAACATGTATCAAGGAATTCAAAATGTGGTTGTCAAAGTTGGAGCGAAGAATTCAAACAGCACGTCGTATTTGTTGGTCAATAGTCATTATGATTCGGTTCCAGGAGGACCTGGTATGTTTTTGAGAGTATACTCGTACTTTGTGGAGTTTATGGATGAGTTGCTTTTGCTTAATAATATAGTGGTTTCTTCTGGTAGGTGCTGGTGATGATGGTACAATGGTTGCAGTCATGTTGGAGGTCATCAGAGTTATATCGAAGGCAAAACCATTGAAGAATCCTGTTCTGTTTCTTTTCAATGGAGCGGAGGAGAACCCATTGCAAGCTTCACACGCCTTTATTACACAGCACAAGTGGGCGAAATATATCAAGTGAGTGTACTATTTATTTGTTTCTTTTAGGAACATTTTTACCCCTCTTTTTGTCCTCAATGGCTTACCTAGTGGTTTCATAAAATATGTTTGTAGAATTTATGAAAATTGCACTTTGAATACCTTTGCATACATACAACGAAGTCAAAATCAGAGAAGCTATTCGCGAGAAAGTTGATACAAAAATAAAGCAAGTGTCCTTCTAGTACGTACCCTGAAAAAAAAAATTAGGTAGAACCAGGGACTGACCTCAGAACCATTGGCGTAGCAGTCCGACAAACTAACCACTACGAAAAGGCCGAAAGTCCCAAAAAACTTCAATAAAAATGTTCATTCCTGATCGTGGGAACATCCATTGTAGATGATCTCGTTGACATAATAACGTTTGTTCTTTCTGTGGACAAGGTCCTAAAGTATTGCTCTTTCAATGAATATTTTCTAGGCAATCATCTAAAGAATGAGAGTCATGTTGGAAATCAGCCTTTACTGATGTCAAGATGACTGCTTTAAAATAGCCGTTTCGTCATAGAAATGGACAATGCAAAAAGCTACATACCCTCTGCAGTACAGGTCCCAGCAAGATGCCAAGATACTCTGTATTCACCAACGATAACTAGATCTCCAGTTCTGTTTCGTAGAAGTCATAGACAATCGCGTTCTAATCAGAATGGCTTCGAATTTCTAGAAGTTGGTTTTCAGCTTCTAATCATCGCTAAATAGCTGAATCTGTCGAAGTCACGGTGTAAGATAATTCTTTTTCAGAGACTAGCTTAAGGCTAGCATGAACGCTGTCATGTCCTGCATTGAACCCAAACTGCGTTACTGGCTGCTCACAATGGTGTAGCTGCAGCAGTAACACGTAGCAATGTCAAAGTTAAACGTACGTAAATCTTATTGCACGGCTACAATGTGAAAGTAGCAGCTGCAGCATAGTATAGTATACAAATCGACTCGACTCCAACTTCACGAACGTGCTGCGCTGCAAAACAACAATAAACCAAAATGGCAGACATGATTTTTATTTGATTTCAGTCTACACATTGTATTCGTGTATGCTGCTTAGTGCGCTATTTTGTGACATTAACTTTGACATTGATACGTGCCACTGCTGTAGCTACACCATTGTGCGCAGCCAGTTAATATAATCTTATTCTTGTTTTAAAATATTACTCGTTGGTATACCACTTGGTCAGAGCTGTGTTTGAGCTTATTCCAATACCTTTTTAAAATTTGAAGAACACTGCACCACAAATGTTTATTGTAAAACAGTCTAAAGAATGTTTTCTCTGTTTCCTTGGGAAGATTTCGTTGCGAAATGTTTGCCGTTTTGTCCTTAATGTTTCAAAGATCAAATGAAGCTTGGCCTTCAGAACGAACAGGGAACTAGACCCATTTACGATTGTCTTCATTGAACCCAGTGAAATTAGTGTTATCTAGTTGCCATTTCGAGATACCATTTGCAATAAGGGCGAATGTTCCTAAACACCTGCTGATCATAACTCTCTTGCAGATCTTTGACCACGAAGAAGTAGTACCTAATCAAGGCCAACTCAATAGGTATCTATGTATATACCTTCTTTCATTAGACCGCCTTCCCTGTCGATAGTTCACAGTTGCGTCTTGTTCTTTGTATCGTTTTACTATATTGGATAGTTCACTATACAGAGGTTCACTATATTGAGCGTCTGCTGTTGCTTCTGTGGGACTACGGATTCTGTTCTTGCATCTGGTTTTCACTCCCTGAGGCCCTGGGGGCAATGATTAGTTATTATATTTAGGCAAAACCATCGAGGTTGCACTTTGCATACGGCAGGCTTTCGCTCTGGTAGATCAGCAGGTATAAAGGCCCCTGGTTGCAACTAACACTTAATTTCTATAATGTTAAGCAATTAAAAAGCTTAAAGTCCACTAAGACCCCTTACCGCTGGTGGAGGGAAGTCAGAGAGGCAAAATACTAAATAAGAATAATTCCTCAATAAATGATGAACATTTCTCAATGCTTTTGGTTTTTTTTACGATTTTTAACGATTATTTTTTGAACAGTATAATATTTACAATTGATTCTTATTCTATTTTACTTAAAAACATTCGTTGGCACCTTTGGGGCCTAACTATACAAACATATACATTGATGTTTTATAATACATTAAAAAAATTGTCATTATTGGTACTTATATTAATGTCAAGTGGGGGTGTTCTTCTCGGGTTGTTCAAATCCGGTTGTCCATAATGCTATTCGGTGTCTGTTATCGGTCTTCTTATTGTGTTTGGGGGTTGAAACATCGTGTGAATTATAACAAGCAACGACAATATAACCATACTGCAGGCCAAACACGCTTTGTTTTTGCTGTTGTTTCTGTTTGTGCTGATAGTGGATCACGTGACTTTAAATCGGCCGGCATACATTTGCGATGCATCTTGGTTGCTGTGTTTGTGATGATGTTTGGGAACCAATTATTATTTTATTATAAGAAAAAGATGATAAGAGATGTAACGTTTCGTTACAGTGCACACTCCGCAGGCACATCCATTTTAGTTTCAATATTTTTTTGTTTTAGTATTTCTTTTAACTTTTAAACTTAGTTGAACTTTTTTTAGAGCACTGATAAATTTAGATTCAGCTGGAAGTGGCGGGCGGGAACTCCTTTTCCAATCAGGTCCCAACCACCCATGGCTTATGAAGGTAAAAAACAAAAGCTTGTTTTTTTGAAATAAAAAATAAACGCTAACTCACTTTTGACAGTACTACCGCGAAAGTGCTATGCACCCCTTCGCATCTACTGTCGCCGAAGAAATGTTCCAAAGACATTTCATTCCGTCCGATACAGATTTCAGGATTTTCCGGGATCATGGACGTGTTCCTGGTGAGTTTTTTTTCTCTTTTAAATGATCAAAAAATTTAATTACCAACCAAATGATCTGCAATTTTTTTTTAAGGACTCGATATGGCTCACAATTACAATGGCTATGTCTACCACACACCCTTTGATGTTCCGAAAATAATTCCACGTGGAACTTTCCAGCACACTGGTGATAACGTACTAGCCCTAACCAGAGAATTAGCCAATGCTCCAGAACTGGAAGACCCATCGGTAAATATTTTGAAATCGTGATTCCCATCGAAGAATCTATATATTGACACAACTTGCATCCTTATTCAGCAATATGCCGAAGGACACACTGTGTTCTATGACATTTTAGGATATTTTCTCATCTTCTATTCTGAAATCGAAGGCATCATTCTCAATGTACTGGTGTGCATCATAGCAATCGTTTCAATTGGCGCCTCGTTTTATCTGATGTCGCAACACACTGGCATACCAGTTGACAAAATAATCAAAAGAGGCTACATTTTATTTGGAGTTCATATCCTCGCCTGCATAGTTGGAATATCGCTAACCTTTGTGCTTGGTGTGTTCATGGATTTGGTGCACATGCCAATGTCATGGTTTACAAATTCATGGCTCATTCTGGGCCTTTACTTTTGCCCACTCTTATTTGGATTGGGCATCGTTCCAGCTGTGTTCATTGCCAAAACTAAGGACGTAAGTTTTTTAAAAGGATTTTATTCAAAGGACATTCACATTGGTAGTTTTTTTAATGGATTATTGCAGGATCGTCTACCACTCTCATTTAGAGTGCATATCCTTTTGCATGGCCATTGCCTATTCTTGGTCCTGCTTACCTTGATATTGACCATTTGCGGCATTCGGTCGGCATTTATGTTCATGCTGACGATTCTTTTCTATTCGATGGCCCTTATAATCAATCTAATCACCAAGTTGCACAACCAACGTAAGTAACCTCTTACATTTTATTTTGCAGTAGGACCTTTTTCAATATCAAACAATTGTGAGTGTGTTTAAAAAAAAAATATTTATAGCTCTCCTTTGGATGATTCCACATGTTGTGTGTCAGATATTCCCCTTCCTGTTCTACGCCTACTTGTCGCATGGATTCTTCGTAGCCTTCATTCCGATGTGTGGACGTTTTGGCGCAAACACCAATCCAGATTTGATTATTTGTGCTTTTACTGTGGGTGTTGGCATTCTCTGTGGAGCCTTCATGGTAAGATTTAAGATAGGTATTCTTATTATCAAGGGAAATTTTGAAAAGGTCACAGCACCCAAAAAAAAAGGGGGAGAAGGTTAATGTGATTCATAATTTATATCAAACAAATGCCGATACAGCAGATGTGAATTAAATCACCTAAACCTTTTGATGAAAATTTTAGAAAAATGCCATCATTTAAAATATCAAATCTTTGTGTGTGTGTATGTACGTTACGTCATAGGTTTTAACAATGAAAAAGTTTTATTTCGGTGTTTGAAGGAGCATTGTCCTTGAGTTTTTGTGAATAATAATCTTAGTTCTATTTTAAAAACAACATGGTGTTTTTCTAAGACGTAAAGATATAAACGTTCCATTTCTTGAGATGTTTTAAAAGGTATATGGAATACTTTTCAAAGAAAACTTGTCCAACCTTCTAAAAGGAACACACCATGAATTGTTGGAAATGTTTTTGTGACTCATTTTAAATAATTTAAAATAAAATTTGCCCTTTCTGAATTACACTTTGGCATTATCCTTACTTCACTTTGAATAACCTAATACCCGCCAGGTCTGATAAAAAGACCTAGATGAAAGATGATGTATGACAATGTAATTTGGGCTCTCGTAAAAGTTTAAATAAAATGGACGAATACAATTATTTTTGTGAGAGATTTGGTATTCCACAACGCTTGGTCCTTGGGCCTACTTCTTTTGGGAAATAAACAAGTGTTCCCGAGGAAATCATAATTTTTTCTGACAGAGAGGATGCACTGAAATCCTTGAGTTCTATATCCATAATGTCTGTTCCGCCATTATGTTTCCGTATGAAATAAAACAATACCATTTTTTCTGTGGGAAAAATTATAGAAAAAAAAACCCACATTAATTTTTTGCTAATGGTGCCAACAACCTCTCTCTTCTTGTGATTGAGAGTGACTAATCTAATTATTATTTATCATTTGCCAGGCAATGAGAATTTGTATGTAAAAAAAACTATACGTATAATCAGTCAGTGTTGCCATACGTAACAATGTCTGACTTCCACTTATCTTTCAAGGAGATATAGTGGAAGTGTGGAAGAATTCAAATTTATCTCAGCTGTCTCACAGGACACAGAGATTTTTTCGGGGAACTTCAATGCAGACTTCCAGCTAACCAAGAAACGACACTTTACATTTATTAAATTAGCAGGGTGAACTTTTGCTATGTCGTGATGCTTCTGTCGAAATATATCTAAGGTGGACACAGTGAAGGTAGACTAGATACCATATTTTACGTGCTGTAAAATGAGGACTTTTGCAGAAGCTGCAGGGACAAAGAAGAAGGAAAAAAATTGTGCACTACGATTACGAAAACTTATTAATACAACAAGGCTTTATTCGTTGTCTCATTGACTTTGACACCAATTGTCAAATAGTTTAAGATTTGCTTTGCAATATATCCCATACAAGTTTTGACAGTTCGCTTACCATATCGTAAACTTTCCGCTCTACGACATTTACGATGTTGTGTTGCATGGATTATTTTTTTATTATTTCTTGTTATATTTTGCAAAGCTCCACCCAAAATCTTACTCGATGTTTTCTTTCCTTGAACAAATACCTATCAGTCTTTTTGGGATGTTTAACCTTTGCTTACGATAGAAGTATGTATATCGCAAAAGATTTGAATTGGTTTGACAAGTAGTTTTGACACCGTAAGGCAATCATAAAAGAGCTATCAAAGTAATACAAAAAATGTTTTACCACAAATTGTATGCTTTGTAGTAAATGTCGTAAACGATACGTTGACATTATATTTTGCTCATTTCAGTGATTTGTGGTTACTTTTTCTGGCAGTCCTTGGAGAATAACATGTTTCAATTTCTAAAGATACCCGGATTAGGTACAATCGTTTCAAAATGGCGATCATAAAATGAGTGTCGTGCCAGTTGAACGACGTTAGAAAGTTTACGCCGCGCCGTTGCATTAAATATCCAAGCTTCTTATAGGGAGTTCGCTTGAATACATTATTGCAAAAGAAACAATTTGTTAAGTTTAAAAAACTTAGCTTCACATGAAGAGCATTCATACAACGTCGTAAAATTGTAAAATTTACGACACGTTTTATAAACGCCACTCAAAAATAATGGTCTTCTATCTTGGAATAAGTAAAATATTTTTTTTCGAGATCTATTAAAGCACTACCCTATAAGCTGTCTTGGTATGTATTAAAAATATTCATGCAACTTCGTAAAAGCGTCGTAAACGTCTTAAACATCAAAAAGCTAAACGAAATATTTAATGAAATGCAAATAATAGTAATTTTACAACAAATGGAAGATTTGTTTTTGAGACGGGTAGGTATATAAAATGGTTATATCGTCATATATTTAAGTAGGTCCGTGAAGAACACATGACAGTTATTTGGTATTTTTTTTAAAGTGACATCACGGATAAGATTTTTTATTTTCTTTAAAGACAACAGTTTGAGAAGGGCTCTCTCTCTCATGTAATGTATACAATTTTACGACGTTGTAAATTAAAATAAATTTGCATGAATACCCTTTTTATGATTCTTTTGGTTTTGATAGAAGCCCTTTCTGATATATTTCAATCACAATTAAAAGTAAGTGAGACTCCTTACGACCAATTCATGCACTTAATTAAAAGTTTAATAAAAGGCATAAATCAACCCTTTTTTCAATCTCCACAGATGCCAGTTATGAACCTCTTCAAAAAATCAAAAACCCTCCTCTCATCCCTACTCGTCATAACTTTGTTCTTCATCATCCTGGCAGCCACACCAATTGGTTTCCCATATCGTCCTGAAACATCAGTTCAACGATTTTCAATTTTGGTAACTATCCCATAAATACAAAATATACATATACACAATCCACATTGTCCGAAAAGCAATTTCAATAGTAAACCCACTTTGCAGCACACTCGGCGTGTATTCCATGAAGCAGACTTGTCAGTGCGTAGAGTGGAAACAGGATATTTTATTTTTCCCAGCGATAGACGAACTTATTCAGTAAAACGTAAGTACTCAATGTTTATGAGCATGTGGTTTTCATGTTCTTTATCGAACCTCTAACGAATCATTCCAGAACAAGCCCTCAACATGACCAAAGCCCGTGCTCTTACCCAGGATTGTGCTTCGGAAGTGTTTTGTGGTCTGCCTGTTTACAATCACAGGTGGCATAAGTCAAGGTAATCTCAAGGGAGCAGGTAGAGTGGGTGTATCAATGTAAGTTTTTGCTAATTGCTTCCTTTTCTATTTCATTACAGAAGTTCTAGTTTATGGATTCCAGGACCAGATCCGGTGTTTGATAAACTTCCTGAATTGACAGTCCTTTCGAAGAATCAAATTTCGAAAACTAAAATACGCTACGAAATGAAACTGTCTGGGCCGGATCACATGAGTATATTTATAAATCCTTTGCATGGAGCAAAGGTCAAGAATTGGAGCTTCCATCAGACGCCATTGAGACTCGATTGGCAGGCACCGTTCTTTATCTACTTTTCCTATGGCATTGATCCAAAGCCATTGAATTTCTTCGTAGAGCTTGAGGTTGGTATTGGAATAGTTGTGTTGATGTTTGTATTATTTTTTGTTTGTTTAGAGAACCACCGGTGATTGGAGTTTAGAAAATATTGAAGTCGGAGTGAGTGGTCATTGGAATCATCATGACGAGATGAAAACTCCAGAGTTTAAAACGTTCTTAGCCAGTTTTCCGAAGTATGTGGATGCAGCTGCTTGGCCAAGTTCTTACGAATCATGGAAATATTAGATAGACGTTCAAAATATTACATTCCATCGTCATTATATTTTTAGTTTTCAAATAGTTTTATAAAAATGGTATTAATGCATCGAAATTATTAAACATTTTAGATTAAAACACTGAAGAGGCTTTTAAAACAATAAAGTTTCCTTAAAACAAAATTTAAATCATTATTGAAGTTGTACACTGGATTTTTGAATATGAGACTTTTACTTGAAGAACGGAGTATTTTTGACAAATTTTTTTCAGGTTTAAATTTTTAGAATTTTGTTCAACACTTTGATGAAGGTTAAACAATATTATAAGTTGAAGAATCCGTTAGGGTTTGAAGATTGCTGGGATATGAGAACAGAGTGCAGAAGAATTTTTTAAGAATAAGTATTGATGTTGCTTTATTTACAACGACATAGAAATGTTTGGAAAAGTTGAAAAGTTGAGTGAAAAAAATTTATGGGAACGTCTGGAATAGCCCTTTTTCTAGGGGTCGTTGCAAGAGATAGAAACGAAAAATTTTAGTTTAGGGAATCTTCTCTCCGAGATATAAATTCTTTGATCTTAGAACAAAAAATTAAATAAAGCGGCTTACCAAAATTTAACAAGATTTTATATAAGTGAGGACAATCCTGAGTAGAGCACTCCCATGTCTCCAATACGCAACATGGAGAAGGGTTGTTCAGAATCCAGAAGTTGATCCTGTGTCTGAAATTTTCCTTGAAGAATAATGACAGAAATACCCGGCAGAGCTGTCTTTATTGGACAGGACTTTATTGTCAAAACGTGCAGTTTCAGCCTATTTCAAATTTTGCAAAGCTTTCACTGACTGTATGATGTCTCTGTTTCTAAATTGGATGCCTAGTTTAATTGCAAACAAAAAAATGCAAATAACTGGTATCTGGCATTATTAATTTTGACAGTACTTGTCCTTCTTTCATACAATGGCAGTGTCTTCACGCACGTAGCTGTGTCAAAGATAACACAAGTTTTGGTAGTGTGAACGTTGTTGAACTGATAAACTGTTGAGTTAGGTTAGGTTTGAAACCCAGAAGGTTATCCTTTGTCTGAAGTCCGCTTAGAATAAGATCATGACAACAAGGTTTTAGTAATAATTATTCTTCTAAGACTTAAGAATAGTAAACTCACGGGAACAGAACGCTATGTGCCAAAGGTAAAATTTTTCTTGTAGCAAAGTACGCGAATAGCAAAGATTAACAAAATAATGGCAACCAAATTTCACCAGTATTTATTGGTATTGTCTGTTCAGTGTTCACATTCAAACAGTTTATGATTAAATATTGTCAGAAATAATGACATTTTTATACAAAGATGGCCAATATCGCAGGAAAAAATTTGGCAAAAAAATTAGGTCTAACATGCCAGTTTCCTGCAAATTTCCAACATTTACAAGTTTTATTGAATAGAACCTACTGACAGAGTATATCAAACAAATTTTTTGGTATCGTATTAAGGCAGCAGGGTAAACATGTCATAAGACGAACATAGAAAAACATTACATAAAGCTGGGTTTACATTTCTGATACAAGCAAAAAAATATATAATTCACAGTGTAGTTTTGCACTAAAAATTATATATAGTGTCGACTTTATCGAACAAAGTGCGTCTTAGAAGAGTATGAACGGCATCTAACTGATGAGCCACCGTTCATACTTGGGCGAAACGCACTCAGGCCACTGCTCATTTTAATTTATTTTTATAACATACATTTTACCCTGACAAAAAGTAGCCTGTTCCAGACTTTAATCTATCTCTGTGCCAAATTTCATTCAGATCCATTCTGGCGTGATTGAGTAATAAACATCTATCCATCCAAACTTTTACATTTATAATATTAGTGGGGTAGTGGTATTAGTGAGATGATGAAACATCTTGACAAATCAGACATAAATTCCATCGCTTGAATAAAGAAAATAGATCCATTCAAGAATTGTCCAAAGACAAACTTCCTTCGTCTGACTTTACCCTTTTTCGACACTGTTTTCACTCCAACCCCTTGCTTTTATCAATCACTTTAATCACCAAGGGCAACCAGCAATGCCAAAATGTTTGCCTTTCAAGATGATTCAGCAATATTGGAGCCCAATTATTGAATTCTGAAAGAAAACACTGAGTTGCAAAGTGCAGTCAATAAAATAAAGCATTATAAGCCATAATCACAAATAAAGTATAATTCAATATTTATATAAAACCAAGTTGTATATCAGACCGATATGATTAGGTTTCTGGGAATGAATTTAGATCGAAAGATCGTACCCATCGTAAACGATAAAAAAAAACTAGAGGCATACAAAAATGTCCTGCTTATAGTAGAAAGAAACTAACACCAACAAATACAGATACAAATATTATTATAAAATTAAATAGTACATTAAAAATGTATTCAGCACATATAGAGTGAAATTATCAACAAAAGTTCTTTCTTCGGTTGACAAAACGATGGAACATTTATACATTCAAAAAGATTTTCGCTATAATTCCCACCGTTAAAATGTTTATAATAAAATGATCCATTAAGTAATTCATTCACTGCACTGGTTATTGCAAATGCAGCATTACACATCGTCATAATTTTTTAGTTTAGTTCGACTTCGATATTTATTTGTAATTGATTTGCTTAATTCGCACTGATTAACAGAATGAAATAAATTTATATCGCATTGTCAAGTTACATCGAAATCTGGTATTTGAATAATTTATAAATACATAATTTAAAGTTAGTACAAATCCAGCTGTACAAAATGATCGGTTATTCGATATTCCTTATTGGGAACAACAACTTTGCTTAGAAGTAGGTATCCAAAGTATGCCCAGTGGCGGCTGTATAAAAGAAAGCCAATCTATCTACATATTTTGAAAAAAATCATTTTATGATTCAGAATTTCATACGCAGAATGTGTTATTCAAACCTGTATCTATAGCATCAAAAGTTATTAAAATGAAGTAAATAAGGCTATAAAATACATTTCCCTCTCTTCTATGACACAAATTAAAATTCTTATTAAATGATTCTCATAGTTCAAAACATCAACTAAATTTAATACTGTTTTAGCTGTTGGCAATATTGCCCAATAAATAATCGCCTTTGTCCACTACCGGTATTCGAGTTATCGACTATCAAGTTATCAGCAATATAATGAATGAAAACCATAAAAATGGCCACAACTCAGAAGCTAGATGTGTGCAACCAAGTGATAAATAATGATAATATGGTCAAATATAATAATTTAACCGATAATGTCCAATCGGTATTTGTATTGACATTGACTTTTTAATCTTTTTTTAATCTAAAATTCTGATTAAGAAAAACTTAACGAATCAATCCAATTGGATTGGAAAGTTCTTAACTTAAATTGTTTATTCGATTTTAAGTCAGAGTTATTTTTGTATTCGTTGTATTAACAATGTGTTCCAATCGGTATTATTAATTTTCCCGAAACGTTTGGAGAATTGCAATAAAGTAAGTTCGAAAAATTGAATTATTGGACAATTGAAGTGAATAAAAATTTATTGGGAAACTAAAAATATTAATTAAGTTTCTAGAATTAAATTATTTTAAGTGCGCAGCTAAATTTAAAACTAATATCTGTTTTAATAATTTCTGTGAAAGAATGCAGCATTGATTATAAAATGAATCATTGTCAAGTTATCAAAAAATTGTTGGTTCCAAGAACTTCCCTTTTATGTCAAACGAAAATAAAATTCTGTTTTAATCCTTTAATTTTTGTAAACCCTTAACAAGTAATCGAATTAATAATACAACAGGTTGAATGCATTAATGGATTACATTTCTGACATTATCACTTGAGTACCTAGTTCCTAAACAAAAACATTTAAATCTTTCGCAGACATCAAGAGTCAAATTCGATAAGAATCATTTGAATTGTGTTATTCACCTTTTATTATTAATGAGTTCAGACAATCAATTAAAGAAAAAAACCTCTTAATAGGAATTTCCCACGAATTAATTGACACGTGCTCGTCCGTTTTAACGATATTTAACTATTTTTGACATCGCATTTCAGAAACTAATGGCATGTTTATCGTGGTTGCAAATGCAATAGCTGTCAAGTTCTAACTATCCAAATAACTTTCGCGGGAAACAAAATTTATTTGGATTTTTTTTTTTACTTTGAAATTCAATAAATACAAAGTTCATGTATTGGATTCATGAATAGTCAAGTTATTTTAAAATTCATTTCAAAGCTATGAAAAGCGACAAACGAGTGAAGAGGAATATTAAAACAAATTTTCACTATTAAAACGGATCGATTGGAGCTCATCGTCGAACTTTTTAGTAAAGGGGATTTAGATTAATTCAAACTGATATAAAAATGTTTCTTCTGATTTGATGTTAATCAGTCTATTACCTCATTTAAATTTAGGTCTTTTTCACCAAAATGAGATCTTTTGTATTTGCAGAAAACCGCAAATTGTAATATCGGTTGTGTAATGTGTAAGAAAGTCACCAAAAGCAAGACCGATTAAATAAATGCAATTTACTCCCTTCCATCTCTTCCTTCTTCACCAATAATCTGAAATGAGTTGATGCCTTGTTTGGCCGTCCCGCAACTAACCAGCAAAAACACTTGATGATTGTACTATAGGTTCTGTATGCAATTGTGAACAAATACTAATAGATGTCAACAAGATATTAATCGCCATACTCCTCGATATCGGGGAATCATTTTTTCGATTTTTGTTTGGGGAATTGGGGATTGCGATACTGCTGCGTCGTGAATTTCAGGACTAAATATCCCGGTTGTCTGACACCAACTAGGGAAACACTTCGATGTTTATCCGCTTTACTATAGAGAGGAAAAAAAACGACGACAAGCGATGTTGGCAGAAGATCTTTTAAGAGGACCCAGAATAATTGACCAGAAGACGACGCGTCACTCAATATCGGGTATTAAACGAAGGGCTTTATAACAATTTTCTTTGAAACAAAAAGTGCTGTTTACCGCCAAACATGTTTAACCTACGCTGAAGCCCTCCTGAATCTCTGAAATTTTCATCAAAAATCATCATTTCTACTATGGAACCGAAAATCCGCATACGCACCTAACTCAAAAAGACACGATATAAGCTTGATCAAAGTTACTGCATTGTGTGATATTTACGCTGGATGCTGGATGCGTCATTGTACCTTATTTTTTCGAAAAAAAGTGGCCCTAGCTACAGAGCTATGTTCAACGACTTTTTAATTTCTTAAAAGGATGAATTGGAGAGATTGGAGAGAAGTGGAGCAAAGGCGCATTCTGCACGAGCCACAACCGAAATTTTCCGGCTTACCTAATCTTTTGTTTTCTTTCATGATTTACTTACAGGAACATGAGTTAACAAAAATCTCACGTAGTGATTTCCCCTAAATCAGAAATCCCAATGTGATCTCACCCAAAGCTTTTTATGAATCCAATCACCACATACTGATAGCCAATTTGATTTAAAGTCTATGAAGCAGTTTCAGTTCAACTTGTTTGAAAGTATCACAGCTCAGAGGTACACCTATTATATTGAACTACAAAACTGAAGTTCCCCAAGGAAAACACCTGAGGCCTTAATTGTTTCCTGCAACTCAGTATTTTGTTTGATACCTATTTATTTTTCAGTTCTGGAATGTCTTCTTAAATCATGACACCAAACCAACTAAGCATTTTTCGCTGTATTTAATTTCAAGAAAGAAGTTGTAGTTCTTCTCAAATTAGTCTAACTTTAAAAATTTGGCTTCTTTCTTGATTCTTTTAGGCTTTGTTAGTTCTGTATTCAGTTTTTTTTGTATGTGTTCGAGTATCTATGAAGTGGAATTTTCTGCTCTTTATCAAATTAAAAAAACAATTACTCATCTTATTCGTTGTTTGTACAAATTAATATGTTTTAATAATACAACAGAAACAATGTTTCACAAATCAGTTCGTTTGCCAAAACTTTTATTTTTTAATTTAAAACAGAAATCGATGCCGTAGTCAGAACCCTTTTTCAGCCACTGCATACCTTTTAATGAAAAATGTATTTTCCGACTACTACACACCGCAATAAAGGATTCTTCAACATAATAAAGTGATTTTCAAATACCCAAATCTATTCAAATAATGGAGTTCATGTTAAAATCGAATTTGATTATGTTGTCGTTAATAGAATTGTGGTAAGTTTTTGCGTTCGTTATAGCAGCCGCAACGTGAGGATAATTCGTAGTGATAAATTGAATTTAGATTAAAAGTGAAAAATATGGTGATGTTAGTTAGGTGTAATGGAATTCCGTTCAACCTCAATTAACTAGTATACCTATGTGATAGGGAAAAATTCCATTGCGTTGCTATGAGATTTTAGTGATAATCAGAGCAAACGACGATTTGGCGTATCAATTTCCATCCAATAAAATTAAATTATAATTAATCAAAAATAATCTCTAGTAAAAAGCTAGGAAGAGCAAACACAAGATTAAACCAAAACAAAAGGAAGGTACTACATAATATTGATTGATTGATTTGTTGAAATATTTGAATTTTGTCCACTTGAAGATAAAAATAAAACAATGTCAATTAACCGCAGCTTGAATGACAGTATTTTGAAGTTGCTTTTCATTTTGCGATAAAATTAAACAACAGCCTCATTGAGATTTAGTTTGAAGTCTAGAACATTTTGTCATGATGGCGAAGTGGTTTGTTAATAGATTTGCAATATATAAATCATTTACAAGCACTTTGTTTTATAAATTTTGGAGTCGTATTTTGTGTTTAATTCTTTCCCCCGTTTTATATTTTTGCCGATGGCTGGGCTTGGTCTTGAGTATAAATTCCTTTTTGTGATGATTGGCAGTTTTCTTTGGCTGACAGGAGTATAGTCTATTAATACTTTTCGTGTCGAAGGATTTATTTCAAGCTGATAATTGACAGTAAAACTAAATATAGACTTTCTTTTACTTGAGCAATTATAGATCCTTGTAAGCTTATTCACAATCTTATAGCAGATTAAATTGTTTTTGCTAAAAAGAGCACTCCAGAATGAGTGCTAAAGAGTAGAAAAAGCAAAACTTCTTGTGCTCATTCTTGACTCAATGCCTATTCGCATGTTATATGTAGGTATATAACGGGTGATTTTTTAAGAGGTTTAGAACTTTTTTTTAAAAAAAAAACACAAAAAATTCGAAAAAATGAATGAAATATTTATTTAAATCGATAGTTTGAACCTTGCAATTTAATGTTTAAAGATAATTTCATGCAAATGTTGACCGCGGCTGCGTCTCAGGTAGCCCATCCGCTGAGTCCAATTTTGGCATACTCTTTCACACATATCGGCCGGTATCTCACGAATGAATGCATGGATGTTGGCTTCCAGTGCGTCAATCGAAGCGGGCTTGTCCCTATAGACATTAGCCTTGACATACCCCCACAAAAAATAGTCTAATGGTGTCAAATCGCACGATCTAGGCAGCCAATTGACCGGCCCGAAACGTGAAATTAACTGTTCACCAAACTCGCCTCGCAATTGCGCCATTGTTTCGCGTGCTGTGTGGCATGTGGCACCGTCTTGTTGAAACCACATATCATGCAAGTCAAGAACTTCCATTTCGGGCAAAAAAAAGTTTGTTATCATCGCTCGGTAGCGTTCACCATTGACAGTAACGCTGCGATTCGCATCATCTTTGAAGAAATATGGCCCAATAATGCCGCCGGCCCATAAACCGCACCAAACAGTGGCTTTTTCGGGATGCATTGGTAGCTGTTGCAATGCTTCTGGCTGATCTTCACTCCAAATGCGGCAATTTTGCTTATTTACGTACCCATTCAACCAAAAATGAGCCTCATCGCTGAACACAATTTTTCGATATTTCGACATTTCGAACCGAGCACGAATTTTGATAGTAAAATTCAATAATTTGCAAGCGTTGTTCATTTGTAAGACGATCCATGGTTAAATTGCAAACCAAACTGAAGCTGTTTGACAGTGACACAAGGTACTAAACACACGTCAGCTGTCAAAACCAGTGTTGCCAAAACCAAACCAGCTAAAAAATCACCCGTATATAGGTTATACATGAGGTATCAACCATTTTGACCAAATTGACCAAAACATTCGGCAATGCTGCATGTAAATAGACACTTCAAAATGAAAATTCTGTGACTATGGTATTTGAGTTTTGTTTGTTTTTGTGCTTGTTGAATTCTTTTCTCAGAATTGTCAAAAGTGTCATTTGTTTAGCATTTACTAAAGAAAACATTTCAGAAGACTTTCTAGGTGCTTCGGGACTCCTCTATTCCTCCAAATGACAGTGCTTTTATATAAGTTTGGAACCATCTGTCTATTCGCACGCAGCAGTGTCAGCAGTCACAACGAGATTAATTTATTTTGTATTTATAAAAGAAGTTTTTGACAGTTTATGTTTTTAAACTTCTATAAGATGTTAATGAGTCCTTGCAGTGCAGTCAAGAAAATCCAAAACCTGTGCAAAATACTGGCAAAACTATCGACGCTATTGCCACTGTTGCGTATGAATAGCCACACTCAAAAGCATAATGTTTTATTGAATTATTAATATATAACACCTATTTTCAAAAACACTGAGATCTTTATTTTGAAGAAAATCTTTCTTATACAGGGTTTTCCAAAAAGAGATGTTATTTTGATATTTAAAGAAAAATGGATTTTTTTAGATAAATTATCAGATGTTTATTTCAATGTAAAGAAAAAAGTATATGCAAGAAAATATCAGTCAAATGGCCGCCACGGCTACGCTTACACAACAATATCCTTTTCATGAAATTTTCCATCACCAAAATGGCTGCTGTATGCCTTCAATAGCTTCACGAATTCCATCTTAAGGAAGAAGTGGCAAAGGTGTTAAATCACAAGATTTCGGTGGCCGATTGTGATCACCTCTTCAAGAGATAACACGATCCGGAAACTTTTCTCGTAAAAGATCGATGGTTTCGTTGGTTGTGTGGCATGTATTGCCTTCTTTATTGAAAGTAAACGCTGTCCAGATCAACACCATCCAATTCCGGCCATACAAAATTATTAATCATCTCGCGATAGCGCAATCTATTCACCGTAGCAGGTGCTCCAACCTCATTTTCAAAAAATTAAGGTCCAATTTAAAAAGTTAGGAGCAGCTTATAATCAAAATCATTTAAGTAATGTTGATCTTTCTTTTGCAAATAATATAAATAATCACTTTGTTTCCTCCAGTGTATCCAATCCAATCACTGCTCGTGAATTCAATAGCTACAATGGTTCTTTTCACTTCGATTGTGTCTCAATTGAAGATTGTATAAATGCATTTTTTTTCAATAAAATCTAATGCTACAGCCTTGGATGAAATCTCGCCTAAATTTATACGTTTACTCTTACCTGCTATTATGCCTAGTGTATGCAACATTTATAATGATTGTTTAATGAGGTCTAACTTTTCAAAGGCTTGGAAATTTGCAAAAGTAATCCCTATCCCAAAGAAAGGTTCTGAGCAAAATCTATCAAACTATCGTCCTATTAGCATATTACCCATTTTGTCAAAAGGTCTGGAAAAGCTCATGCTGATGCAAGTATCCAATTACCTTGAGTCATTTAACTTACTATCACCTTTTCAATCCGGCTTTCGGAAAAAACATAGCTGCGTGTCCGCTGTTTTAAAAGTTTCAGATGATATAAGGGAAGCTATTGATCAAGATAAAGTAACTATTTTGACATTACTAGACTTTTCAAATGCTTTTGGATCAGTTGATCACAGTATTTTGCTGGAAAAGTTAAGGTACAGATACGATTTCTCTTCAAGTTCCACTAATATGATTAAAAGTTTCTTAAGTGATCGCCAACAAGCAGTCTCTATTGGTTCAGTCGTTTCTAGTCCTGTGGAATTAAAGTGTGGAATTCCCCAAGGATCTTTATTAGGCCCTGTTCTTTTCAGTATGTTCATAAATGACATTGTAGATGTAGTAAAATTTTCTTTTTGTCATCTTTATGCGGATGATCTTCAAATTTATTTACCTTTCCAATTAGGGCTACTTGAAGATGGGGTGCACAGCATGAATGAGGACTTGAATAGTATTTATCAATGGACTTTGAAAAATAATTTAACAATCAGTCCGAGCAAATCTCAAAGCATTATAATTTATAAGAAAAGTTTAGATGAATCCTACTTTCCCAAAGTTTCTCTTAATGGTCATATTATTCCCTATAAATCATCAGTATTAAACTTGGGTTTTCTATTTAATAAAACACTTACTTGGAACAAATAATGTTAATAAAATTATTGGAGTCATATATGGTTGCCTTAGACGTTTGTGGAGAGTTTCTTTTTTCATACCACAATCAAGTAGACTTATGCTGGCAAAAACTTTACTTGCACCAATTATATCCTATGGGGCTCCTCTCTATGCTGGTATGGATTCTATTAGCAAACAAAAGTTAAATGTAGCTTTCAATGCATGTGTACGTTTTGTGTACTCTTTAAAAAAATATGACCATGTGTCTCATCTATCCAATAGTATTTTCGGCATGCCACTTATGTCTCACTTTGTTGTGGAAATTTGCAAGTTTACATTTAACCTAATACGTGAAAAGAAACCTCACTATTTGTTCGATAAGCTTCAGTTTTCGACTTCGCTACGTACTAAAAATCTAAATATTCCGAAAGCGTTGACATTACAAACCAGAAGGTCCTTTTTTGTTTTAGCTGCTCGAATTTGGAATACAATACCTGCCGAATTTAAAAATATTCCTAATTTGTATGACTTCATCTCCTCCATATCTAAACATCTCCAAAACCAAAGCGTAGCATTGCATCTCCACTCTATTTTTATTAATTAATTAATATTTGGATAATTGTATACCTATTATATGTAAATTTTTTTTTTCTCTTTATTGTTGTAACACTATTTTGTATTATAATATTATTTGTATGACATTATATTGTAATTGAATAGTTAATTTTAAAGCCATAAAAAAGATCTCAATCTTAAGGCTTGCCGAATAAATAAATAAATGAAATGAAAAAAAATGAACAATGACCCCGCCGGACCATAAACCGCACAAAACAGTTACTCGTTGAGAATGGAGAGGCTTTTCCCCAATAAATCTTGGGTTTTCCGAGCCCCAGATGCGACAATTTTGCTTGTTGACATAGCCACTGAGGTGGAAATGAACCGCATCAGTCAAGATGATTTTTCGATGAAATTCCGGATCATTTTCATGCCCAATTTTCACCATTTTTATAGTGAAGCGTGTATCTTTCCATTTTCGTCAATGGTGTAGTTTCTACTTTTCGAATGTTAAAAAATTACAGCTTCAAAGTGACAACTACCGAAATAGCGGACTATTCAAAATAACACCTCTTATTGGAAAACTCTTTAGTTAATATTGCAAATTACGTTTAAATATCAATTTGCAGAGTACCAAACTGTATTAATGTCGTTTTCCATTAGATATTCAGAAGGCATTTTTTTTTTTTGAATATTTCAATAGCCGTTTTTGAACATATACATTCATTAAGTTTTCAAATATTCTATCTACAATCAACATGTTTTCGAGAAAAATTTGTAAACTACTTTTCATATAGGTAAGTTTTTAATTGAAGAAACTGATACACTCTTGGAGTTCCGGAAATAAACCCTGAAAATCTTCAAATTACCTTCCCTATTTAAAAAAAAAAATTAATTAATTATCTTATTTTGACCTCCTTCCAGATGACTTTCACGTTCAAAATTGCATTGGACAATGTGCGACCACGAAAAGGTTCCAAATTCGGTTGGTATTGGCCACCCATAATTTGCGTAGCATGGTTTGCCATATTCTACGCTGCTGTAGTCCCAAGTTACTTTGCATATCCCAAAATACTTCTGACCAAAGACGAACACCTACACCCCGATGAATTCATTGGCGAGAGATCTGAACACCAACTTCTTGCCCTTTCAAACATCGGAGTCAAAATAGTTGGCACAACAGAACATGACAAAGCAGTCAAATATTTACGCGAACAGATCGATATTGTGATAGAAAATGCTCGACTCGATCTTTACGATATTGAAGTTGATGAACAGTATTCTTCGGGAGAGTTCCTTCTATGGAAAATGGTTACAATTTATCACAATGTTCGGAATGTGATTGTTAAGATTAGTCCAAAGAATACGAATAGCTCGGCTTATTTGTTAGTGAATAGTCACTTTGATTCAGAAGTGGGATCACCAGGTGAGTGATACTTTATTATCATCGAAACAAACTGAATGAAATGCATTTGTTTACTCAAAGCTGCTGGAGATGCTGGAGTGATGATAGTCACCATGCTTGAGACGCTAAGAGTGCTTTCTATCTCAGAATCTCCTCTTATAAATCCGGTTGTGTTTTTGTTTAACGGAGCTGAAGAGAATAAGCTTCTAGGATCTCATGGCTTCATCACAAAACACAAATGGGCCGATAACATTAAGTATGAACAATTTTATTTAAAACGAAAAGTCCTTAATTTGGTTATCCTTTTCAGAGCTGTCATAAACCTTGACTCGGCAGGTTCTGGTGGCAGGGAGGTTCTCTTCCAATCTGGTCCCGGGCATCCTTGGCTAACAAGGGTAGAGGGAAACTCCATTTGTTACCGTAAAATTAATTCTTAAAAAATTCTTTTTTAGTATTACGGAAAACATATTCCTCATCCATTTGCCTCAACTATGGCTGAAGAATTGTTCCAGAACAACTTCATTCCCTCGGATACTGATTTCCGAATCTTTCGTGATCATAAAGGCGTTCCCGGGTTCGATATGGCTCACAGTAACAATGGATACGTCTACCACACGAAGTTTGATCGTTTTAGTATTATTCCCCAAGGAACTTACCAAACAACTGGAGAAAATGTACTTGCTCTAACAAGAGCTTTGGCTAATGCTCCAGAGTTGGAAGATCCGACGGTAGGTCGGCGAATTATTTTTTGTGCCATAAAAAAGGTCTAAGAAAAAAAAAATATTGAATTTTCAGAAACATGCAGCTGGTCACACTGTTTTCTATGACTATCTTGGCTGGTTCACCGTTCATTACACAGAGGGCGCTGGTGTCGCTATCAACGTCGTAGTATCTATTGCTGCATTCATCAGCATTGGCCTCTCGGTGTGGATGATGATGAGGGAAAAAATCTACGAAACCAAAGACGTTTTGATGCGTTTTGTTCAAATCTTCGGGGTTCAATTTCTGACCGTCATTCTGGCGATTGGATTGAATATTTTGGTGAGTATGCTGGTCCGTGCCTTGGGTCTGGCTTTGGTATGGTATAAGGACTCATATATGCTGTTTGGCTTGTATTTCTGCCCAATGTTCTTTACCATGGGTATTATTCCTGCCTTCTATTTGGGATGGACAAAGAAAAAGGTAAACCTTATAAAAAAAAAACTTCCTTTCCGAATATTTAAATTTTTTTTTTTGTACATTTCAGACTGTGATAGGTCTTCGGCACTCTGTTTTTATGTTCCTGCACTCTCAGGCTATAATTTTGGCCATCATAACCCTCCTCATGACTTCTTTTGCCATAAGATCAGCTTTTGTGCCGATGGTTGGGGTGTTCTTTTACACAAGTTCAGTCATCCTGAGTATGATTGCGTACATAATTTTCAAATGGAGTAAGTTTTGAAAAATTCAAAAACTGTTTTTGAAAACTAAATATTCTTTTTATAGAACCAATTTGGTTCCCGATCCATTTGATTTGCAACATTCCTTCATTCTGGTTCTATTCCTATGTGACGTTTGTCTTTTGTCGAGTTTTTGTTGCAATGCAAGGACGAGATGGTCCTGACAGTAATCCCGAACTGTTCATAAGTGAAGTTGTGTCGATTTTAGCCATTCAAATCGGCGGGTTTGTCGTAAGTATTCAACGGACTCGCTTATAGTGGTCTGTTTTTTAATCGAAAGACATGTTCTTACCTCATGATGGTTTGATCCTTTGAGTCGAGTAGAATTATTGAAGCTCAAAAAATCACCATTTTTTTCAGATCCCACTCTTCCACTATTTCCGCAAACCCAAGTTGTTCTTCTCATGCTTTCTTGGCATAACTGTGTTATTCTTTATCCTTGCATTTACACCTATCGGATTCCCATTTCAAAAGGATGTGTGTGCAAAACGATTTTATGTTATCGTAAGTATCTTCCTCAAAGGAATCCTGAAAGATATTTATTCAGTTCTTTTTTTCTTTCTCAGCACACAAATCGTGTCTTCTATGAGTATGGAGGTGAAGTTGCACGAAACGAATCAGGATATTATGTGCAGCCTGTTGATCCAAGAAATGTTGACTTAGATGGTGAGTCAGTTAATATTTGCTCTCAGGGAAAAGAAAAAAAAATAACCCTTTTTTTCTGCAGACTCAGTGTTTAAAGGAGCAATGCCTCTGAGCTACACCCGTGAGAATTGTGACAAGGAAATGTATTGCGGACTTCCACTGTCCAGTACAAGATGGAAGGACTGGAAGTAAGTCATCTTTTTATCATCAATTTTATGAGGATTGCTTATTTTCATATCCTTCCAGCTATCACAGTCGATGGGTTCCATCTGGAAGGGCTAAAATCCCAGAGAAGATTGATCTTAAACTCGTTGCCAAGACTTTCTTGACATCGACAAAGATTCGTTTTGAATTCAGTCTTACTGGTCCTGATCGAACGGTTGTTTACATTGGTCCATTGCCAGGAGTTGAAGTAACCGATTGGTCATTCAATCGAACGCCTCTCGAAGACAAAAAATATAAACCACCATATTTCATTTATGCCACTTATTCAAAGGAGTTGATACCGTTAGATTTTTGGATCGAAATGGAGGTAATCATTTCAGTGTTTCAATATATTTGGTTATGTTTAACAAGTTCTTTTTTTTTGTAGCGATCAAATGCAACATGGGAAGGACCAACTTTTAAGCTAGCAGTTGGTGGACATCTGATGCATCACCAAAGACACTATACAAAAGAATATAAGAATTACTTAGCAAGTTTTCCAGAATGGGTGTATCCAACGGCTTGGGTTGCATCGCATGAGAGTTGGCTGTTTTAGATTTTTTTTTTAAATTATTATTTATTTATTTTATTTTCTAATAAAAACAAATTTTTATTTATAACAAACAAAATATATTTATTATATAAAAATCAGAAAATTGTATAAGATTTTCATACTATCATCTACCTTACCGACTGAGATAGTTTTCCTATTTTGAATTCAAAACAACCCGATAAAAATTCAGAAAAGAATAACTGATGCATTTTGGTGTCTTTCACTATACCTTCAAGCAGATAGTCAAGTACTGCTGTAAAGAGTAGGGGACTCAAGACTCTTCCCTAGTGTAACGAGCTGATTGGTTGCGATCGGATCTTTACTGGCATGCTGTTAGCCCCTGTAGCTTATAGCCCAGTCGAATTATACAAAAAAAAGGGCTGAAATGGAAAAAATTAGATAGGGTTTTTTTTTTCTTTTGATCGTTAGAGGGGTTCATAAGGAGCATATGTATCGGTTTTCGACCTCGTAACTCTATTGCGTTGGCCGCCATCTTGAATTTAAGGAAAACTTGTTTTTCTTAAATAACTCGCTTATTTTCAATTTTTCACTAAAAATGCTTATGACAAAAGTTGTTTAGAATTGCATTTCCTACAACTTTGTTCATGACAATTTTTTGCCTACGACTGATATTTTTCGATTTAATTGGAAAAAACAAAAAATAAAAAATGTATTAAATTTTTTTTTTTTAACTCAAAAAAACTTTTTTTGAAAAATTTAAGGATTAATATTAATTCTTCTATAAAAAGTCTCCTATATTAAAAATTTCATCGAAATCCGTCAAGTGGTTTACGAGAAAATCTGATTTCAAAAAACCGGTCCTATGGAAGGTACCGTTATAAGACTTCCTGAAAAATCTATTCCAACCAAAACAAAAGGTTTGCATAGAAAACACTATTCAGAAAGTTTTATCAAAATCGTAGAAGCCGCTTTTGAGAAAAATTATATTTTCACTAAAAATCGTATGCCAACGAAAATATAATTTTTCTCAAAAGCGGCTTCTACGATTTTGATAAAACTTTCTGAATAGTGTTTTCTATGCAAACCTTTTGTTTTGGTTGGAATAGATTATTCAGGAAGTCTTATAACGGTACCTTCCATAGGACCGGTTTTTTGAAATCAGATTTTCTCGTAAACCACTTGACGGATTTCGATGAAATTTTTAATATAGGAGCCTTTTTATAGAAGAAATAATATTAATTCTTAAATTTTTCAAAAAAAGTTTTTGTGAGTTAAAAAAAAAATTTAATTAATTTTTTATTTTTTGTTTTTTCCAATTAAATCGAAAAATATCAGTCGTAGGCAAAAAATTGTCATGAACAAAGTTGTAGGAAATGCAATTCTAAACAACTTTTGTCATAAGCATTTTTAGTGAAAAATTGAAAATAAGCGAGTTATTTAAGAAAAACAAGTTTTCCTTAAATTCAAGATGGCGGCCAACGCAATAGAGATACGAGGACAAAAACCGATACATATGCTCATAATGAACCCCTCTAACGATCAAAAGAAAAAAAAACCCCTATCTAATTTTTTCCATTTAAAAGTACAATTCGACTGGGCTATTAGTTTTCTGATAAAGAGAGAGGCATACCGAACACTCCGGTCCATTCTTAACTAAAGCTACTGCACTTTTGACTTCTTCCGACGTAATTTGTATTTCTTTTTCACGAAAATCGCAAAAAATTTCTAAATAATCCAATTGCAACAAGTCCATAAAAGTTCACTCACCAAAACATTTACAGGAGCTTAAAGCCTAAAAGAATAATTGTACTTAACGACAAGTACGAAAAATCGAATTTTGTTCACTTAGTACCCTTAAACGTAGGACAGAAAAGAAAATTTAAAAAACAAGCATTCAAATTAATCAGCAAATACCGAAGAAACAAATAAAATATCAAACTTAAAAAAAAAAAACAGCAATATGTTGCCATAATGACAAAAAGAAGTTAAAAAATATTAGTGCACAACTTTTTTTTGTAACTCAGTGTATATAAATTAGTAGAAAAACAAAACATAAACTTGGCTGACAAATCGAACACTTGCTGTTTTTACATTAATATGTATACTCTATTCCACATAAACAGGCAGTACAGAGAAGATAGTAATGTTTGTCTCTCATTCGCACTCTTTTATTTTCCGTAAGGGCGTTCCATACAAAAGCTCTTGCAGGGTTTCCGTAGTAAGCATTTCAAATAAGAAACAATCTTTAAAAAAATTTAAAGCTCCAAAACCAAAAGCTCATCAGCAGAAACCCAATTAAAGCAAGCTGAATGAATTACCAAAAGAACACTGGTAACTCTGAAGTCTGAATGCACATCACTTAATAAGAGGTTGCATTTTAAATAGCAGAAGCCACAGACAATCAGTGCACATTTAGATGTGCTTTGAATAAAGGCCCAAACACAATACGCGAAAGAAAAAGTAAGCAAGTGTCAAAACCGAACGAAAAGTTTCCTTCCAATTTGTAAAGTACATCAGTTGCCCATAATAGCCTTTAAAAATAAGAAGAAAGAAAGAAGAAGAATACCCTTTAGAAAAAAAGGAATTTCAGATTTTCGTACGTAATGTACGACTCAAAGCGTACATTACGTACGAAAACGCAAGTGAACGAAACTTGCCGAAACTGAACAAAAAGTCATTTCGGGTTGGGTATACAAATCACATGTATTTCTACTGTTTCGTAAGTCAACGTACGTACCATTCTTCAATTATGGTTAGCCCTTAAGACGTAGGATCCACGTCAGACGCTATTGGATATTCACTGACGGGTCAACCATTCTTATGGAGCGTTTCCTTCAATTTAGTATAGTGCAAAAATATTAAACGCAACTGATTTAAAAAAAGCTTTCCCATAAGACATGTACTGCCTGATTATGTGGGATAGAGTATAGGTATAGGTTTAAAATCATCTGCAAAATTTTTCATTTCAAACTTGTGTAGAACACCAACAAAAACATTAAAAACAAACGTTTCCAAGAAACCAAAAATGATTTCCTATACGATATTAAATTATTGATTTTTATATTTAAACAATAAAAAGCCACACAATCAATTGCATTACAGATAATACTATTTTAAAAGCAATTTCTTATCCACACGATTCCATTACCATTTAAATTGAATACATTCGATTCCGCATCCATTAATGAGATATCTGTGAAATATTAATTTAAGTCGTAATAATTACAATAATTGTTCCCTGCCCTTTAAAAAACAATCAAGAACTGACAGTTTCAGTTTGTAATTACAGAGACAATTTAAATGCGATAATTAAAACGAAACAAATTAATTTCACCTTATTAATAAATTAATTAAAAAAGTAATTTTATACGAAAGCATTTTTAATACAATTTTATTTGTCTAAAATCTTATGAGAAATAACAATATATTAATATTTAAAACAGTACATTTAAAATCTAAGACAGAAAAAAAAAAATAAGAATTATACAATAATTATTAAACTAAATAATGCAAGCATAAATAATTTACATTATAAGTTTGCGCGAATAATGGCAAATAATAGATAATAAATATATTTTTTAATTTTTTAAAAATTTTATTTACAACTTCCAACTTTCATAAGAACTTGTCCATGATGTTGGATATGTCCATTCAGGGAAGCTTTTAACAAATTGCCTAAACTCATCAGTGTAGTGTATATCATGGTGAACTAAATGTCCAATAACAGCCATGTCAAAGGTTGGTCCCGACCAATCCGGACTGAATCTCTGTAATTTATCAAAAATTAAAAAATTAACCTGTGTGATTTGGTAAAATGACTCACTTCAAATTCTAAAGTAAATCTGAGAGGTGTAGGATCTAAGCCATATGAGAAATACACAAAGTACGGTGGGGTGAATTCTTTTTCAATTGGTTCTTTGTTGAATGACCAGTCAACCAGCTTGGCATCTTCCAGCGGCTGGATAAATATTCCCATGTGGTCAGGTCCTGATATTTCAATTTGAAATTTAATATTTGTCGCTGAAACGGCATCTTTTGAAACAATGCGCATCGATGGGATGCCGATGGGCTGGGGACTTGGACCAGGAATCCAAAAGCTTTGATTTCTAAAATGATATATTTATGCATATTATATTGGTTGTTGTAGTGTCAAAGGTAAAAGCTTTTAGCGAGTTGAACTTACTTCCATCCTAACCATCGGGCGTTATAGATTGGAAAGCCACACACCAGCTCTGTAGCACAATCCTCGTCGGTGGCCTTAGTGAGATTCGAATTTAAGAGAAATTCTGAAAAAAATTGAATATTCAAGGATGTTTTAGATTCACAATGGTTTTCTTCTGATCTTCAACAAATTCTTAGAAGGAAAATCATATTAGTCAAGCAACAACTTTGCAAGAGCTTTAAGCTCTTAGATTGTATACACTTTAGCACGTCTTAAAAGTGAAGCTTACAGAGTTTAATGTAATTTTAAAAAGAACAAATCAACTAAAATCCTTGCAGCGTGCATATTCTTCAAAAGCTTTTTTACGCTAAGGGTGCTTTCTATGATCTTTTTAAGTTACACTTAGATGAATTGAAATTGAAAGCTTACACTAAAGCTTATTTAGAAAATAATTAATTTACTTCAAAGTTAAGGCCTTAAAGTTCAAGCAAAATTCAATTTCTATGTTTTCTATGTCTTCAAAAGCTTTTTTACGCTAAGGGTGCTTGCTTTAATCTTTTAAAGTTACACATAGATGAATTGAAATTGAAAGCTTAAACTAAATCTTATTTAGAAAATAATTAATTTACTTCAAAGTTAAGGCCTTAAAGTTCAAGCAAAATTCAATTTCTATGTTTTTTTTTTAGCAAACATAAACTTAACTACAAAAAGCTTTATGGAAAAAAGCTGTTTCTTACCATCGAGAGAGTCAGGTCTTCGATCAACAGGTACAACGTAGAATCCAGAGTCTTCTTTTCTTATTGTCATGTCAGCGTTAAAGAATCTCCTAACTGTATTCTGGAAAGGCAACACAAAGATCGTTAAGCTTTTAAAAGCTTTCGTACTTTACCGAACATCTTACCACTGTGTAGTATCTTTGAGGTGCAGTCTTAGCTTCATATGGAAAACCCACTGGTGTCGCAGCAAGAATGACAAAAATCACACAGATAGCAGCAAAAATTGAAAGGATAATCTTTGTTTTGCGGAAAATCAACAAGATCGGCACTATGAATCCTGCAGCCAATAAGCACATGAGAGCAACGAATGCACTTGTCAATAATTCAGGATCAGTGTCAGCACCTTCACGTCCTTGCATCGGTATGAATGCTTTGAAGAATGAATAGCAGTTGTATGTGTAAAGGAGGTATGGAAGTATCTGGCACACGATGTGGGGAATCAACCACAGGAATGCTGTACAAAAACAAAATTCCTGTTAGATGTTTAGTTTTAAGGAAGAAACAGTTCAAGGACCCACTTTTCCTATGCAAACACGTAGCTAGATTGATGATAACCGATACTGTGTAGAATAGAATGCATATCATGATTAGGAATGCCGATCGGATCCCGAAACAGATCATTGGGATAGTGACAATGACTAAAATCAAACAGTGTGCATGCATGAACAACTGAACAGCTATTCCTAGTGGAATTCCATACTGTAAGAAAATTCAACATTAAAGATACATTTCCAGCTAAGAAATCATCATCCATAAAACATACCTCCTTCGTCCTCTGCAAGTATATGGCCGGTAGTATTCCCAAAAAGAAGAACATTGGGCAAAAGTACAATCCAAAGATAAGCCAAGTCTTTGAATACCAAGTGAGTGGCAGTCCTATTGCATCGAGGAGAATTCCAAGGGAAACTGTGAAGCCTGCAGCCAAAATAACCGAAACCAGTTGAATCCCGAAAATGATTCCAAAATGAATGAAAGTTCGTGATCGTCGGAGTCCCATGTGCTTTGGCAAAAGCCAGATATAGAGGAAGATGCTGACCAAAGCTACGGCACAAGCAACGATATTCAAAATGAGTCCTGTACTTTCAGCGTAGTAAATTAAGAACCACCCCATGAAATCGAAGAAAACAGTGTGGCCAACTGCGTGTTTCTAGAAAATAAATTGAATTTTAATAAAATAACCTTTTTTTGCTTTTTTCTGCTTACCGATGGATCATCAAGTTCTGGAGCATTGGCTAAGGCTTTGGTTATGGCCAAAATGTTGTCACCGGTTAGTTGGTAGGTGAACCTTGGGATCAGATTGAATTTGTCATATTTTGTATGATAGACGTAGCCATTTACAACGTGCGCCATATCAAGACCTGAAAGAAATGATGGTAAAAAAAATTAATGAAACTTGTGTTCATGTGCTTTATAGATTAATCATCATGTTAGATTTATTGGTTGGTATAGATTTGCCATTTAAGGAGCTGCAATTGATATGAACTCTAGGTTTGATTTGGAAAGCTTGTTCTGAACTTCTATGTATGCTATGAAGAGTATCACTTTCCAGCAGTAGGTGCTGAGATCTGGAATCATCGGAGAAGAATTCTCCTAAATGTAATTTGAATTTGGGAGAAAGCAGGGCACGAACAGTAAAGAAGTGCGATAATCTTCCCTCCTCTTCGTCGGTAGAAGTCGTTTGAGAAGATGTAAAAACTTGTGGAGTGTCCCATAAGGCACTGTTCAGTTTTGCCAATGATCACGGAGATACGATAGGGATGCCTGTCCGTCTAGAGTATGCTTTCTTTTTAGCGTCCTGTTTTCGCGGAAACTTGCACGTAGCCATGGGTATACCAATGTTCTTCTTGGTAAGAAAAATTGGTGCTATAGATCCATGTCCAATGAAGTTTCCCGGATTTTCTCAGTGCTCCGGAAACAACAAAAGGTTAATGTAAAACTGTTCTGCCAGTTCCTTGGGAGATGAGCAAAAATTGCAGGTTATTAATGAGTACGTGGAAGCAGCGCGATGTGACTTAAGGCTTGCTTGGTTGACAGCAAAGATGCGTTTATCCGATGTGGATCTTAAATCTCACATTTACCTTGACCTGTGACTTCTTTTTATCCAAAATTTTCACGAAACGGAATTAAAGACTAAGATTTAGTGAATCACACGACGGACGCCAATCACCAAAATTTCAGTTTTTAAGCCTCAGTAATATGTAGTCTGGAAGCTGAATAATCGCTCAAGAATTCCTCATACTTCCAAGTGGATCTTGATGTAATGGTGTATTGGAAGCTGCTGTAGAAAACCAGCGAGAGGTGGTGTAGTTGGTGTGGTGTGGTGGTGACCAACTGATTTTTGAATCCATTGAGAGATGGCTCTAAGGCTGAGTTCGCAAACGTTTATTTCGCGAAAATGTCAATGGGTCTCAAGATGTCGAACTTACAGCCCCACTGACACTTAATACAGCCTGATCACATGACTTCACTTATAAAACCATATATTGAACATCGTCGAAATGTTTCATGTCTTTCCTTATTTTACCGGGTCTTCTATACAAAAAATGCTCACTCTAGGTAGCCAGCTGCATTCCTAGCCTTTAACATTTCCCCCGTAATACTCGTCTTGCTAGGAACGCTCATCAGTTTACTCTTGAGGCCAATTTCAGACGTACCGTGAAAAATAGGGATTCTTTCTTCAGCCGTACAACACGAATGTGGAATGAAATGCCTTGTAGAATTTCCCCTTGCCATTTTGATCTTCAAGCATTCGAGACCAATGCTATCGCCCGTGCTGTTAGTATAATTATTAAAAGGGCTATTCAAAACCCTTGAGTGTGTGTGCCTTATAATAAAAAAATTACGAACCCTGAATTCGTTGCTGCATCGCAGAAAAGCAATCATATTTTATTGACAACTTTCCAGACACTTGTAACTTATGTAAAGCTTATAGTTATGTTTCTCTGGAAAATAAAACAAAACTCACTTACCAGGAATATGCAAGAAATCCCTAAATATTCTAAAGTCTGTGTCGGACGGAATAAAGTTGTGTTGGAAAAGTTCTTCTGCAATTGTCGACGCAAATGGATGAACAACATGTTTTCCATAATACTAAAAAATTAAAAAAAGTTAATAATATCCACCCAGACATGTTAAAAATTTAAAAAAAATTACATTCACAATCCAAGGATGATCAGGACCAGATTGGAAAAGAATCTCTCGACCACCACTGCCAGCTGAATCCAAATTGATTAGTGCTCTGTAAAACAAACGCATTTTATTAAAGGACTTTTCAAAACAACAGAATACTCACTTTGCATCGTTTGCCCATTTATGATTTGTGATAAAATTATGAGATCCTTGAAGTGGATTTTCCTCAGCTCCATTGAACAAAAATATCAAACAGTGCTCGAGTGGAGTGTCATTCTTGGTGATCACTCGCAATACTTCCAACATTATGACAATCATAGCACCTGCATCCCCAGCACCTAAGGAATGCCTGTGTCCTCAATTCGGGATTTTAAAAAAAAGTTGTCAATAACTTACCAGAACTTTCTGGAACCGAATCATAATGACTGTTGAGCAGCAAGCACGATGTACTATTTGAATCGTAGCGGGAAACTTTAACAACAACATTCTGTATACTCTGATACATATTGACCATCTTCCAAAGCACATAATTCCCCGATCCAACCTGGACATCTGATTCAATATCGTAAATATCATCCCGTGCTGAACTTCGTATCTTGTCCACTTCGCCTAGTAAATACTGTACTGCACCCTGTTCATTGGCTGCACTGCCAACCACCCTGGGTCCCATTTTGGTTAAATTCATCAGGTTGTTCTCCGCCCGCTCACCAATAAATCTGTCTGGATTACTTGCTTCATCTTTTATGTGCAACAGAGTCGGGGAATATTCGAAACTTGGTATTACGGTCACGTAGAACAACACAAACCAGAAGCTTACAAAAACTGGCGCCCAATACCAGCCAAATTTATTGCGATTGTATATAATTTTCAGATTCTCATACTTGGATTTCATCTAAAGAAAAGAAAGGAAACGAAAAAGAAAAAAACAAGGATATATGCATAAATTAAGTGTGATGTAGTCCTTAGGGTGATAAAAATTGCAAAAAGCTTTTTTTTTTTTTTTTTTAACTATGAGGGAGGATACTCGCTTACATACATATATATACCATACATTATCCTGCAGAGGAAGCATTTTTAGGGGATATACTTAAAGTTTATTGCTCTCAACTGGCAGTATTCGATTATCTCATGACTGTTATCTTTCAAATTGAAAGTCACATTGTCCTTTTTGCCCATCAATTGGGACCGGAAAATTTTATTATTCCAAAGAGTAAATAAATTGATGTGAATCCTTTTTAAAAGTTATCTCTTGACGCGCAATATTTTGCTTCGAGCTGTGAGTGCATAGATTATAAAAATTTAAATTGACCATTAAATGCATTCGGCGAGCCAGAGCGGAAAAAGGATATGGGAACGGATGATATCGCTTGGGGAAATTGCTTAAATAGTTTAATCATATTTAAACTGGCCATGTGGTTGGGTCATTTTATTAATAGCTTTGGAGTCCTTTTTATAATTGGATTATCTGTCATCTAGAAAAGATGGTGGTTTGAGGGAGTAAAATTTGAAAAGTCAAGCAAGCTAAACGTCATTTCCAAATTCAATTCCAAAATTTGACCATTTTAAATTCGATATCACCGTGTTTCAACCTAACCTGGTAAATGAAATAAGAGTGGAAAGGAAAAAAAGCTAGCTGTCAAATAAGCAAACTGACAGTCTGAATTATAATAGGCGGAAGAGTTCATACAAAACTGATAAGATATTCATTTACTGTCGTTGATCTTTTTCGTTAAGAGTTTAAAAAAGACGTTTTGTATTGACAGATGTCGGTTTATTATGAGAAACAAATTAGCTTTGTTTGTCTGGGGGTCGCCTCAACCCGTTTTTTGAAAAACTTCAACTCGCCATTACTAGGAATTTCTCTGTATTTTGAAACCAGTAGTCGCCCTGAAGTCGATCTTTGTATTTATATAAGGCGAGTTGAGATAACGAATCAGGCGCTGAAGTGACGTTTGCTGTCAAGCATTTCTTGTGTATTTTTCTTGATTAAAGCAAAAAATTGAAACTTTTGATTTTGTGCGTTGTGAAAAATATACAATTAGCAGCCCACTGCGTTTTTTGAAAACGGAAAAACCCAGGTTTTTTGAAAACTCTTGGAGTTATCAAGAAAACCTGGGGTGCAAAACGGATAAGAATGATTCGTTAAGTTCTGACACTTGCTAACGTTTGCTTCCGAGAACTATATAGTTTTGTACGACGAAAGCGAATAGTTATTCGATTTTGAGTTGGAAATCAAAAGCCACCTGCAAACCTCAACAACAGCATCAGTTTTTATATTCTTAATGACTTTTGGAAGAAATAGTGTAAAGGCCCAACCATAATACGCGAAAGAAAGAGAAAGCAAGTGTAAAAACCGAACGAAAAGTTTCTTTCCGATCTTTCAGATACCCTTCAGAAATAAGAAGCATTTGTCTCTTTCTTTCTCTTTGAAGGAAAATGTCAGATTTTCGTGCGGAATGTACAACTAAAAGTGTACATTACGTTCGAAAACATAAGTGAACGAAACTTACCGAAACTGAACAAAAAGTCATTTTGGGTTGGGTATACAAATCGCATGTATTTCTACTGTTTCGTAAGTCAACGTACGTACCATTCTTATATTATGGTTAGCCCTTAAAAGTGTAAATTACGTACGGAAACAAAAGTGAACGAAACTTGCCGAAACTTATCAAAAAGTCATTTCGGGTTTTGAATACAAATCACATGTATTTCTACTATTTCGTAAGGCAACGTACGTACCCATTCTTCAATTAAAGTTGGGCCTTAACGCCCTGTCCCGAAGGAAAATAGAAAGGAAAAATCTTTTTTGGACAGTTACAATTAAAAGAGTTCTTTCTAAAACTTCCAACTCTCTGTCAGAACCATCAACCAGTACCAGTAGTCTGGAGTAAGCTTACATGAAATTTTCCTAGGATTGGCTTGGCAGATTGAGTCGTATTCCAAGATAGTGCTAATTCATCCCGTCCCTCTCCGTAAAAAACATCCTATTACATAATTCTAGTCCTTCGTTAAGTTTAGTTTTGGTAACAACACGGCGCATACTAGCTCTAATTGGGTTCCTCTTTGGAACATTTCCACCTCGAATGAGAACCGCCATTTCTACCTAACTACCTCCAAATTCCCGACATGAAAATATCCGCTGGTGCGGATATGGTGTATGTAGCGTCTCCCCAATTAATCTGAAGAGGCTCCACGTTGGAGAAAGGCTCCGTAGTGTCTGCTACTCTCTTTTTTATTTCGATCGATGATCTATTTTCCAAGACTTAATTGATAAGCTCATTAGGACCTAAGTCCAAAAAGCTTGAACAGTTTCAGATAAAGGATTGGCATCGAAGTAAGGGATATTAAGACCCCTTCCCAACAACGTGTAATTCCATATTTACTTCTCATCATTATGAATGTTCCTGTGACTGAATCTTAAATAAATTTGTGGCCGACCTAAAAAAAAAGTTTCATATGAATTCCAAAAAATGTTATTTATACTTCTTCCTATAAAAAAAAAGAGTTAATAAATAACAAATAAATGCCCAAGAATTCAAAACATGTTGTTTAGTTGTTTTCAAGGACCAAATGTCGTAAATAGTTCAATCCAATATATTGTTTAATTTTTGTCTCTTACGCTTTGTTTTGTATTTATAACTTGCAAAAAAATAAAAACTTATGGGCCAAAATAAATTAGGTCACCAGCCTCTGTTCACGAACTTTTAATGACAAAAAAAAAAAGTTTATAGATACTGAGTATCTAAAATAGAATTTATATCCATTTATCTATGTAAACATTGTTAAATAGCAAAATTGCCATTATTTATTGTTCCTTAGTCACAAGACTTTGAACCTTCAATCGAAACTATGAATTGATAGGAATTCGTTGGGGGCTCGTAACTTTTTTTTTGTTAGAATCACTGGCCATTTCTATTATTCATGATTATTATTATTGTCAACATCAGAATAATTCAGAAATTATATCTAAATAGGTGAGTTTCTTTGTCCGGAACAGACCAATGACAAAAACCAATGAGCAATTAAAATTCCGTCAGCAAAAAACAAAAATTATAATTTTATAGATATTTTATCCAATAATCGTAAAACTCTTCATCACGCGTTTAAATTTATAAATTTTACTTGAATTTTTTTTTTTTGGGCTATTAAATGAGATATCAGAAACAGCTTGAAAAAATATTGTTAATTCAAAAATAATTACACTCTCTAAAGTGATTATGGGTCGTTTATAGATTTGCGATAAGTCGGTTCAATTGAAGCCAAAAAGAAGGAACTCATGCAGGTATAAAAAAGTTCATAAATGATAAGCTTAGGATGATATGAAAAGAATCAATCGAAGGAGAAATGAATTCTGATTAAATCATGAGATTAAGATAAATATTCAAATACTCTAAAGGTATTTTTATTTAGATCTAACTGTTAAAGTATCATTTCTTGACAGCGAATGCCAATTTTTTACTATACATTTTATGACCATTTGAATTGTAAGTGTTTTTGTTTTTAAAAATGATTTGGGGTTGAATTTTTGTACTCGCAATTTATTTTTCATTGGTTTTGTTTATTCTCTAAGCATCTTTGAAGTGGGATTAAAAAGATAATACAGTAAATGACGGTTATAAGGAACACGCTTATATAAGAAAAACACTGATATAATGAACTTTTATAACAACACCGATTCTCAATTTTCCTATAAAATTGGATGTGTATAAAAAAGTTTGTTTATGACACACGGAAATGCCCATCTAAGTTTTCTTTAAATGTTAACACACCATATTAGGATGTACTTATACATATGTATGTACATGTATTTTTGAGCTCTCAAAGAAATGTCTTAAATGTCATCATCGTCGGACTGAAATATATTCCAAATATATTTTTTGTTATTTAAAATTAAAGTAAGCGTTTTTTTTCAGACATAACTACTTCTGTTTCTTAAATCCTTTATGTTCTTTTTATATGAAACTTTTTTCTTATATCCGTGGTAAGGATATAAAAAAAAACGCTATAAGAAACAAAAAATTTAGCATTTTGGAGTTTCTTATAAGCGTCATTTACTGTACCTAGATCAGATACTTATAATCTTTCATCACTTAAAAGGACCTACAGCACGTGAAGAATAGAGAACACTTGAATTCATCTAATCATGGATGAATATCGTACTTGAGAAACTCCAAAATTTGAGATGATAAATAGATCAACGATGAAATGTTTTAATTTACAGTACAGTCCACAGCATTGTTCAAAAACAAAATTAAAAATAAAGGTTGGTCATCTATAACGAAACGCGTTTTGTACTTGTTTTGTATCTGTCTTATTCTACTTTATTATTTTCAATTTATCCGTATGACATTCTTGAAAACAGTTTAAAAATTACAAAACAAAGGTCGTAAATGACATAATGTAAATAAGTGGTCTTAGGTTTTTTTAAGATTTGAGTTCCACTTCCAGAGTTTATGCTGGTTTACTCCTTCGGAATGGATTTAAAATTGAGAAATGAAGTGCTAAGTGAGGAGAGTTAAATTTTGTTAACAAAACGCAAACATATTTTACTGAGTTCTGGGAGATTACTTGTGTTGGCAGCGTGGAAAGAGAACACATAACATCGATAAACCAAAGTGGTTCTCTGTTTCTGCCTACAAGCTGCAAATATGTTAATGAGTAATTTGTGCATGCTTTCCTTTGGCCAAAATATTTGCAAATGTCCATTGTATTTATAATCTACAGTACTTCCAATAAGAGGAACGTTTGGTGCGCCATCTATGGACGAAGTTCACAAACACTTGACTGGTGAGTTAGGAGTGGTTTGTCTAGATTGTCATGGAAAGGAAAAATAACAATAGAAGCCATTTGATGTAAAGTAGATAAGACAACTAGCGCCGCCATTGACGAAGTTCAGAACTAAGAAAAACATGTTCCATGAAATTACTACCAGTAATATACGCAATCTAAGATGCAGGCATCTCAAATGCCCCTAAAATTGACCATATTGAACACCACCCGAAGTCATAAATTTATCATAACGATTTTACTAACACTAACGGGTGTTTTTTTAAAAGCTTGAGAAATTTAAATAATAATGCAATACAGAAATAATGTCGGAATTAATTTTTTATTATTATAATCTGGTAGATAATTTCATGGCATTTTTTTTTTTGTAATACGATTTCCGGCATATGTCCGCCGAGGCTACGAGTTACATATTAAATATATTCGAGCAGTCCAATATTTTACTACCTATTCCAATTAATTTGGCAGTACGGCGTCAGTGGTGGCTTGAATATTGGCTTCCAGAGTTGTTGATCGGTATAAACCAATGACTTAACATAGCCCCATAAAAAGAAATCGATAGGCGTTAATGTGCACTAACAGGGGGAGAAATAAAGTTCACCAAATTGATTTTGCAATAAATTGATGAATTGACAAACACTTGGGAGTTTTGCTGGTTAGCTGCGTTCGGCAAAACAAGGCATTCACTCATTTCAGATTATTGGTGAAGAAGGAAGATATGGAAGGGAGTAAAGAACATGCTGATAATTGTCATCATTGAAAATGATAATGAAATGAAAGCTCTATATTATACGATTTCAAAAAGTAACAAGTATTAGAGGGAGGAAAAAAATTAAATGAATTTTGATTTAACACATTTGTTGCATCAGCAGCGATCTTAAGCGGCAAGACAAGACAATACTTAAAACTCCCAAGTGATATTACTATAGGGTCTATATCTATATACATACAATGCTTACTGAACAGAAATATTAACACAGTTTGACATTCTCAACTGTCAAACCATAGACAACAACCATCGAAACTTTTCATGCAGTTAAAAAAAACCCTATTCAATCGGCGGAAAGAACTTTTCAATACTCTCAAAATATCTTCAGGAATAGCTTTAACCCCCTTAACAAATTCCGAGGAAGAAAATCAATCATCGATTAAATTTGAATGTTATACCTCGTGCCTTTTCTATTAAAGACATGGATGTCGCTGCTCTTACAACAATTGACTTTTCCTTACTATTGAGATAAGATATGCAAACAGTTTATAAATGGTAAGATCTCGAGTTCCTTACCAAGTGTATAAACTATCATTTACAACCCTTAAAAAAAGAAGATTGGAAAAGTTTATACTTAGTAAGTTACATAGCAACCGATTCGCCAATAATTATACTATGCCAACTACATATTGAGTGGGTACTTCAGAGTTGTATCAAGAATTTGAATACCTAATCAGGCTCTTTTATATGGTCACTCACATTAATTTATCTTCAGATCATGATGTCTACGTTTTATGACTTTTGAAAAAAAATAAAAAAAAAAAAATAAGTCATAACTCAATATATCGACATCATGTTCGGCCGAAAGTAGGTACCTATTGCCAATTATAATGTTGGACATCGACCACCTTTCTTAATTTCGCGTGCCCATGCCCATGTCCATATTAAAATTCATGAAATTGAATGTAAAAAAAAACACAATTTCAAGCTTCAACGAACAAAAACGAAGATAAAAACATATAAAGCAATAAATTGTTAAAAAAAAAAAGAATAATTAAAATTATAATTTCACAATCTTTACAACCAGCGAGCACCGACCACCGACCACAGCTAAAGCAGCAACAGAAAAAAAATTGTTATCGATTTAATTCGTTAATTGTTTTATCGATCACAGGAAATAAAAATGATTGCGTCCACTCACGCATTCTGCAAACGACGACCGATAGTCGCTACTTTTATCACATAATTCTTCCTTTTTTAAGAGTTCTTTCTCCCTTCTTAAAACAAAAAATTATATACGAATCTTTGAAGCAACTTACAAATGAAAATGATTCATTCAAGCGTGGATGGATAAACTTTTGAAGTTCGTGCGATATACTTGAACTCGCACATAAATGAAAAACAAAACGATAACACTATTATTTTTTTCCAGAGATGAGTAATTTTGTTGCTTCTTAATTTAAAGCGAATCAGTTTTATTTAATTCAATAAAGTCACGTACTAAATTCAAATCTTTATATATTTATTTCCAAAATTACATTTCTCTGGGAGATCATTTGAAAAAACTTGGTAAATCTTCATAAATCAAATTCCCTGCGATACATTTTCGAATTCAAGATCGATAAAAAGAAAAATAAATCGGCTTCAGAACTGCGTTTTCCTTAATTTGTTTATTGACCAAACAATAATGTGCTTATTTGCAGAACCATCAAAAGTAGCTAAAACGATAACATATGTCGACTGCTCCTTGGCAACCACCATTCAAAAAGGAACACCCAACATCCGGTGTCTCAGTATAAAATGGCGTCATTGCCGGGCTAACGGTGAGAAGAACTTATTATAATCGAAACGGGTATTAAAAGTATTTTTTTTTTTAATTTTATAGACGTTAGAAGCAAGACGCAACGACAAAAGCCTATGGTTATGAAGCATCACAATCCAATAGTTTCGAAGGCGCGGCACTTATGAGTATTTTCTGTTTTGGAAGACGGAAGACGCCCACTAGGTATTTTTTTTTTCTTTTTTTTCGTAGGTTTATTATGGCTTAAGTAAGTGTTATGACCTAATGAACCGTGTGTATTTGGTGAAAGAGAGAAAATAGTGAAGAGCTTATTATCAAGAAGACGTCATGGGTTTGATGTTGAGTCTTGGCCGCGACGCGGCGGCCCATTAAACGGGATAATAAAGTGTAATGAAATACTGATGGTGAATGGTTTTGGGTTGAAGAAGGTACATGCTGGGTGGATATTTTGTACTTCGTAGGTCGTAAAATGTTCCCACAACATGTCAGAAAGAAGTGTATTTGGTGTTCAGAGGAAGTATGATTTGTTTTTTATTTTTTTTTTTTTTTCTGGCGAAGACCGTCTTAAGCCCAAGAGCTTATTTAATGAGAAGGTTATCCTCTACGAAGCCATTTTCTGGAAGATATAAAAAACATTGATAGTTTCATTCAGAGGTAAGTTATGATAATGGTGATGGAGAAAGCACTTGAAGAAGATGGCCTTCAAAATTCTGTCGGTCTGGAAATCAATATTTACGTATTTACGTACCGTGAGAACATCTCGCCACTGCTTATAAGACTTCCTAAGAATCTTTTAAGGTTGAAGGGTGGATTGTGGTGAAGCAGATAAGTGTAGGTATACAAATTCAGCGTGGGGCTGGACATAAGTTATTATATGTACTATCGGAAAATTTGAGAACTGATGAACATGTGCTCCAAGAGGATAAAGTAACGGCTCACACTGCTCGAGCCACGACGAAATTTCGGAGGGTTACATTTCTTAGATGCCTTCTCTCGTTTAGCTCGATTTAACCGATACTTACTTCCTTTTTATGGGATATTTTGAATTCACACACGCAACATAATCTCTTGAAGCCCTCAAAGAGAACATTCGTTAAGACTTGTCGCGCCGGAAGGTATGGCAAGAGTTTTGGAAAATGCCATAAATTGGGCCTTCTGTCCCCTTGGGGATCATCATATAGAGTCACTCGAAGTGTCTGCCTTTTGCCTTAAATGTAATTTCTTATAGATTTTGGCCATATGGCCACAGCGGCATGGCGCGTACAGATTCAATTCGTATTTCGGCCGCTGATTCGGTTCATAAGTTCTAAATTACAGTACCTACAAGCTTTGTAGTTCTGAACTTAAGCAGTAATCGATAGGATTCAACTCTTGAATATGAATGCCTGCAAGATTTACTTTTAGCTCCTCCTGTTCGGTTTTCGCTTAATCCTTTAACAACACTCTGTAGGATATATTTTTGGGAAGGGGCTTTAACCCATTTTCACACTTTTTTTTCAACAAATGATTACTGAAGCCTACTGAACACTTGGATCAACTCATCTAGAACAAAATATTTATATTTTCACGCGTTAAGTCCTTCCAAATCATCATCTGAGTCTTAGAAATGATCCTCCTGTAGTGAGTAACATGCCGACGACCACTTTTTGAGTCATCTTTTGTCTCTGAAGATTCAGCAACATAGTCCAGTGAACAGATACCTAACACCTTTGACTCACAATGTGTTTAATGTATTTTTGTTTAAACCTCTTCAAGCTTTGAATTTATGTCGAACCACAACATTCCCTTCTTGATATTAATTTGTCCTTGTCGCACTTTCTGATGAAAATATCAGCATATTAAATTTAATATCAATAGTAGAGGATCTAAGAACGAACCTTGAGGGATGCTGTTGTAAACTTTTCCAGTTTGCATGTGCTATAATATACATACATAGAGTACAAATTCAAATATGAATATTCTTGAGATGAGTCTTTTTCTACAATAATATCTCCGTCTCACAGACCCGAGAAAACAAAACTGGCCCACTTCATAAAGCAATTATTACGGTTTGATAAGAAATGCACTTTTCGAATAGTCAATCTAACGAAGTATTGTGTATATTTCAAATTTTACTTAATCTTTAACTCAGCAATTTTATGATTCCGAATTGGTTGTAAACACAAAATTATTGCCTTTTGGAATCCATTTCGCTAACAAGGTCAATGATACACGAAAATAGAATCCCTTGCTGAGATAAAAAGCACATCAGGAGAACCTTTCCCAACAAAAATACATTTCACACCGCACACATTGTGTTCTGGTTCTTTTTTTTTTCAATACACAGAAGCAAAAGCATTTAAACTGCTTATTTTTAGATTTTATCATATTTAACATTTTTGTTTTGTTTTTGCAGCTAACAGATTGTTTTTAATATATAAATATAGATTTTAACATATTTTGTTTTTCTTGTTTTTATTTCTATGTGTGACATTAAAAGTGTTTTTCCTATGTTATGTCTCCTCAGCGAAGAATATCAACGGTGAGAAGTTCTTGTACAGTGCGTACATTTTTGTATTTATTTTATCTAGCATAAAAATTAAAAATACGCATGCCTCATAGTTGAACTAATTACTTTAAAAACCATTATATTGTTAAAGTTTTTAAAAATAAAATGTGGCGCAAAAATTGCCACCCTATTGTAAAATACTATAATTATGGCGAAGGTCGGTAAATGATACTTATCGATGAAATTTTTCCAAGTTTTTTAGGATTATAGCAAAGCATGTAAAAGAAACGTCAAAGTAGAATTGACGTTTGCCGCCATTTGCAAAAAGTATAGTATCTATCGATAGGGTGATAACTTTCACGTAATCGTAGATTATGCTTTCCTTTCCTATAGATTTATTTTTCTATATGTTTGATATTTCGCAAGAACTTCGTAATCTTATGTCTAAGAAAAATGACCCTAGTGAAGGTGATCAATGAAACGTATCATAGGACCCGAAAGTAGTCCTTTAAGAAAATATTCAGGTATTGATCATGTGGAAAGCCATCGTTTAAAGCACACCTCACAATCTGGAGACTACTCAGTCAGATATTATGTCAAATTTAATTATTCCACTATAAGAAAGTGTGCGTGCAAAAAAGTTCTGCACTTACCCGGCCGCCACCCATGCCAGCTACTCGTAAGACAGTTGCAATACATTCACATTTTCCACTCACACTATGCAAACTTCCAGCCAACTGGAACACAGATAGGAATCTGACAATTAATACATGTAGTATAGTAACTTGCTTGCCAATAGTTGGCATGTGTGACCGCAGGTTAAGCTAGGGTAAATCATGAAATTAAGAATAGTAGTTAAAACCGGGAAAGGTACCTAATTCATTGCACAATTTAAAGAAAAAAACTAAAATTTGGAGTCACAGCTTGGGTCAAAGCCTATTTTCCCCCCATCAAGGTAATTTCCTTAGCTCTGTTCCTATCGGTAAAATGAGAAACTCATGGATTTGAAGAGCCACTTTCACATATCAATTTTTATCATCAATATTGAATGTGTAATTGATTCACTGTCAATGAAAATTGTATGGAAAATAGCTTTTTCCAGCCCGTACTTAAAAAAAGCGTTTATTTTTTTTTAAACTACCAGCCAATCGCACTTGCGTCTCTTCTTTCCAAGGTCATCAAAAAGCTGGGTGTCAATAGTACTGTGGATGTACCAAACCTAGAGTTGTGAGTTTCAACCCAGCCTGGGCTGGGCACCAATTTTTATTTTTTCTCAAAGTTTTAACTGGTTGCCACCCGTGGGATTTTTGTGAGATAATTTGGTACCATCTCAATAAACTTTAACATAAACATCGTAAATTCTTTTCTACCTTTCTATCCCTTCTCTCCTCGCTCGTACATGTTTATTCATTACAAGGGTATTCAAAGCCCCCTGTGTACGAGTGCACCGTATCGACGAGCACTTTTTAGATGGATTAGAACTAACCATTTTGACAGTTGTTTTTAAACGGGTATTTCAAAGATTAATGCTGGTAGGTATACCCCAAGGCTCCGTTCTTTCTCTAACTCTCTTTCTCGTCTGAATCATCTCTTGTCAAGACTTCTATTCCACTAGTTCATTTTAGTGATGACAGTTCGCTCAGCATTTAGTATTCGTTTCGGGACTCACAACCTTGTTCTTCAAATGTGGAACTGCAACGGCAGCGCTTGATTAAAATCAATAATTTTCCACATTGGGATCATTCTCCAACAATGTGAATTTTTAAGCTCCGAAAGCTCAACCTACCCCCATGCCTCTATTCGTGAGTGATACTTCATACTTGCATATAGATAAAACTGTAGGATTTAGTATAGCCCTCCGTATTTAGCCGCACAACACGAATGAGGAATGCTTTTCCTACCTATTTCAAAATATAAGCGATAAAATTTCGTAAAGAAATTTTATTTCACGCCAGCAATTATACATTTAACATTAAAATGTCCAATTTTTTAACACAAATTCCACCCTTTTTAATTAGATTTTCCTTACAAAAACATTTCGGTAAATTTGTCAACAAAATAACCGTTGTCTAACAAGTGTTTCTTCATCTGGTAACTCCCACATGTACAACAGCCCACAGTCAGTTTTAAATCTTCTTCAACCTCAAAACGATGCTGACAACGGCTTTTAAACACAATCATTATGTTAAAAAATTTCATAAGAATCCGTCCGCTCACAGATTATCAAAAAATAAAAAAACGAATCTAGTGCCTCTTCTTATCTCTTCAACTATTGCAAGGCAAGAAATTAAAAGAAATTAAGTTCATCTTAAAGATAAGACGAATAAAAAAAATTCATAGAACCCTATTCCGTATATACTCTTCGGAATAGCCCCATCATCACATGTTCTAGCTCAAACGTCTGAAATGTTGCATATATTCCTAACAGCTCACACCCTCTCCCCCGTTCGACCTTAATTCAAAAAAAATCCCTCCTCCCTGAAAATGCACAAGCACATCAGACACTGATAAATGCATTCAAACTCTGTGCAACAGGGTGATGCTTCATCTTCGTCATGAAAAGCAAAAAAAAAAAAAAAAAGCTCACAAAAAAAATTGCTATATTTATACAATTCATCTTAATTTCTATTTTTAAGCACACAAGTGCAGTTTGTATGTTCATTTTGCAAAATTCGAAAAAATTTAAAATTAAAAGGCGAATAATGTTAAAATAATATCAAGATCCGGCCGAATTCAAAATGAATGTGTGTTTACATTTATCGGACTGTGTCTGGCACAAGCCAATTATCGCGCACTTTTCTTTTGTCGAAATGAAAATCCAAACAAACTCAACTGGATCTGGATACCTACAATATAGAAACAGATACTATACGTTGTGGTCTTCAATTTATATATGGAGACAGCACTCAGACAGACAGACAATTTAACTTTTGCGGAGACACACTATATCTATCTTTATACGAGACAGTAAAAAGATACGTTTCCATTTGTTTTTCCTGTCTATTGTGAAAGACAGGTTCTATCAGCTACCTTAAGAATCATTCTTTTTCTTGCAGTTAAGGAGTCAATAACCTTTTGAATCTATCCAACATACGGCAATGCATTTACCGTGTGTTTGACTGCATCTAAAAGATACAAAGATACTTCCTGAAATTTTTGTTGGTTTTTTTTTTGTCATTGCATTGTAGTGTCATGTTATTTTTTCTAAATGAAATGTGGAACTTACTTTGAGTAGGTATTTTGTTTGTATCCAAGCTACGAACTAATTGTATCTCGAGGTATTTGTACAACCTCTTGTATCTAGAACGCACTAATGAACCAAATTCCTTTTTTCAAATTAACAAAAATGCACTTAATTCACTTTTTGTTTTCCCAACAGATCCCCACGCACACAAAATTTTCGATCCGCACTCGCGCTGCGTAGTAAAATACAAAAACAAAACAAGTATCTTTTTTTCCCGAATTGTATCGAATGTATCTGCGTATTAAATTGAGGAGCAATCTCCAAAGGTCTCTAGATGTCAGACATGACTAAATGCTCCACCAACAATCTTGAGACGATCAGGGCGGCACAAAAGAGCTCTAATGATGATGATTGTGACGATGTTGATGTTGATGGCGCTAGAGCAATTTAGTTTGATGTTGAGCAAGCTCCAAGTTCGAAGTTGGATGTATCTTGCGGGCAGGCACAGATCACTGATCACTGAATCTATCTGCAAGATCTTGTCGCCGCCGAGAAAAGTATTTACCAATATTTGTTCAAGTCCAAGAATGTTGGAGATACTTTTCTCCTCCACTAAAAAATAAGAGGCGGTATGAAGGCGTTGTCGGATAGGCGACTAAGTACTTGGTGTGCGATTCACTGGCGAGACAATTATGTTTGAACAACCGATCCTCGCGAACTTGTAATTTATATACCGCCGCTGCTGCCGCGGTGCCAATGAGAAGCTATATAAAAAAATTTCGGTAGTAGACGGTGGTTCTTAATCTAATTAAAAATAATTTTTTTTTAGTTTTCTTTATCTAACGTGTTATATTTTTTTGGATAAAGATTCCTCGAATAAACTTGCTTAAGTTTCGATTTCAAGTGGGTGCCTCTATAAAATATGTCGCGGGCGGCATTTACTGTTTATCAAGTTAATATGGCAGAGTTATTTTTTAATGATATTTTTGATAATAATGGATAAGCGGTTTTATGGTCCTTTTTTTCAAAAGAGGTTGTAAAAAAGAGTTTGAGATAAAGAGAAACTAATGTTAAGCTCTTTTTAAGAAGAGAATCTATGCTCTTCTTAGATAAGAACAGTTCTCTTTAAATCTTAATGGTATGCTAATTATTTTGGTTTTCTTTTTTTTTGCTGTGGGGGATCACTTCCAAATGACCGATGAAGTTGTGAAGAAACAAAGAAAAGCAATAAAAATTACAAAAAATATCCATCAAGCAAGTGTCTATACTTTCAGTTTTTTTTGTGAAGAATTTCATAAAGATCAACAATAATAATTAAAATGGAAAAAATGTCTGAACAGTTTCGAACAGATGTTTTAAATTAGTGTGTTGATAGACAGCTTCAGAGTTCAACGAATTTTTCTTGTTGGATTTTTTATTAAGTGTGAAAGGAAACATCTTAAGATAACCAAAAACCTTGAGGAGATTGGCGCCATACGCATGATTATTTGAAGATATCTAAAAATTTGTTTTTTGGGCGAAGTTCAACGTTATTATGAACTTTCAAAGTAACCTTTAAATTCAAGACCTTGGTGCCCTTGGTGAAGCGTCACTAAATTTCTGAAAAGGATTCCATTTCAAGGCTGATTAATAAATTTTTGTTTTACTTTGTATTTTTGATCATATTTTAAAATTTTATCAAATCGATCTTTCCGAATGTAAAATCAAGACGGTACCTACTTTTTAGAAAAAATAATCAACAGGTACTTCGCTCTGAACTATTGATGGCTTTTATTAGTTTCCTTTAGAAGAAACAACTTCTAGAACAGTACAATAGCTTTCTATTGGAAATACGCACGGCGTATTAATATTCCTGAAAATGTTGGATAGGTGATCACTGATCAGTTAGTTACAAGGTTAAGAATATTATACCAAAATAATAAGGGAACTGAAAAAATTGGATGGGCAAACCATTTAACATTCGCTTAAAAAGTAGTTTCGCAAAGAATATACAAGTTTATATAAATATAAGAAAATTGAGTTGAGAATTTAAAGGTAAAAGGATAAAATGAAGTTAAAGTTAAGGACCAAGAGGCAAAAAGAGGTAACTTCTTTAGTAAACAGAAAACCCTGTTGCATTTTTAAACGTTTACAGTAAATGACGCCAAAACGCCACAATTTTTGTTTCTTGTAAGCGTGTGTTTCTTATATCGAAACCACGGATATAAGAAACAAGCTTCTTATAAAAGGAACACGGATATAAGAAACAAAAGCTTCTTATAAAAATATTCTTTCAGAAAAAAAGCTTATACTTTATTTCTAAATACCAAAAAATACAAAAACAGAAATTATGATACATACAACTAAACCAGATAGCGCCTTCCCGTTTGACGTCGAACTCCATGTGTGTCCGTGACGTAGAGCCACGTAGAGGGTAAAACAAAACAAAATTAAAAATGCAAAGGGATGTGTGTCCGTGACGTAGATGAACAGAACGAAACAAAAATGAATACGGAAAGTCTCTATCTGCTTTAGTTGTATCATGGAAATGCATGGAAATGTTTTTTCTAAGGGTGTGTTCACATTTAAAGAACATTTAGATGGGCATTTTCTTGTGTTCTAAAAAGTTTCTTATGCACATCCAATTTTACAGGAAAATTGAGATTCGAGTGTTTCTTATTAGCGTGTTCTTATAAGCGTCATTTACTGTACTGATGATGTTATTTCTTCTAATTTGGCAAGGTGACGAATTTCAAAGATGTGCTGATCTAAACTCTAGGTCAGAAAAGCGTAATAAGGTTGAATCAAAACGTCTACGACTCGACTAATTTAAAAGAAGTACTCGTACGTTAAGGATTCTCTCATAGTGTTGTTGGTTTGTTAGCGGAATTTCGAGGGCAAGGAAAGGGTTCGAAATTGAAAGAAAATAGATACGGATATTACATTAAAGGTTTTATGGCGTCATTGAAGTATCCAATTGCATTTATAGTTACGAAAACTCTCAAATGAAGATTTATATAGTAGATAGAACTGAACTTTTTGCAAGCATTTCACGTGTTTGAATAGGCGGAGAAAATTAGGTCACCCAGAGCGAGAATCATACTACAACATTATGTTTTGCCGTATTCAACGTATTCGACAATTATTGTACTATTATCAAATTAATTTGAGGGAAGTAAGTTAAATCGAGAAACGTTATGGAAACTTCGAATGACGTGACAATAGAAATTTAATCGGGTTAGGGCTAGGCCATAAATATGAGCGCAGCAAACAAAATATTTGTTAAGACCAAAATCACGGTCAATATATAACTGCACTTCATCAGTCTATCGGTAAATAACCCAACCTACTTCTGCACAAAAACAAATTTGCCAGTTTTTTTTTTTGTATTTGTATGAAGAAGTAGGTTGGATTATTTTTTAATAGCTTGGCAAAAGTCTTAGAGTCATTTTGACAACAAAAATAATGCTTAAATACGTACAATTTTGAAAAAAATTATTTTTTAATTTTGAGTTTGAAATTTAATATTTTGAAAACACTTTATTTAAAACACAATAAAAGAAGAGATTTTTAGCTTTACAAAAGGATATTGCATGGTATTGTAGGAGTTGCCGTTATTTTTAAATAATTTTTTTCTTAGTTTAAGTTATGTTTTTTTAAAAAAAATTGCCCCTCCCGCTAAACGGAGGGCAATAACACCCCTCCCATACTATTTTTTGTTTGTCCCAACCCAACCTACTCGCTCTAGTTTTTTGAAAAACCTTATACTGATCACACTGTATAAATAGAAGTTTTCAGTATTTAAAGGGATTTCATTAACGTTATGAGAAAACAGTAAAGCACCAAAGATGAAACTCTGAGGGATTCCACTTGACTTTGGAAACAAGTCTGACAAATTACTTTCTAACTTAACTGCCTGCATTCTTTTACATACCCAGAAAGTTATATATATGACTACAGATTCTTAAGTATACAAATTGTTAAACTTTATGATGAAAAAAATAAAGAATCTATTTTTCTCTATCTATATGACTACAGAACTTCAACTCCTTCTGAAGCATAAGGCAGCAACAAGATCTTTCCACCTGCCCTGGTTCGACGCAACTGATCTTAGCTGTAGCCATGATTGTATTACTTGAGTTGAAGCTTCTTTAACCACTGATGACCACCAAGTTGTTTTTGGTTTTCCGACACTTATGTTAAACTGAGGATTTCACTTGAATAATTCTTTTACCATATTGTTGCCAGGTTTCTTCGGTGCATGGCCTATCAAACACCACAACCGTTGCATGAAGTCCGCATCCAATTTTGTCTGTGCGCTACTGTTCCACAGTTAAACGTTCAATATGGTTTGCGGACACTAGATCTTCAGAATATAAAAAAAAATATTCGGAGAGCTATCTATTGTATAAAAAGAAAATAACTAGCGTTATCGTAGAACTCTTGAGTTCTTGAAGCACGAAATTACACAAAGTTCAGGACTGTCTACTGAAAATTGCTTTCAAAGTCGGAAATTCTCATGCATGTTATTTAATTCAACAGGACCTAACAACAATAGAATTTAGTGGGTTAGAAATATTAAAGAAGAGATTATTTATGATGATGAGGAATGCGGAAATAGAATGGAGCCTTGGGGCACACCATTATTTTTTTGTGCATGTCAAACTGTAAAGAGACTGAAACTTAAATGAAGGTGATTTTGAAGCTGAAATTTCAATCAATTTGAAAAGATATGTGCCTAGATTGTATGTAGAATAGAAATGATGAAAGGCTTTTCCAGGGTTCTAAATCAAAACACCATTTTCAGAGAATAAGGGACACACCGCCGGATTAGTGTGGCGGCGCGGCGCCGGCGGATTAGTGTGTATCAAAATCTCTTAGAACTCATACATCTTCAAACCTCCAACTAAGATGTGATGGGACAGAAATGAAGGGCCATTGAACTGTACCTACCATTTTATCCAACTACCCCTTAGGTCAATTATTGTATTTAATTTAAATTTCGTTTTTTTTTACTCAAAATCAAATCAATACTAGTCTTCTATTCTACTGCGGTAGAACCCAAGGACTTGCTCATGATTCAACCGTTTAAAATTCTATCAAAACCCAAATTGTGATGAACATTGTTGAAGTTGATTAAAATAAAATTCGGAGTTTCAATAGATATCACGTGAAGAACAAATGTTTTCCATGTGCACCTCTGTTCTCCCACCATGTATCATGATACACAAATAGATATTCATTTATCATTGAGAATTCAAAAACAAAAAACACTACATTTCAGCCTTCTCTAAGCCTCTAAAGTCTAAACAATTATACACCTACAATGAAAAAAAAAATAATCGTAAACACACCTTTTACAACTTTAATTATTTATTTAATACAAACTCTGTGATCTCGAAATCCACATAGTAAATATAAAGGCAATAAAAGTAAAAGCTAAAGCAAACAAATCGAAAGTGATGAGTACCTTCTATTAACAAGTTAAATTGTAAGTAACTTTAAGCCTCTTGTCTGCCATAGTCTAGTGAAGTATCTGTACCTACTTCACTTGATATTGATTCAATCATTGATTTTTTGTCAATATCAATATTGAAGTGTTAAGATTGAGCAAGCAGCAAAATTGTCGCGCACTGCGGGATGATGTCGATGTCGATGTCGATGTGACACACTTCCAAATGGTATCTAAATACATAATGACAGAAGTAGTTAGATACCGTCTAGGCTAGGTCATATAGATACATTTATACAAATATGTATCTATTTCTATATCTTATACCTGGTTAGTGCCTATCCTATCCTACCCATCAGCAGTATGTTGTTCATGTGCGCGGAATCAGTCATGCGTTACGTGCAATTAGCCAATTGAATGATATTTCGCTCTGATGTCTATAATGTCTGATCTAATGCCAAATTACTATTAAATCGTGGAGGCATTCGTAGGTTGTCTTCCGGTGATCATATCAAATCGACAACCCACCACGGCATCGGCACTGGGTTTTTATGATAAAGCAAATATTTCGCAAATAGTTTTTTTTGGGATTTCTGAAGAAGAAGTCATATTGTCCTTTTGAGTGTCTCATCAAGTCGTATATCTGGATGTTGGTGGCGTTATCATGGGAATATTATTTGATCTAGTGAGTGAACAGTGATTCATTTTGTAATTTTTTCAATTAAAGTCTTAAATTTATTGTGAATCTGGAAAAATTCCAAATACAAAATTTCCAGGAATATGTGCGCTCTTGAAAAGTTTCAACTCTTTTTTTTTTAATCAATTTTAATACAATATTGCTATATTGTCTATCTCGAAGAAAATTAACATCCGTGTGGCAAAAAAAATTATAACTAATGTAATACAACAAAGTAGTGTCCTTTGTAGTTTAAAGAGTGTGTGCTCCTTTTTTAGACCGTGAAAAGTATGAGTGGCCTTGAAATAAAATGTGTTTCAATTTTTGTGTGTGATGGAAATTTACTTTGCCTCTAAAATAAGTCTTTTATATGCAAAAAATACCTTTGAAGTGCAGAGCAATTTGGCGAAGGAAATTATGATGTTAAAATACAATTATTATAACAAGTTTTAGGAGTATAGTTTATCGGTTTAAGAACTTTGAAGGTTTTGTTTTTACTTATTTCAGTGAAGTGATAATGATCGTTCTAAACTATTTGAAACATTACGGTTCCAACATCAAACCTCCTGTTTACAATGGGATTTAAAGGACTGATTTGCTAATGTGACATGACCCTATCAATCACCCTTTTTTCTACTTTATATTGAAATTCAGTTAATTGAATCTGATTGTTCTTGTGCCACAACATTCCTGGTGTGTGATAACTTGTGGTCACCATATCTTTAAGATGTTAAGATGTGACGAAATTTTATCAAGACGCTTGCATTTCCATGTCTTGGAATTTATAGCATGGTTTTATCCACTGACACTTGACACAATACAGACCAGTTACTGGTATCCGTGTTGTCTAAAACACCCTTATCATAGTTTATGCACCACGTTATATATACAACATCCCCATTTTATTCACCCCGTATAGTTTGTTCCCATTTAAAATTCACGGGAGAGCGTTAACACTTTCACAAATAAAATGCACATAAGCTGATTCAAAGCTTGTAAGCAAAAAGAGAGAACCAAACTTCGGTCGTTGTTGTGGTTTTAAAAATGAAGAGTCTGTTTTTACATTTGGAGCAATTGGAACATCCTGATCTTATTTATCAGGACTCTTATATAATTTATTGAAACGTTCTTTAGTATTGAATTGGAATGCCATATCTCTTGTCCATACAAACGATGTCTAGTACGTCACCTATCTTCAGTAAAAAGAGTGATGTTGGCAGAATATCACCTTCCCTACTCTATTTAGCGCTCCGAAAGCATTGTAAAGCTCTTTGTTATAAGTATAAAGGATCTAGCATTGCTTACTTTTTATTGATGACGACTATATATTTGGGGAAGGGGGGGGGAATTTACCCTGTCAATGGTCTAAATTTAAAGGAAACTCGGCGAACTGCTCGAAAACGATGTGCAAAGTTTAGGTATGCTTGAAGCACAACATGGCACCGTTAAATTTGCAGTTTATTACAGTTCTCAAAAACACCATATTTATGCATAGCCATCCTTCCAGTCCCTGAAAACTTTTTGTTTTTCCAAACTCTTTCCCAACGGAAAACGTCTTTTTAAGACCAGGATGGATGTTTCAAATAACTGCTCACAACACAAATTATAATATAAACATAATTATAATAATAAAAATAATTAAAAGGTCCTCCCCGCGCGCCGGTTGGGAGGGGAAAGTGGGCGGGGCATAAATAATAAATAATAAATAATAATAAATATGTAGCACTAATATCACAAAAAAGTTATGATTACAATAATTAGTAGTGTAATATCAAACTTTACTGTGATAATGTCAAACTTGACATTTAACACAGGTGTTTCCATCCCAAACGACTGACGTATACAAATTGAAAAGTGTGAGGCTTCCTCTAAATTCGAAGGAATTTTTGATAAATAAATATTTCCGGAACGTCAAACAACATCCAATTTTTGTTCAATGAAGTTTTATAAAATTTTTGCGTTTTCGGTTTATTTTCAATCAATTTATCTTGCTGTTGCGTGGATACTGCTATTGTCTCCAAGAAACAATACTTGGCCTTACCCTTGTGTGACTCTATATAAATTTTGGTTCAAATAAGTATTTCCCGAAGAAGGTTGTTTCTCAATTAGAATTCACTTCAAAGCCCACCGGCATTTATATACCCCGCAAGGAATTCACCCAAGATGCATAAATTCTTTTTGAAATTCCTCAAAATTCGTCATGTTGTTTTCAATAATAAGACAAAATTAGGCCAACAAAAACACATAATAAAAATTTAATTAATTATCGATTTAATAATGACAAATATTTCTCAAAGCGGTCTCAGGAAATAATTCGAATTCATTGCTTTTTCTGCATTTAATGTTTTATGACTGAATTTAAAAAAAAAACTGATATTTCTTTACAGCCCAATCAATCCACTTCCATTCGCAACTCAAGGTCGAAATTGTTCTTAAAATCAAATATTTACGTACTCTATTATTACGGTTGTTGTTGTTGTTGTTGTTTTTGGTTTCGACGCCTTAATTCACATTCAATTACACAATTGTTAACTGTTTCCACTTAATATGTTCAAATTGTGCTAACATTTTTGATAAATTCATTATCACCGTGTTATCCGATTGAATGAAAGATAATAGTCGGAGTCAAGTTTATTCTTCAGGGCATACAAAATAAAACTTGTTCAACACGATAATATCTATCTTTTATTTCTATTTCAACAAAGTCATCGTAATTATAGTTAATAAAGATAAAAAGTACAAATCAATAATTTGGTTCTCATATTGAATGCATTTAATGAACTTTGCTAACACAAATATCTTGGCGCATGCGTCAAGGATAAAAAAAAATAATCCAGGAACAGAAAAATATGGTGCAATTTAAAATGCTTTACTGTAGGGGGTTCCATAAATCGTTTAAATTTAGATAAATTTTTGCAATCAATATCGGTTGAGTATCTAGATACACCCAAAGTCATTCAATATAAAGTGCAATTCATTTTGAAGAGACCCACAATAGGTGTGGATTTTTTTAAAAAGCAGTCCTTCTAAAAACGAACGAAATTTTAATTTCAAAATTTCAAAATTTTGTCGTCGGTGTATCGAGTTTCTGAATTTTAATTTTTCTACATGAAAACCGTTTCAAAATTGAACGATTGCAATCCAAGCTCTATAATTGTTTTGCAGTTTTGATTTCAAACTAGCTTCAACGCTTTTGACAATAATCTCTTTGGTTCGTAAATGGATGTAAGTTTTCAAATTGAACGGAGTTAAAAATTTTAATATATCATGTGAAGATGCATTTCTGAAATGGATTCAGTTTTTCGTTGAGAGTTTTGTGTGTGATTTTTCAGTGAATATAGAAAATTGTAAAGAGACGTCTTTTTAAAAAATGTGAATAAACACCCAACTCGACTTATGTATCTAATCAAAGTTTTTTTGTCATTCGTGTTTCGATAATTTGAACCATGGTTCAAGAGAAAGAAATTAAGAAAGATTTTGAATACCATAAAACAGCACCACCATTTTCAATTATATTGTTGGTCGTCAGTATGAATAATCTTTCTTAAACATTTTCAATGGAATTGTCAGTTGTCGATTCGTCTGTTCTATGAAATCAGAGCTCTTTACCTAATTCAATGAATTTGACATTCAAATTTATTAACAGTGATAAAATTTCAATTTATCAATTTATATCCATGCCTTTCTTAAAACACAAGAAACACAGTTGAAAATCTCTGTTAAGGTTTAGGTTGGCCACTTTTAAGTCCACTATACCATTAATCAACTGTGAAGGGACTATTATCCACATTCCGCACAATTCTCGATGATGGATACGCAATAAGGATTACGATTACGACAATGAGACTCATATGTATTATAATGTAAAAGAAATCTAACAATCAAACATCGCATTATGATGAAAGAGAAGTAGAAAAAAGTGTGTCCGACAATTCCGTCCGTCTGTCTGTCTATTTGTTTTTTCTTAAGAAATACAAACTGCTAGATGTTGGCATACTTAAAAAAAATTGGAATATGCTTTCGAAAAATTTTTCAAAAAATATCTTTTTTGAAAGAACTGGTTCAACGATTTTGAAAAAAAAAATCCTTAAAATTCAAAATAGTAAAAGAAATCATTTTCTCCAAAAAAAACTATTGATTTTGAAGTGATAAATAAAATTACATATATTATTTTTTCAATGTTTTTTTTCCAAAATCTCAAACTCCAAGACCACTGTAACACATTAGAGCAAGTGCGTACTACTTAGTCGTGCACTTTTTTTTCGAAAAAAAAAAAATTTCAAATGAATAAAGATCTTCATTGTGTTTTTCATATTTATTTTGTAAAGCTTATTTCCGGAAATAGAAAGCTTCTACCTAGACTTACTGTCAGATCTGCGATTGAATTAAACTCTATACATACATTGTTTCCAATTCTCTGGACATGATCTTCTGATTCCGGTGAAGATTTATGCAAATTCATTCATGAAAAACGATGTCCTCTACTTCTGAAAGTTGATTTAAACGACATTCGACTTTGAAATTTGGTTCAATTTTCTTATACAATTTTGCAAAAGGATTATAGTGATTCGTGACTCGAATTGGGACCAAATAATTTAAAGAAGTCCATTTAGTTGTTTATTTTATGCACTACTTGAGTTGCCAGTCCAAGTTTAAGGAGAAACATACTGTATGTGTATATATTTTGACTTTAGCTTACATATTTTTTATATAAAAGGTGTTTTTTTAGACGTGTGGTTTTCAATCTGTGCATACTTTTTTGGGAGTTGGTCTTTTTGACAGCTGTCACTTGATTTATGCTTAGTTTGGTTTGCCAATTCATAATGAATTAATTTACTCCTGGTTTATTACAAAGATAAGGGTTTGCCATTATGGTTTAAAAATGATTTCGCCGCGACTGGTTCAAATAAATTCCTGGGCGATTATGTCGACCGAATATTGCATGCAGCGCGCTATGCGTCGCGCCAATAAGTTTGCACGATTTGCAAACGTTGCTCAGGAGTAAATCTATTCATTATGAAATGGCAAACCAAACTAAGCATACATCAAGGGACAGCTGTCAAAAAGACCAACTCCGAAAAAAGTATTCACAGATAGAAAACCACACGTCTAAAAAAACACCCTATATTTTCGAAGCTATGTCAATTACTTTTGTGGTAAAAAAAAAGATCTAAATCCTTTTTTACTGCTACATTATATACCCAGCTATGTGAATATTTTCTGGGAGGCAAATAAATGAAAGTAAAAAAACTCATGTAATGTTTTTTTTTTTTGTAAAAAATTTAATGCCCGAAGTGATTTTTATTGCATTCAATTGCAAACGTTATAAAAAGTGATTGAAATAAGATTTGGTTCAAGCAGGAGAAACAGCCCATAGTTGAGATATTTATAATCATAGCAAATGGTAATCATTAAAAAATTAAACTCTAAATGGAGGGAAATTACCTAATTGTTCTATTTATTCTTATACTTATGAGATACCTAATAGTAGATGTACGTAATTAGGTTTTAAATAAATAAATTGTGTGATATCTGTGCATGTTGGAACTCAGAAACCCGAAGTACCCTTTTTACTGTCTGGTACATCGCTGCATTTTATGTAAATTTCTTGCTGTGGACAATGTTCTATGTTCTGTATTTCTCAGATAAAATCATATTTTTTTCATTTGCACAGAGATTTTTTTTTCAAACACTTTACAATCTTGCCATAAGGCAATGAGGTGACCAATCTTATGGCATACATTCAAAATCCACTCAACAAGTGAGGGGCTCTACTTTACATGGATATGGAGATTATGTTATGAACAAATTTTCGAAAATCAGGAAACCAAGAACAGATGCATTTTCTGCACCATGATAAGGAAACTCCATTCACAAATTATTATTCAAATTTAAATTTCAAATTTTAAATTAAAATCTAGACACAAAAAATGCCTTACCAAATGAAAAGATGTAAGATGTAAGATTTTACATAAATAAATGCAAATTTGGTTCACTTTTCTTTTAAATTAAAATTGATTAATTTCAATATCGTAACAATTTTGAACTGATAATCTCGAATTAACAGAAGCAAGAAGTTCAGATTAGAAAAAAAAATCAAACATTCTTCCATTCAATCACGAAAGTGCTTACATTTGAACAAATTATCATATCAATGAGCAATCAATTTTTAAACAGGATTATATTAAATTTGTTGAAATCTTCAGTGTAATAGTTTTCAACAGGGCCGTACAAAAAAATTAAATTAAAAAAAGAAAAAGTTCAAGCTGGATGGTGGTATGACAGTAACTAAAGAATCAATAGTTTTTTGATTTTTCACAACATCCTGCAAGAATTGTGAAATATTCTGATGGGTGTGAAAACAGTGGACAAAACATACAATTTGGGCGGCTTCAAAAAAAAAAAAAAAAACGTACTCTAAACAATTGAACAATCTTCTGAATTTTATACGGATATTCATTTCAAAAGTTTTCAGGAACATTACTTTCAATTTTAGTATTGAATGATACTCCTTAGAATGTGACGGATTATTTGAAAGAAAGATTAATTGTGACAGTTTAAAGACATTTGTATTGAATCGCCTGACATCTTAAAAGATAAATTATCATTCGGTAAAATTTAAGTTGGGAACCAAATACAAATTATTTATTAATTTACCGTGGGTTTTTATTTGACATTTTACATCACACTAAAAGAAAGAAATAGGATGTTATGGTCACTCGAAAGTGTAGTGTTTGAAACCTTTTTATTTCGCACAAAACGTTTAGGAGATCCACAATGGACTGTCTACGCTCCACTTAAAATAAACTTACTTTTTTTTAATTTAACGATAAAATAATAAAATTTTTGATAAATGCTCGTAAACGACTACTCCTTCATTAAACTATCAAGCAATCAAAGTCTAACTACGCTTTTTAATGCTTACACACGACTTTATTATGGTTCCTTTTTTAGGTTAACTCACTACAATTTATGAAACGTTTTTTTTTATAGATCCAATAAAATGGTTGCACGCACTGTGAGTCATTAATATCGAGATAAGCAAATTCGAAATTACGAGTATTAGATATGCCACAAACTTTAGCAATCAAAATTTAATTTTATATGCTTCTTCAGGAACCCGCTATTTTTTTTTTTAATTTATTTTTTTTATCGCATCAAAGGAATATGAAATTTAAATTTGTATTTAGTGGAGAGATTAAATATGGTGAATGATTATAATCAATTAGACTAGCAACGTACAAAGCCGCCATTTATCTTTGACAACCGTCAAATTCAACAGTTAATTAATTTTGTTAATAAAATATGCAATTTTATGTTTCCTTTTTTGCTTCAGACACATATTTTAGACAACAAATCAAAATACCGTCTTAATGTCGAATATAGTGTGCCCAAAAAGATCAACTGGTGGTTTGCGCCGATTTTTGTCGCCATCTGGATCATCCTGTATTTTGCAGTTGTTCTAAATCTGTCAATTACACTGCCAACACCGCTTACACTCCAAGATGAGCCCAATGCTCCTGATCGTTTTATTGCCGAACGGGCTTACTCCATTCTTGAGGGTTTGGTCAATCTTGGTCAGCGGGTTGTTGGTAGCGAAGCCAATGAAGTTCAAACCGTAGAGTATTTGCTTGGTGAAATCGATAAGGTTCGTGAACAGGCTAGTGATTACTTCGATATCGAATCAGATGTGCAAGTTGTTTCTGGAAGCTATATGCATTGGACGATGATCAACATGTATCAGGGAGTTCAGAATGTGGTAGTTAAGCTGAGTGCAAAAAATTCCAATAGTTCGTCATATTTGCTGATCAATAGTCATTTTGATTCTGTGCCTGGAAGTACTGGCGGTGGTGATGATGGAAGTATGGTAGCGGTTATGTTGGAGGTCATGAGAGTGATATCGAATTCTAGTGGACCCTTGGAACATCCAATAGTGTTTCTGTTCAATGGTGCAGAAGAGAACCCCCTACAGGCATCGCATGGATTTATTACACAACACAAGTGGGCCAAGAATTGCAAGTAAGTTGGAGCACATGCATTTTCCAATTGAGGACAAAGGTTATAAATTGAATTTGAACAACAGGGCACTCATTAACCTAGATGCTGCTGGCAATGGTGGGAAAGAAGTCCTCTTTCAATCTGGACCAAAACATCCTTGGCTAATGAGGGTAAGTCGCAAATTGGATGACTTGGAAGTTTCCAAAAAACATTTTGTTATTCCAGTATTATCGACAAAATGTCATGCATCCTTATGCATCCACAATGGCCGAAGAGATCTTTCAGGCAAAGCTCATTCCATCCGACACGGATTTCCGAATTTTCCGTGATTTCGGAGGAGTTCCAGGTAAGATTTAAACTTTGAACTAAGAAACTCAACAAATCAAATCGCTGAAACATTTTTCCAAGGTCTTGACTTTGCTTACACATACAATGGCTACGTGTACCACACGGAGCATGATCGTGCTGATATTGTTCCAAAGGGAAGCTTACAAAATACTGGCGACAATATCCTGGCTGTGGCAAAGGCTATCGCTAATGCACCGGAAATGGTGAATACTTCAGTAAGTTGCAACCGTTCAATTATGAAGAGGCCTAATTATTTGAATTTGAAAATCCTCCCAGGAACACGAAGACGGTCACGTAGTGTTCTACGATTTTCTCGGATGGTTTATCATATTCTACACTCAAACCGTTAGCACAATCATCAACCTCATCGTTTGTGCTGTTGCACTAGCTGCCATTGGAACTTCTATATTCTTTATGATTGTCCGTTCTGGACTTGGGGTTGGCGATATAGCCAAACGCTTTGCTGCCACAATCGGTCTCCAAATACTCTCATTACTTCTGGGAACTGGGCTATCACTTTTAGTGGCGGTATTTATGGACTCAATTAACCATAGTCTTTCATGGTTCTCGCATACCTGGCTTCTCATCGGTTTATACTTTTGCCCAATGTTCTTTGGAATGGGCATTCTTGCTGCTATATACTCCCAATACATGAAACGGGATAAACTAAGTTTGGGCTTCAGAATCCAGATGTTCATGCATGCACACTGCATTCTGCTGGTCGTTCTGACGTTGACTCTCACGTGTGTTGGCATTCGATCAGCTTTTATGCCAATGCTGGCAGTGCTCTTTGACATATTTGCCTTGATATTAAATTTGGTCACCAGATGGCATAGGAGAGGTAAGAATCGATAATATTCTATCCATTTCAGAAACCAAAACTAACCCTGAGTTTTTGCAGCATACCTTTTCGCTGTAACTGTCATCATCTGTCAAATTATGCCATTCATCTACTTCACGAACATTACTTATTCATTCTTCTACACAATGGTTCCAATGATGGGACGCAATGGATCCGGGATTAATCCAGACTTAATGATGGCAGGTTTGGCGATATTTATGTCAATTATGTTCGCAGGGTTCTTGGTAATTTTGAATGAGATACATTTTTAGGACTTTTTATAAATTTTGAGGTTTTAGATGCCATTGTTCCTCTTCTTCCGCAAAACGAGGATATTAATTTCGGGATTCCTCCTGGTCACTCTTGTGTTTATCATTATATCTGTAACTCCAGCAGGATTTCCTTTCCAAGAAAAGACTGCAGTCCAACGTTTTAATTTGATTGTAAGGTTTTTAACTTTTTTGGAGTGCATATCTTTTGAAATAGAAATTTTTCAACTTCCAGCATGCAAGAAGGGTTCTTCGTGACGTTGATTCATCAGTGAGGGAAAGTGGCTCTGGAATCTATGTGTATCCTCAGGATAGGAGGATATCTACTGTTGATAGTAATATATTCTCTTAATTCCCTTAATTTTCGGGCTATTTATTTGTAAAATTTTCAGGTCTAGTCCCTGCGATGACCAAAGGCGAAAAAGTAAGTGGCTATTGTGAATCAGAGATGTTTTGTGGAGTTCCGTCTTACAATCACCGATGGAATAAGGCAAGGTATGAAAGCGTTAGCAATTTCTAAACAAAAATGTATAAATTAAAATTTTCAGAAAGCACAGTTTCTGGATAAACTTCAGTGAGCCAAATTTCCCTTCGATTCCCGCTTTGAAACTACTTTCAATGGAAACTATCCCACCTTCAGTACGGTTTCTTTTCAATCTCACCGGTCCTGACCACATGACGATTTTCATCGGAACGAAAAACGATGCGAAAGTGAAAGCATGGAGCTTTAATGACACAATGATCAGGGAAAATTGGAAACCACCATTTTTCATTTATTTTTCATACGGAAAGGACCCATCACCTTTGCAATTTTTCATCGAAATTGAGGTAACTTCAAAGGATTCCTATTTAAATTTTGAAATTTTATTCCAAAACATTGTTATTTACAGAAAACTGATGGAAACTTTTCGGAGCCAAGTCTCGAAATTGGAATCGGGGCACATTGGGTGCATAAAAATGCTGAGCCAACAAAAGAATTCCAAGAATTTTTAGATTCGTTTCCAGTATGGTCGTATGTTAGCAGCTGGGTGGCTTCATATGAGAGCTGGATATTTTAGAAATACCAATTCAAGATGTTCCAAAGATTAATTTGTTGGATTGTAACAATCTCGATATTTATTAAGTTAAGTTTTAAAAATTATATTGATTATTGTAAAATGTATAAATTGAATTGCAAAGCCTTTTGTTATGATATTAAAAATATTGAATATAGGTAGCCAATATAATTACAAAATACTAAATTTGAGTTTCCTTTCAACTTTCATCATGAATTAAATTATTGTGATATGAAGCTCATTGAGTTTGAAGGACATGTTGGTCAAATTAGTAGCTCAGATTGGCTTGAGTCTTTATCATTATCCAAGATCCCAACCATAAATAATTTGGAGAATTTTACACAATTATTGAATTTTCTTTTCACTTTTACATCTTCCCGCCTTTATTTAATTTTATCGCGTTTACAAAGGAGTTTGAAACTGAATCCCTTTATGTCAAAAAATTCGTTTTTAAAATTTGAGTAAGCTCTTCCATCCATAGCCAATAATTAGAAAAGTTCGTTACCCCTTGAAGAAATACAAATTATTTCGTCAAACTATATTTAAATTCAAATTCTTTTAAACTTTTTCATTGAAATAAAATTTCAAGTGCAACAAAATTTATTAGCACCATGCTCGCTAGCTGTTGGCAATACTAAGGGATGAATCAATATAATTTTGCCTTCAACTGCACAATGACTTTTGTTTGTAATCGATTAAGTATTTCGATTGGCATTCAGTGAGAATACAAAGGTTCTCTTGCAGTGTTTTTAAAAATTAAGAAAGAAAAAAAAATACGATTTAAGATGTATCTAGACAATTTAAAGTATTTATTACTATATCGTGATGAAATGACATGTGAATGTGTGAGTTTAATAGTTTTAGATACTTTTGTATCTAGAAGAAATATGTATGTTGCTTACAAAAATGGTGGTGTAATATCTCAGACAATTATGTTGGCAGTTATATTCTTATGTGATCGAATAAACAAGTGAAATAATATTGCCTATTTATAGGCAGATATTTTTAGTTTCAGAAATTATGAAAAATATTAATCCGCTGAATATGCAATGTTTTTCGTTTTGGTATTCGTAACAAAATAGCCAAGGGTTAAAATTTTGCTATATTAGGAAAAAATTATGTTTTTTTTTTTGTCTTTTAATAGATTTAATGATTTCTTTTGTAATTTTGTTGTGATTTATTAATATGATGTTGATAAGAACATGTTTTCAAAACGATAATATTTGCTCTTTGATTTGAAAATAATAAAGTCTAGAAATTAAATGCATGATTTGGTGCCACACAATTGTTCGTCGACAAAAACAAATGGTGAACGGGCCTATCCTAATATTAATTGTAACAGAAAGTTTAACTTGGACAGACGCAGACGGGGTAAAATCTGCACCACACAGCTAAAGTTTGCGTGGACTTTATGTGTAAAAGATTCTAAAAGGCAAATTATTGAACTTCTTGTTTTTAGTGGGAATACTTAAAATCTCTTAATTATAGCGACCGTAAAAGTTTCATGGAAGCCCTCAAAGACAACGATTAAACTCAAGTTCTTCAAATTTCCGTGCAACAAAATATGGTTCCTATCTTGACACCCTATAATTGTGTTCCACAACGTCCTCGAAGTTTTGTTACGTTCACACAATTAAGTCTTCAGTGTTTTTAAACGATGCGATTAGTTTAATGTGTCCAAAAGTGTGTTTATTTTCACAGAACTGCTATTACAAGAACATTTAATAAATGCTGGTCTGCTTTTTCGCAATTTTATTCGTGAATGGCTCGACCGATTTCCACAAAGCTCAATAAATTATGCATTTTTTCTTTTGGCATCGTTGATTCTCTTTTTCGTTCGATTAGAAACTGCATATCAATTCAAGTCGATTTGGTTGATTTTAAGTCTTGTATCCACAAAATTAATGTTGGGGTGCCATAAGGCTGATTTTTTTTTGTCCTACGTACCACTACATCCACTCAATAATTGTTTTGCATAAGATGAGGGTAGTCAGCTGGGATTTGAATGACAGGATATGATAAGTTCATTAGATTATGATCTGGCAGCATATTACAATTAGGAATCCACAACCGAGTGGGATTCAATGCCCTTATCCGTGATTGGGACTGTTATTGAGAAAGCCAAAAACTAATAAACTTTAATGGAACGAAATCCTCAGGTTTCTTATAGTACTTTCCATTGGTTTCAATCAGGACACATCCCTTTCTAAAAAACCAATGGCACAATAGATGTGCTTATTCTCAATTTCGAGGCAGTGTTTTTTCGCATGAACCATTTCCACCATTTTTCAAATGTCAAGCTGGTGTGTGTAGGAGCCTTTTTTCATCACTTTTAGATATCACATAAGGCATAATGTGTCGACATGTTGTGTGCGACTTGACACTCCCCAGCAAATATTCTCCCTGTTCAGGTTCTCCTCCATTATTCTTCGGATAGATCATTCATAGAAACATTTATTTTCCATAAACATCGTTCCCTATCTTTCCTTATGCTATCGCTTTTTCAACAAAAATTGTTCCTACAATGTAGCCAGTTTGTTCTCAAATAATTGAGCTGCAATACTCATCTTACAAGGAATGCTCATCACACTTAGGCTAATTTGAACGTACTGCTAAGATTTTTTTCAGTCGCACAGCACGAATGTGCAATGTTTCTCTCTTCTTCTTTTTATGTCGTAATGGTATTAAAATACCAAAAACCACAAAATTAAAATATTTTAAGCTTTATAATCCAAATTTTAATTATGTATGTGTTGCCTTTTTTTGAAATATGTTCTCATCTCATCACATAATATGCGAAGCACCCTGTAATATTCCGGTAAATCAACTGATGGTCAAAAACAAAACATTGAATCAACTCTATTGTTTTAATTTTGCAATCATATTTTGCCTCATTAGCTCTGTCATGGCCAAGCAGTAATGCCACCTGTCAGAAATGGATTAACAGTTGAATTGAAATAAGAGTCGACAATCAACCTACGTCGATTCGGAACCAACATTTCCATAATGAGCCAATAAAAAACTGACCAACATGGAAATCACAACCTCCAACATTAATTTGTATCTTGTTTCTTTTTACTTAAAGATACAATTTTTTTTCTGTTAAACCACCAGACAGCCATATAAAACGTATCTGCTTCTATTTGCGTACATGTTCAAAATGTATCTAACGTCCGAAAATGGTGAGTCACAACACCCCCCCCCCCCCCCTCCATTGACGTAATGTAAGTTCCTAATATCACACACTTTTTGAACAATTAATACCGCCTCAACTTTTGTTTTGCTAATTTTTTTTTTCTTTAAAAAAATAAGCAAGATCAATGTTTACACTCTCGTTTGCTGAGAGAATTGTTCGTTCTCTTTAACTTTTGCAAAAACAAATAAGCAAGATCTACAACGGCAACATAAAGTTCGTGACCTACAAACTAGATTGTTTTTTCCTTTTGTTAGTTTTTAACTTCTTCCTAAATTTAGATTTAGATTTAGATACATTTCTATCGATGCAAACAGCCGAACATGTTCTGGCGCTGGCGCTGTGGCTGTTTACTGCTGGTGTCTAGAGTAACTAGCCGGCAACGGCCGGCGGCGGCGGCCCGCGGCGGCGTTGGAGGCACTGTCGCTCTCCAACACTCTCTGTTTCTAGAAGCAAACGAATGTATCTGCTTCTTGGAGGATTGTTCATCCATCAGTTTAAGTAGCAAAGTAAGATCGCAATGATCATGCTAAATAATTTCTAACGACGAGCTTTTCACGCAGTACCTATTTAATTTAATTTTTTTTTTTTTTTTATTAATCACTCGTAAAAAGTTATTTTTGGATACATTTTTTTTGTTGGCGAAAATTGTAAAAATTGTTAAAGGGTGACAGCACAGTTTTAATTTACGCACCTCCAAAAGTTTATAAGGTAAAAAATAAAAATAAAAAAAAAAAAAACAGTGAGAGAAGCAAAAAATAGTAGTAAAAAAAAAACTTGTTTAGATACTTTTGTATGTTTCCAAATTAAATTTTTTTTAATCTGAAGTCATGCAAAAAGCTAACTAAATTTTTTTGATCACTGTGACACTCTCGCTAGTCGCTACTGGTTGATTGAAAGTTATCCAACTATCTTTGAGGTTGAAATTGAATACTTATTGAAAGATTTATATCTTTTTTTTCTACTTTAAAGTGTTATTGAAATTATAAGTGCGCTTTGATAAATTTATTTTATCATTTGTGAACCATCGAGTGTGTTGGTGTTATTTAATGTAAACAATGACGGCCGGTCAGTTATGGAAATAGACTTCGGAAAAAAAATGTTATGCGAGAACAAAGAATGAAGTGAATTAAGAAAATCGCGTGGAATTTTATGTTCGAATTGTTCGGAGAACGTGTCTTTATAGCAGATTTTATTTGTTTGTACAGAATTTTAAAGAAACGTATAGTGGAACAGTCGTCAATGTTACGAAAATAAATGATTCTGTGTTTTGGAATACCTACATACATACATCATCACCACAAAATTGAATCTTAGATTGCTTGTGTTTTGCTAATTTAATATCCAATGAATACATGAGTTTGTCAATATCCCCTACTGAAAATTTCAAGTCAACAAACTTCAAGGAATTTTCTATTAATCAATAATTCAATCAACTACCTAACGTGTGTTTGCAACTTGACAAATGAATCTTGGATAAGGAAACGATTTCCTATTCTAATCATGCAAGTCGGAATTCTTTATGATAAAACAAAAATTTATTCAAAATATCCCACATTAATCATGAATGATCGTATTGTTTAATCAAGTTGCTGCGTTCAGTTCAAAGTTATAGTGTCATCGGTTAGTTTTTGACTTATACAATAAGCCAATAGATTGAAGTCATGTGGCTGAACCCTCAGTATTTCTTTAAATTCATCTTCAAGACTCTTTTTGTGAGATGTTGATGCTGATGCTCTGATGCTATTTAATGCTTAAATAGTGATTGTCTCATCGTCATCATCACTCATTGGTGTCATATAAAAATATTTGTTATAACTTTGGTGTCCAAAGAAAGACAAACAAAAATTGTATTGTCCATCAATTAGGTGTGCTTTGATTATAATTGAATTTTTGGAAAATAAGATCATTCCAAGGTCTTCTCGTCTTCGCTGTGTCATTGATACACAAAAAAAAAAAACAAGTAGATTGAGTGGCTCTGGCATTTGGGGATGATATAAGTTTTTATTGTTTGTAAATTATGATATCAAACGTCAGTGGAAATGGCATGTTGAATGATTTTTGAATTTCAAGTGTTATAATTATGTACCTTCCTATGTGTTATATTGAAAATATGGTGGTCCATGAGATAAAATCTTGTCCCAATATGTAATACAATCTGTCAATTTGTCTTTCCTTTAAGTTGTCCAAATTAGTTTAGTGCAATATTTTCTGGAACATCAATGACAAAAAAGGCAGCTCATTTGTTATTTTAAATTACTTGAGTGCAACCACTATACCCGGCAATTTTTAAAATTTAACGAAAAACGAACAATTGTGATAAAGTTCCTTACCATGTCCAAAACCGGTACAGCTCTTTAGCTTACTGCAAATAATCTATAAACGGCCTATAAAATGTCAGTTACTTTTGAAATATCAAACTTCACAGCTGATGGGAGCTGTCAAAAACCAGATTCCATTTTCTGTTCAGTTACTTGTTCTGACTTTGCTGATCTAGTTCCGTTCTCCAAACAAACCTATTATGGACTCTAGTTATTATTAAGGAACCATTGTTTCCAATGTAATCCAATGTATTTATGGGGGAGAATTCAGAACCGTCAGCTTTCAGCTTAATTCATCGGATTTTCTCTTATAGATTATTTTCTGGCGTGTGTGTGTGTGTCCGCGAAAGTATTTGTAATTCCTTAAATCTTGATTGGTAAAAATTGATCTAGATAAAATTTGAGTTCAAATTAAGTTGTCACCTTCATGCGAAATGGAAACTGCCCTAGATCGCATCAAGAGTAGTTTTTCGGTTGCATGCAATTCACTGTTAAGATTTACTGCGCATACAAATACTAATCAGGGACTTTTAACTCCTCTCATGTCTAAAAGACTTGAAAGCGAGCCGTGTTCATATAAAAATCAATCACAATAGGAACCGTCAACACCTGCGAAAAAGGTTTGTGAACGTTCGTATAACACTTGGGCGCACTAGCGTGTTCTCAACAAACTCTGAAGCGTTTTCTTTGAACCTTTTCTCATCCGTCGTTTTTCAACATGTTCAATTTTAGTCCGGTGCCCTCTAACGTACCCCCTTTTTTTGGGTAAGAAATCAGAACTGTCTTTGCTTGAAAAATATCCTTTCAGGAAGAAAATCAGGTTTTTTGAGGTTAGGGTGAATAAAATGGTAAATTTTAATTGTTTTGTGTGTACATTTCCTTGATTTTTGATAGTCCAAAAAAACCAGGTATTTGAAGCTTACGTTCATCATTTCAATCATTATTATATTGACCTTTAAGAAGACCCACTTCAGTGAAACACGAAGTTTGAAGCAGGCTTAATTTTTTTTTTTTTTTTTTTTTTGTTTCTGATATTTCACAGAACTGCACTGGCATTTTTCAGTTCGCCACGTGAGGCAATGGACATAAACAAACCCTTTTTAAATGCACTGTGAAGTTCGAATCTTCTGCGCATTTCCCATTCTTCAAGAGTCTATAATGTAGGTGGCTTGCAAGCTTTGCGATATTTTTGCAGCACCTTAAAAACTTCAACTGCCATTTCTCAGTTGCTTTCTCTTTGTTTCTTATTTCCTAATTCCAGTTCAATGAGTCTTTGGCCTGTTCACTGATTCCTTTCAAGCAAGTTCGTTGAAATGCATCAAGCCTGCCTGTTCGACAGCATTTTTTTAGATACCCCAATGCAAGTGTGATTTTATAGAGAACAGTTTTTCCGATTTTGATTAAACTTGGCAATGTCATTAGGAAATTGGATTTCAAAATTGGTTTTCTGAAATGCAAACAACGAAGATGCTAAAGGAAGTTGTTGACATTGAGGGCGTGGTGTTCAACTTTATTCATAGGCGATTCTTACTAACATGGTTCATAAGAATTTAAACATCGGCGCCTCTAAGTTTATCTACATTCTCTAGCTCCAATGTATTTATTTATGAACTGCAATCTTGAAGATCTTATCTCAGTCTGGTAGCAAACATTTTTATAATCAAGTGTGTAGACTTTTTGAAAAATAAATATTAGAAATATTACACAAACACACTCGAAGCGAACACAGTCATAGATAACGCGATAAAAGCTCGCCACAAGCACCTGTCAAGCAATTATTTTTAAACCAGTATCCACAGCATTATATCTACCATAGTTTGCAGATATACGAGGCGTCCGTCCACAACGTGAGAACAAACTCTATTCATTCGCGTTTCGCGATTCCAAAAGAAGCAGTGATCAGTCAGATCTAGTCAAAAATAATTTATGCAAACTGTCATGACATCATAGCCAAGTCCCAAGTATCCAATATGAATTCGACGAAATATAAAAAAGTTGCAATCAAACCAGCTGTATGAAAAATATTTCAACAACATTTTTTTATTAAAATCTAAAACACAGTATTTTTTTATTTTCTTTCAAAATTGTAGGTGGAATGCGAAGGTGAAATGCGTTACAGTAGGGTGTCAACTGGCAACAAGAGGAAGAGTCGCCGTATCGGCTGGTATTGGGCTCTTCCTTTCCTAGGATTCTGGGTGATTCTTTATTTTGGAGTAGTATTGCCTATTTACCATAATTTGCCTGATGCACTAACGATTAAGGACGAACACATCAACCATGACAGGTTTATTGCGGAACGGGCCGAACATACATTGGCCAAACTAGAAGAAATTGGACCAAAGGTTGTTGGTAGTAATGCCAATGAAGTTCAGACTGTCAATTTGATTGTAAGCGAAGTGGAAAAAATCAAACAGGCTATGAACAAGGAACTCTTTACGTTGGATCTTGATATTCAAGAAGTTTCGGGAGCATTTATCCACGGCAGTATGGTGAATATGTATCAAGGATTGCAAAATATCGTTGTTAAGTTCGCTTCCAACTACTCGAATAGTTCATCCTATTTGCTGATTAATACGCATTTTGATTCCAAGCCAGGATCACCTGGTGAGTAAGAGCTTTTATAAGCTTCTAACTTAAAACTAAAATATGATTGTTCATTTCTTTAAGGATCTGGAGATGCTGGAGTGATGGTTTCGATCATGCTCGAAGTAATCAGGGTATTGGCCGTTGGACGGCAGACTTTTGACCATCCAATTGTATTTCTTTTCAATGGTGGGGAGGAAAATCCTCTGCAGGCCTCACATGGGTTCATAACCCAGCATAAGTGGGCCAAAAATTGCAAGTTAGTTGGTCTCCAATCTATTTTTTTTTTTTCATTCAAATCCTGGATAAAATTCCTGAATTTTCATTTTTTTTAATAGAGCTCTTATCAATCTTGATTCTGCGGGAAGCGGCAACCGTGACATTCTCTTCCAAACTGGTCCCAACAACCCGTGGCTCCTCAAATACTACAAGCAATATGCAGTTCATCCATTCGCCAATACTGTTGCTGAGGAGCTCTTCCAGGCGAACATCATTCCTTCCGACACTGACTTTAGAATTTTCAAGAACTTCGGTGGTGTTCCAGGTATAAATAAAAAATGATACAGAACTTCCAAATCAAATCATAAACCTACATTTTCGTCTCCCCTTCAGGTCTGGATATGGCACATGCCTACAACGGTTATGTATACCACACCAAATTCGATACCATGAGTATTATTCCTCGAGAAACGATTCAAAATACCGGTGACAATGTCTTATCCCTGGCAAAAGCCCTTGCTAATGCCCCAGAATTGGAAGATCCTTCGGCAAGCGAAAAAACCCCCCCATATTATGGGCTTTGCTTCACTAGTCCCTTATTGACACAATATTTCGCCGCTACATTTTTATTTACAGATTTACGCCAAAGGACAAACCGTCTTCTATGATATCTTTGGAACATTCCTGGTCTACTATACGGAATCCCAGGCTGAGCAAATCAATTATGTGCTGTCTGCTTTGACACTTCTGGCTGTGGTTGTCTCCCTGTGGGGTATGGCCAAAGTGGGTGAAGTATCCTTCGGCAATATCCTCGGTACATTCCTCTGTGTATTCTGTGTGCATGTTATTGCTTTTGTCCTGGCTGTTGGACTGCCAATTTTGTTGGCAGTTGGATTGGATTTACTGGGATTATCAATGACATGGTTCACCAGTAAATGGATGATTATTGGTCTTTACGGTTGTCCGACACTCGTTGGGTTGGGCATTCCCACAGCGATTTATATTAGCTCCTCCAAGGTTGGTTTGTGTGTGTGCTTGTGCTTTGTGCAGCACCAAGTCCATTTATAAAAGGGATTTTTTTATAATGAAAGTCATTTTGTGTCTCCAAATTTAGGACAAACTGAACATCTCCTTCAAGACTCAAATGGTCCTGCATTCACAATGCATTTTGCTGACAATATTAACTTGCATTGGAACGTACTTTGGAATACGGTCTACTTATGTGCTGATGATTGCAGTTCTGTTCTATTTTATTCCTTTGGTTGTGAACATGGTGAGCTGCTTATTCCAAAGAGGTAAGGATTTGCTTTTTGTCATGAAAGTTTATGGTATCCTTAAAATTGTATTTTTTTTTTGTAAGGATATAAATGGGCAATAGTGTTGGTTGCATGCCAGATACCACCATTTATGTACATAATGTACATGTCATGTATCTTTTTCATGAGCCTCATACCAATGATGGGACGGTTTGGATCAAAAACTAATCCCGATTTGATTATTGGAGGAATCACAGCGATGACAGCGCTCTTGTCGTTGGGATATATTGTGAGTATGCAAGAATTTAAGGTTTTATTTTGGCATTAAGGGCTGGGGTTTTCATTCTTAATGACAGAATAATGGAACCATTGGTGAATCAATCATTTTGATTTCAAATTTAGATTATTATTTGTCAGTTACCACATTCTCGCCTACCGTTAACAATTAAATGGCCGTCATTTTTTGAAAGATGTCAGTTAGGAAATGGAAAGTTAAGATGTGTTGAGGCATTTTTTTTTTGTCAATCGGCAAAAAAACAAGTCCTTAATGAACCGTTTGAATCTGCTGGCACTAATGTTTGGAATTAAAGTTGTTCGATGTAAAACGAAGGTCGGAGTAGTTGTTTGACATTTCACAGAGATTTAGTGACGTTTCTCAGTGTGCAAAAAAAAAGTAATTGCGAAAAAGTCAAATGACACGTTGAGCAAAAAATCTGCCCATATTTTACAAGTCAAAAGTATTTCTAACTGATTTAGATTTTGTCAGAACTCTCTTGGGTTGTTTTGGCAGGTTATTTTGTATCTTCTTAAGCTCCTTTTCTGTACAAGGCTGTATGTTATCGAACACGATTTGGCTTAAGTAGTTCAAATTCGTAGAAATTGAAAACCTTTTGATCAGAGTCAAAGGTTCGACATAAACGACAGCTGCTTTGATTTATATCCAACATTTTCAGGAATCGCATTAGACCCGTATCGTTCTTTATAATAATGCATTGGAAAGGTTTATCAAAACTATCAGAACTAGTGAGTCTTCCTCGTAACTTGGGTAATAAAGGGTGTTTTTTTTAGACGTGTGATTTTCAAGAAGAAATAAAACGCATATAATTTAATGTTATGGCCAAGAATTTAGCTTTATTATAAAGATAAGGTGTGCCATTATGTTTTAAAAATGATTTCGGGCAAGTGGCCGCCGCGGCTAGCTCGAAAAAATTTCTGGGCGATTATGTCGACCGAATATTGGACGCAGCTAGGCGATGCGACCGATCCATTATTTTGGTAGTAAATTTACAAATGGCAAAATAAACTGAGCATAAATCAAGTGACAGTTATCAAAAAGACAAACTCCGAAAAAAGTTTTGCCAGATTGAAAACCACACGTCTAAAAAAAACCCTTTACAAAGGTCAACTCCTTATTTTACTATACAAGTCTTAAAAGTCAGTAGGTACTTGACAATTGATTGAAGGGCTTTTAGGAACCAAACAGTTTTTGGACTCAAAAATAAGTCACCTGTGAGGATCGTAGAGAAACTGGTGACACTACTGCATGCGAATAGTTGTGCCCTAAAATCCTTCAAATTTAGAAAGGGTATTTTTTCGTCGAAGGAACTGCTTAACCTCCAAGAACTAAAATCCGTCAATTGAAACATGGTGGACAAGTTTGAAGTTTTTTAATCCATTTGTTTCGTTTTTTGAACAACCTGAAATCGCTAGGACGAGTTGAAGTAACAAATCAGCTGCTTGCTCTCAGAATTTCACGCTTTGCATTTGATTTTTAAATTCGTTTTTTTTTTTAAGAAACTGAAATAAAAATATCAAAATCAAAATCAAATACATAAACCAAAATGTAAACTTTTGATATTGCGGGTTGTCACAAAGTTAGTTAATTAATTAAATTAACAATTATTAGCCCTAATCCCAAAAAACCCAGGCTTTGGGATTGTCAAGAAAATCTGGATAGACCCATGGTAAATTTTGAAGAACAAAGCTACGGTTGCTTCAAAGCCATTCAAGCTTACCTTTTCTGCAATGGGGTTTGAGAAGCATGGTTGTCAGTTGGCCTACCTATGTACAACGAAACGTGTCCTTTGGATTTATTTGAACTATACACCCAAGAAGAAGTCAAACTTTTCAAAATAACAAGCTTTTGAGGTTAATATAGTTTCAGGACAGTCGATTATGTTTCCAATGTCATGGTCATATACAACTTCCGAACTAAAAATGATGTGAGATATAATTTTCCAAACTTTTGCCCATTTTCAGATCCCCCTTCTCAACTTGTTCCGCAAATCTTTAATAATTATCACATCTTTTCTCATCGTCACTGTGATTTTCCTAACATTTACTGTGATGCCAATAGGATTCCCTTTTCGGGAGGAAACCAACGTCGAAAGATTTCACTTACAGGTAAGCTCGCAATTTAAATCAATTCACAATCAATTAACCAGCTCCTCTATTTCAGCACATACGCAGAGTTTTCCACGAAGCTGATTCATCCATTAGTCGCAACGATTCTGGATATTATTTCGATCTTCAAGATCGCAGGCAGTTCAACCACATCAAAAGTAAATTTTTTTTAAATTTTGGTTCTGAATTTCTATCAAATCTTCACAAATCTCCTTTTAGATGTTTTCGATACTACCAAGTTAGCGGACATGTCCAAAGAGTGCAACAAGCACATTTTCTGTGGCTTTCCTGTGTTCAACCATCGCTGGAATAGAGCAAAGTAAGGGAACAAAACTATTGAAATCAAAATATTATCTCAACGTTTTCAATATTTTCAGAGTTCTATCGCAATGGCTTCCGTCTGATGACAACTCAATTCCTGGATCTCCAAAACTTACTCTACTCGACAAAAATGTCACTCTTGACAGTACGTCCAAAATTCGTTACGATTTCGAACTTACAGGACCATCCCACCTGGGAATTTATCTGAACCCACTGAATGGATCGAAAATAATTGAGTGGTCCTTCTTGGACACAATGCTGCGAGATAAATGGAATCCACCTTATTTTATCTACTTCTCGATGGGAAAGGATAAGTCTCCGCTGGAATTTTATGTCGTTCTGGAGGTAAGACGTGTTTTTTTTCAGAGGATACTCTCTTCAAAATATTGTGTACTATTTTTCATTTTTTTATGTATTGAAAATTTGTAAATGTTTCAATATAAAAAAAAATTGCATACTTTTTGGAGCGCAAAGAGTTAGGTATTTAAAAAGCCTCTGAATGAGAACGTTTCCGCCGTAAAACATTGATCCTTCTGAAATATTTTTGAGCTATCGTACAATAATCCCTTTGCGTCGTTATATTAATTCTTTTTATATGCCTTTCCGCGCAAAAGTATGCAATGTATCTTTTAACTTTAAGGACACTGGGCTGCTAGTGTTGCCAACTGTTTACTTTTAAATACATAAATGAAATACAAAACTAATAATCTCACAATTTCAGACCCAAGGTTATACAAACGACGCAAATAGCACGATTCCCACATTAGAGGTGGGTATCGGTGGTCATTACGTTAGTTTCGAACACACAAGAAGTCTGGCCAACAAGGCGTTCATTCAAAGTTTCCCGCCATATGCTTATGTTATGGAATGGCCAAGTTCCTACGAACGCTGGATCTACTAAATACTTGTTTCCTAGTCTGTAGTCTTTTATACTCATAATTATATTTATAAAAAGAAAATAAAAGGAAAAATAAATTATTGATGTTGGAAAATTATTAAAACCGCTTCATTGCGTTATCGATTGTGTGGTAGTGTGTACTTTAGCTTGCTAAGGATTCCATAAATCCTCGCTCTCCTTTTCATATTATGTCGGTTGCCATGTGTGTGGTCTTGCAATATATTATGTTGTTGTGCTATGCCGGCCGTGTCCTTATTCTCTATGCCTCTGTGCTTGCTGGTCAGCTTTATGTTTTATTATCTACAAATACACACTCCTGTTTGTGTGTTCCCTGAGAACTATTAATCGTATGTCCTTTTGTCCATTCATGCATTCATTAAAGCTTCTGAATCCTGATGATTTTAAATGTTAAACGGAAATGACTGTAAAGTGAACAGGTAGGTAGTATGCAAACTGCACAGCCCCTGACCGAGTTTTTGTTCTCCTTTTTTGTTTTGCAACAACGCAAAGGAAGGACGGACGGAAGGAAAAAAGAAAGGAGAAAAAGGTTGGCCTCATTAGCAGAAATATCACGACCACAAACTAAATGGGTGCAGAGGACATTTTTATGAAATATGATTGCGTTTGAAAATTGTTATGCAATAGCTATTATGGAATGCAGAATGAATATGGTAATTTGATAAGGGGGAGTTGCCTGCAATAATGCACGCAATGTTTGTGAATGTTTTAGCATTTCTCGATGAAATTTTGAAAATTTTTGTTTCCGAAAACACGATATTTTGGATTTAAAAAGACATGTTCAAAATTATGAGATTTAAGAACTCCAAGCACTTGTCAAATTGGCAAATTGGTAGGTCGAATGTAGGACCTTATAGTTCGTGTGTTGGGGGACAGTTTCATTCATACATGTGGTTATTTAAATTTGTGTTTTTTTTTTTAATGAATGTATTGTATGAATGCATTTTGAGCTCCTTGTCAATTTTTAAACATATTTATGGCTGAATTACAAGGACACATTTACCTCAATTTCGGGAAGGTGTTACGTTGCACAAGCAAAGTGTAATTTTGTCAAAAGCAGGTTAAGTATAAGATTTGATTTTTATAGGTATTGTGGCACCAGCAGCTCGAGGAGGGACCAAGGATTAGTGACTTTCATTATTGTATATGAAATCTATAGTAGTCTGGAGGACAAAATCGACTGTGGCGACACCAGGACTCTCCAAACCAAATCGCCAAATTGCTCGTTTTTGGAGAGAAAATGTAGGTGGAAAGGTTTAAATATGTGATATGGACATCTATATGCCCAACAACCGCGTTATCTCTTACTCGTTCTCCAGACTACTATAGATTTCATATACAAGCTTACACTTTCAACTGTTCCTGTGACGTGTACATTGATACTTTGCAGGAATCAAAAAAACCTAGAATGTAAGGCTAGACAAAAACTTATGTGGAATCAGTGATTGAAACCACAACCTTCGGCATGGCACTCAACAAAAACTGCTGAATACTGCACCGAACTGCAGTCGCACTGTATTGAAAATACACGTCATAATTTCTTAATAGGTATATACATATGCTTGCTTAAAATCTAATCCAGTTAACACTATGACCAAAGAATGAACTACAAACAAAATACGCTTCACGCCATCTATATTCTTAACCAAGTTGAGCAGCAGTGGCACCATTGTATATGAAATCTATAGTAATATGGATAGCAGGATCGACTGTGGCGACACCGTGAGCCTCCAAACCTTTTTTTCAAATTTCTCGTTTTGGAGAGAAAATGTATGTGGAAAGGTTTAAATATGTGATAATTATCAGCGACATCTATGTGTCTCCAAACCCCGTTATCTCTTACTCGTTCCCCAGACTACTATAGATTTCATATACAATGGTGGCACTGTAATTCAGGCTTCAGCAGGACGACGCGGAATATTTAAATAGATTAACAACCTTCCGTTTAGTGACGCCATTGTATATGAAATCTATAGTAATATGGATAGCAGGATCGACTGTGGCGACACCGTGAGCCTCCAAACCTTTTTTTCAAATTTCTCGTTTTGGAGAGAAAATGTAGGTGGAAACGTTTAAATATGTGATAATTATCAGCGACATCTATGTGTCTCCAAACCCCGTTATCTCTTACTCGTTCCCCAGGCTACTATAGATTTCATATACAATGGTGACGCTGAACTTTAATTCCGATGCACTTTAATTCATACTACAATTTAATACATGAAATACTAGCAGTTTAATTGCACTGCAGTTTCGCTGAAGTGCAGTTCCACCTAGTGCGAGCTTACATTAAGGGCAAGCCAGGTTTTCAACTAAATCATTGTGGCAATTCAGTAAGAAGGTATGCAGTCGATAATTTATGGTGAATTTCACAACAATTTCAAATTTTCTCTAAGATGTGATCTAGATTTCACGGTTGCATGGAAAACAAAAAGAGATTGATTTTGTTTTCGTTATTGTGTGTGTGTCATTAACAGCTGGTTTGTAATATTATAAACGAAATGATCACCCACTTCTTCGCCTGAATGATATGCAACAACATTTTCCACAAAATCTTTGACGAAATGCCGCTTTTAATTCGCTTTTAATAAATTTTCAATTTTGAAAAATTCTTCTTTATCGAATGACATTGAAATATAATAAATAAATATAATATTTTACAGCACCACAATGAGAAAAACAAATTTCCAACTGACGTTTAGTGAATGTCAGCAATGTCAGTTTTGGTAGTGTGTGTAAATCTGGCTCTGAATCGGGATTCGCAAAAATTGATCTAGATTCAATCTGAGATCGAATCTAGATTGCTTTTTTGGTGCTCGAGATCAAATCGAAATTCAATATTAAATATGCGATTTTGACAGTTGTGCTTGACAGTGCTGCATGGATTTACGGTTAAAGAAAGGTGTTGCTCTGACCATGATAAAAAGAAAAGAAACGCAAATTCTAAGGTATCTGACAAATTCAAAAAGCCAAAAAAGCCAAAAGTAATATCCTTTCATTTAGATGTGGAAAGGTTTTCCAAATTGGCCGACGAAATAATTTTAAGTTAAATCCATTGAGTAAAGTTGGAGTGATACACCCTTCATGGTATGACACATGTGCCTAGTCTCAAATAACGGTGTGATAAACTTAGAATGTAAAGTCTGTCAGACGTGGTTCCTTAATCTTATTGTGTTTAGATTTGCACAAAAACCATTGTTTAATTTTCTTTTTTAAATAATATATTTAAAAATTCAAAACAATAACTGACTTCAAACTAAAAATAAAATTTAACTTATAAGATCTATGAATTGCCGCTCATTATATTCCTAACAGTTTTATCGAACTTCCTGCAAATTAAAAAAAAAATGTTACAATGTTGAAATTAAAATTTTAATAAATACCTCGAAGCAAGCTGATCTCCAGGAGCATAAAATGGATTACAAACAGCGTCTGTATACAGAATTTGAAGATTGCGGAACATCTGTAGAGGGACGAAAATCAGTCATATTAAATGCTTTAAAAAAAACCTTAAATGGTCAACTTACCGATCTAACCTCATTCTCTCGTAATGCGATATTTCCAGAATCAACAACAATTATGAATTTCACTTTCGTATTTGTCACAAACCCATAGCTGAAAAGCATATTTTAGTTTTGTTACTACAACAGATATGGGTTTTCAGGAAAAAGAATTATAATTGTATCTCTTTTAATTGAAGATACCATTGTATATGAAATCAATAGTAATATGGATAGCAGGATCAACTGTGGCGACACCGTGAGCCTCCAAACCTTTTTTTCAAATTTCTCGTTTTGGAGAGAAAATGTAGGTGGAAAGGTTTAAATATGTGATAATTATCAGTGACATCTATGTGTCTCCAAACCCCGTTATCTCATACTCGTTCCCCAGACTACTATAGATTTCATATACAATGAAGATACTACGAAAGTCTCCAAACACATTAGGTATATGACATCTCTACAAAGCTATAAGAAACCTTCAAATTTCTTTTCATGATTCAAACATCTTGGAGACAAAAAAAGTCTCTACCAACTAAATATTTTGGAGACTATTTTGTGAGTTCTTACCAAGATACAAATTATTTTGTTGATTAAATTAAAAAGTTTCTTACATTTTATGAGTTTCTGTAGAATACAACATTCCCAAGTAAAGTTCTTTAGATTCTGGAGTGGCTTTGGGCGTTGGTAAGCATTTCTCTTCGACTACATCCAATGCTGCATGAACTCTATACTGCAACTCCAATTCCTTGTCCAAATCAGTTGTGGCCAGATATAAAGGCGCATTCTGTAAATAAAAAAGTAAAAAACACTACTCACTTGAAAAGCAACCTTTTTTCTTAACAAATAAAAAAAATATTTTTTCAAAAAAAAAAATGTGCACCCTGTAGGCAACTTAGATTTGACAACGTCGATAAGGTAGTATGTCTAAACAGCTGGAGCTGTCACAGCAGCTCATTCATTTTTATATCATGTTATAAAATTATACAATTTGCTTGGGTTCCTACATTACTTGAAAGTTGTTTTATTTTTATTTTGTATCAACAAAAAATCATAAGTTTTTAAGATAATCGTGAATCTCGTCCTACTAAAATCTTTCCAAACAAATAAACAATTTACTGCACATAACACTTTCTCGCTCACTCTGAAATGTCATCGCGACCGTGAAGGAATGTCAAGAAAACAGCATCGAAATTTTATCTTTTTGTTATCGTCCCTAAAACAGTAATTTCATCAAAAAATCATACTTTTTAACCTCAATACTATTTCTGAATTGGTAAGTTAATCAAAAACACTTTTATTTAGTCCTAAAAACTTACATCTTTTCCAATAATTGATATACAAACAGCCATTCTCACTTTTAGATTTATTTTTCCTGTTGACAAATTCACAATTAGCAGCTGCAAAAAAGAACTGTCAAATGTCATACTAGTCTTCCTACCACCATTACTGCCACCTATGCATTGACTATCTAAACTATGGAACTTGAAGCTGGAAGCGCAAATGAAATTGAAAATGTTCGTTCGGGTAATTCGACTGAAAAATCGTTTTTAATGTTTGTCAATGGAACTTCGCGAAATATAACGATTTATTGGCTAGATTTTAATGGAATACCCAAAGTTTTCCAACGTCTACGTCCGCATGGAACAGTTGAAGTCAACACATATCGATCACACGCATGGACTTTTAGAGACGCATACAACGGTGAACGGATGAGAGTGTTAAATCGTTGTGTGTATGTGGCGGAACCTCATTTTATGAGACATCCTCGTGATCCGAATTTAATAGTAGCAGCACGAAAAGTTCTAACTGTCCTCTTTCCAATAAGATCGCTCAGAGAAAATATGCTCTGGTATATTGTGAGAGAAATGAATTGTTATTCGGAGAAAATAATTCAACAATATGATTTGCCAAAAGTATTGAAGAATGATTTGATAACGGTATTTAGACAGGTTTTGGCATTTCGTCGGAGTACGGGTAATATGGAATTTTTGATGTTCTACAACAACTGACACTAAACCAACGTGCTTGAGTTTTATTTATAAAGTTATTTTTTCATAGGTAATAAGAGTATTGTGATGTAGTTTTTATTGAGCTCATATAGCGCCACCTAGGAGAAAACGAAATTTTTTGTGACATAATGTAACTTTGAAAAAAAGAAAATTAAAACAAAACTTATACGGGCATATTCATAGATGAAGTTTAAGTTGTTGCTAAGAAAAACTGGAGTTTACCTGATGAAGTTTCCATAAGCTGAACTCCAGTTTAGCTTAGCAACAACTTAAACATCATCTATGAATATGCCCCATAGTGAATGTGTATAATAAATGTAGTTATTACAATGGCTTTTTATAAATAGCTTGATGCATTGCGAAGGAGTTAAATTAAATTCTTTTTACATAGTAACTGCAAAGTACCATGTCGATGCATAGTGTCCACTAGGGCACTAGGTTCTCTAGCTCTGTTAAAAGAAGATGTGCCAACAAAATGATCAATCTCTGAGAGCTGGCATTACATAATATAAAATCTGTAGTGGTCTGGAGTTGGCGTTTTTACTGCGTTTCCATCTAGTGCCTAAAAACTTCGTTTCCAATAGCAATACAAACTGAAGATACATAACAGCCGTGTCTAGTAGGCACTGATTGCAACATTCACAATATTAAAGTTTATATAAAAAGTTGTGGCTATGGTGGATAAACAAAAAAAATAGACCAGCGGCTGACGTTTAGTTCTCTCTTATTGCATACAAGCTCACAATCAGCGGATGTCCATTTTATTATGAGTATGTCAGTGGGTTTCCGTGCTTTTAAGATTTGGAGAGTTTACTACACGAGTTAAATTAAGTGCAATCGCAGAGATGGATATACCGTGTTGAATTCAATGGCACGAGAAAGCCTGAAATATAAATGACTCGCTCGTTTTTCGTTAAGCATGAGCTATTTCATTTTTTATCGCTTTGAAATGTGAAATTGACAGATGTGGCAGTTGACAGCCAAACAAAATAAATGAGGGAGCTGTAAAACTAAATACTAAATCGACTTTGACAAACGTCAACATCAAAGTCTGTCTACGGTACATTACTAGACAGAAAGCCAGATAGTTCAGTTGTAATAGATTTTCTGTCTAGAATGAGGTTGTCTAGATTGTCCCCGTTCTTTAGTAGGTACGGCATTCATTTGACAGGAATGACTTAAACCATTTCCAAAAGAACAAACACGGATCTTTCTTTTTTATAAACTCTTAGTTTTTTTTTTATTAATTTCATAGCTTTTGTTTTGTTTATTAAATTATTAAATAATTGTTTTTGTTTTTATTTTAGTTTTTTTTAAGTGTAAATGTACACTTTTCGAAAATGACAGTTATGATAATTTTTTTGTTTTGTTATTTTTTTTACTGAAAATGTTAAATGCTTTAACTTTAACTTTAACACTTTTGTATTTGTTAAATCAGGTTTGGTTTGCATAGTTTTTTGTTTTTATTTTGATAAAATATGTTATTGGAATAATGAAATACTGGAGTTGTTTTTTTTTTTTGTATAACAGTTGTAAGAAAAAGTTTCATTTATAAGGGAATTATAACAAACAACAGAAATTAGTTTTAACTTTAAAAGACACATCACTGTTATTTTTCTTCTTTTTTTTTTGTATAACACATTTTTTTTAGAAAGAAAAAGTTTTTGATTAACAAGTTTTTTTTTTTTATAAATTTGGAGTTAGTCCATAGGAAGTTGGCAGAATGTTAGATTACATGCAGTCTAGGAAACTGGGAATTATACAACGAGAGAAAGGTTTTAAAGAAACAACAAAATCCAAGCTTGGCTTGTTGATTTTTGAAATCTTTTGAAATCATTTGAAAAAATGCTGATACATTTACAAAATTAATCTCAATTTATATGAATTTTAAAGGCCAAATAATGAGATTGGAAGAGTATCAACTCTCAGTTGAGACACACACGAAGAATAAAAACTTTAAACTAAACAACAACAAAAAGGACTAAAGTGTGATAATTTGTATGGATTATTCCATCGTGCTAAGCTTTTGGAGTGCGTTTCCATCTGAATTGATGTGTAATTTTGTACCGAGGAAACTGTTTTTTCACTTATGACTGAGGTCTAAAACTGAGGTTTTTGTTTTGAAATCATTTGTTTTTTGTTTTTGTTTTGTTTAAATCTTAGCGTCGTAGCTAAAGTTTGGCTTGGTTTTGTATTGGAAAATCAGGTCGGCTGATTGCTTCCATATAAAGTGACGAACAGTACGCAGGTCCATGTTGGGATCGACAACCTTGAAAAAGGATTTATTTGTGTGAGAAAGGATTTTCAATTATGATAGATATACGAAAATAATTACCACATCATTGCATTGCAGCTCAATTCGATCTTCCGGTGGAATTTGTGAACCCTCAGAATTGGCATCACTTTGACTATTTTGAGATGAGTTAGAGGCATTGCCACCACTTGGAGTGGTCTCTGCACCCAGCACCTTTTCCAAAACATGTTCACACACTTTTCTACATTGGATGAATTCATTTGCCACTAGTCGATCCTACCAATTAAATTAAAATTGATGAATGGTTTAAAAAAAACAAGGTGCTTAAATGTTTCTTACTTTTTTTATACGCTCCGGTTTGACCATTGAAGGATGTGGCTGCAGGAAGAACGATATCTTAATGAATTTAGGAGTATTCTTTTCGATGACGACATCTGTAACCCATTGCGGGACAGTTTCGTGTAGGCCTGTGCTCTCGTTTTCTCCAGCTGCGTCTCGAACTAGCAAGCGACACGTCGTCCGACCAGCCACTTCACTATTAAGAGAATGATTGCAAATAGATTGATATGATTTGAAGACAGCAAACTTACCTAAATATAACAGGCGTGTGTTTTGGAACTTGAAAATAACCGTTTCCTTTGATATCGGAATCCAATTCATCTGCGGGTAAGCTATGTGGTGGTCTCCAGTATTCCAATAATGCTTCTAACAAGAGTTTGCCATAATTTATCTGAAACACAAGAACATTTGAGGGATCAAAAAAGAAAAGCAAACACAGAATTAAATAGTTTACTTTTATATCTGATGTTGGTTCGGCCAATTCAGGAAGACCTGCTTCTATGGATACCCAGGCCGCAAAACAATCGACCTCATCCTGCCCTAAGACAATTGTTGGCATCTGCAAATTTTAATGAAAAAGAATAAATTGAAAAGCAATTCGTTTGGAAAACTAAAAGCCTTACGCCAGTTTTGAGATCCACTGTGAACCAATTTGGAATGTATACTTTGTAATTTCTTTTTTTAATTTCTTCTTCGTAGTCGACTTTGCCTAGATCTTCTTTCTTGACCACACGCAGCACATCATAAATGGCTACATTGTCTTCGGTGTCCTTTGTCACGATATGACGTTTATCATTTAACACAGTTGACTTCTTTATTGCTGCTCCACCTATCCAACGAAAAATAACAAAAAAAAACTTTCAACAATGATTCACAGGCAGGATGACTGCACTCACCTTTGATGCATGTGATCTCAACTCCTTTCGCACTTCCATCGGCGGGCGTGGAATTCTGTGAACCTTTGTCATGATGTGGCAGTTTCCAACATCGAATGTCTGAGTTCCACGTTGTCGCCCACACGCCCGTCTTGTCGATGTCATAGCAAAGACTTAAAACAGGTGCCTTCTCCTCACACACCAACACACTGTTGCTGGGATTTCGAAGTTCCGTAAGGAAAATTTTCCTATCCCGACTGCCAGATATAACATATTGGAAATTCTCACTCATCAGCAGCGCCCAGACACCTTCGGTGTGTACACTTATTGTCTGGATACAGCCCTGTTGTCCTAGATGCCACAGTTTGATTGTTCCATCGGAGCTACCAGAAACAACTTGAGTTCCATCGGGCGATACGACTAGAGCTCGGACATTCTCCGCATGACCGCGTAGTTTCATCATCTTTTTGCACATTCGGGGATCCCATATTCGCAGCACGTTCTCTGTGGAGCCACTGACGATCACGGTTCCCGAGGGATTCATAGCTAAACTATAGATTGAGTCTCTTGAACCCAAGAGATTTGATGCTGTTATAAAGGAAAAACTTGTTTAAATATTTTTTTGGGATTTTAGAAATGAATTTACTTGACACTGTGTTGTTACTGGCAGTCAGTGCTGTTAGTGTGTTGACGTCCCATAAGAAGATCGATTTGTCTAGACCCGCACTGGCCACCTTTAAAATTTAGAATGAAAATTATTTGGAACTTAAGATGTTCAATGTATGTCATCATCGGGGTTACCAACCTGTTCTCTGTCTTTGGCGTAGGCCAATGCTTGCACATAATCTCGGTGAGTTTTAAGTGTTGACATACAGAATCCTTGGTGGGCATTCCACACTTTTACAGTTGTATCACAGCTGGCACTTATCACTGGAAAACACAAATTAAAGCGTTAGTAGATGGTTGGATGGATAATGGCTCAAAGATTCGGTACTATTTTTAATTCAAAAGATCCCTACAAAAGTTTTTTACTCTTATTGACTTGTTTGAGAACTTTATTAAAGAAAAAATCTACAACAAGGCGTAAATGTTCACATCGGAAGGTTGATGGCTTTACATCTTATTGGAGAAGGGTTATGAAATCTGGAGGACAATCCCTAGGTCATATCGGAAATCAACGTCCGGTCAAAGATTTCGGTCTAACTTTGAATTTATTAAGAGACCATGGAAAATTTCTTTAGACGTTGACTAGAGGCTTCCTTTGTGCCTGGCATCTCAGTTAGAGTCGCAGAAACGAGTATGGTTTAGGTGAGTAATTGGTAAATCCCCGAGGGTTACCGCAATGGGACTACATTGACCTGAGTTTGTTTGTTGGAGAACTGGCTTTATTTTGAGGGTTGTGAGACCAGCTTTCGTTTTGACGAACGAAGGGCTGTCACAAATATCGACTCAATTTAGGTCGAGCCTGCTGTGCTGTGCTTACGTCGCTGGGCTTCAATGTGATTAGCTGTAAGCCAAGCGGCGATAGTTCATAAGATACATCCATCTGTTGTGCTGCACTCGTATGAGCCGATATTTTTACAATTGCAAAGAAAATGTTGGAAGAGCAACTGTAAGTAGTCGAGATGTCTGTTCCTGTGAGTGACAGACAACTTCCCACGTAATTGAACTGCTCGACCTTCTTTATAGTCTGCAGTCTCACAATAACCTGCTATTGTTGGTTTTCGCTTGGTTTGGCTTAAATCCTTTAACCAGCTGCATCGGTTAAGGTCTCCAGTGTCGTTCGGCAACAAAGAAATGTCATCATCACAGTTCAAATGGCTTAACTTGCTAAATGGTCCCGCTGGATACTGATTCCCGTCTCCCAAAGTATTGTGGCAGTCAATGCACTATCAACCGCAAGTAAGCACAAAATCGGTGATCGAACGTCACCATACCTCGCTTATCGTCGCGCTTCAAATGCATCGAAAAGTTGTCCACTGTTGACTTTTTTATAACAGAAACAGTTTTATTAGGGATGCCTCTAAAACCAAGCTATCTCTAGACACCAACACGATTAATGCGGTCAAGGGCCTTTTCGAAATTGACGAACATGAGATAGTGCGGAGTTTGATTCTCAGACTACTGCTCAAGGATTTTTCAAATGTATTGATATGTGCCTAGTGCCTTTTGAGCCTCTCAGGAATGATAGTTGGCACTAGTTTCAGACATGCAGACAAAATAGTGACACCACGCTAGTTATTACAGTTCTTGAGATCACCTTTCGAGAACTCTATCCCGCTTCTCCCTTGCAAAGGCTTTGTATTCCTCAGCAGCTTAAACTTTGCGTTTAGATTCACAAAACCGAACAAATCAACTAGATACCATGTTTTTGAGTGAATTTCTCTTTGAAAACTGGAAACTTTAAAAAGAATCGAATTTGGCAGATATTATTTTCACTTACAATTTCTTCCATTGCAGCACAGGACTATGTCGTTGACCCAATCATTGTGATGTTCCATACTCTTGATATATTTGTTTTGTGATTCAGTTTCTTTTGTATTCCAAACCCTGATGATCGCATCTCTCCCTGACAAAAAAAAAACAACGCATTTAATGACTGTATAACCAAACAGCTTCAATTCCCAACTCACCAGCTGAATAAAGTTTCCCATTATTTTGATCCAACTGCAATGCATTAACTCCATTCCGGTGTTGCTTTTCTTCGGCATCTCGTATGACAAATGATACCTGAATTTATATAAATAAAAAAAAAACGAAAGAAAAAACAACATGTGAGAGATTAATTTATGAACCTATGACCTGCCCCTCAAGACTCAAGGGAATTTTAATCAAATAAAAGTTGCAAAGTCCCCTCGAAAACACAAAAAAAAACACACCAAACGCAATGACAGGGGAGCACCCACATTCGTCGTCGTCTCGTCGTCGTTCTTGTCGTCGGTAAACTTTTTGCTTTGCCATGGATCAATACAATACCAAGAGTAAAATAAAAGTTCTAAATTAAATTAGCTGTGTAATTCTATATCCAAACGGAACTAACTAATTATTTTGCTTTTTTGCGTTGCATTTTGTGAGCAGGAAAACATTTATTTTAACAAAAATATACCTACAATTTGATGATGAGATTTTTTTTCTCTATTTACCTGCATTTTCTTACGCGCCCCTTGACAACCTTTGTGCGTCAACATAATACAAATAGAAGGGTTTTTTTTATAAGGAAAAACTAAAAAACTTGTTTGCTATTAGTTTGGTTTTCATTTATTTTGTGTAAATTATTAAATTTTGGGTTTTAATCTATTTTTTTCTTTTTGTTGTAAGAACGACCAACTTATTTTTTCTATTTCTAATTTCATCTGTCAACAATAAACAAGAATTACACAAAAGTGAAGTTGGATGTGGTTGGGAATTTGAAGAAGTGTCATGTGAATAGCGATGCCATCTATCTGTTTTTTTTTTTAAATAAAATGTCTTATAACGAGTTACGATATTAGAATTTATTCGTTTGTTTGGATAATTTGACAATAATATTATTAAGAAAAATTTGTATATGGAAATTATTTGGTTAATATTATTACGAATCATATACATTGCAAGCGTAGTATAATTTCGAAATGAGCTAATTTTGGTCCCAATAAAAACTTTGCACATTTTAAGAGTCCTGGGGTCCTGGGCAGGGCACTCATTACTTTTGCGATCGTTCGTAAATCTTTATCAATAGTGCTTTGCTTGTTGAATAATACCACCCTTAATAAAATTTTGAAATTTAGTTTTATGTTGAACCTATTTATTATAGCTTATACTACGTTTTCATTAGGGCAAAAAAGGTGATTTCGTAGAAAATTTCCAAATTTGACTCCACTTCCCATACAAAATTAAATTAAATTTTTTTTTTTTTTGATTTGGACGAATTCAAGGTTGCAAATTATGTGAAAACAAATCAAACGCAACTAAATTGAAAACAATAATTGAATAGAATATTTTCTAAAATGTCAATTTGAAACAAAATCCAAAGCAACGGAAATAGTAAACAAACCAACATGCAAAGCAACGGCAGAAGTAAAGTAAACAAATCAAAACAAGAACAAAAAATGAAAAGATTGTACAAAAGAACAAGAAAGAAGATAGTCTGAATCAAAACACAAATTTTCAAATATCCTAAGTCCTAATGAAAACGTAGTATAAGGCTAGTTAAAAATAAAAATTAAATATACATAGCATGTTATGTGTGTTAAGATAGTTTTGTTTGTGTTTGATTTATTTACAATGGTATTAAATTTGTTAAGGATATGATACAACCGTACTCGTAAAGGGTGCTTTTTTAGATGTGTGGTTTTCAATCTAGCAATACTTTTTCGGAGTTGGTCTTTTCGACTGCGTTGCGTCACTTGATTTACTGCAGGAACACAATGGTGCCGGAGCCGGGTCCGCAAACGCATCCGTATTGCATGTCAAAATATTGAATACACACGAATTCAATGTTGTGAAGACAACGAGACGGATCAGCAAACGCAGCCGCAAACGGCGACGGACGAGTTGGCCAACTTTTAATAAATACGTGCGTATTTTTGACATTACATACAAAAAAAAGAGCAACGTGCTAATAAAATCCTTTTAGAAATTAGGTCATTTAATTAAAAATTTATAGAAAAGACTATACATGATGCGATATATGTTTTATCATCTTTATATGCATATATGTATGTTTCTCAGTGGAAATTGTAAAAAAAAAAAACGTGGAGTACGTACGACTCCATTGTGAGCATTTCCATTGCATATATAAACTATAGTATTCCAACTTGAGGTGCGCCATCTATCGACGAAAAACTAAACTCTAAAATACCATGGGAAGCAACAACAACAATTTCCACCATTTTAATTGTTGTTGTTGCTTCCCATGGTATTTTAGAGTTTAGTTTTTCGTCGATAGATGGCGCACCTCAAGTGATAGTACTATAGTTTATATATACAATGGCATTTCTAATTAGGTACGTTCGGCATGCGACACGGTTGCGGCTGCGGTTCCGGCTGCGTTTTTCTATTGTGTTCCAGCAGTTATGCTCAGTTTGGTTTGCCATTTCATAATGAATAGACTTGCTCTTGAACAACGTTTGAAAATCGTGCACATTTACAATGTAAGTTACAATGTTAAAGTAAAAAAAACTTTTTTTAATATCATGTAATATGCCAGCTATGCCGTAAATGGGCGATTAAGAAAATATTTGCTTATTTCCTAGTAGTTAAAAATATTTAACACCAGAATTACTTTTTTTCTCATGACCGCAGACCAAACACTTAAAATAATTTTTACCCATTTCAATTTTGATTTTTCAATTTTGACTGCACTTTAACTAGCTTTGATTATTCCGAATATTGTCAACATAGCTAGTTGGTGCTACGTTGTAAGAACTCAGGTGTTTTTGGAGTAAGAGTGGCATCACCACCGTCTAGCCGGTGCCGTTTCATAACGCCATAGTGTCATGAAGCCATATTTCGAAATATGGCTTTATGACGCATTCAAAAGTGTCATAAGACCATAATTTACGTTATAGCCTTATGCCACTTTGCGAAAGCGTCATGAGACTATATATTTGTTTGCGCTTTGACAAAGTGTCATACGGCCATATTCCATTTAAATAATTACTATGAAATCACTGAAAACAACAAAATAAAGTTTTTTACCGTTAGAATTTTTTTTATACGGCACACGCGCTCATGATTAGTCAAAGCGCGAGCGATAGGAAATTAGGGAGTAAGGGAAACGAGGTGTCGATGAACTTTGGTCTTAAATGTTTGAAGATCAAAATGGCAAGAGAAAACTGTGTTGTACGGCTAAAGAAAGAATCCCTATATTTCACGGCACGTCCGAAATTGTGCTCAAGTGTAAACTGATGAGCATTCCTAACAAGACGAGTGTTACGGGGAAAATGTTTAAGGGGTGGAATGCAGCTGACTACCTCGAGTGAGCGTTTCTTGCAAACGAATCTGTAAAATAAGGAAAGGCATGAAACATTTCGAGTTTCGACGATGTTCGAGTGATGAAAATGTTTCCATAATGTTTCTCTCTCCTATCAATTTTAACGCTTTTTTCTGAATTATGTCGAGCAGGTGAAGAATAATGGATAAACTATTGTAGGATGATCTCAGTTATTTAAATTTCGATAGAAAGAAAATATAATAGCTCCAATTTCGTGCTTTATTATTTGAATCCTTTTTGGGATATATTTATTTACAACTATTAAAGTATTATATTTATTTCGAGCTCTTATATTTTCTTTGGATCGAAATTTAAATAAAGAAAAAATAATTGCTCAAAATTCGGGCGAATTATAGCTCCAAATTTAAATTAAAAAAAAACTTTAAACTAAAATAACTTACAGGATTATTATGTGTAAAGTTAACAATTAATAATTGCTTATATCCGCAAGTTGGCACAATATTAAAAATTCCATCTAAGTAATAGTTTCTGGTGGAACCTATCCCCCAGCTCTGAAAAGCAGTTGCTATTGCGGGCGATATAAATACCGTGTAAGAAAATCTTTGTTCCATAACAGAGTGCCTCTATAAATTGGTGTCATAAGGCCATAATGGCGTAATGACACTTTGCTAAAGTGACGTAAGGCCATCACTTCGAATATGGTCTTATGACACTTTGGAATGCGTCAAAAGGCCATATTTCGAAATATAGTTCCATGACACTATGGCCTTATGTCATGGCACCCTGTCTAGCCATCTCCTTGAACAAAAATCAAGTTGAATTATACTTACTTACACTTTCTCTACAATTTTTTTCTTTGTTAACAGTTAATGAATTTTTTCCCTTTGAGCTTCATCATTATTTATAACATAAGAATTATTCAGAAATGAAATGCAAAGTATGTGCTATGGTATTCTTCTTAACATGAAAACCACTTTTTATTTCCACTACTGTTTGAGGAAGCTTTTTAAAACTAGAAACTTTTTATATAAGTTTAATAATTCTCTTTTACTTCCGAACCTGTTTCATCTTATCCAATCTTTACAAAACTGTTATTTAGTTTCTCTTTATAATGACTGAAAGAGCGATAAATCATATAAAAATAGAAATAAAAGAAAAAGAACCATGACAATTTTTTAAGAGCAGGTATTTCTCTGTTTCTATTGTGTTTCGCAAAACTTAAGGTGGTGAACAAAACTACAAAACAAAATGACATACTTGCAAAAATACATATATGTATATATATTGTACATTTGTATATGGAACGCAATCAAGTTTAATCAAATATCATCGCAGAACGCAGATGACTGATTCCATCTCGGATATCATAAATTAACCAATTTAAACCCTCTCTCAAGCTCCCAGTTCCCATTCGCACTCCCAGTGTCGCGGTGTGTGATAAGGTGATGACTGATGAGGCGTGAATTAAAAAGCGCCAAATTTTTGAGCGATATCGTAACGATATGACTTAATCAAATTATTTAAAATTGTTTGAATTTGAACTGCTAATAGTTTTTTAACGTGTGTATTAAATTCCCAATCTCTTCTCTGCCAATGCTAACACAAATGGTGTGTGTTGAACTTGGAAGTTGAAACAAACTTGGGGGTTGAGCACTTTAATGTCAGTGGTGGATCTATTGTGACTTACTTGCAAGGCACCCAAAAAGTCAATTGAATTTATTTTACAAAATTTAATAAGAAATAGTTGACATACATAAGAAAATTTAGAAAAAAAAAATCCCAGAGTCACTATGGCGTATGAGTAATATTTATCAAATTACAGACATAAATTAAAATTTCAATACATTTTCGTAAAAAGATCCTTTACAATACAAACCAAACTAAAAATTGAGGTAATTATCAAAAAGTCTTTGAAACGAATTAAATAAAACCATCTTAACAAATCTTTACTTTTTAAATAATAAACCATTTTTTTAGAGGCAACTTTAAGTTGGAAGCACTGTTTTTATTGACAGCCAATATTTGTCATCTGTGATGTGATCTATCTTTATTTTGGTGTGCCATTTCATCATAAAGCGACTGACATTTGGAGTGTAGATAAACCAGAAAAACTGACAGTTTGGTGTGTTTTATGGGCAATTTTTTGTCAATTAATACAATTTATCTGTTTTTTGTTTCATTTTATATTTCTATACCTTATACAAACACTTTTTATTATAAATGGAAATGTTAGTAGTTAGTTAGTTTTACGCTGTCACTTCGTAACCATCACTCAACTGATCGTTATGAAATTCGAAACACAGATAAGTAAGGGGTACAAAATATAGTTCCCGAGGGAAAGCTTGAAATCAAAAATAGCTTGTTTTTGGTATAAAACGAGTAAATATCCAACAAAAAACTATAGTCAAACACTTAAAACAAAACCAAATGGCACTGTGCATTTGCATCATGGTTCGATTCTCAACAATATTTTTATAAACTATGTCAATAACTCTACGAAATCATACCCCAGACAGTAAACAAATGTCCGGACCCCACTTTATTTGATTTGCCTTATCATTCAAGTGTCTTGTTTGATTTAAATCTTAAGTTGAATTCATCAATTACAAAAGCAATCAAATTATATTCCTTTTGCCGGCATTCATGTGGGAAAGTTAAGAAATCATTAACGAAATCATATAATTCTTAGAAACCAAACGTCACATATTGACACTGACATAATGTTTCACTTGTAGGTATGTATACCTACGTTGTCAGCCGGAAATAACGTAGGTATGCGAGCTTCTTAATCTATAAATTTTGATTAATTTGTAAAATTGAAAATGAGTGTAAAATTGCTGGAATTATCAAAAAGATAAGACTTAACTTTTTCATACCAAAGTTCATAATACTTTAACCGAAGTTTATTATCAGTGACGTATGCAATAAGATACCTACTTGATTGTTTTGAATACCTACTCACTATTTGTATCTTGAACCCTCGCTCCTTACAAAGCAACGTAAAGGCGGACCTGACGAGATTGTATATCAAAACAAACCCATTCAACTGCGAATTCTGCGGTTCGCAAAACACTTCATGCCTCAGTACCATTTTACAAGGCATTGAGTTTGGAACACTTTACGCTCTATCTTGTATCTGACGTAAGACGCACGTGCGCGATTTAGTATCTACTCGCTGTTGATTATGAACTGAACACTTTACTCTTTTGAAACCAGAAAAAAAAATATCTAATTGAGGAGAATATCTTTTTTATCCCTCCTTTACAGCTACCACAAGGTAGTTGAGTATTAATTTCTCTTCAGAATCCGACGGATACGTCTCTTAATGTTCACGGTTTTGGTTCGAAAAAATTCTATCTGCACATCCAGTATTCTCACAGTACTCGTTCGGTAGAATCGATAAAGATCCATAGTCCAATCATCGCACAGTTGAGTGCGGTTCAACTTGAAGTTATTACACTTCTTCATACAAATAAAAAGCAAAACAAAAATTGTGAAAACTAATATTATAAGTGAAAAGTGAAAAATATTGAATAAAAGATATCACATCACCCCGTGAAACAAGTGTTACGTTAAAGTCCTTAAAATTGTTTTTTCAGGCCCCACCTTCCTTATTGTCATACCAACGATTTTCATTGATTAAACTTCACTCAAAGGAACAACTATATTTAAAAGGTAAAAAAAACTGAATCAGATGTTCTTTTTTTTTGTATTGCGTAAAAACGTTTTTAAGTGTTGTCTTGTGTAAGTATCTATTGAATAAACTTAGGATATCTTTTTGCATGAAGCTTTAAAATCTAATTTTACCAACTTTGAGGTAGTGTATAGTTACCTACACTTTTATGCTACAAACACCTTGAATTAAAACTCACATCACACACTTCCCTGTTTGAAATCACATCACAATTCACAAACTCACATCACAACTCTCAGAAAAATAACACGAAAAAGGGTAAAACTGGTTTTAGAATTTCGTCAATCGCATAAATGGACGGATACATTTTTCAGAATTCCATGTGGGAATAAGTAGATACGAGTAGAATCTAATGGAAATTTTAGAGGGTATTCTACTCAAATTCAAGGTCAAGTACAAGTACGCAAAAGGTTGATAATGTAACATTCGTATAGTTCAAATTCAGATACTCCATAGAAAGATTTGTATCTAAAGACTACTCGTACTCAGCCAAAACAACGACAGCGAATGTTTAAGTATTTTATAGATACTATAGAGACTTTTTTTTAAACTTTGCATTTCCTTTCTCTTTCTTGTAGGGGGAGGAAAAAGTCCCCTTGCTGCGCTGATGTCAATGTCAGTTTTTTGGCTCTTGGCTGATGATGGTTAGGGTTGATGTCAAATTATTTAAATTGACTCTGGTTAGTTACATTACAATGGGATGCCATTTTAACCTTACTCAACCTGGAAAATATTTTGTTCCATTAGATATATTGCCACAATTTAAAAAACCGAGTTGATTAAGTCAATAGGTTAACCGTGACACTATATAATGGTCGTGTGCACTTCGTTTCCTTTGTCCTTTGTTCATCATGTGAATCTTCATAAATACATTAAATACGATTTCCCGGTAAATTGGTATCTACCGCCGCCGCCAACCGAAGCAAAGTCATTGATTATTTAATGTAATTATCTTTGCGCTGGAATTTTTCTGATTATTCTTGCACTTGCAATATTGCGAAGAGCTCTTCACAGAACGCTTTTCTTGGTAGTCGAAGGTATTGCAATGTAAAATGTATAGAAGAATGATGTTAGAGTGTATCGAATAATGTGAAAAGATACTTAATTTATTTGAAATGAGTGTAATTTAGTTTCCTTTCACGTACCTATAAGGTAGTAAGTGATGGAGAAGATTGAGGTTACTTTCTGCACTTGGACATGGACAATAAAGTGATAGTGCTTCTATTGTAAAAATAAATGAATAGATAAAACTTCAAGGTCAGCAGTTAGAACAAGCAAAGTCTGTTTTTGTCCTCTTTTCTGACTTATGGAGTTTTTTTGAGGTTATTTTTTAGTTATGTAGATTGCAGCCATGTGTAATAGATGCCGTTACTAAACTGTATAGTTTTGAAATTTTGCATAGGTACATATTTCATTTTGTAAAATGAGTTCAGTTAATTTATGCTAAGTTAGGCATAAATTACCAACTAAGTCGTTGAGTGAAGCTTAATTGCAATTCCACTGCGACTGAGTGCAGTTTAACTCATAGAATTTCAAACAAAAAATGCATTCAGTTCAATTGCATAGCAGTTCCACTTATAAACAGTCTTTAATTTCCCCTAAAGAGATGCCCACAACTGCCTCAAGAAGATATCTCAATTTGCATTTGTTACAGTGTTGAGTGGAACCCAACAGATTCCTTCTTTAAGAACGATATGGGGGAGTGGGGTAAAATGGCTCATGGCCGATTAAACTTTAGCAATTTTAACTGCTGCTTTAAGCTTAATCTTCATTCTAACATTTCTAGCTTGAAAAAGTATTCAAAACTATTGTATAGGGAATAGGGCAAGTTATTGCAATTTCAGAACCCAACGAAATATTTGCTCTCATAAGTTTCAACAAAACACGTTATCCATAATTTTTGATGACGGGATGATCGCACGGAAGTATCTGTCAAATCAAAATACATAAGTATTTTGTTTATTGACTATCATAAAACACTGGAATACTAACTAAGTTAAGTTGAGCTGACACATTAAAACGCCATTATTTCTTAAGTGGAGATTAAATTCAGAATTCACGGTTATAAAAACTGTACAAGTTATTTATGTTCCCTCTGAACAAAATCAGACAATTGTACTGTCAAACTCGAAGTCAGAATACCTAGCTGCCAAACTTTCGTTCGTTAAGTGCAGAAGGAAACAAATTTACATCAAACTTAAGAAAACACTTGACAAAACAGAGAAATCCACTACCATTGACGAACGGCTCTGTCTATTATAGTTGTGCCCCTTCGCCTTTATGATAAGATTTTTTCACTTTTGTTGACTTTTCAAACTTTTGATGCTACTGTTGTCTGTTGATCCTACATTCACTTGTTCTGTACATTAGACTTACAAAAATGTTTAAGCTTGGCAAATGGCAAGTTTAAAAAATTATTCCAATTCAGTGAATAATAAGTTTAAAATGTCAGCATACCAGACATTACAATAAACAGTGTTTACTAAACAACTGTGAGCATCATAATATTAACACTTATTTTTAATGGGCTTTTATCATCTTTTCAATAGTTTCAGATTATATTTTACTATCGCAACTTTTATGAATCATCGTCGCGTCGTTAAGTTGGCAGATTCCACATAGCTTTAAATTTTTTTCATTTTGAAAATAGGATGGGTTCAATGAACAATTCGTAAATCGAAGTAATAACGATTAAGTGAGATAATAGAAAATTCTGCCACAAAAATCTATCAAAATTGAGTGTTTATGCCACCCACCATCAAGTTGACATGACGTTACGAATCAAAATGGTGCGGGTTGTTATTTTTATTGCAGATTGTACTAGTTTCGATTGAATGTGAATACAAAAAAATCAACAAATCCATCAAATAAAAGTGTCATATAACTGTCTATATGAGTGACCATAATCCAGATTAATGCTTCCCACTCAGTTTTATGCTTTTGACATGGAACAGAGGGGTTAGTTGAAGTGTTTTTCTTTTCGAAAACATAGTTTTTATGTGGGTTTCAAGTGTATCTGTCTGTCTATACACTTGAATAATTAAAAAGGCCGATGGCAGTGTTATCGGGTTCCGTTTGATTTCTTTGAACAAATATTAATTGTTTGAAGTAAAGTGTGCTTTGTAATAATAATAACTTTACTTTAAAAAAAAAGCAGCCGCACATTGTGCAGCAAATCGAATTTAAGAAACTTGCTTTTTAAAGCGTGATATTTTAGTTTATCCAGTTGCAGATTGGTAATTAGCTTTATTCCGGAAAATTGTACATGTATACATAATGTAACTTTAATTGATGATTCTTTTTAAATATGTGTCTTCTAGCACACACTAATAGCACTTTCCATTGGTTTCATTAGGGGAACCACTCATTCTGAAAACCAATGGAACAAGCGAAATCACTTCTGTTCAATTTCAACACAATGTAGTATTCGCAGGAATCAGTTTCACAAGTTATGCCAATGTCAAAGTGGTGTGTGTCGCCCGATTTGTGGTGTAAAGGGATTTCCACTGGTTCCCCGTATTAAATACTACTCACTCGACTTCGTTGCTGCCCTTCGAAGCCTTTATCATCAGATTCGGATTCAAAAATATGTCACATTTATTGGAATTAATACAACTTTCGACATTGCTTCACGCGAATAGACATTTCCCCAATGAATATTCTATAGGTGACATTTGAGTTATATTATTGTATTTTTGCTTCTTGAGTGGATTCTGACTTCAAATCCAGAAGCAAAATTCTCTTCTCAGAAACGTCAGAAGTGTCATTTTCTTACCAATGGAACGGTTTCAGAAGACTTCCGGATGCTTCTGGACTTCTTTTCCTCCAATGGAAAGTGCTATAATAGTCACAAAATTTCTCATGCGTGTACACTGATATGTAGACATCTGTCAGACAAAACTACATAGTACATAGTACAATTACAATACACGATTGCATCGCGCAAGTGATTTGGCGTAAGCAAAGAAAACCGCATAGCTGCGCTCGGGCTAGGCCTAAGCGGACTAACGATGTGGGACTGTTCACAAAGAAAGAGTTGAAACTTCTCTATCTAGTGAAATTGGCTATACCGCATTGTATTTATATAATCTATAGTACTTCCAATAAGAGGAACGTTTGGTGCGCCATCTATGGACGAATTTCACAAACACTTGATTGGTGAGTTAGGAGTGGTTTTTGTCTAGATTGCCATGGGAAGCAAAAACAAAAATAGAAGACATTTGATGTAAAGTAGATAAGACAACTAGCGCCGCCATTGACGAAGTTCAGAACTAAAAAAAAAACATGTTCCATAAAATTACTATAAAAATGTAGGTATATACAATAGCTATACCCAATTTAATGTGACACTGACGAAAAAATTACGTGGAGAAAGTTACTGCTTGGATAGTGCAAAATTTAAATGTCATCGGCATTGAAATGTGTTGCCCTTTGGTGGCCAAACTACATTTCTACTAGTTTATAGGATAAAACATAATGTGAAGATTGCAGCTTTGGAAACGTTGATAGAAACGTTTTCTTGGGAGAATTCAATCGTTTTTGTCTCGGGTCGTGATTAGTTTTTGCAAATCGTTGTCAAAAACAGGTCGTTACAGAAAACTGTAAGAGGAAAAACTAGTTACTCTGGGTGTTAGTTTTTGAGAAAACGAGTATGATTTTGTTTTATGATTTTGTGTGAATGAGCCATTCTGATTGCAGTTGTGTAAAAATATTATATAATTTTCCATTAGTCTCGCTAAGCAAATATAATCATTTCATTTTATATTATGATTATGTATCAACTTTGTTTTGCAAAATCATCAAATTCTGGTGACTTTGATTGTTATAGTATAAAATCCTTTTTTAATTTATAGTCCACAACGAGTGCAAAGTCAACAGAAAATCTTATTTGCACAACATTGGTTCTTCTAAAATGAAGCTTTTGAAAAATTAAATTAAATTCCCACGTCTCTTTTTTTCCATTTTAATTTTTTTTTAAATTCTTAATCGTTTTAAACACATTTTTTGTTGTCCGTCCACAAAAAAAGAGTACTCTAAACTATAATCTCATATGTCATAGTGTTATATTTAAGGACGCGGCTAAGCTTTATTAAATTGGAACGCAAACAAATCTTTTACATTCATTTTAGGTTCTGTGTCACTATTCTCACTCACTTTATAAATTACTGCTCACCGTTACTTTGTGAAGATAAATTAAATCAAGTATTCTTTCTGCACTTTTCAACAATTTTCCTCTCGGCTGCTGTCATATGACTTGAGTTTAATCCATTTAATACGATGATGTTCATTCGAGGGGATGATTAATATATAAATCTCTCTTTTTTTCTTAGTATGAGATTTCATTTCGAAAGCTGAAAATACCTTATTTTATCTTTTAAATCTGTTAAAGGATTCCATTGATAATATTATTATTAAATTTCAAGTTCATCAGTTGGATAAGAAAAGAGGACCAACTCCAACATACATACAACATACATTACATATATAATGTTTGTATGTACAAATTGAAATATCATATATTCATGAAAAACTTTGCACATAAAACGAATTTCATGATGTAAAATGTCAAATTTGGACTTTCAATCTTGTCAGGATTCGTTCACATAAACAAGTATTGAAGTGTAGGCGGTCAATTCGATTGTTTATTATTTTCCTGTGGCTTCTTTTAAGTATAGAAGCAACAATATCTAATGAAACGAAACTTTAAAGGATTTTTATTTCTACGTTTGTTTAAAAATAAAACATATCAAAGTTCATAACAAGGTATGTATTGTGTATTTCGTATGTACCTACATTTATTTAAAATATAAAAACAAACTCAAAATGATACCGTAACCTTTTAGTATTCTAACCCGAGATTTGTCCGTCTATATAAAAGATAGCTCAAAAGTTGTCACCCTATCGGAAAAAAGGTTTTTCGAAGTATTGTATGTCAAATCAAATTAATTAGTTCATGTTCTTGTTGGCGTTTTTTTTTTGTCTGTGACCTTTATATATGTACATATATGTCCTAGAAGAATTGACATTTTGTATCATTACTATCCCATTTCGCTTTCGAACTGACACTTCAAAGTCATCTTATTCCGACAAAATTAGATTGAGAGCAAGTTGAAACCGTTCAACACCACACTTTCATCAACTAAAATTTCAATTAATAATAGAGAAATAAAAAGAAGCTGCCAAACGGAATTACAAATATTATATTAACGTTATTATAGACCCAATGACATACATAGTTATGTTGAAAGATCCTGAATTCGAGTGCCAACTTTTTCATTTCCGGTTCATATTGACATTTTTCGCGAAGAAGTTCATTGAAAATGAAGTGAAAACAGTGAAAACATTCATCACCACATTACGAGTACAATCGACTACCATTTCTACTGAAAAAGAAAGAAAGGAAGTAAGTTGATGAGTAAGTGTAATACCTTTGACACACTGTTCTGGTATTGCTACCAACACACTATTATTCGTAATAGTCTGTACAGGTTAACGGAAATGTTAAAACCTTAAGGATTGATTTGTTTATTAGATAAACAACACAAAATTATGTATTTGCAACAAATTAAAATAACTGGGTACATAATTATTTAACAATAATTAATACTAACATTTTATTGTTGAATTAATTTTTCCAAAACTTTTTGATAAATTTATTAAGTTAATTTCCTTTTACCTCATTTGAAGTTTCACTTTAGAGGAATGAACAACTTGGTTGGTATACTCTTATACCTTGACATTGATACCAGCAGTGTGTCACATAAATAAGATAAAAGAATATACCGCTGTAAAAGTGAGATAGTCAAACTCAAAAACTTACATTTTTCCTTTAAATTCACAATAAAGCTGACTCCTATTACGCTGGTTACCACTGACCAACGAGTGGGAAGCGTAAAAACCTAATGTTTTGTAGAAACTCAAAAAATCGTCGCACGTTTTTTTTTTTTTGAGGATAATACATTTTCTTGCCCCTATACAGAAAAGAAAATAACTTTTGAATAAATAGGTCCAGCCGATTAAAGAGTCGGCTGTCGATGCCTTAAAGTAGTCAAGAACAACAAAATGGGAAGGAATGTTTATTAAAATACAAATATTAAGAGATGAAAATCATCAAGCACTATATCATACCCACTTTATAAAATTCCTGCGAACACACCCATACTATTCAACAATGCATGAATTTATTATGTTATGCATTTGTGAATCCTTAAAAATGAATTGGAAAAGCATTTTTTCTGAGAATGGAAGCATGGTAATGGTTGTTCAAGTATTTGCATAAGGATTTCTTCAATGTAAAGAAATAAAAATGTAATAGAAGGCGTTTTCTGTATATCATTTTTTGATTCAATAGTGATAAAAGGAGCCCCTAGCGTGCAGCGTTTGTAACATTAATTACTTCGTCCGTGGTAGTACAGTTTGTATAACAAAGGTGACTCTAAGGACTATAGGATAGATCAATAGGGATCAGATGGGGCGTTTCAGTTTTCGATGTCAAATTGCTTACTTGAATTAAATTGGAAGCATATTATTTTTCAACCCTTTTCAAGCGTTGCAATTTGTCAGTCATATAGCTTAAGAAATTAGCTTCTCTACGTCAAAACTGAAAATGACGCTATAGAGCAACATAATAATGTAGTTTTTACACATCATTGTCGTCTAATGCTTTCTTGAGGCTTTCTTCTAATTGGACGCTATTCACGCGATCTGGCGACAAACGATATGGGCGCTAAATTTTACAACGAAAAATTCATTAGTCATATTATTAAGTATTTTAATGACAGCCTTAACGCAATCAATCATCAATGAAGGAGACTGATCGGACATGTTTTTTTTTTAACACTGTGTCGAAAAACAACTCTTCAGTACAAAAGAGAGATAAAACAAAGTAGGGATACGCATGTAAATGCAATGCAGTAAAACTATCGCATAACGATGATAACGGCTATGATCACATTTAAGCGGGGTTCATATGGGACAATGCAGAGGACAAGACAATGAGACAAGACAATCATTGTTCCATGTGAACAACTGTTTCTAAGACAAGACAATTGTCATTATATTGTCCTCCGATCTAGCCTGCCGAGTATATCTGAGGACAATATCTCTACTGGCTGTCATTGTCTTGTCCTACCCCCTACAAGAAGCTCGGACAAAAGAATTGAGTATTGTCCCATTGTCTTGTCTGCGTGTGAAGTGAACGCTGCTTTAAGTTGTGTTTATACTGGCTAGGACAGTAATTTGTGGTTGATTTTTGCGGCTGTCATCGGAGTTCAGAATTTCAAAAGTGCGTTTATGAAATGTTTGTCGTTAGCTGTCCAATTTTATGACTACGGGAAGATTTTGCATGAATACACTCAGTGTGTTTCATATTTTAGTACAACTTTCATGGGGAAGCGTACGAATGGTCGACAAAAAAAAATGTCACCTGGATAAAAACAAATTTCATCGACTGGCAAAATGTCGACTGATGTTTGATCGACAAAAAATAAAAAGTTAAAATTTTTAAATTATTTTTAAATCATAGTAGTAGGGACGCAACCACGCAACACTAATCGACAGTGGCAAAGTGAGTGATGTTCACATGCATGCGGAGCCGCATATTTTCAGAATCGACTTTATAAGAGTCGGTATTTTTACCAATCGACTTTTCGAGAGTCGACATTATGGCTATCGATTTTTTTACATCGACATTTTAAAAAATCGAAAAATCGGACCCAACTTACTTTCATCTTATTTTAAAGGATGTTGTATTTAAAAATGCCATCTCGCTAAGGCCGTTAATGGCTTCATCAAATTAAATATGAAAGCAATTTTATTTTACCCAATAAGAACGGTACAAAAAGTTGGAATACGCTGACCTTTACACTTCAAGCTTTCAGTTCAAAACCAACTTGAAGTTAACAGCTGTAATAAATCAGTTGTTATTAAATAAGTGGCAACAGCATGAGGAATTAACATGAATCAAAAACACATCCGCATAAACCATATGGACGGGAGTTATGAAATACTGACTTTTACTTTAACCCTTAAAAGATACAAAAGATGGTCAAACTAATGCAGATTTATCTTCTTCAAAATGGAATTTTTCTTTGTTGTAGTGATTAGTGTGTCGGATTGCCGAACGTTATTTTCTTCCTAAATCATTTCCATTCCTGCAAAATATCAACGCATACACAGGAATGGTTGAGAATGTACGTTATAGAACCCCGCCCGTTTGGTGCTTTTACTTTTTTTGTGTAATTTCAAAGAAGTTGGTCAATTTGAGTACAATTATTATTTTTCTCGAATTCGTTAACCACAGCACAAAGGTGTGGTAGTGTGGTTACGTCTAAAAAAATAGAGACCTTATTATTCTGTTTCTGAATACAAATCTTACAAGGTACACCATCCTCCCGAAGTTTATTTTTAAGCTTCTCAGAAAAAACACTTTGTAGGTACCTATTTTCAGTTAATGTTTAACTAAAGATAAACCCAGTGTTCAAAGAGGCTCATCATTTGCTTCAACATTATTTGTGTTCTTCTTTCAGTAATTCTTGATTTTCCTTCGAATTCATTTTTATTCAATTTCCTTTTTCAGGCACCATCAATGTTGTATCTTACCTATTTGTCTAGCAAATAAATCACAAAACACGGTTGAATAAACTTGAATCCTTTTTTTTTTTTTTTATTCAAACGATTTCGTTTCATTTTTAAATCTTCGAGATTTCTTGGCGCTCGATGCTGTGTACCTACACCTCAAAGTAATTTGCAAGGATAAAGATAAATCAAAATCGATGATTGTGCTTGCTAATTCAAATGTTAAATAGATTAGCTTTTAATAATCTCTTCTGATTTTTCCAATTTTTCTGTTGAATGCCTTTTCTTACATTGTTCTGAATACTTCCCTTAACGTGTCTGTAGCTGAAGGATAAAAGATAGCTATTTGTATGCGAAGGAATTTCAATCACTTTTGAACTTAATCATCCAATTTGTGATATTGAATGTATCTAATTTACTTTTCATAGCTCAAAGGTTACTCCAGAGCCTTACAAAATTAGTTTGCTTGTGATATTAATTGCTGATTTTTTAAATTATTAAAACAAAACTAGCTTAAAGTGGTCCTCTCAAGTCACTTGGCAATCATAATATGCTAATGTCACCAAATGTGCCATAACCACATAATACAAGGAAAAGTTTTCGAAACCATTCTCTACACTTCATAGTTCATACATATATGTCTCCTGAGATCTATAAACTATAATAGACATGGACTTGGACAGAATGAATACACGTAGATAGAGATGTATCTTACAACTACTACCCACATCATCACTTTGACATTTTGGCTCGAAAATGAAGTGAACCAGCCTGAAACTTAACGCTTGAGGTATAAAATTGTCACACTATGAGTGTTTGAACTTGGAGCGAAAATAAATAAACAAGAAAATGGGGAATGCAGATGGGGATATGGGAGAGTGGGAGTAGACACAAATTTGCTTATTGATGTGCATGTTTACGCACTGTTGAGTCAATTGGGGGAACACAGTGTGCTGAAGTGCCAATGTCATCAATGGTAAACGACAAATGACAGGACAGGTTTGACATTTTTTCGTAGTAAACAAAGAAAATTTAAGAATTTTTATTTTAATACAAAATGTACATATCTATAGCTCTCTGCTCAATAAAATATTACATGTACATATGTATATTGTTTTCACGTTTTCTTATGTTTCAAATAAATTGAACTGCTGAGCCTGAAACGTATTTCCTGGAAGTTTGACAGTTTTAGGCCTGCGTTCATAATGTAATAGAATATGCAAATATTTTTCGTTGGAAAAGTGCGTTTCAAAAACGTGAATCTATACTAATTTTTTTAAAGGGAATGTTAGTGCTAGGGGAGAAAATGAAGGTTTCAATTGAAAAACGGAGGCAAATGCCCTCTAGTGCCTCAAAACTTAATTTTTAAAAGCTTATAATACAATCTAAAGATTGTAGCGACCTTTAGTCTTTGCTTCACATTCCAAGGTGTATGGTGTGTATATGCAAAGCCCCCGTAGCCATTGTGTTGGAGCGCCAACATTCATCTGCTCTACATGACCGAGTGTCACCTGAACTTTGGATGGGAGTTTTGTACATTTTTACAATTCTTTGTTACATCTTCTTTCGGCAGACAATATTTTCTTGATCATAAATGATACTTTCAGGACCATAAATAATATGAAGACTTTTTCTCTCGTTTTATTATTTTTAAAAAAATCTTAAATCTAATTGTAAATGTACATTTTAACTAATTTTTGGTTCTTTATAGGAAGTTGGTTTTTTGTTTGTAAAATTGAAAAAAATTTAAGTTTAATAAGTTTAAACATCTGTTTTTACATTACAAACTTCGACTCGAAAAAAAGATTCTGTGTCCAAATGTTAGGATACCAGAGTTATACCGTTGAGTTTAATTGTATAAGTGACCTTAGTGTTTCGTTATGTCAAACGAACATTCAATGAAAACAGGTTTTAAAAAAAAAAGATTTCACAAAATGGTCACACACTTATAGATAGCATTATCATTCCCCAAGTAATTTTTGGAGTATATAGACCAATCAAAGAGAGATACAGGGTCCCAAGGAAGCCATTTTTTACCTTAAAAACATTTGCAGAAACAAGAAATAAGAAATTATAGTATAATTGGATTTGAATAGATTTTATTAAAAGAATTTTAACAAAAACCCACACTAGAACTTAATTGAGTAGATACATACATTAATCGCCTATTTTCTACTTGCTGACAGCTAAAAGTTACAATTAAAAACGTTGCCTCAAAGTACGGCATATAACATTTGTATATGTTAATCGGTTTGTTTTGTACTGATAAAATAGATAATATACATATGATATAACATAATTTATGCTTATACATCTAAATACATTACTGATTTCCAATCAATGGAAACTAAATGGCTTAGGGGTTTTACTATTCAAGACAATCAATACATTGGTATAGTTGGATATTGGTATCAAATCTCCCATTAAGAATTCTCCATCTTTGTATAATTTATAAATTTTGTATCATCTGTCAAATAAAAAGAAAATGATTTGACAGATTATTGTGGATCTTCAAAAAGAGCACTGCCAAGATAGTTGTGGGTGCGATAAAATATGCATGTATACCACAATGCGGTGTTCTTATCATCATAATTCCAACATCATCAATTGGATATCCACTCTTATTGATATACATTTTTCGTCTTCCTTAAGAACGTAGTAATTGTGATGTTTAAATTTAATACATACATACATGTCAAAATTGATTTTTTAACGAATTAATTGTTATACAAAGTAAACCTTTGTATAAGCTTTTCTTAATTTCTTACCTTCTCAGAAATTCATCAACTAGGTACTCTTATCACTGCTTTAGGGCATTTGAACTGTTTAAAGTCTTCAGGCAAACGGAAACCAAAGCTTTAAATCACGCCACATAATCAGTGTTCGGTATCAACTGTCAAAGAAGTATCAACATCCGCACCCTCTTACTCGTATTATTTACTTCCGACAAATTAAATAATTTTAATTAAAACTTACTTTTATTATTAAAAAAAGAAGACAAAACTGACAACAAGACCATATTGTGGCAACGTGTTGACCACATCCATGATGGCTATCACCATATAGCGGTTAATCAATAACAGAATCTGTTTGTTTATTCAATTCGCAATCTGAGACTCGTCGCTGGTGGTTGAAATTGACAAGTTGAGACTTTTAAAGTATAACAAAAAAAAAACTTATCAGCGAAAGTGACACTGATTACCCAAAGAGCTGTGTAGACATTCAAGTCTTGATGGAGTGTGTATAGTATTATGCATACTTATATGTGTGTGGGGTTTATTTATTACAGTATAACAGCCTCAGGTTGATAAAATCGTCTCCTCGTTTTAGATTTCAATAAACCACCCAGCTCAGATACATTATACTTCATACACAAAGGATGCAGACTTAGACAGAAAAGTATATCTCAGAGATAACATTGATGAACATTGCCTTTGCCAGGATCAAGGAATGCGTGGGTTTAAGGCGAACCGCTTTAGGTTGTCTTGTAGAAAGTGTCAGCTCTCAAATGTGTCCCCAGATTGCAGCGATGATTTGAGTTAAGTTGTAAACTGGTTATATTTTTAGATACTACAATACACAAATTGCTTTGCCCTTTTTTATGGCATGTTCCTTTGGAATATAAAAAGTAAAATTGCGGCTGCTAAAGAATTCATTGTTTTTTTTTTTTTTTTTTTTTTGGTTTTCAGGAATCTTTTCTTTAAAGCAAACTCATTTTTTTGCTGAGATAAATAATTTAAGGGCTATAAAAATGTTATGTGTTTGTTTTTACAGGGCCAGGTATCAAAATCCACATAATTTACACGAAGACTTTTAAATATGTCAAGTTTACTCGTCACAGAAGTTGGCGTTAATGAAAGATGTGCATAATATCGTGATCAGGAATCTTTAATGTGGTTAAAAGATTACTCTACACATTTTCTGCAATTTCAACGAGAATAAATAAGACAAACCAAAGAGAGCAATGAAGAACTTTTGTTTTTAGTAAATACATAATAAACAAAGTGAATACTTGCTTACTTGATTCTTATGTCTCCAGTAAGGGACATAGAGAAATATCTAGCAGAAATCTTGAAGAGTGCCTGAAACACAACCGCAAAATTATATGGCATTGAATTAAAATTGGGATTACTATAGGCTTTGCAAACGAAATTCAAAATGGATGATCATTCTATTACAATTTTACTATAAAACGGATCAATATTTCTATTGGCAGGGGAGTTGGTTGATGAAATAAAAAAAAATGATACGCTTCGTTACAAAACGTGAATATATAGGTTCTTTCAATGCGGGCGGGTATAGATGCAAATGTAGTAGAAAGTAGATTGTTGGTTCCGCTGTGTGGCACGTACCGTCTTTTATCATACAAAATTGGTTACCATCGTTCTGTAGTTAGATCTTGACCGGGCGTAGGCCCACTTGATGTTACTTTGACTGAATAATAAAGAAAATATTTTACAGATGTCATCAAAACAACATGGCTGCCACATGCCGCTAAAATCTACCCCGTGCCTATTAAAACTCTACTTGCTTAAGTAACAATAAACTGCATTGTATTCCCTTCTGATTCAAACAGACCCTCACATCTTAAATTCAAATTCTCGCTCGAAAAAATATTCTGGTGTACGAAATTTTTTGTCATCTACTGTTGTTTAAGGTGATACGCTGATAGTGAAGTCAGTTGAGAGCATACTCTCAAGTCTTTGCGTGGTAATGTTAATCAAAAACATTATATTAAAGTGAGACATCATAATTCATTAGGCACGTTTATCGAAATCTCTTTTTACTTGCTCTATAGGGCAAGTATTGGTTTCGTGCAGAAAAAAAAATCGAGGTTTTAATCAAACATGACATTACGATGATAGAGAAGCCCACAAAAGTGGTTTTCGACATACCGTCCGTCGGTCTCTCTGTGCGTCTGTGTGTATGTGCGCTTTTTCACGTCATGCTGCAGCCTAAATGGCTTGACGGATTTTCTTCAAACTTGGTATATAGCAGTTTGAAGAAAAACGATTGTCGAGGTTTTTTTGTTTCGTTTTAGCCCGGCTCAAACTGGTACTTTTCGTGTTACGGTTTTTTTCATTTTGAATTTGCTCGAAAACGGCTCTAAAGATTTTAAATAAACTCAGAATTTAACTTACCTAAGATATATTTCTAACAAAATTGCGTTTTTTGTTTGTTTTTGGCTTAAATGGTCGTAACGAAAATCAGGTTTAAACGGCTTTTTTGAAATGGCCATAAGTTCGCAACGGCTTGATTGAATTGACTCAAACTCCGTTTGAAATATGTAGTTCTTTATAGTGTTTAATAGGACGGCTTTGTAAAAAAAATGGCTCTAACAATTTTGATTAAACTTTGTGTGTTATATTTTTTAAGTGTTCTTAAGAGAACTGCGTTATTAGTTTTTGGCTAAAAATGCTAATAACGGAGATCTGTTCTTAACGTCTTTTTTTCAAATGGCCATAAGTTGTCAACGGTTGTATCGAATTCAAACAAACTTTGTTTGGTATAGTTCCTTACAACTCTCTATCAGATGGCATTGCATTTTTTTCAATTACTCTTTTTTTAAATGGTGGCTCCCATACAAAGGTCACTAGGTTTTGGCCAATTTTTTTTAGTTTTTTTTTAAATTACACAAAAAAGGTACTACCGATTTTTATTAAACTTTGTATGTAATATACATAGAATGTTTTGAAGAAAACTGCATTTAAGTTTTTGGCTACAAATAATAGTAATAATAATAACGGACATTTGTTTTAAAAATTTTATTAATTTGGCCATAAGCGGACGTTTATATCATTTATAGCACCCAAAAGATGACATCTAAATTTTAAATATTCAAAGGTTTCTTAACGTAACTCTCCCGCTCTGGTTTTCCAGTTTTAATCAAAGTTTTTTAGTTTTTCCCAAATTTTTCAAACATGCGAGTTCTTCATATTGCTCGAAAACTTTGTTCATCGTACTATTACACCCACAGAGCAAGTGCGTGCGACCCAGTCGTGCATTTTTTGTTCAAATCGACATTAACATTCACTTTTAATCAGCTGCTTATTATAGCACTATACGACACTCAGTGGCGGGGTAAGTTAACCTCTTAAAGTACTCTTCGCAGAGAATAACAAGTAAAACAGCTGTCAATCAGAGTTTTTGATGTAAATAGTACAAAAATGAAAGCGCTTTATCAGCGTTTAATATTTTTCTACAATCGCATATGGCATCCTATAGCTGTGCCAAGCTGTCATCATCAGCTCGCAGTTTCTCTGACTTGTCATAGTGTAGTGTATTTGTGGCGCGTTTGCTCGCTCGTGCTCGTGAGCTTGAAAAAAGAGGTCATTATTTCGAACAAAAAAAAAAAACCACTAAACACAAAATAAAATTTAAAGTTTTGACCATACACTTGACAAAATGTGTATTGTCTGTTGAAATCTAACAAAATAAATATTATCTCTTGTGTTTTAAATTTAGATAAAAACGTAAACAAAAACTTTTCTCTTTTCTATTTATTTTTTTTTTTTTTTGCAAAATTCAAGATAAGCGTGATCTAATATATGTAGTCGTCGTCGTCGTCGTAGAATTCTATCAGTCCTTGATTTTGAATTTGACATTGGAGACTTTTTGTGTAAATGTAGAAGTAGATTATTAAAAACAACAACACCAAACCCACAATAAACATTACACAAAAATACAAAACATGAACATAAGAATTGTAAATAAAATATTAACATGAACAAAATACTGAAATTGATAGAGCGAGGAACTATACATAATATTGCAATTTTCTAGTCTTAAGTTTTTGTTTAATTTAAAAATAAAAAGTATTTTGCAACCACTCGCAGTATTGTACTGCTCAGCGTTTTTCGGAGTGGTTGCATTTTTTTTTTAATTAATTTATAGCGATCGCTCTTAACTTTATGTTTTTGTTTACAAATCTCAATGTTAATCTTTTGTTTTCCTTATTTTAATTTCAAGCGTCTACCTTGGGCGTGTTATGTGATAATCTCTGTGTAGTGTATTAACTAGAATTTTAAAACAAAAAACTGTGCCGTGTTAAAGTGCGCTTTCTTTTACTAGAAGTGTATTTTAAAAAATAAAATGCAAAGAATTATTTAGTAAGTTGGTTAATGTCTTAGTTTCCTAAAAATCAAATTAGATTATCTAATTATGTACAAAAAAAAAAAGTGTTTTAAGCCATGTGAACAAAATTGCTTAAACTACTATGCTTAAATTATTGTTTGTTTTTATTTTAATAGTTCTTTTTTATTCGTTTTTATGGATTTAGAATATTATAGTAATATTTCCTTGCAAAAAATATTTATTTCACTTAAATTGGATTCTAAAATTAGAAGAAAAATGAAAATCTGAGACAAGTGTTATGAGTTATATGACTACGAGATTGCGTAAAAAAAATACGGTTCGCTGATTTTATTTTCAAGGTTCTTTTTGTTTTGATGGTTACCTGTCAGAATGAAGGAATAGTTTCTCATAGTTAAAGAATCTTTTATCTATAAAAGATACATTTTAAGAAACAAAAAATATTCGTTTAAAATTGAAATCAGAGAATCTACACGGGAATTTTTCTTTTAAACTACAACTACAGTTTTTTGAGAAATCGTTTCATGAATGGAAATCTATTTCGTTGAAAATACTAGTGCAAATCAACAGCATTTCAAATTTAAACTCAAGAATTGCAAAGCAAAAACTTCAGCGCTTTTACAAAATCCAAACCAATCAATGAAATCTAACATCACAATGATAGAAGTTCAGGCTCGGACACATAGAATCCGTTGCACACGTTGTGGTTTGAGGTGATCCAATGAATGCAAAACATATTTCGACACCTCCAGTGTTTTCGGGCGAAGAAGTTTTTTTTAGACTATTAAGTTTACATATCTGTTTATGGTTAAAATTTTGTACTTTATTAGATAAGTTATGCATTTTTTTTTTCTTGTCAATCAAATATGATATAACGATGATCGAGAAGCCAAAACAATTGAGTCAAACAACTATGTCTGGCTGTCTGTACCGGCACCTAAGGCCTAAGCAGCTGATCCGATTTGCTTCAAACTTAAGCTTTATGTTTTGGTTGGAATGGATTTTTCCAGAAAATTCTTGTAATGGTTCCGGTAGCCATAGGACCGGGTTTCTTAAACCAGATTTTCTCGTAAACAAAATTATATTAATAAATTCTTAAATTTTTCAAAAAAAAAGTTTAACAGCCTAAATAGATGAGCGGATTAACTTCAAACTTTGTATAGCATCTCTCTTATGATTCATTAGAGATTAATGCATATGTTGGTTTTAAAACGGCAATAACGGCACTTTCCCATAAAAACGGTTCTTGCGAATTTTCTCGAAAACCGGCTTTAAAAATTTTGATTGTATTTAATAAATTACTTATTAGCACTGTTTGTTTTTAGAAAAGGCTATAATAAAATGTGTATATTTTCTGGGTAGTGACTAGAACGATCTCAATAAAGCTTTATAATTAACTTATCGAAAGTATTTCTATTAAACTCCAATTTCAGGTTAAATAAGGCTTTATGGAAATGATCAACAGTTGAGAAGGACTGGCATTGACATATGGTTTTTCATAACTTCCTCTAGTAAAGTAATTTTAATTCTAATTTTCTAATATTTAGTAATTTTTTTAAGATGTGTCATGATTAAAATTAGTATACGATATATATAATATGTTTGTTGAAATATACCGCACATCGTAATAATGTAAAAGAAAATTGTTTATAGTTTGGCTTACAAATAATCCTTTTCAAGCAAAGAATTTATGTGTCTCGAAATTATTTAAATGGTTGCTAATAGTGAGTGTTTATTAATTTTTGTCCTATCACACCTACGGAGCAAATACGTATATGACCAAAGTTGTCATTAAATGGATTTGGTAAGGCCTTATATAAACATCCAAGGCAAACTATTGGCAATAGCTGTTAAATTGGCTTTCGTAAGGCCTTATATAAACATCCAAGGCAAGCTATTGCTTGTTCAGCCAAGCTAATAGCAGTTCATGAACAGCTATTTGCTGCTAAGACCTGTCAACAAAAGTCTTATGGCTGTTAACTAGCTTGAGTAAATGCGCCAAAATGACTTGCATAAAGCCCTTTAATGTTTCTACAGCAGTCTGAAAATAGCTGGTATAGAACCTTATACAAGTCATTATTTATACTTTTCTATCTATGTCGTATTTTAAACATACACTTTTTGCACAGTGGAATGCCACAAGGCTCCATTTTGTCCTCAATTTTTTTCCTTGCATATTAGTTACAATATTTGGAGTATGTTTTATGGATCAGTAACGGCAATAACAGCTTATGATATGTTCACAAACTTCAGATACAGATGATCGTGTTTAAAGACGAATTCGTTGTCGATTATATGTATGTATATTAAAAAAAAAATTGTTCTAAATCTTGATCCATTTACTTCCATAAAATGCACTTGAACCGAGGATAAACTGGACAAATGTTCATTCTTTGGGACATTAGTTATCAATCAGAATCATTATTATTTTTTAAATGGTAGAACTAACACATTTTTGAAGAAACAAAAATTGTTGCGAAATGTCTGAGTTCGTTATGACATGTCGCGACAATGAAAGAAATATTCGTCTTCGTTTAATTTAGCTGTAACTTGAATTAGATTTGTGCAAGTAGTTTAAGAATTAATTTGCTTGCCTTATTATCAACAAAAAACATTTGTTTCGCGCAAAAAACGTTGTAAAATTAATTTGTTGACTCTCTTTATTTTGTTAGTCCATTGCTTTGTTTATAAACCATACTATAATGTGTAGTAGTTTAGCTATGCACATAAATAGTTAGTTCCATTTCTCAGAAATAATCTTTAGAATAGAGGAACTCCGTAGCGCTCACATGAATGTGGAATTATTTTAAAGTTCAATTTTATTCGAGTTTTGTATTCAAGAATTTTCAAGTGGAAGTTAATACCAATAAAGTAGATATATTTGGTTTATAGAAAGTAATACAAATTTCGTATTATGTTTAAATCAAAAAAAAATATAGGTCTTAAAATTTTAAAGAAATAATTGGTTTAAAAATCATAAAATTTTAATTTACTTAAAACTTGAACCAAAATACTCCTTAAGTAATCAAAGGTCTGTTTTTTGTTTCTGTCTTCCTTCTGGACTATCATATTTATCACATTAATACCAAATTTGACTCAAAACTAATATTCCGGACTTCTGTTTTGGGTTAGATTTTGCAAATCGAATTAACAATTTTTTAAATTTATTTTCATATAAAACAAATCAATTTTACCCTGTTCACTATGGCGTATGTGGACTATTTTTGTGTACCGGAAAATATATTAAAAAATAATATTTTAAGATTTTCTTGAAAACTTTCGCTCGAGTCCGAATTCTATAAGTTTTAAATCAGCAACAAAATCAGCGAAATCTAGAAACTGAAAATTATGCTTAAAATTCTCCCCAATATTGAATTTTAGGTTAAAAAGAAGATATTTGCAACTAGATTTTACTTCTCATAACACTTGACCTTAATAAACGATGCTCAACAACACGTATTGACATATTGAAAACTTGACTCACATTTAATTTGTTTATAAAATATTTCAAATCCAATTTGTTTGAAACAAAATAAAAATCCAAAAACATTGTTATTAACATTATTATTTAATATGCAGTATAATGGCAGAAATAACGTCACAATCAGGACTACGATCGAAATTGGGGGATTTGGTTGAAAATAGCTCGTCAGCTCTCACAGAAGCAACTGAAGTTACAAAAGGTCTTAGAAATGTTGTTGGATGGTTAAAACAGGTCACTTGCATTTGTACAATTTATATAAATGTTGTTCCTTTTAACTGTTTTTGATTTTGGGCCTTTAAATGTTTTGATTTGTCATATACAAAATTTCTTACCTCTTAATGTGAATGTTTGTATCTTTCTGTAAACCTTTTTTTCTGTTTTGTCTATAAATTCCCCCAATCATCATTGTAACTGTCTTTTCGACTTTATAGATAAATAGATGGATAATAAATATGTTTGTATCTATTTATTTATCTATTCAGTCGACACTGTGAGTATTGTCACAAAATTTTTAAAAAAATATTTAATTAAAATGTGTTGTATTTATGTACCTAAGTAAATTTAAACAAATGTTTACACTCGTAGATGTGCAAAATAATTTAGAACGTTTTTCCTATGTGAAGCACTAACTTGTCTCACCTGTCTTATATCATCATCATTTTTTGTCACACACTTATTTTTATGTTAAAATACTTTAAAAATTTAAACTTTAGACCTCTTTAACAAATTAAGATAACATTGTTTGGTTTTTTTTTTTCTCTGTGGGGTTTAATTATCTCAAGATACATAATCTGCTTCAGTAACCAAACATAATAATTGTATCAAGAAAACATGCAGTGTGAACCAAAAAATTTAAATCAGGAATAGTGGGTTGCTGTGGCCTTGATTGAAAAGTTATTATACTTTGAACAGTATCGCTGTCTTTAAAAGTAAAAATAACTTTTGATTATGAAAATATTTTTTGTTCCATCCTTTCCAAATATAATCGAGCCATATCCTCAACAAAATTTTGTTACTGACATCCGCTTTGGAGAACTTTATTTTTGTGGATTAAATTTCTCGCATGATACAGCACGATATCGTTAAAAAATAAAAAAGGATACAATTTTAATGGAGTCTTAAGTCTTTTTTACTTTTCACTTTATAAAAATGCCAAAGTTTCCTGAGATGTGATTGAATTTTTCGATTAAAAGATTTTTTTCTTACTTTGAACAGCCAAGTGAATCTTATTATTATTCTTATTGAATTAAAGTCCTATCAAAATATTTAATCTTTTGAAAGCATTTTGTATATAGCAGCATTGCAACCTAGCTACCCTAAGAAAAATTCGCTGTACAATAACTGTTGTGGAAGTTTTGCTATTTTCAAGTCACAGTTATAGTTTAAGTTAAAACAAAAACATATCCTTGGATTTTGACATAAACTCTGTTAACAGTTTATAGAGTTGTCAAAAAACACACAAGAGCTGTTGTTTTTCACAACTGGCAACATCCATTATGGTTTCTATTATTACTTTTTTTAATAAATGCATTTTCCTAGATAAAAAACAATGGTTTTATGCTAGTAGGTATCTTTTAAAAAAAAATCTACCTTATCTACCGGCGGAGGCAGGGAGGCAGAATAGATTGAAGACATTTAAAAAATAATAAAACCGTCAATTTCAGCACACAAAAATACACTCGAGATCAGCGATGTACTCCGAATCTATAGGTTAACAGCATTTCAATCCAAGTTTTCCAAAACTTATGGGTGGATATTAAGCAAGTTTTCAAGTTTTCAATTTTGGAGCAGAGCAGATTTAATTGTGAGCTACGCAAAAAAAGATTGGCCAACAACAGATTGTATTTGAGTTGAACAAATAATAAAGTCCAGACAAAACTGTAGCATGCAATAATATGAATCTTATCCGTCCACGGCTTCATGACTGTAACTGATAAGCAATTGCTAAGAACTCACAAGCAGATCGGTACCTGTAGCAGAGCTGTCGCCTCCAAACGAGAATTTCTATTTAAAAATCATCCAACGTTCTCGCTCACCCTGTATAGTGTATAAATATTTGAAATAAGGTAACTGGGTGACCCTCAAAAGTTAATTCAAATAGCAAGATGATCATTAAATTGTAATCAACAATTCCTGTTACCCCGTTTGGGTAGTAAGGGCGCCACACAATACTTTCGACCTCGGATTCGTTCTACGCTGCAGCTCCTCGTTTGATATTATTTGTAGACAACGACGATTCCTGAGACTTTCCAAATTCCACAGTCGTAAAAGAGTACTGAGACACTCTATTGAAGGTGTGATTGTTATTTTTGTACCTCACCACCTTTAAAAGCGGTGCTGTGTTCCGATTTGCTATAGCTTTATTGAAAGTTATTTTTTAGACACTGTAAATAGGTTACATTGCTTTGAAAGTAAAATTGCATATTTGCTTCTTAATGTCGGGAGCACAATAATTATAACTTCATTATACGATTAATAAAGAAGAACTTCTAATCTACTAGAATCATTCATCAAGTCGTACTTTTCCTTTTCTCTCAAGTAGAAAATCCTTTTCATCAAAAGCTTTTAAAATATTTAGAAGCAGATTTTAGTTCTCGCATAATTTTTTTGCTTTTGTGGCTTCTTCTCTGGCTCAAACGCTTTTATGAATTTTATTTATCTCTTCAATTTTTTTTAAAAACAACAAAAGAACCATTTTAAAATATAAAAATAATTATTTAAATTTAGGCTTCAATAGAAGTTCGAGAAGCAGGCAAAAGAGCCGTTTCACAGATTCAATCCAATCCCAATTTTATATCCCACGAACTCGATTCAAGCAGTGTCGAGGAGGTCCCAAACCAGAACTGTAACCAACCATCGAATAAACATTTATCCAGTTGGAATTCTTCTTCGTCCTGTGATTCACCACAGATTCATCGAAATTACTCCATCATAAGCCAATTGGAGAAATCAAAAAACACAAGTATGAAGGATTTGAAACCGTTGACAATTTTGCATTACAACGATGTCTACAATGTTGATGCAAATTCTGAAGTTGAACCCATAGGAGGAGCTGCAAGATTTTGTACTGCAATAAGATCCTTTAAGGAATTTGATCCTTTAATACTCTTCAGTGGGGATATTTTTTCTCCGAGCATGTGTAAGTACAGATAGTTTGTAATATGACGTCACAAGGAGTCCTAATCCTGTTCTTTAATTTCAGTGAGTACGTTCACTCAGGGTGAACAGATGGTACCAGTTTTGAATGCTGTAGATACACACTGTGCGGTTTTTGGAAATCACGACTTTGGTATGTTTGGTTTCATACAAATTTTGTATCTTAAAGAAAAAACTATAATTCTTTTTTTTAAACTCAGATCATGGGCTTGATGTTCTCACCGAACTTATCAAAAAGACCAATTTTCCGTGGCTAATGTCAAATGTGGTAGATAACGAAACAGGCCGTCCTCTTGGTGGTGGCAAGATCAGCCATTTTATTTATCACAATCAAACCTCAATTGGGCTGATTGGTCTTGTGGAAAAGGAATGGCTTGAAACTCTGCCCACAATCGATCCTAAGGAAGTAACATTTATTGACTATGTCGAGGCTGGAAATAAATTAGCCAAAGAGCTACGCAACGAAGGCTGTGAAATTGTAATTGCATTAACACACATGCGAACACCAAATGATATTAATTTGGCTAAAAACTGTCCGGGGATTGACCTGATTTTGGGTGGACACGATCATGTTTATGAGATTTTGGAAATAAACGGAATAAAAATAGTCAAATCAGGAACAGACTTCCGACAGTTTTCAAAGATCACGTTAGACAAGATTCGAGGAGAGAATGGGAAAATTCAGGTCAATGTCGAACCCGTCGATGTGACCTCGGCATACGAAGAGGAGCCTGTTCTAAAGGCTGAGCTGGCAAAGTATTCTGGTAAGTTCTAAACTTATAACCTAACAAAACAATATCTTCACCAAATCTACTTTCTTTTAGATGTAATTGAAGAGAAAATGACAGAGGTATTGGGAAACTTCACTGTCGAGCTGGATGGTCGTTTTTCGGCAATTCGGACGTCAGAAACGAATCTCGGCGATTGGGTGTGTGATGTGGTTTTAGCAGCGACAGGTGCTGATGTGGTTGTCATAAACTCTGGAACGTTCCGATCCGATCAAATCCATCCACCAGGTCCATTCACAATGAAGGATCTTGTTAATATTGTTCCTATGAGAGATCCTTTGATCATGGTAGAAATCACGGGAGCTTGTCTATTGGCAACATTAGAAAATGCCGTATCCAGTTTTCCTAAACTTGAAGGACGTTTTCCACAGGCAAGTTTCAACATTGAATATAAAAACTGATTGTGATTGATTCTAAGCGTTTTTGATCTACCTTTAGGTTTCTGGTGTAACATTTGCATTTGATCCGTCAAAACCACCGGGCAAACGAATAGATCCTCAACTTGTTCAAATTGCCGATGAGTTCCTTAAAATGGATCAAATTTATAAAATATGTATAAAGAGTTACATGCATGGCGGATGTGACGGATTTACTATGTTTAAGGATGCTAAAGTTTTGGTGGGTTTTGGAGGTTGAAAAACAACTAAAAACTTAGCTAATTACTTTTTATTTGTGTCTTATATTCCTAGATGGATGATGATTCGTGTCCAGAACTTGGGTTGGTGTTACAAAATCATTTCAAAGCAATTAATATGAGAACGGGGAAGTGTCGAAATTCAAAACATCGCCAATCGTTAGTTACGCTGTCAAGAAGGCACAGCATGGTTCAGATGTTAGATAACCTAGACTTAGATGGACCTTCGCCGATAAGAAAACTATCAAGTGGACATAATTCAAAATCGATTGACCATAGTACAACATCTTCGAAGGTAAATATATTTATCACTTTTTGTCTTTGCAAGAATCGGTTATAAACCTAGGGTGGAGACTGGCTAGAGTAATTTGTGATAAGTGATAGTCACAAGATAAAATTTCTTTTGCAAGGAATTTTCACATTTGACAATCAAATTTTTGTGACTATTTCTGTTACGAATAGTCCGCTATTTTGTCATCTTTTATTATTTGACAAATGATAAGGAAAAACTACGCCATTAATAAAAATGAGCTTATGAAAAATAGAGTCATAAATGTAGGAAAATGTTATGGAAAATTTGATCAAAAGAGCCTGGGTCACAGACCATATACAGACCGCCAACTCGTACTCCTCTTGCCTGAAACACCCTCGAAATATTTTTTCCAGTCTGTGAATACGTGTACATCTCTCTCTGTGCATTTTGTAATGGGAACTATACCTGCGTATGCCACTTATTTTTTAGGTGTGTTTGCTAAATGGGTTTTAAAGTAAGGGAGAGCGTCACACTCTCAAAATAAACGGCATATCAGCTGATTTTTAGCTTGGTGGCAAAAAGAGAGACCATATGGTGAGTTGGCGGTCTGTATCTTCTTGGTCCGTGGCCTGGATATGCAAGAGAGTTCGTGGAAACCATTTGTTCATTATTAATGGCAAACATTTCTCTATCAAATAAAATAAAAGGCAAAACAAATTTCATAAAAAAATATGTGTTATCTTGATAAATCTAAATGAAACGTCTTATTGAAAACCCATTATCTACAATAAAGTATTTCCGGTAAATCAAAGATGGCTTCCCACTTTGTTGGTCCAGGTTTCCTCAAGGGTTGAACACGTCAAAGCTGCTGAATGTGTAGTTGTCACTAACCTCAACAACAAATATCTCCATTTGTTCAGAAACAAATGCATTTGAAATTAAATTACATTTGTGGAGAGCCTTTTCGCTTGACGACATTTAAACAGAAAACCGCCCCCAAAAATATAAAAATTTCTTCAAATAATTAATCTTGAACTTAAAAAATTTCAGATGCTGAGACGAGCATCCCTAGACGATTTAGAACAAATAAGCTGTCAACTCGCACCAAAAATTCAGCACCGTATCATTCAAATACAAAACGAAGAGGTGAGATTAAAAAAAAATGTTTTAATAGATTACATAAATATTTTAAACCAATTATTTTTACAGCACTACAACCAACTTCTTCTTAAAAAAGAAACAACTATTAAAAACTCAGTCATAACCGAAGCCGATGATGAATGAATTAAAAAAAATTAAAAAACAACAAGCAAATCTTTTCAACAACTATAAAAATAACGGATTTATTTAGCGTTATGTGAATTAAATTTATTCTTAAAAAAAATTTATTTAAACAAATTAATTTTAGTGAAATTTTAACTCAAACAAAAAAGCTTTAAAAAACACAACATTTAACTTAAGGCAATCAATTTTTCTTCCATTTCAATAATTATTATTATATTACGTTCATAGTTCCTTTTTGTATTAATTAATTAAATGTATAATATTATTTCCTTGCACAAGCTTCATTTAACATTAGTTTTTTTTTGAATGAAAACACAAAAAATATCTAATGAAAATAATAAAGCAATATAAACATAAATATTAAAAGCTTTATTCCTGAATTTGAAAAAATTATACAAAAAGCGACCAATATATTTTGTCAACAAAAAAATATAGTAAAACCTGCAATTAATGAAATTAATAAAAAACAAAAAAAAAGGAACATAAAAGACTAAAAAACTAATTTCTTAAAAAAAAAAAAAGAAAACAATGCACTTTACTTTTAATTGATCATTATTATGTTAGAAAAATTATATTGTATTTTATTTTTTTTAAGCTCATTTAGAAATTAAAAAAAAAAACATTCTATTTATGTCACAAATCTATTTAACATATTGACAACAGTAAAAAAAACTTAGCATTTAAGATTTCTTGCAACGAGAAAAATATTATTATTTTTTTAATTTCCCTTTTTTATGGTTGTTATATTTCGAATAAAATTTAAACAAAACAAAATGAACTAACTAAATTATTGACATTTCCAAAATATATGATTGAATCTTATTATTGTGGCAAATTTTGTGTCGAACCTTAATGATCGGTGCCTAGTATCTACAAAATCCATTTATTTGTGTTCATTGTTTACAGATTGTATTTTTATTATTTATACATACATATATAAATTATGTAAATGTAAATATATCATTATATTAATATACCTTATCATTATCGAACAACATAAAAATAAATAATACCTATGTATCAAGTAGATAAACTAATTCCTTTTTTTTTTGTATCGTCTATCGTTCAGGTAGTGCCCTGAAAACGCTTTTTTAATGTTTAGTCACAGTGTGAGCGATAGGAAATTAGGAAGGGAGGGAATAGAGGTGTCGATAAACATTAGCCTTGAATGTTTAAAGATCAAAATGGAAAGGGAAAATTGTAATAGGCAATTTATTCGACATCCGTGTTGTACGGCTGAAGAAGAAATCCCTATACATTTCACGGTACATAGCAGGACTAAGACCTTTCATGATTTGCCACAATTTAAAAAAAAATTGTTTAAGGTAAGAACTTAGGAAACAAAAGCCTTTTTGGAGCCTTTGTTTATATTCATGAAATTCAATATACCTTACACAACCGATAGTGATAAATTAACAACTTACGGAAGCATTTCTTACTGTTGTTCATCTATAATGTGAACCTTTCTGTAAGTTACTTCTGTAAGACTTACGTAAATAGTAAGTAAATATAATCTTAGGCTAAAAAGAAATTATTACCTACTGCTGTTGCAATCAGTGGCTACTAAGCGCGCTGATATCTTCAGATTGTATTTAAGCTTTTATAAACGAAGCTTAAAGGCACATTAGTGGTCAACCCACTGTCAAACGCTAGAATACTATAGTGGTATTCACGATCTGGTGCAACAAGTCTTGTTATAGTGCGAATTTTCGTTTGGTAGTGACTTTTGCTGTCAAGCATTTCTTGTGTGAAAAGAAATGCAAGTGAATGCATTCATTTTGATAAAAGTAAATAAAATCAAACGAATAAATCAAAATGGAAACTTTTGATTCTGTGCGTTGTAACAAACATACAATCAGAAGCCCTAAAACGTTTTTTGAAAACGGCAAAACACACAACTTTTGGAGTTGTCAAGAAAACTTGGAGCGACCTTGGGTAAAGTTCAACAAACAAAGCTAATTGTTGAAGCTACATCTGTTAAAAAGGGCTGTCATTTGTTTAATCTAGTCTTGCCAAATTAACAGGGAGTGAAAAAGCGTCCAACAAAAAATGATTAAATTGTTTTATGAAAGTGTGTCTTGGCTCTTGGGACGGTGGCCGTTACGAGTCAAACTTGCACCCATGGCATTTTGACCTTTTCTCATTTGGTTTTTGTCTTTTGTGATTGGAAGAACTATGAATTGGATAAATATTAACTGATATACATATGTACATAATTAATTGGATAATTTAAGTATTAAGTTCGTTGTCATTATTTGTTTATTTTTGATTTATTTTTCACAGAATGGCACAATTTCACAACAAACGACAAAAAATAACAAAAAATGCAAAGTCGATGTGTGTCGACGTACATAGGTGCGCAGAACGAAACAAAATTGAAAACGGTAAGGCGCCATTGTATTTATAATCAATCTACAGTACTCCCAATAAGAGTAACGTTCGGTGTGCCATCTATTGACGAAGTTTACAAACACTTGATTGGAGTGGTTTTTGTCTAGATTGCCATGGGAAGCAAAAACAACAATGGAAGATATTTCATGTAAAGTAGATAAAACAACTAGCTCCGCCATTGACAAAGTTCAGAACTAAAAAAACATATTCCATGAAATTACTATAAAAATATATACACAACGGAAGGCGCTATCTGGGTTTAGTTGTATTATGAATCGTAACTACCCTCCCGGCCACACGATTCGTTAACGTACAGCTAGCGGCAAATTTTATAATGAAAGTTAACGAAAACGTTGCGACAAAACGTAACGCAAGCGATAATAAAACGCTCCAGACGCGTAGGAGAATGGATACTTTTTGACGAAGAGGGTTTAGAACCACTCATGTGACTTGCCGTATAGTATTCGCTTAAAACGTTTCGTTTACGAAAGGATTCGACGTAGTGAAAGCGGTAGGCGGAGCTAAGAAATAAATAAAAACGAAGCCATTGTGTTTTATTTTTTATTTTCTTGGAACACAAATCACAAATACTAACACAAAACATTATTATTTTAATATTAGACATTTTTAGGGCCTTAGGCGTCAGTTATAGCGACCAGTAAAACGCATCAGTAAACATTTTCTTTTGTAGTATTTAATATATTTGAATGCGTTTTGAAACAAAAAGTGTATACCAATCAGTGGCGAATAACATGAATTAATTTATTTAAAAAAAATATATTGATTCGGTAATGTATTTTTTACGGAAAACCAATAATTAGATTTTACTGGCAAAAACTCATTTTACGTATCAGCTGATTGTCATGTCACTCAAAATGAAACAATAATTCATTCTAGTTTCTTACTGTTTCGTTCATCCGGAATAAATTCGTTCATCCGGAAATAAATTACTGGTACATTTGCGACCAGAAAAAGAAGAAAAAAACAGGATGTGTTGGTATTTCCATTTTTTTACCGACATAATTTTACTGATCGCTATAAACGACCGTCAGTAAAAAAGCTGCAAATTCATTTGTTTTCGATTTTTACTGGTGCTTTTTAATGGTCGCTATAACTGACGCCTTAGTTGGTATCATCATCTAGAAATAAACAAAAATAATTCAATGTGAATATTGTAATGAGATTATTGGAAAGAACAATGAAATACTTACTTACAATAATTGGTTTGCGTTTTTTTTCTGCAATACTGGAAGAGCAACATCCTGCCTCTTTGAATGACTGATCACGAGTCACGACTGAACATGAAAAAAACTTCTTCGAAGAACATCAAACTTTAATTCATCGACTTTCTCACGGCCAAAATAATTACGAAAATAAACTCTCCATACAAAACATCCATCCATCCAGAAGTGAAAAAAATCTTAAACAGGAAGAGGTATCAAAGAATACAATCAACTCTATGCAGGGCACTCACGTTCGCAAAGGATCTAAACATTCCAATTTCTATAAAAAATCACGACAAGAACAGCCAACCACCTTGGAACCTCCCAAGCTACACCATAAACAGCGAATTTTGCAACTATCCAAAAAGTTCAACCCATGATGCCATATACAAATCTCTCTTTCATGACATCTCAGAACACTACAAATCTCTTGGTTGGAAGCTACTATTTACAGATGCCTCCAAAACAGACACCTATACCTCTTTTGCTGTTGTTGACGAGACCGGTTCCGTTGTTTCGAAAGGACTACTATCAGCCCACACATCAACTTTTACTGCTGAAGCATTTGCTATATACAATGCCATAACCCACTCGCAGAAAAAAACCATCATGTTTTCTGACAGCCTTTCTACTATAAAAGCGCTACAAAACATCTCCAACTCTATTGAAATAATAGAAACAATACGGCACCATCTCATTCTAAACGCCGAAACCTTAAAAATCATCTGGATTCCCGGCCACGTTGGTATCAACGGCAACGAAGCAGCTGACGCAGAAGCAAAATTAGCCATAAAAGAACAACTGAAAGCTTTCTTCTTTCTTTCAACACAATAAGAAAGATACTACGAATTTACTACTAGAAAATTGGAAGTACAAAAGGAAAGAAGCTTGGTCAAATTACAACCACTCCTACAAAAACATAAATCGTAACGGCGACAAAGCAATATATCCCAGCAACGTATCTCTTAAAAAATTAAAGCTATACATCAGGCTCAGACTGGGCCACTCATACATCACACATCAACACCTATTCAACAAAGAGCCACCTACTCTCTGCCATCTTTGTGAAGATAGACCCACCCTCACAATGACTCATCTCCTTTCCTGCCCAAAAGTTTCTTCGACCTGCGCAAAACTATCCAACCACCACTTGCACCACCTCTTAAAAAACATCAACATTGATAACATAAACTTAGTATTCAATTTAATGACAACTTTAAAACTTGAAAACTCTATTTAAAGAAAAAAAAAATAATAATTATACATAATAACAACCTACATTTACCTATTTATGTACATATATCCTCTTACAGAAAAAATTACTATATTATCCTAGTAGATAGCCCTGGCAGCTAATTTCTAGTTTATATACCTTATTAAATTTGTAATTTATTTACCATTTAATAAAATAAATAATAATAATAATAATAATTCATCTAGTAGCGTGCGGTGACATCTAGTGTGAGATACTTTAAGCAACTTACATTGCGTACAAAGTATTTGTTTGTTAACAATAGTTTGACTACGGTTAGAAAAAGAATGCACCTCTATGGTTGAGTTCTTTTTAAATGTTGGCCATTTTTTTTTTTTCGTTAAAAGCGGATTTCCGTTCTGTTTACCTATCTTTTTTAAACCTGCATTTTTGCCATATAAAACTTTAAACAACATTATTTTGAAAAAAAATTTATTTTCAAATTTATTTTGAATATAATACATCATAACATATAACATTGCACGGTTTTGATTTAAGATCTTGTTATCCCAGCAACCTACTCCGTCGAGATTATATTTCTCATTTGCCTAACTGCCGTGACCAGTCTTGGCTCGCATCCAGCACTCGACGATAAATAGTTCTCTGGAGATGCCTTCAACAAATTTAAGATCTGACTCAATTGCAACGTAATGGAGAGCCCTAGTTCCTCGACAACATTTCCAAGGTACTCAATGTCGACAGATAACTGCTTAGCTGCTCCCGTTTGCAATGTCTTGATTTGTAAAATCTGACTTTGGTACATAACGCAACATTGCTCCACGACAAGCGATAATAAAACATCAGCACAAGGGATACTTTGCGAGTACTTGATGTTGCACATTTCCAACCCAATCTTCAGAAGAGGAGAGGGTGAAAGTAGCAACGGTTCCAAGTGCTGTGGCAACGTCAGCAAATACTGTCCAATTTGAGTGATGCATTCCTGTGGAGCAAAACTAAAAGCGGGCATGTCAACTCCAATTGGATTGTTGGGATTGTCATGTGGTTGAATGTTTCTTAGTTGATGTTCAATTGGGGAGAGAAGAATGGTCAAGCTTATGTCGTGAGTTTCAATAAAACTCGCTTTGAGAGCTTCGTAAATCGAAGGGAAAAAGCCAACGCCAGAGGGATCAGAGCGCTTTTGTTGAAAGTCTCTTATATTGGAGAGAAGACGCTTCAATTCAGACTTCTCGCAAATAGAGAATATGGTAAGTTCTTGAGATGAACTCAAGTTGGACAATTTTTCTTCCATTGTATTCATTTTCTCGTGCAAGAACTTCTCGAACTTGGTCAGCCTGGTTTGGAAATCACTCAAACACTGCAGCAAAGACATGCAATTTTGGAGTAATGTCCAGTTTTGCTCGGAATGGATGCTTAAATTCAATTGCCTCTGAGTCTTAACATAGTTCTCGAGAACTTTCTTGAAGACACCACTTAGGATTCCAATAAGTTTACACAAACCAAGATCTCCGGTGATAACTTCACATCGCTGACAAGCCTCCCGTTGCCAGTCAAACATTTTTCTATTGGCATCCTCCAACTGGTGAATTGAGTCCCCAGCATTGGTCTGTCCAAAGGCTATCTTATCAATTTGGCTGGAGAGGTGATTTTCTTCGATTCGTGGATACTGTTGGATGAATTTTTGGAAATAATCAAAAACAGACTCAGCTAGTAGAGTTCTTTGATCTCCAGAAAGTGGGACTGCGTTGGTATTAAGCATCAAGTTCAGTTGACTAACAAACATTTTGTTGGCATTAGCAAACTTTTCCAAAATTTCCAACTTCTCGTTAGAGTTTTTGAGAATCTGAAGAATCTGGGCTTCTCGAGGTGGTTGCAGGGCGGGAAGCACCTCGGAAAGAATGATAAACGGTTGATCTCGAGAGGAGTCTCCGAAAACTTGCTCACACCACTTGACTTGCTTCTGACAGTTTTCAGCCAGATATTCATAGAAGTTAAGCAAGAAGTTGTTTGAGTTGTCTGCTAGTTCAATGGTCTCTTTCCATTGTTGTTGAAGTGAGGTCTTCTGTACAGCGCGATAGTACTGCTTGAGTTGTGGAAGCCTGGAGATTCCTTCAAAGATCTTTACATACTTTTGAGAGTTTTCAATATCTGACATGGAAAACGCTTGCACTACACTTGGACTCGCTAGTGCTTCGAGTCTATTTTTAAAGTCCTCAACTTGACTCACTCGTTCCGAATGCCCTGCAAGCTTCTCTTGGGCTACCAAAGACTTCTGCAAAGATATCAACTTCTCACAAACAGCCATTAAGTCGTTTCTTTCGAAACTATCTTCAAGTTCGGATATTAAGTTACCCCAACCATCAGATTCTTGGAGACTCTCTTTGACAACTTGCAACTTTGTCTGGAGTCTGTTGAGTTTTTCGAGGGATTCCATACAATCTCCCGTCTCTTCTTGTACAGCTTGGACTTCCGATCTCACTTGACCCATTCTCTGTTGTAATGACTCCACGTCTGAATGAAGGCTTTTCACATCTTTAATTATGCGTGGAAGGTTTCCAATTAACTGCTGACTGGTATCTTCGACGGCGAAGTTAACTTGCTGGACATAGAGTTGTAGTTTCGACACGAAAGATGAAATAAAAAGATTTTTGTCTTTGCCATCAAAGTTGCGGAAATTTGTATTTATCCAGTCGGTTGAATTGAAATTTGCTTCGGATAAGGAAGATATATCCATCGTTCACTAGTTGGGTACTTGTTGTTTGTATTTAAAGTTAAATATTAAAATTAAATCACAGAAACACGAAAGTATTTTATCTTTTCAACGATGAAAATATTTACGTTTACGAACTTTGTTGAGTTGACATTACAATGACGTTTTGTATAGTGAAAGTATTCAGGGCGATATGCAGTAGTTTGTTAATGGTTTGATTAAACCAAGAGTTTGGGATAGGAGTGTAATCGTATACGACTCTGCGAGACAATCAAAACTGTGTTTTATTGAACTTTAACATTGTTTTGTCATTTAAAAATTTGTAAAAGAATAAAAAAAAACAAGCATCAAGCTTTCGGTGTACTTACTGTTCGAATTTTTTTTTATTTACTACACATTATATATTAGCAATGTGTATTCCTATTCTTATTTGTGTTTCATTATCACGGTGAGTCCAATTAATTCAAAAATAATGTTTGAATAGGCTTTGTAATTATGGACCCTCATCGCGCGAAAGTCAAAAGGTTTTTTTTTGGTTAACAGCAGAGCTTGAGTTGTCAAGTATTTCGTTTTTGCTTGAGAGACTTCAGGGCATTGAATAAATTTTTCTTTTCCTTCAGAGTGAATTCAGAGTGCACTCTGCGAGCTCCAAATAAATAGATTGGGCAAACTGAGCTAAAAGATGAACAAAAATATAAACTTCAAAGTGAGACGCTTCCAAACCAATTCAATTGATAAAAAGGAATTCTTAGTGGCAGCTGGAAATACAAAAAAATAAGAATGGCCTATGAAGGTATTTTAAATGTTAAAAACTTTCTTTTCAATTGTTTCAGGTTTTCCTAATAGCATGAGAAAAAGAAATAACAGCTAAGTGCTTAAATTCGTTTCATAAATAGTTCAGAGTACTCTGAGCACAATTGGTTCAGAGGATGTTCAGAGCTCTTTTCTGAATGAAAAAAGAAAAATTCTTATTGAGTTGTTTCTTAATTAATTTCTTCATAAAAATAAAATATTGTAAATTCTTACAACTCAGCCTTAGTCTTATCCACTTTCTGTTTAAGCTCTGAACGCAGTCATAATACAACCGGCAAACAGTTTGAGAAGCTCCTATTAAAATGACATTTCGATTGTTTACATATTTTTTTAGAAAGCAAGCGTAATTTTTTCTTCAGTATCCAAATTTTAACTTTTTTTTTATCATAAACCTTGAAAATAAATTCTTTAATTTATAAAAAATGTCTGAAGCATGGGATATGGAAATAAAAGCAATTAAAAACAAACGAAATACCTACCGTGAGAAATTAGAAAAACGCAAAAAAGAACGACACGATATTCTCTCGTCCACTGCCACTTTGTTGTCGTCACCAAACAACAGTGGAACTAGCACAAAGAATGATCCCTCCGAGGATCCACCGGCCCCAGTTAAAACTGAAACAGGTAAAAAAGTCTTTTAAAAACTCATCGCAGAAACGTTAGAATTGCTTCATTATTCTTAATCCTAGAAACCGACACTGAAATTGAAAAGACAATCCTACAGATGCTATCTTCAAGCTCATTAGTTCTTCCTATCATATCGACGCACCTTACTGAGAAGCTTGAACGGAACTTGGAGAAATCAGCTCCAAAAGAGCTGGTAAACTATATTTTGAATAAACTCTCCAACCATGGTGCAATTGGGTAAGATCGGTCATAAGAATAAATAAATAATCTTAATTTATTGAACGGCCAAAATTGTTTCTTTAGGATCAAGAGTGTCACCATAGGAAAAGAAACTGGCTGTGAAGTGATCTCTGTCCATCGAACTGCCGTCCTGAACCTCTACAAAGAGTTCGTTTCCGAGTCGTATGGAGTCAAAGATGAGTTTAAGAGGAAATGTTGGTTTTTCTTTCGATTAGATTGGAATCGATTCTTGACCATAAAACATCTTCCTTTTCAGATGAAAATGATGATGATGACGACGATAGCAATTCAAGGAAAGCTATTAAAATTGAATCCGATAGAAAGATGAACAAGGACAGCAGCAGCAACGACGCTTCCGATGATATCATGGTTTGTTTCTTGAGTTTAACTTCTTGAATCCTTTAATTCACACCAAGCCCCTTTTCGCCACAGTCACTTCTATCAATGCCTTCAACCCGAGAAAAACAAAGTAAACAAGTCGGAGAAGAAATCCTTGAGCTCCTTACAAAACCCACTGCCAAGGAGAGATCTTTGGCCGAGAAATTTAAGTCACACGGAGGCGCCCAGGTAATGGAGTTCTGCCCCTATGGAACGAAGATTGAATGCCTCAAAGCACAACAAGCCACAGCCGAGATGGCTGCCAAAAAACGACGTGAAATCGAACAGAGTGCATTGTGCGATAAGGCAGAAGATTCAAATGCCGAAACCAATTCCAGCAGCACTCCAGACGAACTATCGACGACGATTCCAGAAGAATGCAAGAAGGAAGAGCCAGTTGTTGCGTTGTTGGCTACTCCAATCGAAGAGATCTTAATCATTGAGAACACTGACAAGTGCACAAAGTTGCATTTCAAAAAAATCATACAATCACACACGGATGAGTCACTGGGAGATTGTAGTTTCCTCAATACATGCTTCCATATGGCAACGTGCAAGTAAGTCGTAGCAAAGCCACAGTCTCTTGAATTTTAATTTCCCTTTATTTTTTTGTAGATACGTTCACTACGAAGTGGATGCTCATCCAAACATCAACAACAACAAGCACGAGGATGTCAAGACCAATCTTTGTATTAAGAGGAACACCGATCCCAGCGTGACACTGTATCCCCCACAATGGATCCAATGTGATTTAAGGTGTGTATTTAAAGTCGATTTTTCTTAACAGTCCCAAATAATCAGGTTGAATCTTAAAGATACTTGGACATGACAGTTTTGGGGAAGTTTGCTGTGGTCATGGCCGATCCTCCGTGGGATATTCATATGGAATTGCCGTATGGTGAGTGGTCCTTTCATATTAAGTTCGCCTCGTTATACCATTTCTTGTATTTAGGAACCATGTCTGATGACGAAATGAGACAACTGGGAGTTCCAGCTCTACAAGATGATGGTCTAATATTCCTCTGGGTGACTGGACGAGCCATGGAATTAGGCAGAGAATGCCTAAAGCTCTGGGGGTATATATAAGCCTATATTTACTCCAACTAGGTTTCAATAAGCTTGTTCCCATTCCAGCTATGAACGTGTCGACGAACTGATTTGGGTGAAAACCAATCAACTTCAAAGAATCATTCGCACTGGAAGAACTGGCCATTGGCTCAACCATGGCAAAGAACACTGCTTGGTCGGAATGAAAGGCAATCCGACTAATCTGAATCGAGGGTTAGATTGTGATGTCATCGTGGCCGAAGTCCGAGCAACAAGTCACAAACCAGATGAAATTTATGGAATCATTGAAAGACTTAGTCCAGGAACGAGGAAAATAGAACTCTTTGGTCGGCCACACAATGTCCAGCCGAATTGGATAACTTTGGGCAATCAGTTGGATGGAATTCGTTTGGTCGACCCGGAATTGATAACACAGTTTCAGAAACGTTATCCCGATGGCAATTGCATGGCACCAGCGCAGGGCGTAAAGAAATGATGAACTAATTAAGAAAATAAAATATTTTTTTTAAATTAACAAACATATTAACATGGTTTTAAATGTATAGGCTTGTGTAGTTTTTGAGGACGGGTTTTGCAAGCAGGTTCTTAAAAGCCTAGCCAATGAGAAGAGTCTTAAGTTTAAATCAAGACTCGAAATACTTTAGAGACCGCTATATGAACATGAAATTTGATTGAACTTTTTAATACTTATTTTTCCCTTTTTTTGCAGTACTCCGGGCACTTCTGATGTGCGGATTGATTCCCTGGGCTTAGGTACCTCTGAACTTCAGTTTTTGAAGAAATGCAAAAACCTGCGGGGAGCAAATCTTTTCAAAAAGAAGGGCATTTGTTTACTAATAGCGAGTTTCATTCAAATTTGGGAGAATTGTTCTCAAAATCGAGAATTGCCCTTTTGAATGAAACTTGTTTTGGGTATCCATGTCAATTTGAAGTATACTTTTTGTCATTTAATTTTTGTCTTTTGTCATTGGAAAAAGTAATCATTAGATAATTGATAATTAATTGGATAATTAAAGTACATATTAGGTTATTCGTTCATTATTTGATTATTTTTGTTATATTTATCACAGACTGGCACAATTTCACAACAAACAACAAAAAATAACAAATTATTTCTCATCTGACGTTTGACAAAAAAGTATTCAGATCGATTCTCCCAACCCGTGAGAGATCATTCGACTGCGTGAACTCGAAGCAACCGGTTGTCTTTAATTTTGTCCGTGCGGAAAAAAAAAAAAAAAAAAAACAAAATTCGATATATATACATATAAAGTGAAAACTTAAAATATCTTAATAAAAGATAGGTATGGAGGGTGCAAATTCGACACCTCCACCGACCCCTTCGGTACCACCCGATATAAACTTAAATAAAAAACATTTTACTCGCCCTTCGGCGTTATTAAGCGAATCTGAAAAGTTAGACATCCAAAAAAAAGTTGATGTTGATTGGTGGCTTTACGAAAACCAAGCCAACCCAGAAAATTGTGAGAGTGCTAACCAAGTTGAAATGGAGATAGACGCCAATGCTCCTTCAAGTAGTAAAACGAGTGCGACTATTGCTCAGACTCAATTGCCTAAATCTAATTCGGTGCATATTGGCACAACATCTAACATCGGGCTGTCTCCCTCTGGGCAGGCAAACTTGCAAGCGGAAGCAGAAAAACAACTTGGAATTATTCTGGAAGAAGAGAAAGAAGCATATAACAACTTTATGAAAAGAAAAAGGCGCCAACTCGACGCTTCTAAAGGCGCCAAGAAAATTGCTATGGATCCCGCCAAGGCAAATCAATTTGCCAGCCTTGAATGGGATGAGGAAGATCCAGATGCATCCCCCCCTGGGATGGAGCCTCAGGTCAATCAGAACAACTCCAATCGTGATCCCATTATCTTGATCAACAATGGGAAAAATATTATCAAGGACAATAAAGCAGCTGACGTGCCCGGCAATATGGCCGGCATTAACAACAATTCCAATGATGTCAATCTACAACCTACCGAGACCAAGCGTTGGTGCCCAGCCATCTTTACCACTGGGATTTCTTCTAAATGTATCTTAGAATTTTTAAGTAAGTCTAGCTTTAAGTCTTGCGATATAAAATTTTCATCTGGTGGGTTTAGAAAGCTAAAAATTTATGTAAAGGATGTTGCCCTCCACAGCTTTTTCCTACAAATGTTTAAAGATAAGCAAGTTGAGTCTTATTCTTTCACCCCCCAAAATTTAAGAAAATACTCCCTTCTGCTTAAAGGCATTTCGGGAGACTTCTCCCCGGACGAACTACAATCGGAATTCCTTAGGCTCGAGCCCTCGCTGAAGTTGCAGGTCAAGAGATTCGAGACTAAATGGTCTAGGGAGAATGACTTCCCGCTAGATATTTTCGTTTGCGTTCTAGATGACTGGGACAGCGTACTGAAAATTAAAGCTATTAACTATCTCCTTAAACACAGGATTAAGTTTGATAATAATAAAAAACGATCGGGTGATCCACGCTGCTACAGGTGTCAGCGTTATGGCCATATCTCGGCCTACTGCTCTTATGCAGTCAGGTGCGTCAAGTGTCTCAAAGAGCACGAGGCAGGTAAGTGCGAGGTCGAGCCGGCGTCTGAAAAGTCTGCTGTAGCTTGCGTAAACTGTGGATTGACCGGTCATCCAGCTAGTTATCAGGGTTGCCCCAGAAGAGTTGAGTTTTTAAAGAAAAAGGAAATGGTGTTTACATCAATTAAAAATAACAAGGTAATGGCTAGAAACTCTGTAGTAAATATGGTGAACAAAGTTCCCCTTGACTCTGAAGCTTTCTCTTACGCAGACAAAATTAGAGGATACCGTATTCGACAGGAAATTCCTTCTACCTCCCCTCCGGATATACCAAAGGGTGATATCTCCGAATTTTTAGAGGAGTCAAATAGACTCTTTGGCATTCCCATAAATCAAGTAATACAAAAAATTAGAGAGTTCTGGCCTAGTTATGTCACACTAAAAGAGATTCAGAAGCCTGGTGCTTATTTGGGCTTTATCGCCTCACTTTCTCCCCCAGCCCCATGAATCTAAGCCTCATTTCAGCTAACATTAACTCCTTCATCTCAAATGACAAAAAAATAGAAATGGAATTGCTTCTCAACGAAACACTTCCATATGCTGTACTGATACAAGAAACCTGCCTTACTAAAAATAATCCAGCGTGCCATTTCAATCAAAAATATGATTTCATCCGAAATAATGACGGTCGTGGGACTGGCATCTTAATTAAAAATTCCATTAGGTTTGCTCAAAAAGCCTACTCAAACTCTACTATCTCGGCAACAATAGCTTCAATCCCTTTACAATTCCAAAACTCATCCAAACTTTTAGCCTTAGTTTCAATATATATTCCTTGCAACACGGGCCTCAGTCTGAGCGCTGCCCTAGATGATCTCTTTGCCTCTTTAGCCAACTTTGACTATATTATTATAGGAGGTGACTTCAATGCTCGACACACCCTTTGGGGGGACTCTAAAATAAACTTTAATGGTTCGCACTTGGCCCAATGGTTTTTCGACGACCACTTTATGGGCTTTGATATTGTTGCACCCCCAGGGCCAACCAGACCCAATTCAGGTTCTCACATTGACTTTTTTATCATCTCTTCAAACCTCCGGTCTCACAACAATATAGCATGCATTACCTTAGACCTAATTTCGGATCACTTCTCTGTGTTGTTAAGCATTAAACTCGAAAACAATAACCCCTTCCCCGCAACTCCTCTCTCGTTTACTAGTTTCAAAGACACTAACTGGCCAAGTTTGAACCGGTCTCTCAACTCGCAGCTAAACAGTATTGCTCTCCCAGTGGAAAGAAACCTTACGAATTCTGAAATAGACTCCTTTATAGACTCCTTTACAAACATTTTATCTAGTTGCATCGATAACCATAGCAAAAAAAAAGTTCTTCAAACCAACCATCTCCGAATATCAGACACTACTCTTGAACTTTTCAAAATCAGAAAGATTTGGAAACGTAGGCTCAAAAGAATTTTTCATTTCTGTGGTGACCGAACAAATTCGGATTATCAGGAATTATCTGCCCAAATCAGCTGCCTTAGCAAAATCATTCGCGATAAAGTAAAACTTGAAATTAATGAACAGTTCAGACTCAAACTTAGTTCTTTAAAACCATCTGCCAACGTTTTTAAATTCATCAATAATATCACTGGACGTAAAAAAAATCCTGTTAACTGCTCTGATCTTCTCCACCTTGACAGAGTTCTAACTACTTCAGCTGAAAAAGCCGAGGCATTTGGTACATACTATGCTGACCTTTATTCGCTCAAAATTCCAGCTGAGACATCGGAAAACACGCTTGAAGTCAACACTTTCAACAGTGTATTCGATATTTGGAATTCTGATCTTCGCATCACTGACTTTACGCCTCACAACAAGTCGGACAGTCCAGCCACCGAAAATTTTGTCTCACCTAGTGCTATTGAATCCACAATCTTCTCACTAAACAATAAAAAGTCAGCCGGTCATGATAACTTTCCCAACTTTATCCTCCGTAAAATCAAGTCTACTATTGCCAAACATCTGTCCCCCTTATTTAACAATTGTATCAACAATTCCTATTTCCCGATCGCTTGGAAAAAAGCTAAGCTCATCCCAATAAAAAAAAAAAATTCAAGTTCCAACAATGTTGCTGACTATCGCCCTATTTCGCTTCTGTCCAACCTCGGCAAAATTCTAGAAAAAATTATCCTTTCCAAAATCCGTAATTACTTTGATGTTGAGCTTACACAAGCGCAACAATTTGGTTTTAAACCTCTTCATTCTACTGAGCACGCACTGCTCACTCTTCACGACAAGATTTTCAAGGGCCTGAGGAACAGGCAATGCACTGTTGCTTGTGCATTAGATTTGACAAAAGCTTTCGACTCTGTCTGGCATTCTGGACTCATTTTCAAACTTCATCAGTTAAATTTTCCCCCTAAGTTCATAAAAATAATTAAAAGTTTTCTGCAGGATCGAAGTCTCTCTGTTTTCTTTGAAAATGAATTTTCTGCCCCAATCTCAATTCTCTCGGGGGTGCCCCAAGGATCTATCTTGGGCCCATTCCTCTTCAACTTGTTCCTATTTGATTTCCCCATACATAACAGCAATTCGGAAGCAATTCTCTATGCAGATGACACCATACTTCTCAGCTCCCACGAAAGACCCAATGAGGCCCTTATTGAAATCAAATCTCATCTCAATCTGGTGATCCCATATTACAAGAAATGGGGAATCGACCTGAATTTCAATAAATGCGAGTTCATTTGTTTTAGAAATGCCTCTGGTAAAGGTCACTATCTTGCTGTCAGTGAGAGCCGCCAACTCAAACTACATGTCGAAGGTAACTCTATACCATTGAAGAATTCCCTTAAATACCTTGGAATCAGGCTCCACGAAAGACTCAGAATGAACTATCACGCCCGTAGTGCACTTAATTTAGGTAAGGCGGCTGCCTCTAAACTAAAGTTACTTCTCAATTCCAAGAGCGTAGAGAAAAACACAAAACTCTTAATGTACAAAACTTTAATTCGCCCCTTGTTGTCGTATGGTTTCCTAATTTGGTTCCAGATCACCCCAAATGTTGCCTCTGAACTGCAAAGATTCGAAAGGAGAATGATTAGAAATTGTATATCTAAAAGGCGCAGGCCGTCTGGCAAATGGCACAATAACAAAACACTCTACAACGATTCAGGAATAAAACCTTTACTCGACTATCTTGTCTCGCTAGCAAAAAAAAGAGTTTTAGCGCTGGAATCCCACGAAAACTTCATGCTTCGGAATATCTACAGAGAAAATATCGGCCATCCTATTTTGGATCATTATTACCTATCTCCAATCAGTATCTTCAGCGAGGACTCGGGTCCGCTTTTCGAAATTAGAGCCGGTGACCCTTCATTCCTGGCTCCTTTTTATAAAAAACGCTCGCTAAATAATTATAGAGGCTAGGGAGGCCAACTTCTTATTTACTCTTTTAATTTAACTTTATTATCTGCTTCCAAACAGGCACAATAAATGAATGTACAAAAATGTAAACAAAAGACTGTAACCTAAAATCGAAATAACCTTACATGTGATACTATTGTCAATAAACTGCCTTTTTAAGTATATTTTACACATATCATAATACTATTAGTGTTGCTAGTATAAATAAGACGCAAAGAAAAAACAAACTAAGACTAAACAAACCTAAACCAGCTGTGAATATTTGTAAGTAGCATTAAGATCTCGTAGAATATTAGGTTTGTAAAATATTTATAAAATATTTATGTATATTTAAGCTGAACCGTATCACTTTAATTTATGGAAATCAAAATTAAGCTGAAAAGAGAAAAAATAACATCAAACAAAGTAAAAGAAAAAAAAAAGACAAGATATAAAAACATAAAATAAAAAACACTACATACTCTTCTTTTCAAAACGAATACTGAGCCTTGTCCTGCTCTTACGCATTCCCATTACTTGGAGTGTTTCTGTCGGTTGCAGCTATGCTGTATCCGCCACTCATTTTTCATTTTCTACTTGTTATAAACTTTCTTCTCTTTCTATCCACCTTTTATCATAAGTTAAGTTCTTTTATGGTCTTGTTGAGTGGACCCATATCTTGCATTTCATTCTGAAGTCGTAGCACTATCATTCAGTTTTTTTTTTTTGGTTGTCAAATTAATTAGAGACAAGTAATTTATGTGCATATAGCTAGACCAATTCTAAGTCAGCAGTTCTAAATAAATGTTTAAGATAATTACTAATTGTATTAGATTAAGTGAATTTAAGTTACTGATGTAAAAAAACAAAGAAAATCTCAATAAAAACTTACTTACTTACTTACCCGTGAGAGATGCATTCTTTCGTGTTGAGAATCGATCTAGAATTGCACTTTTTGAATGAATGAAACTCTCAAAAGTGAAAAAGGTCAATTCTTTTGACAGAAAGAGCAATTCACGAAAAGAATTGCTCTTTCTGTCAAAAGAATTGACCTTTTTCACTTTTGAGAGTTTCATTCATTCAAAAAGTGCAATTCTAGATCGATTCTCAACACGAAAGAATGCATCTCTCACTCTCATGGGTTGGGAGAATCGTTCTGAATACTTTTCTGTCAAACGTCAGATGAGAAATAGTTTGTTATTTTTTGTTGTTTGTATAAATATAAACTATAGTACTACCACCTGAGGTGCACCATCTATCGACGAAAAACTAAGCTCTAGAATACCATGGGAAGCAACAACAAGAATTAAAATGGTGGAAATTGTTGTTGTTGCTTCCCATGTTGTTCTAGAACTTAGTTTTTCGTCGATAGATGGCGCACCTCAAGTGGGAATACTATAGTTTATATATGCAATGCTTATTGGTCCGTGCTTCTAACTAGAACTTATGACGTAAGATATTAAACGACATTGCATGAATATCTTTTTTTTTTTGTAAAGTAAAACAATGTAAGTGTAGTCGATGCATAAGGGCTGCACAACTTTCAAACCAGTTTTAAAAATTTTGTTAGCACCTTAATTCTAGTTTACATTCCACAATCCACATTCCAGTGCTATTCCAATTCCCGCGTCAGTTGAAAAGGAAAATTTGAAAATTTTTGTAAATTTGTTCGCCGTGCGGCTGGGTTGTCCCTTGTCCATTCGTTTTTCTAAGCATTTTGTTTCAGTTTTTTTTTTTTAATAATTTTTATCAAAGTTTACATTTCTGCTGTCTGCAAAAAAACGATATACATTAAAAAACTATTATTGTATGCTTTTATAATTGTTAAATTTGTTCTCATATTCATAAAAATAAAAAAAATAAAAACCCAAATACAAAATGGAAGAACTCGGAAGAAATCTTCAACAAACGATAAATCGCGCAAAAAAATGCGAAACCGAGTGGCAAAATGACATAAAAGTAAAGATTTATTTAATAAAATATGCGGGCTTAAAATAAAATTTAATTTAATTTATTTGCAACAGTTGATACAAATGAAAATGGAAGCACTAATGTTTGGAACAAATGAAGCAAACATTTCCCAAACACAGGCTTCTGCTTCGGCGGCAGCAGAAGTAATTGCAGCATCCCCACAACAAATGAAGAAGCGCCCGAAGCGGCTATCAGCTGTCGTGGATAAGGATGGTAAAGATTCATTATTTGATTCACAAATTCTAGAAATTAATGAGTTGTTTTCTTTTGTTGAGCAGAAAGTGACGACTCGGAGAACATTTCAATGAAGAGCATTTCTACTGAAATTGAAGCTGTGATCGTCGATCGGTCAGTTGCTCCTGATAAAGTTAAAGCCGGCAAGATAGAAGTCCAGCAAGAGCCAGAACCAGAGCCAGAGCATGTTTTTGCACGTCCACAGCGTGCTGCTAAGCTGAAAGCAGATAATTTTGTAAGTTTTTACTCCCAGATTTGTGTTTTGTTTTCTTAATGCACTTTTTTTTTTTTTTTTTTATTTGCAGAAAGAACCACCAATCAATTCCAAGATGAGACGTCCAGACAATCCCAATGAGACGGCTAAAAAGATTAAAAAAGAGAATGAAACGCGTGCATCGCAATTAGTTGCAAAGAAATCAAGTAAGTCTTCGAATAAATCCCAAGCGGAAGGCGTGGAAGAACTGTCTAAAGTTTCTCTTGACTCGGTTGCAAGCAGCAAAAAGGTAAAGCGTAGTTTGTTGATCCAAAGGACTTTTTTTTTTTTATTATTTTAATGCTTTTAGGTGGATGATTCTCTTGTTGTTATTCCAAGCAAGGAAGCCCCAACAGTTGAGCTTTCTGAAGAAGAAGATGTATCGTCTTCGAGCAGCGTATCCTCAAAAAAAAGTAAGTGTCTTTCAATCTTCAATTCTTCTGCTTCCATCATTTCAAAGAACATTTTTTAAAATTATATTTTGGTTCCACGATGGAATAGGTATGAAGCTTGCTCATCTTTCATCATGTTATCACTATGAACCCTAAAGAGAGGGATTATAAATGGCGCTAATTAAGTTATACAGTCTTATTCCTAGCCTAGCCTGGTAGTTGTGGATTGGATAGGACCTTAAAATTTATTCACGCTCTTTATCATGTTTATAAATGATTTTTTGTCTAAGACTTCTACTTCACTAAATTGTTTTGTCGATGGCAGAAGCCTCATCTTATCATTATTCTTTTCCAGATTCACCCCTGCTCTATGTTGAGCTTATTTTTTTAAATTCCGATCTTGACCGCATTAATCAATGGGGAAGTGTGGAACTTAATTCCTCAAAAACTAGATGCTGTCTTCTGCCGTTAAAGCATAACCTAACCACTGCAACCATCTTCTCTGGAATTGACACATATTAAACGTCGTCAAAAATGCCGCGAACCATACAAGAAAAATGCCTCCCCATCTTATCTGATTCAATTACAAGACATTCATTATATTCGCCCAAAGATTGGGAATAATTCTCAAGTCTGGGCAGGTGCTCCTATAACACCTTTGCGCTTTCTGAATAGAATTCCTTTTGATTGCTGCCTCTCCTTATTATATCGCTACTTCCAGCTTCAGCCGAATAGCCGCCAGATACATTCCTCCCCTTGCTTCACACTTGCAACGCTAGGAATACCCATTAATTTACTCTCGGATTTACTGTTAAGCTTAGCGAATCATTTTTTTTTTTTTAAGTCACACTACATGAATGTGAAATGATTTAACCGGCTCTACATGAGTGAAAAATGAACTCCTTTAAATGATTATGATGCGAACAAACCTACACAAACATTTAGATAGAAGGTATCGTTTAGTTCGGTTTAACATAATTTACTTTGCATCCAACTCCCGAAAAATGCAGTTGGAAACAAACAATTTGAGCACATTTTGAAGGCACAAGACCCCATTTAAAGTTTAATGATTGCACCTTTTTGTCAATATCAGAACATGAAGCTATGTCGGTGTGACGAATCATTTTGAAAAATGTCTTAATTACTCAAAAAAGTGCATTGTTAATTATCACTCTTAAGTTCCTGTTCAAAAACACAAATAAATGTTTGCTACCACTCACATTTAAAATTAGCCGTTGGCAAAAATTTGAAAACGCATGAATTTGAAAACGGTCATTGCTCATCTTACAGCCAACAATGTAGTGAATTATCGGTGTGTTTTTGAATAAGTAAATTTGAAAGCCTACATAACATAGGTTGGTGCTGATGAAAATGCGATCGGGACAGATTTTTACTTTCGCGGTCAAGGATTCGTCGTCGTTATAAATTTGTATACAATTTGTTTAGAAGTCAATTATTATAGTTTGTATGTACATTTTGTTGTATTTTATTATAATTTTCTTTAACCTTTCTCTAACAACTTGTCAGCTTGGTATTGACTCTACAAATTTTTGGCATGTTTCTTGGGGTATAGAATACCATTCCCTCTGAACAGCATTCCACAATCAGTTCCAGTTTGGAAAATATTGGCCTTCTAGTTTCCGCTTAAGCTCATTCTACAAGTTCTCAATCGGGTTAAGATCTGGGGATTAACTTGGCCATGAAACTATTGAAACGTCTTTCTCTCGAAACCAATCTTTCACAATAATCGCCGTATGTTTCGGATCGTTATTTTGCTGAAAGTTCCATCGGAGAGGCATGTTTTCTTCGGCAAATGGAAGCTTGACATTTTCCAAAATATCACTATATCCGTATTTAGTCAAGATGTTACTAATACGGAATATAGGAAATATTACCCACACCATACCATCAAAAACAGCCCCAGACCATAATATTTCATCCGGGTATAGCAAGGGTGATAATCCTTTCCCTTTCGTCTCCTGACATTACGCCCAGAATCTGACGAGAACAATTTAATTTTTGTTTCGTTACTCCAGAGGATATTGCGCCATTTTTTGCTCCTTCAGGTCCGTTAAGGCCATATCACACTGACAGTGATTTCACTGACCACTGGCAGGCAGTGACGTCACGAAAACTGACGCGATTTTTATGCCAGTGAAGAAATTACTCGTCAGTGGTCAGTTGAGAAAAAAAGGTTATCACACCTACTGGCAGGCCTATGCCAGTGTGTCCTAAAATTCAGTGAAATTTACTCGAAATCGAGTCAGTGAGCAGTTTTGTTATCACACTGACTGACTACCGACAGCCAGTGGCTGTCAGTTCCTGGTTTTTTTTTTTATTTGTTTGAGGTGGAAAACTCTAGCTGCTGGTTTTTGTTTGGTTTGCTATACAAAATTCTTTATAAAAAAATAATGTCAGAAAAAGAATTTTTGGAACTAGTTGAATTTGCCACGATGGCTTATTTGGCAGCGTGTGTGGTGGACAGCATCAGCGATGATGATGAGGACAAGAGAACTCGTCGACGGCGCAGTGTTTGGCAAAAAAGTGGTTGAGGCGTTGAGAGAAGGAAGGGTTTCGCTGCGACTGATATTCCAAATAGCTCAACCAACTATTGGCTATTATTCCAGAAGTCCTTGACGATATTTACAAGGTTCTTGTGGGTTGTTTTTTAAGGTTATTTCTACTATAGCTTTGTTTGTTGAGCCCTGAAGTCACTTTTGTTCTTTTAGCCGTTGACTTTCCACTTCTCTCTATCATCGTTATGTCATGTTTAATTGTTATATTTTTACTTGCGATTATAGGTACTATAAGCCAAGTTATGCATTCGTAAAAAAAAATAACATCAAACATAACATTACGATGATAGAGAAGCCGAAAAAAGTGGGTCCGACAATTCGGTCTGTCTGTCTGTCTATCTGTCAGTCTATCGACACTATCTGATCTGTATCGGCAAAAATGCATATTCGTGATCTAGTAAATGCCACCTTTCCATTGATGTATCGCATTATATGAAAAATCGACTTTTATCTTTAAACACGATTTGCGGCTAAACTAGACGTGCTAGAGGAATCAAAGTTGACATCTTTAAACTTGACTTGCGGCTAAATAAAGCGACCTAGCGACTTCAAAAACGCATATTCGTGATCTAGAAAATGCCAAAATCAAAAAAAGTTTTTTTTTCAAAACTTCCCAAAAAATACGGTACTTGAAATTATCAAAAAACAGGTCAGTTCACTGGCGGGGTTTCTTCACTGGCACAACGAGAAATTTCGTGTGTTGCCAGTGATGGGACAGGGTCAGTACACTGACGGTCTAGTCGTAAAAGTGTGTCAGTGGTCCTATGAGCCAGTGACTTGTCATTTTTCGAGTCAGTCACTGACGCGATTTGGGTTGGTCAGTGAACACGTCAGTGAACTGACACCTTCACTGGCGTCCCAAAACTGGCTATCACACTACGGATGACTTCACTGACGGCATTGTGACGCGATTTTGACGTCACTGCCTGCCAGTGGTCAGTGAATTCATGTCAGTGTGATATAGCCTTAAAACTTCTATGGCAAGATATTAAATTTAATCACACCTATTTTTTCGACCAGCTGTGTGTATTGGTTAGATCACTTTTTGTAAAAAAGATATAGCTTCCCGATAGATCAGCGAAATCATTCATCATCGCGCCTGATTACTAAACGGATTAGGACCGTAACCAGCCGCGTGCTGTTGACATAATGTTCTTTGTTCTGTATGTCACTGCTGTCGTGTGTCAATCGCATTGGGCCGATGCTCTCAATCACCAGTGCTCATAACAAATTTGATACCTAAACAATATTCTTAAGCATTCGTTGTTATTTTTGGATTATGTGTCACGGTTAAGCTACATTTTATAGATTTGACAACTGTGTAAGTTAATTTTATCTTTGGACAAAAATGAATCTTCTTTCAAGACATAGTTATTCCAATCCATTTTTAAAAATAATTCCTCTTAAAAAAGTCAACCTTTTAAAACAATATACATATTATTTATTTTCTTGCTCAAGTAGGGGTTTATGTAATCAAAGGCTTCTCATTTTGGAGCCACTGTTTTATGTCCTTTCGTATGACGTAAGTTTTTCAATAAATTGGTAACTTACTTCTTAATTAAGCTTGAGATCCTCTGCAAACATCAAAGGCAATACCTTCCCCTTTGAGAGCATGCAATTTGTTGGAATTTTAAATTGTAAACACCAAAAAATATGTCAAAAACTAATCGCCCATGTGACTTCCATGGGCTTAAAAGCTATTGTATTAAGCGTTCATCAATTTTCTCTCAAAAAAACAAACTGTAACGTGATAAAGTACCTACTTGGCTCCTGGCCTAAGACTGTTTTTGATGGCCTTCCAAAGGAAATTGTTTTAATCTTTGTGTAAAAAAAACTTTGTAGATAGGTTTTTTGTTGTTGGCATTTTCAAAGAATTCCACTGCTAGCCTTGAAATTTTTTACCAAAGGTCTTTTCATACGTTGGTTAAAATTAAGCTGAAAGTATATTTATGTATGTTATATCATGAAATTTTTCCCATTCCTGTTCTTTTCAGAATCCAAGAAAGATCAATCCAAGAACCCGATGGTTAAAGTCAAAAAAGAGAAACTCAGTTCGTCTGGAGTTGAAGATATCGAACAAATGCCTCCTCCAGCAGATGTTCCTGCTATCCAAAAACCAACAGAAAAAGTCGCTCCTGTAGCCCCAATTCCAAAAGAAGAAATCGCATCAACTGAAGAATCTCTTCAAACAACCACAAGCACTGATACCACATCAACAACAACAAAATCAAGTAAACGCACTCGAAAGAACAAAGCATTCAATCATCGACCAATCGCAATCAAAGAAGAACGCGTAAGCATAGTACAAGAAGAACCAGAAGAAGCTATTCCAACTCCAGTTTCAACACGAACTCGCAGCGGTAGCACAACTAAGCCTCGGCCGGTTTCTGTATACGAAGATGCCGTTGATAAAATGCCACAAGGAGATGTTCCCGACGAGGATGAAATCATTCCAGCCACGCCAAAACAATCCTTACCAAAATCTGCTTCACCACCTGCAGTTGCTAACGAGACTATTGCTACAAACAATGCCACAATGATGACAGCATGCGATGCAACATTTGTGACCAATCAAGGAAACAATACATTCGCTGTGCCACCACCACAGTCTCAAGCTACTTTCAACTTGGGCAACAATCCGAATGCCACGGTTACATTAGCAAATGAAACTGCCAAGAAACCCAATGGCAGTCTGGGAGATGCCACATTTGATGTGAAAACACCGCCTCCAAATAATGATAGCATCATGACAGAAGATGACTCATTTGACAAGCCACTTGTACCACCTAAGAAACTTCAGCCACGTCCACCACCTCCACCACAATCGGCAAAGGTCTTGAAGTCTAAATCCAAGGGAAATGAGTTGTTCAAGTAAGTTTTGTTTCTGTTTTTTTTCAGTTTAAATTTACTAAAAAAAACCTTCATATTTGCAGTCCGTGTGTACAGAGTCCAGTGAAAAAGAAGGTTGAGGCTTTCGAGCATCATGCACAAAAATCCACAAATGAGATGACACTGAAGACTCGTTCGAAAAAGACGAAAGAGAACTCTGAACCAGAATTGCCAGTGAGTATGATGTTATTTTTATATATTTCTGTTCTCTTGATATTGAACGAACCATAAAATAAAAATATTTTTCATCAGAGCATGAGAGAACTTAAGGCAAATAGCATGGCCACAACACCAGTTATTGGTAAGCCGCATGCACCAGCCCTGGGAAGGTTCCTTACTCCAACACAGCAATCGAACGTCACTCCTAACGCTTGTAATGCTAAAAAACTACCCAACAGTGCGTCAAAGATCATGCAATTCCCCACATCCAAGCTCAGCTCAACAGGCAATCTGAAAACAAGCAGTTCCACTTCATCGCAATCTTTGTCAAGAGAGAACAGTGAGGATGATCTCAAGAAGGGATTCAACAAACTTCAAGTAAGTTTAAAATATCAATTCGTATTTGTTTTCCAAATTTCATTGATTTTTTTTTTTTGTGTTCTTTCCATAAAGCAATTGGCAGATGAACGTAAAAAGAAGCGTGAGCTTAAGCACCAACAGGCGGCTATGCTACGCGAAGCAAAGGAGAAAGAACGTGCAGAGCGTTTGAGGAAAATTGTCAAGGAGCGTGAGGAGAAGAATCGCAAAAAAGCCATCGAATTAGAGCAAAAGAAACGCGAACTCGAAGAAATCAACAGAAACTTGAAACTTCAAGAGGAACGCGAACAGAAGCAAAAAACACCAGCATGCAAGACAAAACTAGATCCGGCAGAGGTCGCGCGACAGGAACGTGAACTGCTGGAGCAGATGAAGATGTCCAAGATGAAGATGCCCCCACCACCTAAACAACGCACCAAATACAACTTTAACATGTTGCACAGTGACGATTCCACCGATGATGAAGGCAAATCCTCATACAAGAGGCCCAGTCCACCACAATGGAGTAAAAGCTCAGTTCGCGCAGACTTCATAACCTGCCAATCGTATGCATCTTCCGAAATAATCGACAGTTTCTTCTCCGTGCAACCGATGACGCCCGACTTGAAGGCCATCTTCCCTAACATCGATCCACGCTATTTGAAACGCAATTCCAGTGCCATCTGGCGGACGCCGCCACGTTACTCGGAAATGCCCAAGTATTGAAAAATGCATATGCCATTTTTTTTTGTCTATCATAAATTTATTAAGTTTACTATAATTAATTATACATTTATGTAATATTTTTGTCCGAGTGCGCGTTGTTTTCTTTTTTATTTTATTTTATTTTAATTAATATTGGTCCTTAATATTATTTGGTACATTTTTGTTATTCATACCTATCAACCAACAAATTAAATAGAAATAAAAAAAAAATATATATAAATTAATATAAAAACAGTAAATGAAATGAAAATAAATAAATATTTGTTTCAGAAACAAATTCGTTGATGGTTTTTAATATAATTGAACCCATAATAAGGGTCGCGATAAGGAAGGATCGACCGACGCCGACGCGACAAATGCAAGCCGGTCTTAAAGTTGAATTTCCGATGAAGTAGTTTTTCGAAAACCGGAAAAGCTATTTCTCTATCAACGTTCAAGCTATTTACATTGCAACGCTAAAATAATTTTTATTAATGTGGTGGCGAGGTGGCAGGAGCTAGAATAAGTGTCGCAAATATGGCCCAGGTTGGAAATATGGCCCACCGCAATATTTTGTGGATAAAACATACTAGGCACTAACCTAACCGTTCAAATCAAACACATTCAAACCGGCATTGTATCATTGTGTTTTGGAGATAGTAGTTGATCAGTGGTCGGAATGTACCACCCTAGTCCATATTTGAAACTAAGAGGGCCGTGTTACCAGTAGTTTTTTTAAAGTTGTGAAATGAACTTCCTTTTTCGTTATGTTTGTTTTCCAATTATAGTTTCTCAAGACTGAAGTTAAAGTAATTTGGTAGTATGTTTATGGAAAAAATAAATGAATAAGATTTAAATGTTATTTAAGAAAATGTGAAGGGTGGGCCATATTTGGCGAACTTACTCTATACACTACACGACAATTTTCAGCAGGTAACTATAATGCAAATGTGGAATATTCATTTTTTCTTAAGCGGCACATACACTGGTCAAAATCTCATCAAGCATGTGAGAGTGTGTGCAATACGTATACGTTGAATGCTGGAAGAAAAATCAAAAATGTTCAAAAATCATGACGCACACACCACAGACCATACACAGACCGCCAACTCGTACTCCCCTTGCCTGAAACCCCTCGAAATATTTTTTCCTGTCTGTGAATACGTGTACACTGTACATCTCTCTCTGTGCATTTTGTAATGGCAACTATACCTGCGTATGCCATTTATTTTTTAGGTGTGTTTGCTAAATGGGTTTTAAAAGCAAGAGGGAGCGTCACACTCTCAAAATAAATGGCATATCAGCTGATTTTTAGCTTGGTGGCAAATAGAGAGACCATATGGTGAGTTGGCGGTCTGTCTCTGTATCTTCTTGGTCCGTGGCACACACTCTCACATGCTTGATGAGATTTTGACCAGTATGTATATGCCGCTTTACGCTTCATATAAATTTGTTCTGACTTTCCTCCTGTTAACATACTTGATTTTCTTTTGTATCCTCCTTACATATTTCGGCTTTGTAGTTGTTGTAGAACCTCTTAAGCGACTTGCTGTTCCTATAACAAGATCCCAACTGGTTTTTTTTTTTGTCCTTTCACGTTGTACCATTTTTAATAGGAAAACACTGTTTAAACCCGTAAAAAGAAACCGAAACTCACATTTTTTTACAAACCTTTCTTGGAGATTGTTAGGATTAATCAACATAATATGATCATAGCTTTCTTTATTTCTCACCGTAAAGTCGATCCCAAAAGCTTGAAGTGTCCAACGAGAGACTTCTGATAATCCTTCCGCTGGGAAACCAAATCGGAAGACACCAAAATACAAAAATGCTCCTTTCAAAATTTGAGCCTTTAAACCATATCAAAATACTTGGAGCAGCTTTTGAGAAAGACGAGCTTTCTTAAATCAGTTTAGTGTAAGTACCTACCCAAAAAGTTTGTGGCTTATGGCCCAAGCCATCCAGACTGAAATTTCCGATTATCCACTTAAATTTTAAAATAATACTTTTCAGTTTAATACCTAATAGGGGAAGTAGAGGAAAAACAGCATATTTTTTGTTTGTTCGCTTTAAAAACTATCAAAACAATTTTTTTAAGGTAATTAAAGTAGATTCATTTAGGTAGGTACTCTGAGCAATATTTTAAATAAACAAATTAATTAAAAAAAGTTTTATAAAAAAATCTCTTTTGCCAAAATGTGGGGCCTTCTTTCAATGTCCAGGTACCTTGCTATAATAAAAAAATTTGATTATTTTACTTGTTAAAACACAATTTACTTTTCACACGAGCGATAATGTATTCAAAAAAACCACAATAACAACTCTAATTATTGGCGTCTTCAAAAAACTACATTTTCTTTATAGACATGATGCGTAATCAATTTGCCATTTACATTAAAAGTATTGCCATTGAATTTTTTTTTTCATACAAAATAGTACGAAACAGCTTTGCCCCGATTTACGGTTTTGCCCACACTTCCCCTACATAGTTTATAAAATTCTAATATTTTTTAGTTTTAACTTTGATATCTAAGAACTTATTTAGCCTACCTTCTTTGAACAAATGTGTACCTCCGTCTGTCTGGGGAGCAGCGATGCCACTTAAACGTAGGTACCTATTGTTTTCAAAAGATTCATCGTGAGGAAGTAAGCCCCAATGAGTGTGCCCATTAAAAAGGGTAATTGGTCTCACAACGTGACCACGACAAATCCATTGCTTTCACTCCTTTTTAATAAAGTGTCTATTCGCAAGCACCAGTTTCACAAGTTTTGCCAATGTCAAACTGGGTGTGAAGCCCCGATTCAAGGGATTTTTACTAGTTTCCAGTATTCAGTACTGCTCACTCAACTTCGTTGCTCGGCTTATCATCATACAATTTGGTTCCAACAATTTGTCACAGGTGTCAAAACTACCAAAACATTCGGTAATGCGAATAGACACACTCCAAAATGAATATTCTGTGGCTGACATTTGAGTTATACTTTTGTTTTCGAGTTTATTGAGTGAATTCTGACTTTAAATCGAGAAGATAAATTCTCTTTTCAGAATCGAAAAAAGTTACCTAATTTTGTTTACCCGTGAAACAGTTTCAGAAGACTTCCAGATGCTTCTAGACGCTTCTTTTCCCCCAATGGAAAGTACTTTACAATAATTCTCCACGCGACTAGACTATTGCCTTAAAATAACACACATTTCTTTAATATGATTTTCCCCTTTACTTAAATTTCCAAACATGGACATTTTTGAAGCCATTATTTTCAATACAACAGTTCTCAGTCAGCTCGTAGGTGGCTAACTTTTTCATAAATTTCAGTCGATTTTCGGTCAATCCATGTCTGCCAGGATCTCCAACGAATATTGTCTTCCCCTGATTGTTCATCTCATGCAACCACGGAAGAAGAGTTTCGGCAAAATCCGCATCGTAGAAAACATCTCCCAACAGAATAACGTCCTCTTCAATATTTGATTTTCCAATAAGATTTTCTGCGCTTGTCCCAATTTGAACTCCATTCAAATGAGCATTAATTTGTGCAGCAACCGAAGCAGCTGAAAGATTAAACTACCATTAGGCTTGCAGATTATATGAGGGGATGTAGCTCAGTGGTAGAGCGTTCGCTTTGCATGTGAAAGGCCCCGGGTTCGATCCCCGGCATCTCCAAGTTATTTTTTTATTTTAATTTGAACTGAATCTTACTTGGATCAATATCGTTTGCAATGGCTGAATGGGCTTTGGACATTATGGCTGCTATTGACGAGGCTCCACATCCACTTCCAATGTCGAGAACTTTTTTAGATTTAACCAGGTTAGTGTTGTCCAGGATGCATCTGTTGGGGATAAGGAATTTTTATTGAAATTGTTAAATTATGTATATTCGAAAAATTCAAACCTGCTAAGCGCTTGGCCACCAGGCCAATAGAAGCCCCAAAATGGATCGTTTTTGAAAACTTTTTCACCTGCTGTCATGGGTTCATGGAATAGGCGGCATTCAGGTGTTATTAATCTGAGGGCTATTTCAGGAGTCAGATGTGTGCGGGAGATTTGAGTGTTTTCTGTGATCCGTGTTGTTAAATTGGATAATCTATAAGAAATAAGAAATCAACGATAAGAAAAGAGACGCGACTGATGAAAGAATAAAGGGGGCGATACTCTTATTTGTTGGGCTTAATATACAAGCTTCATATCAATAAAAAGAAGAAAAGAAGGAACTTTGATTTTATTGGTTGGATGGTGAGATGGTTTTAGGCAGGAAGTGACGAGGTTTATAGGCTCGTTGGATCCCTGAAAAGTACCTACGGTGCGATGGAAATGAATATCAAAGAATCATTCCGAGACAGGTCGCGAGGAACAAATATCAGGAAATTATTTTGAGCGCTATAATTCTAGAGATAGGAATTTGTTGATGTAGAGGGCTGACGCACACGGGTTGGAGAATTATTTGAACCAATAACGGTTTACAAAACTGATGTGATATGTCGATGTGTGTCAAAAAGTTCAACTCTATATCACTATATATGCCGAGGTCAAGAAAAGAATCCACAAATCGGGTATGAATTGCAGGCAGAGACGGTGAGAAGAATAATTTATGCGTTCACTTTAAAAAGTTTTTGGAATTTGAAGATACAGTAAAATCTCGAAAACATGAACGGTTCTAAAACATGAACAATTCGGAAAGATGAACGCTTTTCCCGTGTGACAATCTACTATAGAGCAGTTTAAAAAAAAAATCTAAATAAGTTTTTACTTCTCATCAACGACTTTTGTATGAATTTATGTTGTTTTAATTGTTTTTTTAAATAAAATGATTTGTTAACAAATAGATGCAATATTTGTATGTATAGCTTTATGTTTTTCCTAAACTAATGCTCGATGCTTGGAAAGATGAACAATTCGAAAAGATGAACGGGGTCTGTTTTATATCTGTTCATCTTTTCGAGATTCTACTGTATTTATAGGTCTTACCAGTTTTTGAGGCACTAGGCTGAGGAATTGTTTAGATCTTGTTCAAAAAGAATGTTTGTGAAACAAAAAGGAGAAGGTCGACTTGGCTGGCCTTGGGAGACTCCGGAGTCCGGAGAGCGCTGAAAAAGAAAATGAACTACTGGAGAGGACGGACCTGAAACGAACACTGTAATAAAGGTTTCACATAATAAGACCTCCAGAAACTTACCTCTGTTCAGTTTAAAAAAAAAAATTGCCCTAAGCTGAAAAGTAGGGCGTTACCTCCAGCTTTTCGATCTGAATCCTATTACGATTTGAAACTTTAGGCAAGGCATAAAACATATATGTACATATGAGTGAATCGACTGGAATTTATACTTCGCATGACTGCATTAGTAACAGAGTTTGATTGAATAAGAAGAACGAAACGAAGATTTGAGAAGAAAATGATAAAAACAAAGATCATAGCAGCAAGTAAGGTACCTTTTTAAGGAGATATCTTATATCTAGGAAACCCGTTAAAGAGGCAATATCATGCAACGCGTTTCAACAAAATCTTGATAAAAAATAAAGGGAGGCCTATAAGCTATGAGTATAGTATTTGTTGGTCTCAAACATATAGAATCGTCCAAGAACCGGGTGGCTTGAACTCCTCAAGCAGATCACTTGTGTTAATTAGTTCATTCGATATGAAAAGTTTCGCGAAAAAAGGAGCAGATATTTAACTAAAAAAAATCGTGGGGTTTTGTTTTCGAAATATATACCTAGGTTTTTTCTTTAATGGTTTTATGGCTGGGTTTCAGTGACTTAAGACCTGAGATATCTAGGTATTAGGTAGGTACCTATTCAACTTCCTGATTCAACAGACTAACAACAGACTCCAATTTATTATTCTTAATGTCATGTTTGATTCCGATTTTTGTTCGCACAACTTGTATCTACATACTTAAGAAGAACCTAAGAACCTATTCGACCTTGGTATCACCAGCACCACCAATAAAAATAGGAGAACACTAAAAAAATGGGTGCTTTTCATATTTTGTCCTACAGCCTATATACTTAGGTATACCTACAGTGTGAATATGAATATCTTAAAAAAAAGCCATTCTAAAGATTGGTTGTTCTCAATACACCCGTCTTGTGCCGATACCTACTTAAGTTCATTTGCTGTCTATATAGGTACTAGGTACCTACCTATTTCACCATAATAACGCTCAAAAACCAGCATTCAACATAAAACCCATAAAGCACAAAAACTATAAATTCCAATGCACACTCATCGACAAGACAACATTCATTTGACAAAGAGGAAGACTAACCAACCCAGCTTATTCCAAGTGAGCCACAGCCTCAAAAATAAAAGGAAATCCCAAAAGCATGCTTCGCTGCTCCACATAATTTTTCCATATAATTTCAGGCACGTTTTAAGCCAAACAAAAAATTATTAAAACGTTTCGCTTTTCAAAAGTTGCGAAATATAAAACCCCCAAGTGTGAAGCAAAACAAAAAGGAAAAACTCCAATGCAACAAAACAAAAATATAAAAAAAAGTTCCAAGATTAACCAATAAAGAATGGGAATCCCAGAGCCAGAGTTTCCAATCCAATCCAACAAGCACACATATATTTTTGTTTTTGTTTTGGTTTTGCTGGCCATGTTTGCCTGCTCCGTAAAACAAAAAACAACACACAAAAAAATCATTCCCCAACGGCCGCATTCGTATCAGTTTGTTTTTGTTTGGATGTGTCAAAAAAAAAGATAAACAAAAACAAATAAATTCTCCGCAACTGGCATCTTGGGGGTCTAGCAAGCTGCTCAAGTTGGAATTCCCCATTCCAAATGAGAAGCCATAAAAAACAGCAATAAAAATCACGGATTTTTATCAAATCTTAGAGAACTACGGTAGCTATCTACTGCGGTAGCGTTGCGGCTTGCAGACGATAAAACCACAAAACCTATCCAAACTCCGACAAAAATGCACGCACATCCGCTCAAGGTTGTTGGACAACTTTTGGACTTGCACGAATTCACCTGGAAAGATGTCTTAGCCATGAAATACTTTGCTGCAGGGGAAACCAACGTTTTTTCGTTCTTAAGTAGGTAACTTGAGTCTCTAAAAGTAAGTGGCACTGGTCAACTTCTCACCCTCCCCCTTTACTCCATGTGGAATCGGAATTCCAAGAAGCTCTTGTCTTGACTCTTGACTGCTTTTGACTTTTGGTTTTAAAGCAAATAAACCCAACGAACTGCACGTGACGTAGGTATATAGTGTTCAGGTTATTCAAACCATAACAACAACACTTCGAACGTGATTTAGTTTAATTTACTTGCGTCGTCCGGTCGTCGGGTTATGTAGAAGCGGAGCCTAATAATTATGCGGAGAAAATATTAGTCTACTCTCTGAAGCTGATCTTGTAGTCTCTTAAAATTCTCTAAAAGCTTTCAGATATTTTTGGAAGAGCATTTCAAAGCTGGAAATCCCTCGTATCGATCAATGTATCTCTATCTAATCTAGTATTCATCTCGGTTCTATATAGACTCGCCTCAATTTTGGTTTAGCTCTCCCGAGTGCCGAGTCTTAGAAATCATGAATTTCATCTTGTGATGATCGTGGATGATTGGAATGGCAGTTATATTTTGTATATGGTTGCTGGGTCAGATTCATAAAATTTGGAGGCTTGTTTTTGGCGGTTATTTAGAGGAATTTGTTGGTGATTGACAGCACAATGGGTTATAGTGGGCATTGTAAAAGGAACAAAAGAAAAAAGACACTAAAGAAACGATGCGTTAAGTTCAGCACGTTTTCGTGCGTCGCGTCGGTATACTTACTAGATATTTGGCACGTAGGTATTTAAGTGTCTCTTTTTTTATAAATATTTATTGCTAATTTAGAAATTTTTTTTAATCAAAATCAAAACGTTTTCATTTGGATTATGTTACATTTTGATTTCTTGTCCGCTGACATTTGTATGTTTTGTGTCCGCTGACATTTTTATGTTTTGTGTGAAATCAACGATATTCACGTAGGCACTTAACTTCAATTGCAACATTTTGTAATACCTTGGAGTATGGTTATTGTTTTGAAGGCCATTTTAATTGTTACGTGATTCCGCGGACACTATATGCAATCCACATCAGCAACACTTTTCCATCTCTTGGAGCAAGGAGCATTGGATGGGAAATGACGTCTAGATATTGTTGACGTTTTACTATTTGTGACGAATAAATTACCTACAAGCGACAACGGAAACTCGTCGTTAAATGCTTTTATTAACAGTGAAACTACAAAATATTTTAAAATTTCTTGGAAAGGTAGGTACACAACTTCCTATTCGCAATTGATATTTTTGATCAAGAACACTGTATCGGTATAAGGCCCAACAGATCTAATTTCAGTTTGGACTTAATCCAAGTGCTTTGCGTTCAAATAAATACCTACCTAATCAAATCACAAATCGCCTGAAACTTTTGACATTTCTCACGATCTTGCAGCTTGCACCAGAAGAATTGTACTAAACTGAGTTTGACAACTTAATGGAACAGTAAGTCTGTAAGTGACAGATTGTAGGTAATACAGATAAAAGACTGCTTTTATAACACCAAATGTGTGCCTTTCTGACCTTACTCCTAGATTAGTTTTGAAATTAGCAAACAATGGAGAATAAACTGAGGAAAAACAGCTGTTTCCAAGTTATATTGAGCGTTGACAAAAAATAAATTGACATATTCATATTACTATGAAACAAACATTTTAGATTTGAGCTGGAGCCACGTACCTCTGAATACCTGTAAGCTAAAATGCTTCGCTTAATTTTAGCTTGGCCAAATTATGGAGAAATAATTGTTAAAGTCAATAAATTTGGTATGGAAAAGAGGAAAAACTCTACACACTCATCTTTGACAGCTTTCCATTATACATTATTAAGTATTTCACTCGTGGAAATTGATTCATAACGGTGATGAGCTTTATTATTTTGAAGCAGTTTGTTGAACTCTAATTGTGTGCCAATATTAGTTGACTTAGCTTTATTTAAAAGATAGTAGAAAAGACGGACCTAAATAATATGTGAATAAATTAAAATCAGCTAGGTTTAACGTCATAAAGAGGAACATTGCCAAGGCTAGTATTTTGAAGTCTTTTTTCCATACCTTATTTTATAATCATTTCAGTTTGTTATCAAACTTGTCTCGGCAAGATAGAACATGCAAATATTATGCTAAATTTGTTGTGACGCACTGCGCAACTTGCCTTCGATTTGAGACATTAATATTTGTCTGAATTCTGGTTTTAGTTTGCAAAAATATAATAATAAATTAAGTAGGTATATATTCTTGTTTTGGTCAAGAGCGTCACATAAAGCCGCATTTTTTCATATCTTAATATATCTTCTCTTTCTGTCAAATGACCTTGAACTTATAAATAGCAAGAAAATGTGTATAGGTATATATTTCAGCTTTTGTTGTCTTAAATGCATCCAATATGTAATCAAACCGTAAATTAAACTAGACAACTGTTATACAAATAATTTCATATTACCTACATATGTATGTATTATTATTATTATTGTCTTTCATAAACAAAAGTCGCTGACAATAATTTCCGTTCAGGCACGGTTACTGAACTTCAATTTAAAAATCCAGTTCCGTCAAAGTCACGCATAAAATTATGAAATTGAAATCAGCCATTTATGTATGTGACTTGACAGTTAATTTTGTTTAAATTTTCCTCCACTTTGAATTTGCTTTTGTTTATATTTCTCGCGAAAACCGAAAAACCTTCCAAATAAAATGGGTATCTACCAATTTTGAATAATAAATACAAAATGATAAATCTGGGAATTACTCGCTTGAGCTGGCTTTATCAATTGACTCATCTAAAAACCAGATGGCTTGCTTATCGTAGTACTGTACCTACCTACATACCTTAAATACCCAAGTGACATTGTTTGACAGTTCCTTTGAGTGAAATCGTTTTCAGTTGACAGATCACAGCTAATTCACACATGTTTGTTTAATAATGGTTTAAATTTTCCATTCCACTTTTCTCAAAGTATATTATTTAAGTCATATAATTCATTGATCACTGATCTGATCCGCCTTCCGGTTAAACTTTTAATTAAGGTACTATGGCACATAACTTAGATATTGTTGATACACAGAATATAACAAATGACTTTACACTCGTGGTGCGGTGCATTGGGACACCGTTATTGCATTTCCTATTCATTAAGTATGACCTTAGTGCGCAACACTATTAAGACTGAAAGAAAACTTGATTCGAATGAGTGGGGATTTTTAATAGACAATGTAATTTTATAAGTTATGAATATTTAATGGGCATTGAATTAATTTCTTCAACCACGCGACAAAATATTTGAGTGATATTGTGTCGAAACTGTCAATTAAATAGTTATGTACAAAATGTTCTTATTGAATTTTTTATTTTGACTGATATTTTTTTAAACTAGTTCGAAGAAGATTAGCCAGTAAAAACAATACAATTGTTAAAAGACATAAATGTGATTCCCTCAAAGCTACATACAAAAATTATTTAATGTAGGTAGGTAAGGTACATATACATAGCTGGAGGTAGCTATAATCGTTTTGGTTGAAGTGATCGACCTAGACGACAAGTTCAATTTAATTGATGGTTGACACAAACTAGAAACCCAGAAAAACGTTGTTAAACATATTTCTTTCAGTTAACAATATATTTGTTGGCGTTACTTGATCTAGCGTCTTCTGACATAAATATGACGTTAGCTTTTCGAGTTCATATAATGGTTTGTTCAAGAAACATAATTCCTTGAAACCTTAACTTATTGATCGTGATTTTTAAGGTGATATTTTAATGTGTTTTCTGGCAATATGAGAAAGCCAAATGTGATGATCTTAACAATTTAAATCTGGTCACTATGCTTCCTCAATAGGTATATATAGAATAGGCTCCATCAGCCTTCATTTGAAAACAAATATCATTCTCTATACGCTGTTTCTTGCCAAGGCCATTGTATATTCATTTTTATAGTAATTTCATGGAACATGTTTTTTTAGTTCTGAACTTCGGCAATGGCGGCGCCAGTTGTCTTATCTAGTTTACATCAAATGTCTTCTACTGTTGTTTTTGCTTCAGATTGCAATCTAGACAAAAACCACTCCTAACTCACCAATCAAGTGTTTGTGAACTTCGTCCATAGATGGCGCACCAAACGTCCCTCTTATTGGGTATACTATAGATTATAAATACAATGCCAAGGCTCAGTTCAGTCTTGCAGTGAAATGTGCAGGTATTATTGGATGTTGATGTGCGGCTTAAAAATGATTCTCTATACTTCCGTGCGTCGCTAATTTTTCGCGAAATTTAAAATAAATCAATCTCTTGGGTTAAAACACATTTTTCAACTTATTTCATGTCTTCGGTAGGTATACAGACAACTATCTCAGGGGTTCTTAAAAATTGAACTTTTTATTTGAGAAAGTGCAGTGAACTTTGATATGACATTATTTCCGAAATGGCATATACGTTTTTTTTTTTTTATAAAAACGAAACCGGCTTTCGGAACTCCCTGCTCCACATATTGTTCAAAACAACGAATTTCAAATGACAGCTGCACAATAATGACATCTTTATTTATCAGACGTTTATGACGTTAAAAATGAGTGCGTTCACACAGAATTATGTGTTCGGTGTGAAAAAGATTAAAATTATTGAAAATATGAATTTAAGAGCGGATTAAGGTTAATTTTATCCCCGGACCATCGTTCGGCAGTAACGGAGCTTAAGACTAATTCTAGAGCCGGAATTTAGAAATAAACAGAACTAGCCAGAAGCGCATATGTATATAAGACACCCAATTCCTCAGCCTCAATAACGTGTCTTAAACCCATTGTAACCAAAATTAGAAAAGTCTTTGAACTTACTTCAAAATTGCAACTACATAATATTGCGAAATACTTCTTAAACCATTAGCAACGATCAATTTTTGGGTGTGTTTTTCTCACTCTACGTCAACAAGAAATAATTTACTTATTTAAAAATATCCAAAGTTCAGTTATTCAGCTTTGCCGTTATTCTTAAACTTTTAACACAATGAAAACAAAAGCCAAAAGAATGCTGTGAAACCACTTTTTTCACTTTATGGCTTTCAAATTTGATTCATTTAAATATATTACCAAAAATAAGTTATTCAACTTAAAAGATGCAAAAATGTGTATAACGGTTTATCGTTTACGGAAGAACCGACATTATTTTTTCATTCATGTTCTTGTCAACTCAGGGGGGCTCGTGTGTATATTGAACTTTGACTTTTTCGTTAAAAAATTTAAACTCATCTCATACAAATACCAGCAGCAAAATTAAAAGCTTTTGGTTGGTGTTTGATGGTGATTCATTTGAGTTGGGACTCCCCAATATTTATACTTCTTGGAACTCGAAAAAAGTACTTGAATATGCCCAGTGCCAGTGTCCAATTCAAAGAAGAGGTGCTATTATTCAAAAACAAAAATCCCATTTTTGCATTCACAACTTAATTAGAGTCTCGTTGGCAATGAGCCGTCCCGTGAAGGAGGAACAACGACTCTTCTTTTTTGCTGATTAATCGATGTGATAATTATTTACTTCAATTCACATCTAATCAAGGTTTCTTCACACGTTCTTTTTGTCTTGTCAAAGCAGCACTTGATTGCAAACTTAAAATTCAAGAAGAAAAAAAAAAACGACCATAAAACTGCGATGCACTTCAAACAAATCTTAAACCAAAAACCGAACAATAGCATTCAGCATTCTGTACAGTTATTGTGAGTTTATTTTTAATTCAATAAAAACCAAGCCACAAATCGATGATGTACACAATCCAGAAGAACTTAAAGCCATCCAATGATCGATTGACGGTGGTAACCTGTTCAAGGAATTCTTCGATCAGTCCTGCATTCCAATAGAAGAAGGAACCCGTCACAATTGGTTAAAATGATGAAATTCCAGCGGAAGACCATATTAATCTAGAAAATGGGGACTTTGACGCTACGTGAAGTTTGGAATTTCGCAACAATATTTAAATTTGGATAAGTAGCTTCCAATATCCAGCTGGTGCATGCCTACTAATTTGTATTCACAGCAATTTACAGGGAAAGTGTGTTAAAATGCCGACGGCAACACGCTTTACAGTGGGCCAAATGAAGGAAAGTTTAAGGTCTGTGTTATTCACTTTAGAAATTAAATAATAATTTTAAATCGATGTGACATCACAAAATACCAAGAACTCATGTCATATCTTGTATTCCGATTCCGAGTGTCAGGAAAGCAAGTAAATGTCAGTTAATCCGGACGACAGCATTCTAATTTAGCGCTTAGCTCCCTTTTGCGGATTCGATTTTCTGTTGTTTGAATCTCTTTACTTTTTTTTAACCACCAATTTGAACAGTTTCTTTTTAATTAGTTTTCTTATCACTTTAGTTTAGTTTATAAAACGTTTTCTGCAAAAACTGGTCAAATTTGTTTAAAATTGATTTTGTCCTATTCAAAAAGTATGTCTTCCCACTGTTTCCTGAGGTTGTAGGTTCATTTATTGATGTTTGTTTCATGATATGACAAGTTTTTGAGTCAATTTAACATTTTTGTTGGCTTTCAAGTTTCAGACGACGTCGTCTTAGAGTCCAAAGTCTATATACATATATGCCTTTAGGCTCGCGACAGGTGAATGAGTCGGCGATTTATTTAAGCTCTTTTCTTTTTGACCGAAGAATCTGATTGTAAAATGATTAAATAAGTTGGTGGGTACCTTTATTATTAAATGTCAAGTCATCTTAGAGGTATTCAAAAAAATATTTTTAAATATTTAGTGGTCGGCGACAACCGACAAGTTTAAAATTAAATGTTTGAGGGAAATGCGTTTTGTAAAGGAAATAGCACAAAGTATAGAATTTGAATAGCTATTCGCTAACTTATTGTATAATTGATATACTATTGACGTATTCGTCGTGACATGGCTCTGTTTTTTTTCATTAAAGTTCTGCCTTAAGATTCTTTTATTTAAAATGGCACCCGGAGAGTTTCGGTAAATTTCACAAAATTTGAGAAAGAAAGAGACCCGTAATCAAATTATGATTGACACATATAACAATTAGTAGTTCCGAATCAACTTTTCTATGCGACCAACCACTAACACATGGAAACGTTATATTGATTCGGAATGCTTGTAAAAACTTTTTCAATAAAACTTGCCGCTTGCTGTACGTAATCGAATCGTGTGTGGCCCGGAGGCTTATAAATTTAAAGATTTATGATCGTCTTTCCTTAGCCTCTATGTTTGTTTAAATATTTATTGGTCCATAAATACCCATCGTCTATATATAGCATCGACTATGGAATTAAAATGTTCTTCTTAAAATACAACCACCAGAAGAGGGGGCTGATTAATTCACGACTATTTGCTTTAAACGATAAAACTTCCTTAAAACAGCTCTCAAGTCCGCACAACCTCTCATTAGCCAATGATTTACTTCAGCTCTGTTCTTAAGCCACTGTGGTTTCTGATTCACAAACATACTATTTTGCGCATATACTTGAACCATCTTCAAAATTAACTACAAAAAAGAGACTCCATTTAACATGCGACTTACTTCACATGCACAAGGAGGCGTCAAGGTACCTACTAATTAATTACATTTGATATTTTATATCAATGTCCAATGTCGTCTGGGTCCAGGTTAAATAAAACACGATCATAGTGCTGCATCTTGTTGAAGCACGAGAATAAACATTGTAATCTTCATGCCCTATGGCAAAAACCAGTCTCGTGGCGCTAAGGAAGATTACTATAGAGACTCGTTCCTTCCACCCATGCAAAAGCCATTGTCTTCGCTCTGAGATAAAACTTGGGATTAACGTGCACTTTAGCTGCTTCCAAGTAGAGTCATTTTTATTATTGAAGCCATTTTGCATTACCGCATAACAGTAATAAAAATAGAATTACTAAACAAAACCACGACCGATGCGATGTGTATAATGACCAAGCACCTTAGGAAGGTCAACCAGTAATCCGAAATGAAATCCTTCGTTTGCTATAAAAGACTCTAGGGAGTGCCTTTGAGACATCAGTTGATCGCAAACCAAGTATACCTCAACACAAGAAATGGAGAGTTGGATTTTTATCTGGATCTTTGGAGCTATAGTAGGAGTTTATTCCGATACAATTGTCTATCCTGGAAAATCAGCATTACTGTCATATAGTCCGGCAAGAGGGGAGTTTCCCGTGCAAAGCCTCTTTGGCCGAGGCTATTTTAGTTATATAGACAACCATGGAATCGCGAGGACTGTCAGTTTGGAACCAAATCCTCTTTTAGGTGTTCGAGTGAGTGATAATGGACAACTTCCAGCTGATTTTGGAAGTAATATTGCTTTAAGAAGGGATCAAGTTTTGAACAATATTCAGAAAGGAGATCGTCTGAAGCCTATAAAGGAGTTCGATGAAAAACCATTCCAAGACAAGCTGGATGATAAAGAAATAATTTTCTTTAATGCATCACCATTAGATAGCTCGACAACCAAACTTATCGGAGGTCAAGAGCAAATCAGCATGGATCAACAGTTGCATCAACAAATATTGTCAGTGTCGATTCCAAGTAACAATCCATCTGGATCCCAGGCTGGTAGCGCGAATTGGCCAGCGCAAAATACACCGCTTATGTTTTTTAACAATCCACCACCTCCGAAACCTGCAGTTCAGGGTATTTTCAATCCAGGCAATCCTTTCTTGAACCAACAACAAGGATTTGCTATTCAAAATCCCAGCTTTGGCGGAGTTCAACAAAATATATCACCACTCCCGGGTCAAATACTGTTTTATCCAAACGCTCCCATTAACTCCGGATCTAGTCCAGTAACTGCAGTTCCACAAACTTCCGGTGGTCAATTTTTACTCTTCCCATCGGTACCTAACACCTCGGATGGAAAAGCTCCTACTTCCAGTCCAATACCAGCAGTTGCCTCTCATGCAATCTCACCAGCTTCTGGAGGAGTTTTTCCCGCTTCGAGCCAACTGCCATTAGTTGGAGCAATTACTCCACAAACTCCTCCCAGCCAATCGCCATCACAATCAGCAACCAGCTCTGAAATAACTTCTTCCCAGCTACTACCCAACCAAGTTGCCTCATACCCATCAGCACCAACGAATTCTGCGACTAATACAGCACAAAACAATCCACAAGAAATAGCACCCACTCCAATTCTTTCCCCATCAGGAGCTGGACTTCCTATTCCAACAACTATCCCAGGGAATATATATCTTCCAGCATCTACATTTCCAAGTGCAGTGCCACAGCAGCAGGTATTCATGTTCCAGCCAGGAAATCCATTCCTTTCTTTGAACAATAATAAAGACAAACCACCAATTTCATGGCCTATACCCGTATCCACAACATCCGCTCCGGTAATCAACTCTGACCACAAGAATCCATTTCTTCCAAATCTCCAACGAACTGATCTTAAATCGGAGATTCCAGCAATTCAGTCAGAAATTCAGCCAAGCTCAGTCAAACCAAATCCTCAACTTGAAGATCTAATCTCTTCACCAACAGTTTGTGATCATGATTCAATAGCAACTACAGTCCCAGAAAAAATAAAAGATACCCCCGAAGTGGAGCAAGCCAAACGTGAGCACTTTCGGGCTCATGAGTTGGCCTTAGCGCAGTTAGCACAAGCTCAACAAAACAATGATAACAATAATTATCAAGATAGTGATTCATCTATGCCAGTGGCATCAGCTTCTGAAAATTCTCCACTTTATTTGACAGCTAATTCACCATTGGATCAAGCCGTCACATCCGGATCAACAATGGCTTTTGAGCAAACAAAACTTACTGCTGTTGAATCAGATGCCGCACTTCAAGCTCTTCCGGTACCGGTATGATTAAGTATGTATACCTATGTACCTAGACTTTTTTTTCCTAATAAATTAAAATTCAATTTGTTTTAAAAACGCAAACAATACACTTGTCATCCATGTTAAAGAACATTGTGTTGTTATAAGTGACGGACGGTCAATGTCAACGAACTGTCAAAACTTTTTTAAGTCAACCATGGGAATTTTCTGTTTTAATCGATTGTGGAATAAACATACATAATGTGGTTTTAATAAATGTAATCAAAAGTTTTGATCTAATCGAAAGAAGTATGAAAAAAAAAACATCTGGCTTTTGACACATCACGTGAATACATTCGAGTATAGTCGTTTACTCACGTTTTGACTGTTAGTCGAGGTGTCAATGTAACAAAGTGTGATTAGATTAGATTATGTAAATGTATACAAAATTATCCGGGGAAGAGTACAGTTACATATGTATGTAGTTTTCCAATTTCTTCGTTTTGTGAATAAACAAATTTATGTTGGGGCGTTTTACAGCAATTTACATTCTTATAGGGTTTTCACATCGAGCCGAAAACACGGGTTTCAGCTAAAAAAGTTTACGAAAACCTGAAAATCATTCACACCGGACTTTTTAAGTTTTCGTTTGACATTTCACTTCATTTTTACAACTGACTATCAAATTTTGAAATGAAAATATTTTCGGCTGCTATGATTGATTTTTTTTTTTTTTTGACATGTATGCGCTTTTTAGGTATGTTTGGAAAGAATCACAACAAACTTAGGTGTGTTTGCTTTGTATTCCAACAAGTTTTCGACAGGTTTTATATAAAAACTAAGTTGTTTTCGAAAACTTGTGTTTAGCAAAAATGTATGGTAAAACTTGTGTTTTCGTTCAGGTTTTGGGGGGGTTTCAACGAAAACCGTGTTTTCAGCTCGGTGTGAAAACCCTATTAGATGACAGTAACTCGTAAAAAAATTTGGGTTGTTTTACACTTTACAGTATCGATAAAAGAAGAATTCATGATTACGATGCAGTAGCAGTACTCGTACATATGTCTCAAATAATAGCTTTGTTTGTTGAACTTTACCCCAGGGTCGCCCCAGGTTTTCTTGATAACTCCAAAAGTTGTCAAAAAAACTTGGGTTTTTCCGTTCTCAAAAAACGCATTAGGGCAGCTGATTGTATATTTTTCACAACGCACAAAATCAAAAGTTTCCATTTTCATCAAAATAAATGCATTCACTTGCATTTCTTTTACTTTTTTTTTCGAAAAAAAGATATGAAAAATCAAATACAGAAGAAAAATACACAAGAAATACTTGACAGCAAAAGTCACTTCTACAGCTGATTCGTTACCTCAACTCGCCCCAGCTAAATACCAAGATCGACTTCAGGGTGACCCCAGATTTAAAATAAAGTGCACGACTGGGTCGTACGAACTTGCTCTAATGTGTTAAAATAGTCTTGGGTGCTTGAGATTTTGGGAAAAAAGCGTTGAAAAAATCATATGAAATTTTATAAATCACTTAAAAATCAATACCTACACCGTTTTTTGGAGAAAATGAAGTAAGCCATCAGGTTTCTTTTACGTTTTTGAATTTTTACGAAAAAAATTTTGTAAATCGTTGGACCAGTTTTTTCAAAAATTTCGAAAATATATTCCAAATTTTTTTTGAGTATGCCAACTAGCAGTTTGTAGTTTTCATCAGAAAAATAAAATTAAAAAATTATAGATTAAACCGTTTTTGGAAAAAACTAAAATTAAAAAAAAATTTTGAAACTTTTTTAAAAAACTCAAAAAAACTTTTTTTGAAAAATTTTCGAAATTATATTATTTCTTTTATAAGAGGGCTTCTACATTAAAAGTTTCATCGAAATCCGTCAAGTGGCTTACGAGAAAATCGGATTTAAAAAAACCGGTCCTATGGGAGGTACCGTTATAAGACTTTTCCCGAAAAATCTATTCCAACCAAAACATAAAGTTTGCACAAAAAACACAATTCAGAAAGTTTTATCAAAATCGTAGGAGCCGTTTTTGAGAAAAATTAATTTTTCACAAAAAATCGTATGGCAGGTACCTTTAGTTTTAGAGCTAGAATGCTAATTCCAAAAACCTCTCTGTAGGACGTCATAATAATACTATGTACCAAGTTTGAAGCAAATCGGTCCAGCCGTTTAGGCTGTAGGTAACTATACAGACAGACAGACACACGGACAGACAGACAGACAGACAGACAGACAAACAGACAGACAGAATTGTCGGACCCACTTTTTTTGACTTCTCTATCATCGTAATGTCATGTTTGATTGTTAGAATTTTTTTTTTTTTTTTACGAATGCATAACTTGCCTTATAGTACCTATAATCGCAAGTAAAAACAGAGAATTGTGTCTTGAGAGCGAGTTGAGGTATTTCAAAAAACGAGTTGTGGCGACCCCAGGGTGACTTCAGTGCTCAACGAACAAAGCTAACATCTAAAATTCTATGAGACAAACGAGGTACTGTTATATTATTTAGCAATTTTTGTTTTTCAAGGTACGATTTTTTCAAGTTTTCTTATTTACTCATTTAACCAAAAATGTTGCCAGTTGTGACATTAATCCAGCAAGAAACTTAATTTTCAAAGGCGTTCCTAGGATATGAGCAAAGAGGTTATGCTGCACTTTTTTAAATATAATAATAAAGGGTGTTTTTTTAGATGTGTGTTTTTCAATCTGGCAATACTTTTTCCATAGTTGGTTTTTTTGACAGTTGTCACTTGATTTATGATCAGTTTGGTTTGCCATTTCAAAATTAATAGACTTATACTCAGGAACGTAGCCAGAGGGGGGGCTAGAGGGGCTCAAGAAAATATTTGAATTAAGTTCACCTAATTTTTATATTTTGTTTATTTCAATATAAATATAAACATTTATTAAAGTAGCATGTATTCAGAACAATATATAAGTAGTGAGGCACTAGTAAATGAATTTGCGTAGTTGATATTAAGCTCTTTTGTTTATATAAAATCGTAAATAACATTGTGTGATGTCTTGATCACGGACCAAGAAGATACAGACCGCCAACTCACCATATGGTCTCTCTTTTTGCCTACAAGCTAAAAATCAGCTGATATGCCATTTATTTTGAGAGTGTGACGCTCTCTCTTGCTTTTAAAACCCATTTAGCAAACACACCTAAAAAATAAATGGCATACGCAGGTATAGTTGCCATTACAAAATGCACAGAGAGAGATGTACACGTATTCACAGACAGGAAAAAATATTTCGAGGGTGTTTCAGGCAAGGGGAGTACGAGTTGGCGGTCTGTGTATGGTCTGTGGTCTTGATTTTGATAGATGCACGTATACTTAATAAACGTATTCTTGGAAAAAAATTGTGTGGTTTTATGAAACCACGATGCAAGTGAAACTTTTTTTTCGGATCATTGATATTTCGCTCTATTCTTGGTTTTTTCCTTGTTTACCAGTTTATTTGACTCACTAGCTGTATCGTTGTCCATCATGATCAACTATCAAGTAAATATTGTTACATTAATATAATGATCAAGGCACACACATACCGCAGAGCACGTGAACGAATGAATGAAGATACATGCTACACGGTCAGCTGATGTGAGCCATCTGCACCGCCATATTGCGACAATTTGGGGTGATGGAAAATGTTTCACTTTAAAAAAAAAAAAAAAATACAACCAAAAATTAAACATTCGATATAGATTTTCCCAAGCCGTTTTCTTCACACGTCGCAGAGCAAGCAATTATTTACCATCAACTTGTCTTAAATTTTACAATACTGATATACAATGGGAAAATGAATGTAAATACTTGGGTTTAACTTTAGATAAGAAGTTGACTTTTCAAAATCATACCGCAGTTACTATCAAAAAAATTAATATGTATATTAGAATACTGTATCCATTTATAAACCAAAATTCAAAACTTAGTACTGCAAACAAACTTATATTGTTTAAAACAATATTCCAACCTATCATATTAAATGGAGTACCTGTATGGTATGATTGTGCGGACTGTCATAAAAATAAACTACAAATTATGCAAAACAAAATACTTAAAATTATATTAAAATTACCTAACCGTTTTCCCACATTAAGATTACATGAAAGAGCTAATGTCAACCTTGTTGCGACGCTAGCTACAAAATATGCATCAGATTTTATGTATAAATGCCAATTCTCGGACAATAGTCTAATTCAAGAACTGAGTGCAATTTAGACATTAAGTATTACATAAGGGTTTTATTTTGTAGAATTTTCCCTTAATTTAATATTATATAACCTCACACTTTTTCTTTATTGCATAAAAACAAATTGAAGCTGAAAAGAACAAAATGTTAAGTTCGAAAACTCTTAAGTATATTATTTTAATGCAAAACTTCTCTTGATCTACAATAAAAATACTATTTCTACTACAATATAGATTTTTAAAATGTTAGTAATACTTCTTCGAAATTGGACAAGCCCCTCCCGAAACAAAATCCTGGCTACGGGCCTGCTTATACTACTGAACAACGTTTGCAAATCGTGCAAAATTTATTACGAAAATAATGGTTCGGTTCGCGCGACACATCGCGCACTGTGTTAAATATTCGGTCGACATGATCCGAAATCATTTTTAAAACATAATGGCTAACCATTAACTTTATAACAAAGCTAAATTCTTGGCCATAACATTGAATTATATGCGTTTTATTTCTTCTTGAACCACACGTCTAACAAAAAAACACCCTTTACAAGCAAAAGTGGAAGTCCTACAATAGAAACATTTTTGAAAAAAGTTTTGCAAAAGTAAACTGCAGTTCATATTTAGTATTGGATATCTTTATTTGATTTATATTTTTATGGTTGAGTTGTTAATTTACCCTACTCTCTCTACCGATGCACGCTTTTACAACAAAGTGCTGTTTCGTTTTGTTCCCATATATGACACTTGAGGCGCTAATTTGGAACCGAAGTGAAAATGGCTCCTGACAGTCCATACTTGTTTTGTCCATTACTGGGGCTTTTTGGGTCTCTTCTTGTCTTCTCGTCTCGGTACTCGGCTGTAGTTATCCGTGGTTTATCCTCTATACTACTATCTTTAACGCTATCTTCTATACAAAATATTATTAATTGAATTCTCAAATCACTGCTGGGTTTAACAAACTTCTTAAATCTTGATAAAACTTTTTAGTTTGATTTTCTGATATTTATGTGCATGTAACCAAACTGTTGTTTATTTTTATTTGATTTTTGAGAACTGATAATTTGTAAGTTAAACTATAACGCAATAAGCTGTAGGTACCTACTTGTGAATAAACGTATATCCTTACCTTAAAAATATGATTAAAATGTTAACAATCATTTATTTGTATGAACGTGTCAATTTTTTGAAGCAGATAACTAAACAAAATGAAGATTACAGAGCATGATGAAGATTCGATTGGACATTTGTTTAGGGTCAAGGAGGTATAATTGTGAACAGGGGTAATTAAATAATAAACAGACTCAATCCTGTGAATATGTTAGTTGCATTTTATCGTTGGTGGGAATGGTTTATTTTTGTTTGTGATTTCAAGTTTTTTGGTGTAAGTGATCAAAGTAAGTACCTAACTGTTTTATTTAAAATTGTTTTTTTTAATTCTTTGTAACAAATTATAAAAGTTATTGGCTGTTTACAATCACCCCATTCTTTTAACATCATGGGTAGAGGTGAACACCGAAATAGGGTAAAAGTAAACACTTTGGGGTAATTGTAAACATGCTTTTGAAATGAACTAAGCGTTGATCTAATATAGTTTTAATTCAAAAAAGATGCCACGTAATTATCAACGAAAAAGAGCACCTCCATCTTATACAACAGAAGATTTATTAAGGGCAGTGGAAGACGTCAACAACAAAAAAAAGTCATACCGCCAAGCCGAAAAAGCATACAAAGTCCCAAAGGCGGTTATTTTTAATCGCATTGGTGGTAGAAAAAATAATCTTGCCGTTGTATCACGAGGAAAAAAGCCTGCACTATCGTCGAATGTGGAAGACACCATCGCAAGGTGCCTTATTTCAAGATCTCAGGCAGGTTACCCTTGCGATAAGGAGGAACTACTTAATTTAGTGGGTACCTACGTGAAAACAAAAAACTTAGCTACCCCTTTTAATAGTGGAAAACCAGGATATGATTGGTACCGTAGTTTTATGTCAAGACATCCACATCTCTCACTTAAAAAACCAGAACACTTGCGAAAAGCGCGCCGAGATGCTCGAAAAGCTGACATAATATTTGATTTTTATCAAAAACTTAACAAAATTTACGATGACTTTGATTTGCTTAGCCCCGACAAAGCAGCTTTTATTTTGAACGCGGATGAAAGAGGTTTCGGAAGTGATCCAAGTCACTTGAAAGCCATCGGTGAAAAAGGTGTACCCTTAAGCCGTGTTTCTGGTGGTTCTGGCAGAGAATCAACAATTGTCTTGGCTTGTGTATCTGCTAGTGGAGATAAGCTACCACCACTAATTGTTTTCAAAGGCGGTGCTGTCAAGGCACGATGGACTTCAACAGATTGTTTCCCAGGAACTCTTTTTGCTGCTTCAAAGAAAGGACGGATGGAAGAGCCTCAGTTTTATCATTGGATTACAAATGGACTTATTCCTCACCTTAAAAAAGTTCGCATTGAAAAATGCACTTCGGACCAAACTGCCGTTCTTTTGTACGATGGTGACTCTAGCCACATCAGTGTTAGAATTGTTGAAGAAGCTGTTAAAAATAATATTCAACTAATTCGTTTCCCAAGTGATTTAACAGACGAATTACAACCACTCGACAAATGTGTTTTTGGTCGAATCAAAACAGCGTGGGACAAATCTCTTGTGAATTATGGCAAAAAGATGATGGGACAAAAAAGTTGCCGGATTCCTAAAAACGAATTTTCTGCACATCTGAAACCGATTTGGGAAAATAACCTTACGTCGGAAAACATTATATCAGGATTTAAAACCACAGGAATTTTCCCATTTGATCCGACCAAATTCTCTGCTTTCAGCGTAAAGGAGCAAGCTATTTACAACGAGCTATGCAAAGTCTGGCCAACTTGTTCTGTTTCAGAAAATGTAACCACATCTATTGCAGAACTTCAACAAGAATCCACACCGTCATTTCCACTTAACTTTGTAGAAGCTATGAGACAAATACCAGAACATGCAACCACATCTATTGCAGTGTCTGAACAAGAACCAACACCGTCATTTCCACTTGACTTTGTAGAAGCTATGAGAGAAATACCAGAACATGCAACCACATTTATTGCAGAGCCTCAACAAGAACCAACACCATCCTTTCCACTTGACTTTGTAGAAGCTATGAGACGGGTAACAAATATTTCTAAAACGTGTCTCAGTCCTCCTGTTCCTCCGGAAGGTAAAAAACCCTTAGCTGATCGATGTTCTAATTTGTCTACTTTTTTGTGACTATAGGTACTTCCCAAACTTTCGAGTATACCAGAATGGAAAGTACAGCGCAGACTGAATTACCATTTCCTCCACAATCTATGATATCAACTCCCCAAGGTAAATTATTAATCAAGCATTTACCTTTTAACTTATCTGCTTAAATTTATTTATATTTTTATTTGAATTTGGTTTCTTTTTAAAGAAGTTTTGGAAAATATCTTCGGTTTACAAAATTCGTCTCCGTCGTCTATAACTAAGCCAGAAATTCCAAAGAAGGTAGTTTCACGCTTGAAGCAAATGGAATACGGAGAAGTTCTAACCACGGATGAAGTGCTTACCCGTTTAAAAAAAGCTGACGAGCTCAAAGCTGAAAAGCTGTCAAAAAAACGTCCTAAAAAAGAAAAACCTGTGGTTCAGGAGAAAATAAAAAGTTCAAAAACAAAAAAAATAAAGACCAGGAAGACAAATGTGAGTTCATCTTCACATGAAGACAATAAGTCTATACCAAAATTTGAATCCGTGTGGAATGTAAGGGTAGAACGTGCTACGACGTTTAAGTACGTTTGTAAGAATCGCAAGGTCCTGGAGGAAGAAGAAGAGGTCGAAGTTGAGACTATGAGTAATGGTTCCCTAAAATCAATTCTTCAAGTTATCGAAAGCGACAAAAGCTTTGTTTCTTTTAACCAAGATCTTGGTTTATTGCCGGATCCACTAAGAACTGATGTTGAATGAAAGATTAATGTACTCGTAGAGATCAACGCAAAAGTTTCAGTTTTTGAAAATGTTAAGTTTAATGTATAATTTTTTTTTTAAATTTCTTAGTTAGAAATGAATAATTTCATTATAAATTATTACTTTGTCAGGTAAAACATTGAAATAAAGAGTGTTTTCTAAGACGTGTGGTTTTCAATCTGGCAATACTTTTTTCGGAGTTGGTGTTTTTGACAGCTGTCACTTGATTTATGCTCAGTTTGGTTTGCCATTTCATATTAAATAGACTTATACTCCTGAAAAACGTTAGCAAATTGTGCAAATGTATTTTCGCGCGACGCAACGAATCAATCAATTTATTGAAATAAACTTTTGGTGAGTGCATTATCTCGAGTTGTGGCCCTGTGGCGAGGCCTCCAAGATCGTGCGATTTAAAACCGCTGGACTATTTTTTGTCGGGTTATGTGAAGTCGCTTGGTCTACGCAGATAAGCCTCGGCGCGTTATTGCTGACATACGGCCCCAATTCCTGCAAAAGGTGGTCGAAAATTGGGCAAACCCTTATCTTTATAATAAAGCTAAATTCTTGGCCATAGTGTTAAATTATATGCGTTTTAATTCTTCTTGAAAACCACACGTCTTAAAAAGCACCCTTTATTATGTAAGAGTGCCTTAAGAGAGGATTCGGATTCCAAATCCAGAAGGAAAAAATCTCTTCCCAGAATCGTCGGAAAATCTGGGCCAACAGAATAGATTATAGAAAAGCTTCCGAATGATCCTTGAAGAATGAAGATTCTTTTTTCCATGTTAAAGCAGCATTTAAATAAATGAGAAACATTTTTTTTTCAAAAGATAATCTTCTTTTGATCTTAAAAATTCTTAAACCAGACGGACTTGATAATAATTTATTTAAAAAACCTAACGAGCTGTGACTTGCACTTTCATTTCATTTGATTAAAATAAAATGTTCTATTTAAAGTGTATGAAGACTTAATGTATTTTCTTTTTAACCCTGACGTTACACATGCCAGCTACTGGCAAGCAAGTTACTACATGTATTAAAATTTTTAGATGCCTATCTTTGTTCCAGTTGGCTGGAATTTTGTATGTGTGAGTTTAAAATGTGAGTGTATTGCAACTGTCTTGCCAGTAGCTGGCATGTGTGGCATCCGGGTAAGGCAATTTTTGCTTGACCTAGCAACTATTATCTTCTTGATTTTCCAATTTATAATTTATAGTGTCTTTTTGGTTCAAAAGACTCTTCAAAAGCTTTCACTAATACATGCCTAATTATCACTTATTTACTATCTGTCATGTTAAGTCAACAATGGTTGCTGGGGATCGGATGGCGCCCTAGATTAAATTTTGTTGCTGTAACTGCCGTCGGTCGGCGTCGCGTCGGTTGTCGTGTAGTGACATTAACATCTATAAACGTTTTGCTTAATGTCAACCTTATCTTTGAGTTTTGTTATCTTTTTGCTGAAACCAAGATTAAACTGATTTTGTTCTTTTAGCAAACACAACTTTCAATTTAGTTCAAGTGTAAGTACAACTACCTATGTACATGTATGTATGTATGTACATATGTTTGTAAATTATAATTCAAGATTAAAATAAATGGTATTTCTGAAGTCAAAGGTTGATTCCGGTTTGGGTTTTTCTAATTAAAAAAGTAAAACACTGAGGCACACTTACGGAAGAATGATTGACATTGTATACAATGTTTAATCTGCAAACTACCTCATTTTTGTTCAAAAGTCCAAATACTTTATATTTTTTGATTGTTGACGTTTATATCTCAATCATGAAAGATGCAATCGAGAGTAGTTGTATTGTTTGTCCTTGTATACGCATATAGGTATACATAGAAGATTCCAATTTGATGATAATATTCATAAAAAAGGAATTTTAAATCTAAATCAAAGTGACATTTAAAAAAAAAAATACAAAATGGAGATATCAACAGGGTTAATGCACATGCGACTTTTCAATATTTGGTGTCACCTGTCATTAACATTAGCATTCGACAAGAGTATTAGCGATGAATCGGTTATTTTATTCAAATTATGGAGTTGATAATTGACGACTATTTAAAATTCAAAAGCGATACCTGGTGGCAAAACAAATTACCCTAATACGTGTTAATATGGATAAGTGTACTACGTCCTAAAGAATAAATGTTAGAGCTTCCATGTAGAAGTTTGGATTAATTTAAATAAAAATAAATTAAAATTAAATTCCCAGGGCACATACTAGGTTCATCTAGCGTCAGTTCCCTCAGAAGTTTTCTATGAACAAGATGTCTCTTTTTGGGAAAGTGTACTAAGTGGATTTTCCTGGGTAAAATTTCCTCGTAACTGTCACATAGAGTAGTATGTAGTATGTCACATAGAGCTTCTTCAATGTTCCCATTGGTCAATATAGAAATGTTATCAGCAAAACCAAAATTTCTTCAGTTGTCAACAGAATAGGGAATCGGCAGTCAATTTGACAATTGATTGATTGAATCTGCACTCCAGGTGGCGCGTATTTTCTTTGAAACTTCTTGAAATAGAATTTTTAATATCTTTTTTCCATTTACACATTTATAAAACTGCCTTAAATTATCCATTGTGTCCCCAAAGAACCTTACTATGCCACGGACACTTATCGTGACAGTTCACATCAAATGAATATTAATCAACTCAAATGTCAAATAAAAACGTTAGGTACCTACTGAATATGCTTATCTTATTGGAAAGATAAAAATGGTCATATTATTATCTGGCAGTATATGGGCAGGTGGCGCGAGACACTTTGCATTGAATTGCAACAAATTTCATAAACTTTCTGATGCAATAGGTCATACAATTGGCTGGTTGTGTTTTCGTCATTTGTTTGCATCATATAATCTCTAACTGATAAAATAGGGGGTTTCCTTTCAAGGACATGATAACTAACTAATAGATGATTAATGATATGCCTCAATTACAGACATATCTAGGTCATTGACATTGAAAAGGTACTACTCAATACAAAAATAGAAACAACATTTTATAAATAGTTAGTAAAATATAAATCTAGGTTACAAGGATCTTGATGAAGCTTGCTGTTGGGGATTGTTTTTTTTTCTTAGCGAAATGTAAGTGATGTTAAAAACACAGCTCCCCTACATCAAGGAAATTTAATTCAGGAACAAAAAGTCATTAATCAGGGTTCTATAATGGTCTCCATTGATTGTATTCTTTAGCTGTCAACGGTTTTGAAGAAGTAAAAACAAAGGATTAAACCAGCCGATAAACCACACCAAACTGTCATTTTTTATGGATGATAACGGCGGGCGAATCAACAATGGCTAAAGGATTATCTACACTCTAAATGTCACAGTTCTTCTTATTGACGTAGCCATTCAACTAAAAATGAGCTTCATCGCTGAACGAAATTTCTCTGTGAAAATCGGGATTAACAGAACCGTGTTTTTCGCAATAAATCTGCACAATTTGCGTCAGTTGGTTCATGATAAAATGGAATATCAAACTAAAGAAACATCACATGGCAGATGACAAAATGGCTGTCAACAAAAACAGTGCTGTCAACCTAAAACTCTATACTTCTAAAAAAACACAGTTTAAATACGCAAAACTATTAAACTTTTGCCAACATTATTAAACATTCCAAACTTTTATCAAATAATTATAGTTCAAACGCATGCCAAGCACCTAAACAAACAATACTTTCCCATTAACATTACATTACATTACATTACCAGACGGAAATCTGAGAATTTCAATTTCATTGATAAGACTTTTACACTTGCACCAATCGTCACCGTCCGTCGTCGCCCCGTTCGCGTGTGCGGGAATTCCACTTAAATTGTGGCGCAAAATTGCACAACGAGACATCAGTGCAAACTTTCCCGCGCATTAGATAATAAAATTTAATTGAAATAGAGTGCGTTCTTGAAATGTTCTGTAAGTTCACCATCACAGATAGTGTTAGATAATTGGAAAGTAATTTGAAATCTATAAATATCTTATGGCAAAAAAAACTCTGCAATTATGTATCTATTAGTTTAGGATTTCTATGACTGCGGCGCAATAACGGTAAGTGATCACTTAGATATTGGCGAATAATTTATTGATAATTTTCCACCGACCAAAGTTCTTTGATGCCCTCTTTCGCTGGGCTTTTTATCATTGTGAAGCATTGAAGGTGGATAGATAAGGAAAACTACCTACATTATTTGTTTGCTAAGTTTAATTGCATGCTTCCGTTTATTGTAGATCGAAGTGGTAAACTGTAGATTAAAAAGAATCTTTAATTATTTAAAATCCAATCCACAAAAGCACTCTATTGGAATACATTATATCACATTAAAATGTCTATAAAAATGTTGGGTATCTCTGATTTTCTTTCATAAACGCATCAATTCGTTGAATTTTAATATCTTTGAACTTTCGTTTTATGCATTTTTGGATCGAAAATCTGGTGTCAAAATGATTAGTGACTTGCGTCTCCTATCGATTAATATAAAAATTTATAAATCTTGTGGCTTTATTTATTTCCAATCTTATTGGAAAAGCGTTAGTGTAATTTTTCTTGCCAGTCTAATCAACGTTTTTGAAATTTTGTATCTCATCAAAAATTGGGGAGATGTTGAAACTCTAATTTTGAATTCATTCATGACAGCAATACTTTTTAACTCAATTTTTCGCATTGTATCGGTTTTGCTGAATCAAAAGAAGTTTGTGAAGTTCGTTGAAGATATTGGAGATTGGTTCCAAGAAGCTAAGGTAGGTAAGTCAGGCGGATTTCTACTCCAAGTTAATGAATTTATGCTTTTTCTTAGAACCGAAATGATACTGCAGCGCTAAAAGTTTACAATGCAGTCGCTGTTAAAGCCGATACATTTTCAAAATTTGGCCTGGCTTTGGGGAGTATTGGTGGGATTATGACATTTGTTGTACCACTTTTGGTAAACTCGAGAGGTAAGAAGCGGTGTTTCGATGTGTACCTATAATTCAGGCTCTTAGCAAAGTTTTTTGTGTTTCCAGCACTTCCTCACCGAGTTTTAATACCAGGTATTGACGTTCAAAAAAGTCCATATTTTGAAATTATGTTTGGTATTGAAGTTTTTTTCGTGATACCATTTATAATTGTCACTTACATTCCATATTCGAACTTGTTCATCAACTATCTAATGTTCGGTATTGGAATCCTTCAAGTTTTACGGAATAAACTGGAAAATGTAATTGATTCTTCAAAAACTGCTCTAGAAATTGATCGTGACTTGGAGTTTTGTATCCGTTATCATAATAAAATAATAAGGTAGGTATGGCATATAATGGGATCCTTCCCTATATCATCAACGTTTATTTTAGTTTTAGTAATACCTTGAGTGCTATGCTGTCATTGTCGAATCTAATTGAGTTCCTTATATTCAGTTTAATGCTTTGTGTTTTGCTGTTCTTCATTCTAATGGTGAGTTTGGGTTTTTGAAATCATTTTTTTTTTGGGGATAGATTTGTATCTTTTGAGTGCAATACAACATATAGGTTGACAACTATATGCTCCAAGTTAATGCAGCTATATATATTGGAAGCATAATCTATGTCGTCTTGATCTCGTACTGGCATGCCAATGAATTTTCATATGAGGCAAGCTATTTGTTAGAATTCCAAAATTACTATTTCAAATGTTATGTTTCATGTTTTAGAGCTTGAGAATCGCCGAAGCCGCATACAATTCCGACTGGACAATTTGCAATTCAAAAATCAAAAAAAGTATTCTACTTATTATTGTAAGAAGTCAAAATGCTTTGCAAGTAAGATTGTTCTATTTTTAATATTTTTTGATAATATTAATAGAAATTGATGAATGTTTCTTTACCTTTGTTTTTTTTTTTTTTATAGATATCTGCAGGGGGAATGTACCCAATAACACTTGAAACATTTCAATCGCTTTTGAGTGCTTCTTACTCATATTTTACTGTTTTAAATGGAATGAACAAGTAGATAACCAACCGAACCATGCTATTTTATTGGTTTATTCATTCACAGTTTTGTTTAATTAAATTTAAAAAAAAAAAGACAAAATAAATAAATCCATTTAAGGTCTTTTTATGAGTTCATTGAGGACGTAAAGTCTTTTTGTTTCAATTCCATTGAATTTATTTTTTTTATCGACACGGGGATATTAGAACGGAAGTGTTTATTATACGGTTTGTAATAATTTTATCAGGTTTAATGGAGTTCAGTGAAGTTGAGTAAGGCTTGTGGCCGGGTATAATCCAGGAAAGTCAACCATAGTCGTTGGGTTTTGATAATAGATTTAAAAATTATGTCATTTGTCTTCGGCTTTGCTTCGAAATGTTATTCAAGCCTTCGACAGGGCGTTGCATGAAGCATTCAAGCTCAAAAGACCAAAACTATAGTGAATCCAAGAATTTAAGTCGGTGTTCCACAAGACGGTCTCTTAGGACCAACCTTGTTTTGGCGAAAGACTTTGTTAATGCATTAAAAGTCAATGCTGTTTTGGCTTTCGTTACAGATTAAGAGTACCTGAAAATGCATATTGCTAAGTAATACTATAGTCTTATACAAAACAACAAAAAGGCCAATACCTTGAAAATTTTAATTTAAAATTGAATAAGCGTGTAAAAAAAAGTTTAACAAATTTAAAAAAGCAAAACAAATAGACATGTTAACAGAAAAGTTTAGGAAATGGTTGGAAAAAGACCACACTGACTCCAACATCTTGACCATCTTATATAAAATCTTAGTAAAAATTCTTGAAAGAAGACCCCGACACTACGGGGCTAGGGAAACTGTTCGGGAAATCGGAACCTGTAGCAAGAGCTGGAAGAACTTCTTTATTATTAAGTTGCCAAGATCTTAAGAACCGGAAAAACTGGCGTGGTATTATAGTTTTGTTTACTTGCAGTGTCCAGTAGCCAAGTGATAAGTGTGTGTGCTAAATCCGGGATTCCAACTTACTTTTTCTCCGGAGTTGTGCTTTCAAATTATAAAAGAATAGAACTTGACTAGAAAAATGTATCTCAACTTGTCGTTCCGATCCGGCGGCAAATTTCAGGTCTCTCCATTCCTGCACAGAGGTGAGAGTAAAAGTCACTAAGTCTTGAATCCTAGTAGCTTTTATTACCACAATATTCATTTGTTTTTCCAAAACTATTAAAAGCAACCATCATTCCTGACAGTCATCAAAAGTGGGTTTTGCAGCGCAGCGGTAGATGATGTTTTGACCATATTAGCACTCTGCGCATTATACTCGAGCAGTGCTGAGTTGCAGTCAGTGATTTTACTAATGTTTTTGGATTTAGCAGGTGAACTTAGAAATTAGAATGTATTGCATATTGAGATCACTTTATTCGGTAGGAATTCTCCAAAGATAGTTGCTATTAAGTATACAGGCTGCTCAGCGTGTTGTATTGCAGGCGACGACTTTTGAAAAGGTGGTTTACAAGGCCTTTGAAAATGAGTTATACAAGTAGTTCTTTACAAATTGTGTAGATGCGAGCCTAAAATAGCTTTAAGGTTTTTTGAGAATAAAAATATATAAAAGCTGCTATTAGACTATCAAACACAGACATATACAATACAGACCACCAACTCGTACTCCTCTTGCCTTGCCTCCCTTTAAATATTTTGTCCAGCACGTCCATTTTATTTTTTTCATTTTAATTGCACGGTTGATCTTAAGAGTGAGAGAGCTAAAAAATAGATCAATAGTAATAGTAGGCAAAGAAAGAAACTTAAAAGAGTTGGCGGTCTGTATTGTATGTCTGAGCTATCAAAGGCAAGCCTGTATAAGGGCTTCAGCAGTTGTTCACTGAAGAGGACGAATATAAAAGCTTCTATAAGGTTTTCAACGACAAGTCATTGGAAGCATCTTGCATAATTTTTGCATCTAGTACAATTAATGGATATCTTCCAAAGTCAAGGGTCATTCATAAAATAAATGAGTATTGAACATCGTTATACGTGAGGGGGAACTAGAGTTCGATCAAAATATTTATTATTAAAGAATTATGTGTACATAGTAAGTTTTATTTTATTTTTATAATCTTGGATAATGTTGCTTGTAAATTGCTTGGCAAAGTTTATATTCCTTTCTGTAGCAAGATATTGTAAGGCTTTAATTTAATTGTTCATGAAAAGCTATTTTGGCTGCTATGGCACTTGTTGAAGTGCGCTAAATTGACTTCTATAAGGCCGTTTTTATTTTCTTTAGAAGTCTGAAAATAGCTTCTAGCACATTATACTAGTTTAATAGTTTTTAAAGAAGTTTCTAGTGAGGAGATGCGTAGAATGAAGAAGTCACGTTGGCGGCCTTTACCCTAACCCAGAGATATGAGATATGTCTGTATAATTTGAAATGTTTCTTTTAATTGTGTGCGGATTTCAGCGGATTTAAGACCTATGAAAAAATAAAATTTTTTGAGTTTTTTTTTTGCTATAGGAAGAGTAAAGGCGCTTCTGTTCTTGAAAACGGAAAACATAATATATAATAAACATTATATTTCATGGAACTTTGATGTAAAAATATTAATATCAAGTTTCAAAGACTTGATAGCAGCTACTTTGGAACTCATTTACCTTTCCTTATTTAAAGTATACTTAAATTTAATTTTTTCAAACGGAAATACTTACTTGGAATTCCCAGAATCTTTATCAATATTTCTCAAAGCAGAGAAAAGTCTGTTATTTCTTGAGGACCTTCTGGCAAAAGTTGATAACATTTTTCTGTCCATTACATTCAAAGCAATTTTGTATTTCTGGAAAAGATAAAAATAAATAGTTATATGTTCAAAATAAAATATGCCAAAAATTGAAATTCAAAGAATGCCCTTAACCGTATCTAAAACTTATCGAATTAGAAGGCACGCGACTTTTGTTTGTCACACCATTTTTCCAACTAAAATGTTTATTTTAGTCATTTTCTTTGCCCTTATCGATTGGAATTTCCAGTTCTAAAGAAGTGTAGACTTCCTTTATCGTGGTCAAAAACCTTGACATGTCATGTCATGAATCTCACAGCGTTTTGATCACTTCCTTGCAATGGAAATGCAAAAGTTTAAAGATGAAGAATAATTTGACGAATTGAAGAAAGAAGATTATTATAAACTGAACCGATTGTTAAGTGTCAAAATTGACATTTCGTTTATTACTGATTAGACTACCATTTAATGACATTATACGACTGAAATGACAATTGCTCCTGTCAGTATGTAAAACGCTATGTTTCGCATCAACTATTGACATAAGAAAAACAACTGTCACTGAAATGATCTCTAATTGACATTAATACCATAAATCGTTGCACAACTTTTTTTTTAAATTCTGTTCTAAATTTATCTGCATCCATGTTGTCTTCGCTCTGACTTAAAATCAAGTCAAAACTCACGTAGTCCATCCAGTTTGGTTGTGTTACCTTTTTTGGTCAGCCTTCAAGCACAGGAAAGTTGGTAATAATCTGTTCAATGAACTTTTTTTTTTGCAACTGTGAACTTTTGTTTGCCCTTTGTTTGTCTGCCATTCCGGCAATAAAATCCGCTTGGATATGGATACAACAAAAGTAAGTAAACTCCTTTTAAGGTAAATATCAAAATAAAGTGAATGGGGTTAAGTTCAGGCATTGGACGTGTCTGATGGTTTTGATGGAAAAGAAAATTCAGGACAAACTACTATTTTGGTAGTCCGAATAGTTTCCAATGTATATTTTTGGCTGTAAAGAGTGCTTAGAGAGTCCATTATGTTTGTTCACATTTTTTAAAAGGTCATTAAAGAATTTGATTTTTTTTTTCTTTGAATATTCATCCACTGACGCATTTGGTGAATGATTTAAGCTGACGAGTCTCACTCCAGGTCATCGAAATGTTAAACAAATTGTTATGAATTATTTGATTGCCAAACGTGACGTTCGTTGGTATCGTTAATTGATCATAAAAATGTCTTTTTGGACACAAAGTGATAAATGTGGGAATTAGTGACGATTAATTTCTTCAAATTTAAAGTATTTTTTGACCAACGAAATATATGGACTCTGACTCAGAATTCGTTTGCTGAGCTTGGTATTTCTGCATTTTCGATTTTTTAGATTAGAATATCAGTTTTCAGAAGAGTACCAAGTTGAAGCTCTTTCATTCCAACGTGAAATCTGTAAAACGTCGAAATGCTCTACGATTATCACGAGTTGAATCCTCAAGGTGAAAGGCGAGTTGAATGACCAAATGAAACATTGAGATCAACTGTCAAAAAAAAAGCTCAGTCCTAGAATTTGCAGTTGTGGCCATAGCCAAGGATGTCCAAGGAACAGAGAGATATGAATGGTTTTGGTTACCGGCGCCCTATATTTCGGAATTTTCGTCTAGCTTCTTTCTACCATACAAAGCATTCATGTCAGTATTACTCTCACTATTGCCTTGATGTGTATCCACAGACTGACCTTGAGATTCGGATTCCAAGTTTTCATAGGAAGGCTTTCATTACTTCAAAATTAATCTTCCAGTTCAATCTTCTATCTGAGTAAACGGTGTTTGTTTTAGACGTATTGTTTTGAATCTGGCAATACTTTTTTCGGAGTTGGTCTTTTTAGTAGCTGTCACTTTATTTATGCTCAATTTTGTTTGCCATTTCATAATGAATGGACTTACTCCTGAACAACGTTTGTAAATCGTGCAAATTTCGCGCACACCACACGTCTTAAAGTTTTGAATACTTTCCCCTCTATGGAAGGCATTTTGATTCTTGGTATGGTCTTTTTGTTCGTTCAGAAAACTAGTTTCATTTTATGAAGAATTTTCTTCGACCACATCTTTTGTCCAAGAGTTAGAAGATTTAAGGAAAAAGAAGAATCTCGAAGACGGTATTGCTTACCCTCAAGATAATATTATGCACTTCCGTCACTGAGGCATATGTGGAATGTTTTGAATTGGCTATTTTAAAAACTCCAAAATTGCTTTCCCAACAATTCTAAAAGATCAAAGTCTTATTTCATATCTTTTTAACAACAAAGAATTGTAATTCATTTGTCAAAAAAAAGAAGTAGGTATGTTAGCTTATCTTCAAGAAATCAAAAAAAATATCTCCAGCCCACTAACTCATTTATACTAATAAACTTTCCTTTTGAAATGGACTTCAAGAAATCTTTGAACAGGTCAAACACCGAAAATCGGGGATTTTTTTTATGTTTCTTCATATATGTAAGCAATCGTTGTGAGAAGTAAAAATTTAGACAAAAATATTTATCAATTTCGGTTCAAAATACTTCCAAGAAATCAACCATGATTATGTTGATATATTTATAATCTTTAATACTATTTCATTGAACCTTTTCTTATCAATCATGAAATACTTCAATGACCCAACGTCATATATGTGTTGTTTTTTTAATGCCTAAGGTAACGTTTTCTAATTCTTAAACACGTGCTTTACTTATGAGATAAGAAATTACCTATACTAACTGAAAACTTAAACCTAAACCATATCAGTTACACAACATAATGGCGACGCACTAACATAATTGACTAAAAGAAAAAAGAACCTGCAAGGCATTGCAGACAAGTATACTTAATTTTTGAATTTCATAACTTCATGAATTGTTTTCTTGAATTAATTTTATTTTTTTTTTTATTAATTTATTGGTTGCTTTTTAATTTTATATATTCCCGATTCTCTTGAATCCGAAAACCAAAACACCTGATAAAGATATTATGCCCTTGAACGTGTTATCTGTTTCTTTCAATGAAATTGGCACACATTCGTGAAAAAGTATATTTCCTAACCATAGATACACATAAACAATTATTTTTGGCCGGTATAATAATTAATTACTAAGAAGCTTATCTCAGACGGAAACAGGTATTTTAGGAACAAACATTTTAAAAACAGAGACCAAAAGAACCTAAGTCAATACCCGTTTAGTAGTTTCATAGATGCAGTGAATAGCCTCGATGAATTGAAGTAAGTTTCAGTGGATTGCCGCAAAAAAAGTAAACCCCCGAAATTTTTGTTTTCATGTTTAAGACAAGCAAATCATTTAATCAGCTGTTAGTGATACACAGAAGACAACTTAGAAACATATTTTAATTTCAATCTTGTCCAATCGTGTTCTATATAACACGTGAGAAACAAAAGATAACAATCTCGAGAAAGTACATTTCCATTGTTTGTCAGCAGAATTCATTGTTTGAATAAAAAAACAATTCTCCCCACTGTTAGGAACCAGCAATACGTATTATTATGTTCGCGAATTCATCACAACTGTCAAGCAATATGCACATAATCATTCAATACTGTCAAAGCAGGGTCTTTTGTCCATTCTTTAGGGGTCAGGAATTTCGATAAAAAAAACATATTTAAACTTAAAACAAAGTTATTTTTGGAAATTAAATTAAAAATAGATTTGAAATGAGTGTTTGATTCAGGTTTCGCGGAATTCTGTTTGCATTTTTTTTTTTGACAGTTGGTAATCTGTTTAAATCGCCGCCACTGCCACTTGAATGAGGTGGGTTTTTCCATGTTTTTTATTTTTAAAGGTAAAAGTTGCTAAGCAAAATGTTAAAGGTGTGTTTTTTATTGGAAAAGAACGAAAATTAGAATTGTCTTGTCACCAATATAAAACTACATGCGTTGACAGTTAAACTTCAAATGGTTGCTTGAGTTAGGCCTGAAGTCATCATTCCCGAATTGCTGTGAAATATTCCTGACATAAGAACATTGTTATAACTTATTTATAATAGCTTATAACTGTCGCTTATTGTTTGGCTGAATATGTTTATGTTCAGTAACAAAAATTAAAAATAAAGCCAACCGGACGCTTTAATTTCAATAAGAAAGTAATTATAAATATTATATTTTTTATATTATATTTTTAAAAATAATGTTACAGGTCCGAAGTACATAAGTGGTAATCCAAAAGTTCGGAATATAGAGGGCGTCACATTAGAGTTATATGGTTTCATGTAAAATTTAAAGCTTTCAAATTAATTATTTTCTTACAAAATATTGATACCCTGGATGCAAAACCATGCATATTATGTTCTCGTCTGAAAAACAGGACTCGAGTCTATTGACAGCAACCTGTCAGCTGTTTGTTCAAAACGTTTGTGTATCGGGACGGTACTCGTTTTCAATTGGTTTTTACAAAAATGAGTCGTTTTGCGAAAACTAGCCGCTTTCGAAAAGATTTTTAAGCGTGTCCATCATCACAATACTATTTATTTAAGTAGGTAACAGTTAATTTTTTTTTTTTTTTTTATAATGCACTCGCACTCAAAGGGATATTAATACCTTTATAATGAATTAACATGTGCGAGCGAGGAAAGAGAAGGAATAGAAAGATAGGAAAGAAAGGTGGTACAGTGGTTTGAGATTTTAGGTGATAATTATCTCATGGAAATTCCACGGGTGGCATCCAGTTGAAACTTGGGAAATAAATAAAAATTGCTGCCCTCGGCTGGGTTTGAACGCACAGCTCTCAGGTTGAGCAACCAAGCACTACATCCAATGTACCATTGCCACCCGCAAATTGATTCGGTTTCACCAATGATATAAACTTTAATGATTCTATTCTTTGCAAAATTCATAAATCTCTATTGGCCGTGTGAGAAGTTTGATTAATTAAGACTCAATCGATCGAAGCGCCATCGGTGTTTAAGATATGGCATTGCGCATGATACAATGAAAAACGTCAAACTTCATTGGGTGTCCGGTGACGTTGTGCACACAACAATTATGTAGAACAATTGATATACTATTATGTATATGTCAATATATAGAACGTAGAGCGCAGAAAGAAACAAAAATGATCAAAAAATCAAAATTAAAAAATCATTTAAATTAAATATTTGAAATTTTAGTCAGTTAGTGATATATTATCAATTATTCCTCTTAACTTTTTAAAATATATAGGCGTTTAAGTCGTGCCCACCATTGCATTATATAAATAATATCGTATTGTTTTTACTGAGTTTGCCAGTTGTGCCCTCTGGTGGACCAGAATTCGTTTCTTACACGCATCACCTAGCAGAAATGGCTGCTCCATGATCATACTATGGTTTCTATAGAAAATTTGAGTCGTGATTCTATATTGTGCTAATGATAAAGACGGCCTGCCGGATCGAACATGAAATGATTTCGAGGTAGGTATGATGAATCTTCTGGAACAATCTGTCAAAGCTCTCATCACTTTGCCTGGTGTCATTTTTCCCGTTGGAACATGATTTGAAGTGGTGTTGTTGTTAAAAATACTAGCTAATCAAATTTGGAACTTCATAGATTGACAGTCCCCATAAGATTTGGACTCTGATTACTTCTATCTTAAGAAAAATGACCTTTTGATTTTTCATTTAAACACATAGCAACTAGGTACCTATAAAACGAAAAACCCAAAGTAGTAAGAACCAATACTCTCAAGAATTGATTGCCGCAAAAATGCTACCTATAAAAACCATATCTCTTCTCAACACACAAAAGAATCATTTAAATAACACATTGAATGCCTGAAAACTTTCCGTTCGAAGCTCCGTCTCTCTATAAACCATGATTAAAATCTCTGATAACTTTTGGCACAAACAATAATATCACGACAATAATGTGTCGTTTGATTGAACCATCTGCAAAAGGTCAATTTCGAAGTGCAATAATGCAATTTGACAAAAACTTTCTCATGACGCTACAAAACACTTTTTGTATCTTTAATTAAATTTAATTTGCTTTCTTGATAGTCCCCAAAACACACCCCTAAAATGACAGAGCGACAAGAGTGTACTTGTATCGAACGTTTCACAACGTTGCGTTGGTTTGTTCTGTGCGCTATCGATTTGTTGAAAACAAAAATAGAACAAATTTCACCTTAAAAACAGCTGAGTTCAGTGGTTTCCCGAGACCCGAACACCATGCCTGAATTAGCCACTTCTGACGAGTTAATAATAAAATAAATTATTGTTTACTTTTTTGGCCGATCGATTGTGTAAACATTGACACACGAATAGGTATGTATGTGGTATCCCCAATCCAAAGGCCATACCCAAGCTATCGAATAGTTTAAAGGGTGATTGATGGGGGCATGCAAGGGAACTGGCGTGCCAGTCAGAAGGTGAGGTGTTGAACGAAAATGGCGATTAAAGTCTACGACAGAATGCGGGGAGTAAATAATTGCGTTGCTAGACACAGACACCATATTTGTTTATATTTTTAATGACTGGGCGATATGTACTCTTCGAACGAAGATAGATTGTTGGGACTTGGGAGAAGGGGACTTATTTAACCAATTGGATTCGTTGGGAAAGGGGAGATATGGGGGCTCAGCAGGAACTCAAGTGTAAACAACCTGCTAGGAGGTTAATGTTTATTGAAATGACTCGCAAAAAAACACAGATAGAGAAGATAGAAAGTATCTTCAAAGAATTTCCCAACGAAACTTAGAAACATGTGAGAATTTATGTGCAATTTTTTTTTTTTTTAAGATTCGAAGGTGAATTTGGCTAATGAAATTTCTGGATAGTTGCCAAAGTCTATATCGATTAAGGGGGTGTGTTTCACGTGATGTCTTTCGATTTCATAATATAAAGGGAAAATGTAGTAGATTTTGTAAGCAAATTTTTAAATATTTTAAGTCACGTCTGACGATTTAAAGATTCTTTTTTTTTTAACAGGCATAACGAGCCAAATACCCCATAAGAAGTGATGAAGCACGTCTAAGAAAAATCAGCTGTCAGCAATATTTTGACACTTAAATTCACCACAAAGGGGAAGGGGTTGGTATTGACTTTGTTCATATGTATATGAATATTTTGGTCTTAAAAAGTACAAATAATAAGAAATACAATCACGCAGCAAATAAAATACATTTTGTGCTGTTACCTTGACATTGCAGCAATAACACCTACAAGCTACGACGCGCAGCTATACGCCTCAACAAAGAATATAATATTTTATGTTTTCGTTTTTTATAGTGGACTTTGAGATTTCATTTGGAATGGCATTGAATATAATATTCTTTAAATGTTCAGACGCTGAAGTGTTAGAGAGGGGTTTGTTTTTGTTATAAATTTGGGGTTTTGACATAAAGTATAACTTTATTTAAGCTGCTCATTACAGTCCAGATGCAATATTTTGTTTTGGTTTTTTTTTAGGTGGGTTATTCCTGATAAAATGTGACTGATAAATATGTGACGAGTTAGAACAAATGATTTCTATGGTTTTTTTTTTTGGAACCCATTAATTTTTTATGAATAAAACTAAACTGCATTCTTAACTATTCTAGTTTTGTTTTTCAAAATTAAACGTCAAAACTCACGTTTGATATAAATATCTCGCTTAAGCACGAGTGGGTCGCTGTCAATTTGACGAGGCTCGAGACATTTGTGGCATTTTGTTTAAAAACTGTTCTGTTTATACCCTATTCCAAAGAATGGGTATATTGTATTTGGTGTGGAGTTTGTAACATAGAGAAATAATACCGTTAGGTATAGAAAAGTATATATGTTCTGACTCAGAATCAAAAGCCTAGTCGATTTAGCCATGTCCGTCCGTCCGTATGTATACTCTCTAGAGATCGCAATTTTTGATCTAGAAAGCTGAAATTTGGTAAACATAATCTTTAGTTCAAGAGTAAGGCTAAGTTCTTGAACCGATAAAATCCGCCCACAAACACGCCCCCAATCGTCATTTTTGGTGAACAACCTCAATTTGGTAAAATTAAATTATGTTTTTTGTACAGTTACATAAAAGCATAAAGCTAAAATTTTGCACACGTAAGGTTTAGGTAAACCTTCTTCCAATTAAATAAAAATATTCCAGTTTGGGCGTGGCTGACGACCATTTTTCATACGAATCCATCAAAATTGTTTTTATAAAATAACAATTGTTATTTTAAAGCGAAAAACATTAAATTTTGTGGATATTACTTGCACATAAACATCTTGTGTGTGAAATCAAAAAAATTTGATTTTGGGCGTGACTGACGCCCACTTTTCACTAGAAACTATAAAAAATTGTTTTTGCAAATAAACGGTATTTATAATGAATCCGCAAGCCAAAATTTTGCGTCTCTTAGTAGAAACTTAAACGTTTGTGTATGAAAAGAAATTTTTGAATTTTGGGCGTGGCTTTAGCCCACTTTTCATGAAAGCATGAAAAACGTTGTTTTAAAAATTTTAAAAATTTACCAATATTCAATTTAAGCTTTTTTCCCTTCCGTTCGTTTTATGAAAAAAATACATATCTACATTTTCTTGTGTAAATTTTTTCAATACGCCCACTAAAAGCGTGATTTTGATAAAATACCTTTGTTCAGGTTAGATCGCTTAAAAACTGCTCGATTCAGCTGTAGTTTTACACATATGCCTAAATACTGACTAATGATCAAAGCTTAGTTATTAATTCAATTTTTTAAGACACGCCCACTTTTAAGGGGCGTTTTCGTCAAAAGTCATATAATGCTTTAATTTTTTAACGTTTTTTAACTTTCGGTCGCAGTTTTGAAGTAAAAAGATGAACACTTAGATTTAAGTTCCTTGGTAACGTAGCAGAGTGTGGTTCAAGAATTGTTAAAATCATACTAATTGCCTTGGCAATAAAAAGTCTTAACTTTGGGCGTGGCACACGCCTTTTTTTATTTTGCCAGCACTAATTGAACATCACACCACACAAAATTAATGTTATTGAATCTTTTTCTGTCTGGTAAAGAAGAATTTTGCTTATGAAACTGGATCATCGGTTGGCTGCGGGAGGCGAACGCATACACATACACAAAAATAGGGAATAGGGTATCCAACAGTTCGTGGCAAACGTACTGTAGCTCTCGTTTATGTTTTTTTATATTTGGTTTTAGATTTTAGGTCGCGTGGTTTAAATAAGCTCATGGGTTCACACGAGAAAAGGAAGCATGTATGTGTTGTGTATTAAAGTTAACACATATACAAAGGTTATCAAAACAGATCATGTCAAAGAACTGTCAATTAATTTTTTTAACTGTCAAGATATTGATAAAGCTTTAATTTTTGATTTGAGAACTCTGCAATATAAAAACCAATTGCTTCGAAGCCACAGTCAAGGAGTAATTAATACCCTTGTTATTTATAAGCTCAGAATGACCGTTTAGGAAAATTGGAGCGTAAATAAAATGCACATTGGTGTTCGGCGTCTGCCAATCATGATTTTAGGGCACCATGAACCCCATTACATTCATGTTGTGCGGCTAAGGAAAGAGTCTATACACCCACAGTAATACGTCAAAATTAGGTTCAAAGATAAATCGATTTAATTCGTTTCCACGAAGGGAATGCAAATGGCTTCTTAATTAAAAAGTTTTTATAGAAGTAAAGATAACATAAGGCTATAGTCAAGAAACCTTATATATGTTAATGTTCAAAGGTTATTGTTATGGTTTTTTCACTTAAAATTTTAAGGGAATTTTTCGATATTCTATCCATAACACGCATATGTTTAATAGAAGTACCTACCTGTTCCGATATCAGAAATAAACTCAAACTTTAGGCTAACGTATGCCTTGTTCGTTTGTAGCCGGATGAGGAGATGAATCGGAAACAGAACCGAGCTTTGGGGAACACCAGGATGTTTTATGGTTTAAATTAGAGCGCCCAAACAGGGAGTATGGAACCTAAACCTACGACATATGGCACAAAGAAAAGACCTAGATTATAAAATACTGCGTCTAATGTATTTTATCCCATTCTATCGCTGGCTTAATCCTATATATTTATGTGTTTGTCTCTTTGTCGTGGTGCATTTTCGTTTCATTGAGTTTCAAATCACAACGATTCTGAAGAAGTTTCACTCCAAAAACCAATGTTTTCCGGTTATTCAAAATCACGCAATGACTGTCGAAAGTGTAGTGCACTGTGCAAAACCTCTTTCTATGGAATCGCCTCCGCCATTTTGATTTGTTCGTTGATATTTCCACTTCCCCTACTTGTCAATCTAATGTTTTAAGGGCTCAGTTTCGTTCTTCAGTTTCTCCAAGTTTGAAAGCTGCAGAGTTGAATTGATGATACAACTAAACAAAATAGCGCTGTTCCGTTTTTCATGAGAGTCCGTGACGTAGAGCCGAGACTAAAACAAAAACAAAAATGCAAAGGCGATGGCGTCAGTGACGTAAAAATGACGTAAACGAATCAAAAATGAAAACGGAACGACCTGGTTAAGTTGTATCATGCGAAGGAATAGGTATTATAAAATATTCGAGCATTTCTTTTTCAAATCGTTTCTAGTTCATCTTTTGAACTTTGACAAATGCGACCTAAAAACTTATATCTCTTACTATTTCCCGTTAAATCGTCATCAAACCAAGCAAAATACAAAAGATCAACTGAAAAAGACACGCGTAGCAAATCTATTGAAAAACAATAAAATTTTAATAATAAATCAAAGATTTCATCATTACGAGTACTACGCTGCACTACAAAATAATGATTAAAAGATTAACCACTATATGTACGAGTTGGTTGATAGAATTTTAAGAAAGTTTACATCAGCAATTTCATCAGCCATCAGCCAAGAGCCAAATCTTCAATTCAGGGTTATGTTATTTCCGTTTCAAATGATTTCTGAAATTTATCTCTTTTCAATATTTGGCAATAATATTTTCTTGCAAAATTAAGCGTGATGTTTCGAAAGTGACATGTTTTCGGATTCTGCTGTTTTGCTTGCGCGAGTTGTTTTTCGTTATTTTAAATGTAAGGTTAAGTCGTGGTGGATAACACTTTAGTTCTATTTCTCATGACATATGGGAAGCTAGTAGTGGTGTTTTTATATTTTGACACTTAATTTTACACTTAATATGTACCTATTGTCGTGTCAGCTTTTCTATAAAAACTATATAGCAATCTATGGCTACTAGTATAAGATATAGTACCTACAATAAGCTATTTGTAACAAAGATTTGAGGCACTAGAGGCAACAAAGTTAAACGCCACCTCCAGAGTATTATAGATTTGATCAGATCCTGTTGCGGGATGACAATTGACGAGATTATTTGTTAGACCATTTTGTCAGACTCAAATTATCTAACAGTAAACTTTCACTTAACTTCACTAGGGGAATCCCTCATACTGAAACAGAATATGTATACACAAGCAACATAGCTGTAGTATTATTTAAAGTGATATAACCTATAGTATAACCCAGATTCCTTAGATTTCTAGTTCATCATTTTCATTTGTTAATAGGCTTTTCACATACTGGATCAAAAACTCGGTTTTTGTCTAGAACCCCGAAACCTACACCAAAACCACAAGGTTTCCCATACATTTTTCTCTTTCACAAACGATAAACTAGTAGTTTTTGATAAAACTCCTGAAAACCTACTTGCAATCGCAAGTATGTGAAAACAAACTGATCTTTTGGCACCATCAGCTCGTCGATAAAACTGTGTAGTGTTCTCAGAGTATGGGATTTTCACCGACAAAAGCGAGGTGTATTTCTTATTGCAGAGGGATTTTCACTAAATGTCAAGGGATTTTTTGGAAAAAGTACCTTCAAACACTCACATATTCATGAAACGTCAAACAAAACCTAGTTTTTGTTCAGTGTGAATGCTCCAACCTCCAACTAGGTTTCGTAAACTTTTTGAGTTTTTGGTCCAGTGTGAAAACCTTATAACCTTTCTGTTCTCGCGAATGTCCATCGCGTTATACGATACTAAAATCGATCAAGAGATACAAAAAAAGAATCTAAAGGAAATCAATAGAACCTTACCAAATTGAATAATTGCGCATCAGAAATTCAATCACTGTCTGACTCTTCTCAAGTCGAAGGTTAACATAATTTAGCATTAAACGATAATAACGTTTCCAAACCTATGTCAACAATTTTACAATAATATTTTCGAAAGCAAAACAGTTCATTGACGTTGACGTTTGCCTTTTTAAACCTACTAACGTCTGTTGTGTTGATTGATTCGAATGCGAACATATGGAAGAATATGGAAAGTTTTTTTGTCTCTTTTCATTGAAATTGATTAGACTGCAAAATTAAGTTATTGATCATATATCATATATGATATTTATGATAGTCCTAAAAACCTACTTCGATCTCATATTATATTATCATATCATATCATATCATGTCTGTCATATCTGTCGCCAATGGTTCATGCTTCCTGTCGATGCTACCGCCATCGTGTGAAGATAGAGGGTGACACACATCATCATAAAGCCAATGCTAATTAATTGGCTTTTCACACTGGATCAAAAACTAGGTTTTTGTCTAAGACCGCAAAACCTACACCAAAATCACAAGGTTTCCCATACATTTTTCTCCTTCATAAACTATAGTAGTTTTTTAAAAAACTCCTCAAAACCTACTTGAAATCGCAAGTATGTGAAAACAAACTGATCTTTTTGCACCATCAACTCGTCGATAAAACAGTGTAGTATTGTCAGATGGGATTTTTACCGACAAAAGAGTAGAGAAAAGGCGAGGTGTATTTCTTATTTGAGTGGGATTTTCACTAAATGTCAAGGGATTTTTTAGAAAAAGTACCTTCAAACACTCACATATTCATGAAACGTCAAACAAAACCTAGTTTTTGTTCAGCGTGAATGATCCAATTAGGTTTCGTAAACTTTTCGAGTTTTTGGTCCAGTGTGAAAACCCTATTAGCCCATCTAAGGGGCCAGTTATAGCGATACGGAAAACCAAACCGAAAAAATTTTCAAAAGGAAAATTTAGTAGGTTATGGTTTGATTTAGAACACAAATGTTACACTGATCGGTTTGGTTTTCCGTATCGCTATAACTAGCCCCTAAATGAGAAGAAGAATATAGTAAGTGGAGGAAGACATAAAAATGCCAGGATTTTTAAATATTTTGATTTCAACTCTAAAGAAGAGAACCAAGTATGAAAACTCTCTAGATTTAGTCGTAATTTTTGAACTAGATAGCTTAAATTTGGTAGATATGTATAAAATAGTTCGTGAACCGGTAAAATCCTCATACAAACACGCCCAAAATTGCCGTTTTTGCTTAACAACCTCTTTTTATCACAGTTAAATTATGTTTTATTACACTCGCGAATTAAATAAAACTTTGTGCCTTGTAAAGTAAACATCTTGCGTATGAAAGAAAAAAAAAGATTTTTGGGCGTGGCTGACACACCCTTTTCATAAGAAACTTTAGGGACGTATTTTTCAAATGAACAGTATTGTGTCTATGTGCCCCAATGACGGGGCACAGAGGTCCAAAATCACTTTTTTGCACATTTAATTTTAAAAACAAAAGTGATAAAATTGCGATAGCTATTTTTTAATTAGTTAATATTAAAACCTTAAGGTCAGTGAGGAAATTTGAGCCTTTTTTCTATGTTCAATAAATTTTAATAAACCGACAAACGTTACGTGGTCCCCTGTGCCCCGTCCTATCCTATATTCTTTATCTCGTCTAGTTATGTCTCATCTGGGGTACTTTCGTTCAGTTTATTAGTTTTTTTTCCTTAATAGTTGAAAACCCATTATTGAGGTTCATATATTATAATATCCACTTTATTATCACAATATCGAAGTTTAATATTTTATTTAAAATACAAAATCTGACCGCTAAAAAAGTGTCCCAATGATCCCCACTCTCCATATGCCTAAATTTTATATTGATTGAGTTTGCGAATTGGAAACTGAGTTATGTTCTGAGCCATCATTCTTAAGTAAAGCTTTAAGATCTGATTTAAAACCCCGAAAATCTAAATTGGTGCCAATGTACGTAGGTACTTTGATAATGAAAAATTGTTATAGAGGTACCTACCTCCTTCAAAATCCTACTTAATTTCGGGATTTTCAGCTTTTTTTAATTCTGTAGTTTTCGAAGTCATTAAATTACCTATAATTTATCTTTAAGTTCAGTTAATTTTATTGAAATAAGACAAAACTTGCATACCTCAGACTATTGCCAATTAACGTTTTATTTTTTTAAATCTACCTACGCCTCAAACCTCAAATGTCAGTAACTTCTCAAAAGAAGCTCAAACTAGTTCGTATCCAGTCAACGGCACAATTTATGTACCTATGTCGAAAAATAAAAACAAAAAATTGCTTAAATCTAAGATACAGATCCAGATACATTTTTATTTTGTTTACTTTCGTGTTCTATAGCAAATTGTTAATTATGCGTCATCCATGAATTAGCATACAAAATTCTCCACCACCACGACCTATTCCAACAAAACACGCAAACTGCTGACTCATCGACTTTTTTTTAATTGATGACACGCTCGCCGCGCCGCGCCGGCCGGCGTTATCCAGAGGGAGCCACGAGAAGATGACAATGCGATTTTTTCCCTCCATTATTGCCTTGAAAAAATAAACTCTGGAAAAGGGGAAAAAAAACTTCCAACAGAAATAAAATAGAACAGCAACAACAAAATCCAACGAAGAAAAAGAAAGAAAAATAAGAACAGAAGCAAATATTTTTTAGTTTGTTTTTTATTGTTTTCATAATTAACTTTTTTTTTTCTTAAGATCAAACACACTTGTTATCTCTATGTAAACATGCCTTTAAGTATCTCTTATAGTTAGATTATTTTGTATTCCATATCCTAATCATCTTACACAATTTTTTCTTCTATTTACAAAATATATTCACAAAATAATTACAATATTTTATTGTGTGTTGTTAGATATAAGATACATTATTGCAATTTTATTGAATTTTCAAACTTTTCTATCCAAAAAGTTAAACCAAAACATCATGTAATTAATTTTTTCGCTTATCTATAATTTGACAGTTATTTTGAATTTCACCACAACAAGGGCGCCACGCGCCATCTTAATTTTTTAAATGTCATTATTTACTATGGTTAATAATTTTTTTAACTGCCATAATTACTACCAACAAAAAAAAATATGTTTGTGTTGGTTTATATGTATACGCCCCCGGCATACACACACCTTCTTCTGCTACCGCTACCGCTGCTGCTTCTTCCTCTAGATCAGCTCCATATTAAACGTCGGCAAATATCCGTTCGTTAACTCGAGCTTTTTTTTTCACTTCTGACGTCACAAATTGTTGTTCGTGTGCCAAATTATTATAATTCACGTGCACACAATCTTAAGTTATAATTTTCTTCTTCATCTTTTTTTGATATGTTTTTCAAAAAAAAAATTTACAATTTATTGCAATAACTATCTGCCATCATTCACACGGTAGGTAACTTGACAACTGGTTGAATTGGCGAGTCCCAGTAGGCTTCACAATAGTCCACTAAAATGTTTTCGGACTTGTTAAGATTCTCGTTCTCCTTATCGGCCCATGGTTTCTGGATCAGGCAACAGGAATCGACGATGGTCTTGCCCAAAATTCGACTTAATTTTGTAGCGCAATCGACTTTGATGACATAGATGTCATTTTCATAGCAAAATGCCTCGAGAAGAACTTCATGCATGTGAGTGGCACTGTCGCCAGCTTTGGGTTGTGCCATTAGACAGAAGAGGGATCCTTCGGGTAGTTTGGCTAGCATTTTGGTTGCTGCACTTAATCCAACAATGACACGCGACTCGGCATCGGCCTTGAGGAGGGCAGTCTTGATTGTCCGCCCAATATTGGGGTAGATCATATCGTTAGCTGATGGAGCCATGTTCTGAACGGTTGTCTCTTCCAAAACCATATTTGTAGAATGTTTTTGATTTACTGTTAGAAGTTGTGGTTTTTGTTGCTTGTAGCAATTTGTGGGGAAACCCGTTTTTTTAATTTCTAGTTTTAAGGGTTCAAATTTAGCACAGATTGAAGCCAGTTTACACGATGCGATTGGCTTAATGTCTTGAAAAATGTTTTTTTTTTGTTTCACTCTTTTTTTGGAACTGTTTGTTTAGTTTATAAATTCTTTTGAATCACTATTGTTTATTTTTTTTTTTTTTTTTGTAATCACTGATAATCCGGTTTTGATGAGAAAATGTTTAAATTTCTTATCTTTTATGCTTGATGATACGCTTGTTCACAAATTAATGCGCGAAAGTATCTGAATCTGTTTCAATTTTGAATTTATATTTCACAATGAATGTAATGACACCGAAGCACAAGCTTATATAGCCAGTAGATGGCTCTCTTTATCGCCTGTCAAACTGAATGAAAAAAAGCTTTTTTTCAACCAAAAAAGAGAGGAGAATCCATCGCGCAGAAGTAGAAATTCCCGCAGAACTGGTATCGGAATGGATTTACCAAGAAAAAACCCCGACAAATATTGATAGGGAAAAATGTTTTTTGCTGTTTTTCTGTTGCGACTTGCGAGTTCCGAGAAATTAGGTGTGTTTTTTTTATAGAGTTCCAATTGGAGAGTAAAAAAAATAAAATAATTCAGTATAATCTCTTTTTTGTCTTTCAGGCAGTTTGCTGAAGAGAATTCATAAGTTATCTGTCAACTGTCAGTTAATGAGCTTTTTATTCGTTGGAAAGATACTCTTTTTAGGTTTTTGGTTCATAATCGTTTTTCGATTGAATTTGGCTGATATATTATGATGTGTTGTGGGGAACTATTAAATTTCTTAATTGATAATTGGAATTTATAAAAGATTTATGCGGAATAGAAATGTTGATAAGTGTGGATAAGGGCAGTTCAGGAGGTCACACAAATAGGTTATTTATTTGAAACGTTTTGTTTATTGCGATCAATTAAGAATAAATAATAATATTTTTGAGGAGAGAAATTATGAAGATGAGACAAGATAGGTACTCGGTTTTTGAGAGTAGAAAACGTGTTAGATCGTGTATACAAAAAGTGTTATGAAATAGGGGGCGTTGGCGTTTGGGATGCAAAAATATTTTTGAGGGTTTTTCTTTTTACAAATGGTACATGGTTGCACGACGTGACGTCGTCGAAGTCATTGTCATATCGTATGATGGGAGGATGTTTGAAACTAAGAACTTGAGAGAAATACATAATATGTTGACGTCAATACACCAGCAAGCATCATGAATAATACTGTCGACGATCACACGAATGACGAGTGGTCGGTCAGTTTTGTGGGAAAATGCGTTTTAATCTGTGTCAGCAGGATTTTGGGTGTCAACCGTCAATGCGTTGATTTTGTTCTCGTGGAATTTTTTGTTTCCTTATGTGAATAGGTAGATGAAAATAGAACATCGGAGTAGGACACATCATTTTAATACCTAAAAAAAAATGCAAACTAAAACTTAAAGGTGAGAAATGCATCCATTATAGGTACTTGTTACGTGAAAGTTTTGGAAAAACTACGAAGAAAGAAATGAGCTTTATTCGTTGAACTTTACTCAAGGTTGACCCAGGTTGTCTTGACAACCTCAAACATTTTCAAAAAAAAAAAACAGACTGTCAACATGGTGTTTTTCGCAGTTCGTGACTTGAAGGTATTCCGTTTAGCTAAAGGTATTTCCATTTTTGATTTTATTTAAATGACTAGTACCTAAAACTAGTAACCTAAACACTGTCGTTTAGTTCCACTTTAAAAAATTAAAAAAAATCTACAGCTCACAAGTTACCAACAAACGATTGACAACTTTACCAGTTTGACAAACAATTGATCTATTATAGGTACTTTGTGGTTCGATTATAGACAATCACAAATTTAAAAACTTCCTTTCTCAATCTTTCAGTTGAAATTGTAGTAGATTAAAATTCGGTGTTGAACGGTGAAATATATCGAATGAACGGGAAATAAGTAAAAGTATCATTTTGAACCAAATTTCGCCAAAATTATACTATACTCGTTCATTACTAATTTCGTTTGGCAGAGCTCAAGCTAGCTATCTTACTTCTTTTAAGTTATCATTTCGAGGTTATTGAAGTCCAAAGTTTTTTCGAACCCTTACAGGGCTTCCGGAAGCAATTTCACGTGAAATTGATGTGATTCTAACGGAAATTTTTCGAAACTTCGACTTGTATCTATAAAAAATGCATCGTTCAAGACGGAGTCATTTAAAGGATTTTCTTTTCCATAATTTATTCTTGTTTCTAAGATTTAAAGGAAACTTTTATTATTTTGGCAAAATTTTCAAATATAGTGACTTCACTTTGCCCAGCCTATATGTATATATAGAATTTATAGAGTACTTTCATGGTGTCGTTTGACAGTCGTTCGCTATTTGCTTTGATAGATACTAAAAGGGTATTTTTTTTAGACGTGTGGTTTTCAAGAAGAAATATAACGCATATAATCTAACGTTATGGCCAAAAATTAAGCTTTATTATAAAGATAAGGGATTGCCATTGTGTTTTAAAAATGATTTCGGGCAACTGGCCGCCGCGGCTGGCTCGAATAAATTCCTGTGCGATTATGTCGACCGATTATTGGACCATTATTTTGGTAATAAATTTGCACGATTTGCAAACGTTTTTCAGGAGTAAGTCTATTCATTAAATGGAAATGGCAAACCAAACTATAAGCATAAATCAAGTGACAGCTGTCAAAAAGACCAGCTCCAAAAAAAGTATTGCCAGATTGAAAACCACATCTAAAAAAAAAAAAACTTTACTTATATAACATACTATGAAGATAGCAGCGACCTCTAGCATACAGTATTGAAGTACTGAATAAAACTAGAAGATTATTTTGTATGAATTTTTTTTTAAGAATATTAAAGTCCGTATGCTTAGCATTTTTCTGTTAAACAAAATAAATAAGTAAACGAAGCATAATTAATTTTACATTTATGTAATTATCATTGAAAATTAAATTCATCGAAAAGATAATTCAAAAATAAAGAGGTTCCCAGAAATATTTACCTACGCATGACCTGTTAGAAAGAAAAATACAAAACATTAGAGATCAATGGACGTTTTCTTTGTAATTACTCAATTAAGTTGAAAATTCTAAATTTAAGATTTGGCACATAATCTACGAGGACACCATGAACAACACTTGTTACCCAGAAAACTCACGAGACTCACTCACTCTTCTTTTTAATTGACATCATTCTATTGAATTTGAAACATTGCCAAAATTTAAAGCAGATGTTCTTCTGAAAATTTAAAAAAAAAAATTATTTTTAAGAGAATCTGTATAGCCCACAATTTTAAAAAGAGCTTGGCTAATATTTTTTAGACAGGCAAAAGTGCAGGAAGATTTGGAGCTCGAATAATTGTATTCATATTTTCTGAAACATATTATTTCCAATTACTGCGTGAGTCAGCAAATACAATTATAACCAATTCAATTATAGTAGGTATCTATGTATATCTACGTAGAAAAAAAAGTATACTATCATAATAAAAAGACTTATCCAACCCTGACCTCACGTTTTTCTTTTGTCGCTAAGCCCCGTGAAAACAAAAAAACTAATTTGAATATTCCCACAGCAAAGCATTAGTCAGCAGGCAATACCAATTTTAAAACCAAAAAAAAAGATCACCCCATAAAATCAAGAATGTTCAATCTAATCAAAATTCCCTTCTCACATTTCAAAATCAATTCGCAAGAACACCCTCAACCTGTGTTTTCGCTGGCATGCATTGTTCGCTTTGATAATTCCCGCGCTCGCAGATATCTGACACTGACCTACGTCCTACTCGGTGCAATAACCGCAGTTTATTGTCTTTATCGTTTTAATCATTTAGGTAAGGTAAGTGTTATTTATTTTACTGTCTAAAAAAAAAAACAAACAAAATACATTATTGTTTATAAACAAAAAAAAAAAAACAAATTGACAACAATCATCGGTCTGTTCATAAAAAATCATCAACTTTGCCGCCAAGAAATGGTCAACCACCTGACCCTATAACATGTACAGTACACGAACATAATAGCGTTTAATATAATAAGAACCAGGTGGCCATATTTTTACCCTTGACGTGAGGCGATGTCCGTTGTCCAATTATGCAGCAGAATGCACGTATCATAAACGCATCGAATCAGATTCTAGCATGAAATAATGACGTGCCGATGTTCATGTGTCAACAGCATTCAAATGACATATAAAGTGTAATATGACAGTTACGTCAGTTTAAATTACCGTGATATGTGACTTATGAACAATATGAACAATATGACCTATCTATCTATTCACTGTGTCTGTCTCCTTTGTTAACGAAAAAATACATTTAATTATGCGTGGACAAAAAGCTGACATCTAACAATTTAAAATTAGTCATTTCTGAAATTCAACCTGAATTGTCAAAATTAAATACAGAAAAGCTTTTCTTTTTTCTTGAAAAGTTTAAGAATGATTTGTGACAGATTTTTCTAGGCGATGGATTCTTCGAAAACTGATTGTCTTCTTCTCTTTTCTCGAAATTTATCAATGAAACATTATTTGATTCACAAATATTGTAGGTATATTTTAAAACAGGTTCAGTCAATAAGATTGTTTGCCCGAATATTCACTTCGAGAAATAATAAATTAACAAAATATTGTTCAAAAGAAATGTTTGGTTTCTTTTTAATTTTTATTTTGGGAATCTTTTTGGTGGATTATTTTTTTGTTGTGGAATATTTTTCTTGGTGAGGATTGGATTAAGTGATTTACTTTTGGCTCGGTCAAGCAGGGGGTTTACAATTTACATGCGATGTACATTTTGCATTCAGAGTTGCAAACGCGAATTGGGGTTACCGCAGAAAAATTACGATTAGAGTGGATTTTTTGTTTTCATATTCTTGTTTTTATTTTTTTATGAAATATTTGATGATTAAGTTAAACGAAAACATTGTATATATGTATTTAGTATAGCTTTGTTTTATAAACTCAACCCAAGAGTAGACCAAGGCTTTTTAACGGTCCCGAGAGTTGTAAAAACAAAAACCAGTTGTCAAAAACTCGGAAAGGATGCACCGACTGAATTGTTATGCTTTTAAGTTTCCTTTAAAAAAAAAACACTTTGAATTTTTTTTCTAGCGGGCGTGACAGGACTCTCGCTAGTTGATATTTTGTCAAAAAACTCTTTTTGGCAGCCTAAAGCGGGGTTCACATGGGACAATGCAGAGGCCAAGACAATGAGACAAGACAATCATTGTTTAATGTGAACAACTGTTTCTAGGACAGGACAATTGTCATTATATTGTCTTCCGAGCTAGCCTGCCGACCTATCTCTGAGGACAATATCGATCGAGGTCGATGTCGACTGGCTGACATTGTCTTGTCCAACCCCGTTCAAGAAGCTCAGACAAGACAATTGAGTATTGTCGCATTGTCTTGTCTGCGTGTGAACGCGGCTTATAAGAGTGGCTTCAGGGCTAAAAACACAGAACTTATGACAGCTGTTGCCGCCATCACGAAAATGCAAGCGCCATCTGTCTACGTATGGACTGCGCTCAAAGTGTTTCACGTTTTCAAATTGCCAAACGGCAAGATTCAGCTGGGGCTAGTGAACTCCTGCATGTTTCCGCCGTTCAAAAGTATTTGCCACAATAACGTTTCGAAATCGTAAACGAAATAATGAGGGTCGTTTTTGAATCAATAACTTCGAATATAATCAAAATATACCTATGCATTATTGGACAGACGCCAGTAAACATGATGATTCAAGAAACAGACTGTAATGTATTCAAAATGCGGGCAAAAAGTGGTTTGTCTTCCATTGGTCCTTATACTTTTTGGAAAATTGCCAAGAAGCTGTTACGTAGCCAATAAAAAACAATTTCGAAAATATGGAAGAGCGATGTGGTTTCCAACAGGATGGTTTCCCATGCTGCCGGCCGTACACAGCGGTCATCGAACTAAACAATAAAATAATCGGAAACAAGGTTCAATGACTCCATTATCCCTGGAAACGCACTTGTTAATTGACCATCATGCTCGTGCGCTTAAATGTTGTAGGAAATTTTTTTAATTGAGGTGGTTGAGTAAGTCATGAGATCCTAATTAACCATAACAAATTATATTCTTTTTAAAGTACATCGAGCTTAAACGCCTCCGCCATTGTTTGAACAATTTCTTCAAAATAAGGTTCATCGATATCGTATTTTTGATTCTCCGTTGATTTACCTTTAAACTAATGAGAAGTGCAATACTTGCCCAAGTAACATTTTAAGTTCGTTGAGAATTCCTACAGCGCTTCCAGAGCTGCCTTTATTAGCTAAAAGCTACAAAATTAACTCTAGATGCGCTCTTAGAGCTTATATCAAGCACATTGCGAGCTAATTTTGTGAGTTTGAGAGCACTAATTTGCTCCTTATCATAGCTTGGAAAGCAGATATGGTAGCTACTGGCTTTAATATTCGTTTCTTTGGTGACTTTCGAGCTAATTTAGAACAAATTTTTCACGCTTCTGCGCTTTGAATCAGTGTTGATAGTAACTAAAAGTTCTATTAGAATGTAAAGTCCCTAGCTGAATTTATTTTAAAGAGCACTATATTACTTATTCAACTCTATTAAACATTGCTTCTAGTTTGATATAGAGCTTCGTGTTTGAAAATAGGTTTTAAGTGTTTCAATTGTATTAGTATTTGTAAAAAAAAGTCTGTCAATATTGTATTTGAACGAGATTTTATTTGTGTTTGTAATTTTATGTTCGCATACCATCAATAATTATTATTGGCAAGAATAAAAAAAAAGATGCCTGCAGTAATATCTAAGAGAATATGATAACAATTTTGATATTAATAAAAATAAATAACCACGATCAACTTCTAGTGGATTCTTAGTGCGATTTAAAATTTTTCACAAATGTTAACACGTTACCTGGAAAAACTACAATGCGCCCGCAAAATAATCAATATTAAGTTATCAAATAGCATAATTTTTTAGTATTATTTATTTAAAAAACAAATTTTTTTAACAAATGACATCGAAAAGACTGAAATAAATGTTTTACTCAGTCTAAAGAACGTTTAGTAAAGTTTTATTTTGAAGATAGAGATTTTGAGCAAATAATTTGTAGAAATATTTCTTATTTGCATTGTTTCTTTTTTTAATAGTCACCATTTTTGAAGCAAATTGTGCATACTCTATCGAGCCCTTATATTGCCGTGAGACCCAAGTATTGTTGCACTAGAGCTAAGAGAACCTATATTTAAATGTCAAGTCGATAAGACAGATTGAAAAAATACAGGGTGTCCTATACTGTAAACAAATCGTTTGAAATATTAATATGTACTCGTACTTCATTTAAGTTTGCGCTTGTAAAATATTTTGCGTACAAACATAAAGACATAATTTAAGGAAACGGATATGGATATGTAATAAAATGGGATGCATATATGCTTATAAGTTATAACATTGTGTTCAAAGGTTCTCATTCGCGGCGGCGGCGCGCGCCGGCGGACATATTTGCATTGACATATTTGTTAATTTTTCTAGCGGTGTTAAAATTTCTTTTCATATACAGTTTGTCCATATGTTTTGAGCGAAAACACGTATATAACCTGAGTACGCCTAGACTGCGAAGGATTACTAATAAAGTATAGTACTAGGGGTAATTCCTGTCACTTCTTTTCAAATTCTTCACTTTGAGCCTAGTCTCGTTTAACTTAACAAAAGTATTTTTAAGTCTTTCTATTCATTACTGACAAGTACAAAATTTAGAAGGACATTAACAGTCAAAAAGTGACATGAATGAATATGAAGTCCAATTTTTTTTTTTTTAAACATTTGGGTACAATAAGTGCTTCTTTACTAATTTAACGTTGTGGGTTCGAGCCCCAGCTTGTGCGGCAATTTTACAATATTCCCTTAGCTTCAACTGGACCCCACCCGTGGGATTTTCGTGAGATAAATATCACCTAGTTCTCAATCTATTGTACCAACAAAAATGATTTCCTATCTTTCTATTCCTTCTCATTTGCATTCAAAAGACCTTAAGTCTTACAGGCATATAGTTAAAATAATTATTATTATAGGGAAATTCAAATATCTTATTAATTAATTAAAAGAAAAAGATTTTAATTCGAAATCCTTAAAATGTCGAGGTTTTAACTTTAATATCTTAGAAAAGTTTTGATAGTGTTAAGTGCAAAAAAAATGTTACTTGTCATTTTTATACTTTTTCATATGACACCCTGTTTACCTACACAAATTATCTGGTGAAAAAATATCTTCAAATGAACTTATCTCAACGAACCCTTTTGGAGCGCGTATGAAGCTCATAACACAAACACAAGAAAACAGTATGTATGCCACATTCTTGAAAAGGCTGATGTTTTTACTAAGTTTCAAACAAGCTCTAAATAGGGATTCGATTTTGCCAGTTGATTTCAATAAAAAAACAAACACTTATCGAACTTTTTAAGAACTAGTAAATGCATAATGGTGCTTTAAATCAGCTCTATAATAGGTGAACTCTTTACGCACAGCAATCAGACGACAATGAAATTATTTATGTACCTATTTTCTTTTTTTCATAAAAAATTCAAAACACTTCAGAAAAAATTTCAAGCATTTATTAACACAAAATTCATAATTTTTACATAATTGATTCTGATTTAGTTCTCGGAACATATTCAATATTCAGTTTACAGTTTATTTTTTTAAAAGAGCCATTAAAACCTATTCTTTCTTGGTCTGTGAAAGTGTCGAAGGTTCATTAACTTCTTCCATACTGATTGATTTTGTTTTCAGTTTTATTTGTCTACAGTCTAGCTATTCCCCCGCAAACACTTTCCCAATATGTTATATTGTTTGTGAGTCTTTTTTTTTATGAACAAGACGTATTTTAACAAATAAAAAAAAAAACACAACAAAGTTGGTAAACGAAGCGACTCATTCGTTTGACAGATATTTTCATACTACAAGTTAACTACTATAATCTCTCTCTCTCTCTCTCTCTTCCTCTATTATGGCGGTAGCACAAAAATGCTCTATTTAAAATTTAGAACAGTTTTATAATAGCAATACATTTTTGTATTGAGATTGTGATTGTCTTAACCACAAACAGATCTATTTAAACTCTAAAGTGACTCTTCGTACTTCTAACAAGCTTATCTAAAGCACAAGAAGACAATACCGGCTGAGCTCTAATACAGCTATTATAAACGAAGTTAAAGAGTATTTTTATAAAGCTAAACGCTTTTTAAAGTAATAGAGCTGAGAATAGTTCATATAATGCAATATAGAGACAGATTTAAAACAAAAAACCCCAGAGCTGCAAATATCTTTGAAATGGAGCATGAGCTTGGCATCTACCACTTTAAGAGCTGTTTAAGAACATTTTAATTACTAGCAGCTCCAACCATGTTACTTGGGTGCTTGCTTCTTATTTTGTTTATTTGGTAAGTTTTAATATATTAATGACGCCCAAATATGTAAAAGGTTGCGCTTATGTTGTCACTGCATAGAAAGATGCTATAATTTTTGCAAATGGTGCCAAATGTCACATTTGTGAAGTATTCAGACACAAATAACATATCATTTTGATTTGACATTTTTTGCCGCCATTTGCGAAAACTGTAGCATCTTCGGATAGGATATGACATCTTGTACATTATGTGTTGCTGTTGATGTTATTGAATGTTTTTGATTTTAAGCAAATAAGTTCTCGTTATAAGAAGAAATGTTTATTCACAATGAGCAAAAAGTAACTGTATTCCTCAATCTAACCTTGGGAGTTTTTTTTTTAAATCAATAAAAAACAAAACAAATCATTTTCCGTTCTTTTTTTGTAAATATAATATTTTGTTATTAGATTTAACAAAAAATTAATTATTTTTGTTTTGCATTTGATAAGACGTTTCTGAAAACTTCAATAAATTGTTATTAATTACTTTACTTTTTTATTATTTTCAGCGCATTATCTATCGACGGAATGAATAAAATTTTGGAAATCTGCCAAATTGAATGAGAATGGTGTCGATAGGTACTCAGAGCGATGATAGTCTTTTTTTTCCTAGAAATAAGGTTTTTTTTTGTCCCATTACGAAACGCGAATCGAAGTGAATATGCTCAAAGTTCTTGAGATCACCGAAATTTTGGAAAAATTATATCAAAATGATTTATTTAAAGAACACATTATGTACTTCAACGATATGATTAAGCTCATTCAAAAACCTACTTTTCAGATCGATCTTCTTGTGGGGAAGACGTCTGATCTGTGTTTTGGTATAGATATACTAAATTTTATAAAGTTTTTTATGAATCATGAGATTTGTCTAACGCAACTTTTTGTTTTGATACAATGACGTCTGACGAGTTGAGTCATTTTAAGATGCTTTTGACATAGATTTTGTGTTACTCGAGCAAAAATGATATAAAATAAACAGGTTTTCTTTTTTGTGATGACTGATAAAATCAGTTTGTTGACATAATTTCAATGTCAAAATCGAAAAAAAGATAATTATAAAACAAATGCAAATTTTGTACTAAGAGGAAAGTTAACAGGGTGTATGGATATAGTTATTTTGAATCTTGTCTCACTTATAAATACCACTGTATTTTGTATTTCAAATACATAAAATTCAAAGACATTGAGACATTTTTCTGTCAACGGGTCTACCAAGGAAAAAAGTCTACTTTGTCTGTTGCATCCGTTGCATTTGTCTTTATAAGACAAAAAGGTTTCTTAGTTTCTGTTTTCTAGTCTGTCAAAAATATAACCGTGTTCTTAGATTGGACAACTTTTTGTCATGACAGATCGCAGAGTGTTTTGAAAACGGGTTCTTACGTTGTTATAATTCTTTTGACAGCTGTCAAAATCATATAATAATGTTTAATTTGATTTCAATCTGGTTCTGGCTCTGAGTCCTAATGTCGCTTTGGGCTACCCCCCAAACCTCCAGATGTAAAAGTTATGATAGGTACATTACTTTTTCTACTGGCCTAATTTTATCACAAGCTTTATAAAAGGTTGATTATATGATATTTTTACTGGGAATTATTTTGTTTGCATACTTTGATATTTTTTTTTTTTTTCTGCGAATTGTTTAAGGTGCTAATAAATTTTCATCTTACAACTATTTCTGAGCCTGAATCAGGAACCCTTTTTCTCTGAATTTTATTATCTTATAATTTTCTTTATTGGACTCGTGCCTGTTTTCCAAGAACTAAAATTTTATCGTTAAAAACACACGCACCCCAAAATATTGACAAGAGTCCGTAATGCCTTCAAAAAAAAAAAAACAATATTTTTTCTTAAATTTGACGATAAGAAAAAAAATATTGCTCTGAGAAGATTGTTTAAATATTTAGGTGACTTAATGCATATTACATACATATGTATGTAAATGAAGTTAAAAAGAAATGTGGCATTATTGACAAAAGTTTTGAGCTCAAAGCGAAGAGTAGGTGAAGGTTGCAAATTAAACTGGAACACTGCGAGATTTTGGCGATAAGATTTCTTATAGAATTTTCCATTTTTTAAACTTTTAGCTTGTAGAACTATACAAAAAGATACTGTTTATAGGCGATAATGATACTTGAATCCAATTAATTGAATATGTTCGGTGTCTATACTGGTGCGTCTGAACAAATACTGATGTATTTAATGGACGCCTCTTCTCATAGGGTCAGGGATCAGTGTACATCGAACAAACCTAGAACGTCATACCATTCACAGCTTTGTTAGAGTTTCCACCTGTATATCTTATTGTACTTTACCAAAATCAAATCAGATAATAGTATACATTAAACCTACAATAACTAAACCTACAAGAACTATAAAATTAGTCGTAAATATCTTTCAAAAACGACTTCAATTAAGTCACAGTCACAATATGATAATCTAATAAATGATAGCCTGCTTATCGGTCAGCAGACTCACTCAATTATATGCGAATTGCTTGCTGTTGAAGTATCTTTCACAAGTTCTCCCGTGACTAACGAATGCGACTAACCCATGACATCACAATCATCATGTCTAGCACAACACGATTATCATGTGAACCACTTCGTGTAAAAAGAAAACCATAGGGGGGTTACATGAGCTTCTTTTTAATTTTGTGGCGGACGTCGCGTCGTCGGCGTCGTACTACTTAAAAAGCCATAAAACTGAGGTTCAAGTAAACAAAAGTTTTGAAAAACCCAGCTTGAGTATAAGATTAAGATCCATTCCATTCATGAATTGAGGAATTTTATAATTCGTGTTCAAAGGTATCACGTCTAGAGTTCCCGTCTGCGGCTCATACTACTTGACTCATGATTTTTATAGTCAGCTGTGTTATTCTTGAAATTAAATTTACAAGTAAGTGATGACGTAAAATAGAGAACACGAATAATGTTGAATTAAAATGAGAGCTACTGCCGAGTAGACGTGTGTTTCTGTTACTGGCGACTAATTCGATCTATTTTCTATAAGAATCGCATTCAAATGTACAAAGTTTTGTTAAACTAAAAGTTCGATAGCCCACTTTAACCGGTTAAGAGTTTTGCATCTTACACAAAGTTTTTTAAAAGATAATTATATAAATAAAATAATTTCTTCATCAAATAGCTCAAATTATTTAAAGTTAAGTTTTCGGTATCTCTCTTTATGAAAGTGAACTTCTCACATACACAGTTAAAAATACAACTCAATGTTTCTCCGACATTCACATTGTTAATAATAACATTAAAACTTACTTAACACTCCCACTCCCATGCCTCCGAAACCAGTTTCATCGCGCCATAAAAATTCTAATCTCGCGCTCGATTCTCCTCGCAGTACGTCATCTTCCCCTCTGCACAAGTCAGCCCAACAATCAAAAACGGCCATGGATAAAGCTTGGATGGATGAGATTTTAAAAAAACAGAGTGAGTTGATCGTTTCACTTTTGTCAAAAAAACTCGAAGAATCTGAGAACAGAATAACCGAAGAATTTGGTCGGGAAATTAAAATCATAAAAGAAAGCATAATGGATATAAATAACCGTGTTTCACATCTTGAATCGTCTCAATCTGAAGTAAAAACCGACATTACTTCTCTTAAGACCGAAGTTATCAACATCAAAATATCGCTCTCCGATATCTCTTCCAACTGCAAACAAACCGAAACTTTGCTTGCTAATAAATCTTTAGATCTTATCAATGTAAACACTCAACTTAATAATGCCACAGACGTAATTAAAAAATTAAAACTCTCTGTGAACTCTATTGAAAACCGCACTGTGGCGAAAGATGCTTTTTTGTTTGGAATCCCTTACATGCCGAAAGAAAATCTTAAATCAATCTTTAACCTTATATGCACCACCGTAAACATAAAGCCTCCGACTCTAATCAATATATACCGCACTCGCCCGCGAAATAAGTCAAACTTAAACACTGCAATAATGTTAAAATTTACATCGGCTTATGATAAAAACTTTGTGTTAACATCGATCGCAAATCACAGAAAGAAAAACAATAAACAACTATGTCTCAATGACATACACCTTGCTGTTGACAGCTCTTCGAACTCTGCGTCTTCATCCAAAATTTATGTTCGGGAGAGCTTATCGGAGCAGAACAGGTGTATTTTTCAACGAGCACTTGCGTTAAAAAAGAATAAACAACTCTCTTCTGTATTTACTGCCCGGGGGGTACGTAAAACGACAGCACGATGACACTGCTTTGTCAATTGAACTTATTGAGGATCTCAACAACGTTGCCAGCTAGGAAGTTTCAATTTGATATTATTATTATTATTATTGTTATTACTATTATTATTATCATTATTATTATTTTAAACTCATTTACATCATACATCAACAATAATTATTATTATTACTATTTTTTTTTTTTTTTTCTTTCAATTTCAATTTGAATTTTCATTTATATTTTTTCTTTAGTTAAAATTTTGCTTGTTTTTTTCTGTAATAAATAGGTATGACCTACAGTAACACATTACGTTCAATGGTAAACATTTTGTGCAGACAGAAAAGCGGTCTACGTATTTGTCACATTAACGCCCAGAGCTTAATGCCTAAAATTGACGAGTTTCGCGATCTGTTTATTGATTCTGGTGTGGATGTAATCTGTATTACTGAAACATGGTTGAAGGATGAACTATGTGATGATGCTTGTTGCTTAGAGGGCTATCGAGTTTTCCGTTTAAATAGGAAAGAACGTGTGGGTGGCGGGGTAGCGATATACGTGAGAGGTACTATGAAATGCAAATTTAAGTTTTCTTCTGATGCAGATAGTTGTATTGAGTATTTGTTTCTTGAACTTACGAGTAATGAGGGTGGAATTCTTTTGGGTGTAATATACAGACCTAATAGAAATATTGATCTGTCACCTCTTTATACACTCTTAGAAGAAATCTCGCTAAATTCGCCTAACATAATTTTGTGTGGCGATTTTAACAGCAATGTGCTAAATTCTAATCTCCTCGAACAAAATATGTGCACTTTTAATTTGGTTCCAGTTAATAATTGCACACCAACTCATTTTTCTGGTGGTGAGCCTACGCTATTGGACTTGTTTTTTGTTAGTGACATTAGCAAAGTAGCTTTATATGATCAGCTTTCAGCACCTGCTTTCTCGAAACATGACATGATTTTCCTTACCCTGAAGTTCAGTTTTGATCATACTAACCAAAAAATCGAATATCGTGATTTTCGAAACATTGACCTCCAGCTTTTGGAAGAAAATGTTAGAAGAACCAATTGGGAAACTGTCTTCTTTTTACCTACGGCAACTGAGCAGTTAGAGTTTCTTACAAACCATATTAGTGATCTGTTCAATACTCATGTTCCTCTTAAAACAAAGATCATTAAGCCCAAGAATAAACCATGGTTTAGTCAAAATATACGGTTTCTAATAAGTCAGCGTGATGAAACTTATAAAAGATGGAAGCGTTATCGTTTAAATGAGTTGAAACGAACTTATTGCGTTCTTCGGAATAAAGTAGTCTCAGAGATACGTTTGCTTAAGACCCAGATGTACTCAAATCAGCTAAATACTTCATTAGGTAGCCGCGAGCTGTGGAAGAATTTACGTAGCATAGGCGTAGGTAAGTCAAGGTCAAGACAATCTTTGGATATTGATGCTAATACCTTGAATAAAATATTTGTCACCTCACAATCGTCACTAACGTTGAGTACCCTCACTCCTATGTCTTTCGCGGACCAAGATAGTGATATTGGTTTTGGATTTCGAGCAGTTGACAGCGCCGATGTTGTAGAAAGTATCCTCTCTATTAAATCAAAAGCCATGGGACTGGACAATATTCATCCCTCTTTCTTAAAAATTATTTTGCCAATTGTTTTACCGTACATCACTTTCATTTTCAACACTATTTTAACTACAAGTAATTTCCCTGATCTATGGAAGATGGCAAAAGTGTTGCCCTTACCTAAAAATGCTAAAGGGGATGAATTTAGACCCATTTCAATCCTACCTTTTTTATCAAAAGCATTTGAGAGAGTCCTACAAAAACAAATTAGCGATTTTCTTGCTGCAAACAACATGCTTACACCGAAACAATCGGGTTTTCGTGAAAAACACAGCTGTATCACAGCCTTATTAAATATAACTGACGATGTTAGGCAGGCGATTGATAGGGATGAAGTGACTTTTCTCGTATTACTTGATTTTTCGAAAGCGTTTGACACTGTCAACCATTTAAACCTTTGTACTAAGCTTAAACAACAATTTAATTTCTCAAATGCTGCTACGAAATTGATCTACTCGTACTTAACACACAGAAAGCAAGCAGTCCTTGTTGGTGATAACCTTTCGAGTTTCCTTCCGAACGTTTCCGGTGTTCCTCAAGGTTCAATACTCGGCCCTCTTCTATTTTCATTGTACGTAAATGAAATTCCTACAGTTATTGAAAATTGCGCATCACACATGTATGCAGACGACGTCCAAGTGTATTTTAGCTGTCCTCTTGGTCTTATTGAGCATGGTGTTTCGTGCGTCAATGAAGACCTTGAAAGGCTAGTACTTTGGTCTGAATCTAATGGTCTTGTTTTAAACCCGAAAAAAACCAAGTGTTTGGTTATATCGAGAAAACAATTAGATCTGTCCTACTTTCCTCCAATTCATTTAAATAGTCTTCCGATCGAATATGTCAAAACTGCAAAAAATCTCGGGATGACATTTAATAGTTATTTAACTTGGGATAACCATGTTAACTTACTGGTCGGTAAAGTTTATGGTATACTGAGAAGTTTATGGGTCTCCCATTCGTTCACACCGGTTAAAATTCGGCTTTTACTAGCGAAAACTCTGGTAATACCAATTTTAACTTATGGATGCGAAATTTTTTGTAATTGCAACTCTGTAACCAGAAGAAGGTTGAACATCGCCTTTAATAGTATTGTACGATATATATATGGGTTAAAGAGATATGACAGGTTATCTAGTTACATTACACGCCCACTTAATATGTTTTTTGAAAACTATCTTCAATTCCGTAGTTTAACTCTACTCTCTGATATTTTGCTGACTCATCAACCAAATTATTGCTTTGAAAGGATAAGATTAGCATCCTCGCACAGGTCTCACCAGTTAGTTCATCCCCATTATTCATTTCTTACTTCTGAACGACAATTTTTTGTACATGCTGTGCGTTTGTGGAACTCCTTACCACGTCGTATAAAAGAATTACAGAACACTACAAGCATAAGAAAAGCCTTAAAATTATTTTTTTCAGAAATTTCATGAATTAATTTTGAATTGCAATATGTTATGTACATATTGTTTGTAACTGTATACATATTATTATTAATTGAATTAAATTAAATTTTTAGCTCTGTTGTAAAAATTAGCTTAATACTAAATTATAAGATATTGTATCTTACTGTGTTAAGCATTTTCGTATAAACAAATAAATAAAATAAAATAAATAAATTTATTGGAATAAATTAATGTTTAATTTATGCTTTAAGAGGGGGAAAAAACACTTTATGGAACAGTGACGTATATTTTTTGTTTTTATAAGGTGTTCATGTAAATTAAGCACGGAAAGAACTAGGTCGAAATTATACAAAGCCATATCCAAGTGATTGATTTCGTTTGATTACGTTTTTGAATGTGATTAATATCGCTTTCACTGTTCGTTACATAACTGCCACTTAACTGTTTCGTAAATATTATATAATTGTTAATTTGTGACTTGTAAGTTATGACACTTACAAAAAACGCATGTAAAAAAATTAATATAACCATTTTTGAAAAGGAAGGTCTGGTCTGGAATATACATAGAAAAACCTGATTAGAAAATGTTTTTACAGCTTTTATTAAGCTTAAGCATACAACTCGTAAAATATACCTAGTATTTGGTGAAAATGACTTAAACTGCTTATGAGGAAACGCAAGTGTATATTTGCCCCTTGACGTTCAATTATCTTGTCGTCCTCAACTTGTCGGTGTAACAAAAATATCATTATTTGAAAATATGACAGTTGGGAAAAAGAAAACATATAGATCTTTTTTCAGGTTAGAATGCCAAATATGAAGACTTTTTTCGTAAATAAAGGGTGGTTATAATAAAGCCACAAGCGCAAATTTGTGCGTCTCTTAGTCGAAACTAAGAAGTGGGTTTACGCCCACTTTTTATGAAAGAACAAAAAAGCTTTTAGAAATTTAAGGTACCCAATACTTAATTTTAACCTTTTTTTCGTTCGTTACATTAAAAATATATCTCTAAATTTTTTGTTGTACATTTTTTCCACCCACGCCCACTTTAAAGGGCGTGGATTTTATATAATACCTTTATTTGGGTAAGGTCGATAAAAAACTACTCGATTCAGCTGAAGTTTTACACATATGTTGTGTGTGTGTGTTATTGTATCTGTTGAAGTTTTGTTGGATGTCAACATGCAGCGTACATGTATGCCTAAAAATTGACTAGCTGAGTTAGTGCTTTAATTTTTTTTTACAAATTTTTATTACACGCTCACTTTTAAGAGGCGTTTTTCAAGTAGCAGGTTGTGGTTCAAGAATTGTTAAATAAACCCATAATCGCTATTTCCATTCAAAATTTTATTTTTAAAAAATCAAGTTGTCACAAAATTAATGTTACCGTATTTTTTTCTGTCTGCTAAAGAAGAGTTTTGTTTCTGAAACAGTACAGCGGCTCATACAAACAAGAACCGCTATTGAACAACTACTGTCCCTGTCACATTTAAATGATGATGTCAAAGGTTTCTATCAGTTTCGTATATTTTAGCTTTTACAAAAAAAAAATGTGTAGATACCTAAATATTAAAGTGATTTTTGAAAAATGTAAAAAAAAACAACATTCCACCGTTGAAGTGTTTTTATCACCGTACTCTTTAAAAAAAATTAAAGCAACTTAAGGTCAACTAAAAATTAATCTTGTATAATGTCCAAAATTTATTTGAAAATGGTATTTTTTTTCAATTCGAAGGATATTTCTATAAAAGCCCCATCAAACACTGAACATAACTATGAAACGTCAAATGTTTTTATTTGCAGTTCTGTCACGAATCTGTTCTAGGGAAAATTCAAAAGCTTGGCAAACCGATATGGTCTGCTTGCTATAAGAAAATGTCACCCGTGGCGTATTCAATCTTCAAATTTTTTGGGCCTTTAAAAGTTAATATGTAAGGTATAAAAGCAAAATATACAAATCCTTGCTTAAATTTATCATATGGCAAATGTTCGACATTTCCGTAAAAGGGATATTTTTAAAACACTACTTTCCTTCCTATACACAAACTTGTAGGTTATTCTTATTACCTTGATCAAGTTTATTAGTTTCTTAGCATACCACCAAATAAAAGACATAATTTTAATTTTAAATTGATTTTAAATAATTTTTCACCACTAATTTATTTATTGAAACAACAATCCCAAATCTCTTTAAATAATTCCCATCAATTTATTTAGGTAGGTAAGTAGGTACTTATAGTCTGTGAACACTAGTTATGAGAAGGGTAAAACAGTTGTTTTTGTTTTTACTTATTGGCAAGGAAAGACGACAGAAAATAGACAAATGGCTTAAATAGTCAGCATTTTTTGTTTCAGAACTCATTTCAAAATTCATAACAATTGGTCTAGCATGAAAATCAGAAATATTTTTATGAAATATGTTGTGTTGAAAATAATCACTTGGCAACCCTAATTTGATATAAATGAAGCCTGATCAGTATACCTACCTAATGTGGTCAAGAAGACTTTATTTGTTTGCTTACCAATTTATAACGAAACTTGATCCATCAAACACAGACATTTATTATTATCCAATTATATACCTTGCGGCCACTTTTTATTAAAAAATACTATTTTGTTTACTTTGCCTTCCTCACTTTTCTAATCAACACAACACAACAGAACCATGTTTCACTTTTCCATTGACATCTGTCAAAACAAACTAATAAAAGTGCGCCTAAAAGCACTTTACTTTTAGAATACTTTTCGACTACCGCCATCTACACTATCAACCCAAAAGCTTAAAACATAAACAAATCCAATATTGGAGACTATCCAATAGTATCTATCGAATAAATTATTTTCAAATCATATGGATATGGAAGATTGGAAACTTTTTCCACTCTACTGAATAGACAGCGATGGGGCTGGCATTGGCATGGCAGAGGCAGGCAAGTCGCAAGTGGCATGGGACAAGAAGACCCTTCTTTTGTCTAGATAGAAATTTATTTCATTCACTTGCAACAACACCCAAAGCCATGCCACTTCAATTTGTGCCCCACAGTATAATCCCAAACAATGCACGCGGCGGACGGTTAGCATTGGGTGCTCCTCCTGATCTGAGTATCATTCTCCGCTGAAACTTGAAAGACTTGTTGACATATTAAAAATAATCGACTTTTTCAGAGACAGGGACAGGAATCGTCTCTCGTCTGATAGCAAAAACCAAAAAGCTCATCTGCTTCCAGTTGTTGTCTCTTTTTTTTATTTTTTGGGGAACGAGTACGCGCGTAAAAAAAAAAAAAACAAAAAACCAAAATGGGTTGTCGTTGTGTAACAATTCGCGAAGAATTCGTCACACGTATGTCGTCGCCCTCAAAGATCAGAAGCTCTGTCCGTCTCCGCAGTGGCAGCGGTGGCGGTACGCCAAAGGTTATCGCATTCGGTAATATTTTGCTCGATGCAACGGTGCAGCTGAATAATCTGGAGATTCTCAGCCGATACAAGCTGTCATTGGGAACGAAGGGCGAAATCGATATCAAGACTTTGACCAAAATTTCAGAGGAAATTCGTGACAGGTATGTAATGTAGGAACGTGGTACGTTTACAATAGAATGGGTGGTAGTTGGTAGTGTTTTAGTTTGGTTGTGCATCGATGAACAGGGAGCACATCCAAATATACAAACCCAAACCCCACTGAACAAAACAACAACAAAATTATAGAAACACTTGCTCTATCAGAACTTTTGTTTTTGTTGTTGTTTCTTTTGTGAATTGTGATGTGATGACTATTGCGGGTGCTCTGCTCTTGTAGACCATATAATCACTCCAAATTAATAGTCAAGTAGAGGATGTAGTTTTTTTTTTTACCTGGTTTTTATTGTTCTTTTTCAGCTTGATGGCACCAGTGAACTGTGGTGGTTCCGCTCTTAACACAATACGCATATTAAAGCAGCTAGGGACTGTTGGCTTGTTCTTTGGGGCCGTTGGCGAAGACCTACAGGCGGACTTACTGAAGGGTATCCTCAAAAAGGCGGGCGTTCGTACAAGGTGGGTGATGTTTTGTTAAGAAATACCTAAGTTAATTTTGTTTGCTTCATCACGAATATTGTGTAAATTGTTAACGGTGCTTGGTTGTTGGCTTGTGAGGTGACCCTTTTTTTTGTGGTGAATGTTGAATCATGACTGACCACTGACTGACCCGTTTACTCTATTGTTTGGTACTTTTTTGGGTACCTATATCTTTTTGGCGGTTGAGCCACAAGTTCTTTGTAAATAATAATTGACACTAGAATTCTGTTCTCATCCCAGTTACCAAAGCAGGAACATCATAAGGCAGCGTTTCAAATTGTTATCAATCTTCTTCTATATAGAGATTTATATGTTCCTACGTAATTATATCTTTGAGAAACGTATCCAGAGCTATGAAATTACATCCGAAATCAGATACTTTTCTCTCAGCTTCGTTGACTGCACTTAGCGTGGATGTAAAAATGTCGCACGTCGCACCATTTACATACATCAAACGAAGTGGGTATTCGCGAGTCTTTGTATCTTTAAACTGTTTGGCAAGTCTAATTTATGAAAATAAATCTAATGATTCATATCTCGAATCTCGCGCTAGTGTGACGAATGACGATCGCTTATCAAGAGCAAGAGCAACATGATTATGTAGTTGGCGTTGTTTTGTTTTTCTTTTGTTGACAATAATTATTGTTTTTGTTTTTTAAGTATCAAATCGAAGAAATGACTTATCAGTCATGTAATCAATGATTTCATTGGTTTCTATCGGAGCAAGAATCTTATATGAACGACCAGGAAAGACTGCAAAGCTGGAAGTTAGTTGCAAGCTAATCGATTACATAGTTTGGTACCTAGGAACTTAATTAGGTATACAGTAGACTCGCGGTAACGTGAACTATTAAAAACCGAGCGTGTTCACGTTATCGAAGTTGTTCATGTTGACGAAGGTGTAGTTCTTAAAATGTTTAAAATAAATTAGACCTTTGTTTCAACTAAAATTTATATATTTTTATACCCTATTCCATAGAATGGGTATATTGTATTTGGTGTGGAGTTTGTAACATAGAGAAATAATACCGTTAGGTATAGAAAAGTATATACATATATTCTGACTCAGAATCAAAAGCCTAGTCGATTTAGCCATGTCCGTCTGTCCATATGTATACTCTCTAGAGTAACCTCGATTTAATAAAATTAAATTATGTTTTTTTGTACAGTTACGATAAAAGCATAACGCTAAAATTTTGCACACGTAAGCTTTAGGTAAACTTTCTTCCAATCAAATAAAAATATTTCAGTTTGGGCGTGGCTTACGCCTATTTTTCATACAAAACCATCAATATTGTTTTTATAAAATAACAATTGTTATATTAAAGCGAAAAACATTAAATTTTGTGGGTCTTACTGGCACATAAACATCTTGTGTATGAAATCAAAAAAAATGATTTTGGTCGTGGCTGACGCCCACTTTTCAATAGAAACTATAAAAAAATTGTTTTTGTAAATAAATGATATTTATAATTAATCCGCAAGCCAAAATTTACGTCTCTTAATAGAAACGAAAAGGTTTGTGTATGAAAAGAAATTTTTAAATTTTGGGCGTGGCTTACGCCTACTTTTCATGAAAGAACGAAAAACGTAGCCTTAAGAATTTAAGGCATTTCCAATGTTTAATTTAAACCTTTTTCCTTCCGTTCGTTATTTGAGAAATATATCTCTACATTTTCTTTTGTAAATTTTTTCAATACGCCCACTTTTAAAGGCGTGATTTTATTATTATTTTATATTCTGGTATGTGCTGTTTCTAGAATACTGTCCGCGCTTTCACATTCGTCACTGATCAAAACCTCGTTCGTTTCGGTGTCGTTTGGAAGATCTTCATTCCATTCATGGACATCAGCAATTGAAAAATGATCTACATAGAAGGGCACAAAGCTATTGTAAAATGCGGTCTCTTAACGTCAATTTTTTTAATGCTTCAATAACATCAGTTTTGCGGCCACAATTGATGCCAGAAGACTATTTCTGTAGAAAAGTTTTGTTAGTCTTATAGCATTTTGGTCCATCGGCTGTATGAGCGGCGGCGTGACATTCGGCGCCATAAACATCGCAGTTATTAAGCCGTCCTCAGATGTTAATTCGTTTTCGGGTGGATGAGATGGAGCGTCATCAATTAAAAGAAGAGCTTTGGTGGGCAACCCTTGGTGTTTTAAAAATGTTCTGACCTACACATGAAAACATTTGAAATCAATGCAAAATTGCAATCTGTTTCCTACCTGTGGTACGAAAGAATGATGAAACCAATTTTTAAAAAAAGCAGCTGTCATGTGTCATCCATGACGATTTGGAGCAACTGTAGTCAACAGGAGATTTAAAATTCCTAAAAGAGCGAGGATTTTTTGCCTTTCCAATCACTAAAAGCTTAACTTTATGTTCTCCTGTTGCGTTTGTACAAGCAAGAAAAGTGACGCGCTGTTTTTCCGTTTTTCTGCCAGGAGCATTTTTTTCTTGAGATGATACGTATGCCTTCCAAAATAATCCGGATTCATCCGCATTGTATATTTGATTATGAGATAGACCTAGCTTTTTTATTTTGGCTTGCAGCTTGTTTTTGAAAGGGTCCACAAGGTCAGGTCTAGAAGATAACTTTTCACCACTTATTTTGATAAAACGCACACCATAACGCTTCTTAAATCTATGCAACCATCCGTCACTCGCATTTAAATCGCCCTGAGTTTCATTAATTTTTGAATGGAAAAATTTAGCTTTTTCCTTAACCATCAATCCATTGACTGGATAACTGGATGAACCAACGGTAAAGAGCTTTTTCCATTTTAGGAAGTTCAGAACGCTTCATGGTCTTCCGCATTCCATGTCCAGAAAATGTATTGTTAACACATTTTAAAATTTTCTTCGATTTTTTGTTGAAAGCGCAAATTGTTGATTTTGCAACATTGTATTGCTTTGCTAAGCTGGTTACGCTTGATCCTCCTTTTAATTTTTCTAAAACACTTACTTTGTCCTTCAAAGACAAGAATTTTGGTACTTTCGCGACATTTTTCAAGAAAATCTTCTTTTTGATTACGCCAAACCAAAACCGCGCACTAAGACAAATGCCAAACTTAAGTAAATAATACCTGGAAAATCCTTAACGGGATTCCCCATTTAGTAAAACGATTTGAAAAACTGAAAAACGATCAAAGGAAGCTATGTTTTTTATGTCAAACGCATTTAAAAGTTGTTCACGTTATAGGGCTTTCACACACTGTTCACGCTACAGAGTAGTCAATGTAAAAAAAAAAGTGTTCACGTAAGACGGTGTTTTTGCTATCGCGAGTCTACTGTACATACATATATGTAATAAAAGGAGTTTTTTATAAATTGGGTGGTGCTTGAATTATTGTTGGATTTGAACTTAGAATATTGGATTTAAAGGCGATTCTGGCGCTTCGCAAAGGTAGCACATAGAATTTATGAAATTTTATTCTTGGAAATTTAATTTGTAAGCCAAGGCCATACTCGAATAACATCACAGTGCATAGCCTATACCGCATTTTACAATAGCTTTGTTTGATCAGCCCTGAAGTCAGCCTACGGTTTACGGTTGACAAAAATTCTTGTATGAAGATCCCCCATCGGGGAAAAAATTTTTTTGTCAGGAACCGATCTTGTCCTCAAGTACTAAGTTCTTTGTTTTTGGGAAACAAGTTAAGCTAGCATTAGACGGTCCTTGAAATGGTCATTGCAATGACCCTCTTACGTCATTATGTCGTATTTATCTGTCCTAAAGTCGTCATGTCGTGTAATGGTCTTTGTAAAATGCGGTCATTGCAAAGACCCCACACAATGAGTAGCACAATGTCAAGAATTTTATTGTCCTTGCAATTTTCAAAGACCCATAACGATGACAGTGCAATAGCCCTGCCATTGTCGCTCTTTGGGATTTTCGTGTCCCAACAATGACCAGGCTGGAATTTCTGCCGAGCCATTGTTCCTCGCAATGACCACTATTTTCATCGTGGTTTTGTTGTTGTTCAATTTCAATGAGCTGCCAAAGGGACAGACTAGATTTTGACATCCTGGTGTGCAATTAGCACTGTTTAAAAAAGTTTTAAAAGTTAAATAATTGCTTAAACGTAGAAAGGAATAAGGAAAAGGAAAAAAATATACCACACACAATAAATCATTAAAGCTATGTGAGGTTTTTTTTGTAAATACAAATAAATAATCATTTTATTTTATAATAAAGAAACGCCAGCGGCAAAGAAGACTAAATTATTATATTATTTTTAACGTAAATTATTTTAGCGACAAATAATAATAATAATAATAATTTTAACTATATGCCTGTAAGACCCAAGGTCTTTTTGAATGCAAACTGCACAACATTAGTTCGAAGGAATGTCCCTAGGAACGTAAAATTTACTTTTAACAATGACCAAGATATATACTATACATATGTCGGGTCACGGTCACGAATGCAAAAAATGACCTTTGTCAGCGCGGTTTCATTCACCACCAACAGTCAAATTGGCCACGTCGTGTAATGGTCATTGGTATGCTTGTCATTGCAAAGATACCGAATTGCAAAAGTGACAATGACCAACTTGCTGGTCATTGTATTTTGGGAAAACAATGACAGATTTGGTTCTTTCGTGAAATGGTCATTGTAGCTAGCAATGCCACGTTCAACAATGACCATACACTGACAGCACAGGGACACATTTTTTTAAGACGTCAGAATGTCATTGCAATGACCATTTACAAGGACCGTCTAATACTAGCTTTAGGGTAATAGTTCGAACAGTTTAAAAAAAAAAACGTTTTTTTTAAACTTTTCGAAAACATGTTCTCAATTTTGTTTGAGTATGCCAACATCGAGCAGTTTGTAGTTTTTATCAGAAAACAAAATTTTAAAAAATTTTGAACAAATTGTTTTTGAAAAAACCAAAAATTAAAAAAAAATTACTTAAAAAAAAAACTCAACTCAACTTTTTTGAAAAATTTAAGAATTAATATTATTTTGTTTATAAAAGAGCTTTAACATTAAAAATTTCATTGAAATCCGTTATGTGGTTCACGAGAAAAACTGATATAAAAAACCGATCCTATAAGCGGTACCGTTATAAGACTTCCTGGAAAATGTATTTCAATCAAAACATAAAGTTTATTTAAAATAATACGGGCAAGTGCGAGGCGGACTCGCGCACGAAGGGTTCCGTACCATTTTCTTTAAAAACGAGCAAAATATCACGTTTGTTGTATGGGAGGTGGGAGCCCCCCTTAAATTTTTATTTTATTTAGTTTTTAGTATTTTTGTATTGTTATAGCGAACACAAATAATGCATCATCTGTCAAAATTTCAACTGTCTGTCTATCACGGTTCATGAGATACAGTCTGCTGACGGACGGACAGACGGACAGCGAAGTCTCAGTAATAGGGTTCCGTTTTCACCCTTTGGGTACGGAAACATAAAACAACATTCAGAAAGTCTTATCAAAATCGTAATAGTCGTTTTTGAGATAAGGTAGTTTTTCATTAAAAATTATATGGGTACCGTTAGTTTTAGAGCTAGAATGCCAATTCAAAAAAAAACCTTCTATAATACTTAACAAATTGGCAATAGCAATTTAACCTGATTCATCCGTTTTCAAAATGATCTATTCCCGAGTGAAACCAATGAAAGGTGGTAAAAGGGTCATAACATGTTCTTTTAGCACCGTATTAGTAGTTTACCCGGTTCCCGGTCTCCTTAAATAAGTGGGTATTTATATAAATGTTCAAGTACCGACTTAAAACCGGGCTTTGACCATAACACACACACACCAATCTCCCCTTAAGCGGATCCGCCTTTACGAGGTCTTTACCGTATTTTGACTTCCGTTTACTTTGAATACGGCATCAAAAATGTATCTCCTTTTATTAAGTCAAAGTCGTACAGCAAAGTAATTTGATAATGAGGCGAAAGATACCACAAAAATGTGAATTACTGCCTGAGGGCCATCTCGTTTACATCAAAATGAAAAAAAAAAAAAAAAAAATTGAAACCGACAGAGCATGACCAAACCAATTTCGAGATCTTCAACAATGTGCTGCTCGGTGGTTGACATAATTGCTTATTTTTATGAAATATTTGCTAATTTGTTATGATTTTTTCAAATAATTTACGAATTCCAAAACAGGTAAAATATTTCATTCAAATATTTGACTCCACGAAAAAAAAAATAACTATAATTGACATTTCCTATCTTCGTTTCAGCATAGAAGTGATTCCTGACAACTCTACGGGACAATGCATATGCTTTGTGTATGGAAGCAAAAATGCCCTCTACGCCAACGTAGGAGCATCAAAAAATTTCAGCCTGGAATACCTTAAACGCGTCGAAGTACAAGAAAACCTAATGCGCAAATGTAAAAAGCGCCAAATTTTCTACATCGAAGGTTTCTTTCTGCCCGAAAAGACAGATGTAGTCCGTCACATCGTTCGCAACTATCTCGCTGATCAGCGAAAAATCTTAGTCCTTAATCTCAGCGCACCTTACATTATCGAAGATCATTTCGACATAATGACGTTCCTAGTGCACAGTGCTCAAATTGTATTCGGCAATCGAGAAGAATTCACAACGCTCAGCAAAAAATGTGGCTTCCGCACAATCGAAGACTTCTCCAAACAAGAACTGACTCAGAAACCATCGACAGTATTTGTCATCACAGATGACAAACGAAGTGTCTTACTCATAAGAAATAATGGAACTCGAGAGACTCCCATGGTGGAGTTTGATTCGTTTGCAGTGCCAATGGTGAGAGTGATTGATTCCACAGGTGCTGGAGATTCATTTGTAGCTGGATTTCTTCACTCGTATCTCAAGGGTTGTCCTCTGACGAAATGCATTCAACATGCAATAGCTGTAGCTAGTTTAGTTGTTCAACAAGTAGGATGTAATTTGCCACCTTAAAACTAAGGATACCGTTAACTGGCTACCATTTTAAAATAGTTTAGAGTTTTAGTACAAAATGCTGCTCGAATGTTTCAATGCAGCAAGTCTTTTTTTTATTTTATTTTTATTCGAAATAAAAGTAAAAAATAATTTTTAATTTATAAATTTTTAAGATCGAATAATATTTTGAAACTGTTCTTGAAGGATTAAGTGCAGTTATATAATAAATAAATGAGCACCGAACTTTTTTTTATAAGAATTGAAGGCTTTTAATACAGTCTCTATAGTTACTTAAATTATACTGTCAAGGTGTTAAGCTGGTAAGTATTAGGGCTGTACTTGCAGCCTAATGGTTTTGATGCTTTTAACGATCCAAAATGTTCATGTAAAGGCAGAGGCAGAGATTCGGCAAAACTAATCTTTGAATTTAAAATGCCCAAAAATTGCAGCTGATCGCCATACTTCAACTTAGGAAGTCTTCTTTTTTTTCATTCTCAAAACCCAAAATGGTAAAGTATTTTAAGGACGTTTTAAATGTTTTTTTGGCATTCTAGTTCTAAAACTACAGTATCTGCCATAAAGTCCCCTCTGGTATCCGTTCGGAGAAAAGTTCAGATCGGATCATTTGTTGGTATCCGAATCGGATGAGAAATAAAAATGTATACCCACGAGAATAAATGCCATTAGGAAAACATAAACTTAATTAAGCATGAACCTCTTTTGTAGTCAAATAAACCTGCACAGCATAGGAACACAATTTTCCTCAACCCACCCATCAGATACCGCCACCACCGCCATACTCCCAGCCCACCTACAACTAGCAACCAACCATCCACCATTTTTATAAGTTTTTCAACACCGAATACCTACCACCAGTACAGTAACCACCCAATCCACCTGCAACCACCTTCCATTTTTGTCGATTCCCTCCCCAGAGTAAGTCCCCCCTACCACCACCATTTAAACGGCCAATTTACCCAGCCCATTTACAACCACCAACCAAGCATCCGCCATTTTTGACAATTTTTTCCTCACCCCCCCCCCCGAACACCAAACCCCCCCAAGCAGCAACCACCCAACCCACCTACAACCAACCACCTACCATTTTTGTCAATATTTCAGACAATGTTTGTAAATTTTGTCTCACCCACCCCCCAACATCCTCCTCAAAATCCACTCCACCACCAACACTACCTTCAACCACCAACCAACCACCCGCCATTTTTAAGAATTTTTTTCTGATTGGTGAAAAGAATGAAAAACGTAATTCCCACCGACTCCACCTAGAACCAACAGCCAACACCCACCATTTTTGTCAATTCCCCCCGACCCCAAACCAAAACCCCGCCAGTAACCACCCACCCCACCTACAACCACCCACTCACCATTTTCGTCATTTTTTTCTTCACCAACTTCCCCACACCCCACCCTTACATCAACCACCCACCAGTACCACCCACCAGTACCACCCACCCCACCTACCACCAACCACATACCATTTTAGTCAATTTTTCCCTCCAACCAACTACCTACCATTTTTGACAATTTTGTCCACAACCCTCCCCCTCACCAACCATCCAGCCCACCTACAACCACAAACCAACCATCCACATCATTCACCCCCCATCATAACCCCTACTCCACTACCACCCCAGCATCACCAACGACCACCCAACCTACAACCACAAACCACCCAACAGTTTCCACTTTGAAAAATTTTATCAAGCGTCCTGCCATTTTTCGTTACAATTACGATCGATTTTACTGCCTAGGTGCGCCAATAGATGTTTCACATCAAAAAAAAATTGTCGAACAAAGTTCCACAAGTGATTTGCTGTCGGAGACAATCGGTAGAAATACAAATCAAATAGACGCGTTGTATCGCACAAATACAATGTGCGTCGCTGTGATTTTGACATTTAAACGCATGCTTCAATTTTTATTCGGAAGAATGTCCGATTAATCAATCGGAACAACTACAATGATACAAAATTCGTACATTTCGGCCGAATCGGAGGAACTCTTCTCTCCGATCTGTTACCATGATATGGGGGAGTAACTTTGAATGAAAACTAATTTTTCTAAAAAACGGTTTCTAAAGGGTGTTTTTTTAAGACGTTTGGTTTTTAATCTGGCAATACTTTTTTCGGAGTTGGTCTTTTTGACAGATAAGTTTGGTTTGTCATTTCATAATGAATAGACTTACTCCTGAACAACGTTCGCAAATCGTGCAAATTTAGTACCAAAATAATGATTCGGTTCGCCCGACGCATCGGACGCTTCGGTCGACATAATCGCCCAGGAATTTATTCGAGCCAGCCGCGGCCACTTGCCCAAAATCATTTTAAAAACATAATGGCATCTTTTTAATAAAGCTAAATTCTTGGCCATAACATTAAATTATATGCGTTTTATTTCTTCTTGAAAACCGCACGTCTAAAAAACACCCTTTACAATTCCTATAAAACTTTCTGCTGTGTTCCTTAATATTTTAAAAACAATTTGGCTTATCCTGATAAATACTAAGGGTGATTTTTTAAGAGGTTTAGAACTTTAAAAAAAAAAAACACAAAAAATTCAAAAAAATTAATGAAATATTTATTTGAATCGATAGTTTGAACCTTGCAATTTAATGTTTAAAGATAATTTCATGCAAATGTTGACCGCGGCTGCGTCTCAGGTAGCCCATCCGCTGAGTCCAATTTTGGCATACTCTTTCACACATATCGGCCGGTATCTCACGAATGAATGCATGGATGTTGGCTTCCAGTGCGTCAGTCGAAGCGGGCTTGTCCCTATAGACATTAGCCTTGACATACCCCCACACAAAATAGGCTAATGGTGTCAAATCGCACGATCTAGGCGGCCAATTGACCGGCCCGAAACGTGAAATTAACTGTTCAACAAACTCGCCTCGCAATTGCGCCATTGTTTCGCGTGCTGTGTGGCATGTGGCACCGTCTTGTTGAAACCACATATCATGCAAGTCAAGAACTTCCATTTCGGGCAAAAAAAAGTTTGTTATCATCGCTCGGTAGCGTTCACCATTGACAGTAACGCTGCGATTCGCATCATCTTTGAAGAAATATGGACCAATAATGCCGCCGGCCCATAAACCGCACCAAACAGTGGCTTTTTCGGGATGCATTGGTAGCTGTTGCAATGCTTCTGGCTGATCTTCACTCCAAATGCGGCAATTTTGCTTATTTACGTACCCATTCAACCAAAAATGAGCCTCATCACTGAACACAATTTTTCAATAAAAAAGCGGATCCTCGGCCAGATGAACATTTCGAACCGAGCACGAATTTTGATAGTAAAATTCAATAATTTGCAAGCGTTGTTCATTTGTAAGACGATCCATGGTTAAATTGCAAACCAAACTGAAGCTGTTTGACAGTGACACAAGGTACTACACACACGTCAGCTGTCCAAACCAGTGTTGCCAAAACCAAACCAGCTAAAAAATCACCCGTTACAAAAAAAAAAACTAATTCTAGAAATTCACATAACCAAATAAAATCGAATGTTTTCAAAAACTTAAAAATATCACATTTTTTCGAAAATACTTGGAGCACGGTTTTGAAATTTTTTCCTGAAATACAAAATACTAAAAAGAAATAGAGGTATGGGCTGACTTCATATTTCACCAAACAATTAACGAGTGATTTTAAAGTGATAAATCTCGAGATCTAAAGCCCCTAGACCACTGCCACACATTACAACCCAGTCGGGCACTTTATTTTAAATCAAAACCTCTGCCACTCGCCAGAACTGTAGGTACCAGTTGTACAATTACAATAGTGCTTCAGCACTAAACCTCGTTTTTAAATTCTTGATCCGTTGGTCAACGTGCATTCATTTTGAAATCAATTAACTTAAATTAATATAACTTTGAATTCAGTGATTTTAAAATACTGACATTAAAATGATTTGAAATTTACGATTTTTTACCTAAGTCCACTTCTCTTAAATGGGTTTAGTTCCCGGTAAGTGGGAATGAAGTCCCTCGTTGGACTTATCGCCCGGGGACTTATTTCCCTGCACCACCGACCGTGCCAAATAAAGGTACAAGGTTTAAGCAAATGGTCTTAAATCAGGATACAAATGTTCGTCTGTAATATGCGGACCGGGTAGCAGTTTTTGTCCGTAAGCACAACTTACCGATAATAATTCGACGCTTAGCTTTGTACAGCTTCGTATTGACTATTCGTCCATTATTCAATAGTTCGGCCTTTATTATGAGTATATCCACTCCATTCAACCTACCGTCAACCTGGTACAGAATAACTATAGAAGCAATCTACAAAAATGAGCGCACTAAATATCAATATTCATTCTTAAACGGCTCCTTAACATCTTGATTAATTGAGAAACTCGAACAAAAGCAGCTATACTATTATTCTAGTTAATCACTTTCCTCTCACGGCCACTCATAATTTGTATAACTCGATTACGTAGAAACTTCTAAGAAGTACTTTTTATTATCTTCATCATGTATCAAAATGTATATGAAGACAGACACACTTTATCCACGTCTTGAACAAAATGACACTCGAAAACATTCTTTTGTATTATAATATTGCTTCCTTCTGAATAAATGATCATCACTAACATCAGGAAGAGGTCAATTCCAGAATGTGACATTATTTTTGAAATATACCTAGAACCATTTTGATTACTTATATCGAGCGTGTCTGTATAGCTTCACACTGTCACATAGTAATATTATGTCGAGAGAAAAGATTAAGCCACTATACCAGACCCCTTCCTAACTAATTGACATTAATTGATAAAAAAAAACAGCTTTATTGTGTTAAACACTATGCATGCGATTTCTGCGAATAAATTGTCCGTCTATTCAAATTTTAAATTTATTTTCTACTTCCCTATAAATTCTGTCGAAATCTTCTTAAAAAAGGCAAAAATGAAAAGAATGTCTGTCTGGTCTTTGCGAAGTGGACACCTTTTGAATTCAAATTGTATTCTTTAACATCTCGTGACTAATATTTTTTTTTTTATCAATTTAAAATTTATCGATTAGGTCATTCGGTCATAGACAACCAGTGTCATCAATACTTGGATCAAATTGATTTTTGTCAAATTATTTTGACAGTCGAAAAATTTTTTTGTCAAATTTGATTGATTGGGGAAGAGCATGAAACATAAAAATTAAATACAACGAAATAGGTTTAAGGTAAAAAGTTATCCCCTATCAGGAGAAGCTAAGTTTTTTGCAAATGACTGCAAGTATTAATTTTAGTCTGACATTTACGAAGTTGAAGTAACAAAATAAATTTCAACAAAACATGAACTGGTATACAGTGGTGCGTTCTTTTATTCCAAATTAGCAGCGATTTGTAACTATATGACGTCATAACCAGCGTTGCTAAACTCACGTTAAAGTGTCAAAAAGTTAAGATTTGTTACTATTTCCAACTCACCTCCATGGTATGAGTTGAGATTGTTGATCTGTCGAATGGGACGTTTTTTTATTAGAAACAATAAAAATTAAATCAAAAAATTACAAATTTTCGATTTGAGCAGCAAGAACGTTTTTTATTTTCTTTTTCTTTTCTTTTTTGTCAATTCTGAGTTATGAAGGAGATAATTTATTTAGTTCCTCAATATACAAAAAAAATGTTAAAAGTGGTCGTTTGACAGTTTAACAAATTCTAACAATGTATCGTTCCTAAATGGTTTTTTATAAAACTCAACAAATCCACAATGACACTTCAACAAATTTTCTTTGACCTTGTTGACTATATGGTTAGAAAACGCACCAATACTCTTATAGCACTTTCCATTGGAGGAAAAGAAGCGCCCAGAAGCATCTGGAATACTTCTGAAACCGTTCTATTGGTAAGCAAATGACAGTTCTAACGATTTTGAGAAGGGAATTTTGCTTCTGTATTCGAAGTCAGATTCCACTCAAGAAGCGTAAAATACAAATACTTATAACTCAAATGTCACCCATAGAATATTCAGTTTTGGTAATGTCGACACAATGTGACATAGTGTTAAATCAAAATCAGATGATATAGGCGTCGAAGGTTAGAAACGAAGTTGAGTGAGTGGTATTTAATATGAGAAACCAGTAAAAATCCTTTAATACCGCGAATCGAGCTGCGCACACCACTTTGGCATTGGCAAAACTAGTGAAACTGATGCGTGCGTATACTACATTGTGTTTATATTGAACAGAAGCGATTTTGCTTGTTCCATTAATTTTCAGAATGAGTAGTTCCCCGAGTGAAACCAATGGAAAATGCTTTTATAGCGTTTTATATTGGTTTCACTCAATCAAAATTGGATTTGCTTAATTTTGTCACAATGTCTAATCGCACGCACCAGTTTTGCCAATCTAATATAATAATACATTAATAATTATATTATTATAATACCCCTTATCACTTAAAATAACAAATGGCATACTATAAGAACAGTTACCATTATTTTTGAAGCGGACTCCAATTGTTTACATTTTAAAAAGTCGTAGTTAAGACGAAGGCTCTTGTCCAGATCGCCTGACAAAAGAAAATATTTACATCAAACCAAATCACAGTCATTATTTTCTTAAAAACTAACTACGACTTACATACATTATATTTAACAGCTTCCCCTTTTTTATTTCAAAAAATAAGAAGATGTATCGTTTACTGATAAAGAAAGAATTTCCGTTGTAAACGATGCGTAAAATCTGTCAAAGCAAATGTTTCGTGATTCAGCAACTTTAATTGATAAGATGAAAGATTGGAAAAAAAAACAGAGATAGAGATTATTATGAATTCATCTCTCGTTAATCAGGAAAACAAATTTTTAAATTGGAGTCAAGTGGAACGTGTATCGAGATTTGATTACAAACAATAGATTGCAGATTCATTGATGCAATTGTTACAGTCATCAGAAATCGATTTGATGCAGCAGAAACACTTCAGTCGTATGTACATAATGCAAATTTAAAGTCATGTAATAATAAGAGAAACTATACTGTAAAGATAGATCGATATAACCAGCTGTTTGTGTTTATAAATAACTGAATTTTTGTTGATACCCCTCCTCCCAGGCAGTAATAGTTTCCAAGGATTTTAATATTCAATTGACGTAATATACAGCACAAAACTTTGACAAGAGTGACAACAGAACTGAAGATGCGTGTCACAGAGTCATTTAAATGCGTGGAATAAAGTGACGACATTAACTTCTTTTGTCTATTTTACTGTTAGGTTCGTGACTAAAAGGTTAACATGTCAAAATTGTGAGAAAAGAGCCGAGAAAACATAAATAAAAAAAGGAGAAACAAAACCACACGGACACGCACGACTAGGGTTATGAATTTAAAATAGTACCTGGAATAGGGACACAGTTTTAACTCAACTTTGGAGAGCAGCACTTCATTTTATCAATAATTTATTTAGACTATGGATAATTAATATTGTTTCTTTTTTAACATGTCTGTGTTATTATCCTTGAAAAAAATATTCATAAATTTCCATTCCAATATTGTTCAAAACAACCTGAAAACTTCCTCAATTTAAACATGAGAAAATATTAAGCATACGCCATACGCTTTTCTTTTAAGACGATAACATTGGATCTAGGCACAAACATTTTTAAATGGACAAGTTATGTTATACTTTCGGGAAAATATTGAACTTGAAATCGTTATGATTGTAAAGGTGACGTTATACAAGTTCTACACAAGTTGTACACTTGCATTTTCATAGAAACTAAATCGTTTAATCTCTTGAATTGACATTTAAAAAAAAGGAACGGGAGCAATTCATTTGAACAACTAACGCAACAATACGTTAAGTCACGAAGAGCACACAACTATTAAGTTGAATATAGTGTAGTCACGCTTATTTACATAGGATACAAATCTTTATTCAGCTTAGGCAGAACTTTAATCCTCTCGAGGAGCAGATGAAAGGGAAAGTTTATGTGTTTAAAATGTGGTTGGAATTTTCTTCTCGGTCAAAGAAAAATATTGACTGAAAATATTTTCACTCGCCTATACTTTAAGATCTTCATTCAATTTTTAACTTGTTTGTGTGCGAAACTACAAAGAGTTTAGTATGTACTGGTACTCGTATAAAAATGATAAGCCGATTGTGATGGTTGTACGGTTTTGTTTGTATCTTGGAAACATCTGTTTTCATATTTTTGTTTGGTGAATTTCAATGGGAAATTGAAAACGATTTTGTCGAAAATATATTAACCGCACTGAAAACTCGAGCAGCTTCTAACTGTATAAAATTTGCGTGTGTTATATTACCCTATAAATATAAATTTGACCTCATATCAATATTACATAATTCTAAATGGAACGTTATCAGATGTAATTATATTTTGTAGTTTTAAATGGTAGAGTTCAGTCCTCATTCTCGTACAAATGGTTTTGTTGAACTTTCTATATTGACAATGAAGTGTTGTTGGACCATTTCATTTTCCCCCGTCAAAATTTGCATTTTTTGAAAACAACTCATTTTGAAAATAAATCGACCAAGAATAATTATTGCTTTTGCTCATTTTGCCGCAGTGTTTTCTCGCATGCAACGGTTTCAACAATGTGACAAATGGTGCTTGCTGTCGGATTATCGGGATAAAAGGGATCTTAACTCCTTCTTTGTATTCAGTACCTACCACTGGTTGGAATTGTCACCTATAGCAACAGTTTCGGATTCAAACACATGTCACTGGCAACACCACTTGGTGCAAATAGCCTCCGAAAATATTCTGTATTTTTATCTCGCCTCTCTATCGAACAAGTATGATTTTTATATAATGTACCTATGCTTTTTTTTTTTTGCATAAATCAAGATGCAGAACAATGTAAATCCGCCATAAATGTTTTAAACTATATTTTGACACTTAAGCAGTGTTCACACAGAGCAGTCAAGTTAAAAGGATAATATATTATTGTTTGTTTGTTGTTGCTTCTTCCAGGTTTGCAGATGAGTATTTCATAATTTACGGGAACAGCTTGTTGTAAAGTTTCTTTTTTACGGCGATGGACAATTTTGTTGACGGCGCGGCGGACGGAGGTTCTATCTTTAAAATCCATAGAAAATAATTTGACACATGGCAAAAAGTGTAATTTTAAAATAATTGTATTTATTTCAGTTTAACCTGATTAATCCATTGTTCATTCTACTATCGATACTTTTTTTTATACTTAACAACAATTCAAAAAGCCTATTTACAAATTGCTTTTCATCTAAAATATATCACACATTCAAATATATAAGTTTGACTCTAAAAACTACGCATGAAATTGTGTTTTTAAACCATATTTTCTTTTAGTAAATATTAGATTATTATTTTTTTTAGGGACTTGTGAAATCCCAGTTTAGATATGATTTTTTTTTTAATATTAGTATAATATAGTTTTTCCCTTGTGGATTTTACTCGCAGTTAACATTTATTTATTTAATAATTATTATTTTTATTATTTTTTGTATTGATCAAATTAATTGATTTGGTGTATTTCAAAATTTGTTTTATTGTTTTATTTGTTTGTTAATCTTAAACATTTAAGTTAGTTTAATGATTTTTGTTTTGTTTTGTTTAATATCACATTCAATTTTAAATTTACACAAATAGTTTTTTTTGTGTGTGTGTTTTTTTTTATGAGTTTTGTATTCTAAGAAAATAAATGTTTATTTATAGTTATAGTTTTCTTAACACAAATTAATTATTTGTATGAAGAAAGTGTAGCTATTGCTTTTTAAGATTATTTTAACAAAAAAAAAGTTTAAGAAAAAATATTTAATCAACATGGGACAGAAATGTAAATTGGAATTTCGGGATATAAAAATATTATGCATGTGGGGTATATTTTACGCGGTGTATGAATTTATTAATATTATTCGATGGCAGTGATAACTACAGTAGCTAATTAAAATTTTAACAATAAACTGTAAGTTATTACTTAAATATACACATATCTTTATTTTGTTGTTATAAATTACGAAGTTTATTCAAGTCCAGTATCACTTAGTACTTTTGTAAGTTGATTTTATGATGATGACTTATTATGGTTTGTTTTTTCCGTGATATCTTACGTTATTTTTACCATTTTAAATTTAATAGTTTTGGTTCGTTGTAACGAGCATTATTACTCGCATTATGAATTTAAAAAAAATTAAAACAAATTGAAGGTATAATCTCTTCTAGTAAATACTCGAAAATTTCATGCTAAGAAATGGTCTTTTATATGTTTCCGGTGAGAAATAATTTGCAAAATAAACATCAAAATTTACGATATTCCCATTCGAAAAAGGTATACATTTTTAGTAATTTGTGGATGGTGATAACCCACGAAATAAATTCTCAAATCCTGTCAGAGAACATGCCATATTTAGATCTCTAAAATCTTACTCTCCAACCCACTTAAATACGTATATATTGACGAACGCGAAAGTTATATTAAGCGGACAGATGCCTTAATAGGTTTGTTCGTTCTACTTTACCCAGGATCGAATCAGGTTTTCTTGGTAGCCCCTCGAGTTAACTAATAAAAAAATCCTCGCGGTACTAATATTGCTGAACAAGATCTTACCCAGATCAGATTTTTAGAATTTTGCCCCTGTAAAGTCTCTGCGAAATTTCGAAAAAGTTGTCGGATTTTTTTAAATCGTTGTCTTCTCTGTAAAAATTACAACAAATTAGAATTTATTACGTGTAGTAGGGACCTAAGCTCTGATAAAGAGCAAGGGGCTCAAGATTCCTCCCTAGTGTATACCAACTTTTCATTGAAGTTTCATTAATTCATTGCACCAAACCTGTACTTCCTTTCTCGTTCATGTCCATAATAAATAATGGTTTCAATTAAATGCTTTTTTCAAGAAAATCATATGTCAATCTCAAGTAAAGCAACAGCTTTCTCCATTAAGAAACATTTTCTGGATCAGTTGGCTTCGATCCGTAAGATATTTTTGAGTTGGACGCTTTGGGTGATCTAAGGGCGACTTCTGGGGTCAACGAACAAAGCTTTTTATGTTGGGTTGTCAACTCATCCGATTAAGATGTTTTCTTGTCATTTCTTTTTGTATAACTTTTAACGATATTCTTCTTTTAACAATCTTATCATCGAATTGTATCCCCTTTAACCCCTCCCCCCCCCCCCACGCCCAAAGCGTGTCGTGACATTTCAAATATGTCAAAAATTTCAAATTCGCAGGATAGGAATTTCAACTGTCATCGTTGTTGTCTGCGAAATTGTCGGAAACTTTTTACTTTTCTTCCGCCATTTTGTGGAATATGGTTTGAAGTTTGCATAAATTTATCACTTTCTCATTTTCCTTAGGTGAAAAGCACGACCGCCAACTCAATGTATGGTCTCTCTTTTTGCCTACAAACTGAAAGTCAGCTGATATGCCATTTGAGAGTGTGACTCTCTCCCTTGTTTTTTAAACCCATTTAGCAAACACACCAAAAAAATAAATGGCATAGTTACTCAGGGATGGTGTGCATCACAAAATGCACAGACAGTTATGTACACGTATTCACAGACAGGAAAAAATATTTCGAGGGCGTTTCAGGCAAGAGGAGTACGAGTTGGCGGTCTGTATTGGTCTGTGGTGAACACGGTGTCTTTTTTTAAATGTCAAAAAAGCATGACTTCCAATTAGTGTTATCGGTAGGTTTCAATAATAAGCTGTGTTGTGTATGGATAAATCCGGACACACGTGTAGTCATTGTCAAAGCAGCCATTTGGAGGATTACAATCGTATTCACTTCAGAAGAAAGCTGTGGTGAAATCGGCTAAGGTGAATTGCGACACAATAAAATCGCAATCAACAAATTGAACCTGTATAAAGTTATTATCATTAGACAGTGGTTTCTGCCGCCAACGCTATGTGCTAGCAACCGCTGCGCTAGCTATTCGGATCAATGTTTGGGAAAATAGAGGGCGCCACAGTCGAATTACACCATGTAAATTCGTGGCAATCAAAAGGCCCAACCATAATACGCGAAAAAAAAGTAAGCAAGTGTCAAAACCGAACGAAAAGTTTCCTTCCGATTTGTAAAGTACATCAGTTGCCCATAATAGCCTTTAAAAATAAGAAGAAAGAAAGAAGAATACCCTTTAGAAAAAAAAGGAATGTCAGATTTTCGTACGTAATGTACGACTCAAAGCGTACATTACGTACGAAAACGCAAGTGAACGAAACTTGCCGAAACTGAACAGTCATTTCGGGTTGGGTATACAAATCACATGTATTTCTACTGTTTCTTAAGTCAACGTACGTACCATTCTTCAATTATGGTTAGCCCTTAATACAATTATATCAAAATTGGGGCGATCCAGACTCACCTTAGTCGATAACAGTATTTCTGGTGTTTTTTACATAGTCGACGAATTTAAATATGTAGTTTAAAATGATAATTTTGCATCTACAAAACAAGCTTTTCTCTAAAAAAAAAAAATTATAAAAAGCGAAAATTGTAACTGAAAATTAAAAACTTAAAAATAAAATAAAAACTACAAATTTGAATTTTTTTTTTAACTGAAATAAAATATGTAACGTATGTATATTTATTTGTTATATTTGTTTTATCTTTTTTTCAATCTTGTTGTTAAAATATATCTTATTTTATTTATTGGTTTAATATGATTTTTATCATGTTTTTCTTTTACCAAAATCATAAGTTTATCAACCATGAAAAAATTGAGTACACATTACATTGTTTTTTTTTTTTTTTTTTTTTTTTTTAATTTTTGTCACATTTGTTGTGATAAAATATATAATATATACCTATAATATTGTTCTTAAAACTATAGCTTTTTTGTTTTGTTAATATTTTAAGAGATATTTTGTTTTTATTGTTATTATTATAATTATTAATTAATATATTTTTGTTTTCTGAAAATGTTTTTCATTTTGTTTTCATTTTCGTTTAATCACAAGATACATTGATTGTTTTATTTCGTTTTTTTTTTTTTCTTTTATTTTATATAATGCTTCTTTTTTCTTTTTATTCACAAAATAGTGTGTTTTTATTTTTTGTGTGTTTTTGTTAAACCCGAAATAAACTGAAACCTTAAATCTAGAGTTTTAATTTTTATTTTAAAGAAAGACAACGAGGAATTTATTATTTTGTTTTACTTAACAAAGTTTCTTACAGAGACAGACAGAGAGAGAGAGAGAGATAGAAAGAAAGGGTGGCATTTGGTTTGGGTTAACAGAAAAACAAATATATTTTTTTAATCAACAATATAGAATTTTTTTTTCTTTTGAATTTCTTATTATCATTTTGGAAATAAAAAATAAAATATAATAATCACTAATAAGCGACGCTCATATCGTATCACAGACATGCTCCACCATCATCATTTTCCCTTTGAAAACTCACTTTTATAAAAAAAAAAAAACATACACATCCAAATTTTTTTAATAATTTGCCTCTAAACAATAAGAAAAATAAATAAAACAATTATTTTACTCTTTGCTTTTTTCATAAAAGAAGAAAAATATACATAGGTATTGAATTTTATAGATGTTGTTTTGTATCTTAAAAGAAAACATTAAGTTTTGTTAACTGAAAACAAATTATAAAACCTCATTTAATTGAATTTGATCCTAAATGTTTTGCTTGCAATTGAATCCTAAATTACATCCAGTTTTGGAAGGGTGTAGGGATGGATTGACATTATTGTACAACAAATTTAACAAGCTAGTCATATTTCCTTGTATAAACATACACAAATTACATTATTCATTCACTTTAACTACACACCTCAATTGATTTATAAGAATAACTAACAAATAATAAAGATTTTATTTGTTGTAGTTTTTAATTGATTCTACTTCAATTAAAATTATTTGATCTGCTCATATTTGTCTAATGGTGTATGTACAGATATTGTTATCTTCAACTAACGATTGAACTTTTTATACAAATTCTGTTTAAAACTACAAAGTCTAAGGGGAAAAGTAATCACACTTTTAAAAATATAACTAGCGAAAGAAAATGAGCAGCATGCCTTTATTTCACTTTCGTTAAAAGTTAAACAATATTCTTCCAATCATTCAGTCAACATAACCATATATTAAATGATCACAAAATCTGAACACATATATTCGTAGGGACATTCAAATCTTATAATTTATAATGCGTGCAAGTATGTATTTACTGGCGAAAGTAAATTAATACAACCCTATAATACAAATCCAAATTCAAATACTTCTGAAGAATTTAGTGCGAATAAAAGTAATTATTGATTACATCATTGTTCAAATAATGAGGGTCAATTTTAATAGCGTACAATTCAAACAAGATTTTTGTAATTTTTAATGTGAAATATGTTTACTCCGTACATAAAATGAAACTTAGCTAAAATGTAGAGTAGACAAGTCAGAGTTAGGAAATGAATAAGCAGAGTTTTGGGCTACTGCACTTGAAGTTCAAAGCACGTCGCTTCTGCTGCCGTCTTTGAAAAATTATCGAGTATATTTATTGCATTCAGGAAAAACCTGTTAAGAAACCAATGTTTTTGAAAACAATTAAATTCTTCTTGAACTCTGCACATGTTAATCATTTCAGTTACAAGCCTTTTAAATTTGCCACAGTGCATGAAAAATCTTTTATACGACAAATCGTAAGTTTACAAAAACTTGTTTCGCAATTCTGACATTGAAGACGTCATCAGGACGCATGACAAGACAGTGATTTGTGGTTGTGTTTTCCAACTGTCAGAAGACAGGTCGATTACGAAAATTTAATAGGGGCGTTCATGAAATGTTTGGCGTAGAGTTTCAAACTATCCCAACTTCAGCTGCAGCTAAATAATTGTATCCTGATCTGTCAAAGCATATACCTACGGTATCACCGTAGCACAGAAAACTTTCTCAGTCCCATCTGTCAAAAAGCTGTTGGTGTTCTTCATGTTGTCATTACAGATCATTTGCAAACATGTCGCTTATTTTGAAACAACTACTTATTATGAATAATTATGCAAGAGCAAAAGGTTTTGAATAAATCCTGTTCTAATCTTCTGTAATCTTCTGTTTAAACAATATTTTTCTATATTTTAGTCAACTTTGACAAACGAAATGTCAAAATCTGACTGAGTTACTGTCAATGGAGAACACAAAACAGAGCCAGATAGTTGTGTTGTGACAGATTTCTTGTTAGCAATAAGATGGTCTCCATATTGGACAGTTTATGAGGTAGAACGCGAGGGGAGGTACGATTGTTTTCTTGCGAATTAAGATCGCACGAAACTACTCTCGTCAGATGAAGTAGAAAGACAGGCATAGAAATGTCATTTGCCAGATTATTTTGCATATTGTATATAAATCTTAAAATCACAATCAAGTTCTTATAGACTTAATGCATATACAGATTGCTGTTGGTTTTTGAGGACATAACCTACAAAAAATTAATGTTTTTGTTAGATAACTAGGATCAGTAAGAACTCCTTAGTAAATTTTAAAAGGAAATGCAAACTTTAAATTTGACTTTTTTCTATAAGAAATGTCCTAATATTCATTTTGATAATATAGTTCTATAATTTTAACTTGCTATCAAATCCTGTAACGTCGTCATAGGGATTTGGCATCAGTTACTGAATAATAAACAATAGATTTGACAGCTGTCACCAAAACAACATGGCGCCAGAGGCCTTGCAAATCTACCCATGCCAATTGAAAAGTCCTATATTCAGGATTTTTATTGAGAGTACAATCACTCCTATATAAGGACTCTTGAGTTAAATTTTTCTACAAAATAATACCTAAAGTTAAAATCCAAGAAACTATTCAATCGACAACAAATAATTAGCATTTCCAAACACTCTACAAAAATAAGAGTTTTTAAGAACTTTAATTTGTTGGTTTAATAATAATAATAATAATTTTTCTTCTTTCCAAAATTAAACCTATAAACCTAAATTTTGTTTTCTATAATGTGGAAATTTTAATCACAATAATTTTTGTAAGCTTAGGTTGCGTTTTTTTTTTTGCATATGAATTATAATAATTTCTGCTCTTAAAATATATAAAATTCTAAATTAATATATTAAACAATATTAATACAATAAAAACTTCCTAAATATTATCACACATACTTTGCTCATTTGAACACACTTCTTATTTTTTTTTATAATTATTATATAGCCAACAGAATAATATATAAGATTAATTCGAATCAAGAATTTATAAACAAAACGATGGGCTATACAAAAAAAAAATAAACAAAGAAGTGGGTTTTTATTTTTTCATTTCGAATTAAGTTAGCTAAAACAATTTTAATAACAAAAAAAAACATCACTCAATATATTAAAAAAAATTGATCGATATGAGCGCGCCTAACATACATCATAAATTCACCTTTCTAAACAATTCCTTTTTTTTAATATTTGTTTTTGTTTTTATGCGCAATTTCATTTCTTTTTTTGTATCAAAATGTCAGCTTGAATATTTTTGTTTTTTAACCACAAATTTGTTTCATACAAACGCGGCAAGAAAAACTGATATTTTTTTATATATGAAAAATTAAATAACAAAAAAAAATAAATAAGATACAAAATAATATAGAAAAAAAAAATTTATAAAAAAAGCTAAATAATCAAAATGAAATCCAAAATGTTTTTTCTAAGGAGAGTAAGCTCTTCAATAATAAAATAATTTTTGATTATTTTTTGTCAATTGGATGAAAGAAAAAAGAATTTTTAATAAAAAAAAAAATATTCAAATTTAACGAATTCTTTCTGCTTGCTGGAAAGATTTTTTTTTTCCAAAATCAAGAAATAAAATAAGGAATAAAATAAAATTTAAATGAGTGTAGAAACTAGGTACTACAACCAAACAAAAAATTTGCACTAACTAAACCTACGCAAGTGATTCAAACGCACTTTAAGACTGTTATAAATAATAAATAAATAATGCTGCGAATGCATTTTAATTAAATTTAGCAACTACTAAATTTTATTTGGATTCTCCTGACGGGCGCTGTATTTCGGGTGATTGGGCATCACTGTGTCGGTGGTCAGATCGTTGGGTGCTTCAAGTACCCCTTTGGCGTGGGCCGCTGCCGTATCGCAATCGGTGCGACGTGAGATCAATAGACGAATATCTGTGTGAAGGGTGAGTCGGCCGGAGCGGGATGTTTGAAATCTGCAAAGAGGAAAATATAAAATTCAGAATTTATATATTTTTTACTCACTAGAGTGCCAGTATCACTGGCAGAACACTCAAGAATCTTTCTAGCGAGAGAGAGAGAGAGAGAGATATTTTACTGTTTGTTTAAACTTTGACATAAAATCAGAACGCAGAACGCAGTTAAAACCCATGCAATCGGGAATTTCAAATCAAACAGAACCTATGCAACAGCTGGTATTAAAAGTCTCATCATTATATACATTTCAAGTGTAAAAGATCTCACAGATCGTTAATTATGTTGTCGATAAAACTAAGCCATTAGTCAACGATTCTATTTAAAGGGCGAGTGTGTCCAGGGAAAACCCATTTATGTTATTGTGACTTACAGAAGTGGAACAAGACTAAGCGGCTAGCATTTTTCGAATTGTTAAACAAACCAAATTAAATGTCAAAAAAAAGAAGGTTTGTATGTTGGTCCTGAAGGGATAGCCGTACAGCGTTTTTTTCTGAACAAGAAGTCTTCATTGGAAAGAGGACTGTCGTGCCATCTGTTCTGTTTGATAAACTGTCCAAGACAACCTCATTGCAGACAGAAAATCTGTCATAACACAACTATCTTGTCTGGTTTTCTTAGAAATTCAGAAAGATTTTGAAATTTTGTTTGTCGAAGTTGATTGACAATCGGAAAGCTTTCTTCGTTGACCTCTGAATTGATTTAAAGTTTTTTGAAAAAACCTCAACTCGCCCTTAAAATCTGGGCTTGCACTGAGGGCGCCCTGAAGTTGATCTTGGTAATTTGCTAGGGCGAGTTGTGGTATAGTTATCTGCAACTGTCACCTGTTGAAGTGAGGCTTGCTGTCAAGTATTTCTTGTGGGCTCGTTTTTGACAACTCTTGGGGTTGTCAAGCAAAACTGGGTCGGTTCTGGGTAAAGTTTACAGAACAAAGCTTTCATTTCGAAGCTTCTCTTGTTTTCCTAAATCAAGTTCATCGAATAATCAGTCATAACTGGAAGGTGTCCACCCTAAGAAAACTGCCACAAATCATGATACAACTAATAAAGATATGGCATTGCGCATGGTGCCAAACAAAGCGTCAAACTATTGTCAAACTCCCGGGTGTTCTATAGAGTAGAGCGAAACAAAAAAGTTAAACGGGAAAGCGAAAACGAGAAGGCAGGTATGTTCTTATGACGAGATGTGCAGAACAAATCAAAAAATGAAAATTGGAAGGCGTTATCTCTAGTAGTTGTATCATGGCCACAAATGAAGAATGCAAAATGCAAAGTTTGATGCTGTGTGAAGCGGTGTATTTGAATTTTTCGATTTACTGAACAAACCTTACCAAATGTCAAAAAAAGTTAAGCTATTAGCTTTGTTTAAAGAACTTTTGCGAGAAGTCAATCGTTTGAAGCGTTATTTGAAAATCTTAACTTGCCTTGGCAAACGAATATTATGTTTTTTTTAGTTCTGGAGTGGCCCGGAACAATCTCAAAGTTGAATCTTGGTATTTTTTTGCTGAGGTGAGTTGAGGTTATGAATAAACTGTCAAACTTTTCAAACATTGGTTGTGAATTCGCTCCCTGCAGACAAAATTTATTACTTATTCCATTTTTCCAAGAGACCCAAAGAAACACTTGTTAATGAAACAAACACTTGAAACTATGCTTCTTTTTTAGGGACCGAAATTTGCAGGTTTTTGGCAGCTCTTGGGGTTGTCGTGAATCATGAATGAACAAAAGCAGTATACACGGTCATCGAAATGGGTCAACGCGTATATTCACTGACGATACAAAAAATATACTGTCAACGCACATATTATATTGACAATCACACGAATGGCCAGTGTCTGTCAATGCAGTAAAAAAAAGTTAAGAAAACTTAATTTAAGCAACCAATGAAACTTTGCTGGAACCCTACTTTGCGTTTTCTTTTTCTGTCTTAGGGAATCCCTAAAGAAACGATGATATTCATATTTCAAACATTGTGAAAACCATTAAAAATTTATTTATTTAAATAAGCATCGAACTCTCAACGGGGAACTTCACAAACAAAAATGAAAATCAATTTCAATAATAAGTCTCCCTTTCCACCCATCCACCTGGACTTCGTCTCAGCAAATACCGACGTCCTTCGTCATAAAAAAAGAGCAACAAACTAAAAGGAATTCCAGGCAACCACCATCGTAACCTTATTGGATACATCTTGAGACTTTTATCCATGCCAGGTCCATAGCAAAGAAACACAGTTATAGCCGTCTCGAGGACGAGTGAGAAATTGAGAACACAATTTCTCATTCCTTGCTGGACAATCGAGAGCCGACGAGTCTTGCAAATGATCAAATCAAACCACTGCACCACCACAATTGCCACAAAGAATGCTGTATTGCAATAACTTTCGAGTACTTTACGCTCAAAGTATGTCCATTCTTGTCCATAGGAATCAGGCAGATCATTGATAGCTTTGGAATTCCACTTGGAACGGATACCGAAGAGTGTTGATGGCAGGAAACCATTTTCTGCCATGACAATGAAGTATGAGGAAAATCCAGCTGCAGCTTGAATGAATCCAACTTGACCGTATGCCATTAGAATCAGTCTTTGATTGACCAGCTTGTCAGTGAGGGCGTTCCTGGGCTTCCGACTCATGATATCAGTTTCAGCTTTCTCATAGGCAAGAGAAATCGCTGGCAGCAAATCTGTTCCCAAATCGATGCAAAGTATTGAAACTGTTGTCAAAGGCAATGGAACGCCACCGATGATGTAAATTAAAAATGGTGACATCTCAGGAATGTTCGAAGTCAAAGTGTAGGCAATGGATTTCTTCAAATTGTCGAAAATCAACCGACCTTCTTCGACTCCAGTGACAATTGATGCAAAATTATCATCAAGCAAAATCATGTCTGCTGCATCTTTGGACACATCGGATCCAGTTATGCCCATGGCTATCCCAATATCGGCTTTTTTCAAAGCCGGCGAGTCATTCACTCCGTCGCCTGTCACTGCCACAATCGCACCCATCCGTTGACAGCCTTCAACAATGATCAATTTCTGTTGTGGAGAAGTCCGGGCGAATACAATCTCCGAGTGAAATTTCAAGACATCATCGAGCTGATTGGAAGATAGATGCTTTAAATCGGAGCCATGAACAACTGCAGCTTCGGCATCCGATCGATTGACCTCATGCACTGGTATGTTCAAGCGCAAAGCGATGTCCTCAACAGTTTCACTTTCTCTCGAGATGATGCCAACATCTCTAGCTATAGCCTTGGCTGTAATGGGATGATCACCTGTGACCATGATAACCTTAATTCCAGCACACCGACACTGTTCAACAGCATACGGAACAGTAGCCCGAGGTGGATCAATCATCGAAATGAGCCCGACAAAACGAAGATTTTCGACTGGGAAATTGACAGCTTCGGTATCGAATGCATAGCCATGCGGAAACTTATCTAATGGAAGCAATAAATCGCAAAATCCTAGAACACGTTCACCCATGCTTCCTAGCTCCAGATATGCTTCATTGAAAGCCTCTGTCATTTCCTGACCCAGGGATTTTTCCGCATTGTGCATAAAAATAGTCGAGCATCTATTCAAGATCTGTTCTGGAGCACCCTTCATGACCAGCAAATATCGCATATCGTTGGGATCCTCAGTTTTATGGATGGACACTTGATATTTGTTCGTCGAATTGAATGGAATCTCAGCCACTTTAGGGTTTCTTCTGCGATAATCCATGACATTGCCCAATTCGAGCTCCATGCACTTTAGCAGAGCTGCTTCAGAAGCATCTCCATTCACTTTCCTCCTCATTATCGGAACATCATCTTGGTTTATACCAAACTCAGCTCTGTTACAAAGAATTGCCACTTTTGCCAAAGACTTGAAAGAAGCATTGGACTTGTCAAACTGGTCTCCAGATTGATCCTCTGTGGTGTCAGCATTGATAATCTCATTGTCATACCACATGTGCGAAACGGTCATTCGATTTTGAGTGAGTGTCCCGGTCTTATCTGAGCATATAGTAGAAGTCGATCCCAGAGTCTCGACCGCTTCCAAATTCTTGACTAAACAATTTTTAGCAGCTAGCCGTTTAGCGGTCAGAGTCAAGCACACAGTCACTGTGGCCAGAAGACCTTCGGGGACGTTAGCAATGATGATGGTCATCATGACGACCACAGATTCCAAAAATCGATACCCAATTGCGATGGTTATGAAGAAAAATACAATTCCCAACGTCAGGGCGACAATGGTTATCAAAAATGTAAAGTGTTCGATCTCCTTTGCAATGGGAGATGCTCCAACTTTTAGCTTTGAAGCCAACCCAGCAATCCTTCCGACGACTGTTTGATTGCTGCGACTTATAACAATTCCCTTGGCAGTACCTTCGACAGCATTGGTGGAAAAAAAAGCCAAATTCTTCGTTTCCAGAGGATTCTCATGTGTGTACTCTGCTGCTCGAGGCACCGGCTCAGATTCTCCAGTCAGTGATGAATTATCAACCTTGAAGTTACTAGCTTCGATTATGCGAATATCGGCGGGGATACGGTCACCGAACTTCACATCAACAACATCACCTAAAACAACATCTGAAACGTGAATAACAGTCTTCTTACCTTCACGAATAACAATTGCTGCTGGTGGGATGAGTTTCTTGAACGAATCCATGATCCTCGAACTTTTTGATTCCTGGACATAGGAAAATATTCCAGTTACTGAAACTACTACCACCAATGATGCCGCCAAAACCAGATTATCCTCATCGGGATCTGTAGTTTCTTGGAGTTGGATAAAATAAGCAATGACACAGAGAGCAGCTCCTGTCCATAATACAACGGCGAAACCGCCACACATGTGTTTTATGAATTTCTGCCATTCTGGAACTGGCTTTGGCGGTGTCAGTGCGTTTGGGCCATCACGTTCGAGGAGTTCTCGGGCTCTAGCCTGACTTAAGCCTTGAATGAGGTTGGTTTGAAATCGTTCGCAGAGCTCGTCGATGGAGATTTTGTGGTTGTCAGTTTCTAGTTCCTTTTTCAGATTTTCCAGATTTTCTGGTTCTACTTTTTCATCTCTAAGACCCATTTTTGAAAGAGGGTTCTGTTTTTCCCAAGAGCAAGTTTGCTGTTCTATGCGTTCGTATTTTTTGATAAAATTACAGGATTTTTGAAAACAAAAACAAACGTCACTTCGAAGATTTTTTTTAGTACCCCAGACACAGTTTTTGCAGTTAAAGTTGTAGTAATTCCAAAATCTTTTCGGACAGGCGCATGTGAAGCTTTAAATGCGGAGAGGAAGAGCTGTATGCAGCGGGAATCTGAGCTATCAAGAATGTTGTATTTCGACCAGGAAGAGTAAAGCTGGCTGTTCGTGTGCATTGCGTCTTGGGAAGAAGGTACAAAAATTTACATTCCGATGATGGTTGGGGCATGAAGAGCGAAAGGACAACAATACTTCGACCAATTTGATCTTCAAAGTGAACCCTGTTGGAGTTCGTAGAGAGGAAGGCTGTAATTATAATTGCATAACCTAGTGGAGGAGGATTTCGAACAACTTGGTGTTCGAAAATGGAGGCGGGAAGCATAAAATAAGACTGATGGCTGAAAGGACTTCTTAATTGAGGTGCATCCAGAGCTGTAGTACATAAGAAGACCAAGAAGATGTCATAGAGAACTACGAGTAAGTGGAAAATGCTGCTTCCATTGATGGAGGGCTAACTGGAAGGCACTTTCAAGGCGATCCAAGGCAAGGATGTTAAAAATGCAAAGCGAGTAAATGGACTAGGAAACCAGTCACAGGTAATGCAATTCCTAGCCCCAAAACTGAATCATACACTGAATCACGCTATGAATCTGGAAAACATTCTAATCAATGACTTAAACCATAAAACAACTCACCTCAAATGAATTGAATATCGCAGTCGTTTCATATTATCGCTTGAAATCATATGTCCCAAACTGCTTCCTCCGTGCATTCGAGACATCATAGACATTGCAGCGCCCCTGCATCCAGATAATTCTGTGGGTCTTTCGCCAAGCTGCTGCTGCTGCTGTTGCGATGTTGGCTGTGACTCTTCGGCGAGTACCCGCTGACGTATAAAAGTCTGATGCCATGGTGGCATATCTCTGAAATCATAAGGTATCACAAACATTCGCACAACTGTGCCCATTGGATTCAAAAGTGTAGCTTGTACGGTTCCGATGCTTGGTATTAAATAGCCTTTTCTTGGCAAACGGATTTCGCACTAAAAAAATTATTTAAAAAAATAATTAAAATTCATAAATCTAAAAAAAAAAATATTTACCACATAAGGTGTGCTCAAAGCCTCACCCCGCAGTTCGTAGAAATACGCCGCCGCAGGGATCGTCAGCTGTGTAGGACAAAATGCACCGGAGGCACCCAGCAACACTCGAAATCCGGCAACTTCCATTTTTGGCGCGAAACGTCTCTGCAACAGACTCTCTTCCAAATTACCCAGCAATGGCCGTCGTCCAAAAGCCTGAGCTCGTGAACGGAATTTAATTGGCGACGAAGCCGGACTATAGACACCTGCTTCGAGTTCCTCATCGGAGAACTGTTCATCAGACCCCAGAGACGATCGATCCGAACGATCGGACAAATGACGCGATCGTCTCTTATAAAAGGCAGCTTGTTTAGCAAATCGCGGCGATAATGAAGGCGAATTTGGCAGTGTTGGCGCCGAATAGGATTTCTGCACCCTGATACTCGCCTCCGGGGATGGAAGGTTTATTGTCGTCGTCGTTGTTGCTGTCATCGTCATCGACGTCGTCGTCAACCCACTGCCATTGACATCAAATGTGAATGCATTGGCCTCTGGTGATGATGAAGAGCAACTACTTATTGGGATTGGCGATGACGAAGAGGCCGAACAAAAGATTTGTGTAAGATTCACCTTTGGCAGGTTTCTCATTTTCTTGTCTCCTCCCGACGAACCATTGAGAATCTGAAGAAAATTTGGTTTTGCGCTTTGCGATTGAGCTGTACTTGAGCCTACTCCATTGGTAACAGTTATAGCTTGTGAAGTTGGCGTCTTGAATTGTGTTTTCCTCGGCTGATCACCACCAGCACCATTCGAAATATATATCGGTGGTGGGGGCGTTGTGTCCTCCTTGATGGCAGTATGGTGTTTTTTGACTTGATTCCATCCGTGGTGATTCTCGAAATCTCCCTCCATACGAAACGATGTCATTCCACAATCGCATGGTGGACCATCTCCATTGGCACATGTTCCATTTCTGTTTCCATTGCTGCAATTGTTGTTATTGTTTTGGTGTTGAGCCTCCATGTCTACATCTTTTCCAATAAAATGATGCTGCGTTTTCTGACGCTTGCATACCTGACAATCGCTTATGTTGCTACTCCGAGCCGCTTGATGTACCATTGCCGGAGAATTATTATTATTGCGATTTCGCGCTACTTTTGGAGTCCGCTGAATAGCTTGCAACAGCAGATCGGCCTTATTCAGCGGAGTTATTTCGGCGAAATTTTCATCACAGTTCATGCACACAATGGACATTTCATTGCCACATAGATCACAGCTGGGATAGGCAGCCGAATGGGAAAAATTCGCCGTTTGGGTGCCTGTCGAGATCATTTCGACAATTTGAGTTTGAACGCTTTCGGCTAAGCTGCTCGGCGGCGATGGCCGATATAACGGTGGGCGGATTGAATTAATGGACCCGTACTCGGGCAGTGTTTGTTGCTGTCCATTATTTGGTACGTCAGCGGCAAACGACTCGTCCAGTACTCCATTGATTTTCTCATCTAGCTGCATTGGCTGATATTTGAGCGGTTCTTGGGACTCTTCGGTTTCCGAGGGCGTCGATTTGCAAGTCCTTTTGTCGCGCTTAAGCATTCGTTTCTTGTACTTCAATAATTGACGCTCGCGGTGGGACAATGTAGCATCTGAGCTGCAATCTTCGTCATCGTACATACAATTACTATGTTTGCTATGCTTGTCCATAGAATCATCCCGACTACTGATACTGTTGGTGGATGCAGCTGACGTCGAGGGCAGATGACTCATCGAAGCTCTTCGCATGTTAGCTTTTTCTGCACTTAATGGTGAGCAACAGGCTCCGCCACCGCCGCCGCCGCCACCGACACCACCACTACTGCTGTTTATTGGTGTAACACTAAACAAGGCACCAACACATGCGGCTGGTGATGGTGCGGTAGCAGCTGCTGATGTGCACTCCCCAACACGTGGGATGCCGCTGTGTATGCGTGGAAGACTTTTGACACAAACCGAAAGGCATGTAGCTTCTGAGATGACTACATTCGGGAAATTGTGCACATTCGGTTTGGAATTAAAGCTGGCAGTTGAATCGTATGGTTTTATTCTGTAGAATATGTTAAGACGTGGTCGCTTGCCTGAGTGTGAAGATCCAACACCTCCAGCCTTTGGTGGGAAGAGGATACGTCCGGTGTCGAAGACGGCTTGATCGGATTTCTTAATGAGATCACACCAGGCATAGATTTGCGAAAAGTACAGCTGGCTGCGAATGGCACTGCACAGTGATGAAAGGTTCATTGTTGGGCCGGGAGTTCTAGAAAAAGAAGACAAACTGAGATTAGTTTGTGAAAAAAAATTGTTTGGAAGGATAGCTAGAAAATACTGTCGTCGCTTCTAATGTCGTTGTGCATATAACAGGATGCCCTTGAGTCAAAACAATTACAGTAGAACTGAATTCAGCATATTGTAAGCAAATTACATAAAGTTTGCACTTGTCACGTAATATGTTTCCTTTAAATTTTAAGCTTCGTTTTAACATTCAGCACTTTTAGCGCTTGCCTTGAAATGAAAACAGTTTTATATTTTTATCGTTTTAGACTATGAACTAAATAAAAAGTCGTTTAAACTGTGTGCTTACAACTTAACTTAAGCCAACCTGAATTCAGCGGCTTGTAAGAAAATGAAAAAAGTTTAGAATTGAGTCTAATTCAGTTATTTTAGCCTTGCTGTATAAATTATAGGACATGCTGTCATATTTTATAACCTTTTTTTACATTCAGCAATGTTGAGCGAATGTTTTGACATGAAATCAAATTCTAATTTGTATCCTTCTTGACTTCAAACTTAGATAACTTAAAAAGAAACAGTTGAGAATGCGTGCCTACAAATCAACTTAAATCCAGCTGAATTCAGCGGCTTGTAACCGAAATCGAAAAACTTTGCTACTGAATACTCTTGTACCTTTTTTTGTTTAAACGTTTGTACTTATATTTCAAGCTTAAACAAATTTGAAGAAAAATTTGTTTAAGTATGAGCTGTAAGCCAGCTGAATTCAGCTACTTGTAAGCAAAGTACAAAATAATTGGCAGTTTGTAATTTGACATAATTTGAGTCAACTCTCCCCATGTATAACATTCTAACAAATCTACTACAATATTACTGAGCTCTTTGCGGAGGCTGACCACTTTTTTGTAAAAGTTCTATTACCTTTCTTTCTGTGCGATGATCCATTGCTCCAGTAAAATTTTCTGCGTGGCTGGTCCTAAATAAACTTCTATGCAAATATTCTCCCCGCGGGCCATTATTGCTTCCATTTCTTGACAATGTGTGCGCCAACGTATGCACTAGAAAATAAAAACATGCGGATTAATTTGAATTTCAAAGAACAAAAAAAACAAAAATCTACTACTTTTAGTGTCAAATAATAACTTACAATTTTAATACCATATGATATATCACAGATGTGATCCTCAGCATCAGCGGCTTCGCCCTTGGCCAAGCCCATTTTTCTGAGGAACTGATCACAATGTGGTCCCTGTTTGGGATTCGTACTGCTGCTACAACCATTACTGCTGCCATTTTTACTTCCACCTGCTCCTACTCCTCGTCCACCAGATTGTTGTTTCTTTGTAAATGAACTCGATGGTGAATTGCTATTGCTGCAAACATTTGGACTTCCCTCGGTACTGCAACAACTATTACTTGTTGTTGACAAAGATGATGTCGATGACGCTAGGTTCAAGGCAAATGGATTGGCCAAGCGCGGTGGTGATGTGAAATATGATGTATATTTGGGCGATGTTGTAGCGGCTGCTGGCACTAGAGGCGATGTTGGCGATGATGCCAACATCGTGTACCCATAATTGGGTGTATTGTCTGGTGATGCCCTCAAGCATGTTGTGGCAAGTGATTGCAGCGTGTGTAGCTTCTCAGCTATTGGCGAAGGCACCGGACGGTGATGATAGACGAGTGTCATTCTACGATCTAGATCCGCCGATTGGTCATCATCGACCCCAGTGGCAATTGCTTCTAATGCCATCTCGCGGCTAACTGTTGGCGATGAGTGTCGCAGTTGGCAGATTTTTTGTGTCCAACGTTGATGTAGCGTGTCTGGCTGCATGCTGGCTGTTCTTGCTGTTAACACAGGCATTGTCATGGCATTTGGATTAATTGTTATGTTCACCACATGTGATGAGCGTGGAGTATCCGCCTGATTTGCCAGCGTCGTCGCTGCTGTAGCCGCCGCTTGTGATCGTCGTTGGGCATGAGTTTTGCCCAAACCCAATGGCATGGCGAACTCATCCTCAGACAGAGCACGGCCCTCTAGGACGAGAGAAGCAATGCCAATTACTGCCGAAGATGTGGTCTGGGTGGTGGGAGAATTCGAAGCTGTTGTTGGAATCATTCTGGCAGATGATGGTGATGTTCTTTCTGTTGCTGATGCTGATGCTGATGCTGATGATGATGAGGAGCACGATGACCACGACGATCTAAGGGCAAAACACGAAAGAAATAAAGATTTAGTATTGCACTTGTCACGTAACATTTCATTTTGTTAAAATACGAGACTACGGGGCAACATGTTTTTTAGTTTTAGTTTTACGGTTGTGTTGCGTATTCGTTGGATGTTTTCACGGAAATGATGCAGCTACTGCATTTGAAACTTTGTTGTTCATAATGATTACTCGAAATCGGAACTAGGTCATGGTCCGTTAGCGAGTAGAAGAGGACAAGAGAAGGCGCACACGAGCATGACACCAAAGACCAAACCAACCAACCAACCAACCAACAACGTGTGGGCAGAGAGTATAGGAATGCATTGAATGCAGCAGCAGCAGCATAGTAGTAGCAGCAGAAGCAGGAGGCAGATCTCACAATCTCACAATTTTTTGAGCATAAAAGCTCTCTTCTTTGCCACTCTTATCGGCGCGCTTGGCGGCAGTCAAGACGGAAACTAGGTCAAAGCATAAATAAATTGGAAGAAGAGGTGTTGAAGTGGGGTTTGGCTTGGCTGTTCTGCTATTATGTATTTATTCTCTATGGATGACGAAAAATAAGGTGCAAAGAGTTGAGTTTTCTGCATGGCAACTATTCGAATTGGAAGGGTGACGACGACGACGACGACAAGGAGTTTTATTTTAGGCAAAATATGCAGCAAAGCTATTTTGAATGTTTCTATTTTTAGTTTTTGTTCACGTTTATGTAGGTGTAGTTAGTTATTTTTTGTAAGGTTATCACTGTCCCTTAAACGAGAAAAGGAAGAGGTGAAGTGGAAACCTAATTGGGAAAAATAGTGATAGGACGTGACAGGAGGGTCTTTTATTTACTTTGAAGGTAATTCAAGTGGGTGTATGGTTCGTATACCATACTGCATACAAACAATTATGTTTGATGAAAAGAAGATAAGGTTTATGTAAAATGGAGGTTCTTTGATTAGGAATGACATCGAACGAACAAAATCAGGGCAACCTTCGTCTTTTTAATGAAGCAGATTCATTTATAAGTTAATTTATATTACTTTCGCTTTTTACTGTGTTCTTGTGGAACTTAATTAAAAGCGTTCCCGAAATAGAACTCTTGCACGTTGCTTTTTTAGACATTCAGGTTGTTTAGTGACAGAAATTCAGCCATTGTTGCGGGGTAAAGGAGTTTCCAACACACTATCCCACAGTGTCATACGACTTTCAGATTTGCCTGTTCAAAAACTATTTTTAATCTTTGCTCTTACAGCAGCTCCTCTCAGCAGCTGTTAAATGTGTGATGGATGGAATGTGGGATGACTTTAGCACCTACCCAAGAGTTGAAAATGACTTGATATGATCGTTTGTGGGTGCATTGTTCACTTTTCTTTTGTTTATGATTCTTATTGTGCCATGTGCCATCCCACGTGAGTTTTTCAGAGCATATCTGTTGCTCCAGATTGCAACCTGAACTTTAGTATAGTATGTAGGATGTAGGTGGATAGTTTGAGTTTTTCTATGGAAACGATCACCAAGCAAAGATGGTTCTTCCATTTCGAAAGAGAGTCCCAAAATGGGGACTGCCTATTTAGAAATTGAGGAATTGCTCATTGGATTCCATGATTTGGGTTTTCTTGGGAGTATCCTGAAAGTGGTTTGGCAGGAATAGAACCACGCAATTGTTCTTTGCAGGATCAGGAAGAACTAGTGCTTTAGCTAAGCTGTATTCCACTAAGCCAAGCTTCAACACCTGTTCTAGAAATTTAAGGTAGTAAAATATGATTGGCAAGCCATTCAACTAAAGCTGGATAGCCAAGGAACTCACATTTGATCGAAATCAAAACTTAATTCAGCACATTGTAAGCAACATCGGACGACGCCATAAACGCTCCTTTCACATGAGTTATTGAATTGGACTGTAAGCTGATAGTCCAAGTAATCCTTAAAAATACGGCCTCAAAATGCATCTAAATTGAAACTCAATATTCAGCAGCCTGCATGGAATAAAGCAGCTTCTTAAGAGTAAGCCTAAATCTTAATATTTACACATTTGGATTTTGCTTTTTGGAGGCCCGGAAAGGCCCGGAAAGGTCTAATTCGCCAGTTTGTTGCCTTAGTAAGCTAAGAATGTAGTCAAAGGATTTTGTCATATAAACTCGTTCTGAAATTTTGAATCCAAAAGGAAACTGGTACTCCACTCGTCATTTATGTATGCAAAAGCTGTGAATTCAGCAGTGTGTAAGCAAATTTTCGGATAGAAACTTGGGTTAAGGTAACTTTAGCAACAGTTAGTCTCCAGAACATCGGGCGCCATTTTAGTAAGTATCCAGAACAAGACTTCACATTTTCAAATTAAACATAAAGGCAATGAATTTACATAGCTGCCTTCAAAACATACCTATATGTATATATATATATAGGTAAGGTACCTATATATTCCCAAAACATTGGTTCAATTTCATTAAAACTGAAACTTATTACTCAGCCAGGCAATCAAAATTCAAAAGATGAAATTAAAAATTGAAAATTAGTAGGTATACAAATTAATATTATGCTGATGCAAAGGTCATAGGCTCCTAGTCACCACTTATTTTCCGTATTTACCTACCTACTCCAAACACCTTAAAGATTATGTATGTACCTACATAGTTGCTTAATGCCAATGGAAAATTTAAATGAAATAAACAGCTTGAATTTCAAAAACACCACTTCAGAACCTCGTTCTTTAATTAATGGCTTGCACGCGCAAATTAAATGCACATGCGAAAAGTAACAAGGGGCTTTTTAAGCTTTATATTAAGTAACCCAAGAACTATATTACACAATTACAACAATAATAGGTACCTACCTATAAAACAAATTATAGGTATGAAGCAGAAATTTCTTTTTCAAAGTAAAGGTCCTTTATGGTGTGGAATCATTAAAAAAAAAAAAAAAAAAAAAAAACAAGGATAAAGGTGTATTCGACCCAACATCTATCCACCTACCTAGGTAACCTAGGTAGCTTAGTAAAATACAGAAAAAAAACATTTAAGTCTTTTAAAACCTAGATTTGAAATCATAATTCAATATTCTCTTATCATAATAATTTATCAACATAATCTATCAACATCAATATTACAAAATGTTGCTAGATACATTCCCAGCAACATGTGCATGACCTGCATACACACGATTCTATTACCAAACACATTAAAAAAAAAAAGTAAAAATAAAAACAAAAACAATAAACATAACACACCCACAAAAACCATATGATCGGGACTCGGGAGTTACTACACACAACCATACCATCAAAAATCACCAAGTGCACGTGCTCTTTGCTATTTCGAAATTTCATATTCAACTTTTCGAAGATAAACAGTTTTTTCTTGTTCCCTTCCCACTTACCACCAGGCAAAACGATATCAAACTAGTCGTCACAGACGAAAAGGAAAAAGAGGCAACACTCACACTCACACTCACACTCACGACTCACCACACAACAAAAACAAACCAGCTCAGCTAGACCAGCTGACTCGACTCGTTGCTGAGGCTGGAACAATCACTGTTGTTAGAAAGAGAACGAAACCAAAACAAATTTCAAGAGATTATGATGTTTCGATAGAAAGAAGGAGAAAGGAATATAAAATAAAAACATAAAATAATAAAAGGGAAAGCTTTCAGTGTATTTTTATTATTTCCCTTTCTTTTCGTCTGCCTTCTTTTTAATAAAATAAGGTGAGAGAATCTGAGAATGAAAGAAGAAAACGAAACAAGAAAAGAAAAAAAAACTTGAGCTATTTCCCAAATCCCAACGCTGTTATCTTTTACAGCTGATTTTTGTTTGCAAGCAAAAAAAAAGTGTCAAGAGAAAATTAAAAAAAAAAAAGAAACAGTGGGGATGGGGATGAATGCTGAGAAGCAACATTTTATATTTATATACGGTCGTTGTAGCTATGTATGCATGTTTTATTATTTAGAATTACATATATATGTGCCTATGTTTGTAAATACTCTTTCATAGGCAGTTTTGTTTTAAGATTCTGGCTGGAGAATTGAATAGCGGATTGATTTCGTTCTGTATTGTTCTTTATTCTTAAAGAGCCTTGAGCTAGTGCAAAAAAAAAAAATTGTAGTAGATTTTGTTGATTAAAATTGCATAATGGAAATGGTGTTATTTAAGGTGTGGCGTCAACTTAATTGTTGATTAACATTATTTGTCAATAAATTTTAATCTGATAAGAGGTTTTGGCATATTGTTAGACAAAATGCAATGCATTAGCACAAAGGTTTACGATATACCTACCTACCTACTCAATCTTTTTTCCTATTTAAGTAAGCATTAATTTGCTAAGTTATAGGTATCGCACCTACTACAATATGGAGGCCATTTTAATGTAAATTGACACAGTTATCATTCCATATTCTTTATCTATATGTACACACATATTCGTTGGTACCTATATGTCAAGTTTGAATAGGTATGACATTTACAAGGGATTGAATATTCATGTTGACTGAGTAGGAACAGTAGAGTCTCTTATAGCGGACACCAGAAGGGACTGTGTTTCAATTTTTATGATTAATTTATGTTGTTTTTTTGAAAATTGCTTGTGCATGTTATTTTTATACTGCATGCTATTTCAAAAGTCCTACTTATTCATAAAACCGGCATGTAGGTAGGTACTTAATTTTAAAATCCAATGCCAGTAAGGTAAGGTGGGGTAAGTGCATATCCGGGGTAAGTGCATAGCCGGCCCGACAAAGCTACAGTTTAATTGAAAAAAAAAAGATTATTTATGAACACGGACGCTAAATATGTTATCTTTATAAGACAAAACATTTGGCAGATCCTTATCCTTACCTTATGCAATCTTCATATATAGCAATACAATAATTTTCTAAAGACATTGACGTAATAAATAGAAGAAAGTGAGCAGTAACCAGTGCATGAATCTGTCTATTATTTAGTCACTGCTTCAATGTGAAAATTAAACGAAGAACACCTAACTCTTTCAAGAAGAACCAAGGTGGTAAAAGCATTGACCGTTCTCCCAGTGGGATTGAACAATCCCTTGCCTTATACGGAAAAAAGTGTTGCAAACGACTTATTGTCGATGATGGCATAAAATTCAAATTTATCAGTTAAAATGGCTGGGCAATCTAGAGCAAAAGACTACACCAACGCTCCAGCTCATAAAATCTTCGACGCCATACCAGAGATTGTCAAAAGCGAAAGAAGACCTCATCTTCAATGGCGCACCAGGTAGAGAGATATCTATGACTTCTTGGAATGCGAAATCAGTGACGGCAGTCTAGAGATCGAGAGATCTGGAAGGATATGTGAGTGGGCTCAGAAGCTCTTATATTTGCAACGATATTGAATGAAAAGTAACAGAAAAAAGAACAAGTTTTATCGATGGTTTGTACATGAATTCACCGGCACCAATGGCTACTTTCATGACAGGAAAACAAAAAATTGGTTGGATGCCAACTCTTTGTGCAACAGTAACAGATTGCACTGAATTTTCACTAATAGAAAATGTATCTTCACAGTCGTCAAATTTTGAATTTTTTGGATACATGAGCCGGTGAATTCTTGTAATATGGTTTAAGGAGATTTCACTGTAGCAGTAAATGGGTTCATCTTATATGAGTGTAGCTTATAACCAGTATAGATAACTACATAAATAATTATGATATATATGTACCTACCTAAGTATACATGGTTACATTGTTTGATTGGTAGGTAAATACTTTTTCAAGGGGTATATGAGAAGGAGATAAAAATAACACAACACAAGACAAAGGCTTGCTAACAGCTGATTGTGTTTAATCATAGAGTGTGCTAGTTTTTAAATAAAGGGGGTTTTTCCTCGCACATATGGGCTTGTTTCAGTTAGTTTTTTTTTTTTTTTTTTCAAAACTACCCCAGCCAGTAGGTAATGAAGTGAGGAAAATAAAATAGAATGCATGTTTGTGGCTATTTACGTTTGAATTAGGTGCCTACGTTTTGTTAAAAATAAATTTTATCTAAAACCTTTACTAACCATTATAGCACTTTTTATGTGCATTCGGAAAGATAATATTCCTTGGTGTTACGTGGCGTTATAAGCGATATAGTGCGTAGTTTTGACAAGTAGTGAGATATCGAGATATGGCAGTGTAAACGAAAGTGGATTTGTCACACGTCAAACAATTATTAAGCTTAAATTAGACTATATTATGCAAAAAGCTGCTGGCGTCATTTTGACGTCTCGCGGCTGATTTTACCAAAGCTCCCTCATGTCAAAATGACGTCAGGAGAGTATAATTTGTATGTAGATTGGAAATGTCGTTTAATCTTAGCTTTAGAAAGATAAACGAAAACATTTGACAAGCCCAGAAAAACAGTATTTTCTTAAATCAGCTTCCCAAAGTGGTCATTGTTTAAAATACATGTCTTACTGCAGAACGAAAAGAATGGGATCACTAATAAAAGTAAAGTTTAAAATTCTGCTTGTCTATGCAAGTTTTCATTACAAAGTTACAAATCTCATTTAAAACTTCATTTGAAACCAGTCAAGTGATTTCGTTCAAAACCAAAATAAAATCTACTACTGTTGCGATTGAAAGAATGAAAGTAAAAGAACATGAGAATTATACCTTGCTGTAAAGGTATGTGTTGATTAACTGAATGAACTCATTTTGATCGCATTCAAAGAATATTTCGCAGCATATTTTTTTTTTTTTAACTGTTGAATTTTACTTTTTTCGAAATTTCAAACGAATTTTTTGAAAAAAAAAACTAAAGCTCAATTACCTATTACCTAGTTAGAAAAATGCATTAAGCACTTACCTACCTAACCTACAGAAACACATTATATTTTACAGTTGAAGATAAGATAATCTTAGGTACCTACTTTAATGGATTTCCGAAGCAAACAATGCTGCGACAAAATGCCACATTTACACTTTGTATTCATAATGCTATGCCTCGGCAAACGAAACCCCCATTAGCAAAATTACCCACGTTACTTTCAATTCTCTTGGTTCTCCATAACCAATTTCGAAACTTCCATAATCTAGTTGTAAATAAGGTCACTGCCGCCAACTGTTCACTAAAAGTATAATACCCACAAAACATAAACGCTATCTGAAAAAAAAAAAGAATTGAATCCAATTGAAGCTTTTACAACCAAAACGTAATGAAAAAATGAAAAAAAAAATTCCAACAAAAACCACGGTTGGACTTGGTTTGGAACGTGTTTTTTTTTTTATTCAATTCACAACCAGAAATGGTGGAAAATTGTGAACGAATTAGCCTCGAGGCACACTCAAATTGGTGGTGGATAGAGCCAAACCTCTTATTTAATCAACCAAAAACATGTTGCAATTTTCGCCTCGATATTAGTTTTTTTTTAATTTACGATTTTCGCTTTTTTTGTTGCTTGCAAGCGAAGAACGAGGACAGTAATTGCTGTGCCAAATGACCATTTCTATACACACATACTCGTTTCAGCTTTGTTGACCATAAGCAATATTTGGGGATATAGGTGCACATAGCGAAACAGCGAAACAGAGTATTCTTCTAATGTTCATTTAGGCCAGGGACTTCAACGTCTATTCAGGCAAAGTTCTGCTAAAGGCGAATGAGAATGAGAACAGAACACATACACACACATACAAACTGTGATTATTTTGTTGTTGTTTTTATTTGCATAAACCAGCACAGAGTTACAACTGATGAAGGACACAATCAAAAAATAAAAGGGGGCAGGTTACTGAAGCACACTTCTTTACTCTTACTCTTGTTCCACATAATATCAACAACAAGCTACCTATACCTACTCATAGGTGGCTCCATTTTGGGGGAAATGTTAAACTCAACACAGTTTTCTTGTTTCATATTCGTATTCTTTTCTTTAACTTAACATGAATCTCGTAAGTAAAGTCGAAAGTAAATAAAAAGAGAGTCGAGCTGAAAGACGGAATGACGAAACGACCGACGTTATGTCTTTTAAAAATTGTTAAAACTCTCTTCGTTTGTTTTCTTTGTTTTGAATTTGAGTTTTTTTTTTTTGGGATTGTTGTTTTTGTTTCACCATAAACAAAGCCTGTTTCATCGTGTCGTGAAACATTGGAAGTTGTAAAACACGTACACATAGGAGCATTTTGGATGTGTCCAATTCGGAGCAGGAGTTAAAACATTTTTTTATCCTTACTATTGCATGGGGGAATTAAATTATGCATTTATTTTGGTAGTGCATAATAACAACAATGTAAGTGGATATTTGGGCCTTTATCCTTGCATTTTAATTTGACTTTTGAGTTGATTTAAATTTCCCCTTTCTGTGAGTTGAATTAAAACGTGGCAGCACATTTAGGTAATGGAGGACCGACGACCTTTGTTTTGTTTTGCGAAGAGCCAACTTTTAGGACCACATACATATTATGTATTTAAAATCTTGAATGATGTGAAAAGAAGTATTCTGGAATGAAACTTAAGTCAAAAGTTAACTAAACACATTCATTACCAAAGGTTATTCTACGTTTTTTCTTAACTGGCTGAGCACAATGGTATAGCTGCAGCAGTAGTACGTAGTAGCAGCTATAACACAGAGAGTAGCTGAAGTACAAGTCGACTCGACTCCAACTTCACGAACGTGCTGAACAATGAGTCTATTTGGAAATCATCTGTTTCAATCAAATTTTCTGGTTTCATGTTGCATCTTTAATTCTTATTTTTTGTTTCTATTACAATTTAAGTGTATGTAGATAAAAGTTAGTTGTTGAAAGGTTTCAGTTAACTTCTAGGCTGGATTAAGAGAGAGTCACGGCAATTTTCAGATCCTTTTGTTACAAAACAGCTTTTTATAACATTTGTTCGTCCCATTCTTGAATATGCTTGCCAGGTTTGGTCACCCCATTACGAATGCCATATACATATTAAGGTTAGAACGTGTTCAAAAAAGATTTCTGCGATTTGCCTTGCGGGGCTTAGGTTGGGAAAATCCTTACGAGCTTCCCGCATACATCAGTCGACTGAAACTAATTGATTTGCCATCCCTTGTGAATAGACGTTCTTATTTAAGTTTTGTTTTTATCGTTAAATTAATAAATGGTAACATAGACTCTTTGTACCTTTTGTCTCGAATAAATTTTAATATTCTTCAAAGAAACTTACGGAATCTACCTAGCTGCATAAATGTCCCAAACTGTAGTACTAATTATGAACAATTTTCTCCCTTAAACAAAATGTTTGAATTATTTAATCTCAAACTTATTTGACCAATCGTTAAATTTTTCATCTAAATTTCAGTCAAATTTGTATTCAATTATATAATTGTACTCTTATTATAGACATAAGTACTTATATCTGAAGCTAGTCTTTAGCTATGTAAATAAATAAAAGAAATAAAAGAAACTTGCAGAATGTCAATTGTAATGAAAAATGAGAAAAAACGCTATTCGTTCAAAAGCAAAAAAGTTGAGGTTAACGAGCAACCAAAAGTTTGTTTTTGTGTATTTGTATGCATAAAATTTTAATTTGCACATTAAGGTGTTCGAAAAACACACCCTGTTTCGTTTTTCAAACATTTCCGGGGGCCTAACCTTCGGCATAAACATTGCAATAATTAAAAGTTGACAAATGAGATTGAAATTTATAATTTTGTTCTCTCTGAATGCATTCATTCGACCTCAAATGTCATTACACTAACATTTAAAATAATAATTATCAACCATCATTAAATAAAGATGTAGCATTAACCTTACATGTTCTCAATCAACAATTTGTAATTATTTGCAATTGTTTGAGAAGCCATTTTATATTTAAAAACAAACAAAAATGAATAAGAAATTCTTTTGATTTTTTAAATGTACTCCACTGATGACCACCAATGAAACCATACAAGGTAAATAATCAAACATGAATTTGAAGCAGCCAGGCCATGAGACACGAATGAAATAGAACAAAGCCACATCATAGAGCATGAAACAACTTTTAGAATAATTAAAGCTTCATATCTATAAAAAAAAACTTGCCAAATCTGTGCTTCATTTTTATTTATTCTTTTTTTTTATTATTATTATTACCGATGGGACTATGTTTCGAAAAATGAATACGTAAAACTTCGATCTGTACGAAATGGCGAATGCTTTTTTTTTGGTTTTTCATTGCAATGCATATTTATAGCACACAAAAATATATAAATAGGCACATTGCAATGCATCGGCGTGTGTGCTGTGCAGTGCCATAGTATAAGTATAAGCAAATATATGCAATGCCAACCATTTTCAATTTCAATTTAGAATGTATAAATGCGATTCACCAAAGATAAGGAGTGCTTGTGCTTGCTTGTTCAATGTTCTCGTATATTTTTATATACCTACATAGGAGAAAACCATACTGGCTATTTCCCGTTCCCGATTACTATTATTTTCGAGTATCAACTTCAATTATTATACAATTTATTTTATTCTAAATCGATGCAACTGCAACCTTTAGCGGCCAATTGAGACTTCCAATTTAGTGTTATTATACTGTATGCTTGTTAGCTTTAGGGTTTGAATACGCCATTTTTTTTTTTTAGAAATATCTACATAACATACAAGTTAGTGTATGTATTTGTATATGGACTCTCATATTTTTGGGATCGCACCCAATTAGATTATCGAAACACTATTTAAATTAAATTTACAAGTTGAGCAGTTCAGTAAAGAATGTTGTATGTATGATAAGGTTTATTTTTCATATGAAAGCATTTAGTTAAGAGAATTGTACTGCCCAAGAAATTTAAGTAAACTTGGTGACAACAAGTTGAAGTAAAATTAATTTGTAGGTAGGTATTTGTTTCTTTGAAAATATTAAACGTATCACTGATTTGTGTTTCAATGATACGTTTCAATGATAGCAATAACTGGCCCCTTAATAATTAATTACATTTATGTTCCGTTTACTTTAAATGAAGTAAAAATAAATGTTTATTAGAATAAAAGAAAACCCGAAACGCTCACTGAACGCGTTCACCTTTGGAAGAGTCATTTGACACATAAAGTTCTAAAAATAACGCATGACACAACTACCATTATAGCATTATACAATGAAAAACGTCAAACTCCATTATGTGTTCGTGACGTAGAGCGCACAACGAACATGTAGAACCATTGACATAATATACATGTATAGAGCTTAGAACGAAACAAATATTAGAACGTGAAGGCGAAAACTCCATGTGTGTCCGTGACGTAGTTGCGCAGAACGAAACAAAATGAGAATTGGAAGGCGCTATCTTTAGTAGTTGTATAATGTTTATAACGGGTATTTTTTAAGAGCTTGAGAACTTTAAATAATAATGTAATTGAAGACAGAAATATTGTTCGAATGAATTTTTCATTATTATAATCTGGTACCTAGACAATTTCATTGCATATAGTTTTTTAAATATGATTTTCGGCATAGTTATTTCCACCGCGGCTACGAGCTACATAGTCCATTCGATCATTTCAATTTTTCATTACTTTTACCAATAACTCTGGCCGTATTTATTTTGCAATATATCGATGGTAAAGCGAGCTGTATGGCAAGTTGCGCCCTATCGTTGGAACCAAATGTCGTAGATGTTTAGCTGATTAATTTTTGGAAACAAAAAATCAGTCAGGATTCATGTTGAATTGCAAATCTTACTGAACAGAAATGTTAACACAGTTTGACATTCTCAACTGTCAAACCATAGACAACAAAGATCGAAACTTCTCATGCAGCTTAAAAACCACCCTTTAGAAGCTAGAATTTTTGTGTTGAGACATAATAAAGAGACATTATTCGCATTCTTTTATTGCAATTGCAATATTTTTTAATAGTTTTGAAAAAAAAAACTCAATTTTAATTTTCTTTTTTGACTTAAGCTTTCTGTACAGTTTGGTTGTAAAATGGTTGGTGTATTTACTTATAAAAAACTATATATAACTATGAAGTAAGGTTATTAAAATTTAATGTTTTCTGATAGTGACGTATGACTGTTTTGCCCTCTGTAGCTTCAAACCTCGTTTCTAGATAGCTAAAATATAAAAAGTGGAGATTGCAGAGGTCCTTGGCATAAGCATCGTTTGCGAAAGTTATTACTTCCTTTTGCTAGTATGTAGTATCATCAATCTATATGTTAAGCAAAGGTTATAATGAGAAAACCAAAACAGAAGAGCGTTTGAGGGAACCTGCAATTGAGAGCTTTAAGCTGAGACCGCAGTTGGCTAAACTTCTCTTCGGGAAAATGGCGTCGACACTTCACGAAGTCTCATCTATATATTTTTATACCGCACTTTAGATGCTTGAACACTAAATGTTGTTTGAAATAAGCTACACTACGCGATAGATTTTGTCAGAATATCAATGTTGTTAGTGTCTTGTGATTTGTGTGAAAATCATTATTTTGAATCGCAGTATTTCTGGCATGAGTTAAGATAAAATATTCTCTGTGTCAAGATTTGAATTTGTTCAATGGCTGCATTCAGTCCATTTTTCTACAATGGCTGCATTCATCATTGAACTACATTTTCGTTTGTTTAGTCGTTTAGTGGAAAGGGGATGCCTCAAGAGCGGCCATTTCCTGAGAAAAAATATCAAGCGTGTAAAGCAAATCTGAATGACTAAATATGGCAGATGTTCTTTGGGATTACATTTGACACTTTTCGGAAACGTGAATTATAATAGTCGAAACGGCGCGGAAGGGACCGTCTGTTATTGTGCGAGAACAAGCAATTCGTATCTCACCCCCGAAATAGCGGATTGATCCGTTTGGTCAAATTTCGATCAGTTTAGTTTACGGACGTAAACTGCGCACGCTATCGCACTTTACGGACGAAAGTTTGACATCTGATTGTGAATTGTGAAATACATGTTTTGCTTCGGCGGCAATCCGTCCATTATGGGTAGCGTGTTCATTTCACAAGTTTGGTTTTGACACTAGCTTTTTCTTGTTTCTGTCCATTATGGTTAGCCCTTAAGTCCACCAAGACCTCAATTATTTGAACAGGATCTTTCAGTTTTGCTGTCAAAAAACGGGGAAGAATGTTAAGTACCTATATCAACTTTTTCAATTTCGTTTCAGACAAATAAATTGAGGTTTTCAGTCTAAGTGTCATTAAAAAAACTGCAAACTAAAGAACATGACGTTTAAAATGAGTGTGTTCCACGGCAAAAGGTACATATGATACCTTATAAAAAAAAGTAGCAAAGTTTCATGTTTTGAATCATCATTTTCTTCCAAATCACGTCACTTACTAACTTCATAATTGGATTTCCATAAGTTTGTGTGTTTTTTTTCATGACTTTTGAAAGTAAATCTTGCTCATTCATCCGCTTCAAAAGTGAATCATAAAAGAATAAGTCCATCAGTTCCTACTTCCTCGATGAGAAAATTATGTATGCTATCCAAGGTTTTCCTCCAATTGTTTCATAGGGCATATATATGTACCTACATACCTATATCTACCAAGAATTATGTATGGACAAAACGAACTCCTCCCAGTTGACCCTCAAAAATATCCACATCAAGGGAAAAGTTAAACAAAACAAACTATGAACACTTTACAAAGTGTACCTACGTTCCTACGTATAAAATATAGTATCTTTTTTAACAATAAGAGCTTAAATATCTTAAATTGTGTGTACAAAGCTCAACGGAAACATTTTCAAATAAGAGAATACCCCCCCCCCCCCCCCCCCTACAAGCACACAGAGCACAGCACACGTGTGTTCTTAACTCACATAATCTCTTGACCTTAAAATGTCATTACGTCGTCGTTGGTTTTGGTGTGATGCGGTGCGGTCTAACCAAACCACACTTCCCCAACCAACGACAACCAACCTAACCAACCCAACGAACAAACGAACCAATCCAATCCAATCCGATATCCAACCACAACCACATGAAACAACAAAATGTAAAAAAGTAATTCAACTCCAATTTTGCCCGAACACAAAACTTGTAATTTACAACAAAAAAAAATTAAAAAAAAAAAAATCAGAAAGTAAAAAACATTAATAAATTACGTGAATACAATTTTGTATCTTTTACACTTCAAGTGGGTATCTGGTTTTCGTTATCTCTACTTATTTCTATATAGCCACATCATACTTCTCGATACGATACCGAGTAGGTAATTATAACAACAACAAAACAAAATGTATCTAGGCACTACTCGACGGATAGTTACGTCTATTTTATAGTTCACTTCGCTGCGTCCCAGTTTTCTATGTCCACATGGAAGTTGAGAGATATAAAAATACATAAAAAGCAACAACAACTATAAATTGCATGCACAGCTGAGAGATACAAGGTCACCAGCAACAGCCACACGCCACACGCTTTTCGCTGCTCTATACACCACTATCCATCAGGTTTCATGAAAAGGGGGATGTGCATGTGCAGTCCTCCTCCTCCTCCCCTGCCCCCCTCTCACCATCACGGTAAAATAAATTTTACTTCAAAAAAAATGAAGAAATTATAGTTTGACACGAGTATTGGATTTTTTTGCCAAATCAGCTGTTTGCAATAAATCGACATAACGATTGTAAATATTTTCACAAGCTGATGTGGCAGTTTTTCAAGTTCTTAATAGAAGGTGGCATTTGATTTGTTAAGTGTCGGGAGATTATAATTTGAAAGCAGCAGCAACACACAGCGGTGCGGTGGAGGAGGCTTGAAGGCGGAATGCCACCGCACCTACTACTTAGTGAATTTCTAATTTAGGAGAACAAAGGCACAACGCGAACGCGGCAATGTGAAGACGACTATAACGACAACAACGACTATATACTATACGCTCAAATCAACCACACAAAGGCGGACTTTGATATTAAGAAACGGTCTTACATTAATTTATAAATTATTTCTGTTATAAAATATATATCATTCGTTATTTACGTTTTACACAGAAAACGGTCAACAAAATTGACTTGCTTGCCTTTTTTCATATTCCCAAGTGCGCATAATTAGTGCGGAATATTAAGCAAGACTTTTTTGTGGAAAAAGTAAAAATTGGTGTGTTTAACTTGTTCGCCAATTTTACGATATATTGAAAATGTGTGTTCTGTTATGTCATTAATCTTCATTTTTACTGCGAAGAAACAAAATCTCCCGAAATGGTTGGATTTTATTTTTACGATACCATAGCACAAAGTTAGGGAACTTAATTTGATAACGGGAATTAGTAATTTATGATTTAACTTAGTTTGGAAATAAAAATGGTTGTTTAAATTAAAAACTTAAATCTCTTCAAAAAAGTATTATCGATCGGTAATATGGAAATTTGGCATCACTGGTTTAGTTATGTGTGTTGGAATGAATTCATTTTATTTTAAGGCCCTATCCACATGTTGGGTGGACTATTTTACATCTCAAGTTTCATACAAATCGCAACACATTGTTTCTAAAGTTGTTTGCAATCGGATTATGATCTTTGCAAGTGATTCTTACAGAATGAACAGAAATGGGGTCGGTGTGACAGTTGTTGTCGCAACAGCAGATGCTGGACCTTCCTAAATAGTATCTATGTTTTCTCATCATTTTTTCACAGTTAACCTTTAATACAACCTTTTTACGAATTTAACCATTTCTTATGCCATTTTGGGGCAAAAAAAAAACGGTACAATACAATATCTTTTTTTCCGAAGCCGGCTAATTCACTGTGCACAATTCACTGTGCACAATTCACTGTGGGGACACTTCACTGTGCACTATTCACTGTGGTACACAATTCACTGTGACGGGCAATAAACTGTTATGGACAATAAATTTACAGTGGTGGACAACTGTGGTGGGGTTATTCACTGTGGCAAAAGTTGAATAAATTCCACCTCTATAGTGATGAGCAGACATTGAAATACATCAAATGGAAGATGATTTTCCTTATGTTGTGTTCGTTTTATTTTCTGAATATGACCTTATGAAACTAATAAAAATTTTAAGTTTTCGACATCTGACAGTTTTCGACCTGGTTTCAATTTGTTTCAATAACTGAAAAAATTATTACAGTCGGAACCAAAATCTGTTAGATTTTTGTTTTCTGTTTATTGATTTAATGAAAAAACTTTTTAAAGAATAATTGTCCCCACAGTGAATTGTGCACAGTGAATTGTGCACAGTGAATTAGCCTAGACCCCTTTTTTTCAGTGGGGGTTTAAGAGAATTGTTGACAGTTCCATAATTATCTGTCATCTTTGTTGGTTGCGTTCAGCGCATCTGTCAAAATTCTACAAAATCGCGATGAACTGTGACTATTGAACACATTGAACACTGACAACAAAAATTATGTTGTATTGCGAAAACTCACAGTACATGAATAGAATAATCGCAGAGAGCCGTCATTTTTATTTGTTAATATTTTTGTTAGATGCGCAATTTTCTGAGCCACCGTCGGAGCGGCGACACAGAATCAGAAGAATTGGTTAACTTTTATTAATTTGTGCAGCATATCTGACATTTCTTTAATTTATTCAGCAACGCATTAAACATTTCAAACTCCATTATGAAACCTTTGCGTTATGATTAGTTTTGTAAAAATGAGTAAAATTAGTGAACAATTGTATAGTCAAAAACAAGGATACTTTTGAAAAGTTTTATCATGCGGCTCTGAGCCCGGTCTCTATTTTTAGTTGTGTTCACACACACCATTATATATACATACTAAGTTTACACTGCCACATTGTTTCAATTTTTTTAGACGATGCAAGAGCTTAACTGTGTGAGCGCATTTAAAATGCCTTTCTTTCAAAATGGAGTTTGATGGTAAGAATATTATCCCGGAACACAACTCAATCGAACCAACAAAACATGCTTTTAAGTGCCCAAAGGAAAACAACATAACGAAGTTAAGGTGTACTTACAAGGGGTCTCCATTGGCATGAAAAAGTGTCGTACCAACATTTCTGTTTGATAAACTGTCCCATGGACTCATTTCAGACAAAAAATCTGCCACAGTAGAACTGTCTTGATTTTTGTCTTGTCTTTTTGTGAACATAAACTAAGACAGATTTTGACATATGGTTTGCCAAAATTGATTACCAATTGGAAACAAGAAAATCAACGCTGCAATGTTTGGTTTGAAACATCATTTGAATTGAAAAGTTTGCAAAAAGTTGCATTGGCAATCATTAAATAGCCTCAAGTTGCAGGACAGTAGAATTAAGTTGGGAGGCCCTCAGAACCATGATTAACTTAAAACAAATTACCTAAACAGTGATTTTTTTTTTTTTTTTTTTTGATAGTGTGTTATTGAGTTATTTATATTTTTTAAATTTAATTGTTTAGATACAAAAATAAAACAAACACAAAACAAACTCTTTAACAAGGGCATTGCCGCTGTTCACATTCGAAAAGAAAAATTTCCGAGATAAAACAATTTTCATAAAATTTAATGAAATTTTGTTGTTAATCCATGTGCCACTTTTATTACGTCGAAAATGAATCAATGTCATTGGTATACTGTTCACGTGTTGTAGTCGTTCTTGAACATATATTTATATACTTTGTTTGAGATACATACATACTTTTATGTAAACACTCGTATGAAGCACTTTATAATGGATGTGTGTGTGCTTTGAGAGATAGGAACACAGAATTTTAAAAATTTCACCCTGACAAAATTGAATCTGATTTATTTTATGAAATTTATTTAAGGTTAATATTAATTGCGTACTAAAGGATAGAATTTTTCTATGAAAATATCTTTTAAATGACAAATTAAGATAACATACTTTGGGTATCAATCTTTCACGACATCCGTGCTGTTTTATGAAATTTATTTCAATCATTTCATGAGACCTTTGCAAATGAACAACTTAACCTTGGTAAAGAGCATAATATTCACAAAGCCATCAAACATGACCGCTAGAAATACAATCTGTTGACTACATTTATAGATACAAATGTATGTAGGTATATGATATGCAGCCGGATGTGGAGTAAAGAAAAGAAAAAATAACTTTCTGATACAATTTTGAAGTTGCATGCATTTGATGACTCATCTTACTCATCATTGTCGTCATATTATTGAAATGAAACTGCGTTCTGCTTTGTAATGTGATCATGATCAACCCACATCCTAACATCAATGTTTGCGCTTATTATTCCTTTGATGATTCTTTTTTTGTCATCCTATCGTTTATGATACGAAAATGGAGATGGTCAGATGCATGAGATGTTCTTTGTGCTGTGCCCGCAACAAAAACAGAGATAGTAAAGACAAACAAGTCGATTTTAACATTGCATTTATTTTCAAGTGTCCCCACTTTGTGCTTTAAGGTTGTTCTCGTGAGTATCTCGAAAAACTCAATAATGGGGAATCTTTAAGCATTAAACATATTGAACAAGATGGAGAAAGAAAGGGTAGGTATCTAATAGCGTTTTTGTTGGGTAATCCGAAATATCTCTCTAGAACTCTTCGATCCAGAACCAGAATATTAACCTGTCAAATCTATCTGTCAAAACATTAACAGTCAGCTGTCAAATATTCGTCTGTAAAATCTGAACTAGAGCGCAGTTTACTAATTTAGTTGAAAAATTCCAAATTCATGTCTTTTCATTTTATGTCATTTTCCATATACAATTTGACAGATCGATATCATCTCATTTCAACCTTATTTGGGGGATATTAGGTTCCTAATTAATTGAAATCGTTCAACACCAACACAAGAAAGAAAATAAATGTCGAGTTGTCAAACAAAATAAGTAAACACAAATAAAAAACTTTTTCTTTTGATTTTGAAATGAGATAATTTTGGTAATTAGAAAGCCTTAATATTTATCAATTTTGTCACTTTTTTGTTTAAAACATTAGTTTTCAAAATTTATTGTGACATTTAAAAATTATTTCAAGGGCTGGTGCTGGTGATTTTAAATGCGATTTCGGGGAAAAAATCAAATTTGAGAGACGTTTTCGGGGGAAAAATCAAATTTAATAACGTTTATAAGCTCAATGTGTATTTTTTCAGACATATGCTTCCAAAGTTACTTTACGCCTTCGTTTTCACTGATTCAGAACACAATCCACCAGCTCAATATCTCATTGTCATTAGCTGTCAAAATAGTTCCTGTTTTTGAACAGAGAGGACGTAGAAGATAGGGAAATCTTTACGTATCAGCCTCCAAAACACATTTGCTTTTATTTTAATTATTTGATATCGTGTCCGTGAACAAAAGTGAAAACTAACAAACACAAGTTTTACACACCCTTTCGCAGGTAGTCTGCGATTTTCGCACACTTTCGCAGCTAATCCTCAATTTCTGTCAAACCAGCTTGTGACGTGAGCAAAATGAAATTTTTTATTACATATTAAACTCTCCTTCATTATCTCTGGTTTTGAATGTGTTGTTTGGGAAATGTATCCTTCCATGTTTGTGTGTCTTTAAATAAATGTGTTAATTAAAGAACATCGATTTTTGACAGTGTTGTTGTGGCACGAACAAATATTAACTTATGTCTGTACTTAATTATACACAAAGTAGGTACCTACCTAACTATAGGTACTTTTAAAAGATCGAAAACCCTGTCCACTACAAAATCGACTCGAAGGACCATACCTGGCTTAAACGTCATACTTTTATTTTTAATGTAATTATCGCATAAATAAAATTTGTCTGTTTCTATAAAGAAAAATAATTCAGCTATCAAATCAGGTTTACATACAAATTAGCATGAAGAAATAAAACAATAAGGAATACACACCTACAACAGCCATCTTTAAATAGCTAATGAAAGATAACGGTCTCAATCTCAACGTGATGCTGAAAATCAGCTGACATTTTGACAACAAAGATCTGCCATCTTAAAAACACGAAAATCAGGGATGATTAATCAGTTTAAGAGGGAGAACAACAAAATAACACAAAAAAACATATAAAAATTCTCGTTTTCATACCAATTAAACTCAGTCGTTCACTGAGGTCAGCTATAATGCATCCAAATCTTAATTTTGTTGTGATATTAATTTCTCTAGGCTCTTGAATCTTGATGTGATAAATGTAAGCACCTAATAAAAACTCACAAATTCATAACGACGAAACGAATCGAATCGAATGCGACTATGAGATGCTATCCCCAGGAGGAGCTAGGAGGCAGGCAGCACTCTCCTCATATATAAATTTGTTGCAGATAGGTACAATACTTTTTCTTCACTTCACTTCTGTACTTTCGACTTTCGATTAGCAAAATTCAAAATTTTCCGCACTCACACGACGACGACGAGGACAATACGATGACGTTGACGACACACACAGTCCAGTCAGTCATACAGATGGAACTATATTTTTTTCCATTTTTTTATCTTTATTTGTCGACCAAATCGTTCAATAATAAATTTTGTAGATTTATTTTGATATTGAAAAATTTATTTAGAATAATCAATCTTAAGATAGGTATACAAAAATAAAATTATATAATAAAATAATATTGTTTTAAATAATTTCAAATAAACACTTTATCCACTGTTGGCTTGGGAAAAACTAAAGCGCACTGCAATAACATTTTCCGATTGAGTTTCTTTATAGTTTTTCCTCCTTTTTCACAACAAGAAAACTTCACAATCATATGTTTCACTTTTTGTTTTTTCCCAAGCATTGCCTCTTCTTCGAATTTTTTTCCTTTTCTTTTTTTATTGAATTCAAAATATGCTTTCAACACGATACAACACGACGAAAGAATAACACGAACTGAATTACTTGCTCTGGCCAGACAAACTTCCACCTCAATTCAATCCTCAACTCAAACTCTCGTATTTCAAATTCAAACAAAAATCGTGAAGAAAATACAAAAAAAAAAAAAAAGATACGGATGAGGAACAAAAATAAAAGAAATAAAGAATAAAAACTATCCACATCCATAGCACAGCACAAGCACACCACAATCAGAAAATGTGTCAATTATTTTGTTGGACTTTTTGTTGTTGTACGACATAATACCACACACATAGATGAAAAGCAGCATAAATTGTGAATGTGTTGGATATAAACAGAGCCAAAGAGTGGGTGCGCGTTGAAAACCAGCGCGAGGCAATTACAGGGGCGAATTTGAGCAGTATATTTATTTTTGTGTCTTTGAGAGATTTGTACCGAATGTTGTGAGGCCCTCTGTCACCAATTTGAAAACTTCGAAAATGTCTGATTTTGTAATTGTCTAATGTAGTTTAGGCTAATGTTATGCAAATAACAAATGTACACCAGCAGGTGTTTATGGTTACGCGAAGCGGCAGGAACTAACTACCTACTCAAAGCCTCAAAGCAAAGTAGCCTAATCCAAAGATATAACAAAAGGTGTTCAAAATCTAAAATACCCGAATTTGTCAAAATTTATTTGGCTGGAACATGTTGAATGGATTTTCAAAAACATATTTGATTGAAATAGATCAAGTTGGGCAAGAATTTTAATCTTTATTCTTAATCCTTAAGAAATCAGATTGATTGAATAAATCGTATACCTACGAGATGTTGCAGTGTTAAAATTTGTTTTCAAAAACTGCAACATCTTAATTTTATTAATCAATCTGAATTTTATTTATTCGTTTTAGAACAAAGATTTATTTATTGTGCGTTTGTTCAATAATTTAATTTTCCTAAAGTAAGCGTTGGAATTTTTAGGTGACTCCCATTCAAACAAAATTGCATGATTTTTAAAATTTATAATAATAAATCCACGAATTACGAAACAACGTACAAGAGCCAGTTTGTCTAAGATTTAAATCAATCCCAAATTAACTATTTGAAATGCTTTTGATTTTGTATTCTTGGAGTTTCTTAGGTCACAGACAAAAGAAATATACAGATGTAGAATAGTAGAACAAAAGCATGTTCTAAAAAAAATTGAAAGCTAGCATACCAAAATCGAAAGCTAGCATACCTCATACTCAAGCATGTCCGAGAAATTGACATCCTTCGAAAAAATTAAACATACCATTACCATACCATACCTCTAAACCAAAAAACCAGTTTCTAGTCCTACGAATACGAACCACGGCACGGTGGAGGGTGGAGTGGTGGAACTGGAACCGTGGTTCGTATTCGTAGGACTAGGAACTGGTTTTTTGGTATGGAGGTATGGTATGGTAATGGTATGTTTAATTTTTTCGAAGGATGTCAATTTCTCGGACATGCTTGAGTATGAGGTATGCTAGCTTTCCTGCGGAATGCGGCTGCGGCTGGTTGCTACGTTAGAAAAATTAAGTTTGAAGATCTTATTAAACTTGTGTGATCATACCACCAACGAAAAATAGTGTAACTGGTGCCATCTACACTAAAGAAGTGAACTAAACTAGACGAAGCCCATATTCTACATCTGTATATTTCTTTTGTCTGTGCTTTGGTCCATTCGCATGAGTCTTCTACTGAGCATTTGCTTCTTGAAATAATTAATTAATGTTGAGAGTTTCCTGAGCAAGGCTAAACTCACAAATAAAGTACCGGCATTAAACTGGCAAGCCAAATAAATTAAAGTACACTTAATCAGTTCCCAGTTGTTGTTCTTTAGATATTCTTTTGAAACTAATAATAATTTTAACTTATGCCTTGCCTGCAAGACCTAAGGTCTTTTAAGTGCAAATTGCACGGCATTAGTTAGAAGGAATAGAAATAAGATAGGAAAGAATTTTGTGTTGGTACAGTGGGTGGCGTCCAAATGAAGCTGGGGCAATATTGAAAAATTGATGCCTTGGATGGGACTCGAACCAACAACTCTAGGTTAGCATTCAAGCAATACATCCACTGTACAATTGTGTTTTACACGAGACAACAGCTAAGCTTTATTTCCAATTTTATAGATCGTGGCTGTCAGTTCAAAAAGTATAGTTCCGCAATGTTGATAGTCACAAAAAGAAAAGAAATTAATTTAAAGTCATTCTTCTTGGCCATATCTTACCAGCCAGTCAGCTTAAAAAAATAGTTCGACAGCAAGGGCCTGTCTTGAATTTTATTTTAATATGTACATTTTTGGCATGGACAAGAAAAACGAAACAGCTAGGAAACGAAACGGCTGAACACCTTTGCGTTCAAACCCAGCCGAGGGCAGCAATTTTTATTTATTTCCCAAGTTTCAACTGGATGCCACCCGTGGAATTTCCATGAGATAATTATCACCTAAAATCTCAAACCACTGTACCACCTTTCTTTCCTATCTTTCTATTCCTTCTCTTTCCTCGCTCGCACATGTTAATTCATTATAAAGATATTAATACCCCTTTGAGTGCGAGTGCATTATAAAAAAAAAAAAAAAAAAAAAAATTAATATGATGTTATAAATGTTGCAATCAGTGGGTACTAGGCGCCACTTCTATCCTCAGAATGGGTTGTATAAAGCTATTCGTACCGATGTTGTGAGGCACTAGATGACGACACAGTCAAACGGCAGCTCCGGAGTACTATAGATTTGATATACAATGTGAACACTTAAATAAGGGACACATTTCTAAAGGCCTACACGTTTGTCCACAAATAACCGCTAATATACTATGAGAGGTTATTGTGTTAACCTGTGTGAACACTTTAGAAGACAATTTTTCTTCTTTAGAAATTTCAATAAATCTCATCTCAAAATATTGGCTAAGAAATGGGAAAAGTCTTTGGATTTAACTTAATAAATTGATGAACAGGCCAAGTGACTTACACCGTACACCCTCTACCATCCGTGTTAGTGCGTTGATATTTCGGAGTCTGAACTACATGTCAAGTGCTATCTTGAAAGATTGTCACTTCGTAGCAATGTCAATACACCGGGAAAACAGTAAGATGGGATTGAGAATTGAAGACGGCACTCTCCGTCCTGGTAGTCCAAATGCACGATACATATCACGCCACAAGACAATTGGTACTAATGAACTGGTCATAGTCAGTTAAAATAATATTTGATGCCACCAAAACTAAGTTGTTTAAAATTCCAGACACTTGACTTTAGCTAAAAACCATCTGGTCTTTCCTTTTCTGAATGGTTTGCAAGCTACATAAAGAATTTTGTTTAGCCTAAAATAAAAGGCGAGATATTTATGCTTCAAGTTCGCGTGTCACGGTGACACCCAGAATTGTACGAGTTATGCATCACAAAACTTATGGGCGATGTATATTTTTGTCCCTATTTTATTAAACTCTCGGCAGATGATGCAAGCAGTAATCGTCTCACGAACAACAATGCAATCGCTATGTTTTTCACCTCAAACAAAATAGGTTAAGTATCGCCCTTTTCGAACTTTTGTCAGGCGCCTAAGTATTCTAATTTAGCCGTGGTTACAAACAACAGATTGACATTTTTCTCATTACATCACAAACACTTTGGCACGTATGTAATAAAAGCCCGATAATAGTATTGGTGTAAATTTTCCATTTTCCCCATATACTGAGCAAAAGCAAAAATCCAACAACAAAACAAAACAACTACAGCTGAGCGTGTAAGCACTCAGAGGAAGAAGAAGCAAAGTCAAAGCAAGAAGCAACGACTTGACTTTTTTGATTAGAAATGTGTCTTTGTTTGTATGTATAGATGAAGTTTTTTTTTCTCAAATATTTTATGATAGCAAGAAACAAGAGACAATGAGACATGCTGCTATAGGAGCGAGAGAGGGACGATACAAAAACAAAACCAGAAGCTGAACCATATCAAAATCATATGTTTTTTGTTGTGCCCTCACTTCTCTTTCTCCATGCGCGAAAATAGAATAGGTAAGCCAAGTATAGAAGTATATTTTAGATAGGCAACAAAAAAAAACATATGTACTTGTACATGTACATCCATACATACATGTTTATGCGAGGAAAGCATAATGATAATAATGTTTGTCTGTGTGTGTACGTAGTTATAGTTACAAAATAATGTAAATAGACTGATTAGTTTTGTTTATTGAGACTTTTATGTGGTGTTTTTGGTATATTTTGATGTTGGTTGAGCCTGAGCGTGAGCATTCAGCCAGCATTGAGCATAGAAAAATTAAAAACAGCAGTGATGTAATACACGATACAGCGTACCACATCAAAAAATGTTTTAACCGAAACATAAACTGACTGATGTAAGTATTCCTTAATATGGTAATAGGGGAATGTTAATTTTGTGACTCAGGAAATATGATTTTTGAGATCTAAAAATAGATAAAAAAATCTGTGAAATCATCAATTAATTGCATACAACCGTATCGATGTACAATTAGTACCTTAATTTGTTTTTAAGTAGAAATGTTAGGACTAGGTACTTACCTACCTAACCTGCACTGAAACAAGAGTATAATAGACGAGCAGGTTCTTTTTTGTCAATGTTTATGTCCGTTCCTTTTTTACTTTTTGTAGGTAGGTACTAGGTACCTATTCCGGTTTAAAACTTCTTCTGGATGTGAAAGCACAAAGATAACAGAACAGATCATAAAAATTACAAACATAGGTAGGTTAGGTACCTATACATTTAAACGAGTTTTTGCTCTCGGACGGACGATCGGTACGAAAGACTGACTAGACAAAGGAAAAACGAGTGATACCTGATCAAATAGGTACCTATCTGATTTAATTTAGGGGAAAACTAAAGACGAACAAATCGACCTTTTTGTTTTATAGGTATATTAAAAGGGGAAATTTACGATTATCATAGAAACATTACTGAGAATAGGATTTCCCATCGTTCCCTTTTAAGAAGAGCAGTCCTTTCTTTCATCTATGTATTTATATGGTCTCCTGCCTTCTCTACTTTAAATGTCCTTTTCAAAAATATAAATGATCAATTCAAGGTTTAATTTTGTATGCTGCGTTTTTTGTATTCCTTGTCAAAAGTAAGCCCATGTAACTTGTAAAACACCTTACTTTGCTGAACGCAGTCACTTTCAATGAGTTTACTGAATGCAAACCCAGCTGTCACATGGGAATAAGTTTGTGTATGTAGGTAGGTATTAAAGTTCGTATATATAATAAATGACAAGAAAGAAGCATACCAGATTGAGTAATTAATAACAAAAAATCATGGAAAATTTATAAAATATCGGGGACTTGATCTAGCGACTTAATGATATCTGAGTGTCCTTTGATACTTTGCAGGAATAGAAAGGGCCTATGATTTACCACCAAACCAAAGTTTAGCAGAAATGTTCTTCTTCATGGCAAGATTTACTCTTGGAGGATTTTGACATGAGGGAAAAAAACTTAGATGAAATGGCGGGGCTGTCCCACTCTTAACAACTTCCTCAAGAAGGACTACAGTTAAAAAAAATCATATACCTATTATTAGGCATTTCGAGTAATATGCGCAAGATTGTAAAAAGAAATATAGCGAGACTTCTTTTTAGGTTGGCACACCTGTCTGCCATCGCCGCCCAAAATTTCAACACGAAATTGCCGCCATTTTGTTCGTATTAATTTCTTTTCTAAGGCCGCGTTTCCATTTGCAAGTCAACTCGCGGAAGTCTTGCAGAAGTTTCTTGCAGTCGCATTTACATTGTCATGGAAATTCTTGCAATTTCTTCTGCAATAAATGTCTTGCAAGAAGCTAGCGCATCATACTGTCGCAATTTATTGCAGATGTATTTACACCAGGAGAGCAATTAATGTCGCAAGAAATCTGGTTGTTTGCTTAAATTTGTGAAGTCACGGCGAGAAGATGTCAACGATTAGCAGCTGCGATGATAATTTTATTATTAAAAAAGAAAAAAAGATCAACTTGGGTTCGAGATTGGATTTTGAGAAGACGGGAAGTTGGTGCCTTCTATAATTTATTAAACGAATTAAATATAGAAGATGCTCAGCAATACTTCAATTTCACTCGCATGACCGCAATTGATTCGGAAGGAAACATGGATTACACTCGTAAGCTTCAATTAAACGCATAACTTCTTCGCGAGGCCATTCACGACCTTTTATTTAACTAATTTTGTATAAAGCAAAGACGTCAACCAGCCACTTGCGCGAGATATACGAAACTGTTTCGATAAGCTGCAAGAACTGTCGCGAGTCGATGCAAAATTGTTTAAACTAGCAATTAATTGCACTTGCAAATACTCGCAAGAATTTATGAAAGTACTGTCGCGATAGAACTTGCTTGGTAGTTTTCACTGTCGGATAGACTATCGGACATTTATTGCAGAAATTTTCTTGCAAATGGAAACCCGGCCTAAGACAGCTCCTTTGGTAACCCAAAGACTGCTTGAAATTTTGGGTTCCCAATAACTATTCTTGTTCAGACACTTGGAAAATATTTCACTTGCTCCCGAAGATTCTACTTTATCCAGAGCAACAACTTTTGAATGGCACAAGTTCTTCAAACACGGTAGAGAGGTGGTTGAAGTCTTTGCAAGTTCTAGTCGAACTTTTCTGTAATAAAATAAAATCACACCCATTAACTCTAGAATAAGGTGGAAAAACAATAAAGATAATATATTTCGTATCACCCTGTAAAGAACTGACCTATGTTAATTTTGTTATTTATAATCTCGTATTGAACCATACCTATATTTAAAATGCACAGTGGCAGAGTTATAAATTCAAATTTTCAGCGTAGGTATAAACAAAGAACCACGTTCGACAATCGCTGTTCCATGTTCTCTTTCTATGCTGGCAGCAACAACACCATTTTCGTTTGAATCTGTCTCTTCGCTTTTTGTTTGCGCTCTATCAATATGTATACCTTAATCGTTTCTTACGACGTAAACTACATAGTAAACTCCAAAAAATTGTGGAAAGCATGGACTCCGTCTAGCAAAGAATAGCGTAGCAATGATCCTAGAGGGTTTTAGTATACAGTGCGTTTTTATGTTACATATTAAAAAAATGATCTTTCTTGCTTCAAAATATTTTGCAAGATGTTTGATTTCATTTAGAGGAAATTGGTTGCCAATGACCATAAAACTTTCTTATCGTAAATTGAAAATATTTTCTTGAAAATAATTTTACTAAAGCTCTGGAAATTCATTATGTCATCACTCATCAGTCATCACCTTTGAGTCCAAAAATAATTAAGATATAAGTATGTACTTAAAACGACTTTCATACAGTTCTGAAAATGAACCATATTATGAACCATTAAGCATAACGCCAACATAAAATGGCACCCATTTTAATGGCATGTAATTTTATTGATAAGAAAACAATTTAACGTTACTGTTTTTTTCAAGTGACCTCCGATGGCACTGATTAAGAAGACGCTATGGAATACATTTTTGTTGACAAATTCAAGTCAACAAAAACCATCAAAATTCTTTTTTGGGAACTTGTTTTCATTTAAAGACATTGATAATGTCAAAAGATAAATAATATTTGTACATGAAATCATCCATACCGAACAACAACTTATAAAAAGAAAAGTTTCAATCAATGAAACTAATTGGCTTCTTCCAACTAAACTATTATACTGAGACTGACTTCAAACATTAGTCATTCTTTCGGCCATGAATCAGCAAAAAATATAGTCAAATTAAATGAATAGAAACCATTTTTGTTTTATTTGAGGACTGAGGAGTTTATTTCAATGTGAGGTCAAAACAATTGAACAAAGAAAGTATATCATGAGCAAATGGCGGTCTTTAAATAAACGAGTTAACCATACCAATTGTAGTTGTGTCTTAGAGATACAGAATAATTTTAAGACTGCTTTTTTTTTTCTTTGTTCTTACTTTGTAATTATTTTATTCAACTTGACGTTAGTAAACTCCTGAAAAAAAAATAAATCAATAAAGACTAATCCAAGTAGGTAGCAGCATGTATTCCCAAATACAAGCACTAACTTGTAGATACATTCAATTTTTCTTTTTACATTTACTTTAGTCCCTTTCTTATGTTTTAATTTAAAAAAAAAAAAAGTAAAAATTCTTTGACCTTAATACATACATCCACATGACCTACTTATTTTCGTGTTGATAACGAATTCAAATGGAGGAAGGTGTAGAGGGGGAAAAAATCAATTTACATTTAATTAAAAGATATAGGCTGCTTTTAAGATACAAAGCAGTTTTTAATGCGTAGATAGATATAGATACACACCTTGCTTATCAGATTGTATCTAATCAGTACATGCCCTTCTCGTGAAACAACGTGGCCAATTTCTTGAATTACTTATGAGCAGGCGGAATAATTTTATTTAATCTGATAAACTTTGCAAGCTCCGTAATATCGAACGAGTATGATGAATATGAATAAAATTTTTGTTTGAAATGCTGTTTATACTTTTCTATCTATCTTATGTATGTACTTAAATATAGATTTGTCAAGATACTTTTTTCCCGGTTGTGATATGGGCATATTGTTTGGGTTGAAATGTGTTTTTATGGCTCGAATTGTTAGATATGCCAAACTTTTGAGCTCCGCCGTTTTGAATTTTTAATCAAAAATCTTTTGATAAGTCAAACTGGAAGTAGAGTGAAAGAGTGATTGTTTGTGCTTACCGACGTAGTGGAAATATTTAAGGCAGTCACATTTTTCCGTCACGGATGGGTTGAAGTATACTTTACTTTATAGACACCTATGTCGTTTAGACATAGATACCTTTTTCAAATCAGTTTTTAATGAAAATTCACGGTTCTTACTTTTTTAAAGGCAACTTTTTAAGGGTACCCTTAATATACCTTAATATGTAAGATAAGGAATTTCGTTCGAAGAATATTTCGCCAAAAATTAGTATGAGAGCTTTTCGGCTGACATTCTAAGAATACTATCATGCTGGTGATTTAGCTTCATTTAAATGAAATTTTTCGAATATTTGGTCCACATTACACTACACTTTGTATTAGACAACGGACCAAAAGACCTTTTCATCGCGAAAGAGAGCTGACAATTCATTTGCAAAGACCATGGATTAAATGTTTGATTTCTAACCTATAGAAGTTCGGGTTACAGTCTCACCCGTTGGTTTTCCGTGTGATCTGATAAATGCCACCTTAAACTTCACAAATAACACTTTTATTCAGAGAAGATTTTGTTTTTGTTTTAACAAGAAGTATAGTTTTAATATGTTGTATCGTTCTTTTTTGCAGAAATCAAGATGCAGAACTATGTAAATACACTATTAAAGTAACCTGAATTTGTCTATCTTATCACATTTTCTGAATTTTAGCGGAAAGCAAGTAATTTTGGAATTATCTTAAATAAGATACTGCCTCTTGTGATTACAGGGCAATTTTTCCAAAAGTAAAGCCTGTTCAGAAAAATAGGTACATCACAGAATAGTTGAGATTGAGAGTATAGAATACAGATACAAGGCCTTGGCTCTCCGGAGCTGTTTGTGCCAAAACAATCATTTATTTTTTAGTAGGTATTTAATTCTGAACTAACTTTGTTGCAATTTTTTACAGAGAAAGGTTTTTTTAGTTGTAAAGAGTAATAGTACTTTCTATTGGAGGAAAAGATGCGTCCAGAAGAATCAAGAAATCTTCTGTAACCGTTTCATAGGTAGGCAAATGACACTTCTGAGAAGAGAATTTTGCTTCTCGATTTGAAGGAGCACGAATACAAGACAATGTAATTTAAATGTCAGACACAGAATATTCATTCGGGAGTGTCTATTTGCATGCAGCATTGTCGTGACATATTGTTGAACCGAAATCTGATGATATAGCCGTCGAAGCTTAGCAACAAAGTTGAGTGAGCGGTAAAATGCGAGGAACGAGTAAAAATCAATTTGTACCGAGAATAGGGCTGCGCACAACAGTTTGACATTGACAAAACTTTGGACACTGATGCGTGCGAATACACATTTTATCAAAATTAAGCAGGAGCAATTTTGTTTGTGCCATAGGTTTTCAGAATGATTGCTCGTTTAGTTCATGGCTTATCTGATATGTGTCTAGGTACATATCATTTCGTTCGCCATTTTGAATCACATTTTTAAGATTTCATAATCAGAATCGAAATTTATATTTATTGAAAAGTTCGCATGGTATTTCTTTGTTTGGCTTTTTTCTGTTTCCACTTTCAAAACCACATTAGAAATTATTCATTCAATATATACCTACACGAAAATAACAGAAATCAGAACTTTGCAGAAATTTAAGGTGTAAATACGGCCCTGAACTCACTCATCTTAGAATTATAACGCCATGTTTGTCTGCGTGCATTAATCTTTGAATGCACCATTCCACCTGACAGGACAGCTCATTTTATAACGATGTTGTTTTGATTCATGTTTGATGCCGATGAGTGATACCAATTACCAAGACGCGAATATACATCCTCGATAATAATTTAAAAAAAAATGCAAGTTTCAGTATGAGTTATGCGATGCGGTCACCCTATAAATACAACCATGCAACAATCTTATTTTATTGTTTCGTTTATTTTCCTTTTCATTTCGGAACGCAAATATTTTAATTAATCATTATCATTACCTTTGTTTCAAAAAGTTCAATTGCGTGGTGAAGAATTATGTATTGAAGTGCTAAAAACAAATAAATAAAGCACACTCAACTAAATACTTATGTTTTAAGTCGTCATTACAAATACACATACAAACAACAACAAAAATATAAATAAACCCAAACAGCTGTGGAATGAAAGAGAAGAAGGAACGGAACTTGTATACGTCGTACATTTTTTATGTTGCTTCTTGCTTGCTGCTTCATTTAACTTTAATTTTTTTTTTTTGCCATCATTTTCTCTTTTTTTTCGGTTATTTTTATATATTTTCTTTCTTTCTTTTCGTGGACGTGGAGGGTGGAGGAGATTTTTTTAACAAACATTCAAACATACGGACGGATATTTTGGAGTTTTGTTTTGTTTATTTTTAGCTCCGCTTGACACACAGATTGAATCAAGAATAAAGAAAAAAAAATTAAGTTTGTTTTGAAAACAAAATGAATATCATTGTGTATGACGGACGGGGAAGGGAAGAAGAGAGAAAAAAAGGTTTTTTTTTAAAACAAATTATGCTTTGATTATGGTTTCTGGTTCTGATGCGACGACATCGACTTGATAAAACATGTTGTTATGTTGTGCAAATCATACAACATGTCGTGGTCGTGGCATGTATACCTGATAGCGAGCAACAACAATACGAACAACAACTAACAGTAACTACAGGACAAATATGGCAATGGCTGGCAGACCAATATGCCAGTGTTGTCATGTGTAATCTATAACTACGATTTTTTTTTGTAGTTCTTTCAACTTTCCATTCCAAGTTGAATTATTATTAGAAGAAGCCCACAGGGTGAAAGAATGTTTTTTTAATTAAGGGAACACACATACCTTCCTGCCTATGTATTCCTATTCCTGCCAAGAATCTAGGTTATTGTCTATTTTGTACATTGTAGTATAGAGATATAAACCACTGAAACTTGTTAATTAAATAGATGTAGGTATGTACCTACCTATTATGTATACCTACACACCTTGTGTATGGAATATTGTACATAAAACAAAGTTTAAGCGGGGAAATTAGTTTCATTATGTAAATTGTTGCAAGCAAGACCTTATAAAAACTCATTTCGGAAATCTTGTCTTCACAGTATGAACTTAACCCTAAAATGTGGGTAGCTAGGTAGGTACATAATATTCGTACACAAATATAGGTCACAGTTCACACCTTCCTATGTAACTGTATAGACTAGTAGGTACCTATTAAAGAAACAAATCTGTGTCTTTATTAGGAATCTACTACCTACTTTTTATCCATTAGGGATTGTTCGAAAATAACAGTCAAGAACATTTCAAAATATTAATGTTGCGCATACGCCCCAGTCAACAACGCAATTGAGAACGTTGGGACGCATAATATGAAGTTAATTTTAAATGTTTAATCCATTTTTTTCGGTGGAATAGGTAGGGCTTTAGATAACATAACTAAATAAAGTGCACGACTGGGTCGCACGAACTTGCTCTAATGTGTGAATGTGGTCTTGGGGCTTGCGATTTTGAAAACAAAAACATTAGCAGGGAAAAAATCAAATGAAATTTTATTAATCACTTAAAAATCACTAGTTAAAACGCTTTTCCCAAAAGCCAAAGAAGCCATCTTATTTCTTTTACTGTTTTGAGTTTTTAGAAATTTTTTTTTAAAATTTTTTGTAGGTAGGTAGGTGTTTTTTTTAACTTTTTGAAAACACACATTCCATTTTTTTAAGAATCCGAATTTCTAGAACTTTGTAGGTATGTACCTACATACATAGTTTTTATCAGGAAAATAAAATTTTAAAAAATAGATCACACACAGTTTTCGAAGTAACAAAAAATTAAAAAAAAAAAACCACAAGTTTTGGAAACCAATTTTTTTTTTTTTTTTTTTTGACATATTTAAGAAGCAACATTTTTTTTTTGTTTAAAAATAAATTTTTTAAAATTTCATCCAAGTCCGCCAAGTGGCTTGCGAAAATATCTGATTTGAAAAATGGGCGTATGAGGTTCCATTATAAGACTTTTCCTAAAAAATCTATTTCAACTAAAACATATAAAGTTTACCCAAAAATGTGTTTTGCAGTAAAAAATCATGTGGCAGGTACCGTTAGTTTTAGAGCTAGAATGGTAAGTAGATTATATAATAGGAGCGACTAAATTGGTTTTAGCTTTTAGGGACAATTTTAAATTCGTGGCTTCATTTTTGCTTCGCTTGCTAGAAAGTAGTAGGAACAACAATAATTTACAAAATTTTGAAGAAAATTGTACCAAATTTATTGACATACGTATGTTATGTATGTATAACTGGTTGGAACCGTAGACAAATGTTTTTTTAAGTGTGAACAAATTACTAGAGGAGGCAAAAATTAGGCCTGCCCCTGGCGGCCGCCCTAACCCACGCTACGCCACTGACTGTATACCAAGTTTAAAGCAAATTAGTTCAGCCTGTAAGGCGGACAGACACATAAACAGACTTGTAGGACCCATTTTTTGGCTTTCTCTATCATCGTAAATGTTTGATAATCCAAAAAAAGAATGCATAACTTGCCTTAAGGACCTACGAGTATAATCGCAAATAATAAATAAATATGTGCTATTAGGATTTTGATAAAGTTTAAAAAAAAATTGAAAGCTCGAAAAGCAATTACATATTCCGAAAAAATCTTTTAGGCACCTAGTAGATAGACATTTCCCGGGAGCAAAAGATTTTCAATCTTCCTCTGAGCCAGCCCCGCACATACAACTTTGTTGCTCTGCTTTGAGTTTATCAATTCACCTGGCATACACGTTTAATTCAACAGTTTTTAAAATAAACACTTGAATAAAATTAAACTTTCGGAGTTCTGATTTTTCAGAACTCTTTGTGAAGAGCGTTTGTATTAAATTTTAAACGCCTTTTGTATAAGTTACTCCGTACCTAATAATGTAATATTGTTAACAAAAACTTACAAGCAAGTTTAGGCAAACATTTTAAAGATGAATTTACCTGAAATAAAAGAAAACAACGTTTATTATACAATCTAACAACAAAAAATAAAAAAAAGTAGTTAATTCAATCGACAATTTTATTAATTTAAACTTAAGAATAAAATCTCTACAAAACGCACAACCAGGTCTCAAAATCTTGCTCTTAAGAGAACCACCAGCCAACGATTTCGAGAAAACCTTCAACATTTATGTGTACAAAATGTGACGAAAACATTGACATTAATAAATTTATTCAAATTTTTAAGTAATCCCACTTAAATTTATTTACGTGAACAAAGTTTTGGTGTTGTGTTTGAGAAAAAAAAAATCCACACTTGTAGCTTACCCGTTGTTTGATTTTAATATTTTGCACCTGTGGTGTGGCAACTCTTTTCCAGTCAGTTTGACAGTTGATTGTACAAAGAATAGACTTTAAAGCTTGGCTTGCCAATTTGGCTTTTTTTTTCAAATATGTCGTTAAGTAAAGCTTGGGGTGTGTTAACATTTATTGAATTAACAATCCTCAAACTGTTAAAATGAATGAAGGCTGACATTAAGGGTGGCGAATTTAGGAGGATCCAATAAATTAATTACAAATTACCTTTCAGACCTATCTTTCCTATCTTTCAATTTCTTCTCTTCTTACTCGCACATATTAAATCGTTATGAGAGTATTCATACTCCCTTAAGTGCCAGTTCATTTATACAAAAAAAGACCGTTCAATTCTGTTTGTTTCGGACTTTTTTCGTCTGATATTTATAAAATAAAAGCTGGTGTTCCTCAAGGCTCCGTTCTGTATAATACTCACTTTTATTTAAAAATAATTTTAACTACAGATATGCCTGTAAAATCCAAGGTCTTTTGAATGCAAAATACAAGGCTTTAGTTAGAAGGAACAGAAAGATTTTTTTATTGTTACAATGGATTGAGAATTAGGTAATTTGTACCTCCCTAAAATTCCACGTGGGCATCCAGGTTGAAGCTGGAGGAATATAGGGCTCGAACTCACAACTCTAGGTTAGCAACTGAACACTACCCATCCATTGTACTATTGCCACCCAAATTGCCATCCGAGAAAGTCATATGGTTCAGTTTTGGGCCATAAGAAATTGGTTGTCATTTATCAGCGTTTTGAACGTTGTTCTGTTCAATCATGGTACTTTCCTAGGTAATTTAGCATCAGTATTTGAATAACAAAAACCATTGTCGGATCTCAACAAATCAACATGGCCGCCAAAATCTACCCGCGCCAATCGAACACCTACGAACCCTACCCTACACACACAAAATTTAGAAGAATTATCATTTTTTGAATTCCGCTCTATGTATAATTTTTGTTCAATATTCTTTTTGTATTCATCAATTTGCATCTAATGCGTTTTGACGTTTTTGTTCAACAAGCAAAACTTGCAATAAATACCCTCGCTAATTAAATGTCAAAGAAGCACATGCCATCAATTATTTTGAAATAAATGCCTCGAAATCACTAATATGTTGCTCTTTAAACAAATCATCCGGCTTTAAATGCAAGGTTTTTTTTTGTGTTGTTGTTTTAGCCAAAGTAAACATTTTCAACCTAGACATTTGAATTCTATTAAAATGTATATGAACAAGGTGCTTGTTGAAAAACGTTTTAGAAGAATAAAAAAAAACTTCCTGGCAAATAAACAAAAACAAATAGGTATTCAAAACGCCATTAAGCAAACTACCTATGCCAGAGTATTTCGTCTTTTGTGTGATGTAATCCCAACAAGATGTTGAATAATGCATCCTCATAATTAAATCAAATGCGTTTCTATAATTTGGCATTTGATATGCAAAATTAGAAAGTGCAACTATAATACCCCGTTCCGTCCGTGTCGTCGCCGTCCGTCGATCGATCGTACACACTACCGCATAACTGCGGTGCGCACTACACATCGCACATTTCAATTGGATTTCGAGGCAAGGCAACTACTGGCAAGACAACGGCAAGCGCAATGGCCACTTCAAATCGAAACTTTCACTCAAAATCAATTCGAATTGAAAATTATGTTAACTATAGACTTAAAAATTATATTGGCAATCATTATGGCAGAGACTGAAGATACAGCAGAAAAATTTTATATTTCCCATATACCTACCTAAATGCCATAAAACTTAATTGAGTGAAGATACTTTTGTATCTTTTACATTGGCTTATATTTTATTTTTTGTAAATAATTAATTCAGTTTGCTGGTTGTGCCTCTTTGAAAATGTTAAGATGTTTTGATATGTTCATTTGCTTTGCTATGCTTGCCAATGCTTGAAGGCGAACCGAAACCAAACCGATCAGAGACGGACGACGCGACGCTACGCGACGAAGATGGTGATTTATGTTCAAACATATCGGAGGCGTAATAAATTCCTACGATCACTCTTAACTGCGCAGTTTTGGTTTGTTTTGTGTTTATCTTTGTATTCCGATCAAATACGTTCAAATTCAAACAAACTTGAGAGTTAAGTATAACTATTCAAAATGAAAACGAAAAATTAGAGAATTTTAAAATGTTAACCACGACTATGACGGGTTTTTTTTTTATGTTTGAAGGTTTTTCTTTTTTTAGAATAAAATTTGTAGTTAAACTTTAAACTTTATGCGCACTGCGCAGCGCAATGCAAAACAAAGACATAAGCGAGAGCTACAGTACGTTTGCAACGAACTGTTGGATACCCTATTCCCCATATTTTTGTATGTGCATGCGTCTGCCTCCCGCAAACAGCCGATGTTTCAGAAACAAAATTCTTCTTTAGCAGACAGAAAAAAATTCAATAGCATTAATTTTATGCGGTGTGATGTTCAATTAGTGCTGGCGCAATAAAAAAAGGAGTGCGCCACGCCCAAAGTTAAAACGTTTTATTGCCAAGGCAATTGTTATGAGCTCAGTGACATTCAATTTTATTCTTGCAGATCGATTTGAACAAAACAAGACAAAACTTAAATTTTTAAAAATTAGATTTGGAATGGAAATAGCGATTATGGGTGTTTTAAACGTTTATTGGACTACACTCTGCTACGTAACCAAGGAATATAAATCTAAGTGTTCATCTGTTTACTTCAAAACTGCGACCGATAGTTAAAAAACGTTAAAAAAATTAATGCATTATACGACTTTTGACGGAAACGCCCCTTAAAAGTGGGCGTGTCTTAAAAATTTGAAGCACTAACTGAACTTTTTTCAGTATTTAGGCATATGTGTAAGACTACAGCTGAATCGAGTAGTTTTTAAACAATCTTACCTGAACAAAGATATTTTACCAAAATCACGCCTTTAAAAGTGGGCGTAAGCCAAGCCCAAAATTCAAAAATTTCTTTTCATACACAAACCTTTTCGTTTCTATTAAGAGACGCAAAATTTTGGCTTGCGGATTAATTATAAATACTTATTATTATATTTATTTACAAAAATAATTTTTTTATATTTTCTACTGAAGTGGGCGTCAGCCACGCCCAAAATCAATTTTTTTGATTTCATACACAAGATGTTTATGTGCCAGTAAGACCCACAAAATTTAATATTTGTCGCTTTAATATAACAATTGTTATTTTATAAAAACAATATTGATGGTTTTGTATGAAAAATAGGCGTAAGCCACGCCCAAACTGAAATATTTTTATTTGATTGGAAGAAAGTTTACCTAAAGCTTACGTGTGCAAAATTTTAGCGTTATGCTTTTATCGTAATTGTACAAAAAAACATAATTTAATTTTATTAAATTGAGGTTGTTCAACAAAAATGGCGATTGTGGGCGTGTTTGTGGGCGGATTTTACCGGTTCAAGAACTTAGCCTTACTCTTGAACCAAAGATTATATATACCAAATTTCAGCTTTCTAGCTCAAAAATTGCGACCTCTAGAGAGTATACATACGGACGGACGGACGGACGGACGGACATGGCTAAATCGACTAGGCTTTTGATTCTGAGTCAGAATATATATACTTTTCTATACCTAACGGTATTATTTCTCTATGTTACAAACTCCACACCAAATACAATATACCCATTCTATGGAATAGGGTATAAATAGGCTTACTGCGAAAGTTGGGTTGTCTCGTGTAAAGAGCAGCCATTATCACATTATTGTATGGTTGTGGGTAATTAAAGGTTTTGTTGGAAATCCGTTCAGGGGTCCATCTTGGATAGACAGTGTGGCAGGCAGACAAGGCAAGGCACAAGGCAGCAAGGCATGCATATTCACACAGCACGATCCGCACTTAATACGATTCCGTTGTTATTTTTAGGTCCTCTCCTTAAGTTTTATTTTTATAAAAAAAACAACAACAACAACAAAAATTTATAGGTACTCTTTATCTCTTCGTTTTGGGGTTTGTTTTGGCCTGCTTTGTTTTTGTTTTTATTTTTCATTTTATTTGTGCTCTTTTTTTTTTTTTTTTTTGATTTTGTTTTCTTCCTTTCCCGTTTTGCTTTATTTTGATTCAGGTTATCAATACAAGGTCGGTCGGGTAAAGGTAGTAGGTATAGGGTATATCGTACATGTACTGTACATTTACAGACACGTACCTACATAAATATAACATGTTCGATGAACTACAACAAATGTTTAATAGCTTTTTCGAATGGTTGGCCGACGACGGCGCGGCGGCGCTGCAGCGCGGTGACAATATACATACATGCGGGGTTCTTATCAGCAGGCAGAAGTTGAAAATTCGAATTTGGTGTGGAAGAAAGAAACAAACTAGTTTGGTTTTGCCTTTCCGTTCCTTTCCTTTCCGCTGAGACCTTGCATTGCTTTTGTTTTTACCGTATATTTTTATTTCCAACTATAGATAGGTACGCCATGCGGTGTTAGCGGCGGATCAATGTACTTTATATAAGTTCATCACACAGCAGACAAGCGATGATCGACGATCGACCCGAAGATAGACGAAACTAATTGCCATTTTTTTGTAGTTTGCAATTTAGTTATCACATGATTAGAATATTTCAAAAATAGAATAGAATAAAATTTATCGAATTGACAAGGGTGTCATCGCTTAAAGCGATTGTCAATAAAAACAAACTGTTGTTTTCCGTTGTTACCTTTAGAATATGTCATAGGGTGACGCAAACGCAAGGTGCCATTTGTTATGTTTTTTATCCTTTTTGTTTGCACAGATCTGAACAACGAAGTCGATGATGCGTCGGAAGTTATACTTCTTGACATTCGTAGGTTAGAATGAGTTCTGTCAGAAATAAAATTAGTTGAAAATAATGAGATCTATAGGTATACATTATGTATAAATATAATGCCTTTGTGGAAACTTCAACAAAAAATTTCAACATATTTATGTATACATAATTTATAGGTACAAATTGTAACAGAAATATATAAAGTTTGAGTTGTTTCGTTGATTGTTTGCATTGCAGTTTCAACTTTCATCCACGTGTGAATACCTACAGCTTCAAACCATAGGTACAATCAAGGATTTCAAATCAAACAGAACTCCTACAACAGCTGAAATATAAAATGGCACAACGGCTGTTGAGTATATGGTGTCCTTATACTACCTTTTCATTAGGGCCAAAATAAGCTCATTTCGAAACTAGAAGAGAAAGTTTTTACATTTGAGTTTGCTAATTTCGTTTGACAGCAGGCTATCTTCCATCTTTTTCTTTCTTATTTCCTTTTCTCATTCCTCTTGTTTTGATTTGTTTACCACTGAAGTTGCCTTGGATTGTATTCCAAAATTGGCATTTTTCACTAGACACGCACATGGTATTGAAATTAGGGATCTTCGATTTTGTTTTTCGTAATTTGCAACGTAATTTCGTCAAAATGAAATAATTTCGAAATTTCATTTTGTATGAGAAATGAGATATAATTTGGAATCGAATTCGAAAATTTGCTACGAAATTACCCCATTTAATGACTCATCAAATGACACTTTTTACGCAGCATTATAGTCTGTTTTCAAAAAATTTAACAGATAGATAAGCTTTGACTGCTTGTGCGAAAATAGCAACACAGAAAGGTAAGGTATGCTGCTTTAGCGTATGTATTACTTTCATGTGATTTTGTTTGGAAAAAATGGATAAATTTAGTAAAATACGTTTGTTAAGTTTGTTTTATTTTTAAAATTCTTATAATAGTTAAGCAATTCGAATAAATTATGAATTATAAAACATAGTTTTAATTTTTGAGAAATGAAACAATAACTAAAACTGATTGTGACGTCATTAAACACCAAGATGACGTTTTGAATTAATCAAATCAGTCTGTTACTTCTGTGTATCATCATGAACTAATGACATTTTTATAAAATTTATAAAATAAATTAACATGAAGACTTAGGGAACATTTATGAAAATCTCGGATTTATGGTCGGTGGAAATATACAATGTTGTCACCAAACCCAAGAACCTGAACAGCGTTGGAACTCCAGAAGTAAAAAACAAACTGGTGTTCCATCTTTATTGTCGGTATGTGGCTTTTTTTCTTTATTCAAAACGTGGTGTACTTTATACGGAATTATGTGCAAATGATCCTTCCCAATGTGCCGCAATGGAACACTCTCTCACTTGTCGCTTTTAAACCAGTTCATTGGACATCTTGGACGTTGATGAACGGCATACAAACGATCTAAAATTCTCCCGTGCTCAGCAAAATTCGACACTTAACGACGAATAGTGTTGTCACAACTTAAAGACTATTTTCAATAAACGTTATCACTATTTTGGAGCGTTCTTTTTGAGGTTTCTCGATGGTTTATGGTCAAGTCTCAACTATATCCAACACTTGAGACCACTACGTACCATTATTCTCGAGCAATCAAATGCGTTCTTTATTCGTCGCCTAATCTCATATTTGGACTTCAAGACCTTTTACCGAGTAAATATTAATTAAATCCATAAAATATCTTCAAGAGAAACGAATGCCCAAAAGATGGTTGCAAAACTATAAAGGATTCTTCCAGCAACTCCAGCTTTGTTTAGGAAGAATGCAACAGGAAGTGAGACACAGTGAAGTTTCAAATGCCAATGCGCATTTTCCTTGTCAAAAACAGGTTCTTTTGAGAAAAATGGCATCTAAAAGGAATAGTTTGATAGAATAAGTTATTTTGATGCTGATGATATCTATTTTCTTAAAAAAGATTAATAAATATTTTTGGAATACATTTTCATTGCCTTAACCTTTACAGTTTTATAAGGTCCAGACTTTAAAAAAACCTTACACAGGCAAAATGTATTCCTTTCAACCTAGAGAAACAATTAATTAAAACAAAAACAAGTTCTTTTCCTTCCCTTTAATGTCTGCCGTCCATCACTCATTTTTCTTTTATTGTCCCTGTCTGTTCCTTAAAAAAACAAAAAAAAAACTCCTTCCCTAAAACTGATAAAAGTGTACAGAAATTGAGCGGTTAATAAGTCCTGGTGTGTACTTCAAATACGTATATGTAAACATATCCTTTCGTTCATTAACCTTGCCTGTGGCTTCAACTCAGTATTATGTATGTATATTCGTTTGTCTGACAAATTTGGGAACAGCCTTCAAAAAAAAAACATGTCTGCATTCTTTATTTACAAAATAAAAGCAAAATTGGGGTAGGTGCGGTGCACACCATAAAAACATTCGCTACCCCCCGCACACTCTCTCTTTCCATATATATATCCTTAAATCCTGGTTCCTGCTAGATTTCTACTGAAAAGAAAAAAAAATATTTCATCAAAAATCAACTGATTATTGCAGAAAGGTAACTCAATCCCGAGCCGAGGCAGAGACAACGATGAAAAAAAAAACTGAAAAAAACATGAACGTACATTAATACTTTCCCCTTTTAATCCCTAAAAATGCTTACTTTGTGTTATTTTATTGACGTTGACGATTTCCCTTTTTTAATTATGAAATACATTTCTCAACGACTTTATTCCAAGGCACCACGGACAGAAATGCAAGAAAAGAAACCCTACTTGACAGAAGAGTTATACGACGACGACGTCGACGACGTAAAATATTCCAAACTTCCCGAAAAATAAAAAATGGCAATAAGCATTCATGAAAATTTGCGTTCGTCGAGGGAGCCAAAAATAAAAGTCACCCTTTTTTTAAATTTAAAAAAAAATCAACCAAGAATAGCCAAATCCAATCCGACAATCAACCCCTATGTCAGTATACTTTTGCGTGCAAATTTCAATAAACAAGAGACAAAGGATTGTTTACTTCCCTCTTATTTGGCCCCTTTTTGTTTTTCATCCCGCCGCCACCGTGCCGAGCGTATGGGGAGCTCTCTGTCTCTCTCTTTGCTTGGGGGTTGCGTTGCGAATTCCAAAAAGAAAACAAAATATTAACATCCAGACTGACTGAGTTGTTGTCAGCACTTATTGTCAGACTCACTCACTCACTCACTTACTCAGAAATAGCTCCTAGCTCCCCGAAAAATTAGAACAAAAGAGAGAGAAAAGCTGAGGTTATAACACCACCCCCAGGAGTTGTAATTGTAAACACGAAGATGTTATGGTTGCCAACTGTATTGTATTTCCTAGGTTATTCTTGTTATTTTAAGTTTTGCGTTTTTTTCAGTCTCGGGTTTCTAAAAGTTTTGATAATAAATTTTGAATTTGGATTTCAAAATTTTGTCTATGAAATGGAGATAGTCTGTGGTCCAGCTTAATATTTATAGCATCTAGGCTAGTTGACCTTGCCGCCACAGACTTATGTTGTCATGCTTTTGATAGTAATTTAACATTCATTTCTGAAACGACAAAAAAAAACGAAAAAAAAAGTTTATTTGGAAACTTGAGTCAAAAACTTGATGTGTATTCCCTACTTCTGAGTACAGCAGCCTTAAGGTGTGACCAACAAACCTTTAAATCCTGATTTCTTCCATTTATTTAGAATGGAATATGTGCCGTTGCAATCTCCTCTCAACGCAGTTACTACTGTGGCACCACTGTGACAATCCATACTTAGTTGATTCTAAGCGTAATGTTTCGGCGTGTTTCGGGTGAATTGTTGTATATCATTTTCGTTTTCAAGAAATGTTTTGATTATGTCAAAACAAGCTTCGAACTCAACAGAATACTTACCCTGACAGAGACACAATGCAAAAAAAGACTTTGTTAAGAAAATTCCATTCCGTTACAGATACGGGACAAAACATAATATATGTAGGTAAGACATGATAAAGTGAAAAAGGGGGTTTCATCTAAAACAAAAAACTCCGGAACAAGGGAAAGTGGTCTAAGATGGCACACTTTTTATTTTTCAGCTATAGAACTTAGAAAAATATGTTTACATATAAACAAAGATGACATACAAAATAAATAAAACTAAAGTACGCTTCTAAGGCTTTAACTAATAATTAAAAAAAAAAATTTGAAACCACAAATTCGCAAATATACACGATCGACCTTTATTTTGCATTCAACCACTGTATTTATGAACAAAATAAATAAAATGTTATACATATGTATGTACAGTAGAATCTTGAAAACATGAACGGTTCTAAAACATGAACAATTCGGAAAGATAAACGCTTTTTTCCGGGCGACAATCTACCAAAAATCTGTTTTTTTAAATATAGTCTGTTTGTTTTAACCCTTATGAACAACTTTTATGTATTTCTGTGTTGTTTTAAGTTTTTTTTTTTCAAAAAAATGATTAAGTAGTTAATTTGATAGATACAATGTTAATATAATTATATGTTTTTCTTAAATTAATGCCCGATGCTTGGAAAGATGAACAATTCTAAAAGATGAACGGGGCCTGTTTTATATCTGTTCATCTTTTCGAGATTCTACTGTATATGGAAAAATAACAAACAGAATTATTTAAGGAGGGCAAGACGGTAGTGCGCCATTTTGCCCATCGACATGGTATGCCTATCTTACCCGGTTTGACTTTTTATGAGAAACAGTACATTTGGTCAAAACAGTTTAACCCACATCCTTGGTAGCACTTTTATAGAACAAAAATATATTTTTTAACCAAACGCACTGTTTAAATATTGTTTAAATATTCACTTTTAAATATTCTGTTGGAACATGCAAAGTACGAGAGTAGTTTTTGTTAACCTACTTTTTTTTCTTAGATATTTACTTGCGATTATAGGCACTATGTATAAGGCAAGTTATGCATTCGTAAAAACAAAAAATTTTTTTTTGACAATCAAGCATAACATTACGATGATAGAGAAGTCGAAAAAAGTGGGTCCGACAATTCTGTCTGTCTGTCTTTCTGTCCGTCGGTCTGTATCGGCACCTACAGCCTAAACGGCTGGACCGATTTGCTTCAAACTTGATAGATAGTATTATTATGACGTCCTACAGAGGGGTTTTCGGAATTAGCATTCTAGCTTCAAAACTAACGGTACCTGCCATACGATTTTTGGTGAAAAATTGATTTTTTTCAAAAACGGCTTCTACGATTTTGATAAAACTTTCTGAATAGTGTTTTCTGTGCAAATTTTATGTTTTGGTTGGAATAGATTTTCCAGGAAAAGTATTATAACGGTACCTCCCATAGGACCGGTTTCTTGAAATCCGATTTTCTCGTAAGCCACTTGACGGATTTCGATGAAATTTTTAATGTAGAAGCCCTTTTATAAAAGAAATAATATAAATTCTTAAATTTTCCAAAAAAGGTTTTTTCAGTTTTTTTAAAAAAGTTTCAAAATTTTTTTTTAATTTTTGTTTTTTCCAAAAACGGCTTAATCTATATTTTTTTAATTTTATTTTTCTGATAAAAACTACAAAGGACTAGAAGTTGGCATGCTCAGAAAAAATTTGGAATATATTTTCGAAAAGTTTTTCAAAAAAAACTGGTCGAACGATTTTGAAAAAAATTTTCGTAAAAATTCAAAACCGTAAAAGAAACCTTATGACTTACTTCATTTTCTCCAAAAAAACGTTTTAGGTATTGATTTTTAAGTGATTTATAAAATTTCATATGATTTTTTCAACGCTGTTTTCCCAAAATCTCAAACACCCAAGACCATTTTAACACATTAGAGCAAGTTCGTACGACCCAGTCGTGCACTTTATTTAAATTAATTTATTGCACTTGAACAGACGACCGTCCACATCAGGTTTCCTGCACAAACTAAACAAGGAACGATGTGTTCAGACTTTTGCTATTCATACACTAGAACCAGAGAAAAGGGCAGTGTAATAGACTCTATGCCATCTTAGGCCACTTTCCCCAGTTCTTTTTTGAGAGGAAAAAAACTGTATTCATATGGAGTCCTCTTTTTCCTACGATGAAACAAGTACTTTTTTGGTTATTTTACTGGTTATAAGTTCTGTCATCTTCTTATTGCTATTGTGAATGATTTGAAAACTTTCATCTGTCAAGAAATGTTGCTGACAACTTTTATTCATGTTGCTAATGCATTAAAGCAGTTATTCTCTTTTTCGAAGTTTGAATATTCGATACACAATCAATCGAGGCGCCTCCTTTGGACGAAATTAAAAAGTTTAGCGGCACCGCAAAAACTATCAATTGAACAAAATTTAATGAAAATACCGCTTAGTAATTTTTTAGTTGTCTATTTGTTTTTTGATGTGTTTTTATAAAAAATAAAATGCACGACTGGGTCGCACGTACTTGCTCTGTTGGTGCAATAGTACGATGAAAACAAACTTTTAGATCAATAAGAACAATTCATTTTTGAAAAATTTGGTAAAAACCAAAAAAATTTGGCTTTAACTGGAAAAGTCGATATACGGGAGCTAACGTTAAGAAACCTTTAATATTTAAAATAAGACGTTATCTTTTGGGTGTTATAAATGATACAAATGTTCACTTATGGCCAAATTAATAATACTGTTAAAAGCAATTTCCGCTATTATCATGTATAGCCAAAAACTAAAAATGCAGTTTTGTTTGAAGTATTCTATGTATGTTACATAAAAAGTTTTATAAAAATTGGGGGAGCCTTTTTTGAGTAAATTAGAAAAAATGAAAAAATTGGCCAAAATCTAGTGGCTCTTTGTATTGGAGCCACCATTTAAAAAAGAGAAAATTAAAAAAAATCAATGCCATCTGATAGGAAGCTGTAAGGAACTATACCAAACAAAGTTTGAGTGAATTCGATGCAACCGTTGACAACTTATGGCCATTTGCAAAAAAGCCGTTAAGAGCAGATCTCCGTTATTTGCATTTTTAGCCAAAAACTAAAAACGCAGTTCTCTTCAAAACACTAAAAGAATATAACACACAAAGTTTAATCAAAATCGTTAGAGCCATTTTCGAGAAAATTAGAAAAAACCAAAAAAAGTTGGCTAAAACTCAACGGCTCGTTGTATGGAAGCCACCGTTTAGAAAGGCTTCAGTGAAAAATTTACTAAGCCATCCTATAGAACACTATGAAAAACTATGTCAAACAAAGTTTTAGTTGATTCAATCAAGCCGTTGAGAACTTATGGCTATTTGAAAAAAGCCGTTAAAACCTGATTTTCGTTACGACCATTTAAGGCAAAAACAAAAAACGCAGTTTTGTTAGAAATGCTTAAAGTTAGCTAAATTTTAAATTTAATCAAAATCGTTAGAGCCGTTTTCGAGAAAATCCAAATTGAAAAAAACCGTTACTTGAAAGGTACCAGTTTGAGCCGGGCTAAAACAAAATAAAAAAAACCTCGACAACCGTTTTTCTTCAAACTGCTATATACCAAGTTTGAAGAAAATCCGTCAAGCCGTTTAGGCTGTAGCATGACGTGAAAAAGCGCACATCCGCACATCCGCACATCCGCACATCCGCACAGACGCACAGACAGACCGACGGACGGTATGGAGAAAACCACTTTTTTGGGCTTCTCTATCATCGTAATGTCATGTTTGATTAAAACCTCGATTTTTTTTTCTGCACGAAACCAATACTTGCCCTATAGAGCAAGTAAAAAAAAAGTGATAGTGTCGCTTAAGTTGTGACTGTCCCTGACGCAAATATGTCAACACACATGTGAACTTAGCTCAAGTTTGATTGACTAAATCCCTTTCGAAATCGGGGTGACATGCCATCAAGCACCTGGTATTGTGTCTAACACATTTCATCTAAATGCCAATCGAAATCAAGTAAAAGAAATATGTACCTATTTAAAAAAAAATACTGCGCACCGTAAGAATTATGCTTTCAATTTTAATAAAAACCACCAAAACCTGTCGATTTTTTTTCTGCCATACCCAAAATACACCGTTATATAGTTGTTATAAAATTAATTTATGATCTGATCACGATATTATTAATTTGCATTGTTCTACGGATACTTTTAAAACTCGCTTTTGACAACTATGGCAACCTTGAACACATCTCTCTGAGCAGAGAGGGTTAGAAAATCAAGTGAATTTGAGTTGTAACGTGTAAAACGACACACAAAACACACAAAAAACGGTATATACGCAGTATCGTGTCGGTTCGGTATATCTTTTGAGCTGAGCAAAGCCATTCAACCTAAAAAAGGTCAGTGTACTTGCACTCTGTTGAATATATTATATAGGAGAGGTGGTACACCACCGCACCGTACAAACACAGAGTCATGTGTGAGATATAATACTTCGCAGTTTTTATGGATTACGTCGCGCGCCATGCCGATGCCCATTCTGTTCTCCGTTGTCGATGCCTGCCGCCCCGCTATTCATCCGTTCGTCGCGTCGCCATCGCCGTCGTCGTCGCGGTCGTCGGCTGATATTCCAAACAAAAATTATTGCTCCTCCATGTTTTGTACCTTTTTTTTTTAGTGAAAATAAATTATTTATATCTATACGTACATAAATGGAGTAGATTGTTGAGTATTACTAAGCAGCACCAGAGGCAGACGAAGCGAATATATGGTCATCTTTTCATCATCGTCATCATCATCTGCTAAACTAAACATGGCCAAGGTGTTCATGTTTGGGGCTTGTTTTTTGTTATAAAATAATTACGATACGAGTTATAAGGAGACACGGCAAATGTGATCGGACGGAATCAGCAGAAGTTGAAGCAACGTGAGCAGAGAACTAAGGCGATAGTAGAACGAGACCAAAAGCACGACTTGGGCCGGGTCGGGGGTTCTTTCTTATATAGGTATATTAGTTTCTTGTGTTGGTGGCAGGATGACGAATACACCGACGACGACGACGGACTTCGAGGTTCCAATAATAACCCACTGATGTATTGCACATTATACTTTCCTACAGGTTGGGAAGCATACTGTGCATGAAATAATTATTGTTAGCAAACGTGCCACGACTTTTTCCGAAAAATTGTAACAGTTATGTGTTGCATGCGAGTATATTTTTTTTGCTGTTGTACCTATATTCTTGAAAACATCAGAAACCATAGTTATTCCTTAACTTCTTTGGAAATCTAGATGACAGTGACGTTGGACACAGTTGGATAGGAGTACGATTGTTTTTAGATTCAAGCAGTTCTAATATCAGCTTTCTCAGTTAAGCCCTCAAGCGGATATTTTAAGAATCTAAGCATACTCTGGCGGGAAAATTGTATGACTTTTTATGATTTGTGGTTGTCCCGGTCAAGAGCCCCAGCAGGGCTAGGTTTTTTTTTTTGCCAAGAAAACCCGGATGAACTTTAGGTGAAGTTCGACTAACAGGGCTTATAACTAGCGGTAGTTTTAAAAGAGAAAACTGTCAAAGGGAGTGTAAGAAATAGTTCGTCCAGGATTTTAGGATGGACTGATACAAAATCAGAAAAACTTCCGGGATGTTTTATTTTAAGTTTTTGGAAATATAATGGCAAACGTCAGTTCTACTTTGACATTTGTGAAATTAGATGCAAACGGTTGCAAATGTCAAAATGTTAATTCTACTAGACATTTACCACCATTTGCAAAAAAAAGGATTCTTAAATTAAAGCATCTTTCGATAGGCGATAGGGTGACATTTTTTGTGCTTACCTTGTACATATTTATACTTTTGCACTACCTTGTATATATGTAACGTACCTCCAAGTCGTATACCTAGATAGTGTGAAAGTTTTTCTCGTTTGATCCGTAATTCTGCCTTCTGACAATCAAAATACCACCTGACAACTTTCGTGCAGGACGTGACACTTGACCCTATCATATTCTTCTATATTCTACGATGCATCTCTTGTGCAAAGGCAGTCACTGTTGAGTGTTGACACTCTCAAAGTACCTACTTTTCGAAATTAAAAAAAGGTAAGACAAACTGGTAATCGATGTTCACAGCACTTTTCGGAGTTGAGTGATGAAATTTTTTTTGGAGACGGCGACGTCAGGAAAGGGAAAAATGCATATTCAAAGCGAAGAGCGATGGCAAGAACACTTCCATTTTGAAGAAAAATCAAAGCGAAACATAAAACGAAGAGAAAATCATAAATGGAAGATTTGATCAAATAGGTAATAATTCTATTCTTTTATAATTTCGACTATGCACACAGGAAGTGATAGCTTAGCTTCTATTTTCACACAAAGACAAAGAGTATGATTTGCGATTGGTAAAGATGGTCTGCGCGCTGTGGGGCAAGGATGGAACTAAAACTGCATATAAATGAGAAACTCAATAACATTGACTAACAATAAAAAAATACCTCATTAAAATGAATAACAAATCTATATATATAGGTACATAATGTACGCGTAAACAACAAACAACAGAGGGCGCTGCAGTTCATCTGTCAACAAATAAGCAGTTTTGGCCACTTTATAGCGAAACACGTATCGCTAACAGCATAGTTAATACAGATACCTAGAAAGCATTGATGTGCTTTAACTCAACCGTCCCTTAAACAATAATTTAAACGAGAGAGCCAATTTGAACATTTATCAACAAATAAAGATATGAAAACTAATGGTAGAGGTAGATGCTCTAGAAATCGAAATCAGGACGTGATATCTGTGAATGCGAGTCGGGTGAACGACACCACGCGAAGAACCAATTGATTAAAGTAACTATATTCAATTCACAAAGCAAGTGTTCAACACTACAAATTCAAGTTCCACTTTCCTCTATTTAATATGTATCTCAATATTCTTGACGTGACGATCTCCTATACGCTATACCGGATTGTGTGCGACTCGTTGAATTGTGGTACTCGTAGGTACCTATATTTTTCAGAATCCATTGTTTGACAATCAATTTGAAAGTTGCTGAGATGAAAGATATAAGATATAATATATATTATTTACTTCTCGATTCTCGTTGTTTTGTTTGAATTTCGGACGTTCGGTTGCTCACGTGCGTCGTCATATCGTTTTCCTCCCTATCCGTCGTTGTCGTCGTCGTCGTCGCCGTGGAAGGTATCTCAGATGTTTTCATCGACTTGAAAGAAGGGAAGCATCACCAAAAACTGTAGTATAGGAAAGGAAACGAACAAGATTTTCACCACCACCACCATACCATAACCATAATGACTATACTCTGGGTCGCCAAACTCTGCATCTTTGTGCAATCTTCACATCCAATTCCAAAGTCCAGAGCCAGACAACAAAGTTAATAGCATCAGTCCCGGTACCCGGTCTCAGTCAGTGGCTGTTGAGTTGACTGGGGGCAGGCTTCATAAGGAGTCGTTTTAGTTTCGTTTAGAGATACTTTTTTGTTGTACCTATATACCTACTTGTTGTTGTTTTTGTGTTTTGATTGTTTGGGTTTGTTTGTAGCAGTCATACCCGCGCGCCGCTGCCACAACCACTGCCTCTACTATACAGGCGCTGTCGGTCGTTCATCCTTGGGTTCTTTGTCTGGACTCGACTGCGACTGTCGACTTATTATATACGCATCTTCTTTTTAAGACTTTTGTTTTTAAACCATCTACCTATATATTATTGTATATTGCTCGTCAATCAAGGAATATTTTTGGCTTTTCCGTTGGTTGGCTTCAAAAGAATAATTATTTACCTACGTTCTTTTGTAAGGAAGTTTGGGGATTATTTTTAAAACTTAAAACCCCTTTTTATCAGCGCAAAATTTATTTTTAGGAAGTTATATTGGTAACCTGTTCTTTAAAAAGTTTTTGTCAGACGTTGAATCGCAATTTTTTCATCTTGCTTTTCTTACATAATTGGGGTTCAATTCAAAGGCATTTCGAAGCAATATACCTAAGTTGTCATTATCGTAACTTGTCATTGTCATACATAAAGTCATTATTATGGAGCGGAAGCTGATATTGACTTGTCAATTAAGATGGCGCAAATGACATTAATTATACAAAACAAAAAGAGAAGCGGAGTTTGACTTATAGCTTATGGCACTTGTCATTGGTTTCACTAGGAGTAAATGAAGTGTGGAGAGAGACAAAAATATATCTACCTATACAGGCACACAAGCAGTTTTGAAATTTGCACCTTTTGTAGTTTCGTACTTTCTGTCAAAATTCAAATACAAATGTCAGAGCTAATACGACGAACATTAAAAACCTAAGAACACCTTGCGTGTTGCATTTTTTTAAACACTCGGAAATTGAATACGCTACAATTCGTAAAATTTGCAATACTCTCACAATGTACCTACACCAAGAGCAACAGATTACCCATAAATTTTCATTTTTCTTTAAAAAGTTAATTTCTCAAAACCTACGTATAAACTGTGAAGTCTTGAGTCATGGTTTAAAGTTTGAACAACCTTATTGGTCTTTGGTAAGCTGTTTCGTTTTCCATGGGATCATTTTTTTCGAAGAACGGAGGAGAAAGTCGCGGTACTGAAAACTTGGAAAGACCCTACCAAATAATCTCTTTAAAAGATAATGGTCCATTTAAACGAGGAGGCCTACTTCTACGCGACAAAGAAAAAAACAAAAATAGATATCGATGTCCAATAATGTTGTTGGAGCGGACAGCTTCTTTGCTGCGCTCCTCAAAGCACTCGCATAGCTGATTAAGTAAGCATCATGTGCCTTATCCAAAAGAAAGGAGATGATCTAAGCTGTTAATATTCTCCTAATCTTTTAAACTGAACCCTTTTGCGCCATTCCTGCGATTGGCAGTTATCAGAGCGATTTCAGACCAAATAAGTCAACCATCAACCAAATCTCCAACAGATTTTAAAAGACCCAAGAATTCCAAATCGATGCTCACCATCTTTTTCTCCGTTTAAGTCGAGTTTGACAGCGTGAATATAGATACAAGTTGTACAGAGTCAAGTCGAATATTTGCATATTTCTGTCAAACTCTTTATATTCTGCAGCATGAATATGCTTAACTTGAGCTGTTCCGTCGCAGGGTGGGGAAGAACATCACGGACTAGTTTGATATCAGAATAGGCTGACGAGTTAAATGTTGTGTTACTCCTTCGTTTACACCAGTCAGCGGTACGATAAGAGGTGCCCTCTGTCCGTAGCAGTGGAGCATTCGCAAACATTGAAGTATAGAATGGGTCTGGCTGTTAGTGCGAATAAGACAAGTGTCAGGTCTGTCGAAGAATTACACGCTTATTGTTTTCTTTGGGCTATAAAACGGCATCATGAATAGCAAAGGCTTGTATCAAAGGACCAACCCATTCCTGTTGTATGGGGAAGAAGCGTATACCCTGTTACAACCCGAAAAAAACCGACTGGATTGCTTTTAAAAAAAGGATCTTCGGTCCTTTATGTATCAATGGAGTTCATAGGAGAATATTCAAACACGAATTGTACGGTTTTTACAGCGACATTGACCTAGTAAAAACGCTAAAAATACAGCGGCTTAGATGGCTGGGAATGTCAAGCGTATATGGACAAATACACACCAGTGTGCCGAATAACAATATTTTAAGCGCCAGAAACAAAGGATTGCAGGACTATAGGTAAGGAATTTTTAAGTGTTTTTTTTTGTTTTTCTAGAACAAATACGGAAGATTAAGTAGGTGTTTTTAGCTTTCTTACATAGGAGTAGAGTTTCGCATTTATGTATGTATGTATGCTGTTTTTGTCTCAAAAACAATATAAAACGTTGCTCAATACCCAATCCAAATTAAAATGACAGATTGCGTATGCTTAAGTTGTCATATTATTTTTGACAGTTCGAATTAACTTGTTTTTGGATTTTGGAAAGCTTTATACACGATGGCAGCGCCACCAATTAGTCGGCTCTGCAGCTTATGTAGCTTGTTTCACACACAAACACAATCTTAAACAAAATATTGAATTACAAATAACAATTTGCCCGCTCCCAATACTTTTTATAGCTCTATCGTATAACGTATAAGGGAATAAAAAACCAATAGGGGTATTCACGATCTGGTGCAAACAAGTATTCTAAAAGTGCGAAATTGTTTGCATTTCTTGCAGATCGTGAACTCACTTCTTCCAATCTGTAGTAAAACTCACACAAATGTCAAAATCAGGTTGACACAAATGTCAAAATCAAAAGTACAAACTTTGCACCGTTGTTGCAATGGGGTTGAGGTATAGATAAAATGCAAAAGTGTAACAAATGACATCCAGTATATTTTGTTGTTGTATTGCAAAACTACATAGCACTTCTACACTTTTACAATGATGCAAGACAAGTTACACCAGATCGTGAATACCCCTAATAATTTAAAAAAGTATCGCAAAAATTCGTCTAAGATGCCTTTTTTCATGACAAAATTGTTTTTCTTATTCAAAATATAAATTGAAAAGTCTGCGCATTATAAATTTATTTCGCAATAAGCAAAAATATTTCCTAATCCATAATTGTGTGAGTCTTCGATGGAAGCATTCAGTGAATTACAAAAAAAAATTGACTTTTCCGCTGCGCGCCGGCCGCGACCGTTTTAAAATTCTCTAAGTAATTGGTAAACACAAAATTGAAACGTTTTCTCTGCACGCACCTTAAACCGATGATGCGACAACGACAAACTAAAACGACCTCAATTTCCATTTAAAAATGATTGCCCCTCTATGCCATGTAATTTTCTGTAAATTGAAGCAATTTTTAGCTTATGTATAAGTTCGTTTACAAAAGGCAAACCACAAACGAAAATAATACCTATGTATATATCTACGAAACCCAATGAAAACTTTCATTTTTCGATTTAATTTTAAATCTTATTTTTCATTTGCAACATTTTTATATATACGTGCTCCGGATAGTTTGTTGGATTTTTTTTTTTGTATCTTTTTTTACAAGAACCAGAATGGAGGCTGAAGCTGGATGGATGGAGCATTTCCATTTATTTTAATCTCAAGAATTGGTTGAAAAAAGGTGTGTGCGTGTGTATATGTGTGAAGTTTATTTTTTGAAAAACAAAAACATCCGCAAAGTGCTGTGCATCCGCATCACTTCGCATCGTATCTTCATTTCTGGTTGGTCGTGTTTCGTTTTTTTTTTCTCACTTTGTAATGCAAAGTTATTTTTAGATATACCTATCATCTCATCCCTAAAGAATAAAATGTAAATGCTAATTTTGGAAATCTAGCTTAAGGGTTTTATGATTCAAAATTAAATAAATAGAATAGATACTAATCTACCTCGTTGTAGATAGTCGATTGAAATACATCCGTAAACAAAATTTAAATAAACAAAAGCAATGACCCAGATATTTGAAATTTAAAATTCATTTAACTGTCTGCCTCAATCAATCTACGTTTTGTCTTGATTGAATATTAATCTATGACAGATCTTTTGTTTGTGCGTCTTTAGGCAACACCTTTCCGAAATTTGCTTGAATGAAGAAATAGAATACGTAGGAGGTTTTTATGAATTCAAATTCAAGAATATGAGATAGGTACATTCGTAAGGAACAACAAACAACGAAACTTTGATCAACAAATTTTTTACCAGCTTTTGGTGAAAAAAGGTGAGTAACAAGTTAAATTAAAAGTTTACGAAAGACATTATTGTACTAGAGTTTTTACGATTACCTACTTGTAAAATCCGAGTCAGCAAATAAAATGTTTGTGTATACAATTAACACAGACACATCTGTATAGGAGGGTGGTTAGATTTCGGCCATGTTGTTTAGGTGACATCTGCCAAATCTGATGTTTTATATTCAGCTAGGTACTGATGCCAAATCCGAATGATAAACTTTAATATCTATATGAGTGTTAATGTGTAGCCACCGCCCTTCATAGTCGACTCTCAAAGCCCACCAGGGTGCACTTGAGACGACCGGTTTGGTAATCAATCAGTCAACATTCGTTTACGTCAAATTTGGCGGAAAAATCGATGACTAAGGTGAACATAACACATACAAAATATGACCACTTGGATCCGTGCCACAGGAATTAGCATGAATTCCCGAATTGCCAAAAGTAAGTTTAGGATTTTACGACAAATACTACATAATTTTGTTTCTTTGACATCATTTTGACGTAAGACAGGTGCCATCTTAAAACAGCCGCGTGACGTCAAAACCACGACAGAACCTTAAAATTATCGGGGAATCACTCATTATGAAAAGTAATGGAACAAGCAAAATTGCTTCTGGTCAATTTCGGCACAATGTAGTAGGTATTGTACGCATGAGTTTCACAAGTTTTTTTAAAGTCAAAATGGAGTGCGCAGCTCGATTCAGGGTATATGTATTAAGGGATCTTTGCTGGTTCCTCGTATTAAATACCACTCACTCAACTTCGCTGCTGACCTTCGACGCCTATATCATCAGATTTTGATTTAGAACTTTGTATGTCACATGTGTCGACATTACCTAAAATGTCGGCATTCCTGCATTCGAATAGACTTTAAGCAAAGAATATTCTATAGTTGACATTTGAGTTATATTTGTATCTGTGCTTCTTTATTCGATTCTGACTTCAAATCCAGAAGCAAAATTCTCTTCTCAGAATCGTCAGAAGTGTCATTTGCTTGCCAATGGAACGGATGCTTCTGGACGCTTCTTTTCTTCCAATATTTCGGAAACTTTAACTGGTCACTATGTTTCCTCGATAGTGACGTAGACTCCAGAGCTGAAATGATTACAAACATTATTCTCTGCGGAATGAGAAATTTTGTTCCGAATAGAACAAAAAGTATCAAACCAAAAGAGAATTCATGGTTCGACTTGAGCTGCAAAGAAGCTATCGAGGTGAGAGAAGTTAGTTTCCGTTGTTACAAAGCCAAGAGCCAACCCTTCTGAGGAAAACCGGAATAAGTTCAAACAAGCAAGAAAGACCTGTAAAGCCCATATTCAAAGAACCAAGTTTTTACATGAACAAAAATTAAGGCAAAAAATACTACAATGTCTCAAAGGTAGTAAAATTTTTGGTCATTTGTAAAAAACGTACGAAACTCCACTTCGTCCTCGGTTCCGACGCTAGTCGATAACGACACTCCTGTGGTAAGCTCTCAAGCAAAGGTTGATTTATTTGCAGCAAAGTTCGCTACCAATTCGACACTACCACAGAGTGACATGACTCCTCCTGTTCTTGAGAGCGTAAATGGTTGTATGGAACAAATCTCCTTTCGCATTCGTTCAGTTGCAAGAGTTCTTAAATATCTCGATATACACAAATCCGCTGGCGCGGATAGTATCTCCCCAATAGTTCTGAAGAGGTGTGCTTCCACGCTGGCAAAACCACTGCGTAAGCTTTTCTATCTGTCCTACTCTACAGGTCTCTTTCCGAGTGGATGTGGAAAACAGCATTTGTCCAGCACGATCCAAAAAAAGGCGTATCTTCATCCCCTTCCAACTACCGACCAATTGCACTTACGTCCCTTCTTTCCAAGGTCATGGAAACCCTGATAAATTTTCAGATCAAGAAATATCTTGAGAAACGAAAACTTCTTAATGACCGGCAGTACGGTTTTCGTAGCAATAGGTCCACTGGTGATATGATGGTATATCTCACCGAACAGTGGAACCAATCTTTACATCGTTTTGGAGAAAGTAAGATTATTGCGCTTGATATTTCAAAAGCATTTGATAGAGTCTGGCACCAGGCTCTCTTATCGAAAATGCGTGCATTTGGCATCGATGAGCCCCTTCTTCGATGGATTAGAAATTTCCTTTCGGACCGTTCAATTCGCATTGTTTTGGATGGTTTTCAGTCTGCTACCCACAAAATAAGTGCTGGTGTGCCCCAAGGCTCTGTTCTGTCTCCGACACTCTTTCTTATTTTTATTAATGATCTCTTGTCTAATACTTCTAATCCACTAAATTGTTTTGCTGACGACAGTACTCTCAGCTTCTCATATTCGTTTCCAGATTCACGTCCATGTTCTTCGGACGTGGAAATGCAACGGCAGCGTATGATAAGCTCATTAAATTCAGATCTTGACAGCATTGTACAATGGGGAATTACTAACCGTGTGGAATTTAATATTTCAAAAACTCAATGTTGTCTTCTGTCGTTAAAGCACAACCTTCCCCCTATGCCATTATCCATGAGTGGCACTTACATTGAGGAAACCGAACAGCTTTGCGTTCTAGATATGTGTATTACAAACCACCTTTTGTTTAACGATCACATATTTGACGTCGCTAAAAATGCCGCAAAATGCTTAGGTTTCCTAAATCGATGTAAGAAATATTTTCCCCCCTCTGATCGGGCTACAATCTACAAGGCATACATTCGCCCGAAGCTTGAGTATAATTCTCATATCTGGGCAGGTGCTCCTGTCACTCACTTGCGTCTCCTGGATAGAATCCAAAGAAGGGCCTTAAAACTGATAGGAGAAAGAACCATTACCGAAACATTTGTTTCACTTGAACATCGTCGTAATGTTTCTTGTCTAACCTTGTTTTATCGCTACTTCCACAAACAGTGCTCCAGCGAAATAGGCATACATGCATTCCACCCCTTAAACAATTTCCCCGTAACACTCGCATCGCTAGGAATGCCCATCAATTTACCCTCGAGCCTAACTTCGGACGTACTGTCAAGTATAGACTCTTTTTTAGCCGCACTACAAGAATGTGGAATGCTTTATCCGGCTCAATTTTTCCCTCCCATTGTAATATACAGACATTCAAAACCAATGTGCATCGGTATCGCCTTTTATCTCCTATCCTTCTTTCTTAACCGCTCGTACTGTGTTAATTCATGTTAAGGGTATTAATAACCCCTTGAGTGTGCGTAAATTATAAAAAAAAAAAAAATTAAAAGTGCTATAGAACATTTTCGGAGTATGCTCAGAGCACTCACAAGCTTCAAAAAAAATTTGTCAGCAGCCTGAGCAAAAGCTGAGCCCGACACACTCCATATAATCAAAAATCAAAGTTAGAAAATACATGAGAAATCGAATGGAAGACGTCACTTGACTAAAAATGTCTTCCAACATTTTTGATATTTCACGAAATAAGGAAACAAATCAACAGCATAGTACAATTTTGACAGGCCTTGCGGCTGCGGCTCTGATGCAGTCAACATGTGTGAATCATCTTAATTCTTTTTGCTTTATGCTGTGTTCACACTCGACCGAAATCGAGGGCAGTACAGCGAGGGTAGTGGATATTTGTTTACTGTCTCTGCTTCTACATAATATCTGCTGGGCAGGTAGCTGTTGGAAAATTAACAACTATTCAGCATGCTGCGCTGCACTGTGTGTCGGCCTTAAAAAATCACACAACACATGACTCTTTCATAAAAATACAAAAATCTTGTTATACTTGTTTCCTAATGAAGACATTAAAAATGGTTCAAAATCATAAAGACTGGAGTTTTGGCTCGATTTCTGCAAAAACTACACAAAATTTTTCTTTAATTAAATTTCCGTAATTTCTCTTTTAAAACCTAGGTACTTAACGGGAGTTCAGATTAAACTGTCATTAAATGCACATCATATCAAAACCCAACACAAACGAATCGTATATTTTAAAGCTGGCAAGAATAATCTGTAAGATTTCTAGGTACTACCTAACCTTACCTATACCTACTTGTTTTAAGAAACTGAAAAAAGAGTAATAGCGAATAATTATTATTCTAAAACAACAAAAAAAATGTAAATAAATGTCTCCGTCTCCGTACGTTTGTATATACATACCGACAAAATATTCAACAGAACCAAAGGAAACCATTTTGACTTGGAAGAATTTTATTTTTGAAAACAAAAACAAACGGGGTTGTGCGCAGTGTTTCTACATACCTACATAATTTTCAACACACTGGGTACGTCTGGAAATTATTATATTGAACAAAGAGAATCCTTAAAAATTCGGCAGGAAAGAGCTTAGGTGATGAGTTCAATGATTTCCTTAGTAACAAAGATGCTTTGTTGTATTTGAAGTCACTGCCATCTAAATGTATAAGTCCTTAAAATTATTATACTACATAAAAAGGTATGGTAAGAATGAAGTAAATAGAGGTAGACTACCTACCTATATAGCCAAAAACTTTTACTCTTGAAGAAGTTCAAAAGTAGGTACTTGTGAGTTTGATAAAGATGAAGATATACACAAATAACTTTTTTATGGAACGGGTTAACGATGTCTGATGACGGTTTTACTTTTGTGTTGGGATAACTTTTCTAGATTTTCTTTTATAGTTTGTACTTACCTATATGTTTGTTTTGTATTAACTGTTAACAAAAATCGATTTTCCTTTCCAAATATACCTACGTTTTTTTCGTTCAGACAACTAAACAGTGAAGATACTTAATCATAAAGTTTGGACAAGACATAGGTGTCTACGTTTTAAGAGCAAACTACAATGACCTAACAAATAATGTGATTCCATTTTTTGTCTACTTAAGCTCCCCAAAATAGTATTTGGAATGGCGAAACAAATTCATGATGAACGAATTTTTTCCACCATTTCTTTCTACTCAAGCAGCTGTAAGCGATTTTATTGTGTCATTCCTTTTTGTCTCCAAGGCAATATTTGCGTCTATGATAATGGAATGTTGAAGAAAAATTAAATATATTGGTGTTATTTTTCCATTTTAAAATGTTTGTACCTATGATATCCTATCGTTTAATCACTGTGAGACCTGATTAGTGCTTTTTATTGACTTATACTGGCAGCCATTTTGAAAATAGGGAAATGTACAATTTGTATTTTTGCTATCGCAGACATGATGTATTTGACAGTTAATAGCTTTGTTTGTTGAACTCTGAAGTCGCCCTGGGTTCGCCACAACCTCAACTCGCCCTAACAAAACAATTCTCTGTTTGTTGAAACCTGGGGTCCGGTCGCCCAGAAGTCACTCTGAAGCCGATCTCGGTATTTTTCTCGGGGAGTTGAGGATTCAGGTAACGTAACAGCTGTTGAAGTGACGTTTGCTGTCAAGCATTTCTTGTGTATTTGATTTTTCATTTAATTTGTTCGAATGAAACTAAAAAAATGCAAGCGAGTGCTAAAGCAGAATGGAAACTTTTTCACCTTAACCTTAGTACGCAGCTCGAGCTAAAATACAAAATTCACTTCAAAATTTAGCCAAGCTAAAATTTAACATTGCATTTTAGTAGAGTGTTACGCAGCTCAACTTAAAATTTCAAACTTTTGTTTCTTAGTGTACATTTTTCAGCTTCCAAAATTAAGCGAGCTAAATTTTGACAGATCTTTACAGGTCGTAGCTAAAAGGAGGAATCGTAGGTGTTGAAGCTCCTCCAAAAATTTGTTTTAAGGGATATTACCTATGTTATTTTGAGTATATACACAGCTGGTCAAAAAAATAGGTGTGATCAAATTTTTTCGCACCACTGTTGTCTTTGATGCAAAATAACTGTTTTTTTGATCGCAGGCCTTACAAAAAGTTCTTGTTTTAAGAAAAAACGGTTATTCTGTTGACACTGATGCTGAGCTTACTGCATTTTGTGTGTGTTATGTTGAGCTGTTCTATTTTCTTTGTTGCATTAGGATTTGGTGTTTTTAAGAAGTTGGTCATTAAAATAGGTGTTCTCCAAATAAACCCACAGTTTATATCTTTGTTATTTCAAAAAAATACTAAATTTCAAGGTAACCTCTTTTTAATAATTTTACTATCCATAAATGATAGTTGTTAATAAATAAAATAATAAATAATAATAAATAATAATAAATAATAGTTTATTAGACTTTTAGTATGGGTAGAAACGTCCACTGTTCGGCGGAAGAAAGACGGGTAGTTTTACAGCTAAGAAATGAAGGTAAGACTTACAAATTTATAGCAGAAGCCCTAGGAAGATCCCAAAATTTTGTGACAAATGCACTCAAGGCCAGATTAGTGCGCGAAAATCGTGGGAGGCCGAACAAAACATCAATCACCACTGATTTCCGTGTCCTCCTTTTGGCTAAATCAAGGACAATAGGAGCACAAATCAATAATGAAGTCAGTGCCCGCACAATCCGCAGAAGGCTTCAGAGCTTCAACCTACCAGGAAGAGTTGCCAGGAAAGTTCCTTTACTAAGAGCAAGTAATATAAGGTCCCGAAAAGAATTTGCCTTAAACCATTGAAGTTGGAACGGACCTGAAGGAGCAAAAAAATGGCGAAATATCCTCTGGAGTGACGAAACAAAAATTAATTTGTTCTCATCAGATTCGGGGCGTAATGTCAGGCGACCAAAAGGAAAGGACTACCACCCTCACTATACCCGGAAAACAATCAAACACGGGGGAGGAAATATAATGGTCTGGGGCTATTTTTCCTGGTATGGTGTGGGTCCCATATTCCGCATTAATAACGTATTGACCAAATACGGTTATAGGGATATATTGGAAGATGTTATGCTTCCATTTGCCGAAGGAAACATGCCTCTCCGATGGAAATTTCAGCAGGATAATGATCCAAAACATACGTCGCATCTTGTGAAGGATTGGTTTCGAGAGAAAGAAGTCTCAATCGTTTCATGGCCAAGTCAATCCCAGATCTCAACCCGATTGAGAACTTGAGGAATGAGCTTATGCGAAAACTAGGATGCCAATATTTTCCAAACTGGAACCGATTGTGAGATGCTGTTCAGAGTGAATGGTATTCTATACCCCAAGAAAGATGCCAAAAGTTTGTAGAGTTAATACCACGCTGACTTTAAAAAGTTTTGGATAACAATGTAGTATACTCGGGTTATAAGAGAATGGTAAACGAAAATTATTATCAAATACAACAAATGTTGCATTCAAACTATCATTATTCTTAATTAAGGAAGACACACCTATTTTTTTGTCCAGGCGCAAATGTCTACACCGTCCGTTTTATTGTATAAAATTTATAATTACTTAATTTAAAAGCCTTAAATATTAATATTTCATTAAGTATTGATAGTCCTATGAAAACTAATGTTAAAATAATATTTAAATAAACAAAACATATTAAAAAATTAAGTTTATATAAAAAAAATAATTGCACCTATTTTTTTGACCAGCTGTGTATATAAATGGTTCAGCAAAGGTTCTGCTAAAAGAATTTAAACACATACATATATTTATTTTAAATATTGTTTTCTATCAAAAATTAGTCCCAAAACTACGATACTTTAATAACCCTCTTTAACTTTTCTGTGGCTACGTTCAATTATATAAAATAACAGCAGTTTTTTCCATTTATTGAAGGCTTTTGTCATCCAATAAATTGTGTTTTGTGCCATATTAAAATAGATGGTGGGAAAAAGAAAGTCAAATAATAATAGCAATATACTTATAGCTAATAATACCTTGTTCAATATCGGGATTATAAATATTTTTTGTAAAATTCACATAAAATCTTTTTGTTTGACATCAATTTCTGAGGAACAGCTGTTTTCAGTGGCATTTTTTACACAACGCCCTTCTGTAAAAACATTAGCTGGAGTTTTAGCTAACCTTTGGAGAGGTTAGCTACAACTCTTTCTCTGTAGAATGATCCCAACTAAAGGAATCATGTAGATTCAAACGACAAATCAACTGTCACTTTTGACATTTCTCACGCACTTCAGCGATCTCTTAAGGGATTGTATTAATTATAATATAGTAGGTATGTAGGTATTTGTATAGTATTTTCATGGAACATGTTTTTCTGATTGTGAACTGCATCAATGGCGGCGCTAGATGTCTCATCTACTTGACATCAAATTTCTTCTATGAAGATGACCACTGTATCGATTTGAAAGATACACCATAATACCAACTTACATCTGTAATTTTAAACATGTAACCCAACAATAGTTTCCTGCAAGTTTACACCTACTAAATCTACCTTATATAATTTCCAGAATTTGCCAAGGTTCCTTTCTTTAATTATAGCGCTTAGCTATGAAATTACATAGGTATTTAGGTACATAATTATTATGAAGGTTCATGTAGCTACTGGCACCCTAGCAAAATACCTACTTTGTTTAGTGTCCACTTCCGGTTATTAGCTTTGTATGTATAGGTAGTTACCTACCTTTAGACAAACTTGCAACTGAACAACCAGAAAATAACTTCATGTTATGAACCCATAAATATGCAGGGCATAGAAGGTCATTGTACAGAAGATACTTTCACAAAGATAAGGGTAGGTAATTAAAAAAAAACATCTTTTCAAAGCATACTTACATACATTAAATGTATGAAGGTTCTTTTAGTTTCAAAGGGCTTAAGTGGCCATATAAGAAGCATTCCTTATTATGTTCATTGAGTTCAATGATATTCAAGGTCCTTCTGTGTCGCCCAACCCCACAACCTTCTAAATCTTGATCTAAATCTAAGATTGTATCGGAAAATCAGCTGTACAAGTGCACAATTAATCAAAATCAAAACAATCAAAGTCACAAAGCAAAACCTAGGCAAAAAAAAAACACAAACAAATTAAGCATTAATCGGTCATGCAAATCTAAAAAAAAAAAAAAAATCTAGACTATCCTCCCTCTTGACTTTTTGATGTCACTGTAGATTGTAGAACCTTATGGTGAATTAGATTAAAACAAATAACAACGAAATAATTACCCCATAACCAAACATATACGTTACGTAGCCGAACAAAATGTACATACCTGCACACATGGACAAAGAAAATGCACCCATGAATTTACTAAATTATCAAAAATTAAAGCAAAATTTAATACACTCACTCTCTTTTTCTCCTTTCTCATTTATTCACCATTTTTAGAAGAAGCATCGTCTTTTCGTCTAGTGTAGTCTCTCTCTCTCTCTCTTTCTCATAAATGCGCAAACAAAACAAATCCAACACATTCAAATCCAACATAGTGTATACAAAACAGCTGACTTCAGGTTCTCGTCCGTCAGCAGACATCACAATCACACAAAGAAAACAGGGAGAAGGATGACACAGACCATACACAGACCGCCAACTCGTACTCCTCTTGCCTGAAACACCCTCGAAATATTTTTTCCAGTCTGTGAATACGTGTACATCATCTCTATGTGCGTTTTGTAATGGCAACTACCTGCGTATGCCATTTATTTTTTAGGTGTGTTTGCTAAATGGGTTTTAAAGCAAGGGAGAGCGTCACACTCTCAAAATAAATGGCATATCAGCTGATTTTTAGCTTGATGGCAAAAAGAGAGACCATATGGTGAGTTGGCGGTCTGTATCTTCTTGGTCCGTGAAGGATGAGCACAAAAGTAAGTTAAATACGAAAAAACAGGCTGTTGTCATTATATTGTCTGTCCCCATTCCCCAACCCCCCCATTCAACTGAAAAACCCAAATTGCACAAGATTGATTTCGGTTAAGAACAGAATTTTTTTTATCACTGACATTTCAAATGACGTAATAGATTTGAAGTACATAATAGTCGTTATTATAGATTTAAACAAAATGAAAAAAAAATATAGGTACATAATGTTCAATATGGCCTCGGACTTACCTCAAAATTCTTCCTCTTCACCTTCCACTTCTGCTTCTGATAAAATCACCAAAACGAAATAAGAACAAATTTTAAAAATAAAAATTATTATGTAGGTAAACTATCACTGACTTTCTTTACGAGAATTCATAAGTTTTCATATTTTGTTTTCTTTGCAAGTTTTGATCACTTTGCACAGTACCTACTTAAGTACTTCGACACCCCACCGAAAGTCTTTTTGTTGTAAAGTTCATACTGTTTTTTTGTTAAATTTATTAGACAGTCCCGCATAACATAACTGACGATGACGATGACGATTGAACAATCATTTCTCCATCTTCTCCTCCTTTCACGGAGATCCGTTTTTGCAACGGAAAATCAATTTGGTTAGCTTCTGTTATAGTTGATGCAATTATGTGGCTAAATGTCAATGATTTTCACACTTCCCCACACTTGGATTGGGTTAATTTTTTGTTTCTATTTCAACACTGTATACACTGTCACTCAACGGTATTTATTGCAATATTCCACGAATAAAAACTAATTGAAAAGAATATACAAAATAAAAGGATTGAAATAAAAGAACAAAATTGTAGTATACACTGACAAGACAAGGTGATAAAATATGACAGCTCCAATCGATTTCGATCTCTCCCTATACAACATTAAGGTGGAGACTTAAAGTGGTAGCTGCTGGGAACTGGTGGGAGAAGAAAAAACTCCACTCCTTCCTTATACAGGAGCAGATAACGAACGCAACGCAATACGCAACTAACACTTTTATTGTCCTTTGTGTCTACTACTATGGCTGCCGTTGTATAGAAATAAATTGATAAAAATTTTCCTAACTTTTCCCAACACAATTATATTTACTTCAAGAATTTCACCTAAGACGACGACGACGGCGATTGACGTATACACAATTTGTCAAAGATCATTTTTCGAAAATGTCCGTCGCACTTGCATCGGTTTTTTTCCACTATTTATAGATTGCATTTTTCCTATTATTTTTTTTTTTTTTTTAAATTGAAAAACAATTTCCAAATTGGAAGAAGAAAAATCACTAATCACAGCGACAGCAGTACTTTTTTGCTACTGAGAAAATAGTCACCTTTAAAAATTTTCTTTTACCACACAGTACACACACACACTGAAGACTGAGGAGTAAACGTCAAATTTCTTTTTTTAACGCTCAGTTTGGTGGTTTGTTTGTCTCTCTTTCACTTATGCTAGACGGTGCACGTTGCGATTTCGTGTTATCTCGTTTTTTCGTACTTTTACTCTTGGCTGTTTTGGCCACCACGACCACACCACGGTTGTGTATATGTTGCAATTTTTGTCTTGCAAAATTCACAGATGACGTAAAATAAGTCCTCGCTTTTTTCACCACACTGGCACAAGAACACATACGCATACGCAATTATGGGAAAACTTTATGAAATAATCTTTTTTTTTATCGACGCACATATGAAAAATGATTTTCTTTTGTATACCTTTTAAGGAATTCATTTATTGTTTTTCCTCTTTTATTTATCTTTTTCCACTTGCGAACAAAATTAAAGTGAAACGTTTATTCCAGTTTCATAAAATAAAACCAAGAACAGAGAAGACAAAGACATGAATGTAATTAAAAACGGGAAACTGAAAAGTAAAACAAGTGTTGAAGCTGATATTTCTCTCTCTTGACTTCTGACTTGACTGGGAATTTGTCTTCTTTTTTCGTTCGCGGTACCGTCCTTTATGAGAAACAACTGCACACTACAGTGACCGTTTTTCATCTGTTTGTTGTCTGGAAGCTTAACGGATTCGAACCGAAAAATTCACCCTCCAATCGAATAGGGATCAGATCAGGTCGGGAATACAAAAGCACTTTGGCGTGTCAATTTACTTGGGTGCTTTTTGTGTTTGTATTATGCTCCACTTTGCTTCCACTCTGAGTCTCTGACATCTGACTTTGTCTCTTGAATATTTTTTATTTGTTTGCGAATTGAAAGAGACAGAATGTATGTGTGCAATTGAGAGCAAGTGATTATTAATGTAATGCTTATTATCTTTAATAATGTTCTTTATTACTTATCATTTCATTACATACATCTTCAATTTGGGACTTGAAGGCCAATTTAGGGTGGCAATGTGAAGGACAAAGAACACGGCAAGGTGGATATGAAAGAAGGAAGTGATTGAGTGAATGTTTTTCTTGCAAATGGACTCTAGTAAAGAAAATGTGTCATTTTTAAGTTACATTTTTTTTTTCATATCTTATAATAATTATAAGATTATTTTTTAAAGAAAGTGCGTTTCCTCCTTGTGTCATTATTTATTAGACTTTGCTTTCACAAATAATTAAGGAGAAGTAAAACCATGACTTCCCCATCACCATTCTCATTCTCTCAATCGTGGTGAAATGGCAATATATATGAACTTTATTGCATATAATGATGTTCGAAAACAATAAACAGCTGATTGGATTAAAGAGAGAGAAGAAGTGTCATCTTTTGCATTTTAGGGTAGGTATGTGAAGTAAGTAAATATACCCCTATTGCATTTTGACCACACCAGCTTTGGTGAGAAAAGATATGAGATCATAGATTATTTACCATTCGACTTTCGAGTCTCGTTTGATTTTAGATAAAGGTTAAGTATTGTAGTTAAAAATAAATAAATCATTGGCCAACATTAAAAATGTTTATAACTGTCACCTAATCTTTTGGAGCTTTCACAAGCTTTCATTACTCTTATGAGGAAGCAAGATATTCTGAACAAAATTCACATTTAAGTTTTAAGGAATAAGTCATTCTTGTTAGAAAATTCCTTAAAAGTTTTACATATCGATCCAGTCGCGTATTGAACATTATTTTTGCGATAAGATTATTGCAATCCACCTGTTTTCGGAAGTAAAAAGAAGCTAATTCTGAGTATACAGTTAAAAAAGCATCCACACATCACTGTCCTGCCATTTACCTAAACCGGCCTGTTTGAACACCAATCTTAAGTCACCATACGACATTCACGACACAAATTCATGTGGGAAATCTTACGTGTATTTCTTACGCCATTTTGAATCAAGGTTATGCTTTTTTTTCTATAAAAGTAGCATTTACCTTCTGTTACCTACTGTACTATAAAAGCTTCAGAACAGGTGGCACTGTCAATTTGTTTTTCTTAAGAAATTACAAAATTTAGTAAAAGACTGTCTCAAAACTTAAATTTCTAAATAAATTTGTTTTCAATTTCAATTTATCGGAACCGCCAATTTTTTTTTTATGCACTATTTGCGTGTAAATCGATTGTGCATCGAAAAATAAGAAAATTGCGCGCAACTTCAGAAACAGTCTTATTTGATAAAATATAACTCGTTTGGCAGTGCTGTTTCTGTTTGGAACATCTCACATCTGTCTCTATATCCACCACACTTCCATCCACGGAACGTATACCCAAAACCCAACCCATACACAAATATATGCACTCCCATTTCTCATATTCTTCTTTTGCTCTTGCTCTCCATCCCTATCCCTATCACTATGAGAGCGAACAAAATACATAGTGGAAATCCAAACCAGAAATCAGTACGAAAGAGGCGTTTAATTTGAGTGTAAGTGTAGCGTATTGAATTTTGTTTAAAAAAAATGGCTTCTTGTTATAAGAGATTATCATTCTCAAATGATGAAGAATATAAATTGATTGAATTTGTTAAAGACCATCCTGCACTTTGGGATGCTAGTCATGGAGAATATTCGAATTCGGAATTGCGTAAATTATACTGGATTTCACTTGCAGCTGAGTTAAAAAAGCCAGGTAATTTCGAATTTCATTTTCCAGGGTATAGAATTCCGGATTGAAAGAGATAGATAGATAGATTGTTTGATTAAGTAGGAGAAGTGTGAAGTGGTATTTTTTTTTTTTTAATCTGGGGATGGTGAATAAAAAAATTTAAATTTTGAATCTGTACTCCAAATTCCAAAAGAATTTTATGTTTTGTAATAAATTAATTTTTTCCAGTTTATGAATGCCGACGAAAGTGGCGTTTCGTCAGGGATTACTATATCCACAAGCGCCGAAGACACTCCGAAAGCACACCACAACGTGACGGGAAATATTATAGCTTACAATTTCTTAACAAAGTTAAAGTAGTATCCTCAAAAAGAAATCAATATGAAACTTATAAAATAGAACAGAACAAAATAAAAAATAAAACAATCTGTACAAAACCACTGCAAAAGATCGAGGTCGATTATTTAGATTCCGATGAACTTGATTATGATTTTTCGGATGATCCTACGTTTGAAAAGATAACTGTGGAACGTGTTGTAAATGGGGAACAATATACAACAACAACAACAACCGGTGATGTTAACGGTTTACAACATCAAGATCACGACGAAAACGAAAATAATGATCGACCGGAGGATTTCTTTTGCAAGGAAGATTACACAGAGGAATCGACGCTGGTTGAAGATTTTGTCAAACTTCAAAATATGGAAGAAATCGAGGAAGAGAACGAAGAGCATCTATTTGAGCCGAACAACGTGAGTGCAACTTCAGAACAGATTACTAAACATACGGATTCGTCATCTTCTTCGATGCATGAAAAGGCAATTGATCTTTTCTTTGAAAGTATGGCAGCAACAGTTAAGACTTTTCCAGCACAATATGTGGCTGAAGCTAAGTGTAAAGTATTTATGGCTATTAATGAAATTGAATCTAATGTTTATAAGAATGGTGTAAATTAAAATTTTATAATGTAATACTTGCCTATGGGGGCTCAACCAATTTTATTTTTATTTTTTAAAGACCTTCGTATGAAGCTGGAGCGCATACGCATGATCTGTCAAAATATTAAAAAAACATAAGCGAGAGCTACAGTACGTTCGCAGCGAACTGTTGGATACCCTATCCCCTATTTTTTTAATGAGTGCGTTCACAAGCGCAATAAAAAAAGGCGTGTGCCACGCCCAAAGTAGGGAATTTTTATTGCCAAGTCAATTGCAGTTCGATTTGAACGAAAGAAATAACTTGGATGTTTTAAAAATTAGATTTTTAATGGGAATAGCGATTATGGACATATTTAGCAATTCTAGAACCACAACCTGCTACGCAACCAAGAAATACAAACCGAAGGGCTCATCTTCTTACTTCAAAACTGCGACCGATAGTTAGAAAACATTAAAAAATGAATGCATATCACGACTTTTAACGGAAACGCCTTGAACGGAAAAGTAAGTGTGTCTTAAAAATTTAAAGAACTAACTGAGCTTTGATCATTAGCAAATTTTTAGGCATATTTTTGTGTAAAGTTACAGCTGAATCGAGTAGTTTTTGAACGATCTTACCCGAATAAAAATATTTTGTAAAAATCACGCTCTTAAAAGTGGGTGTATTGAAGAAATGTACACCAAATAACGGGTGTTTTTAAGAGGTATATAACTTTAAGTTGGCAACACTATTTTAACTGGCGGCCATTTTGTCAGCTGTCAATTGATTTATTTTAAGTTTGGTTTGGCATTTTATCATGATTAGACTGACGTCTGAACGAAATTTCCAAATTGTGCAAATTTATTTTGAAAATCATGGCTCTGTTCGAAATTTTAATTCAATTTTCATAAAAGATTTTTCTTTAACGAAGAAGCTCACTTTTGGTTGAATGGATACGTATTGGGAGTGATGATAATCGCCAAGTGTATGTTGAGACAAAGTTACATCCACTGGTGTGCTTTATGGGTTGGTGGAATAATTAATCCGTACTTCTTGGAGGAAAACATTGGCCGCGTTATTGCCAATATACGGATAGAAATGTTGGAAAAAGTCATCGAAAAATTGGACCTCCAATGTTGATATATTTTTTATATAACGAACGGATAAAAGATTAAAATTGAATATTGGTACTAGGTACCTTAAATTTTTAAAACAACGGTTTTTCTTCTTTCATAAAAAATGGGCGTAAACCACGCCTAATTCAAAACATTCTTTTCATACACAAGCTTCTTAGTTTCGACTAAGGAGTCGATCAAGTACTAAGGAGCTTATGGTTTCATTATAAGTACTGTTTATTTGCAAAAACAATTTTTTTATAGTTTCTTATGAAAAGTGGGTGTCAGCCACACCCAAAATCCTTTTTTTATTTCATACACAAGATGTTTATGTTCAAGTAAAAGGCACCCAACAAAATTTAATGTTGTGCGCTCTAATATCAGTATTGTTATTGTATAAAAAGTGGGCGTCAGACACGCCCAAACTGAAATATTTTTATTTAATTGGAAGCAAATTTACTTAAAGCTTGCGTGTGCGAAATTTTAGCGTTGTGCTTTAATCGTACTGTGCAAAAATTTTTAATTTTTTTTAATTTCCGGTTCATTATAAAGAATAGGGTATTAAAAGGATTCTTCGGCGCCAATGTTCCAATGGTTCCCCTTTGGTATCAGAACGTAGAATTGGGTCCGAAATGGATAGTTTTAACTACTAAAACTTTTCTTTCATTTACTTTTCTTTTATTTACTAACCCCGACTTGAAACAGTGCGCACATACCTCATACATGGATAAAATCGTGTGCACAGGGTGACCTAATTGGGTTGTTCAAAGCCTTTGATGTGCGTTAAGAAATATGTACACACAAAAAGTAAAAGATATTTTATTTGTATTTTTCATTTCAAATATTTATTTGTCATTAATAATGTATATAAAAAGCTTGTGTAAATATTGAAATATTTATCCATTTTTTTGTTTGTTTGTTTTAGTATTAATGTTAATGTTCTTTTTTTTTATTCAATTTCATATCATTCCTTTTAACAAAAATAATTAATTCACAAAGGATAATTTTGTCTCTAAATTAAATCATTTGAAATCCCCTTTCCTTACTCGTAAATTTATTAATAAGCTTAAGTTTATACATTTTTTTTTGTTGTTCTATACAAATTTTAACTTTAAGATCACATATATGAATAATGAAATAAACATAAGTTAATAATAAAAATAACATAACTTTAAATAAGCTTAACTAGTTATTAAAATATTTATAAAAAATAAAATTAACAAAACTATAGTTTTAAAGTTGAAACCCCTTGCGTTCGATACATGTTTTTTTTTTTTTTTTACTTTTAATGCAAACTTTTATTATTCAATTTAATTTAAGTCCAATGTTTTTTTTTCCTTATTCTTTGCTTTACAAATTTTATAACTACACATTTTTTTTGGTTTTATTTCTCGAAAACAATCAGTTTTCTTGTATAGTATAGTATATTTTAATTAAATTTTATATTTTGTTTATATATACACTACACGATAGTTTGAATACATTTTATTTTAATATATTTTAATAAAAAAAATCGAATTTATTTTTATTTTATAATACCTACGTGTTTTTTTTTTAATTTAAATTTAAATTTAATTTATATATTTTGTTTATGTATTGTATATGCAACTGCTATAATCTCTAAACGATGTCGGTCACTAATTTATATTCTTCATTCACTTGTTTTTAATTTTAATTTTTTTTTAAACACGAAAAATTCTTATTGTTTTTCTTCTACAGTTTTAAGTCCATCAAATTTAATGTTTTTGTGAGTGTTTAAGTTTTAAATAAAAGTCTAGCACCTTGCAACTTTTATTTCAAATCTTTGTTCAAATTTTTATTTAAATATTCTCATCACATCACATATCAACATCAAGCAATTCTTTAATTTGATTTGATGAGGAAGTCATCTTTTTTTTTAGTTTTAATTTTTTTAATTAGCATTAACATTTTTATCTTTGCAAGTTTATTCCATTTTAAAATATTTAACAGAGATTTTGGATCGGAGTGAAAGACTATTATTTATCAGATTTTTTTTTATTTGTTTGTTTATTTTGCCAAAATATTTTTTATGTGTTTACAATTTTATTATTGTGTATGTTTTATTCGAAAAATATAAAATTTTAAATATTTACTATTTGTTTGTTGTCTTTTAAAAAAAATATTTTGTTTCGGTTTCATAAATAATTGGATATATGTATCTTTTTTATTTTAATATTTATTTATTTTTTTTATCGAAAGAGGAGTTAGAAAATAATGGGATTTATTTATGTTTTTGTTTTTAAACTTATTGTTCTATGCTGTGTCTTTGTTTTTCTTTTTTCTTTTTTGAAAATGTTAAATATTTATTTTTTACATACTCTTTTGTTTGTACCTGAATTTTTATTGGTTAATTGTGAATTTGTCTTGTGTTTTTTTATTTGTTGTGTTTATTTATTTCTCGTATTAATTTAATTTTGAAACGAAGATTTGGTTTGGAAACTGTCACAAAATTTTATTAGTTGATTTATTTTAAGGAGATAGTATTGCAAATAATAAAATAAAAATATAAACAAAGTAAAAACTCGAACAATTGTTTGGTGTTTTTATTTGCCATAGTTAAAAAGTTAAAAGGGTTGCCAAGAGATAACAAATTCAATTTTTATATTATTAAATGACAATTTCTTTTATTTTGTTTTGATTTATTTTTTTTTAGTAAACATCACAGATTAAATTTAATACCAAAAGATTTGTTGCCAAGGCAATTTTTCATTTTTATTTAATTTTTCGCGTTAAAATATGGTAAATTTATAAGATTAATTTTAATAGAGACGTGACAATGACATCACAACAGTTAGTTTCATAATATTTAAGATTCTATTTGAAATTAGTTATATTTTTAAAGATCATTTTAGTTATAAGTAGTTTACTTACTTTTTTTAAATAAAAAAAATTAAAAACAGGGAAAGCTATTTCTGAAATAAAGAACATCTTGAAATATAATCAATTGATTATATTTGATCAGATAGGTGATGTTTTTGTTTTATAGTCTCAGGACAACACGGGGAAATAAACGAAAACATTTGACCGTCACCAAGATTTTATTTTAATCTTGTAGAAGGCTTTCTTCTGACTTTGAAACTTGATTTGAATGATCAAGGACCATGCAGTTTGGTCACGATCTTAAAAATAAAATTAAATTCAATAAGTTTTTCATACGTACATTTTGTATGTACCTGTCCTTACTTTTTCAATTGAGAGAGAGTGAAGTGAATTGATAGGAATCAAAATTAATGAAAATGCTAAGAATTGAATACGGCCTCAGCTGTCAAAGTTAAAGGCAAGAACGAAATAGGCGGAATTGCACCTATTTTTTAAATGAAATTGTACGAGTTAAATAGCACTACGCTGCAACGGAACTGCACTTCTATAAACGGCACAGCTGGTATAGTCGAACCAATAGGGCAATGCAGTTCCACTGAAGTGCAGTTCTACATATTGCGGACTTGCCTTAAGTGACGCAAATTCACTTACTACCTCTAGTTTCCTTTCCTTTTTTAGCGGGTTTGCTTTTAAAGAAGTTTTATTGCAAGCCAAGAAAATTTTACTAAGCAAATTGATGGGGAAAGATCAAACAAAAAATCTTTTTTTTTTTTTTTTTTTTTTTTAACGTATAGAAGAATTAAATGGCACACCCTGTGTGTTAAATATTTTATACTTTTATATTCTTGCTAAAAAATGTTGAACACTTGGTTTGTGTTTGCGTAATAAGAGTTAAGATACTGGTTTAAAAGTGCTTTAGGCGTTTACTCAGGGGATTTTCACGGATTAAGTAAAGAAAATTATGCTGATTTTAACTGTGGTTCAGTATTGAAACACTGTTGATCAACTGGTATCTACTTACTTTTATAGCGGGTTTACGCAGGCTTGAATTTACTGGCGCTAATGACTCTTTTCAAAGTAACCTGCAAGTTAAAAGTTTGTTGTACATTTCAATTTGTTTTACAACTCCATATAATTTATAAGCGTGCGTCGGTAAGGAGGTGTAGCGGCACCCGACACACCCTCAAAAAAGATTTTGTAAAATTAATGATTTATAGGAATTCAATTGCTTAGTGGTTTTCGGTGAACATTAAAAACAAACAATTTTTGAACTTTAAAATCACAAATGCAGTCAAAACAATGTTGAAAAGTATTTTTTAATTATGTACCTACATTTTCAAGAAAATTCCCGATTAAAAATTTCAAATAGGTCTGTTTGATGTCGATACTGGGGCGCTCTCAACATGTACTGAAGCGTTTGATGTGAAACTTTTTTCACCCCAGTGTTTTTGCACTGCGTTCGATGTCAACACGGGGCGGGCACTGAATGCGCTCTTACGCGCCCCATGTTTTTATTTGGGGTAAGAAATCAGAGCTTTCAAAATTTAAATCAGCTGTTGACAGAAGTTCAATTTCGGAGAAGAAATAATTTGGTGTATGCTATATCTGGTAATTTGTAAATATTTTGTAATTGATTCAAATGTTTATAGCAAAATGCCAAAATATACGCTCTCTGATGAGAATGAGGAGGTTGTGGAAATAGAATGCTCGCAGGAAAATTGATCATGTTGCACTGGACTCTTCGATGTTAAATCAAAACCCGAGCAGCTTTTTGACAGTTGAACGAATTGCACTGACATTCCCCAGTGCTCACTGGGTCACTGGGACAGAAAACATCAAACAGACCTAATGACTAAACAAAATTTTGATATAAACATGAACAACTTTTTCAGGAATTTAAAAAATAAAAATTTCAAAAATTTCACTAAGAACTTTTTAATTAATAAAGACGAATTTCTGGCGGCAAATTTGAAGTTTACGCTTCTGAAGTTATTAGATTATTGGAATTTTATTTTTCTAGGGGACTTTTTCACAAGAACAATCTGCCAATAAAAAAATGCTTACTTCAAATAACGTATTGTTGAAAAAATATATCAATTCTAATATTGGTTCTAAGGTACCCCTTTCCAGTTTTTCTACAAAAACCCAAAAAATATAGCCTCTGGAAAAATTTTATATATATGTACCTACATGAATAAAATAATTAAAAAAAACTCTGTAGAAGACATTTTTTTTATTTTTTTTACCTGTATGGGAGGGGGAAAATTAAAAGTTATAAAAATAAATTTATTGATGTTCATCAAACGCTATTAGACAAGTTATTTGGCAAAAAATGGCTCGAGCTTATCGTTCAGGAGGTCTATGACTCCTGTTTTACGAGGGGGGGGGGGGCAATTTTATTAAAACAAACATACATACATAAAATAGGAGAATAGCTATCAACAAATTACAGTCGTGATTAAATAAATTATTATAAAGCCAAAGCTGTTAAAATTCTTATTTTAAATCAAGTTATCATAGTAAAAAGCTTTGGAAAATTTTATTTTTAAAATCTAAATTGAAAAAAAAAATGTATTAAAGTTTTTATTTTTCAATACTTTTAATTATGCAGTACAGTTTTTGATTTTAATATATAACTTTAAAATCAATTTAAAACCCAGCATTGAAACCAGATGGCTCTAAAGTTTTTGAGCTATTATAAAAAAAAGAAACCAAAAATAATTGTAAATCAGATTATTCAAACATAAAAACTTAATCTCAAAACTAAAACAAAGGCCAAAGTTTAGGTTTCAAGCAGCAAGCTACGTGGCTACTAAAAATAATACCCGAATCAAAAGATTAAAGCTCCGGTTTGTATAACATAACAAAAGTTGAGTGTGTATTTCAAGAGCTGACTCACAAAGGTACACGGATTAAGTAAATTAATCCGCGGATTAAGAAATCAAAGTTTATTCGGCAAAACCGTGTAACTAAAGATAGGAACAAGCAACCAAAATAATAAAGGATAATAATCAATGCTGCGTTTGAAAGTTTTTAGAACGAGGTTTAAAAATTAATCATAATTTAAAAAAAATTGCTAGTGTTCCATTTCCAATATACATAATATTTTGAAAATGTAAACCCTTGAAAAAACTGTAAAATGAAAAAAAAAATAATAAAGTTTTGTATTTCTTTTAAATAATATTATATTTTGTTTATTATTTCATTTAATTTTTATGTTTAATATAAAGATTTGACTTAAGAATCACAATAGAGTTATAGGTATATGAAAAAAGGAGTTATAGTTAAAAATGTGTTCTTGTATAGAAAAATATTTTGTTTTTGTTTTGTTTATTAGCTTTACAGTTTGGTTTAGATTTTTTTTTTTATAAATTATGTTTTGTATTTTTAACGTTAACATTGACAACATAATGAATTTGTTTCAAAAACAAAAGAAGAACTAAAAGGATTTTAACTTAATGCTATATTATTTTTAATGTGTGGTTATGGTATTGTTCTATGTAAAAAAATGTATGTTGTTTATTTTTATAATAATTGTATTGTGTTTTTTTTTTAAGTAATTTTATTTTTAATCTTTTTTTTTTATAGACTGCACATAATACAGATTTCTTTTTCGTTTAATTTTAATTCGAGTATACAAATTATTTTATTTTGTTTTTATTTAAATGTTTATTAAGTTTCATATTTTAATACTTATGGCTAAGTCGCAAATCAAAAAGCTTTTATCACATCTACTTAATTTTAATTGTGTTTTTTTTTTTTTAGTTTTCATATTATCATTTTTTATTTGCGTTTTATTGATTTAATTCGTGGATTCATTTGTTTTGTAAAGAAAATATTTTTGTTTAAAATTTTTCTCTTCGGTTGGTTTTTTATTTTGTTTTGCATATGAGATAGACGTTGTTAAGTTTTTAAAAGTAATTTTAAGAAGTGAAAATATCACTCCGATATCTTTGTTCCAGTGGTTGCCGTCTGCCTGGAATGCTAAATAAATTCTCTAAACAAAATTAGTAAATAATATCACTGTTCGAAATTTGGCTCGAAATGGTTAAAGTTTTCTTGCAACCTAGAGTTCCTTTTATGTAGTTGTTGTCTTGAGTAAGCAAGAAGTTCAGCTCAGTGGAGACGATATCAATGATTCAACTGAACATCTTGAACCCCGTTCCCAAGCGATTTTATAGAGATTATGTCAATTGGCTAGAAAAAAATTCTCCGATTTACGGATATGGATAACCTATTCCTTTACTTCATCAACATTGACTTCAATCAAAATGGTCAAATTTAGTTCTGTTTTAAGAGGAACCTATGAACGTTAATATGAAAAACACAATTATCAGCTGTATAGTCCCAAAACAGGCCTACATTCCGCTCGAAAAAAGACCAAGAAAGGAAGCAGAATGCCCATGAAGAACGCTGATGAAATATTTCGACAGATACCGTGAAGAAAACAAAACACATGTCGCCCCCAGACAGATTCATTTAGAGCTGAACATTAGCAGACAAGCCTTATCTTGGAATAGTTCACTTAGTCGGAAATAAAATTTGTTTAAAAAGGGAATCATGCTAATGTCAAGCGAAAGTGAAGAGTGAGGACGACACAAATATTAATTTGCTCCTAATGGCAAGGCTAATGCAAAGCTGCAAACCTTTAGACTGATGACCGTGATACAAGTATAATAGACCACATTGTTTGTAGTGGGTCAATGAGAATCACACATGTGGCGTGATGAAGGCTAAAACAAATCCGCAATCATGATCATTTTTGAGGTAGGACAGAGAGATGTAAAGGAAATTATTGCTGATATACGCTCAAGGTGATATGGCAACTGCAGCTACTGGAGTTCAAGAAGATGAATCAAAGTTTGAATGAGATCGGTCTAATCTTTTTTAGAGAGCCAGCCAGGACACTCGCTGGTGGTTCATCCTTAGAACAAAATTGTATCAGGATCGTTTATGGTTTAATAGTGGTTCAAGAGTTAACCCGCCGAGAGTTCACTGATAAGACACTGTTTTACAACAAATAATACAAATGAACAAAGTCTCTGAGAGGAATAAATCTAGACGCAACCTGCTTAATTAACACAGACGACTTAAATGTTATCAAGAGGATCTTCATAAGGGCATTCCACACTTTCTTAAGAAGATATTTCTACCAGAGTGTTCAAGAATGTAAGTATGTATCTTGAAATCCTATAAATCAATGCCGTTGTGTTTTCAAGCATAGTATGTAGTGTACTAGGTCGCTTGTTCAAGCCCCACCCATGCATGAGAACACAAAGCTATTGAGCCCCACTCTAGGCGGGTTGGTCCCATGATACAACTATACAAGATATGGCACTGTTCATGATACAATGAAAAACGCCAAACTCCGTTACGTGCCAGTGACGTAGACCTCATCTACGACTTCGTGGTAAAAAGGAAGCATATCTTTGAACACTTAAAGAACTAAATTGGATGCACCATGTGGGAGGATCGACCCACCTGGCGAGGATTAATTCTTGAAGCTCAAAGCCAACAGCACAAGGCATTGTTGTAGATACTATCCACAACAACAAAAATCAAAGATAGGACCACTCACCCTTCGCAAACCCTCCCTATTCAACTCAAACTTTCGGAGCCAACAAAGAACAATCAAACAAAAATAAAAAACAAGTTAATTTTTTTGTTAAAATGAGACCAAGAGAATAATGATTGGAATCTCTGAAAATTCTTATTATCTTTTTTTTTATATATATAAAAACCAATACTTATTTTAAAATTATATACAAAATTAAAAACAATAAAATCTATTACATTTATGGTTCTAATAAAAATTAAAAAAAAAACATATATTTGCGTATACCTATCTAAAAAAAAGTTAAAAATAATTTTTAAATTTAACAAACAAAATTAGTGAATTATAATTTTTTTTACATTTTATTGTTAATTTTAAATTGTCATATCTCATACACACAAACAATATTTTTAGTCAATCGCGCATATATTCCATAAATACACTCGAACACAATTTTTTTCTAAACAATGCTGTTTGCATTTAGTGTCCATTTTGTTTATTTTTAGTTAATAATTTTAATAATGAACCTAAATAGCTGGCTTATATAGTAAAAAAAAGAACTACAATTAATTCAATAATACATTAGAGGATAGAGGATAGAGGAGGAGATGAAAAAATGTTTCCTTTTTTTTGTTGTTTTCTTGTTTGTTTTGTTTAAACTTAACAGGAAGATTAATAAAACTATGGGGTTTTCTTTGTTCTCTTTTTTGTTTTTCCTTCTTATGTGTTCGTACTTTTTTTTCAAAAGAATATTGTATCTTTACAAATGTTATTAGTGGCAGCAGAGTACCCAAAGTCATAAAAGTAATAATAATCATTAAGTAAATAATAACTAACTGCGAGAAACATAAGATAAACTAACAACAATAATAAAATAATCATGAAAATAAAAACTATTGTAATATATCAGTCATCACGGCTTTTGCACAAAATTTTTCTGGCCAAGCCTATGGCCTGATCTCAGAGAATCTCACAGCAACGACAATACCTAGGTCGGTGGCCGGTGGTGACTGGTGGTGGTGTCACCGGAGCAAAGTATGCATGAACTTTAATATTTGGTAAATGATTCTACAAGCAAAAAAAAAACGGGTTTTTTATATGGTCCAGTCCATATTAAAACAAACAAAAAAAAAAACTTACTTTTAATTTTCGTATTGCCGCTCGTGTAATCATTTGGCAGTCGAATAGCTCAATTCTTTGTAGATTGTGACACGATACTAAATGCTCTAAGGTTCGATCGGTTATTAGTGGACAATTGTCCAATTCTAGGACGGATAGACTCTCAGCTGCACAACTACCGGCGGCTAGCTGACGTATTCCATCGTCGGTTATAAGCTCACAATGTGATAAAGTCTTCAACAAAAACAAAAACAAAAACAGAATTATATATACCTAATCATGTTCAAACATTTGGTCTATATTTGGGTTCTTACCAATTTCTCTAAGCTCGGACAACCAGTGGCCAAATGGGCCAGCGTCAGATCAGTTATCTGGTTGCATTCTTCCAAGTCCATTCGTTCTAAATATTTACAATTTTTACCAAGTGCTTGGAATCCAATGTCGGTGAAATTCCTACACCCAGACACCTCTAGGGTATTCAAAAGTGGGTTATTTTGCGATAAAGCTATAAGTGAAACGTCCGTTAATTCGCCACACTTTGATACGCATAGCTTTTGTAATTTACGGCAATTTGATGCGATTAGTCGTATTGAAGAGTCGGTGATATTCTATATAGGACAAAAATTATACATAGTATCTTTAGGATTTAATTTATTTTATTGTAATAACAGTTTTACCTCACAACTATGAAAATTAAGCACCATTAAGTCGGGACAGTACTTAGCTAAACATTGTAGTGCGTTGTCATTTACTTGTTTACAACCTTTACAGCTGAACTTTCTTAATTTAACACAACCGCGAGATAGGGCTTCGACTCCGTTTTCCGATATGAGATGACACCATGATACATTTATCTCTAGAAGGTTCTAAATTAATGAAACAGAAATATGATTAACTGGTTCTATTGATTTCAAGAAATTTATTTGATTTTGATTTATCCAAAATGGAGGGGCGAAACCGTTTCATTGTACATTTTTTTTTAGAAACTGTTCAGGAGACAAAGTAAGTTTTGCAGCCCTCTCGAAGGCGGAATGGACCTGAATGTTAACAATAGAATAAACAAAGCCGGTAGTGCATTTGGAATCCTTATTCCTGTTTTGAACTTCCTTAAACTCTTGGAATCAAACGTTTAATCTGTGCTGTCGTAGGCTTTTGAAACATGGAAATGCCTTTGGTGCGTTCTTTTTCTAACGATAGTTGACATTTGTTGTTATGTCAAACAAATTTGTTGGAGTGTCATTGTTAGGATTTGTTGGGTTTTTTGCAAACCATTTAAGAACGATACATTTGTTAGGGTTTGTTAAACTGTCAAACGACCTTTCAATTTATTGAATTTAACTTGCAGGAAGAAAAACAAGCAGAACAAATAATGAAAGACAATAGTTTTGTGATTGGAAATGAAAACTCATCGTCAGAATCTGAATATTTGTGTTTCTGGCCATATAATAGGTCATTTTAGGGTATTTTTCTTTCTTTTTTTTTTCAAAAAACTTAAAAGGCATTGCTCCAATACAATTGATTTGGATTTGTTTCAGTCGAGAATAAACTAATCAACTTTCCCGATAAATTTAAAGTTAATTACTTAACAGCTTATTTTTGCCTACGAAAATAACAAATTTTAGAAAAGTATTTCATTTGACTGCTCGGAGCGAGAGAAAAAGAAATATATTGCCGTTCACTTAAATGATCTATTGACAGATCATCAATCTCAACTCATATCATGGAGGTGAGTTGGAAATAGTAACAAATCGTAACTATTTGACACTTCAACGTGAGTTTAGGAACGCTTTTATGACGTCATATAGTTACAAATCGTAAATAATTTGGATTAAAAGAACGCCTTTTTGTTGGCTTTTGTTAACAAATGTTGACGATGGTTAAAAAAGAACACACCACTTGCCAACAGGCTTTCGTTGACAGCTGTCTGCTGTAGATTCTAAAGATATGTTGGTCCCAAACAATATCGAACGTTGGTTGAACTGTGTAAAAGGACTGGGCAGAAAGAATTGTATCTAGACTTCACGTAACGAAAGTGGCGTTGGATAAACCATCAACCGAGGGAACCAGACAAAAACAAACCTTAAAAATTGGAAGACCAAAAATAGATTGGAGGTCGTCTGTTTCAAGAGATGGTTTATCTGCGGGTTTTCAACCTTTACTACGGTTAAGGCCAGTCAAGCAACGAATCAAAGCAGTTGGACAGTAGCCAGACAACATTATATTCAGAAGACGAGGGTTTTTGAGAAACAGAACTACAATAGGGTATGTTGAACTTTTTCCAATTAGCCCATTTAACGAAAACCTCAAGATAGTGGATATGAGCCCCAACTATCAGCGACTGGATATCATATATCAACCTGTGCTCTGACTTCTTTCAACTTGGGCGAATAAATTCAAAGCGAAGACTTATAGATCGTAAATCCAGATTGCAGGACTGTAAAATAAAACTGGCTTACCTTAACACACATTGAAGAAGAAAAAACAGCCGAAATCAGAAAAGAGATAATTTTTAGCAGTAATCAGATAGAAAATTAGAACAATCTGCACCGGATTTTGAAGTCAGCCGTAGCTTGTACAAATTATAACTGGAACACCGATAGTTCAGATTCTATACTGTTTGCTGACGATCTTATCTGTCCTTACTAACGCAGCTTGAAACCAGGATAGTCTCTTATGGACAAAATCCTTACATTTTTGACATTTTGACATTTTATAACGACCTTTTGCTTTAACCAGACGCAGAGCCAAAACCTCAGCGACTTTGTTTCAAACACAGGAAAACACTTTCCTATAACCACACTATCCCTTTCATGCTATAAAGTGAAGAAACATAAGTGGACACACTTCCAACCAGACGATAAAACCAAAAAGGCCATGAAAAGTGAAAGAGCACCGACATTTAAACTCCAGGGAAGGAGTGTTGTGACAGACCATGTTAAAGATGGTTTGAACATGTATAAGACGATTCGACGATTTGGCGTACGTCATTGGAGACAAGAATGTACGCTTGAAATTATGCAATATCATGACATTGTTATAATTTACTCTTGGCATTGTATATTATAAACTATAGTATTACCACGTGAGGTGCGCCATCTATGGACGAAAAACTAAGCTCTTGATTTTAGAGGTTTTTGTCTAGATTACCATGGCAAGAAACAACAACAAATAACTTTTAATTGTTGTTGTTGCTTCCCATGGTAATCTAGACAAAAACCTCCTAAATCAAGAGCTTAGTTTTCCGTCCATAGATGGCGCACCCCACGTGGTAGTACTATAGTTTATATATACAATGACTCTTGGGTTCAAAAAATAAAACTTTTCTGTTTTACTTTATCACCTAATTTGTCCGTTACAACTTTCAAATAGTTTCCGAGCTTTGAAATTCTCCAAAATATAAGTCTCCAATAATTACTGCATATAATGAATGGCGCCTTACAATCATTTAAGACTTAAACCATAATGTGTTATATAAGTACACTAATGACCAACAATTTACAGTCTGTCAAATTAATTTGAGTGTCATCATTGTATATGAAATCTATTATGAAGATATAATATGAAGATTTCATATACAATGGTGTCATATCAAAACATTAAAGTTCTCTGTGCTCCTTATCTTATTATCAAAGGAGACAATGAAAAGAGTTCCGAAACAAATCTGGTGTTGCGTGTTGCCATTAGGGCTCCTGAGTGTCCAAATTAGGAATATTTAAGCTCATTTCTATCCAGCCTACAAGAATAAGCTCCTCAGAAGTCCTCAAAACGTTCCGTACAATAAATCTAATGATTTCAGTAAATCCAAGTCCCCAAAAAAAATAAACCAAAATCGGAATTCTTGTTACCGTTATCTCAAGTCAAATTGGAAATTGGCAAGCCAGTAATCAAAAGTATCCTTAAAAGAAGGGAAACAGTAAAGACAAAAGATTGGAAACCGAACTTATAGTTCGAATGTCAACGGAAAAATACAAGCCAAACAAAAATGGCGGGAAAAAGGACACCTTTCCAAGTCATAAAATTACACCCTGTGCCTTTATACACAAATAGACAAACCGTTAGCCGTGAATTATTGTGAAATGTAACCATATATGAATTTGGATTCCAAAGCACCTATTCCAAAATCAAAAGACATAATATCGGTGATTATTTGCCACATGAGAACATATTATGTAGTATGATCGGAAAACGTTTTAGCAAAAAGCACTTCCTTTCACATCGAATCGGCCCCCAAAATGCCGTTATTAACCTGCTATCAGGTACAATACAATAACAATCCACATCCAGATCCAATCAACCACCCACCCGATTCCTATATCAGATGGTTTTCGGCAATGACCACTTTGAACAGTCCATTTTCACTCCTTCGCTATTATTGTTATCCGTATGCCCGCCCCCTTTCAAATACTTAAAAACAACGTCCATAAAATTATTGATCCTGTGTCCTTGTATACAGAGCAGCAGAAGCAGCACAGCTGAGAGAGCTTGGAGGTGTGAGGTGTGAGAAGAAAAGCAAAAACACACAGAAAGCTATTAAAGGACATCACATATAGTAAACAGGAGCACAGGGCCGACTATGGCTGGATGGCTGGCTAAATGGTGGTGGTTATGGTAAACAGCCTACTGATGGATAGAATGTGTGCTCTGGCAATCTTTGTTACCCACTCAACAACACTTACTCTGTGCTGTTGTAGTGGATGGAATGTGGCGCTATTCCATTCAAGCCCTAAGATCCCCCGCCAGCCGCCCCAACTCGAAAACCATTTCAAAAACACGCTCAAGCTCATGCATGCCCTCAAGACAGTTTTGGTATGATATCGAGAAAAACAACCCACACAAAAATAGAAGAAGAAAAACAAGAAGTGAAAGAAAAAAAAGAAAGAAAAACTGAAGAAGACTGTTGACTGACGGACGACGACGACAACCAACGACGGCCGACTTTACTGTGTTGTGCTGAAAGTGTGATGTGAAATGTGATTCTGTTTTTGTTTTCGGGGAATGTAGGCCAAAACTTTTGTACCATCATAATCGTTTGGCCTCATTTTGGCCTAAAAACAGCACACAGGCAACCCAACAACAACAACTTAATGTATATGGTTGCAAAAAGCAGAAGCAATGAGGACGATGATATGTTTCAGTTCAGGCACTGGCAGTCAGGAAGTGAAGCTTGAGTTGCTTGCTACATCGACTATGACGATGAGGACGACGACGAGGAAGAGCAGAGGACGAGGACGACGATGGCACAAGGTTAAAGAGAGGAATGCAACAAAGCATATCCTTTCCTCATCATATTGAAGAAAGAGCAACACAAGAGAGAGAGAGAGAGAGAAGTGTGCATTGGTATAATGTTTTGGACGGAAGAGAGAATTTTTAAATGGATTTTTAAGTTCGCTTTTACAGCAAAGCCAGGAGGCAGAAGAATCCTTCATTCATTCTTTGTTTTGTGCAATGCAATAGGATTCTCAAGGACATGACCTGAAAATGGCTTTCTGAACTTTTTTTTTTCTTTTTTTATTTGTTTTGTGATTTTTATACTTACAGGACATCCATCGGAGATGTATTTTAAACTATTGTCGGTTATATTAGCGCACGAGTCTAAATTTATAGATGTTAATTTCGAACAGTAGCGACTTATTGATTGCGTGGATAAATCGGTTATCTTTTTGCACTCAGATAAATCAAGATGTTCGATATAATGGCAGTGGTTAGCTAGGGTTCTAGAACAACAAGGACTTTATTCAATTCAAAGTTCCAAACAAATTGGGATATAAGGAGGGAAATATATTACCGTATTGATACATCTCCAACTGATTGGCAACCTCGCAACGAGAGAAATTTCAAAAAACCACCGCATCTCTGGGATATATTTTCAATGACAGGACCCTGAAAAAAAAATATGTAAATGTATTTTGTATAAGTTAGTTTGTGAATAATAAATAGGAGATTTACCTCGATGTCCCTTTGAAAGTCAAACAAATTGATTTTTTGCCAACTTGATCCGTCCAGGGCAAGGACATTCCAATATTTGCAGACCTGTAAACAATTTAAAATAGGGCATTTTTTTTAATGGAAGTTATGTATATGCAGAAAAGGTTATAGAAATGATGTTGTTTCTATGTGAACAACAAGTCTGGTTCATACTAGCTTAAAAAGTAGAGTTCAAAGCTTTTGATGATGGTAAATGTGGGTCAGTGAAAATTCGCGGCCTCATTACAGCAGCAAAGGCTAGGTATGTGGGACACATAGTTTTCAGTTCAGTTTCAGAGTATATAGTATAGATGAAAAGGAAATTGTCTGGTTAGAAACAAAAAGTAAAGTTATGACCTAAAAAGTTCACTTTTCCTGGGGATTGCATCGAGAACAATGGAGGATGAGAATGAAATATAGTTTGGAGGGAAATTTTCATTTTGTATTTTGACGGCTTATTGGAGTTTATGTAGGTCACATGGTTTAATACTGGAAATGGATAATGATATAGATTCAACAAGCGTCTTTTTTTTTGCAGAAATGTTGAAAACAAAAATAAAATTGGGTGAAAGGCTACAATATCATGGAAGTTTTTTTTTTTTTTTTTGTTAACAACTCCGTTATACAACTAAAATCCAAAGTAAATTTTATAGCGCAGACAACAAAATTGGTTTTAAATGCATTATGATTTTCAGTTCAGAAATACATTAAAAATAAAATGCAGGACTAGGTCGCACGAACTTGCTCTTATGCTAAGCAATTTCTTTGTGGCTGCATATGTATACTACTCAAAACAAAATAAGGGCCACGAGAATATTTTTTCTTCTACAGTATTTTTTTCGGATATCATCCCGATAATTTTTTTTTTTTATGAATGCCATTTTGCTCCCCAGTATTGCGTTAAAGTGTAAAGTAAAGTTTTAAGTATTATTTTTCTTCCGTCGTGTACAGATTAAAATTGTTTGCTTCTCAAATTGTGAAAAGGTGCATTTTTGTTAATTGATTTTGGACTAGTTTAAGACAATTCTCTTGACTGTTTCGGTTGTTTTTAAGAGTTTAACGAGTAATTTAATCATTGATGTGTAAAATGCCACAAACCCGACGTCATATGGACACTGTTTCTGCTGCCAAGGCCGTAACGATGCTTGAGGCTGGTCAGTCCCAACGTTCTGTGGCCTTACAATTGGAATATTCACGACGGGCTATCCAAAACCTTTGGAACCGTTATCAGGAGACTGGGAGTGTATCCCGTCGTCGTGGCTCGGGAAGTATTCGATCTACCACCGCTCAAGAAGACCGGTATGTGCGACTTAGTGCGCGACGTGATCGCACTGTGACCGCGGGCGCATTACAAAACCGATTACTCCGGATTACTGGTACCGTTGTCAGCGACCAGACTATTAGCAACCGATTACACGAAGATCAACAACGCTCACGGAGGCCTGTAACTCGCATTAAACTAACCGGGACTCATCGTGCGAATCGTTTAAGGTTTGCACGCCAACATCTGGAATGGAGTGCGGAGCAATGGCGTAAGGTGCTTTTTACGGATGAGTGTAAAGTAAAGTTTTTTAGTGACGACCGGCGTATAAGATTGTGGAGAAGAAGCGGAGAAAGATTTTCTGATCATTGCATTCACGAAAGTGACAGATTTGGTGGTCCCAATGTTATGATCTGGGCCGGAATCGGATTACAAGGTAAAACTGACCTTGTTTTTCTGAATGAGGGCACTGTGACTTCTCAAAGTTACATCGAACGGATTGTCAGACCGCATATCATTCCATTCTCACAAAGATCGGTGGACGGTTTCATCCTCATGCAGGATAATGCACGACCATTTTTTGACCCCGGCGACCATCTCTGTCCTGGAGGAAGCTGATATTCAGGTTATGGCTTGGCCTGCCTACAGTCCTGATTTGAATCCAATTGAACACCTTTGGGACCAATTAAAACGTCGAGTCCGGGCAGCCGAAGAAGATGTGCACAACCAACAACAGCTGATTCAATTGCTCAAAAGGTGCAGGGAGGATATCCCAGATTAAAGCATCCACCATCTTATTCGGAGCATGCCATCAAGGCTTCAAGAATGGTTTTAAAAGGACATACCCGTTATTAGTTCAACAAAAATAAACAACAGAACCGTCGATAAAAGTCAAATTATTTTAAAGGTAAAACGCGTTAAAAAGTGTTAAAAAACGAAAAAAGTTCAATAATAAAGTGTTGTTTGTTTAATTGCATTCAAATTTATGAAATTAAATGAGATATTGGTTGTTTTATTAATCTTAATTAACCAGAACTTGGTTTTTCTAGCTAAACACAAAATAGTTCGAATATTAGTGGTGGCCCTTATTTTGTTTTGGTGAGTAATTAAAAAAAATTAAAAATAATTTCGAAAATTCGATAATTTTTTTAATTAGTTTAAGAGTTTTCTCGGAAAAACTAAATATGCAATAAAATTTCAACACTATATGTCTATCTAGGAAAAGAAAATATCGAAAATCGTTCGACCAGTTTTTTTTTAAAGGTTATTTTTGAAAAACTTTTCCAAAAACTATTTTGAAATTTATTTGAGTACGTGAATATATGGCAATCCGTAGTTTACATAATGTTAAAAAATCCAACATAATTCGAAAAATAAATTTTTTTTTTGAAAAAAATATTAAAAATCAAAAAAAAAAGTTTTTGAAAATTTTGAAATAAAACTTTTTGTGTCCAAAATTTCATTGAAATCGCATGTAGAGTTTACGATAAAATTTAATTTGAAAATACTGGTTCTATCAGAGGTACCGTTATAAGACACATTTTGAAAAATACTTTCCAACCAAAGGATAGACTGTCTTAAAAAAATAGCATACTGAAAGTTTTATCAAAATCTTTAGAGCCGTTTTTGAGAAAACAATTTTTTTCTTCACGATTGTATGGCAGGTGCCGTTATTTTTTGGCCTAGAGCAAAAATCAAAAATATTTTCAGAGGGACGGCCAAATAAATCTTAAATACCAAATTTGAAGCAAATCAGCCCATCCGTTCAGGCTCTAGAGGCGCGAACGGACATATAGACAGACAGACAGACAGACGGACGGAATTTCCAGACACACTTTTTTCGACTTCTCCATCATCGTAATGTCATGTGTGATTGTTATCTCAAACATTTTTTTTTGCACGAATCCATAACTTGCCTTATATCTTATACATAATGTACCTATAATCGCAAGTAAAAAGAGACAACGTTACGTAACATCTCAAATCCGTCGTAACGTCACGTCGCTAGGGCCTATTGTAATAAAAGCAAATGGAACCTAGTGTCAAAACAAAACGAAACGTTTTCTTTTGTTCCGTCAATTTAACACCTTACTCACAAACGACGAAGATCTGGAAAAACTAGAAGACTTTGAAACTCAAGAAAAAAAGGTTTCTATTCATTTTCTGAACTAGAAACACAATCTTTATAATTATCATTTAACTTTGACAAACGAAATGTCAAAACATAAGCGGCTTTTCGTTCAAGGAAGAAACAACACAGAAAGCCATATAGTTCTGCTTTGACAGATGAGTCTGCAATGAGTTGGTGTCCATTATACAGTTTGTAAGACAGAACAGAACACAAAAAAGCATACCTTACATTTTTTTTGTAAGTTGCAAACAAAACTTATCGAAAACTTGACGAAACAGCGAATTTCGCTTTTATTACCCCAGGATGTGACATATCATGTTCTCCCGTACCGTTCTGTCTATTATAGATCTCCATTTATATTCACAATGTTTATAAAGTCGTTAACAACCTGTCAAAGTTTACATTCTGAATCGAATAAGGCCAGTACACTTCCAATGACAGTGATTTGTTGTTGATTCTTCTATTTGGCGATAACAGCTAAAACAAAATCTCTGCAGAGGGACAACGTGTGTTGTAAGCTTTTTAATTTTGACAATTTCAGAAAGGCCCCACTGAAATAGTCTAACAGTGTCTTTACATAAAGACATGTTCAAAAAGAGTATTTTACGTTTACTGTTCACGAAATTTGTTCGTTTCATTAATACTCCTTCTATTTAAGGTACGATTACACCAAATAAATAGTTATTTTAGCAATATTAAAAAAAATCGACAGCACAAAATTGACATAAAGAGTGATTCAAAGAAATTCAGAGCAAGCGGATTTTAATGTCGAATTTAAAGGAGAATTTAGGCAAAGACAATTTTCAAAACTTCCTAAATGTTGTCGTTGTCGTATAGAATATTTAGATTCGATGTGGATAAGCATTTAGTTTATATGTTTACCTCGAAATTTTAATATAAAATGAAACAGAGATCTCCATAAATTCACATCGGGATTATGAAAAAGCCTTTTAACTTGAATACAGACTTGAAAAGAAGAGCAGAACAAGATGGTTATAATTATAGATCATCCATGAAAGAAAGACACTTGCCAAAAATTTTTGTTTTGACCTTGTTTTTCTCGTTTGATTGCCCCTTAATAATTTAAGGCGATCTTCGATTTGCCGCAAGTGGTGTTGGATCATTAGCTTTATGTTCTTGATCTATTGTTTATGACATTGGCTTAGCCATTTTTAATTTCAATATAATGCAAATTATAAATCAGATTGAACGCTGTGTTCCCATGGTAACAGCTGTCCGCGCTCTATTGAGCGTACTGACTGTGATAAAAAAATTTTTCCACTTTTACCGAAGGACGAAAAAGGATATGATTTTATACTTTCCCTGCTCAGGCGCCAGTTAAGGACTCGCGGTCCTGTCAATTAAAAAAAATGGGAACGCCAGCCCAAAGGGCCGGCCCAACGGTTCGACTTACTATTAAAACACAGAGAGAAGTTTACTTTAACCGTTATATATTTTAAGCACGACTTTACTGATTGGAGGTACGAATACAATTCAAATCATTCACTTAAATCTAATATCAGCTTTCCTGTCCAGCAATATATGGTTTGTATATAATGCTGACCCGTTATTGTGTTGGCATTCGTTGGCATCAGGTATCTGGCGCATGCGTTGGTTTGGGTCAGTGCACCTTTGTCTTCATGTGAACTGTAAATACCGCAAACTATGCAAAAACAGGTTTGCGCATGTCTAAGGCGCATTGTATTGGATGGTGATAACTTGCATTTCGAAATTACAAGAAGACACTTTATTTTTATTTGGGTTGGGGTCGAAATACTGTATGGTAAAAATTCTGTAATTCAAAATTCCGGTTACACAAAATTCTGTATTTTAAAATTCTGTATGGGCAAAATTCTGTATATTTCAAAAATCGGCTTTCAAAATTCTGTATTTAAACAAAATTTGTTTTGCTAATGTACAAAAGTGCGCACTTTTGTACATTATAAAAACAAATTTTGTTTAAATACAGATTTTTGAAAACAAACAATCAAAATGAATTATATGAACAACATTAAAAACATCAACAACAACAAAAACAACAACTTTTTCAAAATACATGAGCAGATTTTGAAAAACAGAATTTTATACTAACAGCATTTTCGATAAACAGATAATTATTTAAATTTTTAAATACAGAATTTTAATTTTAATAAAAGGAGTGATTCTGGGAATTTTAAAACGTATTTCAGTAAGACTAACTAGAAAGTGTGCAAAAACATCTGCTCATATCGTTTTCTTAAGTTCCGCTTACTACACAGACATATTTGAGCAGATACAGAAATTTTAATTCCTTAGATTCAAACAGTAGATGGATACACCTACACAATAAACAGCAACAAAATATATGCATTTGTACGCGCAAAAAGTTGGTGTGTACTCGTTATTTAATCCCGCTATTCTTCCTCATTTTTGACAACACCTGTTATTACTAACAAACAAAATGGTCGTTCGCTGACATCTGTACTTGGCTAATTTCATAAAAACAATAATTATTATTGAATTTTTGAACAACAACAACAACAACTTATGTATTTGCACTTGAGTTACTGGGGCGTATACGTAACAAATTAAATGAATCGGCTTTTTTTTTTAATAATATATTTTTAAGTAATAAATGAAATGATTTCATTTTATCCGATGTGTGCAAATTGTCATACAATCGATAGATGCCCTCACTACAGACGGAATGTTAAAATCGGGTGGCGGCGACAGTGAAAAAAAACACACACACTTTTGAATACAAAACCCATCATATTTGATTTGACTTCCATCATCGACATTTTATATTGATTTATTTTTATTACGCAGTCAAAACAAAAAATATCTATGTATCTACGAACCCTTTTTATTTCTGAAAAAATCATTCCCCGAAGAGATAAAGATACGAGTACTTTTCACCCACCGACACTTATTTAAGCTGCTACGAACTCCTGTGTTCTAAAAAAATAAAAACATTGACTTCAAATAACTGTTTGTTGACCCGAGTGTCTGTATATAAAACAAAAATGCATTGCGAAGAGCTGAGTTCAAACACACCCTTAATATCGGTCGTGGGGGATTGTGCCAAAGCAAGTCAAAGTCCCCAATTTCGAGTGTCATTTATCTTCCTGTTCTTACAGAGTGTGACACTTGGTAACACTCTGCACCCACTCTTTACTTTTACAGAAAGCAGAGCAAGCATTTTATTTTTATTTCCCACATGAATCATTTTGGGATTTAATTTTCTTCTTTTTTTTTTGCTCTAAATTAGCAAAAAAAAAAAGCTTGGGGAATATTTGGCATGTCTCATGGTTTTTTTTGTTTTTTGTTTTTTTTTTTAATTTGCATACTTAGCGGTATTTTTGTTAAACTTTTTTGTCTGTTTTTATTATGTATTAGACACATGAACTTGAACTACAGAAAGCTTAAGGCATGTCGCGTGGACGCATAAGTTTGTGTTTTGTTTTTTGTTGTTAATGGGATAAGCGCAAGGTAGTTATGTAAGACAACGTAAACATTATAGTTGGCACATTAACAAAAAAAATTAAAGACTTTTCTAGCCCGAAAGATTTGGGGCTTGTCTGGCACAGACACAAAGGTAAATCAGTTAACGCTGATTTTTTATTATTTTGATTGAAATGTTTTTTTTTTTTTTTTTTTTTTTTGAGTTCCGGGGCAGGTAGACTACATTAATTTATTGCAAGTATGTTTGTAATTTTATTATATACTAAACTTGCTTGCAAATTGAAATGAAAAATACAAAAAAAAATTTGTTCAGTCACAAAGCAAAACGATATATACGAAAAGATTAAGTGTACGTTTCCGTGCTTTGCATAAATATTAAGCGCCTGCTCAAAGCAGGACGAGCGGAGTGGTCTTTGCAGTGCCAGCTTATTTATACAAAAAATTATCTATTTATAATTTCGTTGTTGAATGTATTAAATTGAATTCATGTGAAGCATTTAAATTGCTTGCGCGGATTTAGTACAAAAAAAATAATACATTTAAAACCAAGCCATTCATTGAAATTTAATTATTTCAGAGGAAATAGCTCGCAACAGCGAAATTGCCTGCCTAGAAGTCACTTATGTTTTTATTTACTCCTCTTTGTTTTCATAAAATGGTGATAAGGTGATTAAGAACTCTGGACTGGGAATCAACAATTCCACTTAACTTTTTCAGGAGTACGATCGCCACCGGTTTGTTATCAGATATTTTCCAAGATCCTTGTATCGTGGTTTGTTTCGTGTATGAAACCAACTTTATATAACAAAGTTGTCACCCTATCGGGTTATGCTATAATTTTTCCAAATGTCAATTGTATATTGACATTTGTGAAGTTAACATATTTAATAGACATGCATCGTTGAAGTCCTAATGAACGCGGAATAATTGTTTCATGCCGCCATTTGCAAAAATTATAGAATCCTCAGATTAGGTGCCGACTTTTGCGCCATCTTGTATTTGTGACACTCAACTGTTTAGTTTGTACAAAGAGTGTCAATTATAAAGTCATTTGGAATGCTATTTGTTTTAGATATTTCTGTCATGCGAGCCATACATATTCCCTCACCGTTTACTTTTTTTTATAAGTGGTTATGACAACCCATTCAATGTTTAACAAGCATAGTGCAAGCTTCAGGAAAATGAAGAGGACACAATTTCGATATAAGAGCTTCCATCGAATGCTTTTGAATATATCAAACGCAATAATTTTTCTTTCTCCAAAAAGATAGGTTCCACTGCTGAGTAAGAGATACAATCAGAAATCAGATTACGAGTAGACTTATTGCCACGAAAGCCGCATTGCCACGTATTAAGAAGCTCGAGTGCTTTTCTTGAAGACGGATTCGTCCTTATGTGTGCTGTCTCCTCGGAGCTCTCAATCAATGTTAAAAGATTCCTTGCTTCTATTTTTCTGTAACGTTTTGTGTACCTACCCCTTGGTAATTTTGTGTTTGCATGTGAACAAGACCTAACATGTCAAATGTCATCTGCCATACGTGTTCCGTAAAGCAGCATTCACACACAGACAAGACAATGGGACAATAATCAATTACTGTCTTGTTCGATCTTCTTGAACGGGGTTAGACAAGACAATGCCAGACAGTCGATAGTGTCTTCAGAGGTAGCTCGGCAGGCTAGCTAGAAGGACAATATATAAACAATAAATTGTCTTGCCCTGGAAACAGTTGTTCGCATGGAACAAGGAATTGTCTTGTCTCATTGTCTTGGCCTCTGCATTGCCCCATGTGAACCTCCCTTAAATCAAATTAAAGTTGGTTCTGTTGACTCTTATTCGCCATTTTGATTGGTTCTCTCACATTTATACTTGTCAATCTGACGTTTTCTGTTTATCAAATACAAATTGGATCCATCGCTCATCGATGGCCATTTTTATTTTGTTTCATATGTTCACTTGTCTATTTGACAACACTGAGCCTGCCTCATCTACTTATTTATTCTGAGTTTATAAAGCGTGCTCTGATGAAATTAAACAGTTATTTTCTATGCTCTGAAGTTTCTGAAGAAAAAGCTACCAACGTTTTTTTTGACAACTCAGGCTCTGCTGTGCCTATAGTGGATATGTCCTGCAACAATTGTGAAGGCAAAGGCTGTTTTATTTCTAACCCATCCCATGTACAGTTCGGGAAATCAATGGCCTGACAAAAAATGGATAATCATATTATCAAGTCTGCATTTTTTTCCAATGAACTGTCAATAACATTCATAAGATACCAAATATCGTTTGCCAGTCAGGTCTGAAAGAACCCGTAAAAGCGTTGAAAAGTCTGTGATAAAAGTCTTCTCCACGCATTAATTACTTTTATCGGTCCCAAAATCTTCCATGTTAATTCATAGATATACTCATATAATGTGTCCAAATTAATTGAAAAAACATAAAAGGCTTCATTATAGCTTGAATGGCTGGAACAATGTGTCTCTTTCAACTTCATCGACAAAACAGTCATGGCGAAAATTTAAACAAAGTTTTGTTGGTACGTTCCTTTTCGTTTTCTTCTTATTTTTCTGTCGGAGATAGTTAAACTATTATCCAGTCTGCCTGTCTCGGCATGATATCACAAACCCTGGAGACTCTGCAACAGCAGTTGACTGCACATTACTCTCTTTGTTACGAGATGACATTCCACCACTTTACTCTATCTCCTGAAGAATTTGCAACTACTGACGCTGGCGCTGGCTGGCGAGGGCGACATGCAAGAGCGTGCAATATTATTCTCAAAGTTTCATGCTTCCTCTATCAAGCTCCAAGCCAAAGCCAACTAATTTCAATAGTTCCTTCTGTAATTCAGAGTTCCTTTGTTGATTAATTTTAAACTTAAGGGTACAACAACACTGATATGCAAGGAACTTTGCAGCATTGTGTGCATTGCGCTTTAAAGCTGTCATGGCTGTCATGTGTCCATTGTACATGCTGTTTTGCTGTGTGTGGTAAATATAAAACCTTTCACGTTTAGAAACAGCAAACAAAAAAAAAAAAACACAAAGAAATGTCAGTGGTAGGGTGCAATTTATTGCTTCCATAAAGAAAAATGTAAATGTTTTCTTTGTTTAGCTTTAGATCACACATTGTAAAGACTGAGAAGACACTAAAGATGTGTGAAGACTAAAGAGTGTATAATGGGTCATTGGTCTGGAATTTCCGTTTATTAGGGAGTAACAAACTTCTTTTTGTCTACTCGTATGCTCTACGGATATTGTTGTGTGCGGAACATAAAATAGTTATTCTGGATAGGGTTTCATTTTTAATGGATTTATGAAGCCAAAGCGATTAGGAAGAGGGTTGTGGGGTGAAAACACCATATTCCATGAATAATAACGTATGAAGTGTCATTAGATTGACATTTTTTTATGCAGGACGGGACATGTTTTTTTTTTAAGAACAATGCCTTTGTTTGTTAGAGTATATTTCTAAGTAATGTGTGAGCATGGGTGTATAAAATTAATTAAAAACACATAAAACAATAAAATCCAAATAGCTTTTAAACGTTTCAAATGTTTATGTCATTAAAAAGTCGCACCAATACATTTTTTATTGGTTTTCTAATTAAGACAATCAAATTTTGATTGGTTTGTACTTTAAGAGATATTTGAAGAGGAAAGGAAAGATTTCAAATATATATACTTTTAAAAAAAAAAATTCATTTGCTACATGCATACGGGCCTTAAACATTCCAATTTTTACTCCGTGGTAATTTGTTTATAATTTGGCAGCACTTAAGCGATTTCAGCTGTCAAGTTATTGGAATACAGGTATTTTTTTGTTTGTTTTGAAATACAAATATTGTTTGTGACAATACAACTAAACCAGATAGCGCCTTCCCGTTTGACGTCAAGTTGAATGTATGCCCGTGACGTAGAGCCACGTAGACCGCAGAACAAAACAAACACAAAAATGTAAAGGCGATGTGTGTCCGTGACGTAGAGGAAATAAAAACGAAAACGGGAAGGCGCTATCTGGCTTAGTTGTTTCATGGTTAATGACATAAGGCGTTGTTCACAGTAGAGCTTAAGGTCAGACTAAATTGATGTGACATTAAAACGACCAACCAATCTCTTTTTCGGGCATGGGAGGGGAGGGGGCAACAATTGTCTTCTCTGTGTGTGAACGCTGCTTTATTAAAGCTTAGCTAAATTTTTAAAGCTCTGATCACTAACTATCCTTGACTGGGACGCAAGTATGCTATCGAATTATTGTGAACTAGATCATATAAGAATGTTTTTAACAATTCGCGTGTCGAAAGTACACTAATGGTTTTATGTGCAAAGTTTAAAATTATGCAGTATTATTTGTACATTTTTAAAATTCAATAGCAACTCGAATTAGAAATAATAAATCAAGTGTAACGGAGCATAGCACAAGCAACCGACTTATCTTGCACACAAGAGTTTCAAACTTTTCTAATAAACGTGAGTTTTAAGCCCACCAGTATTGTTGTCAGAAAAATAAAATACACAACGTGTTTTAAAAGTAAGTAAATTTTTGACAAGAATTTAAGTATAGAATCAATATGGGAGAACCATTGTGAAAAATTCGCTTGGACCAAAAAATAGGTCTTCATACTCAAAGTTGCATTCGTCCTCTTAAAACTGTCAAATTCTTTACAGGAAAAATCAAAAATGCAAATTGGGTGTTATGTTATAAAATTTGAATGCTTTCAAAAGACATTTTGCGAAATCGGGTAGCTAAAATGTGTCACTTTGCGAAAGTGTCATAACCCAGAAATTCAAAATGGCCTTTTATATGAATAACGGTATCATCAGGAACTCTGACACATCTTTAAATAAATATTTAACTAATCCATAACTTGCCCTTATTGTTAATTCATAGCAATATCCTACCACGAATATAAGAACTGCAATTAAAAATATAGTTGATTTGTGTTTAAGCACACAGAACATGTGTTTAAAAAATTAATTAGGTATTTCTATAAGTTCAAATTAAACTTAATTGGTTAAACTGTGCTTATTTAAGTGGCCAGGGTATTTAAGTTAAAAAGTTAAATTGTTTCTATTTTATAATTTCCTTGTCGAATAAGTTTAGGAGCTGCGATGTTTTTTTCGTGTTCTTCGTTCTTCAATTGTTTTGAGGTTAAATGTTTGAAGCATGTTCATCAACAAAAAAATTAATGTCCCTCAAAGTCCCAAGCAATCACATCACACACACAATCTGTCACTTACAATTAATTGAAGACCCAATGATTATTTAATCACTTCAGAAAAGATATGTATGTATATCACAGGGACATAATATTATTTTTATTTGTAAGCATTCTGTGTGCCAATTTATTGTTCGAGAACGTCGCGTAGCGTCGGTCGGCGAGCGAAAAGCATTGTAACTGTGAGTGCGACGCATTTCTACAGTTGAACAGGTTCATAATGCGTGCTGCTGCTGTTGAGTAGAATAATTGGGCACACTTCTTCAAGCGAATGAGAATCATGTGTGTGTCATTGTGACTTAAAATTGACAAAAAGCCAATTTTCTTATTTATACTAAGTGGCTTTGTGAAATATTAGAAATAAATGTCAATCTGACAGCGAAAACGAGAAACATAAATACCGTTACTTTTGACATTTAAAGACGATTCAATTCATTTCATTTTCTTGCAGGAAATTTGACATATTAAGGGTCTGGCTAAGCCATTGTACATTGAAGGTAGGCACACAATATTTTCCAAGGATTTTTTCCAACGCTAGCGCTTTGTCTTCCAGTCTTCCATATAAGTTTGAAATGTCAATGCGTTAAGATTTGCATTCGTGTACATATTTAGATACGTACTTGATGCATACAAAGAAAATTATTGTCTGCGCTTTGTTGCAAGCACATTTGAATATTGTGTAAATCAAAAAAAATGTGATGTGCAGTGCAGCTCACATTTGCCCCACATAAACGATTATAACTTATGCACTAGTTAACTCATCTTGGATTCATATGAATATGTATGTACACGTTCATGTACATATGTATGTATCTTCAAACAACAATTTTTATTATCATTTTGTTGTTTTTGTTTTTATTGTTTAAAAAAAAAAGATTGGCTTTATGGCTTACCTGGGCGCATCTGCATAACGAAACAACGTCTAAGTATGAAAAAATGCGAAGTAGGATTTCCTTTGGCAGTTGCTTTATAGGTTCATCATCCGATTCAGGTGAACTGAGGAATGTTTGCTGTAAAAGATACAAAAAAAAGAAAGAAAAGAATTATAAATATTATAAGGAACAAGCTATCTGTATAGATAGATGCATAATTGTTTAGTTTAAAGAGAAACAAATTGAGATCTTAAATCAACACAGCAGCGCAGAGATTAATTTTCAAGAAAGATTTGTTTAGAAATAAGATTTGTTTGGTATTTGGTAGATACGATGTTTTTGCTTGTACCTTTGAGTTGGTTGGCTGGATACAAAATATTATTTTACACTTAAAAAGAATGCGTTTACATAAACGATTTTATTTTTTCAGAAGATGCTTTGTTGTTGCCTGAGCCGAAACTTTTATTATTTATGTCTTGTCCGGGGACAGGAATTTTGTTGAATCTTATGGTTAGAGTGCCAGTATAGTCTAGAAAAGTGTATAAGCTGACACCGCAAAGGAGGACGGTTGTGATATCACCCAATTAGTTTCCCCCTAAACCTTATAACCAATTTGAGTTCATCAATAAAAAAAAAAGAAGAATTTTCCCAGTTGCCGACTTTAAGACAATGCAACCAATGTGCAAAGGAGATGGACAAATGTCCCTTCTCTTCTTCGTCTATAAATTTTCTGAAAAAGAAGAGGAGACATGTGTGTTGCCACCCATTCATCTAAAATCTTTACTCTCAGTAGCACCTTGCTTTAAGAAAAAAATTCATGTAGCGATGGAAAAACCCAAGTAACTGTGTTCGGTTGAATTGTGTAGCTGTATTCCTTGCTAGGCTAGTTCGTCGTCTTGACAGTTCCTCGGAATATCTCTGTGTACTGGTACTGGAACCCCGCAGAGGTATATATTGAAATGTTACGCCATTTCCCTGAGATATTATTGATTCGTCGAGAGCTATTTTGGAGACAGCTTGGCTGTCAAAAATATGTATGAGTTGTGTTCATTGCAGAAATCACGTTTTCTTTTCGTCATGAGAAAGATTTCTCAGTCGCATTAATTCTGCCAGGAGAACATTCCAATGGTTTGTAAGAAAGCAGGAAAGTCTTGTATTTAGTCAGATATGTTAAGCATTTCACTTCACTGTTTTAAACCATCACATTAAAAAAAAGATAGTTCGTTATCTACAAGACATTTTCCTCCCTAGAGCGTAACCTATATTACAGCCAATGATTTTTTTGTGAATTGGATTTTCAGCTTCAATTCATTTCCAAAACAAGACAGAAGTATTTTGCTTCGTCATTAGTTTTCTGTTAAGACTTATACCATTAAGTTCACCTCTACAGATGTCTCTCCAGGCTGACAGATGTCATTAGGATTTGATGGCATGTAAGCATATCCAAACATAACGGGCTATAAACGGATCCCACTGAGTGCAATAACTGAAAAATTGAAAATCTGCAAAAAAAAAAAAAACGGGCGTACTACAATATTGTAGTTATTTTTCTAAATTTTTTACATCTGTCAGTTCTGGAGCTACCATCAGAGAACTCTGTTGAATGCAGTTATTTATATAACAAGGCCTTCAACAAAACGCAAGCAGATTTTTTTCATAAGCGATAGCTCTCGTAAGACTATTTCGACTTGCAATTCAAGGCGATATTTTATCACCAATATCTTCTCTCGGCGATTAATCAAATAATAAGGCACAAAAAGGAGCGGACAATAGATTCAAATAAACACGCCTAAGACATACGCTTATTGATTGAGTCAAACATTAATGCTACCTCGGAAGTTTTGTTTCAGCTGATTAGGACACGAGTCTGGACCTGTCTTCGATATCATTTCTTTAGTTTGAAAATCTTTCCGCTACACAATTAGTTGAGACACGCAACAACAACATATTCAATACTTCGGCAAGTCTTGTACCTAGGGTTCTGACTGCGATACTGGAGCTTCGTTATACGCTCTATACGTTCTACACATTGACATATACATACATATAGTATGTCAATGGTTTAACGTGTTCGTTGTGCGCTCTACATCACGGACACTCAATAAAGTTTGACGTTTTTCATTGTACACTATATAGAAGCCTAAGAAAACACTGTATGCTGAGCTTGGAAAATGAAAACTTCGTCAAATGATTGGAAGAATCTTCAGTTAATACTGTTAAAAAAGGAAAGAAAAACCCGCTGATAAACTCATGTGCGCTGACAGTTGGGCTCATAAGTTCCAATATCGGAAGTCTGTCCCGATTTAAAAATTGCCCAATTTTCCTCCCAGTCTCCTTTCGTACTTTATTACCTCGATTGAAATGTCTGAATTATTAATACCACAATGTGTGAAAATTGCAATTGTTGCTCTGAACGCATTCATCCATACTGAAAGCAATATAGGTACCTTCCATGATACAGCTAAAAAAGCGCCTTCCTGTTCTCATTTTTGCCTTCCCGTTTTGATTTTTGTTTCGTTCTACGCTCTGTACGTTCTATACATTGGCATATATATAGTATGTCAATGGTTCTACATGTTCGTTGTGCGCTCTACGTCACGGAGTTTGACGTTTTTCATTGTATCATCTTTAGAAGTTTTATCATAGATACCTACATACAAAAAAACGTCAGAAGGTGTCAAGTTAAGTGCTGCTTGACTGAATCTAAAATCACTTTCAAATCAAAAAGGGGTTTTTAAAGCAAGTCTACACACTGTCAGTTAATTTTGAATATCCTTCAAGAAAAATTAGTTAATTATAGGCTGATAAAACTTTTGTTTCATCCTCGTTGTTTTATTTGTTATTTTAAGTAGCGATTTGAAGTGATTTTTATGTCCCGATTTTACTATAACTCCGTCTGACGGCCCTACTTTCAGTTTAACAGTCAATGGTTAATTTTAAACCACTCTTATAGATGATAATGACCGAAAAATGACAATTCACACTCGTGTAAATGAAAAAAAAAACATTTATGGCTAGTTCACACTGAAATTACGAACTGTCGTTAATTTTTGGTGTTGGCATTTTGTTTTCATATTTTTGCAATTCTCTATAAGTAAATGAGAAAAAGTAACGGCCAATGACCTTTGTCAAGAACAAAAAGATACTACAGTCCATTTTTCAGTTAAAATATTGAATTAGGAAAATTTTAAATTACTTAACCAAGCATCCAACCAAACCAACTTTGCATCTTGCCTTGAAAACCCCAAGTAATTCAGTATACCAAGGAGTGCCTTGCCCTTTAAATTTTAATCAAAAAGCTTAATTACCATTAATTATCACTTCCACCTGGATAGCTTTTCTTTCCTCTCCTCTACTCTCGCCACTCAAAGTTAAATTATTCGCAGGGTTAATATACCCTTTCATGCAAACAAACCCGACTTTATTCATTATTTAATAATATGCAGTGCATGTTGAAAGATTACATTCCAAGTTGTCCATTCATTATGCAGTAATCGTGCACTCTAACTAAACACTACCTTACCTAAGTCGATTGTGCCTCCCTCTGCCGGAACTTTTCCGGAGTTTCCATATTTGTAATAATGTGAAATAAGTAAAGGAAAAGGGTTTTTTTTTTCTTTTGTATCCACTTCACTCTGTTTATTCAAATCTACTCATGGGTTTTTCTCTTCTTTTTTTTCGTTTTATTTAACCTGAATATCTTTTCTTCGCGTTCATTTAGTGTGTTAAGGCATAATAAAATACCTCATCAGAGAAGAAAAACTAATTAGCCCTCAATTATTCTCTAAAACACGCACACAATCACGTGAATGTAGAGTGTGGTGAGTGGTGACTGGTGAGACTTTCAAGCCTACACCTGGGTTTAAATTGTGCACTTAACTTTTTTCAAAGAGCTATAGAGAGCGTATTATTGTCGTCGTTTCTTCTCGTTTTTACCCCAACCCCAACCCGGCCGACCGACATGAAGACTCATTTCATTACACAATAGAAATGGCTGGCAGACCTCAATAATAATTGAGTGTACATGTGATCCGAGCAAAGAACGAGAACCAAACCGAACCGAGATCCGAGAGAAGGGACCTATTCAGTGCGACACCGCATGATACCGGGGCATGCCGCACCGCATCAAACTGGCACTTTTTATACGGTGAACCTTGAACCCGCATTTGTGCTTCATCATAAATAGTAGATTCGATTTCATGTGCTTTGGAGTACTTAGGTTGTAGATTGATAATAAATTGTTTGAGAGCAGAAAACGACAACGACAAAGACATGGTACTTGTGCAAGCAAAGACAGTACGGACGGAGACGGACGTACCTAGTAAATATAAAATGTTTGCGGAACTACCGGCGCGGCGGCAGCAGCATGTCAATTTACATATATTTATGCTAAGTTTAGGTACAAATTGCGTACATAAATTTAGCCCAAGTAATCGATTTGTAATTAGAACTTCTGCCTTTCTTACCGAAGCCGAAGCCGAAGCCGAAGCCAAAGCCAGTGTAGCATAGACAACGCAACAACCAATAAAATCGATCTGTGCAAACTGCTGCCCTATTTGTTTTATTTAATTTTATTTTGGAATGATTGAGACGCTATATTGTACATTCTTATACACAGCTGCGATAGTTTTTTTTTAGATACACTTAATGATACGCAAACAAATTAAATTGCATTCATATCAATCATTTTTGCTGGACTTGAGACGACGACGAACAACGAAAGTTGTTCAATTTGAAGAGGGTGGTTTGGTTGATGACAATTTGCTGAACAGAGGACAAATAGACCAAAGCACGTAGATATGTACATAATTATGGCCTTGAACATCTTTAGGCTAGAACATATTGCAAGTAAGTAGGTACATATTTTCGAAAACTTCGGCCATTAAAATTAATCGATTTATATATATACTGACTGGACTGTCTCAGATAGGCGCTGGCACTGGGAGGATAGGAAAAATAGGGTTTCGCCCATCTATCATAGCAAGACGTTCAATATTCCAAGCTGTCACTGTCATCATCATTATACTGAAAGCTTGAATAAACAAAATAAAGAAGTGTGTGTGTGTGTTTTTTTTTTTGTCTGTCAATATTTTGTTATGGTGATTATTCATTAATAATTCAATTGAAGCGTCTCGAGGACAATGACGTCAAATGTCAAAAATTATACCTAAATTTTTTTTGTAAACTTTCACAATAAAATTTTATTTTGGTTGGGGAGAAGTAATGCCATTGTGAATGTGCAATAATTTTTGCAAATGGAGTCAAATGTCATTGTGCTTTGACATTTATGTTGTTGACAGATAGAGAAATGTTGACATTATGTAATTGAGCTGTACACACAAGACACAAGACTCTACCCACATCGACGAACCAATAATCGTGGTTCATCCTCGGATCAAAATTTAAAAACGATTTACCTCGGTTCGTGTGTTCGAAATTAAAGTTTCATGTCACAAAATACAGTATTGAGTCTGGATTATTGTTGGTTCGAGAGCTCGCTGGCTTGATCGCTGCTAGTTTTGAAGGCACAAGAGGGCTTTTTGAAATTTTGCCAAAAGCCATGAAAACTTGGAAAGCCACTTATTCAAAGCCAAATGTTTTCCTAGCAACAATTTAAAATGTTATAAAGAGTTGATTACAATTACAAATTAACCTGTGAATTTTACACCTCCAAATATGTAACTCCCAGTAAAAACAAAGCAAATTTTTTTCATTTTCTAACTATTCCAAGTTCACGTCATGACCATATTGTAAAGAAACTTGAGCAGTTTTTGACGAAATTAGAGAAACAGCTGTTTTTTGGATGATTTAAAATGGATGATGTGAATCGATGACCTTTTCAAACAAAGTATGTATGTGTGAACTCCTGTCATAAAAAAAATTGGTTGTCTGTAAAGTCGGTTTACGGACGATGATTGTACGTGATAAGCAGTTAATAAAACAGTTCATGTGTAGGTTGTATCTCTCCAACCACCAACTATCCACCCCACTTACAACCACCCACCATTCTACCCGTCCTACCTACAGCAACCAACAAACCATCTACCATTTTTGAAAATCTCTTCCTTGTCCCCTCCCAACACCAAATCCAACCACCCACCCCATCTAACACCACCTTCAGCTCACCCACAAATTTTTCATCGCCCCCAATCAAATCAACCATCCTCACCACCTAAGCCGCCGACCACCCAACCCACCTGCAACCGCCAACCAGCCACCCACCATATTTGACAATTCCCCCACCAAACCATACCAAATCCTCCGCAACACCAAACACCCATCCCACCTACAGCCACCAACGAACCACCCATTATTTTTGAAAATTGTATCCTCACCACCCACACCAACTACAACCACCCAACATTTTTGACAATTTTTCTTCTTCCCGACACTACCCCCTCCCCCACCACCTCCCACACCCACCATCACTTACAATCACCAACCACCCAACACCCTCCCCTCCCACTTTTTTGACTTTCTAGACTATCAAAGCAGCTATATAACGTGACTGTGACTGTGACATTTTTTCGTGCGTGCTGGCTGCCCATATATTCCGAACCGATTTATTAGACGTTATCACGTCAATAAGAAAGTAAACACTCATTGAAATGGTTTTGATTATTCAGATGGAAAGGAAGTAAGCACAACTTTAGCAGAAATAGAAAAAAGGTAGCATAAAAATAAATTAAGGGGGCGCTACAGTCGGTTCATTATTCTATCGAAATATCTGCTTTCATATACAGAAACTTATATTTATATCATGAGGCAGTAGCTACTGTCATATAGCCACATCATATTAGCATAAGCCTTAGTCAGCCAAAGCTAGGCATATAGAGGGCGCCACAATCAACTGCCTGAGAATACTTAGTTGCAGTAGCATGATTTTAAGACTCGAAACCCGAAAGAAAGAATCATCACAACATCATGACAATGTGTTCGGGGTTCCATCGCCCTCTTTCTGTGGAGCCCTGATATAGACGAACTTCTAGGATGTTTCACTTCTCAAAGCCTATTCAAGGCTTTGTTGAAAACATTGTTATAACACCCAATCGCAAGTTTTAAGAAACCCTTTCAAAAAATTAAGGGGACGGACCATAGCAAGTAAATGATGCTTATCACTAGGACCACTAGATACCAAGCCATATCGGGGTCGAAGGCATCGAAGAGGCTGACTGCTTTGCAAAAGTATATAAGCAAATACATCCCTCACAAGGCCAGGACCCTAAATAAGTTTTGGAGAGAATGCTACATCTAGCCTTTATTTGGCAAGAAGTTTACAAATAGTTGCGAAACAGTTTGCCCACCGACAAAAAACCCACATGGATATTAGATAGGAATTCATAACAATTTTAAAAAAGGGTAAAACCATAATTTTTGGTAGATCCCACTTTAAGAATATATTTTGTTTTTGAAAAAAAAAAAAAACACCTTCCCACTTTAAATAGAGACGACATACATACATGATTTTGATCATTTAAACGGCTGTTAATTCTACTTGCAGGTTCTAAATTCAAATTCCCCAATAGGTAAAAGGCCTTAAACCTTTAGAACAGACCCTGATATTCATATGAGACTACATTTTTGAAGTCGCAGTTGTTCGTCATATGATATGATTTGTTTAATAGCTTGTACCTACATAACAAGTACATGCAATTCGTCAATAAATTCCCGACCCACACTCTCAAGATTCGATTCGCGAAACACTCAACTCCTAACAAATAGCTTTACGCTCTAAATATTTCAGCAAAATACAAAGACAAAAACAATAACAAAAAGTGAGAAACATCGCAAAAGAAAAACGATTAACAAAAAAAAAAACACGAAAAAATAATCAATTTTCACACTTTTGTGAGCTACAAGTATGCTTATACGCTGACCGATAAGGCTTCCCCCAAACAAACAAAAAAAGATACTTTACGTTAAATGTTGAAAGATATTTTGCAAAAGCTAGCGTTCTTTCTTCTAAGGAACAAAAAAAAAAATAATTCCGTTTTGTTTGGATATTGAATTTGATTGCAGATGTAGCTGTCAGATGCATATGTATATACGTAGAAGATACTTTTATGAGCCTAATTCTTGTTTCCTGAAAGCATATAGAAAGTTGTAGTAATTAATACCACTGCACTGCAATCAAGCAAAGCTACACTACATTAGGTTTTTTGACGTTAAACACGAAACATTGTTAATGAGTTCTTGCATCATGATCTTGTAGAACTCAACAGGCAATCAATAATCAACCACTTAATCACTGCGAATTTAATTAGCTTTGCTAGAATAAGCTTTTCTCTATTTTATTCGCACATTTGGACACATTAAGAGGAGAGGGGGGTTTGGGGATTGAAGGAGAGGTAATAGTATCGATTTCAACCACAAAAATAGTTATAAAGTTGTTATTTTATCAAACAGATACCCGACAATATTGGTTGTCAATTCCAAAGTTGAGAATAAAAATATAAACAAACAGAACTATTTTTTTTATATTATATAATATTTCTGATTGATGTTTGGAAAAAAAAAATAATAAAAACCTAGTTAAATTGGAGATGCCGGGGTTTGAACCCGGGACTTCTCACATGCGAAGCGAGCGCTCTACCACTGAGCTACATCCCCCATAAACGTCTTTTCGTTGGTATAATAATTTCCTTATTAATTTTTTAATTTTATTGAAATAGACAATTCCTCAAATGAGGATTGGAGTTACATATATAAATTTGTAGGAGAGTATTGCAGCAACACGTTTCCTGTCATTTCAACGGGACTCGAGACATCACTATACTCAAATGTTGCTGTGAGATCTAGAACATGTTGCATGAGTTCTTTTTGACGCGATATTCACGGTCGCAATGTTAAATGTTGGGTTTGCACTTGCTGTATGAATTCTAGTACAAGTAAAATTTCCTGTCAATGAAGGTTTACAAACCAAACTCATTTTGCTTAAAAATTTGAAATGTGTGAGTGTGAACGAAATAGTTAACTGTTCAGTGTATAATTCCATCAAAAACTATTTTTTACTGGCGTACTTTTTGAAGTGGTAACTTCTTATGGGAGGTTAAACCGTCTGGCTCCCTTTCTCTCACGCATGCGGCAGCAGTAGGCATTCTCCTCCTCTCTCACTTTAACCCACAATTATTACTTCTGCAGAGCGTCCCGAGGCGCACACGTTTTTTTCACTTTCATACATCTGTCGAGATAGCGTGCAAGTCTCAGCTTAAACTTACGAATGCAGCTACTGGCACCTGTAAATTGATTAAAGTGTAAGTCCGCCATACATTTGTTTCAGCTTGACCTCATTTTACAAGTCAGAAAAATGGCGGGCTTACGCATGCATAAATTCACAGTAAAAAAGCAACTTGCAAGAAGTAAGAAGTGTAAACTTATACTAACGCTAAATTTGGAAAAAGGAAAAAAAAACTATTTGATTACAAACTTTAACATCTTTCTTACATTAAATTGAGATACGTGTGTGCAGCCTCACGGTGGAAAAACTTTTATTTTCACGGTTATAGGCGCCAGTGAATTCATGGATGTGTAGACCCACCATACGATTTTTTTTAAGTTTTACTAAAGCTTTGTAAAGTGCAGGCGTATACACACCCATCAACACTCAATATCCAAGTTAGAGTGTTGTGGTACGTATAAAACGTACCGACGGACACACGCACGCGACGCTTGCGAGAGTGGCGAGAGGACAAAGCATGAAAAAAAGAGGAGAACTAACTAGAATATAAAATACTAAGTATTGTATTCTTTATCCTATATACAGGGTGTCCCAAAAGTCAACGTCGAAACGAAAACGGGTGATAGGGTAGGTGGTGACAGTTATCAGAAAAATAATAAAAAAAAATCTTTGCCATGTATTTTGTGAGTTAGAGGCATTCGAAAAAAAATCGAAAAAATGCTCACCCTCTGACGGCCTTTCAAGTGCCGTGATTACAAATCTTAATTTTTCTCAATTTTTTTTCTGTTATGGAACCTCGAATAACCTCGCTAACAATTGCATTAAAAAATTTAAACACACCTGCATCAGTTTTGAAGAAAATGTTTGTCCGTTATTTATGAAATATTCTAAAAAAATGCCTCTAACTCACAAAATACATGGCAAAGATTTTTTTTATTATTTTTCTGATAACTGTCACCACCTACCCTATCACCCGTTTTCGTTTTGACGTTGACTTTTGGGACACCCTGTATGTATATACATATGTATGTATGTAGTTTGTCTCCTTGTCATATGGCGTATTTCCCATTCTTCGAGTTTCAAAACACAATGATCCTAGAGAAGTTTAACTTCGACAAGTTGTAAGGCGAGGACAGCCAAATGCAGGCCTGTGTGAACCTGTGAACACAATATTAATGTCGCCACAGAAGTTTCTGACATAAATATGTTCGAGAAAATGCTCCTGATCTGCCGTAAAAGATTTTCCATACGCATTTTGACAGTTCGTTTACGACGTCGGGAACTTTCCGAAGCTAGACTTTCTTTATGAAAAGTGATTTTTTAAAGAACTTTTTTTCTATTAAACTTAATGATAATATTCGGTCTAAAATTATTCAGAGGTTGAAGGCTAAAACACAAACACGCTTAAGCTTTGTCTTCGTCTACGTTACGATGCACCCGCTTCGAGTTTGCTTTGAATGACATTTCTCATATGACATTTCTGAAATGACAGTTCTGCCATTGGCGGCTGTAATTTTTTCTTGGACCGAGTATTATATTAGAAATTCCCGCTCCGTCACCAAGTCAATGCGTTGTTCTTCGAAACACATTTTCTGTTCAACGAAAATAAAACGATTTCAAAAAAAATTCTGATAATTATTCTATACATATTTCAATAACTTAACTTAAAATTATTATTTCTTGACTTCAGTAAGAATTAAAAACAAATGAATTTTATTTTTTGACTTTATTTACAGCTGTTGAGCGTCAGACAAAGCAAATGTTCGGCAAATTTGAACTAGAGCTTCTGTTTGGAGTCACATTATACGTAACATAGGTAACGTTTTTTCTTTACGATATGGCTGAACTCGTATACGTCAGGCAAAGCCAAAGCTAAAGCGTCTTTGTGTTTCAGGCATGACAGAGCCGCTATTTTTCGAAGCTGACATTTAGTGTACTGATATTGGAAAAAATTACGAAAATCGAATTAATTTTAGTAAAATATGATCTGGTTTTCTAATTCATTAACACCTTCAATTTTCTTCCCTGGAACTGGACAAAATGGAAGTGATTTTTGCATTGAAAAATTAAATTAGTGACTTAGCAACAATTGGTTGACATTCGCCATTAGCGAATAAAATTCTCATATCAAGGCAGGTGCTTCTGTCTCCGTATTGTCAAAGTAAAAAATAACTAATGTGGCATCAGATTATCAAAAGCAGTAACAAATGTTTGATAACCATTTAAATTTGACTTTCCCTAAAGCCTGTTCCTCTACACATCGAAGTAGTTAAGTATCGTTTACGAATTAACAGCAAGGGAACGGGTATTGTGGGTAAGACGTCAAATAAGAAAGAAAAATTTCTTCAATCTGTACATTTAAACAACAAATATTTTGGACCAGCCAAAAAATGTCAAAATGGTTGGTTTTCATAATAGCGTTTTTAATTGGTAATCACAGATTTTGCTCGCCCAATGGTACCTTATCAAAACGACATTGATCTTTTTTTAGTTGTGTGTGTGTCAAAATGACATTTTTTACATTAATTAAACAATATTTGTTATTTTTCGACAATTGAAACACTTTATAATTAAAAAGAATTTTCTTTTAACAAAAATATTGAATTCTCGCAATGGCAAAAACAAAACTTTAAAACCCGCTGTTCGAGAAATGTCAAAAAGTATTGTGGTGAGTGTGCAGTGTACGCGTAGGTATGTGTTAAATCTCGATTGAAAATGAGATTTTTGATTTCGCTCTGAAAGCAAAAAAAAGATTGATCTGTTGACTAAAGGAAAACAAAATTTTGCTCTCAGATCAAAAAAGAATTGATCTCAGAGCAAACAATTTTGCACTGAGACGTGACCATAAGATTTAAAGGTGCCATATTGATATTTTTTGACACTGACAATCTCTGGAAATTGACAATTGTTCTTATGATCGAAAGGGTGGTTTTATTATAAAAATAAAAAATAATGTAAATCACTGAAAGACACTGGATAATATGTACCATCCTCATAGATGTATCTTTATCAATCCAATTTAAGCATAACTTCCTAATAACCAATTTGTGTGTTTCAATCAAACAAAAGTGCACCTTAACCACATAATATAGATACCCATTCGGAATTAATATAACTTTATCTTACCACAACCACAGTGTAAGGCTATTTTATTTGCTCCAAAAGTAATTCAAATGCATTTTTGTTTACAATTTGATATCACCGTGACATTTTGTGTAAACATTATTTAGTTCGTAACCGATAATAAAAATAATAAAAATAATCTTGTTGACCAGCAGTCTCACATTTCCTTTCCTATATTCCGGATAATTCTAGCTCAGCAAAAAAAAATTAAAAAACACTATGTCTTCAATAAAAAATGTAAGCAAATCCCTTTGTGGTATAATATCCCATAGGGTATCTACATATCTATATCTACACAAGTACGAGTATTGTACCTACAAAATTGAGATAATAAATAAAAATAAATAATAATAAACAAAGTAATAAAGATAGTCAAGTCATCGTATAACGTATAGTGTGATGTAAAATCAAATAAAAAAGTCAAAGGAGAACACATTGCATATTGTTCGGTCCGTATATACCGTTGTTACCCATATGCACAGACACAAAGGAGAACAAAGAAAAAATCACAGACTCTAGAGTAAGTCAAAAAGAGGGTGGATGGTGGAGGATGTAGCAGACATCTTTTCTACAGGAAATGCACATAACGCCGCACCGGTAAAAAATTCAAACAAAGGAACCAACACAAACACACACACCAAATTCCGAGCCGAGCCCAACTAAACCCGACCCAAACGAATGAATTAAATTTTATAATATAAAATATAAAAATCTATTTAAAATTTAAAAATTAAAAAAAAAAATATAAAATATATTTACAGGTACTATTTCCTCCTCCATTGAATCGTCATCCATTTTTGTTGATTTTATTAATGAGGAGCTTCCTTGCTTTGCCGATGAGAAGGATGATGTCGCTGCTGCTGCTGCTGCACTTGTGATATTTAATGTTGCAATTGGTATTGCAGCTGCTCGTTGTGCTGATGATTTTATTAAATTTGTTGTTATTGTTGTTGGTGTAGTAAGTGTTGCTATTGTTGTTGGTCGCAAATATTTTTCAATTTTGTTATTATTATTCGTGTTGGTGTTGTTAGTGTTGCCGTTGCTGTTGCCGTTACTGTTACTGTTACCGTTAGCATTAGCGTTGCTGCTGCTGCCACTGCTGCCGCAAAACAGCTCGCTATCCAAGTGTGAATTATTTTTAATAAACATTTATTTATCCAAAATAAAAACCACACCACGATGAAGAAGAAGAATACGAAGAAAAAACCGTTAAAAGTTATCACACACACAAAAAAAAACGTTATAATTTCTTATATCTTTTATTTTTATCACAAAATGGTTTCTTTGAAAGATAAATCGAATCGAAAATTTTATCGATAACACACGCCGATAGAAGAAGAGACACCGATGCGATTTGCCGGTAAGTGAAATCGAAACTGACACTTGAGCTTTGTTTCCTCGAACGATGAAGCCGGCGAGTGCGAGTAAATTTTACACCACGCACACACTTTCCCGATTTGACTCTTTTTTTTTTCTTTTTTTCTTTTTGTAATTAAATGTTTTTTTTTTCTTTTCCTTGCTTTTTTCTTTTCTTTTTTTTTCTGAATGCAACAAAATTTAATCCTTTTGTTCAATTAATTTCTTTTTTCTTGATCTTCTCATTTATTTATTATGTCTCTTGAGTTGTTGTGCCGGTCGTGGTCGTCGCGGTCGGTCGTCCTTCTTAGTTGAACGATGGTGATATTGAAATTGATGGTTGTTCTGTGCTGTTTTCCTGGTTCTGTTCGCCGACTTAGTTGTTGTTATCTGTTGCAGCAATGTGAATGCCCCTTAAGTTGAAGAAGAAGAAAAAAAGATAAAAGAGAAGAAAATTCACTAAATATTCTCTCGAGGTTTGATGATTGATTCGTTTTTTTTTTTATAATTTGCTGTGAGATGATAATGCGATGATGATGATGGTAACGATGTTGATTACTGATGAGGAAGAAGAAGACACACCAAAAAAAAAAAAAAAAAACCACACAAATTACATAAAAGTCCAACAAATTGTCTCGATCGAGTTTAATAAAAGTTATTTACCCCACACGGGGAGGATTGAACTCCTCGCCATTGAAACGAAACAACACACATTCTATAATTTCTCAAACGAGAAAAGTGAATGAACGACGAACGAAAAAGAAAAGTACGGATGAAGATTTTTGCAAAAACGACAAAAAAAAAGCAATCTCCAAAATTAAAAAGAAACAAAAATTCAAATGACAGAGCAGCAGAGAATTATTACGCGAGTAAAAATAAAAATATGCATTTAGTTTCAAGTCGTAATATTGTTATCGACGAAAGTATCTTTTGGCGACAACAACCGAACGAACAACCGGGTAAAAGAACAGAACCTACTCATTCTGTTTGCCTTTGTGCAGTAGTGCAAAAATCTAAAAGATAGATTAGGAGGTAATAATATAGAAAGTGCACTGTGCACCACCACACCACCCTCTTTGGCTCTTTAGATAGGAGTGTACACTTGTCGTTGTTGTCGTCGTTGGAGTCATTGTCGTTGTCGGTAGTTGTCGACTTTAGACGACTAACTGGAGACTTTCTTGTCGTCTCTCACACTAGACATTCGTTCTTTTCATAAGAATATTCGCAATATCACAAGAAGCACAACCAAAGAAACAACTTATAAGTTCTCCATATATATTGAGTTCAATGCCATTTCTGAAGTTTCTTTTATTTTATTTAGTGCTGTGTGTTGTTTTTGTATTTCAAAGTAGGTAGGTACCTAACCTACCAACTAGCTACCAGTACCAGACCAGTCCATAAGATACAGATACCACAGCACAGAGTTAGTTGGAGATGGAGACGTGAGAATTTCGTACCTAAATTTTTTTCCTATTCTATTTCTATTTTTGTTTTTACTTTTTCTATTTTTTTTTTTTTTTTTTTTTTTTGCTGTTGGTTTTTCCTGAGTTCCTTCAGTTGTTGTAAATATAGAGAGATACAAGATACTATATATTAAGAAGCAACCTCTTTGTGAAGTAGGAAATTAAACATAAAGAGCAGACAACAGTGGGTATGATGAAGTAACATTGTGTAATACCCTATTCCTTGTTTTCTTTGAATATGAGTAAAATATTGCGGACAAAGGAATTGTATGACATCACACAAAGAGCAAGGAGTGGTGGAAAATACGTAAGGGTTTAGCAGACACTTGGAAAATTAAGATTTTATATCCTTTTATGGAGTTTGCTTTTGAATGCGGGATTTATTTTCGGTGGTGCCGACATGGAAATGGAGGTTTATATTAATTAAAGGGTTTGATTGTTGATTTGGGAGGAGTAGAAAAAATAAATGAGTGAGTACTCAAGGAGTTTTATTTATACCTTTATCATGTTATAAGAGAAGTATGAGCGTTAAGGAAGTTACACAGGAGATACCAATGGTTTTGAATGTCTGAAAACCGGAGGGGGAGAGAATATCACATTCATGTAGTGCGGCAGAAGAAGGAGACTCTATACTTAAGAATACGTTTGAAATTAGGCTCAAGAGAAAATAGTTTCAGGGGAGGAACGCATCCTTTTTTTTCGCTTGAGCTCTGTTTATAAAAATAAGTTTAAGTTTAATAAGTCAACGGAAATCGGTTCTGCAAAAGGAGTAGTGCGAAATCGTGCCAAAAGACATACAAGAGGCAAGAGCGAGTTTGGACACATTGGCGGAGAGCTCAGACGACGCTGCAAAAGAAGAGCTAATGCAAGCATGTTTTATACAATAAATAAAAATTTTGTAGTTCAACAAAGTAATACCAACTATACAATACAAGCTAACTATCTTGATATGACTGGAACGATAGTCATTCAATCGAAGATCAGTTGCACAGTTATAAGCAGCATTTCTGTATTATCAACTGACACAAGACACCAGTAGATATTCCAGAGGCATGCATATTAATCCCAGACAAGTGCAAAAAGAAGGACCGCTATCATTGTTTCAAAAAAGAAGTGTTCTGGGAATTCCTTAAAGCAGTCCACAACTTCGTTGCCAAAATTGTTAAGACTGTTCAAATGAAACCTCTCCCAGGGACTGGAAGGAAGGAGTTATCGTCAAGCAAGAACTATAACAAATAGCGTGGTATAACCATTTTGTCCGTATTTTAGAAATAAATCCCAACTATCGTTCTAGAGAGGATAGGTATAATCTTAAATCGAAATTACGTCAAGTGCGACTTCGCAGTATTCGATCATGTTTCCATCACATCAACTACTTGTTAATCATCCTCGAACATTCTTCGGAGTTTCAAACCCCGCTCTATCGCATCTGTCAAGATGGCATGCTCGTGATGTTAGCTGGAGATCGCTTGGCTCCAGGGGCATTCCTAAGCAAATTGTTGTTGTAATAAAAGAGTCGCACAACAAAAGACTGATGACTTCATAATCCTCAATGTCGAAGACGCAAGAAAATATGTACCTAAGCAAACTGTTACGTAGGAAACTAAGTCCTAGAATTTGGACTGCTGTGAATGGAGAGAGATGGAAGGATTTGTGTTCCGCCCTATGCTTCTGAAGGAGTTAAAGTCAAAAAGAAAGAAGAAGAAGATTAACGAAAGATTTTGGGAGACCATTTGAGTCTCGTGTGTGTTTCACATGGGCAAGACTGGTATAACTCCGAACTGGTATAACTCCGAACCAGATCTCGAAATAGTTGGTGCATCACCGTGGGTGAACTTCTTAGTGAGTGGTGAGTCTTGGTCATCTCTGGTCCATTTTTAAAGGCACAGAATAATAAATCACTCGAACTCTTGCTGTCACTAGCTGCCACTTGAAGTCTTGAGTGCTTTGGGTTCACCCGTGACAAGATCTAATTTGACCGTGGGACTGTTAAAATATTCTCTGAAATTTGTAATTCTGTATTCCCTGCACGATGGCAATAAAAGAGCTTACAAGTCCAAAAGAGGTTTCCTCATTTTCATTTTTGGCCGTGACCCTTCTGTGGAGTGACCAAAAATAATTTCCAAAACACCGCACCGCCATGAAAAGTATATACATGAATATGAGTATTCCAATGATGAGTAGCGAACCGCTACCTGTCAAAACAGATCAAAGCAATTTGCCCAACAATACTCATTTAAAACCACAGAATTCTTCGTGAACTTAAAACAGTGACTGAAACAAAATCTGGCTACAGTATTAAAATATAAACCTCAATAACATGAATTTACGAACAGACTGTAGGTATTTATTTACTCTGTCTCGAGAATGAAGAAAACTCATAAAGTTTTGGCTCCAGATCACCTGGTTAAAGCTGAAAAGTCTCTCCCTAACCTCACAATCTATGATATAACTAAAGAAGATAGCGCCAGCGCCTTCTAATTCTTATTTTTGTTTCGTTTTGCGCATCTACGTCACGGACACACAAGAAGTTTTCGCCTTCCCGTTTTGATTTTTGTTTTATTTTAAGTTCAGTACGTTACATGTTCGTTGTGCGCTCTACGTCACGGAAGCACAATGGAGTTTGACGTGTTTCATTGTGTCATGCCATACCTTTAGTAGTTGTATCATGCCCACAATCTATACATGTGTTACCTCAGTAAAATATGACAGTGGGAAATTCCAATATTTGGATCCGTTATTCCTTGCCCAATTTGACATTCAACCACAGCAAGACTGTTCTAAAAATTATACCAATCTTAATGTTAATTCCTTGCGTTGGCGCAGATATTCGTTGAAAACGGGAACGATCCTAAGCAAACAGTTATTTTTAAAATAGGAGTTTTTAATAAAACGCCATTTAAAATCAAATTAATTTGTAAAAGGAAATCAATAGGTTGAATGATGGTTTTGTGAATCAGTTAAAAGATTCTTTTGACTTCAAAAGTTTTCTTTATTTGTTAAATGGACCCAATTAAATATATATACTTATTTTATTGAATCAATTCTGATGTAGGAAGTTCATTCATTCATTCATACCTTACTCAGGACGTCAGGAGACCTATGATCTAAAAATAAACTACAAACAATACACACGTTCATCCTACGTCACTTCTTTAGGGTTTTCAATCATTAAAATGTCAAGCTTGATGCCAAAACACAAGTTTGTTCAAGTCAATTAAAATTATTATTATGTTATCCTTTGTTTGGTTGACCTTTTAAAAGACACTTCCCTGTTCTTGCGAACGAGCGAGTTCAAGTCAATGTTGCTTTAATCAAACAGGTTTCCCTTAATATCCCCGGGTTAATATAAACCAACAGTAAATTTAAAGGTAATACAAGTTTATTTATATACACCGTCGTCGTCGTCAATATTAAAATAAAGTGGGCAGTCTACATCTGGTATATTGCGGGCGGGCGGGTAGACTATGTTACAACATGTAATCTACTACAATCTACAACCTACTTACTCTCACTCTAAAATAATTCAAACAAACATGGCAACTCTCTCTGTGTTTCATTAAAAAAAAAAAAAGAAGAAAAACAAAAACATAAAATTAAAATTAAAAATAAAACACAAGTAAGTGCTCACAATTACTGCAAAAAATATTAAGTTAAAGGTACAAGACTACCACATTACAGTAAATACACCAGACCAGAACACACATTACAAAATCCGGGGAGGTGTTGTTTGTTTCCAACATTATTCTCCTCCTTGGTAGCATTCCGTGCTGTCTGTCTCGTCTGTTCATATCATATACCCAAAGTCCCAGACCAACCCCCCGTCCAGGTCCAGCAGCACTCTCGGCCTCGGCTCTCGGCATGAGGTTATGGAATGAGCGAAGCTATTATAGTGTATGAGAGTACTTTGTACTATTTTCAACTTAAGTAGTTTTCTTCAACTTCGTTTGCGTATATATTATATTTATTTGTTGATGATAGTGCATCGGTGTACACCACCAACCAACACTGTTGAAACGACCACCACTGCTGCCAGTGAGTACAATAACAACAACAACAAAAACTCGCTCCAGTAATAGTGCTAGTTTTTATAGTGGTATTATTATACCCCCTTCACAGTTAGGGTGAATTGGTTTTTTTTTTTTTAATTTTTATTAGTTTTTTAAACAAAGACGAATAATGAGCGAGGGAGAGACCTTTATAAAGTATTATATTCTTAGATACAGGATATTCCCTCATTGTCATAAATATAAACAAAGGCTAAGATAAAATGGTGGTTACACAAAAACCAGAAAATAATTAGGATCGAAGTCGGTGTACCTCAGGGAAGCGTCATAAGGCCTTTGCTATTAAGAATACTTTTTAAACATCTATATCTACATAAAGGATAAGTGACAGAACTTCGAAATGCTGACTTCGGGAGCCATTATACGTAAACAAGGATTCTGAATCTTTGCAACGAGCACTTGACATATGAGTGGATAGATTTGTTGACGGGCAATAGGCACCATATTTGTCCAAAATGCAGCGACACAAGCATTTTCTTTGTCTGAGACAAAAAAATTCTTCAAACTGGAAAGATTTTCTGACACCAAACAGGCAAGCCACTTGTAGTTACTTTTGTTTAATGAAAAAAAAAACAGAACAAATGATTGAAAAGGTTGTTTGAACTAGAAAGAGACAGCTTGTTATTGACAACTCCGATTGGGTGGTAAAATTACTGAACATTTTCTAGCTAGGCAATTTTCATTTGTCTATTAAACTTTTTTTAAACTAATTTCAGTTTGGGCGTTTTCCTTTTAGGAAAGTGTCCAAGTCCAGTGATTGATTGCATTCAAATTATTACAAATTGCAAATCATTTATCACGTACTTGGAGTACCACCTTAAAACTAGATGCAGAAAATATTGTACTAAACTGTTTTGGAAAAGTTCATGGAACACAAAGTTTAATGTTAGGTTATCAACCACTTACTGGAAACAAAACTTTTGGTCATTCTTCTAGAACTGGCTGTCAATTGGTACTAAAGTTAATTGTGACAGAGAAAGGATTGTTTGTTTTGTAATAGGTTTAGATTCTTTTATATTTGTCTCAACAAAATGTTGTTGCCCAAAATGAAAGTTTCATGACTGTTAAACTGTTACCGACATTTTCAGAACGCAACCGATGAACGGGCCTTAATTATTTGACATTTTTACGCAGGTTTTTGAAGTGAAACTTGTAAGTTAATTCGATAACCGATATAATCGATTGATTGGAATTTTAAAGGCGAGTCACGTTGAGCAACATTTCGTTACATAGAAGAGAGGAAAGAAATAGGAAAAAGAAAAAAAAAGAGAACTACACATTCCTGTCCGCTGTGCGCGCCATTTTTTTTCACATTTTATACCAAAAACTTAGTTCATAAGTACACAAGAATTAGAATTGTAATTTTTAATTTTTGGTTAAACCAGGCAACGAAGGAAAAATTAAAGAAGATAATTACGTACCTATAACCAATTTTGATACAGCCGTAGAGAAGAGGTTCAAAGGTCCCCCTTTTCAGTTTTTCATCAATAACTTGATATCCACCAGCCTCTAACAAAAAAAAATGCTCTTTGCTAATTTTAGTCGTAGTGGTATTCAGTGTTGCTAGTTTGACCGGTTTTTTACTCAAATTCGATCAACATCAGTCTGTTACTTTTTTCCGACAGCTTTCAAAAATACGATGGAGTAGATTTTTTAGAAGAAATATTTGAAGACAGTCCGTTGTTTTAAAACCTTAAAAATCTATTACCTGCTGTGAAGACAAAATATTATGTCTACAGCAGAAATGTGTCCAACTGCGCCGCACACAATGGAGTCAGAGCCGCGTCCAGTCGTAGGACCTGTCAAAATTTTGAATTCACACAAGTTTAATCATTCGAATACAATGGCATTCAGCAAGTCAGTGATTTACTTTTAATATTTCGTGCAACATTTTCGACATTTCACAAAAACAAATCGAAAGCATCGAAACATATATTTCATTTTGTGAAATTTGGTTAATCACATATTTGACATATCTTACGGGCGCTTTACTCCGATTTTCAAATTGAAGGTTTTTTTGAATGACATACATATGTATATGTATGTAGGTACATTTTTGCATTGCGTTCATGAAACTAAACGGCTTTCGGGAGTAAAGATATTTAAAAATTATGGGTTGTGAAGGTACTTCTGAGGACACCAAGGAAGAGCAAACAGATGGTCCTTGTGAACATAATTGGAGGGTGGAGGGAAAGCTTTTCCATGCAAATTTTGACAGTGGCTTCCAATGTTGTAAGCTGTTCGACGAATACAACGATTTCTGTGCATACCCGAATTGGTTTTTTTTTTCGTTTACATACTTGACCTTTCAATTTAACTCAAGCGAGAAGTGCGAAATTGGATCAGAAAATAAAATCTGTCAGTGTTTGGTCTGTTCTAATACAGTAAGTACAAGAACCTGTAGTCTTAACAGATGGGCGGATTTTTGTATACCACTTTGACAAGTATTGATTTCGTGCAGGAAATCAGTCAAGGTTTTAATCAAACATGACATTACGAGGATACGACTTTTTTCAAATAACCATACTTTGGAAAAACTATAAGAAGCCATTGTATTTATAATCTATAGGCCTATGGACGAAGTTAACAAACACTTGATTGGTGACTTAAGAGTGGTTTTTATCTAGATTACCATGAGAAGCAACAACAACAATTAAAATGGTGGAACGAAAAAAAATTGTTAATATTACTTCCCATTTTAATCTAGACAAAAACCTCTAGAATCAAGAGCTTAGATTTCCGTCGATAGATGGCGCACCTCAAGTGGTAATACTATAGGTAGTGTATATATACAATAAATAAGACAACTAGCGCCACCATTGACGAAGTTCAGAACTGAAAAAAACATGTTCCATGAAATAACTATACAAATGTATACCTATACAATGAAGAAGCCATTGGCAATTTTGTCGTAGGTTTCTTTATAAATAGTAGCTCCCACAGTCCCACATAATGAGCCACTCAGTTAGCCAACATTATTTAATTTTTTTCTAATTTGCTCAAAATCTGCTCTAACGATTTTGATTTTGACTGTACATGACATGATGTATACTCAGAGTACTTTTAAGAAAGCTGCGATTTTATTTTTGGTCTAAGACTGCAAATAACGGAAATCTGGCTTACACTGTTTAATTTAAGTTTCAAAGAGGGCATTGCAATCTTCAAGATCAAAATTTTCTAAACGGTAAGTTTTGTATAACAGTATAACAGGTGACACAGTTAAGCGGCATATACACTGGTCAAAATCTCATCAAGCATGTGAGAGTGTGTGCAATACGTATACGTTGAATGCTTGAAGAAAAATCAAACATTTTTGATTTTTCATCAATCATGACGCACACACTCTCACATGCTTGATGAGATTTTTACCAGTGTATATGACGCTTTAAAGCCAAAATATTCAAGGTTTTGTGTGTTTCTTCAAATATGACTGTGGAAGGTGGAATGGGCCTGGTTTACGCCCACTTTTAAAATATTCTTTAGAAAAGTTTTGTATATAAGGTTTTCCAATACGCCCACGTTTTAGGGCGTGATATTTGTAAAATACCTTTATTCAGTTAAATTTAAACAAAATAAAATGCACGACTGGGTCGCACGTACTTGCTCTGTGGGTGCAATAGTACATACGACGAAAACAAACTTTTCGATCAATAACAACAACTCATTTTTGAAAAATTTGGTAAAAACTAAAAAAAATTGGCTAAAACTGGAAGACTCGATATACTTTAGATGTCGTCTTTTAGGTGAAATAAAATTTCCGCTTATGGCCAAATTAATAAAACTGTAAAACTAAAAATGCAGCTTTCTTTGAAGTAACATACAAAGTTTCATAAAAATCGGGGGAGCCTTTTTTGAGCAAATTAGAAAAAACGAAAAAATTGATCAAAATCTAATGGCTCTTTGTATAGGAGCCACCATTTAAAAAAAGAAAATGAAAAAAAATCAATGCCATCTGAAAGGAAGCTGAAAGAAACTATACCAAACAAAGTTTGAGTGAATTCGATGCAACCGTTGACAACTTATGGCCATTTAAAAAAAGCCGTTAAGAGCAGATCTCCGTTATTTGCATTTTTAGCCAAAAACTGAAAACGCAGTTCTCTTAAAAACACTAAAAGAATATTACACACAAAGTTTAATCAAAATGGTTAGAGCCATTTTCGAGCAAATTAGAAAAAACTAGAAAATGTTGGCTAAAACTTATAGGTTCGTTGTATGGAAGCCACCGTTTAGAAAGGCTTCAGTGAAAAATTTACAAAGCCATCCTATAGAAAACTATAAAAAACTATGTCAAACGAAATTTGAGTCGATTCAATCAAGCCGTTGTGAACTTATGGCTATATGAAAAAAGCCGTTAAAACCTGATTTTCGTTAGGACTATTTGAGCCAAAAACGAAAAACGCAATTTTGTTAGAAATGCTTAAAGTAAGCTAAATTTTAAGTTTAATCAAAATCGTTAGAGCCGTTTTCGAGAAAATTCAAATTGAATAAAACCGTTAATTGAAAGGTACCAGTTTGAGCCGGGCTACTATATACCAAGTTTGAAGAAAATCCGTCAAGCGGTTTAGGCTGTAGAATGACGTGAAAAAGCGCACATCCGCACAGACGCACAGACAGACCGACGGACGGTATGGCGAAAACCACTTTTTTGGGCTTCTCTATCATCGTAATGTCATGTTTGATTAAAACCTCGTCTGCACGAAACCAATACTTGCCCTATTGAGCATAGTTAGTAGTAGTTAGTTAAGTGTAGTTCGAGAATTGTTAAGATGCACTCGCTATCGCCACTCGCATCAAAATTTAATTTTTTTTAAATTCAAACTATGTATGTGTTTTTGTGTTCTTAGAACAAGCTACATGGTTAAAATTGTATGAAAAACGGATAAATATAATAGTTTTTTTTTTATTTTCTCCTGCCTATTAAATTTGTTTATTTCTGGCAGTCTCCATGTTTTTATACACACAAAGAAAAAAATTAAGGCCACAAAGAATAAATTTAAAAAATTTGTCTTGCATTTTCAATGAACCACGAACTGCGAAAATTCTATTCAAAAACCTTTTTCTCGTGAAAAAAAAAATATAATAAAAATTTAAGATATTAATAACACACCCACTGAGGATGAACATTTTGCAAAAAAAATTTGTACCTACTGAATAGTTCGTCACAAAGGAACTCATGCTGGAAGAAGGGTACCTTACCTACCTACTCAACAGTTCGTTGAAAATGTACTGTAGCTCTGATTTATGTTTTTTTTTTTAATTTCCAAACCTTAAACCTGCTCTTTTACTTGACTCTTGCTTGTAAAGATACAAATTAAAATTAAAAACAATCAAACTCTCTACAAAAAGCATTCTTTTGGACCTAAGAAAATATTACCCAAATGGCAACACTTAACCAAAATACAAAACAAACACACTCAATGCATTCACCTCACAGCTGGTTTGGCTTTCTCCTGACGAATATTTTTCAGCACTGTTTCCTTGTTTCTTGGTGTTCTGTGTTTTTCACAAAAAAAAATGCACTTTAATGTAGAGCTATACTTGACTACGTCGTGTAATACCATACAAAACAACACAACCTACTTCGTGTTCTATTTCTGTCTATCAAAGAACAGTAGAGTCTGTTTAAATCAGTAACACATACATATGTATATAGGTATATAATATATACATTTTCCAAAACAATAAATTTCAGAATGCATTCTGAACAAATATGTGTAGCTACATATTTTTGAAGTGTTTTTTTAACATTTTTGTAGGTTTATTTTTAAACAGAAATTATTTTTGACAATAATAATTAAGACACGATGTTTTTTTTTTGTGGAATAATGTATGTGTCTGTGGTGGTCGTACCTACATAAAATGTATTCCCTTGTAGTATTTTGTCCATGACCTAATTTTCTAAGCTCTTGGAGAGCATGCATTCACAGATTTCCTCCCAAACAATTAATTTCAATAAAATCCAAACAAAGGAATCCTCGTTAATCAAGCGAAACTAATTTGAAGTTGTTTTTTTTTTCCTTTGAAAAGAAAACAACACAAGGATTTCCAGTTCCAGATAATATGAAGCTTAATGCAATCTTCCACCAAGTGCATGGAACTGGAATTCCTCAAAACCATTATTTCATTTGTATCTTTCATAAATTCATAAATGTTTTGTTTGTGTTGTTAAAAAAAAAATGGCACTTGGAAATAAAAATATGTTGTTTTTTTTTTTTAATAGGAAATATTGGTCTCACTTTTGTGTTGTGCTTCTTCCAAGTCATGTTTTGCTTGCTTAAGGATACACACGAATGGTGGCTTTGGACACGAACCCACAAATAGGAACGTTGGCAGTTAAGCAGGTAGGAAGGTAGGAAGGTATGTTCTTATTTTATTTTCTGCGTAATAACACCAAAACAAAATTTGTTTTCGTTTATTTTGTTTAATTTTTTTTTCTTCGTTTTTTTTTTTTTTTTTTTTTGAGAAAAGCTATAAATATATTAGCAACCGAAATGTTATTTGTTTTTTTTTGTTTAAAAATGTAGCTTTATTTTGAGATCTGCGATGCGTTCATATCTCGCGAAACGTTGAACTTTAGTAACTTCGCACTTGGTTTGGTTATTTTTTTTTTTTTTGTCTTCTCTCAAACAAAGCACGGAACAAAAAATTTTAACAGCTGATTGGGATGGTTATTAGCGTAGTTCTGTTTCTGGTTATCTGTTTCTGTTTCTGGTGGTGTCGTTGTCGTTGACGCTGTGACTGTGTGAAGGAAGAACGATGAACGGGTAATGGAACTGCGAGATATCAAAACAATAAAATGGAAAAAAGAAACGCATTTGTGTTTGGATTTGGAGAAGCCCGAGACCGAGACGAGACTCTGCGAGCGATAATGGCACGAATACGAATACAAACGGATAGATGGATGGAGTGCCAGTGGAGCTGTAGAGGTACATTCTACACAAAGAATCAACAACAGAGCCAGAGCCAGAGCCATACAGTGCGCAACAGAACTTCTCTTTCTTCCAAATCATCCCTGCCTCAACCCTTGCCACCCTCAAGCTTCAGGAGAAGGGACAAGTTTTTTCCTTATCTTGCTCGCTTTGCCAGTTTTTTTAGACTTCATTTGGAAATATCTAAGAGCTTAACTTAGTTGAAGAGAACACAGCTCCAAATTATTCTAAACGACTGTTTTTCTGTCTTTTTGAATGGCATTTGTGTGAATGAGTGTGAGATTTACAATAACAACAAAAAAGGGGAGCTTTTGCAAAGAGAATTCCTATTTCGTCGTCATTCGTCACCAGTGGCGCTGGCGGTCCGGTCACCCTCACCATCACCAAGTTCTTTGCTCTCTTTGGATTTTTATTGCCTGGAGATCTAGATAGGGGGCAAAGTATTTTGCTCCAAGATTATACAAAGTGCAATGAGTGCAAGGTAATATGACATTTTGTTAGATATTTCTGCTAGGTATAATTTTGTGAATTGGGAGCAGGCGGTAACGATCAGTGTTGCTGTTGCAGTTTTCTTAAATGATATGATGGGTACTAGGTGGCGCAAAAGTATAAATATGGGGAAATGTTAAAATGTTTGCAAATATGTAGTGTCAGATGTCATTTTTAATTTGACATTTGTGAAGTAAACATTATACAAAATGAACGTCAGCAAGACATGATACATGAATCGGTTTACTCCTAAACAGCGTAGAATAATTAGCTTGGTTCGTTTTTTGTGCCAAAAAATTAAAACTGTCAACATTTCTGAAATGAGAGAAAAATCTTTCACACTTACCGAAAAGTAGGTATATATGCAAACATTTCTTGTGTACCTACATCTTTGAGAAACGTCAAATTCGAATGTTTGATTGGTAAGCAATTCAAGGTTAAGCAGCGTTCACACGCAGACAAGACATTGGGACAATACTCAATTATCTTGTCCGATCTTCTTGAACGGGGTTGGACAAGACAATGCCAGCCAGTCGATATTGTCCTGAGAGATAGCTCGTTAGGCTAGCTCGGAAAACAATATGATGACAATTACTTTCCTGAAAACAGTTGTTCACATGGAACAATGATTGTCTTGCCTCATTGTCTTGGCCTCTTTGTCCCATGTGAACCCCGCTTAAGAATCATCTGCAACAACAATCTTTACGTGATTCGCTTTCGATAGAGTTCAAGTTTTTACCAGATGAAATTTCACTGGGTCTAATGTGCACTGGGTCAACACTTGAATATAAATGCTCGAAAGAATAATACAGCTGTTATTTTCTTTGTTCATCTCTCAGTACACGAACGTTTATCGTGCTAATGAAATCGAATATAAACTGTTTGATTTTGGTACGCGCTCGAACAAAGTTTTTATTCAAGTGAACTTCTTTAATATCGGGGTGATTTGAAACGGAAATGCGCCATGACACTTTTAAGCAAATAAATCAAACAAATTAATAGGTCTGTTTGTTTACCTCCGAAAACAGCCAATTTCTGCCGAATCCTGTTCGATAACTCACAAATTCGGTATAGTGAGAGAGAGAAGAGAGCGCTCACGAGAGAGAAAAACATTTCCCCTTCCTGCCGATTTTAGCCCAAGAAATTTCTTCGGATAGAAATGTGAGTTCTGTCAAAACTAGAATTTGACAATTAAAAAAAAAAAAAAAATTTATCATTTGCGGTTTTGCGTTTCATCACGTGGTTTTTGCGTCCTGTGTGTATTTAATTGAAATTTATATTGTTTTATTCATTTTTCAAATTTAAAATTCGGAAAATCACAACGAAAAACCAAGTTAAATATTTATTTTTTCTTGACGTTTTAATTTTTTGATGTTGAACACAATTTTTGTGTTCAACCCGTTCGTTTACTTTTTCACAAATTTTCTCTCATTGAGAGAATTTGACAGAATTTCATCCCCACTCTACAATATTTGACAGGCTTCCCATTTTAGCCCACAACAGTAAACAAACGAACCTAATACATATATCGCAACAAGCCGGAGAGAACGAATGAAAATAAAAATCATGACACAGTAGTTGTGTTTTTTAACTGTTGTGGGCTAAAATGGGAAGACTGTCAAATATTGAGGAGTGGGGATGAAATTCTCTCAAATTCTCTCAATGAGAGAAAATTTGTGAAAAAGTAAACGAACGGGTTGAACACAAAAATTGTGTTCAACGTCAAAAAATTAAAACGTCAAGAAAAAATAAATATTTAACTCGGTTTTTTGTCGTGATTTTCCGAATTTTAAATTTGAAAAATGAATAAAACGATATAAATTTCAATTAAATACACACAGGACGCAAAAACCACGAAAATGAAATGAAATGATAAATAATTTTTTTGTTTTAATTGTCAAATTTGACTTTTGACGTTGTTCACAATTTCTGCCCAAAGAAATTTCTTGGGCTAAAATCGGCAGGAAGGGGAAATGTCTTACTCTCTCGTGAGCTCTCTCTTCTGCCGAAAACTACCGAATTTGTGTGTAAATAAACAAGATTTGGCAGAAATTGGCAGAAATTCGTAGAAATTGGCTGTTTTCGAGAGATAAAAAACAGAACTAGTATTTTATATTTTAGCTCACATTTTCTCTCATACTAATACGTAACCTCTCGCTCTAGCTCTATTAAGCATTGTACATTATGTCAAGCTAAAGCGAGTGAGCAGGCGCGTTGATACGAGTAAGTTAGTAGGTAGGTATGTTTGTTAATATATGTACATACGTGATTTACATGCTAACAGGAGCAGCTTTAGAAAAAGATTTGAATAAGCTTAGTTCAAAAAGAATACAAAATGCAAACAAATGAATAAGAAAAGTAGTATGCTTAACGGAAATTCTCATTCAAAAAATTATTTAAATTCTTAAAAAGAGTCCTCAAAAAATACCTACAATTTTGGTCAGAAATGGCTGTCTTTTTGGAAAGTTGGTTGTCTCCATTTATTTTGGGGCAAACAAAGACACAAATGACCTATTCATTCCAGGTAGGTATATAGATACCTTTTTACTTGCGATTATAGGTACTATAAGGCAAGTTATGGATTCGTGCAGAAAAAAAAATTTGAGATAACAATCACACATGACATTACGATGATGGAGAAGTCGAAAAAAGTGGGTCTGGGAATTCCGTCCGTCTGTCTGTCTGTCTGTCTGTCTGTCTGTCTGTCTGTCTGTTCGCGCCTCTGGAGGCTGAACGGGTGGGCCGATTTGCTTCAAATTTGGTATTTAGGATTTATTTGGCCGTCCCTCGGAACGTATTTTTTATTTTTGTTCTAGGTCCAAAAATAAAGGCACCTGCCATACAATCTTGAAGACAAAAATTGGTTTTTTCAAAAACGGCTCTAACGATTTTGATAAAACTTTCAGAATGCTATTTTTGCAAGAAAATCTATCTTTTGGTTCAAAATTTTGTTTCAAAATTTGTCTAATAACGGTACCTCTCATAGAACCAATATTTTCAAATCAAATTTTCTCGTAAACTATACATTCGAATTCAATAAAATTTCGGCCACAGGAAGTCATTCATAATTTTATTAATATGGCATTTCAAAATTTTCAAAAACTTTTTTTTTTGATTTTTTATAATTTTTTCAAAAAAATTTTTGGTTTTCGAAATATGTTGGAAACGGGTATATTGATTTTTTTTTAAATTATTTTTCACATGTAAACTACAGATTTCCATATATTTGCATACTCAAATAAAATTCAAAATATTTTTTGAAAAAGTTTTTCAAAAATAACCTTTTAAAAAAAAAACTGGTCCAACGATTTTCAATATTTTTTTTTCCTAGATTGCCGTATAGCTTTGAAATTTTATTGCATACTTAGTTTTTCCGAGAAAACTCTTAAACTAATTTAAAAAATAAAAGAATTTTCGAAATTATTTAATTTTTTTTTAATATCCATATATGCAGCCACTACGCAATTGCTTATCATAAGAGCAAGTACGTGCGACCCAGTCGTGCATTTTATTTAATAATGCACTCGCAATCTAATGATGTACCTATTAACATGTGCGAGCGAGGAGAGAAGGAATAAAAAGATAGAAAACAATTTTCGGTGGTAGGTACAGTGGATTGAGATTTAGTGTGGTAAACTTTTTAATTTTACGATGTCGTAAAGCTTAAGACTTTACATGAATACCGTTCTTGTAATCATAACTAGGTAGATGTCAAAACAGTCCTTGTTTTAACATACGTTTACGATTAGAGCTTCCATATTAATGTGACCGTGGACTTCTGCGGTCAAAATAATAGTAGTGTAATACATACTGCATATAGTGAGACATAGAAAAATTGAAAAAAATACCTATATGCTTTGGTTTTTTGGACTACGAGCCGCCAGATCATTATTACGTTAGCGCCTGCGAACCTACATATTTAATTCAGCTTTTAATTCTGCGGCCGTTGCAAATAGGTTTCGCCTTGAATATCTATCCACCTTCTTGACTGATCTGGTAGACATCACAGGTTTCCATCCGTGTTTCAGAACGGCAAACAAACTGAATTGCATTGTGCTTTGTGGACCATCATAGGTGAGCAACCAACTAGATTCTGCACTTGAACGTAGCTTTTTTCCTCCCGAAGTCAATTTTTTAATAAGAGTACGCTGCCTTCAAATTATAAATTATCAACAAAAGAGAACAAATATATAACAAACTACGAAAATAAGACAATTTTACAATATTTGGTAGTAGGTAGCACTACTATTATTATTCTACATATTAAATTCGTCTGCCACCTGTCATCTTTCAACTGTTATCTGCCATGTCATATGGCATCTGTCACCTGGCATCTATCATCAGTATAATGTCATTTGTCATATGTCATTTGCCAGCTGACATCTAACTTCCAAAACCTTTAAACGACGTAGGTTTAACCCTCTGACCAATTAGCCATTAGTGTATTCAAATTCATGACAAGTGAAAACTGTTGACTGGGGATCACAATACCTACAGAAATTACAATCACTTGCCACAGTTTTCTTTCATTTCTGCTCCACTGGCTGAGTGCTCCATAATGATCAGTTGGTGTGTCGGTATTTAGGAACAAAACAGGTACCTCTACCTATCTGCTTACTCTCATCACGACAGGTAACAGAAAGATATTGACAGTATAGGTACTTAGACCAAAAAAGAAAAACAAGTTACAGTTACAGCTTCATTTGAAAAATCTAAACAAAACATTCTCCTTAAAGAAGAGTATGACTAGACTACTCTCGAATCTCAATTCTCGACACGAAAGAGAGACACTTTTTCATCCGCTTTAAAAGCTCTTTCTTTTGAAACAAAACAAAAACAGAGAAAAAACATTAACACGCACGCACACAATCATCCCACTCGAGAAATAACGGAATAAAGCAAAACAACCGATAACATGAAATAAAATACAAAAAAAAAGTAATGTGTTTTTGTTTTGAAAAATTTTGTCAATGTGAATATTATTTACACCCACCCACCCCCCCCTTTCTGTGAGCTTTGACATGTCCGTCACATTCTCTTACAAAATAATCTCCCAAACCCAAACCCGAACCCAACAACCCCCTTCTCATTCCTAACAAAAATATTTTACCCTTTTTCTATCAACAATTTTCTTGTTGTTTTTGTTTTTATTGTATAGGTTATAATAATTTATTTTTATTACTTTTTTTTCTTCTCGGTGCTTGCTGCTGCTTGCTGCACTAATGGAATCGGAATGGTTGCACTTTCACACACAAAATATCGACTCATTCTCTCGATGAAGCGATAAAAGCAATGAATTTAATGATTATTTAATGCAGAGAGCAATGTGAAATATTAATTTTATTCGCTTAAAAAAAAGAAAATACAACAGAGAAAGGAATAAAAAAAAAAAACTTACATCATATCGATTTCGTCCTGAATTTGTCATTTCCACCGATTTGAAGTGTTGGAAAACAAAGAAGAACACTTTTCTTCACTACGCTTCGCGTCCGCGACCGATGCCTGTCCAATCCTTGTTGTTGGCTGCTGCTGCTACTTCTGCTGGGCTGGCCTTTAACTTTACCGTTGTCGGTTCGGTTCTCGGTTGTCGTCGTTGTCTTATTGACAAAACACCGTTGTCACATAGATAAGGATGAATTTTTCATTAAAACATTTATCCATACACTACCTACACACAATTCACAATAGGGACGACGACACACCAAAAGCAAATGAAATGAAAAAACACAAATTTCAAACTAAAAATATATAAATTATTTATTTATTTGGTTTGCTCTTGCGAATTTTTTCAATGACATTAAATTAAAAATATAAAATTTGAATCTTTCGCCTTTTCTTCGTCTCTGACTGCACTTCACTAAATTATTATTTTGTAGGCGATTTATCTAATTTTTTTTCTCATTATTATTGCACTTTGATTGGTTTATTTTTTCTTCTTTTTTTCACTTCACTTGACTTCTATCGGGGGGATTGCAAATTGCAAATTATTGCTGTTTTTTTTTTACTTTTGCATTGGCAAATATATTATCTTTTTTTTCTTTCTTTTCTTTAAATTCTTATTTTGTTTCTTTGCACAGAGAGGAGAATCAAAACGAGTTATGGTGGTAGAAACCAGAAATGTTGAATTTCAATATTTTCGTTCTATCATCGCGAGTTTTAAGATTTTTGGGCTTGTGTTTAGAATTTGAAAAACTCAATCTTTTTTTTAGAAGGTTTAATTATTTTTTTTTTTTGTATGTGGTATGTGGCTGCTGCAAGAAGATTTTTTTCCGCACGACGGAACGGTCGAACGTCTGTCTGTGTTTTTCTTTTTCTTGGTTTCAGAGTTTTCGTTTCAGCAATCTATTTGTTGTTGTGGTCTGTTGAGTGGGCGATGAATTCATCATTGCAAGGGTTCATCAACGCATGCACTTTATTGCGGTTCATTTTTCGATGAACAGGGCCGTGATGAGGTCTTGGTTGGTGAAGATGAATTTAAAAATATTTGGTTGATCCAAAGCCGTGTAAAATCAACTGATTAGTTAAGCTATTTTGAAAGGAGGAATAACTACACTTTCTAAATCTTCAGCAACAGTATAGCAGGAGACATACATCGGTTATTAAATATCAGAACAATCAACAATCCAATTTTAAATAAAAAATCTTTTTTCTTCCCTTTTTGAGTGTTTAATACAGGGACCGACATCTTGAAATAGTAAATTGACATTTGCCTTGAACTTTTGAGCAGCCTATGTACCTCACAGCAAACACATTAATAGATATCTGACAATTGATTAATCTTCTTGCCAGCAGCTGGCATGTGTGGCAGCCTGGTTGTAAGATAACTACGGCTAAAAATATAAAGTCAAACTATTTGGAAATTGTTATTTTCATTTGTGGCTAAATATGATAATTCAACAAAGAGTCCATTTTTAAATAATAACGGCATTTTTTACTGATTCACTAGTCTACCAACTATTCGCTGTTGCCTGCCACTGAAGGGTCCCACACAGCGCAGTAGTGGCAGTGCAGTTCCACGAAGTGCAGTTTTGTCCAGTACGGTATTGTCTTTATTTTAATACTAGCCTTTACCATCGGCTTCATTTGCGTTTCAGCTGATCTAGAAGTAACCTGTAGCCTTAGGAGTCGTCTCTTGTAATCTAGCTATTTTTATAGCCCGAGCTTTATTATTCCATACATTTTATCGAGATAAAAAGTAGTCTTTATGCTTTTCCAGACTATAATCTATCTCTGTGCCAAATTTCATCCAGATCCGTTCGGCTGTTCTGGCGTTATTGAGCAACAAACATCGAAACTTTCACATTTATTGTACACTCACTCTTTACTTTCACAACTCAAATAGGTAATTAATAAAACTTATATTCTTTACTTTTAATAGGTATTTTAGTTAATATTTATTTCATCCGTATCGTCGTGTATTCTAGAAGCGTCGCAAACGAATGAATCTTGCACACGAAACGTTCACTTAACACAGACTAAAGCGAGCGAGTAGTATGTTAGTATGATGCTTACTTGTTTTTTCTAGTGATTGAAAAAACGGGATCATCACGCACCATACATGTCATTTCAACGATTATCTCATTCCTTGCTCCATTCTAAATTCTAAATATCTTCAAACACGCATGTACTGAAATACTAAAGCACAAAAGTGGACTCTACTCTAACTTGATAGACGATATGATTCATAATGTTTTTAACTTTTGATCCAAGCTTCAACCACAGACCAATACAGACCGCCCGCCAACTCGTACTCCTCTTGCCTGAAAAACCCTCGAAATATCCAACCATCCCTGTGTGCGCCATTTATTTTTTTTTGTGTGTTTACTGCTTCCATTTAAAAAGCAAGGGAGAGCGTCGCACTCTCAAAATAAATGGCATATCAGCTGATTTTCAGCTTGTAGGAAAATGAGAGAGACCATACAGTGAGTTGGCGGTCTGTATCTTTGTCAACCACCCTCATAATTAAAATAGGCTAACATTTCCATACTATCTATTGTGCACTTAGCTTAATATTAAAAATTTTCTGACAGATACATAACAACCCTGTCTTTTCATTACTATTTCGATTCGAAAGCTCTTTTCGAAAATTCATCTGATGTGGATTTTTTTTGGGAAAAGGAAATTTGATCAAAAATTTGATCAAATTTGCTGTCCAATAAAACGGCAGTTAGCTAAGATAAGTTTTTGTTATTGTGTGTGTGTTTCTTTTGACGTTCTTAATTTGAGGCGTGTATAACCATACGACAATGTCTAACGAGATTGATTTTTCTGTCATGTTATCTTCGTTGGAATAATCTTTAAGCAATTTTTTTTTTTAGATTTTCGTGTAATATATTTCGACATTAATATAATAATGTAGCTGCAATTAATTTTTTCATAAGTTAAAATGTACTTCAATGTCTTTTTAATGTTTTTTAAGTCGGAAAGTTTTGTTCGCAGTTGAGTCATAATTTAATATTGATTAAATAAAGTTCACCGGCTGAACACACCCAACCAAGCAAATGTCAGATTTTTACACACAAGCACGAGGGAATGCAAACAATTTGTAAACGGAATTTCGATTCGGGTGGACATTATTTAATTTTAGTTCTGCCGCAAAGTAGATAGTTTATTTAAATGGCCTCCCAAACCCTTAAATATGTCTACATATATATAAAATAACAACTACCTAGGATTCGTTAAAGGATGCATTAAAATCACTTCGTCATGAACATTTTCAGAGTAATAAACAAAAGTTTACAAATGACTCGTTGTATGGGAGAAGTGTTCCCGGAAAAATGAAAAGCCATCGAATAGAAAGCTATAAAAAACCATACCTAACAAATCTTTAGTGAATTCGACACAACCGTTGCCAACTTATGGAACAGCTATGTTATGAAGTAGGAATAAAATCCGGGCTCAATCACTGCATCCTTTTCAAAGCGATTCAATTCATTATACACTCTGTTCATTTTAATTTTGCAAGTTCATAGTTCATACCTATTTATTTTTAAATTGTCAATTAATTTTCACTTCAACCGTTTGTATTTATTTGTTATTATTTTAAAACTTTGATCACTTATCTAAAAAGAATTCTTTTTCCACAATTAAATTCACAGAATGCTAAAAAAATAAACAACAAAATTTGAGGTTTGAGAAATGTCAAATTATTGTAGTGTGCGTGCAAATGTGTGTTAAATCTCAATTTAAAATGAGATTTCATTTGGGAGGTATGATTTGATCAAACACCACAAAAAGATATGATCATTGCCCAAAAGAAAAACACTTTTTGATGTTTGATCATATTTCACACGAAAAAGATTTGATCAAGCGACCCAAAAAAAAATCACATGACTTGCCCAAAATAAAATCAAAAATGATGAACGCAGTGAACTCTTTTGTATAAGTTCAGCGACCATCGACATCGACGAAGATCTTTTTCTTTTTTCTTTTAAAATTCCATCAAAAAATCACTCGATTCATATCAAACTAAAATGGTAATTATTACTTAACATTAAGACAATCTATAAAGAAAGTAAATTTATTTATAAATCGTGTATCTTTTGTATTGCAGGGCAACTACACAGAGGATCAACTTGCAGGTAAAGCAAAAATCATCTTTTTTTATCTTCTAACTTCCTAATGTGTTTTTTGTGATATCATAAGTTTAACGTAAATAATTCAGAAAAGAAAAAGTAATTTCATATGCTTCCACACCCATTAATCCAATAATAACTGCCAAAAACTTAAATCTTATCGTTGTCTGAGCTGAGATGAGTCACTCTGCAAACACGTCGTCGTCGTCGTCGTCGTCGGTAGGTCGTTTTCGATGACTCCACTCTCACCGTTTCCGTTGTCTTCGTCGCTTCCACTTCTCGAGAAGTGTTAACATAAAACACAAAGAATCTCGCAATGCATATAAATATTTTGATATGCAAATGTGCCAACAAATCACACTCACCAAGTGAAATTTTCACTTTCCAAGAAATTGCAATGATTTTGTCAGAAATGCGTATAATTTTTGTCCGACGCGATCTAGAGCCACGAATTTGAACGAACGACACGATCATCATCGTGGTCTGGTCTTGGTCAGAGTCAGAGGCAATTGCTACTCTGTTGGAGCTATTTATAAAAATTGCGATAAATTAAAATCAGAGATAAATAAACTAGAAACCAATTCGTAGCTGGCTTTACTCCTTGCTATTTGTGTGGTGAATGTGTGTTGTATACACAACTTTGGGAGCTGTGGACTGGGAGTTCTAGTTGCCTATTGCCTTATTGGTGTTTTGGCATTGCAAGTCGACATCTTTTAGCTTGCATCTCTGCCCATCTGGAAGTAGAATGTTTGTATTTTTGTCTAAATTAGGAGAGACGTCTTTTTTTGTTTCTCGTCTTCTAACTCTTTGGTAATTTGACTTTTTTTGTATTGCTTGCTTTGAACATGTGAGATTGTGTAACCTCGTTTGTTTTAATACCCAATATGGTCTTTCTGGCCTGCGACAAGTTATCTCTGTTCGAGTAATAATGTTTGATAAGATACAATTGCAACTAGGTATCGATCTGGGGACAAATATTTCATAAAGTTGCTTTGACTGGTTTATTTTGTTGACATAATCGACAATCGATAGATAGGTCGATAAGTGTACGGGTGTACGGCAGGGAATATGGTATTGATAAAGGCTCAGATAACAAAAACTCAAACTCAAAGAATTAAGTGTCTCTTGGCATCAGCAAAGACTTGGCCATATTTTTGAAAAGTATTTGCATAAGACACTTTGAAATGGTTTTTGGGGGTTCCATTATTATGTGTCATTCGACATACGACATTGCTCTGAAAAGATCAGTACATCCTGCTTGACGGTCGTCCTCACAATCACAAACTGCCATGAAGGGAATCGAATGGGGTTATGTCCTTGCTTGCTTGTTAATTTACTTCAAAGTAGGCACCAGTAGCTTAAACTTAAATAGTTCTTGCAATCAATCTCAATTACTTACTTAAGGTGGCGCGGACCACGGCCTCAACCAACAATTCTCGCCAGCTAGGCCGGTCCCTAGCCAGTGGCCTCCAGTAGCGAATACCAAATTGGTTAAGGTCGTTCCCCACTTGATCACGTCAACTTAGATGGATCTTCCAGAACTGCGTCAGCCCTCCGGATTGGAATTGAAGACTCGTCGGGATGGTGTGTTTTCATCTATACGCTCCACATGATCAAGCCATCTAAGCCGCTGTATTTTCAGCTTCTTTACCAGGTCAATGTCGCTGTATAGCCCATACAGTTCGTCATTGAATCTTCTCCTCCATACTCCATTGATACATACAGGACCGAATATCACCCGAAGAAGTTATATCTGTCCATCGTGACGTTTTGCCTGAGTCTACGGTGATGATGTTCTGCACCCGAGGACAGCATATATTTTGTTGTCTTAAAACTAAACCAAGATGCTTGCATAAATCTTAGACCGCACTTCTAAACTATGTTAAAGTACCTGCAACTGGGGAATTCGAAGGTTTTCTTAGTACCCTTTGAAACAGTCGGCTTTCATTCTATCTTTTTCTTGGAAAAACCATGCGAATGTTTTGTCAAAAGTAGAATGGCCTGAAGAGGCATTGGTAAGGCGATATTTGATCCTTAGCTTGAGACATTCATGTGAAACAGTCTCCATTTACATTTTTGTACATGTGCAATGATACTGAGGTTTCAATCGCCAGGGGTGTGCTCCTTATCAGCTCATTTCTATCTTGCTTACAAAATTTTGAATTTTTTTTAAAGTTTCATTTTTATGATAGCTTCTCTATTTTCATTAAATCAACTAGATCACGGTTCAATTATCAATCTGAGAGCTTCTCCTTTTTCATCATTCACTTTTCTGCGCAACATACTTCATCTGTGACGACGACTCCAAACATTGGGACAAAGGTTTCTTCAAAAAAAGTTGACCTCCAGATTTTCTTTGGTCATTCAATTAGCCTTTCCATGGATTACATTCCAAACACTACTTTGTTATTTCGTCAGTGTATGGCCACTTTATCTGCTTGCCGTCAATATCCAAATTATGTTTGTCCAGTCCTAAGCCACAGTTCGTTGTTGGAGATATTTGGAAGCAACCGAATCTATAAATTGTAACGCAGACAACGTTAAAAAAACCTACTCAGTTATTTGCATAGAAGTAGCATGTTCGACGGGGATATAGCAGAGTTCCGGCTTGGTAAGAAGTCATATCTTCTGGAGTTTCATTGTCTCACAATAACTTTCTGTTGTATAATATTTTCGTCATTTTCGCATTGATCCTGAAGCTAGCCACCTTCCCATTTTGTTAAAGAGAGCGACACATTTGGTTAATTGTTTGAGTGCCGTTCGCCAAACAGATTTGTCAGGTACAGTCCAAATCTCCTATTTCTACTTATCGTAGCAGTCTTAACATCATCAAACAAAATCGGTGACAGCACATCACCCTGTACTACTCCCTGCCGCGTTTTAAATGCATCGAAAAGCTGTCAACCGCGTTAAACGAAACACATTGCGTAGTAGTTCAACTCTTAATTTTTATAAAAGCAATAATTTTATTAAGGATGTTTCCAGCACCAAGAGATCTCAACCTCAACATCGCGATTAACACGAACGAAGGTCTATTCTAAAACGGAAAGAACATGAGAATAGAGCGGTTATTGTTAATCCTACCAACTCGAGTTGCTATCGGCAATGCGTTTTTGAGATCACATACTTCGGTAGTTGAACGATAACTCAGGCCATCCATTTCCTGGGAATAGCTTCGTTTAAAAGTTGCCAAGTCGAGGTCTGCTTTCAAGATTTCATTCTGCAGGCATATTTCTAATTTGTTGCCTAAAATGTTTGTAAATAATTTTATACAACACCCTTGCTTTTCTTCTTCTTGCGTCGTCTATTCAATCAACTCTCTCAAACACCTCTGTAGTATGTCGTGAGCTGCTCAACACGTCAACACTCGTCTTGCAGACCCAATTTCGAACCAACAGTTCGTAGCTGACTTTCTACTTCGCTGTTGGATTATAAAACGGTCGATTTCATTTTTAGTTACACCATCAGGAGAGCCAGATGATTTTATGTAAGGTTTTGTGGGGAAACAGGAGTCCACCTACAGAGAGCTGATGATTATAGTGAAGTCAAGTCTTCTTTAGGAATGGTATTATCTGGCACCGCTGCATCGTTCGTCAGAGTTCAACACTTGGTGATGGTGACTGTGACTTCTAAAGCTAAGCTTCTGTCACTGTCTGTTCTGTGTTTTAACTGTATTAAACTGTCGCCCTCCACTTCGTCTAACTCAATCCAAGAATACTGATGTGTCGATTCATTTTACAATCCACCTGTTCATAGATTACCTGTCCATACATAGAACGAACGTTCTATGCTTTCACTGTTATACGTTCTCGAAGGCCAAGAATATTGTCTGGAGTACTTGAGAGATTTCCAGCTTCTTCTGGCTTCCTTTTTTTTCAATGTTTGCTTCAGATTAAGAGTCTTTGTTTATCAACTATTAGCATCGTTTTGTATTGAAAGACGTTTAACTCTTTCTTAGCCTTAATTTATCAGCTTTCCTCCAACTATTTACTTGTAGATAACTTCTCCCATAAATTGATCCCAGCGATAATACTGACATGATTTTATGAGTCATATTTAAGAAAAGCACTCTTATTAAAACAAATCTAATCTACGTGAACCACCCAAACAGCTGTTTGCTTTTTTTGTGGGACAGGCAATTATTTTTCTATTCAATCGCATAAATGATTCGCTGCCAGACCTAGAACATCATTATTTTATTTATGAACACACAACGCGACTCACATTTTAAGTCTCTTTTTTTTGTGCCTTCCTTCTACTCTCTCTCTCTACACTTTGCTGCTGCCTGCTGCAGCAACAGCAGCACTCAGCACAGCATTTATTCGATTATTCGATTATTTTTTTCTTGTTTTGCGAACTTTTCGCGGTTGTTCACGTAAGACTCAGCTTTGAGTTACACAGTTGTTGGGAATAAAATTTATTGAAAGGTTGTCTGCGACACAATTCAGTCGTCTCAAGTGGGAAATCACACAAAAATTCAAATAATTGTTGTTAAAAAAAAAAATTGCTTTGTTAAATCGTTTATTTTGAACAAAAAACAAAATTCAAAAAGCTGCTTGAAATCAGTCAACATCATGTACATGTACGAACAGCCGAGCAAAAATACATTTACCACGGTTGAAGGTGTGTCTGAAACTTTACCAACGTCTTAAGTTAAAAAATTAAACATCATTCGAATTTGAAAAACAAACAATTTTAAGTGTTTCCAAGTTCTTTGTGTTTTTTTGAATAATTTTTGTCGTGAGAAACGGTTTTTTAAATAGAACTTGTTTAACATTCCTACCTTATTAACGGTTACAAGTTCAAAATGTTGGGGTAATGTCTCGTTGCATTTTTTATTCTTATGGGGCTTCTTGTTGCAATATTGACCCGTTTTGTCCATAAAAGTGGTAGTTGAACTATTGCATTCAATTATGCTTTTGTCGTTCGACTTTGGTGAAGTGTAATCGCTTGGAAAATGTTGTGTGCTCAATTAGAATGAGTTATTAATATTAAGAGTACAGTTATTGTTTGCTATCAACTGTTTTTGAAAAACTGTGTTTCAGGCACGCAACTCACCTATGATTCTTGCCAGGACTAAGGAAACGCAATCTGTCCGTTCCACTGCTTTTAACTTTTGACATAGTTTGTACAGTGAACTTTGCTGACTTTAAAAAACATCGTCAAGCTCCCAAACTCAAATCTTTCAGTGGCTAAGGCCTTCCAAATAATGAAGAAGTTGTACTTATTTGAAATACGAGTTGAAAAATCGCTGAAAAAGGCGAAACTTAACTGCAAGGTCAAAAGGTGTTTAAAAAAATCGATTACAAATCAACAGAGTGCACCTATTGACAAAATTTTTTCTAGCAAAGAGAAAGATGCGGTAGCACCACGGATTGGATGCGCATGACGTCAGTTGGCCAGTGGAATTCGAATTCGTGACCGTTTCTGATGAATCACAGAGGCTTAAAAAGTTTTTTATTTTTTGTTGACACCTAAGTCTGAAAAATGGACCGCATGTAGAAGTTAATTGGATGATCATGTAAAAATTATTTTGGGCAGAGGAACTCAAAGACACGGTACAGAGTCCCTGTTATAATATCCAGTTGATTGTGCTGAATTCGTTGCGTGTCCAAGTGATCAATCAAGTCTTTCGAAATCGAAATTTCGATTGGTCGCTCCACCCTAGTTACAACCTTTCTCTGAAAATAAAACGTTGTTAATCGATGTCTCAATCATCGGCATCTTTAAATACGTATCCATTTGGCCGATCCATGTGCGGCGAACAACATATCGTTGAACCTTTTTCATTACTTATCATTCAGACATTCATCAAAGGAAATGAATCGAAGTCGTTAAGCAGTTTTTCATCCGATCTTGATAATGTAGTCGTCTCTGCAGCAGAGAAAAGGACATGATGCACATGAGTGGACAGCTGGTGTTTTCGTCCTCCAATAGTCGTCCACACTAATTTTCCAACATATAAGAAATAAATTTAATCCAAACGAACGTACGGAATTCTCCAGTTATGACAATTACTGCCGAACGCCGCCGTGTACTCGGTTGAATTGTTTGTATTGAAAAACCCTTCTGAATATCAAAATACGTCCTTCCAGTTTCAAGTATTTAATGAGAATAATAATTTAAATTAATTAATTAACATTTTAAAACAAAGTTACTTATTAATAATACATAATTAACAAGTAATAATAAATAAACTAACTAAGTGTTATTTTAACAGTTTGCTACTGATCTGGCCTTGATACATTCCCTTGATTCTTTGGTCCTGAAATCCAACAGTTTATTATGTACTTGATTATTTACATAATGTGGGTGGCCTTACAGTCCTTTGTGGACCACGGCCTCTTCCAAATTGCGCACACCAAGTTGGTGAAGGTTGTTCTTTGTTGCTTTCTCTTGCCACGTTTATGGGGTCATCTAGTGCTGCGTTCATGCGTACAAATTGAATCGTACACTGAGCCTCCTAGTTCTTTTTCGTCGTTGAATGTTTACCTTGCTGCTCCCAAATCCCTATGGTTCTCGTCTGACCTATTTCTTTAAAGGAAACCTTCGAAGACACATTAATTACAGTTTCAAAACTCTTTGGCTGTTCTAACGTTCTTTACAGCTTTTGGAGTAATTGATTCTGTCAAAGAAGGAATCTTCGAAGTTTTTTTTTTCTAATTATCCGACTAGTGACTTTTCTTGTGACTGCATCCGTAAGTCTGTTTTCCTTTTTAAGGATCAAACTAGGTAATTTCGATGTTTTGGGAGTTGCTCCGAATTTCTGGTGATCAATTCCAACGAAATGGATTTTTGCTATCTAAGTATTGTGAGGGATATCATTATCCAATATTATAAACTGTAACAAATGCATCTGCCCAAAAACCTGCTGTGATTCCTCCACCGTGCCATTGCAACCTAAAGTTTCGGTTTTTTTTTCATTCGTACACACTATTTCGGTTAGGTCTGTAACTCTTCTGTAGGCTCATTTCTGATATCCCAAATCGCAGGGTTTTCAAAACGACAACATATTTGACAGAGGCATCCGGTTGGTGGGAGTTGACATTTAAAGAGTTGATTTCCTGACACCTTGTTTCAAGAGAGTGTGGCAGGTTGATAATAGTTTTAATTGTCCGGCATAGTAGTAACTTTCTCAAACTGCTTTGCCAAAGAACTAGGTTTAATCCCTGACTCCTACGAAGAAGCTCTTGAGAGCTAACATATCCTCCAAGATTAAATTTTGTCATGAAAAGTCGTCCCATTCCAGCCTTTCGGATACGACGGCAAACGCATGCTTCCATTTTTTACAAAGGACCAATGCACACACTCGAATTTTAATATTTGTATTTTTAATTAATATTTATTTTTATTTGCAATAATTTCAGAATTCCAAGAAGCCTTCAACCTCTTCGACAACCGTGGAGATGGTAAAATTCAACTCAGCCAAGTTGGCGAATGTCTGCGTGCTCTGGGCCAAAACCCCACTGAATCCGATGTCAAGAAGTGCACTCATCAACTAAAGCCCGATGAGCGTATCTCCTTCGAAGTCTTTTTGCCCATTTACCAGGCCATATCGAAGGCACGTTCCGGTGATACCGCCGATGATTTCATCGAAGGTCTACGCCATTTCGACAAAGATGCCAGTGGTTTCATTTCCACCGCTGAATTAAGGCATTTATTGACCACTTTGGGTGAGAAACTCCTCGATGAAGAGGTCGAACAACTGCTCGCCAACCAAGAGGACTCACAGGGTAATGTGAACTATGAGGAATTCGTTCGAATGGTTATGAGTGGATAAACAAAAATACAACAAGCACCAAAATCAGCATTTTTCTACCACAATACAATATTAATCTTAAAAATAATAATTAAAATGAGAATTTAAATTAAAAAAAAAAAGTTGTTTCCCCTTTCTTTATTGTTTTTTTTTTTTTTAATTATGAAAAGTATTTAAAGTTTTTAACAAACATTGGGTATTATTATAGTCTATCCATTTTTACATTTAAATTATTATTTTTGTTTTTTTTTTTTTATAAAGATTATGTATTTCAAAGGACACAGGAACAAATAATGAGCAATTATAAAATTTAGAAGAAAACTATGCATTATTTGTATAAACTTTATTAGAAATAAAAAAGAATGTGTTTTAACAAATCGTGTATTGTTTATTTATTGGAATCGCTTCGATGGTAAAGTCATCTCTGCAAACTCTTAATTCCTCTTTAAGGCAGAACCACCAAAGTATGAAGCCGACGAGAACATCAGCTCTTCCTTCGCTGTCGAACTATCTAAAGCGGGAGGCGATGAGTTTTTTGGGACTGTTTTCCAAATTATTGTGGCCGATGAATGGGCAGAATTATTTTACTCCTCCATGAGAAAGAAGATCTTCTAATTCAGAGGCAATAACTGAAGCGATTTCTTATCAACTTGATAGGTATCAAAGTCCACCATAAACCAAATATTCACTATACGGCAGATCTTGCATAAATCTCCAGAGCTTCACATTGACGCTTGATACCTATTCTAGATTTTAACCCCGCATTTTGTAGCATTAAAAGAGACGAACTATGTATTAAGAACAATTGTTGGTTTGGATAACTAACACTGCTCCATCAAAGCTACAATGGCCAAGCCGATATTTGTTGTATAGAGGGTTTAGACAAGACTTCTTATCTTGCATGAGAACTAGACGCATAATGCTTTACCGTGGCGTCTTTCACATCTCTTATACTCTGACGTTGTTGACATCAGTGGATGAACGAACGTGATTTTAATAGCATCTTTGTGTTAAGGCTGAAGTAGGAAAGATAGGCTCAGCAGTTTATTATTATTATTATTTTATTATTTATTGACTAAATATTCGCTTATATATAAATTTAGTACATTCTTATCAAAAATATCTTATAGTCTATTTGGTTTGGCACTTAGCCGTCTACCAGATTGACGTTTTTTTTTATTTTTATTATTCATACGCTTTTTAAAATTTGTTGTTGATTCTCTCAAAAGTTGCCTTCAATGATGCGAGTTCTGTAGCGCAAAGACTTCACGGTGTAGTTGTATAACACATCCCAACCTCGTTCACCATTCAAAATATATAAAGTTTCTTCAATATCCAGGATATTTGCTCCGAAGTAAGTCCTTCTAAGTTCGCACAAAATAGGGCACTTTGCGATGAAATGAAAGACATCTTCCCTCTCTTTAAGGTTACAGAGGTTGCATTCGATTTGGAGGTCAGGCCGATGAGGTATGTAATTTAAGTTTGTGAGTTCGCCTCTTAATTTAAATATTGTGCTAATTTTTTCCATTGCGTTTTTATTCAAAAAATATGTTCTTTCTTGTAGATTATGGTTTAGTTTGCTGTAGTATGCTCGATATTGGGATGTTTGGGCTTCGTTAATAAACGAATCGTAGAGAGAGTTACCTGTTGATTTAAGGATTGCTTGGAAATAACTTTTGTGGATTGTTTCTTGTTCGAAATTATCAAGGTTTAGAATTAATCCACCATATAGTGCTAGGGTTTCCCATTCAAGTACACAGTTACTTTTCAATGAAATTAAGTGGGAAAGAATAATTTTCGGCAGTCTTCTTCCATCCATTTTCATAACTCTAGTCACATAGTCGAAATGCAATTTAAGTGTTTCGAGAAAGAGTGGTGCTGCCCCTGTCTCCAGATGGATCATGTAATTGGGGGTACTGTTTGGTAACTTGAATACTCTTTTGATGCAGTATCGAAGGAACTTTTCAACTTCAAAATAAGAGCGGTAACCCCAAACTTGTGCTCCGTATAACATGATTGATGTAGCGGTCGCGCGTATTATTTTTTGTTTTGCGGAGTGGTTTAGGTATTTGTTCCCTATGCATCTTCCCCATAGTGCTCCAATCGCTCGCTTTGATTCTGTTAATTTTGCTTCGAAGTGTTTTTTCATATTGAGATTTGATGTTATCAATACTCCTAAGTACTTGTATTCCCTGACGACTTCTATTATCTGCCCATCGTAGTTCCACTGCTCATTTCTGGCATATCTACCGCCACCATTCCTGAATATCATCATTTTTGTCTTCTCCAGATTGACATGCAAATTCCACTTCTTGCAATAATTTACCAATCTGTTTATTATGAGCTGCATGCTGTTTACTGTCTCAGCAAGGATGGCAATGTCGTCGGCAAACAGTAAAGCTGGGATGTACGTTGTATTTATCTTAATACCATTTCCAATGTTTTCTGTTATATCATTTATGAACAAAACAAAAAGCAGTGAGCTCAGAATGCAACCTTGTTTTACCCCCATAGTTGTAGAGAATTCCTCCGAAACACAATTTCCGTCCCAAACCATCGCTTGGTTATTTTCGTAAAGTGCTTTCAAAATATTAACCATTTTACTTGAAATTCCGAACATGTACAGTTTATAAAGAAGCGCTTCCCGGGGTATGGTGTCAAAAGCAGCACGAAAGTCTACAAAGAGAGTATACAGCTTTTTATTTTTCTGTATGTATAGTTCGGCAATATTGACAAGTGAAAAAATTTGGTCTATGGTGGAATACCCTTCTCTAAAGCCAGCTTGGAATTCGCACAGGATCCTCCTTTCCTTTACCCATTGCGTAAGTCTATTGAATAGTAAGGTTCCAAACAGTTTAGCTGCGGTATTAAGGAAGGATATTCCCCTGTAGTTTTGGGGATCGCATATATCTCCTTTTTTGTGCAGAGGAAATATAATAGCCTTTCTGAAGCTCGCTGGAATGTTTCCAGTTTCATATATTTTATTGTATTCTTCTGTAAGAGCAATCGCAAATTCTAATGTACAATTTTTAAAAAATTCGAATGGTATGCGATCTTCACCTGGTGCCTTATTATCTTTTGCGAAGTATAAAGCTTGTTGGACTTCATCTAAGGTGAATGGAGCATCTAAAACATCATCTATAAAAAGGGGCGCGGCATACTGTTGTTTTAAAGATACTTGTTCGGTATTAAGCAGGATTTTGAAATGGTCACCTAACTGTTGCGCATGTAAACTTGGCGAGATGACAAGTTTTTTTCCGTTCAATTTCCTTACTGCTTTCCAAAAATCCGCTGAGGAACGAGCACAACTTATCGCAAAAATCTGCTTTTGCTCAAACTCGGATTTTTTTACATGACATAGGTTCTTATACTCTCTATTAGATTTTGCATACAAGGTTTTAAATACATCACAGTTACGTGACCTCAGAAGTTTTAAGAACGCAAATGATTTCTGTCTTGCTGCCATGCATTCATTATCAAACCATTCTTGCTTCCTCTTTCTGTTTCCATTGTCTGTGTAATGTTTTGTTGGCGTACTTTTCTTGATGATCTGGGTTAGTACTTCAATGTCCTGATATGCATTTGTTTGTTTTAGAACCGCCAATTCTGCATTTAGGTTACGCTGATACGCTTCTCGATTTTGTTCGTTCCAATATAGTTTCGGTAATAAGTTCAGCAAATTCTCATTAGTAATATTATTTGAGATTCCTCTCCTGTTTATCATAACTTCCATTGGCATGTGATCCGAAAAAATTTGTTGTCCTATCTGAAAATCACTAATCAGTGAATTCCAGTTTCCAGCAATGAAGCAGTAATCAATAACAGAGCATGATTTACCACGTAAAAAAGTAAATTCGCCTTCAAGATCACCATTACAGCTTCCATTTAATACTCGGCAGTCATAAGCGTCAGTCAAATCCAAAATCTTAGTACCTTTAACATCACAAGTTTCATCTTTTGATTTACGCGTCGAATGGATCGTGCTCTGTGAATATCCACTCATAAAGTTGTTTTGGGATAGACCTATTCTTCCGTTGAAGTCGCCAATAATCATTAGATCTGACGAGTTGATAATATTTAGCAAATCATTCAGTTTGTCAAAGTCGGATTCCCAGTGACTGCAGTTCAAATAAGTAGGTACTATGTATAAGACACTTTTATTTATATTCATTTTAATGACGCATGCATCACCAAACTCGTTGAATTCTAGGTGCACCGATTTTAGTTTCTTTCTATAGGCAAAAAGTTCACCACCACTTCCTCTTCCAAATATACTTGTTTTTACTGCACTAGTCCATTTTACTTCATAGTTTACAAATAAATTCTTAAACATACTCTCTTCCTTATTTAATACATGAGTTTCAAACAAGAAAATGATATCAAATTCATATATATAATTAAAAAAAAACTTCAAATTCTAACTTATTTTTTAGTCCAGCGACATTATAACTTAAGATTTTAAGATTACAAGAGATTACTTCATTAGTTTCTTCTTCATTCTGATAGACATCTAGACATCAATTATTTCTACCGTGTAAACGATCGTTCGGTGCAGCGGCTGTTTTTAATGACTTTGAGCTTGCAGCACCTGAACTTGAATTTCTTGACGTTTGTGGTTGTCTTTTATTTGACGTTTCGTCCACATTGTTTTGATTTAGCAATTCGTTCACAACTTTTCCAACACCTGAAATATTCAATGTGCGATTTAAGATGGAAATTCCATTCTCCTGACCACATTTAAGCCCTTCTGCAATGTCCCATGTGAATATTTTGTCCCCAATAATCATCCTATCATCTCTTAGCACCATTTTCGTTCGTGGGTTTACTTCGCGGAGTACTTTCTTGATTGCTGCCAACTTGGCCCTTCTTCTGCGCATATTGTAAGGCAGGTCCTTGCTTATTCGGATTTTAGTCGTTTTTAGCATAGAAGTATTTCGAAGAACTGCCCACACTGATTCCCGGCTTCTCATTTTGACGATCACGGATTTTGAGCGAGGGTCACGACTTGGAATGCTATAGGCAGTTTCAATGTCATTCAAGTTGTTTCCTCCAAGAAGTTCAGCACAAATGGACTTTGCCCTCTCGTTCATGTCGGTGTTTTCTTCTTCAGGTAGGTGCACTATTAGATTGGATTCGGTATTCTTTTGCATAATTTTGTCTAGTTGCAATTCTAACTGCCTGTTCCGAGATTCTAGTTTTTCAAATTTGATGTTAATCTCATCGTGTTTCATCTTAAGATTTGATATTTCGTCGACAAGCAACTGCAGATCAGCTTTTGATGCAAGTTCTTTGAAGAGCTCTTCATTTTTTTCGTCCAGTATTTGCTTGAACATATCAATGCTCATGCCAGTTATTTGGTCTGATGCCATTTTATTTATGTTATAGCTGGAGTGGCGTTTCTCGATACTATTCTGTTCGGGCGAGATTTCGAGTATACCTCGTTTGTATGTACTCATTAAAGTTAGGTTATCCTTGATGCTACAATTTAATTTTCGATTTTGTGCTTATTTTCTTTAACTTACTCAGACTTTTTTATATTCTTTATTGAGTAGCAACTTTATAAGTTAAAACAAAGGCAAAATTTGGGTTTTTAATCAGTTTTGTATTTAGCTCAGCAGTTAATTAAAACCATCTCACGAAACGGCAATATAGACGGCAAAATTGTGGTAAGAAGCTTTGCCTACCTTGAGCTTTGTTATCAACTCGGCAACAGCACCAGAACTGATAGCAAACGAATAATTACTTTTTCAAATCGTTGCTGTTTTGAATTAAGAAGGCAACTGAGTAACAAAGTCCTGTCACGGAAAACTCCATTCCGATGGAGCCATATGGTGCAGGGAAACGAATCTTGTCATATGTGGATGAGAATTCCTAAAGCTATTTTGTGGGGAACATTTTGTTGGTTGATTTTTGGCCCTTGCATACACGGAGCAAGCGGAAGAGATGATATAACAACTTATTGAAAGGGCTTTAGCTCTACAGCGACACTGCCCAAGCCTAAAAACAGAAGAAGAAACACAACGACTATTGTGACTGGGTTATGTACTCTGAATGGGGTTCATTGCTCCAGGTGGAAAATCTTTGACTCCACCTCGCGTTTGTAAATATATGAATCCTCATTGGTCAATAGAAGGCCATGCACCTACTGCAACTACTGCCTTGTTCTGACCAAGTCTTTATTCCTTCCTTTTTTCAACACCTTCGGGATGAGTAAGTATATTGATTTCAGGAGAATACACTTGGACACACTAGATAGGTGGTGGTCAGAAAAACAATACAAAGTAAGGCTTTAAAAGGAATTAATGTTGATGCTATGGAGGTAGCCAAGGGGAAATAAAGACCACCATTTTCAAAATTGCATTTAAAACTCATCGAAAATCAGAAATTTAGGGTTTTAAAGGACAATATTTTGAGTTCTTTTTGGTTATGGGAGACCAGAATTCACAGTTTTAATTTAGAGGGTACGCAACATTACATGATTCCTTTCTGTCCTCCAATTGATATTTTTTGTTAGATAAACACTTAACCTCCCTTAAAGAAAGGGTCTGCATTCTCATTCTAAACCGGATTGCGAGTGGACCACTAGACCTATAAATACCCAAGCATACATCGTGAGTTAAGGGATTTCTGTAGACGTAGTAACAACCGACTACGGAATAGTCCTAAGAGATGCAAACTATCAATTCACAACATTATCCGATCCCATAACAAAATAAAATCATGTGAGCCACAAACTCTAACTGGGATCTTTGAGAACAAGTGATAGTCTGCCGCTACAAGAGTGTGTACAAGAAAATAAAAAAAATCTGAAGCACTTTGTTATGGTTTATAAATAATTTAATTATTTCCAATTTTTGATTTCTAAAAATCCCATTCGAAATTGCCATTCATGTTGATGTCAGCAAGTTCACTGCACAAGGCCAGGCTTTCGTCTGAAAGTAAAAACAAAATTTAAGTTTGGTTAAATCAAAGATGTTGTTTCGTAGCGCTTAAAAAGTTGGAAACGGCTAAAAAGTCCACAGAAGAAGATTTCAGCAAAATAATTTAGGGCGTGAAGGCATGCACGCTGTTCTCTTTAAATTAACTGGATTATCTGCTTCGAGTGATTAAAAGTAGGAATAAAGACACGTTCAATACAATATTGAAAGGAAACGCTATGACCTCTGGACTAAGATTGGCAAAGGACAACGAAATAAGTCAAGTCTTCTCATGGTTCAAGTATGTTAGCAGTTGGTCAGAAGCTAGGAGAGGAAGGTGCGTCGTGACTATTGTCGTGCATCTTAGCCCAAATTCTTTTGTCATTGTCGAACTATGTTAAAAATCATTGAGTTCAATGTGAAATACACGATGTCCTTTTATGGCGGCAGGTTAAGTTAACCGATGTCTGTGGCACATTGTGATGATCTGTTAGAAAGTCAACCTTTGGATAAGGAAGACTTTATGCAGCTAACGAAAATGACATTGAACTAGCTATTTAACTATAAAAAAGACAACCGACGGCAACATAGCGACGTTGACCTTACAGGAACCCTCGTGCTAAGCAAATAATAACGAAATGAGGGAATGTGGTGAAGTTAACCCAACAAATGAGGTTCTTTGACGTCTCTATTTCGGTTTCGATGGAACATTTACGCCCTCAATGTGAACTATTTAAAAAAACGTAGGAATCAAAGCCTGAAAACCTAACTCAGAAGAATAAGTATCAGCCCGCTATTGAGTAGTTCCGAATTAAGTTGCTAGGCCTGGAATGAAAAATCGACCACGAATGGGTTGTCGGATAGATTGGTTGATTTGTCATGCTAAATTACCAGACCTAACAGTTGAAAGAGAAGAAATGTACCAAGAAACCGTACAATTAAAACCTAAGTCTATCTTACACACACCTTAATGAGTTTAGCAAAGGTAAGGACGAGTTAACATTAAACTCTTGTAGTGGGACCTGCAATAACATATGCAGCGTTGGTGTGGTGGCCAAAAACAAAGGAAATGACAGCAATATATAAGCTAGAAAAAATACAGACTAGCAACGACATGCATAACGGGACGCGGACCACCTACGTTTGCACTTAATGTAATTTTGGGATTACCTCCAATCCACATATTCATAAGAATGGAAGCAGGCCTAAGCTTACATCGTCTCTTAAACCAAGAATATGTAACCCCTAACCCAAACTCAAGGGGCCACCTATCGCTCCTCAGCAGCTTGGAAAATCATAAGGAATTTCGTGTGTGCCTGGATGTCACAATCCCCACATATAACTTCACACAGAATTTTTCTATATTCATCCCCCCTAGGGAAGACTGGGAAAACTTTAAACCACACCCTTAATGAAGATCTAGTCTGGTATACGGATGGCTCAAAAATTGAAACAGGTACTGGGTCCGGTAATTTTGGGGAATCACCTTGCGCGAACTTCTCTGTTAGCCTTGGTCTTCATTCGTCCATTACTTCAAAAACACTGCCAAGAACATCCTACTCATGGAATCCAATACAGCTTGACAAACACCTCCTGGTCAAACCTGATCCAAACAATTTGTATCAGAATATTCAAACAAAACCTTCTCAACCTAGATAGGAAAACTCTCAAAACAGTGACTGAAAAAACACCTTGACAACATGCGACTAGCGACAACCCCGATTGCCGACTCTACCTCGAAAGTGAAGAAACAACTTTGCATATCCTCACGGAATGCCCAGCACACCTCCGCCTCAGAAAGCCGACACTTGTTGATGAGATCGTTCCCTTGGAAAAACTCAAAACATTAAACTGCTTACCCCTTAGTTGCGTGTAATCCATAGTCTCTAGCCCGAACCGAGTCAACTGGTCCAAAATACTTGTATTCCGGCACTGTTTAAAGAAAGGATGACTTAGAAGTTGCATTGCACTGCTTCGATTCGAGGGACGCTTCTCCAAGCAACTTTCAGTGAATTGATGAAAGCTATCGGAGAACACACGCTGGCTGTAAATATGACTAGCTTTCACTGCCATTGTGCTTCCCAGCATCGTTGGATCTGAAAAAGAAAACATTGCTTTACATTTTCATTCATGAAATAAACATTTTTCCTCACCCATCATCTCTTCGCTGGGACAAGTAGAACGATCCAGCAAAGTTGGTACATTTCCCCGAATCTTCTCTGTGAACATGAATGTTGGTTCGATGTCTGCATACGGCTCCATACCATTAGCCAATTCACACGATGTAATCCCAAGACTATAGATATCCGATTTTTCGGTATATCCAATGAGATTCTGCTCGAGAACCTCGGGCGCCAACCAATTGAGACTCTTCTTGCTGAATGGAGCGAGATTATGAAGGGTTTTGGCGCGTTCGCCATGCGAAACAATACTGGTGCACTCCCTAAAGCCAGAAATAACTGCTTTGGTCTGGTTAAGTAGAATGTGACTAGCACGTATGGATCGGTGGATGTATCCTTTGCGATGAATGTATTCAAGGCCAGCCAGAACATCGCGCAGTATCAGGGCAACAAATATTTCGGGAAATCCTAAAAATTTCTTAATAATTAAGCTAAGTACTTTTAGAGACAAATCCATCGTGAGCTTACCAGTGCTAAAGCAATTCCTGCTGGTGTCCTTGCAACTGCCAAAGCACATCAATGGAGCCACCAGGTGCATTTCAGAATCATGGACAAAAGACGTATGGAATGATAGAATATTGGGGTGATTGAATTGTCGCATGGTTAGGATCTCATCGCGGATCATGTTGCTCTCCTCCTTGCTGGCCTTATCCATACGATACTTCTTAACAGCGACATGGTGGGAGTTTGGGATGTAGGCACTTAAGAAGACTGTGGCTATGCCATTGCAACACTTGGCTAATTCTATTTTTAAATCATAGTCCTTGGGATTAGAACTGAACATGATAGTTTTGAAAGTTTTAAATATTGTGTTTGTACTTAGAACAAAATATTATTTATTTTGTAAACAAAAATGCCGCCGACTAGATTTTTAATTTGTGATGAAAAAAATTGATTAGAACTGTCAGAAGCATATGACTGATGGTTGGAAAACTATTGGAAGTCTCTGGTTGGGAATAACTGCTGGAAAATGGCCCATTCACGGTAAAATACTTATTTCGTTTTTTTGTTAATATATATTTCCTAAATTTATTATAGCGTAGATTAAAAAACAGCAACAAGAAATTAATTAAAACCGACAATTTGATTAACATGTTCAGTTTTTAAGTAGACTTGTCCGAGATCATAAATTATTTATCAGGTCAGCTTGGACAATGCCAAAAGAAGACTTAATTTCTTGCCTTTTAAAAGCTTTAAAAAGCAACATGGATTAAAGATAATTTGTTTTGGGTCACTTTTGCTTATTTTTATTGCATTATGTTCCATTGCAGATTTATCAATCGTCTTTGACTGCTTTGCCTTGAAGTTGGTTCCCATAATTGAGGCGTTCAGAAAAATAGTGGAATAAGAGCAAAAAAGTTTAATTCTAATAAAAAGACGTCCAGGATATTCAGGGCAAATATTAAACCTTATGTTTATTTAAATGTAGCAGTACATTTTTGTTGCTAATATTTTTTGTTTTGATAGTAATAATTTGTTAAAAGCTAATCTTGATTTTTTTAAAAGTGGTTTTAGACCATTATTTTTCTTTGTCATAGAGTCAAAAAATGCCTTGTTCAACTAAAGTGGCAGCCTGGAGAGTTACGTCATAATTGCTGAAATAGTACTGGAAATTGGAATAGAAATGAAAGGGGCAGGGACTCGACTTCCAGTCACTTTTCAATCGATGTGCGTTTATAGATCAAGCAAACCGATTTCAACTTGATGATTGAATTGATTATAATTATTTTAAAATAATGTCATACTGGACCCACTAAGTTAATAACTTTTAAAGAAGTATATTAATTACAAAGTGAAACCAGAGACAAATATATAAGAGTTTACACCAACTACAATGAACACTTTCCTATATCTGCTTATCTGCGTAATATTAAATGCATGGTGGTTCTAGGAAAAATTAATCGTAGACATGAGGCAACTAAGTGCATAAACACAAATGTTATCTTTTTTGTAGATAACACAACTCCATTGTGTGTTAAGACTACATCCCAAGTTTCAGCGATTGTACGATTCAAGACTGTTAACTTTGACAGCACTACGCACAACAAAACAGCTTTGTTGTACTCAGAGAATATAGACACAAATTGCTTCTCCCCTTACATGAAATTTAGACATTGCTTATATAAATGACTTTCAAAGGCACGCCAAATTTTAAAATGAAATCCCAATTTCATAGGTTTCATTCATAATACCTATCAAAAAAATTCTTTTGTTGTTTGAACCTGGGAACGTACTGCGCAGTAGAAATCCTTGGAAGTCATTCCTCTTTTCACGTATGTTCGTTACAAGTGATGCCACTGTAATGGATTGAGTTTTATTTTAGGATTATACAATTTAATAAATTAATGTAATGTGCAAAGTTTTCGTTTGTTATTTCTTGTGAAATCATTTAATGAGCCAGAAATTAATTTTAACACTCACTAGCGTTCCATATACATCAATGGATGCAGGGAAACAAAATGTTCAAATTTATTCAGGAAAAAATATCAACATCTTACCATTTAGTTTGACAGTTTTAGTGGCCAAATATTTTTACTTACATTGTTCTGGTTCCGAAAATTAATTCATAAAACCAATAATTATTAGATTCACTGATAATTTCCTATCTACTTTTATAACTTCTTTCTTTTTCACGAAGTCTATTTTGTTTGTTGTTGCTGTTTACCTCTCAAATGTCAAATAACGTTATCCAATAATTACATTCATTTTGTGAAGTTTTAGTTTTTAATATCCCTGCTAATCTTAATTCGTTAAATGATCCAGATAAAAGGATGAATCTTGTATTGTTATGCATTATTATTTTAACAAACGACTTATCTGGAAGGTTAAATCCAGCTATCATTTCAATATTATCAAACAATAATAAAAACGTTATACTACAACAAAACACAATGTAGTAAATACTCTGATAAGATAAGAAAGTGGCATTTCTGTTCTTATAAGCCGAAGAGTATTTTTTTTTTATTTCATTATTCATTATAAATTAGCAACGTCATCACATCACAAACTGGAATATCAGTTTCTTAACGGAAAGCAAACCAAACAGTTCGCAGCGGATAAAATCGCGAAAAAGTTTTTTTTAACCAGCCCTAAAAAAAGTTTCAACTCGTTTTTCTCACAAAAAAAAACCTTTGTGTGTTTTAAAATTCCTTGTTTCAATTCAGTGAAGTTTCAGTTTATAAAAATAAAAAATATGCCTTCAAACATGAATAATAAACTGTAAGTAAAAAGTAGATAGTGTTGATAAAAATTAAAGAAAAGAAAATAAAAAAGTGATGGTTATGATGATGGGAGTCGAAATTTATATATGTAAAAAGTTTTTCTCTGAAAAATTTCGATTCAAGAAGGCAGGGTGTTGGTAAAAGTAAAAGAGGGTGTTTTTTTTTTTATTTCATAAGAAAAATTTCCAACTGTCCCTACTTCACCTCCACCTCTGCCCCTGAAGTTTATTATTGGAAAGTAAAAAAAAAATATTTTTACAAAATGATGGACTAAATCCTTTCGATGGTATTTTGTAAGTAAAGTAAAAAATATTCGTACGAAACAAAATTTTAAATAAATTTCTTCTAAATTGAATTTGTGTTTTGGCATATATTTTTTTACTTTATTTTCGCTTTCGTGTCGTTTTTGTTAGATGAAAGATGTAAGATGACGATGATGAAAAATAAACTTGGAGAAGTTTCCAATTTCTATTCCAATCCGCACAACGGCAGCCATGTTGTATTTATTTTTTCGCCATTACATTTTTTTTTGCTTGGTATTTTTGTTGGTATGGTAGCTCGTTGCTCGTGGAGAAAATACACCGTTGTCTCGCTAGTCACGAGACAGGTTTTTTTTTTTTATCTTTTTGGTTCCACGAAGAACGGGTTACATTACACTTTACACACAATGTAAATGCATACATACATGTACATAATGAATGAGTATTGTGTATTTAACTTTGTATTTATATACTCTGTTATGTATTAAGTATGAATTTTGTTCTTTTAAATTGAACACGCGGTTACGGGTGTTTTTTGAAACGATATGGTAAGTAGAATATAAGAGTTTCATATATTTACAGCCAAAAATATATACATATAAGATAGGTATATAAGGTATGTACATGCATATACCTTTTGACTTTGCTCTAAAGCTTGATTGATTCCTAATTTCGAATTTTAATCGGATTTAAAGGGAATGCTTCTAATTGGGAGCTTTAATTAATCTAGCTAGCTAAACCTACAAAAGATTTTAATATTTGTCCTTGGAGCCTTTGAAGAACCTAAATTAAGGCATTTTATCGTTAACACGAACATAAAAACAAGTTTAAAGTTGCATGGCAGCTTATTTTTTGTCCGTAGACCTTGAAATCCAATGATTCAATCTTGCCTCCCTAGTTCTATTCTTAATCTGGAATTTCAACATATCCTTATGCTATGTGAAAGAAGTTCACAAAAACAGGCTGTTATTGCGAAGGAAATAAGCATTGTAAGCAGGATTTGCGCGACGTACAAAAGAAACTTGATTCGGAACAAATCTAGTTAAAGAGAAGGTATATTCACATGAGAGTGACCAACGAATGGATGAATTGACGAACAAATAAGATTTAAAAAAATTTACCCCAAAGTCAAAATATTAACATGAGCAGGAAAAATGGAACAGGATAGTAGAAACTGGATATCTTAAGACTGAGATAAGATTATTCAAACGCATTTGCAAAGACTAGTTTAATAGAAGTTTCTATCATTTATTAACGTCGCCATTACCGTTAACATGGGGCAGGATGCAACAAAGTAAGCCTTTTCTTAAATCCCCGATAAATGATAGGTATCACAATTAAGATAGGTAAGCCCTTACTGTCGAACAATTTTGTTCTTAGAATATACCTATCCAAGAATAGCCCTGAAATAGGTATTATTGAGCTTACTTTTTGGCTTAAACTAAATATACTAGACCAATCGATGGAGATTGAGCTTTGAAACATGTTAGTAGCAAGTAGGTACCAGCGCTACCACTTTACTTCAATTGAAGTAGATCTGCTTCTTTTTATCAAAAAAATTTAAAATCTACTTCCTACTTCGCACCATCACCAAAATACTGAAATCTGCTTCATTTTAAAAATATCTGTTTCAACATACTTCTATTTTACAGGAAAAGGCGAAATCTACTCCCTTTTTTTCCATTTCACTCTAATTTTTGTTTTACATACTACACATGTAGAAATGAAGATGAAATTAATTTTTTTTTGTTAAATTAAATTAAAAAGTGTTATGAAACAGTATATATTTGTATTAGAAGTCGGAAAGACTTTTAGTTTGGTTTTCGTTTGATTGAATTAAGGCTATTTAAAAATTAATAATTTAGAGGGTGCCCAAACCCAAGTTTTTTTTTCGGGCTGTAGCTCAGGGATTTCTTGGGAAATATTGGCCTTAAGTGATATAATCGTTTCCGGATTGTTGGCATAACGTCGGTCCTTCACGGTTCCCACAAAAAAAGTCCAAAGTAGTCAAATCGCAGCTCCGAGGCGGCTAATCGATAACACGATTTTGGAATTTAGTGAGCAAAAGATCGATTGTAGAATGGGCTGTGTTTCATAGCGCGTTAATCTGCATGAAGCAGAGGTCGTCCAAATACATGTTTTGATATTGCTCTGTAACACACACCGTTGACCGAAACGTTGTTCCCTGCCTCATTTTCGAACAAAAATGGTCTAATGAACGATGAACCCACTTCACAATCCGCACCAAATTGTCACACTTTTTGTGGATGCATTGGCTTCTCGACAACAACGGGCGAGTTTTCCCGAGACATTTTGTTTGTTAACGTAGCAGCCGAGATGAATATGCGCCTCGTCAAAAAAGTTGATTTTTCGCCGAAAATAGTTGTCCAATTCAAGCTGCTCTTAGCCTTAACGAACTTACACAGCATTCACTTTGCAAATAAGTTTTCAATATTTCCCAACGCTGTTCAAGCATAAAGACACTCATTTCCTACCGCGGTGGTATGATACTGACTATCTTTCAAGATTTCGAGCGGGAAACATCTGTCAATGTCAAAATAACCTAAGATTTAAAAATAAACCACTAAATAGCCCCCCCCTAGATGTAGATTTTATAAAATAAGGTAAATTTTGAAATCTACTTCGATTTTTTTCAATCTACTTCACTTTTGTCTTCAAATCTGCTTCGATTTTTTTTTCCTGAAGTGGTAGCACTGGTAGGTACCTACCTATATATGTATATTAAAAAAGGCAGTTTAATTTAAGTTTAATTGTTTAAAACAAACTTCGCCGCAAATTGCAGTGATTTCTACTAAGTTTCAAAGTCTAGTCGTCCTCATTCCATTCACTTCGCAACGAAAAACATTAATAACAAAGTGTTCAATTGTCGTATAAGTACAGACAGAGATATAGGTGCATATTTTTCGGATGCCACAACTGCAGCGCTTCAACTCCTGCAGCTTCAACTGGCCTTTGCTGTGACCAGATACAAACAAGCTGTTACAGTAATTCGCTATTTTTTGTATTAAAAGGTTCTTCACGAGTGAAAGCCAAGTAAACAAACAAACTAACATTGGCGTTTTAAATACGAAAGTAAGGTTGGTCAACTAGTTGACTTGGCAATAGTCCACTTTGATCTCGTCTTTTTTTCTTTGAACTCTACTCGACGTTGATCCAAATTTCTTTGACAAACCTACAATATAAAAAAAAACATAGTGCTTCAATTTTCAAAAGCTCGTGAATCCACAAGAAATGCTAGACATTTCACCCAAGCAAAATACTTTACTCCCTACCTACCTACTTCTGGAAGACCCCGAGTAAAACAAACAAAAAATAGAATTTTCTCGTGAAGGCGATTTGAAGTTTTTCAAACGATGATTTGTTTCGCTTCGCTTGCGACTTAAAAGCACAATAAACAATAACGAAATCATCTACACGACGCCATAAGTTGAGAATGTGTCAAAAAGACAGAAATAAGCAATATGTTGGTCCATGCAGCTTTCTCAGTATCAGTCTGATGCACAAGGCATCTCAATAGCTTCCAAGTTTATTGTTTCTGAGAGTCAGCTTTGCATTGAACTGTTGATCTTTGTGTTTTTGGTTTTGCACCTTGAGTAGGTTTTCCATTACTGATGTAAAACAATCGCAATACTTTCTACTACCTACTTTCTTGACCTAAACAAAACGTTCTATACAAATTTGAGCTTAATCGGTTAGGTAGTTGGAGGACTATACGGTGCTCACATAATTACATTCATTTGTAATAAATGCTTTTAGATAAGAAACCAGTATCATGAAGGTATATTGAAGATAGCTAGGAATGTGCTAAGCTTGCGAATTGTAAAACTAGACAAGCAGTCGGATAAATAACTCTTTCAAAATTCAATTCAATATACCTAGGCATAAATGTTGTATGATGTATTTATGATAGGTACTTAAAAAAATCCATATGAGAACGTTTTCAACTGAGTTCTTAATCCTTGTTTTCTAAATGCAAAATGATTGTGACAGGAATTCAAACTACATTTTTCGGTTTCCGTTCAGAATCTATGCGACTCGACCTAACATTTGCCTCTCTTGTCAATTCTTCGATTAGTTTGATTTGAGTCAGAATAAAAGATGAGAAGTGATATATGTAGTATAATGTATCTTCCTTTTAAAATAAGACTTCAAAAACACTGCCAAGAATACCCTACTTTGCAAAAATAAGCCCCTGGTCGAATTTCATTTAAACATTTTCTTCTAGAACAGTCGTAAAAAAAAACACGACATTCCCCTTGGTCTAAATAGGAAAACAATAAAAGCTGTGACTGTGTTTGATTGGAAAAATAATCTCACTACATGACACAGATTCAAAAATGCTTAAACGCTGTCAGCCTGATTCTAGGAGGTCCCAATAAATGGAAATGAACAACATGAAAATAAAAATTGTCTCTTCAATGACTTGAATGAAAAATCATAAGGCGTAGTAGGTAGGTAATGTGTCGTTGTCGTTAGAGGCAAACCTTACCTACCTACATCGCTGTTGAAAAACAATCGTTATCAACACGAGCCAAGTCAATAAATCCCAAGAAACAGCCATATTTGTTTGGTCCACACCACCATACGATAAATAATTAAATATGTATAATGATGTGTGTGTGTTTGTTGTATAAAAGATTCAAATACCCTTCTCATTAAGTTAACTAGGTGCTAACGCTCGAGCGATAACATTTAAAATTGCGATAAGCGACCACATTTTTATTGTGCTTGGATTTATGCTCTCGCTTTCTTTATGTTCTCTACTCTCGCCTTCGTTCAAAGTTCCTTACTTCCTATCTACTACCTGCCTCACCTTCGTCTCTACCTAGTTGGTGTTTCGTTTTATTTGTTGTTGAGTCATTTTTGAAAACGCGGTCATTGTGTTTCAAAAGTACATACCTACTTGCTCCCGGTAACTTTCCACTAAACAAGTCTGTGAAACAATCGTCATCATCGTCGTGTCGTAATCACATAATATGGAAGGAAGTACATGTCCAATGCAGTACAAGCAGAGGTTTAGTTATGCCCCCAGCTGCTAAAAAAAAACAAAAAAAAACAGAAAACATTCGTTTTTGAATGTATGTATATACGCAGGGAAGTGTAGACAAATGTATTTATGGATTGCAGAGCTTAAAGGTTATGCAACGTTGGTCGGAGTTTGAATTTCGCCAGTTGTTTTAGATTAAATTAGAATAAAATAGATTTGTGTGGAATCGGCGCGGCGTCTTGTCAATTATGATTCCTATCTAAGAGACTCAGAAAATGTTCACATTTATTGCCCGACTTTAAGTTTTGCCAAAAATTTTTCATCAAAAATAAAGAGCTCTAGAGAATTTATTGGGATACAAATTCATTCTGAATTGAATTTCCTTGTTTTAGGCCCTCTTGTATGCAAGAGAAGAACTAAATTACTTTCATTTTATTTTAACTTTTTGTTTAAAATTAGTTCTCGCAGGTTGATTTCAGACAAAATTTCAGAGACTGGCGAGTAATCTGATGTGTTTACGGAAGAGATAGCGGCAAAAAGTGTGTTACGACTTAAACAATGTAATAATTATTGGAACAGGGGCTTTTGTGGGCATATAACCATAATGATCTTTATTTTACATAGACTTCAACCACACGGATATTTCAACAAGGGCAAGCTGAAGGGATAACCGGGTTATAAACGAAGGTCATGTCTCGATGTTTTTATGGACAACATGGTTCAACCGATCCATAAAAAACTCAATAAAAATTTAGATGTTAATGCAGCACCTTACAAGCTGAAGTTTTTGAAAACTGAAGCCAGATGTGAACTAACCAATAAAAAAGATACATACTTTTATAGATAACCAAGCAGCCATCAATAGACTGGTTGATTGTTGTCGCAAAGAGTTAAGACTTCTTAATGCAACTCACTCAGTCGTCAGTTACCATTTGCTGGGTCAATGGATAGGTACTGTGATCACAGAGGACCTAAAGGAGAGTGAAATCTTTCGTACGTATCACCCTCCGACACCCATTTCCGGTTTTTTTTTTTTATTATTTGAAATCGTGTCTGTGAATAAATGCAAGAACAACAACACAAAATCATATCATACCAACTGTGCGTGTATGCGAGTTTTTACGCACACATTCGCAGATGGTATGGATGGTATTTATCTGTCAAATCAGCTTGTAGGCAAAATCCCATTTCCAGCCTACATTAAACTCTCTTTCATATATCCTCTCTGACTGTGATATAGACGAAACGGCAGATAAAACGTCCAAACTTGGTTCTTCACTCGAAACAAGACAAATAAAGCAGGAGAGGAGAAAAATACAGTTTGCTCAAATGTGGGGATCACAATGGATCCTATTGAGATCCGAACTTGAACTAAATTTTAACTCCCATTTAAGATTTCTCTAAAATTTAGACAAGCAGTTATTTCTTAATCACAGTCCTTTTTTTAACAAAGCTGCGAAGTCCAACAAGACGATACCTATTGCCCTTGAAAGGGACACTTCAGCTCAGAAACGAACTTATACAGTGGCGGGAAACTAATTATTAAACGGTTCCGAAACTGATTTGTTTAAAACTTAAAATTCTTCGCAATTGCAGATTCGTAATAGATTTGTTGCCAACCCGGCGCAAACCAAAATTGAAATGACAAAGAAACGCAGTTTAACAACAATAAAACTTTAGAAACTAGGAACCACGGAATCCGAGTTTCAGATTTACTTCCCAATGAGAAAATTAATGAAATTTGAATGGAAATCCAAAAGATTTTTGATTCTCAGTTTTGGTGTTGAAATAAAAATTAAAAAGTTGAAGCCAACTGACCATCCAATGCGTTTTCGCTTCGCTAAGTGGGCCTGCGATCGACTTAGAGAAGATGCCGATTTTGCCAAAAAAAATCATCTTTTCAGATGAAGCTCATTTTGATCTTGGCGGGTATGTAAACAAGCAAAATTGTCGCATTTGGGGCACAGAAAACCCGCACGCATACATTGAAAAGCCGATACACCCAAAAGAGTCACTGTTTGGTGCGGATTTTGGTCCAGAGGCATAATTGGGCCATTTTTCTTCGAAAATGAGCAAGGAGTGGCCGTTACAGTCAATGGCTCGTTATCGGGCCATGTTGAACGAATTTTTGTTCGCAACAATTAAAGAGGAGGATATTGGCAACATTTGGTTTCAACAGGACGGCCGGCGCTACGTGCCACACAGCCGAAGCTACACTCGATGTTTGGCGCCCTGTTTAAAAAAAAAGAAGTTATTTGGCGGATCCTAGAATATGTCAGCTTATTCCTCTCTAGCTGGCAGCCACCTTAACCTAACCTATCAGTAGATTTTCAGCTTTTAAGCAAATAACAATTACCTGCTTCCGTTGTCGGTCGCTGTTATACATATGTGCTCTTTCTGTGCTGTCAACACCAATACCACCTATACCTAATCGGCCCTATCGAGGTAACCGTCGGTGCGAACAGTTGTCTGCAACGCATACGTCTGCGGAGGCTCAAAATCATCGGAACAGAAATATCACAAATGCGTAGATGCATTGATTTGACATGCGACAGATTTTTAATTCAAAGAGAGATGTGCAAAATATATTTATATATCGATGATTCGATACATCTTTCGATATTTGTATAAATATACAAATATACCAAACCAGATTAAAATTATGTTATATCAAAAAAAGTTGAAAACTGGTTAGAATGATTAAATTTGAATAATTTTATACGCTGGCGTAAAATAGAACAAACATTTAAACATATTTCTTTCCATTCGAAATATATCGAATCGGTGAATATTGATATATTTTCAAGAACGCCATCTCTAAATTCGAACAGCTGTTTTACCGCTTTGTCAAAGGTTGGAAAAAAATTACAAAAGTCAAAAACTCAAGTTTTACTTTTCCTTTTAATTGTTTAACTTAATACCTTAATAATAAATAGCATGCTAAAAAGGAAGAAGTTTATGATCGGACAGTTTGGTGTGGGTTTCTGTTTTATATTATCAATAGTAATAAGTGTGGTAATCTGCTGCCGAAGACTCCTTCACCAGGACAGTTCTGAGCCTACAAAGATAGTTTTGTACATGAAGGAGGACCAGGCCTAATATTTCAAGGAGAGCAAGAACAACGAAATGCTTAACAATCACTCTCAGTTCGTTAAAAGTTCGATGAAAATGCTCCGTCGATAAAAGCCCGACTATGAATAGGTAGTCAAGTGACAAAGAAAGAAAGAAAGAAAGGGACCGACAAGCCTAATGTTGACGAGGATGAAAATAAGGAAGCTGATAAGCAAAAGATTGTAAAAATATAGTTATATTTATTTATTTCTTGGTATAAAATGATTTTAAAACTTTGAATATTTATTCTTCGCGCTTCTTTTTCTCTCCTTCGTCCTTTATAACCCTTGAGGTGCTAGGCGCGGCGTATTAATGCCGTTAACATAAGCTGCCAATTATTAATACAGATGTATGGAATCGAATGAATGAAATGAATCTTCATGGACATCCAATTTCAGGTTCCTGCTCAACTGACATAATCTGTTTTTAGTTCCCTTTGTCCTTGCTCAGGTTCCAAGCGAGTTCTTTCGAATGACTTTGTTCTGTTGGAATGTACACCTTTTTCCAACCACTAGCATCTCTCTTTCGTGGTCTAATTTGGTTAAGTTGGTCCGTTAACTCGTCCCAAAATGCAGCAACATATTCTGGCGACCTTTTGGTTTAGTTTTGGGCTATATCAGGTTTTTCCTGCGTTTAGTTCACCAGGATCTCCTATTGTTGGTGTCTTGTTTTTTCTTTTAGGTTTGACCTGGAAACACAAAATTCAAGAAATGCTTTATGTACTAAAGCTATTTAAAAGTAGGTATATTTTGATTAATTTCTTACATTTTCCAACAATTTTCTATGATGCGTGAACAAATTTCTCCAAGAATTTCTGTCGGACCAAAACGAAAACAAAACTATGCTAACCTGTCAAAAACCAAACTAAAAAATGGACTTGATCGCACTGCAACGCAATTCACCGGTGTGCGTTAAAAAAGTGCGTAGAAACATTCGGTCGGAAGAATACCTCGAAGCAAAAACTTTCGGAATCGTACAAAATGTTCCGACGGTTACCTCGATAGGGCCGAATATCAATTAACTTGACTTTGTTTGCGCTCTCTTAAAAAAAACTTCACGTTTATTGTTGCTTGCTGGGTCTTTAAAAGGAAATTTCACTTTTAAGACGGAAAACTACCAGCAATGTGTATGATGATGAGCACAATAAAATTTAAATAAATAATTATTATTGGAGAAGCCTGTAAAATATTATAATTAATTGCATATTGAAAACAGAAACTTTACCTGCTATGAACAATTATATAGGATGTTATCATCTTAATTGGATAACTTTTTTTTTTCTACAAGCCACGCCATCATGAATTTATTGCTTGATAAAAATTTTATTTGCAACGTGTGATGTCGTTGAGTTTTATTATTCAATTTTTTTTTATTGTGAATTATTAAACTCTTATTTAATATTTTCCATCGCTCCGCCAATCGGCCGATACGACATTACCAGCCAGCCAATTGAAATATCTTTGTATGGGTTATTATAAAGATCTTTATTTGGAAAAAGACGAATCAAGAATTGAAAACAGTCTCAAGAATCGAATGGGAAGATATGAAGAGGAAGATTCTATTGCGAAACCAATTAATAAAATAAATCATTTGGATCTTTAAATTAACATGTCACATCAAACTTATTTGTTAATAATTTCCCCTATTGCATATGAATACTTGTACATGAGCAATTTGTATGTTCCTTAATTGGTCTGTTAAAAGAAAGACTGTTAAGAGGGTTTTTCCGAGTGATTAACTTTTGTTCTTGTGACTTTTATCTCGATGTGTTAAGAATAAAGTTAATGGGCTGTATTCATAGACGTATCTTAAACTGCTGCTAAGTTGTGATCAACCAAACCTGGAGTTTAAGCTATTCATAAGCGTATTTAGACCTAGGATTAGGACTTAACCTGGGGTCTAACTTTAAAAGTGGCTGATGTAGTGTTTAAGTTACTTTTAAACTACTACTAACGGGTGATTTTTTAAGAGGTTTAGAACTTTAAAAAAAAAAAAAAAACACAAAAAATTCGAAAAAATGAATGAAATATTCAGTTGAATCGATAGTTTGCAATTTAATGTTTAAAGATAATTTCATGCAAATATTGACCGCGGCTGCGTCTCAGGTAGCCCATCCGCTGAGTCCAATTTTGCCATACTCTTTCACACATATCGACCGGTATCTCACGAATGAATGCATGGATGTTGGCTTCCAGTGCGTCAATAGAAGCGGGCTTGTCCCTATAGACATTAGCCTTCACATACCCCCACAAAAAATAGTCTAATGGTGTCAAATCGCACGATCTAGGCGGCCAATTGACCGGCCCGAAACGTGAAATTAACTGTTCACCACACTCGCCTCGCAATTGCGCCATTGTTTCGCGTGCTGTGTGGCATGTGGCAACGTCTTGTTGAAACCACATATCATGCAAGTCAAGAACTTCCATTTCGGGCAAAAAAAAGTTTGTTATCATCGCTCGGCAGCGTTCACCATTGACAGTAACGCTGCGATTCGCATCATCTTTGAAGAAATATGGCCCAATAATGCCGCCGGCCCATAAACCGCACCAAACAGTGGCTTTTTCGGGATGCATTGGTAGCTGTTGCAATGCTTCTGGCTGATCTTCACTCCAAATGCGGCAATTTTGCTTATTTACGTACCCATTCAACCAAAAATGAGCCTCATCGCTGAACACAATTTTTCGATAAAAAAGCGGATCCTCGGCCAGCTTTCCAAGCACGAATTTTGATAGTAAAATTCAATAATTTGCAAGCGTTGTTCATTTGTATCCATGGTTAAATTGCAAACCAAACTGAAGCTGTTTGACAGTGACACAAGGTACTAAACACACGTCAGCTGTCAAAACCAGTGTTGCCAAAACCAAACCAGCTAAAAAATCACCCATTACATACAATACAAAAAACATACAATTATTAAAAAACATATATGTAGGTAGGTACTTTTGTCCGCCAGTAGCAAGTCGATACAAAAAAAAAAATACCTCGGAAATTCTGAAAATACTATTTTAAAGTGTCAATAGACGTGGAAACTGAAGGAGATTTTTTAATTCTGGAAGACATAGATTTGTTGTGTGAAATAGCCAGACAAAAGACAATTTATAAGACAGAGTTCAATAGACTCGAAGTAAATGATAACAGCAACATTTGTCATAAATCTGCTTATTTCTGTAATTGCAAAAAAAACTGGGATACCCATTCACAAGTCAGGAACTTCATTTTGATGTCTTCTTAACTAATTTATCTAAAATTAAATGAACGATTTTTTATTTATTTTTTGTCAGGCACGGGTGACAACGACCAAAGGCCCAGAGCCCAGACAAACACAAGACAAAGAGAGACAGACAGAACAGAAGAGAGAAAAACATGTCAACAGTAAAGAGCTCCGTGGTTTATTGTTGTACGGTCCACCATCTTCCCACTAACCACGCGCAGTGATGCTTGGTTTCGCTGATCGATCGGGAAGCGATTCTTTAACAATACCATAATTTGAAGTATAATTGTAGTAGATTTTTGCATTAAGCTATTACTAGCTAAACACAGCTAGAAAATTGTTTATGAATAGCAGCTGTGTTTATCTAAAGAATTCAGCTTAACCTGTAGGTTAGTAAATCACAACTTTAGTAGACATCTATGAATAGGGCCCAATTTGTTTAAATAAACAGTTGAAGGTAGATTTTTGCAATTACTTTCCTCTCCTAAAAAAAAGTTGCGTTCGATTTCAAGTCCCAAAATTCCAAAAGTCATGTTGAGTTTAGTAAACCTACGTTTTATTGGATTGTCAGACAAGCCAATTACAGTTATAGTCCTGTCATGTGATACGACACCAAAGTGCTTTGTAAATTGGACATTTAAAGTCAGGCAAATTGAACTTAAATTTTGTATCTGAATTGTTGTCTGTTCTGTTTTGATTGTTGTGTCTTGTGTGTCTGTGTGTTTTTATTTAATTTCCTTTCAAACATGTGACGTGCACGCGATCAGCATTTTAACTAATTCGTATGCTTTTAATGTATCACCCTTTCGTTGGGTGAATCAAATTATATATGCATATCTGTATCTACGCAATTGAAAACTATTCGTTAAGCAACTTACACGCAATGGGAGATAGAATCAATCAATGTCCGTCCAATTACGCCTTTGAAAGGGTTGTGCTTCACAATGGAACTTAATTAAATACAAGGCTTCGTTTCACTCCCCTCACCCCGCCCCCTGGTAAGTCTATTGAAGAAATAAATAAACGATAAAATAAATGATGTTTATATTTTTTGTTGAATACAAAGTTTATTCTGGTTCATGTTAAACCAAGTTGCCATATAAGTCAAGAAGAAAATGCGTCGGACGTTTCCCCCCAAAATAATTTTTGTTCTTGTAAAAAACAGCAACATCGTAGGGTGCATTGCAATAAGGGGAGAGTTTATGCGTGTTTTACGTACAGTTTGTGCTTACATTACACTCTCTTTCCTCAGTCTTCTATGCTCCAGGCTTAAAATGCTCTACCAACAGTAGGTATTATAAAAATAAAACGCTAAAAAACGCATCAAACCAAGTTTCAACGAATTGAAGAGTCTCCCCTTTTACTTCTAGCCATTTGAATAAAATCATTTATTAGAGTTAAGCTTATTTTTGTAGCAGTAAATCCGAATCAAGTTTTCTTAAAGAACTCTTGCTTTGTATACTATCTTGGCTTTATTGATTTTGGAAAAGTTGTTTTCGTGAAATTTTGAAGAAAAAAATCACATTGAAGCGCCACATTGAACTGATTTCATAGAGCAAGTTTTTGTACAAACATTTTTTGGTGGAAACCAAAATCGTTTCATGGCAGGCATCCGTTATAGCTGCGATAAAACCGAAATGTTGGAAAGCTCCAGCTAGTAAAACTTTATCTTCAGAAGAAACTGGTCAAAAGGTATAGCTCTTAAAGTAGCTAGTATACTAAAAAATAGTTAGCCCTTGAGATGAACTTCAAACGTATACAGTGAAGTAAAGAGTGACTTTCTTTAGCCGTACCACACGAATGTGAATTAGACTTACATATCCCATTCTGAACCAAAGACATCGGTAACTCTTTTCAATCCTTTTCTTTATTTTGTATTTTTAATCTGGGATCAGTCATTTCTAGGTTATTCGAAGTCCCGCCGCTGGTTCACGAAGAATCAATTCGAAAACAGAGGATGGGGCGGGCGTACAAATTCGCATTAGGATGTCTGACTGTAGCTTTTGGAGAAATTGAAATTTGAGAAGTCAAATGATACAAAATGTCAAGTTATACAGTACAGTACAAAAAGTGATGCTTGGTCTAAAATTTAGCATACGTTTTTCTCTCAAAAGGTTTGACACGAAGCCAACTGTGGAGATTAAACAAAACAGCTGTTCTCAGGTTGAACTGAACATAATCAGAAAGGAAAGTAAGATGTGCGGAGAGGGGGTGGGAGGGGGGGGTATAGGGGTATAACCGTGGCCGTTTTGTATTTTATGAAAAGCCTTCTCAGGATGTCACTTCTAAGCTCTTTCCTAATCGAATTGATTCAGATCCACATTCTGAAAATGTCAGGTTTAAAATTGGGTGTTTTTTGTGACCAACAATCTTGTTCATAACTGTACTACAATCTGTCAGTACAGGGTATCAGAAACTTTGTCCGTTGATCCTTAAAAACAATTTCATTGAACACTTTTGGGGGAGTTTCGAACGCAACCCGACTTTTTATATTCCCGTTTATTGCAATCAAAGCTATTTATTTTATTTTTAAAAAATTGCGCTGAATTTGAACAATGGCCTGTGTTAAAGGGTGTTCTTTCTTAGACATGTGGTTTTCAATCTGTGGCAATATGTACTTTTTTCGGAGTTGACTTTTTTTGACAGCTTTCACTTGATTTATGCTCAGTTTGGTTTGCCTTTTCATAATGAATAGACTTACACGTACTTCTGAACAACGTTTGCAAATTTATTACCAAAATAATGGTTCGGTTCGCGCGACGCATCGCGCGCTGCGTCCAATATTCAGTCGATATAATCGCCTAGAAATTTATTCGAGCCAGCCGTGGCGGCCACTTGCCCGAAATCATTTTTAAAACATAATTGCAAACCCTTATCTTTATAATAAAGCTAAGTTCTTGAGCATAACATTAAACTAGAGCATTTTTTGTTTTCTTTGAAAACCATGCGTCTAAAAAAAACACCCTTTATATGTTAATGTACACGCCTTGGCATTAAGAACATCGGCCGATTGTAATTTATACGCATAGACCTGCTACTTCAGGAAACCCAACAAGAAAAGTCTAGCGGTTTCACATCGACTGACTTTGGTGGCCAATTCAAGTCAATTCTGCGAGACATAACCTTACTCTCATATCGTTCATGCCTAATGTCAATCGTGGCATCCACTGAGTTCAATTTGGGTCATCACGACTGCATGACCAACGTCGTTTTAAAAAAAGGATGATTCAATGATTTAACCGGTCCAAAATTCAAACCCAACGGTTACTTCTTGAGGATGCGTTGCAATCGGCTGTTGGAACTTCTTGTAAAATGCGGCTCGTCGCTAAATATGATTTTTCGACCGAAAATGTGATGGTCTTCCAAACGCTCCGAAACCATCGAAAAAAGCCGCTGTCTTAAGCCATGAACTTTGAGCTCCTTGGTCAGTTGGATCATGTATGGGTGTAGGTTCAAAATTCGAGTTCTTGCGTGCACGGCTAGGAATCAACTGCCTGGTTCTGCCGTACACTTTCATGGACCACTGCGATGTTCTCGTCCGATATTGATTTTCTTTGAAAAACGAACGTTGGCTGATTGGTTAAATCGATCTTCTTAAAAAAACGTGTTATAGTCGACTGTGAAGGGACGCCACGTCTACCTCAAAAATGGTCGCAATGTGCTCCAGCTTAACGAACACTCATGGTGATTTGGCATCAGTTAGTGAATAATAAGCAACAGATTTGACAGATGTCACCAAAATAACATGGCCGCCATAGGTAACTAAAATCTATCAGCGCCAGCCAATAGAAAACCTTTATGTCTCGAAATCTGCTTCAACGATTTTTATAAAACTTGTTAACTTCTTAGGTGTACTTGGAACTTTATTAAATAATAAGAGCCCTGTATAGTTACAATAACAAATACAAGAGTAATGGACAAAATCATAAAACGTAGGTAGTTTTAATAATTGCTGTACAATTAAATACAAAAAATAAAAATATCTTAAAATAAAAACAATTAATTAAAATTTGTATTTAATTGAGTTTAAATATTATTTTTGTTTCAAAATTAAAAGGAATTTCAAAACACAAACCTTCTAAAAATAAACCGAACTTATTTCAATACAAACCATTCTATATATTTTTTTTTTTTGAAAACGCAGTTTTTTTCGTTTTTGTGTTCAGAAATATTTTCTAATGTTTTTTCCTTGGCCGATCGAACCACTAGCCGGTTTTATTTTTTCATATTTATTATTGAATTTTAAAGATTCTTCTTACTTTTGCGATTTAATCTTGTTAGCTTTAAATGTATTTAAGCCATTATTCCCGCATCCATTTTGTGCACACATAACCAAATGGAATATTAAAACACCAATAAGGCTGCTTTCCTCTCCATGCTTTTGGTTCTGGTTTTGGTTTTTTTTTTTTTTTTTTTGTTCTGTTCGTGCCAGGTTGAGTATAGCAAAAAAAGAAAAAAAGTATCTACAAAAATAATGAATTTATCTTTGCATAACTCTTGCGTGTAAACAACAAGTTTATTTTTATTTAGATACTTATTTTTTTTTTTGTCGTCGTTATTTCTTTTGGTTTTGTTGTCTATTGTCTGCCTGGCTAGTCTCTTCTTCGTGCCTAGCCTGTTCGTTATATTTTGCTTATGATTCTTAAAGCCAAACCTAATTTCGTTGATTTGATTTTTGCAATCATTCCCCTTAGTATAGACTTAAACATGTATCTATGGTTCATTAAGAACCCCCTACTATAAGGGGGGTAAAAATAAGCCGGTGAAAACCTTTGAGAGAATAAAATGTCTTATTCAATTAATGCCAACTGCGTTTTTGTTCGTGTTCCTTCGTTCAATTACAAAACAAATATATACGTAAAGTTGACCATTAGTTCTCTCGCCCCGTCGTGCCGTATACCAAATGCAGTTAGCTATAGAGCGCAGGGTTGGGGTTGGGGGGCACTTAGGGGGTAAATTGCAACGAATCGAATATAAAAAGAAAATTCTTTAGTCTGTGGAAATTAGTCTGTTCGCAGTTCATGCACGCTGTGCAAGCAAGCGCGTTCGCGGCTAAGAAAAACCATTTTTTCAAAAACTTATCTGTGATATTATTGTTTGTCCATATCCAGGCTCTGTGCGCTCTGCTCTTTGTCGTACCTGTCTAAACTGTGATAATCTTATGAATTGACAATAATCCCGAATTTCTTTTTTAAAATTTTTAAACCCCAGTAGGTACCTTTAAAAGAAGGCGTATATTTTTAAGGAGGCGGCGGCGTTGGTATGTTTATATTTGTTACTTTAAAATAAAATGATGGCCTGAATCGTGGTATTTTTTGTATGTAAATATTTATGTTTCAAAAAAGCAGAATTGAATTTTTTATCGATATTTAATATGATTGGATTGCTTAAGTGGTTTATTTTATTTTTGTAATTAAAGTTTTGTCGAATTTTTGTGTTGGGATTTGGATTGGAATTCCTTCTATTTTTAAATTTGAGGTTCCAGCTATTGATGGTGTGTAAGTGATATATGTGATGTTGAATCAGAGAGGAAATCATGGCGGTTCAGAATAAAATATGACAGAAATTAAAAATTGCAATTGTAACCCACGGTTCTTGGAAAATCAAATTTCAGAGTGTGGCATGTTTGTTTTTTTTTTACGACTAAACCTTGATGTCTATCACATCTTTTGGATGATACAGCAAGAATTTAATTTTTCTGGGAGCATTGTGGGACACGTTATTTTCATCGGCGTATACTGTCAATCTTGAACTTCTCCCGAGTTCCAAACATTGCAGTGGAAATACATGTTAGTCTCCCACCCCCATGGTTCCACCACCACTTCTTCGATTTGTGTCCCTTTGTTACTTAAACGTATGGCCAGTCCAGCGACTATTTAGTTACACAACACAATGACTGAGGTTTGTCTTTCACGAAGTGATTTCGTCAAAAAATATAGGTTAGAAATATTAATTTAAAAAAGAAGTGCAACCCTGCCATTTTCAAACATTTTTTGAGGGTCAATTTAGCCATAAACAGATATTTTAACAAATGTGGCAAAAATTAGGGTTCACTTTGGCAGCTCTGTCAAAATACGTTCAACAAAGGCTACTGTTAAAAAAATTACTATAAATTTAATCACATTTTGTTTTTTTTCGCTAAGTTAAGTATTGACCTACAATTTCCGTCTTGCGATAACTTTTTTTCTTTTATGAATATTTTAAATTAAAGATTAAGGGGTTTTTTATAAGACGTGTGTAGTTTCAATCTGGCAATACTTTTTTCGGAGTTGTTCTTTTTGACAGCTGTCACTTGATTAATGGTCAGTTTGGGTCGCCATTTCATAATGAATAGACTTACTCCTGAACAACGTTTGCAAATTGTGCAAATTTATTTTGAAAAACATGGTTATACTCGTGAAACAATTCTCGATTTTCACAAGAAAATTTTGTTCAGCGATGACGCTCACTTTTGGTTGAATGGATTTCTTCTTCTTCGTGAAAACCACACGTCTTAAAAAAAAATACCCTTCATTTCGTGAGAAACGAACCTCCCGGATACACTGTGCAAATTCGTAACTTAGTGCGCACAAACAAGCTCTTAGACAGATGCAGAAAATCGTATCCGTTTACAAAAACTTTTCTTCATCTGAAAGCAAGTCTTATCAAAGCTGGTACTTTGTTGTTGTTGTTGTTGTTACTAAACTTTTTTTGTCAATCGAAATTTTCGAACAGCTTCAAGTGGGTCCAGATCCCAGTGACTTAAGGCCGAACCATAATAATTGAAGAATGGGTACGTACTTTGCCTTTCAAAACAGTATGGAAATACATGTGATTTGTATACCCAACCCGAAATTACTTTTCGATAAGTTTCGGCAAGAGTTTCGTTCACTTTTGTTTCCGTACGCGTACGTAATGTAATTTTTTTTTTATTTAAATTTTTTATTAAAAAAAAAAAAAACAAGAAAGAGACAAATGCTTCTTTTTTCTAAAGGCTTAAGGCTGAACTATAATAGTCGGAAACAAACGGAAGCTAGTGTCAAAATCGAACGAAACGTTGCTCCAACCTGTGAAGCGAACACGCTACCCATAATGAAAAATATTGCCGCGGAAGCAAAACATGTATTTTCCCCTGTACAATAAGATGACTGTGAAGCAGAGACGACAAACATACAAAAAAATCATATATTCACTCTGATGTGAAGTCACACAAAAAGTCAGCATACCTCGCTCACTCTCACACTCACTCTTCACACTCACTCTCATATTCATTCACAGTCAGATGCAAATTTACGTCCGTAAAGTGCGATAGCGAGCGCAGTTTACGTCCGTAAATTAAACTGATCGAAACTTGACGAAACGGAGCAATCCGGTATTTCGGGTGTGGGATACGAATTGCTTGTTCTCCCACATTTACGGTCGGGTCCGTCCGCGCCCCGTTCCGACTATTATAGTTCAGCCTTTATGGCCAACTGATGTATTTGAACGATCAGAAAGGAACTTTCCGTTCGGTTTTGATACTTGATTCCTTTTTTCTTTCACGTATTATGGTTGGGCCTTTACACTCTCAACCATTCCTATACCTTAAGGACTATTCACATGAGAGCGACCAACGAATGGACGAATTGACGAACCTGAAACCTTTGGCGTGTCAGTCCGACACAGTAACTTCTACTTACGGGGCACTTATATTTTAAATATGGCGTCTAAGGCGCAGAATCATCTTTAACCCGTTATTGTTATAATAATAATTATTTCAACTATAGGGTGTGTTTTTTAGAGGTATAGAACTTTGAAATGGAATAAAAGAAAGATGATTTTTTTTTTAAATCGTCATGAAATTTACTTTATTTGAAAAATAATCTTCTGGCATATGACCGCCACGGCTGGCTCGGACGTGTTCTAATCTGGAGGTCCAATTTTCAATTACTTTTTCCAACATTTGTGGCCGTATATTGGCAATGTTGTCCTCCAAGTGGTCAATCGTTTCGGGCTTATCGGCGTAGACTAGCGACTTCACATAACGCCACAGAAAATAGTCAAGCGGCGGTAAATCACACGATCTTGGAAAACCAATTCACAGGATCAAAACGCGAAAATATTCGCTCATCGAACGTTTCCTTCAACAAATCAATTGTGGCACGAGCTGTGTGACATGTTGCGTCGTCTTGTTGAAACCTTATTGCTCCTGCACATCATGGTTGTTCAATTGAAGAACAAAAAAGTCAGTAATCATGGCTCTTTAGCGGTCACCATTGACTGTAACGAACCATTTATTCAACCAACCCATAAAGCACACCCAACAGTCAGTTTTTGTAGATGTAATGGTTTATCTACGTTAACACTTGAGGATTATTATCACTCCAAAGTCCAAATACGGCAGTTTTGTTTATTGACGTATCCATTCAACCTTAAATGAGCTGCATCGCTGAACAAACTTTTCTTATGAAAATCGGGACGAACTGCAAACTTGCTTCAAGCCCATTTACTCAATTCTTATGTGTTGTTCAGGCGTCAGTCGATTCGTGATGAAAACAGAACTAAAAATAAATTACTTGACACTGACAGTTGGCCTCCAGTTAAAATAGTGTTGCCAACTTGCTGAAGACCTATAGAGACTTTCAAATTCAAATTGCAGGGCATTAGTTGGGTGGAATAAGACATAAGAAAGAGTTTTTGTTGGTACAGTGGATTGAGATTTAAGTGGTATTTACCCAAGAATATCCCACGGGTGGCATCGAGTTAAAGCTGAGGAAACATAGACAAACTGTTGCCTCGGCTGTTGTGTTCTCGAACCCACCTAATTCGTCAGTCGTTGATATTTTACCATAAAATGAGTGAATTCTGGAGAAGTTGAAGCTGATTGGTGGCTTCCTAGCTTTAGTGTGGGGTGAAAGGATATTGACTCCCCTTTTTGTAGTCACGCTCACGCCACTTCGCTGCTGCCCTAAGGATGTGTCCATGTCCAATAACCTTTCAGGTGCATAATATCAACAATTTATTTTATTTGTCAAAAGTACATATTGCAATCACTGATAACATGCTCACTCTGGTTCAACCACACAAAATCAGAGAAGGAACTTTCAGGATTCGAACAACTGGTTCTTGTTGAGTTAAAAAATGCCAACATGATCTTTTTCTTATCTTTCTTTACTACAAGGAGGAATGTGCAGTGTGCACTTATTTGGAATTAGTATTTGCATTATGTCTGACTAGTTTTTCCATCGACTCAAAGAATATTTGAACAATTAATATGTTCAAGTGCGAGTTAAGTTCAAAATCCTCAGGAATTATAAAAAAATATATTTTCTACTCCGGCGGAGCGGAGGAAATAAAACACCAGTTGAATTTTATTTTGAAGAGAGAAGAGATCTTTATTTTTCGCACGATGGTATACACAGCTCAGCTTAAAATTAATTCTTAAACTATCTCTATGGTGCCTTTTTCATGGTCATTTTGCTGATAGCAGTTTAAAGAAAGAAAAACAAAAACAATTAAGATACAAATGTGATGCTGCTGACCAAGCAGTTTGTGGACAAAGAAATATTTGTTTATACAAGTGTCCTCATGATAGTGATAGTGATGCGGATGTTGGCATCTTTATAGTTATTAATTGATCTGGGGGTATCTTTGTAACTTTCGAGACGGTGCTATTTTGCAAATCTAGCGGAACTTTATTCCTGATGTGCTTATTTATATCATTTTTGATGCCTTCCTGCTTGATTATTTAATAATATTAAGTTCTATGACTTTTTCCAGTCTACAAACATTTATATCCAGCTTTTAGTGCTTTGGAAATAAACTCCATCAGCCAACTTTTCTCTAATAACTTTGATAGAGTAAAAGTTCTTTGATCGAAGCTTATAGGAAGACTTCACTCTAATCTTCATCTGAGTTCTCATGGAAATAAATATAAATATAATATATAATCTATATAAATATATATATGTATGAATGTATATATAATTTATTTCCATGAGAACTTAGATGAAGCTTAGAGTGAAGGCTTTCTATTTTTAAACACTTTAAAATTTTAAAGTCAAAAGTAATGACAGTTAGAAGACTCTCCATTTGTTTGAATTTTAAATGCATACATAACTAGGGCTATTCGTCATCAGAGCTACTGCTTTCTGGATGTTCTTCAGGAGCTTTTAACAAAGCAATACTATCCAAATGAAGTGGGTTTCTTTTCCTATGAAAAACAGTACTTCGACTCGATAGATATGGATTAGAGGAAAGTAAGAATCTGTTGAGCACATCTCTATTTGAATTTTTTTTTAGCTTCGTCGGCCAAATAATAAGTTGGATACACAAAACAATCAATATCTTTCAGCTGCTGTCGCATGGTTTCGTACTAAAAGTGCTAAGATTTGCGTTTACCATCAACAAAAGCGCTTCCTATACAGAAATAATTTTATTTTGTTTTTGTTGGTTTAGTCTAGCCTTTTTGAGACTTGTAGCCACTGCAGGTGAACTAATGGCAAGCTTCTTTAATAGATTTGTTGCGTCTCTTTTGCCAGATGATCGTAGCAGCACTATTAGCAATTTAGTGCATACCATCAGTTCTTTGACTTTGCGTTTTAGCACTTTCGGGGAACATTCATCAAACGCCTTTGGAGGTCGTCCAAAGTTAGGTTTCGTGCTAGATGATGGGATCAGATCAAAAAACTTCTACGGCATCTTCAATTCCTCATATAACCATTTCTCATTCGGCTTTTTAAACTTAACCATATCTCGCATACTTCTTTCCCATCTTGCTGATATTCTGCAACTTATAGAGCTCACATACATATGTTTGGAGAACTCTAGAACTCTGTGTCCACAAGGCTGAAAAGTTCCATGATATGCATAGAAATTACCATATTTCGGTGTTCTTTTTTGAATTTTTCCATGCCTCAAAAACAGCCTGAATTTTCATTATACTGTTATGTCTATGCAAAAAAAAAAAAAAAAAATTATATGAAGGGAGCACTCAGAAGCAAGAAAAGTAAATTGATTCTGACAAATAAAACACAGGAGAAGGTTTTAAGCAATATTGCACAAGCTATACATGCGTATACATTTTAAAAAGGCTTCAGGAAGTTGAAACGCACAAAATAAAACAAGTATTACAACAACAACAATCAAAACGAATACTTCTTCCATTTATAATTAAATTTTCTTTTGTTAGCATACCTTAAGAATCAAGCATATACCAATAACTTAAAAAAAATTATTTTGGGTTCTAGCTTTACTAATTAGGTAAACACACAACGACCAAATTTATTAACTATGTGCAACTGATTGTATTTTTTTTTTTAATGAGATTTAGCTGTTGCTCTGGTTGTTCCCCAACGGTTAATCAAGTCTTATGAAAATTTATGTTGTTAACATATTGTTGCCTGGGGTTCTACCTATCATTGCACAACAAAAGAATATTATTCGGAAGACTTTGAATTTTTCATTAAGTTCCACTAAATTTGCAAAATAGCACACTGTGGCCGGCCGGCGGTGAAAACACCACCGTCTTCGAATCTTATAAAGCACTGACTTCAAATTCAATCTCAAACTTATGTTAAAGATTCTATTAGACGTCAAGAAATGTTCGGATACTTTGCGAGAAATTAACATGAACGCGATTTGTGAAGAATTTTAAAATTGATTCATCTGTTCCAAGTTTGAGAATTTCGATGAAAACAATATTTTCTTGTTTCTTAAGTTTCAACAAATGAAAAGATAACCCCTCTTTAAATGATTTTGAACAACTTGAATAGTTGATTTTGACTTTTATAACATCTACATACCTTGTATTGGGAGCTGTTCGACTTCGACACATTTGTGTAATCGACTTTTAAAAGCCTTGCCTTACTGATCCGTAATCTTTGCTGACAAGTAGGTATAACGAACTCTCGACAAGCCTTTATCTTCGGTTTAAAGTTTTCGTAAACGAATGCAAAGTAACTAAAAGATACATTTTGTTTCGATTCAGGTTTCCCCCCTCTGTTCTTATCGTCAAAGTTTGTGCTGCGTCAACAATGTTTTTTTTTTTTTTTTTTTTTTTTTTTGTATTATAATCCAAAAGATACATTCATTCGCAAACAAATCTTTTCGTGCTGTTCGTCACGTACTTCAGAATTCTATAGAACTTTCTATGTATCTAAATATACATGATTTTTGTTGTTGTTCAAGTATCTTTAACAGCAGTCAATGAACACCATTGACTGGGGTTCACTATATTGTTTAGAAAGAGAAAGAAAGAGCGAAAAAAAGAGATGCTTAGCATTTTTTTATGTGTTTATGTGTGTGCTGTTCTGGACTTGCTTTGAATAAATCAGAAAGAGGTTAAAGAATGGGTGCATAATGAATGAGAATAAATGGATGGAAAATTGTTGTTCCGGAACTAGGTCAGTGGATTTAAGTACACATTATAATAATTATTATTTGACTTGCTTGAAATAAATAAAACTGAAGGTGATTTGAGACTGCACGGATAAATGCACTTAAAATTGTATTTTTGCTTTGCGTATTTTTGTTTTGTTTTGTTTGGTTTCCAATTAAAACTTTGTTCCAGTGTAATTGGACAGCAAGTTTTGTAAATATATGGTCATTGGACTCGATGCTTCGTTGAAAAATACTCAAAAACGATGTGAGAATAGCCTTTATTGCCTTTAAATTGGTTTGCAAACTAATGAACCCACAATTCAACTTCCCCTTTAAAAAAAAAAAAAAAAAAAAAAAAAAAAAACATTATTCCACCCCTCAATTTTGCGGTGTCGTTAAATATTCAAACATATTTTTGTATTTTTCGTGATGGAATTATTTCTCAACAATTTTTTTTTTCTGACGGCCTGACATCCCAAAGATTCTTAATCGGAATGAGGTCAGGGCTGTTTAGTTGACAGGATATTTCAGAAAATAAATTATATTCCCCGCCATGAAATGCATATTTTTGTTTTTATTGAAATGCTTACTACCAGAAACCCTACAAGAGCTTTTGTATGAAACGCCCTTACAGAAAACAAAAGAGTTTGAATGAGAGACAAACATCCCTATCTTCTCTGTACCGCCGATTTATGTGGAACAGCGTATAGTGGCTTATATGAGAATGCTATGCTAATCAAATGCAAACAGCATTTTGTGACAGAACATAGAAAGTATCAATAGTAACCACTTGGACTTTGTTTCCACACCTAAACGGTTATTTTTTGTAAAAGGCAATTTAATAATCAAAACTTATAACATATCCTATACAACATTTAAACGAAAGTGCAACTTCTGCTCCTCTTTTAAACAATAAATGCTTCAATTACTGCAGTTTTTGCAGGATAATTTCAGGTGATGGCACTTATAAAACGTTTAGAAAATAAAATTAAATATTTATATTGACAACAAAATTTGTTCTTAGTATTCGCAGAAATGAATAAATGAAAAGGTAACATTTATAGGTAAATGTTTTATCAAGGCTCTTTTATTTTTCTGTTTTAATGGTGGTTTTTAGTTTTGCGAGTTTTGACAGTTTTTATGAAAAATTTATAAAATTCAATCAATATTTCATTCGATCAATGAAAAGTATTGTCATTGTTGGTTACCTTTGACCAAACTTTAATTCGATTGGATGCGGAGAATGAATGGAACCCCTTCTTCAATATATATTTTGTATTATCGTCTTTTTATTCGTTTTGCTGTTTAAAATTGTTCATTAAAGGCTGAACTATAATGGAAGAAAGCAAACGGAAGCAAGTGTCAAAACCGAACGAAACGTTCCCTTGCGATCTGTCAAAGTCATACCTAACATTTCCATTCACAATGAGATGTCAAATTTTCGTTCGAGAAATGTGACAAGGAGGCGCCGTTTACGTCCGTACACAATACTATTAGAAAACTTGAAGAAAAAAGCAATCCACTATTTTATGGACGGTAAATATCAATTGCTTCTTCTTGACCGTTCCGTCGATTTTAGTCCAGTCTTAAGTCGAAAACACACTTGAAAACGGTTCATCGTATTTTGTAGAAATTCCGTGTGTTTTCGGTGGTTCCGCAATTTAAAGGTGGCTGAATATTACAATGTGAACAAAACTACCGACTTCACTAACGTTACAAAAAAAACGATTCTATTGTGAATTAGAATCCATACTCAACGCCATTTAAATGACATCAACTTTTTTTCGCCCTCCGTTTAAAATTGTTTATGATAGTACATAGGACATCCTGTAGTTGTAAAAACAATTGAAACGAGTTTACCCTTTATACAAACGTTACTCAATGGTGGCTGTTGTTCTTTTCCAAAGCCATTCAATTCTTTAGCGTAGGAAGCATAGGTTTTACTGGAGACATTTTTGGCATCACAATTTTGTTACGTACCGCAACTCTTGACTACCCTCATCAATGAATTATTAAAATCAAATCGGTGGACTTCAATGAATAGATAATAATTTTTCATTTGATTTGTAATTTTTCTTTTTGAAGGGAGTGTCAAATTTAGAGTGTGTTTATACTTTTAAAATCTGTAATTTAAAAATAAGGTTTGAACAACTAAAAACATACTTTTGAAATAATCTCAAATGTAGATTTCAGAACTATGCTACCATCTTCAAAAAAAAAAAAAAAAAAAAAAACATACTAACTACCTGATTTGAGTAAAGAAAGTTTTTAGTCGCTGCTTCAATTCCAGTTTACCATTGGAGTCTGGAATTATAGAAATTAAATCCTAAAAAACATTTTTGACAAGAGAACAAATATAGAAAAATTTATATTTTTACTTGCGATTATAGGTATACTATAAGGCAAGTTATGCATTCGTAAAAAAAAAAAAATTCTAACAATCAAACATGACATTACGATGATAGAGAAGTTGAAAAAAGTGGGTCCGACAATTCTGTCTGTCTGTCTGTCTGTCTGTCCGTGTGTCTGTCTGTATAGTTACCTACAGCCAGGGCCCGATCTAGGGGGGGGGGGGGGGCGCGCCGGGCATTTGCCCGGGGCGGCAAATTTCAAGGGCGGCAAAATTTGAAAATTGAATATTATTAAAGTTATGTCTTTCAAAAAAATGTTTACTAGTTTCCTTCTAATTAAGATCATCATGGGATAAAATATATAAATCAGAAAGAATTTAGATTTTTCTCACACAAGTGTGATGTGTGTGGGGAGCTGAAGTAAATGTAGTCTCTCAACTCTCAAGTAACCGAAGAAACACACAAAACATTTTATCCGTCATCAGAATTATATTCATCTTTCCCTACTTTCCCAGTCCCTCATACATAAATATGTAGGATTGTAGGTACAGTAAAACTACTTTATAACGAACTCTCCTTTCTAAAGCAAATTTCATTTTGTTCCCCTTCTTCTTAAAAAAATATCCCATATTAGTTAGGTTCCATCGAATGTATAGATGTATTGAGAAATGTACAGTTATCTAGTTTCAAAGGTAAAACAAGTTCAATCCTCAGTTGTTTTAACAAAGCTGTCATTGGTACTTTTGACAATTGTCTATTGTCAGCGATATGATCAATAATAATCGAGAGCAATAGCAATTTGAAAAGAGTTTACTTCAGACGAGACGAAAAAGCCCTACTATAGTGATTAGAGAACTGCATTTCAGAATTTTTGAAGTTTTATTGAAACAAGTGATAAAACTAAAGATGATGCAATTTTTTAATTTCTAAACTGGAAGATTTGTATGAAAAAATAAAAAAAAATTTTAAATGCGCAATCAAAAATTGAATTTCTTAACAAAAGAAATGAATTTCTTATTTATACCAATTTTCTTTGAAAATAAAAAGAAACACGAGGTTTCAAAACACATTTCACATTTCTTTATAACGATTTTTATAATTTTTGTATTTTTTGTTCCCTTGAAGGTTCGCCATAAAGAATTTTGACTGTGTCATGTATGTACGATGATAGCGAAGACGAAAAAAGATGGTATACAAATTTTGACCGTCTGTATGTGTAGACACCTACGGCCCAAACGGGCGGGCCGAATTGCTTCAAACTTGGTATATAGAGTTTTTTAGATATTGTACAGAGGAAAATTTAAATTTTTTTTTAGCTCGAAAAATAACGGTACCTGCCATATAACCGTTACGTTAAAGCTTATTTTTCTCAAAAACAGCTCTAACGATTTCGACTTAAAATAAAATCCACGACTGGGTCGCTGCATATATGGAAATTAAAAAAAATTAAATAATTTCAAAAATTCTTTTGTTTTTTAAATTAGTTTAAGAGTTTTCTCGCAAAAACTAAGTATGCAATAAAATTTGAAAGCTAAACGTCAATCTAGGCAAAAAAAATATTGAAAATCGTTCGACCAGTTTTTTTTTGTAAAAGGTTATTTTTGAAAAACTTTTTCAAAAAATATTTTGAAATTTATTTGAGTATGCAAATATATGGCAATCTGTAGTTTACATTTGAAAAATAATTTAAAAAAAAATCAATATACCCGTTTCCAACATATTTCGAAAACCAACAATTTTTTTTTAAATTATAAAAAATTAAAAAAAAAAGTTTTTGAAAATTTTTAAATGCCATATTAATACAATTATGAATGACTTCCTGTGGCCAAAATTTTATTAAAATCGAATTTATAGTTTACGAGAAAATTTGATTTGAAAATATTGGTTCTATGAGAGGTACCGTTATTAGACAAATTTTGAAAAAAAAATGTCTAACCCAAAGATAGACTGTCTTACAAAAATAGCATTATGAAAGTTTTATCAAAATCGTTAGAGCCGTTTTTAAGAAAATCAATTTTTGCCTTCAAGATTATATGGCAGGTGCTGTTACTTTTGGACCTAGAGCAAAAATAAAAAAATTGTTCCGAGGGACGGCCAAATAAATCCTGAATACCAAATTTGAAGCAAATCGGCCCACCCGTTCAGCCTCCAGAGGCGCGGACAGACAGACGGACGGAATTTCCAGACCCACTTTTTTCGACTTCTACATCATCGTAATGTCATGTGTGATTGTTATCTCAATTTTTTTTTTCTGCACGAATCCATAACTTGCCTTATAGAACCTATAATCGCAAGTAAAAATCAGTGTTGCTTTTTAAGTACGACCAATCATATGGCTGAAAAAAACAGTTTTAAATAAATGTATTTGCTGAATACCTATTACCTAACTGGCGTTTTTGAAATTTTTTTTCAAAAAGTTTTTCAAAAAAAACTTTTTTTCTCAGAAACCGCTCCACAGATTTTCATAAATTTATTCTCATAAATTTAAATGTATCCAAGAAATAAAATGGCGTACTTTTATTTCAGCTTAAATTAGTTTAAGTATTTATTTAAGAATTTTGAAAAATTTATTCTTATCAAAATCTCAAACCCCTAGACCACTGTCTCACATTATAGCAAGTTCGTGCGACCCAGTCGTGCATTTTATTTTTTTAAGAATGCACTTTCCAGCACTTAACGCGTTTTTCGGTTTTCATTCAGAAAAGAGCTCTGAACAAAGTTCGAGTTTATCGAGCTCGCTCTGAACGTCCTCTGAACCAATTGTGTTCAGAGCGCTCTGAACTATTAATGAAACGAATTTAATATCCCATTAATTTCCTTTTCTTTTGCTTTTTTTAACACTTAAAATCAGTTCGGCGGCCATTTTATTTGTTTTTATTTCCAGCCGCCACGCCGCTTAAATATCGATTGAATTGGTATTGGTTGGTTTCGAAGCGTATCTGATATGCGAAATTAGGCCCTATTGGAGTTACCGTTATAAAGAATTTTATAGACAAATTTATTCCAACCAAAACAGATATTTTACTCAAATTTTTTTAACAAAATCGTATAAACCGTTTTTGAGATACCTAAATGGGTCTGTCAATAAAAATTACATGGCAGGTACCATTAATTTCGGAGCTAGAATTCTAGGTCCAAAAATCAATCTATCAGATGTTATAATAATTCTGTGTACCAGGGGTGGAATCGGCTAATGTGATTTGTGATTGTCACATTTCTGACAATCACATGTGATAAAATAATTTTGTGCGTCTGCATAATGTGATCACCGGAATTTTGTTTATTTTCATTATGTCATTTTCCGTTGGGCAATTGGAGAGAACTCCGAAGACAAATCGTTTCTCTTCGGAGTTGTGTTTTGCGAGTCTTACTTCTTCTGCTTTTTATGAAATATGCGGTCTGAAGGCGCATATATACGAACGTCACAGTTTCTATATATTTTGTATTTCAAATTAAACAATTCGAACAATTTTAATATATAATTTACATTAAGGGACGTGACAATTATGTATTTATTTAGAAAAGATTAATTTAGTTTTTACTTCACGTGATTGCTCACAACATATACGCGTTTCAGAAAAATATCTCAATTAAAAAAATGTTCATTTCTGTTTTTTTTTTATTGTTTTTATTTTTACTTTAATCATGAGGAGAAACTAATTTCTCACAATCGAAAATAACATTAGTATAGATCTTTGACAAATCTTTGACAGCAAAAGCAAATAATTTTGTTTTATAAGTCAGCGTCAGAGGTTTATTATTTATTTATTATTATTTTTGTATGCAAGTGACACCTAAATAGCTGTCACAAGAAAAAGTCACAAAAATGTGATTGTCACATGTGACAATCACCTTAGCCAGACGAAATTTGTATATTGTGACTATCACATATCACAAATCACCCTAGCCGATTCCACCCCAGGTTTGAAGCACATCGGTCCAGCCGTTAAGGGTGTAGGGTCCGATACAAACAGACAGACAGACAGACAGAATTGTCCGACCTATTTTTTTGTCTTCTCTATGATCGTAATGTCATGTTTGATTGTCCAAAAGAAAATTTCCAACAATATTACATTTTTACGGGTTGGAATGAATACCTCCATTTTTAAAAAGTCGATCAAAAAATGCACCAACAATTTTATAACTTATATGTTCTCATTGCAAAAGGGCGGCAAATTAAATTTTTGCCCAGGGCGGCAAAAAAGCTGGATCGGGCCCTGCCTACAGCCTAAACGGCTCGACCGATTTGCTTCAAACTTGGTACATAGTATTATTATGACGTCCTACAGAGGGGTTTTTGGAATTAGCATCCTAGCTCCAAAACTAACGGTACCTGCCATACGATTTTTTGTGAAAATTTAAATTTTCTCAAAAACGGCTCCTACGATTTTGATAAAACTTTCTGAATGATGTTTTCTGTACAAACTTTATGTTTTGGTTGGAATAGATTTTTCAGGAAAAGTCTTATAACGGTACCTCCCATAGGACCGGTTTTTTGAAATCCTATTTTCTCGTAAGCCACTAGACGGATTTCGATGAAATTTTTAATGTAGAAGCCCTTTTATAAACGAAATAATATAAATTATTAATTTTTTCAAAAAATGTTTTTTTGAGTTTTTAAAAAAAGTTTCAAAATTTTTTTGAACTTTTGGTTTTTCCAAAAACGGTTTAATCTATATTTTTTAATTTTATTTTTCTGATAAAAACTACAAAGTGCTAGAAGTTGGCATACTCAAAAAAAATTTGGAATATATTTTCGAAAAGTTTTTCAAAAAAAACTGTTTTTTGAAAAAAACTGGTCCAACGATTTTGAAAAAAAATTTCGTCAAAATTCAAAAACGTAAAAGAAACCTGATGGCTTACATCATTTTCTCCAAAAAACGTTTTAGGTATTGATTTTAAAGTGATTTATAAAATTTCATATGATTTTTTCAACGCTTTTTTCCCAAAATCTCAAGCACCCAAAACCATTTTAACACATTAGAGCAAGTTCGTACGACCCAGTCGTGCACTTTATTTTTTAATGAATTCAATAAAAGAAATCGATATTATTTCAACTTGTCGAAAGAAGCAAAAATAAAAAAATCTATTTCTTTTCCCACAAACAATCTTAGATCAAAATCTATTGTTTCTAAAAAAAAAAAAAAAAACAGTTTTATTGATAAATTTGACAAAATATTGTTTTCTTTTAAAGAATAATCTTGGTATTGTTTATGACATATGGGTTTTTCCAGTCACACCACAACCCGATAACTAATTAAATAAGTGTTATCGATTAGTTTAACTAAAGAAAAAACAATAAATGTGTTCCATGTTCTATTGTTTATTGTTCTTAATGACGAAATAAGAGGTACAAAAATAAGATTATAAAGAAATGTACATGTTCATGTGTGTGGTTCGGGAATTTTAGTGCGATCGATGAATTTTTTTGACGTCAGTACTGTCAGTCAATAGAAAGTTTCTTTTTGTTCAATAAAACAAGTCGAGTAGTTTTTTGTATAACTTAATTTTCTGTTCTTTGTTTGAATTGGTTTATAAGTTTATTTTGTTCGGTAATAATCAATGATTCGACAAAACGTATATTTTTATGTTGTCTGAATATACTTCTTTGGAAGTGTTTGTGACATTTAAATTGAATATTTCTAGTGAAGCAAACTAAATTGATGCAGAGTTCCAATCTGTTCACAGTAGACTTTAGCTTATGGAGTGCATATCAACGTAATTTGCAATAGACACATGTCCCAAGAAACAGAAATTATTTTCGAAACTGTTCTGGCTTAAAAACCCAATATAATAAAAAGTTTTCTGGGTTACTCGAGAATTTATTTATAATTTCTGAAAATCAAAGGACATTGACTGCCTTGAAAGTTTCGATATATATTATCTTAAATTGAGGACCTTGCATCAAAAGGAGGGGGGCAGTCCATATTTTTAGCCTAACGGTTTTTTTCGCTTAAATTTTGGGAAAAAAAAAGCAATCTTTTGGTGTACAACCGAGGCAGTTGTGACTTAAAACAAGCGAGTTATAGTAAAATATGTATCTGCCTCTCAAGTGCGTTTGATGCAAAAAGGCGACAAGTCCGGATCTGCCCCCTTATTGAAACAAACAAAATTATTGAATCATTTGCATCTAGTAGTAAGTTGGAGCAACTGGATGACTTTTCTAGTGCAGATGACGATGATCAGGTTAAAGTTAATCTATAAATTTTTAATTTTCTCGATTAATGATCTGTTTTTCGTTTTTATTTATTGTTTAACTATCCGTGTATTGATTGAAAGTTCGAAATAAACTAAATAACTAACTTTTAAGTGCTTTTTTTTATTCATAAATCAAAATCAGGAAGCAAATTTATTACATTTTGGTGCAAATGAGAGGCAGATCCAAATTTTAAAAAATCACAGTAATTACTAATATTGCTTATTTAACCTAAAACTTGATTAAAAAAATGTGAAAACATGCACATTTTTTAATAGTATATCATTTTAAAACATTCGTGAAATAATTAATTTTTAAAAGGGTTTTTCTTGATTTCCCACAAAAAGTTAAATGTGGAATTGCCCCCCTTATGATGCAAGATCCTCAATTGCAACACTTAAAGCTACTTATAGACCATTTACTGGGCACAGATATGTCTGCGCTTTCAAATAAATTTGTTTGATGTCAACATTTTTACACAGCCTGTGTATGTTTTCACGTGGATTGTGAAATTTTGTTGGCACAGACACGCCTCCGCAACGAAACTCGCACGTGTCTATGTCGAAGGGAGCTTATATTTTAAGAAGCTGCTTCTCGATCCTTTCTGAAATTAAAATTTTGTTTGCTCGTAAAGAACGCAAGAGCTGTCGTGTCAATACCTATCGTATACGCGGGGGAGATCTACTTATGTTGGCTCAACTAGATCGTGGTGTACCTATACCGACTCCAAGTAGTCGAAAATCTCCATCTACCTGGTCACTCCATTCTCCATCGAAGATCTTTAACTAGGTTTGATCAGCAAAATCGAGCATCACTGCGTGTGGTTGGTGGTTGGATGGAGGAGTCTTAAGACTAATATACGCCGAAGGAAGGGTTGGCTTCAATCCCCAATTGAATTTAAGTTTTTTTTTTAAAGGGGTAGTTGCTCTTTGAAAAAGAATTGACAAACACCCCAAGAGTAAATCTTGTCATGATAAATTACACTATCCTAGCGGGTAGAACATTTATGAACCCTTCGATTCCTGCAGAATATCAACCAATGCCATGGAAAGTTTGACACTCCTCGTGGATCTGTAGTTTTTTAAATTAGGTGCAAGAAAGTTGGACTTTCTATGGTCAAAATATTTCATCACTCCCTGGCGTCGGAATTCAACAATGAAAGTTCTAGGTTTAATACCTGATTCCAACTAAGCTTATTTTTCCAAGGAATTCCCTCCTTGCAAAAAAGTAACAAACAAAGGCAAGATTTAGTTCACGTTGACTTAAGTAAACAGAGGAGACGTGGTTCAACAGATATGCTATTTGTTGGAGCAGTGCAGCACATAGATCCTGCATTTCGGACTCGTCGATAAATTGTGAGTTCTTTCGTTTTCTCCAAATCATTATAAAGGCAAACGTATGAATGGTTAAAAGCCTAAGTCACTAGGCCTTTAATTCAAGCTTACGTCGGTTAGCTGTGAATGTAAGCATAAAATTCCCTGATTGGTTCAAACCTCACGCAAACCTTCAGTAAATCGAAACAAAATTTTTTAATTTTATTTCCTTTATCTCGATGAATACTTCGTCTTTCAATGTTTTATAGATCAAAGCACTTGTGACCTTGAAAATTCATGATAAGTCGTCGAAGTCGTCGTCGAGAAAGGCAACAAAAACAAAGATACTCACAAATTCACATCACACCACACTTCAAAAATATTCGATACAGAACTGGATTTTTGTTTTTTGTGTTTTTAACATCTGAGCGTGTAAAGAATCATTGACACGCGCGGCAAAATATGCAATTTAAGAAATATTCTTTTATTTATTTTTTTCTACACAACAATATTGTGTTTATTTAATTTATCCATTTGTCTGGTGCATATTTAATTTTGGAAATCAGTCGTTTTTGATTTAAAGAAAACATTTACACAAAATTATCTAACTCATCTATCAATAAAAATTATTTCATCACATGTTTTGATAAGTTTTTAATATTTAATCTTAAACGGATCGAAATCATGGAAAAGATTCTTTGGCGATTAGTTTAAAGATTAGGTAAGAAAAGTAGCGCATTGTTGTTAAAGAATAATAATATTTAATACCCAAAAAAAAAAAAAATAGGTTAGTAATTTATTTAGGTCGTGGACTCGATGATTTGAAACAATAGAAACACATTTATTTTGTTTGTCTGTATATTCCGAGGCCGTTTTGATGTAGATACATAATAAATTTTACATAATATGTGTACATATGAACTACGTACAGTGGTGGCCAAAATAATAAGAGTGAAGACTTTTAACTACATTTTTTTTCTTAAAGTGCTTTATTTTTTAAAATAAAGTTTTAAAATGATAACGAACATCGTTCAATAATATTATTTCCACCTGTTAATGTCGTTTTTTAAAACAAAATGATAGTACATAAAGAAAAATTAAGGAAACTATACTCAGATACTTTTTTCCTGGCCAAAAAAATAAGAGTGCATAACCTTTTACCTGAAAATCGTAAAAATAAGTAGTTTCAACTAACTTTATCTAAGGGTTTAGTACTTGGTTGCGTAGCCTTTGTTTTTAAGGACTGCTTCACATCTTCTTGGCATAGAGTTAATTATTAGTTTTTGGCTGGTGTTGCGTACCATTGTTCTTGGATTTCTTTCAATACAAAATACTAAATATATATACAAAGTATTTTTCCAGTTTCTTGGATTCCCTGAGGCTTGGTTCAAGATTGCGAATTGAATGCGTTGCTGAATGTTTTTTTTGCTTAGCAATGCCTATTCTTCCATGCAAATATCGCTTCTGCAAACGTCGGCGAATAGTTCGGGAGCTAATATCTAACGATAAATTTGTTTTTATGATGGTTGATGTTACAAATGGTTCCTTAAGAGCTTCTCTAACTATCTTTCTGTCAAGTGTTGGTGAAGTTTTCTTTGGCCGCCCTCTTGTTTCTGTCGATTTTTCTGTTTTGTTTCGGTTCCTTAACACTGGCCACAACACATAGGGAGAGCGATGAAGTGTACTTGCAATACAAAATCGTAACTGTTGCCTTCATCTCTTAGTTGCAAAATCAAACGGCGTTCTTCCTCCGGACAATGCTTCGCGCGCCCCATTTTTTAACTTTCACAACTAAAACAATTTTTTTTATTTTAATTAATGTTCCGTATGGGTACCATACGAAGTTAAATTACTACCAATTCACTAAGACGACAGCGCTGATGAGTAACTGCCTTTATACACCAACACATCAATCAACTATATAATTTATATTAACTAATACATATACATGCCAGCCTGCGAGCGGTACAAACTGTAAGAATTATTATTTCTTTAGTCAGTCTATAGCGAGCCAGCGACGATAGTGAATAAACTTGGCTTTTTTTTCCTCTGAGAGGTTTTCCCAAATAAAATTTGTTTGTTTTCAGCTAAAAGTTTATATAGAAAAGAAGCGATCGATACAACTAACACAATTACTTAAGTTAATAATAAGAAATGAAGAACGAAATAAAATAATATTCCATTAAAAATACAAAACTTACTGTGCACTCTTATTATATTGTCCGCGCTGAAAAAATGGATTTTGTGAATGAAGGTAACGGTGCTTGGTAAGTACTCGTGGAAAATTTCCAATAACTCTTAAAATCTGTGACAGCAAAGGCAAAAATAATAAGCACATTTCTTTTTTTAATTTTTACAGTTATTATGGCATGAGTTTATGAAGTGAAGAAAATTTGTAGATTCACTCTTATTATTTTGGCCACCACTGTACATGTTTGTATGTACTACATATATGTATGTATGTATGTACGTAGTATGTATACATGCCTTGTTCATTTCAAATAAGCTCAATAACATTTGAACATCTGTGTTTAATTTCACAAATCGATTTAATGTTTGACATTGCCAATCACTTGAAACTACTTAAATTATGGTTGTGTGAAAACACAGTCTTGGATTTTTTTAATTGTTTGAATTTTGTTTCTGCCAATCAAATTTAAACAGATTGAAAGTTGTTTAAAGAGCTGAACACTTACACTGTCGATCGAAACAATACATTTATTTATAAAGTGTGTACTAAGGTATTTAACACATTAAATTTAGATTTTTAAGGTTTTTTAGTTTTTTTTTTTAGTTTGTAAAGAACTACCTATCTGTGCACGGAATACGTTCTTATGCTTAAGTTTTGTGGCAGGGTTAGTCATCGAGGTTAAACAAATAATGGTTGTATGATAAAACCATGTTTTTTTAACAACTTTTGAAACCTATTTTATGCTCTTGAAGAAAGTTCTGGAAATCTGTATTCGGATCGTTTTTTGAGGTTAAAATAATTACATGTACTTGCTTACTTATGATGGCTCCACTAGATTGTTGTTCTCCTAGGCCTTGCTTATTATGGCCGGCTCGATCTCTAGCCTGCCGCCTCCAATTTTGCACTCCAAGTTTTCGGAGGTCTCCTTGGCTTCCGACTCCCTCTGGTTTGGCGTTGAAGACTTAACGAGCTGTAGCGTCGATGTCCATTCGCTCTACATGGCCCAACTATCTTAGTCGTTGAATTCAAATTTTTCTGGGTAGGCTTATGTCGCTGTACAGCACTTATAGTTCGTGGTTGTATCTTCTTCGCCAAATGTTGTTTTCACAGACAGGACCATAAATCGTACGCAGAACTTTTCCCTCGAAGACTCCAAGTGACTTTTCAGCCGATTGGGAGAGAACCCATGCTTCTGCACCGGGATGATGGTTTGTACAGTGTCACACCTTAGTTCTTCTCGATAGGGCTTTATTCCTTAATTGCTTATTCAGCCCAAAGAAACAGCGATTAGCAAGAGTTATTATATGCTTTTGATTTCAGCGCTGATGTTGCCTGTGTTTACAGCAGTACCCAGGTAGACAAATTCACTGACTGCCTCGAAGTTATACCTATCAATGGTCTCGTTCTGACCAAGTCGGTGATGGGATTGGACTTTTGTTGATGAAAGCATATACTTCGTCTTCGTCCCATTATGCTTGCTGCTGACTCCATACTAGTGAAGGCACCACCGGCTACTGCTCGCTTTGTTCTTCCTATCACTTCAATGTCGTCCGCAAACCCAAATAATTGTGTCAATTTATTAAAGATGGTGCCCGATGTGCTGGCATGGGTGGCATGTACATTTATTACTCATTTCGTAAGTTTTTGTATGTCTTTATAACCAGGATTGGGATTTTAGGCAGCAACAAGTTTCCTTCATGCTCAACTGAGGCAACGTTTCTTTCAGGTTCTTGATTGTTTAAGGACTTCTGATCTTCGTGCATCTTGAAAATTCAATTTAAAGGGTTCCAAGCAATGTTATCTTCTGTCTTCTAAAGTATGTAACCTGGTTTAGAGTGACAAATTAAGCAATTCACAAACGCATGCGATTTCACAGGATTGCTATAGAAAATTTTGAATTTCCATGGTGCAATAGTTTCTGTTACAATTTTTTGTTGCTAGGTGCCGCTGCTATCTTCTCAGTTTATTACATCAGAAACAAATTCTAATGCACCAGAGGGCAACACAGTGAAACCCTATCATGAGATTACCTATTGATTCTTATTGTGTGTTCCGCCACAACTGTATGGAAAACCGTTTTGCCTTTGCTTAGTTCCGTTCCCTTACTGCGAATTTCTGCGAATCCTAATCATTATCATCAAAAAGTAGACTTTCTCATGGCTTCAATGTTGAATTAGGAATAATAAAATGGTTTTCAATAAGGGCGGGTAGATGTTCAAATGGAAAAAAGAAGCTATTGCAATTTTTTTTAATGCCCGCCTCAGCCTCTTTTTTTGGAACTGATCCGAGTGGTCATGAACTTCGAGATCATGCGTCAGTTGGATCTTTTACTAGTATGGCCAAGTTCCGACGCAAAATTCGACAGGTTGAAGTCTGCAGAAAGCAGATCCACCTGGCTCGGGTTCTGATGTACATACATATTCACGGACCTTTGCGATGTTTTCGGCCGATCTCAGTATCGGTATTATAGTAACTGAACAATAATCAACAGACTTGGCAGATGTCATCAAAACAACATGCCCGCCAAAATCTACCTGCGCCTATATGAAAAACCCTTTCATACAGATGGACTCAAATAAGAGCCCATCGTCACAGAAGTAGTACCTAAGTTGGCCAACACAGTACAGTGCAAAGTTGGGCTGTAGTATGAAAAGAAGCTGCAGTAAAAGTTAGCTCAGCGTTACATTTTACCTCGCTGATCTTTTTAACAGGGCACTACAGCAACTTTGTTTTGCTATCGAATAAGATCCCCAGTGTCCAGGATGTGCTTGGAGTCCAAAAACAACATTGATTAACATCGATCAACAGGTAAATGAGAAGCAAGTTAGAGAAAAATGGAGAAGAAACTAGCCGGGCTTAAACAAATTTGTATGTTCGATGGAACTCCTTTGCAGCCGACCGACCGACCGACCGACACGCATAGAACTGCTAAATTGGAGTGCCTTGAAATATGTTTTACAGTTTTGCTATTTTATTTGATTTCAAATATTTTTTTTATCATTTGCTTGTACTTTTTTATGCTCTGATGAAGCTTGAAAATGAATAGAGTCTTTTGCTAAGTTTTTGGTAGAAGGCAATAATAGGGTTTGGGAAGGATACAAAAAAAATATCATCAACAACTTGCCTCGAGAAATGACAGTGAAGCACATTATTTTACACATTTTATTAAAATAAGATGTGACTAAAAATCGACTCCCATCAAAATGTACCAATAAACTCAAAAACATATTTGTAACTCAATTTAAATAAATTTTAATGTTTACTATTTTGTTTTGTTTTTAGCGACCCAGTGTTTAGTAGTAGCAGTTGTAGAAGAGAGTTTCCAAGTTCAAGCAGTAGCTGCGGCAAATCGCGCACCATGTCTACCTCTTCCAACACCACGACCATGTCAAATGAGTCATACTGTATCTCTCTCGGTGTAGGGCCTCTGTGGTGGTCCTGATGTCCCTTCCCACCACAGAACAGATCACGATAGGGCGTCACTCTTAAATGGTAAGTTTCAATATTATTATTATTTTTTTTTTTTTTTTTTTTTTTTTTAAGTTACTTAAACTAAATTAAAACTTTCAGAATATAACCGTAAAGCATCCGTAAGCTCCGTTGGAAGCAACATCTCCATAACATCTTCGGAGTTTTCTGATATTGAGTACGCTGATTCAACACCTGACGATGTTATTTCAACTTGCTCCGATGACGATTGCCAGGAGGTTGTCAAGAAAATTCTTCAACACCAACGACCAATGCGCATCACCATCAAATTGCATGTCACTGAAAGCAAATACACTAAATGGGATACGGTAAGGATATTTTTTTCTTTCTTTCTTCCCCCCTCCAAATGTTACATAATTCTCGGTTAAATAGAAGGGTTCCAAGGGTCGATGAATTCACAAAGAAAAGTACTTTATTTCTTTCTCCATATTTCACTTTGGCTAGCTATTAAAATTGTTTTTTTTTTTTTCTTTTTCTTATCATCTCTTACGAGAAATTGCTTTTGTAAATGCAATAAGAACCCTTCATGTACATTTTCTGTAAATCGATAACAAGAAAAAAAACAGCAAAGTAAGCAAAGAAACCGAACCACAACTACCACAAGGAGGAGGTATATTATTTGGAGAGTCTTCTAAGCTCTTGAGGAAAGATTAAAGAATGAACATTTGTATGCCTTTATTCAAAACAGCTAGTAAAAGGTTTTTGCATGTGTTTGTCCTGTCTGTCGTGTTGTTTTCGGTTTATCGATTTCATGTTTGCTGATTCCGTAAAAATTAACAAGAATGTAGAAAATATTGCATGCTGCAGCAGCCACACAGACCTTTTTCGTTGAATGCACTTCGACTGGAAGCATACCTATTATATCTTACAAACTTTTGGCAACGTTTCAATTTTTGAGCCTCATCCTATCGAGTGCCTGTCTTAAGCACGTCAATAAAAATCATTGGCAACAAAAAATGGGTACAACGTGCAGCTTGTTGTATTTAAAAACACAAATGTTTCGCAATCATACCCTGCCGCTATGTAATCAATTCCTGGTTTTGGGGTTGTACCTGGTTCTGTATTTTGAGTCCAACATGTGCAATAGCTTCGATACCCTCTTTATAGTAAAAAGGGTAGAGCTCCTTAAAAAGACATCAACTTCTGCTTAACATGCATCTTGGCGAATCAAGAAGGCTAACTGGGGGAATGCAATAGGGCCGAAAACCCAGTCAGATCTGGAGCCGCGTGATTTGTAAAAATATTGAATACACACGAGTTCTAAGACAAGGATCCGCAATTGAAACCGCACACAAAGTCGGAGGAGTTGGTTTGCTTCTAATAATACGTACCTAAAGTTTTTTTTTTGACTCAGCATAACTTGTACTACAGAGCAGCAGGAAGACAACTAAATGTCAGAAATCCATACGGCTGCCCTTTAGACACATAGTACTCCTACGTTCCCTTCTGACTGCTTTAGCTGATGGTGTTTCGATTGCATATCTGATTTTCTATATTTGTGTTCCTTTTGTAAATCTTTTAATAGCGTGCGTCATGAAGCAATTCAAATTCATTGATTTTGCTGTGAAAGAGATTTCAATCAATAGGTTTGGTTTGTTGTTGGTGTTGGCAGCATGGAAAGAGAACACAAAACAGCGGCGTAATTGCATTGTTCTCTGTTTTTCCTTATAAGATGAAAATCTGCTAACGTGTATTATAGGTTCTTCGCCACTGTTCATTTTAGATAAGAATTGTTAAATACGAGGATAAATTAAAATAGACATGCTAATCCAGTGATTAGCTGCCTAGACCGACACAAATCCACAACTAAATGCGCAGACAAAAGATGTATAAATGTGTATTCACAAGTATGTCGCTGTTCTGGATCTAGCGCACTACAGATTCCAATGCAATCTAATACTATTTGTGGTCATTGTTTAGCTATTTTCGGAGTACTTACTTAACCCCTGGGTGCGATTTGCGGTCGTAAAGGATGGCACAGACTTTTCCATAATAGAATCCATCTCCATAATGAAACCTTTCAAATTAAAGTTTTCTTTCATGCAACTGTAGCCAACTTTGTAGATGTGTGAAATATCTGGGAAAAATATAATAATCAATCAAGGGCTCCGAACCCATCCAGAGAAAGTGAAAGCTGTGAAAAACTGGTCAACTCCACAAGATAAACATCAAATCCCAAGTCTCCTTTGACAAGCCACATACTATAAAAATCTGCATTTGCTTAAAGAGCAAGGAAAAAACAGTGCAAATAGTGATTTGAGTGCGTGAACAACTAAATCGACACTTTTGTGATGCTCCAGCTCTGGCATATCCGACTCTGGCTGGATTCAAACGTACTGACCTCAAACTTCAACTTCATTAAGTACCAATTTGACATATTATGAGTTGACAGCAACACGTTTACTGTCTAGCATCCTACTGATATTGTAAATGTGAAAGTTTCGATGTTTGTTGCTCAATAACGCCAGAACGGCTAAACGGATCTGGATGAAATTTAGCACAGAAATAGATTATAGTCTGGAATAGCACATAGACCACTTTTTATTCCGGAAAAATGTATGCAATAATAAAGCTCGGGCTATAAAAGTAGCTAGATTAAGAGAGACGACTCCTCAAGCTACAGGCTACTTATAGATCAGCTGAAACACGAGCGAAACCGCGGGTAAAAGCTAGTTTGTTATAAAGAAAACCTGTGTAAACAAGTTTTGGCCGAACAGCGTCTAAATTCGTTGTCAACAAAATTACTCACATTCTTCAATTTTGCCCAACATGAATGACTGCATACTTCTGAATCACATTCAATTCCAACATATAGCTGATTCTACGAAACATTATCCGTCTGGGAAAAATGATTACTAAAAATTCTTGCTTGCTCCAATATCGAACAATTAAAAAAAAAATGAAGCCAGGTGTCACATAACAGCACTCGTATCAAATAAACGAAGCCAATAGCAAAATGAAACGATAGCGAAATCAAGAGTTATATCATTTCCAAAGGGGTAAACAAAAAGAAATTGATTATTTTTTTTTCTGTTCAAGTTGTCTACGACTCGTCGTCTTTCGTAGTCTCAAACTACATGCTGACGGCACCAAACTTTGTTTACAGCAAAAAAAATGAAGAAAAAAAAAAGACTCGAGTATAGCCTTCAATTTAATAATTATATTTTGCAGTCTGTGTGGCATTGTTTTGTTTTTTTTTTTTCGAAGAATGAAAGGCTGCAATTTTTTAATATATCATGAAATATGACACGCATTATTATCGGTTTAAATTCAATTTATAAACGGAAGAGAATGTAAACAAATGAAAGAAGGTTATATCAAAAGGATCAATAATAGCTTTATTATTCTTGTCTTCCAGTTGGTTCTTAATTAATGATTCTGTTCATAGTCCCATGGGATTGGACTCAAACATGTCAACAACTCATATATATGTACCTACTCATCTTTTTGACGTGAGTTATTGTTTTGTTTTAGTGCCAAGGGAAGAGACATCTAGTAGCTACAATGAACTTGTCTTTCCTCTTTTACTTCAATTGTTCCCACCACCAACTCTCTGATGCGACACGTGGAAAACATTTCAACTCTGCAAATAGAGCTATGTTCCTTTAGTTGCTGGTTCTATATTTTCTCAAACACGTGTTGTGCATGTTCCAACTAATAATAAATAACCTCGTAACAAGGTCACTCATGGCACTTGGCATCGATTAAGTTTCAAAAACATGATGCAGAATAAATAGTTTTCAACTACGCTATACTTTTCCTTAATTAACGGAGGAGGGAAACTTCAGTAGGTACCATCACGTTCCATTGCTCACACGAACACTAGTTTATTAAATTATCGACCAAGTATGGTAGTATACAAAAAGAAAAATGACATGCAGTCTAGGATAACGGGTGGCCTGGTAGAGAAATTAATACTGCGTTGAGGGGTGTGAACCTTTGAAAAAGACACTCAAACAAGTAAAAATTCTGTTGAGTTCTGAACTGATAACTTGCATTTCCAAGTGAGTTCACCTGTCCACGGTTTGGCCGAATTCACTGATAAATTTCGATAGATAACCTATACGTACATTATTTCAATAATGGCCAAAAGCCGCCAAAATCTACCTGCACAGGATAACAGTCAACTTTTCGATCGACGCGCTAACTGTGGACAAAATATGAAAGTTCGACGGCCCATAAAATACACTTATACCTCAATGAACCAAATTTAAAAATCATTTATTTCAGTCAGTCTTTGTCTCAATTGTATAAAGGCGTTCACACTTCACACGCAGACAAGACAATGGGACAGTACTCAATTGTCTTGTCCGAGCTTCTTGAACGGGGTTGGACAAGACAATGCCAGCCGGTCGATATTGTACTCAGAGATAGCTCGGCAGGCTTGCTCGGAGGACAATAAAATGACAATTGTCTTGTCCTGGAAACAGTTGTTCACATGGAACAATGATTGTCTTGGCCTCTGCATTTTCCCATGTGAACCCCGCTTAAAGGGTGCCCAGATAGCATTGACATAGTTTTTCTTAGCTGTCAAATTTACCAATGACATTTAGTTGTCAAAAAATTTAGTAATAGTTGCCATTTCATCATTTATCGTTTCACGCTTGCCAAACGTGTTATAATTTTTAAAAACTTTCGACAAATTTTATGAAAGTAGACGAGCTCGAGGCGAACATTCGAGAAGTTAGTGGACCCAGTTATCAAAAATAGGACCGATCGTTTGAAGCACTATCAGCGAAGCCTAGGTGGCCATGTGAATGATTTGCTATTCCGTACATAATGGCATTAATATAGCTTCAAAATAAATTTCTTGTCTTATTTTAAATTTTTGCTTGAGTATAAAAAAAGTGACAGTGCCGTCGCCTAAATATCAGAATACTATTGTGTAGCGTTAGGTGCTGCTGAAGTACAGGTAGATTGTACTTAAACACTACCTTTTGTACTACGACTCGACTACTTCAGTTGTAGCCGTAATTTTAACTTTGTCTGCGCTGCGTACTACACCAACAGCTTCGCCATTGTATTAAGGTTTAGGGGATAAGTTGCTAAAAAAAAACTAAGGCGTTAACGCAGACGTCCTGCTAGACTATAAGCTCGATAGAACCCAATTCTTTTGCTAGGATCTAGCTTAAATGAAAAATTCCAAGACGGTCTTTTAATTTTTGTTTATTTTATAATATTTGTACGAAATTAATTTAATTTCTTAATTCTCTATTGCAGGTCCTTAACCCATTAAACAACATCTTGTACGTCGTGATGCCGGAGGTTCTTCCTCCAGAAGCATCCAAGCAATCCTTCATTTCATTGTTGGAATTCGCTGACGAAAAACTCGACGCTGACGCTGTAGTTCTCTGCATGCGTAAGGATCGTCCAGACCGTTCCCGTTTGGTGCAAACTTTCTTGATTCTTGGCTTCCAACCGTTGTCGCGTAAATCACCTCTAGCTCCACCAGCTGAGAAGGTTGGAAACAACAATTGTTTCCTTATTTACAACATCGAGGAGTAAAAGCAATAAGTGTCAACAAAAATATTGTCACAAGTATTTTCAACATCATCAACAGCAACAACAACAACAACAACAAACATCATCGTCTTAATCAATATCAGAGGATGTCTTATTCATCTTGGAACAACACAATACCCTCAACAAAATGTCAACTTTAAAGTGTTCAGGATTTAAAACGGATATCACAATTTTTTTTAATTCAGAAATCACATCACCACCTTCCATCGAATATCTGAGACAAAATTTTAAGAAAAATACAAAATTACATCAAAATTTTAAGAGTAACCTGCATTGAGGAGTGCTATATCGTATTTAAAATAAAAAAATAAAATTAAAAAAAAAAAAACAAAAAAAAATTAAAAAAATATAAAAAAATACAAAAAAAAAAAATTATAGTTTTAGGAAAATTTTGCACATTATCCGATTTATTAAAATTTATTTTTTAAATCTCAAGTAGTTTTGCCTTTTTGCGCATGATTTTTTTTTAATACATACATATTCTGATTTTGAATTTCTCGTAAAACAACATTTAATTATCTTTCTTTTCAAGTTATTAACCAACAATTTAAAATTTAATTTTTTTATAAGCAAGCATTAAAGTTTTTTTTTACTAATTCTTAAATTTAATATATTACTAACCATTCAAATTTTTTTTTTAATTATATATTTTTCTTAAATTCAAATATTATTATTATAATTATATACTTTAACCTATATTTTATAATTATTCCAAATGTAATAGCTTATACAATATATATTCATTGTTAATTATTTTTAAATACGATATGGTTTCTGAACTTGAGTATATAATTGTATAATTAATTAATTAATTAATCACACACCACACAATATATAAACAAAATAATAATTCTTTTTTTTATCGAACTTGTATCACCATGAAATTTATATTGATAAACTGTTCCGAGAAATAAAATAAATAAATAAACAAAGAACACTTGCTCACTTTTATTTTTGTTATAGAAGCTATAGTATTATAATGGCGGCAGTCACTTCGGTTGCGTACGCTCCATACTAGTTCCTCTGCTATCTTTACGGAGTATTATAATTTTAGTTATTCGAAAAGAAGTTTGAGGCACGAGAGTACTCGTTTTTTAATTTTTTTTTTAAATACCAAGGGTTTCAGAACGAAAATACTAGAAGTATAGTTCACTTAAATATAGTTTGCGAAAAAAGGTTCGAACTTCAGAAGCTTCTACTAAATATCCATCGACAAATCCATTATCTTAGGGTCCTTAAAACAGGTTTTGGTATTTTGCTGATGTGGACTATTGAAAATAAGCAGTTGGCAGTCTAATAGGGTTTTCACACCGAGCCGAAAACCCGGTTTTCGGCTAAAAGTTTACGAAAACCTGAAAATCGTTCACACCGGACTTTTAAAGTTTTCGTTTGACATTTCACTTCATTTTGACAACTGACTATCAAATTTTGTATCAATAACTTTTTCTTAGCTGAAAACCATGAATCGTTTAGATAATATTTGTGAAAAAAATGAATTCTGACCAATTAAAACTAATTTTTCTTCATAAGAAGAAAATGGAACAAAGTATGACCATTTTGTTAAACTTGACTTCATCTCAAGCTGCTTTCAGAAGCAGAAAACGTCGTTATATATTGCAATTCCTAAGACTTTGGCAGAAAAAAAGCATTGATGAATGCAATGAATAATAGTGCAAGACCAAGGAGCATGTGGACAAAAGTAAGCTTCCAATAACAATTAATTTACACAAAGAATCTTTATAAATATCTAAATATCGCAGATTCGTACAAGCACTTTTTGGGAAAAAGAAGTGTTGGAAAACGACGATAATTACTTTTGGTTGGTTGCTGCTTCCAGCATGGACATGAAAGGAAGAGTATGCTATCCAACAATTAACCGATCCCAAGAGTCTAGTACAGCAACCAAGGACTCATTGATTGCTCCATTTGCCACCCTTAAAGTTCTCTTAAAATTTTTGGAACGTAATGACGATTTCGAATTTATTTAATACGTTTGGACTTTTATTTCCATTCATTTACAACACATTTTTGTCAAGATATACTCAATTAAAAACATTAATTTCAAAGGCCAATGACGTCTAAGATATACATAAATATTCTATTATAAAATAATTAGAAGACTATCAGTCGATAAAGATTGAATCTTCAAAATCAGGTTATAAATTCTCAACGCTGGACCCAACTTAATAGCAAATCTATTTACAACATCCGAACGTTTTAAAAGTAATAACGACTGCCCATCTATGTCTTGATCTTTGAAAACTTCCGCCTCATTGGGATAGAACTTGTTAAAGTACTCAGTAACTTGGCTAGCTGACCAGTTCTTGACGACTGGTATTTCAGACGATTCGTGATTGTTTGTTGGCTGTTGTTGTTTAGGGTTTGGCAAAGACTCTAAAACAGAACTTGGTGAGGGTGACATGCTGGCATTTGGTGACGGACGTAAAATAGGACTTTGCGAAGGCAGTTTCTTAATAACATCGTTTTCAATTTCTTCCGAATGGACTGTTAATACTTCGGTTGCAATATTTGCTTTAGTGTCCACATCTATTGACTCCGGTAGTGTAGGCAGCGTTGGCGGAGCTGGAGTGCCCTAAACTTTCAGCAAAGACTTGGCTTTAGGAATTGTACACTTTGAACAAAACCATTTAGACTGTGTCGGAAATCAAGCCATACTTGGGATGTGACAAGCAAAGTCAAACGACTTAACACACTTTGTACATGTTATAAGCTCTCCCTGAAAACAAATTTATTTGATACATTAACAGGTCGTCTGTTTTTGGGTATAATAAAACTTACATCTTCAGTCTCCTCATAACAGGATGCACATATTTGGCAAACTTCACTTGCACCTCTTGCGTAGATAAGTTAGGTACTTTATTTTGTTCCTGTAGAAGTGTCCAGAGAGGTTGAGCTCCTCGCATCGTACAACAGCGATCTTGCCGCCTTGCAGCAGGTATTTTGCGGCCACGGACGCTAGGTATCTATCTCAAAAAAAAACTTTTGTCTTCATATATATAACGTATTCTGCAGGAGCTATTTGAAAAATATACCAAACTAAATTGTAACCATTTCGGAAATGTGTTTTTCAATGTATGGACAGTTAAACATAAAAAAACATTAACAGCAGGTTTCTGTTATTTGCATTTTTAGTCAATACTAGTATCGCCCATTGGCCAAAAATTCGGCCAAAACTGTGTTTTTTTTTTTTTTTGACGTTTATGCGCTTTTTAGGTGTGTTTGGAAAGAATAACAACAAACTTAGATGTGTTCAGAAAGAATCACAACAAACTTAGGTGTGTTTACTTTGTATTCCAACAAGTTTTCGACAGGTTTTATATAAAACTAGTTGTTTTCGAAAACTTGTGTTTAGCAAAAATGTATGGTAAAACTTGTGTTTTCGTTCAGGTTTTGGGGGTTTTCAACGAAAACCGTGTTTTCAGCTCAGTGTGAAAACCCTATAAGGGCCAGTTGTGCAGCAGTGGTTCGGTTCATCCTTGGATCAAAATTTATATCTATTTACTTTGGTTCGTGTTTGCATAATCAAAGTTTAAACGTTCGTTCAAGAGTTAACCCACCAATTTCCACGGATTAAATAAAATGTATCCACGGATCAAGAATTTGAAACCGAGGTTCACTGCTGAACAGCTTTGTACAACTGATACTTGAAGCGTTTTTTAGAACCGATAGCCCAGCATTTTTCGGGGCTGTCCAGGAAAAATAAGTTCCCTGATACCACCCTGCTACCCACCGTTCTATTTTTAACCACCAGCCGCCGACCTACCCACAGTTCTGCATATCAACTGTGGGTAGGTACAGTTTTTGCTATTATAAAACAAACCTAACCTAACCTACAGCTCTCTCCCTATGGCATTGTGCGGGATGCGAGATGCGACTCTATCTCACTCTGTCGATCTTTCTCACTCGCTTGCTCCCTACTCTCGCTTCATGGCTATTGGCTATGTGCCTCATGCTACGTTCGCCCTTTCTCACTCTGTCAGTCGCTCTCTCCCTCTTCTGGGACGGAAATCGCGCTAATTTCCGCTTCACCAGTAAACAATTTACCCTCATGCGCCTAAAGAAGTTTCACTTCAAAAAAAAAAAAAATCTAATACCTAACAATCTAGCACGGCCGGCACTTCGAAGCTAAAATTAAGGAAACACATCAAGACAAGCACAATAGTCGTTTTTCTTTTTTTTTACCCTATTCTATATAATGGGTATAAATGGTAGGTATACATAATCTTTGGTTCAGCAGTAATGCTAAGTTCTTGAACCGGTGAAATCCGCAGAAAATCGCCGTTTGTGTTCAAGAACCTCTAATTGGCAAAATTTAATTGTGGTATTTGTACAGTTACGTAAATCACATAGGTAAATCTTCTCTAAATTAAATAAAAATATTTCAGTTTGGGTTTGGCTGACGCCCACTTGTCATACAAAACCATCAATATTATTTTTTATAGAATAACGATGCTTGAATTCGAGTAAGAAACTTATATTCTGTGGGTTAGTTGTACGTTTACACTGTGTATGAAATCAAAAAAATTGATTTTGGGCGTAGCTTACGCCCACTTTTCAATAGAAACTAAAAAATTGTTTTTGCAAATAAACGGTTTATATAATGAATCCACAAGCCCAAATTTGTGCGTCTCTTAGTCGAAACTAGGAAGTTTGTGGATGAAAAGAAATTTTTGAATTTCGGGCATGGTTTACGCCCACTTTTCATGAAAGAACAAAAAACATGGTTTTAAAAATTTAAGCTACCAATATTCATCGAATTGAACATCAGCCACACAAAATTATTATTGTATTTTTTCCTGTCCGATAAAGTAGAATTTTGTTTTTGGAACTGGACAGCGGTTGTCTGCGGGATGAACGCATACACATACAAAATAGGAAATAGGGTAACCAACAGTTCGTTGCAAACGTACTGTAGCTCTCGCTTATGTTTTAGTTCACAGCAGAGCCTGAGTTGTAAAATAAAAATAAGTGTTAGGCTAAGATTACACATTTAAGTCTTACTTACGAAAGTTACTCACGTAAGCAACTTCTAAAAAAATTACTAATGTAAACGGCTCTGTAAGTGACTTATAGTTAATTTTATCAATTAACGTAAGATGTAAATTGAAAGAGAAACTTACAAGTGTAAACGCGTTTTTTTACACTTACGGAAATCTCACGGCTTAAATATCCGGCAATGAAAAGTTTACAACTTACGGGAAGAATTTCTTTCTGTAAGTTCATCTATAGTGTAAACCTAACTGTAAGTTACTTTTGTAAGACTAACGTAACTGGTAAGTAAAATTTACATGTGTTATAGCACTTTCCATTGGATGAAAAGAAGCGTCCAGAAGTATTCGGAAGTCTTCTGAAACCGTTCCATTGGTAAGCAATTGACACTTCTGAGGATTCTGAGAAGAGAATTTTGCTTCTGGATTTGAAGTCAGAATCCACTCAAGAAGCAAAAATACAAATATAACTCCAATGTCACCCATAGAATATTCACTGGGGAAATGTCTATTCGCATGAAAGCAACGCTGAAAGTTTTGGTAATGTCGACAAATGTGATTTATTGTTGAATCCAAATGTTATGATGAAGACGTCAAAGATCAGCAAAGAAGTTTAGTGAGTAGTATTTAATACGAATAACCAGTAAAAATCCCTTTATACCGCGAATCGGGCTACGCACACCACTTTGAAATTGACAAAACTTGTGAAACTGATGCCTGCGAATACTTTATTGTGTTAAAATTGAACAGAAGCGATTTTGCTTGTTCCATTCACGGACCAAGAAGATACAGACCGCCAACTCACCATATGGTCTCTCTTTTTGCCTACAAGCTAAAAATCAGCTGATATGCCATTTATTTTGAGAGTGTGACGCTCTCCCTTGCTTTTAAAACCCATTTAGCAAACACACCTAAAAAATAAATGGCATACGCAGGTATAGTTGCCATTACAAAATTTACAGAGAGAGATGTACACGTATTCACAGACAGGAAAAAATATTTTGAGGGTGTTTCAGGCAAGGGGAGTACGAGTTGGCGGTCTGTGTATGGTCTGTGGTTCCATTGGTTTTCAGAATGAGTGGTTCCCCGAGTGAAACCAATGGAAAGTGCTATTAGCTTAGCCTTAGAATTCATATTTATTTTCTCCTACAGAGTGAGCTCTACGAACTCCATATAAATAGATGGAATAGGCTAAGATAAAAGCTGAACAAAAATATAAATGTCAAAAATTGAGACGCTTCCAAACTAATTTAATTGATAAAAAGAAAATCTTAGGAGTGTCTGAAAATAAAAAAATAAAATGGCCGACGAAGATATTTTAAATAGTAAACAAAAAGTTAAAAAAAAAAACCTTTTTTTAGTTTTTTTTACGGTTTTTCAAATACATTTGGTTCCATAAATAGTTAAGAGCGCTCTGAACACTATTGGTTTAGAGGACGTCTAGAGCGAACTCAATTTACTCGAACTCAGTCCAGAGCTCTTTTCTGAATGAAAAAAGAAAAAAGAAAAACACCTACCCCGGGCGCCACTCATGCCAGCTACCCTGCAAACGTAGTAGTACAGAAATAACCAGTGGGATATGTACGTAAAAGAAGTACTTCCTTTCCACTGAAAAAGGATAGGCGATCGGGAAAAAATTCAATTATATACCTACTGTATATAAGAATATATGAAGGCACTATCTCTTTCTAAGAAAGCTAAATATCAAAAAAGTACTGCACTTCCCCGCCAATAAAAGTACTTCCAAAGCACATCCAAAGTACTTCTGGGGATGCACCTACATACTTCAATGGATGTACATCTGAAGTACTTTTTTGAAGTGCATATTCCACCAGTTATATTCGTACTTCCAAAGATGCACGCGCTGTGAATGTAGATTGTAGAACTACGAACCGAAATAGACATGAAGTCAAAAAAACAAAAATTAGGAAAAATGCATACATATTTCATCGATTGTTACCGTACTTTCTTGATTGCAGGGGTATACTCTACGGCGCAGGGGAAGTAGTAAATAAAAAAAACCACACATTCGAAGGTTATATTTTTAGTTGTTTATACACTCACATTTTCTATTCACACAGACAAAATTCCAGCCAACTGTAACACAGATATGTATCTGATAGTTAATACATGTAGTAACTTGCTTGGCATTAACTTGCATGTGTGGCGTCAGGGTAACGAAAGCACTACTTGCTTGTGTCTTAATTCCTATCTTGCCACCCGTAGCGCATAAGAAATTTAATTTTGTATATTTTACTTTTACCTGGAACGCACTGGACATTATTTAACATCCCTGTAGCAATGTGACATTTCGAATGGCGTTTGTCAGTTGTCACTGTCATTTCCAAAATAACACAACAAATATTATTAAAAATAAAAATGGTAAGCTATTTATTTAAAGAAAAACATAAATAAAAATAATTAAAACACAATAAAAATAAATATATATAGTCTGTTACTCTGCACACAGATTGTGGTGACATGAAAATTGAATTATTCTGTGATGATTGTCCAAAAGCATGTGAAAATTTCTTGGCGCTCTGTGCCAGTGACTACTACAACGGGTGCATATTCCTGAGAAACATCAAAGGATTCATGGTTCAAACAGGTGATCCAACAAATACCGGCAAAGGTGGTACATCCATATGGGGTTCGAAATTCGAAGATGAATTCAAAGACTCATTGAAGGTAAGATTCAATTTCTTCATTCTTGTTTGAATAAACTAAAAAACTTGTACAAATCTAGCATTCGGAACGTGGGATTGTTTCAATGGCCAATAATGGACCTAACTCTAATGGAAGTCAGTTTTTCCTAACATATGCGGCTCAGCCTAATTTGGATTTGAAATACACAGTTTTTGGAAGGTGAGCTTAGGCTAAGAGCAAAACAGTCAAAGTGACTTTGTGTGTTGTTTTCTTTCTGTTTGTTTCAGAGTGATAGACGGATTTGATGTCCTCGATGAATTGGAGAAGCTCACAGTAAATCCTAAAAATTACAGGCCACATGCTGAAAGAAAAATAAATAGCATAACGATGCATGCAAATCCTATTGCCAATGCTCAAGCGGGAAACTGATCAGTTTGAATAAATGCTTTTGTTTTAAAAGAAAAATGTATTTATTTATTTAAAATTCTATTTAATAGAAATTAATTGATAGGAGTTTACATAGAAGATCCATTGGATCAAGTGTTAAATCTATCTTAACATTGGATTTGATCAAAATAGATCACAAAATTACTTTAAAAACTGAATCATCTGAATGGACCAGCATCAGTTGGTTGCTTTTTGAATGATTTGGACGTTTATTGAAATCAATAAGTTGAAAAGAACATTTGGTCCGAGCTAAGCCTAAATTGTTCGAAGTTACCCATTCCTTTAGTTCTTTGACTTAGCGATGAAATCTTAGAGCATTCAAAAAATGTCTATCAAAGTAGAGGCCAGCTGAATAAATCAGGTCACCTATACTACTTTATTTTATAAGTAAGTAGAGAGGACAGAAGACGATGGATGAAAAGAAACTCCAAGGGAGCTTATACATTATTAACATCTTAGGGCGAAAATGTAGTAACAGCCATACTCCATAACATAACATACAGCCATAACTCCAAAATCTTTACAGCTGTACAAAAAACATTAACGCGGCTTGTCGGCACATTAAAGTAGTTCCCGACGAGCAGCCACTAATTTGTTCTTACCTGCTGCTTACCGTCTGTTAGGGAAAACGATACTTTTTCCCAGGGAGTTCGATCGCATTAACGTTGATTTGAGGGCCCAATAACAGCGACCAGGAAACATTTTTAAATCGATTTTGTACTTACTTTCGATGGCGCTACAAAGCTTTGTGTTCCTGGTCTTCACTTGGTAATTTTGTATACTCTTCTAGCTTCATAGATATGTATCTTCATACATAGATCTCTAGCTTCCTAGATCTATAGCCTGTCTTCTCTTATTTCGCACACCAAGTAACCAGAAAACTGCTTCTGCCTGATCCCTCCGTCGAAGATGAGTACAAATAGCACCCAGATTCCACAGTCGAGCATATAATCCCATCATATTTGGTGCAGATCATCACCAGCTTTGTTTGTTTTACGTCTGGCGATAACTGCTTTGATCTCAGTTAAGTCTTCTCAGCATTCAAATTAACTGGTAATAAACAACTGGGTTGGAGTATTTTTTTCAAATGGTTGACATCGACTGTGTATGCATAACAGTAATTCCATCACCATAATTGATAGGTCCAGAGCGACTTTTGCATCCTGATGATTATAGCTTCATTCTTTAATAGACGTTTCGCACCTCTTATCTACTTAAGAATGTCTGCATCTCCTCGACTTCATGTTTATGGTGGTCTTTCTTAATCCTCCTGAGCAAGAATGTTCAGTCCTCCTTTCAATCATATCGTAGAGCTTACGCGACGCTCCAGTTATCTTCATGAACCACGACCTTAAGGCCTCTGTTTTGGCTTTATTTCCTTGAGCTCTTTCGAAGTTTAACCAAATGTTCCTCTGAGGCTATGTTTTAATTCAGTTTTAAACATAAAAATGCTAGATACCGCTGATGAAAAGCAAAGACAAAAATTAAACTGAACAAATAAAAAAACATTGCTCCGTACTATGTTGAAACTTGAAAGGCCGGTTAGAAGACAAGATCATTTTTTGAAGGTCAAATTTTATGAAGAAAGCTAACTCTTTGAAATTGGTTATCGTGGAGGTTCTCACCCTCTGCTCCCGGTTGAATTAAAGTTTTCCAGAAACCACTTTAAAAACGCACATTCAAATTCACTTTCTGAGTTTCTTATTTTATTTCATTTCACTTTTGTTTTTTGTTCTTATATTATACAAATCATTTCTTTACATCTTATATTCTAAAAAAAAAAAATTTAACTTAAAAATAACAAATTTACATAAGCCTAGACAATTATAATAAAATTATTATAATATTAAACTAAGTAACAAAACAAATATGAAAAGGAAAATAAAATATAACTTTTAACAAACAATGTTGTTGTGAAACAAAGTAGTAAAGTACATCGTCTTATATTAAAACTAAAAAATAAAAAAAAAATCATTAACTAATACAACTAATGAGAAGTAAAGTAATAATAATTGCAGAGATTTAAAAAAAAAAAAACAGCAATTATTTGTTGTTGTTTCTTTTTTACATTATCATTGAAAAACATAGCTCACTTTTATAGAATAATAATAATTTCGCTAGGTAAAGAGAAAATTTCAACAGAGTATCTTATATAAAATATTATTTTTGATTATAAAAAAATGTTTTATGTAGTTTTATACAAAAATTTGCATTGCACTTGTTTTCTTGTTCTTTTGTTCTTTTTTTTAATAAACTGTTCTCCCTGAGAATACCTATCCAACAATATTTTATGGTCTTTTTTGTTGTTGTTGCGGTTGCTATTGTGGAAAACAAAAAAGCTCTTTCATGCTTAAATGCACTCTCACTTCACTTTCACTGCACCAAAAAAGTGTGTGTTTGTTCGAATTTTTCTAAGTAAAAATAATCTTTTTTTTTTTTCTTCAAAAACGGTGATATATTGGTGCCCTTTTCGATCAGCTACTACCAAGAGTGTAAAATACAGTCTCAAAAAGATACGAATTGGTTTGTTTTGTCCAGCTCACTTTAGCCAATTGGATTAAGGTAGTTGTCGTCTTATTGTTGGTGTTGTTTTTTGCTCTGATAGAACTCGCATATTACATTAACTATAGTTCTTAAATTTAAATCTAAGTCTTAAAATAAAACAATTTGTTTTTCTCTTAATCATTTGCTCCTTCTTCTACTTTTTGATAGCTCCATTTGTCTTAGGCTTTGGATTGTCCTTGATGTGTTGTTCGAACATCGTACGCATGTCGGCGAGGGCTTTGCGGATATTTTCGCCAAATCTATGCGCGCTCTGAAAAAAATCAAAACAAAATTAATTATTCATTTAAACTCTTTAAATTCTTCTCAAACTTACCGTTGTTCCACAACTTTTCTTAGCGGAAATGTGGAAGAAAATCAAATCTTCACCAGCAATGATATACGAAACACCATAACCATCATCTGCAACTGGACCGAAACCACCACCCGCACTAATGCAATTTGGATACTTCTTTAGATCCATTTTGGTTGTCTGTCCGTGGGGGGTTTGACTAGTGGACAGGCGCCAAGGTTCGCTAAGAACTTCATTTAAGAATGGAGAATCTACTTCCAGGTACTTTGAGACAACATATAGGCAAAACAGATGCCTATCGATTCCACGGCCAGACATGGCATCTTGGTAGCCCAACTGATGACGTTCGCAAGCCTTAAGAAGAAGCTCAACGCATTCTTTGTTCTGAAATTTTATTGACGATTAAAAAAAAAAAAAAAATAGAAAACAAAAACAAACAAAAAAAAACCATCATTACCGTGCTTTGTCCACTTTCCATGGTCTTAACCCATGCACTTGATTCAATTGTGCATGGACGAACGGTTTCAGTACGACCTTCACGGAAAAGTCTCGTCATGGAAGCTTCGTATGTAAGTGAGAAACGTTTAGCGTCGCGGTAGTACGCCAGTTGAAGGGCCATTTGAATGTATGCATCTGGAGATATGCGGCACTTCTTCATGAATCCTTTGCCGTACTCGTTGTGGACAAGAATACGCAAGTCGACATCCTGAAAATATTAATTTTCAGTTCATTTTAAACTTTTCAAAAACTCTATGTGATTTGTTTAACATAATATGAGAGCTTCCAGGGAAGGTAGGAGATTTTTTCTTAGCTACTGACAAAGTTGGTTACACATTGCAATGAAACGGAGTTTTTTCTGATTCAAAAACGAAGTGGAACTGTTCAATGTTAGCAAAAACTATGGCTGAAAAATCTATCTATAGTCAAGAGGTGCTATATTATATTTAGTACATTTTAGGGCCAGGAGAAGACCATCAACAACAGAGTTGATTTTGTAGAAAAGAGGGATCTTTGTAACTACCCATCATATTTCCTCGACTTCGCATATTCAGACTTTGACCTTCACAAAGCTACACATGAGTGGAAGAATCAAAAGATGACCTTCAGAACCAACATAATATATTTGAGGTTTCAACCGGTACCATGTATCTTGGTATAGTGGCTTAACTGATCTTGTACACCGTACAAGATCTTGTCAGTCACACCAGGAAATTATTTCCTAATGTTAGCTCAAAAACAAATAGGTTCTCTTTGGGGAACCATTCGTTCCGAAAACCAATGGAACAATCAAAATTACTTCTTACCAGTTTTGACGCAGTGTCTGCTCGCACTTTGCAACTCGATTGGCGTAACAAAGGAATTTTATACCCCTTCTTCGTAGTCAGTACATCTCACGAATTTCATTGCCCTGGCGAGTACCTTTAAGAGCAGATTGTTCATTCAAATGGGGGTTAACTATACCCTCTTAAGTGCTTTGAACGCTTAGCCAAGGCTACAAATAGAGATCGCGATACTCCTTCTGTTCGGCAGATCCTTGGAGCGTAGAGGCCGCGGCACCTCTTCGTCTTTAGGGTCCCTGCCGGGCTTAGCATTGTCGATATTTTGTATGCTGGCTTCAATCCAATCATGAATGTGGTTGAGATTGAAGTTTGAGAGGGATAAATATGCCTATCCCCCGCCTCCGCGTGGCAACCCGGGAACAATATGAATGCCAGGGAAATTGTTGTAATTGAAATAGGAGTGAGTACCTGCAGCTATATTTCCTTTCCTTGAAGTATTGATTCCTTACTGGAAACGTATGCATGGTAAAACTTGTATGCGGCAAAGAGACGAAGGCTGGGTATGCGTATTTGGCTGCTTGCTTCTACCTTGGCAAATGGTTGAGTGCGCATATCTAAGGCTGCCAGACCTTGAGTATTGATGGTGCTCATCTGGAAGTGACCTCACGGTTGCGAAGCTCCACCGGAAGCTTTATTCTGGTACCACGGGAGACAGTGCCCACCCAGGTGGCCGAGTCACCTGGGAGACTATCTATGAGGTAGGCCCCCTTGTGGGAGTATCGTGGTGGTTGTGGTTTATTTCATAGCGGAAACATATGGCATTGGGTAATATTATCTACGGATTTTATTATTGGATGCAAGAGGTGTTAGATAGACCTCGCCCCTTACCAAGGAGTGTGGGCATGCCTCAACATGTTCCATAAAATTGGTACTATGATTCTACCGAGGGGTAGATCTTAGGGCTCTGGTCTAAGCCCAATTTGACTCTGCATGCGAGTAAGCTCGTCGTGAAATTAAGACTTTATTGTCAGTTGTCCACGTTAAGCTTATTTTCATCTTGTTCATTCGACACATTGCCACACCGGTACTTGCAAAGAGACACTTCTTATTCTGTGGCGGATACGGATACTTCAGTTTACTATGTACTTTTGCTTCTTGATGGGATGCTGACTTCAATTTAAATCAAGAAGCGGAATTATCTTCCCAATAAAGTTATTTCTATTCTAAACTAACGGATTTAGAAGGAAGCTATTTTCCAGCTTCTATGACAGCCTTTTCTTTGTTTTTTATTAATATCATCAACGAGTATGAACTATTTTTTTTAAAGGCTGTTTCTAATTCCTCAAGATGGATGGGGAAGAATTGAAATATAAGTGCGTCAATAAATCTTGATGGAAAGCAAGAACCATGGTCATTCCATGTAGTCAAGTTTGGCAGATTTGGCATGGAATAGTTGAGCCTTTTCTTAAATCTTTCGGAGTGTACAAATAAGGTCGGTTGTTTAATAACTTTCCTCCCTAAATATAAACTGTATTTACAGAAATGATTGGGAGGACGGAAGAAGAATTTCAGCCCGTGAGACCTGACTGCTGGAACCATCCCGTCATTCATTTGTTTTTGATTGAAAAAATAAAAATCTAAAAGCCTGACCGGGCCGTGTGACATGCACTCCCAAACTTTCCTCTGTGAGCGTTGATATTATGCAGGAATATAAGGGATCTTATTAGTGAAGACAATCACTTTTTCATTAGGTACACGATTTATTCCTGGAGGACTTCACACTTTCTCGCTAAAGGCAACACCCTGGCAAATAAATATAATGTAGAGTCAAGAATGAAATCCAGATTCTTCAGAGTGGCAGTCCGACACTGACCATTACACTACGAGATGCTACGGTTTTTGATTGAAATGTGTGAAATTCCATGACCAAAGAAGCTGACTTGAGTTTCTAATATCAAACCCCATCCAGCATTAGTTGTAGCCCAATACGTGTTATATCACTCAAGGGATTATTACCACCCTTGCCTTAGCATGAATTAACACAGTGCGAGCATTTTGGAAAGTTGGATAGGAAATAAAAGGATATACCGATGTACACTGGTTTTGAATGTATACGTAAATCACAATGGGAGGGAAAAATTGATCCTGTTAAAGCATTCCACGTTCTTGTAGTGCGACTAAAAAAGAGTCTCTATACTTGACAGTACGTCCAGAATTAGGCTCGAGGGTAAATTGATGGGCATTCCTAGCGATAGGAGGAATGCATCTGGCTATTTCGCTGGAGTTTCCAGCTTTATCGAGGTGAGATGCTATTAAAAGTTCCTTCAATATAAAATTTGTAACCATCTTACTATGTTCCTATCCTCAACTTCTATCCGTTAATAACCCTGTAAGCCAGAAACTAGTTGATCAACCCCCGAATGAACTATCTGCCTTCAGAGCCGCTAGTCCAGCTGAGATTGGAGATGATCTTAACATTGTTAACAAATTCTCCCTAGTCTGGGAATAGAACAAATGACTAATGTGAAATCTCCTATCAATTTGGATGCGAAGAAATTTTGATAGGCTTCCGAGATATTTCAAATTTATATGGAAAAATTAAACTACCTCGGGTAAGGAAACAAAAGGCATGGACCACACCTTGACTACTACTCCTCACAATACTATCTTGTGCTAGTTCTCTGATATTCCAAAATACTTACATTCAATAGTTTTGTAGCATCAGCAGTGGCTTCTTCGATCTTCTCCTTGCACGGTTCCAACTCCCAATTCAATCTAATTGGTGATGGAGGAGTGAATTCAGGTGTTCCTCTAGCATTACCATCTTCATCGTATCTGTTTCATAAAATAGATCATTAGCAAAATAAAAACTTTAAAAAAAAAGATCACTCTACAAGCTTTGCTTTCAGTTTTTTTTTTTTTTTTGTTTTTTAAGCGCACCGATAAATATTATCGATTTTTTTTAGCATCCAATTGCAATATTGAAAATGAAAGGATTAAAAATTGTTTGTAAAAAGTTAATAATAAATAAAAAAATAAAAACAGCAGCTTTTTTGTGTTAAAAATAAAATATAGCATTATTTGTGTGTGTGTGTGTTTTTAGTTAAGTGTTATTCAAGTTAGAAGGAGTTAAGAGTTATAAATGAACAAAATAAAACTATTTACCCATGAATATCATCACCAATTATGTATTCCCACAAGTGTCCCATAACCGGTGCGTCGGCCCTGGATATAGAAATATGTTTACAGTTTGGGCAAAAAATAATAAATTCAAATAATAAATAAAACATAAAATGTGTAGGTACATTTGGAAGAAATAACTAAAAACTTAACGAGAAAGAGAAGAAGAGTCTCGAAACGTAGGAGGAGAAATCAAATTTTGGGAATAAAAGCTGCCAATTGGATGCCGTTGTTGAAGCCGAAGTCGAAGCCGATGCCGCTTGCACATTTAACCAAACCACATAACGTAAACGTAAGAGAAATTTTTGTTTTACCCATTTAAGTGTACTTCGTCCATGATAAGGTTCTCCCAGACATGAGAGCCGACTGCAGCGTCCCCCCTTTTTGTTTTTTGTTTTTTTTTTTTTTTTTCAAGGCAAAAAGGATTTTGTTTTATTTAAGTTTACAGAGAGGCAGGATTTCTTCCAATATTAACAAAAGCAAACATTGAAACTTTGTCACTTACCATGTGTGTTCTGCATTGAATCCAACTTTGCCATTGCTTCCAACACAAACTGTAAAGCACTTATCGAACCATCTGTCATAGCCTTTGCCATGGAGTAGGCTTCGTCCAAACTTGTCCAATTTTTCAGGATGGTCATTATCGCACTCGAGAGGTTCATCGTCCAGAGATAAGACAAAAGCAGATGATTCAATAGCATGAAGTGACACTCTGTTGACACCGCGTGTGAAGTGGGTGTTTCGTGCCTCTGCCCATTTTGAGCGATGCCATGCAGTCAAAGCTGCAAGATGTTCTTCGTGAGGCAATGGAGTTGCCTTTGAATTAAGTATTTCTTCCATTTGTCTATAAGAAAAGGAAGAGATGTAAGTAAAGGATGTAGGTTGGATGTCTGTTTCACTATCTACTTACACTTGAAGTTCTGATGGTCTCAACAGACGTCCCTTATAGTATATGATAACCTTGTAGAAGCAGCCCTTGTGCATGACAACGATGTGATTGGAGTCCTTGTAGTGAATGATTCTATCAGTTTCCAAACCTGGCACACGAACTGTATTGAAGGTGCGCTCATACTGCCACGAGCACAATGGAATCATTCCTTGGATCATAATCTACACAAAAAAAAAACCATTTAGCTGATCGCAGCCTACAACAAGAGTTCCTCCTCTACTTACTGGTTGAAGTTCTTGTCGTTCAATCAACCGACGGAAGGACAGCAAAAGATGAACAACATTAGCAGCACGTGCGGCTTGTTTATTTGTCAAGTGCATAAAGATAGCATCAGTTCCATAGAAGTTGCTATTAACCATCAATGGACTGCGACCACGAAGGTAGACATATTCCTCCCACCAATCAGACACATAGTTTGTCGACCACCAACTCTTCAGTACCAAATACCACTGCAACTTCTTGCCAATGGTGTTCTCGAATTCTATGGCCAGTTTTTCCATTCTGTCGTAGTTCTCATCGTCCAAGAGTGGACGCACTGAACGTAAATACCTTTGCATTGTATCGTGAACACTTGGCAGCGGCAGGCGTGGCAATGAACCTTGGAAACTGTACAGACCAGGGGTATTCCAACTGGATAGTACCTTTACCACCGCTGTCCAGAGTAATGTCTTGATAGAGATTTTACTGCCAGGTGCCCTGGACTCGTACATCCATCCTTTGTAGATGAGCAATAATTTAAGTGTGTAACGCATTGTGAAGCATATTGTTAACCAAACCACCAAGGAAGCTAGGAAGCACGCTAATAGTTGATAATTTACAGTATTTGTTGGAAGACGGACTAGAATTCTATTTGTTAAGTTAAAAGGCGCATTATAGCCGGTGAAGTGTAATCCAATAGCGATGGCTGTGATTAGCCAGAGACTATGAATATGTGCCGGGTAGACACCATTGCGAATGCCGTTCTGAAAGTAGAGAAGCATTATTTGTATAAGTTGTTGTTGTTTGATTGAATTTGTTTTTTTTTTTTTAAACTTACTCTCGCTCTAGCTATACGTTTCTTCCAGGATCGGACACCCGAATCCCAGACAAGATTTAGTACTTCTTGATCGTAATTGATGTCCCATCCTTCGTGAGTGATTGAAAATGAGAAGGCTACAGCTGAATGGGCTTCCGCCATGGCGGCTAGTTCTTTGAAGCCTTAGAAGATTACCAATGTGTTGGAACTGGAATGAAAAAGAAGCAAGAAATAACGTTAGAAATGTCCATTCTGATGATGACTTTGGTGATCGAGTTTTAGCATTTAAATTGATAAAACAAATTATTATTGTTTATCGAACTTTATGTTAATATTTTTAAAGCTGTGCAGATTCGGATTGAGGAAAAAAAAAAAAACACACTCATCGCTACTTTGTGTTACGTTTGATTTAAAATTACATAATTATTCAGAAAAGGCTGCCCGACTCAACTTCTTACGCAATGTTAAGAAAAAAAAAAAAAAACGGATTTGAATTTGAAATAGGTTTAAAAGTTGTATAAATAGAAGAGGGGTGTGGCAATGTGGCAAACAAGCTTCTATTTATTTGTTTAATTTTCACATAAAGATTGTTTTATATCACGCGAAAAAAAAACAATTTTTAAATAAAAAATAGACTGGTTGGAGATTGCACACTTTTTGACTATGGAAGACCAGTTATGCAGATGAGTAGATTATTTTGGTGCCCGGCTTAGTGACGATCCTATTGAGCAGGAGACCGACACAGATCCCCGGTGTAAAGTCATGCGTTGAACTTTCAGGGCAGGGTAGCATACCTGCTGAAATCCTGTCTGCAAAAAGTATATGACAGGCAACCTTGGTATTGGGATCTTATCGCTCTTTCCACAAATACCAGGCTCGAGTGGGTTGAAGAGTCTTCACTCAAGAAGCATCGAGTAGACATTTTAATTGGGTTATTCGCAAAATAAATGGAAAACTCTTTTTTGCAATTCCCCCGAGAAGAATTGTGTTAAACAATCAAGCAAGTGGTTTTGTTTTGTAAGATTGATTGCGATTCCGGTGAAGTGCAAAAGGGAGTGACAAATTGGTTGGGCTGTCAGTAACCCTCTTTCTACTGGCGATTGAAAATGCACTGAATACTACGGTAGATGCACGGCATTCTATTGTCTGAGCTATACAGTCAAATATGTTTTCGAATTTCTGAGGGATGAAATCAATATGCAAGGTACTAATTAAAGGAGAAGAGGGTATACTGATTTTAATAACTTGAAGACAAAAATGATCATCCCGTGACCAATTGGGTTCAGTTTGGAAATGCAAACGAAATTCCGCAGCAAACGTAACATGTTCGGATATTCAGCGCCGAAAAAAAAAATAAAACATATCTAAAAAGGAGATTTTCAATCAGCTATTGTGTGTCTACAAGTAATTTCCCAAAAGAAAAATCATTTTTATCCTTCAAAACCAACTGAGGCATAATGATGCTACTGTGGCCAAGTTTTCTCCCGGGTTGCCCTTATTTTTCCAAATGTTCTTGTTTCCCAGGAAGGATTCCACCCATTTAAATTTCTTTTACAATCTTGCTTCTATTTTTGTTGTGTCACGGCGTTTTATTTCGATGTTCAAAGATTTTTTATCGAGACTAATCGGGTACAGTTTCTGAGGAGTTTGCAGAATTTTCTTCTGTTCGTTTGGTTGTTTCCAACAATTGATTTAAAGAGTCTCAATTTAGTGGGTAGACTGGAATGGACTCATAACATCCACGGGTCGGCGTTGGAAACACCTTGATTTGATGACTGGGAAGAACGGTTTTTATGGGAACAGATCTACGCAGCTGATAGTTTGACATCAAGCATTTTTATCAAAAATAAACGTATATTTGATGGGTAATGGTGAATTCCACGACATTTTCGGATTCGCCCTCAGATTGGATCTAGATTTCACGTTTTTTCTGGTTGCATGGAAAATAAAATGAGATTGATTTTGTTTTTGTTATTGTGTGTGTGTGTCATGAACAGCTGAAATGATAGTCCACTTTTTCGTTTGATTGATATGCAACAACATCTTTGACGGAATGCCTATCGTCTTTCTTTTATGAATTTCGAGTTTTGAAAAATTCTCCATCATCGGCTGATATTGAAATATATTTAATAATTGCTATTTTACTTTTAAAAAATAATAAAATATTATTTTGCAAGTAAAACACAAGACCACAATGAGAAGAACAAATTTCCATCTGATGACGTTAAGGAATGTCAATTTGTGTGTGTGTGTGTGAAAGTATGTGTAAATCTGGCTCTGAATCGAGATTCGCAAAAAGCGATCTAGATTCAATCTGATATCGAATCTAGATTGTTTTTTTTGGCTTCATGGTTCTTTGGTTTCATGGAATTCAATATAAGTCTCAGTGTGATATTCAATAAATAATTGTGGTGTGCCCCAAGGCATCTTCATCAATGATTTATCTAAAAAGTCTAATCCACTAACTTGTTTTGCTGATGACACTACCCTCAGACTTTCATATTGGTGTCAAGATTCACAACCCTCTGCCCTGAATATGATACTGCAACGCGGGGTATGATTAGATAATTAAACCCTGATCTATTAGCATTGTCCAATGAGGAATTATAAATCGTGAGGAGTTTGATGCTTTAAGAACTCAATGTTTTTTCGGTCGTCGATTCATTCTTTCATTAAAAAAAAAATGGTCCAGCAAAATTTCTAGTTGCATATAGAGGCTCCTTCTTTGACCGCACAACACGAATGTGGAATATTTTTCCCGAAGAATAAACACTAAGTTTATAGTCAAATTAACATTTTGTTTACAAACGCATGTTTATTCATTGTCAATTGCTTTTCCTAATTGGGAGTCAAGACTTGTAAGCAATTTATTTTAATTTAATTGATATTGACAATGTGGTTCTCTAAAAATGTTCATACATTTATTAAACTCAACCCTTTTAAAATATGTAAATACTTTTGAAAAGAAAGGACAAAAAAAAAAACAACGCAGTCTATTTGTCTATTTTGACAAAGTCGTCTAAGCCCTATCGACCTGCGGTGTAGATAGAATATCTTTTGTCTGTCCAACTCATGTTTTGTTTATTCGTCACATCAAGGTTAAGCATAATTGGATCAATTCATTGCTTCCTCAATGAGCTGTATGTGGGCTGTGGGCTATTGGCTTTGGCTATGTGGCTATGCGATGCCTCTCTAAATACTGAAACGTGTATGCAAAAGCAGTAGCGGATTTAGGCCTAGGCCCGTGAGCACGGACCAATAAGATACAGACCGCCAACTCACTGTATGGTTTCTCTTTTTGCCTACAAGCTAAAAATCAACTGATATGCCATTTATTTTGAGAGTGTGACACTCTCCCTTGCTTTTAAAACCCATTTAGCAAACACACCTACAAAATAAATGGCATACGCAGGTATAGTTGCCATTACAAAATGCACAGAGAGAGATGTGCACGTATTCACAGACAGGAACAAATATTTCGAGGGTGTTTCAGGCAAGATGAGTACGAGTTGGCGGTCTGTATATTGGTCCGTGCCCGTGAGGCCCCGGCCTAAGGGCAGCATATTTTGTGGGGCGCCAAAACATTTTAAGACGTTGGACCAAATTTTAAAGTTTATTTTTTTACTCTTACAATCTAAACATTGCAAACCATTTCAAGTGTGGATTTTTTTTGTTAAAATAATTTTAGGAAAGTAAGTACATATACTAAAATTTGAAATATCTGACAAAAAGATAAAAACAAAAAGTTTAAATGCTACAAGCTCTAGCATATCTGTTATATATTTAAGAAAAAAGATTTGTTTTTATATTTTTCATACAAAATCAAATTGTAATATTTGTTTGCTCTATATTATAAAACAAAACATTGATTCACCCTGGTGAATTTTTTGTAATGTGAAGCCTCTGATAAACAGACAGCACGATTGATGAGTTTGAAAAGTACCGTGAACCCGGGTGACTTTGGCGCTTTTTCATTTTAAAATGTGAAAAACTTTTGCAATAATTTTTTTTTTTTTAATGAACATTTGAACCTTTTTACCTACTTCGCTCACTCTATAGGTATGATAAGTCTTGAACAAATATATCGATCAGTTCTATATATAGAAGCTAAAATATGGGTGGCCAAAGTCACCCTCCCATTTCGGGTGACTTTGGCCGGAAGTACGTTTTCGTCATTTTTCTGCGAATTAGAAGCAGCAAGTCAGTCTCACCCAACCCAAATGAAAGACCAGATATTTTTTTTATATGTAGGTATTTTTTTATGAGTTAACTCTGAATTTTTGGTTTTTGATATTTTTTTTAAAATTCAAGTACGTTAATGTTGATTTCCTTGAAAGGATATTGACAAAAAAGTCTATTTTGGCGATCGACTGTTGGAACAGGAAGTTTTTGCTCCAGATCACTTTTGTTTACTTGTGCAACGACTTTTTTCTCTGGGTTTACCAAGCTGCACCCAGCACTTCTTCGTAAGAGGTGCTGGGTACCCAGCCAAAGTCACCCGAAATGCATGCCAAAGTCACCCTACCATTTGGCGTAAATTATAAACAAAATAAAATTTATTGTTTATAAAATAGTTACAAGGGTAGAATTAAGAGAATTCAATTTGCAAAACAATACATATATCGTAGTTAGTCATTTTGCAATCATATTTCTGGAACATGTTGAAACCATCCAACATTTTCAGAGGATTTTTTTATTTACATTTTCAAGAAAAATAAATTTTAATATCTATTATTATCTAAATTTAGTTAAATAACGTTAGTATGGTCATTTTTTAATTCATTCAATTATACAAATTTACAAAGAAGCTGGGAAAAAATTAAACAACTCCTTCATATTTTAACAATTTTTTAAAAATGTATCCATTCAAAAGCCAAAGTCACCCAACCAGGCCAAAGTCACCCGGGTTCACGGTAACAAAAATATACCTAATACAAAACACAAAAAATGTAAACTTGAAAAAAAATTGCTCACATTCAAATTTATTTTTACCGTTAAAGGGCAGGGAGGAGCATTAAAAGGGTACTCACAAAAAATACAAAATTTGTATGGACTAAAATACGACAAATCTTTTTTTTTTTTAATAAAATATTCGTTTTTGCGGGCAAAATGGGACACCCCCTTAAAAAGTTTAACTCAAAATTTTTGAATATCAATTAAGTTTTATTTAATTAAATTTTTCAATAGGTAATTTATATCAATAATAATTACATTTTACACAATTATTAAATGCAAAGGAAGAAGAAACTTTTTCAATTTAACCTTTTTATACCCGCGTAAAAAAAAAAATAAATCAAATAACCGGGCATGGTCTCTGGATTCCGAAACTAAAGAAACCGTAGTTTCTCCTCTATACTTCAAATATTTTTATGAAATTTGTTTTAGTCATTAGCAGTCATTTTATTGTGCTTTTATAAAATTAACTTTTTAATAGAGGGTACAAAATCTTCCCTCAAACATCAGCTTTACCTATCCTTTCGAAATCCATTTCCTATACTCAATATAATATAAAGTATATATAAACTGTTACGAAAGAAAAAAGGCGCCATATCGTCTTGGGCCTAGGGCGCAGTCAAACCTAAATCCGCTGCTGTGCAAAAGTAGACGTGAGCTTTATGACAATACTTTCCGATCGACGCGACGGCGACGTAAGAAACCGGCAAAACAGCACCACACAACTACAGATACAGACAGGAGGTACATTAAAAAAAGAAATATATTTTTATATTTAAATCAGCTGGTATCGGTGTATGGTAAAACAAGGCCGGCATTTATTATTTTTAATCCAACAACAACAAATTAACAATCGACTATTTCAAAACATATAATCTCTTCAAGTCTCTCCTCAATGTAAGCAAAAGATACATTATTTCATAAAAAAAGCAGAAGATTCGAAGAGGAAATCAAAGAAATAAAAAAGCTTTACAGATGGATGTGTTGGTGTTTTGTTGTTTATTTTTGTATCTTTGTTTTTCTTTTTGAATTTTTATTTAAAAAAAAAAAATAGAGGAGGGCAAGGTCCAGATTTGTTGGTTTTACATAAGAAAGTACGTGAAATATTGTTTTCGTAAATAACTGCTTATCTGTGTTGTAAAGCTTTGATAACTTTGCACTCTACTGTCTGGCTCTATAACTAAGTATTCAATTAATTGTATAAGCAATCTCTTTTTTAAATGAGTAATGTTATAATCAAGATAAGCTTTTTGAAGTAAACATTAATTAAGAGATGGATGAACACTTATATCACTTGTTGTTTCCTGTCAGCTACTTCTTGTTGAAACTAGATAAAGATCCGTTTGGATTCCAAAAGCTTGCTAGTTCTTTCTAGTTTGAAATACTTTCTCTCGTTGGTATATGAATGTTAAAGAACTACTATTAAGGAGCATGAACAAGTGAACAACCAAAACCAGGCTTCACAAAAACAAGCTTTCAAAGTCCAACTTTATTCAAAAAATTTGTTTTTAACAAACAATTACTCATGGTCGGCTCATCGACAAGCCATAAAGAATCCGAGGTTAAAAGCAAATATTCATGTTCAAGGCATTCACCTTGGCAATTAGTAAGTTTGAGTTTAAGGTTAAGACATGAGACTCAGCCCAACAACATAGGCACTCGTAGAAACGTTTAAAATTGCAAATGATTTTTTTTAAGCTCAGTTTTACCCGATTGCAATTAAAAAGATCAACAGATCGGTGTTATAATAAAGCATCCAAAGTGTATTGTCCAGTCATCAGTTGGGTCTAATCTGTCTCAGACTTCTAGGACCAAAGAACATTTGTTACGTCATCGTCATTGGATTGAGGTTAAGTTCGATAACCTTTATTTTGCGCACAATTAATTAATTTTTTGAGCGCCCACGAGAATACAAGTACAATGTTATGATTTATTATATTTTTCAATTGAACATTTCAAAATATCTTTCAAATGCATCTTCCAAACAATATCCCATACCACTGACCGTTGCATGTATCTCTTCTTACATTGTGTTGAGTAAAATACTTTACTTGTTCGTCTTAATAAATCGTTTTGAGTAGATACTCATTTAACTTGAGGATGCAAGTTAATTCTAAAAAAAAAAAAAAATTCTTATCAATTTGACTGGGTCAAGTCCAATAAATTTTTTGTATGGGTTTGTATTTAAAAGTTTTACGTTAGGAATGTGATTGCGATATGGAAAAGATAGTATTGGACAGCCAGTCTATTATGTCAATGCTCTTTGTTTTAAGTTTTATTTTGTGAACTTTGAATAGGTATTTAATATTTCTTTTGTTTACTTTTTATTCAAGGAAGGGGGAACAGGATTAAGTTTGAAAGTGTTTTAAAAGTTATATAGGTTTTAATTTGAATAAAAAAATTTCAACACAGTGGGGGAATGCCGTAAAATATGGTCTGAACTTTGTGCAACCTCAGTAAAATTCTCTGAATGTAAGCAAAACTGCATACAGCATTAATTTTATTTACTATTTTATGGTGCCCTAACATAAAATAAATTAAATATAGCTTTGTTCGCGTACCAAAATCAAACAGTTTGCATTCGATTTCATACGCTTACATTAACACAAAAAGCGTTCGTGTACCGAGAGATGAACGAAAGAAAATAACAGCTGTTCTAATCTTTCGTTCATTTATTTTCAAGTTTTGACCCAGTGAAATTTCATCTGGTAAAAACTTGAACTCTGTCAAAATCGAATGACGTAAGCATGTTGTAGTTGCAGATGATCCTTCGCTGTAAGGAGCTAACCAATCAAAAAATTCGAATTTGACGTTTCTCAAGAATTTACACAAAAAGTGTTCGCATACTTTTCGGTAAAAGAGAGAGATTTTTCTCTCATGTGAGAAATTTTGACAGTTTTCATTTTTTGGCACAAAACGTACACGAACAAAGCTAATACATATTTCACTTCCCTGCAGATGCATATTCAAATAATTGAAATCTCTTATTTTTGAACTCGAGGAAAAACCTGAGGACAGGACAGGGGTGCGATTTAGTACCTAACCAAATTAAACGCAGCACCACAAAAACTATATGGAGTTAAAATTGTGTCACATAAAAAACGCTTCAGTTCACATTGAGGGCAGGATAGTGCACCACAAAGGCAAACTTCAAACAAATCCATAATGTATTGCACTTATTAAAAAAATAAAATTTTAAAAACAGAAACTGTTACACCAAAGACTTTCTGGGAGTTTAAAGACAAGCTACCATCACACACTGACAACGAAATTTCAGTCAATATCGACATTGAAAATGTTTTTGCAATGCTTAGCAATATTTTTGTTATCATTCGCTTTCGCTGTGTGCGCGACACTATAGCTTGTATATTTTCATTATTTAGCTGCCATTTTTTTTTGTAGACGGATATGATTTTCTATACCTGTTGCCAATCTCATGTGTGCAATCGCACTTACTAAACACATGGGGCCGTATTCATAGATGATGTTTAAGTTGTTGCTAAGCTAAACTGGAGTTTACCTGATGAAGTTTCCATAAGCTAAACTCCAGTTTAGCTAGCAACAACTTAAACATCATCTATGAATACGGCCCATGATGTCTTGCAAATAGTAGCACAACCACCTCTCATGCCATTTGCACAATGTTCTAACCGCAATTAAATTTACTGCTTTTATTTATTTAGAACATTTTGTTTAGCAACGTTGTGATTTGAAGCTTGATGAAACGAAAAAGCGACACTTAAAGAAGACAAACATACACATTGATATGCATTCAACCGGCGAGAGACTGAGTATAAAGTGGTTCCTAGAATCTTCAGGTCTCATGTGGGGTGCCTCGGACCCTCTCCATCTTCACTCTTACCAAGCAAGCATCGTTTCATTGTTTTGCAGTTTAGTTTTCTGAAAGGGTTTCACTTCTACCGTATGTGAATCAACCATTGTTTTGACGTGACAAAGTCTAATAAATCGGTTTGGAATATATGGGCAGCACGCACGAAAAAATGTCACAGTCACAGTCACACTGACGTTACCTAGCTGCTTTGATAGCCTAGAAAAGTCGTTAAAGTGGAGGGTGTTGGGTGGTTGGTTGGTTGTGGTGGGAGCGTGTGTGGTGCAGCGGGGGGGGGGGGTTTAGTTAAAAAAATGGTAGGTGGTTGTAGCTGGTTTGGGTGGTGAGACAAAAATTGTCAAAACTAATGGGTGGTTCCTTGTTGGCTGTAGGTGGGATGGGTGTTTGGTGTTGGGGGCATTTGGTATCATTGGGGGGGGGGGGTGAATTGGCAAATATGGTGGGTGGTTGGTTGGCGGTTGTAGGTGGGTTGGGTGGCGGGCGGTTTAGGTGGTGGGGATAGTTGATTTGATTGGCGGCAATGAAAAAAATGTCAAAAGTGGTGGGTGAGCTGAAGGTGGTTTTAGATGAGGTGGGTGGTTGGATTTGATGTTGGGAGGGACTGATTAAAAAATTGTCAAAAATGGTAGATGGTTGGTTGGGTGCTGTAGGTGGGATGGGTAGTTGGCGGTGATGTTGGGGATGGGCATGATTTGGTGTTAAGGGGAGGCCAAAAGTGTAAAAAAATGGTGGGTGAGTGGCTGGTGGTTGTAGGTGGAGTGTTTGGTTGGATTCGGGGGATGGGTGGAGGGATTGTCAAAAATTGTTGGGGGGGGGGGGGAGGGGAAGAAAATATGATAAGAAATGGTGGGTGAGTAGCAGGTGATTGTAGGTGGAGTGGGTGGTTGGATTTGGTGTTTGGGAGGAATTGTCAAAAATAGTGGGTGGTTGGTTGTATGTTGGGGTAACAGGTTGATGTTTGGGGGAACGGGTGAAAAAAAAATTCAAACAAGGTGGGTGGTTGTAAGTGGGGTGGGTTGTTGGTGGTTAAAGAGATACAATCTACACATGAACTGTTTTGCTAACTGGTAAAATTATCGTCCGTAAACCGACTTTACAGACAACCAAGTTTGTTTTTTTAATTTGACAGAGGCACGTAATTTTACAGAAAGTCTTTGAAGTTAACCGTAACAGTAGCTTTGTTTGTTGAGCCTTGAAATCACCCTGGGTCGCCACAACTCGTTTTTTGAAATACCCCAACTCGCCCTCAAGAGAGAATTCTCTGTTTTTTTTAAACCTGGGGTCGCCCTGAAGACACCCTGAAGTCGATCTTGGTATTTAACTGGGGCGAGTTGAGGTAACGAATCAGCTGTTGAAGTGACTTTTGCTGTCAAGCATTTCTTGTGTATTTGATTTTTCATGTTTTTTTTTAACAAAAGTAAAACAAATGCAAGTAAATGCACTTATTTTGTAAAAAGTATTTAAAAATTATACAATAAAGAAAAATGGAAACTTTTGATTTTTTAAGTTGTGAAAAATATACAATCAGCAGCCCCAATGCGTTTTTTGAGAACGGGAAAACCTGGGGCGATCCTGGGTAAAGATCAACAAAGAAAGCTAGTTTTTGTTACATCGCCCAAAATTGTATTTTCTGTATAATAGGGAATTATTTTGGAAAGATGGATCAAAATGCGCTCTGAAGAGGGATCTTTTGGAGAAAATTTATCGATTTCAGAATCAGTAACTGAAACTCCCAATATTCCCTTCTAAGACTTTTAAAGTGTGGAGTGAGAAAGCTGGGTATCTATGCGACATAATCGACAGCTCAGTTTTTAAAATTTGTTATCTACCCTTCAAGTGGCAGGTTTTATAAAGCGGGTACTCAATTGAAAACTTTCGAACTATCCAACCGTTGCTAACTACATATTATAAATCTCCAATATCTACCTAACAGATTCATAAAAAATCACTTTTAATTGATAAGTGTGGAAAACAAACACTCATAATAAATATTCTTAGAAGCGAACGTGTTTATTTTATTCCAACTCATCACTTTGTAAAAAAAATATTCCACAACCAACAATAATTATACCTAAAAATTTATAAAACGACATTACGTATTTACTTTCTGATATAAAACTAGCTGATTTAGACTTTGCCCCCATCATCGCCCGCTCAGTTAGGAATACAATAAAAAAAAAGATACAAAAATTGTAAACAAAAAAAAATTCAAAGAAAAACAACACAAAAATAAATTCATCCATCTCTCCGGTCTCCGCTCTTATCGAATTTATAAAGCTTTTCAAAAGATACTTTCTGATGCCGTTTATGTGTGAGTAGGAGGTATGTAAGTAGACACTAGAGGTACCCCTCCCCTACCCAACCTAGGTATTCCTCTTTATAGTTGTTGAGTGCTCTTGAAAAAATAAAACCATTCAAATCATTTGCCTGCCGTTTATTTCATTTGTTCGTCCGGTCCGTCCGTCCCGTCCACGTTCACAACACTGATTTTCGTCGTCCGTCAGCGCCGTTAGGTTTGAAAGACGACCTTGTCCCACTTAACTATCTCATTTATTCAAAAAACATAGAGACACAAGGCAAGTTTCAGGTAATAAAAAAAAATGTAAATAGTTTTCAAATAGGTTTGAGGTTATAACAGTATCTAACGAACTTAACATGCCGGCAAGCAGTCAAAGGTTTACAACTACAATGTGTAGTTCAAGTTGTCACACAAATCGTTTTCCGCCTTTGAGTATTGTACCTAGACGGAGAGAATATCTAGTCAAACACACATTGAGGAAGTAAGTTCTTTAGACAAGATAAACAATCCACTGTGCAATGCTGAATTCGTGAAAGTCAATTGATTCTTGATGGTATAAGCCAGATAAATTTATAAAAACGCCCCTTCTTTTTTTTTTTATTGATAAATAGTATTGACCCCACAATGTCGAGACGCAAAACTGTGTTTTTATTTGATTAAAGGTTAAGATAGGAACACAATTTGAATGTTTTTGTATTCAATTTTGATTGAGATAATAAATCGATTGATAACATCAACAAAATTATGTGACGAACAAATGCATTAATAACTTTTATAACCTCAACGGATTTAGTGGGTCAGAATTGAAAACAGATCTGAAATTAGTCGCTAAAAGTAGAAAACAGGGCTAAATCATTGTATATAGGTACATTTTTATAGTAATTTCATGGAACATGTTATTTTAGTTCTGAACTTTGTCAATGGTGGCGCTAGTTGTCTGATCTTCTTTACATCAAATGTCTTCTTTTGTTGTTTTTGCTTCAGATGGCAATCTAGACAAAAACCACTCCTAACCCACCATAGATGGCGCACCAAACGTTCCTCTTATTGGGAATACTAGAGATTAGGTATAAATACAATGGCTTAATTGTTCCACTTCAATGTATGTTGCCACTCTAATGATCTATCTAATGACGAAGCACTGTTTACTGCATGCACGTACATACAAACCAATAGGTTTGTTTGTTGAGGTCTGAAGTCGCTCTGGGGTCACCACAGGTCGTTTTTTGAAAAACCTCAACTCACCCTAACGAGAAAATTCTGTTTTTTTTTTAAACCTGGGTTCGCCTAAAGTCAGTCTTGCTATTTTGCTGGGTCGAGTTGAGGTCAGCTGTTATTCAAGTGACGTTTGCTGTCAAGCAATTCTTGTGTATTTGTCTTCTGTATTTGATGTTTCATTTATTTTTTTTTTTTTTTCGAAAGAAACTAAAGAACATATTTTCTGTTCGCACACCTGTTTGACAAGTTTCGTCAGAGCCAGCACTGATTTTCATCACCTGGAAATTAACTGTCAAATATGTCAACCCAATGTTACACTGTAAAAATTATGAACGAGGGAATGCAACGAAACGATTTTGGTTTCTTCGCTTTGTTTCTTTTTTTTAACACTCGTTATGATGTCGAAACAGAAGAATTTTCTTTGCCATGTCACTACTGCGTGCGAATGGACACTTCTTCCTGATGTCAGAAATAGATCGATATCGATGTCATATCGCGGAGCATGACAGTTGGCTAGCCCTGGAAACACCTGTCCTTATGTAGCAATGTTTGTCTTGTCCTCCCTATTGTTTTGCCTAAATCAGCATACTTATGATTTTTTGATTTATCATAAATACACAATATTTATTTAACAGCTGCTGGGTTAGTAAAAACCCATGAATAGTTAATAGGTTTGTTTGTTGAAGTTAACCCAGGGTTGAACCACTTTTTTTGACAAACCCACGAATTGTCAAAACACGCATGTTTTCTACAACTCGCAAACATCAAAACTTTTTATTTTGTTCTATTTTTATTAAAATACGTTTGTTTTTTTTTAGTTTCTCTTGAATAATTAGAGTAAAAAAAGGTTAAAATGGTTGAAAGCGGATGTTAATTTAACAGAAACCTGAATTCGGTCCAGTAAAATACTTAAGATCTACTCCAGGGCAACTCTAAACTTATTTAGAAGAGTAAGTTTTCAAAAAAAAAAAAAAAAACGCTTTAGGGCAATTCCGGGGCGATTTCAAAACTTAACGCCCAAAGTTACACTGTTATTACGTTAGTTTTAAGGTTACGTTTTTTTTTATTTTGATCTGATTAAAAAGTAAATTGTTAGTCAACCTAATCAAATTGAACAAAAATTAAATTGAAAAAGGTTATCACGCGGCACAGAAAACCCACATTTTCATCTTAAGATAGGGATCTACTCCACGACAAAAACAACCCTATATTTTTATTTTTAAACATTGTATGTACTACTATCGACAGTTTAAAAAAGATTAATATCTATCTTTTGAGGTGAAAAGAAATCAGAAATGTAACACTCATCGAGTTTTTAGAAGCGCAATAAATATAGTTTACCTTATTAGTGTGTCAATAAAGATAGCGCGTTTGAAAAAAAAAACACTTCAAATCTATTTACTATCTAAATAATAAACCACTTAACAACTTTATAACACTTTTCTGGTAAATATTTTTTTATTTTTTTTTGTTTTGAATTTAACAAAAGCGTTGAAAATATTAATAATTATTTTATTACAATTTCAACGCAGTTAACAAAAATTTAAACTGAATGCCAAGTCTATTCCCGATCAACGGTCTATTTATTTCAAATTTTAAAAGAAAACAACTTGTCTCAAGACCAGACAAAAGCTGACTGATTACTAAAAGTCACATTTCGCGATCAGTTAGCGATGAGATTACGTGAAGAATGTGTACACTCAATACGACACCACCACCAATAGCAAGAGCAACACAAATAATGAGCTTTTTTTTTGATACATGTGTGGCAATGGCAAACAAAAATTTGTGATTATAATAAAAAGATACAAAATCAAGCCCCCGTCTACACCTTCTACTACCACCATGAACCACAGCGGCAATGGCAAGCTACCCGTTGCTTTAAAAGTTTCTTCCTATGAGAGAGAGAGGACTTTGACCTTCCTGATAACAAAAAAAAAAATTAGAAAATAGCCCCCGCGGTCGGTGTGGGTATAAGAATTTGATAGAAAAAAATGATATCTTTTATCGCGAAAAATGTTTTTCACATTTCATGTTATAGTTTTATTACCTATTTATTAGATATTTTTTCATCTAAATGTAAACACATATGTATATTTATGTAGGTTGTTGAAAATAGGTTTTTTGTGTTGGTCCCAATAACACGTTTCGAAATTTGGATGATCTATTGATGGAATCAACAATCTGATAAAAATAAATATATGACTTAGTATGTAGGTAGAAACATTTTTCGATACTTTTCTCGGGTGTGTTTGCCGCTACCAAATGCCGCACTACCTTATCTTGAGTAGTTGGCAAGTTCCGCCCTTCTAGCAGAGTGGGTTCAAGGGTTTTGAATAGTTTTTAAGGGCATAATTTTAACAGCAATTCTTGGTAAGCAGCATCATAAGCTTTGTTTGTTCGCTATGTACAGAACGATTGTCAGGTCTTAAGAACTATTCACATGACAGCGACCAACGAATGAACGAATGAACAAATAAATGAGATTTTTCATACTTCTATGCAATATTTTGCAACAAAAACTATTTCAAATTGATAGAAACTAATTAAATGTGATGTTGAGATGCTAAAATTTTCATTTTAATTGAAGAAAAAAGAAATTTTAATGAAAACAAGTTGTTCGTCGCTAATTTCGATCTGACTGCTACGAATTGTCAAAACCCTATTCGCGTTCCACATACCATCCACATCGCAACGAATAAATTATTCGTACGCTACTAACCTCAAAATATCACTGCTCAATTGTGATATACGTACATGACGTTCGTTGTTCGCAACGAATAAAATAAATTGCATGTGAATGAAACGTCAAAATGGACGAATGTTCGTTCATTCGTTGGTCGCTTTCATGTGAATAGTCCTTTGCAATATTGTCAGGTCTACCAACGCTTTTTCTAACCATAGTCAAAAAATTTTATGTCAAAGAAAGTTTGTTGAAGTGTCATTTTTAGGTTTTGTTGTTTTTTTTTAAACTATTTAGGAACGATACGTTGTTAGAATTTGTTAAATTTTTTTTTTGAGGAACTTATTAAATTATTCTTCTTCATTGCTCAAAATTGTCGAAAAATCTTTCTTTGTTGTTGATCTTTGATTGTTTGATTTTTAATACAAACTTTGAATTGTTTAATACAAAACGTCCAATTTGACAGATCAACTCATATCATGGAGGTGAGTTGGAAATAGTAACAAATCGAAACTATTTGCCACTTCAACGTGAGTTTAGGAACGCTGTTGTGACGTCATATAGTAACAAATCGGAACTTATTTGTATTAAGTGAACGCTTTTTTGTTGACTATTGTTAACAATAATTGTTGACTATGTTTAGAAAAAGAACGCACCACTTACAATGCAATGCAAATACATATCTTACAATTTTCTGACAATTAATTGCAAGTTCAAACGGTTGGAAGACTTTTGAGACAATTTTTTGCGGACAGATCTGACAATATTGTCATATCTTACAATCGTTTGTACGTAGCATAAGCCTTGAAGTCGCTTTGGGATTGTCAAAAATCATTTTTTTTTTTTGAAATCCTCATTTCACTGAAGAAAAAATATCATGTTTTTTAAACCTAGGGTGTTGAAATTGAAAATAGATCAAGGTATTCTGCTCGGGCGAGTCGAAGTACGGATCAGCTCTTAAGTTAAGTAGGTACCTAAGTTTACCCTTTGAGTAAACATTTTGTGGTTGTACAGATTACAACCAAAGCGTTTATCAGCACATATGTTAGACATGACGTTAATATACACTTTCCGAGTATTTTCCGAGCCGCCAAAGCATCATATTTCCCTCACATTTGGCGCGTTAATCGATTGTGTCTCGAATAATCAAACTTTGTAGAAAGAAAGGTTAGAATGTGCAGTACCTACACACAATCAGAAAATATTTTTTTGAATATCCTCTTATTTTAGAATTCATAGAATTGGGGTGCAATATTTGGCCAAGTCATACAACTGTGCCCCAGTTTTAAAAGTAAACAACTTCGATTGATAAAACAACAAAAATGATCACACCTCTTATTGTGATTTGTGAGTACGAATATACAAACAAAAATACCTAAAAACGTAGTATGTATGCACAGACATATAAATATGTTCCAACCTACAATATTAAGCACGTTTTTCGGTAAATATAGTCATTTATTTGCAGCGATCCTCTCTCATGTCTAATTTCGTATTCTAAATCCAAAGTTCAATTTCATGATTTGAGGGGGTGGTGATGGTGATTGTATAAAAAAAAAAAAACATTCAGGAAATCAAAATAAGCAAAAGCTTTTTATGTATGTGTTTGGAAATCATTTTTTCTTTCCAACGAAGTACATCTGGTTATAAATCACCACTTTTATTGACTCAATTCTCAATTGTAAAAATGTTTTGTAAAACGACCGACGGACGTATCGCTTGACATAAAGAGTGAATGCATTTTTATCTGGGGAAACCAATAAATTGCTACTTAGTTTTTTGTAGACTTTGAACCCGAACTTTAGCTTTGCTGAGAACTATGACGTACAGAGAAATAAATTGCGATTCTCGTGAATAAAAAAGCTTATCTGATTTGTTCAACACCACAGATCAGACCCGATTACACGGTTAGAATGCATGATGTGCAATGTGCATTGAGGAAAACACAGAAATCGAACAGTTCTTGGTAATTCTAATCTTAACAATGAGAACTATTAGTTCTTGTGAATATGATGTAGAACTGGGTTTTCTGGCGGCAGTGTTTAATTGGAAAACTTAATTGTTTTTTCTTGAAAAGTTAAGCATACAAATGAACCAAGATTGGTTCAACATAAAGACACAAACTTTTTTTAATAAGATTATGGAAAATGTTTAATTGATTTTCCAATTACTCAACGGTCAAACAAATTCAAATTCGTTATATAAAAGTTAAGTTAGATACAAAATTATGTAGAAATAAAAAACACATTATTTTTTTTTTAATTATGCAAAAACTTTGAACTTTTATACATAATTAGTCTGAATTTTTAATATTCGACTTTCTTCAATCTTCTTCTTTCTTTTGGAGTACATTGTGTTTGTTTAGTGCCGACACTGGGGCGCATTGGTGCGTCATCAACACTCTCTTGAGCATTTTTTTCCTCCACGCAGTTTGTGTGCACCAAAAAACCCCATATTTTTTTTAGGTTAACAAATCAGAGTTGCCTTTATTTTAGAAGATGTCCCTTGGTAAATGGAAAATTAGGTTTTTAAAGGATAGGTTTGATTACGAAAATTATTTTTTTTTTCGTAAATCAGAAATTTAAGGCAACAATGGAGCAAAATGTTATTATTTCATGTTTTTGGCATTTGAAATATAATTATTGGACTGATGATGCACTAAGGTGTTCGATATGAAGCATGAAGTTTGGAACAGCTTTGAAGTTTTTTGATATTTCACCAAGCTTTTTTTAAAATTTGATCGCACTAAGTGGTTATTAATATCCTTCACGTGAATTAACACAGTGCGAGCGTTTAGGAAGTTTGGATAAAAAAGATACCGATTCACATTGGTTTTGAATGTATGTAAATCACAATGAGAGGAAAAAATTGAAACGTGTAAAACATTCCACATTCTTGTAGTGCGGCTGAAAATGAGTGTCTTGTCTATACTTGACAGTAAGTCTGAAGTTAGGCTCGAGGGTAAATTGATGGGCATTCCTGCGGTAAGACAATGTGAGACAGGAAACATCACGGCAGTTTTCAGGGGAAACGAAAGTTTTTTTACCAATCAATTTTAAGGCTATTTTTTGAACAATATCAAGGAGGCGCAAATGTGTAATAGGACCACCTCCCCCAGATATAAGAGTTACAGTTCATCCTTAACCAGGTTAGATCGATTTAGAAAAAGCATTTTGCTTAGAAGTTTGGATAGGAATATAAGCTTGCTAGAATTTCCATTCCAAGGGTCCAAAAATATCCCCGATTGCAGAGTAAGCCGTTTTAATACACTATATTGTATGCTGTGGGATTCATGAAAGAAAACAGCATAGCCATTTGGACCCTTGAAATAGTAGTTCCCGCAATCTTTACGCCCCTATCCAAATCTCTAAGCTAGTAAAGTCGAGAAATCGAGGCGTTGCATCTTTGTAATGCTCAGCATTAGAAATCATTCTTTGCACAGTCCGCACGCATGCTTTTACAACGGTTTTTTCTTTAATTGCGAATTGGACGCGTACCTCAAAATAATTCGATTATCCGCTGCTATAATCACAGAACATGGTTAGCATGCAACGTATACGAGTCTGGAAAGCAATACCCCAACTGAATCGGAAATTATTTAAGGAATAAAAAGTGCATGGGAGACATTATATGACTCCTTACCCAACAGGATGTACGAGGTCGTAGTTCACCTTGGTGGCAAAACACATTATTAGTTCTTTTGTAAACTAGTTACTAATTTATGGAATCAAAATAAAAAAATAGTCTGGGGGTAGTATTTACTCATTTTCTTACGTTCTTCGGTATTTTCAAGGGGGTTCTAATCAAATGTCACAAGAAAATTAATTTTTTCATATTCAATTCTTCAAAAATTCTGTTCAAATGTTATTCATTGAGTTACCAACGTAACTTTCTTTTCTTTTCACGTATATTTTATAAACTTTTATTGGTTAATAATTCGTATCAAAAGGTTTATTTGATAAGCTAATATTAAGCTCCAGAAACAGGAAGCATAGAAGGCGCTTATATTCTAGTGTCTTGACACCAAATTTTGAAAAACCAAAAAAGAACTTCACAGAATGGAGTTATCTGCTTTCTAAACACGCTTCTTTTGAAAACAAAAAATCAGCGGGTTTGTTTTTTGTCGCTGTCTATTCGCAAACAGTCGTTTATACAAAAATAGTATTTGAAAACAAGTTGTTTGGAATTCGTTTTGAGTAAAAAAATGTAGTGAAGTCTGGATTATGGTTTGTGTGAATAGGTTATAAGAAACAGTTAAAGGAGATCTATCACTCCAATGACAATGTATACTACTCTTACCCTTTGCCACCAAAGTTTCACAACTAAGTCATCTCGAAGCTGGTATTTGACGAATCAAACAACAATTCACATCATCAACCAAGCTTACCATAAGTCAATTTTACTATTAGTACATATTTTTTGTTCAAACGTTTTCAGTTTTCAATCAAACAAGGAAAAAAGAAATAGATTGTGTACCTAAAAAGTATTCTTATCTCGTATAAACTGGTAATATTTGCTGGAATCAAATTTCTGAGAAGTTTTCTTAAACCAAAATCAGTGTTGAATCCCGAAAGGCCTCAACATACAAGAAGTCTTTTCAAAGATTCTTAGTCTACTACTTATCAGTTCCAAATGCGCTCTAAATAGTTTTATCTTTAATTTTCTATACTATCAGGCAAGCAGCTTTTTTTTTTATTTTAATAAACTAAAATACTTTTCGAAGCAACTATCCGACACTTATTTACATTCCACTCAGAGAATGGGGTTCGGGATGTGTTGTGCGTGCGTGTCAATGCACTCCGCTGCATACACTCTTGCTGGAAATAGATTGCGTTATTTTTCTTCCAGCAAAGAGCACATGTAACAGAATTTATAATTAATGTTTGCAATTTAAATTTCAAATCGTTATGCTTAAATGGCTAACGTTTTTTTTTTTTTTAATTTTATTTTTTAAATTATGTCATTCTCAACAGAATTTTATTATACTTTTGTTTTTGTATTGTTTAAACAAAATAATGTACTTTTAATGTTTAATTGAATCGCAATTTCTAATGAGGCTTGGCGTGTTTAGATTTTAATAATATTTGCAATTTGGGACGTCGGTCGTCTACTGATTACTTATCGGTTAAATTATTGTTGAGTGCCTTTATGTGAATAATAAATTGTATTACTCACATGTGGGGTCTTTATGAATTAATAGAAGTAGATTCCATATCATTCTGATAACAGTTTTGCCAAATTTACCTCAGGTAGGTAAATTGAAACGGAAAGTCACGTATCAAGATAAATATAGTCCCCTGTATGGGCGTTATTAAGTTATGATATTCTTATACAAGAAAGGAATATTCTGGCTCACACAATCAGGCTCAGTAATATTATATTTATATGTAACCATAACCATGGTATCATTTTGATTTAATAAGAGAAACCTAGTTTAGGGTAAACATTATCAATCACTATCGCTATTTTTATTGGACCTTTGCAACGCTTTCCAAAGATAAACTTATTTTTATAGTTTGTTATCAGAATTTAACAAAGTAATAGTTAATAACCCTTATATTATATATACTGGCGGTGATTATGATTTTCTTCGTTGAGCCCTGAAATCGCCCTGTCTGGCGTCGCACACATATCGTATTTTAAAAAATCTTAACCCACTCTAGAAAATTCTATGTTTTTTGAAACCTGGATCACCCTGAAGTCGAAACCGTTCCATTGGTAAGCAATTGATACTTCTGACGATTCCGAGAAGATAATTTTGCTTCTGGATTTAAAGTCAGAATCCACTCAAGAAGCACAAATACAAATATATAACTTAAATGTCACCCATAAAATATTACTTGGTTAAGGTCTATTCGCATGCAGCAAAGTTTCGGTTATGTCGTTGTCGACACATGTGACATAGTGTTTAATCAAAATCTAATTATGTAGGCGTCGAAGGTCATCAACGAAGGTTGAGTGAGTGGTATTTAATACGAGGAACCAGTAAAAATCCCTAAATACCCTGAATCGAGGTGCGCACACCACTTTGACATTGGCAAAACTTCTGAAACTAATGCGTGCGAATACTACATTATGTCAAAATTCAGCAGAAGCAATTTTGCTTGTTCCATTGGTTTTCAGCAGCTGCCCTCCTGTGTTTTTTGAGATCCGATTTGACGACTCAAGAAAATCTGGTGACCCTGCATAAAGTTCAAAGAACGTTCAATGATACCAGCAAATTTGCTTCTATACAAAACCGTTCACCGACTTTGGGCTATACCAACAGTTTTTGGACTCAAATATGTTTCAATTGTGTCGACACTGGCGAAACTGGAAAAACTTATTCCTACGTGTAAAAGCCACTCCCCAAAAAATTCACTTTGACGGACAATTAATTAAGTTATGAACATATTTGTGCTTCTGGAATGGATTCTGACTTTAAATCCAGAAGGCAAATGGTGAAGAGTTATTTCTGTACTAAAAGAATTAACTCATAATACCTATCCTATCGATTTATTCTGAGCTCATAGGGAGCGCTTCGATGAAGGAAAAATAAACACACGTTATATGTTTTGAAGCATCTTTTTTTATAATTTGCGCGCAATTGAGGGGTTGTGAATACTCTTAAAATGTTTAAGCACAGTGCGAGCATAAGGTAAATAGGAAACAGGAGATACCGATGCTTATTGGTTTTAAAGTTCTGAATATCAAAATGGGAGTAAAGGACAGAGTCGGGTAAGGCTATCCAAATTGTCGTGGTGCGGCAAAAGAAAGAATCCCTGTATTAAGTACGTCCGAGTTTAGGCAAAATGTCGGACCTGGCTCCGGTTTTCTTTCAATAACTTGTTTTCCTTACGTCCTATGGCAATAAAAAGTCTAATAGGTACTTACCAAAATGTTAGTTAACTATCCCCAAACAAAATTACCATGTTTCATTAACTTTCGACCTTTGTCCACCTAAACCCACTTTTCCGACCTGTTGACTGGACTACTATGGGAACCACTTCCTCGAATTCAATTCCTAAACTACTTTGCTGGGCTTCAATGCCTATATCATCAGTTTTTGATTTCACAATCTTTCAGATGAGACCCTACCAATGAATATTTTGTGCCGAAATTTTGAATTATCCGTGCTTCTTGAGTGTATTCTGACTTCAAATCAAGAATCGAAATTCTCTTCTCAGAACCTTCAGAAGCGTAGTGTTTGTACCAATAGAACGGGTCCTTCTAATCCAATAGAAAGTTCTACTAGATTGAAGTAGGTATATATTGATTAAATTAAGCGACCTAGATTTTAAGAAACAGAGAATTCTCGTCTTCATCGTTAGTTAAGGTTTTACAAAACAACATTTGTTGTGACCCGAAACCACCTTGACCACTGGACTTAAATGTAATTTTATTATCTCGAAGGATTTGCCCTGAACACCTGCATCTTTCATAACTCAATTGTATTCCTGACTTGTGGTGGAGTATAATATGAACATTACTTCTGAGTAGGTACACAAAATCGCAATGGAATTCCAGGTATCTATAAATTCCTATACATAATGTACATACCTTCATTGTAGGATAGCGTGGAAACACCTTTACTAACCGCGGATTGTAACTAAACCTAAAACCATTTTACCATCCCTTCACATGATCAACAAATAATAAAAAGGCGCCAAATAAGTTCTTGAACTCATTGATAGCCATAAGTGGATTGCCTTGAACCAAGACGGCTTAACTAATTGCTTCTTTTTTTTATACCTACATTTATGTGCAATCGTTTCTTTTTTAAATTAATTTAACTATCATCAACAAAATACAAAATAAGCTGATAAAGATGACAAAAGCGAAAAAGCAAAAAGTGTTACCCAAGTCGATGATCTGTCTAAGTTTTGCTTGTGCGTTGTGCGTCACACATCTCTTTCGTTTTTCCCGAAGCAGCGCTGTTTACGAGTATGTTCCTTGCCTAGGTACCTAACCTGTCTATTTCTTGAAATTTATGATTCTGCGTTTCTATAGATTGTTGTTGCGGCACACACCTTCTTCTTGCCTTCGCTAGGAGGTTACGAAAAGCAAATTAACAACTTGCCTTCTTTACCTTACCTTGCCAGCGCAGCGCACCACAACATAAAAATTATTGGTGAATGGCTGGCGCTGGCTGTGGAGAAACTCAGAAACCTGTACGCCTGTACAACAACAAAAAAAAAAAAAAAAAGAAATACAATAAATGGACTTTGGACTCCTACTCACCGAAGTTATTTAGCATCAAACAGATCAACTTTAAAACATATAAATGAATGATATGAGTTTCGTGGAGTAGGTAGGAGGCAAAGAAGGTACCTACACGTCTTTCCAAATATTGGACAAAAACACGCAGATACTGGTTTGGTTAATGCAACAACAACCTCGTTTGACCCAATTAAAGAAAATGGTCCACGATTTGTAAATTACGATAGAAAAAACAAGTTCCTACCCATTTTGTATTTCTATTTGCAAAATTACTCCCTCACTAAACAGGTGCAATTTTACATAAAGCGTTTAAAGCAATAGTTCTGAGTTCACACAAGACACAACCAGTTGCATTTCGTTAAGAGACATTAGCAAAACGAGTTATGAAAATATTTCTTTGTTAATTAATTCGCAATTAAAAGAAAATTAATGAACTTACTTTGAGTAAAACAATTTCCAAAAAAGAGCGGTTGTTTTCGACAATTTGTAGTTGTCCAATGCCCACACAAGTTAATAAGCAAAATATAACTTAGCAATGTAAACTCTATTTATATCACAAAGCTAATTGATGTTTCTGTTTTTATATAACTTTAAGGGATGTCAACACAAATGTATAATTTTATTAAAATAAAAATAAAAGAGCGAACTTAAAAACACGGCGAGCGCATCCAAACTCCAAGAAAAAATGTATCGAACTGAAAGAAAATTTTAAATTGGATTTTGGTATGCGAGTTTTTATGACACAGTTCGCATGAGAGATATTGCAAGTTAAAGGTTAAACTGCACTCTGTTCTTGTTTCTTGAGGTGGAACCACAAAAAAGAACACTGAACACAGAACAACTGGCTGAGCCCAATGGTGTAGCTGCAGCAGTAGTATATAGCAATGTCAAAAAAGTGGCGCACTAAGTAGCATGCACGAATTTAATGTGTAGCACTGAACTCAAATAAAAATCATGTCTACCATTTTGGTTTGTTGTTGTTTTGCAGCGCAGCTCTTTCCTGAAGTTCGAGTTCGAGTCGAGTCAGCTACTCTCTGTGCCACGGCTGCACATTGTAGAAGTGCAATACGTTGTACGTACATTTAACTTTGACAATGCTACGTTCTATTGCTGCTACTAAACTATTGTGCTCAGCCAATACCGCTTTTTAGCGCTCTTTACTACTTGGAGTTGGAGCTGGGAGTGGACCAGAAAATGTGGCGATCGTTTCAATTTTAGCAAAAATATTTAACTTTTTTATTTTGTAGTGGTGTGTTACCGGTAAAGAGAAGACCGCACATTTGCGTAAAACCGATTCACTATCTAAATAATAAATTTAAAATATGCACATTTGCTATACAAACTATAGTACTATGAATATTAAGTAAATACTGTTGCAATCAGTGGGTACTAGGCGCCTCTGCTATCTTCAGATTGTATGGTATAAAGCTAGTAAATACTGTTGCAATCAGTGGGTACTAGGCGCCTCTGCTATCTTCAGATTGTATGGTATAAAGCTATTTGAAACGAAGTGTTGAGGCACTAGGTGGCGACACAGCCAAACGCTATCTCCAGAGTACTACTATAGATTTTATATACAATGTAATACTACGTTTTCATTAGGGCCGAAATTAGGATATTTGAAAAATTGCTAAAAAAGTGTTTTCATCTAGGTTTCCACATTTGTTTTGACATCAGGCTATCTTCTTTCTATTTCTTTTTTACAACCTTTTCATTTTTTCTTCTTGTTTTGTTTTGTTTACTACTTCCGTTGCCCTGGATTTTATTTCAAAATTGTTATTTTGTATTGTTTACTTCTGCCGTTTGCTTTGCATGTTGGTTTGTTTACTTTTGCCGTTGCCTTGGATTTTGTTTTAAATTGACATTTTAGAAAATATCTATTCAATTTGTTTCAATTTAGTTGAGTTTGATTTGTTTTCACATAATTTGCAACCTTGATTTCGTCCAAATCAAACAAAATTTTAATATTATTTTGTATGGAAAGTGGACTCAAATTTGGAAATTTTCAACGAAATCACATTTTTTGCCCTAATGAAAACGTAGTATAAGCACTAGTATTAGCAAAGAATTTGTACTTCACTAAAACGACGCATCATAGCTGGGTAGATTACCGACCTAGAAGTTTAAAGTCGCTTAATTGCAGTTTAATACACCGCAGCGTTGTGCGTTTTAACTCATACAATTTTATATAAAGAAAAGTGCAGTGCCACCTAGTGCGATATAAGCGATATGCATGAAAATAAAACAAATGTTAGTTACATTTTTATTCCCTAGCAAACAAAATAATTCAAAAAATGAAAAAAATATTATATTGGGTAAAATACTTCAGAGTAGTACAAACTTGCTCCACTGTTAGCACAATGGTATATCCGCAGGTGATGCCGTCAATAAAGTTAAAATTTCGTAATTCCTATAGCAGGGCTACAATTTAAGTTGACGCTGTAGTAAACAAAAGTAGTTACAATTGCTTGTTCGTTGTCATATTCCACTGAGCTGTGAGAAGAGGATTGATTAAATTTCCGATTGAAAGTACTAAAATATCGAAGTTTTCAAAATAGCTTGTGGTTGCAACACTTTCATTCACTGTGGATTTACATTGTTTTACAATTTGTTCTTTAAATTTCAAGAAAAGTAGAGCCGGTGTAAGCTATACGTCATTATATGGAACATTATGGACTTTTATAAGTACTCGTCCAAATGAACATGTTTGCTTAATCTTGATCTTAATAATCAATATTAAAGGAAGTTGGAGATCCTTTAATATTGATTTATGAAGATGTTCTGCATTTGTATCTCCCCTCTGTATTGAACAAGCATGATTTTTGTATGTTGTGGCCCTATTTTTTTTTTTTTTTTTTTTTTTTGCAGAAATCAATATATTATAGAAAAATAATTACGACCTATCTACTTTATTAAAAATTAAAAAAAAATTCGGCAAGCTATAATGTGGTTTTAGCCTAAGGATTCTCTTAACTTCAATTGCCGACACCTGCACCTAAGTAGCAAAATCAGACAAATGTCAAAATAATTCAGACTGCACAAAAATATGAATCTTCTTGATTCTGCGAAATTTAAGAGTTTGTAATTTTAATTTACCAAATAAATTGTTTCAAATATATTAAATAAAATAATTTTCCCATTAGGGTGAGTTCTGTACTTAACAAAGACATCAAACAACATGGGAAGAACTTTATGTTCGATTCGGTAGAGGATACATCCTGGAGTTCGAGCGAGGTAAACAATTCCTCAACTTAGTTGATCTTTATTTTGGACTCATTTTATAAGTATTTCAGGGCAAACCCCAATGGATAGCTATACAATTTGATGACCCACAAACTGTGAAATCGTTTTGTTTCCAATTTCAAGGTGGATTCGTTGGAAAAGATGCCACAGTGACTGCCACCACAGAAGATGGTGCCGAAACCAAAGAACCCTTCTACCCCGACGATATCAATTCAATGCAAACATTTACCTTGAAACAGCCCGTAGATAAAACAAAGAAATTAAAATTCGTCTTTGATTCAAGCACGGACTTTTTTGGGCGGATAATTGTTTATAAATTAAAAATATTTTGATTAAACATTTTTTTTGATAACAAAAATTGATCACAATGTCTATTACTCAAAAGAGGTCGCAACAATCGATAGGGAAAAAGAACTCTTAAAATGACAGCCGGATATTACTCCATCTTAGAATGGTCTTTTCCTTCTCTCTTTCTTTCGAAACGTGGAAACGTCAACATTAAGTTGAATTTCACATCGTGCTGCTAAAAATTAATTTAATTTTTACAAATTAACGCAAAGTAAGATAAAACTAAAACCATTCCAATTATCGAATATGAAATAATTATTATCAATTGAAAATTTATAGATGCCGCGTGAAATTAAAGAAGTCAAGGAATTCCTAAACACAGCTCGCCGCTCTGATGCGCGTGCTGTGAAAATCAAGAAGAATCCATCCAACACCAAGTTCAAGATTCGTTGCTCCCGTTTCCTCTACACCTTGGTCGTTCCCGACAAGGAGAAGGCCGAGAAAATTAAGCAGTCTCTGCCTCCAGGTCTCCAGGTTAAGGAGGTTAAGTAAAGTGCACAATTTTACAGCCGCAACTTTAAAAAAAAAGATTATTTTAACCTAAAAAATATACTAATGCGATTCCCGGAGTGTTTTTTTTATAAAAAAAAAATTGGTAACATACAAAAATAATAAAAAAACAATGTTGAACTGAAGGAATCGAAAAGTTTTGTGATTGTTAATTTTTGAACATGATAACAGTGGTTGGTTCTGTGTGGCTCCAAACTTTGGATCAAATAAAGGTGCTCCCAGACAAAAGAAAACATGAACTTGTGCCTGTGTGAAGTCGAGTTTGGGGAAGTGGTGGTCTTTTGGTCGACGAATTTGTGCAGACTGGGATGATAACTCTTATCTAACTGGCAATATCGACTCACCTGTGGGCTTCGCCGGGACATACACGTTGTCATTTCTTTGTTTGTTGTCATTTGCAAGTAGGTGATTTAGTTTGGCCATTTTAGAGTATTCCTTTTATTTTCCAAGAACATTTTAAGTTAATTTTGATTCAAAAACACAATGAGTGCTGGAAACTGCAATGTTGAGATGTTTGGCTTTAAAGAAACATCCGAGTTCTGCCGCAGCAGTGACTTAAAATGCAACGCTAACTTGGGAAATCACTTAACGTGTTTTCTTACAACTGCATAGGACAATGCTTCTTGTTACAGTTCTTCCTTCAAAATACCAAGGTGATGATTGTAAAGATGTTACTGTGGTTCTAGCATTCTTAAGAACCTTCGTTTGGTGGTATTAATCGAATCCTCTAAGTGAAAGGCGAGCTGGAAGACCAAAGAAAACGTCGAGGTCAACTGACGTGTTGCACAGAAATCTGATGTTGCACAGAAATCGAGAAGAAGAACAAGAAGATAGTCTGGAGGACTCATATTTTTGTGAATCAAAGGTCAAGAAAAACAGTTTGTTAATCAAAATATTAGGCTGCAGAGAGCGAGAAGAATGGTGAAGCTGGTAATATAGAGTCAACAAAGCCCCTTCTTTCGTAGATTACGAATTCTACTCATATCATCCCTATTTAGAAACTGATTTAAGGATTCTCTCCACTGTTAAATAGAAATGTGTTTCAGCTACGCTGCTTTCTTCAATGTTCATAGTGCCTCAGATGAGCTCTCAGGTCTTGATTGAAACTATTTACTTTTGTATAGGTACCTACAATTTTCTAGCTGGCTTCAAGCCCTTCATGCTGACTACCTTCAGTAGAAAACCCTGTTGATCTCTTCTGCAGAAACAACCGGGTTCCTCGTACATAATAACAAGGCATATACTTCTTACCTAACAACACAAGATTTTCAAATGATTTTTGTTAAACAAAAGTAACTTACAAACAGCTGTTTTTAAAATTAAACTGCCTTGTTTATTTTTCAAACATAAATAATTTTTTTTAGTACTTTCTAGGTACCAATCTTAATCTTATATCTAACTAAGCGTAACCTAATTCAAAGAAATATTTATATTAATGCCATCATCCTCCTCGCCAACTTCCAGCATTACTTGCATGATTTTCCTCTTCAGTTTCTTCCGGGACAGCTCAGAGTTAAGATTTTTAAATTCAGCAGCGACAAATTCTCCAAAAACGTCCCATTGGTCACGTTTCTGTTCATCGCACTCTTCAGTTCTTGCTCTTTTCTTGGGAGGAAGAGTTTCCATGTGCATGACTTTACCTGGCATCGAAATACGTGTATCTTCAATGTGTAGGATATCTTGAGATTGTTGTGATTGCTGGTGAATGATCTGTTGTTGTTGATGTTGATGCTGGGTTGGCTGATGATGTTGGATATATTCCTGAGTTTCTTGTTCATCCTGACTTGGGCGGTGGTATTTGGTTTCGAGTATTTCCTCGCGACTCGCAATTGGCACTGAATCGAACTCTATAGAATTGCTAGCTGTTTCTGTTGTCTCTTCATATTGGACTTCAGCGTCTGCAGTTTCTTGAATCTCATTATTGCTCTGCTGGTGTTGTTCATCCTCCACGTCCACCATACTGTATTTTATTTGAAATTTCTGCAAGTAGGTAACCTTTATAAATCCAACTGATGTTATCATGACTGATAACTTACCCTATGATCTTTAAATGTCATCGAGAACCCCGGTCGAGGGGCAATGACATCTTTGAGAAACATCAACGCCTCATAGTGTTCCCATCTACTACGTCGAATTTCTGTGCTCGATTCATTTCGTTTTTCGAGCTTCTTCATTTCGGCATTGAACTGATTCCGCAGATTGTGAATCTTCTTCCCAAAATCTACTTTATTCAGATTCAGATGGAGGCAAATTTCTTCGATAGCCCTTATCCGTTTATCCTTGTTTTTGTAGGATTCAATAAAGTTATTCCAAAGGCATTCGTGGGATTGATACATGGAAATTAGCAAGGCTGTTTTTTCACGAGTCCACTCGCAATTTTTACTTGCTTTTGTTGAATCCTTCATCTTGGGACGGATATTGTTTTGTTATTTTCAATTTTTTGTGAGGAAATTTTAAAAATAAACAATAAAGACAATAGGAATTTTTGTATTCAAAATTTTGTTTATTTTTTCGTGGAACAAAAATATCACGAGAAAAAAATATTGTATGTTACTATGCTCTACCATGCAATCGATAGATTTTTTTTCTTTTTTGACAGAACAAGTTATGACACTTTTTAATCTTTTGAATGAGAAATGTCATGAAAGTGCAGATGTTGCAACAAAATAAAAGGAATGAATGAAAGTTGTGTTGCTTTGTTTTCCGTGCGATATTCTTGAGGATGTGTTCAAAGAGTGTAATCTATATTTTAAGTGAAAGCAACGTAACGCAGTGCTCCGGTGATTTTTATTTTTTCTAATGTGTTCAAAAACACATCTAACGATTAATTTACACTTATCTCTTTGAGCTGTGGACAAATGTTCATTCTACTGAAAGTAATGAGGTTACTAAAAACCAATTTACTTTTGCATATTTTATCAATTACGGGTGGCAATGGACATCACAGTCACCTAACGATTAAAGTTTTTTTTTCGACTTTTGCCTACAAGCTTAAAATCAGCTGATGTGGTGCATTTTAAATTAGGACACAACACGAATAAAATGAAATGTACCCGCATAGATGTTTACATAATAGTGTGTTAAATTAAGCAAAATATAAGGTGGTACAGTGGATATAGTGCTAAGTTGCTAACCTAAAGCGGCGTAATTGTTTGAATTTAGAACTTCTATGGAGCAATTTTTATAGAAAACCGAAGAAATAAGAAAAAGACATGCTCAAAACAAATTCTTCTCCTAATTCTCTTGAACCCTATAATTTCTAATACACTTTTTTGATTTGTTTTCTTATGATGTAAGGACGAACCGAAGAAACAAAAAAGGCATACGTTTTAAATAAAAGATCATCAATGAAAATAAAATAGGTTCGTAGAAAAATAGTTAAGTGTTCTAGCATTCTAAAAGTATCATCCCTTTCGTCAAACTCTTCTCACAGAATCTGAATAGGGTTTATACTCGATGGCTGCGTATGCCATGTCATGACATGTAAGATTTCTTCATATATCTGTTTAAGTTAACTTTGAGAAAGTTTTAGTTTTCTTGTTGAATTATGAATCCTTCACCACTAAATATTTCAGGCCAGTAATTAAAGCGTTGTCTTTTAATATGGTTTTGAACGCTTCTTTCTTACCGCTGACAAAGAATCATCCCCATGCTATCACAGAATAACGGTTAACGGTTGAAACCACATTTGGGCAGCCATTGTATTTAAAATCTATAGTATTCCCAAGAAGCGGAACGTTTTGTGCGGCATCTATGGACGACGTTCACAAGCTTTGATTGTAGAGTAATTTTAGAGGTTTTTGTCTAAACTGCCATGGAAAGCAAAAACAACAATAGAAGACATTTGATGTAAAGTAGATAAGACAACTAGTGCCGCCATTGACGACGTTCAGAACTAAAATAAAATGTTCCATGAAATTACTATAAAATATAAATACAATGGGGCAGCTACACAGGGACAAATGGAGGTAAGCTCCTTTTAAAATGCTTATTTTAACGGAAAGAATTTAAGAACTTGCAGATTGGTTAATTAGAAGAGGTTTCTATTTGATTTAAACTGAAATATGCTTGAATAATATGAAGTGAGCTAACAGAAGTTTGTTTTGAGGAAAAAAAAACGTTAAGGCTTCTGCTCAATTTTTCCACACTTGATTTGATTCTCTAGGAATCAGTCTACTCTATCCTAGAAAACATTTGTCTCCGTCTTCAGTTTAAAGCGAAGCAAATATGAAGAAGTTTCACTGCATAACTGTCTACTCAATTCCAATGTATTTTCATCATTTCATTCATTGTACGAAAAGAAGGATAAAATTAAAAAAAAAACTAGTTCACGATTTTTTGTTGACTTGTATTTCCATTTAAAAATCATGGAAACAAAACTTAAAATTCAAATAAAACTTAAAATGTAAAAGAATAATAATAATACGGCAAACAAAATTCATAAATTATCATAAGAAATAAAAAAAAAAGAGTTAATTAATTAAGTACTATTACAACGCATTTCCACACTGTCATCTGCATCAGGTGTCGGTGTAATCGAATTTCTTGGAACCTCAACTTCCAACACTTCATTGGCAATATCGCGCACACTAACACCCACAATCTCATCTATTATCAGCTCCAAAACTTCTTCTTCCTCGACATAAAAATTACTCCAAATATCATCTTCTTCATACATCTCTTGGATGATGATCTCTCCAATATGATCTCTCTTTCCTCGATGTCCATACACCGAGTAGACTTGACTTCTTTTCGGGCCACTCTTATCCATAGCCAGACTCTTTCTCACTTCTTTGTAAATGAAATCCTGCATGCATCTTAGTCGATCGGGTGGGTTGAAAAATGCCAACGGACTGTGGAAGTTATTTGGATCGGCTGATGCGAGAATGGGTTTGTAATCGGTTAGATACTCTTTGCAGATATCTAGAATAATTCTCTCGTAAATATTTGTTATATTCTCGTCCAGCACGGAAGGTGGCTTCTTTCCGTATTCATCTTTTGTATCTAAAGAATGGAACAGACAGACTAATGAATTGAAATGGGATACTTGAGTAAGGAAAAATTACCTATTTTAAGAATCTCATAATACAACTCTTTCGTGCGTCGATAAGTGATATCCTTGATTCTCTCTTCTGATGGGAATATTGTTGTCATTGGGCTGCCATGAGCAGGAGGCACATATGGTGGTGGTGGCTTGTTTGGAATCTCCCTGACGTACATATAAGGAACTGCATGTTCGAATTGCTTAAGCTGTTCAAGAGAATAGATTAAAATCGACCAAAGGGGTGTGCGAATGTCATGACTCATGAAACTTACCTCATTTTCCAGCATGGCCTGATGACGACGTCGCAATTCAACCTCGCTTATTATGTCAGGCATCAAGGCACTATCGTTTTGTTGTTGACTCTTCTTGCTTCCATCATCACGGGGTGGACTTGGTGTTTTTTCCGGACTCAAGGCCTTCTCAAAAGTTGCGTCTAGACCCTTTAGACTAACATCCAGATCTATAAGCCGTTTTTCGAACTCGGTTGTGTTCTGGGTTGCTGCTGGCGACAATTGAGATTCATTAAATAGCTCCTCATCGCCGGTTGTTTCGAATTTAGGCAATGAAAGATCATCGATGTTTGTTTCTTCACCTTCGGTGAAGTCAGACTCGTAAAAAGAGTTTGTTAGATGCTCAGAGCCGACTTCGCCTTGAGGTGGTGGCGATTTAACACTCATAATGACGCTTGAGCGAATTTGATTCGAAGAACTGGTGGAATCTTCGAACGCCGAGGAGTACGACTGAGGAATATCTTCTGATCTAACATCTAGAGAGTTGGCATTGGCAGTTTGGTGTGAAATGGCATTGCCACTTGAGGCTGCAGCAGTGTTTGTAACTTGGTCTATTGAATGTTTTGAATTTGTACTATTTTCGATCGATTTAATACTTCGTAAAGTGCCTTCGTCCACATAAGATAATGATTCTGTCCGAGAAATTGAAGTGGTAGCTCTTGACTGTTCATCTTTAGACGAAGGGGGAGTAGTTTCGTTTGATTGAATCGGAGTTTTTGACCTGTTTTCAGACTGGTGGCCATTTGTGCTGAGGTGTGCTTGAATGTCACTGCTGATATCCTTAGAAGCATGATCTGAGATCATGGAGGAATTACTGTTAAAGGTGCTGTTCAACAATGATTTCAATATTGAAACAGTTGCACTGTCTTCTGCAAATCTGGATGAATTACTTTCTAAAGCTGGTGAAGATTCAGGTAGAAGAATCTCATCAGTTTTTGAGGATTGAATATGATTTGTGTTGATTGTTTCTTCACTCTTAGATTTAGTTTGCATCAAACTTTTAATTTGAGTCTGTGAGCTTAAAGTTTCGACTTCAGTTTTTGTTCCCAAATCAGGAATCGGAGTATTATCTGTTGAAAAATTCGATTTAGTACAAGATGCAGTCTCAAAAGTTTTACTTTTAATTGAACTCGAACTTGTTTTTAAACTTTCTGTTGGAGTTTTGACATCTGAAATGTTTTTAGATTCAATTGTTTCAGGGATTAGCACATTATCTGATGAATTTGGAGAAGAATTCATTGCAGTTTTGGACAAGCTTTCTAATACACTACTCACACTTCCGTCAGTTCTATAGCTCATTTCGGTTTTTTGTTCATTTACTTCGTTTTTGAATGATTTGGTTAATTCACTGGCACTTGCTTTTTCAAGCTTAAAACTTGAATTGCTTTGTAGAGGCGTTTCTGTGTAACTCGGCTGAAAAGTTTTAGAACTAACTTCTGGCTCTTCAACGAAATGGGATCGACTTCCTTTTAATTTCTTATTGCTAGTGGAACTTGAAGCAACTGTTTCGATTTGCGAATCAATTTTAGATGTGCTTTTTGGATCACTTCTTGTATTAGTACAAGCAGTGAGTTCTGGTACACTTGCTTCGGAGATCTCTGATATTTTATTTGAGTGGTTACTTTTGCTCCCATTTGGAATACTTGATTCGTCCTTGCTGGTGTTAGCTTGGTCCGACAAAGTATTTGTTATGCTTTCGGCACTTGCAATAGTATTAGATACTTCTCCAAATGTTTGAGTACAACTACTTTTCAACACAAAGTCATTATCACTCATTGTTTGAGAATTAGTTTGCTGGTTTTCTGTTTCGGTTTCGTTGTGCCCCAATATTTCTGGAATATTCCTTTGAGAACCCAGTGAAATTGAGGTTTTAGTATTTTCGTTACTAATACTATTTCTTTGATTGGTTTTCGAGGTGTTTGGAAGTAAATTCAAAAGATCGCTACCAGAATTCAAATTGGAAACTTTGTTTTGCACACTTTGGTTTTTAGTACTGAGTTCTAAAAGTCCTGTTTTCTCAACTTGCTCGGCGTTATTCATTGAATTTGCCGCAAACATTCTTGGATCATTGTCTTTTCTAGGGCTTAAGACATAGTTTATAGAAATTTTGGACGCAGTTTCACCTTTAGTACTAAAACCAGATGTCATCGCGGACCCCGAAGTAATATTTTCGACTTTTCCTGGAAGATCTTTTGATTCAATTGCATTTTGAAAGCGCGAATGCAAGCCCGCATTTTCTTCATCATTTAATGCCAAAGTCTGGTCATTTTGAAATCTCTGGGGAACTGTAAACTTTTCTAACATTTTTGCATTGGCACTTGAACTGTTATCATTATCTGGCATATTACGACTAATTGCTCTTCTTTTTGAACTGGACTGGTCAGATAAACCATCCCGACTTGAAGTTGATGCTACAACGAATCCCTCTTCAGCTGCACTGGGACTGTAGTTTCCACGCATCATATCGTCCTCTGACTGTCCAGAACTGAAATTCAAATTCAATTGCGGAATTTCCATGCTAAGAGTTGAAGCCTGTGGGGTGCTTATAATCGATGTCTGTCCCAAAAACACTTCCATCTGGCCGGCATTTTCTCCAAAATCATGTAAGACCGCCAGCTTGGCGTCTTCATAGAGCTGCTCCACATCGGCCTTACACAATTTATATTTCTTATTGGGTTGAAATTTCTCTATGCGTTGACTTGTCAGTCGACGCCAGAGTTTATTCAATTTACTGCCAGTTGTGCGAACGTACTCTCCAGAGCCCCGACCTCCATCTGTACTTGCATCGGCCCCCGAGATGCTACTCAACTCTCGTAAACTTCGATCGATTTCCTTAAGTTTCTTCTCCATCTTGGCCTGGTTGGGATTTCTCTCCTGAACAGCGACATTCTCCTCAGGTTCCTGCTGTTGCTGCTGCTGCTGCACATGCACATTATTATAATCGAGTAAGATTCGTTCCAGCTGAAGTACTTCTGCCTCCTCCTGATCTAAACGTCGATGCCATTCCATCAGTCGTTCTACATGCTCTCGCCTTCGGCGTAGATCTTCTTCACGTTTTTGTAACAGCTGCTCCAAACTGCGACTTGTCTCTAGTTCGTAGCCCCTAACAATGGCCGATGACGAGGATTTTGATCGAGCACTGTTGCGTTGTTTCTGACTGAAATGATTTGAATGCTGTTGTTTGTGTTGTGAGGCAGGTGATGCCTGGATTCCTGCTGGTCTGCGCTGTTGGAATAACGCAACATCTGACGAAGGACGAATTTCTGGTATTCTTAGTTTGTTATCGTCTCGCTGGACTTTCGCCTGCTGTAAAAGTCTGTGGATGGAGAGAAGGAAATATATGAACTAAAAAACAAAATCAAGGTTCCAGTCAATATTACAGTGGAAGATGTCGACGCGACGATGGCAACGGCAACAACGACGACCAAGACCACGTCCGCCGCCCTCTATTTTTCTCTCACTCACTAATACGCGTGCTGTAATTCTAAAAATACGCAAAATAAAAATACCTAATACCGTCGTTTTATACACAGGAGTAGGCACAAGTTTTATTTACGCGATTTCCACCGCCGAAGCCGCCGACGCGATGCTGCCACTCGAATACGGATAATTCACACACGTAAATGGAAAGTACGCGAGGGTGTCTCTGTTTGGATTTCGGAGCTTTTTTTATCCCTGCTTTAAGATCAAAGCTCTTTTGCTACTCAATTTCGGATGTGGATCTACGACGACGAGATACTCTGATCGACTACAACCGACCGACGCACGGTCGTTCTCGCTTCTGGACTGTGCTCTGCGCCAGTCGATGGCGCAATGTGTGTTTTATGTTGTACGAGTAGCCCGATAAGATTATTTACAAAAAAAATTATAATAAATAGAAGAAATTCACTAGATTAGATTAATTGGTGCGTCGTAGCGTTGTTTTGGTCGCAGCCAGTAGTGGCGGGACGCACGGCAGTTGATGACAAACAACCAGAAGCACCTTACCGATTGGATCTATGCTGTTCTGTTATTAGCTTTAGCTGTCTTGTTTACATTTTTTTGAGTTGCTCGCACAAAAAAATTGAGTCACACGCGCGCACAATACTAACTGTGTATACTACTGCGAGGAGAACGAAGCGTATTTGTTGTCGTCGTCGTCGCGTCGTCGTTTATGAATGGAGAGCCAGAGCCGCGATCTTGGACGGAGGATTGCACTATTAATAGAATTCATCATCTTTGTGGCGGATTTCCTATGTGAGCTCACATTTGCTTTGCACAATCGAACTGGCAGCGACGCGACGGCGTGCGCTCATGATATTTATTATATTTCTAGGTTTGCCTTCTTGCCTGCTATCGTTGTTGTCTGCCCATCGGAGGAGTTTTTCTACACCCTCTTGCGAGTGAAATTACTTTTGGCAGCTGCTCTCGTTTTAGGTGGATCGTAGTGTGGACGAAGCGCAGTACAGTTTGCCTATGTGTGTTGTAATTTAAATTTATAACTTAGTACGTCAGATCTCAAGCACTCGAGTATCTACGAGTATGTAAGATCGGATCGCGCACAAATTGAATCTATCTACTTGTGATATGTTCCTTTTGGTGGTTTATTAGAAAAGTACTCTCGCAAGCTAGACAATCAAACAGGAGCACTTAAAGACCGGGGCAAAGACCTAACCGCAGATTATAATAATTATTATTATATATACTCGCGTTTCGCCTAGAAGCAAGCAAAGCAAGTGACACATAAATAACATAAATATCTGGCGCCAATGTCTCGAGGGATTTGTTATGTAAGATAGGCAAAGATATGAGTATAATTAGTAGCTTGTTTCTGATGAATAGTGTGTGTATTTTATTTTTATTATTATCGTCCGTCTGCTGATTGTAAATAAAATTCTATCTCACAATTTTACGGGTTGTTTCTTAAAATGAACAAGGTGACGAATTCGATTCGTTTGTTTTTGAGAATTGACTTCTCACCCCTTGAACCCCCAGGCACAAAATTTGTTAGCTAGAATATCTCTAGAAGGAAGCTTGTTCATGTAGTTTGTAGGAGGAGCAAGTGTGATTACAGAGCTCGAACACATTTTAAAAATATAAATATTTCAACGGAATTTGCAATGTCAATAGCTTACCTACATCAAAGACAAACACACATTTTTTTTTTTTGAATTTAAACAAATACACAATAGATACAGTTCTTTAAACAGCAGCGCTTTTATTATAAACACATTCCTGAATGGGGTAAGCAGCGATGAATTGGTATGTCATTCTTTGTGATTTGATGAAACGTCTCAGGGAAATCTAGTCTTTTATAGATTCTTCAACACAAGTTAATATTCCAGAAGGCATATTTTGTTAAATTTCATTCAAACGTACTCTTGAGAGGACAAGAATGCTTTAACAACAAATAACTCCACTTAAAACAAAAAATAATAACAATTCCTATCATGCAATAGTTGTTGTGTCTTTCTTTTGATATAACAAAATGAGTATCGAAATATCTCTCTTGTGCGTATAGCAGCATTTATATTCTTTTTCTAATCGTGTCTAGACAATCTAAAAGATAACTATAGGTAGCAATTAAATTTATCTCGACATTGGCTAGTTCTGGACCTGACATTGTGCTTGAAAAGATAGTACGCAACTGTTAGACCAGTACATCAGGCATTATCTTTGCAAAATCAACGAAACTAATTGAGTTTTTCTGACGACATTGAAGTGATTGGAAGAACAAAGCAAGCAGTAACCGGCGCCTTCTCTATCAAAGAGTCAGCATCAAATAAAATAAGACTGATTATCATCATAGGGGACCAGCAGACTAGGTTTATGCATTCCAGACAAAACTCGGGGTCTTTTTTGCTTAAGAGCACAATTTTTAGGCGGACGAGTGGCAACACACATCTAGCGAAAACACAGATTTGGCCAAAGCTGGATATAAAAAAGATCTAAGACACATAACCGGCACCACACAACAGCCAGTTATGTTGACAAAGCAAATAACCTGCAAGTACCGCCACACATGACAATGGTTGAGAAACAATTAAAAATTTGCTGTCATAAGGGGATACTCGATACTTCCTCAGAGGTATACACGCTGAAGGAATTGACATGCTCGCAAAGGACTCTTGCAGATGCTGTATGGATTTAGGAAGAAGAAGAGACATTGGTAAATTCTTTTTCCATGATATTGATGGCTGATAAGTATAGACACTAATTCTCTCCAAAGCCAAGGATTCGTTAGGAGCTCAAATTGGTCCTTACCTTGCGAAAACTTGTGTAATAACTGGTGTGAGCGGTATTGACTACGAAAAAAGATTTTAAGCCCCTTGACACTGTTTGACACTGGTGAAATTGGTGTGTGCGAGTAGACCTTGCGTCGAAGTAGAGAAGAAGATATTTTACCTGTTCCATTGATTTTCAGAATAAGTGGTTTCCCCGAGTGAAACCGATGCGAAAGCTATAATTCTAGATATTTTTATTAAGCCTTCACACTTGGTTAAGCTCACCCATTTCCTCAAGTTTTCTCTTATCAGAAAGATAACTCTAGTTTAAGCCACTGCATTACAATTTGCATTCAAAACAGTTTTAAACAGATCCTTAAAAAAAAAAAAAAAAAAAATTCTACTTACTTTTTGATTTCTTCTCTTTCTTTTTCCATCTTCAAAAGAATTCCTCTTTGTTTCTTTTTAACAGCTGAAATCTGAAGGATCAATCCCTTTGCCTTATATCTCTCCTTTTGTACTTCTAACCAAGCTATTTGACCTTTAGTCCGATCGATTAACGCCTTCTCTCGCATCTTGAGCAAAGCTGCCAAGTGCTCAGACTTGTTTGTCTCATTTTGAATTAATTTTTCATACTGAAAGGATAAAAGGACATCATCAAAATGGAATTCTTATAAATAATTAATTGGACACTTACCACTCCAATGCTCGAATAATTGACTGTTGATTCTGATAAACTCCTATTCAAAGACAACACAGATATTTCCATGTCGGACTTATTGAAAACTCTCACAAATTCGTTGTCCATGGAGGAATTAATAAAATTCGTTGGAGTATAGGCTGGAGATTCTGGGGAAACTTTGTAACTTGGTGGTGGGCCAGCTGATAGCAGCTCACATCGATCTCCCTTATAATCTCCGCGTGAAGTATTGATATGGCTTTTAATATAATTATCTTGAGGCGACGTTTCCAGCGAATCTAAAGAATATTGATTATTAGCGGACATGTTCTCCTTGTTAGGTGACTCTTCAATAGCTTCTTCGTGTATAGTTCGAGTTCTTGTTGAAGTTTGGCCCTGTTCCTCTGAGGACACAGTAAATGTTTGTGTTTCTAGAGAAATGGGAGATTGCATTTCTTCAGCTGGTGAACTTTGGAATTCTTCTTCTGTAACTTCTTCATTTGATGAAGAATTCGAAAAAGATTTTTCAGTATTAATTTCAACTGATTGTTTCGAGGAACTTTGAACTTCTGGAATGGAAGAACTCTTTTGAGTTCTACTTGATTCTTTTGGTTCTTGCTTTTCCTCCTCAGCGGCATTGGAAGATTCTTCAAAATCAGACACATATTCTGGCAGTTCAGCAAGATTTGTTGTGGTCAATACCGTGTTGTTGTTTTTGCGTTCTGGACTGAAAATTTGTGACTTCACCAGTGTTGTCTTCAACTGCTGGTTGACTTCGATAACTTGCGAAAGACTTCGGTTGAAGTCATCAAGCAACTGACTAAAGTTAACGCTGTCATCTGACCTGTGACTTATGGTCCCTCGACGATGATGGGAAGAAGTATCAAAAAAACTATCTCCTCTTCCGAGAGTGATATTACTGACCATTGATTTGGACTTAATATGCAAGTTGGATATGTTGTCCATGGAAAGAGGACTGAGTGCTTCTGGTTGATATTTGTTGGATCTTCCATTTAAAATGCTCTTCTTCTCCGGACTGGACAAAATAGAACTTGAAACTGTTGTATCATCCTCATCGAACCTCAAAGATTTCTTTTCCTCCATTAGTGGCTTCAGTTTGGGTGAGCTGATTGTATTTTGTGAATCAGGCAGCTGAATCGACATGGAACTGAATTTTGATGTTACCTCGGAGAAACTCCTTGATAACCTAGGCTCGCCAATATTTTCCTTGTTGGAATATAATTTTTCTATTGATTTATCATCGTTGTCTATGATTCTCCGTTTCACGGCATTGTTTCGGTTAGTTTTTGGATACGAAACTGGAGTTTCTGTGGATGTTTTCTTGACAGCTTGGTGTTCTATAGATGACGAGGACGATGATGCGACGGCAGGAGGATTTGCTATATTTTCCAGTTTCTTACGAACTGCCATGATGAAGTTGTAGGGATAAGCTTGAACTGATGTTGGCTTTAACCAGTAAGGAAGTTCAGTGTTCTCAAGTCGAGCTTTCGAAGATCCTTTGAGTGAACTATCTATTTGGGTGGATTTTTCACGTAGCGATGTACGCGATCGAAGTTTCGCTGCAGGAACTTTAAGGTCCAGCTCTGGTGAGTTTTTCCTCTTCAAGCTTTTGGAAGATAGCATTGATTCTGAGGGCTTTTGTTCCAAATTGGAGTTGTTGGTTAATATTATCTGTTCCTTGGCGTTGTCCTTTAGTACGGATGTGGGATTTTCTAAGATGAGAGGTGTAAGAATATCTGAAAAAAGATTATCTTGTTCCTTGCTCATCTCCCTAAATCTAGACGTAGGATGTCCTGATATCTGTGGCGTTAGGATATCAATAATAAGGTTTTCTTTGTCCATATTAATGTCTTTGATGGCACTAAACGAATGATCTTTGAATTCTGGCTTTCGCAGGAGGCCGACCTTTTTGTGATTAGCCGATAATGGACTTGGATCTTTTTGCTGCTTTCCTGGTGGAGATTTGAGATCGACGACAGCCTTGTCTGCCCATGTTTCTATGCTTGCAGGGGCTTCCGGCTCCTTGACAACTGCCTTCTTAATTTCGTCTCGACATGGTGATGGCGGTTTCAATGGTCTTTCTGGCCACGCTTCTGTTCTTGAGCTTCTCATTGGAGCTTCTTTTTCTTTATCCATTCCATTTCTGGGCTCTTCTCTGGGTAGTATTGGTTTATCTTCCACTGCTCCAGTTTTTTTCTTAGCTATCTTCACATTTTTGCTCAAAATCTTTCTGGTATTCTGTCGGAGATTCTCAAGACGCTTCTTTATCTCATCCTTGTCAATGGCAGGCTTTGAGTCTGCACATTGAAGGGATCTTCTTTTCTTTTTCTGCTCTTGCATGTAGCGCTGTGCTTCTTCAGAATTATATGTCTTCGGGCGTTGTTTGGTTGGACTGCTACTTTGTTCGGTGTGAACTGATTTTGATCGAGCAGTTTGAACTTCTTGCCTTGGTTGACTCTTTCGTGCGGTAGGACGTCGTAAATTCGTATCAGTCTTACTTCTCTGGAAGGAATTTGTTGGTGGTTCCGGAGGTGATATTTTTGTGACTACAGCTTTTTGTGGTTGCTCTTCTTCGGCTTCCTTTTGTTGCTTCGTTGGAGTTTTTGTGATTTCATTGAGCATTTCTTGGATTTCTTTGACTTCTCTGTCACGATCTTCGCGTTTCTTTTGGAATTCCTCCACCTCAGCAGTGACTACGGTGACGACAGGATTTTCGTTTTCATTCAAAATAACATCATGATTTGATTTTGTGTCAGTCGTTGTCGTTGTCGCTGTTGATGGATTATAAACTAGTTTCGCTATTTGGGTTTTCATCTTTCTTGGACTACGAGTTCGAGCTGTGGTTGCTGGAATAGAAACAACAAAAAAGAATTACAAAACCAGAGTAGAAAAAAAGTGAAATTATGTTCGATCTGTTTGAAGTTTTTTGTATATGGAAAGTTCAAGTATTCTTTATGGCACCTAAGTAGAGCACACATTGCAGATGGAAACAGCTTTGTCTGTTTTTGGAAACCGATACAATTTCTGTAAATGGTTTGGGTTTGTTTCTGAGAATGTTAAACCACGCCAACTTGGTGGTATACTATAGTGTTGTGTAAGTGTTTGAGCATTTCAAAGGAATTTGGTTCCTGAAGAAGGCTAGTAACGACTGTGCGCAATTTATGGAAGCCGCTAGAAATACAAGTATTTGTTGATGTTTTTTTTTTTGCAGTGTTACACTAAATGCTTGCGAATGAGTTGCACAATTTAAGACAGAATTTTCCACGAATACGTTTGATTGGCGCCATAATTTTTGATTTAAAATTTATTCTTTAGAAGAAAAATATCACGATGTGATTGAGATTCAAAGCAATCGGATAAACTGCAGCTGGATCGTTGACTAAGTTTTAAAATCACAATAAAATAAGCCATAAATTCGTTTGAGGTTTTTCTATCGAGGAGACAGAAGTGTTGTGCAACTGGAGTACCTGAACAGATATGATAGTTGTACTCAAGCTTTGGGCAAATGCAGGGCTTTTAGATTGTAGCCAGGTCTAAGGGGGTACATTATTTCTTGCATCGCCGTTGGAAACTAGGCGACTTCAAAAATATGTTCGTTTCACAGAAGGTGAACGCAAAGCTATCTCGATGCAAGTGCCACACATAGATAGTGGCATTGGGGTTTTGTTATGATTTAATGTTAGAAGGCAGCATCAGTCAGTTGTGTTTGTTAAGGTCCCATTTAGAAAACTGTTTATTCTAAGAGGCTTCATTCATTTTATTGTAACCGATCTGTCTACTGGCTATATATTAGTCATTACATCGCCTTAATGACTGCCACCCTTAATGAAGCAAAAGCATCCAATGGATAACGTTCTATACTTCTTTATATCTCGATGATAAGCCTATTCTTCCTTCCAAGTAATATCAGAGCGTTTGGCGTGATGTGTCAGCAAGTGTATTAACTATCAATGTTATATGCAGACTAAACTAGGCAATGCCCTTGGTATCCTGTCACCAGACTTGAATAAAAGTAAAATCTCCTTGAACCAACGATTCTTCTTATCAAATTTTAATTTTGTGCTCTTATCCTGTAAATCTTGGATAATCTCGGCCTATCCCTACGAATAGCTGGTAAACGCTTTTAAATATTTGTTTACAATGTGTCTTAACATCTTTTCGTCACAACTGAAAAATAGGATTAACCAAGAGCCGTTGGATGCCGAGATAAAGTTGGAAAATGATTATGGATTGGACACACATTGAAGAAGCAGCTAGACAAAATATTATGAAATAACCAGCATGTTCTGTGACGGGTTAAAAAACTTTGAATAACGCAGAAATCAACTGTTTTATGAAGAGTTAATAGGTATTGCGGCACGAAGAGCCAAGGACTACTGGTCTACACTCTCAAGCATCTTGTATGAGCACTAATACTCTGCGACCTGTAAATTCTCGGAGGCCACTCCTGGAGCATCTTTCTGCAGGCCGTGGAGGATGTTGGCGGAGTTTTGTTGGCATACTGATCCCTAGACTTGGTCAAAGAAAGAATGACCTTGAAAGGATTTGATATCACAAGATGAGGTCTTTAATGATAATTTTATATTAAAATCATGAGGCAAAACCATACATAACATTCGGATGCAGTAGAAATTGTTTAACAAAATGAAATTTCCCAGTAGATAGAACACAAACATTAAGTTTTCCTCAGGAATAGGTAGACAAAGATCCAAAATATACATGCGTTTTACTACATTATTGAGACCAAGTCGTCCCAGAAGCAAGTAAAAAGCTAGATCATTGATGGTATATGTAAATCCAAACAAAAATGCATTCAAAATCTTACGGATAGTCATCTACTAAGAAGCCTCACAAATTGTAATTGCATTGCATGTAAATGCAGGAAACAGACAATTTAGAAGACAATTCAAAGAATGTTTGTAAGACAATAGCAATGCGCAGTAAGCGTTCAAGTTGAAAAAAAAAAAAATACAAAAAAATTTCTCATATTACTCGTATCGTACCTACTTCTTTACGCTTCTATTCTAAGTGACCTTGAATCATGAACAATAAATTAGGTACGCGCGACATGCAAGATACCTACATGTGTCTCCCATATGAACATGCATTCATTCGATAAAAATATCGTCCCATTGAAAATACGGCGCAGATTGCTCTACCTGGAGGCAAAGGACAATATAAATTTGACTTGAATCCCAAGAATCACCCTATTTCGATACAGAATAGGGGACATTTAATCAATAAAAGGCATTTTCTAAACCCAGCAAAGGAATTTGAGTTTTCTCACGTACCCATACACGAGCTTTGAATGCTAATTTTTCCATCTTTCAAATTCACAACCAGCAAATAATATTTTAACTTCACCATAATTTAGATTGTTTGTTGAAACTTTAAAAAAACACGATGAAATGTTTGTCCCTAGTCCCGACTACAGACTGTCTACATGAACTGCTAAGCTACGCAAAACTCTTTGTTTATTTTCCTTAACTTCGTGATTCGTTCTTGAAAAAAATTGTTTACGATTGCAAAAAATTAATTAAAAACAAAACAAAAAAATGTTCCAAGCGAAGACTCTTGCTTGGTGGTTTGTGCGGTGCTGTGGCTAGCGCTCACAGTCTGGGGTTTGAGTTTTGAGAGAGAAAGCAAAGTTCGTCCCCAGAAATAAGAATTAATTTGCAATTTTTAACCAGAAATTCAGGATTTTTGCAAAAAACAAGCCCTCAATATAATATAATTTACATTTTTAACTTAAAATCTCGAATTTACCTGAACTCGGATGTGGAATTCTTGCTGATGAAGCATTATTTTGCTCTTCGTTGGTGCCATTTCGATCAGTGGGGATTATTGTAGTGCTGGTGGTCTTTTTCCAGATTGCTGGTGGTTTTATTCTATTAGTGGACATTTTAGTACATATTTATGTAATAATTTTAAAATGATTATTTATGATTTGAATTTAAAACAAATGAAATGAAAACTTTAAAGCAAGAGCAACGGAATGCAGAATTTTTTTTTCTGTCTCAAAACGTCAAGCAATTTGAATCTGCAACAACAACTAGTCAAACCGGCTGTTGATTGAGTGAGGGAGAGGAATGGAGAAGAAAATTGTATGTAAATTTCTAGCAACATGGTTTTGTTTTCGTAGATTATGAATGTTGAAGTGAGAAAGGAATAGGTAAGCAGCTGCTTGGTGTGTAGGGATAAAGTTGAGCAACAAGCTAGTTTTTTGTTGTGAACATAGTTCTAGGGTGAGTACACAATGAGATATATACGAAGTACAGTAAGGAACAAAATGTATCCGTTCATAGAAGAATTATTATATTAATTAATTTATGAATATTTTTTTAATTTAAAAAAAGAGATTAATTTGATGATGTATACTATATAAAATTTCTAGAAATGAGAAAAACGGTCTCTTCAATTTATGTTGGTTGTTATGTGACATTTAAATTTGTATGAAAACATAAATAACAAACGAACTTACCAGACGAAGAAAACACGTAATCAGATTAGAATAAATATCAATTGCTGCAAATGACGTTTAACAATTCAATGTATGTATTATATTTAACTCTATGTACATACTTATGATTCGAGATCTAATTTATACAATGCAAATAAAAAATTAAGATTTCATAAAATTCAGAAGTTATGGGGCTATCAGACGTCTAATTCTTGACCCAATACCCGAAATATAATAAGGTACACAACTAAATACTTAAAATATATAGCGGAATTGGTAGAAAACGGAACAAAAATCGCAATGGAAGCTCTTACGAGGTACCATTGTATATACATTTTTATAGTGATTTCATGGAACATGTTTTTTTAGTTCTGAACTTCGTTAATGGCGGCGCTAGTTTTCTTATCTACTGTTGTTTTTGCTTCCCATGGCAAACTAGACAAAAACCACTCCCAACTCACCAATCAAGTGTTTTTGAACTTCGTCCATAGATGGCGCACCAAACGTTCATCTTATTGTACTATAGATTATAAATACAATGGAGGTACCGAGGTACGTACCAATCAGGGATAGCTTATTGAAAGCACATTATGTATGTGTTTTGTGTCATAATGATAAAGCCTGTGAATTTTTACCAAAAATTCTTAATTAGGTACTTAATCAATTATTTTTTCTACTTTGAGTTTGAAAAAAATGCAATTTGATTTTTACTTTCGTGAAACTAGTCACTGGAACTCTTCAATTCATGGATGGACCCAGCGTCGGATCCAGGATTTATTCAAAAGGGGGGGGGGGCAAATTCGAATTTGGCGCCCACCTCTATTACATATAATATAAAATTTTGAAAACCCCTTTTTTTTTGCTCTTCACTTCCTTTTTTCTTTCTTTCTTCATCTGCATTGCTTTTGTCAGTGGTTTTGTGCCCCCAGGCTGACGACCAGGGCAAGTGCACCTTTACCCCCTCCCCCGGATCCAGCGCTGGATGGACCCAAGCACCAGAACTGAGCATTCATTCATTCATTTCTAATAGCTAATACATAATATAATCTGACGATAGCAGCGGCCTCTAGTAGCCACTGTTTGCAACATACACTATTTCCTATTCATAGTACAAGTTTATATGGCAAAGCTTTCTACATTTATGTTCCCCTCAGACCTAGAATTTTTGGTCTACGTGAGTCTATTGCAAGGAGTTGCCATTTATGTAATTCCTTTCACGATAACGAATTCACACTATCTTATATAATAAATAATAACACTAACGATCTTGTAAGTATACTACTGGGAAAAGACAATGTATAGGTATTTCTTAGGACAAACTAAAATACGAATAGCAGATTGCAGATGCTTATTTTGTAAAACCATCACTTACCGAAATATCTAAAGACCAGCCAAACCTTTCACTTTCATCAAAAGTACCACTTATGTACGTCAAAAGGAATAATTGTGAAGACTTAGGATGCCCACAAAAGAACAATATGTGATGCCTAAGCCTCTACTGTTTCTACTCATCGTACGTCCATACGATCAAAGATTGTCGTCTAGCAAAAAAAAAAAAAAAAAAAAAAAAATTGTCCCACGATCTCCTTCAAGCGCCACGAACTTACCACCAGCAACGGCAACCACTAATCAAACTATTTTTAAAAGCGAGATGACTAAGATGGTGGCGGCGGCGGCACTCTAACAAGTTTTCCATTTCAATTCCGGAGGATGACGGCGCGCAGCGCAGTGGCAGGGAATTAAATGTGCCAACAGAAATGTTTTATTAGGTAGCGCCTTAGATAAGCGAACATCAGTTTCAGCTCTTTGAAAGTAAGCCCCTAGTGTCTTTCTTTCGAAGGATTACTATACTGCATCGATTATATATTTTTTGGTCTAATCGGGTGCAATCCATCATGTTCACCCCATAAGCCCCACGTCCAATTATACAATGTTGCAACTTTATAATGCTGACCAAGCATGTGCTGTGCACCTATGTTTTAATTTTTTGTTTGCCTCTGGTGGGCGATGATATTAATTGAATATCACCATGTTAGGGTGTTGGAAGACTTCGCGGGGATCTAACTTAAAGTGAGACCTAACCTGGAACTGTAAAATTTTTAAAATAAAGAATGGAAAAAAGTTGTTTGCTCTTGAGCTGTTGTTCGTTAAAAATAAACTTCAATATCATCCTTCTACAATCTTGCCTTATCGTCTTCCGCACTTGCTTGCTTACGGAGACCATAAGCCCATATCAATTAAATGTCGATTTGTTTTAATTTATTTAGAAAGGTATACGACATTATTGTTCATGCAAATTCAATGTTTTCCTTTCTCTCTCATATATCTTTTGAAACTGAAATCAGAAATTCGAAATCCAAAAAGTTGTGTTTGTTAATTACAAATCTTGTTGTCCTTTCTTCCCCCTCTGTCAGATGCTGTGATTGATCACACCGCGTTTATTATAAAACTCACCTCAATTCATAAATTTAGTTCCCCACAACTACTACCTACCTCCTGACAATGATCGGTGTTTTAATTCACTTTTTGCAATGTGACAGCTCTGTTGACAATCTGGAGTAAACTTTGGCACTCCTTTCTTGTTGATAGTGTGGCAAATCAAATGATCACACAATATTAAAATTTACTGTCATTTGATGGCTAAAAAAAATAGCTTTAAGTGGTGAATACCTTTGCTTTTGACAAATCAATCATCAGGAAAACAAAGCTTGTATTTGCATCATAATTTACTTTAATTGTATGCTAAGACATTTCGGTTTAATTAATTCAAGCCTTGGTTAAGTGTTTTCATCCAAATTTAAAATTTGACTTCAAGAGTTTTATTGAACGCCACAAGCTTCATTCATCACTCTAGCTTTTTCACATGTCTAATGTCTATACGCCATTATCATTATGAGTTGAATTACTAAGTTGAGTTTAGGATAATTGTTATGCATTTAGTTGATGGATTTAGACTCATTGTGCAATATTTCTATAACTCAGACTCTCAAATGTTGAAGATATAGCTCTTCATTCAAAACCAAATATGAATTGGTATGATGTTTGAAAGGGAATGACCAATAACTCTGTGAAGAGCTCTCGTAAAAAAGTAGGACAGACTACTTTTGTATAAAAGTACAAAAGAAAAAAAATCATTTAACATAATTTTTAGACTGTCAATTATGTTTATACGAACGACCTTGAGTAACGAGCTGCATTGTTTTATTTGTATTTTATTGTTTCTTAATTTATTGAAAAAATTAATCATTTCTGTTGACAGCTACACAAAATTAGTAGTTTTAACACTTCAAAATATGTTTTGTGTTTCATTTAATTAAAGACTTTTTTATTAATTAGTATGCATGAAAAAAATCGAAAATTGACAGCTAATGTAATAGATTCCGTGTCATACTGTTGACCATGAATGCTGTCAATCAGAGGAAACTCAAATGTTAGTTTTAAATTTGTCAGTTTTTGTTTCAAAAATACACATATTGGATGACATGAAACAAATCAAGTTAAATTTGACAGAAAGACGAAACAATCATGTCAATTTATCTAACTGTATTCAAAAATCAAAAATTGATGTCTTCCAAACACTTCAACAAAACAAAAAAACACTTATTTAGTTTAAATTTGTTTTGATTCAGAAAACAATGAATCACGATACGTTATGGGATCAAATAAAGATTAGGTGATGTTTATTGGAGACCCACTTAATTAACGACTTTATTAAATTAAAGCCTTCAAGATTCACTACTGTATTGGCATCAAATGTTATGAATTTTAAACAAGATAAAAGCTAGTCATTAGGAATGACAAGAAGACCTAAGTCTATGAGTCAGGGACTAACCACAGTTTCTTGTTTGAGGACGCACTTTTTATAAATCCAAAATAATCAATCAATGTTATTAGTTTCAGCACTGTTTTGACGATTTTAGGTTACAAGTAACGGTTCACTCTTGGCTGTTTTCGTTCAATATGCTTTCACTTTTTGAATAATTGAATGATCTGTTGCAAGGTCACCTAACAAAAAAGTTTAATCTGACAGATGGGCACAAATTAAAGATTTATTATACAGAACTGCAAATTTCAAAAGGGGTTCGAACTTTTTATTTAAATATTAAATACATCGACTTATTCAAAAATTATGTCCAAGGAAATAAAATTTTTCTTCAGATGTCAAGAGCATTGTGAATTACTTTTGAATAAATAGTTTTTCCAGATGTTATTTTTAATAGCTGCGTGTAATAGTGTTTTTGTAAGTAATTTGGAATATAACTAAGGAACTCTAAGATCTTTGATACATACCATATTTGTGATACCGTGATCGTGAACGATGATGAAAAGGCGTTAAAATTTTTATTTCAAAGATCTAAATTGTAAATTTTCCTATATTTTTTCACAGAAACACAGATAAAAATGATCAAAAATTAATATAACATCACACACAACAACGTTTAAGGAATGTGATATGCACAAATGAACCGATGGGTGCTTATGATTTTTGATTCTAATCTAAACTCTGGGATTCATTACCTCCTTCTTCTTTTCAGAAGAAGAACTGCCACATAGTACGAATTGGTTGCAAAAGCAAAGTGACTGAAGCAAATTCAAACGGACCACTTTGGAAACATGTGAGATTTTAGAACATTACGACAAAAATGTACAGTTATGCAAAAAGACGGAAAAGCAGTTGCAACGTTGGTTAGTGTGCTAACTTGAGATTACTTGCTAAGATACCTCGCCGCAAGTTTTCCTAAAGAAGAAATTCGTAGAGGCTGAAATCAAGAGGATGACAATAAATGTTCCACTTCCTCTACCGTACTACTATGTAAACATGTAAAGGCATATTGATTTGTTCATTTAGATATCTAAATGCTATTTCTTATTTAATTCTTATTAATTCCAAAATCTTCCTCAAATCTGAGGATGCAGAGCAGATGGAGACTCCACTGAATTCACAACTAGATAGCGTTGGACACTTACACTTTACTAACACGGAAATAACAACGGAGGAATAGGCAGTAGGCACTAAATTCACAACGAAATAGCGGTGAACAATAAACTCACATAAAAGTAGGGTTGTGCACTAAAACACAACCGAGATAGCTTTGGGTAAGTACTAAAAACTTGGAGTTTCTTCGAACTCGCACCTGATTGGCAGTCACTGTTTTATGACCGGAGCCGAACAAAGGATATTTATTGAACAGTATAGTATTTACTTCATTGGCAATTTTTTTTTAGATTAAGAATTTTTTTATTTTTCAATTTGTTTTATGTACAATTTGACCTAAAACTAACTTATAACTATTTTAAATCTTGTCGGCTCAACAATAGGGGCCCGACGTTCTTAACATGGCGTTATACAATGCTATTTTTTACAATGTCATATTAATGTTTGCTTAATCTATTACATGAATTAAATATTATATTAGTGAATATAAGTTTCTTTGAGGGATACAATAAAATATTAAATTTAAGAGAAAGAAAAAAAAAAACAGGGTTTTATCCTCTGTAGTGTTGCTGGTTGTTCCTTTCGTAGAATGGGGCTTCGTTGTTGTGGATGATGTCCTCGAATTGGTCGTCTATGATGGCGCGAGCGTTGAGATACCTATGGCTAGGGTATAATTGTTGCTGCCGGAGCTGTTGAACTTCCAAGTTTGGATGATGTTCCAGGTTGCTGATGATTCTCCCTGCAAGTTGTAGCATATATTGATCAATGGGAATCAATTTTGCTTCTTCGTACAGTCTTGTCGTTGGAATGAACTTCTTCGTCACTGGATTGCGGTATAGTCCTGTGCAGATGCGGAGCAACTTCCTTTCAAAGAGCTTGATCTTTTTCATGGCTGTAGGTGAGATGGTGAACCATATGGGAAACGCATATGTCAGGACGGGTCTGATAAGTTGTTTATAAACAAGCAGCTTGGTTTTCTTACTCAGTCCATTTCGCCTCCTGAGTAGCGGATGGACCAAGTGTAGAGAAAAGTTGGCTCTCTTCAACATCAAGTCTGCATGCTTCTTGAACTTCAGCTTGTTTGTAAAGGTGATACCCAAGTACTTCGTGGAACCAGTAACTGCAACTACAGTGTTGTCTGGCAGTTTGATGCTAATGTTGTCGCAGCGTGTAGCGAAAGCACGTCGTCCTCTTGTAGCAGTTACTGGGGTCCGGAAGCAGATGAGTTCCGTCTTGTTGCTATTTATCTTCAGTCCCCATTTGCGATAATACTCCCATAGGTTTGTAATGTGCTCCTGCACTCTCCTGGCCGCAATCTCTGGTGATGGAGAAGAAGCATATGTTATGGAGTCATCAGCGTATAGCTTTGTCTTCGTTCCTGGGGTGTTGGGTGGTTGATCGGCGGTATAGATGTTGAAGAGCAGTGGACCAAGCCTTGATCCTTGTGGCACTCCAGCGCCAATAACCTTCATTGATGATGCATTTTTGCTAACCTGTACATAAAAAAATCTATTAGTTAAAAAATTTTTGATTATTCTTACCAAGTAGTTGGGTATTCCAAGTCCAGAGAGTTTAAAAACGAGTCCTTTAATCCAGACGCTGTCAAAAGCCTTTTCTATGTCTCTTCATTGGCAATGATTTTGATTCGTTATCTTATGAATATTTTGACTACAACTAAATGTGAATTATAAAGAAGTAAAGGAAACAAAATCGAAAATTCCAGTGTTTTATCGAAAAAAGAGCTTACAATTGTCGCGGTTTTGTTAAGATTGATGATGGTGTTGCTTGTCTTGCAGCAGAATAATGCAATATAGTTTGTAATTTCCTATAATTCTTTGAAGATTAAGGTTTTATTTTATATAATTGATTGAATGAAATTGAACAAAATATTCAATTTGAATATCATGTTTCTATAACAATTTTATGCAAGACAGAGTGGTCTGTGTAAAGTTGTTGTTCAAATTGCACATAAATCCTAACATAAACCACTTAGTACCTTGATTTAGACAAGCTCAATTTAGCTCTTGTCTCTCTAAGCCTCCCGCTATAAAATTTGTTTTAATAACATGGTTTCACAGGTAAAACTTAAACTACACATTAACCTATCTACTTAATATTCAAAACATAGTTAGCTTAAACGCTGCGAATGTTTTAAGAATGTCCAACAACCTGACTACTTCAAGAAATCACATCATCACATTTTCTTGTCAAATTTGTGCGCCAACTAAAGACTACACCAAACACCACACAATCCAAACAAATCTAAGCTCTATATAATAGAGCGATGGTGTTCCTTGGCCATACTATATATCCATTGGACAAGTGAACTCAATTTCGATGCGTTTGAGCAACAATTTCAATTAAACGCTAAAAACCAAAAGGATAATGGCTTACATAACATTGCAATCACCACCTGCAACGCGCATAGGCCGTCCGCGGCCGTGTCGTCGTTCGTTATGCCGATGCCAGGCCGAGTACATCACGTTGTAGCCCGCCCGCCACCACCGCTCACATTGTGATCGTGTATAATGTCGTAAGGCTCGGCCTCTCGAATCTCGATTTTCTAATGTGTCTCTATGGAAAACGCCAACATGATCCGAATAAGTAACTGCTCCCGGCATAAAAGTCCATTCAACATATGCGCACTGCTCCGATATAATTCTCAAATGCGCAGGCGCTGCTGCAGGCTTACTTCTCGAATAAGACCAATATGTATACGCAACGCATGCTGCCCATTCACAAGTGCAATCGCTATACAAATGCTGCAAATGTTGTCTTCCACTTGGCCAGCCGTAAACTCGGACAGTGGAATAGTTGGACACTAGTTCAGTGGAACTACTCCCGAAGAACTGAACTCTTAACAGGCACACATATGGTCACTGGTCAGGAGGGAATATAACAAAATGGAAAATTGTACAATTTATCTTGAAGCGTTTGTTATACTTTCCCTTTCCATTTCGATTTCGAGAGGAAATCATGTCCACAATCAACTCTGCACTGCAGCAGAGATTAATCTTTTGACATGGCAGTGGCAGCAGCCCAGTGTGGTTGTGGTGACCAATTGAACCAAAAATTGAGCACGAGCATTTATCATATTGTTCGTAAAGATATGAATCTTATAGATACGGACTGATACAAATCCCAAACCCATAACAATTCCCAATTCGCCGCTGCCCGATTATTAATGACAAAAATAATTTTTGGTGCTGTTTTGGGTTTCGTGGTGTGTTGTTTCTGTTGTCGAATTAAAGAATAATTACTTGCTAATAATTTTCCCGCCGCCATAGCCACACTCCTGTCGTCCTGTCATCCTATGTTTTGGGCTATGTTCAGCTTATTAGCCAGGGTATTGTGTGTGTATGTAGACAAGAAAGTATATATTCTGGACCTGGACCTATATCTATAAGTGCGCGGAGTGCCCGGTGCGTGTAAATCGATACATATTGCCATTTGCGATTTGTGAGTAGGTACAACCCGCCTGAGGTGGTTGTTTTGCGATATTAAATGTGTGTTTTGCCAATTTCGTTAACGGGCCGAGAGTTATTTATTGTGATTTAAATTTCTTTTTATGTGGGCCAGCAATAGTGAAGGGAATGATTTGTCTTGCTATTTGGGTACACATGTGGTGCCGGCAATGAGCGATTGAAATTTGAGGAGGCGTAATCACTCCCAATTATTATTTGCAATTATGGTCTTTTTTGTTTTTGTAGAGTATGGCTAGTAGACTCGCTTGTAAAATAAATTGAAATACATAACAAGTTCATTTGTTTGATGAATGTACAATTCAAAAATTACAAAATTCAAAGAAGAAAGTGAAGAAATAAATATTTGTCTCATGGTGTTGTTGGACAAATTCAATTTATTGTGGAACAAGTGGAACATAATGTGGTGGTAATGTTAATAAAGTGCTGCCATTGCTTTGAGCCTTTTTTTAAACTTTTTTATATATTCAATAGTTTTCGCTCTTTCATAGTAAATATTGGTCTGTCAATTCTAAACTTATTTTAGACCATCTTACAATTTTTGGCAGCCTATGCAATCTCGAGAGGATAAAGTCTTAGATCGGGTTTACGCACAGGATGCACCAAGCGGTATTTTGCATTGGTCGATCATGTGTCGATCACATCAACACCTTGAAAATTATCCTTGACCAATCATCGGTGTATCAATCCTGATCATTATATGTATGTATCTTCAAAAAAGTATTTGGTCCTGTTAATTTTGATGATATCTGAAGATAGCTTGGTTCCTGAATAAAATTGTTGCTATTATAAAGGAGTCGCACAACTCTAGGACATTTGTTTTGATTATTAAATAGCTTCCAATGATTTTGAAGCGCGACAAGGAAAGAAGAAGAAGGATCTTCTGTGACGGATTTTGTATTATGTACTTCAAAATGAGAGCGGAATTATGGTATCGAATCGGAGCCATTTACCAAGTTTAGCTATTTAGACTAGAGGCGATCGGCAGAAAATAGTGGCGGGTTATTGTGTGACAGGAGGCATAATGGAGCAGGTCACTTCGTTCTAAGAATATCTCGAGTAAATTACAGGCTTATCCTAACCATTGTGTGTCATCTTTAGAAACCATGTCTACAAACCATGTCCAACAGCGAACTGTGGCTTATAGGATTGGACAAGCAAAAGTCGATGTTGTTGACATCAAGCAAAAGCAGTGGCGCTGCATTGGCCGTATCTGATTACAGCAAAGCAAAGCAGTGCTTTGATTAGAAACCTCAAGGTAAAAGACAGGGAGAAAGAGATGGGAAGATTTGTTTGCCACCCTATGCTCCAGGAGGAGTTTAATTGCCAACAGTAGCTACCGAAAAACAAGAAGAAGAAGATGCCACCTGCCCATTTCATCTCAAAAACGACAAAATAAATTGCCCACAGCCCGATCCACTTATTCCTTCTGGCCTGTTGATATCCATGTTGCTTGAGCGGCTCAGGACAAGGCTGGTCAGGCTATTGAAGCACTTCCTAAATCAATTCAATCAATCTTTAAACAAGTATATTACATTTTACGGGATGCATTTTGATTTTTGTGCAAATTTTTCGTGGAATAAGCACGTTAAAAAAAAGAGAAAAAGATTTGAGCACAGAATATGCCATGTTTATTTTAGTTTTCGATAAGTTTGGCTCGCAGACGTCAACTGCACTCTAAAAATTTGACAGCTGATTTTGAATACACTGATCACATTTTTTTTTGACAGATTCCTTAGTGCATTTCCGTCCATTTTGGGTAACCTGTTGTTCAGTAGACAGAACGGAAGGGAAAGTTTCGTTCGGTTATGACACTAGCTTCCATTTGCATTCGTTTATTCTATTTGGTTCTTATGACTAAATAATATAACTTAACTCATCCTTTTTTGTCAAAAAATAAGGCTTTCCTAACTTAAAGTCAGGAGTTTTGAATTCTGGCTAACCCTTTGCGTAATAGTATAAATATATTCAAATGAACTTTTGAGCAACTGCGCTTAACAGTTATTCCGAAATCGTTTGCAGAATAATAATGCGTTTTAGGTGTCTCAAAATGTCACTCAAGTGTCGGAAGACAATTGTTTGATCAATTTAGATAAAACAGACACATAACAACATATTGATTGCAAACAAAAAACTACAAAAAATCAACCTCTCATTAATATATTTAAAATTCCATAACACAATTTTCCATAAATAAATCCATAAAGATAAAAACTTGTCGTAAAAATTTCCACAAACAAGAGCCAAACAAATCGTTTGATCACGATAGTGCCACGATTCCTGCCTTAAACTCCTATTCCTCTGACTGGTCCAATTCCATAATCAGACCATTAACAATTTCTTAAGATTCTGCACGACGACTATACAACGACGACGACGATGGCTGCAACGGACATCAACTTCGACATCTTGCTGAGGCTGATTTCCTGTTAAAGCCCAAGCGATATAAACAAAACACAACGAAACAACAACAACAAAAAAAAAAAACCTCAACAAACCAATCCAATACAAATTTGAAATCTTAAAGCGATCGGCAGCAATCGGTTTTCATATCAATTGCATTCGCGTTCCAATCGAAATACTGCGACTCCGGACCAATTGTTGATACCTTTATTAAATTGAAAGTAGTTTACGGGCTATCCGAAGTACAAATATTGCACAAAAACCTATGTGCCACAAGAGTCGCATGTGGCATGTGTACTAGAATATGGGACTCGGTTTTGTTGTCTCTTACACATAGAGTTAAAGGAAAGGCCTATAAAATGTGTAATGAAATGACTGTAATGAAAACGGTAACAACAGTCTTTGGAACGATGGGAGTGCTTCGCTTGGATGGCTATACTGACCGAGTTGGGATATGTGAACAAGTACAAGAAACTTCCACTGCATTGTGGCCACAGTATCAATTGTGTCGCTGGGGGTCTTTCAAATAATAATAAAAAAAAAATAGTTCGCAGTTTCTTTTATTGCCTTTGCATGCTGGGGCTACCTTAATGACCAATCGCTTGACAGGCTTGATATGTAAGGCAGATGTCAATAACTGTATTACTTGTAGACATTTAAAAACTTTACTTGTCAATTTTTATGGACCATAAATTGAGTAATTCTTCCTTGAACATTTTTTCTTGTTTCAACTTCAACTTATTGACATGAAAAATCTTTCGTCAAAAGCATAAGATCTAGGAAGCTTTTTAAGAGTACAAAATATTTTCCTAACTTTAACATTTATGTAAACCAGTATCATTTCAAAATATTAACCAAAAAAAGTGTAAATCTGTTAATACAACGGCAACGGGAACGACTTATACAAAACTATTAAAATGAATTAAACCGGGGATTTAAGAAATGATGAGAAAATTTCGATTGAAATCCTTATTTAAAACTTTAAAAACTCGTTGCAAATTTCTATTGTAATACTTTACAGGTAGCGCAAGAGTCATCACCCTATCGAAATATGGAATAGTTATTGCAAATGACAGGAACTGTCAATTCAACTTCGACATTTGCGAAGCTAAAAAGTTAAAAAAAAAAAAGTCAATAATACCGAAAGAACGCGGAATAATGGTTTTCATTTATCTGCGATGAATTTGCTGGCAACGTGACTTTGCAGATTTTCCGGTTATCAAACGCTTACTAGGCAAACACTATGCCGTTTATCTATTTTTCATAAAAGAGTATGTTATCTTCAATCAACTGTCAGTGAATTTCGGTTAAAGAATTGAAGATGTTCCCCTACAAAGTTTTAAAAGTGATTTCACACTGCGAGCTGAGTAAGCAGTTATCGGCAAAAAGTTTACAAAAGTATTTACACGGAACATTTCAAGCTTTCGTTTTGACGTTTTACTTTGTTTTGACAGCCTGAGACTGTCAAATTTTGCATTAATACATTTTTCTAGTTGAAGATTTAATCCTGAGATTATTGTGAAAATAAAATGAATTCTAACCAAAACATAAGATTGAAGAAAATATTAAGATTTTGTTAAGCTTGATTTCATCATCTCAAGCTTCTATCAGAGGAAATTATATGTATTCCAACATTTTTTTTTTTTGACGTTTAGCGATAAATATGTTGCTTTTTGGAATTAGTTGTATTTGCTTAAATGCTCTTGGTTTTATAAAAAAAAGTTGACAACAACTTGTGTTTAGTAAAAATGTGGGGTAAAACCACGTTTTAGGTCGGTATGAAAATTTTATTAACCCTCGAAGATCTGCTATATCCGTTCAAAGTTACAGAATTGGAGGCGTCACCTTGCCTTATTTTTCAAAAATGCTGCAGTTGAAAAAGTGAGAACTAAGTGCTCTGTTTAGTGTATCATTTACATATACATATATGCACCTTTTAAACAAAACAAAAAATCAAAATGGCTGTGTTTGCTTTTTTCAGAACATTTGTTTGTCCCTGATTCCCTTTTCATTGATTCAGAATGATTCGTAAGCGAAACATTTTAAGCAACCATCTTGCGATTGGTTAAATAACCAACTCTCGCACCACTTAAGCGTTTTCTTCTCGTTTTCGTCGCGAATGTACTCAACTATATTAACAACTGACATACGAAAACTTGCCAACAACTGTACGTCACCGAATAATGCGATCGAAAGATAAGATAATAAATGTTTTTAGAAAACATCGTGACACAAGAGCATTATAAACTTCAATTGATGGCTTTCAGAAACTATTCTTAAGATTTTGACACGAAGTAAGTAACCAGGTTATTATAGATGAAAACTTCAACTTTCACGTGCATTCCTTAATCCACGTTATTCTCACTTGATGCAATTGTGCACTAAAGGAACAGAAACAAAGTTTAAATTAAGAGGGCATAACAAAGTAAGTAAGTAATGTAAATATCTGAAAATGGGTGATTAACGTAAGCGAAGAGCGCATTGATCTCTTCGTATCCATGTCGTGGTCGTGGCGTTTGTCTCTAACGTTTGCTGTCATGTGTGTTTGAATTCGAATGCTTGTGCAAAGTTCGATTACTTTTTTGTGTGTGAATAAACATGATAAAAACAAAGAAAAAAAAAAAAAACAACACGATACAATATCCATAAACCTTCACTGAAACTGAAGTTGAAAAATTTTGCACAATTCGATCAATCGAGCAGACACATACGACATACGGACAGCAGACAGCGCAGACATCAGACAATGAGAGAGACCTGCTGCTGCTGCCACCACCACACACCACAATGCACCACAAAATCGATCTTGGGTTTGATTTTCTGTGTTGTTCTCCATGTTATTATGCTAATGGGTATATACAGTTTTTGGCATGGGATACTGTAGTTTACCATCGTAGCACCCCAACCCAACAACTATATATAACCTAACCGACTATAGCCCAGCCTGGTCACATACGTACAAGAGTATACTACGAGTATGTGGGCTAATTCAATTTTGAGTTTTATCGATGCTATGGTGTGAGCATGTTTAGATAACCATTTTCGTAGAAAGTTCGCATTCCGATACCAGAATTTTTCAAATCGTATCTTTACGTCCATGTCCATTTTATGATGTGATGCCCAAATTGGTTTCAAATCTTAAGACACACAAGAACAGGTGTAACTAGATCGACGACGGAATTAACCAATTTAAATTTAAAGAGATTTATCAAAAAGGAATACAGGTCAATTGAAGGGTCACGGAGAAACCAGTCGGGCGTTCCAAGTTCCAATGACCAAACAAAAGCTTGTGCTAATGTGCTCAGAGTCCGGCCGGCGCGGTACGGCCGGCGCGGCGTGGCAGCGGCATAGCGGCGCCCCTCCTTTTGCGGGTACGAGTAAAATGCACACATAAAAAACCAAATGCGGACATTCCATTCACAAAAATAATTTGCAGCTGAAAGCCGTCGTCGTCGCTGCCACTGTACCATTGCAGAGTTGGCATAGAGAGCCTCTACGTATAGCTTCAGATCATGCTGCAGTGTAAGGCTGAATTGCTTTTTATAGTCACCGGACAGTAATTCCCAAGACCATAATAGCGCACATTGCTATGTGAAAAGCAGGAAAAAAAAACACTCACTTAACTTAGAGTCTTATGTGAGAGTCTTGGCATATTAGGTTATGGGTGGCGTTGCAAGTGAAAGTTCTCCGATCGTAGACCACTCTGCCGCCAGTTTAGGTTAGATTAGGCAATTTTCCTGGGTTTCGATTATGATCCCTTTAAATCACATCACCATTGTATTGCCCAGAGGGATATATATATATTATTTGGCTTATTTTAATCGCGAATTTATTGCATAAGAATAATATTTCCTTTATTGGTGTACGTACCTACTTTTGTTGTTAAAATGTTTGCAATTTAACAGATGTTTTCATGGCAACCTGTTAGACGTTGTCCATGTCCACTTATATATGTGCCTGCCTTTGATAATAGTCATTGAATCGTAACGCTTTCTTAAGAAATATATAAAACATAACTCAAACACAATTATTATTCGGTAATGTAAAAATATTTATTATGCCGTGTGTCCGTCCACCCACAACATAATATTAGATTCCTGAAATCTTAACCAGAAGTAGTTAATGATTAACATCGAAAATGCATTTCTTTTGTGCAGATAATTTTAAGAAATTATCATACAACGTTAGTATAAAATGGAACAGTTTTTTAACACTTGGTGCACTTTAAGGAAATTCAAAAGGAATAAATTATTTTAAGCATGTACTTTTGTTGTTAATTAGACGAAATATGCTCATTGTGCACACAAAAAAATAAACAAAAATAAACAAACTAGAAAAAATTAGGTAACTCAATGATTATAAACGAAAGAGCTGAGGTAAAAACTTGGTTAAGTAATTCTCTACTGATTGGGTTAAACTATAGTGTTCGATTTAATTTCATTTTCATGCGCATTGAAATAATTGAAGTGGATTTTTTTACTTCTTTTCTTTCCTGCAATTCGGTTGGACTTACACAAACACAGACACAGAGTGAAAAATAATTTGGCGAGTTTCCTTAATTTTAATGAGATACCTCGCGGGTGTTTCCTTATAGGTTGCTGCGTTACTTCGAATTTTTAGCCGTAGGGTTCTTTTGTTTTTTTTTTGTCTTGATTATAAGGCTCAGTAGGACCCGACCAATTACTTTGTTTCATGAAGAAGCCGAACGATAAAAAGCCTGTTGGTTTAATATATTGCAATTATAAATGTAATGAAGTGTAAATTAATACAACTTCGTGTTGTTTAACTTGAGAAATAATGTCTCAATTCGAGTGTGTGTTTGAAATATCTTTTTTCTTCCTCTGAAAACAACATATTCACTGGATTGTGGATTTAGCAATAAAACGTTCACCAATGGCGTGAAAATAAAAAAATACGCTATTATTGTAAAATTCATACAATACTCGCAGATGGGAGAAAAATATGGGTTATTTTGAAAGGGCAACGCAATGCGGAAGACTTTATCAAATGGAGAAAACAGCATGTTAAAGAGAAAATTGAAATTAACAATTATTTCAAATGATATTAATTCTTTGAGAAAATAATAAACAATGAATTAATTCATGAGTAAGAGTTGTTTTTTCAACCTAGACCTAGACAAAAAAGAAATTATTTTAGATTCATTTAAACTGCAAATAGGACAAATTTGATGTTGAGTTAATTTAAAAACATGTTTCTTATGTTTTCATTATTTTTACTTGCTCTTTAAGGCAAGTATTGGTTTCGTGCAGAAAAAAAAAATCGAGGTTTTAATCAAACATGACATTACGATGATAGAGAAGCCCAAAAAAGTGGTTTTCGCCATACCGTCCGTCGGTCTGTCTGTGCGTCTGTGCGTCTGTGCGTCTGTGCGGATGTGCGGATGTGCGCTTTTTCACGTCATGCTACAGCCTAAACGGTTTGACGGATTTTCTTCAAACTTGGTATATAGCAGTTTGAAGAAAAACGGTTGCTGAGGTTTTTTTTATTTTGTTTTAGCCCGGCTCAAACTGGTACCTTTCAAGTAACGGTTTTTTTCAATTTGGATTTTCTCGAAAACGGCTCTAACGATTTTGATTAAATTTATAATTTAGCTTACTTTAAGCATTTCTAACAAAACTGCGTTTTTTGTTTTTGCCTCAAATGGTCGTAACGAAAATCAGGTTTTAACGGCTTTTTTTCAAATAGCCATAAGTTCACAACGGCTTGATTGAATTGACTCAAATTTCGTTTGACATAGTTTTTCATAGTGTTCTATAGGATGGTTTAGTAATTTTTTCACTGAAGCCTTTCTAAACGGTGGCTTCCATACAACGAGCCGTTGAGTTTAAGCCAACTTTTTTTTGTTTTTTCTAATTTTCTCGAAAATGGCTCTAACGATTTTGATTAAACTTTGTGTGTTATATTATTTTAGTGTTTTGAAAAGAACTGTGTTTTTAGTTTTTGGCTAAAAATGCAAATAACGGAGATCTGCTCTTAACGGCTTTTTTTCAAATGGCTATAAGTTGTCAACGGTTGCATCGAATTCACTCAAACTTTGTTTGATATAGTTCCTTACAGCTTCCTATCAGATGGCATTGATTTTTTTTCATTTTCTCTTTTTTAAATGGTGGCTCCAATACAAAGAGCCACTAGATTTTGGCCATTTTTTTCATTTATTCTAATTTACTCAAAAAAGACTACCCTGATTTTTATGAAACTTTTTATGTAACATACATAGAATACTTCAAACAAAACTGCATTTTTAGTTTTTTGCTATACATGATAATAGCGGAAATTGCTTTTAACAGTATTATTAATTTGGCCATAAGTGGACATTTGTATCATTTGTAACACCCAAAAGATAACGTCTTATTTTAAATATTAAAGGTTTCTTAACGTTAGCTCCCATATATCGAGTTTTCCAGTTTTAGCCAAATTTTTTTGGTTTTTACCAAATTTTTCAAAAATGAATTGTTCTTATTGATCGAAAAGTTTGTTTTCATCGTACTATTGCACCAACAGAGCAAGTACGTGCGACTCAGTCGTGCATTTTATTTGTTTTCATTTTTATTAATGTTTGTATTAACCTTTATACTTAAACAGTGTAGAGGACGAGCCAAGGAAATTTAATGCAAGATTTCCAACTTCAAATCAAACACACTCCGTTTAAAATTTTGATTGCTGTATCTTTGAATATTATTCTCATGTATTTGAGAACACTATTTTAATCAATGTGTATAATTATGTTTTTACAATATTATGCATTATAGAACAGCATAAGTATACAATTTTTGTTTTTGATATCAATGCGCTATCGATATCCCTACTTCCTCCGAAGAGTGGACCCATATCCTACATTGTCAAAAAAACTGATGCACTCTCGAGTCAATAATGTTACCTTTAAGAAGAACTGTAAAAAGTGCATGCTTGAGCTTAGTTTGCTTTCTCACACAAATTTTTGTTTCATTCGACAATATTTCTCTTTTCGATAGGAGCATCTTTTTTTGCTATAACGTCCCTCTCAATAACTTTTCTTTAAGAGACCATATGAATGTGGTCATACATTCTGTGAACTATTAAAATCTGTCATCTGCTTAAAATTATTCTGAAAGATTTGTCCTTCAAGCAAATAATTCCGTTTGGGATCCGCGCAGGAACGTATGATATGGATCCAAATAACGATCCGCTAAACTGTGCCGATTTATTTGAAGTGCACAAGGTAGTTAAACGGTGTTCACTATAACTGATTTCGTTTTTAATAGCGTTTAATGATGCTGTTGCTGTCACGGGGGTAAAATAAGGGACTTGGTATCCAATGGGACACATTTTACAAAAGTAAAGACATTTGGATTACGCTTACGATATCGACATCTATTTATTAGAGCAATGCTTAAACAAATCTGTCACTTGTTTAAAACAAAATGAGAAAGTGACTGGCTAAAGAATCAATAAGAAAAAGTCCAGCCGGAACCAAAAACATCAGATTATTGTGAAGCTATAGAAGAGATCACTCAATTCAACAATCTGGGCATTTACCTGTCACTTGAGGATGGAACACTGAAATTGAACTCGGCAATATAATAAATAAAGCTTGTAGTACTTTCGGAATCCTTTCGCTAGTGTGAAAAATATGTCAGCTCTTCGAATCAAACACGTGAAATTTGTGCTGCTATTCCTGTGAAATGTTGAATTGTTCCACCAACTTCTAGAGTAGGTTGCAAGATTCTAAATTGATCTTTTGAAATAATGTTATGTTAGGTTACACTTTTGTGATGAATACAATTTGCTTTTTTATTGTAGCCCATGGATCGAACACTTTTTGGTAAAGCAATGAAACTATCGAAATGTTTCCAAAAGAAATTACTAATACCTATTTTAAAAAAAAATTGAAAAAAAAAACTAGCTAAAACTGAACTCATGAATCCAAAGCTTAAGCTGCCAACTCTATTTCCATTTGTTGAAGAAACTTCAACATTTTATTCAGATGAAGTAACTGTGTTCCTTTGATTGGGCTAAGTTACTTCCTAATAGTTACTTTCATCTAAATAATCCATTTTGCAATTATTATTTTTTGGAATTAAGCCCACGCACTATGGACTGCTTCTCGTATAATAAATTTCAAAAATAATATTATCTGCTATTCAGAGATAAATTAAAACGTCTCTCTCGATGCTTAGTGTCGGCCATTGATAACAATTTCACTTCACGATTTATCTTCAATGAACATCAATACTAGTATCACGCGAGACGCGACCCCACTCCTTTTCTTAGCTTTAGCACTAGCACTAGCACGCCTATCTAATTTACGTAACGACTATTTATATATCTGTAATTAAAGCTGTCACAATTCAAACTCATAAACACCCATCAATGATTTTACTGATCTTTAATCCAGAATAAATAAGAAAACCAAAAGTACTTTAAAAGTGATAATTTTTAATTAGGCTCTCTATATTCCATCAGCGCATTAAGGAAATATCAAATCAAACACTTAGCCAGCAGGGTCCTGGAGCCGGAGTATAGCTGAAGTAATAGCTATGAATATATATATGTGCAGAGAGAGAGACTTGGTATAGGTTCACGCATCCCCGCGGTGCTTGAAATCTCAAAAGAAGCTAAACCATTCTGCTATCTCTAATCGGTGCAAGTGAATGTCCGTCCACCAGATCATCGAGTCTACGATGACTTGCAGTGATATTGCTTTGCTATATATGCACTGGAGTGGTCGATAAAAAAATATAAGAAGAAATATTTATATACGAAGCGATTCGAATTGCAACCACCAATCAACCAACTATAGTATACAGTAAAGTAACCCAGGCCAGGCGAAGCAATGATACGAAGAAACGAAGGAACGACATCATAATTACACGATTATTACAAATGCAGTTTATGCGGTTTATTTATTTCTTTTTATTTATAATGTGCGATCTTTTAACTCGATAAGTTACCTTTCCTACTACCAACTACCACACTATGAACACTGGGTCTCTAGATAATATGTTTGCGGATGGCAGATCAAAATCGCAACAATTTACACAAAAGTGTATCATAATTTATCGGAGTTTTCTTTTGGAACGCGTTTCGTCGGTTGTTGTCATCAATGACACGAAATCAACACAACGAAAAAAAAAGAAAAAAATGAACGCCCATCATACACTTTTATCGAAACCCCCTTGTGTAATGTGGTGACTAAGGAAACGTCAGATTAAAGTGTCATGCGTAGCTTTGTTTTGACCTTATGTCAAATTGCCATTATAGACTGTCCAAATTCCATTACAATTATCAGGATAAAATAGTTTCAACTAATTTTTTGCACCAGTTTTAGTTGATAGATAGTTCGGTTATGGTACCGTGTGTCGCGTCGCGTCCGTCGTCGAGTCCATCCGTGCTTGTTATGTATGTGATTTAACGTCAAAATTGGATCACTTAAGATAGTGTGGTAGATACAATGTCGACTGCTGATCGATGTTGTTATAGGAGTTTGAGTATACTCTACTATACCTATCACATTTTTAATGCTCTTTTCAAAAATGCACAAGGAAAAGACTGCGTTTTTCATTTTAAAATTACTTTAATTGGGTGGTCTGGTTACAGATTACAGCATGAAAAGTGTACTCAGCTAACTTAATGACAGGCTGAGACTTAGTAATGTCAAACACTGTCTACTAAGGAATATAGTGTTGACTTTGAATACACCACACCACATCCATCTCGTTAGTTTAACAAATTGTTATCGTTGTTGAATCCCAAAGATTTTAAGTGGTTTATATCCGCTTCAGTTGCGCAGAGCCAATTAGTACAAGAAATAATTACATTTGTCTGTCAAAAAATGTAGAGTGAATGCTCGCTGTTGCTCCTCGCTATCAAGACATACTGTGCAGAAAAATATTCATTTCATTTCTTGCAATCGCGTACACTTTTGATAAACACACCGAGAATGTGAACCAATTTAGATGAATTATTTCTAGATGGAATTAAACTATAATCAGTTTGGAATGGTTTGAAAAATTCAAAGACACTATGACTTAAGCCGCGCTTGATGTAGGGAAGCCATTAATTATGTGTTATTTAGTGAACGTGTAATGTACGTGAATCAAATTGAAATTGATTGATCAGCGGAGGCCATATTGGAATTTGGTCGAGCGATTTGTGCTGTATGAAAATAAATGCTGACTTCAGCAGCGATGGAAGTTTTTATTTTTGACAACCTGTGTTTATTTTAAACACAGCTACTATACGTATTTTGATTGGAAGTCAAATGTTTTGAAGGTATTTTGAGTTGTTGGTTGTTGGTGAACATTTAAAACATTGACGTTACTTTAAGAAATTGATGATGTATAGGATGAGTTATTGATTGAATTTTGCTGGGAATTGTTATACGAATTCCAAACACACAGAAAGCGCACAGACTGAACTTTCTCTTATACTGTTAAACTATTGTAGGAAGTTTGAAGAACATTTACATTCATTGTTGACAGGTCAACATACTAATTGTCAAACCATTTCATAAAACAGAACTACTCCACCAATACACAAGTATTTTTTTTCATTTCAATGATCTCAAAACTTACCGATGAGCTAAATGATGTAAGGTAGGTAGGTTAAGCTTTGTAATTTTTAAAATTCCATAAATTCACCAAACATTTCTTAAATTGACACCTGTCAATTCGAGACTGCTCAATATGCAACATTCAAAACGTCAAACTAATAAAAAAAACTAATAAAATATCTCAAATGCAATGAATATAAAATAAATTACTGCTACCACATCTGTTATTTTGTTATTTTGAAAAGAAAAAGAATAATCGCTTCGTTTAGAAACAGAAAATAACTTAATTTGTATTTAAAATAGCTAACACTAATTAACATTATATTTGTGTTAATTGGCTAATGTCTGTGGGAAATTCATGACGAACAAATTTCACTTCTCTGAAGCGGAAGCATAACATAATGTTAAAATAGAAGTGAAGAAGCGTATGTCTAGCCGTATGAATAGTTATTAGATATTTTTAAATGCAAAATATTCTTCTTATGCAAATACTTACATGCATATGTTTTAGGATTTAAGGTGGAGCTTTTGTTTAAATTAAAAAATACCAATTAAAAAAAAATGTTTGCAAAGAAAATATAAATGTTAAAATAAATGATAACAAATCAAATATAAGACAAACAAACATTTTTATACAGAATTTATCGAATTTCAAAATTTCAAATCTGGCCAAAGATGTGTTAGCCATTAGTGTACACATTAGAGTCCTTCTTTAAATATGCTTCCATCTTGTTTATTTTATCTTAACGAACTTTAGGCCCAAACACAATAGACATACACAATCTCTATAAAGTAGCCGTGATGGAGAATCGTTTCGTTAAGTTCAGGTTACTGTTGAAAAAAAAAAACACCCGAAGCAGATGAAAGTTTGACAGTTGTGACTTTCTTATAACTATATATGGTTGTCATGATACAACTAAACAAGATAGCGCCTTCTGATTCTCAGTTTTGTTTCTTTCTGCGCATCTACGTCACTGTCACATATGAAGTTTTTTCCTTCTCGTTTTCGCCTTCCCGTTTTAATTTTTGTTTCGTTCTACGCTCTATACGTTCTACATGTTTTTTGTGCGCTATACGTCACAGACACGCAATGGAGTTTGATGTTTTTCTTTTTATCATGCGCAATGCCATACTTATTTGTTGTATCATGATATATGTTGTCCTGTTGGTAGTTCACCAGCGTCTTGGATCCTTTCATCTGTCCTCATTCCTGCACACTAGCGTCATAAATTTCGATAGGGTCGACACTGGTGATATCTTTTTGAATTAAAATATTTGGTTGAGGTGCCTGGTTGACAACTGAGCATAGCTTTAGGGGAAAAACGTGGAGCAATGCGTTAAATTGTCCTTATCGCGGAAAAGGTTTACTATACTGCCCGTCCTCAAACTTTTTGAATGGAGCATACAACCAACAAAAACTATAAGTCATTGTCAGGGAGGATAGATTTTTATAGTTTCAAAATAACATTTTGCAATTTAAAAGTCATAATTGTCATCCAAAAGCCCACTCTTTATTATTTTAATTCTTTAATTCGCACATTAAATGTCACACTAAATTCTTTAATAACACACTAAATCAAAACTAAACCAAATTTCAATGTTAACAATAAATAAAAGAGGGCACACCCTACTTTATGCGTATTTTCCTTGTTTTTACACTTTAAGCTTCACATAATTCTGAACAAGTTATCTAGTTCAGCATGGAACAATAAATTAAAACAAAATTAAGTGTCATTTATTGCAGTTTATTTTATCCAAATTAACAAAGCAAACACTGATGCAAGATCAAATATAAAAAATTCCGAAAAAAGAAACAATCAAAACATAAAACTATTTAATCTAAATACAATAGATTGCAACCATTTATACTGATACCAATTTGTACACACTTCGTTTAAAAATTATTTCAATTGGGATTATGAAAACATCAGAAAGGAACCAGCTACCCAAAAAATGTAGCTCCAAATCTAACGCCCCAGTTTGCAACATCACATTGTAGCCCAGACCAGACTCATAAAGATTCCCCGTTAAGATACTCACAAGAATAATGTGAGATAACATTTGAAGTCGTCATTCATATATGAAGCAATCAACAGAGAAAAAAATATAGTCAACGATATACTTTTATTTTCTATTAAAAAAAAAAATAAGAAAACTCAAAAATTTTCACACAGTAACCCCATGGATATTTTCATTGATGATCATCTAAAAGTTGCTTGGATAGATATCAACCTGCCCACAGCAGGAGGAAATATTAGTTTAATTTCTCGATCTTATTCAAAATCTTAAAAAAAAACATAAATAAAATAAATAAAAAAGAAACAACAAAACAAAAAATAAATTTATAAAAAAAAAACCTGTTGAAAGGGGTTAACAGATATCCACTCACTCTTGCTTCAATTTGCAGATATACAGATACTCACACAAAACACCGTTCGTTGGTTTACTTTTATTTCAATGAATCAACCAACGCCAACGATCAGAGATGAATTCGCCGCAAAACATAACATAAGAGCGGTTGAGTGTGGAAAATCCAACAAAATCTCTTTGGTATATACCATAAGTGCATTTAATAATAATATTCGCACAAAATTTATAAATACACAAACAAAAATAAGAGTAAAAACACAAAAAGATACACTTAACTCGAAGAAAATGAAAAGGAAAAGTATCGGCGAAATAAAGTATCTGACAAAAAAAAAAAAAAAAAAAACCTGCTTATGCTGCTTCACTTTTATGCTGCGCAACAGCAACATCAACAGCGCAGCTACTCCAAGCTCAAAGCAAAGCTAAAACTATAAGATGCAAAATTGCCAGTGCCAGTGGTGGATAGATAGTTTTTAACTTTTTTTTTTTTTCTTTTATATCTTACCCAGTCCTCCTCTTAGATATTATTACCACTAACACTCACCATTAAAGAAACCACAAAACAGAATTGTGTTGACTTTATAACCGAACGGTTGCATCGCGCTGATAATGTCTTTTGAATTAAAAAAGTTTTAATTTTTCGCGTCCGATTGTTGCAAAAAAAAAAAAATATTATTAGATTTTTGTTTTCGTCTTTCGATTAATTTTGAATTTTTAATAAACTGATTGGATACTCTTATTGATGATGTAAAAGAATTGATTTTTTATGTGTGCCTGACTGTGGATTTAAAAATAAGCTCAATTTGAATTGTTGAGGAATAAGGCTTTAAAGGGACATTTTGTGACAGTAAATTTTAAAAAGGATTAAAGTTTTTCTTAAAGTAAACTAAAGGACTGAAAAAAAAACTTGAGTGCGATGTTTAGTTTTGGCAAAAAAAAAAAGATCATACGCCAGGGTGACCATTAAAAGAATATTGAAATGTGTGAAAGGATCTATACTTTACCTATTCTGGATATTTTAAAATAATTGAACTTTTAAAAAATACTTCAACATTCCTGTTGTTCACCAAATAAGTATAGAATGTATCAAGAAAATATGCTGAGGAGTTAAATAACACATTTTGACACATTTTGGACAAAGGAAGATATTAAGAAGTTTCGATTAACCATATTTTATTTTATTTATGATTAAAAAATAAATAAAATCGTATTGAAAATTGAAGACCTACTAATATAATTAATTTGATTTCTTAGGAACCAATCAGTAGTGTTGAAATTCTTACAAACATTAAAAATTATTGAAAAGAAATTAATTTGCTGTTATAAATATATTTTTGGTCTTTATAACAAGTGTAAATACTAAACTTTTGAAAAAAGTTTCGTGGATATACGTTAATGTTTTTTTTTTCTGAACTTTTGCTTTGCTAGTTATATTTTTCAGCAACAAAAACAAGTGAAAGCGTTGAAACGAGCACATTATGCATGTGGATATTTCCAGTCATGCTTATATTCTTCTTCGCTATTTTCGAAATACATCTAAATTAAGAAATCAATATAGACGTCTAGAGTCCTTGTAAATCTTTTTGAATAAATAAAAACAATGCAAAATATCATTGCAAATCTTGAAAAGCTTATCAGAGACTGAGATACATTTTGTTATTACATTTCACGTTTTTGAAGTGCAAGTGAAAATTTGTTTTAAAACAATTTAAAAAAAAAAAAACACTCATACGCCCTAGTGAACGAGATATTTTATATGCTATATTTTCTATGATGTTTTGAGCCTTACCTTTATGATCGTTGACTTCATCAATCTTAGTCATGAAACATGAAAAACAATGATAGTAGAAAATAATGTTTTTAAACACTAAGATCACCTACCATGCTACCACGATACTGAAGCATTTTATTCAGTTCAGCTTAAAATAAAAAATAAGGCGAAAAAAATTTGACGTCATAATAAGGATATGTTATGACAATAAATCAAACTTAGTTACCATAGTACGATTGGTGAGATATTTTCTTTGATTGAATACCGTTCATCCATTTTTCTGAGAGGACGTTGGATTTTCAGTTATGAAAACTAGGATTTACCCTCAAAATGATTCCATCTTTAAAGTATTGTCATAAATCAAAATTTATATATAATGGGTTTAGCTAAAACAACCGAAATAAATACTATTGAGAATCGACTATTCAAACCTAGGCTTGACTAAACATCGAGCTATGGCCATAACTAAAACAATATTAGCATCGCTAGTCTTCGATATTTAAATGTAAATATTATTTTTCATATTTTCATACAAAATTGTTATAAAATGTTTCAAATTTATAAAATTCTTCAATTACTTCAAAACATTACTTTGTAATTTTTTAAAAATAAATTGTATGCCGATTTTATAGCTGATTTGTTCAAAAAAGGAACGTTCTCTTTTTATTTTTGTGTAATTTGTTCTAAAATATATATTTAATTCAAATTTGTTCAATATCCTTCCGGAAAGTTGAAGGATGAGATATTAGAAATCTAACTAACGAAGAACTCAAGTGACTTGGTTCAATGCTACAAATTCTCTGAATTGATTAGAAAGACTGAAAACCAAAAAGCTCAGAAAAAATAAAACGTTAATTCTAAAAACGTATGTCCATACAGATTTCAGCCATTTCAGGCTGGTTTCTATTATATAAAATTTTGTATACTTCTACTATTACTTCGTTCAATTATTAAGCCTTAAAAAATATCCTCTGTCATTTTTAGTTGATGACAATGACCATATGAAATTTTTTAAATACAAAATGAATCTATTTAAAAAACTTCTCAAATTTACTTCTTCTTCAGAAAATGTCACTTCAAATTTTAGAACTTTACTGTCCCGATAGTTTCTAGTTTTCGGAATGAAACAAATCTAGTGGCGAAAATCGACAAAAACTTCAACGCCCTACTTGTGGGGGGACTCTCTTGGGGTCGTTCCTAACTGCATTTAAAATATACCGTAGAATGCATTGTTTTAATTAAAAAAAATTAATATTATGCTACAGAACACATACACACATCATTTTTATTTAAAAAGTTTCAAGAGTTCAACTCTAATTTTTAATTTGGTTAGTTTTTCCAGCTACAAGAATGAATTATTTAATGTGAATCTAAATCAGATTTAAGTATCTAATTGCTATTTTCTAAATGCATAAAATAACTTTATTAGGACTTATAAATAAATATAAAATATAAAAGAAAGTGTGAAAGATTTACAACCTACACAGTAGTGTGTCTTCACACATATTCTTCTTCAATAAAAGAAATATTTGTTCTTGTTGATTCTCATCATTTGATATACCTTCCCTTAGATTTGTCGTTTGATGTTTAACAAAAATGTTTAACAATTAAATAAACAGTTTACTTTAAGAAAGTTATTTGAAAGTATAGTTATTTCTTAAAAAAAAGTTTATATTAGCTAAAAACACATGCTTTAAAACTTTTATAAAATCCTTTAAGGTCGTTCGAGGCAGAATTAAAGAAGCTTATTCCTTAAATTTCGACTTGAGTTTATTTCAAAAATCCCAAGTGACTTCAAAATAAAACAAAACAGTAATTATTGTTTGTGTCTTCTTTTCTTTAGTTTATTCCGTCAAATAAAAAATTAAGGAAACAAAAATTTTCAAGTGTACCTACCTAATTAAATGAAATCAAACAAAAGTGCAGTTAAAAGTGATCTGGAAAAATAAAATTTAATTACATTAAACCCGACTTAAATTTAGTTCCAATAAATAGTTTGATTTTTTTTTTCAAACTGAAAACCTGTAATTGTGCTTTATACATCGAAAGAATTACCATGATGTCGGCCTTAAAGGCCAACAAAAACAACAAGAACGCCAGCCAAAGTCAAAGTTTGAATGAGTGCAAGCGTCGCCTTCGTCCACCATCATCAGTATCGGTAGCCGCATTGCATTCAATAATTGGATTGCAGCAACAACTTACAAAATCCACATCGACACCACTAGCTACTTCTACTGTTGCTGCTGGAGATTGCCGCAAATTCTGCATTGAGAACCCAACCTACGTGCAACACCAGAGTCATTCTGGGAACAGGTTACGAACAACGACTTCAACACTTACGGTTTACTTGTTGATTTTCATAGTTTTATATGGATGTACTAATTTTGGCGTGCAATGCGGTACGGGGGCGGTCAGACCGGGCACTGGCAATCCATCGCCACGTCTACCGCGCACCAGCGCCAGCCAGCTGAATAATGGAACTGGATATAAATTTGGAACGAAAGCTTCGAATCAAACGAGAAATGGAAATCTACGAACAAGGTGAGTTTTTTTTTTTTTTTTTTTTTTCTAAATTTTGTTTTGTTTGTAAACACCATATTTTAAAAAAAATTTAGAATTTTTTTTTTGATAAACTAAAAGTGAGTAAAAACAAAAAAAAAAACAATCTCACACCACACCGGTTAGGATGTGGAGGCAAAAAAGCCTTTCATTTATAATACTCCATTTGGAATTCTTTTGGATGATTTATGATCGAGCATTTTGTGTGTTCCTCCGACGCGACTGGACTGGTTTTGACTTAATTTTATTTTTGCATAAAAAATCACCCAATTGACGTTAAATTAACTGTCAGATTAGCGGGGGGAATCGACCATCACATTAGTGGAGTTAAGATATGTGATTTGTATTGTTGTTGGTTGTTGCAAACACGTAATATTTGGCCGAGGCCTGTTTTCGTTTCTTTTTTTGTTGTTGTTTTTTTTTTTTTTTAGTGAGAATTGTGCCAAAAAAAATGTTGTTAATTGTTTGTAAATTTAATGTGGGAAATAATTATACAAGCGTTCCGTGTAACCAATTTGGGCACGAGACCATCATTGAAATGCTAGATTTTTTTTCTGGTATTGTATTGTGGAAGTAGTATTTCTTTGAATCAAAATAATCAAGACTTGGTATAGGCAAGAGCATAGGCTCAAGGTTCAAGCTTGGGCAGCATTGAAATTTGCATAATTTATCGACTGGAAAATTGAAGCAGAAATTATACAAAGTTAACGGTATGCTGCGGATGATTTTTTTTTACTTCAAAAATAGATTGTTTTTCAAAAAATGATTTGTTGTGAGAATTTTAAAATTTTTAAGATGTAATCTGTGATTTTTCTTTTCATTTATGAAAATTTGTAAATGAAAACATAACCTGATTATGCTCAAGAAAATTATGTGATAATTAATAATTTGCAATAAATTTGCATATTTATGTGACTTTGAATTGGCAGAGCCTTTCTTTGTTCATAAGCCGGGTTGTAAATTAAATAATTTATAATGGAGGCGTATTTTTGTTAATGAAGATGGTTGCAGAAACCATTAATAAATATTTGTTTCAAATACCTATGTAATTTTCTTGATCTGGAAAACTCCTTAGAAAACCTCATTCGTTCTGTTACCCTAGCTTTACGATGCAATTCTAAAGGAATGACTAAAGTTATTAAAACTTTAAAAAGTTTTTTTTACTATAAAACTTAAAAGGTTTCTTTTATTTATAACTAGGGGTAACAAGGGATGTAAAAGGTTGATTAAGTTTGTGTTTTTTCAAGTTACGAAGAGTTATCTGCCAGACGATATCCTAGACGAACACAAAGTGACCAGACTCCAGACTTTATACCACCTAGGCATGTTGCTCTTTTGTCAAGGAGTTGGCTCAGCTAGCGGGTTCTCCAAGAACGGATGCCCACCACCTTTACAAAGTGTATGGTTCTCAGACGGGCCTCTGCCAATCCTCCAATTAACAACAGTCTAATTCCTTGTGTTCATATCTCTTAAGGAAGTGGCCCATGCTTATTTTCCAATACCAGAAGGCTATACATGACCAGTTTTTGCAAAGTAATTCGTTTGTTAAAAATTTGTTGTAGGTAGGCCACATCTTCCGAAACATGACCCAATTAGTCAGTAAAATTGCAAATTACGGATTTAAAAATTCCGCCCCTAGCGGAATGTTTACCACTTCGGCGTTAAAGACTGATGCTTGATTGGCCAGTTCATGAGTTCGCTCATTTTCCTGAAAGCTACTGTGTCTTTTAACTCAGAGTAGATTGAATTTCAGGTTGAATGCAAGACCACAAACCTCATTTTGGGATTGTTTGACTTATTTGGAGGACGTGGAGGCCGAATTAAATTATTTTATTTTAACCACTTTTAAACTGAAATTCCGTGAACCTTTTTATAGCCCCTGGACTTAGAGAATTGCGTTCAAGCAGGCACTTAGCTTGATGTTTAACCCCTTTTGGAAGACGTTTCAAACAAGTCCAATTTTAAAAAAACAATGGGATTAAGTTCATTCCATAAAAAGAACAAAGTTGACCTCTTGGGATTGAGTTCTTTTGAAAGGGAATTTTAAGTTGATTCTACAGTTGGGAAATATTTCATTTAAATGAATAAATTAGTGAACAAGGTCAAAAATTTAGTGGACGAAAGTTCATTTTGGGTTAAATCGCTAAGGATCCAGTTAGTTTGAGAACTGTGCATTTCGTGCTCTCATCCTAATTTTAATTTTAAGAAATATTAAACTCTTATTCACTAAACTGCGGAACCAAGATAAAGGGTATATTTGTGTATACAGGACTTGAACTGTCTGAAAAAAGATGCTGCTTGAAATCAAATGCTTTCCATGTTCAGTTTGAGTATCTGACTATACAAGTGTGTACCTTTTTTAATTGAAGAATTTCTAAGTAATTTCAACCATACTTTTGGCAGTATATCGCACTTTCAGTTAAATTGTAACTTTCTCAAAAGTAAGAAAATATAAAGATACGCGTATATGTGAAAGAAACATTAATTAGGCAAAAAAAAATTATATTTAGACCACCCTGCAGCAGAAGTAGGTAGGTACCCACTTACACTTTAAATTTAGTGAAAGGTGTAATTGTGGTTATTCTTTCGTTTTTTGTTTTCTTATACTTTTTTAAAGTATTTTGCGAAAATTATTATTTTGATTGCGGTAATAAAAAAAAAAATTAAGAATTCAAGAAATAAAAAGGTTGTAATTATTTACCGGTAGCTTTACGAAGATTAAGTTGTTGAATAAATGAATTGTTATAAAGATGTTAACTACTTTAGTTAGCGTGTCAACTATACACTCACACACATGCTTTCACAACGAGATGTTTTATTTCTAATTTAATAAAAGTTATCTTTTTTAAGTCGTATTGAACCAATGGATTTAGCAGGTTTTTCCTTTTAAATAGTGGAATCCCGTACGTAACAGTAGAGTCACAAAAAGTATTTAAGCGTCCCTGTACACTTAATCATCGTGAATAGTTTTAGCTACTTAAAAGTAAAGCCGAAATTGATCACCGGCAATAGTAGACTTATACAATAAGTCATCTCAAATTCAAAATGTACGTTTAGGTACCGTTAAATGGGCGCATCATTTGCACTAACGAACAGGAACACTCATTTTGATAATGAAATCTTATCATTTGGACGTGCTGTGCAATCGTGTAACTTGCCATGGCTTTCTGGCATGATACAACTACTAGAGATAACGCCTTCCAATTTTCATTTTTTATTTGTTCTGCGCATCTCGTCATAAGAACACCTGCCTTCTCGTTTCCGCCTTCCCGTTTAACTTTTTTGTTTCGCTCTACCCTATGCGCTCTACGTCATAAGAACACCCGGGAGTTTGACAATAGTTTGACGTTTTGTTTGGCACCATGCGCAATGCCATATCTTTATTAGTTGTATCATGGCTTTCTGGCATCAGCTACTGAATAATAAACAACAGATTTGACAGATGACACCAAAACAACATGGCCTTTATAGGATGCAATATTCTAATTCTACACGTCAATTGAAAGCCCCTTTAGAATAAATTTTTGAATGCAAATAAAAAATATCGTTTCTATCATTTTCTATAATATATAGTCTGCAATATAATTATCATTGAGAACTATGGCAAATAAAATTTTTCTGAGAAGTTCAATCCAATTTTATTGATTTATTGTTATGTTATTTTAATTGACCTCGGTAGAATTTTTTTTTTTTTGTTGCTTTAAAAATTCAAATTTTTTTATATAAGGCAGAGAAAACTTGATATTAATAACCGTGTTAAAATTTTATTTAATAAACCACACATTGTGCGACTTGATTTTACAAAAACAATAAAGTTTATTTATGTGATGATGATGTCTATATTTCGTTTTTAAATATTTAAATCATTGAAGAAAACAACAGCACCAACAAAAATTAATATGTTTTTTTTTTTTTTTAATGAAAACAATAATAAAATGCAACCTTTATCGTTGTCCATTTGATTACCCAATACAATAAATTTATACTTTGACTTAACCTCAGCATGAACACAAATCCGAACCGGGTATCTCATACGATTATCATCTTAATAGAAAATAATCTTACCAAACAGCATTCTCATTATAACTTCCACATTAAGTAAAATGCCAGGTTGCCAGTGTCAGAGTGCCAGTGCCAGTTCCAGCTACCACAACTTTTATTGGTATTGCGCAAATCTCTTACATATTATAGAAAGAAACTTTTAATAGTCAACATAAAAAAAAAAATCAATCCCCCATGGCTTCTGTCAAAATTTATCAAATCAAAAAATTAAACAAATCACTTCGCTTTTCAATATCATTATCACGACCACGTTATGCCACTTTCTTTGGGCTTAGCACAAATTAACAGCGACGCCGCAAATTAATTATCCAAATTAATCATCAAAAACCGTACATATATACCCAACTTGATATGGCCCACCCATAGTTAAGCCCTTTTACAACACCCAAAATGCAAGAGAATACATAAATAATTATAAATGATTGCCCACCAAAAAGATACAATTTTTATTTTGCTCCAATAAAAATGAAAGAAGGCCATAAATCGGCCAAAAGAAATAAAAAGATGACAATCTTCGATCATTTACGCATAACTGGTGGCCAGGCCAGCGCTGCTGGTGGCGGGATAAAACATAATTCAATTTCCTCTTTTCTTTTAACTCTCACAAAACATTTCGTTCTGTTGATTATTATTCAACACAACCACAAGTCGAAATGCTTCAAAAAATTCATTCAAAAATTAAACTGACACTCTTGCGCAACTGCACTACATACCATAATAATTTCCAGTATACACTTTAATTGTTATAATTTATTATTTAATAAGTTAATTACTCGTGTTACTGTACATTCCATTATAATATCGATTTTTTGATTTATTAAAAAACCAAACATTATTATTTTATTCAGTTTGTGAATGTGTACACGACTTAAAGTTTTGGTTGGTTACTTTCGCTTAAGTGGCATGTTACACTTATTATTTATTCGGTTGCAGTTTATTTTAAAGAAATATATATATTGACACAAATTTCATCAAATTGAAGTGTAGCACTTGACTAGACTATTACACTTGTATCACACTAACCTCAAGACATAAGACTTCAAGTCAAGGTTAACAAATCAATCTTTCGATGAAAGAGATGATGGCTACTTCACGAAGTTAAAAGTGCTTTTTTTTGAATTTTAAATCGTTGAATATAAAATAAAAATTTTTATATGAAGACCTCTTAAATAGGTGATAAACGGTTACTGTGCCATTTATTTAATTACAGTCCTCTCTCACTGTATAAGCAATGTTGAAATAAAGATTAATAAATTGAGGCCAGGAAGGGAACTTTTTTATAGTTTCGCTTTGAGAGTGTATTGACCCAACGGAATGCTGCAACCTGTCAAAGTTATAAAAATAAAGTTTGTAGTAAAATTCGTTGACGGTGTGATTTTATGAACAGAAAATGTGTGATTCCATCTTCACTTGAGACTTGAGTGATCGAATTGCTGGACTTTTGCAATGTGTTTGAACTTATGGTTTTGTTTGCCATTTGAAAGACCTTTTTCTATTTTGAAATTGACATTTATCGCTTTCAACTCTTGCTTTAATATTTCGTATTTCGAAATAGTAAAAAAAAAAAAATTACTCATCAGTACTTTGACTTACAACACTCTCAACCATGACTATAATGTGCATTAAACTCTGCAGGAATGGAAAGAACCTATAATTTACAGCAAAATCAAACACAGCTGGAATAGATACATTTTCTGGACAAGTTTTTGCTCTAAGAAGATTTGTCATTTCCCCGCGCAAAACAAAAACGTTGGTGGAATCTTAGATTGAACCTAGAACTTTCAACGTATAGCATTCCGAAACACTAACCATATGCAACGGGCACTACATAAGAAGAGTACATACTAGGTAGTGAAAGTGGAGTTGCCATTCTTTAAAATGACGTCTGAAAGTCTTAATTTTAGAAAAAAAGTTTTGAAAATATTCACAAAATTAGCAAAATAAGAACTGCTCGCAAAAGGAAATTGTAATAAGCCTGGAAGGGTAGCCACATTGACTGTCAAGCAGAAGGGATAAGAAGAATCGGCAAAGAACCACGCCCTATCTGTCAAGCATAGCCGTGCAATAAAGAGTGTGACTCCACTTTTCAAATAACCTAAAGATTTTCCGTCGTTGAAACATGGCTTAAAACGATTTCCAGAATAGTTCATTCTTTTCGATTCCCACATTTCGCAAGACATTTTAAGGCTCCAACAAAAGATTTGCAGATGAATCTGCTCTGGATTTGGAGCAATAACTTTTTCGATGAAGTCATTAATAATTCCCAATCTTTCAGACCAATTGTAACTGTGAATGCTTTCGAGTGACTGGGCTAGTGAGGTTATGCTTTTTGCATCATCCAATCCAACTCATAATAAATTCACTATAGTACTTTTATGTCAATTTGACAACTTGTATTTGTGCAAATCAGGAAAGTTAGCTAAAATCGAGGTGTCAGAATAAAGTTAAATAAAACAAAGTTTTTAAAGACCCTTTGACCCTATTAAAACTAAGTATAAAATCAAAAAATAAATTAATATGCTTTCCTTATCCTTTCATATCTCATAAGAAGGTTCTTCAAGGTAGGCGGTCCTCGTCTCAATGTCAAAATCTAAATGAACGTAATTGATGTACTCCTTTTTAATGTATCATTCATTGTAAAGGTCATGGATTTATTGACTGTCCCAGTCCTGTGTGTGTCCGAAATAAAGTCAACCTGATTTTTTAACAACATATTTTTTTTTGCCGTTTCTTTTCGACCCAAAAACCTAAGGTTACACCATCTCTCACCACAATCAGACATCAATTATTCCGAAAGTGCATTCAAAAACAAGTTGTGCCTCAGACGCAGCCACAACTATAGTACAAACACATACTCTCTTTATTCAGCGTTATAAAGGTGCTGCTGATGTTAGTGTTATGCTCAAGCTCAACTTAGCTCAAAAACAATTGACCTTCGAATAAGGAAAACAAAAACGTTCACAAAAAAAAAAAAAACCGAACAGGTTACAATCATGATGATACTGCATCTTTTCAATGTTTTTACTTCTAGCAACCTCAAACAAAATAAAGGTTCAGTAAAAAAAAGAGTAACCCGTTGTTAATTCTCCAATCGTAGTATACACCAAATACCACCCCGGACGTCAAGCGCTAGTGTCGCGAAAAAGATAAATGTTTGTACGTCATACATACACACAGAAAACGACAAATGAAGTGCTTGTTTTACCTCCAAACTTTGCGCCGTTTTTACGTTCGGTTTACGGCCCGATGCACTTACCAATAAACCATCAAATCGCAGAGTACGCGGATTTTTTTTTTGATTCAAAAGATACCGCCAGGTTGAGAGATGTACGGGCTTGAGAAGAGACATGACGCGACAACGACAATGCGACACGGACATCGCTGCGTTGTCGTCGTCTTTAGTCGAATGTGGTCGACAGGTAATACAGGAAATTTTCGCAGACACTTTGCTTCCTTTTTATGGTCAGTTATTGTGTTTTTTTGTTGTTGTGATTTTGTCTCTTCTGCTGATTTCTGTTTTTGTTTTAACATGCGGCTGAGTGGAGAATTTGGTAATAACCACAGAAATGCAAAAGTACAACAATCTTTACGAACCGAACATCAAACAGACAACATTTCGAATTTGTACAAAATCAGATGAATTTCGTCTATTAAATTGTTCCCGAATCTTATGAACTGTTCAAAAGTTATATAAACCTCATGATACGAGTATATCTAAAGATTTTATCGGTCAAAAAATAACGGTACAGGAATCACCTCCAACTCCCAATACCCTAACAGATTGTCTCCATTGGACAGAACACTCTTGCAGTGGCTGTTTTCCAGTCAACTTTCAAAAAACTGTCAGTGTTTTTAGGGTGGGTACTTTTCTGTCATGTGTCATCATTTGAAAATATGTGTTTGAATATTAATCAACGTTCAGCATTTCGGTCTTCAAATGGTTTGAGTTTTTCAAGGGACAACATAAGAGTCAACAATCAATAAATATAATTCCAAATAGCCAAAAATACGCAAACCTGACTTTTTGACACATCAACTTTATTTTTCTTTATATAAGGCGGTTTTCGAGTTCGAGTGTATCGAGCTATGTAGCTCTGAACGTTCTCTGAACCAATTTTGATCTGAACTCTTTATGAACTATTTATGACACGAATGCACTTAGCTGTAATTTCTTTTTCTCATGCCATTTGAAAAACCTGAATTTTTTTTTAACATTACATGCCTTCGTCAGCCATTTTAATATTTTTATTTCCAGCCGCCGCTAAGAACTTCTTTTTATCAATTGAATTGGTCTGGAAGCGGCTCACTTTTGACGTTTATAATTGTGTTTAGGTTTTACTGCTCCATCTATTTACTTGGAACTCGTAAAGCTCAAACCGAAGGAGAAAATAAATACGAATTCTATGCTCTGAACTTGCAAAAACGAAACCATTTTTTTTACAACTCAGGCTCTTCTGTAAACTAAAAAAGAAAAAGGCTTTAGATTACAATAAAATATTTTTTGATTTTTTATTGTCGATCAAAATAATTCTGAGTTTCTTTTCACGGAGAAAACTAAACAAACAGACATTGTTGTTTATAAAAGTCTTCCTGTCGGAAGATGCTATAATTTTTGTAAATGGCGACAAATGTCAAAAAAAAGAATTTTATATAAACATCCGCGCTTTTATTGTTGACTTCACAAATGTCAAATTGGAACTGACATATACCGCCATTTGCTTTCTAAACAATCAATTTTATTTTTCAACCAACTCGTGAAATTCTCCTTCACTACATTCAAGCTATACTTTATTAGCAAGTTCAATATGATCTCGATTTCGATATTAATGCAAAAAATCAATAAACTGTGTGTATGTGTGTGTGCGCGGTGGATACTGAGTTATGCAAATAGCTTGACTTTAACTGATCGCTCTGATCGCATTTGACCCGTGGGCCAGGCCCAAAAATATGTCCTCACTTTTGGAGTGGCAACGAACGAACAAGCAAGCGAACGATTGAACAGCCCGGAAACTATATAAATTGGCAACTTGAAGGCAGCTATGTTTTTCTGGTGGGAATGAAAAAAGTTGAATATTGCTAATTTATCACTGCGGTACGGTTCACCATTGGGTATGGTGAAGTGGCCACATTTGGGGCGAGTGCAGACATTCCTCATCTTGTTAGGTAAACCTTTCCAAAAAATAAGAAAACATATTTTTTTTATCACATGTGCTCGCGGTGCATGTGGCAAGTTCACTTTCTTTATTAAGGTGCAGCAGCACCTACTTATGTACTTAAGTTTAACCGGTGCGTCACGTCGTCCGTCGCCGCTGCTGCCATCGCCACCACCACGCATGCGGTAATGAAGACCATTTTAAGAGTATTATTGTATCTGATCGGCAGAGGTCAGTTCGGAACGCGACGTAATAGCTCTTAATTGCTGTCGAAAACAAAACTTGAAGATTTTTGCAACTGTTTTTGTTTTTATTTTTTTATTTTTTTCGGTATTTTGTTTTATCTCACATTGGAATCGTGCATGATCAGTGTTTTAATTTTGTTTTCTTTATTTTGAATTCGCATGGAAGTGAATGCAAGGAATTGCAATCAAAACATGATTGAAGATGGAAAGATAACGTTATCAGATCATGTAATTTGGTATAACAGTTTTGTCTTGAATTTCTCGCTGAGAAATAAATAATTAATAATGATAGCGATTTATAAAAATACATAATTTACACAATAGGTCTAAACTATAATGAATTTGAATAGCTGATAGCTAAGCTAGCGTGTTTAAATCAGAAACAGTAAATTGATTTTAACAGTAAAGGAAAGAACAAAAAAGAAAATAATGACTGCCGGAGGCGGTAATTTTGTTTTCTTAATGGCATAACATAACTGTTAAGACGTAGAGCTCGGAGCCAAAAAGTCTCTGAATGGCATTTTTTTTAGGTAACTGGTAGTTGTGTAGATGTTTCATCCATGGTCAGTCACGAAGAAGTTAGGACAGGCGCCCAAAGGTGCTAGTAAGCTTGTTAAATAAAAATTAAATCATATCTCAAAAAAACTTGCTCCGATTTTCCTGAATACAAATATTTCACTCTGGATGCATTCATTACTTTTTCCACGAGTGAACAATGTCAAAGAATTAATTTTACTGCCTTGGCACACTGGTGCAGCTGTAGCTGCAGCTGAAGTTAAGTTTACTTGAACTTCAACTACTTTTTGTACTAAAACGACATACATTTTACTTTGACAGCGCTACGGACTGCAGCTGCAGCTACACCAGAACTATTATAAATTTAAATGAGTCAACGAAGCCTTCTGTCAGATAAGAAATAGAAATGACTATTGGAGACAAAACGTTGTGGTGGACAAAATTTGAAGCCTAAATATGTGTATTTTCAGATCATGTCACATAGCAGGTGGCGCTGCAGTGGCAAGAGTTTCAAGCCTTACTGCATATTTGGCCTTATTTATCCTAGCCACCCATCAGTCATTCTAAGTTTACCAGTGTCCAATACACAAGAATTTTTGTGTTCTCGTAAAGAAAACAATGACTAGACCGATTGAAAGCAAGGTCAGCCTGGTGACCGTAATAGGCTTAATTTTTTGTATGCAATCAAAACCAAAAGAAAATCTTTTGTACGTTCTGCGTTGTATGGTTTGATGTAGTGATCAACATATCCTATGCGTTAAATAGTTAAACAATTTTGACTGCGCCCCCTGTGTAAGTATCCTAATAGATCCGTGACTGACTATATGGACCTTACAAAATATAAAAACTAAATAAAAATTTAATTCTTTTTTGTTTTGAATTGAGTTTTAACAAAAAACGGTCAGCATTAAGATATTACAGTTTGAAAAAGGTCAACGACTTGATAATTTGATATTTGTGGCGGAGGAATGAACTCTTTGAAGTCTTAAAACTAGAACAGTAATTATAAGATAATATTTTGCTTAGAATTCACTTGGGCCTTATTTGGCATTGTTTCAAGAAGAAAATTGGAAAAACCTTGCCTAGTTTATCACGATTTGTGTTTTATTTTTTTAATCTTCTTAACTTTTACTTATTGGTTGGATCGGTCTATATATGGAATATTTCACCTTTTGGTGGACGATGGGTCTTTACTTTTGTTATGCATTTTTAAGACCAAAGGCTTTTCATTCCTTAGCTTACGACAAGAACAATACATCACGTTCACGATTCATCATTGTTCACGAAATTGTTCTTCAAAAGATGAGCACATGAAAGCATTGTGTTTACAATTTTTTTCTCCTGAATCTCCTGCTTCTTTTAAATGCCAAACCTCAAGGTGGCTTCATATGTATAAGTATCTTTTTACTCAAACAAATATGGTCGTACGAAGTGTTGTGCCTATTGAAAAATACTTGTAATGTATGCAAAACCAAACCGCACATTATTCTTCAAATACGAGTACAACAAACAAAACCCAATTCGAATGGCTGTTTTGATGCCAAAGCCTAAACAAAAAGGCTTAGAGATACAAAAAAGAAACAATTTTAAAATGGATGTTAGTGAAGGGGAAAGTCCAGCTACTCGTAGCTAGCGAGCGCGACTCTTATGCACATTTTGATTTCCAGATATAATTTAATTTATGAGTAGGTACGCTATATCAGATGATGGTGGTCCATTATGCCTCACTACATACATTCCAAAGTAACAGAAACAACTTGTAATGGATTTTAATAATGAATCCGTTTAATAAAACTAAAAAATGGACAAAACTGCAACAACAAAAGCTTCATAACTTCGTCGTCGTCATCGTCGTCGATCCAATTTCAAACTAATTATTTATACTTTTTAAGGCTCTGGTTTTCTTTTGTTGGATATACTTTAGCTTACAGTTTAGATACAAAAAAAAAGATATCGAGTTAAAAATATCTTTATATGAAAGTAACCAAATCACTGGTTATTTTTACATTTGTTTCTTAATTGAACTGAGTTAAGCTTGGCTACCATGTATGTATGTTGAAAAAAAGAAACCGACAATGTTAATGACTCCATCAAACCATTTCTTAGTTAATTTTAGGTATATTAAGGAACTACTTGTACAACGGCGGCTACAAATAAATTTGCGCACATTTTTATTTTTTAATAATAGTGATTGGAATTTTCATAGTAATAATAAATATATGGAAAGAATCCAACAGCGTGAAAGTAATTAGGTAAGTGAATCAGTCAGTGAATGAAAAGAAATTGGAGTGCATTAAGCAATTTATTGCATGTTACTACGACACACACTGATAAGCTTTTACTTGAAGTATTTCCAATCGTTCGTTGTTATACTACTCGTACAGAAGTATTTAAGCAATTTAATTACACATAATGTTTATGTGCTGATTTGTTATATATTTTTTAATTGTTTTAAATATTTTTTTTTATCGTTTCCAAACTACATATGAGCAATTTTATGGTGCAACTATGTAAATGCATGTGTTTAATTTTGTATCATGAAGCTTTTATTATTCAAAATTACTAGGGATATCAATGTAAATTGGACATTTAATATTAAGCTTTTGCTTTAATTTGTTAAATTTGATAAAATATAATCTTTTTGATCATAGAAATTGACAATTGACGTTTGGTCATCAGTCAAAAAGTAAATCTAGTACAATTTGTATGCAAGCTTAAAGTAAAACACTTTTTCTGTTATATATTTTAAAACTGTATCAGTTCGCCTCAAGCAAAATTTTTTATGATAGTTTCTGATGAATGCAGAATATTTATTTATCGTTGTTGAGGTGTTCGAACTTCATTTGATTTTTATCTTGTGTTATACCTAATTATAAAGCCCTTATACCACAGTCACAATAACTTTATTTAAATGATCTGTCAAATATCATACCTTGATCCCTGATCGTCTTAGCGTATCATAATATTAATCAAACTCATTTGCTGTGTTAAATAATTTGAGAAGTCATACCTATAGAAAACATTTCTAGGATATATTCGTGAGACATGTCATTAGCATCCCTTAAAATTGGAAAGTTTACGACACACTTTCGTGAACGCACTTCCAAAACTTTCGTAATCCACTTGTTCACGGAAGTGAAAAAATGTTTAACTCCCAGAACGGCCAGGAAAAGAAACCATAGATCACTGTCCTGGCCTGTATCAACGCAACTTTAATTTCACCATAGCCGCTTAAGACACTTATACTACACAAATTCGATTCTTCGTAAACAACTTTTCCTAACAAACTTTGGTAGCCTGCTTAGGATCTTGGAAGCTATCTGTGTATAACATATAAAGTTTAGGATGTTTTCCAATGTAGGAGATGCTGGGATGTCTAGTACTACCATAACGTACCTATTGTAGGTTCATACCACAAATTATCTTGTTCACAGCTTATCTCTATTTCTCTTTTAGTTGAGGCTATAACTCCTCTTCAAGATTTGTTAAATCCCGAAGTAATGGCATTAAAATTGAAAATTCAATTCGCGAATCACTTTGTACAAAGGTAACACGAATTCCATTCTAATTAAGCAAGCTTATTTTTAGCTTGGAGATCCTCATATTTCTTTCATATGAAACTTCTATCTACTGTCAGTTAGAGAAAAAAATTTATAGGATGACAGACTGTTATCAAATTGTCAACACTTTTTCTAAGCCGCGCACTGAGAAAAATAGGTTTTTGTTTGACAGTTTGGTAATAATCTGTGAGACTAGTTCCTTAGTTCCTTTCCCGTATTGTGTACTTCTAAAAATATGTAGTTGTAGGTATCCATATGTCAATGGGACCAAAAAGCATACAGAATCATTTACATATATTGAAAGAACTTAAAACGATTGTAAAGGAATTTATTTTGAGTCAAATGTCAAATTAGAAAGGAAACAGAAAAGAAAATTCTTGACAATTGCTCATTGCATTTATATTGAGGGTCTTGCACACTAGCTAATAATTTAATATGACTTGTAGCAGCAAAAGTATAAATGATCATTCTATCCAAGTGGCAAATTTGTCTGTTCAAATGACATGCCGTTAGATTAAAAAAGCAGCTATCCAAGATAAACATACTTCTAATTGTGTAAGATGAGTTATGTGTGATGTACTTCCAAGTTCTGTTGCCAAGTTTCTATACTATACATTGAACATTTCGTATTGTACAGAATAAAGATGAAGTATTTTAATTTTTAATTGAAGCCTGGATTTTTTTCTAAAACATTGTTTCCCACGAACTTAAAATTGGAATCAATGAATGTATAACAAAACCACCTGGATATATATAAAAAAATCATAAAAATGCCAATTATTAAAAATGTCGCACTTAATCACCATGGCACCTCCATTAAAAAAACGCATTCAGTATCAGCTGCTGCCTATTGAAAGTAAAATTAAAACCCCCAGCATCCGTTTCAGAAAAAATGAATCTACAAACAACTTTGCGCCCCATTGTTGAAAAGAAAGTGCAAAACCTGATAGCCTATTAGTCGCACGAAAACCATTTTCCATAGTCTGGTGCATGATGCACACCTTCGGTCTTCGGGTGCACTGCACTTCACTTAACCACACTACTCCATCTATCGCCGCACACAATAGAAAATAGGATCAACTTTAAAGCCGTATACTCAGACTCACATTACCCATATTTAATTTTGTTCAAACAATTTGTTCGTAGACACTTTCAAAGGCACATTCATCGAAAAAGGCAGGCAGTTTCGCAGTTGTGGCGGCACAACAGAAGTATGCATTAAACGACGCACGACGGCGACGCTGAAACAGGCTTTTTGTATCTAGATTCATGATGGTGCACTTGGGCATCTATGACTTGACTATGGTAGATAATTTTCTCGATTTTGCGTTTTTGTTGTTGTTGTTGTTGCTCTCTTTTACCATATAACTTCTGATGCCGTCCGTGTGGTGAGAAAGAAAAACAAAAATGAAATAATTCCAATCAAACACTCCGAGTGCAGATCGTATTTCTTAAATCTCTTCAAAGCCCAAAGATAGAAACAGAAAGATACTATTTGGATCAGAGCAGAGTTGCTGCTGCACTGCACCAGCACCATACTATTACTTGAATTAATGTCTCGGACACACAAATGAACGGGCAGCAAACAGAAGTGGTAGATGATGGAGCTGCTTGTAATTGATCTCGTAAATAGTTAGTCGGTTGAAATCGGTTATACTTTTAAACACTTATGACAGTTTCAAGTCGGCGGACTTTTGGACTCCGCATATAGAATTGCTTTACACAAAATCTAAAAATCAAAAAAAAAATAAATCCAAGAAAAAATAACAAGTACCTACTCGTATGAGTAGAAACAACCAGCTTTGGAATCAAATAATTGCGCAATATTAGATCAAATGGACTCAGCGGCAGCTTTAATGGGGTTATGGTGATGTATTTTTTATTTTTATTTTTTTCTATTTTATTTGGTGCAACCAGAGCATAAGTTGAGTAATTTTCTTTACGAATATTATAATTGACACATAAAAACGACCGACCAGCGTTGTTCATTCTGAAAAATCCAATCAAAGCTGGAATATAAGAGCGTTTTTAATTTATATATATTTTTTTGTTTAATTAAATTATGAACGAGAAATGTTTTTTTTCAATCTTTTTTTTTAAGGCAGGCTTAGTGTCTTAGAAGTCAGGTCTTAAAGATTGGCACTTGTTTAATGAATAAATGCTGACAGGTAGTAGTCATAAGTCTTTCAATAGACTGTGGTGTCAGATTTCCGTTCTACAGTGTAAAGCACACCGAAAATGTGGCCAAGCCTTTGTATACCTACTTGGAATTAAAAGAGTCAGTTACAGTTATAAGCTTCTGTTATTTAATCAAGGAAAATCAAAACATTTAACAAAAACGTGACGTGGAACACGATGCGAAAGGCTGGTGCATTTTGTATGATCTCTTATGACGATCCCATTAATCTGGAATTTTTAACTATATTTACAAGGATACTTTTGACATGTGCTTACCTGAATATTTTAAAATGATCGAGGTAATCGTTTTTGTTCTTACTGTAATCCAATTTCCATGAATTATTAAATTGTCAAATTGTAAATCTTTCTCATTCTCTTTTGCAAACAAAAACCATAAAAAACTTCTACTTCTATATCAGTGTGCATGGTGCTTTAAATGGCATTTTGTTACTTTTTCTTCGGAAACTGCGAGGCACTACATCTTTGGATGTGGTCATTGGTCAGAGAGTAGTTATTGTAGTAGAGTGGTTTTTCGAAACAAATGACCTCCATTCATTTTTTGGTCAAACTGTGGAAAGTGCAGTGGTTTGACAGTTCATATCAAATTCCATTTTTATTTCGGTACATATTCCATACAATTTTAACATGAGCATCAAGTGCACCGCATAAAACAGCGTTCACACGTAAGCAAGACAATGGGACAATACTCAATTGTCTTGTCCGAGCTTCTTGAACGGGGTTGGGCAGGCAATGCCAGCCAGTCGATATTGTCCTCAGAGATATCTCGGCAGGCTAGCTCGGAGGACAATATAATGAAAATGGTCTTGTCCTAAAAACAGTTGTTCACATATGGAACAATGTTTGTCTTGTCTCATTGTCTTGTGTCCCATGTGAACCCCGCTTAAAGGTCTATCTAATAAAGATACCACCAAACCTGACAGTAGTGCATGTAAAATAAAACTGTCCATCTTGTTTCTAAAATGAATGATTTTCAATGTAGACCGGGTGTTAGTCTACATTAAAAAAATAGGTGTATCTCTGTTCTGTCTAATAAACTGTCCAATTGAGACAACCTCAACTATTCAACATTTTTGCAAGAGATCTGTCATTAAAGAAAAGTTGCCCTCTCTTTAAAAATCACCAACAGTTTTTGACAGACTGGAAATAGAAACTGAGAATGTATTATCTGCGATGAGACACCATGTTATATGATCATTTCAATCTATTAAAAATATTTTTTTTAAAGTTTTTATTCAATCCTGTTTAAAACTTATTTCAACAATATGTTTTTTGAGTAAATGTCATTTTTGGCTGTCAACAGCAATACAATATGTCAAATTAAATCTGCATAAGTTAGACGTTTGAGCGATTCTATATGAAATAGTCATGCTCCACGTAACTTAAAGATAGTCAAATGTGTCCATTATATTCAATGCTACGATTGTATGTAGTCTTTCAATTATCATGCAATTTTAACAGCGGTACATTGATTGCAAATTGTGCCACTAAAGTAAGGTGGTCTAAACGCGTTCTCAAGCAATTTTAAGGATGCAATTAGCAGTTTTATTTGCTTGCCAATTGTAATGGTAAATGCACTTTACAATATTTCAAGCAAACCAATTCGATGTGGATAAAGTCAAAAACGTTTGGACGGCTTCCCATTCGGATATTAATAAGGCACCGTTTAAAGGTGCTTGTCAGCTCCAATTAGTATGTATGTAAATTAGAATTTCCACGCACTTTTCAATATTTTGAAGTTAGCAGTTCATGTTTTGAAAGCAAGCAGAACTTGAAAGTTTGAATATTTTTGACACATAAATATTTAATTTAAAACGGAACAAATAAATGCAACCATTCCTTTTTCAATGTCAAGACAACTTTTACTAAACTCGTTAAAAAATATGAATTTTTTTTTTGAATTTCGAGAGCAAGGTCTTGTTTCTCATTTAATATATGAATGCAAAGTCATCCTAAATAGATCACCTCTTTAATATCATGCCAGCCACAAAATGTCATAATCACATATTTAATTTTCTCAAAAACCTGCAAAGATCAATCAAATATTAAAACAACACCAACGCAACATTTTTAAACAATCATAACGCGCTACTTCACCTCTGGGGTTTGATTTTTAAATATCACCTCTAGTGACTTAACATGTGTTTATAGCCTAAAGCTGATTTTACTCAAAAAAAAAAAAAAAAAAAAACACTTCTCCTTTAAGTAAACAATCACTGTCGATCACAAAGTGGATCATGAAAATAAAGCAATTGATCATACAGCACCAAAAAAAAATCACTTTGAATTTGGACAGAAACAAATGCAAAGTATAAAAATAAATCATGCTTGCCGTAAATTAATTTGAGCGATTGTAAATTTTTGTTTTTTCACATCAAACACATCCTCCTAAGAAATTATTATTTATTAAACTTTCTCATTTTGTATTCTTTGTATGTATATCATAAAAAAGTATCTAAGCGTCATAAAAAAGCAATAAAACAGACTATAATATTAACATTATTATGCGTTAGCGATTTTTAAAAAGAGAATTTGATTCAAAAACTGTGGACTTTCGATTTATTTGAACGCGCTAACAATCAAACTTAACATATTTTAGCATAATTTGAAGAATTAATTTTCTATCTTAAAATTATGCATATATATATATGCACTTTTTCTAAATTTATATTTTTTTCAATTATGATTTATGCAATTGGATAATAAGATGAAGATTAATGCAATAAATGGCAGATTTTAGGGAGAAGATTACACATGTCAGATATTTTATTTGAGTGGGTGGGCTTATTTATATTATTCACTCAGAATTCCTTCTGAAACATTTCACTTTATTAATCAATGTTTGAATTCATTTGAATTTAAAAATGAGCTTAGAGGTTTACATAACTTAATTGTTCATAGAAACAATTTCTGCATAAATTGTTTCACCAATTTTATAAAAAAGACCATTCGTATGTATGTGTGTTTTTGAAGTTGTGCTTCATTAAGCGCTTTGGAGGTAATATTCCAATATTCTAATTACAGTGACACATGACACATTACCGTTTATTTCATCTATACTCGAGTAACTTCTACTACTTGAACGAGACTCGATCACTTGATTCAACAGTAGTTGTGATATTTGGCAAAGAAGTTGTCTCCCTATCGGAAGATGTTTGCAAATGGCAGCAAATGTCAAATGTGAACAATTTGCATTTTACGTTGTTCTAGCTGCTCTTGTTTTCCTTAATCCTGCAAGTCACTTACTATACAACGACAAGTTTAGAAATGATCTGGCATGTCAGAAAGTTACCCAACCTAAACACCGACAGTTTTTTGGCAGTCTGTTGACGTGTATTTGAAGTCAGTTTCCTTCAAAAATGACATTTGACGCCATTTCCAAAAAATGATGACTTTTGTGCAACCTTGTATTTTATGAGTTCTGTTTGATTTGAGACTCACAAATGCATGCTTTTGGGCTTTGTTCACACACGAAGAAAATTCAAAGAATTATGACATGCAAATAAGTAACCTCATTAGTGTCTATGTAAAAATGAAAAGAATCTTTTCAAAATAATGATAACTCAACTATATATACCTAGCCTGTGCTTATACTGCTCGTAAACATTTCTATGCAATAGTTAAGTTAAAAACTTTGTTAAATGCAAAAAATTACCATCAAATTAAGATTAGGTAGCCGTTTTTACTGCATATATAAATTTCTCAGTTATTTCATGAATGCAAATAAATTTCGTTTTTTCCATCTTGAACAACAAGAAGACAGTAATTATCTTTTACACTGTTGCAATTGACATAGTCTAACAAAAAAAGGGGTGAAAAAAAACTGTCGCCAAGAAAAACAAACTCTTAATGGGAATAGTGTAAAATGGTAAGCTCACTCATTTCCCCACTTGCCAGCTCTGGTGGTAAGTATTAACAACAAAAAACTATATCTTTGCACACTTCTTTTGAGGTTGTGCCGATCCGATGCCCACAACCTTATCGAACTACTGAACTACATTTATGTCGCACGAAGCACGATCCTTCCTCGCCGCTGTCTTTGGCTACTACAATCCACAACCAACTAAAAAATATAAAAACTGTCTTGTAGTTTACTCATGGGGATTTGATTCGTTTTGTTATGCAATCTTTTACCATTTCAGCAGTGTGACTTGTTGCAAAGAAGCTGGAGCGTGGAGCTGTTGGAAAAAAAGGAAAAAATCCATTGGTGCACAGTAGTTGCAAACAGACTTCAGCGCCAGCAACCTAGATATACTACCAATGCAAATGCAAGACGCACAGAAGTAAAGATTAATCGATTTCAAATGTGGGACTCTTATGCTGATGCTGAGCCAAAAGTAAAAATAAAGTTATGCCAATAAGAGAGTGTGAGACATAGAGAACAGATACTCGCAGTTGCAGAGATGAAGTTTAAAAAGCACATTGATAAGCTTGATAAATGATAACTAAATGAGCGTGGAATGTGGCATTCAGCTAGTTAGTCCAACGAAGCTACATACATATAGGTTACATTGAATAATATTTTCTGATATCTGTTTAGTCTAGTGTATCTTTGATGTGCGAACTGCGAAGGGGTTCATGAACAATTAAGTTTTGGAATACGCTTGAAATCTGAGTTGGAAAATTCATTTAATTCTGACTATTTTTCTCATGTGTTACATGCATTTATGTACATTAATCTGTATTTGTGCTTCTTGAGTGGATTCTGACTTGACACTTGAATCAAAAAGCAAAAGATACTTTCCAAAATCGTCAGAAGAGTTTCAGAAGATTTTGGAATTATTCTGGACGTTTCCTTTTTCACTATGGAAGTCTCACTATTATAATAGTGTTTGTGCCTCTTGAGTGTATTTGAATGCCAAAGTAACGGTTTTAGAAGTCTTTCAGATATTGTTGTTCTTCTTGTAAGACCACAAAAACAAATCAACATACAAATGGTCTCTGATGTTCGCCATTTGTCTTCCAATTTGACAGATGCGCAGTAGTGAACAAAACTGAAAGATACTACCTTTAATATTTTTACTGCTTTAATTTGTCAATGTAAAACATGTGTCGCTACAGTGGCTTTAACATGAACTAATGCACAAAACTTATCGAAAACTTGCCAAAGCAATGTTTCGATAATCCGCCCATAGCAAAGCTACCGATAGCGTTTGAAAGAAGTGTTGATAGTTTGATAAACGTCTTTCCTCGATTTTTTTTTTCTTTTGTGACATAAAGTGAAATTTTCTTATTGCAGTATGATAAGCTTTTTTGCTAAGCAATTGTTTTCTTTTGCGTTTTCGCATTTTTATCATTAAAATTCATTTCATAAATTTCATTTAATTTAATTTTAAAATGAGCTCAACATTACCTCATTAAATATTAAGCACATTTCGTTCAAAGGCGGCCTTACATGAAGCTGCAAGCCATGATCTGCAAAAAAAGAGGATGCAAAATTAATAAATCATATTTGTGTGATAGAGAGGGAAGGTCAAAATGCAGACGTATAGGAAAATTATGGATGCAGCTTGAAAATTATAGTGTAGACGAACAAGTTGATCTTCATCGTCTGCGCTATGATTGTTGTTGATTCTTTTTCGACTGCACTATAATTTTTTGCAGCTCCATGTAAAGCCACTTTAACAGACATTTTTAATTTCTCCTTGAAATTGGAATTGTACTAGATTTGGTTTTGGCGTTGAATTATTTCAAATGCATTTTTATGATTATGTCAAAAATATCACTATTTACTATGTTAGTTAAGCTCAAAAATGTATACTTCACAATGTGTTTTGGTATATGTATTTAAAACAAATTGAATTAATTGATTTTTTATAAAAACTAATGTTCAGCTTTTAAAAACAGCAACTTTGTCTAATTTGCATAATTGATTCAAGCTATGACGTTTAGGTTTTTGATGTTCTTTTATTTTGTTAGACGATAGACAAAACCTTACCAAATTTCAGGTTGAACTTTAGAAATAATCATGCCTGAGGTCTAAGTATTAACCGTTAACAATCCTTAGCATGCGTATTAACCTATTCAACAATATTAAAATGCAAAAAAAAAATTAACATCATTAATTAGCAGAGTGCCGAAAACGTCGCTGATCAATTTAATCGTGATTTATTGTTCTTTATTGCTGTCTTATATATGTACATTTACGGATACCATACGAAATCTCAAGTGCTCATCATGCCGCCTCAAGCCATCACAGTTCACAGCCTCAGCCGCAGCCGCTGACTTTCAAATAAAAGCAATTAACAACTTTCATTCTCATTCACCGACTACGACGACGACGCCACAGAATTTGGTGAATTTTATTTAAAATTTTTTTTCTCATCCTCTTTTTTTTTTTAACTTAACGGGCAGTAATGCCAGAGGATATTTCGGACCTCGGATTTTGGGGGTCATCGCAAAATGTTTGGACATCACATAAACGTGTGCGGTGTTTCCAACTCAATATCAAAGTCTTAGTGTTAAAAATAACTTTGGTCGGCTTTTGAAATTTCGTGAAATCCATCAATCATTTGGTAATCATTCTGATGTGCCATCTGAATGTCGAAGAAAGGCCCCCCTATTCAGTCATGAAGTTAATGAATTTCGATGTTTCGGATGATTTGTTATTTTGGTGTTATAAGCTGAATTGGAAGTTAAGTGTGATATGCGGCTAAAATCCCTTTTGTAGCTTCAAATCAGACAGAATAGCCCACATTATAATTTTTATTTTTTCTATTTTTGAAAGTGAATTCCGGTAGTTGTAGGAGGATTGAAATTTTATGTAAATTTTGGATTAATGAAATCATGGCGAAGAGTGATGTTTTATGATGGGCAGTGTGGTGTCTATGGGGCTTCTGAAAAACTAAGTTAGATGGATTAATGTAACTAAACGAAAGGTATTTGTTTGTAGCGCTAATTCAAGGCAATTTTGCTTTATAGATGAGTTATAAAAAAATATGATCGATTGTTTTCGACTTTTTACTACGATTTCCTACTTTCAAGGTTTTGTCGAATACCATTTTTGATTCGAATGAAAAAATTTAATATTTATTCATGTTGGGTTCTTAATAGTCATAAAAACGTGTCTTGAATATTACTACGCGAGGAATATTATCATCCATTGTTTAAATTATCATCAACAATTAAATCTGTGAACTCAGAACAATGGATGGAATATTAAATAGAGGAAGTTGGGGTAACATCGAGTAGATTACTGGTAATTTCAATTGATTTTGGTACTTAAATGGCAACAAAATAGTTCACTTCATCAATTTGGTTCTTCGAGTGATTGAATTACAATGGAAGTTACTATTTAAATATTTTAAGATACAAATACATCAAAGGTTTATATGTAAATAACTTTTGAATTCTCGTCATATTTTGTGTGCACATTTTGTTCCGCATTTTCAGACTTCTTCATTTATAAGACACATGCTACTTAAAATTAATGACATGGTTCATTTTAATTGTTCAGTTTTCTGCTTGAAAGAAAGAATAAAAAACACACATTTTTGTGATTTTTCTCAGATAATTTTATGATTCCTATCAGATTATTCTAAGAGCTCAGAGTAATGAGTTTCTCGTAAGCATTTGACAGATTTTCATTGACTTCAAGTTCTTTTAACTTTTCATTATGACCTTCTGTGTGTGTGTTTTCTTTTTTAACTTGATACAATTGCATTGTTTTTTATTTTTTTTTAACTTCTTATTTGACAAAGATCTATGAGGTAAATAAAACTAAAGCAGACTTACTTTTTTTTTAATAAATTATTAACCCAAAGGATTATACCAATACTTGTTGTAGTGTTTAATGCTTATAACCTTCGTGTTGTGCGGCTAAAGACCGAATCTCTGTAATTAACAGTGCGACTGGAGTTTAACTTATGAACATTCAGAAAAGCGTGAATATTAGCGATTACACGTTTGAGGAAAAAATGCAACTGTCTGTTTCAATAGAGCATTGCTTAGAAAAAAGAAAACAATAGTAACATTATGACAGACAAGAAGATTTTGGTGTTCAAAAAAAGTGACAGTTTATTACTGTGCTGATTTTTTTCTAACAAATAATGTCCAAAAAGTAGAGCGATTGCAGAATCCCAAAAAAAACGCCATGCAGTTTTGACTGAAACGCACAACCTTACACTTTCATTTATGTAAATTTCTCCTTAACGCATTGACTTATCAAATTGAAAATTTCATGAACTGTTCTATTCCAAATGTCCACGGAAGTGAAAGATATTTTTCTCTCCCTGGACAGCCGGATAATGATTGTCTTGTCTTTCATTATGACATAAATGTCACCTCAACGCTTTCGCATTTACAATAAAATTCGTGTGGTCATGTGATTTGAAAAATACTAGAACAAACAAGCACACTCAAATGAAATTTCTTTTCTGAAGAAGATCATTTCAGCTCCAGTGTAAACGTGGAGTAAGCGTACTAAACACTTTTACATTTTTCAAAATCGATGAACGCGTTCAGCACTCATACACGTTTTTTCTTTTTCTTTTCTGCTTGAACCATAGTTCATCCAAAACAACTTGACTTAATTTTAAGCGATTTCCTTTGAAACATCACATCTGTACCCGGATAATCTGTTAAAATCCCGGATAATCTTTAAAGCACACTTTAAGCAACATGTTGTATATAAACAGCGTAAATTATTGCATCATTTGCATATTTAAGTTGTAACATAACTTCTTCCACTTTTAACTACCTTTCTGTCGTCTGGTGGTTGACTTGTCCAAACAAATATGATAGCGTTTCCTCATCACTTTCACTTGAACATCCTAATTTGTCTGCTCAGTTTCACGATTTGCTTACGTTTTCCGAAGCACTACTAGTTATGGGATTTTTGTGTTTTCATTTTGGTATTTTATTTTTCTAATCTATGAAGCAGGTGGTGCCTTTATTTTTTAGCCTTGTTGCTCTTTTTTCGAAGTCCTGGGAGTCATAGCAAATATTATTATTTTTTATTTTTATTTTAAAATGTTGGGCCTCTGTCTCATATAGCCGGCTTCTTCTGAGGCAATGCGCGAACATCATCTATCAACGAGAGTACTCTAAGTCTAACAACATTTATGTTAATTAATTTTGATTATATAAAATATAAAATGTTTGTAATGGCCAATTTAAGTGACATAAAAATCTGTTTTTGCCAAACGATCGAATTTCGCATTCATAGATCGACATATTCTGTTTTCAGTTAAAGAGATGGAGAGACTTGGGTCTGACCAAGTGACCAGCAGCGACGCGCGCTTCGTGTCCAAATGTAGTGGAATGTCCAATTTCACGTCCATCGATATACATCATTTTGTGGATAAAAGCGTATTTGAGGTAAATGGACAAATACTAAGTTTTACGCTTTTATGAAAGCCAAATGAGATCAATTGGGGCAAAAAAGACTTGCACATTAACGACCGACAACAGGGTGCTCGTGATGACGACTCGAATTATATATTTACTGGTTGTGCATTCAAAACAAAATAAAATATTATTTTTTTTTAATAAATGCTCACTGAACTGTTGCAGAGTCTATCTTACAAGCCGGCCATTTTAGTTGAAAGTGTACTTCATGTTAATTATTTTAATTGGTTTCGATTTGACGTTTTAATTGAAGTGATGTTTTGAGTTCCTAGTATCAAAGACAATATTTAATTATGTAAAGATTTGGTGCCCTGAGAATAACCAACTATGGCATATATTACTACATTAGTGGTTGTCTATGTGCGCATGAAGAAATCCGTTGAAAGGCAAGTCGAATCCCGTTGAATATTATCAGATGCAAGCATTTAAGGAAATATTTAAATTTCCATGAGCAATTCGAATTTATATATCCTTTCCCATACAAACTGACTTTTGGAAATCATATCATTTCGAGCTTATCTGGACTATAATGGACATATATGTATGTACGAATACATGTATAATGTACATACATGACCTGACACACACTCATCCTATAATTATTTATAATGGACACAAATTTCGTCAAGTGTGAGCTAATATATTATTTTGAATCACTCTGACACATGTTAGTTTGGCAGATTTTGCAGTTGACAGCCTAACAAAAAAAATTAAATTCCCCTGACTAAAACAGACTTTCCATTGTTTTAGAGTAAAGTTATAACTCGAATGAATGAAGATTAAAAAAATAAATTCTTATTGATAAAAATGTTTATTACATCATCTTTATCCTGTTTTTAGAAACTTGACGAAACAGTTCGATAAGTTTTGACAGTATCGCATACTTGGTTACGTCCATTACAGATGGTCTTTAAGAATGCAATGAAATACAAATATTCAACGTAAAATTTTAATCTACTACAATATATTATAAACAACGGAGAAGAGACGTTTAAATGTCCAACTCATGTGTTGTTGTCATGTTTCTTTTATCTTGGAAAATTAATTTTATTTTGTGATACAATTCCTTTGAAATTCATAAATACAAGGCAATCTTTTGCTTGTACAAATTTGCACAATTAAGTTCTACATCGCACACCAACATCTTATAGAAATAAAACTTAACCTTTCTAAAAGTTACACAACACCAGGTATTATATTTCATTTCCTAACTTTTGTATCGCACTAAACTTTGTACAAATCAGGTGTTGTATGCACCAAGTATTAATGATTAAATATATCTTTTGCATAGCAAATTTTATTAATGCTATACCGGAGATACGAATCGCACTAGTTTCAACGCCCATTATGATATCTTTTACGTTTTGCCACACAGCAACGACACCGCAGTTGTACAAATTCTGTGGTGCAATTGCAACACTTATAGTTAGAAGGCGAAGACCTTGGAATAGAACTCTCTGTAAAGTGACTGTGTTGAGAATTATTGTTGAACAAAAAAAAAAATTAACTTGAAGCAAGATATTCTTGAGATTTTGCCGCAACAGCAGCATAAAAGCAAACGAATATGGGACAAAACGGCCTTGCTCGAGGGGGATATTTAAGAAATTGGTGGTGGTATAATTGTTATTATTTGAGTTATTATTGTATTTAATTTTTTCTATTCATAACTTAACATTTGGGGTCACTCTTACGTAATTATTGTTTGTATTTCATAAAATAGAACAAAAATCTTTAAATATTTGAATAAGGTAATTTTCCCCACTTCCTGTTCAATTCTTTTAGAGTGTCTTGTGTCTACCATAACGTCACAAGTGGCCATAATATACTATAATTTTGTCATTTCTATTCATTCAATCTATTGTAATCGGAAAAAGAAAGGCACAAATAATGGACCCCTTTAACCATCAATCATTTCTTCGTCACATAATAATGAGGTAGTTTTTTCTTTCAATTTCAATTTGTTATAGATAATCTTTTAAACCACTTTCCATTGTGGTCTCAGCCAAAGCAGCTCTTAAGGAAAACACATAGAAGAAGAAGAAGAAAAAAAAAAACATGCACGACAATCTATTACAAAAGTAATCAAAAGTCGTCCAATGGGCAAATGTAAAAGAAGATGACATTTTTATTAGCAATGATGTCTACTGTTGCATCAATGAGTGTATTCAGCGATCTAAAACGCGAGACCCTACCAGCTCCAGCGCCACTTTTCCCAAAGCTGCACCCTTTAATACATTTATTTATTAGTAATATTTTATTGAGAATCTGGATTGATGGTTTTATTGTAAATTCATTCATGATATTATTTAAATAGTGTTTTGGAATTTAATTTTAGTTCGATTTTGAAAGAGCTTAGTGTTAAAAATGAATTTATTATTATGATTATTGGCATTTTGATTGAGTCTGATTTTAAATTTACTGATTGAAATGTATTTGGGTAGCAAATTTTATGTATCAATAATTTCGACACTAAAATTGGCCGCCTTTATTAACCGTAACGTTTTATTCAGATTTACACCTACGTTAAGAAAGTTATTTTTTTCATAATTTTTAAATCTCGTGTGACTGGTACCAGTTTTCTTTGATATTTAGTTTTTGTTACTTCATAATACAATATGCTTTGATATACCTGCATTCAATTTTGTTTTAAATAAACTGAAACTTACTTTTTTTTAGTTCAAAGTATATTTAAATAGAGTTTGAGATAGTCCGCTTAAAGTTGAAAAACAACAAAAACGGCTGTAGCCAAGTTGTAGTACAAGGTGGCGTTAATGTTGACATCGCATTGGAATATGCTATAATTTTTGCAAATGTCAAATCGAAATTATGCTTTCCTTAGGTGTATAGCGATTAATGTCATGTCTACCAATATTTACCTGTCTATACTTCACAAATGTCAAAGTGGAATTGACATTTTGATTTGCGCCATCTGCAAACATTCTATCATATTCCCATAGGGAGGCAGTGGCAACTTTTGTAATAGTCAGTTGAATTGAAATTGACATGCGTATGCGTAGGGAAGAGGGTATTCAAAAATGATGATATAAAAAGCATGAGATGAACGCCTATGATATACTATCTATTTAATGAAGATGTTTTTATAATAAGAAAGTTAGCCTCGAACTACGTATGTAGATTATTTTAGAATTGTATCAATCACAAAAAAACCACTGATAGCATTTGAAAACATTAAAAAAAGGAGGAAAAGTTGATCTACACATTTACATCAAACTTTCAATTTGCATTTATGACTGCCGTCATAAACAAAAATCAATTAATAGTTTTCTCTTTCAAACTGATTTCAATCCAAATAAAATGCTGATTTCTTGATATGAATCATACTGGCCACTTTGTAATAAATGTATTTAGTTGTATCTAAATCTACTAGACAGCACGGCAGGCAGCTTTTCTGACGGCTTTTTTAACTTGCTTAAAGATTATATTTAATGTCAAGGTAGATAGCTTGTTTATTTCCCAATATATTGATGCATTAAAAAATATAAATACTGAGTGGGCTTATCAAAAAAAGAAAAACTGACATTTGATATGAAATTCTTAATATATTTTTGCCAAGGATGTAAGAGAACATAATTGGGTATACTAGACAATTTTACGGCCGTTTGTCGACCTCTGTGAAAAGTTTTTATAAAATCAGTATAAATTATAAAAATGCATTTGACATTTAATCAAAATAGTGAAAAAAACGTTAAGTTATCATGTTAGATTAAACAAGATCATTGAATAATTTTTTTTTATAATTGTTAAATCATATTTTACGAAAGCAAAAGCTATGCTTCTAAAATGCGAAGTGTCAAATAATTGAATGAAATGAACCTTTTCATTTCACTCAAATGCTAATTACCATTGTCGTATCCTCGTGACAGCTTCTGTCAATGTCACTTGACCTTTTTTGAAGATCTATTTACATCACATTATAACCAACTCCGTATGAATAAATTTAATGTATTTTTAATAGACCATATTACAAATCACCTTATCAAAGTGACAGTTCAAGGTTCAAAAGCATAAACAAAACAAAAGCCTTATGTCACTTATACACAGACATCATATTATGTCAACTTGCACGCTTGTCGATTTACCTGTTCATCTTAAAAAATAAACGAGATCGTTGACATAATGATTCTGTAATTATGTTAAGATGCTTAAAATGATCAACAAAAGGTTTGAAGAACCCACAATTATAATAGACTAATAACATTGTTTGTCTGTCAAATGACTTTACTTTACTTAGTGAATGAAAAATTAGTCATGTTCACATCAATGAAATAATTAAACAGAGAGCCACATGCACATCTGTTGGTGTGAAAATTAACAACATAAAAAATGATACATAACAACTTTGACAGTTTGCAAGTTAATGTCATTGTTGTTGAATACAACTACCGACCGTTCTGTTAACGCGGAGCTGTGTTGAAGTTGTGTTGTTTTACTTTAATTTCATTAGACACAAATTTCGTGAAGGGAAAGTGCATCCCAATTAATTTCTTGTCGGTAGGTTGGTTGTTGTCTGTATATCCGACTTATCAACTGACAGCTGACAAACACGTTCTCAGTTACATTACACTCATGTTCCTTTTCACTTTTTTTTTTGTTGTTGTTCGCTGGTTACTTGGTAGCTGTATGCCTAGAGTGTGCGCCACTGAAAGAAATCCTTCTCCTACAATCTACTAGACTCCAAAGTTGTAGATAACATTTTTTTTTGTCTATACAAAAGTCAGCAGAGAAATTTACACAGCTTGTTGCCAGAAAATGTATGCAATTAATTCCCTTGGCCAAAAATGAAAATTCACCAAATCAGTGATCAAATCATTTGTGCAGGTGTTTCGCAAAAAGAAAATTGTCAACAGTTAAGTTTTATTGTTTCAAAGTAGCAGACATTGTCATGCAATTTCATAAAAATTTCAAACGAGTCACATTTGGAAAGAAGGATTTTTTGCTTTTCGAACACATCCTCTTTTGACATTATCTATTCATAAATTCATATCAAGAGAGATCTTATTTTGCAACCACAGCCATCTTTCGCAATGTATCACCCGCTCCACCTACATGTCATTAGGTTATCTGTATAACTGACACTTCTGATCAAGATCTTGGCTTGGCACACAAAATTTTTGCTCCGAACATTATGACGAACCGGTGTAAATATACATTATAATGTATGTGCCGCATCGCATAGTATTTTGTATCATATATTCATGAAAAACAAGTTGTTACGTTGACATTTCACCATTTTCACATTAATCAACAGTGCTTGCTCAAGCATGCGTTAGATTTTCACTCTTGAGAAATTCATGGGGTTCTCTTAATTGTTTTTATCGCCATCATCGTCAGGGTAATGAACTAATGTCAGTATTTACTACAAGTGCGAGTGTTAAATTACCAAAACGCGTTGCTAAAAATATATTTAACACGTTTCGCAGCATGTCTTTTACTAGATGGGCATATATGGTTTATTATAAGTGATTTGTGTAAAATGATATCGAATTATTTTTATGAGGAAATATGGAGTTGCTGAACTTTACAATAATTATATATTAACGTGTATTTTTATGAGACAACGGTATAATTAGATCTTATTGAAATGTTATAGTATTTATTAAAATTGTTTATTTTATCCTTTTTTTTTAATTTTTTTTTTTTGTACAGATTAAAGCGAAATCATAACAGTCACCTTTTAGTTCAAGATTTAAACGTCACCTTTAATTCTGTCCATTCAATGTGACAAGACAAGAAGTTATGATAATTTTTCCATAATTATGCAGATGGCTGTGTCTAATTGACTAACCATTTAATGATAGTATTTAATAGACGCATTTTAAAGTTGCACTACAGACGCTGCTTATGTAATGAAATCTTAATAATTCAATTAATTTGAGAGATCAAAAATGTGATATTAATTTATAGACTGTTTTACTTCGGGCCTTAGTAAATCAGTGACGGGTTTATTTCGACTCTCCCTTTTGATATTTAAAAACGAATTCTTGAATTATTATGGTAAAAAGGTAATGGGTCTACGTCCATAAGGGCCTAATCAATTTTTCAGACCGCAGTTACTTACAATCAGATAATTTTCTTTAATTGGCTTTTTGAATTTGCTGCTATTGGTCTTCCGAATTCATATCAACAGTCGTGGGATTCATCGCAAGTAAGAGGGATACGTGGTTGGTATCGGTTCTAGACGTCACTTCCATTTGAAGTTGTCTAACATAGATCTCCCTTATTGTAGTTGTTGTTCGCCTTAGATCTTCTCTGGATATCCGTACTCAAAGTTATTGTTACTCACCTTGTTGTACAAGGCGATAGATGTAGATCAAAAGATAAGAATTCCTCTAAATGAAAAATAACCTCGGCAAAGAAACGACCTCGTGTTTCGATAGTTCAATATAATGTGTCTTTATTTCAAAACGTCAATTCGGATGACATTTACAGAATGTAAAGCCTGACTGACACTAGATAATAAATATAAAAGTTATGATTCGTGTCTTGGATATCTGACAGGTACGGATGCTTGAAGAGTGTCTTTTGTTGTAGATTCGACTATTTGGTGCTCGAAATGTGTAGTTAAGGTCTCAGCTAGCTTATCAGACATGATTATGGTACGCATGTTACACGTACTTACACAATCGTCGTTGCCCATTTTTTGTTTGCATTTATCATCACGATAAAGCTTTTGGTGGGGGCTTGGGGGCTTTATGGAGTTCATGTATTCAGAGCGTATCTTTTCATTTGCTCCTAGTTTCCGAGAAGATAACTCAGGTACCTACAACCCATGGATTTGATGGATCCAACACTCATCATAAGTTCACCTTTTCAGCTGCACCTTAACATTTGTACGATTGTTTCGAAACCATTCACAATAGCTTTCAGCAGATGACAGAATCGTAGCTACTCACAACATTAATAGCCAGCGATGTCTTTTTAAAAGTATGACATATTATTTTACTTCAAGGATTATGTATAATTCTTATTGGGAGGGCATCATAGCAAAAAAGATACTTTGGCATCTTATTAGGAGACAATAATCAAAACAATCAACAAAAGGTTATTTACTCCAAAGCTATTACTGCATTGCAGCAACTTCTAGAAGCTAGGTAATTCAACTAAACGTCATAAGCCACGTATTATGTGATTTCAAAATTACTAAGATTTCCGGCTACAAAGTATTGTTTCGCTGACAGCGGAAATCACCCAAACAATTACTTTTAACGACCGATTATAATGTACAAAATATTTATAAATCCAGTTTTCTTTTTAATGTTGAAACTGGCCTAAGGCAAAACAAATCATTAAAAAACATAGTTGTTTTGCTAGTTTTAACCAAAAAAACGCCCCCTTTGTAGTACAATATATTGTTATTATTTACCAATCTTATTGGAGTTTCTTACAACTGAAACATGATTGAAGAATTTCAAAAATTCAATTGTGCAAGAAGTATCTTTCGAAGCTAGTAAGCTTCATTCAATAATCCAAAGTCAACAACAAATATTGACACTTTGGATTTTATTTTTTCTTAAGGAAGACTACTAGCACTAGCTGAATTGTGCCATCATAAAAAAAAACAACAACAACAACAAAATCAAACGAACGTGAAAATGCTGTCCACAATCATTGCCAATAGGTATATTTCGCAAAACGACTAAAATGAAAACAAAAACGAGATGATGCAGCACGATTATCGTTACAAGAGCCTCTTCGCCGCCGCCGGTATTTCTATAGCGTTGGTGAGCAGCGTGAGGTAGGTAGTTCCCCAAGAGCCAAGACTCAACAGTCTACACGTCACCGTCAGGTTACCTTCTTTTCTTTTTTTTTTGGTCAAATTGAACATCGAAGAGGCTTCTTTCATTTGGTTGGTTTTGGCTTTTGGAGAAGACAAAATCCACGAGAGGCGCACGCCACCAACCGGCCGCCGTCTATGATGTTGGCTTGTACGATGTTGCTGGCTAAAGCTAAGATTCAGATACAAACGGCGATGTACCTTACGAGTTAAGTTCATGAGCACTTCCCAGTACGGCAGGCTTCTAGGTTTAATGATTAATCAAGTTTTTTTTTTTTTAATTTTTGTTGCGAAAATAAGAGCTTCAGCTCCAAACAACCCTGAAGACTTTGGCTTCTTTTATAATAAAGTGAACATCGCATTCGTATTGCGCGTGCTTATTTTGTGTTCAAATAAATCATCAAAGATGCAAAGGTAGTTGTTGTTTTGATTTTCTTACTGTGGAATCGTTTGAATTTCATTTGCATTTTTGATGAGGACTTCTTTTAACATATTTCTTTTGAATAGAACTCGAACATGAATCCCACAAACTGGTCTTCTATTGAATAGGAAATAACAACAATTTTCAGGACTTCAAGTATGTAGTAATGGGAAAAATAAATTGTGTCAGCAAGGCACCCGACCAAAAAACTATCTTTTGATAGTTGAGTTGAGGGTTTCTTTATTATATGGAGTGGAGAGTAGTCGCGAAATTTATATTAAAGCGTTGAGTTGGCAATGAATTTTCGATTTTATTATACTAAATTAAGGAGTAGGGACAAAATGGTGATACTGAATGAGGTTTCCTGTTAATACCGCAGTTGTTGGATCCATTTTCAATGAGGGGTTCCTGATCACAGCAATATTTATTAGAGAATACTTGAAATAGTGATTTTTGTAATTAATGCTCCCAGACGATTTAAAAACAAAAATTCAGAATAAGCAAAATCTTGTTTTAACTTTATTCCATACCGAAATCTAGAAAAGCATGTTTTTGATATAATTAATCTTCTAACTTCCAAAGAAGATTTTTAAAATTAGCCCTTATTGAATATTCATGAGGGATTCAAAACTAACCTAACACAATGTGACTTTGAGATGATAAACTGGTTAGTATCATCTAGTTTCTGGTTTTGTTGGAAATGTTTTTGTGTGATTAATTAATTTTAATTAGCGTATTTGTTTTTTTTTTTTTTTTTTTTAATAGATTAAGAAAATCGACATGAATGACACACAGTAATATTTAAAATTTCTTCTTTTGCACAAGGTAACTTTTGTTGCTATCTCAATCAATAATTAGATAACTCACTACAAATTAATTAATTTCGATTGATTTACTTCCGATTAATTTCGGTGATATTATTTTTGATCTTATTTTTTTTTTTGAAGAAGTCACACAAACAAACCTTAAACAAAGAAATTAAATTTGATAGGATTTTTAACCGCATAATCCTTAATTGCAAAATTTACTTAAAATGGCACTTACCTATACAGTCCATTATGGACCACAGACAACAACCTAAACCAACGCACACCGTCATTTAGATTTCCTATAGACAGTTGTTGTCTACAGGTACAGCTTGGAACTCAAGACTCTACGGGCTGTATTTGAACTTTCTTAACAGGCCAATGTGGCTCTGGCTATAAAGCCAACACAGTTCATAAATTAATCTTCTCCTCTATTTTCCATTGATTCATAAGCACTTAATATCACTTGAAGAATCTTTCTCTCAAAGCACTGCATCTACTTTTCATCCTAATGTTTTAGGGTCCAAGTTTCTGGTCAGCTGGACCGGGATGATCAAGATCTGGCAAAGTGTATGTTTGGTCTTTTACTTAGATGCCTTCTAGGCCCGGAAAAAAGCTTCAATTGTGTTGGAGTTTGACAATTTAACAACCACTTTTTACTTTAATATTTGAACTTTGAATTATGTTCTTTAACTTCACTGTAGTTGGCAGTGCTTTTAGTTTTAAAAATAATAGTTTCTTTTCTCACTCTAACTCTATCATACTTTTTAGTTCAGTTCATGTTTTTATGTAGTACTTGTAACACGCTTAATAAATCTTTTATAATAAAATATAATGTCGGATTTCTAGCTGTTTTTATTTTCACAAGCCTCATACATTTGAATAAATTGATATTCCCATACATCAATATTAACCAATTAATTGAATGGATCTATAAAATATCGTACCGCAGTGCTGGTGTTAATACGCGAAACGCGAGTTGCGTGCGATCGCTTCGGAAAGTATGTTAAGGTTATAGTGCCTCAGCTCGATTGGTAAAAATACCGCCCCTACCATAATTGTAGTGTTTTTGCTACATTTTTGTTGTTGCCAAAAAAAAAAAAAAAAAGTCACTACGAACGATATTTTACAATTTTGAATCAACTGAGTGCCAAAAACTTTTTTCGAAAGAGAGCTTTCAAACATTTATGCATCATCATTTATTAGTTTTTAATTTGAAAATACTCTCTCTAGTTCCACTGCTATAGCTGCCTCATAGCATTGCAACTGGGGGATATTTTTTCACATTTATAACTTATAAAAAATGATTTAAGAAAAAGTTTAAATATTTAACTTTCGATACAATCAAAAAACTATTTTTTATCACGATAAAAGTCATAGTCGTAGTCAGGATATTAAACTGTCAACATTTTTGCTGTCGATCAAACATCAGTCGACATTTTGACAGTCGATGAAAATCACAGGCGCAATTGACTACTAACAAGAAAGTAAAAAGCAACTTGCAAAACACTGTTAATAGTAAGGGAGGCGACCGTCTGAGTACCTATCTCATAAGGAGAGTGAAAATATTGAATACCAATTGACAGTTCTTGCAGAACCATTCACAAAACCAGTGGTCGGGCAAACTTTTTCAGGGAACTTTGGGCGGGAATCGGTCACTTCCGGTACCATTTTTTGATGACAACCTATCTCATAGGGGCAGTGAAAAAACTTTTTACTATCTGAAAGAGTTTTGCCTATAGATTCTAAAACCATTGGTCGGGCAAAAAAAATCTGGGCAGAAATGCTTGCCCGACCATTTCAAAAAACTGTATTTTTTGATGAGAACCTATCTAATCGGGAAGTGGGCAATATTAGTACCAAACGAAAGGTAAAACTGTCCTCTTTAAGAATCCAGTGGTCGGGCTAACTTTTATAGGGATAAACATGTTGCCCGACCGCTTTTAAGATACATAACGCTTTTTTACGTTCTACTTTATGAAGTTAAAAAAAACCGTTTTTTGGTCTCAAATAAATTTTAAATTTATATTAAACGATAGTTTAATTTGCCTTCTATGAGAAATAAATAAATCTACAAACAAATACTTTTTTTAAATAGTTTTTTTTAACCCTATAATGATTTTTTCGCATTAAAAGCAAACATTTTTCAAAAACTTTTTGAACAGTGCTATGTTTTTGTGTTTTGGGATTTTCAAGTACCTAAAATTAATAAAAAGCTTTATACTTTACCATACAAATTACAGGTACCCACACAAACCATCAACTTTGGTAATTATTTAAATGAAAATAAGACACAGATACAGCTTTTAATGCAAAATATTTTTTAATTCAGTTTTGTAAGTAATTAGGTATGTAGGTGTTTAGGTAATCATATATTATTCACGATTTTTTCAAAAATATGTAAAAGTATATACAATATATCAATTTTTACATAGGAGTATCTTAAAAGTAAATGGAAATACATACGAAATAGAAACAAATTAATGATTTATTTTTTGCTAAAAATTATTATCATCGGGGTCTTGTTCACAATCAAAATCTATATCTTCATCGATTTCATTAAACACAATGTCTTCAACATTAAGTGGTGTTGGATCTCCTTCAAACCAAAGGGGGAAAACCTTTCATTTTTTAAGATCCAACCAAAATTTTCTGCTTTATTTTCACACAACATGATTCTGTTGCATTAGCCCACATTGAACTTATATAAATGGTTCTTTTAATTTTTTGCAAAAGTGATTTGAAACAAGGCGGAATTAAACTTGAATCGAAGTTTTTCATGTTTTTAGAAAAATTTCCCGGAGCATTATTTTTCGCTGCATAGAGACTTTGAATCATTTGAACTCTAGCAACAGTTTTTAACACCATAAATTTTTAATGTAAGGTTTTGAATAGTTTCAAGGTCACTGTCATTGAGATTTTCGTTCTGATTTTTACTTAATGATATTAACGCTGCCTGAAAACGATCATTTTTTTCTAAAATGCTTAATGGTTTTGCTTTTCCTTTTCTAAAAAACATGCCGTATAGTCGCAACCTATAAACGCGTGAAACGCTGGCAAAGAACCACAGAAACTACTACCTAGGACAGAAGCCTGCTGAGTACAATTTATAGAATTAATATCTCGTGATTTATTATTTCTTTCAGCTAACCAAATTTCTAAATTTTTCAACTTATGCATGTTGCCCAGCAATATTATCAACACATCGGTGTCAGATGCCTTAACCATTATTTTGGAATGGTATGTAACACTTGTCATCTAAGGTCAAAAACACTTTTTTATTTCCAAGTATGGGAACCAAGGAATCATTTTCCCAATGGTGGGCTAAAAATTTAAGCAGAGCTTCCTTGAATTTCGGGTTTTTAGACACTTCAGAAAGTCATTATTTCGTTTTTGTAATGGACTAAGAATTGTGTAATTAACAGGATCTTGTTCATTACAAACAAAATGCTCAGCATCTTTAATAGATGGATGCAAGTATCTATCAAATACTAAATTCACTTCCGAAGCGTCAGTTGAACATACTCTCCTCAAAATCATCTCAGAAATTTTGTCAAATGTTTGGGGAACTGAAGGCCCCAATAGGTGAAAAAAGTAGAACAAATCTATAATATCTATATCTGCTCCAACTGGTTCAGATAAAGTTATACGACTTTTAAGTTTTTTGGCCAAAACAGATTTGTCAGTCTTATACATTTCACCAGTTAGACAAAGGGAAGGTGGAGCAGGAGCAAGTGGATATGACAAGCACACTTCCATATACATTTTTTTTTCTAGAGCTATTGCTAAAAGTCGCCCAAAAATATCTCGCTGCATTTTAATAAGTGCCTGCTTTTCGCCATCTCTGCTTTTTTGAAACCTTTTCAAACACTGCGATGAGAAATTTCGAATGTTGTTGCGACTTATAGGTTTAGCGAAACGTTCGCAGTTTTTGGAGCACTCTCGTCGATAAATGAAATTTTTTAATTATAGCCTGTGATATTAACATTTAAAAGAAAATCTGCAACTTCTTCGGATGTCGCTTTTCCCGTTGTTACATGAAATAAATTTTCTTTTTCAACAGTTCGTTCAAAAGGATTAATATTTTGTTTAAATGCATTAGTTATTTCAAATAATGCACTTTTGTCCTTTTCGATACGATTTTGTGCAAGCTCATGGGTTATGTTATCCTTTTGCTCAAAATTAATATCAGCCAAAATTTTCGAAATTATTTTCGTACGTATATTGTAGCTAAGTGGCCAACGCTGTCTTGCAGAAATCGAATAAGTAAATCACGAGATATTAATTCTATAAATTGTACTCAGCAGGCTTCTGTCCTAGGTAGTAGTTTCTGTGGTTCTTTGCCAGCGTTTCACGCGTTTATAGGTTGCGACTATACGGCATGTTTTTTAGAAAAGGAAAAGCAAAACCATTAAGCATTTTAGAAAAAAATGATCGTTTTCAGGCAGCGTTAATATCATTAAGTAAAAATCAGAACGAAAATCTCAATGACAGTGACCTTGAAACTATTCAAAACCTTACATTAAAAATTTATGGTGTTAAAAACTGTTGCTAGAGTTCAAATGATTCAAAGTCTCTATGCAGCGAAAAATAATGCTCCGGGAAATTTTTCTAAAAACATGAAAAACTTCGATTCAAGTTTAATTCCGCCTTGTTTCAAATCACTTTTGCAAAAAATTAAAAGAACCATTTATATAAGTTCAATGTGGGCTAATGCAACAGAATCATGTTGTGTGAAAATAAAGCAGAAAATTTTGGTTGGATCTTAAAAAATGAAAGGTTTTCCCCCTTTGGTTTGAAGGAGATCCAACACCACTTAATGTTGAAGACATTGTGTTTAATGAAATCGATGAAGATATAGATTTTGATTGTGAACAAGACCCCGATGATAATAATTTTTAGCAAAAAATAAATCATTAATTTGTTTCTATTTCGTATGTATTTCCATTTACTTTTAAGATACTCCTATGTAAAAATTGATATATTGTATATACTTTTACATATTTTTGAAAAAATCGTGAATAATATATGATTACCTAAACACCTACATACCTAATTACTTACAAAACTGAATTAAAAAATATTTTGCATTAAAAGCTGTATCTGTGTCTTATTTTCATTTAAATAATTACCAAAGTTGATGGTTTGTGTGGGTACCTGTAATTTGTATGGTAAAGTATAAAGCTTTTTATTAATTTTAGGTACTTGAAAATCCCAAAACACAAAAACATAGCACTGTTCAAAAAGTTTTTGAAAAATGTTTGCTTTTAATGCGAAAAAATCATTATAGGGTTAAAAAAAACTATTTAAAAAAAGTATTTGTTTGTAGATTTATTTATTTCTCATAGAAGGCAAATTAAACTATCGTTTAATATAAATTTAAAATTTATTTGAGACCAAAAAACGGTTTTTTTTAACTTCATAAAGTAGAACGTAAAAAAGCGTTATGTATCTTAAAAGCGGTCGGGCAACATGTTTATCCCTATAAAAGTTAGCCCGACCACTGGATTCTTAAAGAGGACAGTTTTACCTTTCGTTTGGTACTAATATTGCCCACTTCCCGATTAGATAGGTTCTCATCAAAAAATACAGTTTTTTGAAATGGTCGGGCAAGCATTTCTGCCCAGATTTTTTTTGCCCGACCAATGGTTTTAGAATCTATAGGCAAAACTCTTTCAGATAGTAAAAAGTTTTTTCACTGCCCCTATGAGATAGGTTGTCATCAAAAAATGGTACCGGAAGTGACCGATTCCCGCCCAAAGTTCCCTGAAAAAGTTTGCCCGACCACTGGTTTTGTGAATGGTTCTGCAAGAACTGTCAATTGGTATTCAATATTTTCACTCTCCTTATGAGATAGGTACTCAGACGGTCGCCTCCCGGACTATAACTCACAAAAATAAAATGTCACAAAGAAACTTGAATATAAGTTCTCGTTAAAATGACAGTTAACGTTTCGCTTGAGTTTAATTTAATTTGTAAAAAGGAACATTTTTGTATATGTATATGCATATGCGTTCACCTCCTTCGCAGCCAGCCGCTGTTCCAGTATCGGAAACAAAATTCTTTCAGGCAGGAACAAAAAAAAGACATTTTATTGCCAGGGTAATAACTATATGAGCTCATCATTCAATTTTAAGCTTCCAGATCAATTTGAACAAAACAAGACAAAACTAAAATTTGTAGAAATTAGATTTTGAATGGAAATAGCGATATGTGTGTTTTTAACAATTCTTGAACTACACTCTGCTACGTAAACAAGGTATACAAATCGAAGTGTTCATCTTCTTACTTCAAAACTGCGACCGATAGTTAAAAAACATTGAAAAATTAATGCATATTACAACTTTTGACGGAAACGCCCCTTAAAAGTGGGCGTGCCCTAAACATTTTAAAGAAAAATCTAAAGCACTAACTAAGCTTTGATCGTTAGGTATTCAGTATTTAGCTGAATCGAGTAGCTTTTAAACGATCTTACCTGAACAAAGGTACTTTATCAAAATGACGCCTTTAAAAGTGGGCGTATTGAAAAAATTTACACAAGAAAATGTACAAATATTTTTCATAAAACGAAAGGAAGGGAAAAATGTTTTAATTAAATATTGGTAGTACCTTACATTTTTAAAACAACATTTTTCCTTCTTTCATGAAAAGTGGGCGTAAGCCACGCCTGAAATTCAAAAATTTCTTTTCATACTCAGTTTTAGGTTTCTACTAAGAGACGCAAGATGCTTGCGGATTCATTATAAATACCATTTATTTGCAAAATCAATTTTTTTATGTTTTTAGTGAAAAGTGGGCGTCAGCCACGCCCAAAATCAATTTTTTTGATTTCATGCACAAGATGTTTATGTGCAAGTAATATCCACAAAATTTAATGTTTTTCGTATTAATATAACAATTGTTATTTTATAAAAACAATATTGATGGTTTTGTATGCAAAGTGGACATAAGCCATGCCCAAACTGAAATTTTTTTATTTAGTTGGAAGAAGGTTTACTTGAAACTTGCGCGTGCAAAATTTTAGCGTTATGCTTTTATCATAACTGTACAAAAAACATAATTTAATTTTACCAAATCGAGGTTGTTCAACAAAAATGGCGATTGTGGGCGTGTTTGTGGGCGGATTTTACCGGTTCAAGAACTTAACTTTTTTTTTTTAAACTAAAGTTTTTTTTTTGAAAAATTAAAGAATTAATATTATTTTGTTTATAAAAGACCTTTCACATTAAAAATTTCATCGAAATTCGTCAAGTGGCTTACGAGAAAATCTGATTTAAAAAAAAACCAGTCCTAAGGGAGGTACCGTTATAAGACTTTTCCTAAAAAATCATTTAAAATCAAAACATAAAGTTTACTCAAAAAACACCATTCAGAAAGTTTTATCAAAATCGTATGAGCCGTTTTTGAGATAAATTAGTTTTTAATAAAAAATCATATGGCAGGTACCGTTAGTTTTGGAGCTAGAATGCTAATTCCAAAAACCCCTTTCTAGGACATCATAATAATACTATGTAACAAGTTTGAAGCGAATCGGTCCAGCCGTTTAGGCTGTACGTACCGATACAGAGAGACTGACAGACAGACAGAATTGTCGGACCCACTTTTGTAGGCTCTCTATCATTGCAATGTTATGTTTGATTGTCAAAAAAAAAAAAAAAAAAAAAAAAAAAAAAAAAAAAAAAAATTACGAATGCATAACTTGCCCCATAGTATCTATAATCGCAAGTAAATGGATGGAATCCCCAAAAAGAATACAAATTAATTCAAGCGATCAGCTGGTCGTGTCACTTGAGTGCAATTAATCTTCACTATTTTCAGAAACTATACTATTGGATTGCATTTTAAAAAGTACTGATGGAGCACAGTAATCATACCATAAAAAAGTATCGCATAACTTTCCGTAACTTAATCTCTTTAAGGCGCTTGCAACAAGCTTCAATTTTTTCGCTCATCCGTTATGGTCAGAACTTAAAAGCAAAACACCAGCTTCAACAAAAATGGTGTCAATTAACCAAAGCTCTATACTATTTCGCATCAGAGACCAATTTACCAACTTTACCTAGAAGATCTTCTTTAAGATCGAAGTGATGACGCTGCAATGCCGGTATCCATGCCCACTCATCATCTTCACTCGACTTATTAGCTAATATAGCTTCAACCTCAAAAGTGTGCTCTGCACTCTACGTCTGCAGACCCTGCATCATCATCATCTTCCACAACAATATGTTGGCGGATGACTTGAGGCATGTGGTATGTATGTTGCAAGTCTAAGTGGTTGGTTAGTTTTTGGTTTGTTGGTCATCGGCGCGGCGGCTCAGAAAAATAGCAAAATATCAACGAAAAAAAGTGATTAAAAATTTTAAAAAAATGCACTGGAAGAGGTGCGCCATCAGGGGCGCCTAGTTGGTGTCACTCGACGGTAGACTGCCCGTAGACCGTATATGCTCAGAATATTTAATTTTTTTTAACCTACCATGTTGAGCAGCAGAAAGAAATACGTTAAACGCAACGGTGTTTTGTTATTTATTAAAGTATCTACATTTTATTCTTTAAGTTGTGCATAAATGATTTGTGTGGATTTTTATTGCGTAAAGTCTTGACATTTAGTTGTGTGGAATGCGGGGGGCCTGAGTGTTCGATGGATGGTTTATGTAGGCAAAGATCACTTATCAAAGAAGCTTAAAAGAAGCCAATTGGATACGAGTGCAGAATGAATAATATATTGTTGGCACACGCGTGGTTTACACGTGGGGCTGTATGATGAGATCAAATCGAATTGATTTGTTAGTTTTTTTTTGTATCTAAGCTTTCTAATTAGTGAAACTTGAAGTTTTTTGTATACATTTATCTATAAATCATCTATAAATGACTATTCCTTAAGTCTTAATTTTGGGTTCATTTATTTTTCTTTTCTTTTATTTTCAGGTAAGTCGGAAGAAGCTTAACGTCAGTAATTTATAATTAAATACAGCTGTAGTCGGTAAGCTGTTTGATCTTTCAAATAAAATATTTAAGTTGTTGATGACAAACTAATTTCATGTACAAAGGGGCGGTTATTCTTACCGCTTTCAAAAGAAGTAATTAACCAAACAATATCTTCAGAATTATTCAATAAATTAAATAATGTTCTCAGTGTAAGTTAATACAAAATAAGATTTGCAACTAGACATTTAGTTATCAAGAATCCAATAGAGGTTTTGGATTCCTCGAGAACCTGTTGATGGGTATTTTGCAAATCTTTAACAGTCTTAACCCCAAATCACTAATTTGAAATTTAATTTTCGTAGGAGATTTTTCAAACGATTTTTGACAGTCCTTTTGCGACGAATTATTTCTTATGATTACCACGCTAACGACGCGACGGTCCTACGACGTTGTATGTAAACTTCATTATGCGAATTCAAAACCCACTGAACTGATTTTTTGACAAGGTCATAATCTTCCAATAGCTTTGCTTCTTATCCTGGGTTGAACCAGGTTTCCTTGGCAACTGCAAGCACTGTAAACAAAATTGATTTTTGTTTTTCTCATAAAACTGTCAGTTGTAATACTTTCAATTGTGACACTTTAACAAGTCTTTTGTTATTTTTAGGTACTCTCCCCAAAAATATACAAGCTGGACTATAAATCTGGTACCATTTTTAAAACCAGGTTTTCGTTCAGATCACCCAACTACTAGACTAGCGTGATCTATTAGAACTCAGGAGCATGGCCATATCTTACCATAAAAAAAGTGCAGTTCGTATTTTCGAGTACTCTCAAAACAACGATTCTGCGACAGAACAAAAACGGACATTTTGTTTTCATTAAACTATGTCACTTATAATCTTAATCGATTTGTCCATGTCTGGCACCTTCCTCTCAAAGGTATATCACCCGATTCAATTCAGAGTAACTTCAAGCTAAACAAAAAAATACAACTTAAGCCGTCTTTCTCCATCATCTGTTCACATTAAAAAGTAAAGACAATTAATGACAGTTGGTATTATGCTCTAGCTTTTCTAGCTACCAAATGATTGGTAGCGTTCTGAGAGCATTACAAAAATGTTATCTTATACAAATAAATTGCAACGCATTTATGAGCTTGTCAGATATTCATCTTCAATTTATCGGCAAAGAACCCTTTCATGTCTGGCATTCTCTGATAAATTAAAGTTGTTCTTTTCACAACAACAAAAATCTCCAAATCAATTCAACTATCAAAATCCATTAGTACTGATTACTGGAAACATCTCCACTGGTCCTTGAGCTCACTTAAATGCATCGCAGTCAAATGAACTCTTTGAGCTGTCAAAATTTAAACCATAATGAACTTTTAACTTAACGAACGAAATTTGCAAACCGTCATAAATCAAGTGTGTGGATCGACTATACTATCCTCCGACGAAAGACGAATAGCGCAAATTCAGCCATGCATTAATCTTAGCGCGGGAGATGTTTGCGTCCATTAGCCACCGTTAACTAGATACTATCTTCAGGCTATTTTATGGTTAAATTGCTGTTTATAGTATGCATATGCCGGTCGCATGTTTATTAGCATATACCCTGTTTTTAGGTTGTGTTGCATTAAACGTTATTTATTCATATTAACGTTGCAATTATTCTACTTAATACCTTTCATGATTTTTGCATCTAACAAGCTTAACTTCCTTTGAAAAGTGTGCGATTCTGACATATATTTACGTTAGTGCTATTCGTTACGTTACGCATAAGGCATTTGTACTCGTATTCTGACAACAACAAGTTATTCCAATGAGCTATGATGTCTCGTATAAATCATATTTCTATGCTAATTCAGTCATCATTTTAATGACGAATTGAAGCGTAATGGGGACATTGAAGATATTTTTAATTGATTGGCGTTTGCTATCATACGGACCATCACCACGTGCTACAAAGACTCACGACACGAGTGAAAGTGAAAAAATTTTGCTCGGAAAAACTCAGTTATGTATGTGTACATAAAAAACGCTACGGTGACGCTGTTCGGGGACAATAACGACTACATTTCCATATATATCACTCGCGATGAAGTGGCATAACAAAACGTCAAAGGCACGAGTGGCATTATTATAATTTTTTTTCTATTTTACATCAAACTTATGTATAGTTAACGCGAACATATTATACAATGAAATATATTTTAATGAACAATACCACACGGATGAACGTTATTCATCCGTATGCATTGTTTTTTTTGGCAGATGACTTTGTTTTTTTGTTTGTTTCTTATGGGCGTCGACCTGTCAAATTATGGGTCAATACACACTTGTTTAAAACAAATTATAAACCTGCTTCACTATTTCTTTGAAATGAAACACACAAAATCCAGATATTTGATCTTCAAATTCATAAGTTAGTCCATATTTTGTTGTATTTAAAGTAAACAAATAGCGGTTATGGTAATTATCTGTTGAAGATGGTTTTATTGATAAAATGTGTTATCAAACAAGATCAAATGATTATTTAATAATATTAATATCCTATTGAATTGTAAATTGCGTTTTTTTTGTTCATTCTATCGGGAAAATACAATGTTTCGGTGTGCATAAAATTAAGAAATAGATTATTGATTGAGGTATTTGATTTAAATTCTGCTGATGGATTTCGTTTTAAGCCTCTGTTTGGCGTTATCTTGGACAAAATTGTATCTTGTTGCCTTCAATTCATTAATCTAATATAAAAAAGATTACATAAAAAGTTTCAACTATGTATAATGGGCATTTCAATATTCAAAGCATACACAACTGTCAACACCGCATGTGGGAAAGAACGAACAGACACACTCATATAAATCATTGGTTGCATCGAACTCATATCTATGTTTACTATAATAGTCGTTCATTGTGTTGAGCCTTGCCGGAAATCATCATATTGTAAATTGTTTTTATAAGAACCGTTACGTTGCGAAATAAAATCAGCATGACCTGACATTCACTTTACTGTTGAAGTCACATGTGTAAAAAAAATACTTCACACACACACTCATATAACATTGACTATAATGGCCACAGGGCGGCTTTCGTAAAGTCTCCCTAAGCATGTTGATTTGACAGATACAGTTGTCAGTCTAACACAAACCATTGAAATCGCTTTATTAAATGCTGTCAATTTTTGCTTCTCTGCAGAAAATTAGTTCTGATAGACATCCATGTTCATTATGGTTACCTAATAGTTTTTTTTTTTTTAATAAGACAAAACAATTCGTTTAGTGTTGACAGTTTTAAAGTTTTAAATGCCTAAGCTAAAAAGGCTTGGTTCTATTTTTCAATTCAATGATATCTTTACCTTATATAACCTTTGTAATGATGGGAAAAAGCTATGAATGGGATTTGTTAACCAGTCTTGCTTCCACTATCAATTTTGTTCATTATCGGGCTGCAAATGGTCGATATGCTCATCTTGTCCTTAAATTAATCTGTCAGCTAGAAAATTTGCACGTACCAAGCCACTTTATTGTCTCCTCACGAGCATTTCTTGCAGATTTTTTTCCTGTGGGCTGATTTTGTCTCCTGTGGAATCAAGCGCATGTTTAACATAAAACACATCAAACTCTGTCTCTAAGCTAAAAAAAAATATAAAAACAAATTCTGTCCTTTGTCACTTTTGACAGATCAACATTCTCAACTCATGTCGTGGAGATGAGTTATGGATATCGTATTGTTTTACAGAATGTGACTTTATGGTTTATAAAAGAACGACGCAAATGTTACACATTGTTTTTCGGAATTTCTAAATCGTTCACAATAGCTTTGAATAGTTTTCAGGTTAAGTTTCTCACAAAATGCCAGCGCTGTCTTCTCAACGTGTATTTAACGAAGAAAGGATATATTTATTGTAGAAATCAGCAGTCTGTAGAAGAAATCAGAAGTGTAGAGATCTATTCAAGAAAAAAAAGGACAACAAACCAGATATGACATATGTAATTCCCAGAAATAGGACTGTCCCCTCAAACAAAGTCACTATCATAAGATGATTTAAAAGTGCACAGTTAAAGTATTGCACATATCTTTTTCAATCCATTTGTAACCATATTTGCTTTTCGAAGTCTTGTGAATTACTTTCATCAATCCATTTATAAATCAATCAATGACAATGGAATATCAACTAGAATTCACTCGTCCATTCAAGTGACCAAGTTGTGATCTAATAAACTTCATTTAATGAAAAACTTTCGCAATTCTTTTACTTCTGTTTGCTTATACATTACTTTTGACATGTAAATGCCTCCGGGGATATTCTATCATCGTAATCCACTCTTGACAGACTCATTAAGTTAAGCCAGGTAGTTTTCTTTTCAGCTAAAGAAAAAAAAAACACTGAAAAGTGATATAAAGTGCCCCGCCAAGATAAACGACCATTGCGACCGACAACGTCTATACTAAAAGTTTTTCCCATAGTTTCACACAGATACAGATTTGAAGACAAAACTTGTTTCCAAAACCCATAAAATTCCAAATCCCCAAAGTGAATGTCCAATTATAGAGCAGAAAACAACCCCAAATCAGAAATTATCTTTCGCAACAACAACAACAACACAAAACAAAATTAAATAATCTACATTTATAAAGTTAATTCGGATATACTGTCACTGCAACTAAAAGTATCTTGAATTATAAATCTGACTGAATCCGATGTTTATTGTTTGTTGTACAGCAAAATGCAAAAGCATGCAGCAGCAGCAGCGTCAGCCTCCTAGGCATTTTACTAATTTTGCCAACCTTTCAAACCACTTTTCTCTATCAAGTTTACCAAACTAAAAATCAGAGCTTGTTTCTACTTTGTTAATTATATGACGATGTCGACGGACGCACTTATCGTGTAGGTTTTTGGCTGTGCGAAGTGCGAGTACGCATAGCGTACGGGCATCGTCAGCTCTAATTAAAGTTCAAATTTGTGTGACCAGGGTGACCAGTTAATCGAAAATGAATTGTTTTTAAATTACTATAAATTATCGACCCAGTACATGATACAACTACGTCTATGTATAATTTGCATGACCTAGCATGTACTACTGTCAAAAACACACCTATACATAAACGATTGCACACACTTATATAACATATTGGCTATAAAGCTATAATGGAAATATGAAACTTTCGTTAAGTTTCGTTAAAAATGAGCTTATTAACTTTGAATCTCTCTTACACAAGTTGACTTGACAGATATTAAAGTTGACATTCTAAACAAAATTTACACTGCAAATAATAAAATGGAGTCAATTTTGATTGAATTGAAAATTCTGACAGATAGCCATGTCCATCATGGTTATCATTGTGCTTCAATAACCATAACGAAACATTTCGTTTAGTTTTGACAATAGAGTAGTCCTAGCCATGTCCATCAAAAAATAATATTTATTAAGTGAAACATAAGTCCCAAATTTGTTTGGGGACTTATGTCCCACTTAAGAGGGAGAAAAAACACTAACAAAATTCTTTTGTTTGAGAAAAGAAGCTTCTAAAATTTTAGTTTGTGAGAAAATAAAATTATTTTTGGACTTATTTCCCATCTTCGCCAAAAAAAGTTGGGACTTACTTTTCACTTAAGTGGGACATACGTCTTAAAAATAAAGGGTGGGATCTATGTCCCGGGGACTTATGTCCCTGCGCCGATTATCTAGCCAAACCTTTAGTAAGAACAGTTCCTATAGTCAACTTTACAACTAACTGCCTGCAACAAACTTAAGCCCTAAACACAATTTAAGCTCAATCTCTGTTTTTTCATTACTAAAATGGAACCAAACAGTTTGGTCACACTTATTTAAGTAAACACCACAATGTTTGTCTTGTTTCCAATAACCCAAGTGTAGCGCTTGGAGGAGTTGACAATCGCCACCGCCTCAAACTCTTGTAATGTGCAACCTGATTTGGTTTTGACTCTTTTAGGATTAATGGCCTAGCCGTAGGGGCATTTGGGACTGTCAATCATTGCTTAGAGCTAGAGCGCAGAAATGTTGCATATAGACAAACTTGTAAATCGCAAAATGCAGCTGGAAGCAAATTTGGTTTTGTGGGTCAAGACAGGCGTTTGCCACTCAAAACGCAGCATATTATTAGCCGTGATGGGTGTTATGGTCTGGTTCTGTTTGATTGAATAATCCAGATGTTGTCTCTCTGTTGCTCGGTGTAGCAAGCAAACAGGTAGGCAACGAACGATTAGTCAAGGCATTTAAGTGTTGCCAACATTGCCGTCAGATAGCATTAGTCGGCACAGATAATATTCTTAAGCAACGGAAGCGCGTGTTCTGCTTAAAGTAATCTATATTCAGGTGCTAGACTCAATAATTGTTGATGTGTGTTAATTTTTGATGTTTTTTTTTTTTAATTTAAGTAAATTGCTGCCATTCACTTCAACTTTCAAAAAAAAACCTAATATTTCCGAGCCACGACAAGAATCCATCTTATCATTATTTGATGAATATGTGGAATTGGAATGAAAAAGCCTTCAAGTTTCCTTCCATAAAACTTGAAATGCCAATGAAGTGCTGGCGCACCAAAAAGGTGATGAAGATGCTCCATGTTAGATGCATGAGCACTGGCAGTGCGGGTACTGCACTACACTACACAGTTAAGCTTAAAGTCAATTGAAGATGGCATATTACTAAAATAAAACGATGCCTTTCACTAAAGTACAAACAACAATTAGAAGCAGTTAGTGGTTGCTTGCAGAGTGTCAGCAACAACCCACCAACCACACAGCACCATCTGAAACTTAATTCAAGATTTATTATTGCAAAATAAACATATTTATGATTTTATGTTAGACAATAATGTGTTGGTGAGTTATTTTTCGTTCAAAGGAACCAGCGTAGTGGTGCTTATCCATTTTCCAGAATGGAACACCAGCTTCCAAGAACCACAAACCAAGATTTGTCCAAATGATATATATCCAATCATGTGCTAGTGCTACTATCAAAATTGTATTTGTCGATGAATGAAAACATATAGTCGCTATGATGGTTTTATAATGTATACTTGCGCCTTTCATTAAGAGTTAGTACAATTTTTTTTTTTATTTTGAATAACTTCGACACAAGTAATTTTGACAGATGGGATGCTCTCAAAGATAGCTATGCCTGCAAGTACATCATGGGTGAAAAAGGTATTTTCTGCTACATGGACGTCTCATAAGAACAGTGAATACTCATTTCTTCAAAGTAAATTTTTAATTTGATTTAAATAGTTTGACAGTTAAGATGTTCCTCGCCTCGAGTTATATTTGCATATTATGTATACATTATTAGTTTTAGTGCTCGCCAACAGGCATCGCATTTTGTCTTTTATAGTCGTCAATTGTATAAGCCAATTAAAGGCAAGACCGCACTAGGGGCAACTGCACTGCATGTATTCCTTGTATAAACTTGTATCAGAGAGAAGGCACAAAACTGCACTTCGGCGGCAGTAAACGGCATAGTTGGTAGTCTACGCAACTTTACGTCAACAAATCAAGAAGGAGTTTCTTATATTATTCTGTAAATCCTTTATTGGATTGATTAATTCATTTTTCAAGAGTAACAATATCACACAATGACAGGTGCCAGCGGAATAAGTTGAATTGAAGCACGTATCATTCGCCTGTTATGTAATTGTAATTTGATTCTTTTGACATAATTTTTTTTTTATTTCAACAAACGACAATCCTTTGTGTGAACTCGAATTTGGAACTCAACTCTGAGTTTAAAGCCATTAAACTTTTATCATGACAAAGATCATGTAAGCCCACTTTATATACAACACTAAAAGTAAACACTCTAAAGTGCAACAAACTGTTTTGTCCATTAATGTCACCGTGAGAAAGCTTGATATTGCGATAGCTTCACATAGAATTGTTTATGGAAACGCCATTGCTATAGGTATCTATTATTGAACCGTTGTTATTATACAGACCAAGACCAAAGAATAGTCCAAGTCAAGCAAATATACATATGTATATGCGTTGCGTTTGCGTTGCATATGATATCGCTTAAAAGTACAGACAAAAACACAAAATGTTGCGTGGTTGTGAACATAATAATCCTACGCACATTTTATCAAAACCTCATCATATAGAGTCAGGGAAGTGCAAAGTCTAAAATCTAAAGAGCTATGCTCTATTGCATCGGGCCACGATGGATAGAAACAAACCTAAACCTCCTAAATCACGCATTTGATGCAATAAAACACTCGAGCGCCGCCGCAGATTTTAGCCCTGAATCGCTTGAATTTGGCTTAAGAGCTCGGTCGTACAGACAAGAAACGCTTGGTTTAATTTTTTTTTGCTCTTAATATTATTTTTGTGTTTTTTTTGTTTTGTTTTTGCAAACATCGCGTGCTTGCATCCAGAAGGCACAACAACTGTACAACAGTAAGTTATATGGACCACGACAAAATATTGACTGCTCTAGTTGTTGTTGAGCGTCGTGTAGTTTCAAATAACTACACGAAAATATTTCTGTTCCAATTTTCTATGAGTGCGTGGCTTAATTGAGATGGAATAAAATTGTTCGACGGACATTGTGACAACGCAAACGCAACAGGCCCACAGGTACAAAAAGAAAAAAACTACTACGCATACTCCAGTGCGTTTCTTTTAAAGCAAAAAGACCATAATTCAATGAAATGTATGCTGTGTGAATAAAGATACAATAAAATTAAGTTATAAATCTTTGGATTGTACGCATTTCTGCAAATGTTCTATAGGGTTGTAGTAGATTTTGTTTTTTTTTTTAATTGCCAAGCCCCTTTTGAAATTTTGGAAGTGTGTTCATGGAGGATTGCAAGTTGCAATGACATTTAATTTTTGTTTGATAACTTGTTTTAAGACCTCTTTTGAAATTTTAAAATTACTGTTTTCTTTTTGCCTGTTGTTTGACAGTTCATTTTGCTTTATTTTCCTTCTAGTGTGAACACAGCCTTCAGCGATCTCAATTCAAACCAAAGTTATGTTAATGTAATGTAATGTAATGTAATGTAAGCAGTGCGTATGTACAAAATTCAAAAAGACAGTTAAATATTGGGGTCGTAAGTTTCGTTGCAAATGTATTGAGTCATCAAGAAATCTTTAGTTACATCAAATGTCAGATTGCATGTCATACGTTTCAAAGCTTTTTCTGTCATGCATTGTTTTTCATTTTTGACCAAACTATCTAAGAATAAAAGTATATTTCATGCGAGTGTATTTTTTCGTTAAACGCTGTCAATTAATTTTTATGAAATTAAAATGACAATTCTATTTCCATTTCGAGATGCAATGTCAAGTCAAACCACAAATAAAAAGGCATTTTTAGAAAAGGACAAGCATGAACACTTTACGTTTCATATAACCATTCAGTTGTTGTTGTTAAAGTTTTTTCTCATTGAATCATATTAACTGTTTAATTGATAGCATTGATGACTGATCTTACGGCCTTCATGGTCTTTTTAATCACTCAAACCGAATGACAATTTGAGTTGGTATACATATATATATCTCTTTGAAACTGTCACGTATATGTAACAATCGTGTCTTAAGTTGTTGGTTGTCTAAGAAAGCATGTTAATTGTCATGGATTGTGTTTGAGAGAAGTACAAAAAATAAAATGAACCGTAAGCTGTCAATCCCGAAATGCAAAACCAGGGATAACTTTTTGACGTTTGTAGAGAAACGCCCTTTTTTAATTGGATCAAAAAGTATTATATGAACGCAATTCTAACAGTTGGTAAGGCAAAATAAAAGACCTCAATTTGCACAATATATGTTATGTTCAAAGTATTGATTTCAAAAAATAAAATAATTGGTTTTTTTTCTTAGACCTTAACTATACAACTCTTACGTTCAGATTTCTATAAAAAGTCTTGAATAATAATAATGTGTATGAAAGATTCGGTGGAGAACTCGTTATAATTGGCGCCCGGGAAGGGACCTCATCAATACGTTTATATGACCGTTTTAGCCGCGAAGGAAAATCTTTCAATTAATTACTTATTAAAGATCTATCCTATTCCAATCTTTATGGCAGGAACAAAAGAAAACCGCTTAACGCGACTATAAACCACGTACCTATTTAACTGAATACTGGTGCATTTGCACAAGGCAAATGTGTAACCGTTTATGGAAATTAGCTCAAGATCACAAAATTTAATAATGGTTAAAGAGTTCCCTACAAAAAATGTCATGGAAATGCAATTGCTTTCACATTAATCTGTCAAAAATAAATCACAATATCTTTCGATTGCTTATCGGTGACAGCCAAATCATAAATCACAATAAACACACTGTTGGTGAACTAACTACCGTGAACACTTGTATAAACACTTTGTCATGTGTCATGAAATTAATTGAATAGCCCATGTCTGTCGACAACATCATGTCACGCATGTCGATAATGCGCATGAGCCATACGATTCTTTTTCATTCAATTGTCTTTTTTTTTTTTTAAGATGACATTGAATTCGTTTTAAATTCAAAAAATCCAATAAACGATTCAGAAACTCAATCAAGATTTTAAACTAAAATCTAAACTAAACAAATTGGAAACCTAGTTGAGTCTTTTGATTAATCCAAAAGTAGACATGCTTTATGTGATTTAGAAGTGCGACGCAGCCGGCGCAGAGCATTGTAACATAAGCTATATCATAGTCCACCCATTCAATTGTGCGCATGCATAATGATTGCCCATATATACAATTTACAAAGATCACTTTTTCTATACGGACTCCCACCGTGCATGCATTGCAGACAAGTGTATTCGATGAACATTGATTAGCCAATTAACAATCAATGAAATGCAAAGATCTACTTGATATTCATTCACAATTTTAACAGTGATGTCATGAGGGAGTACATTTTGAGTGCATTTAAGCTGACGTATATGTCAAATAAATTATTTCGCATTAGGTTGTAGCAATTCGCAATGAATATTTTAAACTTTGTAATTATGTTTTGAAGTTGTTTATTTGATTTGGGTTTAGTTGTTTTATGGGTTGGTAGCGAGGATACCAGGCAGCCTTGTAGTTTGAAGTTAGAACCACAGAAAAGTAAAATGTGTTATGGCTTTTGTTATATAATTGTCAGTGCGTAACATTTTGACAGTGGCATCTAAAATATGTTAAATTTATGACAGATACTGTGTAATGATAATCATACAACGTCACTTTCCGATGCGGCAGTCGTGAAATATGAAAGTTTCCGGCATACGTTTCATAAAAATAGTTGTAGTCCAATTAGACTACACAAAGCATGTATATGTTGAATCTTCGAGAACGGTTAGAAGAAGCATCAAAAAACAACTCTTGGAGTTGTCAAGAAAACCTTGGGTGACCCTGGGTAAAGTTCAACAAACAAAGCTTTTGTTGAAATCCAAACCTGATCGAAAGCCCTTGAGTGAGCGGAATTTTTTACGATGAATGAATACAAATTCCATTGCACCGCAAATCAGGCTGCGCACACCAGTTTGACATTAAAGAAATTTCAGGCAGACGGCACTAAAGCCATGTCTTAATTCTTAAGTCATAATCAATGTATTCACAAATGTAATGAATAAAAGAATTGTAAAAAAAAAAAAAAAAAAAAAATTAGATAAATTTCGAAAACTGAAGCGTGCGAATAGATATTGTGTCAAAATTGAGCAAAAGCAATTTCGCTTGTTCCATTGGTTTTCAGAATGAGTGATTCTCCGAAGAAATCCAATGAAAAGTGCTATAAGACACAAATTGGTTTGAGAAAATTTCCGATTTATTGTTTATACAAGTTTGACAGTTCGTTTATGACATTTACGAAGCTTAAAATGGTTGCATGGATAACCTTGTATTCAGAATTTAATTTCAAAGCATGCTAAAACTGACTAGGTACACTTATTCATTGGCTGATAACTATAGTTATGCCAAGGAGATTGAATTCTAGATGGATTCAAACATTTCTTAAATCGCCACTTAACTTACAGCATTGAATTAACGAAGGAACATTTCTGTTTATTTATTTATATTTATATGATCGGTGCGTATATATTTTGGTTAATGTTGATCGTAATTGACAGTAGATACATATTTGTATTGTTTACATATATTTTTCAATTATATTGTCATGGAACAGAATTTCGTACTTGTGAGACTTCTCGTTGGTGACGGCGGCGCGCGCTAGCAGTCCGATACCCTATATCATCAGTAATAAATTGCTTCTGCGATTGCTCACTAGATGATACATTGTTCGTCCCGCTTCTCAATTTACTATACAAGTATGTATGTATATTTCTAGTTTCTATTGATTGACAAAATCTAGATTTAATGACCGCCATTTTGTTTCATTTATTCGACACTAACAGCGTGATGAGTTTCCCACGATTTTGATGGAAATTAAATTTAACAAGGACGTCACGAAAAATATGTCAATGCTCTAAATTAAAAACTGAATTGTTCCACCATCTTGCAATCTGTAGGCCAATTTTCTTTTGACAGGTTCGAGAATAATCAACACATTTTATTAAATGCAAAATTGTATGAATAAAGTCACAAGCTTTAATGACTTTTTAATTACGTACATATATACAAAGCTTTTACCCCTTCTAAATGCTGAAATTCAGAATTTAATTTGTTTTCCAACTGACAAACTGTTGACAGTAATGACTCTTCCTTAAAAGTATCACTCATCGCTCTTGTCACGTCACCAAGACCACTTCTTGTAGGTCTCTCCATTTATGGTAAACCTAGTTTCGTTTAGCACGCACCATCAACATAATATCATCGTGCCATTGAATATGTTAATTTTGTCTATCCTGTGCCTGTCCTACTGTGATTTTCCGCACCAACTCGCAATTCGCAAACCTAATGTGCTGCTGATCTTTCCTATATACGAAACGAAAACTTGACTTTTATCAGATCTTATGGAGCAATTGTGCACAACTTGGAATCCGAAAGGTCGGCCTTGGCTTGCCGGCAACGTTGTGGATCTTGAATTTAATAAGAGTGCTTGTTGGCTGGAATGATGATGATGGCGATGGCGATTAAGTTGTTTTATGCAAATTTTTTTGTTTGTTTTAGTTATATTTTTGTTTTTTGCGCCAGCACTCACCGGCAATCAAAAACAATGTGCTGTAGTAATAACAGAAAAAGAGGGTCAGCATTCAGCACCCTTGGTCTTGTGGTATATGGCACTGAAAATTAATCTATCTTTAGAAGACTTTATTGTTCCTTTGAATGGTGATTTGGAGATTTGTGCAATAGCTTCACGTGCGTCCATCGTATCTTGTATCCATTAATATCGGAAACAAGATGACTATCAGCATCTTGTAAATGCATTTAGATTCAAAGAAACCGATCGATGGGGTCACATAAATTACAAATAAATCCAAATCGTTCGTCTACTGTCTGAGTGATTTTGTAATACTTATTTAAAGTTCTCCAAGATTCAAGTTTATTTTTTATTTTATTTTCATGCTTAACACCCAGTTAAAAAATTAAAAGGCATTATGGGCAACAAATCATAACGAACAAACAACAACATCGTAAAATGAGCTCTCTTGATTGAAGTTCTTGGAATAATTCAAATCCGTACAACTTTAAAGTTGGTTAATAATCGTATCGTATTTAAATAAAACTATTCATTATTACATTTTATAGATCCGGATTGATAATAAATAAAATCAAATAAATATTTTAAGCTGCAGGCGGTAATAAAGCCCAACCTTTATCCAATTGCAATAGTTACATTCATATAAGAAACTTCAATAATCCAAGAAAAGTTTTATGAACTGCTGCAATTAAAAAACTCATAAAAATTAGACAAGATATTTATTGATGGATACGTTTTTATTATCTATAGCGCAGTTCTACATATAATTCGATTTTTGTGTGGTTTGAAATTGCTAATGGCTTAAAATTTTGATCATAAACATCTGTTTAAAAATAATAAAAATAAATTTAACAAACAAGGCCGATTTACGAAATTTAAGGACATTCATTTCTTAATGCTCCCGTAGGGCAATTTGTATAACTTTATAAAAGTAGATTGCATACACAATTATTTAAAGTAGGGAATAATATGAATAAGTACACGAATGGGATGTTTTTTTGTTTGAGTACTACATTGTCTATCTTAAATCAAACAGATCTTACGAACCAACTTGTTAATGAAATGTCACATCATGAGTTAAATATAGTCCTTCGAGTGGTTTACAAAAACCGTAAAACTTCAAAAAAAATTATTTTGAAACACATATGGTAGTATGTATGTAGTTTGCTAAAATTATACTTAGGTGTCTTCTAAAAGTAGGTAACCCTGACGCCACACATGGCTACTGGAAGTTACTACATGTATTAATTGTCAGATACCTATCTGTCATCCAGTTAACTGGAAGTTTGTCTGTGTCAGTGGAATAAGTGAGTGCATTGAAACTGTCTTGTCAGTAGCTGGCATGAGTGGCGTCCGGATAATAGAAGAAAGGCCGATTAAAAGGTCTCACGAAAATGTCTGGCTTGAGAAAGAGTTTACTAGTAATGCAAGTAATAAAATTTGTCGCGCCGCCTTTGTTACGTTAGTGTGGGTGTTGATGAATTTATGGATCAGGAAGAAGAAAGAAATGAATGTTTAAATTCCTTAATCATCAAAAAACCCTTTTATACAAAATTGACTTCAAAAGATGACCTACTCAACTCAATGCTTTCGACTTGCTCGTAATTTCTTCTTAAGGAGTCATATCTATGATAATTGCTCTTGTCTAGCTCGAATGTCAGCTATAGGGTCAGGACTGCAATATAGATATAGTGGAACTATAAAAGAGGGTCACTTTGACACCCCTAATGACAACTGTTAAAATTAAATCCTTAAGGCACTCTTACACATCCATGAGTTCACTGACGCCGGAAAAGTTATCTGCCAACTTACTATTAGTATTTACAGTTGCAAGCTACTATATCTAAAAAAAACATGCAATAGTAAAGCGCTGCAATTTTGACGTTGTAAGCGAACTGTCAAGGCTTGCATGAAAATCCTCTACAACAAATCGTTGATTTTCCACCAGCATTAGATGTCGTTAATGTCGTAAACGGTGTTGCTAAGATTGGAGTTCAGTTCACAAAGGCCAGGACAGATTTGCATTTTCTACTGTCCTTAGAGAGGATGACACCTGGAGCTATCTTATTTTACAACGTTGCAAAAATAACGATGTTGCATGAATATTTCAATCGTTAACATCTCTTGCACTTTCTTAGAAACATTTATCGCTCCGATCCGACTACGCTAGCTTTTTAAGATAGTCACAATATTAAGTGTGTAAGCGAAGCTAGTAACCTTTTGAAATAAGGTATTACTTCCTTTATGGAGCTTTTCCCAACAACGCTAATTTTAAACCTCGTAAATCAGTGGTTCTTTCTAGAGCCAGTGAAGAAAGGCTTATAAGAAGAAAAAAGAAAGAATCTGTTTCAAGAAAAGCTATAGTAACCTTATGGAGCTGCTCTTAGACCTTGTTGATTGCATGTGAGCTCGTATTAAGAGGAATAAAAAAGTTTCTATAAAGTGCTTCAGATATGATTCTATAAGACCTGTCACATTTAATATAGACATGAATTAGAAAATAGCTTCGTTTGAAAACTAAGTTGTTACTAAGGTATGCTTATTCAAAATTGCTCAAGGTGAAGTAAATATCACTTTCTTCTAATTGAGTTATTATTTTATTGATTAAGTTAAACTTAATTAGTCAATGTATGCTCTTTAAAATGTACTCCAAGCTATAATAACTTAAATAACCATTTGCTTATTGCCAACCCATTTAATTTAAACAACAACCACTTGTTTGAACAAAATAATTATATATACTTACAACAATTAGCGAATTGGCACCTTGAATGCTGTGCGTTGCTCAGTATACGCTACGCACAACATACATTGCGCATCCGCAGGCCATAACACCCTCCGCAAGCTACAACGACGCCACGCCATGGTTAACTGTTGCTGAATGTGTTCACTTAAAAGACAGCTAGTACGTACTTTCTTGTATATTTTGCAAATACATTGAATTTAATTTAATTATATCACCTAGATTTCAACTGCATTTAAACATAAATATATAATCTTGCCACGCCATTTTCCTTCATTAGCATGCCTCGATCTGTCACCGTTTTTGTGTGTTGGTCAATTGCCGCCGCGCCACTGCTGCAAGTTTTTCGCCACCGCAGTAGCAAGCGCTGCTGTATAGGATTTAGCTGAGAGAGGACGTCTGGACAGGCTACTGCCTCCTGTTGCTACCAATCGACGAAGAAAAATTACTTAAAAAAAAAAATTCAATCATGGCCGAACAGACACTCTAATCCAAAGAAAGGTAGTTAGAGAGTCTTGCCATAAAATTGCTTGAATGTCCTCATGGTCCTAGTCGCCGAAGCCGTCGTGCGAGGGCAACGATTGAGCGTGCGCGCATTTATTTTGATCATAAATCTTCTGTCTGCAAAGATTTTCAAGTAATCACACAGAGAGCGCCAATTTTCCGAAGTCCAGATTTGCTATATGTCTTTGAGCTTATAGACTGAGGATAGGCCACAGGATTGACAGACACAAAATCGCTTGTCCATCCATCCCGTTGCACGGATAGATTCGATTCTCGTGACCATTTGCGTACACCTTTTTTTTGTTAATCTGAATAAAATTGGGTCTCTGTTAAGTCACTAGGAGTGGTGGATAACGGGCGGACGCGAGCAGACTTAAGGAAGTTGATAGTTGATAGTTGGGATTGGGACCGACTGTAAAAACTCTTAATAAAAGTATTTCTTTTACAATTAGCGGCCCGCGCTCGATCTTATAGCACGCTACATCACAGTATCAAATGTTAAGCATTAATGCTTGCGCATTAAGCACTTCATTTGAATGCAAGTGATCTTCTTAGATGGGGATTAGAGGTTGGCCCGGTCCGGGTTGTATGTCAGAGCCAGAAACTGGATTACATTAATTTATTCGGATTTAATAAAACATTTTCAATGAGAAGACCGATGCTATGGCGATGGTGACAACCGAACCGGCAGCGGAGCGGACTGGCGGAGTTCGATGAAGCGACAGTTTGAAATAGATTGTAGATAGCCGATGGCGATGGGGGATTGTGTCTTTGTCTGTCCCATTTGAAAGTTGTATGGTTGGGCGTTGAATACAAGGTGCCTTGGGATAGTATCTTTTTATGTTCATTTAAAGGGGTTTAATTTGTTGAATTGTTGGATACATAATTGATAGATCAATAAAAATGGCAGCTGGATAAAAGAGATTAGAGATTTTTGTATACTTTAGTTGTTTTAAAGCTGGAGCATTTTTCTTATGAGTTAATCAAACCGTGTGTGCAGTGTCGTATTCATTTCTTTTTTATGATCTCTATATTTGCAATATATGTAAACAAATTAAGTCAAAAGGTCCCATACGTGATAAAGACTCTATCTCCAAACACCTTACTTCAAAAACACCTTTGAATATTCTATAGCTCTATAGTCTATACTATGATTTGATTATGTTTATTTATTCACAATACTCAAATGTGTATAGTGTATCAGATAACGGCCGGAAAAGAACTTCGCTATTTGCATTCATTGTGTCGCTGAACGCATTCATATTTAATAAATAATGTTGAACAAAAACTTGAATGCACCTTACCCGTTTAACGTCAAACTCGAAGTATTGTGAAGGGATTGCACCAGCGCTCACTTAACTAATTGTCACAACAAAAACAATTAATAGGGTATTCAACCTGCTTTGATAATTTGATAACATTTTCCCAACCATCCCATGCACTGCATTCGTTTTGTTCCGCCGCCGCAGCCGCCGCCGTCGCCGTATTGGCTAGCTATAGCATAACCGAGTCAGAATGAGTATTCATATTTCCGTTGGCACACTTCGTGCACTAGATACTCACATAGTTCGACCGGCACCCTCTGTGCACAAGCTATAGAAAATAACAAGATACACAAAATACATATTTGACACTTTAGTGCACAGGTATTTTGTATACAAATTCAAAGGGTCACTGGCTTACGGTTTATGGCAGTAAATTGTGCATCATAAGCACATCGAAAGTGCATGGTATGGTCAAATGCTGACTGTGCATATTTGGGGTTATCGATTATCCAAGTATGGTTGGATACCAACGAAATAAACTAATTATGTAGTATAAATAGACTGAATAAAAAGCTATGATGGCACTTCTATCTAAAAAGCCAAACTTAAGACAACGTTTCTTTACTCTGATATAGCAACACGCTGGTAGGTAATCTAACGTTAGTTTAACTCCAACATCTGACGCCCTACAGAGCAGTATTGCTTTTGGGTAAACGTTTATAGGGCAATTCGCCGGACGAGTCAGAGAGTTGAATTAAACTTAACTGCGAAAACACTACCAACATTACAGTATGTCCGTGACGTAGAACCAAGTAAAGCGCAGAACAAAACAAAAATGCAAAGCCGATGTGTTACCGTGACGTAGACGAAACAAAAATTGAAAACGGGAAGGTGCTATCTGGTTTAGTTGTATCATGACACCTTAGTGTGCCATATCGTTGTATATAGAAACTATAGTAATATAACTTGGAAGTTTTGTTGCTCGGCCGCAGATGGCTAAACAAGACATTAACTCATTTCAGATTTTAAATGAAGAAGGAAGAGATGGAAGGAAGAAAAGAACATGCTGGGAATATTTTGACAAGTATTCAAGTAAGGAAACAATAAAATGAATTTTGTTTCTACACAAAAGAACGTCCTCTGTACCAATTGTGTTCAAAGCGCTCTGAACTATTAATGAAACGAATTTAATATCCCAATAGTTTCCTTTTCTCATTCCATTTGAAAAACCTGAAAAAGTTTTTTTAACATTTAAAATACCTTCGACGTCCATTTTAACTGTTTTTATTTCCAGCCGCCGCTAAAAACTTCTTTTTATCAATTGAATTGGTGGTTTGGAAGTGTATCACTTTTGACGTTTATATTTTTGTTCAGCTTTAAGCTCGGTCTAACCCATCTATTTATTTGGAGCTCGTAGAGCGCACTCTGAACACACTCTGAAGGAGAAAAGAAATTCGAATTCTCTGCTCTGAAGTCTCTGAAGCAAAAAAGAAACTTATATTTTTTTGACAACTCAGGCTCTGCTGTGAACTAAAAAAGAAAAACGCCTTATGTGTCATATCATATGTCAAAATAATTTCTGTTTTCAATAGAGTTTTTAAGCAAACGGCTATATACTTCTGTCTCTTACTCCGAGACGTCAAACCAAGATCTTTGTTGGAAAACAAACCAATTTTTTTTTTGATTTTTGCAAGCAAAAGTAAAAACAAAAAAAACTGCTCCTCGAAACAAGAAAAATGTATCATAACGGCAGATCACTCAAAATAAGTAGGGCGCGGAAGGAAGATTACGCAAGGGTGATGTATAATTAAGTAAAACGTTGCCCTACCTTATGTTCGTCGATTTCTAAAGTTTTTCCAATAGCGGTAATACAAGGAGAACGTTTGGGTTTATATATTAGGCATCACAAAAATAAGGGTGTTTCTACTATAAGAGAATTCGTAAAGTAACGCAAGGCACTACGCTACGTTTGCACAGTAGAATAGAATCCTCAAGACGAAAAGGAATTCCAAAGAAAATCCGAAGGTCAACTGTTTTGAAAGAAGCTGGTTCCCACAATTTGGAGTCCTAGGCGTTTTCAAGAACCAAGATGCTAAGAATAGAGAAAGTTGAAATATCTAGTTAACGCCTTATGCTCAAGCAGGATTTATGATGTAGCTTACGGAAAGCAAAATTATTTAGATCGTAAGTATACAGTGGTTCTTTTAACATAACGAAGTATTCTGCTATAGTAGATACTGCTGGATATTGGTTTCGTTGATACTGCTAGACATTGTTTCCATTAAAATAACTGTATAACACTCCGGATTTCGTTAAAACTGGACATTACTCCGTTTGACAATCATTATTTGGAACTGACTTAAACGCCTCGAAAACAGACCTAACACATTTGATAACAGATTATAATGCATTGTGACTAGATATGAACTTATAATGACTTGAATTAATTATATATGTTCTTAAGTCAAATTCATATCGCATGTAGATCGAATATGTCCAAACCAGTCGTGCGCATTTTATTTATTCACAGATAGAATGTTTCTTTAAAATCCCCGTGGTCCGAAACAGCTTAACCTCATTACTGAAAACACAATTAAAACATACATATATATGTGGATGCAATGTAGCTCCAAGGTCTGTAGGTTCAAAACTATTATCTTGTTCGCCTAAATCTATAATTTTTTATTCAAAACTAAGGTTAAATCGACTTGATTCGTTAACTTGTGTTTTAATCATACATGCAATCACGCACTCCAAGGCATAACATGCGTTCATAATTCGACATCTTTCCTAAACCCGCCATTCAAGCAAATTCAATAAACCAAACCACAAAAATTATAACCAATTAATCAAATTCTCGAAGAAAACAATTCAAATTTATAGCCAAACCAAACACCACCTGTTGTTACGATTTACGTATACGGCAGCATTAGATATACGTATTATACTCTCCTCCAGCTCCAGCTCCAGTATGGTTTTGGTTTTCAACAGTCAACCATCAACATTCCTTGATGTGATGTGAATACTGTTTTTTGAAGTCGATACTTTGCCTGCCCTGCAGCTGTATTACAATAACAAATTGGGTTACATTGAGAGTTCTAATAGTGATCACCTCAACCGCAATCTGGTCACGCTGTTTTATCTACACTCCACCAGACCACCACCACAACTCTAGACATGCAGTCTCGCTTGTTTCAGCTAGAACGTCTTAACAAGACACTTTGTTTGGCCGCATAATATAAATCATGAATTCATGGAGAGAGACACTTTGTAGTTTTGGGCAGTTTTGTGTTGTTTTTGGGCTAAAACAACTGCAGCTGCTTGTCCTTGGGGACGAACGTGGTGCTTTGGCATCGTTGTAATCCATTAACCACAAGTACGATGGAATTGCTGCTGCAAATCGGGAGATAAGAATTAGTCCAATTCAATCGTGAGCAATTATATCGGCTGTACTTAAGTGGCTATAGCCTATAGTGATAGCTTGGAAATAGGTTTAATTCGGATCGAAAATAATTTGCATGCTTAAATTTCGGGCTAACATGACAGTGTTGTGTAACCGTACCAAAAGATCAATAGGGCTAGGTTAGCTGGAGAAAATATTTTCATTTAACCGTATTTACACTGTTCTTAAGAGCTAAGCTTCTAATGCAATGCTCCTCTGACTCTGAGCTTACTCATAAGTTCCTACTTATGTATACTTAGAAAGGTTTTCTAGTGCCCCCTAAAGTTGCTTATGGACTTTCGTTACCTTCATTGTAGATATCTGGAGTTTAACTGTGTTGCCCTCTAGTGCCACAAAACTTCATTTCTGATAGCTAAAACATAAAACACTAGTAGAACAACAGTGGCCCCTACCGTGCAGCGTTTGTGTCATTAATTGCTTTCTCTTGATAATACTATCGTTTTCATAGCAAATGTGCCTTGTACATTTACTAATAACATTTCCTTGTTAAAGGCCAAAGACACTGACGTTTCCTGGCAGATGACAGCTAGTTGTAATGATTTAAAATAATTTCGAGCTGAAAAGCGAACTGTGATAATATGTACAGTAAATTGTAAAAGTACCTATTCGAAAAAATATTTGATTGACTTTTGTATAATATCCAACAGAACATGCTTAAGTGAAATTGCAGGTAAAATTAGTAAAAACAAATGTCAGAAGCGTCACTGTCAAGATTACAAAAGAAATAAATCTGACAGTACTCCGTTGATGAAAATCAAAAGCTATTTTCTAGACACGAATGCAAGCAGACAAAAATGTAAGCTTTATAAAAAATGTATTAACACTAAAATCTCTATCAAATGCCTTTGAAATATTGAGCACTTACATTTGACATTACTACCTGTTTTCGTTCGTAAGATAGTCGTGAAATGTGTTATCATAGAATTAATGAAGTGTCAAAATAAGCTATTGTTAAACGTAAACGGAAAACTTCCAAAACTTCTTTTCACATAAGCCGGGACAGATGGTAGGACAGTGATTTGTCAATGATTTTTTCGTCTGTTCTGTCATATAAAAGCGAAATATTTCTTTCCCATCTGTCAAATGAACACGTCAGATAAAAAACGTACATACATAAACTTACAGAGGTATCTTCCATAAAGTTTGGATTGAACACTATTTAGCGAAAACTTGACAAAACAGAACGAAATTAATACGTTAGATACCTTGCCAAAGGATATGAAAATGTAAAATACCTCATGTCAACATAGGAGTTATTTCGTTATTAATAACAAAGAACAACAATTTACTGCACTCCTCTTCTTACTTGAACAGAGGATGTTTTAACAACTTTTTCGTTAAAGCATTGCAAATTCATCAACTATCTGATTGACAGGAAGGTCCATTAAATAAATCCATTAAGAAAGTGTTTCCCTCCGAGGCAACGGAAATGAATTATTCCATGTCGTGAGTTGGGACATTTTCTCGCATCCAAAGCGTGTGCCTGTGCATCTCATTGCATTTTTTTACATAACCTATAAGCTATAACAGACTGCCTTCAGGCTAGTCAGATACGGAGGATTTGAAAATGATGATCTACTGCGTTATTAAAGTCGTTATTTTTTGTTTTGTTTACTCAATTTATATGCGATAGAAAGGGAAAGGCATTGTTATCTTAGAAAAAGCTTTAAGAAATCCCGCGATATGGCAATGGGAAAACCTAGTATACTTCTACAAACAGCTGACGGCCATGTCGTGAATATATTGCATTACTCCGTCATCTGAAATGGATATTTTCAACGCACAGTTTGCCACAATGAGGTAACAATTTGAAAAAGATACTTTGAATCTCAAACTGTATCTATGGACGAATCCACACAAACCGCCTTTAAGTTAGTGTGAATTTTTGCCACCACATAGTGACGGAGCATGAACGTTAAAATGTATGCCTCCTGTAGATGATGGAAAAAGCATTTTAAGCACATACTAAGGCTTAAAATAATAGTTAAGTTTTAAATTTCATGTGAAATAGCTGCATTCGTGGTGTACTTATGCGCATTTGTTGTGTTGTTTCACCATCGATGTTTGTTTAAGGTATATATGGTGTACTCATGCGCCAGCGCACTGCGTGGCCTGGCCAAAATGAAAAGATTTTTACTTAAAACTTACATATATATTTGTGGTGTTTGATGCTGAAATCGAAATGAACGATGAATTGATTGAGCACAACAACGAAAGCAAAGTTCCAAAGCGGCAGAGGCAGTGGCAGTACAAACTGACAGCAAATATGATTTGATGCAATTCAAAGTGTGTTATCTGAGATGCAAATAAATTCAAGCCCGGCAAAAGTGGTAATTAAAAACCGCCAACAGATTTGTTTCGCAATGAACTTGAATTGTGGTAGAGAATGGAAGTGTTGGAACTCGTATGGAAGAACGTTTATATCCCCATATTTGTATGTTGTTCTGCTTTTTTGTCATCTATATGTATCTATGTACATATAAATGAGACTATGGCTCGTAAGATAATTTAAAACTAGAGACAGACTTAAAGACAGAATAGACGATGTAGGTGTAAGCCCATAAAGTAATGTACCTACCTCTTGCCTGATATTGGCGTCATAGTAAGAAACAGTAGCTCCACGTCAAACTGACATGATAGGACACAAGCTACCAACATGCAGTTTGAGCTTAATTTAGAGTCTGGGTTAATTTTCTCAAATCAAAAGATTTATCAGGCAAATTTTAGTGAGTTGAATGCACTCATTTTAAATGAAACAGAAAGGGATGTGTTCATAAAATACAGCTCCCATAAGATTCCCTCGTATCGCTATGATGAATGAATTTCGAATTTTTAAAATCTTAAGATTTGTATTTGTTTGTTGACTTTGATACCAGCTGAAGTTTGTGATTACAGTTTTAATGGTCATTAAGAACATTTATAAAATACCAACAGAGGTATGACATGAAAAACTCATTTTATGATAATTTTTCTGCCAAATAATAAAAAAATATCAAGTTGTCGGCTGGCAGCCACACCACCATGTCATCTTGAGTTTTTCTATCAATTAAGTTTACAAAGTGTCATTGCATTAATCTGACATTTTCACCAAACGTGACACACAACAATGTCCTCATTTAATTCCATTTACGTCTGATTACATCTCTGATCAAATTTGCGGTCATAAAAATTACAAGTTAATATTGATACACATATGTATGTACACAGCCAAGTTGTGCGTCTATATCAGGAAGAAAATAAGAGAAGTCACGTTCGAGTCAGGCTCAGTAGTACCAACCACACTATGAATCGCACATGTTATGTCAATTAATAAAAACGTCAAAGCGATAAACTCGAAAAAATAATGAACTTAACATGGTTCCGAAATATATATATTTTTTGTTCGTTATATTTTCTAGTTCGCCTAGACGCATATGCAGATGCACATAAATACACGCAGAGTCAGCAAAGCTCTTGACGCATGCATGCAATTTTCGACACGCACTGATAGCGTTTTTGTGATTGGCCAGCAGCAACCATTAACCAGAAGCCGACTAGACATACAAATAAAACCATCACCTAATTTTCAAAAACACATTTCCTCATCTGAAGAGAGTATATGCGTGCAATCCTCGTCCTCCTTGCTCAGAAAACGTTAAAGATTCTGTCAAATCGCTTGCTGCCTCAGGGCATGACACATCTTAATCAATCCATTCTCCTGACGTTTTATTCCCGTCGTAGACCATCGTATTATTTCTAAGTCCGAACGACAACGCGTGCGTCGTCCCGTTTATAAAGTTATATCGGTGGCAGTTAACTATTTGGAAGATTATTTTTGGACACCCGTCTCATAGTTTGGTGGCCTGAGCTAAGCTCATTAATTAAAAAAGCACCCTAATGCGATATGCAAATCGTCCAATAAATTAGATACGAGTATGTACAGCTCTCCGTTTGGGACGTCAATGAATCATGTCTTCCGGTATGGCAGCAGCTATATTTTGTACTCCATAAGCGTTTTTAATTTATGGCCAATAGTGTTTTTGATATATATTTGTCCACCAGCCACATCTCTTGATAGTTGATACTTTTTTATAGTTGATACCGCATAAAAATAATAATCCAAAAATCCCAAAAAACTATGCACATTGCACATGCGACATAAAGACGAAGATGAAGTGCGGCAATCTTTATTGCCATGATAGGATGGACGTTATGTGTCAGCCTTTAAGTAAATTAACAAAATTAATTACAGAAACAAATCACTGCTGACAAGATGCAACTTCACAGAGAGCGTACCGCGTTTGCGCGCACACACCACGACACCACTGTGGAGTGGATCTGGATAGTGATCCAGTTTCTGTTTGCCTTTAAAAGGAAGATCGCCATGATGTATGTAGATGCAGATGCGAAATCACAAAACATAATCTCAACCGGAAAATGCGGCGGCAGTCAACTAAGGCTATTAACTCATCAGCGATGGCTTTGACTTTAATTGAAGATCGGTGGAACTAAGTCCACTCGGCCGATGAATCGTGATATCGAGATCCAGAGACTGTGCTGACATATGAATAGCCAGTTCTTTGACGCCACTGAAATAAAGGTGCTCGTTTTGTTTTGGATAGTGTGTTCTTTAAGGCGACGCGACGGACGTCGAAGACGATGGATGCAATAGTTGGTTAGTTGCATCTGTTGACCAGTTGCTGTGCCGGCTTTGGCTTTGGCTTTTCTGGCTGGTAAAACAGCTTTTATCAAATTAACGATTAAGAGTGCGGCACATATCTAATCAGTTGTGCAGTGCTCCGGATTCAGCTTGCGGCAACGTGTTTCGTAACAAGTGTCAAGTTCTACATGTCAGTCATGTCAAAATGTGGCATTTGCATCTTGTGAAATTTCTTACTCTTTTATAAACACTTTATTAACCATTTGGTGTGGGAGTTTTTTTTAATTAAAATGGCTTTATAATTTTATTTCTTGATTTAAATAGAAAGTACCTAATAAAAATGTGTGTAGGTGACCAAATTAGTTTTTATCGTATCTGGTGGTGTTTTTGTAAGAAAGATATCGATAATAGCTGCATAGTGAAAAGATATACATATATTGGACTTCTAATAAAAAAGATTTTTAAATGAAGAAAAAGTCAACGGCCTTGACTCTGATAAAGCATCGCTTCCCGATAGATCAGTGAAATCAAGCATCGTTGCGCGTGGTTAGTACCTAGTTAGATGGGGGACCGTCAAAACTAATAACTGCGTGCTGTTGGCATGTGTTGTGTGTTCTTCTCTCTTCTGTTCTATCTGTCTCTCTCTGTCGTCATATTATCTTGTGTTGTCTTGAGCCGGTGGCCTCATTTTTCAGTGCTTTAAGGTGTGTCTACTTCGTTAATTAATCGACGCGGTAGATTAAAATGTAATGTAATGTAAATGAATAAAATTTTACTTTATTGCAAAAGATTTTTATCTATAAAATTTAACTACAATATTGTATTTTTTACATTTATTTTCAGGTAAGCTTAATTGAACTACATGCCAACTCTAAAAATCAGATGCAATTAAAAATGGATGCGTAACATTAATACTTTGGCTTTAACATTCCTTTTATTATCTGGCAACACCGATTTTGAAAAAAATGTAAAAAAAAAAAAAAAAAAAAATGATGCCAAATTGGAAAATAGTAGGCATTCGCCATCATTTGAAAATTCTTGTAAAGGTATTCTTTTCATTTGCTTTAAATGTTTATAATGTTTTATGTTAAATTTTTTTTAAATTCTAACTTCTTTTCCCAAGCTATAAGTTCAATTTCTTCATTTTAGAATTTTGTGTTTAAAATGTCTTCTCCCGTTTTCTCTGGATGATGTCATCGTATGTATTTAAATGGTATCATTCATCGAAACTTTGCTGTGCCATCTTTATTTGGTCTCCACGTGAACCAAATAAAAATATTGTTGTAACCGTAGCCAATTTAAGTTTCATGAAATAAATTGATAAATGATAATCACATGACTGTCATATGTGATCAAATAAAAATAGTTTTGAACGTTTGTTGCTAGCAACGGCGCGCGCGCGGTCATAATTTATATGAATTTTGTTTGTTTTGCTCGTTCATCTTTTTTGAGATCGAGAAGTCTATCGTGGCCGCCTTTCAGTAACCCACCTTTGCTATTCAAACTTAGTGCTATGAATATGAAGTATTTACTGTTGCAATTAGTGAGTACTAGGCGGCGCTGCTATCTTCAAATTGAATTGTATAAGGCTATTAGAGATGAAGTGTTGATACACTAGATGTCAACACAGTGAAACGCCATCTCCAGAGTACATCTTTTTCTTTGTCTTCGCACTTTAAGGTACAGACAATACACATGGACAAAATCCCCAAAAGAATCAGTCTTTTTTGCCGAAATCCACACGAAATCTCCAAATCCCCAGTGCCCGTGTGCAATGTATATGTAGGTATATCTGTTATATGAAACTATATGGATAATCTTTTTTTGTGTACATTGCGATATTAAAACATTAAGAATCAAGGGAAACTTTTTTTTTGGGGATTTTGTCTTTTCGTTTGAGAGAAACCTTATTTTGGGTGCATTATTGTAACATATTACGTTTATGACTAACGTTGAAGAAGTTAATAATGCGATTAAATCGCACGCGCTTTTTAACTGCATTATTCACCTCTTGAACATAATATTTGTTTTGGGGATATAGGCTTGGGAATTTTCGCCCTTGGGATTGTCTCTTTGGGGATTTTACTGCTGGGGAATATACTTTGGAGATTTTGGATTTGGGGGTTCCACTGTGGGGATTATGTTTTTGGGGAAAAAAAATTCACCAACCCTGCCAATGTCCATTGCATTTCTTCGTGTAGTTATAGTGTTGTCAATTTTGTCTTGACATATTCTCGAGTTCTAAAGGACAAAGGATTCCTCTCTTTACATTTGTGAACCAAAAAAAAAAGTAGAAGTATACTGCCAAATATATTTGTTAAACTGAGTTATTTATTTGTAAAATCAATTGTAATTAGACTCAATTTTATGTCGTTTACTGTAGTTTTTAAGTAAACACATTTGAGCTGCAACAACACTGTAAGCCAATCTAACAGCCATTATGCGTTGACTTAAACTTCATGGGGCGGTGCCACGCCGCCGCGCCGGTGCATTGATGGTCGATATAAATTTGATGGCGCAGCTTGAGAAAAACACTCTATTATATTGATTTTCATTGACAGTGCACGTTTCTCTCGTTCAGTGAGGAGGCAAATGATCGAGGATAATTTAATTAATGGAAATTTATGAGATTTTTTTATAACTGTGTAAGTTGTGGTGTGTGTTTTAGTGGTGGAAAGTTTGAGATATGTATTTTTAAGCTGGGCGGTGCGACCATACAAACTGTCACTGGCTATAATCCCATGCGATGATATCTTGATTTGTCGATGACAAAATGTTATTAATTGCAAATAAACTTACAAAAACGCAGGCAATTTTGAAAGCAGTCCATGTACAATGAACACGCCTATTTGAATTAAAGTGTTGTGTCTTTGGATAGTTGTATTAACATCAGTCACCTGACAAATGCCTTGACTATTCCTCATTTTTATTTTCAGGTTATTCTGATTGAATAGTAGAATTTTTGTCACTTGAAATGGGAAGTGGCTTTTAAATGTGACGACATTCGCCACCTGCCAATTGGTTTCTTTATAGATGTTAATATGAGCATCTCACGAAGCTCATAGATTCAAACCGTATTCTTATGAGCAAAACTCAAATATATCCACATCAATCAACTCTATTGCAGACATTTCTAAAGTTGAATATCTCGATTCAAGTAAAATCAGAGGTTTATATAACTCGAAATGACAGGAAATTAAACTTCTGATATAGTATATTTTTCAAAGCGTGAACGAATCTTAAGTTATAAAACAAATAATATCCAAAATCCAACACAGCTTCTTGATAGTTGGAAACATTGCATACCTTAACTCAGGACTCTGGCATTTTTCCTAATAACATAGTCTTTTTAAAATACCTATAATCGCACGTAAAAACAAGAAATTCGAAAACTGTGCTATATGTTTCTTCCATTTTATCCTTTTAATACTGGGCTTAACTGTTATACTTATCGTAGTACAGATTGTATTCAGTCCTGTCACTGTCAAATAGAAACAGAAACATTATTTATTCTATTACATAACAATACAAAATAAAACGGTTTTAAAGACCTGCACAGTTATTTTATTGCATAACCCCTCACCGATTGACACACTGAGACAGTAACTTGCATCTTAATCTTATGTTTTTATTGTCAACTGTCATGTTGCATCAGAAACCAAACTTATTCTAATATAATAAAATAATTAAATATTCAAAAGAAAGAAAGGCTGATTTCTGAATACCAGACTGTCACAGCAGCACCAATCACTCTGAAATTACATCAGGACTCTTTTTGTGGACACTGGCCCCACATTTATGCTTTATGTGGAGCAGCATTAAAGTTAGGAGACAACCGCAACCGGTCAGTTCTCATACATATATGATCTGTCAGCAATGGTTAAATGAAAGAAATTATTGTCATGGCAGGGTCTAGCGGCACATAACGATGTATTTGTCGTCGTTATATCTCTCCCTCGTCGTCGTTGTCCAAAATCAGCTTAAGTGGTCCATGTGGGCATCGGATTTATGTTACGATCGTGTTTGGATAAAACGATTGCCATGCTTTTGTGGAAATGTTTTAGCTTCCTTTTGAGCTGAGGCCGGTGGCGCGGCCCGGCGCGGCGACTGGAGTTGGAGTATACTCCTTTTGGGTTGTTTTTATCTTAATCTAGATCTACGATCTGTGTATCTCTGTATGAGATATGTATCTCATATCTATCTGTGTTGCGTGCCATGGGAACAAAAAACCAAGCACACAATTTTCGATTTCGATTTCGATGAATGAATATGGTTTGATGTTATGTAAAGAAAACGAGTGCGGTGCAGAAGGCTCCTTATTGGAGTTTATACCTCCTTGAAGCTAATTTTTTTCTATTTTATCATAATCAATGGAAAATTGTAACAGTTACCAGAGTATTTATTTCTGAATATAACTATTTATCCAGTATCCCCTTATAGAGAAAATAGGACATTTGTAATTCATATCACACACACGTGACGTAACACACCTCACTTTGATTCAACTTTTTTCACATGAAATAGGTTAATTTGTCTGTTTCGTAATTTTTTTTTAAATTTCAAGAATGAAAAATTGATATTGGACAAAAATATGATAGTATGGAACAACATCACGTTTTTTTTTTTAATGATTGGCTTCGAAGTCACACGGAGCAATTATATTTCTAATTTTTTTTTTTCTGCTGCTAAGGAATTTCGTATTGACATCGTGACAAGGCAAAGTTCTTACAATGTTTTGTCATCTTTTTGATTGAGATGTTGCATTGACTTCGATTTTGATAGATTCAACCCACGTTTTATTAAAATTATAATTATATTCTATTGAAAAATGCAACGGCAACAGAATTCAGAAGGAGAAGAGATCAAAATGAAGATTTCATCAGTCATCAGCGATCAAAGCTGGGTGGCAGTGTCGTACTCATTATGGACACAATGGGGACAGGCTGGAAACAATCATTCAATACCCAGATGTATATCTCATGACGAATTTGCCTTGTCGTGTTGATGAGCAATATTCTAAAGTCGTGATTTGTAAATATTTTATCATAATTTGACCTTCGTACAAATAATAATAAAAAAAAAAAAAAAAAAACATTCTGAAAACGTAGATTGCAACAAAGTTTGCTTGATCTCAGGGTTTGAGTAAGTTTGAACAGCAGCCTTGTCCAATGCAGAATTCACTGCGTGGGAAATGGATCCGAATAATGTTTAATATTATATTTATTTCTTCAAATCAAAAGTGTTGAAAATCTTTGTGACGACATCTTTTTCAAAATACTTGCACTAAAATAACATTATTGAGCTTTTTATACACCGTTGCGCTGACTGGCATCCCAAAAAACTGTCGCCATTGCCTTAATTGCTTACAAACCCACCTTGGCCATCTTCGGCTTCAATTCATCAAGAGAAGTCCATTTTGTTGACTATTCCTCGGTTTCTGGTGTGTTGTGGTGAATCCAGCTTGCATCCACGGTTACAAAAAGGCACACAAACTCAGTTGAATTATTCTAGAACACCGCCAAACACACCTTTAAGTTGTCAAATTAATGCGTTTGTTGTCGATTGTGAGCAAATGCGGCACCCATTTTGCGGAAAGCTTTTTCATGTCCAAATAATGAAACTGAGCCAGGTGATAAGCCTGTGTCCTCTTAAAACTCGCTCAACTTCACTCGCCGATCGTCCATTACCAAATCATGGATTTCGTCGACCATTTTTGGTGTGGTGACCTGAATTGGACACGACTGCACCGACATTGATTAAACCAGTAGTGATTGGTTTCATTCCAATCGATATTTGTCGAGCTTTTGTTGGCTTGCGTGATAGTTTTTTCTCGAAAAAAAAGTTTTTAATGAGCATTCGAAATTCACTTTTCTTGCATTTTAACAAAAAAAGCTATACTATTTGACAGATCTGTCTGCGCTCTTTCGAAAGATGGCTCTTGACAAAAAAAAAATGATAAATTTAAGGTGACGACTCAACTTTATGTTGTTTTCAAGGACTTAAACTAGATTTTACTGGTTATTTTTTCAAGAGGTTTTTTTTCTAAACGAATTATTTCTGATGAACCAACCCAAAGCTTTTGTGTCAAATCCATTGCTTTCGATTTGACACTCCAAAAAAAAAAGAGCTGACAGGATTCTGTAAATAGAAGTGTGTTCAGAAAACAAGTCACCCGTTCTGTTAACAAGATTCTTTCGTTAAAAATCAACTTGCTGTCAAAAATGTTAGACAATGATTTTCTGGTTGCGCTTGTTCACTTATGGTTCGCTTAAAACAAATTACTTTCTTAAAAAATATTAGAGATAGTAAACTATTTTATAGAGATTTTCAGATAAATTGTACTGAAACTTTTTTCTGACTCCGGTGAAATGATAGATGATATTTATTGGGATCTCTGTTTTTGAAGGGTCATATACAAAAGAAAGTAAATCTGCAGTTTCAACGCTCTACTTGCTTTTGTAAACAAATCCAAAATCCCTTTTTTCAACATTTGGTGTTAAAAGGCTAAAAGACAATTAAATATACACCACACACATTTTGACAGTTCGTTAACCACATCATAAACTTGTTGACAATTGACAGCCCGTAAGAAATTTTCGCTTCGCGATCAAATCAGCTTAAAACTTACTCTAAGACTTAAATCTTATAATCTCATTAACGAATCATTATTTTCATTCCCAAATCTGACTAAATCGTTTCAAATTACAACACGAAATTAAACCAAAATTATCAACACACTTCAGAGACTCAATTAGTAAGTTAGTTTTGGTTAAAAGAGACAGTTGACATAAGAAATAAGTACACACTATCAGTTTTTGGTATACCTATAGTTAATAATTTAACTTTTTACAACTCAATCAAAACGAGGTCAAATAACAGTTCGTGTTTTGACACAATGACGAAATACTGTCTTGATTATTGCTCCAAGCTGTCAATCTCAATTTATTGATCAAATTTTTATTTAATTTTTTTGTTTTAAATTGCTCCAATTAGACTCACGGATATATGTTTAATTTGTATTTGCCAATTTTAATTCGTCCATAAAACTTGTAATGTCCATATCCGTAGGTAATGTTACAAGAACACTGTTTAATCTAGAAACTGCCATTAAAATGAACAACAAGTTCTACCAATTGACAAGTTAGTGGCATGGACATACGCTTTGATCGATTTTTAATTGCCTTTCCTGTTGTTGTGTGGTATTCGATATACCCTGGACAGAGTCATGCGGCTACTATAAATTGTAACACTTTTTTTTCCTCCTTTGCTTAGAATTAAATATTTCAAAATTTTTAAAGTTATGCAGCATGAACTTTTTCTTTTTGGTGGATTTGGAGTTGTCAGACTTTTCTGGTAAATTCTGATTTTCTCAGGGTAAACGACTTTTGCAGTTTAATGACTTTTAATAAAGTTTTACTATTTTTGGGATATGGTATAGGTATATGCCGTGTGCATGAAGTGCGTATGGCTACAATAACAAGCCTATTAAGGGTCAGTTTTTATATTCGAGGTTACTTTTTGTTGATATTCAATTAATGCAATTTGTCACCTTTTAGAGTTTGGAAACGTATGTGACATAACAAGTTTCACACCACGTGCTCCTGCATAATGCTTACAATTCATCGACCCCAAGTTGTTGAGAGATTTATGGCTGTAACACACAACACTGAGCTGCCATCAGCTACAACATTTCCAAAATGTCCTAAAAATAATGATTTAAAACTTGCTTTGGGACAAAATAGAGTTATACACGCAGCAGTTGACATTTCGACAGCAACTTCATATTGTTGTCAGTTAATAAAAGCTCGCACTGACAGCTAGTACGAGCTGCTCATAGACTTGCCCTAAGCAATTAATTTTCTTTAATACAAGATCATGAGACAACAGAAAAAATGCAACTTGAACCCCAATATACTCGTAGTGTCGTAAGCAAACATATTATGGATATGGTTTGATCTGCAGGTCGACTATGTACACTCTTACAAGTAGATATATGTACATACATAAGTGTATGCATACTTAGACATTATTGTCCAAACACTCACTTGACTTTTTTTTTGTAGTTTTTTTGCCATAAATTCTGAAAACTGACATATTTTATGCTGTATGTATGTATGAACACGGCGCAATTTTTTATTTGGAGTATTAACCGTCAAAAGTATCGCACTAAATGGCTTTTAATGGGACAACTCTTTAGACCAATAAAGGTGTGGTTTTCGTGGCTAACGTGTTATGCTTTAGTTGCTGATGGCAGATATAATCTATATTTCAATTTAGATTTTAAAAGAAATAGAAGTTCTGATATGAATAACGATTGCAGTAACAGCACTTGCTTGCTTTAATATTCTATTGGGTATTTAGTAAAAGACTCAATGTCACGATGACACTTATTGGGCATGGTTGACTGGTATTATCTGCAAATTAAATGGACAGTGAATATTATGTGATGAATAAATGATTATAGTTGTGGAAATCTACCAATCTTACAATGTTGCAGTGGAAATGTAAATTTTAAAAATGACAGTTCTTATTTTGGAAAAATAGAAGTTGATAGTGGTTGTCAAACGCAACTATTTTTCTAGCGGTTACAAGTTTTTTTTTTTTCAAAAGACTGTGGGCTAGATTTTGATAACAAGCTGAAATAAAAAAAATTATCTGACAGCAATGAAGAGAATGACATGAAACGCTAAGTGACAAGAGGCATATGGTGAAGGTTATTAATCCAATGCCGTAAACTTTTTCACGTCTTTAAATTAGAAAGCTTACTACACACATTTCTTTAAAATGATAATAACCCAGTATTCCTCGTATTCAGCTCCCAGTGCAGCCAGCATTAAGAAACCACTAATGTCTGTTCCGTTATCTGTTACGGCCTGTGTAAACACAAGTTTAATATAAAAAATGCCGTTTCTGCCATAACAGATACTTTAAAGAAGTCGCAGATCAGTAGACAACACGCGGCATTACCCTTGTGAACGTGATACATGAACACTCCTAAATACAAGGTAAAAAGGTTTTGAGTTTTTTTAAGAGGAATCACAACCCGCTTCTTATTGTCAATCAACTTTAACAAACGAAGTGTCAAAATCTGTCAATGGAGAATACTAGATAGAAAGTCAATGCTATTAGACAGAACAGAAGGTACGACAGATTTCTTACCAGTGTAGGCCGCAATTTAAAGTGTTCTGTTGGTTGCTGTTTCTCTTACAAACAATCACATTTAATGTATAAAATATATTTATAAATAGTAACGTAAGGACACATTTTAGTTTCCTTCTGCTCATCTTTCGAAATGGCGGACAATTGTGACTGGAACTTTTTGTTGACAGGTGCGTAATATATTTTCTTAGATTCCTGAAATTTCACGTACAGTTTGACTGACATTGTAACGGCCACTTTACTTAGATGATGCATATTACCAATCTCTGCGTTCACCGTTGCCAATATTACTTATTTGTTTTTGTCATGACATAAAATAAAATGCACGACTGGGTCGCACGTACTTGCTCTGTTGGTGCAATAGTCCGATGAAAACAAACTTTTCGATCAATAAGAACAATTCATTTTTGACAAATTTGGTAAAAACTAAAAAAAATTTGGCTAAAACTGGAAAACTCGATATACGGGAGCTAACGTTTAGTAATCTTTAATATTTAAAATAAGACGTTATCTTTTGGGTGATATAAATGATATGAATTTCCGCTAATGGTCAAATTAATAAAACTGATATTACCAATTTCCGCTATTATCATGTGTAGCCAAAAACTAAAAATGCAGTTTTCTTTGAAGTATTCTATATATGTTACATAAAAAGTTTCATAAAAATCGGGGGAGCCTTTTTTGAGTAAATTAGAAAAAATGAAAAAATTGGCCAAAATCTAGTGGCTCTTTGTATTGGAGCCACCATTTAAAAAAGAGAAAATGAAAAAAAATCAATGCCATCTGATAGGAAGCTATTGGGAACTATACCAAACAAAGTTTGAGTGAATTCGATGCAACCGTTGACAACTTATGGCCATTTGAAAAAAAGCCGTTAAGAGCAGATCTCCGTTATTTGCATTTTTAGCCAAAAACTAAAAACGCAGTTCTCTTCAAAACACTAAAAGAATATAACACACAAAGTTTAATCAAAATCGTTAGAGCCATTTTCGAGAAAATTAGAAAAAACCAAAAAAAGTTGGCTAAAACTCAACGGCTCGTTGTATGGAAGCCACCGTTTAGAAAGGCTTCAGTGAAAAATTTATTAAACCATCCTATAGAACACTGTGAAAGACTATGTCAAACAAAGTTTGAGTTGATTCAATCAAGCCGTTGAGAACTTATGGCTATTTGAAAAAAAGCCGTTAAAACCTGATTTTCGTTACGACCATTCGAGGCAAAAACAAAAAACGCAGTTTTGTTAGAAATGCTTAAAGTTAGCTAAATTTTAAATTTAATCAAAATCGTTAGAGCCGTTTTCGAGAAAATTCAAATTGAAAAAAACCGTTACTTGAAAGGTACCAGTTTGAGCCGGGCTAAAACAAAATAAAAAAAACCTCGACAATGGTTTTTCTTCAAACTGCTATATACCAAGTTTGAAGAAAATCCGTCAAGCCGTTTAGGCTGTAGCATGACGTGAAAAAGCGCACATCCGCACATCCGCACATCCGCACAGACGCACAGACGCACAGACAGACCGACGGACGGTATGGCGAAAACCACTTTTTTGGGCTTCTCTATAATCGTAATGTCATGTTTGATTAAAACCTCGATTTTTTTTTTCTGCACGAAACCAATACTTGCCCTATAGAGCAAGTAAAAAAAGTATAAACATTTTGTACGTGCTTTTCAATACAGTCTCCTCCTCATGTCATAAGACAAACAAAACAATTACGCAAGTTTTAATTTTGTGTTTTTCTCAACCACCGCAGATTAAAAATTGTAAACATTTTGGTTAAGGATTTTCAAAGTGCCAAAGCATAACTTTTCGTTCCCACGAAATCCCAGGAATACCAGATCAATTACAGTTTCACTGCTTAAGGGAAGCAATTATGTTGTGTTGGTAACATATTTACGTCTTGTTTTGTTTAAAATACTATGCTAAAGTCACGTTCGAAAGGCAAAATGAAATAGGCAATGCAACTTAATAATTTCTCCCAATGAATCAGCCAAAGTTGCACTTTTAAAAAAATTAGGTACTCGTACTTACGAATTACACACAACAACAAAAATGTTTCTCATGACAAGTTTGACCATTTTGAGTAATTTTTGCTAATGTTACAAAAAAAAAAAACAAAATGGAGTTGTTAAACATTCGCAATTGCTCACTCTTGTCGTTGGACGTTGTCTGCTTTGCGAATACTGATAAACGCCATCCAAAACAACTTTCTTTGAAGAAGATTATTGCGTGGACAATCATTTCTGTTGCTCACAGACCAGACATCGAATAATGCACATTCACCATTCAAAAGGAACTTCCTCACTTTTTCAACGAAACAACACTCCATAATGCGACTTCCTTGTTGCATAATACCCTCTTGAGTTAATGTTTTGATAAATATTTTTGATTTTAAAAACAAGGATGTATTTGCACATCTTTAAAGGATTGACCAAAATATTGCTTCCTTGGTTATACTTTTAACAAAGTATCCTGTTACCATTTGAAAAGTTTGGAAGAAAAAAAACATCATCTTTTAAAAGACTTCCTTGAATACAAAGAAGTTCGCCGTTCCGCCGCCACAACACACCACTGTGTAAACAGAAACACACGTTCCATTGGCAATAAAACAACAAAACTCGATTCAATCATCAGCGTGTTCATCATTATAAAAACACCTCTGGTCAGTCAGATACGTTACACATGGTTCTCAATTGGAGATGCATTTGAAGACCATCATAAGATACGTTAACGACGACGACCTGTATCTTATATCCGATAGAGATGCACTTGGATTTTGCTGCAATGCGATGACGATGAATACAAAAATAAAATAAAAACCAAACTTGAATCAGCATATATGCGTCGATGCCTGCATTTTTTTCTGGCCACCAACTATCTGGTAGCTTGATGCAGTTTATGTCTCGCATACCGTCACGAAGAAGATAAGCCGGCATTTGGCGGTAAGTGTGTAGTCACGAGATGTCTGTTGCGAATATTAATGACAACAGATTGATTGCTTGAAATTGGACACAAAAGTGATCAATTGAATGTTAAAATAAATGTTTCCCATGCCCATGATGGAGGGAGGTTTTTCTTTTCTGAATGGAACAAGAAATACACGTCGTTATGTAGTGTGGCCTTGGTAGTCACCATCACAATTAACCCAGTGTAAAATTGAAACAAGAATCATCACAGGGTGATGACCTCAGAAACGGAATATTATTTTTACTGATTACCACCATATCAATAAACATCCAATTGAGCTTGACGTCGAAGGTGCCTCACCGTTTAGTTTACCAGACCAATAAAAAATTTATTTATTGGTTTTAAGTGCGCATTATATACGTTTCAAGTGGATTAGTAAATCTTTAAATTAAAATTATTAGTCAGAAACGTAGCCAAAAACTTTGTTGACATGATTTGTGTTTTGATTTTGAACAAGTTTAAGCTTAGATCCAATTCAAGAATTCGGTCAATAAAATAAGATAAATATTGATGCGTTTGATTAAACTTGCGATTTATTTATTAAAATTATTTTATGTTTATGGCTTATATCTAATGCATTCGTTGTTACTTAGAGCACAATTTTTGCATCAGTAAATAATTAATTAATTGAACTCCATTATTATCGAAATTATCAATCAACGCATTGGGATGATCCAATACAATAAATTGTACTAGTTCCTGTTCTGGTACAGTTTTATTATTTTATTAAGAGGTCGTATTCACATGGATGTATAATATATGCACTGCTAGTTGCCTACCACAAGTTGGTTGCATTTTACCCCCTTCACTGCAACTGCAACTAGCGGCAGAAAATTTCTTGTGGCTGCGCTCCCTTCGGCTTTAGCTGATGAAATTTAAAATGCCGTTTTTGGTCATCTCATAACTATCTGTCAGTTTTTTAAATGACATTTCAACATTTTCACCTATAGGAAGTGTCTTTTTTATACTGCACTTGCAGTCAAAGGGTTATTAATACCGTTTATTAACATAATGCGAGCGTTTTAGGAGAAATCGAATAGAAAAAAGAAAAGAATTGATCTTGGTGGTACAGTGAATTAAGATTTAGGTGATATTTATCCCACGAAAACTTCACTGTGGCTCGAACCCACAACTCTAAATTAGCAACTAAAAGCACTTTATCCACAGTACTATTGCCATCCTGACTGTTTGTACTCATGGAATATGACAGTATCAGACTGCGGTTGGTCCCCCACTTCACGGGATAAAGCTATTTCAGCGTCAACTACATACATAGTCAGGGAATGCTCATTCAGACATTCAAAACGAAATTTCTTAATTCAAAATAGTTTCACAAGTGTCAACATTGTTCAAACTGATAGATAGACATATCTAATATCAGAAATCACAACTTTTGAAATTTCATCTGCATAGAGTATACCTACCTACTTTTCTTCTTGTTCACAGTGAACGAACCTAAAGCTACGAGCACACGGCATATAAAAGCCGCAAATGTTTGCGACTCTGACGTCAATTTTACGTCATCATTTGCGGATCTTGGTCGCACATCGTCTGAACACCCCTTTGGGACAGTCCGCATATGCTCGCAAACCATGTGCGGATGATGTGCGACAACCAAGTCGCACATTAGTTTGCGACTTTTTTGCATATCGTGTGAACACTCTTGCAAATTAATTGTGACAATTTGCAGCCATGTGCGAGCATTTGCGGTCATCCCAATCATTTGCAACTACACGAAAACAGGACATCGCAAATGCATTGATGTGCGATCAAATATCAGCTGACATTCTCTGTTTTATAAGGAGAATATTGAAAAAAAAAAATAATAAAAAGACAAATGTCGATAAAAAATTAATATTAAAATGGGTAGTTGATGAAAGTTTATTATTGTTTTCGGTTTCCGTTCGTTGTCAATAAAAGTGGTATTATTGTGAACTGTCGAGAGCAAGTTTTTTTTTTAGGAAAAATAGCATGATCATTATAAAGTCCTTGTCCCGTTAAAGTTTGAGATGGTATTGACTAGAATGCGGAAAAGATATTGCATAGACATAAAATTGTCGCGTGTAACCAAGAACCGGAGAGTCAGCATTAGTCGGTCTGAGCCAGAAATGCAAGATCGCATGTTTGTATCCGCTTTTTGAATCCGCGGTCCTACCAAGGAAAGCAAATGGTCAAATTGATCGGCCGACATACGAACAAAACCGTGATACAATTCTGGTTCATTAGAACGTAGTTCCAGCATCAATTTAGCGCAAAAGCCTTCTGTCTGGCGAAGAAGAAGCCAATTTTTTGTCCACACACTACGAACCCGTTTAATTTTTTTTTAAACTCAATTCTTCGCGACTTTCATTTTCTTCGTCATTTTCTAGCATATTCAATGCCAAAATAGCAATAGAAGCCCACTTTTTTTCGACATTTTGAATAATTAAAGCACTTTTTAATATTCGAGATTATTGCTACGTCAAGAATCACACAAAACACAAAGTTTCACAAATGTTCGCAAACCTGCATATGACTGGAAATTGATGATATGCGGATATTGTTCCACATCGTGTGAACACCTCGCATATAGACCAAAACATTTGCGATCAGATTTGCGAACACATGATGTGCGACGCATTGATCGCAAATGCATTTGCGACTTTTGGGACAGAATTTGCATATCGTGTGAACACCCCTATATGCACGTTTGCGAGCACTGATGTGGGTATAGAATTTGCGATATGTTTGCGAGTTTTTACGTGACGTCAGAATCGCAAACGTTTGCGGGTTTTCATATGCCGTCTGCTCGTAGCTTAACTGAATCAGAGGTTGATTCGAGCGTTCCCAAATGTATGTCTACCATATTTAGGCCTATACAAAGCTTTTCCAAGTTCACATAATTAAGTAACTAATATCCAGCTTGATAAGATGAGTCAAAGCAGTTAAGTAACCCCTGATATCGAGAAAAAAGGACTCAACATTTTTGCCTTTGCTGAACAAAATAACGTCAAACAACAGACCTGTAACAGGTGTCATAATACTCACGCATAGAAATACCTTAAAATCAATACATAGAATGTACAGAAATACATAACCTTAAACTACAGGCTCTCTTTATTTGTCAATTAGCAGTGAAATTTTGAAATTATGAAGAATAAAAAAGTTTGCGTTGCATACAAATGAAAATATAAAATGTTGAAGATAATTCCTGATATACAGTTAGGCTTTTCAAATAACTTTTTTTTCACTTAGAAATGTATATTTGATTCTTGACAAATGTGACGTTAACTATACCAACAAATTATTATGTAGTAAATGTTATATGTACTTTACTTTTGCAGTTTCCAAATGCAAATGCTTGCATTTTGATACATTATAATTGGGACAGAATTGGGTTCAAGTCCGGTGCAAATGAATCAGAATAGTTACAAATTAACATTTTTATAAGAATCAAGATAAGTTCTTTTTTTTATCATAAACTAGTTCCACAAGTCGATACAGTAAAATACATTCTAAGCCTTTATTCAGCTCTACATTAAACTCAAGTCCGCCAACATATATATAACATCGATAATAATCAATTTTGTTTTTTCTTCAAAGTGTGAAATATTCAAATTAACAAATTGATTCATTTCGTTGATAACCACAATTATTTATAATTTACAATTTACCCTCCTAAAACGAAACACCTTTTCTCGATGTGTAAACAAATTTACAATCCAATTTACGTTTTGGTGCCATTTTCAATAAATCAACATCTTTGGTGAGGCAAAGACAACCAATTTAAAAACACCAATGCAAAATGATCGTAGCAAAAAAATGTTTATTGGGCTCGGAAAATTTGAACTTTGTTCAAGTCAAGGTTCCTCCAGAATATTGAATGGTCGGTCAAGTTATACGTTCCATTTTGTATACGTATAAACAGACTAATTGGAAACAACAACGCATTGGCATGGACAAGACCTTGAATCAGCCACACAATAAATTGTTTAATGTAATTTTTTAAGCCAAGAATTCAAAAAAAGCAAGACGAAACAAAAGGAATACCACTTGGGACTATTCACGCACTTGTGATTCGAAGAATCTCGGTAATAGGAGCCATTTTTGAAAAACCATTCACAAAGATGGCTCTTGGAAGTATTGTATTTGTGTTGGGTCATAAAAGAATCACGATTCTTTTGTTCTTAAAAAAAAATCGGTAAATGGATACATAACTAAAAAAATAAATCGCTTAAAAATTAAAATGCAAATAAGAGGCATGATACAATCTTTAAAGAAACAGATCTACAGTATCTCCCACAATTAATTGCCAGCGGGTGCAACTTTCCAAAATTTGTATATACCCGTATAGCAACAAGTCATACAGTATAGACCTTGTGGCAATTATAAATTCATTGCTACTAGACACAATAGGTAGAGGCCGCTGAGATATAAATGCATCAAGTTATTTAGAACACAATATAACGAGTAATTAAATCAGAACCACCTGCATTAGTTTTTTTTTTTTTTAACTTGATCATATGGGACTTTTAAACATGAAAAGTGACAACAGAGATTCGTTTTATAATTTCTAATGATTATTTGTGATTTAATTGACTTCGCTTTTATAAGAACAAAAAATTGGGATTTGTATTAATTTCAGATAACTTCTTTAATAGCCATGTTCATTACCTTGAAGATAATCAAGAATTGTACTATACGTTACTTTAATCGAAAAAAATATGTAATAGAATAATGATCTCCTATCTCTTTCAATTTACTGGTTTGACAGTTCTTGACAGCGAACTTGTTAGAAACATTTCCATTTTTTTCCGAAATACGCCCATTACAATGGTCGGGCTGAGCTGTTTACCTTTCTTCTCGGAAAAATAATTTTATTTTACGTTAAATAGTTACAAATGTAACCCCAGCTTTAATTTTAGTATAAACGAATGGGGTTTTATTTATTGTTAGTTTGTTGTATACATACTAGAACTGATCCCTTAAACGTTCCAAGACCATAATATGTGACAGTGTACGAAGCGTAAGAATGTTATGCTAGAAGTTTTCTCGCAAAGTTTCAAAACCATCTTAAACGTCGTAGTCGTCGGAAAATTCCTTGACAACGTTAACGAACTGTCAAAATTTGTTATAGAAAATCTTTAACTATCTAAATAATCTTTAATAACTAAATCAAAACCTTTCCCACACAATTATTGTGTCGTAAATGTCGTTAACAATATTATTATGGTCAAATTAAAGTCTGTCTACACAGGATAAGTTGCAGGACTGTGATTTATGATGGCTTTTTGTCGTAATTTGGATGGCCCCTTACGACGTTGCATGAATAATGAGGAGTTTTTCCTTTCGTTGACATACATGCACTGTCACATAATGCAGTTTTAACTTTACCAAAGGGCTGAACCACCATTGTACAACTGTACCAAATAAAACATGAATGCCTTAGGCAACGATACTGCCATGGAAAGATTTTCATCAGGAAGCTTCTGACAGATTAACTGGTGCGGCTCAGGTCAGAATCCGACTACACCATTGTGTTAATGCAGTCAAACAGGCACTTGGCTTTCTTTGATTTATTTCTGAACTAGCGCAAGAACACCAGTAGAAAATTGCAAAAATAAAAATGGCGCTATGGTGGTCAGAATACGTTCTAAATATACTAAAGACTTGTCTTAGAATGGCCTACCAGCTGTTCTTATCCCTAAATTACAACAGTAAAGTTTTTGTCTTATCAAAAGTCTTTTCTTATTACTTCCATAATTCATAACTTCTTCAAATGAAAGAGAAGAGAGTAAAGGCAATTTCAGAACTCAACCGCCGAATTATAACTGCTGGCAGGTTGTATATTAATACATACCTTTGACCACTTGCTATAAATAAAACTCAGACATTAAGAAGAAGTGTATGCGTCCAACTCAAAAAAGTTACATTAAACGTATGTGCCCTCTCTTTGAGATATAATTTTAAGGATTATTGAAGATCAATAAATAAACTTAAATATTATATGATCACTGAATAAAATGTCCTCTTGGCGGTATTTTAACGACTTGAACGCCATAAGGAAGTTTTTCTTTAATATATCTAAGCAATATGAACCAAAATATAAATAAAACACATATGACACTTGTACACCCAGAGCAGAGGAACATCAATCAATGTATATCGTCTGCCCCAAGCAAAGTAAATATGCCAGAAATGAATATTGGCGGATGAAAAATAGTGCCGCATTTTATCAAACACTAGTTAAATAGATTTTCGATTGAAGTGTTCCGCCGGGCAGACTTGTTTGGATCATGGTCTCTTTTTTTTAAACTATACTTTTATTACCTACTCTACTTTTTGTTGTGCAATACATTTTAATAAATCAGCGAATCTGTCTAGAATAGGCGGTAAAATAGATACGGGGGTTTTGTGACATTTGTGTGAATTTTATCTCATTGCTTTGCACTGATCAATTAAATGATAACAAATTATCTTTTTATCAATTCTAAATATATTCTCAAAGATAAATAAAAAACTTACTTTTGAAATACACTATTAAATACGTGTTAATGAAACCCATTGGCACAAGTGACTACTTTTGAAACAACATACCAGTGTTGGCTTACACTTACGTGTCAGTTGGTAAAAGTTTGTGAAAGTAAAACAAAGGCTGTTTGGATACCATCAACCTAGCTTGTGCTAAAACAGCCACTAAGCTCCACAAATAATGATCATTTTGAGATTTGTATGGCCAGCGCCACCTATCGGTAATTTTATAAAGTTTTTAAAAGGTACCATTCTTATTGAACAAAAATGTTTATAGTAAATTTTAGATAAGGCATTGACATTGTAAGTTCGTGAATTTCAAACAATTTTGGAGATTTAAGTGTTCAGTGTCGGCAATCGGAGAACCTGAAAACGTCGACAAATATGTAGATTTTTTTTATGTTTTGTTGTTCAACTTAGCTATCCAATCCATCGGGTAACTTGGACTTGGACGCTTGTGATTAAGATGTGCTTTTCATTTTATATAAAACTAGCGGTACCCGGCGCGTTGCTACGCTAAAAAAACACTTATTTAATGTGAAATTAAATGTATTTATTTATTTCATATCAATGCTAGCGGATAAACAATATTTTTGGTTAAATCCTGCATTTTTTTTTTGTCTTCGACCCGATTTACCATTCCGGAATTTTTGCTGATGTTTCAAACAGCTAAAAGATGTATAAAAAAAATCAAAAATCAAAAAAAAAGAAAATGACCCAAAAAATGTTAAAAGTCTGCATCTTATTTTTGTCTTCCACCCGATCGGCCATTGCGTAGTTTTCGCTGATGTTTCAAACCGCTAAAAAATTTATGAAAAAACCAAAAAATTGACCAAAAAATGCTAAAAGCCTGCATTTTATTTTAGTCTTCCACCCGATCGGAACCAAACCTTCACAGGAACCATCCCTGGACTAAACTATATTTACCCTCAAAATTTCATAAAGATCGATTGGGCGGTTCAGAAGTCCATAGACAACATACATACATACATACAAACATACACACATCCATTTTTACTTGCGATTATAGGTACTATATAAGGCAAGTTATGCATTCGTAAAAAAAAAATTTTTTGACAATCAAACATAACATTACGATGATATAGAGAAATCGAAAAAAGGGGGTCCGACAATTCTGTCTGTCTGTCGGTCTGTCTGTCTGTCTGTCTGTCTGTCCGTCTATCTGTATCGGCACCTACAGCCTAAACGGCTGGACCGATTTGCTTCAAACTTGGTAGATAGTATTATTATGACGTCCTTCAGAGGGGTTTTTGGAATTAGCATTCTAGCTTTAAAACTAACGGTACCTGCCATACGATTTTTAGTGAAAATTTCTCGAAAACGGCTCCTACGATTTTGATAAAACTTTCTGAATAATGTTTTCTGTGCAAACTTAATGTTTTGGTTGGAATAGATTTTTTAGGAAAAGTCTTATAACGGTACCCCCCATAGGACCGTTTTTTTTAAATCCGATTTTCTCGTAAGCCACTTGACGGATTTCGATGAAATTTTAAATGTAGAAGCCCTTTTATAAACGAAATAATATAAATTCTTAAATTTTTCAAAAAAAGTTTTTTTGAGTTTTTAAAAAAGTTTTAAAATTTTTTTTTATTTTTTGTTTTTTCCAAAAACCGTTTAAACCATTATTTTTTGATTTTATTTTTCTGATAAAAACTACAAAGTGCTAGAAGTTGGAATACTCAAAAAAAAATTTGGAATATATTTTCGAAAAGTTTTTCAAAAAAAAACCGTTTTTTGAAAAAACTGGTCCAACGATTTTGAAAAAAAATTTCGTAAAAATTCAAAAACGTAAAAGATGGCTTACTTCATTTTCTCCAAAAAAACGTTTTAGGTATTGATTTTTAAGTGATTTATACAATTTTATATGATTTTTTCAACGCTTTTTTCCCAGCGCTATTTTTAAGACAGAAAATCATTCATTACAAATTACAATTTCTTAAACATGACATTGGAATAATCCTAGCATTTAAATCAAAATTAAAAGATATTCGTCGAACATTCTACCAATGTCAACATTTGACATCGCAAAAGCTCAAAAATCACTGTTTTGTTTGCTTAAGGATGTAAACAGAAATATTTTATTGAGATATCGAACAGAGCTTTTAACTGTATGACAACACAACTTTAAATTATTGACAACAAGACAGCCTCATACAATTAAAATAATTATTTTATAAAATAAAAAGAAAAATGTTGCTCAATTTCGAAGCAACTTTATTAAAACTTTTATTCTTTAAAAAAAAAATGTATGGCGTATACGCACTATTTTTCGCGCTGTGTTAAGGTTTTTTTTTTACAAATTCGTGGCTTGCTGGCAGTGCCTGATTTTCGTTTTGTTTATTCGTTTCTGGCACTTCGTGCTGCAAAAGCTTTATCATGACATTAATCTCAAACGGCAGAAGAATTTTGTTTTGTTGAAATAACTTGTTGATTTTAAAAACGTCGCATTAGTATCTATATTTTTTAGTAAATAACATAATAAATAAATAATTGTATTTAAGCACGCGTGGTAAACAATAAAATTCTGTTTTGGATTGAAATTCAAATGCTTGCGATACAATGAGTGATGACGACCGAGACATAGACATAGAAAGTGATGTAAGTTAGCCTGCGTTGCGTATATATAGAACAGTGAATTCTGAAAAGATACATACATACATAGATTGAAATTTTTTTTGTATCTCTAGGATGATAACGACTCCTCTTGTAGGTTAGCTAGTGAAGGACTTTTACAGAATTTCACACAAGTAAGCTATAAAACAATAACAAAGAAATAAAAACACAGTACGTCATAACAGAATATCTATCTTTAAATAGGCTGAGAAAAAAGCTCATCACAATGCTCTGGAGAGAAAACGCCGTGACAATATCAAAGATAGTTTTTTCTCTCTCCGAGAAGCAGTTCCCTCCTTGAAAGGACAAAAGGTACAGATACCGAATAGTATTATTTATCCATCAATTTCAGTAAGTGGATTGTTTATAATTCTAGGCTAGCAGAGCGCAAATTCTGCGCAAGACTGCTGAAAGCATTCACACCCTGTCCTGTAAAATTCGATTACAAAAAAAAGATCTGGAAGACATGAAGAAGCATAATGCTATTTTGTTAGCTCAAAGTATTGCTTTTTATTAGGTTGATGAAAAGTTTTAAATAAAACTAAATATTTTAGTTCGATTACTGGAAAAGGCAAGAGATGATAATGCCGCATTAGGCATTGGGGACTTGCAATTAAAACCGGTAGACGAATCGGAAGGTTCCGATGCAGACGCAAGTGATTTTGGACGAAGGAGTAAAAAATTGAAGACATCGTATGGAACGACGTAGTACATATGTTTTTTTTTAAGCCAATATGTTAGTTTTTTTTTTCAATTGATAGTGTGTTTGTTTATGTGTGTGTAAATTTGTGTATTTAAATCACTTAATTAAACTTATCCGGTTAAAACCATTTTTTTGTTTGTGTTATTGAACGTTATACTTCAAAGTTTAAAGATTAAATAATTACGAAAACGTATGTATTCATGAATCATTCATGATTCGTTGTTGTTCAATTGATTTCTCGTGGCTTGGGTTGTAGTTTATTTGGAAAAAAGTCAGAAACATAAAGTGCCTAGAGTACTTAGACATTCAAGATATTTTAATGCAATTAATCTGAGATTGCAATTGATATTTGATTAATAATTTTAAAGCTATAAAGTTTCCGATAGGTGGCACCGTGAGTATCAAAATTTCAATTTCAAACTGACAATTACGAGTGTGGGCTTAAATGCCAAAATCTCATCAAACATGTGAGAGTATGTGCACCGTGATTGATACAAAATCAAAACATTTTGATTATTTATTTCAAGCATTCAATTTCACACACACACTCTCACATGCTTGATGAGATTTCGAACAGCGTATAGCATGATAAAACTAATAAAGATATGGCATTGCTCATAATATAATGCAAAACGTCATACTCCATTACGCACCGATAACGTAGAGCGCACCATTGTATTTATATTTTATAGTATTCCCAAGAAGCGGAACGTTTTGTGCGGCATCTATGGACGACGTTCACAAGCTTTGATTGTGCAGTAATTTAAGTGGTTTTTGTCTAAACTGCCATGGAAAGCAAAAACAACAATAGAAGAAATTCGATGTAAAGTAGACAAGACAACTAGTGCCGCCATTGACGACGTTCAGAACTAAAATAAAATGTTCCATGAAATTACTATAAAATATAAATACAATGGAGCGCACTTGACATACTATATGTAGGGATAGTATGTCAATGTGTAGAACGTGTAGAGAGTAGAACAAAACAAAAATTAAAACGGGAAGTCGAAAACGAGAAGACGGAAACTCCATTGCGCGCCGATGACGTAGTGCGCAGAACAAAAAGAAATTAGAATTTAAATGCGCTATCTTGTATACTTTGTATCTTGAGTGTATATTATATGCAGCTACTTTAAACTTGCAAATCGCTTTGAAAGTCATCACTCACACTTCATCCAATTGTAAGCCTACTATACTATAATAATTGTCAAATGAATTTCATTAAAATCTGAAATTTGAACCGTGTTTTAAGTTAATTTCTAGTATACAAGCCTCCCATTTTCGGATGATTCCATTATGTTCCATGAAAGTGGGTAGCAAATATCTTCTTAAATCATAATAATGACAACTGAGCAAGCAATAAATTTGTTTGATGAATTTTAGCCACGGTTGACTCAGGAGTCAGGACTTCTTGACAACTCCGAGAAATGCAATATTCTCTCTCATTTTCTCTCGCAGGCTAGGTTCAATAAATGTTTGTCTCTTCACATCGTAGTTGAAGAAATTTTTGGTTCAAAAATTGCCTGCAGGGGGCAGATTTGACAGTTTGACATTTTCTTTGTTACGTTAACACTCATGCGATAAACTTCGATCAATTTTGAAGTGAGTTCAGAGCAACGCCAGGTCTTAAAACTATCCACCATATTATCGACAGAACGAGATTATATAGTCAAGAAAATAATTTAGGGTCAACCCCACAGACCAATACAGACCGCCAATTCGTACTCCTCTTGCCTGAAACACCCTCGAAATATTTTTTCGTGTCTGTGAATACGTGTACATCTCTGTCTGTGCATTTTGTGTTGGCAATCATCCCTGCGTTCTGCGTATGCCATTTATTTTTGTGGTGTGCTTACTACTCCCATTTAAAAAGCAAGGGACAGCGTCACACTCTCAAAATAAATGGCATATCAGCTGATTTTCAGCTTGTAGGCAAAAAGAGAGACCATACAGTGAGTTGGCGGTCTGTTTCTTATTGGTCCGTAGTCAACAATATGTTCCAAGAAAGCAAAGTTTTATTTTATTATGGCACCGATGCACTGAAGCATTTTTTGTGAGCTTTGTAGGTTTTTTCACTGGGACTCATAGGATACCAAATAACCAATTTATTAAACCATTCGCCAATGTTACACTTTTTACACATAGTTTTTGAAACTTTTTTTTTATTGTTCGCTTATTAACGCTTTTTTTGAAGATATTTTGAATCCCATAAAACGGTTGATGTTGTTTTAGAACCTTTTCAGACATTTGATAGAATTCTAATATTCAGTCAGAACCTTTCATAATACTCTTAAACTAAGCGTTCCCTTTAATTTTTATGTATTTACATCTAATATGGGATTTAAAAAATCTCCTTTTAAACTACCAATTTGTATTTGTCCTTCTTTAATCCTTCCTTTCTTTTTTTTTCCTTTTAGGCTATCAGATGTGCCAATCCAGTAAGTATAATCTACTTTAAAAACCCAACTCCTTGTGGTATTTTTATGCATGCATCTTAATTCACTTGTACAAGTAGTTCTCACAGAATCATAACTATATCTACACATATAACATTAATTAATAAATAATCTTTTCCATGCTCATTTATTTATGTTTATACCTTTCAAAATAGAGTTTTTGTTTAATTTTGCTTTAAATTATACAAAAAAAAAACTACACAATTTAATCCATTGCAACTTGTTTTGATTGCAAACAGTGCGAAATTATATTTCTGATGTCGTTGGAACTTTAATGTCGTGGCAATTATTGTGACACCTTTTTTAAACGTTGCCTTCCTTCTAAGCGGTCGGTAATTAATGCGATCCACTTATTCAATTGGTGTCGATTTTTGCCTGCGTTATTAGAGTTACCTCTGAAACTTGAGAAAAATATAAATTAGAGTCGAGTGGACCTTTAATGACTTCAATATTTTGAAACGATGTCGATTACGCGTTAATGCGAGAGGTGATTGCCAATATATTTCATACGGAATTATCTCATTAATTATGCAGAAAATGTATAATTTGTCCCTTTTTTGTTGTTTTATTGCGGTTAAACATGATCTCGTTCAGATTAATGGGGTATGAAGATTTATAAGTTGCTCACTTTAAATAAGGAATTTTTTCAGATGTGGCTTTATTGGATAAAAACATACAGCCGTCACTTTCAGATCCAACATTCTTCCAAACAACAAGATTAGGAGAAGCAAATTCTCCCAAAATCACAGATGGGCTCATTTACCTGACATACATAAGTTATGTTGCTAGCTTTTTTTATTTAAAAAGAGACAATTTCTGTCAACAAAATTAAATGAACGAGTTCTCCCACATTCACATCGAACTTTGTCAATTTATTTTTACTCGCCCAGCAATATGAAACTTAGATCTACTTTAGATCGAGGAAGGTTTTTTTTTTAAACGCTCTTTTACAACCCTGTGGGGTGGCATGCATGAGTACTCAACGAACAAAGCTAGTATTTTCGATGCGAATGTACCGTCATTTTCTTTGGTTGATTGTGAGTGATAGTTCTAGGATAGGATCATTGTATATAGAACCTATAATAACATCACTTGGAAGTTAGGAGTTTTGCTGCTCTTCCGCGGACGGCAAAACAAGGCATTAACTCATTTCAGATTGTAGGTAAAGAAAGAAGAGATAGAAGGGGGAAGAGAATATTCTGAGAATATTGTCATCATTGAAAATAATAATGAAACGAGAGCTCTACATTATACTATTTAAAAGAAAGGGACAAGTATTCAAGAGAGGAAAAACAAAAATGAATTTTGTTTCTACACATTTGCTGCATCCGCAGCGCTCTTAACGGCAAAACAAGACATTACTAAAAACTTCCAAGTGATATTACTATATAGAGGTTCTATATTATATACAATGATAGGATACAACATACAACAGTGATTTGGGGAAAAATACGTTATCTTCAAAAAAAGTATCCCAATCGGATGAAATGCCTAAAAAAATGTAGGCTTACACGACAAAATCTCCATGGGAAAGGGCGTCCAAACGGAAGCACGATTTATATTGCTCGATTCACTACTTGCACATCATCGTTTTGGGATTTCCTCCTGGGAATTTTTTTTTTTTCAGAGATTTTCTTTTGTCTTTGTCTGGGTTTCTCCTGAAGATTTTGTCTTTGGGGATTTTATTTTTGGAATTATGCCATTTGACTAAGCATCGCCTTAACCCTAATGATTTGACAACATGAGAAGTCTTTCAGTTTTTGAAGCATTAGACAAGAGTTGTCAAAATAGGAATTCGATGATATTTTTTAAGCTGTAGAACAAAGCCCTATCCCAGTCATTCAGACTTTTTGTATAGACTTACTTCCTGGGTTTTTTTTACTACCTGAACTTGAACCTAGCTGAAAGCGCAGCTTCTGTTTTTTTTTAAAGAGCAGCAGGTAGTATGAGACTTTTATTGTTAATTACACTACTCATCAGATAATAATGTTCTTTGCAACAATACCAACTCTGTAATTCTTCCCTAGGGAAACGCACATAGGTACCATAATATAATAATTAACAATTAGTTCATCTTAATCCTTTCTAAAAAACCGTTGTTTTATATACTTCCATATCTACATAAATATTACTATTTCTCATTATCAATTACGACGTTAATTACATTTTTGTATACAAATTTTTTTGTTCATCACAGGGAACAGCAACTTCTGAATATTTTCGAGGTTATAATCTCAACACTTGAGGGAAAGCTCAAACGAATCGATAACCTTGACAAAGCAGTAGAGCATCTCATGCGACGCGTAGAAGCCCTTGATAATCGTGTGGGTGACAACATTGTTAAGACCGACTCAGTGATCACGAAGCTTCGCAATCTCGACACAAAAATTTCATATGATTTCCAGATAACTACACTTCCATCGTCACCAGATTCCGATGGAACTGGAGCGCGAAATCCTCGAACTTCAACAAACCTTGACAGTAGATTGGTGATGCTTGATCAAAAGGTGAGCGATATCGATTCCAAGCTAGAGGGTCTCAAGAATCAAATCGATAATAACTTCCTCCAAGTGGACGACATCAATGCCGAGGCAAGTGAGAAGAAACCAATAAGTATGAATGTAATTGAGATCACCAAAGCAATGAATGCCGAAGTAATGAACCATGTGACATTGGAGCTGGGACAACTTCGAGGTACAACAGACAACATTGATAAGAAACTACAATTCCATATCAATATTGTGTCGGAGAATGTTGGCCGGATGTTGCGCATGGTTAGTGATATTCATGAAGCAGTTGTTGATCATAATGAACAGTTAAATGCCTTGAATGCGACCACAACAGCCTTGCCATTGATCAAATCAAGCAAGATCGATGCTTTGGTCAAGCAAATTAGACCGATGGTATCGGTGTCCGAAAAGATGGATGAAGTCTGGGATGTTGTTGTTGGAACAAAGAGTTCCGTGGATAATTTACTTCCTAAATCGGATGAACTATTGACTCAAACCCAACGACAGGAGAGGGCAATTAGTGACATTCATAATGATCTTAAAACGAAAACTAATTTGATCATCAACAACTTGGATATGGTTGAGAAGAGGTTGAAAAAGCAAGAGGATGATGTTTCGCTACTAGCACAAAGACCAGTTCCACCTGAATTGCTCATGGATCCAACTATCGATAGACTTGTGGAATATGATCCGAATAGGTTGAATGAAAGAGGGTTCAGATAAATTGTATTTGTTTTATTGTTTACTTTACATTTTAGGTATTCGGTAATTGAAGAATTCACTGAACCAATTCCAACAACACCGATTGTTGCATCATCTACCAGCACCACTCCAGTGACGACGACTACAACTACTATAGCGAATCCAAGCACAACGACTGTTGCTTTCCAGAATCAAACATCAGCTAAGCCACTTTCGCGTAAGGGCGGCATAATATTTCCCAGTGTGAAAAACAAACCATCAGTGGTTAACTCGACGTTTTCCACTGATATTCTGACCTTGAAGGATGTCAAAGTAAGTTTGAAGAATTTATTTACACTTTTTGATCATTAGAAGCCGTGTTTGTAGCTTGTGTCAGATTTGAAAATCCTGTCATCCGAAAACTTTTCGGCTCAACTTTTTTTCTCTCGAAAAACCGTTACAACTTCGTCTTATAAGAAAAGAATAACGGTTCACGGTTGTAACTTGTTACATCACATAACATTACGTATACTAGGTTTGTTCGATATGACTCTGGAAGCACTTGTGAGCCCTATAAATTAGCTTTGTTTGCGTACCAAAATCAAACAGTTTGCATTCGATTTAATACGTTAACGTTAACACAAAAAGCGTTGTGTTCTGGGAGATGACAGCTGTATTATTCTTTCGTTCATTTATTTTTCAAGTTTTGACCCAGTGAAATTTCATCTGGTAAAAACTTGATCTCTGTCAAAAGCGAATGACGTAAACATTTGTTGTTGCAGACGACTCTTATCTTAACGCGAAGAGAGCTAACCAATCAAAAAATTCGAATTTGAAGTTCCTCAAGAATTTATGTAAGTGAGAGATTTTCCTTTGATTTGAGAATTTTTTTTGCACAAAAAGTACACGAACAAAGCTAATGAAAGAACATTTTGGTCCACCCTGAGTAAACAGTAAAGGCTAAAGAACAAATTTAATATCAACTTCAAAGTGACTTCAGAAAACATATTTTACGTGTCATGGCGGGTTGAAGTTTTTCAAAAATGCTTTGGGGTGATATAACAAAGGTGACTTTATAGAAAAAACACGAAACAATTTTTTAGTTTTGACAGTAGCGCATGCTTGGTCATGCCCATTATAATTGGAATTGAGTTTTATTGTTAGACAGTCTCGATCGAATTTAATAATTTTTTGATTTAAACAAATCCATTGTATGTAGGTATATAAATTTTTATATTAATTTCATGGAACATGTTTTTTTTAGTTCTGAACTTCGTCAATGGCGGTGCTAGTTGTCTTATCTTCTTTACATCAAATGTGTTCTATTGTTGTTTTTGCTCCCCATGGCAATCTAGACAAAAACCACTCCTAACTCACCAATCAAGTGTTTGTGAACTTCGTCCATAGGTGGCGCACCAAATGTTCCTCTTATTGGGAATACTATAGATGAATACAATGACAAATCTCACTGTGACACTTTTTTCGCAATGACGAGTGGAAAGGATAAAGTGACGAAAAGCTTGGAATTTTTGGTTCGTTGTGTGAACATTAAGAACGGTATGTCAATTAGTGAGAAGTTCCAGAAGCATTTTATTTCTGCTAATTTTAGATAGGTATTGGAATACTAGGGCAACAAACTAGAAGTTTGACAATTTATAAAATGCAGATTTTAAAACTTACATATAATATAGCAAAATTATTTTGCAAATAATTTTTTTTTTTTTACAACACAACTATGACAAATACACAAATTTTCAACTGACGTTTTGGGATGTCAATTTGGTTTGTGTTTGCTTGTGTATCTATTTACATTGCTGGAAATTCCCATGAAAACACAACAATCTGCCATACCTACATAATTTATTGCACCGACTGCAAATTTGGCATTACTTTTTATTATTGGATCCACTATGATCTGTCAAATTAATATGAAAACAACCGTTATGCTTTCAACCATTTTCCATCACCTTGCGACAGCTTTTTGGTCTTGATTTTGTAAAATAACTTTAATAAATTGATTTTTAAACATAGAAATTCGTAATAAATAAAGTGCCACTACTGGACCGTACGAACTTGCTCTAATATGTGTTAGAGTGGTGTTGGGGCTTGAGATTTTGAAAAAAAAAAAAAACAATTGAAAAACTCATCACTAGTTAAAACGTTTTTGGAGAAAATGAAGAAAGCCATCTGATTTCTTTTACTGTTTTGAATTTTAAGGAAAATTTTTTTGGACAAGTTTTTTTCAAAAAACGGGTTTTTTAAACTTTTCGAAAATTGGTCTAATATTTGTTTTGAGTATGCTATGTTCTTATCAGAAAAAAAATTAAGATTTGTGAAAAAAACATTTTTGAAAAAAAAAATTAACTTTTTTTAGAAAAACTGAAAAAAATACTTTAAAAACAAAATTTAAGAATTATTAATATTATTTCGTCTATAAAAAGGCTTCTATATTAACAACTTCGTCGAAATCCGTCTGTTGGCTTACGAGAAAATCTGATTCCAAAAAAACGGTCCTATGGGAGGACCGTTATAAGACTTTTCCTGAAAAATCTTTTCAAGCCAAAGCATAAAGTTTATACCAAAAACACCATTCAGAAAGTTTTATCAAAATCGTAGGAGCCGTTTTTGAGAAAAATAAATTTTTCACTAAAAACCGTATGGCAGGTACCGTTAGTTTTAGAGCTAGAATGCTTATTCCAAATACCCTTGTGTAGGGCGTCATAATTATACTGTGTACCAAGTTTGAAGCAAATCGGTTCAGCCGTTTAAGCTGTAAGTGCCGACACAGACAGACAGACGGACAAACAGATTGTCGGACCCACTTGTTTAGGCTACTCTATCATCGTATAATGCTTAATTAAAACGAAGTCTATAGTTCCTATTTGTACAGCTAAAAAAAAACATTCTTTCTCAGTAGTGAGGGTTTTTTTTATTATTTTTTTCACAACGTGTAAAACTTACGCTTATTACTTTAAAAAACATCAAAATTTACTTCGTTTGTGTTGTTTGTGATAGGTTTGAACACACATTTATATAGTCAGTTTGATTAAAGTGATACAAAATACACGCCTCCAAAAGGGAGAACATTATTTGAAAATGAATAAAATTCAATTTCGGTGCATACTAAATAAATTGTGTGTATAAAATACGTATATAAAAACAAGAGTATTCTCTTTTACAAAAAAACTAAACTACATAAATACATAGATGGGCGTTTTCAAGTTTGTTTTTTTTTTATCAGAAATTAATATCACACACAAATGATATGTCGGAGATCCATAAATAAAATTTCACGTTATTAGCGACTTAGCTGGAGTCTTAAAGCTCATCTTTACGATGGGCAGCTTTGCAAGTACATTTGCTTGTTTGTTCGAGTTTTTCCATACCAGGCAGGACTACAATTGGAGACACTAATCTGGTACTCCATTCCTAACAAAAATTTAAAATAATTTTAAATCCATAGTTTAAAAGAAATAATATTCAAACTCACTTTGAAAAGTGACAAGTGGTAACAGTATATATTTTGTGGCATAAGATGTTCCTGCGCAAATGCTCGACCTGCAGCAGCTATTTCCCTTGCTCTTTCTTCGTTTTCCTTGGCCCATTTGATGTTTTCCAGAAGGTCACTTAGGTCCCTTTTAAATGGCACGTAATGTTTGTGGGGAACAAGTTTGCTATAGAAATGCTCATAGAATGGTGAGATTTGTTTCAAAACCATGGAATCTCCTCCCAAAAGGTAGGGGAAGCGATAACTCGCTACAGTTCCATCAATATTGATCTGATATTTGTACTGAAAAAAAAAAAACATTAATTTAGTTTCATTTACTACTTTTTTCTTTCCCTGAAAATTTTACTCACTTTAAAGAAATCCATAAATGAAATATGCGCTACAGTTGGCCCATACTTATGTTCCTCATCGCGGAAGAAGAAGAAATTAGTAATGGATGCATTAATCATATCTGGATGCTGCCGAGCCAAGTCCAGTAAATCCAATCTCTCTCGGCGTGAGTCCCTTCCACGCCAAAACGCCTTTTCCTCCTTGCTCTCCCAAGGATAATTCTCCCGCTGAACAGAGAGCATGTCAAGAGTGACTCTTCCCATGTTTTCTATGGTGGATTCAGTCAAGTCGTAGGTCGGGAGGACAATGTCATACGAATCATCACTACCACACCACGAGAATATTGGATAAGGCCCGGAGGTTCTTTGTTGGCCTCCTTTTTTGGACAGTGGCCAATCGCCAAGGTTTAAATAGAACTCCATATCTGGCAATACAGCTATTCTAGCCAATGACAACAAGGTGGCATCCATAAACATTTTGAAACCTGTGTACTTTCCATAGCACTGGCGGTAGATGGCTTGGTTCTTTACCACATAATGGCACAAAGACACACTACTTGGCATGTTATATCTCTTGAGAAGATTATCTCGAATGGCAGAAAAGTTGACGCGTTTGAATGAATGCAAATCCCATTCCATCTGTTTGTCACTTCGCGGGCAATCGTTGTTCATAAGCCAGAGACCTAAATCCTGGGGACAATTACATTTTTCCGAATACGCAGTTTCCCTTGTGTAATAAGGCGAATCAGCAACTTGGGAGCCATTGTACTTGATCTCAATTTCCATATTGTCACACCAATCGGCGATTGTGTATCGAACAATTGATGAGCCATCTCCACGGTCGATTATGTTGACATTACTGCGACACATTCCATGCGGAGAATTCCCCTTCACATTCACCAGGAATTGTTGCTGTGGTGAATGGTCAAAACTAAGCAAAAAACAAAATAAAACAACATAAATACCATATTTTATGGTTTTTTTTAAACAAATTTTATACTTTTTCCCATTTTTATCCACAGCTTGGATGAAAAAGTAACGCGCTGGTAAGACAATTTGATCCGGCTTTAAGCCAGGACCCCAAACAAGTGATTTTTCCGGATCAACAATTGGTGATTCAGATAATACGGAAGTAAAAAGCAACAGAAACAGAATGTAATTAAACATTTTTGTTCAATTTATAGTAAATGTAGAAATACTTTGGGAAATACTATAAAAAGAAAAGAAATATAACAAAAACCGGGCTTGATACCAAATTTTTATTTTTGCTCATTCGAGTTTGACTGATGGAATGGAAACGTCACAAATGACATTTCAAATTTGGTAAACAAAAGCATTCTGTCATGATATGAATGAATAAGGTGCGTTCAGGAAGTTAAACAAACTTCCGTATTTTTAAGGCTTCGTTAACACGTGGTATGAAAATATAAAATTTTAGTCGTCTCATAATTTTGTGATAATGCTAGTTCTACGTTTTCATTAGGGCAAAAAAAGTGATTTCGTAGAAAATTTCCAAATTTGAGTCCACTTTCCATACAAAATTTTTTTTTTGATTTGGACGAAATAAAGTTTGCAAAAAACAAATCAAACGCAACTAAATTGAAAACAATTAAATAGATATTTTCTAAAATGTCAATTTGAAACAAAATCCAAGGAAACGGGAAAAGTAAACAAACCAACGGCAGAAGTAAACAATACAAAATACCAATTTTGAAATAAAATCCAGGGCAATGGAAGTAGTAAACAAAACAAAACAAGAAGAAAGAATGAAAAGGTTGTAAAAAATAAAAAGAAAGAAGATAGCCTGGATGTCAAACCAAATATGGAAACCTAGATGAAAACACTTTTTCGCAAATTTTCAAATATCCTAATTTCGGCCCTAATGAAAACGTAGTATAAGGTTTTTATAATTATTACGCTTTGAAATTCAAACATATTTCTACCTCAAGGAAATTTCCAACAAATGGATAGTATAATTCGTAGTGGTCGCAGTCTATCAGTTTTGTCTATTTTTTCATAAATGTCTGCTGCATATTTGGTGTTATATCCTTATTTAATACAAAGAACTTCATTACCAAGTTTACTGTTGTACCTTTATTCAGGGTGATGAAGATCACACAGAATATCTGTTATAACACAACTTTCTAACTTTCAGTGAAATGGTCACAATTTTTGACATTTCGGTAGACAGCTAAAAGAACAGAAACCCCCTTTTCTTGCATTTTAAAGTATTATTCTTCTCAAATTTTCTTTAATGGCATTCCAACCGATAATCTGTCTGGACAGATAATTTTCCACCATTTAAATCACCGACAGTTTTTCGACATGAATGATTTCTATATTGCATTTATTACACTTTAACTATATTTCTAGGGTTTTTCATGTGTGGACCTTTTGAACGTAGGTATGCGTCAATCAGGAGTATTCTATTTGCAAATTCGCGGAACAACTTATTGGTTTTTAAAAGTATTTTGCGAGCAAGAAGTTGCCGATGGTGGCTGGACGGTAAATATAAAATATTGAAAAACATATCGATCACAGACATCATAAACCATAAAATTGCCCTTTAATTATATTTTTTTGTCAAAAACTCTTTTAATGTGTTGCCGTTTGAAAAATTTCGTTCAGGTAATTCAACGTCGAGATGATTTTGGTGAGCCACGAGAGAACTTCAACCGTGATTGGGCTGATTATAAGAATGGTTTTGGAGATCCAGCTAAAGAATTTTGGTTGGGTAACGAAAACATCTACATGTTAACCAACAATGAAGACTATGCTTTACGTGTCGAACTTGAAGATTTTGAAGGAAACAAGAGGTAAGATCGCACTCTTCCATTTTTTGAAAAATATGCAAATTACTATTTGTTTATTTAGATACGCTCAGTATTCACATTTTAAAATTCATTCCGAGGCTGATTACTATAAGCTCGAGATCGATGGCTACGAAGGAAATGCAGGCGACTCTTTGAACGACCCTTGGTATGGCTCAAACAACAGTCCCTTTTCCACATACAATCGAGACAACGACCGAAGTTCTCTTAATTGCGCCAGTATGCTTAAGGTTTGTGTAACATTATTCTTCCACAATAAAATATGGAATCTTATGTATAACTTTTTTTCATAGGGCGGCTGGTGGTGGAAGTCATGCGGTCGAGGCCTCAACGGTCTCTATTTACATGATCCCCAAGACTTAACCGCACGACAAGGTATCGTATGGTTCCGTTGGCGTGGATGGGACTACACCCTCAAAAAAGCAACCATGATGATCAGGCCTCGTTTACCGCAGCCGATGAGTACGGTTACGACGTCGTAAGAAATGTAATCGTAAATTATTTGTAATTCATTTTACTAAATTCAAACATCTAGAAAGTATTTTTTCGCCTAAAAACATTCATCTTGGGAAAAAACATCGCATGACATTTTAGAACTAATTTTGATTATCAAAATTTAAATAAGAAAACAATAATGAATTTATTTCAGTAGGATTTTTTTTCACGGCGAAATTGTTATTCTTGTAGCTAATTTCAGTTTAATCGAAAAGAAATGTTGAACAATTAACTTATTTCTTTAAAAAAAAAACACATTTATTAATAAGTTCTAGAAAAATATGTTTGTAGGGAAAAATTAAAAACCATGTTGTTTTTATTTTGCACATTGGCCGGATCTGTGACAATACTTATTACATAAACGTGTGCACCATAAACCATAAACACACCAAGCAAAAAACGTAGAAAAAATTACTTTGAAAAAGTATACATATAGACATAATGTATAATTCTGCTTTGAGGCTCCTGTCGTAACTATTCCTATGAAATACGTAAATTTTATTTAATAATTTAATTCAAACTTTTGAAAGGCACAAAAAGCTTTTTTGTCTTGAATGAAATTAATCATAATTCGATTAACATTAGCGTTTTCGATAGCAATAGTGTTATAAATTTCACTACGAAAAAATTAATGTAATTATGTTTCTGGTGTTTATGATTTTTGTAGTACCATTTTTCTTTTCATTCATAATAAATTATTTTCTTCATAAATTCTTCATTATCATAATATACAACATTCATTCAATTTAATATGACAAAAGCAAAAAATTGTCAAATATGACATTTATGTATCATGAGCTTATAGTTTCCACTCCAAACCACACACACATACACCATGTAAAAGCATGTTAAAACTTTGTAAATATTCGTTTTTGTTTGTAAAGATTTTATTTTTGTTTTTATTTTTTTATTTTAAAAGGATGAAAAATGAGAAAATTGTACAGTGTTCTGTTTTGTATTATCTTAGATATTTCATATAAGGAAAAATAAAATATATATTTAAGTTTACACTTGTTCAATTTGTTCATTGTGTTTGAAAAAGAATGCAGTTGGTGCTCTAACTAAATGGTAAAACGAAACCTTGGCAGTAAGTACGAAGTTTGGTAAATTAAATACCCAACGACATTATGCAATTACATGAAGTCCTATAAAAAACTTTTCGAGATTCGGTGGTAAAAATAAATGTTTAGGCTTAATAATATGCTGCTGTCGAAAAAAAATTATATTTCTCCTATTGATTTCTACAAAAAAGATGCATACAACATTTAAAAATCATACTTGTTTGACAGAGAGGGGAGATAAAAATGCAGAACATCTTGATAAATCAAGGTAATGGGAAGCAGGAAAAATCAAGATCAAGACAAACATGTTCATCTTGAAGAGTACGTTTATATGCTTATCTTTTCAATCTTCTGTATTATATGACGTTATGAGCGCTCTCTCTTGCTTTACTTTTCTTTAAATTTGCAGATCAAGAAAAGGGAAAGGGAAAATCTAAAAAAAAAATGGAGAAGTACATAAATCTAGAATAAAAAACTAGAATGGACAAAATCTAGAATTAATATTGATTCAAGATTAAGAATTTTTCCAAAGTAGAATGAAAATTTGTAGGACAGTATTAGCCATTATGTGTTTAAAATGTAAATAGATATGGTAGCCAAAAATACTATAGTAAGGTAAGTTGTTTACCCTGACATGCCAGCTACTGGCAAGCAAGTTACTACTCATGTATCAATTGTCAGATTCCTATCTGTGTTCCAATTGGCTGGAAGTTTGTCTATGTGAGTGGAAAATTTGAGTGTATTGCAACTGTCCTGCCAGTAACTGACTTGTGTAGCGTCTTGGTTTACACAATGTAAGCAGACAAATTTTATATGCAAGTGAACGAAATAATTACTAATAAATATTCAAAAATTGATATAAATATATTCATTTATCATAAAAAGCTTAACAAATGATATAATTATTGTGGAAGGGTAACTACAGTTATAATAAACAACAAACATATCGTAGTGAAAAATCCAACTTAACTTTCATGAAAATTATAGAAAATCAGTTTTCTAGATTTGTTCACATTCTAGATTTTTTCGACTTCTACATTTTATCTTTCTAATTCTTTTTTTTTATAGATTTTGTCCTTTCTTGATTCTGTCGCTCTAGCTCTAGCTCTCGACAACGTCGTGATCCCGAGTTTACCACAAAGTAAGTGGTGGACTCTCCGTGTTTAAGTTTGACAAGAAAATCCAAACACAAAATGTTCTGTTGTCGTGTTTTCGATACTTGTTCATCTTTACAAGTAACTAAACGGTATTAAAATGGAAAGGAAAACCCATAGGACAAAATATGAATAAAAAACGAATTACAACAAAAATTTAAAAAAAAAATACCCTTCGCTGAATACATCCATCGAAGGTTAAATTATTAAATTGCTGAATGCATCCATTATAAATGTCATGAAAATATTAAACCATGCCCAACTTCACCCTTCATTGGCACATGTTGATGAAACGTCACTTAATTATTTTCGTCGTAAATTTTTTGTTTTCGGATTTATTCTCAGGTTTTCTTTTAAATAAATTGAATAAAAATGTCCGATAATGAATCTGGTGATGGCATGGAGGAATTGCAATCAATTCTCGATGATTATGCAAACGATAAACCCCCCAGTAAAAAAGCAAAGCCCAACAAAACAGCGAAAAAAGGAGGCCCACCAAAAGAATGGATAAAATCAGAAGAAGAAATCCGCCTGGAGAAACTAATCTTTGGAGACAAAGAGGGATTATTGGAAAACTTGAAGAAATCCTCAAGCAAACCCGATGAAGATGCCGAACCATCAGAAGCCAAAAAACGAAAACCAGCCTGGAGAGACGAGGACGACGAAGTAAAGCTTGAGGATATATACAAATACCCACTTGAGGAAGGCAAGACTTATAAGGAGTACTTGAAAACACGCTTTCAACGTGTTGTTAGCACTCCCAAATGGGCTGATCTTGATCAAAAAGAAGAAGTCGACTCAGACGAAGAAATTCTCCAAACTGTAGGATTTTTGGGCAAATCTAAGTCAGAAGCTCTGCCTCCTCAAGAAATCCAATTCAAGAAGCTCAAAGACATCAACAGAGCTACACTCTCAGAAGGCTCGATAAACAGTATTCAGTTTCATCCCACCAGTACTGTAGCTATGGTGAGTGGTCACAATTGCATTGCCACCCTCTACTCAGTTGATGGCCAGAATAATGAAAAACTACACAGCATCCGCTTCAATAAATTCCCTATAGTATGCGCAAAAATCCTTCAATGCGGTACAGAGGCGATGTTTGCGAGTATTAAGGGACACTACTACTCCTACGATTTGATGCAAGCCACGGAAAAACGCCACACTCTTCCAAGTCACTTGAAGAAAATCTCAAAGTTTGAACTATCACCCGATGGAAAGTATTTTGTTGCCAATGGTGGCTTCGGAGAGCTTCATCTCTTTGATTTGAAGTCTAAAGAGTTCATTCACACATTCAAGCAAGAAGATACCTGCCAGACAGTTAAGTTCTCCATAGACTCCACCAAAATCATCACCTCATCCAATGGGTCTTCTGTCAATATCTACGACCTGAGACAACAGCGTGTGATGCACACGTTCCTTGATGATGGTTGCATCCATGGAAAGTCACTAGCCATTAGCCCAGATGGTAGATTGCTTGCTACAGGAAGCAGAGAAGGAGCTGTCAACATATATGAGTACCAGAAGGTGCTTGCGTCCAAAGCACCACAGCCCGAGAAGACTCTTCTTAACCTGACTACTTGCATAACTAATCTTAATTTCAATCACACATCTGAAGTCTTGGCTATGTGCTCGGATGTTGTTTCTTCGGCGGTGAAACTCGTACACTTCCCAACTGGCACAGTGTTTGCCAATTTCCCGGGATTTAAATCAGATACTCGTTCCACCCGAGTTGTTGAATTCTCTCCATCGAGTGGATATTTAGCTCTTGGCACGACAGAAGGACGTGCACTACTCTACAGGCTGAAGCACTTTAACAATTATTAGTTGAGTAAGAGCATATTTATTGAGTTTGTTTTCACGGCGGAGAAGCTAAGAAAATATCTCTCTCTCTGCATACTAAGGGGCTTCGGTTCCATTGTTGACTAGACTAAGTATAGACATGTGTTTTATATCGAAATCAGGCTCCTTGATCACAAAACTTATCTTTATTGGTACTTTTTTGTGCATTCTGGGAAAATTTAAAGCGATTCCAATTCAATTTGGTCACTTAATGTTTTTTGGATGCATGGAGGATTCCAATTTATATAGATTCTGTGATAGGGGTGCTTGTTTTAAATAAAAATTAACCTTTTTTTTTAATTAAAATTGTTTTACATGGCTTTGTTTAACAGTTTCTCTGGTAAGTACAGCTAAGAGCCTTTAAAATTCTTAATGGAATATTGTCTACAAGAAATCTGAACAACTAAAGGAATAGTCAAGTCAATCGATAAGGCTGTCTACCTCTCAAGTTATCTTTAAATCAGACTTCAATGCAGGCAAATTTCTTTCAAAATAACAGGAGTAGATTGCATTTTTTTTAGATTCGGAGCCGCAACACTTGAAATCCTCCTGGAGCATAGGGTAGCAACCATCCTTTAATCTCTCTGTTTCTAGCACAATAACTCAGCTATGACCACAACTGCTGGGACTGAGCTCCCTTCCTTTGGTTTTCCAAGCCACCTTGCACCATGAGGATTCCAATGAAAGCACTGCTTCACTATATTGTCATTAGGTTTCCTCTGTGTATAGCCACTTTCACTGAGCGATGTCTACACACACTTTTGTTTGTCCAGTTCGAAAGCATTACGAGCTTTATTTATTCGGTTGCTTACGTTCAGGTATGTTCCACCATCGAGTGACAAACAACTTCCCAGTGGCTTGAACTGAATGACTTCCCCTGATGTGTCTTGTCTCAAAATAAACCACTGTTGTTGGTTCCGGCCGGTGTGTGTATTATTTTTGTTCTTTTGGGTAAGCCGCTTCCTCATTTTGTTGAAGCGAATCTTACGTTTGGTTAGGGAAGGACACCAGCGCCGTTTCAGCATAGTCCAAATGGATCACATTGAATACCAAGTTTTTTTCGCCCACAGCAACTAAATAAATTGGAAGTAAGAAAAAATTGGTGTGAGCACATCACCCTGGGTCTAGGAAAGTTGCTTTAAAACATCTTCGGGAATACACCAATGCGAGACCCAGGAGAAATGAGATGAGGATACTAGATGTGTGTACAAAGAATCTATAAACGTAAAAGGAGTCATAGTGGTAGAAGCATTCTATGATCTGTGGCACAGTCATCGACCTGGGACAGATAGACTGTTTAACTTAGCCCCATACTCCCAGAGTCTAAGTGCAGCCGAATGAATAAATACGTCTCCGTTTGCTGCGCTTTCCAGCTCTTAATCTGCGAATTGTATTTATTAACCAAGAATATCAAAAAAAAAAAAATCTAGAATGTGTTCTGCAAACATTGTTTCTAATGTTCGGCCAACAGCAGCACCAGCGGACGGCAACAGCGGTTAAATTTATTAGTTCGTCTTAGAAACTACATTTATTTACAAGTCCTTAACAAAATGTGTCCCTTGGAACATCTAGTTTTTTTTTTTTCTTAAAAGTTGTAAATTTCTTTGTTGAAAACTTTTAGAAGTTTCATTTGTAGCAGAGCGAATTGTTTGGGAGCTATGTTAGCGTCTTCAGTCTGCTTTGCTAGGCCAGAAAAGAATAGTTGGACCGCAGAAGTGGCTTTGACATAATGTTGTGCCAAAGCATCCTGCGCAGGAGTGGCTCTGAAATGCTGTGCCAAAGCATCCTGCGCAGGACTGGCTGTGACATGATGTTTTGCCAAAACATCCCGCGCCATGGTGTAAGACATATCATTTGACTCGTCTATGATGAATGCGTCTTCTGGTTCCGGAACTCTTAAGGGGGTTGAATGCATGCTGGACGTTTGCTCTTCAACAAAATTATCGACTAGTTGACACAGATCGACTTTTATATCGGGCAGCGAAACATCTTGTGTTGTGTTTGAGTCGTCTATAATTGTCGACGCATCATCTGCCGAGTCGGTAAACCAAAACTCCGTTTTCCTTTGACGTGGGTATTTATTTGGTTTGCTGCGGATAAGTTCCATGATATATTATTGGTTACTAACTAGGTACATACTTAATAAAAATTAGGGTATTCCATACCTTAAACTTGAATGTTTTGTGTCTTTGAGAAACATAAGATGATCTAACCACTTCCATGGTTTTTTGGAACTACTAGAAACACGACCATCATAGGCATCTAATCTTAGTTCTTTGTTAAAATGATCCCGAAGTGTTCTCCATCGAGCCTTTAAGTTTTTTGCTAAAGAAAATAAGACAAATTTGTTTAGTTGAATCCGTTGAATGAATAAAAAAAACTCCATGACATGGGATTCCTTAAAACCAACCTGGGATGTTAAGTTTCCGAGAAAGTTCCTCAAACTTTTTGTTCCGTAATTGAATGTTTTTGTAGTCATGATTGGATTTATCATATAAACAAGTATTTTGTTTTACAAATTCTATTAAAGGTTCTTCCATTGTAATGTTAATGTAAAATATGAAGAAAAGAACAACCCAAACAAAACAACTTTTTTTGCAACAAATCCTGTTTTTTACATGTGTTCTAAAAAAAGTGCAGCCAAGCAGCCAAATTGACAAAATTTTAAGCCTGGAACACATTTTTGAAAATGAATGCATCCAGCCAAACGAGCCAAACCAATTTTAACTTATTTCATGAAAAATTGTTACAATTTAAAACGACCGCTAAAAGAAAATAAAGCGTTTTCACCATTTTGATGTAATACTATGTTTCCACCGGCCTGATTTAGCTAATTCACTTGATTTAGCTAAATATAATAGTTAATTATGTGATTTACCATACCTTTTCATGATTTATGTTTACGTGATTTAAGCTAGATTTATTTTAAATTACGTATCTGTCATCGCAAATTAACACAAAATAAAATCAAACATAAAAATGAATTTATCCCTGTTAGAAATGCCAAACAAACTCAGACAGATAAAAAAAAAAAGAATGAAATGGGCCGATTTGGACGTGCTATTTTTCGGAAGCTTTGGCAGTAGAAGTTTGTGAAATTGAAATTGAGAAATGTAATGTCAAAGTTGACATGCATGTCAGGCTAAATCGGGTAACTGTTGGGTGTGACCGCCTTTCGTGATTTTTAAATCATTTAGCTAAATCAGGCTGGTGGAGACATAGTATAAGGATTTTCTACATAAGAGCGAACAAAGAAATAATGAAGTGACATTCATTTGGTCGAACACTGTTAAAGCCGCTCTAGACGGAATTGTACTCCAGCGGAATTGTACTGCGATTGAAATTGAAAAAGAACCTATAGTACTACATATCGCTTGGGAGTTTTTAGTATTGTCTTGTAGCTTAAGAGCGCTGCTAATGCAGCAAATGGGAAAAAGAAGAATTCATTTTATTTTGTTCCTCCCTCCAATACTTGTCATTTTTTGAAATCGTATAATGTAGAGCTCTCATTTCAGTATTATTATTTTCAATGATGACAATTCTCAGCATGTTCTTTACTCAATTCCATCTGTTCTTCTATCTGTAATGAGTAATTGCCTTGTTTTGCCGTCGGCGGCTATCCAGCAAAACTACAAAGTGAAACTACTAGGTTCTATATACAATTATGCATGTTTTCTATCTATGCAGTTTTATAAGTTGAATAGCACTACGCTGCACCAAACATGCACTTCAGCGACGGTAAAGAGCAGTCTACTCAACGAGTGCATTGTTTTAATTGACTTAAGTGATACATCCTTATTTATTTATTCGAAATTTATAATGCATACGACAGCTTAGAATTATTACGACATCGCACTAGACTAAACTGCACTGCAATGCGAGTATTGAAAACGTTAAATCGTACTACGCCGCAGTGAAATTAAGCTTCAGCTACAGTAAACGGCGTAGTTGGTAGTCTATATAATTAGTGCAATGCAGTTCTGACTAGGCGTTCTTGTCTTTAAGCTGAAATTCGTTTCAGACACTTTATTCAACGACTGCACTACTTGGGAAATATTTATGTATATACCCTAAACTGTTTGAATTCGGAACAAATCTAGCTTTGTTCGTTGAGCTTTACCCAGGGTGGCCAAGGTTATTTTGACCACTACAAGAGTTGCAACCAACCCAGTTTTGCATGTTTTAAGAAATTTTTAGTCATGTTTTCTAGCGTCCAGAATTAACAAAAATTAAAGTCATCTATTTATCAACAACACGGTGTTGGACAGTATAAAACAGTAATAAAAAAAAGCTGTAAGAATAAGAAAAATACACTACTTTGCAAACTTTTTAATCAAACATATTTTTGTGAGGAAATTTGAATATCTGAGGCAAAAATTAACTTTGTCACAGCGGTTTCATGTCAAAGTGATCACGTCGTGTAATGGTCATTGTTATTCTAGTCATTGCAAGGGCACCGAATTGCAAAATTAACAATGACAAACTTGCTGGTCATTGTATTTCAGACAACAATGACATATTTGCGTCATTTGTGTAAAGGTCGTTGTAGCTAGCAATATGACACGATGTACTGACCATGCACTGACAGCACAAGGACACATTTTTCTGTGACGTCAGAGTGTCATTGCAATGACAATTTACAAGTTTTAACGGTTTAGAAAAAAGTAAAAGTACATGCGAGATTGCTGTATAAATTTGTCTTTAATTTAAATCTATTTTTTTAGAACGTAATCGTACGCGTCTCTTAGAGTATAATTTTTTTTTTTTTTTTTAATTAAATCTACAAACAAAAAAAATCACTTGGCTGGAAACTCCCACATTTTTGATTGTATCATCTAAGTACAATAAATGGGACAAGATCTGCCATTGTGGTTGTGTATGTGCGTTGTGCGTGGCGATGAGATATTCCATTCGTACCAAACTTTTTGCTTCGAAACGCAGCGCCAAAAGTTGATTTCCACAACTTCTCCAGCCTTGAGATCTAAAGGTTCCTAAAGTTTAAAACAAAACAATTAATAACTATTAAGTAAGGGTGTTTTGAGTGACTTACTGTAAATGGGAAGTACATGGGGAACCAGGAGAGCATTCCAGGTGTATGAGTTGGTGGATTAATACTTAAAAGTATATCCTTATACAGAACTGTGTCAAAATAGCCAGCAATGCCATTTAGTACACAATCCTGAGTCACATTAAAACTAAGCGACTTGTAGCGAGTGTTGTCAATAATTTCATCCTTATTCGGATGATGGAATTCAAACAGAGCCTGTGGATATCCAATGTGGTATACATTTTTGAGCAAAGCAACAAAACCATTCTCCGCATGGTTATTGTAAGTGGCTAACATATCACGATCGAATGATTTGTGGCTAACTATGGAACGAACTGAATTGTAAAGTTTTGAGGACATCAGTGGGTTTATGTAGGATGTTGATTTGCTTGGTATACTGATGCCGTTGTCTTTGAGTAAGGTTTGTGCACAGTCTAGACATTCGGGAGAGAGCTCGTTGTCACCGAATGACCCAAGCAATTCTGAGACAAGTATGTCACCTTTTTCTGGTGGGTTGAATTCACGCATGTCCTTGGAGAAGATTTGAACATCTGCAATATAAAAGCACATACACCAATGACAACATTTTTTTTAATTGAATAATTTTTGCTGTACCTACCTTTGCCACTCCATAGTTTTCTAGCGATGGCTGTTAGAGTCCTTACAGCATTGGGATTCTTTTCTATTATGTAAATACGAATTTTTCTTTTTGTGTTTTCAGCGGCATTGAGGGCAGATCGGACCAAAGGACCTCTGCCTGCTCCAAGGACCATAACTGTTGTCTAAGAAAATATATTTTTAAATTTATTTTAAACCATCTAGGTTTCCTGTGCTTACAATTGTTTTGTTTATATCGTCTTCGGGAACTCTGTCGATAAGGGCAGCTTCAATGGCATCTTGGTAAAGCTTGTATTTCACAGGATCCTTCTCAAATGTTTCGTACGTGTAGCAATCCAGATTATCATATAGCGGTTGAAGGGGAATTTCCAGGACATCTTCAAAACTTAAAATAAAAAGTTAATCAAAATCGTAAGTAATCAAGAAGTTGAATGTCCAGTTTAATGTTTCGCATATCGCCGCTTTTAACATCTCAGTAATCAGAAATGCTGCGTTTGAATCTTTTTTAATTCAGAGGTAATGTTCGAAACTTCCCGGATAAAAAGCCCGAGCTGATAGCTAACGAGAAAATCGTGGACATTTCGTAGATACAAAGCCGTTGCTGAGAATAAGGAAAGAACACTTTTGCAGACTCTTAAACGAAGGCGAATACAACTGCTGGGCGACAGATTCAATTCGATTTGCACGATGATTAACAAGGCTACCGTCCACTTAATCATTAAGTTATCTGAGCGGATGACCTCTCGGCCTCTTCAAAGCAAAGGGGGGTGGGGGGGAGTATACACCACTTTTTGTGTATAATCTGTTTAGATGAAAGTAGGTATGCCTGGGGTTCTAAATAGATGATTCAACTAGGAACTGGTCCATACAGCCACCACCAGCTTGCCGAATCTTCGATTTCGCCTCTGAACAACAGCACAGCAATCAAGTGGAGACCTTAAACAACTTTGTGGGAGCAACTAGCCCGGGATTGCTCTGCCTGTCGTTGAATGTTGGCTCAGAGTCTGATCTGTAAGTGCCACCTCAAGTATAATTTAAGAAATCGAAAAGAGGGTTGGTTTTGGTCTCAAAAATACGGAGGACGTTATTTTTTTCAAAGTATACATAAATAAAATAACTTACCTTTGTAAATCATACTTTTCAACATGTGAATCCCTCAAGTTGTTTAGATACTCAGCATAGTGTTTGAGACTATTGTCATTTTGATCCGCACTCACAATAAAGTTGACATAGCCCTTCAGAAACAATGCTATCAATTCCTGCCAGGCCTTTGGCAGAACTGGAAAGTTATGACGATTCCTAATGAACAATGAAGATGGAATGATTAATGCTTCAAGTGGTTCTCCCAACCACCGTCGTACACATTCTTTTGACGGTCTGTCTTCACTCAATTCGAGAACTACTCGAATTTTTGGATTGAAATCAGCAGCCCAACGAAACTTATTCCACCATTTCCAAGTATCGTCGTCTTGATAACTAGCAATGACATCATCTGAAATATCAGAACGCCAAACCGCTGAAGCGATCTTTGTCGCTACCAAGGGAACTTGCACGAGGAGAAGACCTGGAGATGAAAAAGTTATTTTTTAAAGACCATTATTTATGCGAGTGAACCAACAACAAAAAAGTTACCTTTGATTTGTTTACTTGCGACTCGAGCCAGATTTATGTTATTGTCTGATTTCAATCGCAGCATGGTGTAACCCCCGAAATGAATATGTTCTGTCCATGACAAATCTTTACGTATAATTTCCTCACTATTCTGACGGACTTTTAGGTTCTTTGAATCACAGTCAATTGTGTCTGAGAGTAAAGTTATAACCTTGCCATTCCAGGCATCAGCGCTTAGTACAAGATCCGAGTATGAGCAATCGATATGTGTGGATTTCAAGGGTTCACGTTGAAATTCGAGCGGTACGTCGGTGCAATTGATTGGAACGGCAATCGCTGTAAAACTATTAGCTTGGGCTTTTTCTAAAAGTCTTGGTAAATTATCAACATTGTTGTGCATTAAACAGAGATACGGCATTTTAATTTTTCAATTTTAAGTGAAAATTCTGAGAAAAAGTCAATTTAAAGATTATGGAAAAAAATTCACTCGCGGTCGCGGGCGCCAGAACCTGCTCTATTTGAAATCCTAACCCAAAATTTTTTTTGTTGATGTGACGGATTTGTAAATGCTGAATGCAATGCCGGCGTTCTGACACTTGACACTTGAATGGATATCGATAACACAAATGGCTGTGTTCATTGAATTATAGTGAAATAATGCAGTCCACTCACTTTTATGGCTTTATTTTTACAAATAAATGATTTATTATATTTATTTAAAAAGAAAATTATTACTATAGCAATCAGTGGCTACAAGGCACCCGCCGTTGCTATCTTAAGATTGTGCTGTGTATAAGATATTACATTTTGTGGCGCTAGAGGGTAACCCACCAATTTGTGTCGCGTCTACCTGTTGAAGTGATGTTTAGAATAGATACTGCGAAATCATATTTGTTTTTTTTTTCACAGAACAACTGTATAACTTCAAAGCAAGCTTAAAATAACAGTAAATCGATTTCATACAAATTAAACCACATTGCTTGGCGTACTTCGGTTTAATTTAGACAGTATGTTGTTTAGCGCAGTTGCACTTAGTGCGGTCTTAATTTATTTATCCCGCTTCTTTTGGAAAAAAAAAATTGCGATTAGGCGAACAATTTATAAATAATTAGTGGTGACAGTTCCCTACAAGAGCCCTTCAAGCAAATTGATCCGAATTGGATCCACGCGCGGAGTCAAATTCACATACTAGACTCCGCATACGGACCCAAATAAGGAGCCGTAAAACGACGTTTGTCGGCTCCATTTAGTATGTAAATTAGAATTCCCACGGACTCACTTGTGAAAGAGAAATAGAGAGAGAGAGAGAATGTGTGTGAGAGAGAGAGAGAGAGAGAGAGCGAGCGAGCGAGCGCGTCCTGCTCAGCGAAATTGCACCCAAAACAAACTTGAAAACAAAAATGTAATAAGAGCAAACGAGTTGGAGAGTATCGAAAAAAACTTCTGTCGTCCAAAACAAAATATAAATAAAATTTGTTGCCATATTTTTATTCTTTATTCCTTATAAACCAAAAAGTAAACATAGTAGTAGTTGTATAATTTTATTGAGATTTTTTTCCAGGGAACGATTACATTTCATTAATTATAAATTAACACGGTATTAATATATATTTGCCGACTTAAGCCTAGTACTCAGATCGCGCTAAAATTTATCTTCCATACAAATTTCCACCCAAGATAAATTTTAGCTTGGGTTTTTAGTTGAGTAGTACTCACTTCAAGCTAAATTCCAGGTGTCAGGCTAACGGCTAAGAAAAAAGTCTCCACAAAATTTAGCTTGCGAAAGAATGTAAAACACATTATTTCACAAGATAAATTCTGACAGTTGTCAAAAGGTCTTGCAAAGGTCGCACGAACCTGCTCTTATGTTCGATAATTGTTAAGTGACTGCATAATTAAATAAAATGCACGACTGGGTCGCACGAACTTGCTCTAATGTATGACAGTGGTCTTATGGGGCTTGAGATTTTGAAAAAAACTATTTTTTTAAATTCTTAAATAAATATTTGAACTAATTTGAGCTGAAAAATAAGTACGCCATTTTTTTTATTGGAAAAATTTGAATTTATGAGAATAAATTTATAAAAATCTGTGGAGTGGATTTTGAGACAAAAGTTTTTTGTAAAAAATGTCTGAAAACATTTTTCAAAAAACAATCCAAAACGCCAATTCATAGATATTCAGCAAATACATTAACATATTTATATTTTAAAGAAAAGTTTAATGCGCAGTTTTTAAAGTATTAATTTTTTTAAATTTATTTTTTTCAATACAGAGAACTATTTTTTAAAAATATAGGTATGCAGTATAAATTGAGCTACCTGCACCTATATATGTGTGAAATTCCGAAACTATCAGTTGAGCCGTTTTCGAGATGGCCGAAAGCAAAAAAACGGTCCTATAGAAAGTATAGTTTTCGGACTTTTTAAAACTTTTTTCAGCCATGTTTTCTAGAAAAATAAGCTTAACGGTTATTTAGCAGGTACCGTAATTTTATTAGATAAGAAAATTTCAATTTCCCCTCTGTACAATACCTTAAAAACTTTAAATATACCAAGTTTGAAGCAATTTGGCCCACCAGTTGGGCTGTAGGTGTCTATACATACATACAGACAGACAGACAGACCGACAGAATTTTTGACCATCTTTTTCGTCTTCGCTATCATCATAATGTTATGTTTGATTGTTATCTCAAAACATTTTTTTTGCATGAATCCATACCTTGCCTTATACTATCTTTAATCTCTCCAACTTTAAAATTTAGCGCACCTTTTTAGCAAAGGTGTGTAGAGATAAATATTGTAGAGATAAAATTTGGTTTAGCGCGATCTGAGTACTAGGCTTTAGAAGTGGCCGGGCTACACAATTTATATTTATTTGTTGTTTAATTATATTAAGACAACTCTGATTTGTAGGCAAATAACTAATTACTTTATAAACGTATTTGAAGCACGAGTATTAAGTACGTGTCCACTCAAAAAGACCATAATGTTTACTAATTATACATGAATAAAAGGCTCCTGCTCTCTCCCTCCCTCTCTCAATCTATTGAAAAAGAAAAAAAATGCTCGACTCTCGATTCTCTTTCTTAATTTTGTATGCCATGCATGCAATTTCGTGAGAGGCCTCGTTAAACGCAGACTCAGGTGAGCCAGAATTGAACCGAGAATTCTGAAGTCAGTGATTTTTGCTTGAAGGGAGTGTTGTGGTTCAAGGTGGCTTTACATGGAGCTGCAACAATAGTGCAGACGAAAACGCAACAACAACGTTCGTCTTCACTATAATTTTCAAGCTGCATTTATAATTTTCCTATAATGTGCATCCATAAAGACGTCTGCATTTTGGCCTTCCTTCTCTATCACACAAGTATGATTTAAATATTCTGCATCCTCTTTTTTTGCAGATCATGGCTTGCAGCTTCATCTAAAGCCACCTTCAGGCTGACTGGCTGCGCACAATGGTTTAGCAGCAGCAGTACCGCGCAGCAATGTGAAAGTTAAATGTACTAAAATCGTATTGCACGGCTACAATGTGAAGTAGCAGCTGCAGCATGCAGACATGATTTTTGTTTGAGTTCAGTGCTACACATTGTATTCGGGTATGCTGCTTTGTTAGTTACTTTTTTTAAGATTTACTTTGTTATTGCTGCTGCTACACCATTGTGCGCAGCCAGTGAGCCGTTGTGTACATCTCTAACCTTCCGATAACACTTCGATAATTTATATTTTGGCAGCACTTGTAAATGCGTCAAAAAGCCAAAATTGACACAGCTAGCAGCTAAGAATTGAGAATAATAAATCATCGAGGTTGTCGAAAAGAAACCAAACATTTTTACATTTAATTTCTTTAATATAAACTAAATTGTTAATTACACTTCGAAAATGAATTTTGGATCACAGCCAGCAACTACAACGCCAAGCTTGTCATTCAATCTGCCAACGCAAACAGCTCAGCCTTCCCTAACATTTGGTGGTTCTGGTGGTGGAGATGCTGGAGGAATTAAGCCCACTCAAGGGATGCCGGCAACTACAATTGGTGGTGGCTTCTTTAGCACACAAACTTTGAATGCACCCACAACTAGTGCCCCAGCTCCAACACTTAACTTTGGCTCTACAGCACCATCAGCAGCATCAACATTATCGTTGACAACTTCAGCACCTCTCGCTTCGATGTCACTTGCCGCCAAGCCGACCTCAACTGGCCTCACCAACTTGTCGACCGCAACAAAAACAACCAACTCTAGTGCAGTACCACAATCAACAACTCAAATAACTTATAATCAACTAGAAGAGCACATCAACAAATGGACATTGGAGCTGGAGGAACAAGAAAAAGTATTCACAGACCAAGCTACTCAAATCAATGCCTGGGACAAGATACTCATAAGTAACAATAACAAGATTCTTGAATTGAACGATGCTGTGCAGAAGGTCAAGAGCGACCAACAGACACTGGAGCAGGAACTTGAATTCATTGCCACACAACACACCGAACTGGAAGAGAGCATTGTCCCATTGCAAAAGGAATTCATGAAGATCCCTCAAGTTGATGTGGAACGTTCACAGACCTATTTGTTGGTCGAAAATTTGGATACACAACTAAAGCAAATGTCTGAAGATCTGAAAGAGATCATCGATAATCTAAACGAATCCAATAAAGGACAGGACAGCACCGATCCGATTATTCAGATAGGAAAGATTTTGAATGCCCATATGAGCTCATTGCAATGGATCGAGTCATCGTCATCGGCCATCTGCAATAAACTGGAGGATATAACCAAGATGCACGAGTCCTTCAAGCGGGACTCTGAGAGATCGTTCAGATCTGCGTATTACAACTGATTTTTGTTTTTTTAATTTGGTGTTAAATAAAATTAAAATTTTCTAAAAAATGTTTTGTTTAAATAAATTGAAATTCATTTTAGGGTAACAAAGCCGGCAAGGTATGCTTCCACTGTGCCAAAGGAACAAAGGCCGATCAGTCTGACATGGTTCTTACTCAAAACCATATAAAAGATTCTAGGATCCGCAATGGAATCAACCTGTAATGTTTGTCCCCTGATCAACACGCATATTTAAAGGAAAAAAAGTGTAGAAACTACCCTACACAGCCTTGTTGGAACAATTGAGAAGTCTCTGAATCAGCCTCCCTTGATATCGAAGGAGCCTTTAATAATGTAAACCCAAGTGCGATAGAAAGAAATTCAGAAGGCTTAAGCATCGACAGTGGTCTCACAAAGTTGATAATGAGCCTGTTATGTAGAAGGGACAAATGCGACTCTCACCAACGTCAAAGTTGGCATCAAGAGGTACCCCGAAGGGATAGTCATCTAGCCACTATTATGGGTCTTGGTTGTAAACGAGATTTGAATGCTGCTCAGGAATAGCGGGGTCAAGGTCATTGCTTATGATGATGATGTATTGATAGCGACAGGAAAATTCATTAAGCGATCTACTGCGCACACTGAATTTGTGGACAAAGAGAAGTGGTCTAAGAATAAATCCCCTTAAAACTGACCTTTTTCTCTTATTAACGAACAAAAAGACCACACCAGAATGCAATACATACGCCTCAAAGTATTAAACCGGAAGTTGAAGAAAGCCTCCATAGCCTTCTGTTCATGCAACAGAATTTTTGGTAAAACCTCTGGCCTGAGCTCCAAGGCCATCATGTGCATGTACACCGCAATAGTAAGTTCAATTTTGACTTTTGGATGTTTGGTATTGTGAAAAGCAGCTAGGAAGACCACTAACTTAAAAGCACTAACAAAACCCCAGAGACTTGGGTGCATTTTATCGATCAATGCATTGAAAATTACTCCAAAGCAGGTCTTGAAACAATGCAAAACTTCAATTTCAGTTTTATTTATAGTATAGGTGAGTACAGATAAGACGTAGTCTTTTATAGTACAAGTTATTGGTACATTATACATGGCAATGATAGCAAATGAAAAATTATACAATCTAAAAAGATAATACTAACAAACAATGATAAAATAAAAATATTAATAGCAAATTTAAAAAGAAAATCAAAAAGATTTAAAAAGGTGAAAATAAAAGTATTTGTATTAAGAAATAATCAGTAAACTTGTTGCCTTGTTGAAAGAAACGACATCAAAAAGGTCTTTCAGAATAAACTAATCTTATTATTGCAAGAACTTTCAAAGGAGCTCTCAGAAATATGGCTAAATTACCTGGTAATGATGAAGACTGACTAAATTATTACCCCATCTTGATTTTGGCAAACCCTTCTAATTCCTCTTCCCAAACAAGCAGGGAATAAGAACAATGTTCTACCAAACTTCATCTAAATCCATTTTCACAGATGGACCAAAAATGGACATTGATACGGGAGCTGGCCTTTACCCGAAAGCTTTAGAAATCAGCTGCTCAATCAGATTACCCAACTCAAGCAAAAGTTTAAGTAGTAATGAAAGCTGGGCATCGATGTTGGAAATACTGCGAGAGGATATTACCATTTTTATCGATAGTCAGGCAGCAATAAAAGCAATATCGACTGTTGAAATTAAATCCAAGCTATCGAAGAGCTTAGGGTTCTTCAATAAAACCCCTCTATGTGATCTCAAAAGCAAAGCGACACGTGCAATCTTATTAGAAACAAACACGTGTGAGATTGCAAGAAAACTCGACAGAAAAAGAAAAGACACAATGACGCAAAAATACAGAAAAGCAATCTGAAGATTCTGCAATGACGACGATGAAAATGAGGACATAACCCACTTCCTCGTCACTTCATAAGCCTCTGTAGTTTAAGATACAATACTCTTGGCAGACACTATTTTGATAACATGGAAGAGTTGTCATAGAGTCCAATAACTGAACTTATCTACATAAGGAACACAAAATGAGTGTGGTTCTGTGGAATTGATAAACCCTCAATATGGTTATCACATTAATTAATAGGTATATGAGTGTAGTGGAGTGGAAGTTGTTTCCTTCCGCCTGCCATCAAACCTAAACCAACCTAGGTTAGCTAATGTACAGACATACAGAGATAGGCAACATTAACTGCTCTCCTAAATGGGCATCAATGTCAATGTTCACTGTTGTAAGACACTTATGGCTGTCCACAGGGTGTTTTGTTTATGTTCTTGAAATAAATATAACAATATTAAATGATTTTCAACATAGTTTTGCATTTTTTATTTTGTTTGAAATCTTTTTTTTTTTTTTGAAGTGTTGGTGTGAGTGTAATAAGCAAAAGATGATTTTTTTTCTGTTAAAATTAATAATTTTCATTTTTCATGGTGTTGTGTAAATATTTATTTATTATTATAAATACATTTTTTATAAATAATATTATGAAAACAATCTAACTTAACGAGAGTTGACATTGCAAGCGACTAAACCCAGTTTTAATATATTTTTTTTTACTAATTATTGTGGGGGGCAAACTTGAAGCACAGTCCTTTGAGGACAATATTGTTGTCCCACTGAATGGAATGATTGTTTTTTTTTTTATGATTTATCAATTCCTTTCAGTGAACATGAAGATAAAGAGTGTGTGTTCTCCTTCAAGCTTCAATTTCCGTCACTTTTGTTAAATATTTTATTAATTTTTTTTATCACCACAGCAAATTAAATATATAAACCTATGCGATAATAATAATAAAGGGAGCATTCTTTAATATTTTTTTTTTATTTTATTTAGAATAAATAAATAGAATAAAGCGCAGAACTCTTATATAAAAAATACATGTTTTTTTTTTGTCTAAAAATACGTTACATAAATTAAGCATTTTTGTTTAAGGTTAGTGATTTATTTTATTTTATTCATTTATAAAAAAGGCTTCTTCAATTTCTTAAAAACTAAATTTTTTTTCTTATCGTTTCATTTGAATGCTCCCCCCAACTGTATGCAATTTACATTTTTTTAATTAAAATTGCACCTACATCAAAAAACGAACAACAAAACAAAATAATTGTTTTACTTTTAATTGAAAGCAGCTTCTTCTTATTATTTTTCTTTTTAATTCATTCTTGAACTGATGAAATAAAAAAAATGTTGCATTCTATTTTGGAATTTTTGTTTTAAAGCATTTTTTTTTTTTTTAATTTATATTGTGATATCGGTTTTAATTAGAATTTGAATTTGAATTTTTTAATATATTTTCTGTTGAATTTGTTGTCTAATTTAATTTATTATTATTTTCGGTGAAAGCTATTTTATGTTTTTTACATTTTGAATAATTTTTTTTATTAATTTTGAATGAACAGAGAAATTTTATTATTATTTACAAAAAATTCTACATATTATTACTTTTAATTTGGTTTTCGTTTCAATTGGATGTATTTATTTATCTTTAGAGAGCTTACAGCACAGATAGGTCAAGAAGAGCTTCTTTGGAAGGATCAGTGATCTCAAACTGAAGATTATCTGCATCGCTTAGTGTAATAAAGATAAGACACATGATAAGATCAAGTTTTCGTTTTAAATTAGTTTTTTTTTAATTACAGAAACTTTTGTCTTTAGATTTATTTAGATATCCATCAAACTTTAAAGATACACTTTTTATACTGGAAGGTTTGCTGATAAACCTTTCTTAAAACTAAAAAAATAGCTCTCTGTGAAACACACAGCTTAAACAAGGGAACGGGTTGATGCATTAGTCAAATATAACATTCTGAAGCAATTGAAAGAGAGAAGAGCAAGGCATAATAAAGGATTAAGTCTTAGGGCGTCTCAAGCGTGGAACCTAACAGGAGATATTTATCGAAGACTTTTAGGTTCAACCCGGCGAAAATAAAGACTCATTCGAGCCCTAATTGAAAAGTTTCGAAAGCCTTGCCGCAGTAGGAAAAAGTAACAACATTTACCAAGCAAACAGCAGTGCTTCGCTATTCACGCTGATGAGCCCCTCACAAAGGTTGAAATTGCCCATACCTTGTTAAATCCCGAAGACTCCTGTGGAGTGCAACCAAGAAATAGAATCAGATTTATTCATCAAAATAATCTATACTGTTAATTTTTGTTCTTACTTCTGAAGTTGTAAATAAATAATTAAAGTAATATCTTGTACCCTAAAAAACGGACAAAACTACGTAAATAATGGAACAGGACAGTGCTTTCGACACGATATTTTTAGTGTTGATTTTAATTTCATCAAAAAAATACGCGTAATACCGATTCTTGGGAGCGGAATATTTTAGAGGGTGATGGAAAATCCAGAAATACTCACGAAACTACTTAAACAGGGGCTCTGTTTTGCTTCAAATTATAGAGTCACAAGAGGTTTAAGGTTTCGGAAAGGTTAAGACACTCATACAACAAGAGCATTTTAATAGTTTTCTTAAGCAACATTTTTGAAACAAGGCGTTTTTTGGGAATACCTAAGTGAAGAGTGAAACGACTTTTTCAATTTGCGACCAAAACGGAAACAGATTTCTAATTCTATACAATAGGTAGTGTAAGAGCTAAAGTTACTGCCTAGTCAACCCGGTTATATTTCTAAAGGCTTATCCTTATCAACCAAAAGAGGAAGGAATAAAAGACGTAGAATTGGGATCAGAATAAATTTATTTAAAATTATTCCGTTTTCTTATTTCCATTCTAAACCATTTTATTTCATCTAAATTACATCATCTAAGTTGTTCCCCAAAATTAAAAATGTTAAATGGACTTGTAATGATGAACACAACTAGACAACTGCACTTTTAAATGCCAGAAAAAGAATGATTTGGGAGGAATTTTGTGGGTTTTTCAATTCTCAATTTTTCCATAATATTTGCGTTAAATGTGACTTACTCGTTCACTAAAAGAACTTTATTTTTATTGGGAATCAGTTTTATTTCTAAGGTCATACGCCCTCAAGATACTTTATTGTCCCGGAATAGTTTGGTTGCTGGAGTGATAACTATGAGAACCGGTATCTTCAAGTGAGAGCCCTCTTAAACCCAACAAAACGTAGTTTCTAACTTAAACCCTGCAATAACGAAAGCTTGTTTTTAATACTCGTATCTTTGACGGCAACTTTTTCATCGTACAAGTTAAAAAAAATAGTTTCAAAAACGCTGCCATTCATCCAACTTAATATAGAAAGGTTCAATTTCTCATCGATCTTGGTACCCACAGTTTAATAATTAACTAGATTTTTGAAAAAATTTACTTGGAGAAGCATTTTTAAACACGAGTCAAATGTACAAAATGAGAATCCACTACAAAAGCATTATTTACTATTTTTACTATGTAGCTACTTGAAAATGTATTTTTCTAAATGTCGTTATGGTCCACTTTGAATCAGCTTGCTGCTAAGTGTCGTTAATTTCAGCTCAACCTAAATGACCATTATGCTTCTAGCTAAAACATCTCCCTCTTAAGAATATAGCAATAAGCCAACACACAAACCTGCCTCAACTAGCCGCCCACAATTTTCTTATCAATGAAAACTCGCCTCTACATAACACCAAAACACGCAATCTTGGAGACTTGGATGGAATGCATTTCAAAAAAAAAAAAAAAAAAAAAAAAAAAAAAAAAAAAAAAAAAAAAAAAAAAAAAAAAAAAGTGTAAAACAAACTTCCGCATGCTTTCTTTAGTTCTATGTTGTGTGGTGGCCTTAGGCTTTACTTTTTTTTTTTTTTTAACAAAAAACAAGTACGTACGACGTACTCGTACTAGAGAATGCGGTGACCCAAATTTTGCATAATGTTTACATCAAAGCTTTTTATTAAAAAAAAAGTCCATCATTCATTTCGTTCGAAGTGAGAACGTGGAGTGGAGCACTCATGTTTGTCTAGCATTCATTAAAATGTGGCTTCTTTTGAACACTTTCACATTTTTTTTATGAGATCATCTTGTTGTCTGTTGCAGAGTGCTTTTCATTCAGTTCAAAGCTTTTTTTGTTTGTTTTAAATTAAACCTTTTTTTATTACAATTAAATAAAACTAACAAATAATACAAAAAAGGCAGAGCGACCGGCACAATTCAATTGCGCCCTACTCTTTGGATTTCTACCGTAAAAAAAAAACGAAATTAACTCTACGAGCACACACCAAAGACCAAAATATTAATGTTCTCCCTGTGTCTGTATCTGCATGTACACCTGTGACCTGTCATTTAAATAAAAAATACAAAAGCCAAGTGGCCAAGAGTGGAGTGGAGGAGTGCAATGAGCTGTGACGCTGACAAGAACTCCCTTCTTTCATTTTTGTTTTACCTCTTTTCTCTGTTCCTTCTTCCCTCTTCAATAGCAGCAACATTTTCTTTTTTTTTTTTTTTTTTTTTTGGTTTGGTTTTCTTGTTCATGCTCCTAGAACCAAGAACTGAGCCAACATCTTCTCACTGGAACTGCTTCTGGTTCTGAATTACTTTTTGTTTTGCTTGATGTGTGAATTAAATTTGATTTTTGTTTCATTTTTTTTTTCAGAACTATTATCTATTGTTGTTGCTTTTTTTTAGTTTTCTTGTTTTTTTTTTTGTAAATAAATATTTTTTTTATGTATATGTATATATAATAATATTTTGTATGTTTATATAATTTTGAATTGCATTTACGAGCTAACTGGGTTTGTCTGTTGGAGTTGGCCGACACCACCACCGCCGCGAATTGCAATATTTCCCTGACCGGCACGGATAGGTTTGGCGATTTGGGCCTGTGGTCCTCGTCGGCCGAGGTGCTTTTGTCGGACGGCTTCCTTGATGCGATCGACTTCGTATTGGTAGCGTTTGCGGTCACGCATTGCTCCTTCCTTAGCCTCTTTGAGTGCGGTTTCTAGCGCTTTGACGCGTTCCATTGTGGTGCGGAGACGTTTCTCTAGTTTGGGCAGTTCACAACGCAGATCGGCATTGTCGCGCACCAATTGCTTATGGACTTTGGTCAGTTGGTCGAGGTTGTTTTCGAGGAATGAAATCTTTTGTTTTTGGGCTAGAGAGCCACCATCTTCTTCGCTATCCTCGTTGGTTATTGATTTTTTGATGCGAGCCTGCAGATCTTGTACGAATAATTTGCGCAAATTGTGCAGGGTTTGGAGTTCCTTGGCCACGGTGTCCTCGAGACCTTTGAGATCTTTGCGCGCTTGTTCGCGGCGTTCGTTTGTGAGGATGATGTCTTGGAGGCGAGACGATTTTTCGGCTTCTTCTTGCTTAAGTTTCTCATAGTCGGCTGTCATTTGTTGATGGGCAAGGATTAGTTTCTGGTAGACGTCCTTCATTTCGTTCATTTCGTGTTGTTTGGAAAGGATTTCATCACGCAATTCTGCAACTTGTTTGGTGTGAGCATCACGCAATTCATCCATTTGACCATCGAACATAGAACGAAGTTGTTCGGCTTTCTGTTTCTCTTCGGCATTAACGGCTGACACATGTTCGGCGGCCTTAAGTTTAGCACATTCCTCGCGTAGAGAATCAATCTGTTCCTCGAGGGTGCGTTTTTTGTTTTCTGCCTCGCGCATTGACTCCTGCAGAGACTTCATGCGTGCCTCGTGCTGTGAAATAAGTAGTCTGTACTCTCCCAGATCCTTCTCGTATTCTGAAAGTTTTTTATTTGAATCCACTTGTTGGGTTTCCATGTTGGAACACCGCAGAGCCATATTCTTTGCTTCGGTCTTCATTTTGCTGATATACAAACGGGCCATTGTGAACTCCTCTTCAACCTTTCCGGCAGAGTCGACAGTGTTGAGTTTCATGTCGATGGAGTTGTCTGTGGACAAAGCTTGACCAACCTCTGCCAAATCCCTCAAAAGATTTGTCAACATCTCGTTGATGCGCTTCTTCTGGTGCGCCGACATATCCTTCAGTTGCTGCAGCTCAGACGTCGTGGTGTTTAGCAAAGTTTGCTTGGTTTGCAATTCCTCACTGAGGGTGTCAAACTCTTTGTTTTTGTTGTCAATCTCCTGAGACTTTTGGTCATAGTTGACCGCTAGTTCCTCCAGGGCTTGTAGCACCTCTTTCACTTCTTCCTTAGCGCTTTCGTTCTCCTGTTGTATCCTCGCCATTTCTGACTGCAGCGCTTCGTACTCCCGCCGAGCATTGGCTATCAAGTCCTCCTGCTCGAGAATCTGGTCCTTTAAGTTCTCAACATATTGACTCTGTTGGTTGATTTCCTCGTCCTTTTCATCCAACTGCTGATAGAGCCGTTCACGTTCAGCTTCGAGACGAGCCCGTTCGTCGCCGCTGATCGAACCTATCATTGCTGTTAGATTGGCAGCAGGAGTTGCCGGAACTGGTGTGGTTTCCGCAACTTCCACTTCCAAATTTGGCGTACTTGCCTCCATAATGTCCTCCATATTGATTTGCTCTTCAGCGTTCACGGTCTCACCAGCACGCCATCTGGCCAATTCCAGCTCGAGTTTCTCCACTTTGCCCTTGAGGCGGGCATTCTTCTCCTTCTCCTTTTCGTAGCGACGCTTCCATTCTTCAGCTGTCAACTCCTCATTGACACAAACAACATTCTTCACAGTCTTGGCGCGACGACCAAAGTCCAGAGTTGACTTAGTTTCAGATTCGTTGAAACTTGCCGGTGAACAACAGATCACAATTGTCGTTCTGGCGTTACCTCCAAGGGATTCTTGCAAGATTCTCGTCAACTTAGAGTCACGATACGGAATATGCGTCTTGTTGCCATCAGCAAGAGCCGATATTACATTACCCAGAGCAGAGAGTGACTTATTGATGTTCTTTGCTTCGTCCAATACCGTACCTTCGGCTCCAGTTTTTGAAACTTTTTCCGAACCAGCCAAATCCACCAAATACAGTTTACCAGACAATTTCTTTTGGTTTTCCAAATTCTCTTGCTTAACGTTGATCAGGAAAACTGAATGGGAACGCGATGAATGCTCGTTCATGTCTAGAATTAATAAGTAAGAAGAGAGTTACGAGTAGTTGGTGGTGTTTTGAAAAATCTAAACTTACTTGTGACAGCAATATGCCGGTTCGATTTTCCCTCCTCGATAACTTCAAAGACATCTTCTGGACTAGAGACGAATCTCTCAGTGGCACCCTTAACATACGGCACCCGGTTTTTGTCCTCATGCACACTCAAATTAATTTTGGAAACATCCAAGAGATCACGAATTTTGTCCATGTAGATTTCATAGTACGAGACTTTGATGTGGAACTCCAAATTCATTTCCATTGTGTAGATGTGATTGAAGATATCATTCACAATACGAGGAATGATACCCTGCTTGACGGGATCACCAATAACACCCTCCATGGTGTGAGTTTTACCTGATGATGTCTGTCCATAGGCAAAGATTGTGCCGTTGTAACCGGCGAGGACATCAGTGACAATGGACTTGGCGGACTCATTGAAAACTTTTTCTTGCGATGCATTTGGCTTGAAGACTTTGTCGAACAAGTAAACTTTTCCCTAAAAAAAAAAAAAATAAAAGAAATTTAGTTAAGTTAGTCGGTAAAACTTTAAAGTTGTATTAATGGTCGCCAAGATCAGGCTAGGAAGTAGCCTTAGTTGGTGAACACAATTCCAATCTCAAGGTGTGTGTTCTGTGCAGGAATCGCCCAAAGAAAATTAAGTTTACAAATTTGCTTGAAAACTGTCGAGAGCCGTTATCGATGTGAAGGCACCAACAATGAAATGAGTTAGACGGGTTTTAATAAGAAGCTGGATTAAGATAGTCGAAAAGTGTAATTCTTGCCCTCTATTAAAGCAACGATTCCAAAAACAAAACCAACTTGGTAAGGAAATATCGGTTATTTGATTAAAGCGAAGGAGAACCGGGTGTGGGCTCCCACCATCATTTTCCTTGACGATTCCCCTGAGGATCAATAAATCTGTATTCTAGACGATATGCATAACTAGAGTTAGTTTTCTGTTTGGTTGGGGCTGGTTCAATCGTTGAAGTAAACCGTCCAGTTTCGGATTAATCGAGGTTCACTAAGAAAAGGGGACTGCCTACACGTATAGGTGCTTAGCTGGAGACTCAACCGTTCCATCGATGATTTCGTCGTGATGGAAAAGCCTATTGCCTGTTCTCCAGTTGGGGTTTACTCTCGGTCTACAAGTACACTATATTCAGCATACTAAGGTGGAATAAGGCTATGAATGAATTTAATTTAATGAAGCAAACGCACTTTGAAGTATGTCTTTATAATTATTTTACAGTGGACTCCTCTCGCTATTTTAAAATACTAGAGTTCGCCCCGTGGTCGAAATTCGACCATTTCTCAATTGGGGGGGGAAATGACATAGGTGCTTCATATATACATTCGCTGTTTCCTTACATGGTCCCCTTTCAGAATATATATAGGTTTGGCATATTTGTTTTGATTATGACAGAAAAAAAGGGTGGAAACTGGATTTTTGAACTCCGTATTAATATATTAGATTTAGCTCATTCACAAACTAATTACAGATTACGTTTGCTGATCTGGCTGCACTGATGCGGTACAAGAGTGTATGGACGTATTTCTATACTCTGTATCTACCACCTAGTCGATATGAGAAGAACGATAGTTTGTCCGTAAGCTAACTAAAACCATTCACATAATGCTTTCGATATAAGCTAAGGAAGGCTATCGACAGAAAGGTTTTAGGGAACAAATGCAGATTTGAATGTAATGGAACCTTGAAAGCAACAGTTTTTATAAAAAATTTATTTTGCAGGAAATTTCGCTGCTTTATTGCGATGATGTTCAAATGAGAACAATTTTTCCCTTTTTTTAATAGTTCTTTCAAATATCTCTTTTGAAATCTGTCCAGGAGAAGCTTATGAGAAATATGAAATCCTCTATTCCCAGAACACACGGCAAAATATTTCTTGCAATGACCTAGGAAACCTAAACAGCACATACGTAGAACGCAAAGCTTTCAGTTTATTCCATTGAATTGCCATTCATGGATTGCGGCACAGGTGGAGGTTCTTTAACGACATAAGACAGAACTCAGTTGTATACGGTTTGTAATTCCCCATTGGACGACAATGCTACGGAATTTAATAAGCTAATCATTCGCTGCCGCCGCAGTTCCACATCTGAATAATAATGTTGTGAATCTAGAAACGAATGTGAAGCCTTGAGGGCATTGTCATTATTAAAATAATTAAGTGAACTTATTAGTTAAAGAGGAGAGATCAAATATAAAGATGAGGAAGAGAGTAGGACACAGAACGTAGCCTTGGAGTACTTATTTACCAGTAAACCACTCGAATGGAACGGTCCGAAAGGTCAGTTGCATGCATTTTTGATAGATTCTGATGCCAGACTATGTAAAATCTTTTTGCAACACCGTCATGTGCATAAAATAAAATCCTTGAGGACGTTCTTAGGCTCTAAACTCTAGGTAAGTTAGTGGGCTGATGGATGGTGTTGTGTCCATCACACTTAGATCAACGTAGATCCATTGTGATACCCTCGGGGGTTTTGGGCCCAATAATCATGGGACCTATGACAAACGAATACATTCTCAAACCATTTTTCAGATATTTATTTCTTCTAAGGCCTGGCAATAGAAGAAGTCACTCAGTTTAACTATCTGGGTAGTTATCTATCACCCGACGGTGGAACAGACTTGGACGTCAGCAATCGAATAAATAAAGCTCGTAGTGCATTCGGAATGCTTTCTCCTGTGTGGAGCTCTTCAAAAATATCACTTCGTACTAAGTTGAGACTCTTTGAATCCAATGTTAAGTCTGTACTGCTTTATGCCTGTGAAACGTGGAAATGCTCTACTAACATCTCGAGTAGGTTGCAAGGCTTTGTCAACCGTTGTCTGCGTTACATCCTAAAAATCCGATGGCCACAAACAATATCCAACAATGATCTGTGGCTTAGGACTGGACAAACAAAAGTGGATGATGACATCTAGCAAAGAAAAGGGCGCTGGATCGGCCACACACTGAGGAAGCCTGATGATGATATAGCAAAGCAGTGCTTTGAATGGAATCCTCAAGGTGCGAGGCGGCTTGGAAGACCAAAGGGAACATGGAGGTCAACTGTCATGAAGGAAGCTCGGTCCCAAAATTTGCAGTCGTTTGCACAGCTGAGGTATCGTGCTAGGAATAGAGAGAGATGGAAGGATCTGGTTGCCGCCCTATGCTGCAGTAGGAGTTAAAGTGTTGCTGCTAAAAGTAGCTTCCGGAAATTAAGAAGAAGAAGAATCAGAATGTTCAGCGATTTTTTGTTGAGCTGTAGAATCTTCTCTGTTCTTTGTTTATTAAAGTAAGTCCACAGTGTCCTGGTTATGACAGAGGAGTTGAGCGAGTTTTAATTGTTGTAAGGTGCAGCGAGAACCTTATCCCAATCGTCTGTTAATGTTACAGGTTGGGATCTTTACCGTTGTGTCTGCTCGGTTGAGTTCTAGGGGTGATCCCTTTTTTGTCAGCTCATCAGATTTTGGCATACTGATTAGCTAAAGATGTAGCAAACTAAGCTCATGTACTTTCTCAAAAAAAAAAAAGGAGAATCACCTGCCTAAAACACTGGTGGAAATACGAAGCTTGCATTTTTTTTAACAAATTGGGAACAAGAACACCGTTGAATTCTATGATTACACTTCAAAACACATTCCCATTTTTGCTTCTACAAACATCTCATTAAAATAAGGGAAAACAAATAAAAAAAAAAGTCGATAGGGTGTGTATGGACACATGAAAGTAGTTTTGACTCAAGACACTCCGTTGTGTAAACTCATACTCTTTCGTAATGGCATAATAAATAGACCTACCAACTTCCTGATGGAAAAAGTAGATAATGATAGGTAATGACTTTCTAATCCCGTCTACATTATAAGCAAATTAATCGAAATTCTATTTAAAACTACAAAAATAATAAACCTATGACCTTATTTGTGCCTTTCCTTTTACTTAGGTATAACACGACACATCCATCTTGGTATACTACACTCATTCCATTCCAAGTAACAGATGGCTTAAGTGTTACGATACGATACACATATCGATTTTTACCACATACTCGTACTGTGTCGTAGTAAGTGATGATAATGTTCTAGGAATGCCAATAAATCTTAGTTGTTAATAACACCACACACAGTTCAACAGCCTTTTGTAGAGGATTGTTGCATTCTCCACGCCTCGTCCGTCCGTCGCGTCGGTCGTCGCGTCATTTGGGATTGGCACTTAGCTGTCTGAACAACTATGCACTACAACAAGTTCACGTGATATTTATTTTGCAAAAATCACTCAGGCTTTTCCTATGCACCTCTGTACACTGCTGTGCATGATGACTATGATGAGGGTAAGATATGGATAGCTGGAACGCAGGGAGTAACTGACCAATAACAATTAAACGTCATTAATAAAAGAATAATCACCTCGTGCTCGTTGGAGTTGTTTCCCCTTAAAGTCACTCAGCCAGAACTTGGTTTACACTTTTTATTTTTTCTCGTGTGTCGGTGTCGGATCGGAATAGAGACGATGTGCTGGGGCTGTCGTTACGTTAAGACGGCAGGCACTCAAGTGCATCAAAATGCAGGCATTTAATGAAACAGTTTTGCTCCTAAAAGCAAGAGCGCAGTGCTATGCTAAGATAATACACATACAAGGCTTTTGGTGTAATTTTTTTTGGTCTTTGGTAACTTTGTAACTGCATTGGAGTGGCATACATTTAAAATAATTTTTTTTTTTTTTTTGAACTACCCCCTCGAAGCAGGTATCCTTTGTTCGTTGTTTGCATTCGTTTAATTGGCAACAGCTATGCTGCCTGAGGAAATTTTTATTTCATAAGGCTTCACACAATGGCATAAGCCTAGAACAACATACATACTACCTACCAACTACTTGGCATTAGGATAGTTCTTGGCAGAAAATAAAATAAAGGAGAAGAGACTTCAGGTGAATGGATATAAGTTGTCAGGAACAAAATTATTTAGGTATAAGCACTTTTAAAAAGTTCAAGGCTTTTCTTATCCAATTTATGGCTGGCGAGGCGAGGGCGATTCATAAAGTTTAATTGGATTTTTAATTTCGAATTTATTGTTTCTTTTTTGTTTAAAAGACAATCTTTTCGTTGGAAGCGTGTCATTTGGATACGGGATTAGCACGGTTTTGATTTTATCTTATCGGTCTTCTTTGGTCTGATTGACATTACATTTCCTAGCGAATGAATTAGTGCTTAGTGCATTGTGATTTGGTGCGCTTAATGCACACAACACAATCCAAGTGGCTAAGAGGCGTTACTTTTTTTTTTTTTTATAAAATGGATTCAGATACCATGCAATGGGATGACACAAGTACGAGAATAACAGAAAGCTGTGATTTTTTATACCTTCTCCCACTTTGCGCCAACTATAGAGGCATAAGCCTTCTAAACATCGCATATAAGACCCTGTCCAACGTTTTGCGTGATCGTCTTAACCCGTTTTCTGATGATTTGATGGGTCTTTACCAATGCGGTTAAAGGCCTGAAAAATCGACGACCGACCAAATCTTCATATTACGAAAGATCACGGAGAAAACCCAAAAATTTAACATTATCGATACCACCCTCTGTTTATCGCAGTTTACCAAAGTGTGAATAGGCAAGAACTGTACCGCGCCAAGACGACCTTAAAAATTCCTGCTAAGCTGCTAAGGATGGTTATTGCTTGCTGTTTCGTCAAAGTTGGTAGGGACTCTACCGAAACCTTCGACATAACGAGAAAGGTAACGCACTTGAAAATGTAATACGGAACACCCATGCCACCTTTAATTAGTCGACAAAATTATTGGAATTGCGGACGACATTGACGGGGTAAGAAGAACAAAGCGAGCAGTAACCGGTGCCGTCACTATTATGCAGTCAGCAGCAAGCAGAAAGAAAAATAGAGAACTGGAAAAACGAATAGTTAAATCTATTGAGGGGTGCTACAGCAGAATCAATGTTCGAAAGTTCTACCAAAGGGTAAAACAGTCGTCAAAGGGAAACAAAGCCCGAGCAGAAGCAGAGACGAGGGTGGGAATGGGGATGTCGTATTGGATACACAATCGGTGTTGAAAATTTAGAAAGAACACTTCTGCAAACTGTTCCAACTAATCGCTGTCAGGCAGAATGATCCGTTCGATTTTGACGATGATGAACAAAACCTCCGTCTAGAAGAAGTTCGGGTAGCACGTGAACTGGCCCGGTAAGTCAACCGTCGACCAAATTTTCACACTTCGACAGATTTAGGAAAAGACCCAAGAATTCCAGATCGATACTCACCACCTCTTTATCGATTTTAAAGTCGCCTATGACAGCGTGAGTAGGAACGAGCTATACAGAGCCATGTCACTTCTTGGCATCCTTGCTAAACTCGTTCCATTGTGCAGGATGACTATGGAGAACTCGCGCTTCTAATGTCGACAAAAGACTTAAGACAAGGTGACGCGCGGTATCATGTAACCTCTTCAACATCTTTCTTGAGGCAATCGTACTCAACATGCATGTCAACACCAGCGGTAGGTTTTTATTTTTAAATCCGTTCAATTACTTGGCTGATATTGACATTATTGGAAGAACGAAGCGCGCTGTCAGTGGAGCATTCGCAAGTATTGAAGTGGAAGCGGGTCGAATGGGTCTGGCTGTAAATGAAGATAAAACAAAGTATATGCTTTCCTTGGGTGCAGAACATCATCACCGTAGACTCGGGCAAAACGTCACGATGACAGATTTAACTTTGAGGTTGTCAAGGACTTTGTCTATTTGGGTACCACTATAAAATAATTAAGAAGCTGAAAATACAGCGGCTTTTCCAACCCGGAGGTCCGACGCAGTTCTGGAAGACCCCATCTAAGGTATGGTGATCAAGTAGAGAACGACCTCAACCAACTTGGTGTGCGCAATTGGAGGTGGTTAGGTACCGGCCTAGCTGGCGAGGATTGTTGTCTGCGCCACCTTAAATAAGTAAGTAAGCAAGCAGAATGGGACTGAAAATAAACGAGGACAAGATGAAGGATATGTTTTCATCAACAAAAGTCGAATCTCACCTCCAATTTGGTCAGAACGTGACCATCGATAGATATAACTTCAACGTAGTCAGTAAATGAGTCTGCTGGAGTCTGGTCATTGCTGTAAATTCAGATAACCACACCAGCGCAGAAATCATAATATAGATCAACTCTTGCTAATCGTTGTTTCTTTGGGCTGAATAAACAATTGAGGAATAAAGCCTTATCGAGAAGAACCAAGGACGCGCTATGCACAACGTTCATCGTCCTGCAATATGGTGCGAAAGCATGAACCCATTAGAAAGAAACCTGTTTGATTAGCTCAGGTGTTTTTCATCGGTCCGGGAACCACATAATCTGGTACGATTGATACCCGATAAACTAAAAACTTCACTCTTTAAACAAAAATGCAGATTCTTTAAGAACCGCCCTAAGCTAAGGTGAAGTGCGAGTAAGCCATTGTTACGAAACAAGCGTTTCATCATTAAAATTGTTCATTTATCCTCATAATATTGATTTCTTGCCCTTTCAAGCATTCAACAGAAAGAAAAGTCTTCAACTTCCTTTGTGAGAAAACACTCCTTGATTCAAAAAACAAAAAAGTTCAAAAAGTTAATAACAGCTGAACATACATTTTTAAACCGTTTTCCTGTTTTTGCCTCGGTTTTTTTTTTTTTGTTATTCTTATGAAACTTGAATGAAATACATTTTCATTCCATCTTATGCTTCTGTTCTGCCCTGTCGCTTCCTTCCATATCGCATACATCCTTGTAAACGTTTGCATAATGAAAATAAAAATTTAATAACTCGCGCTCGCAAGTACCATTAAGAGGTGAACCAAGCTGTTAATATATAATAGAAGAGCAGGATATAGGCGTCAAGGTGAAAGCTTCAACACATAAAATAGAGTGTTGAGCGGAATTAAAACGTTTATAAAAATGTACCTTTGGTTCGAAGTAAGGAAGGCAGGCAGCATGAGGTGTATAATTATTTTGTGTAACTCATTAGAGTGCAAATAAACTCATTTATAAATAGAAACTATTTTTTTTTGAACTTCTAAAGTTCACAGCAAATTTATTTGAAACGCAGTAAAGTTGAAAAATGTAAATGCCAATTAAAATAGATCAAGCGTTTTGAATAATTCTCACTTTGTTTTTGCTGCCTACAAAGTTTCTTCTATCAGTATCTGTATCTTTTCTCGCCTAGTCTCGCCTCGTCTAATTATCTCAAACACCACACCATTATGTGTGTGCTTTTCTTCATTGGGTTCGGGTGTGGGTTGTGGGGGGATGGCATCGTAATTGATTATGAACTCACAAAGATGGTTAATCATTGTTTCGTCATTTAACTCTACAAAAATGTATTGATATGCCAAGCAAGAGGAAGAAATTCAAAGATTCAGCTTTCATAATGTTTTCGAGTGTGAAATTTGTTGTTTCATGCCAACACTCATTCGTGGGCGTCATCATCATCATTCAGAATCAGAATCTTCGTCATGTACCTACACAATGTGATGAAAAAAAAATCAAGAATTTATTCGTTCATTGTATCTTGCAGATCCAGATACACGCACTCAGTCAGCTGCAACGTGCGTCTTGCTTCGCTTGAATGTGCACTTCGTGTGTCATTCATTGGCTTCCTCCCCCTTTGATGGTTCCGCTCGCTGGAACTTGGAAGGTAGGTAGGTAGTTAATGGCAGAGCAGATGGTGTTACTCCTTTAACTTTTTTTTTAACATGCAAAAGAAAACCAGTTTCTGTTTCTGTCATAATGGCTTGAAAAAAGTCAGTTAAAAAATAACAAAATGAGTTATTTTCTCGTTTTACTTTTTATGAATTGTTGGGTTTGGGTCAACATTACTGCCGAAGCCGACTACTGACTTAGATAGAACCAGTTATTGTGGGGAAAAGACGAACGCGAAGACAGCAGCAACACTTTTTTTTTTTTTTTGAATTTGAACTTTGATAAACTTGGGGAGGATAATTGGCTTTCTCGATTGAGCTGTAGGTATTTGAATAAATATTCACACTGCCACCGACCGACTAGAATAATATGATGTCATCGTTCACATGGAGGTGTTTTCGAAGCTATCTTTTTACTGAATCTGCTATTGCTAAATGGTATTTGATGAATCGTTTAGAACTACGAAGGAAAGGAACTCTCAAAGTCACATTCGATGACATGAGCCAAGCTATTAAAGATATTTTTCATTCTGATTTGAATAAAAATTGATTTTTTTCTTGTTTTGTTGGGAAACATTAATAAATTTTCCTTTTGTTCAGACAAATCAAAAACCACGTCATTGGTTGAAATATCATTCTAGTTGTTGCTCATTACTAGGGGTGACAAAAAAATAAATAAAATTATGAAGTCACCAAACAAATAAAAGAAAATAATGACTTTGTTTGTTAAGAGTGGTAAACCGAATCACAACAAACAGCCAAGGAAACATTCATTGATTAAATAAAATCCAAACTCAACTTTGTCTGCTCGTAGTTTTCCTGAACATGAAGAGATCTTCTTCGACTTGCCTGTCCAACGCAAAAAGATTCGTTCTTCATAACAAATAAGATGTGCATTTAATGTAATAAATAGTTCCAACCCTCTCCTTAGGAACTAGGTATTCCGTAGAGCACAATTGCATTATTTGCAGAAATAATCTTAGCTTTCACCTCGGGTACAATTTTTGTTTAAACTAATTTTGCGTTGTGATAAGTTTGGGCGAGTCCAAGGAGTGAGTTGTTTGTGTATCGGCAGTTCGTTGCCTCCCTCTACAACACTTGACATACTTTTTTATCTGACACTTCTAGATAATACTTTACTCGTAAGTGTGCAAAATGCAGCTTGTATACATTCCTCTGAAAGCTATCTCACAGTGGAAAAATAAAGATTTTGGCCACGCCAACATACTAAACACCATAAAAGCATAGACTACTCCATAATAATTGATTTTTAATTAAAATTTCGAAATAACCTTCAATAACGAGGAAAAAACCTTTTTGGAAGATGAACAAAGTTTTATACTGATGATTCAAAAACGAATGACGGGGTGGGAGGTTCTTACATTCTCAGTTTCCCTTCCAAATGATTGTAGTAAAAAGGAAGCTTCATTCTACCTTCAAGAAGACGTGATGCCTGCCAAATATACTCATTTTCTAATTCTAAAACAGCCCTCGACTGTAACTACTTGTGCAAAAGATGTTTGGGTGAGGAAGAAGAGGATACAGTTTTCCGTATTCTTTGTACATGTCCTCCACTCTCTGAAAGACGTAAACTCTTTATGGGTGATATAAATGAATCTTTAAAAACAGACGTTAAATATTGTCTCCTGCTACCGTTTCTGAGGTCAGGGAGCAATAAATGTTTGTGGTATCACAAAGGTCTTTCTTGGACTAAATTTGTCAGTTTGTTCATTTAGTTCGCAACCCCACCTAAATTAAACCTAGCTTAGGTACATAGTTGGCAATTGCTGAACCTCAGGCTTAAGCCATCGAAAATAAGGCATGTATTTGTGCTCGATTATTTTGGAGTAGCGTTTTTGGAGCATCAAAATTCAACATTCAATGCTTAATTGTATGAGCTGAGGTTAGGACGTACATGTATCTCCAAATCAACATTTAATAAAATGGCGAGTTAATGTAATATTGAAGTGTACCATACCAGAGTCTGAGCGTACAAGCTTGAACTGTGGCCAATAGGTTCGGTAAAAGACAAGCTGACGCGCTATTATTCAACCTCTTCAATATCCTTCTAGGAGCAATCAATTATAACTCACAAGTTAACTCAATACTCAAACAGTTAGATTCTGTTTAATTCACTTTTATTTAAAAATATAAACAAAAACCAAGAAGAAGATAATGGGTCTGTATTTTACACGCGGTGAGGTTCAGGTCATCAGGATCAAAGCATCAACACTAGCTAGGACATATAGTCAACTAGTTTAAATTTTAATTATTTTAGACCTCTTACTACTTTGGCTTTACAGTTGCGATCCAAACAGACACTAGAACTCCACTATACGCCAAAGATGCATGGAACATGTCATAGCTTAATAATTTTTGACAGCATGATTCTTTGGTCAATATTGGATGCAGTCTGTATAAATGAAGTGAAGAGTTAAAGATGCAGTGCTTAGGAAGTCAAAAAGTTGGATGGCTGGGATTCTGTAAAGCGCGAGTCTCCAAAGAAACAACACAGTAAAAGAAGTCTCTATCTTACGTGCCGCTCACAGCATAAAGCCTCTTCAATTTACTTTAAACGGACTATGACCAGCATAAACTAAAGAACATTTACTTTACATAAGGACATTGGAAGCCTTTCAGTATTGCTCTTTATAAATGATCCAAAGATGATTTTTTAATAAGAATAAAAAAAATACGAAGTCTGGACAGTGTTACCACTTCCGGAAAAAAAGTCGAAGTAGATTTGAAAAAAAAGGGAAGTAGATTGAAGAAAATCGAAGTAGATTTAAAAATTAGTTTTTTTCTACATAAAACTTCATAATAGGGTGGGCCATCCAGTGGTTTATTTTTAAATAATAGGCTATTTTGAGGCAGCTGTTTTCCGCTCGAAATCAGAAAAAAAAGGCAGACCTTCGCGGAACGAAATGAGTCACTTTACGTTGGGAAATATTGAAATATTTCTAAAGTGAGTGCTGTGTAGGTCAAACAGTGTTCAGAATTTTGGGCGGAATGAAGCATCCATCGTTCCTGCTGTATGCAATTAAGTGCACAAGGTTTGTGAGACTGGTATGCTTGTGGGCAACACTGATTGTCACCGTCGTCGTCGTCGTAAGGAGCGCACAGACGAGGATGTGGCTGTTGTAGCCTAGAGTGTGAGACTCAATTTTCAACTCTCCACCGATCTAAACAGCTTTACATTTCACGCACTAGCCGGAAGAGAATTCTGCTCAAACTCGCTTACAATGTCGAATTGACTTAGCAATTGTTGGCGCAAGACCATCCACTTCGTTACCATTTCAGAATTTGTAGCTTAGAACAGCCTGAATTGGACAACGATTTTAGGCTAAAAAGCATTTTTTTCTGACTAAAGCTTTTTCACCTCGGCGGCTACGTTAACAAAAAAAATACTCGAGAAACCAGCACATTGTTTTCGAAAAGCCAATGCATCAACAAAGAGTTACAGTTGGGTGCGGATTGTAGAGTGGTGGCATTTTCCTCGAAAATTTTCTTCGAAAATGGGACAGGGAACAACGTTTCGGTCAACGGTGGGCGTTTCAGAGCCGTAAACATGGCTTTTTTTTACTGAAACTGAAGACATGGATTTGGACGACAACCTCTGGTTCAAGCAGGATGGCACGCCATGTCACAGTCGATTCCACAATGTTTACATGTTTGTTTCAATATAAATATATTGTTTCTTAACACTTTTTAATTTAGTTTAACAAAAAAACATAAGTAGCTACATTCTATTTAATTTCATTTCTATATTGTATGCGAGTGAAATTGAAAAGGAAGTAGATTTTTCATTTTTTTTCTAAAATTGAAGTGGGTTGAAACAGAGATTTTTAAAATGAAGCAGATTTCAGTATTTTGGTGATGGTGCGAAGTAGGAAGCAGATTTTAATTTTTTTTTTTGATAAAAGGAAGCAGATCTACTTCAATTGAAGTAAAGTGGTATCGCTCTCTGGATTAAGGAGGATTTTGTCTGAATTATTATACTTAAAATTAGGCTGCTACCCGAAATTAGAATTTTTTTTGTGAAGAATTTGAATGAAGAAACCAAGTTTATAGGAGTTATAGCTATTTCACGAGGACCAACCCGATCCTCAGACTGCTTCAGGGTAGCTCAATCGCTTTATGTTTAATTTAATTTTTGAAGAATTTTTGACCGAGCTAGACTTGAACAAGCGACCTAGCGTAGGGCTGTTTGGTGTGAAGAACGAACTTTGTTGTTCTACGAGTATGTACGTCAGTAAAAGAACCATTGTCTGTCTCAAAATATTCGTTTGGCTTCAATTTGAGGTTCCTAGAAGTTATGGCGACCAAAAGATATATTCAGCGACGCACGCAAATATACTCACTTGGAGTGTTCATCTAATACATCTCCTCTAAATTAAATAATTTTATAATTTGGGTGCTTTTTGAGAGAGAAAATTATTGTCTTCAGTCTTTCATCATCCTTTTTTTTTATTGAGAATGATGCACGTCAATCTTAGACATGGTCCAGGCTTTCTTTTTCTGTTACACAGCTAACCTGACAAAGTAAGTAGCATTCTCTCTAGATGATCAGTTTTTTTGGCGGCCCCAATATTGATAATAAGAAAAAACGTCGTTCCTTGAAGTGTAAGTCGAAAACCCAGCCTCGGATCGTTAAGTTGTTACAAATGGAGGGAGAACCACAACAGCCTTTTCAGCGTCTGCGGGGTTTTCACATTTCCTAAAATGTGGTCAGACTAAAATCGCCTGATTTAAAAAAAAAAAAGAAAATTTTATGTCGATTAAGTTTTCATACCTTGGAACAGTTGACATCAATGGTTTGCTATAATTTGCAAATGGGTTGTGTTTGTGCACACAGTCGATGTCATCCCTTTTCTCTGGGAAACACTATTCCAAAGATGTTTAGCGGGTGGCAATGGTACAGTGGATGAAGTGCTTGGTTGCTTACCTAAGAGTTGTGGGTTCTAACCCCAGCCTGAACAGCAACTTTTCAATATTCCCCCAGCTTCAACTGGACGCCACCCGTGGGATTTTCATGAGATCAATATCATCTAATTCTCAATCCATTGTGCAAAAAAAAAAAATTGTTCCTATCTTCCTATTCCTTCTAACTATTGCCGTTCAGTTTGCATTCAAAAAGACCTTGGGTCTTACAGGCATATAGTTAAAATTATTATATTATTATAAGGTTAATTAATTTTACGATTGCTTCTTTCACCATCTGAAGTAACCTGAGACTCATTCGGTTCAGAAGTCTGTTTTTAAGTGAAGATATTTTGTTTCTGTCAATTTGGTTGTAGTTCTATCTTTGAGGACTTGCAACTTCTGTTGAGTTGAGGATGAAAAACGCAGTGACTGGTCTGCTACAAATCTCTTTATTCTTGTTACAGTTCCTTTTATTTTCCTTTTCATAGATGCACCTCCAACACTGCATACGTGTATATACATTAATTTGTTTCATTGAATAACTTATCACTATAAGTTTTGTTGGTTTCCAAGTAAATTTTCTTCAATAGAACCGCCGAGGGGGTATCTAACTATAACAAGCAGCGACATCTGTACTTTCGTCAAGTTGTATTGGAAACAATTCACTGTATTTTTCAATCCAAATTATTTCATCTTCAATATCAATATGGTGCCATGCGACGAAATGATTGTTTCTTCCACGGAACCTCTTTGACCTTTCCACGGAAACCCAGGGTTCAGCGGAACCACATTTCGGAAACCCTGCTTTAGATAGGAGTGGCCAGACAAATTCGAGTTATTACTAAGTTGTTCCTAATAAGAGTGATGCACCTCTCAAACCATTGGGTCAGCTTGTCCCCTCTTTACTTTTGATAGTTTTTGATCACATTTTCGCGGAATCAGCGGTACGGTTCCGTAATAATTTTTGTTCTTTCCAAGAATGGTTATGTTCTTTACGCATTCCCATACCTAACAGTTTAGAGCTAGGTAGCAGGGAGGTAGGCAGAAATGGCGGTTTCCTTAAGATAGAAGACCACCAAAGAAAACCCAATTATAGCTGGGGTGCCGCTCAACTTAAGTAATGAGTAAAAGTAGTGGTGTACATATACAAATAGGTGTGATTAAATTTTATATCTTAGCCATAGAAGTTGGAGCGGACCTGAAGGACCAAAAAATGGCCCAATATCCTCTGGAGTGACGAAACAAAAATTTATTTGTTCTCATCAGATTCTGGGCGTATTTCAGGCGACCAAAAAGAAAGGACTATCACCCTCGCTATACCCAAAAGACGATTAAACACGGAGGAGGAAATATTATGGTCTGGGTCTGTTTTTTCTAGTATGGTGTGGGCCCTAATTCCTATATTCCGTATTAGTTACATCTTGATCAAATAAGGTTATAGGGATATTTTGGAAGATATCATGCTTCCATTTGTCGAAGAAAACATGACTCTCCAATGGATTTTTCAGCAGGATATAACGATCAGAAACATATGGCAAATCTTGTGAAAGAGTGGTATCGAGAGAAAGAAGTTTCAATTCTTTCATGGCCAAGTCAATCCCAGATCTCAACCCGATTGAGAACTTGAGGAATGAGCTTATGCGGAAACTAGGATGCCAATATTTTCCAAACTGGAACCGATTGTGGGATGCTGTTCAGATACCCCAAGAAAGATGCCAAAAGTTTGTAGAGTTAATACCACGCTGACTTTAAAAAGTTTTGGATAACAATGTCGTATACTCGGGTTATAAGAGAATGGTAAACGAAAATTATTATAAAATACAACAAATTTTGCTTTCAAACTATCATTATTCATAATTTAGGAAGACACACCTATTTTTTTGTCCAAGCGCAAATGTCTACACCGTCGGTTTTATTGTATAAAATTTATAATTACTTAATTTAAAAGCCTTAAATATTAATATTTCATTAAGTATTGATAGTCCAATGAAAACTAATGTTAAAATAATATTAAAATAAACAAAACATATTAAAAAATTAAGTTTATATAAAAAAAAATAATTACACCTATTTTTTTGACCAGCTGTGTATACATACATACATTGCTTGCACAACAGCTCCAAACGGGCCGAAGCATGTGACTTAAGCTACGAGCAGACTGCATATAAAAGCCGCAAATGTTTGCGACTCTGACGTCAATTTTACGTCATCATTTGCGATTCTTGGTCGCACATCGTCTGAACACCCCTTTGGGACAGTCCGCATATGCTCGCAAACCATGTGCGGATGATGTGCGACAACCAAGTCGCACATTAGTTTGCGACTTTTTTGCATATCGTGTGAACACTCTTGCAAATTAATTGTGAGAATTTGCAGCCATGTGCGAGCATTTGCGGTCATCCCAATCATTTGCAACTACACGAAAACAGGACATCGCAAATGCATTGATGTGCGATTAAATATCAGCTGACATTCTCTGTTTTATAAGGAGAATATTGAAAAAAAAAATAATAAAAAGACAAATTTCGATACAAAATTACTATTAAAATGGGTAGTTGATGAGATGGTATTGACTGGAATGCGGAAAAGATATTGCATAGACCGAAAATTGTCGCCTGTAGCCAAGAACCGGAGAGTCAGCAGAAATGCAAGATCGCATGTTTGTATCCGCTTTTTGAATCCGCGGTCCTACCAAGGAAAGCAAATGGTCAAATTGATCGGCCGACATACAAACAAAACCGTGATACAATTCTGGTTCATTAGAACGTAGTTCCAGCATCAATTTAGCGCAAAAGCCTTCTGTCTGGCGATGAAGAAGCCAATTTTTTGTCCACACACTACGAACCCGTTTAATTTTTTTTAAACTCAATTCTTCGCGGCTTTCATTTTCTTCGTCATTTTCTAGCATATCCAATGCCAAAATAGCAATAGAAGCCCACTTTTTTTCGACATTTTGAATAAATAAAGCACTTTTTAATATTCGAGATTATAGCTACGTCAAGAATCCCAAGCCAAATACACAAAACACAAAGTTTCACAAATGTTCGCAAACCTGCATATGACTGGAAATTGGTGATATGCGGATATTGTTGCACATCGTGTGAACACCTCGCATATAGACCAAAACATTTGCGATCAGATATGCGAACACATGATGTGCGACACCTTGACTGCAAATGCATTTGCGACTTTTGGGACAGAATTTGCATATCGTGTGAACACCCCTATATGCACGTTTGCGAGCACTGATGTGGGGATAGAATATGCGATATGTTTGCGAGTTTTTACGTGACGTCAGAGTCGCAAACATTTGCGGGTTTTTATATGCCGTCTGCTCGTAGCTTTACACTCTCAACCATTCCTGTGTGTGCGTTGATATTCTGCAGGAATGGAAGGGACCTACAATTTATAGGCGAATCCGAACGGCTAACAGAGAAGCACTTTCCATGACAGTAATTACTCTTGTAAGATTTGTCACTTTCTCGCCAGAGGCAGTTACCCGGAAAAAAACTTAGGTCGAGTCAGGGATCGAACCAAGACCTTTGGCGAGGCAGTCCGACATACTAACCACTAAGCCACGGGGTACTCCAAAAGTAGTGTAAGACGATGATTTCAGTCGGTGGTTGATGGATTACAGGAATTTAATTTGCAGAAAGATCTCCTTAACGAAAACAATGTGGCCAGACTCCAGGCTTTATGCCACCTAGGCAGCCTGCTGGTTGATCATGGTACATTTGATGCATCTGAGAGTTCATTCAGGGTACGGGTTGGTTTTGTGTCCATCCATGGAATTATAACTCGCAACCTAGGCAATATGAATGGTTCCCAGGCAGGTTATCTAACAGTCCTCGATTTTTGGGCTGGAATGTCATGAGTTTAATACTTTGAGAGCAGCATGACTATCTGACAAGATGCTGATGTTTATTTTGACGCTTTTACATTGCAGCTTCCATGTGCACTCAACCTTACAATTAAAATGCACAAATGTACATGTGCCTTAAGAGATTTAACCCTTAGCATAAAGCTGAACTGACCTAAAGGAGACTTTTGAATTTAATTGTTTGCAACGTATTCAATCGATTATCAGTTTTAACTTTGTGCACTGCTTACTTTCATTAAATAAAGATTATATTTTAATAATAATTTAATAAGAACTCGATTGTTTTATTTTGCCCTCTTGGCAAATACCACAGCTTTTGCTTCAGATTATAGAAGATCCTACCTAATGGCGTTTAGTTAGTTTTTTTTGTAGACATTCATTTTTGAATATTTCAAACTCAAGTCAAAAAGAGTTCTTTCAATGCAGCTTAACACTCAAGAAACCATACAATCGTATCGAAATTGATTGAAAACAAGTCTCGTCAGATTAGTCAAGCCCCAAAAGAGATTTACATAACTAGGTACACAGCCGTGAAACAAACAGCGTAAATCCTCCTTGAAAATAAACATATAAATAAAAAATAGGTTTCTAGGTTCTGTAAGCCGACTTAAATGACCCTTTGCTCGCAAAAAAGAAGACACAAAAAAGCGATTCTCTGCTGCAGCTGTGCATCTCAATGAGACATTATTTTTTTTTTTTTTTCAAAAATGCAATCATAAAACGAAAGAATCTCAAAAAGTCATCGTCCGTTGGATATGAATGAGTAAAGAGGACATGGAGTGATGAAGTACAAAGCAGCACAGGTAGCTAGGTGGTCCCTCATTGCAGCAGCGATGAACATACACATTTTCTGTTCCAAGGTGAAGGAGATTCCTTCCTTGTCATCACATCCACAACAACTTCCGCATAATAAAATAAAAGGCAGGTACCTAGGTATGTATATTTTGTTATTCTAATTTGAAACTATGTTTTTTTTTTTGTGTTCCTATTGGAACTGGAAAACGGACAAAAGAAAAATGCAAATCTACTCCACATCATAATGGAAACCAGATCGACTAATTGGTACGATGACGACAACAACAACCAACCGTCCGTCAATCTATTTATTCATCTTTTAAGTTGGCTATGAATATTATTATGCGAACGAAGCAATTATTCTAGAAATTGGAATACAAAAATATGACTTAACTTCTTCCGTTGTTCCAGAAAATTGAAACAAAATGAGATCACAATAAAAATAGAATCACACTCAGATTTTGAACCAAAAAAAAAAAAGAAAGAAACAATTGAAAGGAATGAATGGCCTGATCCACCATGACTCCCTAGCGACGCGACGATAGCTCCCGACATTATTCACCAGAAAGCCAGAAAGCAGCAGCAATCGATCTATTTTTAAGTTAAGAAGTTACGTGAAGTTTCTGCCTTGCTATTCAAATTCCCAAACCAATCAAAAAAAAAAGAAGGAAGAAAAACAGAGAACGGAGGTGTTTCTATAGATACAGACTACAACAATCTGATGGAATGGCTGCTGCTGCTGGTTGCATGCATTTTCTTGCGACAGCGACTCGACTGTCGACTCCATCGTCCGTCCGTGTGGTGTCGTGGTGTGGCAGACGTAATTTTCGTTCGCATTTTCTCTAATTTGCGGCTTCGGGGGGATGATGACTCATTCACTATACTACTTGTCATACAAAACTTGGGCGGAGGCGGAGGGAAGAGACCATTTTTTTGCACATGCAATAAATAATTTAACCAAACTTCCACATCCACCGACAGACAGACAGACCCAACGAACGAAATAAAAGATTAGATTAGAAAGATACTTACGGCAATAGAAATGCAGTTTTCCTCGGTGCTGTTTGGAAACTTCACCACGAACTTGGATCCAGCTTTTTCCTCGCTGTCGTTCAACGGTCGGAAACGACACACCACCCTGATGCTGTCCTCCGCAGGGATTTCCCGTTCGGCAGACATTTCGGTGTCCACGCAAATTTATAAATTTTTTTTTATTTTAAACAAAATAAACCTTAACTATTCCTTTCCCGACGAAACAAATTTTTAGTTGATGGTTTCGGTACGGTTTGTGATGATGGATTTATCTGGAAAAAAGGATAATTGATTTTTCCTTTGTTCGAACACGAAGCTCTCGAGTCGATTCGAAACGCAAACGGGGGACGTCGTCGGATCGCACTTGGTTTTCGTATTCGTCGTCGGCGAAAAGAAAATTATAAATTTTTTTTTCGCCTTTGCCTTTGTGGTTAGTTTCGTGTTCGTCTGAGTGACAAGCAGCAATATGAGATAAAAAGAGACGACACGACACGAAACAACTAAAAATTATACGAATACACACGCAAAAGAAAAATTGAAAAAATATAAAACGGCAAATATTTTTTATTTTCTTAAAATTCTTTTTTCGTCTCGCTCTTTTTTGTATGCGGAAGACCAACACCGATATATAGAACTTTCACAAAAAAAAAAATTACTTCGGATCGGAGGAAACTAATCGATAAATTTTCTTTATTTTTCAATCACCAACTGAATTGTATTTAATGTTTTTTTTTTTTTGAATCAAAATTAATGGAATTATTATTGAATTATCTAAATTTAGTTTTATTTATGATTATTAGGTGTAATAAAGCACTTGAATTAGCTATTTTATTTTATAAGACAGAGGAGTGAATTTGTTTGCTCTCGTTCGCTCTCTGCTGGTCTTTTGCGAAGTAAATTTTTCTCGCTTTTCGGTTTTCGCTTTTTGATAGATTCGCAAAGAATGACGTTAGAAGTGTTGCCAGAGGGAAGTAGTTGGGTTATATGAAAGTGAGTGTGTTCAAGCGAGTTTTGTGAAATGGACGAATGCGGATAACGTATTTATAAGAAATCTTTAGAAAATAAATGTTTATTTAAAGAAATTAAAGTTTTTAATGCGTTCAATTTGAGGTTCTCGTTCAGGATATTTAAATACACTTGAATAAAGAAAGGACATCGACTCCTCTGAACCAACTATTAAGGCATTAATTTTCTTACCGTCAACTTTGATTTGTGTTTTTGGGCTAATCAAGCTGATGAGTAATAAAGCCCCACCCAGATGAATCCAAAACTCACGTTATGAATCAAAAATATACAGCAATGTGCAGACGCATGGAAAATCCTCGAGTTGCATAAGAAGTTCTATGGTGTGTTCGTGAAAAAAGTTTTGTGTGCAATGTATGTCCTATCTGTGTTAACAAAGAAGAAGAAGTCATCTGTTGAAGAAGTGTTATAAGAGTAATTCCTACAGTGACATAGTGTTGTAAGACCAAGATTAATTTAATTTGAATGCATATATAAGTAATGAAATTAAATTTATTAAAAACTTATATAATGTTCTTCAATGAAAATATAAACATAGGCTGAAAATATTATTTTCTGATCAAGACTAAAAATGAAATAAAAAGAAAGTCTGAGCTTCCTAAAATATATACAGTAGAAGCTGCTCACTTAATTTAAATTGAAGCTTTATAATTTCCAACACATAGCCATGTTAGAAAACTGGAAGCAACAAAATTTTCCTAATTTATATGTATGTAGTAATAGCTCTTCTTATTTTGGTTTACGTTTACATTATCTGTTTCTTCATCGCCACTCGTAAAGCTATGGATATCGTGGCTCGAGAGGAATTGATTTTCAGTCCTATATCAAGATTTCAATGTTAAGTCCGTATGAGCGTAAGATTACATACGGTTTTTTTTATAGACTGTGTAGTATAAAATTATTATGTAGTATGTAGTATAATAAATAGTGTGTTACTGCCTTAATGCTTCGGTTGCAGGGTATCGCGACTAGGTGTAGCTCACCTAGTGCGCGGTACACTGGGACTGCGACATTGAAGCAAGATAGAACATGTTTTACCAGACAAAGAATAATCTCTCTCTGAAACTTGACAAAGAAACAGCAGCCACATTGTTCTTGGCAAAATAAAATAAAAATTGTTTAAATTGTACAAGCCAACTGGATTTTTAATTAGAGATTATACCACAACTGAAAAAATAGAAATTTTTATATTATTTCGTACTATTTCGGTTTGCTTTTCTCATGATACAGTCACAAAATATTTTATTTCACTACCGTTGCTTAACCCTCCCTCCGCCACGACCAAGTTTTAATCAAAAATATCTGAATACGTCCATTTCATCTTTTAAAAATTCCTCTGAATGGTTTCATTACACAAAAACATTAATCGCATTTGTAGGGTTTGATCCTTATTTGACAACAAAAATCAGCTGTCTGTCATTGTCATCATTCCTCAAAATTTCTTGAACTCTTCAACACGAATTGATAAAAAATTGTTTTTAATTTTGCTTTAATTAAATAAAAAAAAAATGGCCAATCGTGAAATATTTGCAAAAGCCTTGCCAAATGTTAAGTTAGCTACTCGCTTCGATGCTGATGGCAAAGAAGTTCAGGTAAGAAAGAATCTCTAGTTTTACTAAAAATCAATTTCTCGAGTCCTTTTCCAAACAAATAGGTGGAGCGCCGTGAGGATGAGGAACAAAATGCCAAACAACAAGAAATCTTTGAGATCCTTGTCAATGCTGGCTACTTCCGTGCCCGCATCAAGGGCTTATCACCATTTGATAAAATTGTAGGCGGCATGACTTGGTGCATCGAATGTTGTGACTATGACGTCGATGTCGACTTGCTATTCCATGAGAATCTTACAATTGGACAGAAAATGTATTTAAATTCGCTAAAACACAGAGTTTATGTTTGAAGATTGTTTGTTTTCAGTGCTTTGACTGAGAAAATCGTCTCAGTTCTGCCAAAAATGAAGTGTCCCTACTTGATTGAACCACATCAGATTCAGGGTCTGGAATTCATAAGCATTTTCCCAGTCATACAATGGCTTGTTAAGAAATCGGTAAGCTTTCTTCATCAACTTAAAGATAGTGTTTAAAAATGATTGATTTTAAGGTTGAAAACCGTGCAGAACGAGCTGCGAAACTAAAGGCTTTCGCTGTCAGCCAATTCCACAACAACTTCCAATACAATTCCGATAAGGAGAACCTCCGTAAAATGCGCACTGCCGCTGCGAACATTAAGCGAATACAGGTTTGTACTTCTAGCATTATATTTTCTGTCCACAAATCCAGTTTAAAATCAATTTCAGGCAATGTACAGTCCCCATCGTCAGTACAAGCGAAAGGAAACCGGCAATGAAGATGAGAAAACCCGAGTACGGATAACTCTGCTCGAATATGGAAACAAAGGATCACAAAAGTCCGATGATTCACAGTCAGCTGCTGCAACAGAGCTCGATGATAATCAAGTCGAGCGTGAGGTGATTTCGTTTAGGCCGACGACACTAATTAAAAATGTTTTGTCCCGCGCTTTTGGATTTGCTTTTATTTTGAATTTTTCAATCTCATTTTTCAATCAAACAGAAATGCTCACTTCATACACTTTCTTTGCAGTTTCGTGAGCAAATCTGTCGTTTGGTTTGCTTTTTTTTAATTTTGTTTTTCTTTTTAAAAAGCGTTGCATGTCATTTTAGAATATCATTTTACACTAACTTTTTTTTTTTTTATTTTTCTCGAGCATTTACTTTACTTTTACAACATATTTTTGTGCCAAAAAACACGCCCAAAACAAACAAAACAACAACAAAACAAATTTTATTGCAGATCGATGTTGACCAGCTGCTTAAAAACCTTTACATTGCTAACGAGGTAAACTGTCTTTTATCATTTCACTCTTTTTTTTTAAATATTTTTAAAAGGAACGTTAACCAACAGAATCATTTTGTATAGCTTCATGTGTCCATGTCCAGTGGACTTTTGAAAAAATGTGTCTTGTCAATGTTAATGTCGGTTCGAAAACGTTTTTTTTTTTTTTTTTTTTGAATAGGAAATGGAAAATACTTTGCTTGTTGTGTTGTTGCTACTTTTTGAATTTGTAAGTGTGTGTGGATATAGTTTGTGTTTGTATCAAGATTTGTCAATGTATTGTATTCCCAAAATGTTGTTTTCTTTTTTTTTAGATGTGATTTCCAACAATGTTTTGTATTTTTAAGTTTGTATTTTCAGAGACTTCGTACAAAGAAGATTTTTTTTTAGTGAACACAAATGTAACTTCTTGTCCTTTTGGTGTTAGAAATTACTTTACTTCAGTCTTTTCTTTAAATGTTTAAATGTTTCCCTAAAAAAAAACATGGTTGTCTGTAAACTCGGATTACGGACGATAATTTTACGTGATAACCAGTTCACAAAATACTACATGTGTAGGTATTTCTACAACCACCCATCCCACCTACAACCACCCATCATTTTTACATTTTTTTCACCCCTTGACCCAAACACCAACATACCACCCCTACATACAACCACCAACCAACAGCCTACCATTTTTGAACCCCACCTACAATCATTCACTCACTATTTCTAATAATTCCACCCGCCCCTACACTAAATTCAACTACTCACTGCACCAACAACCACCTGCTACTCACCCACCATTTTTGACAATTTTTTCCATCAACCATCCCCACCACCAAAACCGCCAACCAACCACCCACCATATTTGGCAATTCCCCCCCCCCCCCCCCAACCATACCAAATCCCCCCAACACCAAACACCTATCCCACCTTCATCCACCAAGGAACCACCCCTTATTTTTGACAATTTTTTGTGGGTGAACCACACCAACTACAACCACCCACCATTTTTGACAATTTTTCCTTTTCCCGACACTACTACCCCCCCCCCCACAAACCATCACTACTGACAATCACCAACCACCCAACACCCTCCCACTTTATCGACTTTCTATGCTATCAAAACAGATAATATCTTATATATTATATAACGTGACTGTGACTGTGACACTTTTTCGTGCGTGCTGCCCATATATTCCGATTTATTTATTCACGTCAAAAAAAATTACAATATTTAGTCTTAAATCATTTATTTTATAAGAAAGATATCATGAGTTATGTAATTAATGTTCGGGCAGCATAAAGTTGCCCCGGGGTTGCCACAAATACTTGGTTACATCTCATGGTTCAACAAGAGCGTTGTGCTCCTATGCCTTGCTTAATACGCCTCTCCAGCCGGCTCGATCTCTAGCCTGCCGTCTCCAATCCCGCACTCCAAGTAGTCAGATTTTTGCCTCTACATGTTCGCTCAATCCAAGAAGAGGTATACTTTACTTTGGCTTCTGACAACCTCTAGTTTGGCGTTGAAGACTTTATGAGCTGGAGCGTTTATGTCCATATACTCTACATGGTCCAGCCATCTCAGCCGTTGAATTCTGTCTAGGCTAATGTCGTTTTTCTTCTTCGCCAAATGTTTCGATCTCTGATCACGCCCTCCTTTACCACAACGTCAATATTTTATTGACAATGAACCTGTTGCGATTGTCACTTCCATTCGTGACTTAGGTGTGATATGTGATAACCAACTCAATTTTCGAGCTCACTATGATAATATTATTAATAGAGCTAACTCTACTCTAGGTTTCGTAAAACGCTGGTCGAAAGAATTCTCTAATCCCTATGTTACCAAGTCTCTGTATGTCACATTTGTTAGACCTCTTCTTGAGTATGCCTCTGTAGTATGGTCTCCGTACCACCATATTCACAATAAACGTATAGAAGCTGTTCAACGTAGATTCATTCGCTTTTCCTTGCGTAGTCTTTGTTTGGAACGACCCATATAATCTTCCTCCTCACGAAAGCCGTCTAAAATTAATAAATTTGCAAACTCTTAGTAGACGTCGCGATAATGCCGACATACTCTTTGCACACCAGCTTTTGAATGGAGTCATTGATAGCGAATGTCTTCTCAATAAATTTAAACCGAACACTCGGAATCATCATTTTAGGACCATTCCCCTCTTCTTTGTCCCTTTCCATCGCACCGAATATGGCCAAAATGAACCAATTACTAGAATAAATTCGAAAAGTGAATAATTCCAACATTTTTGACTTAAACCTATCTAAATCCTCTCTCAAACTAGCTCTCCAATCTTAATTTTCCTTCTATCCTTTTAATCCTTATCTTTTTCTTCACTTTAGCTCTAAGATTTAATTGTTATTTAGTCTTAAGATATTATGTGCTTGTACTAAGCGAAATAAATAAATTTATAGACAGGACCATAAATCATCCGAATAGGAGAAAATCTATGCTTCTGCACCATAAAGCAAGGACGATGGGTATTGTGTGTAGCGTCTCCTTGGTTCTTCTCGATAGGGCTTTATTCCTCAGTCAGTCAGTAAGTCTACATTTGATTTCAGCGCTGATGTTGTTGCCTGTGTTCACAGCAGTACCCAGGTAGACAAATTAACTGAATAACTCGAAGTTATACCTATCAATGGTCCCGTTCTGACTAAGTCGGTTGTGGAATTGGACTTTTGTTGATGAAAGCATATACTTTGTCTTGCCCTCGTTTATTTTCAGCTCCATTTTGCTTGCTGCTGACTCCATAGTAGTGAATGCACCGGTTACCGCTCGCTTTGTTCTTCCTATCACTTCAATGTCGTTGTGTCAATTTATTAAAAACGGTGCCTGGATTACTGGCATGGGTGTTCCGTATTACAGTTTCAAGCAAAATGTTGTCTGCCTCACCTTGTCTTAAACCTCTGGCGCTGTTGAAAGTTTCGGCAGAGTTCCTAACAACTTTGACGGAATAACGAGCATATTCCTGTTAACACTGTCATTGGCTGGGTTACCCTGAAAGAGGCCTAAGTAGTTTTCTGTTGCGAGTTTAGGTATCTTATCAGCTTTTAAATTGACGTCCACTCTGCTTCTTATTTTATATATAATTTGTAGAGACCTTTTATTTTCTAAACCTCACCCCTGCCCCTCCCAAACTAAGATAACTCAAACATATCAACAAGAACTCGATTTTTTAAAACCTCCATTTATTCCTGTCGAAAACTGCAGCTTCGTGCGTTCGTTCTTGACTTCAAAGATGCAGATCGTTGGAAAAATTCCAAGCTTGAAATTATGAGTCTAGCCTTGAAACAGATTGTCCACTCGTGAGAAAATCACAGCTCCCAACTGTGTGTAGATGCTTCAAAGCACTCACGATTTTAAACATATATTTTAAGCAATAAGCTTCTTTTAAGAACTTACTTTAATTTCATCAGATATGACCTACGTCTAGATAGATGCCCTGGACATCTAGTGGTATCAAATTTTTTATTTAGCAAAACTTTCGGCGAAGATAAAGGAGTCTTAAAATGCAACATAGAAATCCTCTCCAAATTGGACTGCATATTACAATATTGTTTTATTAAGGCTAGATTAATAACTAGCTTCTTCTTTCAAATGACAACTTCCTCAAAAACGTAGGTGAAGAAACTTGAGGATGATTTGTTCAAATTTCTAGCAAAGATCAGTTTTGAAACAACGAAAAATTATAGATGTGATCCAGGACTTAAGAGTGCTGCTGCCGAAACTTTTGAAATGTGATCGTTGGTCCTTTACTTATTGCTGCGCTGAAGAACCTAAGTCTTTCGGGACTTAACTTTTCCATTTCGGTGTCTTAGAACTAGATTATCTTTGTTTAACCTTAGTTCTTTGAAAAGTTTACTTTAAAAAATCTAGAACTTTAAAATTTATTAAATGTTCACAATCCCAACGATATTTTGTTCTTATTTAAAGATTTATGCATGTTTATTGCGTCTTCCTTGTGTTTTAAATGTTTTAACCAACTACCACCTGGTCTGATGATGCAGGCAACCCACTTGTTTTACAAATAATGTATCTAACCTTGAAGTTAATATAAGTGTCGTCTTCTAGATGGATTTTAGGAAACAAATAATATTTTATTCTTTCTTTAAAACAAAAACACAATAAAATTTCAGTAGTTTTTGGTTCACCTAGACGTTACTAGTTACAACAGACACCCCAGTTCTTGACTTTTAGAAATTATAACCATGTCACAAACAATGCACACATTTCCTTTATACCGCTCCCAAACCTCTGTTCTTACTCGCTTTGTTTTTACTAGGATGACCTTCCACAACCAACAGTTCTTGATGAAAAAGACAAAGCAGCACTCCTGCAGCATTATGCCGATCTCAAAGAAGAAATGGAAATTGACACTAAGCTTCTGTCCGAACAGAGCCAAGTTAAAGCATTACAAAATACAAAAACTGTTTTGGAAAAGAAGCTGCTTAGAGTTAAAACAGATAACCAGGAGCTGAACCAAGAGCTTGAAAAGCAAAAAGTCAAACTTCAAGAGCAGGAGAAACTGGAACAGGATTTAACTGCTGAAATCAAGGAATTTGAGAAAATAGAAGCAAAGGCTGATAAGAGGTGACAAATCTCCATTTTTAGTAATTTTCCTTTATTTTATGAAATTTCCTTTTAGTGTTCTGGAAAAGATCAAAGGCCTAGTTGAATTGAATGAAAAGCTTAAGAAGGAAGAAGCTGAATATAAGGACAAGTGTCGCGAGGAACTCGAAAGGCTGCAGAAAGAAATTCAGTCAGTATCAGGACTGCTTTTTGTTTCTTTGAATTATTCTTAACTTCCAATAAACTTACAGAGAAATGGAACAAAAGAATGCACAAATTAATCCCGTTGAAGAAAAGGAACTTATAGCTAAGCAGGAGGAACGTCTTCAGCAACTTCGATTGCAATTAGCCAAAAAGAATCGCGGAATAGTTGCCATTCAACGCCAACTTGACAATGTCCCAGATCGTACTGAATTGAATCAGTATCAACGGCGGTTCTTAGAACTTTACAATCAAGGTATCTCTTCACTCCCACTTGGGAGTCCCTTCCAAACTGAAAATTTTTTCTAAACCATTTTTCCAGTTAGTGCCAAGCATCGTGAAACGAAGCAATATTATACACTCTACAACACCCTGGACGATACCAAGTTGTATTTGGAGAAGGAACTTTCGTTGCTGAACTCGATTTATGAAACATACCAAGAAGGCATGACAACACCGCAGTCTCGAGAGCAATTCCTGAAACAATTCGAAGCCATTGTCGATGGAGTCAAGCAGACTCACAATAAGGTCCTACAAAAGTGTGATGACGAGAAGGTCAAACGAGATGCTCTAAATGCTCAATTAATGCACTTGGTTGAACAGCAAAGGAAGTATGCGACGGCTGTTAAGCAGCTAACACGTGAGTGCCAACGATGTGAGGCTCTAATGATACATCTGAAGTCTATTCAGTGAAATTCCAATCTTAGTTTATATTTATATTGAATTTATTTTGCCCAGTTTATTTAAACTTAATTATGTAGATAAGCATAGTAGATGATATTCTTCAGGAAGTCGGGTTGTTCCGTTCTTAAAATATCCAAATAAAGTTAATACTCCAAAAAAATCATCTTAATTTATGATTTTTTTTTATCCCTTTGGTATGTACCTATCCTATACCTAAATAAAGTGCACGACTGGGTAGTACGAACTTGCTCTAATGTGTTAAAATGGTTTTAGGTGCTTAAGATTTTGGGAAAAAAGCGTTGAAGAAATCATATGAAATTTTATAAATCACTTTAAAATCAATACCTAAAACGTTTTTTTGGAAAAAATGAAGTAAGCCATCAGGTTTTTTTTACGTTTTTGAATTTTGACGAAAATTTTTTTCAAAATCGTTGGACCAGTTTTTTCAAAAAACAGGTTTTTTTGAAAAACTTTTCGAAAATATATTCCAAATTTTTTTTGAGTATGCCAATTTCTAGCCCTTTGTAGTTTTTATCAGAAAAATAAAATTAAAAAAATATAGATTAAATAGTGATGCCGCGAATAGTGATTATGCCGAATACCGAATACCGAATATTCGGTCACACTCTCGGCCGAAGCGCAGAATATTCGGCAGCCGAACATTCGGCCAACGATGTGCATCTATAAATCTATATCTTCTGTATATCCAATTTATCAGCTTCTCAGTGGGAGTTAATGGAACAATGCACAAAACTCCTTAAACCTTTCGAAGAGATTACTAAAATAACCAGCTCAGGAATTTCCTGCATCTCTGAAGTGATTCCACATGTTGTCACATTGTTGAAATAACTGGGGAAAAAAGATACAGCAGATAGAACGCCAAATTTATTTACAATGAGATCTTCACTTCAGTTTGAAATTAAAAAACGATTCAACTTTGATGCGAACGACAAAATATTTGATTGCCATTTTTTTTCACCCTCGTTTTAAAACAAGCTTCTTGGGATTAGTCCAAACCGAGAGAGCAAAACAAAAAATTCCCTTAGAATCCCTAAAAATCAGTTGTGATGAGTCTATTTCTAATTCAAGCAGTTCCGAGGCGAGTTCTTCTCCGATTCGTAAGAAAAGAAACAAACATAATGAAAATGATTACACCAGATGATTACGCCACGATCGGACGGTAGACCCTTACAAGTGGTGGTCAGTAAACTCAACAAAGTATCAAAATTTGACAAATTTTGCACAAGTCTACATCTCGTCTCCTGGTACAAGCGTATATAGTGAGAGGCTATTTTCAGAAGAAGGTATTGTTTATGAAGATAAATGCAATCGTTTGCTACCAACGAATGCTGAAAAACTTATTTTTATTCACCATAAACTACCGTCAGTTCGTTTTAAATACTAAAAAAATATTTTTGAAAAAAACGGATAGATTTTTTTAAACATAATATTTGTTTTTTATTTCAGATTTAAAATTCGGTATTCGGCCGAATGTTTTGAACTATTCGGCCAAATATTGAAAAAATAGGCCGAATACCGAATAATGGCCGGACATTCGGGGCATCTCTAGATTAAACCGTTTTTGGAAAAAACAAAAGTTAAAAACAAATTTTGAAACTTTTTTTAAAATTTCAAAAAAACATTTTTTGGAAAAATTAAGAATTTATATTATTTCGTTTATAAAAAGGCTTCTACATTAAAAATTTCATCGATCTCCGTCAAGTGGCTTACGAGAAAATCGGATTTCAAAAAACCGGTCCTATGGGAGGTACCGTTATAAGACTTTTCCTGAAAAATCTATTCCAACCAAAACATAAAGTTTGCATAGAAAACATCATTCAGAAAGTCTTATCAAAATCGTAGGAGCCGTTTTTGAGAAAATTTAATTTTTCACAAGAAATCGTATGGCAGGTACCGTTAGTTTTGGAGCTAGGATGCTAATTCCAAAAACCCCTCTGTAGGACGTCATAATAATACTATGTACCAAGTTTGAAGCAAATCGGTTCAGCCGTTTAGGCTGTAGGTAACTATACAGACAGACAGACACACGGACAGACAGACAGACAGACAGACAGACAGACAGACAGACAGACAGAATTCTCGGACCCACTTTTTTCGACTTCTCTATCATCGTAATGTCATGTTTGATTGTTAGAATTTTTTTTTTTTTTTACGAATGCATAACTTGCCTTATAGTACCTATAATCGCAAGTAAAAACTGAGTTGGTAACTGTATTCGATAAAAGCTTGTGATGCTTTTTTGTGTCGAGGCTGAGGTTAGCTCGTCAATGTCCAGGGTAAATCCAAAAGAAAGCGAAAACAAAGGATTTTAAGAAGTTTCGAACTCCAAATTATTTCTTCCAATGAAACTTAAATATTTAATATAACAATCCAATTATTATCTCAACTTAAGGCTAGGTCTGTAGGGTTCCTAAGAAACGGTCCACGACATAAACGGGAAAACGGGTGGCCTATTGCCGGTCTAGCAATCCTCTTCGACGAACACCGAAGTGAAAAGCCGGAATAAACAGTGAGCAGGGCTCTACGGTATATCTGTCTACCAAAAATTGTGAAGCTTCTGACTGGTATTCTTATTCCCATACAGCGTGCCTTCGGATTTGAAACGAATTCCTTTATGTAGTGTGCTTGAGATTTCGAATCTGATTTTCGGTATAATTTTCACTCCTGTTTATGTATTATTCCTGCAAAGACATACTGTGAATTATAAAGATAAAATATAATATTACCCAGGAATATTTTATTCTTGTGATTCTTGTTGCTTCGCTGGGGTATGTCATGCATATTGCAAATGGCTGTTAGTCCATTTCAGTGTTCGAGGGGGGTCAGGTGGGGCGGGTGTTGTCGGTGGTTGTTTTGAATGTGAAATAGCTTCGTCGCGTCGGTGGCGGTTGATGATGTTGCTGGGATGTGGTGGAATTACTTCGTCGGCGGCGGCATTGTATTTAAAATCTATAGTATTCCCAAGAAGCGGAACGTTTTGTGCGGCATCTATGGACGACGTTCACAAGCTTTGATTTTAGAGTTATTTGAGTGGTTTTTGTCTAAACTCCATGGGAAACAAAAACAACAATATATGTAAAGTAGATAATACAACTAGCGCCGCCATTGACGACGTTCAGAACTAAAATAAAATGTTCCATGAAATTACTATAAAAATGTAAATACAATGGCGGCGGTTAAAACACATCATGTGTATCGGTCGGCTCAGAGGGTGGAAATATGTTACTTCTTTACAAGCTTTACCAAAGGTAAAAACCAGAAAATAAAAAAAATGGAACCATCAAAGTCTCCAGCTGCCTCCAATGGTTCGTAAAGTCAAAACAAATGGATTGTATTGGAATAAAAATAAGTAATCTATAGATCACGCTGTTCTTATGGCATAGATTTACCGAAGAAATGGGAAAAAACCTAAACCATAAAGGAAAACAAAACTAGAATTTTTGCGTGGTTAGTGGTTATAGCGATCAAGAAAAAAATGTCGACTTAACGTTTTTTAAAATAAACGTTATCCACACGCCGCATTTTATTCACTTTCGAATAAAAGCGATCCACACAAAATATATTCACACTGCTTTACTGGTGACATAGTGAGTTTGGTTCAACACAATAATTCTCTGAGCTGTTTGACATCAATGTTTTAAATGGAATTATCACAAACCAAATCATCCATTTGACAATTTTTTCTGATAGGTTTTCCTGAGATACATAAATTGAAAGACAGGTAAATCGAACAAACCTAATATGAGTTTAGCCATTACAAAAATGGCCACCATAAAAAGTCAGTACTCAGTGTTACCACTTTATTTTTCAAGCTTATGAAACATAGGATAGGGTATGCTGGGGTAATGAAAACTGTGCAGAGTGCATATTTAGGCGTGAACGCAGGTTCAGGTGTCAACAAGGCTTAAGAACCCAAACATTTAAAATGAAGACAAAAGACTAATTTCTTTTAACGAATGAAATTTCTTCTTTTTTCTTGCGAGAGCGGATGTTATTCCCCGAAACCGGTAGACAAAAATGTTTGCAGAATCTTATTTAATTCTTTTTTTTTTTTTAAAGAGGTAGGTACAGTAATTAAAAAAAAATTAACAAGTTTGAAATTAAACATAAAGTAAGGGGGAGAGGGGTTACATGTGACTCACATTTATACACAAACAGAGTCATTAGCTTTATTCTTTAAACTTTACTTAGAGTCAACCCAGGTTTTCTTGACAACCCCCAAAGAGTTGTCAAAAAATCGGATCTCAAAAATTTAGTTTTATTAAAATAAAATAATTCATTTTAGATCCTTTCAAAAAAAATAAATGAAAAATCAAGCGAGCTCCTTATCCCCTCAAGTGAGCCCATAAGAAATGCTTGACCTCGCACGTCACCTCTCACCTAAACAGCTAATTCTTAACCTCAACTCGCCCCAGCAAAATACCTAGACCAACTTAAAGTGACTTAATGATGACCCCAGGTTTCTAAAAACAAAAAGTTTCGTTGTTAGATCGAGTTGAAGTTTTTCATAAAACGATTTGTGGCGACCCCAGGCCAACTTCAGGTTTCAGGGTTCAACGAAGAAGGCTATTGTAATTGTAACTGATTGTGATTAGCACGGTCTGACTAAGGGCCGATCTACCATTAAATTACTTTTAGAATAATTGGTTCTTGCATAGAATCTTTTTAAAATTAAAAAAAAAATCTTCGTTGTCTGTAAAGTCGGTTGACGGACGATAATTATATGTAATAACCAGTTGACAAAACAGTTCACGTGTAGGTTGTATGCCCCCCTACACACCAAATAACCCCCCGCTGCCACCACCAACCACCCAACCTACCACCAACCAATTCACCCACCATTTTTGTGCAGCTGGTGTTCATCGATTTATAAAGGCCCCGACCCATAGAATCCGTTGGTCCGTTGCGGCAACGCATCCGTTGACGTTTGCCGGATCGCCGGATTGGGGCTGACCCAATGAATGCGTTGATGTTCCATTTTCTTCTCTTTTTTTTTCTTCAAACATGATGCAAAAAATTATGCTTTACATAATTAAAACTGTAACCAAAACCCTTAGAAGAAGAAATATATTTCTCTTCTTCAATGCCAAAACGAAACCACATCAAATCGAAAAAAAATTGCTGTCAACGGATTGCCGGAGAAGAAAAAGTTAAAAGTTCGGTTACTTCTCTCCGTTGCTTTGCCGTATGCGTTGTCTATGGACCACTTCTCGTAAGAACGCGTGTATTTAATCGAGCTGTCAGTTGATTTGCCGGACGCACGGAAGCAACGGATTCTATGGGACGGGGCCTTAAGACGTTCTCACGTCAAAAATATTTGTATGCAGACCGATCTCTGTTTAACAGATTTAAATACATAATTTTACAATCTCTCACTTTATTTTAATTTGTTTTTGGTTGATTTTAATAAGAAGTATACTTTAAATTGGTTTCAGGAACCACTCATTCTAAAAACCATCAATGGAACAAAATAAATTGCTTATTTTTCTAAACGAACAAAAACTGTTCGCATATCGCATGTACAATTTCCACCATTATTTCAAATGCCAAACTTGTATATATGCAGCCCGATTCGCGATATATTAATACTAAAATGTAACCTTTGGAATGCCATTGGGTAGTCATTTGGGACCTAGCCTTTTTATTTTATTTTTTAACTTATCTTTCAACCGCAGGTCAAAGTATTAATTTTTGAAGATGGTGTTTTTATCTTCAAGTCTGGTAATAGTGGTTGTTGTTCGGAGGAGCTGCAGAGGAACACTTTTTTGTTTTATGATTGTTATGTGACAGAATTTTTTGTTAAGAAAACCGCTTTTTTGCTTTTTTTATAATTTTCATACACATTATATTAGGATAGAATCTAAGCTTGATGATGAATAAAATTGAATAAGAAAAATATTTGCATACAAAAATGCTGTATGTTATGATTGAAATCTTGAAACTTAAAAAGATTCGACTCCAGGTTGTATCATTTTTATTTATTGTTAATATATAATTTCATACCCAAAGTTTGAGAAACTATATCCTGGTTCAAAGTATAGGAACAACAACTGTTTCAAATAGCTTTTACGTTTTACGACTCAGTTCTATATGCTGACATCATATGCAAACATTAACTCATACAAATATGCTACTGTCTTGACTTGTGGACCTACCCATTTCTATAAGCAAACGTTAGCTTCTAAAAACTATTAAACAGAAAAAAAGTAAGATGATGCCATCCAACAAAACCAGCTATTAAAGAATTAGTCCTTTGATGGATATGTTCCATTTACAATACCAATAATATACTTCTTTATTACTATTTGTTGGCCTGGAACAATTATTATCTTTATTTAATTTTTTGCTCTCTGAACAAAACGACCTTTAGTTTACATGAAATGAAATGCGTGTCTTATCTAGTTTATTTTTCCTTAGCAATTTCATAATTGAACCATAGAACCACCATCAGAACCCTCGGGAATTCAAGTGCGATTAGCTTAATGAATCGCGTGGTTTTGACAGCAGCCACCAATTAACTATTAAGTTAAATTAAATTCCGATTAATTAGCTGAATCCTGAATCAAACCGCCGCTCCGCGCATCGCTCACTGATGGCGCAATCTAAATTGAAATCATACCTCATTATGGACCACTTCAAGAGATGAATTTCGAACAATTGTAATTCTCTTCTTTTTTTTTTTTGGTTCGGATTATATATGAAAGTGGGGTTGGGAATGGTTGCTGTAATAAAGATATACGAGGAGCGAGGACAAACAAATCTCGACCCTCTCATTCAACAGGTTTCAAACATTAAAAGCTATTAAAAATGATTCTCTCTTCTTCTCTGGAGAGCTTTAACACGCACTCTTATCTTTATGAATGAGACTTGTGTATTCCCTGTCCTATCCCAGGGATGTTGTTATTGTCCAATGGCGACGGCGCCGTTCTAATAATCCACCATACCACTGTACTTTGCAAAGTTTGCAGGGTATACGAATAGGGTGGTGGTTGCAACCCCAAATACAGATGAAAGCAAGCACTGTGTCTTCATCAAGTACACTTTTCGACTCTCTGTGCTCTCTGATGGTTGATGTTGTTGGTTAGGGCTTTTGGGCTTCTCTGTTCCTGTTCTCGAGGAAGTATCATCATCTTCTGCGTCTTCGTCGTATGTGAAAGCATCTCCGAATGCACAGAGTTCTTCAGTCCTTTCGCGAACGTTGCGGCGTCTATAAGACTGTTATTTCCAGTCGTGTTCCTCCAGGAGGAAGTATTTCATTTAATTTCTTTGCAAATTCTATATCCATCTTGTGGAAGTGAAACATAACATAAAATAGTACTTGAATATATAGATATCTATGTATTGTATATACTAAAACCCAAAAGTTCCTATAACGGTTTCGTGAAACTTGTCTTGCTTGTCACGTCCCAATAAAACGGTAGATTCGTTTTAAAGTGTGTTCCAAGCTTGATTTGCACATTCATATGCTAAAAAAGTTGTTGACGAATTTATTCGAATCCTTTTGATGTTGTGCTTGATGGTGTCAAAATGTGAAACAGATTGAATACAAAATCTATAAAATATGTAAATTTTGGGCCTATTTCTGAAATATGTAGAAGTAGATATAGGAACCTAAGAATTTTGTTGAGAAAACAAATTTATTTTTAAAACGAAAATAAAATGACAAAGTGTGCGTCGTTAGGTAACGGTAATTTAATTCTGGTTTTTTGAATCGATTTTTAGTGATTAAAAACATGTGTTTAAAATTTTACTAAACAACGAACTAATGGGTCTTTTGTGGAAAAATAAAGAAAAGTTAGTGTATTTCTGAAATTTAAAACCACAGGTGCGACTTTAAAAATTGTCAAGTGTAACTCATTGTGCAAGGATATCTTTCTATAAGGATTTTTATGGATTCGCGATATAAAATTTAACTAAAAAGGTGAGTTTTTTTTTCTATTTGAACTGTCGAAAATTTTTAAAACAGTCTTATTTCTTGTGAGAGAATTGTAGTGTGTTTTAAAAACTTTTGATGTTAAAATACGCCTGCGTCGTTGATGTTTTATCATTTATTGGATATTCGTTAACCACACCATCCTATATCAATTGAAAAGAACAGGAAAAACATTTTTTTTAAAGAAAATTAGATGGCGCCCAACGTGAGATTATTTTCTTTTGAAATTGATAATTTTATCGGAAGTTAAGTGAAGTAAATTTTGGTTTTTGAATATATGTATGTTTTATTTAAGGCACATTACACATGAAACTTTTTCGGCTACATCCCCCAATTAATGACGAACTTTAATTGCTATGAAATTTTTAATTTGAAAAGCAATATAATTTTGACGAGTTTATTCTAGAGAATGTGGAAATTGGCAACGCGGTTGGAATAGGGTCACGAATCAAAAACTAATAGTAACATTAGTGACCCATGAAAGTCCACCTAGTCACTTCGAATCGATTTTTGTAAAACGTGAGCCCGCCTTGACGATTCAAGTTTGTATTTAAAGACCTGGTGAAGCTTAAAGTAAATTAAGGTTTTGCTAGGGTTAAGAAGAAACTAAACAGAAATACATTTATTTTAATATTGGGTTTTCATGAAGTATTTAGGGTTACAAAAAAAAAGCATTTGGCAACCCCAACGGTTTTTTTGGTATTTGAAGTTGACGCCAAGGAAGAAATTGGCGCCCAATATGAGGCCCGATTGTGGAGAATAAAATTTGCAAAAGCAACTTCTGGAACATGAAGCATGAAGTCATGCTCACATAAAAACAGACCAAACGCACGAATCAATTATTAATAAAAGGACATTTGTTTTTAGAAAAGCAGGAAGTCAGTTATTTTTTTAAAGTCAATTCTTTTTTTTCGGTAAAGCAAATATTTGCAATAATGTTGAAGTAATCGACAACCAATTTCTTTTATATAACAGCAGGAATAAAGTCTGAAATGAAAAAAAGGGTTTTCGAAATAATTTTTGTTTCCTAAACTTTGTTTTTAAGCAAACTTCAGAAAACTTTTAAGGTCAGGAAACAGCAGCTAGCAATCCATCCTAAAAGCAATTTTCTTTATATTGAGCATTTAATTTTACATTGTTAGTGTTTCTAAAATTTCTCTTCCACAGCGAATTATTCGCAACCCATTTAAATAAGAAAAAAGTTTTGATATTAAAATACACTGTTTCCGGTATATATTCCGGATGACTTTAGAATCGTAAAACACTTTCTATGTTCGTCAAATTAATTTTTGTATTTCTGAATCTAAATTCTCGCGTAGTAAATATTTGAAACAAAAAGTTTTTCATTTGTTTAGCAGACAAGCAACTTTTTCACTCGAACCATATCAAAACAAAAATCTAAATTAGAAAGAAACACTTAGTTTAAGGACTCTACATTTTTAAATGCGATATAACAACCCGTACTTGGGCAATTACGGAACTGGAGGCTAAAATCATAAAATGAAATTCAAATAAATCTTTTGTATCGTGTTTTTGTGAAAATTATTTTTTTTTGCGGAATTATTTTTTGTAGTCTTTTCCAATAATTTTGGTAGACTCAATTAATTTTGTTTTTCAGGAATTTTGTGCACCATACCAACATTAATTGATTTTAGAGATTTAGTGATGTTGATGTATTTTCTGTTTAAGTTAATTATATTGTATCAATTCTGAAGTTAATAATAGTGAACCCTACAATTGAGTAAGCTATTCAAACTTATAACTTATAACGTTATGTGTTACAATGAAAACCATTCCAGAAAACTGTCAGTTCGTTGGATCCTTTTAAACATTGTTATTCCACCTTGGAGATACAGAACTATCTGAAACTTTGTTTTTGTTTTATTATTATTATAAAAGGGGGGATTCTAATCAGTTAATTATAAATACTCCAGATAACTTATATGACAACAGACTTGATTCGCCAAAAAAATGTTCTGCATTGTTGGTGCCGAAACCCGGGAACATCTTAAAATTAGGCTGTCAGCAAAATATATAACCGTGACTTATGGGAACAGGTTAAAAAAAAAAGAATAACTACACAAAACTCCAATGTTTTTTTATGAAAACTCATGGAAAAGGTGTTAATCTAAGTTTTTTAACTTTCGCCTTATGTCTTCGTCAACTTTTGTCAGTTTAATAAAACCGTTTAAACCGGATTTTAATAATCAGCCAATGGCTTAAACGCAGTTTTCTTGAATATAAAACAAAATTTGCTTAAACTAATTTTAACGTTGTACAGAAGCTCGCAATTATATCTAATAGAACCTATAAAAATATATTTTAAGCCAAGTTGAAGTGAATTCGATCAAGTCGAGGTCAACTAATGGCCAATAAGGAAAAATACCGTTTAAACCTGGTTTATTTTCGTTATCACGGTTTAATAAATTCAATGTTTTATTAAAACCTTTACAGCTATTTCTGAGCAAACCCAAAAAGAAAGAAATCGTAACTTAAACTCCTTGCTGTTGGAGCCGGGCTTGAACGAAATAAAAACAAACCTAGACAACCGCTTTTCTTTAAACGAAAATCGTCAAAACGGCATATGCTCGTTTTCCTAAAAAAACCAAAAAAAAGATATAAAAGTATATACTTTGCAGGGTTTTGAGAAAAATAAAATTTTTTAATAAAAGTTAAATAGCAAGGCCGAATCTTAAAATGGTAAATTCAGTGTAGAAGGTTTTTTCTTTTAAATATTCTTGGTCATTAAAAGCAAAACTGTATTTAATATTTGTGTACCAAAGTTTCCATTAAAAAGTTGCAGGTACCTCTTCAAGTTAGTTCGTCTATTTTTGCACAATTTCGTACTAAAAAAACTGCAATTTATGAAACTAGTGTTTTATAAGAACACCCTGAAGAAATCATCCTTAAATATCATTTTTCGAAAAAAAAGAAAACACGGAAGGAGAATTTCCTTCACAAGCTCGATAAATGGTATGTTATTAAAAATTGTATGTGAAGTTTAAGTTCTTGGGGACATGTGTGGTAGGTAACCTATATTTGAAACCATATAACCAGTATTAGGTTAAAAAAGAGAAAACCTATAATAGAACCCCCGATGGTGCCTTATTTATTGAATCTATAAAATGTTCCATTCTCCAAAGATATCTTTTAGCTTCCAAAGCGGGAAGACAAGGAAAAAAATCTTACAAATTTCTATAAAACGTTTTCCTAATGACTTCATCTATATACCACATATAGATGTAGTTTTGTGATTTATTTCCCATTGGAGGTGCTATGTATCTCCTTTACCGCAGTTATCCTGCCAACAAAAAAAAAAAATCCAACACAAACAAATCTATAAGTGCCAAAATGACGTCATTTGAATAATATAGCGATAGACACAGGAATCTATAGTAGACACCATCCTCACAGTATTTTAGCTTCTTTTCTTTCTTTTGTATTTTATTTTAAATTTATTTTATTTTTATATTGAAATTGAATTTGCGTCATGCTAAATCATTGTCACCAGAAAATATACTACTTCCTTTTTTTCGTCCTCTTCTATTTATGTATTATCCTAGTATATGTGTGTGGGATGTTTCCGGAAGAAGACATAATGGCATGGTTTTCGATTTAAAGTTAATCATTTTATCAACTGTCAATGCATTCGTCCTTGAGGTATACCTACCAACAAAAACTTGAATTAAACTCGTTTTCCTAGAAATTCGAAATGCTTAAATAAATAATATGCAAGCTTATTCAAAATGTTTTAGCTAGTGCGGGCTACACATTATCGAACAAGCTCGTAGGATTTACAGCAATTGTCACAAACGTCAGAAAGCTTACGACGTCATAATCGAGTTGTCAAAATTTTTATGGAAAAACTTTTTATTACGAATTTGCATCATTTTCTAGTTCAGCTTGATTACAATATTATAATGTTAAAATGATTGTCGTAAACTTTACCATTTTATGACATCGGAAAGCTTACCTTGAAGTGTTTGGTTCACTGATTGTTGGTCAATCGAGATTGATGCCTGCCAAATTTGTTGGTAACTGATTGCCAGTCAAGGAAGCATTGATCGATGACCGTAATGATATAGAGTGCTTACTTAAAAGCGTAAAACAACAGTTTAAACAAAATATAAGCATACCTATCTGGAACACATAATCTGTTTTTAGCCGGATTAAACGAATGTACAATATTTTGCACCGCTCAATTTTTCCATTTCATTTGTTTATTTTTGACAAGCCTCTTTTATTTTATAATATTAAAAATGTTTTTATTATATTTGCCACCCTGTCCTCCTCTGCAACAATTTTAATATATATAAAAAATCCACCTGGTGGTCGGATTATGTGTCACTTCGTAGTAGGAGCAAACTGCGTGTAGGGAACCACAGTGTTTCCATTTACCAAATGAAAAGTTCGTCGTTCACTAATATGTCATAATCGTTTTGTCAAGCCAATGGCATGTTTTTTGAGTTCATTGAGTAGAAATATATCAAAAAGCTGTCAAATCCTGGTAAATCCAACTCCCGCATACATCATCTATGGCTAGGTATAAACCTTGTTCATGCAATATTGAATAAAATGCTTTAACCATACCTATGACAGGGATGCTCGGAACTAACTTTCTGACATACATATATTACAATCATTCCCTATCACTTTGACCACAATACTCATGCATACTTGTACCACTTTTACTTTTGGACGGCCATCTCTTGATTCAACTGCTGACGAGCTACAATGACGATTAAATTTATTGAACATACAAAATGGTGTGGTTTTGGTTTTGAGTTTTTTTACACCTAGAATGACAGAATGTTTTGAACACGTACATACATATGTCGCATACGGTCAAAAACAATTTCGCAAGTTCCACGTACTGCGTAAATTTATTTATAAAAAAAGAAAAACTCAACCGCCATTATTGTTACAAATACAAACCATGCATGTTTGACGTTTACTAAAAAATGTCAATCTCATCAAAATGAAATACAAACCGGAAATTATTGGAGAGAGAAAATACAAAACCAATTTTTGGAACACCCCCTGTTATGATAAAAGACACAGATTATCCTGTAGTCATTAAGGTAGGAAATGCTTTCCTATTATGACAGAAAAGACAATTTTGTTGTGTTTCTATTCTTCATTAATTGATAAAGCTTTAAAATTACAAATTTAAAAATAGACCTGCACGCACACACAGGTTTAAATAATTCAATTACAAAAATGTCCGTTTTTAAAACATTTCTTTTTTGTCATCTATTTTGTCAGGTTAAAAAACAAATTTATCAAAATTAAGCATTTCAGTTTGTAGTAGATTAGTCAGCGAATAAGTTAATTTTCAGACGAATCTGTCAGCTTACATCACCGCAACCACCTACTGTCACATAAACAAACAAAATGGAACTCTCAATTTTTCATTTTTTGAAGCAATTATAAATTTTTTTCCGCGCATCCTTTATGGCAGACATAATATCTATACATTCCTATTCCACCGAGGACATACAAAAATATAATAAAAAAATTGGCGTATCCCTAGTTTTGTGTTGGTAGATCTGTGTATACATGGAAATATGACGAATGTATGTATGTGTCTTATGAACAAATGTTATTTCGGGTACATTTTGTGTCCTTAATCAGAGAGATGGATGGAAGAGCTCTGATGGTATTCAATTTCACACAGGGTTTACTTTCGTCATGGTATTTACATAAATTCAATCCAATTTTTGGATTTCAGGGAGGAAAATGTCGTTGCAATGCTTAAAGTTTATTTATTTTGTTTTGAAGCCGCAAATTGCCTGAAGGAAGAATATAAATTTATGAAGTCTTTGGTAATACAACATATATAATATAAAATAATGTATTTTAAATGAACCTGATTTACAGAGAAGAGTACATAAAATAACAGAAAAGTGGTTTTTTTTTGGTTCGATGAGAAAAAAACCTTGCCTTCAAATTATTCTACAATCTGTCACTTTCTCTTTCATTTGATTCTACTAATTATTTAAGTGTAATTATTATCTGCGTCTAGTAAGTACTGAAGAAGAACAAGTGCTTGAGAAATGTCAAAAGAATCACCTGTTTTTCAAAGGTTTTCAAAGATTTGGGATTATTCAAAACAATATCAAAAACGTCACAGCTTAAATAAGATCTACATTAATGTCCCATGAGACAAAATGTTGACTGCAACTATTCTATAATCTGTTACTTTCTCTATTTTGAAGTTCAAAAATTCAGTATAGTACCTATATTTATTTTATGCACTTTCCTTTGTGGAAGTGCCAGTGCATCAGCTGTTTTGAAATAGCAATTGTCAGAGCAATCAACTGTGAACAATGAAACTGCCATATTCTGTTCCATTTTATTTTGACAGTTGTAATAATTGCTGTTCTGTTCCTATTTCTATGCATTAAATAAATAAAGCTTAAGTGACAAAAGAAGTAGACAATTGTTATTATCATTGCGCCATACATTTTTTAATCAGTGTTTAATTGTATGTCCAGCAACAGTTTGGTCAAAGCTGCCACTTGGCGCTAGTAAACCAATTAAATTTAGTACATTATAGTGTAAGTGCAGTTGCATACAACCTTAAAAGCTTCAAGAAACCCTCTTTTAAATCCTTCTAAGTGACCGAAACCAATTTGGTTGCATTGTCCAATCACCCACAACCTTTTAAGCTGCATGATGCCGATGAAATTTTCTGTGATAGTGACAACTAAAAGAAAACAAGAACTAAACCTCCAACCATTAGAGTGGGTGTCTTTTTCCAATGGAAAAAGGATTAACAACTCCCACATGCTTAAGATATGACAACGACCAAGAAACATTCATATTCTAGATTTTACGAGCAATATTCAACTAGTCGTAAAAAGTCTTTACTTGACAGCTGCTGTTTGTCTTTATTCTTCGCTTCGAAACAATTTTATGATACTTTTTTACTAAAACCAACATCCAGCTATGTGCCATTTGTTATCTTTTCAACAATACTGCGTCACAATGTACAAGTATAAGTAAGTACTTCAGAAATTAAAAAAATAATAATAAAACTACGAGTAAAATGAATTTTTGAAGCAACGTTCTTCAACTGTATAGACTATAGATACTTTCAAGGTTCTCATCTTTTCTATTATTCCATGTCTATCCTCCCTTCGCCCTTTTTTTAAACTTTTTTTTTTTTTTTTTATAAAACTACTTTACAATGAAAAAGAACTTTCAGAAACCAAAACCCAAAGTTCCCACACAATGTTATTCTATCGAGTAAGCCACATACTTCAGTTGAGGGAATGTAGTACTCGAAATGGACGAAAGTGGCTATCTTCAGATTTTGCTAAAAATAAATCTTTTCCTATTTTATGCTTTTGACATCGTGGTAGGGTTCCTTGGTTGGTGGATGAATAAAATAATAAGTCCACCCATATTTTTGACAGAGGATGACTTTAGGGAGGATATTTTTTTTTGTATACTCTACCAACCAACAACTTCAAGTAATATTTATTTTGTTTCAAATTAATATGAAGGGATGTCCTTAAGGACATTTCTCATATGAAAAATATGAAGAGTTTAAAAAAAATTGAGGTCAAAAAGGGGAAATGGTAAAATATAAATAAAATTCTAATTTAAATTTTTTTTTACATAAGACTAGCTGGCATTGGGATGTCGTTTTCTGCCCTTTTCAATAGGTGGCGTGTTAGTTTTGATCTTGACCCGACCACCACCTTCCAGGTAGGCTTGAAATAAAGAAGCTTATTAAAAACTATGTTGGATCGGTTTAGGGTGAGACAAATAAAGAAGCATATTCGAATGAAATGTTGTTCATTTCACGAATGAAAATATATTGTTAGAATTCGAAACGAATTTTCGTCTTTGATTAACTTTTTTCAAAGAGTTATGAGCAGGAAATCAACTAACGGCGCTTATTGCGGTGCGGACGAAATATGAAAGTCTGCCGGCTCCAAAAATAGAATTATTTCTGTTGTTGTTTTAAACTATTCTGAGTTGAATAGAAATGTTATGTATGAATTTGGTGTTTCATGAATACAATTTAAAAGTTGTCATCCTATCGGAAGATGCTATATTTGTACAAATGGCGGAAAGTGTCAAATCGAAACAGTTTTTCCGCATTTTGCTGATCTGTTTACTTTAAAAATGTCAAAATAAAATTGACATTTTCGGCCATTTGCAAACATTAGGAAATCTCTCAAGAGAGATGATCTACCTTGATAGTATTCATGACAGTCGAGTGAATGCGTTCATTAAAATAATTATGGACAGTGAATGCGTGCAGCAAAGTTAGGTGTGTTCCATGGGATTGATTTTGAGCAGAAGTAAAAAAAAAAACTTAAATTTTGGAGCGATCTTCGAGATTTTTGAAAAGGAATGCACTATACTGAAAGCAACGAAGGACGTGATGAAAAAAATGTGTTAATGTAGTCGTTTACAAAACGGATAAAAAAATAAGCACCTTCACGGATTTAAGGTCAGATGAACGTTGAACTCAAAAAATGTACCCAATGGATTGTGGACTTCACTTCATTTGTTAAGAGAGAGCATTCAAATAAGACATGACGTCCTTCCTCCAAACTAATTGAACAGAGTGCTAAAGTACTTTGAAAAAGAAACAAAATACATTTCGTTGGCTATTAAAATCCCACACCGTTTATAAACGTCTTCAACTTCACTGAATTTTCTCGTACTGCAAAAGTTTCCTAGTCCATTATTTCAAAGTCATCTTTGGAATAGCATGCCTTGGCATTAAATTTTCACAAGGACCAAGTCATGTTCCCGTGGGTGTTCGGTGCTGGCTGGCGGGGCCAGCGGTTGCAAATAACTATATTTTCGGTTGTATTCATCTCCAGCTCTCAACTCCATATTCAGCGTCAATTAGTTATACGATTCAAGGACCGAATAAAAGATGTGGTCTTGAAATAGCACAAAAAATAAAAAGCATGAACCAAACGCATCCGCACCGCAAATTGCCATGTCTGCTGTATGAGAATATTAATTTGCCTCAAAATGGAACAGCTACATACCATATACAATAGATATTTATAATATTGCTTTATGTAAGGAATAAGGATATTATTTTGTTGAAGGATGACTTTCAGAATTTTACACGGCAACACTGTTTGAATACGAATGAATTGCGTGACATCGATGACAACTGATAAATGAATAGGAGCTCCATCTTTCGGCATTGGCATATGGATTCGATTGGATTGAGGTGGGTTTTTGGGGGAGAAGTCCTTAAATGAGGCGGCAATGACGATGACAAATTATAAAAAAAAAAAAAGTATAAACATAATTTTGTGTTTGAAGCACGTGTGGCATACAGTGTGGTGTATTATAATTTTTGGGATATATTGGAAACCTGCTCGTCCAATCGGAATGGAGTTTTTTTTTTTCAAGAATGCTAAATCCTCATGAAAACGATGTGTTCTTGTGTTAATGGCATATTTTGTGGATGGTGATGATGATGATAATGACGCAGCGAAAAATAATGATGATATATTCTCTGTGAAGGAAAGTATGAATGGAGCCTTAAAGTGTATATGTAAAATGTGTGTTGGTGTTGTATATTGTCAAAGTTCAAAAGGAAGATGTTTGTCTATGTGGAAAGAATTTGTAATGAATGTATACGTTTTAATTAGAAATGATGTGGTTTAAATTAATTCAGTTTTAATTGACTATATTCTGTGTGAGACAGAGGACAACCTTGTAAATTTAGATCTTTTAGAAAGTGGGCGTAGGAGTTTCTAGATCTTATTTTGTATGGCGAGGACTTGTGTCTATGAGAGTGAAAAAGTGTAGGTACATGAACTTTTACAATATATCATTAAATTGCTGTGAAAACCCACTCAAACGGTTTACTGATAGAAATTCTTTTTGTTTAACTACTTAGGAGTTGATCCCGGCTATGATAGTGATATTTGTATTTAAGAAGCATGTAGAAATTACATTGTGGAAGCTACAAGTCAGCCTGTTCTGTAAGAACCATTGAATATGAATTTTTATTATTAATTTTCGAGGAAATTAAATTCTCTTTTGAAAGACCATTCCAAAAACCAAAGCATAGTATTTCCGAAGGAAAATACAATGGCGCATTATAGCCGCGGGAGCAAGTGCATGTCGTACAAAGTACACAGAATTTGATAAGATATAAATATGTATGTAATAACTTAGATTAGTTCCTTGGTTCAATTTGGTAGCGTCCTTGACCTTACCAACTGGGTAATTTAGGTGGAATTGTATTTTATCAGGATTCATTGATGCCTCTTCAAGAGGTTCTTCGATGAACATTGAAAAAAAGCAGAGGGCCTGGGATTGACCCTTGCGGAACATGGGCTTTTTTTTTTTGAACTAATTAAAAGTTGAGAGTTAATAGAGAAATTCAGATAGTATTTTTGAATATGGGTGACTGCAGTAGGTACCATTAAAGCGTGTTGTAAGCCAGATAATCGGTGAGAGCATATTATAGGTATTGGCAAAACAAAGAAAACTGTTTGTACATGATCTTTCTGAAATAGTTGCCTCAACTGAAATTTGACGATATTCTTCGGTAACAAGAGGTAGTTAAAATGGAGCTGGAAATGAAATGTGGGAAGATATTTTGTAAATATTTTTGATGAATTGAAGTCCAATCTACAAAAAAACTCAACTCGCACGGTCTTACATCCGTGATCAATCAGAAATTTATCAGAGCCACGGTTCCGAAAAGTGAATGTTTTTTTTTTAGGTACGCAGGTGTTGAATTAAAAGTTAACTCTACCCATGACTAATTCGATTTGGTTACCAACCAATGGTTGGAACGATGTGCTGTCTTCTTACAGTTGAACAAATAACCTGTCGCCTGTCGCCGTGCTCACTTGCAAGTCAAAATGTATTGCCTTTTTCATCAGGATGAATGCGTAGGCTATGTCTGCACTTTACTAGATGTAATTTAAAATTGCATGAAGATGTGAAAACTTTAAAAATATCCTTCAAAAGAAGTAGTGCACCAAGAAAAATTATGTACAGTTTATGTGCATATTCTTAGTGCTCCCTCCAATAATAAAAAATCCTCCAAAAATTCCGTACATAGTTATAGCACGCCCACCAACAAATTGAAAAATAGAAAACTTTCTCAGTTTCTCTTTTCCGGTCTGTCAATATTCTGTCAATGGTTTTTTAAAGTGGTAAGCCTCCTGTCGTGAAAGATCATTTGTTGTAGAATAGAAGACAACTTTCATCGTTGCCCCGTGAAAAATTAAGATAATAGTTACCCTTCGGAATTGAAGCAAAAATGATTTTGTGTCAATCTTGTTCTTTTGTTGAAGAAGAAACACATCAGTATTAGAATTTTATCTTCCCGATGGCGCTGCTGCCATCTGTCAAGAAATGTGCAGTTTTGTTTTTAACTTTCGCCACCATAAATAAGCCACATTTTTTCTGCAATGTCGAATTTTGGTAATTTGTTTTTCCTTGATAATTAACTTCCCATTTGTGTTTCTTTTTATTTTAACAAACTGTTGTACCACTTAACATAACATAATATATTTATATTTAAGAATTTTCGTTCTGCATACGTGTACGTGCGTTCAAATTTCATATATTTATAAAGAGCCGCTGCGATCTCCACAGTGTATTACACATTAGCTATTAGAAACGAAGTTTGAAACACAAGAGGGCACCAGTGTTTAACGACGAAAGCACTAGTTTCTATTTGATATGTTTATAGACACGCAAATTGATGTAAAAGTTAAAGGGATTTAAGTCGAACATTCAGTGTGTCCTTTATTTCATTTGCATTCTATTATAATATCCTTCATTGTCACGACTTCGACTGTTGGTATTTTGAAAATTCAAAATCAACAACACGTCCTATTTAACAATTACAAAGATGTCAAAGAGCTGTCAAATCAAAGAATTATACACGTTTACGTCATTGAAATCAGGACCAGACTGTATATCGATCTATGTATATTTATCATCTATAATGTTTTTAGCTTCCAACTATGGTAATCAATTATTAATTCACTATTACCATAATTTATTGATGTCAATGAGCCTTTACTTATTCATGATTCAACCTTCACAATTTTAAATTCAAGTGTATATTATACAACACATACGTATGTATATGTACATGTGTGCAATTTTATTTGACTACATTAAAGTTTCATATGAGTTGCACTTATTTAATGTCCTATCTGAATCCTTCGTTTTAATGCCTGTCATAAAATGTCAACAGTTTCCATTGCATGCGTTTTATAGTAGGAAAAAGGAAAATCTTTTTGATTTATTTCATATTCTACGCTCGAATCTAGGAGTCGCGTAAACGTCGTATTCCGTATTCCATATGCCGTATTCTGAACAAACAAAACTAGGTCAATGCCGGAAAGAATGCTATTTAAGTGGTGCTATAAAGACAAGATGTTCGTTCATCTTAGAAGTCCTATATACTAGGTTGAGGAGGGTATTATAATTTTACTTTAATGTGAAGGTTCTCTACATTAAATGTTCTTTTCTTTCATAAAATAATATCTATATTTCAAAATTATTATTGCGGTTTCATCTACAACAACAAAAATATGAAGGTTTATTTATAGATTTTTTTGTAAAAATTTACAAAATAACCTTTCAATTACGATGTACTTTATTGTATCAAAAGTACAAGAACCCATCCTATACAAATATAAATCTAGCTCAATGAACACAGTGTAAAACTCTTGTTTCTGAACTGAGCACTGCTTTTTCAAAAAGCCCCAGCAACTTAAATTCAGGACACACACCACCATTAGCCATTTCTCAAACAGTGCTCTCTTTGTTCTTAATGTTAACACTTTATCACGCGATGATGCGTTAAGAGCGCGCACAACAAAACACCTTACCATTATATCTTCTACAGGAGCTCAAAGCACATAAAACATCATCAACGTCACCCTACATCCCTCCAACACAATGCCGTCCAAACCAAACATATACGTATACGAACAACCGTTTTGGTCTTACATTAAATGTGTTGACAGGGTTTTAAAAACATTCTCCTCCTCCCAAACCACCCCTTAAAGTAGCGCACCTGTTGATTTATAGTCACGTTATGGTAATGTTTGTGAGTGTTGTTCAATTAAGTTGTGTAAAGGATGAAAGGACGAATTTGTTATTGTTATTGTCGAATGGGTTTTGTTTACAAAGGATGTGCGCGGTTGAAGGCGGATGGCATAGCCAGCCACGCTGAAATTTTACAAAATTGCTTTATGGTGTGATACCTCATACATTGGCCCACCATCACCTTTCAGTTGAGGTGAAAAGATATGAGTTGGCAGAGTAAGGAAAGAGGAATATACAGACAGTAGTGTTCCCACTTTAAGCCTATAACTATACAGAATGAGTAGAAATGAAACTTATGCATTATAAGACTTTCGGTGTGAATTTTACAACGTTACACTCAACATACGATTCATTTTAAAATGGAGCAAGTTATTTGACAAATTTCGACTAACTTGTGGTGGTATATTGTTATGGAGTCGAAAATATTGTAGAACTCATTCACATTTCATATCACGTGCGAGTAATAGTCTCCACTCTAATTTTTTTTTTCAATAATTCCTTATTTAAAGTAGGTAGTCAGTCAGCTCATGTAAAATATAAATGAAATCCATTCCCTAATATTTTCCATCTCATATATTATTAAACTCCAAAATGTGCAAAAACCATCAGGGACGTGGAACAAATTGTCATCTGTCAAAAACTTTGTTTTTGTTAAGAGTTATAACACGGTGTCTCCATTGAACAGAAAACTTTCTCTGTTTTTGTTTTTCATTCTGTCAAAAATCTATCCACATTTTTAAGGTGGGCACATTTCTGTCATGACAGACCAATGACAATAGGGAGATTTCAGCCCATGCTGCTTTTTTCAAGTCAATCTTCTTATAAGAACTACTTTTGTAGTTCCACAAACACTCATATTTTCTATAACAATTAATTGACACGATTGTTTCTTTTCGAGACATGATGCAGCGGAACAAATAACAAAATAATTTAATTTTTTTGTGACTATTTTTAGTTGTCACCAACTTTGACAAACGAAATGTCAAAATCTGTCTGAGTTTCTGTCCACGGAGAAGACTAAACAGAAAGCCGGACAGTTCTTTTTCAACAGATTTTCTGTCTGCAGTGAGGTGGTCTCCATTGAACAGTTTAACAGACAGAACAGAAGGCACGACAGTTTTCTTGCCAATGGAGACCGCGTGTAAGTGTGGAAGGTAAATATCCTGTTTGAGTGGAAATCAAACTTCTAATATTATAATATTCTAATATTATATTTATGGTAAGTGAATACTCTGTCCCAGTGAAATAAAAAAAAATAGATAAGTTTCATAATATTTCCGCAAAATGTTTCTATGTTTAAGCGAACACATGGAAAAAGTTTTAAAGACCTGGAAAAGTGTGACAAGTGTCAAAGAATCAGCAGTGCCATTATTGTATATATATTTTTATAGTTATTTCATGGAACATATGTTTTGAGTTGTGAACTTCGTCAATGGTGGCGCTAGTTGTCGTATCTACTATACATCGAAGCCGGCTAATTCACTGCGCACAATTCACTGTGGGTACACTTCACTGTGCACAATTCACTGTGGTACACAATTCACTTTGGCGTTAAATTTCATGAAGCTTTTAAGTTATAAGACATGAAAAGGTACCTGTTTAACCGATTTAAAAATTGAAGAAATTGATTTGTCTCTTAACCATCTTTCAACTTGACGATTCTTTTAAGTCCTTCATAATCCATTGAATTGATATCATGTTCATTTAATTCTTAGAGATTAAATCACATTATAATTTTCCACTCAATATATTTGCTTGAGTTTCTTATAAACTCTTTTAAACTTTTCCAGACTTTTTCTTATAAAAATGAAGAAAATAAGGCTTTCATTATCCAGAAAGAAGCCCACAAAAAAGTACATAATACTTGAAAAAAAAATCAAACAAACTTTTCCAATAAAAAACACACGTCCTCATTACATAATAATAGACTTAACAGGAAATACAAAAATAAACAAAAGCCATATTAATTTATCTTCCAAGTCTTTACATCAGTCTTTTCTTATCCAACCAAGTTAAATGCCAACACTTCACACTCTATTTGTTATTCTGAAAAAAGTGCATAAGCGGGTCGCATGGACTTGCTCAACCTTTGAGATCAAAGTTGTAAACAAGTTTAACTGTTTAAGGGACAATTTTGAAAGTTCAAATTATTTAAAAACAACAACTCACGCGTCTGATTATGATCACATTAATGGCCCTTGAAACAAATGTGTGCAATTCACACTCGGTTCAAGTTCAAGTGAAACTTCAGAATAGTGACCAATGAGAGAATGAAATGAACGACTCCTTTCAACAGATGCGAGAGGTTACGAAACATGGCACAAAGAGGAGATCTAGAATATAAAGTACTATGTAATCTGTTCAATGTCATTCCCTTGCTGGATTAATCCTATGTGTTTGTCTTTTTGCCGTGACGCATTTTCGTTTCATCGAGTTTCAAATCATAACGATTCTAAGGAAGTTTCACTTTTTTTTGAAGCCATAATTCATCCTTGGTTAGTATCAAGAGTCTATCGAACGCCAACAGTTTTTTTTTTGTTGTTGTCTCCGTTTCAGCCACAAACAGGTATCATGCATGATTAATATGTTGTCTTACTTGTGTTGTGTTTGTTATCAAGCAGTATCAGGGCTGGTGATATGTCCTTTTGATGAAGTTATTTTTTTAAGGACCAATAAATAAACGTACTTTGCCGTACCCATTTCAGAGATTGATATTACATTTTCAAGGAGGGAGAGATGTACTTTTTTTTTTAAATTCGAACCTATAAATTAAGGATATCATTTTTTTCAGTTTTTCCATGGCGTGCATGGAAGGAAAGGAAAAAGTTTTTGTTTCAAATATTGTATGTGGAGTAATTTATTTTGCAATTTATTAGCGTTTAAGTAGAGTCTTGATTAAACATCAACTTGCTTTATTATAGACGTTCGGTTCTCTAAGAAAACAATTTGAAACAAGGCATATTACGGAATAAAGTTTTAACGGTAAGGAGGTCATTAATTTCGAAATAATATGTCTGAAAAGTTAGAAGCTGAATGACTTACATTGCTTTTACAACTGGGTTTTGAATTATGACAAATGTAATATGTTCTCAGTTGAGACACACAGCTTATGGCAGAAAGAAAACAAGTGAATTATGCCATACCAAGAGTGATTAATCAAAATTGGGGGGAGAGTACGATAACTGAGGCGCCAAGATTTAATAACGGTTTTGTGTAGGGGCGTCAAATGCAAGTATTTTTTACTATGGGAGGGGGGGGGTCTACCTCGCCCCGTTTAGGAGGTAGGGGCGATTTTCGAAAAAAATGTCTTGAATGGAAAAATAAATATTAAAAAACAACGGCAACACTTAAAATACACTACTATAACGGTTTTAAAAGCCAGAAGTCTGTTCTTCAATCCTACATTTAAATTAAATTACTCGTTACAATAGTTTTCAAAATATTCGCATTCAAATTCGAAATTTTGATAAAAAAACGTAAAAAAATATCTTTAAACCAATTTTGTTTAAAATTGTGAAATGGAAAATACATTTTTTTTTCTGCGATCGACGCTTCAATAAATACTTAATCGAACGCAAAAAACCAAAAGCTTTTATGTCTTCTAGTTCTTGTGAAAATTTAAAATTACTGAAACTACTTTTTTATGAAATTTTAGATTCTTGGCATTTATGGTGATTTCATTAGAGGATTAATGTTGATGAAAGGTTTATCTTTGAAAGTACAGTACAGCAATTCAGTTAGCGTTACCCAGAATGCATGACGAGGAGTTAGAATTGCGTTGCATTCCACTTTCTAGTCAGTCAGTTTGTGAGTAAGGAGTCAGTTGAAAAAATCAAGTCAATTTACAACTCACATGATGTTTAAAGGGTATGTCAGTCTCGTCAATGAAGTCATCGTCTAGGTTTTCACTTTGGATGGTCGAAGTCTTTAAGTTGCAGACCAATACTTTCTCTCCCATAGACAAGACCTGACTATACTTTTTTGTATGTCCAATGTCCGCGACGCGGGCCACCCAGGTACTGTTGATTAAAGCTACTATTGATACAGGCGCCTGCCAGGCAGCTGGAACTACCCTTAGCGGAGCAACGAAGTTGCGTGAGCGGGTGTGCCCCCGAAAATGGAGTTGAAATCCCTAGATCCCGCGGAGCGGGCCACCCAGGTACTGTTGATTAAAAATACTATTGACATAGGCGCCTGCCAGACATCCAGACCTACCCTAAGCGGAGCAACGAAGTTGCGTGAGCGGGTGTGCCCCCGAAAAGGGAGTTTAAATCCCTACATCCCGCGAAGCGGGCCACCCAGGTGCTGTTGATTAAAAATACTATTGACACAGGCGCCTGTTAAGCAAAGAAGTTGCGTGAATGGATGTGCCCCCAGAAAAGGGGTGACACGCCTCAATATCCGCGGACAAAATAACCGCATACACCCGACCTCGCACCTACCCCAAGTCCTATAGTGTGCCCAGGCAGGGGGGTTGCAGGGGGGCAGCATGCCCCCCCCTTACAGAGGTCATTGTTTATACACCGTAATATTATGCGTCGTGGATATTTTGACGCGGATATTTTGTCGCGGATATTTTTACCCGGATATTTTCTCCGCGGATATTGAGGCGTGCAGTCTGAAAGGGAGTTAAAATCCCTAGATCCCGCGAAGCGGTCCACCCAGGTACTGTTGATTAAAAATACAACTGACAAAGGCGCCTGCCAGGCAACGAAGTTGCGTGAGTGGATGTGACCCCGAAAAAAAAGGTGACACGCCTCAATATCCGCGGACAAAATAACCGCATACACCCGACCTCGCACCTACCCCAAGTCCTATAGTGTGCCCAGACAGGGGGGTTGCAGGGGGCAGCATGCCCCCCCCTTACAGAGGTCATTGTTTATACACCGTAATATTATGCGTCGCGGATATTTTGACGCGGATATTTTGTCCGCGGACATTTTGTCGCGGATATTTTGACCCTTATATTTTGTCCGCGGATATAGAGGCGTGCAGCCCGAAAAGGGAGTTGAAATCCCTAGATCCCGCGAAGCGTGCCACTCAGGTACTGTTGATTAACCCTTAAAGTTAGATCACCGTAAATACCAAAAATAAAAATCTCATAAAAAAGTAGTTCAAGCAATTTTCAATTTTCACAAGAACTAGAAGACATAAAAGCTTTTGGTTTTTTGCGTTCGATTAAATATTTATTAAAGCATCGATCACAGAAAAAAAAATTATTTTCCATTTCACAATTTTGAACAAAATTGGTTTAAAGATATTTTTTTACGTTTTTTTATCAAAATTTCGAATTTGAATGCGAATATTTTGAAAACTATTGTAACGAGTAATTTAATTTAAATGTAGGATTGAAGAACAGACTTCTGGCTTTTAAAACCGTTATAGTAATGTATTTTATGTGTTGCCGTTGTTTTTTAATATTTATTTTTCCATTCAAGACATTTTTTTCGAAAATCGCCCCTACCTCCTAAACGGGGCGAGGTAGACCCCCCCCTCCCATAGTAAAAAATACTTGCATTTGACGCCCCCACATAAAACCGTTATTAAATCTTGGCGCCTCAGTTATCGTACTCGTGCCAAAATTGGTTTTGACTTAAATTGAATCAGTAAATGAAGTTTTAGATTCAATACAAAAATATCGATGTGGATTTCAAATTCTTATTTTCCACACATGATACAAGATAGCGCATTCCAATTCTCATTTTTTCATTCTGCGCACCAACAACACGGGAACGCAATGAAGTTTAAGCCTTCTCGTTTTCACCTTCCCGTTTTAAATTTTGTTTCGTTCTACGCTCTATACGTTACGTTCTACAATCTACACATTGACATATAATATACATAGTATGTCAATGTCACTCTACGTCACGGGCACGCAATGGAGTTTGACATTTTTCATTGTATCATGCGCAATGCCATATCTTGTATATGGTTGTGTCATGCTTTCCACATCATACAAATCTGAAACACAACAACATTTTTGACAAACGTCAAATGCAAATGTCAGGAAATGTAATTTGTAACAGGAACCGGGCCGTCAAAATGGTGACACTGTAACAAAAATAATGAAGAATTTTTGTGTTTGCTGTCGGTTGAAGTAAAGAAAACTATTTTATTTTACTAGCTTGGATATGTAATATTTGATAAGCTAGATAGATATAGAATATTCGGTAAGCTGCTGCTTCTTCAAAATTTAATAGAAATCGGTTGAGTAGTTGAAGTTTTAAATGAAAATTGAAAACAAGTTTATCTACCATGAGAGGTACCGGAGTTAGTTTTTTTTCTGAACCATTATTCATAATAAGATTCTAGCTAACGGTAAATAAGTAGAACAACAGGTTGAATTCTAACCATTTTATTCTCCTTCCGGGAAAACAAGTATTTCTTGTTTTTTTAATTTACTCGTGTGTAACTCATCTATGTAATTTATTTTTCTAGGAAAAATATTTTTTTTATTAAAACGCCCTCTATAGCATACAAGTGAATCAAAGTATCAGGCAGAACAGAACTAAACATTAAACAAAAATATTCCAGGCGGATTAGATTGAAGAGAAAAGAAAGGTGGTGGAGGTGCTTTTTAAAGTTTCAAGCCAAGAATTTAACCTTTAAATATTTTCATTATGCTAAAGTTTAAAGTAAAACTTTCAAGTAAATGCTCTCTCCGACAACATTCATTAACTCAATGGACTTATTAAAAAATTAAACGATAACTTTTATTGCATGCAAATATTAATTTGTCATTTCTTAGAACAGTTTGATTTCTGATTAATGTATAATAAGAGAAGTTTTATTGGACTTTTCTTAATTAAAGTTATGGCGATTTTTATTGGTCACGTTAGATCAATATTTTTTGATCTAAGATCAATGTTTTTTGATCTGACAGCTAAATTTTAATTTCCTTTGGTCAACAAATCAATTTTTTTTCGATCTAGATCAATATCTTAAATCTCATTTTTTTCGAGATACATACACATATTCCACAATACTTTTTGACATTTCTCGAACAGCAGACTTTGAAGTTTTGTTTTTAGCATTGCGAGAATTGTCATTTTGACACACACAATTACAAAAAAAAAACTCAATCTCGTTTTTGATCAAACATCTGACATTAAAATCTAGTATTACCAATAAAAATCACCATTAAATAAAAGAAACTTGAAGTTTTTTCGGTCTCATCGATTCGACAAAAGCTCTTAGCGGATACAATTTAAAGGGATATATCCAATCCGCACATCATATTTTCTATTTGAACCTCCTCTGAACCAATTGTGTTCAAAGCGCTCTGAACTATTAATAAAACGAATTTAATATCCCATTAATTTCCTTTTTATGTCATTTGAAAAACCTGCATTTTTTTTTTAAACATTAAAAATTCGGCGGCCATATTTTAATTGATGCGTCACTTTTGACGTTTATATTTTTGTTCAGCTTTTAGCTCAGTCTGCCCTACCTTTTTATTTGGAGCTCGCAGAGCGCTTCCTGAACACAATCTGAAGAAGAAAATAAATACGAATTCTATGCTCTGAAGTCTTTGAAGCAAAAAGAAACACTTATTTTTTTTGGCAACTCAGGCTCTGCTGTGAACTTAAAAAGAAAAACGTCTTTTATGTACATAATCATTGTATATACATTTTTATAGTAATTTCATGGAACATATTCTTTTAGTTGTTAACTTCGTCAATGGCGGCTTATCTACTCTACAACAAATGTCTTCTATTGTTGTTTTTGCTTCTCATGGTAATTTAGACAAAAACCACTCCTAACTCACCAATCAAGTGTTTGTGAACTTCGTCCATAGATGAGATTATAAATGCAATGACATAATTTAAACAAAATTGGGTTTTACCTACTTCAATGGCAACACGTGGAATTAGAGGAGCCTCAATTAATAATATATAATTGCTTCAGGCCCAATCCAACTATCACAACTATCTTATGTCATAGCCTTCAGAATCGTTCTCTTCTGTTCTGTCAAATGACGGCTGATTATGGACAAAATTTATATCGGAAGAATAATGTCAAAACGAAAACAGCAACTTAGCACATTCATAGTTTGTAGTGCGTTTTTTTATAGCAGTGTTGATGTGTCAAATTAATTTTTGTCAGAATTGTTTCACTTTCATCGAATATCGACTCACTTTAAGCCATTGTTTATCTGGCAAACAAAAATTTAATGAACAAACGTTGATCAACCATGCTACTGGATTGGTCAACAACTGAAAGCAACAAGCGATGAACATTCCAATGAATGTAATGGAATCCTCAGAATGTATCCTAACAACAACCTTCTCGAGCAATCTTCGGAATTGAACCCTCAGAATGCGGAGCCGAGAAAAACATGAAAACCAACAGTAAAACTTGAAAGACGAAGTTTCTTCGAATCCATTATTCTCTAACCGAAGTATAAGGATTCTAAGAAGATTTCATTAACCCATAAAACACATTAAGCAGTGAATTTTTGACTGTAGTAGGCTTCCGTAACATAATTTTGGTACCATTGATCCCTGTTACCAAGGGAACAAATTAGATTTATTTGAACATCCGGCATATCGGGTACCTGCGACGACGTTTGGAATATAGAAAAGTTGACCGAAATAATTTATAGAACGGGCAGTTGCGTGTTTTACGTTTCTAAAATGAACATTTCGAAAACTGAACGAAACAGACAATTGGCTGATATAGGAACAAAATACCAACTCTTGAATTAGCTTGGATGAAATTCTTAAATTATTCCGAAAAATATGTGTAAAATTCAGAACCAGTATACATTTTCTTCAGATTATTCAAAACCCGTGTAAACGATTGTTCTATCGTCTTATGCTGTCCAGATCACAGTTCTTGTACTGTGACTGGGGTGGAGTATATAGTGCAGCACTATAACTCCTTGAGATGACACAAACAGCTTCAAGCAGACTCACTTGAAGTAAATAAAAGTCTTGGGTACTGTTTCGTTGCTATCTGAAATCAATTTTATTTCCTACCGATATTTATACTTAAAAATATGCTTAGTCTATATTTATTTACAATTTGGTTGGTGTGACAAATAATGCCGAATTAACAAAAAAGTGAATTTAAAAATAATTAAAGTGTGCAAGGTGTTTTGTTACATTATTGGTTGAAACCTAAATTAATGCTGAAAATGCAGAAGGCACTACAATTGAATATTATGAAAATGCAAAAATCATTACATTATGTAAAGAAAGAAAAAATATTTAAATATGAATTTTATACTTTATGACGATTGTTCGGTGGAACTGAACAACCCGATAGGAACTTGTCAAAAGCATTCGACAGATGACAATTTACAAATCATTCACAATAGCTTCAAGCAGATGACAGAATGTATCTACAGTAAAGCGGAGTTCACATGGGACAATGCAGAGGCCAAGACAATGAGACAAGACAATCATTGTTCCATGTGAACAACCAGGACAAGACAATTGTCATTACATATATTGTCTTCCGAGCTAGCCTACCGAGCTATCTCTGAGGACAATATCGATATATCGACTGGCTGGCATTGTCTTGTCCAACCCCGTTCAAGAAGCTCGGACAAGACAACTGAGTATTGTCCCATAGTCTTGTCTGCGTGTGAACGCTGCTTAAGGGTATTCAATATTCATGCAATGTTGTACAACCAGCGTAATCGTCCGTCACGTCGTGTTGTTCAGAAAGTTTTTGTTAACAAATTTTTAGCTTACATGCCAGGGCAGATAGCAGGATAGTGATTGTTGGTGATTTGTCCGGCTGTCCCAGGGTTTGAAAATAATTCGGTTTCCTAGGACAACTGGATGAAAATTCTTTTAGAGGTTCAGTAAATGTTCATGTTCATTAATATACAATACAAAGTACGTATAACCAGTGCCGTCTACTTATAAATAAATAAATTGTTGGGACAACAGCTCTAAGCGGAGCCGGGGCCTGTGACTTACACTCTCAACCATTCTTGTGTGTGCGTTGATATTCTGCAGGAATGGAAGGGACCTACAATTTACCGCCGAATCCAAACGGATTATTACCACTTGAGGTGCGCCATCTATCGACGGAAAACTAAGCTCTTGATTTTAGAGGTTTTTGTCTAGATTACCATGGGAAGCAACAACACTATTTTAATTGTTGTTGTTGCTTCCCATGGCAATCTAGACAAAAAATTCTAAAATCAAGAGCTTAGTTTTCCGAAAAGAAAAGAACTTAGGTGGCACTGTCAGGGATCGAACCCAGAACCTTCGGCGTAGCAGTCCGATACACTAACCACTACGCCACGGGATACTACTTAACGATTAATTAATGAATAAATATTTTGAAATATTGTTAAGCATGGAGAGATGGTAGTTAGGAGAAAAGAGAAAATTTGGTGGGCACTTAAGGAAAAAAAGGTCTATGTCTTAAAAGTGACATTTCAATAAAGAACGACAGCGTTGTGGCCGCAGTTGAACAAAGATCATTTCATAGCTCTACATTAAGGTTGTATTTTAACTAAAAGGAAACAGACTCTGATGATATAATCTGTATACATGTAACAAGTCGTAACAACCCGTATAACCGAATGATAAAAAGTGTTAACTTTTCAAAAAACAAACGTCAGAAAGGAATATTTTATTTGAGTTTATATCAATATATTCGAATTAATATTCAAATATTCGAATATAAAATCAGAACCAATAAAGTTACGTTTCAAATACATTGAAGCGTTTCATAAATCCATTTTTGTATGAATGTCCTTAAAGGATACATATATCAAAAATTCACCATAAGGCACCTAAATTATTTCGAAGCTTTTTTTTTTTTGTATTAAGATGACATCTCTGGTTTATGAATACAAAAAAACCATTAAACTTATTAACTTCTTTTTGTTCCGGCACTTGAGATTTTTGGTAATCTGAAAATTAATATGCCTGAAGGGACTTTTCCATCAGTAAAGGACTAACTAAACATAACTAGCTGGGGGCTGTATAAAGATTGATTTGTCAAATTAATTAAAAAACAATTTTGTTTTTTTTTTTTTTCGTTCAATAAATATTGACGCGGAAGTATGTCCGCTACTCCATATTTCCTATGTTTAATTAAAAACAAAATTATGTATCCTTATTTTCGCTGAACAAGGATAAAACAAAATCTAATTTTTCCGAATGTAAATCGTAAAAATAGAAAAACTTTGTTTTGTCATACACTAAGTTGGGTTTTATTTTCAAATAAAATCCTACCCCCAATGGCAACAACAATGGCAGCAAAATGAACAACTTTGCCAATAAAAATAAACACCCCCCCTCTCGACTATATCATTTAAGGGAGGAAAAGGCTCATGGGCACAGACACATGATGCATACTTAATTAATAAAGTCTGTGTAATAAACTTTGGTGTGTTGGAAATATGGAACTTTTGGTTGGTTGTTCAGGCGCTTAGACCAGACTGATGTTTTATAACTGACATGTTGGTTTCCTATTAATTCCATTATGGCTTTATCACTTTTTCATTATGAAAAAAGTTTTTTTTTTTTTATCATTTAACTACTGTGTTGAAGGTTGTTTTAATATTTGCAAAAAAATTTGATTTGAATGTGAAAGATAAATTGGTATTTATTTTTATCTCCTATTCACAATATGTTGTTTTCCATAAATGTGTAGATACTTCTTGTATCTATCTATAAGCACTTACAAAAATTGTGCATAAAATCAATTTATCAGCTTTAGGTGGGATGTGTGCGAAAAAATAAAATGCTAGGGTTTGCGATTATAATATATAGCAAAGTGGTGTTTATTTTGGAAGGGGGAATTTTGACATGATTTGGAAATTGGAAATTTATTTTCCGAATAAAGTGTTATACTGAGAGAGTAAACAAGATAAAATTGAACACAATAAATTTTGTATAGTGTAGTATTAAAGGGGGACCTTTTTAATCAGATATACGAGACTAAATTGAATTGAATGAAGTTATGTAGTTTTTTTTTTGTATAAGTTGATAGAGCGGTTGAGCCGTTAATTTATAAAATAGTTTCATTACGACATGTTTTATGGGAAATTACGATCCTAATTGCGATGTTTTGAGATTAGAATATATTTCATTTAATTCGGAAATATTTGGTTAGGAAAATGTATTGGGAAAGATACACGGAAAGAATTTTTAGATCAGATCAAGAAAAATGAGCTGCAAATCACGAAAATCTTATGCAGTTTCTCACCCTAGCTCGGGGTTTTGTAAATTACGACTCCTTGTTCGCAATTTTCAAAATTGAACGAAATGAAGATATTGACACTCAAAAATAGCAAATTATCACTTTTTTGGGTCAGTAATTCGATCCTGAGAAATAAAACATTGCCATCGCGAACCGAAAATTGATCCAAATTTGTATCAATTTTATATTTACTCGATTGTAAATTGCAAAAAGCGAGTCGTAGATTTCCATCTTTTTGTTTTGAATCAAAAATATGTTTTTGGAAAAATGAGTGGTAAAGTCGTAAATTGCAACCCCATTTTACTCAATTTGTAACAAATTATATCGCTTTGAGGGAGAAGCAACGTTTTCTATTTATTGAAAAGCATTTATTATTATTTATTGAAAACTGTAACTTTTACTTACTGGCTGATTCTAGGAATCGAACTCGAGACCCTCTGCATACCAACCTAGCACACATCTACTAGGCCATGGTGATGCATCCAAATCGGATATCAAAATTAATAATAAGAAGTAACCTGAATATGAGTTACATTTTAGGGGTGTTTTGAATTAAGATTATGTTTTATTGGCGAGAAAAATATAGTCGTCTTATTTAAGACGTCTAACCTCTAATGTACAATTTTTTGTGATGATCATTTAAATAAAGGTAAGAAATTGTATATAATGTGTAGTTGAAATTCAACTTTGTACTCCCTATGTACATAATAGAACTACAAAAAAGGCATTATTGGAGACACAAGCGGGGCCAGGGCCTCATGACTTATATTCTGAACGATTCCTGTATGTGCGTTGATATTCTGGTGGAATATCATTTCCCGCTGAATCCGAATGGCTTACAAAGATCCACTTTTAATATTACCCAGATTTATTTTTCGAGGATTTTACATTTCCTCAAAAGAGACAGTGCCAAAAAAAAAAAAAAAAGATAATTATTAGTTGGAGGCAGGGATCGAACTCCGGACCTTCGACGTAGCCGTCAGACACACTTGAGTTGATTTTAATACTCAGTGATTGTAAATCACGAAAAAAATGTAGCAAATCCAGATTGGTAAAAAGTATAAATGGAATTATTCCCTTGAAGTAGTAAATTGCGACAAAAAGTTTGTAATTTACTTTGAAGGGCACAAGCTTGAATTATAACTTTTAATTGTAAATCTCAACTTAGGAATTGTTGTAATTTGCAATGAATTGAAAGTTAAATTGCCATATTTTTCTATCAGTTTCGAATCAAAGCGCCGTGATTTACAAAAAAACATCTTTTGTAAATTGCAACTGAATATTTCGCAATTGGTGATTTTTCATTTCTCTCCGTGTAGGAATATAATTTATGAGATATTCCTTTCACATGAATTTAATTTAGAAATCCCTAATTTTTGTAGATAAAAACTGTTTGCCAGGGGCGTATCAATGAAGTTAAGTATATGGGGTTTCGACTGCTTGAATGCGTTGTTAGAACTTATGATAAAAGGGTCTACGCTCCTGCACTATAAAGCATGACCGGGAGGAAAATTGTGTCTCCTTTGTTCTTTTTGAAGTCTTTATTCCCCATTACTTACTTATTCCAAAGAAACAGTTATAAGCAAGATTTGATTTCCACGCTGATGTTATTTCTCGTATTAAGAGTAGTGCCCAGGAAGACAAATTCATTGACTTTCTCGAAGTTCTACCTATCAATAGTAACGTTCTGACCTAGTTGGTGGTGGGATCCAACGTTTGTTAATGAATGCATAGCCAAATACTTTGTCTTGTCTTTGTTAACAATCAGTCCAAAGAAGAAACTGCTCACTAAGTTCTTTCTGTAACGCCGATATAGTCAGCATACCCAAGTTATTTCTGATATAAAACATGTTTAAATATATCGTTTTTTCTAGCCTTTCCAAAAGGTTTCCTGTTTTAATTTTATTTGACAATACTTTTAATAAACTGCTAATTAAGCAAAACATTTGAAAAGGCTTCACATTTATGAAGATTGAATCAAATGCTATTAATGCTTCTACGTATATGACATAAGCTACATCAATGTCAGATAGCATTTTGTTTCAAAGAATCAGCCTTATCAATGTATCAAGCCTTATGATTATGTATTTACCTTTTGTAATGAAACGCCCCTACCGCCGCCGCATTATATAATTGCAAAATAAGCAATTCCGTCCAACCACAGCACATTAATTAATGATTTTACTCCTCCCCGACCGTATATATTGGTATATAGCAATTATCACCGTTGCACAATGCCATTGAACACAAGCAATCATGACCACAGAACATTTTGCTCCTCACCGACCGTAACATATTATGCCCATACCAGTCAAACAAGTTTTACACCATAGTGCCATTGCCATAGTCAAGTAATACAAACAACAACCAATTTCATCAACAATTACTTGCGATTGCATGGAATTTAATGTTCCATACATTTTTGTTGTTTGTTTTATAATCACCACTAGCTTGCATCCAAAATATGCACAAGAGAGTCAGTTTGATTAAGTGCAAAGCACGTGACCGTATACCAATCTAGTGTAAAGTGCCGAACTGCAATATTTTGATAAGCTTAGTACCCAAAGTTGACGTGGGCTTCCAGGTTTTGAATTTAGTGTTAGCTGCTGTCTCAAACGAAAAATTAGTGTCCGCTGCTATCTGAGTTGAGAGTTTAGTGTCCGCTGCTATCTCAGTCGAGAGTTTAGTGTCCGCTGCTATCTCAGGGTCAAAGTAGATTAAGAATATAAATGTATTGAAATTGTAATAGTATTTGTAAATTGCAGAATTGGATTTATATGAAGAATTGTATTAAGAATAATATTAAGAATCTGTGAGTAAAACGACCTTATCAAACTAAAGTTTCTTGCTTTTTTAGTAGATCCCGGACCAGTTGAGCTTACCTCAGCCAAAGATAAAAATCATCTCACACTTTCTTACATCGGATGGGATTTTTCAATTTTATCCAGCAAATAATAATTTTACTTTCAATGTAATAATGTCAAAAACTAATTTTGTTTCAATGAACATCTCACTTTCCCATGAACTTTGTATTGATTTCAACATTTTCATTTCCACTTTGAATTAATTGTGCTATAAAACGATCCCAAAACGAATTCCACATGAGAGACAACCATTATCATCACCTACATAGATGCCGCACTTTCCCAATTAAATTAAAGCAAAAACCAAAAGTTTGATTGAGTTTTTAAAAGCATCAAAAGGATACAATACCACTTTTAAAACCACCAAATTACAAAATACACTCCTAAATCTATCGGTTACTTCCTGGATTTGTATAGATTTCGTGGAATTTGGTAAATTAAAGTGTACAATTTGAAATGAAAATGCTTTTAAATAGGTATCGATTTTTTTAAATCAATTAAATCGGGTTTACAAACATAGTTAAGGAAACAAAATACATTTAATTGATAATCTATTAGTATTTGATGAATTTGATTAAATTAAAATGAAGGCCCCTGGGTACAATATTTGTTGAGATAAAATAGCATATATTCGCTTCTCTTTACCCCTGACAATGTGTTAACAAATTTTCATTATGATCCGATAAAAAGTTAGGGTGTGAAAGCCTTACAAAGAAACCAACAAACTCACATCCAAATTTATGATATCAAAGGATTGCGGTGGAAGCCAAGACAATATTTCAAAAAAGAATATACTACACTTTGTATATGATTAATTAATATTTCAATTTAATGAAATTTTTATTAAATTGATGCTAGTTTCATGTTTCAACACAAAAAGAAAATCTTATCTCATCCCATCCGATCCAATCAAAAATCAAAACTTTCAAAGATAACAAAAATCCTCTCCTTGCTGCAGAAAAACAAAACTTTTATTCCCAAAAAGTGCCACTTTTAATATTTCACAATATAATCCCATAAGGTATGAGAATCCCGCTCACAATATAAAGAACAATAAAAAGTCATACATACACAAACATACATACCTTCACTATCATCAACATCAACAAGCAATAAAACCAACACTTAAATTGGATGTATATCCTTTCCATAAATTTCACAAAAATCCTTTTTCGCTATTGTTCAAATTTTGTACCGCCATCCGCCATATATTTTTGTATGTATATGTGTGTTGGGAGTGGATGAAGGGGCAGATTGTAACTGTATTTATTTGTGTAGCATCTGCTGAGGCTTAAAGTTTCAACCTCAAAGTGTTCTCTGCGGATAGTATGGTATCTGTGGATTCTTTTTTGTTTGTGTTTAACATCATAGCTAGTATCTGAAACTGAATTCTGAAAGCAGGATTTGTGTTTTTTTATGTGTGTGAGTGTTGGATTAAAATTGTCCACACACAGATTCAATATGTTGGCGCTGGGGCCTGGACTCAAATTTGTGGTTGACTTGATAGTAACACTCATGATTTGTGGTGGCAAAACGTTGAATTGCAACGTAATGCAGTAATTCTTGGTGCAAAAATTTATTAATATTACCTCGGTTTGTTTTGCTTTTGTTTTAAAATTAAATTTTCATCACGATAGGATCCTTTAAACATTATTTTAAGTGAATTTTTCATACTTTGGTGTAAAAAAAAAAATTGGAATGTATTTCTGAAATAAGAACAGAAAATTAATAAAAGTTCGACTATACATTTTTATTCCATTATTCAAAAATCATCTATTCATCCATTTTAATGAATAGCATGGTTGTTTTAATTAAAATTTCTGTTATTGAAAATAAATTATTTTAAATAAAATAAAAAACTATTGTCCACTGTGGTGTATGTGAGCTATTTTGTTTTGTTTTAATGTATGACACTCGGGCGTATACGTACTTTTTTTTATAAACTGGGAATTATAGAAAGAAAATGAATCTCATGCTTGTTTGTAAAAGCAAAAAATAATAATCAAATTATTTATGTACATTAACGTCTAAAATAAATTTAAACGAATTCAATCACAATTAATACTTTATCGTTAGTGGTTGTGAAAAATGTAGATGCAGTTAATAATACACAAACAAGTTCTTCCATTTGCTTTTTTAATGTACTTACTTACTTACTTATGTTGCCGCCACTGGAGCGTAGTACTCCTGGGCCTTGCTGAGAATGCCCCTCCAGCCGGCTCGATCTCTAGCCTGCTGTCTTCAATTTCGTACTCCAAGTTGACGGATGTCTTTTTTAATGTAAACAAAACAAAAGGCAACATTATTTTTTTATACTCTACTTCTTGTGTTTATAATTCACACTCGGCTATGTTAAAAAAAAAAAATACCTTAAACTATTCAATAAAAAACGGGCCAAACGGGTACTGCGCTATTCTTTGATATGATCATCGAGGTTTCCGAATTCAGGGTTCAGACTTCAGAGGCTTAAATTTACTGAAGCTACACCCGTTGTTTTGGAGATCGAAAACAGCTTTATACTGCTTGTTATCAGCCTTTACAATGAAATTGAATGCACGCACCAGTTGAGCTCACAATAAGACTTAGCTAGCCGACTACAAAAAATCTAACAGAGTAAATGGAAGACACCTTACAACAATTAGCACATTAAAACAGAGTGCAAACAAATCATGTTGTGGAAACTCACTCAACACGTTTACAACGGTCGATTAAAAAAAAACCATAAAGCCAACGCATTCAAGAACACCAAAGGATTTGTCGGTAAAAAGCCACAGGTGCGGAAAAAATCATCATCAGGCAAGGGGAAAGTGTCTCACCACAGGACAAAGTTATTGTAGATATTTGACGAATATTTTGAAGGACATTTTGTACCAAGCACCCTTACCAAACCTGAATTTTATGAAGGAGTGGATTCAACACACGAACTACCATTTTTTCTGATAGTTATCCTGTCCGTGATCTCGAGGAGCCTGGAATCTTATTTTATCCCAAAGAAGTAACTGAACTAATCCACTACACGTCGAGATATCAAATGGACCAGACAAAATATGTACCTTAATAGAAATGGACATTTCTGACTTGTTTTGCGAAAACATTTTGCTCTCAGTTACGGCAGTATTATCATCCGAATCATGTAGTCCTCAGATTCCAGAATGACGCGATGCAGTCGACTCTCACTGCAAGTATCAAAAGTGGTAGTTTAATGTTTGCTCGATATTAATAAATAATTTGACATCATATCCTTATGGAAATGACTCAATCACAACGCCAAAATGATGTGAGTTATTGCAGCCAAAAGAGTAGTAGTTGTAACAAAAATGGGGCATCAAATCGAAGTCTTCCAAACTGTCAAGTAAGCTTCCTTCAGAAGACCAATGTGACGTCAATACACACACTCAGTAAACTTAAGTAAGCCTGGTCAGTCGAAATCCAAAAAAACACCCAAACCATTTGGTTAAAACTTGGGAATTAATTTAGAGATGAAGTGACGCTTCTAACCCGCGTCAGAGCTCTCTTCAAAATACATAACTTTAACCTATCATTCCGGTACCTGAACATTACGGAAAAAAATATTTAAAAATATTTCAATAGTTCAGAAAACATAGTCATATACTCTGTGGGCTTAATTGTAGCTTTTCAAAATCGGAAATCTCAAATAACAAAGATACAACTTTTTCAATCAAAGATATATCCGACAGCAATGCTAATGCAAAATCATACTTCAAAACCTCCAATATTTACCTTAACTGATTGCTTCTATGCTATGACGTATTTGTACTACTTGGTCTGGGTCTATCTCATTAAACTGAAATACTCTTTCAGCCAGCACACTGTAAAAATCATCATCTATACCATTGTCAACATGTATGGGGTTGTTTAAAGACCCAAATTTTGTTTTCGTATATTCAACAACAACAACTATGCTTAATAACGCACAACCTTTCTGAACCTTTGTAAAGAACAAAACAGTCCGCGACGCGTCATTACCCTCAACAAAAAATTTGTATGAGCTCGGGCAACCAAGCAAATGCACGTTTTGAACTTGGAAGATTGTGTCCTTGGCAAACACATTTAAAATACTTAAAGCAAAGTCAATATTGAAGAATAACGAAATCTTAAAAATTATAAGTTTTTTTTTCAGACGCAACGCAATACCCCACAAAGGATGTTTTTTTTCTCCACTTCATCCCACCTAACCATTTTTGGTCGTAAAGAAAAATGTGTTCGCCATTGTTAGAGTCAACACCTCAATTGTTTGCAATTCTTTAGACTTGGCTCTGAGACAGCATCCCAAAATTCCAATTGGGTGACCCGTAATCCACCCGAAACCACCTTCTTTTGTGTGCTGTGCCATTTAGCTTAAGCTGCCTATGGCGCGGCGCGGTGCGGTCGTATCGTCACCCTCAGAGTTGCTTTATTCTTTACACTCGAAACCACACTTCCCAGTTACGACAATAATAAATACAATAATACTCTGGGCACTGTTCTGTGTTTTCATATATAGTCAGGGATGTTAAAAAGAACAGAATTCAGGTTAGAAAAGAGTGACTTATGACAAATTTTTATAGCTTCAAGTCTTGGAAACGAAAAACAAACTTATAACATCCCTGGCGACATTTGATTCACACGCTTAATACAATATAATTCAGTTTTCTTTTTCATACTTTTCGTTCCTGGACAGTGTTTTCCCGCACTCCCGATCCTTATAAAGCATCATCAAATCGCTCAGGACAAAACGCTAGAGAGTTTGTTTTCAACTCCTTGTAATTTGTTCACAGGGATGTAATGCGCAATTGAGCAATTTGTTGAATTGCTGTTGTTTTCGTATACCCAGACCCAGACCCACATATTAAGGGGAAGAAAAGGATACACCTCTTTGGAAGAGGATTTTATTTAAACAGAACAAAAACGTTTATCCTGTTGTTGTCGCCTTTGTCGCATAGCAGGAGTCCCATGTCCCATCCTTAGCCCGACCGTGGATTTCTTTTTATATGTTTTTTTTTGTTTTTCATTGCATATGTTTGTGCGTGTGTTTGACTTTTGTTTAAGCTGATTCATTGAGTGAATCAATTTAATGAGACTTCCAGGAACGATTCCTTTTTGCAGAAAAGTTCATTTGGTAAAAATGTACAGCAACTGCACACAACCACACATGATGTCTGATCCTTGGAAATTTTTTTCTTTGAACACATTCATTGTACAAAACGATGACTCCTCGTCCTCATGGATGTGTTATATCTTGATTGTGATAAACGACAAGAGATATAGCGTAAAGGATGATGTGAATGGCGAAGAATGAATGGAATTTTCCTTGGAATTTTTTGTTGCATAACTATTATATTGCTTGTGCATGCCACAAATATCTTTGGAACACTCATGAAAGTAGAAAATTTGGTATGTTTACATGAAAGGCACGTTCCTTGAATTCAATATTTGCACTCATGCAACCTAGAACTCTGGAGTCTGACACCCAAGGAATAGGGGTTGTCTAACAAAGACTGAGAGGAAGAATAAACATAGATATTAATTTTGCTAATAGAATGTTCAAATGATTATAATAAATTTAAAGTGATAGGGATTCCTTGGAGTGCCTTGGAAACAAATGTATACTTATTGAGGAAAAGTGCGTTGTAAAATTGAATTTTTTTGTTTGAATAATTCTTTACAGAAGGTATTCTCCAACATAAGGGAATTGAAAAAATCCTTTTAAGCACGCAAATGATGAGCTGTTCTTACCTGTTTCTGGGGAAATGAATTCGAATAAACTCGCTGTTATGTTTAAAGTACGATTATTTGAAACAAAATCGATCAGTGCCCTCCCTGCGGATGGAATATAGAAACAGAGCAGGAGAGTAAAAAATATACCAAATATACCATATTTTGGGTTGGTCCTAATGTTATTTCTATTTATCCTTTGAATTCAGTTTCAGCATACACCTCCTAGACTGTATATGTTTATATTTTTATAGTAATTACATGGAATATGTTGTTCTAGTTGAGAACTTTGTCAATGGTAGCGCTAGTTGTCTTATCTACTTTACATTCAATTGTTGTTTTTGCTTCCCAATGCAATCTAGACAAAATCACTGCAATAACTCTCCAATCTAGTGTTTGTGAACTTTGTCCATAGATGGCGGACTTATCGTTTTTCTTTGAGTAAGAGTACTATAGTTTATAATATACAATGGAGAAAAACTTCTAAAATGATAAACAGCGACATCTATAATATGTTTTAGTAAAAACTATATACACAATGACTTAAGCCAAGAGTACACGATTGGTAGATCTTACAATATTATGTATAAGACCTACCAATGTCTGACAATTATCTACCGATGAGCTGGAAAATGAGGTAGAAAATCTACCAATCTCTTACAATTTTTTTCAGAAGTCGGCTGACAATTTATTGTCAGATAATTGGCTGAATATAAACCAATAAATTGTAAGAGATTGGTAGATCTACTACCAACCGTGTACACATAATGAATTGTCAGCTGTCAAAATATTTTTGTATTCCAACCAAAAAATTGTAGGATGTTGAAAAAAGTGCACATGGCAATTTTTTAATTGTCAGAAACGTCAAACAAGGAAAAACATTGGTAGGTCTGACAGTAAATTGTGTGTGTTGTAAACACGGTTGTCAAACATCTTACAATTTATCGTCTTACAATTAACTGTCAAATAAATTTTCTTACAATTATGTAGTTGTGAGATAACACCGGTGAAAGACATTGTACGCATGTTTCTTACTAAAAGATCTGACAATATTGTAGGATCTACCAATAGTGTACACTTTGCTCAACTTATCTGTTCATGTAAAGTGCGGCGCTAGCTTCCACAAAATTAGCATTGGGTCATTAACGTGATATTTTTACTAAGAATACTGTAAGGCCGAAGCAATATTTCCATTTCATTTTCATTTTAATCGTCTTGAATTCATCTGAAGGAGATATTAGGCGTTTTTCTTTTTTCATTCAGAAAAGTGCTCTGAACAGAGTTCGAGTATATCGAGCTTGCTCTGAACGTCCTCTGAACCAATTGTGTTCAGAGCGGCTTGAACAATTAATGAAACGAATTTAATATCCCATTAATTTTCTTTATTTTTAACATTTAAATTACCTTCGGAGGCCATTTTGATTGTTTTTATTTCCAGCCGCGCGCCGCTAAATCAATCGAACTGATTTGGAAGCGTATCACTTTTGACGTTTAACTTTTCGTTCAGGTTTTAGCTCAGTCTGCACAATTTATTTATTTGGAGCTCGTAGAACGCACTCTGAACACACTCTAAAGGAGAAAAGGAATAAAAATTCTTTGTTAAGAAAAGAAGTCTCTGAAGCAAAAAAGAAACACTTGTTTTTTTTTTGACAACTCAGGCTCTACTGTGAGCTAAAAAAAAAAACGCCTATTATATTAAAAAAATATTTTAATCGTATTAAAACTATTTTGTTGATAATTTAATACGTTTTTGTTACTAAATCTGTAGTTATGTACATCATTCTTTTATTCTCTGTAGAAGAAAGACCTTTTCCTTAAATTCGGATTAAGGGATTTGCATTGTGTTTAATAAAAAGACCAATTTCCATTGCATTGAGTTCATAAAGAACCAACTGGACAGGACATAATAACAGATTCCTAGCTCATATAAGCACAGACAAAATATGCCACCCAAATATGTACATACATATTATATTCCACATCATACATACGAATATCCATCCCATCCCCATGTTCGAGCCTTGAAAGCAAAATGTCAGCTTTTAACAAAGGACGATGCTCTGCATACATAATATCCCAACAAATTTTTGCTGAATTTATCACTTAATTTATTTATCGCTAACCTTCCGTATAGTAGTGACAGCCTGAACAAAACATCCTTTAAATATTCACAAAAAAGAAGGATCTTATTTTTTTTTTACTTCTAAAAACGACGTAAGAATTTCGTAGAAAGCAAGTTCTCAGGGTCACGTTGTGCTCGTATAGTATATGCTTGGAAATATTATTGACCAGGAAGGATGAAATCAGACACTCTATAGTGTTGTAAATGTCCAGTTCATAGAATTAATAAGAGATTCTGCATACTGTTCCAAGTTCAAGTAAATTAAAATAAATTTTTTTTTCCTGTAAACTGTCAGAAAAATGATATTCATTTCTTCGTTCTGAAATATGTACAATATTGAATGCTTTAGTTTTCTAAGAAAAACATGTCAAGATTATATTAAATTGAAAAGATGAAAGAAATCAGGAAAGGTGATTTAATTCTTAAGAGAGCAGTTAAGAAGTTTGAATGAAGCAGATTGGGGAATAATGGACACATTTTTTTTTGTAATTTAACAAACAAAATAAATTTGTTCTCTAAAAATGTCTGCTTTAAAAATTTAATCCTCAATTCATACATTTTTTTTTGTATATTTAGAGCTACAACTTAGTCAAAGTAGTAGATTTCTGCTATGAGTGCATTCAGGGAACGTCACCCACTTGTGTAATAAACAAAAATGGCCGAGTGCAATGAAAACCATTTTCTTTATTTCAATGATTAAACTGCGAAGGAAAACGAAGGAAAATTATAGTTTTCTGCTTTAGCAGATGGACAATAATTAAATTGAAGCAACCCTTATTCATAAGAAGTAAATTAGTAAATTTACATCGCTGAAATATTTGTAATGAACAATTTCCATCTTTTCCTTTTCAAAGAAAGTCTTTTCATCAGAGCCGAAGGACAATTCATAATAACGGATGTTCAACGCTGACAATTACTATCTTTCATCGACAATGTTTCTTTGCAAGTATAAATCCAGGTTATTTCTGGTGACGTCATCACATTAAAACCCTTTAGAAAGGGCTGATCGAAAATTACTGATTGTACCAAAGTACCAGGAAAGATTTTTAAAAGTTATATACTCATTAGGTGCGTTGAGAAGAAGCATTGTTATAGGATGTTTGAGCTAGACTAAAAAGGTGCCACCTTACAATTAGACACGATATTTAACCGTCCAATGGTGACAGACAAAAATGATGACAGATGTTAGCCCTTTTTATGCGCCAGAGTCCACTAAAGAATTTCATAATTGTTCGTTGTTAGTTACGAGGGCATTGTATATATGTTTTTATAGTAATTTCATGGAACACGTTTTTCTGTTTGTGAACTTCCTCAATGGCGGCGCTAATTATCTTATTGTTGTTTTTGCATCCCATACCAATCTAGACAAAAACCTCTTCAATCTGATGCTTTTGCTTGTCGTCCATAGATGACGCACCTAACGTTCTGCTTTTTGAGGATTCTTTAGATTATATATTATACTATACAAAGAGTGTACTTGTCATATTCCCCTGAAATAGTTTGGATCTTTCGATAAGTGAGTTTAAAGCTTTTCTTAAGCAGCTTGTCTTGGCTATGGCTATCTCACATGATAAAAGCCAAGAATTTAGCTTTATTATAAAGATAAGGGTTTGTCATTAAGTTTTAAAAATGATTTCGGGCAAGTGGCCGCCGCGGCTGGCTCGAATAAATTCGGGTGGTTATGTTGACCGAATATTGGACGCAGCTCGCGGTGCGTCGCGCGAACTAATCTGAGCATAAATCAAGTGACAGCTGTCAAAAAAGACCAACTAATAAAAGAAAGTATTGCCAGATTGAAAACCACACGTCTAAGAAAACACCCTTTATATACAGAGATAGATATATGTGTTTTGGTTCTCTGCGAAGTTTTCTGTATGATTATGATGAGCATTACATGAGAAAATTACCAAATTACAATGATTGACCAGATTAGCACTAAGAGGACTCCTTCTTGTGGACATTGATATTACAAAAATTTCTAGATCATCAATTTCGCTCTGGAATATTCTGCAACCTAGCTACGATATCATACAATTGCGTACTGGGTATATTATTCAAGGTTTCGTTAACATCAATCCATTTGAAAATAAAATAATATCCGATTCAAATGCTTATAAAATTAATCATCCTCTTGAAAACAGATAAAGTCAATTATCTAACTTTAAATCGCATTATCTCTCCAGATCACGAAAAATCATCCCAATTTCTTCAAAAAAACATATCCATAAATTATATGGCTCATTGGTCTTGGCTTATATGTTTCTGTCATATTATATACCTGGGTCTGGGAGTTGGCAACAAAATCATAAATATAACGACATTATTGTGTCTCACATCGATTTGCCAAAATAAAAATAATTAAGTACCTACCTTGAAAAAATAAATCAACCTATCCTCTAGCTGCTGTGCTATCAAATTTCCCAATTTTTGTATATTTTATCGATTTTTGCAGCTCTACCCAAAAAAATAATAAATAATTCGTATTCGATATATTTCATAATTCATGTAGCAAAATAAATAAATCGCCACAAACCATCATCATCATCATCATCATCATAGGGGTGGCGGGCTGGCGGCGGGTGGGCGTTGTGTTGTTTGTTTTATTGCCAATGTGCCACAGATAGTGTATCTTGTAAATATATCCTTGGTCTCATAAAAAAATAAAATACAACAACATGATCAATCATCCAAATTGATACTCAATACGATGAATTCATTTTTACAACAAAAGCTATATTATCGTCTTGTTTCTGTGGGCGGGTCTGAAATATTCTCAAACACCCCTGTTGCTAAGGGAAGGAATACAAACAAAAAGTCAAGGGGAATTTCACAAAAAAACAAGGCATAGTTAGTCGTTTATTGGCTCCTATCTTTTTATCATTTAATTTCTATTGTTTTGTTGGTGATTAATTTGGTAATCTGAGTTCTTTAAAGTACCTACATAGTACTTCCAGATATTTTTTGTCATTTGGAAAACAATAGTGTTCCTCATTCCTTCCAACATCATGTCAAATACCATGGTGACATGACATGAAAGGTCTTTTAACACCTTCCACAAAGTGACATATATGGCTCCCTCCAATCCCTGTTCACATTGGTGTGTGCTTCCCAATTCAAATTTGAACAGACAAATATTCTGGTTACTTATATACATATAATCAAATATGTAACTATTTTTAGTTCCGTTTGACACAAAAATAAATCTTCCGACGATTCAAAGAAGAGAATTTCGGTTTTTGATTTGATATCACTTTCCAAATAATAAGCACGTATTTAAATAGCTCAATAATCTTCTATAAAAAAAATTTCGGGCAGTGTCTATTCGGACGCTTAAGTTTAGCCAGTTTTGCTTAACATCTATTGGGCATACCCTTAGTGGAAAGTTGCATGAGTGGATCAAATTGTATTCAACGAACCAGACCACACAAAAAAGTGTGGTACTGGCAGATTGGGTGCGTACGAAAGAATACTGCGACAAAATAGCAAACATTAGCAACATTTTATTTGACATACAATAAGTTAATGATTCAACATTATAGCTTCAAAGGATTCATATAAATTGGACGAGAAGGTGCTTGAAAGCAATACAAAACTGTTCGCATCCTTTTTTTTTATTATATTTCACAACGATTGATTTTAAGCTTCCATTCTGAGAAAGAGCCCTGGAAATTATCGAATGAAACTCTAGAAAATGGTGTTCTTTAAAAGGGAAAAAACTATTAAATGAAATAAAGTGCACGTACAAACTTGCTATTGTGTGTTACAGAGGTCTTGGGGCTTGAAATTTGAAAAAAAAAGTTAACAGAGAAAAAATCAAATAAAATTTTATTAATCACTCAAAAATCACGAGATAAAAAGTTTGTTTTGAAAAAATGAAGAAATCTATCTGATTTCTTTTAAATTTTTGAATTTTAAGAAAAAGTTTCAAATCAGTCTTTTTTTTTTCAAAAAAGGGTTTTTTTTTGAAAAACTTTTTATTGGGTATACCAATTTCTAATATTTTTGTAAAAACTACAAAGGCAAATAAAATTAAAAAAATAACCGAACAAACCGTTTTAGAAAAACCGAAATTTAAAAAAGACCTTTAAGAATTTTTATTATTTTGTTTATGAATTCCATCGGAATCCGCCAAGTGGCTTATGAGAAAGACTGATTTGGAAAATCGGTCCTATCCTTTATAAGACTTTTCCTTAAAAATTTACCCAAAAAACACAACTACAGCTACAGCTACCGTTAGAATGCTAATTCCAAAACCCATCTGTAGGGCGTGGTAAAAATACTGTATTCCAACCAGGTTTGAAGCAAATCGGTCCAGCTGTTTAGGCTGTAGGTGAAGATACAGACAGACAGACAGATATTTACAATAACGTGGCGAATATTGTTTTGCAAGTAGTCAACCGTCTCTGGCTTTTCGGTGTTGACAACTTCACATACCCCCCCCCCCCCGCAGAATCATATATCGTCTTGTTGAAACCACAATAATTGCCACACATCAACACATCAAGGTGATGTAGGAACGAAAAAGTAAAAGTATAACGGTCTCCATCTGGCCGGCATCGTTTTTAAAGAAGTAAGTAGTAACTTTTCTTTCGCAATTGCCGAATGCTTGGTGTCTCTGATTTTTCCTATGTGGTTTATATATTACAGCTATAAGAATCGATTACTCGGGCACTAGAGGGCCCCACTCAAAAACATTTTCATAATATTGTACTACAGGGCACACAGACAACTTACGATATTGTCTCTCTTTTTACTTACAAGCTGAAAATTAGCTGGTGAGTCATTTATTCTGAGAGTGTTACGCTCTCCCGTGCTTTTTAAATGGGAACACACGACAAAAATAAATGGTACACCCATTGATGGCTGCCATCACAAAATGCATAGACAGAGATGTAAACGTATTCAAAGACACGAACAAATATTTTGAGGGTATTTCAGGTAAAAGGGGAAAGGGATACGAGCCTGTGCTACAGGTGTGCTACAGGGTCTATAAACAATGATTGAAGCTTAATAATGGTGACATTTAAATATATCTACGATTTTTTGTTCTTCTAATTTCAAAAAATAAACAATAACATTTTCCGTGAAAAGAAAGGAGTTCATAATCTTTTATGCCGTTTTCCATTAACATCATTTTTGTTTGGCTGGAAGTGACTTAGGTATTTATCAAGACGGGAAGTTTGTCTTGTAACGGGTTTTTCAATAAGAGCGCCACAAAAGTACGTTTGATGCCATTATGTATAAAACTCGATTTCTTTTGCATGGCCACCACGGGCACGCTTGTAGAAGTCCAGACGCTGCACCCAATTTTCGACGATTTTCAAGCATAAATCGGCCGATACTGCTGCAATTTCACGTTCGATATTCGTACGAAAAGCTCATCAATCGTCGCTGGCTTGTTGGCATAGACCATAGACTTGACGTAGCCCCACAGGATATAGTCTAACGGCGTCAAATCGCACGACCGAGGAGGCCAATCGACTGGACCATTTTGTGAAATAACGCACTTTCTCCAAACTTGGTTTTTAATAAATTGATTGTGACATTCGCTGTGTGGATTGTGGTGCCGTCCCGTTGGAACCACATGTCCTCCAAGTCCATATTATCGAATTGGGGCCAAAAATATTCGGTTATCATTGAACGGTAGCGATCCCCATTCACAGTAACGTGCCGGTCTTGATCATCACGGAAGAAGTTCGGCCCAATGACGCCGCCGGCCCATAAACCACACCAAACCGTAATTTTTTTCGGGATGCAATGATGACTCATGGAGTACGTGTGGATTGGTGCCTGACCAATACCGCATATTTTGTTTATTGACGAAGCCATTCAGCTAGAAATGAGCCTCATCGCTGAAGATGATTTTTCGATGAAAATCCGAATCATTTTCAAGTTGTTGCTCAGCCCAATTCACGAATATACGACGCTTCTGGTGGTCAAGCGTCTTCAGTTCTTGCGGCAATTTAATCTTGTAAGGATGTAGGCCAAGATCTTTTCGCAAAATTCGCCACAACGACGTCTTAACGTTGAGGCCACTGACTCCGTATTTCGGTAGTAAATTTTAATAATTTCGACTCGTTGTTGGCTCGTATATCTTTCCATCGTGTAATGGCAAAACTTACTGAAGAGAAATGTCAAAAAAGCGGCAAGAAATATGTCGTCGTTTGCTGTCCCTGTTGCTCTACCCCTTACCTACCAAATTCGATTTAAACAACGAATGTTTTCATGTACTTTTGTAGATTGTTCGTAGTTTTCTTAATTTCAAAAAAAAAAAAAAAAAATGGCAACCCTATTTGATAGATGAACGATTAAGTATATCATGAAAGTTTTAGCAAGTGTAGTAATGACATCATTAAATGATTTAATGACGAATTTAACGACGCAATCCAAATCTTGTTGGCAATTATTTACTTTTTATTTAATAAAAATGTGCAAACACAAAAAATAAATTAATCCACGAAAACCCTATAATTTTTCTCACGGTGTCATAATCAGACACTCTGTTCCATCTTCAAAAACTTTTGTTATACAAAATTCAATTGTTATTTTTCAACCTTACACATTTCTTCCATGGCTAAGAAAAAAACATGGAAACATGAGTATGATGAAAGACCCATCATTTTATTACTGACATTAGCCAATATATTCAGAATTTCGATCACCCGAAGCTTTCAAAAAGTGAAGTTTGATTTTAAGTTGTATCCAGGAAAATAAAGACTGACATAGAATTTGGCTCATCTAAATTTCTTGTCATCTTCAACTCCTTCAATAATTATTAAGTTGAAGTCTTTTTTAGAAAGAACAAGGACCTCTTTATCGACTTTGATATTTTTCAAGTGATTCATTAGAATGTCTGTTTTCAAAATTTCTGTTGAAATTCTCCCAAAATGTTTGTCTACTTCTGCTTATCCCAAAGTTCTTAGTCCTAGCTAAACCCACTCTTAGTTTACTCATCCATGACATGTTAGAGCTGCCACATCATAACATTATCGGATTCCTTAACATGACCACTGGGAATGATTGGTGTGACATTCAAAAGTTTTCTCACTCTCTCTTTCTTGTCAACTCACAAAACATTGAATTGCTGTTTCGTTCATTGTCAATCGATTGAAAACTATTTAACAAAATAAAATAAATAGCACATCCTTCCCAAAAAAAAAAAAAAAGAAGAAGAAAACATCCTCTGGGGGAGCCCATATTTATTCATTGTGGGTAAGAGATTGTCAACAGGCGGTATGCGACACATGGGAAACATGGGAACTCCAACTCACCCCCCTTCTTTATACACACCATATATGAGTCCTCTCTAGAAATTGATAATATGTCGAGCGTCGAGGTCGTTGTTGAAACAAGGATCCAGTGCGTGTCTGAGTGAGTATATATGTATTTTTTTTTCTAAGGAGCTGAGTCAGGGTGCAAAAAGGAAAAAAAAAAAGAAAATTCAATTCAATCAACTCAGGCGAAAGGATGACATTTTTTCAGAATAAAATGATGAAAGCCGGATTCGAGGATGGTTTGGCTGTGTTGGAAAGGATGAGGGTCGATTACGTTATTATTGTCATGTTCAATTTAGAAGGAGTTTCGAATTTGCATAAGGTTTTCCATCTTATATATACGTATGATGAAGTGAAGGTGTTTTATATAAATTTTAAAATAAAAGCATATTCTTTTCGAAGTTCATTAGTTGGAAGGAAATTCATCGGTTAGAACAAGCTGGAGACACTTTTCTCAGGAATTGAGTCCTTGTGATTTTTTTTTTTCATTTGTACTTTTGTCTGGTTTGTTGAGGTTATTTAGTGAATTTGAATAAATTAACTTGAAAGAAAAGAGAATCGATTTTGAAAGAAAAGGTTGTGGTTGTGGGTTTTTTTTTGTTGGCTTTGTTTGGTTTGGTTTGGTTTATTTAATTAAGCCATTTCTGTTCGTTGGTTTTGAACTACATATATGTCGAAAAGAATATTGTTTGAGTAAATTTAAGATCGTATTTATATTTCCCTAGCACATGCATGGACTTAAATTAAACAAAAAATTTTGTTAAGGAAAATAAAAAGGAGAGCATTATCGATATGAGTCCTTATACTGTTGATTTAAAAAGGACCTTTGTTTTGAATCCATCTTTCACACTGACATCATTTTTACTTGAAATTACATATTGGTATACTTTAAAAAATTTCTCAAGTGAGTATTATGCAATTAACAAAAATAAATTAAGAAAAATAAACTGCCCTTAATTGGAGTAATTTCATGCGACCAAGTAGTGTAATTTATTTAATTTTGCTTCTCAATTGCCCTGATTAAATTTTTCCATTCAGATTTTTAGAACTTCGTATTCTCATAAACTTGAAAATTGATTTTCCGAAAAATATTCAATTTTACTAAAGAAGCTAAAAATTGTTTTGACTCATTCGGAAAATGTTTTCACACACAGAAACCGACTATAAGATAAATAAGCTCCTCTTTATTGAAAGGGACGAAGGACGTTTTATCAGGAAATTAAGAGATTTGAGCTGGATTTAAAAATGAGTAGGTTTGATGTAAAAAATCCTTGCACATTTTCTTCTGAAGTCTAACAGCTTGGCTCTCAATTTAATTCTAATTCACCCAAGATCAAGACAGAATCCATCTTTCACAATATAATATATTTTTATTTGTGTCTACTGTCTACATAAATAACACTCAGCAATAGCCGTTGACCAAAATAAGTTCAAAAAAGTTAAAAAGAACCTGTTTCACATTCAAATAAAGCTTAAAATATCCAAAAGGTAGTAAAAATGTTGGTCATCTGTAAAAAACGTTTTTTCTCTTTGCCTACAAGCTTGGTCCATGGTGTGCATTTAATTTTGAGTATGTTTGAGCTCTCTCTTAAGCTCTCCCATGCATTTTATTGGTTACACGAAAAATTAAAACGCACAGCCTGATATTATATATTATACATATACGGTAGTGAATAAAATATTTAAAGGGTGTTTCAAACAAGAGGAGTACAAGTTGGCGGTCTGTATCTTTATGTCTGTGATCTCTACATTCGCAAATCCGCAGGCCTAAATATGCCTCCCATAATCCTAAAGTTTTGTGTTTTCACGCTGGAAAACATATTGCTTGAGCTTGTTTACATCTAGCCTTTTATTGCAGTCTCTTTCCGAGTTCAGAACACCATTTGTATCCTTCAAACTGCTGGTAAATAATACTTACGTCCTTACGTCCAAGGCCTCTGATAAATTATAATCTTACAACTAAAATTTCTTAATGACTGGTACTAGGTTGTGGTAGCAGACAATCTCACCGAACAGTGGAACCAATCATTGCGATTTATATTTCAAAAACTTTCTTTGATGGACTTATTTCGCCGGTTTTTAGTCTAATATTAACAAAAAATGCCAGCGTTCCACAAGGCTACGTTCTGTCTCCGACTTTTTTTTTTAGTTTTAATTAATGTTCTCTTGCTTAAGATTTATTATCCACTAAATTGTGTTTCTGATAAATATTCCCTTTAACATGCTTCTTGCCATAACCATGGATGGAACTCTCGAACAGTTTTGCATTCGAGGAATGTCTATTACAAACCACCTCCGGCGCAGCGTGGTGGTGCGCATCCGAATTGTCGAATTTTCCATGACTCTAGCGCCTAAATCAGGATGAATTTGACCGATGGCATTGATTATGTTGGCTTTGAGGGCCGCTATGGTTTGTAGCCTATTCGCATAGACCTGCGACTTAAGAACACCTCACAAGAAAACGTCCGATGGGGTCAAATCACACGATCTCGGTGGTCAGTTCACATTCATCCACAACGCACTACGAATAGTCCTCTCGGTAGGACGATTATTGCGACCGTACAAATGGTGAAGCCCGCGGAACATTCCCCGAACAGAACACCCATTTTGATGAAACAATCTCATCATTTGCAGGTGTTGTTGAACATTATTTTCGTCCATGGTGATTTGGCAAAACAGACTGAATAAATGACAGCCAATTTGACAGCTGTTGCTTCAACAAGATGGCCGCTATCAACTGCCAAAGTTTGGAAGCCGCTTTGTTAAGGATTGTATAAGAAATAAAATAAACTAAACGCTAATAAAACAACCTTCAGAAAATAAGGTTTGTTATTTTTAAAAAGATCCTAGGCCATCTGATGCTCTGATGCTTACCTCAGCAACTTAAAAAAACATCAAAATTTATAAAACAGCTCCATGATTTGGGCCCCATATTCCTACATACCTACATAGGTGTCAAAATCTTGAAAAAATGTTGCTTCGTTATAATAAAGTGCCTTAAAACCTCAGGGATACAAAGTTGAGGGAAGGAAAGTTCTTGTCGATTTCATTAAAAGTCAACATCATCAACCGAAAATTCATGGATACCCAATCAATCAAATATTGATCAAAAGTTACATTAAGATTAGGCATCTATTTAATCATGCAACCACACCCAAATACTAAACAGCGTGACAATAACACAAGCTATTCCAGGAACCACATTGTATCCCAAGCATAAATGGGAACAGCAGAAATATGTAAATATTTCCCTATAGCTTCTTGGAAGTTGCGAGTAGGTAGGCATGGATGATTTGAAACAAAATGAGTAAACAGGATGATTAAAATAATCTATTACTTTTTTTTTGCTGTACAAAGGGAAAGGCTAGGGTTGTTGAAAGAATCCATAATTAGTTGGTTAGAAAAGTAAACAATATTTAAACTTTACAAAAGGGGGTGGTTGCTGGGAACTGAATACAAACGCTTACATCTGCTACTTAAAGTTTTTGTTTACTTTTATACTTTTCCAGGTCTTAGTTGCTGTTACTGGAAGCATCTACAAGGGAGTTAGTTAGAGATAAGGCAGAAGTTAGTTTTATTGTTCTCCTTTCGATTGAGAAGCAAAAAGTCTTTTTTGCGAGAAAACTTTATGAAAAAGAAATGCGCAAATAGTGGAAGGAGCCCAGTTTACCACACTTTTTATGGATACATTTGGTTGCAGGCACGAACAAAGACTTGAAAGGTCAAATAGTTTGAACATCCTTTTTTTTTCAAATGCATTTTAGTTTTTACAAAAGGAAATTTTAAGGTGGGCCAGTATAGATACAATTTTTGTTATCTGGTCTTTTTAAGACTATTCTTTACTTACAAGGTTTAAATCTTAACTTTTTGAAGTGAAACTTTAGGCGCAGAGGGTAAAATGTTTACTGATGAAGCGGAAATAAGTCCGACTTCCGTCCCAGAAAATGGAGAAAGCGATTGAGACCGATTGACAGAGAGTGAGAAAGGGCGAACGTAGCATGAAGCACATAGCCATGGCCCATGGAAAGAGAGTAGGGAGCAAGCGAGTGAGAAAGATCGAGAGAGAGAGATAGAGCAAACGTCACATCACGCACAGTGCCATGAAGAGAGAGAGCTGTAGGTTAGGTTAGGTTTGTTTTATAATAGTACAAACTGGTTCTGCATATCAACTGTGGGTAGGTTGGCTGCTGATGGTTTTAAGTAGATTGGCGGATAGCAGGGATGTGACTTGGTGTGTGGTTAAATGATCGCTGGAAGGTTGATATGAAAAATGTGATGTGTATAGTATTAAATGTGTTATGCGGGTAAGCACTGGTCGGTTGATGAGGTGCACAAAAAAAAAATTTGTTTACCAAAGAAGTTTCAATTTCAAATTCGCTCGCATTGCTTCAAAACACGTTAATTTTTGAACATCCAAAGAGGTAAAAGAATGTTTGCACAGACAAATGCCTTTATTGAAACCTGTTAGATAGCTAAACACTTTGCTCCTTAAATTTAGCATTGTGCTATCAATGGCACTATCTTTAAGTAACTGGTATGGTTATAATTATTTTTTAGGCAGCAATTGTTTAACAATTTATTTCCAAGAATTCGGTACATATTCCACAAACAAAAAATGGCAAAATTTATAACAAAATCATCTATCCATCTCGTTTTAAATCTTGGAATTGGTCCTTGTATCCCAGTTTTGCTTTTACCAAAAATCCCTTGATTTGAAACTTACTATTTACAATTTTGTCTCTTGATTTGAAACTTATTTACAATTTTGTGCTACAACAGTTTCATAGGAAGCTCGATTGCAACTTGTCAACTACATTGTGTCAATGTCAACAGTCAATAATATGTAAATTTATGACATGAGTATCACGTTCAGTTTCAGGATTTATCCCAATTTCTAAATAAACAACATTTTTTTTCCAAGGAAATCTAACAAAAAAGCCATAATGAAGATCCTGTTTTTTTTAATAATATGACTTCCAGTTTTATTGGGCACATGCTTCCATTTAAAAACATTTCTGGAAAATGCAGTGTTGAAAATTAAAATTTATTTCAACACTAAATAATATAATAAGTGCACTCAAAATTTAACATTAAAAAATCCATTAAATATACAAACTTTCAAAACTGAGTATGTAAGCATGTTTTTTAAGTGCAACCGAAACGATTCTAGATACTTTCTATAAAATTTAATAATCGTTTTCTAGCATCGTCGTCGGCCGGCGCGGCGTCGTTGCCATCGGTTGTGTAATTAAATTTTAAATCACTTTAACAACTGTATTTCCACCATTGGGTGCTTCATTTTAAGCACCATATAGAGGAGAGAGAGAGAGGGTCTCAGGAATTCTTCTTTTATACGTGGATCTAGGCAGGGATGTGGAAATGGAGTGTGAGAGATATATAGACTACCATTTTTTCTATTTTTCGTTCGTCCTCATTGTTAGTTGCATTCGACGATGAAGTGAAATCCTAGAAGAGCATCAGCAAGTGCAAGGTCGATGGAAAAGGATTCATTTTATCGCGAAGTGAGGATTTTTTCTTCTCTTGAATTAAGCCCTGACATTGGGCGTGTGTACACAGTAATTGCAAACAACGTCAGTAGACAGTATAGTTAAGACTTTAGGTCTGGCATTTGAATGCACTTAAGGCATTGAAGGTGAACCAAGTGAATGAAGAAGCAGAGCATCTAATATATGTATAGTACGAGTATGTCTTTTAAAAGAATGCGTGGAGGAAAAGATTGTTATAAGATCATGAATTATTTAGCGTTCTCAATGGCTGAATAGATTTTAACAAAAAAGTAGGTTCTTCAAATTTGCAAGTACTAAAATTGTTAGAAAGAATTGACTATGAATTGATATGCAAACTGACGAGGACTTGATAAGTCAACTATCAGCTACAACTTTAAATGGTGTCAGCCCCTTCTGGAGACTATTTTAGAATTTGATATTAATGCGTCCCATTTTTCGCGTTGTCATCCAGTGAAAATAGAAAATACTTAGGGTAATAAAGAAGTGTTTAATTCACTGCTAGAAATGCGAACAGTGAATGGTAATCTTTCCTAAAGCAATACTCGTTTGTGTAGTAAATGGAATGGTAAATGTAGTAAATGAAGGTGTAAAATGTACACAAGGGAGGACAGTGATTGTGGTCAGGATGGCGATTGCTTCAACTGCTGCTGTCTCCAGAGAAAGAACATGTAGAACTACTGGAATACAATAATTTGGGTAGGGATGGGTTCATAAATTGAAATAAGTCGTTTATAAACAGAAGCCCGTTACTTGTATTTTTAGCCAAAACTAATGAACACCAGTATATCAATGAAATACTGGAAAACCCGATATACTGGAGCTTCCGTTAAGAAATCTTCAATATTTAAAATTTAGATGTCATCTTTTGGGTGCTTTAAATGACATATTAAGTGTCCACTTATGGAAAAATTAATAATTCTGTTACAACCAATTTCCATTATTATATATCATTTTTAGCCAAAAACTTAAAATGCAGTTTTCTTCGAAGCATTCTGTTTCATACAAAGGTTAATAAAAATCGTTAGAGCCTTTTTTGAGCAAATTAAAAAAAAAAACGAAAAAAATTAGCCAATGCCATGCCCAAAATTAAAACGTTATATTGCCAAGGCAATTGTTTTGAGCTCAGTGAAATTCAATTTTATTCTTGCAGATCGATTTGAACAAAACAAGATAAAACTTAAATTTTTAAAAATTAGATTTGGAATGGAAATAGCGATTATGGGTGTTTTTAACAATTCTTGGACCACACTCTGCTACGTAACCAAGGAATATAAATCCAAGTGTTCATCTGTTTACTTCAAAACTGCGACCGATGGTTAAAAAACGTTAAAAAATTAATGCATTATACAACTTTTGACGGAAACGCCCCTTAAAAGTGGACGTGTCTTAAAAATTTGAAGCACTAACTGAGCTTTGGTCAGTATTTAGGCATATGTGTAAAACTTCAGCTGAATCGAGTAGTTTTAAAACAATCTTACCTGAACAAAGGTATTTTATGAAAATCACGCCTTTAAAAGTGGGCGTATTGAAAAATTTACACAAGAAAATGTAGAGATATATTTCTCAAATAACGAACGGAAGGAAAAAAGGTTTAAATTAAATATTGGAAGTGCCTTAAATTTTTGAGACTACGTTTTCCGTTCTTTCATGAAAAGTGGGCGTAAGCCACGCCCAAAATTCAAACATTTCTTTTCATACACAAACTTTTTAGTTTCTTTTAAGAGACGCAAAATTTTGGCTTGCGGATTCTTTATAAATACCGTTTATTTACAAAAACTATTTTTGTATAGTTTCTAATGAAAAGTGGGCGTCAGCCACGCCCAAAATCAATTTTTTTGATTTCGTACACAAGATGTTTATGTGCAAGTAATACCCACAAAATCTAATGGTTTCGCTTTAATATAACAATTGTTATTTTATAAAAAACAATATTGATGGTTTTGTATAAAAAATGGGCGTCAGCCACACCCAAACTGAAATATTTTGATTTGATTGGAAGAAGGTTTACCTAAAGCTTACGTGTGCAAAATTTTAGCGTTATGCTTTTATCCTAATTGTACAAAAAACATAATTTAATTTTATTAAATTGAGGTTGTTTATCAAAAATGGCGATTGTGGGCGTGTTTGTGGGCGGATTTTACCGGTTCAAAACCTTAACCTTACTCTTGAACCAAAGATTATATATACCAAATTTCAGCTTTCTAGCTCAAAAATTGCGACCTCTAGAGAGTTTACATACGGACGGACGGACGGACGGACGGACGGACGGACGGACGGACGGACGGACATGGCTAAATCGACTAGGCTTTCGATTTTGAGTCAGAATTATATACTTTTCTATACCTAACGGTATTATTTCTCTATGTTACAAGCTCCACACCAAATACAATATACCCATTCTATGGAATAGGGTATAAAAACGCAGTTTTGTTAGAAATTTCTTAGAGCAAATCTAAAATGAAAAAACAGTTACTTGAACGGTGTATCAGGTATTGTACGGACTGGAAATTGAAATTATTTTTTTTAGCTCAAAAAATAACGGTACCTGCCATATAACCGTTACAATAAAGCTTATTTTTCTCAAAAACGGCTTAAGCCATTTTGATTTAAAAAAATCAGTGTAGCTATGACCTATCATTTGGCTGGAAAAAATGTCCATCAATGACTAAGAACGCTACCTTTCATAGGACCGATTTTTTGACTTTAGACTATCTCAGAAACGGCTCAACCAACACGTTCGAAATTTCACACTTAAATAAGTGTAGGTAGCTCAATTTATAACGCATACCAGTATTTAAAAAAATATTTTTTTGTATCTTTAAAAGCATTTAAGAAAAATTAAAAAAATTAGTATTTTGAAAACTGCACATTAATTTTTTTTTTTTTCAAAAATTGTAACTATAATATGTTTTTGCTGAATACCTATGAACTGGACATTTTGAAGTTTTTTGACACAAAAAAACTTTTTTTCTCAAAAACTGCTCCACATTTTTTTTTAAATTTATTCTCATAAATTCAAAATTATCCAAGAAATAAAATGGTGTACTTTTTTTTGAGTTCGTAGGGTCGATTAGCATAAAACCGATTAACAGTATGGTCAGCATGGAATGCTAAAATTAAAAAAGAAGATGCTTTCAAATCAAATAATGAATACTCCATCACCATCACAATAATAAATCATTAGCTTAATTACTGTTCAATTTAACTGAAATTAATCTAGTCTTAATGTTTCAATTGAAATAGCTTTTATTTCATTCACTTTTATAATTCAGTTTACTGTTTGTTCATCGTTTAATTTTATTTTTACATTTAATGTAAATATATAAGTTGAATGAACCCACAAAAAAAAAATACCCTTAAATTCATGGCTAAATTAAATTTTCGGTGAGATGGGAAATAAAATCTAAATAAGCTCAATGAATCCACTAATTAATTATTTTTGTTCCATTGACCTGAAAACATTGAGAACCAATAAAAAAAAAATTCTAAAGTCTACCCGTGTGACCTTTGTCAATATATTTTCCTGTCAAGAGGGATAACTGTCAGTGAAATCCCTTTTAAAAATCACAACCGAATCCCTATTAAATGAAGGAATTCCTCGCTCTCTGTTGGAATATATTCTTTTTTCTTCTTGTCATCCAAAATATCCTGATGTCGAAGCCGATGCCGATGCCGTGTACCTCAACCACAACATCCGATCGATAGCCCAATTTTCAATGCTCTGAGTCGTCCATCAACTTTGAGTTTGAGTCAAAACCACACAAAAGTCGTTCAACGAATTTATGTTTTCATTTCCGAGCTACCACACGAGCGACGAGACGACGCACGACGCACGGTGACGACCCGACACCAACATACAACACGAGTCTTGAAGTACGGAATAAAGATTTTGATTATATTGACTCATCAAAAATACGGATTGACGATGATGATGATGATGGAGGAGGACGTAGTGAGTTTTATTTACAGGAAAAATAATTATATGTTAATCGAAAGAGAATGTGTCCTTAGGGTATAGCATACATACATACATAACATCAATTTTATAAGGACATCTCAGGAAAGAAGTCTTAGATAGACGCACTTGCTTTTCGGAGATGGAGCGCATTTAAGCTGGGAACACTTAATGGAATAAATCATTCCAAAAAAGAATCTAGGGAAATGAAAATATAATAATTTTAACATCGTCCTTGTGAAGTTACATTGATTTGGTGTTTTTTTTTTTTATTGAACTCGTATGCTGGCTGCTGTGATTTATGCTGATTCTGATTTGACCTACATATGGATGGGCGGATGGCAACTTGGGAATATGTGACTGGATGGAAGATATAAATGCATCCCCCGGAAGGTCCAGTATTGCAAGTCGTATAGGAAGATATTTTCAACCTGCTTTAGCAATCATAAATGCAATGGCGACAGGAAATGAAACGAAACGAAAAAGCTACCCATGAAATCACGAGGGGAATTAAGGAAATATCTTCCAGGATTCTTAATGCAATCGATGAGGATAGGATGGGAAACAGTAATTTGAATGTCTAATAATTAAAATGGAAGAAATATAATCTATCGAATACCTTACAAGGATTTATAAGGCCACTGATTTATTTTTCTGTAAGCTTACCTGTTTCTGTAATTTAATTTCAAATTATGTGGCATTTAAAATGGGTATCAAAGACAACAAACAATTCTATTCGTATCCACCATTCGAAAAGGAAAGCAGGAGGCCCTACATCCTTGAACAACAGAAATACGCACTTAAAACAAGACGTGTCTCTTCGACCATGGTGATTGATTAAATCCTCTCAATTAATTTTTAATCTTAATCTACAAAATTAATAATATTTCCCGACAATACACAAAAAGCACTGCAATCCAATCAATCTGCAAAAAGGACGAATGAAATTTTTGTTTTGTTTTCATATTTTCATCCTTCTGCGTTCAGAGGAATTATAAAATAAAGATACAAATTCCGGTCGAGTGGTTCCTTATAAATAAGATTATTGTATTTTTGTTGTTTGCAATAAAATTTGATTTTGCCATTAAAAGATCATGGTTAATTCCGGAGAAGTTAATTCAATTAACAGCAGTCAAACATTGAACAGGGACACGTGCAAGGAAGTCCAGTCTGCTGCCTCGGTGTTTATTTGTGAATCGAGGAAAATTAATTGTGAATTGTTGTTGAGTGTTTATATTTTTGGATGTGTTGGATGGACTTAAAATTGTATGTTTTTTTTTTCTGCTAAAATTGCTCCTTTTCGTTCTTTAACATTTGACTTTGTTGTTAGATCATCATTTTTTAATAGTTCTTGAAAAAAATAGGTTTTAGACAAGAGCATGGCAATTTTTCGCTTTTTTTTTTAATAATATTGGAATATGGTGTTTAAGGATTAAGGAATATATGTCGATCGAATATTCGACGCAGCGAGCGATGCGTCGCTCGAACCGAACCATTATTTTGGTAAAACCTTGTTCAGAAGTAAGACTATTCATTATGAAATGGCAAACCAAACTGAGCATAAATCAAGTGACAGCTGTCAAAAAGACCAACTCGAAAAAAAGTATTGCCAGGTTGAAAACCCGGCCCCAAGAATTAAAATTGTTGTAAGAGATTAAACTGCCCTCAAAATGTAACAGATTGGTTAGAGTTTTAGAACGCATGAAAAGCGTTGTGTTATTTCACTAGGTTTAATAGATGTATGGGATTTCAATACAACTAAAAAGCTTGATCTCTATGTCAGGGCCGGTCAGTTGTACCAGTAGCAATTCATTTTCGGATCAAATTTAAAAACGATTAACCCGATTCATTTACGCAATCTAGGTTACGGAGTGGTTCAAGAGGGGTGTACTACAGAATCCCCCAAAAAAAATATCCCCATCGTTTAAAATTCCCAAAAGTTATAATCCAAGTAGGGAATATCCCCACATTCATAATGCACATGGATAAAATCCACACCTAAACAATCTTTTTTGCCAAAATCCCCAAGAAATCCCCAAATCCCCAGTGTCCGTGTACATCTGTACATCTAAATTATGTGCATTTAGTTTTCAGAAAAATTAATGAAATTATATTTATTGTGAATTTAACTAATAAGTGATAACGATTAAGTTTTCCTTTTCGTTTCATTTAAGACTTTATGAATATTTATTTACTTACTAATTTTGAAAATGTATTTTTATTTTAATAAACATTTCAAGCACTAAAAAGAATTTTATATTTACTCTTTGTATTACATTTCCTGCAATATAAATTAAACCAAAATCACCAAAACAAATGGATATGTTCAAGTAGCGAACCATGCGATCAAATCGCGCTCGCGATTTGATTGCATGATTCGCTACTTGAACATATTTGTTTTGGGGATATTGGTTTGGGGATTTTCGGCTTGTAGATTTTCTCTTTGAGGATTTCGTGGATGGGAATTTTACTGTGGGGATTTTGCGTTTGGGGATTCCCGTTTGGGGCTTGTGTTTTGGGGCAAACGTTACCAACCCGTTCAAGAGTGATTTAAGAGTAAGCCTGACACCTAAGATTAAATAGAGTTAATCCAAGGATCAAGAACTTAAAAACTTTGACTCAGTTCTGAACTATACTATTGCATAGCAGTTACTAACTGACAGAAATGTGTGCATGTGCACATGAGCAATTTTAGAGAAACTCCAACATCATACAATTAAAACCTCACATACACACACATACCACAAGTAATTTAACATTTTGTATGAGTGGGATGCAATCTGACACGAAAAATGATGGAATTACTTAGCTCATCAAATTTTAATTTGGGTAAGTGAGCGTTCTCTTTTAGATATAGGTTCTTCCAATAGGGACTTCCGAACTTTGACAGTTGATAGCGGCCATCTTGTTGGAGCTACATCTGTCAAATTGGCTGTCATTTATTCAGTCTGTTTCACCAAATCATTGTGGACGGATGAAGCGTTCAACAACACTTGCAAATAATAAAATTGTTCTATCAAAATGGGTGTTCTGTTCGAGCAACGTTCCGCGCGCTTCACCCGTGGTACGGTCGCCATTATCGTCTGCAGCACAGATATACAGATACAGACCGCCAACTCGTACTCCGTTTGCCTTAAACACCCTCAAAATATTTACATATATCTCTAATCGTGCATTTTATTTTTTCGTGTATTGGTTTCATGGTTTCCCATTTAAAATGCACGGAAGAGCTTAAGAGAAAGCTTAAACATACTGAAAATAAGTGCACACCGAGCTTGTTGGCAAAGAAAGGAAATATAAAGAGTTGGCGGTTTGTACCTGTGTGTCTGTGGTCCACAGCCGATTTCGCGTCGCTCACAAGAACTCGACTGGTGTGTGCGCTAGAGTCATGGAAAATTGGAGACTTCGTATGCAAGCGACCAAGAGAAGAAGATTGGAAGCTCTTATGGAATCACCCTTTGAATCGACATAATAGTAACTCGAACTATTAAACTGTCTCGCGACAAAAATGTTCAAGTGGCCTGCGCGGAAAGTCTTATTAAATAGACTGTTCCTTTCTGGTTTCCCCGTCGAAGAGTTGTCGAAAAGTTCGAGAGCATAAGACAAGTCAGAAAATCTTCAGAGTTTCGGAAACGGACGTTGATACTTCATGATTTTTATTTCACAAGTTTTTTGTCGATTGACTCAGTCAATAGTAGATTAGTATCCTGCTCACATTAAATGAAGGGAATCGCTCTATCAATGTGTATCCTTTATCTTCCAGAGGCCAATATCAAAGGCATACACGAGCACGAGGGCTTATATTGTAAAAATGTCTAGGTATACGCTAAACTTCAAAATTCATCCTTCAGGCGAACAACAAGAGATCATCAGCATGAAATTATTTATATTTCACAATTTCATGGATAGATCAAGGAAGTGAAACGATTTTCGATTTTCACAAGAAACTTATGTTCAGCTCACTTTTGGTTGAATGCATACGTCTATAAAGAAAACTGCAGTATCTGGAGTGATGATAATCCTCAAGTTTATGTGTTGACACACCGTTCATCCACAAAAAGATCAGCTATAGAGCAATGATTACTGATTACTTTTTCGTTCATCAATTGAATAACCATGATGTGCAGGAGCTGTGGTTTAAACAAGACAACGCGGCGCAACATGTCACACAGCTTGTGCCACAATTTATTTGTTGAAGGAAACGTTTAGTGAGCGCATTACTTCGCGTTTTGGTCGAAACGATTGACCACTTGGAGGACAACTTTCGCCGCGTTTTTGAATGCCAGAAATCATAAGTTATAATGCCAAAAGAATATCTTTCGAATAAAGTAAATTTCATGTCAATTTAAAAAAAATCATCTTTGTTTTATTCCATTTCAAAGTTCTATATACTCTAAAAAAACACCCTTTATCTACATATCGCCTGATGAATTATGAACATATGAATGTAAATTAAAAAGTATATGTTCGAAATCATCTGTCATAAAAAACTATCTTTTTTTTAAATTTAAAAATGTTTAATGAAGAATTATCATTAAACTTCCTCGTAATTTCTTACTCTCGCTCTATCCTTCTATCACTACGCTCATGCTTTGCAATTTAATTGATTTAAGTTTAACGAGTCTTTCGTAGATGTCATCGCCCCTCGCCCTCACTAAGGAAAACAATTAAAATCCTTTCCTTTCATTCAAAAATAAATTTATTGCTCTCGTGAACATCAATTTGTCGCTCCAATGATATTATTTTCGGTGATTAATATTTCATTACCCACGGAACGTTTTCATCGTAATCCTTTAGTGTTTTCCTTAAGCTCTAAACATAAGAATTTTATCGTCCACCAAAAAGGAAAGATACACACATACATAACGTCAGTTTCGTCGTATTCAATGTCATTTATTGAAAAGGATTCAGTAGTCAGTCAACATTTTTTGTTTTGATGGTATGTATTCCTTTTGTCCCAGAAAATCTGAATACTTGTTCAGATAAAATCCATTTGTAAGACTGTCTGCTAAAAATATTTGTTCCCTTAATTTTTTTTTGTTGGTTTTATTGTCACTTGTATAAGCTGCTGCTGATTTATTATGTGCTATTATGTATACATAAAACTATCATTAGACAGAGAATATAAGATCTTCCATTCGTCCTTAGAATGATTCCAAACATACTCAGATGATGTTGAAGAAATGATTGTTTTGTGCTCCCACTTTAGATTATACTACGAGTACACGAGCTGATTTATGACGATTTGAAAAATCCAATTTGACTATGAAGCACCCGCTGATTTTTTGTCATGAAAAAGATGGAGTAAATAATGGGGAACTGGGTTGCATCGCATGCTGTTGTTAAGACAATTTGTATTCGTTGCATCTTGACGTTTATGTGTCACTGAATATGAATAATAAGGAAAAGTAATGACATGTGTCATGTGTGCGATAGATTAAGGTCAAAAGTAATAGGGGTTTTGCTAAATTATATTTAAAAAAAAAAAAGAACTTGGAAATGAATTCATAAGTTTGATATTTAAATTGAATCACATAGTCTAAAAGCTGGTGAATGTTTTTGAAACGTCATTTGGGCAAAGAAAATTTTTGCATTATTAGTTGAGAATCAATGAAATCAACATCTGACAGTTTCCAGCTGGGGCGTTTGGGCGTAGCTAGTCCAAAACTGAATTTGTGTGTACTAGCATTTGAGTTGGGGCCAAAAGGGTAGACTACGGGTTGAAACCTGCACAAAAATAGGAGTCGATAACGTCATAAGACCATAAGGCTGGTTTTTTGTTTGTATTTTTACTGTTAATCCTAAAAAAATGGACACAGGAGCACAGGACATAGGGTACTTTTATTGCGAAAAACATTGTTTCCGAGTTATAAAAAAGCCATATCAACACGCTTTGTAATTATTAATATTCGAACTTTGATTTGCAACGCTAAAACTATGCAACACTTTAAACTCGACTTAAACGCCTAAAAGTATACATCAAATAATACAAATTGGCTGTAAAATGTCAATAATATGAATAAATAATATTGTGTCAAGAACAGCTCCGGGAAGCCAAGGTGTACACTATTAAATCAACCATTCCTGTGTGTGAGGTGATATTCTGCAGGACTGGAAGGGAACCTTCACCGTTGCACCCAGTTAGACACACTTACCACTACGCCCCTGGCCAGTAGGTGTACAGTTCACATGCTGGTATTCCTTATAACGACTATATACCTACATATCTTGTAAATATGAGACAGAGAAGGAGACTGTGGTTCATTTACAGTGTCACTGGCCAGTTTAACCTTGCATAAGGGTCGCGCTCCTTAGGCGAAGCTTTTTATGTAGACCTGGGGGAACTTCCAATAAAAGAATCAAAGATCTGATAATCTTTCTCGATGCGACAAAGTGGCTTTAAATACATCGCTTATTCTGACCAATTACCTCTACCATGCAGAAATTTCGACATAAACAATCTAAGTTTTGAAAGGGGACCCGTCTAGGTGCCGGGCTAAGATTATCGGAAAACTCAAGCTGAACCCTCAGTGAACTCTTTGACAACCCCAGTGTAGACTCATCAACCAGCAACATGACTGAAATTGTCCTTTGGATTGTCTTTTCAGATAGAGTTGTTTCCCAGAAGAGCGCTATCTCATCTCATCCTGTCCCACTCCGTAAAAATGTTCCCATTCCATAAAACCCCATAGTGTCCCAAATAATTAAGGATGGGCAGAGGTACCATACACAGATACATTTTACATAGGTGGCTAATGATTCTTGGATGAATACTGAATCGACCCGTGCGTGGACCCGACGAAAGCACTGATTAAAAAACTGTAGAAAAATGTAAGCTCGATTTTTGGCGACAGTGTGGGACATCTTTCGATTTTGTGGGACATTTGTGAGAAAATTTTCAGTGTGGGACAGATCGTGTAAATATGGGACTGTCCCACGTAATATGAGACGAATGGTCACTTTATTTTAAAATGCTTCGTTAAGTTATGATAACAAAACAGCACATCTTAGAGTTGATTGAGTTTCCTTTCTATTCCTACCTACCTACGCTAAAAGGGGCACAACTACATAATTTGTTTTCTATGCAGAACCAAGCTGGACTGGTGGTTCGGTGGATGACGTCACAAATAAAAAAAATTGAGCAAACTACATGCTTCTAAAATAATCCTACTTAAGACATAAAGTTCACCTGTCCACTGTACTCCTATTCGTTACACAACGTAAATACTTCCTCAAACGTCTAAAGATTTGATTCGACTTCATTTGCAAAAACTGTTTATCCTCTTAACTGTTATAATTTATATTGCTATCACTTTCTTAAAATTAATACTACAAAACTTTCGTGCAATAGACAAATTTGTTGCTAATAGCATGTAGGATTAATTAACTTTTGTAGATACTATCTTTTGCCTATACCTACCAATATATTATGCCCCATAACAGGATGAAGGATAAGAACTTGTCTATAAGTTACTCTCCTCATGCACCTACTTCAAATGCGAACTTTTTGCTCTGTTTTTGCATGGACACTAAGGGATGTTGGAGATATTGGGTAATTAATCATTAGGCAGACGGGGTTGGGTATTGATAAGATACAACGAGTGTTAAGTGAAAGGCAGTACGTTTAAAAACTGATGGTGTCGACATCAGGGTTTGGTTGAGGCAGGATGATCTTGATAGAATATTTTTTTTTATGGGATATAGGAAGAGCAAAGAGGTCGAAGGAGCGCAGAGTGTTGTTTGGCCTTCAAGGACAGGCACCTATCAAGAGAAGAGATGGATATTAAACTAATTCACTTGAGGCTTACCTTATTAAGTAATAAATTGATTCCGTACTCAATCACATACTAGAGAATGAGGTTGGTTGCTTTTTTGTTGTTGGTAAAACAGATTGGCAATAGAGTAGCTATGTTTGTATCTTTTGATTTGTATCCTTTAATTTTTCATCATTACCAGCAAAAAAAAATTCAGGAAGTTGAACGTTTAACGGGTGTCCAAAATTATTTTCCCCACCATACGGATGAAATTGTAAAAAAAACATACTCTTAACAACAATTTTGCAGATATTACTATTCAAGATGTTTCAAACTACCTCAAGTTCCTCCGCAATGAAGAAAACTCAATGTGGTGTTCATACCAAACAACAGCGGGCCCAAATAAATCCTAAAGATATTATAGATCTATAACCTATCATCTTTTCTTCTAGGAACCATGTGATGTTTGACTGATTGATCCATATTGATACTTAACTTCTGTGAACTTCTCAACATACTTGAAATCGGTAAAGCAACTCCGATGCATTCACTTGTCCTTACTTACTTACTTAAGGTGGCGCAGACAGTCCATTGTGGACCACGGCCTCAACCAACAATCCTCGCCAGCTAGGCCGGTCCCTAGCCAGTGGCCTCCAGTTGCGCACACCAAGTTGGTTGAGGTCGTTTACCACTTGATCGCGCCACCTTAGATGGGGTCTTCCAGAACTGCGTCGGCCCTCCGGGTTGGAATTGAAGACTCGTCCGCATCATCAAATATTTTCGCACCACAACTATTACAAAAATGGTGGCGCTTTTAACAACGTCTACAATAAGATAGATGACTCATTTGGCGATTTGGTAGACCAAATGCAGGGCAATCAACTCAAACCTGGATGTTCAAGACGATGTGCGGTATGCCACAAGGTGGTGTTCTATCTCCAAGTCTTTTAAACTTAGTGCTATACGAACTGCTGGCGATAAGTACTCATAGAAATCGGATTCATGGCCTTTTAAGGAGTTTAAGGAGTGTTCAGGACAGAATTGTTTAGCGATTAGGGAGGTTTTATACTGGTTCAAAGAAAACATGATATCTGCTAAGATCAGGGGTGCTCTCAAATTCCTTGTTTCCCTTTCCAAAAGCTTTTGAAAAGCTTTCAATTATTGTCTATAGACTCTCAGAAAGATGGCGAACATTTACCCCTGCTAGGTGCCAGTTCAAGAAGGTACGAAACTTACTATTTTAACTGAATACAGCTACCTGACATATTCCCAACGCTCCATGAAATTTTCGCCGAGGCAAGATGCTATTAAGAGGTCCAATATTAGGTCGCCAAGTGATAACGCATGTCAAGTGCCAAAAAATAGAGTTTGGAAATGAAACGCTTTAATATTTTGAACTCTCTAAGCTTGTGGCATATTCACTTAAGTACAGGACACTGCCTCGTAGGTAGACCGCACGTACATGACCTGCATTGTCTAACAGACGGAAAATCTTTTAAAGCACAAAAAGGACCTCTATCGTTAATTCTTACTTTATACAAATATTACCTATATACAGAGTCAATATGACATAACCATTATCCTTTGGGAAGTCTGCAAAAAAAGACAAAAATACCACACAAAAAAATTCTGAAAAGTCGTCATCATTTTTTTTGGAATTCATCGAATGGTTTTTAAGTTGAAGACATTTATTTAAGGAACCTTTAACTTGGCACGTTCCTATTTTCATTTATTCGAAAGGTGAGATGGCAAAGAAATACAGACATTTTCTCGATAAAAAAAAAACACAAATTTATCAGACAAGTCCGCCTTTTTATTCTTTATTTTAAAAAAATAAAATGAAATTTGAGCATCAGCCCCTAATGAGTTTTACAGCGCACAATATTTTCTCAAGAAATACCTTAAATCCTTGAGAGGAAGACTGTATTGTGAGGTGGGCTTCAAATACCAATAAACATAACTTACAAATGATGTGATCAACGGTATTCTTGTTAGCAAAAAGGTGAACGCAAAAAAAAAATAACTGAAGAAAGAAAAGAAAATCCTTAAAAAATATCCTTATTGAGTGAAAGGCAAGAAGAGTACTCGTTATTTCGTGACTTTATTTTATATTTTTTCAGTTCAAACAATTTGCCAGTTCCTGAATTCATTCTTCAAAAAGGATAACAAATAAAATATTTTCACGTTTATTTGGTTTCATATTTTTTTTTTTTTTGCTTTCTTTATAATATTTTCCAACAACTGGGAAGTTCGTCGGGACAAAAGAGATATAAATATTTATATAGGCACTTCTGGAACAAAAAAAAAGTAATACACAAGTTAAAGTGAGGAGCAATTTACCACACAGCATCACGAAATAAATGTCAAATATATTTACCCGCCCTAGAGACAAGCATGAGAGAATCAATTGTGTACCGAGAGACTAAACTTCTTGAGTCCTTTTAGATTAGGTTAACGTTCATATGTGTAGATATTCATATTGAGCATGTTAAGTAGAACGGAAGATACATTGTCTTATTAAATTACACCACAGCACGAATGTTTATATGAAAAAAGGCTTCAAAGATTTGCAAAATCAAATTCGTAAACTAAGTATTCAAACAGCTTTAAGTTTAAATTCGCTAAAAAGACCTGACCTTGTGTGTGGAAAACATACTTTTTGAGAAAAAGGACCTTCTATTAATGTTATATCGTTTTTATAGACTTTTTCTTTTTATGGGAAACCTACCAAGTGTATGGGAAGAAAGAATGGTCGAAGCAATGTCAGGGTTAAATTTTTTGTGATTTCTTTTGTGTTAAGGGGCACTCTTGACTTTGGAAAGCGAAACAATAAAAGGACTTACATTATTAACAGTGTTTGGAAATCGATTTCTGAACAACTTTTGTTTGGCAAGGTTCATTGTTCTTGTTCCTTGGATGTTATTGTTTGTTTTGTTCGAGCAAAACAATAGAGGGGAAGCGATAAAATGAAAATGTCTGATGACGACTACAAGGCGTGAGCAGGGCTTTAATCCGCCATCAGAGGATTTAAAAACAATAATATGGTAGGATTGATTGGTGTTTCAAGTGATCTACTATCTATACTTATAAATAACGTAGGCATAAGAAGCGAGTCTCGAAAATTGTATTGACTATTAAAAAGCAGCACGACTGACATCAATCACCCTGCCAATTATGATCGAAAAGCTCTCTTTTGTTTCGGGCAAGGTGTACGACACTTAAAAACAGGGTATTCAACTGATTTGCGTCGCATAGAAGGGCAATTCTGGATAAGGCTATTTCATTAAGGATTTTTACAAATGACAGCAAGTGTCAAATCGGGTTTGACATTTGTGACGGTATACTTCATTTACGACTTTAACCCGCTTACCCCAAAAAATACGGGACAACACAAAATACTGTTTTAACAAATCCCTCCTTTTGACAGTTTGCTCTGGCAGGCAAGACCGCCTGATTTAACCACTCAAGCTTTTTGTGTGGCTTTTTTTTTTTTTTAAGTCAAGAGTTTATGTCAACGAACTTTCAAGGATAATATCTTGTTCGATCTTCAACACTTAGCGCGCAAATAGTACGAGTATTTTTGGTTAGCTTGTAGGTACCACAAAGGTCAGCCTAGAAGCTATCATATTTTGAAGTTGTAAGAGTGTCCTTTTTTATCTATAGCTGAGGTAGCTTCAGTGGTTCCAGGGTCAGCCGAAGAAAAGACGTAAAACTCCGGTTAAGGAAAATAATACTTTATTTATTACCTTTAAATTCAATAGTTTTAGGTTACAAATACAAAATCAATTACAAGCAAATTGTTTAAGGCAATATATATGTATTACAATTATTACAAGCTTATGTTCATTCGTTTATAACATCGGTTTTTATATTCAAATCTACGTTATATAATCCAAAAACATAATATAAATGACACAATGTTTTCTTAAGCTTAGAAGTTACTTAAACTAATGTCAACGGAACCAAATTCCGGCAATGTCAACGCACAGTTAAGTACGGCAATGTCAACGCACAGTTAAGTACGGCAATGTCAACGCACAATTAAGTACGGCAATGTCAACGCACAGTTAAGTACGGCAATGTCAACGCACAATTAAGTACGGCAATGTCAACGCACAGTTAAGTACGGCAATGTCAACGCACAATTAAGTACGGCAATGTCAACGCACAATTAAGTACGGCAATGTCAACGCACAATTAAGTACGGCAATGTCAACGCACAATTAAGTACGGCAATGTCAACGCACAATTAAGTACGGCAATGTCAACGCACAATTAAGTACGGCAATGTCAACGCACAATTAAGTACGGCAATGTCAACGCACAATTAAGTACGGCAATGTCAACGCACAATGAAGTACGGCAATGTCAACGCACAATTAAGTACGGCAATGTCAACGCACAATTAAGTACGGCAATGTCAACGCACAATGAAGTACGGCAATGTCAACGCACAATTAAGTACGGCAATGTCAACGCACAATGAAGTACGGCAATGTCAACGCACAATTAAGTACGGCAATGTCAACGCACAATTAAGTACGGCTTAAATAGAAATAACACGGTATTAATCGGTAGGAAGTTAGGAATGTAGGAACGGTAAGGAAAACGGACAGGATGAATATTCTGCTACACTCGTGAAAGCACAGCTTCAAAATATTAGGAATCTCTCGGTACACTGCGTACCCCTGGTTTTCCGGTAGTGGAGAAAAGTCTTTGGCTCTAAATAGTATTCCCAAATAGCACCATCGAGATTTTCCTCGAATTACAGTGTGCTATATCACATTCCTTTATGGAATATATCAACAATAACTCAGTGTGAATTATAACCACCGAATATAAATTCACATGTAAAAACGCTATTGGTTTGCAAATACATGGTCATGTGATTTCAGAGACAAATTCACATGTAAAATGCTACTGGTTTGCAAATACAACGTAGTCATGTGACTTCAGAGACTGTATTTAGTTGTATTGTGGTAGCCACGACAGGGGTTCGGGTTGGGAATGGATAATATGAATGATGTAATTGCAATAAATGATGGCGGTGGAAGAGAAGAAAATGTGACTTCGTCACAAAGTATTGTCCTTAAAAATTGACATAGAGAAAAGTCTTATAGGAGAAAGCATAATCGGAGAACAGATAAAGCTAGCTATACTGCAGTTGAACGTAAAGGATGGCTAAGAGTAGTGAAAAGCCAGTCTTGTCGAAAGAAGGTAACAAAAAGCCATGAAAGCAGCTAAGGAAAAAGGAACTCATCGTACGTATTATTAAAGGAATGCAGTTCAAGATAACAGTCGAGTATGACATAATGAAAACGGAGGACGAAGAAATGGATTGTAATCCGAATTCTCTTCCAAGTCAGAAGACATAATTTTTGTCAAAAATTAACATTTTAGAACGGTGAATGCTTCGGACGGACATTTTTGCTCCAATAAAAGTTCTACAAGAACGAATACAAAATTTAAATAAAAATTTCCGTTAAAGCTGACAATCTGTCAGAAGATGATATAACAATTGCAAATGGCTGTAAATTTTAAATCAAACAAATTATCTCTAATTCTTTTCCTTTTAAGTTACTTTTAGCTATTCTTGTCCAACATTTGCCGTCGCGTCGTTTGCAAAAATTATTGCATCTACCGATGGGATGATAACTTTTGCGTCACCGTATTATTTTTGCTAACACCGCTATAAATTTGAATGCCCCACTATTATTCCATATTGTTCTTTTTACTTGGAATTTTAAATTCATAATTCTAAATATTATTGCATTGTCTTCAAAGCATTTACTTACAACAAATTGCACTTCAATAAAACTCAAATCTCGGAGCTTACAACACAATTATTGTCATAAACAGAAATAAAAAGCAATTGCTAATTTATTCTAAAATGCTTTGATTCTTAATTTCACTGTCCCAGAAGAAGAACATCAAAAACAGTTAAACCAAAGCTAACTGCCAAAACCATTGTATTTCATTTGAATTTATTTAGCAAATCCACTCGACTGCAAGATGTCAAATCTGCATTCTATAAAACGTCCACCGCCAGTCTCGGCTTCTCTTCTCATGAAACTCGCACCAACGACAACGGAATGAAAACTCTCAACCATCAACCAACTTGTAGTAGACTTACAAAAAAAAAAGAAGAAGGAAATAAAGAACACCGATAAAACAAAAAGAGAACAGAATGAGAACAAAAAATTATGCAAATGACATCTGTTTGATATGCATTGTGGAACCATTCCATTAAATTGCAAATTGCTATCACCCTATTAAAGAAAAAAAAGCATTCAGAGACAAAAACAAAACTTCACCAAGCGACAAATGTTTACAAGAGTAACACCAGTGATGCCAATTTGTCTCAAAATATCTTGATTTCTAAAAAAATCTCCTATGTTTGTTGCCGCTTTAACAATACCTTAGTTGGCAATCAGCATCTTTTCACTCTTCATATTGGATCGGTCAAAATTTAAATACCCTCCAGGAGCTGACGGAAGTCAAAGTCACCCTTTTCGTCCTTGTCCTATGTCCCTCGCCTTTTTTCAAATTAAAAACATCGCCCATCACCTTTGGCTGTGTGGAAGCAATCCGGAGATAATGCACACACCTGTTCAAGGTGAGACAACTTGACAGGAGCTTTCGTTGTCCTTTGGACACACAAAAGAAAAATCAAATCAACCAATGTAAACAACGGTAAATCCTTGCTGATTGCGGATATGTATTCAATGTTATATAAAGGACATTGAATCATTGTCGATATATACCTTTATTTTTGTAAAGCGTTTCCCTTAGTTCGAAACCATCACTATCTCTGTTTTCAAACAATACTTGTATAACGGTGTCAACAATCTTATATCCATTAGTTATCCTACGTGTAAAGAATGACTAAATAGCATGTAGAGGGGTCCTTGATTGTCCTCTTTGATTGGATGATTCTTCAGAAAAATCTTCACTGTCAATTGGAAGATAACATTTTTACTGTTTGAACAACTTGATACCTTTTCGAACAAAGTTTTTTGTGATTTTCGTCTTGGATATTCGGATTTCAAAATTTTCGAATCTATTTTCGTAAAGTTGTCTCCTCATAATTTTGATTTGTTTTATTTTTTATGACAGAAATACTACAATTTCTTAGCAATGTGGGATCGATGTGGAATGAATTATGAAAGGTTAAGACCGCACTATGACTGTGACACTTCACCGTGCGAAAGAGTGTTTTTTTTTGTGTGATTGTGTCCAGCACTGTTCCACTACAGTGGAACTAAACGGTGTGACACTTTGTGACAAATGTGATAATCTAACCAACTATGTCGTCGCATGGTGCCAAAATATAAAACAACTTAACATAAAGTGTCATGCTGGCTAGAGTTTAAGTGCGGTTTAAGAATTAACGAAGAAGAACACCGTTGAGTGTCACGTCGTTCGTTCCATTGACGTATAGTGTCGCATTTTGTGGTTCTACCTTGAACGGCAGTGACTTTTCACTTCAACGCCGACCGAGACGACGGTTGAAGTTAACAATTTTCCAGACCATATGCGCTTTAAATAAAAAGTCAAAATGACATGTGCATGCACAAAATGGAAGTCACACAGAGTTGTCAAACTATGCAATTTGAAGTTTGTAATCCAATCAATGAAGTCGGAAACGGAATGAAAAGTTTTAAAAAAGAAAAAAAAAACAATTTGAAAATTTCAAAGGACTAAACATTTTCAAAAGCAAATTCAATTCAACTTATTGGAAATTGCAAGTATAATGTTTTTTGACTTTTTGTCTTCTGTCATGCACATTGCACTCCGATATACGTATAAGTATTGAAGTTAAAAAAAAACACTCAGTTATTTTGATCCAAGTTCACTTTGATATTTATTAGTATTTGCTTTTTATGTCAAATCAATAATAATATTCTTTTATTCCAAATCTGTATTTAAAACAATAAACATATTCAGTAAGTTTTGTTCAACGGAATTTATCTTTTTGTCTTAAGATATTTTTTCTTTTGAATTATCACAAGGAACAGCTTTTATTACAAAAATAAGTATATATGAATATGTAGTTCTTGTATGTTTGAAACGTATATGTATATGGAGATGAATGGCAGTGAATAGGTGCATAAGGTTAGGTTAGGTTAGGTAAGTGGGCTGATGAATGATGTTATGTCCATCACACTTAGATCAATGTAGATCCATTGTGATACCTTGGGGGTTTCGGGCCCAATAAGCATGGGACCTATGAAAAACCTATACATTTTCAAACCATTTCGAAGCGTTGATAAATCTGAGCAGGTTTGTAGCCGTTTGTTCAGATATTTCTTCTAAGTTCTGGAAGAAATGACTTCCTAGAACTTCGTTACTTAAGCGGCATAGTGCTGGGCAGTGACAGAGAAAATGCGGCCTGTCTTCATGCACATCTACATAAATGTCGCCACAACTTCTGCACAAGTCGTCCGTGCTGAGTTTCATTTTCTTTTTATGGTAACCCAGCATGTGAATAGGTGCATAAAGGTATCAAGTGGAAAAATAGAGAAAATATGAATATGGGAAGGAAATTTGATAGATTTACATTTTACTTGGACTCGAAATGTTTGATATTGCTTCATGATTTATTTTCCCTATTCTTTCATTTAATATTTTGAAGTTTTTTGTTTGTCTAAAGTAGTCAATGCAAGTCTGTACCTACTAATGCAATAAATTCGAAATTGAAAATAAAATAACTACCGAAATGTTTAAGACAGAATAAATAAAAAGAGGATAAATATGTACATTTTTAAAAACTTTTAAGGATTTTTTAAGCAGGAGAGGTTAAGTGGGGAGCGATATGAATAATATTTTATGAAACTATATTATGCCATTAAAAAAGGTTTCAAAATTATTTAAAAAACTTAAAATCCTTCTTCGACGTCTTTTTACTAAAAAAGTTGCTGACCTTTTTAAGATATTTCGGAAAACAAGTCACCAAAATATTTAAATAGATATCCCAAAAATGAAAAGTTAAAAAAAAAAGTCTAGCACTCTAGAGCCAAGTTTAAAGTCAAAATTCTAGTCGGATAACTTTGCTTTATTAAAGCATGTAGTCTTAATGCTTTAGGAATGTGCTAAGGTTGACTCCCTGAATGACAACTCTTCAAATAACACCAATTCCAAGTGCAGCGGACACTAGTGCCATATGGTGTACCACAGGGCAGCCATTTGACACCAATATTGTTCGTAAAATATTCAATAATTTGTGATTTCTTTGCGCAGGCGATCTGATACTCCCTGTCACATGATTGTGTATTGAAAATTAATACGTGTTGTATAAAGCCTAATTATTTGTCCAAGTATAGCAATTTCAAATGGTCTAGATACATTGCTATATATGTTTTTCAAAAATAAAGAACTCGTACATTTTTGTAAAAGTCGTAAAGTTTCCTATAAAATAAAAGCTTATTTTCTAAATAACCATTGTATAATAACATTTGGAGAAAATTTAACCATCTTTAATTTTTAAAATTAAAATTTTCTTACACAGTTCGCACAATCACGGACGGGTTTAATGATTTGTTCAAGAGTTAACCACGATTTCCAAGGATTAAATACAGTTAATACGCGAATCAAGAGTTAAGAAACGAGCTAAGCCATGGTTCAACGATTTAAGAATTTAGAAGTTGTATACGTTTGAAAGATTCCGTTTTGAGCGGTAATCAATACTTGAACTTAATAGAAACCATGTCGATTCTGCTCGCTGCCGACTCACCCACCATCAGGCAAAGTTTCATTCTACAAGGTGAGTAGTTGAGGAAAAGTGCTTACTAGGTGATCGCCAGCAGTCTTAGCTTTATCAATTTCTTGTCCTCTTTTAAAACGAGTCCTATTTTTTCGTTGCCGTTCCGAAAAAATTCTGTCTACAATGGTCATATTGTTGTACATTATCCTTACAAGCATGTTGTTAAGGCAGTGAACCTTCTTCTGGTGTGATAGATTTCAGTGAAATGTCTTTAATTTTGAAGAGGTAGGGATGGTTTAACCGTGTCGCGTTCGAAATCACCGCTACAAAATTTCCATGGACAAAATTCCCAAAATGTTAAATCCAACTAGCTATTATCCCCAAGACATATACATAATATACATGGACAAAATCTTCAAGGAAACAAATATTTTTTCCCAAATCTGACTTATGTATTCATAGTGCTTAGTGCTGTGTTGGTTTTTTTTTTTACAAATATTATAAATAATACAAATATCTCTAAAACAAAAAATATGCTCAAGTAGTGAATCGGGCTATAAAATCGAGCGCTTTAATTCCATGATTCACTACTTGAACATATTTCTTTTAGATATATTGGTTTGAGGATTTTGATGCTGCAGATTTTACTTTGGGAACGAGGATTATGTCTGGGGGAAACAGTCACCAAACCGCTTTTGCCGTAGTCCTCAATGTACTGTATGCTTCAACTTAAAAGAAAATTTTCCAATGTCAGCTCAAGCCTATCAAAGCTTAGAAGAAGCACATTTAAATTGTTATTTTTTCATTCAAAGCTTTCGGTTTTGATTTTGTTCTTGATACATTCCAATTACCCCTTTATTTCTTCTCCAAAAAGTATGCTTCAGGCTCCATTTTGTGTTTTTAAATTATACTTTGAAACTTTTAGTTCAAACGTCTTTATTTCCAACTTTCATTTGGCATTTTTGAGTCGATTTCAAATAGTTATCTCCAAAATAACAAAAACGCATTGCCAATTCATTTTACAAAGAGGAACTGCTCTCTCACTGCCAACATGACCTAGATTAATTTAGAACACAAATATTGATCCAAAGCCAAAAACCCGCATAAAATGCCAGCCAAAAAAGAAATGAAATAAAACTCAGTTTTCAGGAAGGAAAAAATTATTCAATTTATTCGCTAGGTTGATTTATATTTTTCCACAGTTTTTCATTTTTTATCTAACCATCTATTTCTATGAGTACGAGTATCTATGTCCAAAGGTGTGCACATTTTAATTAATTTTTTTCTCCAATTTTCTCATCCTCAGGTATTATACATATAAAACGGTTTTACGTTCAAAACCTTCCTACACATCTCCCCGAAAATAAAAAAAAAACCATTCAATGCGGCATCGACATCCAAGTGATTTGCATTAATTAGCTTCCATCCCTTATCTAGAGAATTATATTGTCTCGTCCATACCACCAGCACCAGCACCAGGTCTGATGATGATAATGAAGCTTTCGGAGGCCGTATATTGAAATCAGCACGACTCTGGGGACTTGTACACTTCACAGCAGTTGCCAGTCGATATTCAATTTTATCTGCGAATAGATTAGCCCGAACTAATCAACCCGCACTATATACCATCAGAATTCCTATCTCCTCCGCTCCGGTATAGAAAAGAAGAACACAACAGAAAAAGGTGGGGAAACTTATCAGTGGCCCCTCCGTCAATGTCATGAGTCGCCATGTGGACGTACATGATGGCAGCTGCCCGAGGAGATCGGGCAAATTCAATGATAGCCTCAAGGCGTCGCACTGAAAGTGAATCATCACCCAAGTATGGTTACAAGTAAGGTCCAAAATAATCCTAGACTTTGAGTATAATGTGTAATTTTATGTGTTTTTTTTTGTATAGTTTAACCCGTCCGCTATATCGGACAACCCGGCTAACTGGAACACATGCCAGTTCCGGAGTATGCAACCAATACCAACAATTTCCGACGTACGGCAACCAAATGTTCCACCACTCGAACTCGTATGCTTCGAATCACCATGTGACGTCACCGTCTGCATTCACTGCTGCTCCTCCATCAACAACGTCCTCCAGCCACAGTCACAACAGCCAGGACGAGGAGGATAGCAGTTTCTTTGGCCCAATGTCGAATGAGAACAACACCACAACCACCATCACAACCATCAACAACAACAACAACAACAACCATAACCACCACGCCATTCTAGGCGAACGAAATTCGATACCAAATCATATCTCGGCCGTCACTCGTTCGGAAAATGTGTCCTCGGCCATAGAACAAGGGCAAGCTGATAGAACGGCACCGGCACCCATATCTGGTCAGCATCAGCTGAGGTCGTCCAATCAACGAATCAGCACCACCAACAACGATGACGAGGAAGTAGATTACCTGGAAAGTGTGATGGAAAACGGCAAGAAAATGTCAAAGGTTAGTGTGATAAAGTTACTTTTTTTTTTGCAATGAGGGTTTCAGAGCATCCAAGACTTCCTGTCCCTGACAGAAGATTAATGCAGGAATCTTCAATTAACTCAACCAAGGACATTTTTGTTGTGAAATTTTATGCGTGCGTGTCGATGTTGAGAACGAGGTCTTACAACGACATTTGATATCCCAGCACTTTGCTATACGGTCTGGTATCCTGTTTCATGTCGATCTTATATTTTCCTGATGTAAGCCCTGAAAGGATGCCGAATTCCAATGCTTAGTTGTTGAAGGATATATTGGGTTTTATGAATTTCTAACAGGGAAGCATGTATATTCTTTTTTTTTTTTTTGCTGGAGAGTGGAGACAAATTTTTTGAATGTTTTGTTTAATTTAAATTAATTGTTCTGGAGCTTCTTTGAAGCAACTTAATTAGGTTATTTATAAGAGTCTTTGCTGAAGCTGGAGGCTTCCAGATTGGCCTATTGGCCTCTTGTGGGAGTATCTATTTTTTTTTTCTTTATTTTCGTATTATAATTAGATAAAGAGGCGTCGGTGTCGAAAAAATTTTTCCCACGGCAATGATGGTTTCCATTTCTAGTTCGTCTTTTCGTTTAAAAAACAACATTTTGCCTGTGGCTGAGGTGTTTCGAGGGTAATTTCAAGGTTTTTTTTTTTTTTACTTCGCAAAGCCTTTAAATTATTTCCACATTCGAACATCCAATTACTTCCACACATTTGACATTCATGTGTTTTATTTGTGAAATTGGCAGTAGTGGGAGGGAGTGTAGCAAGTGGCAGGAATGGTGTCTGGAAGAAGTGTGTTCGGTGGGTGGAACATTTTGCGCCTACACTACGAAGCTGTGAGGCTAAAGGCAGGGGATGGATGGGTGATGCTGAAATGAAACCGTAAAAAATTATTCTTTATGTTTTTTTTTTAAATGGCGCACTTAGGTGGGTTGTTTTATATTTTGTTCTTAAATTATTATTACATATTGTGTTTTCTGGGAAAAATGTTTTTGTATCTTTTCTGGGTTGTCTGTGAGCAGATCTTTAAAGATCTAGGAGTTGCTTAATATAAGCTACAAATATACACACGAAGCAAATATTTGCTGAAAAAATAGAAAAATATTTGTTCTAACGTGTGAGTGGGAAATATTTGATTTCATTTTTGTTTCAAAACATGACTTAAAGTGTTAAAAAGGGTTAAAAAATTAAGGCTTATTTCTGTCCTAATAGTTACTTTAAAATGGAATAAGTTAAAACCTACTGTAGTATTCACTGTTTGTATTAACAAAACATTGTCAACCGAAAACGTCATTATGTGGGGTGCTTATTTTGTGCTTATAGGGCGCTTTAATAAAAAAAAAATTTAGGGAACCCCGATTTTTTTTTTTACAAAGATTTCTTAAATTCAATATAATTGGAGTATTTTAGATTTAAAAAAATAATGCGTTGATTTCCAGAACTGTACACATCCGGTTAAGGATACAAATTGGGAAAATAATTTAACGAAATGGAGTTTGAAGATAGTTCGATGGGTGAGGATTGTTCGGGTGTATTCGAAAATTGTTGTCGATCACTATATTTGGCATGCCAATCATTCCCAAACATTTACGATGATATTCCAATCGAGTGAGTAGGGCGCACAGCTTAATAGTACCACATATTGGCTCTGTATCAACCTTGTCGATGCAAATACAGTAAAATCTCGAAAACATGAACGGTTCTAAAACATGAACAATTCGGAAAGATGAACGCTTTTTCCGTGTGACAATCTACTATAGAGCAGTTTAAAAAAAAAATCTAAATAAGTTTTTACTTCTCATCAACGACCTTTGTATGAATTTATGTTGTTTTAATTTTTTTTTTAAATAAAATGATTTGTTAACAAATAGATGCAATATTTGTATGTATAGCCTTATGTTCTTCCTAAACTAATGCTCGATGCTTGGAAAGATGAACAATTCGAAAAGATGAACAGGGTCTGTTTTATATCTGTTCATCTTTTCGAGATTCTACTGTAATGAGATTCCTTGCGTATACGTGAAGGAATCAGTACCTATAGGTATAGCCATCGGGGCCTTTCAAATCAAATGTATTTCAACGGATGCTACTCCGAAGTCTAGGTCATATGTTCTTGACAAAAAAGGATTATTTCCTCTTTTCGAACCGGATTTAAGTTTGGCTTCTTGATGTTGTCTTTTTATAAAATTGCCTCCATCGCATAGTTGTGGGACTTCGGACTTGCCTTGATACCACTTTTTCTCTATTTTTTGGCAAAGGGTTATAAGAATTTAATAAATTAAATTTATCAACTTTCCAACTCGAAATAATTCAGATCAGCAATATTCAGAGCAATTCCATTCCATTCCTGCATAATATCAACGCACACACAGGAATGGTTGAGAGTGTAAGTCACAGGCCCCACTTGGAGTTGTTGTGCCACCATTTTTTTTTTTTTTTTTTTTAAATATTTAGAGCACTGTGTACGATTTCAGTTGATTTTGTTGATTTAATGAAACTCGTTCGTTATTCCAATGAATTCAATGTTTTTTATTCACACGTAAATAAAATGCATGACTGGGTCGCACAAATTTACTCCTATGCTAGATATTTGCTAAGGGGCTATGTATTTTGAAAAAAAAAAAAATATTTAGAAAAAATTTTAGTTTTTTTAAGAGTTGAAAAAACTAGGTAGGTATGCAATAATATTTCATTGCTTATTATCTATCTAGGAAAAAAATATTGAAAATCTTTCGACCAGTTTTTTTTAAACTTTTCAAAAAAATATTTAAATTTTTTTTTTGATTACCTACATATACATACATATGTCATTATAAGAAAATGTTTAGTCTTCACCTGGTAAAATTATTTAAAAAAAATCAATCTACCCCGTTTTCAAAGTATTTCGAAAACTAATTTTTTTTTATAAAATTATTGAAATTAAAAAAAAAAAACAAGTTTTTGAACATTTTGAAATGGCTTCCTGCGTAAATTTTGTTATCGACATTAATTTACGAGAAAATAGTTTAAAAAAACCGGTTCTATGAGAGGTTCCGTTGTAAGACAAAATTCGAAAAAATCTATTTTTACTAAAAGATGCTGTCCTAAAAAAAGTAGGTATACTCTTAAAGTTTTATTAAAATCGTTAGAGCCGTTTTCGGGAAAATCAAACTTTTTGTGTATTGTATAGCAGGTACCGGTAGTTTTTGACCTAGAATCTAGGCAATTCCAAATAATTTCAAAGTACCAAGTTTGAAGCAAATCGGCCCATCCGTTAAGGCTGTAGAGGTGCGAAGAGACAGACGGACGGAATTTCCTGACCCAATTATTTGGTAATTTCATTGTGTGATTGTCATCGCAATTTTTTTTTCACGAAATTATAATTTGCTTAGGTATTGTAATGCATGGGTTGGGGTCAAAATCCAAAACCCAGAATCCCGAAAACCCAAAATCCCGAATGGGATCCCGAAATCTCGAAAAGTTATATACAATGAAATATTTGCCCAATTTTTTTAATTTTCAATTTCAATTTCGGAAAAATAATCCGAAGTGTAAAATTAAGAAGTAAAGGCGTACAAAATAATATGACTGTTTAGTTCCGTTAATATCTCTTTGAACATGATTTCAGGACGTTATTGTGCTTTCCCTTTCAGTAGCGTTGTGTTGTGATTGAATTAAGTGGGAAAAAAAACGTTGAATTAAAATCAATAGAATTATGTGTCTAAATATTTAAGTTATAATTTTATGATTACATTTTTATTTAAATGGTGTTTTATTTTATGTTTCATAGCTAGAGTGAATATTTCATTGAACAGACATTGGAATTTTGAAGAGTGTTTTTCTTTTTCTGTTTTATTTTCGGGATTCTGGTTTTCAGGATTGTGCCCGTCTCCAAAAATGTACCTAAAATCGCAAGTAAAAACTAGAAATTAATATTTAATGTAAAGCCTTGCAATTGCAGTTAACAACGTTTAAAATTTTGTTTTGAGGCACTTAAGCAAACAGAGATAATGACTTGCAGGAAATAATCGAAACATAAACTCTTAGTTAATCCTACAAACTTCAAGGGACTGTCCTTCTGATTTGTAGATATTCAACGCATGGCAAAATTTTGTTGGAAATACAAGGAATACATTTTTTCTTCCCTTAATATTATCAGTTCCTCGATGATTTTGTTAATAAGCTTTCTTTACCTACATCTTTTTTCATTCCATAGCCAAATCGAAGCCAACTGATGTTATATCCAACATAATGATGGTTGCAATTCGTGAGGTGGTAATCCAGGCGATTCCATCGTATACAAAAGTGTTTGACAGTTGACTCCTTCATCCTGGTTGATATAACTGTGTCTATATTGAACGAAAACAAGTTCCCGGGAATCAAATTTTAAATAGTCGCGTTTGAGATAATCGATATCTTTGCCTATAGCTTGTATCGACCGTTTAACCGAAAAAAAAACACGTCGAATGAGCTATTCCATTAGCTGGCAGACATCGCTAGGCAATGTGTCTAATCCGGTCAAGCGATTTCAAGCACGAAATAGTTTTAATCTTTAACTGCAATATAACGTGGAATAACATCAGGAAGAGTCTGACGAACAGCGGACAGTAAAATGATGGCTTTGCAAATATATTTTGATTGTCGTAAGAATCTTTTAAAATTCTGCCCAGTTTCTCAGGATCAATTTGCATTTCAGTGGAATAGTTGTCATTGCGCCGTTTTTGGCGATATTGTGCGTACAGTGTTCGTCACCTTTCAACATAGACATATGTACATAGTCGATGCTATTCCAGTTGGTCATGGAAATTGCAGGGTTAACATGCAACTTTTTCAACATTATTTTGAAAGGAGTTTTCAACCATACCAACTTAAAGCCTATCAGATTTATATTTTCTCTGGCAACTGTTTCCTTCTCTGAGAGTGATGCTCTTATACCAACATTTTCTCTGCTAAAATCAAATACAACAAGCAATGTTTCACCTTTCTTAAATTTCAAAATTAAGTAAAACTGACTTTCCTAGTTTTTCCGCATTAAAATGATCCAATGAGCATACTTTGTTGATATGAAAGGACATATTTAACAAAAGTGCTTTTGTGTACATACAGTGCCGTTCGAAAAATTTTGGTCAAACCCTTTATTACCCGTTTCCGGTGCAGTTCTTGGAATTTATGAGAGGTACGAGATTTGTTTGCACTAAGTAGCAAAATGTCGTTCAAAAAGTGCATAAAAGTCGATGTTATTATGAAGAAGAGGTGCATTCAGCTCGTGATAGCAGTCCGAAGCGAACCGAAGTGATTTTGTGAAAACAAAATGGGAAAAATAATTTCGAAGTGCAAAGCCAATATTTTGTGTTTGTCACGCCTTAATTTGACAACTCGTGAAAGATTAAATGTTGCTCAACAAATTGTAGCATGGAATTTGAAAATTTGATGCGATCGGGACTACCAGCAGGAAAAAGGGCTCATCAGGGAGGCCAAAAAAGACGACCCCAGCGGAAGATCGTTTTTTGTTGCTGAAAAACCGTCGGCATCGGTTGAAGACTTCAGTGGATCTTAAAAACGATCTTTGTCAAGCTACAAAAAAAGTTATTTCGTCAAGCGCAGTAAGGAAAAGGCTCGTTAAAGCTGGACTTAAGGCACTCAAACCAGTACTGAAGCCGGATTTTCCAATAAGAGTCAGAGGCATCTTAACTCGACTCAAGACATGTGGAACAACGTTATCTTCTCCAACGAATCAAAGTTTAAGCTGCATGTTGGAGATGGGAGGATTTTTGCGCGAAGAGAACCAAAGGAAAGACTAAGCTCTGAATGCATCTTACGGATGCCCCCCAAAACTGAAGGTGTGATGGTCTGGGGATGCTTCTCTGGAGATAAAAAAGGTAGAATGGTCTTTCTAGAATCGAAAGTCATTGCAGAAGTTTACCTACGGGTTCTGAAAAATGAATTTGAGCCCTCTGCGCTGGAGTTTTTGGTGACACTTGCAGATTCATTTTTCAACAGGACAATGCTCCTTGCCATACAGCCAAAATTGTAAGTATGAACTTGTTTTTTTTTTAACATAATAAGGTAGAACTTCTGTGACTAAAAATAATATTTGCTTTTTTTAGGTTAAAAAGTACTTCGCAGAAAATAATGTCGATGTATTAAGTTGGCCTCCCTACAGCCCAGATCTCAATCAAATATCTGGTCAATAATGAAACTCTAGGATCTAGGTTGCGAAGAAGCGTCCAGTGTCAATTGGAAACCTAAAAAATTTACTTATCCGGACGTGGAACACCACATGGAAAACCTATCTGAGTCAATGTCTCGCCGGTGTGCAGCTGTAATAAAGGCAAGAGGAGGTCCAACAAAGTACTAATAAGATAGAGAATGTTTCTGAGAAGCAATAAAAAAACAAAAAAACTGCCCAAATAAAGCATTTTTCTTTAATCCCTAAAAATGAGCCAGGTACTCAAAAAATCCATTTTTCGATCTAAAAACATTTTATTCCCGTGACCGCGTGTGAAAAATTATATTACTCTAAATGTATCATGAAACGATTGAAACCGCATAAGTAAATGAAACCTCATTAAAATATATTATGTAGTTATTGCAACAAGTTTGACAAAATTCGAAAAAAAAGTTTGACCAAAATTTTTCGAACGGCACTGTATGTATGTACAATGTGTATGCTCCCAAGCGGTAGCATAATATAATCATGGAAACTGCGAATATTACGTTTAGAACTCGGGATGCCATCATGGAGATGGACTAAATTAATTTAAATTTTCCTCATAAACTTGCAAAACTCACCGAAGCCTTTAAACGACAAAATTGTTTACAAAGTCTTGGAATAATAAATGTTCAACAGACTGAAAAAAACATTCGATCTTTCTCCTGCGGATGCTGATATGGTTGTGCGGATGCTGACGTAGACATTATGTGTTCTGCTTATGTAGAGTAGTTTTCCGAACGAATCAGCTTATTCTAGCACATATAGCCCACTCAGACATTGTCCAAAGTTATGTGATATACATACTCGTATTAGTATACATTAAAAACCATTTATGAGTTGAATCTATTGACATTTTGTATCTTATAGTTCGATTCAATGTTGAGAGGCAGGTCTAGTCCTTCTTGTATATGTAAACAAATGTACAGACATCAAATGATTGGTTTTTTTTAATCCTTTTGAAGTCCAACCTATGTGAACCACACAGATGGAGCATTAGAAATGCAGTGAAATGGAAAGGTTTGGAATTCTTGGCTCTCTTAAAAAATCATTTGGTAAAATAAAGGTTAAGTTGATGCTTCCGTTTCCAAGAAAATTCTCAATAATGATGCTTCTAGTGAACGTAACATCGTTTCTGCAGATTTTACTTTAAAGTTCGAACTATTTCTCTGCATTGTGAAAGTGTACTTCTATTGTTGGAGTAAGCTAGAACAAGATATTAAATGCAAAAAGCTTTTTCCTCAGTGAATCAACTCCTTGATTGTTCCTCATCAATTTATTCCTTAAAATAATCTGTAATTTGATATTCACCTTCCAAAATTTTTTAAAATATTCATAATTACGATAAAAAAAAAGGTCCTTTATTGCTGTCATTTCTTGTCTCGGCCCTCTCATATTTCATGGACGAAAAATATCCTTTGAAATGTCTCCCAGACAAGCTGTTTTAATTTGACAAACTCATTTTTGATGCAAATTTTTCGTATCCTTAATTTTACTCTACAAAACAATCCAGGACTAAAGATGAGTGCGGCTTTACTACAAAAAAAAATATAGGACTTTGCTTTCCCTACAATTTGTCGTCTTCTTTGAACATTCCTTAATTGCTCACTTTGGGGAAAATTAATGATTATTTCTTTTAAATTGAAATTTGTCCAACCTGACTCCTGAATCTCTCTGTTGGAAGTCAAAAATTAAATTACTATAGCATAAATAGTCCTTTGTTTAAATTAAAAACTTGGAGTAAAAACTTTTGCAATTTCTCACCTTTGCCACAAAAAAAAAAAAAAAAAAGTGAACAAAAAAATTTCTTTATTTATACGAGCACTTGAGTAGGTACTTCATTCAGTGAGGTATCTCGTTTGTAAAGGTCATTTAACTTCAAGTTTTTGAAATACATAAATAATCATAAAATCATGCCACGGACACGGACAACATCCTTTGGAATGCTTTTTGCAAAAGTCTCAGCTGTGCCAAACACGGAGGACGAAGAATTTGTAATGAAGCGAAAAATTAATTCCACTAAAATGAACCCCGCTGGCGCTGGGTGTGTTGTATAGTGTTTGGTCTGTGTAGGTCCCACGTCCGGCGTCATCAGTCGTCGTCGCCGTTTTATACACTTCCACTCTCTTTCAAAAGAAAATTAAGCGTTCACTTGGGTCAAGAAAGGGGAAACTCATTCCATTTGGTTGACTCCACTGCCTCGCCATCACCATAATGTTGATGTTGTTCTTCGAATCCGTTCTACCATTTCACGACGATTTAATTTCGCTTAAGGCAGGCGAGTGATTATTTATTTTTGTTCGGGAGGTTTATTATCCTTTATATTTAGATGGAAACGAAGTAACAAGTAAGGTTCTGTGTTTTGCTCGACCAACATCATGACAGTAGGATTTAAGTGAGATATAAAAAAAAAAGATGAATAATATTTACGATACGGATAGTCAATGTTGATGAGTTTGCTGATGAGTTGAAATCCTTGCAAACGTGAATATAATGGATTCAATGCAAAAAGGATGTGAATTTTTTTTTTGGTTGGGTTGATTTTGGGTCATGCACAAGTATCAGGGAATCTGTAATATAGTTTCTTAAATGTGTGCCTGACATATAATCAATTAAGGATTTCAATCGAAATAGATCCTTGGGAAGTATGTAACTATTGATTGAAGGCACTACATGACGACCTAAAAGTTTGATAACATGTACTATGGATGGTTTATTCTACGTGTGTTAAGGTTTTAGATTGTTGTTCAAAGGGAAATAGAAGTTTGATTGCTTTTTGATAAAGGGTTAACCTCTAGATGGCCGTAAAACTCAATTCGCTAGTAACAAAGTTATTCCGATAGGAAAGGTTATTACTTTGGTGAATGGAATCGATGAACATTTTTAATTGCCTTTACTACCCACACTGTGGATATGTTTTGGATGTTTTGATGAATGGTTAGTTTTGAAAAAATAGTTAATAAAAGCATTTGGCAGAATGAAATAAACACAACCAATTTGATTCAACTATCTCTTGAATTCTCGAGGCAAAAACAGTTGAGTTGAGTTGAAAATCAACCGGTTTTTGGTATTTTTGTCCAACTGCAGCTAGATTTAAGTAACGTTACTTGGGAAGCTATTTCTGAACGCCCTTTGCATACTTTCGAAAAAGAATCAATACTTAGCTCCCCGTCCACCAAAATCAATCAAAGGGCAAGCTAACTGGTGGAATATGGTCGTCGGGGGTTACCACACCTTAAAACCGGACAATCCCTCTGACAGATCTGACCATAAATAATCAGCACCCAGACATGATGGTATAAATATTGAAAGTCTGGTGTCTTGACCATCTAGACTCTAGAACAGATTGATCGCTAATTTCAATCACCCATCACTAACAAGCAACAATACCTCCGCTCTTTATCAATCAATTCAATTGTTCATAGAGTCACAGTAATTGAAGTTTTTCTCGTGGAAGCTTTAATTGCATGAATTCTAAAAGATTTCTCTGATGAATCAAATATACTACTCAAAACAAAATAGGACCCATGCAGGCTCGTCCAAGATTTAATTCTAATTTGAACGGCTCGCTGTGATGCCATCTTCCCATAGGATGACATTTAAAAGTCCATATTGTGTATTTTTGAACTATATAAGAAACCGTGTAGGCAAAGTTGTTTAATTAATTGTAAATTTAGAAAACCCTCCATTTTTTAGCAATACAATGCATAGACATCAGATATCAGACAAAAATGTATGATCTAAGAATATTGCTACAAAAAAGCTTAAACTTTTAAAGTTAACAAAATGATAGAACCCACATCTTCTGCCAAACAAATCTCTGGAAAATAGTTTTTTTAAAACATGCATCGAAGATTTGTCAATAAGGATCAATTGTGGATTCAAGGGAAGGAGTTTATCCCTGGACAATCCATTTCGTCTACAATGACAAAAGTGTTGGGTAAGCACCATCATTAGCATGCAGATCTTAGCACCATATTATTTACTTCTTTCAAAATTAAAACTTTCTCAATTTTGAAAACAAAACCGATATCTTCGTGACACAATAAAACAATCGTGCGTTTAATCTCACACTTAGTACTGGTGCTTTTTTTAAATGCATCGTGGCTAGGGTTCGTACTTTACTCCTATGGAAGTAGATCTACTTCAATGTTGATGAAAAAAAATATCCACTTCCTTACTTCGCTTTTTCAAGATCTGCTTCTATTTTTGTTTTATCCTCCACCAAATAATAGGAAGACAGCACTGATACACTATTTTAGTAAGAGACAGTACTGCCACTGCCTGTTTACATAAAACTCTGAATATTTTTGATGAAGTGATTTGCCTAAATTTTGGAATTCCTTAAGGACAGCAACAAATAATGTGGAAGAACTTAATATGTTCAAAAATTTGTCCGAATATATGTTGACCTTGCTGTCTTAACAGCGCAGCAGCGATGAGGAAGTTTTCGGAAATGAATTAAAAAAAAAATATATTCAAAGACCGCTCTTGTGTTGAACGTTAATGTTTTCACGATCGCTTTTAAATAATAGTAGAGAAATTTATGACCGACCTTTCGAGCGCATACAATTTTGAAAACAGTACAAACTTCTTAACGGGCAATTCAGTTTAAAAACAAGTTAAACTAAAGTTTTTTTTTAATTTTTTTTTGAAAGTCTGAATATTATAAATGTAATATTAATTAATTTATTTTTTATTTAAAATTAATATTAAGAAACATTTTTTTGAAAGTGTGAGATTTTTTTTTATTTTCAAATCTTCTTCTGATATTTTGGATCTACTTTGCTTTTTAAAAATGTGATTCTTAAATTATAATACGAAGTTAGAACCCTGACGGTTTCTAAGGGTAAGAGAGAACGTAGGTCACTGTTTTGTGTTCTCTTCCTATACTGCAAGTACTTACCTCAACCAGCACCCAAGTAATGCCAGACTCTTAGCCTATAATTTCCCACGATGATAACCGAAAATCCCCTTTTTACCCACGCGCTGTTGAAAAAAATCCCTCACGTTTTCCCACAAGAAAATGTATATAAAAACACAAAAAATATACAAAAAATTGACTTAATTTTATAAAAACTAAATAAAATAACGAACCAAAAACAAAAAAAAATATGTTTACAAACATAAAGGTACAAAGTAGTTTTTGAAATTAAATCACAAAAAAATCTGTTAATGTAGGTTCATTAGGAGCCAGTTATAGCTATCAGAAAAACCAAATCGATAAGTTGGAACAGCATAAAAAGTGGATAAGCATTTATAGCAATCAGAAAAAAGATGTCTGAAAAATTATCTCTTTGACATTTCACGAAACAAACGCTTATCTGCACGTAGCAGTGTGTTTATTTTCGGTTTTGTCGAATGGAGCAACAAAGTTGCATCAGTGAGAGTGAGCCTGAAAAGGAATTTCAGACCATTTATGGCGCAAAGCAATTTACACAAATTATTGTCACACTGCGTTGCTATCACCAATTTTCTAATTGAATTAAGGTGCCTTTACATGGAGCTGCAAGCCCTGATCTGCAAAAAAAAAGAGGATGCAAAATCAATAAATCATATTTGTGTGATAGAGAGGGAAGGCAAAATGCAGACGTCTTCATGGATGCAGATTATAGGAAAATTATAGATGTAGCTTGAAAATTATAGTGAAGACGAACATGTTTATCTTCATCGTCTGAACTATGATTGTTGTTGCTGCATTTTCGTCTGCATTTGCAGCTCCATGTAAAGCCACCTTTTTACACGAAAAAAAAATTCTGGCAGAATTGCAAAACATACACAAAAGTTTTTTTGACAGATATTCTTCTAGGGAAACAGAAAAAAATTGGATGACAATCAGCTGGGGCAAATCATGGAATTCCCTCAGAAAAATAAATATATGTATTGTTAATTTTTTAAAAAAATTATTAGTTCAAATGCAATTTTTATCAAAAAAAATCTTAGTCATTTGTGTTTTAAATCGAATCATAACATACAAAAATTTAAATGTTTCGGTTTGCTTTTTCTGACCGCTATAACTGGCCCCTTAATTGCATAAAGAATAAATATTAATGATAAAACTCAAATGACACAAAATTTGATTTGATTTGACATTTGAAGTTCCCTTTGCGTTCAGATTTAGAAAAGTAAAAGTGAGCGCATTCAGTCATAGAATCTAGATGAATTCGCTTAAAGTTTTGATTTTGTTTGTGAATAAAAATTTATTAAATAGTCTTTAGAATCAAAATATCCCTTTTTTTCTTTTTTTTCGCTCTTTTGCTCTTTAAGCTATTTTTTAGACTTGAAATACCCACGAAACGGGTAATTACCCACGATCAGGCATCACTGCGACCCAATATCAATTTCATTGAAACTTGTCTCTTCATTTTTGTTACTATATATACATGTAGTTTTATTTGTTTTTATTTAATTTAAATATGATTTTTAGTTCACAATGGAGATAGAAAGTTATAGTGGCTTTAATGTTGAAAAACCAAAAAAAAGTTCCTGGTCGCAAGACAAGAATACAAAAACATCCAACATTCACTAAAGTTAGTTTTGCTCCAATGGATGATCCCTTTAAAAGCTGTCTCAAAATCAGAAATAGCGACTAGCCAGGCGTATTGGCAAAAAAGAAGAAATCGAGAAGAAACAGCAGCAAAAAAAAAACTACAACCCAAGAAGCAGCAACATTATGACAGTGATAGTGATGTTGAGGATAACTCAGATGAATCGGCAACAGGCAGTTCGGGTGAAGAAGAAGCAACACCTATCAAAGGCTTCACAGATAAGACCAAATCCCTGTTGAGCCCCCAATTTTGTAGTTTTATTTGTTTTCAATTAGTTTAAATATAATTTGTAATTCACGATGGTGATAGAAAGTGATGGTGACTTTGACGTCAATTTTGAAAGTCCTTTTCGGAGATCTCGCCTTCTCCTTCAATTGTAACAGTTGGTGTCGTGATGAAAAAAAAGAGTCGCCCATGTTTTCGCAGAAATTATACCAGTATCTTGGCATTGCCATGCTGGAATGATTTGGTTGCACTCATCAGTAGAACCAGACGCATAGTATTATACTTGTTTCATTTCCTTGTTTAGGTCCTCGAAATTACTGCCTGCAAAAAAAAATACCTTCTTTCGTTTGGCAAGTAATAATCAAGAATCGGTCAATGATTATTATTAATTCTTTTATAGCTTTGATTCCATTTAAAAAATGAGAGTTATAATGAAAATCAATTCGGATTTCGCGGGGGCATCCAATTTTTATTTTTGGTCCTTTATATCCTGGGGGTTTATTTCGCGGAGCCAAAGCCCTTGAATTGTCTTTATCGGGATAGCCGTTTTGACATCTTTCTCGGAGCAAGTTATAAAAGATTACACCTGCTCCTAGTGAATAAGTCATTAAGGCTTATCAGCAATTTTTTTTTTTTTTTAAACAAGAACCAATTTCATTAATCATGTATTGAGTGAGTCCAAGGTTGTATAAAAAAGCAACTCCAAATTAATTTGTGTATCATGATAGATTTGAACTTGTTTCCATTAATGCGATCCTTTTTCTGTAAATCCCGACAAGTCTTAAAGTCCTTTTTAATAAATAAAATATTCACTTAGCCATTTAAATTTCACATGACCTTCTTTGTTGTTCTAGTAACAAAATGAAAAGTAACTTTCCAACCAAATCCTCTATACCTAGTCATGAAATTCAATCTAGTGTATCTAGATACTCGTGCTTCAGAATTTCTTTCAGATTTTTTTTCCGTAAAAAAATATGCAGATAGTATATCCCAATAAAATGAATAAATAAATCTTGTTAACATCATATTCTCATTAAACGTTTGAAAATGTATTATTCTTCTTCTTTTTTTTCATTCCAAGATATCGCATTTATCTCGATTTAGTTCTTTTCTTCGGGAAGAAAAAGGAATAGAAAGCAAATGAAAAAAAATATAAATCTTTTTCGCTTCTAGGTATCCACGCCTCTCAATCCGGATTAGATATATTGACGTTGTAAAAATAAGTTCAAACCTAAGGGAATCCTTGGAAAAGGGACAAGTTCAACCATATAAATGGGGGTATGGGTTCTTGTTCTTGGGTCAGGATCAGAGAGACTGGGAGGAGAAAGAAGGAATAAGATTTACTTCTTCCTTCTTATACTTCTCGCTCGATTTGGTTTTTTTTTTTTTATTGCAAAAAGCGATATATTTTACCTTGAATACATTTTTTATGGATAACCGTTTTGTTCACACTGAATCTGAATCTGAATCCAATGAAGATGAGAAGGAGAACGAGAAGATGGAGGAGATATTGAAGTGGGAACGAAAACGCCTCTGGGCCTTCAGTTGACTTGAGTTGGAGGATTTTTTTTTTAAATAATAAAGAAATTGAAAAAAGGACAAGTGGGTAGAAAAAATAATTGAAATCGTGGTTGGATCCAATTTGTTCTTATTCAATCGGGTAGTAAGAAACCACACCAGCAGGTTATAGTGAAATAAATAGTAGCTATGACATCCGAAGTTACATTTTACCAGTCTACCTCAGTGAATTGTATAAAAATGAACCTACTTTGTCTAGGATTTTTGTGTGTTTTTGTTTACTTATCTTCAAATTGATCTCTGGAATCCGATGATTTATGGATAAATTCAGTTTCTCTTATCAAACATTCACAGGATTACAAGTGAGTTACACATCCCTGAATTTATTCAAGTTGAACCTCAAACTTTGTGTGTTTTTTTTTGAGGTGTTATTTCTTGGACCTTAGTCTTTTATTAAAAAAACTATACAGGGTGATTCACCAGCGTTGTGCCAAAAAGCTAGAGCGTGTAGGTTAAGTTGAGACAAGAAAAAAATCGTATAGGAGGGGGGCTCTATTCCCCTCCGTTTAGCCGGGAGGGGCAATTTTCTGAAAAATTGACTTATTTTGTAAAAAAAAATATTTAAAATCAACGGGTTCGTTTACAACACCGTGTTATACCTTTTTGGAAAGCCAAAAACTTCTCCTTTTATTTTGTTTTTAAATTAAATTGTTTTAACGAATAGTTAAAAAAATATAAATTTTCAAACTCAAAATTTTGAAAAAAAATTTGAAAAAATTATTTTAAAACTAATTTTTTTCAAAATTTTAAGTAATTAAGTATAATTTTTGTTCTCAGAATTCAACGCTTCCATTAATCTTTAATCCAAAACTGAAAACCGTATGGCTCTACGACTTTTTCTTGCCAAGGTATTCAAAAATAACCGAACCTACTTCTTCACAAAAACAAGAAAACCTAGCCTTACGGGATGGCACAAGTGACCATTTAGCCAATTTTTTCGTGTTTTTGTGAAGAAGTAGGTTCGGTTATTTTTGAATACCTTGGCAACAAAAAGTCGTAGAGCCATACGGTTTTCAGTGTTGGATTAAAGATTAATGGAAGCGTTGAATTCTGAGAACAAAAATTATACTTAATTACGTAAAATTTTGAAAAAAATTAGTTTTAAAATTATTTTTTCAAATTTTTTTTCAAAATTTTGAGTTTAAAAATTTATATTTTGTAAACTATTCGTTAAAACAATTTAATTTAAAAACAAAATAAAAGGAGAAGTTTTTGGCTTTCCAAAAAGGTATAACACGGTGTTGTAAACGAACCCGTTGATTTTAAATATTTTTTTTACAAAATAAGTCAATTTTTCAGAAAATTGCCCCTCCCGGCTAAACGGAGGGGAATAGACCCCCCCTCTCATACGATTTTTTTCTTGTCTCAACTTAACCTACACGCTCTAGCTTTTTGGCACAACGCTGGTGAATCACCCTGTATATATATTATATAAAACTTTGTTCACCTTGTAAGCAAATTAAGAAGGTCAACCTGTCATAAATTAGTAAGTAAAGGACGATGTTTTCTTAAATGAGTTTCGCCTTAGTAGATAGGGTAGGGTGGATTATGTCTTTAATCTACACTTTTAGAATTTTGTATCGAAATACGCCCACAACAAGTATTTCGGGCAATAACCCACTCGATCTTCCACTGCAAAGAGGTGGTAGTGTTATTGCCTTTGCAAAGAAGGGAAAAATCACACTCCGGATTACTCAAAATTTACAAACAGGAATTGTTGTGTAGAAAATTCTTGACATTATCCTTTCCAGGTGAAATTAACATTTAATAAGCTAAAATTAAGACAAAAGAAAATGTTTGCACTTGTGTGTGAGAAGCAGCTGGCGTCGTCGTCGCTGGATAAAGATATCATATCATGCCACTCTTGCGTTTGCACTGATCAGCTGTGGTGCCAAATTTAACGATTTTCGGATAACTATGTCAACAGTATAGTGGGACTGGCGAAACAACTGCCTGCAAATAGCTACTCTTCAAAAAGTATTTTTCTTGTTAAAGAATCATTCCCAGAAGACTATTGTAAGCTTCAAGGCGCTTCTCTTAGTCAAATTGAGAGTGTTACGAAACAAAACAAAGTTCTTGAAAGATGTCTTAGTCTTCCATAGGACCAGTTTTTGTTTTTTCAAATCAGATCTTCTCGTTCACCACTTGACGGATTTCAATGAAATTCTTAATGTAGAAGCCCTTTTATAATAGAAATATAATAATTATTCTTAAATAAGAAAAATATGAGTTTTATTGAATTTTTTAAAATAAATTTCGAAAAGTTTAAACAAAAAAAAAATGGTCGAAGGATTTTGAATTTTTTTTTTCATAAAAGAAATCACGCAGCTTAGTTCATTTTTCAAAAAACCTTTTAACTCTTGATTTTTTAAATGCAAACAAAATTTCATATTTTTGTTCGCTGATTATAGGTACTTTTTTTAAAATCTCAATCCACAAACCACTGTCACACACTTAGAGCAAGTTCGTGTCGTGCACTTTTTTTTCATTTCACAAGAGTAAGCCCATTCTCACCTCCTGTGCAATGAGAAGTGAATTCAATCCATAGTCTTTTTAACGAAATATTTTTAGTTTTGCAATGTACGCCGATGACCCAAAACATCTTTATTCAGAAAAGAGCTCTGAACAGAGTTCTAATATATATGTATCTAGCTGGCTCCGAACGTCCTCTGAACCCATTGTATTCTGAGCGTTCTGAACTATTCATGAAACGAATAAAATATCCCGTATTGATTTACTTTTCTCACAACAACATTTAAATTACCTCCGTCGGCCATTTTAATTCTTTTTTATTATTTCCTCCTTCTTCTTTTCGATTAAATTGGTTTGGAAGCGTCTCACCTTTGACGTTTATATTTTTGTTCAAGCTTTTAGCTCAGTCTGCACTATGTATTTATTTGAAGCTCGCGTAGAGCTCACTCTGAACACACTTTTAAATAGAAAAGAAATACGAATTCTGTGGTATGAAGTCTCAGAAAAATAAATGCAGTTCTAAATGGAACTACACAAGAAATGAAGTCACTTGCGCCAGTGATTTCATGCATGGGTTATAGGCCAGCTTTCTTTTGTTTAGTTTTGTTCATGTCAAAACACCAGAAAGAGCGCTTGACGCATCTATAAAAGGCTAAAGAAAATCGTGTCAAAACTGAACGAAGTGTTCTATTACGTTTATCGAACTGAACGTAAGCACCTGTCAAAAAAATTACATCTACATATTTTATTCATTTAAAATCAGATGTCGACCTTTTTTCGTAAAATGCGGAGGCAATTGTAGCTAAGCGTTGAAATCATTTTATATCTGGAAGCCATTCACTGGTGAGACTAGAATATGCATTAAAGGTGAGAATAATGCCAGTGAAATAACTGACAGATAGATGGTGGCACTGATTTAAGGAAATATTTCTTCCCTTGTTTTCCAAGTTGATCTATAAATTGTTAATTTTCCTGTAATTTTTCCTACTTCATATTCAATTTATACTATTTTTATATTTTATTAGAATTTAAATATTCCTTATTTTATACAAAAGCAGGTAAATTTAAAATCTTGCTATATAAAAAATTAATAAAACAGCCAACCAACCACTAGTAAGTTTTTTTACTTGCACACTTTTACCTTTTAAAATGCATAAAAAAGTGAAAAGTTCTTTTTTGCCATCATTGTGCAAAGTGGCAAAAAGTGATTTGTGGGAAAGTGAATACAGTTTGTGGTTTATTTCTTCCTTTTAGTTTCTCTCGAGATTTATCAGACCAGAAAATATGTATATGTTCTTTTTTTTCGCAGGAACTACTTAGTTTATGGTTAGAGAAAATTATTTGTTCAGAGGGAGCATTCTGTGAAAAGATTTAACTATAGTGAGTTGAGCGTTTTATTTTGAATGGAGCTGTTTTTAAATTGCTTGAATATCATAAAGAATAACATTTCATTATTTTTTTTTAATTCAGAAAAAAGGATTAGACCTTACTACAGCATAATTCGTGTTTTGGTTAACTCATCATTTTAAGAGATTTTAATTCGTATAATGAAATTAAGACAACACTCTTCTTGTCAAGACAGTGGGTCATTTTCATGCGAAATCTTAAAAAAATATAGGCTAAGACATCATAGCCGGAGAGCTTGCTAAGGAAAATAGTATACATTACTTACAATTTATAGAGTGTAGAAATCCCTCTAGTTAGTCTGCCATACTATCATTGTTCATTGATCCGGTCACCAGGCACCTGGTTAGCGGTGGGTGTGAGAGTGGTAGGTAGGCCAACAAAGGTAAACAAATGGGGTTTTTGCTTATATTGACTTATATTTCAAAAACAGTGAGCTTTAGGCAAAAAACATGTTTAACAAATTTATAGCTTAGTAAATTTCAAATAAAATTGCTTACAAAAGTTTTTGCATACCATTTACCATTTAGAAGTAATGTCACTTGAAAATTTTATGTATTTCCCGAAAGTATGCAATGTTTTTAGGTGCTTTACTGCCAAATTATTTGCCAAACAATTTAAAGAGATTAAGGTGTAGATTTGGTGTCGAATTGTTATGTATTTAATTCAAATATAACATTGCCAGGAGTTTTGGTTGGGGAAAAGTGGTACCGTTGCATACTTTCAGGATCCACATACAATTTTGAAGTAATACCTACAACTTCTAAATGGTAAATGCTATGCGAAAACTTTCTTCCGCAATTTTATTTGAAATTTACTAAGCTATAAGTTTGTATAACTTTTTTGTCTAAAGCTCACTGTTTTTGAAATACTCGTATAAGTTAATATAAGCAAAAACCAATTGTTTTTAACTTTGTTGGCCGGTGACCGGATCAATGAATAATGATAGTATGACAGATTAACTAGAGGGATTTCGTTGCTCTATTAATTGCATACTTTTTTACTTAGCTAGCTCTTAGACTATCATTCTAAGAGTATTTCAAAATTGAATTTGATCTTTAATTTTGTCTCAGCCGAAGAAAGCTGGCATTTATTGCTTTGATTTTATTTTTCAATTTTACCAAAAAATGTTGCATTTCTTAGGAGAATATTTGTAGAAGTATAAATCAATGTTCGCTTATTATATAGAGTGCGTTGCTACGGATTTCAGTGTTCTTTCTGGGATAAAATGTGCTTAATAATACATTTAAACCTTCCACAAAAAAATATCGTAATGATGGTCAAAACCCTTTCAAAATCTGCTGCGTGGGTCTAAAGGAGTTAGCGGACAAATAATACTCATCGTGGCGGCTGATTTTAATAATAATATAATAATAATAATTTCAACTGTATGTTTTATTACTAATATAATATGCTAGCTGTTTTTTTTATAATTGTCGTGAACTCAAGCAGTTATCAATACCAATATCATGAATGATCGTTCTAGGAGACGCAATTGATTAACAGGAGCACCTGCTTGGTTATGATTGCCAAATGTACGCCTAATAGATTATCTCCAGATCTTATGGGAAAATCATTTAGTGCATCGTCTAAAGAAATCTAAAAATTTTGAAACTGCGTTAAATACATATATGCTCAATCTACAGGAGATGGTTTGGTACACATTTATGTACCTAGGTGTCGTTGCTGTTCATAAACCAAAGAATAGGGTTGTGTAGTTCTAGCAAATATTAAAAGCTGAGATAACTGTCGCTAGCATTTTATTGGATTAGACAAGAGATTATTGCTAAGCACGAGGAAAAGAAAAGGAGAGCAATCAGAGCCTTGGGGTGCCAAAGCATTTGTATATTTTGGGTTTCAAATTGAAAACCGTCCGAAACAAGGTGATTGGAACTGTCCGATATCTTTTTTTTCTATCAAAGAAGGGGTTCGTTAAAAGAAAAAGCAGAAATTTTTTTGCAATATTAAACGCTGTTTAAATGTCAAGAGCAATAAGTAATATCGCTCTCTCCAAAACGATAAAGATTAGTTCCACAGTTCGGTGTAATCTGAACTGTCAAAATTTTACAACAAATCGTAAATTTTCCTACACGAATTGGTGTTGTAATTATTTTTTCTTGCAACTGTCAACTGCAAGGACAGTTTGAATAGAACAATTTTAAGGGGCCGTTATGAAATACGTTTTATAAACTTCCCAATTTTATTACGTCGTAAGGTTTAGCATGTTGTTACTACGAGTATACTAAAACTTGTTTGAGTTTGATATTAATTTCTTGTCATGATTCAAAGAATATTTAATTTTATAAATTGTTTTAATCAAAAAACACTATTGCAAGAATAAATAAAGCTATACATAAATGAGTGTGTGATGAGGTGAATGTGAATGTGTGGGAGATAAGCAAATGAAGGCAATCTGTCAGTCCCATTTAATATGCCAACTCAATTTATCTTCCAAATGTAGATACCCTGCATAGCAGACAGACTTTTTATACATAGGCACCATCGAAGACATCAAGATATAAGTTTCATGAGGTTTTTCATTATATTTTACAACTTAAATTAATTTCAAAACAGAGTTTGTTCACATTTCAAATCTCTGTCGACCTATCTTCCTATCCGCGCGTTATATCGTTGCGTTGTGCCTTCAAAATCTACAAAATTAAATCACCTAACATTATCGTTGTTGAAATCTCTCTTCCTAAGGGATGTTCTAAAATAAAACGTTTACCTTTGGCAAACGGGGGAAAAGGCATGTTGTTTGGAAAGCCTTCTATCTCCTTGTCATCTAAATCTCTTAACCACAAGTCTTTAACCAGAATCCACCGCACATCAACTAACTATGCGAGGATACTAAGCCACGACCTTTTTTATATTCTAGACTCGATTAACTCAAAAATTTAGGGAAAATATTCAAGGATGAGGATGAGATTGAGGAAGGTTTTCAGAAAATTAGATTATCCGCTTATTGGTCGGAAGGGGATTAGTTTTTTGGCGAAAATTTCCATTTAAAAGACGAAACATATTAACTATTCATAAGGACTAAGGATGTTTATACTATTGATCGGAGCGAAGAAAATGGTTTGGGGGAACATGCCAATATTTGGGTAGTTTTGATGTTCTACAGGGTGATTCAGACTAGTTTTTAATATTTGCTTTGAAAGTTTGACAAAGATCCTGATTGGTCCTGGCTTATGTTTTACAGGAATTTTCCTCTCTTCAGAAATGGAAAATCGTTTATAACTAGAAACACCCTTCGTGGTGAATTATTTTCTGCGTTCGTCTATCCAAGTGTCCTTGGAATGCGTAGAAAAATTCTATTAAAATTCTTATCAAGGGTGATTGGTTGTTTGAAGAAGAACTTTTTTCCAATGCCATCATACCTGGCGTACAGGACAAAGCCAGAAATGGTGTTATTGACCTTTATCTGAGCTCAAATTACAAAGTTCAAAGAAATTTTCCTTTCACGCCCGTCGCGCCGCCGCCGGACAAAAATGCGGAAGAAGACATAATAGATGGAATACGTATCATTGTAGATACTGCAGTATTCCTATTTCATGTGTATCTATACGCATTCATGGTCATTTCGCGCGTGACTTCGACGCCAGAGAACTCTTTTTGTATATACCCGCAAAAAAATGTAGATTGACTTTTTTCGCCACCCAGTTCATTCCCATATCCCATATTGGGAAGACAGAGGTTAAGGTCAGCTAACAAAGTTGGCACAAGTTATAAGGAATTTGTAATGGGATCACGGAGTGGTTTTTTTTTTGTATGGTAGTAGTGGAAATGTTTATATTTTATATGTGCTTGTATAGTTGTCGCAGTAGAGAGTGCTTCATCATAGATTGGAATGTTGGGTCTTTGTTTTTGTCCAATGACAGGATGATGGTGTAAATAACCAAAAAGTGTGAGGGAGTTGAAAGTTTTCAGGTGCAGGTGGCAATGGCAATGGGAATGGCAATCGTTTGGAAAGGGAAGAAAGCAAAGGACGAAAGTTTTGCCTTTATATTTTAAATTAAAGTGAAATAAAATTGGATAGGTAGTAGGCCAAGCGACAGGCAAAGACGAGTATCTAAAGTTGGAATTCAAAGCATGCCTGTATATTTGTATATTTTAAGTAAAGAAGTCAGATTTTGAAAGGATTTTCGTTGTTGTCATTTTTAGAAAAGAAGCATAGGTACGCACGTGGGTTAGTTTTACATAATTATTTTTAAGTTTGAATTAACTTTTGTTACTTGGCGATGGTGATCTACATAAGTAAGAATAATTTTAAACTTAAATTTTGCCACAGTTTTAAATATTGAAATGTGTGGGTGTGAATTTAAAAATCCAAATTCTTTGTTTTTTAAGGAGATTGCCTTTGTTTGAAGTTATAATTCCCCTTTCTAGTTTTTTTGACTGTAGTAAAAGGCAAGCATTGATGGTTTGATTCAACAACAAAAAAAAGAGGGATTTTAATTAAACATGAAATTACGGTGAGAAAAAAAAGCCCCAAAGAGTGATTTTTGATGTGAAACATCTATTGGCGCACCTAGGCAGTAAATCGATCGTAAGTGTAACAAAAAAATGTCACGACCATACAATTTTTCAAAGTGGAAAGTGTTGGGTGGTTGGTGGTTGTAGGTTGGGTGGTCGCTGGTGATGCTGGGGCGGTAGTGGTGGAGAGGGTAGGGTGATAGTGGAGTAGGGTTATGGGGAGGGGGGGGGGATGGTGAAACATTGTGGATGATCGGTTGGTGGTTGTAGGATGTAGGTGGGCTGGATGGTTGGTGAGAGTTGTAGAAAGAATTTTAAAAAATGGTAGATAGTTGGTTGGAGGGAAAAATTGAAAAAAATGGTATGTGGTTGGTGGTAGGTGGGGTGGGTGGTACTGGTGGGTGGTTGATGTGAGGGTGGGGTGTGGGGAAGTTGGTGAAGAAAAAAATGACGAAAATGGTGGGTGGGTGGTTGTAGGTGGGGTGGGTGGTTACTGGTGGGGTTTTGGTTTGGTGTCGGGGGGAATTGACAAAAATGGTGGGTGGTTGGCTGTTGGTTCTAGGTGGAGTCGGTGGGTATTACGTTTTTTATTCTTTTCACCAATCAGAAAAAAATTGTTAAAAATGGCGGGTGGTTGGTTGGTGGTTGAAGGTTGTGTTGGTGGTGGAGTGGATTTTTAGGATGATGTTGGGGGGTGGTTGAGACAAAATTTACAAACATGGTGGGTAGATGGCGTTTGTGGTTGGGGGTTGGTAGGGGGGAAATATTGACAAAAATGGTTGTAGGTGGGGTGGGTGGTTGCTGCTTGGGGGGATTTGGTGTGGTTGGGGGGGGGTGAGGGAAAAATTGTCAAAAATGGCGGATGCTTGGTTGGTGGTTGTAAATGGGGTGGGTAAATGGTGGTGGTAGGGGGACTTACTCTGGGGAGGGAATCGAGAAAAATGGAAGGTGGTGGGTTGGTGGTTGCAGGTGGATTGTGTGGTTACTGGTGGTAGGTATTCGGTGATGAAAAACTTATAAAAAATGGTGGGTGGTTGGTTGCTAGTTGTAGGTGGGTTGGGAGTATGGCGGTATCTGATGGGTGGGTTGAGGAAAATTTTGTTCCTATGTGTTTATAAATGAATACAGTAAAAGCTCCCTTAGGCGGACAGCGACGGTCGAGGCACTTGTGTCCGTCTAAGGGAGTTGTCCGTCCAAGGGAAAAAAATTAAAAACCAATCAAAAATAGTTTTGCATATAATTTCATATGTATTAACCTATTTATTGATAGAAAGTAATAAAAATTAAATCATGCCAATTGCATTTCAAAAACTAAAACATAGCTACATTGCAATTTTGCTGTTTTATTGATTAAATTAGTTCATTTGTCCTTATCATTCTCATAACATGTAAGAAAAGCTATGTGAAAATGTAGCTGATGATGTTATTGTCCGCCTAAGAGGATAGAATTTACCAAATTGTGGCTTATGTGCCTGTCCGCGTCCGGGTAAGGGAGTGTCCGCTTAAGTAATCATAAAACAAACGGAATTTAAATTCAAGATCCACGGTCGGGAGAATTTGTCCGCCCAAGGGGATTGTCCGCCTAAGGGAGGTGTCCGCAATGGGAGCTTTCACTGTACTTATAATCTGTAATAATTGATATTATAATAAAATGATAAGACAAATATACTGATTTAATTAACGAAACACTAAATTATTAAAAATTATTTCACTCCATATTTGTTTGATGGTTTTTCAAAATTATGAATTTTAATGTAAACTTGAATGTTTCACATCTGCCGGGCGTCCCGTGATGGCTAATTTTTTTTTTTCAAACGGCCTGTCTGTGTGAACGTGCGCATGTAAGTCTGAGCAGCTTCGTGGTTCACCCTAAATTTCTGGACGGAATTTGTTCATTTACTTAGAACTAGGCAAACCTACGGCTCAGACAGTTTTGGGCTCAAGTAATAATAATGTAAAACATGGATTAACGGCTTTTTTAAATGGCCATAGGTTTAACGGCTTAAACAAATTCCCTCAAACTAACTATTTTATCGTTTAAAACTCATTGTTTTACACATTTGCATTAATAAAGATCTTCTTGGAGAACTTAAAAGTCGTTGATTAAGGTTACCTATTCTTCAAAATGTTTATTTCATCGGCAGAGAAGAAACAGAACCATTTATACGAAAAGTATAAAGTATAGGACCTAAGTGGCTGCCTTGTGGACTATCAGAACAAATTTTGAAAACATTCTTGTCTAAGTATGAAAACATAGATATTATTATCTAAACAAAGTAATTTATAAGACTTTCTAAAGAAAATCACACAAACATTGTTGTGGTTATTTGACGTAGTAGTGTGTCAAGTTGATATCAAAGCAATATTAAGTACGAGATCTAGATGTTGATGCCGGATTGGTAGGATGAGGTTAAATTTCAGATCTTCGGAGAAATTTAATGTTGAAAGTCAAATCGCAAAAATTTGCCAATTTTGTCGTCAATGTAAAAGGTTTGTTTTTTTTTATATTTCCATTTGATTTTACTAGAACGTAATCTCGCACAGCTAAAGCGCCATCATCTGTCAAATTTTTTTTTTTGGAAACATACGTTTTTTCAGTCTCCCTACACAAGTTTTTTTCTATTGACTTAGACCTTTTTCAATTTTGTTTCGCTGCTCTACTTGAATACGTTTCGATGGAAACTGCACAACTCTTTTCACTGCTTCGATTGGCTTTTTGTATTACAGTTTAATTTATATTCACTCTGTCCGTTTGTTGTTGCGTATCATGCTTACCATGAAAGAAACAACACACCATAGTTGTCTATAATTCAATTTTGAATACTGCACTATGGGATACATTCAGTAGATACTGAGTGTGCTCCGGTCTGGCGCCGAATCTGCCCCTGGCACAAATGACGAATGTACCCCGATGTCTTAAATTTCTTTTTACAGGTTGATTCAAAAATGGACATAAAACCTGCACAGGTTTGTGTTGTTTAACTTAAAATTAAAAAAAATAACACTATTCACATTTCACACACTTTCTCTCTCGTTTTCAAAAAAAAAAAAAATTATTAAAAATTGCTTACTTACCTGAAGTCAAAAATAGCAGCCAGGAGCAAAAATACAAACAATCACTTCTAACTTTTTTTGAAAACTAACTGCAACTGTCAAATTTCAAAACAACCTCTGAATTTCCAGAAGGCAGCGTTCAGCGTTGAAAATATGGGCTTACACATCAGCGTTCTTAGTGGAAACTGCATTGCCGAATGTGCCCCGATTTACTATACCTACTCTTATTTCTTTCAAGCAAGCAGGGGAAAAAAGTCCTTCCTTTTTGTGTACTTACTATGACATTTCTTGCAGATCAGAACAAACTTCAAGAATTTTGGATCTTTGTTAACAGAACTGTGCCCAGTGCTCTACAAAATAGTCTAAGCTGAGGTCAACTATGTTCACAATACCCTTCTGTGGTACACCAATAAATTGAATTTGAAAATCTAGGAATAAGCTTTTAAATTGACTTGAATAGAACATTTTTGATGAACTCTATCTTCGAAAAACAGATTCTATACAGATTGTGTGTTCTAAAATTGTATTGTTGTTTAGTACACAATAAAGCATCTACCGTTAACTCGAAACACTAATTTTTCTACAACAACACTTAACTGTTTAATTCACCCAAGAAGCACTAGGTTTTTGCTCTTGTTCCAATCAACTCAAAGTTCTTTACAAGTAGCCCTGAGGAGACCAGAAATTGCGCACTACCGTTTATGGATCGTAACAAGAAAAGAAAAAAAACTTATCTTTAAAAAAAAAAAAAACACGTGGCAAAATCTCGTTGAAACTTTGTATCAATCCATGAAACCTATTGCTCCATGAAGGATTTAATTACAAAATGAAAAACATTCCTTCTGCCTTCAAAACAGAGAACAAACAAAACGCTACTCTTCAAGTTTAAGGACTTGTCCTTTAACCGTTTCCTTTATTTTACTTTTAACTTCTTGCTTGATTTTTTTTATAATTTTCATTTGAAATTGACAATTTCATTTGACTTGAACTTGTTCTCTTCAACATTCATCCTAACGAATATCCTTCATTTTAATTATCAAGTTTAAGTTGCCAATTAAGAGGGTTCTTCACCCCCACCCCGTCGCTCGTTTTGATGTGGTTCTTGGTATTGGTACGAACGATACTGGTGAATTGAGGGTTTCGAGCGATACACAAACGGCTATCATAATAACCGTTTTGGCCATCACGTCCAATTGGCAAAAGAGACAGAGACAGAGACCGAGAGAAAGAGTCCTTGTAGACAATTTGTAAACAATATGAAATGATTATTTATTGGCAATAACACAATTATGACTGTAAGGACTCGATGTCCTTTGGATGGGAATTGTTTTTTATAATTTTTTTTTCTAGTGTTTTGTTCACACAAACACAATCACAACATTCACCACCAACAGGTTTTCATAGATAACACGGTAAGAAATGTTTTTTTTTTTTTGCTGTTATTGTTTGACGTTTGAAGGTCAACACGGAGGTGGCGCTAGTATCGGTGTAGCAGTGGCAGTGTCAGTGTCAGTTGTCATAAAGACAATAGGACAAGTATATCTCTTTGGAGACAAAGAATGCAAATGTATCTACAGCTGATATCATTGGACATGGACTTGGACAGAAGTTTATGGGGAGACAGAAAACGCGAAAATGGAATAATAAAAACACAAATATAATTGCCAATTGATTACGCTACCAACTAAACTATACAGTATACAGTGCCTTTGGCTGTGACTGTGGCTGTGGCTGTGCCTGTGACACCTACATAAGTAGGTAGGTAGGTATAGAGAAGCTATATTGTAGCGCCAAAATAAACACTTAAAACCCAACACACCTCCATCTTGGACAGTATCTAGTTATTATTGCTGGAGTTAGATACTTTTTCGTCTTCTCCTCAGTAGATTCAACCAGTCGTTGCGGTGACAATTCAGTCATCGAAAGTTATTCCATCCATGCGTTTTGACGGTCTGGTTTTTTTGTATGCTTAAAGTTAGTTAGACGCGCAGCTTAAGTAGTAGTACGTCGACATAAGTGATGTGTAGTTTTTATCGGCAGCATATCGACGCATACTAAATGCAACGGATAAATTATGTATCTGTTTACGATTATATAGTGTTAAGATTAACGATCCGCGTTTAAGTTAACCTCTATTTTGTTGCGACTATAGATACACGCACGGTCAGTTTAATAAATCACCACCTGTACATCGATCTGAAGCCTGAAGGCGGCGGCGGCAGGCGCGTTGCTAAATTTTTCTCGTTTCGAATTTAATGTGAAGAATTCATTTGGCGTAGTGTTGAAAGTGCTAACTAGAAAAATTTTAAATATTTGGCGAAGTGCAATTTGTTTTTGGTGTGATTTTAAAATTCTTTTTTTCCAAAAATGTTTTAATTGCTTTCTACCAAATACGATTTGTGAAGTTTATTTTGGAAACAAAAATGTTCTTACAATGGACATCGCAACTTTGGATACTTCGTGAGAAAAAATATTGAAAATAGGAAACTAGCATTCTCTGATTATATTTGAAATCTTTGTTTTCTAAAACCTTCTAGTTGAAGAAAATTTAAAGTTTGATGGTAAACTGAATGTTTTGTGGATATTTTCAAGTTTTCCAAGTTTCGTTTTAAAATTTGTTGAGAAATCAAGTGATATTTTCATAATATGTACTTTATATCAAATATTTAAAATCATACGTACCTATTTGGTTATGCATTCCTAAAATCACGAATTCAAAAAACCAGCACTCGTTCTTATTGATTCTGATAAAATTGTGTGTCCTTAATCTATCCATGAAATTCTCAAAACTTAGTATACTTCTTGAACTTTTTCAAAAAAAATTTTAGCGATTGGAAAGAGCGAGCAGTGTACCCAAGTCTTTATTCCTTTATTCGCGTTAGTGTTGAATAAAATAGCTGAAGTGTAAACATAGACAATAAAATAAATCAATCAAATCGCAGGAAATGGATGAACAGTTTTCTCTAATTCAAAACTTCTTTGTATCTCTTTTTTCCATTATGGAGTCTTCGGGCTTTTTTTCGAATCTGGATCTGACTTTTCTTTTCACATGAAGTTTCAGTTATTCAATTTTTACCGAAGTATCTATGTTTCAATAGTTTTCTTATAAGCATAAGAATCAAGCGACGGACAATTTTGACCTGATGGGATTTCCAACAAATTTTTCACTTATGCTATTATTTCATAAATGTGTGTTGGAACTAAGATTCGTCAAAGCCAAAATCATTCATAATGTTGTTAAAAATATTATTTTGGAAAAATTGACGATTTCGGTATATCCTTCCGTGTTCAAAGTGTCCCATCAATTCAAATTTTGTAAAATGTTTCTGATTTCGGTTAAATATTAAGTTATTGAGTTTTATCTAGTCTTATGTCTCAGAAAGACCACTTTGAAACAGGATCGTACATCGTACTGATTCATATTCCTAGAAATAACCCAACCCATTACTATGCAGTTTCTATTGGTTTCACTCACTGATTCTCAAAACCAATTTTGAGGCAGTGTTTATATGTTATATATTTTATCGAACATCAAACTTGTGAGTGCATCCTGGTTCACGGGATAAATTATTTATGGCTCCAAATATTCCTACACACAACTTATTTGCTCAGCTTTGGCGCCCATTTCATCAGTTTTGTATGTAAAAATACGTGACATGTGTCAAAACTAGCAAGACTTTCGGCAATGTTGCATGTGAATAGACACTTACTTCCCATCAAATATTCTGTGGCTGACACATTTGCATCTGTCAATCTTGATTTTAAATGAAGAATAAAAATTCACTTATCAGAATCGAAAATACTTTCATATGCTTCTTTTTCTCCAATACAAAGTGTTATAAGAAAATAAAAATAAATAGTGGGTCAGGCCTTGTGAATGATACTTTCAACTATTTTTGTGTTAGCATTGATTTGTTGCAGGTTTGCCATGAGCCTACGATTACTCCTCGTTTTGCTTTTGGAGGATTTGTGTCTTCCTCGCTTTACCAAAAAAAACAAAAAAAGATTTGGAATCAGAAGTTAACCCAGAAGCCCAGGAACTTCAGCGTAATAGTCGGACACAGAATGCATGGCATGGTTGATGGGTCAATATGTTATAAAGGGTGTTTTTTTTTAGACGTGTGGTTTTCAAGAAGAAATAAAACGCATATAATTTAATGTTATGGCTAAGAATTGTGTTTTAAAAATCTTTTCGGAAAAGTGGCAGTCGCGGCTGGCTCGAATAAATTCCTGGGCGATTATATCGACCGAATATTGGACACAGCGCTCTATGCGACGCGCGAACCGAACCATTATTTTGGTAATAAATTTGCACAATTTGCAAAAGTTGTTCAGTAGTAAGTCTATTCATTGGGCGTTTTTCTTTTTGCATTCAGAAAAGAGCTTTGAACAGAGTTCGAGTATATCGAGTTGGCGTCCTCTGAACCAATGATTGTGTTCAGAGCGCTATGAACAATTCATGAAACGAATTTAATATCCCGTTAATTTCTTTTTCTCATTTGCCATTTGAAAAACCTCAAGAAAAGTTTTTTTTAACACTTAAAATACTTTTGGCGGCCATTTTAATTGTTTTTATTTCCAGCCGCCTCTAAAAACTTTTTTTTTATCAATTGAATTGGTCTGGAAGCGTCTCACTTTGAACGTTTATATTTTTGTTCAGCTTTTAGCCCAGTCTGCCACATCTATTTATTTGGAGCTCGTAGAGCGCACTCTGTACACACTCTGAAGGAAAAAAGAAATACGAATTCTAAGCTCTGAAGCAAAAAAGAAACACTTTTTTTTTGACAACTCAAACTCTGATGCCGTGAACTAAAAAAGAAAAACGCCTATTATGAAGTGACAAACCAATCTGAGCATAAATCAAGTGACAGCTGTCAAAAAGACCAACTCCGAAGAAAGTATTGCCAGATTGAAAACCACACGTTAAAAAAAACATCCTTTAGAACTTACTATGGCATAAATGAACGCATTTCTTGATCCTTAATATTGTTCAACTGCATTTATAATTTTGTTACAAAATGTGATGATTCTTTTATTGTATAGATTTATTGTATAAAAATTAGATGAAAATCACTCTAATTAATAAAACAAAGAACGAATTCCATTTATTTTAGGATGTGGTAAAATTTAATAATTAAACAGAAAACTTTCTTATAAAATTCAATGAAATAACGCAGAGGCAAGAATTAAGCAGGCAGGTAGAAAAGAAACCAGGGCTGTCAACTGTTTACATTGTTATCAGTTTTAACGAAACGTAATAGATTTTTACAAATAAATTAAAGTCTAGAACTGAAAACTCTTAGTTGCTTTTGCTTGTTTGTGCAATATGAGGATGCCATTCAAAAGACTGCTTCACTCTGCTATCCTTTGGCTTCCTCTCTTGTCACTTGAAAAACAAACCTATCTTCCTTCAACTAGCAGCTGATAAAAAGTTGACCTTTCCAACCTCCTTGTTAGTTTTCAAGCACCTGAAGAAGTTCCGACTATGAAGCGTTTGTAAGTTTTAATAAGACAATAATTTGTAGTTAACAATACGCTTTAATTTCCTAAAAATAGTAGGTTATGTACAGTGTTATTTAGGTACATTTCTTTTAACAACTTACGTTTTAGTTTTCTACAGGTTTTATCGCTTTCTCTTTATTTGCTTCTAATTTACTTTTATTATTCACTTTAATTCGGTATAATGATTTAGTAGCATACAAATTTACGTTGTGCTATTTCTCAATTTCTAATGATTCGATTCTGACATTAAGAAAATGACAAATTAAAATATCGACGCCTGAATAAAAGATGGACGCCCAAATAAAAGATGGGTGTCCGAAAATAATACAGCGGGAATATTCAAATCTACTTTATACTTTTGCGGTGCTGCCAGGTTTGACAACACTCCTTATGGCATTTATCTTAAAACAATACGCCATCTTGTAGTGCCCCTGTGGCAGTTAATAATCTTATCTTCTTTCTATTCCTTTCATTTAAGTGAGGCATATATTTTTATAAAAGGGACACAGTTTGTTTGAAAGGAGGTAGATGACCTTTAAAGCTATAATTCGCAATTTCTTACCCGCGATAAATGACTATGTTTAATATTTTGTTTTGCGACTGAACTTTAACAAAGAAGAATATTTAATACCAACTCTAAAAATACAATAATTTTAAAATCAACTAACTGAAAGGCTTAGCACTAATTATGGACTCGTTGAATAATTGATGGAAAATATTTTTCGAAAATTCTTCTGGATGAAACGCAACATTTTTTGTTGGACTTGGTGCGATTAAATGCTTTTTTCAATATATAACCTCTAACCTTCAAATCCTCTTAAAGGTTCTTCATAGGCATATTTTGCACATGCATACAATATTTTTGTCCAATATATATGTCAATCAAAATTTGTAATTTTAAAGCTATTCAACAATTCAAAAACTATTTTGAGGTTAGAAAAGACCATAAGGAATTCGTACCCAATCAATTAGCTCAATTGGGACCATTTTCCTCACACACACAAAATTTTAAAGAATTTTAAAACTGCCAACAAAAATTTAAAGATTTTCTAATATATGCAACGTCAGACTCAAAAATACGACGTGAGTGACGCATACTAAACGAATTCCATACGAGATATCTCTCATTCTTCAAACGAAAATCCTTTTCACTTAATTAAATAATTCATAGAACATTTCTGTGATCCTACCTTTACACTTACACTGTACCTGATCCATTTTTAGTTAAACACTCAAGTCACGTAATTGCAACTCACAGGGCGTATCCAAATACACAAACGTGAACTTGCAATTTCTAAGGAAAGCATAAGGAACTTGAGGGGGAAGGGGGGGGGGGGGGGGGGGTGGCAGGAATAAAACACAAAATCTGTTTCATTTCATCTGAAAATAATCATATCAAATGTCTGACTGCGTTTGAATTCAATTCAAAATTTAGATTTTCTTTTTCCACAATCTCGGTAAAACATGCCTCAGGAGGTTAGGTACCTTACGCTTACCTACTATTTCAAAGCAATCCTAACACACGCACGACACACACAATACTTCAATAACTGCCCGGACGCACATAAATATTCTCAAAATATCCCTTCAATTTTATTCACATGTGCTGACTGCCGAGTCCTGACAACCGACGAGTGCAATCGTAAGGATACAAAAGCCCTCCACAACGTGCCCTCGGAGCAGGCAAATTGGTCAAATACCAAACAGCTTCATAAAATCTTATTTAACGAACTTTTATACGATCCCAAAGTATTTTGTCGAAGCTAAAAGGAGTTTAAGTGATTCTTAAGGAGTGGGTCGTTCTGAAACTCATTTTGTCACTTGCTTTTCGTCCATCAAATGAGATTTTGGAATATAGAAAAAGATTTCTTCTGTCCGGACGGAACAGGTAAAATTGTTTACTTCTTTTCCCTTTTTCTTTCATGGCTATTTCCGAATGGTTTCGTTATTCTGTGAATAAGGAAAGAGTGTCCTGGCTTGGCTTGGCTTGCTGTGTTAAGGGTTGTGGGTGAAATAAGTGAGATAAAAATAAGTGAGACCCTTGTAATCTTGTTAAGAAGATTGCCTTGGTGTGCTTTTTCCCTTTTCCCGGAGTATGATGCCTAACAAAGTTCCTTTTTTATCGGAAAAGTTTATTTTTCCATCGAAAGGAATATATTTTGGGATTTTTTTTTAAGACCATTGTCTGGTCGTCTTTTCTTGGGCTTCTTGTGGTGTATTTCGGACATGCTTGAATTTTTTATTTTACTTACTATCACCAGTCACGTATACCGTTTTGATTTGGGAGATGGATGGCAAAAGATTTGGGAAGACTTTGTTGCTTTCTTTTATGAGGTGTGAAAATGGCAAAAAAAAAGGTTATTCGACCATTTAATAGGGCCTTTTTTATCGTTTTGGTATGGTTTTTTTTTTTTGTATACAACTGGCAGGAAGAGATGATGGATTATTTTGATTAGACGTTGAAACTCCCGCTGACCGTATATATAAATCGTAAAATATAAATAAAATTGGTTTCCTCCCCACCGACCGACGAAAGAAAATTAAAACAAGTTTCCGGATGAAAGACGTCTGGGTTCTTTTATGATTTTTTTATTTGGGGAGGAAATATATAAAACTCCCACTTTTAATTTAAATATGATACTTTAAAATTGATTTTCCTTAAAATTTGTTGATTGATTGCATTGTCAAAGAAACATTTCTATATGATTTTACATGACACGAATTTGACAAAAATATAATCAATTTGACAGATTCATAACTGATTAAGTCAAAAGTATTGAAAACCGACAAATTAAACATTGCATAAGTTGAGGTTGTTTAACGACACCTTTTGTCGTTTTCTGTAAATACTTTTGAAATGTATATGTTTAATTAAAATACCCTGTGGAGTTGTTCGTTTTCCTTTTCAAAAATATGTTTCGCTCTTATCAAGTCGAAACACCATGCACAATACTCGATATAACACAACAATTTTGACAGTGTAAGGATTTTATTGAGCAATCATTTCGGTTTGTGTAATATATTGTGGATTGGCCGCATTAGGCCATACCGGGTCCTTGGGCACACAAGACTTTGGGGCCCTATTGGAAAATAAAAATTTCCAGCAGTTGTCTCGAGAATTCGGTAGTCGATGGGTCGCTCTTCAATGTGACTCTCATGTTGCCTTTAAAGCTCGTTTATGCATTAATCCCAGATGATGATTTTGCATTCTCGCATCAGTTTCGCTGTCCCCAAATTCTTTGTCATTGTGCACGTTGGCTTGTCAATCGTGAGAAGATTCATAGGCAGTTCAAAGCGGAATGTGCAGTTCGACGGCTTTCCACATAAGGTGGCAACAATGCCTGAGGATGCAACAGCCAACGCCATTTAAGGTCTTGACCGTAAAATGTCGTTCTCAACATTTCGCATATTAAAATTTCTCATTTAAAAATCTTGTAATTCGAGTCTCGCAGAGTGCAGACGATATATTTTCATCGGGTATGGTACAACTCTCAGAATTTTCTTCGCATTTTGTTATTTCGCTGCAGTCAATACGCAATTTATTATTTTGCACATCAACAATTCGCATTTTGTTATTTCGCAGTTCTTATTTTCTTTTAATTCGTCTTGCGAACATCTCGCTGAAAGATTAACTTGCATTTATTATTTCGCTATATTTTACATGGCAAAATATTATTTTGTTTTTTCCTTTTTTTTCGGCTTTAGTTTTATCATGAAAAATATTAAGACATTCGCGAGATAATTGTTTGCGAAATTAAAAATGCGAATTGTTGGGCCCCCATTTTCATCACAGAATATTTTTGGTCAGTACTACTTCTTGATATGAAGAAACACGCTTTGGAACTAGAACCTGTATTCTAACCACTTTTATATTCACCAGAATTCTTTAATAATTCATGGTAAATTTTGGAAAATTTCAAGATTCTATTCTTTTGCTAAGATACCAGAGCCCCAAAAGATTTTCAAATCTTATTTGTTTCCCAAATTACCTTAAGCACGGCTTTCGTGTTAAACCGCAAAAATCTAGATCAAAACTAGGTACAATTTATAAGCTATCAAAATCGTAATTAAAATTTAGTTTAAGGAGGCAAACAGACCTTCCCACTTTCCATTATCAACAAAGTATCTGTAAGTTCTAAAATTAGAAATTTTTACCAATAAAAAACAAAAAAAGCGAAATATTTCTTGAGTTTGAGTTAAATTGCTCTGTTTCGTCAAATTTGAAAACAAAATTTGCTTACGAACATGTAAAATCCAGTCCCGTTCACAACTTTCAAAAAAAAAAATTTGACAGAACGGAGAAGTACATTACGTATGTTTTTGACATTAGCTTCCGTTCGCTTTCACCTAAAATGATTAATTCTCACATTCCATAGTGACAATTTTCTTTTGTCAAAATTCCTTGAAACACTAAAGGTAGTTCCACACTATCCCACAGTGTAATACGACATGTCAAAAATGTGTGATGGAACAGATGTATAATAGTGTGGAAACAGAATCTGACAGCGCAGATCTCATACGATTTGACATGTGTTTAGATCTGAAATACTTTTTTTAGGATTGAATGTAAAACCATCACACATTCCTTCACACTTTTTTTGACATGTCGTACTACACTGTGGGTAGTGTGGAACTACCTTAACGTTTTCAAGAAAAGTGTCAAAAACAAAATGTTCAGTTTAGTATAAGCGATTGAAAAGTTTGTCTCTAACATATTGAGTTAAAGGTTCAGTGGAAAAGGCTATAAAGAACTGAGCAAAAGGTTATGAAAACCATAAAAATAATGTATGGTTTCTTAAATTAAAATAAATCTGTTATGTTGGGCTCATAAGCCAATGCATGCAACAATCTTATAAGAATGCCTTTTACCTTATTTATGAGTGTTTTTACAGCCTTCCTGACATTTAAAACGATTTCTTGACCTACTCACACTTAGGCGTCAGTTATAGCGACCAGTAAAAAGCATCAGTAAAAATCGAAAACAAATGAATTTGGAGCTATTTTACTGACGGTCGTTTATAGCGATCAGTAAAATTATGTCGGTAAAAAAATGGAAATAGCAACGCATCCTGTCTTTTTCTTCTTCTTTCTTGTCGCAAATGTACCAGTAATTTATTTTCGGATAAACGAATTAATTCCGGATGAACGAAACAGTAAGAAACTAGAATGAATTATTGTTTCATTTTGAGTGTCATGACAATCAGCTGATACGTAAAATGAGTTTTTGCCAGTAAAATCTAATTATTGGTTTTCCGTAACAAATACATTACCGAATCAATATATTTTTTTTAAATAAATTAATTTATGTTATTCGCCACCGATTGGTATATACACTTTTTGTTTCAAAACGGCATTCAAACATATTAAATACTACAAAAGAAAATGTTTACTGATGCGTTTTACTGGTCGCTATAACTGACGCCTTACTAAGAGTAGGTACCAAGAGTTCATGTCAACTCAAATACCAAAAAGTCATGTAAACTTTATTTCGAAAAATAAATACGCAATTCAATACCAACTACCCCAGGTCATTGTTTTTGCCCACAGGTGTGCGTTTAATTTTTCTTAATATTTTTATTTTTTGCAAACTTCGACCATGAATTCGGTTGCTGTCCGGTCATTCATGAACTTTTTGTTTTTAGAATAAATTGGACAAACATCAAAATATTCAATTTTCTCATAAGAAATAAAAACAAAACGATAAATCGATTAAGTCTCTGCGTGAATCGTCAAGGTCATCAAAATCGGTCGGTCCGGTCGGTCGGAAATTGACGTGCTCCAAGCATTAAAACACAAAAACTATATACTCCACCAGCTCCAGCACTTCCTCTATTGTCTCAATAAAACGTGTTCGTGATGGGCTACTATTTGGGGAGGGAAGCGCAATAAATCAACTATTCCAATGCCCTTCGGCTTTGGTTTGGTATTTATACCTTAGCTATATAGCTCCTCCGCACTCTTCTAGAATATTAATTTCCTATTGAAGAGCATCAGAGCACAGCAAGCAAAACGACCCCACGCCAGCCGCAGCCGTTTTTGAACGCTAATCGCGTACAAAGCATTCAAAATCCAAAATGCCATTCAAAAAAGGGGTTTTCGCGTTATCGCATGAGGTCTTCAGAGTTGCGTCCAATGATGATGGTTGATACTTGATAATGTGATGTGGGGCTTGCCAAAAAACAAACCATCAAAATTAAATGGTCTAGAAGTTTCGAGATAACGGTGTGGTTTTCTTAAAATGCACGCCATGTCCCTTGGTCCCTGTTATAGGGGCCATTTTTGTTTTCAAATTTTTGGCAGACACACACAAAATAATGATTTTTGGAGAAAAGATCTGCGGGTTAGGTTATGAAATATACGATGTTGTCGATTACGTGAATATTCATTGGCACGTGCAAACTTTACCTTCGTCGGATTTTGTGAATTGTAGTTTGAATTCGCATGAAAACTGATTGAGAGCGTACGAGTATGTTTGGAATCTCTTAAAGAGTTTTATTGACAAGCAATTGAAGCATAGTGGGCATTAGCATTCATTTGTGACTTTTGCACTTGCATGATAACGTGCCACAAGGACTTGGATCAGATGTTAAAATGGGTCGAATATTGAGACACTTGTTCGAAACTTTATTTTAATTCGGATGAATAAGCCTTCATTTTTATCTGATCGAAAAAAAAGTTTTTTTTTATTTTAAAGTAGTTGCTGATACCGTTTGCGAAAATAGACATTTAAAGCTGGTATTTGGTGTCAATGTCTTACTGGGTTGTAAATTTGATCATGTAATTTAAAATTCACCCTGAATAAATTTCAAAGTCTTGCTCAGTTCATGCTCTAAAACGTCGTAGTAATTGGCTTTTGTTAGAATAAGTTTTGTGTTGTACATTACATATTTTTAAAATGTGTCTTCTTTTGCATTGTTTTATAAAGGTTCTCTTACAAACAGAGATCAGATGATATTGCCATGTGTATTCCGCATCTCTCAGAAAGCAGTGTCGCTTTTCAGTCGCACTACACGAATGTGGAACCTGACTCCGTGTTTTAGTTGAAATTCAATCCGGGAAAAACAATTTTATAGCTGAGTTCATAGGAGTGTAAATTTTTAAATTCGGCACAACTTTCATAAATCAAAAAATTTGTGTTCCACAATAATTTCAATCCGAAATAAGAAACTTTTGTCGTCAAAAGTCCCAAATTCTGAACACTCTCCACTGCCATACCGACTCTGTAACAAGCTGATTGTAGTAAAAATAAATAAATAAATGATGGCACAACAGCTCCAAGCGGGGCTAGGGCCTGTGACTTATACTCTCAACCATTCCTTTGTGTGCGTTGATATTCTGCAGGAATGGAAGGGACCTACAATTTACCGCCGAATCCGAATGGCTAACAGAGAAGTACTTTCCATGACATTAATTACTTTTGGAGGATTTGTCACTTCCTCGCAAGAGGCAGTACACCGGGAAAGAACTTAGGTGAAAACAAAAAAAAATTGTAGTAAAAGGGGTGTTATTTCCTATAAAGCTGGTCTAATTACTACTGGTAAAAGCCAGTTTTGAAGGGTAGCTCAAAGGTAAACTCAAGATTACCACCGACCTTGTTATGCGCGTCAGTATTAATTTGAATGTTCTTTTAAACCATGAGAACCAAATATTAAATCATCACTTTAAAGTTTCGCCTATCTCTGGCTAAAGCAGGATCTATGTACATATTATGCTCTCCACTGGCAATTATTCACCACATGGAATGAGCAAGGCTAAATTATGCACTACAAAAAGCCTATAACAATTTAAAGCGTGGAAATTGTTTTTTAAACGATTGCTTTTATAGGTACAAACCATGATACAACCTTACAAGATAGCGCATTCCAATTCTAATTTTTGTTTCGTTCTGCGCATCTACGTCACGGACACGCAATGAAGTTTGAAGTTTTTCATCATGCGCAATGCTATATCTTGTTTAGTTGTATTATGGGTACAAACTATGTAGCTCAAAAATCGACACCTTATAGGAAGTTTACTATAATTTCGCAAATTTCAATAATTTTTCTTTGACAATTCTGAGGTAAGCCGATACAAAATAGCCATGAAAACTTTACTCCTGTGTGGAAATAGTTATTTTACTTTGACATTTGCCCACCATTTGCAAAAATTATATTATTCCTTGACTTTTGCGCCATCTTGTATTTAATTTTCTTAAAATATAAAATAATACTGCTTACTGGAGTTATCAAGCCGTTATTTCTTCGCAAAAGGCGAGGCGAGGAAGAACTGAATGCTTAAGGCCCAAGCATAATACGCGAAAGAAAAAGGAAGTAAGTGTCAAAACCGAACGAAAAGTTTCTTTCCGATTTGTTAAATACAAACATCAGTTGGCCATTATAGCCTTTAGAAATAAGAAGAAAGAAAGAAAGACAAAAAAATTGCCTTTAGAAAAAGAAAATGTCCGATTTTCTTATACGTAATGTTCGAATGAAAGCGTACATTACGTACGGAAACAAAAGTGAACGAAACTTGACGAAACTTATCCAAAAGTCATTTCGGGTTGGGTATACAAATCACATGTATTTTTTCTGTTTCGTAAGGCAACGAACGTGTACCCATTCTTCAATTATGGTTGTGCCTTTAAGTTTATACTGTCTGTGTTTGCATTTATTTTTTTATTTGAAAACTGAAATGTAAAAAAATCGTGAACAAGCTCAATACCCATATGATCGTTTATAAGACATACTGGACTCTCAGGCACAGTAACCTTGTTTAAGTTCAATTTGGTTTGAAAGATATTTGATTGGCTTGTAATTGCATATTAAATCTCATAATTAAAATTCCCTGCCCATTCCTCACACTTATACTAAATACCACGCATATGAGGCTTGATTACTTGTCTTTCAACATCAATTATCCTTCAATTACACTTTAAATCGCATTTGAATGACAAAAATTCCTCCCATCAAAATAGTAGATAGCTTACCTTTAATTAATATCAACTATTAATATTACGAGTAACTGAAAAATTAATTTCAATCAACCCTGAGGTGAGGACGTTATAACCATGCTTCAACCTACAAGTAGCTGCCATGGTAGTACATTCACACTCCCAGTTTCGCCAAGAAAAACACAGATAAATGGAAATATTTGAGATACATACTTTTGGTTTAGAACGAGGAATTGAAAGATACTAACCGACCCGCATTTCGAAAATGAATGTCACAAAATAATGCGTCTATCAATCTGACAGGTGGCTTACTTGCGTGTACCATGATAGATGTCAAGCAATTATGCGCCCATCTGTCATTTGCAAAGCTGCCAGATGTCACTTCTGCAAATTGGCTTCACAAGTTCATTGAGTTTGACAGTTTCTTATCAAACAGCCGGATGTTTTTAGCTATTCCCGCTAAACAATAAAACGATATATAATACTGAAGCTCGTTACTCGTCTATCGTTTATATTTGGCAACAAATTTATTCAATTGAAACAGAAAGCAACAAAAAAATTCACTGACTTTACACCAAATTCATAATCAATTAAAAATTCAAATTACAAATTAATTGCCTACACGTTGGTGTACTTTTTTTTCTTACTTGGAGCAAGTTTGGTGAAGACTATGCGGGTGGTTCGGTGGAGTAAAAATGATAATAAAATATTTTAATGCTGGTTAATTGATTGCCTGTATGTTTTTTTTTGCAATCAAAAAAGGCTACAATCATCATCAGAATTCTCAACTTGGAGTTGGCCATTAGACTTGCTACGTAAGCAAGTGTTTTTCTTGTTTGCCTTGCAATAGGTTGGGGATTTAATTTTGTATTTTCATAAATTGATAATAATTCGCAAGAAATTTGATTTGATGACTAAGATGGATTTTGAGATTAACAAGAAGAGAATCGATGATTTATTTCGATCGTTCCCTGATATTTGATAGAATTTAATTCAAATTGAAATGATAAACACGCAAGAAAATTCTAGGAGCTTTTAATACCTTCTTTTTGAGAAAGTGTGATTAATTTGTGTATTAATTTGAGGGGGCCATATGATGCCTATCAGTCTATACCAATCACCCAAGCTGAATAAGTATAGACGTCCTAAAATTGGCCTTCGTGCCAAATGCCATCCTAAACCGAATTCAAAATGGCATCATTCGGTATAGTATGGACGCGCCTTTATTTATTTATTTATTTATTTATCTACGATTTATAATCAACAGATTTGAAATAATAAATTATAATAATATTTATTTTCTAGTATTACATTTATGAGCTAAGAATGCCAACAATAAGTCTTTAAAAACATTTCTTTGTAGACATATATCCAAGCAATAATAAGCTTCATTAAATAATTTACAGCAATGGCTTACAGGTTCACGTAGACCATAACAAGTTCTGTGCGGATCCTGAAATAGCAATGGCCTTGACCGTAAAGATTTTGAAGGTGCATATATATTTAAAAGAGAAAGCAAGTTTTCACAATCAATATAGTTGCATAAAATATCGCGAACAAACATAACACTATACATTTCCCTTCGCGAACAAAGAGATTGCATTCCTAACAAAAGACATTTAGAATGATATGAATGATGAACTTTATTTTCATTACTAAAGAAGCCTGTTAATGCAAAACGCAGAAAATTTTTTTGTACTCTTTCAATTCTAGAGATATCTTTTGCAGTTGTTGGATTCCAAACAACACAAGCATATTCTAAAGAGGGCCTTACCAAACTAGAATAAAGTGATTTTAAAGTGTATGGGTCTTTAAACTCAGAAGAATTTCTTTTTAAAAATCCTAACATTGAACTAGCTTTCGAAATCACTGAGTTAATGTGAATTTCAAAAGTAAGTTTTTCATCAAAAATGACTCCAAGATCCTTAACATGGTTCACTACCTTAAGTGTCACATTATTTAATGAGTACGTTGGATCAATATTATATAGCGACCGATTATATGAAATACAAAAGCATTTGTTTGTGTTCAATTTAAGATCATTTATATTGCACCACCTAGAGAATTCATCAAGATCGTTCTGCAATAGCAAGCGATCAGCTATGTTGGAAACAACTGCAAAAAATTTAATATCATCAGCAAATATAAGGCATTTGCAAAATTTCAATATAGTAGGCACATCATTTATATGCAATAAGAATATGGGGGGACCCAAGTGACTTCCTTCAGGAACACCAGAAGTAGCGAATAACTCTCTAGAGAATATGTCATCAACGACAACTTTTTGCCTACGACCATACAAATAAGATTTAAACCAGCTTAGCAAAGGACCGTTAATTCCATATGCCTCGAGCTTCATAATAAGAATTTTAATATTTACTCTGCTAAATGCTTTTGTGAAATCGGTATAAACCGCATGGACTTGATTTTTATTCTCCAAGGAATTTATGCAGAAATTAGTAAACTCCACCAAGTTCGAGACTGTAGATCTACCCTTCCAGAACCCATGTTGAAATTTGCTAACGTGTCCCTTTATTAAATCTACAAATATATCCTTAACAAGACAGTCCAACAACTTTGGGATGATGGAAAGTTTTGTAACAGGCCTATAATTTGAAATGTTGTCTTTTTTACCAGATTTAAAAATAGGAGTTATAACCGACATTTTCCACTCATCTAAGAAGATACCACTAGAAATCGATTGGTTAAACAACTCAGCCAATGGGATGCAGAGTGTATCAGCACAATGTTTTAAGACATTAGGAAAAAATCCTAAAATATCTGGCTTCTGTTTAGGCTCAAGTTGGCACAATAACTTCTGAACATCAAGAAAATTGATATTAAAATTATAGGATTCGATTAAAGATGGAATTGATTTCAAATAGTTATCATCCACACCGTCTATACTAGTGGAATCATAAATACTTTGGAAATAGTCAGCAAACATATCGGCGATATCATTTGGTTCACTTGAATAAGTCTGATTGAAATGCATTGTTGATGGGAAACCAACACTTTTGCGCTTTGAATTAACAAACTTCCAAAACTGATTTGGATTAGACTTCATATTAGATTCAATTGTTTGAACATATTTACAATGTAAGAACTTGGATAGGAATACAAACTCCTTCCTAAGACGACAGAAAAATGTATAGTCAACCAACGAGTTAGATTTTTTATACCTTTTATGTGCGGAATTTTTCGCGTTTTTTAGATTTTTAAGTCGGTGATTGTACCATTTTGGACTTGAAGAGGACTTTCGAAGGACCAAAGGCACAGAGCTATTTAAGGTATCGCTCAGTATATTGCGAAAAATAAGGAAGTTTACAGATAAGTTATTATTTTGAAACTCAGATAACCAATTTATAGAACCTAATTTGGTTTTTAATAAGTTCAAATTTGCTGTATTAAACTTACGGAAACATTTATTTTAATCATTAAATCTAGAATAATTATTGTAAACATAAGTTGAAATAGATAATTTTACAGCAGTGTGATGAACAGAGTTACAAAGCAAAGGAAGAGTTTCTAAAAGATTGACATTCAAATCATCTGATACAAAAACTAAATCTAATAGTCTATTTATAGAATTAAAAACATTGTTTATTTGATTTAAGTTTAAAGAGAAAAGAGAATCAACCAACATAACTTCAGCTTCATTGTTTAATAAAATTGGCTCTAATTTAAGTTCATCTGTTTTAGACCAAGTTAAATTACTAAGATTAAAATCACCAAGAACACAAATGAAATGATTATCAAATTCTGGTAGGGTGGCAACTCTTTCAATATTTTCTAAATGTTTCTTGTAGACAGCAGCTCCGCTTCCCGGGGGTATGTAGCTAAGAAAAATAAGAAGTCCAGAGCCAGCAAGAGACAGTTTGACACACAGTTGTTCTACATTAAGGCAATTCTCTTCCAAAACTACATTCAGATCAACAGCTGATGCAATAATCGGGCGACGAACCGCAACCAAAACTCCTCCACCACGTTTCTTGCTGACATCGAAGCGATCAAGACGAAATACAGAAAAAGACGACAGATCAAAAAACTCCTCAGTTAAAATATGTGCATGCAACCAGGTCTCCGTGAATGCAAAAATATTACATTCACATGCATCGATTGAGATAGCGAGGTCTCTTGATTTTGACGAAAATCCACCCATATTTTGATAGTACATACATAAGTTGGTGTTAGTATGTGTAGGTGTAAGAGAAATAAGTTGCTGAGAAGATGTTCCAGTTCCATATTGTTTTATTATTTTGGGAGTATCATCTGACTGCGGATGTTGAGGTACAGTGAGTAGAGAAGTTAACTGATAGTTTTCATTCGAGTTGATCCATAGTTTTTTGAACGATTAATAAAGTTGCTCACATAAACATCTGATGGCCAATTATTGGAATTTAGGGCAAGATCAAGTTTATTAGCGGGGATTCCTACTTTGAATGTTATGTATTTTAAATTAGATATGTCAACATTATTTTTTACTAATTTAAAACACTTGACCTCATCTTCGGAAATTTTTAACTTTCCTGTGATATATTTAATTATAGAAGATTCTGAGGTGGTAATTGCGAATTTGGATAAATGCAACCATTTAGTGGGCGTTATTACACTTATATCACTTTGAGGTGCATCGGCTCCAACAGTGAGTTTATGATGTTTAGTGAGTTTATTTTTCAGAAAATTGTTACGGTTAACCTCAATACTAACCTCACCTACATTCACTGAGTCACTGTCATTTATAGTCATGGTGGGAGAGGGACAACACTGATTTACTCGCAATAAACTCTCATTTACGTTTTGTGCACTTGTGTTTATTTGCAAATGATTCGATGTACGAGAGATGGGTTGGGGTAATGGAGGTAATGATGCATTAGAACTTAAATTCACTGATTGTGGTTTAGTTAGTTGTTTTTGTTGTTGAAAGCCTGAATTGACTACATCGGTGCTCTTTTTACTACCGTTAGCTGGTTCTAAAAGCATATTTAAGTTCGAATTAAGAGAATCTAAAATGTTTCTCATATCGGAGATATTTACCAACACCGACATTGCACATTTTATATCATCGTGTAAGAATTGAACGGTTTTAACAAGTTCTGCAATCTTACACACAATACCAAGCACTGGTACACTTGCACAAGCATCACACTTCCAGAAGAAATTAATTGCGTTCTTTAGGAATTTCAAAGAAGTTTCAGATGGAACAGCACAATTGTTATGAAACTTAAGACCACAAATTCCACCACACAATACAAAATCTGCGGCAATGTTTAGGTTGCACTTAGCGCACTTATCAGACATTTTAAAAGCCTTTAAAAAGAAAAATCAGGGGAGACAAAAAAAACACGTCCGCTCGACTCGATCGCTCGAATTGTCTTTAGACGTGATATTTTCAGCTTTTCTTATTTAATTTTAATCACCCTGCCAGAAAACACTCCAATATATCATACCACTATGCAAAATTGTTTCTGCAAAGGGTTAAACTTTGTCCGATGAATTTTATCGAGGATTTGTTCATTGAACTTTTACCAAGGTTGGCCAAGATTTCCTTGACAACCCCAGTTGTCAAAAAATTGTTTTTTTTTTTTCAAATCGCAAGTAATGCGTTAGGGTCACCCTATATCAGCTGTTGTATTACCTCAACTCTCCATAGCAAAGTATCTTCAGGGAGACGCCATGTTTTAAAAAGAGACATTTTTTTTGTCAGGGTGAGAGTGACTTCAGTTCTCAAAAAACAAAGCTGGTTGTCTCGGACAAGTGTTTGCGGACTTTCCTGCTGAAAGTTCTTGATTTAAACTTTGGTTCCATCTAATTGTCAACAAAAGTGCATCTCTTCTATAGCTATTTGGATCCGACCGTTGATTGTAGGTCCTTTTCATCTATTTCCATCAGAGATTAGAGATAGACCTTGGCTCCCCGGAGTTGTTTGTGCCACAAATCGTGCCTCATATATAGTGATTGGTAAAGTCCAGAAAAATCTACAATAATAAGACCTGAAACAACATATTACAGGAAAACCATTTGTCTTTTTATTCTGAATCTGGGCAGTAATTTATTTTCACGAATTCTATGAGCTGCCTGACTGAAGTGTTTCCCATTATCCTCACACTGAAATGATTTTTACTGGGGTTTTCAATATGAAAAGTTCTACGCAGCTTCGCCTTTTTGAGTATTTTAAGAATGGCACGCCGTGATTTTGGCAGAATTAAGCTGAAAAACTGAGTCAGTTTTTTGACAAGCCAACATGAATCTTTTACAATGCAGGTCATTCGGCGTATACACCCGATATTTGTTTCTTGCCTCTCATCTTGATGTATTGTACGTATATAATATCGCTTCAAGGCACTTCGGAGCATTGTATCATACCAGCCAATTCCTAATGCTTCAACGGAATTATCAAAGAAATAATTCAAAAGAAATCCGTCTGGCGATACAAGAAAGCCACTGGGACGGTCTCAACAATTTCTTCGGAAATCTTAACTGGTGACTATGCTTCTTGAAAAGTGACGTTTACTCCAGGGCTGATATTTTTACAAGGAATATTCTTAAAGACGTGAGCCCTTGAGCTGTAAGGGTACTGTCAAAAAGAGAGTTGTAAATTCACGATGATGCAAATTATTCTGAGAAAAACTGAAATAAGGTCAAACACCCTATAGGTGTTTTTTTTAGACGTTTAGATGTGTGGTTTTCAAGAAGAAATAAAACGCATATAATTTAATGTTATGGCCAAGAATTAAGCTTTATTATAAAGATAAGGGTTTGCCATTATGTCTTAAAAATGATTTCGGGCAAGTGGCACATATCGAATGAATTTCTGGGCGATTATGTCGACCGAATATTGGCGCAACGGAACCATTATTTTGGTAATAAATTTGCACGATTTGCAAAAGTTGTTCAGGAATGAGTCTATTCATTATGAAATGGCAAACCAAACTGAGCATACTTCAAAAGACAGCTGTCAAAAAGACTTACTATGAAAAAAGTATTGCCAGATTGAAAACCACACGTCTAAAAAGAACATCCTTTGGAAGAACCTGTAATGTCGACCAAATTTTAGGCAAAAATATTAAACAATTTCCCAAAGGAAGCAAAAATAATTGGTCACTGGTAAAAAAGAACCCAATTCAACTATGTATGTCTTCGGTTCCGACGATTGTTCATAATAAAAATGATACTTCTTTCGTCAGCTCTCAAGGAAAATCTAATTTTTTACCAGCACCAGTTTGGGTAATTACAACTGGCTGCGCACAATTGTGTAGCTGCAACAGTAGTATGTAGCAATATCAAAGTTAATGTCAAAAGAAGTAGCGCACTAAGCAACATGCATGAATACAATGCGTAGCACTGAACTCAAAAAAAAAATGATGTCTTCCATTTTGGTTTGTTGTTGTTTTGCAGCTAAAGCGCAGCACGTTCGCGAAATTTGAGTCGAGACAACTTGTACTTCAGCTGTTCTCTATGCTGCAGCTGCTACTGCACATTGTAGCCATGCAATACGAATTACTTTGACATTGCTACGTGTTACTGCTGCAGCTACGCCATTGTGAGCAGCCAGTAAATCAATAAGCCAACCTTACATCGTTTTGGAGAAACGAACATTTTAAAAAGCCTAAGTTTGGGACCAGGCGATATTATTCAAAATATGTAATTAAGTATTGAAGAACACCAGAGATTAGAAACTACCCGCAGTTTGCACGTTCCAATTCTCGTTGTTTTGGACGGTTTTCAGTCTTATATTTACAAAATTAATGATCGCCACTACCCACAATTTCCTCACAATACTAGCTCCGCTATAGGAATCCCCATTAGTTAACCATTGAATATGAGTTTTTTAGCTGCACGACACGAATGTGGAATGTTCCACCAGTTTCTCTTTTCTACACCAATGCGACTTAGAATAGAAAGTGCTTTCGTATTTGTCAGGAGGGGGAGGTGTGGGGAGGGTTAGGAAGTCCAAAATTGTATCTGAAGTGTAAGGAGTAAGGTGTGACATAAATGGGTTTCAATAATACATCGCATGTAAAAGTGGCATAATACAAAAAAAAAAACACTTTTTTTGTAAACACCCGATTGCAATGCAATTCTAAGAATTCAATTGAAGTTAACATTATTTAAATCAGACAAATCGTGACCACAATAAACATGCTAATGTGGAACCTCGAAATTTTCGGCAGGCTAAAGACCGTAGGCGTCTTCGTTATCGTTGGACGTAAACATTTCGTATTATTTTTAATTCAACATGCAATTCTTGTAAATTCATTAAATTTTAATTCGTATTCGTGAAGCATTGAGTGCATATTCAATAGATACATAAAAAGATTGATGAGCCAAACACATACTTTTGACCGGTTTATCTTTTTAATGATCAAGGTGGATATTTTAATGTAAAAAAAAAATTAAATTGATTATTTACCTAGTTGCGGTGGTCATGTTAAAAATCGAACAAAATTACAATTTTAAAAAAAATTTTAGATACAATTATTCGATTATGAACTTTAAACAAAATTAATGAAACAAACAGAAAGAAAGAAGAAAAAAAACGAAGTTGTGAATATTCAGTGATTTAAGAACTAAAGTGTTGACAAAAATAAAACATCGTGGATAACCTGGATCGAAGAAAATGGTGCAGTCAATTGATATTGCTGCAATCGCTGGCATTGACTCGGTGAGAATTTTATTAAACTTTTATAATTTTATTATTTAACAAGAAAAACTTTATAATTTTCCATATAATTATTACCTCGTAATAAAATAATGGTTTTGGATATAAATTCAAGAGAAACAAAAATTTCCTAGAATTCCTTCCTTCTTTTGTCGGTTAATACACATGGTTAAGGGTCAGCAATCATTAAAATTAAACCATTTTACCATTTAAATGATTGAATTAAATTGTTCAAACTTATTAAAAAAAAAAAAATACTTTGATACGAACATTTTCATTATTCTGATTAATGGAATCAAACAAACGAATTGGAAATCGTTACTTTTAATGACCACGAAACCAATTAATTACTTTGGTTTATTAAAATGAGTATTGACCAAAAACTTTAATTAAAAAAAAAACAGACTAAAAATATTGTTTGAGTATTGTTGGTATTGGCATTTATGTATGTATATAGTAACGTTTGACAGTATTTTCAATAAGTGGAGAGTTTTTCAATTTATCTGTTTGTTCCCAGAACACAGCAATATGTATGCTTTGCTCAAAATGTCTACTAATTCCACCATTTTTTATGAAATTTTCGAAAAACTGACACCATATTTCACAGAAGGTTACAGAAAGGGAAATTGGCCTAAGTAAATTGTTCAATTGACCAAAACAACATTGGATCAAAGCTTTGTACAAAGGCGACATTTTTTTAGAACTCCCTATGGTTTGGCGTTAAGGACTTTACGAGCTGGATCTTTGATGTCCATTCCCTTTTTTGGCTAGGCTTATGTAGCTGTAGAGAATTCCACACTTGTTTTTTTAGACGTGTGGTTTTCAACCTGACAATACTATTTTCGGAGTTGGTCTTTTTGACAGCAGTCACTTGTGTGATTTCAGAAAAGGTAAAAACATTTTTATAAAATGAGCGCTCGATTTCAATTTATAGCTGCCATATAATAAAATAAAGTACTCTTCATAAGCTTTCATATGACATAAGTTTCATCACTGTTGAGCAATGTTGAAAATTGGGCCCAAAATGCCTATGGTCCTTTATCCGAGCCAGCCGCAGCGGCCACTTGTCCGAAATCATTTTTAAAACATAATGGCGAACCCTTATCTTTATAATAAAAAACTAAATTCTTGGCCATAACATTAAATTATATGCGTTTTATTTCGTCTTGAAAACCACACGTCCAAAAAAACACATTTAAAATAATAGATGACGTTAACTTCGGGAATACGGACAAATTTGTTACTACGAAAATTACAGTTCATTCAAGAATTAGGTATAAATTTAAGTCCAGACGGTTATTGCTTTTTTTGGTCCTTCTTTCTGTATGTTTGGAAGGTCAATATGAATGCTTCTATAATATAATTTGCATTTACGATCTGTTCGCCTTTGAGCACAGAAATGGACTTTCCAACTGGTCTTTCATTGCTCTAAAAGCGGACCGTTCGTTCCAAGAAACGGATGGTCGGTCTCTGCAGCGTCTTCAGCTCTTTCTACCAATTTGTTTAATCTGGCCATTCTATCTCGTCTCACACACCTCTGCGCTGGTTTAGAATTTTCATTGAGCATCAGTTTCACTGTTTATACAATGTCTACATTGCCTCGGTACAGCTCAGATTCTACCTACCGCCAGCTGACGAGCGTTAAAAAAGTCAACAAAGCATATTACCATGTCACTGATTTGTTCCATGATGCGTGATGTAATGTCACCTTTCGGAACGCTGCTGTATATTGACTTTGGCTCAGCATGGAACATGGTATTCTCTTCCTCCGCTGCATCGTTCAAAGCGATATAAATGATACATAGGTACTCGTGGTGAATTTTATAGTTAAATCTTAAAGTCAATATCATCGCAAATACGGACCCTCTCGCTAAGCTACTGACCTAAGCATAGTGTTTTTTTGCAAGTGTCCATTTCGATAGTGGAACAGGTATTTATGACCCGTTTTGTGGGATAAAGTATTTCAACGCCTTCTGGACATACAACCCTGATCTTGCTCTGCTTAGGATACCGTCACTTGTTTGTCAGACGGCATTATATCAAAGTGTCTTACTTCAAAATGGTGTCAGACTTGTCAATACTCCCGAAACTGGAAGCACTGATGAGCGCAAAAAAACTGCGTATAGGCAAAATATCACGACATTCAAACTTTAATCTGCTCTCAAACGAAATTTTTCATCTGCTAAGATAAAAGATCCCCTATGCCCGTTTCTATATCACAAAATTTCACGTCGATTGGTTGAGTAGTTTTTTCTTTTTTGTTCACTGGCATGTTTGGGTTTTTTGATTTGACTATGGTACTCATATCGATTTTTAATCATTTCAATTCTTTCCAACAACTCTAGTAGTTCTTGTCATCAAAGCCTCTCTCCCCCAGATTGTAATTATCCTCTTTGATTATCCCATCTAAAGTCAACGAAATTGCTTTACTGAGTCTCCATGATGAATCTAATCCGTATCAAAGCGACTGAAAAACACTGACCTTGCGATGGGTCTCTTATCTAAAAACGGATATCGTAGCTTTCTATGACTTCATCCGGAATGCAAAACAGAAAGAGACTTCCTAAAAGAAAGCTTTTGCTATGTAAATGTTGATGCAGATTAAAGCGCATCCCAAAAATCCTGTTCATTCATCGCCACAAAAAAAACTATAAAAAGGATGAAGATAAAGCTACCATGACATTGATAAATCACATTTAACCCGGAATTTTCGCAATTAATTAAATGGGAGAACTTGTGTTAGTGCTCGGACATACTTGCAGAGTTAAAAATAATTATGCAGATGACCACACTACCATCTCACCATAAAGTAAAGTAGCAAAATGAGATTGTTTTTTTTTTTTTTTTTTTTTTTAATTTAATTACTAAAAAAAAAATCCTCACCCCACTGTATAAAGTGTTCATCCCACAGAATAAAGACTGTATGATACTCGACAGTGTGGACAACGAATGACAATGACGTTGATAAGGATAACGATGACAATGAGCTTGTTGTTTTAGTCACGCTGCTTCTGCTCCTTCTCCTTCTCCGGCTCCTGCTTCTGGCATGTGAGACAAAACACCAACTTCACACGAGCAAAAGCATCATCAGAAGGACACGATACAGCAATATCTTGTTCTTGACGGTGGTGATGGTGACTGCGACTGATTGATTGCGCGGGCAGGACACCAGGATTAATGGATTCGTTTTCAAATTACTTTTGCTTTCACCGTTCAGCGTTCGGCGTTCAGCGTTCAACGTTTCACCCTGAAATGAGTCCTTGCACACGCACCACACTAATTAAGTGGACACAAGGAGTGAATCCCCTTTGGGGCTCATAGCATCTTAAGGTTATCGCACACAAGTGTTCAACTGTTCAATGACAACAAAAGTATCGAAACTAAATGAGTTTCTTTTTTAAATGACTTACAGGGTGTTTTAAATACTATGTTTGTATGAGGTCCTTTCAAATAAAAATATTCCTAAAACAACTGTCTTATTGATGGTTCTAACTGTTTTCTTCGATTGATTTGATGACGAAACGCCGCTTTTAAATTTCGGCTTTCATTATGAGGTTATGTTTAAAAGAAAACTGTATTTCTTGTAGAGCAACCATTTTGATATTGCAAAAGCTGATTTTTAGTGTCAACTGTTAAAACACCCTGCGTGATTTTTTATGCGAACTCATTAAATGTCTCTTTCATCAAGTGTCCTTGAAAAAACAATTAAATGCAAAGCCCATGGCCTGCGTGTACCGAGAACAATTTAACTATTTTTTGGTTTTCAATTAAATTGAAAGGTAAATGAAAACAAACATTACGGCTGACGAATAAATTGGTTCTTTAAATTTCAATGCCACTTAAGTATGAAATTAGAAAGAGTTTAAGGAATTCAAATGAAGGATTTAAAATAAACGAACAAATAGGCGCACGTGTAAATAAATACAATCTGGGAAATATTTTTTGAAAACCATATCCTTAAAATAAAATTATTCACAATAGTGTGCCATTAATTTGGTCCAACATATAATCATGACCTATTTTAAATTCTAATTTTATGATTTTTTTTTTTCTATTTCAGGACCAAACGAAAGAAGCCAAACCATCAGCCCTGCGCAGAACCCTCAACGCATTGCGACACAGGATAACGAAACGTAGCCGAACCAAGCCACCCGATTGGTTTCTTGATAAATTTTCCACCGCCAATAATGCCGAGAAAATTGGCAAGTCCTCTGATGTACCCGAAATCACTGGCAAAAGTTGGTTATGCAATCGATTGTCAGTGGATCCGTCGCTGCCATCACATTACAGAGTAAGTATTCTCGCTTCTTCCTTACTGGCTGAGCACAATGGTGTAGCTGCAGCAGTAGTACGTATAGCAATGTCAAAGGCATGCATGAAAATACAATAGGGGTATTCACGATCTGGTGTAACTTGTCTTGCATCATTGTAAAAGTGGAGAAGTGCTACGTTTTCTTGCAATACAACAACAAATATACTGGCTGTCATTTTGTTACACCTTTGCACTTTATCTATACCTCAACTCCATTGCAACAGGAAAAGACAACGGTGCAAAATTTGTACTTTTGATTTTGACATTTGTGTCAACCTGATTTTGACATTTGTGTGAGTTTTGCTACAGATTGCAAGAAGTGAGTTCACGATCTACCAGAAATACAAACAATTTCGCACTTTTACAATACTTGTTTGCACCAGATCGTGAATACCCCTAATGTGTAGCACTGAACTCAAACAAAAATCATGTCTGCCATTTTGGTTTGTTGTTGTTTTGCAGCGCAACACGTTCGTGAAGTTGGAGTCGAGTCGAATTGTACTTCTTAAGCTACTCTCTGTGTTGCAGCTGCTACTTCACATTGTAGCCATGCAATATGATTTACGTAACTACATTTCACTTTGACAGTGCTACGTACTACTGCTGCAGCTACACATCATTGTGCTCAGCCAGTTCAGATATATTGATTTTAAATTAAGTTAAACTACATTATATACCTTCAATTCCACTCCCATATTGCAAGAATATTGTTGCTCCCTTATACCAGCACTTTCTTTTGGACCACCATGTCTAAGTTTTAGGGTGACAAAGTCCTATGTTTGGTCAATCTGAGCTCTGGTCAAATTTGCTAACATTTCTGCATTTTTTTGGGACAATTTGAAGGCCTTGAGGCAGGTAAGATCGTACGGATATGTTTTTTCTGTAAATTTTAATATGGACATTTCTGGGGAAAAAAATTGGAATCTAATAGAAGTGAAAATGCTTTCTAAAAATTTAGTTCAAAAATATTAATAATACCGTTATTGTTAATATTTTTGAACTAAAGCGTATGACAAGTTCATTCAATTCCAATCCTGACAGCATTGTTCAATGGGGCATTACCAACCATGTGGAATTTAATGCTTCAAAAACTCAATGTTGTCTACTGTCGTTAAAGCACAACCTGCCCCCTATGTCATTATTCATGATTTTGACTTATTTAGTTCTTAAAAATCTTTTTGACAATTTAAACTTACATAGTAGATGAAAATTCAATCATTCTTGTTTGAAAAACCAGCGTTTTCCGCAAATCTGTTAAAATTATATTTTTTTATAATATCATACTTTTAAAACACATTTTAAAGCTTAAGCTTGGTTTATGATCTTAAAAATGTAGACTTTATTCATATAAGAGCAGTTAAGAAAATATTGTTGCCTTCTTGGCAGACTCAAACGAAAAGGCTTCTATACATACATACATAGATACATTTTAAATTCTAGTTTCGATCGTTATGCCCAAGGTCAAGACATCTATCAAAAAACACCATCTAGTCACCTCAATAAATAAAGCACATCAAAAATTGAAGAGTTCATGTAATTCCATGGATTTGGATTCTTTGAAAAGATTAAGTGAGAGTTTTGAGCATAAAGAAATGGAAAGATAACTTCACAAAACTGTTGAAATGTTAAATCCTGTCATTGAAGGTAAGAGGCCTGATAAAATTCCTTCAGTTCTTCTCAAAAACACTTCTTATTAAATGCTGTCAATACTTTTTTCGGAGTTGGTCTTTTTGACAGCTGTCATTTGATTTATGCACAGTTTGGTTTGTCATTTCTTAATGAATAGACTTACTCCTGAAGAACGTTTGGAAATCGTGCAAATTTATTACCAAAATAAAAGTTCGGTTCGCGCGACACATCTAATATTCAGTCGCATAATCGCTTAGGAATTTATTCGAGCCAGTCGCAGTGGCCACTTGCCCGAAATCATTTTTAAAACATAATGACAAACCCTTATCTTCATAATAAAGCTAAATTCTTGGCTATAACATTAAATTATATGCGTTTTATTTCTTTTTGAAAACCACACGTATAAAAAAAAAATGTGTGTGCGTAATTCACACTCGGTTGAAGTGAAACTTCAAAGAAGTTGGTATACCTAATTTACGAGAGAATGAGATGAAATACTCAGCCACCCAGCACCAGTTTTCGGATTACTTTCAAACCTTATGTTATGTATGACTAAATGCTTTCAACACGAATCTGTACAAATACAAAAGTTTCAACACATAATCAAGCATACAGACGTACCGACATACTTTGCGTCCTTTTGACTCCCTTTTAAAGTATGAACTCCAGGACGCCACTATTTAAAACAAGTCAAAAAAATATTCGAAAACTGACTATTTTCAAAAATTCAGGATACTTTTTTAAATTTAAATAATTTTTTGAATGCCAATTTTTTATAAATAATTTTGTTATGTATTTGTTTGAATTTTACATTCTTCTTGAATTAAGTTTATTGAAACCTTTTGTAAAGCTTTTCTTGTTAGACAGCATTCAAATCACGTACCTATATTAACTAACATACTAACTTAATCGTACCAACGCGCCTGCTCACTCGCTTTTGTTTAACATAATGCTTAGTAGACCTGAGCGAGAGGCAAAACGTATGATAGGAGAAAATGAGAGCTAGAATATAATATTTTTCATAATTTTTTCTTCATTCGTTCTCTCTCAGACTTGTTGCGATATATTTTTTTTTTTTTAATTGATTTACATATTTGCTTAAAAGTGTCATGTTGCATTTCCGTTTCGTCGAGTTTCAAATTACCCTGATATTAAAGAAGTTTCACTTCAATAATAACACACCACGCTGACATCTTACTAAAAAGCTGTAATACGCAGCCGCATACAGTGTACAGTAGCTCACGTAGTTTTCACATACACTAACACACGTTAAATGCTCAAATACAAGCACGTATTAAACAGTGTGCAATATACATACACACCGACATCTGCTTTCTCGGTCTGGCTCACAAATTACAGGCGACTATGCTAAGAAGACGGGAGTGGGGACGCTACGAAGTATGGGACAAAGAGCGGAGAGACCGATAATATAAAATAGTATGTATATTTCTGTCTCATAATTTCCTGGCTTCATCCTTCGCATTTTTGTATTTGTGTCTCTTACCTGTCGTTTTTTTCGTTGCATCCGGTTTGAAATCACAACGATTCTAAAGAAGTTTCACTTCAAAAACCTGGGTAGTTACCAGATAAATAAGGGCAGATTACCTTCTTTAAAAATACCTCAAATACTAACCTTCCTAAAAGAAACCAATTTGGAGGAAGTGCTGTAGGACGAGTATCCTCATCCAGCTCTAAAAGGGGCACAATAGATCTTTAAGGTCGCAGTGCGCTTTTCCCCAATTTAATTCATTCATGCAACTTAAAATAAAATGCATACGATGAAACATAACACAGTTTCCGAGCAAAGAAGTTCAAACTCTTGTGTTTATGTTCCGCATTTTTATTTATTAAATTCAGTCGTTTACAAACAGAGATGTCCGTTATTTGTATTTTTAGCAAAAACAACATTTAAAAAAAAACATACTGTTTTCTTCATGTCTATTCTTTTACGAATTTTGAATGCTTTCGTAATAATATGTATGAATAATCATGAGAAAACTGACGATATATCGATATATTTATTTTTTTCACCCGATAATTATCGATACTGTTAAAGAATATCGATACGATAAATATCGATATATTTTTTACTTGCCCATCCCTACATTGATCAAAACAAACAAATGCCATCCAGCACGTGCATGAATGAGCAAGATTATGGTATTTATATTCTAACTCGTTCGTGCACACGGTGAGCTAATGCGAGTCATCGGTGCCGCCATATTGGGATACTGAGCGTTACTTCCGTCAGAAAAATAGTATGTATATTTCTGTCTCATTCTTTCCTGGCTTCATCCTACACATTTTTGTATTTGTGTCTCTTACATGTCGTTTTTTCGTTGCATCCGGTTTGAAATCACAACGATTCTAAAGAAGTTTCACTTCAATAAAACAACCTTTACAAACTTGTTGTCCGAGAGATTTTCTTAAGTTGATCCTATCTAACCTCAAATGTAAAAAGAGTGTGTAAATTTAGTTCCGCTATTTCTCGTGTTAAAAAGTATAAAATCAGGTGTTCCTCAAGGTAGTGACATCGGCCCCCTTCTGTTCTCAATGGCAGATTATCTCAAGTTGTATGGTCTTGTCAGCAATAAATATGATAGGTTTAAGATACAAAATGACGGCAAAGGTATGACCAAAAGCATTGCCATTCTTTCTTAACATTTTTGTTTGGCAAACTGACAAAATCAATGTTAGCCATTTGTAAATTTTTAAATGGCACCTATAGGGTAACATTATGTACCCCAATTTAAAAATTTCACTTGCATTTTATCTGTTTACAAGTATTTTATCACTTAAAATTTGAAACGATGAGAAGACCACTTACATACAACAAGAGTGTTATGTAATGTGTCCACAGGGAGTAAGGGAATCCTTCCACAGAAAATTATCTCGTTTTCCTTTTAACATTTTCAGTTTTACGCTAACTCACTAACAACTTTATTTTTGTATTCCCTTTTTACTTTCAGTGGCTCTTCGTTGTCTCCATAGCTGTGTTATACAATATAATTTTTGTGATGGGACGAGCCGTGTTCTGGGAGATCAACCGTAGCGCCTCACCAGTGTGGTACATCTTGGATTACCTATGTGATTTAATTTATCTATTAGATACATTAGTACATATGCACGAAGGTAAGTTTCACAAAAAGCATTTCAAGAAAAACTTTTTTATATTCAGTTTTTTTTTTCTTTTTTGCTATTTGATACACTTCATCTCCCAATTCCATTAGGGAGAGTTAAAAAAAAGAATTAGTTGAAGAATAAAACTTATAAATACCAAGTGGAGTTGAGACATTCCTTTTTAGTTTGAAAAAAGAAAAACATTCTCTTCACATGAAATGCACTGCTTAAAGCAGAATGTACAGGGTGATTTCGCATCAATTGAATCAATAATATGATTTAAATATCTAAAATTGAACTCTATCAGACAGACAAAAATGCATTGCCGAGTCAAACAGAGATCTTTTTGAGTAAGCCAGCGCCGGTAACTTTAAAGTTACAAAATAGAACTCAGTTAAGAATGATAAGACAATATAAAATATTGTATTTAAATTCATTTTAAATGAAATGCATTTAAGTTTCTATGTAACACAAATAAAAACTTCAAGCTGGCAAGACTCATTTTATCAGAACTGAGTTCGTTTAAGCGAACATTTTTAAGTTTTTTTAAAAAGGACTTTCACAATCTCTTTTGGCTTATTACATAAGTAAAGTAAGTGTGTGTCAAAGATCTGGATTCGGTCCCGTGCTTTCTTTCAATAATATAGTTATCATGAATCTTATCATATACTAGCCGACCCGGCGAACTTCATTCCGCCAAAATTCATTAATGTAATGAAAATAATAATTCTTTCATATGCATTTAGTAAAAAGCTTTAAAAATAAAACAGACACTTCATTTTTATTTATGTGTATGGATACTGTGTGATTTTTTCAATTCGGCCCATAAATACGAATTTGAAAAAGGATCCCCAGTTCCACCTTGGGGCACTTCACAAATTAATTAAATAAAGAACATCGTTCTGTCAAAATCGGTCCATAAATAAGAATTTTCGAAAAATGCGACTGCAGCGCCCCCCTGGATGAGTAATTACAATAATCTAAGTTACTCCTTATAAAGCCAGTGAAATTCCTGTCCAAAAAAAATAAGAGTTTTTGAAAATTGCAACCGCAGCGCCCTCTATAGGGGTAAATAAAATAGATTAAGTTACTCCTTACAACATCAAATCATTTTGGCGCAAATTACCAAGCTATTCAACTATAGCAGTTGAGGCTTCTGTTAGCAGGTGTTATAACAGCAAACAGCCTTTCATGAAAAAAAAAAATAATTTTTTCTCAACAAGCCATTTGATGACAGATATCCTATCCTATCCCAAATAGCTTCCCTGAGAAGTTAAAAAAGGCCCTACAAAAGCGTTTTAATGACAGGCTTTATAGACAAGCCTTACACAAGTAGTTTGCATTGACTTGTTATGGAGAGCCTTATAGCAGCTATTCCGTCTTTGATTCTCATTAAACAACTTTGGCAGGCCTTATAGAGGCCATTTTGAACCATTATTAAGCAAACCTTTTATAGAACCTTTCAAACTCCCTTCTAATGGCATTAAAGCAGCAATTTTTTAAAATTGAAATTTGTGGCTTGCAAAAGTTTGCCTTATACAAGTTCTATACAAGCTAATACTTGCCTAATTCGAAAAATTTAACCTTACGCAAGCTAAATTGTTTGTTGGGTATTATTCAATTTAAATTATTTTTCGAGGTACTGCTCCGTTCAAGAGTGAATCCTTTAATAAAGAAGCGCATCTGAGCTAGTCGCTTTAGATCAGTAGTGACGTTATAAAAGACTATTCACAAAGAAGGGACCGGTTAACAACAAATTAACTATTTTGAAGTGTCATTTATGTAGATGGAATTTTTTGTAATCATCGCGAACTGCTAATATTTTGGGGAAAGACACGCGAGAGAATATAGCCCGCTCATAAAAGTGTGGCTGGTATGTGGAAAACGAATACCTAAAGTTTGGCAATTCTTTTCAATCTCTATTTTTTTTTTTTTTTTGGAATAAGACTTTTCAAGATTTGGCTTGTACTAAAGCTTTCTTTACTGCAACACTTTTTTTAAACCCAACAAAAGAACGACAATATTTTTCCAAGCTGATATGTTGAAAATTGATACTTTGGAGTATTACGCGTTCATTCGTATGCACCCTGCATAAAGTGCATAAAGTTTCCAAATAGTTTTCGTGCCCGTTCCTCCTCTATATACATATGTTGCCTGTTCGAGATAAACTTTTTTGCCAAAGAGGCATTAAAGTGTTCTCTTCTGGTAGTGACAAAGTGAGAAGAACGGGGAGGTATAGGTAGGTACTCATATAGGTGGATTTTCTATGTTCATAATTTTGTGGTTCTTGCATCATGGTTTTGCTGCTCCATCATCCTGACAGGGTTATTCATTTTTTTTGTGTGTATGTGTGTGTCATTGATTCTGTGTTGTTTTATTCACTTTCAAGGTGTCACCCACACTCTATAATAACAAATGATACCTACAAAAAAAGGATGCATGAGATCGTTGGTCATTGAAAGTATATCGCTCAATGCCTCCATCGCATCGCCATCCGGTGTTCTTGGTATTAAAGTCATTCATCTGGGTAGCCTTAACCCTATCCCTTGATAATGGACACAAATCTTCTTTACAATGAAGGACGACAGTATTTCTGTACACATACAAAGTAAAAACTGCAATATGCCAGTGGGATTCTTATTCGGAAGGGTTGAATAATTTAACTTGATCGATATGGTAAGAATCCCTGTTTTTGTTCATATGAGTTGTCCTGACATAGAACTGAAATTGCAGACCACAAAAATATCCTCCACCATATTGAGCTTGCATGGTGTCACCAAAACTTAAAAAAAAAACTATTTTTCCTTCGGATCAGATTCTAAGATCCTTGAAATACAGAATTTCATGAAACTAACGAACTGTTAATTCCCACTCGCATAAATAAATGCAATTAAAATTAAAACGCTCCTAAATACCTGTTAATTACAAAACCATATCCATATTCTGTCAGAGATGAAAGTCACATGCCATTTCAATCACGACATTAATTATCCTACCAAACATAACCATAACAATTTACACTTTCTATAGGCTACCTGGAGCAAGGTCTTCTGGTCCGGGATGCATACAAACTTCGCAAACACTACTTCTCTACCAAGGGTTGGTCAATAGATGTCCTCTCGATGTTTCCAACAGATCTGGCATACATATGGTGGCCACCCAACTCCTGCAGTTCGATAAACCTACCCTGCCCAGTGATTGTGCGACTCAATCGTTTATTGCGTCTTCCAAGAATGTGGGAATGGTTTGATCGCACCGAAACCGCAACGGGATATCCAAATGCATTTCGCATCTGCAAAGTGGTTCTGGCCATCTTGGTGCTCATACATTGGAACGCATGCATGTACTTTGCCATCAGCTTTGCCCTGGGCTTCGGTACCGATAATTGGGTGTACAATTTGAAAGGTGACCGCAATGCCACACTCCAGCGACAATATATTTATAGTTTCTATTGGTCCACCTTGACGTTGACCACAATCGGAGAAACACCCACACCCGAGAACGATGCTGAGTATCTGTTTGTGGTGGCCGATTTTTTGGCTGGTGTTCTCATCTTCGCCACCATTGTAGGTGAGTTTTGTTTTTGGTCCTTAGGATACGAAAATTTGGTCCGTAGTTTGCACTTAGTTACCTAAAATTTTGTTTATTTTTCTTATCTATCAACAGGAAACATTGGTTCGATGATTTCGAACATGAATGTGGCCAGGGTCGAATTCCAGAATCGAATGGATGGAGTGAAGCAGTACATGGCCTTCCGGAAAGTAGGCAATGAATTGGAGGCGCGGGTGATTCGTTGGTTTGCCTATACATGGTCACAGAGTGGAGCATTGGACGAGGAACGTGTGCTTTCTGCTCTTCCGGACAAGTTGAAGGCTGAAATTGCCATTCGGGTGCATATGGACACACTGAAACAGGTGCGGATTTTCCAAGACTGTGAGCCAGGCCTCCTCGAGGCCTTGGTGTTGAAACTAAAATTACAAGTGTTCAGTCCGGGGGACTATATCTGTCGCAAAGGAGATGTGGGCAAGGAGATGTATATAGTGAAAAGGGGAAAGTTGTCGGTGGTGGCTGATGATGGGGTGACGGTGTTTGCCACACTCGGGGCTGGATCAGTTTTCGGGGAGGTTTCTGTGTTGGAGATAGCTGGAAATCGAACGGGGAATAGAAGGACGGCAAATGTACGGTCCTTGGGTTATTCGGATCTCTTTTGTTTGGCCAAGCGAGATCTATGGGAAACTTTGGCTGATTATCCGGAAGCGAGAGCCACCCTCACCGAAAGGGGATGTCAATTATTGCGAAAAGATGGGCTGCTCGATGAAGATGTTTTTTCAAGTGAGTTATATTTTTTGCATCTTTGTTTTCAAATTTTTTTTTTTTTTTGACAAATTCTTTGATTAAATAATTAAGCGAAAATCTTGCTAAAATACATTTTTTTTTTCTTTAAAGATTCCCAACGTGTTCAAGATAGTATAGAGGGCGGAATTGAAAAACTGGAGGTTTCAGTAGAAAATCTGAATGTCCGGTTAGCACGGCTTCTGGCAGAATATACTGCAAGTCAAGCAAAACTTAAACAACGACTGGCTAAATTGGAAGTCAAGTGAGTATATGTACATTTATTTAAGTTAAGAAATTTTAATTTATTTTGGTTGACAACGTGGAATAAGAAAATTAAATACATTTAAGAACCTTTATAGCGCCCCAGGACTTTTTTAAATATGCTTTTTCAGTCGGCATGATCTTTAGCCTGTTGTATCCAATTTTGAACTCCACAAAACTGGGAATTCTGATTCCCCATGTATTGCGTTGAATACCTCACGAGCTGAGGCCAGATTCTGTAAAAAACGAAACGAAAGCGATTTTTCGGTTTTCAAAAATGAAAGAAATTGTGCGACAGCTACAGTTTACATTCTGTATCGCTTTTCGTTTTTTTACTCTGGTCGCATAGGTGTCAAAACGAATGAAATTTTTATTGTATACTTTTGGGATTTTCAGCGTTTTCTATTGTCTTGGAGATGTGGTATAAATGGAAATCGATAACCAAAACAAAAAAAGTCATTTTAATTTAAATTGAATTTTTATACTTAAGTTGCATTGTTTATTTTAAAAATAGTGTGATTCATCGATAAGTGCAAAATCAAAAAAATAATAACAAAACGAGATATTTTTATTTCTTATCAAATGCATCGAATAATCGATTTAAAAGTCTCATCACTATCTGATGGTACTTTTGACATTTAATTTGTTTTAATTTGAGAATATTACATAAATCTTCCGTCAATTTCAACATGATGATCGATTTGGATGCACAGATTTGACAATCTGGTGACCCTATGTGCATTTGTGAATGTCGAAACGTTGAATTTTATGTTTTCAACATCATGTTTTTTTTCTAACTTTTTAATCAAAGGTTGCATTTTACCCCAAATATTTAACATTATTTTTATATAAAAAATCTCTTATTATCAATTTTAGTGCCCAATTATCCACCAAAGAACAACAAGAAAACTCCCAAAAAATGCGAAGTGGCCGTCTTTATTCCCTGCCAGCGAAAAAACGTCGACAACGTCCAATTTCATCGAAATCCGTTGATTCTAAACAAAATACTTTATGAAGAGAATTTAAGATGCCAACCATTTATTACGAAATTTTCATCAAAATTGAATTTACCAACGCCAATAGCAGCAGTCGAAAAAGAAAACAAAAATTAAAATTATCTGAAACGAAAACTGGTATGTTTTTCCAAAAATCCACGGTGATAATAACATATTTTTATTCTCTTCTTAAAATTAAAACATTAGTTGTAATTTATTGTTTAATTTAATTTTGAGTTTCAGTTTTAAAAAATTAAAATATTCGTTAAGAAACATGTGCCTCGAAAACATAAATATATATGTAAATCCATATATATATTTGTAGTAAATGTATTATAATAATTAATTTTTATAATAAATGTATAAATTAAAATAATTACGAATCATTATAATTATGTTTTGTGAATTTATATAAACATACAAGATAACTATATGTATAAACAGGAAGAGTAAAGTCTTAAAATTATAAGTATTTATACTTTAAGAGATAAATATTTGAAAGTATAGAAATTATTTTTAGAAAATAAATGTTATAAAAGTGTCCTGTAAATCTGTTATTTAAAAAAAAAAAATTAAATATTTTCACTGAGAAAATATTGGTAAGTACATGCAATTTTCTGTGATTACTTCAGTTCTGAAGCAAGAGGAGTATACTTATACTTATAGTGTAATGGAGTAAACTGTTTTGTTTGATATGAAACTCGATGAAACGAGAGTGCGTCACGATAAAGTGATAGAAAATAAAACAGAACGACAGAACGCATTACACAGTATTTTATATTCTTTCCATCTATCCCCACGAGCGTCGGTACGTGTGTCTGCGTCTGAGTATTGCAAAACTTTAGTAAAAAGCATGTATTTTAAATTATTTCCCTAATAAAAAGATTTGTAAGTATACCAAAAACTTATGTTTACAGAAGTGGTTCACCTCATTCTTTCATAGATAATTTTTACCGAAGTTTCATTTCTTCCGAGTGTGAATTGCAAACAGCCATTTGTTTGTATTGACTAACTTACTTTACAATCTTCTTCAAACTAAATAAAGTGAAAACAGTTTTTACAAAAGGTTACAAATAATATTGTTATTGCTGAATGCATTCATCTGAAACGACCTCTGAATGCAACCAATTACAACTTCAGCAATGCCAACCTAAAAAAAAAAAGTACGCACACATAAAATGAAACCTAACTCGGGAACAGGAATTATAATATAATTGATAGAATTAAAACTGAATCTCTTGTCAGAGCTAAACGCAAAGTTTTTCGGTTCTGTGAAAAGAACATGTAGCACATGATGATAAAGTTGCAATTTGACACAGCAAACAACAACACAAACTTGGGTTTATTTTTTGCTGATTAATCAAATGAAAGTTAGAACATATACAGACTCAATTTCTTGCGGTTGTTTTTATAGGAGCTTCCATCTTGGATTCACTGGAAAAATCATGCCAATCTCGAAGATAGGCAGTGCTGCCATGCATATATTTTTCTTCTTTAAATTTATATATGTTAATTTCAACACTATAGCCAAGTATCTGCAAAAAGTTGTTGGATCTTTGAAAACAAGTTTTTTTCCTTAGAATGTCTAAGTTAGTTACACACACGTAAGCAACTCCTGAATAAATTACTAGTGTAAACGGCTCTGTATGTAACGTAAATTTACACATGTAAGTTTTATTTACCACTAACCTAAGTCTTACAAAAAGTAACTTACGTAAAGGCTTAAACTATAGATGAGCTTAATGAACTTACAGTCAGAAATGCTTCCCATCAGTTGGTAACTTATTACTGCCTGTGTAAGCTGTAAGATTTCCAGAAGTGCGAAAAACTGCGTTTACACTTGTCTTTTTTCTTTCAAATTACAGCTTGATTTACTAACTTACTTATGTTGGCTCCACTAGAGCGTGGTGCTCCTAGGCTTTGCTTAGTATGCCCCTCCAGCCGATCTCTAGCTCTATCGAAAATAAGGTCTATTTTGGCTTCTGACTTCCTGTGGTTTAAGACTTTACGAGCTGGAGCGTCGATGAACATGGGCCATCCGTCTTTGTTTTACAGCTAACGTAATTTTTTTTAAATTTACTGTGAGTTACTTACAGAGCCGTTTACACGAATATTTTTCTTAGAAGGTTCTTACTTGAGTAACTTATGTAATTATAACTTGTGTAATCCTAGCTGTATAAGTTAAAAGAAAAACAAAAATTGGCAAACGCGTTTTACGCACTAACGGAAATCTCACAGCTTACTCACTCGGCAGTTATAAGTTAACAACTTAGGGGAAGCATTTTTTACTGTATGTTGATCTATATTGTAAGCCTTCCTGTTAGTTACTTCTGTAAGACTTACGTAAGTGGTTAGTAAAATTTACATGTGTAATCATGGTCTAAGAGAACTTTTTGGTTTTATTTCAAATCCAGTTTTTATTAAATTCATTTTCTTAACTTATCTTGCAGGTAGAACAAAAACCTTAAACAATAGCTTAAATATTTTTGTTTTTTGTTGATTTTGAGAAAATATTCATTAAAGAATTTTAAATTAAACTTAATACTAACTTAATACCTTAATTAAACCTACTTAAACCTAACTTTAACTAAAAAAAGCAACACCAATGTTTTTTTTTGTGATTTCGTATAGAATTTCATCAAAATTGTAGGAGTTATTTCCAAAAAATAAAACAAATTAAATGAGAATCCTTATTTTAATAAAACCACAGAAAATGTTTGTACTTACAAAATGCATAACTAAAGTAGAATAATAATTATATTAAGTAAAATATGTACATTTCCAAATCCAACTAAAGCGTTCTTATATCTAAATAGATCTTAAGTATGTATGATGTATATTTCCTAAACTCTATTGCAAACAAAATGTTAAGTCATTAGAGAAAAAATATATCTTCAAAAATCCTATATTTTCTACGGCATATCTTATTATTATAAAAACGCATCTACTATAATATTTAACAACAAAAATTCCAAATCTAAGATCTTCTTAACTTTAAAAAAATCTCTTGAATTCTGCTTTAAAAACAAAATTAAGAATTTTATTTTCTTTCAAAATTGATAGTTAACCTTAAATTTAAACCAAAACTCTGTGTATAGTAGATAATATTTTATTTTAAACTTAACTCCGTATCTACATTAATATTAATGCTAAACATTATAATTAAGAGAATTGTAAAATGTTAATTCTTAAAAAACAAAAAAACACATACAAGGAATGTTAAACCAAGTATAAAAGAGGATCAAAATGAAATATGTAAAGTTAAAGCAAGCTGAAACTGTTAACCAGAGAGAAAGAGAGAATGTAATTTTAGATGATTTATTAAATATTTATATATATATATATCTGTTTATACATACATTATACAAGAATTAACTAAATCGATACAGAGGAAATTAAATTTTATAAAAAAAAATAAAAGAAATTATAATTTCTTTTAAAGAAAAAAAAAAAAATAACTAGGGGCCCTGTGCGCTTTTGAAGAAATGAACATATTTTTTGTAACGAAATTAGTATAAACGTATTTATAGAGTTAAAACAATTAAAAAAAAAATAATAAATAATAAATTAATTTTAAATGAAGTTGGTTTTCTGTTTTTTTTTTTAAGATTAAATTCAAAGGAAGAAAAAAGTAAGTAAAACTTCAGATTTATATATCATTCTCATGGTTTGAATTTATTTCAAACTTCTTATGAACTCCAAAGAAACTAATTTATTGAAAAAAAAAGATTTCTTAAAGTAAATACCAATTCACAATCAACCAGCACACAATTTTCTTGTGGCCTAGCTAGTTACAAAGGAAGCAGCATTTTGGGTAAATATCCTAAAGTTTGGTTTTTTATCTGACCGCTGAATCAAAACTTATTTCCGGAAGTTAGTGCTTTTGTCTACATTTTGAGGAAAAAACTTTTCCATTTTTTCGTATCCTCACACACAAATTTTGACCCAAAAACCAAGTTGAAAAGTTCATACTTTTTCGTTTCCGCAAGCTCGTAAATGCCACTGCCATTTATATTTATAATCCACAAATATAAATTTACTGAATTGGCAAGGATAGTGGCGATGGTGTAGTTTTTGCATTGTGGGAAACAACTTTAACCAATATTGATTACGAAATTTCTTCTTTTCAACCAATAGATACGTTTTGCTTTCGCTATTATGTGCATCAATGTTAATATTTAGATATGATGATTATTTTGTTTAAGTTTTTTTTTTTTTTTTTTTTTTTGGGTTTACCCAAAGGACTTCGCGCTCTGACGAAATTTAATTTAAAGTTGATATCCTGCTGAATGAATGTTTGAATTTTAAACACATATCTATATTTTAACATTTATTTCAACAAATTGATTTTTAAGTTGTGGCTTTTATTTGAGTAAATAAATATAATATGAATCATCAACATTTTAAATACTTTAACCCAAATACAGTCTTGACTGCAAGTCGAGTTACACGTTTTTGTCAATAAAAGACGCGAGACATTAAGATGATGGACAACTTTAATAACAAAAAATTCCCTACTCAAAAATATTTAAGTTTAAGATCAAAAACAAAGAACATTTTATTAAGAAAAACATTACAAATGGAATTAAAATTGCGCATACGCCACAGTGCCTACGTGTGATAACATTTTTTTTATCACATGATTTAAGGTAAAATGCAAGACTGGGTAACATGAACTTGTTTTAATGTCGGGGGTTGGGATTAAAAAAAAAGTGTAAGCCATTTGAAATCTTACTTAACCCACCTGTGGTGACGTGAATAACTGGCCCATATGAACAACATTGAAACCCGGTCTCACAGCAGGTGGGTCACCACCGGCGGGTTAAGAACCACTATTTTTTTAGAAGGTTTATTTTGCATGAAAGTAAGGTTTCTCATCTTAAGAGAGGATTGTATCTGGCAATTTCATTCATAGTTGCAAAAAAACAAAGTGATCATTTTGTCGATGATCAAGTGAAACCATTGTTTCCGAAATGGTTCTTTCACCTATCAATTTTAAGGGTCTATTTAAATGCTTTTTAGGAGACGCAAATTTGTAACAGGAGCGAGCATCTACTGCAGAACAAAATTATACTGAAGCAGTTAGCAAAACAATTAAGTAAATTAGACAAGAGATTATATTATATAAGTATGAGAAAGAAAGGCGAAGACAGAACGGAGCCTTGTGGCACACCAACATTTATCTTGTGAAAATCAGACTGAAAACCGTCCAAAGCTACGCAAGTGGGACAGTCCAAAAGGTAACTATACTCCGTGTCCGTCGAAGAAGGGGTCCGTCGAGCGTCGATACATGCATTGCGTTAAGAGCAGGATCAGTCATATCACTCTGTGGTAGTATAGAGTTTTCTTAAGGGTCAATAAAGAAAAGGCTTGTGATTTCCGTCTAAATAATATTTTCTCTATAAGGTGTGGACGTGTGGATCCTCCCTAAATTTGAAATATGTTACAACCTCTACATGGAGTTCTAAGTATATGAAACAGCTCCAGGGTAACTTTTTCCGTTTTCCATTGTATATAATGTTTGATAAGTGTTGAAAAAGAAAACAAATCGGTAAGTAGGTAGTTTTTCAAAGGAATTAATACAGTGCATTAAATTGATCACAATTAAAAATCAACAAAACTTATGACATTCACTTCATTCATGCTCCTGGAGTGACTGAAAAAACGTTTTTAATTTCACTGCTTTTGGCGTCGATTCGATTGCGGCATGAAGTTGTTTTGACTATAATTATCTTTCCTGAAATAGCGGCGACTATGTTAGAAGGCGGATTAAACACTAACCTGCAATATCGCCAAAATCAGCGCAATAGCGATTATTCTTCAGAGATGCAAATGTCTTTAGATAAGAAAATCAAATCAAATTGACCCAGTTGGAGTTGTTATAAAAATAAAAAATTCAGAACTGGGTCTGGGCATTGTGTTTTGAACTAAAAAAAAATTTCAAAATTATTTAAAAAAAAAAAATCTAAATTTTGCTAATATAGGTGAAAGTATTGATTTCTTTTAGATTTAAAACAGCTTTTTATGGCCTTTAGTTCAACAAAAATTGGCGTTTCATCCAGGAATCTCACTTCGGAATCATCAGTTGACATACAGTTCGACTAAAGGCCATAAAAAGCTATTTTGAATCAATAATAAATCAACAGTCCATTATAAGTGCTGAATCTTCTACTTGGTTGATTTTATTTTATTTTATTTATCAATGCAGTATACATAGTATATAGATTTTGTATTCCGAAAAATTTTAAAACGATTTCTTTTAGATACATTTATACAAATCTTGCGTGTCAGCTCTGGCACGTTACTAAAGTTTAACCAATAAACCATATTCATTTTTAACTTACTGGAATCACTCTAAAAAGCAAATATTTATCTATAATTCGATTGTGCTGCCAACCCAGAACAGTGACATATGTATACATATCTATAATATAAAAATAAGTCGGGTTTTCCTTCCTGACGCTATAATTCCAGAATGCACGAACCGATTTCCACGGTTTTGCATTCGTTGGAAAGGTCTCGGGCTCCATGAGGTTTAGAAGAAAACAAAATTTAAAATCGTCAAGCAGAAGTTTTTGTAGCCCATTTATAAGATTTTTCAACTGTAAGGCAATATTTATTCGTAGTATTTATTGGAATTTATTTCTGAAAAATATATTTGATTTTTAAAATTTTTTAAAATTTTGTTGACATTTATACATATATTTTTTATCGATTTTTGTTAAGTTTTCATATCTTCAATAAAATACGATTCAAGCCATTCATAATATTGTGAAAAGTATGGTAGGGTCCTCTGAGGACGCCTTCGAAGGTTTATGAGAAGCTTGGTTAAAATTCAATAAGTTTGGTTTTGGTTGGGCAAAGTTTAAGACCACAAAAAAAAAATCTTAACACAATGAAAGAAATTACTTATCATGGATATATTCATTTGAACTGTTGTCTGATGATTGCTCAAATTGCGGTTTGAAACAAATGCATTTTAAGTGCACTTTATCAAATAACTAACAAATGTGAAATATCATCAGCGAGTAGACTGCAAAGTTTAAGCACACGCAACCGCACTATCGGACACTATTCGTCAGCGGAACAGTGCGACACCATCCGACAAAATAAAATTAGCGAAGCGGGTTGTAACAATTTTCAGTTTACTTTGCCAAATTACTTACAAATCTAAGAAATTGTGAGCCATTGGACTTCAGTCGATAAAATAACCGTATCGACGAACATGCGTGTTCATTCGCTGCAAGAACAACGAAACAACTTTTGGATATCGGGATTCGGGAATGGCAAAATTAAAGTTGGAGTTGGACAAATCATCAACACATGTTTCCCTTTACAACCAATTCAGTTATGGAACAAATACAAAGACGACATATGTGAAGATATCTTGCATCGCTTGCTCATTCGAACGAATAATCCCTACATGCAAATAACCGATGAAATCTACAATGAAGGATTGATTCTGATTGAGGATCAATGCTTGGATATTGCAAACAAGCTACTGATTGAAGTAGGAATGATTGCGCCAAATCGATCGATGCACGATGCATTCAACCAAGAATTAAATCGATAGCTGCAATACAATGTTGATACACTGCAGGAATTTGTTCGAAATAATGTGCCGTTGCTGAATGAACAGCAAAAACAAGTATACGAAACATTAATGCAAGCGGTGGACACTAATACTGGTGGTCTATTCTTCCTGGACGCACCTGGAGGAACAGGGAAAACATTTGTCATTTCATTGATTGTAGCCACTATTCGATCAAGATGTGACATATGTAGCTTTGGCGTTAGCATCATCTGGAATTGCGGCGACTCTTCTAGATGGCGGTCGTACTGCACATTCTGCGCTTAAGTTGCCAGTCAATTTAAACACAATTGATACTCCAACATGCAATTTTTCCCGATCCAGTGCAATGGGAAAATTGTTGATGCAATGCAAGCTCATTGTTTGGGATGAGTGCACAATGGCCAATAAGAAATCACTTGAAGCACTTAACTTCACACTGAAGGCTCTTCGGCGAAATAACAACATCTTTGGTGGCTTGATGATATTGTTGGCAGGCGATTTCAGGCAGACGTTGCCAGTAATTCCCCGTGGAACGCCTGCAGATGAATTGAATGCTTGCCTGAAGGCATCACATTTGTGGAATAACGTAAAAACATTATCACTAACCACTAATATGAGAGTTCAACTTCAAAATGATCAAAGTGCTGCACAATTTTCCAAACAATTGTTAGCTGTTGGAAATGGAAAAGTCCCAGTTGATGCGACATCTCTTACTCTTACCAACGACTTTTGCCGATTTGTAGACTCTCAATTAGCTCTTATTGAAAATGTTTTCCCAAACATTAGTGAGAATTATCAGAATTCTGCTTGGTTAAGTCAACGAGCAACTCTCGCCGCAAAGAATAATGATGTAAATGCACTGAGTTTCACTATTCAATTAAAAATCGATGGCGATTTGGTGACATACAAATCCGTTGATTCCATAACAAATCCCGATGATGTAATAAATTATCCAACGGCGTTTTTGAACTCTCTGGAGTTACAAGGATTTCCACCACATAACTTGCAACTCAAAGTTGGTTCTGTTATTATGATATTGCGTAATTTGAATCCACCGCGACTTTGCAACGGTACTTGACTTGCGGTGAAAAGACTTATGCCGAATTTGGTTGAGGCAACCATTATTAACGGAAAGTACGCAGGTGAAAATGTATGTATTCCTCGAATGCCAATGATTCCGACTGATCTTCCGTTTGACTTCAAACGATTGCAATTTTCGGTTCGCCTTGCGTTCGCAATGACAATTAACAAGTCGCAAGGCCAATCGCTTAGTGTTAACGGGATAAATTTAGAAAATCATTGTTTTTCACATGGGCAGCTATACGTTGCGTGTTCACGAGTTGGGAAACCATCGGCTTTGTTTGTGTTAACGTCAGACCAAAAAACAAAAAATGTGGTTTACCAAAGAGCACTTCAATGAAACGGATAATTTGCGGACACGTATAACGCTTCGATTCAGTATTTACTTTGGATTCACTTTCATTTTTTACTTAGAGAAGTTCAACTAAATTACACTTCATTTTTGTAATCGAATTGAATTCATTACCGTTGTGAAATGAAATAAAAATTTTCCTTTTCAAATATAAAACAAAAAATAATCATTTTTCTTCATCTTTTAATCCCCAAACGAAATGTTACAAAAAACGAAGCCATCTGGTGGCGAAAAGGAGTTCGCCGGGTTTGCTAGTAACTTATAAATACACATACACTCATAAATATTTGTCTGAGTTAAATTCATTTCGGCCTCCATCACTGGGTGTGTATGTATAATTTATTTCTGTATTAAACGTTCCCTTTTTAAATGCATAGATGCAAAAGTATAGGGGAAAGTGGCCGAAAATGGCCCCACTTGTTGCAAAATTATTTCTTTTAAAAATATAAACCCGAATTGGAAATTAATTTAGGATGAGAAGAATTATTTAACAAATAAACCGCGTAACTTTGGATTAATTCGAATCAAATATTAATTAATTATTAAGAAGAACAACGAGTAAACAAATGTGCAACCGGCACCGCGCAAAGAAATTTCGTTATTGACGAAATGTCAAAATAAAAGAGAGAATGGATAAAGAAAATTGCAACAACAACTGCAATTGTATTTGCAGTCCTCCCCACTAGTCAGCTAGGGTGGTTCGTTGAATAAAAAAAAAGTATTTAATCAAAGCGATCGTGTGTAGGTATTTTTTTATTGTAGGAATTAAAAGAGATGCTCGAATGAAAAGAATATTCGATTGATTTAATGGGGAGTGGAACGTAAATACAAGTATTTACGTTACAGGGTGGGCGCCAGGAAACTTTTGTGGTAGTTTACCTTACCAGATGGAAGCTGAAAAATCTTCAAATTTTAACAGGATAAACACAAGAATTTATTACTCCCAATGGGAAGCTGAATCTTTTATAGTTAGTTTTTGGTTTGGGAAACCGTGGCAAATGCCGGGATGAAAACCCAGAGCCTTTTCGATAAAAAGAAAAATAGAACAATTGGATTTCGAGGTTAGCAGAAGGCTAATTCTCGAAATTAGGAAAAGGTTTTAGCAAATAAAAAAAAAGCAACAATGGCTTGTGCCAAATGGACACAAAGAAAGATCACGATGGTAAAGAACAAAGGTCACGGTCCCACAATCTTGGGAGAAAAACGAACAGCAAAGGCCTACTTCAACAACAATTTATTTGCCCCACACAGGGTCACAAACAAAAACGAATTTACGCAATTTAAACAACCAAAATACAAGCTAAAATTCTGGTCACAACCAGACACAAAATATTTAGCTTTTGCAAATCCTCCAACCAAGATATCCTTCTCAAATGCTTTCCAAATTGAAATCAAGAATTCCTCAGTCAATTTTCTTCCTTATTTTCAAAGTTTTCTTCTAATTTCCGCTTAAATTTTCAATAGTTTTTCACTTCTCTGTTCTTTTTCAAAAACTTCTACTTCTTTTTTCTCAAATCCAAAATTGAATTGTCATCCAAAATGGAGGCTTGGCTTGTCCACTTCGCCACGGCCATATAGCCATCCTCTTTGGATCTTTTGCGTGGTAGTGTTCTTGTCTCGGTCATACAGCAGCATCTTGCCAATATAGGCTGAAAAGTGCGACCGAGAGCAGTGATACAACCATTGCACGCGATCCTATGCGTTGAAGATGCGATCTCCATATTGGCTCAGTGGACGTGTTCAGCCGTATAACATCAATTATATTTTATTTTTAACAGGCAAGTGAAAAACTACGACACAACGCGCAAAGTCTCCAGCCCAAACCGGCAAACTAATTGCTTTGAGAAGAATATTTTTGTTGGAAAGAATCCTAACCATTTTCCAACTAAAATGGTGGGATTTATAAACAAGAATAATCTAAATTCTATAGACCTTCGCGCAGATAATATTTAAAAGAGAAAAACACATCATTGCGATCTTTCTTTGATATCTGACACTTTACGGTGGGCACTCGGCCATTCTAAATTTACGTCGGTGTGACTATAATTCACACTTTGTTGTGTTGTTGTGGGCTCGTTGGAAAGCTTGTCAATTGTTAGCTTCCTCGCTTTCTTTACTATGTGTGCGAGTCTCCAGCCCGTCCGCTGGCTCGACACGATAGACTGATGTGTGTGAGTCTCCAGCTCATCCGCTGGCTCAACACGAAAGATAAGGAACTGTTTTGTTATCCTCTCTGAGTTACTCTCAAAACTCTTAGAGGACAACGGACTCAAAATGTGGGTCGAAAAATAGGAATGGATAGGATGGAGCGGAAAACAGGTTTCAACAGTCAGACCGTGACCAAAACAACACGATCAGAAAGAGGTTGTAAGAACCACAAAGGAATAGCTTTTGTTGCGGTAAATCTTACCGTAACACACTAAGGAAAATATCTTATAACTCGTTTTAAATTTCAGCTATAACTTCATATGTTATATCTTTTCAAAGTTGTATCAATAACGCTTGTTTTTACAGCTTACCAAGCTAAAATAGTTTTAACAGTATTTAAAAATTTTAATTTTCAAAACGTCCTTAAATTCTAGTCACTAAAATAGATTGGGTAAAATTGCACGCTCGTATGCCATTTTACCCTAGTAAACCAAAACCCATTTTCAATTGAACATAAATTTATTAAAAGTAAAATAAGCATACAAAACCTCAAAGAAAAAAGAAAAATCAACAATTTATTTCAAATTACTTCAAAAAAAAAAAAAAAAAAACACAGGGAATAAGTTAATAATTATAAATACAAATTGGCACTCCAAATGATTTGGAGGCCTTAGTTGAGCCCATTTTTTTCATTTCTTTAGCTACTCCGAGTGCTTTTGACAATAAATCTGGATGCAGGACTGTCTGCTAATCGACTGTTGATACTTTCCAACCATTTTTGCTGAAAAGGAAATTGAAAAATGAGTACTTGCCTAAAATGGCACTGTGCCGTTTTGCCCAAGTACTGAGGAGGCCATTTTGCCCGTTTAGTGAATTTTTAATAAATATTTACCACTGAACAAACTTAAAACTTCACAAGGCAACTGATTTTGCTTAAATAATAAGAAACACCTTACATACATTTATACTTCTTTCTATAAAATGAAAAGTTTTTTAGGAGTTTCAGAGTCTTAAAAATTGCACAAAAACACAAAAATAATTGTATTATCATTTGGTGAAGCCATGACACAGTTTAACTTATCAAATTTTAAATAACAGCTTGAAGTTGGTAACATTTCGTTTGTGTCAGTGATGTTTGACAAAAAATAAAATGCACGACTGGGTCGCACGAACTTGCTCTAATGAGTGACAGTGGTTTAGGGGCTTGAGATTTTGATAAAAATAAAATTTTCAAAATTCTTAAATAAATACTTAAACTAAAATGAGCTGAAAAAAAAGTACGCCATTTTATTTCTTTGATAAATTTGAATTTATGAGAATAAATTTATAAAAATCTGTGGAGCGGTTTTTGAGAAAAAAAGTTTTTTTGGAAAAACTTTTTGAAAAAAATTTTCAAACAAAATTCAAAAACGCGAGTTCATAGGTATTGAGCAAATACATTTATTTAAAATTTAAAAAAAAAAATTTAATAAGCAGTTTTCAAAATATTAATTTTTAAATTTTTTTTTTTAAAAATGCTTTTAAAAATACAAACAAATATTTTTCAAAAATATTTGTATGCAATACAAATTGAGCTACCTACAGCTATATGTGTGTGAAATTTCGAAAGAATCGGTTGAGTCGTTTTCGAGATAGTCGAAAGCAAAAAAACCGGTCCTATGGAAAGTACCGTTCTTAGCCATTTTTTAAAACTTTTTTTCCAGCCATATGATTGGTCGTACCTAAAAAGCAACACTGATTTTTTTAAATCGAAATCGTTAGAGCCGTTTCTGAGAAAAACAAGCTTTAACGTAACGGTTGTATGGCAGGTACCGTTATTTTTTTAGCTAAAAAAAAAATTTCAATTTCCCCTCTGTACAATACCTAAAAAAGTCTATATACCAAGTTTGAAGCAATTCGGCCCACCCGTTTGGGCTGTAGGTCTCTATACATACAGACAGACAGACAGACAGACAGACAGACATACAGACGGACAGAATTTTTAGACCATCTTTTTTCGTCTTCGCTATCATCGTAATGTCATGTTTGATTGTTATCTCAAAACTTTTTTTTTCGACGAATGCATAACTTGCCTTATAGTACCTATAATCGCAAGTAAAAAGAACTGTGTTCACAAAACATGTTTATTATGTTTCGATTATAAGTTTTCTAGCAAGTGTGCTATTTTATCACAGGGGGCCATTATAGGCCACTCTCCGGTACATACTTAAAATAAAATACACATCAGCAGATCTCCAGCTATTCTTTTTCTTTTCTTGTTTACGTCATTTTTATCTGTCGAACATTTAAATTAATAAACCTTACTTCCTTTTCCTGATAAACAAACCACTCAACATTATGTCAGTTCGTTTTCCGCTGTACTAGTCCATGACATGTGATTAAGTCGGTCGCCTAAATGCACACATGGGTTTTTCAACAAATACATTATACAGAACATTTTATCCATCTACAAAAACTTTCTTTCGTCTCAACACAAATTTTATCACAACTTATCTCCATGCAAGCAGATCTCATTCCTTTTTCCAAGTCTCAATTAAATTGCTTGCAATTTCGCCGATTAAATCTTTCCCAGGCATTTATCCCATGGCAACAACAAAAAAAACTTTTCAAAATTGGTTAGTTCCGGAGACAAAATGTCAACAAACATCAAAAAGAAGACCAAATGAAAATATGAAGACGTGCAAAGTGGTGCTTGATTGTGTGCTGAAGTCGGTGATAATCCCTGGTTTGCCAGAGTAAATGTAACGCCTCAAGAATTCAACTGAAAGTAAACACAAATCTTTATCCTTCCCATCACATCAAATTTGCTCCAACCATACCATATGAGTGTTTTATAACACTTGCTTAACTTGAGAAGGACATTTTCCCCCAAGGGAAAAGAAACATGAAAAAATGAAACTTTTTTGTTTTGTAAGGATGGATGCTAAATTTGAGACTAAAGCTGGAAGAAATGTGTTGGCTTTAATTTCCTTCTGCATTTAAGGACATTCCGAGAAAAAATCATTTTTAAATTGCTTATTTGATTTGTGACATAAAATGGAAACGCATTTAAAATGGAAAATAAAGGAACACCATCTTAATCCCTTGATCAATTCATAGAATCCGAATCTCCTACTTGAATTTTCCTAAGGATCCCAATAATTCCCAACTATCATTTCCCATTCAGATAAACTTTTATTTAATATTTCAGATTGACCCAATTCTAATTAAGAAATTCCCAAAGGATATTCAACCCGCCCACTCGCAGCACAGGTAGGCAGGCAAACATAGAAAGATAGAAACCAAACTTCATTTGTTTGGCTCTAGCTATGACTGTGTCAAAATAAAATATCCTTTTGGAAGTAGAAACAATAATACAAGAAATTATTATTATCCACTCTCAAACTATATATGCGGATTGGGAGTTGTATTTAAACGAGTTGGTCACGTCCGCCACCGCAGCAGAGTCAAAGAAGAATTTATTCTTTTTTTTTTATTTGATTGTGTTCTAATTAAGGATGAACGTAACGTCCAACGTTGAAAATAAATATCTATTCAGGCAGGACAGCAAGCGAGAGAAAGAGAGAGAGTATGAAACTTTTACTTCTTCTCTTCCAACGATACCATTCTTGGATACAGGACATCATCATCATCATCATGATGTTGATCCTATTTGCCGAGCCAGACCAAGGGGAAGGGGGACTATCAGAATAATTAGTTTTCAAATAAACAAAGAGCTGGAAAACAGCTTGCGGTTAAGGTGAATCCTTATACATAAGCTCTGAAATGGAACAGTTCATTAAAATAAATATAATTTCATGGTTTGAGCGAAAAGTTTAATGAAAGATTAAAAAACAATGAATTTCGAAATAAAGTTTGTTTTCTGATTTTATTTGATTTTAAAGTTAAATTAGATCGAGATCGAGGTGAGGAGGATTTGTCTCTTGTTGTTTGGTTTCTTTAAGTTTGAAAGATAATATTTTGTGTGTCAATGGTAACAAGAATTTATTGTTATGCTTAGTTTTCTGGACCAAGGATTTGAAAATAACCTAGAAAACTTCCTATACAGTTCTTAAATTTTGGGAACACGGTTTGTTAGGTTTAAAGTTACAAAAGCTCAAGCTTGTTTGGTAAATATTTCGTTAAAATTTGATTGTTGTTGTTGCTTTCAACTTTCAAATTAAATGGGATACGTGCCTAGAGATCCATACTGTTTTCACTAAAAGTTTTGTGATCTCGAATAGGACCGAATCTCCAACCTTATGGAGAACTTGCATTAGTAGTTCATCTGTGAGATTTGGTGAATCGATTTAGGAGAAAATGGGCCAGACCTGTCTGCGAAAATGTTCGTTCTTTTGCGTTCTTTTTCTAACCATTGTCAACAATTGTTAACAATATAGTCAACAAAAAGGCGTTCCTTTAATCCAAATTAGTTACATTACAGCGCTCCTTAAATTACGTTGAAGTGTCAAATAGTTACAATTTGTTCCTATTTCCAACTCACATCCATGGTAGGAGTTAAGATTGTTGATCTCACAAGTTAGACGTTTTGGATATAAATTAAAAAGATTCAAAGTTCCTCTTTTTTTCTCTTTGAGTGATCAACAACAAAGAATAAATTTAGTTTAACGCCAATTTTGAGCGACGAAGGAGAATGATTGAACTAGTTCGTCAAACAAATGTTAAAAATGGTCGTTTGACAGTTTAACAAATTTTAACAAGGTGTTGTTCCTAAATGGTTTGTAAAAAACATAACAAATCATAGCAATCACTTCAACAAATTTTTTTTGACATAACAACAATTGTTGACTATGGTTAAAAAAAAGAACGCTCCAAATATCAACTGAGACTAAGAGCTTATACTTCTGATGTCGTGTTTCTCAACTATTAATTGTTTCATCTTAGAATTTTCGTTTCATGACGAATATCGTGAACAGTTTGATATTTCTGGACAAACAACCAGAAACAATGGGGGTTTCCTGCCCAGTGCCCCGCAGTTTTTCAACTATCGCGTTGATCTATAAACCAGAAACCTCCCTATTCCCTATTTTGTTTGAGCCAGTTGAGTTGCTTGCCATGAATCATACTTTGCACGGAATCAATGTTTTTATGTTATTAAAATGGCCTCCATTGGATACCATACAAAACATTACGATGTCTCACTTGCTTACGCACATCTAATGAGTCAGAAAACTGCCCACTGAGCAAAGCAACTCCTTAACTAGAGTGAACATTTTTTTAAGGGATACCTACCACAATAAGCACTCTTCACGTACATTCCTGACTTTCCCCACCAAATGCCTTTAAAAATCTGCAAACATTAGGTAAAACGCGGATCGGTCAAGGATGATTTACGATGATGTCGTCAAAGCAGGATCGGCACTAAACAAAATTCGTTGAGCGTAGACTCGATCCTGGACTTTATTCTCTCGTGAGTAATAGTTTCCTCCGCTTGTTGTTTGGTTGAACATTTGAGTCTGCAGTGTCGTCACCATAAAGTCAGTGCATCAGTGGTTCTTATCTGACGATGGGACCATCAGTAGCGATGATCTTTCATCTTTGCAATGAGCAGTTGACGTATGGGTGGACGTTTTGAAAGAAAATGGGTATCGTAAAGTCTAAGAAAAAACTGAATAATTGCCCTGCCCGAACAGGCATGTTACAGACATTTATTTAAATTGAACAGTGATTTCCGAAAGTGAAAGTTTAAATATCTGGAACGTTTGAAATGGCTAAATAACTTGTGATAACTATATCAATCATCGAGTATAATCGTGGAAGGGAAGACTCTACTCCTCACTTTTGCGTCCGGCACTTGTACATTTATATGGTTCACAATGTTGGGCAATGTACAAAACGTGTGAGAGTTTATAAACAGCAGCTGAGATGAAGATGCTTTGTATTGCAGCAGGAGTATCAAATTTAGATCTTATAAGAAGTACGAAAATCTGAGGAAGCCTTTTCGCCAAAAAACTACACCTGGAAAAAATAGAGCACGACCGGCTCAGCTGGTATTGTGGTAAGATCAAAAAGGACACCCTAAGAACCCCGTTATAAGGAAATATCATTCAAAGTTCAAATACTATTGCGAGGGGGGAAGAGGAGGGGTAGTCTTAAAAACATCAGGTACAAACAAAAGCAGCAACACCAGTATTTGGTTGGCCTTTGAAATGGATCAATCTAAAACCGGGAGACGTGCCGAAGCTTTCTAAAGTCAACCCGGCAAACTACACAGGATGTAAGGTAGAAAAATGGGAAGACTGCGATCCACGTGAAATAATAACGGCTCCGAAAAAAAGTAGAAAATTGTCATCATCATTTAGCAGTGCATAAAGTCGCTCATTCCATGATTGCAGCAAATTTTCCATCGTCACTAAAAGGTTGACATTTAAGTCAAACGCGGGATATTTAGTGCTAGGGCTTCCACGCTGTCCGACAATGTCCCTAGTGATTCCTTGCGTCTTTCTTCCCGCAGCATGTTCCGCAGGTGTCCCCTCTTTTGGCCTCTTATCAAATCTCACACCCCACTGAAATGTCCTATGAGAAGCATCACTCTCGACATGGATCCTTATCTGCAAGTGATGCCTCTCCATCAGAAATTACTTCGCTATTGGTCATAGATCTGATTTATGCAAAACATCCAAGCCAGCAATTTCCTCAAAAAGCCCACCTTCTTGTTAAATTATTAAAATGTATCCAATTAAGGGCCCTCTTCCACTAGGTATTTTAAAGGAAAAACTATATGCGTTCGAGGTTCGACGATTCCGGAGCAGTAACTTGACTTTATTTTTACTTGCCAGCACGTATTTTTTAATTTTTAATTTAATTGTTGAAGAACTTAAAATGGGGTTCACTTTTTTAACACATAAAAGGTGAACGAATAGTCTCCTAAGATGAAGTCACCAGCTTGAGTTTGAAAAAAAAAATAGACAGATTCAAAAGTTGAATTGGAATTATTTTAAATTTTTAACACAGGCTAGTTCCAGGTGCCTTAAAAAACACATTGTTGAAGGCTGTGAAAATGACTGTGATCTTAAATTCAAAAATTTAATCCAACAATCTTACTCATTCTTTAAAAGAAAATCTTGCAACCTTTTCAATAAAACATCACAAATGTTGACTCAGCAAACAAAATGCCAAAGATCTACAAACAAAAGGTCATTACACGCTGCCTACAATAAACCTAAAACCATATCCTAATCCCAAACAAAAGGAATAAGACCCAAATCACTAAAAAATAAGAACCCTTATATATATATCAAAAACATTTAACAAGATTCATCGATGCCTACTACTTCATTACTCTCGTTCAATTACCCCGAAGCGTCAATCACACTGAATCCTTTTTTGCTTCTTTGGTAAAAAAGCCAGCTCCTTAAATTTTTGAACAATATATCGAAGTTCACAGGTTAGAGGGTGTTGACACCGCATGTCCTGTCCATTGGCGTATTTATTTTTGATTCACACAATAAAAGGGACTAAAGAAAGCTTTCACAAAGAAAAAATAATCAAGCAATATTAAAAAACGTGAGAAATGCGCCTTATCGTCACCAGACCAGAAGCAAAATGACAAAATAATTATGTTTACAACAAATTGGGAATCGATTACAGGGTGATGCGAATGGGTTGAATCAGGTTTTTGGAAATTTTACCAACTTGTATCTATGCTGACAGATTCAAAACTTCTCTGAAACTCACCATTCAATACCTCGAAAATATGCTTTTCTAATAAGTATTATATCACCAAGTATTATATTGTAATATAATCATAGTAGCTGAACTTTGTCAATTCAATTCAACAAATTAATGTCAAATCAATAGACCAACAAACAACTGTCAATATTTTGACATTTGCTCATTTACATTCAGCTTTGAAACAGTATTCGAAAAATCTGAACAGGAGAGCATTTTAGATCCATAAGCAGAACTTATCGAAAACTTGACGAAACATTGCAATTCGCTGCCAATGTCATTTTTGCTCAGTTGCGTAATGACCAAAACATACTAACAAAATAATTTACACAGGCTCTTATGGGACAGGCCCAACCAAAATATGCAGGGGTCGCAGTGGACCGCACGATGTCTCTATTTCTAAATTGGATGCCTAGTTTCATTGCAGCCACAACAACAAATGAAAAAAATGCAAATAATTGCAACCTGGCATTACTTATTTTGACAGTGCCTATTATCTTTCTTCAAACAAATGCAGCGTGTATTCGCACGCATGACACTTGTGCATACGAATAGACAAAGACTTAAATACTATTGACAGAACTATATAGGCTTCAAATTTTTCGAAGAGTATGCACAATATGCTGCATGCAGTGACACGTGCAATCTCACTGCACATCTGTTTTCGGCTTAAGGCTTTTTTGGAACGCTCCTTTAATTTTAGTTCCGCCAAAAAATTGGTCGACTTTCTTTCAATTATGTAAGAAATTTTGACAGATCACTATTAATTGAAAAAAATCAGGTTTTCTTCCAATATTTTCGAACGCCCTGTTAGTGATAAAGTATCTTTTCTAAAATGAAACTCGTAAATTGAATTGCAATAACCGTTCTCTTTTGTCAAGCGAACGAATTTGAATAAGGCCAAAAGCCAAATAGACCCTTAAAACTAGACACAAACTCCAAAGACAATAGATTTTTCTTGTGTGCGAGTATCTTAGCCAAAAATGAAGAGGATGAACCCTCGAGAATGTAACAAGGACTAGAGCTAACCGCATATTCCTTATTTTCATTATAATAAACTGCCACAAGTATCACTTTGATTTTCGAGTGAATGAAGTCCTTTGTCCTGTTTTCTCACAACACACAGTAGCCTAAGACAAAGTGTGTTGTGGTGTGATGGTGTGAATGACATGAGTTTATTTGTGCTCGGGATGTTCCCTAAATTTTCCATATCAAACAAACTGAAGGACCAAAAAACCACTTGTAGCAGTCAGAGTGTTGGAGACAATTTTATTGCTTACTGTCCGCCGCTAAGTAATGAATGGTTTGTGGTGATTGATAAAATTTCTGACAAGAACAACGTACTTTTTAATTAAATCGTAATGAAATTATTGAGAGTCAAGGTATCGTACTAGTATAAGTGTGCGAAATACTGTATTAATCTTCATTATTTGACAATGACAACACAACTTCTACAACTGGTGTTTGACAATTTAGAGATTGGTTAAGATTTAATCTGTCAATTGATATGAATTTATTATAATGAAGGAGGTAGACATCTCAAGCCTTTGGTTTTCAACCAAATAGGACAATGACACCTGATGGCTCCTAGATATAACAATATAGAGATGGAAATATTAAACACAACTCCACTTGTCGCTGATGTGATAGATGAGCTAGACTTTGAGTGTATTGAACTCTTGTTATGAGTTGAAAAGGAATAATTTTCGTACATGACTTGGAGATGTCGTTTAAAAGTAATTACAATTTCTAGAAATCCACTGATGAATCACAAAGTTTTATAGTTAAGAGAAAGTTAAGCATTTCAATCAAATGTAATTTCTAAAGGTAGTTCCACACTATCCCACAGTGTAATACGACATGTCAAAAATGTTTGATGGAACAGATGTATAATAGTGTGGAAACTGAATATGACAGCGCAGATCTCATACGATTTGACATGTGTTTAGATCTGAAATACTTTTTAGGATTGAATGTAAAACCATCACACATTCCATCACACTTTTTTTTGACATGTCGTAATACACTGTGGGATAGTGTGGAACTACCTTAAGGATTTATTAGATTGAGGTGATCTAATTGATGCTGTTGTTATGTTATGAACTCTCCACTAGAGCGTTTTACTCCGAGGCCTTGCAGTCGGCTCGATATCTATTGCTTGCCGTCTCCGATTTCACACTCCAAGTTGTCACAAGTCTCCTTCTACCTATAGTCGCTCCATCAAAGATGAGGTCTACCTTGATATGGCGCTTCATTTTTCAAAACTTTTTGGCATTTTTTACCGCTTTAAAAAATAGCCTGTTTTTCGAAGCGCCATATCTTGGTAACAAATTTACATGCAACAACATTTGTGTTACGAAAATTGTGTGAAATTTGACGTTCTTCAAAAGAATGCAGTATGTTTTTGTTGTTAGACGTAAGAAAAGTAAAATATTGGGGGAAGACCGGAGTTAGGTCGAAAAATTTTTCTTGAGAGTCGTCCAAAAGTATTTATCGTGACAGAAAAAAAAAGTGCACGACTGGGTCGCACGAACTTGCTCTAATGTGTTAAAATGATCTTGAGTGCTTGAGATTTTAAGAAAAAAGCGTTGAAAAAATCATATGAAATTTTATAAATCACTTAAAAATCAATACCTTAAACGTTATTTTGAGAAAATGAAATAAGCCATCAGGTTTCTTTTACTTTTTTGAATTTTTACAAAAAAAAAAAATTCAAAATTTGTTTGAAAATATGTATATTCCATTTTTTTTGAGTATGCCAACTTCTAGAACTTTGTAGTTTTTATAAGAAAAATAAAATTAAAAAAATATAGATTAAACCGTTTTTGGAAAAAACAAAACTTGAAAAATTTTTTTGAAACTTTTTTAAAAAACTCAAAACAACTTTTTTTGAAAAATTTAAGAATTTTTATTATTTCTTTTATAAAAGTGCTTCTACATTAAAAATTTCATTGAAATCCGTCAAGCGGCTTACGAGAAAATCGGATTCAAAAAACCGGTCGTATGGGATGTACCCATATAAGAATTTTCCTGAAAAATCTGTTCCAGCCAAAACATAAAGTTTACTTAAAAAATACCATTCAGAAAGTTTTATTAAAATCGTAGGAGCCGTTTTTGAGATAAATGAGTTTTTCATTAAAAATCATATGGCAGGTACCGTTAGTTTTGAAGCTAGAATGCTAATTCCAAAAACCCCTCTGTAGAACGTCATAATAATACTATGTACCAATTTTGAAGCAAATCGGTCCAGCCGTTTAGGCTGTAGGTGCCGATACAGACAGACGGACAGACAGACAGACAGACAGACAGACAGAATTGTCGGACCCACTTTTTTAGGCTTCTCTATCATCGTAATGTTATGTTTGATTGCAAAAAAAAAATTTTTTTTTTTACGAATGCATAACTTGCATTATAGTACCTATAATCGCAAGTAAAAAACGTTGAGGTGGATAAAAATCATGTTTTCAAGAACAACATGTGGGCTTGGCTAATAGTTTCACTCGCATTCATTTTTGCTTGCGATTGTAGGTATGTATTACATTACTAGGCAAGTTATGCATTCGTAAAAAAAAAATTCTAACAATCAAACATGACATTACGATGATAGATAAATCGAAAAAAAGGGTTTCCGACAATTCTGTATGTCTGTCTGTCTGTCTGTCTGTATGTCTGTTCGCGCCTCTAGAGCCTGAACGGATGGGCCGATTTGCTTCAAATTCGGTATAAAGGATTTATTTGGCCGTCCCTGGGAACAAATTTTTTATATTTGCTCTAGGTCCAAAAATAACGGCACCTGCCATACAATCTTGAAGACAAAAATTGATTTTCTCTAAAACGGCTCTAACGATTTTGATAAAACTTTCAGAATGCTATTTTTGCAAGAAAATCTATCTTTCGGTTTAAATTTTTTTTTCAAAATTTGTCTAATAACGCGGTACCTCTCATAGAACCAGTATTTTCAAATCAAATTTTCTCGTAAACTATATGGGCACAGGAAGTCATTAATAATTTTAATAAAATGGCATTTCAAAATTTTCAAAAACTTTTTTTTTTTGATTTTGTATAATTTTTTCAAAAAAAATTTTGTTTTCGAAATATGTTGGAAACGGGTATATTAATTTTTTTTAAAGTTATTTTTTCAAATGTAAACTACAGATTGCCATATATTTGCATACTCAAATAAATTTCAAAATATTTTTTGGAAAAGTTTTTCAAAAATAACCTTTTTTAAAAAAAACTGGCCGAACGATTTTCAATATTTTTTTTCCTAGATTTACGTATAGCTTTGAAATTTTATTGCATACTTTGTTTTTCCGAGAAAACTCTTAAACTAATTTAAAAAATAAAAGAATTTTCGAAATTATTTAAATTTTTTTTAATATATGCAGCCACTAAGCAATTGCTTATCACAAGAGCAAGTTCGTGCGACCCAGTCGTGCATTTTATTTTTAAAAAACGTTTAAACTAGTGATTTTTAAATGATTAATAAAATTTCCCGTCAAAAAGATTGGTTGGTGTTGTTGAAAAAATTTAATTGGTGTTTCGAAATAAAATTGTGACAGGTGACATGATCATGGACATGAACCTGAAAGCTGAAACTAAACAACAATCGACAAAATGGGTCTTTCAAAGCGATTCAAATCCATCAAAAGTTGTTTGCGCACAAAGTAATTTAAATCAAATGTTCATCTGTTTTTTCGGAACAATTGGACACATTGTCATTATGCCGTTAGAGCAGGGAAGAATGATCAATTTCAAATGGTACGTCAACATTTTTTTTCGGAGTGTTCAGAAAATGACGATTTGCCATCGGCAAATAATTTTTTATCCGCTGTACAATCCTGATTTGGAATTAAAGGGTTTCCTCGCAGAAAATAATAAGCCAACGTTTTTTGATGCCTGACGAATCAGTTGATACTTACAAAATGCAAGTCTTATAGGTTCTTTTCAATCGAAGTGGAAAGTGATCTGAACATTTGATTAAAGCTACCTTTACCAGACTATTCCAAAAGTTTATTATTATAGTCGTTGCCGTTGACAAAATTTTATCAAAAAAGTAGAAGTGACTTCCGATTTCAGAAAGATAATATTTAAGGGACTCAAGTTTCCCTTAATATCGACTCCAAACAAAAATTGCGTAGATACTTCAAAAACAGTTAAGGAAAAATTTAACATATACAGACAGACAATATTTCAAACCCCCTTGTTTGACAGTTCTAGCATACTTTGTCAAATTGTTCATCAGCACAAAAAAAAAAAACATGGAATACGCCAAACATAATTATTTTAGTTCTCGAATGCTTCCAATTTAAGTTAAATATTGTGTTCCAAGCTTCAGATAATAAAATTTAAGAAAACGTTTCCTTATAACGCTTGATTCATAATAATCAAGTCAGCTTTTTATGTCCCAAGGACATCTTAACTTGACTTAATACGCAGAGCAAAATTATATTTCCCAAAACATCAAAAGTTTAAACTGCGTCGGATATTTTGTCCCCAAAAATGTCTTTCATCTCACACTTTCAATTAAAGAATCCATTATTCAATAAAAAAAAAAGAAATCCTTTAAAGATTTTCACAAAAAATCAAGGAAATGCGTTCTTCCGCAAATGTGCTCTATAAACGCCATTAGCGACAGTAAAATCGGAAAATCGATTTTCATCGTCTTAATCCTGATACCTGACACGCACCTTCTCAAGCTTTTTCCACCTGACTGCGGAACTGATTTTGAAAACGAAGAAATTGACACGAGATATCCGTTCCTGGTTGTTAACCTTGTTTTCCCAAATGCTACTGACAACAAAAACGTTGAATGTTAAGTGTAAAGGGGAACCAAAGTGTACTGATGGATTTGTATATCATCTGTTGTGGTTACATTAGAAAATACAGATGTGTAATGTGTTTATGTGTTTTGAGTACACAAATCCATTATTTACCCCTTTCCTTTTCAACAGGAGTGTATCTTCTTAACTTACAAATCCAAAATCAATTTACATACCTAAATAAAGTATAAATCTGAGAAGAGGTATGTTTTCTTCTTAAAAGCACACAATCATGGTGTCAACTTTCCAATCCTTGTTTGTTAGTCTATTAAAAGGAATTTTTCTTTGTTAGGACGAAATACGAAACGTAACGCGGGTATTTAGATTTTTTTTGTCTTCCCTTGCCAGATGTGAAATTGGAGGTTGTCATTCAAGTGGAACCACGCCCACTTTTATATTATACACTCAGTTACGTTGTACAGTATTTTCAAAAACTTTAATTATAAAAGTGAAGGAATTTTAAAGAAAAGAATATACAGAAACCCTTAACTGTCTTATGTTTCTTTATGTTCAAAGAACAAAGCTTTATTTCAAAATATAAAACTGTCTTAATTTAAATTATATAGTATACCTTAATCTTTTCAATAGAAAAATTAGCGTTTTATTTGAATCCAAATAAGACATCTCTTTGATTTAATTGAAACGTTCTTGAACAAAATTCGTGAAAAACGCTTAGGGTAATCTACTAGCTAAGCCCATGCAATGTTTTATCTTCAAAACATTTGTCGTTTCCGAAGCAATGTTTTATATTCAAAAGCAACCTTCTTTCGTGCGAAATCTCATGCAGAGGGGATTTCATTTTAATATAAGATAAAAGTGCAACCAACACCTACACTGCACTGCTAAGTCCTTTTTAATTTTATTTACCAACATTACCCGTGCATCAAAAAAAAAAAAAAAGAAACTTGGGGCTTTGAACAAATATCCTTGTATTACCAACCAACGCAACGTTTCGAGATTTGAGGTATCTACAACGTAATTGTTTAGATTTATTTATTCGTTACAAAAGAGACAAGTTTATTTTTTTTTCGTCCTTGAGAGTTAAAATATAAAAAGATCCGAACACCCTGGAAGCCTTGTACAGGTTAGTACTTCTCTTCTCTCAGAAAAATATGGTTTTGAAAAAAGGAAATGGAATTGATTCAGGTTAAGGAATAGGTAGACAGCAATGGTGCAAGGCAATCCCGATGTGAAGAGTTTCCGAAGAAATAACGAGTGTGATTTCTCCTTAAAAAAAAAAAAAAAAACCAACCGTAGTTCGAGAAAAAGATACATGAAAGCTATGTCTACACATTCATGTAGTTTTTAGTTTTTTTTTAGTCTTTTGAGAGGGTACTTTTCCCGGAAAAGCCTTTTAAACACGAAGAACGACACAATTCTATCGAAAATGTGATTCTTTGATTTTATATTTAAAGTTTAAACTTATTTTACATTTAATTTAAACTCAAGGGAACTCAGACTTACCTTTGAATCTTCGTATAGAAAAGTATGGAAGCAGCTTTGATTGAAGCTACTTGTGCATGTTCCACTACCTTTGCTATCCATATTTGTATGCGATTTTGTAAGCAAAGTTGGCAACTTACTTAACAGAAAAATCATCAAATCAATATGGTAAATGAAATGGTAAAGATAAGTTACGACCGATGAGTCCATGAAGTTCATAACCTCAATTAACTAAATTATTGTCTGCATATATACCTTTTTCAAAAATGTCACCTGATTTTCCAAGAGGGACATAACTTACACTCTCAACCATTCCTATGTGAGAGTTGATATTTTGCAGGAATGGTATGGACCTTCAATTACCGTCACATCGGTTTGGAACACTTGTTTATGTCAAGTTTTAACTATGGTAGATTTGTCACTTCCCCGCAATAAACCGTACCTACTCCGAAAAAAAAAACTTAGGTAGAGTCAGCTTCAAACTTAAACTTGAAGGAAACCTTAAGCATGACAGTCCGAGTCCCTGATCACTACGCACGCCACGTACTGATTTGGAACTTGAAATTATTTGAAGGCAGCCACTAGATTGAGGATAAAATCAGCATCAGGAAAAAAATAGCGGTAATACATTTAATATGGTAAATTTTTAGATTCCCATTGAAAATTATAGTTGAAGTAAGATGAAGTGATTTGATATTTCAAATAGCCCAGCTGACAGGAGCTGTCAAAAATAAAACTTTGTTTTTCTGTTTTAATTTGTTATGGAAGATTTTACTCGTGGGTGCTCCTCTCACCTGTTTTGATGGACATAGTTTGTGTGCATTTAGCAAAACTAATTTTTAAGTATGGAAGAGATTTGACACAATTGTTTGACGTTTGAAGCTTTAAAAAATACATCCACAACATCGTACCGAGAGAGGCATTTTGCACTTTTACTTTTTCTCGATCTCAATGGGAAGAAAAGATGCGTACAGAAGCTTCCGGGGGAACAAGGAACGTGTAAAAATCCTATGGGCTTAGCTCACTAGAGAGACACTTGTCGAAAATTGTGAAGCTGGTGAGTGCGTATAGACATTGACGTTGAAATTGAGCAGAAGCAATTTTGTTTGTTCCATTGGTTTTCAGAAGAAGTAATTCCCCGAATAAAACCATTGGAAAGTGATATACCGTTGGCTTTATGATAATGATAATTTAATAAACATATCGTTTTATTGGAATAAAGCAAAACTCAGTGAATTTGAAGAAATATTTGTCTCATAACACAACATCACCCAGACAAATCTGTATAGCGCTGCTGCGGCCATAATTGTTACTAAATTCCCAGAAAAAGTCAAGCCGTCAATCGAGTTAAAAAATTGTATATTCCCCTTCTTATTCACCAAAAAATAATGCGAAGTTAAAATATATTCATTTTAATTTACAACATTTTAATATTAGGGCAGGCCTTTGCCTATTTTTGCAAGCAAATGTCACGCTATCCAATTAGTCTCTCAATACTTCCTAGAACTGCCTTTCAAAATTAAATTTTGTTTCTATTCTGTCAGTTTTATTAAAAATCTTAGTTTTTTTTTTTTGTCTATTTTTTTATTTTCTTTAAAAAGTTTCCCGGCTATGGCATAGCATGGCCAAACGTTTTCGATGTCTTAAATGTTCAAAAATTATCGAGTGTGCACCATATGATACAGCAGTTCTTATAAAACACATTAGGACCGATCATCCAGAGATTGAACTTCCCGATGATGCCACTATGGAGTCTCAAGAAAACACATCTAATGACATTTATCTAGCTGAAGAAATTTCCCCATTAACGACGAAGGACAACAGATATCATGCTGAAGAAATTCTTCCATTTACGCCAAAAGACACACTTCCTGATATAGACATTCACATGGAGGAGACAACTATTCGAAGTCCAGAACTCAAGCCCATTTATACACGCAAGTATAAAATTACTACTCCTCTTACCCCACGTAGTCCACAAAAACGTCGAATGTACAGGACATCTATAGAAAAATGGCGCCCGGCTAAGGGATCAATTTATTGTCCAAAGTGTGGGGCTTACAAACGGCCTCTTATTAAATCTAGATCAGAAAAGGTAATGATATAGAAAAAAATGGTGGTTCTTAATACAGATTATAAAATCCCTCTGCCTTCCATTTAAGCTCTCATATTCCTCTGCGGGTGCTGCCTGCATCTTGAGCTGTTGGCCGCTCTGCTTCCTGCCCTGCTTATTCCAGGGCCCATCAAGAGACTACCTTCATTGTGCGAAGTGTCATAACTTTTTAGGGATGTATGACAAAGAAAGAAACTGTGTGAGACCAAATCGTGATTTTTTAGAAAAAGATGGCTGTCAAAGTGAACCGTTTGAATATAACGGCCACGATACAAAATTCCGAGTGCGTTCAGACGAAAGAAAGAGTTTATAAATTTCTAGTGCAAAATGAAGCTTTTGTAACTTTTGGGGTAAGCAAAAACTGAAACCAAGAAAGCTTGTTAGAGCTTTTATTCGAATAAATTGAAACAAAAGTATTATGTCAAATATTTTAAACAGTGTTTCTCAAACTAAAAATGAAAGCACAGTTTTGTGATTCGAAAACGGTTTTTTTTTATGAAAAATGTGGAATTGCATTTCTGATTGATGTTATCATTTGGTTTGTTTCAAAATGAAGGAAAAATTTTCAGATGTCCCATTACACAGAGTAGTGTATTTTTAACTCATCTTTTATAGTATTTATTTAATGTTTTTGAAGTAAAAAGGTATAGTATTCTATTTTGGAGGATTTTTTTAATTCTGAAAACTACATCAAACTGTGGACTTTTAGTCTATAACCGTTTTAATAACTTTAAGCTTAAATCTAAATTTGTTAGAAGAAACTTAGCATTTTGTAAGTTATGTTGCATACTTTATTTATAAAATTGAAAATACATAATAAACACATATACATACTCGTAGCTACAAAGAATTAAAAGATACACATTATGACTGTTCAAAGTTGTTTTTAAGACCAAAATCATTCAGTATTTGAAGCCAATATTTGAATTCCAATGGATTTTAATCGTTTTGATTCTCTCCGCCACTTTTCTGTCGCTGATAGTTTCGATACTGCATGTCTTCTTCAAGCTCAGAACGTCTGGCTTTGAAAAGTTTACGTTTGTACCAACTCAGTTCTATATTCCGGCCAATGTAACATCCACATTTTGAGCAGTAGTGGTTGAAATCTTGACGTCCTCGCCATCGTATGGGAGTGCTAAAAGGTAGAAAGCAATACAGATAATAAATATTGTTTACGAGTATAATAGGCTTCTTAAAAAGGATAATATCAAAATCAGAGTGTCTGACTGAAAGGTAGCCTCATAAACCTTTTTATCTGGATTAAGTCTATCTTCAAACCACAGCGAACAGAACATTAAAATCGCTGGAACTGATTCAAATAAAAAATGTAAGTTAACAGCGTATTGAAGAAACCATTAATAAAAGGCTTGGAGTTCCAATTTCAAAATCAATCGGTCATAATGCTCTTAAACACTATCGGGCATATTCATAGATTATGTTTAAGCTGTTGCTAAGAAACAACGTAATTTCGTCCAAATTAGGTGGAAATGAAATAATTTCGAAATTGAGTTTTTTATGGGAAAAGATATAATTTTTGGGATCAAATTTGGAAATTTGCTACGAAATTACCTCATTTGCCCTAATGAAAACGTAGTATTTAGGTAAAGTTGTACGATCCTCAGGTAAAACATCTTTTTCATTACCCATGACGTAAAATAAGGGTGTGGTTCTAGAGTGGTTTGTTACCGATTTCTACACATTAAAATTAAACTATAGATTAGGAAACCAAAAATAAGTTAAGTCAAGATAAGTCAAAACAACTTAAGAGCTAAACCTTTGCTAACTTATAATGTACCTAACAATAATTACTTCAAGTGTTAGCGTCTCACAAAACAAATTCCGTTATAAGACTTTTAAGCAGTGGTCCCCAAAGTGGGCTTAGAAGAAGAAATCAATTAAGAAATGAGTAAGCTAGCTATACAAAAGAAGATACAAACTTGAAGGGTCTATGAAAAATCTATAAAAAAAAAAACACATTTAATCCGAGAATTGAAAAATTTCAAAAGTCAAAATCTTATCCAAACTGCTTAAACTAAATTTTCACGCCAAGAAATGATTCACTTTGTTTTCACTAAATCAATTTGTTGCCATACATAAACAATTAAAAAAAAAAAAATTATAAGAACTGCCGACAACTCACCAACATAAACAACAATTTATAGCTCCAACAACTTTTTGCAAACAGGTGACTGTTTCCACTCGTAATATACTCAATCCGAGAGCATTGCATGCTGGGCAATGTATCTCAGTTGGTTCCCTTTTGAGATGACCAATATTTGTCGAAATCGGCGGGGAGCTCATGATAAAAAGCTCCAAAGCAAACACTCACGCTTTTGCTAGGAAAAAAAAAACACACACTTTCACTTTTGCTTGGAAGGCAAATAAATCACACACTGGAACCTCTCATCCGATCCGTTTCTCCATCTAGATCAAGAACAGAACTAATCCGAAAGGCAACTGAAGAAGAAAAAGATACAAACGCACGCAGACCGAAGGCATAGAGAGCTTTCAATAGATACAGTATCTATCATCAAAAATTAAAATTCTCTCTTAAAAAATAAAAAATATCTCTTGGATTAGGTGTGTTTATTTTTTTTTTTAATCTTAAAATAACAAAAAAATAATAAATTAACATAAAATACTAAAGTCTAAAGTTGTGGCCGGCGAAAAGTGCCCAAATATTCACCACAGCTGGAACAGTAATGCTGGCGATGGCATTTTAGCCATTTCTTCTTGAGCGTGGTTCTACCATAGACCTTACAGAATGGACACATGACATCATGGGAATTTGGGCCAACTGCAAAGTAAAATACTCTCGGAGCTACGAGCAATTGTAAGGGGGCAGGCTCGTCCTCAACCCGCGTTGTTTGAACTTCTACCATGTTGGAGGCTGAAAGAGCTTTTTTTTAATAACCATTTTATAATCTTTATTAATCGTGACCATGATCTTTTACTTTGAAATGGGAACAGGTTTTTTTAATTAAATAATTTTGAACGGGAGACTAGAAAATATCGCTCTGGTTCTGGCTGATCTGCTGTCACGGTCGCAGTCGGCGTGATCTGTCTGAGTTTTATTTCTCACTGAAGCAACCGGTGCCCGCCCGGTGCCAGCGGCTGGGCTGAAATGCTCTTTGACAGTCTCTTCTTCATTTTCAGTAGTTTAAAGCTCTTTTTCAAGAGCCAGATGTGATGTTAAACAATTTGCTTGGGAGGCGGGGAAATGAATTGAGCACATTTGAATAATTTAACAACGAATGGCTTGGTAAATAGCAGACATTAGGTTGGTACGCAGATAGGTGTAAACAAATACTTAAGGTCGTTGCGCTTTTCAAACTTTAAGAACAACGTGAGAAGTGGAAACAATTTCGTTTGGTCTTCCAGAAGTATCTAAAAGCGGTTGTAGATGGCCGTTCTTCTTCTGAATAGAAGATTTGGATTTGTACCCATGCACATGATCATTTTTCGAATGCCACATTGTTTTTTGTAATTTCTTTTTTTGATATAAAATCAGCATTTAAAGGAACACTTACATAAAATACTCAAAAAAGGATGAAAGAAGCAAAGAATTGTGTTTATGAGTGTTTCTAAGCATGCTTAAACCAAGAAAACTTATTTCAGGCTAGCGGATAAAAAGGAGTAGCTGGAAAACGTATCATTTAAATCAAATTCCAGCATTTTTCAATCATTTGTATTTCTCTAATTCCAGCTTCTACACGATTTTTGATTGACATTTCTGGCACAAATGTCATTACACAATGCTCAATAGGGTTTGAGTCTGGGCTTTGTGTCCGGCGGCTAGTCCATCTTTTACGAATGTCAATGATACAGTTATGTATAGTGCTTGGTTGCTAAACCTAGAGCCTAGAGTTGTGAGTTCAAACCCAGCCTGGACAGCAATTTTTATTTATTCCCCCGGTTTCAACTGGATAACACCCGTTGGATTTTTGTGAGATAATTATAACCGTTAAGTTCTCAATCCACAGTACCACCTTTCTTTTCTATATTTCTATTCCTTCTCTCCTCGCTCGCACAAGTTAATTCATTATAATGGTATTCATATCCAGTTGAGTGCGAGTGCATTGTAAACAATCTTTTTTGGAATACAGGCTTCCCTAAAGAATTGGCTGTATACGCATTTCCCCTTCAAGTGTTATCAATGTGTGATACTCAACCCCTTGAAGTTATTTAAAAAATGAGCACAAATAAGGTTAGAAACCAGGGTCGAGTAGAATGTAGTCAGGATTTGAACCATACGTTTGAAATATTTGTTCAGATTGTTACTGTTAATCTGTCAATTCAGCTTCCCCGACTCGACCGATTTTTGTCATAATAGATATGTGTTTGAGGTTTGAGGAACATATACCCTAAAGATAGAATTCCTCATTTGGTTTTTATTTTACTCTAGTCACGCTCAACGAAAAATTCCTTTGATTCAAATTTTCCGAACAATGAAAGCTGGGGTGGAATCGGATAATGTGATTTGTGATAAGTGATAGTCACAATCAACAAATTTCGTCTGGCTAAGGTGATTGGCACATGTGACAATCACATTTTTGTGACACCTAAATAGCTGTCACAAGAAAATGTCACAAAAAAGTGATTGTCACATGTGCCAATCACCTTAGCCAGACGAAATTTGTTGATTGTGACTATCACTTATCACAAATGACCTTAGCCGATTCCACCCCTGGTTTCAATATTTAAAGCCATAGTACCTACAAAAAAAAAAACCTTGAAAGATTACTTTGAAGTATTGGATTCCATCTTCCAATTATTACAGCTCATGTTTCATCGTTATTGTTTTTGTAATAGGACCAAAACAAATACAACAGATTCTCCAAAACCAAGAAAATCCAAATGTAAACCATCAATCAGAATCCAGCAATACGAACAATCCACACCCAAGAAAATAAAAATAATAAAACAAAAACCCAAAGATGCAGAAGAAGAAAAAGAAAAGCGAAAATAAATTTATTTTACTCCAAAAATACATTTATTTATTCACGAAAGCCGTATGTATACAAAATAAAATAAAAGTTATAAAAATAAAACAAAGTCTCTATAGCAAAAGATCACTTTGAATTCTTTAGATACTTTTTCGGTTTCATTACGCGCCCAAAGTAGCAGCCGCAATTTTTGCAGTAATGGTTCTTATCTGTGTCCCTACATGGATGTGAGAAACTCCGCCAGAAGCAACAGCAACATAGTCTAAAAGAAAAATGTGTAAAGAATGTTAATTAAATGAAAATAAATAAACAATCCAACAAAAAAAACTAATGGAAGATTGGTTCCCTCCCTCCCAGCACTACTTGCTACGTCCACAGTGGAAGAGAAGCGTGATTTTCGAAATGACGAAGCTCTCCCACTGTTCTGTTCCACGGAAATGATGTCAGTAGCAGTGCCAGTGGGTGGAAAAATAATAATTGTTTAATTAAAAATAATAAAAAAAAAAGATACAAATGATTCTTACACAAAAAGAAATGAATAGATTCCATTGATTGTGCCATTATACCATTTTAAGTCATTCACGACGTCAGATGGCGCGCGGATATGGCATGCGGGACAAGTTATTTCCACCGGCTCTTTAGGTAGGTTCAGAAATTGACCAACTAACGGTGTGGCATAGTTGTCAAAGATTGTTTGTTCTTTGATTTTTTCATCTTCGGATGATTGATTGTTTGGTACTGCAGTCGTTTCAGCTGGTTGAGTCATAATTTTTTATTTTTTTTCGCAAAAAAATACAATGTAAACAAACAAAAAAAAACTTAAATTAAACTTAAAAAATGTGATGACTGTTCGCCGTGATCATCACTCAGATCAGTTCTACTCTACTACACCATGCGTTAACCACTCGCCAAAGTTCAGTATTCAATAGATATACAAGGTAATTGACACAAAAGAGCACGGAGCTTTTGAAAGTGAGAGAGCTTTTTCAAATATCTTTTATTCTTTAATTTATTCTTGTATAATGGAAACTTGTCAAAAGTAATTAAATTTAAGAAAATTTTAACAAAATAAGAGAAATTAGATAATTTTTTAAAATGGTTTCCTTATTTTAAAGTTGAACAACAAAACTAGGAAGCTGACAACTTGCTGTGGCTGCTATATTTCGTGATATGCATTTATAATGTGTTTCTTGTATCTTTTGTTCTTTATTTTGAGTTTATTTTATAATGCCAATAAAAAATTTAATGGATTTAGAGTAATTAATAAAACAAACACGTGCTTGTCAAATTTACTACGAATATCAAAAATTTATTGGTACAAACTTAATAATCGTTTTTAGTGTATTTTTCGGGAAACACCGGTGGTTTTGTATATGAGATACGTCATAAGGCCTGAATTTGTTGAGTTAAAGAAAGATCCACAATAACGGGGGGACACGTTAGCCTTAAAGCAATCTTATAAACTAATTGAAATGTGAAAATCATAGTTTAAGACGAGCCGCAAAAATTACCAATTTACAAGTCATTTTTATTTAAAACCACTTTTATTTAAAGCACGGTTTTTGGTTTTTTTTTTTTTTTTTTTTGAATGAGAATTTAAAAAATTATATTTAGGAATTAAGTTTGTAATATTGTGATGCTTTTTTGTACTTAAGCTGAGGTTAGCTCATGGATGTCCAGGGTTGTTCGCAAAGAAAGCTAAAACTCAGTGTTGAAGTTGAAGAGTGTCGAACTCCAATTAACAATTCAATGCATATGATATCTTAATAATTTTCCTGCACGACAATAAGCGGTCCCTAAAATCTTGATCTGTAGAGTTACCTCTCCGACAGTAAACGTGGTCTGTAAAGATTCCTAAAAGGAAGCGTCCACGACAGTAAATGGTCCCTAATGTTTTTGTCTGTAGAGTTTTCTCCACGATGGTCTGTAGAGGTTCCTAAAAAGGAAGCACCCCACGACAATAAACGGTCCCTATAATTTGGTCTGAAGAGTTTCCTCTACTACAATAAACGGTCCGGTCCCTAATAATTTGGTCTGTGGTAAAGCTTACAAATTTTACAACCCCACGACAATAATCGGTTGGGCTTATGCCTTTACCTTTACTTCAAAAATCGATGAGGTTTCTGCTGGTATTCCCCTCAACATACCTTCGGTTGAGATCTCTATTCCCGGTACTCTGTTTGAAATAGAATCTTCTTCCAATGGCAGGGAGGTGGAGTCTGATTTTCCATAAATACAACACTATAATATTTACAATTGATTCTTATTCTATTTTACTTATGATACTTAAAAATATTTGTTGGCATAATTAGGGGCCTAACTATATACATTCATAATTTTATAATACATTTAAAAAAAAATGTCATTAATTATACTTAAATTAATAGTCAAGTGGGGGTGTCCATGTCCATCTCGGGTTGTTCAAATCCGGTTGTCTTTTTTCCTCGTAAAACTGGATAGCCTCGTCGTCGTTGATTCTGATAATTCCTTCGTCGATAAGCGCAGTTATGTCCAGGTATCGTGGTTCAGGATGCCGTTCTTCACTGTTGATTATGTGCTCACTAGAGGGTTCGGATGGTTGGCTAAATTTGTCGCCAACCTTCTAGCCGATTCCGTCATATATTTGTCCAATGGTGTTATCGCTGCTGCTTCGTAGAGTCGTTTCTTTCTTGGGTACTTCTTCCGTCGCTGATCGAAGTGAAGATCCCGGCAAATCCTTAACATTTTCCTTTCAAATATTCCGATCTACTTCATACTTGTCTTTGATGTTGTGAACCAAACCGGAAAACCGTATGTAACTATGGGCCTGATTTTCCATACAAATTGTACTTCTACTTAAGGAATCTTTCTGAAAGAAGAAAATGTGAATTATAACATCAAAGATGAAAAATACTTGACTGTGTATATTTGTTTGCATGATGAATACTGCTACTGCAGTCCAAATCAGCGGTGTGGGGTGGAGAGGTAGTCGGAATTGCCTCATTAGAATGCAGTGGTGGGCAATGCTTCACGTGATGGGATTCCATACCCATAGATTATCGTAGGAAATCATCGTGGCGATCCGTGGCGGTGGTTATTGCGTCACTTAGTGGTGGTTTCATGCGTAGGGTGTTGTAGGAAGTCGTCATGGCGATCGGGCGGAGGGAGAAAATGTGTGTTTTCGATACAATATTTTCTAAAAATTTTACGAAAAATTATCTGTTCCTCTTGTCTGGTATGTCAAGTACATTCATCAAAGATGAGGAAGCTTCATTTGGACTAAAATTAATAAATCACTGAAAAATATGTACGCCAAGGGATAGGATTTTTTGTTTGAGCACGTGTTTTTCATCAGGAGACTGAAGCCATAAAATATAATTAAGAAATTCAAAATTAAAATTTATTCATAATCATGAAATCATCTTAATTTTTCTGTCTGAAAGATGTTATTTATATGACCCTGTAAATGGTATCAATCGTTGAAGTTGTTTTCAAGAAGAAAAACTTTTTCACAAAGGATCTTATGAAAAGAAACGTCAATCATTTTAGACCTCAATTCCAAAATGTTTCCAAATTTTTTTTTCCAAACTTAATGCCAAAAATTAGGGGCATTAAAAGATTCAAAATCAGTTGCTTCTGAAAACCCTAAAGACAAAAATACAAGCGAAACAGTTTAGAACAATCTTCACTTGGTCTTGCTTCCGCAAAAGCTAAATTTGTAAGACAAGTTTTTCCAATTAGCGCCCACTGTTCTTAGCCAACAATAATATTTATTTCTTTTTTATCAAACTTCCTTTCACTTGTGTTTTCTTACAACACATCATAAAATATTTGCCGCAATTAATCATTCCAAAGAAAAATAATAAAATTACTCATTACTTCATTAAAAAAAAAAAAAAAAAGACATACATAAACATTCTCCAAACTAGGTTAAGAAAAAGATACAAAAATGTTCACTTTATTTTGTTTATGTGTGTATTCAAGACAAAACATTATTTACTGTGTACTATAATTTTTTGTTTGTCTATTGTTATATGCATTAAATAATAATAATTAAACTAAAAATAACAAACACTCAAAAAAGATTGAAAACAAAAATATTTCACACGGGACGATCGTAAAAGCTCAAATGGCCACCGCACTTATTGCAAAACATTCGCTTGCTTTTGTATTGGCTCGAAAGACAGCAGTACAGGAAGGACAGGGAAAATATTGGGAAACAGCTGAAAACAAAAGATACTTTTTATTATCTCAATCATTCGTTCTCATTTCCATATTCTACGTACCATGACAGAACTGCCAGCACCCCATGCAACTGGTCACAGGCCCCAGATAACCGAACTGTTTCAGTATCAGCTCGAGATCCGCAAAGTGGACATTTTATTTGATAGGAACTTGGACCGACAGCAAAGTACTTCAGACGAGGCTTGTCATCATGCGGGTTAGATTTCGGCACCCATTGCAGCTGATTTGCGTTTTTGGCTTCCACAACTTCATCGTTGACATTGTCAATGAATGGCAAATTAGCTCCTCGAGCTAAACGAATGTTTCCAATAATATTGTTGCTTCTCTCCTCGGGTGTGGTTGGCGGGTTTAGATTAACCTCAACCAATTCTGTGCCTTCTGTCATTTTGTGTGTGTGACCGTGTCCGTCTCGCCAATTCCACTCACCACCGATCGGAACGCACTGTGGCTGCTGCCGGAGATCCATGAAATTTTTTTGCATTTAAGATACATGGCTAAACTCAAAGAGATAATAGCAAAGATGAGAGCATTATTTTGATGTTTGAGCTTAAAAGCTTGCGGATATTTTGGTGTAGCCAAGTTCCATGTGATTTGATGACATCATTTTTGTCTTAAGAGAATCTTTTCAGTCACTTTGGAGATTAATTTAACGAGAAGAGAGCTCCCACGAAAAACACATTTTCAAATTGACAAGAAATGTGCTTCCAAAGAAAAATTAAAAGATTAGCATTCAGATTATAGGATTAGGATTAGGATTAGGATTAGGATTAGGATTATAATTAAAATTAGGATTAGGATTAGGATTAGGATTAGGATTAGGATTAGGATTAGGATTAGGATTAGGATTAGGATTAGGATTAGGATTAGGATTAGGATTAGGATTAGGATTAGGATTAGGATTAGGATTAGGATTAGGATTAGGATTAGGATTAGGATTAGGATTAGGATTAGGATTAGGATTAGGATTAGGATTAGGATTAGGATTAGGATTAGGATACGGATTAGGATTAGGATTAGGATTAGGATTAGGATTAGGATTGGGATTAGGATTAGGATTAGGATTAGGATTAGGATTAGGATTAGGATTAGGATTAGGATTAGGATTAGGATTAGGATTAGGATTAGGATTAGGATTAGGATTAGGATTAGGATTAGGATTAGGATTAGGATTAGGATTAGGATTAGGATTAGGATTAGGATTAGGATTAGGATTAGGATTAGGATTAGGATTAGGATTAGGATTAGGATTAGGATTAGGATTAGGATTAGGATTAGGATTAGGATTAGGATTAGGATTAGGATTAGGATTAGGATTAGGATTAGGATTAGGATTAGGATTAGGATTAGGATTAGGATTAGGATTAGGATTAGGATTAGGATTAGGATTAGGATTAGGATTAGGATTAGGATTAGGATTAGGATTAGGATTAGGATTAGGATTATCAATGTTTCGAACAAACTACTCTGCTGATCTCCAGCAAATACGTAGAAATGTGGTTAAAAATTACAATATTTCACAATTGCTTAACATTTTCCTGTCAAGATATTTTTCCTAGTTAAAAAACTACTATGTGAGCTTATTAGGCAACCTGGCGTATTTTTTGATTCAAGAATTTTCTAAAAAGATTGCGAATGTTTTGAATTTTTGTAAATAAAAGATTGGGATGGTTTTGTTAGTATATTGTCATAATCTTTTGAAGACATTAAGCAGAAAATTCATTGAATTTCGTCTGACTTAGTTCTTGGAATAGTTCATAAAGAATGCGAAATTCAAGAAAGTGGATAGCCTTAACTAACACCCATGTCAAAAATAAATAAACAAAACCACGAATGATAAGAATTGAGATAAGTCAGAATACACAAACCGATTCGGAGTGTCCCCTTGAATTTTTGCTTGTATCTAACTCCAACGCAATAAAATTATTTCTTCGAAATTTTAAGTATCATTTGTATGAGCACATTGTTATTGTCAGTCAACACAAAGTGTCAGATACCAAAGAAAAAAACAAAGATAACATACAAAAAACGATATTATTTTGAGAACTGATAATATATTTTGCTATTGGTATATAAGTGCCATTAATGAAAGTATTTTTTCGCAGTTTTAACAAAGTACCTCTTTAAAAATGGACAGACACCCACCAGCTACTTGCAGTCTACCCCTAGATTACATGGCTCATATCAATGACAGACCAAATGTTGGACCTACTCCTTCTCGAATAACTTGTCCATCGTGCAGGGGTGATGTTTTGACTAATCTAAAGCATGAGCCCACAACGCGGACCCATATTACAGCTCTTTTATTGTGCCTTTTTCTGTAAGTACAAGTATTATATTGTTTTTATTTTTTTGTTTTAGTTTTTTCTTGTTAATGTTTCGGTAAACTTAAATTAGTGACGAATTTGGTTAGCCCGATGTTTTGAATTTTTAAAAATGCCACTTGTTTCTGCCGGTGGTGTGCGAGAACTTCCATTATCGTTGTGGAAACTGCTTCGGTTACATTCCCTTATTTTTTAATTAATATTTCTGTTTTGTGAGGAGGATGGAATAGGGTTGTTGAAATCGTAGAATGTTAAAATGAAGTGCGTGAAATTAAAGATGGCGCGTAAAGAATTTGGTCAGACGAGTACGGCAACCATGGCAAGGTGTGTAAGGGTAAACGAACAGCATCTGCATCAAAACACCTCGACGTGGAGCCTGGAATAAAATATTTTACTAAGATTATTGTTTTAGAAACTGTAAAGAACACAAATAATACTCATCTGTCAAATGTTTCCATTTGGAATGTCAAACTACATGATGACAGTGTCAAATTTGACGTATGCGCTCAGGTGTTGCCATATCTTAAGACATACATACGTAGGAACTTGTTTTTTTTTCAATATTTATTAAAGTTATAATGATGTGTGTACACATTAAGACCTAGCATAACTTTTTACTGTCAACAAGTAAGGGTTGTGTTTGAACACCGTCATCATCAGGGCCCAGGAAAGTTTTCAAACATATTTCTTTCGAATGAGTCATCAAACTAAATCGTTACGCATGACGTTTGGTTGTTTGTTATCAATTTTTTTAATTTTAAAAACAAAATTCTGATAAGAAAAAAAAACATTTAATGGTAAAGTCAAACATTTGATCCCTACGTATTGGGACTCTTATCAGACATGATGATTAAATTAAGAGTAACTAAGGCAACAATCATTAATGGCCACCACCAGAGTAGACTTTCAGTAAAATATACAAATTAAATTCAAATACGAGTTTGGGTCGTAAGAACTTGTTCTTATGTTATGTATTTTAGTAGACGAAAAAAATGTAAAGCCCCTTCTGTTTTAGATCTTTGTAAATAATTTACCAAGACAAACGCAGAATTATCTGTCAAATAATTCTTTACTTAGTTTTTTAACGATCAGTTCTTAGAGCTCTACGCATACATATGTTAAGTCACCATTGCAAAACAAGGCAGAAACAAGACAAGAATTTTGGTACCATACTTTGTCTATACTTGTTGGAACCTGAGACACTACTTTGGTGATAGCGCTCACCATGATTCCTTTGATTTTATGTCAGTTCATAAAGGTGTACCTTGGGGTTCAATAATGGGACCGTTTCTATTATTTCTTGTATTTTTTTTATAATGCACTCCCACTCAAGGGGATCATCATCATCAAGTCCTGTAACCCCGCTCGGGGCATAGGGCGCCAACAAAACGTCTCCATCCTTCACGGTCTGCAGCTAGATATCTTAACTGTGGCCACGTCTTTCTCTGGGAATTAGCTTCTGCTACAACTGTTGACTTCCATGTTGTTCTTGGACTTCCAACACGACGTGAACCCTGAGGACTCCATTCTAAATACTGCTTTGCAATATCATTGTTTGGTTTCCTTAGTGTGTGACCAATCCATTGCCATTTACGCTTTCTTATGTCGACGTCCAACCGCTCCTGACTTGTCCTGCGCCACAATACCTGGTTTGAAATAGTTTGTGGCCAGCGAATCTTTAGAATGTGACGTAGACAGCGATTCTCAAAAGCCTGCGATTTTCTCGAGATGGTAGCCGAGACTTTCCAGGTTTCGCAAGCTTATAATAGCACGGATTTAACGTTGTGCGTAAGAATATTTGACTGGATCTCCAAATTTGAGACAAAGAACCAAAAGCAACGCGAGCTTTATTTATTCTGCTTTTTACCTCCAGATCCGTACCACCATTTGCTGATACAGTACTTCCAAGGTAATTAAACTGTTCGACCTCTTCAACAGGCGTGGTCATGCAGAATAATACGTTGATGTTGTTGTTGTGAGGGGGGGTCGTGTTAGTCAAGGGGATATCCTCATAATTAATTAACATAAGCAAATGAGGAGTGAACTCAGAACTCTAGGTTTAGCAACCACGCACTTCATCCACTGTACCATTACCACCCGCTACTGTAACAGATCTTGGTTTTGTTGCAAAAAATAATATATTTTCTTGTATCATCAATATCGAGGTGGGAAGAACAAGTGGTTGACTTAGAAAACTTGTGATTTATGCCAATTTCGCTCCTCAGGTCCGTAGACACCACATTGAAGTTAATGTGCCGTATTGCAGCATTGAAGACCTAAGTAAAATAGCTGATTCGACCTAGTTTGTGTAATTTTGCCTATTACTGCGAAGTGAAAACTCTTCCAAGTGAACATTTTGTCATGAAGAAATGCAGAAGTCTGCAAGCCTTTCACATTTTCTATATTTTGTTGCTTGCATCCATTCAGGAAAGGTTGAGAGCATGATTCACCAGGCTCCAATCCAGCTTGGAGCTATCACTCAAAACAATATATGTATTTGTTTTCTAATTTAGGCTCTTTATGGGTGACTCACAATAAATGAAATATTTTGTGAATATAACTTCATAATCCATACCTATCGACACAATATAGTAAGTTTACGAAATTTCAAGCAAACACAATGAACTTTAACACCTCGCTCCGATAAGATAGTGATGTTTATCTCCGTCAAATTGTCTGCGTTGAATCCCAAGAGTTCTTCAATCTCAACTTGGCTTTAGTTGTTATAAACATTCCAAAGTGGTTACTTCGAAGCTTCAATAGAAAGGAAAAAAGATAGAATTACAAAACATGTCAAAGGATAAGGAACCTCCGGCGTATACCGATTCACCACTAGCATGGACTCCATCACAAAATTACGGCACAGAGTCATCACAGCCTGTTTTTGTTGCAGTTACAGCTAATCCTCCAGTTGGGCCAACACCAGTTCGGATAGAGTGCCCCTGCTGCCGAGCTCATATTGTGACAAAGATGCAGCATGAAGCAACGACAAAGACACATTTGATGTCATTGTTTCTGTTTTTATTTCTGTGAGTTTTTTTTTTTTTTTTAATCATACAATTTTGATGACTTATCTAGTGATTATAAGTGGGTTCTTAAGAAGCTATTAATTATAATATTATGAGTCAAGTTGCCCCTTATAAATAATCATCAAAAACACTATTTTCCAAATGAGTTTCTGAAGTGGTACGCCTTATCTCTCCCAAAATCAATGATTAAGAAAATGTTCAATTTGAATGAAAACATAAGAGAAAGCTACAGAACATTTGCAACGAACTGTTGAATACCCTATTCCAACACGATTTCTTTTGTGACAAACTATACTTGGTACGAAATGCATGCGTCATAAATATGTAGGTATACCTAAAACTTTTAATATTTTGTTCATGAAAAATTAAAGTTAATAAAATGACGGTGATGCGTATTAGGATACAAACAGCTTTTTGATTAGGATTTTTGCAGTTTCATGGAAAACAGAAAATACAAAACAAGACCAGTTTTTTTTATGTGAAAAACAAATGGCGCCCCCAATTCTACTTTAGCAGACAGGAGAAAGTTATTTATCCGTTGGAAAATTACTTTAAACGCAATAAAAAAGGCGTTTGTTACGCCCAATGTTTAAAATTCTTATTGCAAAGACAACAATATAATATTCTAAGCTCACAACTCAGTTCTAACTAATATCTGAACTTAAACAAATTAGATTTTGAATGCAAATGGCAATTGTGGGTGTATCTTAATAATTCTTAAATCATACCTAGCAACGTAACCCAAGATTTATTTTCACCTCCTTACTTCAAACTGCGAACTATGGTTGTAAAGATTGGAATTATTGCATATTATATAAAACTATTTTTTAACAAATGCGATTCGTTTATTTATATTTTAAGCTCAATTACGCCCCTAAATGGGGGCGTATTGGAAGACTTCAAACAAAAACACAATCAATACATACAAAATTGGTTGGAATTGATTATGGATTCTTTTACTTTAAAAAAAACTAAGTTCTTCTGTTCTTTTATGAAAAGTAGGCGTAAGCCACGCCTGAAATTTAAAATTTTTTTTTCTTACACAAGTTGTTTGCTAACAGCTAATAACACTAATATATTTTTACAAAAACAATGACTACCTTACTATAAATTTTTTTGTACAATAATCAGTCAAATATTTTTTGACATCACCCCGATTTGCAAAGCTTTGTATGATTCGTCTTTTTTTTTTTTTTTATTGTGGTATGAAATGAATTTAAGAAAATACAATGATCTTCAAAACTGTGGTCCGATAAGAAAGCGAAATTTATTTGTCACACTACATCTTAACTTCGTTTAAAACAGCTCTTTGCTTCATAATTGCTTTTAGTTTTAATAAAATTCCCGCAGTGCCAAGTTCGAAGCATTTAAAATAAGAATTAAATAATAAATATGTCTCACCAACCTACAACGTATCCCGCCTCAGCACCAGGATGGACTCCAGCACAAAACTACAGAGAGGAGCCATCAGTAGGACAACCTGTTATGGTATCAATCGCTGGTAACCCAGTAGTTGGTCCCCAACCCGTTCGGATTTCCTGTCCCAGTTGCCGAGCTGATATTTTAACAATAATGGAGCATCAGCCAACAACAAAAACGCATTTAACGGCTTTGTTGCTATTTTGTTTTCTGTAAGTAGCCTTTTTTTATCTATTACTTCTATAGTAACGTCAAAAAGATAAAAACAAATAGCAGGTCCCTAAAACCCCATTTTAAGATTAAAGATTAGATTGAGTGTCAAGTTGTGTCCTAAAATTTTAGCTTTGAAATGATCCTTAGTCATCCGTTAACGGTACCTACATGAAAGTTTAAGATTTATTTTTAATCTGTTACATTAAAATTTGTACTAAATATTGGTGGACAAAGCAGTATTGTGGCTTTCAAAGTTTCAAGTCAAATATAACGACCCGTTAAGTCTTAGCCAATTTAGAATTTTTAGTTCTTACTGATTTTCTCAAAACCAACTCAAACGATTTTGGTTGAACTTTGTGGGTATTATTAATCTGCCTCTTAGATTTGGCTAAAATTTAAAATAAACGAAGTCTGGCTTAAACGGTTATATTTGTGTAGGCCATCCGTTGAAAATGACATTTTCAACAAGGGGGGATTTCTATTATTCCAAATCATATTTTTTTTAACAGTAGATCCCATATATCACGCAGTGCCGTGACATTGTGCCAAGCGTAATTGTGCCAAATTTTCAAATTTGACATTATGACGCTTGGCACAATGTCATGGCACCTATCACGCGACTCAGTTCAAGCCAAAAATATTTAAGTTATTTTATATTTCTTCAAAAATGTTTGTAACGATCGAAAAACTACTTTTTTAGTTTTGGGTTTTTTTTTTGGATTTTATCATGTATTCATAAATTTCCTAAAAAAATGACTTTATACTAATTAACTAAATAAAGCCCTTATTACAAATAAAAGTTCTTAGTACATATTATGAAAAAGGAAACAAAATATAACTTATCTTTTAAAAAAAAAATGGTAATAAGTCCAAAATGTGGGACATATTTGTATTCAATAATGAGTCAAAACTCGATGACTATCCAAGTCAAGATCATCTCGTTTAACTCAAAGTCCTAGTGGTCATAGAGATGATTTACAGTTATAGAAAGAATGATGGCTCCCGGAAATTACGCCTGATTTTTTTTCTTTTTTTTTAAATAAACCCCAATGAGCCCGAAATATTGAAAATTAGGCCAGATAGGTGTGGAAAACAAGCCAGAAAGTCAATTGGAAATTGAGCCAGAAAATGTTAATATCCTGGCCTAATTTGCAAATAGTGTTTTAGAAAAAAGACCAGAAAATGTTACATTATGGTATTTTCAAACTATATATTGGGCGGGTTGTTTAGCACTACACTGCGCATACGATTGCTGGTCCTGGCTGGTCCCTTCGCGCCACGCCCCTCCCGCGCCTGCATCAAAACAACTCGCCGGGTGTCTTGTTTGAAAAAACCTTAAAACCTGAATTATGTGGATGCGGGGTGGGCCTGGTTTGAAACAGACAACCCACCTACCTGCGTTTAGTTTAAAGATATGTAACTCGAAACATTTTTTGGTCTTTTTATCAAAATCCATTTTAAATGATTTTGCTTAAAATAAATATTACCCAAAAAAAGAATACCTAGGTTAACTGTAAATTTATTACATTACTAACTTTTGCCCGCTACTTCGTACGCGTGGATTTTAGAATAAAATAGGTATCTCAGTATATTTTTGTTTTTGCACAACCGGTTCAAAATGGGGGGTATGCGTGGTATGAAAGCTACACACTTTACCATCTCTACAGCCGTAGGATTTTTGGCTTCTGTATAATATTATTTCGAAGTATCACAACGGTTTAAATTGCAAAGTTGGAGAGTTAAGTTCCGAAGCAATATACCTAAATGGAATGCCCACTTTCAAAACAATGCATTCGCGCCGATACTGCTATTTATGGCAGCTCCGCTTCATCAGTTTTGGGCGTAAGTTTTGCCGTTCACCGTTCTTTATGGTTACATTATTTTTCGATTTCTGCTTTCGCTGAATGAGACGTTGTTTATATGGTGGTAAATAGCGCCATCTATGATGTTTTTGATGTAACTTCTATTCAGAACGACTAACTTATTTATATTCATGTATATGTAGGTAAGTGTGGCGCTATTTTTATGATTTCCAGCGCCATTATGTAAGTGAGACGCTACCTTAAAATCCTTTAATTTTTGCGTTAAGTTAATTGAATAACGTACGATTGCAGCAATATTAAAAAAACAACCAGAATTATATATTTTCTTGCGATAAAATGTAGCCTATATTTTAAGTTGGCGTACTACCAATTAATCTGCGAAAACCGAATTCAATTCCATGCAGTAGTTTCTGCTTGATGCGCGTACAAACATAAAGACAGACAGACAGACAGACAGACAAATTTTCTAAAAACGGTTGTTTTGGCTTCTGTGGGTCTAATAGAGACTCCCCATATTAGTTTTGCATCTATATCTTCAATGTACATACAGACATCGACCCGTTGAAAGGAAAAACGCCTGAATTTGTTTTTGGTTTTTTTCCAAACTAATTTTTCCTAGCGTTTTTCTATTTCTGGAAATGAAAATTTAAGAAAAAAATGCCAGAACTTTGTGTGGAGAATTTTTTGACGTTCTTTCCCTAAAAAAAATAAAGTGCACGACTGTGTCATACGAACTTGCTCTAATGTGTTACAGTGGTCTTGGGGCTTGATATTTTGGAAAAAAAGCAATGAAAAAATCGTATGAAATTGTATTAATCATTTAAAAATCAACGTTAAATCGTTTTTTGGAGAAAATGAAGTAAGCCATTAGATTTCTTTTACTTTTTTGAATTTTAAGGATTTTTTTTTTCAAAATCGTTGGAGCCGTTTTTTCAAAAAAAAACAATTTTTTTAAACTTTTCGGAAACATTCCAAATTTATTTTGAGCATGTCAAAATCTAGCGGTTTAAAGTTCTTATCAGAAAACAAAAATTTTAAAAATTTTGAACAAACCGTTTTTGAAAAAACCAAAAGTCAAAAAAAATTTAACTTTTTTTTAAAACTCAAAAAAATTAAAGAATTTATATTATTTCGTTTATAAAAGAGCTTTTATATTAAAATTTTCATAGAAATCCGTAAAATGGCTTACGAGAAAATCTGATTTAAAAAAAACCGGTCCTATGGGAGGTACCGTTATAAGACTTTTCCTGAAAAATCTGTTCCAACCAAAACATAAAGTTTACTTAAAACACACCATTCAGAAAGTTTTATCAAAATCGTAGGAGCCGTTTTTGAGATAAATGAGTTTTTCATAAAAATTCATAAGGCAGGTACAGTTAGTTTTGGAGCTAGAATTCTAATTCCAAAAATCCCACTGTAGGACATCATAATAATACTATATACCAAGTTTGAAGGAAATCGGTCCAGCCGTTTAGACTGTATTGGCCGATATAGGCAGACGGACAATCAGGCAGACAGTCAGAATTGTCGGACCTAATTTTTTAGGCTTCTCTATCATCGTGATGTTATGTTTGATTGTCCAAAAAAAAATTTTTTTACGAATGCATAACTTGCCTTATATTACATATAATCGCAAGTAAAAAAACTATTGTATTAATATCTTCTGGCGTAATTTCTGGAATCCTTTTGCCTTGATGACACAGTCATTATGAATTTAAACGTCACGAAACGCAGATAAGACTTTTTTAATGAATAGAATCGGCATAACTTTAGTGCGTTCTTTATTTAACTATAGTCAACAATTGTTAACAAAATTCAAAAAAAGGCGTTCCTTAAATCCAAATTGGTTACGATTTGTAACTATATGAGGTAAGAACAGAGTTCCTAAGCTCACGTTGAAGTGTCAAATAGTTACGATTTCTTACTATAAATAACTCACCTCCATGAAATTAGTTAAGATTGTTGATCTGTCAAATTGAACGTTTTGTATTAACCTATTCAAAGTTTTTTTTTTTTTTTAAATCGCGAGAACTTCTTTATTTTCTATAAGGGATCAGCAAGAATTTATAAATCGGATTTTTCGCCAATTTTGAGCGATGAAGGAGAACAATTTAATTAATTAGTCAATATTTTAAGTGGCCTTTTGACAGTTTAACAAATTCTAACAAAGTATCGTTTGTAAAAAACCCAACAAATCCAAACAATGGCATTTCAACAAACTTTTTTTGACATAACAACAACAAATTGTTGACTATGGTTATAAAATGAACGCACCACTTATATTTTATGTCTAGGATGCCTCGGATTATCTTTTGGTGATGGAATAGGCAGTATTATGCCATTTTCTAAAATCTTAATACATCAAAAACAAAGACCGTGAAACACAGTTAAAAAAAGAAATTTCAGAGAAACCTCACATTGTTTTGTTCTTGAGAATGGTTTTCCTTATCAGTCACCTTCTTACTCATCATGTAATTCACCCTTTTTCTGGTATGCATCACCAAGTATGCAATTAAACATCAAGAAAAATTTGATATCGATAAATGACAACTAATATAGATAACGATCAGGTATTTCAGTGTGGTACTTAATTATTAACAGAGTGCAGATGCATATATTGTGATAAGATATGACAAGTTTGAAGTGATGAGTGAAAAATTTTGTGGTGAAATGAAAAATGAATGCTTTTAAAATCGTCAGTTGCTCGATATTATTCGTTGTTGACTGTTAAAGGCTCCCAAATAAAGTTGGTTTTTTTATTTTAAAAATTTTAAAAATGCCATCACCACCTGTCTATTACAATAGTACACCAGTTGGTCCAGATCCAGTTCGAGTAATTTGTCCCAGCTGTAGAGGCGATATCTTAACGAAATTGAAACATGAAGCTACAACTAAAACGCATTTAATGGCACTTGGCCTTTGTTGTTTCCTGTAAGTCAGTTTTTTTTCAATTTAAATCAATCTTAAATAGATTCTAAAAAACGTATAAGAACCAATGTGTCCAAATGTATACATAACCTAAGAACTTGATACTGGCTTGAGTGTATTTCTGTGAAATTATGATCAAATTCGGTCCAGCAATTCGCAATATTTACTTGTCTTCTCTCAGGCTATATTTTTGTTGTTGTTCTGAAGTAACTTTGTCCGCCAAGAAACGTCTGACATTAATTTGTGTGCTTTTCACTGCCAATTCTCGAGTGATGTCTGTGGTAAGACTTTTTGTTTGATAATTTTAGAGAGGAGACTGTCTTGCAGACACGCTGTTATACCAGGTATTTTATTTTCTTTATTTCTATTGCGTAATCTCCATAGCATTGGTGTTAGTGTACTGGACTACAACGACGAAGGTTTTGGGTTCAATCCTTACATTCACCATTGAGTTTTTTTTTTTCGCCACTTGCGGGAAATCGCATAATGGTATAGCTGCAGTAGTATCACGTAGCAATGTCAAAGTTAATGTCAAAAAAGTAGCGCACTGAGCAGAATACACGAATACAATGTGCAGCTGTACTGAACTCAATCAAAAATCAATCAAAATGTCTGCAATTTTGGTTTGTTGTTGTTTAGCAGCGTGAAGTTGGAGTCGAGTCGACTTGTACTTCAGCCACTCTCTGTGATGCAGCTGCTACTTCACATTGTAGACGTGCAATACGATTTACGTTCATTTTACTTTGACATTGCTACGTGCTGCAGCTACACCATTGTGCGTCTGGTAAACGTACGGACACGGCAACGCGGCGGTAGATCCCTTCTATTCCTGCGAAATTAAGAACGCACACACAGAATTATGTAAATTTAAATAACATGACTGTTGCTTTCCTGCCATGGAACCTTATTCCAGTATCGAACATCTAACAATAAATTGAAATATTGTTCTCCATGAACAAAAAAAGCCATCACTGATAGAAGAGCGAACAGTTCAATAAGGTGAATGTGATGTTGCTTGTTTTTCAGTCGATACTTGACACAAGATTGACATTGGGCCTGGTTTATATAAACTATAGTACCTACTTCATTGTATATGAAATCTATAGTAGTCTGGAGAGCAAGTAAGAGATAACGAGGTTGTTGGGCTTATATAAATGATAATTATCACATAATGCTTTTGGAAAAGTCAACTTGATAACTCCATAGCAGATTGAAATTAAAGTCTCGTATTTTTCAACGATTTCAAAACTTGCTCCTTCCTAGTCTGATATCAACTGAACTATTTATTGAAATAAATACTACGGCACCTCATTTAAGGCGGATATGAACTGTGTACGTCAGTTACTGTACCGGACACAGCCAACTTACTATGAAATAAAAACATACTAAAAAAAAAATTACTCATTTATTGTTAAAAAAATTTCAAAAAAATTGTGCTTAATATGTGCACAAATTTGAATCAGCCCCTCAGCAATTCAAACACCGATAAGGTAATATTTAAATAAAAGATAAAGATAACAAAACTGATAAAGCTACTGATACCAATCATGATGATTCAAAGAATTATTGATAAGAACATTTTCGTGATATTAAAAACCAAGTGCAAAAGCTTTAGTGGCACCAGTCGAAATAAAATATCTCCCGGTATTGGAAAAAAAAATCAAATAAATAATTTCTAATGGAAAAGCAATATCCACCACCATCATACTCGTCCGTCGATCCTGGGTGGACACAACCCCAATCCCAAGCACCACCTGGATTTACTCCAGCGCAATATTACCAACCAGAACCAGCACAGACATTTCAGCAGACAGCAGCACCGGGAATTGTCATTTCAAGTCAGTCGACACCGCACGCCAATTACTCTCCACCTGTGGGACCGGACTCTACAAGAGTAATTTGTCCATCATGCAGAGCTGATGTACAAACTCAGCTCAGGCACGAACCTACAACAAAGACACATTTGGCGGCGTTGTGTCTTTTCTGTTGCATGTGAGTTTTTTTTTGTACCTTGATATATTGTTCGCTATACAAGCGAATGTAGAAATTTGTCAGCGTTTGTATATTAGCAATAAATTGTGTATTGCGGAACCCGCCGGCAGCGCCGCCGCTGTGACGTGGAATTGAAAAGTGACAATTCTTAAACCATAAATTAGATGTGAAAATAAAGTGATGAACGAATGAAAGCATTGTGCTGGACTTAAGATATAAAATCTATCACATCGTGCTCGTTGAAAAATGTAATTTAAAAACATTCGGACACCTTAGTAGTATGACATCGTAAAACAATTTCAAAGTGTGAATCTTTATAGCACAAGTTTGCTATGTTTAAAGTAAGATTGCTGAAGCCGATGGTCGAGATACGAATACTTTCCATTCTCTCAAAACTCTCATTGATCGTCCATCAGAAATCAGATACATTTGTCATAGGAAGATGATGTGATTGACAGACAATCAGAAATTGTGTATGTTCCAAGATGATGACGTCGTCAAATTCTGCATTTTGTTTTGTAATCTAATTATGGAATGGGTCTCTATTGTTGCAAGGGATGTTTATGTTAACATTCTTCAAGTTTAACGGTTGTTGGGGTCTTTTGTTCATGTTAGCGTTGATGGTTGCTATGATTGAATCTTGCAAAAATGTGGATGTGAATATACCACTGTAGTTAGGCGGTAAGTCGCTTACTATGTCGTGCCTTAGCAAATATCCTAGTGTTGTATTTGATTGAGGTGTAAAAATATTTCAAGTCAAATTCTTCTCCTATACTTCTCTTTTATTTATATTTTGCATCAACCATAAAGTTAAAACGAGCACGGTAACACTGTTTGACTTTTTATTAGATTTAATTATAAAACATCTCATTACTTTTGAAACGCTTTTGCATTTAATATATTTTTTTTTGTTATGCATCTTTGTAGTTTTTGTGAAACTCATATTAAGCATTTATCCTTCCCATTCCCATGCATAAAACAAAAAACAATATAGGCCCTAGTAGACTTCTTTATGGAATCCCGAACTCAGTTCGCTCAAATTGCAAATATTCCTTACGCTTCCGTACTTTAGGTATTGATGTGTGAATTCAGAATGGCGTTGTAAAGTACATGTATACATTGTACATACATATATGTCAACCAATACACAGTTGTTCTCAAGTTTCTCATCTTGTGCAATCCTTAGTTTTCTTATATTTTATAACCCACTACCTATTGTTTTCGAGTAATTAAAAAACTGTATCTCCATATTTGCAAATAAACAGCATACTTACCAAATGGTTTCATGGTTGTTATACGACGTAAAAAGTAAAAGTAAAGTAAAAGTAAAAAAAAATTAAAATATATATTAGCTGTAGCGCCCATCGTTGCTCGTTCCGATACTCAAAAGTTTCTTTGATATTTTGATAATGTCAGCTCTAAATATTATGAAGTTTCAGAGTTCATAGAAAATAAACCAAATATAAAATGTGTGTACATATTTGCATAAAACCTTCTTAATAATTAAAAAATCAGACAAAATCTGTTAAAATCGGAAGTCTATTATTATTTGTCTTTTATATCTGACGTCATCACCAGAATTTGATCAAATACATATGTATATCAGTTTGTGGGACTGTCGTACTTCAGAAGATTCTGACAGAAATAATTCTTGACGAGGATTGTTAAAAAAATCGGACTCATTACATTAACATTAACTTGTCGTTTGTCATATGTCATCTGTCATGTGCCATTTGTCATCTGTCATTTCGGTTGGATAGTGGTATTTAAATGATATTTTCTGAAATCTTATTTTAAAAGACGGACAGGTTTTCAATTTTTCTCTTCATGAGAACCTGCCTCGGACTTGAACGAATGTTTGAAGAAAAAAAATAGCCGAATTGGTCCAGGCGTTGTCGAGGTTTGCGGTTGGAAACAAATTTAACAATCCATTTTTCTTTATATAAGAAGATAGAAGATATATTTTCAGTGTTTAAAAGATTAAGGAGAATGCCCAGGAATTTTTGTGTGAAAAAAACACACTCGATAGAAATAAAACATTTAATGTTTGAAACGGCATTCATTGGAGATTTCAAATATGTTATAACTTTCTTTCCAAGTTATCCCCAGGACTGGCCATGACATTTTTCCCAATTTTAATATCAATGAATTTCTTCATGTTGACCAACAGTTGGTTGGTTGATACCTATTATGCTTCCACAACAACCCTATCTTTTTATTTTTATTTTTTAATCGACGACCGACGACTCGCTGGGTTTTTTTTTGTGGAACCTTTTTAGTACAGCTGCTCCATAACCGATAAGATCTCATTTCCTGTATGGTAATGATTTTCCGGTATGCTCGTAGGTAACCTATTCTTATTTTTTTGTTATAGTTTGATCAGTTTTACGAATCATTCGGTTGTGTTCAGAAGTATTACGAAGTTTAATATCAAATTTAAGAAATTATAATATATTGTAATTTTGTAATGGATAGACAGGAATCACCACCACCAGCAAACACATTTCAGCCAACACCGGCAATTGTTATTTCAAGGCAGCCAACACTGTACACCAAATATTCTAGAACTGAAAGACTGATCTCTATGACAGTTTGTTGTCCATCATGCAAGTCTATTGTTCAAACTAAGCTCAGACGCGAACCTGCAGCACATACACATATGGCGGCGTTGTTTCTTTTCATAATTTTGTGAGTTTTTTTTTTTATCTTTACATTTATCTGTATGTGCTAGGATATCTTTTTAGCTATGCAATACAAAACACCATTTGACATTAAATAGGTACTAGAAAAAAATGTTCAAGATATTGACCTCTATTTCATGTTCAAACCAATCAAATGTTTGATTGGCAATTATTGAATCATCAATAACATTTTATACGGCCGGCGGGCGCGTCGTTATGTGGAATTGAAAGTGACAATGTTTAAACATTTAACTTTAAATGTGAAAATAAAGTGATACAATTTTAAGGCACAGTTATCCGTACTTTTCATAATATACACATGATCTATCACACCTTTATCCCAATAACCAGTATGTTAACTTTCCTTCATTTCAAGTTCATCTCTTTTATTTTCAATTTAGTTGTTTCATTTTTGTTTTGCATCAACTTTAAAGTATACACGAACACGGTTACACACTTAATGACTTTTTATTCGATTGAATTACAAAACTTTTGATTACATTTGAAACTCATACTTCGCATCCGCAAATACTGCTTTGTATGATGTTTCTTGTAGTTTTTGTAAAGCTTTTACTAAGCACTTTTCAGACACTAGTATCATCGAGGTATCTTCACTGTTTTCATACTTCAAAAACGGGTAGGCCCTAAAAGACTCCGTTGTGGAACACCTACTTCACTGTATTCAGATTGCAAATGTTCTTCACCCTTCTGTACTTTGAGTATTGACATGGTGATTTCAATATTACGTGTGGTAGGTACTGCCAATATGCGGTTAGTACTCAAGTTCCTCATTCCAAATCTTCTCAAAGCATGTTTTGAACAATCCATATAGATTTTATAAATTTTCAAATCTCTCTCTTCAAACCTAAGGCCTACTTTTTGTATTCACAAAATAACCAGCAATTACCTCATGGTTATTGCACGGTGGGAACATTTGTATTAATATGCAAATAAAGATAAAGATATTTGTTAAAAAGATAAGTTTGTGATAAAGCATCTAACATATTAGATAAGATTACAGTGCGTGTTATAAAGTCAAAGGAAATAATTTTTAGAACTTTCCGTAGGAACAATCAAATCTTTTTGTTAGTTTGATACGATCTTTTGAATCATTCGGAAGTTTTCGGAAGTGTTTGGAAATTTAATATTAAATTTAAGAGTTTATAATTTTGAATGGATAAGCACGCTCCACCCCCATCATACTCGTCTGTCGATCCTGGTTGGATGCAACCCCAATCACAAGCACCACCTGGATTTACTCCAGCTCAATATTACCAACCAGAACCGGCCCAGACATTTCAACCAGGAATTAGCCACCCAGTACCAGGAGTTGTTATTGCAAGTCAGCCAGCACCAGCACCTCACGTCCATTATTCTCCTCCTGTAGGACCAGAGCCATCTAGAGTTACTTGTCCATCATGCAGAGCTGATGTTCAAACTCAGCTTAGACACGAACCAACTTCAATGACTCATTTGATGGCATTATGTCTTTGTTGTTTTCTGTGAGTTTTATTTTTGCTTTGATTTTTTGTTATCGAAATATTTTCGTAAATTGTCGTTGCATTTTGTTTTGCTGTTATTTAATTAAATGAGGTAGTGTTTATCGTGCTTTAAAGCAATCCATAAGTACAAAGTTCGAGTAAAAATGAAATGTTTTAGTCACCTGTTTCTGTTTAGTGAAGAGCATACGTAACAAGGTAGATTGACTTCATCTTTATTTTTCTTACTCGCTTTATAAGGCAAGTGTTCTGTGCGAAAAAAATAGAGATTTTAATCAGACATGACATTATGATGATAGATAAGCTCACATAAGGCTAAGTCTGTCTCCGCTAATGTGACTTTTTCACGTGAATCTACAATCTATTGGTTTGACATATTTATATTCGTTAAACACCGTTAAAAGTAGTGTAAAGAACAATGGTTGTCGAGTTTTATTATTTCGTTTGAGCACTGCTCGAACTAGTTACTAGTGCCTTTTAAGCTATCGTATTTTTCTTTTCTTAATTTTCTACAAAATGGCTACAATGATTTTGATTGAAATTCTAATTCAACACCGCTGTCAAAGAAATGACATTACTGTCAAAAGATGTTATTGCGTTCGACCAGGGCATGTTGTTATATTGTGACGCCGAATTTAACTCATACGAACATAATTTAAGGACTAATATCGAAATCATTTTCTATTGGCTTCAAGGAATTACTTATCTTGAAAGAGAATGGAATATTGAAATAGCTTCTGCAGTGCTTGACGCAGTGTCTATTCGCCCTCACCAGTCTTACCAGTTTTGCCAATGTCACATTCCTGTGTGTGTGCAAGCTCAATGAGTGGGTTTAAAGGATCTTAAATCCTGCTTTTTATTCAATTATTCTAGCATGACTTCGTTGATCGGCTCCAGCACGTACATATATCAAGCGTTTGGATTAAAAAAAAAATACTTCTCGACACTACCGAAATTGGGGGAAATTCGTGAAACTACTGCGCGCGACAACTTTAAATATGTATTTGTGTTTATTGATTGGATACTGGCTTTAAATCAAGATGTGAAATCCTTATCTCAGAAAAGTCAGAAGAGATACTGGAAAACTCTTATTGTCAATTGTGGGATTTTCCTGTAAAAAAAAAAAAAACGAATTAGGGGACACCCTGTACATTGTACAATGTCGGCACCCAACTCAAGACATTGAAACGGAAAAAAAACTTAATAAACTTTTACCGTACCACGACTTATCTGAAATCAAGCTGAGAGTAAGAGAAGACTGATCGCCAGTTTCTTATCGAACCTTGTTGCCGTTGAGTTTCTTACAAAGTAAAAGTCAGAACCAGAGTTGCCAATTTTCATCGCACAGTCGATAAAAGTTCTAAGGCTTTTTTCTTTAAAGAGATCATTTTAAAGAAAATGCTATTTCTTCCAAAAAAAAAACTCTTCCAACTTAATGACACACATCTCGAAACTGAGATCAATAAAATGTTTATATTCACTCTCAATCTCAACTTACATTTTGAAAATATCCAAGAAACCGAATTCTAAAAATATTGGCAGAAAAAACGATCGGGAATACTATGTAGAATATAATTGAATTTTTTATTCACAAAATATTGACCGGAGCTTAAAACATAAAAACGTTGTTAATAATAGTGTGTCTTGAAAAAATAAATTTTAGAAAAGCACACTTTCATGATGAATATTGCCAACTTTAATATTTGAAAAAAAGTTCTCTATTTCATTGACGAATTGCGAGCTTAGCTCAAAGAGTATCATTCATTTCGTAATTTCAAGTTGGTAACGCTACCTTTTGACACCTGTCAAACTAAGCTGTTATCTGGATTGTCGTAATCATAATATTAGTTGAATGTATGTCATGGAAAGTGCTTTTCTGTAAGGTGTTCGTATTGGGCGGTAAATTATACATAGGTCCTTTCCATTCCTGCAAAATATCAACGCACACACAGGAATGGTTGAGAGTGTAAGTAACAGGCCTCGTCACCGCTTGGAGCTGTTGAGCCGAAAAATGAATGACAGTATATCATTGGTTTTTAATGCAAGAGGCGAAAAGATTAAAAACTCATTGTAACAAAAAAAAATAATAATAATAATTTAAACCGCAATTATTGCCAATCTGACAGACAACAATTTGGTTAATGTCATATTATTTTATATATCGCCATGTTTTTATATCCAATTTTTTAAAAGTAAAATCCATTATTATTATTATTATAAGTCTTTTTGTACTGGAGTACCACTTCCATGAATAAACACTCTATAAAGTCACGATCGTGCCAAATAGCTGACGTTGCTTCCAAGATAGCCTTGGCTTATTATCTGTATTTTTTTTTTATCTCCTCTGGGTTGGACTGTATAAGATCCACAGCTTATTATGATGTGTTATTTTTACTGACGTGGCGGACTGAGGGTGCATTTATTTGGTTTGTAATTCCAATCCCTTTCCGATAGTGAAGCGCTCAGATACCTACAGCTACAGCTACTTTAATATAACTCTCCTAATCAGCACCCAAGCAATCATCAACCGGACATTGTGTTTTCGCTGATTAAAAAAAAAAAAAAAACACAATTTTTAAATGTCTGCAACTGTAAGATGATATTGAGAGTTAAAGGGAAATTATAAAGAAACTTTAAATCAGTCTTGAAAAATCCCCGATCGCAGTCGGAAGAATTAATTTCTTTTTGAAACGTTTAAAATGCCAAACTCGAAGAACCCTACTGAAATTGATCGTGTTCAATTAACTGGCTGGAGTCCACCGGGAATTGGAACTGATCAGCCAATGCAGCAAAATCAACCTATAGTTGTTGTGAGTCAACAGCAAATGAATCACATCGGTCAGGTTGGACCATCAGCAATGCGTGGAATTTGTCCGTCGTGCAGGGCAGATGTGAAAACTCGCGTCAAGCATCGAGCTACGTCACACACGCATTGGATGGCGTGTTTACTTTGCTGCTGTTTGTGAGTGAATGTTTTTCTAAACTTATTTTTTCAATATTTCGTCATGTTTCTTAAATTTTTGTCAATATACTCATCTGAGCGTGTCCTTGGTTAAAAAATATAATTAAGTCGTTGTCCTTGAATCCTCATAATGTGTTCACTCTACTTTGTTTTTAAAACTGTCAATCCAAGTAAAAAGGATTTCTTCGTTAACTCTCTTAAAAGACTAGAGCGATGACGGTGGTAACAGTGAGAACTAGTAAAGTCTATCAATCGATAATCGTGTGAAATCCTAATCTAAACAATTCCGCATTAGATCGATATGTTTTTGTTATGTCCTGTAGCGCAAGTGGTTAGTGCTTTAGATTGTAAAGTTCGATCCCTAACTCAAACAAAGTTTTTTTCTATCATAATCAAAATACATCTCTGCTAATCGACCAGATTTGGAGGTTAATTGTAGGTCACTTCCATTCCTGTAGAGTATCAAAGACAAAGACCAGCGACTGACGGACGTGGTTTGTAATTGTGGGTTGAGCTTGTTTTAATTTCTTGAACATTGTTACATTAAAATCAATCCTATCTCGAACACATCATGGATTTCTTCTAGAGTGGAAATATTTTTAGACATTTTGAGATTTGAAACTCAATAAAACGAAATAAAGACACTAAAAAGATCTGTTCGTTGAGCTACTGCCTAACCTGCTCGATAGGTTTTCATATAAAGAACCAGAAAAACGCCGCTAGTAGTAACAAGTAACGAATTTTGTTCTCTGGATTTCTTCAGCAACGAATTTAACGATTTTGATTAAACTTTGCGATCGTTAAATTGTTTTTGTATAAAAGTTAACAGCAGTTTTTGGCTTAAAAGCATTACTTAATAGTGTAAAAATATTAAGGGATCTTTGTCTTATAAAAATGGAAATGTGCTAAAAATGAGGGACTTAAAATAGGGCTCAGAAAAAAGAATTTGCAGTGGATGACTCAAAACCTTTGAATTGGGATCTCGAATAGAACGTGCTGCTCTGTAAACGCTTTTGGGTTTCTTAAACAACCTTTGCTTTATAAATCTATAGTACATACTAAAGTGTGCTTTTTTTTAGACGTGTGGTTTTCAAGAAGAAATAAAACGGATACAATTTAATGTTATGGAAAAGAATTTAGCTTTATTATAAAGATAAGAGTTTGCCATTATGTTTTAAAAATGATTTCGGAGAAGTGGCGGCTTGCTCGAATAAATTCCTGGTCGATTATGTCGACCGAATATTTGATGCAGAGACGAACCATTATTTTGGTCATAATTTGCACAATTTGCAAACTTTGTTCAGGAGTAAGTCTATTCATTATGATATGGCAAACCATGAACTGAGCATAAATCAAGTGACAGCTGTCAAAAAGACCAACTCCAAAAAAAGTATTACCAAATTAAAAATCACACGTCTAAAAAAAAAAACATACTTTATAAATATGAAGTTGTTGTATTCAGATTGTATTGTATAAATCTTTTAAGAATGAGGTTTCGAGGCACTAGAGGGAGATATAGTCAAACGCCATAAATTGGTTTTGTAATATGCTATTGTACGAGTATGTATGAGATAGTATGATACTGAAATTTATTTTTAGAACGCATTTATTTGGGTAAAATGTACCTTTATATTCGTTATCAATTATCATTTTGTTTCTCAGTACTTCCCCTTGATGAATCACGCAATTTATTGACTGCCTATACTAGAATTCTAAAAATATTCCAACTCATCAATGCAGAAGCAGATTAATGGCAGTTTCCTGCTACTTGATAATAATTCTGAATGAGTTTCAATCTTATCGAAAATGTTTAATAAACTTCTAGCTCGCCATATCCTTTCTTCCGAGAAATTGCAAGCCAAAGATACAAAACCTTGAACAAAATCAATTTGATTTTAAAATAATGAGCTTTTCAATGCCCCCGCCGCTGCCCGGCCACAGATCCAGCAGAACAGCTTTCCATTGTTTGAATTATTTGGTACGAGAACCACTTCATTATCTGTGGTATAAATTAAAGATATAAAACAATGATAACGATTAGATTATTATCAAGATTGCAACAACTGTCGATATCATTTTTTGTACTGTTATCACTTGAGTCATCGAACTAAAAACCAAAAAATTCACCTTATATTTTAAAAGTACCTATTTCAGTCTAGTTTTGTCTGCCTTCAAGTAATCACTTGAGTTAATTTTTGTGTGCTATATAGTGTGTGAAATAAAAATGCCTTCCCAACCACCACCAGTCTACGTGGAAACACCCGGTTATAGTCAACCTATTCCAGCTCAATATTATAATGGGCAACAGGGTGGTTATAATTATGGACCTCCACCTTCGCAACCAGCTTGTGTTGTAATAACACAACAGCCAACTTGTCAGACAGCATATGTTCCTATCGGACAGACTCCATCCAGGCTCAATTGTCCTTCCTGTCATGCTGACATATTGACAAATGTCAAATACGAACCGAATACACAAACCCATCTGATTGCATTGTGTTTGTTTTGTTTTATGTAAGATTTTTACTTTAATAATTTTTTTTTTTTTCAATTCTTAATTATAATTCACCTGTTATTTTATAATTATCTTTTTATATAAAAAACTTCCCCTTAACTAGATAAAAAAGTGATAACAATGCTTACTACTTTTTTTCCTCTACGAAAAATGAAAGCTTTATAATTTGTTCTAATTGTGATTGTAAAAAGTTTTTACAATAATCGTTCTAGGTTTTTTTTTTCTGACAGATCAGATTATCTGATTGGAAATATGAACATTTAATTATTATACTCGTGAACATCCGTTAAAATTTTTAATTATTTTAATTTCAACATCCGAGTAGGTACAGTGAAAAACTACATGCCTCTTTCGTATTTGCGTAATAAAAGCAAAAAAAAAAAGCTTAGAGTGAGAGAACTAAGCCGACAATTCTTTCCGAAATATTGTCGGAAACTGAGCTACTCTTAGATACACGATCTCGCGCGCAGACACCTAAAGGTTAAAGAGGGTAGACAATGAGATGGTTCTTAAGTGTGTTGGAGGAGGAGGGGCGAGAATATTTGTAAGCTGGTGGTTCTTATCGCAACAGATGTTAAACAACGAGTTCTTTTTTGGGTGCAAGCCAACGAATACTTTTAAACGCCTGCTTTATTTTGTCCGCTCTATCGTCCGTGTACAGCGTGCCTTCCTTTTACCATCAGTTCAATATTGCCCCACGGCCAGGTTCCCGACCGAAATCAAATTCTTGCAAAGGTTTTTGTTACAGATACTGGTCCCTTACTTTTTTCAGGAGATTTATCGAGTGGGCTGTTGTGTCTTCACCATGGCTAAAGAATTGTTCTTGCTTGAATTTAAATAGATATAGCTCGATGGTGTCTGATGTTAAACAGCAAGGACTTCTTGCGTGAGATACTCTCCTGGCTTGTCATCATCTCTATACAAGGCTATTTGTTGTCTAGCACGCTCTCCCAATTTTCCGCCACCTCCGTTCCAGAAGCCTTGAAGATCTCAAAGACAACATTCGAACTCAAATCTTGCGAATAACAATGTTTGAAAGAGTGGCAGCTAAACTTGAAATCAGATATTGGAGTGTGAGGGCGGTCATTGTTTGGACTGTTCATAATGTTTAGACTTATAAAAAGACATTCTTCAATAATATATTGTAAATCGCATTGAACCTTACCTAACTGTGGCATTGAATTAACATCTAAGTGTGTGTCAGGAAATTTTTTTTTTTTGCTATCATAGTTATTTAAAAAGTGCTAGATATTTTTAAAAATTGTTTTTGGAAGTATGATTCATAACATAAGTTTTTCTCTTAAACGACTTCAACGTTTTTTTTTTTACGGAACTATATTATATGCGGACTACATTCGCTCACAAACCTAACAGTTTGCGACTTCTATGGTAATAAAAAAAATCTTGGTTTGAGCACAACGACCCATTCAGATGATTGTAATAGTTACCCATGTCTCGCAGTAAGATATGATTCTAAGAGTTTCGACACAAGACTGTTGCTCAACAAATCCAGCCATGACCGTGACGTAAGCTTCTGTCAAGTTTAAGTGGGCATGTTGTCCAATCTGAAATGATTCAACAATCGAAAACATTTTAAGCACTAATGTAGCTTTTAATTCTATATAAAATATTGAAATATTTTAAATATAATAAAACAATTTTTTTTACTTATTTAATTTTTAATTTTTATTCCAGTTGTTGGCCCTGTGTCTGCCTGCCATATTGCATGGACTCCTGTCAAAATGCCAATCACTATTGTCCAAATTGCAACGCCTTCATTGGAACCTATCAAAGTTAAACCCACTAATGAATACTACAAAAAGAAGAAACTTATTAAATTCTATCGTTCTTATTTTTAAAACAAGTTAATTTTTTCTTTATGTTTATTTTGTATTTATAACCAACAAAATTAATTGTATGAAATAGATTTTTTATTGAACAAATTAATATTGCAAGTGAATGTTTTCTTAAAAATAAAATAAAATATCGATCACAATTTTGTTAAAAAATATTTTTAAAAAAATAAATTAAAAAATATAAAACTTAAAATCAAACTTACAAAACTTATAAGCAATTACTTATATACAATAACAGCTTAGCTCTAAAAAAGGTTTATAGATTTCAAAACATTTTTGATGAAGCTATAGTGAAGCTCCAGCACAATTTAAAACAAGATTAGAAGTTTTTATTTGCCTTCAAATTAAATTTTAAAAAAAAAGTCATTAATTTGGGGAAATTAAGAAAAGTTCTTACACAACCAAGCATAGCCTACAAAATTTTGGATTTTTCAACTCTACACTCTACCCACAGTGAAGTAAAAATAAACAAAAATTAATCCTAACGTTGGGTTTGCTTTTATTTCACTGATTAAAATACTGTAGAACATTGACAAATTGTACAACAAAATAAAAAGTCTTTTAAAAAGATTTACTTACTGGTGGCAGCTCCAGAAACCAGAAGCGAACTGAAAGATAAGGCTATGTACTACATTGTACAAAATTTTATTGACGTGCAATAAATACTTCAATTAATGCCTCTAACACTGAACTAGAAGATACGCTGCAGGTTGAACAATACTTGCTTTTTTATTTACTCAAAACTAACTATAAATTACTGTTATAAGACTATCTAGGTACAAAGTTTCATTAACTATCTTGACTTTGTATTTTTTGCTCCAAGAGGTATGCAACGTTTTGTACTAGAAAAGATAACACCTTGCGTGTTATAATGCATTGTACAGGGTGGGCCAAAAGAAGTCATCAATCAGATGTTGTTTGGCTCTCTTTTTTTTCTAAATGAATAACTTCGATTCTGCTTTTTGATTATGTTTATTTGAAGCTTTAGAATTGTATTGGTTAAGTTGAGGAGATGATATCTGTCAAATGGGTGCCACCACCATTCATCTCAGTGAGAACTTCGGGCGACAAATTCTCGAACTCGTGTGGAATGTTGTCCTTGAAGAGAGATGAGGCGACCCGGGCGTATGCTTATACGCCTCTATCCATATAGGCCTATGTTTTAGTTTTGCGAACCTTCTCTGCCAATTGCCACCATTTTTTTTTAGTGAATTTCAATAATTTCAAAGCGTTGTTTAAACTTCAATAGGAACTATTGCAGCAAAACATTGCAATAATGTCAGACAGTCAAGCAGCACTTAAAGCCCTTAGCTCATACAGCATCAGTTCCAAACTGGTATGGGAATGCCTAGACAAACTCAACACTTTGGGCAGGGAAAACACAGTCACTCTCCACTGGATACCAGGCCATGTTGGTGTTGAAGGCAATGAAGAGGCTGACCGTCTGGCGAAAATAGGGGCAACAACACCCTTTATTGGACCAGAACCCTACTGCGGTTTTGGGGAGAATGTGATCAAAAACAAGATCAAAACAAATGAAGAAGTCAAAAGATCCAACCATTGGAAAGAACTCCCAAAGCTAAGACAGGCAAAAATGTTACTGGGGAACTATAACCTAGAAAGATTTACAGCCTGCATTAACTTAAACAGAAACAACCTAAGAATTATAACGGGCTTTCTCACAGGGCACTGCAAACTTAAAAGACACCTCAATATCCTAGGGCTGTCTAGCAGCGCAACATGCAGATTCTGCGATGAAGAAGAAGAAACACCGGACCACATACTAGGTAGATGTGGTGCACTTATGCACATAAGACAAAAACATCTGGGTAATTACCAGATAGAGAAGGGCAGGTTACCTTCTCTTAAAATACCTCAAATACTTGTCTTCCTAAAAGAAACCAAGTTGGAGGAAGTGCTGTAGGATGAGTATCCTCATCCAGCGCTTTAGAAAAGGGGGCACAATAGATCTTAAAGGTCGCAGTGCACTTTCCCCCAATTAATTCATTCATTCATTCAAGCGTTGTTTAAGCATGTATCGTTCCATTTTTATTAATGGCGTAGTTTCTATACTTGTCAAATGTCAAAAAATTACAGCTTCAAGAGTGACAACTACCGAAATAGCATGCTATTCAAAATAACACATCTTATTGGAAAACCCTTTGTAACAAAAATCGAAAGTAAACCATAAAGGGTCATGTAACCGACACTAAAAAATTCATTCGACGTCCAAGATGAAGTGATTGAAAAAATAAGTTTAACAAACTTTATGTTACACACTTCAGAACCAACAAGTAACACTCTCAGCAGAATGTATCTTTCGTCGTTGCAAAAGCTCTGCAACATCTATCTAAACTCAAAAGCTTAACATCCAAAACAAACATCAGTGAGCCTGAGCATAAAATGTTTGGCGCCGAGCTTTTTTAGTTTTGAAATAAGAAAAATAGATTTTTCGCGACACTGAAGATTCCTTTCCCAAATATTGTACGACACAAGTGTGTGAGATATCTCCCTGCAAACATTCCCATTTTGCCGGCCGGGTTTTTACCTCAATAGTGATTGTAAGTTTTTTTTTAAATAGTTTAATTCATTCTTAAAGTTGCTTTAGAAATTGAACCAAAAAAATTTTAAAAAAATTCAAGAATAACGTTACTACTGTTGGCACAAAATTACATAAATCGTTTGTATCTGTATCAACAAGTTTGTTTGGAATTCTCGTGCCCTAAAAATACAATAAAAATATCCATTGGATGCTATTCTTTAGATTATACCATATTTGCCATCCAAAAACAAACCGGCACATTAAAATTCTCCGAAGAAGGGTCTCAGATTTGTGTGTTAAGTTTATACTTCCCAAAATAAACAAACTAATTTAATGTTTAAACAAATAAGGAAATATACAAGAGTTCGTGCATGGAATACTTAATTTAAAAAAAAAATGTTTGAAGCAAATTTTTAATAGTTTTTGTGGATTGTGATTTGGTGCACACATGTAAACGAATAAACTCACACATTGCCAGAACATACAAAAAAAAAACTAAAAGTGAAAAACTATTTCGAGACGCAATTTTTCAAGGCCATTTTATTGTCTTCCTTTATTTATGATTTTTTTTAAGTGAAATTAATTTTGAAAAAAAAAAACTAAATTTTATTTGTAGTGTGTGTGTGTAAAATATTTTATGTTGCCGTCGATGGATATGTTTGAAGCTATTATATTCAAGGAACGGCAGAGTGTTTTAAAGAATTCATAAATTAAAGGAGTGTTCGTGAATATACTCATATAAATATTGAAAACTCAAAAAGGAAGAAATGGGATCCGGTCAAAATTCTGTTTCTTATAATTCTGTTTTTTTTTTTTTTTTTTGTTGTTTGTTTTAATCTGTTTTTCAAAATTCTGTTTTTTTTTTATTCTGGAAAACAAAACTCTGCTTTTCAAAAATTCTGTTAATTTATACTAAGAAACAAAAACTTCAAATAATTTTTTTATAATTTATTAAAAAAAAAGAAAGAGATCTATATTACGAATTATCTCATTAATTCCCGTTGCATGTTCAAGAAGATGTTAAATTCTGCAAATAATAAAAAAAGCGCGCGCTTTTTAACATTTTCCAAACGAATTTTGTAAACCAGAATTATGAAAATCAGAATTTTGGAAGCAGAATTTTGAAAACAGAATTTTTATGCACCCAGAATTTCGACCCAACCCGAAGAAATAGAGCAGAGATAGGAAGATAATTTTGTAAATCGTGTTTTAAAGTTAAATCCTTTAACTTTTGTCCCACTTTTTTTTTTTATTAGAACAACTAAATTTATTTGAATTTTCAGAACTTCTGTGAAAAAATCCGCCCGCTTTAGGCTTTTTAGAAATCTACTATTTAGCCGAAGGCTTTATGACTTATGAGCATGTTTAGCGCCGGACTTAGCTTTACAGCAAAAACAAAACCTATATTCCTTCAAAATCAACCAACAAGTCGTGTTGTAAGTGTTGTCGAATCCTTTTGAATGCAAAATTTTTGGTTGCCGTCGATTACTTGAAAGTCTTCATTAGCCTTATAAAAGCCAGCATTTGAACAATTTTAACTCGAATTTGTAACTCGATGAAACTCTTTCTCCAATTTGCGATTTCCGGTTGAACCTTCAATAGCGTGGAAATCATATTTTTTTTTACTGATAGAGCATCCAATTTTTGGCCAAGCTTAGTGCACTATTGGTGATGGAAACACCAAAGTTTTAATCCGAGTATCAACTAATATTCTACAAATCACTGCCCCTCCCCTCCCCCTCCCCCTCCGTTTTGTTTCAAAAATGTGTGCAAATTTACATGTGGGTGCTTGTGATTATTAGTTCAACATTTTTTGAGTTCATTTATTCTCATTACCATTTATTTATAATGGCGGCAATGCGAAGAAAGTGGGTATGGCAAGTCTGTATTTAATTTGGCCATTATTGGTCAGTTGTTCCTGACGTTTATTGGAGAATACGGAAAATGGAAAATGTTGTCGAATATCATGAACAAGTAATCAGGCTGTAAAATTAAAAATAAAATAATTTGTTCCTATTTCTCAGACGATTCAAATGTTTTTCAAAATTATTTCGAGCTTTAGCTGAAGTCAGTTTGGAATAAGGTGTATATTGAACGATCATTTGGTTTCAGAAGCAAAGTAACTATAGTTAAAATGTTTTTTTGGAAAAAATGAAGTAAACCATCTGATTTCGTCTACCTATACTGTTCAGAATTTTAAGAAATTTTTTTTTTCAAAATCGTTCGACCAGTTTTATCAAAAAATAGTTTTTTTGGAAAAAGTTTTCTAAAATATATTCCAAATTTTTTTTTGAGTATGCCAACTTCTAGAACTTTGTAGTTTTTATCAGAAAAACAAAATAAAAAAAAAATACTGTTTTTGGAAAAAACAAATAAATAAAACAAAATTTTAAAACTTTTTTAAAAACCATTCATTCAGAAAGTTTTATCAAAATAGTAGAAGCCGTTTTTGAGAAAAATTAATTTTTCACTAAAAGTCGTATGGCAGGTTCCGTTAGTTTTAGAGCTAGAATTCTAACCCCGAAAACCCCTGTGTAGGATTTCGACTTTTCTATCATCGTAATAAATATAACATGGACTCTAGATACAAAGTCTAAGAGTTTAACTCCCACTAGCTTTTCGACTCGTCAAGCCGAGTCCCTCATCGTCTCAACGTCTTTCTGTAACTTCTCGCAATTCAATGCAAACAGAAATTGTGATGATAGACTCCTAGACTTAGTTTTTTCAACAATGCGCTCTCCTAACATTGAGGTTTCTTCATGCAATGAAGCTCTCTCTAAAATTGACCTATATCATCCACCACTCTTAATTGTGTGCGGGTTTCATAGAGATAGATATATGAGGGAATCCGTTATTTCACAAAGAAACTTTTCTAAAGCAAATTTTGGGGGCTTAAATTCATTTTTAAGTAGGATAAATTGGTCTGATCTTTATACTTTAGACATGAACTCTGCATTCGGTTATTTTACTGACAAAATTATGAATGCAATAGATTTAAATGTCCCACTTCGCAAATCCCGAAATACGTTATATCCTAAATGGTATTCTATAAATCTGATTAATTCAATAAAAGAAAAAAATAGAATGTTACACAAAGCCCGTAAATTTAAAAGGCCAGATGACATATTAACTTTCAAATACTTGCGTAGACTAGTAAAAAATCAAATCAGTGCATGTTATCAACGTTACTTAAATGAAATCGAATCGAATCTTAAAACAAATGTAAAGGTCTTCTGGTCGTATTCTAAAGAATTGAGAAAATCGAATAAGATTCCCAACGTAATGTCTCTCGATGATGAATTTTATTCTACAAATGAAAATATAACTGAAGCGTTTGCCTCCTACTTTCACCGAAGCTATAGCTCACCAACACATTCACCAGTACTTAATATTATAGAAAACCCTAATGTAAACGTAGAAATACAGGTCCCTGTTATAACAGAAGATAACGTCACTAACGTTTTAAAAAGTCTAGATGCATCAAAAAATGCTGGACCTGACGGTGTTCCAAATGTTTTTTATAAGAATTGTCAGCCCTCGCTTTCAAAACCTTTATGTTCGCTTTTTAACATATCTTTAAAAAATAAGCTTTTCCCATCATGTCTCAAACCAGCTTTTGTATAACTCCGATTCATAAAGATGGAAACCCATCAAACATTAATAATTACCGTCCAGTGTCCATTTTAAATGCTTTGTCCCTAATTTTTGAAAAATGTGTTTACAATTCCATAAGCTCCAATATCCTTCCATATTTCAACGACAGTCAACACGGATTTGTAAGTGGTCGATCTACGGTATCAAATCTTGCCTCATTTTCACATATTGTTGCAGATGCTTTAGACAAAGGCACCCAAGTCGATGTGGTATACACCGACTTTTCGAAAGCTTTCGACAAAATAAATCACACAATAATGATGACAAAATTACGCGAGTTTGGATTTCACGAAAACTTTGTTATGTGGTTTCAGACTTATCTGGCTAATAGACAAAATACCGTAGTTTTGAATAAATTTTCTTCCAGGCCATTTTATCCAACTTCAGGGGTTCCACAAGGGTCGATTTTGGGCCCATTGTTATTCAACATTTACATTAACGATATAACAACAAATATGTCGTCCATATGTCTCTAGCCTATGCAGATGATTTTAAAATTTTTCAAGTCATCAATAATGTAAGGGATTGCGTTGTTCTTCAAAGAGATCTTTATACTCTGTTTGATTGGTGCCTTAAAAATAATTTAAATCTCAATATAAAAAAATGTTTTATAATGTCTTACTCCAGGAAACTGAACACAATTGAATTCGATTATACCATAAATTCCACCCCGCTAACTAGAACAACTGAACATAGGGACCTTGGTATTATATTCGCCTCCAAGTTTCTTTTCAAATCCCATTATGATTTCATTATTAAAAAAATCATCTAAGATCATGGGTTTCATTTTTAGAGTGGGTAAATACTTTACAAAATCTGAAACTTTTATTCAACTTTATAGCATGTTGTGCAGAAGTATCCGGGAATATGGAGCGGTTATATGGTCTCCCATCTACAGAACCCACTCATTGGCTATAGAAACAGTCCAACGGAAATTCACCAAATACCTGCAATACAAACTTTATTTTAACTATAGCCCTTATGACTGTAGAATAGAGCTTTTCAAAATTCATTCATTATCCCAACGCAGGTTAGTTTTAATGGAAATCTATTTAAGGCAAATAATAGTAGGCAAAGTGCGTTCGCCTCTACTACTAAATGAAATACGCATACGCTGGCCATCTAGACCAAATAGACAACCACTGCAAGCATTCCTACCACCTCGTGCACGAACTAATATGTTTTTAAAGTCACCTATCGTTAAAATACAGATAAATCACAATCAGTTCTTTGATTCGTTTGATATCTTTGATTTTGGTATAAGTGAAATTAGTGCTAGATCACAGTTATGGAGAATTTTACCTAGTCACTCTTCCTCGGTTTTCATTTTTAATTAGCCACTGCTTTTTCTTTTTTTTCGCTTTTCATTTCTTTAATTTTGTTATTATTTCTATCTACTTTATTTTTTTTTTTTCATTGTTTTCTTAATCAAATTGAATTAAACTGTGCTTTATATTTGAATTTATTATTGCAGCTTGTAATTGGTTTTTTAAACTGTAAGCTGTAAATCTGATCTAAAAAATAAAAATAAAATAAAATAAAAATATACGAATTCGTAACTTGATCAATTTCTAGTTCTTACATTTGTACATAATCAAAAATTGACATTTAAGTAGTAGAAATTATGACGTTATATTTATAAGTTTTAACACAAATGCGATTAAAAAAAATAATGAAATTTTGTACACATTTTTGTATATAACCTTTTCATTACCAACCATCCATCAGCATCGTAGAGCCAGTTCGTGGGATCCAATCGTGGGAAAATATAACGTTGATTATGTCAATGGAACAAAATGTAATCTTTAATGTTTAATGTCCAAAAACTTTGTCTGCAAAAAAAACCTTTCGCTTGTCAAAATTTTGTTTTCAAAAGCATTGTCAAATCTAAAACTGCCAAACAATATCTGGGTTTCCTGACATTATCCAAAAACTTAGTCATTTAAAATGATAAGTGCAGCGAAATGCAGTAAATTTTAATTTGAACATTGACAGAACTCACAATTTCTGCCCAAAAAAATTTCTTGGTCTAAAGTCGGAAGGAAGGGAAATTTTTGTATTCTCTTATGAGTTCTCTCTTCTGCCGAAAAATACCGAAGTTTTGTGTTATTAAACAATATTTGGCTGAAATGCGTAAACTTTTGTTGTTTTTGGGAGTAGATAAACAGAACTAATGTTTTCGAGGCCAACAAATTATTTTAGGTTTGTTTGATGTCCCCGGTCCGAGTTTTAAGCTGTGAAATGTCAAAAAACTAACATCTGCTCTGAACTTCGTTTCTCATCGAACACCTGAGTGTACCTATACCTACCTATCATTGGATTCAAATTGTTATTGTTTAAGGTCATGGTTTATTTTTTTGATTCTTCAAAAATAAACTTACGAATGCGAAGCATTTTCGGTTCACTATTTTATTCGTCCCAATCAGGGTCGTATCGAGAGGGGGCTTGGTGGGTGTATCACCCCCCCCCCCCACCACGATTTTCCGAGTTGGCAAATTATCATTGTAGGTTTATTTACTGTCTTAAAATTTTTAATTAAAGCTGATTTTCAATATGATGAATAACAAAAAATACATTATATAAGTTTGCACATTGTATCTGATTTTTCGGCTTTCAGAGTACAGTACGTTCTCACCTAACGCAACTCTCGACTAACGTATGTGCGTGACGTAGATGCGCAGAACGAAACAAAAATGAAAACGGGAATGCGCTGTCTGGTTTAGTTGTAAAGTGATGTGCCAACTCGTAAATTTCTCAAACCGAGTTAACTCGAGTTAGAATTCAAGCAATCCGAGTTGCAACTCGAGTTTACCATTTCCGGCTTGAAACAAAATCGGTGAACACATGTCATTCATTGTTTTTGAGCATTCGAAGTGGTTTGGTAGTAAAAAAAATCGGATTTTTTCTGATTTTTTAGAGGTTTTTTAATCCATCGACATTCTAGCCATTCTTCAATGGAATTTGACACTTCATAGCTTGACAGATGGAGGACGAACTATATTTTGGACATAATAGTGTATTTCATTCCAAATGTCACCCATTTGCTCTAAAATTGCCTTTTTTCATGCAATAAAAATTGAATTGTTTTTCGGTTCTGGTTGATATACAATCTAATAGCGAGTTTCATTCAAATTTGGAAGAATTGTTCTCAAAATCGAGAATTGCCCTTTTGAATGAAAATTATTTTGGGTATCCTATCCATGTCAATTTGAATTTGACTTTTTGTCATTTGATTTTTGTCTTTTGTCATTGGAAGAAGTAATCATTGTTTAATTGATAGTTAATTGGATAATTAAAGTACATTTATTAAGTCCTTCGTTCATTATTTGTTTATTTTTGTTTTATTTATCACAGACTGGAACAATTTCACAACAAATTTTTGTTGTTTTGTTTTGTTGTTAAAAATTATTATTTTTATAGTTAAATGCTGAATTGTAAAATAATACTTTCATGACTTTTATTTCTCTAAATTTACGATTCCCAGAAATATTTATTTTTTTTTCGGATGCAGTCGGCAATTTCTTAAAATGAATCGGCATTTCACTGAAAGTCACCCCCCCCCCCCCACACCCATGCCTTGGACCCTCGCTATGCCCCTGGTCCCAATAATCATCACTATTTTCATCATGTAAGCTAGGATGCGATAGTTACTCAACTAGTGGATGCATCGGACTCACCTCGATCTTCGAACACAGTGCAAGAACACTTGGGTGAAAAAAATGTCACATAAAATGCAACAGTGCTTCCCAGTGTCGACATGGAACAAACCTAGTAAATCTTCAATCATAAGTCCACAAAAAAGTAACTAACTATATTTATGTTTATCGTTTGTTCCAAAATGTTTAATTCATTTCAAGTGGCCAATCGGCTCACAAACTTATTCGATTGTATTGTTTTTGCCCCAAGAAACTGGCATTGAACAATGAACTGTGATGAAGAAGACTTTTAAGTATGTGGTAATTTAATGAACGTTTTTCTGATGCAATAGAGATTTTAAGCAAACGGCAATATACTTCTTTCCCTCTCGCTCCTATAGTCAAAATCAAATGTGAAATCCTACTTTGAAGGAAAATAAAAACTGGAAACAACAACAACAACAGGAAGAATTTAATTGTTTTCCTTCAAAGTAGTGATTTGACATTTCTCTTTGACGTATTCGCATACTTCTCTATTGGCAACTTGCAACTGACAACTGTGAATTCATCTTCATTGTAGTTTTTTCAACTCCTTCCATGTTTTTTTTTTCGTTTTAGGTATTCACGAAACTCTACATATTTTTCTCACACTTCGAGTGACTATTGAACAATTTATTTTAGGTATTTTTACCTACACATTCCTGAACCAAAATATTTTTTTATTAAAATTATCTTAGTTTCAGTTTTTTTTTTTTTTTTAACTTTTTTTTAATACAAATATATGTTTCAACCGGATCGCTTCATCCCATAAATCATTAAAAATTACAGATTAAAAAAAATCATCTATTTTTTCTTTTAAGTTTTATTACTTTTTATATTTTTTTTTTTTATAAAACAAAAAATAAACGCTGGCGGGTTATCTAGGTATATACTTCAAAAATAAGCTTAGTGTTTCAAAAATTAAAAAAGAAAAAATATTTTCTCTTGAAAAATATATTTTTTTTTTGCGAAAACCTACGTCATTGCTGTTTAAAATCGATTAACCAATTTAACCTAATTAAAAATCAAATAATAATTAAAAGTTCTCACAGATACCCACATCGAGTCTCGAGTGTAGATTAGGTCATAGATACTTTTTTACATCTGGAATTCTTTTATAAATTCCGACATACATAAAAATAAACATAAAGTATCTAACCCCAATGGTCCAAATAATTATAAATTCACAGATGAACTCATAAGGGTTCCCTCATGGAATTATCAATGTCAAATACAAAATTTAAAAAAAAAAAAACACAAACACACACAATAGAGCGGCCAGATCTGGAACTATTGACCTCATAATGAATGATACCCAAAGCTTCGCAAAAGAAACGTGTTGCATTCATCCATTTGTTTAAATTTGTATCTTTTTTTTTTTTTTGTTATAATTTTATTTTGGGATGAGAATTTTTTGGCCATGGTCATGTCTATGTGTATTGGGAAGAAGAAGTATTCAAATACAAAAAAAAAACGTGCCGAATATTTGGCGCCACTCCTATCTTCATTTGGTAGAGAGATGTTCCACTGGCGTTTTATATAGCCAGTGCGGGGTGGTAGCTGGGACGGGTGTTTTGTCGAATTTCCGCTATTATGCCTGTCTAATGTCTATTGTATATGGGTATCTGTATAGTATCTTTTGTGGAAGACGGGAGGAAAGCTTTATGTATGTTTTTTTTTATAACAAGAACACTGCGGCACCCTGAAGGATGATCTCACTTTTGTTAGGTAGGTTTTGAAGACGAAAGTGTTTGTCTGTCTCCAGAGGAAGAGAGAAACGCATGTATCATGGTTATGGTTGTATAATTGAGATGTTATATAAATAAGAAACAAAATTAGTGAAGACATAAAAACGTCTATATTCAAAACACCAGCAGCTGGCTTTGAATTAAGAGCGAAAGTGGTGTATAATTATCGTAATCAACATTATTATTCAACAAAAAAAAAAAAAAAAAAAAAAAAAAACCAAAAGTAATGTGGAATCGCGCCCTGGAAACAAAACTAAACCTAATGTAGTTGGCGTGGGAGTATGATTCGTGCTTGTTTGCTGTAAAATGAGCCATTTTATATCCGCACGTGCTTAACATGGAACAGCATAGATTCACAAGCTACAAAAGAGCTTGAAGATCGATTGAGATATTTATAGGTTCCAACATATACAACCAAAAAGACGCAGCTGCAACTCTGTATATTGGTGATTCTATCCTTAGGCCAAGTTGAATAAAACTTACTTCATTTTTTTAAACTATTTGGTTCTCATCTCAACCAGTTTTGATAAGATTTTACTAGAACAGGATTCCCTAAATGGAAAAGCAGAGACATCTTTATTGGATGTTCCAATTACCAAACCGAGTGCTTGGCTATCTGCAACGTAATGGGACTAAAGCACCCCTTCAAACCTTTTAACAATCAGATGTGTCATATTGGCCTCATTTTTATTTGTGATTAGCTGCAAAAATAATGAGATACAAATCAAACATGATAAAAGGAAGTCAAAAAAGCAAGTGAGAGAATTCTTTTTCCGTCCGTCTGTTTGTTCGCACCTCTAAAGTTTAAGCTGATAGACCGATTCGCTTCAAACTTTTTACTTAAAATTGATTTGGTAGTCTTTTTCATTTTCATTCTACGTTACCTACAAAAATAATTGTAGAAACCTTCAATAAAATCGAAAACAAGAAGCTTATTTTTTTCGAAAACAGCTTTTCCGATTTTGATAAAACTTCCTTGGTGCTGCTTTGTTAAATCATTATTTATTTGATTTTAAAAGCTGAACCTGAAATAAAACTCTCAATTCCTTAGAGTGTTGCATACCTTCAGGAGCGAATATCAATATTCGTATATTATAAAACAAACTGTATTTGTGCACATAAACCTCAAGGAAAAAATTTTCTACATGATGGTGAAAACCCTTTCAAAATCCGTTGCGTGGATTAGAAGAAGTTAGAGGACAAACAGAAAGCCAAATTTTTTTATATTATATTCAGATTTATACGCACTCCTTGTCGATTTTAAATGGGTTAGGCATAAATTCCAATATGAGCACATAAGAACACAAGCTTCCAACTTTGTAACATAAAATATTGTTTTAAAATATTGACGTGTTTCAAACACGATTATTTTTACGAGCTTGCTGAATCATTCTGGGAGACCATTAATTCCCCATAGAAATGTTTTGTACATATCTGTATCTATTAATTCTTCAACAAAAACCCTTATTATCATATTTCCGAAATCTTGGTATGAAGGTATTCATAGAAAACTTAATGGCACCTATAATTGAATGTCAGTGTCGTGTTATGATTGTTGTCACTATATGAACAATAGACAAAATATAATCGATACAAAAGTTGTGAGGGAGCAAAACGACGACGACGCGACGCGACGGACGCACGGCGGGATTCACTGGATAGTGGATATGCATGTTTAAATATAATTAAATGCTTAGGTTTTGGTCATACATAGGTACTTGTGAAGGCATGTTGACAACAACATGGACACTGGACACATATGGAGAGTTAATAGAGTGTTCCACTAACTCGGTTTGGTTTTCATCAAAATGATGTCACTCTTCCCAATAATGGTTGAAATGGTAGAAATGGTGTATATCACTCAAAATGATTAAAAATAAAAGCTTTTCTACTCCATCAAGTTGAAGCTTGAAGGGCATAATAATGATACAAGGATAGGTACAAAATAAGAGTATATAGGTCACTTCAGTTGTGGGGTTAGTTTTAGCAAACAGGATTTGTGTGTCTGTAAAGGAATCATTTGGAAAGAGTAAAATCACATCACGAAAGGGATGGGCACTAGATAGTAACTTTTGTATTATGTACTTTAATTGGCGAGTAAAGTATTTTTAAGTAATTTTTATGCTAGCCATTAATGAAATAACATTCTATAAACGGCACAAAAGTTTAGAGAAGTTTACGGTTCCGAAATATATGGCAATTTGCTGAAGCTTCTTCTTCTTTTCCTTTTTTTTTTTTTGAGCCCTTTTGATCTCAGGTGGATCATAATTCTCAAATGTGTCTGCTTCCCATTAGTAATCCGCTGTTTGGGTTCACCGGATTGACATCAGAAAGCTTCCATTGTTCCATTTCTGAGGGCAAATCTTTTGACAAAGTTTATTTTTATGGTTTTTTGGAAATTGGGCTATTTTTGGAAGATTTGAGATTGCTTCGAATCGACTGAAATCAAACCTTTTAACCATTCTTCAACCTTTTCTAGATGCCAAATAGAGGGACGTTTCAAAATCCTGTTCTTTCATCTTTTCAGTTGATACACACCTAAAGCAAATCATTAAATTTTGTTCATAACTAAAGTTGGTAAAGGGTATTGACCATATTTCTATTAAATGTGGAATCGAGAGGAAAAGTCATAAGCGGTCATACCATTCCATATCGTGTAGCCTGAAGTTAGAAGTTCAGTCATCGTTAGTCCTTTAAGGACACTCAAACGTCTACATCGGTCTTTCACCTTTGACTCGGTATTTAAAACAGACTCGAGGCAAAGCGTCGCCATATAGTCGTTCAGAAGCCATTGCGGACGTCCGATTTAATTCCCTTTGACTTCTTTCTTTGGATGTATCTTAATTAGAAAGCTTTTTTCGATAAACCACTTGCAAGTTGCAAACCTTAAGGACGCAATAAAACATAAAATTGCTTCAATTCCATTGGACATTTGCAGAAATTCAAGGATGACGACATTTAATGAACATTATTTTTCATAATTTATTCTTGTTTCTTAAATCAAATAACCCCGAAATTTATTATCCAACGCCATTCTGAAATATGGTCCTTCCCTTTGACAACCCTGCTAGAACCTACCTTTTCCAACTAATAAACAATGTGGCTTAGAAGGGGTTGCAGACTCCCGTTAAACTATAAAAATAAAAATTTATGGAAATTCTGTTAAACGAAGTAATGACAAGAATACAGTGCAACCCCAGTATAATGAACGTAGTTGTCGGGCAGCTGTATAAGATTGATCCACAAACGTAAAATTGTTTAAAAGCTTTTCGATTTCGAAAGTAAAACGTAATCACACACAGCGATACATTTTTGATTTAAATTTTAATTCATAATAAAGTTTGGACTGTGATTAAATGTGAAAATCAATTTCATGATCGTCTCGGCGGGAAGGCCTGCAGCGTGTGAGGTAAATTTAATTAATTTTTTCGCACCATTTCGGGCGGTATCTCGGCCATAACTTGGGTAATGTTGGTTTTTGATATGTCTAGAATTCCACAGACAACAAATTTACGGTATCAAATTGCATGATCTTGCTGGCCAATTGACGTTACCAAAACGCGAAATTGCGCGACCAGGAAACTTCTCACGCACTAAAGACATAGTTGATCGTGTTGTGTGCTTGTTTGATGCCCCGTCTTGTTGAAACCACATATCGTCCAAATCACGATCTTCAATCGCCGGTCAGAAAAAAAAGTTATCAATTTGACTATATCGCTCCGAATCGAATGTAACCGTCTGCCCGTAGGGCATCTTCGATGAAATCGGAGCAATGACACCTTTCAACCTAAGTCACTTTGTCTAGATGCAACGGCACCTCTTCGATCACTTGTGGGTTTTCTAAGCCCCATATGCGGCAATTTTGTTTGTTTACCTACATACCCGCCGAGTGAGAAATGTCTCATCGCTTAAGAAAATGTTGTTCGAAAAATCGGTGTTTATTGTCTGTTGTTCCAACACCCAGTTTCGTAGTACGTGTTTAAATGCGTTGTTCGTTTGTAAAGCGATCTATTATCGTAAATGGAAAACATTCAACTAATATTATGACACTTCAGATGACAGCCAGCTGATTTTGACAGGTGTCAAATGCCAGCGCTACTAACTTGAAACCACAAATCAATGAACCTGTACATTGTACAACCTATTTACAAATTTAAAATATCAAACAATTTTAAAAATGTTGCTATTACTTAACTCTAAACCAACAATAGTAAGATTGTTTCATTTATCGAGGTCACACTGTGCCCACTCTTTGAATGTCTGATTATATCTAAATGAGGTGAGATTTTGCCCTACATTTCAGACTCCACAATGCTTCGTCATTTATCCATCGATCTGCAATGAGTATTCTGATATTCCATCTTTTTTTGTGAAAGCATAGTTACTTGGTTAAATTATTATTTTTGAAATAAAAGTTATATTTATCCAAGCACGTTGGTGTGCTTCTAAACACCCACCATACCAGGTTAATTGAATATCAATTGCATTTACTTATAGATTTGTTAAAAACCATAAATCAGCCATGATTATTCGAATATGTAACTGTAACCAGTTTTTATAAGATGAAGTATGCAATTAATAATAGCGCTGGAATTACCCAATGTGTTCCATACACGTGGGATCCCCCCTGAATAATTCTTTAGAAGAAGAATAAATTTCATTTACCTTTTACAGTTTTGTTGTCAATTTATTCCAAGTAGGTACCTGAATTTCCCAATCATGTACCAACTTTTGTATGTTTACGATTGGATTGGAATTTTTTTTTAAATTATTTTAAATTAATGGATTAACTATTTTTATAGTTAGTTATTTTAAAAATATACTTTGGCTTAAGAATATTGAAGTTTTCTTTTATTCCGCATTCTGTAATAAATATTTAAATTGTACGTTTTATTTTTGCAGCAGCACCTGAACTCAAATTAAATCAACCTTCTTTAAAAATGTCAAGTAAGTTTTTTTTTTATAAAACCGTATTTATGTTCCAAACCTATATTTAAATTTTGATTTATTTGTAATAATAGCCACTCCAGTCGGTACAGAACCATGCAACGTTGTCTGCCCAACTTGCAGGCAACAAGTTTTAACCAAAATTGGGCACAAAGCCACAACTAAAACTCATTTAATTGCATTGATCCTTTGCATTATTGGGTAAATTGTTTTTAATTATATTATATCATTAATTCTTTTAATTAAAATTTATTTCAAATAGATGCTGCCCATGCGCTTGTTGTCTCTATTGCACTGGATGCGCCCGGAATGTTGAACATTACTGCCCATCCTGTAACGCGTTCATTGGTGTTTACGAAAAGTAAAAATAAAAATCGATTTAATATCTTTAACCAAAAAATTCAGTGTCCATTAAATATGTGTCTCATTATAAAAAAAAAAAAAAAAAAAAAACAAATTTTAAACTTAGAATTTGTTAGACAAGAAAAAAATTTTATTTTTTTTTAAGAATCGGCTGTCTTTATGGTGAATAAAGATTTCCTAAGTACGATGAGAGAACACTATTTTTTACACATTTTTAATTTTATACTCAATATTAAGCGTCATAATTTTTAAATACACAAAACACTTCATAAAATGTATTTGATATTGTGAAAAAAGCAAATATTTTTGAAATGCTGTTTACTTATATTTTTTTTAATTTTTTTATTTTTGTGTCTATGTAAATGATAAATAAAGTTAAATAATTCTAATAAATCGTTTGTAATTTATTTCTTTAAGGCTTGAAAGATACTCTTATAAAATACTAAAGTATTTTCTTAGCATGCGATGCATTTTGATTAAGTTTAAACCGTTATTAATGCATTGGGACTTCGTTTTTTGTAAAAATCATTATGACAGCTAAGTCAAATGACGACAGGTCTGACAATATTGTCAGGTCAACGAATACATTCGGCCAACTCTTTAAAGTTTCTTTCTTTGCCAACAAACTTGATGTGCATTTTATTTTGAGTATGTGTGAAAGCTCTCTTTTAAGCTCATCTGTGGCTTTCAAATGGGAATCAATACACGAAAAAATTTAATGCACAGGCAGATTTATACATTTATCTTAGGGGCCAGTTATAGCTATCATTGAAATGCATCCGTGAACATTTTTATACCCTATTCCATAGAATGGGTATATTGTATTTGGTGTGGAGTTTGTAACATAGAGAAATAATACCGTTAGGTATAGAAAAGTATATATATTCTGACTCGGAATCAAAAGCCTAGTCGATTTAGCCATGTCCGTCCGTCCGTCCGTCCGTCCGTCCGTATGTATGTATACTCTCTAGATGTCGCAATTTTTGAGCTAGAAAGCTGAAATTTGGTATATATAATCTTTGGTTCAAGAGTAAGGCTAAGTTCTTGAACCGGTAAAATCCGCCCACAAACACGCCCACAATCGCCATTTTTGTTGAACAACCTCAATTTAATAAAATTAAATTATGTTTTTTTGTATAGTTACGATAAAAGCATAACGCTAAAATTTTGCACACGTAAGCTTTAGGTAAACTTTCTTCCAATCAAATAAAAATATTTCAGTTTGGGCGTGGCTGACGCCCATTTTTCATACAAAACCATCATTATTGTTTTTATAAAATAACAATTGTTATATTAAAGCGAAAAACATTAAATTTTGTGGGTTTTACTGGCACATAAACATCTTGTGTATGAAATCAAAAAAATTGATTTTGGGAGTGGCTGACGCCCACTTTTCATTAGAAACTATAAAAAAATTGTTTTTGTAAATAAACGGTATTTATAATTAATCCGCAAGCCAAAATTTTGCGTCTCTTAATAGAAACGAAAAGGTTTGTGTATGAAAAGAAATTTTTGAATTTTGGGCGTGGCTTACGCCTACTTTTCATGAAAGAACGAAAAACGTAGCCTTAAGAATTTAAGGCATTTCCAATGTTTAATTTAAACCTTTTTCCTTCCGTTCGTTATTTGAGAAATATATCTCTACATTTTCTTTTGTAAATTTTTTCAATACGCCCACTTTTAAAGGCGTGATTTTGGTAAAATACCTTTGTTCAGGTAAGATTGTTTAAAAACTACTCGATTCAGCTGTAGTCTTAAACATATGCCTAAATACTGAAAAAAGTGCAGTTAGTGCTTCAAATTTTTAAGACACGCCCACTTTTAAGTCGTATAATGCATTAATTTTTTTAACGTTTTTTAACTATCGATCGCAGTTTTGAAGTAAACAGATGAACACTTGGATTTATATTCATTGGTTACGTAGCAGAGTGTGGTCCAATTATTGTTAAAAACACCCATAATCGCTATTTCCATTCCAAATCTAATTTTTAAAAATTTAAGTTTTGTCTTGTTTTGTTCAAATTGATCTGCAAGAATAAAATTGAATGTCACTGAGCTCATAACAATTGCCTTGGCAATAAAACGTTTTAACTTTGGGCGTGGCGCACTCCTTTTTTTATTGCGCTAGCACTAATTGAACATCACACCGCATAAAATTAATGTTATTGAATTTTTTTCTGTCTGCTAAAGAAGAATTTTGTTTCTGAAACATCGGCTGTTTGCGGAAGGCAGACGCATGCACATACAAAAATATGGGGAATAGGGTATCCAACAGTTCGTTGCAAACGTACTGTAGCTCTCGCTTTGTGATTTTAAGACGATTTAACAAACAGAACTGTGTTTTAGTGGTACCAAACTAAAGATAATGAGTTTTAGAATTTTTTTCATGCAAAAAATATTTTATATTTATTAACATTTCTCTTAAAATCCAATATTATTATTTCACTGACAGAAATCGATTTCAGTGTACAGCTGATTTTCGTTCCTGACATATGGAACACAATCGTTCCACTGAATGTGTTCAATTCTCATTGTGTTTTCATACATCAGTTTTACTTTCAATGATCAACTCTAACCTCAATATATTGCTTTTCGTATATGAACTAAATTGCTTTCAATAATGAATAATTTAATGATTGCTGTAATCGACCTGTCAGTGAAAATATAAAACGTATCACTGATTTGTGTTTCAATGATGCGTTTCAATAATAGCTATAACTGGCCCCTTAAATAAAATATTTTAAGGGTGTTTTTAACAAGAGGAACACGGTATATTTCACAATATCACATTTTCAACTCTATGGTGAAGTATTGTCACAAGGTCTGATAATTGCATTGACAGATGATTCGACTGGTAAATGTTATTTCCCACCGTTGGTACATTTTTGCTTGCAATAAATTGACAAGATAAGTCAACAGACGTTTCATATTATTGTTTAATTTGGTTTTTTTTTCTCTGTGTATCTAGTCAATTAAAAAGTGGGTTAACTAAGCGCCATTTTTCAAAGAATAGAAAATGACGTCCTCCGCATTTTTTCAATGACGCTAGCAGTGACCCGCATGATAAAAAAGTTTAATGGTGTTTGATAGGTTTTATTTATAAAAGTTATTAAGCACGAGTCAAGTCTCAAGGGGTATTAAACTGTTCCAACAACATTGAAAACGTTATAAATAACAATACAAGCTCAAACTATTCGGTCTCTGATGACGTCACAAGCACTGGATATTTTGTATTTCTGTGGCAGTTCAATTCGCGATACAAAATGATTCTTACTTGTTTCTAGATTTAAAAACCCCTCACTCAACCTCGGTGTTATAGGCTTCGACGGCTATATCATCGGATTTGGATTCAACAAAAAGATACTACCAAAATATTCACCAATGCTGCATGTGTATAGACACTCCCCACTATAACATGTGCATGACAATTGAGTTATATTTGTGTTTACGCTTCTTGAGTAAGGATTGTGAGTGTGACTTCGATTTGAGAAGACAAATTGTCTACTCAGCACTTTCCATTGGTTTCACGCACGCATCAGTTTTACAAGTTTTGCCATTTGCGACATTAAGAAAGTTTTGCTAGTTCTTCATAATAAATTCGTTGCTGATCTTCAACGCCTTTATCATCAGATTTGTATTCAACAATATGTCACTTACATAAATGTCGAAATTACCAAAACTTTCGACATTGCTGCATGCGAATGGACCTTCCCTAATGAATATTCTATGGGTGACCTCAAATGTTAGGTATATTTGTATTTGTGCTTTTTGACTCTTGAGTGGATTCTGACTTCAAATTCAGAAAGCGAAATTCTCTTCTCAGAATCGTCAGAAGTGTCATTTGCTTACTTAACAGTTTCAGAAGACTTACTTATGCTTCAGGACGCTTCTTTTCGTCAATGGAAAGTTATAAGACAAGAGCTATCATAAGTATGTGTGAAAGTAATTATAATTAGTGTGACGGACTGCCACTCCACGACTTCGGGATCGATCGCCGATCACTTACTCTATCTAGGTTTTTTTTTGGGATCGGGACCTGATAGGTAGGTAATAGGTATTGACAAATTGGTGATTAAGTCGAGCCCTGTTTCGATAAATTGTAGAATCAACAATATCATTCCAAATCTTATTAAATCAGATTGCATGCTGTTGATTCTAGAGATGTGATTTTCTTGACAGCCGAATTTAAAGTAATCAGCGTACGTCGGGGAATTCTTTGGTACACAACCAAGTGCTCAAATAGCTTTCAAGATATTTTTTTACTTATACACCAGGAAAATGAGCACTCAGCCAGATAATAAGTTTGAGTCACGAATGACACACTGGAAACGGGTTAAAGTTATGGAGAAGGTAGAGACGTGAAAAGCAACAGATTGGCATTTGACTAAATTTAGCTCTGAACTAGTCAACGGCCTTGGCTCTGATTAAGCACCGCTTCCCAAAAAAAAAAAAATGGGAATCACGACCATATCTAGAGTGACAGAATCTAGAAAGGACAAAATCTAGAAAGATCAAGAAAAAAGTGTTCTAGATTTTCTTAGAGGAATTCTAAATCTAGAATTAATATTAATTTTTGAGACAATGGTTACATTGAACGAGCACTCAGCCAAATAATATAAGTTCTAGATTTTGTCCATTCTAGATTTTTTTTTCTCGATTTTTGGTTTTCAAGATTAAGGATTTCTGGATTTTGGGTTTTCTGAATTTTTTTTAATTCTAGATTTTTTCGCTCCAGATTTTTTTTTTCTAGATATCGTGGTAAACTCAAAATAATGAGAGAGCCTCAGTGGCAGCCTTTAGGAATCCCGGAGGTAGCTAGGGATATAGGTACGGGAGAAGATAAAGTATTTTTGTAGCCGGGCGGGGTTTTATGTCGAAATTTTTCGTCGAGTTTTCAGCTGGGGTGTCAGAATTTCTCTAACAATGGTGATTGCAAATATACAGGGTGTTTTCTAATTCGATGACATTAATTTATGAAATGATTCATGATTTTGTTGTTAAGCCTCAACCCTCTGTTTACAATTTTACATTTTTACTTGCTCTATAGGACAAGTATTGGTTTCGTGCAGAAAAAAAAAATCGACATTACGATGATAGAAAAGCCCAAAAAAGTGGTTTTCGCCATACCGTCCGTCGGTCTGTCTGTGCGTCTGTGCGGTTGTGTTAATGTGTGCTTTTTTCACGTCATGCTACAGCCTAAACGGCTTGACAGATTTTCTTCAAACTTGGTATATAGCAGTTTGAAGAAAAATGGTTGCCCAGGTTTTTTTTTGTTTTGTTTTAGCCCGGCTCAAACTGGTACCTTTCATGTAACGGTTTTTTCATTTTGAATTTGCTCGAAAACGGCTCTAACGATTTTGATTAAACTCAGAATTTAACTTACCTGAGATATTTCTAACAAAATTGCGTTTTTGTTTTTGGCTAACATCGTCGTAACGAAAATCAGGTTTAAAGGCTTTTTTTCAAATGGCCATAAGTTCGCAACGGCTTGATTGAATTGACACAAATTTCGTTTGGCATAGTTCTTTATAGTGTTCTATAGGATGGTTGTATACATTTTTCAGTGAAGCCTTTCCAAATGGTGGCTCCCATACAACGAGCCGTTCAGTTTTAGCCAACTTTTTTTCGTTTTTTCTAATTTGCTCAAAAATGGCTCTAACGATTTTGATTAAACTTTGTGTGTTATATTCTTTTAGTGTTCTTAAGAGAACTGCGTTTTTAGTTTTTGGCTAAAAATGCAAATAACGGAGATCTGCTCTTAACGGCTTTTTTTCAAATGGCCATAAGTTGTCAACGGTTGCATCGAATTCACTCAAACTTTGTTTGGTATAGTTTCTTACAGCTTCCTATCAGATGGGATTGATTTTTTTTCATTTTCTATTTTTTAAATGGTGGCTCCAATACAAAGAGCCACTAGATTTTGGCAAATTTTTTCATTTTTTCTAATTTACTCAAAAAAGGCTCCCCCAATTTTTATGAAACTTTTTATGTAACATACATAGAATACTTCAAACAAAACTGCATTTTTAGTTCTTGGCTATACATGATAATAGCGGAAATTGCTTTTAACAGTATTATTAATTTGGCCATAAGTGGACATTTGTATTATTTATAACACCCAAAAGATGACATCTTAATTTTAAATATTAAAGGTTTCTTAACGTTAGCTCCCGTACATCGGTTTTTCCAGTTTCAGTCAAAATTTTTTAGGTTTTACCAAATTTTTCAAAAATGAGTTGTTCTTATTGATCGAAAAGTTTGTTTTCATCGTACTATTGCATCCACAGAGCAAGTTCGTGCGACCCAGTCGTGCATTTTATTTAAGATGCAAAAAAGGGTCAACGCAACGTCCATGGGGTAGGTATCCGCATTTCCAATAGTTGGTTGCCCACTTGCCAACGGAGAAGGTGGGTCAGTACTACCTACTCCAGTCACTTTGCGAACGTGGATCTCTTCCCCCAAAAGAATTATTGGAAAGGAAAATAATGCCAAATTGGCCTAATCACGCTTTCCAAAAGTAATGATTTGGTCCTAAGTTCTTGTGTCAAATTTCTTTCTATTTGGCAAAATGACGCTTCACACTATGTCACGGCCCCATATTGTTATTGACATTTTTAATTTAAATTTCTGAGTATGTATTACTTTGCACTTGATTCACTACCAACCACCCTTGAAATGAATCACAATTTAGACTTCAATTAAATGACTCCAAAGCATTTATGAGCCAAACAAAAATTCGACACGAATAAATACACTCCCAATCATTGTTATAGAGTTGCATGCTTCTACGGAATACTGTTTTGTTATTTTAAAAAAATAAGAGATTTATGTTTTCAAATTTTAATCGAAAAGTTGCAGTCGCATTAATTACTTAAAATTATTACTAAGTAAATTAGCATGGTATCATCGGTATCAATTAAAAAGAAAGCAGTTAAAATTGGGATCAATCCATCGACCAGGAGTGTGTTAGATAAAAAAAATAAGGTTGTTATCGGTTGCGAAATGTTTGCGTGAATTTAATTGCCGATTTTAAATTTTGAAGTATTTTTGTCTTTGTTTTTCATTTAATTGTAATATTTTTCGAAAACTTTTGCGGTTGCGGTTTAACTTAAAAATACTCGTTTAAGTGTTTATATCCGTTGCATTGGTTTATGTTTTTTTTTTTTTTTTGCTTTTTAAGAATCAAGTGAAAAGCTAGTAATTCATTAGTCTACTAACAAAGGGTGTCCAAAATCACATTTTTGAGTTTTGTAATGTCTAAAACTGTCAACTTAAGTTCCACATATCCAGACAACAAGCGGTATGATGGCAATCAAGGTAAATATCAAGCACAAGGTGGATCCCAGCAACATGGAGGATATCAACCACATGGTAATTATATTTGTGCCCAATACCATCCTAACAAGGTGTAAAGCTAAAACCTCCTTTAGGTAGCGGGAATGCAGGATTCGGTGGAGATCCTGAGAGGCAACCTCTCATGAATTTCTCATTTGACGATCAAAGCATACGGAAAGGATTCATCCGTAAGGTTTACCTCATATTGATGGTATGTTTTAAATTCTATTTCCAAAATGGCGACTTTATTTTATTGTATTTTTTAGGGCCAACTATTGGTAACATTTGGATTTGTGACAATTTTTGTGTTCCACAAAGCAACACAGGAGTGGGTTAACAGGCATAATTGGATAGTGATTGTTGCCTTAGTAATGGTTCTTATTACAATCATATGTATGGCTTGTTGTGAAGGAGTACGCCGAGAAACACCGATAAATTTCATATTTCTGGGAATTTTCACCTTGGCTGAGTCATTCCTTGTGGGAGTGATATCTTCGCGATACAAGTCTGAAGGGGTGAGTAAGAAAACAACTTGTCTGTCTTTCTTTTCCTGATTAACTCTGAACTCTGAAGTGGCATGACATCCTATATTAAAACGGGACGGGACACCATGCACATTGTGTATTGAGAAGATGATGTTTCATTTTTGTATGTGGGTTCAATTTCTTTCGAAAAAAATATTATTTTTTCTAAATAGAATGACTGTTATCTTGGAAATAATTTTACTTCAAAAAAAGAAATTAAGACAACATTTTTGGCGTGACAAATCTAAGCTGGGCTGTGATTTGTTTACTTACATTCTTGACCATTCCAGTGTTTGCTTTATGATTCGAGTTAGTAGGAAGGGAGGTTGAGCTTCCATGATAACATACATTTCGTAGAAAATTTACTGAAAATGAATTAAAAGAAAAATGAACATTAAGGATTCTTGAAACTTGTCACTTCGAATATAGGTACCTTCACAATGTGACAATGACAACGACAAATATGGTGTCTCGAGTCTTTTTAAATTGTCATCAAACGTGTCGCTATTATCCTGCAATACAGGATAACACGTTTAAGGCTTTAAAAATGTTCTTAAAGACTCGATCTTCCAGAAGGTCTCCATCAAACTATTAAGACACTGATTTTAAGCTGTCTCTCAAAGCCCATTGAAAATTTTTGAAATCACTTCGGAAGAAAAATGTTCCAATCCGGACAGTCTTGTTCTGTAATAGTCTAGGACAGTTCCAGGAGATGTTTTCGTCAGAAAAGTTTTCTATCATAATTTCTTTGATATCAAATCGGAATTATTTTTTATTGACATATTTTTTTTTTCAGGTTATGATAGCAATCGGGATTACAGCAGCTGTTTGCTTGACATTATCTATCTTTGCCATGCAAACAAAATACGATTTCACTATGTGCGGTGGTGTTCTCTTGGTTGCTATGGTAATCTTCTTGATATTCGGAATCGTTGCTATATTCCTACCAGGCAAAGTAATGACGATGGTGTACTCCTCGTGTGGTGCGCTGCTCTTTTCTGTCTATCTAATCTACGACACTCAGATGATGATGGGAGGTAATCACAAGTATTCCATTAGTCCGGAGGAATACATATTTGCTGCTCTCAATCTCTATTTGGACATTATCAATATTTTCATGTACATCTTGGCAATTGTTGCCGATCGAAATAATTAAGAACAGCATCACTCTGCGTCCTTTATTTGAGTGTTAAGCAGGAAATACACGATACAAATATCGTACAGACTTGAGTCGTACCGATATCGCTAGCGATATCGTATGGGAGCATACACACCATTCGATTTAATTACGATTTCATAAAAGTAGAAGAAAACGACAACTGGTTTTCGCTCGACAGCATTCGACCATGCGATATCGGTACAGCGGATCACTTCGTGTACACGCACGATACAATCATCACATTCGACCCAACTTTTGTACGATAATCGGTACGATGATTGTATAGTGTATTTCCTGCTTTAGATATTAGTCCGATAGTGGTGCTAAGTTTGAAACATTTTGAATTTCTCGTTCCTTTTTGAATCAATGAATATTTATCAGTTATGAACTTGTCACTAAATAAAAAAAATATCACACCAAATTTTTAGAATAAAAGTTTATTTTTTAAGTTAATTTTTTGGTGTTTTTTTTTTTTAGACGTGTGGTTTTCAATCTGGCAATACTTTTTTCGGAATTGGGCTTTTTGACAGCTGTCACTTGATTTATGCTCAGTTTGATTTGTCATTATTTCATAATGAATAGTTTTACTCCTGACCAACGTTTGCAAATTGTGCAAATGTATTACTAAAATAATGGCTCGGTTGCCCGAAATCATTTTCAAAACATAATGGCAACCCTTTATCTTTATAATAAAGCTTAGTTATTGGCCATAACATTAAATTACATATACGTTTTATTTCTTCTTGAAAATCACACGTCTAAAAAAACACCCTTTAGCAGCTGAATTTGCCGGAACGATCCATAACAGTTATGAAAATCCATTCACAGCTCCCCGAAGATTGGAAAACAAGAACTTGAGTTTCCTAACTGGTTGATGGAGCGGATTTTGGATACCAACGAGTTTATTAGCAGGATTCGTTGGTACTACGAATCTTAATTAAGAAGAGATGGGATCATCAATGTTCACAGTCTTGATACATACATAGGCTGCGGACAATCCAAAAAGAAGCAGATAGTCAACACAACATTAAAACAAAATTATTCGGTTCCTTCAAATATAGAACTAGACTTAATCCTTTGACATACTTTATATAAAAATTACTCTACAAAAGATGTCTGTGACTTCTATGAAGAAATTAGTTGTGTCAAGTCAACCATTTCGACGCAATGATTAAGAGCAGCTGTGAGTTATTTTTGAACCAATGTCAATACGGGTGGAACAATATTCTAGTTCACAAGTTCCGAAAACTCGCCACTAGAGGGCAAAGCAGAGTAAAACAACTTTAGGCACAGCTTTACAAGAATTCCTGATATTGCAAGGATAATCCGCATATACACTTTAGGCTGGTTCCTTGCCTCTCATCCTGATAAATCAACTAGCCCAGTAATTTTAGGTTTTATCTGCGGAAAAATTCTAACCAAGCTGAATTTTGGTATACACCTTTATTACGGCACTGTAATGAAGATGTGAAAAATCGACATTGATATCGTGCCGGCAAAAAAAGTTATGAAGGTCAAAAGGTCACGAAAACCTAAAAAACCCGTTTTTCGCAAATATCTCGGTTTCTATAGCTCCAATGATTTTAACGTGTATGACAAAATTGTAGAGCATAAAATTTGCTACAAAAAAGTCTAGTACACTTTTGCCGTAGAACGTAAGCAAAAAAAGTTATAGAGCGAAAACCGGATCGAACTCGAAAAGTTTGCAGTTTCCCCTCCTCCTCTTTTTCAACAGGGCCGGTGAGGTCCAAAACTTCGTCAAATGTTAATTCAATATTCCTGAACAACATCTCAAAGTTTGATTAACTTCCGACCTTTTTCTACCTGCCTCTACCACTGTACTAATAACAAAGTAATATATAAAAATTACGGCGGAATGACAATAGTAATGGGCATGGCCTGGTACCTGGTGGGCAAGCGGGGATCGTTGGGGGTGTATGAAGTTGGTGATTTTAACAAGGAGCCATAAAAACAGCAATATTTCATGATTTCTCGGGTATATCCGAAGAAATAAGGTGGAATTCTTCATTTTTTGGCATTTTTTTTGGCGAATTTTGAAAAATTACCTGTTTTTCGAAGTGCCATATCTCGGTAACTAATCGACATAAAAAATTGATTGTACTAACGAAATTGTAGCAAATTTTATGCTCTACAATTTTGTCATACACGTTAAAATCATTGGAGCTATAGAAACCGAGATATTTGCGAAAAACGTTTTTTTTTATGTTTTCGTGACCTTTTGACCTTCATAACTTTTTTTGCCGGCACGATATCAATGTCGATTTTTCACATCTTTATTACAATGCTGTAATAAAGGTATGTACCAAAATTCAGCTTGGTTGGAATTTTTCCGCAGATTGGGGTTTAAAATGCCTAAAATGACTGGGCTAAACGTTTCATTTATTATATCCTCTAAGCACGTGTTGGATCGTTGTACCATATCAGCCATTTTCTTGTGGTCCAAAGAACCAGGTAAAGAAAAGATCCCAAAGAGAACAGCGATACGAGATCCAACTGGGGTTGTCTCAACAATTTCAATTTGCTTTCTCGATAGTAACATAGACTCTAACGCTGATATGATTTTAAAAAAAATGTATTTTTTGCCCTAGAAGGAATAATTTTGTTGGTGTTACAAAGCCAAGACTTCTGAAGAAATATAAGGTATGTAATGCTCAAAAACAAACGGCGTTTATTTTTTTTTTGTATATTAAAAAAAAAAACCTACGAAATCCACTTTATCTTCGATTGCAACAATTGTTTGCAATGAAACTTCTGCGGTACGCTCCTAAGCGAAAGCTGGTTTATGTCCAGCAGAATTTGCTGCTTATTTAACGTTACCACCTCAGAGTAATAATATAGCTTCTCCTGTACTTGAAACTATAAATTGTTTTATAGGACAAATGGATGTAAAACAGAATTTGTATCTTCAGTCGACTCAAATTACGGACCAATAGCATCAAGGTCCCTTCTTTCCATGGACTTGGATCTTGGAAACTCTGACTAATAAAAAGGTCATCAGGAAAAACCTTGAGAAATGGAATCTTCTTAATGGTTGGTAGTGCAGTTTCTTAGAAATAGGTCCACTAGTGGTATGGTAATTGTGGAGACCCATGCCACAACACGACCAGGAGAGTGGATGAGAATGAGCCAACACAAGAAGATTACCTATTGTGAGCATATAAGAAGAACTGGTTCTACTCTAGTATAAGATCATTATCTTGTTATTAGGCAGTTGTCATTGTACAGTCGTAGAGTGAGGATCGATTTGTAATAAAGCATTGAATCTTAAACAAGTGTGTTTATTACTTGGATTATTCAGGTCTATACATTGGCGACGAGGTGAAAAAATTTTGTTTATTAGTAAAAATAATATGTATATATATGTGCGTGTAAAAAAAAAAAAAAAAAAAAAAAAAAAAAAAAAAAAAAAAAAGACGATATTGAGAAAAAAAAGCAATATTAATCATGCATAGATTACGAAAAAAAAAAGAAAACAAATCAGAGGATAAAGAATGATTAAGCAAAATGAGAGCAATCTTGTATTTGTGTGTACTGTGAAATCACGTGCTTGAAAAAAAAATATAATACAAAAAAAAAAGAGAAGAGATAATTAGAATTTTAATGATTTACTTTATGTTTCTTGTTTTTTTTAGATGTAATAGTAATCGCTGAATTAAGGAATTCGCTAGTTTTGATTAGAAAGACTCCATTTGATTGGGAATTTTAGGTTTGCACATTTAATTGTAAAAAAAAAAAGTGGTGAACATTCAATTGAGCAAGGAAAAGGGGCACATTGAATTGAGCCAAATAAAAAAAAAAAAAAAAGAAAAGACTCCATTTGATTGGGAAATTTAGGTTTGCACATTTAATTGTGAGAAAAAAGTGGTGCACATTCAATTGAGCAAGAAAAACAGGGCACATTGAATTGAGCCAAATAAATAAAAAAAAAAAAAAAAAATCTAATTTGTAGCGTTATCCCGCACATTGAATTGTGTAGGTTGTCAAAAAAAAAAGGCGCGCATTTAATTGTGCTTCATTAATAAAATAAAGTCTAGATATAGTTCTAGAAGTCATAGCATTAGAAAAATGAGTGAGATCAAACCGTTCTTATGCGACGTCATTGATAAAGCCCTTATAAGATCTGAATGGGAGCGATGGTATCGATCATTTTCTCTTTATTTGGCTGCAGAAGAAATAAGTGATAAGGTCAAGAAGAGAAACAAGATTTTGCATCTAGGGGGCCCACAACTTCAAGAAATAGCATATAATACACCAGGTGCTCTTGTAGAACCAGCGGACAATGTCGATGTTTTTGAGATACTGGTGGCTAAGCTTAGCGAATACTTCTCTCCACAAAGGAATTCTACATTTGAACGCCACCTGTTTCGGTCTTTGAAACCAGAACAAGGCGAAAATATTAGTAAATTTATGGTCAGGTTGAGAAATCAGGCGGCGAAATGTTCGTTTGGAGAAACGAAAGAAGACATTGTAGCAATAAGTATTAAAGATAAGGTAATCGATTCTTGGGCACCAAATGATCTGAAAAAACGATTATTAGAAAAAGAATATTCGTTGTCTGAAATAATTGAAATTTGCCAGGTCCACGAACAAATTAATAACCAAACGGAAGTAATGCTTCCATCTACTTCCATAGCATCCATCAATAGTATCACTTTTCAAAAGGGGGGTAAAAATGAGGAAGATGATTGTAGCAGATGTGGTCGCCAGGGACATTCAGGAAAATCACCAAACTGTCCGGCAAAGATTGCGAAATGCAACAAGTGTGGTTTGATCGGGCACTTTTCGCGTAAATGCAAAACGAAATCAATAAAACGTAAAGCATATGATGATAAGGAAAGATTTTCAAAACGGTCAAAATCTGGGTTTTCTAGGGTACGCTTTATTGAGAACGAAGGAGGCAAAAATGACAGCGACGGGGATACTCAACTGGCAGAACACGATTGTTTCCGAGTTGTAGATAGTAATGACATGGACATGAGCGAAATCATTGATTGCCTGGTCGGTGGCTATCAGATATCAATGGTCATTGACTCAGGGTCACGGTTTAATCTCTTAGGTGAATCCGACTGGCAGTTGCTAAAAAACTGTAATGCGGTAATGTGGAATGTTAGAAAAGAGACGGCTAACCAATTTAGGGGCTATGCAGGTGACCAATTGCTCAAAGTAAAGGCTGTTTTTGAAGCTCCGATTCGCATTGCAAAGCGTCATGAAGTGATTGCTTCATTCTACGTTGTTGAGAGTGGAAGACAATCATTATTAGGACGAGAGACGGCAGTTAAATTAGGCGTTTTGAAACTAGGGCTTGATGTTAATTATCTCGAAAGTCCAAAACCGTTTCCAAAGATTAAAGGGATTAGAATAAGTCTATCAATCGATACAACAATTAAACCTGTTCAGCAACCTTTACGTCGAGTCCCAGCTGCTTTAGAAGACAAAGTAGAGGCAAAGCTTAAAGAAGCAGTAGACCGAGACATCATTGAACCAGTTTCAGGACCAAGCTCTTGGATTTCACCGATTGTGGTGGCATTCAAGAACGATGGCGAGATTCGGCTCTGCATCGACATGCGACGTGCGAATGCGGCAATAAAAAGAGAAAACTTTCCACTACCCACATTTGAAGGGGTAATGACGAAGTTGAAAGGCGCAAAATTCTTTTCAAGGCTCGACTTAGAGAGTGCATATCACCAGCTAGAACTAGAAGCACAGAGTAGACATATCACCACCTTTATAACTCACAAGGGGATGTTTAGATACAAAAGGCTTTTGTTTGGTGTTAACTCTGCCCCCGAAATATTCCAAAAAGTTATGGAGAATCTTCTAGCCCCTTGTGAAAATGCTTTTAATTATCTAGACGATATCGTAGTTTATGGTCGTACGGAGAAAGAACATGATGAAGGGTTGAAGGGGGTACTTAATATTTTTAAAGACTTCGATGTGACACTCAATAAGGAAAAGTGCTTGTGGAAAGTACAGAAATTAAAATTCTTGGGACACATCCTGTCGACAGAAGGTATCAGCCCAGACCCGGACAAAATAAAGACAGTTCAAGAATTTCGATCTCCACAAAGCAAGGAAGAGACAAGGAGTTTTCTTGGATTGGTGACATATCTTGGAAAATTCGTCCCGGATTTGGCTGATGTCACGGAACCACTCAGGTGTTTGATAAAGAAAGATGTCAAATTCGAATGGGCAGAAGCTCAGCAAAAGTCTTTTCAGCGATTAAAACAGCTTATAGCAGATTGGTCCACCCTATCTTACTTTGACTTAAGAAACCGCATTCGACTTATAGCTGATGCCAGCCCAGTAGCGTTGGGGGCAGTCCTTATTCAGTTTGAGAACGAAGTACCAAGAATCATATCATTTGCGAGCAAAAGCCTATCCGAGGTGGAGAGGAGATACTCTCAAACGGAGAAGGAGGGCCTAGCGTTAGTATGGGCGGTTGAACGGTTTTCATACTACCTAGCAGGAACAGAATTCGAGTTGGTTACCGACCATAAACCACTAGAAGCAATATTTAAGCCTACGTCAAGGCCACCAGCTCGCATTGAAAGATGGGTGCTTAGGTTGCAGGCATTTAGGTTTAAGGTGGTTTATCAACCGGGGAAGCTAAATATAGCTGATTCAGTTTCACGACTGTGTAAAATTCAAACTGCAGAAACGTTCGACGAACAGGGAGAACACAATATATTTGCTATAATTGAAAAGTCAATACCCAAAGCGATAACCATTTCAGAGATTTGTTCGAATAACACCAAAGACCTTGAACTGATGGAGGCTGTCAACAACGTCATAAAAGAAACATGGGAATCTAAGATGCCAAGTTCATATTTTCCATTCAGGCTTGAATTGTCTACCATAGGCAATATTCTCTTAAGAGGGACTAGAATCGTTATACCAGTGGCACTGCGATCTAGAATTTTGGAACTGGCTCATGAAGGCCACCCTGGCGAAACAGTTATGAAGCGGAGGGTCCGATCAAAAGTATGGTGGCCATTGGTGGACAGAGACGTCGAACAGTTTGTAAAAAAGTGTCGAGATTGCCTCATTGTTTCGAAACCTAGCCAACCAGTTCCCATGAGCAGACATGTTTTTCCGGACAGACCCTGGTCCAACTTAGCAATGGATTTGTTGGGACCTTTGCCTAATCACGACTTTATTCTCGTTGTAATTGACTACTACTCCAGATACCAGGAGTTTAAGTTTTTAAAAAAGATAACTTCCAAAGATGTCATTAACTTTTTGAAAGAGATATTTTGTAGACTAGGTTACCCCAAGTTTATCACGGCAGACAATGGACGCCAATTTGTCAGTGAGGAGTTTAAGACCTACTGCAATAATAACAATATTGCGCTTATAACTTCACCACCCTACTGGCCACAAGCGAACGGTGAAGTGGAGAACATGAACCGTCAGATCGTAAAGCGCCTGAAAATAGCTCACTCTAACGGAACTGACTATAAAGAAGAGATGCAGAAGTTCACCCTTATGTACAATGTAACTCCCCACGGTACAACAGGGAAAGCCCCATCGGAGTTGCTTTACAATAGAACAATCCGCGATAAAATTCCTTCAATGCTGGATATAGAAGAACCGATGCTTGATTCGGAGGCTAGGGACCGCGATTCCATTAATAAGCAAAAAGGGAAAGAAAGGGGAGATAGGGAACGAGGAGCTAAAGATTCAGGGATAGAAATAGGGGATAAAGTCTTAATCAAAAATGTAGCGTTCTCTGATAAACTTACTCCCAACTTTAATCAAACGGAATTCGAAGTGATTGACAGGAAGAACAGCGAGGTCACGGTAAAAGCTGGGAACAAAGTGTTCCGACGTAACATAAGCCATGTTAAGAAGATACCCAGTAGTTCCGTAAAACTTAAGACAAATCACTTAAAAGTACTAATTATTATTCTACAGGTTCCAACATGTCAACAGAGGTGAATAATAACCCGACCATCACGACCACCACCTCATCGGCAGCAGAAGAACAAGAAGCACCAGCCGATGTCAAATGTAATGATCCAAGGTTGACGTTAAAGCTGAAAAATATTGGAGGGACTGTGGAGACCCATGCCACAACACGACCAGGAGAGTGGATGAGAATGAGCCAACACAAGAAGATTACCTATTGTGAGCATATAAGAAGAACTGGTTCTACTCTAGTATAAGATCATTATCTTGTTATTAGGCAGTTGTCATTGTACAGTCGTAGAGTGAGGATCGATTTGTAATAAAGCATTGAATCTTAAACAAGTGTGTTTATTACTTGGATTATTCAGGTCTATACAGTAATGTATCTCACTGAGCAATGGAACTAATCCCTTCATCGATCATTTTCAAGAAAGAAAACCCGCTTATCGAAAATAGGTGCCTTCGGTATCAACGGACTCCTTCTTCGATGGGTTAGAAATACCCTTACACATCGTTCTATTCGCGTTGTTTTACACAGTTTTCACCACAGACATACAGATACAGACCCTCAAATCGTACTCCTCTAGCCTCAACACCCTTAAAATAATTTATTCAGCACTGTATTTGTATATCTCTGCTTGTGCATTTTATTTATTCATGTATGGGTCTCCCATTTAAAATGCACCGGAGAGCTTAAACATACTTAAAATAAAATGCACATCAAGCTTGTAGGCAACGAGAGAAATAATAAAGAGTTGGCGGTCTGTATTTGTATGTCTGTGGTTTACACTCTGATATTCATACAAAATAAATGGTGGTGTGCCCCAAGGCTCCATTTTGTCTCGGACACTTTTCATAATTTTGGTCAAAGGCCAAGACCTTTGATCTAATATTGTTTTGCAGACGACACAGAACTAGCAGCGTATAATTAGGTCATTTGATTCCTATAACAGCATGGAATTTAATGCTTCGAAAACTGAATGCTGTATTCTGTCGTTAAATGATCTAATTAATCCTCAAAGTTCTTTAAATGTACCTACCCTAAATTTTGCTAAATAACGGTTAATTTACTGATAAGGATGCAGCTGAGGGATCAAAGTTTCGAACATTTTAGTTTTGCTTCTCCTACAAAATCGACCATTTTAAGTTTATTATCGGTTTGAACGTGCTATAAATACATTCTATCCGATTTGTACATTATGCCTGCGGTTTAAGATCGTTAAGTATTAGAAAAACAAAACAAAGTGCGGTTTCATTCGCTCTACGATAACTTATTTACTCGCGCACTTGTGGGCTTAAGTTAATTATGTTTCTGCCCACAATGTTTCCCTTTACTGATTGTACAAAAGGCAGATGTAATTATTTTGGGCACATCATTTATTCAAGACACATTATATTGAAATTCAAATAATAATGGCACAATGAACTTGTGTACGAAAATGTTTTTTTTTTAAATAAAATGCCCGATTGGGTAGCACGAACCTGCTCATGTTTGATAATTGCTTCGCCTTTAAAAAACTAAAATAATATCAAAAATCCTTTAATTTATTTTTAAATTAATTGAATTGAATTGAAAATTTCAAAACTAAAATCGTTTTTTTTTTAAATAAATGTTTTCATTTTTACTTGCAAGTTATGCATTCGTAAAAAAAAATATTTTTTGGACAATTAAACATAACATAACGATGATAGAGAAGCCTAAAAAAGTAGGTCTGACAATTCTGTCTGTCTGTCTGTCTGTCTGTCTGCCTGTCTGACTGTCTGTCTGTCTGTCTGTCTGTCTGTCTGTCTGTCTGTCCGTATGTATGTCTGTCTGTAAAGTTACCTACAGCCTAAACGGCTGGACCGATTTACTTCAAACTTTTGATACATAGTTTTATTATGACGTCCTTCAAAGGGCTTTTTGGAATTAGCATTCTAGCTTCAAAACTAACGGTACCTAAGAGGTACCAAACACAAATTACTAACGGTACCTGCCATACGATTTTTAGTGAAAAATTAATTTAATAAAACTTTCTGAATAGTGTTTTCTGTGCAATTTGTATGTTTTGGTTGGAATAGATTTTTCAGGAAAAGCCTTATAACAGGACCCTCCCATTTGACCGAATTTTTGAAATCATATTTTCTCGTAAGCCACTTGAAGGATTTCGATGAAAATTTTAATGAAGGAGCCCTTTTACAAACAAAATAATATAAATTCTTAAATTTTTCAAAAAAAAGTTTTTTTGAGTTTTTTAAAAAAGTTTTAAATTTTTTTTTATTTCTTGTTTTTTCCAAAAACAGTTTAATCTATTTTTTTTTAATTTTATTTTTCTGATAAAAACTACAAAGTGCTAGAAATTGGCATACTCAAAAAAAATTAGGAATATTATTTTCGAAAAGTTTTTCAAAAAAAAAAATGTTTTTTGAAAAAACTGGTGGAACGATTTTGAAAAAAAATTTCTTAAAATTCTAAACAGTAGACGAAATCAGATGGCTAACTTCATTTTTTCCATAAGAAACGTTTTAACTAGTGATTTTTAAGTGATCAATAAAATGTATATAATTTTTTCCCCTGCTTTTTTTCCCAAAATCTCAAACCATAAGACCACTGCCACACATTAGAGCAAGTTTGGACCCAGTCGTGCAGTTTTTTTTTTTTGCTTTACAATATTTTGAAATTTTTTTGAGTTTTCATTGAAAATCAAAATATCTAAAAAACAAAAAAAAAAACGTTTTTAAAAATTTTTAAACGCAATACTAATAAAGTTATAGAATACTTTCTTTTTAACAAAAGTTTCTGATTTGAAAGACACCGGTGTAAGACAAATTCCAAGAACCGAACCCCATTTCAAACAAAAGATACATTGTCTTAAGAAAACAGCACTCAAAAAGTTTAACCAAAAACAATGGAGCCGTTTTCGAGGAATTTGAACTTCTTCTTCTCGATCGCATAACAGGAAACTTTATTTTTATTTTTAGGCTTAGAATAAAATATAAAAATGGACGAACAAATAAATACTAAATACCAAATTTCATTAAAATCGTCCCATCCGTTCAGGCTGCTTGAGGTGCGAACAGACAGCAGACAGACGGACTGAATTTCCAGACTCATGTGTGGTTGGTTACCTCAAATTTTTACTTGCGATTATAGATACTATAAGGCAAGTTACGAGATTTGAGATAACAATCAAACATGACATTACGATGATATCGAAGACGAAAAAAGATGGTATTAAAATTCTGTCTGTCTGTCTGTATGTATGTATAGAGACCTACAGCCCAAACGGGTGAGCCGAATCGCTTCAAACTTGGTATATAGAGTTTTTTAATTATTGTACAAAGAGGAAATTAAATTTTTTTTTAGCTCAAAAAATAACGGTACCTGCTATATAACCGTAACGTTAAAGCTTATTTTTCTCGAAAACGGCCCAAACGATTTTGATTAAAAAAAATCAGTGTAGCTGTTTAGGTACGGCCAATCATATGGCTGAAAAAAAAGTTTTAAAAAATGTCTAAGAACCTTACTTTCCATAGGACCGTTTTTTTTTTTTTGTATAGACTATCTCGACAACGGCTAAACCGATTCTTTCGAAATTTCACACATATATAGGTGTAGGTAGCTCAATTTGTACTGCATACCAATATTTAAAAAAAAATATTTTTTTGTATTTTTGCGTTTTTTTTTTTTAATTTAAAAAATTAATATTTTGAAAACTGCTTATTAAATTTTTTTCTAAAAATTATAAATGTGTGAATTTGCTGAATATACCTACAAACTGGCGTTTTTGAAATTTTGTTGAAAAGGCTTTTTTTTAAACTTTTTTTCTCAAAAACCGCTTCACAGATTTTTATAAATTTATTCTCATAAATTCAAATTTATTAAAGAAATAAAATGGTATTATTTAAGAATTTTGAAAAATTTATTTTTACCAAAATATCAAGCCCCTAGACCACTGTCACACATTAGAGCAAGTTCGTGCGACCCAGTCGTGCATTTTATATTTTTTTTTGCACAAATCCATAACTTGTCCCATAGGTGAAGTACAATTATAGGCAAGTAAAAATGTGAATCAAAACAAAAACCAAATAGATAAGCTTTGGCTTTGGGTGTAATAAAGTTGAGCCGACACTAAGAGATTTATAAAAGCTCAAGCACTCATTGCCACAACCAATCTAGCAAAGCAACATGTATCTAACAGATTGCTAGCAATAAACTTTATTCGATGTATCTTTTTATTACATACCAATCTAATCCCACATACCACACCCATCAAATGCATGCTCTCGGTTCGCTCGGTATTGCTGTGTCTTTTGCATGAAATAAATATCAGTTCAAAAGAAGCTTTCATAGAATCAACACACATTTTCTTTCTTCATTTTGATCACTCTCACCGGTACGGCAAGTGGTTAGTGCCGTTAGTGGTCCAATACAACCGGCTAAAAATTTAAAAAAATAACATCTCAAAACTAAAAATTTAAAAAAACAACAAGCCAAACAAATTTTGAAAATCGCAATGGAAAAGCAAAATATGTATCCAGAAATGCCGGAACTTCCCGGAGGCATGCCCGATGCACCTCCTACATATAATCAATCATTTCCGACGGCTCCTTCGGCAGAAATGGCGCCGATGATGATGCCATCATCTGGTGCAGGAGCAATTATGGTGCAACCTCAACAACAACCACAAGCGATTTTGTATCAAAGTAAGTTTTTTTTTTTGTAACTCCTTCTTCTATATACGAGTAGTGTCTCAGTGCGAAAAGTATAACTTAAACAAAAAAAAATAACATTGCAGATTCACCGCCAATTCCACCACTCGGACCACGGCCTTGCCTCGTCACTTGTCCAAGCTGCCATAAGCAGGCAATGTCTAATATCCGATTGGAAACAGCAACGAAAACTCATTTGTTTGCCGCTCTCTTGTGCCTTCTAGGGTAAGTTGTTGTTCTCTTAAATATTTATTATATAGGAATTCCGAAACGCAATAAGTTTGTTTTGTTGCTATGTCCTTGAATCCTTCCTTGTTCAACAGGTTGTGCTGCTGCGCATGCATCCCATATTGTGTGGACAGCTGTAAGAACCCCAACCATTATTGTAGCAACTGCGATGCATACTTGGGAATGTATAACAAGTAAATAATGCCATTTCCAACTGATGCGTGACCAGGAATACGAAGGATTAATCGAAAAAGGATTTTGGTGAGACGTGTGCTTTGCAAATAGCAAGCAAATAGTGTCCTTATGTACATATAAAGTGCAATATTAAATATTGGAATGGGGTGGATTTGAGATGATTTTTTGTTAGATTTCATTTCAATTTTACTTTTTTTTTTTTTACTTTGCTTTATCCAAAAAATATGTCTAAATATTAAAATTAAACGAACAAATATAAAATGTTAAATACTAAATATTCTAAATGTTGAAAATAATTATACAATAATAATCTCATAAATAAATATATTTTTGCTTCAATATAAAAACAACTTTGTATTGATTAGGAATCACAAACTAATACAGTAGAATCTCGAAAACATGAACAATGGTTCTAAAACATGAAGATTTCAGAAAGATGGACGGTTTTATTCCCACCATAGCGGAGTTCCATAAGATGAACGGTTAAAATCTAGGTACTCGAAAAGGTGTGTCATTTTGAAGTTACGGTATTTAATTTTGGTAATGGTACTTTTGGGCACTGTTTACCTTACAAAACAATTTGTGTAAGTTCTTGAGTTAAATGTGAATTTGGAAGAGTAAAGATATCTCCCGTGAAAGGTAGAGTTAAACAATAAAACCAGCAGAGGCTGTTTTACTTCAATTATCAACACCAGCATGAAATTTTCAGAGTAATGTAAGACTGATGTATCCCACTTTTAAGCTTAAAAAAAGGAGAATTCTCAAAAAAAAACCCAGCGTTGATTATTTACATTGCAAATGTGTCTTATCTTAGTAGGTACTCAAACCACCTGTTATTAACATGAAGAAATACATTGATATTCAAGTTGGACAAATTGTCATGGCGGCCAGTCTTGGGGATGACTTGGAAAGAACGTAATTATATATATTAACCTACAATATATTATGCCCTTTTCAACCATAAACGACTCTGGGGCATTCTCCTTTGCGATTCCATTACGAGACTTTTCTTTCTTTCAGCGACAATCTACTATAGAGCAGTTTAAACAACTTTTTAATGTACAGGATTTTCCGATAAGAGGTGTTATTTTGATAATCAAAGGAAAATGGCATTTTTTTGAAAAAAATTATCGGATGTTTATTTTAGTGTAAAGAGGAAAGTATGCCATTAATAATGAGAAAACAATATCAGCCAAATGGATGCCACGGCTACGCTCACACAACAATATCCTTTTCCTGAAATTTTCCATCACCAAATCAAAAAGGTGGCTGCAATAGCTTCACGAATCCCATCTTTGAGGTTTTGAATCGACGCTGGGCTGTTAGTATAGAGTGTAGATCTTATCTTTTACGTGGCCCCAAAATATGAAGTCGCAAGGTGTTAAATAACAAGGTCTTGGTGGTCAATTGTGATCACCTCTTCGAGAGATAACACGCTCCGGAAACTTTTCCCGTAAAAGATCGATGGTTTCGTTGCTTGTGTGGCACGTAGCGCCGCGCCGTCTTGTTGAAAGTACACGTTGTCAAAATCAATACCAACTAATTCCAGTCATACAAAATAATTAATCATCTCTCGATAGCGCAATCCATTCACCGTAGCTTTTGCTCCAGCCTCGTTTACGAAAAAGTAAGGTCCAATATAACCCCACCGGATCACGTCGTTGAAGATGGAGAGGTTTTCCGAGCCCCAGATGCGACAATTTTGCTTGTTGATGTAGACAGTAAGGTGGAAATGGGACTCATCAGTCAAGATGATTTTTCGAGAAAATTCCCAAGTCTTTATGCAAAATACGGTGTAATGATGTTTGTGGAATGCCGAATTCCAAAGAACGACGAGGAATGGACAAATTTGGGTTTTCTTCAACACTTTGTACTACAGCAACATTATTCTCAGTTGTTCTTGAGCGACGTGCACCGGGATTTATTCTTCACATCGCTAATTTCTGAATTGCGGTCCGACAAGGTGCTTCACGACGACCAAAAAATGTTTTAATTTTGCGAACCTTCTCTGCCAATTTCCACCATTTTTTTAGTGAATTTCAATAATTTCAATGCGTTGTTTAAGCATGTATCGTTCCATTTTTATTAATGGCGTATTTTCTACTTGTCAAATGTCAAAAAATTACAGCTTCAAAAGTGAAAACTACCGAAATAGCGGGCTATTCAAAATAACACCTCTTATTGGAGAACCCTTTATTACTGTTATGTTTTTTTTTTTTTTTTTTTGATAGATGCAATGTTTTTATGCATAGCTATATATTTTTCTTATACTAATGCTCGTTGCTTGGAAAGATGAACGGAGCCTGTTTTATATTATTATCTGTCCATCTTTTCGAGATTCTACTGTATTTCTTTGTTTTTCCAGATAGCTTGGTGACCCCTACGTTTAAATATAAAACAAAAGTTATTAATACAAATCAATAGAAATTTTTTGTATTTGTTTCATAAATGACAGGTTGGTGTCAGGAGGGTGAATCATGAAAATTCCACGAGACGAGACGTGCTGAACAACTGCACAAATGCACGAACAATGTTCTTTGGTATCAGTATCAGCAGTTTAATCTTTCCATTCGGATTGCGGTTTTAATTCAACTTAATTCTAATTTTTTTGTTTTGCGGTTTATGATAAGATAACAACCGGAAGCCACGACCAGTCATAGCTTAAGCCGTACCTATACTTCCATAAACTTTAATCGGGTTTTTAATTTTGTTTTTCAAGGTTTGGTAAGGACTTTCTGTGGCTACATTTAAAACAAAATTCGTTCAGCTTTTGAAAGCAGTTTTTATTCTTTAACAACGGAAACCGGCGCGCGGCAGCGGCGGCGCGGCTGATAAGAAGTGAGATGGAGAAATCTCTTCTTCTATCTTCTTTTTACATTAATTTTACAAAAAAAATCATTGTAAACAAGGTAATATCGTCGTCGTTCTATTAAAACTCCCTAAGTCCATTATTTGTGTTTTGAGATATTTGCATTTAAAGCTAGTAATCAATATAAAAAATCGAAGAATTTTTTGGATTTCGGGAGTTTTAATACTATAGTTTGATAATAGAGGAACGTAGAGCTTAGGGAGTTTTGATAGAACATAGATCTTGTCATTTGAATATACTTGTCGTTTCTATCTCATTTTTACTAAAAATGGACTTAGGGAGTTTTAATAGAACGACGACGATATACGGTTTTTCAAACGGTTTCGGACATTTGCTTTCCAAATCAATCGTTTTTTTAAAGTAAATTTAGTAATTCTCGAATATAAGTTAAAGCGGTCTTTCATGGATGTATACTCAATAGGTTAATTAAAATCAAATAAATAATTGCTTTTTTATGAAAATACGAACTCAAATTAACTGAAGCTCGCGCCCAATTAAGGTGCCTAGAGGCTATATGTATAACATGTCCCGAGCAAAATGTGGACCATAATACACTTCGTCAAAAGATACACAATTGTTTAAATGAGACTATACCTACTTGAAGCAAACAAAGGCAGCCTACATTCAACGCCAACACAACGATTAATTTGTGGATGTGTTACAGTAAAAACTAACTTTCAATTTAAGCAATTAATAAAAAAAAATTGATATAAATAATAAATTTTGCTGAGGTTTGCACACCCCACACATACCACATACGTACATATACATATAGGTATACAATGAGAAAGTTTCAACGATTTTGCAAAGGTCCGTTCAAGGGAGAAAAATGCCTGACTCTGCTCGAATTCCCTTGACTTCAACAAATTCGTCGTTCAAATGCATTCTGTTCCCCTTCCCAGTTATAGTGGCTTTACATGGAGCTGCAACAAATTATAGTGCAGACGACAAAGCAACAACAACATCATAGCGCAGGCGATGAAGATGAACATTTTCGTCTTCACTATAATTTTCAAGCTGCATCCATAATTTTCCTATAATTTGCATCCATGAAGACGTCTGCATTTTGCCCTTCCCTCTCTATCACACAAATATAATTTATATATTTTGCATCCTCTTTTTTTGCAGATCATGGCCTGCAGCTTCATGTTAAGCCACCTTTAAACTTGCATTTGCAATAACCCTAAACAAGTCACAAAAGGTCAGACACTAGAAAGTGTGCGCCATAAATCTCTAAAATGTAAGAGATGCTTTTCACACGGCTAGCTATATATGTATGTATGTGGAGTGTTCCTGAATTCGGAAACTATCATCACTCTTCATTAAAGTACGTTCTGGAGTAGAAAACAAAAAATGCATGCATGCAGGCATATATGGCATCAGGCATCAGGGTAGAATTAGATTACCTCAGGCAATCTACTTGATTAACTACGCGTACTTAATCGGCTAAATTACACGTCTGATTTGACCGTGTTTGACCTTCCAAGCAATTATGAAGACTATGGACGGTTCAGTTTCTATAGAGTAGAAGAAGAAGATGTTTTCGAAGCTATATCTGGAATAAAGTCGGAGGCAATTGGTCTGGATGGATTGAATCCAAAGTTCCTAAAATTAATTTACCCATATATCTCACCGTACCTAACTTATGTCTTCAACTCTATCCTTACAAGCTCCTGCTATCCAAATAGTTGGAAAGCATCAAAATTAATTCCTGTTCCTAAAAACTCCCAAGAGTACAGACCTATATCCATTCTACGCTTCATGTCAAAAGCTTTTGAAAAAATTATTAGTCAACAAATTTCTTCTTTTCTCTCGGCTAACCAGCTACTTTCATTAGTCCAAGCTGGCTTCAGACCTAAACATAGCTGTTCTACTGCGCTCCTGAAAGTTGTTGATGAGGTACGACTTCAAATTGATAAGGGACGTGCCACAACGTTAGTACTGCTTGATTTCTCTAAGGCCTTCGATTCTGTTCCTCATAAAATCCTATTGTGGAAGTTGAAAAACTTTTTCTATTTTGAAAGATTGGCTGTGAAACTTATTCAACAGTATCTTACTGGAAGAACCCAAGCTGTCTCTGCCAATTCCCAACTGTCTTGTTTCCTCCCAACCAAAGCCGGTGTCCCGCAAGGTTCTATTATGGGTCCTCTTCTGTTCTCCATGTTTATAAATGATCTACCATCTAACTTAGAATTTTGTGATGTAATAATGTATGCTGACGATGTACAAATATATCTCAACTACCCGATTGGTGTGATAGATAACGCTACAGATCAAATTAACTCGGATCTAATGAGAATACTACGATGGGCTGAAGATAATAGATTACAACTTAACCCCAAAAAATGACAAGCCATCGTCATAAGCAAAAAAGAAATTGAAACTTCCTGCTTACCCCAAATAATACTAGGTAACTCGACGGTGGATTATGTTAAAACTGTAAAGAATTTGGGCTTAACATTTAACCAAACTCTGACCTGGGATGATCATATATCATGCGCACTGGGGAAAACTTATGGCGCTCTCCGTGCTCTCTATGTTGCTGGAAATTGTTTACCTGTCAACATAAAAATGCTATTATAGCTAAAACTCTTATACTCCCGATACTTTTGTATGGAAGTCTAATTTTCTGCGATTTAGATAGCGCGAGTGAACGAAAGTTACGTGTTGCTTTCAACAATGTCGTTCGCTTTGTATATGGCCTTCGAAGGTTTGACCATGTATCTCATTTCACTAATAATATCTTCAATATGCCGCTACAACATCATCTTGATAGTAGAGTTTTGATCTTTTTATTTAAATTGATGCAATCAGGGTCACCCGAGTATCTGTTCGAAAAACTTGTTTTCTCGCGGTCGCAAAGAAGCAGGGTCCTTATTACGCCAAGTTTTAGGTACACTGCTTCAAAACGACAGTTTTTCGTCTACGCTACTGGTCTGTGGAACTCTCTGCCAGCCGAATTGAGGAGGATAAGCAACTGCAAAATATTTGAAACTGCTATTGTCGATTATTTTACGGTTTAAATTCACTTAAAATGTTTATTGTTTTAAATTAGATTGTTATTAATAATTTTGCTTTACGTTGTATCTAATTACTGTTAATTATTTTCTCTTTATTTTTTTTTTTTTTAAATTCAAATTTAATTCTAACCATGAAGTATTTTAAAATGTTAACCGCTACTTACTAAGCATTACTTAAAAAACAAAAACTGTTTTAATATGCTTTCTTTATTTAATAAAAATACAATACAATACAATTTGTTTCATCTACTACTTACATTTTTGTAACGTGTTACGTGTGCTACACACGAAACGTTAAATTTTAAAAAGAATTAAAAAAAAAATTACGAATTTTTTTTAAATTGGTGGTTGCATTGACATTTCAAACTACATTTTTACGTCGGGCGCTACGTCTGCTACATTTTACTACACGTTAACTACATTTAACTACATCTTACGCATTTATGTAGCAGACGTAACAAATGTAATAAATCAAAATAAAAATCGCATTTCTGCCATCTCTGCATGCAGGCTTAAATTTAATGCAATCATTGTTTCATTCTTTATTTGAAGGGTTGGGAGGAAGGAGGTGGTAAGTGAGATTTTTGCGTTTTTCTACTTTTTGTCCAAGAATGAAGATGCCAAGCGAAAACTTAAATGTCTGTCTGATCTATGTCACTCTACGATACTGAGTTTCTGATGTAGCCCTTTAATTTTTGGTATAAAGAGATTACTTGGAACAAAAAATCGAAAGTTTGGAGGAATGAGTTAATATCACTTAACTCCTTTTTGTTATAGAGTAAATTGGGGTAATGTGGTATATGTGGGTAATTTCATATAGGAAGTTTTTTCAAAAACTGAAATTCTTTTTATACACAATTGCTCTTTTCACAAGGCCGACACAGGATACACGATTACTGGCAAAAAATAAATAATTTGGAGTTCGCAAATCCTTAGTTTTCGCTTTTTTTTGGATCAACCCTGGACATCGACCAGCTTACCTCAGCCTCGATACAAAAAAGCATCTCAAATTGGCGCCCGAGCTGGGACCTTTAGAAGACTTAACCGAACTCTGACCGCCGCCGACCGACCAGGAGCCTTCGCGAGGTACCACCGATAACCGCCGATCCAGCTTAAATTTTTTTTTATAGCCGACCACCGCAACATGTCCGACAAAGGAGATAACCATGGCCGATATAGAAGAAAACCGACTAGGAGCCGACATGGAAGACCAGAGCATCCTTAAAAATCTCGGATTTATCCACTACATGAAGAAATCTGAATCTGGACACAGACGGGAGGGAGAAAGGTCTGCTTCCACGTTTGAGATAACATCTCAAAAAGGTTTGGGCTCATGGCTCGACGCAAAACATTTGCCAAAAATGGGAAGAAATAGTGGAGCCAAGGTTGGAAGAAGATTCACCTCCGGAACCTAACTGCACCAATAAGCCCACCGCACCGCCGACATTGAACACCGTTCCAAACTCAAACCGAACAAAGTCCAGAACAAGAAACCGCCACCCCTCTGTACGAAGAAACCAGCTTTAGGGTACTGCCGCTCAAACACCTAAACCGACCAGTCACCCGTCCTCTGTACGAGGAAACAAGCTTTAGGGATCAAACAAACCAGCGCCGAACTTCCAGCCCAACCCGATCCTAGAAAACACCACCCGAAGTACTAACCAACCAGTACACTCAGCACCAGCACCCGCCCCCGTCAAGCCAACGCGACGTACCCCCAGCTATGAAGCAGAAGTAATGGATACCGTCCGCAAGTGGGGGCTCCGTTTCGACTCTTCCGGAAATCCCTTGAAATTCCTGGAAAGGCTTGCTGCGATATCCCGCCCAACGCCGTGTTACGAACGTTGCCCCAAATATTCCAGGGTTGCGCACTGGAATGGCTGCGTATAAAGAGGGATAGTTTCTCCTCATGGGCAGATTCCGAGCAGCATTCATGGGTCACTTCTTACCCGCCCGATATCTGTACCGTCTAGAAGAAGAGATCCTACGAAAGCGCCAAGAGTCGCATGAGAAGGCCAAAGGCTATATTATCTCCATCCAATGCTTGATGCATCAGCAACCGCGAATGTTGGCGGTTGAGAATAATGATAGGATCTTTGATAACATGAGGCCCGCGAACAGGTACTACATCCGTCGGAAGGATTTTGAAACTCTGAATGAGTTTGCCTATTTAGGCGAAGAGTTTGAAGCGATAGCCATCAAAGACGATGATCGTAATGCACATTCGTCACTGCTTGCGGCGGCGGCGGCGGAAAAAGAAAGAAAAGAATAATTGGGTCAGAAAATTAATTTGTATTCTTTTTATTTCTTTTTCCTTTTATGAAGGGTAGCGGGTAGTGGCAAGCGAATTCAAAAACACGTCTATACTAGGCGAAGGTTTCAATTTCAACTGTAAGAAGGAGTTAAGCTTGTCCAGACAAATATTGGCGCCAATTAACACTATAAAATTGTAACGGATCGATGTCTGTACATTGAAGATATAGATGCAAAACTAATAAGGGGAGTCTCTATTAGACCCACAGAAGCCAAAATAACCGTTTTTAGAATTTTTGTCTGTCTGTCTGTCTGTATGTATGTTTGTACGCGCATCACGCAAAAACTACTGCATGGAATTGAATTCGGTTTTCGCAGATTAATTGGTAGTACGCCAACTTAAAATATAGGCTACATTTTATCGCAAGAAAATATATAATTCTGGTTGTTTTTTTAATATTGCTGCAATCGAACGTTATTCAATGAACTTAACGCAAAATTAAAATATTTTAAGGAAGTTAGCGTCTCACTTACATAATAAAATAGTGCCACACTTACCTACGTATACATGAATAGAAATAAGTTAGTCGTTCTGAATAGAAGTTACATCAAAAACATCATAGATGGCGCTATTTACCACCATATAGACAACGTCTCATTCAGCGAAAGCAGAAATCGAAAAATATTGTAACCATAAAGAACGGTGAACGGCAATACTTACGCCCAAAACTGATGAAGCGGAGCTGCCATAAATAGCAGTATCGGCGCGAATGCATTGTTTTGAAAGTGGGCATTCCAATTAGGTATATTGCTTCAGAACTTAACTCTCCAACTTTGCAATTCAAACCGTCATGATATGTACTTCGAAATAATATTATACAGAAGCCAAAAATCTTACGGCTGTAGAGCTGGTAAAGTATGTAGCTTTCATACCACGCATACCCCCCATTTTGACCCGGTTGTACAAAAACAAAAATATACTGAGATATGAGGCCAGGAGAAGCATAGTGGCCTAACTGATTTTTTCATTTTTTTCGCTAGAGCGAAAACAAAAATCAGGTTTATTTTGAACATTTGTATTTTTTAAATGAAGTTAGATAATATACATAGATTTTTCTTTTGTATATCATCCAAAACAAACCAAACTTTCCGATTGTATTAATATTTTCTTTCATATTACCGTTCAAACTGCTTTTAAGGTTAGTTAGGCCACTATGGCACTAATAAAAAATAAAGAAAATTAAAGTCAGAAGAAAGTTAGGCCAAAATAAAAGAACTATTTTTTTAAGTATATTATTTTAATTATCAAATCAAATGAAGTTCAAGCTTGTCATTCGCTGTCAGATGTTTCAGGGTCCAAAAAAGCATCTTCTTGTCTTCTATCCAGTTATCGGGAACAAAAATATTTGGAAAAAACTTTTTTTTCTTCTCGATCAATCCAAAATCCTGGTCGCACTGCAAATAGGAATGGCCACTGACAAAAAACTTATGGTTTATCATTTCCACGGTGAAGTCTGGATGAGATATTATAAATTGGCAAAGTGTAGCCATTTTAATATTTTTATTTTGACCTCCACACTGATCCGAGTACATTATTAAATGTCTAGTCCTGACATTTTCTTTAATGTATCGCAACAAACAGGACCCAATTTCCTGTGGGCCTCTTGAAGCCACGCTTTCATCCCAAACGTACATAAAAGCATCGTCATTTTTAACGTTATGGATGCCCAAGCAGTATGTCCAAAGCTGACGTTTATAATAACACACGCCTGTGGATACAATGGGAGTTGGAAGTGTTTTCATAAGGTCGAAAACAATGACAGTTACTTCAGTGTTTGGATCCTTAGCCAATAAAGTGTCCCTCTTACAACTTTGTCGTGAAGCTACCGCTTTAATTAGATGGTTATTTCGTTCCAGGTCTAGTTCAGCCAATTCGAGGATCACAAGCACGTATTTTTATTTCTAAGCTGTCACATTTCCTACAGGAATCTGTGATTGGCGCGTGGAAAGACAAATTGAAATCCTCATTAAATACTTTTCTGAACATAAATAAGGAGACTGGGGAATTAGAAGCTTCACGATAAAGTTTGTACAGTATGCTAATATTGAGATCTGGAGCCAAGAATTTCCGATTTGGGCTTTTGTGTAGGGTGTAATGGGACTCATACTTCGGAAATCTGTCAATAAAATTCTTAACCTCATCGTACGCTTCCATGCTTGTTTTGTTCTTTGGAACATGTTTGCCTCTTTTATCAGTTGGTGGTGTTGGTATTTTGGCTTTGTTTTTAACAACGCGAGAGATTCTTCCATCACTAACACTTAAAAATTTTTAAAAAAAATTCTTTCATACCTTCATTTCGATGCCTTCGCCATTAGGCAGAAAGTATTCCCTTGAGTTCGCTCTCCTTGATTGAGAACCTGAAGTGATTTTTTTTTTTTGGACCATTTTAATTTGACCAAATATGAAGGACGTTTTGAGGTCAAAAGTCTCAAGGTCGTAGAACTTTTTAAAAATGTCTCTCTGGTATGATGGTTGTATTTGTTCATGACATTTTTTCTTACATGTACAATGAATCGCTACATCTATTTCCTTGGCATTAACAGGTGCTCCTCTTACATTCATGTAGCCCTCACCATTATTCCTCCTCCGTTTCCGTATACTTCGTTCCCATTCCTCGCTATGGCGGACGCGCTTCCTACTTTTTTCACGGCGTTCTTCTTGATTCTGATCTTCCATTCCAAAGTTAACTGAGAAAGTGAACCTTGAAGAGGATCTTCGTCAGAATCGAAAATATCTATACACCGAAACATTAAAATACAAAGCTGTTACTCTTATGGTACAATTTGTTACTAACCAGGACTTGGGCTTCTTCTAGTGACTATGTTTTCTACATCGTTATCATTTTTGTCTTCACTACCTGGCAGGTATTCAGATTCCGAACTACTGTCTTCTGATTCTGAACCAAAAATGTCTTGAAAATAGAAATGCATACATCAACAGTGTTATTTTAATTTTTAATTTTGTCAGCTAAATGAAATTTACCAGGACTTGTATTTCTGTTATCCATTTTTAATACAAAAATATTTAATTTTTAAATTATGAATTCAAACCGAAAAATCTTTAAAGAGCAAAACAAATTATACCTACGTGTTCTGTAACGGAAGTAATGCAACGGAACACATTTGCTACTGCAGCATTCAATCAAGTTCTGGGTTATTAAAGCGTTCTACTCGTTCTAACTTAAAGCTTTCTCTAAAGAGTTAACAGTGTTTTCACTTGCACTTGGATTGGATCATTACATTGCTATTTATGATGCATGGCAACCATTGTATACAAATTATATGTATGGTAGGTGGGTGATGTCGTTTGACTATATGCCCCCAGTGCCTTAAAACTTCGTTTCTAATATCTAATAATATGAATTACTCTAAAGCGGATAACAGCGACCCCTAGTAACCAATGTAATTAATACTTATTGGTATACCTAGCAAAGAAAGCCACCCATGATCAAATAAGAAAGGTGGCCTAACTAATTTTTTCAATATCCAAAGAAATCTAACATGCGAGTGCAATAGTGGCCTAAGGGAGATAGGCCACTCTGGCACTCATGCTTTTGAATTTTGTATGGTTGGCCTAAGTATAAAAAGTACCGTAATTTCATCGCAAGGTATCTATTTTGAAAAATTTAAATGCAGAAATGACGGCAATGAGGTACATATTGGGCCCTATCGGGAATAAAATTCCTTGGGAAACAATTCCCATATTCGGAAAATTGGTATCGGGAACAATGTTCGAAAATCCGTGCGGAATTTTAGCGATCGTGAATGAATTTCCCATGGGAAATCATCTGTCATTTTGCTTGATTTGTTTCCCATATATTTTCGTAGGGAGATGGATGGGAAATAAAATAAACACAAACATTGTAATTTTTTTTATTTTGATAATTATATTTATAAAACATTCATTTGCATTTTCTTATTCAAGGGCGAGTTCAGTAAACCCAAAACAATTTGAATTAATGGTTGTTATAATGGACAAACCACCGATATAGCTAATGGATTTACCTAAACCCGATAAATAGAGAATATCCAAAAAGTTTTGGAAAAATACAGAATCCGAATTGAAAATAGCCAAGGCCCACCAATTATAAATGCATATCAGCATTGAAAAAACTTTGTATTTTTTTCTTTATAACACTGTTCTTATAATTTTTGTTTGAGTTGGACAAAAAAATACTAAATAGAAAAAAGACAACAATGGAAATTGGAAGATTTCTCATTTGTCAAAACAGTGTTACTAGATAGGGTGGTTTAGGGAGTTTATCAAATAATTAAAAACACCTAATTGACATGGCATGGGTGATTAAAAAAGATGACTGTTCAGATTTATATAAGAAAAGCGACAAGGCATTGCATATATTATAAACTATAATATTACCACTTGAAGCGCGCCATCTATCGACGAAAAACTAAGCTCTTGATTTTAGAGGTTTTTGTCTAGGTTAGCATGGGAAGCAACAATTTTTTTACGTTCCACCATTTTAATTGTTGTTGTTGGTAATCTAGACAAAAACCTCTAAAATCAAGCTTAGTCTTCCGTCGATAGATGGCGCACCTCACGTGGTAGTACTATAGTTTATATATACATACAATGGACAAGGTTTCCAAATTGACCAGTCATTTTTTTGTACGGTTACTGGTGAAAGCAGATTCATGCATTTCTTAACGCTCCAATACCATACGGCTTTGTAATATTTTCTGGATTTCGCGAAAGTTGTTATACTTTATTAATATTTTGTGCTGTAAAGCAAAGATTGCACTTGGCGGAGCTGCACTGCAGAGGAATTTCACTGCAACTGAATCTTCGTCTGGAATTGTAAGAGTTAAACCGCACTAAGCGGCAGCGAAACTGCGAACCAGCGAAACTTAAAGGTAGAAATGGTCGTATACCCAACTCTGATGTGTCGTTTCGCTGAATCGCAGTTGCGCCCAATGTGGTCTTGCCTTAAGTATGAACTTTTAATCAATTATTTCGATTTGCAAGTTCTCTATTTGTTTGGGATATTTTGTTCCAACATATTAATGAAAATGGGATTTTTGTTATAATCCAGGGAAATTTCTACTTAATGCTTATTAGAGCACTACAAAACAAATTCGAAAACTATCTTCGAAATTTCGTGGGAAATTCATTCCCTGGGAGATTCACGATCGCGGGGAATGTTCCTTGGGAACAAAATATTTCTTGGGAAACAAAATTTCTTGGGAGATTGCCGATAGGGCCCATTAAATTTTGCTAAAAAACTGAATTTCGACAAAATGGCAGTTAGGCCACTATAGCTCTCATGGCCTGATATTATCTACTTTATTCTAAAATCTACGCGTACGAAGTAGCGGGCAAAAGCTAGTACAAAATAAAACTTAACACACATAAATTAGTTTGGATAAAGGATTTGTTTTATTCATAGTATACATGTTTACAGTTAACAAAACGAAAAAATATAATATATGTATTGTATATATATATATATATATTTTTATCGACTTAACTACAACATAAATTATTATTGTTTATTAATTTTCAAAAATGTCTTCCATCAATCAATAGAGTATATTTATATTTTCTTTTTTATGATAAATACATAACTATAAGTCTTAAATTAAATTATTAAATTTCACGAAATCCGATTCAGTGTTGTTAAAATACACGGACTTTATTATTGTTGTCGTTTCAACGATTTACTCTTATTGTATTGGATTTTTATTTAATTTTTTTTTAAAATTAAAACTAAGGTTAATTTTCTCCTTTGGGTTGTTAGCATGTTAACCATTTTCGTACTTAAAAACTGATTATATTCCTCACCGGGTTAATAGATATTAAATATATTTTCTTTTTTGTAAGAATTATTAATTATTAAGGGAAAGGAGATGGAGCAAAATATGAACGCTTCTTGTTTAGAAACTTATAGTGTTTTTGGGGCAAACATTTTATTTTGATAACGTTAAATATAATTTTATCAACCAATCTTACACTCATCTTTACCTTACAAGTTTAAGTATAAAAAACAATCTATTCTTAAGCGAAATCAAAAATTCATTTTATATTATATTTTTAAGAAAATCAGTTCGAATCGAAAAAAAAAATAACAAAAAAAAAACAAAATTATTTAAAACAAAAACAAAAGGCAGAAAATAATTTAATTTATAAGGAATTTGTTTGAAATTTTCTTGTGGTGTGTATTCGATTAGTCCCGGGAGCCAACAATGGCCAAGATGTACATGAAAATATTGATGATGTCCAAATAGAGATTGAGAGCAGCAAATATGTATTCCTCCGGACTGATGGAATATTTATGATTGCCTCCCATCATCATCTGCGTGTCGTAGATTAGATATACAGAAAAGAGGAGCGCACCACATGAGGAGTACACCATCGTCATTACTTTTCCTGGTAGGAATATAGCAACGATTCCGAATATCAAGAAGATTACCATAGCAACCAAGAGAACACCACCGCACATGGTGAAATCGTATTTGGTTTGCATGGCAAATATAGATAATGCCAAGCAAACAGCTGCTGTGATTCCAATAGCTATCATTACCTAAAAATGGATAAAGCATATTAATAACTAAGGTTTAATTATGTTTTAGTTTAGAATAAAATAAAAAAGATCATAAGCTTAGTGTTTTTCGTTTTGGGGCAATAAATGTAGCAAAATATTTTTTTTGGTGTTTTTATAGGACCATCTGGTCTCCGTGTGGATTAGAGGAGCAGCATTATCTTCAAATTGAACGCTATCTGAATGCATTTTATGATCAAGGCTTCAAAAATAAAATAGTAATTTGTTTTGAATAAGTTATTTCATTCAACTTACTTGAGTTAGGAACACAGTCTGTGAAGAAATTACACATTTCCACCCTCAGACCAATACACATGATGTGTTTTAAACGCCACCCATGAAGCCATTCCACATCCCACCGCACACAACAAGAACGACCACCGACAACACTCGCCACACCTGACCACCTCGGCCAATGAAATGGACAACTAACCGTTTGCAATAGGCGTAACCCAGCGAAGCAACAAGAATCACAAGAATAAAATATTCCTGGGTAATATTATATTTTATCTTTATAATTCACAGCATGTCTTTGCAAGAATAATACATAAAGAGGAGTGCAAACTACACCAAAAATCAGATTCGAAATCTCTAAAAGTGGTTTTAGTGTTGTTTCATAATACAAAACAGAAGGAATTCGTTTCTCAACCGAAGGCACCCTGCTTGGGAATACCAGTCAGAAGCTTCATAATTTTTGGTAGCATTACCGTAAAAAACGCTGTTCACCGTTTTATGTCGGCTTTACACTTCGCTGTTCGTCGAAGAGGATCGCTAGACCGACCGACAATAGACCACCCGTTTTATGTTGTGCTTTCGAGAGGAAACACTACAGACCGGCAAAAGCAAATTATGTCGTGGACCGTTTCGTAGGAACACATAGACCTAGCTCTAAAAGTTGGCTCGTTATATGAAACGATTTGTTAAGTTTCATTTGAAAAAAAAAAATTGGAGTTCGCAACTTTTTAAATGCTGAGTTTTCGCTTTCTTTTGGATCAACCCTGGGCAGCGACGAGCTAGCCTCGATACAAAAAAGCACACAAGTTTTACCAGGACATGACGTCAACCTTGTAAATTACACTAACGAGTAGTGCCAACAAAATCGACCTAACATCTGTAGCTGTAGCCGAGTACTTTAAGACAAAACAAAATAATATAGATTCCGACAACTGGAGGTACGATGGTCCACTAGACTAAGACAATAAACGGACGACGACAGAACAGCTAAGATCGAAGAAGAGCTTGGGATATACTCTTTAAGGGGTAAGGCATGTTGGTAGTCTAAGAACAACGTGGAGAACCCTGGTTCTTTGCCGAAACAACAAAAAACCATCCTTCCATTCGCTACTGTCGTCTATGGTAAGCCAGAACGCAGGCTTACCAAAGACCGGGGTTGGTTCATTAAATTGACAGTCTTGAAGGACTAGCACAGAGGACAGGGACGTTTGCATTGCTTTAAAGAGTTGCCATCTGGGCCTTAGTAAACCAACGTATTTTCTCTGAGTGCATGAACAAATAAAAAGTCTGAATCGCAGGTGGCAATGATACAATGAATGTAGTGCTTGGTTGCTAACCTAGAATGGGTTGTGGATTCGAGCCTGGAAAGCCATTTTTCTATATTTCCCCAGTTTTAACTGGATGCCGCCCATGGGATTTTCGTGAGATAAATTTCAACTTAATCTCAATCCACAATCTTCTTTGCTAAATAAAATAAATAAATAAATACTTGGCACAACAATTCCAAGCGGAGCCGAGCCGGGGCCTGTGACTTAGAATCTCAACACCATTCCTCAGATGTGTGCGCGTTTATATTTTGCAGGAATGGAGTACCCCGTGGCGTAGTGGTTATTGTGTCGGACTCACACGCCGAAAGGTCTGGGTTCGATCCCTGACTCCACCTTAGTTCTTTTCCGGGTTACTGCCTCTTGCGAGGAAGTTACGAATTCTCCAAGAGTAGGTAAATCATGTCATAGAAAGTGCTTCTCTGTTAGCCGTTCGGATTCGGCGATTCTGCTGAACCCTTACAAATTTCGGAAATAAGTATAGTTCAGCTTAAAAACCAATCAAGAAATCTGAATTCCAGCGAAACCTGTTCCTAACCGAAATAACACAAATCTAGGAATCATCAAAAACAGGAAATGGTGTAAATTGCTTTGCCAGCCAAGATACCTTATCTCAGATAAGTTATCTGAGATATTCAATGACGTCCTTTGACGCAGACGGAGAATCCTTTGGCGCAAATCGAGAATAGGGAAATAATCAACAGAAAATTGAAAAACAAAGAGTTGCAGCGAAAGGACATTCATCGAAAAAAACCTTACGTTTGGAGGCCTTCTTTTAGTGTGAACATAAAGACATTAATTTCCCAAAGTTAGTAAATAAGTTCTTGCACTTCTGTAGTCCTCCCAAGCAAAAGCTTATGTACTCAGTTTGGCATCAAGCTCTCTTATCTAAAAAGCGTGACTTCATTTGAATTCGACGAACCGAAAATCAAGCTCAAGGCTCCAAGCTGCGAATTTCTATCTTCGAGCATAATTTCATAAGTACTGTCAGTGTACTTATTCTTTAGCCACACTTTACAAATGTGGAATGTTTTACCCAGCTCAATTTTTTAAACCAACGTGCATCGGGATTTCTTTTCATATAAGTATTCAAATGCTATAAATGACCGCACATACTGTGTCGTCTATTCATCAAAACGGTATTAATGACAACTATTTTTGCCAATTATAAAAAAAAAAGTTCGAATTCGTCCTTAGTTTGTAGAGTTCGCTGATCTCAGCATTTCCATTGTATAGACATTTGTATAGTAATTTCATGGAACATGTTTTTTTTAGTTCTGAGCTTCGTCAATGGCGGCGCTAGTTATCTTATCTACTTTACATCATGTCTTCTATTGTTGTTTATGCTTCCCATGGCAATCTAGACAAAAACCACTCCAAACTCTCCAATCAAGTGTTTGCGAATTTCGTCCATAGATGGCGCACCAAACGTTCCTCTATTGGGAGTACTATAAATACAATGGCATTTCGTATATCTGGACGGAGCACCTAGTGCTCAAATTTTCGGACAACAATCAACAATAGATTTTAAAATTCCCCTTTTCGTTTGACAGAAGCTTTAAAAAAGCTTAGCCGATACTACAACCCCTTACAACGAAAAACACCACACTGAAAATGAAAAAATATAAAAAGTTTACTCACCCCATCCGATTTGTATCGCGAAGAGGTCACTCCCATTAGAAATGATTCGGCTAACGTAAACAATCCCAGGAAAATAAAGTTTGTTGGTGTCTGTCGACGTACTCCCTCGCAACAAGCCATACATATCATTGTAATAAATAACATTGCCAGAGCAACCCAGAACAACCAGCTGTTCCTGTAGGCCCATTGCTGTGTCGGTGTGTGGTACACAAACAATGTCACAAATCCAAATGTAACCAATAGTTGTCCCTAGAAAGAAAAAAAAAATACAAACAAAATATTACATCGACATTCGACATGGTGAGATTATGTAATCTTTCAAACTCACCATCAATATAAGGTAGACTTTACGAATGAATCCCTTTCGTATGCTCTGATCGTCGAATGAGAAATTTTTGACATCTTGCTGTTCGGGATCTCCACCGAAGCCTCCATAGCCGCCACCTGCAGGAGGTGGTTGAATAAAACCTGGTTGTGGTGCATAGCCTCCCGCTGGTGGTGGTGGATAATATCCACCTTGTGGTGGATATCCTCCCTGCGGTGGATATCCACCCTGTGGTGGATAGCCTCCTTGGGGTGGGTAGCCTCCTTGGGGTGGATATCCACCCTGACCGCCGCCATAATACTGTTGGTTGTTTGGATCTGTGGAACCCGAATTAACAGATTGATACATTATTTTCAAAATAATATGTAATATTATCTTATTCCTTTTTATTGTGTTAGTGGATTAAATGAAAATCTATTTTTCACACGATGATTTATATTACAGAACACGCATCCACTCAGCAAACAAATCAAACAAAACTAAACTAAGAAAAAGCTAAATTATACTGTAAATTGGCTTGAAAATTAAATATGTTATCAGCGATCGATTAAATGATATAAAATTGTGAATAAAAAAAAATTATTTTGCTACTTTTGCCCGTTGGCAAGCGTCAAGTGGAGACTTTCGTTATCTTATCAGTTTTTTGTTTGTTTATTTCTATCCTTCAGAAGATTTTTTTTTATTTTTATGTACTGCTCTGTGAATGATGAATCATTTAATTATAAAATAAAATGGCTGATTGTTAATGCAATGAATGTGACGATCTATTTTAAAGCTTGGTGAATCAAACGTGTTAAGTGAAAAAAATAAGTGTTGTCGATGCAGAAAAATCAAAAAAAAAAAGTAAGCCAATCAATAAAAAAAAAAGCTTTTCAGCTCGAAGAATTTTTGAACTTTTTGTTATCAAGAAAAGTGTTATCAGACAACTTACTTCGAAGTTAAGTAACGATGATACCACCTGTCGACACGTCATACTGCTTCACAATAACTTGGAACTGCAATTGCGATGACTCAGAACGCTGTACACAATAATTGGGTTTTTTTTTGTTGAGAGTGTAAAAGTTCAAAAACCTCAAGAAAACGTTATTAGAAAACACACTGGTTTTGGGTTTTTGTGTTTTGGGCGTAAGTTATTAGTCTAGACGGCTGGGTGCTGTATGAATAGGGTAGGCTCAGATCGGTATCAACTTGGTGATGTCCAGTATTGCAACTGTCTCATAATTTTACCTCCTAGCGGTAGCCATCGGGCACTACGGGTTTTGTCAACCCGGACTTGACTAGCCGAACTTATAAGCGCGAGTGTTGAACATGGAAAAATAGCAACACTTTAATTGCCCTGTCAGATTTGGGTCTCAGTTAACCTGGATGAACCCATTAGAAAGTGAGCGAGCGGCGGATGAGTTCCGGATGAGTGAACCAAATGCCAATAGTTAGTACTTCGACGTATTCGGAGCAAAGTCAGTACTTTGACGTATTCGGAGCAAAGGTATTCGGTCCTTTCACTATTAGTCAGGGTAGTGTAATAGAGAAGATAGCGAATGAGCTCTTAAAGGGCCAACGGTAGCTCTCGTATCCACGTAGCGGATGACTGACTCTAGATTTTCTCAAGCTCCTTTTGTCCTTTTGGGAGAGCAACATAGAGCCTGGTCTCAAAGGTTTGAAGTTTTGCGTCGGGTTAACTTCCCTACCACGTACAAAATCAATAGTTCCGAAAAAAAAACCAACTGCTTTGGCAAGAGATCAGTCGAAGAATCACTCTAGCCAATCGCTGTTTCTTCGGGCTTAGAATAGGCATCTCAGTAGCAAAGCTCTCTCAAGGAGACACTAATACAAACCCCTAATCATCCCAGCGACATAAAAAGCTGCAAATACAGCGGCTTAAGTGGCTGGAGCATGTGGAGCGCATGGACGATTGCGCGCCAGCTTGCCGAGTTTTTATTCCAACTCTGAGGGCCGACGGACGTCGTACTGAAAGACCCCATCTAAAGTGGAGCGATCCAGTGGAGGACGACCTTAACCAGCTTGGTGTACGCAAATGGAGGCCACTGGCAAGAGACCTGCCTAGCTGGCGGGGTATGTTGTTGGTTCAGGCCGATGTCCACAATGGACTGTCTGCGCCGCCTTAAGCAAGTTATTAGTTTGTCGGTTGTAAAATAAACGTTAGAAAATTGACAAATTTCGACGCTCAATTCTAACACTAAAGGCACCATCTATGGTCAACAATTATAAACTGCTGGTCATACGTATCTTTGAGAGGATTTGAAAACAGAAGCACCCTGTTAAGGCTGTTTGGGAAAAGGAAACCAACGAAACGGAGTTATCGCCAAACTACGGAAGAAAGGTGCGATCTCGAAACCTGCAATAACTATTACTCTCGAAAAGTTTAAGTCCAGAATCCAGAGTGTACGCTCAAAAGGCACGAAACGAGATTTCGCAGTTTTCGATCATCAACAAATTACGAATAATCAATCATCGACGCTCTTACTTGAATAAACCCAATGACTACATAAAAAATCAGTCTTTTCAACGGAACTTCAAGATGGAAGGAAACATGAATGTCAACATCAATGAAAGAACATGAATCATAGAATTTGGAGTCGTAGTCACAGCTGAGGTATAATGCAAGAAATAGAAATAGATGGGAGGATCCTACGCTCCATGAGGAGTCAAAGTGTTGGTGCCGCAAGCAGCTTCCGGGAATTAAAAAAAAAACCAAAGGTACGAATTCGCATTGCAAAAACTCCGCCCATTCAATAGCATTGAGTCCGAATTCCTTGTCTAATACCTTGTGGTTCCATATAATGGCGAGGCCGAATCTGGACACTTAAACGTAGCTGAAACACTATATCAGAAGACCTAGGTAGGGAAAAACTCCTCAAAAGGCGTGACGAAGTGAAGAGGGGTCTCAAAACGCTTGGTGTGCCAAACTTTTCTAGCTAACCTAGACTCAGGTTTAACGCGAACTGCATTGACGCCTAAAAAGAAACAGGTTTATTTTTCTTAAGGGCTGAGGAAAGACCCTGCTAAATTCTTTTTGTAGCCTTTGGTTCGCACTCTTTACACGAAAGGGTCATTCTTGATGCTTCTTTTATTTCGAAGTTTTTTCTGTAAATTTGTAAATCTTTTACGGAACTATATAGCCGTTTCAACTCTTCGTTCATCATCATCATCCGATTGATGATACAAATGCCTTGGAAGGAGGAAAGGCGCATTTATCTGAAAGCTTTTTCTTCCTGGCTCATTGACGCCCTCTAAGGAGCAAACACTTTAACAAAGTTTCTAACGACAAGTGCAAATTCTTGTTCTTCAAACAATATTCAAGCTCCATGTCCAAAATTTTTTTGACGTTCGTCTGTTCTGATCCAAATCTTGAATTCTTCCCAACTTTGAATTTTCTTGGCTTTGAACTACTTATAAGAAAAAATTCAAAAAATTATTTAAATAATTTAAAAACACAATCTTAATAATCCATCAATCCCAAAAGTACCAATAAATACATAAAAATATTAATCACATCCAAATAAATGCTTAGTGCAGCAAATATATATTCTTCAGGACCTATAACGTTCTTCCGATCTCCACCCACCATCAATTGGGTATCGTAAATCAAATATACCGAAAACAATGCCACTCCAATTGATGCTTGGACATAGATCAATGTATGCGATGGAAAGAACATAACCACAATTCCAAAAATTATAAAGATAACTCCAGCAATCAGGAGTATACCGCCACAAGCGGTAAAATCGATTTTGGTTTGCATTGCAAATATTGTAAGGACAAGGACAACAATTGTTGTCAGTCCAATGGCCATTAAAATCTGGAAACACACGGTTACGAATGTTAAAAACTAAATTTTTAAAAACGGGTGCGTCTTCAAACTTACCACGCCCGAAGGAAATCTTATCGTAACCATACTCAGTAGGAATGCTTCGGCAATTGTAAATATTCCCAAGAGCATATAATTGTATGGAGTTGTTTTTCTTAGATCCCCACAGCACGCCATGGCACACATGGACGTGAAAAGGATCCCAATGGCCACCAGAAAGAGCCAACTATGTTGTATAATCCATATTTTTGCTGGTTCATAATTCATAACAAATGCCAATGCCCCAAATGTCAACATCAATTGAAACTTCAAAAACAATAAATTTTAATTGAAATCGGATGCGTGGTTTTTGATACATATAAGTCTTCTTTGATTCTTCTTTGATGCTCACCGTTACGATCATGTAAACCTTTCGAATGAAGCCTCTTCGGATTCTTTCTTCACTGAAGGCACTCTTGGCCAAAATTCTTTGTGCTTCGCGATCATAATCATCTGAAGATGAAACGTTTTGAGAATAAAATGATGGCAGTCTTTAAAGTGGGTTTTGTGTTTACTGTGTGCCATGTCGTTGTCGGTGTACTAATTTCCAAGAATTTTGTTCTCTAAACATTTTCGTTTGAAGAAGAATATTTAAAGAAATGTTCACGAGAAGTTTTGGCGAGATACTAAGACCGACGCGAAGCCAAAACGTTTAATGCCAGATAGCGATTCCCACATCAACCATAACTTGAGCAACCAAACTGTTCCGTGACAAAAAGTAGGTATCTTGTGGGGGCTCTGCCTAACTCTTTTTAAGCTGGTTGAACACAGGTTTTTCAAATTTTGTTTTAAGGGGTTTTTACTACAAGATTTCTCTCCATTCCATTTGGACGCATGTTAGAACTAAGTGTCAACACCTGCTCGTTCATTTGATAAGAACTTTAAACAAACAAAAAAACCACTTAAATAATCTAAAAAAAACACTTTAAAAAAGGCGATAAACGTTTTCATGGAAAACCAAATTTTTAGGGAAAATTCGCACAGATACAGATACAGAGACTAGAAATGTTGAGTAATTTTTTTTTAACGGAAATAAACAAATTCCGAGAGTAAAGATTGTTCTGAAACTTGTAATTTTTTTCATACAAACGAACGATAATGCAGGCCACCTTTTGACTCTTGGGGCGATTCTATGAACTAGTGAGTCATTCCCGGAAAACAACACAATAACTTTTAAATGTTTGTCTCTCTGCATGTACCTATGTTTGTTCCAAGTCCTCCTAGTCTCCGGAAATGGCTCGACAGATTTTGACGAAACACTCACGGGAAGTCACCGGGGCCAAAATGTTTTAGAAACACAAAAATTTAGTTTCAAACAAAAATTGCCTGACAAAAAACACTCAAAAACAGTTTTGATGAAAGCAGTTGAAGCTGATTTTGAGAAGATTATAAAACGGGTGATTCATCGTGAGGTTTGATTCTCAATATAAGCTTTTTTTGACAGATCACGCATGACTCCTATCAAACTGTTTTGTCATTTTTGTTCGGTATCGTTTGGCAAGTCATCATGGAAAGACTCACACCATACAACAGCGTCTCATTGTCAGTGAATGGGCTCTGGAAAAACTCAATGAAACTTCTGGCTCAATGGATACGTTAATTAACAAAATTGCCATATTTGGGCTGTTGGTCAACCCGAAGAGTATCAAGAGCTACCATAACATCCATTAAAAACTACGGTATGGTGGGGTTTATGGGCTGGTGGAATCATTGGTCCATATTTCTTTAAAAATGAGGCAAATCAGAATGTTACCGTCAATGGATACCATTAGAGCGTTATGTTAACGGACTATGTGCTTCCTGAAATTCAAGCCCATGATTGTCTCGATGAGCTCTGATTTCAACAAGATGTCGCTACGAGCCATACATCGAGTGAAAAAATGTACTCTTTGAGAAATCCTTTTACGTTTTGCTACAGTAACTTGGCCGCCTAGACCGTACGATGTTACACCTTTGGCCTATTTTCTCTGGGGATGTGTAAAGTCTCAGGTCTTCAGGAGTAATCCAGCTATGATTGGCGATTTGGAAGCAAACATTACTCGTGTTGTTCGCGAGATTCCAGCCGCAATGCTCGAACGATAAATGCCATGAATATTCTTCTTTAAACCAATAATACAAAATTTAAATTCTCTTCAACCTTACGATGAATCACCCTTTAATTCCTGTTAACGATTGTAGATGTTGTAATATCATAACATTTGCCCCATGTAGATGCTTAGTTACTAATTCAATACCTTGGACGATCGAATCGGGCTGTCAGAATAAAGAAAACAAGAAATAGGCCATCAGCCAATGAGAGAGCTCGTTCTATCGTTCAATGAGAAAGCTCGTTCTATTTAGTTTGAACGAAAAAGATAAAGAGACGAGAGAAGAAGCAGATGTTGTCTGGGGCGCAAAACAAATGAGGGCATTAAGAAACATTCTAACAAACGAGAAGGTTGATATTGTCCAATATAATCTGAGAACATATAGTAATTAATAGAAAAATACCTTAATCTGTAATAAATAATATTATAAAATAAAATTAAAAATTTGTACTCTTTCAATGTACATAACTATTTTTGGGCCCAGAGTAAAATCAAAAATTTACCTCTAAATTACAACTAAAGAAATACCAAGTATCAAGTTTGACACAAATCGGCCTACCCGCTTAAGCATCAAATGACATACAGTTAGACGGGTAGACAAAATTTTCGAACCCCAAAAAACTTTGACAATCGAAAAAAATTGGTAAACTTCTCACCTAGCATTTTTAAAATGAGCAGGAGTGAACGATTGTATGCAATGGACACACTCTCTACTGATCCCTGAAGGATCTCTAAGCAGCATTAGAGCCATCTTTTGAAAACGAATTCCCTCCAATAACTACTAAAGGTATTTCCAAACATCAAGCATTCTAGGGTGCATTAAAAAATGTTGTTGCGATTTATTTATTTTCAAAAAAATCGTTTTCTATTGGAACTCAATTTAAAACAAGACGGTAGGTAGGGGGTTCGCAGAAACGCAACGCTTACTTTACGATTTCATTCCGAATTCCGATAAAATATTATGAAGTTTTCTGATTGGATTTCAGAGTTTTCGATTATAATGGATTTGTTCATATGAGTGGTGATTGTCATACGAAAAGTATTGAAATTTGTTTTTGTGAAGAAAAAAATTAAGAAATTTACGATTTTATGTAAATGAAACGCAGAATGTAAATGCAAATATGATTGCAATGTCTATTTGCATTCAAACACTAATTTAAATATAAAACTAACTATAGACGAGCAAGGTTCAACTTTAAAAAAAAAAAAGAGGGGAAAAAAAAATTGTATACCTTCATCAACTCTCTCGTATCCACGCCCAACAATTACATTGGGAAATTCTACAAAAATAATCAAATCAAACGTTAAAATTCTTTTTTATTTTTATTTTTTCATATAAACAACTCAAAAATGGGTCAAACTGAAGAACATTCTGAACCTAAAAGGACTTTATAGTAGATTTAAAAAAAAAAAAAACCAATAAACCCAAGTAAGGAAAATTTAAGGCTTATCGTCACACTTTTGCTTTTCAGAAGAACACAATCAATTTCCATTTTCGGTCAAAAATTGCATTACGTTTTACATTGTTTCGTTTGCTCATGTCTAACTGTAGGGACACAATAGAAATTGGATACTTAATCGGGTCCCAGACGCATGGCCGGTCAAAAGAGATCGCACATACCAAGTTTTTCCATTGAACCAAGTTAAATTGTTTTTGTCACAATGTATGTCTATTCGCACACATCAGTTTCACAAGTTTTGCGATTGTCAAACTGTTCAATGGCTTGTTTTTAGGCTTCGACGCCAAAATGCATGTCACGAGAGTATCGACATCGGCACTAACAAAACTTCAGACAATGCTGCGTGCGAATAGACGGACACTTGAGTTAAGTATTTTTCTGTGCTCCAAGTTTCAAACAAGAAACGAAAATCTCTTCCCAGGATCGGCAGAAGTGCCGATGCTTTTAAACGCTTCTTTCTTCAAATGGAAAGTGCTCTAAGACGTACTTACAAACGAGCTGTACGAATTGACATTAAACTTCGTGATTTGTTTTTCCAACCAAAGTTAACAATTGTTAAAAATAATCAAAAAAAAGGCGTTCCTTCAATTAAAATATCTTACGATTTGTAACTATATGATGTCATAACAGCGTTCCTAAACTCACGTTGAAGTGTCAAATAGTTACGATTTGTTACTATATTTCCAACTCACCTCCATGATATGAGTTCAGATTATTGATCTGTCAAATTTGACGTTTTGTATTAAGCAATTCAAAGTCTTGTTTAAAAATCAAACCAAAAAAATACAAATCCTCGATTTGAGCAACAAGAACGTCTTTATTTTCTTTGAGTGATCAACAACAAAGAATAAAATGGATTTTTGTCCAATTTTGAGCGATGAAAGAGAATAATTTAATTAGTTCCTCAATATACAAAAAAAAAATGATAAAAGTGCTCGTTTGACAGTTTGACATATTCTAACAACGTACCGTTCCTAAATGGTTTATAAAAAAATCCCCAACAAATCCTAACAATGACATTTCAAGAAATTTGTTTGACATAACAGCAATTGTTGATCATGGTTAGAAAAAGAACGCACCACAGATATGCTGAATTCTTTTTTTTTTTGTGACGTCACAGTGCCCTTTTATTATTTTAGTATGAAATTTATTCGTTTAATTATTTTCCTCCTCAACAAAACCAGGGGAGATGGCATTTTATTCCGTAATTTGCATTACGGTCATCTAAACGATGATTATTTAGACGATACTGATTTCAAAATATTACGTGAAGCAAGTCTATCGTCGAAACGATATCGTCTGGCGATAACCGAGTTAAGGAATGATTTACCAAACAATTATGGCGTTTACTTAAAATTTACCACTTCTTCCGATTCTGTTTGCGGATCCGTTTCATTTTATTCGCATCGTTGAATTCGTTTGTATTCAATATTTTGAAATGCAATCCGTCTGCGAATCCGACTCCGTTGTGTTCCTGCAGTCATTATGGTTTGCGAGCGCTTCTTGGAATCAACTTTTCTAGTTGTTTCTACCCACGATGGAAGAAGAAGATATCAAAAACGAGGATGATCGTTCTTTTCCATCGCTAAAACGGAGCACAGTAGACGTCTGAGATAGCAGTTCACTTATCTCCAAATTAATTTATTCAACATGCCAAGTGATCACATTTATATACACTTTGATGAAGTTAACAACAATTTTAATATTGTGCTGCAGAAAGAGGGAAACATTCAAGAGCTCTATTTTGAACTTATATTTGTTAGGCAAATATTGTTCAGGTGTCAGGCTGTTTAAACAATTTTTATTAGCACCCTGCCTAAGCAACTTGATAAGAGAGACAGATATCTATCTATTTCTAAACAATACTTCTGATAACGAATAGATACAACCAGCTCCAAACAAAAAAAGAAGGGAGGTGAAGTCATATGAACCATTTTGGACGACAGAAAAAAGCATTTAGCAACATATTCAATTACATTGAAACCTTGTCAGCACATACATCATCTTTTGAATACATTTTACGCATTATTCTCGATACATTTCAATCTATTTGTCATCGAATAATCAAGTAGTTGTATCAAAATACAAAACAAAAACAGTTGTCTGATCTTTCTTACGCAATGTCGTTCTTAGAAAGATGAGTGAGGCATTCATAAGCTTGAAGTTTTATTACTTATTTTTGACCCCCTTGTTATCTATCTTGATTCCAGAAGGTTAAATTGAAAGTGTCATAAAGTAGATTACATTTTTCCAGCACAGGCAATTAATTAAATAATCAAAACTAATTGCACAAAAAAAAACAATCTACAATCTCGCTCAGATTTCGTCACAAGAACAGTGACTCTGATGTTACGAAATAGTTTAAAGGCAGACAATGAGGTCTCGGAGTCATATAAATATGCAATTTTAATTCCTGAACTTCCTGATTAGACATAATTTTTAGTTTCAACTGTTGCTAAGTTGGCGAGAGGATTGTGTTTACTGGACAAATTGCTTGATTGTTGGGTTAGAGATCTGATTTTAGGCCATACTCTAGCTTCTACTCGGCCCTAGCATTAAAATTGGGAAGATATCCTAAGAATTTTTTTTTTTAATTCTGATTACATTTTGCTAAATTAAACGTGGCCAGGGGAATGATGTTAGTCAAGTGCACGTTTTAGCTCAAATGTGGTATTTGAAGAGACGGATTCTCCGCCTTTTCTCTGCGAATTCGCCAGTCAAGGTTAGGGTACGGTCGCTATCAACCAAACAAGGATTAAATTGTGAAACACTCAGCACACAACATAGTTTGGGGTGTTTTTTTTTCTCCCCCAAAAAAACTAAAACCAAATTTGAGCTTCTTTCAGAGCGTTAGAAAGAAATAATCTCTACATGTTCATCAAGGCCCTACAAAACCGTTTGTAATGACACATTTAATAAAGCTAACAAACGGCACTGTTTAGAGATCAAAATCCTAGTTTTTAGGGTCCAGCTTTGGCTAAAGAAGTTTCTTCGCTAGAAATATGTTACCACTCGAACAAACAGTTGGTGTCCTCCCTTTCTTTAAAGTTCTCCGGAATATCTCTGAGTCCTGTCACCCAGGAGAAGTGAATGTTGAACTGTTCCGCCGTCTATCTGAGACACGCCAGTCGAGAGCTATTTTGGGGCTTGTGGAGATAGAATTAATAAGTCATTTCAGCACAGCCTGGCTATCAGAGAAAATTGTGATGCTCACGTTTTCTTTAAGCCAGAATAAAACATCATTTCGGCATTTACTTCGCCCGGGCTACTCTCCAATGGTATGATAGACGGAAGAAGAGACTGACATTTAATGCGATATTATTGTAAGGAGGATGGCCGAAGAGTTTAATAACAGTGTTGAGATGTTTTCCTGAACAGCATAAGCCACGTAGTCATTATAGGTGGGTCTTGGATATTTAGGGTTTATTCCCCCTAGTCAAGTTCGGACGTAATAATCTTTTTGACGTGATAACGTCTAATAAATCGGTTTGGAATATATGGGCAGCACGCACAGAAAAATGTCACAGTCACAGTCACAGTCACAGTCACAGTCACAGTCACAGTCACAGTCACAGTCACAGTCACAGTCACAGTCACAGTCACAGTCACAGTCACAGTCACAGTCACAGTCACAGTCACAGTCACAGTCACAGTCACAGTCACAGTCACAGTCACAGTCACAGTCACAGTCACAGTCACAGTCACAGTCACAGTCACAGTCACAGTCACAGTCACAGTCACAGTCACAGTCACAGTCACAGTCACAGTCACAGTCACAGTCAGTCACAGTCACAGTCACAGTCACAGTCACAGTCACAGTCACAGTCACAGTCACAGTCACAGTCACAGTCACAGTCACAGTCACAGTCACAGTCACAGTCACAGTCAAAGTCACAGTCACAGTCACAGTCACAGTCACAGTCACAGTCACAGTCACAGTCACAGTCACAGTCACAGTCACAGTCACAGTCACAGTCACAGTCACAGTCACAGTCACAGTCACAGTCACAGTCACAGTCACAGTCACAGTCACAGTCACAGTCACAGTCACAGTCACAGTCACAGTCACAGTCACAGTCACAGTCACAGTCACAGTCACAGTCACAGTCACAGTCACAGTCACAGTCACAGTCACAGTCACAGTCACAGTCACAGTCACAGTCACAGTCACAGTCACAGTCACAGTCACAGTCACAGTCACAGTCACAGTCACAGTCACAGTCACAGTCACAGTCACAGTCACAGTCACAGTCACAGTCACAGTCACAGTCACAGTCACAGTCACAGTCACAGTCACAGTCACAGTCACAGTCACAGTCACAGTCACAGTCACAGTCACAGTCACAGTCACAGTCACAGTCACAGTCACAGTCACAGTCACAGTCACAGTCACAGTCACAGTCACAGTCACAGTCACAGTCACAGTCACAGTCACAGTCACAGTCACAGTCACAGTCACAGTCACAGTCACAGTCACAGTCACAGTCACAGTCACAGTCACAGTCACAGTCACAGTCACAGTCACAGTCACAGTCACAGTCACAGTCACAGTCACAGTCACAGTCACAGTCACAGTCACAGTCACAGTCACAGTCACAGTCACAGTCACAGTCACAGTCACAGTCACAGTCACAGTCACAGTCACAGTCACAGTCACAGTGACAGTCACAGTCACAGTCACAGTCACAGTCACAGTCACAGTCACAGTCACAGTCACAGTCACAGTCACAGTCACAGTCACACTGACGTTACCTAGCTGCTTCGATAGCCTAGAAAGTCATTAAAGTGGGAGTGGAGGGTGTTGGGTGGTTGGTTGTGGTAGGAGTGTGTGTGGGGCAGGAGCGGGGAGGGGGGTAGTGTCGGGAAGGGGAACAATTGTCAAAAATGGTGGGTGGTTGTAGCTGGTTTGGGTGGTGAGACAAAAATTGTCAAAGCTAATGGGTGTTTCCTTGGTGGCTGTAGGTGGGATGGGTGTTTGGTGTTGGGGGGATTTGGTATGATTGGGGAGGGGGGGGGGGGGGTGAATTGGCAAATATGGTGGGTGGTTGGTTGGCGGTTGTAGGTGGTTTGATTGGTTGGCAGTTTTGGTCGTGGGGATGGTTGATTTGATGGGGTGCGATGAAAAAGTTGTCAAAAATGGTGGGGAGTGGAAGGTGGTGGCAGGTGGGGTAGGTGGTTGAATTTGATGTTGGGAGGGAGCGAGGAAAAAATTGTCAAAAATGGTTGTTGGTTGGTTGGTGGCTGTAGGTTGGTTGTGGGGGTTAGGAATGGTGGGCTGTTGGTTGGTGGTTGTATGTGGGTATGTGGTTGGTTGGTGTTTGGGTTAAGGGGCGAACAAAAAATGTCACAAATGGTGTGTGGTTGATTGGCTGTTCTAGGTGGTGTGGGCGGTTGGCGGTGGTGGTGAAGGGGGCGGAGGGAGGGTGATTAGGTGTAGGGGGAATTTTGAAAAATGTTGGGTGGTTGGTGGCTGTAGGTGGGATGGGTGGTTGGTGTTGGAAGATTTGGTAAGGAGAGGGGGGGTGAAGCGAATTCGGATTGCCGGGAATTTGTTTTGTTGGTGGTAAGGAAATAGGATTTAGTGTGTGGGGGCGGGAGGAAAAAATTCTCAAAAATGGTGGGCTGTTGGTTGGTGGTTGAATGTGGAAGTGGTAGGTTGCTGTTTGGTTTAAGGGGAGAACAAAAAATTTCACAAAAATAGTGGGTTGTTGGTTATAGGTGGGGTTGGTGATTGGTAGTGGTTAGGAAGGGGGATTTAATGTGTGGGGGAGGAGGAAGCAATATTCAAAAATGGTGGACTGTTGGTTAGTGGTTGTATGTGGAGGTGGGAGGTTGGTGTTCAAAGGCTGAAACAAATTTTAAAATGGTGGATGCTTGTAGGTGGGTTGGTGGTTGGAGAGATACCTATACACATGAAGTGCTTTGTGTACTGGTTATCACGTAAAATTATCGTCCGTAAACCGACTTTACAGACAACCATGTTTTTTATTCAATGAACAGGGTTATCTTTCTAAAAATCCACTAAATAACACTCTGGCCTGCATCGAGAGCTCACTGTGCATATTCATCTTTCTGCATTGTGATTAGAGAGCATAATTACTACAACTCGAATGCTTTAGTAAGGTTTTCCTAACGCTTCATTCGTCATCTATCATTGCCTGTTATGAAGTTAAACTTTTGCGTGTTGAATGGAAACAGCATTAAGATAAGCCCTTTGGAAGCGTTTGAATCAAATGTTACTAAATCTTTGAGAGCATCAAACAAATTTTGTTTAGAATAACTTAAAGCAGCTTTTTTCAACCTGTGGGAATTAATCGGAAGGTCGCGGACGTAAGCCAGTAAGATTAAAAAACAAAGGGTTTTAAGTCTTGTACTAAAAAAATTAAAACAACACTTTTTAGTGAGACGAGTGTGTCAGCTAAATCCATAAGGTTTTCTTTCATTTGTATGATAGATCGGCGAGTTGGACTGACATATTAAAAAAAAAAGATTTAGTATCCATCTCTGTCATATTCTAAAAAGTAGCTCAAAATTATGCAAACTTTGTATCTTTTCCATCGTAGGGAAAAGAATCAAACTTTTTTTTTGCGAAGACCGACCAAAAACGAAATTTTACGAGGAATCCTCTGATCTTGTCTTTTGCAGTTTAAATATTTTCTTCTCTCCCTTGGATGCTCTTATTCGATATGTTTAAGTGATCAAAAAGAACAGCGAGAAATAATGATAACTTTAATAGCTGGGGTCGGAAAAATGATTCGAATAGTCAGATTTTGAATTTTGTGAGAACATCAATAATTCAGCTTTTAATTCCAGAACTCGTGTCAATCCCTATCCTTTTGACAACCATCTGACCTCTGTGTGATAAAGGAGATTTCGATGGAGCGAACCCATTCCATCACAAATGATCCTAAACATCCGACTTTGCAAGGCCTTGCCTTTAACAACTTTGATCACATCTTTAAGCACTCTTTTTAATTCAGAAGGTAAAACCTTGGCTGCCAGAACTTGTCTGTGAAGCAAGCAGTGTGTCTATGAAACGTTTGGCATTATTAACTTCAATTTTGCAATGATTCCACTTTTGTTGCCTGCCAAAGCTTTAGCACCATCGCTAAATATAGCAAAATATTTTGTAAAATCAATCTTGTAGTCGCGACAGCTTTTTAAAAAACATGTCGTACAAATACTGGTCAAGAGTATAAGATTCTCAGCAATTGTATGCGATTTCCCAGCTTTGGCAAATCCGACTCGGTATGCTACTTTTGATAGCAAGAAGATAACTCAAATGTTGCCGGTTAAGGGATTTCAGTTTTCGTTCGAAAAATTCCAAATCAGCTTTTTTGGGATATTTAGTTGAGAGATGTCGCATAAGCTTTGATGAATTCATACTTTCAGCAGAAAATACATTACCGCCAATTACACACTGAGGCTTGTTATTCAAAACTTTAAAACCATATTTGAAGTAATTATCGTGTATCGTGGCTTGTACCGACGGTCGACGCTGTTTTTTTAATAACTGATAAAGTACACATTACTAAGAATGTTGGGGTCGCCAGAATGTTCTTTCTTACTAACAATGGGGTCGCGTACTCAAAAAGTTTAAAAAACACTGACTTAAAGCATTCATCCAATTAAAACAAGTTAACTGGCGAATATTTTTTTGACTAACCAGTGTGAAGCCAAACGAAAACTATCAGTTAGATCATGTTCTTCCGTTCCTAAAACACTTGATTTACTGACCATTACGTGAATGTTCATATTTTCTTTAACTCTCTTTGCCAACCATTCTTGAATTAAGTAATAAAAAAACGATAAAATCAGTAAACATTGTAAAAATTAACATAACCAATCGCAAAATGTATGCTAATCTACTTTTTACGCTTCATAAATGTCAAGGTCGTTCCGTGTTCTCTTCTCCGATAGACCACTCATTTTTCATAATGACTAGTGACTAACACCAAGCTAAACACCAAAGGGCTCACATAAATCTAAACATATTGATTAAGTGGTATTCCAACAACTTAAATAAAAAACTCATTCAAACAAAACTAGTTTAGATTTTCCTACAAAAAAATAACTTAAAAAACAAATGAACTCACTCAGAGATAAAAAAAAAAACCAAACAACATTTAATCGAAGTTAATAGCTAGTTTGTTGTGGGAAACTAGAAACTACCTTTGAATGATTGTAAAGCAGGAAAGACAAAAAAAATATATTAAAAGGTGCACGTCACGTGTGAACAACAATCTAAGTTCTAACTTCAAACTCTCATCAACAGAGTAATATTCTGTTAGTAATTTTTTTATTAAATTTTTTGTTGTTAGAAAACCCAACTAAAGTCTATTTTTTTTTTTAATTTGATAACATGCAGCAGGCAATTTCAGATTATTAGATATAATGTGGTGTCATGATTTTCTTTCTACTTTTTTTTTTTTAGTAATGTGTTACTTTTGTGAGGTTTAGTGCAGAATTTTTTAAAAGAAAAAACAATAGTCAAAAAATAAAAAAAAATCATCAAAAACTATATAAAAACCTTGATAATATGGCGGAGCGCCCCCTTGCCAGGACATTTTTGTGTTTTTTGGATTTTTTGGATTTTCTTAAGTGCAGTTAAAAAGGAGGATTATCCTTATGATTCAATTTAAACACACTAAACTGAATACAATACAGATGGGGAGAGAGGGTAGGCAGATAGACAGAACTTTAACACTTATTCACTGTGAAATATAAGACGGAAAAAAATGCTTTCGTTTAGGAAAGTCGTCATCAGTTTAACTTACCAGACATTGTGGGTTTTTTTTTGTGTAAGTGGGTTGTTTCTCTTCGTTAAACCACAACAAAACTTGAATGTTTATATCGATTAGTACCTGAAAATAAAGAAAATTGGTTTTTATTCATCGAATTGTAGGGTTTTCAAGATATATGTTTGTGGTTTTGCAAATTTGGATTTGTTTGTGCGTTTAAAAACAAAGTGTCTCTTACATTAAGTATTTTTCTAAGCAAAATGGCCATAAAAAAGATAATAGGGAAGCCTGAGCACTCAATATTTAATTACGCGATAGCGATAGAACGTCGAGTGTAATGACAGGAGCACGATTTATAAAATATTTAACTAAAAGGTTGAGCTAAAGCGGATAGAGAAAACCTGAAGAGTTGAAAATGTATTGTGGACAAATTGTTTCGAGTGGAGGAAAGGCAGAGACCAGAGGGTAGTTTATTGAGACATAGCTTGCGCGGAAAAGCTAAACAAGATTCAACAGATTATGGACTCAAGCTCATCGATTTTGTAGCAGTAAAGACCATGGTACTGAGGAGCACACGATTCCCACGTCTCGACATCAAAAAAGACACATAGTCGAACCTGTTATCAAATCGACCAAGCTGCGATTGACGGTAGAAGAGTGTTATTCTTCAAACATTCTGAATGTCCTTAAATGCAGAGGAGACACTACATAGTTCGTTGCAAACTCCGAGTAGGGATATCCAGGGAAGCTCTTTGACAAACAACAACTAAGTGAACAAAATTCAATGTTGTACAATTTCAATACGAAGTGACCGTTTTAGCCTATGCCGACCACGTAAACCTCGATCTTGCGAGGAATCCCGCGACTTTCGATATAAGCCCGGAAGACCACTGGCACCCTTTTCTTAATTCTGCACTCGCACTGAAGGGGGTTATTATTGCCCTTATCATGAATTAGCACAGTGCGAGTGTTTAGGAGAGAAGGTACAATATTTGGCGTTACAGTCGATATAAAGTTTTTTTTTATCACATGAAAACCCCACGGATGGCATCCATTTCAGACTGGGGGAATTTTAAAAAAATGCTGCGTAGGCTGGGGCTCGAACCCACAACTCTAGCTTAGCAACCAAGCACTACATTCAATATACTGTTGCCACCAGCAACAAGCTATGTATATGAAACTTAGCTTGAGAAATGCTGGACGTCTCACAATCACCTCTGGCGAATCCCTGCTTTGACCACGAATTTGTTCAGACAAACAAAGCAAAGAGGATGCGAATTAGTCGTGACTAAGAGAGATCACTAAAGCGTCTATTAATATCTACGTTAAGTCGAGGAGATGCAGATTTGCTTTAGCAGAACACATGTGCGCAAAATCTCTGAAAGAATGAGCAATTAGCACCGAGAAGAATTTTGCAGATTTATCATCGATATTAACCATTTGCAGAGACTACTTTCACCACTTGCTTAAGGGTGATACGATCCGAGATCGAAACGAAAACCAAGAGTTGCAGCAAATTGCTAAAAGTTGTTAGAATATTTGGTCATTTGTACAGAGCGAAAGAAACTTCACTACGTCTTCGGATATCGTTTACAAGAAGATTCATGTGTGATTCAGCTCCCAAACGAAAGCCGATTTATTCAGTTTCCTGCTAATTCAACACTACCCCAGAGTGATATTGACCCTGCTGTACTTGAAAGCCTGATCTGTATGGTTTCAGGCCCGGTAAGTCAACCATCGACCAAATTTTCACACTTCGAAAGATTTTAGAAAAAGACCAAAGAATTCGAGATCGATACTCACCACCTCTTTATCGATTTAAAAGTCGCCTATGACAGCGTGACTAAGAACGAGCTATACAGAGCCATGTTTTTTTTTGGCATTCCTGCTAAACTTTGTTCGAGTGTGCAGGATGACTAAGAACACCACCGACTCATTTAATGTCGAGAAAGGTTTACGACAGGGTGACGCGCTGTCATGTGACCTCTTCAACATCATTCTTGAGGCAATCGTACGCAACTCGCATGTCAACACAAAACAAAGTATTATGCTGTCCTCGGGTGAAGAAGATCATCACCGTAGGCTCGGACAAAACGTCGCAATGGACAGATATGACTTTGAGGTTGTCAAGGACCCAAATGGGTTCCACTATAACCTCTTAAAACAAAATCCGTGAAGAGATCAGCCGAAGAATCACTCTTGTCAATCGCTGTTTCTTCGGGCCTAGAAGACAGACACCCTACAAGGCAATAATCATCACAGTCCTGTTGTATTGGGCAGAAGCGTGAACATTGACACAGTCGGATGAAAACAGGCTGGGGTGCTTTGAGATAAAGATTCTTCGGGTGATATTCGGGCCTGTATGTATCAATGGAGGAGCGACATTGACTTGGTTAAGAAGCTGAAAACACAGCGGCATAGATGGCTGGGCCATGTGGAGCTCCTGCCCGACGAGTCTTCAATTCCTACCCGGAGGGCCGACGCAGTTCTGGAAGACCTCGGTGGTGACGAATATTCTTTAGCACTCGTACTGTTTAAAGAGTACTTAAAGGATTGGATGTACACAAATCCGCTGGTATGGATAGTATCACTCCTATCGTCCTGTCGTAATTTATTATACAGCTCTCTTTCCGAGTGGATGGAAAACAGTCGATACCTAAAAACTGCTTATCCTCATCCTCTTCAAACTACCGGACAATAACGTTCACATCTTGAGAAACAGAAACTTCTAAATCGTTGGCAGAACGGTTTTCGTGGAAATAGGTTAACTGGTGTCTCAACAAACATAATAACGAATTCTGCATCATGGGTTAGTTTGGAGAAAGTAGGTAATAAAAGGTTTTCCAATAAGAGGTGTTATTTTAAGTAGCCCGCTATATCGGTAGTTGGCACTTTTGAAGCTGTAATTTTTTGACATTATTTGACAAGTAGAAACTACGCCATTAATAAAAATGGAACGATACACGCTTCAACAACGCATTGAAATTATTTAAATTCACTAAAAAAAAAAATTTTGGAAATTGGCAGAGAAGGTTCGCAAAATTAAAACATTTTTTGGTCGTCGTGAAGCACCCTGTCGGACCGCAATTCAGAAATTAGCGATGTGAAGAATAAATCCCGTACACGTCGCTCAAGAACAACTGAGAATATTGCTTCTGTAGCTCAAAGTTTTGAAGAATACCCAAATTTGTCCATTCCTCGTCGTTCTTTAGAATTGGGCGTTCCGCAAACATCATTACACCATATTTTGCATAAAGACTTGGGTCTTAAGGCTTATAAAGTTCAGTTAACAAAAGAACTCAAGGCGATCGATCAACAACAACGTCGTGTCTTTGCTGATTGGGTGAAATGCATGAAAATGATCCGGAATTTCCTCGAAAAATCATCTTGATGTGAACCATTTCTCTTTCCATCCTCAACGACTAACGGTTTATGACCCAGCGGGGTCATTGGACCTTATTATTTTCGAAAATGAGGCTGGAGCAACAGTTTGGATGGTATTGATTTGGACAACGCCATCGATCTTTTACGGGAAAAGTTTCTGGACCGTGTTATCTTGTGATTTAACACCTTCTTCCGTTGGGGCCACGTGAAAGATAAGGTTTACGCCAACAGCCCATCACCAAATCGCCACTTTGCGATTTGGTGATGGAAAATTTCATGAAAAGGATATTGTTTTGTGAGCGTAGCCGTGGCATCCATTTGGCTGATATTGTTTTTTCATTATTAATGACATACCTACTTTCCTCTTTACATTGAAATAAACATCCGATCATTTATCTCAAAGAATGTCATTTTTCTTTGAATATCAAAAAAAACACCTCTTATTAAAAAACCCTGTATAACTGCGCTTGACATTTACATAAAAAGCATTTGATAGAGTCTCAGACTGAGTCTAATTCTGGCACCTTCTTCGATGGATTAGAAGTTACTTTTTGCCCCTTTCCATTCTCCTGGTTTTGGACCTTTTTCAGCCTTTTATCTATGATATCTTGTCTAAAATTTCTTATCCACTTAATTGTTTTGCTGACGACAGTTTACTCAGCTTTCCACATTCACAACACTGGAACCTATTTGGATGTGGAACTGCAACGGCAGCGTACAATAAGCTTATTTAAATTCGACAACATTGTACATGTTCAAATGGGAATTATCAACCGTGTGGATGTTAATGCTTCCCTTTTTAAAAGCGGCTCAAGTGCTCGCTAACATTTCCATACACAAGACATTCAAAACCAAGCCTTCCTTTGTAGGCAGTTATTTCATGATAAAGAAAAAAAGGAACCTTAAGAATCCGAATTTTGACTTGGGGCTGGGAAATCAAACATGTCTTCACATCAATCAAAGAAACTAGATATAGACCTCGGATATACATTGAGGAAGCCATATGATAACATAACAGATAAAATCAGCATGGGAAAAGATGGGTTGGATTAAAACTAACGCGAGAAGATTCAAAGCATCAATATTACCATTAATAAGATTAACAATAAAAGCAAAACATAAATAAGAACGTCTGCTCTCCAGGCTGGGTAGGTCTATCAGTTTTAGACGGCTAATGTACGAAGGAAGATTTAATGGGCTCTGCCAGCCTAGGCCTTTGAGAGCAAATTTTAATAACCTTTTTTGTATTCGTTCTATTTGTATTTTGTGGCAACTGTAATAAGAGGTCCATACCTGGCAAGCATACTCTATAATAGGTCTGACAAATGAAGTAAGCAATTGTTTGATGACATAAGGGTCAGAAAACTGACGTGATTCCCTTTTAATCCAACCTAATACTGAATTTGCCTTAATGCATGTGGCATTAATATGTAGCGTAAATTCGAGTTTTTTATCAAACAAGACACCAAGGATAGATACCTCACTTACATTTACCAGATTTACGCCATTGAAACTGTACTCAAAAGACAAAACAGATAGTTTTCTAGTAAAATTTATAATCTTACACTTGTCGATATTTAACAACAAACAATTTCGTACACACCAATTGTAGAAAGCATTCAAATCCGTTTGAAGCTTATCACAGTCAAGTTTACAAGAAATAGTTTTAAAAATGTTAACATCGTCGGCATATATGAGGCAGTTTGAGTGCCTTAAAACTGATGGGAGGTCATTTATAAATAATATAAAAAGAACTGGAACCAAATGGCTACCCTGGGGTACTCCAGAATTAACCACAAAAGATTTTGAATGGTAGCCATTAAAATTCACAGTATAGGACCAATCAAGTAAATAGGATTTGAGCCAAGCAATGAAGTTCATGCTAAAGCCCCGCTGGCTCATTTTCTGAAGCAGAACTGTATGTGAAAGCTTGTCGAATGTCTTGCTGAAATCAGTAAGAACACAATCCATTTGCTTCTTATTTTTGAAAGAATCAATACAGAACTCCGCTAACTCCATGAGAAGAGTGACAGTCGAACGGCCCTTTGAAAAACCATGTTGGTTAGGAACAATTATTGATTTTGTGTAAAAACTCAATGTTTTGCAGACTATTGCTTCAAAAAGTTTCGGAATAGCAGGCAGTTTAGCTATTGGTCTATAGTTTCCAATTTGATCCCCTTTTTACCTTTTTTATGTAGAGGAATAATAAAAGATTGTTTCCATGCATGAGGAAACTTAAACGTAGACAGTGAACAGTTGAAGAGAACAGCAAGTGGAAAGGACAAATGACTAACACACTTTTTAAGAACTGAAGCTGGCACTCCATCAGGGCCAGATGTGTCATTATCTTCTAAATTAGATATACATTTCGAAATATCGCCGCCAGTTATATGAAAATTTATATCAGTCAAGTGCGATTACGATTTCAAATGACCAAATAGTTTATCATTTTCGTCAAGATTATCACAGTTCGAATAGTTATCACAGTTGGAAGAATCACAGATTAATGCGCTTTGAAAAGTCAGAAAATAGTTGTGTAATGATATATGTGGATCGTGGACTGAAATATTGTTGTTTAAAAACGGACGGATATGGAGTAGGGTAGAGTCGCTAGTGGCCGGCCCCCTAAGGATTTTTCCTCATAAAATATAGCACTGTAGCCACAAATACTAATATTTTTGAATGATTCTTGAAATATAAAATTCTTTATTAAATTTTTTATCGGTGAAGGAAAAATAAAGTCGACTAATTTTACCAAAAAAATATTTATTTAGATTTTTATAAAAAAAAGTCAATTTTTCCATTGGCCGGCCCCTTGTTTCCTATTTCCGGCCAGCGGGTGTCCCATCTTCGGCCACCCAGTAAATAAAGAGCATTAATTGTATAATAATTTTTTTTCAAAGATTTTATTATTGAAAATATTAGAAAAAATTACTTTAATATTTAAAAAAAACTTGGTTCTCTCTAAAGTCGGTTTACGGACGATAATTTTACTTGATAACCAGTTGACCAAACAGTTCACGTGTAGGTTGCAAGTATCCCCCCAATCACCAACCTACAATCATCAACTAACCACCCATCACTTTTGACCTCCCCCTACGCACCGACCCCTCCCCACACACCGATCCACTCCCCAAATAACCCCCCTTTGTTAACTTTTACACCAACAAACCACCCAACATTTTTCACAGTTTTTGCCTCACCAAACCTCCCCCCTAAGCAACATATGGACTTTCTATGCTATAAAAGCAGTTACGGAACGTGACATTGTGAAATTCTTAAATTCCTTAGCCTTTCTTCTTCTATGTACGTCCGTAAGTAAGGAAATCTTCAAGCAATGGACATTTTGGAACAACTTTTTTTCGTTTTGTTGAGTTCTTTTTCGCTTTTCACTTCTATTTTGTCTTTTAAGTTTTCTTTTTTGAACTTCTGCGGTTTTAAAAGATTTCATTTCCTTTGGTTTTTTGTAGAGCAAGCTTTCTTTTTGCCACTTCGGTGGCCATCCGTTTTTTTTCGACTGCTGGTTTCGGATCGGACCCTTGAAAAATCGTCGTACGGAGTCGCGTACAGGTTTCGGATTTTTCAGACACTTCTCAAATATATATGGACTTTCTTTCACATAATGAAGAAAACGTTCTCCCCGCATCCATCCACTGTCCGATTTGCCAAAAACCCAGTTAGGCTTCTTATTTTACACTGATTTCAGACAACTTGGAGATCTCTTTTAAGGCAAAACAACCATAGGAGGGAGTGTTCTTCCATCTGCTGAGAAAGTCATCAGCACAATCAAATTTCCTTTTTCATAAGCTGCCTTGATTTCATATAAATTTTTGATTACTTTTGGGGCAATGACATTTCCAGTTTTTAGAGCCATACTGAATCTCGTTTCATTTGCATTGAAAATTCTTGAGGAATAATCAAGAATGTCTAAAGTATCTTCTTCGGCTAGGAATTCCTTAAGCTCTTCAAACCATTTCCTTATCCCTTCTTCTGTTATTAGGGCGCGCGCTTTGGACACAGTTTCAGCGGTTCGCAGGCTTAGATCGGGATGGCATGGCTTCGCATGTAGTACCATTTCTTCCCGGGTTTGTTGTCTTTAAAAAGACCCTTCTTCTTGGTGAATAGATTGCACCGTTCTCAAAAGGTTTTCAGAGGTTTGTGGAAAGCCACATTTAGCCAGATTCACAAGCCAGTTTTGCTCAGGTCAGGGACCAAATTTCCCAAGGTTACCCGCGGTTCTGTTGTGCACTCGGTCCTGAAGGGTCGTCCTTAGGACCTTGAACCATCTTGCTGCTGCTCAGATTGGCAGTTTGTTTTGCCGGATTTTAAACAAAGCTTGCTCTAAATCCATGTCTTAATATGGTATGACATGCTTGGTACCTATTCTTAATTTGGGCCTTCTCATTTGTCCGGGCCATTTTAAACCGTTTGAGACAATTTTGAAATATCTATTTAATGATCAAAAAGTGGTAACCTTATAAACATTTGTGTCAACCCTAAGATAAAACAAGGGGCCGGAATTAAGACGCTTGTATCCTATATCCGGCCACCAAGAAATCATTTTGAAAGGGGGGGGCCGGACACTGGAAATCTTTGAATTTTAACGATTTTTTTTGCTACACCATGATCAGAGAAGGTTTATTTATCATCTCACATATACATTTACGTTTGCTATTAATAAAATTCCAAAAGGATTGAGGATCCATTTTCAAATTGCTCTGAACATTTTGTATGTAATTAAGATACTTAATACTTGACTCTCTGTTGAAAATATTTCTTGCCTCACAGTAACTAATAAAATCGGAATCTAAGCCAGTTTGTTTGTATTTAAACCATAACTTATTTCTGTAGTTTTTTTAATCTCCGCACTTCAAGATTGACTGTATCATTTCATACTTCTAAAACATCAGTTTAATAACAAATTACCTACCTAACTTGCCACCTGTAACAATCGTGCTCATTAAAGCCTATCAACTGCCTGGCCAGAGATAGTGTCACACGAGAACCTACTCAAAAAACCAGTTGAATTTATCTTTTTTTAATGCGGAATAGATAAGATAAAACCTGAAAAAAGAACAACGATTGTGATCAAGTCGAAAACTTATCCAAAAACAAAACTTCAATCCGCATGTAAACAAATCATCAATTATTCGAGAACGAAAAAATGTTAATTCAGGTCATCAGAACAGAATTCCTAGAAGAAAACCTGATTTTATTTTTCTTCAGCATTTATCAGACTTCCATTTGTTGTGAAAATAAAAGAATCACCTTCACCCCACCCCACCATAAATCCAACCACCAACGACGTCGTCGTCGTCGAATACCGAATACGACGGCAAAATCTAGAGAATCCCCTAAATGACTCATTCCTATTCCGGTCGGATCGGGCGGACGACGGACGACGAACAAATAACCAACCACAACCACCACGACACCACCACTTAACTCTAATTTAAAATTTCATTTGAAAATACATAATTGCGTCGGTGTAATAAAGTTTACAAAAGGCCTAATTATTAAGAAAAATCAAAATCGATAGGTTTTTTTTTTACACAAAAACAACTGATTCACTTTTTTACTTTTTTCAAAACAACTTAGAACTTACCTTTTGTTAATTTCGATGTTTTTTTGTTTTCGAGAGATTACACAATTTTAGAAATGGATTAACTTTCACTATTATTTTGTATCTGTTTTTATTTGGGTTGAAAAAAGTGCACTTTAAAAGTTTGAGTGTTTTTTTTTTCTCTTGGACAGCGAAAAATCTGCTTGTTTCTTCAAAATTCTTGAATGAAATGACAAGATTCGAACTCTGCAACAGAAATGTAGTTGAGTAGGAAAATTAATTCGAAGTGTTGTTCGAAAAAATGACGTTTCTAGAAGAATTTTCTCAAGATGATAATGTAGTGTGTTTGAGGGTGATGGTACACTATCAGAAATATATTTTTAAAATTTCATGGATATAAAGAATTAATTTTTGTATTGTATTTTATTGAGTCTTTAAGAAAATTTTACAATGTAGATATACTTATACAATTTGTCAATTATATTTAGAAAACGGCGGCTATAATGTATTGCCTGCACTGGAATTATAATGTTTTCCTCATGGATGTCAATTAATAGTGTTAGCTTGCTCTTGCTCATGGAGCTATATACTGTTGCGCGTGACGTATTGTCACTTTTGGATATTTACATATATACAAATAAATACTTAATCTAGCCTACGATAAACCTAAAATAAATAACCAGAAAATATAAACTATATAGAATATATAGATTTGTTTCGTTTAAATGGAAATTTTTAGAGCGAGTACGATCTATATCTTATTGTATGAAAAATGAAATCACATTGAAAATACATGAAATAAAAGAATTATCAAGTTAACAGAAAGTATTTTTTAGAGCAGGAACGCTCTATTGAGTTACGGGAATTGAATAAATCACATGAAATAATAACATGAAATCACGAATAACGTTCACATAAAATCTTTTTTTTTAGACGATTACTTTACTATATGAATTAACAATCACTGGTTAGATTAAAAAGAAAATTTGTAAAGGATTTCTATGTGAATAGAATATTTTATAAACCAAGTTGCTGCATAATGACGTTGCTGCTGTTTGCGGTTGTGGTGCTTGTTGCTCTCACACCAATGTTGACTGTAGTGCCTTTTTTTTTCATTTGTGGGCTTTGGTTAAAACTCCAGACAATGTTCCTTGTGGAATTCTGTAGCCGATTAAAGATGAATTTACAGTTGCTGCTACAGAATCCGTTGTTTGAATTCGCCGCCAGTTTGCGGTGGATGAAAATTCCGAAAGTTTACCGCTCAGCCTGTTGCTTTAACTGTACACTCTCCCCAAAGTTACAGTTAATAACCGTGAAGAAACTTCTAGCGGTGCTGAAGGATACGGGACTTTCGGATGACGAGTTGCTGGGCACTATTTGTGCCCTGGTTGTTTATCGGTAGGCCGATGAATTTTTTTTTTTTTTTTAATTTAAATTAAATTTACTCAGTTACTTTTTTAACTCCCGATAAAAATTGAAAAAAATTGCCAATAAAACGTTTACTTTTTTTTTAATTAGATTAATGGACGGCAGTGCTTGGCACAGCACAACCGTCCTCTATCACGACCTCGACATCTCTCCTATAAAGAATTAAGAAGGTTTGTGATTTTTGTCAAAGAACATTTAACGGTTAGGTGATTTCTTAATTATTGCGAAGCTATAAGAAAATATTTAAACGATTCCACGTGATCTTCATTAAAATAAACACCACAATCATGAACAAATCATTTTGTGAGATTTTCAAATTCAAACTTATTACATATTTGAACTTAAAATAGCCAAACTAGTCGCCATAGTGATAGAACAAAAAAAAAGTCTATAAAGGCGCGTCCATATTATGCCGAATGATGCCAATCGGCCAAGCCGAAAGAGTATCCATTTGATTCGGTTTGAGTTCGGTTCGGTTCGGGACTAATTTCGGCACGTCCATACTTATTCGGCTTGGCCGGTCGGCACAGGCATAATTCTTCCTTATTTAATATAATTTTCAAGCTTTCTTTCGAAATCAAATGTTAAAATTTAAAAAAAAATTTAGTTGAAGGAGTGTCTTCTAAACTGTGCTTTGAGAGAAAGATTCTTCGGGTGATATTCGGGCCTGTATGTATCAATGGAGTATGGAGGAGAAGATTCAATGACGAACTGTACGGGCTATACAGCGACATTGACTTGGTTAAGAAGCTGAAAATTCAGCGGCTTAGATGGCTGGGTCATGTGGAGCGTATGGACGAAAACGCTCCTGCCCGACGAGTCTTCAATTCCAACCCGGAGGGCCGACGCAGTTCTGGAAGACCCCATCTAAGGTGGCGCGATCAAGTGGTAAACGACCTCAACCAACTTGGTGTGCGCAACTGGAGGCCACTGGCTAGGGACCGGCCTAGCTGGCGAGGAATGTTGGTTGAGGCCGTGGTCCACAATGGACTGTCTGCGCCACCTTAAGTAAGTAAGTAAGTAAGTGTCTTCTAAACATCCAAGAGAAAACCACAAAGCTCAGGAAGAGACAAATCGTCGTTTCATCACAGGATGTTGATGTTACCGCGTAGTACAAATCTATGTCGAAGCGTGTGCTGATGCTGATACCAAATGCTTCAAAAATAAAAAAAAAAATCTAGTAGAAATGGTAACGCCTCCAGAATATCAAGTATCCCCAGCTCATCAAATATTTCATGTTTCTGTATTTGGTGTGCTGGGGAGGAATTAAGCCGGCACACGTTTTTTTTTATTTAGATATCGAACAATTTTCAAAGTTGGAACTTAAGGCTGGGACTACACTTACTTGTAAGTTTTACATAAGAAACTACAGTAAGCAACTTCTGAAAAAAATTTAATAAAATAAAAATTTTCATGGTAACAGATTTTCGAGGCTCTTAACTGAAGAGTTATACACAAATATCTTAAATTTACCATTTGGAGAAGATCTTTATTTTGACACTGGCTTAGGGGCCAGTTAGCTATCATTGAAACGCATCATTGAAACACAAATCAGTGATACGTTTTATATTTTCACTGACAGGTCGATTATAGCAACCATAAAATTAGTCATCATTGAAAGCAATTTAGTTCACACGAAAAGCAATATATTGAGGTTAGAGTTGATCATTGAAAGTAAAACTGATGTATGAAAACACAATGAGAATTGAACACATTCAGTGGAACGATTGTGTTCGATTATGTCAGGAACGAAAATCAGCTGTACACTGAAATCGATTTCTGTCAGTGAAATAATAAAATTGGATTTTAAGAGAAATGTTAATAAATATAAAATATTTTTTGCATGAAAAAAATTCTAAAACTCATTATCTTTAGTTTGGTACCACTAAATCACAGTTCTGTTTATTTAATCGTCTTAAAATCACAAAAAAAAAAAATTTCACGGATGCATTTCAATGATAGCTATAACTGGCCCCTTAACAAGTAATATCTGTAAATGTGAATAGACACTCCTACTAAATGCATGATACACTACCCTACCGCCAGTTATTCTTCGGCTGTGAACACTGTTTTTTCTTATGTCAAAAAATAGCCTTGCCATGTGTCACTTTTTCACATATAAAATTTATGTGCTGCTGAGTGCAACCCGGTCGTAGGCGGCATTTGTTTTTTCAACTTTTTCTATTAAAATATTCTTTAAACTTTGAATACAATTAACAAAATAAATACCTTAAATATAGTCCGAAACTTAAGACATCAGTTTAAAAGATATTGGTAAGTCATTGTCACAGTTTTCTTGATCACAAATCATCCCTCACGTTTCGACTCTCAATCTGGGACAAAGTAAAGTTTGCATTCACTGGGCATGCACTCCAAATTGCATATTAAAATTCATCATTATACTTGTTGGTCCACTTTAAAAAGAAACTCATTTGTATATAAAAATCCATCCGTGACGCAATTCAAACATTTCATGATGTAATTGAATGCTTTTGTGAGGAAACTTCATTGTTTAACCTAAAGATAATAGCTTAACTTATCACATTATCAGTGAACTGGGGGCAAAAGTTTAAGTATATATGTATTTTCGAGTCCAATAACAAAATGTGTTTCTTGTAGATAGTGAAAAAAATGGGTGCGGAGAAAGAAAACGTTGAAAACGGAGCCACCGGCGAGGAAACACAATCCAAAAAAGCCGCCAAGAAACAGGCCAAGGAAGCATTGAAGGCTGCTAAGGTAACACAATTTCATTTTGGATCACTTTATAAAGCTTTGAATAAAATTCTTGGTGTAGAAAGCCGAACATAAAGCAGCAGCAGGAAAAGAAAACACCGATGCCAATGAGGAATCGGAGAAAGACTGTTCTGAGGGAAAATACGGATCAGCTGGTATGATCCAATCCCAGGACAAGAAGGAGGATCGTGTGTTTGTTTTTGTGCACGACCTAAAGAACCACATTGGCAAGGGCAATGTGTGGATCAGGGGACGTGTCCACACCTCGAGGAGTAAGGGAAAACAATGTTTCTTGGTTCTACGTCAGCAAAGTAGCACGGTTCAGTGTATCTTGGCGGTGAATGATCACATCTCCAAACAAATGGTCAAGTTCTCTGGAAAGTAAGTTGATTTGCTAACTGTATAACTTTCTTTTTTATTTGTTAAGCTTTCAAACAGAAACATAACCCTTCTTGAAACTGAGTTTCCAAACAAAGTTCCAAGAACAGAAAGGACGGATAATTTTCTTTGGAAGGAGAGTTGGCAGTTGCTTTTTGATAGCCCTTATCAGACTTTTATTACTTCACTTTCATTGACACTAAGAATCTGCATACTTCAAGGCATAACCTTTTATTTGCCTACAGCTTAGAGTACCGCTGTGCTTCAGACAAGAAGTCTCTTAAACCAGTCCTATTTTGGCATATTTTTCACACTAAGTTTCGCTGATCACTCCCCAACCATTGTAGTCCTTGATTCCTGCTCCTTCTGGCTAAAACTGGTACAACACGGAGATCTCGTCGTTCAACCTTTATCGCCACACGTAGAGAACCAAAGATCAGTCGAAAGATTTTCGCTCGAAGCGTCTTATAAAAGCAGTTCCCCATTTGATCTTGATAAAGTCTACGTCTCTGCACCTAGAGACCGGACTGGCATAGTCAGTGTTTCAGGAGGTGTGGGCTTTATTACTCAATTGTATTTTTTTTTAAATATTATTTTCACTTTTCGTTGAAGTGTCCTTGATGACTCACTTACTTCGGTTTACTTTTCACTCAGCTTCAGATTTCGTTCAGTCTATCGTGGACTCGAAAATCAGACGTGGCCTTGAAGAATTTTTCTCTAAAGACGGTGTCACAAGCAGTACTGAAGTTGTGCGTTGACATGTCATTTTTAGGTTCCATCCATCACACTGATTCATCCAAAATAGTTCAAGACACTTACACTTGTTTCACTGCGGCCATATTTTTGTGATGATGGTGATTTCTACTTATCTGCTCGTCTCCTTTTTCGTATCCTTTGTACTGACTGCGAATTTATCGAATCACAATCCCATGTCCTCAATCCCGACTCGTGTTTCGAACACTGTGCTCTTCTTTTCTCTTCTGCTTGTGAAGTTCTTCAGAAGTTCAAGTTTTCCATTTTAATTTTCAACATGCACCTCGGGATGCATCTTCGAACCAGGAGGGACGAACTCTATGTACATTCATTCTTTGCATTCTTGCAAATGATCGACCCTTGATGCTAGAAGTAAGAGAAAGCAAGTGGCCACTTTTCGACGCTAAACCCTAACATTTCCACGTTGGCGCATCTCGAGAGGAAGTTGCACCAAACAATCGTTACCGCATTTCTGAGTCAGAAGTCATGGTTTTCTTAATAACTAGTCTCAGTTCTCAGCTGCGTCGATGTTATAAAATGGCATCGTTCAGGTTCTTTTAATAACGTCACGTTGATTTCTTTAGCCAGGATATTTAGAAGATGCTGCTGTGATCTTTTGGAAGAATATTATTGATGAAACTATTTTCTTAACCTTGTTTGGCGTGGAAGGTTTTCCTTCAAATTTCGCTCTAATTTTGGGAAAGCAGCGAGTGTTCTCCAAAACCATCAATTGAGCAAAAATTGATCTTAGCTCGTGCTCCGGAAAAATCTTCTCTGCTCACACCCACTCTTGTAGGGTTCGATATTGAATTTCTTAGGTCTTTCCGAGGATCGGAACGTTGGAACAGGCAACTTTTTTTTTTTTTTGTATTGAATATTGTGGATGTCGTCCAGCTTGACTGCACTAGGCTGCTCATGTTTACTCACTTTGCGCTCTTCTGTGGAGGAAGTCTCGACCTGACTCATGCTGAAACATCTGTCTGCGTGTAACTTCCCTCCGTTTCGCCAATATAGAGCTGGTTAGATCCTCTTGTAGATTTGACGTAGCGTTGTCGAGGGCTTGTTCACATCGCTACAAATGGTCTTTTCGCTTTCTCTCGAGCTCAAGAAATTCGCGTCTATCATAGGCACTCATATGATGCCGTTCCAGATTGAATATTCGACTCGTTCTTGTTGACCTTCTAAGAGCTTTGTTGGGTATTTGCGATCGTAGCTTGGCAACGACCATTTACTTGATCTAGTCAATGGTGGCTCCTTCAGTATATGGGTATGCTTAAAGATACCTCGTTTAATTTGCAACCTCACCTTCTTTACATTTAGCAAGGACATTCTAAAAATCTCTCACTATTTCAGCATCCACAAGGAGAGTATCATTGATGTAGCTGCCAAGGTAGTGTCGGTTCCGAATAAAATCGAATCCTGCACCGAACAAGATCTGGAACTGCAACTTCTGGAAATCTTCGTGGTTTCCCAAGCGAAAGCACAACTGCCATTGCAAATCGAAGATGCCTCTCGGCCAGAAAAGAGTGATGTAAGTTCAAACTTTTAAAGTTTTTAACCGAAAGATTTTCACTTTGTTATTGTATGACCAGGATCCTGAAAGTCTTAATATCCGAGTTAACCAAGACACAAGGTTGGACAACCGTGTGTTGGACTTGAGGACGCCCGCAAATCAGGCCATTTTCCGTTTGGAAGCAGGAGTGTGTAAGCTATTCCGTGACATTTTGACAGATAAAGGATTTGTGGAAATCCACACACCCAAAATTATTTCGGCAGCCAGTGAAGGTGGCGCCAATGTGTTCACTGTGAGTTACTTCAAAGGTAAGTTCCAAATACTTTTCTGTGTCTGGCTTTGATGATTTATTATTCAAACTTTTTTTCAGACTCAGCATACTTGGCACAATCCCCACAGCTTTACAAGCAAATGGCCATTGCCGCTGATTTCGACAAAGTGTTCACTGTTGGTGCTGTATTCCGTGCCGAGGACTCCAACACTCATCGCCATTTGACTGAATTCGTAGGCTTGGATCTCGAGATGGCCTTCAAGTATCACTACCATGAAGTGTTGCAAACCATCGGTGATACCTTCACAGCGATCTTCAAAGGACTTCGTGACAATTATCAACGCGAAATCCAGGCAGTCGGTCAGCAGTTTAAAGTTGAACCATTTAAGTTTTTGGAGCCTCCACTCGTCCTGCAATTCTCCGAAGGTGTTGCAATGCTTCGAGAAGCTGGTAATAGAAAATTCTTAGAGTTTATGGAAAACCACTTTTTAATTTAAAATGTATTCAGGCATCGAAACGGGTGATGAGGAGGATCTTTCAACACCGAACGAGAAACTGCTTGGACGCCTGGTTAAGGCCAAATACGATACTGATTTCTATATTTTGGACAAGTTCCCGCTGGTGATTCGTCCCTTCTACACAATGCCAGATCCCAGTGACCCAAAATACTCCAACTCGTATGACATGTTCATGCGAGGCGAAGAGATCCTATCCGGAGCTCAGCGTATTCACGATCCTGATTTCCTGACTGAAAGGGCTAAGCATCATGGAATTGGTAAAAAATTATTCATCAAAAGGAACTTGTGAGGACATTTTTATTTATTTTTATTTTTTAGATACTTCAAAAATTGCCGCCTACATCGAGTCGTTCCGTTTCGGTTGTCCACCGCACGCTGGAGGTGGTATTGGCATGGAACGTGTTGTCATGTTGTATCTAGGACTCGACAACATTCGCAAGACTTCGATGTTCCCACGTGACCCCAAGAGAATAACGCCTTAAATTGATTGCACATTTTAAAAGACTCGAGCATTTCTACAAAATAAATTCTCAAAGAGATAAAAAGTAGAAATTTTAAAAAAACTAAAAGGATACATATTTTTTTAAAACCAAAACAAAAAATATTAATCAAACGCCCTTGTTCTTTTGGTTGTGTTTTTTTTTTTATTTTATTTTTTTAATATAAAATCTTCGATTTACTTAATCATAGTTGTATTGTCAACTGTAAATGATATCATATTTTATTAAAGTCGTCATTTTTTCATGTATTTTATGCGTTTGTATCAAAAAAAAAATGTTCAAAAGCTTCTGGACTTGAAACATTTATTGAATATCCTTAAGAATGTTCGCCAACTTTTCCAAGTGTCAACCTCTATAGCCATCCACACTAATGCGCAATCTATAACAGTACTTCAACCCTAGAAGATAACGATAAGTGTTATGTTCGGCTTGGGATGAGATATTATTTTCCCAAAAGCTTCAGTCCGGGGTGGGTTTTTGCTCTGTGTCTCACCAAACTATACAAAAAAAATATGTGCTCATACAAAAAAAGTTGGAAAATGGATAGGTACAAATCTAACTAACTTGGATCTTTAAGAATAAGTCTGAAACCGAGATGTTGTTAGGTTTCACATTCCCCCCCCCCCCCCCCTCCCCAACGATATGCACATTCGAAAAAAATTATTGAATGGCCCAAATAAAAAAACTTGAAACTCTTTCTTTCGGTGTAGACCCTACTTTACAAAATTTTATTCAAAATTCATATTTTTAATTTAAATTCAATTTAGAGATAATTTTCATTTTAGAATTTAGGATTTAAAGATAATCAAAGAAAGTGTTATTATTTTTCAAAATAGAATAAAGAGAAGAAAATATAAACGAAAAGAATGCCATCATAATAGAAGGATGTGGTAGGTTTAAAAATCCCCAAAGCATTTACCAAAACTTCGACAATCGTAAAACTTTTTTGTTCGGTACCTATATTCTTAGCGCAAAAACAACAAATCTTCCTATAGCTAATAGGCCTATTATTAAGAAAATGCCTGGAAGACCATACGAATTCCTACCTATAGGTATTTAAAAACCTTATTTTTTTTACTAGGACGAAATATAGCTTCCTTTTCGTTTTTACAAAATAAAATCGAGACAAATTAACGAATTTAGAAAAATTTAGAATTTAGATAAAAAAATCTTACTCCGGATAATTTAGAAAACTTGGATAAAAGGTTATTAAAATGATAGCAAAATGTAATAGCAATAACAAAAAAAAATGTGTTGAATTATCGAATTGTTCTATGTATATGTATGTATGTTTATCAAAATGTGCCTGTTCACGAAATCCTCATCTGCATTTTCCTGTTGAAAATCCGGCCTAGATGGATATATGTACCCGGTGTTTTGTACGTACATTGAACGTAGATAAAGGTTTAATATCCAGATCAATTCCAGGAATCGGGTAGACTCTGGGTTTCGGAACTACAGTTCTAGATTCTTCGGCAATTTAGGCTCAGGTATTAAAAGCGGAGTTTTTTTTTTCTTCTCCGCTTTATAATTTTTAATATGTTTGAAATTTCAAACCGTTGAACAATTAATGGGTGTAAATATGTATGTATGCACATAAAAAAATTAACAACTGTTAAAGTCCCTTTTTTTTGTTTCAATAACCCGCGTTTTACGTTCTGATAGCAGCGAAATATGTACGTGATGCTTGCACTTAGAAAATTCTTAACCAACTGTCCAGTGTCCAACTCGAATTTTAATTTTACCGCTGTAACATCAGTCCAGTAAATGTTACCTCTCGCTTTGACTAATATTCAACACGCGATTTAACCGTAAGCTTAACTTTAATTTTCTTTTGTCCCTAAATTCGTAGGTATGCAGGTATGTATTCTATGCATTCTTGCAGAAGTTTATTTTTTTTCACATATGTAATGACAAGAGAATAGGAGAATACGTTGCTTGCCATAGCAAAGGGTAGTGATGCGCGTTGTTATTATTTAAGGTGTTGATACAGGGGATATCAAAAATAGCACATTACATAGGGATGAAAGCATTAACTCGAAGTTAACAAAACCGCAGATCCCACCAAAGATATTTCTTCATACAGCGTGTGTGCTTATTCGATATCATACATTTATGGACATGCTCAAAAAAATAAAGGGCACGACTGGGTAGCACGAAATGGCTCCAATGTGCGACAGTGGCCTTGAGGCTTGAGATTTTGAAAATTGGATGAATCTTGGATAAATTCCAATTTATGAGAGTAAAATTATCATCACAATCTGTGAAGCCTTTTTTGTTTTTGAAATACACTTTTCAAAAAATTTTCAACTGCCCCAATTCATAGGTATTCAACATAATAAACATATACCTACATACGAAGTATTATTTTTGAAAAAAAATTAATAAGCTGTTTTCAAAACATTAAATTCAAAAAAATGCTTTTAAAAATACAAAAAAAAATATATATGTACATGAACAATGTTGATATGCAGCATTATTTGAGCTATCTAAACCTATGCATGTGTAAGATTCCGAAAGAATCGGTTCAGTCGTTTTCGAGATAGTCGAAAGCAAGAAAATCGGTCCTATGAAAAATACTGTTCTTAACCATTGTTGGTAATTTTTTTCCAGCCACATGATTAGTCGTAGCTTTAAAGCTATATTGAATTTGTTAAATGAAAGTCGTTAGATCCGTTTTCGAAAACATAAGCTTTAACATAACGGTTAAATGGCAGGTATACCGTTATTTTTGAGCTAAGAAAAACATTTCAGATTCCCCTCCATACAATACCTAAAATATTACCTCTGTTCGCGTACCCAAATGAAACAGTTTGCATTCGATTTCATACGTTTACATTAACACAAAAAGCGTTCGCGTACTGAGAGATGAACGAAAGATGAACGAAAGAAAATAACAGCTGTTTTATTCTTTCGTTCATTTATTCGCAAGTTTTTACCCACTGAAATTTCATCTGGTAAAAACTTGAACTCTGTCAAAATCGAATGACGTAAACATTTGTTGTTGCAGATGACCCTTACCGCGAAGAGCTAACCAATCAAAAAATTCTAATTTGACGTTTTTCAAGTTTTTACACAAAAAGTGTTCGTGTACTTTTCGGTAAGTGAGAGAGATTTTTCTCTCATTTGAGAAATTTTGACAGTTTTCATTTTTTGGCACAAAAAGTACGCGAACAGACATATTATAATCCAAGTTTAAAGGAATTCGACCATTGTATACATTATAATAAACTATAGTACTGACACTTGAGGTGCGCCATCTATCGACGAAAAACTAAGCTTTTGATTTTCGAGGTTTTTGTCTAGATTACCATGGGAAGCAACAACAAAAACTAAAATATGGTGGAACTCTAAAAAAATTGTTGTTTTGTGTTATTGTTATCTAAAACAGCCTTTTTTCTTCGTAGAATGCATAACTTGACTTATAGTAGGGGAAGTGAGGGTAAAACTGCACATAGGGGCAAAACCGCCCATAAGTTCACCATACAAATCAGAGCTGGAAGCTTTGAATTACCGCAGTGCCACCTGGATGGGTAATTAAAACAGCCTTAGTTCCTCGTTACAATATCAGCTATCCGCTACTTAAAATCCAGTCAAAATTTGTCCAGCCGTTTCCGAGATTAGACGGAAACAAGAAATTTAGACAAAAAATTTAAAAATTGCTGTTTTGTTATAAATACCGTATATACTTTCTACTTTCATATGCATTTAGTAAAAAGCTGATATTTTGAAATTACAGACACTTCATTTTTATATATGTGTATGTGTATAGATATTGCTTTAATGAATAACTGACTTGCAAAATATTAGAGACTTTATTTTTCTTTTAAAAAAAATGGTTTTGATTGTTTTTAAAGCGTGCAAACATTAAATATGCGATTTTGCCCCAACTTATCCTCTCCCTAATCACAAGTAAAATTTGCTCTAGAGTAAGGGCCAATCTCAAATTAATTTCCAAGGATTTAAACGTATACTTATAATTGAATTGCCAGCAGTTAACGCCAGTCATTTCAGAAGTCGCCCCTAAATACTTAATTTGTCAAGCTTCTTCGGTGTCTTCCGAAAGAGTTGCTTCAGCCTTGAATCTTACAGAAGCCGACAATAGAAACCGTTTGACAGGCGAGCACATCAAACAAAGGATGCTCCTAAATCGTATATAGTACAAAATACTATTTTCTTTGTTTCTATGTTCTTTCTTACGAGTTTTGAATGGTTTGGGAATTCGTATGAATAATCATGCGAAAACTGACGATATATCGAAATATCGATATTTTTCGCTTGATAATTTCGATACTGTTTAAAAATATCGATACGCGGTAAATATCGATATATTTTTTTCACTTGCCCATCCTTAGTTTTAACTGCTGGAACCATAGACATATATTATATATGGACTGCTAGTCGAATTTAGTTTCCATACAAATGCTACTCAAAATCGATACCTTCGTATCGCGCCACTCAATTACAGAGGCGAATAGGAATACTAATATCCATCATATTTTTCATGATGCCGATGTCATTTTCAATGCAAAAATGTCAATCACTAGGTACTGTATAGTATGTCTATTGTCTATGGCAAAAATCAATTTATTTATTTTATTTTATTTATATTTAAATTTATATTTCTCATTATGTTCAAGTATATTCTCCGCTGTAATTGAGTGGCGCTGTGAGTTATGTTGGAACCAACGTGAAGTTGGCAACTAGCAGTCCATATAATAATACGTCTATGGCTGGAACACAATGGAGCCGGAGCCGGATCCGCAAACGCATCCGTATTGCATATCAAAATATTGAATACACACGAATTCAATGTTGTGAACACAACGAGACTGCGACTTGCTACTGTTGGAGGAGGATTGTTACTAGCCGTTCGTAATAATTTGTTTTGTAGTCTCGTCGACGATTTTTTGGGCTCCAACCTCGAAATAATATGTGTGAAAATATCAACCCCGTCTGGTCATTTATATGTAGTTGTTTGTTATATCCCGCCTTCTTCTACAAGTGATGTCTACAATAAACTTATCGATTGCTTGGAATCTATAAATGACAAAATTGAACCTTCAGGTGAACTTTTTGTTATTGGTGACTTTAATTTGCCAAATCTTGAATGGACTAAATCATCGGAACATGAATCTTATCATGCTGTTAATGCGTTGAGCAATAACGAAGTTCTTTTTATCGATGGAATGACTTCATTTGGTCTTAATCAATTAAGCAATGTCAAAAACCAATTTGGTAAAATTTTAGACCTTGTATACTTTTCTGACCTTAATAATTCTGATGGAACTGTGATACTTTCGGATGCAAAACTCATTGAGGAAGATCGGCATCATCCTGCATTATCTATCTCATTAAACCTAAATATTATTAATGTAACTTATCATTGTAAGAATATGCATGAATTCAATTTTAAAAAATTTAATTTCTCAGAACTCTATTGTTTATTACAAGATATTAACTGGAATAGTTTATTTTTTAATGTCAGTTTTGATGAAATGGTCTTTCGTTTTTATAAAATTTTATTTGATTGTTTCTTAGAAACCATTCCGTTACGAAAAATAAGACCTTTAAATAACACTCCACCGTGGTTTGATCGACATATTAAAACTCTTAAAAATAAAAGAAACAAGGCTTGGGTGAAGTTGAATCGATTCTGGAGCGTCGAGGCTCAAAATGATTACATTAAACTAAGAGATGAGTTTATTAATTACTATAATTTTCTTTATTCGGACTTTATCTCTAAAACTGAAGATGATCTTAAATCTAACCCCAGAAACTTCTGGAAATATGAAAATCTGATGGTTACCCAAATAATATGTGTTATCAAAATTCAGAGAGTCACAACCCAGAGGACATAGCAAATATGTTTGCCGAATATTTTCAGTGTGCTTTTGAAGTATCTACTTGCGATACAAATAATATTCCCGCTGTTGATGAGTTTTTACATCTTAATTCGATTAACTTTACTATAACTGAGGAAACTATCTTAGAGTATATTAAAAAATTAGATAATTGCTTAAGTCCTGGTCCTGATGGTTTTCCTGCTTTTATGTTAAAAAAATGTGCAATATATATGTCATATCCGTTATTTTTACTTTTTAATCAGTCTATAAATAGCTGTAAGTTTCCGACCCTTTGGAAAAACGCATTCCTTATTCTTACTCATAAGAAAGGTAAAAAAAATTTGATTTTAAATTATAGACCAATTGCTAAACTATCTGCTATACCCAAAATGTTTGAATCTATTATTTGTGATATCTTGTCTTTTCACTGTTCCTCCGTTTTATGTGACAACCAACATGGCTTTGTTAAAAAGAGATCCACTATAACCAATTTGTTACAGTTTACTACATTTTGTATTGACGCGTTTGAAAAAAAAACAACAAGTTGACTGTATTTTTACTGACTTCAGCAAAGCATTTGACAAGCTAAGCCACCATATTCTTTAAAGGAAACTGCAATATTTGGGTCTTAACGATAGATTTGTTTTGTGGATATCTTCATATCTAAAAGATAGGTTATATAGTGTTGTTTTTAAAAGTGAACGTTCTAAATGTTTTACTGTTAACTCCGGTGTACCTCAGGGTAGCCACCTTGGCCCGTTATTATTTGTACTATTTATTAACGATCTTCCGTCCGTCCTAGTAAATTCTTTGTCTCTTATATATGCCGATGATGTAAAAATTTTTCGTACAATCAACTCTGTAGAAGACTGTGATCTCTTACAAAAAGACCTTCAAAGTTTCTGGGAATGGTGCAATATTAATGGTTTAGCAAGAAAAATGTGATTGTCTATAATTATGCGATTGATTTGTCACCTCTTAGTAACCTGTCTTGCTTTACTGACCTTGGGGTAGTGTTGGACTCAAAATTAACTTTTATTGACCATTTTGACTACATTATATTAAAAAAGCTAACATGACTCTTGGTTTTATTAAAAGATTTGCTCGAGAATTTCGTGATCCCTATGTTCTAAAAACTCTTTATGTCTCATTCGTAAGATCCATCTTATAGCGAGTTTCATTCATATTTGGAAGAACTGTTCTCAAAATCGAGAATTGCCCTTTTGAATGAAACTTGTTTTGGGTATCCATGTCAATTTGAATTTGACTTTTTGTCATTTTATTTTTGCCTTTTGTCATTGGAAAATAAAATCATTAGATAATTAATTGGATAATTAAAGTACATATTAAGTTCTTCGTTCATTATTTGTTTATTTTTCTTATATTTATTACATACTGGCACAATTTCACAACAAACAACAAAAAATAACAAACTATTTCTCATCTGACGTTTGACATAAAAGTTTTCAGAACGATTCTCCCAACCCATGAGAGATGCATTCCTTCGTGTTGAGAATCGATCTAGAATTGCACTTTTTGAATGAATGAAACTCTCAAAAGTGAAAAAGGTGAAAACTTTTGACAGAAAGTGCAATTCTTTTCATGAATGAAACTCGCTATTAGAGTATGGTTGTGTTGTCTGGGCGCCATATTATGCGGTTCATATAAATAGATTGGAGTCCGTTCAAAGAAGATGTATGAGATTTTGTTTAAGATTTCTACCATGGTCGAATAGAATTATCTTGCCACCTTACGCTCAACGTATTCAACTAATAAATCTTCCATCTCTAACGAGTCACAGAGCGTATCTACAATTTTGTTTTATTGTTGGGATAATCAATGGATCCATTTCAACTCCATTGATACTTTGTAGATTAAATTTCATAGCTAGTCAGTATAATTTGAGAAGGCAGTTGCCAATTGCCAACATTTATAGTAGATCAAACTACGGTGCTAATAGTCCTTTAAATCTCTTAATTAATATTTACAATAAAAATTCAAATTTAATTAATTCCAGCAATGACAATGTAAAATCACTCAACTTAAGAACAATATTTTTTGTTCAAAATAATCCATAATGTACATTAGATATAAGTTTTTATTTATTTTTTTTTTTTTGTTATAATTAAAAAAAATGTATGTACCGTTAGTATTTAACGAAATGAAATAAATGAAATAAACGGATCCGCAAACGCAGCCGCAAACGCAGCCGCAAACGGCGACGGACGAGTTGGCCAACTTTTAATAAATACGTGCGTATTTTTGACATTCCATACAAAAAAAAAGAGCAACGTGCTAATAAAATCCTTTTAGAAATTAGGTCGGATAAGTACAAATTTATAGAAAAGACTATACATGATGCGACATATGTTTTATCATATATGATATGCATATGTATGTATGTTTTTCAGTGGATATTGTAAAAAAAAATGTGGAGTACGTACGACTCCATTGTGGTCACTCTTAATTAGGTACGTACGGCGCGCGTGCGATACGGTTGCGGCTGCGTTTTTCTATTGTGTTCCAGCAGTAAATCGAATCATAAAGTACAAAATTTTCCATTCGAAATTTTTTTCGGTTTGATTTTTCTGATTGCTATAACTGGCCCCTTACAAAAAGAGGTTTTTTTTTATAGTCGAGGAACTTTAGACATTTAGCTCGAACTCCGGGAAAGTTCCACCGATTTTCATAATTTTTTTTTAATCGCTTCGAAATCGAATTTGAAACAAAGTTTACCATCTGAGAACACTTGCTTTTTTTTGAAATTTTTTTTTCAAATTTTTTTTATTGTATTTATTTTTTAACAGTAAATTCACGTAATTGGTGTTTTTGAGGATACTGGATGTAATATTGCTGAGAAAAATGAAGAATATGCAGTTACTTATACTATATTTTCATCAAAAGTCTTTTTATTTCGAAACTTATGAGTTGATATCGTCAAGATCGTCGGCTCTAATGACCGGCGCTGCAGCTCAAACCGTTGCATACACCACACACTCCGGTGCAGTGTACCTAATCCACTCTTTCTACAACCATACGCTGGCCCACATCCTTTCTGGCAGTTGCAGAAAATAGTTTTCAGGATGTTTTCTGGGGCCGGTTGCTGCTGCATATAGTCACAGGCTTAAAAAATTGATTATGATATCTATATGTAGGTACTGTATTTTCTATTATTCAACACATTATTTTTACTACTTTCTAGCACTCTTACAAGTAACGTGGATGGCTTTGGGAATGCGAGTGGCTCCGTCGCACAGTGATTCGGTTTATATGGAAGGACGGACAAAAATCAGTTAAATCTGAACTATTAAACGGATTTTAATAAAGTTTGGTACAAATATTGAAATTGGTCTTATGATGGTTATTGGTGAAAATTTGGTTCAAAAAAAAGTATAAGAAAAAAAGTTATTGACATTTTTCTAAAATTTTTGGGTTTGACTTATGGGTGAGCGGAAAAAAAATCTGTTAAATCTGAATAATTTAATGAATTTTAATGAAATTTGGCACATATATATCGAAATTGGTCTTATGCATAATTGTTGAAAATTTTTTTTAGAAAAAATGAAAAAAAAAGTAATTTAAATTTTTTTTTAATTTGAGGGCTTTGATGTACGTATGTACTAGCTATAAAATAAAAGTTTTTGGTAAGTAAAATCTGAACTTACCAATTACTTGACCTTTTGTTTTTACAGGATTAACAGTAAATTGTATAGGCTTTAAGAAAATCTCATAGCCAACATGGAGCGAAGTGGAGCATATTCTTTATAGACCAACAAGTACCAAAAAGGGCTTGTTCTAAAGGTAGGTTCACTCAAGAGCCTTGTTTTGTTTATTGGTAAACAAATTGAATAAACCGTTAATGCACTATTAAAGCTAACAAAATAATTGATAAGACTAAATTTTTTTTTAAATCAAAAGTTCTGTATGCGAAAAAACATACATATCAAAACTGCAAGCTAAAACCTTTAAATTACAAGAATCTTCGAAAAAGCTACTTTATCATAATGGTACTCCGGACCTGAATGCTAAAACTAACAAAAAAATCATATTCATTAATTAAATATAATGTAAATTCGCGGTTCTGCACAAATTATGTTATTTGTGGGGTTTTTTCCACCTTGGAACCACTGTGCGTCTGGTAGCCGATAACAGCTGGCCCGCTCGACCCTCTCCCCCTGAAAACGCTCCCAGGGTCGTATACCTTAGTGGAAATGTAATTTCTCCGTAATATTGACCTATAGTTGAGGGCCTACACTTGTTTTTAAAATAAATTCACCATAACACGCTTATCTGAATAGGTACCTCAAATACACTTTTAATGAGAATTAACAATTAATCGGTTTTTTACATAAATTTAAAAAAAAGCAAGTGATCTCATGTGGTAAACTTTGTTTTAAATTCGATTTCGAAGCGATTAAAAAAAAAACATGAAAATCGGTGGAACTTTCCCGGAGTTCGAGCTTTTGCCGTTTTTTCGTCTAAAGTTCCTCGAATAATAGTAACCTACTATCACTTTGGAGTTTTTGTATTGCCTTTTTATGCCATTTAAGAGCGCTGCTGAAGTGCTCCCTTCCATCACTTCCATACAGGGTTGCGAGTTTAAGAATTAAATGACTTATGAATTGAAAAGAATTGAATTCATAAGCTATTACATAAGTGACTTATGAATTAAAAAACATGCAAAGCATTAGCTTGTTAGTGACTTATAAATTAAAAAACATTTATTTTTAAGTTAGTAGGTGACTTATGAATTAAAAAACATTAAATTCATAAGGCAAAGTGACTTGTGAATTAAAAAAAAATGAATCCAGAAGCTGGTTTGTGATTTATGAATTAAAAAAAAATAATTCAGAATCTATAGTTGGTGACTTATGAATTGAACAAAATTAAATTCATCAGTATTATCAGTTATCGTTTATGTACATATATATAATCGGGTTAAATGAAAAGCCTTATTTATAAAATATTTTTGTAGAGCTTGATATAATTAAGATCATGGCAACAAATGAAGATTCCGTGGGTATTGAATTTTTTCGCGCAGTAAGCATACGGGAAGAAAGTTCTGCAACCTCAAGCCAAAAGAAATTTTTTAATGGGGCTAGTGCTAGTGTCATGTGGCAGTATAGTACCTAGTAACCGATATTTTAAGTCCAGAAGAAAGAAATTTTTACAAGCTATTTGGATGGACGTTTTTTTACGGTTTACAACAAGGAGTCTGTCTCAAAAAATAAAATAGTCGCAAAGTGCAATAATTGCTCAATGGCTTTATCTGGCAATGTCAATGTGTCATCTAATTTGTTGCGTCACTTAAAGGTTGGTTTTAAGGCTTTCGGGTCACATTTGCAAAAGAATGCGTTGATACAGCCTTGCCTTCTTCTGCCCCAGTGGAAAGGTTTTTTTCCTACGTAACGATGCTCGATTTGCCAAGGAACAATAAGATAAATGAAAAAAAATTTGCAATATGGGTTATTTGTAAGGCAAATTCCCAGAACAAATACAAATAAATGTTTATTTATTTTGTTTTTAATTTTTTTGAAATAATTTTTGTTTGTTATCACATCTGTAGGTAGGTACATATGTACATGTATTGATTTTTATTGTTACACTAGCCTTACCCGGAGTACGTTGTTACGCCCAAGAAAGGATGAATTAAGTAGGTACCTACTTTATTCGCGATTGAAAAAACTGAATTTATTTGATCAATGGCAATGAAAATGTTTATTGTAAATAATTTATATATATGTATGTACCTACATATGTATACAATATTCTTGGTTTTTGCATTTGGTGCAAAAATGAACAATTTTTTCGGCGTTCCAACTCTGGAGTAAGCAACATATACATAGCTGGCCATTGGAAAAACATGGATTGTCAATATATTCAATCCCGCAACAGCAAGCGATTATATTATATATTATATTATAATCGCAAAATCTAGGCGAACAGGAAATTGTAATCGCTTGAAATTGAACGGTATACATAGATCGGTGGGTATCATCGCGGAGTTCAGGGAATCAGCACATCTTCTCCTTTGCTTTCACCGCTATTGATTGTTGCTTCAATAACATTTGGCATTAATTTCTCAACGGAAAGTCTAGGATGGAATCGGCAAACGTGATTTGTGATAAGTGATAGTCACAATCAACAAATTTCATCTGGCTAAAGTGATTGTCACATGTGACAATCAATTTTTTGTGACTTTTTTTTGTGACAGCTATTTAGGTCACATCACTTATCACAAATCACCTTAGCCGATTCCACCCCTGGTTATACGTTGCATAGCTTTGGTGGAACCAAATTTCGAAGAAGCATGATTGGTGAACCTACTTTTAAAGATAGTATATGTGGTGGCATTCCAGACGGCTCTATATACCTACATATACGGTGCGTACATACGTGTGTAAAGTTCAACCAACACTATTGCTTCATTGTTCATAAAAAATCATGCAAATATTGCGAACTTCTTCATGTTTATGATCTTCTTTTCCTTTCGTTTTTCTTCTTATTATTTCATTTACTCCTTTTATGTTTCAAAAAGTGCTTTGACAGCTAAATCGTTCCAGAAGTGTAAGTTTTGAATGGCTTGGATGGCTCATTTAGTCAGTGGAGGCAATTTGATTTTACCATTTGAACAACACATGCCGATGCCAGGCGACTCTTTATGAAACTACAAAGCACGGCAATACAAACAGACTCTATCACTGTTTTCACTGTTCACTATCTGCAACTAAATAGAATATTTGTATGTCCTATTATACGTATTACGTACACCATTTATGACAGTGAATGTCACCAAAAATATTTACCATGCAAATGTGTTTTTCTTCTCAACATGAATTATTGATTATCAATTTTTGTTTTTTGAAATATAAATAACGACAACGCAAAGTCAATTTTATTTAATCGATCAATCATCACAGTATGTTTGTTCATAAAAAATCATGCAAATATTGCGAATTTTTTTTATGTTTATGAACTTCTTTTCCTTTTGAATTTTCTTCTTATTATTTCAAATACTCCTCTTTATGTATACAAAAATTGAAAAAAAGGCTTTCTTACATGAACGTAAAATTCCACGCGATGATAAAGTCCGCGCCATCTATCGGCAGTGGATCGGACCGCTCTATAAACCTTCCTTATGACTTGTTGAATAAATTGCTTTCTGCACTCAAGGGGGTTATGTGCATAGTTTTCGAGACTATAGCGTAAACAGTAGTTCATAATTCACTAACTACCTTCTACCTAATGATTTACATGTTTTTAATTCATTAGTCACTGACTAGCTGTGGTGAATTACTGCCAAGAGTTAAGATAAGAAATGACTTGAGCTTTTGCAACTCTGCTTCCATATTCACAAATAATCTGAAATGAGTTAAACTTAAAGTCTTGCTTTGCCGCTCCGCGGCTAACACACCAAACCTTGACGGTTGTCGCCAAAGCGGGACATTTCCTATGAGCAGTATATGTGTTTGTGTGCTGTGAAAATTGTTAAGTGCCTGTTAACTTCAGAATCATATTCGTCGCACACTGATGGTTTTATAGTATTAGTGGATATAGTATTTTCATGCACGCAGCCAATAACTGTTATATTGTATTTCCTTTTTCATAAAAAGAACACTGTGGCGGGATTTTTTAAAGTTAACGAACGATGCACAAGGAGCATAAGCAGTATAAACACGAAACTATAGTTGTGTTAAAAAAAATCGATGTTGATACGAATTCGATACTCTAAAATAAGTATCGAATATTGATATATCGCGATTGAAAATATCGACGATAAATAGATATCGAATTTTGTTGGGAAAATTATCGATATTTTTTTATATCGATATTTTTTGCCCATGCCTTAAATTACAATAATGCTACATCATGATGGCAACCAACTCAAAGAATTCATTTTGCAAACAATAATTTAAATTGAACTACTTTTTATTTATTATTCTGTTATTTTAATTTTAATTATAACAGAGAAACTTAAAAAAACGTTTTTAATAAAAAGTATTACTTCAATTGAAATTGTTATTAGCAAAAAAAAATTGTCTGAGTTGGCTGCCATGAGCTCCACGACAATAAACAGGTGGTCTTATGCCGGTCAGTGGCATTCACGACAGCGAAGTGGAAAGCTGAAAAAAAAAACTTTTACTACAAAACTTGGTGAGGCTTCTGCTGGTATTCTCCGCAGCGTACCTTCGGTTGAGATCACTATTTCCGGTACTCTATTTGCAATAGAATGTTCTACCAATGGCTGGGAGGTCGAATCTGATTTTTTATGCAAGTTTCACTTGCACTCCTACTTATCGAATTTCACTGAATTGTGAATTATAAAGTCAAAAGTTAAAAATACTTTCAAATGTGAAAAAACTTTTTGAGTGATGAATTTATTTGACTGCTCAGATACTCGGAATCGGAAGTGGACGGTGGTCAAAATCAGCGGTACAGGTGGAGCGGTAGTCGGAATTACCTTTACCGTTCGGTGGCGGTGATGGAATTATGTTGGGCGATCGGTGGTGGCGTTGGAACTATTGCTGTGGTAGTGGCGGTTAGTTGGATATTGCGGTCGGATGCGAAGGGGTAGGTACCTATATTAAAACTTTTGGATAAGATGTTCGCCTTCGGGTAGAAAACTGCTGCTGAGAAAAAGAAAAGTGAAACGTGAGAATTCAGTGTCTCACGTGATTTTTTAAACGAAAATTTATAAAAACATTACAATTTTGATTTTTAATATGAATACATACCTAATGAATTATCTGCGTGCAAGTTATAGAATTTAAGAAAATATTTCTCTCAGCATTTTTCACTGATTTTCTAAATACCGAAACAACAGTCCAATGGTAGGTCACCAATTCAAGAAATATGTTTCAATAAATTATTTTAAATGCAAATGTAAGCAAATTTTTAAGTTATATTTTTTAATAAATTTTTAAGTAGTTCATCGGATTATAGATACATACATAGTTAAGATAAAAAAAATTTAATTCTTTACATGGCCAAGAGTTTGTTTTTCTTGGTTTTGGACACGGGGTTTGTTTCTTACGAGTTGCAAGCAGACATGAAAACACAAACCTAATACAGTCGGACCTCGATAAGTCGAACTTCGATAACTCGAATGTCTCGATAATTCGAAGATATTATTTGGCGTCAACTTCGATAAGTGTGTGTGTTTTACTTGATAACTCGAAGTCTTGATAACTCGAATTATTTTTTTGGAAATTGATGGTTCGAGTTATCGAAGTTCGACTGTACTTAGTTTTAGATACCTAAGTAATAGCGAGTTTCATTCACGAAAAGAATTGCTCTTTCTGTCAAAAGATTTGTTCTTTTTCACTTTTGAGAGTTTCATTCATTCAAAAAGTGCAATTCTAGATCGATTCTCAACACGAAAGAATGCATCTCTGATGGGTTGGGAGAATCGATCTGAATACTTTTCTGTCAAATGTCAGATGAGAAATATTTTGTTATTTGTTGTTAAATTGTGCCAGTCTGTGATAAATTTAACAAAATTAAACAAATAATGAACGAAGAACTTAATACGTACTTTAATTATCCAATTAATTATCAATTATCTAATGATTACAAAAATGACAAAAATCAAATGACAAAAAGTCAAATTCAAATTGACATGGATAGGTACCCAAAACAAATTTCATTCAAAAGGGCAATTCTCGATTTTGAGAACGATTCTTCCAAATTTGAATGAAACTCGCTATAAATTTCAGTAAAAAAAAGGTCCTTTAAAACACGCAGTTATTTTTTATAATATAGCCTCTTCCTTCTATAAATCTTACCTTCTTAGCGTTCGTTGTTTCAAATAGAGATAGAAAAACTTTCTTTTTACAATGTAGACACCTACCTATTCCTATACCTCGCCCCTATAAAGAAAGGTATTCTTTTAACTTGACGCCATATCTCTTACAGCACGGATGCATTGAATTGTCATAAATACATTTCAAATTTCCAACAAAGAATGCCTAACGCACCTAATTGTGTCCTAATGCTGTCATATTCGCTTACTCCTGCAATGGAGTGCATTGCATTCATTCAAATGCAAGCAAGTCCTTGTTTTGAAAGAAAAAAAATCAATAACCTCCCTTCCCTATGCTGCACAAAAGCTTCCTGTATACCTGTATTGTATAAGTACTGTTAGGCTCCGCCTTCATTTAAATATATTCACCCACCCTTCCTACTTAGCAGCACAATCATACACAAAAAATTGAATAATTCATGAATGCCTTTTAAGAAAAGTGGGCGTTTCTACGCATGGAGAAGTGTTCGTCCAATGACATACCTCAAAACAGGTTCTTAAACGTCAACGCCTCATCACATTAAGTCACTAATACAATAGTGGTGGAAACTACACAAACACTCTCTCACCAATTGTTGTTTATCCATCTTCTTTTGACTAGTGGGATAGGTTACAGGCGAAAGCGAGACAAAAGTATTGCAGTGAGTTAAAATGGCATCAGCCATTTATTTACACAACGATGTTTCGACTGTTGACTCGCCAACAAACGGGAACATCGCAACTGTCAAACGATCCAACAGTCGCTATTCAACTCGAAAAGTTTAAGTTCTGTGCGCGAGACGTCTGACTCTGACAACAACGACGACGGACGGACCAAATTTAAGCAGTATTTTGATGAAAACATTCAATTTACATTCGTTTTTGGCCAAAAATATTTATAAAAAATTATGACAGCTACTTGTCACATTTAATTGATCGGCTATCATTTACATTTTACCTATTCGAGATTTCGGAATTTTCGTGTTAACCTCATTTTTGTGGTAGTGTGTGCATGGTGCGTAAAACGGACTGACACTACTAATCAAACTGTCACCGTAAGCAAATTCTTATTCGACCGCAGGAATTTCACGGGGTATTTTACAAAATCAAAAAAAAAAGAAAAATGTGTGGCACTGTCTAAACGCACATAAAAACAACAAATTGGATTAGATGAAAATGCTTAGTGTAAACATGTTTGAAATTGAAAGAATGTCATCTGAAAGTGTGCAATAAAACATCTTGTTTCGCGTGTGCTGTGCTGTGCCGATGTCTAGTTGGGCTGACTGCTGATGTGTGCAATATTTTTTTTTTATAAGTGTAATAGTTTTGCCTTTTGTCATGTAACGCGCATATTTAGTGAATACATATCGCGCCGCCATTATTAACTAATTGGATCGCTAACAATTTCTGCGCTATCTGCATTCTAGCATCGCAATAGCAATTACAGTTAATTAACAACTGTCATCGTTCGTCAAAACGTCAATACCGCGGGCGCATTTAAGATATTCACTGACAGAAGCATTAAAATTATATGAGTTATGGTTTATGGATCATAAACTGTGAATTTTTATAGCTCACAATAGATAATTTTGTGTGGTGAATTTTGTTTTGTGTGAATAAGATATTTAGTCAACGGATATCTACCTACACTTTCGGATTAAAATACACAAAAAATACGGTTGGTAAAAAAATACATTGTCTATATTCTTTATCATTTTGGTGTTTATCGCTGAATAGAAAAAGAGTCAGTTTGTTGCATCGTTAAGATTGTCTTCAAGTTTTTATCGGCCTGTGACATAACAGACGTTTATGAAGTGTCAGAATGACAAGCAGTTTATAAAAACAGAATAATTAATTTACATACCTACTTAATTGTCAAAAGACTATCAATCACGTTAAACATTTATTTCGATACAAACTACCCACTTGACGCTGTTTTCCGCAAAAAATTCAGAAAATTCCGTAAAGAATTAGAATTTGTCAATTTAAATATCTACCTCGAGACGGAATTTTTAATTGACCATTTTGTTTTAATTTGCGTATAGGTATGCATACATATGCTGAGCGAATAAAAATAGCAAATCTAAAAATAATTTTCATGAATAAAATGAATTCATCAGAGATCAATTCATTTCAAAAAGCGTAGATGTATCTATATGTACCTATTATTCGTCTTTAAACTTGACGTTCGTTGGTCAGTATAAAAAAATAAAATAGATTTGATTCAATACAAACATTTTATGGTTGTTATTCAAAGTATTTTAAAAGATATGTGTCAAGATTTATACAAGGGATTCAGACTATTCATCACAATGCCTTTAGTCAAAGACATTAAAAATGAACTCGTAGGTAAATACGCAACAACAGTTGTGGCAAATGGATATATTTTTATCGGATTGGATACATGTTAACCTAAGCAAAAGATTTATTTCAATATCTTCTATAGTTCTAGTTTAGTTTCCTTTGCCTGGAATCACTATTTTTCAAAAAGATGAATTTGAACAAATTCCTGCAGTTATGCTGTAAAGATGCTGTAAGACAGGAAGAACAAACACTTTATCCCAGAAAAAAGCTATGATTTTTGTGTTGCAATCAATGTGTTATTGAAAATTCTGAAAAAATGTTCTTTAAGCACAAAAGAACCTTTCTTGAATAGGTACTTCTAGTGAGTTAAATTCTCCCTTTCCGCTTTAAAGTATATCTTCATTTGCAAACCCTCTTTTTCTTGACTCCCTTATATAAGTATAGAAAGAAATATCTGTTAAACAAAAAAACGCTGAGTGTTTCTATCTTTAAGCTGAAATTTTCTGTAAAAATGTAAAAATCAAGTCCACTTGCAAATCCAATTTTTCCAGTGATAATTTTAGTTTCGTACTTTCAAAAAAGTTTCTGATATTATCTTTACTCTTTGGGGTAAGCGAATAATATTTAAATTAAAAGTCCGTCGGTCTATCGCTGCAATTGGATGTTTATTTGGCGTTTGTCTGAACCAAATATGAAGCGTACATATTCACAAACTTACAATCATTTTTTTTTTTAAACTTTATAAGATAGTTTATGTTAGACATATTGAAATTTGAACAGAAACGAAAATAAGATATGATATATTTCCCGAATGCCGGAACCAATTCATATCGTGGGTTGGATTTGACTTTTAAATTGATTTTTTTCAAAATATTGCAATTCCTAGATAGAAAGATAGAACAGATACCATAAAGGTTATCAGTAATTAGTGCTTCACCTTCGGATTGTAATGAATCCGTTTTACCCCCGTTTGTGTTTGCATAATTAAAGTTTAGAATGTGGTTTAAGAGTTAATCCACCAACCCTTCCAAAGTCACACAACTTCAAACAGCCACAATCATTTTGATTTTTTTTTTAAATCAAAAACGGGCCAACTATTTTGCCTGCGACTTCCAAATTCCCATAATTGTATACTTAAACCAAAGCAGATAATATGTATCTAATGTAAGACAAAAGCCTTTGAAAAAATAATTGGTGTACAAAATTCTAAAATTTGAAGTTCAAAATCGGCTAAAGCCACATTTTTGTCGTCTCATCATTGTATTTTTAGGATTAAGTATCTTAAAGAACATTTAATCAACGAAAACCCAAAGAAAAGGCATCGACTCTTATCCAACTTAATTTTGGCTTGGATTTTGACATTCGACACCCGTTTTAAGGTTGATAGGTATAGGTAATCAAATAAATTAAATCGATTTCTCCGTGATAATTTTTCTTATGAGAATTTATCCTGAATTACCTATATATAAGTCAATGTAATACCTATGTGATTTTTAAGGTGGTAATACTTGCATTTAGTTTCTTCCCTCAAATGCAGAACCGACGGAAATAACGTTTTTTACTTTTGCAAAAACCATATCCGTTGTTAACCTAAAATCAATCTTTAATTTTTCTTATCGATTTAGAGTTAAGATTTAGAATATGGACACTAAAACTCACTCCGACATGACACATTATTATTGTATACTTTAGTTAACTTATGGCTTTAAAAATAATTTTTTGAGAAACTTCTTCTATTCTTTTGCCAATACTATAACTCCACTAAGAAAAATTAAAAAAACAAATTTTCTTGGCTTACTAAGCCAGACAATATTTCGAACAAAAACATTTTTAAATCAACTTCACACATGATAATTGTCAACATTTTCTAAAAATATCTATTTTGTTTTGTTTAAATTTTACAAAAATTAACTCCATGAAGCAGTATTTTTTTCTAATATCGATCGATTACAATAAAATAAATCCAGTCCAGTAAAGTTAAACAAAATTCTTTTGGATAGGAGAGGAAATTGTATTTTTCACAAACTATCAAAAAATTACATATAGATACAATCTCGTTTTATTACTTGATGCTACCTAGCTTGAGATGAGTGCTTCTATTTTCAAATAGACCTTTCATATTGTCACCGACTTTTTAGCGGTTGTGTAAAAATTCGAGGAAACTGCTTACCTGTTTTAAAAAGTGAATTAACACCGAACATTTACTTGTTTTTATTTGACATTTCAATTAATAGGCCTGTTCAAAAACAGATCTCAACGGAGATCTAAAGAAATATCAGAACAATTTATCTGCAAATCTTTAAAGAGAATTCTATCTCCATTCAGCAATGTAATATGTCTGAACCAAACATGACCGAAGCATCCAGAAAATTGTTGTCTAATATTCTGGACAGAAAGTTTGAGAATTTCGAAAAAAAAATCGTTTTTACAAAATGGAGATCTACATTTTCTGAACGAGCCCCCATTGACAGCAACTATTGTATATAGAACCTATAGTAATATCATCACTTGGGAGTTTTTAGTATTGTTTTATTTTGCCGCTTAAGAGCGCTGCTGATGCAACAAACGTGTAAAAACAAAATTCATTTTATTTGTTTACTCCCTCCAATACTTGTTACTTTTTGAAATCGTATAATGTAGAGCTTTCGTTTCATAATTATTTTCAATGATGACAATTCTCAGCATGTTCTTTACTACCTTCCATCTCTTCCTTCTTCACCTATAATCTGAAATAATCCGCGGCTAACGACCAAAACTCCCAAGTGATAGTCAGCAACCTGTCAACTGTCAACCTCAACTGTTTCAACTCGCAAGCAACTTTATTCAAAAGGTTTGTGTCTCGGATACAAGTCATTTAACAAAACATGTCAATTATGAAATACAAACTAAAAAACGAGCTCTTTTTTTTTTGTATATTTCTTATAACGAAAACGAATAATGTCTCGTTTATATTTTGGTTTGAAATGGATAATATGAGACTTTATAAGCTACCATACTCATTAAAAAAACCTTATCCCCATATCTAGTTTTGAACTCTGTATACCTACACAAAACTTTAATATAAATACAAACAAAATTGTTGACACATAGATACCTCTTAAATGCTCCTTCCAAAACATAATTGGCTTACTTCAAAATAACGTGCATAGGTGCTACTTTAGGTGAAAGTAAAATATTTTTTATATCTTAAAAAAATACGATATATCAGAGATGGTAGGTACCAACATACTTATATCTACAGTGGTGGAAAGCTAATTATTAGAAACGAACTCTTTTCCTTCGAACTAAAGGGCTTTTTGATAAGTTCCGGCAAGTGCAATGGTATTCTAGAGATCAGTTTTTTTCGTCGATATATGGCGCACCTTAATGGGTAGTACTATAGTTTATATATACTTACAATGCCCGAAATGACTTTTTGAAAAGTTTCGGCAAGTTTCGTTCACTTTTGTTTCCGTACGTAATGTACGATTTCAGTCGTAGGTACATATATTTCTTTTTTTCAAATTTCATTATATTTATTCCCTAAAAGTAAGAAAAATGTTGAGGTTGATTTGCCTTGATGCGTAACTATGTAACGGGTTTTTCCGTGCATTGTTAGCTTGTTTATTATTATTAAAACAGACAAGATAAACAAAACAGTTTTTTTTTTGCGTTTCTAATTAGCTTTCCACCACTGTATACCTGTTAAAAAACAGAAACATTTAAAAATTTCCTATACCTATATTATTTTTTCTTTGTGCAAACCAAATACCAATAGGTAGGTACGTTCAAAATTGGGTCGGGGTCGAAAATCTGGGTGCATAAAAATTCTGTTTTCAAAATTCTGCTTTACAAAATTCTGCTTTTCAAAATACTGCGACGGTATTCATCAAAACTTCTTGTTGGCAACACTTCAACATTCAACGGGAATTAATGAGATAATTCGTAATATAGATCTCTCTCTGTTTTTAATAAATTATAAAAAAATTATTTGAAGTTTTTGTTTCTTAGTATAAATTAACAGAATTTTTGAAAAACTGAATTTTGAAAAGCAGAGTTTTGTTTTCCAGAATAAAAAAACAGAATTTTGAAAAACAGATTAAAACAAATAACACAAAAAAAAACCAGAATTATAAGAAACAGAATTTTGAACGGATCCCTTCAAAATTAACATGTTGTGTAGTTCCACCGTTCCGTCAGTGTAAAATTTTTTACCTTTAAAAGAAAAAACGACAGGTAGATTATGCTTATAAAACAAGTATCAATTAATTTGATTTTTCTGTTGGCCTATAGAGAAATTTTAAAAGTGTAAGCTAATTCTTAACTGTGATACACTTACAAACTTACCTACACGGGATATTATTAAAAAGTAAAATGAAAGATATCCAAACTGCAATTTGGTCCATATCAGGTCAAACACCGATAAAGTTTTTTTTTTAAGCTGATAATAAAAATTTATTTACGAAATACCTAAAACTTGGCTCCCAAAAAAATTCCAGCCTTGATGAAATTTTAAGTTTGACAGCTAAAGAACTGCCAACGACTAGCTGCCATTTTCTATTCTAATTTGTTCTAAAAGTTCTCACTCTTTGTGGTTTCTTATCGTTCAGTTTTAGCTTTTGAAGAAAACTTTTGCTTGTACCTAACCCTGCTTTCATACCATTTTAAATTTCTCTTGAACACAAGAAAAGTCAGTCCGTTAGGAGCCAGTTAAATACGATACGTAAAAGGTAAAACCAAACTGAAAAAAATTTCAGATGGAAAATTTTGTATGTTCTGATTCGATTCTTAAGACAAATGGAAACTAGGAAAGAGTACGAGTTTTAAAAAAAAATTTACATACATATGTATAAGCAATATATTTGGTCTCTCGAGTCGAAAATCAAGGGAAATTCTAAATGTTTTTGGTCATTTTTAAATACTAAAAGAAAATCAATTGGGATTCCATCAAGTGTATCTTACAAAGGTGTTTCTTCGGAGAATATAAGTGATATATGTAATAATTTTGCGATGTTTTTCCAATCAAATTTCTCTGACCTAAAAATAAATTATAATCATAATTTTATTAATTTTAATTCTATTATAAATGCTGGTAGCCCGTGCTTATCTGTAGATGATGTATTGACAGCTTTATCATCTCTTGAAAATAGTTTTTCTGTTGCACCGGATAATATTCCACCACTTCAAAATAAAAGTTTAGTGACCTTTAGTCCAAATGCGTTTCGCCCAGGTACAACAGTTGGGCTCATCAGTTAGATGCTGTTGTACCCTTCTAAGACGCAAAATTTTGGTCGATGGTTACCGACATTTGATAAAATTACAGCATGAATACACTGTGAATTCTATTTTTAGGGGAATTCGTTTGAATTCATGCATCTAAAACTATACATATATAAATATATACACCCGTGGTCTAGCCGAAGTTAACGAAGTAGTTTTTGTTTTTAGTGGACTTTATTGAATTGAAATTCAAAATAAAAGTTTAGTGACCTTTAGTCCAAATGCGTTTCGCCCAGGTACAACAGTTGGGCTCATCAGTTAGATGCTGTTGTACCCTTCTAAGACGCAAAATTTTGGTCGATGGTTACCGACATTTGATAAAATTACAGCATGAATACACTGTGAATTCTATTTGGATTGCATTTGGACTAAAGGTCACTAAACTTTTATTTTGAATTTCAATACAATAAAGTCCACTGAAAACAAAAACTACTTCGTTAATTCCACCACTTCTCTTAAAATTTTGCAAATACAATCTAGCAGCCCCTTTATGCTATATTTTTAATATGTCTTTAAGACAAGGTATTTTTTTGGATACCTGGAAACATTCCCTGATAACTCCTCTGCACAAATCTGGATCTAAGTTATCTGTAGAAAATTATAGGCCCATTGCTAAACTTCAGCTTATCCCTAAAATATTCGAAGCAATTGTTAAAAATAAAATTTATAGTTTAGTTCGAAATCATATTTCCCAGCACCAACATGGCTTTATGAGTGGAAGGTCGACGACAGCTAATTTATCAATTTTTACGAATTATTGTCTTTGTTGTTTAGAAAACCACTTGCAAGTCGATGTTATTTATACCGATTTTTCGAAGGCTTTCGATCGTGTACAACATGATTTTCTAATAAAAAAACTTGAGATGTTTGGTTTTCACTCTGCTCTTCTTAATTGGTTTGAAAGCTATTTGGTTGGACGGAGGCAATATGTTAAAATTGGCGATGTATTGTCAAATGAAATTCAAAATTCTTCCGGTGTACCTCAAGGCAGCCACCTTGGACCACTCCTTTTTATCCTTTTTGTTAATGATTTGCCATGTCAAATTTCTCATTCTAGGAGTCTTTTGTATGCCGATGATCTAAAGATTTTTAGTTGTGTAAAATCTCCATTAGATGCCAGTAAAATTCAAATTGATATTAATTCCATTGCTGACTGGTGTAATATAAATGGGTTATACTTTAATATTAAAAAATGCAGTGTTGTAACTTTTTCCAGAATCCTATTTGTTTTGATTATAAAATTGAGAATCATTCATTAGAAAGATTAATGAGTCAAAAAGATCTTGGCGTTATCTTTGACTCTAAAATGAGTTTTTCTCTTCAAATTGACCATGTTATTTCTAGAGCTAATGTTGGGTTTTATTTCTAGAAATGTTAAGTCTTTTGAAGATCCTTATACTCTTAAAACCCTTTACATATCCCTTGTCAGACCTTTGCTTGAGTGTTCTTGTATTATATGGAATCCCTTTACACAATCAAGTATCCATTGGATTGAAATGGTTCAGAAAAGATTTACTAAATTTGCTTTACGAAAGATTTTCAGAGGTTCTAGTTTTCCGTCTTATGAGACCAGATGTATATTAATTGATTTAAAACCTTTAGTAATGAGAAGAAAACTATATTCGGTACTCTTTGCTTTCGATGTTCTTAATGCAAATATTGACTGTTCAATTTTGTTATCAATGTTTAATATTTATGTACCGTCTCGTTGTTTGCGACCTAGAGATGGTGATTTTCTATATGTTCCTTTTCACAGTGTTAATTATGCAAAACACAATCGAATTACTGGTTCATGTATCGCTTTTAATGAGTTTGATTTTTATTGATTTCAATAAAAATAGGATAGATATTAAGAGAGATTTATTGAAAATAATGTAAATTTTAAGTATGTTAATTATTATATCATTATAATTTTTTTTTTTTTTTAAATCATATTTAATGTGTAGTCTCTATAAAGTCATTGTAACTTGAAAGACGAAATAAATAAATAAATAAATAAATAAATGCATGCTACACTGATCTATGGCAATCAATTCAGAAAATGTTTTTTGTTCATAATAATTTTAATTGAACAAATGCTTTTTGTTAAAAATGTATTTATTTATTTTTCTGTTATACGTATAAAAGAAAACTAACAAATTTCGTTTTTAACATAAGGTACAAGTTAAATTCAAATTTTTATTTGCAAAATAAATTCTCTGAGTTGGTTGCCATCGATCAGTGTAGCATTTGTCTTAAGAATCGAATCAGAACATACAAAATTTTCCATTTGAAATTTTTTTCGGTTTGGTTTTCCGTTTCGCTATAACTGGCCTGGCCCCATAGGTTAAAAATCAATAAGTATATAACAGTTTCGTTTATCTAAAATTAAATCTATCTATACCTTATCACAATATAATGTATCGAACATTTTTGCGCAACTCACCTTCAAAATAAATACCGTAATTTTCTTCCAAACACCAGTTTTTTTTTACAATTATTATTTGTTTGACAGCTTTTCTTATAACTCTATAGATACTTATACTATACACTCTACCGGCTATCGGTGTGATCATGGGCTAATTTTTCTGGAAAAAAAACTAGCAACTTCAGCACAAGAATATAACTTTGTTCGTGCGCACATCAAGCAACTAAGAGTCTGTTATGAAAAGTAAGTCTAAACTTCTGGGAAACTCACATTGAAGTACTTTATTCTGCAATATATGGCCTAAAGACACTGCAGTCAGTTAGCTTGGCCGGAATATAGCTAAGCGCTGTTGTTTGCATCGCTGATGCTGTCACTTGAACGGACGTATCATAGACACACACACACACTTTGTGTGTCATTCAGTAAATACAAAAAAAAAGAGTGTATAACAGCAAAAAGTAGGTACAAGAAACCCAACACACTATTTGTTTTGGCCGGGTTGCTAGTGCTAGCTGCCACTGCCACTGGCGGACAGGTAAACCGGTAGCAACCATGAGGGTATACCGTATACCTATATGAATCTATATGTACGGCAACTTCTTGAACTAAAATTGTTAATAATGCTATTCTGAACAAGGTGCGCACTGCACCGCGATGACAGAAGATACACGTTACCATTGTGCACCTACTGACTCTTTCATTCAGCAAATACACCACACCACACACAACCTGTCATTCTTTAATGAGAGATATATTTTCCTTTTTTTTTTGTATCCAATCACAGGGGACGTAAGAGGCAAGTTGGACAAATGCATACATCAACCTTCGACAGGATAGCAACAACAGAAAACACAACAACAAAAAATTCCCCAATAAAACGTTAACGTTAATATGTAAATTTTTGCGATATCGTGAAGAATTCGTGCGGTTTTCGTGCTGAAAAAGAAAACAAAAAAGAAACATAAAATTAAATCATACCGAATGGATACACCCTGTGATTTTGTTTCGTGGTGTGGAATAATAATTATAAATTCGTTATTTTTTTCCCTTGTAAATTTGAATTGTTCTGTGTTAAACGAGTGTGTTCAGTGAAACAAGTGAAATAAGAAAAAAATATCGAGTATTTTTTGTACTCGTTACTTTCGTGTTTAACGTCAAATTATTGACAGATTTCGCAGCAGGCGGTATCGTTTGTGGTTTGAGACTTGGATACATCGAAATGGCAGTATCCTGCCCTGAAGTGATGTACGGTGCTTATTATCCATATCTATATGGCCGTGCTGGACCTAGTAGATCATTTTATCAATATGAGAGGGTAAGTTAATAAAAATCACTTTTTTGTTAAAAAAAAAAATATATATATACCTAAATAACGTAGGATGCTCACCAATATATATGTGCAATGTGCATGTGCATTATAGGCATTCCTGCCTATAATATAATTAATTGAAGTGCATATTAATAAGCAATTTAATTTGCATGAATCTCATGAAATAACGCGAGTTATAGACAATAGACAGTTGGTTTTTAATATACAGCTGAGGTTAAAAATTAAAATTATGTTGATTGGAAATGCAACAGAGTTGGCATTTAATAACTGGTTGTTTACCAAGTTGCTTTTTTACGTACCTACCTACTTTTTATATCTGCCATCATTGTGATGCAGCAAATCCTCTTCAGTTGAAGAGTTGGTAGAAGGAAGAGCAATTATGTTAATAGGGGCTTCGGCTCGGTGTTTTTTATAAAAACGCGTATAGTTGTAGCTGATGTGCCTACATATTTATAACGAGTGTGCTTAATTTATTCACTTGGAGTGTACAGTGTTAACTCTGCTATATCTAGCAGTGTCATGGTGGCCATGGTACTTGGAGCCGTAATTAATTGGAAAATATTTTCTAAGAGAGAATTTTTTGTTTTTTTGCAGTGTTTTGGTATATGAGGGTTTCCAGATAATTGCGAAGTGCAATTAGACTTTTTTTTTCTTTGGCTTTAAATGCATTTTTTTAAACTTAACCAGGTATACTTAGTTGGTTTAGTTTAGTACCAACCCACAATTTGGTTCGTAATTAGACCGCTCGAAATTAAATCTACTTAGATTTCAGAATCAGCCATGTTTACGGTTTGAAAGCCCCAGTAGCCTCTTAGTCTACTTTTCTTCTGCAAAGAAAAATCCAAAAGGTATTTTGGGATTTTGTAAGATGAAATAGATTTTTCAACTCGTTGTTGGTAAACTTAAAAAATAAGTTCTTAGATATACATATAGATATCAATTGATAGAAAATAAATTAAAATGTTCTTAACATGATTAGACCGTAAATTTAAATTTAAATTGATTTCGAGCTAACCCTTTAAAAATTTAGGTTAAGTACCTAAAAGTTGTATAAGCGATACAGCATTGAACTTTGTTTTAGAAATCTTGATCTGAGGATCAACTGTATTCAATACGTGGTAATCATTGGGTTAGCTTTTAAACGATTTTTAAACCACAAGCTAAACTTTGATTATAGGTATGCCAAAACAAACTAAGTGCGCTGTTTACATAATATTTTTGTTGCTGTACAACCGGCCCTATAAATACCAGCGAGTCGGAATTAGAGCAAGCAAAGAACTGTCAGAGCTGTCATTGCCAAACTCGTAAAAAAATAATACAACACTTCATGATGGGAAATCGAAAGCTATTAATTTTAAAACATTTTTTAATTCACAAATTTGTATACACATCTGCATAACAATTTCCAAATCGCTTTACATGTTTGTAGATATGTATACGTACAGTGTTATTACTAGCACTATCGAGCATTTCTAGGTACATATGTTTGTTCTGTTTTGATGTGTTTGACAGAAAAATTGCAACTATACCACATATTTTAAATCTCTATTTGATTACTTAATCATAACAGATAACACCAATAAATTGAGATTTTTCGCTATTCGTTTACAAAAACGTGTAAAACATTTACATTTTGGTTTTTTTTTTTTGACATTTAAGTTGTTAATATTTCCTTGTCATCTCGACGGTTTTGGTTTAGTGCATTTGAGCAACACTTTAATTTTGATGGTTCCTCCTAGAGGTTATTTCTTTCTGTTTTAAGTTTTCTTAGCTTATTTTTAACTTATTTTGTATAAGCAAGATCAAGTCTAAGTCTGCTAATAAAATGGTGTAAACGGAACAATTTGACTACACCTAAATCTTTAAAATAGCTTTTTTTATGACAGCAAGTTTGAGAATTTCGATAAAGTGTTCGTTTTTAATGAAGGAGATTTCAGTTTTCTTTTACTGTTTGCATTATGGGAGTATCAATTTGAAAGCATTTATTTTAAAAGAACGCTTTTCGCACAAGATGTTTTATTAAAAACGAGTAGTTACCCGAAAGAATCATTTATTGAAATAATAAGAAAGAAATCCTGAATAGCCATATTCGTGTTCTAAAAGAAGACTAATTGAAATTCATTGGATGCTATATTGACTTCTTTGCAATATTTCTCGTGAAGGAAAATATACCAATTGCCGGCGGTAATTCTTAATGACAATTTAAAAATAAATGACGAACTCACATGGCCTCGCTAGATTAAATAAAACTTGCGGAAATCAAAAATTTATTTATGTAAATCCCTTTTACAGGATCTCAATCTGTTCAGTTAATATAATATATTCGTGTTCTATATCCGTCCTCACTTTCCTTCATACTTTGTGGCAGCGATTCCTTATATGAAAATTGCCATATCTAACCGAAGTAAGAAGATATGACGTCGTCATTAATGGATATAACCTGCTTTCTTCCCAGACATTTGAGACTTTTGACAGCTCCAAGAGGGGCCGGCTAGTAGAAAACGCTTTCAACAATTTTATATGTATAGGTAGGTATACTTTAAAACTCGAAAATAAGGAAAGGTACCAAAAATTCATTGCATAATCCGAGCACCCTGCAGAGATGTACTTCTCCATGATAAAATCAACTTTTAGAGGTGTTGCCACTTTTCCCCAACAGAGTAAAAAAATTGTATCATTAGGTATGTGTTTTTTTGGTGATATGGCGCAAAACAAAAAATTTTAAGTATTTTTTTCATAAGAAATAAGGGGCTTGTTAAAGCTTTAATTGAAATGTATCCATTAGAAAGACTTAACAGTGGAACGCTTTATTTTTAGTTCTCATTTGACTATTGAAAGCACAACTGACAAATCAGAGCACAATAATTAGTAAAACGATTATGTTTAAAATAATGAGACATTTCACTGAAAGCTTGTGGATTGTAACGGCAGCGTGTGATAAGGTCATTAAATTTTGATTTCGGCAGCAGTGTTCAATGAGGAATTATCAGCCTCGTGGAATTCAATGCTTAAAAAACTCAATGTTGCCTTCTGTCGTTAAAGCGCCACCTATACCAAATTATGCCACTATCCATGAGCGTCACTTGCATTGAGTTAATCAAAAGCTTTACGTTCTAAATATGTGTATTGCAATTTGCAAACCACCTTACACACAGCACATATACCAAATCTGATCAGGCAATCTTCAATCTAAAGGGTGCTTTATTTGAGGTATAGAACTCTGAAATGGAATAAAACAAAGATGATTTTTTTAAATTGACATGAAATTTACTTTAATTAAAAGATAACCTTATGACATTAAAATTTAAATATGGCATATGACCGCCACTGCTATCCCGGACGTAGTCTAATCTGGAGGTCCAATTTTCGATGACTTTTTCAAACATTTGTAGTCAATCGTTTTGAGTTAATCGGCGTAGACTAGCGACTTCACATATTCACACAGAAAATAGTCAAGTGGCGTTAAATTGCACGATCGCGAAATTATGCGCTCAACGAACGTTTCTTTCAACAAATCAATTGTGGCACGAGCTGTGTGACACAACTCCTGCACATCATGGTTTTTCAATTGATGAACGAAAAAGTCAGTAATCCATGGCTCTATAGCGGTCACCGTTGACTTTAACGTTCTGGCCAGCATCGTTTTTAAAGAAGTACGGGCCAATTATTCCATCAACCCACAAAGCCCACCAAACAGACAGTTTTTGTGTATGTAACGGTGTCTCAACATACACTTGAGGATTATCATCACTCCAAATACGGCAGTTTTGTTTATTGACGTATCCATTCAACCAAAAGTGAGCTTCATCGCTGGACAAAATTTTCATGTGAAAATCGAAAATCGTTTCACGAGTATAATCATGTTTGTATTCATGTTAAAATGCTTAACTAAGCTAAAAATAAATCACTTGTCAGCTGACAAAATGGCCGCCAGTTAAAATAGTGTTGCCAACTTGAAGTTCTATGCCTCTAAAAAAACACCCTTTACATATCATAGGTGCATACATTCGCCCATCAAAGCTTGAGATTTGAGAATAATTATATTATTAAGCAAGCGCTCGGCTCCTATGACATGATTGATGCATCTTATGGATAGAAACCAGAAAAGAGTCTTACAATATAAGGAAAGGATTCGTTTTACTTCAAAATCGTCGTAATGTTTTTTATCTTACCTTCTATAAACAATACACGTATCTACCCCAGGACTAGCTTCGTTAGGACTCCTTGTCATTGTCAGTCAATTCTTTTAGTCTAATTTCTGTGGCATACTTAGTGTGTAGTGTAGAGACTCCTTCTTTAGCCGCACGACACTTATGTAGAATGCTTTTATCCAGTTGGATTTTTCCCTCCTTTAGAGATAAACAGACATTCTTAACCAATGTATGTATACTGTGTAAAATTAATGAATTTTTCAAAGAATTGAAATGTCTAAAAATTCTTAGAGTATTCTAATGAATAATGCTACAAAATATTATAAGTCATATCAATTCTCCAAGATGAATCTTATATTCTCGGTGGATGGGCCCTGCGATAAGCAATGTTGGGACTATTTTTATATTGTGTTCTTTAAGTTGTATAAATTCGTCTTATACTCCTTCTTTCATTTGCTTAACCACAGGGGTATCTTTTATCTGTTTGCAGAAAGCGCAGAAATAAATTGGTCAAGGCATTTAAATCCATTCTGCCATAGTGTGTTTCTAGTTTCCCATCTTTGATAAAAGATCAAGTCATCTTTCCTAGAAATAAAATAGATATAATCAATTCTTCATTCGCATCTTGGCTCTTTTTTCTTCTTCCTCTTCGGGTCTGGACAATCACACTGAAAATATATATTCCAACCAAAACCCTACTTCTGCCCAAAATCGAGTGACATCAGTTTCAATTCGATTGTATTTCTTCTTTTGGGCCTCTCTCCTTGGTTTTCCCACACTCCCCATGATGTCGATTATTTGTGTGATAAAATGGAAACACGCAAAAAAACAAAACCAAAAATGCCAAAACCATCAAAAGCGGTCAATTGCCGGTAAAACACCGCCGAGTACAACTCCGATTAAGTTCATTAGCATTCGCATGTTATTCTACAAGCAAAAGACAACGACGAGGCAACCACACCGTCGTCGTCGTCGCGTCGCGTCATCATCTCCGCCATTTATAGCGATTCCCAATATTTCTTTCCTCTTTCTTTGCCATTTTGCATGGGAATGGAGTGGACGAATTGTCTTCGTTTATGCGTGCATGGACACGGCTGCTGACTGCTGGAGCAAAGTTTAGGGAAAATTATTAGGTGAATCGATTTTTGGGAAGAACTTCATGTTTGTCTTCCTTGCGAAGTTTTCACCAAGCATCAGCAACCAATGTGCGAACTAAGTCACATTAAATAAATCACCGCAAAAGGGACCGTCGCAAAGCGTCTCATCGAACTCAGCATCACTGCACTCGCGTACTCCTCGACCCACAAAAGGATGCGCACAACAGAACGTGGATGACAGGGATCGTGTTTGGCGATTATCCCTATCTGATCACCGGTTAGTTGCGTTCGATATACAAATTTTCGATCTCGAAGCTCAAATCAGACACAGGCCAGGGATTTACTATAAATTACCGAAAACACGATGAGTAACCTAACGACCGAGATTGCGGATCCCAGAAAGTCAGCCTCTTTCATATAAACCTTTTCATCTGGGGCGATTATATAGTCGTCCTCGCGCGACGACAACTTACTGCACTAACATATATATCCACTAGTCAGCCCTATCACAGGACCGCATTATGTAATCCATTAGATACTTGAAGTCCAAGGCCGGGTATAGATCGTTAATATGGGTGCGAGAACATAAGATCCCAAAAACTGAGTCAAAGTTAAATAAACTCTATGGTATTGGTGTCACTTAAAAACCGTCCTAGGAAACACTTGCGAATTGCTAAAATATCATATTGGTTAGGGGTTAGTTAGAAAGTTCGAAGAAAATCTAGAAGCTCCGTCAACAAATACACAACATTTATGCACAACAGCAAACCGATAGTTATCCGTTCATCTAGACATAATCAATGTTTAACGGCAATATATGTATAAATTGAAAGAGTTGTTTTCCAACTTTGTATCATGTGTAATGCTCTTATTTCAATGAACATTTAATAAACCCAAGCGATTTTGGTTTTAACGATATGCCCAATTTTCAAACAAAAAAAACATGGTTGTCTGTAAAGTCGGTTTACGGACGATAATTGTACGTGATAACCAGTTCACAAAACACTTCATGTGTATAGGTATCCCACCAACCACCCAAAATACCTACAACCACCCACCATTTTTTTAATTTTTTTCACCCCTTGAACAATAACCTACCACCCCCACATACAACCAACAGCCCACCATTTTTGAAAATTTGTTCCTCCTCTCCCACACAATAAAGCCAAGCCCTTTCTAAATACCACCAATTACCCACCCACTATTTTTGACAATTCCCCCATGCACCAAATTCAACTACCTATACTCCACTTACAACCACCTGCTACTCACCCACCATTTTTGACTATTTTTTCCTCACCCCCACCCCCTCCCCAGTACAACTATTTTTGACAATTCCCTTCACTACACCCTCAACCCAAATCCAACCACCCATAACACCTACAACAACTTGCCATTCACCCAACACCGCCAACCACCCATCACACCTACAGCCACCATCCAACCACCAACCATTTTTGACAATTATTTTTCCCTCACCCCCTCCCAACACCAAAACCCCAGATCCAACCACCTACCCCACCTTCCACCACCTTCCACTCACCCACCTTTTTTGACAATTTTTTCATCGCCCCCAATCAAATCAACTATCCCCACCACCTAAACCGCCGACCACCCAACCCACCTTCAACCACCAACCACCCACTATATTTACCAATTCACCCCCCACCCTCCCCCAATCTTACCAAATTCCCCCAACACCAAACACCCATCCCACCTACAGCCACCAAGGAACCACCCATTAGTTTTGACAATTTTTGTCTCACCACCCACCATTTTTGACAATTTTTCCACTTCCCGACACTACCTCCCCCCCCCCCCCCGGCTGCCCCACACACACTCCCAAGACAACCAACCAACCACCCAACACCCTCCACTCCCACTTTAGCGACTTTCTAGGCTATCAAAGCAGCTAGGTAACGTCAGTGTGGCTGTGACTGTGACTGTGACATTTTTCTGTGCGTGCTGCCCATATATTCCAAACCGATTTATTAGACGTTATCACGTCAAAAACATTGATAGTATGTACTCCGCCTAAAATTATCAAGCCAATTTGTGTTGATTGAGGGCTGATACCGTGTTGATAATGGGGAATCTCGGCCTTGAGCATAGGTTTAAGCCGAGGTGAATTTATCTAAGGTAGTGAAAGTCAAAGTGTAATATGTGTGTTTTTTAGTGAGAGAAAACTTTAATCCCCAAATTATGTATATTCAAACTTCAAAAAATGTTCATTTGTGATAAAGATGACACTTCAAACATTTGGCTGGTAGCCGCGAAGCGGCGCTCGTGGCGAGAAAACTAAAGGTAGTTCCACCTTCCACACTATCCCACAGTGAAGTATGACAGGAATGTGTGATGGTTTAACATTCAATCCTAAAAAAATATTTCAGATCTAAGAACATGTCAAATCGTATGAGATCTGCGCTGCCATATTCTGTTTCCACACTATAATACACCTGTTTCATCACACATTTTTGACATGTGGTATTACACTGTGGGATAGTATGGAACTACCTTAAGCAATATCTGTAGTGCGTTCTTTTATCTAACATTTTCAATGTTTTAAACAATACCTTGTGAACTTTATTCAAAAATGTAAACAAAGTGTAAAATTAATGTTGTTTTTTTATTCGGTATTGACGTGTGTCATAATGTTCGATTTTGTAACAATACTCAACTGAATGTTGAAATCAGAAAATAGCCGATTTACTTACCGACATATTTATTTTGTTTGTTATGTAGTTTTTTAGTTCTTTAAAAAGATGTAAACATGAAAGTCAGAAATTTATTAATTAAATATCAACGTTTTCGGTCTGCAAAAGTATTTTTCAGTTGTTACCACGATAGGTATTTCATCGTATCATGTCTATCTTTAAGGCTATTTTCCTAAAGCTGCGTGAGAATGCTGTTACTTTGCTGGCCAATTGTGTGACCAATCGAGCGGAATAGGGCTGTCCACGAAGCTATCTCTTTCTAAATTTTTGCTGACACTTTGAGGAAAAACACTAAATTATCCTCTGAAATGTCTTGCCGCCAACAATGCTTTCCCTCGAAGTGATTGACACTGGCTTATTCGTGGACTGCCCTATTGACTATACGTGCTGTTGCCCAAAAATGAAATGATGAACAATTAAAACCCACCCATGATTGAAGAATGGATACGTACGTTGCCTTACGAAACAGTAGAAATACATGTGATTTGTGTACCCAACCCGAAATGACTTTTTGATAAGTTTCGACAAGTTTCGTTCACTTTTGTTTAATATTTTTAATAATGTAGAATGGTTTGGCATTTAATCTTCCTTGAATTTTTGTTTGACAGATTTACAATGTCCAACACTTTGCCCTTCCTTATTGAAAGTGTTACAATCGTAAGGACCCGAAAAATAATGTACATGGTAGTACTGTCATACTCGTATGTGGAAATGAACGACCACACATATTAGTATTAGTTATGTTGGCACATTTGCTTTTCGTTGAGTTTCTCATTTCGAAACTCGTATGGAAATATAAAAAAAATCGGACAGAAAGTTCATGTTTATTATGCCAATCATTTTATGGGTTTAGAAACTTGACGAAACATTTCGTTTTGTTTTGACACTACCTCATGTTTGGTCTTGCTCATTTCAGCGGGGCCTTAAAAATCTCTTACAACTTCTAGCATGAAACTTCAACTCTGACAACACATAACACAACCATTTGAAGAAAGAGAACCCGCCACTGAAATAAAAAAATGCTTTTGAAGTAAAACCGCTAATTTTAATTTTAGTTGTTGGGCAGTAGCTACTCTTAACAAAACTTCTAAAAGCTTAATAGCAATATCTTTCTACTAGTTCTTTTTCTATAACTCATAAAGCCGTCTAAGAAAAATCGGGTTGATAATCAAGCTCAATACTAGGCAATTCCCTTTTGGACACATCGTGTGTTCGCTCATATACAAATGCGGCCCTGTTCACTTGATATTGCCCTCACTCAGTATTGGCAAATTTTTCAATGCGGCTTCCCCCCATTTAGTTGCCATATATCTACTTATGTATATTTATATATTTTTGTTCGCAACCACTCTTATTTGCGTTGCAGACCTTTTTTCCATTTGTGCGGAGGTGCTTAAGCGTCCCTCCTCTATATGGTCATATCTCGGTGTGGATAGTTTTATCCACTCTCTGTGTATAGAGGACAACCATACATAAAAGACCAATTTTGTTTTAGTGCCGCGGCCTTGTATAATTGGGCGTTAAGACAGTCGGAATGCTTTTGTGAGCGGCCGCCAGCCGGTGATGTTCCTGTTTCTCTGCCTGGGCCCGCGAAACAGCGACCCTTTGGACGACTTTTTAGGCTGGGATTGTTTTTGTTTGGTTTTTTTTTTTTTTTTTTAACTTTGTATTTCTGCCATTCCATGGGAACTTCTGCGCAGTCTACTCAAAAAAGAAAGGCAAAAGTCATCCAACAGGCAAACTAACTAAGTAGGTTTATAAAAATGGCCACATCTTTGTTAGCGAAAGAACGGTGGCCCATCTGGAAACTTTTGCTACTTCATTACAAAAGACACACACAATAAAGAGGGAGAATGTCAATGTGTAATCGCAAGACAACTACTACTTGCCGGCGAGTCGTTTTGAAGGACCTTTCCATTATCGCTTCAAAGTGTAATTGAGTGAAGATAAGAAGCATGTAATTTTATTGGTGGAGTTGCAGAACCTTCTTCGAGGAATTGAAAATTATGCTTGTATGAGTAGATTTCCGCTTCAAATACGGTTATAATTAAGCTTAAGATGATTCTTCTGATCAGGACATTTATAAAGATGGAGTTAATAATTGACTATATGACTGTGCTATTGAAGAAAGAAAGGTTTATGTGTCATGATTTCTTAATTGTAATTCTAACTTAAAAATGGAGGATACATTTCCACTATTTGGCAGTTTTACAGACTGTCAAGGTGTCAAAAGGCCTTTTTCTAATTTAACAAGGTCTGATTTCTTGTTTTGGATAATCAAGCGCAATTGACATTAACATTTGAAGAAAACAAAACCTATGCATAAAGGGAACTCAAAGAAATGTCAAAGATTAAAACGATTATAATATAGTTTGATGTTTTGACCTACTGGTGACGTCTTCTAATTTTTTTTACTGACATAAGGTAAGTGAAACTTTTCATTATAATACCAAATGTCACCAAAAACTGTGACCTGTATGCTTTCCAGAAACACTTACTGCGTCAAACCAAATAATCACCATAACCATTTCTGATGTGAACTTCGCTGAACGATGCCATACCTTATAATAAATCAGAGAAATGCATCAAACGCACAATATCAGCCGCTAACCAACTATCGTTTCCCTCTTTTCTCTTAAATATCTGAAGCGCCTTAAGATTAAGTATAATATTTAGTCAACGCATTAGTGCTGTTCTGCGGTTAATGTGTGCCACCGATTAGGGTCGATACGCCGATAAAAAGTGTTAATAATGGCCCTTTTGTGTTCCCCTTTTGATGAGGTATTTTAAAATTTATAGGCAATAATTTTACGGTTAGGTATTAATTTTCATTCGTTTGTTTTTGAGAGCATTCCAATTATACCCTCTAACGAGTAGTTTACCTTAAACTGAACTCTGCCACCACGTGTTTGTCGCAGTATACAATTGGCGCCGCCTTGCGTTATTTTTATCGAATGTTATGCATTTTGTGTTTTAATACTAAAATGTTAATGTCCCTCACACACCCGCTTAATCGCCCCCAAATGTTCCCAAAAGTAGTGTTGTAGCTATAGGTATAGGGTTAACAGTTGTGTCATTGTGGCAGCAAAAGAGCGCTATACACAAAAAAAAAATTACTTGATTTATGATGACAAGGCGCGAGTTAAGACGTTTTGTACAAAAGTCAAAGTCACTCTCGCGAGTCGTATATGACACCGCAGCTGAAAATTCCTAATGGAAACGTAAAAAGGATATAATAGCAGATAATGTACCGCGCTCTTGTTTAAAAGAGGCTTTGTGTTCTAAGTGAACCACGGAGACGGAAATCATTTCTTGAAAAACAGCCCTCTCTTGTAAATTTGGGGAAACCACTAATTAAATCTTTACATTTCGGTTGCATGATGCGGCAGTTTTGGAAGAAATTTTGCTTTGTAATCGTATTCTTGTACCGCAAAATATTGCAAGAGATACAAAGGAATACTTTTGCTTGTAAATCTACATTACATTAAATTGTGTCTTTAAGATTTGAAGAGGAAATAAAGAAAAAAGTCTATTTTGGGTGAATAAAAGCGGACGCACGCTCAGCTATATAGTATAAAATGTCAACAAAATGTTTAGAAATGTCAAAAAGCAGTATAGTCCGCAAAATAAATACAACTTTTTATATATTATAAATAACGGCTTGGGCACATTGCATACAGCACACAGGTGTAGGTGTAGGTGAAGTTGTCGCTTTACTTAATCTTACTTGAGCTTCAAATTTTTTCTTTGTACTACAATTTGAATTGTAGCCAACTTTAAGAGGGGTCGGTACGTACTTCTGCTACAAGCTATTATGCACCAAAGGAGCTTCGCATTGTGGCCCTCTTAAACATTTGTCTTTTTTTGATTTTGACATACTTTCGTACTATCAGTATCAACTGCTACTTTCACATCTGTCAGGCAGTAAACTGCAGCGAAGTCTGTCAAAACTTTAATTTATCACGCTCAATAAAATACTCTAAAATGCACTTTGGTATACCAAATTAAATTTTCTTGCTCACATTTTGTCGTCGTGTTTAATATTTATCTAAAAAGTTGCTTAAGATGAATTTTATTTTAAGTTGTTTTTTAAATTATTTTTATTTCAGTTTAATCAAGATTTATACTCAGCGTCAGGAGTACCTTTGGCGTCTTCCAGTGCATCAGGCAGTTCGCACTCGCCATGCAGCCCTATACTCCCGCCTTCAGTTAGTGCAAATGCAGCAGCGGTAGCGGCTGCGGCAGCGCAACATGCAAACACCAATTCTAGTTTATCAGCGTTACCAATAGGAAGTAGTAATTCGATACATAGTAGGACATTAACCAAAGAGGAGGATCTCGCGACGACGCGGAGTGATAACGAAGGTAAGATACAACATTTTATTGCAACATTGGCATTTGAAAAAAAAAAACAAATTTAATTAATGGTGAGATATTGGGCATCTTCGAAAAGTCCATTTTTAAGTTTTAGCAAGTTCAAGCCCACTTATACATGCTTTGTTCTTGGACTAATTAGAAAAATGGCTGAATGCAAACATATCTCTTCCATTCTGTCAAATGAACGCGTTATCTATAATGGCCGGAAGTGCACAAAAATATCGGTCAAAGTAAAACATCTATTTTACGTAAACTGTCAATATTTCACCCTGTGATGCGGACGGGCGCTCAGTTTACGTCCGTCAGCAAAACTTATCGAAAACTTGAGGATCCACTATTATATTCACCAGACACGAATTTTTTGTACTGACTCTGTCAGCTGTCACATTTTCGTCCGTATGTGTTTGTTCGTTAGCAAAACTTGACGAAACAAAGCTATCCGTTATAAAATGCACTGTAAAATGCTATAAATTTCTTCTGGTTTGGCCTTGAAGTATGAACTACAAACTATCTGGGCATTTTAAAAATCATTAGGAGGTGATAGGTGCATGAACTCGGTATATGATTTCAAAACCAAAAGTTTTTATTTTTAACTTTGATAGCCCCTTCGAACAAACTTGTTGTTAGACCATACAACAATAATTCAACTATCTGTAATCGCTACATTAACGAATACAAACAGTTGCATTTCACTGCGCAGTCAAGTGGAAAGAAGCAACTTTATCAAACAAAAAAAAACGTTTAATATTTTTCCATGCTAACTGAAAAATGTTGTCTATCATAAATTCATCATTCTGAACACCTGAACACGAATTGTTGGCATTGAATTTCCACACATAGTAGAGATAAATTCTGAAGTTCGTTGATAACGTATAGCAGCTACGGAACCCTATCATGTGGTGAGCATGTCAACGGAAGTCAGTCGTTCGTTGATTTGCAAATTTATACGCTGTCATCGTTTGTTGCCACTGAAAATTGATTACGAATTGGGGGCCTGTCATATCAACATTAATAAATACAACAAGCTCAACCCTTCGAATATAATGAAATGGCTAAACAATTCACAGTTACATACTAAGTTTTATTTCCTCTTATATTTTCCACTTTTGCAAATTCACCCTCATGTTTTTATCAGCTTTTTCTTCTGATATGTCAAATGACATAAAGATGTGGCGGTGGCCTTAAACAATGAACGGGCTCGTGTAAACTATGTCCATTCAGGTGTATAAATGAATGTCAACGTCCACCGCCTCTTTGCAAAAGAAACCAACAACAAACTATCAAACTATGCGAATGAGCGCGTGAAAAAAATGTTAATAAAAATTCACATAAAAAATGTCAAGAATTTATCATTCAGAATCGTTGGCATATTTTAGATTCCATCTGCTGTATAGGTAGTAGCGAGCAGCTACTGATGTGGGCGCTGGCGGCGGCCGGCGCGGCGGCAGTGGCGGGTGACTGATCCAGGAACTCTCTAAATGCGAAAAATGTCTGCTCAGTCACTCGCTTGTCCGCTGTTGTTTGTTTGTTCGTTTTATTTATTTATAGGTATGCTTTGTTTTTATTTTATTAATGTGCCAATAAACTTGATCAAATTTGCATACCACACTCTTTGCCGGCCATTGTAGGTATATCTTTCACTGTCTGTCTTTCTTTTTTGTGCGTGCAGCGCGCTAATGTTGCTTTACAGAAAACAGAAGCCATATCATGTCCCTTTATTATAAAGTTTGCTTCTTCAACTCTATACGCTCCGCTCGGTGTGAAGTCTTTTCAAATACCAAAAATGCTTTCCGCGACTAATTAATTTGCACATTTTTCAGATTTTTTCGTGTCATTAACTTTTCCAAACAAAGCAGTAAAATGTTTTTGTATATCCCAATCTGGTGGAAGATCTTCCAATTGTCGTCATTTTGTGGCGTAGCTATCTATATATATATGTACCTATACCTATACATATCTATAGAATTTATCAAGAATTTTTCGAATGCGCGGAATCACTAGATAGTATTTGTTTTCATTTTCAGCATTTTGTTAGGCTTCGATTAATCATTTTTATGATTAATATTTGTTAGTAATGATATTGACATTTGCTTAGGTTTCGTTTAAAACATTCATGTCTAAATAATTATTTTGTTTGTATCATTGCGTGCAGACCTTAATATAAGTGACAAGAAAAGAACCATAATCCATATTTTGATTTGAGCTGAAGGCTTGACTCTTTCTTGTTATAATAAATTTATAATATTTTTGGGTAATTGAATTATACTACAAATGGAAAGTGACAGCACTGACTTAACTGAAAACAAATATGGCTGACAGCTCTTGCTTTAAATGTCAAAAAAAAGCAAGAGGTATACCAGATAGGTACTATGTAGTAGATAGACTTTAATGTTTGTGGAAGAATCAGCTTAATAAATTGGGGGTGGGTTGCAAGAGCTAATAAAATATCCAGTTAGACTTACAATTTTCGCCACCGTAGCGCTCGCTACAAGTTTCCCCTACATAGTTTATGTTAGGTGTACCAGGCACAGGCAATACATAAATATAGTGAATTATTTATGTTTTTGTTTTTTTTTTTTTTTTTTTTTCAGGTAGGCTAGTCGGAGCGCATCACAATGATTCCTCTTGTTCATCGGGTCCCGATTCTCCTCGCCATCAATCCACCTCAAAAGATCACCCCCTAGACAGTGCGAGCAGTCAAGGCCAACAATCGAGAGCACAATACATTTCAGCATCCTGCGTTGTTTTCACAAATTACTCCGGTGATACGGCAAGTGTTGTCGACGAACACTTTTCTAGAGCACTTAATTTTAGTAACAAAGAAAGTAAAGGTAAGTGTTTTTGTGGTGTGTTTCTTTTCATCATAATTATTAAATATAAATTTGCAAAACATTTCAATTAAAGTTCCATCGTGTGCCAAAGAAATTCTTTTAACCGCATCAGCAATTAAAATTTAAAAATATTCTATAATCCCACAAGTAAAATGTAGATATACTAAGTACACTGACACTCGTTTCGATTCAATGCTAAAGAGTCATGTATGAACAACGATCTGACAACTTAATATGCCTTTGACAGATGTGTAACACAACACAAGAACACAAGTATGGCTGTCTTGTCTACCTGTCATTGAGTGAGATGACACCGAAAATAAAATCCTCCTCATTATCCATAAAGGAAAATATATATATCTGAAAAGAGACGAACCTTTTATATTCTGAGAATCAACTACGAGCCCTCTTCCTCCACGTTAGTGTTGTTCGTTGTCGCACCCTACAAATGCCACACACGGCAAAAATAATTTGACATGCTTTTGATATGTCAAAAAGAGACTTCAACAATAAATTAAAATGTTAGATTTGCCATAAAGAAGAAAAGGGGGACCGGTACCTATACCATCAGGACCAGGGACCGCAGCCCCATGCCCCACCAAAACGACAGACAGAGAGTGCACATTATGATTAATAAAATAATTAGTTTGCTTAATGAGAATGAAGACTGTTGGGTGTTTAGCACTCAATTTACGTTAAAGAAACTGCCGTGGTGGCGCGGCGGGCGGCTCGGCGGTTTTGTCAGATCACACAATCATGATGTAGTTACAACTAGGCGATAACTAGATAAACAGAAAATGTACGATGCGGAGCGCACCCCTTTTGATTTATCTCAAGATGAACGCAATTGGAGTTAAAGGCATTAATTCAGCGAATGGCCCCATTTGATTGACTCTGAATGATTTAGGATGCCGCGGAGCCATTGCTGCTTCGTATTCTTTGGCGACTTTGGAGAATCACACACAATTTCTAAAATAAAACTGACACTTTGTGTGCGATGCAGCAAAGCGATCGTAAATTAAGATGGTCGGCTGCATAAATTATATAATTGTTTGGAAGATGTCGCAGGCGGTAGGATCTGTCAGAGGCAGATTTTTTGTTTTATTTTCAAAATTGTTTATGGCATTTTTTTGCAAGTTGACTTAAATGAGAATTAATTACCTTACATTGATAATGGCAACAACTTAAGGCGAATATTGGTCTTTAAAATGAATATTTAATGAGAAAAAAGAACATTCGATTTTTTTATGATTAAGTTGAAAAGCTCAGCAATAAAAATATATGCTCAGAGACCTCTATATCCTGGAATTGCTGAATAAGAATAAAAATGGGATGTGACGCACTCTTTTGAATTCTATCCAAAACAGATGCAAAAGAGTTAAAACAGAGTAATCTGCTCAGATACTAGCATTTTACTCAAATTTACGTTTTTAAGTGACTTGGGCGATTGGGCCGTCGTACGAAGCTTAAACATCATTCGGCACTATCGGAACTTAAAGCTGTTCGGTTTCCTATCCAAGTTTGCAGGATTTTGAATCCACACACTATAAGCCAGCCAAAAAAATAAGCAAATTAGAAGTCTTTGACAAGGGGTCATGAATTAAAATATTAAGAGATTCGGAGAGAAAACGGAGCCTCTTGAAGCACATCACGATTTTATATTGCAAATATCAGACTGAAAACATTTCGAAACAACGCATTTTCGATAAGAAAACGGGAAAATGCTTGGCTCCCTTAGATCGGAGCCTGTCGGTGAGATAAACCATCACGTCGCAAGTGAATCTATTGCTACGAAAACTGCGTAATGATACCCCTTCTAAAGTTCAAGCAGATGTTGTTTTCAACCCATCATAACACCGAGGCCTCACTAAAATCCCTTTGTCGCGACCTTTTAATATTTATCTAAACTCGGAAAGTTAACGAAACTTCGTTCGAACGCTCCAAACGTGAAAATCTAAATTGACCTAAACTTAAAGCAATAGTATCTAATCTTTTAAAATTAAGTTAAAGTCCAACCCAAGGCACAGTTCACTGTTTTGTACAGATAAAAATCCGTTACTCTGAGCGAACAAACAACTGCCTTACCGACAAGTTACTTGTGTCAAAATGTAAATTCTAACGATTGCTTGTAGGTTTTGTTTTCTATCATAAATTACAATTTTGAAAACATACATTTTTTTTGTTTTTATGCAGGTAGGTAAGGGACATACGCGAATTCCGAATTTATGATACATTATATAAATATTTGAAAAGCCTAAACATTAAAAACTGAAATTAGCCGACGTCATGTCGGATGTGCAGAGGCAGGAACGTGACACAATAAGAAGCAGCTTTTAAAACTGTTAAGACCCAACCCTAATATGCGAAAGATAAAGGAAGCAAGTTTCAAAACCGAACGAAAACTTTCCTTCCGATTTGTAAAGTACCTTAAGAGTTGCCCATAATAGCCTTTAGAAATAAGCAGAAGGAAAGAAGAAGAATACCGTTTGGAAAAAAAGGAATTTCAGATTTACGTAATGTACGACTCAAAGCGTACACTACGTACGTAAACGCAAGTGAACGAAACTTGCCGAAAATTATCAAAAAGTCAATTCGGGTTTTGTTTACCAATCACATGTATTTATACTGTTTCGTAAGGCAACGAACGTACCCATTCTTCAATTATGGTAAGCCCTTTATACAAAAGAAGATTAAGTAAGCTAGGAACCTAATTCGATTTTAGTACCTACTCCCGATTTGTACATTTTTGCTTTGGTATACTGTTTACCAACGACTACTCGCCGGCAAAGCCAGTAACCTTCCTTGTGTTCTTTAATTTATACCCACGTTACAGTAGCAATAATTGTACACGTTTATATCTCTTAATTGATTTAATTCGGTAAAATCCTAATGAGACAAAAATGTATTAATACAAAAATAAATGTGAGTCATCTAATAAGCTACCTGGGTAGTCAATGACATTGGAAATGAAGCCAAAACCTAATGCATTATACCTGCAACGGTTTACGCCCCGAATTCTTTTTATCTCGATTTAAAATCAATTCAATTTCTCCGATTGTTGGGTTGATTTCAAAAATTCGAAATGGGTGGTCGCCAAGATACGTAAATGCATAGATACACCTGACTTTCAACGACAAAAACAAAACAATAAAAAGATTGAAAATATTAAACCTTTCAAACCGCCCGAGAAACTCCGAAGTAACTTTATTCGATCTGAATGAATCAAAACGTTAACGTGATTTTTTATGTATTAATTTAGAAACAAAGAATCTTGTTGGCATGCATAACCAAAACGGCAGAAGACCCTGAAACCTCTCATCCTTAAATATATCACGATGGTATGGTGTTGATGTTGATGATGCCATAGTGATAGTGAAGTGATTTGACCGATCACAAGAAACACCATCCCGGATGCCAAAGACCAAAATAACACAAATACTACATGATAAAAAAAAATGTATGTTCCTCTCACACCTCAAATCTTTTCTGCTTGCTTCTGAAGAGTTAATGGTGTACTGCTACTATACGACGACACTACGAATATAAACTACAACTGCTACTGGCTGTATTTAGTGTCATTCTATAAATGCGTCGTGCAATGAAAGAAATTCCAATCGGAATTTCGTCGGCAAATTCCTAGCATCTAATTAAACTTACTCTCTCGGATGTCTGTGCGATGCAGTGCAGCAGTTGTTTCTGTTTTTGGATTTATTCAAGCGAAAATCTTATTTTTAGGGGATTTTCAATTTAACATTCGGTGTGGCAGTGGCATACCTTATACTTAACCAATGCGCATGTTGGTCGAAAGTCTAAATTCGATTTTAATGTATATTTTCGTATCAGAATTGAACTTTAAATATAAATCTCTGTTTGTTTGGTCCTCGTTCGCACAAATCACAATCAAAAAGATTGATAAAGAATGTGTATTTACAGCTCAGCATCAGCAGTAGTAGTACCAATACCTACCACTTGGGGCAATTTTTTGTGTGTGTGGTTTTTCTGCGTTTGACCTTGGCAATTGTTGGCTTACTGATTGAATATTTTAGTCATCGAATTTTCAAACTTCAGCACGTTTTAGCTGTTAGTATGCAAATGTCCTTTTTTGTAGCTTAAGTTTTGTCCCGCAGAACGTGTAATTACTCAATTATTGGAATTTTTGGTCAATCTGCATAAGCTTGAAGCTTCCTTCCTTCCTCGGAACACTTTTGGAATATTAAATAGCCATGACAATTGACATTTCTTATGTTCGCCACGGTTAGTTTTACTATTTGCTTGGAAATAATCAATGGAAGTGTAACGGCGACTATAGATAGAGACACAAGCAGGATTTTTGTTACAAATAAATTGCTGTTTTATATGGCTTTATTATGGAAATCAATTTGTCGGTAAGGAGGTGTGAGCTCGTTAAACTGATAAAGTTGTGGCACAGGCGCGGATCTAGTCTCGCATCACTCAGCGGCCCTAGTACAAGTTGGTAGGTACTGTTAGATTTTACTACAAACATGCTTTTGACATTTACCTGTCACTTTGCAGTTCTCGTTGATTGTTACAATATAGCAGAAATGTAACAACAAAAGTTGGGAAAGCGTTTGGTTTTTTAATTAATTAGTTTAATAAATTAGTTTAAAATAATGTTGTAAAACGCTTATGAAATAATTGTGAAAAGAATAAATAGGTACATTTATGCAACACAAATAACCGTACTGATGCCCTTTTAGTTTGAAACATTGAATTGGTATTTACAAAAGTTAAATTTGCTTCGAAACTTAACGGAAATATGTGATTCTGGTCAAAACGTGCCGTCTCGCGTGAATATGGCCTGACTTTCATCATTTGGAAACTTGTTTTTACCAAGTTTTATTCTGTTCCATTTCACATCTTGTTCACTCAACAATAAGGATCGGGCTGATGTCATAACCCTTTCAAAAGATGCTATAATTTTTGGAAATGTCAATAATGACATTTGTTAGATACAAAATACAAGTCCCACAAGACATGAATCATTGTACTCCTAAAGAACGCTAATTAATTGGTTCGGTTCTTTGCGGAACATGTAACACAACTTAACAACTGACATAACGAAAACAATATGCTGCCAAATCTGGCAGACCCCGACAGCTGTGGCCTAATATATCTCAGAGAACCTTGCGTTCCACTCAATCGGGCATCAATCGGCAGTCTTAAAGATAGTTTTGATAAACCAATTCAAGACGTTGCCTTACAAAGTGCAGACTTGCTAGTTGTTGACCTCTAAACAATTGTTTGTCAACAAGCCTCAGACTCTTTTATAGCCGCTTAGAATGCGAGAGCTAATCGCTGAAAGTTCTGACAAGAATCAAGGGAAAAGGAAAATGCCAATCAATTCTGTTATTGGCCTCCACGTTGGGCGCCATTGTTGCGAGTCAGGGTTCCACGGGGGACTTACTTTGGGAAAGTGGAAGTGCGGCCGACGGCACGCTTGTAATTTTCTCCACTTAATGAAAAGATTAATATATCAAATAAACATAATCCAAAAGGTAAACCAACCTTTTTGATTGATTTGAAATTATTGATTGATTCAGTTAAAACGAAACAGACCCAAAATTAACAACTGTAAAGTAAGCATTTAATTTTTTTTTTTTGAAAACATACAAAAAACCCACATTGGGCGCCAATTCTTAAAAAAAAAACAATTAAATAAGGGAAACTTTTTGCTTAAAGGTTTAATCATTTTTAATGCGAAAACACCCTGTTCTGTGTAATGATACTCAAACTAAAGGCTCGCAATCGCAATCTTGCAGCGCCTTATTTCTTTTTGTTTTTCCTCGCTTCAAAGGTCCTTGCTATGGGATCTTGGACTAAAATCTATATCCCACCCCCTTAAATGCTAAAGAGCTTCTTTTAAAGCAAGAAATGAGCCTTTATACCATCAGATACTCAAGCAGTTATTAAACTAAATCCCGCGTTGGGCGCCTGTTATAAGAAAATGAAATGTAAAACTTTATTATGTATTGCTGTGTATTGTTGTAAATGAACTAAAAATAGTATTTTCGTGGACGAATTTAAGACCGCAATTTCAAAATCCTTTTAAGTTCTAAGACCGAAAAAGAAACGGATCAATCAATAGATGCCCAATGTCTGAGCTTCCCAGCTCCGACGAAGAATACAAAATTGCAATTTAGTGAAATATTTTGATGAAATCCTCTATCAGTGCCAAATAATTGCTTAAATGCTACAGCACCGCAGGAGCAACTCATTTTCTTAGAAACAAATTTAACATTTTAAAAGCCCCCAACAGCATCAGCATGTCTGTATTTTGCCGCTATTCAACTTGCATTCAGAGTGCGCATTTTGAAATGCACCCATTGGCATTCCAATCTTTGGTCTTTAAGTCCGCGCCGGTCGCATAAATAAGATTTTAGAAGTTCTCCATAGAAAGGCATCCAACAACATTCAGCCAGCAAAATGAATGATGGATGGGTGGATGAAGGGGACTTAGTGGTGCGGGAGCTTACTATATACGTCGAGGATATATGCATGCATGATGCATCTATCTATTTTATTTTTTGGTAATTGAAATTCTGTTCCTGCACGCTCCGCTCCGAACCGAACACACAACTGCGTGATCCTATGCAGTTTTTATGGGAATTCCTTGATGGTGGCATTTAAAGTGCCCCTCGATTTACTATCACTCATACGCAGTGCCACTCGTCTATATACCATAAGCCAGTTGTGTCGTTCCTTTGGTTCGTTCCCTATTGCAATTGGATAGAGGAGCACAAATCGAGAAAAATGCCCATACACACACATACAATATTCTTGTATCCATTCTGTTAAACTTTGGCACGCTGCACGATTGTCAATGCGACACGAGATAAATAATTCGACTTCTTTTCTGGTGGTATCTATACTGGCTGCTGCTGCTGCTCCTGCATCAGGGGCTACTTCTGCTCCTGCTGCTGCTGTTGCTGTTGGAATTTCAACGAACAAATGTTGTCGTATTATTTTTCCATTCCCTTTGGCTTTTGAGTGAGATGCGCTCGGCGGCGTGGCGAGAGCAAGGAATTTCCTTCTATTTTCGGATGTTTTTGTTTCTTTCAAATTTTTTGTTGTTGCCTCTTGATTTCGTTATAGAATAATTCCCCGAAAAATTCACGCCAGCGCAACAGCAAACGCTACTGCCATCTCCTGGAGAAGATTGGTATTTTTATTACACCCAAAGAGGGAGTCATGACAACATGCCCCAACGATATTTATGTCATTTAAATCAAATTGATGTAATAAGGCGTAGAGTTAAGTGAGACATTTATGTGTCATGCACCGTGCGATCTCAACCGAGCGTGGGTAAAGTCATTAATTATGACCCCTGATGAGGTTTGAGGGGGAAAACAGCCTTGCCCATGTTTTAAATCCTAAATCAGCATGAGATTGTCGGGTTGTTCCGATGGTGTTAACGATTGAAAATATCAGTCTTAAAATGAAGAGGGCTATCGTTTTAAATGAAATATAACATTTCTTGTTTTCTTATTTCGAAAAGTTTTACAAAAACTAAAATAATATGTGGCAAATCGATGGTTAGACAGTGTTTTCAGAAAGCAAAATAATATAATTGGCGCCCAACATGGGACCGAGTGGTTTGTAAAGAAAAGTTGATTTTTTGTGTGCCCAGTGCTAAGAATAAGAAATCCCTCGACTATTTTCGAGCTGTACTCATCTAGTCTCCTTGTTATTGACAGTAACTATACACTCAAATATGGCGAATTTTTCGACTGCTTCGAATTTCAAAATTTTGTGTTCGATACGGACATGGCTTCGAAGTTTGCATTGCGACTTTCTTTGTTAACTCAATCACCCAGTCAAATTTGGCTTTCAAATTTCTCTTTGTTTAAGATCCGCGTGATTACTTTTGCTTACTTTCGATTCGAGGGTGGTGTTTCTGGTCCTCACTTATAATAAGCCCCTCCAGCCGGCTCGATCTTCAGCCTGCGGTCTTTTATTCCCCAGTCAGCCAAATTCACTGAATTCCTCGAAATACTACAGATCAATTATGACGTTGTCACCAAGTCGATCGGAATTTCGTTGATGAAAGTATACACTTCGGCTTGCCCTTGTTGATAATCAATCCCATATGTATTGCTCCAGGATCTGTGAAGACCAATAAGATTTGTCAGCGAAAGACTTTAGTCTGTTATACATATAATACGCTGAGCAGGATCTTCATGGCGAGGTTTAAAAGACATTAGGGTCTATAGTTGGTGCAGAATAATCAGACTCCTTTTTTGTGGATGGGGCAGATGGCGCTGAGATTCAAATCGAAGGGCAAAATTTCTTTCGACCATTTTGCAGATGACTTGATGAATCCTTCTCGACAGTTCATCTTCAGCGTGGATAAACAGTTCCGCATGTAGTTTGTCGAGCTCCTTTTTTTCAGGCAGGGTCTGATGCGATCTGATGCAACTCTTGATTGTCATTTAGACTGATTGGAATCTGTGTCACTCTTCCATAAGAGTATCCCACATCTTTTTTTCGTTAAACCATTTCATAAGAGCAATCTTTTCAAATCGTTCCTTCGGTCAAAGTAGATATTAAGAGAAGCTCAGATCTTTGGTCTGTATCAGACTTTGTATCTCGGAGGTGCGGTTGTGAAAAGCCTATAGTACCTACTTCTCACAAATCGCTTCTGAGAACCAACCAGGTAGTGATATGAGCTGATGTGGCTTCCACTATATGTACGGACATTCAGAATGCTAGAATAGTTTCTCCATCAAAAGGATATGATCGTGTTCCACCATTTATTGACCGCGTCATGTGAACTTGAGGATGTTGAGACATGGTAATCGTGCGTGCTCCTCAAAACAATTTTACTTGCGATTATAGGTACTATAAAGCAAGTTATGCATTCGTCGAAAAAAAAAGTTTTGAGATAACAATCAAACATGACATTACGATGATAGCGAAGACGAAAAAAGATGGTCTAAAAATTCTGTCCGTCTGTATGTCTGTCTGTCTGTCTGTCTGTCTGTCTGTCTGTCTGTCTGTCTGTCTGTCTGTCTGTCTGTCTGTCTGTCTGTATGTAGACCTACAGCCCAAACGGGTGGGCCGAATTGCTTCAAACTTGGTATATAGACTTTTTTAGGTATTGTACAGAGAGGAAATTGAATTTTTTTTTTTAGCTCAAAAAATAACGGTACCTGCGATACAACCGTTATTTTAAAGCTTATTTTTCTCAAAAACGGCTCTAACGATTTTTAATTAAAAAAATCAGTGTTGCTTTTTAGGTACGACCAATCATATGGCTGAAAAAAAAGTTTTAAAAAATGGCTAAGAACGGTACTTTCCATAGGACCGTTTTTTTTCCTTTCGACTATCTCGAAAACGACTCAACCGATTCTTTCGAAATTTCACACACATATAGCTGTAGGTAGCTCAATTTGTATTCCATACCAATATTTTTGAAAAATATTTTTTTTGTATTTTTAAAAGCATTTTTTAAAAAAAAATTTAAAAAATTAATATTTTGAAAACTGCTTATTAAATTTTTTTTTTTTTAAATTTTAAATAAATGTATTTGCTGAATACCTATGAACTGGCGTTTTTGAATTTTTTTTGAAAATTTTTTTCAAAAAGTTTTTCAAAAAAAACTTTTTTTCTCAAAAACCGCTCCACAGATTTTTCTAAATTTATTCTCATAAATTCAAATGTATCCAAGAAATAAAATGGCGTACTTTTTTTTCAGCTCAAATTAGTTTAAGTATTTATTTAAGAATTTTAAAAATTTTATTTTTATCAAAATCTCAAGCCCATAAACCACTGTCACTCATTAGAGCAAGTTCGTGCGACCCAGTCGTGCATTTTATTTTTCTCTACAAACTCAATGAGTTTGAGTCCGTTATAAAAAGTGATATTGTGTAGACTGTGAATCTCGATCGTCTTACCAAAGGTGTCCTCTCTCCCATTTTTGGTGTTAAATTCCATGAAAATTTCGATGGGACTTAGATGGTGAAAATTGGCCATGCTACGGATCGTCATCACTATTCTTCCTCTGACAGTAAAATAAACGCGACTTCCTAGCGAACTGCATATTCCATAAAAGATCTCGGAGAGTTTTCAGTGTTCTGCCTATAGCCGTCGGCGTCGCCTCCAGTCTCTAAATGATATCTGTTTTGAAACTGCCAAGAGTCTCGGCTATTTATTAAGCTTTGCGCAGCTTTTTGAAGTATACGAAAGAACCACTTGCAGGTTCGTAAATCGTTGTCTGTGCGGATGAGCGCCCACTTCATTTTAACGAACATTTCTTGATTTAAGGGATGATATTGTTTAATCAATCCGATTCTCCTGCACATCTACTAAATCTAACTCCTCTCTTAGGATCAAAACTAATAATGCTGACCTCTTAATTCAATACTTCCCCCCGAAGAACTGATTGGCATTAGCGTTTCTTGAAAAAAAAAAGTTTAGATTTGAGAGTGCCAAAGTTCAGCACGCCTTACGCAACTTACCGAATATAATGTTTCAGTCTTTGGGCCTTCTCTTGGAAGTTTTCCGACACCGATGAGCGGGCGGCTTTAACATTTCGAAATGACTCAAAAGAGTTCGCTTAACAGATTCCACATGCATTCCATTGACAGACCAGTTGTTCGTTTCTATAGGTATATTCTTTACTGTCCTGTCGTGGCGGGAAAGCTGAAGTATGAGACGACCAACGACCGACCATACACCAAAGAGGTATTTCTCAGTTCCAGAAGAAGCTATCTTCATCGGAAGTTTTTATTTAATTCTACGCAAAGATGATGCTGATCGCACTCGTAAAGAACAAACTTACCAAAGCGATGAAGAAAAATAAAAATTAAGAAGAAAAGACAAGAAACAAAAAAATCAACAGAAATCCAAAGCAAGAGACAACTTGCAGAAAATAACTCAAAGATAGTGTTCGCTTCATGTTGCAGATACAAATCGTGTGTGTGGACGAATACCTGTTTGTATAAGCCAGAGTAGTTGTTGGCCAAAAGAACGAGCCAAAGTACTTCAAAGAAAACCCCGACGACATTCTTTAGTTCAAAACGAAGAAGAAAACTCTTCGAAGCACATCATCAGCCAAAGCCAGAGCCCAGTGACCAGAGGAAGATGACGCGACGGGACGAAGGAAAATAGTTCTTTTTTTTTTTTTGACTTCACTTCATCTTCTTCTTGCGAGCTGATGCTTGACTCCATCTTTATTAAACAACAATATATACTATATAGCTAGGCTATGCTATCTCCATCACTCTAGTTAATTTTAATTTATTTATCGTTGCAATTTCTTTATCTCTTTCAGAAGCATGTAGTCCAATGTCAGCTAGAAACTTCCCACCTTCGTTTTGGAATAGCAATTATGTGCATCCTGTGCCGGCACCAACGCATCCTCAGGTAAGAGACCATACCTACTGGGTTTTATCTTTGCTTGTTTGCATTTTTAAAGAAGCAAAGATACATTTGCATCTTTATACACTCTATACTTACTTTGCGATGACATCTTTACTTTTGCTTGTTGTATGGAGATGGAGATGGAAGAGCCTCGTATCTCGTATCTGGTAGATACTTTGTTGATCTTTTCGTTTTGTTTTTGATAACAGGTTAGCGATTTGTATTCGACTGATGGCGGTTACACCACGGATCCTTGGGTGCCGCATGCGGCACATTATGGATCTTATGCACATGCAGCGCACGCTCATGCGGCACATGCGCATGCCTATCATCACAATATGGCGCAATACGGAAGCCTACTGCGACTGCCCCAGCAATACGGTCATGGGTCGAGGTGAGTTTTTGCTTTGCATATATTGCCTGCCTGCAACAAGCATTTAGCCGTGGGCTATACCTACATATATACTTGGGGTTTTTAATAATTGTTTTTCGTGTTTTTTTGTTTTTCTTATTCTGTAGATTGCACCACGACCAACAGACAGCTCATGCGTTGGAGAGCGCGGCGGCGTACTCAAGTTACCCCACAATGGCAGGTAAGAATCAATTTTTAACTAACAGTATCTTTGTATATAGGGAAAATTATTTTGCCGACGCAATCAGTTTTGACATTAATTTTGGTAGTTTCGATATAACTGTTCTCAATTTAGCCGTCGGCAAAGCAGATAGGTTTTCTTTTCTTTGGATAGGTTTAAGCTTTTTTGTATTAGGTATCTACTTAAAATTTTTCTTCATTTAATATGTGTCTGACAATTAAAACTTATACTTTGGCGCATAAAAACCTAGTTGCTTTGAAATAAATTGATCCTCATTTGTGCGTTCTTATTCTAACGATAGTCAATAAGTTGTTATGTCAAAAAAAATTTGTTCAAGTGTCATTGTTAGTAGATATGTTGGGATTTTTACAAACCATTTATAGGAACGATACGTTGTAAGAAATTGTCAAACGACCACTGTTAAACTATTTTTGTATATTGAGGAACTTATTAAATTATTCTCCTCCATCGATCAAAATTAAGGAAAAATTCGTTTAATTATTTATTGCTGATCAATTAAAACAAAATAAAAATAAACACGAGAATTTGTAATTTTTTGGTTTGATTTTGAATAAAGACTTTTGAATTGTTTAATACAAAACTTCCAATTTGACCATCAACAATCTCAACTCATATCATGGAGGTCAGTTCCAAAAAGTTACAAATCGTAAATATTTGACACAACGTGAGTTTAGGAACGCTGTTATGACGTTTACAAATCGTAACTAATTATGATTAAAGGAACGCCTTTTTGTTGACTATTGTTACCTTTAACAATTGTTGGCGTTGTTTAATAAAAGAACGCACCACATGCATTCAAGATTAGAAGATCGACTATTTTACATTGACATTTCGCTCTTGACAGCTAGCTTTGATAGCTTTTGTACTCACATCATATGCATTAAATAAATAAAAAGGTGGGTAGGTGCCTATGGGTGGAGATTTTTTTTTTTTTTTTTTGAAATCTACTAAATCCTGAATCCCAAAAATGTTCGATGCGAGAGAAGATTCTAGATTCGATTAAATTGAGTCCTGTGAAGTTAGGAAAACAATTGTTTAAAATTTAATAAGAAAATGGAGTTCCCGGTAGCAAACAAAGAGTTCTAGAGTTCCTCATACTTTTTTTCAATAGTTCTGGCGTATAAAGTGTTAAAATTCGAAAAAATAGTTTTTGTTGCTAACTTCACGCAGCAAGGACTTTTTTGAGAAAAAGAGTTCTGAGCATGTTTTTCAACATAAAACCAAGAGTTCTAGAGTTCCTGATGGGTTTTAGAAAGAGTTCTGCAAAATTGGAAAAGTTAGGGCACATTAAGGTGCCCGTTGATTTAGTACCAAAAATTTTCAAAATCCAAAAAAAAAAAAAAAAAAAGGAGTTCTGATTAGAGTTCCCTATAACAAACAAAGAGTTCTAAACATTTCCGTAATAACTTTTTTTTCTAAAACTAATATTTCAAAAGTTATTCCAAAATTTAAGTTCCCATTGACTGAACAAAAAAATTTTTTGTTCTAAGGACACGTTGTTCGCATGAAATACAAAAACATTCATGATAAGAATGAAACGTCAAAATAGGCGAATTTCCGTTCATTCGATGGTCCTTAAGTTTGAGTTGGTGTTTAAAAAAACTGTATTGTGAGTTATTTTGTTTAGGTTTTTTGTCTTGATTGAGCCGAGTATACTCGACAGTTCCAGTGAAATAAAAATGAATACATTCCACAATCCATTCCCATTCCATACTTCATTTTGAATTTCACAATGTGCAAAACATAAAAAGAACTCTAGGAGTTGGGAAAAAGGCGACATGTATGTCACAATGTTTGTTTTGCTTTAAAAGATATAAGCCGTGGAAGGTAAAGGTATGGGAAATCCACACCGGCATTTGTATGGATTTTTCATTTCACTTGAACTATAAGCTTCGCTTTAAAATATACTTGTGATTAGTTCTGGACTGAGTATAGCAGAAAATGGGCACAGGTTTTAATTTTAAATTAAAATTTTTAATTAAAATAATTGTTATATTGCAATAACTGCTTGCAAGAATGTTGAATATTTATTTTCGTGCACTTCAACCTATATCCTCGATAGTATAAAGTAATATTTCAAAATAACTTCAGGACTGTCCTTTAATTAAAACCCCCTTCTGTATACATTATTTATCTAGCGCAGTGTCAATGCTCATGAAACCCCATTGCCACCCTAAAGTGGAACAAAAATTCCAGCTTGTTTCTCTGCAGCCATAATATTAAACACAGAAAACACAACGGAACAAAGCAACGTGTACTTACTTATATAAGAGTTACATGCGAGAGCTCATAAATATTCTTATCGCACCACGAAATTATAATAATTCTATACAATATCTACATGTTTCGTACACAATAGAAAAGTACGAGTATTGTACGTTGAGCTATGTGCTGCACACATAAACTTTATGTGTTGTATACCCACCCTTGGAATGTGCTGCGAACAATATCCTAGAGCCGACAGCAGAGCTATAACCCACCTTCTAATGCACCCCTTTGCACAAACTTATACCCTCGGCAAAGAAAACCCTTATAGCCTTAACGAAAAATTATGCTGCGAGGATAATAAATTCACCCGTCCTCTTTGTCAATCGTGTGTGAGTGTACACGAGTAATAGTATGTTTAGGGAAAGGGAGCTTTTATGTGAAGTATATCCAATCCAAATGAAAAGGACATCATCCCTTAAATGTGACACACGAGGAAGAATTATGCGCAATACTCACGTCGTCGTTGTCCGTTCATTCACATGTTCGGGTCGGGACATACCCTAAATGTATCTGGAAAAATGAAGATGACAGACCCAAGACCGGACCCTCCTAAACGCCGCCAAAGCCAAAGCCAAAACAAAAGGACACAGCAAAATTTGGAGACATCCGCACTTGGGGTGGAAAATTACTCCTTTTTTCCTATGCTAAACGTTGGCATTGGCATGTCATGGAAACTTAAAAACTTATTTTCTCAAACCCGTAACTATAAAAGCTGATGTTTAAACGACCTTTTTGTGCTAATAAATTTCCTTACATCTTTACGACACGACGACAACGACAACGACAATATAGACGGACAATGGGGTGTGTGTGTGTGTATAGTGTATATAACTAACAAAAGTTATATATTAAAAAGGTCCTTTATTGTTGGGGTTGGGGTTTTTTATTTTATAAACCAAGGAGAAAACAAAATTATAGCATATGCTTTGCTTGCATGAAAAAATCCTTTTTGACATGTGACTTTTACTTAACTTTTTATGTTGCTTGGGTATCCATACCCTGTGACTAGGGCTTTGATTTATTTAGATCCTTTTTCATAATAAAAATTTAAATTTAAATATTTTCTTTTTATATTTCATTTCAGGCTTGGAAGCACAGGTACAGGAATCTTCAAAGGATCTCTATTGGTTCTAATTAGTAAGAATAACATGTGTGTGTTTTTAAGAAGTGAGTTATTTGGATATGTGCTTGAAGGCTTTTCAAATCTACAAAGCCAATTTAAATGCAAAAAAGACAATATTTGCCATGAGCCCTCGACGCACAATATAAAGGTTTATCATTTTGGTGGTTTCACTTCACTCTTCTTCGATTTAAAACAACGAACAATTATTTGGGAAGCCTATTATCCGTAGATTATTTCGAAAGCTATCGAAATGAAGCGAATTTCTGATAATTTATTTATAATCCTTGTGTCGCTGTCGTAAGTTCACACACATTTCAAAGGGATATTTAAAGATAAGGTTGGCATATTGGAAATATTCCAGGGTAACTTGTCACCGGAACATTTCCAATATCCGAAAAGTCTGCGTCTGAAGTTGATTACACAATTACCTAAAAGAATTCATATTTCAAGTTGTGTTTTAGATTAGAAAAGAGCGTTCTCTATAAGCTTCGTCAAAAAAGTGGTTCATACTGAGTAAATATAGCTGAACACAATTAATGTCAAATTGTTGAAGTGGACAATAATTGAGAGAAAAAAATAAAAGTGGCGAACGAGACGCGATCATATTAATGTTTCCGATAAATAACTGAACCCACTGACAAATGCATTTCTGTACAATGATCAAACGTCAAAAATGACAGGAGCAAAATAGGTAATAGATAAGTATATAATTTCTTACATCATTTTTTGTAGAAAGATTCATAGAAATTTGCTGTATGGGAACGGGACTTAATAACCAGTCATGTCGATTCCGCGTAAGACTATAGTAAAATTCTAAGTCGTCGAATATTTTCGAACTCGTAATCGAACTTCAGAAATTTAAATGGAACAACTTTGATGACAACTTGCAATTTGCAAGCCTAAACGCACGAATTTATGTCGAAAATGGTTTGAATGAAGTTCGAATTTCGGTAACGGTGGATGGTAATGGTAGTCGACAATGTAGTTCATATGAATCTTTCAAATTGACTAACGGTGAGTTCGAAATTGTGGAGTCGGTGATAGAGATTGAAAAATTCGACGTTCTCATAACAACATGACATGTTTTTTTATTATTTTGTTCACTGACTTTCGGAATTTTTGCACTGCAAATGAAATGGAATCATTCAAAGCTATATAAACAAGCATAGAAGAAAATTTAACAGTTGTGTTTTTTTTTTTGTTTACCGAGGCAGTGTCTGCTCGCACCCCACACAATTGCGTGTGGACAGACACTGCTTCGGTAAAAAATATAACTTCAATAAAATAACTGACAGATAGTAGTTATAAGCGCAGAAACGCATTAAGGCTATCAGCGCGTTCTAAGCAAACATTGAGTTATATGTTTATTTGTGGTTATTATAGTTGGACCTTTACTGGCTGCGCACAATAGTGTAGCTGTTGCATATGCACGTAGGGTTAGCAATGTCAAAGTTAAATGTATACGTCAATCGTATTGCACGGCTACCATGTGAAGTAGCAGCTGCAGCATACAGAGTAGCTAAAGTACAAGTCAACTCGACTCCAACTTCACAAACGTGCTGCGCTAAAAAACAACAACAAACTAAAATGGCAGACATGATTTTTGTTTTAGTTCAGTGCTGCGCATTGTATTTGTGTATGCTGCTTAGTGCGCTCCTTTTTTGACATTGCTACGTGCTACTGCTGCAGCTACACCGTTGATCTGGAATTGAAAAATAAAAGAAAATGAAAATTAAAAAACAGTTCATATGTAGGTAGTATCCCTACAACCACCAACCACAAACCCCACCTACAACCAACCACCATTTTTGATTTTTTTTTTCTCACACCTTCTCCTCAAACATCGGCCTCCCACCCCACGATACAACCAACAGCCCACCATTTTGACAGTTTTTGACAATTTTTTCTTCCCACCCCAACACAATAAATCTCCCTTCCTTTTACCACCACCAACCAACCACCCACTATTTTTGACAATCCCCTCCCAAACACCAAATCCTGCCTCAAATCCAACCTACTCACCTACCATTTTTGACAATTTTGTCCTTAAAATGAGCTTGAAGGAGCCTACCAGCTGTCAAACTCCATTTTATTATCTTCACTTGACTTGAGCATAAGTGGCTTATTCGACCTGAAAATTTTATTTTTGTTATCTTATATATACCTAATATATTTTATTGACAAAAATATTCGAGTTGACAGCGCAGCTTCCAGTTGTCAAATCGTATGGTAACTTATAATTACAACGATAAGCGATGTGTATAAAGCTAAGGTGATACGAAATTAACATAAAGTACATACTCTGATTTAGAGTAAGGATGTAGAAGTGCAGCGTTCCTTTTATAAAAGCTAGCTTTCGATCGCGTTTCTAAGCTTACACTTTAATTCATACACATCGGTTCGGTTATGGCTCAGTTCCATGTTCCATGTGAATGAAAGCTTGAAATTTTCTGTCATTAGTCGAAATATTTTTAAATAAAAGTAAGTTCAGGGGCATTGCAAACAAAAATTTCAATAATTATAACTTCTTAGAAATTAATCAGAACTGAAAGTCTTCGACAAATAATCAAATGCAAAACTCACTTCGTATTTATTATTTTATTATAAAAAAACACAAAACTGTTTCTGTAACTCAAGTTGTATGTGCTAACAGCACAATGACAAACAAAACAACATCACTCAGGCTGTAAAAAGTGTACTTTTAGTTAAAACAAAACAAACAAAAACTTAAGCGACACCAACATCTAATAGCCGCTCGTTATAAATAACTTGTAATATATTAAATTTAATTATTATTATTATCTTAAATAAAAAATGAAACCCCCTGTACGTAGTAGAATTAATATTTTTTGTTTCGGGCAAAATACCACATAACTTACAGTAGACCAAAATAAATATATTAAAAACAAAAACAAAATATGTATAAAAAAGCGCACATCAAAAAATATTAAAACAAAAGAAAAACCCTGTATAATTTATAAAAACCATAAATATTACATTTGAAAGTGATGTATAGAAATAATTAAGAATGTTTAATAGTAAAAAAAAAAAAAAATGAAGCAACAAAAGAAATCTCCTAGATTTTTAGAAATTATTAAATTTAATATTACCAATTTATTCTGAATAATTTATAATAAAAATACAATATTAATTTTAAGTAGGAACACAAAACATATAAATGATCCCCCCAAGCTTCTTATTAGATCTTTATTACCATAGTATAGCCAGGCTCAAAGAGTCTAGATACGAAATTTGTGTGGAATAAATGAAATGAAAAATTATATATATATGAGAGTATGTGAATATTGTTTTACGATTTATCTTATAATAAAAATGTACATTAAAAAAGAAAGAAAGAAATAAAATGAAAAATAATTATAAAAATATATGGTTTTGTTTTTTTTTTTTTCTTAGGTATATGGCAACACTTTTTTGTTAAAATTTTACATAGTAATTCTGAAAAAAAATATTCTTATAATTGGTGAAACATTCTACGCTTTTAATATGGTGATATAATTTAACATCTTTTTAAGGACTAAAAATAATTAACAAATAGTTGAAATACATAGCCAGTGTTCCCACACCATTAATGGCACCACCAACTTGGATTTAAAAAAAAAAAAATTTAAAAATTCTGCATGCACCTTAACCAGAAGCAAAGCTAGTAAGAACAACAACAACAGCAGTGCAAGCGCGACACAATATTAATTATATTCAGTGAAACATCAATTCGATGTTCATTAAGAATTCGATCAACGATGATGTTTATTTATTCAAAGCGATCGCATTCCATACAGATTTATACAACATCGAGGGGGGTTCATTATGCGACGATGAGATATTATCCATTCTCGACATCTCTCTCTTTTACAAAAAAAAAAAAAATTCAAGTATAGATATACAGGCGGAGGCGCAGGCACAAGCGCCGGCTCCAACTCCAGCATCCAGCTCCAACTCCAATTCCAGCTTTACCAATGATTTATGATTAATCAAAAGCCAGATAAAATAAATTCGATTATAGTTCGATGATCGTCATCGTCATTCAAGTCGAATATGAAATTAATTTTTTGTGAAAGCGTTTATGACATTATGAAATGGCGCATAGGAGCACCATAACCATGATGATGATTCGATAATCCCGCGCATAGAACCAGATAGTAGGCAGATAAAAAAAGAAGGTACGGCGCGGCGCGGCGGAGTGCGGGTTCCTATATAGTTTTGGTCAGCTGAGATCAAAATGGTAAGATACGCCAATATGCGTCCCATCCGTCTGTGCGTCCAACGTTATTTTGTGATCAGTGATCCTCTAGGACTTTGGACATGGCATCGGCATCGATCGGCATCGCATCGGTGGCGGGCTGCTGCAATTGATGACATAAATTTTCGAAATATCGACATGTTTCAGTTCGAACTCTGTGTCTGTATGTTTGGTTTGGATGAATGATTTGAAAATTCAGAGAACTTAAGGTGCCTCTTGTGTTTGTGACTTGTGAGGTGATGTGATCGTTGCCCAAGTCCTCTCCTCGGTCGTTGTACCTCGGTAGAGGTACCTACATATGATGTATTTAGAAGGCGGGAAGCATTTGCTTCCTCTGATGCTTCTTCTCATGGTCGTTTAAAGGCGTATAACCAGTTCAGATGTTCGGGTGATAAGTGAGGTTTTTTTTTATGATTTTTTTTTAATTTTTTTCGTCAAGATTTCGATGGGAAGAGTTTTCATGGTTTCACGGTCGTCGTATGGTGTGTGGCTACTTGTTCGGTGGTTTTTTTTTTGTTACTAATGTTCGGTTGACACTTCATTATCAGCATTTAGGAGATAAATTCTTATGAGTGATTTTTTATTTTGTTGAAATTTTATTTTTGGAAACCGAAGAAGGGCAAGGAAGTAGGTACATATAGGGAAAGATTTATGCTAAAGGTTCCTATACCTGTGTGTGGTTGATAAATTGAATGTAATTAATGCAGTCGCCTTGGAGGAGTTTATCTTTTGGAGAGATTGGTTTCATTAAATATATGTATATCATTGTACGATTGGTTGGTCTTGGTTGGTTTGAATAATAATTTGCATGTGATATGTTGGGAAATGTATATTTAATTACAATATGATTGGATCTTGGAGCATAATAAGCTCGTGAGCTTCTTTTTTTTAACATGCCAACAAAACTTTGTTTTTTCCTTCTGCTGATGAATTCCTTGTGTCCACGCTGTACAAAGGCATAACCATCATCCTAAACCATATGAAATTGAAATTAGAACAGTCTTTTAAAAGTTGTAAGAAATATTAAGGTTGATGATCTGTTTAAATTAATTTTTTTAGGAACATGTGTTTCTCAGTTTGGAAACATCGCAGGGCGAGATTAACTTCTCGTTTCTTAGTTATGAACCTTGAGTTAGGAAATCTAATAACGCCATCTTGTGGTTGATAAATCCACTTTTAAAAGCCATTGTTGCAGGCGGAGCATTTAAGAGCGAACTTTATTGGATATATAGCCCTGAGAGCTCTTCTCATAATTTTGGATTAAAAGACGGTCGAAGGTAAAACCCACGTCAAAACTCATTTTATTGAAAAGAAGCTGAACAGTGTTGGTTTCATAGCCATTTTCTTATACATAATTAGATAAATCGTGGCTCGTGGGTATTGAATAGAAAGACAGCTTTCAGATGGATAAATTATTCAAAGGAGATCCAAAAACTCATTAGGTTTGGGATGATTTCTTGGGCTCTGGCAAACCATTATACGTTCCTAGTGTTTTCAGACCTTGACGAATAAAATATTAGGAATGAGAAAGTTCTTTCAGAGGAAGCTTTGGTACCTTACCCTACCTATAAAGTTTAGTCGAAATCTTGCATTCATTCTTGTGAAAATTGCATAAACATAAGCTGATTTTATGGGACACACCCGTGTCCCATAGTTGTGAATATTAAAAGGCCAGAATCCCACTTTTAGTATTCTGATTTGCCTCCGAAGCTTTATTTTGAATGGGTGTTAAAATAAGGGGGTGAAGGTGAGGCATTCAGTCAAAGACGTATCACAAAAAATAATTCTGCACTTTAGCACTGAAAATCTGTCCAGCTCAGCGTATAAGTGTATCATAGGGCGTTCCAACTTATGTGTCTGTCGGTGATAGGTACCTGACGTATGCTCATTTTCCGTTAATCCCTTTAAAATGTTGAAATGGTTAGAAAACATTCATTGGGTTTTTTCGTAAGTTGACAAGTTCAAGAGGATACACCAAGATGTCAAATCTATTAAAAAACCTCATTGAAATTGAACTGTCCACGCCAAACAAAACTATGTGAGTTTTTGATTTTTCAACGTTTTAAAGTACATAATATGTAGGTACTCTGTTTTGCTTAGAATGGCTTTAAAACATCTGAAATAGAAAAAGCGGATAGCTACTTCTTTCTTTTGTCTTCTATACATATCGCTGTCTCACTGAAGTAACAGTGTTTGTCTCCACAATATTGCGGATAGGTTTTGTACGGTTTTGCCATAAACTATTACTTTTTTACTAATATGTATATGTATAGGCTTTTCACTCTACCCCAAAAAAACTGAAAACGTTAACAAAACCTCGTTACACCGTTCACACTTGACGAAAACATTTGTTTGACGTTATAGGAATATGTGGGTGTAAAAAGGAACATCTTGCTAAAAATCCCCCAAGATTTAGTGAATATTCCAATCAAATATTATAGCTTTGTTCGGGTTCTTTTTGTGCCAAAAAATGAAAACTGTCAAAATCTCTCTCATTTACAGTAGGCGAACACTTTTTGTGTTAATTCTTGAGAAACGTCAAATTCAAATTTTTTGATTGGTTAGCTCTTAGCGGTAAGAGTCATTTGCAACTGCAACAACAAATGTTTACGTCATTAGCTTTTGACAGAGTTCAAGTTTTTAGCAGATGAGATTTCACTGGGTCAAAACTTGAAAAGAAATGAACGAAAGCATAAAACAGCTGTCATTTTCTTTCGTTCATCTCTCAGTACACGAACGATTTTAGTATGTTAATGTAAACTTATGAAATCAAATGCAAATTGTTTGATTTTGGTACGCGAACAAAGCTAGTCGGTGAAATCACATACGCAGAACACACTTCACTCTCTTATCAACGCCGACGAGTTGAATGTCTTGGAATCAAAAAATCTAGAACCATCTGGGTTCTTATGTTGGAATTAAAATGAATAAGACTATCGTCTATCGAATATTAGTAAGGGAACAAAGACTTGTAAGAAAAGTCATTTTGAGAGGATTCTCTCTGAAATAACAATTTTTATTTTAAGTACATAAGTCAACGGCCTTGGCTCTGATAAAGCATCGCTTCCCAATAGATCAGCGAAATCAAGCATCGTTGCGCGTGGTTAGTAGTAAGATGGGGAACCGTCAAACTAATAACTGCGAGCTGTTGGCATTCGTTTGTGTGTTCTTCTATCTTCTGTTCTGTCTGTATCTCTCTGTCGTATTACTTTGTGTTGTCTTGAGCCGAAGGCCTAAGTTGCCAGTTCTTGTAAGTGTGTCTACTCCATTCGATTCATCGACGGAGTTGTTGTAATAATAATAATAATAATAATATTTTAAGTTAATAGTAAAGGTAATTCAATGTCTTAAAATAAAAGCACAATAATCCAGCTTAACATTACTATAAAAATTACTTCAGTAACTAACTTCAAGAAAGGTCTGGTCAGAACCCTGAAGGGGATCATATACCTATATCTGTTATCTAAAGTCCGCTTCGAGCTTAGACGAAGTACCCTACCTACATGTCAGAAAGGAATAACTTATTCGGCCCTATCTTGGTAGCCGTCGCGTCGGAGCGGACAGTTTTCCGCAACGCATACTTTTTCGGAGGTTTCAATTGCGTTCATGATTTTTTTTTTCATTTCGTACATTTTTCAAAACTTTCCTTAAATTCGTAAACAAAATTTCGCCAACAATTTGTGTCGGAGGAAATCGGAAACAAAATTGTACCTAGCTGTTAAAAATTACACCAAAAAATCTACTTGAACGTACTAAAACGCAATTCTTCGCTGTGCGTTAACATTTTTCGGAGAAATATTCAGAACAGCTGGTCGGAAAAATACCTCGAAGCAAAAATCGTCCGAATAGTATAAAATCGGAGAAGTTTCCGTTTCGACGGATACCTCGATAGGGCCTATTATCTACTTAAATTCTAGAATATCAATTTATTGATTCACATTGTTTTACAGCGTTTTGATATGGTAAGAGTGGAAGAACACATACGCATACGTAGGTACCTAAAAGTTTATCTTTGCTAAATTTTATACCTATACCTCGTTGGAAGAAAAAATTTGTTTTACAGAATTAGTTGTTGGCTTTGTTCCGTTCAGGTGTCAATTTCGAATCTGAAAATTTGAAAATTTGTGAAAAACTGCGGTCTGCTGGCCTGAACTATGCAGAAAATTATGCTATAATCAAGATGAGCATGCACTTTCTCATATGATCTTGATTTCTCCTATTTCCTATGATCTTATGATCTTGACTTTTGAAGATGATTTGCAGTTTGACTCTCTCTGCTGAACTAGTATGATTTTTATTTGTTGTATCCTTTTCTTTTTTGCAGAAGTCAAGATGCAGAATCCACCATTAAGTATGCATTAAGGGAGTTCTATGTGCCGAAATAATTCTTTTTCTGGTACTTTTAACTTAACTCGGATATCGATCATTAGACAATTCAAATATTACAATCATACTTACAAGTAATGTATCATCATGTATGTAAGAAAGGGGTAAATTGAAGAAAATTAATCAATAGGAAATATAGAGGTTTTCAATAAGAGCAGGTCAAATTTGAAGTGAATACTAATTTTAAAAATAAAGTTTATTCATTCAATTTTGTACTTGCCATCGTGATTTGGTATTAGTGATTGAATAATAAACAATAGATTTGACACATGTTACCAAAATAACATGGCCGCCAAAACCTTAACGCGCCAAATGAAAACCCCTGGTTATATACTACAATATACTTAAATTTATAATCACGAAACAAAAGCAAAGCAAAACTTTTGTCCAAATGTTGGTTTTTTGTTTTTATTAAACTTAACTTTTGTTTAAAATCGCAATTTCAGATCGTAAAGTTCCATTAAAATCTTTGCTTACCCAAATATCACATTACCTTAAACATCAATTTGTATAACTAGACCTATCTCTAAAACTTAATGGCAACAAATTGTGGATATAAAAGTTCCGTTTCAAATTATAAAATTTATTGATGCCTTATGGTTAATGGTTAATGGTTCATGGTTCATATAAGTACTAAACCTAAAGGCCAACCTATATGACAATTACTTTACTTTCTAAATTCAAACATTTCAACAATTTACAACCGCCACATTATTATCTTGGAGAGTTCAATAAATTTCACCACAAATGACACGTTATGCCATCTTATTGAGTCTTCTTGGTTCGTGCCAACTGCCAACTGCTAACATCGCGTCACCCCAAATATATATTTTCAAATCAAAGTGCATTCAAAGATGCCCCTTGGAATTCCAGCATAAAAGCGCGATCGTGCGCACATGCAAAAATAGAAATCAATTTGTTCAGAACTCCATTCCGCCCTTCGTCGAATTTATGAGAGTTCAATAAATATAAAATTCCATCTCTGGCATATATATACCTTATAGAGCGACGGCGGGTGCGAAGGTATTTTTAGGGGCGCCCTTTCAAAAACACCCAAAAAATTAACATCTTCCTATTAATGTCACGAATAAGCCGACCCATGGGATAATACAGACCGTACGTTCCCTGTCCTACGGCCGATTTATTTAGGTAAACAAACCGCGCAGTGTTATCGTCAGTCTCAGCCGTAAAGCAAAGGTGCTGGAGTTGAGGCTGATGACAACCGTTTTCACAGCTTCGCGCATAAAATGATGCTGCCACTGTCATTACCCGGACGACATATTATCTCGGGAATAATGTACGGCAACAGTTGTCACTTGACATATGGCATAATAATAATACAAGGCCGAAGCACGATATCGATTTCGATTTCGATCCTTCCTTCATCCAGTCGATATCTTGATTTGATTCCGCTAAAACTACACATCAGCTGTCGGACTTTTAGTTCCAAACACAAACACATCATCAGAAAAAAAGTAACGAATTTTTTACTGTATAAATATTGCGGCAGCAAATGTCAAAAACTGGACAAAGTGCCAAACTGAAACTGCCAAAGGACATCCAAACAACCACGAACGAGAGTCGTTCAGCGAGGAAGGGAACTTATTAAAAAGCGATAAACCCATTCATTTGCGAATTGTTGAACACCTTGAGGACATCGTGCTGTGAGAGAGGAGTGCATTTTTATGCTAAAATAATTCGATCCGATCCGATCCGACCCGACCATTGTGTCTCCATTGTCTTTCTACGGCGCGCATTGAACAAGCTTCGTTGACTCATTCTTCCTTCTGGCCGGTGGAGGTTTTTTTTAACGTTTTGGTTGTCCTCTTTTTTCCCAATATTCAATGCTTCCTCTTGGACTTTATAATATTCTTTTTCGTTTGAATTTTAAACGCTCTGGGAGTGGGAACAAAAAAATGCAGCAGCAGCAGGAACAGCGAACAGGCAGAGAAACGGTGGCGATAGCGGAGCGGCTATACGGCAAAAATATGGATGGAAAAAGTGATGCCCATGTTGTGTGCGCGGGTGTTTTATTTATGAAAGTTCAACGTCATTAAATGCCATTTTGTGTTCGCGGTGACATTTATATTATGATTTATACGGAATATTATTTTCGGTCGTTGACGGTGATTAGTTAAACAAATTGGATTACCTACCCATAGTTTTATCGAATTCTAGATGATAAGAATAATTTCTAGATAATGGGGTTTTGAAGTTGTTTATTGCTGGTTTCAATGGAACTTTATAGGTTTTTAGAATGCTTTGTTTCCACTTTTCTGCTCTTTAAAATTAAACGAATCACAATCACTCGATATCATTCTGTCTTTTTAAACATTATAACGACTTTTCTTTTCGTTGCTATTGAAGTGTGATTATTCGAGACACAGTCGACAGAAGCGCCAACTTTGGACGAAATATGTATAAAAGTTCAACGGCTTTGAAAACATATATTGTATTATTTGTTTTCTAGTTAGTTCGAGATGATTGATATGTACTCGTACTTCGTTGAGATGGTATAGGATTGGTCGCTTGGATTCACTTTACCTTGATGGGACTACGTCTAGATGTTTCGAGTGCCAATATTCATAACATAATAAAAGAGTTAACAAACCTACGGCATCAATGATGCTTGTGTTAGAAAAGCAGTCATTCCCAGCAAGTACCTATTCTTTATCTCTCTCATATCTGTATAACTTTCTGATAAGTTTCGGCAAGTTTTGTTCACTTGCGTTTCCGTACGTAATGTACGCTTTGGGCGTAGGTACATTACGTATGAAAATCTGAAATTCCTTTTTTTGTTGCTGTAAAATCAATTTTGTCACCACATTTTTAGACTGCATTTTTGCCCCTTTTGCTTTAGGGGGAAAAAGAAAGTTCGGTGCGGATTTATTCGAAGAAATTAATAGAAATTGTGGGTTGCTCTGTTTTATGAAGTTTTCGATAAGTTTTTCTTTCTCTTCACTTTGATCCGCATTTTACGGACGAACATTTGACAAAAAACGTTTTGGTTTGACAGGTTTGTATGTATATAGTATAGGTAGTTTCGATGTTTCGTTCATTATATGGGAAATTTTTTGATTTGACAGAACGGAAGGGTATGTTTCGTTCAGTTCTTACAATAGCTTCTGTTTTCTATAGTTGGCAATCAAAAGACGTTTGCTGGCACATGGCATTTAAAAGCCATTCACGAAACTTACTTCGGCTTTGAAACACAGAAATTTATAAGGTATATTTAGGTACTTATGTGTGAGCAAAACAAAATTATTTAATTTATTATAAAACAGGGTTTTCGTATGTTTTTGGTTTAAGAATTTGTTGAAAATCTGAGTTCTAAAAACACTAAAAGATGGTTGTAACGTCACAAAATACCGAACCTTACCATACCTCTGGTATTCCTTTTTATCTATGAAGACAGTTAGTTAATTCGTACAATTGCATTATTGGCACTTCTAATTTTGTACATACATTCTCTTTTGACCATGAGGCCATGCATCTGCGGACCCGATTCCATATCCGATATTTTTTTTATTCTGTTCCAAGATTGACAGTGACATCAATTAAAATTTGTAAACACTTTTGCCAACCTAAATATGACACAAGGTATGTCGTGGTCTTTCTTTTCTTGCAGGTACCTACAGTTCCACAATCTGAACACAAAACACCACCTTACCGACGAGCTGCTAAAATCAAAGGATAAAGGCTGAACCATAATAGTTGGAAACAAACGGAAGCTAGTGTCAAAACCGAACGAAACGTTGCCGTCCCAACCTGTGAAATGAACACGCTACCCATAATGGAACGGATTGCCGCGGAAGCAAAATATGTATTTTCCTCTGAACAATAAGATGACTGGGAAGCGGGGAGGACATACGTAAAAAAAAATCATATATTCAATCAGCTGTGAAGTCACACACAAAGTCAGCCTCAGCATACCTCGCTCACTCTCACACTCACTCTCATATCCATTCAAAGTCAGATGCAAATTTACGTCCGTAAAGTGCGATAGCGAGCGCAGTTTACGTCAGTAAATTAAATTTGATCGAAACTTGACGAAACGGAGCAATCAACTATTTCGGGTGTGAGATACGAATTGTTTGTTCTCGCAAATTTACGGACGGGCCTGTCCGCGCCGTTCCGACTATTATAGTTCAGCCTTAAGTTTGGACATACTAAAGGCCCAACCACCCAACCATAATACGCGAAAGAAAAAGTAAGCAAGTGTCAAAACCAAACGAAAAGTTTCCTTCCGATTTGTAAAGTACATCAGTTGCCCATAATAGCCTTTAAAAATAAGAAGAAAGAGAGAAGAAGAATACCCTATAGAAAAAAAGGAATGTCAAATTTTCGTATACGTTATGTACGACTCAAAGCGTACATCACGTAAAGTACGGAAACGCAAGTGAACGAAACTTACCGAAACTGAACAAAAAGTCATTTCGGGTTAGGTATACAAATCACATGTATTTCTACTGTTTCGTAAGTCAACGTACGTCCCATTCTTCAATTATGGTTAGCCCTTAACACTTGCGAGTAATTATTTATAAGGGTTTTGATGTAGACATAAATAATATCGTTGGCAACAAAAAATCTTCTCCAGATATTTCATGCTAACCTTCCGGTTTCATATTTAAAGTTTAGTTTAAATAATTCCGGTTTTTAAGTTAGGTACTTTTCAACAACATTAAACATAACTCGTAACATCTTTACGCCCAAACCAGTTAGTTGTAGATATTTGGAATAGCCTTTGAATGCCATACCTGGTGAGATTTAGTTCTGTGTATGTGTTTGTCTTCAGGATAAAGGATCTTTGTTCACTAAGCAACTTTGTTGATTTCTCACCAAGTTATATGAGTTTATTATATTTATATTCGGTCAATAAAAAGAATTCGTAGGTAGGTAGGTATACCTGGTTATTCCCGAGTCCCGACACCTGAAATAAAAATTGGTCTGAAAAAATATAACTTAAAACATGAGTCTGTTAAAAAAGTTTCCCCCCTTTTGGCACTCTTATATTATGGAAGATAATCGAAGGGGTATACCATACCAGCAGAGAAGTATTTAACGAACTCAACTTTCTAGTCTCAATTTATTCATACTCCGGCCATCTGGTCTTATTTAGAAACACCAAGTCTAAATGTACCTACCTATATTACCTTCTTCAGTTTTATTGGACCTCTTATTACTTATACCTCTTCCAGAAACCAGAAAGCAGAAAACAGCGCCATTATAGCTTCGTCTTATAATAAACAAAAGAAACTCTCCACACTCCCAAGTAAAGGACTAAAGGATATACCCACTATACCACCTTGCATGTATAGGCACACAATCTTTGAAAATTAAATCAACCCAAAATTTGTGGTATCCATAAAGCTATACTCCTGCCACCACTTTTATGCACAGCACAGCATAAGCCCATTAAAAACTCCTTTAGAGAAAACTCCACCAAGAAGAAAATCAAAGGAATTCAAGGAATTACTACGAACGAATGAAGACGACTTGCAGGATAGGTATGTTTATATCCTTTCGCCTTCGAAGAGTATATTGTACCTATCTACGAACGGGTGCAAAAGAAAAAGGACTTCCATCCGTGCAAATTCAAGAAATTCACTCTCTCCGCCAAAATCGGAAGTCGCCGCTGCCGCATGGTATTATAATAAAGTCAGCCATACTTTGTACAGGATTATAGGGTGAGGGTGAATTTTGGAATTACATATTTATGGTGCAGTGTTTCGACAGCAAATTAACTGACTTCCGCGATACGCCCACCGCCGCTGGAATTCGGGACCACTCTGCATCCTAACACCGGATGTGTGTAGGCTCGATCGATCCAATTATTGTCATTTACAACGCATCGGTGGTAGTGAGAGTCATCCATCAAATCAATTACCCAAGTGACACTTTACTTGCTCAAGGATATTTTCACATAATTTTACTCAAGATCCTTTGAGATGTCTTTGAACTGTATATGAATGGCATTTTCTTAATTAAAAATCAATATATTCCTCCCGCGCACAGGCAATCTGCTCGTTATACGCTCAGGAAATAAATGTCTTGATGAGAAAAATATTAAAGCCAAAACGAGAACTCAAAAGAAATACGAAAACATAAAATGTAAATGTGTCCTGAGATCCTCGCGATCTGGTTAGCAGACAAATAAATCACACTAACGCCAGCAGTTCAGTCGCCGAACTCCAAAAATGACGTATTACCTCTCTGGCGATGGTGTTTAGCGCATGACGGACTTGGGTCCTCTCTTCCACTGGAACAGCTTCTTTTGCTTCAGCCTGACACCAGAAAAAAAAAAACGACTAACGACATCAATGCGACCACATGTGGTCCAAAGATGTTGCCCTCGTATCTACTCCGAGTCGAGTCGCATCCCAGCGAGTCTTTCGGGGAGGAAAATTACCATTTTCTTGTTGTTTCACTTTTTTTTTTTGCTTAATGCTCCTGTTTGTGAGTCCCGCGCATCATTTCGTTTTGGAAGAAGGACAAAAATGCACTTTTTTTCGGTATGTTTGGCTTTGTTGTGGTGTCGGTGACACACCACAAAATTAATACATTAGCGGTGACGTTCTTGGGTGTCATCGGCTTCCATGCGTGCGACCGTGAGACAGGAACATTCTGTGTTTTTATTTGGGAGCATGTTTTATATGTTAAAGTTTATTTTATGTTTTCTAAATCGAAAACCAAATTGGAAATATCTTCCGCATATTTTGTATTTTACTTAAAATTGAAAGTGGAAATTCCTTTAAGATTTTAAAGTTATACTGGAAGTCTGGGTAAAGGTGGCGTGTCAATTGATGTATACGTGCTGGAAACAACTAAAGGTATCACAAAGTGACGAATAGACAAGATATCTAAATTATTTGTAGATATTAATATTTTCTCATACATATACTTCATGAGTGATTCTTCACCTCTGTAGGTCTGTTATACGTTTTCAAAAATAGGAAGCTGGGTTAAGGGATAAAGGGGGCTTTTCTATTAAGATCTTTTAATTAATTTAAAAGTTGCACTTTACAGTCATATTTGTATTTTTTTCAAAGCGAATCCCGCTTCTACTATATATACTTGTCAACTTAACCTGACAATTTTATTTCGTTGGCAGAGTTGGTGACAAAGAACTTTAAGAAAAACGCTTGGTGTCCAACGTGGAATCAATTCTTCTTTTTATACAATGAAAAGAAATTCACAATACTTACCTATTATTTGAAATGCCGCGCTCATATAACTATCCTTTCTTTTTTTTTAACTAGTGAGTGTAAAATGACTTTTTGATAAGTTTCGGCAAGTTTCGTTCACTTGCGTTTCGGTACGAACGTACGAAAATCTGACATTCCTCTTTTTTAAGGGTATTCTTCTTCTTTCTTAGTAATTCTAAAGGCTATTATGGGCAGCTGATGCACTTTACAAATCGGAAGGAAACTTTTCGGTCGGTTTCGACACTTGCTTCCTTTTTCTTTCGCGTATTATGGTTGGGCCTTAAGTCTCGCTCATACAACTTTTATGCTCCACTTTGGGTAGGTATGTCCATGTCCAGATGTCTGGCAGGCGCTTATAACAAACCGTATTGATAAAAAAAATCGTCTACACTAAGAAACTGGCGACAAAACTGCCAACATTACGCCGGCATCAAGCGCTCTTCGTATGTCCGAAAGTGAACGAAACTTAACGAAACGGACCAGGTAAACTTAAAGACTGAACTATAATAGTCGGAAACAAACGGAAGCTAGTGTCAAAATCGAACGAAACGTTGCCGTCCAACCCATAATGGAACGGATTGTCGCGGAAGCAAAACATGTATTTTCCTCTGAACAATAAGATGACTGTGAAGCAGAGAGGACATACATACAAAAAAATCATATATTCTCTCTGCTGTGAAGTCACACACAATGACACAAAGTAAGCATACCTCGCTCACTCTCACACTCCCTCTCACACTCCCTCTCACACTCACTCTCATATCCATTCACAGTCAGATGCAAATTTATGTCTGTAAAGTGCGATAGCGAGCGCAGTTTACGTCCGTAAATTAAACTGACCGAAACTTGACGAAACGGAGCAATCCGCTATTTCGTGAGATACGAATTGCTTGTTCTCGCACATTTACGGACGGGCCCGTCCGCTCCGTTCCGACTATTATAGTTCAGCCTTAAGACCCAACCATAATACGCGAAACGCGAAAGAAAAAAGAAGCAAGTGTTAAAACAGAACGAATCGTTTTTTCCGATCTGCCATACATTAGTTGGCCATAATTAGAAATAAGTATAGCATCATCTTTTTGAGATTCTTCTGTACTATGAATAGGAGGTAATTACTAATGCAATCGCGATTATTAGACGCCGGCCGTTGCTAGCTAGCTGTATTGTTTTTTACCTATTCACTAGAGGGCAACACAGTTAAATTAAACCTCTATCAGACTACTTTAGATATTATAGGTACAATGTAGTCTTTTGTGGAGACCAAGTCTCCTTCATTGCACAAGTAAAGCTACTACATTTGACATGATTCCAAGTAAGTTTTGAGAGCATTTGTTTAAATGTAATACCTTGATTAAGAAATTTTAAAATGTATGGGAAATCTAGTTGATTTTGTGAGAGCTTACAATTTAAAAATTTAGCTGTTATCTCAAAATTGAAATTGGAAATGATCACAGGGTCAGTGTTGCCATTGAGAAATAAATAAAAAAATATGTTATTCGGGCAACTCGACTCCATGGCAATGAATTGAGTATGTTGATGTTCCAAAAGTAAAACAATGGACAGTAATATTTGCTTATACAAAGTTTTAGGATTTTTGCTACTTCTGAGAAAATTCTTTATCGAGGATATTCTTGAAGAACTAACTATCCAATTTAAAATGAAGTTATTGATTAAGAAATTGCAGATACACTCAGAGAAAAAAATAGTTATTTTTAACTATTTTTTGACTATTTTAATAGTAAAAATCGGGAACACTATTTTAAATAGTTAAAAATAGTTATTTATGGCTATTTTTATTGTTAATGCAGAATTTTCGTAAAATCAACTGATTAATGGTTAATATTACCATACAAAATAGTAGTTTTTAACTATTTTATTGTCAGTTGATGTTTTTTTCAATACTTACTATTCGGTTGTCAAAATCAGCTATTCAATAGTCAATGTAATTAATTATAATAGTTATTTCTAACTATTTTTATTGTTAATGGATTGTTTTAAAAATCAACTTTTTTAATAATCAATTTAACTTTTTAACCATAGTTGAATTTGACTTTATCGAATAGTCGTTGAATGACTATTAATATCGTCATCTTCGCTTACCTGATAATTTGTCCCTGAAAATTCTACAAAAAATCAACAACAAAGTTTTTCTCAAATAATTTCAAATTCACACTTTTATTACAAAAAGTTTAATTTTATAGAAATTTAAAAAAATGTTAGATTGAATAAACAAATAATTAAAAATACTTAAGCCTTATTAGTTTTCTATTCATTACAAAATGAACGTGAAAAAATTATAACATACATATACAGAGTGACATGTATACGCATATAAGCTCACCAATGTATACCCCAAAGAATGTCTTACTATCGGCCATGCTTCGAAAATAGTTTAAATATTTAGAGCGCCTTCTTCACACAAGTCTTTTCCTGTAAAAAGAAAGTTGCTCCCACTTTGTCAAACACGTTGTCCAGTCAGCTTGATTGTACTTTAAAATTTCAATTTCAGTTCCTGAAATGCTTATAAAATAAATGAACATAAAATAAAGCTGATCCGAATTAATTGTGATGTATGTATGTAAATACCTTCTAGAGTGCCAACTGCAGATTCTTCAAAAGCGGAAGGTTCTTCAGAGTCAAACAAAATATTTTCTTTTTTTATGTCCTTTTATACAAATTTTTCGTTCGGAGAAGCTTAAGGCGATTATTATATCTATGATATAATATTCCACCTGGTGGAAGTTTGCCTCGGCGTGCGGTGTAATAAAGTCCTTGAGGAGTAATCATAATTTTAGAATATAATTTTAATTAATTTTACCAACCATAAAACTGATACAGCCTTTACCTTATTTTCAGTATATTTCTTTGCCACCACTTAACTTCCAGCAACTTTTTCCAATGAACACTTAGCACAGAATAATCGACACGTAACAAAGAGACCGCAACGAACAAGCGAAACTACTATAAAATAGTTATTTGTAACTACGTTGTTACTACACATAGTCATTTTCAACTATGTGGTAGTTTGTATTAAATAAATAATACTATTTCATAGTAGGAATTTATTAAAGAATAGTCAGAATCAACTAGGTCAATAGTTATCGACATCCAGGCGAGACTATTACGACATAGTCATTTGCGCCCATGGTGTTGCTACACATAATCATTTTCAACTATGTGGTAGTTGTTTTTCAATACCATTAGCCATTGCGCATTAAATGAAATAAATACTACTATTTCATGGTTGGAAGCTATTATAAGATAGTCAGAGTAGATTGTCAATTCTAATTTTGAAGAAACTCTTTAATAACTATGCTTTAATATCAAAATAGTCAGAATTAACTATTTTGTATAGTCACTAAACAAAATTATTGACTTTTAACTATTTTTTAACTATTTTGTAACAATTTTCGGTTTTTTTGTGTGGAAAAATAGTCATTCGACAAACTTCATTGTAATTCATAAAATGACTATGACAATAGTTACAAAAGTAACTATTTTTTTCTCTGAGTGTATATTTCATAAAATGTTGATATTCTTAGAATAATTGGTATTTTGTTTTTGAATAAAGCCAACATTCCAAATATTCATCAGTTAAATGATGTCACTTATTACTTAATTCTTTCAGTGGTACAGGTAACAACGGGTGTTATTTTAAGAGCTTGTGAACTTTAAATAATAATACAAGACAGATATTATTGTTGGAATTTGTATTAGGCACCTAGATGATTCCATGGTATTTATTTTTTACAGTAAAAAAAGTCCATGCAATCAGTCCAATTTTTCACAACTTTTTCCAATAAATATGGCAGTATGGCGTCAATGGTGGCTTGAATATTGACTTCCAATGCTTCAAGAGCTGCTGAGAGGCGTGCGTTAAGTCGCATGAACGAGGGGGCCAGTTAAGAGGACCATTTCTGTCTCCAAATTAATGGATTTTGCAATAATTTGAAGTAGCGCAGGATCTAGAGAGGGGCAATTGTGTAAACCGCACCAAACAGTAGATACATTTTAATGGATGTATATTGGTTCGTTAATGGCTTAAGGAAATTTCACTGGTTCAAAACTTGAAAATAAATGATCGAAAGAAACAAAAAGCTGTCATTTTCTTTCGTTCACCTTTCAGTACACGAACGCATTTCGTGTTTATGTAAACGTATGAAATCGATTTTTTTTTTTTTTTGGTACGCGAACAAAGCTATATTTTTTTCAAATTAAATTTCCACAATTTGGTAGCGTCGTTTCGCTGTTAGTCGATTCATTGTGAGTTGCCAAACCTTATACCCAATGAACAGAAATGTCAACACAGTTTGACATTATCAACTGTCAAACCGTAGACAACAACCATCGAAACTTCTGCAGCTAAAAACACCCTTTACAAAGTATGATTTGGCTTTTTATCTTGTCACACAAAAATTTCTAACACAAAATCGATTTTATATACACATAAAAAACAATGTCAACACTATCCAACATGAAACTTAAACAGTTATTTCTGATGATGAATAAATTTTGATGACATAACAAAAATGTTTGGTATAAGTATACCTACAGAAAATCAACGCACTACTAATGTATGTTGTTTGAGTAATAGAATGGGATATATGAAATTTAAAGAGTGTGATAATGGTTCTTTTCTATATGTTGAAGTGTCATAACGTTACATTCTGCAACAATATCTAACTCAACTAAACGATAGGAGTGTAAAAAGACGAAGTAGTTTTTGTTTTCGAAGTAGTTTTTGTTTTTAGTGGACTTTATTGAATTGAAATTCAAAATAAAAGTTTAGTGACCTTTAGTCCAAATGCGTTTGGCCCAGGTACAACAGTTGGGCTCATCAGTTAGATGCTGTTGTACCCTTCTAAGACGCAAAATTTTGGTCGATGGTTACCGACATTTGATATAATTACAGCATGAATACACTGTGAATTCTATTTTTAGGGGAATCCGTTTGAATTATGCACCTAAAAGCTTATTTGTGGACAAAATCGAAGGACCCGATTTGTTTACAAAGTCTATTCGGTTTAATTTGCGTGGCAATTGAATTTTATTTTTTTTTTGTATACCTACTATATACTCCGTTTTCATAAGGGCAAACGAAGTAATTTTGTAGCAAATTTCCAAATTAGATTCCAAATAACCTCATTTCCCATACCTACAAATTCTCGTTTCGAAATTATCTCATTTAGATAAGTTAGGTTGCAAATTATGTAAAAATAAATCGAACGCGCTGAATTAAAAACAATTGAACCTCAATTGAACAGATATTTTATAAAATGTCAATCCAAGGCGACGGCAGAAGTAAAAAAAAAAAACAAGAAGAAAGAAAGAAAAAGAAGGAAGATAGATATTGTCAAACGAAATTAGCAAACTCAAATGAAAACACTTTTTGTTCTAATTTCGAAACTCATTTTTTGGTAACTTAGGTATGCTCACGATCTCTTATTAATAAACACCTGTCATAATTTGATGTTAGGAATTATTTTTACCCACATACCTACCCACACATACCCAAAAATTATCTACAAAATGCAATACAAAATAAAATGTATAAAAGGTGGACAGCTACTTACATTACTTCAATAGATGGTGGGATGGGAATAGGAACGGGAAGGTAGTTAGATAGGTAGGTATAGGTATCATATACCTTACCTATACACTGTATCTGCGAACCTACTCGAATAAATTATTTTAATCATGTCAATTACAAATTATTACAACGAAGCTAATTGAATATTTCTGTAATTGACATTTATGGCGACATGACAGCATACCGAGCAAGGTACATTCAGTTAGGCAAACGAACGACCGCAACAGGGAATGGGGGCGACGACGACGACGACGAAGGAGACGCGGCGGTGAGTTTTTAATCGACACATTTATTTATATATCAAACTTTATTAAAGCTATTATTATCTGCCCTGTCCCGTTCGTCGACCAACAACGGCGAGTTGCCAAATAAAAAGTACAATAATTTAATAATTTGTTGTTGTAACTTTTGCACAAAAATCAATAAGTTAGAAAAAGATAATAGGATGTTCAAGGAAAATGTCATTCAGGTTTGGCACGTAAGAGGAAGGAGGAAAGCGCTATTCATCCAAACTACTCTAAAATTTTCAACTCAAACAAACGTCAGAAAGAAAGAAAAAAAGTAGGCACACACACACATTCACCTAGAACGTGCAACTCCAACTCCATAGCCATTAACCACATGGCAGCTGGTTCCGCCCAAAAGCTTTCTTTCGCTAAGGAAAGAGAGGGAAAACATAATGTTGCATAAACAGTAAAGACTATTTTTGGTATATAATCGAAGAGTGGTAGGAATGCAATTAAAGAGGGGAATAATGCCGATGGTGTTGAGTGTTGAGTTAGGGTTGGGCTACACTACAATGCAAATGGTTGAAGTTAAAGCTGGAACAAGTCTTTCGTCCCGCGCTGTATTGCAGGTAATCGTAAAAATATGGGAATTTTTTTTCCTGGGAAAAAGGAAACCCATATGACTATGGCTAGTCAGACACACACAGAGTGCAGCAGTTGCAATGTGCCGCAAACTTAATGAAAAATAGTGCATTTCTAGTGAAAAATGTAGGTTCATTGTATGTGTGTGGTGTGTTTGAGGCAAGGAGACTAAAGGCCCCTCTCTACCATTAATTTCCACTGCACAAATATTTTGCCTAATGCACACGCCATGTACCTTTACCTACCTACCTATTATTATACAAATTGTTAATAGTTTTTATTTTTTCCTGACGGCGAATTCGTGACCGATTCGCGGCGACTTGCGTGTCAATTAATTAAATGGCGGCCTTTGGGTTGCGGTTAATTTAAAACCTTTGTAATTAAATTGGGCGGTGCTGCAAAAATGGTGGATAAAGAGAGAAAACACAACCTTACCTTACCTACTTATTTTTTTATTTTGTTTACAAATCCCTCTTCAAAAGGAAGTGGGGGGCTAGTTGGCCACTTTTCTGCTCTTCTCGGTTAGGTATGTTGGTTGATGGGGATCACACACAACACACACATACTGATAACTACTTCACTAACATTCTGTATGGATGTGCTTCTCTCTCTGTGTTTAATGGCGGATGCCATTTTGCGGCATTACAAAGAGAATTCCGTTATGAGTAAGTCCAGGTGAGGCCGGCCGTGAGGACATGGATGGAGTGAAGGAACTATAGGTACATGGAACTGCATTGGCACTTTTGCTGTATGGAGACGCGCTGGAGAAGGTATAGGAGATTAGAAGTTTTACAGTGGGGAAAAGGATTGTCAATAAAATAGTATTCCAATTGAAAGGTATGTCATTTTCAGCCCTTCCTGCTAAACAACCTATGGATACTTACCTTCATTTGTATCTTAAGGTATATATGTACGAATATGCCTTTGTACAATTCCTATAGCACTTGCAAGGCAAAGTTACTGCGTAGGAAATTGATATAGGATACCAAGATCGATAATACCAAAGTAAAAATAAGCCAAGGCAGTGAAACCGTTGGACTGGCTTTGGCTTATATTGACAGCGTATACCTACGTATTGTAAGGATTATAAAACGTCATTGAAGAGATTGAGAATTTGCCAGCACTTTTAATTAATTTCCTTATTTGAATGACTATAGGTTCTAGTTTTAAGTATATACCTGCCTACCAACCTGCGCCACCCTATTATAAATTTATGATGTCCATATTTGTTACAAGCCTATAAGGCTTAAGGCCCAACCATAAATCGCGAAAGAAAAAGTAAGAAAGTGTCAAAACCGAACGAAAAGTTTCCTTCCGATTTGTAAAGTACATCAGGTGCCCATAATAGCCTTTAAAAATACCTAAGAAGAAAGAAAGAAGAAGAATACCCTTTAGAAAAAAAGGAATGTCAGATTTTCGTACGTGAACAAAAAGTCATTTGGGGTTGGGTACACAAATCACATGTATTTCCAATGTTTCGTAAGTCAACGTTCGTACCATTCTTCAATAATTATGGTTAGCCCTTAAGTCCGACATGGGTTAGTGTAATAATCCATTTTAGTAAACTCTCCGCCATTTTGCATTTTGTAATTTTTGTGCTATTCAAACGGAGGGGGTTATGTTCTTTGGTTGTTTAGGGGGTTATGGTTACAATTATCGCTTTCCTTCTTAACATGGTACCTACCTACTTAAGCTAGGTATACCTTATTTTAACCAATGTCAAATCTTTGATGAAATTGAAATCTACAAAATCTGACAGTTGACTGATTGCTACGCCACCTATCGACTAGAATTTTGTAAACAAGTATTGGTCTCTGTAGGTACCTAAGTTTTTACTTAAATTAAATTAGAAGTCAAATCAGTAAACAAAAGCAGGAAGGAAACAGTCATTGCAAAGAGTTGTAGTTTTTCCAAAATAATATTGTTCATTGGAGCTATAGTTTAAAAAAAACATTGGCGCTAGGATATGCCCAAATGTTTGATTTCAACAAATTGACCAACCGCCAATAACAATTTCAAAACGAAATGTAGGTAGCTGTAGAAATACTGAAGGGTGATTTTTTTTTAAGTGTGGTTTTCAATCTGACAATACTTTTTACGTAGTTGATCTTTTCGACAGCTGTCACTTGGTTTATGCTCAGTTTGGTTTGTCATTTCATAATGAATAGACTTAGGTACTCCTGAACAACGTTTTCAAATTGTGCAAATTTATTTTGAAAAACATTTATACTCGCGAAACGATTTTCGATTTTCACAAGAAAATTTTGTTCAGCTCACTTTTGGTTGAATGGATACGTCAATAAGCAAAATTGCCGCATTTGTAGTAATGATAATCCTCAAGTGTATATGTTGGAACACCGTTTTATCCAGAAAAACTGATTGTTTGGTGTGTTTTATGGGTTGGTGGAATCACTTATGTCCATAGCCGCGGCTGCCACTGTCCCGAAATCATTTTTAAAACATAATGGCAATTCCTTATCTTTATAATAAAGCTAAATTCTTGGCCATAACATTAATTATTATTATTATTTTTTTTGAAAACAGCACAGTCTAAAAAAAAAACACCCAGTGAAAACAATTATTTTAAATTCGACTTGGGGAAGGGGCAAGGGGTGTTGCTCAACGGGTGAGCGGTATGTACATATACCTGCTTAAAAAGTTAATAATTCCTAAATAATGTATTATGTAGTTTTAAATGCATAAAATAAAAAAATACTGTATCTGTATGCTCACATTTTGAAATCCACGAAAGCATAAGATTTCAAATTCGTTTTGAGGTGTTGATCGACGCCGACGCTAGTTCTTCAAATATTGCACAGAAATCATGTGTTCAGAAGTGGGATAATGTTTATCTATAGTGACGATGAAAATATTATTAGAAAAATCTACAATATTTTTTTTTCAGTCAGACGTACCGAGGACCTGTCAATTTATAGAATAGTATGCATAATTTTGTGAATGCAATTGAGTCAGAGTTGGAGGAGAACTACAACAAACAATCCAAAACAATGCCTTAATTCGCTGTTGTTCACATAAATATGTATTCACCTTAGTTTAAAAACCAGACAGAAAGTATAACAGTTAAAAAAATTAGTTTTTGTACTATTGAAGGATTCTCCACACTCACCACGTCTCCTTATAACTCATTAAGCTCTTATACGAGGTTCAGCGCCATTCACTCACTAAAAAAAAAAACACTGCGGGAAAGTTAAACATCAAAAAACTTACTCCACCATCATAATATACCACAGTAGGTAAATGACAGTAATGAAAACGATTTGGAAATATTTCCTTTGAAGGATCCTTCAAACCACTTTCTTTCATCCTTGGATTGTTGTCATTGCCTTTGTCCTTGTCGTTGTCATCGTCTACTCTCCCTCAAAAGCTAAAGAAGACAGGCATGTATACCTCTACAATAAATAAGAAATAGGAATTTTGGCTTTGTTTGTATGATGAAAGAGTGTTGTTCGGAAGCTTTATTCTCAAAAGGAAAACTCTGGTTTTCCTTTGTCTTTTCAAGAGGATTTTTGGCAAAAGAAAAAGAAATCTGAAATGATAAATAGAAAAAAAAATGAAAATGAATCCTTTTGTTCTTTTAGAAAGAATCCGGTTGGGCTACACTGAAACTTTCACTTGAGAAAGAGGTATTTGGGGTTTGGGTAATTTGTTGTTGTATTGGATACGCGAGGTTTAAAAGAGGTTAAGGATCTTTTATATTGGTCAAAGTTGTCAATATTTTGGATTGTTGACTCCTTTAATAGCCCACCTTTGTGTTTTAAATTTGCAGTTTATGAAAGTTAAGCTTGTCAATTATAATAATTGAAGTTTGAAAATTAAGTCTTAAATTTGCACAAGGGTGATGGTTGCTGTAGATACTTGAACTAAATTAAAATCAATTTTCAGAACCAGTTCATCAACATGCTTCTTCATAACTCAAAATTCCAAAAGGACTCCTCGCTATTTTATAATATTTGAATAAAAAAATGCAATTCATTTGGAATTTTTTGATCTACCTACGATTTCATTGCAAACTCAATTTCCAAAGCCCTTTCTATTCCATTTTCAATTAATATGGTGAAACCAAACCAGCGCAGTGCATTGGATGCATAGGCAGAGGAAAACAAGACCACAATTCCTGTTCGTTGCATTTTGCATCAGTTTCAGTATAGCAATAGCAAATCCATCCATATTCATGATGCATTCAGCATACTGCCGACTTGAATATATACATATCTACTCAACTCAATTATGAAATAAACCGGGAAGAGAGTTGTGCAACAAAGTGCACCACAACGGATAACATAGATTTTTTTCTGTCCGTCATGCACCATTCAAAAATGCAAGCTGGGAAATAAAAACAAATAATTTTGTATTTGTATCAAATTGTGTAGGGGAATCGTGGGTAAAATACATCACGTTGTTGTATATTTTTTGTTTCATGAAGAAAAAAAAAGTTCTTTAGTCGGCCACAAGTTTGATGGATCTTGGTCCAATCTTTTCAACAGAAACTATATAGTATTATCATGGAACAGTCACTTCTGTTACTTTTGCTGATTGGTAGGTGCAGCTGCTATCTCCTCTGTGTTTTAAACAGATCTACAAGAAACGAATTCTAGAACACCAGGGTGAGTCACCCTAAGGCCAACTTTTCCATGAGAGTAGGGGCTATAGATGCTATAAATACAATGGTCCAATGTCCTAATTTTGATCCTGGTCTTATTGTTATTGTTCCAAATGCTATCTAGTTCTAGAGTTCTATAAATAATTGTAAACAAAAGCAATATAGAAAACGGCTTTGTTTATGAATATTAAAAAGCATTAATTTATTTTACCAATTAAGTTCAGTTAGTAGGAATAGCGGTATACTGTATACCTCTCTGATCCAGCTTCCCCTAGAAGACTAGACATGAAATTTGTAACTTAATTATCTTGGGATGTTATCGTCTGTACTGTAAGGCTAGTTCATCTGATGGATGAAGACTATAAATAAAGATATTTAATTTCAAGAGAACTTATAAATTGTATTTAATTGTTTACTTGAGTCCGTTATAGAAGAAAACAAAAACTGATTCACTTAAGGACGGGTTTTAATTAAAAATATCTATTTTGCTACATTTACACTCATAACCACAATTTAAATTAATCAAACCGTAATACATTTAAATTCTGATATTGGCCGCAATATTTGTCATACATATGTATACGTAAGAATAAAAATTAGTTTCATTTAAATCTCCTTTCAAGCATTATTTCTTGATAACTTATTTTATTACCAAACATTGTTGCCAGGCAAAAAGCGTGTGGATATTTAACGCATGCATTTTAATCATCAAGCTCTTGCGTTTATAGCATTAGAGAATTAAATCAGGAGTACGAAATGTGACAGCTGACAATCGAACGATTGTTTTGGGGTCGTGACTTGTGACATGACACACGAAAAAAACAGGACAAACATAAATTCAAACGCCATCTTTTTATTTTTTGACTTCACTATAATAATAGCTTTGTTTGTTGAGCCCTGAAGTCACCCTGGGGTCGCCACAACTCGTTTTTTAAAATACCTCAATTCGCCCTCAATTGAAAATTCTCTGTTTCTTGAAACCTGGGGTCGCCCTGAAGTCACCCTAAAGTCGATCTTGATATTTAGCAAGGGCGAGTTGAGGTAATGAATCAGCTGTTGATGTGACTTTTGCTGTCAAGCATTTCTTGTGTATTTTCCTTCTGTGTTTGATTTTTCATATTTTTTTTTTTGAAAAATACTAAAAGAAATGCAAGTGAATGCAATTATTTTGATGAATTTAAATACAAATCGAGCAAATAAAGCAAAATGGAAACTTTGGATTTTGTGCGTTGTGAAAAGTATACAATCAGGAGCCCTAATGCCTTTATTGAAAACGAAAAAACCCAGGTTTTTTTGACAACTCTTGAAGTTGTCAAGAAAACCTGGGGCGTACCTGGGTAAAGTTCAACAAACAAAGCTAATCTCTTTCCTCATATTCGATGGATCGACCCTGGTAGAGGGAGATCTTCGACTGCTTTTGCATTAAATGCATTCTATAGGCTTCAGCTTTAGGCTCCAGAATTCGACAGTTCTGAAACGTCATAAATCAGAAGAGTTAAGTTAGGTCCTAAACAAAATCGGCATATGGAAACATTACATACAAAGGTCATATGTCAAAATCAACAAAATGTCTGATTAGGTTTTCAAAGAAGTCAACGTCGGCGGCGTTTCATTAAACAATGGTTAACACAGGAATCGTATGGAAATTTCTGAAGTCGTATGGGAACTGTTAAATTTCATAACAAAAGAAGTCATTTGCAACAACTCTTAAAACGACATTTATGTAAGTTATGTCCACACAGGTTAGAAAAGTATGGCTGGGGCAGCGTTTGCAGTTGCTTCTTCCGGTTGTTTTCTTAGTCTAAGGGGCCAGTTATAGCGAGACGGAAAACTAAACCGAAAAAATTTTCAAATGGAAAATTTGGTATAGTATAATCAGATTTAAAACACAAATGCTACACTGATCGATGGCAACCAACTCAGAGAATTTATTTTGCAAATAAAAATTTGAATTGAACTTGTACTTTTTGATAAAAATGTATTTAATCATTTTTCTGTTATACTTTATACGTATCGATCAGTGTAGCATTTGTCTTAAAAATCGAATCAGAACATACAAAATTTTCCATTGGAAAATTTTTTCGGTTTGGTTTTCCGTATCGCTATAACTGGCCCCTAAATGTTGATCAATGTTTCTATAACATTTTTCCTTTCAGTTTGAAAAGGAACCTAAGGCATAGACGGCATGGATAAGGATATATCTTTATTTCATGAGTCATGACAACCAAAATGCTCTAAGACCTAAAAGGTAGAATTTATTTAAATGTCGACACGAAGAATGCACCTTATAAGAAAATGCATCTTTCAAGTAAAAAGGGTTCCATAATATATAGTTGTCTCGCGTAGCGAAAACATCTGCACAAGATCGAAGGTCGATATCATTCCAAACAAATTAGTTTGACATAACATTTTTGAGCGCATATATCGAAGGATAAGAACACATTTTTCATCTTCCTTCTGATGAGCATTACTCCACATAAAAATGCTTCTAATTAGATCTCTTAGATCAGGTCTCGAATATAGTCACAACAAATATATACTTATAGTTTTTGACATTTATACTATTATTTGGTAATAACTCATTTTGTTCTGCTCCAACAACCCTAAATACAAAACGCGGGGGCACATGTCAACACTTTTACCCTTTCTTTCTATCGTTTGTTCTTATAGTCCTTTTTTTTTGTAATAAAAATTCCGTCTTTATTATTATTTTTGTTTACTGCGTGTAAAGGGTTGTTCTTGATTGGGACTTGAAAGGATAGGATAATAAACAGAAGGAGCTGTTTTTTTTTAATTTTCATTTTTCATTAAATGAAACAAAACGCGTGCTTAATAATTATAAACACCAGAATTTGAGGTTAGGTTCTAATGAACATCAACCCTTTTCTCGGTAGTTTAGTTGAAGATCTTCTGATAGTCCTTTTTCGGATAAAACGTTTAATGAGACATCGTTATTGTTGTGGACTTTTTTATATATATAAAATTTACTTACATATAAAGAAAATATTTAATAAACACAATTTGCGAAACTTTTTACCAAAGTTGGCGAAATTCCACTTGTCGATTTTTTACTTAATTTGTATACCTTCTAATATAGAACAACTTTATTTCGTTAGGCATATTTAAGTATTTGAGGCCCAAATGTTGTGGGTCTTAACCAGCGTGCGCTAGAGTCAAAACTTAACGAGCATTTCTGTCCTGTTTCTGAACACACAATGATAACATGGACATTTGTCAGAGTTTATTATGGCTGATTTTAACTGCAACATCTGTCAAATAAACATGACTTAAAGCGATTCTAAATAAAATAGCTCAATATCAAATAGTTTGAGCTTAACGAAACTTATGGAAAGGCGTTCATTTAAGCCCATTATAATTATGTTTTGAACAAGAACACTTGGCGCACACGAAAAATTGAAATTCGTTTTTTTTTTACATAAGGCAGTGTCTATTCGCATGCACTAGTATCGCTAGTTTCAGCATTATATCGAAAGAAAAAGGAAGCAAGTGTCAAAACCGAACGAAAAGTTTCCTTCCGATCTGTAAAGTACCTACATCAGTTGCCCATAATAGCCTTTAGAAATAATAAGAAGAAAGAAAGAAGAAGAATACACTTTACAAGAAAAGGAATGTCAGAAATGTACGACTCAAAGCGTAAATTTCGTATGGAAACGCAACTGAACGAAACTTTGCCGAAACTTATCAAAAAGTCATTTTGGGTTGGGTATACAAATCACATTATTTCTACTGCTTCGTAAGGCTATGTCCGTACCCATTCTTCAATTAAGGGCCCTTAAGTCTATTTCGATTGGATTTCAGGGTGCAAAAGTAAATCACGGTAAAATCTTCAAATTAAATCGTGTACTTAACCGGTATTGCAGTATTAGAGTTAGTATAATGCGTCCTTTTGTTATATGTGGTTAACTACTGTTGACATTCAGAGCCTGATCTAGGAGGGGGGGGGCAAAGGACGTTCTTGCCACCAGCGTCAGCCTTTGGGGCGCAAAACCAATGGGAAAACCAATGAAGACGAAGAAAGAAAACCCCGGTCGTCAGCATTTATGGGGCTCAAATTTTCTTAAATGGTAATGAAATAATGAAATGGTATAGGGGGCGCTGAAGTTTACACTTTTGTACCCCTTGAACAAATCCCTAGATCCTGCGCTGGACAATAGTTAACTTTAAAAGTTCCTTTTTCAAGAATATCAAAATTTCAACACTGTGACCCACTAACGTGGTTTTCTTATTCCAAATTTAAGAATTTTTTTATATGTGGGATCTTTCATCCCTACACCAGCAAAATTAACCAGTCTGTAAAATGACATCCCAGCTGTGACTAAGTTTTTTTCTTGGACTGCTGATAATAGTGTTTTTGGTCTAATATAAGGCTGTATAAAAAAAAAGCGAAAGGGGATGATGTATTGTGGCTTCCCAAGTCTGTGACAAATCCAGTAACGTCGCATCATTTGATTTGTATAATAAAGAAAATCCACCCGCTGCTGGCTGATTAAAGACGACTTTTACGTCCAAACATGCTACGTTTTGAGGACTGGTAAAATCTTCTCAGAATTGTTCACTTCTGTAGGAGTATAGGGCATAGGGCTGCTCTGCAGCATTAATAAGTTCAACTTTTGTTCGGGAATCAGCTTGGACCGTTGATCTTCATATTTTTCTTACAGTTTAAGGACATTATTTTAAAAATTTCTTGACGATGCTGTCGTTTGGCTACGTCAATTGTAATGACTTAATTCCATTTATTTGGCAAAATTGTAGTTTGCCTTTCGCACTAACTGACTACTCCCATCAGTAATATGGTTGATGAAAATCGTATGCAATAGATAGCTGGACCATCGATGGTTCATGCCATGAGGTCATTAGGTTAAAGAAGATCTCCACTCCAAAGTCTTGAAATACGCAGATATTGATTCGCTTAACGCTGTAGAAGCATCGGACTTAAGTGAAAAGAAATTGAAACCAAAATGTCAATATGTATTGTAAACGGACTAATACCAATCAAAAACTGGTTGAACTTGCACCATACTTTAAGTCGAAGGACGAAATGAAAGTCCATACCTACACATAAAATATAATATATTCACAACCACATCTTTCTTTCATTGAGATGAAAAAATAATCGCTTAATCTTATCCATAGAAATTTAATAAAAACAAATATAAATTACACCAATGACACTGAACTATATATTCACGACCCTTCACCCACAACAGGTTTTAATTTCCCAGTACTTCACTGTTCACTATTTAATTCTTCCATTTCAGATTTCAACCCTCTTATCCATTAAAATCCTGTTCGGATACGCATGCCACCTATTAAGTTCCCAGCAACAAACAGCTTACCAAGCCAAGTTCCGGAAAGAAGAGCACACACAAAAAAACAAAAACTAATAAACGGCAAATTAAATGATTTGTCTACGACGACGACGACGACGAGAGTTGATGTGAATCCACCCGAACTAGTACAAAATCAAAAACAGAGAGGGTTGGGAACGCGAACCCGTGAACTTGCTTCCTACATAGCCCATCACCCGTGATGCTTGATATGAATCTTCGGATAAAGTTTTATTAAATTCGCATCACCATGCACAGGATCATTTCTCTTTTGTTGTCAGGCTTTGAAATGTCCGAATACCATTAATTTCATGGACGACAGTACCAATATTGCGTTAGTCTTCCTCTCAATATAACCATAAGAAGTGCGCCTTTAATATAAAAGCCAAGACCGTATATACTACGAGAGAGGGTGTCGATGACTTTTACTTTACGACTTACCATAGCGTATAGAAATATCACAGTTGAATGGTGAAAAAGGGATGAGAATGCGAATCCGAATGCGAATCAACGACCTTCAACCCTCGACATCGACACGCACAAAACAAATTACGCAGCAATAATAACGCTTAACATTCATTTGTTGGAGGATACAACAATTGAAATGACAATAAGGACGATGATGATGATGATTCCTGGACGGCTTTTTGAGGATGTGATGGCAAAGGCGAAGGCGAAGGCGATGACGATATGGGTAAGCCTTTCTTTGCGATGAGCTTTGAGGGATAATGTTCTCGAAATGGAGAGGGTTGCTTTCTATTGATGATGATGCTCGGTTTGGGTAAACGTATGTGTCGTTGCGTCGGGTCGAGCACCTGTTTTATTAAAAAAGCAAATAAATGGAACTTGTGTTGCGGGCTTGTAAATAAGGGGGTTGTCAAGTGGATGCGGATGTTTGCCTTTTTAATAACTTGAGATTGAGGAGAGAATATGACGATTAGCGATATACAACAGAAGTTGGTGAGTCGGTGTCAGAATCAGCAAGAGGATTTGAAGTTGAAAAAGATATTTAGGGTGGAGAGATAATTTTTAATTAAATGTGTAAATTTGCATGGATGTACTTACTTGTTTTATTGGAGTTTTATTAATATCTCTTATTTATTGAAATTGTATGCACAATTTGGATAGCTCTTGAGGAAGTGAACATTTTCAGCTGTTTGAAGTTTTATTAGAAGGGATAAGGTATGGATATTCAGCACTATGAATAGTGCACATCTTTTGAAGTTTATACAATCATTAGATATTGTTTAAGTAAATCGTTGTCTATACAATATAGATAGTGCTGGTGATGATTAAGATGGCTTTACGACTTTACATGAATAGCCGCCTAAATGTTTTTATTTCTCATCATTATTGGATGTAAAAATATATTGTTTTTGACCTATCTTTACTTTACGGACTATAAAATATGTACATGGCGCATAACGCCTGAGCGTTTGCTTTTCCAATAGTTGGCGCCGATGTGTACAGTTCGTACCTACATACATACATTTAGAAACATCTAATAAAAGGATAGATTTCGTATGGTTTTCAATTTTCTTGGAAAGTTTTCAGGATGAGTTTCTCAACTCAAAATAAGTTAAAGCTAATGCTCTTTCCATACATACAAGGTGGGCAAAAAGAAATCACCCTATTGGAAGATGATCTCATTTTTGGAAATGGCCGCCAATGTCAAATCTGTTTTGACATTTGTGGACTAGACAGATGCAGAATACAAGTGAACAAGCCATGGAGCGATACATGAACCGATATGAACCGATATTCTGAAGGCGGCGTTCCCCGGTCACCTGATCTCTCGTTTTGGCGATTTGCACTGGCCCGCAAGATCGCCCGATTTAACCGTGTGTTTTCGTGTAATAAACGTGGATAGGACAGCTACAAATTGAGAAAAATGTTGAACCTATCCAGATGAGCAGCCAGTGTTTGTACCTATTTAATATGGAATCGCTGTTAAAAGATGAAATGCGTCACCAATTTTTAGGCCATACCTAGGTACATAAAATAATGTTAAGGAGTATCAATCATAATTCAAGGAGTTTTTAATATCTACCCTTAATATGAGCTAGCAAAGTACGAGCATTTAAAAAGTTTGGATATTAGGAGATACCGATGCACATTGGTTTTTGAATGCATAAAGCATTCCACATTCTTGTAGTGCGGCTAAAAAATGAGGTAAATTGATGGTTATTCCTAGAGAACCGTGTGTTAGGACCATCTGATGGTTATTCCGCTGGAGCGATGTTTATAGAAGTATAGCGATAAAAAGCAGGTGAGACAGGAGACATTACATCAGCGATGTTCAACGTTCAAGTGAAACAATTGTATCCGTAATGGCAATTTCACCTATCAATTTCAATGGTCTTTTCTGTATCCTATCTGGGAGACACAAATGATTAATTAGAAGCACCTGTACAGATATGAGAATTATACTCAAGCTTCAAGCGAATGTATGCCTTGAAGATTGTAGCCAGGTCGGAAGGGGCAAAATATTTCTTACATCGATTAACGAAACCTAAGCACTTTGCGGCATTTTTGGCGAAGTCAAATATATGTTATCGTTCCACAGAAGGTGGTTTGTATTTAATACACATACCTAGAACAACGCAAAGCTGTTCGGTTTCTCTATGCAATTGTCACTCATGGATGGTGGCATAAGGGGTAGGTTATGCTTTAACGACAGAAGACAGCATTGAGTTTTTGAAGCATTAAATTAGAAGCGGTTGATAATTCCTTATTGGATAATGCTGTCAAGCTTATCATACTTACGTTGTGCCGTTGTAGTTCCACGTCCGAAAAACAAGGTTATGAATATGGAAACGAATATGATAAGCTGAGAGAACTGCTATCAGCAAATCAATTAAGTGGATTAGAAGTCTTATCTTAGACAAGAGATCGTTTAAGAAAATGAGGAAGAGAGTCGGAGACAAAACTGACTCTTGGAGGCACAATAGCAATTATTTCAAGAATATCAGACTGGAAACCGTCCAAAACAACTCCAATAGAACGGTCCGAAATGTAGATAATATCTAATCCAACGAAGAAGGTCTTCAACGATACCAAATTCACGCATTTTCGATTAAAGAGCTTGAAGCTTGATGCCAAACTCTATCTATTGATCATAGATTCCAGTTTTTTAAAGACTTTTGCATGGCCTGGAGAGACCTGATCGATACCAATCAGAAAACAGGTCAGAAAACAGACATCGAAATTACTAAAATCTTTACTCATTGCACTAAAAATAATATTTAAAGTATACGAGTAGATAATACTGCGACTTTTTTTTCGTTGAAATCTCCCAAAATCTTTGTTCTTTGGATAAATTATATTCGAATTTCGTTATTTTTAATCTTTGTTAGGTGAAAAAATGTTTGTTAGTTGATTCAATATAAATTGATCCACTAGAAATAATTTTGATTTAACTTATGTTCAGATTCGGACTATAAGTGATCGCATTTCAAGGATCCAGCCCCTCTCGAAGAAGGAAACTGCTATTGAAATGTCATTTCCATACAAATCACTTGGAAAAATTGACTCCGCGACAGTGCTTGTCCCAACAAGCTGTAGAAATTGTGGTATTTTTTCAAAAAATTGTAGCGACATTTATTGCCATTAATCTCCACTTCACAGAAATAACACTTAACTTTATCGCTTTTGCGGGTGTAGAACATTCCAGTTTGGGCTAATACATGCTTGCCAATATAGGTACCTACTCAAGGGGCCAATCCTCAAAGGTTTTCAAACGTTATAATAATAGTTACCTGCTTTATAAGATCTTAAATGTTTACTCACTGTAAAATTGAGCCAAATGAAAATGTCAACGAAAGAAAAGGACAACAACTAACGAAATGTCAAATATTTAGTTCTACCTTTTTGCCGAAGGGTGATCAAGTGCGCTAGTGTAAAAATGGAACCAACGTGAAGTTGGCAACTAGAAGTAGTATGTCAATGCCTATAGTAATATCACTTGGGAGTTTTTAGATTTGCTTTGTTCTGCCGCTTAAGAGCTCTGCTGAAACGCTACCTTACATCCATTCCTTCTTGACCAATTATCTAAAACCAGTTAATGCCCTAACAAGCCAAACCCCTTAATGATTGTAGGTGCCTACTACATGTTATATTATACAATTTTTCATCTCTACCATCTTTTGAGTTTTGACACTGACAGTAGTCATGTATGTTTTAAAATACAAGTACTGTTGTTTCTAACAGAACACCACCGATGAAACGAAAACAAAAAGTATGTAACTTCCAAAAAAAAGAACCTCTTTGCAATCAATATGAGATCGACGTATCGTAAAAATCTTGTTTAAATGTTCATACTCTTCGAGCTGAGATTTGGCATAAAAGAATTTAAATAATTGTTTCTTATCTGATGTTCGGCCATTTTGTTATAATGTTTGTTTCCTTTTCCTTATGTAGGTACCTAACCTATGCGTTTTAATCTTTCCCGCGATCACTGTTTGTGTTTCTTCCCTGGGAAAACATTATATCCAAAAATTCGCAACCATACTTTTGCGAAATGTAAATTGTCTGATGTTTTTGTTTGTACAAAAAACACTCCGGCCGCAACCCCAAAGGTTATTGGCAACATGTTGCTGAGAGTTAAAATGAAATTCTTATCAAAGTTCAATCGAAATGTTGAATCTTGTTTCTTATTGTTGTTGTTGTTCTTATAGTGTTCTGTGTTCCCGAAGAGTTCCCTATCGTGCGTCTATCCCCACTTGGATTCGACAGAAAGAAAAACAGAAGAACCGCGCGCAGCAAGCTAATGCAATAATTTGCGATCGGCTTCTGTTTGCATATGTTTGTGTTAACCGCCTGTCAAAAAATAAAAAGAGTCGAAATCGAATAAAAACCAAATCGCAGACTGTCGTCGTTGTCGGAGTCGGAGTCGGTCGATAAAACTCCGCGTCCGCGTCCACGTCCCCATCGACAAAAGAGCAACAAATTAAAAGGACGAAGCAGCATAGCGCGCGCGGAACGAGGCGAAACAGCTGAAGCCATGGGAACCAACTCCTTGCATTCCACGCATTCTTTTGATTCTTTGTTTTACTTTTATTTTTTGATTCGTTTATTTCTTTTTTGCTCGATGATAAACCATTTTCTGCGAATGGATCTGGTCTCTGGTGGCCTGGTGGGATGGGATGGGATGCTAAAAAAAAAAAAAAAAACCAACCTAGAACCTGAGTGCCGATGCCGTGCCGTGCCGCCGCGTCTGTTGCATGCGGGGAGAGGATCAATTATATGCATGTTGTGGCCAATTACAATTGAGGCCGTATCGCGGCCCGAAAGGTCACTCGCAGAAAGCTTTTCCAAAATGGCTTCATTAAACGCTTAGGGACTATACACCGGCCGATCGGCACGGCATCGGCACCGCATCGCATGTGGCGGTGCGAAATAGAGAAATGAATCGTCCCATAAAGGAGTTATTGGTCAAGTAATCGGAAATTCTCGATCGAAAACAAGACAGAGCGGCGAAAATGATTTCTCTCACAGCATCATCGTCTCGTCCTCCGTGAGCTGCGAGTTCACGATTTTAGACTCCAATATAAATTGCCATCTTTTCTGTTTGGCGGGTTCTTGTCTCTTGATTTAGTTTCGGTCGAAATGCTTTCAAGTTGTTTTACTGTGGAGATTAATAGTGGCCCGGTCGCAGTCGCTTCGACGGCCACTCGGTTGGCGGTGGCAGTTGATGATGCAGCGACAAAAAGGGACAGCCAACAACCATAAACACACACTCAATAGTTCCCATCATCAGCTTACGAGTTGTTTCATCAATACGTGTTGGCTATATGGAAGTGCGGAGCGACGAGGCGGTAGCGGCTGATTGTGGTTACTTAAAACCTCGTCCAGGTTGCGACACCATGTGCACATGGTCGTCAATATACGCATGCGAATTCGAGTACCTATACTATAGAGGTAGAGCGGCAATGGCCAGTAGCTGGAATGTTTCCGAGGGGCAGAAGAATATGGTTAATCGATCCCTGGTTGCAACACTCACACACACCAGAACTTTGACAAAGCCAATATGAACCCGCAAAGACGAGAAACAAAAAAGTTAAAAACATTTCGAAATTAATTTGAGAGTTTCTTTTGCACGCGACTTGTGATGCCGCCGCCGCTCGCTCTATGCACAAAACTCGAGAATTGAGAATCAAGATGCCTATGGCTTCTTCGTTGTGCATGTTTTCAACCATCAGGATGTGCGTTTTCTCGCTGTATGGCCAGGATGCCCGTGCCCGCCAACCGATGGCCGGCCAAAGACAACGCACGATGATGATGCATTTAAGATTCCTCCGATTGGTCATTATTGGTGGGGGAATTTTTTTGCGTGCGTAAATTTTTCCCATTTGCGCGATGGATGAATGCGCGTTTTGATTGATCTACTGTTGAGGAAAGATGACAGTCCGTCATAAGAGATGTTGTTGTCGTTAGCTTTCTCGATTCCTTGACGCTTGCTTGACGTCTCGTCGATCGTCATTGTCGCCGCAGAGCATGATTTCACAATAGATATACATAGATAGATGGGATAAACTGTACGAAAAGGATGTAACATGTCAATGTGTATGTGCGAGCAAAGCGTTTGTAACGGCGGCATATGGTTTGATGGTGACGCGGATACAAGAATTTTGGCTTTGATGTTTTGTTTCCTTTTTTCACGGTTCCTTTTCCTGTTGTTCAAAATTTAAGTAAGACCGGGCATAAAAGGGTTTTTTTGCCCGTTCTTAATGAATGAAATACCTTATGGAAGTTGCATTATGCGAATTAAAATTTTGAAGACAAAAACTGATTTGTTGATTTGTTTTGAAGAAAACAAAACCAAGTCTTTGCGATGTGACGAAATGTTTGTTTTTATTGTCAAATCAAAAGACCCCGTGGGGTTAAAAGAATTTCTTTGAACAGTTTAAAATGTTTTGGTTAATGGTATAGGTATGGGTAATTGCAGTTAAATAAAAGGTTTCATTATTTAATAGGTTGCTTCCGGGCAGAAACTTATAACGTAGAAGTTCTTGAGGACAAAATATGCAAACTCATTCATAACACTTCGCATCTACCTTACCTATGACTTTGATAAACTGTCAGTGTCACCATAAAAGAAGGTTGGTGTATCCATGAGCAAGAGCTCTCAACTCGTGTAAATATCTATAGTAGCAATAGATGCATTTTCGTTAAAACAAGAGAGCCATACTTAACAGTTCTCAATGTATTATAGAGTAAGAATAAGACAAATGTATTAATGTAAAAAAAAAAGAAAAGTCTCAATAAAATTGAATTGAAATTGAATTGAAGGTTGGTCTAATGTCAAAAAATCGTAATAATAATAATAATTGATTGGTAACAATTTTTATTTATTGTTCTTGTAGGGGGAAATAAGGGTCATTCGTACTAAGGACACCTTCTGACAAACCCATTATTGTAAGGAAAATGCTTTTCATGCATCACTTGAAATTCCTTTATGAATTCTGAACTTTTTGTATGTAGGTATATTGTATTTTGTATACCTAAGTAGGTACCTGTACAGTGGTGAAAAAGCTCCCATAAAAACACTACAATCTGCAATATACATATACATTCAAATATCTAAAGTATTGGACCGAATGCAGCATCTACTTTGTATTATTGGATCCACAACGACCTATCAAATCAGTATGAAGACAATGAATATGATTTCAACTATTTTCAATCACCTTGCGGCATTATTTCTTTTTATTTTGTGAAATATCTTTTAAAGTAATATTCAAAGGTGGAAATTTTTATGAAACCGTTGTAACGGGTGGTTATTTTATAAAGTGACTTGAATTTTGTATTGAAAGTAGTTAGAAACCACTTTGTGAGTCTTTTAAATTTTTTTAATCAGACATTTATTTGTAGAACCCAATCATTCCACGTGGAAGAATTTTAATTGTCTAAAATCGCGACTGAATACAAATATTTTGGCCTTTATGATCATAAAATCCCCAAAAAGGGATATCAAATACTGTTGTTCATAATTTTTTTGTTTCTGTTCCTAGCAGAGCATTAGGCAAAAAGCCAACCCAAAAATCGTTTACAAAAAAAAAAAAAGATAAAAGAAGCAACATTTAGATGCAGCCCATAAATCAGCAAGGCTAAAGTTCGCTGAATATCATATTATATCTGAACCAATGAGTGGAGAAAAGTTCCCTTTAGCCATGAAAAGGAACTCAATTTGGGTGTTCCAGCTAGATTTCAGTCAAACAGGAAGAAAAAATGCGTAAAAACAGTTTCTTTGGCCCAGTGAAATGTGATGCAAAAGTCTCCACCTTTTATAAATATGATAAATTAATATAGTTTATGCAAATGGCGTCAAGTGTCAATTCTAATGTGACATTTTTGTGAAGTACCTAAACAGATATCTACAAACTCACGTCAACAAGAACTGTATAACTACTCCTAAGAAAACCCGAAATAATTAGTTCTGTTTTATTGCAGAAAAATTCTTCGGTGGTGTTGGCGAAGTGTAAATTTTAGCGCAGATTTCATGGCCGCAAATTCGCGTATAATGCGTATATGAAAACTTATACACCCGTGCTGAAAGTTACTGCATCGCATGGTGTGCTTATATGTTTACGCTGGAGGCGTTATCTTTATTCCTTATGACTTTTTCTTTTCCCAACTGAATGAATTTAATTTAAAAGAAACATTTGTTTGTTGAATATTACGGGTTGGGTCCCTTTGATCGCTTTTTAAAATACCGATTTTAAAATATCGATGCTTAAAATATCGACAAAAAAAAATGTCGACTAAAAAAGATCTCGACTTACAAAAATATCGACAGAAAAAATTTCGAATTTTAAAATATCGATTTTAAAATGTCGACTTTGGTTCATTGAATGATGTTAACAGTTGCGCGCGCACCATAGTCGACATTGACACATACAAAATAGCTGTTTATCCTTATGTAAACTTTTGCACAATGATTTCCGAAAGAAAAAACAGTTAAAAATCATTTTGAGTGAAAAAGAAAATTATTCAAAGTTGGACTTCTTTAGCAAAATCGCAATTCAGTTGAGGCTAAATTAATTAAATTATTATTATTTCTGTTTTTCTAAAATTCTTTATTTAATTTATATTTCAGAAAGAAGTGAAGTAATTTTTAAGTTTATTTTTCATGAAAATAAAAATTAATTATATTTATGAAAAAAAAAAAAAATGAAGTTTACTTTATACTTTTGTCATTTGGGTACAAAAATACATTTGTCGACATTTTAACCGACATTCGAGAAATGGAGTCGACATTTTATGAATCGAGATTTACCACTTTCGATATTTTCAAGAGTCGATTAAATTTTGTCGAGATTTTAAGACATCGAAAAATCGACAATATTGGTAGTCGAGATTTTTTTGTCGGCAATTAGTATATATACGTTTCCCGCAATATTACATACTAATAACTGGGAAAAATTAAAAGCAAATTAATAATTATTCAAAGTTGCATGCAAAAAGTATGCCTACCTTCTACCTTTAATTGATTACAAATTCTGTTTAGGACTAACCGCTTAAGTAAGATAAGGTACGGGGGCCAAATAAGGCCCTGTCCCTAATAAAGCCCACCACACCGAAAATACCAAAACGAGCAAATAACGTAACTTTTTTTGCTTTGTATATGTGAACTCTCCGTAAGATTCCAGACAAAGCAAAAACAGCCAGCTGTGCGATTCATGTGGATTCCTGCAGTTGATAGAAGTTTGTTGAAGGGTGACAATTACTCAAATTGTTAAAAAACGGTTATTTCTTTTTTTTTTGAGAGAGAAATTCAACGAAGTAAGAACATTTTTATTATTTTTATCATAATATAAGTTCAATAAGATAAGATTGAGATATTTTTTACTGTTTAAAACCACGTTATTGTTTAATTTTTATAATTTTTTTAAAAAGTGTCTTCCATTTTCCTAAAAATTAATAATTTTTATTAATTGTTTAAGGTTTTTTAAGTTAATTTTAATTTTTTATTATCAAGAAGGTTTTTTTTTTAAGTTTAATGTTAATCTACAAATCATGTCGAAGAGGCTCCTTTTTTACTTTATTATAAAATACATTTTTTAATTTGATTTTGAAAAAATATTGTATTTTTTTGTGTTTTTACTTAAAACACGTTTTATTTCCGATAGAAAAATCGCTAAAACCATATGATAAATTTATTGGCCTTACTAAGACCCCCTGCTCTTAATAAGGCCCAACGTAAGCTTTTTTTTAAATTTCGAAAAAATATATATTTTCCAAAGTAAGAAAATAAAAAAAAAATCTGTTTTTTATAGATAAAATGATACAGATTCATAATCTTTTTAGTTCACTCCGATATTTTCAAAAATGTGGCAGATGTTTAGAAAAGTCTGTTAGCTGGGCCTTATTTGGCCCCCGTACTTTACTGATAAACAATAATTTACATCATAGCCCAGTCATTTTAGGCATTTTAAACCTCAATCTGCGGAAAAATTCCAACCAAGCTGAATTTCGGTACACACCTTTATTACGGCGTTGTTATGAAGATGTGAAAAATCGACATTGATATCGTGCCGGCGAAAAAAGTTATGAAGGTCAAAAGGTCACGAAAACCATAAAAAAACCGTTTTTCGCAAATATCTCGGTTTCTACAGCTCCAATGATTTTAACGTGTACGACAAAATTGTAGAACATAAAATTTGCTACAATTTCGTTAGTACAATCAATTTTGTATGTAGATTAGTTACCGAGATATGGCACTTCGAAAAACAGGTCATTTTTCAAAATTCTCCAAAAAATGCCAAAAAATGAAGAATTCCACCTTATTTCTTCGGATATACCCGAGAAATCATGAAATATTGCTGTTTTTATGGCTCCTTGATAAAATCAATAACTTCTTACACCCCCCAACGATCCCGCTTGCCCACCAGGTACCAGGCCATGCCCATTACTATTGTCATTCCGCCGTAATTTTTATATATTACTTTGTTCTTAGTACAGTGGGCAGGTAGAAAAAGGTCGGAAGTTAATCAAACTTTGAGATGTTGTTCAGGAATATTTAATTAATATTTGACGAAGTTTTGTACCTCACCGGCCCTGTTGAAAAAGAGGAGGAGGGGAAACTGCAAACTTTTCGAGTTCACTCCGGTTTTCGCTCTACAACTTTTTTTGCTTACGTTCTACGGCAAAAGTGTAAGAAACTTTTTTGTAGAGCGTTAAATTGCCTAAAATATTGTTGCTACAAAAATGGTTGTATGTCATTTCGTTACCGAGATACGGAAAAAGAGGAAAAGGGGGAATTGCAAAATGTTCGACTTTGCTCTGGTTTTCCCTCAATAACTTTTTTTCCTTTTTTTTCATTATAGGAACCGAGATATTTGCAAAAAACGGTTTTTTTAGGTTTTCGTGACCTTTTGACCTTCATAACTTTTTTCGCCGGCACGATATCAATGTCGATTTTTCACATCTTCATTACAATGCCGTAATAAACGTGTGTACCAAATTTCAGCTTGGTTATAATTTTTCCGCAGATAAAACCTAAAATTACTGGGCTATCAGGAATACACTGAAATGAAAACCAAAACACTTCCATCAAGTCACGAACATAACTTTTAACACAATGTTATGAGCTTTTTACACATGAGAATAAGCATCTTATTAGCACAATATAAAACAAAATTGTGTGCGTAGCGCCGCCATATTGCGACAGATGAGCGAAAAATTTGAGGCGATGGGAAAAAAGTTTCACTTTAGAAATATTTAACTTTATAGCACCTGTTACATTTGAAGGTACACATACGGCATACGGGGTATTATCCTCTGCCCGGCATTACTTGTCTCCCCTAAAACTCTTTTGCCTTCCTATACGATTCCTACCAAAAAATAAGTTTGTGAAGTATATCTATGTATATGTATAGTGAGTGTGTTTTTTAAACAATCTTACAATTCTTTACTTCATAAATGCGCACTAACCAAACACTCTTTAGTTTAAATCTACTTTAGCTTTAGGATTGCTTTTTCAGTAATCAGCAATATTTTACAAAATCATACTTAGGTACACATTGATACGTGTCGGGCATCGCATTCCTACACGATTTTTGATGATTGAATTGTGTTATCAGGAATTTTATATAATTTGCAAGCTTTGCCTAGGCCTACACAAGGAAATAATGTTTTGTAGAAACTACTTTTAAGTTAATAAATAAGGCAAAAGCAAGGAGTATTAATTGTGTTAGGTATTAAAAAAATTCAAATATTATTCACTATACGAATAAAATATGCGGTAGATTTAGCATCGCCAGTGAAACAACAAGCAAAAAATATCAATTTTTATTTTCGCTTAGTATTTTAATAAGTAAGTACATATATAAAAAAAAAGACATTTAAAATGTCCAGGTTGATTAAATTGAATTAAGAAGAAGTTACCTTCAACTTATCTACAAAACTTACAAAAAAATTCATTCTGAATTTTTAAAATGTCTTTCCATTTCTTTCGGATAAAACTACATATTTTAGAAAAAAATAAAGTGAGTGACAGAAATAAATTATGTCAAAATAATTTATGAAACATTCTAATTCTCCCCTCATGGTCACGTGCCCTTTGTAAGTCCATTTATGCCGCAATAAAAATAAAAATAACCACATCATCTCATCACTAATTCATTGAAATTAAAGAATTTATAAATGTTAACTGCTTTCTTTTGTTTTAAAAGTCCATCATGTGTCCCAACTCATTACCTAAGATGCAGTTGTGAATGCATAAAATACACACACAGAACACCACCAGCACCGTAGCACCACCTGCCGTCCGATTCATCATTTCCAGCGCCCGCCGCCGCGCCGTCGTGGATATAGAATTGCTAATGCTTTATTGCTACTGCCACTGGTTGTGGCTGCTGGCTGTTGAGTTGTTTAGGGTCGGTAGCATTTTATGTCAGTGATAACCTTATCACTTGCACTCGATGCGGTGTCTTCAGCAGCGGATCTGGATGAGCTGACCAAGTATGCTAATGTATGCATACATCATCCGCAAGGAGCGCACACGGGGTTCCTGGGCTTCTTATCTTAATTGCTACTGGCCTCAACGAAATGTTAAAGATGTTCGGGAATGCTTATTAGCGCAGTGATGACCACCGTGACACCCAGTTTGTTATCTCCACGTCTACCTGGGTGGTAGCGGTAGGATGATCAAATGTAGTTCATTTTGTTTAACACCGTCCGACGACCGACCCCACCGCATCGGGGTCGCGGCGTGAAGTGTGATGAGGACGAGGATGAGGAGGTGCTCCTGCTAAATACCAACTAGCTAAATTATTGCGAGTGAAATTGAATAATGGGAACGAGTTACAAGTTGTTGAAGTTTTGCTTTGGAATCAGGAAATAGAAGGCTTAGGCTTGTTTGTAAATTGTTTACGGTTCGGTTTGGAATATGGGGCAGACTGCAGAGTAGAGAAGATTAAAGAAAAGTTGTTTTGTTTCTTTGTAGCAAGAAGGAGTGATAATAGCTTGTGGGCATCATCATGCATGGATTTAATTGCACTTAGATAGCAGCGAATCTCGTGAGAAAATAATGTGAATAGGCTGCTTCGCTAGTGTTGATGGAAGAAGTTTTTTTAAGAAATCATTTCTGCCAGTAAGATAGAACACATAAAGAGGTACCTATTTAAATTTTTCCATGAAGAAAAAAAATTGCCACATCTTGTTCGGTTCTTCTAAACGGGTCAGGGAAGGGTTCTTATTTACTTAGGGCAAAGCAATGATATCCAATTAAAGTAAGTGACTTACGATCGCAACCCTTCCTGTGTGTACGTTGTTGGTCGGCGGAAATGAGGGGACCCTGCAATTTTCGACCAAAGTTAATTGGCTTAAAAGCGAATATGTACTTTTTCAGACAAAATCCCAAGGGATGAACATATTGGGCATCAGCGGTATTTGCAATTTTTGCAAATAATCGCAGTAACAAAATAAATAAACCATGACCATAACCATAAACCGTTTCGTTAAGTTTCGTTCACTTTCGCAAAAACAAACAAAACCGATCGACGGCGGAAACAAAAATTTGCTAATCGCAAGTAAGTACATACCTAGTAGCTTTATTGTTCGTGTTCTTTTTGTGTCAAAAAATGAAAACTGTCAAAATTTCTCAAATCTCTCTCACTTACCGAAAAGTAGGCAAGCACTTTTTGTGTAAATTCTTGAGAAACGTCGAATTTGAATTGTTTGATTGGTTAGCTCTTCGCGATCAGGGTCATCTGCAACAACAAATGTTAACGTCATTCGCTTTTGACAGAGTTCAAGTTTTTACCAGATGAGATTTTACTGGGTTAAAACTTGAAAATAAATGAACGAAAGAATAAAACAGCTGTTATTTTCTTTCGTTCATCTTTCAGTACCTACACGAACGGCTTTTTGTGTTTATGTAAACGTATGAAATCGAATGCAAATTGTTTCATTTTGGTATAAAGCCTAATACTAAGATCACGCTAAACTAAATTTTATCTCTACAGTTTTTATCTCTACACACCTTTGCTAAAAAGGGGCGTGCTTAATTTTGAAGTTGGAGAGAAAACAGCTGTTTATGTTAGTCGTTTGTTTTTTTTTGCCGAAGAAAATAGTTTTTTAGCACTTTGTTTTTTTTTTTTTTTGTATTGTATTTTCTTCGACATTTTATTTTTTCTAAATAATCATTAAGATAGTCCATTTTTATTTGTTATGTAATTTAATTTTTACTGAGATTGTTTTAACACGATTCTTAGCACTTTATTACATATGAATTGTCGAATTTTTTTTTTTTAGTTTTTACTTGCGATAATAGGTACCTACTTTAAGGAAAGTTATGGATTCGTGCAAAAAAATGTTTGAGATAACAATATCAATCAATAAAAATCGGGTGGGCCGAATTGCTTCAAACTTGGTATATAGAGTTTCTTAGTTATTGTACAGAGGGGAAATTCAAATTTTTTTTTAGTTAAAAAAATACCGGTACCTGCCATATAACCGTTACGTTAAAGCTTATTTTTCTCAAAAACGGCCCTAACGATTTTGATTTTTAAAAATCAGTGCAGCTTTTGAGGTACCTAACCAATCATCATAGGTATGGCTGAAAAAAGGTTTTAAAAAATGTCTAAAAACGGTACTTTCCATAGGACCGTTTTTGTTTGCTTTCGACTATCTCGAAAACGACTCAACTGATTCTTTCGAAATTTCAAACATATATAGGTGTAGGTAGCTCAACTTGTAATGCGTACCAATGTTTAAAAAATATTTTTTTGTATTTTTAAAAGCAGTTTTTTTTTATTTAAAAAATTAATATTTTGAAAACTGCTTATTAATTTTTTTTCTAAAAATCATAAAGGTATTTGCTGAATACCTATGAACTGGCGTTTTTGAATTTTTTTTTTCAAAAAGTTTTTCAAAAAAACCTTTTTTTCTCAAAAACCGCTCCACAGATTTTTATAAATTTATTCTCATAAATTCAAATTTATATAAAAAATAAAATGGCGTTTTTATTTTTCAGCTCAAATCGGTTCAAGTATTTATTTAAGAATTTTGACAAATTAATTTTGATCAAAATCTCAAGCCCCAAGACCACTGTCACACATTACAGCAAGTTCATGCGATCCAGTCGGGCATTTTATTTAATATACCTACATTATTCAGCCACTTAGCAATTATCGAACATAGAGCAAGTTCGTGTGACCTTCGCAAGACCTTCCTTGAACTTCCATTTTTATTTTTCAATAACGCGCTCGCAAAATGACAACTCGACATCTGTCAAAATTTATCTAGTGAAATAATGTGTTTTACATTCTTTCGCAGCAAAATTTTTTGGAGACTTTTTTTCTTAGCCGTTAGCCTGACAGCTGGAATTTAGCGCTTGAAAAAGTACTGAAACCCAAGCTAAAATTTATCTTGGGTGGAAATTTGTATGGAAGATAAATTTTAGCGCGATCTGAGTACTAGGCTTTGTGAGATTTTTGGAAGAAGAACTAAAAACGAAGTCAATTTGAACCATGAGAATCAACCTAGTGAATAAAATTTAAAAAAAACACGATTTTCCACTGTACAAGGAAAATTTTAGTATACACCGGTAAATTCATACACATGTATGCCTGTCATTATTCAAAAGCTCAAGATTATACACAATTTCCATAGTCAATTACGTCACTATGCAATCATAGTTTCAGATTTTCTCATTTTGTAGCAAAAATTATTGCAAACAAACTACGAAAAATCACACAAAGAATAATTACTAGCGCCACCTTCCTACGAATAGATTAACAAAATTCCCTTCACATTGTGTTTCATGACTAAACAATCCTACAACGGCTGTTCGATACTCGAAGTGTTCTTAGCTGTCACCGGCTTTTTTGACAGTTGCTGCATGACAAGACAAATCAAAATAAATTTTTATTTTTATTATCAAATATCAACAAATTAGTTTTGTTTACGAAAATTTCCCATATTTAATGTAAATTTCTTCCACGATAAAAAAAATTGTCCATAATTAAAAATTAGATTATTTTTCAGTTTAACATGCCTTCCACACCAGCACCTGTCACGGGAATACCCAAGGAACCATCATCCTTCTCCTCCTATCAATCAACATTTGAAATCACCGAAACTAAATATTCCGTGCGAATATTAAAAATGAACAACTCAACCTTTATTTACATCGGAATCAATGGCAGAGAGTTCCTGGACGAAATTGGCATTGCAATGCCCATTGCCGAATCCCCTGGCAATGTGGTTAGCACAGTCGCGTTGGGCCCCCAACTTGGATGTGACTCTCAGCAACTTGCCCAAAAATTAACCAAACGCCTCAACAAACAAATCTACGTCAGCTGCAACATACCATTCGATCGTATGGTCATGCCAATGCTGGAAAAGAATTTGGTCAAAATAATCCAGGAGAATCCTGACCAAGTTTAGTTTTTAAGATTATCAAAATAAAAGAAATGAATCTATTTTGTAAATTCACTTTGTGTTTTCATCGTGGAGGGTGCCTCTCTGGCTCATATTCGATATCGTTCCGTAGATAGACACACCGGTGGAGATGATGTGTGTTTATTTTTGGACACATTTGTTAATAGATTCACACCATGCAGTGGCACTCGGACCCCACGGACCTATGTATGTGGTTCCATTTCGGTTCTGGTTTAGATATGATGAATATCATGCACTTAGTGCATACCTCCAATGAAGGTGCGTCGAGTAGCACGTGCTAATTACGCTCGAGTTCGAAATCAATTGAGGTAAGCCTTCTTCCGGTTCTAATCTCATCGCTCTGTGTGTCAGTCTATCCTTTTCTCTGTGTTTTAAGTGATTTTTATTTAAAAAGATAAACTTCTAAAGCGTGTAATAAATAAAAAAGTAATTTTATGTAGCCAGTGAAGGTTATTGCGTGTTGACCCTTGCCTTGAGTTAGATTAAACAAAAATTGATACAACTTTAACCTCCCTTCAAGCTTTAAAGCGACGACGGACGTGTCTAGCTCGAGACCAAGAGAAAAGTGATTTTTTATGTTTGAGCTGATGTCTGACAAAAAGTTGAGTGTGATAAGAATACGGAGTGGGACTTTCGCCAGAAATTTGTATGAAAAGCCATTCAAAACATGAATAACGATTTGCGGTTCAAGGAGATAAGACAAACTCATTAAATTATTTGTCCTCGATAGATTAGGAGTCGTGTGGTATATAGGTCCATCGGTCAAATTAAATTCGAAAATGGACTCGCTTTTTTTCTAAATTATTCTTTTAAGTATTTACATATGCGATTTAACGGTTTATGTGCGTCCCAAGGATAAATTAAGAAATCGACTATGGAACCTATTTAAAAATGGGGGGGGGTCCAATTGAGTGATTTTTTTTATTGTTTTTTGGACAAAGACGTTGAAATTAAGTGGGTTTTGGGGGTAATATAAGATGGCATTTAAAATCCTCATAATTATGTGCTTCTTGTGTGTTTTTTGGGCAAACGGCTGATTTCACATTGGAAGACAGCCGTTTGAGTCGGAATGATGGCGTCCAAAGCAACATAAATGTCTAATTTTTACATTTCGTCTAATCAAAGTTTAAGAGCCAATACATTTCGAATTCTTATAAAAAATAAAAACTCAGGACTACGCTATATGGAAAGCTTTGTTCCCTGAAGAAACCATGGGGTCGCCCAACGTAATTTTGTAAAAGAAACCCAAGCCAAAATGTTTTATTCAAGTGCAACAGTATGACGGTTAATAATTTCAAAAACGTAGTTCTTTTAGGCCTGTCTGTGCAGATTTACATACTTCAAACTTTATGTTGATTTTGACTAAATTTGGCAAATAAACCTTTGAAACAGTAATGAAGAAAACTGCGTTTTTAGTTTCAAATTAAAAAAGCTGCAACGGAAATCCGGTTTAAACGGTTATTACAAAATGGACCATTTATGTGAACAAGAGCTTCAACGATTTTTAAATCTTGGCAGTTATTAGGTTTGTTTGATGTCATCTGCCCGAGTGCGTATAAAAATGTCAGTTCAGATCCGTGAAATGTCAAATTACTTCAAAGCCTACGAGCTTCGTTCAAAAATCGAATCCTTTAGTCAGTGTATCATCATACTAAAATAACTCTTTTTCAAGTGCCCAAAAAATGAAGTGTCGGCTAACTATTTAATCAAAACAAAACATATTCTTATTCATTACACAATATAGGGTTTTCACACTGGACCAAACACTCAAAAAGTTTACGAAATCTAGTTTGAGCATTCACACTGAACAAAAACTAGGTTTTGTTTGACGTTTCATGAAAATGTGAGTGTTTAAAAGTACTTTTTCCAAACAATTCCTTGACATTTAGTGGAAATCCCACTCAAATAAGAAAAAACTTCGCTTTTTCTCTCTTTCGTCGGTAAAAATCCCATACTCTGAGAGTACTACACTATTTTATCGACGAGTTGATGGTGCCAAAAGATCAGTTTGTTTTCACATATTTGCAATTGCAAGTAGGTTTTGAGGAGTTTTATCAAAAACTACTAGTTTATGAAAGAGAAAAATGTATGGGAAACCTTGTGGTTTTGGTGTAGGTTTTGGGGTTTTAGACAAAAACCGAGTTTTTGATCCAGTGTGAAAAGCCTATAAGATTTGTAACTATAAGACGTCATAGCAGCATTCCTCAACTCACGTTGAAGTGTCAAATAGTTACGATTATTAACAATTTCCAACTCACCTCCAGGTATGAGTTGAGATCTTGATCTGTCAAATTGGACGTTTTGCGTTAAATAATTCAAAGTCTTTATTAAAAATCAAACCAAAAAATCACAAATTCCCCATTTGAGCAGCAAGAACGTCTTTTTTCTTTGAGTGATAAGCAAACACAAAAGAATAGAATATATTTTTCGCCAATTTTGAGCGGTGAAGGAGAATAATTTAAATAGTTCCTCAATAAACAAACAAATGTTAAAAGTGGTCTTATGACAGTTTAACAAATTTTATCAACGTATCGTTTCTAAATGTTTTCTAAAAAACCAAAAAATATCCTAACAATGACACTTCTTCAACAAAATTTTTTTGTTGACATAACAATCAATATTGTTGACCCTATCTCTACGCAACTTCGCTCATCAGCATCGGCACTTATATCAACAGTTAGTGAATTCAAAAATATGCCAACTGTGTCGACACTAGCGAAATTGGTGACACTACTGTGGTGGAAATTGAAATTGCATTTATGTATTTGTGCTTCTTGAGTGGAAATGACTACTTCCAATTCAAAAACCAAAATTCTCCTCTCAGAATTAGGTATCAGAAGATTTATTTTTGTGCCAAAAAACTATTTGCTCGAGTTTTTCAGAAAACTTAGTTGTTGTCATAAAGAGTCCGCTATTTTGTAAAACATTTGTTTTTATCCAATAAACCCCTTAACTTTGGATATCAAAAAACTAAAAAAAACTTATGAACAATTTAGTATTTTTTTTTTTTTTGTATTTCAAGAAACTCCATTCCTGCATTATATTGAATGATTTTTGAATAAAATTGTAAGAACAAAGATTCATACACAATTATTCAAAAGCTATTTATTTCCAAATATAACCCTTAAATTGATTTCGAAAATCACACCCTTTTCACCTTTGCGACCTCTAGATACCTTAGACCTAAATGACTTTAATGACGATCGGAAGCATTAAGAAAGCCTAACAGACGAATGGCACCACTTTTGCTATCATTATTATTGTATTTATTACCATGCTGTTCTTTGTACAAACGCAGAGAAGTAGAACATTCTTTAAAATCTTAATATTTCTGTCTGCCTTTCAACCTAAACTTTGTTAAAACTTCAAAGTGTTATTAAATCACTCGGGCGTATGCGTAATCAAAAAACATCTTCTTCGGATAAGTCAATGTAAATCGAGACATATCAAACGATGCAAAAAGTGTAAAGCATAACTTAGATTAGCTTTGCAATCCTGTTCCAGCTTTAGACGCAGAGCAGGAATCATACGAACGTCTATAGGGTACTGTTTGATATTCTGAAGTTTAATATTTTTTGTTAAACCATATGAAAAGTATTGAACATTTACTCACAGACTCTATTAGAATTGTGTGTTAAATCTTAATAAATTTAAATATTCCATTCGTACTCGTAAATAATTTTTGAGACTTGAGATAAAAGTGAAACATCTGATTTTTTCAATGATTTGGTATATTGTGTGCCTATCAGCAGAATATTCGACACGTTTCGCAATCATTCATAATCAAAGTCTAGGTTTCGGTTCAATTTAACTAAAAATTAACATCTGGCCCAGCAACAAATAAATTTATTGCAACTGAACGCCCACAACTTTTTTTGAAGTACCTACATTATATCGTATAATTATTATATCAGTCCATCGAATAATGAATTTACTGCATCGGCGGCGGGTTATTATCAAAATCGAGTCAAATTCCCAGACGATGCAATAATTAATTTCGAATTATGAAAGTTCTTTGTTCGAATTTATTTTGTTTTAAATTGCGCTCAAGTGCTTAAACAAGGACTTTGAAGAAGAAAACTCAAGAAAGAAACTTTTTATGGTTTTGGACCACTCAGGAATAAGGACTTAATATAGGCACTTATAAGGCACTTATCCTTTTTGATGATTGTGGCATAATGCCTGGAAAGGATAAAATTATATTTTTCAGAGATATTCTCTAACAATGACCCTTTTCTAGTTCTAAAATGAGTAATAAACCCGTTTTGAATAGGAATAAGGAACTAAGTCTTCGGAGTAGCTTTTTATGTAGTTCCTTTTCTTAAGGGTTTCCTCCAATGATGCGAGGAAAACATCATAACTTTCTTCCACTTTGGAATCTTCAACAAGTCCGGTATTCATCTTCCTAAATAAAGTTGGGAAAACCACTGCAAAAAACTGCAAAAAATATTTGTTTCCCTTGATGTTTTTTTTTAAATTTGTTGTTCACTTACTTTTTCAGTTCTTCTCTTTCTAATGGTGAATTCCTCATTTTTAGATTCGCTCTCAGACTAGATCTAGATTAAATGATTTTTCTGGTTGCGTTGCATGGAAAGCAAAATGAGATTGATTTTGATTTTGTTATTGTGTGTGTGCCATTAACAGCTGAAATGACGGAATGCCTATAGCTTTACTTTAACAAATTTCAAGTTTTGAAAAATTTTCCATCATTGGATGATATTCAAATGTAATTAATGGGCGTTTTTCTTTTTTCATTCAGAATAGAGCTCCGAACAGAGTTCGAGTATATCGAGCTCGCTCTGAACGTCCTCTGAGCCAATTGTGCTCAGAGCGCTCTGAACTATCATTGAAACGAATTTAATATCCTCATTTGAAATATCTGAAACAAAGTTTTTTCTTTAACATTTAAAATACCTTCGGCAGCCATTTTAATTGGTTTTACTTCCAGCCGCCGCTAAAAACTGCTTTTAATCAATTGAATTGGTTTGGAAGCGTATTACTTTTGACGTTTATATTTTTGTTCAGCTTTTAGCTCAGTATGGCCCATCAATTTATTTGGAGCTCGTAGAGCGCACTCGGAACACACTCTGAAAGCAAAAAGAAGTACGAATTCTAAGCTCTGAACACTCTGAAGCAAGAAAGAAACATTTATATTTTTTGACAACTCAAGCTCTGCTGTGAACTAAAAAAGAAAAAGGCCTAATAATTGCTGCTTCACTTTTTAAAAAATTATAAAATATTATTTTGCAATTAAATGTGCTTCTTTTCGCAAAACAACAATCAAAAAAACATATTTCCAACTGATGACGTTCTGGAATGTTAATTTAGTGTGTGTGTGAAAGTAAGTGTAAGTCTGGCTCTGAATTCGAAAAAAAGTGATCTTGATTCAATCTGAGATCGAATCTAGACTGTGTTTTGGGTTCATGGACAACGAAAAGTGCTCGAATCAAATCGGGAGTGCTTTTTTGGTTTCATGGAATTCAATATGAGAGCTTCATTTCCACTCTTCAATATTTTACTGTCTGCCCATTTCAGCACACAAAAGTAGATAAACGGTCCTATACCATGTTTATGGCTGATCTTCCTACCCTTGTGGTGATTAGGTTCGTTCCATGTCGACCTTAACACTCACTTTCTGATTAAAGTGCTTTTGCACCTTCTTCGGTATGAAACCGGAACTTTCTTTATTTGAAAAGGAGTGTCACATTAAATCGTAGGTACATAAAATGAGTTGTTGTTTTACATTCATTTTGCTATAATAAAAGGAATTTGAATTTTGATGTTCGATAAAACATACAAATAACGCATTGTTGAAGATAAGCACTTATTTCGACCATGTGTTTTTGTTGGCACTTGAAAAATAAGGTGTTTGATGTAAGACTATCTTCGGAGCAGCGTTCTAGCACTGACATTTCTCAATACGCACTCAGTAGATATAAAAAAAAAAACATATTTTGTAGATTTGTGTTCAGTTTGTATTTGAGTTAAGATGTACACATACGTAGGAGATTTTGAAGTGTCAAAATTTTAGAAAATAAAGCTTTACAATTTAATCTCAAGTATATTAAGTAGATCAATTGTTAAGATACAAAATAGCGGGCCTCTTTTTATTTTTATCTTTTCGAAACTCAAAGCTTAATAGTAAGTATGTACCTAGACTTGTTTTTCGTATATACATATGTATATATTTCCTGTTTTTTACTTAACGGACCAACACTTATCCTCGTGGTCTTGTATCCTGCTTTTGATTTCTTACTCTGGGCTTTTATTGAAGGTACAAAAAAGCCCTTATTTTGTTCATACAATTTTTGAAATAAGTCTACAAATAAAAAATAGTAAGAAATTAAAAAAAGAGGATTTTTAGAAAATTGTATTACGACAAGAACAACAAACCTTTAAGATTTTTCACGTATCTATTACTAAAAATATAAACTATTCGTGAATACCTGGAAGAAAATTGTATATTTTAAAAATAGGTTTGTTCGTTTAGCTTTAATCAGGGTTGATTCAACTTTTCTTTAAGATCACAATTGTTTGTTGTCGAAACACGCTACTGCTGTCTTTTATCGTAGCCAACCATTTCAATTATGTTTTGACCATAGTAGCACCACACCAAGCATCTCTTTAACTCCAAGATCTTATTCAACAGAATAAAATCGGCTTTTCTTTGCAGAGCTAGTGGGGTTTTCCAACCAAAAAGCTTTGGGACTACCTCAGGGAGATTTGCAAGGCTAGAAGTATCTACAAAGTTTGTTTAGTTAAATGTCCATTACCAAATTGCAAAACTAATAAAAACTATTCAAATGCATCCTTGAAGATAGCTATTCATCTAGTAACTAGTTTGATAATGATACGTGCTACCAATCCAAATGCCAATATATGTATAGGCTAATCAATTAATATAGCCAAACATCCATTGAGATTAAAGTCCACAAAGCCCCAAGTTCACGAGTAAAATAAAATTAACCGAAACAAAAACTATAGTCTGTTTTTGATAAAATGGCTGATAATAATTTTTGTCCGCCTAAATGCTATTTCTTTCAACAAAATACACACGAAGTAATAACTTGTCTCAGTCTGGAGTACTTCATGTACATTTTTAGAACAAACTTCGCATGTGGCACAGATAAGCGAAATAATAAAAACTAATAGTCTGCGGTCTGGGGTCTGAGCACACATCAACATCATACGCCAACGCCAACGTCATAAATATAAAATATGATTGCAATAATTCTATTTCATTGTTTCAAAAAAAAAACAGCAGACATATCACTTTACCTGCAGGCAGGAAAAAAGAATCTACTTTCCAAAGATATTCGTCACTGAAATCTTATCGAAAACAGTGGGATTTATTCATGAGCTAGTCGCGCTATATGCCCGCAATAAAAAAACATAAAGGTACGAACATTTAAAAAAAATTGTGCACAGCCTTAATGAATGATCATGGCGACAAAGTAAACCTTTTTTGGTTTGACATAAGATCTATGGAAACTTTTGCAAGTTCCAATTCTTGGTATTCATGATATCCAATTGAACTTTGGATGTCTGGGAAGAAAAAAGCAAAACCACATAAATCTAGATAGTAGGGTTATCTTAGCTCTCCCGCGTGCACATAGGTAAGGAGTTCTAAAAAAGGTCTATCTATAACGCTTCTTATAGTAACTGGGCCAGGGGGAATAACTAACTCATACTCGTAGATGTCATAATTCTTAGTTCTCTTCTCTCGCTACATATAAAATTAACCTTTGAGACCAATTGAACCAATTTAATCATTCAATGTCCTAGAACTATGTATACGCCGATCTGATAGACTTTGCCCGTCTTGCAGATAATTCAGCACAGAGTTCAGAGCGATAGTAAATGACACTTAGGGGCAAACCCAAGGAAAGACTGTGGTCATTCACCAAAAATAGGAAAAGAATAATAGTTAGATTACATACTTCCTGTGAAGAAACTAGTTGTATACAATCTGTGCAATCGATTTATCGAAGCTTTCCAACTGCAAATCTGCCACATTTCATGGCAGTACGTTACCGGACCGCTTGATTCAGCACAATTCATCGATAACAAATGCCCCCTGTAGGTTGCAGTGATTTCTTTCGCTTTTATTGCCAACGATCAGAGTTCAGCTCTTGAGAAAGAATAACGACATATGGCGGCAGAGAGATTAATATTATTTTGTGATATGGTTATGAGTTTCATGGCGGGAGATCCGGTTCGAAGCGGATACGTGCCGTATTGAAAGTTTATTTCTATTTTGAGATTATTTTGTAAGCTTCGTGAATTGCGACTGATAGTGATGTGATTAGACGACGACTATAAAACAATAAGAGGAGTCCTGAGTATATAGAATAGGAATATACTCGAATGTAGACACTACTTATCATTTCGCTCTCCCAGTTAAAGCTGTTATTTATTTTATTTATACCAACTGGAAGAGTTCCTTGGGGTCATCTTACAATTTTTAATTAGGTAGGGTATAAAGTAGATTAATCTAGTTTTTCGAATCGCTTTCCAGATTTTGTGAAAACAAAATCGTACGAACTGAACTTTCTGTCTGTTTTATAATATTGATCTCCGTTTTCTTTATTTCAAGATTGTTATAGTTAAGATTGAGTACTGGTTTTGTTGAAAAAGCACTTTTTTAATCTTTTAAATATCAAGTATCTGCTTACTTATCGATCATATAATTAGGTCAGGATTAGTTACTTTTTTGTTCGATCGCCCATTTTGATTTTAAAAACTTAAGCTGGATATTAAATGAAAGAAAGAGACAGTTGATTCCGGACTTAAAGTCCGCACTCACACTTTCATACTTAACAAATGTCAGAATATTTACTCGTTAATGTGTCATATTTCATTAATTACAAAATTAGCATTTGAGAGGGTTTCAGAATACTTTCCCCGTTTTTTTTTTTGAAAACAAACTAGATTTATCCATAGCTCCGGATCATGCTCTCAGATGCCACCATTGAATAATAAATCTATAGTACTCTGGAGATGCCGTTTGACTGTGTCGCTCTCTAGTATCTCAAAATTTTATTTCTCTTAGCCTTATACTAGGTATATAATCTGAAGATAGCAGCGGAGCCTACTGATTGCAACAATAATTACTTCCATTGCATAGTACTTTAGTTTATAAAGCAAAGATGCCGCTCAACAACTTAAACCAGTTTTAAAATTCACATATTAACTAAAGCAAATGAGCAAGCTCTTGAACCTCGATTACTTCAATCTGATTCTCTTTTGTTCCTTCCAAACAAGTGTCTTCATATGCGTGAACATGCAGTCATTCTGGAACTTGTTATCACTGGAACGCAATATTGTTGAATCATTGTCAATTGTTTCATATTATAGTCTAGCTATTGATTGCTGAATATTACTGCAGGGACCCAGAACCATAAGACTTTGATCGGCTGGCATTAAATTTTCAATAAACTTAATGTCCAAAGTCTAAAAATAATTTGAATGGGGTCTGATAATAATTAATTATGTAGTTTATAACAAAGAATATTCATTAGCTTTGTTCGATTCTTTGAGCCCTGAAGTCACCATAATGTCATTACACCAAAGTGTTTTTGAAAAGCCTGAATGCGGTGTTTCTTAAATTTGAGGTCCCCCTAAACCGTTCTGAGGTTGACCTATATTTTTTGCTGGGACGATTGAGGGATTACTTTCAAAGTGACGTGATATAATAAATTATTGAAACAAACATTCCAAAATTCAAACTTTTGATTGGTGTCGGTAATGATGTGCGATTAATATGCATATAACACTCTAAAGCAATATAAACTCAAAGTTTTTCGTATTTTCCCTAGTGTTAGCGTGAAACCAACCGGCTTAGATAACTTCGAAGTAAATAGGAAAGTAGGTATTTTTTCATTGAATTTGTAGGCTTATAACTTTCGGTTAGTCTACCCCGCTGAAATGAAAATGGTTTTTTCACCTTTTCACATCCTTTCGGTTTAATGTTCCAAATCGTTGAATTCGAAATGTTTTCAAACTAGATCATACTGAAAATATCAGGTACCAAACCAAAAGACAAAGCTAATGACTCGAAAAAATAAACATTCAAGAAATATGGTTCTTATCTTTTCATATGGTGAGCATAAAATAAGCTAGTCAAAACATTCTAAGCTATCACAATTTGCACAAAATAGTCAAAACAACTGCCAAGAATCAGCATCAATTCAGATAGTATGAAATTTTCAAAGTTTTTTTTTTATATCAAGTGCCATAATGCATGCAATACCCCCAAAATTTGTTTACTAATCCGATCTGATGTATATATTTTATAAGTATAGTAGTCTCTAAATTTTGAGAGTGGTTTAAGAATTAAGAGTGTTACTATTTATGTAACTTATGAGATAATTGAAGCGTACATTGTTGGTAAATGAAATAGTAAAAGCACATAAATTTGATTATAATTATTATTATATGCGCATTATTTTTTAATTGGAATCCGGGACTGATGTGTATTATTTGGGGTTTGCCGAAAATATTAAGAGACAGATTATTTTTGATACAGCTCGTGCCAAAATAGAAACAACGAAATGATACACATTACCTACCATGTTAGGCATTAAGACTTTGCGTGCGATGTCATTTTCATTTGTATGCCTAATATCTCACATTTCTTAGCTGTTAAAGTGACGTCCGGTGTCAAGCATTTATTTATTTTTTCGGAGGAAAATGCATTTTTATAAATAAAAACCCAAAAAAAAAAAGAAAATTAATTTTCTTTAAAGACCATGAGATGATTGGCATTTAATCCAGTAGGAATATATCACCTGCCCATTAGATGGCCTTAAAGGGAAATATACTTTATTATTTCGATTTGTCAAAGACAGGCTTAAAATATTTAATCAAGGTTATATTTTCAAACTCTTTTCAATTCGAACCTGTTTCACCTGCATAGAAGCTCGATTTTAGGCCCTTGAAATTTGTATGGTCAGTGCAAAGAAACAGTGCTCTTCACATTTTATAATTTCTAAGAAATATAAGTTTCTAAGTCATAACCACTTAAACGTACTGCTTTTCCAAGAAATTTTTTAACGCTTTCTCCAACTGCACCCGATTAAAAAACATTTTTTTCTATGAAATATTATTTTCAATTACAAACGGAAACAGACATTCGAATGACGTTGCAAGAAATAAAAATTCCATTCTTAACTTTTTGTGTTTTTTTTTGGTCATCCATCAATTGTATATCGCGCACAATGACAATCAGAGTACCTACTTGACTTTTAGTCAAACACTAAAACCACGTAAAACCCCACGGGGAGACCTTGTGTTAAAAAAATATGTAGGTATATCGAATCATACAAGAATAAGAAAAATAATACATTAATAAAAATAAGTATAACAATAACAAACCCAAAAAATGATATTAAGGGTGTATCATCGCCCCCAATTGATCATGGCTATCATAACGTGTCTACAATCCCCCCATCTGGGGGAAACCACAAAAAAAATGTGCAAACAGACATTTTTTCGCGATAAGACCCCCTGATAGACACCACACACACAGCACTGTGTATAATGTAGGTACCTTACCTACTATAGGCCTTAAAATCTAGCGTACGTTTTTCATTAACGTTTTTAACATCATCATGGGCGGCGCATTATATATATTTATTTTTTTGTTGTACCTACTAAATAATTTGATAAGCCTTATCAAGTCTGCTGGCGGGCAGTCTGCTTTAAAGTATTACACATCGGTTTGCCATTACTTAGTCGTTAAGAAACACTCCAATAGTTTAGTTCAGCTCTTAAAGAGCCACTAAGAAATATAAAATACATTCCTAATAAAAGTTAATAATATAAATCATAATAATGGAATATCGCGGTACAAGTTTTAGCCCAGTATTTGGAAGCTTGGCTTACACTCCGCCATACACGTACGGATATGATTTCCGGACCTCATCACTGATGAGTGAAAATGAAATAGCAGCCCATCATTATTTGCGATTTCCAACACCGCCAGTTACCCCGCCAAGGGAATCATCGGACCTTAGCAGAGTATCTTTGTTGCCACAGCTAGAAGGTATCTGCAGCACCGTGGATAGCTGCAGGACAAAATCAGTCATAATGAAAGTCAGCTTGGACAATCAAATAACTGAAGTCAATCCATCAGCTGCTAAGGACCATGATAGCAGTGCTTGTGAAAACGAACTTGTTTGCTGTTGGGCCGATTGTGGAAGGTAAGTTTGACATTATTGTCTGATTAAAATGATGGTTAAATGCAATGATTTTTTTATAAAAAATAAATAATATAATTTTCAACACAATATTTATTTATAATTTTTCTTTATTTCCAGACTTTTTGAAAGCCTTGAACTACTTGCAGCTCACGTTACTCAAATACATGCTATTGCCTCGCTTGATGGCCTCTACTACTGCAAATGGGAAGGTTGCTCACGAACAACAAAAGGATTCAATGCTCGCTACAAAATGCTTGTCCATGTTCGCACTCATACTAAAGAAAAACCTCACCAGTGTCACTTATGCGAGAAGAGTTTTTCGCGAGCGGAAAACCTTAAAATTCACATACGTTCGCATTCGGGGGAAAAGCCATACGTATGTTCATTTGAAGGCTGTCGCAAGGCATATTCTAACTCATCCGATCGGTTTAAGCACACACGGACTCACTCAATGGAAAAACCATATGTCTGCAAGGTTGTTGGCTGTCAAAAACGATATACCGATCCTTCATCTTTACGTAAACATGTGAAAACGTTTAAACATTCTGAACAAATTCGTGAAGAACCCAAACCAATGATGACAGTATCAAATGACAGTTACTCAATGAAGACAAGCGAAAGTCATAGTGACAAGTATATGTTGGAAGAACCATATGAGGATCATTTGTATATATCGGCTGAAACATCACCCCGCTCAGAGTGCTTTAGCCGTCTTCATAAATCATTTAACCTTAAGTATGACAGTTACTACTATGCACCTCATGTATCGGCGGACCCCTACTGGCTTAGTGCAAGTAATCAAAGCCACAAATTTGTTCTTCCCGTGGAGCCGATGGATATGGACTCACCTTTGGATCTCAGTACAAATAGGAGATAGTATAAATTAAGTGCTCAATCAAAGAAAATAACTTTTTTCGTCTAGTCTTGTGTCTACTTAATGTTTTTTTTTACTTAATTATTTATATATTTGCCTCATTCACATAACATTTTCATGTTAATTTCGTAAGATTTATGCAGCTATAATAAAGACTGTTTTTATTATTTAAATAAAAATCGTTTTAATTTTTGACGTGATAACGTCGCGTCGTGGTTGGATCTGGGGGATTTGGTGTTGGGAGGGGGTGAGGGAAAAATAATTGTCAAAAATGGTTGGTGGTTGGTTGGTGGCTGTAGGTGTGATGGGTGGTTGGCGGTGTTGGGTGAGTGGCAAGTTGTTGTAGGTGTTATGGGTGGTTGGATTTGGGTTGAGGGTGTAGTGAAGGGAATTGTCAAAAATAGTTGTACTGGGGAGGGGGTGGGGGTGAGGAAAAAATTGCCAAAAATGGTGGGTGAGTAGCAGGTGGATGTAAGTGGAGTAGTTGGTTGAATTTGGTGCATGGGGGAATTGTCAAAAATAGTGGGTGGGTGATTAATGGTATTTAGGAAGGGCTGGCTTTATTGTGTGGGAGAGGAGAAACCAATTTTCAAAAATGGTGGGCTGTTGGTTGTATGTGGGGGTGGTAGGTTGGTGTTTGGGTTAAGGGGTGAACAAAAAATGTCACAAATGGTGGGTGGTTGATTGGCTGTTGTAGGTGGGGTGGGCAGTTGGCGGTGGTCGTGAAGGGAGGAGGAGGGAGGGTGATGAGGTGTAGGGGGAATTGTCAAAAACTTTGGGTGGTTGGTTGGTGGCTGTAGGTGGGATGGGTGGTTGGTAATGTTGGGGGGTGATTTGGTGTTGGGGGGAATGTTAAAATTTGTGGGTGAATGGCCAGTGGTTGTATTGGAATGGGTAGTTGGGATTAGGGGGGAGTACTGGAAGGAATTAACAAAAATAGTTGTGGTGGGTGGTTGGCGGCGGTGGTTGGGGGGGGGGGATTGTCAAAAGTGGTGGGTGAGTAGCAGGTCGTTGTAGGTGGAGTGGGTGGTTGAATTTGGTGTAGGGGCGGGTGGGGTGGAATTGTCAAAAATAGTGGGTGGTTTGTTGTAGTTGATTGGTAGTGGTTATGAAGGGGGAATTTACTGTGTGGGGGAGGAGGAAAATATGTTCAAAAATGGTGGGCTGTTGGTTTGTTGATTCATGTGGGGGTGGGAGGTTGGTGTTCAATTGGTGAAAAAAATTAAAAAAATGGTGGGTGGTTGTAGGTAGGTTGGGTGGTTGGTGGTTGGAGGGATACCTATACACATAAAGTGTTTTGTGAACTGGTTATCACGTAAAATTATCGTCCGTAAACCGACTTTACAGACAACCATGTTTTTTTTGAGAAGAGAAATTGATTTCATGAACTGCATTATCGGCAATTTTTATTTTTTTTTTCAATAAAATGTCTGTGGTTCATATAAAAAGATTTACATATTTACATACAGCTCTACTTTGAAAAATAAATACTTGGACTTAAACATTATTGCAATATAAGAAAATATTTTGTTCAGAGCCCGAAAATAAAGGATTTTTTCCAAAAAGAACATCAATTTCACACAAAGATACAAGAATTTGGAATTTACAATATAACGATAACGAACGAATATACGTATATATGCTTTAACTTGTAAGCATTTCGATACTGAGATTGGCTTTACATATCATCTGCAAAAAAAGGATGCAAAATATATAAATCATACTTGTGTGATATAGAGAGGGAAGGCCAAAATGCAGACTCTCCATGGATGCAGATTATAGGAAAATTATGGATGCAGCTTGGAAATGATAGTGAAGACGAACATGTTCATCTTCATCCTCTGCACGTCTGCTTTATGATTGTTGTTGTTGCGTTTTCGTCTGCACTATAATTTGTGCTTTTCTTTTTTTGTTTATGAAGCCGGTTGAATTAATATTACTTCAACTGATATTTTTTCCTGAAAGACTGTCGATAAAACAGTGAAATAAGCTCAGCGTGTGGGATTTTTACCGACGAAAGAGAGAAAAGGCGTATTGTGTTTCATCCTTGAGTTTAAGTTTCACAATAATTTAATGCATTTATTTATTTTTTTTATTACTAAAAAGTAAAACAAAACCCAGTTTTTGTTGAGTTTTCTCCTAACCTGACTAACCCCATTGTATACAGGGGTACTATGAAGATGGCGTTCCACTGTGTCACCCTCTAGTTCCTCCTTCCTAAAAAATTCAAAAAGTTTACGAAACCTAGTTGCAGCATTCACACTGAACAAAAACTAGGTTTTGTTTGACGTTTCATGAATATGTGAGTGTTTGAAGGTACTTTTTCCAAAAAATCCCTTGACATTTTTAGTGAAAATCCCACTCAAATAAAAAATACACCGCTTTTCTCTCTTTTGTCGGTAAAAATCCCATACTCTGAGAACACTACACTGTTTTATCGACGAGTTGATGGTGCCAAAAGATTAGTTTGTTTTCACATACTTGCGATTGCAAGTAGGTTTTGAGGAGTTTTATCAAAAACTACTAGTTTATGAAAGAGAAAAATGTATGGAAAACCTTGTGGTTTTGGTGTAGGTTTTGGGGTTTTAGACAAAAACCGAGTTTTTGATCCCGTGTGAAAAGCCTATAAACCATTATATTAATTGATCTGTTATACTACGTTGTCATTAGGACCGAAATAAGGTAATTTGGAAATTTGCTAGGCTTGCGCATTTGGTTTGACACCAAGCTTTATTCTCTCTTTTTTTTTTTGTACGAACTTTTCATTCTTTCTTCTTGTTTTGTTTTGTTTACTACTGCCGTAGGCCTCGATTTTCTTTCAAAACTGTTATTTTAGTTTGCTTAATTCTTCCGCTGCCGTGCATTTAGGTTTGTTTACTTTTGCGATTGCCTTGGATTTTGTTTCCAAATTGACATTTTATAAAATATCCTGTTCAATTGTTTTCAATTTAGTTATGTTTGATTTGATTTCACATAATTTGCAACCTCAATTTCGTCAAAAAAAAATTAATTTGATTTTGTATGGGAAATGGAGTCGAATTTGGAAATTTGCTAAGAAATTAAATCTTTTGCCCTACTGAAAACGTAGTACTAATGTCAATGTTTGACCAGAAAATTTTCTCTAAAAGCTCGGCGAAGTAACATCCAATCCAGAGCAATAGAATTTTATTTCTAAACTACTTGGATCGCACCTAATATTCAATTCAAAAATAAAACAAACATACCTAGAGATTTGTCCAACTAAAACTGTCAAACCACTGTCAAAGATCACACAACGATCAAAACAAATTCAAAATCAAAATTGAAATAAAAATTAAATTCTTACCAATTCTATACCGATGGCTTATTCAACAATCTTCAACGCTTATGAACTCCTTGTTGCACAAAAAGCTTCAATACGACCCAAGCTTCAATCATTATCCACAGATTTGTTTCCATCAAACGGACCAGCCCCGAAATCCCTTATTGAAATCACTGGTTCAAGTAATTCCGGAAAGACCCTCCTCCTTACCGAAATCATTGCACTTACAATTCTACCAACGTATTTCAATGGAAAAGATTCAAATGTTGTATTCATCGACTTGGATCATAAGTTCTCAGTTCCTCATCTAATGAAAGTTGCCCAAAAGATCATAAAAAATTCCGGAGAGAACACTAGCCAAGAAGATCTACAATTTACCATCGAATTGCGCGTGCAGTCAGTGCAGATTATAAATTGTTATACATCAGACCAACTGGAAATGGCAATGGACACATTGGAAGATCTATTGGTAGCAAATCCGGACATAGCCTTGTTGGCTATTGACAACATTGGAGCATTCTATTGGCTGGACACAGAGAAGAAACTCGTTAGGAAAGAGACTCATTACAAGAATCACATTGCAAGACTGAAGAATATCTGCAGAAAGCATAATATTATTTGTGCTTACACTATGGAATCTAATTATGTTCAGTCGAAGGGACTGCGGCCTAATATCGATTATAGTTTTGAAATGAAACAAAAGCCTGGTATTTCAAACGGTGTTGACAATTTGTTATCTATGACAGCGGTAGAGCCTGGATCATCTGTAGAGAAGACAATACGAGTCGATGACTCCGGATTGCACTTTATCTAGTTGTTAAAGGTAATATTGTAAATTAATTATTTCTAAACAAGTAAAGATAGTGTTCTTTATTTTGTTCTTTCAATTGTTTTTATTGTGTTTTAGGGCGTAACCTAGCCCCGCTTTCTTAAGAAGGTTCCCTATAATTTTGTTATCAGGTACCTACCTTTGGACAAATGCCTGAGGGCAAAAATATTTAAGAGATACTTAGCGACAGTAATGCATGTACAATGATCGAATCCTCTAGAGGGGTGAATTAAGCCATATATCCATGAAGGCGTAGTCACTGGTGAAAATGTGTTATGGAAATGATGTTGCTAACCACTTCCTTCGATTACTATTTCGTCAGTGTTCAAGCACACCACCCGAACTAAGACAATAATTCGATTTCTAACGGAATCGATGTGTTGTCTGACACCATTCAAAGAATTATTTCCCATTATCTTCACTTTGAAATCATTTTTACGGGCTATTTCAATGTATTCAACTCTACGTGGCTACGCTCTTCTAACCTGACAACATCCAAAGGAAAGTCAAAATTTTCACTGGTTTGTTGACGAGCCAACATGCATCACTGACATTGCAGGTCATTCTGCGTACACTCTAGGCTTGTTTCGAACCTCTCATCCTGATAAGTACACCATTATCACTTCGAGGCACGTCGGATTACCGAGTCATATCCGCTTATATATTATATTTCGACCAACCAGGCGGTACAGCTTGGACGGAAATTTTAACTGGTCACTATGTTTCCTCGAAAGTCCAGCGTTCAGTAGTTATATTACTGCAAACATTATTCTCTGCGATATGAGGATTTTTGTTACCTAACTGAACTGAAATGAGGCAATTAAGTGAGGGAAGTAATTTCTGAAGTTCCAAAGTCAACCCTTCTAAGGAGCCATTCGTAAAAAAAACTTACGAAAAAAAACTACACCTTCTGTTCCAACGCTCGTTTACAATAACACTTATGTGATCAGCTCCCAAGTGAAAGCTTATTTACCCTGCCAATTCAACGTGATGTAGCTCATTCAGCGGTCGATTTTAACCCGAACGTTATACAAGAAAAGCGTAAATGGAGATGGACTTTTATGTGGCGATTGGCGATGCTAGGCTAGAAATTTTGCTGACTAGAGGGACATGGGGGTTGAACTATGACCCTCTTAAGTGTTTTGAACCATTAGCCAACGCAGCAAATATATATCGTAAAATTCCTTCTGTTTCGTTGCAGGATTCTTGGAGCGTAGATGCTGCGGCACCCCTTCGTCTTTAGGGTACCTGCCGGTCCTAGCATTGACGATATTTTGTAAGCTAGCTTCTATCCAACCATGAATATGGATGAGATGGAAGTTGGAACTTGAGAGGGCATAGACGTGTCTATCCTCCGCCTCCGCGTGGCAACCCGGAAACAATATGAATGGCAGGGAAACTGTTGTAAATGAAACAGGAGTGAATATTTGCAGCTGCATTTCCTTACCTTGCAGTATTGATTCCTTTCCGGTAACGTATGCAGGGTAAAACTTGTTTGCGGCAAAGAGAGGAAGGTTTGGTGTGTGCACTTGGCCATTTGCTTCTACCTTGGCAAGTGGTTGAATGTGCATATCCTAAGGCTGCCAGGCCTTGAGTATCGATAGTCAGGCAGCTATCAAGGCATTGAATTCGACATCCACTTCCTCCAAATTAGTCAGGCAATGCCAGGAAGAACTGGATGATCTTGGCTCAAACCTGAAAGTCACTCTGCTATGGGTTCCAGGGCACAGTGGTTTTCAGGGAAACGAAAAAGCAGATGAGCTTGCCAGGCAAGGATCAGCCCTTCACAGTTCACTAGCCGAAGCCGTCAACATTCCGCTGGGGGCTGTGAAGGGCATTGTCTTATCACACTTTACATCCGTATCTAATCAAAGGTGGAGCAATTTGACCAATTGCGTCATATCCAGGAAGATGTGGCCTGCCTACAATAAATCACGAACAAACGCATTGCTATGCAAAGACCGGTCAGATATAGCCAGGGTGGTGGCAATAAGCACGGGCCACTGGCCAGTGGGGGTGCATGCTGCAAGGATTGGTATTCCTTTCAACGACTACTGCCGATCCTGTAGAGACGAGGCAGAGAAGGAAACTGTTTTCCACTTACTGTGCAAATGCCCAGCTTTATCTCGCATCAGGATGCGAATCCTGGGTGGAGATTTTTACGAAGATCTTGGGGAATTGTTAAATAAAAAAATCAAAGATTTGATTAAATTCCTGAATGCGACAAAATGGCTATAAATAAATCGTCTATCCCGACAATCACATCCTCAACTAGTTCATCCCATCCCTCTTCTCAAAATCTTTCTAGTCCCCCTAATCAAGCAATCAGGGGATCTGCATGGGACCCATCTGAGGGTCATACATCTCACCTAGGTGGTGGGGTATGATCTGGGTGGTTACTATGCTGGACCCTTTTACAAGGACAACTCCCTGCACGATTTCAATGTTCCCTTACCAACCAGCACCCTGCCTATGTGGCATATAGTCTGGAGTTTGGTTGCTTGAAGCCGACTTAAGGGTGACTGAGCGGCTTATAATTGTCTCCCCTTCCCTCCCTTCCCTCTCGTAGTCCTTTTCTCACAATCTTTCTAATCAATCAGGTTTTTCTTGACGGGGAAACCCTCTTGAGAACCATACATCTCGCCTAGGTGGCGGTTTTGTGTTTCTTGGGGGGCTTCTACGCCAAGCCCGCGTACTGGACCAATCCTGGACAGAACCAGTGTACCTTTACCAACCAGCAACCTGCCTAGGTGGCATAAAGTCTGGAGTTGGGTTACATGGAACTGTCCTATGGTTTGGTCTGGTAGATTGAGTCACCTTTCCAAGAGAAAACTAGTTCTTCCCGTCCTTCTCCGTGGAACACATACCATCACATCCGTCTAAGCCTTCGTTAAGTTGTTTGGTTAATGGTAACAAAACGGCGCACACCAGCGCTGAGTATTGATGGTGCTCATCTGGTAGTGAGCTCACGGCTGAGCTCCACCGGATGCTATATTCCGGTACCACGGGAGATAGACCCTCCTGGGTGATGAAGTCTCGGCTTCGTCGCCTGCAAACTATCTATGTGGTAGGCCCCCTTGTGATAGTATCGTGGTGGCTGTGGTTAACCGAATGCGGTAACTTAATGATATCCAAGGATTTTATTCTTGGACGCAAGAGGTGTTAGATAGACCTTGCTGCTCACCAAGGAGTGTAGACATGCCTCAACATGTTCCATACAATTAGTACTAAGGATGTTAGAGTTCTGGTCTAAGCCCGATTTAACTCTGTATGAAAGTAGGCTCGCAGTGGAATTTAAGGCTTAATTGCTAGGTGGCCACGTAAAGTTTGCCCTCATACTGACTAGAGGTGCATATTAAGTTAACCACAGGATCACCATACTTTTGTAGCGCCACTGAAAGTAAAGCCAAGCCTAGACGCCCTATCTAGTTTCGCATCTAATGACAATTAGAATCGGTCTTTTCTTTAGAGCGCTCTCCATCGTGTAAGCATTTCATACGGATTGGTTAGCATTATTGCAGAGCGAATGCTCCAACTCAAAAATATAAACATCTTAGTACCAACAGCTCCGGAGAGCCAGAGCCCAGTTACTTACACTTACATGTTCAACCATTCATCTGTATGCGTTGATACTCTGCAGAGATGGGAGGGAGCTACAATTTACTGCTGGCTCCGAATGGCTGTTTTAATGTAGTTGGAGAATTTGTCACTTCCTCGCAAGAGCATCGAAAGAGGCAGTACCGCGAAAAAAGTCTTAGGTGATGCACGCAGAAGCATTTTATTTCTATTAACATGAAATATTGGATCGCTAGTGCCTTGAACGAGAGGTCTCACAAGTAGAACATTCTGTTCCATGACAATACTACGCCTAAGGCGTAGAACTCCGACACACCAACCACTTACCGCTTATCCACGAGTAACTAGTACGTAGCTATGGCCCAAATAAAAAACTCGTCTGCAATAAATGATTCACTACTAAGACTCACACAATAAAAACATTAATCCATATAAATTTTCTTTAGTTTATATTGATTTATTATTTGAATTAACCACATGATTCATATAATAATTAGGAAACGAACGAAAACAAAAAAATTAAATCCGAAATCTTAAATTTTTAACTTATTTATTTGTTGGCTACAATGTATAGATATATAGGTACCTATTATATATAATTATACAAGTCTACAAAATAGAATATACATCATATTATGTTACCGTTATGTTATGAAGTTACTTAAAATTATTCGTTAATTTTTCAATATAACGACACAAAATGAAACAGACAATTTTATTATATTGAAAACGAAATCAAATTTCGTCACAAACACACTATTTTCCGACTTATTTAGTTGAAAAATCTTGTTTTTTTTTTTGTCCCAGAGAATGTTTCAAAATATTACATATATCACGTTTTTAAAAAAATAAAGCCACACACAGAATGTGTAGACTTGAGTTGAATTTACATTTTGAAAGCACACAGAATTTTATTATTTGTTTGTTAGTTTTGAAACGAGTAAGGGCAAAGTTCAAACAGCAGAGTAACAATTACAGTTTTTTTTAAATATATAAATATACTAAGGTATTCTATACGCAGACGGTATATGGATTAAATTAGAAGAGTTTACGCTCTAAAGAATCGTACAACTCGCACAATGTATTGTCGACAAATTGGACATTCGCTTAGGACCTTCCCACAATTTGTGCATGTCGCCATGTGCCCGCATTCTAGAATCACGCACTCAATTGGAGCATCCATGCAAATTTTACATAACTCGTCAGTGGGTAGTTTTTCGATTGCTAAAATAACAATTAAGAATACATTTCAGACTTTAGAGGAAAGAAAAAGGAACATACCTGGACATGATTTGAGGTTCTTCCACAGTCGTGAAACTCTTTCGAAAAGTTCCTGCTTTTCACAACATCCTTTGTAATCGACACGATTAAGAGTGAGAACTTGTTTCAATTGCTTTACAGTCAGATTCTCTAGATCCTCCCTGCAAAATAAATAAATTACAAATCTCATCTTCTTTCAACCATTTTTTTTTTTGTTCCAATGTCTTACAATGAATGGAAATCGTTCAAATTTGGGAAGCGACTGGCAGCTATCCGGGGATCATAGCCTCCATCTCCTCCCACATGACCATAGACATGTATACCATCGTTGCCATCCAAAAATGGCAAAGTTTCACTCCCGACATCCACCAATTGGCCACGTGTTCGGTTTTCTAGATAAACTAAAAATTCTTCAAGTTCCTGCTTGATTTCGGCTTCGGACATGTTTGCGTTCTCCAGATGCTGCCGCAATTTTGTGACATGATGTTTGATGTTGGTTTTATTTTTCCCACACTTTCCACAACATTTGCTTCGTCGGCGTCGTTGTTCTGTCACTGCGGCACCTTCATCCTCGTCATCATCGTCGTCGTTATCACCTTCCTCTTCTTCGACACTTAGCTCCTTGCTATTCCAAGTATAAGGATGATCTTCTCCATACCGTCTACGATTCAAATAGCCATCCGATCGCCGTCGAACTACTCTCTTTGGCCTTGCAGAAGCAAACATACTAGCTGCCCGGCTTGGCCCTGATGACGATTCCGACGAAACCAATGCGAGATCTGTTGAAGTTCCTGCCGATGGCTCTTCATCCTTATCAAGATCTACATGTGGTCTTCTATCCTCGACAGTTATTGCGTCGTTTTCTGTTTTGTTTACAATCTGCCACGTTTCATTTTGACCAACTGAATCGGTTTTATTGTCGTCCGATATACCTCCAATGGCCCCTAGTTCTTCGAATGATGACTCAGATGAGTCTTCAAAGGTTCCTACTTGTAAGCTGGGTGAGGTCTTTTGGGCAGCCAATCCGTTCTGCTCTGCGGTGCTGCTTACACTTGCAGATGTCCCCGCAGCTTGATTGTCGATGGGTGAACTAGTTGTGGGTGAGGTCGATGTTGCACCAGCTTCACGGCTACTTCGTTCTTTAAAAGTTGTTATGAGCTCGTCATCGGAACAATCACATTCCGAGGCGATTCCTTCATCCTGTAGAACATTATCGAGCAGTCTATTCCTGGCACCAGAAAAAGCGGCGGGAGCTGTCTGTTCTCTAACCTGTTCCGAACTACTTTGAACATCTGCTGTCGCAACACCGCCACCGCCACCAGCACTGACTGGTTGTGGAGAACGCGACACTGTACTGTGAGATGATATTGAACTCATACTAACGACAGGACTGGAAATTGGACTTGTTGGTGTGCTCTTATTTGAGTTAGTTTGTTGCGGTTGGTTTTGGTGTTGTTGTGACGGTGGCGACGATTGCTCTGAGATCGGTGTTTGGTTTTGAAAACTAGAATAGCTTGGTATCTCTCGAGTCGATATTCTTGGCTGCTCTGAAATATGTGGCGACGATCCCCCAGCTCCTGCTGCTGCTGTTGCAGTAGCATTTGCCGACGTGGCTGATGTCTTTGTTTCAAAACTAAAATCAGTTGCGATTTTATCGGTGATGTTGTTGAAGAAGTTCTGACAAGTTTGTTTGATATTGTCAAATGGCTTGTCGGCGTCACTAAAATCCGAGAACTTATTGCTATTCGGGCTGCCAATGTTAGGGGCTTCGTTTTGATTTACATGAGTCAAAACTAGCCCGACCAGTTCTTCTTTTTCTAAAATGACAAAATCGAATTTTAATTTTATGATTTACGATTGTGTTTGGGAGCACTATGACTAACTTACCAACGCATCCTGTCGTTGAAATGTGTTTTGATTGCAAATAAAATATTAAATCCTTTGGCTTGAGTTGAAGTAAATCGATTTTGAGGAGAGGTCGCTTGGCAAATATTGCACATCGTTCGCATAAGATTACCGAATTTTGTGTTGTCATGCAATGACTGCAGTAGTATCGTCTGGAATTTGAACAAAATTAATTAATGTGGTCAGCAAAAGTGTGAACCAGTTGATTTTGAGAGTTTGGATCCTAGTCTAAGGAATATAAATTTATGCAAGAAAAAGGAACAAAAGAAGTTGATGATTTAGGATGACAAGAAGAACAAACCAAGCTATTATGTTGTAAAATAATTTGGCAAAACAAAGGCTTGAACTCATTACTGTAAAATCACTTTCTTAGCTCCTGACGCTTTGATTCAATGATCCTAGAAATTAATTTCCAAATATTTCTTCAAAGTGTGTACTTGTCGAAAACAATAACTTCAGAAGTTACATCTTAAAATAACACAAAAGAAAACGTGCATAAAAGGCCATTTATATCGCTATTTAATTTGAAAATCCTAACTCAACATTTTTGGGGAAAGCAAATAGATCACCATGAGAGCCCGGACACGTATACGTTACACAATTTATTGCAAAACTATAATTTATTGTAGATAAGAAATCGCATTTGAGTAAATTAGATTTCCCAGATGGGCAACAAAGTTGGTCCTATCTTTCTTTCCGGAAGCTGCTGTTGGCTGGCAGCAATATTTTTACTTCTAATGAAGCGCAGCTGTGGAAACAATTCTAACCTCTGGGAGTTCCTTTTCCACAAAACAGTTGTTTTTTGTCTCCCAATCTAGCGTTCACCTGTAAAATCCCATTTGAAGCCGCGCTTTTCTATGTATTAATCTGGCTTTCTTTGTTTATTGTCAAGTGATAATTTCTTATGGGAGGGTAAACCGCTTTGTTACGTAACGCGTTACGGCGCCACTTTGTCTCGCTTCCCTTTCTCTCACGCATACGGCAGCAGTAAGCAGGTTCCTCTCTCACTTTAACCCACAGCGCTAGCCGTATAATAAATAACCTTTCCTCACATTATCATATTAATATACATAAAGTTTAAGTAATAACCTAAGCTTTTCTCAAGTTAAATAATTTTAATATTAAATAGTTCAACTTGTATTAGTTTAAGTTATCACTTCGGTCGAGCGTCCCGAGACGTTCTTTTTTTTATAATTTACGCGCACTCAATGGGCTATTTATACCCTTAACATGGATTAACACAGTGCGAGCAGTTATGAAAGTAGGATAGAAGATATCGATGCACATTGGTTTTCAACGTCTGTATATCACAATGGGTAGGAAAAATCGAGACGGGTAAAGCATTCTACATTTAGTAGTGCGGCTAAAAAAAGAGTCTCTATACTTAACAGTACGTCCGAAGTTAGGAAATGAGGCAATTTACCCTCATTTCCTAAGCATTGCTAGCGATACGAGTGTTACGGGGAAATTGTGGGGAGGGATGCCAACTCTTTATTGGAGATGTTTTGTGGCCACCGGATCTTTTAGATGCAACGCAGTCAACGGTTGCCAAAAGCTTGGAACTAGCTCAAGAAGTTGGCAGACAACTTCCAAGTTTCACATAGACTTTGGGCCCGATTCAAATACATCGAACAGACCTGGAATCTATCAGTCTATTAGCTTCAACACGGTTTCTCGAAAACATTCCGTTCATGGTATTTTTGCATCGACACACTAAATTTGCAATTTGTTTTATTTTTAAGGATGTAAGGGCCAATTAGATCGTCAGCAAATAGCTAGGAAGCTTTAAACGGCAGTCCCCATTCTTGGGAGCGTTGTAGATGAGATTCTTATCGTCAGTCCAGTTTCTGGGAGGCTTTTAGGTCCAAGGAAAAGGATTTCTACCGAATTACGAGCTGACACTTGACTAGAAAAAGGATACGCCGAAATATTTAGGTGTTTTCATTTAAACTGATAAGCAATTAGAGCAAAAAGAGAAATTCCGCCTATTAGGCAGTGCAGGGCATGTACAAAGTCTATGGACGGTTGTCTTCTCCTCTTCTTCGTTGATACAGCTTCAACAAAAGTCGTTTGCAGCAATACCAAGTCTCACGAAGTGTCTGCTATGAAGCAGTGTCCTATACGGCACAAAGTCTTGGATCCAACTTTGTTGAAATCTGCTTTGACGCAAAACATGTGTTGCTATGTACTTGTCCACAAACTTATACATAATGTAAAGGGTTTTCCAATAAGAGGTGTTATTTTGATTAGCCCGCTATTTCGATAGTTGTCAATTTTGAAGCTGTAATTTTTTGACATTTGACAAGTAGAAACTACGCCATTAATAAAAATGGAACAATGTGTAGCTACACGCTTCAACAACGCATTGAAATTATTAAAAATTACTACAAAAATGGTGAACATTTGACAGAGACTACTCGTAAAACTAAAACATTTTTTGGTCGTCGTGAAGCAACTTGTCGAATTGCAATTCAGAAATTGGTGGACAAATTGCTGCTGTAGCCCAAAGTGTTGAAGAAAACCCAGAGTTGTCCATTCCTCGTCGTTGTTCGAAATTGGGCATTTCAACTTCACTACACCAAAAAATCATCTTGACTGATGAGGCCCATTTCCACCTCGGTGGCTACGTCAACAAAAAAAAAACTTCGCACCTGGGGCTCGGAAAACCCAAGGTTTATTGTTGAAAAGCCTTTTCGTCCTCAGCGAGTAATTGTTTGGTGCGGTTTATGGTCCGGCGGGGTCATTGGACCTTACTTTTTCGAAAATGAAGCTGGAGCAACAGCTACGGTGAATTTATTGCGCTATCGAGATATGATAAATAACTTTTTATGGCCGGAATTGGATGGCATTGATCTGGACAACGTTTACTTTCAACAAGACGGCGCTACGTGCCACACAAGCAACGAAACCAAATCGATCTTTTACGGGAAAAGTTTCCAGACCGTGTTATCTCTCGAAAAGGTGATCACAATTGGCCACTGAGATCTTGTGATTTAACACATTGCGACTTCATCTTTTGGGGCCAAGTAAAAGATCTCTCGATCTCGAGCCTGCTGTCTCCAATTTCGTACTCCAAGTTGACGGATGTCTCCCTCTACCTTGTGGCTCCATCGAAGATGAGGTCTACCTTGGCTTCTGACTCCCTCGGGTTTGGAGTTGAAGACTTTACGAGCTGGAGCGTCGATGTCCATTCGCTCTACATGGCCCAGCCATCTTAGTCTTTGGATTCGAATTTTTCTGGCTAGGCTTATGTCGCTGTACAGCTCGTACAGTTCGTTGTTATATCTTCTTCTCCAAACGTTGTTTTCGCTTTTCTCTCGAAGACTCCAAGTGAATTTTCATCCGATTGGGAGAGGGTCCATGCTTCCGCACCGTATAGCAGAACCGGAATGATGAGTGTTTTATACAGTGTCACCTTGGTTCTTCTCGATAGGGCTTTACTCCTCAATTGCTTACTCAGCCCAAAGAAACAGCGATTACCAAGAGTTAGTCTGCGTTTGATTTCAGCGTAGATGTTGTTGCCTGTGTTTACAGCAGTACCCAGGTAGACAAATTCACTGACTACCTCAAAGTTATACCTATCAATGGTTACGTTCTGACCAAGTCGGTGGTGGGATTGGACTTTTGTTGATGAAAGCATATACTTCGTCTTGTCCTCGTTTATTTTCAGCCCCATTCTGCTTGCTGCTTGGCTCCATGTAGTGAAAGCACCGGTTACTGCTCGCTTTATTCTTCCTATCAAGTCAATGTCGTCAGCAAACCCAAGTAATTGTTTCGATTTATTGAAAATGGTGCCTGATGTACTGGCATGGGTGCTCCGTATTAAATTTTCAAGCACAATATTAAAACAGCTGCATGACAGTGCGTCACCTTGCCTTAGCCCTCTGGTGGTTTCGAAGGTTTCAGTAGAGTCTCTACCAACTTGGACGGAACAGCGAGTATTCTCCAACGTCATCCTGATAAGGCATATCAGTTTAGCAGGGATTCTAAAGTTAGACATGGCACGATGCAGTTCAACTCTATTAACACTGTAGTAGGCGGCTTTAAAATCGACGAACAGGTGGTGGGTGTGGATGTTATATTCTTGGGTTTTCTCCAGGATCTGGCGTAATGTGAATATTTGGTCGGTGGTAGATTTTCCAGGTCTGAAGCCGCATTGGTAGGGACCTATCAAGTCGTCAGCAAACGGCTTGAGACGTTCACATAAAACGCTGGACAGGATCTTATAGGCGATGTTTAAATGCCTCTATAGTTGGCGCAGAGTAGGCGGTCTTCTTTTTTGTGAATCGGGCAGATGGTACTGAGATTCCACTCATCGGGCATACTTTCCTCCGACCATATTTTGCAGATGAGTTGGTGTATGCTCCTGACCAGGTCATCTCCAGCGTGTTTAAAAAGCTCCGCTTGAAGGCCATCACATCCAGCTGCCTTATTCATTTTTATTCTGGTGATGGCTACTTTGATTTCATTTTGGTCGGGCGGGTGTAGTTCGTGGTCGTCATGTAGATTAACTGGAACAAGTTGATCTTGGGCGGGATCTTGGCTGTCATTGCCATTTAGCAACCGGTTAAAGTAGTCTCTCCAGATGGCTAACATCGCCTGCGTTTCCACTATGGTATTTCCATCCTGATCTTTGCAGGGCCAACAGCCCAGCGTCGATTCAAAACCTCAAGGATGGAATTCGTGAAGCTATTGCAGCCACTTTTTGATTTGGTGATGGAAAATTTCATGAAAAGGATATTGTTGTGTCAGCGTAGCCGTGGCGGACATTTGGCAAATATTGTTTTTCATTATTAGTGGCACACTCTTTACATTGAAACTAACATCCGATCATTTATCTTAAAAAACGCAATTTCTTTTTAAATATCAAAATATGTAACAGTTCTTATTGGAAAAGCGTGTATATAAAGTGGTCAGCATATAAAATACAAAATGTTCATGGCGCCATAAGTTCATGGTTTTTTGATGCGATAATGTTGCCCAAAACAATGCATTTGCCAAGTTTGTGAAGGTAATTGGCCCAGTCAATGAATTTGTCATCGCTTTTTATGAACAGGCTACATATACACAATATTTTAAACAGAATACATTTCAAGGACGGAAGCATAACTTGTGTATTTGTTGTCACAAGCAAAGAGTTTGAATTTTTAACCAGTTTCTTTTAATCTGACCAAAGGTAGATAAGAATTTATTGTTTAAAAAAATTCATTCAACCGCTTCACTAAAACAAATCACCAGCTTCGGGTAGCTATTTGTTTATTTTGGTTTGGTTTTCAAAACATTAAAGCGTAGTTGATGTGAGACACACGAGATGTTATCTTTTAGCAACAATTTTTGGTTATCTGTTAAAAGGTGCAAAAAAATGATATGTGTAGCTAGATAAGCAGAGGTTCTGTGGAAAAAATTGTGTCTTGGGCCTCCTGATGGTTGACACAAGAGTAAGTTGTGTGAAGATTTGACTATCTGCAATGGATGTTGAACATTTTATTAAGAAAAGGAACATTTTACTTGTAGGTGGTAGGCAGTTCAATTGCTCAAAAACTAATCAGAATCACTTTAAAAATCTCATCTCAATCCCTACAACAACAAAGCAAAAGCAGACACTTAAGAAAATACTTGACAATAACTAGAGCAAATAATAAATCATCACCGAAGAGGCCAGATACACTCAACTCGACACTTTTTTAGATGGGAAATGTACTATAATACTTCAATCGATTTGTTGTTTTTGTTTTTCAAAGGTTTTAAAGGTAGGTTGTATAAGGCTGCTTATCCAAATGGCCAGGCGTCTTTACTTTATTATTATTGCGACAAGATGAACAAGGGCACCATTATTTCGTATATATACAAGAAGTTTGAATTTCAATGTCAAGATTGTTGTGTAAATAGTTGGGCGAATCCGCATCCGCATGTACACTCACCTGCAATCCTTGCAAATACGCTTTCGTCGGAAGACGGTGAATTGCACATTACAGCCTTCACAGGGCATCTTAAAATTCACACACACAAAATATAAAACTACTATTGTACTTTGTGTCCAATCAATAGCCAGGATAAGTATTATCAATTATTTTTGTTATCATAAAAAACTAATCAAAAATACTAGAGTGAATCAAGAAATACCCTGTTATTGCAATGAGTAATATATAATAGCAAAAAAAAAAAAAAAAACAACTATACTAGCTAATATCACGAATGGCGATTGATTTGTGACGAAATTGGAATGTTTTGCTTTGAACCCGTTGCATTATGTTTTATTTGATATTAATTTAACTTTTCATTTGTACACTATTTACTTTAAATCACATTAGATACATTTAATTTAATTGGAGTTTCTATTGCGAATGAATTTTTCTTCACTTTTCTTTTTCAGCCAGTTTGGGGTTTTCTTCATTTGATTGATTGAAAATAAGATGAGGGTTTGTTTGTTTTTTACGACGTTGCTTTTTTGAAGGTGACAGCTGCGGTTGCGTTGAGTTTTAAGAAATAGCCATGTTCGATTGAAAAATCTGTATGTCATTTGGGAATTTCGCTTGAGAACAAACTGTATTACCGACTAGTTTCTATTTTGTGATACATGATTTCCGCAGGCCACAACTGTTACTGGAAAATATTTTCAAATATATTTTACAAATCTAATACTAAGTTTTCATTAGGATATTCGAAAATTTGCTAAAAAAGTGTTTTCATCTAGATTTGCACATTTGGTTTGACAACGGGCTATCTTTCTTTTTTTTTTAGGTACAACCTTTTCATTCTTTCTTCTTGTTTTGTTTTGTTTACTACTGCCGTTGCCCTGGATTTAATTTCAAAATTGTTATTTTGTATTGTATACTTCTGCCGTTGCTTTCCATGTTTCAAATTTACATTTAAGAAAGTATCTATTCAATTATTTTCAATTTAGTTGCGTTTGATTTCTTTTCACATAACTTGCAACCTTGATTTCGTCCAAATCAAAAAAAAAAATTAATTTTATTTTGTATGGGAAGTGGAGTCATATTTGGAAATTTCCTACGAAATCACCTTTTTTGCCCCATTGAAAACGTAGCATAAGGCTGTGTTTCAATTGCGTTAAAATGTACTGGCTAAATTTGATCCCATGGCTTGATTTTGACAGGTTAAATTGGGATATTATTTAGCCCGCTGGCAGAGCAGGTTAAGTTTTAGCCAGTGAGTTAAATTTTGACGTCTTTCCTTGCTTATGAATGTGTAAGAGAGATGTAGATAAATATGAACTTTCTTTATTTATTTTCGCTAACTCATACTTCACGATGTCTCCTTCTCTGTTTAATTGAAGGACTTGTGATACAACGTTGGTATTTTAAAAGAATTATTATAACATACTTTCTCAAATTATTATCGTTCACTTTGCAAACCGAAATGAATGTTTATGTTTTCAAATTGGTCAAAACTAGTGTTCACAGACTAGTAAATAAATTATCTGTGATGGGAAATATTTTACAGAGATTTGGGATTGTTGTTTTATAAAATAAAATTATTGGTGAAAAATCAATTAAAAACATGTTAAATATACCTAACTTATATGAGTTAATTTTTATTTTGGTATTTTTCAAGCTGTCTTTTGTATAAAAACTAGTATACTTCATCATGATACAATATTTTTTTTAGGAAAAAATTTTATGTTCAAGTGGGAAATAGCTAAAGACAAAAATTAGATGAAAAATAGCCCTCCTAATTCAATTGACAGAGCAAAAAGCTAAAATTGTGTCCATTTTTTTGCACGTATTCCTTGTATGGAATATTGTATGCACTACTAACTATCATTGTATAATATATAGCCTTTAGTTCAATCAGCAAGGGATTTGGCTTGTTAGCCGCTGAGCTTCAAAACAAGACGCTAAATTATGTCAGATAATTATTATTGTTGAAGAAAGAAGTGATGGAAGGGAGAGTCTCAGTAGCGCTCTTAAGCGGAAGCACGAGGCATTACTATAAACTCCCAAGCGATATTACTATTGGTTATGTTTTTATATGTACAATGCTAAATACTACTGTACTAAACATACGGCCCTATCGAGGTAACCGTCGGAACGAAAAATGCTAACATTTTGTACGATTCCGAAAGTTTTTGCTTCGAGGTATTCTTCCGACCGAATGTTTCTACGCACTTTTTTAAAGCACACCGGTGAATTGCGTTGCAGTGCGATCAAGTGCATTTTTTAGTTTGGTTTTTGACAGGTTAGCATAGTTTTGTTTTCGTTTTGCTCCGACAGAAATTCTTGGCGAAATTTGTTCACGCATCATAGAAAATTGTTGGAAAATGTAAGAAATAAATAAAAATATGCTTATAAATAGCTTCGTGTACTCATTTCTCTAATGTTGTGTTTCCAGGTCAAATCTAAAAGAAAAAGGGACCAACTTAACCAAGTTGGATCAGGAGGAGAGATGCTAGTGGTTGGAAAAAGGTATGAATTCCAACGGAACAAGTTCATTCGCAAGAACTTTTGACAAAAGTGCATGGAACTGCTTGAAGACCAGTGCAAAGACAAAGAGAACTACAAGCAGATTATGTCAGTTGAGCAAGAACCTTAAATTGGGTGCCCATGAAGATTCATTTCATTCATTCGATTTCATATTCACATCTGCATATGGCTAAGAGTATTACTAATTAACAGCTTATGTTAACCGCACTAATAAGCCGCGCCTAGCACCTCAAGGAATATAAAGGCTGGTATATGTCTGACCAAAGAAGGATTAGAATCGCCTGAGGACGAGGGAGAGCAAAAGAAGAGCGAAGAATACAATTCAAAGTTTTAAAATCATTTTATATCAAGAAATAAATAAATATAACTTTATTTTCACAATCTTTTTCTTATCAGCTTCCTCTTTTTCATCCTCGTCAACATTCGGTCCCAGTTTCTTTCTTCGTCACTTGACTAGGTACCTACTCATAGTCGGGCTTTTCTCGACGAGCAACTTTGACGAATTTTTAACGAACAGAGAGTGCTTCTTAAGCATTTCGTTGTTCTTGCTCTCCTTGAAATATTAGTCCTGGTCCTCCTTCATACAAAACTATCTTTGTAGGCTAAGAACTGTCCTGGTGAAGGTTACCACACGTATTGCTCATCATCCTTAGGCGGCGGAGTAGATAAAATAGAAACCCACACCAAACTGTCCGATCATAAACTTCTTCCATTTCATGCTATTTACTAAGGTTTTTAGTTGAACAATTTAGGAAAAGTAAAACTTGAGTATTATTTTTATCTGACTTGTAATTTTTTTCCAACCTTTGACAAATCGGTAAAACAGCTGTTTGAATTTAGAGATGGCTTTCTAGAAAATATATCGATATTCACCAATTCGATACATATCGAATGGAAAGAAATATGTTTAAATAATTGTTCTATTTTACGCCAGCGTATAAAACTATTCAAATCTTATCATTCTTACTAGTTATTAACAATTATTTTCAACTTTTTTGATATAACATAATTTTAATCTGGTTTGGTATATATATTTATACAAATATCGAAAGATGTATCGGATCATCGATATATAAATATATTTTGCGCATCTCTCTTTGATTTAAAAATCTGTCGCATGTCAAATCAATGCGTCGACACATTTGTGATATTTCTGTTCCGATGAGAGATACCTCGAACGCAATTTGAGCCTCCGCAAACGTATGCGTTGCAGACAACTGTTCGCTCCGACGGTTACCTCGATAGGGCTGATAATGACGGGTCGTTTTGCTGAAGTGTAGTTCCACTGATGCTTTTAATGCGGTCGAAAAAGATAGAATGATATTTTTTTGTTATATTTTAGTCATATTCGTTTGAAAAAAGCAATATCGTTCTAGATTCAGTATACAAAAAATATATAAAATAGATTTAATATACATTTAAAAACTATTTCGCGTGCTGCAGTGAAGTGCGGTTTGGAAAAATGCCATGTAGTTAAGTGCAGTTCCGCCTGTAAGGTCAACGAAAGAAGACAAGCACAAGGATGGTTTAAACAATGAGTTACCATACCAGTAGCCATTTTACCGAGCCAAACCTGTGCTTAATGATCTGCCATTGCAAAACGGGATTCCATTATAAAATCACCGACAAACTGAAAAACATAAAAACTATGACAGTAAAGCTACCATTAGACGGTCCTTGTAATGGTCCTTGCAAGGACAGTCTGACGTCATTATGACGTATTTATCTGTCCTAAAATCGACATGTCGTGTAATGGACATTGTAAAATGCTGTCCTTGCAAGGACAACCACAATGTCACAATGTCATGTGTCCTTGCAAAGACAAATTACAAGGACCGTGTAATGGTCCTTCCATTGTTGATGGGACACAAGGACAGATTTTTTTGACATCTTGTCCTTGCAAAGACCATGTCCCAACAATGCAACAGCACGAATTTCTGCCGGGACATTGTTGCTTGGAATGTCCACTTTTCAGGGTGGTTTTGTTGTTGTTAAATTATTTTGCGCAGGTTGTCAAAATCTGATCTGTCACTTTGGCAGCTCATTATTAAAAATGGCTGAATTGAGAGACATAATTGTGGTATAAATCAACAAGGATGTACTTAAAAATAATTTGTTGGATTTTTTTTAATAAAATACCAGCAACCTGGAAGCCAAACAACAAAATAAAGAAAAACAATTTAAGCGTAGGTATATCAATACAATATTTTCTGTTAATTTTGTATTTGATATTTTCTTATATTTTCTTTTGATTTTTGTTTTGATAGTTTTTGTTTTAGAATTATTTTGATTTATATCAAATTTGCGGTTCCATGACAAGCACAGACACCATCTACGACTATTTGTTAGAAGATAAAACTGTCCATGACTCCGTTTTTGAGTTTCTCCAGTTCAATCGCACATCAAACACCTTATCTATCCCCTTAATACCGTTCTTGACGAATCGCTGGGATGTGCATTTTGGTTTGCATCACGAGGCGAGGGTTATTGTAATGGAACATCCTACAAATCGACTGCTAGGGTAAGCCATAAAACATGACTTATTAAAGTCGTACTTTAAAAAAAAAATGTTTTTAGGTTGTTTTAATAGGCAGCGGAGCAGATGAACTATTCGGAGGTTACACCAGACACAGAAATACATTTACCCGATGTACTGGTTCGCTTGAGGAAAAGCTTTTGTGTGTTTCCAAGGAATTGGATATGGACTAGCAGCGTCTTCCATCAAGAAATTTAGGCAGAGACGATAGAGTAATAGCCGACAATGCTAAGACTTCTCGTGCACCCTTCATTCAAGAGGATGTAACGAATTTCGTTCAAAGTTTAAAACCTGAACAGCGATGCTGTTTTTTACTCGAACAAGGTATAGGTGATAAATTGTTCCTTAGGCTAAGTGGTTACAAATTGGGTTTACGGACTTCGGTTAAGCTGAAAAAACGAGCAATACAATTCGGTTCAAGGATTGCAAATAAAAATCAAAATGCTAAAGATTTGTCTATAATATTATTTGAAATCGAAAATTAATTAATACAATATAAAAAATACATTATGAAAGCAATGCCATACAAATTTTAGCTAGAATATGAGAAATTTTAAGTTAATAACATGTTTTTTTTTTACACAACTATCCTAGAAAATATTTAATATTAAAATGAGAATTCAATTATACTTCTACGTTATGTGGCTTGTTATTTCTTCGGATGCATTAAAAATTTCCGCAGAGAAAATATCAAAATCAAAGTCGGAAAGATGAGTTTGTGTGCCAAGTTCCATATTTGCGCAAAGTTCTAGGTCCTCGCAGTAATCATCATCAATGTAAAAGCTCGCAATTCTCGAAGCAGTTTTGCACCGAAGCCTTCGGTTTCCCGCCGTAACAACCATTTCTTGGACCACACAGAACGAACTCTTGGTGGTGTTGGCCCTTGGTTGTTGTCGTCGTCGTCGTCGTCGCTGCTTTCCAATATATATGATGCGAGAATCGCCATCTCCAACTTTTGTTTATGGTTCGACATACCTACCTGTTATAACAATATTATTATTATATTATTTTTGAAATTATTTAATCGAAAAACTTCACATACCTCTCGTAAATATTTTCTGGAGAAAAAAAAGACAATTACGATAGTCAAAATGTCTCTGAAACGTCAAATTTACTTTTTACAAGGACCAATTTATAAATGTCGTGTAATGGTCACGGCAAAATATTGCATTCTTCGGCGCGGTTTCATTCACCACCAACTGTCAAAATTGTCATGTCGTGTAATGGACATTGTTATGCTTGTCCTTGCAAGGACACCGAAATGCAAAAGTAACAATGTCCACTTTGGTGGACATTGTACTTTGGGACAAGAATGCCAAATTTGTTTCATTCGTGTAATGGACATTCTTACTAGCAAGGACACGGTGAAGAATGTCCATTTACTGACAGAACAAGGACACATTTTCTGTGACGTCAGACTGTCCTTGCAAGGACCATTTACAAGGACCGTCTAATGGTAGCTTAAGTTGTCTGTATCTATATACTTTGTTTGAAAGTTATTCATATCAGTTCTATTCTTGCCATCTGCCATCTTACTGAAGTTATTTTTTATCCGACAGAAGTGGTTCATCCTTGGACTAAAATTTGAACATGATGAAACAAATCGGTATAGTAAAATTTGTTCCCTATCAAAATACAATTTAAAAGTATGATTTAAAAAAAAAATTATAATTTGTTTATATAACATTATTATTAGCTAATTGAAAAAGAATTCAAAACAATTTGTTTTATTGGTATTTCTTTTTGAGGTTCCTCCAAAATGTCATTCGTTCTTTATCAGGTTTTTCCATCATTCTTATTTCTTTGTCAAATATAAGTGCTTTAATGTTCAAGTTTTTTTCATCGTCGACTTTTTCAACAGGCTCCCAAAGACAACCCCAATACTTTTCATCAATTGTCGGAGTAGGATTACCATATTTTGCGAAATTCGTCCACATTTTGCACAAGGCCTGAACCATTTTTTTTGCATCTTCCTCCCAGGGTTCCGATGGTCCAAACTCCATTTGATAAACATAACATAGCTCATCAACATGAGAAGCACCTTTTAAATGTCCAGCTTTATATTTTCTTTTGTATAAATTTAATTGTCCATCGAAATCAAATCGATAAAAATATAACGGGGAATCGTGTTGATATAATGTATGATATTCAGCTGCTTGATAAATATGTGAAGTGAATTGATAATCACTCATCAAATCACACAATTGATAAGTCATTTTTTCATCAACTTTTTCCCCTTTGAAATAAAACTCTCTTATTGATTCAGCTAGCTCAATGGTCCTTGGGTGTTCTAATGGCAAATTAAACTCAGGTGGGATGAACTTGCAAAAGTCATTATGAAAGTCTTTTAGGTTTTCACCGTGTTTTGGGACATAACCAAGTGCTTCTGCATTGGTGTAACCCATTAAGACAGGAATTTTCACAGAGTTTTTCTCAGTCATAGCGTCTAAAGGAGCCTTTCTGATGAGTGCTTCTGGACCTTCATCTTCAAGAACGGGTTTTACAGGAATAGTATCATTTAAGTGGGGATCATCCGAAAATAATAAGGGTTTAATGAATTCGTCTAAGTCTTCAAAGCTCTGAAGGAACTTCAAAACCTCATACGGATCATCTGAAGTACAACCTAATGATTTGGCAAGGTTCCTCGTCTTGGTAGGGTCTCCATAATCGAACATTTTCGACATGTTGGAAACGCCGCTTTGCATTATTGCTTTGTTAAAAAATGGTTTAGAACTTTCTGAGAATAAATGCAAATGTACACATATGCTTCCACTACTATGACCAAAAAGTGTGATGTTAGTTGGGTCCCCGTTAAACTGATGAATGTTTTCTTTTACCCATTTCATAAAAAGAACCTTACGGGAAATTCATACTTTAACTAACATATTTTAAAGGTAATGGTGTAAAACAATTACCTGATCCTTAAGTCCAGCGTTTCCAGAAATACCTGCCTCAGGGAGGGAAAGGAATCCAAGAACTCCTAAACGGTAGTTTGATGTGACTACAACTACATCTTCCTGTAGCAAATAAAGTGGATTGTGTCTAAAATTAAAAAGGGGTTTATACTTTTTCTTAAACCCACTTCGGACAAAGATTGAACTCACTTGTCACTGTTACCATTACCAGTCAAAAATCCACCTCCATGAATGTACACCATCACTGGCAATGGTGCATCGGACTTAGTTTTAGGGGTATAAACATTAAGATAGAGACAATCTTCTGACCCAGTAGCTATTTTTCCTGTAACTCTATCCTGCTGGAGAGACGAAGGACCCTCTTTAAGACATTCAAGTTCTAGAACGGCAAACTTCGCCAATGGTACTGGAGCCTGTTTTTGTAGAAGAAGTAAGTGAAAGAAATAAAGTTTATTATTCTCACACAAATGTATGTTTTTATCATCTGCATTATTTCCCTTAAGCTTGAACTTCTGTTAAAGCCGATATGCTGCTAATTGTATTTAATGCGAAAATAAAGCTTAAAGCTTTTAGTAAAAATATAAAATATATATCATCCCAGCCTGTACATAAAATAACTTCAAAAAATAAATGTTTGATCATTCAAAGATTTATGAACGAACTACATTACCATTGAAATATCAAAAATGATTTCATAGCGAAGGTTGTTGCTTTAATTTGTCATCAAAATAATAACTGACTTTTATAATAAAATTAAATAATCTAGGATTAAATGATATTTTCTTAATGGATCTCAACTTAGGTACGTAACCCAAGGCAGCCGGTCAAATATTGTTAGTCTTATTTATAAATGACTTGGTTTCAGTTATACACAAAATTATTCTGTAGATACGTGTTCTGATGACGATCTGTAATTTTTGAAACGTTGAAAAGCGTTAGGTCGTTAGCTTTACACGCAAACAAAATAAACGGATTTTAAATAAATAAACATACATAATATCTTTTAATGATGCTTCAATAACCTCAAAATGTGTGCATCTTGATCAACTTTGGAATCAAATCAATCAATTATATCTTAATTGTATACCTTATTCGTCGATAATTATTTAGTCTATTACGAGTAAGTATTTAAAGCACAAAACCGCTTTATAGGTAACAAAAGATTAGTTCAATTTAACTAGACGCTCGTTTATAGATACAAATAATCTTATCTAAAGTAAGTGGTCATTACCATCAGCGCATTTTTAGTGTTACTTTTTGGATGTATGTACATCGCGTTTGCGTTGGAAGAAACCGGATAAATAAAACAAAAAGTAATACCTATCGTATCCCGGAATATTCAAAAAGAATGTTTTATACTCATACTCACTTTAAATCTTAGTTCTCCAAGAGGAGGAACTGCATACGGAATTCCCTTAAAGAAATAATATGGGTTCCCATTTGGAAGAAAATCTTCTCCGCCAATCACAGTTCCCTGCTTGATATTGACTTTTGTTGAAAACACCATTTCAATTGAAATTCACTGAATTGTTATCTTATTGAGTATAGATGAGATTTTATTTTATATAACAATTAACGCATTCAAATAACTCAGAATTTCTGGAAATACAATAAGTTTCTTGAAGAAGATCAGATTGTTATCAGTAAAAAATACTAATACATATTTACAATGATGTATTCTTAATCAATTAGCAGTTATCTCAGACTGATTTCGAAAAAGATTGGAAATAATTTAAAATATTTGGGGATCTAATACTTTAATTAAGTTTTTTGTAGGTAGTCAATAAAAAAAACCACGACCTAAACGTTCAGAGTCGAATTGTGCACTAATAAATATTCAGCATTCAACACAACCGAAGAACAATCAAAATGATAAAGGAGTTTTGTAAGATTGGCAAAGTTAAGAGGCATGTTTTAAAGAGTATAAGAAACCACAGGCAAGACCACAATTAGCTATTTAGCGCTTGGGAAAGATAAGAACATTATTTTCTTAATAAGATACACCTAGTCTAAGGGAAGCTAAGCCCCCAAATACCATATTGTTCTCGTACCTATAAACGTATACTGTGACTATAAAGATAATAATGAAAGATATTAATGAAAATTTGAATTTATCAACTGAAGAGGAATAACAACAACGAAACATTAAATTTAGACACAAAATAAGTCTTATACGAATTGCTATTAGGAGGCTGTTTTTTTAACATAGGGGAGATGATGTTGGCGTTCTCTCAACACTTTTGTTTAAACAATGAATATAAACTGGGACTCTTTTTGGGGGGGGGGGGGGAGTAATCTTTGAATAATCTCGAAGTATCATCACCGATCCAGTCCATATTCATCGATTTCGGGAGGCCTTTGATCGGGTTACTCGTTGTATGTTACCTGATGCTTCGAATAGAATTCTCCACCTCAAAAGCGGGTTGGAAGACCAAAGGAAACATAGAAGTCAACTATTGTGGAGTTTGGAGTCGCAGCTGAGGTGATGTGCTGTGAATAGAAATGGACCTGGTTGCCGCCCAAAGCTTCAAGAAGAGTTCATTTTGCTGCCGACAGCATATATTGGAAACCAAGAAGAAGAGAACGCCTGCAAACACAGAAGTACAAAAACAACCAGTGGAATATGTACGTCAAAAAAGTACACGGTTTCGACAGAAAAAGGATAGGCGCTTGGGAAAAAACTCATTTGTATACCTACTGCATATAAGAATACGTCAATACGTGAAGGTATACTATCACTTTCTAACTGAGCAAAGCATCAAACAAAAGTACTACACCGCCAGTAAAAGTACTTAAACACTTGTAAAGTAGGTTTTTCAGAAGAAGCATATATACTTCTGTGGCGGTTCTGTTAGCTTTGTCTCGACTTTGTCGACTAACTTCTAATTTCACCGCTCACTCACCAAAGGGCGTAGCAATCAAATAAAAGCCAGAAAATTCAAATGATGGGGCATGGGACCAACGATTTTTACACAGCAGCACAGCTGTCGATTTATGATTTTGTATATTATTCATTCAATGTCTAGACTGCCTTGAGTAAACTTCTGAAAATAAAGTTAAGTTAAGTTGAAATTTAATTATATTGCGTTTTATTGGTACAACACGACAAACTTCTTTTGAAGATCATACATATTTTATCGCTGATTATCGTACTTCTTTGTTCGCACATGGGAGGTAGTAAATAAAAAAACGCACACGGGCGAAGAATACATTTTTGGTTTTTGTATTGCTTTCAAGAAAACCAAACGGTTTGCTACGAAGCTGACAATGCCAGATGAAACAATTTCTTCCACACAGTAAAATTTTTTAGCTGACAAATCTTAACACATAACTTCAATTGCTTATAAAACATATTTTTTATTATTAATCATTTATCAAGAAGGTTCTCAACACCTTATTTTTATTTATTGGTATTTCTTTTTGAGGGTCCTCCAAAATGTCATTCGTTCTTCGTCAGGATTTTCGATCATTCTTATTTCCTTGTCCAATATAAGCGCTTTAATTTTTAAGTTTTTTTCATCGTCGACTTTTTCAACAGGCTCCCAAATACAACTCCAATACCTTTCATCGATTGTCGGAGTAGGATTCCCATACTTAGCGAAATTCGTCCACAATTTGCACATAGTCAGAACCATTTTCTGTGCTTCTTCCTCCCAGGGTGTCGGTGGTGCAAACTCCATTTGATAAACGTAACAAAGTTCATCAACATGAGAAGCACCTTTTAAATGTTGAGCATTATTTTTTTGCTTGTATAAATTCAGTTGTCCCTCAAAATCGAAGCGATAAAAATATAATGGGGAATTGTGTTGATACCTGGTTTGATATTCAGCAGCTTCTCGGATGTGTGCAGTAAAGTAATAGTCACTAATCAGATCACACAGTTCGTATGTCATTTTTCCATCAATTTGTTGTCCTTTAAAATAAAATTCCTTGATGGTGTTAGCTAGCTCAAGAGTTTTTGGATCTTCCAGTGACAAATTAAATTCAGGTGGAATGAACCTACAGAAGTCGTTGTGGAAATCTTTTAGGTTTTCACCGTGTTTTGGAATGTTGCCTATTGCTTCTGCATTGGTATAGCCCATCATGACAGGTATTCCAACAGAGTTTTCCTCAGCCATCGCTTTCAAAGGCGTTTTAGTGAAGAAAGCTCCTTGGTGTTTTTCTTCAACTACGGGTTTAACAGGAATCGAATCATTTATACGTTGCTCCTCCGATAGCAAGGGTTTAATGAATTCATCCAAGTCGTCAAAATTCTGAAGGAACTTTAAAATCTCTTGTGGGTCATCTGAAGAACAACCAAGTGATTTGGCAAGATTTTTTGTTTTAGATGGTCCATCTTTATCAAAAATATTTGGCATGTTGGACACGGCACTTTGCATAATTGCTTTGTTAAAAAGTTTTTTGGACATTTCTGAGAACAAATGCAAATGAACGCAAACACCACCGCTGCTATGACCGAAGAGTGTGATGTTTGTTGGATCTCCATTAAACTGGGAAATGTTTTCTTTCACCCAATTCATAACAAGAACCTTTTGTGAAAAGCGTATTTTAATAAAGATCCAATTTAAGCTAATCTAAATTGATTACCTGATCCTTAAGTCCAGCGTTGCCAGAAATACCTGCCTCAGGGAGGGAAAGGAATCCAAGAACTCCTAAACGGTAGTTGGAGGTGACTACAACTACACCTTCCTGTAGCAAATAAAGTGGATTGTGTCTAAAATTATTAAAAAAGAGTTTTATGTTTTTTGCAACCCACTTCGGGTTAGGGTAAAACTCACTTATCACTGTTTCCATTACCATTTATAAGTCCACCTCCGTGGATGTACACCATCACTGGCAATGGTACATTGGATTCACTTTTGGGTGTAAACACATTAAGATAGAGACAATCTTCTGACCCCGTAGATACTTTGCCTGTAAGTCTATCCTGCTGGAGAGAACACGGACCCTCTTCAATGCATTCAAGTTCTGGACCGGTAAACTTTTCCAAAGGCACTGGAGGCTGTTATTGAGAAAGAAGTAAGTGAAATAATTAGTTTATTGAATTGTATCTTAGTAACTACTGTTAGTGGTTATTTAAAATAGCTATCATATCACTGAATACTTTGAACTACATTTGAATACTCACTTTAAACCTAAGCTCTCCAAGTGGAGGAACTGCAAACGGAATCCCTTTAAAGAAATGATATGGGTTCCCATTTGGAAGAAGGTCTTCTCCCCCAATCACAGTTCCCTGTTTGATATTGACTTTTCTCGAAAACACCATTTTAATAGATATTCAATAAATTGTTTTCTGACACCTTCAAAGATAAAATTTTATTAGATGACCAAAAATGTTATCAGTCAATATTTACAGTTTTTTTTTATCAACAAGATAGTTATCTCGGAATAACTTTGAAAAAGATTGAGAATAATAATTAAAACACCAAAATACCTGATAGTGATAATTATTTCTTTGAGGAAGCCTACGACTAAAAGGTTCAGAGTCGATTTGTATACTAAAAAAAATTTTACCAAATTTTGTAGAAGACACACCGTTTCAATTTTAAAAACCATTCAACAATAAAATCAAACGTTTATGGAGATATCTACAGAAAAGCAGTTTTGTTAGGGGCGTGTTTAAGATTTAAATTAAGCAAGCTTCTTAGCGTCACTATTTAGCGATCAAACTCGACAACTAGATAATCTTTTTTAAAGGCAACACCTCTATAGAGGCCTAACAAAAATAAAAGCTCACTGATAGGCAAATATTTCACAATTTTCTTAACAAAGATATTGAAATTCTTTATCTGGATTCATTATTGTCTTGCTGGAGGAAGAAGATTTCTCCGTCGGACTTACTAAGCAATAATGGTTCTGAGGATAACAAAAAGAAAACTAGATTGCTCTAGCCACCCCGTCTTGGCTTCCGAGATCACATTATAACTTAGGAGATTTCATCATGACGTAGACTATAGCTTAACTTGTGGTAAACCTCAGAAGTTTGAATGGGTCTCAGCCAGAGAGGACATAAAGGAGAGTGCAATCTTTCGTACGTATCACCCAAAGACGATATATACATAGAGTCCAATCTTGCCTACGTTCCATCCTCCTCTGCTAAAATTTTCGTGGTCTCTTTCCTATTGTATTCATTGTCCGTGTGAAACAACGACAAGAAACGATGAGGTAAGTAGTAAGGTGTGAACGCACACATGTTTAACAAAAAGAACAATATGACAGCTGTAGCACACACACATGTTTAACAAAAAGAACAATATGACAGCTGTAGCTTGTAGGCAAAATCAAAACAAGGCACAAGATTGGACTCTATGTATACATCCTCTTTGGTATCACCCTCCAATACCTAATTCCGTTTTTTTTTTTATTATTATTTGAAATAATGTCTTGAAAACTAACAACGCAAAACAATAAATCGAAGACATTAGTGTTGAGAGTGTTGGTTAGGTATGCGAAGTTTGACGTTCCCTTTCGCAGCACTTATGATTTATTTGTCAAACCAGCTTTACAGTTTGCTAATGTCCAAGCGAACTGTCTCTTTAGTTTTCGTAAAGTATTCCAAAAATTTCGTTAAACATTACAAAAAAAACATGTGTGGTTTTATGAAACCACGGTAAAAGTGAAACTAACGAGCGCCTTTCACTTTATCCCTACTCCGCGGCCGACCGTCACGCGACATGCAACACACAGACGAAAAAGTTTGAGACGATGTAATAAAAGTTTCACTTTAAAAAAAATTCCCTATTTCCATTGATTTTCGGGCTTACCACATCGATAGCATGGAAGCTTAAACTAACTTCGGAAGAAATTTAAGTGAAACTTGCTGAAATAAAGCATCTACTCGTACATTTCTTAGTTTAAAACACATACTCAATTAAGAAGTTCGTTAGTATGTATTTTGCTATCCATTTTTTAAAGCTTCTATAATCAAATAGTATTGCTCTTCCATAAAACTCATTTGAAATATGAAATCACTTTAAGTCGAAACCTTTCGGAAAGTTTACGGATCACAATTCCGTTCATAAAAGAATATTGTTGGAAGATTTTGTTTCTTCTATACGTATGCATAAATGTTATGGAACACATTCCCACGCAATTTTTAACTACACAAACGAATGTTTTCATTTTATTTCCAAGCACTATCAAAATTTGTATTGAATTAATAAAAAAAAAATTTATTTGCCTCCTGTGAGGATTGAACTCACGACCCCTGGTTTACAAGACCAGTGCTCTGCCACTGAGCTAAAGAGGCTTTTGAATTTTGGGGTTCATATGGCTAACTAAGCCTAAACCGATTTGTTCCGATATAATGGTTAGCCAAATAGCTCGGTGCTGTTATGAGAACCATGTACAGAAAATATTTGAAATCCGTTGAGCATTAATAAGAAAAGTTTTTTTTAGTGAAAGTAGAAGATACTTGAGGATTTTATGTGACAATTTTGTTGCCATTTTTGGACTACTTTTGATATGAGTAAGGTGCGCGAACTGGTTGAGCACTTACGTAACGTACCCAGTAAATTAATAAGAATAACAACCGAGTTTTCGGTTGTCATTTCTTAATGACAGTTTGGCTGACAGAAAATTGGGTCAAACTTTTGACAACCAGCTGGTTATAGCAATCATTTGAATACATTATTGAAACAAAAATCAGCGTTATGTTTCATATTGTAATGGACGATTATAGCCATCATATAGATTTTAATTATTTAATGATTCCTTCATTAAAATAATAATTTTAAGGTCAGAGTGTATCATTGAAAGCAAAACTCGCAAATGAGAACAGAGAGAGAATTGAACACATTTAGAAACGATTATGTTTTTTATACAGTGTTTTTTTAGACGTATGGTTTTCAAGAAAAAAAAAAAAAAAACGCATATAATTTAATGTTATGGCCAAGAATTTAGCTTTATTAGAAAGATAAGGGTTTGCCATTTTGTTTTTAAAAGGAAAAATTGCCAAAAATGGTTTGTAATTGGTTGATGGTGGGGGGAATATAACCTAAACGTGAACTGTTTTGTCACCTGTTTATAACGTGAAGTGAAAAATTAATGTGGTTTCCCTTGTTTATTACAACAATAATTGTGGCAAAAAAGGTTATCACATAAAATTATCGTACCCTACATAAATCGGCAACTCTTAGTGCGAAAGAATGGTTTGTTTGAGGGGATGGGGGTTCGAAAAATTTGTCAAAAATGTTGGGTGGTGGGAGTTGAGTGTGGGGGGGATAGTGGATAACATTTTCCATTTTTTACACCAATCCGAAAAAAAATAGTCCATATAGTTTTCAAAAATGGTGGAGGGTTAGTTGGGGGCCTTGTGCCCCCATGGCTCTATGCCGGTCTCCATTAACGGTAACTGGCTCGCCAGAATCATTTCGTAAGAAGTATGGCCCAATGACTCCACCAGCCCATAGAGATAGAGAACACCAAACAGTCAGTTTTTGTGGATGTAATGGCGTCTCAAGGGTCTCATGTGGATTCTCTTCACTCCAAATGCAGCAATTTTGCTTGTTGACGTAGCCAACAAATGAGCCTCATTACTGAACAATATTGCTTGCGGTAAACTTCGAGAACTAAACCATTATTTTCGAAATAAATTTGCACGATCTGCAAGCGTTGTTCTTTTGTCAACCTGTTCATGATGAAATGGCAAGCCAAACTGAATATAAATGACATTAGAGTTGACCGATTTGACCACAACATGTTAGTTTTATCCCTATTCGAAGAACCAACCTCTAAAAAAAACACCCGTTAGATACTTAATTTTCCATTTGAACATTTTTTGATTTTATGATCGCTATAACTGGACCCTTACAACAAAAAATCTTCTGTAAAACAAAAATTGATTTAATACATAAATGTTTCAAAAATGAGACTGACGAATTTATTTCCAAAATATATTTACATTATTTTTATTCATTTACAACCATATTTGTGTATACCTTCTTTTTTTTTTAATTCAAAAACACTTGATTAAAATCTTTTTTCGTTATTTAATCTCTGCCAACCTTGTGCGTCACAACTGGTTTATCGATTCGTACGATTCTTTCAGCAATATTGAAATAACCTTCATATTCCACAATATCTGGTGTGGTATCATAATGATAATGACCTCCCCAATTAGTTGACGAAAAACTGTGGAAGTGTTGCAGACGCAAGTCCATGTCCTAAAAAAGAAAAAAAAAATCGGTAAAACAAAATCATTTTTTTGCATTTTCGAAGAATCATACATTTTCATGAGTAACTAAAGTTCCCACAGCATTAAGCTGAGCAGGCATATTGTAGAACTTAAGCCACCGATTGACATCCTCGTCTGTATGGATTGGTATCTTTGAGAAGTCGCGCATAACATGCTGATGAACATGACCCTTTTTAATTAGAAATATACCTCCCATTCCTTGAAAAAGAAAAATAATAAATATTATTGACTAGAAATTCAACACAAAAAGGAAACCGCCCCCGGGTGGGCTCGAACCACCAACCTTTCGGTTAACAGCCGAACGCGCTAGCCAATTGCGCCACGGAGGCATGTTTCTTGCGAGGTTCTATATTAAATTTCAACTTACCGACACATTTATCGCCATAATTCTTTGCTAAGCCCAGTCGCATACATTCCACAAAGTTCTCATTCCCTTTGCGCTTGTGACAGACAACTTTTAAAACTTTTCCAGGCTGACCTTGGCTAAGGAACAAGTTCAACAGAAGGGCGCTCCTTGTTTCAGTGGGAGGAACTTTCTCCAATACACACTCTTCATTGGGCCCATGAACTTTGGCTGTGTAGCTGCTATTGGTAACATCTCCATTCGCTGTGAGCTTCATATTGTAGATGCCTTCGCAGTTGGTTCCACGAAGTGGGAACGGACCAGCTCCGGCACCGATAGCTAAGATACTCGTATTTGCTTCTGGATAACATTTTCGTATCAGACTTTTTAGGTCGTAAACTTTGTTCCTTTGTACGGTGGGTAGTAAAAATGGTGGGCCACCAACTTCAAGTAGTAATGGAGATCCACAGAGACCTTTAAAATATGTGTCGTTTAAAGTCTTCTTTTAATTAACAAATATACTTTGATTGATTCAAACTAACCACTATCAACCAAATCATAAGGCGATTTTGATAAATTCGGACAGTCCACAACATCAACTGACACATCTTCGAAATTCGTAAGGAGAGCACCTTCGAGAACTGGGAAATGAATTTAAATAAAAATACTTTACAATTTTAATTTATGTAGTTAGATAAAAAAAATAGGTACCTATTACGAAATAATGTTGTTTTGTGGGCCCTAAAAGTAACGGTGAGCACTTACAAGACTCTCACTTGTTTTTTAGAGGTTCAATTTTTTGCACCTTTTTTCTTTTTTTTAAGTTATAGTTATGAATAATATAGCGGTGTAAAAGACTTATAGTCTATAGAACGCCCCATGAAAAAAAGGTAAAGTCGAAGGGACTTTTTTAAAAGGCCCTAGAATTTCAGTATATCGGGTAGTTATAGAGGTATATGTACGTATAACTTTACGATATTCCCAATCAATCAAGGGGTTTTGCTGGTTAGAAGCGGAAGGACAAATAAGCATTAACTCATTTCAGATTATTGGTGAAGAAGAAAGAGTCTTGCTTTTGGTGACTTTCTTATACACATTTGCCTGCTCAGCAGCGCTATTAAGCGGCAAAATTTAAAATTTCTTATTTCACGTCACCTGAAAAATTTACCCATTCTTGAACTCAAAAACTATCTTTCCCCAAAAATTCAGGTAGGTACATTGTTAAGTACCTACTATTTTTTTTTTTTTTTTAATATTCAATGCTCTATTCAATTTTATATTAAGTGCTAAAACCCAGGTACTTTAAGTCTTCCAATTTTTTCTGAAAATCAAAAATATTAAAAAGTACTTCTGCTTGTTTTTAGTTTTATAAACCTAAAAGTGCTTGTGCAACCATGTTGAAACTGTGACACTTATACATGTACAAATTTAAATAATGTTTCAAAGTTTTTAACTTAAGTTACAATTTCTAACGATATAGTAATAGTAAGCCATGCCTATCCAGCTTATTTGGCTCACACAGTCCACTCACACAGCCTGTTTATTGATAACGGCCCGGTCGATACAGACAACAATACAAAAGTTACCTACCTTCGATCTACCATGAGTCAAGATTCAAGAACGTTTTGTCAATCTGTCCATTTTGTCAATAATTGAGAGAAAAGTTTCAAGGGAAATCGATTTCAACGATGTAATGAGGAGTTCAGCAAAATGCAGGCACGAAAACATATAAAATAAAATACGGGCTAGCTATTTACCTAATTTGAAAAAAATATTTGGAAAATTCTTATAATTTCTTATTGGTTTAAGAGTTTTATTGGAAAAACTTAAAGCTACATTATATAAGAAAAAAACAAACATTAAAAAGCGTTCGATCAGTTTTCTTTAAAAAAGGGTTTTTGAACAACCTTCCGAAAAAATATTTTAAAAATTGTTTCAATACAAGACAGAGAAATCTTAAGTTTCTATCATTTCAATTTCAAAAAAACCTTAATTATTTTATAAAAATCGAAAATTAAAGATATCAGAAATTTTGAAATGCAATATCAATTGAATTATAAATGACTTCCTTTTTCGAGAAAATCAAAATTCATGTTAATGAATGTACAGTAGGTTAGTACATACTCAGGTACTTATAATCGCAAGGAATAATTGAAAAAAAAACTGTTTTAATTGTATAGGTACATATTAAGTTTGGGTTTTAGACATCTACCCATATCCAATACCAAAACGACGTGACCAATTTTCATGAAATTTTCGGGCAATATTATGATTGTATCGATTTTTTTTATTTTGTTAACTAAAGTGCTTTCCATACTAAGCAAGCGAGTATTAAGTAAAATCTTTGATTTTGATTTCTATTGGGTAATTATTTTTTGCACTATACCTGTTGGCTGCTATGCCAAATGCAGATGTATATTCTTACTTTCTGAGCGTGTATGTGTTGTAATGAAAAATATTCTGTCACTCCACCTCCTTTACCCAACCAACCCGCAAACACACCACCAAACTCATTACAAATGACATGACACCTAGAATGCAAAATTCCATGTCATCTTTTTCAATGCTACCCCCTTTTTTTCTTGAATTTACATGCCAATACCATTTTTGCAGAACCGCACCAAAATGCATACCATCGATTTCCACCTAACACCGATTACATTAATTATGATGATATACCTACTCTACAATAAATTGTAGATCCTACACGGATCCATCGTCACGTTTTTATGAATAATAATTTTATTATTCATACACTCACAATTACTAAAATGATTGTTCTGCATAAATCGCAGACAATCCATTACGTAAAAGTCCACTTACGCACAACTTTACGTTTGCGATAAACGAGTGAACACATTCATCATACCTTACGTAGGTATTTTCGGAGCGCATCCGAATTCTAATTTTTGGCACTACGACTGGTGCCAACTTCACTCGTCTGGTTTTTGGGCGATATCAGCAATATGCCAATATGGCTGATCTCCCTACCAAAAAAGTAAGTTTTATAAGCTGAGGAATTTTAAAGAACTCCTCGGAAGTTTCCTGTGACTGGCGGCGGTTACGATAAAGTCTTTTCCGTCGACCAGTCACAAGAAGAAGGTCTTCCCTCCTCACCATCATTGCATGGAGCAAAAATTAAATCCCCCACATGGATACAACTCAGGTGAGTGAGATTCATTTTTTTTTTGGTTGGAACATTCTTAGAATGTGAAAACCATTGATCTGGCTTAACGCCACAGTATTATAACCAGTGAATAATTGTGCAGGACATTTATAGGTTTGTAAATAAGAGTGAATAAAAGGAAATCAAAGGCGCAGAATAGAACAACAAGTGCAAGGAAACCCACCAAGAAAATTTCGGCGTGCCCTTGGAGTGGCCAACCCAAGCGTAGGCGTCATAGCCACGCGGTTGCTGCAACCTCCAATACGCAGTTTGCGTAATCGCCCGAAAATCAACGTGAGAAAATCCTGTCCCAGTGGTGGGAAAATTCGGTGCGAATAAAGTAGGCAACTCCAATAAGTTTTTTTATGTAAACGAGGGAAAATTCTGGGCATTTGTTTTGCAAAAATAAAAGGTATGGTGTACTGGTAGGTTTAAAAACCTACACCAATTACTCTGACATGGCACGTGTTCTCTAATCATTTCTTTCAGGTTCGACCCTTCAGGAGACACGCCGAATTCTTTTTTTTTGGTTTCTTTCCATATTTTCAATCTGATTTAAATACATCTTTAAGTCGAAAACTGAATTCATTGTGCATCTTTGTTACTTGCATCCCGAATGCTGACCGTGCTAACCTGCAAAACGTATCCGAAAAGTCGGAGTGAAGAAAACGCCAAAACACCATCATTGCGACGCGGCGTCCTACACAAGCCAAAGCATCTTTCAGTGGAGACACTGAGGAAAAACGGAGTAGCGGCGCTTCGCCCTCCCCAGTGTCGGTCCACTTGAACCGACGACAAGCAACACCAATACCATCAGCGTCACCTTCCTAATTACGTATTGTTCATATGATTATCAAGTATTTAGATATTTTATATTGTGGAATATATAGATTTATACGTAGTTAGTTAACTTTGGTTGAATAAGATTTTAACGTTTCAATTCTGACAGGGTGTCCATGTTTAGAAGGTCATTTTTCCGGAAACCATTAAATTCCAGGTTTTAAGAAACGATTTAAAGATACAGATTGAGCAAGCGCAAATGAAGAAGAATTGAAAGAGAGAAGATTTGGGGCATTGTAATGACCTATGACGTAGAAAGAAGCTAAATTCACAAGATACACAAGAAATCCAAAAATCAATTCAGTGAAATAGTAAAGTGTAACGTAATTCTAAAACCCTAGGCTTTACCATAGCTTAGTTTGCATTTCTTTGAAAAAGTATCCAAGTAAAACTTATAACCTTTGTTTTGGTCAAAAGCCAGTAAGGCTCTTAACGTAGAATCAGTGAAAACAGTCATCATCAAACATCGTCAAATGTATAACCATATAACTTTATTCATCAGTACAGCAAAAACACAGTTCCAGCTTTGATCCAGAGTGCACTTCGGCAGCAAAGTTTTGGGTGAGTTCGTTCCATAATTATCTTTGGTATATTACAAGTTATATTATACATTTGTTGACTATATTTGTGATTGATGAAAACATATACCCGTTGATAAGAGCTACGGGAATTTTGATTAAAAGATATGAAGATAAATTAGCATTTGCATCGGTTACAAGTTACAATTTAAAGAATACGATACATGCCACAAGCGGCTTTAAAGAAACATCAAGAAAAGCGAGGTTAAGTTTACGGAATCTTCCTAAACGACCGCACGATTTTACTTTATTTGATTTTTGAAGGCTGTTCCGAATCAGATTCGGGACGGTGTGTAGCATACTCCGCTTGAGAGTCTCAAGTGTTTCTAGAGTTTTCTTTTATCTGTGAAATATACGTCAGTGACATAAAAAGTATCGAGTCGAACAGAAAGATTAGTGTTTAAGAATTTTAATTTGTGTTTATTTGAAATTTTGAGTGGCTACCCTAGTGTCAAAAATAAAGAGACACGCTTTTGGGAGCGGATAACAAGAGTCATAAGTGCGGATAAGACATACCGATTGTTACAATAGTAAGCTCATATGGTCTAGCGTTAGCATATATAATGAAGTTTCATTTTTGCGTTGAGTAAAAGTCAAGGTTAGGGTATAAACATAAGCTACTTTTAAGACCATAGAATATTTAAGAACACTCGTTATATTTTTTTGTTGATAATTAAAATATTTTTATAACGTTTTCAAGAAATATTTGGTATTTTTGATTGATTTTGAATAAGGAATATGGTAATTCCTATTGAGTTATTTCGTGTTGTTTATTGGTGATGCACAAAGCATCGGTATGAAGTGTTAAGTTTGTTTAGGTCAATGGAGAGTCGGCTGGAGCCGAAGAACAGCAGCGGACATGGAAAGTGAGTTTTCCCATTTGGTAATTTATTGAAGTTACGTTTTGGTTTGAAAGTTTAGTTTGATTTTGTTGAGAATTATGAAGTAAAGCATCTGTCTTTACGTTTTCGATTTTGGGGGATTCGCCAATTATTTCAATAAGCCAACGCGAATCCATAGGAACTGGTATGGACTTTCCGTATCAAGTTCATGGGTGGGTAAAGACGGCTTGAGGGACAATACCACCATGTTCCCTCCCCCTCTGTTCTGAGTTTCTACGCTTGTTTAACATTCCGTATGAGTAGAAGTAGAATCCATAGAACCTTTTTTTTTATAATAATATACTCAGGGGCCACGACCACCTATGGCCCCCGCGCTTCTTCTTCCTTGGAGAAATTCTAAAGCAACTACATACGTACATTCAGTTCATGTCTGAAGTGAATGATCCAACTGTCCAATATTTAGATTTTTACTATAGCTCTCTGCATACTTCGGGCCCCAGCTCAACTATAATAGCCCCCAAGGTCAATACCATCTTGGCCGTAGATCCGTTAATAACAATGTAACACAGCCTATCTTCCTGTAGCAAGGACCACTCCCCACCCGGCGAGCGTAAGCGATGGCACCCCACAACGGATCGAAGCGACTGTGGAAGAGTAGGCACCGTCGAGGCATTTATGGCTTGGACGTACCAGAGGGTGATTATACCTCTGGTACTATAAGTCATAATAGTCTTGACGGCAGAAGGAGACATTTTCATCTCAAAGGAAGAATTCATATAGCTTACCTACTAGTAACCCTGAACATATTCCAGGGAAGGCGAGTAACATCGGCTTGGATAGATATGGAAACGGTTGGTGGTTGTTGATAATTCTTCCCAAGGTTGTGAATGGTACACATCCCGTTTGAATTAGTTCTGTTCAGTTTAGTTTGTGACTTGGTATTAATGAGTTTGAGTTTGAGTTCGTTTGTCGGAAGAGTTGCCGATTCAACTTCCGAGTTTTGCGATATTTGAGTTACAGTTAGCTATTAGGAAATTATTTCGATTTGGGTTTGTTTCGTTCCGTATAAGTTTTGTGTTGGAGATTCGGTATATAAGAACACCTAAGTGTACCAAACCTTTATTAAACAATTGCACGCATTATGGTGGTACAAAGCTGACAGTTAATTCATTATTCCTGGACTTGCTATATATGGTTGTAAGTGGAATGTGTGAGCTGTCAGTGGAGTGCGACCATGATGCGTGTGAGCTGTGAGTTGAGATGAAATTGAAATGATGTGAGGACGCAATAGAGGAGATAAGGAATGGGAAGGAAGCGTATTATACGTTTAGTAGTTTTCTTCGCGTTCGCGCGTATGTCTCTCTATGAGCGTGTTCATGATTTAAATCATTTTTTTAAATAAATTATTTATATTTATAATATCATTATTGATTAAATTAATAATCAATAATGATATTATCTTTTTTTTTTTAACTTCAACGTTACAGATGGCGCCCAACGTGGGGCCCGAAGACTTAGAGCCTGTAAGATTTTGGATTAGTAAATTTTGGATTAGTTGTTTGGAATTTGAGATTATGTTGTTTTAGGCAAAAATTTTTTTTTGCAGATTTGTTTTTGCGGCGAAGTTTATTCTAGAGTAATTCCGCAGGGTGTAACCTAGCATATCATTGTCCGGGGGATTATTGTGACTGAGTCGTGATCCTCGTCTGTCGCTATGAGCTAATACACTCTGGCGGAACCTCAGTTTTTTTAAGGAACGTTTCTGTCCGGGCCGGATTTGAAGTTGTTCGTCCAGTCGTCAGTTGCTGAAGCGCACACTTAGGAAAATAGAATAGGAGTATAGAGTTGGCCTAGTGAACCTTTTGACCGGTAATTAGTGATGTTTTTCCTGATGTACGTCTGTTGCAGAAGCAGCTAGTTTGATTTGATTACTCCGCTTCGAATTCAGAACCCCTTTTCACACCTCTCATAATTTTGTTTTGCAGTTTAGATTTTCTCATTTGTGTAGTAGAAGACAAGTGAATTCTGATACATTGACCGGTGGCTGATGACGTAATCTCGGCGCACGTCTGTTGCAGTGGTAAGATTCACTTGACCAAGCTTCATGTTTGAGTTGTCTGTTGTTTTCAAGGAAGAAGCAAGTTTTATTAAAGTTAAAGTAAATTAAAAATTTTTTTTTGGACTGCATGAGCCATGTCGCTGAAGGCGAATGTTTCATTGGTCCTGTCCTGCTGCTGCCTAAGATGATGGTCGACTCTCCGACCGTTTTGATGAATAGTTAGTTTTTTTTTGATAATATACGAATATTATTGAGTTAGTTTTTGAATAAGTATTATTGAGTAAGTTTTTGAGTGATTATATTTTGAGTAATTTGAATTTGAATAGTTATTCAGAAATTTAAGTTTTGCCAGTTGGCGTAAGGTTTAAGTATAGTTATCGTAAGTTTTTGAGTTTAGTATTTGGTTCAACGGTGGCTGATAGGTTATACGTGCCTGTCGATCGAGAACTGTTAAGTTTGGTTAAGTTTAGTTAGTTTTTGGTTTTGGGATAGCGGTGGCTGACAAGTTATACGTGCTTGTCGACTGTGAGTCCTGTACGGTTTGTGTGTTTAACGGTGGCTGTTTGGTTCTGCGTGCCGACAGGTCGTTATAACACGTTTAGTTTGGTTGAAGCTTAAGTGCTTCTGTTTTGAATTTTTGCCTTGCGGCGTACTGTTTAGTTGAGTTAAGTTGAAACTTAAGTGTTTCTGAGATTAAGTATTTGATTTTTGAATTTCTTTTGAGTCTGAGTATTTCAGATTAAGTTTAAGTTTCTATGAAGTTAGCGACCATAAGTTTAGATATAACAGATTTAGTAAGTTAAGTACGGTTAAGTTTGAAGTTTCTTGAGTTTAAGTATTTTCGAAATTAAGTATTGTTGAGTACAAGTATTTTCAAGTTTAAGTAACATTAGTTTAAGTTTAAGAATTTTGGTGACGTATATAGTAAGTTGCGTACTATTGGTTTGTTGTGAGGAGTTTACCAAACTCGCTTTCATTTTTGAGCCTAAACCCAAAATAATAGATTTAAGTCTCTTTTATCATATAAGTGATCCTTTTTTTTTATATACTATATACCTACCCAGAAACGACCCTTTTTGAGAATTAAAACGAATTTTTCTTGAACAAATTTTTTTTATCCCACATTTAGAGTCAATAGTTTTTATATATTTATCTTGAATCATGGCTGAGAATGGGGATAATGTAGATATTGAAGTTGGTAACAACGATGATCCGCAATACGAAGCAATGGAGCAAGCAGCAATGGATATTTTATTGGGAGACAATTCACCCTCCCCAAGAATCGAAGGAAACGCAGCGAATGCACCCCTTCAAAACGTGTTGATAGCAGACAGGCACGGTTGGTCAAATTACGTTCACGACGTAGTAAGTGCGTCAATAAATTCTCAGTTAGAGGAAGAAAGAAAATTCTTCCAGCAAGAACTTGCAAGGAGCCAAAATGAGCTCTTAGAAAAAATGGCTAACTTAATGCGCAGTACTTCTGCTAACACACAAGGTCATTCAATAGCAAGCACTTCACGTGCAGCATTAAACGCGAATAGTAAGTCCAGAACCACCTTCATGCCTGCCGATCCAACCCAATCTGCACCATCACATTTTAGTAATGCGGACCCCCTTAGAAATAACTTGAACATTCCTGGAGTCTCAAACAGTAGGAGCAGAGAAAATAATGTACCTCAGAATCCAACGAACCCAATCTTGTCAAGAAACAGGAGATCTGTTTCACAAAGAAGTGACTTGCCAAGTGGCACCTCTGGTAACGCTAACCAAGAAAGAAATTCGATCGACCCGGTAGTGCACCCGGTGGATATGGCTCAAGCGGCCGATTTAGAAGCATTCCTTACTCGCGTAGGTGGGATGCAAAACGAAAATAATTCCGGAGCAAGTTCGCCTCCACGGCCACCGACCGCGTCGAACTCTCATTTTCCAGGAAGGTACCCGTTGTACCACAAATGGGGAATCAATTTTGACGGTCGAAACATTCCAGTGGACGACTTTTTATTCCGGTTAGAAGTCATTCGAAGTAGTTACAATGTCCCATGGGACGACATAGTTCTTAATTTCCACCACTTCGTCTCTGGACCTGTGGAAACATGGTACTGGATGTACTTAAAGAACAACCCTAACGTGCCTTGGACTACTTTGAAGTCAGCCTTCCTGGAACAATACAGGAGTTTAGAGACCGACGGTGAGCTCTCGAGGAAAATTAATGATCGAAAGCAGCTGCCTGGAGAAACGTTTAACGAGTTTTACGACGCACTAATGATTCTCAATTCGAGAATGCGTGTTCCCAAGCAGCCTAGTGAAATGGTCGATACGATTAAGAATAACGTAAATAGGCGTATGGGCGAATTGCTCATTACGTTCAATACGAGCAGCCTTCCTCAAATGGCTTACGTATGTCGCACCATAGAAAAGTATATGGACAAAAGAGAGTCTGCACGACCAAAATTTGTACCTGGTGCTTGGAACACGCAACCGAAGCGTGTAGTAAGCGAAGTGGAACCAGCAGTCGATTCCCAGGCAGTAGCTACTCCAGCACAGATCGAAGCGTTAAGGAGAGAGTCTGCGAATGTTGTATGCTGGAAGTGTAAGGGCGTGGGTCATATCCACAGGGATTGTACAAACCCGAGAAGCGGCTTGTTTTGTTACAAGTGCGGTCTGCCAGACTATGTCACGCAGAACTGTCCGAAATGTTCGGAAAACCGCCAGCAGAACGATCTTTCTTCCGGGGGGATTCGTTCGGGTCTTCAAAACCCGGAGCAGTGATTCAAGAACCCCGTAAAGATGATATTACCACTAATAGTATAAGTAAACAAAACCCTAATCTGAATTCTACTGATAAAGAAAAGCTTATTAAAAATTTGAATACCAATAAGCCTATCACTATTCTGAAATCTGATAAACCTAAGTTAAGTCCCAATATCAATAATGAATTAATTAGTAAAGCAAAAGTTGAGTTACCGCGGAAATCATTCCATACACGCCTGAGGGAGTATTATGAGGCCAGAAAGCGCATCATGAACACTCCAACCGTGTCCAAAAAGATCCGCGTTACCAGAAGACGATTCGAAGCGAAGAGGAGAACATATAGAAGCATAGCAACAGCCACCATAAAGAGCAAGTCAAGCGATCCAAGACCATACGTGACAGTAGAAATCTTTGGAGACGAATGGCTCGGCCTGCTCGATTCAGGAGCGAGCATAAGTTGCATCGGCACGAACAAGCTCGAATATCTCAAAGCAAAGAACGTCAACATTAAAAAAGTTTCGTCCTCAGTCTCTACAGCGGACGGGAGCAAGCAGGACATAGTTGGAGTGATCACGACTATCGTGAGTTATAAAGGAATAAATAAGTCAATGGATTTTTATTTAGTTCCTACTCTGTCGCAACGTCTCTACCTCGGAGTAGATTTCTGGAGCAAGTTCCAATTAGCTCCCCACATAATCTCCGGAATGAGCGTGAGTCCGTCACCATATGAGAATGAAGAATACAAAAATAGATGCAAGCTATCTCTATCTGAAGAAAGAAGGCTGAAGGAAGTCATCAATGGATTTCCATCATTTGCGGCCAAAGGACTAGGGAGAACGAGCTTGCTTGAACACGTTATAGATACGGGAGACGCAATGCCTATTAAGCAAAGGCATTATCCCGTGTCTCCAGCAATTCAGGCCCTCATGTATGCGGAATTGGACCGCATGTTAGAGTTGGGAGTCATCGAAGAGAGCAGTAGTTCTTGGAGTTCACCGGTAGTTCTAGTTCGGAAACCGGGCAAGAACAGGCTATGTCTCGACTTCCGTAAAGTCAATTCTGTGACTAAAAAGAATGCGGGCCCAATTGCGCATATCGAGGGTCTGTTGTCGCGTCTTTCAGATACCCATTACATCTCAAGTGTAGACCTGAAAGACGCATTTTGGCAAATTCCGTTGGAGGCGGGATCCAGGGAAAAGACAGCATTCACAGTACCTGGGCGTCCCCTCTATCAATTCAAAGTAATGCCATTCGGCCTGTGTAACGCAGCTCAATCTCTGTCCTATCTGATGAGCCGCGTGATCCCTTCAGCCCTCAGAGAACAAGTCTTCGTCTATTTGGACGATTTGTTAGTTGTGTCAAAATCTTTTAACGAACATATAAAAATTCTTAAAATAGTTAGTAACCGTTTGAGCGAGGCAGGTCTGACAATAAATGTCGAAAAGTCGAAATTTTGTTTTAGCGAACTGCACTACTTAGGGTATAAGGTAGGCCAAGGATGTTTAAAGGCCGATCCGGCAAAGATTGCGGCCATTGTAGATTTTCCGGTACCATCAACCCAACGTCAAGTTCGACGATTTCTAGGGATGGCGGGATGGTACCGTAGATTCGTCAAGGACTTTTCCACATTAGCATCTCCTTTAACCGACACCCTAAAGAAGGGTAAACCATTCAGCTTCAATGATGAAGCTCATAAAGCATTCGCCGACATTAAGTCAGCCCTGACCTCCGCACCAATTCTGGTGAATCCTGATTTTTCAAAAGAGTTCATAATTTTGTGCGATGCATCCGCGTCCGGTATCGGATGTGTTCTCTGCCAGCGGGATGAGAACGGAGCTGAACGCCCCATATATTATCATTCTCAGAAATTGAATGCTGCGCAGAGGAACTATTCCGTTACCGAACGCGAATGCCTCGCTGCCTTCCAAGGTATACAAAAGTTCCGTGCATACGTGGAAGGTTATCGGTTCAGAGTCATCACTGATCACTCTAGTTTGAAGTGGTTGATGAGTCTGAAAGATCCAACTGGTAGACTAGCCAGGTGGAGTATGAGGCTTCAAGGCTTCGATTTTGAGGTTGAACACCGCAAGGGTACACTGAACGTGGTACCAGACGCTCTGTCTAGAGTTTACGAAACTGAGTCGGTAGATTACCAAGTCTTAGCTTCAGTTTCAACTCAAGTCGACCCGGCCGAAGTCCTCCATATCGACCTGGATAGTCCACATTTCAAGTCTACCGAATATCAACAGCTCATCGACCACATCAACGCAAACCAAGAGCGGTTACCAGAGCTTAAAGTTTCAGATGGTTACATCTATAAGCAGACGAAACATGTAGTGGGAAATCCTCTACAGGATGACCTAGTCTGGAAGCTCTGGGTACCGTCAGTGATGACCGATGAACTGATAACCCTCGCGCACAATCCACCACGAGCTGCACATGGAGGACTGACCAAAACTCTTTATCGTTTAAAGAACCAATTTTATTGGCCAAATATGTACACCCAAGTAAAGACATTCATTAACAAATGCGAAACTTGCAAGATGAGCAAAGCATCCAATATAACTCTACGAGCCGAAATGGGGCAAGGATTCAATGTGGAGAGGCCTTTCCAGCATCTCTACATTGACTTCCTTGGTCCCTATCCCCGGTCAAGAAGCGGAAATTCATATATAATTATAGTGTTGGACCAATTAACAAAATTTGTAATAATAAAACCTCTACGGAAGGCTAATGCGTTAAGTGCAGTACGTTTCCTACAAGAGGAAGTTTTTTTAGTGTTTGGTGTGCCTGAGAGCATATTGTCTGACAACGGAACCCAATTCGTCGGTCACGAATTTACAAAACTTCTGGAGACTTATGGAGTAAACCACGTTAAGACAGCGGCCTACTCTCCTCAACCGAATGCGAGCGAGAGAGTCAATCGCTCAATATTGGCGGCCATTAGGTCGTATGTCGACCCGAAGCAGACTAACTGGGATATCCATCTGTCTTCGATAAGCAGTGCATTAAGGACCACCATACACTCTGCCCTCACCATGTCACCATACGAAGCTCTTTTCGGTCAACGCATGATAGAGCATGGGCACGATTACAAGTTACTTAAGAAATTAGGCGGACTGAACCAGTCCGAGATAAATTGGCTACCAAAAGTAGCAAAAATGAACATCCTGCATAACTATCTAAAATCGACCCTAGAAAACGCCCACGAAAAGTACGAGCATACCTATAACCTCCGTAGCAGACAGATTTCGTTTAAAGTAGGAGAAACGGTGTATAAAAGGAATGTAGTGTTGAGTGATGCCACGAAACACTTCAACGCAAAGCTCAGCCCTAAATTCGTGAAAGTAGTAATTCATAAAGTAATAGGTAATAATCTTTACGAGGTGATGAATAGCAATGGTCACCTATCCACAGCACATACCAAGGATCTAAAGAGATAATTTTTCTTTCTGTGATACATGATTTTTTTTTTAAACCCAGTTAGGAGTAAATTGGCCCGGCGTCAGCTGTGCATGAGACTCCAGGGGTGGGCAAGTAGTTCCATCCAAACACCCCAGTCATTATTTATAAATCCCAAGTTATTTTTTTATCAACACCCATTTTCAGCTTCTTGTTTGTTGAAAACAGTTGAGAACTGTTCGTAAACAAACAAGTTTTGTAATGAAAAATATTCTGTCACTCCACCTCCTTTACCCAACCAACCCGCAAACACACCACCAAACTCATTACAAATGACATGACACCTAGAATGCAAAATTCCATGTCATCTTTTTCAATGCTACCCCCTTTTTTTCTTGAATTTACATGCCAATACCATTTTTGCAGAACCGCACCAAAATGCATACCATCGATTTCCACCTAACACCGATTACATTAATTATGATGATATACCTACTCTACAATAAATTGTAGATCCTACACGGATCCATCGTCACGTTTTTATGAATAATAATTTTATTATTCATACACTCACAATTACTAAAATGATTGTTCTGCATAAATCGCAGACAATCCATTACGTAAAAGTCCACTTACGCACAACTTTACGTTTGCGATAAACGAGTGAACACATTCATCATACCTTACGTAGGTATTTTCGGAGCGCATCCGAATTCTAATTTTTGGCACTACGACTGGTGCCAACTTCACTCGTCTGGTTTTTGGGCGATATCAGCAATATGCCAATATGGCTGATCTCCCTACCAAAAAAGTAAGTTTTATAAGCTGAGGAATTTTAAAGAACTCCTCGGAAGTTTCCTGTGACTGGCGGCGGTTACGATAAAGTCTTTTCCGTCGACCAGTCACAAGAAGAAGGTCTTCCCTCCTCACCATCATTGCATGGAGCAAAAATTAAATCCCCCACATGGATACAACTCAGGTGAGTGAGATTCATTTTTTTTTTGGTTGGAACATTCTTAGAATGTGAAAACCATTGATCTGGCTTAACGCCACAGTATTATAACCAGTGAATAATTGTGCAGGACATTTATAGGTTTGTAAATAAGAGTGAATAAAAGGAAATCAAAGGCGCAGAATAGAACAACAAGTGCAAGGAAACCCACCAAGAAAATTTCGGCGTGCCCTTGGAGTGGCCAACCCAAGCGTAGGCGTCATAGCCACGCGGTTGCTGCAACCTCCAATACGCAGTTTGCGTAATCGCCCGAAAATCAACGTGAGAAAATCCTGTCCCAGTGGTGGGAAAATTCGGTGCGAATAAAGTAGGCAACTCCAATAAGTTTTTTTATGTAAACGAGGGAAAATTCTGGGCATTTGTTTTGCAAAAATAAAAGGTATGGTGTACTGGTAGGTTTAAAAACCTACACCAATTACTCTGACATGGCACGTGTTCTCTAATCATTTCTTTCAGGTTCGACCCTTCAGGAGACACGCCGAATTCTTTTTTTTTGGTTTCTTTCCATATTTTCAATCTGATTTAAATACATCTTTAAGTCGAAAACTGAATTCATTGTGCATCTTTGTTACTTGCATCCCGAATGCTGACCGTGCTAACCTGCAAAACGTATCCGAAAAGTCGGAGTGAAGAAAACGCCAAAACACCATCATTGCGACGCGGCGTCCTACACAAGCCAAAGCATCTTTCAGTGGAGACACTGAGGAAAAACGGAGTAGCGGCGCTTCGCCCTCCCCAGTGTCGGTCCACTTGAACCGACGACAAGCAACACCAATACCATCAGCGTCACCTTCCTAATTACGTATTGTTCATATGATTATCAAGTATTTAGATATTTTATATTGTGGAATATATAGATTTATACGTAGTTAGTTAACTTTGGTTGAATAAGATTTTAACGTTTCAATTCTGACAGGGTGTCCATGTTTAGAAGGTCATTTTTCCGGAAACCATTAAATTCCAGGTTTTAAGAAACGATTTAAAGATACAGATTGAGCAAGCGCAAATGAAGAAGAATTGAAAGAGAGAAGATTTGGGGCATTGTAATGACCTATGACGTAGAAAGAAGCTAAATTCACAAGATACACAAGAAATCCAAAAATCAATTCAGTGAAATAGTAAAGTGTAACGTAATTCTAAAACCCTAGGCTTTACCATAGCTTAGTTTGCATTTCTTTGAAAAAGTATCCAAGTAAAACTTATAACCTTTGTTTTGGTCAAAAGCCAGTAAGGCTCTTAACGTAGAATCAGTGAAAACAGTCATCATCAAACATCGTCAAATGTATAACCATATAACTTTATTCATCAGTACAGCAAAAACACAGTTCCAGCTTTGATCCAGAGTGCACTTCGGCAGCAAAGTTTTGGGTGAGTTCGTTCCATAATTATCTTTGGTATATTACAAGTTATATTATACATTTGTTGACTATATTTGTGATTGATGAAAACATATACCCGTTGATAAGAGCTACGGGAATTTTGATTAAAAGATATGAAGATAAATTAGCATTTGCATCGGTTACAAGTTACAATTTAAAGAATACGATACATGCCACAAGCGGCTTTAAAGAAACATCAAGAAAAGCGAGGTTAAGTTTACGGAATCTTCCTAAACGACCGCACGATTTTACTTTATTTGATTTTTGAAGGCTGTTCCGAATCAGATTCGGGACGGTGTGTAGCATACTCCGCTTGAGAGTCTCAAGTGTTTCTAGAGTTTTCTTTTATCTGTGAAATATACGTCAGTGACATAAAAAGTATCGAGTCGAACAGAAAGATTAGTGTTTAAGAATTTTAATTTGTGTTTATTTGAAATTTTGAGTGGCTACCCTAGTGTCAAAAATAAAGAGACACGCTTTTGGGAGCGGATAACAAGAGTCATAAGTGCGGATAAGACATACCGATTGTTACAATAGTAAGCTCATATGGTCTAGCGTTAGCATATATAATGAAGTTTCATTTTTGCGTTGAGTAAAAGTCAAGGTTAGGGTATAAACATAAGCTACTTTTAAGACCATAGAATATTTAAGAACACTCGTTATATTTTTTTGTTGATAATTAAAATATTTTTATAACGTTTTCAAGAAATATTTGGTATTTTTGATTGATTTTGAATAAGGAATATGGTAATTCCTATTGAGTTATTTCGTGTTGTTTATTGGTGATGCACAAAGCATCGGTATGAAGTGTTAAGTTTGTTTAGGTCAATGGAGAGTCGGCTGGAGCCGAAGAACAGCAGCGGACATGGAAAGTGAGTTTTCCCATTTGGTAATTTATTGAAGTTACGTTTTGGTTTGAAAGTTTAGTTTGATTTTGTTGAGAATTATGAAGTAAAGCATCTGTCTTTACGTTTTCGATTTTGGGGGATTCGCCAATTATTTCAATAAGCCAACGCGAATCCATAGGAACTGGTATGGACTTTCCGTATCAAGTTCATGGGTGGGTAAAGACGGCTTGAGGGACAATACCACCATGTTCCCTCCCCCTCTGTTCTGAGTTTCTACGCTTGTTTAACATTCCGTATGAGTAGAAGTAGAATCCATAGAACCTTTTTTTTTATAATAATATACTCAGGGGCCACGACCACCTATGGCCCCCGCGCTTCTTCTTCCTTGGAGAAATTCTAAAGCAACTACATACGTACATTCAGTTCATGTCTGAAGTGAATGATCCAACTGTCCAATATTTAGATTTTTACTATAGCTCTCTGCATACTTCGGGCCCCAGCTCAACTATAATAGCCCCCAAGGTCAATACCATCTTGGCCGTAGATCCGTTAATAACAATGTAACACAGCCTATCTTCCTGTAGCAAGGACCACTCCCCACCCGGCGAGCGTAAGCGATGGCACCCCACAACGGATCGAAGCGACTGTGGAAGAGTAGGCACCGTCGAGGCATTTATGGCTTGGACGTACCAGAGGGTGATTATACCTCTGGTACTATAAGTCATAATAGTCTTGACGGCAGAAGGAGACATTTTCATCTCAAAGGAAGAATTCATATAGCTTACCTACTAGTAACCCTGAACATATTCCAGGGAAGGCGAGTAACATCGGCTTGGATAGATATGGAAACGGTTGGTGGTTGTTGATAATTCTTCCCAAGGTTGTGAATGGTACACATCCCGTTTGAATTAGTTCTGTTCAGTTTAGTTTGTGACTTGGTATTAATGAGTTTGAGTTTGAGTTCGTTTGTCGGAAGAGTTGCCGATTCAACTTCCGAGTTTTGCGATATTTGAGTTACAGTTAGCTATTAGGAAATTATTTCGATTTGGGTTTGTTTCGTTCCGTATAAGTTTTGTGTTGGAGATTCGGTATATAAGAACACCTAAGTGTACCAAACCTTTATTAAACAATTGCACGCATTATGGTGGTACAAAGCTGACAGTTAATTCATTATTCCTGGACTTGCTATATATGGTTGTAAGTGGAATGTGTGAGCTGTCAGTGGAGTGCGACCATGATGCGTGTGAGCTGTGAGTTGAGATGAAATTGAAATGATGTGAGGACGCAATAGAGGAGATAAGGAATGGGAAGGAAGCGTATTATACGTTTAGTAGTTTTCTTCGCGTTCGCGCGTATGTCTCTCTATGAGCGTGTTCATGATTTAAATCATTTTTTTAAATAAATTATTTATATTTATAATATCATTATTGATTAAATTAATAATCAATAATGATATTATCTTTTTTTTTTTAACTTCAACGTTACAGTGTATTATAATTTAATTACTATGATTGATGATTTTTTTTTCGTAAAAGCTGACTACATTGCGGTGGCAATGGTACAGTGGAAGTGGTTGATTGCTAACCTAGAGTTGTGGGTTCAAGCTCCAACATGGGCAGCAATTTTCTATATTCCCCGAGTTTCAACCGGATGGAACCGGTGGGATTTTCGTGAGATAAGTTACACCTTATTCTCAATCCACTGTACCAACTAAAAAACTTTTTTCCTATCTCTCTATTCCCTCTAACTAGTGCCGTGCAAAAGACCTAAGGTCTTACAGACGTGAAGTCAAAATTATAATTTAAAAAAAATCTGCACACAAGGGGCCTCACTTCAGCATTGCCGCCCCGGGCCTCCAACAAGCCTAGTCCGCCACTGCTTGCCCTTCAAGCAAATGGATCCGAATTCGATCCACGCGCGGAGTCAAATTCACATACTAGACTCCGCATACGGATCCAAATACGGAGCCGTAAAACGACGTTTGTCGGCTCCATTTAGTATGTAAATTAGAATTCCCACGGACTCACTTGTGAGAGAAATAGAGAGAGACAGAGAGACAGAGAGAGAGACAGACAGAGCAAGCTCGTCCCGCTCAGCGAAATTGCACCCAAAACCAACTTGAAAACAAAAAAAAACGAGTTGGAGTATCGAAAACAACTTCTGTCGTCCAAAACAAAATATAAATACAATTTGTTGCCGTATTCTTTTATTTTGTATTCTTTATTCCACAAAATTGATGGTCACCACAACTTATAAAAATAACAAAAATTAACTTATAAAAATAACAATGGGCACTCGTTTAAACTATATACCTATTTTTATTTATTTTATTTTCTTCAAAAACACTTTCACTGCCCGAATTATTTTTTTCCAATTTTTTCTTTGTACTGTCGTCTTCATTCTCCAATGCAAACGAAAAAGTAAACATATGTATTATGCATATAAATAAAAGGGTCCTGATTCCTCCCTCCCTCTATCATTCCCTCTATCTCACTCTTTCTCTCAATCTATTAAAAAAGAAAAAAAAAATACTCGATTCTCGAATCTCTTTCTTAATTTTGTATGCCATTGCCATGCATGCAATTTCGTGAGAGGCCTCGTTAAACGCAGACTCAGGTGAGCCGGAAATGAACCGAATTTCTGAAGTCAGTGATTTTTGCTTGAAGGGAAAGAAAACAACACTGTCTTTTAACTTTTCAGCCCTACTGTACCATCTGTTTGTTTATCTCAAAAAGCTCAAGTCTGCCAAGAACAAGAACCTGTTGAAAGCTTTAATCTGACAAAACAAGTTTCTGGTATCAAATCGAAATAATGTAAACATTTTGTTCTTCAAAACTAAAGTAAAAGTAGGTAGGTATTTACTTTACTTATCAATTTATGAATTTGCAATTTGCATTCGCACAGTCAGTTGCGATGACCCCAAAACTTACCTGTTTTAACCTCATCCAAACTGGGAACATACAGTTGTTTTTCTTCAAAAGAAATGTCATTCACATTTAAAGCCGACATGATTAACTGGTGAACAAAAAAATCACTTGTCACGCTACACTTGCCGAAATAATTGCACGTAACAGTTTAGAGATCAATTAATTAAAAAAAAAAATAGCTAGTTGTGACACCCAAATCAAAAATATCGAACCACTAACTTTTAGTTTGTCCAGTAGAAAAACTAGGTACTTGTAGACTGAATGGAAATAAACTTTTGCTGGCGTAATTTCAACGTAATTTTTTAGGCAGCTATGTGAAATGTGATTGTTCTAAGCTTACTTTATAGGGTGGATCATTAAATTAAAGGGAAATTTATTTTGAGTTTGATTTTTGTGGATGGGAAGAAGAAATTATGGAGGAATTTCACAATAGCTGCTCAATATAAATTAAAAATTTAAACTAGGTTTTTTTAATTATATATAGTCGATTTATTTCACTTTAAAAAAAAAATGTCCCCTAATGCGTCAATAATATTAAAGGGCATGATTCTTGGGTATAATCTAAGAAAAAAATCGTCCTACACAGTATATAGGACATAGGACATATTTTACTGTTCCAGATTGTCTTATATAAGCATCATAGGTACAATCAATTTTTTTTCGCAAACTTGTCATTGATTTTTATTTTAGTAAAATGTCATGTTATTTTAAACTGACTCCAAAGTAAAAAAAAAAAAATTTGCATGGACTAAACAGGAAAAACGGAACCGAAGATAGGCAGGTATATCAAATTTTATTAAACGCAACTTCACAGATTGCTTTCTTCTAAAAATGAAGGCTTTAACTAATTTTCGAGTATTAATACCAACAGGTCAGGGCAAGGCACCCCAAAGTAAGCCTTTTTTTAATTTCCGATAATAGATTTCAAAATTGGAGATAAACCAAAACTGTAGAACGATTTTTTTTTTTTAGAATAGGCACACCCTGTATGCTAATGCAATTATGTCGGCTTTGTTGTTCCAGTCTAGTAGATTTAGAGGGAGTAAAATCTAAAGTTAAACACCTTCCTTAGCTTATGTTCCTCAACGGAACAAATTTTTGACAAAATTTCACGCCTCCAGAGCGTTTCTTAATTTGTAGAACACATAACGCAATCGAAAACCTGGCGAGGGAAATATTGTGGAACGTATTCATTTAATAAAATAATAGTAGTTAGTCGAATGTTATGTTGTGAATTCCAAACGCAAGAAACAAAAAAAAATTAAAAAGGCTTCAGTGAGATATACATAAATGTGAAGTTTCAAATAAATAAGGGAAAAGGAATACACTGAGAGTGAAATTTGTCGTAAGCTTTGATTTCTTAGGAGCTATGTAGGTATAAGCTATAAGAAGTAAAGATGTGAAATTCACGCCAACAGGTTTGTATGGAAATTTTATTTTCACTTCACTAGGCTTTTCACGAGAGGCGACTGTTATGAAACACTTAAAATAGAAACTTTATTACATAGGTATAAAAACAAAAATATACAATTTTCAGTTTATGAACATGGCATGTCACAAGAATAGGGTAATTCAAAACGTGACTTAGACTTTTGAAGTTCATTTGTTTTCGATTTATTTTTATATTTTTAGTGAGTACTTGACGTTATTTAATTCCATTTAGATAAGATGTTCAAATAATAAAAGCCTTATCAGAGAAATAAGCATCTCCTGCTTATAGCAATAGAGAGCAGATTTAATAAAAATTAAATAACATCGTACTGGGTGAGATAAGATTATTAAATTACAAAATATAAATTCATATTGTTTGTAAGAACAATTTTTTTTCTTCAAACTACGAGACCCTTTAATTAATTTTTTAAGGATTTTTCTTAAAATGTTTAAGGGAGGTTTTTGCGATCGTATAAAAGTTGCACTTGCCTCCAACATTCCAAGAACGAACAGTGCAGCCTAAACACAGCTAGATCACAACTTTTAGTATATAACATAAAGCGATATCGGCGGATTCAGCACGTCTTTATGACAAGTTAAGAGTGGTTTGCTGTAGTTCAAGCATAAACGTTGCTCCAGCTTAGAGGGGGAATTGTGGAAGCTAGGAACGGGTGAAGTGTAATAAGGGCCATTAAAAAGATGCGCGAACTGTCTTTTCTTCCTCTTATTTTATAGTTTTTCTACAAAAAATACCACTTATCAAATTTGTTGTGTGAAAACGTTTGCTGTACTTGGTTCGTTTTCATAGAACTTGACTGTTGACTGGACCTTCCCAATTAAGTCATAATAGTTGGGAGTTTCATGTCCACAGTTTGCATTATGCGCGGTTAGGAAAATACGTTGTACGAATAACTTATAATAATGATCAAAATAAAAAGGCTTCGTTCCCTGATATACTCAATTTCGTAGATAACTTTGACAAGGTGATGATGCGAATTAAAGTCTAGAAATACCTTGGCTCTTTTCGAATTCTTAACCAATTGAATAAATACTTTAAGCAAACAGTGTTTTTTATATCATTGAAATTTTTGCCTTGGCATTTTTAAGCTGATTCAACATTTAACAGCGTGTTTAAGGTTTATTTCGTTTATATCGTTACAAAAGCAAATCAAATATTGTTTAAAAATCATACATTTCCATGAATAATATCAGCTAGACTAGATTAAAAATGTGCAACTTCTGAAGTCTTGAAAAAGTCCATTGTTTTGCCTGAATTTTTGTTTCGGACCCCAAACCACGGACCAATAAGATACAGACCGCCAACTCACTGTATAGTCTCTCTTTTTGCCTACAAGCTAAAAATCAGCTGATATGCCATTTATTTTGAGTGTGACGCTCTCCCTTGCTTTTAAAACCCATTTAGCAAACACACCTAAAAATTAAAAAATAAATGGCATACGCAGGTATAGTTGCCATTACAAAATGCACAGAGAGAGATGTACACGTATTCACAGACAGGAAAAAATATTTCGAGGGTGTTTCAGGCAAGAGGAGTACGAGTTGGCGGTCTGTATATTGGTCTGTGCCCCAAACAGACCCAGACCCCAAAAATCTATCTAATTTATAGCACAAAAAGGTGATTTCATAGTGATCTCTTAGTTTTCTGGGAGGGTTTAGTGCTCGCGCTGACTCTTCTCTTGAGCTAAAATAACAAAAATCTTTAATAAAATTTAGGTAAGTTATCCTCGCTGGTCATTACGTAGATTAACTTCCGATGTCGTGTAGGTACTGTAAGACAGCTCAGAGTGTGGTCGGGTGTTGTTCTGTGAGCATGAAACCTTCGCCAACAAAACCAACGTATAGTTTCTGACACGCTGCTGTAGTCTATCATGGATGTATCGTTCGGTATTAAGAATGCCTAGAAGAGCAGAGTATCGAATTCGAGATCAGTTTGTCCGTCGTCCTCTTTTTCTTCGATACACTCTTCAGCGTCCAGTGACATGACACTATGCTATCTGAGAAAAGTATGTGTCCTTCTATTGTTCAAACGACTAGTGAACGTGAATACAAATTGAAGCCGCATTGAAGCAGGAGTTACTAACAACAGCGGAGCCATCTAAATCCAGCAATCAATAAAAAACACAAAAATTAGATCTTACAAATACATCTTCTTATTCACTCTTATTATTATCACGTTATTATAATATTTCATTTAATGTTTATTATAAGCGATTTATTATTTTAATATATTTTTATTGTTATAATTTTTTTCATTTAAATTAATTTGCATTCTACTTATAGTCAAAGGAAGGAAAATAAAATACAAAAATCTCATTCGCTTTGTATGTCACGATACAAAATTGCTTTCTATTCTTTTTTTTTTTTTTAAGTTAAATTTTTGTTTTGTTTTTTAAGTTTGAAAAAGAAAGAAAGTAAAAAAAGAATAAAACTAAAGAAAAAAAGTTCAGTTTAAGTCTAAGTTGGTTTAATTATGATGATTGAGGTCTTTGTACTTCCTAAAATTAGAATTATTTCATGTCATTAACGTAGGCGTCAAGTTCGGCATCTAGTTCCTCTGCTGTCGGCGCTGGTGCTTTGGGGGCTCCATTGCGTCGTCCACCTGGGCCACCACCGGAACGTGGGGGCCCTCCTCCACCGGAACGCGGAGCTCCACCGCCACCACCACCGCGTCTAGGTCCACCTGGAATAATACAAATGTTTTTGAATTTTAGAATACATTTATGTGACGTATGAATTGATTATTGTAAATTATACTATCTCCAAGACCTACATACGAACATAAAAATAACTGACTGATTGACATTCCTCAACTTTTTCTTTATAAAATTTAAAAACCATCTTTAGGGCAAAGCTATTCTATAAAGTATTTCGCAGATACATAATTGACACATAGCCTAATTGAGACTTGGAATTGGAATTTAAAAAAAATAATGCAAAATGTTTCGTTTTACACAACGGACAGCTGTCCGACTCGCTACTACGAGAGCCAGTAAGGCAAGGGGATGTTTTGTCACCAACCCTCTTTCTACATTAGCTGGGTACTGGGTTGACGTGATGTGTCAGATACTGAAAATGAATAGGATCGATCGACAAACCGGTCCATACATCAACGTTTTAACACCTCTTGGAAATGGAGGTGAACAGCAGTTTGACTATGACTGCCGGAACCAAAAACAGGATGAGACGGGAGACTATGGAAGAGGTCACCCTGTTCAGCTATGTTAGTAGTTATGTGTCACCTGAACGTCAACAAAAACCTGGTTGTGCAGTTTCATACAAATTTCGCTCCGTACCAAGCTGGAACTACATATTTGTGATGCTCAGCCAACATTTCGAGTAGCTTGCAAGATCCAATAGCCACAAATCATATCTAACAACGAACTCTGGCTTAGAGCTGGATTAACAAAAGCGGACGTCAACAATACACAGATAAAGTGGCGCTGGATTAGTCATACACTGAAAATCCCGACGACATCATAGCAAAGCAAGGCGGGTTGAAAAGTAAACAAAAACAACTGTTATGAAAGAAGCCAAGTCCCAACATTGCGAAGAGAGATGGAAGGATCTGGTTGCCGTCATATGCTACAAGAGTAGTTGACACCGACAGCAGCTTACGAAAATCAGGTATAAAAAGGAAGTTCTAAGTCATCTCTGAGATAGCTAAGTTCAAACCCACAGATTAATACAGACCCCAACTCGTACTCCTTTTGCCTGAAACCCTCTTGAAATACTTTTTAGTGTCTGTGAATACATGTACAATGTACATCTCTGTCTGTGCATTTTGTGATGGCAACTTTCCCTACGTATGCCATTTATTTTGTTGGTGAGTTTACTGCTCTAATTTAAAAAGCGATGGATAGCGTCACACTCTCAAAATAAATGGCACATCAGCTGATTTTCAGCTTGTAGGCAAAAAAAAAAGACCATACACTGAGTTGACGGTCTGTATCTTATTGGTCCGTGGTCATACATAAAATATGGCAAAAGAAGAAGATAAGAGTTCTTTTAAGATTATTTATAAACAGAGAAGTAGGCTTTCGGCGACTATAACCTACTTCTTTTGAGGTAGTACAAGTGCGTGACCAACGTTTTCAAATTCAGGATCCAGTTCAAGCTATCGCTCAAATTCATGATTAAACTGTGAACAAAATTCTCTTCAAGGAAGCATTTCAATGATTGCTATAACTGGCCCCCGCCCAAGCTAAAAGAAAACCATGAATTGCAAGTTTACAATTATTCTATAGAGAAAGCGTCGTCAGTTCACCATTTTAGTGCCAATAACCTCGAAAGAAATTTAATTTTCTCCTTCAATCACATCGAACACAGTGCAAGAGCATAGGGATGAAAAAAAGAATCACATAATATGCTTCATTGCGTGTTGAGGGCCCTCAAATCTACTTAACCACTTGTGTTATGTTCTAGTTTCCGTCATAAAAAAAAGGTGAAGCCAGTTTGGTTAGGTGGATAACGTTCTGACTCAATTCCTTTTGTAGACTGAACAGATTTGCTTTTACAAGCTCGTTAGTTAAAAGACAATGGAAATCTTTCTTTAGTCACTTTTACGTCAATTTTCTACTTAATTGAAATCATAGACTTTGTTATTTGCAACCAAGCACTTGTAGCTAAAGGATTCTTAACCTTTGTTGCTTTAAAAATAGCACCTTTCGCCTACTGCCAATCAAAAAAATATGCTCATATATAAGCGGAGACCTGTTCTATTTCTAGGAATTCTGCAAAACTCAAACCATCATCCCTTAAAATACAATAGAACAAACATTATGTACTTCGATAAAAGGCTAGACAGATGTTTGGGTATTTCCTTTCACATGGTTCCTGTTCAAGGGGTTGTTTCATTCAGTTTTTGTTCTCAACACTCGAAACAAGTTACACAAACGTCTATGAGTAGGTACCTTCTAAAGGGATGTTTTTTTTTGTGGCTTCCTAACCAACTGCACCATACTAGCTAGTATGAACATGCAAGATGTACAAAGTTTAAATCACGTGTGAGCAGTACAAAAATTGATTTTTTGAAGCAGCCCAAACAAATGACTTTGGCACGACAGAGATCCTACTTTGTTTGTTTTGTATTCTTAACAAAAACGGAGGTTGCTATGTAACTCTTGAGGTATGGCAACACCATTGCTGAAATTATCATCGTAAAGATTGACTTTTTTAATGGCAATCGAACTGGGAATGTTTTGACCTACTAGAGCTATTTCCAAATCAATTGGATCAATCAATATTAAATGAACAATTGGTTCAAGGCTCGAGTCGATTGGTGCCGGTAATGTCGAAAACAATCACGTCTATAAAATCGTTTCAAGAAGAACCAAGTCAAACAAGTGTCGCAGAAAGCACCGCGAAGCAAATGGTAATTTTAAATTGGACATAAAGCCATTGTTGCGGGTTTATTGGTTGCCGGTGGGATCGTTGCTGGCATGTTTGACATTCCTCACGCTCGTCGTAGTAGGATCTTGACCTTTTTCGGAAAGGCGCAGACAAAACTCATGACAGGTTTTGCGTCGAGGTGTTGTGACGCACGTAGAACGTATATTTTGTATTACTTTGAAGAACAATTAAGCCTTTACCAATGCTTATTTCTACTTTTCTATTATTGACCGCGATTTGAGAAATGCTCATTCTAATTCGACCTTAAAGCTTCCCTTAATATAATTATCTAGTTTTTAAAGAATATTTGTCAAATAGTTTAATTACCTGAAACACCTCTGCGAGAATTGCCACCTCCAATTTGTGGTCGGGGTCTGCTGGGGGCACTGCTCAATCTAGATTTGCTAACTGGAGTCGGTACTTCTGATGTAGCCAGCTGGATATTCATTGGACGACCATCCAAAGGAACCCCATTATATTGTTTCATTGCTTTAACCGCATCGGCCCTTCTCTCAAATACCACATCAGCCGTTCCTGTGAATAGAAAGATAAAGAAACAAGTCCAAATTTAGTATCATCACATTCAGTCTCGCTCGAAATGGAATGACTCGTTCCACTCTTCAAGAGAGAAAGACAAAACCAATTCATATACCCAAAGAACGTCCAGATCTGTCATAATGCACCGAAGCACTCTTTAATGGTCCAAAATCGGCAAACAACTCGTGGATATCTGATTCTGATACTCCATAATCCAAATTTGAAACAAGCAACTTCGATGGCCCTCCAATTCCACCACCACCACCGTTCGAGGTTTTCAATCCACCGCCGCCACCATTGCCGCCACGTTTAGGTCCATCGTACATATCGTGTTTCCAAGCACTGTTAACATCACCCTAGAATTTGAGAGGTTGGATTTGTTGATGCATTTTTTCATTCCACTTTCAATCCCTGCCAGAAGAGACTGTCATTTATTGTCATTTATGTCATCACACCGTCGCTTGAATGATTAATTTGGGTTTGCTTTTGGTATTCTTTCGGGCAAAGTAGAGCCAGGAATAGTATGTGTTGAGTTTCGAAGTGAGATTCAAAACAAGATACTTGGATTTTAACTTTTAAATGTGGGAGGAGGGGAAGGAGATTATTATTCAATCTTGATGATTGCATTTTCTGTGATCTTCTCTATTTCTATCGACTCTTCAATAAGAACTTGCAGCAAAAAATTTACGATTTAAAAAATATTTTTATTTATAAACTTTTGTGATTCCAGAACTAAAATAAGAACGCATATTTTTTTTGAAGAAAACAACATTCGCGCGTTGAATGCGAACTTTGACTTGGAGCAACCGCCATTTTCTTTTTCTCTTTCGCTTTGCTGAACTAAACTCTACAACACGACACTGCGGCGAATTGACATAGATATACAAAAAAAATTTAATTACAATTTGTACATCTTTTCTTTTTTTTTGCAGATTCCCAAATTGAAAATCACACAAAATAAAACTTTTTTTAACCATTTAAGCTAGGTATTCAAACAAACTAAACATTTTGTATTTTGTTTTATAACAAAATAACTTAAATTGAGTCATTCAGCTTGACGAACACAAGCTGTTAGGGTGGAGAAATTTTTTTTCATTTCATTTCATTTTGCCCAAACGGGGCAATACCGCCATTTTGAATTTCTCTTTCACTTTTATGTGAATTCTAATTTTTCTTTTTTTTTTTCATTTTATTCAAGTCCAACGAATTTTTTTTTTTTCATTTTTCATTATTTTATTACCCTGGGAAAGTTAGATTTTTGAATGCCGCCACGATTTCGTCCTTTCAGAATAGAGCTGCCTCCGCTGGAGCGTTGTGTCCTTTCGCCACTGCTTTGAGCAGGACGACCTCCTTTGCGGACGGGTCTGCTTCCGCCGCCGCCGCTACCGCCTCCACCGCGTCGTGGACCACCACCACCGCCTCGTCGTACATTTAAACTTTTTGTTGATTTGATGATATCATCCAAGCTCATTTCAATTTTATCGACCATTTTGATTATATTTTTGTTTTATTAATTTGATTAAAAAGATTCTGAATTTTTTTTTTTTTTATTTATTTGTCATGAACACAACGAGAACGAATTAAAAACCACGAACCGATATCCACAAAAGCCAATCTCAAACTGAGCAATGAGCGCTGAATAGATGTAGAAAATATAACTCGACGAAGAATTGGCGAAATCAAATACAGCGTACAGCGAAACTACTGCTGAATTTAAGCGTTCAGTGTCGCAATCAAGTTTGCTAAAATGGTGGTAAATTCAAGTGTGTTCAGTGCGAAAGATTAATACTGTGCTAGTGGAATACTTGCATGCGGCACTCAAATGTATGCGGAATTAAAAAATCCCACAAAAAAAGAACAACTGATATGGTCTCCAGTTTTGAATAGATTTCTTATATTAAAATTCATTTCGCATACAATAAAATCTCATTTAGTAAAAACGCAATAACGAAGAAACTTGATTTGTTTCTATTTGACAGTCATGAGAAGTTTAAATAAAAGTCTCGTATGAAGCTAAGCCCAACAATATGCTCACATTTTTCTCCCGAAGGATAGCTCTTATAATAGATTATTATTTTTCACAAAAAGCAAAACGTTTATCTTCCTTTTTTTCAAAGCCGATATCTTGTAAAACAAGTTTAATTTGTTGAAATATATTTTCCTGAGCTAAAATATCGTCAAATTTCAGCTAAAATAATGTGAAAAGCAAATAAAATTTGAGGTGAATTCTACTGCACTGTGAATCAAAAATGAGAATTTTTTTTGCTTGAGTTGTGTAAAAACAAAACAGAAAAAATAAATCAAACTCGATTTTGACATTTGATTTTGACGTAAGTTTATACAATTTTTCCTTGCCATTTTGATCTTCAAACTTTCAAGACCAATGTTCATTGACTCCTCATTTCCCTTCCTCTCTAATTTCCTATCGCTCGCTCTGTGACTAATCATTAAAAGGGCTAAACAAACCCCTTGAGCACGAGTGCTTTATATATAATAAAATACTTTACGTTTTCATTAGAGTCAAAATAAGGTAATTTGGAAATTTGCTAAAAAAAAGTGTTTTTATCTTAGCACATTTAGTTTGACACGAAGCTATCTTCCTTCTTTTTCTTTTTTACAACCTTTTCATTACTTCTTCTTGTTTTGTTTTGCTTACTACTGCCGTTGCCCTGGATTTAATTTCAAAATTGTTATTTTGTTTTGTTTAATTCTGAATTTGACTTGCATTTTGTTTTGTTTACATTGTTGTTGCTTTGGATTTTGTTTCCAAATTGACATTTTAGAAAATATCTTTTAATTTTTTTTTAATTTAGTTGCGTTTGATTTGTTTTCACAAAATTTGCAACTTCAATTTCGTCCAAATAAAAGAAAATTTGAAAAAAAAGTGAAAACGTAGTATAAGTTTAAAACGAAAGTGAAAACACGACTGCAAAATGACAGCCATTCAAACTGAGTTACTGAACGACTCCATTTGCCAAATACTCCGTTATTTTCTTTCGTTAATTTTCAACGAGCGCGATAGAAGTATAAAAAAAAATGCTACCCAGCTCCCTTCCTCGCATACAAAATTAACCCTACAATACCGACATAAGGTATTTCTTTCGTTTTAAAATGTATGTAAACAACAAACGCAAGAAGAAACAAAATTCAAAACAATAGTACAAATATTTGTGTCTTGCATAAATTTAGTTCTCTGTTTTTATTTATTGTGCGATCTTGTCATCTGATTGAATTTAAATAATGAACACAAGTAAGTTCTTTTAAAACTTTCTCAAACGATTATATGTTTTTTTATAATTTTGAAACAAACTTTCCTCGGTTATACTTTCTATACACACTTCTCCAGAACTTCGTCCGCTCTCCATCAGGATTTAGTTCCATTCTCTGTTTCTCGTCAATAATAAAGGCATTTAAGTCAAATTTCTCGTCATTTTGTATCTTCCTCACTGGCTCCCATGCACAATCTATCAGCTCTCCATCAACATCAACATCCTGGGTTGGGTGTCCATGTTTGGCAAAGTTAGCCCATAGTTTACACATGGTCCTAACCATTTTCTTGTCTCTATTTTCCCAAGGCTCTTCAGCGAATAAAGATTGAAAGAGATAAAATAAATCATCACCATGACAGGCCCCATTTAAGTGTTCCAACTGGAATAATCTCTTGTAAAACCCGAGTTTCCCCAAATAGTCAAACCGATAAAAATACAACGGTGACTTGTGTTGCTTCCTTGAGTGAATCTCTGCCGCCACATACGCGTCAATAATGAAATTAAAGTCACTTAAAAGGTCTTTGAAACCGTTCAAAGTTTTTTTCCCTAATTTACCTCCTCCCAAGTAGAAATTCCTCATCATCCTCGCTAACTCTTGGCTCTCTGGATCATCTGGATGCAGATTTATTGTTCTTGGTATAAGCCTTGATAAATCTGTCTCGAAGTCGCTTAATTTCTTTATTGCATTCGAAAGCATGAGTAATCCTTCGCCTGAATTGTATCCCATCATCAAAGGGATATCAATAGAATTCATTTCATTCATTGACTCTAGAGGTTCCTTTGTTACTAAAGCTTCGGAGCTTTCCTCCTCTGCAATAGGCCCGAATGGCATTGGCAAGTCACGCCGACGCTCATCAGGTGTGATCACAGAGAACATATGATTCCAAAAGTCACTTAAATCTGTGTGGCTTTTCAAAAACTTGGCGCTTTCAAGTTGGTCGTCTGACTTACAACCCATTGCCTTGGCCAAAAGAACAGATTTCTGAGATAGATTTGCCTTCATGGCCCAGGGCATATTGGCTGTGCCACTTTGAACGATCGCTTTGTGAAATAGCCTCCTTGAACTTTCTGACAAAAAGTGTAAATGCGCACAAGCAGCACCAGCACTCTCACCGAACAGAGTCACATTCCCGGGATCTCCATTGAATTGTGAGATATTCTCTTTAACCCATTGCAGTGCCAGGCGCTGGTCTTTTAAACCAGCATTGCCGGGAATGTTTGCTTCTGGCAATGACAGGAATCCGAATGCTCCCAGTCGATAGTTCAACGTGACAACTACAACACCTTCCTGCATCAAATACAACGGTGTATATCTTTACAATGCGCATTGCCGAGAGATTCATAAAATCAATGATTACTCACAGATTGCTGTTTCCATAACCAAACATGTAGCCGCCGCCATGAATGAACACCATTACGGGTAGAGGTTCGTCGGCTGTGCTACTCGGTGTGTAGACATTGAGAAATAGGCAGTCTTCTGAACCACAATGTTCGCCAGACAAAGGGTCTTTCTGAGAACTCACGTCACCCTCTTTTGTGCAGTCGATTTCAGGCGAGGCGAAGCTTGCTAGTGGAACTGGAGCCTGAAAATACCAATAAATACTAAGATGACATGATGTTTCCAGATAGAGACTCACTTGGAAACGTAATTCTCCCAACGGAGGAACTGCGTATGGTATGCCCTTGAAGTAGTAATATTGTGATCCATTTGGAAGCAGCGCTTCACCGCCAACAACAGTGCCCTGCTGGACTTTGACTCTGTTTTGTAACACCATTCCCGCATAAGTCTGCTTTGGATGTTATTAAATGGAATGGTTATTTGTATCTAAACCAACCCTCTGACTTACCTTGCCTTGGTGAATACATCGGAATTGTTTTGATACACCCGAAAGTAAGTAGAGTTGTCTTGACAGCATTTTGTGTAAAAAAGTTGATATTTACACAAAACAGTTAATAAAAATGATGTGTCTGACTAAATACATATTTTTTAATTTAAGTTAAGTTAAAAGGCACAAAATCTTGCAAAGCGTAAAATGACATTAATATTCTTAGGATTTGAAAACAGCTGTGTAAATTTGGATTGAGGCGAGCAAGTGACACAAATTCTATTTGTGTTGTTCATAGCTTTTGTTCATGGGCGTACACAAAGTTAAACAAAGGGGGACGTTTTGGTATTTATCCCCCCAAACATTCTTGTGATAATTTTATTTTTGCCATATCGGTTCTCTGAGAATCCAGATGGAACTGGCCGAAGATAAAGAAGTGAGTTAATTCATAATCTCAAGGAAGGCAGAAGAAGAAACAGTTTCGCTAGACAAAAGTTAAAAGTCAAGACGTTTCCCAAGAGATTAAAATTTTCAGTTTCGCTGTTGTTAAAACAGGTTGCATATTTTGTTTTAATCCAGAAACTGGTGCTGCACAAAGAAAATTCGCCTATCCTGCTAATTGAAAAATTGAGAGGAAGCACTTTTGCAAGACAGCTGGGAACCACTCTTTCTGAAAACCAATGTAACAACAAAATTACTACTGCTAACTCCGACGCATTGTCTGTTTGCATGAATAATTTTGATAATTTTTTTGATCAAACTGTAGCTCGATTCGATAGTTTGTGTCGAAACTAGCAACACTTTCAGTAATGTTGCGTGCGTGTAGACAGACACACAACAACAAGTGTTTTGTGTTGGGGGACATTCGAGACACAATTGTATTTGCGCTTCTTGGGTGGATTCTTATAGCACTTTCCATTGGTTAAACTCGGGGAACCACTCATTCTGAAAACCAATGGAATAAGCAAAATTGCTTCTGCTCTATTTTGACACAATGTAGTATTCGCACGCTTCAGTTTCACAAGTTTTGCCAATGTCAAAGTGGTGCGCGTAGGCCGATTCGCGGTATAAAGGGATTTTTAGTGGTTCCTCGTATTAAATATCACTCACTAAACTCTTTCTGACCTTCGACGTCTTCATCGTCAGATTTGGATTCAACATAATATGTCACATTTGTCAACATTACCAAAACTTTCGGCATTGCTGCAAGCGAATAGACCTTCTCCGATGAATATTCTATTTTTTCATCAGAAGAGTCATTTGCTTACCAATGGAACGGTTTCAGAAGACTTCCGGATGCTTCTATCCGCTTCTATTCCTCCAATGGAAAGTGCTATTAGCGAGTTGACGTCTGACAGTAACATCTTCTGACTGTTTCCTTTATTTTTCAGAAAATTAATAAAAACATAGTTTTATTCGTAAAATTTCGGTGTGCGTGTATTTGTAATTATTAGGTATCCTCCAAAACGGCTAGAATGATTTTGATGATACATATTTGTTTGTACGTATGAGGCATTGCATATATAAACTATATTATTCCCAATTGAGGTTCGCCATCTATCGACGAAAATCTAAGCTCTAGAATACCATGGGAAGGGGAAGCAACAACAACAATTTCCCCCATTTTAATTGTTGTTGTTGCTTCCCATGGTATTCTAGAGCTAAGTTTTTCGTCGATAGATGGCGCATTTCAAGTGGTAGTAGAATGTATGAGGTCAACTGGATGGATTTAAGCTGCAATTGGAATAAGTAGATGGCGTTGCTGTCGAGATCCAAAAAAATTGTTACTTATAAATTTCGCAACCAAATTTTTGTTTGGATTTCTCAAACAAAAACGTAGTCACAATTACCCAGCCTCCCAATACCTCCAAATATTTTTATATTCAAATGAGTGCAGAACAGCGTTTTCCTGCTCAGCTAGTTTTTTTTTAAATTAAAAGAAGATATTCCAAACACCAATGGCAGTCTTAAGACCGTAAATTTTGTTTTCGAAATTCACACCTGAGTCCTCTTATAAGACAAATAAGCAATTGAGAAGAAGATGATTCTTTTATGAACAAGGACAGATTCCGAAGGACAAACAATTATTCATCGCGACTGTCTGCTCAGAAAAATGTATTTGTTTGAAAATATTATAAATACAAGGCAAAAGTTTTACAAAGAATGCACAAATCTGTCTGTCTGTCTCTACAGAAAAAAAAACAGTCTTTGATGATCATCATGAGCTTGTAATTTTGTTCTTCAGATTTATCCAGAAGTCCATCCTCTCTCGGTAAGGATTTTCAACCATCTTCATAACATCATCAATAACAAACGCATGCAATGTAAAATCTTCCTTTTCGCCAATTTTCCTAACCGGCATCCATTCACAACCCAGAGATGGATCACTGAAGCTAGCGAAATGCGCCCACATCTTAGACATAGCTAGCACAATTTTCTTTTCTCTTACATTCCATGGTTCCGGAGCATCGGCCAACTGGAAAATATAATTGAGTTCATCGCCATGACTTGCTCCCTTAATGATTTTATCCATTTGGAATTTTTTCTTATGTAAATTCAACTCGCCCACAAATTCAAATAGATAAAAATACAGTGGAGACTTTTGTTGCATTCTTGAATGGATCTCTGATGCTTCTCTGGCTTGTGTGAGGAAAAAGAAATCCGTCACAAGGTCACATAATTGATTCAAAGTTGTTTTGTCTATGTTCTCTTCTTTGAAATAAAACTCCTTAATGGCCAGTTCAAGATCTTTTGTATTTTCCAAACTACCTATGTTGCCAGGAAGGAAATAACGTAGGTGGTTTTTCAAATGTTCCAACAATCCAATAAAAGCAGGAAGGACGACACATCCCTCTGCCGAGGTGCAGCCAATCATAAGAGGCATATCAATGGAATTCTTCTCGTTCATAGACTCAATAGCTAACTTAGTAAACACAGCTTCTGGAGTGTCTTTCTCGATCACTGGCCTACATGGAACTGGGCGGCCATAAACTATATCATCAAGCTTTGGTGGTCCAAATAGAGGCTTTAAAATTTCCTCCAGATCTTCATATTTTTGTAAGAATTCTGCCACCGCGAGAGGGTCATTCGACGTGCAACCAATTGACTTGGCTAGTTCCATCGTTTTGTGGGAGGAATGTTGTTCTATTGCCCATGAACAGCTGGCTAAGCCACTTTGTAGAATAGCTTTGTGAAAGAGTTTTCTGGATCGCTCTGACAAGACATGCAAATGAACACACACACTACCAGCGCTGTTGCCGAAGAGTGTAACGTTTTTGGGGTCTCCGCTGAATTTGGAAATGTTTTCTTGAACCCATTCCAACACAAGGCGCTAAAGGAGAGAGTTTGTATTAAATTTTTAAATTAAACGCCTCCTTTTACTTACTTGATCTTTAAGAGCAGCGTTTCCAGGTATGTTGCCTTCGGGAAACGACAGAAATCCTAGAGGTCCAAGTCGATAATTTAAAGTCACTACGACAACATTTTCTTGCATCAAATATAGTGGATTGTAGCTATGAAACAGACAGAGTTCTCATATTGAATACCGAATGACTAACACAATTAGGACTTACTTTTGACTATTCCCAGATCCAAAAATAAATTGCCCTCCATGTATGAAGACCATAACAGGCAACACTACATCCGAACTAATTTTTGGTGTGTAAACATTCAAAAAGAGACAATCTTCTGAACCAAAATACTTCCCAGTTAATCTATCTCGCTGAAAACAAACATTGCCCTCCTTGGTGCAGTCAAGCTCTGGAACAGAAAAACTTCTCAATGGAACTGGAGCCTGGTAAAAAAGAAAACAACAACAATTAACATGTTTTGGGTATTCCATTAAAATCGAACTTACTTGGAATCTTAATTTTCCCAAAGGAGGTTCAGCATATGGTATTCCTTTGAAAAAATTATATGGATTTCCATTTGGAAGCGAACCTGTCCCACCAACCACTGTTCCTTGCTTAACTGTGACTTTTGTTGATGATGCCATTTTACGAATGACTAAATGATGACTCCAAACAAAACCCAGCTACCCTGAAGACTGAAATATTTGTGAGATAAAATACGAGGAAAATAAAAATTAAAAAGATTAGATTTTAGATTGTCTTCTATTCTAGGAATGAAAAAGCTTTGTTTGTTTTTTAAAGCGGTGCTTTTAAAGTTCTCCATTAATTCCGCTATGATTGTATTATCTTTGCTTACTCATTTAGTTACAAAAAGTAACTAGAATCTTGAGCTTTAGATAAAGAATTTTGCAGTTTCAGCTGGTAATTCATTTTTTGAGGGAAATTTGAAGCAGTATGCTAGTGATTGAGGGCCATTAGTTGAGACCCAAGAGCACTAGATTGCTTGAGAGGACATACATACCTATTATTGTGTCCCAAAAGATGAGATGCTATATAAGAGAGATGAAGTCCCACGTGCATAACCACTCAGAATAAGCTAAAGAGCATCTTACTTGCGCTCATTTTTTCGTTTTCAAAAGAACCACCTAGATCAAAGCACACAAAGTGAGTAGGAAACTGTCAAACCAAGTTAAAAGAGAGAAGTGAATTGTTTTACGGGCTTTGACAGTCGTCAGCTGTGATATTTCAAATGGAAAAATCTTAACTGGTTTCAATTTCTATTCCCAAACTCGGTTTTTTTGTTTTTCATTTTATATTTTGTTAGTCATAGCTATCTTATCACGATAACAATATTGACTTTCACGTGAATCTAAACATTCTAAATCTATCCACAACAAGGTTAGTCAATGAATTCGTAAGATATGCATAGTCATCACGTGCAATAACAATAAACTCATGACCTCTATAGAAATGGTGTTACAAAAAAGAGTCAAAGTCCAACAGGGCATTGTTGTTGGTGGTGAAGCGCTGCTTCCAAATGGATCGTCATATAACTACTTCAAGGGCATACCATACGCAGTTCCTCCGTTGGGAGAATTACGATTTCAAGTGAGTCTATCTCGGAGCAAACAGGGACTTATGTGTATCATCTTAGTAATTATTGGTTTTTCAGGCTCCAGTTCCACTAAAAAGCTTCGCCTCGCCTGAAATCGACTGCACAAAAGAGGGTGACGTGAGTTCTCAGAAAGATCCTTTGTCTGGCGAACATTGTGGTTCAGAAGACTGCCTATTTCTCAATGTCTACACACCGAGTAGCAAAGCCGACGAACCTCTACCCGTAATGGTGTTCATTCATGGAGGCGGCTACATATTTGGTTATGGGAACAGCAATCTGTGAGTAATCATTGATTTTATGAATCTCTTGACAATGCGCATTGTAAAGATATACACCGTTGTATTTGATGCAGGAGGGCGTTGTAGTTGTCACATTGAACTATCGACTGGCAGCGTTGGGCTTCCTGTCATTGCCAGAAGCAAACATTCCCGGCAATGCTGGTTTAAAAGACCAGCGCCTCGCACTACAATGGGTTAAAGAGAATATCTCACAATTCAATGGAGATCCCGGGAATGTGACTTTGTTCGGTGAGAGTGCTGGTGCTTCAAGTGCACATTTACACTTTTTGTCAGAGAGTTCAAGGAGGCTATTTCACAAAGCGATCGTTCAAAGTGGCACAGCCAATATGCCCTGGGCTATGAAGACAAACTTGTCCCAGAAATCTATACTTTTGGCCAAGGCAATGGGTTGTAAGTCAGACGATCAGGTCGAAAGCGCCAAGTTTTTGAAAAGCCACACAAATTTAAGAGACTTCTGGAGACGTATGTTCTCAGTTATGACACCTGATGAACGTCGTCGCGATATACCAATTCCATTTGGACCTACTGTTGAGGTAGAGAGTCCAGAGGCTTTGGTCACCAAAGAACCCCGGGAGTTAATGAGTGAAATAAATTCTATTGATATCCCTTTGATGATGGGATACAATTCAGGCGAAGGTTTACTCATGCTAAATGATGAAAAAAAGAAATTAAAAGATTTAACAACACTTATACCAAAAAACATAAATCTGCATCCGGAAGACCCAAAGAGTCGGGAATTAGCAAAGAAGATACGCGACTTTTATTTAGGAGGAGCCGCCGAAGAGGAAGATAAAACTCTGAACGGGTTCACAGATCTCTTGAGTGACTTCAGCTTTGTCATGGACATGCATATTGCGGCAGAGATACACTCTAGGGAACAGCACAACTCGCCATTGTATTTTTATCGTTTTGACTATCTAGGCGGCCTAGGGTTTTATAAAAGATTATTACAGTTAGAACATTTGAAGGGCGCGTGCCATGCTGACGAGTTGTTTTATATCTTTCAATCTGTCTTTGCTGAAGAACCTTGGGATGATAGAGACAAGAAGATGGTAAAGACTATGTGTAAACTATGGGCTAATTTTGCCAAACATGGCAACCCAACGCAAACGCAGGATGTTGATGGAGAACTGATCAATTGCGCTTGGGAGCCAGTCAAGAAGATAAAAGACGATGAGAAATTCGATTTGAAGGCTTTTCTTATTGACGAGAATCAGAGGATTGAACTGAATCCTGATGGAGAGCGGATGGAGTTCTGGCGAAGCGTGTACAAGAAGTATAACAGAAGAACGGTCGGTTCAAAATTGTAAGAAATGTGTGGGTTCAAAATTCGTTGGTACATTTTATTTCATTTTAAATCGAAAGTTCTCATGGTTAATATTGAATTAATTCTTTGTTAAATTAAGAAATGGGGAGGGGGGGGGGGGGGGCTTTTTAGGAAACATAATTTATTCAAATCTTATGGTTGTAAGCTTTTTATTGTAGTAAGTAAAATAAAACAACGGTTGTAAAACAAGGATTAAGTTAAAATTAATATTGTAAATCAAGGATTAAATTAAAATTAATATTAATAAGTGAACTCGGCACCGTGACCGTCTTATGGATAGCTCGAACGAAAACTAACTCGAACGACCATCCACCACAGTACCGAGCTACTCTCAAGTTGTTTCCTTTTTGTCACTCAAAAATCGGAGACGGTTTTTCTCTCATTTTTCCTATAGAATTCGTTTAACACGGTGTTTTTTTTTTTTTGAAAATCAGCCTGACGTATTAAAAGCTTGCCGAAGTTGGGTTTTTGCAAAAGCTCTTTTTTTTAAATGACACCTAGACGGCAGTTTAAGATACTAAGGTTCATTAAACTCTGAAGTGAACCCGGGCTTGCCTCAAACCGTTTTTTGGAATAACCTCAACTCACTGGTGAGAAAATTATATGATTTTGGACATTTTAAAGCTTTCCTCTCTCTTTCTATTGTTTTTAACAAAGGTTTTGTTTTTCTTTTAATTTGATTTTGTTTTAATTACATAGTAGCTTTGTTTGTTGAACTTTACCCAGGGTCACTCCAGGTTTTCCTGACAACTCCAAGAGTTCACAAAAAAAAAACTGATTTTCCCCGTTCTCAAAAAACGCATTAGGGCTGCTGATTGTATTTTTTTCCCAACGCACAAAATCCAACTCCAAGAGTTGTCAAAAAAACCTGGGTTTTTCGGTTCTCAAAAAACGCATGACGGCTGCTGATTGTATATTTTTCACAACACACAAAATCAAAAGTTTCCATTTTGCTTTATTTGTTCGATTTGTATTTCCTTTCATCAAAATAAATGCATTCACTTGCATTTCATTTAGTTTTATCGAAAAAAATACATGAAAAATCAAATATAGAAGAAAAATAGGTACACAAGAAATGCTTTGACACTAAAAGTCACTTGAACAGCTGATTCGTTACCTCAACTCGTCCCAGCTAAATAGCAAGATCGACTTCAGGGTGACTTCAGGGCGACCCCAGGTTTCAAAAAACAGACAATTTTCTCTTGAGGGCGTGTTGAGGTATTTCAAAAAACGAATTGTGGCGACCCCAGGGCACAACAAACAAAGCTAATAACAGAAACAAAATCAATCTCATTTTGTTTTCCATGCAACCAGCAAAATCGTGAAATATAGATCTCACCTGAGAGCGAGTTTGAAAATGTGGAATTCACCATTAGTTATGAAATTTGCCTTTTGTTTTATTTCCCTGATGAGCTGTCTCTTTATAATAAAAAATAAAAACTAAACAATTTGTAATTAAAAATTACGATTTGGCTGAATTTCGTCATAATTCTTGGATCTTGAAAGTAAGTGAACGTACTTATGAAACAAGGCCTATATTGCTCTCTTCCAACACTTAATAATGGTGAGATTTGTCAAAAAACCTGGGTTGATCTAGGGTAAAGTTAAAAAAACAAAGCAAAAACCATTAAAAACATAAACCAGAAAGGATTGAAAGAAAATTCTCTACTACGAGGACAAATTTGAAACGCTCCAAGAGTGGCATAAATATAAATTGAGAATTGCCTTAAAACTTTAACCACAGTTGTTTTCAATATTTGCATCCTGGTTAAAAATGATGTTGCTAAACATTTTGTGTGCAGAAAGCAAACAGAACTTTATTTTTGATAACCTGGAACACACCTCAACTGTCACTGTCATGCTGTCACTGAATGTAAATATCAGTAATTTATCTTTTTAATTGTCCAACTCAATAAAGAACTTATCAAAAACTGTAGAAAAGATAAAAATCCCATAAAATGGGTGCTCTTTTTGGAAAAAGTAAAAAGCCACAAAGTAGAATAACAGACCAAGATCGAGCTGTTCTGGTAAGTGACACCAAATCCAATTAGATTCCTCCCTTGAATCAACAAACCCAATCCTTCCTCAGCAACTAAAACAACAAAGAGATCGCCTCAAGCAATACCAGAAACGGATAGAATTAAACCTCGAAAAGGATCGTGAGCAAGCTAAGAAATGTCTTCAAATGGGACGAAAAGAGTAAGCAAATAATTTAACTATAATTTGAATTTTCAATGAAATTTGTTAAACTCATCCAGACGAGCCAAATTACTTTTGCGAAAAAAGAAATACCAAGAGAAACTGCTTGAAAACACCGATGTCCAACTGGAAAACATTGAAAAACTAGCTTCAGACATTGAGTTTGCACAAATTGAAGCTGACATTGTGAACAAACTAAAGCTGGGCAATGAAGCGCTCAAAGCAGCAAATGATTTGATGAATATCGAAGAGATTGAAAATATTATGGACGAAACCAGGGAAGGAGCCGAGAAACAAAAGGAAATTGATACAATTCTTTCTGGGGCACTGACAGACCAAGATGAGGAGGATGTTTTGGCAGAATTGGATGACTTGGTGAGTGCTGATGAGGCTGAAAAGAACGCAACAATTGTCGTTGCTGAGAAAGATGATATTCAATTGCCTGATGTACCTGCGGATGAACCAGTCGTCGACGTCGACGATGAAGTAGTTGAAGACAAACAACGAGAAAAAGCGCAAAAAGAACGACAAAAGAGAGTCCTTGTTGAAGCTTAAACCTATTTTTTATTTTTATACGTCTAAGCCTAGTAATGTGTGTATTTGCAATGGAAATAAATTAATTTTTAGAAAACGCTTTCACCTTGAGCAGTCTTTGATGCTTTGATGTGTGTCTCTGTCGTCTACTTCTACCTTGTAGCCATCCGTGCGAATCGCATTATTTTGTCATGATTGGTGGGAGAGTCTGAACTTATGACAACCCGTTGCCAACTGCGACTATCACTCGATTTTTTAATGGCCTCAAGTACTGCCTGGACGTAGAGGCCGTCTTCGAAGGTTGCTGCAACCTGAACCGGCTCTTTCACCCACGACGAGTCCTTTTGGGCAAATGCCTCCTTCAAGGCCCCCACCATTTTACAAAGACCTTTTATATAAGGTCTTGGAAGATGGGTGCCCGGCGTCGTAATATGCAAATCCTGAACATCTACATAAATTGCTTCCTCTTTGACTTGATTGTCATCTTTCGGCCGAAGGGCGAACAAATCTCCACCACGAACAACCAAGTGTCCATTCTTGCCGCAGACCATTATTTCCTGGACGAATGAATTGGTAGCCATTCTGTGACTGTGTAGGGTCGCCGTCACTAGAACTCCTCCATCAAGTTCCATTTGGAAATTACAAAAATCCGGAGCAGATATCTGCCTAATGCCATTCACCCCTGGAGTAGTTTTTGTATATGCCTTCACCAGTCCATGTACTCTTATAGCCCTTTGGTTGACGAGAAAACTCACCAAATCCACTACATGGCTCCCAACATGGTTTAAAGCTCCTCCGCCCATTGCTGCGTCGCACATCCAATCGTATGTATCCGGAAACAATGAACCCATCTGGACGCGAACATCAATCAAGGTGATGTCATTGATAGGCCCAATAAGTTCCTCGTGGAGTGCACGTTTCATGTGGGTTACTGCTGGTAGAAACCTCAGGGAATGATTAACCAGAGTGATTAGTGTTGGGTAATACTGAGAGGCGCGAACCATTTTTATGGCATCACCTTGGCTCAAGCCCATTGGTTTGTCACACACAACATGTTTGCCTATTCCTAGAGCTTTGACAGAGATTTCTGAGTGCAGGTAGGGTTGGCAAATAATAAACACCAGATCGACTTCTTTCTTGAGCAGAACATCATCGATTTTGTTTGTAAAGAAGGGAATATTTTGTTGGCGGGCAGTTTCTTCGGCGTCTTTTAAAGTTCGACCCCATATTGCACTGATTTGGAAGCCTTTTTCCCGTAGCAAGGGAACAAGAACTTGGGCTACAACTCCAGTTCCGAAAACACCTATTCCAGGCAGCATTGTGGTGGGTTTTGAAACTTTCAAAACCTATAAAGTGTAATTTTACAATTTTGAACTAATCTTTTTATGTTTTTTTCATTAAATTTACCCTCGATTTATTGTTTATTTACAAAAAATACTTTTTTTAGATGGGAAACATTTTTGCTGATGGAGGCAGACAAGCATTCCGATTTGTAAATGTCAAAACAAAGACGTCATAGGACTGTTTGTTTGAAAAATTAACTTGACTTGTATGGTTGCCGAGTTGAGGAACTAAATAATGGGATTTTCTTTTGGATCGTAATTGGGTTTTCTGTTTTTTTTTTTTTGCAGGTTTCACATTTTGTTTTTCCAATGGTTTTTAAAACTACATTTGAATTGAATTGATTGCGTGCTTTTTGATAGTTTATTTGTGTTGAATTCTATGCAAAAGTTGACAATTAATTAAAACAATTAAACTGTCTTGATTTTTGTTTTATCTTTGTGGATTATGGTGGCTTTACATGGATCTGCATGCCATCATCTGCAAAAATAGAGGGTCAAGATACAAAAATCATGCTAGTGTGATAGAGAGGTATCTGCACGGATGCAGATTATAGGAAATTCAACTCATGCAGATGATAATTATGGCGAAGACGAACATGTTCATATTTTTTATAGCGTTTTCATCTGCACCATAATTTTTCTTGTTGAACTGTCAAAACAATCACCTGTTATTTTTATAATTGATTTGCAAAAGCGTGCCGTTTACTTCGATAACTAAAATTTAAAAATATGGCAACAGCAGCAGCGGAAAAACAAAATGTGAATAGATAATATATTTATTTGTACCCATAATTGAATGTATTTATTACGTTTACGGGGTGAACCCAAAACTTTTTTGTTTTCTTTTTTGTTGGTTCTTCTGGCGGATCCTCAAAAATTAAATAGGTCAAAAGCAAGCTCATTACCCTTCTTTTTTTGTAGTCAGACTTCCATATATTTGTATTAAAAGCAAAAAAAAAAAAACTGCGTGATAAAAATTATCTCTACTACAGCAAAACAGATGACTTTGACATCTGTCAGCGGGCTTTAAGAATTATAGCAAGTAAAAACGGGTAGGTATATGTGTACTCTTTCACTCTTTCGTAAGCTCCCCCGCTTACTTTTCTGCAAATTTGCAGATGCAGACGTCGAAGATTACATGCAAATCCACCATTAAACTCACAGATTTGGGGACATTTCGTTTGTTATAAAAGTAGGGGTGGATAATCTTCATAAAAGCGTTTCGAAAAATTCATGCAAAAGCTTCTGGTTTTTCGAGGAACAGTATTTTTCTAAGTTGCTAATTCGCTTGCCTAACCCGGCCGCCACACATGCCAGCTACTCGGAAGACAGTTGCAATACATCTGGAACACAGAGGAATCTGACAATTAGGTAATACATGTAGTCTAGTAACTTGCTTGCCAGTAGCTGGCATGTGTGGCCGCAGGATTAAATAACCATTTTGACATCTTGCTTATGTCCACACTAAAACAAACTTGTTAATGGTTACTAGCAAAGAAGTGGTTAGAGGTATTATAGTTTCCTATATTATTTGTATTTGTTGTGACTCTCAAGTTCCAAGAGACTTGCAAGACCATTTTAATTTTGTTGTCGAATTTTATATTTTTAATTCAAATACTTGTAGAATTTGTTTTCCGATCTTAAACGTATTTTTGCCATTATTAATTTCAAATGAGATTGGCATGCCAAATAATGCAGTAAAACAATGATTATGTGTTTTTATTGAAATGTTTGTAAATATTAGGGATATTCGTGTAAAGTTGTAAAACTATCGTAAATAACGTTATCCTGGGATACTTGCCGTCTTCATTAACGAACTGTCAATATATTACAACAACTTTCCCAAAATAATTTTTGTGAAAAATGTCATAAACGACTATTGAGACATTCAAGTATTCTTTATACTGGCCAGGGATGAATTACAGGGCATTGATTTTGTATTGCTTCTTGTAGCTGTCGTCGGAAATAAAAATGTTTTTAATTCCGGTAGTTATTTAAAATAATTTCAAATTAAACGAAGTCGAACATTTTAACCCGGACGCCACACATGCCAGCTACTGGTAAGACAGTTGCAATACACTCACATTTTCCACTCACACAGACAAACTTTGGCAACTTGCCGGCCAACTAGCAAGACGGTTTTGTTGCCAGTAGCTCTGCCGGTTGATTTGACATTTCCTGCAAGTTTTGTAGCCTCGTTCCTGTACTATCAATTATCTATACCTATATAAATAGGCAAGCAGTTTTTTTTTGTGGTACCAATTGTGAGGTGGATACCCAACCGATTGAGATCATATATATATGGTTGGAAAGATATTACTGAGTAGGTGTGCTGGGAATATTTTGTTTTATATTTTTTTTTGGAAAATTCAGGTGAAAATGTCTTGGTGTGTTTTTTACCTTTTTTTCGTATAAATTCGTTGTGAAATTTTTTTTTCCCACAGTGTTGGTTGGGCACCGAATTTTGGCCACTAGGCGATTCTAGTATGTATAATTAAGTCATTTTTAGGTAGTTTACATACAAAAATCGTAGACAGTTGCAAACATACACAGTTCGGAAACGAGGCTATTTAAACAGCAGTAGAGCCTATGTTGGCTTCACCCAACCTTTCATTTTAATCTATTCTTCTTCTTGTTTTAAACAATTATTTTATGCCCATCACAATTTCAAAAGATACCTATAATTTAAGTTGACGCTTTGATACCGACATCTTCAAATTTTTCGAATTCTTTTCAAAATTAAAAATTCATCTTCAAATTGAAATAGAAAATTGACATTTTCAAACAGCTGTTAGCAACTTGCTTGTGCAGCCTAGGATAGGAATTTGACAGTTAATACATGTAGCAACCTGCTTGCCAGTAGCTGGCTTGTGTGGCCTCAGGGTAAGGAATACCTTTAATAAGTTTTTAAGAACCATACATTTGTATATTTTCTGTCAGTATTATGTAAATATTGCAATTAGCTTTTAGATGATTCTGAGAAGAGATTTCTGCTTCTCGATCTGAAGTCAAAGTGCACTCAAGGAGCACAAATATAAATATTACTCAAATTTAAGCCACAAAATATTCAATGAGGAGTGTCTATTCGCACACCGAATTGCCGAAAGTGGACACATGTTACATAAATGTTGTTGAATCCAAATTTTATGATATAGGCGTCGAATCCCAGCAACGAAGTTGAGTGAGCGCTGAGCGGTATTTAGTACGAAGCACGATTGAAATCCCTTTACACCGCGAATCGGTCTGCGAATACTAGTGTGACAACATTGACAAAACTATTGAAACGGATGCGTCCGAAAGGAAATTGTGTCAACATAGAGCAGAAGCAATTTTGCTTGTTTTTTTGATTATCAAAATGAGTGGAATAGAGCAGGCAAAATTTCGTATGCGGGATAAAGAGATTTTAACTACTTTTCCGTATTAAGTACAACTCACGTGACTTCGGCTGACCGGCTACGGTGCTTAAAAGATTTTTGATTCAAAAACACGGCACCACCTACGCGTATGTCGGCCTTAAATAAATATTTCTCTTGAATGGGTTCTAACTTCAAATCAAGAACCAAAACTCAGATTAGTCGGAAGAAGGGGTTCAAAATGTTTTCCAATGCTTCTGGACATTTCTTTTCATCAAATGTAAAGTGCTCAAGTTAAGATATGGTTTGACTACCAACTATGCCGTTTACTTTCGCTGAAGTGCAGTTCCACAACTACGTAGTGCATACGATTTCATTCAAAAAATACGTTCAGTTCGATTGCAGTGCAAGTACTGTCTTTTTTAAGAACATGTATTTCTAAAAGTTAAACTACTGAACAAAACTGCAAATTAAGCCTGAAAGCCATGAAAATCGAAGACTTAACACTTTGATATACGGCCTTTTTGTGACGTCAAACGTTTTTGGAATTTATCCGCATCTCCACCTTGTCCTGACTCATGAGCTGTGTATGTATGTATTTGAAAGCCAAACATCTAAATTTATTGTTTTTTGTTTGTTTTATTATTTCCAATTGACAAGAATAATTAAGAAATTAATAAAATAGTATATTACATCTATATTTATATTTATATTTATATTTAATAAATTATCTTTAATTTAATATTAACTTAATTTCTATACAATTTGTTTTTTTGATAGATATTTTATTTGAATATTCTTAAACATAACATTTTTTTATGTGACCAAGACACTGAATGGTCCCGTGTAGGAGCAAATAAGGAATTTCTGACAACAATTACCTTTATTTATTAAATCTATTTTATTTTACACTATTTCATCTTAAAACTAAGCAAGTTAGTCTTATGAACAATATGTTGGTTCCCATTAGAAATGTATCTTTTCCTTTATTTCCTTATTTTTTCAATTACATATTTAATAAATCGATCAGAATACAAAATTTAATTAAATTTAAATCAAATTAAAAAAAACTTTGTATTTTTAGAACTTATATTAAAGGATTAAGTTAAGGCACATCAGTATAGCATTTTTTTTTTATTTTGAATTTCAGGGTGACTATTTTTTGCTGTTTGTTGGTCAACGGAAATATCAGTTAAATTAGAGTTGTGTAAGATTGATTAATAAATGTTCTTTAAATCTTTTGTTTGGCTGAAGAGAAGAGTATTAAGCGGTGTATTTTTGATAAATGGTGTTTAAAGATAGAGATTGATTTATATTCAAAAGTTAAAGAGGTAAAAATTTAAAGAGTTTAAAAAGTAGAAGATTTAAATGCTTAGTAAGGTACGTCAAGAAGAAGGAATATTTTTTTGAATTGCTAAACTGATGTTGAGTAAAATTCTATTCCGTTATACAATATATATTTATGTTTTTTCTCTTGTTAAAATTTGTTATTGGACGTTGTAGACATAATATTTGTATTTTTTTAAATTTTAAATATAAACATGTCTACACACAAATTGTGTATTAATTTTACAAATAAATAAATAACTTGTGAGTGCTTTACATAAATATTTTTTTTTTTTTTTGTAAAATATTGGCAAGTTTTCTTATAGAAATAGAAATTAATTGATATTTCCTTAAAGCTGTCGTTAATTTTAACTACACAATACATATTATAATAATTATATGAATTTACTTTTTTTTATATTCAGTCGCATATAAATAACTACATTGTTTTTTTTTTTAATAGGTATGACATATATTATATTTTTTAATTAATTTTCGATCAATAAAAAAATGGGTAGGTAATAAAACATTAGATTTACGTTGAGCTAAATTTTTTTGTTTTGTGTGTGTATATTTACATTTTGCTTAAGTTAATTTTATGTAAGTATTCAGCAATGTGTTGCTTGAAAGGAATACATTTTGCATAAGGTCAGAAATGGTCAAATTTGGCGAAGGAATCAATTTTCTTATAAAATATAAAAGTTAACCTTTCTCATTCTAATGTCAGCCTTACTGGAACCAAAGTTGTTAAATCTTTTTTATATACGAGTTAACTTTATAGTATAGTTAAGGTTTTCCAGAAATGGATCTTGCTGCGATCCCAGGGCGAATTGAGTTTTTTTTCGAACAGACAGTCCAGTTACCGTTATGTACATAATACATATGTTATATTTTTGGTCGGTAATGTAGATTAAATCGTGAAGATCAATCGAACAGATCTTTTTTGGCAAAACTAATAGGCTTTTCACACTGGATCAAAAACTCGGTTTTTGTCTAAAACCCCAAAACCTACACCAAAACCACAAGGTTTCCCATACATTTTTCTCTTCCATAAACTAGTAGTTTTTGATAAAACTCCTCAAAACCTACTTGCAATCACAAGTATGTGAAAACAGACTGATCTTTTGGCACCATCAACTCGTCGATAAAACAGTGTAGTGTTCTCAGAGTATGGGATTTTTATCGACAAAAGAGAGAAAAAGCGAGGTGTATTTCTTATTTGAGTGGGATTTTCACTAAATGTCAAGGGATTTTTTGGAAAAAGTACCTTTAAACACTCACATATTCATGAAACGTCAAACAAAACCTAGTTTTTGTTCAGTGGGAATGCTCCCACTAGGTTTCGTAAACTTTTTTGAGTTTTTGGTCCAGTGTGAAAACCCTATAAGGCCACGTGTCAATTGCATTAAAATGCTAGCTAAATATGATCACATGGTTAAATTTTGACAGGTTAAATTGGGATATTATTTAGCCTGCTGCCAAATAAAGGCAAAAAGGAGATGCAAAATATCCCTTTTAATCCAATTGACACAGCAAAAAGCTAAGAATGTGTCCATTTCGACGCAAACGTCTCCAATTAACAAGGGGATCAAATTTAGCCAGAATTTTAACGCAATTGACACACGGTTTAACAATCTTGTCAAAGTATATTAGATCGTCTCCAAAGCCCATCGCGTTCATAAATTTCGTTGTTTGATTTTTGGATATATTGACATTTGGTTTCAAATTTTTGACATTTCCATTGAGGTGGTTACAACTCAAAATTTTTGTTGTCAATTTGATTAAGCGGTTTTTTTTTTTGAAATTCACTAATATTTACCTACGCATTGTCTAAAAACTATTGTAAGCTACGGAAAACTACCGACGCGACGTCACATCGTAAGCGAACTGTCAACATTTTTGTGAAAAATCTTTTACGGTAAATTGTAAAGCTTTCCACACGAATTTGTATTGTAAATAGCTTTATTCTTTGGATTTTACCTAAAGGGCGGCGACCTAGATTTTCTGGACGAGAGTTGTCAAAAAACCTGCGTTTTTTCAGATATAAAAAAACCATTAGGGCTGCTGATTGTGCATTTGTCTTAATTCACAACGTCAAGCTATTCCATTTTACTGTTTGATTTTAATTCATTCTATTAAAATTTTTTGTAATTCTTTCATACATATTTAAAAAAAAAATTAAAAATACCGCGAGAGCCCACCAGAAACGCTTTATAGCTAACATCATTTCAACAGCTGATTCGTTACCTCAACTCGTTCTAGCAAAATTCCAAGATTGACTACAGGCCGGTTTCAGGTTTAACAAAAACTAAAAATGTGATTGCGGGCGAATTAAAGTTTTTCAGGTGAATAGGTGAATTTCGAGTACTTTCGTGCAAATTTTTGACATTTTGTCAGAAATGCACTGTCATGCAGGACCTTCCAATAGCTCGAATGTCTCTCTCTATGGGGTAGTTAAATTTTGAACTATCTGTTATACTCGGTTTAATATTAATCAGAGGCAACAAATAGGATAATTTGTGATGAAAATTTAAGGTAAAAAAAAATTTATGAAACCTTTTGCAAAATCGCTCTTTTAGCCAACAACACCATTACTGCTTTAAATAATTAAAATAATTGACCAAGCAATAATTGTCCTTATAATACACACTTTAACCGTTATCCTAATTGCTGGGTTCATCTTGACATATGATCTGTGATTTGCATGAACAAAAACTACACCACTTTTCAAATCAAATAATTCAGAGACATTCATTGACAAAAAAAAAAAAAATCTCTCAAAAAAATCAAACTACTTAAGTATACTTAAGATACACTATGTGCAACCTTTCATCGATGGATAACATAATTAACTTTCTTAATTTACATACATATATAAGTATTCATAAGGTCCTTAAAGCATTGTATTTTAAATGAACGTCTCTGATGGTAAATGTTACAAATAGTCCTTATCGTGCGGTGGTGATGGTCCGGAAACCGAAACCATCGGCAAAGCTATAATTCGCTGTTTCACATTCTTCAAACTTAAATTTTTCGTACTATGGTGCGGAGAGCCACCCGGCGATGATTGACTATAATTACCGGATGCATTTGAAGACCGTTGATGGACGAGTTTTCTTGGACGTGGTGTCGTCGTTGTTGCCATTGTTACAGATTGTTTGTAGTCCTCACCCGACTCACCCGTTGCTGAATCTTCTTGAGATGAATGCTGCTGCTTCACGACGGTAATGTCATCTTTGAGATGTGATGGTGGTGTTTCGATGGAGATACTACCCACAATGACATTAGCCGTTGTTACTGCTGTCGCCGAATGGCATGTCATCATGGTAGTACACTGAGTGGTGATTTCATGATTTCCCTCGCTACTGGAGGTATTTCTTGCAGCGGCAGGACCAACATCATTAAGTTCTATTGCTTCGCCGCCTCCTTCTCCAGCTCCGTTTCCTTCTCCTGCACCATTATTGTGTGATTTTCTTTCGCCCTCATCTGTACGCCAATGTCGATTCTCAGAAAAGCTCTTCTACCAGAAATAAATAAAAGAAAATGGCAACATTAAAAAAAATATAACCATATCATTTGATTTTACCTTTCGTTCGTTGTCAGTGATGTTCTCGGCGCTTCTTGCCTTCCTGCAGAGCACACTCTGAGAACCATGTCTTCGGAGAAATTCAATTGAATCGAACCCACGACCTTCAGATGAAACGAAAATCGCTGAATTAATTCTACTCCGGGTGCATCTTTCCGCAATGCTGGTAGACGGTTCCTCCTGAAGAAGATGGAAGTGCTGAAAAGGTTTTCAAATTAAACATTAAAAACACCGATGCTATGGTATCAGTTTCTGTTTTTTTTATTTCTAAGGGAAAGCACAGTTGATAATATCATCTTTAAGATAGAAAAAAACTTTGTAGAAGAAAAATTAAATAATCATTGATGTTGGAACTCTAACATATCTACGAGCAGGCATAGACGTACTGAACGTACAAATTTTATAGAAACTTACACGGCTGTTCAAGTGAAGTGGTTGATATGTTAAAGCTCCACAATCGGCGCCGTCAAACTGAAACGAAATAAAAACCAATTTGCTTCGCTTGAATTTTAATCATTTCCATTTTAAATTTACATTGTATCATCTATGTTGCTTTATTTTTTTAGGTTATATTTTATTTTTTTTTTTTTCATTGCTGCAGTTTTGCTCGTAGCTCATAACATTAACGACACGGACTGTTTATGATGATTTACAATCACACTGAGTTTCCGAAAGTGGTATGTATATGTGTGTGGGCAAAAAGGCGTGATTTTGTGCACCAGAAAAATGTTCTGAAAGCCAAGTGTGGGTGGTTTAATAAGCTTAAAATATTTTAGGACAGAGTAATTCTCCCTTAAAATTGTGACACGTTTCAGCAAAAAAAAATTATAGCGCTGCGTTTTTGGTGCTTATTCAAAGAGTGCACAGTTAAATTTAAGCACAAGCATTTTTTAAGGACGAAACCAGACATAAAGAAGCAACATCCTGTAAAAATATATTTCAAGAGAATTGTTTGTGTATCGCCCACTAGGGTAGTGAAAGTGATGGTGGGGGATTTCTGTTGTTTTAAAGGTATACTCTCCGTTATTTATGAGGGTACTCGATATCTGCTTTTACCATTTTTTTTTTTTTTTTGATTCCAACATTTGATAGCTTCTTGAAATTTCAAAGTATTTTGTAAGGGTATAAAAAGATACGTACTTGAGTAGTTTTACAGCACAGTAGGGACAATCAAAAAACAAAAGGACTTTTGATTTAAGACTGAAGTGGGTACATTTACAACAAAAAAAAAAGCAATAATTAAGATTTAAAATTAAAGCTGCTATTCAATTGAAAAGAAATTTCAATTTATTTCTTTTCTTGAAACTCAAATTCAATTTTTTATTACATTTGTCTGTGGTGTCATAAATCTTTTGCTCTGTCATTCGGTGTCACGGAAACCTTTTTAATAATTGGTTCCTTTCTCTTTTGTGATATAAGGTCGTAAAATAGATTTTTATTAGGGAGAAGATTTTTATGGCTAAGTTTTAGTAGACTCAATGGCAAATAGATGCAACTCACGATACACCCTTCTTTCAAAATCTCAGTCTACAGTTAAACTACAACATAACGATATCCTTCAACCTAAAAGTGCGTGTAGCTTATAGACGAAAACTCTATAAAAGGTATGCTAGTTAGGGGTGTTCGAGGAATAGGAGGATGTTAAAGTTGCAGACATACATCACACAATAAACAAAATGTCCGCTATGTGTTGGGTAATGTAGGTTTGCAAGTCTTCTTTCACGCAATTTTTCATTTGCATGCATGTTTATAGTCATGTTATTTTGAAAACACCTCAAACGATTTTGCTGAAATTAGTCTTTGAGAATGTTTTTATTCTGTATCCTGTTCTTTGAATGTGGTTTGGAAGCTCATCAAATTCCGATATTGATAGAAATGTCCGCGGCCAATGAGAAACTATCAACCGCGTAAAAGTTGAGTTTTGAGGACCAGTACCTACAATTATCTTTGAATTTCTACTTTCGATGTTTTTAGTTGTTTATTTTGTAATGTTTCAAAAGCCCAATCAGCTGTTTTTAGCATCGTTATGATATGAACAATAACATAACTTTTAATATTGCAATGATAATGTAGTTCAATCGTTAAGTTACGTTGAAATACTTAAAGACGTTTTGTGTGGAAGGTTGAAATATATATTTGTTTCCGCTTAAATAGTAATATATGCCATAAGGCTAAGATTACACATGAAAGTTTTACATTACGAAAGTTACTCACGTAAGCAACTTAAAAAAAATTACTTATGTAAATGGCTCTGTAAGTGAATTACATTAAATTGTATCAATTTACGTATGCTGTAATTTGAAAGAGAAAATTATAACCATAAACGCGTTTTTTGACACTTACGGAAATTTTAACAGCTTAGACAACCGGTAGTGATAAGTTTAAAACTTACGGGAAGCATTTCTTACTGTAAGTTCATATACATTGTAAACCTAACTGTACTTTTGTAAATGGCTAACCATAATTGAAGAATGGTACGTACGTTGACTTACAAAACAGTAGAAATACATGTGATTTGTATACCCAACCCGAAATAACTTTTTATTCAGTTTCGGCAAGTTTCGTTCACTTGCGTTTTCATACGTAATGTACGCTTTGAGTCGTACATTACGTACGAAAATCTGACATTCCTTTTTTCTAAAGGGTATTCTTCTTCTTTCTTTCTTCTTATTTTTAAGGCTATTATGGACAACTGATGTACTTTACAAATCGGAAGGAAACTTTTCGTTTGGTTTTGACACTTTCTTACTTTTTCTCTCGCGTATTAGGAAAATTTACATGTGTAATCTTGGCCTTAGATATATTTCCCCTTACCAAAAATTGCGTGTGTCACGGCGATGGATTCAACTGACAGCTCGATTAGATCCATGTGTTTTTATAGGAAGCGGTCCATTCCATAAGCAACGCATGCGACGAACGCAATATACAAAGTAGCCGAACTTTTATTTTTTCTCCTCCGTCGCCACGCAACGGATTCTTTGGATCGGGGCCTTACGCCTGAATCACAAACACGCTTTGGCTTCGGCTTCGTCTAAGTTACGATGCACCCGCTTTGAATTTGCTTTGTATGACATTTCTCATTTAAGACATTTCTAAAATGACAGTTGATTAATGGCAGTATGCATTATCGTCGCATTGTGATTTTTGCGAATGCAATTTGTGCTCAGAAATAAATAAAATACTTTTTAAGTTTCAATATTTATATTATTAAATAATCTTTATCATTGTCTACATCGAATTACACAAAACAACTATTATTAAATATTGCTTATTCATGACTTCACTAGAATGACTTTCAAAAAAAATTAATTTTGTTTGTTGACATTTTTTTACAGCTGTTGAGCTGTCAGACAAAGCAAATGTTTAGTACATTTGAATTAGAGCTTCCGTTTGGAGTCACATTACGTAACATTACGTTTTTCTCTTTACGGTTGCCAAATGAAACGTGAGGTCGAAGCTTCTTTGTGATAGCATACATTGAATTCCTATGATTGAACTCGTAAACGTCAGACGAAGCCGAAGCCGAAGCGTGTTTGTGATTCAGGCATTAGATCGTGAAAACGTGATGACAAACACAATTTTTGACACAAGCAACTCGTCGATAAGACAGTGGTTTTTCCCCAGACAATTGCATTTTTTACCGACAAAAGAGGTAAACAGCGATCTATGTTGTGCGTTTAAATTTTGCCGATAGTTACTGGAAACACTGACATTTTTTTTCATTTACGAGTTTGGTTCAGTGGGAAAAGTCTCATTTTGTAGAAAATGCCGGCCGGTAAACAATTGAATTTCCATTGACGTTTTAAAAAATTGCCAAGTTTCTAGAAACTTTTCTCGAAAAAATTCATTTAAGTTTTATTGTAAATTCAACTTGTATAAAAAAAGTTCGATCATTCTCTCTCATTTAGGTAAAAATCCAACATTACCGAGAAGCTGCTTGTGTCAACCTTTTCACCTTCCCCGTTTGGTTGTTAGAATATTTTAGACTGTGAAAAATTTAAAATATTGACAGAAAAAGTTAAACGGTAGCAAATCATTTTTATTTTCACCTGGACTTTCACAACCTTTAACAAAAGGATATTTAAAAAAAAAAAAAGGAAATAATGTGACACTGTTTTACCCACTTAATGCAGATGTTGGGACACAGGAATTCAAAGGCCGACGACCACTTAACCTGATAAAAAATCTTAAATTATTCATGACAAACTTGTGACAGGTCTCCCTCAAAAACAAAGCTCCCAAAAAACCTTCACCTCCATTAAATGCAAAAAAGAAAACTCTTTATGGCTTGATTTATGAAACCTTGCATTTTTTATTAAATTGTGTATTTTCTGACTGTTAGGTAGAATAATTTTGAAATCAAAATTGAAATTTGTTTGTGGTAAACTGTGGTGATTAATATTTATATAAAAATGCACAAAATTTAGCTGTTTACATAAGCTCTTTTTTGGTTCAACCGCATTCGAAAATTGAATTGCTTATTTTGAAATGGATGGCTGTCATCCAAGGACTATACCAAAACGTTGGAAGATGGATGTTAACTTCTGTACATATATGTACGTACATATATATACATATGTAGATGTTTTCTGGAGGTATGGCACACTCGAACTCCCTAATACATACATTATGTATTATTATAATATTTGAATTTATATCTCAATCAAAATAACGTGACAGCCTGCTTTGTATATCAATTATTAAATTATTTGACAAAAGCCATGAAATATTCAAATACGAGTACCTACTAAATTTATTATTTTTTAACTTTGAAAATGATGTTGATCAAAAACGTCGGTAAAACACTGTACTTTCTTTTGTCGGTCATGTCAAATTCGTGGTAAGCTATTGATTTGTTTTTGAGTGTGGCGACAACAGATTGCCGACGGGAAATGCCCCTATGTGTTTTAAGAAGACTAGATGCACGTATCAAAAAGATGTCAAAAAAACCCAATGTGAATTTTCTATCAACTTTAACCTACAATTTTTTCTCAAAATTTAGCACGCTTTATATTGCTGGTAAAGGTCTATACACAATTAAAAAGATGATTATCAGAAAGCATGGGAAAGAAAATTTTATACTTTAATTCTACAGCAACCCAATGGATAAATCAGAGCCAGTAACGGAAACGCTCTCAAAAGATTTCTCAACCAATTTCATTTGCGTATCAACTTTAAAAAAATCTATTATAAGACAAAAATTTGTTTTCTTGTTTATTGATATGTCAAAAATGATGCGGCTTTCGTTCATTGTGTTCAAAACATTTAAGCCGTGTGTATTCATCATTTTGACAGTTCCTGTGTGTGCCGCTTCGACTAGGCGTAGAGTCTGTCTTGGAAGTGCAAATAGACATTTTGCTGCAGAAAGTGTACGTTCGGGTCAGCAGAATGCCATAAAATAAATTATTTGACTGACAGTTTGATTGGGAAGCCATATTTTCAACTTTTGTCGTATAGGCATATTCGTTGACATACATTTCAAAAAATTTGACGTTTCGTGGCTGTGTTCAGTGTTCGATTTTTAAAGACAAGCCATTGATTATATATTACGTTATACATATTAAAATTAGAAATATTGTATTTTTATTAAATTTGTAAATTGTATCCAAAGTAAAATTACTCGACCATAGGGACTTTGGGTACGGAAACGTCAAATGATATATGATACATGTGCTTTCAGTAAGAAACAAAGACGTTTATCATTCAATTGTAATCAAAAAAATTCTTTCGTTTAAATGTACCATCAAAACTGTCACTTTTATGACATTCAAAAATCAGTTTAATTAACTTAATAGAATTAAACGCACGTTTGAATCCTATAACAAAATGAAACTGTCATCCCATTCTCAATTCGCAATTTTAACTTAGTCCTTTATTATGCTTGTCTTTTATGGTGCCATTTATGACTCTGTCAACATAGTTGCTGTTCCTTCCCTCTTCTTATATGAGTGAAACCCTTTTGTCTCTCGTATTAAAATGCTTCCCATCTGAGCTTACCCACATGAAGCAGAAACATTTCCTCTTAACAGGATCTTATCTTTAGTTCTACAGAAGGTGTTTGCTTCGTTATAGAACTTGGGTTATATAATTCAATAAAAAAAAGTATCCTTTTTTCTTCTTCTTAAATGATTCTGCTTTATGTCATATAAAATAATGACACATAAACGACTAGACGCCTGAACGAGAAAATTAAAAGTTAATTATATTAAAGAATACTATACACTGGGAGAGAATCTAATTCCGCACACTTCGTATAAAGCAAATCTAATGGATGACTAAATAACTTTGTTGGCCATGAGAGAGTTAAATCTCAACAATTTTCCCGAACATATAAATTGACTCTAATAACAATGTGAAATGAACTTTAAAAGTTTGCACAGAGAAACACAACTTTATACACGAAAAATTCTACACTTCATGTGCTTGTGCAGTTTGTGCACAATAAATTTCAGTGACCTTTTGGAAACACAAACTACCATCACGAGGATAAATCACGTCTATTAGAGTTCCTATATTCGTACTACGTGCATTGCACTCCACTTTATTACGTCTATACACTAGGGTTAAAATAGAGATTGATCATAAAAATAAAGATGATACTCAACTTCGTTATCGTTACTCATATGGCAAATGAAATGGTTCGTTGCACATGTGACTATGTTTAATCCTTGGAAAAAAAAGGTTATTGCCAATATTATGTTCATGTTCAGGTTTTGGTAGATAAATTCTTCAAAATGTTTTAAACTCATAAACTCATGATTGATGTGGATTTTTGTTTTAATTGTTAACAACATTTATCGAAGTGATAAATTAAATAGGCATCTATTGTTTAAATCGCACGCATGACTTTAAAGCATTGATGTTCCTTTTAAATCCTTAATGTGGAGTATTTGTGTGTGTGTGTACGAGTACGAGATGTTGATTAAAACTCAAATCCAATCAATTTCGTAACCACATTTCATTAATTATTATCAAGTTCAGTTGAAACCATCATCAAAGACTCCTTTTTGTGTTTCACAGAAAATCCAATCGCTTGCAGTAGGAAGATTTAAAATACCCCCACCTCAACTCAAGTTCTGAAAAGTTTACAACAACACTGGTTACTTGGTTGGTTGGTTAGTGCGTTCGTTTTCTATCCTGGATGCTTTGATCGAAATACAAAATAAAACAACCTAAAGGGATAGATTACTTGACTTTGAATCTGTAGATTGTGATGGAAAAGTTTGTTGATTTGATATCGAACAATGCATTGGGAATCGATATCCTTCCAGGTCTCTTTAGTCATTGTTGCTTAACCTTAACGAAAGAAAATATCTTGCCTTTGATTCGGATTTCAATTCACTGTGTTTTCTAAAAGCATAGTATGACAAATTTTGAAAAGGGTCACTTGACAAGCATTTCTTTGGGCTACGGTGTGCTTGAACGGGTCAGTGGAGTGACCTTCTTTCCCCCTACTTTTAATTGTCCTGTAAATTTCACGGCTTTCACTTTTAATGCTTAAACTATGTTATAATGGAATCTTGTCTGCTGTGTTGAAAATTGTGAGTGTTGGATTTTTAGACTAAAAAAGAAAATTCGCGTTTTTGATCTTAAACTTTTCATGTAATCTATCGTATAGCACGTCGGAGTCGTGCCAAATGTCAGAACGTTTAACGAACTGACAAAGTTTTATGGGAAATTTTTAACGAAAATTGTTGTACTTTCCACCATGTGATTGAATGTGTGATATAATGAATCATAAACTCGATTAACGTGCAAAACTGTATAAATCCTTCATTTTAAAACCAAGCAAGTAACAAAAATCAAACACACCTTTTAGACTTATCACATTGTCGATAAGGCAGTGACGTGCGCCCAGGTGTGGTATATATTGATCAACAAAAGAGAAAAAAACATAGTGGGATTCATATTTGATTGCTTTCGACTAAATTTTAATGGATTTCTTGCGATCAACCTTTAACTTTACCCAAAAAAAACCCAGTTTCTGTTAAACGTCAGCTCTGTCTTCGTCAACGAAAACGCACAGCTGGAATATAACAATTACATAGGAGCGTTCAAAAAATGATGCACCCAACCACTAATAACACAAGTTATCTATTGACAAGAAAACCGTCATGCCTTCTGTCCTACATGACAAACTGTACAATGGAGAACTACTCATTGCAGACAGAAAAATAGCCTTGGAGAGAAACTTAGAGAGATTTTGACGTTTCGTTTGTCAAAGTTGATAGACAATTAGAAAGATTGTGTTTTTTCGTCTTGAAAAGATTTTATGTCGTTGTTAATTTCCCCAATTGTAAGGTCACAATTTCAAAACTAAAAGTATCTTTCAATAGATTTTTCGTCCACTCTTGTACACACCAGCAGAGAAGTCAGAAATTATATTATTTGCAACGGGTTTTGACTGTTAATTCTTTTAAGCCTTAGGCTTTAGTCATTTTTTATACGCCAAATTTATTTTCGATGGCAACAACAAAACAATGCTTTTTTGTGTAAGTATTGAATGTCAAACCTTAATAAAATATATGAAACGAAATAACTATCGAAAGTTCCACTCACCCAAATTAATATACAACGACTTTATATCCCACCCTATTTTTATTCGAACGATATTAATACATATAATTGTTTAGCATGGATGTTATATTATTTAATTAGATCAAACAGAATAATTAGCTAATCCACAGAGAATTCAATTTAATTAATTTTAATAAACTGTGCTTACTGCCTTAGGCGCTTCGTAAATGTCAAACTGTCTTTATCCGAAAATAGGAAATAAAATTAACACTTTTAGTTTTATTCAACAAAACATCACAAAACACACGCAAATTTACACATTGAACCAACAAAAATCCTTGAGTGCAATTTTATTGAGAATCCTCTTCGTATTATCTTTCGAGAAGTCCAATAACGAATAACGTATGTATGTATGTATGTATATGAGTATCCTAAGGATTACACAAATCTTGTAGATTGCCAAATTTATGAGCGACGTCTATTCACTATAAAATGAGCATTACCCATAAAAATGGAGATTCTCATTGCCATTACGAAAACATTATCTCCTTGCTGCTTCATGTTGATGTATGTATTATGTGTTGGCAACGTATGCTGTTGAGTTCAACGAAATTTATAGCATTTTTATGTCGAAATTGAAGTATATACATAAGTGTATTGGTAATTTTGAATCATGAAAATGAAAATAATACGCTTCATATGAATATGACATCTTTACCACAAACAATTGACATTTGACGTACCATGTCATTAGTATCATGAAGCACTCTAAATTTGATTTTACTTAACATCATCAAATTACTTCACTTAAATAATTGGTTAAGAGAGATGTTTGGGAAGCTGAGTAATATTATGTGACAGTTTTAAGGCAAGATCGCTTTAGGCGGGACTGCACTTCAGCGACGGTAAACGGCATAGTTCCAACTAGTGCAGTTCAATTGCGGTGAAGTGGAATTTTTTCCAATGTGGTCTTGCCTTTAAGGACAATGACATACGTAACGTAAATTGTGTCATCGTGTAAATCTTGACACCGATTAACTTTGGCTTTTTTGAAATTTGTAGGTATGTACATATGTTTATCAATTAAATGATTTCAATAGAAAAAAATTTTTTGTAGAAAACAAAGCTAAACGCCCATTGTCAATGAAGTGAAATACACAACAATATGAAAAGATGACTTCCTAAAAAAGAGCCGTCATGTATACTCAAAAGTCAAAAGTGACATTTCTGAACTTCAAAAGAGAAAACTTGATGTGATTGAGAATTATAGCGAGTTTCATTCATGAAAAAAATTGCACTTTCTGTCAAAAGTTTTGATCTTTTTCACTTTTGAGAGTTTCATTCATTCAAAAAGTGCAATTCTAGATCGATTCTCAACACGAAAGAATGCATCTCTCATGGGTTAGGAGAATCGTTCTGAATACTTTTGTGTCAAACGTCAGATGAGAAATAATTTGTTATTTTTTGTTGTTTGTTGTCAAATTGTGCCAGTATGTAATAAATATAACAAAAAGAAACAAATAATGAACGAAGAACTTAATATGTACTTTAATTATCCAATTAATTATCAATTATCTAATGATTACTTTTTCCAATGACAAAAGACAAAAATAAAATGACAAAAAGTCAAATTCAAATTGACATGGATACCCAAAACAAGTTTCATTCAAAAGGGCAATTCTCGATTTTGAGAACAGTTTTTCCAAATTTGAATGAAACTCGCTATTAAATAAATACATAGTCTGGATGTTTTTTAGCTGATGTTTGAGAACCTTGGTGCCAAAAACATTATAACAATTAAAGAAAGCATACATAAGTTGGTGTCTGTTTGTAATGTCAAACAGCTTTCTATAGGATTCATATATATGAATTTATATACGGTACAATGTGCCTGTTTTTTTGCTTTGGATTATTTCCGACGTGTCTGGACCTGGACTGATTTTAACGGGGTATTAAAAAACAACTCTAGATTTACCAAAAAGCACAAATTTCTATTCCAAACTCTGCATACTAGCCTACCGCCGCTGAGTCACCAGAGGGCTCCACACTATAAATTTTATATATAATATATAATATAATTAAATGAAACCGTTTACCACATTTCAACATTAATCTACTACAATTAATATAAAACAAAAAAAGGAAATTAAGCAGCTGTCAAACGAATTCTTCGACCATAAATGAATAATAAATAAAAACTCTTTTTCTACAAAATTAGCTGCTTTCAATATCCTCAACCATGTACTATGTTGGCCTTAAGCGAAATTATGTATTTTAAATTCTTCACCTATTATTTCAAATAATTATAATTTCTTCTAGAAAACGTTCCACAATGTTTTCCCTTCGAAAAATGGTGACCATAAGGAAAATGCAGCCGAAGTAGAAAAATTCACTGTGCACTTTGATTTTTTTCAACTTTCTTACTTAATAACCAGAAAATATAAACATTTTCTACGTGTATTGCGCTGTAAAGTGAATAAAACAGATTCCAATAGAAACTGCAGGAACATATAAACAAAATATGACAAAATCAAGATAAAATGATTCACAATGGTGCTTTGTCTGTGAATTGGTTTAAAATGCTGTTTTGAAATCGATCTATGTAGTAAAGTTTTGTCAATTTCTTGAGCTGTGATCGCCTAGAATTTATTGTTGATGAATGAAAATGACAGGACATATATCTGACAGAACGCGATTCAATGGAGGACACTGTACACAGGATGATGTGACATGTGGCTAATAAGGTGCGTGTGCTTGTGTGGACATTAAAAAAAAAAAAATGCTCGTGAATGGTGCGGAATAGATGGCACAGGTTTACACACTTACACTATTCGACTCGCTGGCGCTGTTCCCCTTGGATGTCTCCGCCGCCGCCACCACTACCGATCCCTCATTCGGAATAAAATATTTCGAATCATGACTATCACGACTGTCACCACTGTGTTCGGCACAGGAGTACTGACGGCGATACAAACGTCGCCTTTTAGTGGCGGCAGCGTTCACCAGCGGACGATAGTGGTAACTATCGTAGCTGAATTGTTTTTTACGCCACTGCTCATACTGCCTGTACTGGCTAAAAAGTCGTCTTCGTTTCAATATAATTTGACGTTTCGCCTCCTGATCGAGCAGATCGAAATCGTCAAATTGCTCATCCGAAGACCTCTGCTGCATTGTTGATGATTGTTTATATTTCTGGCTAAGATTACTTGGCATTGATTGTGTTGTCTTTAAACTATGCTGCGAGCTATCCTGCTGCAATTGGATTTGAGAATGGTGATCGTGTGATGATTCCTCAACAACGACGCCACTACTACCAACAACATCAGCGACAGTGCCGCCACTTTTTGTGCTAGGTGCTGCAGCGTGTGTAGCGGCACCATCACCATGAGCTGGTTGCTAGCTCTCTACATCAGCCTTGTGCAATAGCGCAAACTGACAGCCACAGTCACGTTCCAATTCTCGGCGTGGATACTGAAAGCATCGATCGAATATGCCACAGCCTTCACAACGCGGCAAGCACTATATTAGATTAATGAGTGGATGGAGATCAATTTTCTTTTTCTTTTTTTTTTTTTTCTTTTCAATTTAATATTCTAATTTAACCAACAAATAAAGAATCTAATTTATGAAGAAACAAAATATAAATCGGAGGACATCATCACAGTAAAAATGGGGTTTTCTTTTTTTTTTATACATTTTGTATCTAGTTAACTAAGCGGAAGCAAGCAGAACCAAATCTATAAGGTTGACACATATTTCAATTTTTATGGTGACAACAAACTTCAAATAAACATTCCCAATATGTCAATCTGAGCCAATGTCAACTCGGCCTTAGATCGACCGTAGGATAGGGGTGTAACACTAAATTTCCAACACGGGATTTAAAATTTGCAAAACAAAAGTATTATATTTTTTTTAAATATAAAGGTTAGGTATATTTATTTTATATATAAGCACGTGGAAGCTAGAGGTTATCTCAAAGTGATTTTTGATTGAAATTTTAAATCTCTAAAGAATGAATAAGATTTAAAAACAAAACTACGTGAATTGTACTGGAAATAGTATATGTACCTGTATGAGCATGTCAGAGTGTATATTCTACAAAATTTAATAAAAAAAAAAAATATAAAGATATAGATATTAAACTCGCCTGTTACGAATACATTAAGGTAGGTTTACACTTGGTGGGAGTTATCTTAAATAATGTTTAGTGATGTGTGTAGTATATGTGAATATTTAGCTTAAATTTAATTATTTTTAATTTATTTATCTTATAACTTAGGTTTTATAAACATTGAAAAAAAAAAAAACAGAGAGAAAGCGGTCTCGAAAGGTTAATTAAATTTGATTCATCAATCAAGCAAGACAGATTCCTGAAGCGCAGTTGTCAAAAAGTAAAACCAAACAAGCACACACCGGAAATGTGGTCCGCAGAGGGATTTACACTTTCGTTTCGTTTTAGTGTATGGGGTATGTGTATGGCGTATGAGTAATTTTTTTTTTTGTTGGATTAGAAACTTTTTTTTTATATATATTTTACATATTTTAGTTAAGGTGAAACCTCACCACGGGACCATTTTTTTAAAGAAATATATGAGCCATTGTAATAGGAAGCCGACACACAATTACGGAATTGGAAAAAGCCAGTTAACAGAAAGGTTTAATTTTAAATAATACATGAATGAACCGTTTTTGTAAATGACGATATGTTATGGAAGTTTTAAGAGTGCCAAGTTCATAAGTAAATCATTAAAATATATGCCAGAGTCTTAAAGCAGCCGCTTTGAGCTTGTAAATAATAGGAGGATTATCAATAAATTTGATTTAATTTATGATTTTGTTCTATAAAGAAGAATTTGGATTTTAAATTAAGGATACCCAGCTAAGAACGCGTAACGAATTGAAATAAACCCAACAAAGACGTTGGAAGCAATGAGAGCTGAAAATGTTTTTGATATGACATGACAGCTAGGCAACTTCCGGTAGACCGGAAGGAGCATAGCTTTGAAAAGTCGTTGAAATATCATTAAAATTGGAGAACTTAAACCACATAAAAACTCTATCCATTTGTTCGTTTTGTATTTACTTCGGTAAAGCTTCTTTGAGACTTCTTCTTAGTTTCTATTGCGCTTGTATTGACCAGACTTATAATGTCACATAATAAAATGAAGGGGTTTTTGTGTAGGCTTTCTTATCATTTGCATCATATTTATGTTTTAACTTTGAATGAAACTTTCAACGTCAAACTGCAGCCTGTAAAGACTTGGAGGTAGTTGCTCGATTCAATCTTTCAATATTTTTATTCTTGATTCTTTATGAATTATTTATTTTAAAAATTCGTATAATGCTCTTATAAGTTGGTTCTTAGGTTTATATTTCTCTGTCCACTTTATTCAATCGTACCGAACAAGTAGAAAGTCTCCACAAATGTTCCTAAGGAAGCTATTGCTATATAAGCTTCGGTAATTAAATTAGATATTACCTTTTAAGAAGCAACAGCTTTTATAAACAAATTAAAAAAAGCCTTTTGTAGAAATTAGTTTCAGTTTTGCTCCCAATCAGTTCAGTTAAATTTTGTTTTGTTCAGATGTGGGTACTGTCAAAACATTTTGTTCAATGCTCGGGCGTTTCTAAGTTGTTTTATACTTTTAACATTTGTTTAAACTTCAACTCAACACACAAATTAATTTCATATGATTTTCTTCATGTTTTCAACCCTTGCAGTTAAAAAAAGTAAAAGAAGCTCTCGCCCTTTGTTCAGTTTTGCTTTCTAAGTAATTCTTGAGACACTATATTCTTATAATTTTCAAGCGTATGTTAATTTTTCCCACGCATTTCCAAAGCAATCTATGAATTATTAAGTGTCAGCCTGTCATCAAAGTGAACACATTTATTGTTTTAAATATTAAATGCAAAACACGTTCAGGGTAAAAAAAACAGTTTCTGGTTCAAAGTGTACACAAGTGTCACTTTTTTGTCAATAAGGATTTATTCCCAATCAATTCAGCAGTGACTCAGCTTCGTGCTTATTGATAGTTTGTTTTGATGAATGCAAATATCAGATTCAGTCATATAGTTAGTCATGCAGACTCTTAAGATAATTTGACTTGAATTTCAGCCCTAGAAGTCAGTACATAAAATGCATGAACGTAATGGAGCCAGTCGCAGTCGGTGCCGAAGCACCTGTCAAAATATAAAATACTCAGAAATTTTAGTTGGGCATATCATACGGATTCAAAAGCAGCCGCAGTTGGACTTTCAAAACCAACTTAGCAATGCACTTTACTCATGAAACACCATGGCAAATTTTCTTTTTATATAATATTTTGGAAATAATATTAAAACAACAGTACATAAAAGTGCAGAAACAATAATCTTCAATAACAATAACGTTTTTGACAGGTGCTGCGGCTGCAGCCCTTTATCCGGCTGATATATGTTCTTTTGCTGTAATTTTGCAAATGGCGGTAAATGCAAAATCAAAACTAAAAGGACGCGAACGTTGACGTCCTTTCTTCACAAATGTCAAAGTAGAATCGAAATTTGCCGCCATTGTCACCGATATGTTGCTGACTTTTGAGGGACCTTATATGAGCAGATCCAGTCTGAACCACTAACTACTGGACTTATTTCAGCTTTATTTTATAGCGACAAACTGCCATTATTAGCATTTATATATCAATTAGCGTCAGAATAAACAATCACAGGCAAAGGGACATAAATGGATTTGTCAATAGCTTATGCAGAACAAAACTTTCATTCAAAAACAAAAATTCGGTAAACAAGATCATCTTTCAAAAATACCTCTTCAGAAACTACAATTCTGCCATCCTTTAAAATGTTTATTTGCATAAAATAGCCCATTACAACCCAGAAAAAACCCTTCAACTGTGACACCCGTGTCCGTTTTCAATCACAACAGAAAACTGTCCCGTGAAAACATGAAATATTTATCAGGAGTGAATTTAATTAAACTGTTTTGTCCTTTCGGCTCTCTCTCTGGTTTTTTTTTTGTCTTTTTCAATTTTTTGTTGAATATGAATAAGTTGTGTTGAATGCATTTCAATAAATTTTGTTTTTGTCTTATTTTTTTTTTTTTTAAATCTTTTTTTACTTCAAACATCAAGCTTTCATTCATGTTGGTTGGAAAATATATTTTACTACAACTTTCCAAAAGAAGAAAAAAAAAAAACAAGACCATGCTAAAAATACATCCCATCTCACGTTAAAGGAACGAGGTCTGGAACATATAAATTGCTTTTATTGCCAACAAGATGACCTGATGTATGAAGATTAATCAAAGAGATAGTATAGGTATATGTATTGTATACGTACGAGTTGGTGTGTATAATATAAATGTTTTGTGCTCAAAATATCTTGGACGAATAAATTTACCTGATGCGAATGCTGGCCTGTGCACACACCTCCTGCACACACTCCTGTGCCGGGAACTTTCAACTGTTCATGCTTGTAATCTGGCTGATAGGGAAGCAACATCCGGATTTTACCCCAACGATTAAAGAACAGGGCTATGGCTCCCGCCCAGACCATTAATACAATGAGCACAATGCCGATTTCAACGCCGCGAATCTTTAAGAAGAAAACATTTCAAAAAAAAAACATAGTTTTAACATTTAAAAATTAATTTGTAAGTATGTATATTTTATAAAAAAAAAAGTGTATGTTTTTATTTTACTGGTGGAAGCTCCCTCTGTTGGGTGGAATTCGAAAAATTGCTCGCCGATGTTGAAATAATGTCATCCATGAAAATGGCCGGATTCATAGCTTTGTTCGGTGGCATTGCTCCGTTGAAGTCCTGCTGATGGGAAGTCTTGGGCGAATCTATTTTTAAAAACAAAAAATAAAAATAATATTTTAAGTAAAACTTTATGTATTTAAAAATGTTATAAACAATTTACCTAGAGTTCTAAATATAATTTGTCTACTGCGATATTTTTTTCCAAGCCTAATAGCCGTTACTGCTATGGAATACTGCGTGCTAGGCGATAAACGATCTAAAATTATAGCCTCACTATTACCTGCGACATCCTGGACAACCCTGTAACTTAAATTCGTTCAATTACCATTCATTGCTACATATCTACGGACATTGTGACATTTATATTTTGCAAACGAAAAAAAAAAAAAAATGGATTCATAATTTTTGTTTTGTTTTTTTCTTCGCTTTTAAAATTTTAAATAATTTAAAAGCATTCCCCCTCCGCCACCATGCAGGTATGTAATACAAAAAAGAACAAAACCAAGGGTAAGGGTGCATAAAAGTAAAACAATTAACTTTTATCTACTTTTACATCGTTGAAACAGTAATGGAGGGCACTAAATCGGTAAATCGGGGCGGCTATGTTGTTACAAGAAACGCATGCAAAATTTAAATTACAATCCGAAATGTCAACGTACTTTTAATTTGTATTTTGATATAGTCCTTTTGACACTGACAGCAAACAAACCGAACCAAAAAAAAAAATGTCTGCCTTTTTGCGTTGTGGTAATGCCAAGTGTAAACACAATTAACTAGGGCACACAGGAGTGAAAACAATTAAAAATTGACTCAATTGTATGCACAACACAGAAAACAGAAAACTGGAAACGTAGTATCATCAATGACGAAGAACAACATTAACATTAGCGACACGACCGACCGACGCACGACGCGAGACAACAACGTTACAAAGCCTTAAGGGACATCAGTAGTTAGACTATCAGCTACTAGCGCGGAATGACTGCAAGTGCACCTAAAGCTTCTAAAATATATAGTAGGAGTATAAAAAAAAAAGTAGTGAACCGATTAATGGTGGCTCTGTGGTTTTTATTGATTGATTGTTTAGTTCGGTGGTTTGCAATGTGGGGGCAGCACATTTTCGTCGACCTCAATTGGCCCCAAAGTATACTATATACGACGTATAATTTTAGCCGTCATCAAAAGCAAAGGCAGCATTGGCTGATGGTTGATGTACAAGTCGTATAGCAAGTTGTAGTTGGTTTGGTACTGTGTAATTTCCAAAATACCCTTGTCACGGCATTTGTTTCAAATAAGTTTATCTATGAATACACATGAGTATAATGTCAAATCCCTGGTGGCATAAGTTTTTTTGTTTCTATTTTTTTTTTGTAGTAGCTATTTGAGACTGAAATGACTGTAGGCATTATACATAACTTTCCTCCACAAAAACCAGCAGCAAAGTGAATTATTCATTCATCAGTTGGGAAATACAATCGATAGCTCGGAAAACTATAGTAATACCAAGTGCTTCTATGGTTGAATCTACAGTGTGGTCAAATGGGAGTGTTTTACTCTTCTTTTTTTGTAGGCGAGAATTGAAAAATAAATTTTAACAATTTTAAATCCAATAAAAGTTTAAAGCGGAATAATTAACCCTTCTTTAAAATAGTAATTGATACCTTTGGTGGAAGAAGAGTCATGTGAAATTTCAACTCGAAAAACTTAACTTAATTAAGTTGTTTTTCTTTAAAAACAAAAGAAATGCCTTTGCTTAAATAAAATAAATAAGTGCGTATTAGTTATAGTTATATTTTTTTATTAATTTTTAAATTGAAGTATTGATATTGATATAAAAGGTGTTTTTTTATTTAGAGGTGTGAAAGATGTAAGCCATTTTGTTACCTGCCATATATGATTTATCTTTAGTTTGGTTTACCACTTCATCATGAATCGACTGACGCATGCATAGCGTGCAGCTTTATTGCGAAAAAAAGTTTTGTTCGTGAAACACATAGCGCATCACGTCCATTTTATGTTCGACACTGTCGTCAGAGCACTAATCTTCTTCAGTGCGTACTGAAGAAGCTATTGCCGCTGTAGAGCGAAGCATCAAGAAAGACCAGCCACCATCGTGCACAACAAATGGATCGATGTCCATTCACTTTATGACAAGTTTTGAGGAAAGATCTTGGTTTGCTGGCTTATAAAATCCAACTCGTGCAAAACTTGAAGCTGCATGACCACCAGACACGGCTATACATTGCTGTTGATGAAGCTCATTTTTGATTGAATGAACAACTGGCAGGCTGGGGTAATCATTGTTCCTTACTTCCCTTAAAAACGATGCCAGCCAGAGGTTTACATACAATTACAATAGAGACAGTTATAGAACCATGATTTATCATTTTTCTTCCTTGAATTGCACCGCTTGATGTGAAGGAGCTGTGATTTTAACAAGACGGCGGACGGCGCGGCGTGACATGTCACACAGCGCATGTCACAACTGATTTCATCCAGAGACGATTGACGACTTGGACTACACCTGAGCTAGCCGCTTCAGTAAAAATGTCAAAGAATTATCTATAAAATAAATGAACACAACTTATCCGTGTTTTATTTCATTTTATAGATCTGTTCCTCTAAAAAAAAACACCCTATACATGAGTTAATGAAATGAAGGCTTTTTGTTTAACTAAGCGAGTTCCTTTAGTTTTTCTTGTTGTCATTTTTTCTTGTTTACTTTCTGGTGAAATTCCGCTGCGATCGTGCATTTTAAAAAAGGATGTCAAAATGACGGTTAAACATGGCGTCTGGAGTCTCATGTAAGTGAAAGTAAATTAATGGTAAAAAGAAGTGGATTTTTCTTTAAAAAAAAATGTACGTAAAAATGCAGCGATTGCCAAGTGACTTTCAGGCATTCCGGCTTACTCGTTGTGTTTTGTGAGTCTGAATGTAATTAACAGGCCGGATTAACTATGTCGGGGCCTTATTGGGGCAATGCAATTCTCGGGGCAACTTTTGAAGCGTTTAAAGATCATCAGGTCTTTTCGGACCCCGACTGAAGCTTAAGTTCTCCAAAGTTTCGTATTTGGGATCACTGAATTGGTCTTAAATGAAAAGCTTATAGATAAGTGATGATCCAGGGTTCATTAGGTATAGTACATGAGATGATACCGTCTCATGGGCTCATGCTGAAGTAGGAAAAAAAATTAAGACGGTGTTGTTATAATAAAGGGTGATTCATCGTGTGGTTTGATTTTCAATTGGCTTTTTTAACAGATCACACGTGACTCCAGTTAAACTGCTTTGTCGTTTTTGTTCAGTATTGTTTGGCAAGTCATCATGGAAAGACTCACACAACAACAGCGTCTCCAAATTGTTCGGCCGTATTACGAAAATCAGAGTTCTGCGAGAAATGAAAATCCGGTGTTTTATAGTGAATTTGTTTTGAGTGATGAAGCCCACTTCATCTTAATGGAAACGTAATAAACAAAATTGCCGTATTTGAGCAACCCGAAGTGTACCAAGAGCTACCATAACATCCACTAAAAACAACGGTATGGTGTGGTTTATGGGCTGGTGGAATCATTGGTCCATATTGAATAAAATGCACGACTGGGTCGCACGAACTTGCTCTTATGATAAGCAATTGCTTATATGGATATTAAAAAAAAATTAAATAATTTCGAAAATTCTTTTATTTTTTAAATTAGTTTAAGAGTTTTCTCGGAAAAACTAAGTATGCAATAAAATTTCAAAGCTATACGTCAATCTAGGAGAAACAAATATTGAAAATCGTTGGACCAGTTTTTTTTTTAAAAGGTTATTTTTGAAAAACTTTTTCAAAAAATATTTTGAAATTTATTTGAGTATGCAAATATATGGCAATCTGTAGTTTACATTTGAAAAATAATTTAAAAAAAAGTCAATGTACCTGTTTCCAACATATTTCGAAAACCAAAATTTTTTTTTGAAAAAATTATAAAAAATCAAAAAAAAAAGTTTTTGAAAATTTTGAAATGCCATATTAATAAAATTATGAATGACTTCCTGTGGCCAAAATGTTATTGAAATCGAATGTATAGTTTACGAGAAAATTTGATTTGAAAATACTGGTTCTATGAGAGGTACCGTTATTAGACAAATTTTGAAAAAAAATTTCGAACCAAAAGATAGATTGTCTTGCAAAAATAGCATTCTGAAAGTTTTATCAAAATCGTTAGAGCCGTTTTTGAGAAAATCAATTTTTGTCTTCAAGATTGTATGGCAGGTGCCGTTATTTTTGGACCTAGAGCAAAAATAAATAAAATGCACGACTGGGTCGCACGAACTTGCTCTAATGAGTGACAGTGGTTTATGCGCTTGAGATTTTGATAAAAATAAAATTTTCAAAATTCTTAAATAAATACTTAAACTAATTTGAGCTGAAAAAAAAGTACGCCATTTTATTTCTTGGATAAATTTGAATTTATGAGAATAAATTTAGAAAAATCTGTGGAGCGGTTTTCGAGAAAAAAAGTTTTTTTTGAAAAACTTTTTGAAAAAAATTTTCAAAAAAAATTCAAAAACGCCAGTTCATAGGTATTCAGCAAATACATTTATTTAAAATTTTTAAAAAAAAAATTAATAAGCAGTTTTCAAAATATTAATTTTTAAAATTTTTTTTTAAAAAATGCTTTTAAAAATACAAAAAAATATTTTTCAAAAATATTGGTATGCAATACAAATTGAGCTACCTACAGCTATATGTGTGTGAAATTTCGAAAGAATCGGTTGAGTCGTTTTCGAGATAGTCGAAAGCAAAAAAAACGGTCCTATGGAGAGTACCGTTCTTAGCCATTTTTTAAAACTTTTTTTTCAGCCATATGATTGGTCGTACCTAAAAAGCAACACTGATTTTTTTAATTAAAAATCGTTAGAGCCGTTTTTGAGAAAAATAAGCTTTAACGTAACGGTTGTATGGCAGGTACCGTTATTTTTTGAGCTAAAAAAAAAATTTCAATTTCCTTTCTGTACAATACCTAAAAACATCTAAATACCAAGTTTGAAGCAATTCGGCCCACCCGTTTAGGCTGTAGGTCCAATACAGACAGACAGACAGACAGACAGACAGACATACAGACGGACAGAATTTTTAGACCATCTTTTTTCGTCTTCGCTATCATCGTAATGTCATGTTTGATTGTTATCTCAAAACTTTTTTTTTCGACGAATGCATAACTTGCCTTATAGTACCTATAATCGCAAGTAAAAATACGTTCCGAGGGACGGCCAAATTAATCCTAAATACCAAATTTGAAGCAAATCGGCCCACCCGTTCAGCCTCCAGAGGCGCGAACAGACAGACAGACAGACAGACAGACAGACAGACAGACAGACAGACAGACAGACGGACGGAATTCCCAGACCCACTTTTTTCGACTTCTCCATCATCGTAATGTCATGTGTGATTGTTATCTCAAATTTTTTTTTCTGCACGAATCCATAACTTGCCTTATAGTACCTATAATCGCAAGTAAAAATGAGGCAAACTAGAATGTTACTGTCGATGGTAACGGTTATAACGCTGTGTTAACGGACTATGTGCTCCTGAAATTCAAGCGCATGGTTTCGGTGAGCTTTGGTTTCAACGAGTGCGTGAAATAATGGACTTGATGAGAAATCATTTTGGTGAGTTGTGATCTCACACCTTTGGACTATTTTTCTGGGGATATGTAAAGTATCAGGTCTTTAGGAATAAGCTAGCTACGGTTGACGCTTTGGAAGCCAGCATTACTGAGTTATTCGCGAGATACCAGTCGCTATGCTCGAACGAGTCGCCCAAAATTGGACCTTCAGATGGGACCACCTCAGACTTAGTCATGGCAAAAATGCACATGATATCATTTTCAAAATGTAAATGCCATGAATTGTTCTTTTAACCGATAGTAAAAATTTTAAGTTCAATTTAAAATTTATGAGTTTTAGTTTACATTATAAATCAAACCTCACGATGAATCACCCGTTATGTTGAGTTCCTTAACTTATCTTTTGTCAAATGTTAACATTGAAAATGCTTACGTTAAAATGAATCCTGGTTAAATAAACTTATTCTATCCTTTTAAGTCACCAAAGATTGGGTTGGTCAAGACAGAATCTTAATATGTTCAAAATATTAGATTCTGATTAAATACATAGCTTTGTTTAGACGTGACTGTGACAACACTTTTTGAGCTTTAATAAATTCAGCTTCTGTTTTTGTTTTATGTTTGGCAAATACACTGAAAAGACCGCTCATTATATGAACTTTTGCAGGTCCTTTCAAAGTTTTTGTACACTGCTATTGAGACTGAGAGAGGACATCAAACTGTAGCCTTACTTCACACATTCTTTTTGTCATTATCATAATATTTACTGTAGCCATCGTAATCAGCACAATTTCCTTATGTTTTATTCATGACGGATAAAATATCTCATAATCGTTAACCATTAAGGTTCAAATCACCTAGATTTGTCTCGTCGGCAGGCCTTAAAAGAAATATTGGAATAAAAATTGTGTTTATGAGTGGATTTGCATAATATTTCGACAAACACAATATTTTCCTCTTTCTCCTTTTTTTCTTTGGCAATAAAATCGATTGGGTATTTCGCAAATACATTAGATTGAATCTTAGTATAGTTCTAGCTAAGCATATTAAGTTCAAAATGATGACTCTGGAAACCTACCAAAAACACAAAGAAAGATAATGTCAATAGGAAAGCTAAATGAAAATTCAATTAACCGTTAAGATAAGGATATAGCTGTCAACGGTTATGGGTAGTATATGATGTTCAATAATTTATCCCATAAATTTAGCCTGGAAGATACGTCAACTCTCTTGGGAACAAATTTTTTGCCTAACTTTCAAATTACCCATCAAACTTTGTGTTTGATGTCCTTTCAGATCCAATCATCCAGAATACAAAAACCTAATAAAAAATAAGATATTGATATCGACTACGACCCTTTTTGTCCTTTGATTAGGGCTCCTTTAAGGCTTCACTGTGCAAACCACATGAAAGAGATGTGTGATGTGTGATATGGATAACATTTTATGGCGGAATAAGTCATACCAGAATTCTGATAGCCTAAGCCTTTCTATTGTATTTGAGTTTCGAGAGGGGCTATTGCCGAAGTTTGGATAGAGTGTAGGAGAAAGGGCCGGGTGCGGCGCAGCGTTGGGAATTGAAATCCTTTCTATATTTTTTACATCCTTTGCGGTCTTTACTCGGTTAAGCATTAGGGATGTGAATATTTGATGATTTATAAAGTTTTTTTTTTCATACCAAAACATATACAACTTCATAAGCATAAGGACATCATATGGGCTTTGCTCTCGTCCTGCCACCATGTTGTGTGGTATATATATATATTTTTTTTTTAAGGAGGAAAAATGAAATGGAAAATCTTGATAGTAAAGCCAGTAATTGGTTATTTTACCCGAAGCAGCAATAAGCATTTTTAGGGCAGCAATGTTAATGGATTAAAGGGCATTTTCGATTGAGATACATTTTGTCTTTTAGATTTTTGGGTCAGTCTTTATTTTTTTTTTATTTGTGAAAAGTTATTCAACATGAAACTTTAATAGCTCGGATTTGTATTTGAAAAATTCAACTGGAATACGATAAAGCTGAATCATTAATTGTCGATTTTGTTTGCACTTTATACAACTATGACAGGACATGAACAAAGGAATCCTTTTTTTTTGGTAATTTAATAACCATCAGTTGTGTCTTGCCTATTATTTATTTGTGCTCTTTTTTATCGTGACCTTTTCACATGGAATAATTTTTTTCTATTGTGTCGTAGTTATGGCTTTGAATCAAAACCAGTGAAAAGTACTTCAGTCCTGTGACATAATATTTTAATGTTTTTAATTCATAATGAGTATTGTTACAATAATATCCTTAAAATAGAATTATTCCAATTTAAAGATCATCCTTTCATTATAACAGAAAGTTAAATTAACGACTTGGGCGTTAACGTATCCTTGAGCATTTGTATATTATTTAAGTATCTCGTGCAGGAATTAAAAGAGGATTGGCACTAAGACAGTATGATTATTTAAAAGATAATAATATAGCTTCGTCTTGTGTCATATAATATATGTAGTTTCATGATAAATACACAATGTATTGTATTACTCATTGGGTAAGTTGTTGTTGGAATGTTCTCTGAAAAGTTGATGAATTATTAAGATAACTGGCTTTTATTTCAATTGGCTTGAAAGTAAATTCTTCAACTTACTCAAATGTAGTGATAGGCATAGAGATTGTTACATGAATAAGTGTTGTCTGTTTATGATTAATTGCTTGTAACAAGGATATGTCCTTATTTGTGTATGTTTTTACACAAATATCATGCAAGAACTCAACCAGAGGCTTCTAAGGACTGGCAAACATTGTCTTCTTGCAATTTGCTATGGCAGAGCATGTTTAATAAATTGGAAAGATTTGTATGCCCGAGGGGTGTACAATTAAGCATTAAAATGGAAGGAAGCGGGGAAGCTATGGAAATGGGGAGAGGGGCGGGGGTGAGCATCTCGAACACACCAAAGATAGTGAAAATACATTTATACGTATATGATACTTTTAAGCTAAGTGCCTTCTATGAGTCTTTCTTCGACTATTTCTAAACTAAGACTTTGAAATTTTAAGGCTGAATGCTCTTCAGTTTTAAAAGTGCATCACCTTACTCCTATATACCTTTTACCTAAAATTTCGAACCAAAATTTTAATCTTTCAAATTTTGTGGATATACTTTTAAAGTGTTATTGCTTTCTCTAATGCAAAAACTAATCATTCTCAGCAAAGAAATGGTAGCTACTGCGTACCAGAATTATAAGATATATTTTTTTGACATTTATTTTCGTGTGAACACAGCTTAAAATCATCAACAATCTCAAATCAAACATAACTACTGGATAAACAAAATGCCCAACGATAGTTAAATGTCATGATACAACTACTTAAGATATGGCATTGCGCATGAAACAATGAAAAACTTCATACTCCATTGCGTGTCCGTGACGTAGAGCGAACAAAGAACATGTAGAAAGTATAGAGCGTAGGTGAAAACTTCATGCGTGTTCGTGACGTAGATACGCAGAACGAAAGAAAAATGAGAATTGGAAGACGCTATCTTGGTTAAATGTGTTGTCTCGAGTCTAGTTAAATTACATTATAATGTAGATGGTAACAATGATCAAAAATATTTCTATAACTTTAAATAAAAACGGCATGTTTCCTTTTCAATTGTTATGTACGTTTATTTTATATTATGACTAACATCCATCTCCCCATCAGAAACAAAAAAAATTTCCAAAGAATCCAACTCACATTCGCATTTATAACATTAATTAAGGAATTTGTTCGTAGAAGCTTTGGCCTACTATTACGAAATAACTTAAACCAAAATAAAAATTGATCTATGAATAAGTCAGTTTTGGTGATATTAGAGTTCCACTATTCGATACTTGGACTGGGCAGAACTGTGAGTTTTTTTTTTTTTAGAACAAACGTGAAGTTGTCAGTTAGCCATCTTAATCTTGTATAGAGTCTTTTCAAAATGACAGCAAACGCGTTGTTGTAATAGAAATATTTTCAACCCGAAAAACAGCTCAAAACGCAACTGACGCAACCAGCTTAATATCTCGAAAATCTGCATGGATGTCCTTGTCCATGCATGCAAATCACTCAAATTCCATTTTGTCTACAAAAATTTGCAGGAAAAAAAAAAACGAGTAGGTACTAAGAACGAAATACGAGCCTACGAAAAACTAATTCGATGCTGCTGCTAGAAAAATGTATGTACATATCTGTCAGTATTTCAATACGTGCGTAAAATGTTTCTTCACTTAAGATGGTTCTGACAAATAGTTGCTAGTACTTTTCGGTAGTGTCTTTGCCAATAAGCGTGGTTTTCCAACGAGAATTGCGAAAATCTAGATGAATTGGCAGAATATTTCTAATTTTTGGTAATTCAAATAGAAATTGTCAAAAGCGATGGGCTGACAGATGACAACTTAAAAATCATTCACAATAACCTTGTGCTGATGACTGAACTTTAGTTATGTATTATCAGTGCCGTCTACTAAGAGTTTAAATTAGGAAAAAAGGATCATTTATTTAATAAAGCGAAAGTAGGTAAACATAAGTACATTCCATTTCAAATTAATTTTGATTTTTTCATATATATGCCATAATATTAATGTTCTATTCAAAAAATAGTTTCGAAATACGCATTTATGTAAAAATAATAAAATAAAGTCATAAACAAAGAAAAAATAATAATTATTATCATTATAACCCCAGAAATTATTCCCATTAAAGCAAACAACTTTATGCAACCAAGTTCGTGCATTTTATTTTATTAGAAGCCACAAATTAATTTCTTGCACGCCATTAAATGATTTGACTTAGTTTCATTAAATTATAATGGTGTCCATTTTTTTTTGCTGTTGTAAACATTTTTTTTTGTATAGTGTTGTCCAACAATTATCGGCATGTAATTTTAAAATAGAACACAAAATACACTTTGCATGTGCATTATTAAATATTTTTAAATATTTGAACAAATGTTAAGGCATTTCTTTTTTAGTTACAAATCAAATCAACGTTGACAATCGCGTGTTAGGGAAAATGACAGAAAGTATATAACAGTTTTGTGACACTCTATATAATATTCCTGTCCTTTGGAGTTATATATTTGTAGGAATGTTTTGAAAATAAAATACAAAGTATAAAAAAACTTAAATTTTAACTAATAATGACATGTGTGTTACTTCAATTGAGTTGGGAAAATTTAGTGACATACATACGAGTACTTTTGTGCGTCTAGAAAAAGTCATAATGACAGTCATTACTTCATGGCTTACTGTCAAAATCATTTTATTAAATAAAGAGCGTGTTCAGCAGAATTGAAGCGTGATAAACAGATTGAATTGTATTTGACAATTCTTTAAGCTGATTAAATTGTATCAGTTCTCATACTTTCTACCAATTAATCTTTGACAAGACCAATTATATATTATTTTCATATTCCAACTCCCTCTTTCTCGGGTGTCAACTTCATTAAAAACATTAATATTTATTAACTACGCCGCGCTGCCAATCCAATATCGGCCTTTTTATTAGCCATAAGGATAAAGCATATAAGGGTGTAGGAGCCTCTCATTACAGCTGAACTTTAAATACCACCCGAACAAGCCAATTTCCATATAATAATCTGTTATTATCCTTAATAACGAGCCCAACTAAAATGAAAACACAATTTACACTGCGGTTCAACAAGCAGAAAATATGCGTCTACGAATTTTATTATCTAGCTATATCTTTTTTTTTATATCTACTATGTCGTTCCATGTTCCATGTGAATACACTTTCACCCAATTTGTTATATTTCACCATTATCCTTGAGGCTTTATTTTTTTTTAAAAAAAAAGAACTCAATCCCTCCCCCTCCCTCCTCCCCCTTACAAAGCTACACAAGCCAGCAAATCTAAAGACAAAATTAATCTTTCTTATTTGTTGGTGGTGTATAAGATAGGTATTAAGTTCTCCCCTCCCGCCTTGTGTTTTTTGTTTTGTAAGAGGGTAACATTAATTTTCTTGTATTTATTATTGTTTTTGTTTTGGGTTTTTGTTTTTGTCCTCGTGGTGAAAAATAAATTATTTTCCAAAGAATTTATTTACAATTCATCTTGGTGAAGTATTTTCAGGGTCAACAAACCGTGCCGTTCTTGAGACAATACAGACAATGCCAGGTATGAAGTTTTTTACTTCAATAAATGACTTTTTAAACATTTTCGACAGATACATGTAATTTTTGCCGGATAAATGGTTTAATTTCTGGTGAATTTCGCCACTAAAAATGATAACATACGTGGTTTAAGAAATGGCTTAATATGGGTTTTTTTTTAGAGGTACAGAACTTTAAGTTGGCAACACTTTTTTAACTGGCAGCCATTTCGTCAGCTGTCAAGTGATTTATTTAAAGTTTGGTTTGGCATTTCAACATGAATAGGCTGACGTCTGAACGTGCTGATAAGACTCAAAACGAAATTGCTGTACAAAAAAATTTTGTTCAGCGATGAAGCTCAGTTTTGGTTGAATGGCTACGTCAATAAGCAAAACTGCAGCATTTGAAGTGATGATAATCCTCAAGTGTATGAGTATGTGATTTCAACAAGGAGGCGCAACATGTCACACAGCTCGGGTCACAATTGATTTGTTGAAGGATACGTTCGGTGAGCGCCTAATTTTGAGTTTTGGTCCTGTGAATTGACCTCCAAGATCGTGCGGCTTAACGCCGCTTGCTTATTTTCTAGGGGGAAATTTGAAGTCGCTAGTCTACGCCCATAAGCCCGAAACGATTGACCACTTGGAGGACAACATTCGCAGCGTTATTGCCGATATACAAATGTTGGAAAAAGTCATCGGAAATTGGACCTCCAGATATATTTAAATTATAATGCCAGAATTTTATCTTTCGAAAAAAGTAAATTTCATGTCAGTTAAAAAAAAATCATCCTGTTTTATTCCATTTCAAAGTTCTATAGGTACCTCTAAGAAAACAACATTAAAAAAATAAAATTAAAATTAAAGTAGGAAAGTGTAATTATATTCTGTATGTGTAGCGTCTCTTTGTAAAGTGATTTGTGTGCCTGACTGACACGCCAAAGCTTTTTTTTTTGAGTTACTATCTCTTGTGAGAAAGTGACAAATTCTCTTTCGAATCCGCCCAAGAAGTTCTCGTTGTAGATCCTTTTCATTCCTGTAGAGGGCGCAGTGTCACAGGAATGATTGGGACAGTACATCTTAAATCGAAGAACTAGAGATACAATCCAGAGATTAGAATACCAGATAGAAATCTAACTAAGATTTGGTATGAAAGTTTATTGTCAGCTCCTCACTTTGCTGTTAGTCGGAGTGGATTGCTGGCATAATGCCAACCGCTTGCTGTCGTAGCTTGTTTGAGTTTCAGCATATACCGAGCTTAAACTCAAAGTTTTTTGTCGTCGACACTCTTCTTCTAAGGTTCCTACAGACCGAGCACTGGTCACTGTTTTGTCTTCTGATTTTGCATTGCCAGAATTTCGGCATTAGGCCACCCGTTTATTGTCGGGAAACATTTTCTATTTAGAGAAAACTCTACAGACCACCGTTTATTGTCGTTTCTTTTGGCAGCTCCCATATTTTTTGATTTCTCCAAACAGTGGAACCAACATTTTTTTGGATAAAGAAAGACAAATACGCGTTTTAATTCTCATTCTGACAGTTCACTTTGGGCTGCACCCCAACGCTCCGTTGTCAGTCTAATCTTGAAAACGATATCTTGGCCGTGCATTTGCCCAAAGTTTGAGTAAAATTCTAATTACTTGGCAGTTGTTCCTGTTGCTGTTACACATTTGCGTCTCTTCGATAGCCCCTACAATTGATTGGTGAAATAATTATTACGGAAACATCTGTTTCATTTGAACATCATCGTAATGTTTCTTGTCCCACCTTCCTCCCTTGAAACAATTAACTTGTCACACTCGTACAGTTTGGAATACCATTCAATTTTGCAACAAGCCTAATGTTGTACGTGGTATATCGCACAGCACGAATGTGGAATGTTTTTCCCTCCCATTACGATTTACAGACATTAAAAACAAATGCCCTTTTACCACATATCAACTTTTATGTGAACGCTTGTATTGTGTTATTTCATGATTACTGGTGAAATTCACCTTCTCTGAATCTATTTTTATATGCCCAAGACACCGTTAGGCTAAGGAGTAAAGAGTAAGTATTAAAAATTCATGGACAGCCATTATAATATTGTAATAGGCTTCAACACCATACCCTCGCTTGCTTCAATGGGAATTACTAACCAACCGTTGCTGAATCACGTTCTCCTTCCTTAACTTGGCGCCACAACGTCGTTTCGTTGTCGGTCGTCCTTACTTGAAGTTATAGATTTGGAATGAGTAAGGTGAGGTGCGACAACCGAATTTTTAGCAACCATCTGTTAATGTTTACACATCAACATTCAACATTCAATGCAAGCAGAACGCTTAAATCATTTCAAGGCTACGCAAGCATATGACGAGGACGACGAAGCAAGACATAAGCATGTCAATAAAACCTGGCAAACACGACCTTTTTTTTGCGTCCTGTGACAAATATCATGGAATTTCTTTAGTTTTTTTGTTTTGTTTTTATTGTTGCGCATAGTGGGAGCTGTGTGGGGGGTTTTGAAGGTAGGTAATGAATTCAAGAAGCACACACACACCACGCGCCGTAAAAAGTACCTTACCTACGCTACAACATTGATTTGAAGCAGCTGGTAGCAGTAGCAGTTTGGCGTGGCGTGGCGTGGCGACAGCTCCATGCAGAGACAGTGTTCAGTCTTAAGGGTCCTTGTGGTACGGCTAAAAACACGCAACACAAATATCTGTTCTATCCGCAGCAAGCTTATGATTCTTCCATCTTCGAATATAAAAAAAACATCGATTTACCTTGTGACCTTTTTACCTTTTTTCGAATGCCACCTATCCCGCCCCAAAATGAATTCCTAAAAATGTGTATATCCAAAGGAATCTAGAGCGTAATTTGTAGTTACTAATTGTACTGAGTAGTCCATAATAGGAATTGAAACTATACGAATGTACATATGTTGGTATCCTGTCCCATGCTAGATCCCTATATACCTATGCACAAGCAAGCACATGTTGTGTGCTTTTTTGAGGGTTGCCTCCTGTTCCTTTTCCCTCAGGGTGGAAGCGTTCAGGCACACTCGTATGTCGTATGTACAGTAAATTAAATTTCTACGAAATTCTACGAATGTAGGTAAATTATTTCGAAAATATTGTTAACCGTTATAGCATGTTGTGACATAGGTGCTGCATGGTGTGGTCACAGGATAATGAGACGACATTCTGTGAATATGCAAATGAAGACAACAGTCGGTCAACTACCTGTGTTAAAGCTGCGATATGAGGATGGGGTTAGTTTTCCACCATTTTGCTGCCACGCCACCGACGCGCCGGCCGAACATATTGAAAAGAAAATCGCATTTTCTGTTCGTAGTTCGAAGTCTGGAGGACAATTATATGCAAATATAGATGTTCCGATGGTTGAAGGAACTCTTACCTACTATGGCATGCCATGTGAATAGCCTAAGGACTCAAGGTTTCGACTCTATAGGAGGATAATTGGTATTTCATGCAGGCAAATGTGATATTTCTGACTGCCTGCAACCATAAATCTGAGCTTCTGCTGAGTGCTGACGTTGTTCCCATAAGGGCTACAGCAAGTAATTTAACGGTGGGTTATCGTTTTTTTCTTTTCTTTTAAACAAAAGGACTTGAATCAAAATTCAAGGTGAGCTATACCATACTTATTTCGTGTGTGTGTGGGTGTTTGTGTGGGGGGCTCACGTGAGTTTAATTAAGATTAAAAAAGTGTACTTCTATTTTTTTGTTAAAAAAGTGTAAAATGGAGAAAGAAAGGAAGTAATTTTTCTTCTCAAGTCAGATTTTACTTTGTCACGAATGAATGCCGTGTGGGGAAAACCACGGCATGTGTTCAGAAGGTAAGAATTAAAACCAAAAGAGGTAAAAGGATTGTATGCTCGTGTACAGGAAGATAAGCCAACCTCATTATTCCAATGAGAAAGTAAAGTTTGATCCAAACGAAATGCAGGGAGGGGATTCCAAAATCCAATAGGGAAATGAAAGAGTTACACTCATCCTTTTTCATACCAAACAATTAAAAAGAATTTGCCTACTTGGTCGGTAATGTAGTAAACGCGATCGTTAACTATGATAATGTGGTTGTTTACATTGTTTTAAAGCCGTTCGAATTGTGTCGAAAATGGCAGAGTATCAAGGTAAACAGGAATATTTGAGAGTGTAATGGCTAAATCAATACGACGCGTTCACTTAAGTTTCGCATACGTTACGTTGCACAATCTTTATAAACTTGTCGAGTTGCAAGATGACTTACATTCTCAACCATTTCTGTGTGCGATGATACTCTGCACTACCGCCAAATCCGCAAGGCCTAACGAATCACAGCGTTACACTTACAGCCCGACACACTAGCAACTACGCCACAAGGCACGCGAAACCTACAGAAAAAAATTGAACTATTTTGGCAAACCTCCCTGATAAGTAAATAGCTCCTCACAAAGAGAATTCCAAAATAAGTTTCGTGGGGTGAGAACTAAGCTTTTAATTCAAGACCTTAAATGGAGAACAACAAATCTGTCATTATTGAACTATCTGGGCCTTTGGCCGAAACCTTTGTAATTTGACATTTCGTTTGTCAAAATTGATTGGCAGGATTGACGCAAAAAAAATTCTTGAATTTCCAATTGTTTAAGCTAGTCTATGTAAGTTGCTTACGATACAACGTCATAATTGCAAGTGATCTGTCATGACACAAAATTACCCCCCCCCCCCCCCACCACCGATAGTTTTATTATTTGAACAACAGTCAAAAACTAAACAAATAAAGAATTCGGTGTGTAGACTGTGTATTTTCAAAACATGACGTTATCATCAACGGTTGTCACTTTTGACATAAATAATAAAAAAAAAAAAAAACAAACTATTTAGACGACACGCCTGACTGGTATGTTAAATAAGATTTTGTAATTTTGTGCAGTGAGTTCTAAGTTTACTCTCGGAGCCAGCCAACTTCAATGTTTAGTCAACAGATGGAGCTTCAATAGCTTGAGTATCAAATAATCAAACTTCGCACCCAGGCAATTCTTAAAGCTTAATACATATTATAGGGACAATATCCCTTAGTAAGTGAATCACGTATAAAACGGTGCCGTGACACGAAGTCATAATGGCAGAGAGATATTTAAATCACTTCTGCCTTGAAATTAACGATATCAAGGTAAATATCGAGAAAATCAAAATGATGCAATAATTCTTCCATGCTTATGTAAAATGACATAAGACCATTTTTAGATATGCGCCGGGCTTATGTCATATGGCCTTATGTCAAATCATCGGGACTGACAGCTCGATTAAATTAAATCGATCTGACAGCAGAGACATTTGATATTTCATATCTCTTTCACTCAATTTTATACTCGTTATACTCGTTGCAGCTTTGACTAATACTTTCAGAAACTTGCTTGCTAGCTGTAAAGCAAGTAAACGTGACTTAATTTTTAATTTTAACCTACATTTTCTTGAGTTTTGAGATGACTTTTAAAGCCGCATTAAGGACACCATAAAGATTAGCTCCTCTGAAGAAGTATTTCTATCGCTATCATCGTCGCCGTCATTCTTCTCCGTTTTTAATAATATTCATCCTCCAATTAATTCCACCCCTTCGCATTCTGAGCTCTGAGATAAGCACGTTGTATTAGTATGCAAATGTCAACCCACGAGCAGCTTCAATAAAATTAAACATTTTCACTATGAATTTTATCTTCAGCTTTTTCCTAGCATGAGTCATAATTCAACTTGACGTTCCCAGAAATGTGCTTCAAGAGAGAAAAAAAAACTATGAAAAGAAATGCACTTAAGGTGCAGTACAAGAACCACTTCAATTCACAATTCCTTCGATAGCAAATTAAATTTTTAATGAACATTCAACGAGCGAGATATATACTTGGTTCGTTCTACAATCCAACCGTGTGTTGTCTGCGGGATTCTGATTGCATTCAATCATCATCCATCGCAATAGTAGGTACTTGGTACTTGTGTGCAAACTACGAAATAGATTCCCTGACTCATCTTTCGTTCACATTTATTTTACTTGTACAAGTGTTGATTCAATAAAACAACCACTTAGAGCAGTTAATATCATCAAAACTTTGGCCAACGATTGAAACTGGGACATTTCAAAAACTTTTTTTTCCATTTTCAATAGAATTACGATGAGGTCGTTGTCGATGATGATGAAGATGTCAAGATGATAACGAAAACGTTGATAGGGATACAAAAAAATAAAAAATAAAAAAGCAAAAACACTCCCTATGTCCTAAGAAGAGGCTCTCATGAATATCCTTGAGGCAAAATAAAATCAAAAAAATACAAACATGCCAGCTATACTTATACATAGTAAGTTTTTTTCTATCCCTGAAACATAAAACACTGAAGAAAAAAAAAAACATCCTGCAACTTTCTTCAAATCAATTCTACGCTGCAAGCAAAAGCCAGTCTCGATATTCTAAACAGTAAACAGTCTGAAGGACACAAAATATTTAAATTTTTTTGAGCTTACATCATTGAATATAATATGTATTATATCATCATACACATATAGATGGGTTTTATATATAGACAATGAACAAGTACATACGCATACATCAAAATCAAAATGGAGAACGTTTAACTTACCTATCATCCGTTGGCTTGTATGTTACGATATACTTGTCGACGAATTCTGAATGCAGATTAGTTTGCCAGGATACGCGTACTGTGGTTGGCGTGAGAAACGTCACTGTGATGTTCTCTGGTGTAGCTGGTATTGTGCCTGTCAGGAATATAAAAGGATATTGACACATTTATCTTATTTTTAGAAATAAAATGGTAGAGGTTGACATTTTGATGTGCACACTCTTCTAATGTTTGCAAAACCTCACGTTGTCTACCCTAATGCGATTTTTTTCTTTTGCATATGAAATATTTCATGGTTGACTCTCGAGATTGACACTTACAACTGAATTTAGATTTTGAGAATGAAGGCAATCGGAATAAAAACATATTGACTTTAGGTGTTCTTAAATATTTATGTTAAGTAAAACCGGATTTTTGTATACCCAAAAGCCTTCGTTAAGTAGGTACATTTTAAAAAGATAAAATTGAATAATACATATAGTATTCACAAAAAAGTATTTTTGCTTTCGAGAATATCTTTGAAAATAAAGATGTTGTTCAAGGTTTTGAGAACAAGCTGCCTAAGAAATTACAAAGTATATGAAGTGCTGTATTTGCAGATGGAAACCTCCAAAAAATACGCATGTAAAAATATTCGGAAGTCTATAGACCTAAATCTAAATTAACAGTCCCAAATTCAACTGTACCTATATGTTTTGTAACCTTCATTAACAACCATTTAACTTACGTGAATTTCAAAAACAAAACAACAATTTTCAGCTGTCAAAAAATTTAAGCAAACACTTTTGACGCCTTCTTGTTCAGTTCGAAGCAAACTACCGAAGCTAGTGTCAAACCGAACGAATCGTTCAATTCCCTGCAAATAAACACGTTATCATTACACTGTGTCTTCATTGAACCAGAAAGCTTTTCTGCTACCAAGTCTGTCAAAAGACCGTCGCGTCGGTATTCTAGAATAGTCACCTTTCTGTCATGACTCATGACAGATTATTTACAAACAAATCGTTAAATAATAACTTGAAGCTTTATCTGACCGTTTAATGTTATTTAGAAAAACTAAGTTACAGAAACAATAGAACACTTTCAATTGCAAAAAAAAAGGTTTTCAGTTAATTTTGTTCATAAGCTGACAAAGAAAAACAATCTTTCTAATTTTCAATCAAACCTGACACACGAAACGTCAAAATCAGGCTTAGGTTCAGTTAAAGGCTATATTGTCTGTATGCAATCAGGTTGACTTCATTAAATATTTTATCAAACGAAACAGAAAGTACTACAGTTTTCTTGTTAATGGAGTCAGTGCAATAGACTGAAGTATATGTCAAGGCAAAGCAATTTGTATGCGCATAAATAGTCTCAGCTGTCAAATTTTCATCGTTAAAAAAGTGAATGGGATTGTACGTTTTACGTTTGCTTTATTGTTTTTTTTTTTTAAATTAGAAAAGGAGTTTATGGGAGATCATATGTTGGATAAAACGGGACTCTTATTCTACATATATGCATAAATTAATCACTTTACTATTCACCAAAATTTCTGTTCACTTTTTATTGCCTGCTTCACAAGTAGTGTACACTTTCGGTACCTGCGTTAACGTTCAGCCTTAAACGAACTTCATGTGGTTTGTCATTCAAGGAATTAGACAGTTTAAATATCAGTCTCTCTAAATAGTCTGTGGTTTGAGTAATGTCAGTGCACAAAAATCCAATGCTATTTGGAAGAAAATTTGTGTGCAAATTTTGCTCTGACACTTCTGACATTTCTTGAAATGAGTGTGTTCCACATAAATGGCAAAATGGTGCTATCTTAAGCTTCACTGTTCAAAAGTTCTGAAAGTATTCATTGAAGTGACTCAAACAGCACAGCGGTTATAAGTTATGTCGCGGGCATTACCATTACCACACAAATTGAAATTGTCAAAAAATTCAATGGTATCCTTCAAAAGTTATGAACTTTTGAACTACACATTTTTGTTTGTAATTTCAAGGAATCCTTTTTTCTTATATCGGATATAACTTCCGTGCAAATTGACCCTTATTCCTTACGATAACTAGGTGATAGTAATTAAACTCTCCATTTTAAAAGTACATAGAAACTTTATTTAGTTTTCCCCCTTTCTTTTTATTTTATCTGCTAAGCCCTTAAGCCGAACGACAAAGCCAGCAGTAAACAAGTTTAATTGATTAATGGAACAATAGAAAAAATTTCCAAAATACTTAAACCTAAAGATTCAACCCTATATTGTACATAGAGTACCTACTATACATATACATTTTGACTTTTTGTTGTTTTAAATATTTAATAGGCCATAGAAAGGACAACCTTATGTTCTATCACGCACTTGGCTCACGATAAGGTATAAGTACAGGATGACTGTTGTAATGTGACCTGGCACGTTGTAAACTTCTATTCTAGATAAATTGTTTTGGCGCTTATACAGGGTGATTTTTCTTTTGTAGAAATTTGAACAAAAAATTCCTTCTTAAAGCTTGGTTTTACTGACCGGCTATCTAAAACGACACATTAATTTGGTATGCACTGTCATTGGACTCTTCCAACCGTTTTTCGACTAATTTTTGATGCTTCTTCATTAGTTTCTCAAAAGGAATAAATGTATTCTTTTAGATTTTTCAAAGAAAACTACTATAAACATGGGATGGTGTTTGACTGTGGTGCCCTCTACTTCGTTTCTAAAAGTAAGACACAGTATAGATACCAGAGACTCCTAGTGTGCATGGCTATCAATGCTTTGCAATGTCTTTTTTTTTTATTTGACGTTTCCCGTACATTGCGCCACGAATCTCTGCATCATCAAATACACCGAAATGACATAAGGAATTTAAGATTTATGTCATGTATTAGAAAGATAAAACACTGAACGAAATCTGATAGCTAAAGTTAAAATTACGCGAACATGAAGTCTTACCCTCCAAATTCAACGGTTCTTGCAAACTTGTCATCTAATAGCTAAAAAAATGACAGTTCAGCGTAAAATCTTACCAACTTGAGTTAAGCGTGGTTCACATGGGACAATGCAGAGGCCAAGACAATCGTTGTTCTATCTGAACAACTGTTTCCATGACAAGACAATTGTCATTATATTGTTCTCCGAGATAGCCTGCCGAGCTATCTCTGAGGACAATATCGATTGGCATTGTCTTGTCCAACCCCGTTCAAGCTCGGACAAGACAATTGAGTATTGTCCCATTGTCTTGTCTGCGTGTGAACGCTGCTTTACTGACGCTTTTGCTATATCAACACTATATTATTATAATAAAGACGAAGTATTTTCTATCGCAAACATTGTCTGCTAGGGGCCGCTGGTATCTTAAGAGTGTATTATATTATATTAATGATTAGAAAATAACTTGTGGAACACTAGGTGGCAACACAGTCAAACGGGTGATTTTATTTACAATTTTGACGCATAAAAAGCTGCTAAGCAACCAACTTTTTTCTTACTTATATGCATTTTATTACTGGCACAAGTGAATTTGCGCTTGCTAGGTCCTTTTTTCTTTAGCCAAGGAAATAACTGGCGGCAGTAAGTGTAAGTATGTACAACTTGTTTTTGAGTTTTGATATTAATTATTTTTGACTTAAAGCTTTTCTTCACTAAAAGTCTAATCCCAATTGACATACAATTCAAAATGGAAGCCGCACAATAACTTCGCCAGGAGCGTTAGAAACATCCTGTATTAATTTCAAAACATAATGACTATAGCGCAGCTAAAAGACGAACTACGAACATGAAATAAGATGAAACATGTAGGCTGTAGGGGGATCCGGAAGGAAAAGTCAACTTAACGGTTGGGTTGGAAATAAAAAAGAAATCAAACAGGAATCACAAATCTTTACCTGTGATCACATTTTGGTTTATTTGTCGACTCGACTCGAGGTAGAAGTCGTAGAATAGCTTCTGGGCCAATTGTAGATTCACATCATTAATAAATCAATATACCTTTTAGGCGGTGAGTAATGTGACCTTAAGCGATTTCATTTGGTAATTCCTTTATGAAACTTTTGAATTCGGGCAGCAAAAAAAAAAAACCTTCATATATTCCTGGAAAAAGAAAATTTAACAATCAGCCCATCCATTTGGCTTGAAAGAGGCATGAGCGTATGTGCTTTTTCTTAACTCTCACACTCACAGTAGAAACGATGACGACAACGACAACGAGGGACGGTGTTGTCATTTATTTTGATAGCGAACATAATTGTTTTTCGGGGTTCTTATAAGTGTGCTGCTAATGGACCTTATTATTTATTTCCCTTCAAGGAAATTGGGTAATAATGTTGTTTTAGATGGAATTCTCTCGTTGAAGGTATAAAGGTTTGGTAAAATTAATTTTGGGTTTATTTAATTAATCATATACAAGTCATTTCATAGGCATTTCGTCACGATAGTACATGAATAATAAGCAAAATGTAAATGGCCTTGTTGTTGAAGGATTTTGTATGGAAACACTAATTTCAAGGAAATTATGCGTTGTTCATATTATTCAGTTCACTTCAATTTGAGACAGGAAATCTTTAGACGTGACTTATTAGGCTGTGATTAGGAAGATTGAAAGTAATTTTTTTACTGAAATACCTTTCAGAGTATTTTACTAATGAGATTATTCCGAAATGCTATGTGAAATAAATATACCCTTGAGACAGCTTGAGACTAATTGAAAAATATATTAGCAAAGGCAAAGAATTTACGAATGGTGAAAAATTAAGAAAGAATACAAAAAGCTCCTTAGAATTTCATGCAAACGATTTTATTAATGTGTTCTTTTCTTGTGGCATATTGCATATACGATATAATCCTAGAGTTATGTTGCGTATATTGCTTGTAATACCGCAAGATCTTAGTTACATCCCGGTTGAGCCCCCAACAAATTAACTTTATCCAGGAAAAATAGCTGTTTGCAACTTGCAAGGAAAAAATTAGATCCTGGCTGGACAATTTAAATTGGTGATGGGGCCCTTTATGAACTGAGAGAGTTCCTCGCCGATCCGATGACCGCTAGGTCAGTTTCGATGAGTCAAATATTACGAAAATGAGTTTGTTTCAGAGTTGGTGTGCTGTTTAAACTAATCTTTTTTTATCAAATGATTTAAAAGCGAGAAGCCTTCCTAGACGCAAACCTTTTAACAACTGTTATTTGTGAAATGGCACTCTAAAAAAAAAAAAGACGTCACGGGATGCCTAGCAGGTGTGAAACATTCAAGTTTACATTAAAATTCATATATTTTAAAAACCATCAAAGAAAATATGGAGTGAAAATTTTTTTAATAATTTAGTGTTTCGTTAATAAAATCAATATATTTTTTTATTATTTTATTATAATAACAATTATTACAGATAATATTCATTTATAAACAGGAAACAAATTTTCCTAAACCCCACCCTAACCACCGCCATACACCAAGCCCACAATTTTTTCCTCGCCCCCCTTCACACCAAATCCCACCACCAGTAATCACCCAATCCACTTGCAACCACCAACCAACCAATTTCCTTTTTTGTCGATTTCCCCCCGTAAACCAAGTCCCTCTACCACCACCATACACCCAGCCCATCTACATCCACCAACCAAACATCCACCTTACCTACAACCAACCACCCACCATTTTTGGCAATATCCCCCCCCCCCACCACCAACCCTCAACAATTCCCATCGCCCCCAGGCCAAACCAAATCCCCCACCAATAACCACCTACCCCACCAACAACCAACCACCCACCATTTTCGTCATTTTTTTCCTCACCAACTTCCTCACATCAACCCTGCACCAGTAACCACCCACTCTACCTATAAATAACCACCCACCATTTTTGACAATTTTTTCCACAACCCCACCAACCATCCACAATTTTTGACAATTTTCAACCACCCAACACGCTCCAGTCACACTTTGAAAAATTTTATCGAGCGTCATGCCATTTTTCGTGACGATTACGATACAATTTACTGCCTAGATGCGCCAATAGATGTTTCACATCAAAAAAAAAAGTCAGCTTTCTGCCAAAGGAAAGCGTGTTTTGAAAACAAAGACTACCTATTCTGTGAACAAGCTTAGCTGTCAAGAATATTTGACGCCAATTTTCTGAATGCATTTCTATTATGATTTTTTTAGAGACATCTCTTGACTTTTATAAAGATAAAAACATTTGCATAAATAAATTTTTCTAACATTTTTGACGGTCTCCGTTTAAGTAACGGGAGAAATGTGTCAATACCTCCATTTTCGATTAATTGAAATGTCAAAGAATAACAATGAAATGTTCGGTGCGAACAGAGCGTTAACCTCGTACTTGTATTTGTTAACAAATAGCCAAAATACTCATTTAATAGTTTGGTGGGAATATGCTTTACATTTCAATGCCTCTTTGAAAAAACATTTAAATTTAAATCGAGTCACTCTTATTTCATTATTTTGGTTTGCGCTTTTGGTTTGACATTTGACATTTCTTCTTTCTAATATCCTTAGTCTTCTTACATTTTTCCTTGTTTGGTTTGTTAAATTCTGGCACTGTATGCTTAAATTTTTGGGTAGAACATGTTCACAATTGTTTTTATTTTTTGACATTTATACTACAACCTGTTCACAATGGCACTGAAATTGGAGATGTTCGATTTTGCTTAACCAATTTCATCCAAACAGGGTGGAAATGATATAATTTTAATTTCGAAATGTTATTCATTATAGAGAAGATAGATAATTTCAAAATTAGCTACTCATTCGCCCTTATAAAAGCGTAATATATTTCACATTCTGAATAACAAGCAAATAATGTTCTTTTTGCTTAAAATTTGTACATAAAAGTCTTTTGATCTCAAATCAAAAAATCAAGAAGGGATATCTTAAAACACCACCCGTCTGCAAAATATTTTCCTAACCTTTATATTTACAAAACTTATTCAAGTTAAAAGAAAATTGTAGGTACTGCGGTCATGACCTTGTAAAGGCTTATCAGGCCTTAACTTGACCAAAAGATTTTATTATTTTACTTGCTCTTATTTGTTCTAGAGAAAGTTTATGAAATAAGATACAAACATTCACATATACGAGTCCTGAATAAATTAACCCTTAATAAATTACAACTTCTTGTGTTTCCATAGCTATAGACTATCCTAGATGCAATTGCAAGGAGCCTCATGTGTAATTTGTAACCCAAAAGGATCACTCAATAATCCAGGAGCTGTTCTTGCAAAAATTAATTTATGCCTTTTCGTTTAATCCTTTGTCGACTCTATACTAATATTTTACTTTCCGGTCTAGTCTGTCTGAGCTAAAAAGGCAACTCAAATATTAGGAGTGGGTGAGAGGATGTGGTATACCAAAAACCTCAAGAATTGTATAGACGCATAACTTCGTTAGAAAATCAATCAGGTTAACCAAAGAAAATTCTTGAAATTTTATAAATTCCAACGCCCTCCAGCGGCGATTCCATAGATAAAATGAGATAAGAAATTCTTCCTTAAGAAGTAAAAAATACCTGAAGTTGTTGTCTTTTTTTTTTTGTATGTATGTATACCCTGCCCATTAAAGGAGATACAAATCCTTTTTGTATATCTCGTACACTTTCGTTTCTTTGTGTGCGTAAAGGTCTCCCCATACGAAGACTTTATTTCCATTAATTCCTCCCAGATCCTTACCAACAATAACATTGAATTAAAGGATATTGAATATTTACTCGAGAGGATAAATCCATTAACGAAGGTCCAATCCATAAATAGGATTCCTTCCAATCAGCAGAAAAGTGTATCTATTCAATAAGCCTGAAACGTTTTACTGCTCGTTTGAAATTGGTGGGCTTACTAAAAGGAATCAAATGGAAAGCATAAAGAGCATCTTACCTACACATTGATGGCTTCTAATTTATGTATGCCAATTTGCATCGCACGAATGTGGAGTCTTTGGCACATGTTAGATACTTTAAAGTGATGCAACACAACCAGGAATAAAATCTAATTAAGACGTTGCGCTGAAAGTGAAATATTCCAGATACACGTCCTGAAATATTAATGCAACACGAGTAACGATGCAATGGAAAACTGAGGTCGTCTTTTACTCGGGCAAAAATATAAAATGTTAACCTGTAAGAGGAGAGAATTTCAAAGTAACCATCATGGAAGATGAAAGTACCTGCATCCGATATGGTAAGCCACTATGGCATTAAAGACGTCATATCACTTTGAACTTTGTTTGTGTGGGTTGGGTTTACCTTGTTGCATCTCTATCTTTTCCCGAGAGATTCAACTAGTCCTTCAGATACAATTTTCATACTCGCTTTGATATAATACCAAGAAATAGGAAAAGAGGTTATAGAAAATAAAATCAACTTATATAAATACAAAACATGAGAAAACCAAGGATTTTTATGTATGAAATTTTTTTTTTATTCAAACTATACCGGTTCATTTGCGGATGCCAAAGGTACTGAGGACATAGTGTTTGGTGGCTTACCTAATGTGGGTTCGAGCCAGAGCCTGGACTGCAGTTTTTTTATATTCCCCCAGTTTCAACTGGATGCCAACCCTGTGATTTTCGTGTGGTAAATGTCACTTTAATCTCAAGCCACTGTACCACCAACAATATTATATGTATTTCTTGTTGGCGATCGCACTGTTTTCATTTAAAATAAGAGTATGTATTAATAACCCACGTGGATCTAGCCGCCGCTTCCCATCAGTAGTTTAAGGACAGGACCTTGCATTGGTAAGTTGCTGTTTTGACGTGATTGCCCAGGAACTTCGGTCCACTTGTCTGATAGAGACTTATGAAACCTCTGTTCCTGGCTGTCTCTTACATACAGTAGAGGAAATTCCCATAAAAACACTGTAACTTTCCATACCTAAATCATTGCACCGACTGCAAACTTGGTAGCACTTTTAATTTTTGGTTCCAAAATGATCAGTCAAAACAATATGAAAGCAACCATTATTTTGTTAACGTTTTTAGGGTTCCGAAATTTGGACAGATGATGTATTATTGTGTTCCCTATAACAACAAATACTAAAAACTAAATAAAATAAAATATTTATGGGGGCTCCCATACAACAAACGTAATTTTTTGCTCATTTTTGCTATGTTTGTCCGTCCATCACCAGGTTGTCTCTTTTCTTCTTTAGAAATTTCTTGAAGTCTGGAATTTACAAATATATCTGTCCCTGTTAGTTCTTCTTTTTGCTGATTTGCGACTTTTCCTTCACTCACACAAACAGCTTTACCTACATGTAAATTCCAGAAATTCTTTTAGAAGAAAAGAGGCTACCTATGTATGCTTTTAAAGCTAAGTTTTCTTCTATTCGTGTTCGAATTCGAATTCGAATAGAAAAAAAAATAGAAAAAAAAAAAACAAATGTCAAACCACAATCAACAAGTCGGTATTAGATTCTCTCATAAAATAATATAAAATCAGGATTAATTGTTTTCAAACGCAAGTTCTTCTTCATTTTATTGTCTTAGAGGTGATTTGAGTGATTTCTAGAAATAGTAAAAAAAAAACCCTATGCTGAGAAAAAAAAATTACTGAAATTTCACAGTGAAATATTTGAGCAGGATTGGCAAAAGACATTTAGGTGACAGTTTGTTTAGGAAAGATCGCGCCAAAACTGTTCTCGTTGGGTGAGTGAGAAACAGCTTTACCTACATATAAAATCCAGAAATTCTTTTAGGAGAAAAGAGCCAACCTATGTATGCTTTTAAAGCTCAGTTTTCGTCTATTCGTGTTCGAATTCGAATTCGAATAGAAAACAAAATAAGAAAAAAACGAATGTCAAATAAAGAACAAGAAGTCGGTATTAGATTTTCTTACCGACCAAATTTTAAAATCTTAAAAATTAATATACATAAATAATAATAACTTCTTATTAAAAAAAATTCTATATAATTGCTTCTTGCTTCTTCTTCTTCTGCTACTAATACTGAATCACTGAATTAATTATGAATTATTAAAACTACTGTTAATCCTAAAATATTAAATTAATCTTACAAAAGAAGTACTGGGAGGTCTCGATCCGATTTTAAGAAGTTATTATTCATTTATACATACTTATTTATTTTTGAGACGTTAAAAATTAATTGCAAATTTAATACTGACTTCTTGTTCTTTGTTTGACATTCGTTTTCTTTTCTATTTTGTTTTCCATTCGAATTCGAATTCGAACACGAATAAAAGAAAACTGAGATTTAAAAGCATACATAGGTTGGCTTTTTTCTTCTTTGCGGATTTCTGGAATTCTTGAATTTACATGCATAGCTGTCTCTGTTTCTTCTTCTTTTTGCTGATTTGCCAGTTTTCTTTAACTCACACAAACAAGATCGTTTTTGGCGCGATCTTTCCTAACCAAACTATCAGTTCGTTGTCTTCTGCAAATCATAATCGCCTGTTACAATGAGAAATTTAAGCAAGTGTTTATTGAATAAAATAAATATTTAAGGAGGCTCCCAATCAACCAACGTGATTTTTTGCCGTTTTTATGGATAATGGTACGGAACCCTTCGTGCGCGAGTCCGACTCGCACTTGCCCGTATTATTTTATCATCTTGGAACATTATTCGTCTTTGTTTGTGAAAAAAAAAATCTTAAAAGTGAAATTTAAATCTCATCATGTCGTGTAGAAAAATTTTAAGTGCTGAAGAAAAGTCAAAAAGAAAAGTCCAAAAAAACTGCATACATAGATTGTGGCTTTTCTGATCGTGAAATTGCTAGAAAAATAGGGAGATCCAATACAGTTATTCATTACTTTTTAAGGTTAGGTGAAAGTTATGGAAAAATTGTCAACCACGCGCAAAATAAAAAGCTCCGAAGTTTCGACTCATTCTCACTTCTGTTTGAAGACGTTTGTCACGCCAATATGACTGAAATCCATCTGGACCATCCAAATTGAATTTGTTTTCATCGCCAAACACAACTTTTCTCCACTCTTCGGTCCAGCTTATGTGACTTTGCATCTAATAGCCTATTCACAGCAAACCATAAACGAGCACTTACTCGTTTTCCACAAAACGACTACCCAAAACGACTCGTTTTCCCAAACATTTTCCATACCCAACTCGTTTTGCAAAACCACTCGTTTTTGCCAAAACGACTTGAAAACGAGTTGCAATTTCAAGATGAACTACACAAACAGGTCTTTTTGTGATGTTATTGTGAATATACACTAAAAAAAAAAACAGCTGACGGCCTGCTGTCAAAAATTCAATATTTCTTCGACTTGAAGAAATTCCTGCCTGGCAGCGGTAAGTAGGTAATATTTTTTAGAAATATTTTTATATCACTGTTTTTTTTATTATAATTAGGTACCAACAAAAATGGAAGGACCATTTGTTTTTGAAGTATTCCTTATAAAGGGTGTTGTTGATTCCAAAGATGCCCCATTGAACGTCTCCAATGAAATGCTACAAGAGAAAAAAGTTGTACTAATTGGCAGATTCTACCTATTAACCGCATGAATATGCCACCTAGCACCTCAAGGAGTACAAATACCACCAATTTGTGGCCAAGGAAGGATAGGAATTACCTGAAGGCGTGGGGAGAAGTGCGAAGAAGACAAAGCAACGTTTTGAAATCATTTTATATGTAGAAATAAATAAACAATTTTATATTAACACTCTCTTTTTATCGGAGTCCTTATCGGTGTCATAATCCTCTACAATTTTAGGCTCGTCGGTCTCCATTTCTTTCTTCATCTTTTGACTTCCTATCCTTTTTCGACGGACGAGCAACTTCATTGGGTAGCCAATGAACTGATAGTGCTTGTTAACGATTTCCTTGATCTTGCCTCCTCCAAATATTAGGCCTGGTTCTCCTTGAAATACAAACCAATCTTTGTACCACGTACCAAAGGCTCAGATTTTAGTTTAATTTAATTTTAATTTTTTTCATTTTCAATTTCAAACAATTGATATGTCAAACAAAAACGAGTAAATGTCCGGTGTGAATGCTCTACTCGTTTTGGTAAACGAATAGCAAAAACGAGTGCGGCGTGAATAGGCTATAAAGGTGGTTTTTTTTTTTTTTTGTAAACAAGGTTGGAGTTGGCTTTTAAAATTTGTCTAACGCGTCGGGTTGAAACAGGCAAGTCAAGTTTGGCCTAAATTTGTGAAGCAAACAGCAAACGCGATATCATTCGAACTTGACGTGTTGTGAGCTTTTTATTTTCTTTTCTATCCCCAAGCCCGAAGAAAGTCTTAAGAAGTTTGGTGTTGAATTTCTTTCCAGTTTTTTAAACCAGAGAACCACCAGCGCAAGTAGTAACTGTTTGGAAATCAGTTCGTTCATTCAAACGACAGCCCTGTGTGTTACATTTCAAATTTTATAACATATAATAAGGTTCAATAAATTATTATTGACTGACTTGCAAATGTAAATTCATACCTAGGCGCCAGTTGAAGAAATGCATGAAAGTAAAACAAGATTTGGAAAAAAAATTTAATGGCGACTGTGAATTCATGCATGTTTACCAAAACCATTAGCCCTTTGTTCCAAATGAATATTTCTTATCAGAAAATCTTCGATAGAAAACTTTAAACTTCCCGCAAACCAAATTACGGGAGTTTTTTTTTTTTAACGATACTACGACCGAAATGCATTACCAAATCAGAACCAGACTACTTTTCTGTAGTACATTTTACAGCACTCATCTTTGTAGTTCTACAGTAGCAGCGCTCTGCAACGTGGAGAACGCATGTGACAGATGGAATATGGGCGTGAAAGAAGTACTTTTGAAGTAAAAATCTCAGTACAATAGTACGCCATAATAGAAGTAGTGATGTTCATACTTCAGATGTACTTCCATTGAAATATGTACTTCTCCAGAAGTGCCAATATCAGTACTTTTATTGGCAGGGAAGCAAACTACTTTTTTTAAAGTTTTGCTGGGTTAGAAAGAGATAGTGCCTTGTATTATCATACTAAAACTGAACTTTTTCCCATGCGCCTATCCTTTTTCAGTGGAAACACAGTGCTTCTCTCACGTACATATTCCACTGGTTATTTCCGAACTTCAATACCTACGTTTGCAGGTTTGAGTATAGAGTAATACTCTACTTGTATGAATACAAATTAAAATTTCGGTTGTCATTAATGAGAGTGGAAATCGTCAGTTCGATAGAACTCTACAAACGATCGATAAGGAAATGTAGACGCAATTTTTTCAGGGAAGGAAAAGGATTTAAAACGTTTATTCGATAGGTTCAAATAACAGAACTGCATATTTCCTTGTTCAATAATGGAAAACACAACAAATATGTATGTTGCGGGTTGAAATCGAATGCTTTTGACAGAAATAAATTTCGTTCGATTGTTTTTCATAATGACGTCTACTACACTACTACCCTTTCATCAAACTGTCTAAATAAGGGATTTAAATTAAACATTTGCTTCTACTACTTTAATTTTTCAATTCTGCAAATATCTCACCTTTGTGCCATTCAGTATAGCTACCTAGTTTTTTTTTCAAGTTTCTATAGAAAAACTTTCTCCTAAACAACAATTACCACCCGAAATCCAAAGAACCCTCTTAGAAAACACTTAGACATGAAATAGACATCTTTCAATCGACTTATTCTGAATACTCATTCAACTTATCTGACTCACCCTAATGTCTTTCGTTTCCCTTTCCTTGGAACAAAACAAAAATTATTTTCTTTTGAATAATACATAAACACCTTCCCCCATTTCCATTTCTGACAGTACAAAACTATGTGTATCTGGTCAGGGCGTAGTAGTCTCCTACCTGGCAGTCTCCCATTTAAATTGATTGTTACTTTGACAGTAGTTTTTCATTTGGATAAAAGTTTTCTCACTGAGAAAAGTGCATTTAGTAAATGGGAACAGAAATTGGTCATGACTCGTATTGAATCCACAAGAGTCCAACCCAATATAAATTTCTTGACCAACCTCCAAAATGACAAATGGACTGACAGCTGTCTGTTGGAATCAGCAATAGGTACACAGGTGTGCCCGTCCTGTCCCGTGTTCTGTTCCGTATAGGGAAATGCTAAAAACAAAACCAAAAAAAAAAAACAAAATACCTGAATCGAATTTTGTAAATAAACAAAGTTTTTGTTGTTGTTGTTGTTGGTGCTGTTTAAAAATAAAATAAATGGTCTTTTTTTGTTTTTGTTCATATTATGGTATTGACACTGATTTGTTGTTTTGTTTTCCGGTCTCTTTTTTTTGTGAATAACGGAAAATTAGGTGATATATCAAAATTAAGATAAAATCCATTATAATTTGGGTTTCATGGATTTTTTTGTTGTATTTTTTGAAATAAACAAAGCCTCTTTGAAGTTTTTTATTTACACAGTTCATTTTTTACTCACTTCTCTGACGTTTTGTTCTCTTTGAAATTCTTTGATTATGTTGAAATGTCAAAAAAAGATATAGTATCAGAGTCTATTAATTTCTGACATTGTGCAGAATTTTCGAGGTTTTTTTTTTTTTTGTTGGAGCATTGAAATAAATTTTATTTTTGCAAGCAGGATGTCTGGCTATAATATAAAGGAATGTTTACATTACAATATAAAGTGAAACCATTAAAAAATAAGAAAGTTATGATTGAGTCTGTGGTGATTTACTGCTAGGCAACTGACGACTTATTTCTACAAGCATATCTCATTAAAAACATCCTTACCTACGTGAATCGAATAATTAGCAAAAACAGTTTGAATCCAGCTGGTCTTGGGACCATGTAAAAACCTTTGACGAAAAGTTAAGTGGAGAGCGAGACCAGAGGTACATATTCATAGAAATGCAACCGCTATGAAACTAGTTTTAGATTGGTCACATACAATCATATGCTTGCGATTTCGGAAATGGCTTAGATTTGAGATTCTCTTTGTCATTTTATTTTAAAGCCTTTAATAATGATCTGATAAACTTTTGCACAGTCAGACTGAATGGCCAGGGACATAAACTTCGCAAATATGCTTGTGTCTTTTATGGAAATATTTTTTGAGTGCCATTATTCTGTGGGAACGTGGCCATTTCATGTACCCACATAATAATGATCTTGTCATTTTTAAGTGAGTGATTTATTTTTCACATGCAGACTTCCTCTTGGAAATATTTGGTCTTATCAAAATGCATGCTATTTTCGCATTCTAGTTTATCATTATAAATGACCAAAAATAACGCTGCATAGTTTTACCTAATGTGGTTCCAAAACCTCCTTCCTTTAAAATATTTATTTGTCATCGTTCATCGTGACCGGCACGTTGTTTTTTGATGATCCGCAGCCAGAGCCGTGAGCTGGAACTAAACTTAACTAAACTCCTGGACGACATTTGGCGAAAAATTGCTTAATCTACTACTACTTCCCTTTTAATTCCTTATGCATTAGCAATATTTCTTCTGATAGGGCACGTTTCAACCTACCCCAATAGGTCTGATCAATAAAGACAAATACCTTTGCTCCCGAACAGCTTCAAACCAAACCTGCTTAACTTCTGAAGTCTTCGAATATCATTCTGCCAGTGCTGACAACTAATTGCGATTATCTGTCCTGAACTGGTTCACATTCTTCAGTCATGGAGAGTAGTCAAGTAAATCTATTACCATTTTTAAAACCATCTAGTACACCATCCAGATATTTCAAGGAGGATAAAAGCTTCCTTTCATCGATGGTTCAATGGTAACGGGGTGGGGAAGTGTTAACTGCCAAATCATTATACTTCGGGGAACTGTATGGCCGACGAACTGCTGATAGACCCATTTCATCTGTACACAGTTGTATGGGTATTCCCATCATTATACATGTAAAATGCTACTGAGCTTACAAATCTTAGATGTAGACATGTCTAGCCAACAAAACAGATTTCTGCCAAAGTTGGATCTGAAACGCTCTAAAATATCTCACTCTATAGACAGACAGAACTTTTGCTCCTTTTCAGCTCACTGACTTGGCATGCTCGCAACTCTAATTGCGCGTATCCATAACCTTAAACCTCACATACGAAGGTCCCACGAAACTCAATCTCCACATTTTTCTTATCCACAGCTGCATCCAATATCACTCAGCAATTTACTGATTCCTCATGCATACATGCATTCCACTCCTGATGCCAGGACATCATAGCACAAAAAAGAAAATAAGAAAACAAAGAACCGACAGAAGAGAAGAAAAAAATCAAGAAAATAACATCAACCTTCGTCCGTAAAGTGCGATAGCGAGCGCAGTCTACGTCCGTAAACTATACTGATCGAAATTTGACGAAACAGAGCAATTCGCTATTTCGGGCCTGAGATACGAATTGCTTGTTCTCGCACAATTACGGACGATCCCGTCCGCGCTCAGCATTAACCCTTAATAAAAGATTCAACGAAACACTGATATGAAGGTTATATGTAGGGTGAACAATAAATGTCACTGGAAGTTCTACCAGCAAAACTTTATGGTCTTAGATTTTTGATATTTGAAGAAATTTAAAAAGCGAATAGTAAAGAAAAAAAATTTGGTCCTTCGAGCCGGATTCCCCGTGTGGGAAAATAAGATGCTGGGTTTTGTAGGTGTCCCCTAAGCATTTCGATTGGATATGGTTTGTAACCAGTACCCCGGAATAACTATGAGACATATTCGATCTACCTAATGAGTCGTAATATTTTTAATCAATCGAACCGAGTTGATTTTCTTTAAAAATCATTTTTTCGGGAAGCACATTTCTGAATGATGAAAATTTGTTCAATACTTTTTTGATAAAATCTAGCGCTGTGAATAATATTGTTAATAAAGTTGCGAAGTGCGTAATGAAAAGTGTTTGTGGCAATTATACTGTCAACTACAATAATTTGATTCCCAATCTGTTCTTTATGCTTGTCATGCCAATAAATACGCAATTATTTTAAATCGTATCTCAGCTTACCAAAACTAATTGACAATTCCTTTAATACATTTTTTTGCCAACAAGGACAGATTCAAATCAGTTCTGAGCTCAAAAGTTTCCCACAGATCCGTGGATTAACATCGCATTTATTTTATTAAATAAATCAGCTTTTAGTATTGTTGTATTGTATTGATTAAATGAAACGCAATATCAAAATGCAATATGTCAATGAATCAAATTAAGGTGGTTTGGTTTGTAGTGTATGAAGGTGCCCTGCCCAGCCCACTTTGTGTTCAAATATTTATTAAAATTTCATTTAATATATGACGCATTGAATGTATTTGTTCTGTTTCTGTTTGTCAAGCGCTCATCAGAGCCACTTTAATCTATAGCATATGAAATGATTAATCACACAAAACCCAAGCCCTTATCAAAAAGACAACCGCCCGGCCCGGCCCGGCCTTCTCCATCCCCAAAAGCACACTCAATTATCTGATAACTATCAGTGTAAACAGGCACAGTTATTATTAAAAACAAGGACACAATACACTACACACAAACAAAAAAACTTACCTGCAATACAAGCATGGATAACGAAAATTGCCACAAAAATCAACATCTTGTTAAAGTTTCCGCCTTTGGTTCCAGCTGCGTAGAAAGTATAGGAGGGAACTACAGTCGAACTTCGATAACTCGAACCATCAATTTCCAAAAAAATAGTTCGAGTTATCAAGACTTCGAGTTATCAAGTAAAACACACACACTTATCGAAATTGACGCCAAATAATATCTTCGAGTTATCGAGACATTCGAGTTATCGAAGTTCGACTTATCGAGGTTCGACTGTATCTATAAGTTAAGTAGTATCCCAGGAGAATAATAATATGTAGAATAAAATATGGTTTCTCCGGATCCGGATACAAAATGAAGTTGATTGAATATATAAACGAAGAGAGAAGCAGTAGAAGAAGGAGCAGAAAAATCAGTCTTGATGGTGTATATTCTTTGGTAATTGATCCCCGAAGTCCTCGAAGTGTGTCACGAAGCTACATCTATCCTACATGAGTATTTTATGTTTAACGAGTTCGCGTCTATAGTTTGTTCTTATTGTTGTTTTTGTTTCAGCCGAATTTATTGGTCAATAATTGAAGCGTGCGTATTTGGTTTGAATATTTAAATTGTTTCATCATTGTCATCATTGTCACTGTGACGATGGTGTTGGTCGGGGTGGATGAATAGTCGATTGCATTCGACATGATATTATTTATAGAACCTCCTTTTCATTGCTTTTGATTATATTTGTTATCCTTTTGTTATCCTTGAAGCCTTTGGCTTTGACTGTTAAAAGTCAATTGAATTCACTGAAATGATAAAGTAGTAAAATATTTATAGACTGTATTTTGTATAATATATACTTTTACTTATACATATTTTGTTTAAGGTAATATTAAAGTAATTGCCAGATAAATGGAGACTCATTAAATACTTGTGAAAAAAGCTTCAACACCATCAATTCACTTGGCTGTACACAGCAAAGGACGAAACAACGCAACGCAACGGAACGCCCCAACCGTCTGTTAAGATTAATTGCTCGCAGCAAAGTTGACCTACTTAATTTTTGAACGTACTTAATTGGAGATTTATATATTGCTGCTTCTGGCTCATGCTCCTGAGACCTGAGTCCATGGAATTCATCACTTCATTTACCATGTTTATGTACCTTCAAGCCCCCCCCCCCTTTTTCTGTGACATTCTGAAAAAGTGCAAAACCATGCTGCATGTCAACGTTGGCTTTTTAATTGATAATTGAATATTACCATAACCTCGTATAATATTGCATTGGGATTGGGAAAATATTGAATTTTATTGAATTAAAATTAATTCCATTGCATAATTATTGAAAATATCGTCGCTATATAAAAATATAAAAGATGGATAGTATCACCTCGTAAGGCTAAGTGATATCTTTTAAATAAACAGGGTGTGTCATAATGTCAGTGAAAACTATATTTTAATAATATTTTTCTTTAAACATGCCCATGAAAGATCGACTAAGAAAACATCCTTTATATCCCCAATACTTACTTACTTACTTAAGGTGGCGCAGACAGTCCATTGTGGACCACGGCCTCAACCAACAATCCTCGCCAGCTAAGCCTGTCCCTAGCCAGTGGCCTCCAGTTGCGCACACCAAGTTGGTTGAGGTCGTTTACCACTTGATCGCGCCACCTTAGATGGGGTCTTCTAGAACTGCGTCGGCAATCCGGGTTGGAATCCCCAATACAAAGTCATCAATTAATTTTACCAATCTTTTTCCCTTAAGGATATACTTCTGATTTTAACTATTTTACTTCACTATGACAGTGTTGTTGGAGATAAACATTACAGGCAACGACTTTTTTACTGACACTTTAGTGTTTAGTACGATCCAAGATTCATTTAAAACGCCATTTTCATTTTTCCACCTGCACTTCTATTTCTCAATTTGACATTGTTTCAAACAGTGTCAACGCAACCAAAGTATTTATAGAAACCAGAGACATCTATGTGTGTATTGTGTTTGTTTTAGTTTGATCATAATAATTGGTAGATGGCTCTAGTTTCTATGCATACTTTATGTAGGGTCCGTCAATTAGGGCGATGTTGAAATGGACACCCTCTTTGATACTAAAGTCTTATCATTTATACGTGATTTTCAATCATGGTGTTTTCGTGTCGCGTTGGTAGCTAAATAATAAACAACAGATTTGACAGATGTCACCTGAACAACATCGCCAAAATTTACACACGCCAATTGAAAAACCCTCATTATGGCTAATAAAATGCCGTTTATATAGTTTCTCTTATTCGACGCCTCGATTGTTCACAGTTTCTATGGCAATACACGGTACCTACATCTCATTCTATTGTATGACACTCTTTTTGCAAATGGCGCTAAATATGAAAACGAAACAGTAATTTCGCGTTCTTAAGGAGTAAAGGGATTTATGTCATGTTGATAATTTGTTTACTTCTCTAATTTCAAAGTAGAATTGACATTTGCAGCCATTTGTAAGAATTATAGCATCTTTCGGAAAGCTGATGCCAATTGTAGTAGAAGTATTCATGCGATGACGTTACCATTCTTCGTCTTCTCGTAGAATTTGAAAATTTTTGACCCAGATAACATGAACGTCCCTATTCAAATCAAACGGCAGCCGAAAGATACAAAGAAGAATCAGAGTTCTGAAATTAATTTCTAGCATACTCGTATGTGAGCAGAACTAAATTGGCACACTTTCCATTAAAGGAATTGCCTATACTTTAAGTGTTGGCGTTAATGATTTGTTTGTCAAAGATTTTCAACATATATTTTGACAGTTCGCTAACGACGACGGAAACTACGTTTTTAACGACGACGGAAACTACGTTTTGAAAAGTTTTCCCAGGATTGCAACGTTTCTGAGTATTCAAATAAAAATTTCCCCATGAATTATGAATTTGATTTCAGCGTAAGACATACTCATAGCCTACGTCAAAACACATAATTTGCAATACATTTAAGATTCATAAATTAGTAATTTTTGATTTAAACCCTTCAAAATCAAACACACCTTTTAGTTAGACTAATAAGCTAGTCGATAAGACAGTGTACTGTGTGGTCAGCGTTTTGGATTTCAACTGTCAAAAGATAGAATATCGAAATGTGCTTCATATACTAGTGGTAGGTTTCGTTAACTTTTTAAGTTTTTTTTTTTTTTTAATATAAATATGGGAACATACTACCTATACCTTTTGAGACAATAAGCTCGTTGCTAAGGCAGTGACATGTTCTTATAGTGGGCTTACATTTTACTAAACGTCAAACGAACGCTTTAACGAAATGTGAGCTTTTTCAGTTAATATGAACTTCTAAAAACGCAAAGTTGAAACTTATTCAACAGACTGCAATTAAAATATTCGTACTTGGTGAACTACCATATCGACAGCTTATTTTAATGTTTCCTCATTAAAACTAAATTAAAAATAAAACTTAAATGAACTAAAACTGTTTTTTTTTTTTGCTGCCCTTAGACATGAACATGTAATTTTTCTTGCAGAAAACTGAACTTCGGTTATTTAACTACGAAACAAAATTTTATAACAAATGTTTAAAAAAGTTTTTGTGTTCTGTGGCACAGAGAAAAAGGACCTTAAAATATGTTGGTTTTCGAAAACTAAAACGCTCAGAAAAAAACTAACTTGTTTCAAAATATTATTTCATTTCGTTATTTCCTACATTTTTCAACAACGGCAGTTATTAAAAGTACTGTTTTTTGCCCATTAAAAACAAAACATGATAAAAATAAACAACATTGTTCCCCTTATGACTGCAATGGCCATTTGGGACTTCATACTTGTATATCAGAACTCTTCTCCATCATGAAAGTTATATGATATATTTATATACCTTTTTCAAGAGTCATGGACGTTAGATTCAATATCCGCCAGTCATTTCTGTGACATTGATGTCGTCAAAAATGACGGGCATTTTGTTCCTTACTCACACGACACAAAAATGAAACGTCAGTTTTATCAACCACACTTTATGTACCTATAGGTAGGTGATATTTTTTTTAATGTCCTTTTATTTGCAAGGATATGTGTTGTGTTCTATTTGTACGATAGTTTTGAACGCAGAGAATTTGTTGTGTTAAATATCAACTATGTACGTGTTTTTTTTTTTCAAACATGAATTTTGAATGAAGTTGAGGTTGACATTTTGTAAAAACTGTTTTTGACACACCCTTTTATTTATGCAATTTGTTTTAATAGTCATGTTTCATGAATAAAGCCTCATTCGTTTTAGAGGTCATGTTCTTAAGAAAATTCAAGGAAAAATCATATTTCCTGTTTTTAAGGACAATTTAGAATTCAAACGATCACTTTATCCACCCTCAATCCCAACCCATAGACCCGCCGCAACTCTAATCCAAAACAATTAATGAATAATTCTTCGTGGGTTTCTTTTTTTTCGTATACCTTTACATAGCTAAGTTGGTTTGCAAATCTATTGTTGTTTTATTTTAATCAGGACGTCTCTTGCTGTGAAAATAAAAATAAAATTGCGAAACGTGTAACCTTGTTTCAGAATGGTTATCCTTGAAACAATGCTACTGCTACGACTGCGACACGAGGGCGACACAACACCACATTGCCGACACCCAAGAACACCACCACCAACGACTTTTAATAAAATGCAAACAGTAATTTGCAGACAAGGCAAGTTTTATTTTAACTATTTGCGGAGCTCTTGTACAAAATGCTTACAAATAAAACAAAACAACAAAATTGATAACCACGGGTTTATAATAAATTCTTTACAAATGGAGTTGGTGGTTTTAATAAGGTCTTCTTATACGCGTTATGTTATGTAGTCAAGGATGAAGAACAACATTTCTAATTTGGGGAAATACAACTGCAAAATCTCCCACCCATACTGTAATTGTGTGATTTTGCGTTTTATCAATTAGTCTCTTGTTATTAACTTTTGAAATAGTGCCTTTTGAGTGGGACTCTCCAATCCTGAAATGGATTTAAAATCTGTATTCTCTATTTTCATATGAATTGTTGCAACTGACATAATCAAGAATACTGTTTGATTCTCTTCTTATTTATGGATATGTAGGAATGCTATTCTTATGGCGATTGTAATCCAAAAGTTGGGAATAATCACGAACTGCTGCGAATAAAGGAAAAGTAGAATATACTTGACAAATTCAAAGGATGAAACTAACTTGTGCGAAAGGATGCACTGATATGGTGATTTCACACTCGTAAAGAGGAATGGGTATGGCATGGAATGAGTTCCATGCAAACAAAGTTCGGGACGTGCAGGTGCAGGAACCAAATAATACATCTTTAGACAACATTTTATGTTTAGAATGACACCTACGAAAGAACTTTTTACTTGTGTAGTCGTATAACAGTACTATGTCCTCGTATACCCCAATTTCCTCATATGAGTCACCTAAGTTTTAGAATCACTAATGATAAATAGAAGCGGTTTCGTTAAAAGCTAACAATGATTTGACGAAGATTTCTCCAAGGCCAGGAAAATTTTTCTGGGAAGTCATTATCTATTTAGCAAGATAAATTTATAAACCAGAGATAGGTGTTCCACATAGATCAAATCTTGAGTCTCAAAGAAACTTAAATCAGGTTTTACAAAATGTTTCATACCACAGCGGCACAGAGGATAGCCGGTGGAAACCTAAACTTTGCACTGGTAATGACAAAAGAGTACCATCTGCTCCTGGAACAGAAGACATCATTGAGTTCTTAAAGCATAAAACTCCAGTTAGATAGATAACTATCGATGGACAACTCTATCAAGATCGGATTTTAATACGCTGCCATTACAGTTCCACATCCATAGAATTAGATGAATCAGGAAACGAATATGAAAATCTAAGCGAACTGTCGTGATCATCAATCTCAGACAAAAATGAAAAAAAAAGATTATTAGAGAAAATACAGAGCCTTGGGGCACACCAGCAATTATTTTGTGAAAACCGCCCAAAGCAATTCTAACTCCACGGTCCGAAAATTTCTACAAGAAAGCTTGATGTTATTAAATCATTTTGAAATATCAAACTTCCGTACACTTCCGTACATTATGTGTAACGTGTTCATTTGATAGAACGGATGGGAACATTTCGTTTGGTTCTGACACTAACTTCCGTTTGCTTTCTTTCATTGTGGTTTTGAAATGACAGTTCTAATCGTATTCTCTTATGTATTTTTTGACGATACGTTCGCAAGAAGAACTCCTAAAAAGATATTTTATTTTATTAGGAAAGTCCAACCATGACATGAGGAGTTGGAGGGTGGGTGACAACGGCGACTAAGCAGATGATACCTTCTTCCTAAGAAGTATACTATAGGTGGGCTACGCCAATCGCGCGTCCAAGCATACAAATACAAAATGATCTCAAACTCCTCCGTTAACTTACGATAGTTAAGGGGCTTAAAGGTGAAAAAAATAAAACCTTTCAAAATCTAAAGTAATAGTAATATCTAGTTAGTTTGGGAAAAGGCATTGTATATATAAACTATAGTACTATCACTTGAGGTGCGCCATCTATCGACGAAAAACTAAGCTCTAGAATACCATGGGAAGCAACAACAACAATAAAAATGGTGGAAGTTGTTGTTGTTGCTACCCATGGTATTCTAGAGCTTAGTTTTTCGTCGATAGATGGCGCACCTCAAGTGGGAATACTATAGTTTATATATGCAATGGAAAAGGGATGCTCTTGTGACAGAATTTTCTCGTCGGTAAGACAGTGAAGTGTCTTTACCGACAAAAGAGAAAAAAAGCGACTTTCACTTAATGGAAAGTGTATATTTGAACCAAAAACAAAACTAAGTTCCTACTTGGGTTTCATAAAGTTTTAAGTTTTTCATTTGCAACAGGATATTACTTCAATCCAAGCCCAATCAGTTTTGTATAGGGTGTTTTTTTTTTAGACGTGTGGTTTTCAAGAAGAAATAAAACGCATATAATTTAATGCTATGGCAAAGAATTTAGCTTTATTATAAAGATAAGGGTTTGCCATCATGTTTAAAAAATGATTTCGGGCAAGTGGCCGCCGCGCCTGCCTCGAATAAATTCCTGGGCGATTATGTCGACCGAATATTGGACGCAGCTCGCGATGCGTGGCGTGAACCGCACCATTATTTTAGTAATAAATTTGCACGATTTGCAAACGTTGTAAGTCTATTTATTATGAAATGGCAAACCAAACTCAGCATACATCAAGTGACAGATGTCAAAAAGACGTATTTGCCGCATTGAAAACCACACGTCAAAAAAAAAACACCCTATATTTAGTGATGGAAGCTACCAAATTACAAGCATAACTACATTTCTGTATCAAAATATGAAATCTTATATATATAAAAATGAATTGGTGTCTGTTTGTACGCGCATGGGGATTTTTTTGTTGGGTTTGTATTAAACCATAGGTAAACGAATAGCGGAGCCGAATTTTTCAAATTTTGAACGGTATTTTTTAAAAATCGTTAAAACACAAAATTGCGGAACAAATATCGACAGATTATGAATTTGTTCTTTGTACAAGCATAACTTGGCTAAATATTATCCGATTTGCATGAGGATTTTTTTGTTGGATTTGTTTTCAACCAGGTAAACACACAACGGAGCCGGTTTTTTTTTTTTTTTTTTTTATTTTTTTTTTTTTTCACTTGCAAAAACAAACGAGTTTCTTCTCCACCTGTGCAAGTGACCCGTTCGCCAGAGCTGCTCTACTCGGAAATGCCTCGCTATTATATTTGGAATGCGCCGTACAAAAAAATGTCAACGTCGAAAACAAGGGCAAGCTGTTGCCGGATATGCGGATGTGTATCTATGCTGTTCATCCAAAAAATGACGACTGCTTCTATCTGCGATTGCTTTTGGTCAATGTGCCTGGTCAAACTTCGTACGAGAACCTGCGGACTGTTGATGGTGTGCTGTGTGCCACATTTAGAGAAGCCTGTCAGCGGATGAATTTGTTTGCCAACGACAATCATTGGGACGCAACACTTTCTCACAAAACGTTTCTCCTTTCGTTGATTTTTACCTCAATTCGGTCAAGATCCGACATAGCGCTTGCGATTGCCTCTTCTCGAATAGCGGCCACGTTATTGGAAGGTGGTTGCACAGCACATTCAGCTTTAAAATTGCCACTGAATCTGCAGTTGAATGACGAACCAACATGCAATGTTTCAAGAAATTCTGCTATAGCACAAGTGTTGAAAACTTTCAAAATTATCATCTGGGATGAATGCTCTTGATCGAACAATGAAAGATCTACGGAACAATATGAGACGCTTTGGAGGAGCAATGATATTGCTAGCCGGTGATTTCCGTCAAATTTTACCAGTAATCCCGCGATCAACGCTTGCAGATGAACTCAACGCTTGCCTAAAATTATCGTATTTCTGGCGATACGTAAGGAAGCTGCAGTTGACGACGAACATGCGAGTAGCGTTGCAGAACGATCCATCAGCCGATGATTTTGCAAAAAAACAATTGGCAATTGAAAACGATTGGCTCTGTGAACCCGCGATATTAGTTGCGAAAAATAAGGACGTCGATGATTTGAATTTCATCATTCAAAATAAAATCGCAGCTCCACTGCATTCGCTGAAATAGGTGGATCGCATAACAAATGATGACGAAGCAACAAACTATCCAATTGAATTTTTGAATTCGTTGGATGTTCCCGGTCTACCACCACACAATTTGCAACTCAAAGTCGGCTCTGTCATCATAATGCTGCGCAATCTGACCCAACCAAAACTATGCAATCGAACTAAGTTGACAGTGAAGAAACTCATGAACAACGCCATCCAAGCGACAATAATCAAAGGCAAGTTCAAAGGCGAAGAAGTTCTCATTCCAAGAATTCCTTTGATACCAACCGACTTGCCATTCGAGTTTAAGCGGATTCAGTTTCCCGTTCGACCCGCATTCGCCATGGCAATTAACAAATCGCAAGGCCAATCGTTGCAAGTGTATGTTTTCTTAATCTTGAATTCCCTTGCTTTTCACATGGACAACTGTACGTGGCGTGTTCGCGTGTCGGAAAGCAATCTGCATTGTTTGTTTATGCACCGGACAAAAAAAACAAACAACGTTGTTTATCACAAAGCATTGCAGTGACCTAATCATTTCTGTTTAAATAAAAGTAATTTTAATCAATTTAATATCAATTGTTTAATTCTTTCTTAAGAGAGGCTCGACTTTCGAAAGGGACATTAAGTCAATTTAAGGCGGAACGAAGTTCGCCGGGTCAGCTAGTTATGAATAAAATTCAAGTCTTGAATTCCCAGCGAATAGTTATTTATTATACCCTTTTCCATAGAATGGGTATATTGTATTTGGTGTGGAGTTTGTAACATAGAGAAATAATACCGTTAGGTATAGAAAAGTATATATGTATATTCTGACTCAGAATCAAAAGCCTAGTCCATTTAGCCATGTCCGTCCGTCCGTCCGTCCGTATGTACACTCTCTAGAGGTCGCAATTTTTGAGCTAGAAAGCTGAAATTTGGTATACATAATCTTTGGTTCAAGAGTAAGGCTTACTTCTTAAACCGGTAACGAACGCCATTTTTGTTGAACAACCTCAATTTGGTAAAATTAAATTATGTTTTTTATACAGTTACGATAAAAGCATAATGCTAAAATTTTGCACAAGTTTTAGGTAAACCTTCTTCTGATCAAATAAAAATATTTTAGTTTGGGCGTGGCTGACGCTCATTTTTCATACAAAACCACCAATATTGTTTTTATAAAATAACAATTGTTATATTAAAGCATAAAAAACATTAAATTGTGTGGGTAAAACCTGCACATAAACATCTTATGTGTGAATTAAAGAAAATTATTTTGGGTGTGGCTGGCGCCCTCTTTTTACTAGAAACTATACAAAAATTGTTTTTGTAAATAAACGGTATATATAGTGATTCCGCAAGCGAAAATTTTGCATCTCTTAGTAAAAACTAAATCATTTGTGTATGAAAAGAAATTTTTGAATTTTTGGCGTGGCTTACGCCCACTTTTCATGAAAGAACGAAAAACGCGTAGTTTAAAAATTTTAGGTACTACCAATACTCAATTTAAACCTTTTTCCCTTCCCTTCGTTTTATGAAAAATATATCTCTACATTTTCTTTTGTAAATTTTTTCAATACGCCCACTTTTAAAGGCGTGATTTTGATAAAATACCTTTGTTCAGGTAAGATTGTTTAAAAACTACTCGATTCAGCTGTAGTTTTACACATATGCCTAAATACTGATCAAAGCTCAGTTAGTGCTTCAAATTTTTAAGACACGCCCACTTTTAAGGGGCGTTTTCGTCAAAAGCTATACAATGCATTATTATTTTTATTTTTTTTTAACTATCGGTCGCAGTTTTGAAGTAAAAAGATAACACTTAGATTTATATTCCTTCGTTACGTTGCAGAGTGTGGTCCGAGAATTATTAAAAACACCGATAATCGCTATTTCTATTCAAAATTTAATTTTTAAAAATTTAAGTTTTGCTTGTTTTGTCTGCGGGAGGCGAACGCATACACATACAAAAATATAGGGAAAAGGGTATCCAACAGTTCGTTGCAAAAGAACTGTAGCTCTCGCTTATGTTTTTGGTATTGCTTTTTATTTTAAATCTTGACCGTGTTGGAAGATGAAATTAAATCTGATAACCGCGAGGGAAAAGTATCCTTCTCTGTTGTTCGAATGACCTTTCGGTAAGCACCACCACCGTGTAGTTTTGTACTTATTTCAAAGGTTGAAACTTCAATTTCATCGAGAAATGACTCCTGGTCTTAGTTACATTATATCTTCTGACTGACTGACGCTCGCAGTGTGAAATAGAATTTCTACGGAATTTTTATTGCCATCAGCATTTAAGGAAAGATTTTTTTTTTAATATTCAACAAAAAATAAATTCAGTTAACCGTTAAATTATGAAAAAAAAAATCTAATTCCAATTCTAGCTTGATAATTGTGTGACAAGCTCAAAATGATATATTTTGCCACATACACAAGTTATGATGTCGTGTGTTTCCAAGTCAACGAAGTGTGCTTAGCCCTGGAAAAACTTTTTATCAAATAAAAATCTGAGGATACGTCCCAGAGATCGTATAATACAGCATCCGGTTCATGTGACATGTATCTTTAACGTGTTTTTGTTTATTTTATTTTATTCAGTTGACATGATTCTGTTATTCTTGAATGCCTTTTGCTGAATAAACACTGAAAGAACATAAACGTCTAATGTCGTAAACTTGATGGGAAATCTTTTCTCAACACTCTTACTCGAGGGTTCATCAAAAATGTGGAGGAAATCATATACAAAAAGAAAGTTTCCATCACTCCAATGCCAAGTTATGAAATGTGTCGTGCCCACAAGCTACAAGTTTCTTTAAAACATACAACAACAACAACAAAAATCATTTTTCTATTCAAAGACACCACAATAGTAAATATTTGAACATTATTTCTGTGATGTACGCGTAAGTATTTTTGATATCATTTTATCTGCAATCAATCTAAATTAAACTCATAATAATGTTTCTAAGGACTAAATTTGGTTTCGAACAGAAATGTAAACATTTTAAATTAATATGTGAAAGGAGGGGGGTAGGGGCGGAAATTCTGTTTACAGCCTCAAGCAAGGAATGTCTTAGATTTTCTTTGATGTTAAAAAAAAAGTTTGAAAAGAAAATTTAACTACACTGTCGCACGTACATGCTCTTTTGGGCCTGGAAGAGGCAGAACACATACAAAATAAAAACATAAACACACAATCCTTAGCCCTGAGTTAAAGCACTGCTAAAGGTGAAAATGATTTTGGAAAGGTTAATTTTCTTTGAGGCTAATAAGTTGACGTCTTTTTTCATGAAAAAAGGATCTTCCCAAGAGTGGGTGTTTGGAGTAAAAAGTTGAAATAAACACGTTTACTATATTATTTCAAGGAAATTCGAGAAAACATGCCAAATAAGTGAGACTCGAAATACTTTATTCAACTGTCATTGTGACATTTTGCATATCAGTTCCCTTCAAGCAACCGAGTCCGTTTTGCATCCGCCAACGGGGTCAAAAACGGAAAACTACATTCCATGGTATATAGTACTCTTAATAAGCGGAACGTTATGTGCGCTAGGTGCGCCATCTATGGACGAAGTTCACAAACACTTGATTGGAGAGTTAGGAATGGTGTTTGTCTAGATTGACATGGGAAGCAAAAACAACAATAGAAAACTTAATGTACAGTAGATAATACAACTAGCGCCGCCATTGACGAAGTTCACAAACAGAAAAACATGTTCCATGAAATTACTATAAAAATATATAACATACAATGGCTAAAGTCAATTGCGATGACACAGTCAGCGATCGGCAACGAAAGAGGACACACGGAGACCGGATTACTTAAATCTAAAAATAAACAGAAGCCAATTATTTACAACCCCATAAAAAGGGACCCAAGAAGAACTACCTGCCAGCTACCTGGAAGGTAATTCCGAGAAGAAAAATCCAGAAGATTAGAAGGTGATTATTATCGAGGGATAATCCTCGTGAACATAAACCCTTACATTTTCCAAGAAGGCAGGTCAATATGGGCGAACCCCTAACGATTGACACTGCCGTTGTCGCAATAAAGGAACTATTGCGCCGAATGCTGAAAGACCTAGGACCGGATTTTGCACCAAAGATTAATGCAATCTTTGCTGCAATCACAACTGAGGTCAGAGAGGAAGCCACGGACAAGGAAACCACCAAGGATATTGAAGAACCAACAACATCAACATCAAACCAAGAGCAACCTATGGAGGAAGAAGCCGAAGAAACCAACGAAGAGCAAGTCAGAAGAGGTCCCCTCGTCTGTCTCACCGGAGATGAAGGTGATGCAGATGAAGACATCAATTCTGACTGGCAGGAAGTCAAAAGAAGGTCAAGGGTTGACAAGAATACGTCCAGCTCTGATGAAGAACCCCGTAATGGATCAAAACGGCAGAAAAAACCATCAAAGAAAACTACACAAAAGAAACTGAAGGAAGACAAATTACCTACCGTACAGCCAACCAGCCAGCCGCAACCCACAGAAAACCAGCCAAAGGACCAACCTGCCCAGGGGGTTCAAGTGCACCAGCAGCCAGCTCCGCCACTCCAACAACCAACCCCACAACCACATAAGCAGTCAAAATCAACCCCACAAACCGACACAAAGAAGGAAAAAATGCCGCCAATCATCGTCTTCTCCAGCAACACTGCCGAAATAGGAAGACACGCTAAAGGAAAGAGTATCAAGTTCACCTTCAAGAACTTGAATACAATTAAAACAGTGATCAACACAGAGACAAAAGAAGGCTTCACAGCAATTAGAGATTTCCTGAAGACAAGGAAAATAGAGCACCACACATTCACAGCGAGGGAGGAAAGGAAAAACCTGCTCGTCTTGAAAGGCATCCACCACTCCTACACCGCCATTGAAATCCTGGACGAGCTACAAATTGAAGGAATCCCAGCCATCAAGGTTTCCCTCTTCCGGTCAAGGAGAAACAAATCCAAGGCTTTCAACCAATTTGTAGTTGAGGTCAGCAAGAACTGTGACGTCGCTGAAATCTACACAAAAAAACTCATCCTGAACCAGGTCGTCCACTGGGAGAAGTATGAGAGCCACGAAAGACCTCAATGCTGGAACTGCCAAAAAACAGGCCACGTATCGATTAACTGTGGAAAGAAGTACGTTTGCGTGAAATGCAATGAAGACCACAACCCTGGCGAGTGCAAACGCAAGGAAAAAGGAGATGGCGTGTACTGTGCCAACTGTAAGGAATTCGGACATCCAGCCAACTACATGGGATGCAAAGTGCTTGTTGCCCAAAGGGAACAATTAAAGAAAGTCGAGACGCAGAAAAAGGCTCAGCAGGAACAACGAGCAAAAGCAGCGTGCATCCTAACGCAGAACAAGGCAAGTTTTGCAACCGCAGCCAGGACAGGATATACAAAACCAGCCCAAGCCCAGAAAAAAACACCACAACAAACAAAAACAGTCCAGGATAAGTCAATGGGAGCCCCCAGAGTAAACCTGAATGAGGAAGCCAAGGTGCACTTCGGAGTCGACCTGGAATCAGCATTCACTAAAGCACGCAGTGCCATGCCAGCAAACTACTCATCATTGAGTAAGGAGAAGCAGTCCGTGGCCTTGGCCACCTTTATATTCAGCCTATGCAGCGCGTAATGCGCATCAACAAACTTCGCATAGTGGCGTATAACGTTAATTCGTTATACAGCCTGGAAAGAAGAACATGTTTTAACCTGTTTTTAAAGAAAAATCGCCCGGACATGGCACTCATCAGCGAAACTAATGTGACAAAAAGGAACCAGATAGACTACAAAGGATACAACACCTTCCGGACAGACAAGGATCAAGGCAAACGAGGTACTGCGCTCTTTGTAAGGAAGAACATCAAGGCCTCCCAAGTCAAAATCCCGAGCCTTAAATCGTTTGAAGCAACAGCGGTTGTTGTGGAGGTCGAAAACAACATGACGCTGCTTGTTATCAGCATTTACAACAAATGCAAGGCCAACGGAAGCGATATGGAACACGATTTGCTAACCCTCAGCAGGATAACCGAGCAACATACATACGGACTCATTGGAGGTGATTTTAATGCCCGACACCCTCTATGGTACGACACAACAGAAAATAGCGCTGGAGTTACGTTGGTCAACTGGCTCGAAGAAAATTTTGAACACCACTCCTTCCACATCGTCTCTCAACCGAAGCCAACATACCCAAAGACGCCATCCTGGCTGGACTTCTTCCTTGTGTCGGCAAACTTTATCAACATCCTGCCTGAGCTACGGAACTACACCTGCAGAACCCTAACAGGAGACTCAGACCACGAACCAGTCGAGCTCACAATTACACTGAACCAACCGATATCAGTAATGGTTAGAGAAGAGTCAGAGGGTTTTATCAACTACAAACGTCTTGATGTTGAACGTTTTCAAAGGAAGATTGAGGAGACAATGGTCATGCCGGCTGCCAACAAAAATCTCACAAACAACGAAATTGATGTGGCCATTGAAGAAATTGAACTGTCTATAAACAACGCCCTAGACGAACAAAAGAGGCCAAGAACTTCGAGAGACAAATACCAACATCTGCCAGAAGGCATTGTTCGTCTATATGACCACAGACAACGGTTGAGAAAAAGGCTTCAAAGGATCCAACAGAGGGAATGGAACACTACCAACAACAGCTACCAAGCAGTTAGAAGTGAACTGGAGTGCACACAAATCATGCTAAGGAATGCAATTCAACATTTTAACAACGACCAATTCCAGAAAAGGCTACAAAGCATCAAACCAGGACCTGACGCATTCAAAAACATCAACCGAATTATTGGCAAGAGGCCACAGATGCCAGAAAAAATCACCACAAGACACGGGGATGTCAACACAACCCAGGATAAAGTTGAAGCATTTGCCGAATATTTTGAAGAAAATTTCGTGCCAAACCCACCCAACGACCCTGAATTTGTCGAAGAAGTGGAATCAACAATTGAGGAACTTCAAAGGATGGACACTCAGACAACTACTTTCAGTAATAGTAACCCTGCCAGTGATCCCGAGGGTTCTGAAATTTTCTCCAACCCTGAAGAAGTGGCTGAAATAATCCACAACGGACGTCCAAAAAAATCATCCGGACCTGACAAAATATCCAGCTACATCATAAAGAAGCTTCCCCAAGTCGTGATGATATATTTAACAATAATATTTAACAACTGCATCAACAACAGCTATTTCCCGGAAAAATGGAAGAAAGCAAAGATAGTAGCTATTCCGAAGAAAGGAGACAGAGGTTCGGTGTCAGGATATCGGCCAATATCACTGCTAAACAGCACCAGCAAAATCCTCGAAGGACTCATTTTACGAAGACTTAAGTCATACAGCGACGGCAACAACATCATCCCAAATATGCAATTCGGATTCCGGCCCAAACATTCGACTCTGCATCCTCTTCTAAGGTTCCAAAAGGACGTGGTCAGCACTCTCAACAACTATCAGGTGGTAGTTGGATGCTTTCTTGATATCGAGAAAGCATTTGACAGTATATGGATCAACGGTCTGATCCATAAACTTTCTCTACTCAATTTTCCAGCAACATTAATAAAAATAATCTATAGTTTTCTTTCTTCCAGGTCCTTCTTCGTCCAAATTGAAAACAGCCAGTCAACAACCAAAGCCATCAGAGCAGGAGTAGCGCAAGGATCCAAGCTAGGACCATACCTCTATAGTATATTCACTTCTGATCAGCCACAGCCCGAGAACGCGATGAATCTACTGTATGCAGATGACTCACTCACATACGCCAAATCGATGTCAGCAATTATCGCAGCCAGAAGAGTTGAAGAACACGTGAGAAGACTGTGGGACTACTACGTGAAATGGGGCATCAAAGTTAATTCTGCAAAGTCGGAGTTAGCTTGCTTCAGAAGACCCGTGCGACGCCAAAATACACGTTCAGCCACTACTTGCCGCAGTATCATAGTGAATCTACCAGACGGAACCCAATTGACACCCAAGCCAATTGTGAAGTACTTGGGAATCAACTTTGAGGAGAGGTTACGCTTCAACCCACACGTATCAGCACTCCTCAAAAAAGCCAATTACGCCTTTCATCGCATTTATCCGCTAATGCGAAAAAGAAATGGCCTTAATCAAAAGACGAAGTTGCTTCTATATAAGCAACTAATAAGGCCCATAGTTACATACGGTTTCCCGGTTTGGTTCACAACATCAAAGACAAGTATGAAGAAAATCGGAGTATTTGAGCGAAAGATGTTAAGGATTTGCACGAATCTTCACTTCGATCAACGACGGAAGAAGTACCCAAGCAACAAACGACTCTACGAGGCAGCAGCGATAACACCGTTGGACAAATACATGACGGAATCGGCTAAAAGGTTGGCGTCAAATTTAGTCAACCATCCGAATCCTCTAGTGAGCACAATCAACAGTGAAGAACGGCATCCTGAACCACGATACCTGGACATAACTGCGCTAATGGACGAAGGAATTATCACAATCAACGACGACGAGGCTATCCAGTTTTACGAGGAAGCAGCGTCAACTTACCACCGTGGCTAGTAGCCAATTCATCAACACATCAAGGACAACCGGTTTTGAACAACCCGAGATGGATACCCCCACTTGACTATTAATATAAGTATAATTAATGACAATTTGTTTTAAAAATGTATTATAAAATTATCAATGTATATAGTTAGGCCCCTAATGTGCCAACAAATATTTTTTAAGTATCATAAGTAAAATAGAATAAGAATCAATTGTAAATATTATATTGTTCAATAAATATCGTTAAATCGTTAAATCGTCAATTGCGATGAATCGGGACACGTAGAATGGTTTTGTGTCTGCCCTATGTTCAAGTTTAAGCGCTGTTGTACTCGTACTTGCAGCCGGACAACATATATATTGAGAGAACACTCACTAAAAGCATTGTATATATAAACTATAGTATTCCCACTTGAGGTGCGCCATCTATCGACGTAAAACTAAACTCTAGAATACCATGGGAAGCAACAACAACAACTTCCACCATTTTTATTGTTGTTGTTGCTTCGCATGGTATTCTAGAGCTTAGTTTTTCGTCGATAGATGGCGCACCCCAAGTGGTAGTACTAAAGTTTATATATACAATTACAATGCTAAAAGGGAAGGCTCCAAATTCTGTGAAATTGAAATTGCGTGGTGTTGGCAGCAAAATATATGAGAGATGCTGTTTTTGGCCGAATTGGGGTTAAATGAAATAAGTAGGGATTGTTGGAGTTAAATCCAATCGCTTGCCAGAGCTGAAACGCAGTTCCAACAATGTTATCAAATATTCCTTAAGTTCAAAGGGTAGATTTCGGCGAAATGTGGCCACCATGTTGTTTTGGTGACATCCGTCAATTTTTTTTTGTTTATCTTCAGTTGTAGATGTCAAATCACCATGGCAAGGTAGACTTTATTATCAAAGTTTAAAATGATGTCGATATCTTCTCGTTGCCCAATTTTTAAATACTTCGTATATTCCAGACATGGTTTCATAAAATGAACCTTTTGAAAAATTGCTCCTATAAATTATAAATCAAGCTATTTCATATTTTTGAAAAGGACTTAACTTTATGAATAAGAATCCTTGTACTGCTACATTAAAGGACTATTCACATGCAAGCAACCAACGAATGAACGAATTAATGAGATTTTTCATACTTCTTAACAATATTTTGCATTAAAAAATAAAAACTATTTCAAAATGATAGAAGCTCATTAAATCTAATGTTAAGATGCTAAAATTTTCATTTTCATTTAAGAAAAAAGAAATTTTAATGAAAACAAGTTGTTCGTCGCTGATTTCAATATGATCTGTTAAAGGACTATTCACATGAGAGCGACCAACGAATGTACGAATTGACGAACAAATTAGATTTTAAGCATTTATTAAGCTAATTTCTTGGCTAAAACTTTACCGCTCGATAGAGATTGAATTTTAAAATAAGTTAGTTTAATTAAAATATGCGATTTCAATTGTTTAAATAAGTCAAATTGTGTAAAATAAATTGTTCGCCGCGAGCTACAAAGTGATTGCTACGAACTGTCAAACTCTATTCGCGTTCCACATATTATCCACAACGCAACGAAAAAATTATTCGTGCGCGACTAACCTCAAAATCTCACTGTTCAATTGTGATATACGGACATGACGTTCGTTGTTCGCAACGAATAAAATAAATTGCATGTGAATGAAACGTCAAAATGGACGAATGTTCGTTCATTCGTTGGTCGTTGGTCGCTCTCATGTGAATAGTCCTTAAGAAATGTCAAACCCTATTCGCGTTCCACATACCATCCACATCTCAACGAATAAATAATTCATGCTTGACTAACCTCAAAATGTCATTGTTCAATTGTGATAAACGGACATGACGTTCGATGTGCGACGAATAAAATAAATTACATGTGAATGAAACGTCAAAATTGACGAGTGTTTGGTCATTCGTTGGTCGTTGGTCGCGTTCATGTGAATAGTCAGGGTGTTAAGGGTTAAGTTAAGGGTGTTTTTTTAGACGTGTAGCTTTCAATCTGGTCTTTTCAGAAATTGGTATTTTTGAGAGCTTTCACTTGATTTATGCTGAGTTTGGTTTGTTATTTCATAATGAATAGACTTACTCCTGAACAACGTTTGCAAATCGTTCAAAATTATTGCCACTTGCCCGAAATCATTTAACCCTTTCGCACCTGTTGGGCTACATATGTCCCACTCAATGTTCAAACAACCCTAAAATTTGAAATACACTACTGATTTGGGTGAAATGTGTCCCAGTTCGTAGTTCAACCATTTTTAACGGTTTTTTCATATAAGAATTGCAGCTGAGAGTATATAAAACAATCTAGTCACCTTTGTAAAATTGCGGTGCTTGGCGGTTGTTCTAATTTTTTTGCAAAATAAACTAAAATAGAGCATTTATAAGTGTTTTACCAGCATACAAAGTTATAAAAAAGTTATTTGGTGATTTTGTGCAGTGATATAAAATAACGTAAGTGAAGATTTGTTCGATATTACATGTTTTTTTATCATTATTCAAGTCTGGGTTATATGTGTCCCAATAGGGCTTTCAGGTGGGACACATGTATCCCACTAGGCATTTTGCTGTTCATTTTCTAATTCAAGTGATTTTTTAATTATCAATAGCAGTTAACAAAATGGCAAGGAGAAATGCGCCCAATGACGTAACTTTTTCCGATAACGAAGATAGGGACTTTAGTGACACTGAAAGCGATTATGAACCTTCAGAAAATGCATCTTTTTCAGAAGAGGAAAGTGACAGTTCATCAGGGAGCAGTGAAGACGCCGACATTCTTCCGAACACCAGTGCAAATGAAGGTGTTACATTATGGTCGAATCCAGAAGCTTCATTTGAGCCCCGATTGGAGGTAAGTCATAATCGAGATTCGTCCATAAACGACGTATTCAACCGCAACGATACAACATTGGGCATCTTCAAAAAAATGTTTCCGCAAAGTTTATTCAACTACATTGCGCAATGTACAAATGAACGCATTCAAATATATAATAGAAAATAAAAACCTTCAGCCAACAAAATAAAACCTACAGACGAAGGCGAGATAAAAATCGTTATAGGTTGCATGCTGATCATGTCATATAACCGAGTGCCTTCTACGAAGCATTATTGGTCGAAAAATGCATCTCTTTGTAACGAAGCTATCAAAAATGCAATAGCCCGCGATCGCTTCATGAATATAATTTCAAAAATGTATTTCGCTCCTCCTGAAAAGCCTGAAGGGGCAGGAAAAACATATTACATTGATGATGTTATAGAATGTCTGAAGAGTCGGTTTTTGAAATCTCGACAAGACAGCCCCTTCCAGAGCATTGACGAGTCAATGACTAAATTCAAAGGCCGCTCATCGCTCAAGCAGTACATGCCACTAAAGCCTACTAAACGTGGCATAAAAATGTGGTTGCGTTGCGATGCTCTTAGTGGATACACTTACGACTTCAATGTCTACAGTGGACGAGAAGAAAGAGTTCAAGAAGGTACTTTAGGGGAACGTGTTGTCAACACTTTGGCTGAAACGATCACAGAGAGAGATGTTACCCTTTGCTTTGATCGCTTCTTTACAAGTGTTCATTTGCTTGAGAACCTGAATCATGCTGCCCTGGGAACTGTAATGGCGAACCGCAAAAATTTGCCTAAAATCGATATGAAGTTAAAAAAGGGTGAATCAGTTTTCAAGGCTAGCAATACAGGTCTAATTTTTACAAAATGGCACGACACTAAGGAGGTATCGGTTTTGAGTAACTGCCATTCCTCCAAAATAGTCCAAGTGAACAAAAAACTAAAAAATGGAGAGCAAATAACCATCCCGTGCCCTGAACTTATAAAATTTTACAGAGAAGTAATGGGTGGAGTTGATAGAGCAGATCAACTAGCTGGGTTGTACGAGTTGGACCGAAAGTCTACCAAATGGTGGAAGAAAGTTTTTTATAGGCTTTTGATGATGAGTGTAGTGAATTCGCATATCATTCAGTCCAAGCTTACACGAGCAAAAACACCTCTTATAGGATTCCTTGTAGATCTAGCAGAAGATCTTATATCCGAAGGAAAATTATCTGCAAAGATTCATCGGTCAGCCAGATCAGGGTGTTTATCCAGAAAAAGAAAACAGATGTCTGCAGTACACCTTCCTGTAGAGGGAGCAACACGAAGACGTTGCACCAATTGCAGCGCAAATAAACGAGAGCGGCGTACTAAAACTATTTGCGAGGAATGTCAAATACCGTTATGTAAGGACTGCTTTGCTACTTATCATAAGTAAAAATTTTCAACAATTAATTTTTTATTTTGGACTCTACCTACATTCACATTAATTTTTCTTTATTTTTCTTACGCTATCTGTAAAAAATAAATTAATAAAAAATATTTATTCAGAAATGGTTGTTTTGAATCTGAGTTTGTAATTCCCTCTTGGGTCATATATATCCCACCCAAAAAACCTATTGGGATATATTTGTCCCAGCTTACCCAGCGCCCCCTGTGGACAATGTTTGAACTTTTATTTTAGAAATATTTTTAAAATAAATCATTTGATCGGCTCTGCCTGATTTTTTTAATAAAAGTTTAGTAATGGCTTTCCGGTTCGAAAGGGTTAAAACATAACATTAAATTATATGCGTTTTATTTCTTCCTAAAAATCATACGTCTAAAAAAACACTCTTTACAAGTCATTCACATGTATGGTGTTTGCCAATTCGATCTAAGAAAAAGCCAAAGCATTTCCCACCCGGAATCTGAGGCTTGCCCACATTTTTTTTTAAATTATTAGGTACTTTGCTTTAAATTTGAGTAATTTTTTCAGAAATGTAATATTTTTCAAACTGATAGTCATAGTCAGTCTTAAAGTATACAAAATATCAATTGTCTTTGGTTGGTTAAAGTGAAAAATCTGCTTCCTCAGAATTCCAGGAAAGATGTCCTTTAATACACCCTTCCACATAAAAAAACACACATTTTACAAGTGTACCTTCCTTTTCTATCCGTCTAAAACAGCTTCCTCGAAAGGTTTCACATCTTTTGTAACACAAAAAGGCTTTGGTTAACAAAAAGAAAAAAAAAAACAAAAAGACAAAATCTGCTGCGAGCATTTATTCTAAAATCTCATTCACTGCAAACATCAGCCAGCCTTTCAAATACACACTTTTCAACCCCAAAAAATTCCGCACCGGCCGGCGAGATAAGTAGTTTAAAGTAACTTGAAAATTTTAATTGAAACAAATTTTCAAGTTCAAAAGAGATTTGATACTTTTTTTTTGTGTTGCTTTTGTTACACAAATAGCTTAAAAGATTTAATTTACAAACTTCAAGGGTCCTCGGAGTCTTATAGTTAGTTGGTTGATTGTAAGGGTAGGTTCAAGGAAAAGTGCAAATTATTTTTGTCCTGACGTTAGTTTTCCCCGTATATTTCCTCGTTTGCAGAGTCCACTTTCTAGTTGATGAAGCGTTTCTGAAAAGTTTATGGTAACTCATCTTAACTTAAACTTTACTGTAAATTACTTCATCGTACTTATCAATTTACCGAAGAAACGAGCTTTTAATTGAAAATAAATTATGTTTAAAAATCTTTAAAATAATGTCAGATTATTTCCATGAACATTTTCTTTGGAAGTATGTAGTTAAGTTTGAACAAAATTCAAGTCGTTGAGTTTTTAAAATGTTGTAATTGTGCAATGAGGAAGAAAAACTGAAGTAAAAATGCCAGGCTGAATAAGTTGTTTGCAAAGAATTCCTCTTAACTACTTCAAATTATCGCGATTCTTTCTCTCACTTTGTGGCCCGACGCAAAGTATGCCTCAAGAAGCAATTAGACTATCATTGAAAAGTTTTTCACATAATTTTTTTTCTTCCTCGTGAATCTTAAAATGGACTTCTAACTGACTCATATAAAAAAAAATCTAGAAACTGCAAATTAAACGGATACAAATACAAAGGGACAAGCAAAATTAATTGCTGGACCACTTTTATTTTATCTTTACAATGAAATAGAGGGTAAAATTCCTCTTACTTATTACTTTTTTAAGAATAATTAACGTCCTTAGTCCTGAAGCGGGACAAAGCGCACAGTGGCTCTTGAGAATATCCCCTTAAAATGTGACATCATTCAAATGAATCGTTATTTTGACCTCTAGACTTCTTCGACATGCAAAGCAGAAAGCATTTATCTCAGCTAAATTGAGTTACCTCTCAAACGATAGAAATTATGCCAACTTCCAAATCTCGACTTTATTGTACACAATAAGCTCTTTCCCTTCTTTAATCTGACAGCACAACGCTGTATTACCGACACAAAGTAATTGTGTCAAAAGACTGTTTGCACATCTACAATCTGACAGCACCAGGATGCGTTACTGACAAATATATTGTGTCACACTAAAAAAAAATCAAAAAGTTAAAAAAACAGCGTCAAATACTGGGTTTTGTTTGACGTTTTAGAAATATGTGAATGTTTCAGGAAACTTTTCACAAAAAATCCCTAAACAAATTGTGAAAACCCACTGCAATGACACATTAATTCTTTTGTCGGTGAAAATCCCATGCCGAACACACGTCACTGTGTTATCGACGAGTTTATTATGGTTTAAAAGGTGTGTTTGTTTCCATACGTACGATGGCAATGGGAACAGCCTATTCAACTTCTAATAGTTATTGAAAATTTAAATTATATTATTTCAATAAAAGTGAACCTGATGTCATTTTCTGGAGATTTTGAAAGTCTTTAGATTAGGGAAAAATGCTTTTTTTTAATTTTCAAGAATTGCTCCACTCCACTGAAGCAGTTCTCGGTGCACTTTGTACCATTCGGAATTGACAGTTCTGCGTTCCTCTAATAACAATTGACATGTCAAATTATTTAAAAAAAAAACAGGCGACTCTTTCTTTTAAAAAGGCACTTGGCGCAAGCAAGCAACTTTAGTTGGTTTTGGCACGTCTTGAAAGACCCATACAATTGCATAGATCCATGATCACAATTTCTAAGATTGAAGTTTTGACGGGCATGACCACGATCATATTAAAAAAACCAGCTTCAACATGGTGGCTAAAGACAGTATCATTACCAAAAGTCGAAGCGAGTTGATGGGCAATCGTTTGTTGATTCTGCGTCAAAAATTATACGATACAAATGTCGAATTTGACATATGTATTTATTCTAGTGTTGCCATATCGTCTAGACTTATACTGCAACCCTCGTCAATTATCCAACATGGTGAAAAGTATTGTTTAGGCACGACTTATTTTTGCACTAAAAATAGGAGTGGCCACCTTTTAATCCCTAAATCTAATAATAATAAAATAATAAGACCGGCCATTTTTCTTTGGGAAAAACCGACTTGCGGAAAAAACCCAATTTATTGTTATTATTAGTGTCCCACCTTGTCTTAAACTTGTCATATTCAATTTAATCTACATTACCGACTAGGGAAAGCTTGCCCCAATTTGACATAAAGAGTATAAAAGATTTGTTGTCAAAATATTTCCCGCAAGTGGATATCAAAATTCGCGTGATTATATTATATCATCCTTAAATAATTTAGGGTATGATGCAAAGACATTTCGTTGATTTAATTTTATTGACAGCTCAGAGAATCAGTAATGTCTTAGGAAAAACCATCTCAAGTCCAGCTTAACAACAAAACTTTTAGTCTTCTTCTCATTTTTATAACCCTATGTACATACATAACAAATATATGGGCGTCATAATATTCCGAATATTCTTTTATTAGATTGTAAATGAAAGCGTAAAACAGAAATACAGGCAACTCAATTCCAAACTGAACTCGCACTGACTGAAATGTCAACACTTTATTTAATGTTTCCTCTGACTCAGCCATAAAACGCACCCAAGAAATTTCCCAAGGGTGTTGTTAAAATGCTAATTTGTTATTTTGTATGCGCATTTGCAGTAATAAGAGATGCTTTTCTTGCATGTAAAAGTCAGCTTGGGGGAAATTATGACTTTTATGTGACATTTGACGTTTCCTTCATTTTGCATTATAGCTGAATAAAATGTAATCTATGTACATATGTACATTGTGTCTGCCTTGTTTTTTAATTGAATAATATTGACTTGGAATTGGAATTTCGTATAATATGATGGTTGGAGTGATTTGGGAATTCTAAGCATGTCATAAACTTTTTTCAACGACGCATTTGCTCAAAAGGTTATTATTTCAATGCCATAAAGTATCAAGAAGAGAGGCCAATAATGTGACTTCGTTACCACAAGAGATCTGTCAAGAATGGACCTTGTTTTAAGATTGTGCTGCTTCTGTGGCTAATACCGTATGTGAAAACAAACTGATCTTTTGGCACCCTCAACTTGTCGATAAAACAGTGTAGTGTTCTCAGAGTACGGGATTCTTACCGACAAAAGAGAGAAAAAGCGAGGTGTATTTCTTATTTGAGTGGGATTTTCATTAAATGTCAAGAGATTTTTTTGGAAAAAGTACCTTCAAACACTCACATATTCATGAATCGTCAAACAAAACCTAGTTTTTGTTCAGTGTTAATGCTCCAACTAGGTTTCGTTAACTTTTTGAGTTTTTAGTCCAGTGTGAAAACCCTATTAATCTTCCATAATGTGTCAACAAAACACTGCGTTACCGACGAACCTTGTCCCAATAGCACTGTTTGTTTCAACAACCTTAGAGTACTGCATAGACTCGTTAAGTTTACTAAATTCTTTGCATTACTTTGTGAATCCAACCTTTTTTATTAATTTTATTGAAAGTATTTTTCTGCCAATCAAAATTTGCAGGCTATATCGAAAACAACAAAATTATGTGAACGCTTAATGCCGTTTGATGTTTATATTCCAATGAACCGGCAATCATCCCTAAAAGCTGATTGTTTTAAATTGAGTTTTTCCCTCTTTGTCCATTCAATTTATTTGCCAACACTTTGTTGGGCGCCTTTAAAGAAAGAAAATGATTGAAAGATTTGACACGGGTCAAGAATCCTTCACAGTAAAATATAAATTGTAGGATTAAATCCGATTACCCATGCTTCTTTGGAATTCTGAATAAAATAATATACTTCCTTTGAACAAAGACCGAAAATAAATGTCAACAGAAAAATTTAAAATAAATCCCAAGTTCTTAATAGGCTTTGGGTCAATTTAATAGGATGTTGATGTTTTGTGGCGTTTAGGGAACCCTACTTCAGGCAGCAAAAATAGATTATCCAAGTGTTGATTGTGTAACTTGACCAAATGATGTTATCAACACTTTAACTTTTATTTGTTGCTTAAAGCGAGGTTTTGATAATTTTACAACCTCAAAAAATAATTTTCAGTTTATTTAAAATCTTGCTAAAAGTCTTAAATAAATTCTCCGATAAAAAATATCATTTTATGGACGTATCAATCATTCCGATTGAACTGTTTTTCAAAGAGGAACATTCAATCAGGTTTTTGTAATTTAATGCCTGAATCAACGTCTACACCACACCGATTAGACGCAATAAACCGTTACTTTTAACGGTGTGTTGGCCATTCAAAATAATAGGCTAGTTAAGATGATTTCACTTAAAAAATATATTGATAAAGTTTTTCCGCAACGTCAAACGCCTTAGACCAAACTTTTTACGCTAAACTCTACAAAGTGAATATCATGCCGTACATTTTTTTTTTTTTTTAAACAATTAATGTCGGCTAATAGTCACAAGTTTGTTGGAAATATTGATTGATTGGAATTCATTTTTAAAGAGATATTTAAAAAAAAAAAAAAACATTTTTTGGGGAATAAAATATGATGCGACACCCCGGTTGATTGAAAACTACAAACAAACAAAAATGATTCTTTAATTTTCCCATACAATAGTTTTTATTCCCTTTTCGAGCCAGGACACTGTGGCGTGTACGTACTTTTTGTTTGTATAGGACTATCGAAGGCAATTATAATTATTTTTTGGTAAACTGCGGGTGAATTATATTTGGAAAGCAGGGTATTTCACCTCTTTTTTAGGGTTTCAAAACATAATAATATACGTTAATGTCACTTTGAATATTCTGGGAAATTGTAAACAAATTTTGAAATAAAAATCTCGCTGAATAAAAACTTCGTTGAGTCTTATGGTTGAAAAAATATTTCTTATAGTTGAACATACTTTGAAAAACTATAATTCAGTGTAAATTCCACAGCGAAAAAAAAAAGTTTTCTTCTTCTTCTTAACTGCAGAATTCCAGAAAAAATCTTTTGTCCTAATATGAAATTCGGTCACGGGGAATACTTACAAAATAAAAATTGGTATGCCTTATAAGGAATTTCTAAAAGGCAAGCTTTCTCGGTCGGAGTAAAAATGTAGATATTTCTCTCACGTGACTAATTTGGAATAATTTAAGTTAAACTTAACCCTATAAACTTCTACAATATTCTTTTTTTAATCCAAATTATGAAATCTTTTCAGACATCCATCGTCTAAAAATTCTGCCCATTCGTATTTATGTCTTGTTGCACCGTGTAATTAGCTCCAACCTTTTTACCCAATATTTATTTGATAGTCTCCCGGAGGGTTCTTTGATTTTCACTTTAGGTCCACAAATAACGGTACCGATTTTGATAAAATTTTGAACAAATAGATTCTTTTATAACTCCTTCAAACGTTTCGCTTAAACAGATTCTAATTTTGTTTATCAAATAAAATTATTTGTTTATTGAATGTTCAAGAGATTACTAAGCTCATCCCGTCCTCCTCCATAAAAAAACATCCTATTACAATCTTCCAATCCTTCGTTAAGTTGTTTAATTGTGGTAGCAAAACGGCGCATCCCAGCACTAATTGGATTCTTGTTAGGAGTTTTTCAGCTCAATTGAGAGCCGCCATTTCTACCTACCTACCTTCTTAAATGTTAAATGTCGATACGGGGTGGATTGAATTTTTCCATGAAAACTTAAGACTTTCTTGTGAAATTTAAAATACCTTTTCGAAAAGTTTTCCAAAGAAAGTTTTGGAACAAAAAAGCTGAGATTGGCGTTAGTTGGGTTCGTAAAGACAATTTTGCTGGCAGATAATTGTTCACCGTTTAATGCGAACGTTCGATAAGGAAGTAAAAGTACATATCTCCCAAACGATTTGTGGAAATTCACGTAGGTTCATTGGTGTATACAAGAAGCTTTTCTTATTTTCTAGTTGCAGTTATAGACATGCCAACGATAGAAAAAACGAAAAAAGTGTGTGAGACAATCCAGTCTGTCTGTCTGAATGAAAAAACTTTTTTTAGGTTTTTCGTTTTCTCAGTTCTTTAACTTTAAAAAAATCGCAAATAATTGTACAGTTTTTGATTTGAAAATTATCTTTGAAATATTTTTATTGACTTTAAAATATTGAATTCATTCGAAAGACCTTAAGACTCCGAAAAATGTAAAAGACTTTTAAAACCTTCAAATACAGTAAAAAAAGAATACATTCTTTTTATTTCAAGTCTTTTGACTGCTTTTAGTGATTGTATTATTAAGTCTTCAAAATTGAAAAGGAATTGATTTTTCAAGTTAAAAGACTGAAATAATAAATTGTATTGCATTCCCGAAGAATCAGTTGAATGATAGCGACTTTGTGGAATGCATTACAAAAATATTGCATTCTTTTACTCTGCGTCGGTACACCACGATACACACGAGTTTACCATGATATCTAGAAATAAAGTGCACGACTGAGTCGTAAGAACTTGCTCTAATGTGCTACAGTGGTCATGAGCTTGAAATTTTGATAAAAATAAATTTTTCAAAATTCTTAAAAAAAATTTGTTCTTGGACAAATTTTTATTTATGAGATTAAATTTATAAAAATCTGTGGAGCGGTTTTTGAGAAAAAAAAAAGTTTTTTTTTTGAAAACTTTTTAAAGAAATTAAAAAAACAAAAATTCAAAAACACCAATTCATATGTATTCAGAAAATACATGTAAATGTATTAATTTTAAATTTTTGTTTTTAAAGAATGCTTTTAAAAATACAAAAAAAAAATATTTTTTTTTAAATATTGGTATGCAGTATAAATTGAGCTACCTACACCTATATATGTGTGAAATTTTGAAAGTATCGGTTGAGCCGTTTTCGAGGTAGTCAAAAGCAAAAAAAAACGGTCCTATGGAAAGTACCGTTCTTAGACATTTTTTAAAACTTTTTTTTAAACCAAAATCGTTGGAGCCGTTTTCGTAACGTAACGGTTATATGGCAGGTACCGTTATTTTTTGAGCTAAACAAAAAATTTCAATTACCCTCTGTACAATACCTAAAACACTCTATATACCAAGTTTGAGCTGTAGCGTAGGTGTCTATACATACAGACAGACAGACAGAAATACAGACGGACAGAATTTTTAGACAATATTTTTTCGTCTTCGCTATCATCGTAATGTCATGTTCGATTGTTACCTATCTCAAAACTTTTTTTTCGACGAATGCATATAACTTGCCTTATAAAACCTACATATATAATCGCAAGTAAAAAATCTAGAGTGAAAAATCCTACTAAGGGAAATTCTAGACAAAGAATTCTAGATTTTCTTTTTTTTAATTTGTCTAGATGTCGGCCTTTCTAAATTTTGTCTTTCTGTATTTTTTAGATGTTGTCCTTGCTAGATTCTGTCACTCTAGATAACGTCGCGTCGTCATCCTGTTTTTTGCAGGTATGACGAATAGGCAATACATTCTTCAGGAAAAGTTTTTTATTGGTATCTATTGATTTAGATAATACTTATACAAAATTTGATGTAGAAGTCTTTTTTGGATCAAAAAGTATTGCGTTTCAAAAATTGCAATAAAAAAAGATTTGTGTATTTTTTTTTTTAATGCAAATAATTATTTTCAAAACGGTTTTGCAATTTTATTTTCCTGTTAAAAACTTCAAAATTCCGTAACTTCACATACTCAAAAAAAAAATTGAAACATATCTTTGAAAAGTTTTTTTTCTATATAAGTCTACCGTAATAGACACTTAGTAAAAACAAAACCTCTTGCTACAAAAATTCGTCATTTCAGTCCTGAATCGCCAAGTAAAGTACTTTTTGACACCCGTGCAGTACCCAAGCCTTACAACTGATGAATGGCAGATGCTAATTGTTGCGGGCCATAGAGTTCCAGAATTATGAGACTAGCATTAAAATTTTGTATGAATGAATGAAGCTTTGTACTCTTGATTATTATAAAACGAATATTGAAAGTGTTAAAAACGTTACAACCATACGCCACCGATTTTGTATCCTCTCTTTACGTGTTCAGAATGATTAAGTCTTTCTAAAACTATTAGAACGCTTACAAATACGCTTTCTTGGTGGAGGCTTAGAGGCTTAAAATAAGGCTACAACAATCAAATCTAGTGCATTTGAATTTTTCTTCACTAGGTCTATTCTCAGAAAAAAAGTGCTTTTAACCTACGCCAACTCAGCAATGATGCCTCTACAACCCTTCCCTGCAGACGATTTTTTGCGTTGACCATTTGTGACGGAAATATATTTTGGTTCCTTTTAACTTAAAAATTCAATTCAAGCTGAAACAATTTGGTGTTTTATTTGAAAATCTTTCAAAATTTTTGTGACCTAAAATCCGTGAGGAACCTTTATAAAATTCTTTTCTAAAAAAAAATTCAATCAAAATGAAGTGAAAATAATGGGTAAAATAAGACGAGGGAATAATAAACCTGCTCCTAATAAATCTTAATTAAGACCGTCGTCATTTAAAACAAAAATTCTTCATTACTCCCTATTCCATTCTCCCGGAAATGGGACAACCCATTTTTTATTCTACTCAACCAGATCCAATTTCTCGATTCATTAATTCAACTTATGGAAGATTCACCAAACTGAATGGAATAATCAACAGACAAAAAAAAAAAGGAAACCACAAAGAAATAATCATAAATTCCAAAATAATTTCTTGAAAAAATAAAAGTAAAATTACCTTTCGTGCAAGGCAAGTAAACACAAAAAGATCATACTCTACGGAATCTACGACACAAAAAGATTCTACAAAAGTCCACGCCAGCCTTTTTTTGTTGGGAATGGACGACTTTATTTTAACAAAGTCCAAAGTAGTATCCAGATTGTTTCAACCAATTCTTAAAATACCCCAGGGCTGCATGCCGTGGTGGATAAATAAATAAAATAAAAAATAAAATAAAAAAAAACAGAGAAGCGTCTATAAATGGGACACCGAGGACTTAATGCACACAAGTTTTCTGTTCAAAAACGAGAGAGATTTTTAGGAAAGATAAAGTTGTTCGAAAGCACATAGCAAACTATAATATTGGCACGCAACAAAGTCACCAAAGTCCTCTCCATCCTTCCTCATTCCACTTATCTACTGTGACTCTACTGTTATGTGTAGAAAATGCAATATCAAAATATAATTCTATCTTTGTATCTTTTATATGCAAAAAATATAAAAAACAAAAGAATCTCTGTAAGCACTTACATGAAGTGGAGAGGCTTCACTCTAGGTCGAGCTTCAGTATCATCGTTTCATCAATTATTTTTTTTCTGCTCGTAGTCCTTTATTTTTAAGGATAAGGACTTGTTGTATATGTTTTTTTTTTATTACAAGAATTATGATGATGATTTTTTTATGAAATGCTTTTATCGTTCATATTCATTTTATTCATTCTTCCGGAGTATTTAAGTTAAGTGGATTATTATTCATGAGAAGGAATTAATATTGATTTTGTTTTGTGTCGGCATTACAAAACGGGCCGGGCCAGAGGCAGAAACGGAACACTAAACTCAATAAGGAAACAATTTACACAAAATACGAGGAACACAAAAAAAACCCTCTTAGATCCAAAGCCAAGGAGGAGGTTCGAGCGGGGTGGACAATTATTTCGTGTTGACGTTGTCGTCATGCAGGTGAGAACTTTTATTTGAAAAATTTCCAAAAATACATCAACCTAAAACGCAATGTTCTCGAGTCGTGAGTTCGTGCCGAACAAAGCCGAAGAAGCCAACAACGACACACCAAAAAAAAAAACACAACACTGACGAGACGATTTCTTGGACCAAACGAAGAATACGACGACGACGACGCCGCGCCGACGGACGGTGGAGGTCGTAGCAATCTACGAAGAAATGTAATCCTAAAAATAAATCGACATCGACTATGTGTTCAATCAGGAAGTTTGGTTTTGGTTCTTTGGTTTTTTTTTTGCCCGAGTTTCTCAAAGAAAGGGAAACGGGAAGAACGAACGAATCCCCTTTTTTATTGTGTTTCACCCGTAAATAAACACTAGACGATAAATTTGATTGCTACCGCGCACATATGCAAGTTTCAGTAGATCTTTCGTGAGGTATTCCGAAGTAACATACACAACACGAATTTCCTGTTAATTTCGCTTCCAGAACTAATTTCCACAAAAACAAAAATTCAGGAATATAAGACAAACAAACATTTTAAGAACAACAAAACTCATTATTTCATTCACGGTTTCTGTATTTAGTTTGGTTCGAATCACCTGTTTCTAAAACACACTCAAAAAAGTAAACTTTGCCTTCGAATAATGGAAAAATACCGTTAAATGGACTCGCGTTGGGTGCCAGTTAGCACTACATAGCGCACACACACGTTACCGCCGATATGGCTGCCACAAAGATGACTGAAAAAATGTGTGTACTTTCCGGAACTCACTTGCGCTCAGTGCATTATCCTGCTAGCCTTTATACCTTACTATTCTGTACAGTGAATGGGAGATTACTATCACAGTACAGAGTTAGTTGCTCCCTGAGCTGTGAGAGTAAGAATCCAACAAAAAGCTCCAATATTATACGAAATGAAGTAAATATATATCAACAAAACGAAGCTTACATTTTCCTGTAAATGGGAAAATGGGAAAAGACTTTTCTGGCTCATTTGTATCTCCACGCATTGTTAGAAATGCAACAGACTCTCTCTCGCTGTGAATACAGATATAGATACACTTTTTCTCTTCGGGTTTTGTATCTTTTTTTTTTCGTTGCTTTGGTTTGGAAATGTGTCGTTTTTGGGTTTTACAAACAGCAGCAGCAACTTCTTACACGGATAAAGTTTGTCGTAATAAAAATGCATAAGATTTATAGCACTTGAATGGATTTATATAAAGGAATAAGAAATTATTGCAAGCAGACTTTTCATGGGTGGTTTCGCATTATTGGGGATTTGTGGCTTTGGGCCATTTGTCGCAGACCAACTATTTTTTTGTTTAGAAAAGTTAGGGGTTTATAGTTTTGGATAAGTTGTAAACATGAATTATACACTCTCTAAATAATCGCTTTCCTCTTGAACTGGCTAAAAAATTTAACTATGGTTGACTTTATTTGGGAAAAAAGTAAGCAGGGACAGAGCTTAAATTATTAATTGTGAATTACAACGCACTGTCGTATTTGTGTATGATATTGACAGCAAAATGGTGCTGTCAAAAATCAGTTCAGTTCAAGTGAACGAGACAGAGATATAGGTAAGACTGTATGTTCAAACTTCAAAACATATTTTAGAATTATAAAATATAAGCTTATTATAAATTAAATAAAATAAATTACATTTTCGGGCCTGTGACTTACACTCTCAACCATTCCTGTGTGTGCGTTGATATTCTGCAGAAATGGAAGGAACCTACAATTTACCGCCGAATACGAACCGCAAACAGAGAAGCACTTTCCATGAAATTAATTAATGTTGGAAGATTTGTCACTTCCTCGCAAGAGGCAGTAGGCAGTACCCCGGAAAAGAATATAGGTGGAGTCGTCAGGGATCGAACCCAGACCAGAACCTTCGGCGTGTCAGTCCAACACACTAACCACTACGTCATGGGGTACTACAAAAACATTGGCTTATTGTGTTGCAAAATCTGAAGACAAAACTGTGAGCACCCTTACTGCTGGAACACAATGGAGCCGGAGCCGGAGCCGGAACCGCAGCCGCAGCGACGGACGAGTTGGCCAACGTTTAATAAATACGTGCGTATTTTTGACATTCCATACAAAAAAAAAAGAAAAAAAAAGAGCAACGTGGTAATAAAATCCTTTTAGAAATTAATTAAAAATTTATAGAAAAGACTATACATGATGCGATATATGTTTTATCGGTGACACGCCTCAATATCCGCGGACAAAATATCCGGGTCAAAATGTTTGCGACAAAATATCCGCGGACAAAATATCCGCGAACAAAATATCACATGTATATGCATATATATGTATGTTTCTCAGTGGAGTACGTACGACTCTATTGTGGGCACTTCTTTCTAATTAGGTACGTACGGCATGCGATACGGTTGCGGCTGCGGTTCCGGCTGCGTTTTTCTATTGTGTTCCAGCAGTTAGAAAGAAAAACGACGAGTTAAAATTGGTCTGTGTTGATGTTGAATTTTAAAAATTCAACGTACTCAACACGGTTGTGGTCTGTGCAGAAGGAAACGCTCCACAACAATAAACAGGTGACCTAATGCCGGTACGCAATCCACTTCCACGAAAAGCGAAGGTAAAAACTAACAATAAACTTTTGTACCAAACCTTTAAGAAATTCCTGACTGCTATTCCCACCCCAGCAGCTTACTTCCACTTATCCAAAATTTCTACAAAAACCAAATGTGAGTTATAAAAATAAGAATTAAAATAACCTAAAATGTTTACTTGCGATTATATGTACTATAAAGCAAGTTATGCATTCGTAAAAAAAAAACAATCAAACATAACATGATAAGGAAGTCGTAGAAAGTGGGTCGGACAATTTTGTATAATATAGTTACCTACAGTCTAAACGGCTGGACCGACTTGCTTCAAACTTGGTAGAGAGTATTATTATGACGTCCTACAGAGTGATTTTTGAAATAAGCATTCTAGCTCTAAAACTAACGGTACCTGCAATACGCTTTTTTAATGAAAAACTCATTTTTCTCAAAGCGGCTCCTAAGATTTTGATAAAACTGTCTGAACGGTGGTTTCTGTGGCAGAAAAAGTTTATTTACGGTACCTCCCATAGGACCGGTTCTTATAAATCAGATTTTACGATTAACCTTTTGAGGGATTTTGATGAAATTTTTTATGTCGCATTGTCCGAATTTATAATCAGTCTCATTGTGCTTGCTACTGACTCCATGATAATACAGCCACCAATTACCGCACATACTTGCGTATATGCTCAACAACACTGGGTATTCAACCACATAAAATTCATATGAATCGGTTGACCTCTTCTTGAGAAAATCGTACTTAACTAACTTATATTCTGAGAAAAAAATACCACAAAATGTTCAAACAAATTTAAATAATATTGCATTCTGAAATCTAAAAATTTAATTTTTTACAGAATCAAAGTATATGGGGATCAATTTTGAAAACGAGAGCTTAATTATGTGTCAATGCTGAACCACTGTTTGGACGGCTGGTACGAAGTTATGGGATGAACCGTGTGCTGGGTTTTCAAAACTCACGCACACTGACAACTTCAGAAAAAAAAAAACTTAGCGAAATCAACATAGCATCATTTTCACTATTACATAGGTAAGTCTTTCGTTATTTACTTTTGATTTTGTTGTTTCATTACAAACTATTTAAAGCCAAAGCAATAGGTATGCTCTATAAATAATTATGTTTAATTAATAAAAAAAATGATTAGCTGGCGCCCAACGTGGGGACTTAAGTACACATACAAGGTAAACTATACGTTAGAAAAATATAACATCAATTTCATACATCTGTTGTTCTATTACATTAGTTTTAAGGTTCTCTTTTCCATCACAGTTCTAACTGGATGTTCATGTGTATCCTCTAAATATGTGTGTACTTTGAACAAGGAACATCACCTAAGCTTTTTTTCACACTAAACTCCAAAACACTAAAACATCTTGTCAACCGAAATACTTTTTTTCCGGAAATTGCTTCCAGGATATTTGGATGTCTTAATTTTAAAATGTCAATTTCATAAACCACTTTCCTTCTCATATCAAATTGTTTCCCTCATTTCAACCTCATTTGCACTTGTCTGTCTTTGATCTCAGTTATCACAAAAAAAAAATTATGAGATAAAATCAATACTCATCGCATCAGGCTGCTATTGATGGCTTTAATTTTAAAACAAAAGTCAAAAACAAAAAGGATATCCCAAAAAATAAAAATCCATCACACGCTTTAAATTGACCGTGTTGTACACTCGTTATAGTCCTTAAACCAAATATACAATAGCTTTCAATCTTTGGAAGTAAAACTTTTATAACTCAAATTCCTTGTGCAATAAATTATTCTTGTTAATCCATTTTGAGTTTCATTTATTAATCAGATCCAGCAACCATTCTGCTGTGTAAAATTTTGAATTTATGGGAAAGGGAATAGAGTTGAATTAAACCCTTTTTGTTGGACGTTTTGGAATTTTCAGGACGAAAAGAAAGGGGAAATGTATTTTTAATGACATAAAAAAGGGAATTTTCAGAGTGATCCAATTTCAGTGGAATCTTTTTTTTTTCTCATTTGACTTTGATTTTCGGTTGAAAAGAAGATTTCTAACTTTTAAGATTTAACTTATTAAAGATGGCTACATCGGATAGATAAAAGTACTTTAAAATTTCTTATTTTTTCATTGAACAGTGAGTTGATTTGTGTATTTGTTTAAGAGATTTTTAAGCCTATTAATCGATTTGAAATCATTTAAATCAAAATTAACAATTTTAGTAAGAAAACAAGAAAATTAATCAAAAGAAGACACATTGCAACATTTTTATTTTATTATTAATTTCATTCGCACTTCTAAAAAGAGCAATGGAAGAATTTTAAACAAAGAAAATTGTGGGCATTAAAGTCAAAGGTAAATATTTGTTCGTGTATCTTAAGATATTTTTATTCTACAGATTGCTTTTGTTTTCATTTTGTTATGCCTTCCTTGAAGATTATATAGTGTTGCTACCTAATCTTGGATATAAATATGCTCCTTCTGCTCCTTTTGTTTGCTCACATTTAACACACAAACCCATTCATTGTAATTACAAAAGCATTTTGTGAAATTATTTTGATTTTATTTGTATCTACGACTACCTTACTATATACTCGTACATGATGATGTGTATCTTTGTTTATGCGAAAGGAGTCGAGTTGCGAGGTTTTAATATGAGAAGATATTTTCAACAAAAACGCAACCATTTCTTAGGATTTGTAGACTTTAATTTTTAATACACAAAAGGTTACACGTTTTAAGAAGATTTTGGTTTATTTGAAATTAGAAATTCGCAGACATAATTTCAACCAGACTCCTTACCTTCAAACTAATTGTGAAATTTTGTAAATGAAAGGATATTTGAAGTCGACATGGGACGGGTATATCCTTCTAGGTAAGTATTAAATATGTAACGAGGGATTATATTAAGAAAATAATCAATTGATTCAACTCCATAATTTGTATCAGAGGGTAAAAAGACCGTCTCAAGGCTACAAAGCCCAAACGGATATCTACAAGGACAAAAATGGGAACGTTTCGCAGTCGATTCTGAGTATATGGAGGCACCATTTCTGATGGCTTTAAACCGGTGATTCTGAACACACGAAAATGACCCAAAAATACCAGCACCAATATACTCTAGGTATACTTATAGCACCATCTTTGGTGAAAAACTCTGTAGAAAATTGTCAATTTCATAGCCATTTACAAATTTAATGATGGTATGCCCCAAGGCTGCTTTTTGTCTCCTATTCTCTTTCATATCTTTATTACTTTACATTTACACCGTCGATGAATCAACGAAGTAGGCACACTTACAAGCACTGGCAACTGAGGCCACAGGCCCAAGACAACACAATGCAATAACACGACACAGACAGACATAACAGAAGAGAGAAGAACACACAACATATGCCAACAGCACGCAGTTATTAGTTTTTGACGGTCCTCCATCTGACTACTAAACACAAGCAACGATTCTTGATTTTACTGAACTATTGGGACACCGTCGATGAATCAACGAAGTAGGCACACTTACAAGCACTGGCAACTGAGGCCACAGGCCCAAGACAACACAATGCAATAACACGACACAGACAGACATAACAGAAGAGAGAAGAACACACAACATATGCCAACAGCACGCAGTTATTAGTTTTTGACGGTCCTCCATCTGACTACTAAACACAAGCAACGATTCTTGATTTTACTGAACTATTGGTTCGATACTTTATCAGAGCCAAGGCCGTTGGCGCTTATCTTTATTAATAAATTCATGTCGAAGACTCCAAATCCGCTGAATTATTTTGCTGGCGAATTTTAACCTTAGCTTTTTAGATTCGGTTTCAGATTCAGAGCCATGTTCTTCGGCTGTGGAACTACCACGGCAGCGTATATCGTTGAAGCATAACTAAGCTCCCATGCTACTAGATATTCATGAGAGACACTTTCACCGAGGAAATCGAACGACATTACATTCTTGGTGCTGCGAAAGAGAAACACAAAATAATGTACATAGATCTACTTTTGGAGTGAGTTAAGGGCCAGATTAAGATTTGTCAAAAAACACCTTGGGGCGTTAACAAAGTGAATTTAGAGTTCAACTTATAAAACCTTCGCCTGTCAAGTTTTGCTGATGACATATCAAATTTAACAACTTAACGTCAAATGTCATAGTAGGATGTTAGTGTTTCAATTGTTTTGTGTCGTACATGAATAGACCCTTATGGTCTATCTAATGTCATGGTCAGAGCAATATAAAACAAAATAAGTCCACGTATTCCAAAATATGTCCAATTATCTAACCAAACTGTCAAAACCATATCCTGTGTGGCCTAATTAAAATTACTACCATTATACTATGTACATACAAAATTACAAATATATACTATATATTGAATATTGCTGTTCTATTTTCATCCCTAATTTAGTTGCCTCAATCGATTTGTCATAATTGAATTAGACAAACCAAAATGCAAATTGATAACCGCAGACAAAAGCCCGCCAAAACTTCAAATGCCTTTGATGGTTCTCACCGGAAAGTCAAGACACTAAACATTTAAACACATCTCCTAACCATCACCCACATAATACACCGCAAGGGTTCTTTACGTATATATAGGAATGTATTGTATTTGTGTGCCTTCTGTCAATGTTTATTCACCAAGCATACATACATACATATATTTGGTTAGGGAACGCAAGCAATTAAACTCTGTTTAAAATTGAAAAGCGAAGCTAACAAATTTTCCGCCGTGTCGGCTGTCGGCTTCGTGTGCTACCTTTCAGATAGAAAATTCTTCTAGTTTCGAGAGCTTTAAGAGAGTAAAAGAGATGCCATTTAAAGAGAGACATTAGTATGTCTCATAGTCTCACTGCGCAGGCAAAGTTTTGTTTCATTTGAGTTAAGTTTCTGCAGCTGCACTTGGTGGTAGAGGTAGCGGCATTTGTTTTGACACCATCAACTGCCATGACAATAAAACAACAACAGTGCCTCAAAACTACCCAAATGTTTGATCAATTTCCGATAGTTTTTTGAGCTATACTTCAATTCAATTTGTCGAGAATTATTTGTTTTTATTTGTAGCCACCTGGAGTGAATATAGTTTTTTTAAAACAAAAACATGGAAGAAACTGTTTCGACTGTTGTACCTGTCAGTATAATTCCGAAAAATGTGTATGGACTTCGAAATGAAGTCGTTGGGAATATTCAATTTAGTTTCAATCATGAAGTCATTTATCCGGTAGAAGGTGTTTTGGTTTTCCACGATTTCAATACAAACAAACAACGATTTTTAAGGTATGAAAGTCTGTAAAATTTTAATTTAGTCAGTGATTAACTTAATTTGTCATTTTTTATAAGTCATAACATCATCACTAAATAATGGTGCAAAATATCGACAAACATAAATACGAAACTTTAGTATTTTATTTGTGTTTATTTTCTTGGTGAAGCAATTATTTTTTGACGAAAGTAGCAAAAAGTGGCAGCACATGTCAAAAACGTTAACGGGCAATGGCGTCGTTTGAAGATTGGTTCTGTTTGATTGAATAAATTGCAAAATTTTATTTTAGTATTAAATATCAGAAGTCACAAATTCTTAATGTTACTGTGAATAACAAAAAAGAAAGCAATATCTAACATGACACTTCAAAACTGACATAACCATCTGAAGAAAAAGAACGCAACACAGTCTACAAAAAAAATCCATTTACAATAGGCAATTTTAATGTCATTTAGGGTTTGTTTACAGCGTTTACAGGTAAACGAAGTGTACGTTAACGTGCTAACTTTTCGAGGATCAGAAACAGCTGTTTCTCAGATTTGATTTTGAAAGACGACTTGCTTAGTAAAGACCAAAATTGCGTAAATGTCCCTTAATTAGATTTTTCTTTAGAACCGCCCTTCTTTCTTGTTAATATTTATGAAAAGCAATGATAAGTATTTTTAAAAATGATTTTAACTTTAAACATCTAGATTTCCCGAAAACACTATTCCAACAATAATATCAATCAATTCAAGCAGGAGACTCCTAGCCATTGTCGAAATAACAAGCTCATCTTCAAGTGAAACGTAAGTCATATAGTTTTGTAATTCTCTTGGTAATTAGTCAATATCAAATCACCCTTGAAGCATCACCAACATAGCAGTATATGACACGGCAACTCTTAAAAAACGTCGTAATTTTCAACTGCCCAATGATGCCAAAGATAAGACAATTTCTCAGATAGTCTTTGTACATGACTCTGGTGCCGTTGTTGCCCTAACAAATCATCCAAATGAAACGCTATACATGATGTTATTTGACAAAACTGGAACTATTCTGGAATCTGTGGTAGGGCTTCCTAATCAACGGGTAACAGCAACATGCATTGCCGGAAATCTCTCCGACGCTGCAATGGTAGCTGTTTGCGGTGATGGCATTTTAAAAATGATGTCGAAATCAGATACTGGATTCACAACTAGTTCCAATATCAAAGCACACTTTTCTGTCAAATCAATGGCATGGCTGTCAATGGAGACATTGTTATTGGGTCTCAATAAGAGCAAACTGGCGCTCGTAGAAAATGGTGAAGTTAAGTTCCAGTTTCATGCTTCTGAAATAGAAATGATTGATTTGTCAAGAGATCCAGATGCAGAAAACGAAGAAGAAGCCGAGCAGCACGAGGCAACAACTGTAGGAACAGCAACAAGTGAAGCTGTGACATGTATGATTGCTTTGTCAAAATGTCTGGCTTATGCCATATGCGATAAGGTTTATTTCTTCGAGAAAGTTTCAAAATACCAATACCAACGGCTCGCAATAATAAAGTTGCACAAAAATATATATTCTGAAGATTTGTATAAAATCGAAAATATGGCAATTAATGCCCAACAAGATAATGTCATTGTGACAGCTAAGCATTCTCAAATCTGTGAATGCAATTTAAAAGATGTCAAAATTGCCGAAAGTGTGAATTCTCTGAAGTTTGAACCCCTTGGAGAGTTCATACACATCGATGAAATTGTTGACATTTCTGTTTGTTCATGGAGGTCAATAATAATGACAGCTTGTAAGTTTTAATTACTTTCACATTATGCTTAGTTAGAGAAAGTGACATTATTTTGTTGGTCTACATTTGTAGCAAAGGATCAAACCATAAGAGTATGGAACTACGAAACAGAAAAGGTAGAACTTGTCAAGCGGTATCAAGTTGACATAACTGTCACTGAGCTGAATGCAACGGGTCAATTTGCAGCGATTGGTTTCTCGGACCAGTTGAGAATCATGCAGATATTTATGGATGACTTAAACGTCAGCCTTTATAAAAACATTATTACTTCGACTGTTAATTTTTATTTGCCTATAGATCATAAAAACCTACAATTTCCCACGATGTTCGCAAGTGAGGTACTCTTATTTCGGTCACCTTATGGCGGCGGCTTATGACAGTTACATTTCAATAACGTCAGTTTATAATTTGGATGTAATAAAAACACTGAAGGTATGTATGTTTAAAAGAATAAAGGTTTTTATGAAACTACGAAATATTCAAAATATCAACTACGAAGCAAAGAAACATTAACTTTTTCTCATTCTGTTTTGAAGGGTCACAATGGAAACGTATTAAGTCTTGCCTGGTCTCGAGATGACAAATACTTGATTTCCGGTGGAGCTGAAGGCGCCATCTATCAGTGGGATGTCAAAACTGGACTGCGAATTCAGGAAATTGTCCAAAAAGGCACCGAATACCGTGCTATCTGCTGCGCGGGTGACCCATTTTCAATCTTTGCTGTTACTGGTTCAGGACTTCTGCGAGAATTAAATAATTCAGAAATTGTCCGCGAGCTTAGCATGCCTCACAAGACACCGTTTCTTTCTCTAGCCCTAGCTAGATCTGATCTTATAATGTTTGCATCAACTGAAGCAGGACACTTGTATAATGTTCAATTGCCGTTTCTTGATGCGGGAGGTGGAACTTTCACCAACTATCGCTTCTTTGATAGTGCTGTTACAAGAGTAACGTTTTCATACGACGGTACGCTCCTTATAACAGCTTCGAAGCGTGGTACATTGGCTATTTGGATATTGCAAAATATCGATGGTAAAGTTGCACCACTCGACCAGGACTTGATGAAAGGTCAAGAAGTTATTATTCCCCGATATATGTTGAAGGAGAAAAATGATCAAATCGCCAACCTTGAACTGCGCATAATTCAACAAGCTGCTGAATTCCAATACCAGGAAAGCCAAAATGAAATTTTTGACAGCCAGCAGCTGGCAGATATTCACAAGGGCTATTGCCAAGCCTTGGAAGCCTTAAAGACTCGAAACAATGAACTGGAACAAAAGCACATCGAGGAGTTAAATGAAATAACTTTTCGAATAAATGATTTGAAGGCTGAACATCACAAACAGATCCAGAATTTATCGGATCAGTTTACTGAGCGCATGTTGAAGGAGTATCAAAAGTATACCTGTTTCAGTCAGAGCAGTAATGAAATACGAGATGACTACGAGGAGAAACTGCGAAAGTCTGCTGGCCATTTGCAAGATACTGTGGAAGCCTTGGAAGTTGACTTTAAAAAGGAGCTTGAGCAGCGAGAAGAACTTATTCGTGATCTAATGCAAGAGCTTCAAGATGTCAAATTCGAGTTTAACGAGTACTGCCGCCAGGTGGCTGTAGAAAATGAAAAGAACATGATGGACAATGTCATCAAGTATGAGAACACGCTTAAAGCCGAACAGGATGAAGAAATAATGTGGCGTGGAAAGGCAGGAGTTTTAAAAAAGAAGTCTGACACAATGGGTAAAGAAGCTGAGAGACTCTTGGAAGAAGTAGAACTGTTGAATGATGAACATACAAAGTCACAAAAAATCATCGGAAAACTCATGCGTGAAATTGAAGATTTGGGTAAAGAGGTTACAGATCGTGAGTTTGCAATCAGCGTTAAAGAAAAACGCATCCAAGAGATACTCCACAAGAACCAAGAGCTTGAGAAGTACAAACAAGTCTTGAGTCATAAGATTACCGAGCTCAAAATGCAAATAGAACCTCGCGAGTGTCAGATAAACGAAAAACATAAGCAAATTATAGAGAAAGAACAGCAACTTGATTCACTGAACAAAAGCAATATTCAACTAGAAGGACAATTAATGAATCTTGAAGAAAGATACCAACAAACTGTCCTTGAACTAAAGGAACAACGAAGCATCGCTAAAAACTCACGTGAATTGTTCTATACCATCTGTACGGATCTATATCATGTTGCTGGAAAAATTAATAATCCCGGTGAACTCAGAAATGGGATACGTGGGCTTTGTCAAAAATATGCAAGTGATGAGTCACTGAAAAAACACATCATGTTGGAGACACAAGTTAAAGCTGAATTTGATAGGCAGCGTGCTCATATTGAGAGCTCCATTGTCGAATATAAACGTAAAGCCCAGGATAAATCAAAAGAAAAGGGATCAGCAGATCTTTTGAAAGAAAATATGAAAATGTTGAGCGAAATTGAAGAGTTGCGTAAGGAAAATTCTAAAAACAACAAGGAATTGGGGAATTTGATGACTACACTAAAGTTGACCGATCGAAGAAGTTCGTCGACGCAGAACAGGCTTAATAAGACATTGGAGGTTATTTTGTTTTTATACATAAAGTTTTTGAGATCTCAGAGATTTCACCGATTTAAAGGAAATATGAACAGAGAACAACATTCCGAACTTTCATCTTTTTCTGGGAAATCAAAATAATGGAGAAATTTCGTTGAGATCTCAGAAATTTTAAAATTTTAAACGTACATATTTTATATTTTTTTTTTTTTTTGCAGGAAATTGAGAGCTGTAGACTTGAAAACGAAGACCAAATCCATAAGTTAAGTTCGCATCTCGAAGATTTAAAACTTGAAAATAAGGAACTTCATCAGGAATTGAAGGACATGGATAAAGAAGGAATACAATAAAGTATACAGCAAATAAACCAATCTTTTATTCGAAAACTTTCATATATCTGTTGTTGTCAACTACGAGTATTACAATTAAAGAACCTAAAGATAAAACAAATTTAAAATTAGCTTTGTGTTCTTGTGTCACAATTTGGGAACTTCCAACTTAGGGGTTTCTCTCTGTTAGAAGATCTGTCAGTAAAGCCATATATCCACAAGGTGGAATCATGTTCCCATTCCTATTAAACATGGTTGTCAATGAACGCTTAGTTGGGCTAGAAATGAAGGGATTCTAAGTGATTGCAAACGCTGCCGACGAACGTTGCCATCTCGCTTCGGGAAAGTATGCACAAATTCGAATGAAACCGCCCTAAACAAACTATCCAAATAGACAGAAAAATATGGGCTGGATGTAAACCCAGTAAACTTGTTCTCTTTACAAGGATATGATGTATGCAAAATTCCAGAACTAAACTAAAAACTCCATCAAAATCGAAGATTATACATTCCCTGCCTCCATCGCTATATTGAACTCCATAAGTATGTGTGGTATCAATTTATTTAAATAGTATTGATCTAAAAGCCTCAACCGTTTTCGTGACAGCGAGCTTAATCTAACCACACTTATGGTGGAATTCGATTGTGGTGCCCTCTGGTCCCTCAAACTTTGTTTCTTTTCAGCTTAATATAATGCACTGTGAAGATAGCAGCTCAGCCGCCCCTTACATGCAATTTAGTGTTTAATTTCTAAAGCAAAGAAAACAAACAACATCGATTGAATTCAATTAAACCGCAAAAATGACATTGGATTCTTATCCGTCAATTAAAGAACAGCTTTGTTTCAAATCAACGTTGTCATAACCTACTTTTTTAATTCAAACAAAAATCTTTGATTTTCTCTTATCCTTTCATCCACCTGCCACCTAGTAGTTTATGACAGCCGACATTACTCGTAGATGCAGTTCAACCCTTGTCGTCAATTAGCTAATGCGAAGCTGCCATTAGAGTTGCATTATAGATTGACATCTCTGATGATGGCTATCGATACCTATACCTTCCTTTAGACAAATTGTTAAGGGAACAAAGCTAACAATATGAGCTTGGTACTTGATACGAAAAAAGTAACCCAATTACAATGAAATGTCGCTAACCAACCAAGGGTATGATGACTCCTACACATTTGAGTAATTGTGAGAGGCACTCTTCGAATGTAACGTCTTTAAATGGAATGATGTCATGTTGCTCTCAGATACCAGACAACAGGGAAAAGACATAATACAATAAAATTTAATTTGCATTACATTTTTGGAGAATTAACATATGTACCTGAAAGAAACGAGCTTATGAACATATTTCAAATTAAATATCCAACAGAGTTGATTGTCTCCATTTTTAAAAGTTAGGAAACTAATAAAAAAAGAACTTTTTTAAAAAAGTGTGAATTTTAATTGCGATTGGCCATTTCAAAACTTCTTTTGACCAATTTTAAATGTCCAATTAAATGTTCTAGATTTTCTGACAGCTAGTTGCTTATCAGGTTCATAAGACAATGAGTTTAGTAAATTTCCATATTTTGTTGAACCCTGCCATTTTATTTGCAATCAAATGTCATTTTTGTCACGATTTGCAGACCTCTATGTTTCATTTTAAGCAGCTTGAATTAAAATTTGTAGAAAACAACTTCTTTTATTTGGACTATCATATTAAAAAAGGATGCGCTTGTCCAGCTGTTAAAAAAATTTGATGCAATAGATACTTTAAATTTTTAAAAACAACAAAACATTAGTCTTGCACTTTAGAAAGTCTCTTTTTTCTTCAAAAATGTAAGAGAAAAATAAAGAGTTTTTCAACTTTCCTAAGAGAAAAGTATTGCAGAAATTTACTCCGAAAATAATAATATTCCTTGAATTTTAATTCAAAAAAAAAATAACGTAAACAAAATGAAAATACTTTTTGTTTTGGTGATAACAAAACTCCATGACAATGCTTTTGTGTTTTGATTGCCTCGAATCGGATCGTTGAATCAATACTTTTTGTATCTTTTTGAAGTTTAAATTTTGTTTAAATATTTGCTTTCTATACTTAAAAAGTTCTCAAGAAAATATGGATACATTTGGACAGATGTTCACTCCTGTCACTATTGAACCCAAACATGTTTACGGAATACGTGCAGAAGTTGTCGGAAACATTCACTTTAACCTCAATCAAGAAGTAATTTATCCGGTGGAAGGTGTTATAGCATTTCATGACTACGTGAACAATAAACAACGATTCTTGAAGTATGCACCTACATATATGTATGTATGTATGTTTTTGTAATTTTAAGTTAAAAGTATTTTTTAGACAAGTGCAGCAATCAAACTCAAATAATTTGGTAATATTTAAATCATAGATTTTGCTTAAATAAATGCAAGAAAATGCATTTTATTCTATGCACTACAACTACTATATTATTCCTATCATAAATTTTGTTCGTTGAACTTTGAGTATAGCTCACAAGTCACAAGTAATTCATTCATTCACAACTAACGTCACTTTGACAGTTTAAACGTTACAGCGAATTGCTTTAGCGAAAACCCTAGATCTACGTTGGCACGACCCCTGGTTGCAAAAACATAGGATGTTCACGTCAGGGCGAGTTGAGGTTTATTTCAAAATACGCTTTGGGTTCACTTAGTTCTTAGAACGACTTGAGGGCTCATCGAAAAAAGGCAATATTTACAAAGTTTAAGTAAGGTACCTATGTAATTGCATATATACTTTTGGGGGCAGTATTTTTCAAAGTCAGAATTATGAGAGAAGCAAGATATGTTTAAAACTTTTATTTCAACACAAATTTTTGTTGTTTTAACTTAATTATTGTCTTCCTTCTTAGATTGCCTTCAAATACTACTCCGAAAATAATAACCCTAAACTCATCAAAACTCTTAATGGCAATCGTGGAAGTAACCACAAATGAGAATCGAGAATGGTAGGTAAACCAAATTTTTTAGTTTTAATTGAACTCAATTCGATGAAATCTGAGTGACGAATGGGGGGTTTTCAAGGCTTTTACTCATAGCTCTAAATTAATTAAAAAAAACTTTCAAACTATTTAATTTCCAGCCAAACGAGTATAGTCATCTACGACTTATGTGCTTTTAAGAGGCATCAAACCTTGCAGCTGCCTTTCCATGCTAGACATAAAAACATCACCAGAATATCCTTTACATGCGATTCGAAAGCTCTAGCGGTACTGACTGAATATCCTGATGAGATGTTGTACATGATATTCCTTGATCGACTTGGAACAATAGTTGAAGGCCGTGCTGGGAATGCAAATCGAAGAGGAATGGCTAATTTCGTAGCATGTAATCCTCAAAATCCACGCCTCGTCGCCGTTTGTGGGGAAGGTGTCATGAAGTTAATGATCAAGTCTGACAAAGGTTTCTCCTTTTATGCCGATATCAAGCCTGACTTCAATGCTACTTCAATAGCATGGATCTCTTCAGAAATATTTATTGTCGGAAATCAACAAGAGATGGTAATTATTTACGAAAATGCAAAAAAGAAACGGATGTATCGTGCCATAGAAATGCAGTCTATTGACCTTGCCGGCGAACCAGATTTTGAAAATCAATTACTTCAAGACCCGATACCAGTTCCGCATCCGATGGCAAAAAGTCAAGCTGTTGTTAATATGACGACTTTTGCCAAGGGCTTAGCTTTTGCTATTTTCAATCAAGTTTACGTATTTGAAAGGATTTCGAAAACCAAATATGAAAGGAAGACAATCTTGGACATACCAATGGACAACTACCCGGAAGAGCTTTATCAAATCACCAATATGGCTATAAATTCAAAACAAGACACCATCATTGTCACTCCAAAGCACAATCAAATCTATGTTGGAGTTCTCATAGTACCAGAATCCCTTGAAACCAAAATGCTTAAATTTCGAACTCTAGGCGAACTTATGCACATCGATGAGATTCTTGACATATGCATGTGCTCATGGAGGCCGATTATTGTAACGTCTTGTAAGGATGTCCATATTTCTTATTTTAACTTTGTGAATATCAGTAATGGTGCATTCACACGCATGTTATACAAGGTGGCGCCGAAGAAATGTCATTATGTGAATATGCCTTAATTTTTGCAAATCGCGTCAAAAGTGATTGTGCTCTGACAGCTGTTTTGAAGACAGATGAAACTCAACAATTTTTTTTTTCATTTCTAACAAAATGGTATCCAATTACCATCACGACGATACTTTTCCGCCACCCCGTATAACTCATTTTGAATTTTTCCTCTGCGACGTTAAAAATTTTTATGATCCTTGCTTTTTTCAGCAAAAGATAAAACGATTCGAGTATGGAACTATCACACTGGAAAAGTTGAACTTGTCAAGCGATTTCCTATAGAAGTAACTGTCATCGAGCTCTATGCTTCTGGTCAATATGCCGCTGTGGGTTTCATTGACAAAGTTAAGATCATGCAAATTTTCATGGATGATTTGAATGTAGGAGATAACTACAAATTTCTTGAATTTATTTGTTAATTTTTCTTAAATTTTCAAGCTCATCAAGATGTACAACTTTCCAAACTCGAAGGATATTAAGTTTTCATATTCTGGGCATCTGATGGCAACAGCTTATGAAAACAACATTGCCATCACGTCAGTATTTAATTTGGAAACTCTCAAGACATTGAAGGTAAAATAGATGCTCGTGAGAGTAGTTAAATTTTGCGTTGAACTCCTTGTCATAAATGTCAAATCAGAAATAGAATATTTAAAGGCAGTTATTTTGACATTCCAATTAAGATTTGACGATATTGTTAAAAAAAGGAATGGCAGCCTTCAGATTTAGGAAGTTGAACAAAATCTCTCTTTTTATTTATGCTTACAATAACAGATTTGTTTTTTTGCTCATTTTGACATTTGACAGGATAAAAATAAAATAAAAGAAATGACAAAATATTTTCTAGACACTGCCTGTACAGTTTGACAGCTAGCTTACCAAATGCCAACAATCTTATGACATATTTGATTTACAGGGTCATACTGGGACGGTTTTAACCTTGGCTTGGGCTAGAAATGACGAAACTGTAGTCTCTGGTGGTGCTGATGGTGCCCTCTACCAATGGAACATCGAAACAGGTGATCGATTGCAGGAAATTATTCAACCTGGAACAGAATATCATGCATTGTGTGTTACAAATGATCCTGACTGCTTTTATGCAGCGACTAATACAGGAATAATAAGCAACATAAAGAATTCAAAAATAATTCAAGAAGTTAAAATGCCGTCGAATTCACCACTGCAGGACATTGGTTTGACCAGATCTGACCTTGTTATGTTTGCAGCCACAAAGGGTGGTCATTTGTACAACATTCATATGCCACTGTCAGATCAGGCTGGAGGAACTTTAACCAAGTTTTCCTTCTTTGATTCAGCAATAACCAAACTAAGATTTTCTTACGATGGGACTTTGCTTATATCTAGCTCCGCAAGTGGGACCTTGGTTATTTGGCAGCTAAAAAATATCGAAGGTAAAGTGGCGCCCATCGATCAAGATTTACTCAAGAGCCAAGAAGTTCTAATACCTCGCCAAGAACTACAAAGTAAAATTGATAGAATAAAAATGCTTGAGACACGTCTCAAACAGCAAGCTGCTGAATTCTATAAGAAGCAAAGTCAAAATGAAGCAAATGAACAACATCAAATGGCTGACATACATAAAGGTTATTGTGAAGCTTTGGCAGAATTAAACACCAAAAATCAAGAAATAGGAGTAAGGCATGTTGAAGAACTTACTCAGATTACCTCACAAATTGATGAGCTTAATGCCGAGCACAAAACAACGATGGAAAGCCTTTCAGCGCAGTACTCAGAGCGCATGTCAATGGAGTATCAGAAGTTTGCTAATCTGCGAGAGAGCATGCTCCAAATAAGGGAAAGCTACGAAGGAAAGCTGGCAAAGAGTGATGGATGTCTGTCGGATACCGTTAAGGCATTGGAACTTGATTTTAAAAAACAACTCGAAGAACGTCAAGAGCTCATACGTCAATTGATGAAAGAAATGGATGACAAAAAGATTGAGTTTAGCGAATTTTGCCGCCAGGTGGAGGTAGAAAATGATCGCAAAATGATTGACTGTCAAATTGAATACGAGAACAAAGTTAAATTCGAACGTGACGAAACAGAAAAATGGAAAACTCAAGCCGATACCTATCAGGCCAAGTATGACGTTGTAAAGAAAGAAAGTGAAAACCTTCTTGAGGATGTAGAGAAACTTAAAGATCAGCATTTTAAATCAAAGGCACATATTTCAGAACTCATGAGTGATATAAGAGATCTGCATAAGGACGTAGCTGATCGTGAGCAAGCCATTAACCTAAAAGAAAGCAGAATCGATGAGATGCTGCTGAAGAATGAAGAACTTGAAAAATATAAACAGGTCTTGAATTATAAAATAAACGAACTTAAGTCACAAATAGAGCCGAGGGAAATGACAATTATTGAAAAACGAAAACAAATTATTGAAATGGAACAAGAGTTAGCTGGCCTTCAAAAAAACAATCAACAATTAGAGCTTCAGTTAAAAGAGCTCAAAGATAAGTGCATCAGTGTAAATGTTGAACTGAAACAAGAGCGTGCCAGGGCTAAGTCAGCACAATTGTGCGTCACCGGCATATGCACAGAAATATATCAGTTATCCCAAAATTTAACCGATACTGATGAAATGAAAGAAGGAATTAAGCTGCTTTTTTTGAAATACTCCAATGATGATTCTCTTAAGAAGTTTACAACATTGGACACTCAAAGACAAATCGATCTACAAAAGCAAAGAGCTCACATTGAAAAGATAATGCTTAATTGTAAACGAAAGGTTGAAGAGAAGTCTGTTCGAGGAAAAGCAAAGAAGCTTGTACATGATCATAAGATTTTGTTAGAAGAACTTGAGAGTTCAAGGCTACAAAACGAAAATCAGAAGACTGAGATCAAAAATCTAAGGATTTTGGTTAATATTTTCAAGAAAAACAATCTTAAGCCAAAGGTTCGACAATCGAGAGAATCTTCGGTGGTGAGTTGTTTTTTCTCAAAGACTAAAAATTTGGTGAGTTCATATCTTTTTTTTAATGAATTTCTAGGAAATCGAAGACATAGAAAAGTATTTCGAGGAAAAAATAAGTTCCTTGGAAATGGATGTGGAGAAAATGATCCAGCAGAATGAAAAGTACAAGAAAGATATTGGAATGAAGCGAATGATGCTAAACAAAACTGATTTATAAAAATGTATTACGAAAAAGTATGCCTACACTTATTTTTCATCTTGAGACTTACAAATATACACGTAAAATTGATTTGGTTGTAACTTTTTTTAAATAGTATACTTGAACTGCGTTTGAAGTGAATATTGTACTGGAGGTGACAATAAAGGGTTTTGTTATTAACGAGGATAAGACGTATTTATGCTTGTACAGTGGATGAAGTGCTTGGTTGCCAACCTAAGAGTTGTGGGTTCGAGCCCCAGCCTAGGCAGCACTTTTTCAATATTTCCCCAGCTTCAACTGGACGCCACCCGTCGGATTTTCGTGAGATAAATATCACCTATTTCTCCATCCATTGTACCAAAAAAAATCTTTCCTATTTCTATTCTTTCTAACTATTGCCGTGCAGTTTGCATTCAAAACACCATATAGTTAAAATTATTATAAAAATTATTATCAGTCGAACAATCAAACTCATGTCTATAGCTACTTCTCTGAGCTAAGAATGAATATAAAAAGGAAACCTCTTTCGGAAAGGACTAACAGATACTACGTTTTTATTGGGTTAAAATATGTATAATTTCGTGGCAAATTTCTAAATTCGACTCCATTTTCCATTCAAAATCAAATTTCGAAAGGCAACAACAGAAGTAAACAAAACAAAATAACAATTTTGGAACAAAATCCGGAGCAAAACAAAACAAGAAGAAAGAACGAAAAGGTTGCAAAAAAGAAAAAGATGGAATATAGCTTGGTGTCAAACCAAATGCGCAAACCTAGAAGAAAAACACTTAAGCAAATTTCCTAATTACCTTATTTCGGCCTAAACCGGACGCCACACATGCCAGCTACTGGCAAGATAGTTGCAAATTACAATGCACTCACATTTTCCACTCACACAGACAAACTTCCAACCAACTGGAACAGAGAAAGGTATCTGACAATTAATACATGTAGTAACTTGCTTGTTAGTAGTTGTCATGTTTGATGTCAGGGTAATGATAACGTAGTATATAAGGAGACCTATACGTTACACACTAATCATCCTGTCCCAATCTGATTAAAATCAACTAGGATGTCTTGAGAGAAAAATTGCTCGGTTTATACCTGATCCCGTATGAGGAGAAGCAATCACGAATTCTACCTACGACCTATGTAAGCAGCGATATTGATCTAACTGAATAATATACCTACAGCGGCTTAAAATATGCCTGATTAATGTACAGCTTATAGACGAATACACACCAGCTAGCAAAAGTTTTCAATGCCAACCCTGAGTGACAACCCAGCAGTGGGTCGAAAAATTTCAAACTAGCTAATAGGCTTTTCAACTGGATAAAAACTCGGTTTTTGTCTAAAACCTACACCAAAACCACAAGGTTTCCCATACATTTTTCTCTTTCATAAACTAGTAGTTTTTGATAAAACTCCTCAAAACCTACTTGCAATCGCAAGTATGTGAAAACAAACTGATCTTTTTCTTTTGGCACCATCAACTCGTCGATAAAACAGTGTAGTGTTCTCAGAGTATGGGATTTTTACCGACAAAAGAGAGAAAAGGCGAGGTGTATTTCTTATTTGAGTGTTATTTTCACTAAATGTCAAGGGATTTTTTCGAAAAAGTACCTTCAAACACTCACATTTTCATGAAACGTCAAACAAAACCTAGTTTTTGTTCAGTGTGAATGCTCCAACTATGTTTCGTAAACTTTTTGAGTTTTTGGTCCAGAGTGATAACCCTATAACATTATTTCAATTAAATCCAACTAGGTATAAAACGGAAAACACGGTTTTCGTTGAAAACCCCCAAAACCTGAAGGAAAACACAAACAACTAGTTTTATATAAAACCTGTCGAAAACTTGTTGGAATACAAAGCGAACACACCTAAGTGTGTTGTAATTCTTTCTAAACACATCTAAAAGCGCATAAACGTCAACAAAAATCAATCATAGCAGCCGAGAATATTTTCATTTCAAAATTTGATAGTCAGTTTTAAAAATGAAGTGAAATGTCAAACGAAAACATGAAAAGTCCGGTGTGAATGATTTTCAGGTTTTCGTAAACTTTTTGCTGAAAACCGGGTTTCCGGCTCGGTGTGAAAACCCTATTAGATTCAACTAGGTATTAAAACAAATTTTAATCTTCTACCAAACTAAATAGGAACGAAGTATGTCCAAATAATGGCGTTCGTGCAAATCATATAACATCCCTGTCAAATAGTCAAGTCCAACCAATATACTCGAATCAAACAAACCTCCATTAATTCCGCCATTTTCCTCATAAACATAAACGTCACTCGAACGCCGAACGTAAACAAAAGAAAAAAAAGAGAAAGGCTGGGCTGCAAAAATTATTGATAACAAAAGCAATTATTTTTCTAAATTTTTTATTATTAACACCACAATTTTCACTTTTTATACATTATACATTTATCCACAAACCTTATATTTATACATTTTTAACCATCTGTCGTTCATACATCGAGATCTTTAAAGAAAATGAGCCAAGAGTAAGTTTGCATCACTTTCTCCAAAGCACATAAAATTTATAATTTATATTTTATTACCCCCAGCTTAGATTTATTAAAAACCAAAACAAATCTTCAAAATATCAATGAGAATATGAAGAAAATCATTGCCGGAGAGGGGCTAGACAATTGCACTCTAGAAGACATCAAATTACAGATAAAATCCATCAGAAATGCCTGCTCCCAAGGGACGGAAGCCCAGAACTTCCTCATTGAACAAGAGGAGATAGTTTCATTTATGCAATTGATAGCTTCAAGTGGATTGCAAGATAAAGACTTGATTGAATTGTCGTGGCAATTTATAGCCAATCTCACTGTGCAAAATGAAAAATCGCAGAAATTTGTGTGGGATCACTTGGGCGAGACTCTGGTCAATGATATAAGAATCCAGCCAATTGATCTCAATACGGACAAGAAACTAATGATTATCTATAATATTTGTCGAGGTGGTTTGGCTGAGTGTAATGAAAAAATCGCCCTAGCTCTGCTTGCTGATCTTTGGCATAGAATCGTCGAGGAAGAAAGTAGCGAAGAATTGGTCTTTGTTGATTTGTTCTTTGAATACTTTTTGGTTACGAATCAGTGGACTTTGAGACTGTACGCCACTATCAGCGCTCAAAATAGAATTGACATTCTCAAATACATCACGACTTACATACGAAATGACAGTCCCAATGGCCCAATTCGTACAATTCTCATGGAATACATATCAAAGGAATTTAAGAAAAAATCTGACTGTATTCTTAGGAACTCTGGCGATATGGAGAATAATCTTCATCCTCAAGAAGTCTACAATTTACTGAGTGTGATTTCTTGTGCTACAGGTAGTGAATTGTATTACAACATCTATGCCAGAGATGATGCTTTGTTCTTGAGTGCTGGAGCCTTACTTCAGAGTATTGTTGCTTTGGGAAAGAAAGCAACAAATCAATTCACACCGATGACTAAGTTGGAAGAAGTTGCACCGGGATCGGACATAGACACATCGTTTGAGTTAGAGATTTCTTTTGAATTGAAGACACTGCTGGTGAGGACTATTGGGAATTTGTTGTGCACTAATAGGAACAATCAGCAGCATTGCATTGACATTAAGTTGCTTCCTGCGCTGCTCGAGTGCACGACTATGGACGCCAGGAATCCGCGTTAGTATGATTTCTTCTTTTAATTTATTTTACTATTTTTTTTAGAAATAAGTAGTGATGATGCCTCAAAGATAAAGCAACCTATTTTCAAATTATAATGTTAGGTTTGGAAGCCGCGATAAGTTCAAACAAGCTAGGAAGACTTGCTCACATTAAAAGAACCACATTTGTTCGTCGCTCTTTTATAACGACTGTGGTCAGCTGCCAACCGATAGTTGATTTATTCGCAGCATAGTCGGCTGCAGATTCTACGCTACAACAGATAGATAGTGCTCCCCTGTCTTTGAAAGCGTAAATGGTTGAACTCGTATAGTTGCAAGAGTACTCAATGAATTTGATATACAAAACTCCTCGGCCCTGGAAAACCCAATTAGTGAGGACGGTTTTCAGTCTAATATTCAAAAAAAAAATGCTGGTGTTCCCCATGGCTCCAATCAGTCTGCGGCTCCCTCTCTCTCAGTTGTCAATGATTTCTTCTCCAGATTTCTAATCCACTAAATTGTTTTGCTGTCCGTAGTACGATTAGCTTTCCATATTCGTTTTTATGTTCACAGCCATTAATAGCACTTATATCGAAAAAATTGAGCATCTTGGGATTTGCTGAGTACATCACCGACCATCTTTAGTGGAACACTCATATATTTACTTGGTATTACCAAAAATGCCACAGTGCTTGGGTTTTCTCCGGCGATGCAAGAAATTTATATAAAAAATGTATCCCACCAAAGCTTGAATACAACTCTCATACCATGGCTAGGGCTGCTTCAACTCACTTAAGCCTTTCAGATAGAGAAGAGCCTTTACTGGCTGGAAATGCAAACATCAATTCTGTTGAACATCGTGGCAATGTTTCTCGTAATACTCGGCGTTCTAAGAATGCTCGTCACTTTACTTTAAGCCAAACATCAGACGTACAAAGACTTGTTCTTCACTTGCAAAACACGAATGAGTTTACCCAACATTAGGTACTGTTTTTCCCTCTCATTGTGATATTCACAAATTCAACACCAATGTGCTTCGACATGTCCTCTTTCGCCCCACTATTCATTTTCGTTAAATTTTAAAAGCACAATCATGACCTCTTCAAGTGCATGTTATTCATGAAAAAAATGCAAAAATGCAGTTTTCTCTGAAACTAAAGAAGCCTTTTAAACACAGGTGCTAATTAAAAACAACCTTAAAAATTGATTTTTCTAGCATCTTAATGGTTGAGTTACAAACGCTGATCGCCATTTTTGATTTCCCATTTAAAACTTAATACCTAATTAGAAATTCAGGATTGTCTGCCTTTATTACCATCAGTATATCATGCACGTACGACTCTAATCTATGTTATCTTACACACAAGATCTTCTTGAGCACGAACGTTGTGGGTGCTGCACAGCAATACCAAACTGATTCATAAGAAAAACCACCGAACGAATTTTCATTTGTTTATCGATAAGTTTTTTGTTTATTTTTTACAAACATCTGCGACCGACCCTTTTAATTAATAATTTTGTTTCGGGGCATGATTTATGTGAGCCGTAAAGTATTTTGTGCTTGAAATTAGATGACTGCAATCTATTGTAAACAAAGAATCCACTTGTTGAAAAAATTAATTGTTGGTGAACCATTTTTATGAGAGACATAAGATCTAAGCTGATTCATCCACGAAACATGTTCATCTGGCTTTGATATTTATTTCGATTGGTTGCAGCAACAATTAAATTGGGTGATGAAATTCAAGCTGCCCACGCACACAACTTGTTTCGACATCAACACTGACCATTTTGTTTTTGAAATTGTATTGTCAGAATAGCTGAGTATTCGAATTATAAGATGTACATTCGAACATTGACATGTTGAATTCATTCTTATGGGATCTTGGCTTAGGGTGTACGCTGATGATTTCATCATCTGGAAGCTAGTACAAGCCATTGGAAAATTTCAAGCCATCAGGTACATAGTTTTGAAACTCCCCTCATGATTACGGCGACAATAATTCGTTAAAAATAAATCAAATTTCCAACTTCATTGGAGCCAAAAGAAAGAATTGTCTAGTAGTTCAACGATAAAGAAGCCAGAACTAACAGCAGTAGGATATTGTGAGGCACGAGGCGATAGAGGTCACTTAGTTTAACTATCTGGGCATAGTTATCTCTTACTCGATGGTAGAACAGAATTTAACTGAAATCCTTCCTACTCTTGGAATCCCACGTAAAGTTTTTGCTGCTATTCCTGTGCAACATGGTGATAGGTGATGCTATTATGGTACCCACAAGCCATATTCAATAGATACCAGAGAAAGTAGTGCTGGATCGGCCATTCACTGAGGAATCCCAATGACACTGTAGCAAAGCAGTCTTTTGAATGTAATGAGAGGCAGGTTGGAAGACCAAAGGAAACATGGTCAACTGTTATGAACAAAACTGAGTTCGAGTATTCCAAGTAGCGATCACAGCTGAGGTCCTCGGTTGCAAAACATTATCACCGTAGACTCGGGCAAAACATCACGATGGACAGATATAACTTTGAAGTTGTCAAGAACTTTCTTTGTATATTTGGGTTCCACTATAACCTCTCCGAACAATATCAGCGAAAAGATCAGTCGAAGAATCACACTTGCTAATCGCTGCTTCTTCATGCTTAGAAGGTATTTTAGTAGCAAAGCCCTCTCTCAAAGGACCAAGGAGACATTATACAAGACCCTAATCATCCCAGTCCTGCTGTATGGGGCAAAAGCTTGGACAATGACACAATCGAATGAATAAAGAGTAGGGTGCTTTGGGAGAAAGATTCTTCGGGTGATATTTACTCCTATATGTATCAATGAAATGTTGAGGAGAAGATTCTAAGGCGAACTGTACGAGCTATTGAGCGACATCGACCTGGTAAAGAAGCTGAAAATACAGCGGCTTAGATGGCTGGGCCATGTGGAGCGTATGGACGAAAACGCTCCAGTCCGACGAGTCTTCAATTCCAATCCGGAGGGCCGAAGCACTTCTGGACGACCCCATCTAAGAAGGAGCGATCAAGTGGAGAACGACGGTTGCGCAACTGGGGGCCACTGGCTAGGGACCGGCCTAACTGGTGAGGATTTTTGGTTGAGAAAGTGGTCCACAATGGACTGTCCGCGCCACCTTGTAAATAAGTAAGATCACAGCTGAAGTATCATGCAAAAAATAAAGAGAGACGGAAGGATCTGGTTGATGCCCTATGTTTTAATAGGATTCGAAGTGTTGTTGCCGACAGTAGCTTTCAAAAAATCAAGAAGAAAAAGAATCAATTTCTGTTTTCGTTTTCATTCGCGTCTTGAAGTTCATCACAATTTTCGCTCTCACTTCCACAAGAGTCTTGGTTTCTTTAACACCGCCGCCAGTCCAAAGAATTCTCAAATCCCTACGTCTCTATAGAAGAGACTTATTCTTGATTATTCCAAGTCTGGTTCCATTACAATCTTGTTCACATTCAATATATTGAAGCGGTCCAGCGTAGATTCATTTGGTTTGATTTTGCTTAGGCTTGGTTTGACAGACATTTATTTTTTAAACCTCTGTCGTGATAATGCTAACAAGCTTTGTATTCATAAAAAAAGTAGCTTAAAAAGTTTCTTTTAAATGCCTTTTATAAACCACTATGCTTTCAAGACACTCACTTGTAAACTAGTGGATCAAAAAACAAGCTACCCTAGACCATTGTAAATCCTCTCCTAAACGCTAATTCAGGGCTGATGTTACAATGTGTATGTCCCTTCTCTGCCGTATGTAAAGAAAGGGGAGTCTTTTCTAGCTTGTAATGTTTCCTTACTAAGAATCCCTTTCTATTTAAATTATTTGAATGGCTTGAACACTACGCACTCCCAAGTTTGTCTTTAAAAACAGTGTTTTCAAATTTAGAACCGAAACTTATAGTTCTTTCCATAGGTGGGAAAGAAGCTCACAGAAGCATCCGGAAGTCTCCTGAAACTGGTCCATGGTCAAGAATATTTCCCTTCTTGCATGAGCCTTATGATATTTATCTAAAACGCACCGAACTCTTCAAAAACTGTCCCAAAAATGTGATTTCAAAAACGAGACATTTAAATTTTTTTAACAAAACAAAATAACAAAAACTCTTTATTCTCATTTTTAATACATAATTATTTGTTTAATACATATTTTATTTATATATTTATTTATTTATTTATTTTCAGTCATCAAAGAATGGAGTATATTGGCTATCCGGAATGCGTGTTACGACTGCCCAGAGATTCAACAAATGATATCCGAACTCACACAAACTGGTGTCGCTCCCAATCAACTCTTAACTGAGCTCAATATTGAAATGGGCGCTCTCCGAATACAGCCAAAAGAATAAATAAATTTAATAAAGTTGAACAAAAAAAAAAAAAAAAAAGAAAAGAAAAGATAATACACATAAAGTTGTTGTTACATAAATTCTAAATAATCTTATAAAATCTTCTCAACTTCGGTGGCAAATCGTTGCCAGATAAGTATGTCAGGCAATTTGGCGCAGCTTTTTTCTGTGATCTCAACTAACATCTCATCTGTTGACTGAAGAACTCGAACGGTGACAAACTGATCCAAGATCATGCCTCCGATGATTTTTAAGGCGTTGTCTTCGTCGAGTTTGTTCTTGGTTGCATTTGCGATACCAGCTATACGACAACGGAATGCCTGGAAGGAGTAACTGGAGAGACTCTTGTTCCATTCGGCGAGACACGTCAATGGAACTACATCCTCATTGCCATAATCAACATAGAACACTCGGAAAGTGTTATCCTCGAAACTGTCCATAACCTGGGCTCGATACCAGTTGCCATCGGTGAATTGGGCTAGAACCATGTCGAATTGGAATGGTGGTCTTTTAAGTTTAGTTTTATCGGGGATATCTCTGGAACTCCAGAAGAGTGGATTATCATTGCGTTCACTAAACTCCATTTGAGCATAGAAAGTGCAAACGTCCACGATATGAGTTGGAATGACTCTCAAAATAGAACCATCCTTAGGATATGCCATGGGAACACAAACATCAATTAGAACAGCCTCAGTGTCCTTTGTCCAACCGTCCTTCATAAGTTCAGTATGCTGCATTCGGCAATTGCTTCCTTTGAAGCAGCTCTTCGTCACTGGATTATAAAACTTACAGATTCGAGCCTCGTCTTTGGGATCGTAGCCCATGACGGCCTTCATGGCGTTCGTTGTCTGAATTGGTTCTTCATAAAGTTCGTCTAGCTCGGCTGATGTCAGACCATTACTCTCGGCCACAGCATCGACATCCGGATAGGGAGAATTTTTAAAAACAGTCTTATCTTGGCTGGTATAGCTAGTGTTTCTGAACTTAGTATCAGGGTGGTTAGAGATTCCTTCTTGGGGATAGCCGTTGCATCTCAAGGGAATGTTGGTGGCTTCTTCCTGCGCATAACCATTGGTCTTGGAGGGTCTTTTAATGTCGATAGTCTTTTCTTGGGCATAGCCATTGCTCTTAAAAGGATTAGTCTCTGAATGTTTAGGTGGAACCACCACATCTTCTACCAAATTCATATAAAGAATCGATTCATCCTTCCTGACAAGAGTAAACGTTGCTTTGGTGCACTCATACTTCAGCAGGGCTTGTCGCAAGTCACAGTTTGAATCGCCATTCACCGACACCAACTCACACTGAACAGCCTGTGCTGGAATGTCTCGATACTCCTTCGGCAAGTGGAACATCTCACTCATATAATCGATCTCGGTGACTTCTCCAAATTCGAGAAGGTGAGCCAGATATTTTTCTCGCATCTCTCTTGTGTTCTCTCGAACAGTCCGAAAGAGTTGGTTTTCAATTACAAGTCCAAACACCACCGTGGGATCGGGTATTCCCACGAATTTGCTGCAATTCCCATTCAGGGTAACTTGCAGGTTTAATAAGGCAGTGATTAAGGGATTACCGATCTCGCAAATGGAAAAGTTCAACGATAGCGATTGACGGTCGACATACACCACACAAGCATCAATAACTGAATCAACCACAAAATGATCAATACTTGCCTTTTCGTAAAGAAATAATGGTTCTGGTTCTGGTTCGAGAGCCACTTCGGGCACTGATGGTGATGGTTCTTCCTCGCATGTAAAACTGAGGGCGTTGACTTGACTGCAAACGCTTTCTACATCGAGTTTTTGTTGTTTCTCTTGAAAATACAAATGTAAATTAAATTTTCGAGTCATCTCCGTGGTCGTGGACAATTTGGTAAGGTATTCATCATAAGCAATCAGGGAGAACACATCACTACCACCCTTCTCCGATTTGTCCAATTCCAGTTGACTACGTATTATTTGGAGTGTCTTGGAACTTTCTTCTAAAAATTCTGTTATTGTCGATTGGAGTTTTTGCATTTCGGTACAACAAACTTCATAGATTAAGTCGAGATTGTGAATTCTATCGCGAGTATTCATTGTTTTGGCAGTTTTGTTTTTTATAACTTTGTCAATTTAATTTAAAATTTAAGCGAAGCGATTCTTAAAAATATTCTAGAAAATTACTTTTTGTCTTGTCTTTTGTGGACAATGCACGTCAAAGTCAAAGGATGATGCTGCTGCGGCTGGCTGCTGGTTGCTGGTCTATTCCTCGTCCTAGTGTAATGTAATAAAATAACTACTTGCACTGCACAACTGCACTGGCTCTGGCAGACAGTGTGAAGGTGTGAAGGAGAGAACAAAAACATGCGTTCATTTTTTTTGTAGGTTTTCTTAGGAGATCTGTTCGACTTAAACATTTTGTGGATCTGGGAGATAAAGTGCTATTTAGTGCTGCCAAACTTCTATTTTCTTCAAATATTATATTTTACTAATAAAAATTAATAGGGTATAGTAGAATTTTAGTTTTGATTAGAAGTATGAGTTAGAGAAACTAGTGGGGGGATTTCTTGGAAAACCATGTTTTTCTCCAATATTGTAATCGCATGTATAAGTTTCCTAGTCCCGGAAGGTTGAAACTTTTGATTGCGGAAGATTCACTTATACTACGTTTTCATCACAGACCATACACAGACCGCCAACTCGTACTCCTCTTGCCTGAAACACCCTCGAAATATTTTTTCCTGTCTGTGAATACGTGTACATCTCTCTCTGTGCATTTTGTAATGGCACAACTTAACCTGCGTATGCCATTTATTTTGTAGGTGTGTTTGCTAAATGGGTTTTAAAAGCAAGAGAGAACGTCACACTCTCAAAATAAATGGCATATCAGCTGATTTTTAGCTTGTAGGCATAAAGAGAGACCATATGCTGAGTTGGCGGTCTGTATCTTCTTGGTCCGTGGTTTTCATTAGGGCCGAAATTAGGATATTTGAAAATTTGCTAAAAAAGTGTTTTCATCTAGGTTTGCACATTTGATTTGACAACAGGCAATCTTCTTTCTTTTTTAAAACCTTTTCATTCTTTCTTCTTGTTTTGTTTTGTTTACTACTGCCGGTGCCATGGATTTTATTTCGAAATTGTTATTTTGAATTGTTTACTTTTGCAGTTGCTTTGCATGTTGGTTTGTTTACTTTTGCCGTTGCCTTGGATTGTGTTTCAAATTGACATTTTAAAAAATACCTTTTCAATTGTTTTCAATTTAGTTGCGTTTGATTTGTTTTCACATAATTTGCAACCTTGATTTCGTCCAAATCAAACAAAATTATAATTTTGTTTTGTAAGGGAATTGGAGTCAAATTTGGAAATTTTCTACGAAATCATCTTTTTTCCCGTAATGAAAACGTAGTATTACCCTGACGCCATGCATGCCAGCTACTGGCAAGCAACTTACTACATGTATGTATTAACTGTCAGATACCTATCTGTGTTCCAGTTGGCTAGAAGTTTGCCTGTGTGAGTGTATTGCAACTTACTTGCCAATAGCTGGCATATTTGTGGCGTCCGGGTTATAGCTGCACATATAAATGTATTTCTGTTCCTATAGTAATATCATGGAATAGAATTTTGTGATAGTGAGACTTAACGTGAGCGGCGCTGTCAATTTGTTTGCAGAGAGTAATTTTGGCCATGTACACTCACGGTGTGTGTCTTAACCCCCGGTTGGTGTAAAAGTTTTCTCTAGAATCCCGATTAGTTTTGACGTAGCAGTGAGTATTTTCTCCAACCTCATCCTGATGAGACTTATCAGGACGGCCAGGAATCGTAAAGCTGGTGAGATTCAATTATAGTTCTATCCTACAACAACAGGTGTTGAGGTCTTAAACGTTTGTGCTTTCTCAAAGTTCTGAACTTTTAAGCAATGTGAAGATTTGGTGGGTGATAGATTTTAAAATATTGTTGCCGCATTGTAAAGGACAAACCAGATTGCAAACAGCTTAAAACGAATGAATTTGATTATTAGGTATGAGCGATTTCAAAATCTCTTTTCCACATGGATGAATGTTAAAAAAATAAATCCCAGTTCCTGAGAATCTAGCAAGAAAAAACTTTTTGGTTTTCTGTTTCAAGCAGGTTGAGAATAAACATTTCAAGGTTATGATAACAATTTTGTCAAGAAGTTACAGAAAACTAACAAAATATTCGATAAACTACAATACTAAAATAAAAAATTCCCATTCAAATTAAATATGAAAAAATCTGTGTAGATTATGTCGTCCCCCTCATGCTAGAAGGATGAATGTGCAAATTTTGAGTTAATTGGTTGGTTAGATTAATATTTGGGTCTTCAATGTTTTGCCAAAACCTAGAATTCCATACTTGCTAGAAAACCACAATATCACAATACGTTTAATCGTACGAGAGCATTTAAGATTCAAACACGATTTCCCAAAATTTTCATTTTTGCACATTCATGTTTCTGGCATAAGGGGGACGATTTCTTCTCATCTGAACTGGCCCTATAACATTATGCATTTAATAAACCTGTTGATTTAGAATCAATTTGGCATCACTGTTTTCTTAGCTGTCATTTCATCTATCTCAGCTGTTTGGAGGGAGACAGCTATACTTTTTGCAGACTCCACATGCAAAAATTTCAGTTATAAATTTTATTCTAAAAAAGTGAACTGACTAAACAACCGAATTAGTTAAGAAACAAAGTAAAATAGAAAAGAAAAAACGCTAACTTTATTCACATTTTCTAAAGTTTATTTCGCTTAAAAACACTACAACAATTTAGTAACAATTCGTTTTGGCCATAATGGCTATGCCAGTAGTCAAAGTTCCCATTGTTCCACAATGGAACCTAGTCGCCGGTTGTGTGGCAACTCCCGATCAGGGTTTTCTTTATGTTGGAAACAAAACCATCAATTATATATCTCAAATACAGAGCACGGAACATGCGCCTGTTATGAAAATCTTCCAAACCCGTCAAACTATTCGAGGTCTGGACTGCGATCCGGATTGGTCAACAACTAAATACTTTGCCATCCTTGCTCAGGACAACTCTGTTCAGATCTGGGACTTTGAACAAGCCAGGGCTATCTATGGTCATAAGGCTCACTTTGTTAAGCCACACGCTGAAGGTGATATTGTTGGAATGACTGAAGGAGTTCACATGAGCTATATGTCCAATCGCAACATCCTTTCGATTTGTCCAAATGAATTAGTCATTTATTGCGTTGCCTCGAATACCTATTGTCGGCGCCAGCGAATAATTCCCAAAAAGTATGCAGTGTCCATTTTGAAGTGTTCGCCATTCAGTGAGCATACGTTCGCTGTTGGAACACCCAAGGGTTTGGTAATCCTGGCCGATCTAAAGACTGAACAAGTTCTTTACACTCTAAAGGGTCATGATGCTACTGTAACATCACTAGCCTGGAATATATCCAAGTCTTCCAGCTCTATTCAACCAATAGCCGCGCTTAAAACTCCTTCAAAAACACCAACTCCCCAACAGAAGCCCAGACAAGGAGAGCCAAAGACTCCAGTTGGGGGTTCTGATGACATATTCGATATCTACGACTATGACTATTTGGAGAATGAATTTGGAGCACCCTCCGACACTAAGCAGAATCTCGAACAGTTCGAGGGCATCGATAAGAACCAAGAGGATGGCAACAACACGAATTTCAATTATGCCGAAGCCTGTGAGAGTCTGAAAGAGGAAATCGATGCTCTGAAAAATAAATCAGATTGCTCTTCCTATGAACAGCAAGTCACACTCGAGGATTGCCAAAATTCTGAACATAGAGGCAACGTTTCAAGCTCATGTGACTCCAATAACAGTGTGGAGTTGCTAGACAAGAGCTCCACTGATGAAAGCACCACAAACAAGGAGAAACACGTGATGCAACATCGAGCTGAAGTGCACACTCAGGAAGACATGGAACTGACACCTCCAAAGGCATCTGTGGCACCTCCAGCAAGCCCCAAGAAGATACCACTGCTTGCTTCAGCAGCAGCTGATGCAGTTGTCTGGATCTGGAATACAAAGACTGGAGCTGCTTGTGATCAACTGAAGGGACGAAGTACCCCACACGGAAAGAGTAAGTTTCACCCAAAACCTTAAAAAATACTGCTCTCCTCCTATTCAAGGAATTTCTTTCTCTAGATTTCCACATTGAAGCATTATGGCTTAGTTCCGAAACCGTATTGGTAACCTCCAGATCAGGAAACATCACATCTTTCACCCAAGACATCAGCAGGCCCGGCAAATACAAGGAAAATAAAAAAGAATTCCCCCAACAAGCGGTAATGTCGATGTGTCGTTCCTTAAACACTCCACTCCTCTGGACAATATCATCGTTCCGAGAGATCATTTGTGAGAATTATGAAACAAATAAAATCGTTGCCAAATACAGTTGTGCTTCCACGAATATTATTACGATGAGAGAGCGGCCCGATGACATGAACAAGTAAGTTTCGCTGTAGAATTTGATTCGAATCGTAAACTGAGAATGCATTTTGATTGGAGCAACGGTATACTTATCATATAACCTAGTCCCAATAATGTCGTTAAAAATTTAAATTGATTGAAAAACTAATAAAGTTATTGGTTAATTGTTATTTTATTTTTAAACACAAACAAACAAAAAAAACTGTTGTTCTTTGTTAGATTATGATGAATTGTTGCTGTTGGTTTTTGTAGAATCTTCTCAAAATTTTGCATGAAATTAATAAACAAGGATGACTGCCGCCATCTGCTGCGGGTCTCTTTGACCCTTTGATTTAAACTGCTTCCGAACTACCGGCCTACGCAAGTTAATTTGTGTCAATAAGTCTGGATGTATGTTAGGCCCTCCTTTAACCAAATCAACTTGGCCTTAAAAATAATTCTTTGCTTAAAACAACTGATCCTTCATTTGTCTAACGTAAGGTCCCTCTTAGTTTATGGACGCTGCCGTTGGCAACAACACTTTTGATCGCAACAGAATACATAAGTGACCAAGATTCCCAACATTTGGTTGCCTTTCCCTCATAACAGTTGACATTTACAGGCTCCTCTCCAACCAGCGTTTCACCTTGAATAACACATTCCTCAATGTATGGTCAATTCACATCGCTATTTTCTCTGTTCGATGTCAACATCTACTTTCTCTTTGTCCAGTTCTAAGCCGCAATTTACTAATTGGAAACTTAACGCCTGTGAAATTTTCACGAAAGAAATGGATTGAGACTCATTTTCCAGGCCGGTATGTATCATGCTATATTTATTGGCTTAAACCCTGCTTCTCCTGTTGGCACCAAAGGCCAGTTAGCCACCCCCAGTTTGGTTGCTTAAGTGACTACAAAGAGCTTATACCCCAGAGTCTGCTTACTAGCGATTACTATATTATGGCAATCACTCGAGCAACCAAACTGCTTCGTGGTAATAAGGTAATCTAAAACAAGAATCATATGCATAAAAACCTTTCAGCATCCTCCTAACTTCTTCATACTTCTATTTCTCTTTTCCGGGGAGTATCTTCTAAGTAATAGATCTCATAATTCCCTTCTTTAATGCACTTCCTCTTCTGGCTGATCGGGGTTAGATTAATATCATAAAACTCCGACATTCCCGACATTTAGGTCTCTTCGTTACTGAAACCACAAAATGTTGGTGTCGAAATCGAAATTGGCCATTATCATATTTAAAATCCTCAAATGGGGACACAGGGTGTCAATAAGTCTTCTCCATCTTTCAAGATTTGCAGCTAGTTCAATTTACTTACTTACTTAAGGTGGCGCAGACAGTCCAGCTAGTTCAACTACCACCATTTTTTTATACCGTCGAGTTCTTGCTTCTTTGAAAACTATCTCCATTTCAAATATAGGTCTTTGAATACGGTGTGAGCCATGCGTTTTCTATTAAAAGGACCTACTTAACCCTATTGTCGTTTGGCTTCCCCGATGTGTGATCAATCTATAATCATTTTCACTTCTTTGTATCCTAATCAGCAAAAGTCTTTTATTCTTTTTAAACTATTTTCGGACTAATTTCCCTTCAAAACCTCGTTTGGTATTTGCGCAATCCCAGCTTATGAAGTGCATCCCGGTCAGAAAAATTCCTTTTCCACCACAATTGCTTGTCTAATGCCAACTCCAAGAGCAGTATTCAAAATCTAACATTACAACCGCGACCGTTTAGTTTTCGCTGAACAAAACCCAGCATACGTTGCCCGGCTACGCCCGTTTTCTACTTTTTAATGTTTTCCAACAAATTTCTCATTCCAGGATCGCGATTGCCTTCTCAGATCGTCGCATCGGCATAATTGATATTTCCCAAATAACTCCATTCAACATCTCAATTGAGAACTTCACAAACAAATTAGATTCACAAGTGTATTCTTTGGTTTGGGGACAAAATCCAGGATTTCTGGCGTTTGGAACAAATGAAGGAAGAGTGAGTTTTTATTTAAAAAAACAAACAAAAAATAGAATTTAGAATTGATAACCCCCTTTTGTAATTTTAACAGGTTGGAATATTTAACTCTGACAACCCCAAGATGCCACCTTTTCTGTTCCATCCAGTTTCTGGCAAACCGATTTATTCAATTGACTGGCAGAATCACTACATCTATGTGTGCTGCAATGAAAAAGTTGGACTTTATCATGATAATATGCAAAACAAAGGTAAGTCCAATCTAATAACCTTGAAACCTTTTTATAAGTTTGTATAGCTGCATCCTTGGAACTGTAAGTTAAATTGGTCTGTGTTGAGTGAGTTTTGGACTTTCTTAAATTTGCCAATTGAATTGCTCTTCTGCGATAATCCCATAGGTTCCAGGAATATGAATTCTTCGATTCAAGACTCGAAGCCGGAAGACAATGCTCGGTTTGAATACCTGCATCAAAAGTCTTCTTCTTTGGAGTTTTATTTTTTTCATAGAAATCAGGACGGTTTAGAGGAGATGAATCGATTGAAATGTTAAATAGAAGACATATTTCAGGGTTTTGAAATGTAGTTCTCAAAAAATTCTTCACAACTGAATTGTAGTTCTTTTCGGCGAAGGCGATGTAATTTCTGCGTTTGAATGCAATGAATTCCTTGTTAAATGGCAGAAGGCCGTATTTTGAATCTGATGGAAGTAGAATTCCATTCGATGCTGCCAAGGTAAGGGCACAGTATCTTTGAAGCTGGTTTGTCTAGAAAAAAACACAAACAAAATGTTTAAAGAAACAAAGAATCACCTGATATAAAAAACATACAGCCAGAGTGCCAGTTTTTGTTTTTATTTTTCGTACTGGTTCCTGCTCACACTCATCGGCCATATCCATTAAATCGACTTTCGACCTCACAATACACTCCATTGAACCGATCTTTGAAGCCATTTCTTCAAATGGATACTCAGTCGCAACAATATCAGCCATTCTATCGTTGATTTGATTTATATCAACCAGGAAATACAGTTGCATTAGAATTTGATACCAAGTTTCAAATAATTTTGTAAAATGAGGCTGAAAAAAAAAAAACAAAAGGAAATTCTCAAAAATTCGAAAGTTCTAGGAGCCAATAATTTTTGTATTTACAAAAACAGATTCCGATGGAACAGCTAATCGAAACTTGACCACATCGTGTAGCTTGAAAATCAGTTCCTTAAGTTGTCCGACATTATGATCAATGAGATTTTTCAGGCTGATGACGTGCTCCTTAAGTTTTTTCAGATACAACTCATGTTGCAAGTGAAGATAGTTGAACTTGTTAAACAATTCCAGATGATCAATGGAAATGCCCTCTGGGATATTGTAAATCAGTTTGTTTTCAACTAAATCTATTGTGACAGAGCTAGAGACTGCTCGGAGGCCAATTTTGATTTGTTCACTGCATTTTTTCATGCTTAATCCCAATGCTTCGAGGGTGTTCTCGTAAGCCATGTGAACATCGCCAACCACTGTATAGAGAGATATGAATTTAAGATATCAAATTGTTATTTTAAAATTAGAAATCCCACTTTTTCACAATAATTGGTGTCCCTAGAAGGAAGCGAGATATAAAACTATCTCTAGAAGGAGTAGACAAGTGGGAAATCAAGACTAGGATTGCTCAGTAGCTTTGTTTTGATTCCTTGCACCTGAGAGACGAGCTCTTTGGTTGTATTTGGAAACATTTAGTGCCATGTTTTGTATGCTAAGCAAGTAGAATGATTTAATTTCCGCCCAGTGTACCTACCTGGAGGAGTTATAGAATTCATCCCGTTTGTTTTAACCTTTTAATTCTCTAAGTCCATATCGCCTAACCTAACTGTACTCCCTTACATTAAGAAAAAGAACGCTTGGAAGGCAATATTTCAAGCACAACAAACAGTTGTCAAAGAGTTATAAATACCCGAAGTTTTCGGGCTTACAAGGTTGCCCGGCTGGAAACTTCATAAAAGAATCAAATGCGAATATGTTAAGATGTCCAGCCCGTTCATGGAAACTCTCATAAATTATCAGATTCAGAAATATTTTAAGAAACGAAATCTTCTTAAATGACCGGCAGTACGGGTTTCGTAGCAATAGGTCCAGTGGTGAAATGATGGTATATATCACCGAACAGTGGAACCAATCTTTACATCGTTTTGAAGAAAGTAAGATTATTGCGCTCGATATTTCAAAAACATTTGATAGAGTCTGGCATCAAGCTTTTTTTTATCGAAAATGCGTGCATTTGGCATCGATGCGTTGTCTTGGACGGTTTTCAACCGGCTACCCACAAAATAAATGGCGGTGTGCCCCTAGGCTTCGTTCTGTATCCGACACTCTTTCTTATCTTCATTAATGATCTCTTATCTTAATACTCCTGTTTTGCTGACGACAGTACTCTCAGCTTCTCATGTTCAATTCCAGATTCACATCCCTAGTCTTCGGATGTGGAACTACAACGGCAGCGTATGAAAAGCCCATTTAATTCCGATCTTTACTGCATGGGGAATTATCAACCGCGTGGAATTTAATGCTTCAAAAACTCAATGCCTTCTTCTGTCGTTAAAGCATAATCTACACCCTATGCCATTATACATGAGTGGCACTTACATTGAGGAAACCGAACAGTTTTGCGTCCTGGGTATGTGTATCACAAACCACCTTTTGTGGAGCGATCACATATTTAACGTCGCCAAACATGCAGCAAAATGCTTAAGTTTCCTAATTAGGAAATATTTTTCCCCTTCTGATCTGACTATTAGGCATGCATTCGCCCGAAGCTTGAGTATAATTCTTATATCTGGGCAGGTGCTCCTGCCACTCACTAGCGCCTCCTGGATAGGATCCAAAAAAGGGGTTATAAAACTGATAGGAGAAAGAACCATTACACTTGAACATCGCCGTAATGTTTCTTGTCCAACCTTGTTTTATCGCTACTTCCACAAACGGTGCTCCAGCGAAATAGCCAGACGCATTACTCCCCTTAAACAATTTCCCCGTAACACTCGAATCGCTAGGAATGTCCACCAATTTACCCTCTAGCCTTACTTCGGACGTACTGTTAAGTATAGAGACTCCCCCCCCCCCCCCCCCCTCCCATTACGATATACAGAACTAATGCGCATCGATATCTCCTATCTTACTTTCCTAACCGCTCGCACTGTGTTACTTCATGTTAAGGGTATTAATAACCCCTTGAGTGCGCTCAAATTATAAAAAAAAAATGGAGGAAATTGTGTAGACTCTAAGATGGGCAACACAATAAGTTTAGGTAGACTTGAGTGAAGTGGAGTGTAACTGGTCTCCTTACACCAACCTACAAAACTAACCTAACTTGACTATGTTCCCAGAAAAGCCTGCAAAACTACCATGTAAAAACTTGAAAGCTTATGTTTCTGGGTCCCAACAAAAATTCTTGCAGTTCCAGACTTAAATACAAAAATACCTACCGTCACGTATGGCTTCTCCGCCTTGACCAATGTGCTTATTAAACAACAAGATACCACACATGATCTTTCCCAAACGTTTAAGATAATCTATCTGGAAACGTTTTTTCCGCCCAATAAAATCGATTATGTCCTGTTTCGTCAAGATACTTTGCAGTGCAGTCTTTGCCAAAGACAACATCTAAATAAGACAAAATATGAAACATTTTTTTTTAGAAATATGTGTATAAAAATACTTCTGAATTCTTTGGACTAAACATCTTATTCGAAGCGACAATGTACGTTGTTATTCTCCTGACAAGTTCATCGTGATCTTTTTTGGTGGTTCCATTAGAGCCACAAATGTTCTCCAGAAGTGGCATTAATTTGTCTTGTGTGATTTGTTCATATTTTTCTTGCACCGCAGCATGCTTGAATGTGCAGTTTTCGAAGAAATGTCTCAGTTTCAGCATTTGTATCACTGGACCGTTATCTTCCAAGCAACAAAACAAATTAATTATTCATTTCAATAAATAACGACGTTCCCTACCAATTATTTGATCATAAATTGATTGATAAATGGCCAAGGTAGTCTCTTCGTCAGCGTTCAACAGATGTTCTCCACATGAAATCACCAACCATTTGATCATGTACTGCATCAATGGCCTCGGAATTGAAATGTCTTGAAGTGAGCATTGTTCAAGAGCTTCTCTGGTCAAAAAATCCACCACGAAATTGTATTCCATTTTGCGAATTCAAAAAATTATTTCCTTATTAGAGTTTCTTTGACAGTTTTAAGATTTTATCGATCAAACGTTGTGTACAGTAACCAAGGACACTTATACCTAAAATGCACTTCAATTTTTTTGCAGACCCAATTATCTTGGAGTACATCACAGCTGCATCTTCGATATCTGTCCGAAACAAGTATCTCTTTGTGGGCACCCAAAATGGACACGTCGAAATATTCAAAGAGAAAGAAAGTCCAAAAATAGCATACGAACTCATCAGAAGCCTTGAGATATGCCCCCGTTACATAACCGACATATCTTGGAGTCCAATAAACACATCACGTTTCGCTGTGGCATCGATGTCCAAGAAAATACGAGTTTTCAATTTCAATGAATTCGACGGGACGGCTTCACTAGCCCGGGACATTGTAATTAATAGCACCGCGGCAGCGGCAAATGCTAGTGTCAAATGGAGTAATCACCGTGAAAATATGATCCTCGCAGCTGGTTTCGATGGAGGTATGCGAGTATGGGATCTCAATTCGCAGCGCGATGATGAATTCTTCCTCAAACAATTTCACTGCCCAATGACATGCGGGTTGTTCTTCCCATCGGATGAAAATACAATTATGTGCGCTGGTCGGACAACATCCATTGAAATGTTCAATATGCTATTGGAAAGCACTCAAAAGTATTCCAGTGTTAAATGGAAGAAACAAACAACGAAGACACTCGATGGTGTTCTATGGGCAACAAAGATTCATGCACTTGATGGAAAATCCAAGACAGACAAACGTCGCAAGAAGAGAGAGAGGAGTGAGCCTAGTGCTGATATCAACCAGGAGAACTTGAAAATCGATGGAGATGAAGTTTCTGGGCTTATGACTAAGCTGCAATTAGAAGAGAAGGAGGAGAAAGAAATCTCTGGTGCTGCACAATGCAAGGAATGCAAAGATTCAGTATTTTTAAAGGTAAGATGCAGATTTTGGAGTGTGTGTGCGTTTTATCTTGAATTTTGTTTTGTTTTTTAGAATCCCCAAACCATACTATATTTGACGACCAAGGAAATAAACAAGGATAGCTTGGATAAACTTAAATTCATGTTGGATTCTTCCCATGGAAAGCAACGCCTTCTCGGACCAAAGCTCTTTGGAACTCCAACTGATGCCAAGCGTTTACTTGAAGAAGAAAGTATGTGTTTTTTTTTTGGTAGCGTAAGCATTTCCTGAACTCTTTTCTGCTTTCTGTTTTCAGTTCGAAATCAGCAGTCTTCTGACTCCAAATCGATTTCCAATATTCTTACATTCCAAGTGAACTCGAATCTCCAGCAAGAGATTATGAAGCGTGTTGAGACAAAAACTCTAACTGAATGGCATGTTTCTCTTGCGCCATCAGTGTCTTTTATGTAAGTTCGTTCAAGGTTTCCCCTTTAATCTCTCTAACTCATCCTTTTTTTTTTTTTTTAATGAAGGTTCTGGAAAAAATGTTGTCAAGCATTCACAAACCAACTGATTGAGCAGGGCCATATTCTTCAAGCTGCTACTTATCTCATTGCTTTGCACGATACAAAGCAAGTCATAAACATTTTGTTGGAAAAACAGTATTTTAAGGAAGCCTTGATTATTGCCAAGATCCATTGCCAGCAAGATGATATGATAGCAACCGAAATAACTGATAAATGGGTTCGGTACTTTGAATCGGTTGGAAATCTCAACGCAGCAGCTTATATGTAAGTTGATTCGTCTATTCTATCTCTGCTTCTATTGCTAAAATTATATTTTTTTTTCTTTGCAGTTGTGCTGCTTCTGGACAACTTCAAAAGGCTTACAATATATTGTGTAAGACAAGGAATATAACGCCAGAAATACAGGAAGTACTGGATAAAATACACGAGAAAACAATGAAAATGTAAACCCAGTATTATTAACGAACTGAAATTGGTTTCAAATTCCAGAATTTATTGAATTATTACTCTTTTTAATTTTAAATGAACTGAACTGAATTACCGTTAATTTAAACAAATAAAATGAAGTTAATATTATCAAAAGTTAGTGTTTTGTTTTTTATATGTTTGAATGATACATCAACAACTTAAGAATGATAAAACGGCATTTGTACGAGTATAAGCTGGAGTTCAATCCCCGTAAAAACACATCTAATTTGGTAGCAGTTACAAGGTGATCCTGTTCATTAAAACAATAGGAAGTTCCCAAAAGAAGCACTTTCAAGTGTTGGAGTAGAAGAAAGTCAATATCGACCCATATGTATCGATATGTACCTACTTCAAAGCCAAACAACAATCTTTCGCGATTGAATTACTGGTGCTTTTGTTAACAAAAATTGCCCCCACCCAAGACATCGATGTAGTTTGTAATCTTGCCTATCTGGACACTCCCAAAAGGCCGGTAATTAATATTAAGATTAATTTTTGGATCCTAAGGAAGCCAAACCGCTCGCCTATTTGAATTGGAAAGAAAATCTATAATTTTCTTGCCTTATAGTTAATGAATTTTTGCCTATAAGATTTTTTTTGGTAATTATGTAAGCCATTTTATTTCTTTAATCCTGATCCCGATAGTAAAAGGCTTCGCACGAAACCGGTCGGTTGGTTTATTGGTCCTGTTATACAACTTTTTCTGAAAAATGTATTCCATCCAAAAAACCTACTCTATCTTAAAGCACCACACAGAAAATTTCATCCAAATCGTTTGAATCTTTTTCGAGAAAAAAAAAAACTTTTTTTACCGGTTGTATGTTGTAGGTTCTATAATTCAACCTTTAGGGTAACGTTAAACGATATGGATAGACATAGAACATCGTTATTGGCCTAAGTCCAAATCCAGTATTTCAGGCCTCTTTCCTATACAAATTCCACACACTTTTGTTGGCTTTTTAACCCCATATTTAAAAAGTAAAATCAAAATATGTTGTGTGTAGGCAGTGGCGCAGCTTGATAACCAAAGGCCCTGGGGCACAAAATAAACTAGGGCCCCAATGTAGGTTAGGCCCGCATGCGTAATTGTTTTTAATCTTCTTATTCTTCGATACAGTTTAACTTGTGCTTCAAGCAATAAGACTTTCTAATTTGGGCTGACCGCTTCCTGTTCGCACAATTTTTTTGAGATCCTCTTTCTACTGTTAATCTGAACACCCACTGAGTTTTTGTTCATTCGCTCTACATGCCTTTTTCATCAGAGCAATTCAATACGGTTCCTTTGATCCATTACCCTACAACCCCAAGGGGTTATCGTCGAACCTTCTTCGCGTCAAACAAAAAATCAGTGGAAGGCTTTTTTTCTTGATCTTCATCTCCAGATTATGGGATCATAACGTTTTCGAGAGTGAGAGAATCTAGAAAGGACAAAATATATAAACAAAACATTTAGAAAGACCGACATGTCACGACATCTAGAATAATCTAGAAAAAAGAAATTCTAGATTTTATGTTCCCTTTCGTTTACTTGCATTTTAAATTTGTCTGCTTACTTTGTGGTAAGAAACCGTGCCTAACTGAACTAAATTATGTTTACCTGCCTTATCTTTTAACATTTTAAACACATGGCTAATATTGTCCTACACTACTTGATTCTACGTAAGACAAGTTTTTAATCTTCAATTAATATTAGTTTTTGAGACATTTGCGAGCGCGAATAGAAACCATTGTCTCGAAAATTTATATTAATTCTAGATTTTGACCATTCTAGATTACTTTTTCTAGATTTTGTGTGTTTCGAGATAAAGTATTCTAGGTTTTCGGTTTTCTAGATTTTCCTAATTCTAGATTTTTTTTGCTAGATTTTTGTTCTAGATATCGTGGTAAACGGTGTCGTGAAATAAGGCCAAATGGAGAGATTTGGCCTTATTTCACTTTAACAAAGCGTAATAAGGCTCTCCATGTGGCCTTATTTCACAGCACCGTGGGAAACCCCCAGATGGTAGCTAAGGAATGGGATAATCATGGGCTTATACAACAAAAGATCGATCCTCCTTGTGAGGACTTTTTGTTTAAGCGGGTGTCATCTTCCCAAGTAACAGAGCACTTGTTCAACATTTGAAAGATATTGCTTCGCAGATTAACGCCCTAAGTTTCATAAAAAAAAGCTTGCACGACGCTTTGAATACCAAAATCAGACATATGGTTCAATTTCATTGATTGGGCATAAACATTTAAGCTAATGTGATTTCAGATTCTCAACGTCGGATGGAGCTAGTGTATTTCGGCAGCTTCCGTTTTAACATTATAATTAAGAAGCTTTAATTTCATTTTCTCCTACATCCTCTATAAATCTATTACTACGTTCCCATTTTCGTTTTATGGAGGAAAATACTTTAATCGTCATGTTTTTAAAAAATGTAAAAACATTTACAAAGTGTAAATGAGTTATACGAACTGCACAACGGAAAATTAAATTCTATTCATAAATCTTACAAATAATAAAGTTTTTTTCAAGCCATCTTACTTAAGGTTTCAGTAACACAAATAAACATAGATTTAAACGTTTCTATCGCCTTATAACTATGTAAAACTACTAATAACTAAAGATGCATCAGGTGTGCTCTTGCTGTGCGAATGGATGATTAAATCTAAGAATCTTTAAGCAACGTCCATTTCATTTAAACAAAGTAGACTATGAAGAGAATAAAAAGAACAACTTATAATGCTCCCCTAAAAGCATTAGACCATGAAACGATAATTTTTAAATGGCTTAAAGTATCTGCAAGGTTCTTTCGCCAATAAATCAACAGCGAAATCACACGACAGCTTAGATCCCACCGTTTATTTTTCTTTTCAAGAATTAGAACGTTTTACAAGTTGTACCTATTAACTGATGACTCATCAAAAGTTGAAACATTAAAATTTCTATAACCACCCACTCGATTGATGATAAAGTTGCTAAATATCCAATTTAAATATATTTTTCTTAGATGGAATGGAATATAATCGCCTCGAAGCGTTAAAGAAATCAAATGTCGCAGGTTTCATAACCCTTTAATGCCATGAAAAAAAAAACTCATAAATATCAATGCCTTTTAAAATACAAACAATATTTAGACAAATTCCACATTTAAATGTTAATGAATGCAAGCCCACAGTCAAAATAATTGTATAACTTACGCAAAGACAAAACCATCTTCAACCTAACAAAGTCAATGGTAAAGTGCAGGTTTCAAATAAACTACGCACGCGGCATACACCACTATACAAGTTAATTATGAATTTAACCAAGATTAAAACAATAACATTAATAGATTACTTACTATTAATTATGCTTTCTCTCTCAATTGCTGTTTTAATTTAAGCAACAAATTAAATCAAAACAATGGTATCGTATCTTTGAAATCCGAAAGCTTTTTTACCTTATTTCCATTTGCTATTGTGACCTATCGCAGCTTTTTCAATTCACAATAACAGAGCTGAAATTGGTATTGGACAAACCATCTTCAACTCCAAGTCGCATACAGTTCAGTTAGTTTAGTTCTCTTGTAGACCCACAACAGGTGAGGTTGGTATATAATTTTATATCGCATTGAATTTTATTTTAAAGTTCGTAGCTCAGCTCTTTTGTTTTCACTTTTGCTCGCGTTGCTCGTGCCACGAAGAACACGATTATAAACCGTTTCAAAGTCACTCTGTGCAATTAAAAACTGTCGCGGAAGATCAAATACTGATTTGAACGAATTGTTAAGACAGCAAATAACAGTATTTCAATGTGCTTTTGGAATAAATTTAAGAAAATTCAAAGAGAAATCAGAAAAATTTAAGAAAAAAAATTTAAATATAAATGGGATCTTGATCAAAACAATGCCAAAGCCCTTGTCACACTGTTTGTTTTTATTTTTCCTTTTTTAACAAAAGTGAAAGGTTCCATATAAGTGGATAAGTGCTCTTGTGATTTCCCAGAACAACGAGGCATTCGTGTTATAGTTAAACTGCATCGTGGTGAACCTCGTTAAAAATAACCTCGAACATAGTGATGACGCCCCATGAATTTGACTTTAATCATCAATTTTTGTTTCTCTGCGTGAAGCGTGAATTGCAAACATAACTGTTTATGAGAGAATCTCGAGTGTGAAGTGAATTACGTAGTGTTAAAAATATTTCTGCTATGTTAATTGAGAGGTTGCGTCAGAGATGTGTGTCATAGCGCACCTCGATCAATATTTTTTTTTTTTAATTTGATCTCATGATTATTGTTTGTTCTTCGATCTTTTTCTTTCTGTTCCCTCGGTTTGATCGTTTCCTCCTCTTAAATACGCAATTTGCAAGAAGAAAAAAATAGAATCATAACAGTAGAACTATAACTAACGAACAGTGTGATGGACATGGACAGAGAGGCATAATAATAGCAATAGTACCGCGATGTACAGTGAAATGGTCTGTTTATGGCCGACCATGATTGGCAGAACCGTGCGTCGTTAATGATTAGCAACACCAGTTTTAGCTTTTCATTCTTGGCACGCTGTGCACGCGTATATAAATGAATGTCTTTATTTTTTTTTTGCATTTTTGGTAATCACTCAACCGATCAACCGCGAAGCAATTGACGAGAGTATCCGGACGGGTGTGCAGTGAAAGAAACCCACATTCCACAAATTAAACAAAAGAGCTGAGCAACGAACTTGGTGCAATCGCCATGCGCACACTTCTACGCGTATTTTAACGGGATTGTTGCTTCTGCTGCTACATGAAAAAAAAAAAAAAATTCAAAACAGTTACATATAAACCACATAAAATAATTATTCATGTTATCTATATGATTTATGTATGTAGGTAGTCCGGCGAGCTAAGAGAGAGTATATTGAACTTATCCGGGGCCACAATATACTAACAATAATGTTGGCCTTGCGAAGCTTTTTCGATCATTAACGAGGAAGGAAGTCACATGGTACACAATCTTTTTTTTTTTTTGGATTGAGTGTGTGATTCATCCATAAGATACATCACATCATTATAATGAGTTTTATAAATGGCGCAAAAATGATGGAGGCTGGCTGCAAGTTTGGAACTGTACCTCCTGCAGCCGCACCATCAACAACGCTGTGTGATTTTTGGAATGAACGCATTATGGAGCGTTTCATCAAGGCAAACTTGTTCATGATATGTTGCATTGCAGCTGCACTTCTTCTGGTAAGTGATGCGACTTCTTTTCTTTTTTATTTAATTTATTTATCTAGATTGTTATGGCAAGTTTTTTAAGTGATCTAGTTGTGAAAGTAACTGTGTGTGTTAGTAGTGTGTTTTGATACAAAACAAAAAAGGTTTATTGATGTTACACAATGATGCTGATGATGGTGCGAGCTTGACCATTGTTTGACGGCCGAGGAGCGGCTCTAACATTGTTTTCACATTGTTTAAAGGAATTACAATAGATTCAAGTTACGAGTTTTAGCCAATCGATATTTTGAAAATCTGATGGAAAGTTAGTTGTGTTTGATTAAACACAACATGATTGAATGAAGAGAAATTTAAGAAGATTAATTAAAAAGATAATAAATTAAATTTGCAGAAAATAATATGCGATTGATTGATTGATTAATTTGTTATTTTTTTTTTTTTAGATTGCGTATTTGGCTGCATTTTCATGTGAAGTCTCGTGGATTTTAGAAGCGAGAGGAGCCTTACCAAATTCAGCATATGTACTGTGTACACAATACTTTATTGTTTTCGTAGCGACAACGATTTTAATTCATGGCTTGGTAACGGGACTTTCGTGGGGATTATTCGCGTGGTCAGTGATAATTGGAATTTTATCAATACCGGAGTTATTTTTTGTGATGGTTATGACAACACAACATTGGGTAAGTGTGTGTTTTTTTTTTTTGTTTAAATGTATTTTACATAATTATGTATGAACGCGATTTGGGAAATTGGTTGAATGGGAAATAAGATTGAGGACTTTAGGTATTTAGTCGGTATTTTTGCGATTTACATATTTTAAATTGAGAAAAGGTCTTTTTCGTCCTAACTTTTGATGGTTGGAGTATTTATTTAGAGGCCTACTTCCAACTCTCCCTCGGCATGCACGTGATGATATGCTTTCGAAGTCCGATTTTTCGGCTTCTCATGATGAAAGTTCGCTTGATTTGTGTGTGACATGGTTTTATAATGAATTTATTTGTAACGTGAGCTAGTTAACACTTTTATAAAGTTCGCATACTCGTGGTAAGAATTTTAAATTTAGAGCTTGACGGAAAGAGCTCGTGTTCGTAATTACTTTAAACGTCTTTTATATGTAAATGACATTATTATAAGTTATTTTTATTATTTTATAAGTTAGTGGATATAAATCACAAGTTTCCTATTTTAGTGCTTAAACATTTTATTACTTCAAGTCAATTGAAAAAAACCATGAATTTTGGACTACACCTTGCTTTGATGTTGTAAGGCAGAGGGGTACATTTGGAACAGCTACCTGCCTTATTATTAACTTATTAGCCTGTAAAAAAAGTCAAACTCATATTAACACTTTATCACATATTACCAAAATGTTAGTTCTAAGCAAAATCGACTATGGATTATACATATATGGCCACTGCCCAAAATCAACTTTAAATCTTATAAAACGGATATACCACCAAGCAGCAAGAAGTAGCATCAACGCTTTTCCAGCTACTCCTATCAAAAATATTCTAGCGGAAGCCAGGATTACCTAGTATCGAGGAACGAAGAGACGCAATCACGTTGAAACTATCTGCAAAACTCGTTTTTTCCACCAATTCTATAATTGATAACGACGTTGAAAATGCAACGAGTCCTAAGCTTACCAAAAAGATACCATCAGCAATCGCTACTATCCTGGAAAAAGCAAAACAGACAGAACTCCCATCAAAGCATTTAAACTTTACCTCCCCACGCTACCCTCCATGGTTTATTAACCCCACATCCCTGAACTAGAGAACTACAAAAAAACAAATACAAGTAACAATACTTATTGTCAACTTTTTGCCAGTATATCATCAGATCTGAAATCTGACGGTTGGAAATTTATATTCACTGACGGATCAAAAACTACAGAGAACACATCATTTGCTGTCGTACATGAAAATGGATCGATCATCTGCATAGAGGTAATCTGCCCGAATTCTCCTCAATATTTACAACAAAAGCTTTTGCTGTACTGCAAGCCACTAAAACAGCTATGAAACTCCGTGGAAAATTTATAATTTGTTCGGATAGTATATCTGCTCTCGAAGCTATCAAAAACCCTAACAACAATACCGAAATTATAGCAGAAATCAGACAACAACTCATCAAATCACCACAAAACATGAAAGCAATGTGGACTCCTGGACACGTTGGAATCCAGGGAAACGAAAATGCTGACATTGCAGCCAACTCGGCGAAAAACTCTCCATCAGTTTATATGTTCAACGTCTTCTCCAAATTTGATCTTACCAGAGTTACACAAAATGCTATAGCTGCCAAATCCAAAAACGACTGGAGCTTTTCCACCCAGTATATCCTACAGATGTTTCCAAACAAAAAATTTGCAATTTTGTTCGGCTACGACTCGGACACACCTCTACCACACATCAGCATCTTCTCACAAAAAATAGCCCTCCAACTTGTTCCTCCTGCAACACAAATTTAAGTTTAGACCATATTTTAGAAAACTGTTCAAAACTAACACCCATTGCCCCAAACATATGTATTTGAAAACAACTCAATCTATGATGTCTCTCAGGGGTGGAGTTAGATGTGGTAAAGGCGATTTTATTTTCATCCCGCACTACACGAGCAAGGGCCAACGAAGCTTTTTTAACAGATAAACGTCATTGATCTTAAAAGACCAGATCTGAGATTGAATCAATTGTTCTGTCCCAAATAGCAGTACCTCACCTAGATTCCTAGAGCTTACAGCGGGGCGTCTGCTTTACTACCAGGAAGGTTTTCTATGATTTTTTTGATTTGATCTCTATATGCAATGGTAATTATTTTAAAAGGTTATAGTGAAACTTAAATAGGTAAAGTCTTTGACTACTTCATCAAGATTGTATTTATGTCCATAGCGATCGAAACGTTAACTTCCAGGTGAGAATTATATCCTATCTTGTAAATGGGGGCACCCGATGCTTTAGGGATTAACTCAACAGCCATTGTTCCATGCGACTATATTAGGTGAAGAGATAGTAGGTGTACCCATGTGTGTTTTTTTTAATGATTACTTCTTCAGCTACTTTGAATCTCATATTCATCATAATTTTTTTCACCATATCATCCACACCAAATAGATCTTTTTGTCTTACAGCGATTATTGGGATATCTTGAGATTTTTCCAAGCCCTAAAAACTGGACCTTATTCATTTGCCAACCCAGAACTATGACAGTTGTATGATAAAAATACATCTTTATCTGTGCAGCATTTTGTGGTATAGATTCGTGTTGGCAATCTCTGGTTCTGTAGGTGTATTTTATTTAATCAATATATTGATTAAAATGGCTGTTTGTACACATAACATTTAATATTTTGATAGCAGACGCTTGGCTTTTTGACAAAAAAAAAATAACTAACTGCGTCCGTGTCGAACTCTTTTCTGTGTTCACTTTCCATGCTGCCAACACCAACATCACCCAGTCTAATCCATTTTGTTTCCGGTCTTCATGTTAATTGTTGCGTTTTTAATTCAACGTCTTAGCTCACTGGCTACCATGCTACCATTTTTTCTACATTTGATTTGAGAAATTAACATTATCCGATCAATTGAATCCATTTTTAACATATCAATACATATTCATAAAATAATTTGCCGTACTACCAAGTCTTAAGCCACACCTTTTGCAATTTCAAATTCAAAACTTGGCCTACGACTACGAGTACAACTGTGCCATCCTCTGCAAATTAATTACACCCCACACGTGCCAAACCTAAGCCTATATGCTTTTCGTGCCAAAACCGAAGCGCCTGGAAGTATTAAATTGAAATGCACTAGAGTGTGGCTTGTGGCACAATAGACGATATCACCCGACAAATTGCAAAGCATAAATTAAATAATTATTATTTAAACATCTTATTTCTTCATTAAAAGTTTTATAATTGAAATTTATTTTCTCTAACAGGGCCTACAATCCGTGCATGGTCTGACCGAACTTATATCCTACCTCGTACGTCTTGTGATTAATTGCTTCGCCCTAATATGTGTCATTCCTACTGGCCTAAAGTAAGACTTTTTTTAAGAAGAGGTGTTCAAGTAATTTTAACCTTTTTTTTTTTAAATTTCCAGATGGCGAAGAGAGTCACAGGTGCTATCACAGTTACAAAACTTAGCAACCCGCCTTCAACTACAAACCCCACCACCAAGTGCTCCAATAGCCAAAGGTGATTCCAGAAGAGCAAGTAAACGTGCTCAAAATAACCCGCACATAGCTTCATTTGATAATTCTGGTTATGTTTTAAATGAAGCCAACCATCACCATGGTCAGCAACAGTACTTTAATAATAATCCAACATTTGGATCTCAGAATGAGTTTAATGCGAGCTTTTTTGCGCCACAACCACAGCATCAGCCGCAGCCGCCTTCACAGTATTCGGCACCTGCAAGAGGTAAGTTCTGAAGTTTTTTTTACATTTTTAGGAACAAAATCGGTTTGAAAGGCTGAAAGGAATTTCAGACTTCTTGAAGTCAATCCTCTTTTCTGACAACATAAAAACCCCGTAAGGATCAAAGTTTCTTGGGACGTTTTTGACAAACTTTAGAAGTTTTTAACATGGGAGTTCTTGATGTAATTTAGTTCGAAATAGCTCATATTCAGGTAGGTTGATTGAGAAAAACAATTGTCAAAAATAGTGGGTGGGTGGTTGGTTGGCGGTTGTAGATGAGTGGGTGGTTAGGAGGTGAGGAAAAGAATGTCAAACATTTTGGGTCGTTGGTTGGTGGTTTTATATGGGGGGTGGGTGGTTGGTGTTTTTAGGGAGAAGAGATGAGGGAAAAAAATCAAAAATGGTGGGTGGTTGGTTGGTGGCTGTAGGTGGTAGGTGGGGTGGGTGGTTGGTGATAGGGCAGATACAACCGTGAACTGTTTTGTGAACTGGTTATCACGTAAAATTATGGTACGTAAACCGACTTTACAGACAACCAAGTTTTTACTTGCGATTATATTAACTATAAGGCAAGTTATGGATTCGTGCAAAAAAAAATTTTAGATAACAATCACACATGATATTACGATAATCTAGAAGTAGAAAAAAGTGGGTCTGGAAATTCCGTCCGTCTGTCTGTTCGCACCTCTAGAGCCCGATTTGCTTTAAATTTGGTATTTATATTTGGAATTCCCTAGGGGGTCTTTTTTTCATTTTTGCTCTAGGTCGAAAAATAACGGTACCTGCCATACAATTATAAAGAAAAAGTTGATTTTCTCAAAAACGGCAAAATTTGTTTTATAACGGTAGAGGGAGGTGGGGCACCTTGATACGATTTTCATTTAAACTCAAAAAAATTGCATCATATTGATAGTAATAACAAATTTACACATTTTATGGGAACATTATCTTTTTATCTAACTTATTTTAAACGGATTTAATCTAACATCCACTCAAAACGAATTAAGGACCTTTTTACTGAGTCGTGAATTTTGTATCAAACTACCCCATTCACGGGGCACATTGGTACATGACAGAGGCTCCTTTAATCATAACCAAATAATCAGTATTTATTTAAAACCTGTAAATAAAACGAGTTTTAATTATTTTTTAACATATATATTTATACAACCTGTGTTAAAGTATTTGTTAATTCATGTAAACATTGGCTTAACCTAGTTTTAACAAGAAATAAATAAAACTAAATAACAAAATAAAGCCTTTCTTCGGCTACTAATACCAATCACATACAAAAAGCACAAGCTTTGTAACGCTTTGTCAAAGCCGAACATGTGGTTTGGCCACAAGATGAAGAAAGACAAGTCAGGTTCGGGTCCTTCAAAAGCTTCTATATTAGTTTGTTTGCAAGGACTAAAATCAGAGACTGCTTGGAAGGGCAGAACAACGTCTATCGGTACTGCTAGTTCCATATAAAGTTGCTCGTAATCGAATGATTCTTCGGAGTCGAGGGATTCTCGCAGCTTAATTTCTCTGGAAGGGTGTTAAGATTCTTATTACATTGGCATAGTCATACAAGCATTTCTGTTTAAGTTTATTATGGGATTTGCAACTATGTTCAGCAAATTTGAGCACTTTTAAGATCTTTTGCGCGTTTTCTTTGTTCTTTTTTATGTTTTCTTCATGTTTTGACCTCTATTCTTGTCTTTTCTAGAGTATATGTGTATATACTTGACATACCTTTCTCTTTTGTGGGGCACATTGATACGTATCAAATCACCCCGAAGTCGTGTGTATCTATGTGCCCCAACTTACCTCACAGAAAAAAAAATATTAAATGCAATTAAAACAACGCTCCACAACGATTTTGTAAGTAAATATAACATTATTAACAACATTATATTCACAATATAAATTAATTTAAAATCATAAGCACAAATACGGCAAGAAAACTCATTCGAAAAAAAAACAAAAAAAAATTACTTGAGGACTCGCTTCTTCTTCTTCTTCTTCTTCTGAGAGAACACAAAAAGTTAAAACGTCTGTTGGGCTCTCAGGATTCCTCCAATTATCTTCTGGCATTCCCCAAGGATCTATTCTTGGGCCATTGCTCTTCTCTCTCTTTATCAATGATATCGTCTTAAACTGTACTTTTGTTAACATTCATTTGTATGCTGACGATGTTCAAATTTATATTTCGCGCCAAGAGGGTCTTCTTACGGAAGCTGTCAGTAAGTTAAATGAGGATCTTGAAAATATCTTTCGCTGGGCTCGGCACAATTTGCTAACCCTTAACCCGGATAAGTCACAATGTTTGGTAGTCTCTAAGTCATCAATTGACGTCAAAGAGTTTCCGCCGATACTGTTAAATAACAAAATAGTTCCTTACTGCAAGAAAGTACGTAATTTAGGAGTCATTCTCAATAGTGACCTATCAGCCTCTGACCATATTAATTCTGTTATTTCAAGAGTATATGGTGGCCTAAGACAGCTTTGGTTTAGCAGTAGCTTTACTTCTCAGAGTATCCGGTTTAAATTAGCTAACTCACTATTGAGACCGATCCTATTTTATGCGGAAAATGTTTTCCCCAATCCTGACTCTCAGAGTTTTCGCATACTAGAACTTGCTCACAACGCTATTCTTAGATACATATATAAACGCCGTAAATTCGATCATATCTCAGATATACGTACAAACCTGCTTGGCTGCACTATCCAAAACTATTTAGATATGCGAAACTGTATCTTCCTCAAAAGGCTCTTGCTTCTTAAAGTACCGCATTATTTATATGTAAAGATACGTGAATGTGTTAATGAAAGATCCTACAATCTAGTAATTCCTCATTTCAACTTTTTAAATAGTAAAAGAACGTTTTTTGTCCATGTAGTAATTTTGTGGAACGCACTTCCGGTGCAGATTAAGCGAACCGGTAACCTTAACGAGTTCATTCGCCGCATAAAAATTCATTTTTCTTCTCCTTGATCTATCTTTTCCTTACTGCTTTCTTACTATTTTTATCTTTGTTCTTTATCTTTTTCTGCTTCTCCTTCATATCATCGATACTTTTCATCTTTGGATTTAATTTATTTAATCTAAACGTTTTAATTAATTTTTTTTTTCTACTCTTATTTTGTCATTATTGTTTCTATACATTAAAAGTCAAAGAATTGTACGTTATAAGATATATCTTGCTGTACATATCCATAATATACCTCAATAAACTAAACTCGCGAAACAGATTTTTCCTTTTTGTGCGCAAAGCGTTTACTGAACCCGGATGTCAGGAAGATATGTGTTTGCGTTCATTGGCATGCTGCGTAGTATGCGTAGTTGAGTGGCCTGTTCCGTTCAATTTTCGAATAATGTAGACTGTATCTATGTGCCTCATGTATCAATGTTCCCCGTCTCCCCCTACCTCTCATAGGATCAGTATTTTCAAATGAAATTTTTGAAATTTGGCAATATTTAGCTGTAATAAGGTTTGGAAGCCGAGATCTAGTTGTAAAAGAGAAGAGTCGTGTGTCAAGGGAGTAGTTTTGAGAAACTTGGTGTCTGCAGCGTGGAGTGAGTGAGTGAAAATGTTTGCTAACCGCAAAAATAAAGAACGGAGGACCTAAGTGGCTGCCTTGGGGGATCCCGCAGGAAGCTAAGAAAAAACTGAGACGAATGCTGTATAAGAGGTTATTCAGCTGAGAAGAAAGTCAATTCAAGAAAATTAGTTCAACGCCAGGGATGAATAACTGGAAAAAATCTGAGAAATTAACTCAAGTGCCTTTCCAAAGGCCAAAAACATTGAAAACCCTTCAATTCTCTAGTGCTTAGAAAGTATACGATACAAAAAATTAACAAGGTCAAAGGTTATAGAGTTTTATTTACAAGAAAACTATGTTGATTAAGGAAAAGGGGGACTTGCAATGAAAATTATAAAGCACTCTGAAATATTTTAAATATATGTGTGGGTAAGCTATTGGGGCCATAGTTGTTATCATGGATATTTATGACCCCTTTTGTTTATTGGGATCATTAAAAGTCTGAATGAATTATTATGAAGGGGAAATTTAGAGTAAGGGAGTATCCTTTTACGAATATTTTAGAAAGACCATCAGGGCCCGCAGTATGTATATCGAAAGCTTCACGAGACGTTTTGAATCTCTTTTACCAGTTATTCACTGCAAAAATTGAGTACCCATAAAAAAAATATAGGACCAGCTTAAATCTTTTATTATTAATCTTGAAAACCCGTTTTGTTTTGTACTTTATTTTCATAAAATATTTTCAATTTGCTTTAAGGAAACCGTGCACAATCCCTGACTGATCTCCGCTGCACCCTTCCTGGCATGTATAATCCTCGATATGCCATCGAAACCGAAGATCACAATGCGAAATATTTCAACATAACCGTTGATGATTTGAAAAACAGCTTGAACGACACGAAAAAACATCCGCCCTGCACCGGCGAGGAACATAATTCGATGATTGGTTCGGTGCCTATCGATCCCATATACTGCACAATTGATGCAGCAAAACAACAAAAACTTTCCAGAAACTGTGTTTCCTTGGAGAATCTCGATGGCATTGCTCAAGTGCAACGTGATCTGAGCTATGGTCATAACTTACTTCAAAACTACGAAAAACAATATTACCTGGCAATGATGGGACATCCTATCAACTACAATCCTCATCAGCATCAGGCTTTGTTGGAGCATTTGCATCGACATCATTATCCAGGACAGTCGAAGCAACCACATCATAGTTCCTCATCCCAGCGACACAACATGATGAACGGCGCCGGCGGTGGGATGGTTAGCTGCGTTGGATTTGGTTATGGCGGTGGCAACGGCGCCGCCGGTAGTTACACGAATCCCTTTCTCTACAATGCTGCGGGGAATAGTAAGTTAGTACTTGGAAACGAGATAGAAGACCATCGAAAGTATCATCGTGACGTGGCTCTATAGATTTATTAAGAGATAAATCTTTACCAAAGAACCCCACCTCTCCAACTGAATATCAGTCGACCATTCACAAAAGTGAGCGGATGATTCTGAGTGTTATTGTTTTTTTTTTTTTTTCGTGTATATTCTGAGCAACCTCGTAACTATTTTAAGAATCTTTTTTTGTATCGACTTTAATATAGAATGTAGAACCTTTTGATGATGTATGGTAATTGTAGCTAACTTTGCAATTGAATACACTAAAAGCGCGATACCAAATGTGTGAACTGTTTTTTAATAGACAACGAGAATTATTATTTAAAAATAAAAATATTTGTATTTATTTATTTGTGTATAATTTTATAATAATGCATTGCATTTTAGGTAATAAGGAATATAATTTGTTTAACTATATAAAAAAAAATTAATAAACGAAAATATAATGTTAACTATGTTATGAATGTATTTTGAGTAAGGATACTTCGTTACTTTGTTCTTTTTTTGATTTTTAAGGACCCAAGAGGTCCGACAGAGGATTGTTGTTGTTCGCTTTAGCCTGCTGTGTTGAAGGCTTTACTGGTTGTGTTCGAGTGGCTGGCGGATTTGGTTTCGATTTGTTAACTGAAATTAGATTTGTTGGAAAGTTAAAATTGCAATCAAAACTGGGCTTAAACTTTGGTTGGTTGGATGAAAGAACGGCTGTTTTCTTGATTCTAATCTTTTTTTTTTTACATTCGTGGGGTGCGGTTTAACAAGATGTCTCTTTGTTAACTTAAGCTCAAGATTAAACTGAGGGGCAAACTGGCTGGTTTGCTGCATGCTTTGTAGATACAGTCACAGAAAACTTTTAAGCGACGTCAGTTCGCCAGAAGGTGTTTTTTGACGTGATAACGTCTAATAAATCGGTTCGGAATATATGGGCAGCACGCACGAAAAAATGTCACAGTCACAGTCACAGTCACAGTCACAGTCACAGTCACAGTCACAGTCACAGTCACAGTCACAGTCACAGTCACAGTCACAGTCACAGTCACAGTCACAGTCACAGTCACAGTCACAGTCACAGTCACAGTCACAGTCACAGTCACAGTCACAGTCACAGTCACAGTCACAGTCACAGTCACAGTCACAGTCACAGTCACAGTCACAGTCACAGTCACAGTCACAGTCACAGTCACAGTCACAGTCACAGTCACAGTCACAGTCACAGTCACAGTCACAGTCACAGTCACAGTCACAGTCACAGTCACAGTCACAGTCACAGTCACAGTCACAGTCACAGTCACGTTACCTAGCTGCTTTGATAGCCTAGAAAGTCGATAAAGTGGGAGGGGAGGGTGTTGGGTGGTTGGTTTGTTGTGGTGGGAGTGTGTGTGGCAGGCGGGGGTGGGGGAAGAGGTTCGGGAAGAGGAAAATTGTCAAAAATGGGGGGGGGGGCTGGTTTGGGTGGTGAGATAAAAATTGTCAAAACTAATGGGTGGTTCCTTGGTGGCTCTAGTCGGGATGGGTGCTTGGTGTTGGGGGGATTTGGTATGATGGGGGGGGGGGGTTGTCAAATATAGTGGGTGGTTGGCTGGCGGTTGTAGGTGGGTTGATTGGTTGGCAGTTTTGGTGGTGGGGATGGCTGATTTGATGGGGTGCGATGAAAAAGTTGTCAAAAATGATGGGTGAGTGGAAGGTGGTGGTTGGATTTGGGGGAGTTGGTGTTGGGAGGGGGTGAGAAAAAAATTGTCAAAAATGGTTGGTGGTTGGTTGGTGGTTGGTGGTTGGTTGGTGGCTGTAGGTGTGATGGGTGGTGGGCGGTGTTGGGTGAGTGGAAAGTTGTTGTAGGTGTAATGGGTGGTTGGATTTAGGGGGAGGATGTAGTGGAGGGAATTGTCAAAGAAAGTTGTACTGGGAAGGGAGGCCAAAAATGGTGGGTGAAGTAGCAGGTGGTTGTAGGTGGAGTAGGTGGTTGAATTTGGTGCATGGGGGGAATTGTCAAAAATAGTGGGTGGGTGATTGGTGGTGGTTAGGAAATGCTGGCTTTATTGTGTGGGGGAGGAGGAACAAATTTTAAAAAATGGTAGGCTGTTGGTTGGTGGTTGTATGTGGGGGTGGTTGGTTGGTGTTTGGGTTAAGGGGTGAACAAAAAATGTCACAAATGGTGGGTGGTTGATTGGCTGTTGTAGGTGGGGTGGGCGGTTGGCGGTGCTGGTGAAGGGGGGAGGGGGGAGGAGGGAGGGTGATTAGGTGTAGGGGGAATGGTCAAACATTTTGGGTGGTTGGTTGGTGGCTGTAGGTGGGATGGGTGGTTGGTGTCGGAAGATTTGGTAGGGGGGGGGGGGTAAGGCAAAATTGTCAAAAATGGTGGGTGTTTGGTTGGTAGTTGTATTTGGGGTTGGTGGTAAGGCCAAAATTGTCAAAAATAATTTGTGGTTGGTTCGTGGTTTTAGGTGGGGTGGGTGATTTGATGAGGAGCGATGAAGAAATTGTCATATACCTAATATAATTTTCAAAAATGGTGGGTGTTTAAGAAATGACACAAGTCTTATATTTCCATAAAATCACCACCTTACCTTGGGTAGGGGGATATTAATTTTATATTTATTGATATATATTGCAAGAGTAAAGAAATGACAAAATGTGTAGTCTATTTATACAAAGAAAAGTGCTGAGATTGGTAATTTATAGCAAAATACCATCTCATCAAATATTTAATTATTATTTAAAAGTAGGTTAATGCAGTCAGCACATTATTATTGGAAGTGCATTATTTGGATTCGTAAACAGTGTGGGTTTATCAAAAATAGTGGGTGGATGCTTATGTAGGTGGGGTGGGTGATTTATAGTTAGGAAGGGGGGATTTATTGTGTGGGGGAGGAGGAAACAATTTTAAAAACGGCGGGCTGTTGGTTGGTGTTTGTATGTGGGGGTGGTAGGTTGGTGTTTGGGTTAAGGGGTGAAAAAATTAAAAAATGGTGGGTGGCTGTAGTTGGGTTGGGTGGTTGTTGGTTGGAGAGATACCTACACATGAACTGGTTATCACTTTACAGACAACCATGTTTTTTTTTTAAATAAGAGCAATATAGGGCAAATTTATGCCCTTAACGTGGGTTAATAAAGCACATGCGTTAGGCAAGTTTGGATAGGAGATACCGATGCACATTCGTTTTGAATGTCTGTAAATTGATGAGGGAACAATTGAGCCGGTTAAGGCATTCTACATTCTTGTAGTGCGGCTAAAATAGGAGTCTTTATACTTGACAGTACGTCTAAAGTTAGGCTCGAGGGTAAATTTATGGGCATTCCTAGCGAAGCGAATTCTACGGGGAAATCGTTGGGCAGCATTGCATTTGGGTATTTCGCTGGATCACTCTTGATAGAAGAAGCGATAAAACAAAGGTACGGTGGATGTAGTGCTTGGTTGTTAACTTAAGAGTTGTGGGTTCGAGCGCCAGCCTGGGCAGCAATATTTCAATATTACTCCAGATTCAATTGGACGCCATTTTCATACACTTAAGATGAATGTTTGTAATACTATAAGTGCTATTGGAGTCTTCGCCAATGGCGAGGAAGCATATTGGCTAGTTAAAAAAGTTTCTAAATATATTGTTGATACCGTTCCAGTTGACTTTTTCGTATCGATACACTGTTCTCTTAGGGATAAGTACTTTGACTAGGATTTTGGGATACGAGAAATTGGCGGGTACCTTCATTTTTAGGGTGAGAGGCAAGCAACAAGTATATGCGAAATGACCAGCAATGTAAGGAATTCGTGAGAGTGTGAAAAAAAACAAGCCGATTTATTTTTGAACTCATCAAAAACCTCGTCCTACCTTCCGTCGGGCGTTGTCTGGCGAGGATAGTGAAGACAGGTAGAATTGTATGCGTTGAAATCGCCCGTAACAATGATTTCAGTGTAAGGATAATGGGCAACAATTCTGTGGATAGAGTCAGAGAGCCCAACGGTTATGTTAGAAGTCAAATTACTGTTTAGATTCGCAATTCGATAAATGATCTGCTTTTAGGCCCTGACTATATTTTCGAAAGAGCTAACGGTCAACAGCGTTTCTGAGCGTGGTAGGAAAAGAATAATTGCAATAATTGGTACCGAATTAGGCCTATTCATCACAGTTTTCACCTATTTGGGTTGCGCTTAGCCCCAATTAAGCTAGCATTCACTTGGTAGTAAACATAAGTGGCAGACGACTATTTTAAATTTGAAAAGCAGCTTCAAGCACAAAAAACAAATATATCAATATGACTTGTATGCCTTCCTCTCAATTAAGTACTTGATCCGCCCCTGGAAAAATTTAGCTTGGTAAGCAATTGTTGCACGAATATACACATTCTGTATGAGTGAGAATATTAGGACAACAATTCAAATGATCGCATCCAACAGCAACTGAATATGGCCAAAAAAAATCGTTTTCAAGACAACTTACCTCCTCCGACTGGTTTCTTTTTCGCCCTCCCAAAGAGATCATCACTATCGTCGTCTGATAAATCCGCAAACAAACTTGACGATGTCTTATCTTTGACGGGCTTATTTTTCTTGGCAGTGGCTTTAGTTTTTGCTTTTCCAAATAAATCATCACCCGATCCATTTTCTTCGTCGCTTGAAAAAAGCGAAGTTGACGACTTAGCTTGTTTCTTAACGGCTTTCACTTTCGGTTTAGTCTCAATTGTTTTTTTGGGTGCTGGTTTCTTGGAAACACTTATTGCCCCTTTGAATAGATCGTCGGAGCCATCATCAGAATCATCACCGAACAATGTTGATGGTTTTGGTGTTTTTTTAATTGGTTCTTTTGATGGTTGTTTCAATGTAATCGTTTTTGAGGGTTGAGCTGTTGGTTTTGCTGGTTGTTCTGAATTAAAGACTAACTCAGATGGTTTGGATTGAGAACTCTTCTCGGTTGTTTTGATTGTTTCTTTTGTTGTGATGGATTGTGGGATAAAGTTCTTTGGTGTTCCAAATGGATTCTCATCATATCCATCAGAATCAAAGAGAGACTCTAAATTTTTATTCGAAGGCGGCGGTATGTCAGTTTCGTGTATTTTTCTATTCGATTTAGGGGCTTTCATTGTTTCAAAAATATTCTCATGTTCTGAGTCGGATTCTCCAAACAAAGAAGTTACCTTGCTAGTCGTAGCTTGAAAGGAAGAATTTGATGTGACGTTTTTCTTTATGAACTTATCAGATTCTTCAAAGAGTGTCGACCGATCTGGCATGTGGTTTATCGATTCTTTGAAAACCTCATCGCTCTTCTTCACATCAAATGTTCCAAAATCTTCGAAGAGCGAAGACTTATTTGTTTCGTTTGCTTTTTTATTTTCTTTATTCTGTTCTAGGCTATTTGTAGGATTCGTTTCTTTAATCATTGACTTTGTAAATGCTTCCGAATTCACCTTTTCTAAATCTCCAAAGAGAGATGATGATGAAGATATTGGCTTTTTCGTTTCGATTTCGTCATTATCTAGGACTTGGTCAGCTGCGGAGATTGTTTCATCTATCATAGACTTTCTGTAGCTTTCTTGTCTTCCTTTTCGAGTTGACGGTCTTCGCTTGATCTGAACCTTGGCACGATCTCGGTTTAAGTTTGGTAAAATATTTTCTGGCAACTCTCTTGCTTTCACTATTTGACCTTCACCAGGAACGTCCTCATCTCTTTTCAAATGATCAATCGGCGACTTTAGATTAGCAATAGGATGATCTTCCTTAATAGAATCCTCACTTTCTTTAGACTTAACGACAGCTTGGGGTTTTTTAAATGAAGGAATCTTTGCCGTTGGCAACAGGGCTCCAACATTGATTTGGAAATCCATCTTTTTTAATTTCGAAATTTTTGGCTTCTCTATTTTGACTTCCGGAATCATTGGTTTATTGTCTTCGTCATCTGGTGGAGGTTCATCGTTGATCATATAGCTTGGGGGTGCTCGCATATCACGACCAGCTTCGATGGTTTCATGAAAATCATCATAAAATATGCTGTGAATTCGTTTAGTCTCCGCAGTTGATGCGGCTATCAAGAAGTCATCATCTGGTGGAACATCAGCAAATAGATTAATGCTGCTATAAGGGATGGAAGAAGAACTGGGGTTGACATTCACATCATCTTCTACCGTGTGTACTGGTGATTCCTCGTTTGAAGTCGGGTTTGGACTTTCATCATCCGGGGGTAGATCATCATGGAACAAACTTTTGTAACTGGGAATTGTTGATGGTTTCTTTGCAGATTCTTCAATAACTGGGGTTTGTTGTGGAGAAGGATTTTCATCTTCATGCACTGCTCTCGGTTTCGGCTTTGTTATGGGTTTTGAAGTAAAAGTTTTAGCATTTGACAAAGATACTTCTTTCTGTTGATTGTTTTCATCTTGAACAGCTTTAGTGGGGTTTGAAGTGGATTCACTTTCCTCATTTTCAACATTTAAGGTTGGAGTTTCAAAGGCTGTTGCCGGAGACTCAAATATCGCAGAGGACGTTAATACTCTAGGATCGGTAGTTGAAGGTTCATCAACCTTTTTAGGTTCAATTTGTGCACTTTCTTGAGAAGAACTTTCAGGGACTACCACTTCTTCTGGTTTTTCGGGCTGACCTAAATTGATGTTTACTTCTTCCATAACTTTTGTCTGTGGCTTTGATAATTTGTTTACTATTGGCTTCTTGGAAATTTTGGGTGGTCCCGATTCAACCGAAAAATCTGTTGGTTTTTGGCCAATTAGTGGTAATTTTGGAGATGGCATCACTTCAGGTTCTGGGTCTTTCGAGGGTTGCTCGATTATTTTGTCTGGTTTTGTAAGGCTGTCGGGTATGCTATCTTCAAATTCATCTTCAGCTTGAGTCTTCTTAACACCAAACTCTTCTAAACCTGGCGGTGGTTCATCTGATAAGGCACTTGCAAAAAGACCACTTGATATATGCGAATTACTAGGTTTGGCGTCTTCTTTCTTCGCTACATCTCCAAACAAGGCATCCTTTTGGCTGGCTAATAGCTTCTTATCGGGATCTTCTTTGCTGAATGTTTCCTCAAAAACACCTTTCTTAGCTGGTTTGGTGGAAAAAATATCATTTTCATCCTCCAGATCATCATCATCATCATCATCGAACAGACCCTTTTTGAGAAAAGAGACTTCTTTGATTAGGTCCTTTTTTAGCTCAGGCATCGTAGTGGCAGGTTCCTTCTCAAGAACCAAGTTGCTATTGTCTGCATCATTAAACAACCCTTTTTGAGCCACAGGCACTTTTAAGATGGGAGTTTCCTTGCCAAGATTCCAGTCGCTATTATCATCATCATCAAATAAACCTTGGCTATTCGCAAGAGGTTCTTTGGTAACATCTGGTTCCACGGCTAAGTCATCTGAAAACAGATTCTTTGTCGCTTGGCTAAATGATTTGCTGCCACTTGGTTTTGAGGCGAAAATGTTATCAAAATCATCATCGTCGTCATCATCATCGAAGAGGTTTTTTATTTTGGTTTTTCCAATTACCAATGATTGAGCTGGAGCAGACAGAAAATCATCTTCCGGCTTCGGTGACGACGCTTTTCTCTTCACATTAGCTGGTTGTTCCTTAACAGAAGAAGTGAACAAATCATCAGAGTCGTTGAAAAGGTTAGGAGCAACCATTTTTTTAGGTTGTTCCTGACTTTTTTGTGAGGGTTGACTGAAAAGATCATCACAATCACTGAAAATGTTGGAAGCTACGGTTTTTCTGGGTAATTCCTGAGTACTAACAGGTAGAGGTTTAGAATCGTCAAAGACGTTTGCAGCTATGACCTTTTTGGGTTGCTCTTGGTTAACTTGGGGCTGTTCATCGGGTTTGGTGCTTTTATTTGTGGCTTTTTGAACTATCTGATCCATGAACGAGCTAAATTCATCATCATCGAACAAATTGAGGGTTTTCTTCGCTCCCACTCGACGATTATTATCACTTTCCACCGATTGCTCGTCTGGTGGTGGCTCATTGGGAATATAACTTTCCGGAATAATTTTCTTTTGCGGAATAGGCACAACCTGAGGAGGAACAACCTGAGCTGGAACAACTTTGGCAGGCACTTCTTGGGGTTTTGAATCATTGAAGATGTCATCGAATAGACTTTCTTGACGCCGAGGAACATGCTGATAGTACCGCTGATCTTGTACCGGTTGTTGTATGCTCGACACTCTCCTTTGGGCCCTCGGTGTGGATACCTTTGATTGAGAATAGTCTTCACCTTGATAGGAAGATTCTCCATCATTAGAAGGCGTATGAATCTCTTTCCGTTCCAAGTTTTGTTGAGTATTTAAACCCCAAGCTGTGGAGTCCCATTCAGACATAGTTGGAGCCGTGCTTTCGTATGAATCATCGGCGGTAGATGACGATTCGGAGAACTGTTCCGAGTTTTCATCTCCAGAGAAATCATTGTCCGAGTCGCATAGGCCAATATGCCACTTCTCCTTCCACAGATTCGATCCGTATATATGAGGCAATGGTCGGGCTTCGTATGGATTTTTGGAGCGATAGACAACACTGTGAGTAAACATATTTATATAACTAAGCTCTTTGCAGGGAATAATGGGAAAAAACTCACTTTGTAACTGGCTCATCATCATCGTCGTCCGAGTCCTCGTAGCTTATGGAGTAAGCTTCGTGACAAGCATTCATCATTTCCAGGTTCTTCTTTAGGAACGAATAAATGTCTGGAGTCGAGTCCTTTTTGTCAGTGACCTTGAAGAAGATGGAATTAAGTATTATTTTTTCTATACCTCGAAGTGGAAACATTCAGAGGTGCAATAGCAAGTGACCAGTTTGAAACAACTACTGCCTCAGGTTTGACAAGACTTAAGCACAGAAATCAAGTTGCCATTATTTCTACCCATGTTAGGGATAGCTTTAAAAGGACTGAAAAACAAGACTTACATCTTCACTCGGGACTTCAGCTGGTTTGGCCAAAGTTTCGTCGTCGTCCTGAACTCGGTTCTCGACAAATTGAGAATACTGTAAGGCGGCTAGGTTATTTGTTGCGTTGCTTAGTGCAATAGATGTCCTGTCCAGTTTAGTTGACATATCAATTAGGGCAGAACTTGTTTTATTGACTCTTTCTTCCAGATTCTAAATATTTTATTTTTTATTAATTCTATCCGGACCTGTTACATGGAACATGGAAGAACTTACTTTGGATATTTGATTCATCCATTGGAGCAGGGTACAATCGCCTTCGAGAGTCCATTGTTTGGATTTCTCTATTATTTTATCCACCGTCACTGGAGGCATTTCGTTATTCTAAGAACAATTAAATCATAATTTACTAACCTTTTTTTATTTTAATTATATATTTATTGTCTCACCATTTTTCCTGATAATCTTTTGTTGTGTTGATGTTGATAAAAAAGTGATAACAGCTGACATTGACAGTTTGACAATTGAATATGCAACAGAAAGGGAAAGACAGATGTGCGCGAATGGAATGAATGTCGGTAAGGGTACGTACGCATTGAAATTATAAGGTGCGAAGTTATACTACGTTTTCATTAGGGCCGAAATTAGGATATTTGAAAATTTCCTAAAAAAGTGTTTTCATCTAGGTTTGCACATTTGATTTGACAACATACTATCTTCTTTCTTGTTCTTTTGTACAACCTTTTCATTTTTTGTTCTTGTTTTGATTTGTTTACTTCTGCCGTTGCCCTGGATTTTATTTCAAAATTGTTATTTTGTATTGTTTACTTCTGCCGTTGCTTTGCATGTTGGTTTGTTTACTTTTTCCGTTGCCTTGGATTTTTTTTCAAATTGACATTTTAGAAAATATTCTATTCAATTGTTTTCAATTTAGTTGCGTTTGATATGTTTTCACATAATTTGTAACCTTGATTTCGTCCAAATCAAAACAAAATTAAATTTTATTTTGTATGGGAAGTGAAGTCAAATTTGGAAATCTTCTACGAAATCACCTTTTTTGTTTTGCCCTAATGAAAACGTAGTAATAAATTAAATTTGATTGTGAAACTCAAAGTTTAGGTGGTTTTCACAAATAATAGTTGCACCAAACCATAAACCAGATTCAGCTCGTTTTCCTCTACTCGAGTATAATTTGCCAAACATTTTTCGAAGACAACTTGTTTGGTTAACAATTTTTTTTTATAGAACGATTTGAAAACAAGAAGTACGGTTCTGAGATACAAATTAACACTCCTTACAAAACAGCAGACTTGGTGGTGTCAATAGACGCATGTTCAAAAAATGCAAACCTAGTTTCTGCGCCACGAGTTGTCTATCCTGTCTGCCACACATGCCAGCTACTGGTAAGACAGTTGAAATACGCTCACATTTTCCACTGACACAAACAAACCTCCAGCCCACTGGAACACAGATAGAAATTTGATAATAAATACACATGTAGTAACTTGCTTGCCAGTAGCTGGCATGTGTGACGTCAGAGTATCTGACAATTAATACATGTAGTATATTGCTTGCCAGTAACTGGCAAGTGTTGCGTCAGGGTAAGCAAAAGATTAAATTTTTATATTTAATGTTTTCGTTAGTAATTTTATATTTCTGAAAATAGAAAATATCGACTTCAAGGCCACACATAAACAATATAAAAATAAAATATAGTTCCCGCAATTCGTGTTTCTCTTTTTAATTTTTTCGAAGTCTGCACTCCACCTCAGTCATCAAAAATTTAGAAGGATGCATTTTTGAACGCTGGCATTTCTTTGACAGCTGACAACACGTGTCCGGTTGACATTTCGCAAAAAGTTTTGCCTTTTACCTTTTGTGTTGCCAAAATCCTTCCTTCGTGCACTTTTTCTTAAAAATATTATCTTAAAACTATTTATCAACTTACGATTTCCATTTGAAAAAGACACAATAAACTTCTGAATTCAAAACCATGTCGATGTTAGCCGAACCCCGTCAAAAAACACGCTACACCCTAACTCCAAAAGGAAAACCTCTCTTCGAAGGTATGTCTTCCAGCTGTCTTCCCATGGATAGTAATTATTTAATTTAATATTATATTAACAGACAATGATCGTTTCGGAACAAAAATGCTTGAGAAAATGGGCTGGTCTAAAGGTAAAGGCTTGGGCAGAGGCGAAGATGGCAATCAAGAATTCGTTCGTGTGAAATATAAGCGCGATGGCAATGGTCTTGGTTTTGAGAGTCGCGACGACCAATGGACTGAACACGAAAAGCATTTCAGTGGTCTGCTAGATAATCTAAACGGTGACAGCGATTCAAAGAACAATTCAGTTACAGATGATTGTGAAGATATCACACCGCCAACTGCAGGTCTAGGTTTTGCATCATCAGACACATCAAGCAAAAAGAAACTCAAGGATAAATTTAGCGGCCAATCACTGGAAGAGAAGTCCAAAAACAGCAAAGCCAGGGTACACTATAAGAAATTCACTAAAGGCAAAGACATGGCACAATACAGCGAAAAGGATTTGGCAAATATTTTTGGTAGGAAGGCAACGCCAGAGGATACAAATATTTACAATCAGTTCCAAGCTTTTAACGCGAATGGGAGCGAAAGTGATGGGAAGGAAGAAAGCACTGTTCAAGAAACTCCCGAACAGTCTGGATCATCTATCATCAACACTGGCGTATCAGTGAATGATTATTTCAAAATGAAAATTGCTGCGCTGAAGGAGAAACAAGGGCTGACATCGTCGATGAATCCATTTCAGTCCAATACGAGAATCGTAAACGGGGTTGAGGTGTTTGTTCCTTTGCAAAGGCGAAACTCTGCCGAAGAAAATGAAGTCACAAAAACTGAAGAAGAAGAAGTTCCTCGAAAAAAGAAGAAAAAGAGTAAAAAACAATGTGATGTGGCGGAATCTGAACCAACAGCTGCAGCTGAAGAAGATAGTTCACAAGAAAAGTCGGCACGGAAAAAGAAGAAAAGTAAAAAGCTAGTGGAGTCAATTGAAGAACAAGCCGAGCTGCTGGAAGAAGAAAAAACAAATCAAGATGAGACCATGGAACCCATAAGTGAAAGCAAAAATAAAATTAAGAAGCCAACCGAGGAGGAAATTTCTGAATCAAATGCTAAGGAAGAATCAGATAACCAACAAAAAAAGAAGAACAAAAAATCCAAGAAGAGATCCAGAGAAGATCTTGAGAATGAAGAACAAACTGAAATGGGTTGTGTTCCGGTTGTTGAAGATGAAATTCCCAAAAAGAAGAAAAAAGACAAGAAGAAGTCTGCCGACGAAATTGATTCAACACCGGAAGCGGAGGGCAACCAACAATGTGTTGTTCCAATTAAGAAGAAAAAATCCAAGAAATGCCTACAAGACCCAGAAGTAGAAGTATCAACTCGTCCTGTTCAAGAAGAAGATGAAGCTCCAGCTGACACAACTCCAACTCAAGACACCACAATCAAACCCAAGAAGTCCAAAAAGAAAAACAATACATCCACAACCACGCCTCTAATGCCCTTAACCCAAACAAAAGAACAAGTAAGTTCGCATCATTCAAATTTGAATAATCCCTTAACGGATCGTCACAGCTATTTATTTGATACTTTAACAATTTCCACATTCTGTGCAGAAAAATTCCGCAACGTAGATATTGACAAATTTAAAGGAACAAATTTAATGGATTTTACTGGCTACGGACTAAAGGAGGACATTCAACTGAATGTTAAAAATTCAACCCATGATGTAGAACGAATTATGAAGCTATGGAATGGAACTTTGGACAAATACACAACACACTCAACATCAACAAGAAAATTGTACAATTCCTATAACAGGAAGTTGATAGAGGCGAGAAAGACCAAGACAGTTCTGCCAAAATTTAAGTTTAATATTTTAAAACGTAAAGATGTGTTCCAAGGCATGTAGAGGCGGTAGTTTAATTTGTGTGTAGTTTCTTTTTTAAGAAAAATGTTTCTAAATTTTAAATATTTGAATAAAAAACTGTTCAAAAAGTATCCAATATTTTGTTTTTGGAGGATAATGCCGTTGAAGAGTTGGTGTTTTTCTAGCCTTTAATATGCATCTTCTTCACACTCAAACTTTAAATTTGTTCAGTTTCAACCCGTTGCAAAGAACATACAAAATTGAAAAACGATTTCATACGTTGAAATACTTACTTGAGATGGGTAAAACGTGAGTGCATCTGGAGATCTTTTTTGGAAGACAATTATTGTCGATGAGACTTACAACAACGCAAGATGTAGACAGCTCTGCGACTCCTTCGATGAAAGTCAAGAATTGAGACTTAGTAGATGTTTTGTCACCAAATCTGTTCTTGCTGATGGCAATTGATGATGTGATGATCACCACAGTTTGTACAAGTGATATGAAGTTTCTGGCTTGGTATCAACGCAAATTGGATTAAAATAATGACCACGGCACAAAACCCCACAAGTTATTCTATGAAAGGGGACCATAGCAGAGGTCACGCAGTTTTTTTTTGTTGGTAGAGCTCGAAGGTGGAATGCACCTGGATGTTAACAATAGAACACAATAAAACCCGAAGCGCATTTGGAAAGCTTTCTCCTGTATGGAACTCTTCAAATCCAACGATAAATCCGAGCTTTCAAACTATTCAAAATGCCTGTCCAGCTTGATCTCTAGCCGGTTGAATCCAAATTCAACCAAATAAGCCTAGTCGATTCATTGAAGATGACAACTACATCGGTACCTCCTTCTGTCCAGTTGGTTTTGGGGGTTGAACTATACCCTCTTAAGTGCTTTGAACGCTTAGCCAAGGCTACAAATAGAGATCGCGATACTCCTTCTGTTCGGAAGATCCTTGGAGCTTAGAGGCCGCGGCACCTCTTCGTCTTTAGGGTCCCTGCCGGGCTTAGCATCGACGGTGTTTTGTAAGCTGGCTTCAATCCAATCATGAATGTGGTTGAGATTGAAGTTTGGAACTTAAGAGGGATAGATGTGCCTATCCTCCGCCTCCACGCGGCAACCCGGGAACAATATGAATGGCAGGGAAATTGTTGTAACTGAAATAGGAGTGAGTATCTACAGCTATATTTCTTTTCCTGGAAGTATTGATTCCTTACTGGAAACGTATGCAAGGTAAAACTTGTATGCGGCTAAGAGAGGAGGGCTGGGTATGCGTATTTGGCTGTTTGCTTCTGCCTTGGCAGATGGTTGAGTGCGCATATCTAAGGCTGCCAGGCCTTGAGTATTGAAGGTGCTCATCTGGAAGTGACCTCACGGTTGCGGGGCTCCACCGGAAGCTTTATTCTGGTACCACGGGAGATAGTGCCCACCCAGGTGGCCGAGTCACCTTGGAGACCCCCCCTTGTGGGAGTATCGTGGTGGTTGTGGTTTACTCCATAGCGGAAACATATGGCATTGGGTAATATTATCCACGGATTGTGTTATTGGATGCAAGAGGTGTTAGATAGACCACGCCCCTCACCAAGGAGTGTGGACATGCCTCAACATGTTCCATAAAATTGGTACTATGATTCTACTGAAGGGTAGATCTTAGGGCTCTGGTCTAAGCCCAATTTGACTGTGCATGCGAGTAAGCTCGCCGTGAATTTAAGACTTAATTGTCAGGTGTTCACATTAAGCTTATTCTCATCCTTGTCCAGGTCGTTTTAGAGACTACTCCTTTGTCGCTGTACAGCACCTTACATCTTCCCCATACATTGTTTGCTTGGTCTACACAAATATAACCATTCGTTGTTCGTAAGACCTGCCTCTCGACTACAGAAAGTCTATGCTCCATAATAACATCTCCTTGGTTGGCTTAGGTACTTCGACCAAATGAACTACAATTAACAAGACCTTTTTCACGATTGATTTTCTCTCTGATGTTGTCTCTCCGCTTCTGACATCATGGTCTTGATGTAAAATGTTGAGTTTTCTACAAATGATCTGGAGCAATGAGAAAATTTGGTAAATTTACAAAAGATGCTCGAAACATTTTTATAAGCGATGTTTAATACTGCCTCTGTAGTTGGTTGCAGAGTAGGCTATCTGGTTTTTTGTAGATGGTACCGAAATTCCATTCATCGGGCATACTAGTAACTTCCATGTACCCGAATTGATTCCCGCTCCAAGATGGACAAGCCTGAGCCGATCGTCTTACTAAAGATGTCACTTCGGCGTTAAAGTCTCCCAAGAAAACTGCACGTTTTAGCGGTGAGCTCTACTGAAGGGACATGACCGCTAATAAGTCTAAGATGACGAAAATTGGCTTTGATGCGAATCGTCGTCAATTTCTCGCTGACTTCCCGAAAGCTCAAGACACTTTGCTTTTCGTCTTCGAAACAAGCGCGACTTTCCATCGTTTTGGCATTTTCCATTATAGAAGTCAAAGTTTGTGTGTTTTCCTTAAGTCCGTCATTCGTGGGGATATGCTTTGAATCTACTTTGTAACTCAAACGATGAACAAGGCACTAATCAGTAAAATGGACCAAGAACATGGTCTAAGAACTTAACTATATGACCACTGTCAACATGAGGTGAACCCAATTTCGAATTAAATCAATCAAATAAATTATTACAAAACTTAATTTATTTATCTCATGATTTTTGTGTTTTTTTTTTTTGTTTTTTTTAGTATTTCAGGTGAAATTTTTAAAAATATGTTTTATTTTATGTACATTTTATTGATACAACTAAGTCAACGTAATCCGATTGTGAAGCTTAATCACATTGGGACCCAAAAGAAAATGTATTAAGAATTTTCCAACAAAACATTAATTGTGTAACATCGTTTAAAACGTCCGTCAAGCTACTACCATGTAAAATTTATCTATAAACAAAAATATAAGATGAACAGGAATTGATGTGAGTTGTATTTTTCAAAATAAATTTAGTTAGAGTCCAGTCTAAAAGTCTCCGAAGCATCAAGACTGAGAACAACAGCAAAAAATTTTATAAAAGAAAAAAACAGATGGCTCATACACAATAATAGACACCGACTTCTCTGAAACAGGTCAAATATTCAAATCATCTTAGAAGGCCTGATCAGTAGGGACAAGATGAGTTGGTCATTAAACCATATGAATCTGCGGAAACGGCACAAGACTATATAAATTTCCGAAGCCTTCGGATATAACTCTGTTATGATAAGCTATTTTGAACGAGTCGACATTAGCCAGTGGTATTCATACCAAACGCAGGCAAAGCTCCCAAATAAATCCCAAAGCTATAAGACCCTTAAGCCTACCATCAATTGTCTGTCTACGTCCCAACATGCTCACTGTAAAGGGAAACAGCGATGCAATCATCAAATATTCTCTCCACCGCAAGGAACACACAATGGTGGCTTCCCATATTAAAGAAGAAGCTTTAAACGGTAGCAAATGCACTCTTAAGTTGAGAGTAGATGGCTCACTTAGCGAGTTGATCGACCAAATTCTGAATAGCAAGTCGATCAACAGGAAACTGGGTTTAATAATATGCCCGCTGCAATCTACTATCTATCTTATCTGTCTATCACACACGTCTTTGGAGTTTAGTGGCAAACTGCGAGAAACATTTGAAGAGGATTAGATTAGGTTAGGTTAAAGTGGCTGTTGGCTGAGAACACTTATTCCAGAAGAGGACCGTTGTGACACCACGAGTTTGGGGTGTTTCACCCTAATAATTCAGAACCAGTTTGTGCTTCTAATGAATTTTAAAAGAGAGTTTGTGTCCACGTTAGTCAGATCACTAATATCGTTGAAGAAGTATGCTCCCAGATGGAGTTTCCTTTTGCGAGCTAGTGCAGGGCATGTACAAAGAAGATGGGCAATTGTCTCTTCCTCCTCTTCGTCCATACAACTTTTGCAAAAGTCGTTTGCGTGCACGCCAAGTCTCATGGCGTGTCTACCTATGAGGCAGTGTCCTGTAATGACACCTATAATGGAGCTAATGTGCCGTCTGCTCAGAGAGATCAAAGTCTTAGAGCGATTTGAATCCAGCTTCGACCAAATCCATTTTGTCGCTAAACTTGTCCACCTAAGATTTGTTCTATCCATAGCTTCTTGCATAAGCAAAAGTTTACATCTAGCGATGGGAATACCCAGGTAATTGTGTTCAGTTAAGATAGGTAGTGTTGTTCCTTTTTTGGCAAGTTCGTCGGACTTACAGTTCCCTGGAATATCTCTGTGCCCTGGCACCCAGCAGAGGTGAATGTTAAACTGTTCCGCCATCTCTCTAAGAGATGATCGACAGTCGAGAGCTGTTTTAGAGTTATAGGAGATGGAATCCATTGATCTCAGCGCGGCTTGAAGAGGATTGATTCAGGTTCATTGTGCGCGCGGAGAACTTCTCTTACTTGCACTCAGTAAGCAAAGGCAGCTGGGCATGCCGACGTCGATAAGGTGCAAGTCTCCCCCGAACTTGAGCTTGTGCCTATTACAAGTTGACTCTCTGAGGAAGCAAAACGCTTGGGTCCTATTTTGGACAAAAAATCAAGCAGGAAGCAAAATTAAAACGAAAGCCCCGGTAGCTGTTTTCTTTTGCAAGAAGGCTATTGACAATAAATGATGACTTGAACCCCGAATAGCCTTAGACACAGCGAAACCTTAACATTTTAGTCAAGCAATCTGAAGCTTGCTCTGCCATTCGCCCGAGCGCAATCTCACTAGGAAGAAGAAGAATTATTGACATAGACTATTTACATAGACTACTACTAACTACTAAGAATTTGATCTCTTTAAGCAAATGACACAGGGCACTGTCTTATAGGTTGATACGCCGTGAGACTTTGTTTGCTAGCAAATGTTTTCTTTCCAGAAGCTGTATACATGAGTATGAAGCCAGAAAATTTCTTCGTTTATATCCTTCGAAGGCTCTATCTGGTAGATTTCTTCATTAGCGACACAAATGAAATAATAAATTCTGACGGAGAAGAGAAGGAGCTAGCAATACTCTTTCGGGTGATGCGAATCACTTGACCGAACTCTAACCAAACCTACCTTTAAATGACCAAAATAAATTTTCTAAGCTTACGTCATCTTCATCTTCTTCGTCATCCTCATGGTACTCTCCATTCTGCGTTGCTATTCGCCGTGACCGTCTTAAGGGACCTCCCCTATAACGTGTGCTCTCCGACCGGCTTCGACCATGATTATGGGCATTTGTTTTAAAAGTATTTAAATTCACGTGTGAGTCCCACTAGAGAAGTTAATTTATTAAATCGAACTCAAGAAGATAAATCCAAACTCACCGAACTGGATACAATTTCTGATCGCACTGGATGCCATGCCAAATCCCGAACGATATCTTTGTGACCCTCGATAGCCTCTTTGATTTGTCCAGTTAGAACATCATAAACTGATCAAAAAAATAAATCCAACACACTTTAGTAAAAACAAAAATGTGCTTCCAAAAAACTCACTTATAATTCTCCCTGTTCCACAGCCCGTGTATATGTAACGCTGACCAGTTTGCGCTGCAGGGGAGAACTTAGCTCTTATCAGACTCTTTGTGACTCTATGACCTCTAAAGGTCATCACACTAACATCACCATCCATAATTTTTGTTGGATTGTAATCTAAAACAAACAAAACAAAACAAAATATTCAAGACTCAGTCAGTCGCCGCAGTGGTTTCTTACATTCATGAGGCACTTCATCCCACCGATAATCCCAATCTAACATTGGCAGATCCTTCTCATTGCAGACTTTCTCAATAGCTGTGGGTTTCCGCAGATCCCAGATCTTGATACTTTGATCTTTGGAATTTGACAAAAGGTAATTGCCATCGTTTCTAGGGTCAATGTAAGTGATGCCATCATAGTGACCCAGAAACGAGGACACAGGTGTGGCAACTGCATCGCTTGCACCTAGACATCGCGCATCCCATAGTTTTATAACCCCGAGGTTGCAGCCCGATACAAAGATATCAGGACTCATATCACTCACGTAGCTAACGGCATTTATATCAACGAAGTTTTCACTTTCAGTCTAAAAAAAAAAAAAAATATGACAAAAAAATCGAATCTGGGAGCAAGAGCGTTTGGTTACCTTTATAGACCTCACTGCGGTGGTTTCCCTGTTACACATGTATATACACGAATCATTACATCCTCCAATGAGGGTTTCTCCTCCTGGCGAAAACCGCACAGAGAATATTCCAGATCGGCTAACTTCGGTGTTAAGTCGCAGCCATTGGAACACATCAGTTGATCCATTTAATGAAACCACAAAGACTACAAAGACACGAAGTTCATTTATAAATGTTCTGTCTACTTTTCAAAAACAATTTTCTTACAATATTCCGACCAAGTGGAGTATGTGAAAAACTGTCCACATGGACTGAAATCTATGTCCAGAATGCCCCAGCCGACAACTTGTGCCTTAATACGATTTATCCGATGATATGTGCCCTTTGATGAGTCAAATACTCTGATCATAGCATCTAGAGGAGACAATTTGAAAAGTGTGTATTTAAAAAAAAAGGCAAAATATGAACTGAACTCACCTTGACTAGCGGTTATGAGGCGACTACCATCTTTATTGAATTTGGAAATGAACACTTTCGAATCGAACAACATGAGTCGGGTTTCTTTCATATTTGGTACAAAAAGATTTGCTATCAAACGGTGCTGACTTGGTGTGAAATAACCCGACGTTCTCGAGGCTAATCCATTTTCTCGTTTGCGCAGACCTTTCTGGAGTGACCATTTTTCGTTTGGTCGGCGATTGGTCGGTGGCAAGCCGGATAGCTGTTTTATTTCTCTGTAAAGGGGTGTGTGCTGTAAAGGGACAATAACAACAATATGTGCTAATGTAGATTTTAAAGTTCTTTAATAGGATTCCCATACATATTGGGAGGTCTGGCTTGGGCACTTAGCAAAAATGCTTGCTAGTAAACTGTACCTGGAGTTCTAAAATCAGTTTTTCTATCCAAAAGTCAATCAGTCATAGGATCTTATAATTGGGGTGACTATCATAAGAACCAAGAGACCCTATATTGCGCATTAGGAAGGGTTTAGAAAAAGGGCTGTTCTCTGTTGGTTAAGTTCTAGGAAGGTAGCATATAATGGAGGTTTTCGGGTCACTGATTTCGAAAACCAAAAGAAGCGCTGGTGTGTGCCCTTTTTTATACCATGATTTACATGATCTAATTTGATTTTAGTTTGCCAAACTGGATTTTATATCGACGATTACCGGCGCAAATTATCGTAGGCTTGGGAGCACCAAGTAACAGCTAACTGACCCTTAATCCAATTAAAGCTTGGTTTGAAATAGAATGGATGAATGAATTAAATTGGGGATAAGCGCACTGCGTCCTTCAAGATCTATTGTGCCCCTTATAGCGCTAGATCAACTTGGTTTCTTTTAGAAAGGTAAGTATTTGATATTTGAGGTATTTTTAAAGAAGGTAACATGCCCTTCTCTATCTAGTAACCACCCAGGTGTTTGTCTTTTGTGCATTAGTTCACCACATCTACCTAATATGTGGTCCAATGTTTTCTCTGCTTCATCACAGAATCTGCATACTGCGGTGCTCGATAGGCCTAGGAGGTTTATGTATCTTTAAAGTTTGCAGTGATGCAGTTTTCTGTGAAGAATCCCGTTATGATTAATAGACTGTTTCTATTTAAGTTAATGCAGGCTGTAAATCATTCTTGGTTTTCTAGCTTGGGGAGTTCTTTCCAATGGTTGAATCTCTTAGTCTCTCCAAAACCGCAGTATGGTTCTTGTCCAATAAAGGGTGTTGTTGCCCCTATTTTCGACAGACGATCAGCCACTTCGTTACCTTCGACACCAACATGGCCTGGTATCCAGTGAAGAGTGACTGGGTTTTGCTTGCCCAAAATGTTGAATTTTTCTAGGTATTCCCATACCAGTTTGGAACTGAGGCTGTATGAGCTAAGGGCTTTAAGTGCTGCTTGAATGTCTGGCATTATTGCAATGTTTTGCTTGTGATAGTTCCAGTTTAAGTTTATTTCTGCACATTTTCTTATCGCATTAAGTTCCGCTTGAAAGATGCTTGAGGACTGTCCCATTGGAACAGAGATTTTGGTTCGAGGCCCACAAATTCCTGCACCAGTCACTTCAAGCCACTCTTTCTTGCTACTTAACTCCGTTTACAAAACAGAAGGTTGAAGTTGCATTCAGTCTTCATAAAGATCAGGTTGTCGAGAAGACCCAGGGTCTAAAGAGCATGTCTTATGATACCATCGTCTGCCTGGTTACACGACCAGCCGTGCACATCAGTTCTCTCTTGAAATACTTCAAGCATTAGACCCATCAAGTGCTTATTGGAAAAAGAGATGAATTATATTTGTATCCAACAGTTGAGAAATGTGAGCCTTTAAAGGTGGCAGTCGAGAAGTAACAGGTGCCGAGCAGTCAGTCACACAGGAAATGGTCAATAAATGTTTGCTCCCTAAGTCTTAGCGAAGATTTGGATGAAGCAATTTGAATACCCAGATAACTGTGTTCAGTTGAAATGGGTCATTTCGTTCCTTGTTTTACAAAAATCATTATCATTTCCTGGAAGATCTCTGTGCCTTGGTCATGAGCAAATATAATGCTAAACTGTTTCGCCATTTCTTTAAGAGAGACCGAGAGTCGAGATGTTTTCGTTTTGTCAAAATTTGAACCAGGGATTTCATCGCTGTCTCGCTATCAGACAATATGATTTTCTTTAATCCAGGACAAAATTTCCTTGATTACCATTTATTCCACTTCAAGCATGCTACAAAATTTCGGAAGACGGAAGGAAAGACTGAGCTTTAGTCTGTTAGAGTAAACGTCTCACTCCCTCTCTCTCTGTCTTTCGGTTTTCAACTATCAGGCTACCAATAAATTCGTTCTTTTTTTCCTCCTAGATTTTACTGGATTTTCTCACTCAGAAGTGAGATAAACTAATAATGCTTTCGATGTTTTTTTTTTTGTATTTTTTGAGTTCCCTAGGAAGTTTACATGAATTCTCATTAAAAATTCTGATTCCTCGATAAACCTGAGATTAATTTAAGTCCAGAGTTAGCGTACAACTAAAAAACTTCTCTTTTAAGTCTCCAGACGAGCTACCCAAAGCCATGTCCTATACTCTTCAGATTGTGCAGATCCAGATTGAACATGGAAAACTTTCGCTGTTGTGTTAAGGTTGGAGGCAACTCCTTCGCTGTCGAGAAAGTTTCAAGGGACGTTCTATCATGCAGCCATTTGAACATCTTTTTTGATGCCATGGCATGCAACTCGCCGGTTAATTGCATTGGTACGATTTTTTAATAGATCCAGTCAATCTAATATTGTGTTGCAAGGCAAAAGGTGGACGGGAAGGAATAAGGATATGTTAAGTTCCAGGGACGTGGCCTGCTTGCGGTTCTCAGCATTAGCTTGTCGAACGGAGGAACTTGGCACAAAAACATAACTTAACAAAAATGTCAAGTCAGCGGACAGACAATATTACCACTTCAAGGGCCCAGCAGATGTTGTCGCAGTGATGCCATCACCCACCCTACAATAGGAATTCTTGGCCAATTTTCAGGTTCCTCTCCTCTTGCCTTGCCTTGCAACAGTTGTCAGTGAAGCATTTCGACAATAGGCAGCGGGAATGGGTCCGAATGTTTATTAAAAAAAGACAAAGTTTATGTTCTAATTGGAGGATTGGACAATAAAGAACATTATATTTTTGGCTACATTTTGAGCTACAGGACATCGTCTACTAAGCTACTGACGAAAAGCTTGTAAGTTCTTTCTTCAATGACCACTGTCTGCAATGACTTGGAAGAACTCAAACTCCCCTCCTTAGAGATTATTATTAAAACACAATTTCGTGTCCCAACAAAACATAAAATAAAGATCAAGTCACGAAAATAAATAATAAACAGAGGTTTCATGGCGCCATCGCATCGCCATTGCGCGTGGTTGCCTATAATGATGATGCACTTACTTTTCAACACGCAATACCAACAAAAACTTACCCTAAACGTCCTTAAATCTGGTCTTTTCCGAATAACTGGCATTTCATAAGAATTATATCGTGGCAGTGTTCCTACGATACTTGAAAAACAAATACCAACATTAATTAATTTCATAATCTTGCGACAAAAGCACATTACTTACTGGCTAACCATTCGCCCTAACGCATAAGATATGTGCTGCCTGTAGTCTAGATTACGTTCCAAAGATTCTAGTACTTCATTGCTATCATCGAGGTCCTCTTCCATTATTTCATAAGTTATATTATTGCCCATTAATGCTGCAATAGCAATTGTGTTCCTTTGTTATGTTTTGGCATTGGATGCATTTCTTTTCGTTCGAATTTGGGCGAAAGTACACACACGGACACGATAAGTATTTTTCGTTTCATATTGCGTGGAATTTTTTATTAATTTTTTTTTTTCTATTTAAAGTTTATTTTGAGAGTATACCTTTTCAAAATGAATGTGCAGTCCAGTTTATTAGGAAAGAGATTCTTTTTAAAATATATTTTAATTAAATTTTCTTTTTTAGTTAGGGTTAAAAATTAGTTAATCAGGAGAAAGAGGAGTAGAAACGAAAAAATAAAACACAAATTTCTTTAGATTGACATACATTTATTTGAGTGTCAAATCTATCCAGTATGTTTAGAATTTGTTCGGAACTTTGTGGTGTTTAGAAAATGTGTCAGTACAGAAGGTTTGTTTGTTTTGAAAAATGGATAGTAGAAAGTAGAAAGATAAAAATGTGCAAGTTACTGTTCACAGACATACAATACAGACCGCCAACTCTTTATAGTTTCTCTCTAATAGGCTTTTCACACTGGATCAAAAACTCGGTTTTTGTCTAAAACCCCAAAACCTACACCAAAACCACAATGTTTCCTTTTTTTTTTTCTTTCATAAACTAGTAGTTTTTGATAAAACTCCTCAAAACCTACTTGCAATGGCAAGTATGTGAAAACAAACTGATCTTTTGGCACCATCAACTCGTCGATAAAACAGTGAAGTGTTCTCAGAGTGTGGGATTTTTACCGACAAAAGAGAGAAAAAGCGAGGTGTATTTCTTATTTGAGTGGGATTTTCACTAAATGTCAAGGGATTTTATGGAAAAAGAACCTTTTAACACTCACATATTCATGAAACGTCAAACAAAACCTAGTTTTAGTTTTTGTTCACTGTGAATGCTGCAACTAGGTTTCGTAAACTTTTTGAGTTTTTGGTCCAGTGTGAAAACCCTATAATACTTCGTTTTCATTAGGGCCGAAATTAGGTTATTTGAAAGTTTGCTAAAAAACTGTTTTCATCTAGTTTTGTACATTTGGTTTGACAACAAGCTATCTTCTTTCTTTTTCTTTTTTACAACCTTTTTATTCTTTCTTCTTGTTTTGTTTTGTTTACTACTGCCGTTGCCTTGGATTTTATTTCATTTTTATTGCCTTGGATTTTGTTTCAAATTGACATTTTAGAAAATATTTTATTCAATTGTTTTCAATTTAGTTGCGTTTGATTTCTTTTCACCTCGATTTCATCTAAATAAACAAATTTCGAACTTTGATTTTGTATGGGAAATGTAGTGGAATTTACATCTTTTGCCATAATGAACACGTCGCACTAAAGTGGCTTTACATGGAGCTGCAACAAATTATAGTGCATGTCGTCACCGATTTAACAACTGACAGCTCGAAGACCACATATAACCACGAAGAAACTGACAGTTCACCGAACAACTACAGCCGAAGAAACTGACAACCATAATTACAGCCAGCCAACCCAAATTGTAAATGGGGTTGATTTCGTTTTGAACAATTGAAGGCAGCGGACACGGACTGAAATACAATTTTAAAATAAATTAACTTGTGAACTTATAAATCAGTAATAAAAAGTAAATACAGTGTTTTTGAGTTGTTGCCTTTTATTTTTACAAAGTTTTTTGCTTTACAAAGTTTTAAAATTTGGAAATTAACAAATTCCGTGCCGCTGCCAATTGCCTATATATACATATATATAATTAATGCCGGCTTCAATCGCCATTGCCAAAAAGAAATTTGCCGTGGAATTCAGCGCTGCAGCTTAAATAGCTGCAGCAATCGTGTAAGTAAAACACAATATTTATAAAAAGGACAAATTTTGGCCGAAATATATTGCAGAACAGCGGAGCACCTAACAAAATTGCCTGGGGACGCCATTCTCGTATACGAAAAACGACGCCATCTCCGTATACAACAAAAACGACGCCATCTTAGTATACAGCAATAACGACGCCGTCCTTGTAGACAAAAAAATCGACGCCATCTTCGTAGACAGAAAACGACGCCAGTTTTTTGGTTTTGTATTGGATATATGAAAACATCAATTCGTACAAGCGATCGTAAGAATAAAGGCGTTCCTCCACAACGTTACAGGTCGGAATCTGAATCTTCGAAAGCAGTACTCACCAAAATGGAAGAGACAACACCAAGTCAAGTTATGGACGCACTGTTGGAGAAATTAAATGCCCTTAAGAACTCAGTGGATGAACTGCGAAACGATGCGAGCCTTAACCAAGCGGAGACACAACGTTTGAGAGAAACAATCGACCGCCAAGTTGGAGTTGCAAACAATACAATGGAAGTCAACACGACGGAAGGAAACCGATCGAACCAGTCATCAGTTTCAACACCCAGTTCCGCTACGAATACAGTAGCACAGCCGTATAAGAAACTGTATGACCTGCCACAGTTTTCGGGAAAGCCAGAGGACTGGCCGCTGTTTTTAGCCAATTATGAGGAAACAACTGCTAACTTTGGGTACTCGGATGTAGAAAATACCATCCGATTGCAGAAAAGCCTGCAGGGTGAAGCCAGGGATGCAGTTTTATCCTTATTAATACACCCCAATAATGTTTCACAAGTTATCAGTGCGCTTTCTTTCCGTTTCGGTCGGCCAGAGTTGCTCGTTAAGACACAATTAGCAAACATCCAGAGATTCCCAGCTATTGTCGAAGCACGCATTGAACAAATAATTCCATTTTCTACAATGGTGCAGAACGTGGTCGCATTCTTGTCTTCAGCTAAGTGTGAACAACATTTGTGTAACCCAATGCTTTTAGAAGAGTTATGCCTAAAGTTGCCGATGTCCCATAGACTCGATTGGGCAAATCATTCATCAACAATAAAGCCATATGCCACAGTGAAGGACTTTTCTATTTGGCTAAGTAAACGGGCAAATATTGTGCAACTGGTGCCTCAGGCAAACACTACAGGCACAATAGTCAGAGGTCAACAGCCCAACATACGCCGAATGCTACACACTACCATGAAAAATGAGAGAGACACTGGGAATCGGAGGAACAACAGTAGCGGAATCTGTGTGTGCTGCGGTGCCAATCACCACGTACGGGAATGCGATGCATTTAAACGTTTGTCAACAGAAGATCGTTGGAAATTTGTAAAGAGTAAGCACCTTTGTTTTTCTTGCCTGAAATTTGGGCATGGGGCTGCATTATGCCGTAGCCGAAAAAGATGTGCAGAAAATGAATGCCGAAAGTTCCACAACAAGCTCTTGCACGAAGAATGTGGTGAAGTGACACCACAGTCTGCAGTCAGAATCCATAACTGTCAAATGCAGAGCAACAGTAGCCAACTTTTCCGTATTTTGCCTGTAATTTTATTGGGCCCCAGAGGTCAAAAGTCCGTATTTGCCATGTTCGATGAAGGATCTTCGGTCTCAATTTTGGAGGAAGGTGTGGCAACGCAACTTGGGCTTAAGGGACATTTGCAGAACCTCACATTGCAATGGTTTGGAGAGAAGGTAGTTACGGAGCTATCAAGAAAAGTTGCCTTGGAGATACGAGGAGTCGAAAAAGGATCTCAGTGTTTTCAAATGAAAAATGTTAGAACGGTGCCGAACCTGAGTCTTCCTATTCAGTCCTTCGACAAGAAAGCTGCAGACCATTTGCAAGATATTCCAGTCAGTAGCTACAGAGACGTGAGACCAGTTCTGCTCATCGGATTGGACAATTGTCACCTGGGCGTCGCCAGCTCTACCATCGAAGGCCAAGGCAGAGGAACAATAGCAACACATACAAAGCTAGGATGGGTCGCATTTGGGCCGCAACAGAAAGTGAATGACAACCCGCCATTGCTGTTTCACATAAATGAAAATGCCACTCTTGGAAAACTGGATAAGCTGGTCGAATCTTATTTTACCGTAGAAAACTTTGGTGTTATCAACAGTAATCGAATTATGGAATCCGTCGACGACACAAGAGCAAGGCGAATTTTGGAGGAATCCACTAAACGTATTGGGAAACAATTCGAAACCGGTTTACTGTGGCGCCATGATAGCATCTCAATGCCCAATAGTTTTCAAATGGCAAAGAAACGTTTATATAACATCGAAGCTAAAATGAGAAGAGATCCAGAATATGCCGAGCGGTATAAAGCCCAAATCGCTAATTACGTCCAGCAAGGCTATGCCAGAGAACTGACTTGTCAGGAAGCAGAAGTTAAGAATGGCCAAACCTGGTACTTGCCGCATTTTGGAGTTGTCAACCCATACAAGCCGGGAAAGCTTCGCATCGTCTTTGACGCCGCCGCTGAAGTTGATGGCATCTCACTTAACTCTATGTTGCTTAAAGGACCAGAGCAGGCTAAGCCACTTTTATCCATTTTGTTCAAGTTTCGCAAGGGTATGGTTGGAGTGGTGGCAGACATTAAGGAAATGTTTTCCCAGGTGAGGATTCGTTCAGATGACCAAGATTCCCAGAGATTCCTGTGGCGGGACGGAAATAGTGATTTGCCGATCCGAGTGTATGCCATGTCTTCGATGATATTCGGTGCCGCCTGCTCACCTTGCGCAGCCGAATACATTAAAAATCTTAACGCTGCATCATTTGAAAAGAAGTTGCCGGAAGCTGTGGATGCAATCATAAACAACCACTATGTTGATGATTTCGTCTGCAGTTTTCCTAATCAATCCGAGGCAGAACGAATCAGCGAGTCAGTCAGAAATGTTCATGCTGAAGGGGGCTTCACGCTTCGGAACTTCGTTTGCAATTTAGAAGCTGTGCAGGAGAAGCTGAATGATCCGGTACACCCAGTCCAATCAGCAGTCAATTTGGAAGCAGAAAAGAATGGAGAGAAGGTTTTGGGAATGTACTGGAACACCGAAGATGACACTTTTCGTTTTCGACTACAGTTTTATAAAATTGCCAAAGAGGTTTTGGAATTGTCGAGGCCACCGACCAAGAGAGAGATGCTTGGCATCGTCATGGCAGTTTTTGATCCGTACGGCTTCTTGGCCAATTTTCTCATTTACTCCAAAATACTTCTTCAAAACACCTGGAAGAGTGGCATTGGTTGGGATGATCCGCTACCACAGGAGATTAATTGCCAATGGAAACTTTGGTGGGCCGGGCTGAACAGTGTTAATCAATTTCAAATAAATCGCTGCTACTCACCCAAACTTCCACAAGCTGAGTGCATCGACCTACATATATTCACGGACGCCAGTGAAAGTGCCTTTGCTGCAGTTGGATATTTTCGAATCCAGTATCAAGGAGAAGTAGATGTAGCTTTCATATCTGGCAAGACAAGGTGTGCACCAAAGAAAATACTTTCCATTCCCCGTCTTGAGTTGCAAGCAGCTGTCCTCGGAAGTCGTCTGCAAACATCCATACGAGCTAATCACAACATTGCCATTAACAGAGTCTACTATTGGAGTGACTCTAAGACTGCGATTTGGTGGATTCAATCTTCACAGCGACGATATAAGCCTTTTGTCGCACATAGAATAGCCGAAATCCTCGATGCATCGGAGCCTTCAGATTGGCATTGGCTTCCAACCGACTTAAACGTAGCAGACGATGCTACGCGTGCGATAAATCCACCCAAATTTGTCACAAATAGCCGATGGTTGACTGGACCTAAGTTTTTACGCCTCCCCGAACGGCACTGGCCTCATTTCCTTGAATCTCAGGTACCAGGCACATTGGAAGAAGAGATTCGCCCAAGAATATTGCATGTTCATCCAGCAAGCAATTCCTTAATTCATATTGCTAAATTCTCCTCTTTTTCCAAGTTGAGAAGAACCACAGCATGGATCCTGCGAGTTCGTGTAGCGTTAAGTCGGGCAAGAGAAAGAATCGCTACACAACAGAGAGTCAAAAAAAGAAGTGTTTTGAATCGAAGGCATCCTATCCACAGAGATGAACTTACCGCCGCAGAAATCTGGTCAGCCGAGAAGTTCCTATGTCGCCAAACACAAAGAGAAGCATTTCCTGAAGAATGGACTGACCTTGAGAAAGGAAGCCAGGTGTCGAAAAGAAGTACCATATACCAGCTCACGCCTTATTTGGAGCAGGATCAGTTGTTAAGAGTAAGTGGACGTATTGATGCAGCTCAATGTTTACCAGCTGATGCCAGGAGGCCAATCATTTTGCCGCAAACCCATCCCTATACGCTTCTTGTAGTAAACCACTACCATCATTCGTTACATCATCAAAACGACGCTTTGACCATCAACGAAGTCCGTCAACGATATTGGGTCCCACACATTCGATCAGTGCTCAAACGCGTCAAACAGAATTGCCAGCAATGTAAACTAGCCCGAGCAAAACCAGCAACTCCACTCATGGGACAGCTTCCACCAGATAGGTTGACACCGTACGTCCGCCCATTTACGTACACTGGCTTGGACTATTTTGGACCGTTGCAGGTTTCCATTGGGCGAAGAAGAGAAAAACGGTGGGTGGCATTGTTTACCTGCCTGACAACAAGAGCGATTCACTTGGAATTGGCCGGAGATCTTTCGACTGACGCTCTAATACTATGTTTGAGGAATTTTATTAATCGTCGTGGAACTCCAGTTCGCATAAGAAGTGACAACGGGACGAACTTCATTGGGGCGAAAAGAGAACTGGCTCGAGAAGCAGAATTATTTGATACCGATCGCATTCAGAGTGAGATGTCAGCGAAGGGAATTGATTGGAAGTTTTCCTGTCCGTTGAATCCTAGTGAAGGAGGTATATGGGAGCGTATGGTACAATCGGTGAAGAAAGTGTTAATGGTAACATTAAGAGAAGAAGCCCCGCGTGTGGAAACGCTACGAAGTCTGCTTGTTGAAGCAGAGAACATCATAAACTCTCGACCACTAACAGAGTTACCACTGGGTTCCGAAGAAGATGAGCCGCTGACACCCAACCATTTTTTGATCGGATGCACTAACTCCACTCAAACGCCCAACCTAGATGACACTCCGATATGCTGCAGGAAACAATGGAGAATCTCTCAGCAGTTAAAAAACCGATTTTGGAAGAGGTGGATCCAAGAGTATCTGCCAATGCTAACCAGACGCAGTAAGTGGCACGAGAACGTACCGCCTCTCAAAGTTGATGACTTAGTCATTATTTGCGATGCCAGCCAGCCTAGAAGTAGATGGCAGCGAGGGAAAATCGTTCGTGTTTACCCAGCCAAAGATGGACAAGTGAGAAGCGCCGAAGTAAAAACATCGCAAGGAACACTTCGTCGCCCAGCATCAAAACTTGCAGTTCTAGAGGTTTGTTGTGAATCTCGCCGAGAATTCACGGTGGGTGGGATGTCGTCACCGATTTAACAACTGACAGCTCGAAGACCACATATAACCACGAAGAAACTGACAGTTCACCGAACAACTACAGCCGAAGAAACTGACAACCATAATTACAGCCAGCCAACCCAAATTGTAAATGGGGTTGATTTCGTTTTGAACAATTGAAGGCAGCGGACACGGACTGAAATACAATTTTAAAATAAATTAACTTGTGAACTTATAAATCAGTAATAAAAAGTAAATACAGTGTTTTTGAGTTGTTGCCTTTTATTTTTACAAAGTTTTTTGCTTTACAGTGCAGACGAAAACGCAACAACAACAATAATAGTGCAGACGATGATCGTCTTCACTATAATTTTCAAGCTGCGTCCATAATTTTCCCATAATCTGCATCCATGAAGACGTCTGCATTTTTACCTTCCCTCTCTATCACACAAGTATGAATTATATATTTTGCATCCTCTTTTTTTGCTGATCTTGGCTTGCAGCTCCATGTAAAGCCACCTTTAGCCTAGAAGCTTGATGTGCAATTAAAAAAAAAAAAACACAATCAATAAAATATTTTGGGTGCTCTGTTTAACTGCCTGAACACAAGGGTGTAGCTGAAGCAGAAGTACGTAGAAATGTCAAAAAAAAGTATCTCACTAACCCGGACGCCACACATGCCAGCTACTTGCAAGACAGTTACAATACACTCACATTTTAAACCTCACACAGACAAACTTCCAGCCAACTGGAACATAGATACAATTAATACATGTAGTAACTTGCCTGCCAGTAGCTGGTTTTAGGTTTTGGTTTTTGTTTTTTTCTTGCACTGGGAGTATATAGTCCTGTTAAATTGATGGATACAAATTTTGATGGAAAATATGAAGATCAGCAAGTGAACACCCTGTATTATTAAATTCTAAAAACAAATCAAAAAGAACACAACACACAGCACCAACCAACACGGCCACAAACCATCACACAAGCCACACATGTGAAACGGACACGGAATCTCGCTTAAGGTAGTTCCACACTATCCCACAGTGTGGTACGACATGTCAAAAAAAAGTGTGAAGGAATGTGTGATGGTTTTACATTCAATCCTAAAAAAATATTTCAGATCTAAACACATGTCAAATCGTATGAGATCTGCGCTGTCATATTCTGTTTCCACACTATTATACATCTGTTTCATCACACATTTTTGACATTTCGTATTACACTGTGGGATAGTGTGGAACTACCTTTAGTTGCTATAACAAGATGATACTTTTCGCCGCGCTGCCGTTGATGGCTGATGAGTGGAAGTGTAGCGATGAATTTAATCGCATTTTGATGGTTAATTTCACGTCAATGCCTTTTCACGCATATGCATATAAAATAATGTCTTAAGTGGGTATGTGTATTCGAATTTATGATCTGTCACCTACTCACTTAAAAATTAAAATAGAATCTGAATGCATGCTGCCGAAAAAGTAAAAAGATTGCGGTGTTCTGTCGTCTGTGTCTCCCTTTGCAATTATTGAGACTTTACGGGTGAAATGAGGTTTTCGATAAGTAAAGTATGTATGGACTTCACATCATGGGGTTGGAGTTATATAGATCAATAAAAATGTAAAAAAATGATGAATTTATAAATAAAGTCACAAGCATAACTGCCTGGGCACTGCAACTGCTGCGTAGCACACTGTACCTACGTATAGTTCGAGTTGCAACGGCTACAATGTGAAGTTGCAGTTGTAGCACAGAAAGTAGCTCAAGTTGAACTTAATTTTGGCAGATGTCAATAAATCAGTTATTCCTGCAAATGTGTCCGTCCAGTCCACCACCGCGAGGCAACTACATCAACGATCCTTTTGTTTCCAGAGTAAAGGAGCCATTCGAGATCTAAGAGCCAGTGGTACCTACTACAATCATGGTTCATCCTCGGATTAAAATTTAAAAACAATTTACCTCGATTCCTGTGTTCATAATTAAAGTTTAGACGGTGGTTCAAGAGTTAACCCACCGATTTCGGTGGATTAAATAAAGTTGACCCACGGATCAAGAATTTAAAAACGAGGTTCAGTGCTGAATCGCTATTGTACAACTGGTATCGAACTCAACTTCGGATCCGATTATAATTTCGAAATTGGAAGTTGGAAGGGCTAGGCTATATAATTCTTTGTTTCGTTTCATTAGACTCTATGTTTTGCCTGCGTTCAACATTTGCTTGAATTATTACCTATAAGTATGGTCCCCCTATAACATGGGCCCTGGTCAATAGAATCGAATGAGTACAACGTATATTTCTTCATTTTGGTACTTCTAATGGAACTTCCCAGAATTCCATTCATCTAGTTTTAAATATTTGTTTGTCAAACTGTTAACTAGGCTTTACTTAAAAGTACCCAAAACTGCCGAAATTCAAAGAATCCCCGAACAGCCTTACCTTATACTTTCAAACACCAAAAGTGACTAAACTGAAATAACGACTTTAATTTGGAATACCTTTACTACGGCAGCCATGACCTTTTTTCACTACCAAATGCAAACACTCGGAAATCTATTTCAAACAAATTTGCATAATATAATAATTGACAAAAGAGTCCTTTGTTATCGAGAAACATTTCGCCCTGGAATCATCTCTTCACATTTCTTATACATTTTTTTTTTGTGGCTATGTTTTGAAGTTAATTGTGCACTAGATGAATCTCTTGAAATCACAAACAAGGACAAAGAGACCATATCGAAAAAAAATAATCAAAACCAAAACAAAATAAATTTAAAGTCAAATTAACAAAACTCATCGATGCATTTCATGTTCAGAAATAAATCAGAACGTTGTTGACGTTCAGGGTGCCGAAGTCGTTACCGTCAGCTTCAGTGTCAGCAGATCCATTCCCTCTTCTAAGAGCATCACTAAGGAAAAGGAGAAACTTTTTTGAAATAACTCACACCGTTTGTAAAACAAGACAAAAAACCCAACCCAACGCCACCGAGCTGACAAATTGCCCGGCATATTTCAAATAGCTGCGTCGTCGTCGGCATCTACATATAGGAAATGACAATCCGCACATATGTGTGAACGAACGACAACATTCCTTTAGACTTTCGAGAGATTCTGAACTATTTGTCGAAAAATGCTTATGGACATGGGGTCTTCTCGTCATCAGTCCTCACGCCACTCCGCCGCCGCCGCGCCGCCGCCGCCTTTGTGCGCTGAGAGTGGAAGGAATATAGGTACATAAATAATTAATTTGCCAACGATTGGTGTAATTTATAGCTGAATTTATTTTTCAATTAAAAATTAATTACTACATTTTGCGTTATGAAAAGTCAAAAGCATGGGAACGCGAACATGTGCAGTGCATAACGGTCGCACGAAAATAGGCTAATTTGACATCGTTCCTTCTACCCACTGCGTGCTTACATGTCTGTAACTATGTATAGAGAATTATCCTCAACCCAAAGTTGTAAGTAATAGTGGTATCTCTGATCCTATGGTCAGTTCACAAAACAAAACCGCAATGTTTAACCAACAAGAAGCCCACTCCCACTTAAATTTCCATAGCAAAGGACGACGCAGGGCACAAGCTATAAATGGTTTTTAATTTCAATCTAATTAGCAGGTTGAGGACGACAAATTATTGTTTATCGGAAAACAGTAGTTACATAACAAAGCTATATCCTTTGCTAGGTTTGAAAAGGGTTAATTCGTATGTGTCACAGAATAACGACACGACATGAGTAAGTATAGGTAATCGATTTGAACCGATGAGCAACCAAAGAACAACGCCAACGTTCTGGGATGCATGAAACCACAGGACACGCTCAAAAAGTTATCTAAGGGCAGTGCAATTAATCACAATACCATTGTTACTGTTATTTTGTTCAATTGATAATTTGTAGTTGTAACTGGAGCATGATTACGTACCCATACTTGATTAATAATTATATAGATTGTCGAATTGGATTGGCAGTAATTGAGGTAATTTATGTTTTGTTTTGTGTATACACTTATTAATATGTACATATAATGTTTGTATTATGGGAATCTATATAATTTTTTTTGATGTATATTGTGAAAAAATCCATGATCTTTTAATTATTAAGAATTACATTGTCACACGATTAATGATGCACTTTCAAAGCCCAAAGTATAATTGACATGAACAAGCATGTGCTTGTGTCAAATATTAATCGAACTGTAAATATCTAATGATAACTAATATGAATAAATAAAAGAAATAATTTGTTAAATTTTCAGACATTTGAGTTAAAAATTGGTGCCGTGAAATAAGGCCGTACGAAATAAGACCATATTTCAAAATGTGGCCTTATTTCACTTTGTAATTGTGAAAGAGGGTCATTTCACTTTGACGAAGTGAAATAAAGCCAAACTTATTTGTGAAACAAGGCCAAATATGGCCTTATTTCGCTTTTCGAAAGTGTAGCAAGGCCATTATGGAGCGTTTTTTTATTACACAAACTTTCAGTATATTTGCGCATATATTTTAATGTAATATTTAAAAAACTTTAAAAGCTGTACAATAATAAATGAAACATTTTAAAAACTGCAGTTTTTTTTTTTTAAGAAAATTTGGGCGATGTGCGACTATCTATTATTTTTGACAAAATCTCCAAAATTAACACTGCCAGCTTAGGCTATCCAAAATTAAAACCGAAGCTTTTGAAATGTTTCAAATGTTTTTGAAAAGAATAGCTATAATATGAAAAGAAATAGTTTTGTTTTTGTTTTGGGGAGTTTTTGAAAATAATAGCCAAAAATTCGCGAGAATCGATTTAATTGGAAAAAACAAAAAAATAAAAAATAAATTTAAATTTTTTTTAAACTCAAAAAAAACTTTTTTTGATATTTGATAAATCAAAAAGTAAAGCCATCCTGAACAAAACTTCGAACATATTATTTTGTGCGGCGCTAAAAAAATTCGATGTCAGAAAAAAGTTCGAAGAATATATTTGTTAATTTTTGACAGTTCAAGGAACTGCTTTTTAGTGGGGCAGACAAATCGTATGTTTGACGATTAAAGCATAATTACAAAAATACGTCCCTTCATAAAATTAAAAAAAAAAGAATTCCCTTTTGAAAAAAAATAACTTGTTTCCTTTTAATCGTTTTCTTAATACAAACTCTATATACTGCATTGATAAATAAAATAAAATAAAATCAACCAAGTAGAAGACTCAGCACTAATAATGGACTGTTGAATTATTGATTCAAAATAGCTTTTTATGGCCTTAAGTCCAACATAATCCGCAAAAAAACTTTTTTTAAATATTGGATATATTAAAAAAAATCAACAAACAACTATATCATCATGAACTATTGGTATGTTTCAATCAGTGTAAACTGATAAAGTCAAATGTCTTATTTTTCATCTGAATTGAACGCGTCGTCAAGTATGTCATCTTTGTCATCAGAGGTAACGCTTAGCCCTGATTCAGCCGTCAGCCCTTAAATAAAGTACCAGAAATGTTCCTAGATTTTCTACTGGATAATGCTCTGCTAATTTTTACCCTTAAAAATACTGTCACCCCCCCCCCCCCCCAGTGGAAAAACCAGAAATGTCAGAGGCCTTGCCACTGCTTTGAAGAGTTTTGTCTACTTCTTATCCACTGCAATTATACCGGTTGTAAAGAGCTATAGGGTCCCTACTGCAACAACCCTTTCCCACCCGGTAATGCAGGAGAGCTACAAGTATGTAGCTTACAGCATTTTCACCGTAACTGCCAGAGAGAAGATACTAATAGAGAGAAACAACTTTCCTCGCCTCCGTCCCCGCAAACATTTTTGTTTACATTTTTATAATGAGTTGAATTCCTATCGGTATATACATGTTTTCTCCGGTGCCGTGCCATTTGGCCATATGCCATATGGCCATATTTCAAAATATGGCCATATGACACTTTTGAATTGTGTCATATGACCATATTTTGATATATGGCTATTTGTCGCTTTGGTAATGTGTCATTTGACCATTATGGCCAAATGGCACTTTGAAACTTGTTCTTAAACTGCAAAAACAAAAACGAAAATACAATATATTTATGAAAATATGGTATGTAACTGAACTCAAAAACATAAAAGAGGTTGGTTCAAGTTTAAATAAATTGGCATCAATGTATTGGAACAAATGAGTGTATGCTTGTTCGGTTTTTTTACTTATCATCAGTACATAAAAGGATAAACCTGGAAAAGCAGCATCGATTAATTAATTGATTTAAAAATTCCTAATTTGTAGTTAGGTTATCTTGCTATGAAATGTTCATATGTTGAGATTTTCTTAAACATTATCAGTTTTCGAATCAAAGATTTTTAATTGGATATCTGTAGAGTGTATACAAGTACACAAACATTCATACATCATATATACATAATGTACATTCATACTTCAGGGTTCAGGTACAATAATTGGTAGCGAGCGAAGCGAGCGGAAAAAAATTTGCCCAAAAGAGAATCAATTTGGAGTGTGAAAATAAAAAAATTCGCGCGAATTTTTTTATTTTCACACTCCAAATTGATTCTCTTTTGGGCAAATTTTTTTCCGCTCGCTTCGCTCGCTACCAATTATTGTACCTGAACCCTGAAGTATGAATGTACATTATGTATATATATGCAACAAATAAACCAAATATGTATATACAGTGGTGGACATTGAAATAGCACGTTTTTAACTTAACTGAAACTCATTTAATTCAAGTAAGAAAAACAGTATAACTAAAAATACTTAAATTTTAATTTATTTTATTTTTAAAAAAATCACTTTTTTTGTCTTTTGGGAATCCATAATTTCTTGAAAATCAGCCATTTCTGTAAAAAAACAACAATAAAATAATAATGATTAAAAATTGCCTTATATTCACTTTGGTCATATAATTAGCACACAGCAAGACAAATGCAATTTTACCTATAAATTTTGACGGTAAAGTTAATATTTGGTCGGAAATCCTTTATTTGCTATCACGGCTTGACATCGTCTTGGTAAACTTTCGACTAATTTTCTGCAGCGTTCAATTGTTGTGCCATACCAAGCAATTTTAATGTTTTGCCACAATTCGTCCAGGTTTTTAGGATTTCGTCCTTCAATTTGGCGCTCAATGTCGTTCCACAAATTCTCAATCGGGTTGAGATCGGGAGACTGAGCTGGCCATTTCATTACGTCGACAAAATTGCTTCCAAGGCACGTTTTTACCAATCGCGAAGTATGTTTCGGATCGTTGTCGTGCATAAAACACCATCTTAGTGGCAAATTCTCATCAGCGTAAGGAATCATGTGGTCTTCTAAGATGCCCTTGTACACATGCTGGTCCATTTTTGTACATATTTTAACAATTGGTCCGACGCCGTGCCAAGAAAAGGCTCCCCACACCATAACATTTCCGCCTCCGTGTTTAATAGTTTTGATGGTGTACTTTGGGTTGTACTGTTGGTTCGGAGGACGCCACACATATTTTTTCCCATCGGACCCAAATCTACAGAACTTCGACTCATCACTCCAGAGCACATTTTTCCAAAAGCTCATAGGTTTTCGAAGATGTTCTTTAGCGAATTCCATTCTGCACTTCAAATTTTTTTTGGAAACAAACGGTTTCTTTTGCGATATGCAGCCCCTTAGTTGGCTTTCATTAAGCCTTCGTCTTATTGTTCTTGAAGACACAGAGATGCCATATTGGGACTCAACTTCATATTTAATTTGTTTTGAAGTCTTAAAAGGGTCTACTGTCGAGGATCTGCGTATCAATTGATCTTCTCTTATGGTGGTTTTCCTTGCGCGGGGAGCTCTCGCAACGTTTCTTGCGGTTCCAAATTCTTCAAAATGTGAAATCGCATTGTAAACCATCTTTCTAGAGCAAGAAATTAGTTTTGCTATATCTGACACTCTTTGTCCTTGAGATCTCATTTTAATAATTAAATTTCTCTCAACTTCTGTACAATGCGGTCTTTTTCCCATGTCTACGGTATAATTTTGATAAAAACAATACAATTTGTAAGCAAATACAAACTTACCTTGTTAGTTCAAAGTTCAAATGAAACAAAATATTTATATAAATTTACTTTACTTGCACTGTGCTAATTATGTGACCAAGCCTCATTAATGATAATTAACGACTATTCTCTTTTATTCTCATTATTAAAAAATCTAGTCAATGTAACGGATTTATTTTCTCCAAATCTCAAGTGTTAAACCAAATCGAAAATTCCGTTACATTCCGACAGTTAATGGAATTTGTATGCATTTCAATAAACAAAAGAGAATATGTGCAATAAACAAAATAGAATATGTGCTAATTCTGTGTCCACCACGGTATATATACATATAAACACATAATATAAAATAAATATACTTTATAATTTTATAAATTATTGTTTTTATCATATAAATGTGTGTTGATATTGGGAACTAAATAATAAAAATCGAAATGGTAGCATATTAGCAAATTGGCAACCATGGATTGACTTTTTCACAATTTTAGCAACGGTAAAACTATAGGCACTTACAAGAAAAGTATTGAATATTTTAACATGTATACGCAGACGATCTTGAAAAAAATCAAGCATAATGGCCTTGAACTGATAAATTCATAAAAAAATATACCTACATACTGTTTTGTGTTTAATCTATGCCAAATATGGTCAAATGACGCTTTGAAAATGTGTCATATGACCATATTCCAATATATGGTCATTTGTCGCTTTTAGAAAGCGTCATTTGACCATATGGCTATATGACACAAGAAAATATGGTCAAATGACACATTACCAAAGCGTCAAATAGCCATATATTAAAATATGGTCGTATGACACAATTCAAAAGTGTCATATGGCCATATTTTGAAATATGGCCATATGGCATATGGCCAAATGTCACGGCACCGTTTTCTCCTTGTCCAGAACAAACAAAATCAAAAAAAAAATGTGTGTCTCTTTCCCTCTTATTTAAAGGTCTATGGACAGCAACTTGCATCTGTGTTGTCCTCACATTTTTTTTATATGGAGTTTAATACAGATGCAAGTTGCTGGCCGAATCGCAGCTTGTAGGCTAAAAGAGAGCCATCGTCGAAGTTGCCTCTCTCTATTAGTATCTTCTCTCTGGTAACTACTACCGAACGGTTTTAAACGAGACCCGGTGTCACAACTACTTACTTCTAAAGAGAATCTTGTCACTGGCGATATATCTTCTTGGAAAGCCAAATCCATCATGGCCGCGGAAGTATACCCTGCTGATGACATTTGAACGGATGTCCCCGTTCGAATTTTTACTTCATTTTTGACTAAGTATTTCCATTATTTATTCTACAAAAATAAGTTTTCGGGTTTCCAAACCTCGTTTCCGATATACAGGGAGGGCCACTTAAATATATAATACACATCTCCGGTGGAGTTATTCGAAGCCCAAAGTTTATGTCAAAACGCTACAGACAATGGAAAGACAATATTTGACATAAAATGGCCGCTACTCAGCTTAAAACACATACTTAGAAAAGAGATTAAAAGTCGATGACATTACGCCATTAGCTTAAAACAAGTTTGCGAACAATTATCACATTACTTTTTTTGCGTATTTTTCATTATCCCAAAAGAACCCTAAGGTTCCAGTTGCACACCCTTTAGCTTTAGAATGTTTAAATTAAACCTCACTCAACGTAGAAGGGAATTAGCAGATCAGATCTTTTATCGTAAGATTCAGCGTACCTAAAACCTATAGGTATACTGATGTTGACTCGAATTTCACCTTGATAACTAAACCTGGCTGAAGTCTATTTTTTGTTATAAAAATACCTACCTAAATAAATAATATGAAATGTCAAAATCTTTTTTACTTTATTTAGCAAGCCGTTGAATAGGATCACAATTTATTGTTTAAATGTCACTTCAATTTGTACGGGCGCCATTTTAACTTCTCACTTCAACTTCACGCTTAAAAATCTGTCACAATCTGATCCATCAATGTCTTTTTATCTATGGACAGATTTAATTTTTATTTTGTCTAAGACTCTTTTGATAAGAAAACAATGAGAATTATTTAAAACTTCCCAGACATGCTGTGAAAGTTCATTTTAATTTATACCTTCTTGTAAGTCAACATAATAAAGGTATATTTGCCTACACCTAGTATACCTATCAACATATCAACCACCAAACGACAAAACACACCCCCGCGACAAATTAAAGAAACAAAGTTAAAGAATAATTATAATTGAGCTCATCCGGGCTCAAAAGACCGGATCGAAGAAAAACTATTCAACTCGTTTCTACGTAATATACGCATATGTATGTACATACATATGTATGTATGTATGTTTGCTGTAATTGCTCGCTAATCTATTTGAAATTCATTTTAATGCAGAGGCGTGTCTGTGTTGTTTTTCATTGCGTTTTTGTTGTTGCTTTCCTAATTGGCAGCACACACACAATCCAACATACAGTTAAAGTGCTGAACTAACACAAAAACACCTTAATCCAAACGCCAGAAAAGGGGCGCGTTCAAATCACCAGCACGATACACTGATTGGCATGCGTTGAATTATTGCAGCCATGTTGATTTGTACAAGAGGCGTTCACTGGCGCACGCATCGAAAAAGAGAAACCGTTTGTGTACTGGAGGGGATAATAGATAACCAAGCGAAGCCAATGCCGTTACCACAACCCCCATTACCATTATGATGATATTCTTTTGCTAGTTTTGACAGTTTTACTTTGTACGTGGCTAGTGTCAGTTGTGTGTTTATGTTTTGTTCATTCGCATTGTCAGATAATTCTTAACAATAATTATTATTGTTTTTCTTCTCTAATCGCATTCTTCAATCTCAATATTATAAGAGTCATTATAGCAGTCAGTGGAAGACGATATGCAAAAAAAGTGTTCTTGAATCGATATGGAGAATCCAACGCGTTCACTCGAAGTAGAAAACACAAAACTGTCAAAAATTTCAAGTCCCTTTTCCATCGAATCGTTGATTGCAAATCGAAATGCGCCAGCGATAATGGCGTCGCGTCAGGTGAAAGTTCCTCCCTTGGATTCGGTTGAGTTACCGTTTGCTCCACATTCGTTACCAATCGGTTTTATAACGAATTTCCCATTCTACAATCCCTGGATACATGGATACTTTGGTCAGAATCATGATCGCCTCAATCAACTGCTGTCAAATGGATCTTATTACCTCGGAAGTCAGCATGTTCCCACTGCCGCCGCCGCCACCGCTTCATCAGGTGTTGCGAACGTTATCAGTAACAGTAACAGTAACACACATGAAGGTTTTGATTCGGAATTGAGAATCCCATCCCTAGATACTCGTTCGCTTGCCTTACTCAGATCGACAGATCAAAATTATTGCGAAAAACTTGTAAATTTTGTTAAAAATGGAAGTTTCGATCCCGCGCGTGAAAAACTTGCTGAATTTCTTATGAACGCGAATAATGGTGAATATAACGGTGATAGTAGATTACAGCAGTGTTTAAATCGAACTATGAGTGAAAGTGACCACAGAACTTTGGATATGAGTGACAGGTTGGAGTGCGGTGGTGGTGCAATAAATAATTCGGATCGTTTACCTTCGACAATTCCGAAAATGGAAACAAACGAATTCGAACGACCGGAAGAGGATTTCGAAAATAGCGGTGATTCGTGCAGTGATATAAGCCTTACAATGTCTCCAGAAGATGCGGATAAGAACCAAGGTAGGTGCCTATAAATCTGTTTTCCATATTTAGAATGTCATAAATGTGATGGGTCCGAAACCATAAAACGACCATCAGGATCACCAACCGCTGACTAAATTAGGACACTGAATTGTAACGAGTGTTAATGTATAGCTAACAAGTAACTACTTACTTACCTTTGATAATTGTATGACTTTTGAGTTTTGATAGGATCTAACTACTATTTTGTTGCGACGGGGGTACAAATATTTACAAATACACATAATATCATGTCCATGTGCGTGGGGACTTGTGGGTTCGAGCCCCTACCTAGCGCCTATGCATCAATTATTCAATATTGCCACAGCTTCAAATGGATGTTATTTCTGGATTTTTGTGAGATATATGCCACCATTTTCTTTCTACGAAATGAGAAGGAGAACGTGACCATCTTAATTGTTATATTTGACAAGCTTTATGAAGTGGTGCGGAATCTTGTCACAACGTCAAATGGCGTTTGTCAAATTAGTTGCGTTCCAAAAGGTTAGATTTGTTGATGTAAGAAATCCAGATAGGTGATAATGTGCTTCTTACGTCATTTAACCCTAAGAAGACAGATGCTTTATTGAAAAATGGCGTTTACAGATGTCAACTTATTCTTACTTTTTGAGACCTTCCGTCGGTACATTTCTTGTGCCGTTAAGGGTATAAGCAACACACTACTTTCATTTGAAAAGCTTGAGAAGTCTTACCATAAACAGAGTTTGAAGAAAAGTGCAAGTACAAATTAGGGGTGTTCAATTGTAATTGTTTGAAGAATCAAAGAAATTATTTTGAACAACCACGTTATTAAAATACATATAGGTATTCAATTTATCTAACAAAATTTATTTATTTAAAATGTTGTATATATTTAAATCTAAAAACTGAAAACAGTGCTGTTAAATCATAGTGCACAGATTTTCATGTGGGAAAAGCCCCTATTTACACTCATAGACTTATAGGGTTCACACCGAGCCGAAACCCCGGTTTTCAGCTAAAAATTTACGAAAACTTGAAAATCATTCACACCGGACTTTTCAAGTTTTCGTTTGACATTTCACTTCATTTTTACAACAACTGACTATAAAATTTTGAAATGAAAATATTTTCGGCTGCTAGTGCTATGATTGATTTTTATTTTGACGTTTATGCGCTTTTTAGGTGTGTTTGAAAAGAATCGCAACAAACTTAGGCGTGTTCTGAAAGAATCACAACAAACTCAGGTGTGTTTTCTTTGTATTTCAACAAGTTTTCGACAGGTTTTATATAAAACCAGTCGTTTTATAAAACTTGTGATGAGGAAAAACGTATTGTAAAACTTGTGTTTTCGTTCAGTATGGTTCTTGTCCAATAAAGGGTGTTGTTGCCCCTATTTTCGACAGACGATCAGCCACTTCGTTACCTTCGACACCAACATGGCCTGGTATCCAGTGAAGAGTGACTGGGTTTTGCTTGCCCAAAATGTTGAATTTTTCTAGGTATTCCCATACCAGTTTGGAACTGAGGCTGTATGAGCTAAGGGCTTTAAGTGCTGCTTGAATGTCTGGCATTATTGCAATGTTTTGCTTGTGATAGTTCCAGTTTAAGTTTATTTCTGCACATTTTCTTATCGCATTAAGTTCCGCTTGAAAGATGCTTGAGGACTGTCCCATTGGAACAGAGATTTTGGTTCGAGGCCCACAAATTCCTGCACCAGTCACTTCAAGCCACTCTTTCTTGCTACTTAACTCCGTTTACAAAACAGAAGGTTGAAGTTGCATTCAGTCTTCATAAAGATCAGGTTGTCGAGAAGACCCAGGGTCTAAAGAGCATGTCTTATGATACCATCGTCTGCCTGGTTACACGACCAGCCGTGCACATCAGTTCTCTCTTGAAATACTTCAAGCATTAGACCCATCAAGTGCTTATTGGAAAAAGAGATGAATTATATTTGTATCCAACAGTTGAGAAATGTGAGCCTTTAAAGGTGGCAGTCGAGAAGTAACAGGTGCCGAGCAGTCAGTCACACAGGAAATGGTCAATAAATGTTTGCTCCCTAAGTCTTAGCGAAGATTTGGATGAAGCAATTTGAATACCCAGATAACTGTGTTCAGTTGAAATGGGTCATTTCGTTCCTTGTTTTACAAAAATCATTATCATTTCCTGGAAGATCTCTGTGCCTTGGTCATGAGCAAATATAATGCTAAACTGTTTCGCCATTTCTTTAAGAGAGACCGAGAGTCGAGATGTTTTCGTTTTGTCAAAATTTGAACCAGGGATTTCATCGCTGTCTCGCTATCAGACAATATGATTTTCTTTAATCCAGGACAAAATTTCCTTGATTACCATTTATTCCACTTCAAGCATGCTACAAAATTTCGGAAGACGGAAGGAAAGACTGAGCTTTAGTCTGTTAGAGTAAACGTCTCACTCCCTCTCTCTCTGTCTTTCGGTTTTCAACTATCAGGCTACCAATAAATTCGTTCTTTTTTTCCTCCTAGATTTTACTGGATTTTCTCACTCAGAAGTGAGATAAACTAATAATGCTTTCGATGTTTTTTTTTTTGTATTTTTTGAGTTCCCTAGGAAGTTTACATGAATTCTCATTAAAAATTCTGATTCCTGGATAAACCAGAGATTAATTTAAGTCCAGAGTTACCTTACAACTAAAAAACTTCACTTTTAAGTCTCCAGACGAGCTACCCAAAGCCATGTCCTATAATCTTCAGATTGTGCAGATCCAGATTGAACATGGAAAACTTTCGCTGTTGTGTTAAGGTTGGAGGCAACTCCTTCGCTGTCGAGAAAGTTTCAAGGGACGTTCTATCATCATTTGAACATCTTTTTTGATGCCATGGCATGCAACTCGCCGGTTAATTGCATTGGTACGATTTTTTAATAGATCCAGTCAATCTAATATTGTGTTGCAAGGCAAAAGGTGGACGGGAAGGAATAAGGATATGTTAAGTTCCAGGGACGTGGCCTGCTTGCGGTTCTCAGCATTAGCTTGTCGAACGGAGGAACTTGGCACAAAAACATAACTTAACAAAAATGTCAAGTCAGCGGACAGACAATATTACCACTTCAAGGGCCCAGCAGATGTTGTCGCAGTGATGCCATCACCCACCCTACAATAGGAATTCTTGGCCAATTTTCAGGTTCCTCTCCTCTTGCCTTGCCTTGCAACAGTTGTCAGTGAAGCATTTCGACAATAGGCAGCGGGAATGGGTCCGAATGTTTATTAAAAAAAGACAAAGTTTATGTTCTAATTGGAGGATTGGACAATAAAGAACATTATATTTTTGGCTACATTTTGAGCTACAGGACATCGTCTACTAAGCTACTGACGAAAAGCTTGTAAGTTCTTTCTTCAATGACCACTGTCTGCAATGACTTGGAAGAACTCAAACTCCCCTCCTTAGAGATTATTATTAAAACACAATTTCGTGTCCCAACAAAACATAAAATAAAGATCAAGTCACGAAAATAAATAATAAACAGAGGTTTCATGGCGCCATCGCATCGCCATTGCGCGTGGTTGCCTATAATGATGATGCACTTACTTTTCAACACGCAATACCAACAAAAACTTACCCTAAACGTCCTTAAATCTGGTCTTTTCCGAATAACTGGCATTTCATAAGAATTATATCGTGGCAGTGTTCCTACGATACTTGAAAAACAAATACCAACATTAATTAATTTCATAATCTTGCGACAAAAGCACATTACTTACTGGCTAACCATTCGCCCTAACGCATAAGATATGTGCTGCCTGTAGTCTAGATTACGTTCCAAAGATTCTAGTACTTCATTGCTATCATCGAGGTCCTCTTCCATTATTTCATAAGTTATATTATTGCCCATTAATGCTGCAATAGAAATTGTGTTCCTTTGTTATGTTTTGGCATTGGATGCATTTCTTTTCGTTCGAATTTGGGCGAAAGTACACACACGGACACGATAAGTATTTTTCGTTTCATATTGCGTGGAATTTTTTATTAATTTTTTTTTTTCTATTTAAAGTTTATTTTGAGAGTATACCTTTTCAAAATGAATGTGCAGTCCAGTTTATTAGGAAAGAGATTCTTTTTAAAATATATTTTAATTAAATTTTCTTTTTTAGTTAGGGTTAAAAATTAGTTAATCAGGAGAAAGAGGAGTAGAAACGAAAAAATAAAACACAAATTTCTTTAGATTGACATACATTTATTTGAGTGTCAAATCTATCCAGTATGTTTAGAATTTGTTCGGAACTTTGTGGTGTTTAGAAAATGTGTCAGTACAGAAGGTTTGTTTGTTTTGAAAAATGGATAGTAGAAAGTAGAAAGATAAAAATGTGCAAGTTACTGTTCACAGACATACAATACAGACCGCCAACTCTTTATAGTTTCTCTCTAATAGGCTTTTCACACTGGATCAAAAACTCGGTTTTTGTCTAAAACCCCAAAACCTACACCAAAACCACAATGTTTCCTTTTTTTTTTTCTTTCATAAACTAGTAGTTTTTGATAAAACTCCTCAAAACCTACTTGCAATGGCAAGTATGTGAAAACAAACTGATCTTTTGGCACCATCAACTCGTCGATAAAACAGTGAAGTGTTCTCAGAGTGTGGGATTTTTACCGACAAAAGAGAGAAAAAGCGAGGTGTATTTCTTATTTGAGTGGGATTTTCACTAAATGTCAAGGGATTTTATGGAAAAAGAACCTTTTAACACTCACATATTCATGAAACGTCAAACAAAACCTAGTTTTAGTTTTTGTTCACTGTGAATGCTGCAACTAGGTTTCGTAAACTTTTTGAGTTTTTGGTCCAGTGTGAAAACCCTATAATACTTCGTTTTCATTAGGGCCGAAATTAGGTTATTTGAAAGTTTGCTAAAAAACTGTTTTCATCTAGTTTTGTACATTTGGTTTGACAACAAGCTATCTTCTTTCTTTTTCTTTTTTACAACCTTTTTATTCTTTCTTCTTGTTTTGTTTTGTTTACTACTGCCGTTGCCTTGGATTTTATTTCATTTTTATTGCCTTGGATTTTGTTTCAAATTGACATTTTAGAAAATATTTTATTCAATTGTTTTCAATTTAGTTGCGTTTGATTTCTTTTCACCTCGATTTCATCTAAATAAACAAATTTCGAACTTTGATTTTGTATGGGAAATGTAGTGGAATTTACATCTTTTGCCATAATGAACACGTCGCACTAAAGTGGCTTTACATGGAGCTGCAACAAATTATAGTGCATGTCGTCACCGATTTAACAACTGACAGCTCGAAGACCACATATAACCACGAAGAAACTGACAGTTCACCGAACAACTACAGCCGAAGAAACTGACAACCATAATTCGCGCGAATTTTTTTATTTTCACACTCCAAATTGATTCTCTTTTGGGCAAATTTTTTTCCGCTCGCTTCGCTCGCTACCAATTATTGTACCTGAACCCTGAAGTATGAATGTACATTATGTATATATATGCAACAAATAAACCAAATATGTATATACAGTGGTGGACATTGAAATAGCACGTTTTTAACTTAACTGAAACTCATTTAATTCAAGTAAGAAAAACAGTATAACTAAAAATACTTAAATTTTAATTTATTTTATTTTTAAAAAAATCACTTTTTTTGTCTTTTGGGAATCCATAATTTCTTGAAAATCAGCCATTTCTGTAAAAAAACAACAATAAAATAATAATGATTAAAAATTGCCTTATATTCACTTTGGTCATATAATTAGCACACAGCAAGACAAATGCAATTTTACCTATAAATTTTGACGGTAAAGTTAATATTTGGTCGGAAATCCTTTATTTGCTATCACGGCTTGACATCGTCTTGGTAAACTTTCGACTAATTTTCTGCAGCGTTCAATTGTTGTGCCATACCAAGCAATTTTAATGTTTTGCCACAATTCGTCCAGGTTTTTAGGATTTCGTCCTTCAATTTGGCGCTCAATGTCGTTCCACAAATTCTCAATCGGGTTGAGATCGGGAGACTGAGCTGGCCATTTCATTACGTCGACAAAATTGCTTCCAAGGCACGTTTTTACCAATCGCGAAGTATGTTTCGGATCGTTGTCGTGCATAAAACACCATCTTAGTGGCAAATTCTCATCAGCGTAAGGAATCATGTGGTCTTCTAAGATGCCCTTGTACACATGCTGGTCCATTTTTGTACATATTTTAACAATTGGTCCGACGCCGTGCCAAGAAAAGGCTCCCCACACCATAACATTTCCGCCTCCGTGTTTAATAGTTTTGATGGTGTACTTTGGGTTGTACTGTTGGTTCGGAGGACGCCACACATATTTTTTCCCATCGGACCCAAATCTACAGAACTTCGACTCATCACTCCAGAGCACATTTTTCCAAAAGCTCATAGGTTTTCGAAGATGTTCTTTAGCGAATTCCATTCTGCACTTCAAATTTTTTTTGGAAACAAACGGTTTCTTTTGCGATATGCAGCCCCTTAGTTGGCTTTCATTAAGCCTTCGTCTTATTGTTCTTGAAGACACAGAGATGCCATATTGGGACTCAACTTCATATTTAATTTGTTTTGAAGTCTTAAAAGGGTCTACTGTCGAGGATCTGCGTATCAATTGATCTTCTCTTATGGTGGTTTTCCTTGCGCGGGGAGCTCTCGCAACGTTTCTTGCGGTTCCAAATTCTTCAAAATGTGAAATCGCATTGTAAACCATCTTTCTAGAGCAAGAAATTAGTTTTGCTATATCTGACACTCTTTGTCCTTGAGATCTCATTTTAATAATTAAATTTCTCTCAACTTCTGTACAATGCGGTCTTTTTCCCATGTCTACGGTATAATTTTGATAAAAACAATACAATTTGTAAGCAAATACAAACTTACCTTGTTAGTTCAAAGTTCAAATGAAACAAAATATTTATATAAATTTACTTTACTTGCACTGTGCTAATTATGTGACCAAGCCTCATTAATGATAATTAACGACTATTCTCTTTTATTCTCATTATTAAAAAATCTAGTCAATGTAACGGATTTATTTTCTCCAAATCTCAAGTGTTAAACCAAATCGAAAATTCCGTTACATTCCGACAGTTAATGGAATTTGTATGCATTTCAATAAACAAAAGAGAATATGTGCAATAAACAAAATAGAATATGTGCTAATTCTGTGTCCACCACGGTATATATACATATAAACACATAATATAAAATAAATATACTTTATAATTTTATAAATTATTGTTTTTATCATATAAATGTGTGTTGATATTGGGAACTAAATAATAAAAATCGAAATGGTAGCATATTAGCAAATTGGCAACCATGGATTGACTTTTTCACAATTTTAGCAACGGTAAAACTATAGGCACTTACAAGAAAAGTATTGAATATTTTAACATGTATACGCAGACGATCTTGAAAAAAATCAAGCATAATGGCCTTGAACTGATAAATTCATAAAAAAATATACCTACATACTGTTTTGTGTTTAATCTATGCCAAATATGGTCAAATGACGCTTTGAAAATGTGTCATATGACCATATTCCAATATATGGTCATTTGTCGCTTTTAGAAAGCGTCATTTGACCATATGGCTATATGACACAAGAAAATATGGTCAAATGACACATTACCAAAGCGTCAAATAGCCATATATTAAAATATGGTCGTATGACACAATTCAAAAGTGTCATATGGCCATATTTTGAAATATGGCCATATGGCATATGGCCAAATGTCACGGCACCGTTTTCTCCTTGTCCAGAACAAACAAAATCAAAAAAAAAATGTGTGTCTCTTTCCCTCTTATTTAAAGGTCTATGGACAGCAACTTGCATCTGTGTTGTCCTCACATTTTTTTTATATGGAGTTTAATACAGATGCAAGTTGCTGGCCGAATCGCAGCTTGTAGGCTAAAAGAGAGCCATCGTCGAAGTTGCCTCTCTCTATTAGTATCTTCTCTCTGGTAACTACTACCGAACGGTTTTAAACGAGACCCGGTGTCACAACTACTTACTTCTAAAGAGAATCTTGTCACTGGCGATATATCTTCTTGGAAAGCCAAATCCATCATGGCCGCGGAAGTATACCCTGCTGATGACATTTGAACGGATGTCCCCGTTCGAATTTTTACTTCATTTTTGACTAAGTATTTCCATTATTTATTCTACAAAAATAAGTTTTCGGGTTTCCAAACCTCGTTTCCGATATACAGGGAGGGCCACTTAAATATATAATACACATCTCCGGTGGAGTTATTCGAAGCCCAAAGTTTATGTCAAAACGCTACAGACAATGGAAAGACAATATTTGACATAAAATGGCCGCTACTCAGCTTAAAACACATACTTAGAAAAGAGATTAAAAGTCGATGACATTACGCCATTAGCTTAAAACAAGTTTGCGAACAATTATCACATTACTTTTTTTGCGTATTTTTCATTATCCCAAAAGAACCCTAAGGTTCCAGTTGCACACCCTTTAGCTTTAGAATGTTTAAATTAAACCTCACTCAACGTAGAAGGGAATTAGCAGATCAGATCTTTTATCGTAAGATTCAGCGTACCTAAAACCTATAGGTATACTGATGTTGACTCGAATTTCACCTTGATAACTAAACCTGGCTGAAGTCTATTTTTTGTTATAAAAATACCTACCTAAATAAATAATATGAAATGTCAAAATCTTTTTTACTTTATTTAGCAAGCCGTTGAATAGGATCACAATTTATTGTTTAAATGTCACTTCAATTTGTACGGGCGCCATTTTAACTTCTCACTTCAACTTCACGCTTAAAAATCTGTCACAATCTGATCCATCAATGTCTTTTTATCTATGGACAGATTTAATTTTTATTTTGTCTAAGACTCTTTTGATAAGAAAACAATGAGAATTATTTAAAACTTCCCAGACATGCTGTGAAAGTTCATTTTAATTTATACCTTCTTGTAAGTCAACATAATAAAGGTATATTTGCCTACACCTAGTATACCTATCAACATATCAACCACCAAACGACAAAACACACCCCCGCGACAAATTAAAGAAACAAAGTTAAAGAATAATTATAATTGAGCTCATCCGGGCTCAAAAGACCGGATCGAAGAAAAACTATTCAACTCGTTTCTACGTAATATACGCATATGTATGTACATACATATGTATGTATGTATGTTTGCTGTAATTGCTCGCTAATCTATTTGAAATTCATTTTAATGCAGAGGCGTGTCTGTGTTGTTTTTCATTGCGTTTTTGTTGTTGCTTTCCTAATTGGCAGCACACACACAATCCAACATACAGTTAAAGTGCTGAACTAACACAAAAACACCTTAATCCAAACGCCAGAAAAGGGGCGCGTTCAAATCACCAGCACGATACACTGATTGGCATGCGTTGAATTATTGCAGCCATGTTGATTTGTACAAGAGGCGTTCACTGGCGCACGCATCGAAAAAGAGAAACCGTTTGTGTACTGGAGGGGATAATAGATAACCAAGCGAAGCCAATGCCGTTACCACAACCCCCATTACCATTATGATGATATTCTTTTGCTAGTTTTGACAGTTTTACTTTGTACGTGGCTAGTGTCAGTTGTGTGTTTATGTTTTGTTCATTCGCATTGTCAGATAATTCTTAACAATAATTATTATTGTTTTTCTTCTCTAATCGCATTCTTCAATCTCAATATTATAAGAGTCATTATAGCAGTCAGTGGAAGACGATATGCAAAAAAAGTGTTCTTGAATCGATATGGAGAATCCAACGCGTTCACTCGAAGTAGAAAACACAAAACTGTCAAAAATTTCAAGTCCCTTTTCCATCGAATCGTTGATTGCAAATCGAAATGCGCCAGCGATAATGGCGTCGCGTCAGGTGAAAGTTCCTCCCTTGGATTCGGTTGAGTTACCGTTTGCTCCACATTCGTTACCAATCGGTTTTCCAACGAATTTCCCATTCTACAATCCCTGGATACATGGATACTTTGGTCAGAATCATGATCGCCTCAATCAACTGCTGTCAAATGGATCTTATTACCTCGGAAGTCAGCATGTTCCCACTGCCGCCGCCGCCACCGCTTCATCAGGTGTTGCGAACGTTATCAGTAACAGTAACAGTAACACACATGAAGGTTTTGATTCGGAATTGAGAATCCCATCCCTAGATACTCGTTCGCTTGCCTTACTCAGATCGACAGATCAAAATTATTGCGAAAAACTTGTAAATTTTGTTAAAAATGGAAGTTTCGATCCCGCGCGTGAAAAACTTGCTGAATTTCTTATGAACGCGAATAATGGTGAATATAACGGTGATAGTAGATTACAGCAGTGTTTAAATCGAACTATGAGTGAAAGTGACCACAGAACTTTGGATATGAGTGACAGGTTGGAGTGCGGTGGTGGTGCAATAAATAATTCGGATCGTTTACCTTCGACAATTCCGAAAATGGAAACAAACGAATTCGAACGACCGGAAGAGGATTTCGAAAATAGCGGTGATTCGTGCAGTGATATAAGCCTTACAATGTCTCCAGAAGATGCGGATAAGAACCAAGGTAGGTGCCTATAAATCTGTTTTCCATATTTAGAATGTCATAAATGTGATGGGTCCGAAACCATAAAACGACCATCAGGATCACCAACCGCTGACTAAATTAGGACACTGAATTGTAACGAGTGTTAATGTATAGCTAACAAGTAACTACTTACTTACCTTTGATAATTGTATGACTTTTGAGTTTTGATAGGATCTAACTACTATTTTGTTGCGACGGGGGTACAAATATTTACAAATACACATAATATCATGTCCATGTGCGTGGGGACTTGTGGGTTCGAGCCCCTACCTAGCGCCTATGCATCAATTATTCAATATTGCCACAGCTTCAAATGGATGTTATTTCTGGATTTTTGTGAGATATATGCCACCATTTTCTTTCTACGAAATGAGAAGGAGAACGTGACCATCTTAATTGTTATATTTGACAAGCTTTATGAAGTGGTGCGGAATCTTGTCACAACGTCAAATGGCGTTTGTCAAATTAGTTGCGTTCCAAAAGGTTAGATTTGTTGATGTAAGAAATCCAGATAGGTGATAATGTGCTTCTTACGTCATTTAACCCTAAGAAGACAGATGCTTTATTGAAAAATGGCGTTTACAGATGTCAACTTATTCTTACTTTTTGAGACCTTCCGTCGGTACATTTCTTGTGCCGTTAAGGGTATAAGCAACACACTACTTTCATTTGAAAAGCTTGAGAAGTCTTACCATAAACAGAGTTTGAAGAAAAGTGCAAGTACAAATTAGGGGTGTTCAATTGTAATTGTTTGAAGAATCAAAGAAATTATTTTGAACAACCACGTTATTAAAATACATATAGGTATTCAATTTATCTAACAAAATTTATTTATTTAAAATGTTGTATATATTTAAATCTAAAAACTGAAAACAGTGCTGTTAAATCATAGTGCACAGATTTTCATGTGGGAAAAGCCCCTATTTACACTCATAGACTTATAGGGTTCACACCGAGCCGAAACCCCGGTTTTCAGCTAAAAATTTACGAAAACTTGAAAATCATTCACACCGGACTTTTCAAGTTTTCGTTTGACATTTCACTTCATTTTTACAACAACTGACTATAAAATTTTGAAATGAAAATATTTTCGGCTGCTAGTGCTATGATTGATTTTTATTTTGACGTTTATGCGCTTTTTAGGTGTGTTTGAAAAGAATCGCAACAAACTTAGGCGTGTTCTGAAAGAATCACAACAAACTCAGGTGTGTTTTCTTTGTATTTCAACAAGTTTTCGACAGGTTTTATATAAAACCAGTCGTTTTATAAAACTTGTGATGAGGAAAAACGTATTGTAAAACTTGTGTTTTCGTTCAGGTTTTGGGGTTTTTTCGCGTAAACCGCGTTTTAGCTCGGTGTGAAAACCCTATTAGATATGATTTTAAACTTATATCGCATGAATTATAAAATATTATTATGAAGAAGTATCTGGTGATGTTATCTAGTCTGTGTAACATACATATTATAAATTAGCTATACTCGTACAAACATATTAAACGCCACCATTGTTATTGTATTAAGTGGGTATATATACATAGATAAATAACTTTTAAATAATTCTTATTGAAAACTCACATTTTGAGTTCATATTTCAGGCAGAAGTCGAAACTCCCTCAAAACCTTCAGGTAAACGAACGTTTGCGAATCAAACACACCTTTTTAAACTTGATTTCATGTGAAGAGATGATTCTCTGAACACGCAAATATTGCCGAAACGTCAAAACGTTTGCAAGTTAACAAACAGTAGATATATAAAACTAACCCATTACAGCCATGAAAAGCTTTATTAACAGGGATGCCATGCAGAGCGTAAAAACTGAGTTGACCGACTTTTAATGATGCCCGCGTGTTATTTTATAAATCAAAATGAAATAAAAATCTTGATTGGGTTGCGCAAACGAAAAAGTTATGTGAAAAGCGTATTCATTTCCTTTCTTAAGTTATATTTTAATAGTTTTCTAGAAAAGTTTAAGAATGTTTCATTAATTTAATTGAATGAAGAACACGACTGGGTCCCACGAACTTGCTCTAAGATCTGACAATGGTCTTGGGGTTAGACTTTGAGAAAAAAAATCATATGAAATTTTATTAATGGCTTGCTAAAAATCACTAGTTAAATCGTTTTTAAGAAAAAAATGAAGTGAGCCATCTGATTTATTTATTTATTGGAATTGTGAGAATTTTTTTTTCCAAAACGTTCCGACAAGTTTTTTCAAAAAACGGTTTTTTTTCGAAAACATATTAGTTTATATATGTAATTTTTATCAGGAAAATAAAATTCTAAAAAAATCGAACAAGCCGTTTGCGAAACAAAAAATAACTTTTTTTAAACTAAAAAAAAACTGTTTTTTGAAACATTTAAGAATTGATATTATTTCGTTTATTAAATGTCAAATGTCAAATTTTCATGTGTAAAGTGTGACAGTGAGCGCAGTTTATGTCCCTAACATAAACTGATCGAAATTTGACGAAACGGAGCTATCCGCTATTTCGTTTTTGTGAGATATACGAACCGTCCGCGCCGTTCTGACTATTAAAGTTCAACATAAATTCCAAAAACCCCTCTGTCGAACGTCATAATAATAATGTGGACCGTTTAGGCTGTAGGTAACTATATACAGACAGATAGACAGACATACGGACAGACAGACAGAATTGTCATACCCCTTTTTTAAACTTCTCTCTCATCATAAAGTCCTGTTTGATTTTTTTTACGAATGCATAACTTGCGCCTAATATCATCTACCTATAATCGCAAGTAAAAAGCAAGACTGGGACATACGAACGAGAAAGCCATATGGAAAAGCGTATTCATTTTCTTGAAAACTTTTAGAATGTTTTATGGATTTAATCAACAAATGTGAATCCAAAATAAATATGGCGACCAGCTGAAGATTTTTGTATTTTCAAAAACTTTCAAGAGACTACCTGATGAAAGACCAAAACAAATTAATTTGTTCGTTAGCCCATTTTACAAATTTTTGCACAATAATAGATTTAGATTTATGTTGCTTAATACAGTGTTTTTTATTGCAATAGGATCGCCCAGTGGCCAAAATTCGGCCATTAAAATGCCCAAAACTGTTAAAAAAAAAATTTCACAGCGAATTTATACTCACCAAGACATTTTCACCTGTATTTTCCAAAAAAAAAAAAAAAAAAATTACAAAACAAAATATTCCCAGCACACCTACTCAGTAATACCTTTCCAACGATATATATATCATCTCAATCGGTTGGGTAACCACCTCGCAATTGGTACCACCAAAAAACTGCTTGCCTATTTATATATATAGATTTAAAATGATTGAAGATTCTATTTGGCGAAGTACTTCAAACGGACTCTTATATGGAAATGATATCTTTTATTTATATACACTTGGCGAAATAAGTGATCTTCTAATGGATCTACGATTTACCCGATCAAAAGCCTTCTCGAAATCTACGAACACCAATGGAGGAAAGCGTTGATTGTTGCTGGGATGATTGTTCAAGTATGATTCGCAAGGTGTTTTGAAGCCCCGCTCTCTTCAGCGTGTACTTAAAAAAAAATTGTAAAATTGACGCTTTGATCACAAGATCGGTTGCTAAAAAATAACGACTTTCATTTGGGTCATTTATAATGCTTGTGTTAAGTCTTAGATCCTTGCTTTACTCTCTGAGCGAAAACAGACAAACAGAAACGGCAGGACGCAAGTGAAAAGATTCACAAGAGAACCTGAAAATTGATCGAAGCCCACAAAAAGATTGTAATGTTCCCAAGGATTCTGAGAGTTTAGTCCACTTGTACTCCTGCAATTTGTGAAGACATCAATTATCGGGGGGTAGATTTAGTGGCGGGGAAACTGGGCTATCTTCTGTTAACAAAAAATGGCCTCCCAATCTAAAGGGAAGACTCTGTTAACCTCATAACGTCAAAAATATTGTCACATTTAACTGAGAAACAATGAGAACCCCATCAAAAAGGCATCAATATCATACAACGTTCCAATACGATGGCGATCGAAAAAAAAAGAGTGACAGGCCTGAAAACTCCAGGAACAAACAAATTCAGTGACACCCAGTATTTAGTTGGCCTCAGAAATGGAAAACAATCCAAACTCTGGAGACTTGCCGAAACTTCCTGAGGTCAACCCGGCGAATTACACCGACGGTAAATCAGACAGTGAGAGAGTTGTGATCTATACCTATACCTACCTAAGATCATAACATGATCATAATATGATTAGAAGAAGAAGGACAAATAAATTATTTATGTGTTTTTTTAACGCCCCGGATACCGTTGTGCTTCCTCATCCGTGGCTTGAAATTATCAAAAATATAAAATCGATCACATGCCAATTTAATTAAAGTTATGAATAAATCACTTTGAGTTCTGATCCTTGCCTTTAAAATGTACGTCAAAAGTTTCAAAAACTTTCCTTTTCTTTTTCAAATGGACTGGAAAATTTAAATTTGTAAAATATTAAGTGAACAAACATCTTAAGCACACACAAATCCACATCCCTGCTGTAACCCTCAGTACAGTAATCCTTAAATTGGGGGTGCGATACTAAACATTATCATCATATGTATATCTAATTCGTAATGTGATCCCTCTCTTAAAGTCAATTGAATACAAACGGCAACAATATAATACAACAATGAAATATTCATGATGGCAGGCTTAATGGGGTGCGGCAGCAACTGCCAGCGGCACGGCGGCGGGCGGCAGCTATACGGACCGTTTTCTTGTGTTGCGGTGGCGGTGACATTATAATTTCATCATCATCCACACTTCCCAAACCATGACACAAAAAGGGGGATGAAAATCACAGCAAAATACGGCGATGTCATCCCAAAACTAACTCCACCCGCTACCGTGCCGCATGAAAACCGCCACAAATTAAATCAAATCTCATCGTTTTCCTAACACTTTTATGGTCGAATTACCGGAACCCAAAAATCACTATATACTCCGCAGTTGTTCTTGTTATTTGGACTAAAAACGGCACCCGGACCGGGACGGGTCTGCACTCTGCTGCCGTATAAAAGGGACGATGAAATTTATATTCCTCGAGCAATTTGCGCTTCGGCCGGGCCGCGGGGTTGGGTATAAGTTGTTTTAGTGATTTTCCAAAACGACGTCGTGCGTCGCATCCCCCGCAAGTTATGAATATAATTTGTTCTCTCGGGCTGAAGCTCATGAATTCTGAAGGATGCTTGTTCCTTTTCATATTTTTTTTTTGTTCAGTTTGTAGCGAGACCATCCGATTAATTTGACCGCTTGAGTGCTTGCTAAAGAGATGACGACGACACCGAGGAGGAGATGAAGTTTAGCATACAATTCTTGCATCCATTATACGCTTTTCATCAGATGCAGCGCTAGCTAAATGCGAATTGAGATTTTAAGTTTAAGTTTTGTTGTTGTTGTTGATAATGGGTAGTTAAGGGTGGGGTGGGTGTCTGAAAATTAACATACTCTTTCGTTATGGATGTCAAGATGTCAGAGGATAAATGAACAGACCTTGATGGAAGGAGGATATATGGTGGGGCAATAAATTTGACTGACATCTTAACAGCCAACAGCGCAGCGCGGAGTTATATGAGTTTTGGTTTTTGCCACTAGATTAGCCTTGCTTGATGTTGATGTTGTTTTTCAAATAGTCTAACAGCATTGTATCTAAATACAAACGCGGGAAGTCACTCAAAGTGTGATTGTTATAGAAAATTAATATGTTAAAATAGTTAAATCAAACGACGACGAAGGGGGAAATGACCTTCTGAAACGTGTTCTAAGAACGGTTTTGGAAAAGAATATTTTTGGAAGTGTTTCGAATAGTTTTTGACCTCAAATGGGTAAGACAGTCTCAAGACTGCCTTCAGTTTTTTTTTTGATTTAGTGTCAAACTTAATACATATGTATATGCTTTTGGTAAACAGCGAAATGAAGCATAGACCACAGACCAAGAAGATACAGACCGCCAACTCACCATATGGTCTCTCTTTTTGCCACCAAGCTAAAAATCAGCTGATATGCCATTTATTTTGAGAGTGTTACGCTCTCCCTTGCTTTAAAACCCATTTAGCAAACACACCTAAAAAATAAATGGCATACGCAGGTATAGTTGCCATTACAAAATGCACAGAGAGAGATGTACACGTATTCACAGACTGGAAAAAATATTTCGAGGGTGTTTCAGGCAAGAGGAGTACGAGTTGGCGGTCTGTATATGGTCTGTGGCATAGACCATAAAAGAATGCATTCAGCAGATGAACGAAGCTGAACCAACAGACGCTTTTGTGGAAGCTTTGTTTCTAAATCTAAGCGAAATGGAAAATCCAGCAGCTTATTAAACTTTTTTTTTGTTGATTCCGAAGAACTGGAGCCATGTACTTCATCTGCCATTTCAAAAGTCTGGCGTCAAATCATTGAAAAGGCCGAGATCACCCCTATAGTGAATTGAGGATACTGGACCTTCTTCTGGAGGATTCACTGATACGCTTAGTACGATAATTAAGGATCCAACAAATCTTGTGAAATTGGTCTTTTCTAAACGCTCATTGTGTCTCCAAGTCAATGAAGTTGCATTTCGTGGCGATGCATTCCTGCCATTTAGTGTTAGAAACCTCAAAACACCAATGGAATTATTCAATTGATTTTTTACCGTCGAAATAATTGAACTCAAAACTGAGGAGACAAATCTTTGTGCATTGACGGAAAACATAAACTCCGGCATCAAAACTTCTGCCACAGAAATTAAAAATTATATTGGTATAATGATGTAGGTACATGTCAATATACCGTTATCCCAATATGGAGAGCTACTGGGGAAAAAATGTTTTTCCTTCGATTCATGCCGGTAAAACGATTTGCTGCAATCAAGAGATTCTTATGTTTTCAAGAAGAATCCCAAAGAAGAAAAACAGGTGAACCTGGCTTTGACCGCTTGTTTCGAATTCGTGCTCTTGTTAACAAACTAAACGATCTGTTCGATTCAATCCCAAAAACAGCTGGACTCTGTGTTGAAGAACAAATGTGCAGCACCAAGACGAAACATATCCATCTCACGAATTTTTACACGCAAATCGGCAAGACCGTCTCCATTATTTGTCACTTTTTCAGTTTTAAATTTAAATATAAGCTTATTAAGGATTTATCTACCTGGAAAAAAAAATATCAACTTATTGATACGACCATTTTTACCGTTAGAGGGTCTTCTCTTAAATATATTTTTGTGTTTTAGGATTTCACGCCACGGGTGTCCTACGAAACCCCCTAAAAAAATCCACAAAAAGTCAAATTCAAACTAGCTTTTATCTCCAAGACATAAAACATACCTAATATATGTACATTAACAGAATCTCCAACGAAACAATTCTGCTGACGAAAATCCTCCAACAAATTTCCACATCCCCAGTGTCCATGTATATCTACAATTCTACATTATGTTCACTGGTATATACTTACCTACTTTTCAGAAAAACACTCATGAAATTTGCAATTTAAACGCATGATTCACTACTTGAACACATTTGATATATAGTCTTGAGACTCGCTTTGCGGATTTTGCTGTTGTAGATTTTCCCTTTTTTGGGGGCTAATTTTCTTGAGAAAAAGGCAACAACGCGTTAAATATATTTAATACTAGCTGACCTGGCGAACTCCGTACCGCCTTTTTCGAATGTTTTCGAAATTACTGAATTTGTGTTTTACATATGTTTAGATATGCCTCAGCTACATTATCATTATCAAAAATTACATAAGTGTTGACGTGTTTAATGTACCGGAAGTAATTAACCTGTCAACAAAAAAGTACCGTAAAATTAAAAACGTTACGTCCTTAATGAAATAAAAGTTTGCCGTCACGGGACGCCCGGCAGATGTGAAATATTTAGGTGAATATTTGAATTAAAAATTAATAAAATCATTAAATATCACCCCCACCCCTCCCAATAATCCTCAACAACCAAACCAACATCGGGTTTTGAGGCTAGTTGACCCACCATTTTCGACAATTTATTCCTCACCCCCATTCTCCCAACCCCCCACCACCCAACCACCCAACATTTTTGACAATTTTTTCCTCAGCCCTAGCCTCACTATCAACCACCCATTTTTTTTGACAATTTCCACCCACAAAAATTAACCCCACTAACCACCCATCTAACCTACAACCACCCCACCATTTTACAAATTTTTTTTTTCTTTCATCAACCCCCCCAACCACCCACCATTTTTGACTATTTTTGCCTCAAACTTTTTTTTGTTAATTTTTCCCTTAGACTCCCCCCCCCCCCACAACCATCAACTCCCAACCAAACACCCACCGTTTTCCTCCAATACCACGTCATCAACGACCATCCACCCAACTTATCGACTTTGTTCATTTGGCTGTGCTATCAAAGATTTGATTGGCTGGATGGCGATGGCGTCCAAGCGTCATTCCATTTTTCGTCTCAAAATACGATCGATTTCACTGCCTATGTAGGTGCGCCAATAGATATTTCACATCAAAAATGAGACATTAAATGCTTTATAAGGCTTAGATTACACATGTAAATTTTACTTACCACTAACGTCAGTCTTACAAAAGTAACTTACAGTTCGGAACAATAAAAATGCTTCCCGTTAGTTGTAAGCTTATCGACTTTTTCTTGGCATTTTAAAACAATAAACTTTCGCGCACTGACAATAGTCCGGTCAAAATAGACATTTCGGTTTGCAAAAATTCGCATAAAGCTGAAAATTGGTACAGACGTTGGGAACACCATTTCAAATAAACTAAGCAGCATCCCCATCGATCCGACTGGTGCGTTAGAAGTTATTCAAGGTCAAAAGGTCAAATAAACGGTTTTTACAATTTTTCTTGTAAACGGTAGGTTTTATCATAAAAATACATGAGACAATGTTGTAGACCATGAAATTATCTACAAAACTTGTTAATATCATTTTTTTGTTATAATAACCATTTCGGAGATATCGTGATTTTAAAACTTGAAGGAGTCACGTTCTATATGATATGCACATATATGCCACATGCGTACATTTAGTCCAGTCGACAGGTTCATACTACGATTTGTGCTGTTTAATAGTTTCTAAAAAAATGTCGTTTGAAAATCTGGTCATACAAAAACCTCGCACTAGTTTTCGTCTATTAGAAGAAATAAGCTGAATTTTTTGGAATTTTTTCAGCAAATTCTGAAAAATTACCTGCTTTTCAAAGAGCTATATTTCGGTAAAGAATTAATATACAACAACTTTGGTACCAACAAAATTGTAGGAAATTTGATGTTCTACTACAAAATGGAAATGCTTTTGCTATAGAACGTAAGGAAAAAATGTTACTGAAGAAAAACCGTTGCAAGGTCGAACATTTTGCAGTTACCCATTCAACCTCCCCCTTCTCTTTTTCTATAAGGCCCTCGAGGGCCAAAACTTCGTAAAATATTTATTAACTATCCTTCAACAATATCTGATAGTTTCATTAGCTTCCGTCCTTTTTCCACCTTTCACCCACTTTTTCCAACCTGTCGAATGGACTAAATGTATGCATGTGGCATATATGTGCATATCATATAGAACGTGACTCCTTCAAGTTTTAAAATCACGATATCTCCGAAATGGTTATTATAACAAAAAAATGATATTGACAAGTTTTGTAGATAATTTCATGGTCTACAACATTGTCTCATGTATTTTTATGATAAAACCTACCGTTTACAAGAAAAATTGTAAAAACCGTTTATTTGACCTTTTGACCTTGAATAACTTCTAACGCACCAGTCGGATCGATGGGGATGTTGCTTACTTTATTTGAAATGGTGTTCTCAACGTTTGTACCAATTTTCAGCTTTATGCGAATTTTTGCAAACCTAGCACTATTTTTTTGTCTATTTTGACCGGACTAAAACTGAATTTTAAAAATTTATTTATTTATTTTTTCGCCAACCAACTGACACTTTTACACTTTAATTTTTTTTTATTTTTGCACGTAAGGTAGGTCGTCGTAATTTTTCATTACTTACAAATATTTCAAGATCAAAATTTCCAAAATAGATACAGCCATTCTCGAGTCTTAGCGCTTCAAACGAATAGCAATTAATTCGCTTATAAAAAAAAACTTTTTAATTTAGTCCAAAATTCTAGTTTTTTCTCTAAAAAAAAACATAAGCGAGAGCTACAGTAGATACGTTTGTATGTGTATGCGTTCGCCTCCCGCAGCCAGCCGCTGTTCCAGTTTCAGAAACAAAATTCTTCTTTAACAGACAGGACAAAATTCAATAACATTAATTTTGTGTGGCCGATGTTCAGTAACTGCTGGTTCAATAAAAAAAGGCGGGAGACACGTGGGCGTATTGAAAAAATGTACCCAAAAAATATAGACAATACTTATATTATTCAAATAACTGACGGAAAAAGGTTTAAATTGAAAATTGGTACCTTATATTTTAAAAACTCCGTTTTTCGTTCTTTCATGAATAGTTGGCGTGAGCCACTAACAAAATCAATTTTTTTGATTTCATACACAAAATGTTTATGTGCATGTAATACCCACAAAATTTAATATTTTTCGCTTTAATATAACAATTGTTATTTTATAAAAACAATATTGATGGTTTTGTATGAAAAATGGGCGTCAGCAACGCCCAAACTGAAATATTTTTATTTAATGGGAAAAAAGTTTAACTAAAGCTTACGTGTGCAAAATTTAAGCGTTATGCTTTTATCGTAACTGTACAAAAAACACAATTTAATTTTTCAAATTTGAGGTTGTTGAACAAAAATGGCGATTGTGGGCGTGTTTGTGGGCGAATTTTAATGGTTCAAGAACTTAGCCTTTCTTTTGAAAAAAAGATTATATATGTATATTAAGTTTCAGCTTTAGCTCAAATTGCGACCTCTAGAGAGTATATATACAGACGGATGGACATGGTTAAATCGACTAGGCTTTTGATTCTGAGTCAGAATATATATACTTTTCTATACCCAACGGCATTATTTCTCTATGTTACAAACTCCACACCAAATACAATACACCCATTCTATGGAATAGGATATAATAAAAAAAAAAAAAACAATCTTAGGCGTATTTTTTGCATTCACACTTAACAAACACAAACATTTTCGTGGTCCTGCTTCTGAAGACAAAATGCAACTGAAACCGGTGTGGGACGTGCATCTCAGGGAGCACGATTTGTCCGTGTTTAATAATGTTCTTGTAGTTCCTAATAAATTCGCTAGGTCCAACTTGCCCCGTGGTTCAACTAGCCCCGCCCTTCCCTATTCCACTTCATCAAATATAAATGCTAACAAAAGTTGCGAGTATCTGATCTTTCAATCAAGTTCAACGATAAGGAGATAGACGATAGAGTCTAAAGAGAACAAGCGTATTATTTACAATTGATTTTTTCACTTTTACCCCTCGCTCCGCTGCCTTACCATGACCAGTATGAAAGGTACTTACGAGTATATGTACCATCGTAGCATTTTTGAATATTCAGCACTTTGTTGGTTCAGTTCACAGTTCGTTTACCAGAAAATTCCACATGAGGAAGTGCAATTGGCAGTCAAAATTGTCTTCTGCCATGCATGTTACACATTTCATCAATCAGCAGCTAGAAAAATCTTACTCCAAGTCCGTTTATTTAATATTCTACTCTTGTGCTCTGTAAGCGGACTTCAGACTTAAGATTCCCTTAAAGTTACCGAACCGACCAGACATTTTTCCAGGCTACTTATGACGTAAGTGATAAGATTAGAGTACAGTATTTCTAAAACTGATCTTCTTTTCTGTTGTGACTTTTTCTAAGTCAGTTTCAAAACAGGTCTCCGTAAGTATTCCGAAGAACAAACATGGAAGCTCAGGCTACCTTGATTCATTTTCTGAAGCATACTTTCAATATTGATGATAAAATGCTTTGGTGAATGTAATCCCTGGTTGTTCAATGTTCAGTTTCGGTTTCTTTAATAATATTTATGAAGTAACAGTGACATCAGGGTCAGTGTGAGGAGCGAAACAGTTCAAAATTCACCTCTGTAAAGCCGACGAACTTGCCAAATAAGGACCGGTTTAAGCTGAGCGCATAATACAACGTGCTATATTTTGTTAAGAGACAAAATGCTACTGAATGAAGAAATCTAAGGTGGCCAGTTTGTCTAAGTCTGGGATCCACATCGCTCTTATAAAGGGTCTTTGTTATGAAAGGCTGGTATAGAATTTTAAGTTGGCAGCACTGTTTTCATTGACAGCCATATATTTGGCTTGGCGTGCAATTTCATCATGAATCGACTGACGCCTGAACAATGCATGCAAATTGTCACACAACATGTCACACAGTGCGTGTCACAATTATTGATTTGTTGAAAGAAGGTTAAGTGAGCGCTGATTTCGCGATTTAATACCGATAGACTATTTTCTGTGAAGGTCTAGTCTGAATCGGTAAATCAAAGACGATTAAAGACTTGGAAAACAACTTTCTCCACGTTATTGCCGATATACGACCCCTAATGCTGCAAGGACTGATTGAAAATAAAACCTCAAGATCCCCATCGCATTATAAGTGTCATTACAGGACAATGAGAGGCAGACAAACAGACTTTTGCAAAGGCTGTATGAAAAAGGAATAAAAAGAGCCAAGTGTCCAACTCTGCAAAGTCTGAAAGACGATTAGGAGATCAAGTGGTCTCTTAATTCTTAGGGAACACATCCCGAAAGACCTTTTTCTAGCATACAGCCTCCTTAGCCCAACCATACCTATCCATGCATACAATTCATTAGTATTCTATATTATTTTCCAATTTCTTGAATGAGCATCTAGATTTTTGATTATTATAGGATATATCTGAAATGTATGGACTGTCCAATGTTACTAAATTTGGAGAGGTCTTGTTTCAGTTTTGTTCACTACTGCTGTGGGGCACCCAGTATACGCATTACCCAACTATATGATTTCTCATTTAAAAACTTTATTTTTCTTATTCTGTTCAGATAAATAAAGCTTTAATATTTATTACAGATTGTATGCACTCTGACAGTGAAGACTGTTCGGACGATGATGCCGTTTCCGGTCCAAACGCTTCTAGTGGGAGTGGTTCGATCAAGGGCCAACAAAACAGCAGCAGCAATAGCAAATCCAGAAGAAGAAGAACTGCATTTACTTCGGAGCAACTTCTAGAGCTCGAACGTGAATTCCATGCGAAGAAATATCTTAGTCTTACGGAGCGTAGTCAAATTGCAACTAGTCTAAAATTGAGTGAAGTTCAGGTAATTATTTAAATGTTTGAATAACGAATCAGTCTGAAAAAAAATATACTTAAAGGTTAAAATTTGGTTTCAAAATCGCCGCGCAAAATGGAAACGAGTCAAAGCTGGTCTCACTACACACGGCCTTAGCCGAGGCAATACGGGAAATGGAACCAAAATCGTAGTTCCCATTCCGGTCCATGTAAATCGATTTGCAGTGCGATCACAACACCAGCAACTGGAAAAGATGGGCTTAAGTGGTCCAAAGCCAGATTTGCGCAAGAAAATCTCACTCGAACTCAGTGGTTTCGAATGTTTCAATAGTAACGGCAATAGTGTCGTCGGCATCGGACCATTACCAAGTACAAGTTCTGCAGTTCCATCAGCACCACTTACTGTGTCACGAAATATTTACTGATCCATATTAATGAAGTCTGTTCAAAGTGTAACTATTATATTTAAATATTTCTTAATTTTTAAGGAGTAATTATTATTTACTATAACGTATCGTTAAGTTACTTAATAAGATTGTGTTAACTACAAAAGAAATAAAGAAAATTATTATCAAAATAATAATAAATATGTAAATGTATAAGAGGTTTAATAAAAGTCAAAATATAGAAATAAAGTTGAAATCTGTTTTTCTTTTCACTCTTATAATTATTGTTGAACGGGTTGAACAACATAGTGGTTTAGCAATGAACTTCTGCTTCAAATTCTTAATCTGCGGATAAACTTTCTTAATCCAGAAAAATCGGTGGGTTACCCATTAAACCACTCTTAAACCATGCTTAAATCTTTGTGCCAACACCACGCTATGTTAACCACATTAAAATTTGTATCTGAAGATGAACCAGTATGTTGTAAAACTGGCATTGAGAAATTTAACACAAGGAACTGAAATCGGACACATCGCGATAGGACATAGGAGTGAAGTAAATATTGAGAATCAAAGTTAGTCCTCATATTTTAATGAACCAATGCATAGCTCTCCGTTGAGGTCTACCCATAATTAAAGAATGGGTATACGTACGTTGCCTTACGAAACAGTAGAAATACAACATGTGATTTGTATACCCAGCCCGAAATGACTTTTTGATAAGTTTCGGCAAGTTTCGTTCACTTGCGTTTCCGTACGTAATGTACGCTTTGAGTCGTACCTACGTACGAAAATCTGACATTCTTTTTTTCCTTAAGGGTATTTTCTTCTTTCTTCCTTCTTATTTCTAAAGACTATTATGGGCAACTGATGTACTTTACAAATCGGAATTAAACTTTTCGTTCGGTTTGACACTTGTAACCTTTTTCTTTCGCGTATTATGGTTGGGCCTTTAGTCATGCATGTTAATTATGCTCCAAACGTCCTCTTTTTTTTCTTAGAGGACATCTTCCTTCGATTGAAACGTATGAAGTATACTTTCTTCATTTTGATTAAAGGTTTAGTAGACAGCGCTGGTATTACATTATTGTGAATAAAACTAAAAAAAAGCGTTTGTGAATGGATTTTGTGCTTTTGTCATATCTCCGCATACCAGCCACTGGTTTAATACAGCGGTTAACAAACCAATTCTTATTTATGGGTGAGCAGAATTTTTTTGGAAAAAAACGCCAGAAAATTCTTCAATTCTGGCCTTTTTTCATAGGAAAAAAAGCCAAAGTTTTCTGACACTCTTTCCCATATTCAGGACTATTTTCCAAAAAATTTCTTGCATTTTTACATTTCCAGAAATGGAAAAAACGCCAGAAAAAATATTTTGGAAAAAAAGCCAGAAAAAAAAATTCTGGTGTGTTTTGCTTTTCTTATTTTGTAAAAAGAGTCAGAAATCTGTGTTTTATATGAATTGCTGTACTTTATTTACAGTTATAGTAGGCAGTGGCAGATGCACAGGCGCAAATTATAAATGCCCATGCTGTCGGGAAATCGTAGCAGACACGTTGCAAGTTTACATTTAGTAATTTAGTAATTTAGTTTTGTTTTTTTTTAATGTTGTTGTGTTACCTATAATTGTTTAAATTTCTTATTGATTACAAATAAAAGCACCTTAAAATGTTGACACCTTTCCAATTTAAAGTTTTAAACTGTTTCAGAGACATATCAAATCACCGCGCGGAGGGGGGAGGGGGCGGCGACGCAATCGCGCTCGCCGCGCGGTGATTTTATATGTCTCTGAAACAATTTCAGGGTTGGGATGGGTGCGCAACACACCCACTTCGTCTCGTTTAAAAATAAAAAAAAAAAAACATTTCTGGGCTTTTTTCCAAATCGTTATTTGGAAATTAGGCCAGAAAATACTAATTTTATGGCTTAATTTCCATTTCCCTTTCTGGATCTTTTTCCACATCTATCTGGCGTAATTTCCAACATTTCTGGCTTATTTGCCAACTAAAATTCTGGGGTGGAATCGGCTAAGGTGATTTGTGATAAGTGATAGTCATAATCAACAAATTTCGTCTGGCTAGATGATTGTCACATGTGACAATCATATTTTTGTGACTTTTTCTTGTGACACCTAAATAGCTGTCACAAGAAAAAGTCACAAAAATGTGACTGTCACATGTGACAATCATCTAGCCAGACGAAATTTGTTGATTGTGACTATCACTTATCACAAATCAATCACCTTAGCCGATTCCACCCCTGGTTTTTTTTCCATTTTTGAGACAGAAAAAAATTCTGGCGTTTTTTCCAAAAAAAAAATTCTGGCGTAATTTCCGGGAGCCACATAAGAATATGAGTTACCATAATTCTAAATTCATTTAGATCAATTCCAATTCCAAGTCACTCCGACACTACACAATCCTCCAGTTGGTTTTTGAAAACAAATTCCAAGTCACCATTCCATCAAGGCCGAGGGGGAATTCTTGAGAAATGACAAAGTTTATATGGCTCAAAAGCCGAAGCTGGGTGGCTGGTGGGTGGGGGCGTAATCTTAGATGGAGTACATGAGAGATGGCAGGGTTGATTACGTCAGGTAATCTATTCGATTAACTACGGCGTAGCTAACCTTTTAAACTACACGTCTGATTTGTTACATTTACTACCTACATTGGTTACATACGCAAAAACGTTAAATTTCAACAACAACAAAATACGTATCAACTCTTTCTGTTGCCCTGACCACTATTGAAAGTTCCAGGCTGAAATTGTAACTATGAAAGCGAGGTTGTATCATGGTTAAAGGAAATCTTGATATTTTCATCTTCTCAGACAATCAAACAGTCCTTAAATCAATCCTTGCTCTTAAAAAAAGCTCAGTATCTGCCCGTTACTGCCCATCTGTCATGGAGATGGAAAAGTTTGACATATTCATCTTTTTTGGATGCCCGGCGGCGGCGCTCGGGCAGAGAAACATTCAGGGAAACAGCAAATTCACGAAGAAAGATGAATATAAGTGTACTCACAGCTATACATGTAAGCTTATGTGCTTACATAAGATACCATGAAAAAACAAACTTAAAATGGAAGAAATTCACTACCTACTACTATTAGCATATCCGGCCAGCTTCAGGTATATACACGGCAAATAAAGCTTTTACTTAAATCCTAGGTAAATGATGTCAAAATTGGAGATAGACCCTTAAAACATTTCCACAAATTATTTCCAAAATTATTGTCTATGAATAAGGTAATACCACAGATAATATAGTTCCTGTGGAAATACCCTGTTTGTTCAAATCGTCTGATCTATCGCTCAATTAAATTAAAATGGTAAAAGCCGACGGGATCGGACGATTCTAAAAATTACTGCCCATGTAAATGAAACACTCGAAGGTCCACTTACATTCGTGTGTCTAATAAAACGTTTCAAGTATATACCAAAATATGTTTGCTTATGTGGTTTTGTACCTAAATTCAGAGCCCATTTCCGTGAAATATATAAAAAAACAAATTTAACGGTGGAACTTCGCCTCCATAACACCTTAATTTTCCAATCTACCAAAACAAAATATCTATCGAAATGGTCTGTCATCTTCAAAAATGGAATAATCTGTTCGATTTTCGGTCATAAATAAAAGTAAGAATTCGCTGAAAGCAAAAACTTATGCAAAATATTCAATTGTATGTTTTCAGTGTTCTAACCCAAACAAAACTTAGTTGTGTACTTCTTTTCTCAAAAAAGACCTGGAGTGACCAACTATTGTGCGTGCACCAAATTGTACAAAACTGTCGCTCATAAAATGCTTCAATGCGCTTCAGTGTAGACATCGAACAAACCTTATGTTATTAATAATTTAATAAGGGGAGGATGGTGAAGCTTATATTCAAAGGAACAAAAACATCCACAATCATGAAGTTCGGGTTGAGACACAGCCAAGCTAGGTATTATTTTCCCGTTGATTATAGAGTTGGGAATTAATCTTAATCCGTAAATTAGCTTTGTGAATTTACTCTTAAGTACCACACAAGTAGAACACCGTGCCAAAATATTAATCCAAGGATCAAACTGACCCTTTAAACCAGAAAAGGAATTTGCTGAAAGCCAATAATTTTGTTTTCTAGGAATGAAATGAGTACCATGCAAAGCGGTCAAACCAGAACGATCTGCGCCAATAAAGGTGTTTTGATCCTTTCATCGCTATGAAGGTTCTTTCAACGCTGCTAGCTGTATAGTTGTAACAGGTGGGCAAGTCTTAAGCAAGCAGCTTAATAGGTCTTGTTCTTGTTACACACATCGTGCAGTTTCAAAACATCGGTAGAGGGACCATTTGATGGTATTTTTTCGCACCAGAGAACTCCACTTTAATAATTATTAACAAGGATATTACAGAAAATTGTGATGCGGATTGTAAAGCGTCTCTGTAAAAATCTGCGGCATTGTCTCTCTTGTTTTGACAGAATCAAAGAAACTTATACTCCGCTTTCATTAGGGCCGAAATAAGTTATCTTTCTTCTTTTTCTTATTTATAACTTTTTCATTCTTCTTTCTTTTTTTGTTTTGTTTAGGTACTTCTGCCGTTGCTTTGGATTTTGTTTACAAATTGACATTTTATAAAATATCTGTTCAATTGTTTTAAATCTAGTTGCGTTTGATTTGTTTTCACATAATTTACAACCTCAATTTCATCCTTACACAAAATTCCGAAACTTGATTTTGTATGGGAAATGCCGTCGAATTTGGAAATTTGTTACTAATTTATATTTTGTGCCATAATGAAAACATAGTATTAGACCATTTTGAATAAATTATAAAAAGCCATGACAAACTTATCCTATATACATATGCTTATAACCAATTCAATCACTTTCATTTTAATAGTTTTATCTTCGCAGATTTTATTCGCATAGACTCTTGACTTCAGAAAATTCCAAAAGAAAAAGCCTTGCGAAGTCAAATCATATATGACTTTTGACAAACTTCATAAATATTACCCTCACATAAATATTACCCTCATTCAGAATGTCAATCTTGGCTACCGCTTCGCGCTGCGCCGTCAAGTAAGAATGGCATGTCATTAATCATGTGGTTTCACACCAAACGCAAACGGTAACTTTTTGAGGATGAACCGTCATCTGGTGAGCCTCGTGTGGGTTGGTGTAGTTTTATTTGCTGCGCCTCATCGATAAAGATGACTTACCTATCTGCCAAAGTTGGAGTCCTATTCCAAACGTTGCAAAGTATATTCAACGAAAAAAACGTTACGTTGAACTTTGAACTTCTGGGTAAGATGGGTCTTGTACTGGTGTAGGCCCAGCTCTCAAAGCAAAACTCAGCAAGTTGAGTCTGAGAAAGGACGAGCTTTTTTTTTAATTATTTTAGCTTTATGCCTGTAAGACCCAAGGTCTTTTGAATGCAAACTGAAAAATATAGAAAACAGTTATAACAGAATAGAAAAATAGGAATGAATTTTTTTGTTGGTACAATGGATTGAGATATAGGTTATATTTATCTCACGAAAATCCCACGTGTATGGTGTCCAGTTGGGAAGCTGGGGAATATTGAAAAATTGCTGCCCAGACTGGGACTCTTAGGTTATAGTAATCAAGCACTTCTTCCACTGTACCATTGCCACCCGCGCTTTGTCCACGCCGAGTAATCGACTGTGCCTCGGGATCAGCTGTACACTTTTAGGGAACGCGATGATGTTCTCCGGCGGCGGCGTACCTGCGTTTCTTTGACGTACCTACCAATATTGACTGATTTTAATTACCCAAAATGGTCGTCTCAAATTTGGCTACAAAACGTTTCAGAGTAGACTATGAAGGGCTAGAACGTCTACCGTCAATTCGGCACAACCAACGTTTGTACTAACGAACACTCATTTTGATAATTAAGTTTTATCTTTTGGACGTGCTTTTCAATCGGGTTACTTGCCATGTTGATTTGGCATCAGTAACTGAATGATTAAAAACTGATTTGACAGATGTCACCAAAACAACATGGCTGCCACAGGATACCAAAAGCTACCCGTTTATAAAATGTTTGCTTTCAAATCTTTGAGAAGAAATAAAATATACAAATAAAAGCAAGGGTTGCCATTGCCATGACGCACGATAAACATATTTTATTTTTTACAAAAACCGCCATTTTTAACTAAGACCAACTATACACAATTCCTTCTAGACGATGAAATAGTCATAAAAAGTTTAAATAGGTATGGGCAAATTAAGACGGAAATCCCAAACATAAAAAACGAAAATGTTTTAAATGTTCCCTAATTATAGCAATAATCATTCCAACGCGCCGGCTGTGTCTTACATCATCGGTATGAATTTCCAATTTAAATGCCCATATGTACTCTATGAGTCAAAACTCCACCCAAATAAAAAAAAAATCGCTGTAGCTAGGTACCATCATAAAAATGCAAAATTTGCATATTTTTTATGTCTTCAAATTCGAATGAACAATCTTATTCTCACCTCAAAAGAGACGCGCAAATATGTTGGTTTCTTAAGCTATTGTCTCAGTTGTAAATATTCACAAAAGAAGTGTCACAAAAATCGAACTGTCAAATCGTTTTGTATTTTCAATTGGTTCTTAAGGTTTCTTAAGACACTCACAGAAGCATAAACCACTCGAAATAAAACCCATGCTTACCTATGATTCTTACCCTTATTCTTGTCTTATGAAACCTTGAAGAAGTGTTAAGCGTTTCGTAATCGTTAAATACGATTTGCTCGCCCATAAGGTGCCATACTCTTGTATACTAATGCGGGCCACTTCCACTTTACCTCAACAACTGTCATTAATCGACCAAGTGACAGCTTCTCCGTTTAACTAAATAAATACACTCGAACCCAACATGAATTGGCGATTGCTATACGAGTATAACGACAATGTCAACTACACGGAACAAATTCGGCAATTTCATGCACCAAATTGCCACTTTTCTCGTCAACGAGAAATAATCTTCCCATACGTGTCCGCATCCTTATGTTTAGTTTCTGCACATGGCAATATTCAAGATTCGTAAAGATTGATGCTATGCTATAGGAAATGGAACGGCCAATATGCCTCCAGGTGTCGCACGCCCTTTTAGGGAAGTTCTTCCATCAACATCAGCATCAAGGCATCAATTTCAATGCGAACAGAGCCTTATTCACGCAGTATTCAGTGAAAGTCATTCACCTATCTTCATGCGCTATGTTTTGTTGTGAACCTAATTTCATGGATTAATTGTTGCTTTGGCGAATGGCCGGGCTTGGGTTCGGGTTTGGGTTTGACGTTTGAGGGTTGTGATTCTCAATCCTCTTTTTTTGCTAAATACAAGCTGATTTATCTAAGCTATAGCGCCCTATTTTTTGTTTTTCTCTGCACTGCCAAGTGAACAATATCCAAGCTGCAACTGTTAAACGCCTCAAACGACGACGACGACGACGACGCACGGCAATGATATACCAAACCCTACGCGTTTTCAGAAAAGACACCAGAGACATAACACAGTATGTGAGAGCACACCATAACGTGCGTTTCAATAACGTTGCTCCTTTGTTAAAAGGACGATAATTTGTGTTTCTAACTCGTAATGGGTTTTGTTCAGGGACACGCCTCCTCGAATATACTTTTGACACGTTTATATATGAATCTTGAATAACTTCCCCCTTTTGTTGCAATTGAAATCGGCTTCTAACTGAATCTTCTGTCAATTGTCATAGTCGGTCGGATGGTCCTTTTGTTAAATGGGCATTTAAGGATGTGCGGTGGGATATTGAATAGAAGGGATTTTGCGGCAAAATTTATTAAAGTAATCTGTATTAGGTACAATTAATTACCGATATATGTAGCTAGGGTTTTTTTTAAGTCTAATTTTATTCCATTTTAAGTAATTTACAAATAAAATTTAATTAGCATTTTAGTGATCTGTCAAAGTGTGAAACTTTAAATCTGGTCATATTTAAAGCGATGTAGTTTAGGTTGAGAGACTGGTTAAAAATTTATTTGTATTCTATGAGAACAACTTTAAAGGGGGAAAAAAGTTTCAAGAAATCAATAATTTTTTCGGAACGGAAAATCCTGTCATAATTTATCATTTGCGTTGGCAACACCCCAATGTCATAGCAAACAATGTAAACACAGAAACTTTCATAATTTTGCAACTTGCAATTTTTTTTTTTTTTTTTTCGTTATTGTATTGATAATGCAGTAGGCACAATAACGGCATTATACGTTGTGGATGAGAGGAATTCTGCAAAACGGGTTATATTTTGTCCTGGGGGATGATCAAGGGATAGCAATATAGGGTTGGCCTTGGAAGTTGGGCAGAACGCCTCGCCTATGTCTATTGACTATGTACCTCTATAACACATCAGTGTCTAAAGTAACTGAAGGGTTGAGTTAATTGATTGAAAAACCTGGAAGTCATTTCTCATTTGAGCTAAGATAAAATTTAAGGAGTTTGTGACACTGCGACAGCTTTTAAAAAAAATGATTGACGAGGAACCTAATCAAGATGCACCAGCATGAGTTACTGTTTCAAAGTCATTATGCTTAAAAACACAAATGTTGATGTGAATTCGCTGTGTACACGACCACAGCGCCTTTGTATTTTCAAAATTGAGGCAGCATTATAACTTCTATCAGGTCAAAAAGAACATAAATATTTTAAATAAACGATTTTTTAACTTTGTTGATTGAGTGTATTTTCGAAGCCGCCCAACTTTAATATTTTGCCCACATCAGTTTTTTCCTCACACACAGCGACGAAAAAATAAAATAGGTGCTTGTCAACGGCCTTGGCCATTGTATATACATTTTTATAGTAAATTCATGGAACATTGTAATTTAGTTCTGAACTTCGTCAATGGTGGCGCTAGTTGTCTTATCTACTTTACGTCAAGTGTCTTCTATTGTTGTTTTTGCTTCCCATGGAAGTTTAGACAAAAACCACTCATATACCTCTCCAATACCTCTATATATACCTCTATCATAATCTTAATATTATAATCATTTGTATTACTTTAAATGATAATGTGTTGATGTATAAATCGTATATTAAGATAAATAAATAAATAAATAAGTGTTCGTCCATAGATGACGCACCAAACGTTCCTCTGATCGGGAATACTATAAATTATAAATACAATGCCTTGGCTCTGATAAAGCATCGCTTCCGAATAGATCAGCGAAATCAACTATCATTGGGAGTGGTACATAGTGAAATGGTCGGACCGTACGGAGCTTGCCGCGTGCTGTTGACATGTGTTCTCTGTTGTTGTATCTTCTGTTCTATATGTGTGAAGTAGTAGCAGCTGCAGCACAGAAAGTAGCTGAAGTGCAAGTCGACTCGATTCCAACTTCACGAATGTGCTGCGCTGCAAAACAACAACAAACCAAAATGGCAGACATGATTTTTGTATGAGATACACATTTTAATCGTGCATGCTTCTAAGTGCGCTACTTTTTTGACATTAAGTTTGACATTGCTACGTACTACTGCTTCAGGTACACCACTGTGCTAACGTAGGTGTTCGATATGAAATAACAAACCTAGTAACAACAAGAAGTTCATGAAGATTTTTTCACTTTAAATACAGATTAGATGGCTGCGCCTGCGAATAGCCACTGGCTATATGATCATGTTACATCGTAGTAAATAAAGGTCCTAACTTGACCTGTGTGAACACAACTTTAATATTACAATAGCATGTTTTAGACTCAAATACGATTTATCTTAACAAATTTCCAATACAAATTTTGACAGTTCTTTTCACCAACGTAAACTTTCCGACGATAGCGACGCTTACGGTGTTCTTACAACATAACAGAAATACATGCTGGTTTGTCAGTTTCCAAGTTGTCTGGGTATTAACTGTAAAATAAAAACTTATTTCTGATCATATTTTGCCTATGTGTTGGTGATGTACATTCTCCAGACTAGGTAAACTTTAGCAGACTTGACAAAGTTCTACTTCTAGCAAATTGCTTCAATCTCCTTTGTTCGTTTTTAGTCTTACTATAGCCACTTTGATTTCATATTGGTTAAGCAGCTGCAATTCTTGGTTGTCTTTCAGATTGACTTATACTGGTGATTTTTAACTGTCATCCACCATTTAACAACTGGCTAGAGTAGTCTTCCCAGATATCGATAGTCCATAATCTACTACAGTGTTTCCATCACCGTATGTGGTGTGGGGTACACATTATCGATCATGACTGATGGATTTGGACTGAATTCGGATACGAATTATAATGTGTAGGTACATCTGACTTCTGAATGATGGTTCGTCGATCAGGATGGACGACCTAAATTTTGTTGGTAATGGAATGACAGTCAGGGTCTGCTCATGGATTAGTTCGATAAAGTGTACACAAATAACGTCAAACATCAGTAAAAAAAAACCACGATCGCAAAGTTTGTGATATGCTACTAAAAATGGACTCAAATATAGAATAAATCGAGTCCGCCATTGCGGGAAAAAAGCAGACATAACGGATGTAAAACAAAATTAATATCATACACCGCAGCTATCGCCGCGAGTTAAAAAAAAAATAAACAAATCTGTAAAAATCTGAGTCTAATTGACATGTCTGTGCAGTTGACATAAAAAGCCGTACAAAATTGCATTAAGAAAATGGGGCTGCTGTGAATGTCAACAAACTATGTTTGATAGTGTGTAGGTACACGATACATATCCTTCTAAACTGACATCATTCCTTATCCGTCGCTCATGATCGATAATGTGTACCCTGCACCAGCCTTAATGGTTTTTATCACCACTATAGTATAAATGCATCAGTCGACATTAACTATCTGACCTGACCCCTTATCATTTGGTTTTAAAAAGGAACCGGAATGAATCTGCACAGACAATAGTAGTCCCTTATTTGTCCAATACATTGAACAATACAAATTAAGGTTATGTTGAAATTTAATTTTGCTAAATGGTATCCTTGAATTTAATATTCAGATATCAGTTCTATCGAACCACGCACGAGCGCTGTAAATTTCATTAATCGTTTTATTATGGGAACTCGTATTCTTTTGCAAAAATTATTGAGTTCCCATATCTTGAAAATCCAAATTGAATTGAATCTTAATTGGATTCCAAAGCAATAAATTCAAAAATAATGACTACAATTATTGAAGTTTAATAATCAAATATTCAAAATGTGACTTTGAGAGCCAGACTATACCCGCCTGCCAGCCTCTCTTTCGCCACCACATTTAGGAGATACTTCCATCATGACCACAATTAAATTACCCACTCATACAGATACATGACATCAATTCAATTTGCCAAATCGTTTGGCTTCTTGTAGAGATTCATAAAATTCTTATGACAAATCACAGCCAAAAACTCCAGACATGACGACATAGTTTCATTAATTTTCGGCGGTCAGTTTTGACATATGGTCTGAATGGGGAACTTATTATTCTGGTCTTTTGCATAGATGTTGTTCTTCTGCCTCAACGCTGCACCGCATAAAGTTGGCGATGGTTAGTCTGATGGTACGCAGCCCCAGCTCAGGCGCAACTCTTGTGTTTCTACGTATATTTAAATGTCATCCAATCGACGGAATCTGAATTCATTGATCACTTATCAGACAGTTGACCACTGTCCATGGAATCATTAATTTATTGCAAAGTCGATATCACGACAAAAGCGCGGAGCGCTGATCAATTGATCGATCGGTGAGTTATGCCCAAAATTTGAAGGCACCTTCCATCGTGATCATTTGGTTATGGACAATGATGATGATGATGACGATGACGGGCTGGGGATAGAATTGTCAGCTCTTTGTCGGTGAGTTCACATGTTGTACTACCCACATATATAGATTCCAGCTACCGGAGTGCGCTTTGCAGAGACCCAAAACCCAAGACCACGAGAGTATAGCTTCAGTGGAATTTCAAAATAAAAATGCAATCTCCCTTGAATGCCTAATAAGGATTTGTCTGGAACGCATACACACTACACACGTCCAGCGGCACTATACAGTATACAGGACAGCACCCGCCTTCATATGGATGCGCACACAGAGTTTTTAATATGGTGATGATGACCATCCTCCTATCGGTTCCCAGGCAATATGGGCACGTCCGAGGTGCATTGATATGTCTAATGTCTTAATTTAACCAGTTATCAATTCGACAGAATAGGGTAATTAATACATTGTTAATACATCCACGTGATCGGGAGATGGGGCAGCTCTTTTGAGTGCGGCGAACGCCGCGACGGCCACACCGCCTATGTTCCAGGTTCACCTGACAACATAGCCCCGTATCGAAGAGAGTAATCATATTTATGCGTCAAAATGTCTGCGGTATCCGTTTGTGAATGGGGGATGATTTTATTGTGTTTATATTTTTTGTGTGTGGATTTATCCATGAGAAACTATTTTGGGTTTATTTTATTTGATTTTGATGGGTAGAAGCGGCATGATGTGATTTGTGTGACATTATCTGGTAACATTATATCATTAAGTAATAAAGGAAGCAATCAATCAATCAAGTTGCATATCGAAACCGATGGAAAAGTCAAATAAGCATAATGTGAAGCGTGAATTGTTTAAACTTTTGCTTTTCGGATTTACTTTAAAGAAGATGATCAGGTGTCTAGTGGGTTTCTTTGCATATATAGAAGCAGGAGGGTTTAGGAGCTATAAAAACATATTTGAAGGGCTTTTTTCTCTATACGTGGGGTACCTTAAGTTAAGTGAGATAATGTTAGCCATTCATATTTTTAGAATTAAGGTTATTTTTTCAAGAGGTTGAGAACTTTAAATAATAGGTATACAAGACAGAAAAATTGTTGGAACGAATTATTTTTGGTATTAATCTGGTAGATAATTTCATGGCATTTTATTTTTAAAATATGATTTCCGACATTTGGCCGCCGCGGCTACAAGTAACATAGTCAATTCGATAAGCCCAATGGTTCACTACTTTTTCCAATAAATCGCGAAAGGTTAAGTCGCACGAACGAGGGTACCCACTTAACAGGACGACTTCTGGGAATAAAGTTGTCACCGAATTGATTTTGCAATGAATTGATGGTTAAGCGCTCTGTATGGCAGTTGCACCGTCTCGTTGGAACCAAATGTCGTGGATATGTTTAGCTGATTAGTCTTCACTCCATATACGGCAATTTTGCTTATTGACCGAAATGAGCTTCATCACTAAAAAAAATGGACGAAGTGCTCTAGAAATTCGCGAACAGATTTACTTTGTTCAAAGTTTATTTCCACAGTTTGGAATCGTTGTTCCGGCTTTCAACATTCTCAACTGTCAAACCATAGACAACAACCATCGAAACTTCTCATGCTGCTAAAAAACACACCGTAGTTGCCAGATTTCTCTGCCAAATATTAAATTGAATTGATAGCGGACTAGGTATTAAGGTATTCATTAAAAAAACATTTGAAAAATGTAAAGAAAACGCAGCTTTGATAGATTAATAACTTAACGGTACATTTCATGAAAATAAAATGAACTTAAAGAAGGCGATTTAAGCGCCAACTCAAACAGATTAGTTCATTACCTGTGGAAAAGTTTGTCAAAGAAAACATATATTTTGTGTCGTTATATTGTTATAATTAATTCTTCGGGTGATATCCGGGCCTGTATGTATCAATGGAGTATGGAGGAGAAGATTCAATGACGAACTGTACGGGCTATACAGCGACATTGACTTGGTTAAGAAGCTGAAAATTCAGCGGCTTAGATGGCTGGGCCATGTGGAGCGTATGGACGAAAACGCTCCTGCTCGACGAGTCTTCAATTCCAACCCGGAGGGCCGACGCAGTTCTGGAAGACCCCATCTAAGGTGGCGCGATCAAGTGGTAAACGACCTCAACCAACTTGGTGTGCGCAACTGGAGACCACTGGCTAAGGACCGGCCTAGCTGGCGAGGATTGTTGGTTGAGGCCGTGGTCCACAATGGACTGTCTGCGCCACCTTAAGTAAGTAATATAGTTAATTTTAATCTGTTAGGTCCCTGCCAAAGCCAATGCGGCTTCAGACCTAGTAAATCTACGACCGACCAAATCTTCACATTTCACCAGATCCAGGAAAAAATCCAAGAATTTAAAATCGATACCCTCCACCTGTTCATCGATTCGACAGTGTTAATAGTGCTGTTCCGTTAAAGTTGGTAAGATGACTCTATTGAAACCTTCGACACCAGAGGGTTAGACAATGTTACGCAAATGCATTGTAGCTGTTTCAATATTGTGCCCCAAAATGTAATATAGGATACCCTACCAGCCACCATCTTTAATAAACTGACTCAACTACCTGGGTTTTCCGACAACATTGACGTGACCTAAAGAACAAAAAGAACAGAACAGTAACCGCGGTGCCTTCAGCAGCAAGCAGAATGGGACTGAAAATGAAAATCGGGGACAAGTCGAAAATTATATGCTTCCATCCCAAAAGTCCTACCAAAGAATTGGTCAGAACGTGACCGTGACCGTTGACAAGTATAACTTCGAGGTAATAAGTGAATTTGTCCACCTCGACACTGCTAATCGCTGTTTCGCTGGGCTGAATAAGAAATTGAGAAATGAAGACATATCGAGACGAACCACAGAGACACGATGTATAGAACACTATATCTTCATCATCCCGGTCCTGCTGTATAGTGCAAAAGCATGGAACCTCTTCCAACCGGATGAAAAGGCACTTGGAGTATTCGCGAAACAAGTTCTTTGATACGATTTATGGTCCGCTCTGCGTAAACAGAGAACGAAATATTTGATACAACGACGAACTATACGTCCTGCGCAGTCAGCGAAATTCAAATTCAACGCCTTATACGGCTGGGCCATAGAGCGAATGGACAGCAACACTCCAGCTCGTATATTCTTCAACACCAAACCAGAAGGAGTCAGAAGCCAAGGTAGACCTCATATTCAATGGAGCGACCAGGAAGCGAGGAACATCTCCGACTACTTGCAGTGCGAGATTCCGGACGGCAGGCTAGAGATCGAGAAGGCTGGAAAGGCCTTTCAAGCATGGCCTAAGTAGGAGCAACCACTCTCTAGTTGAGCCACCATAAGTAAGTAAGATCAAAACTTGTTCAAAAGATTGACATATTTCTTTCTGATTTTGCAGGGAACAACTTTTTAAATCAACATTTGATTCCGGCACGATATGGAGTATGATATTGAAACTTAAACCCTCGCAAAAGAAGGACCCTCTTTTCCACTTGTCGGGCTTAAACCCTTCCGGACGGCAGGCTAGAGATCGAGAAGGCTGGAAAGGCCTTTCAAGCATGGCCTAAGTAGGAGCAACCACTCTCTAGTTGAGCCACCATAAGTAAGTAAGATCAAAACTTGTTCAAAAGATTGACATATTTCTTTCTGATTTTGCAGGGAACAACTTTTTAAATCAACATTTGATTCCGGCACGATATGGAGTATGATATGGAAACTTAAACCCTCGCAAAAGAAGGACCCTCTTTTCCACTTGTCGGGCTTAAACCCTTATATTGAGTGAATAAAAAACAATCTAAAAAACTGCGAAGAAAATCCAGAACTCATGGAGTCCAATGAAGCGAAAATCCCCACACCCAATCTCCTCCAAACAATTCGTTACAGAATACTAATCCAAAACCACAAAATATCTACTAAGTCTAGATAAGAAAACAGTGACTGGAGCACATTTACAATTCTAATGTCTCGAAAATGAAGAAACAGACTGTGAAGAAGAAGAACTTCTGCGCATAGTGGATACTCATGGCGAAATCTCAAAACTATCCTGAAAAAATCATTAAAGCCCTTGGTCCCAGTCTGATGAAAAACATGCTCTATATGATGGCACAATAAAGGAATCATCTAGATCGCCACAGCTCAATCCATAGGTTCTTGAAGTGATACTTAGTAGCAAAATTCAAGAATAAAATTTCATTTCATAGCAAACAACCTTTAAATGTTGTAAAAAAAGGTCGTGTATTCAACTTCGACCGCGTCTCCGTCGATGCCTAAATCAACCAACCTCAAACGATTTGTCGAGTGCCCTGTCATTAAGGTTAACATTGTTGGCTTAGTCACCCCATTCCAAAAGCTATATAGATACACCATGCCACAAAAAAACAGAACCACTCAGCAGATTTTTTAATCTTTCAACACCACCATCACTATCCCACCGACGACCGACCGATTTTCCCCCCGCTCCAGGCCAAGACATATTTTCCATGTTCATCTTAATTTAGTTTCCCAAAACCACTCTCGGTACCGCCCAAAATGCCACAACTTCGCTATACAAACTATGTTGTTGCTGGTTGACCAAAAAAGTACAATACCCCGAGTCATCTGAACTGCTGCGCTCTCATAAAAAATCAGCACAGAACCCAAAAAAAAAAAAAAAATAATAATAATATTACATCCCAAAAATATGTTCGTCCCTGCAATTGAACCATAAAAAAACAGGACCAATCCACCCCCCAGTCAGTGGCGAGGCCGAAGCCGAAGCCGAGGACGACACACACGTATATTTGATATTGTATACGAGGATAAGGATGAGGATGCCTTTTTGGCATCGTCCTGATTGCCATTCGATTTGTTCTCCCACATACTGTGAAGTGGGCAGTGCCGTTGCGCTCCACTGTTAATGGTCTGCACTTCAAATGAATTATTTATATTCTCGTGTGTTGTGTGATGTGCTGCTGCTGCTGGTCGCAATTTGTGGGTCCTTTCGGCAAGCAATTTGCTCCTGCTCCTGCTCCTGCTTCTGCTTCTATACTATTGCTGAAACATATCGGAGGTTGTAGAAGCTTTTTTGTGAAGTCACTAAATTACGTTAAATGTCGCCCTGGGTGGGAACACAGATATAAATTTCCTTGAACCATCGCATCGCAAAATGTTTCGTCCTTTTTTTTATGTTACGACGACGAGTATCTTTTTTCCTCGTTTTCTTATATCAAACTATATTCTCGATGCTGACAATGCACTATTTGATTTAAGAGTCCTTAAATGTGCAATGCGGAGTGAATTCATAATAGAGAGACGCGTCAAACGTTAATCGTTGCATCCGATCTAATGCCTCATTCTAAGGTAATTTGTCATTTTGATGATGCGGCTTGGTAATATGGTGCCGAAGGAACAATTGAATACGTGCATAGGCCCCACACATTGAACACCGCATTATGTACACCTAAACCAAAATAAAGAATAAAAAAGGATACCACATGCGAGCATCCGGCACCGGCATACTCAGTTTGGACTGATTGTGTTGCAATATAAAGGATTTATTGCCTCGGTAAAATGGAAAATCACCGAATAGAAAAACAATCACGTTCCGTGATTTTGATTTTTGAATTCTTGAGGTGAGATTTGTGTTCTGTGTGCTATACTCTTCTAGTAATGTGTTCTTGAGGTCGAAAGGAAGTCAATTTTGTCATTGGGAAGCGCCAAAAGAATACGAGAGGCAAAAATTGCCTAGCATTTATTAAAAAGTTAAGGGTTGTTAAAACCTAGACCACATGAGGCTGCAAATTTTAAAATTGAGGAACTTCAAAAAAGTACGGTGAAATAATCTATAACTGGGGGATTGTTAATTCATTCAGAATTCATTTTTGTCAGTTTTTAGTTCAGCTATATGTCATCATTTTGACGTAAGCTAGTCAACTTGAGCTGTCATCTTACAGCACTTTCACGAACAACTCATTCTAAAGGCCAACAGCACAAGAAATATTGCTTCTGCTCAGTTTTGACGCATTGTCTATTAGCATCGATACATCAAAAGTTTTTTTTACTCAAAAATATGTCACGTGATGCCGACACCAACAAAACTGCTTAAAGCTACTTCGTGCGTGTGGACACTCTTCAAAAAATAAAGTTGCAGATGTTTTTGTGCTTCTTGAGTGGATTTTGAGTTCAATTCAAATGAAAAGGGACACTTCAAGAGTGTGGGGTGTGGGCATATTTAAAAGTAAAAAAGACAAACAAATGTAAGCGTCTTTGTCAAAAAAAAAAATTAAAACTAGTCTGACAAAATTTTACACTACGGTTTTAGAGTAATAAACTATAAGCTCTTTGAATACCAGGTCTGATACAGAACTGTCAACTGAGCTGTCATTTCGACAAGTACACAGCCATACTGTATATAGGGGTCTAATAGATGCATTTTAACTGCGACAGACGGTGTTTTCACGGATTTTGTTTTAACTTCCGACTGATGATGTAATGAATGCCACGGTGGGTAAAATTGAGAGTCTTGATTTTCATAGGGATCCTTTTCACAAGTAAAATCATTTGGACTATGTTGATGATATCTGACTTATGGCAAACGGCACTGTGCGTTTTGTTGGCGATACATTTTTAGCAGATATTAGTTTTGTTCCTTAACTTTCGTGTGGCTAAAATGTGAAGGCCGTCAAATTTAGAAGATTATGGGGATGAAATTCTCTCAGAGATAGAAAAACTGTGGAAAAATAAACGAACGCGTTGAACAATTATTTTTTTTACACAACTTAAGAACGTTTGTAATGATTTTTTTTTTCTTTAATCAAGAAGATGAAGACCTTTATCTACTTTTTGAAGATTTTGATGAAGTGGGTGAAAAGTATGAAGTTTTTCTCGCATAAGTGGAGGAAACCCTTAGGAAAAAAGGAACTCCATATAGGACAACTTCGAAGACGTAGTTCCTTATCTTTCGAAAAATGAAGGACTTAAGGCCATTATTTGGGGACATCACTCTGAAAATATGAGTTTTCTGACATCTTCAAATAACTTTGCTATTATGAAAAGATAATTGGAATGTTTTTGTGGTTGGCTTACCAATTTGATGCGTTGATTAGCTCAGCATCCATTTAAACATATCGACACAAAAAAACACAAAAAACAAATTTTTCTTAACGGTCAAATTTAAATTTTGCCAGAACTCACAATTTCTTGGGCTAAAATCGGCTAAAATCGGAACATGTTTAATTCTCTCGTGAGCAGGATTTGGTTGAAATTCGTAGAAATTTTTTATTGTGCAAAGTAAGCGAACGCAACAGTTGTATGTGATTGTAAGATATGACAATATTGTCAGATCTGTCAGTGAAAAATTTTCCCAAAAGTCTTACAACCGTGTGAACTCACAATTAATTGTCAGAAAAATGTAAGACATTTACATTCCATTGTAAGATATTTGCCATTGCCAGCTCATTGGCAGGTCATTGTCAGAGCGTTGGTACCTGACAATAATGTAAGACCTGACAATCGTCTGTGCATAACTTAAAAAAACATTCAATATTTTCTAAGGGTAGTACGCAGCTCGAGCAAGTTAACATTTTTCTCTCCAAACATTAGCTAAAACTCCAGCTAAATTTTGACAGAAGAGCATTAAGCCGCGGCTCCACTAGAAATATTTATTTCGGACATTATGTCAGACATTATTTCTGAAATTTATATTTGTACTATGTTGGCAAATTATATCGTGAAATTTCATTCTTTGTCACGATCTCGCCGAGTGGATCTCGTGCGTCGTTTTATTTTAGCGCTTCAGAAAAACTAGAAGAAGAATCAGAATACGAAATAAAGGAAAATAAACACAATTTTTGTGTGAATCCATTTTTAAGCAAAAGAGAATTGGACGATCTCGAAGCTCATTTGCTGCAAGACATCCTTCAGGAGAATGAAAGTGACTACAGTTTTATTGGTAGAATATCAATGAAAAATGCATCAAATAATCAACAAAAAAAAAAATTAATGCAAGAGCAAATCATTAAAATGTAAAAAAATTGTAACAAGAGTACACGTTTTGTTTGATATGTATGTTTAGTGAATTAAGAATATCATGAAATGTCAGATTTATTTCCGAATTTATTTCTTCTTCGAAGACAAGAAATAAATACAGAAATCTATGTCTAAAAACATCAAAAATCCAGACCTAAGGGGACTCCATAAGAAATATTGACTACATGACACATTTCTTGCAATCATTTACTTCTAGTGGAGGCCCAGGGTTATGTAGAAAGTGTCACTATAAACAGTTGTTCACTAAAAATCGATGTCAAAGATTTTTTCAAAAGTTTTTAAAGTGAATTTTAAAAAATGCTTTTGCCGCAAACAGGATGATCAGCCCAAGGCGATAATTGCATAACTTTGTAGATGGTGTTTAACCAAAATCCAAAACACTTATCAAACAATTTTTGTTGAAAACCAGAAGGAAATAAAAATTAAAATTTGGCTGTTCTCTAATTTATGAACGTACATACAGAAAAGTTAAAGAGGGGCATTAAAATATCGTCGTTCGACGACCATTTAAAAAAAAAAAAAACACTATTTGAAATATAAAGGTTATTTGAATTTCTTTTAACAGAACAATTATTATCTGTATTTGTTTCTCTACTCGAAATAGCTTTTTTTTTTATTTTAGCTATGCTCTGAAAAAATCTGTCAAAGTTAAGCTCGGAATAAATGTTTCGAGCAATTTATCAGTCCGTTAAATTTTGACAGCTGAAACATTTAGGTACACTGCTTTAATGGTTTGCTAAATTTTAGCTCGAGCTGCGTATTATACTTTAAATCGTTATTTTGAAATTTCAAATTAGACAACCACCCAATTTCCTGTTTAACAAAACATGTCGCATGGCGGATATCCAATATTATTTGCCTACCACACACCCTGCCACCTATTGTCTATAATGAATATAGTTTATCGAATACATCAACCTTTTACTACCCTACCATTCTGATACAACTACATCGCCGACGATACCTGTTGTTATTTTGGCATTTTGTTTCCACTCATTTCTCCGCATGTCTTCACATGACATTCCATTGCTCTTCAAGAACCACTCATCTCATCAAATTTAATTGTTGACAGATAATTTCCAGAGCCAGTGCCAGTACCAGTAGCCAGTGCGTGTTTTCTTTTCGTTTTTTCCACCCAACAAACCATCAAAACCTCCCACGTCCCAGAAAAAAAAACAAACAACAGAGAACAGAAAAACAGCAAAAAGCAAAAAGTCATCAAACTTCAATGAGCTATTTGTTGCTCTTTTGCGAGTTTCCAAGTTTCCACTTTCCACTCAGTTTTAATTCCGAAGCCACAAGAAACCTACCAAAAGAATTTAACTTTAAAAATCCCACTTTGCTGACGTCGTCGTCTTCAAAAACAAAAAACAAATAAAATTTCAAAGAGAGAAATCAAACAAACTAGGTACATAACATAACACGAGCACCGAAACGAAAAGAAATCAAATAAAAACTGTGTCGACGAGATGAGAGATTATTATTAAGATGAATATTTAGCCCGCTGCTGGCCCATTGTCAACGCGAACGCCACACCAGATTCACGCCACAATCATCAGCGATCAGCCCTGTCGTCGTCGTAGTCGTCATCGTCGCCGTCGCCGCGGTTAAATTACATTTATATCCGTGATTATTGTGTGCCATGAAGTGCTGCTTCTCCATCAGCCAAGCTGAAGCTGACCCAAGTGTTGTGTGTATGTCGTTGTCGTTGTCGTTTGGTGAAAAACAGCCATCAGCTGCCCTCGCCCTAATCTGGAACAAACTCTTTTATCAAAGAAACCACTGACCGACCGACCGATAGATAGAGAGTATCTAATTCTAAATTTACACCTAGTTTTTTTTTTTTTGTTTTTTTTTTTTTATTTAAAGTAGAAAGTGTGTGAAAATGCTTCCCAGATTCCGACGTTCTTTCTATGGCAAGCTGATCATCTTCACAGTGGTCGTGTCATGCTTCCTGCTCTACCTCAAAGTCATAAGTCTGAATTTGGATGAAGATGCATTAGAAGCCCGCAACAAACTTCTCCTTGCTACTCCGGCAGCTCTACAAAATCCTGACATAATGCAGCAAGAAGACAACTCCATAGTCACACCATTCATCTATCCATCGGAAGACATTATCTACGAAAAACAGATCCGGGAAGATCTAGCCAAACAAGTCATTGGACTAGGCGACGAAGGACAAGCTGTCTTCCTCGATGGAGACGAGAAGATTCGAGGAGATGAAATTTATCAAAAAATAGCCTTAAACGAAGTTCTGAGTGAGAAACTCTCCTACAACCGAACTACTCCCGATCCGAGATTGCCTCTGTGCACCAGCATCAAGTACAACCTGAATGACTTGCCCACCACCAGTGTCATCATTATCTTCTTCAATGAACCGTATTCGGTTCTGCTCAGGACAGTCCACAGTACCCTTAACACTGGAGACCACCGAATCCTCAAAGAAATTATCCTAGTTGACGACGGCAGCACCAATGAGGAACTTGGTGGCAAACTGGATTACTATGTGAAGACTCGCCTTCCCAAAGGAGTTGTTCATGTGCTTCGCTTGAAAAATAGGTAACTTTTTTTGAAGTCATTAGATAACAATTATTATCTATTCCGTTGGCACATCATATTTCTGTCCAAATCAACACACATCCATACCTGACCTGAAACTTGTCTAACCTGTCTTTTAATTTAATTTCTTATAACTTAGTGGTCATTTGACATTTAAATTGGAATCATTTCGTTTCGTGCTTTTGGCTTGGAATCGACCTCCATTTGGAGTTAGAGTTTGGCATATTGTGTTCGAGTATGATATGATAATTGGACGGACGTGTTACATGGAACAAGTGCTTGTTTGTTGTTGTCTATGAGCGCGATAGAAAGCGAATTTGAATGTGGCGATGGTGAATGACCAAAAGTGTGGCTGCTGGCGGTCTTTGAAAGCTAAAAAGATTAAGCGTGTCTCATATTCAAACGATTAATCTGAGATATATGTATTCAAGGCTTTCGCCTTTGAAGCTTAGTCATAAATTAGGTAAGCTTCTTCATTTTATGAGTTAGGTATTCCAACAACGTTTTGTAAAACTAGAAGTAAAGAGCAAGATGTGATCAAAATTATATTCTTGGACTTTGACTAAGCGGTTCGTCTTCATGGTTTTTATCTGTTCTTTGAGAAGCATTTTCTTTTGCAAAACAATGAGTCTCAGATAACGGTTTAAACAGCAAAAAATGAAGAACAGTTGAATGGTCATCAGGGCATCAGACGCTAAGAAATGGAACAGATTTTTTTTTTTAATTTTTATGATTTATAGGAAGGTCTAAAAAACTGGAGGTGGTAGACGGGGTTTAATTCTAATGGGCTTGCATTTTTTTTGTATTTGATAACCTGCAAGCTGAAACGAGTTGAACAACTCTGAGGAATCAGCTAAGGCTTGGCTTGCCATTTGTTGTTGATTTTATTGAGACCAGTTTCTGTTTTGATTTTGTAAATTAGAAAAAAAGCGGTTAGATTGCGTTGTGAGTAATCTTAAGTTGTATGAATTCTGTTTGTACTTTGGTTTTGGATTCACTTTCGATACCAAATAGCATAACTGCACTCCCAAATATTATGCCAAATATTATGATGTTTAAAAACCTTTTTTTTTCTACTCAGAAACGAGAATTTTATTTTTTCGCCATGCATTCCTCTAAGCGCTTACTTTCCAATGTCGACCACGTCCTCATCCAACATAACCTGCAGTTAGAAAGCCATCCTTTTTAGATGTCGCTTTGCGAACTTCTTCCTTGTTCCTTATTGTCCAAGTTGAATCGATCGTTCTACCTGACAGCCATTAGTTGGATGTCTTCGACGTTTAACAGTCCACTGAAATGGTCTTTCCAAATTCTCGGTACCGACTGTACACCTTCTATGAGATTCCCACGATCGCATTGCCTCGAAAGGCTTCAGCTCTGGTTTTGTACCCCTTGGACGAATGTTTTACTCTCTGGTAGAATTTTCGAACATTCTCTCTGCCGCTGAGCAGATTTGAAGGCTTACCTTTCGAGCTATTCTTGAAAAATCGATGCTCTTCATCCTTTTTATTGTATATGCAATTACTATGACGTTAGCGACATTCAACTAGTAGAGGTACGTTTTCAACGAACTGTTGGATACCCTATATTTTTGTTTGTGTATGCGTTCGCCTCCCGTAGCCAGCCGCTGTTCTAGTTTCAGAAACAAAATTCTTTTTTAGCAGACAGGACAAAATTCAATAATAATAATTTTGTGTGGCCGATGTTCAATAACTGGTGGCGCAATAAAAAAGGCGTATGCCACTCCCAAACTTGAGACTTTTTACTGCCAAGGTAAAAATTATGAGCTCAGTGACATTTAATTTTAAGCTTGCAGATCGATTTGAACAAAACAAGACACAACTTAAATTTTTAAAAATTAGATTTTGAATGGAAATAGCGATTAAGGGTGCATTCAACAATTCTTGAACCACACTCTACTAGGTAGGTACATAACCAAGGAATACAAACTGAAGTATTCATCTTCTTACTTCAAAACGACCGATACCTAATTAAAAAACATTAAAAAGTGAATGCATAAAACGACTTTTGACGGAAACGCCCCTTAAAAGTAGGCGTGTCCTAAAAATTTGTAAAAAAAATTCAAAGCACTAATTAAGCTTTGATCGTTAGTCAAGTTTAAGGCATATGTGAACTACAGCTGAGTCGAGTAGGTACCTAGATTTTTAACCATCTTACCTAAATAAAAATATTTAAAAAAAATCACGCCCAAAGTAAGCGCATTGAAAAACTTTACGCAAACAATTATAAATTTAAAAATTTATTTTGATAAACAAACAAGTTTCGACTAAGAGACGCATTAATTTGGGCTTGTGGATTCATTATAAGTACCATTTATTTGCAAAAACAATTTTTTTTATAAATTCTAATGAAAAGTGGGCGTAAGTCACGCCCAAAATCAATTTTTTCTTGTGTATAAGATGTTTATGTACAAGTAATACCCACAAAATTTTATGATTTTCGCTCTTTGTAAGCATTGTTATTTTATAAAAACAATATTGATGGTTTTGTATGAAAAGTGGGCGTCAACCACGCCCAAACTGAAATATTTTTTAATTGGAAGATTCACCAAAAGCTTGCGCGTGCCAAAACTAAGCGTTGTGCTTTTATCGAACTGTACAATAAACATAATTTAATTTTCCAAATTGATGTTGTTTAACAAAAATGCCAATTGTGGGCGGATTTTACCGGTTCAACAACTTAGCCTTACACTTGAACCAAAGATTATATACCTATATACCAAATTTCAGCTTTCTAGCTCAAAAATTACGAACTCTAGAGAGTATACATACGGACGGACGGAAGGACATGGCTAAATTCACTAGGCTTTTGAATGAATGAATGAATGTACTTTATTTAGCTTTAAAAAGCCATTTAGTTTACAATTTTTCTTATAAAATTATAATAACATCAGTCTTATACATACTTAGGTAATATAGTAATAAACATTTATATAGTTACAATTTTTTAAATTTTCAATTTTTTAGTTTGTAACTTCATAACATAAAATAATATTAATTTGTTTTAGAATATAGTAGATTGAACATGCTCTATAAGTTTTCTTTTAAATTCATTGATGTTGTTAATATTCTTTATTTCCCTCGGAAGATTATTGAAACCTTGAAAGCCTATTTGAAAAATGGTTCTTTGACCTCTCGTTGTTCTTGATCTTTCTATTCTTAAATCTCCGCACTGTTTCTTAGATTGTATTCAACTACTGCATTAGTTTGTACATGTTCACATAAGTAACCGGGATACATATTGTTTTTAATTTTAAATACAAATATCATACATAACATGAAGAGACTTTGATTTACATTTAGCCATTTAAGTGTATTCAACATAGATCTTATTGGTGTATATCTGCTACATTTTAAAATAACTCTCATAACTTTATTTTGCATTATCTGTAATCTATCTTTGTGACTTTGTGGACACATATACAACAAACTAGAACAATAATCAAAATGTGGTTTAATCAAGACATTACATAAGTTTACTGCCGTACTCATTGAAATGTTTTTTCTTATTTTCCTTAAGACACCAATTTTTTTAGATATTTTTTTACATATATAGCTCACATGATCAGTAAAATTAAGGTTTTCGTCTAAGACAACTCCAAGATACTTAATTTGTTTAACTTGTTCAATTTGTTCATTATTTAATGATATATTAACATTTGGATATGAATTTATAGGACTACATCTGAACATCATACACTTAGTTTTTGTAACATTTAACACCAGTCTGTTCATTTTTAACCATGTGTTTACTCTCTCAAGATCTTGATTTATTTTATCCAAGCACACCTCAGCATTTTTTCCAGAAAAGTAGAGCAACCCATCATCAGCGAATAGGACAAGTTTCGATGATTGTAATATTTTGCTCATGTCATTTATAAAAATTAAGAATAACCACACACCCAGTATTGTACCCTGTGGTATTCCCACACTGACTGTTGTTGTTGATGATAAATGGCCGTTTAGTGAGGTCCGTTGAGTTCTCCCTGATACAAAAGATTTAAACCATTTTAGTTCAACAGATTTTATACCGAAGCGTTTTAATTTTTTATACAAGATTTCATGATTTACAGTTTCGAATGCACGTTTCAAATCTAAGAGTCAGTATATATATGTATACTTTTCTATACATAACGGTATTATTTCTCTATGTAACAAACTCCACACCAATATACAGCCCAAACCACAAGAAATACTCGACAACAAACGTCACTATCTTAGCTGATTGATTATGATTATACCTCTACTCACCCCAGCAACATTTATCAAGATCGACTTCAGAGCTCAACAAACACAGCTATTATAGCTTTGTTTGTTGAACTGTACCCAGGGTTACACCAGGTTTTCTTGACAACTCCATGAGTTGTCAAAAAACCTGCGTTTTTTCAGATATAAAAAAACACATTAGAGCTGCTAATTGTGCATTTGTCTTAATTCACAACTTCAAGCTATTCCATTTTACTTTAACTGTATATACTTTCATCAAAATAAATGCATTAATTTGCATTTCTTTTATTTTTTTTTGGAAAAAAAGATATGAAATATCAAATACAAGCTTTGTTTGTTGAGCCCTGAAGTCACCCTGGGGTCGCCCTGGGGTCGATCTTGCTATTTAGCTGGGGCGAGTTGAGGTACCTCAACTCGCCCTCAATACAAAATTCTCTGTTTTTTGAAACCTGGGGTCGCCCTGAAGTCACCCTGAAGTCGATCTTGCTATTTAGCTGGGGCGAGTTGAGGTAACGAATCGGCGCAGGGACATAAGTCCCAGGGACATAAGTCTCAAATTTTATTTTTGGGACTTATGTCCCACTGAAGTGGGACAAAAGTCCCAAATTTGTGTTGGGACTTAAATTGTGTTGGGACAATTTTTTTTCATATTAGCAATTGTTTCTTCGTTTATCTTCGCAGAACAGCTACTACACATCTTGCAATGGTTGCAGGGTTGAAATTCTCAGATACTAAATTTTCTGAAGTTTCTAACTCATTAGCAAGTGATAACGAAGAAAATGATTCGAACGACCCTGGACAACAACAACATAACGAAACCATAACCTGCGGTATTTGTTTCGAAAATCCAAGGAACGTATTACTTCAACCCTGCAACCATTGCAAGATGTGTAGTAGCTGTTTTGTGAAGATATACGAGTACTATTGAAAATTGTTCTAAAACTAAGTGAAACATTATAATTTTAAAAACTTAGTGAGGAAATTCTCTAAGCTTATACACAAAAAATTTATTATTTTTTGTCCCACTTGAGTGGGACATAAGTCCCAAAAATAAAAGTTGGGACTTATGTCCCTGCGCCAACGAATCAGCTGTTAAAGTGACTTTTGCTGTCAAGCATTTCTTGTGTATTTTTCTTCTATATTTGATTTTTCATGTCTTTTTTTTTCGAAAAAAGTAAAAGAAATGCAAATGAATGCATTTATTTTGATGAAAGTAAATACAAATCGAACAAAAGCAAAATGGAAACTTTTGATTTTGTGCGTTGTGAAAAATATACAATCAGCAGCCGTCATGCGTTTTTTGAGAACCGAAAAACCCTTGGAGTTGTCAAGAAAACCCAGTGTGACCCTGGGTAAAGTTCAACTAACAAAGCTACAGAAAAAGAATACACAAAAAATGCTTGACAGCAAAAGTCACTTCAACTTCGTTACCTCAACTCGCCCCAGCTTAACACAAAAATCGGTTTCAGGGTGACCCCAGGTTTAAAAAAACAGAGATTTTCCTAGTAAGGGTGAGTTGAGGTTTTTCAGAAAAACGAGTTGTGACTTCAGGGCTCAACGAACAAAGCTAATGATGAACTGACCTGTTCGATGGTAAACAGCCTTGTAGTTTTTTGACATTTCACGGAACTGCACTGACATTTTTTCTTTGGACATTGGGGCAGGCGAAATCAAACAAGCCCATTGAAACCATGAAAAATCGTGTTTTCAAGGTTATCTAGCTAACCCATATTATGGGAGTTTTGGCCTTCCAACATATAAGCCTTTGTCCTTCTATATTTCTAGTTACCAATAGATATTTTTTCTATTAAAGCAATTCCCTGAATAAAAATAAGTGTTTTGCTTCGATTATTTCCATACAACTTTAAAGTACATTACTGGTTTCGCTCTAAAAATCTGTAGACCTTCCCAATGGAACAGAACAATGGATTCTAATTGAAAAAAAAAATATATACATACATACCTATATAGGTATATAATGACAGTTAAATTACCGAAACTAATCCACATTCAAAAAAAAAGTACCTACATTTTTAGTTTTAATTTTGTTAATGATTTTATTAAAAAAATACAATAAAAAAAAACGGTGGAATCGACTAATGTGATTTGCGATGGATGGAACGATTATAGTCACCACTCCCAATTAACAAATTCTGCCTATGTAGGTGTAGGGTGATTATCACCTTTGATAGAAAAATTACTATCGCCCCGAAAATTGATCAGTCAACATTAAAAAACGTCTTCAATTTGTTTGTTTTGGCTTTTGGTGTCAAATTACAAGAGTTGCCGAATGTTCACAATAAAATACAACTAAAAGGGGTTTTTGTGTGAAAACACGTTCACACGTACGTAACATGATAAGCTTCTAGCATTCACACCATTTTTATTTAGAATGAAACAACCGATCATCAATCAGTCTCCTTATAAATGCTTGGTCTTGTTCATTTTAATTAAGTTTTATGTGACTCAAAGTATGCCACAGAATATTTTTCGGGAAGTATCTTTACGCACGCAGCGTTGTCGAAAGTTTCGCAAGTGTGTACGCATGCTCATATGTTTGATTCCAGAACTGAAGATATTGGCGGAGCCGTGGAATGAAGTTACATTAGCGGTATTGAGTACGAGGAAGATGTTACACACACCAGATTGACATTTGCGAAATTGGTGGAACTGATGCGTGCGAAAACACACTGCGTAAAAATTGAGCTGATGCAATTTTGCCTGTTCCATTTGATTTCAAAATGAATGCTTCCTCGAGTGAAATCATTGGAATGTGCGTTTAAAAAAGACACGCACCAGTTTCACAAGTTTGCTAGTGTCAACCGTTTGTCCTTCAGTTTCAGTTTCGCTAAATCAACTTCTTTGTCCCTTTGTCGACACTAGCAAAACTGGAAAACCTACTGTATGTTATGTGAATAGACACTTTCCAAAATATATTTTGTAGCTGACATTTGAATTTGTTAATATTTGTGCTTCTTGAGTGGATTCTGACTTCAAATCAAGAAGGGAAATTCTCTTCTCCTAATCGTCAGAAATGGCATTTTTGTACCCAATGAAACCGTTTCAGAGGACTTCTGAATGCATCTAGACGCTACTGCTCCTCGAAAGTAAACGAAACCTTATCACCTGGGAAACACTGCACACAGGACATGCTTCAAATTTCAGGACCATAACTGTTAAATGAATTCCCTTGTTTTAGCTTTAATAAAGTAAAATCTTGAATAAACTATAGGTACATAAAAACAAAACCGGTCTTTGAATGTAGAACAAATGATTCTATACCAAGCTACCTAGTTTTACTGAAAACTAAAAAAGTTTTTTGAATTTATCATTCAATATTAAACCTTTTATTTTTTGTTCGCAGTGGCTGATGTATAATTAGACTAAACTAAACAAGGTTGGTTTTGTTCTATGAATGTTTTTGAATATTTTTAGCGCTGATTGATAACAATAAATGATTCTAAAGATCTGTTTTTTAGAGTTGTTGTTTGTATTGTTGTTGTTCTAGTTTTGTTAAGTTCAACAAAATGCGCTGAAATAATATAGAAACAAACAAACATATTTATTTTCTTAACAGCGTAAAAGCAAATTCAAAGCCCAATTTAAACAGAGCAAAGTGAAATATAAAATGGAACAAACTGTACTCCATTTTAATTTAGACCAAATGAAAACGTGCAACCATTTTTTTGCCGACTTCCGGCTTCAAAAGCCAAAAAGGGTGTTTACGTTAAATCCATCGCCTTTTCTCTTAAATGGCATGCTTTTAAACTTAACTCTCTTGGGTTTCGATAAATAAATGAAAAGATTTGGATACCTTCAAATTAACTGAAGGTGGAAGCCATAGAAAGAATTTGTTGCAAAGCTTTTTTTCTAAAAATCTGGAACGATTTTTTGTCTCTATTTTTTGGCTGCAACTGGCTTACCGACATTGTCGTTTGACTTCCTCAAGGTGTGATCAATCATTAATAATTATTCATTTCCGCTCTCTGTATCGGAATCTAGTACAACTTGACTTGGTTTTAAATTTAACTACAAGGTGGGCCAAAAGAAGTCATCCATCCGATGTTGTTTGGCTCTCTTTTTTTTCTAAATGAAAAAAAACTTCGATTCTTAGAATTGTATTGGTCAAGTCGAGAAGATGATATCGGCAAAATGGGTGCCGTCACAATTGATTGCTGGTTTTATGGCATTTTTCATCACTTCAGCGAGAACTTCGGGTGACAGATTCTCTCTTCCAGAGTCTCATGCTTGTTCTCGTAAACACAGGACTTCAAAAAACTTCACAAAAAAAAGTCTAAAACGGTTAAATCAGGCGATCTTGCGCGCCAGTGCAAATCGCCAAAACGAGAGATGAGGCGACCCGGGAACGCCGCCTTCAGAATATCGGTTCATGTTGGGTAATGTATCGCTCCATGGCTTGTTCACTTGTATTCTGCATCTGTGTAGTCCACAAATGTCAAAACAGATTTGACATTGGCGGCCATTTGCAAAAATGAGATCATCTTCCAATAGGGTGATTTCTTTCTGCCCACCTTGTATAAGACATTAAATTGATGCAAGATGAAAGAATAAGGTACATGCAAAATAAGTAAATAAAAACGAACTGGAATAAGACACGTGGTGCGTTCTTTTTCTAACCATAGTCAACTATTATTAACAATTGTCAACAAAAAGGCGTCCCTTTAATCCAAATTAGTTACGATTTGTATCTATATGACGTCATAACGGCATTTCTAAACTCGTTTTGAACTTTGAAGTGTAATAGCTACGATTCGTCAAATTGGATGTATTAAACATTCAAATTCTGTATTAAAAATCAAACCAAAAAATTACAAATTCTCGATTAAAAGTGGTCTTTTGACAGTTTAACAAAATCAAACAACGTATCGTTCCTAAATGGTTTGTAAAAAACCCAAGAAATCCTAACAGACATTTCAAAATTTTTTTTGACAACAAATGTTGACTATGGTTAGAAAAAGAACGCACCACCGACAATTTAAATTACAACCAGTGCTGCCACTTTTCAAAAATCATTCCATGTAATGTAAAAGGCAGATGTCTTGAGCAGCCAGAAGGTATTTGCTTACTTTTAACATCAGCTGTCGTTGACGAATCCCGTTATAAAACTTATGTTATTAACCAGGATTAATGTTTGTTATGAAATGGGTGTGACAAAAAGTATCATGCCTTAGAGGCATTGGCATTTTGTTTCCAGCTCGTTAATAAGACAGTGATGTCTGATGTGTGCTCTGCATCTGCATTATGTGAAACACAAAATTTAAAGGGATCTATATTTCTGAAACGTTAAAAAAATAGTTTGGGTTCAGTGTGGATCCTCCAACGAGGTTTGTTAATTTTTTTTTAAGTTTTGGTTTTAAAAGCCTGTTATAGCCGTACCAGCGTTAGCGATTAAATGTCTGTCAATTCAGCAAAACTAGAAACGCTAAACTTAAACTGTATTAAAATATAGGCCACAAGTCAAAAAAGTAAAAACAACAGAATCATATACGTTCTTTTGCCAATGGAAAGTTTGAATGGCAATAAAATTTCGTTTCTTTGCTTAGCTGGTGCTATATAACCCATTCTATATACACTTATTCTCTATTCTATTGCCGTATCACACGTGTTCGCGATTTAGCAAAGCATCTTTACAATTAAACCAATATTACCACCAGGTCCATACAAAAAACTAATTTTTGTAAATTTCTGTCGATCGTTTTATTTTTTAAAAACCCCAACGAGCTACCAGAGCAATAAATTATCTCCCTTGAAGCTTATTTGCTTAAATTGTTGACTTTTTCACTGTTTGATTAGATGGTGTGATTAGCATAGTGACTTAAATCCGTCAACAACAATTTTCTGCAGCTTTATAAATCTTTAAGAAAATATTATTCTTACATTTTTGTTTTTATTTTAGACTCGGCCTTATTCGTGCCCGCTTAGCGGGAGCTCGAATAGCCACTGGAGACACTTTGATCTTCCTTGATGCCCATTGTGAGGGCATTACTGGTTGGATAGAACCATTACTTGCCCGGATAAAGGAATCGCGCACATCAGTGCTGGTTCCGATTATCGATGTTATCGACTCCAAAGACTTCCAATATTGTACAAATGGATATAAGCAATTCCAAGTTGGTGGCTTCCAATGGAATGGCCACTTTGACTGGATCAATGTTCCTGAACGTGAATATGCGCGCATTCGAAGAGAATGTGACAAACCTGTGGAAGCGTGTCCCACTTACAGTCCGACAATGGCCGGAGGATTGTTTGCTATTGATAGGCAATATTTCTGGGAAGTTGGTAGCTACGATGAGCAGGTAATAGGAAGATCTTGTCTATTAAAAAGTATCGCTTAGAAAACATTTAAAAAATATTTGAAATAGATGGATGGATGGGGTGGTGAGAACCTCGAGATGTCCTTCAGGATCTGGCAGTGTGGTGGCACGATCGAAACTATCCCATGCTCGCGAGTAGGACATGTCTTCAGAGACTTCCATCCTTATGCGTAAGTGTACAAAGATTCCTCATCTTGCAATCATTTATAATGTTACTTCTTGTAGGTTCCCTAATGACCGTGATACTCATGGTGTTAACACCGCCCGAATGGCTCTTGTCTGGATGGACGAGTACATCAACTTGTTTTACATGAATCGTCCAGACTTGAAGTTTCATCCGGACATCGGTGATGTGACACACAGAACTATGTTGCGCAAGAAACTACGCTGTAAGAGCTTCGATTGGTACCTTAAACATGTCTATCCTGAAAAGTTTATTCCAACGAAAAATGTGATCTCGTACGGAAAGTAAGTGAACATTTTATTGAAACAATTTTGACCATTTTTGCTTAAAAAATATTCCTGAATTTCCAGAGTAAGAGCAGCAACTCGCAATTTATGCCTTGACGATCTGCAACAAAACAACGAGAAGCCATACAATCTCGGCGTTTATTTCTGCGGAACTCCCCTAACGAAGTCTCAATTCTTCTCGATAACCAATGACGGTGTACTCCGCAACGAACTGAGTTGTGCCACTGTCCAGCGAAGTGATTCTCCTCCCTTCAGAGTAGTTATGACGCCGTGCTTTGATAAATCGGACTTCAATGAAGAATGGGAGTACATTAATGACCGATTTGTCCACAGTAAAACCGGACTTTGTCTGGATTATCGAGGCCTCAAGAGTGCCGATGATGTTCAAGTGGCCACATGTGATACGGAGAGTGAGACTCAGAAGTGGATCATCGAACGTAGATAATTAGATTAACCTCGAAAGAGCAGTTATATATTTTTTTTCGAATATAGATAACTTTATAGAATCTTTATATATACTAAATAGAATATATATATTTTATTTTTTATTTTTATTATTATCTGTCCATTCTGCCTGTAATAGTTTTTATTTTTTATTAAATAATATGTAATATGCTTAGGAGGACTTTTGAGCTTTAATCCTTTAAATGTGTGTGTATGTGTGTGTATTGTTGTCGAATACATCACTAAACTGAAGTCAAAAAATATAAAAAACAATTATTTTTTAAAAATTCGTTACTGATTCCTAAAATATATGAAATCAAAAAAAAAAAAAAACTAACTGAAATTGGGAATTGAGAGCGGAAATCGAAACATTCCTCTCTCACAGCAAACAACTAGTCTATATATTGGCAACTTTTTTTTATTATATAAAATATATATACAAATAAAAAAATTATAACAATTTTTTTATACAAAACATTTTTTTTGTACGAATATTATATATAAAAAAAACTATATAATTCCGCAAAAAGCAAAACAATTTTTTCTAAATCGTAGTTAGGTTCTGTAATTTTTTAATAATAATTATTATTATTATTGTATGTATACCTACCTAAAAGAATTTATAAAATTTGCATTATTTATTAATCGCTGAATATTAAAAACGAAACTTTAAAACTAAATAAATGTTGTAATTATTTTGATTGATTGAAATTGATGGATGGAAAGGGAATGCGTTTTTAAAGGTAAGATCACAATAGGCGGAACTCGCTTCACTAGTTGGGTAGACTATTTTCTTTGCCGTTTACTGTCGCTGAAGTGCAGTTCCGCTGCAGCTTAAGGCTATTTAAGTCATACAATTTGAATTTACAAATAAAACTTCCAGTTCTACTGAAGTGTAGTTTCCTAGTGCGGCCTTGCCTTTAAAAAGCGGAACTTCGAGTAGAAAGGATAGTGAACCGTGTTTTCAGGATTGTATGTAGTTTAAACTTGACACTATTGATCCGATTGCGGATCGAAAGTTTGATTCCAGAAAACGCGTCACGCGTCTACTAATAGGTGGGGCAACAGTAAGGGATTTAGTCTGACGGTTTAGTATTTTCCGTTTTTCTCAACTAACGGTGCTTTTTTTAAATCAATGAAACCGAACTTAACAAACAAAATTCAATTTTTAAATGCATCCATTTGCATTTCGCATCAAATAATATGTCAGTTTGGATACATTTCTATTTTTCGCGTTGTATTGTCTTGTCTTGCCGCTTAAGAGCCCTGTGTGTGGCGGAAAATGTGAAACATAGTCACCTTTTGTTGACCGAGAGGACCGACTAAATACAGGTTTTTTACGACCTTCCATCTCTTTTTCACATTGACAAACAGGTGTCCGGAGACCGGAGTACCTACAGCTCACGGCGGCAAACAAATTTATCGCAAACCTGACGAAACAGTGCAATCCGCTTTTCCAGGCACAAGATATAAGTTTCTTGTTCTTGCTCCGTTATAAGGTTAAGATTACACATGCAAGTATTACCTACTTACGTAAGTTACTCACGTAAGCAACTTCTGAAAAAATTACTAATGTAAGTAACTTAAAATAAGTAACAGTAAAATTCATCATTTTACGTAAGCTGTAATTTAAAAGAGAAGCTTACAAGTATAAACGCGTTTTTTGACACTTACGAACATTTTTACAGCTAAAACACCCGGCAGTGATAAGTTTACCACAACTGTTAGTTCATCTATAGTGTAAACCTAACTGTAAATTACTTTCGTAAGACTTACGTAAGCGGTAAGTAAAATTTACTTGTGTAATCTTAGCCTAAGGCAAGTTATGTATTAGTAAAAATAACATAACACTACGATGATAGGGAAGTCGAAAAAAGTGGGTCGGGCGATTCTGTCTGCCTGTCTGTACAGCCTAAACGGCTGAACTGATTCGCTTCAAACTTAGTAGGTTCAAAGTACTATTAATTCTTATGGGCGATGTTCAAAAGGCTTTAATACATCTATAAATGATGTAGGGTATTCCATCTCCTTTTTTTCGATCTGGCTGATTGTACTAGGATTCCAATCATCGTTCATACTTTCTTCCGACCATATAACGCAGATGCGTTCGTCTATGCTCCTGATCGTTTCATCTCCAGTGCTGGTGAAAAAGTAAGCATCGAACAGACGAGACATTGTTGCCATCATTACAAAATGCGTCAACAGAATACGCCGTGAGATATGTTGAAACCAACGTTGGTAATTAGTTATCCTTATACATGTTCCTTGGAAACAACTTGGACAAACAACCAACGTGGGTTGGTTGGATAGAAGAGAATGATACATCTATTTGATTGAGTTTAAGGATACATAAAAAAACCTTGTTATTTTGAACTGGTGGTCGGGTATACTTACATAAGTCAAATTCTTAAGTGGCGCCCAACGTAGGTTATATGTTTCAAGTGAAATACAACGTTGATTTGGTTAAAGAAATAGCATTTCCGTTATCCGAAGATAAGTAAATTAAAAGCTTAATATCCTCAACTGATTTGATGGTTGACTTTTATTTAAATTTCCTCAAAACATCGAAAAAATGAGTTTGTTTTAATTTTATTTTCATATTTTTTTTTTTTTTGTTTTACATATTAGTAATTAATTTTAATTTAATGTTCTTTTCTTTATTTTCTTCTATTTTTACGTATAGTTAAACTAAAATTACATTAAAATGTATGTTTTATTTTAAAATTTTCAAAAAAAAAGTTGTTTTCTTGTCGTTTTTGTGTTTTTTTTTTTACTCTTGTTTGTTTTCGAATTAGTGACTGAAGTTAAATTTTATTTTCAATTAAAATTAAAAAAAAAAAAAAACAACATATGTATGAATGTATGTGTATAAGTACTGTATATATATTATAGATTTGCTCCATCATCACATTTTCACAAATAGAACAATAATACGATATTTAAGTTAAATATGTAGCAACTTTCCTTTTTTTCAAAACTGCTTGCTTTTAAGAAAATAAAATATTCTTTAATAATTGCGCTTTAAATGGCTTAAACTAAAGTTCTATTTGAAATTCGAAAACAAATTACAATATTTTTGTTGTTGCTGTTTTATCAATATTAATTAATATATTAAACTCTTACAACTTTGCAAATGCAGGTTTTTTTTTTTAATAAATTCCTGCTTCCTCCCGCCATTAAAGGGCCTTATAACGTATCTAAAATATTTTGTTATTTATTTTTATATTATTTTAAATATTTATTTTTTTATGTCAATATACTATTTTACAATTGCAGATAAAAATACAAAAGAAACAAATTTGCTTTCAATATTTTATTTAAAGTTTTGCGTGAGTGTGTTGGTGTATGTGTATCGTGTATATAATAGAATGTAGATTTTATCGTAAAACTTGTTGCGGATGATACTACAAGTCGTATGTACTTACTACGAGCATCGTAAAAGCTTCTTTTTTTTTAAATTTTATTTTGAATTTCAATAGATTTATTTTGTTTTTGAATAATTGTATTTTTTTTTTAGATATTTTTAAAATTACCATCAAAAAGCACACGATTATTAGCTTTAATAATAAGTCTGCTAATTGTATATAGATATAATAATATATGTTAAATATTATTTAAAATGTTATTAGGTAGTTTCTAGTTTCTTTTTTATAGAGTACTTCTGAATTTGATGGTTTTTGAGCTTTTGTTGTATGAACTCTGTACATATACATATATTTATGTACCTATTTGTTGTTAATTTTAAAAGTAATTTTTTAAAGGCCTTTCGGCTGTTAGAGAAAGTCTTTAAGCTCATTGATTTGTGTGTTTTGAAAAAGATGCGCTCAGCCTTTGTTGGCTTTATGAATTTATTTTGTCGTTTTATAATTTATAAACTTTTTGTGCTTTAGGTTAATTATTTGTTGGGTTGGTTTTAATTCATATGTGTAATTGGTTGAAGAAGAAGCTCCCTAGTTGGATCAAAATCTTTTCAATATTTGCCGGAACGTTTATTTTTAAATTTTACAGTCCAAACATTACTTTAAAAATATTGATCATACTGGGCATAAGAATGGCTCTCTTTGAATATTGTTTTTCAAACAGGCTTTGTGTCATAGTTGACGTTTCTGAGGCTTGGGAGTTAGTTAGGAGTTAGGAGAGTTGTTGCTTTCCTTTTTTATCGTATTCTTGTCGAATTAATTGAAACATTCAGCTTAATAAAGACATATCGCTGAGGAAATTATCGGTGTACTTAGCCAAGAGACATAGAATCGTTTAGCTTTTTAGATAAGATATACGATTACGATGGGCCTAAAAATTAACACAAATTATGTCGTCACCTTTCCCTTATCATGTTTTTATCTTTTAAAAGAACGCACCCAAATTTTCAGACAGATATGTCAAATAGTTTTCTTGTGGTAGCCATTTTATATTGAAGCCTTACATAAACCAGTGTTTACCATTGGTATACCTACTCAATTTTGCTGCGGTCAACAAAATCCATGGTTTTATAAAGGATGATCGGCGAGGGCGAGTGAAGGGGTTCGAGCTTGAACATATATTCTTACGCCTTTCACATGGATCAGTGATTTCGATTTTACATTTAATATATGGACGTGGAAAAGAATTCTTGCAAGATGGGTGCCGCGTTTGCTCACAATCGACAAAAACGCATTCGTTTGACAACTTCAAAGGTGAGTTTGGCGATGTTCCAGAAAAAGTAGACTGAGTTTTTGTACCGTTTCGTAACCGTGGATGAAACCTGGAGTGGAATCGGCTAAGGTGATTTGTGATAAGTGATAGTCACAATCAACAAATTTCGTCTGGCTAAGGTGATTGTCACATGTGACAATCACATTTTTGTGACTTTTTTTTTTGACACCTAAATAGCTGTCACAAGAAAAAGTCACAAAAATGTGATTGTCACATGTGATAACCACCTTAGCGAGACGAAATTTGTTGATTGTGACTATCACTTATCACAAATCACCTTAGCCGATTCCACCCCTGGATTCCCCACAACACACCAGAAACCAAGGAACAGTCAAAACAATGAACTTCTCCTGGTGAATTGAAGCCGAAGAAGGCCAAAGTAGAAGCTTTTCAGCAAACAAGGTCATGACAAAAAAAAATTGGGATGCGCGTGGTGTTATTCACATCGATTAGGCTACGATATCGGTCCTCATTCAGAATATTCCCCATGGGGATAAGACCCTGTTAAGACATATATATGCCGTCGGCGGGTACAGAACAGTGCAGAAATCGGTTAAATCATTTTTGCCAGTCGCTGTTTCCTTGGGCTAAAAACGCATCTGGGCAAAGCCTGCTATATTTAAAGAACCAAGGAGACACTATACAACACCCTAATCTTCTAGGTCCCATTGTATGGGTCATAATCGTGAACTCTGTCATAGTAGGGTGGAATTCGGCAGTGGTGCTTTGGGGAAAAGATTTTTGAGTAATATTCTGTCCTGTGTTTATGAATGGAGTGTGGAGGAGAAGATCCACCCATTCGCCAATTCAGTCGAAGTCCTTTGCACAAGGAGAAGTTTAAGTGTTGCTGCCAACAGCGATTTCCCTGAACGTTTGGCACGATATGGCCAACTCTCTTCCAGTAGTGAAGAATGAATTTGAACCTTTTGCTTTCTAAAACCAACTACATGCAAATTTTTGAAATGCAATCCCAATAATCTGTTTATTTAGAATGTTAACGTATTTTTGCATCGTGCTTGATGAGGAGAAGTGAACTAATTACCATGAAGTACGTGTTACGTGTTAAATGCAATGAACTACAACAATCTTTAGCTTTAATTTAACTTTCATTGCAATCTTCTCTATTCGTAAATATGTATCTATGTACATAATTTTTAGCCATCATAACAGGAAAAAACAAAATGAAATTATTTGTTTGTTTTTTAAATATTATTTCGTTTTTTTTTTTACAAAGAAGTTAAGAGAGAGAAAATAGAGAAATATTTTTGAATGAATTTATGAATAAATATGTATGTTTCTGTAAGTATTTTTTTTTTTGTTAAACTTTTTATTAAAATTTAATTTTTTTTTTGAGAAAAAATTGGACGTTTTCTTTTGTTGTAGAAAAAAATTGATTCCAAAAAATCTTTCTTTTGTTTTTTGGTTTAAAAAAATTAGTTCTCACTTCGTGTTTTGTTTTAAAAATAGTTAAAGACTTGGGATTTTACAATAAAATATTTTGTTTTTAATAATATTTTTTTTTGTAAATTGCATTTTATTGTATCGAATTCCAAATATCTCAGACGTTATTTTTCTTTAAACAATTTATTTAATCTTTGGTTACATTTTTTTGTTTGGATGGACAATTACGTGTTGTTGTTGTGTTTACTCTTGGTTTCTTATTGTTATTTTCTTTGTCTTTTGAGCTACATTTCAAGGTCGGATTTATTTCAAAGGTTAGTTGTTATTTTTATATATTTGTTAGTAAAGTTAAAATTTATGTTGTATTGTTTTTTTTTTTTGCTTTTAAGTGCAGTTACAAACATCCAATCGGCTATTAGATTAAAAATACTAGCACCTTAAGAGATGGCGGCGCGACGACGTCTGAGCATCAATGAATATTTTATATTTTCTTATGCTGTTTTTTGTTTGTATTTTTTAATAATTTTATTAAATATCATTTTTATTTTTATAATAATACACAACTCACCTTTATTTATTTATCTTATTTCACTATGCCACTCTAAGGGTCTATGGATTGTACGGCAGAATGAAGCAAAGCCGATTGCATTTAAATTTTTTAACTTTTTTTTATTCTTAACCCTTTCCTTCTGTATTTTTAAGTATCTTTTTAGTGCATTTTGTATCTTGATTATTCAAAAATCTTTTTTCCCTAATGGTGAATATTAGATATTTCTAGTATTTTTGTTATTTTTGTTTTACGAGCTTTATAAGAGAAAATGGATGAATAATTTAATTTTATAGTGAATAATTTGTAATAAATTTCTTGTATTGCACTCTAAAAACTAAAATAAAAATTTAAAAACAAATTATGGATCAACTACACTCTATCTACTGCGTTTACGAGGTGTTATTTCTATGTTCTACTTCTAAATAGTTTTTGTTTTTATTTACTTATTTATACTTAATTACTTTCCAGTCAAAATATATAAATTAATTAAAACATATATTATGTAGTTAATATAATAAATTTAAGCTATGTTTTAAAGTATGAAAAATATTGCACATGATAGTTTGAGTCGAATCAATTAGACTCATATTTAATTAATAAACTAGAAAAATAATAATTTTTTATGAATGCTGCTGTTAAACTAAAGAAGGCATTATTTCAAGCTGATGATTATGGTTTCTGTATAATACTTGCTTATGCTCAGTTTTTTGTATCATTAAAAAAAAAAAATTATCCAAGCCAGTACCTACCAACTTCTGAAGACATCATCTTGAGGTATAAAAAAAGAGCGGTAATAATAACAGCTTCCTTACAAAATGGTCTGCAAAATGTTTCTCCTATAAGGATTTTGTCTTAGTGAAGAAGAACCTTCTTGACTGGGATCCCCAGAAGAACCGCTCTCAAAAGTCAGTATGAGTCGAGTCATGTTCCGCGAATCTGACACTTGGCTAGATTTTGTGTCGACATTTATATACAAAAAGGAACTCCTCTATTTTCATGTTAGATCTCTAGTCCTGTTTACTCATATTATTTTATTATATTATATTTTCCTGATGCGTTTACCTCAACTATTCACCGATGTTATGATATAAATCCTGTTCAGACAGATTCATGTCGGTGAGCATTGGTTTTTGTTGAAATTGCTGGGAAAAATAACTTACACAGAGAGAACTGATAGAAGTTAGCTAGTAGCATAGACCAACCGTCCTCATTATTTTAACATAAAAGCTCATAAAATATGACTTGCAAAGATAATCCAACACTTAACTACTCATTCATCGGGGAGGGTTCCAAAAGAAACAAGGATAGGCATAGAAGTTTTTAAAGTGAAACTTTTATTACATCGTCTCAAACTTTTTCGTCTGTGTGTTGCATGTCGCGTGACGGTCGGCCGCGGAGTAGGGATAAAGTGAAAGGCGCTCGTTAGTTTCACTTTTACGGTGGTTTCATAAAACCACACGTTTTTTTTTTTGAACTGAGTATATTTCGGATTCATTGTCCAGCGATAGTTAAGACCTTCGTCTGGCATATATAAGTAAATAATAACCGACCGCGACGGCACGTTTATTGGACGTGTTAAGGGCCTGTAATGCTCGCAAGCGTTAAATAAACAGGCGAAGTGTTGAACCCATTGTAAGATTATTACCGTTTTCTGATTTGTCCAGTCCATCGAAATCCTAAGGACTGAAGTGTAGAATACCAATAATGAAACTCTCAAGCTTTTTTGATGGCTACTTTATTTTTTTACTTGACTTTCTTAGTGCCAAAAAGCGATATGTTCGCGAATTTCTGTTTCAACTTTCTTAATATTATACAAAAGCCGTATATTATTGTTTATTTTAAATATCACAAACCAACATCTTTCTTTTTAATCATGTCAGACCTGGTTGTTCGATCCCTTTGACCAGAAAGAATTATTAAAATTGAAACGGGACATAATTTTAGACAGTCAAAACGTGCAGCAATTAAAATAAGCAAGCTATGTTTTCGTCAATATATTTCCTATTTGCAGAAAGGATTGTAATGAATTCACAGGTTTCCGACATTTTCCTAGCCATTAGCCACCGCTTAAGTTTTTCACTATTGGCGTGTTGCGAGTCGATTTCCAAGGAGGACTTATTTTGGGAAAGTAGAAGGGCGGCGGCACGCTTGTCGTTGCACGGATATGCTCGACGGAAATGGGGGTGGTTCTTTGCCGCTTCCACTTATCCCTCCTGCTCGACAATCAAAATTATCGTGCCAGAAAAGAAAGAAAGTTACAGGACATGCCCCACGTTGGGCGCCATTGTTGCGAGTCAGAGTTCTACGGAGGACTTACTTTGAAAAAGTAGAAGGGCGGCGGCACGTTTGTCGTTGCTCCCCCATTTCCGTCGAGTATAGCCGTGCAACGACAAGCGTGCCGCCGCCCTTCTACTTTCCCAAAGTAAGTCCTCCGTGGAACCCTGACTCGCAACAGGCGATATTGAGAGAAGTATTAGTGAGAACTATTACACACTTTTGCGTCTCTTAGCTTAAGTGAAAGAACCATAACAGGAACGCTGGCATCCCCTTGAATACCGTCGTATTGCTTCTTATCGCATCTTGTTGTATATTAACTTTCTATAAACTATAAGCAATGCTCCAGCAAAATAGACAGTTGCGTACGTCCTTTGAGACAAGATTCACAATCTTTCTAATTGTCAATTAATTTGACTAGCAAAATGTCAAGCTCTGCCTTAGTCTCTGTCCACAGAGAAGACGAGGCGAGAAAGCTAGAACGAGGTGGTATCCAAGAGACAGTTTATCAGGGAGAGAGGAAAGTACGAGTTTTTTTGTCTATGGAGACCACTTGATGTAATTCGGGTCACTGTGGCGAATACGTAACAAAAAAAAAACTCTTTTCAAACCAATGTAGAACAAAAGTTACAAGGTTTTCCTTCTCGAGAAACTTTAAAAAACGTAGTCACCAGCTTGACATTTATTTTGGCATGGTGATAAACCAAATATCGCATTCTTAGCAGCTTCATAATCATAATAAACTTTAAAAAAAAACAAAGTCTGAAAAAATAAAATGAAAAAAAGAACTTGATTCAATTAAATAAAAACACAATTAATTATTTTAAATTAAAAATAGATCACATAACAGTTTTACTTTAATTCAAATAATTGTTTTATCCTCAATCTACATAAAAACACAAAAAATAATATGTTTAAAAATAATAAAATAAACATAAATTTAAAACATTTCATCACTACACTTTATTTTTTGTTTTGTTTTATATATTACAAAAAATACTTGATTGTAAAATTAGTTGTCGCTATTAGAAAAAAAAAAAATTAAATAAAAACTCTTCTGTATAGTAATATAGTAATAATAATAATTAAAATCACAAAAACATAATTTTCTCATTTTGATTTGTTTGGAAGCAAATGAAGAGGAACAGAGATAAAAATAATAAAAATAATAATATTTGCTCCTTCGACTGTGTGTATAATATAATAATAATTCTATTGTAAAATAAAAAATAAAAAAAAAATATTTAAAATCGAAAACAAAAAGAAGATTCTACTCTTAGTGTAAACATATATAATTTTTAAACGTATAAAAGCAGAGAAATAAAATTTTACATAATATTCTATGTATCGTCGCTTGTGAGAGACATTTTGTTGTTTTGTTTTTTGTTTATAAATACATTGTTTATGTTTATATATTTTATTTTACGACATAAAAGTCGACCGAACTAAGTCTAAAGTTTTTATATAAATAGAGTATGTCCTTTTCGAAGCACACACTAATGCATTATTTTACAATAATATTAATTATAGTTAATTGTTAACACAAATAATAATAATAATATAATCTGTCTTTCAGTAGTATTTTTATGTTGTAGTAAACAGTAAAGTATAGTTTAGCAGTTGTTGTAGATTTTTTTCTTTCTTTTTTGTTGTATCTTTTTTCCTATACACTAAATTATTAATTAAGCTAATTAAAATGAATAAACTAAGCGTCTGAAATAATTATTTAAATACAAAAAAAAATCCTTTTTAACTTTTCTGTTTGTATCTTTTTGAGACATTCCTTTTTACGATTTACCCCCTTTTCGTGTCAAAATTTAAAATGCAGTTGAACGCCTGTTGTAGCTCCGTGTGACAGTACTTGATTTTGTGTGGTGTTGTGTAGAAATGTTCGCATTTGGGCGGCCTGCAGCAGGAACGTTTTTAACGGTTCTGTTGCAGGACCTGGCAATGACGGCAGTTGGAGCAGCCAATGGCGCCTGCTCCTCAGCTTCTCCCCAGCAATGAAGACGCTGCACCTGATGCGAACATTTCGGATATAATCATTTGCGCGATGTGCCGAGCGTGTTGATAGATTCTCCGCGGCTTCGTGATCGGGAAATATTGGCATCTAATGCTGTTAAGAATATATATATTTTTTTTTTCAGTCAAAATATTTGGAATAAAATATGTTTTAATTTCTTACCTTTCGAATTCTTTTCAGCTTTGTATTGGCGCATTGCTTTTCCTCGCTTATCAAATATCAGTTTGTCGAAACGCACGAAAATGCCGTGCTTGGGCTTGCATTGGAAATATTGGATGCCTTGTACACTGCCATCGTTTTTACCAGTTGGTGTATCCAATTCAACACCGATCCATGTACCGCCTTGAAAATGTGTTTGACCAATGAAGCTGATAATGCCACTGGTGTTGTAGGGCCGGATAAGGACTGATTCGCCAACAAGTACCCAGTCGGGAAGTGGCACTTCGACGTGGTGTTTTCCATCTTCTGAAAATTCAAGCATTTAAAATTGGCTCATTTTTGTGGTTCCCAAAAAATACTTAATGTAAATTCAATCGACGGGTGACAACACAGTATGAGCGTTTGAAAAGATGGAGAGGAAATTAAAGGTTATTCCGATGCATATTGCTATTAAATGTCTTTACCTACATAATATCGCAGTGAGATGGACAATTTGAGCCTTGTCGGGAGGCCAAAAAGGGAATCGTTGTACTATGTTATATTATAATTCTTTCACCCATTTATTTTAATGCTCTTTTCTGAATTCTATTGACAGTTTCATATCTTAAGAGCAAGGTTGTCAGTCTCAAATAGAATATGAAAAGCTGAGGGTATTGCCGTTAACAAAAGACTTCAGTGGATTAGTTTTCCCCTACAAGAGAGAGGATCGGAGACGAAATGGAGCCTTGCGGCACACCAGCATTTATTTTGTAACTAACAGACTGAAAACCGCCCAAAATAACACGAATGGAACAGTACGAAAGGAAACTTCTAATCCATCGAAGAGAAGAGGTGCATTAATATGTTCTACTGTTCGTTGACAAATATCAGTAAACCTGTTGCTACGAAAGAGATCTTGATGTGGTGGTTTTTCAGAGTTGTAATAACCTTGGAGAAAAGTAGAAATAATGTCCAGTCCAGTTGGACCGTAGTCTGAGGAGATGAAGATAAGACTTTCTTAGCTACGGAATTAACAACTGCTGTTCTCCATGCATGGGAAAGATTAGGCAGTGAAAGCATACTTCTTCAGAAATAAGAGAGAGATATTATCCGGAACAGCAGCTTTGTGTATATCGAGATCTTTTTTCTCTTAATTTTTGCTCATGCAAAAACTTGGATCTTTGAGTTTAAGCATTACTGGTCTTTCTAAATTGTTTGAACTTCTTTTGGTTTTCCTGGGAAGGGTTGGCTTTGTAACAACGGAAACTAACCTTCCCCACATCAACTTTTAGTTTATGTCAAGCTCTGCAAATTTGTTACAAGCTGTTGGCAACGTCGAACGAGAATCGAAATTACACGAATTCGAGAATCATTTAACAAAGCAAACAGCAACTAAACAGAATGGCCGCGTTCAGCAATTATTAATCAAACAAAAAAAATATCAAAGCAGTTCCTTGTATGTTTTTTTTTTTCCTACGTACAGTGAGATCCTTCAATTCCAAAGAATTTATAGTTGAAAGTTGACACCTGTTCACGGCGAAATGCAGCTTCAAATAGCTCGTGCTCACATTGATGATTAATCACTTGAACAATAGACGGTTATAATGTTCAATGATGAGTGAAAAATTGATCTCCGTTGAGACAACGGACGCCGTAGAGAGTACCGAACGAAAGGATAGCGATTGCCACTGCACAGGCCTGTTTTGAGGAAAGATTTGTATTTGAAGTAGGTTCTTAGACTGTATGGGATGGAATTTTGAAGGAAAAACCGATCTTTAATTCTTATTCGGTCCTGTTCTAGGCCCTTAATGCCAAACGATGCATCCAAAGGGTGCTATAGCAGAATGTCATGTGATTCACTGGTCTTATGAACATATCCAGCATTATTATTTATTTCAACTTAACAATACCAACTTACCTTCTAATCTCTCCGAAGAATCTGTTGTGCCGCTGCTTGTCATATTGTTAAATTGAGCATTCAATTTATCATACGATGATGTTAGCTCGACAGACTTCATCATTGGAAGCGATGCTCGATGGCCACTATTAGACCGAACTTGATTAGTTGCTGTCTTTTTCCGGCGTACTACTTTGCCCGGTGGTAGTTGTGTCTTAACAATTCCGGTTCCTTCGATTTGTATATTGCTCTTCTGGTTATCCAATCGCAGTTCTTCTTCTTCTGCATTCACAAGATTTCTTGCATTCGATGATTCATTCGCATTTTGATTGTCCTCAGCCTGTTGTAGATCTGTTAACTCATTTTTGTTCTCATCGCTTGCCATTAATGCTTCATCTTCTTCCTCGTCCATGGCTGTGGCAACTTCTGGGATTTGTGCTTCATTTTTGTTATCATCACTGTATTGTGAATCTTCTTCTGATAGTGTTTCAGATTCATCGATGTCTTTTAATGGATGATCTTTCGTTGGTGTCAGACACTTGGATATTGGTTGTTCTTCAATTGGCGGCTGGGCCTGGGCCTGGGGCGGCGAAGAAATTACATCCGCGATTGCACTCTTATTTAGATTTGGCATGTCCTTCAAAAATGGATTGAATCGTGCCTGCTGACGATTATTGACCGAAGGTGTTGGAATGTTTTCGATGTTGTTGCTGATAGACATTGATGAGTTGTATGTTTTGTTGGGTGGCGAACATGAGTTTACACGATCGAAATCTATAGAAATGGAAGTTTTTTTTAAAATAATCGCAAGAAGTGGTTTTGACAATCTTACCGGGTGTCTCATCGATGCTCATTGAACGCATGGAAACTGTGTCATCATTTGTGAGATTGCTGCAAGATACGGCCTGGAAACAAAAATGATGTCACAAAAGAATACAAAATCATTTTAAAGATCCTTACTTGTGATCCATAACCACTCGAAGTGGAAGAACTCATACTAGGCGTCCCAATTCCAGTTAAATGCTTCAACGTCGAGTTCGCACTCGATGTATAACTCATGCTTGTGTGTGAATTGTTTATGTCCATAAACGAGTCCATTGTCTTGGACGAGGTGAGCCTTGACTTTGCCTTAAAGTTCTTTCCGTACTTGCCACTCTCATAGTCAGCATACTCGGAATCACTGTAGCTATCTTCAGGCTCTTCGGCTAATGGCCGCTGTCCCAAAGGTTCCTCGTGTAACGTTGTCATTCGAAGTCCAACTAACTTGCCAGTAGCTGGGGATGCTATAAAACAAATACACACAAATTAGTACCTTCGTTGAACTCTCCATCAGTATCTTATGCGTAAAAAGATCCTTAAAAAGATAGTAATTTGGTTAGTTAAACATACGCTTTGTGGGTTGTGATCTCAGGGAATTAAGATTCAAGCTGAGATTGAGGAAGGTGGGCCGAGCTGCATTCCAAGTGAGTTATTTAAAAATAAATTGTTAGTAATAGAATTATTGTCTGTCTGCTTTGTTTGCTAAATCTTTTAATTTTTTACACTTCATGTCATGTTTGTTTACGAGTATGTATACAAATATAATATATAAAACGAAGACCTCTAGAGATCTGGACAGTTCTACAAACTAGCTAGAAACTTTGTACAACATATTTTCTATTTTTTTTTTTTAACATTTTATTTGGGATATTAAATAAATTCTGTTTAAAGTTTAGATTAGGACTGCTAATCAGTCACTAAATGGTGGGTGATTTTTGGAACTCATACATTTTAGGTGCAACATTCGGTAGTTTTGCAATGAGAGTGGCTTGATATGATGATAGACGATGATGGAGGTAACTTTTTTGTAGGAACCCCTAAGCTTGAATGATGTGATGATTGCTATTCGCGCTAGAGCTAACTTTTAATACAAAATAATAACACTCAGGCTAATAACTCTAATTCTTTAAAAACAACATTTAAATGCATGATTATCAATAAACAAATAAACCACATGAAACAATATTTATAACTTAAAACATGTATTTTTTTTAAATGAAACTAAATAAAAGCAAAATATAAACGTGTTGTAAGCATTTTTTTATTGCAGGCACGTTGTTTCATTTAGAATACATTTTTTGAAAAATATGAGCTTGGTATTCTTTATCGTGTGAACACAGCTTTAAATTTGGCGATTGTGAATATTAAATAAAACAGAACTCATTCAAAAGTATCAGTCACAATGGCAGTTGTAATATATAGAAGTGACGTATTGTCTCGAGTCTCGTTGAAATGACAATAAACACAATACTGTTATACAATTTTGTAAACCAAATGATCTTAAATGTCGAATATTTATTCGATATCTTCTGATATCTTCCCTATAGATGGAAAAGTTTTCGATTGAGATCATATGAAAGGCTTAATAACTTTCCCCAATGAATCATACACTCAGATTCTTCATGAAAACTCATAACCACAACTTCACTACGAGGGCTTTCATGTATTTTTATAGACGTTTCAAACTGAACACAGCGACACTACCACTATCTTACGAGTTGATTGTACCAAAAGGTACCTATGTTTGTTTTTAAGTTTATTCCAAAGGGTCTATTATTCACGATCAATATTATTTGAAAAATTATTCATTCAATGAGTATCAACAATAAACACATGCAAGACGTTTAAAAACTCCTCGTAATCGCATAAACAGAAAAACACATATTATCAACACGTCGATAATACAGTTGATGTGTTTCCAGAGTGTGAAATTTGTACAGATACCCCATTGGATAGGAAAATTGAGCAGTTTCCGTATTCCGGTTTCTCAAAAAAATGGTCGATGTTTTCTTGTCGTGACGGATTATTTGCAAACAAGTCTATGAAAAGCAAACAACTTCCAACTTTGCCAGGTGAACGAGTTGAACGAGGTAAGGCAGTTCTCTTTAAGAGGTGGCATCAGCCACGTGACGTCAGAAACGCATCGTAATGTAGCATAACGTAAACTTTGTATATCAGATGTTGGCCATCTTTAACAAATTTTTCGAAGTTTGAAAGCCTTTGTATTATTATGGATGAATTAAGATGTCTGAAGTTTTCTAAGCATCTTCTTTATATATAATCTACAAAACTGCAAGACACTTAAGAGATATAATATGTATGACCCAACGTGATTGCAAAAGAAATGTCTTCGTTTAATTTCTAAATGCATATGAGAGATAAAGAACTTTGTTTCATGATGAATAAAGAACTTATTTGAATTTAATTTAAAGCATTGCTTGAATAAAAAAAAATATATATAAATAAAATTGAATTGAAAAAGCATTAAAATATTTGTTTAAAATCCTAAGCGTTCAAAAGCATTAATTTCCTCTTACACGAACACGAGCACGTTGACAATGATTAACGCCTCAAAGTTCTTCCTCCTCAGGAATTTTAAATCAAAAAATTCAAAATTAACACACTTTTTTTTTTGTTTAGTTAAGAAAAAATATAAGAGATATAGGAAAATGTTAAAGATACAAATTAAAAAATGCCAATTATCAATTTTCTAATGAAGATAGTGAAACAAACTTTAAAACTAAAATATAAAAATTAAAAAGAAAAATAGAAAACAAATACAAATTTAAGAAATTCTAATCAACACGAACTAACAATCAACGAACATTATTCGGATCACATAGCGGTAAAATGCACAATCTTATAGTTTTAAAACATTTTGTTTTTTGTATAGTTTTGGAGTATATTTTTGGACAGTTTTATTTTTTGAAATATTCACAAAGAAAGAAATTGTTTATGTTTTTGTACGAGAGTATAAATAGGTAAAAACAGCACTTTAGTGTTCTTGTGTAGTAAGTGTGTGGATTTTGTAAGTTTTTTTTTTATTATTTTCAAACAACACTTTGCATTTTTTTTTCTTAATTATCCTTTACCTGACAATATAGAGCCTGGACAGAGATATAGAAACAACAACGCGTGACAACGGTGCGTATTTTCGTAATTTTTTGTATTTTGTTTGTTTGTTTGTTTTAACAAAAACAAATAATAAAACAAAAAAACGAGAAAAGAATATTCACATATAAGAAAAATAGAAGTTTTATAATAATATAATAATTATAGTAAAAAGTACAACTAATTTATTTTCAAAAAATTTTTGTCTGAGGGGTTTCAAGTTGGAGGTGGGGGAACTATTCAAAAAATCACTGGCCGCCAAGTCAATCACTTGGAGAACAGTCATATTTATTATAAATATACGCAAGAACTTTGATCGTGTATTTTCTATATTTTTTTTTTTACTATTTTTATTTAAAAAATGCTAACAGAACAGAAGCAGAGATGGTTTATAAAAAAAACTTGTTAATTTTGCTTAGTAAAAAGAGATGAAATTTGGAACAGAGCGCTGAGAGCCATTAGTCAGTTAGTAAAGCTATAAGCACATACCATTATCATTTTTAAGAAAAATAATTAATTTAAACAAAAAAAATAGTTTTAATTGGAAAAACGAATTGAATTATGCGCTTCTGTGTTGCTAAGCATATAAAACACACTAAGAATTTTGTAAAGAGGTTCTCTAAATTTATAAAAAACTATGTAAATCAAAATGCACAGGGGCAGTGATTGAGATGCTCTGGAATCGTACAACTACACTCTTGGCTTGCTGTGCTTACTGTTTCGGAAGCACTGCTTGGGAAATTAAAAGTGCTAGTGCAAGGTTTTTGTAGATAATGTGAAGTTTTCTTTTTGTTTTAATGGATCATGTGTGTGCACATTGTGCTAGATGAATTTTGTTTTCTAAAAAGCAGTGTGTAAACACATTTAATTTAGTGTTTGTATTCTGGTGAATATTTTTAAATTATAACTTTAAAACTATTTAAAGAAACGGCAGGAAACTGATTCTCTAAATAAACCGTACACTTGCTGACTAAGTTACTAACAATCCACTCGTTTCACACTGGAGTAACTGGGTCAAATACATTGTTCTTACCTTACTAACTCACATTTAAAACAAATTGTCAAAACAAACCACACCTGTCGGAAGTTTTTCGGACTAAACTAAACTACATTACTAGTATTATTGACAATATTGATATGAATAGAGAGACAAATTCATTTTCGCTAATACCTCCATCTGAGCGCCACCTGCCGGGTCATATTGTTTGTATTAAAAAAATTGAAAATTTGAAAATTGACTTCTATGTCCGGAAGCTGTATTCGCATATCTGAGGAAGTTCAGGGTATTCACTCCTAATATCAACACAAAATTCGTACAATGAAACAGAATCAAATACATATTTTGACGAGGAAGAAATTTGCAGATCTATGAGAGGTTCGTTTTGCTGTATGCTTAGTGTCTGTGTTTTCATTACAAATGATGGATTTTGTACCCATTCGATGTCAGTATTTGTTTTTGGAAAATAATCTGACAAAGATCTTTGTAGACTTACCAAATTTACAGCTATCACATTGCCAATATCTGCTCTGAGCTCTAGCAAGTTTTCTTGCAACAATTCATGCTACATTGGAATACGTTCAAAATTGTTCTTTTGTACACAGGTAAGCCAGAAATCAATTTTTCTTTTCAAAGCTACCAGTTTGTGTCTCGCAAAAAATACTGCTATGGATTTTCCCTCCAAAGCTGTAGCAGTTTCGTTGATCTTTTCAATAAATGTCTTCAAGACAAGCTAATATTGTAATCTATTGCTGATCATGCAATACATGAAAAAGGTTTGCAGATGAAGACATATATTTTTGTCCAATTGGAAAACTTTCAACTCATCACGAAATTGAAATAACCTAAATAAAGCCTTTCCTCTGGAAAGCTATCGGATTTTAGTGTGAAGAAGAAGCAATTCGTACTGACTTCTCATATCTTTGCACACTTTCTTGATCAATCTTGATTTGAAAGGAGGACTTTTCACGAAATTTACAATCTTCACAGCTTCATCAAGAACTTTTTTCAAATCAGTTGGCATTATTACCACTACAAGTATTGCATAACGATGCAAAATACAATGACTGCTGTTACTTCTTGGAGCAATGTTTTTTTAATTGCTGACACGACCCTTTCTTCCTTTTTGTGTTTGCTGTTTTTTATTTCAAGAAAATTGCGGAACCTCTACAATTGTTCCGCGGAACCCCAGGGTTCAGGTAAATTTTGATTCAATTTGTTTTTATTTTTCACATTTTCCAAAAACATAGTTTTTTTAAGAGTCAATTCGAACGCAGTATAACAGTTATAACAGTTTCGGTAGTGTTAATGTTAGATGACTTTTCAATTAAAAAACTGTTGGTAAGGAAATCGAAACCCATCAATATAATTGCGAGGACGGTTCTAAATAGTAATAAATAAATACTTGGCATAGTAGCTCCAAGCGGTCCACAGGCCTGTGACTTACACTCTCAACCATTCCTGTATATGCTATTTTGCAGGAATGAAGATTTGTCACTTCCTCGAGGCAGTACCCAGGAAAAGAATTAAGGTGGGTGCACACACTAGTGTGAAATTGACGAATCTGGTGAATGAAGATCCACTGTATCAAAATCGAGCAGAAGCACTTTTGCTTATTCCATTTATTTTCAGTTTAAATACTGGTAATAGAAAGTATTATTAATTTGTAGGCGATAGTTTTTAAGCTATGAAATGTGAATATATTTTAAAACAAGGGACTGAATAAAACATCCCGGAAAATTTAATTAGAGTCAACATTAAAGGAAATTCAAACTTCCAGTTGTTTGAGGTTGTCAAGGACTTTGTCTATTTGGGTTCCACTATAACCTCTCAGAACAACATCAGTGAAGAGATCAGTCGAAGAATCACTCTTGCCAATCGCTGTTTCTTCGGGCTAAGAAGGCATCTTAGTAGTAAAGCCCTCTCTCAAAGGACCAATGAGACACTATACAAGACCCTTATCATCCCAGTCCTGCTGTATGGGGCAGAAGCGTGGGCACTGACACAATCGGATGAATACAGGCTGGGGTGCTTTGAGAGAAAGATTCTTTGGGTGATATTCGGGCCTGTATGTATCAATGGAGTATGGAGGAGAAGATTCAATGACGAACTGTACGGGCTATACAGCGACGTTGACCTGGTTAAGAAGCTGAAAATTCAGCGGCTTAGATGGCTGGGTCATGTGGAGCGTATGGACGAAAACGCTCCCACCCGACGAGTCTTCAATTCCAACCCGGAGGGCCGACGCAGTTCTGGAAGACCCCATCTAAGGTGGCGCGATCAAGTGGTAAACGACCTCAACCAACTTGGTGTGCGCAACTGGAGGCCACTGGCTAGGGACCGGCCTAGCTGGCGAGGATTGTTGGTTGAGGCCGTGGTCCACAATGGACTGTCTGCGCCACCTTAAGTAAGTAAGTTGTTTAAAAAAAAGTTTTGAGATACCATGTGTTGATAAAATCTAATCTGTTGTAATAATATTCCCATGCAGTTAATGTTATCAAACTATTCTGTCAATGCAAATTGTATTTCACTGATTCCAGTTTCAAGCAGATGGTGTTTCACTACGATGCTGAAGGTGTGGATCTCCCGCACTCGCCTATCATGTTTTTGGTTGAATTTGACTTCTTGTGAAGAAGTGACTAAATTCTTTAAGAAAAGACTTTGTCATCTCATAATGAACTGCATCTCCTCTTATCACACAGACCCTGCAGACAATTGTGTTCCCTGCAGATTTCTAAAAATCACTTAAAATCTAGCCACGCATGGAACCGTCCGTCGTCGTGTCAACAATTAATTTTTATTTATTTCAAGCAAATAGTCAGACATTAATAATAAACTTCTTCTTCCCAAAACTCCTCGTCCTCAGACTTAAAAAAAAATGATAATCCCTAAAGTGACTAGTAACACACAATAATTTAATTATTTATTCTACATTTTGAGTGTAATTGTACGATAAAGCTTTTCAAAACTATGAAAGTATAACACTTCTAAAATTACGCATTACGTTTCCGAGTTAGTGTAAAAACAAATTAGTGTTAACTTCTAATTGCATGTAATTGATCTTAATTAAGTTCGTGACTAAAAACCATTAAACTATCTATTATAATTTGGTTGAAAATATAAATCAATTTGCATTTTAATTATTAATGGCTAAGCTAACCACTATAAATATGATTGTGCTAACCATTAAAGCTAAAGGTTTATTTTGGTCTCTAGTATTGGGCTCTTTATAACTTTTTTTTTTAGTTTTTTTTTTTTAATAGCAAAATCAATAAATAAAAATAGATGATATAAATAAAAGCTTAAGAACATGCATTTCCATACCTATGCCGAAGGGTTTGCCAGGTGAATCATCATTGGAACCCTTTCCACCAAAACTATGTCGATTGCGAACACCAAAGTCTCGAGTTCCTTGTTGACCTAGAATACAATAATCAAGATGAGATATAGTATCACTGATGCGGACATGATAGAATAATTTCACATACCTGATTGGGATAAGAATTGCTTGGAGAAGTCTGTATTGTTAAGATCTACAAACGACTCTGAACGTCCCACATTGATCAAGGACTCCATCGAAACATCAAATCGCATAATCTGGATAAAAATATAGAGTAGGGATTAGAAAAATTGGGACAAAACATTGAACTGCAACTACGTTCCAAATCAATCATTGCAAAATTTTCTAGCAATTACAAAAACAATAAAGAATACATTCCACAAAGAGGCATCATCTGTATTGTATGATTTTTTTTTTTTTTTTTTGACATTTCGTGGAAGCTAAGCAACAAAAAATGATAAAACCAAAAGGACACAACACAACAACAACAAGTAGAAGTTCTTTACACAGATGTAGAGCTTTTTGTTTTATACTTACACCTCCAGTAGCTGCTGTGTCTTTCACGGCCTTTTGTGTTTTTGAAGAGTAGTTTTTTAAGGCCGAATAGAGGCGACAGAGTTTTCAAAATATTGTATGTTGTGAGGACAAGAAAACACACAGAGAGGCAACAACACAGGATTGTTTTTTTTTTTTTTTTTTTTTTTTTTGGTGTGTGTTTCAAAATACAGAAGTACATAAGTTAGTGTGGTGGTTGGTGGTGAAAGCAGTGAAGAAACAGAAAGTAACGAAAATTTGATTTTGTGAATAAAAATGGACAAGTAAGTAAGACACCGAGAGAGCTTTACTAGCTTTTTTTTTCTAAATTATGAGCAATTTTATTTTGTGTATAAGATATACTCTTGTGAAGCTTAGTGCTGGACAAGAGGAAGTCTTTTGTATGCATTACCTGCGAGAAGTTCGGCACACTGACTGTCTTCCTCATTGACAGTGGTTGTCCATGGGCTGTTTCGAGTTCCTTGACAGCTACATTTTGGCGTAAACGATCCAGTGTGAGGATGCTCTCAACAGCAGAGACACCCTTTGTGTATTTTTCTATAAGAAAAGAAAAAAAAAGGATATTTACACATTTCTTTCAAGTGATTTGTCTAATTCTTACCAATATAAGTCTCTCCATCGCTGGCTGAACAATCATCACCACTAGCAGCCAACTGTGCCAATGACTCCCTATCTTCCAGCTCCTCTGATGCCTTGGGAATGTTCGAAACAACTTCATAAGTAACACCAGTCAGAGCAATAGCATTCTCCAATCTAACAAGCCGGAATTTTTTCAGCCTATCGGTGATACTCTGTCTCTTGTAGATATTCAAACTAAGTCGCTTACGAAGAACCAAATCCATTGGAGCTGGATGCGATAATCGCACGGTAGTTCTCAAAATCAAATAGACTCGTTCATTTGCTTCGGTTACACGATTCAGTGCCTGACTGTCGTGCATTGATGAATCCCAACTAGCAATTGCACACACATCTTTATCCAAGTGTTGCAAAATTTGTAGGGTATAGAACTTGTGGCCATGTTCTTTGGATAGAATCGAATTCAAGCCGGCAATGGAGAATTCATCGTTTGTATTCTGTGCTGAAAGATCATCAGCGTTAAGATTAAGGAAGAGCACAGGTACGTGGGGCTCCATGCCAGCTGGAGGATCCCATGAAGCTGGTGCACCAGGAATACCAGATCCTGGTGCTGGTACAAGCACTGCGTTTCGCTCTTCTGTCAACGACACCCATTGATGAACCAAGCTCAGCTCGCGTTCACGTTCTTCCTCGCTCTTATCTTCTTTTTTGATAAGTTTCTGAATCTGCTGATCCAGATACTGCCGACGTCTTCCTAGAGCCTCACTCCATTTCTCTCGTAGAACGGTTAAGTCTTCCTCCTGATAGGAATCAAGGGGACGTTGTAGCCTGGATCTCACACTTACACTTCCAACAGCAATATTCACAATCGACTGGCAAATAATTGGCAGAGTGCCTGAGTTTTGGACAGGCTTAACACGAACATGTATCCGTCTCTGCTGGCCTTGTCGCAACTGGTATACTCCCCCGGTGAGAACCTCATTTCGATTAGTCACCTCCACCGGTGAGTACTCTCCATTGTCGTTGAGCTCATGGATCTCAACCCAAAGTTCGATCTTCCTAGATAGCTCTGCCCACCGGTCGACCAAGGAACGTGCCTTTGCTTGTTGTTGTTCCACTTCCCAGCCTTTGGACTTTGAAAATCCAGCACTGCGGTGTCCCCATACTTCTATGGACAAAGCTCCTTCTATGCAATGCTCCAGAAACTCCTCGTTGATAGAAACGGTAAAGTCCTTGGTGTGTTCAAAATTAAATGACTTATTCTGATCGGAAATGGGTAGCACCTCGTCATTGATAACCGGCACCACTGTCTCCTGATGTCCCCAAAAGGTGTATTGGCAAAATACAAAGTTGGAAAGAGACAATGGCAGCCCAGAAGCCTGCTTAATGGTCACTCGACAAGTTATCGAATTAGACATTGGATCATTGGGATCGTAATCATCGTCCCGGCTATCGCTGGAGCTATCAGAAGCCGATTCACACATTCGATCCTGCGGAAGCTGGCCGGCTATACGTGATATCTCCACTTGAAGTCGTCCAGCGACTTCTCCTTGTTGGCTTATAATCGGCGTATGATAATCCAGTTTGACATCATGGAAGAGCACCTCCAGAAATATATTTGCCACTCCAATAAGGTTGTGGTTCTCTTGTGATTCATAAAATGGATCCAATGGCTTCTGTGGTCCATCCTCCTAAAAAGAAAGGAGGTTTTTTGTAAAAACTTGCTTGCATGCTTACATTCAAGGATGAGATCTGATTTTCGCGCAAGTGATATAATTGATCGAAATTACCTCTTCGTTGTCCTCGTCATCACTTAAAGCCTCAATCATCGGCTAAAGTGGGATTAGCAGCGTGCAATTTAATTGTTTGTTTGGGGGGTTAATGATGAAAAGTGAGTTTTATTAGATTTTATGATTTTTTTTTAGTTTTTGAGAGATACAAAATGAAACAAGTAAAAAATGAACTTAGAAAGCTACAAGATAAAAAATTTTGTTCGTCGCTTCTTACCAATCCAGATAGCACGTGCTCCTTGTGCTCTTGGTACATCTCGCGCATGTCAATGAGCTTGTTTTCCAATTTTTCCATTGTCCATATCTGGCTGCCTGAGTTGACACGCTTCACTAGAATCGCTGGCTCGCTTACGAAGGCTCCACGCTAAGAAAAATATAAAAAAATTATTTTTTTTCGATTTTTGAGGAATTAGATGCTTCTTACCCTTCGATTTGGAGACAAGTTGGCCGGTGGAATTTGGAGGGTAACACTGAATTTGGTCTTCTTTTCCATTTCTTCGGCTAAGAAATTGGCTTCTTGGACTAGGGCGTTTGCACGCATGATATCAGTTTTTAACTGGCCTAGGGAACGTTTGAACATTTCATCGCGTTCCTAAAAAATTGAAAAAAAAAAAAAAAATCATCAAAAACTAATTTTTTAATAATCAAAAATAATGTTAGGTGTTCACACCGAATCGCTTGAAGCTAGAATTTGTAGGTCTGCAGAGCCCTATGACACGACGATATAAAACGTGTGCTTTGTGTTTTCCCTCGACTTCCGGTTGGGTTTTCATTTTTTAAAGAAGATAAAACGCATCCAAGACTGTCTCTTACTAGCACTCAGGATGGTTTTGAAGTGAAGACCCAACTCCTAACTTTCGGAAAATTGAATCAAGGATTGAGGTTAAGGAAATCCCGACTCCGGGCAAGCCTCAAACTTTATAATCTACAAAGCAGACTACTGTTTCCAGTCTAGAGCTTTGTCCTGACCAATTCCGTAGATGATGTCTTCTTCACGCAATATTGGCGTGAAGATCTCAGCACAGTTAACGAAGACTAAACTGTGATCTGTGGTAATTTCGAGACAATAAGGTAAGGTCCTTTAAATAAGAGAAGAGACGCAATGGAAACCTCAAGACCTTGATCACAGCCGCATTTTTTAGACACCGAGTTGGTGAGGGTAAGGACCCAACCAAAAAAGTTTCCCCAAGATTGTCTACTAGAAGTAAGATCCGACGCCAATGCACCGGACACCGTTAGCAATTGAGGAGCTATCGGATACCGTATTCAGAAAGGCTGTGTTTAGTTTAGGTCAAAAAAGAGTGATGATTTGAAAACCGCATCACCTCAATAGGATCTCATTGTCCATTCTTCATTGGGCTTCCCAGCTAAGGAATATAAAAATAAGCAAAAGTTGAGAAAGGGAAAATCAGAGGACTGTTAGGTATGTGTTTTTGGGACCCCTTGAACCATTCTGAGTTCTGAATTGTACAAAGGATATTCTTTAGTGGTTTCTCGGTACACCGCTCAACTCGTTGAAGAAGTATTGGCCGAGGGCTGCCTTCCTGTATACAAGTCCGGCCACATATTCCTCGATACTCAACAAGTGCCGATCATGGACCAGGAAAAGGTAACTGAGTTGGTCTCAAAGAAGTCTTAACGCCTTGAGGCAGTCCACTATACTTTTATCTTTGTGACTTTTGAGAAGATTGCTTTCATGGCCACCTATAATCTGTTCAACATAGATCGGCAGAACAGGGAAGATAGGGATGCTTGTCTCTCATTCCCACTCTTTTGTTTTCCGTAAGTGCTTTTCATACAAAAGCTCTTGAATTGTATGTAGGGTGTCCTTTTTTCAGATTGCACAAAAAAAGTACAAGAAAAAGTTATTGAGGCAAAACTGGAGCAATGCCGAAAAATTTGCAGTTCCCCCTCGAGGTAAAAATTTTAGCAAAATATTAATTAACTATTCCTGAACAAAATCACCAAGTTTCATTAACTTCTGATCTTTTTCCACCTAAACCAACTTTTACCGACCTGTCGACTGGACTATTAAAAGAAATGTTTAAGACTCCACGACAACACTCATTAAAAGCTCCTCAACAGAAACCCAAGGAACAAAAGCTGAACGAATTACCAAAAGCACACCGGTAACTCTGAAATCACATCAATTTAATAGGGGTTGATTTTTGAATAGCAGCAGCCACAGCCAATCAGGACAGGAATCAGTGCACACTCAGATCTCACATGTGCTCTGAATGGGACGTGTAGGATCCACGTCAGATGCAATTGGAAATTCATTGGCGGGTAAACAATTTGTATGGGGGGTTTCCTTCAATTTAGTGTGGTGCAAAAATATGGCACGCTACTGATTTTAAAAAAGCTCCTCCATAAGTCGTCTACTGCCGGTTTATGTTAGTTAGAGTGTAGCCATCTATAAAAATTATAATGTTAAAATCCTTTGCATCTTTAGATTGTAAAAAAAACTGCGAAAACCTCAAAAAAGATCCCTGACCACATTGTCCGCCCCGATTTTCTGCCAATCATTCCCTTGTTTGTTCAAAAAGAGGAAAGAGGAAGTGTCACCAGGTTTTCCTCCTTATCACTTCGCTGGAGTTACAATAACCAAATCTGTGAATACACCCACGTCCCACAGCATTCAAAAACAATATATTTTTTCACTTACATGTGCCCATTTTTCAACTCTCATCTGTGAAGTTGGAGTGTTGGGTGTGATCTTTCCCAGTCTCAATGGATCGTATGGAGCATACGGTGGATATGGTGTACTTGGCGATAAAATATTCCTTAATTGCTGAAACTGGCGTTCATATTCCTGTTTCAAGAAACAAAAAAACAAAAATATTTTTAGCTAAAGGTTAAAAATTTCAAAGTAAAACAAATCCATCTAACCTGTCTCTGTTTCTCTAAAGCCACTTGCTTATCTTCCTCGTGCTGTCTTTCAAGCATTGCTATAGCCGTCTGTATAGGATCGTTGCTTAGTTCGTTTTGCATGATTTCATCACGCGCAAAATTATAGTCAATAAATTGGGCGGGTGTTTGTGGTTCGGAACTGAGATTGGTATTGGTGGCACTTTTTGGACAATTCACACGAAAGAAATGATGATTTCCCCATAAAATACGATCACCATGATGCAATGGTGTTTTCTCTACGGCCGGTGATCCATTTACAAAACATCTTGCACCTTGTATGGGTTCCATGAAAAGTCCTCCATCTTCGATAATAATCACACTATGTTCGGGTTGGATACCGAGACCAGATAATTGTATGTCTGGCTGTTGGCCAGAAATGCTATGGCCACCTACCAACGTACGCTCCTGAAATTAAATAAGGTTTAGCTAAAGTTAAGGTCTAAGATACCACTTACTAACCTTTAGGTAATAAACTAGTAATTCATTTAGGGACGGATCTGCATTCAAATTGACTAAATAGTATTTATTCTTCTCCACCTTGATGCCACTGGCCTGTACACTAATGCCCATTTTTTCCAGTGCTTGTTGGCGTTCATTTTGTATTCGTTCGGTCTTCACTAGCTTCTCTTCCCAAGTCTGAGAAATTTGCTTCATCAAATTTTCACTTTCGGCTAGTTTGTCGTGGATATCCACCCGCTGAATGTCACCCACGGGGGAGCCCTGGCAAAGGAAGGATTAAAACCGAGTTCGGATGATAACCGAAGCTTCAACTTACCGTGGCATGTTTCAGCATATTGCGTAAAGTCTCCACTTCGTGTCGGAGTTCTCGAATGATTCGTGCATTTGGATCTTCATTAACAACAGCATGATTGACGATTCTCTTGGCTCGATCGGCATATCTCAACGTTGAGAGTGTCTCTTCGAAATTATCTGCAGCAGGTGAGATTGTGGCCACCATGACAGTTTTGGAGTTGCCACCAAGATTGTCTTTCAATAGCCACGTCAAAACTGAATCACGATATGGAACGAATTTATCGTTCCGATTATTTTTACCACTCGACTGGTCGGCCAACTTTGAAATGACAAGTCCAAGTGTTGTGAGTGATCTAAAATAAAAAAAAGGCCATTCCATTAATTTGGGTCTCTGGAAAATTTCCGAGAATCTTCTATCACTCACTTGTTAATATTTGATCCCTCTTTGAGACGATCCCCAACAGCGCCAGTTTTGACTGCCCGCTCGCTTCCAGCTAAATCGACTAGAGACATGCGAGAGACTTTCTCCCCGCTCACACCAGAGCCATGATCTGTCAGGATTTGTGTTAGTACCACCGAAAAGACGGCATGAGATCGAGATGATTCGGCGTTCATGTTTGTCGCCGCTACTGTTCGGGATTTGTTACCTTCTGTCATCAAATTATCGACGTCCTGAAAGGAAAACAAAGTCGATTTTAAGTCTCTGCAAATGGAAAACAGTCCCAAAAACTAACCTTATATGAAGTAACAGCCAACTGTGATAGGCCATCCACATAAGGACCCAAGACATTGTGTTCACGGACTTTCAAAGACTGTTTATTTGGTTTTGGATCCAGAAGATCATGAACTTTTTCATTGTAGATCTCCATATAGGATACTTCAACTTTATACAGAAGTTCCGATGATGTTTTGGTGCTGATCGATCCGAATAGCTCATCACAAAGGCGTGGAATAATACCCTTGGACTCTTGGGTTCCCATCATTGTGTATGATTTTCCAGAACCTTTCGGACACAAGAAATAAGTTGGGTGAATTGTTTTTAGGAGGACGTGTTTTATTTGAAAATGTTACCAGTTTGTCCGTAGGCGAAAATGCAGGCATTATAACCTTGGAATGCATTGTCAAGGATATCTCGTCCAACCGAAGCAAACACATCTTCTTGTGATGCAAAATTTGTGTCTTCTGGATCAATCGAGAAAAAACAGTGATCGAAAGCAAATGTTTTTGGTTGTTTTCTGAAAATACAAAAAAAAAAAATAATTTTAAAACAACAAAGTTAAGAGAGGGAAAGTTATTAAAATGGAGAAGGTTCCTCAGGCGCTTAGGTTCAAAAGATATTTTTGTTTTGAATGGAGGCTCCAGAGAAACTTGTTTAAAATGCAATAACCCTGCACAAACACTTGGTACAAGCAAATGGGTACGAAAATCTAAAACGCGAAGCTGGGATTAGCAGCAACGCGACGGAAGCTGGGATGAGCAGATTATAACACCGTTCATAAAAGGACAATATTAAAATAAAGTAGCTTAGTAAGACTAAAACTGGTCTATCAGGTAAATGCTGACGAACTAAGATCAACAAGGAACTACTGTGACACAATTTGGATCTAGGATTATTACCTTCCTTTTTAACCGATTTAAACTTCTGGGCGAAGCGTAATTGACTTTTACTGTGTGAAGTAAACAGTTATCTGCTATCACCGGGAATCAAGCTTTCAGAAAGATTTCTTCCAATCAGTTAGGTTACTTTAGCTTTTGCAGAAACTTTTTCATGGTATTGATTGCAACTTTTCTATCTGAGAAGATTTCGGACAGCAGTAGTTGTAGAATATGTGAAGAGGTTCCAAAAGCGAGAGCTCCGTTTATGCAGAACAAGCTGGTGTTTGAACACACCCAACATTTCATATGTCAAAAACATAGTTCCGAGGTGGTGTTTTTAAACCCTAGGAGAATCATTGTGGCGTTAAGTCCTTAAGATCCGGTTGCTACAAAACATATCTACCGATGAACTGTGGCTTAGGACTAGACAAACAAAACTGCTCAATACAAATAGTATGGGATGGATCAAAGTCTTAAGCTCAAACATATCGCACCTCCAGTGTAATAACGACGTAAATGCAATTTTCTGAAATATTGAGGAATCACGTTTAAAGTTTGCTTGCTTATTCAAAATGCAAAAATGCCTTAAAGGCCTACAGGATCGACTACAAGAGTCTGACTAATCAGTCGATTTTACCACATATAAAACTTGACATTTGGGAAATTATGGCGTTTTTAATTAAATTTAAGAAAAAACTGCAATTGTGTCGTTATTACACCGGAGGTGCGATATACTGGAATGCCCAATAGAATGCTCCGTATTCAAATTTGTCTTTTTTACTAATTATTTCTTTTCTGACACTTTAACAACACCGACTCTCAATTTTCCTGTAAAATTGACTGTGTATAATAAACTTTTTATGACACTCGAAAAGGCCCATATGTTCTTTAAATGTGAACACACCCTAAGGAAATCAGGTACATGCATTTCCATGATACAACTAAACCATATAGCGACTTCCCGTTTTCACTTTTGTTTTGTTCTGCGCATCTACGTCACGGACACATATCGCCTTCTGCGCTCTACGTGGCTCTACGTTACGGACAGACATGGAGTTTGACGTCAAACGGGAAGGCGCTATCTGGTTTAGTTGTATGTATCATGATGCATTTCTGTTTTTGTATTTTTTGTTATTTAAAAATAAAGTAAGCGTTTTTTTCTGGAAGAATATTTGTATAAAAAACTTCTGTTTCTAATATCCGTGTTCTTTTTACAAGAAACTTTATTCATTATATCCGTGGTTTCGATATAAGAAACACACGCTTATAAGAAACAAAAATTGTGGCATTTTTGAGTTTCTTTTAAGCGTCATTTACTGTACAGAGAATCGCTCTTTAGCAGCACAACACGAATGTAGATTGCTTAACCTATTTTTGTTAAGAAACTGTGCAAGAGTTGTCCTTTTTTGTCTATAGCTGAGGTTGCTTCAGCAGTTCCAGGGTCAGCCGAATAAAAGACGTAGTAAAACTCCAGTTAAGAAAAATAACACTTTATTTATTACCATTAATTCAATAGGTTAAGGTTACAAACAGAAGTTAAGTATTTATTACAAATATAAGTTATATAATTCAAATAACGTACATAGATTCGGTATAGCAAATATACGTTATATAATCCAAATAATACTTTACAGTAATTCTTTAATCTTAAATCTTAATTTATATTTATATTCACGGAACCAATGTCCAGCTGTTACACGGAACCAATGTCCGGCTAGTTACACGGAACCAATGTCCGGTTAGTTAAACGGAACCAATGACCGGTTAGTTACACGGAACCAATGTCCGGTTAGTTACACGGAACCAATGCCCGGTTAGTTACACGGAACCAATGTCCGGTTAGTTACACGGAACCAATGCCCGGTTAGTTACACGGAACCAATGCCCGGTTAGTTACACGGAACCAATGTCCGGTTAGTTACACGCACAAATGTACGGCTAAAAGCAAGGTATTTAATCGGTAGGAATTTAGGAATATAGGAACGGTAAAGGAAAACGAACAGGAGGAATATTCTGCTGAACTCGTGAAAGCACAGCTTCAAAATATTAGGAATCTCTCGGTACACTGCGTGCCCCTGGTTTTCCGGTAGTGGAGAAAAGTCTTTGGCTCTAAAAAGTATTCCTATATATCACAATCACCATCGAGATTTTCCTCGAATTTCAATGTGCTAAATCACTTTCCTTTATGGAATATATCCACAATGACTGAGTGTGAATTATAAACACAAAATACAAATTCACATGTAAAACGCTACTGGTTTGCGAATACATAGTGACCTCAGAGACTATATTAAGCTGTAGTGTGGTAGCCACTACAGGGGTGCGGGTTGGGGAATGCCTTCGTCACTGTGGCTATGAAAGACTGTGTTTATAATAAATGATAGCGGTGGGAAAAGAAAAAGGTTTTTGTGTTTATGAACGACTATGTTCATATTAAATGATAGCGGTGGAGGGAAAAGAAAAAGGTGATTTCGTCACAACTGATAAAAACTGAATCGACGGAACGCCGCATATGAACAAAAAACAAAATGAATTCACTAAAGCCTAAATCTCAGGACTGATTTTTAAAATGTCCTGACATTTTCGATACAAAATAATATGTATACAAGACAATTCCTTTCATATTTGTGTTCATCTTTCATGGTCACCTTTATGTCAACAAGGTTGTCCTTCGATAAAAAGGACTACAAAGCTGCATGTATCCAAGCAGATACTTTAATAACCAAAATAATCCTCCTTTTTTGCTGTGTTTTGTGTTGTGCTTTAGACATCAATTTATATAGAGTTCGCCTCCTTGCATTTATCTTCAAAGGATTATCATAGTGTACCTACATTTATTGGGCATAGGCCCGGCCCACTTAAGCCTGTTTTTTTTTTACTCTAGTGTCATTGATGCATTGCCAGTTTCTTTTTAGATACAATTTTGTTGATGCAGTCTAAAATAATATTTTGACATTGAAAGTATTTTTTCTGTTTCGGTTCAGCAATCCTTTTGTATCAAAGTTTTTTTTTTTTGTTAAGTATAGCAGAGAAGAAAACACCCCCCCCCCCCCCCCCCAAAGCAAAAACTATACCAATTGGGAGGAATGACAAATATCTTCTGTGGTTCCTTGCTGTCTCGACATTATCATCCTTATGTCACGTTTTTTCTGTTGGCCCAACTTTACCGAGGGATACTCCTCTTATAATCAAGAAATAAAAAAAAAAAAAATAAGAACACGAAGAAAAAGAAAGCCTTTTAATGACTCCATTCCGGATAGAAGACGATTAAAGACACACAAAAAAAAATACTCAAATGAAAGTGGGTGCACTATTCGAAAGCCTTTTTTGCATGACTTAGGTAATGTATATTCAAGCTGTTTTATACGGAAAGATAAAGCCTCGCACCATGCCCACCACCTACACAGAGCATCTTGAAATTCTTTTAAGGTAATCAAAGCGCTGCGCTGTGTGCCTCCTGTCTATAGTCTTCTATACGAACAAGTATCTCTATCTTTATAAAGCTGGAAAAAGCATCAAACCGAACCGAACCAAACCACATGCTGGATACACTCTTCAAAATACCGTAAAAAGTTCTATATATAGAATTTACGGTCTACACTTCACGTCATCGTCATGGGTATTTATAGCATCACATCACTTTTATTCGAGAACTGGCTACAAAAAAAAAAAAAAGAAAAAAATCCATCTCTGTCTATGGAAATGGTTTACACGTTTGGTTCATTTGCATTTGGCACGCAACCTGTTTTCTATCTTTTATCTTCCATCAAAGTCGAATAAAATATGTAAAGAGTTTGAATTTACGGATGGATTGTCGTATATCTGGTGACAGATATACACGAATTGAGAGTATTCGTTTCCGTTGCCTCTGAAAATGTGAACGTGAAGCTTCCTTCCGTTCTCGTTATCGTTCTCCACTTTGTCTTGGCTTGGCATAATTTCAGATTCAGATTCAGATTCATTTCAGTCCAGAGTAGTTTGCTTGTCTTTCACAAATCGATTTTGCGGTCAAGTTGAGAGCTCAGGTGAATTGAACACATTTAAGCAATTTATTCGTTATATACTATGAACGTTAACGGGACCATATAATAGAAACTGACAGTGACAGTTCTTTTGATGGAACTGTCATCTTCTTTTTTTAGAGGAACTTGCTCGATTGTGTAAGCTTGTATAAGGACTACGTTCTCATTTCAAATAATTGGTTCTATTTCCTTTATGTCGTCGAAGCCGTAGAAAGGGAATGATGTTACTCGTTTTATTTCTTTGTTACATCACATGGAAGGAATAAGGTCAGGATTTAATTTTATTCTTTTTTTTTCTTATGAGGTACAAGTATTGTCATTTTATATTGAGCAAGGATTGCGGATGTACACGTTCCCTATTTTTTTGGGGGAAATGGACAATATGAACGTGACATGAAAAGGGCAATTGTGATGTGCTTGTGGAAGTTGTCTTTTAGTTGTAATATAAAAATAAGTTGTTATACTCTTGCTCCATTTATTTTGGTATCCACTCTGTAGTCAGTTGACAAAAAGGGGTCGTTCCACGGGTTCGGGATTTAATATCAATAAACTTACTCTGTCGATGAATGGACTAAAGTGCTATAGTTTCAGAGTGGACAAACATAAGAATGGGAATAATTGAAGAAGGAAGCATAATTCATATATGTACCTTCCAACTTGTTTAACATAAAATGTCAGTTTCGGCATAATTTGGCAGTGTGTGTGTAGTTTTGACAACACATTTTACTGGTTTCTACATTTGTGTCTTGTGTATGGTCAGGTCATGGCTTAAGGCCGGTGCCTCTAGGTTGATGCTTAAGAAATCGAACAGCTCCAAACCATACTTAAGAGGCATTTGGTTTTATTTGGATTTCTGTCAGGTGTTTTGACATGAGTATAGTGCAAATTACTTATGAATTATAAGTCTTGTTTTTTGGGCTTCTATGTCCAAAATTTTTGTACTGAAGTGTTTAGATCTGAGTGTGATCGCAGTTGGCAGAACGCGACAATTTGCCAAGACGGAATTGAATTCCACTAAAACTGCAGCACACGATTGAACGCGATATTCAATATAAAATCAATTAAAAATTGAAAGTGAGCCATCTAGTGGTTTCTTTTTAAATCATAGACTATTTTGACACTGACAGCTGTTTCTTGCTCGAAATATTGACAGAAAGCCAGTATCATACCTCCGTGGAACGAATTAAGTCGCTTAACGCTGGAACAACTTTGGTAAATACTGAAAACTTATTTCCAAAGTGATTGCTGTATAGCCCAAACGGTGTGTTTTTTGAAAAGAAGTTTTGGCCGAAATGAAGCACCGCGTCTGCTGTACGCAAGTTTGTGCAAAAAGTTCGTGAGGCTAGTACATATATGCTAGTGGACAACACTCGTGGTCCCCGTCGCCGCACGGTGCGTACAGAGGTTAAATAATGGCGCGCATAGCCTCACAGATCATGCCACAATCGATCTTTTGCGCGTCAAATATGTCAATTAGCCTCCTCGGAGCTGTGATTTGACCCCTTGGTGAATTGTTCGTGAAGGACCGATGTAATGCCAACAATCCGGAAACGATTCAAGTTCTTAAAGTTAACTTCATCTAAGAAATACGTATAAACTACAGCCCGAAACCTTAAAAAAGTTCTTGGAAATTTGGAGTGACATAATGCTCTTCTGTGAAGCCAGCCGAGGCAGCCTGTTGAACTACGTTGTGTTCCATTATTATAAATGGGAATGTTTGCTCTTATTTATAAAGCCATATACATAGAACAAAACTAATTTCGTTCATTTTATTGCATTTTAAAAAAGAAACGTGTATTTGGTCTACCCTGCCGACACTAACAACAGAAATGCTCGCGAATGGACACAACCTGTACCTAGATTTAAAGAACACAATTGTCAAATTTGCGACTGGTAGAAAGCACTTCTTCGTATTTGCGAAAAAGAACGAAATCCTACGAAACCATGGTAGCTTGGGCACCTTTTTCAACAACATATTTTGCTTGTTCAAAATTTAGTTAATTAATTTAATGATAAATGCGCTATTTCTAAATATTGTGGGCAACTTTTGTTATAGAAAGCGCATAGTATTATAATTAGGCAGTAATTTCAGTCGCAAACGCTTCTTGCTAGGGACCGCTGTTATCTTCGCAGTGTATTACTTTATTATCTATTAAAGTTTGATGCACCAGAGCGCAGTACAGTAGAAAGTAAGTACTATAAATTCGATACACAATCGTCGCACATAACTTTGTAATAGTAATAGTAGGCATATTTACGATCCGGTGTGACTCTAGTACATTTCATTGCAAAAGAATAAACTCTGAATATTTATTCGAACGATATGACAGATATCTCACTTTTAGAATAAAAACTGACAAATGGGTATGCGTTCCTCGTTTGTGATCTGGATATTTAAAAATGAATGCGTTCAGTAGTTTGTTTGTCAGTTTGAACTTTCTTTTTGGAATATCAATGCCTTACATAATTTATTGCTTTTAAGCCTTTAATAGGTGTGATTAGACGTGAAAGTCAAAGTTCAGGTTCCAAAACCTCAATGAAAAAGAATATTGTGTTGCGTAGGCAAACATAAAAAGGTCATTTTTACTAAACTTATTCAAAAAGGATATTGCGTACAATAAGAACTGCGTCCCTGAAGACATAGAAACATGATAATTGTCCTGGGGGCATTTATTACCCAAACATACTATTCCACTTAACATAGAGTGCTTCTATATAAATTTATAACGCATTCCATCATTATAAAGAAAGCGTGTTTCAACACAAACAACGCACTTGTCCACGTCCTTTCCCATTCCATTCAGCTCTCAATGCTAATTTGGAAATAATAAATTGAACAAACATTTACAAAATAAAAGAAAAACAAGAAAAAATGATGAATTAACTACAAAAAAAAAACGCCGCTCCGCTTCCGCTCCCTTTTTTCCCAACACCCAACCAAACCAGGTCGTAATTTGTTTACGTTTCCAATTCAATTATAATATTTTTGTTTTTATATAATTTCTATAATGTTGCGTGCAAAAATGAAATTTGATCAAATGTTTCCAAACAGCCGACACGACGTTGACACAGACACCTACTAACTACCTACACTACCTACACTACCTACTACATTACCAACATACTCCGCACTGTCAAAAATGACGTAATAGAATTTCGGGGTACACAATCTCATATATAGGGGTCGTTATTTTTTAATATTTATTTCGGGAAACACGATACCCCCGTAGTGTCGTAGTGTCGTTGATCGTGGGGGTCGGCGGTGGTTGGTTATAAGTTAACGAATTTCTTTTTATTTCATTATGATTAAATCGCCACCAGTGCTATATATTTAAGTGCTGATAAAGTCAATAAAGGGAAACCAGGCTGCCTCTGGTTATGCGATTAATATCTCCTAAATAGCTTGGTAATTTGATGTTAAGAGAGGACTGATGAGCCAACCGTGGTTTGGTCGGGTCGGGTCGGGCATAAGTACCTAACGTTAGTTTTGCCTTCTACTTGAAAAATGAAAATGTGCGAGGTAAATTTATTTTCAATTTCGTACTTTTCGTTGATTAACCTTGAAAGTTGGGAAAAATGTTTCTGTGGTTCATTGTCTAGCCGAATAAACGATGACGTTGATAGACGCCTCGCACTAATTAACTTTTGTTAATCTTCTCAGCTCTTACTTTCGGATTATTGCCGGCTTTGCAATTAATTTACAAGGCACATTCATTAATTAAGACTGTGAACAATTAACTGGAGTTTTGCAAAGAAACTAGTGAGATGGAATATCAAAATCTCGAAATAACTAAAAGTTATAGGGTATGGAGGAATTCGTAATCTTTTGTTAATTCCAATTTGGGTTTTAGTTTATTTACTGCCTAGATCTTGAGAGATTGGGTTTGATTTCGATATAATTTTCATTCAAACGCAATTAGATTGCCATTGTAAAATGTACGAAAGTGGCGCCCAACAATATCTTAGTCACAGTATCGTATTTTTGGGGCTAACTTAATCGAAAATATTGCTAATTTAATTTTTTTTGGAACAGGGTATTATGTATGATGATTATATTAAACTACGAGTTAAAAAAAAAAGAAAACCTAATCCGAATGGTCGTTTATCCATAGTTTTTATTTCTTTAAACAGAAAAATGTGAGTTCTGTCAAATTCTATTCAAGAGAATGAAACGGCGATTTCATCTTTGTGTTCACATCTTTAGCTTTGATACAAAAACCAAAACCAAGTTAAAAAAAAAGTTATTGTGTCAAATGAGCACGTTACCCCTTGTGAAAGGAAGTGAATGGAACTATCTGTCAAAACAAAACTGATTTGTCTAATTTTGACAAATCAGTCTTAATACGCAGAAATACTAGGTATGCTGTTGTGAAATATCCAAAACGCCATCTTGGTAGTGGATCGGCACAGACATCATTTAAAAAGTTAGCATTCCTTAGTCAGCTGTCAAACCGAAACTACAACATCTTTAAAACTTGACGAAGCATATCAATAGGGCAGTCCACGAATTTTGAGGGAAAACCTTGATGGCGGCAAGCAAATTTCCTTCAAAATAGGTTCCAAATGTTTAAAGAAATCATACAAAAAAAAGTTAATATATTCATATGAACAGAAAAAACATTTTAATTGCGAAAATTGTGAAAATTTAATATACTTACATATACCTATTTTGTTGTCCGATTATTCAATGTTCCCTCAAAATGTTAACCCAAAAATTAGAAAGGGATAGCTTCGTGGACTGCCCTATCTACTTTTATAGGCAAAATACTTTAAATGTTGTACTCGTTCAGTTACGCTTCTTTTCTTTCAACAGAAAGTACTATAATGTCTGTCCCATCAATTTGTTCAGAAGAAATACCAATTGTATTTTTGCCAGTGCCTTTCCTGCTCTAAACGATAAAAGGAAAATGACCACTCTGGAACTTGAAAAAGTTAACATTTCCGAATGGTTCCTTGAGCACTCACGTTTAAACAAAGGCTTGAATTGATGAAAATGAATTCAAATAGCCAGGAAGACTAGTTCCGTGTACTTTTCACAAACATACCACCCCACCGAATTGATTACAGAAAAATTTTGACGTTCACTAATGAATAACTTGAAATTTTGTTTATGACCCAAAAGCAATGCTGACAATTCTGAGTACGACTGTGTCCCTCTGGTTTTGAGAGTATTTTCAATCAGAGAACCGGAAATAATTTCAACGAGACTCGAGCCACCATATTCTGTTATGGTTGCGAAAGTTTGTTTATTAGCTATTGAATGAGTTCTGTTTGGTGGTGCCCTAGTTTAAAGCTGTGTTCACACTTTTTGTTTGGGTAAAAAAGTACACAATCATCAAAAAAAAAAAATTATCTTATTGATTTTAAAACCTAAATATCTTGCTAGTCACATTTTCCACAAATACTTACTTACGTACCTACACTTATTCATTATTTTTATCTCCCATTACTGTAAGCTGTCATGTTTGACAAAGTAGGTGAAAGCTGGAAAAAAAACTATGTACATATATCTAAGCTACCCTTCTTCTCAAGCAATAAATTGATACAAAAACCTCATATAAAACTATTCTCAAATTCTGGTCCTTTCGTAAAGTATTCGAAAAAGCAAAGAAAACCCTATAAAATATAACGTAATTTTATTTATAGCCTCTGAAACGACTTAAACTAACAACTTCTTGAGAAAAAATCTCCCCCTAAGGGAGGAAAAATGGCCGATAAAAAGGTCATCCCATTTACACTTCCTCATAAATCATTGATATAAATTCTTATAAAATTGTATCTCATGGCCGCATGTTATTTCACTTGCATAAAAGATTTGACTCGATTCGAATCAAGTAAGATGCCATCTGTCTTAAATATGGATGCCTCGGTTGGGTATGTAAAAATTTTTTTTATGATCCAATAAATTCTAAATCCGTAAAAAAAAAATAAACAAATAATATTTCAAGTAATTTATTTGATCATTCCTTAAGCTAAGCAAATGTTTGTATTTAATGCGGAATCAATGAATACGACGAAGCATTTTATACGTCAAATGTGATGATGTGTCAACAATATGAACGAGTGTAATGTGATGAATCATGAGTCAATTGATAAGCTGTTTAATATTTTTTTTTTTGTGGGTTCAAGATAATGTTTAAGAGGCTTAAGATTTTTGGTTCAATAAACTGACAAATTAACAAGTTAAGCGATGAATTTTTGTTTTGAAAGTGATTGAGAGTATATTGACGTTTGGTAAACAATATTTTGTTGACATCTTCAGTAATGTTTATACACACTACACATGGCTCCAAGTTTATTGGAGCTCTTCAAGCTGCCCTTACGTCCAAGTACCAAAGTATATGCATATATTATTATCTTCTCATTATTTTTCACACTCAAGTATGAATTAATTATCAACTGATAACAAAAATATATTTCATAGAACCGCAAGCTTTTTCGCAATATACATATAGCTATGTACTATGACTTATGTATTGGCGTACTGCGCCAATAATGGGGTGGGTTTTCATTTATATACGTATACGTAGATGTTCTTACAGTTCCGTGCAAACAATTTTGAAAAAAAAACATTTTATTTTTTTCTTAGTTTTGTAAATTCTGAATTTAAGACTTCAAACTCAATGAAACGAAAAAACGACACATTTAAAAGAAATAGACGAATATGTACATTAATACGATTATGCCTGCGAGAGAACGAGACAGAAGATTTTATGTTTAGACAGTTTGCCTATTGTATTCGTCTCATGCCGAGTGCAGTGGTTCGTTGTATCTCTTTATTTATTAGAAAGGTTTAACTCCTACCGAGTGCGTACTGCGAACAAGTTGTGTTGTTGTTGTAAATTTCGCAGCGTGTTCAAATAATCCGAAAATTTCGGACTACGTATTCGTGATTCCGAATTACTAATTCATTCATACACTGAAAGATCATCAACATTTAACGTCCTTAGTATCATTGGTCAAAATCAAAAAATCCATTTCGATAAAATTTGCTACCTGAGCACAATGAGAAAATCGCTGAAGCTTAGAAAGTAGCTGAAGTACAAAATGCCAAATAAGTAGCTCACTATACAATGGTGTAGCACCATGATACAACTACTAAACTACTACTAATGGTATGGCATTGCGCATGATACAATGAAAAACTGCGAACTTCATTGTGTGTTTGTGACGTGGAGCGGACAACGAACATGTACGACGTGTAGAGCGTAGAACGAAACAAAAATTAAAACGGCAAGGCGAAAACGAAAAAGCGTAAACTTCATGTGTGTAGATGCGCAGAATGAAAAAATGAGAATTGGAAGGCGCTATCTTGTTTAGTTGTATCATGGTGTAGCACTGAACTTAAATAAAAATCGTGATTTCCATTTCGTGTGCAGCTGCAACTTCACATTGTAGCCGTACAATACGAATTACGTATATTGAACTTTGACAGTACTACGTACTGATGCTGCAGCTACAACCTGGTGCTCAGGCAGTTAACCACAACTCAAAATGTATGCGATTTAAACTGATGGAAACATTTTGAAATATGTACTGTGTTAAACAAATCTCGCACAGCACTGTAAACTATTCGTAATCATGTGCACATGCCTTTAAGCAAACAAAACAACTGTACTCGGGCTTTATGATGGCGAAGGGGCTTTCATAACGAAATCTCAAGATAACAGAAAAGTTTAATTTCAACCTTCTCCCCTCAGCCCCTCTCTCTGACAGCCACCAATGCCCACGGCACTTTAAACTGATAGGTGGTAGCTATTATGTGGTATTTTATATTGCGATGGTTCTGTTGGTTGGGTTTTTATGTTTACACTCTGATTAAATTCCTTTGATTAAAAATCTACTTGGCAGCATTGAAGGTGTATTGTGTAGATATCTACATACAACTACACAATTATGCCACATAAATTCATACACATGTACAGTACATTATACATATCTCAAGGCATTATAAGAGAAATTAAAAACAGAAAACTCCTACACACTATAATAATACGAGTACCTACACAAAACAGTGCTGTGTTTATCATCACCCTCCATAAAAAGGGGGTGGATATTTTGACACTAACTGTGGCAAAAAGTGTATTTTGTATTGTGTTGAGTTGCGACTTGTGAGTCTTTTCGTATTAGGCGTTCATCTGTAAGGAGATTTCCGTGACACATGTGGATTTTAAAGTGAAGAAATGTGGAAAGAATAAAAAAAAAAGAAAACCTTTAACGTCAATTTTTGAAATGTTTTGAATACCTATTCTCCCGGGGAGGGAAGCCATCTGAGATGGTTTTGTTTTTCAACTTCCAAGTTTTCCAAGAGAGGATTTAGGTATAGTGTATCTTATTTTTAAGTCAATTTATGTTGCCATTTTGAGTTTTTAATTAGTTTTGATGGAATTTTTGAGATTGGATTTATTTTAAGTGTTTCATCAAAGCAATTATGTCTTTAATTTGCCAAGAAAATATTCAAAGTGAAGAAAGGTTTCAAATGGTTTCCTGCTGAAACAATATTTTGAAGATTTTCCTAGGAAAGCATCAGTCAATCTCGATTAAAAAGGGGATATGGTTTCTTCTTTGGTTATAAATAGAATGTGTAGCAGATTGCCTTAGTTACTTTTAATTATTCACAAGTATTCACGGTAGTGGGGGGGGGGGGGTGCTTGCATTTTGAATGGACGAAGACATCAATCGATACGAGTGTACTCTAAGCTTTGATTTGAAAGAAGAAATCGATACAATCGAGATCAAGAAGCAGGTATGAGCAGGTAGGAAATGAGGGTTGCTTCTTCAATGATTTTGTAGGCAGCAGTTTTCATGGCCATCTTAACTCATATTATAAAAGCAATTTGGTTTCTTTTTTCATCATGATCATCTTGAAATTTCGTACAGAAAAGGACATAGGGTACCTTTAAAATACTTTTTCCGAGGGATAGAAAAATGTGTTATACGTAGTCGTCCGGCATATCAACTCAGCTTCTTGTTCGTTCTTTTTGCGATTAATTCCAAACAATATTGAAAGTAATATTCAAAATAAATTTGAAACACATATTCGTGTTTTTGAGTGAAGGTATAGCGGTTTCGGAGACGGCCAGCCATGCGAAAAACCCAACTAGCGTAAGGAATCACGGTTTTGATATGAAACCTAAAGATGGTGGCTCAAAAGTCATAATAATGGCGGCAAATGTCAATTTTACTTTGACATTTGAAAAGTCAACCGGAGCAAAATGCACATCAACAAGACATGAATAACTTTACTGGTATAAATGCCGCCATGTTTCAATTAGAGCATCTTGCGCTAGAGTGACAGCTTTGGCACTACCGTGCGTAAAGTATTTTGTGATAAGCCTTAAAAAATTTGGAGCTATATTATTTGAACGGTTCTTTCTCAAAAAGTCGTTCACCTCAAGGAAAAGGAATCCCTTTTAACAAAAAAAAAAAAAAAACGATATTCAGAGCATTTGGCGTATGGATTATCGTTTATTGGGAAACATTTGAAGTTTAATAAAAAAAAAAAAAAAACAATACAAAGTTCTTTCAATGTGCGAAAAGTTAATGTACATTGGATTTGAATCTACGACAGGCATCAATCACTAACTTTAGACCTTGAGTTTTTCGCCTAGAGTCTTCTACATACTGTTTTCATTGTTGGACAGTGTAACGCCTGAAAGAGTATATTGACATTAGCGGAGATTTGGATGTCCAACAATATTAAAAGCAAAGCTTCATAGAATAAGAAATACAAAATTCTGTGACTGAGGAAGCCTTTACATCAGATTCATGTAGTGCTGTATTTATGTCATGTGTTAAGGAACGATTCTGAAAACCGCTTTAAAAAAAAAAAAAAAAAAAAAACTCGATTAAAAGTTGTAAAGATAAGAACGAAAAATAACTTGGTTGAATAAAACTTGACACAAATTCAGATATGTTTTTCATTCCTGTCGTAATCTTATCGGAAAGCAAATGCCTGTCTCTGCACCAGGCATAGTTTATTCCGACACCTGATCTGACGATTATACAACTTAAAACTACACATATGTCCACATGTGAACATAAATGTTTTTTTTTTTTTTTAGATAATTCAAACAAATAATAATTTTTTATTTACAGAAGATTGCACTTTATTGAATTAACTTCATTTATTTATTTTGCGTTACCAGACTTTTACATAACCTAAAGAAAATATTTAATTTCGTAAATACGGGATAGGGAAAAACGCTAAAGTAATGTCATAATATGTTCATTTGACATAATTTTTTGCAAATGGCGTCAGATGTCATTGCGTTTTGACATTTATGTTGTGGAAAGGTGGCAAAGTAGTTGACACTATGGAGATTATCAGTCATCAGAGATCAATCAATTAATGTTGAACTACGAGTATATCTTACTTAAGAAAAACAGCCAAAGTGTTGTGGGCATACCTGCAGAATTCCTCAAAGCAGAACACGATTTGACAGACTGTATTTTGTTGCCACACTTTAAAGTTGTTTGGAAAACGAAATTTTAACCTGGAAATAAAAAAAGGAAGTTCAAGCCGAAAAAAAGGTGATCTAAGGAACTGTAATAACTGGCGTGGTATAGCCATTTTGCCCGTATTGCCGAAGTTAATGGCAACAATCATTCTCGGGTGGATAAAGTCCAAAATCGACTCGCTTGACGCTGGATTCGTACAAAAACGTAAGGTTTTACAAGCAAAGCCATTTGGAATATATACTGATGCCATTCCAGTTTAGTCGCAAAAGGCACTGAACCCGCCCGCTGTATCAAAAAAAATTTTGAAGCTGGATTAGCTCGGGGAAGACCTATTCCCTTTGTATTGTGAAAAAGTGTTTTAATCGCTGCCGGCTCACCGTCAAGGAAGGTTTACATTATTGACCTGATATAAGAAGGCGATCTCGTATCCAAGTAATAAAAGGCAACTTACCGTTTACAACAAAATGACAGCCAATCCACACAACGACGTTACTTATGGCCCACTTTGAGACCATAGTTATGTATATTATCAATTCCAATTCTTATTGCAATTTTCCAAGCTTACACTTGATCTAAAATTGTATTTTTTAGGCAAGATTTATATTTTCAAAACGAAGCTAAATACATCCTTTTTCCATTCCTATACAAATGTAAATACGACGATTTTTTATATTTCCGTTATTACTATCCTCCAAGCCATGGATAAAAAAAAAAAGAATTCTGAGAAATTACTTTTCCTACCTTTCATTTCAATTTAAATCTTGAGGAAGAGAAGTGCCCAAGTGATTTACGTGTGGATGGATAGGTTTCAATCTTTTCAAATGTAAAAGAAGACATAATAAAGTATCTATATCTATGCCGAAGCATAAAGCTTATTGGCTCAGTGATTTCATACTGAGAAGGTAGACGTACTTTAGTTTCGTTCTCAGACAACATTTTCAATCTTATATTATTTACGTCTGTCTGTTTTCTAGCTTAACAATTCCACAAGGAGGATAATAAGTAACATTCAATTTCATTTTAAATTCCATCCATATACTCGTATAGATACAATAATAACACACTGACTTGTCTTTGCTGCCGGTGCAACGTTCTGAACGGTGTGAAGCAAAACAGATGTTACACTTGAATATTTGAGTGCAGGGTGTTTCAAAAACGAAACAAGAACGGAAATACAAATCTTTTTGCAAATTATCTTGAATTCAATAAAATTGACTGAAGCGCCCCCTTTCAACGAAATCTGTCGACACCAACCATTCACTGAAAACTGACGTTACAAAATATATTCATTTTTATTTTAGTTAGTCAGCCAGTCAACATGTTTTTGTTTCAAAAGTCATAATAAGCTTTGTTTAGGACTATTTGGTGGCGCTAACGTCGTTGCACAGGCGTCAAAATTGTATCATAATTTGTCAGCTCTTATAGTTTTAGCAATCCTTTTATCCACAAAATTTAGTCAAAACCATCAGAGTATAAGAAAATACGTATACGCCACAATAAACTTTTCCCAGCACAATTAAATAAACTCTACGCCTGCCTGTTTGGCTTGCCGAGTTTGATCTAGGAAGAACCTGTTTGTTTCGGATCATACCCACTTGCTTCTGAAACACCCGGTACATTTATTTTAACTCATCCCATAATAGCATCTGTTCTGCTTCACATTAAGAACACCATCATGGTGGGCAATGGCTTAATGGTTTCAATTGCATTCAGCGCGCCAAAGTTCTTCATATTGCTGACTAAAAATTGCATTAAAAAAAAAGAAATGTCTTCCTCCTCTTGATTTGTTGTTTTTACCCCACTTTTATTTTTTTCCTTGTAAAAAGTGCAAAAGTGCCTGTCACTGGTTTAACTGCATTGTGTGAACATCTAACACAGCAACAATCCAATTAGACCCACGAGAACGAGAAAGTGTGTTCAAGTTCAATCGAATGCTGTTGACATGCACAATGACAAACGTCAAATTAAATTAAACAAATAAGTCGTGACCCTTAACTGAACGCGCAAATTTGTCCCGTCCTGTCATCGTCATATAGTTGTTGGTGCGATGTCTTTTTTTTGAGGGAGGGCAAGAGATTGCTTGTTTTTTTTTTATTATAAACTTAATTCTAATGGACTCTGTTGTCTGAAATTGTTGTAAATAAATATGTATACAAAGAAGAGAGACAACAAATAATAATGGCACAAAGTAAGAACATTAATTGCCAACAATCACGTTAGAGCAAATTTTTTTAATGGCTTGAAACAGATTTGGCGTTGTTCCCAAGAGGTTGTTGTTCATGTTCATAATTTTTTGAGTGTAAAAGTCATTTGGTTGACACACAGGAGAGGGCAGCACTGTACATGATACTCGGTTGGCTTTATTGACAATGACATTGGCCAAACGACAATAACGGTGCGGTGTGGCGACGATAATAATGTTCAAACTCAACTGTGATACTATGCTACTATACACTCAAAACAAGCATAACAAATGGATGAATAAAGGGGGTGAAGGGAGAGGGTTGGGGTCAGGAGGAAGGTGAACGAGAATTTCAAGTTAGTAATACGGGTTGAAGGTGCTAAATATTATTCATTTAGTTTTGTTGGTCATGCTTTCTGGCAAACCTAATCGATGATGTCATATCAGGTGCTTTTATTATGTTTTTTTTTTGTGTGTATATAGCTGGATAGCTCGTGGAAAACTTCACAAGTCATCAATATTGATTAGAAATAGCTTAATTAGTAATATTTTGAAAGTGATAACGACTATAAGGACGGAAATATCTACGCAAAACAAGTTAGGGTGAGGGTTCATTTTTTACTAAGAAAACTTTGGGTAGCTGTTTATCTATTTCGGTATCAAGAATTAGACCGTTTTTATTTGGAAAAAATGCGTCTTTACTTTTATAGTGACAAGAAATTGCATAATTTTGGAATAATTACTTTTAATGAATACTTCTGAGTCTTATACAAGGCTGTTATCTCGTACCGGGCTATTAAGTTTTTTTTAAAACCTTCATTATGTCGACCAAGGCAATTTTTGGAAACTTTATTAAGAGCACAATATTTATTATGTATATAGAATTGATGTATCTGAAATCGTCCAAGTAGAGCTTAAGATAATAGCTTGGCTTTTAATTCTTAACGACCGACGGACGGTGATCGAAAACACGAAAATTTTTTGCTTTTTGGAATCTTTAAGGCCCAACCATAATACACCAAAGACAAAAGTAAGCAAGTGTCAAAACCGAACGAAAAGTTTCCTTCCGATTTGTAAAGTACATCAGTTGCCTATAATAGCCTTTAAAAATAAGAAGAAAGAAAGAAGAAGAATACCCTTTAGAAAAAAAAAAAAGAATGTCAGATTTTCGTACGTAATGTACGACTCAAAGCGTACATTACGTACGAAAACGCAAGTGAACGAAACTTGCCGAAACTGAACAAAAAGTCATTTAGTGTTGGGTATACAAATCACATGTATTTCTACTGTTTCGTAAGTCAACGTACGTACCATTCTTCAATTATGGTTAGCCCTTTACTAGGTTTGGGGTAAGTTAGGTTTGCGGGCGGGTGGAAGGAAATCAGTTCCCCATAACCACACTCAGGTCTATGTGTTACCCATCTGAGTTTTGACTGATACACAAAATTTGACAACTACAGTTGAATATGGCGGATCGAGTCTCGTTTGGTTGACAAGTGAACTAGTTGATTTGATAGTCGATCCATCATAATACAAAGATAACGCCTTCCAATTCTCATTTTACAAGTTTGCACCCCAAACGCATAATTTTGACAGCTTTTAAAAACGTCATTTGACTGTTTATATTTTCGTTGCAATTACTATAAAACAAAACGACTCCAGAGTCACGACAAGGATTGAGAGGAATTTGATTCATTTCTTGCCACAAAACTAAAAATAGGCGATGAACAAAAGTAGCAAAATCAAGGAATTTTTGTCTCGCAAAATATTTGCTTCAATTAACATTTTTCTAAGCTTTGTTAAGATAAATTTTAAGGAGGTACCTAATTTTTTTTAATGTTAATTCTTTTTTATTGCTTTTTTCAAAGAATTGCTTACAAGTGTAGTCTCCTAGGTAGCGCTATCTGAAGAACGTGTCATTTGGATTTATTTAAAAAAAAAAAAAAAAAACAATTTCGATAGCGATGGTGACTTTGAATAATTTATGAAGAAATAACAAATGTTTGCAATTGCATTCATGGTCGAGCAATTTGTATCACCCCTAAACACATTCCATGCTTTGATTCAGTGAAATCGAAGTTCATAACCGTACACATGAGAACTGATTTCAACAGTCATTCTGCAAATTAAAGTGGTGTCGCATGAGATAGCTTAAAAGCTGTCACTAGCAAAAGTGTAAGTAGGCATGACTTTTAAATCAATTTGACGTTTGTAATGCGCCTGGGCTCTGGAAATGATTATGTTTTTAATTAAATAGGAACACAAATGTATATTATACATATACATATATGTAAATATGTACCTACATGTAATTCAATTTAAATAGTCAGATCAACAAATGTAACACATCCACTATCAAACCTTGTTTCTTTTTACGTCAAAATATAATGAATAACTTAAAAATTATTGTCTTTTTAACACATCTCTTTCGTTAAGTTTTAAATGGCGACAATGCAATTTACATAATAAAAAACGCTTAATTTCGTTTGAATATCAACACTGCATTTATTAATGTCATTATAAAAGTTGCAATCAAAAATGTCACTTACGAGCAAACTCTTAAAAGGAACAGAGTTTTTTTTTAGTTTGGATATGGAACAAGCGTAGAACAATAAATAAATGAAGGCAGCTGTGTTTCGCATACGTCAATTCTCAGTTTATGGTTATGGTCAATGGATTTCTCTTTACCCTACCAAATCTTACTTATTCACTGCTTTTGCTTTTATTTGCAATGACTCCATTATTCAATGTATAAATATTTCAATATGTAAAAATGTAAATGTTTTTTTCTTTATTATTCAGTGGCCGTTCAAGGAGTTGTCAATACACATATCATAAATTATTACAGTGCGTGCGTTTAGGAACATTTGACAGGAGATCCACATTCTTGTAGTACGGCAGAAAAATGAGTCTTTATACTAAACAAAACGCCCGAAATTTGGTTCAAAGGTAAGTTGGTGGGCATTCTTAGTGATGTGGTGTGTGATTGAATAACGTACTTAGATAACGTACCTCGATTCAAATGCTCCTCTTTCTATTATATTTTGAGGAAGTTTCCATTCCTCAAAATATTTGTTAATCTGATGGTTTGCATGCAACTGGAGCATTATTTAAAGAAACGTCCTTTCTAAGAACGGAAAATGCTAACCATACAGGAGTGTCATTGTCCAGTCTTAAACGAAGATGTAGTGGAATTTTTGTATGTTGAATACGAACAACCAAATATGTTCGCTACCTTTGGAACACTGTAGTATCAACTTGTCAACCAGCTGAGTCAAGTTGTATAAAATTTAAAGCATACATTTCGGCGAACCTTCTTTCGGGTACGCCAAGCAGAATCTTATACATTGACATCGCCCGTAACAACGATTTCATAATGCGGATATTGGAAAACAATTCTTTGGATCAGTGTTCCAATGAAACTTCAATATTGAATTAGTTTTTATTCTAAATGTGAAATCGATTTCAGCGTATCAAGGTTTCCATGTTTTAATACAGTTTCAACGTTTGCACAGTTCAATTGAATTTAACTGAACTTGATTGTGAATCCGACGTGCACTTAAAATATTCTTTGATATGCAAACAAAGTTTAACAAAACTTTGAATATTGGTTTCGCAAATAAGATATCCGAATCCAGATTTCAATTTGTTTTGACTGAATTTTGAATAAAATTTTATTAAAATACAGAATTGCAAGAAACTATCAAAACTTTTTCAACCAAACATGCATCCGATTAAAACTTAAAACACGCATGCATATTAAAAACAAGCTTGCATGTCATTTGCATGAAAACGCTTGCTTTTTGTCTGTTTTAATGTCTTGCTCCGAGGGTCGCTTTCAAAGAATACAAATCAGAAAAGAAAAACAGAAAATGATAGACAAATGCTTTATTTGCAAAACTAAGTCAGTCGCACGTGTAAAAAGAACAAAACAAAAGAACAAAAAAAAAAAAACATTAGAAAAAGAACAAAAAAGTCAAACAAAATTAAATTTAAATTGTGTGGAAACAATTGATTCAGTTATATAAACAAATATAATCCTCTCATTATGTTATGGATTTCCTGGATTAAAAAAAAAAACAAAGCAGAACAAAAAACTATGAATCCATAAGTTTAGTATTTAAAATTGTAAAACGTTTTTTGTGTTTTACATGAAAACGAAGCGTTAAGAACTCTTTAAAACAAAATCAATAATTTTCCTGAAATAAAAAGAGACACCCATTATCATGCATCAGAGGGTGATATCTAGATCTACCACCATGCGGTGGGGTTTTTCAACAGAACACCATATTTTTTTTTTTTGCTTTGCAGACTTAAAAGCGGCATTTACTGCAGTTGTATGTTTTCACTTTTAACGCAGTGACGAGTGTTGTGTCGGTCCTTTTTACAACACCAGCGCACAAGAATCTAGATATAAATAAGTTTGGTTTGTTCGATGCACGCAAAAATGCAGATACTTTCATCAGGGGTTGGAACTGGGTCAAATAAACCAATATGGTTGGAAAGGAATTTCCGTTTTGTTTACTTTTGTTTTAACACAACTGAATTTATTTTAATTTAAATTTTTAAAGCTTGGAATTTATACATATATTGAAACTTTCAAAGAGACACAACATTTAATTATTGTTGCTAATTTTATGACAAAATAAAAATTGAACTGAAAATTGAACAAAAACAATGGAATGCTCTCGGTTTGACGTTTCATTCATGCAACCATGTTGGAAATATTTGAGTTATTAATCGTTCAAGTTGAAACTGACATTTACGAAGCAGGTGTAGAACTGACATTGCTTATAGTTCACGTGTCAGTCAGAGTCCAAACAGTATTTATTTATTTTTTTGATTAATGATCTGGTTTAAGTAATGGACGGAACGCAATACGTTAGCGGGTTTTAGGTGCTGAAAAAATGTGGAAACAAATCTATCACAAATGTATTGAATTTCAAGATTAATTTCACTCAACAGCAATAGCAACATCTGGGCCTATACCGATAATTTGAAAGACGGAAAGGTTACTGAGCCTTTTTGACCACAAGGCCAACCGGACTTGCGACCTTTTACTTCACAATAAAATGAAGAAATATGCACGTCATGTGTATGTAAATGATCATTTTTATTCGTTTTTGCTTTTGTATTTACTTCCAGTTACATGCTTTTGAACTAAGAAAACTTTTAGACATTGATGATACAAAATTCATTTTTGTGACTTTCAGGGGGCGAACATGACGTTGTCAGATGATTTTAAGTATTGTTGTAGTTATTTCTAATAGGGTCCCGGCTCCTGGGTCAAGGCCTAAAGGACACCTTAGGAAGCACGAACTTTAGTTTATTCGAGGATTGGTTCAGAATTTTCTAAAATTGTTTCTACATTTCTCATTAAATGCACAACCTAACAATCTATCTACCTTACCTGCTATGCAACGCAGGATCAACGATGGTGTTGGTATAAAATTGATTTTGATTGGATTGCTTTTACATATTTTACTTTATGCAGAACCAAAAGAAATAATCTTTTAGAAATCTAGTACAATATTCTATTAAACCAACATTTTGATTTCAACCAATTTGTATAGAACTCATATGAATTTCATGGTGAAGTTTGAAGGTCATGCTGGTCAGGTTATAGATATAACAGCGTCACCTAGCATACAGTGATTGCGACAGAAATCACTGCTCAGTGATAATACTACCTATGTAATGTTTCTGTACAACAAAGATCATACGCAGAGCAGTTGCTGACGCAATGATTTTCATACGACAAAGAACAGCAGAAAAACAACTTTCTTTCAAAAATTAAGAATTTTTTTTTTTTATAAATTAACAAGGTAACTTTGATTAAGCTACCCCATGATGCCCTGGTCTCCCTTATAGCATCGAAAAAAAGTATATCATGATTTGGGTATACTGTATACAACACAAGCTCTATTGTCTTGAAGCCAAAAGTGATTGTTAAGTAAATAGAATATGTAAATAATTCACGACATATTAATGAGACACGACGACCTTTTAAAAGCAAAACAAAAAAATCTTTAAGTGTAAATACTGATAGCAAAAGTCTGAAAATAAAATGCCAACATTAATGTTGAATGTTTGGAATACCAACCAACATGAACTTTTAAGGGGAGGGGAGAATTGTGGTGTTGAGTGTTTTGCAGAAAATGTATATTACATTACATTAAAACATGATAATTGGGAACATTGCAAGCCTGAGCCCTACGAAATAAAAACCATTTCTTAAGTCAGAGTTTACAATCTCAAAAAATTGCTCTAATTTAACAGATTTGAAAAATGTTTTCCATTCAATTAAACTTACCGATCCATTTTTTCAAGCGATGCCGGATTGTGAAGCACCGTCTGCATTTTGTCCATTTCCACAATGCATTGTGTTCCCAATTCGATTTCTGAAATAAAAAAATTTAAATTAAATGAATTTTTATAATCACATATGAAATAAAAAAAACCCTATAGTAAATCTTTTTCTAACACGTAAATGGAGAAATTAGTCTCAGTATCAAAGACCGTTCAAAAATCTTTCTCACCAATCATCTGACTTTTTACTATAGATATTACCCACTTGTTTTTAAGATGGATACTGATTTTGATGGTAGTCAATCGGTGCTTGATATTTACCAAACTGATCCACGCTCTTGACCTATCAGTTTCCTGAGTGTATTCAAAAAAGTTTTCAAGTTTCAAGTAGTCTCCGAAAACGGTAAATTTGTTGGAATGATGGCAATACATCAAGACAATAACAGGTTTTAAAATATAGACCATCTTAAAATAACAGATATCTCTGGAATAAGTGTAAGTGAAGGTATCGACTTTCCCAATTTGGACCAACCATTCGAAAATATTTTCCAACGCAGACAGGGAAGAAAACGAATTGTCTAAAATCCATTTTAGCCGCTTGTTCGATTTTCATAATTTTTATTTTTAATCAGACTCCCAAAATTTTCAATGCGACCCGCGGAAATTCTTGCTATCTCGAAAGCAGCCAGAAGTCCCAAAAGGCCATTCATTTTTATTGAGGAAATAAAATTCAAATTTTGAAATTCTTCCGTGAAGAGATTAAAGTTCTTCCATATTGACGATCATATAAATTTTGTGAACCTATTAATAGGCAATAGCATACCTAAGTATTAAATGTAAAAATTCAGTCTATATCCAGTGGAGGTGTGTAGAACACAACAAAATGGGGCTCCCAATAAACAATAAACGAGCACAAGGGACACAAAGTTAAACTTCTGCGTGACATCAAGAAACTACAGCCAAAGTTATGGAAAACAGAACAAAAAAAATTATTGAGAAACACTGAAACGATCTTACAAGAAAAGAATACTATGAAGGGAAGACTTGAGAAATGAAGATACAAATCATCAGAATATTATCCAACTCGGTTAAGGAAGGAAGATAATAATGAAAAGTGGACAATTTTTTTTTTTTTAAACATCCGAGAGTTGTTCCAAAACTCAAAAATACGAGAAGCTTGGAAGAATGACCGAGGCAGAAAACGTTGTAACTTAATATTTATTCATTTTATAGAATAAAACCAATTTGCAGTCGTTCGTCATCTGTATAGAAATTAATCGAGCAGTTTTGAACTGGCTTTGGGAAGTCATTAACACACATTGAAAACAGCAACGGCCCAAGTATGGACCCTTGTGGGACTCCAGAATTGAAAACCTGGGCCCAATTTTAAATATCACTACAGTTTCACTTCTTCAAATTAGATACGAATGTATTAAATTCGCAGAGGAAGCGGAAAAACCAAAACTGCTTTTCGTTTTCGAGATTAGTAGGTACATACACCATGAGTAAATTTTTATTTTTGAGATTAGCATTTTGAAAAATCCAATCATGAGTTACTTAATAGTTTCAAAAGGATAGCAGATAAAGTTTGATATAGGAAAGTACAGGGTTATGTTTGGGCAAAAAATCCTAAAAGAAAACCTTGGATGTGCAAGTAGTGAATCAAGCAATAAAATCGCTATTTTTTATCTGTACGATATCCTCCCCTGGAAGTAATAAAATGCACTTTTGTATATGAGCAGCTGACTTTATTTTTCGGAGTCAAGTTACGAGCTAACTTATAAGTTTTTAACAACTATATAGTCCTTCAGTCTATGGCGGCTTCCTGAAGATTCCCTCGATTTTATGCTATACTGAAGTTGCTATTTTCAGTGGCATCCTGGTAAGATTAAATTGAAAAATGACTACCTATATATTATGCTGTGCAGCTTCTTTTGGCGATCTTCATGGGTTTTTACAACCGTTATCATTCGGGGAAATAACTTTGTAACTCGTGCGATTTTATTGCTTGGTTTACTACACATTTGGACATCTTCCCTTTGGCGGATTTAAAAAAAGTTATGTCACGATTGTTGTTTGAAAAATATGGGTAAAAGCAGACAAAATGTGGAGACTAATAGTTTTTAAAAAGACAGGATGAAAACCTATTGCTCTGAATTTAGCTCAGGCATTTGAGATCCAGTGCGACCAAAAAAGTTTTACGAACTGAACCAAAAACCACTGCTGGTACATTTCAAGCACAAAAACTTTAATAGAAACCCCAATTCTTAGCAAAACTTAAAATCAGTTTTTCTGTAAAAAAAAAAAAAAAAAAAAAATCTAAAAACCTCTCAAAAATACTTAAGAGCCATTATTTTAGTCAAGTTCACTGGACTATAATAATTGAATTGACACATTTAAACAGTTGCTTCCTCATCTTTTATTTTGTTATATTACTTCAAGACTAAAGACATCAAATCGGAACAGTATTCTTCTACTTGAAACTCCAAAAGACACACATAGACTTTCTTACAAGTACCTACTGGAATAAATTTGTTAAGATGACGCACTTGATAAAAAGTCATTCAATCCAAAGCAACAATTTTAGAAAGATAGAACTTAATATCATCTTTCAAGAACAAAAAAAAAAATATCTCATCTTCCTTATGCATGATTCTACTAACTTCTCCAGGCATGGTTACTAGTAACGAAACAAAAAAAAGAAATTTGTTAAGGTCAGGGCAATTCCCTATAGCTTCATAGCTCCGAGCTTATATACGAGTATAATGAAGCCTAATAGAAAAGAACAAAAGAAAAGTTATCGTTTGCAAAAACTTTTTGCCCTTTATTTGGCGCCGGTTTTTTTTCCAGCTAAGTCGGCTTCCTCATTTATATTCAAAGAAAATTAAACTTCCTCAAAAAAAAAAAAAAAAAAGATAAGTTCTTAGAAATCTTTTGCTTTGACAGTATGGAGAGAGTAAAAACATGGAAACTTCTGCCAACTAACAGCAGAAGCACGAAGTACTTCAAGTTCTAACTTATTCGAGCAAGAACATTGAAACTAACTTTTTTTTCCTCCAATCCCTATAAAGATACCTGCATAGTTTCAATCCTCCAATTCATTCGGGTCAACAAGCTTTTGACCTATTTTAAATTTTTTTTCTCTCGCTGTTGTTCAGCCGAAGAAGACGAACGAGGAATGGCGATGGCGAATGACGACAACGACGACGAATACTGCGGGCAATTTGAGAATTTTTAATTCCTCGTTTTATCCACCCGCACTATGCCATCCGAGATTCGAGAGAACGACGACGACGAGGAAGAGGACTATCCAATTCCGTAAATAATTTATACCAACCCCAAGCAAGGCCTACAACCCTACAGCCCCAACAGCCTACTTATGACAATTTTCCTATATTTTTTTCTTTGCTAGTTATATTCCCTGTCTGATTTATTAAATCAGCACAGAGCACAAAAAATATATAACTAACCCTTATAGTCAAGCCTTATCCTATAAAACTCTCGACTATTTTCTATATTTAAGTTTTATTTTTTCCTGTCTAAACGATGACAAGTAAAATTAATAGGAACAAAAAAAAAAAGTTTCCACACTCATAAGAGCATGACCAACAACCATATACCTCTATGAAAGCCACATTGTTAGCCAGTTCCAAAGGTACTCTAGCAAAAGGTGACGTAACCAGAGCCACGACACTAAACCCAGAGAAACACGACCAAGTTTTTTGAACTGGACATTCTTTTTTTTTTTTTTTTTGCTTTTCTTTTCTTTCTTTCTTGTGTTGTTAGGTACCTTCTTCAATTTCACTTTGTTTCCTCTTTCGATAGGAAATCAAAAAAAAAAAAAAAAAAATCCACACAAAAGAAAAGATGGACAGATGCAATGAAGCACTTTCAGACAATAGGATAGGATTCACTACTTGAACCGGAAGGATTTGTTTAGGAAAGGCAATGTTGTTGGTGGCGGTGGCGGCGGCAGCTTTTTGTATAGACGAAAAAACTCATTGATTTTAATTTTGATTAAAATAGAAAAGGATTACAATCTTTTTTCTTATTGTATTGAATAAAAAAATACGATGTAGAGGGCGCTTTATACAATTTAGCTTTAGAAATTGAATTAGGAGATGAGCTTGGTCAGCAGATTTTCGAATGCATTCTTCTTTTTGCAAGAAATAGGGAGTTTCCATTGTGAGTTCCTCTTTGAACGTCTCTTGCATGAATGCGTGACTTAAGGCTACCGATATTTTAAAAGCAGAATTTCATCACAATGGCGGTTTTTTTCTTTCAAGGATTAGGTTTTTATTCGATTCAAACGAATTGCGTGTCTGTCGAAAGATGGTGTTTTCGTCTAGGCTGAAAGCCTATAAACTTAAGTACGTACCTACTTATGTAGGTATATATGCATCACATAAAAAAAGAAACAAACAAAGAAGTTAAAGTTAAAACCAACCCGACTGTTCGTGAAGTGAGGTCGTAAAAAAGTGGATTTACAAGAATTTAATTATTTTAGTGCGTGTTCAATAACGTGTTTTTTTTCACCAGACTTTCGGGGAAAATTTTGGTGGTCGTTAGAAAAAGTTATACGATGTAAAAATAGTGGCCGCCAAGATTTGGACTTGTTTTATGCAAAATACTTTGAGCCAGTTAACTTCTGTCTTCTGGTTTTCTATCGTAACCTAGCAACAGTATGGGTTAGTAATTTTTCAAAATTTCTTTTTGGAAGTCAATTTTCCACTTTTAGAATATTTGAAAGTGATATAAGGTCCTTCATTTGTAACGGGTATATTTTGGTGGCCATTTTGTTTAGGTGACATCTGTCAAATCTGTTGTTCCAAATTACCATGACGGCGTGTTATACAATTGAACGTCCAAACGATAAAACTTAATATTTCCCCTCTAAACAAAGGATGACGATGACATGATGAGTAATATCCCGTGTCCGCTTATCTACGACAAAATGGTAGTACTATATGGATAGTAGATACTATGATTTGTCACACATATCTGTCAAGGAATACTTTGGAAATACAACGCGAAAAATATTGTATGAGTACGTAAGCTTTGTAAGATTGGTGTGATTTCAGCTGGAGAAGGTTTTAAGCTGAAACACTTAGACCTACGAAGGACCAAAAGCTTAGAACGAATTTAAGCTCCTTCGGTTAGGTTAGGTGCTAGGCATGTACAAATGCTAATTATTGTTTCCTCATCTTCTTCTTCCATACAGCTTTAGCTAAAGTCGTTGGCGAGCACGCAAAAACTCGCAGAGTTCCTGCCTGCAAGACAAAGTCTTGTAATGACACATTTGATGCCGCCAATATACTGGAGTTAAGGATGTTGAAGGCGTTCAGTACCTATGTTTCGATGAATTTTTGTTCTGACAGTACTGTCGCTTTCACGCGAATAGTTTAAACGCGTTGTTTAGTGTAGTATGTAGAACATTGCCTGTGGCAAATAATAAATAGTTCGACAGAACTTGACAGCATACCCTAGATTCACCCGTCTAATCATGCAAAAGCAGTTACCATGGTATTGGCAATATAATTAGCAGCACTGTATACAGAATCTTTATAGTACTCTCCTTGGCGGCTGTTGTACTTTTAAAAGGTTTCTCCTTTGTATTGGCTGTAATTTACGGCATATTTGCATCATGCATTACTGTTATCATTGTTTCTGAAAATATATTCTGTTTCGTTTTTTTTTTCATTTTAAAATTCCGTAACTTGGATAGCAAAAGTACTCAAACGCACATCAGGCGCCGCCGCCGCCGTTTTAAACTAATTTTAATTTTAAATGCGATATCCGTTAGCTATGCAATATCAGCCCGTTTTGTTATCTAGGAAATTAAAATGTATTTAAACTTAATAGGTAGTGGGCAATTAATATCAAGTGGTTTTAAAGTTTTTTTTTTTTACGAAGAAGTATTTAGCAATATGTTATTTTGCTATTGGTGCGAAAAATGTAAGTTTAACTTCCAATTTTCAAAAACGAGTATTTTGGTTAATAAAACCATAAAGCCATTTTTCCTTGAAGACCCAATTGGGAATACACTAATGGTTAATGGTGAATATTAAAACCTTCTGAGTTCTGCCAAACTTTTCCAATAGATAAGTATGAACCAGAACTGAAGCTACAGATACTCGTAGTTTTTCAGTATTTTGAAAAAAAAAAAGATTAAAGTTTACTTGAAAATCTGTCAATTTAACACTCAAAACAAGAGCCTATAAAAGAATGTGACAAAAAAAAACTGGAACCCATAAAATAACAAAATTTTAGTTGACTGAATTTTTGTAGCCCAAATAGCAGCTCCACCGTTTCTACTCTACGAACAAAGCCATTGTGTTAGATAAATCTGTCATTCCTATACTAACATTTGTGAACACACCCAAAGTTCATTCGATACTCGAAACAGATTTTGAGACTAATTATTTTTTCCAGACAAACCTGTAGCGCTACTGTGGGAAAAATTTGTATTGAAAATGCATATTGAACGAATTAGAAAATATGAAAAGTAAACTTAAACTTTATGACACATGTCTAACTTCACAAAAACATTTTGTTTCGCAACTGGAGTAAACAATTTGAAAACAACCCATTTAAAAAAATATGTAGAGATAAAAGTTTAAGTCCCACGACCCTTACTTCTTTTAAATACAGAAGAAAATTTCTTTTTCCTTTGTATTGTATTGTATACTCAACTCGTATATGCAAATAAAATATGCTAACTAAGAGCATTATTTTCCACCTAAGAAGCAATTCAAAGCCAATATAAAAAATAATGCTGAGCACTCTTGTTTGTTATAGGAACTTCTTCAACTTCTTCAGAAAATAACGATTATGTGTCTTTTATTCCGTCGTCGTTGGAGTTAGACTTCAATAAAGAAAGTTATAAAGCATCCAAGCGAAAACGGTTACGAGGTTCTTAAATGTTATAGTTCGTTTTCATCATCACACAATTCTGACACACGGCTACCTATACCCACACACACTCTATATGCAAAGCACGCTACTTTCATATCGATTAAGCTTCATCCGGCGCCCTTGGGCCTTGGGGATGAATAGAAGGAACTAAATTTTCCCATTCCTTGCTTAAAATATTAATAACCAAGGTGACTCCTCTCCTGCCCTTTCCTATCATACATAGTATAGTATAATTTATATCTCTGATTCACTATGCCACTCTTGGGTCTTGGCTCATGAAAATCGTCGTCACCATTTTATTTGAGCCCTTTACTTCAACGATTTCCTCGAAGGTGATTCAGGAAAGGTGTGATACTAACTCTTGCAAAACAACCAAGTTATTCACCTTTTTTTTTTTTTGTACTCCCTTGTCCGGATAGTATACACAACTTTGCTGAATCACAAAGTTTAATTCATTCAAAACACATTTCCACATAAATTATAAATTGTCCGTCCGACACTGTTTTGGAGTAAAAGTTTACGCTGCTGTTGCTGCTGGCCGAGTACATTTGTCCTTTAATTTTATGTGCAAATTGTCTTGTGTTTATATTTACACAGGGTGACCACGCAACGTTATAAAATATACCTACCAACAAAATTGAAATGAACAGGACACAAAAAAAAACTAAATGATTAACAACTCAAGGAGTTCAGAAAAAGAGATGGGGTGTCTCAGACCCCCCCCCCCATTTACCTAATTCATATGCAAATATTGTACACAATGACCCATGGGAGATTATTTTTTTGTATTTTGTTCTGTTTTTAGGTGGTCTTTCATTTCAATTTCTGGGTTGATGGTGGCAGTGGCATGTTGCTTTGTTTTTAGCACCTTTCTTTGTATTTCTTATAGAAACAAAAAGGACATAAATCTCTTACGCCTCAGTGTAAATTGTGTTTCGTGGCGTGTGATGATGATGGTAATTTTTTTTCATTCTTTCTTCATTTTTTTTTTTTATTTTTGGAAGGCTTTTCGAGAAAATTTTTCATTTTTCTTTTATAGCCCTCGCATTCAAGGCAACAGGCTGAACAACACGGACTCGGCATACTCTACAGTCTACACAGTACACATGTCATGCAAATGTTTGTGCAAGGAGCCAAGGTTCATATAGCACAAGGCAATCATTTTTTGAATAACGGTATGAGGTTAGTAACATACATTTACAGTGTTGTTTTTTTTGTATTTGGTAGGATGGTTAGGAAAATAATTGTGTTGCGCATAATTGATGCACACTTTTTGTTGGAAAACATCCTTGCCTGGTCTAATTTTGTGGTTTTATTTTCGTTTTTTTTTTGTTTGTTTGTATTATATTACTGCGTTTCGTTTGTTTTGTTGTTTAGTTTTATTGTTTGTCTTGCGGATCACATAAAATATATTGCCTTCTGGTGAGGATTTATATATATATAAAGAGGGGTGTGGAATTGTGTAGGTTTATTTTTAGAGCCACACAGAGGTTTGGGAAGAATTGGACAAAAGAGTGCACTTTATTGGATTATAATTGAAGTTGCTTGGATGACATGTTAAAAGGATGAAAGAAAGTTTGTAATTAAAATAAAAGTATTCAGACCAAGTAGGTAAGGCCTCGTCTATTTTATGACATAGATGTTATGATACATGATCCATTATAAATTATACAAACATTTTTACGTGACCACCAGCTGCGATGGATTAATAGTGTGGTCGTTCTAACAAAGCAAGGTATGTTTTCCAACTTATTTTTTCGTTCTTTTCTTTTTGGGTAGCTCCACCCAAGAAAATTTCAAATACTTAATGTAAGTTACAAGCTAAATTATTTTTTCAATATTCTTTTGGTTTCAGGCTTCGGAACCATGCTGTGAGTTTGGTTTGTTCCCGTAGGGAAATTTAATAACGTTTGTATTGCACAACTGAATTGCTTGGGAGGAGACGAGCAGACCTTTCCCAGTGTAACCTAGGGTCGGATAGTATTTTGCTTTAGGCAAAAGACACACACACAGACTAAGCACTTAGGTCAAGAAATATTTTACACAATTTATCAATTCAATTGTCTCTGTGGACAATCTGACAACAAGATGGATTTTTAGAAAAATAGCGTTGTAATGCATCATTGTATCTATATTGGTCATTGCTGATAAGTGTTGCAAATGGCAGCGAACGTCTACTTTAACATTTGTGAAGTAAACAGGTACAGTATAAACGTCAAGAAAGTCTTGAACCTCTAAAGAACGCCGAACAATTATTTGTTCGTGTTGACCACCAGGTGCGTTTTGAATTACATCCTCAAAACATCGGGTGACAAGTTGGAACAGTTAACCGCAACGCATTCTTTTTCGGAGGTTCAAATTGCGTTGGAGTCGGAAAAGAAAATATGTACTTTCATTAAAATTGTACTTAGCTGTCAAAAATTACACCAACAAATCTACTTAATCGCAATGCAACGCAATTCGCCGGTAAGCGTTAAAACAAATTCGGAGAAATATTCCGAACAGCTGATCGGAAGAATACCTCGAAGCAAAAATCGTCCGAATCGTATATAAATTCAGAGATTTTCCGTTCCGACGGATACCTTGATATAGCCGATTACCTATGATTTTGTTTTAATCCTCAAAATCTATTCATAAAGAAAGGACTTTATTACAGAATCGAAAATGGCGTCACGTCCAATGATTTTTTTAAAGACATAACAACCAAATCATGATCATGATTTTGCAAAGCCGATTTCTTTAAACATATTTTTTTTTTATAATCTTTTTTATTAATTCAACAGTTTAAAAAAAATGTATTTCAAAGCAGCCATCACTCGCGAAGAAGCCATACCATTGTATATATAAACTATAGTACTACCACGTGAGGTGCGCCATCTATCGACGAAAAACTAAGCTCTAGAATACCATGGGAAGCAACAACAACAATCAAAATGTTGCTTCCCATGGTATTCTAGAGCTTAGTTTTTCGTCGATAGATGGCGCACCTCAGGTGGGAATACTATAGTTTATAAATGCAATGGCCATACCTGCTTCCATTATCTTTTTCAAAAATTGAAATAGGATCTGCTTTAAAATCAATCCATTATCTGGCAGATTTTTTCTTCGTAGTTGCAAAAACCATTTGTACAGCTTAGTTTCCACCTCCCGAAGTTCAGATGCTCTAAATAACGGGTGATTTTTTAAGAGGTTTAGAACATTTAAAAAAAAAAAAACACAAAAAATTCGAAAAAATGAATGAAATATTTATTTGAATCGATAGTTTGAACCTTGCAATTTAATGTTTAAAGATAATTTCATGCAAATGTTGACCGCGGCTGCGTCTCAGGTAGCCCATCCGCTGAGTCCAATTTTGGCATGCTCTTTCACACATATCGGCCGGTATCTCACGAATGAATGCATGGATGTTGGCTTCCAGTGCGTCAATCGAAGCGGGCTTGTCCCTATAGACATTAGCCTTGACATACCCCCACAAAAAATAGTCTAATGGTGTTAAATCGCATGATCTAGGCGGCCAATTGACCGGCCCGAAACGTGAAATTAACTATTCACCAAACTCGCCTCGCAATTGCGCCATTGTTTCGCGTGCTGTGTGGCATGTGGCACCGTCTTGTTGAAACCACATATCATGCAAGTCAAGAACTTCCATTTCGGGTAAAAAAAAGTTTGTTATCATCGCTATGTAGCGTTCACCATTGACAGTAACGCTGCGATTCGCATCATCTTTGAAGAAATATGGCCCAATAATGCCGCCGGCCCATAAACCGCACCAAACAGTGGCTTTTTCGGGATTCATTGGTAGCTGTTGCAATGCTTCTGGCTGATCTTCACTCCAAATGCGGCAATTTTGCTTATTTACGTACCCATTCAACCAAAAATGAGCCTCATCGCTGAACACAATTTGAACAATTTGAACATTTCGAACCGAGCACGAATTTTGATAGTAAAATTCAATAATTTGCAAGCGTTGTTCATTTGTAAGACGATCCATGGTTAAATTGCAAACCAAACTGAAGCTGTTTGACAGTGACACAAGGTACTAAACACACGTCAGCTGTCAAAACCAGTGTTGCCAAAACCAAACCAGCTAAAAAATCACCCGTTATATGTCTTTTCATACACTTAAAACTTAATACACTTCGACGTTTTCACAACTACATTGTGATCATACCTTCGGTCTTACTCTCTGAACGATCTATTTTTTTATTCCGTCATTTCAAAAATCTGAAAGCGTTTTCGTTTATGTTTGCTAGTTTCGACTGCCTATCTCTCTTATTCTTCTTCCGTACTTCTTTAACTCTCAGTTTTTTTTTTCTCCAAAAGAAATTGTAGTAGTTTTAAAATAATTGGCGTTGTACGGTTTCATTACATTTCCAGCCTAATTCCATCGGGATCAAATTGGAACAAGAGGATTTCATAACTTCAATGTGAATGCGAAAAGAACTAACTTCGAATGAAATTTCGAAATTCGTAAAGAAATTTAATTTTGCTCTGTGAAAGCATAAAGCGGGGTTCACATGAGACAATGCAGAGGCCAAGACAATGTTCAATGTGAACAACTGTTTACAGGACAGGACAATTGTCATTCTATTTCTATTTCATTCTATTTCCGAGCTAGCCTGTCGAGCTATCTCCGAGGACAATATCAAGATGTCGACTGGCTGGCATTGTCTTGTCCAACATCGTTCAAGAAGCTCGGACAGGACAATTGAGTATTGTCCCATAGTCTTGTCTGCGTGTGAACGCTGCTTAATTCAAGAAAATAATACAAGACTATGCATATTTAGAATTGATGGTAATTAAATGCGTTGTTCAGAGAGTATTTCTAATTCTAACGCACAAAAGTGTAGAGCAAAATGTTGTAATGTCTTGTTCATAAACTCTTTTTAATCCCCCTTGAGGTTCAACCTTTATGCCATTCAGACAAATTCAATTCCTGGTAAAAGCAAACAACTTTGAATGTTCAGCATGTTCTGTATTGAATATGAAGTTTCTCAGAAATTCAATGACCTATTACATTTAATGGGGAAGGATGGAAAAAAAAATTAAATCGAAAAAGAGTACAGATGAGTTGCGTTTTCTCCTTCAGAAAAAAAGTATTTCTAGGGATTCAATACAACATTTTGTGTTTACCTGAACCAGAAGTCCAGTAATAGCAAACTAAGGATGGGTTTTTACACGAGCATTTATTGTAAGGCAAACTAGACTAACAACTTACAAGATATTTATATCTCCTCTTCTTCCCACTCTATCCCTACACAAAGTGTAGATGTAGACTTCTTTTATAAACCAGGAAACCAATTTTACAAATTCTGATTCCTTCATGAGAACTTGATATCGCCTAAACGCCTTGAGCTAGAAAAAAAAAACATATGCGTAGCATTCGCATATAAGTCCCTACACATGTGAAAGAACATCAATACAAACACTACGCAGCAATTTGCTGTAAACTAATTAAACTAATAGCGTTTAAGTGCTGACTGTGACAAGCTGACCTTTGGTTCATTACACAGCAATGAACAGCTTGAATGCGAGGGTATTTTTTAATTTTCTTTTTTTTTGTTCAAAGTTGATAAAAGTACTTACTTTTGCAATGGTTCACTATCGAACGCATGTTCTCCTTTTTTTTGTGTTTTATTGTTGGGGTGACATGACATGGCTTACGCGTCGATCGATGTGTAGGTATCTAAATGTAATTTGATCCTATCAATAAGCGGCTCAGACAAAATGGAAACAAAGCGGTTTTATTCAAGTGTTTTAAAGCACATGTCAAGAGTAAGTGCTGTCAAATCATAACCCTTTCGTTCGCACCTTATAAGGTAGTAAGTAAGATTTTGACGTTTTTGATGTTGCTGTCAGAATATGTCAGCTGGGAAACTGAAATTTGATTACAATTTATTGTAATCTATACTATAATTATGTTAAATCAAAAGCTGAACAATATTTGTTGCTCTTGAAGCTTATAAAAGAAGTTTCTGTAGGTATATTTAAGAAATTTATTACAAAAAAATTAAGATTATGTTTTATAACTTATTCCTTGGATTTTATCATGGTCTCGTTGTGGCCGATTCAAATTAAAATTTTCTTCTCAAAACACATTCATTTAAAAATGAACACAGTCAGCGATTGTTAAAATCAGCGCATCAACACAGAATAGGGTAAGTTTACACTAGCTAAGAGAATACTGTCTTGATTTTAATCTCGTTTTTAACACATACTTCGGACCAAAGGAGGAGAAAAATTTTATAATTTTCACATGAGATACAAAGAAATAAAAAAAAACCAAATGTGCAGTATTATCAGCGCTGTTATAATGAAATAATCTGCATTTTAAAATTGCACCCTTTGGATGGATAAAAAGAGTCATATTATAATAATAACACACTGCATGATGATGAACAATAATTATGCAAAGATTCTACGATATTATACCCGAGAGGATAGAAACATGGCAAAAAAAAATCTCATATTGCGACGAAGTGAAAAAATGGATTCCAAAATGAACTTTTTTTGTATTTTGTAATTCAATGCCAACAGATGTAACAAAATTAACTGAAATGTCATAAGAAAATGTGTGAGTTTGTTAATTTCGTACAATATTTACCATAGATGCAATTAAAGAATGACAAGTTGAAAATTGCAAAGTATGGGAAACAACAACATCAAACCCCTTTTTTTAAACAGTGCGGTGTAATTGTTTTTTTTTTTTTTTTGACATTAGCTTATTTTCCGATGAATTTGCAATTTCGCACTTCATTTTATGGTATGGCAATTTCATTCTAGACAAGTAGTACCTAGTGTGACTGTATTTAAACTTGACACCTGTCATAAAAAAAAAAACATTTAAGTCTGTCCTAATGGCCGAAACGTATTTAAATTGTATGCTTTATAATTAGGGCGAAACATTTGGAGGACATTTTTTAGAACTAAATTGAGCCATGAATGTCAAATTAATAAAATATGAGTGTTTGAACACTCAATTGCTTTCCCTTCAGCCTTGATCGGCCTTGAAAGGCTTTTCATGATGGCGAAAATGTTGTCAGACTATCGTATCAAATAAAAATGTCAATTCCACTTTTAAAAATATTGATAAGCAAACAGATACAACCAGACCTGGTTCGCTATACTCCTAAATAACGAGGAATATAGTTATTTTGATCTGAAATTTTCCCCATTTGGACAAATTGCATCTTCTGATAAGGGTTCAACTTTTGTGCCTATTTGTTAGTTTGATTACTCATGTTCATAAGTTTTCTTACAACTTACATAAGTAATAAATTTTACTGTAATACTACGTTTTCATAAGGGCAAAATAGGTGATTTCGTAGAAAATTTATAAATTTGATTACATTTTTTGATTTGGACGAAATTGAGATTGCAAATTATGTGGAAAAATCAAATGCAACTAAAATGAAAACAATTAAACAAATATTTTCTCAAATGTCAATTTGGAAACAAAATCCAAGGCAACGGCAGTAGTAAACAAAACAAGAAGAAAGAATGAAAAGGTTGAAAAAAAGAGAAAGAAGGAAGATAGCTTGATATCAAACCAAAAGCGCAAACCTAGATGAAAACACTTTTTTAGCAAATTTCTAAATTACCTTATTTCGTAGTAAAAGTCACTTACAGAGTTGCTTACCTAAGTAAAACTTAAGGTAGTTCCACATTATCCCACAGTGTAGTAGGACATGTCAAAAAAAAAGTGTGAAGAAATGTGTGATGGTTTTACATTCAATCCTAAACAAATATTTCAGATCTAAACACATGTAAAATCGTATGAGATCTGTGCTGTCATATTCTGTTTCCACACTATTATACATCTGTTTCATCACACATTTTTGACATGTCGTATTACACTGTGGGATAGTGTGGAACTACCTTTACATATACCTATAATCTTAGCCTTAATAAATGACATCTGGAAATTTTTTAGCCAAGAAAAAATACAGTAGAATCTCGAAAAGATGAACAGATATAAAACAGACCCCGTTCATCTTTTCGAATTGTTCATCTTTCCAAGCATCGAGCATTAGTTTAGGAAAAACATAAAGCTCTACATACAAATATTGCATCTATTTGTTAACAAATCATTTTATTTAAAAAAAAATTAAAACAACATAAATTCATACAAAAGTCGTTGATGAGAAGTAAAAACTTATTTAGATTTTTTTTTTTTTTAAACTGCTCTATAGTAGATTGTCACACGGGAAAAGCGTTCATCTTTCCGAATTGTTCATGTTTTAGAACCGTTCATGTTTTCGAGATTTTACTGTAGATGTTTTAGATGCAAATTTGCTTCCATAGTTGCTGAACGCTTTCATTTTTAATACAGTCCGAGCACAACCTAAGAACGCACTCATCATCGTCATCCATGATACAACTACTAGAGATAACGCCTTCCAATTTTCGTTTTTGATTTGTTCTGCGCATCTAGCTACGTCATAAGAACACCTGAAGTTTGCGCCTTGTCGTTTTCGAATTCCCGTTTTAATTTTTGCTTCGTTCTACAATCTATACGATCTACATGATTGTTCGTTGTGTGCTCTACGTCACGGACACGCAAGGGAGTTTGACGTTTTTTATTGTATCTTTAGTATTTCTATCATGATCGCCATCTTTCAGGATTGTTTTTGTTTTTAATATTTTTCTTTGAATTCTTAAACAGTGAAATCCAGTTTTTTATTTTAAAATTGTTGTTCTCAAACCCTGGCTCAAAATAGGACCCATTTTGGAAAGTCTTGGCAAGACAAAAATCTATTGGTGCGGCCATTGTTATTCTTATACATGCCACCATTTTGGAATAAATGAAAATACAACATTTATGAACACATCCACAAGCCACAAATATGACACTCATCAGTGTTGCCATGCTTTCATTTTAAATTTTAAATCCTAACATTTGTAGTTTTTTTTTAAATTTTTGGTGCCAAAACTGGCCCCAGGAACAGAGACATAGCAGCTCCTGGAAAACAAAATGAAACACAAATAAACACTACACGCTGCACGTACAGCTGCACAACGAAGACTGATTGGCACAGCTGACAGCTCATGGGACAGTTCGTCTCTATGTCAGGTATGACAAAGTAGTGGAGTCTGAAGAAATCTTGTGTTCGACTTAAGCAATTGAGAATCTGTAACGCTGAGTTTAACCAACTGCAACCGCACCTCTAAAAGTAGCAAAAACATAAATTGTGACTAAACTGAGGAAAAAAATGTAACCCAGTGACAGAAAGGACGAACCCAACTCGTTGTTTGTAGTTTGCGAAAAAGTGAGATCTTAGTATCTGACATGGAGCAGATTAACAATCATCTCACAAATGTATGATTAAGTCAAAAGGATGAATAATAGTGACCCAACCAGTGAAAGGTTTTATTTCAATCACTTAAATGGCTAAAATATTTTAAATCTGCTCATGGACATCAGAATGAAGCATGCGCTAAGACAACACATCGTGAAGGAGCCTTTTAAATGACATGCTCATTGTGCTCGATGGGCTGAAAAACCAACATCAAAGTAAGAATCGACAGATTCAGAGAGAGCAGAGATTTATTTGAGAACGAGCAAGGTTCTAGGTTCAATCCTGATTCCACTTTACCTAGTATGATTTGTCACTAGTCTAGTAAATCTTGCCATAAAGTCTTGCTCCTCCTAAAGACATAACCATAGTTGCCTGTAACCATAGTTTAATTGCATACCTATCTCGCTGGTGATGGTGACCAAGAAAAAGGTATAAACCATCGCTCGAGATTTAGTGAATTCAAATTCTGACCCATCATAAATTGAAACACAAAACTTTCCTTGAACTTTGGACTCAATTTCATAAAGTTCAAGTCAAGTTTCCCCCCAAAAAAACACCAAATTCTTTGTTGCTGCAGTTTCATTGCATAAGAAGGTAGGTAGGTAGGTTTTGGTATCAAACTTTCCTTCTTCGTCTTCCAATGAATTATTTATTTCCCCCATACTTCATATCAATTCCCCAAATGACCAATCCATTAAATCAGCTTTTGACATCGGTGTCAAACAAGAGAAGATGATGAACAAACCGAACCGACTAACTACAAAGCCAGAATGGGGAAATCCGTCTCACTTTATGCAACTCAATCTTTTTTTTTTGTGTCCAATCCAATGTAGATATATATACTGTTCTGTACCCTAATAATGAAATAAAAAACACAAAAACAACAAAACAAACAATAAAAACAAAACAACAAAACAGGGGGGTCATTCCGTAACTCGATTATCGTCAGACGATATCGTTTCGACGATAGACTTGCTTCACGTAAAATTAAAAATCACTATCGTCTGGACGATATCGTTTTGATATTTAAATTTTTGCTTCACGTAAGCCAATAATCGTCAAATCAATGTCGTCTAAACGATAGCGTTTGCACGATAGCTAAATAGGTATCGTTTCGGTTTGATTTTTAAAATGTTTGATAATTTGTTCTCTCAGTTAAATGTTTCCACGTAATAATTTAATTATTTTAAGAAGTGAAAATGAAAATTATAAAAAAAAAAAACAATACGAATGCGGGGACAATTAAGAGATAAATCCAATTCTTTAGCTCTTCCAAGCCGTATGCAAGTACTTTTTTTTGTATATTAAAGTAAACATTTAAATGTTTTAATGTAATATGTAATATGAACTATCCCAGTTTTATTCAACGCTTTCGGCTATCGCAAGAAGCATTCATTTTGGTACTGGAAACAATAAATTTGTCAGTTGGTTGCAGTTCAACTTGTGTTCCTCCATTATTAATACTGCTGCTACGCTTGAGACTTTGGGTGGTGGAGGCTATCAATGGTTGACTGGTAACGACGTCGGAGTTGCTCTAGCCCAAGGCACGCTTTCTAAAATATGTCCTTTGTGGATAAAATGGATTGTCTTAAACGAAAAGGCTGAAACAAAGCAATTCTTTTTTTGAAAAGTTTTCCATTCCAAACACAAAACTATTTAAATTCACATTAAATTTGAAATTTTTTTCTCAAATAAAAATCAATAAAACCGAAACCGCGAATGCACAAAAATTAGTTAAACCTAATCGCGAAAATTTAAAAAAAAAATCCAAATTTCATTCACTACTTCATTATTTTGAAACTTTTTTAAATTTAATCAAAGAAAAGCGTAAAATGTTTGTTTTTTGACATTTCACACAGTTTGAGAGTTTCTGAAAGATACTAAACGCTCTCAAACTACATTTTAAAATAAACGATAGACGACACGATAGACGAGACGATAGTAGTAAGTTACGTGAAGCAAATTATTGACGATATCGTTCACGACTATCGTCTGGACGATGATCGTTTTGAAAATTACGGAATGACCCCCCAGGTAACCTGCGCTCCGTCGAGTCCGTCTCTGTGTTCTGTGACAGAGAGCCTATATAGTCTGTCTGTTCCTATCGCTATCCATCTTTTATTTTATAGTTTAGTTGGCGCTTTCGCTTGACTTGCTTCTGACTGGTTCTGGTTATATGACGCGACGTTGCTCCATTGGCACCACACACAGTACGACAGAATAAAACAATATTTCAGTTGAAATTGACAAGAGTGTGAGTCATTAAAAACAAAACAAAAATGACTGTGAAGATGATGATGATGATGATGATATGGTTTGAAGGAAACAACGCCAGATAGCCATAGCCAGCCACAGCCAGACTTGGCAATGTTCCCCCATGATTTCTCTCCAAAAAATAAGCCTTATAAAACTGAATCCACCACCTTTCTCTCGAGCTTGAGCTCAAGCTGACCGACCAACACCCCTTTGTTTAATGACTCCGACTCTGCTCTGACTCCATACAAATGAATTAACTTAATTAATTAAAGAAAAACATGGAAATACAGAAAAACAAAAAAATTTATAGCACTTACCACGTCGATTGAAGGGTCGCACCCTTACGGCTACCTTTATCTTATCCGTCGACATTGCTGCTCTTGGTGTTGTTTTTTCTGTTTGTTTTTTTTTATTATGTATATTTTAATAAACCACCAAAAGGAGCAGCAGCAGGAAGAGGCACTACTTATCAATTTTATTAATAAAATAAAATCACAAAAATAAACTTAATTATTTAACAAACAAAAAAAAGGAGAAGAGACAACTCTGTGTGGTGTACACACAGACGACGACGACGAAGTTGGATTGGAAAAGGAGGACAACTGCGACGAAGCTGGCGAACTGGCGATTAATACCCGACGATAATATTCCTTGATTTCTGGATAATTCTCAATGAATCCTTTTGTTGTTTAAGACACACACAACACAAAACAATAGACAGGCAGGAATCAAGAAGACAGAAAAAAAAAAACACAAACAAATAGGCAACACACTTTTAGAAGGATATCGGGTCAGGCAAGAACGCCATTATTTACATAATAATTTTATTTTATTTCCGTCCAGAGCACGGCTTAAGTTCTCGCAAGAGCTAATGATTCCTTGCACATCACTAGACGTAGTCGGTCATGAATATTTTTTTTCGTTTTCACAAAAATTAAACAAGATTTTCTTCTTCTTCCAAGTCGATCGTTGCTGCTGTTTTGTTGTTGTTTTGGATTTCGATAGAGAAATTAATTGATAAATTACTGTATTGCACTTGTTTAGGAGGGGATTTTTTAACACTTTTTCCTCCTCGAGATACCACGGGAAAGAAAAGTCCTTCGGGAATCGATTTTTTATCCTTCAGGGAAATTGATCGTTTTTTTTTCTCTTCTATTTGCAAAAAAAAGATTTACACACATACACATAAAAAAAACACCCACGACGACGATTCCTTCTTTTTATTTGACGAATAACTCGAATCACAAGTGTAATTTTGTTAATATTTTATTAAATTTAAGTGGCGTTGTGCAATGTTAATTGAATAAATATAAATTTAGTAATTAATTTGTAATATTTTTCAAGGTTTTCAGACGATTTTCGTGAACCGAAAAATTGATAACTTGACAATCGACGCCATTTTTTGGTTTTCTGTTCACTTGTTCAGGTTCACTCCGAATTTCTAAACGAATGGAGAGATAAATGGCGAACGCGAAAATATTAAAAAAAAAAACAAGTGGAGATTATATGTGGGGATGTGTTCGTTGGGTAGTGCTGGTGTTGTTGTTGAGAATGAGGGGATAGTGCGCATGACATGTCGGTAGGGTAGTGCGACAAAATGGAATAAGTAAGCATTTACATGGGCTGAATAAAGATGTTTTGCTAATTAAGCATGGGTTACATGATTTTTATATAAAAATGGTTTCTGAATATTATCAAGAATAGCGCTGTCCTTTTGTTTTGCATTTGGTAAAAGGTACAAAAAGAAATATTTCATGAAGAGGAGAGAACTTATTAATTTTATAAGCTTTTCTGGAATATTTATCAAAAACAATTTTCCTTGGTTAACACCTTTCATGTGAAAATATCAAAAGTTTTTAAAGTCTTGTGCTGAACCGTAATGTTTTACATTGATTCATGGAAAGTTTGTAAAGAACATTTAGTTTCATATTTAAATGTCTTGGAATAATGTTTGAAAACTTCCCGAACTCCATCGAAAACTGCAATTGGTGTCAACTGTCAAGCTATAGGTACTAAGTACCTGTTTTCACTTTCACAGCGCCAAGGCAGTAAGGCATCGATGTTGTGAAATTTTTCCATTCAACGTTACAGGCACCAGTAATTTCATGAATATGTAAACCCACAATTAGCTACAGGATGTGAAACATAATGTGAATGCATTCTATTTATTTTTCTGCGTATTCATTTACTTAGCTTGCTGAGCACAGTGGTGTAGCTGCAGCAGTAGAACGTAACAATGTCAAAGTTAATGTCAAAAAAAGTAGCGCATTAAGCAGCATGCATGAATTTGAAGCCCTGGCCTGAACTCAAACAAAAATCATGTCTGCCGTTTTGGTATGTTGTTGTTTTGCAGCGCAACAAGTTCGTGAAAATGGAGTCAAGCCGAGTGGACTTGTACTTCAGCTACTTTCTGTGCTGCAGCTGCTACTTCACAATGTAGCCGTTTTATACGATTTACATAGGTACATTTGACTTTGACAGTGCTACGTACTACTGCTGCAGCTAAACATTGAGCTCAGTCAGCAACTGACATTGACAAACGAAACACTAAGTTTGGTATGAGCAAAATTAGTTGAAAGGTTGTGATTGATTTTACATAGAGATTGAGATTGTCAGCGGACTCCTCAATTTAAAAAATTCCCGCCTAATGCAGAACACAAACGTATTTCCATTGATAATATTATAATTTAAGGAGATTCTTAAGAACTGCTTTGGAGTTGTAATTCGGAAAACCATGCATTAAACAGCATAGCAAAAATAATTGTTTAAAGATAAAAACTAAAAATTGTAAATTTTCCGTCAGTTGGTTACAATATTAAAATTTCCCGTACTCTGAAGAGAAAGTAATGTGTTTATGTCAACTCAGTTTAAAGCGATTCAAACCGACTTAAGCGGAGTTCACATGGGACAATGCAGAGGCCAAGACAATGAGACAAGACAATCATTGTTCCATGTGAACAACTATTTCCAGGACAAGACAATTGTCATTATATTGTCTTCCAAACTAGCCTACCGAGCTATCTCTGAGGACAATATCGATATATCGACTGGCTGGCATTGTCGTGTCCAACCCCGTTCAAGAAGCTCGGACAATAGACAATTGAGTATTGTCCCATAGTCTTGTCTACGTGTGAACGCTGCTTTAGGCACAAACCGAGTTCAACCGGTTTTATCTTTAATCGAAATTAGTTAGGATTGTGCTTGACGGCTACGGCATATTTTCTCGGTATTTTTTGCGCCATTGTATTTATAAACTATAGTACTACCACTTGAGGTGCGCCATCTATGGACGGAAAACTAAGCTCTTGATTTTAGAGGTTTTTGTCTAGATTACCATGGGAAGCAACAACAAACATTTTTTTTACGTTCCACAATTTTAATTGTTGTTGTTGCTTCCCATGGTAATCTAGACAAAAACCTCTAAAATCAAGAGCTTAGTTTTCCGTCCATAGGTGGCGCACCTCACGTAATAATAATAAAATAATAATTTTTTTTATTAATAATCAGAATCGGTGTAGTTAATGACAACATATTGATATGTGGAACGACGCTCTCTTGTTTTGTTGTTTAGTCCAGAAGTCACCCTGGGCCCTGGGGTAGCCACAAGTCGTTTTTGAAAAATTTCCACAAGCCCTAACGAAAAATCTGGGTCGCCCTCAAATCACACTTAAGTGGATCTTGGTATTTTGATGGGTCGAGTTGAGGTGACAAATCAGCTGTTATAGTGACGTTTACTGTAGGTATATTTCTTTGATATTTGATTTTTCAAAACAAAATAAAAGAAATGCAAATGATTGCATTTCCTTCGATAAAAGTAAATTAAAATCAAACAAATTAAACCAAATGCAAACTTTTAATATAATATGGTAGATAGAAAGATAGCCATATATAACGTGTTTTTGTGATCCGAAAAACCCAGGGGTGAAATCGACTAAGGTGATTTGTAATAAGTTGTTAGTCACAACGTAAACATTTTGTGTTTATAAAGTGATTTTCACAAGTGACAATCAGATTTTTGAGACTATTTCTTGTGAACGCTATTAAGTTATCTCCAGAAACAGTCACGGAAATATGATTGTCAGATCTGATAATCACCTTACCAGACAAAATTTGTAGATTGTCACTATCTACTTTTAACAAATCACCTTAACCGATTCCACTTAAGGTTTTTTTACAACTCTTGGGGTTGTCAAAAAAACTTGGTGGTCGACCATGGGTAACGTTCAAAAAGCAAAGCTATAAGGTTGTTTCGTTAAGGATTCGTTAGTACCGAAAACATTTTTCAGAATTATCTGTTTAATGTTTACTTAAATTTTTTTTTTATGAAAAGTAAATAAATGTTTACATATTTTGTTGTAATTTATTTAAAAAATTAAAAAAACTACTTTTTCTTGTTTATGTCAGCCTCGTCATTGGTTTTTTATTTTGACTTTTGGCATTTAATTTTAAAAGGAAGCTTGGAAAATTTTTAAAGGATAAGTTCAAGAAGTAGGAAGCTGCCATTTTTCGAAATAAAGTTAATACCGCTCTAAATATGAAAAAGCTATCTTGTTTCTTCTAAGCCGCTCGTGTGCTCGGATTTCCTTGACCTTGGAACGTAATTGAAGTTAAGATCCTGATGTTACGTCTTGATTCAATAACTCGGTCTCTGCAAAACTAAGAAACGGAATCAACAAACATTTTTCAGCAATGTTAAAAAGGCAATTAATTTGTCTCATGTGCCAAGAAACACAACTCACCAAGGACATGCATCATTGTTAAAAATCTTGAAGACAACACTTTCTGAATACATCTACCTTATTTTGTCCATAATCTGAGCCTGCACAACATAGTGTGTCACCAAGTTTTAAGCGGTGCTGATAAATCAAAAGCTACACATTCTTAAGTCAAATTCAAACCAATTATTTTATAAGCTTTTAGAACTATATGTAAATACGTAACTGGCAAGGTTGCACATTCAAGTTCGAGCCCATATAAACCAAACTAGAACATTGACAACCACGTGGTTAATCGTCAATATAAGAGCAAAACATTCAAAATGCTAGATTGTCATTGTTGGTCTAAATAAACAAAGCCGGTTAATATAAATATTTATTCAGACGATACTTATCTACAATGGCCAACAAAACCCAAACCTTTGCCATTAACTTTAAAATAACGACTCAATGTCATTGACTAAATCATTCCGTGTAATATTCAAGACCTAAGATATACCTACATACAAACTACATAGGTAAGCCCGCACCTACCCTTGAAATTGTTTCGTAATCAAATTAAAATCAAAAACCAATTTAGTGAGATCGATTTATCAAAAAAATACAAAACAAAAAACCAGTAAAAAATTACACCTTCAAAAATATTGTGCACGGAACTCAGTGTTTCCAACCCGTTTCGATCATCGATCAGCTGATATAATGTAGATCAGTTTAGCTAAAAACAAGACAATACTCAAGACCCATGAGTGCAAAAACACTCTCCCTTTTAACTTACTCGGAAAAAGACATCATCATCCAGCATGGTCGTGTCACTTCACTGGGTGCAGTTTCACTCTCGCTTCTTTCTCTCTCCGGCAACTCAACTCATTAGCTGGCATCTGGCCATGAATTGATCATAAACGTTTTCTTAACGATCTCGATATTGCGCAACAAGACACACTAGAAAAAAAAAAGAAACCGTAACAAGAGGCGAAGACACATAAAAAGCTAAACGCGTGCACTCTGCACACGTGAAGAAGCTCATCAAATTGGACCGGTAGGCCCTAAACATCAATCTTCCACCTTTTAATGTTGTTGAACATGCTGCTTCTTTATTTACTTCACTTCTTTTCCCAATAATACATCATCTTTAACTGATGCTTTTACCAAAACCACTCATCATGCCATGAAACACCCAAATTCAAGCCCAATCTCTCACTTTGACCCACGCTCACAAGACGTTTTTTCATAAAACAGCTTTTACCTACAGATGATGATAGACCCTGTAGCCAGATCCAAGTTTATAAAAGTTTTAGGTATTCATCAGACGGAGTTCATTCGTGAAACATCCGTTGCGCAGTTCGAAACATTCACATCTATCCCGCCCGGCCTGTCAAGTCGGTAGTTCCTGTTTTAGTGCTTAGCCAAGTGAAAAGGGTTAACTACCTACATAATTATTGTTGTCTAAAGAAAATACAAAAAATATATTTGTTTAAATATTTAAAACAACTGTTAGTGTAATGAATAAATTATGAAAAGCCCTTAAGTCAATATTTGAATTCAACACAACTTCGAAATCGAAAGTAAATGCAAATAGAAAGTGAATCATTAATTGATTAACTAATATTTAAAAAAAAATAGTGCATTTCTGTAAATAATTATTGTGAATTGCATCTGCTAACTGCCTCAATGTGTCCCCAACTTTAATAAAGTCACAATATATTACGCAACAACATTTATAACGAACTTTCGAACATCATAAGGATATTCAACTTCGAAAAAGTTTGACATTTCTTATACAAACGCAGTCGGTAAGTAGGTCAACGTCGATTAATCTTATTCCATTTAACTGTTCGCATAATCTTAAGTCTGGCTCTGGATCGTAGTTGTTGTCTGTTGTGATCTTCGTCTGAAGTTATAAGTACCGACATGCATTCGAAAGTTTAATTTTGTTTAATTTTCATTTACAGTCTGACATTTATTTAAAGATGCCCAATACTGTTGTTGTTGTTGTTGTGGTGGATATATCGTCCCATTGTATTTGCTTACATTTTTTTTTCTTTTAATTCTTTTATTTTTACACAATGTCGTGCAAACAGTTAACGAGTCAGCGAACGATGCGATAATACTTACTGGTCGTGATAGTCGGTCTCGGTGGTCAAAGTGACATAACAATATTCGTTTGATTTTTGAATTTTTCGAACTGTTTTCGGATGCAAATGTCAATTTGTGAAGAGGTATTACAACATTTTGTATGTTTACAATAGAATGCGGATAAATTATAATTATTTTGATTTTGGCATTTTTAACTGGCAATAGGTGATAAATATTAACTGTATGCGAACTGCTGTTTCTATTTGTTTAAAGTTTTTGCATTCAGCTAAATTTTGTTAGTAGGTACTGACTTCTATGTCAACAAAAATGAGAAAAAAAAATGATGAACGAGTGGACGGATAGCTTGATGTTTGAAAGAGAGTACACAATTATTGACCGCATATATTTCTTTATTCAAAACGAGATTTGCTTTATAAAAAAAGCTTTGAAATTAGCACTAAATTTTGTAATAAAAGTTGTGGATGGTTAAGGTTTGACAGGAGAGTGCAAAATTATTATCGTGATGCAGTTTTTACGTGCGCAGTCGTAGCTGAAAACTGTATTAGCACATTTAGCTATCAAATAAACTTTGGGGTTTTCTCTTAAAGCTCTTGCAAAGCATCAATTCTCTACCAATTTTATATATAATATATAGGTAACACACTTTGGGATGTATTTGGAATAAGATGACATTTGCTCATGAGTCATGACAGCCCACCAAAAATGCTAATGATATGATTTACTAGAACATTTTTCGTTTGCATAAGTGAACAGTTAGTGAGTGCAAATAACTTACAAAACTGCAGATCCTGTAAAATTTTTGACAATTCACTTATGATATGAACTAAATTCCTATAAGGAGTAATGACAAATGTCATGTGTCAAAATCTGACTCATTTCCCTAAAAGTGGCCCTTTTTTATAAAATCGCAATAAATTAACAAGTGAAGGGTCACTATGACCGCCATTTTTCCTAGGCCTTTTTCAAAGACGATTTACTTTTATTTACTTCTGGGATTACGTTTTATTATTTGCATGTGTAATTTAAGACACTTAGTACTTTCCCAACTGAACTTGAACAATTTGGCATTAAATTACTTAACAATATCAATTAGTTGTGTCAATGGGGACAGGCCCTTCACCAACCCATAAATTGTTGTTAGCAAATAAATAATTAATTGCATTTACAGCAGACCAAGAAGAATTCATTAGGTGATAATTACTAAATGCAAATGTATGAATCATTGATTTATAGAACAAATATTGCAGCAATATGAAGGTCCGGATTTTAAATTTTAAGCCCATAACGAACAAGCACAATTTCATATCTAATAACATTTGTTTTTAGTGATCTGCGTTAGTGCGTTTCAGGAAATCAGACATTGATATTAGAGAAGACAGCCCCAACCGCAATTATGAACTAAAACTAGTAAATACATGGAATCTGTATTTCACTTTAAAAGGGTTATAATTTATTATTTGTTTCCGTAAGAATTTCTCTGAACGCCGCCATTAGGATGTGACCTTAAAAAATATAAGAACCGTACTATAAGACACATTCACGGGCGGCGGCGAAGAATTTAAAAGCATTCCCCGTCGATAATGTAGATGGCTTTCTGAAAAACAATCGCACGAACATTTTCTGTAAAAATCATTCAAATTCATGCATGCTCTCGTTGGGGCAATATGGGAGTTATAAATTTCCTTGCAAAATATTATTGAAGCTCAGGGAATTTGGAAAGGATGTGTCTGTAACTCGTAATTGAGCCGCATAAAACAGTCCACATTCGTGTAGTACGGCTAGGAAATGAGTATATTAACCAGATTCTTAAAAAAAAAACAAGCTTTAGCTTCAGAGCTGCCCAGATCCCTGAATTCTTCAAAACTAAGCCTGGTATTGTTGCAGGAAGTGTGCCTACTAAAAGTTTTAAGCGAGGTGACGCGGTATATTTTATTTATCTTTAAGTTTTTATTTTAAAGAATCTAAGAACAAAAAGCTTTTTAGCGATGTGATTATATAGAAACTAAAGCATCAGTATCATCAGGAGGAGTAATTGCTGTCATAATATAAATTTCAGGCACCAGAGGGCTCTGCCCTCCACCATGAAATAACTAAGGATTTTATCTTAAAACATTGATATTACTTATAAACTTCATCTCTTTAAAAATTTAGATCCACGCCCGTCTATTTTGAATTCGTGATTGTAAGAAAATTCATACTTACAAAAGAGATTTGCTTTTAATGAATAAATAAATTATTGCTTAATAAACACTTTATTTATTTATTTTTCATGCAATAGAAGTAAATATAAATACATAATATGTACATAGTAGTAATAAAATAAGTATTGCTAGATTTATAGTTTGCTTGGTCCAATTTTTCTTGAGAGAAGGTAGCTTTATAGGCGTGTCACATTATATTAGATGTTTGAATATGAATTAAATCAAAATAGTAAATGGCGACAAATTTTAAATTAAAACAATTATTTCATGCTGTCAAATGTCAATGTTGAATTGACATTTGCAAAAATTATAGAGTCTTTCGATAGGGCGACAACTTTTTCTCCATCTTGAATAAACATAAATCAAGAACAAATTACAAGAAATCATAAATTCATGACTATGGATGAATTAATAGATTGACAGTAGGTAGTTGTCGAATGATTGTTTTGAGCCTTTTTATAGTACAAAATTGACAGATGTCAAATAGTTTTGACAAGGACAAGGAGTTTAAAAAAGTTTAAAATAAGCTTGGTTGGTGATGTTTTATTCATTCGAAATCAAGTGATTTATTAACACTCCTTAGCTAAAGGAAAACAACTGTCTTAATTGTAGGGCCGGACATCTGTCAATATTAGTTTCCAATTTTTATTTCAGAGTTAATTTCTAAAAAAATGCCTACATTTTCCCTAATTTAATTGATACGGGGCGTTATATGCTCAATTTGAATTTATTTCGTCGTAAATTTGTTGTTTGTTTTTTCAAAAAAATAGTTAGCTCATGTTTACCTTACTAAAAATGGTATAAAATAGTATGGGTAAAGTGTAGGTGTCCACAAATCACGAATTTATTTGATCGATTGATTTAATGCTTTTATAGCTAAGCCCACACGAAACTCGTTTTATTAATTTAAAGCAATTCATTTTCAATGTCAAGATCGGAAATTGTAAAACGTAGATATATCCAAAAAAGTGATTTCTTGGCCTGAATAGGTAAATATTATTTTTTTTTCCTATACAATTATTATAAAAGATAGCTCAAAAGATGACTTAAAGACTTTAAAATAAAAACTAGAAATGTCTTTTATCCAAAAATGACTTTAAACCTTTTTTGGCTCCATGTATTCTTCCTGTTTGGGTGTTTTTAAACATGTCAAAATCTTACTGTCCAAGTAATTTGTATAATTTAATGCGTATGATTCCTTACAAAATAAAAATTATGTCATCTTCTTCTATTATTTTTTGGGGTTTTATTTATTTTTTGAAAAACACAGAGCTTTATTGAAGATTCAAGTTGTAGTAAGCACTCGTCTCCTTCTTTGCTGAAATTAATTTATGAAGCCATAATATGACAACTGGACTAACTTTATTCTTAGACAAAACATATTGATTAATAAATTATATGTGACAAGTATGTAGTATAGTAGTTAAAAGTTATTTTTGTTAACAATCACTGGTCAGTAATTTTGTCTTCACATTAAACTTAATAATCCGAGCTCTGATATACCCTAAAAATATTGTTTTCAATGGACCTTGTCAGAAAATATTATTTGATGCTTATGCTTGGGATTAAAGCTCACCAAAAAAAGCAAAATGTATGACCGGGCATTTAAGCCCAATGTGCATCGGTATCTGTAAAACAGCCTTCCTAAATGCTCATAGTGAGATAATTCAAGATTTTATTATTTAAAAAAAGTACAAAATTTTCAAGTTTTGTTTAACTATATAACTTCTTGCAGCGAAATGTGTTAAATTGTCTGACAATGGCAAAATTTAGTCACAACTTGTCGTCAGCCATTTAACACAAGGGCCTCTTTATAAACAACCATAAACCCGTATTCAAGTAAACCATGGCTAAAACACTAAATTACATACCCTGTTAACACCTCTTGCACAAATGCACACTAAGTCAAAGTTGATGAAATGTTTTATCACCGCAACAAGCAAGCAAAACTAAAACAGCAGTCTGTCAAATCACGACTCAAAACATTACCCATACCATACCAACATTCAGAACGAGGTCAGTCGCATACAGTGGTTACTATTCACCAACACCCACCCAGTAAAAACGAAAATCAAACTTTTGTCTTAAACAAAGTCACCCATGGACACTTAGTTTTGTCGCACGCTACCCAGATCTAAATCAACTGTCAAATTACCCAAAATTGGCTCAATGATGCTGTGGTCGGTGGTCGGTCTCTCTTTTTTCATTCATATCAATGCTTAGTCATCTGAATCTTTTGTAAAGTAAAAAAAAAAGCAAAAATTATAAAATAAATAAATCTTTCTTCCAGCTAATTTAAAATTACGAAATGTACATAGCCATCAGCATCGTGTGTTGCTGACTTCTTTTTTTTTTTTTTTGGTTTCTTCTGACCAAGCCAAGGTTAATTAAAAAGTAAAATGTGTTATCGGCTTAAGATTTCGTAACTTGAGCCACAGTCACACCAAACGACAGCGCGCAGAAAGAGAAAAACAAGAAATAAGTGACCTGGACCGGATTGTCTTCGAGTCTGAACCTTGTGGTAGGTTCGTCTGAAACAGCAAAAGCTCAAAATGTTAAATCACCTACATTCGAGTTGATGGACAGACCGATATTCCAAGACCAAGACACCAAGAGTCTGTAACCTAACTCAACTGCATTTTGACAGGTGGTGAGACACTACCTTACCTAGTTAAAAATGATAACGGAAAATGTCACTCTTGTTTTTGCGTGATGATGCATTTTTGACAGACGGGCAATATCTACGAATTCATTTGACGTCTTTACTGATGGCCGTTACTTTGGTGTTTGGTTTCGTTGGGAATCATTGCACAGATCTACCGTGAGTGTTTTGTTTGTTTATGATAATAACGTCGATTCGTTTCGAAATTGAAATAGAAATGGTTTCTCCGATGATAATGGGTAAGTGTATCATGCAACAAAGTTGTAAAAAAAGTTGCATGAGTGATTTTGGTATTAAATCACCGTGTTCGAATTCGAATAGCAAAGCGGCGCGGCAGTTATATCAAATTGCATACATTTAATTTAATTGCTTCAAAGCAAATGATGTGTGAAAAGCGTTTTGTTGCAAGAGAATTGATAGACTAATGTTGCAATTACTGCTCCAGGTGGGCACTGTTGAATTGATAGCGAAATAATTATAAAGTGACATGAATACTTCTATTAAAAGAAAATTATATCGTCAGTGATTTTCTCAATAAAGCTTAATGAAAAAGAATTTAAATTATTGTAAAGAGGCACTCAAAAATTAGTAGTCACAATACAATATATTAATTCGAACTGTTCACACTTAAGAGTAATAATTGACATTTGTGACGTAATCAGATACGAAATACACGTCAACAAGACATGAATCTCTATAAACATATTTCCAAAGAACGCGTTTCGATTTTTCTGATAAATACATCAACGGTGATGTTGGTGCAAGGTTTAGACTCTTGAGAATGGAACAGATGACATGTCAAGAAATGGAGTTTTAAAAGGAAAATCAAAAGGCTGTATTTCCGGGTCGGCTAAGCACTCGTTTTAACGAATTGATCTGGCCGGCAAGATTGCCTGATTTAAACCTTTCTCACTTCTTTTGGTAGGGTTTTTGTAGTCATGACCCTCAGTGCCTCACTCAGGAATGCAATGACCTATCACCAAAAGTTCTGGCAAATGTAATGGTCGATCAGAGTATTATGGAGATCGATTCAAAATTACCAAACAAAAACGCTATGACAAAAATGGTTTTTGACAGTTACAGTTAAAGTGTCAAAATTTGATTTGATATCACCGAATCACGTTCGAAATTCTTTTGACAGAACTCATTGCTTAAGTCACAGTTAAAGTGTCAAAATTTGATTCGATTTCACAGACTAACAGAAATTCTCAAAAATTTGCCAAACAATGGATTAAGCTTGCAAACCGTTTTCAAAAGGATAAACTTACCTGTTTTTAGAACGATAAACAGCATCAGATTTCAAACGCATAAGCAAATTCGACCGGAGGTTAAAAATTTAGATTCTGAACCCCGATACCAATCCATGATATGACACATCAAAAATATTGGAACTCTAATAATTTTAAATGAAACCCCATTATAAAGGTGATGGCATTTATTATTTATGGTCAACAACTTATTGAATGATGGGATAAACCAAGCCGAACTATGTTTGCTTTGACTTTTAAGGCATTACTGCGGAATTTAAAGCTAAGAGACACCAACGATAATTGTTTGGCAAATAAATATTCTTTTTACTTATTTATATCAAGCTTGGCCTGGCCAGCTCCCTCTTGATCATGCCCAAGAGCCCAAGCGTATCTTTTGTTAATTGCTTGAAGTCCTAAATCAACGCGATGATTTAGATAGAATGTCTTAAAATAGAAACCACTAGATCTAGAACAACAAAACAAAAAACTTAAAAATATTTGTTTATTTGATTTGAACAGACACTCTGGAGCAATATGGTTCTGTGGAATTTTCCAAAAACTAATCTTTTGATTAATATCCTTGTCTAAGTTTTGTAAACTTCAAAATATTTATTTATTCGCTTTTATTTGTTTGAAAGAACTCTCTGGAGCAATGGTTCTGTGGAATTTCCCAAAAACTGATCTTTTGATTAATATCCTTGTCTAAGTTTTATAAACTTAAAAATATTTATTTATTCGCTATTTTTGTTTGAAAGAACTCTCTGGAACAATATGCTTCTGTGGAATTTCCCAAAGATTAATATCTTTATCTAAGTTTTGAAAGCTCAACAGATTAATTAAATATTGATTGAACCAGTTTTTGTTTACTTGTATTTTGTATAGCACAGGTGGCCGGAAGTGAAAATTAAAGAAAACACCGCCCGCCGGTAAGCTGTGAAGTGTGGTTTTGGAGCAAATTCCAAAAATCCAGCGTGGAGTTATAAGATGTTTGCTTTCATCCTCTTATTGGCAATCTCTGTTGTTGGACTAAGTACCTGCGATGGTGGACAATCGAAGCGTCACAACTTGACGTGTGAAGAATTATGTGAACTAGCTGAGGTTGCTGCCGCTCAGTCAAGGATTGAAGTAAAAAAGTTCTTCTTCAGCGAATCTAATCGAACCAATGAGTTGCCGTCATTCTTGAGTCCTTTGGAGGTTGAGGAGCGTGATCACAGTAATTCCCAAAGTTGGGATCAATACCTTGGAGCATCTTCGATTATTTTTGGACTATCAAAAATAGCCAACGAAGCATTCTTAAGTGAGAAGTGCTTCCAGGAACTGAAGACAATCGAGAAGGGAGTTTTGAGGAGAGAGCCATGGGCTATGAAAGGTACAGTTTCCAAACTAATCGTGTGTGTTTAGCTGCATTTTAAACTTTTTTTCGTTCTCATTTCAGTTCTAGATTCTTCTGGTGGAAAAGAGTCTGGCTTCATATGGGGCCAGAACTACTGGTTAGGAAGCCGTCAGGGATGTGCTGCAGTACAAGCTCCAGTTCGGATCACTCTATCTAATCAATTCCAAAGAACCATGAAAGAAGGCCTCATCAATCAGATGGCACCGTTTAAAATGGACTACCGAGTGGTTTATATGAAACACAATTCTCCTTGGCAAGTTGAGATCAAATTCATGCCCGAAAGAATCATTCATGTTGGCCTTTGCTTGCCATCAGCATGTTCTTCCTCTGAAATTCAAAACATGACACAAACCTTAATGGATGAGAACAAGTTGGAGGAGAGTAAAATATTCGATCTTCACTCAGAAGTCATGTACGTTAAGGATCTCAAGCTGAAGGATAGCTTTTTTGAGCAGAAAAGTTTGAAAATCATCATTGGATGCGTGGCCTTTACTTTGGTCATGACACTTGTGGCAAGTTTCCTCAGTGACACGGAGTTGTTAAACAAAGATGGCTTCTTGTCAAAATTGGTGTCATTCATTAAATGTTTCGACGTCGTCAACAATGCTAGGGAACTTTTTGCAGTTCGAGAATCATCTCCAAACTCAATTCCTGTGATAAATGGACTGAGATCGGTGTCCTGTTTTTGGATAATGCTCTTCCATGTGGTGTGGTACATGTACTTCACCGTGAGCAATAAGACATTTTTGATATCCTATGCTGAGAAGGCATTCTTTCAATATGTCAGCACAGCACCGTTGTTGGTAGATCTGTTCTTCACAATAAGGTAAGTGGGTGGATTGGATATTTTAAAGTTGGCAAGAATTTAACTTTATTTTATTTTAAGCGGATTTCTGCAGACTTACAACTTTATTAAAAATGAGAAGCGATTGGATATTGTCCGGGAAAGTACATTTGGACAAAACGTGAAAGCATTTGGAAAGATGGTGTTTCATAGATATTTGAGGTACGATCTTACAAAACTTAGGTTTATAATTTAACTTATTTTATTTAAGTTTATTAACAAGTACTCGAAAGGTCTTAAAATAAGTCCAAGGCTCTCAAGGTCCTGAAGGTTACCGCAAATAAACCGAACCTTTAAATTTTAATAAAAATTGAAGATGTCATCCTCGCTTTAAATTTGAAAGTTCTAACAAAACTATATCTTTACTTGAGATTATAGGTCCAGTTCTGCATTCGTAAAAAAAGGTTTTTCGCCCAAGTCCAAGAAGTGATCGGTCCAATTTTCTGTGTGTGTCTGTATTGGCACTTATAGCCTAAACGGCTGTTCTGATTTGCTTCAAACTTGGATCACAGTATTTTGACGCTGACTAAATTTTAATGAAAAACTAATTCTTCTCAAACATGGCTTCTAGAAATTGCCAACATTTTTCTAATTGCCACAAATTTTTATAAGTATAGATATGCTTTCGAAAAGTTTTTCAAAAGACCGTTTTTCGGAAAACTTGTTCGAATGATTTTGAATCTGGTTCTTCTTTTTTGTATGCCTGTTTCATTTTTCCCCAAAAATCCTTAGACTAGTGTTCAGGCCTAAGACCATACTGTCAAACATTTGAGCAAGATCCTGCGACCCATAGTTGTGTACTTAATTTTGTTTGTATGTTTTAGTCGACCGTTACACAAAATAAATTTTAATTTCACCGCCATGTTCTATCCTTGCAAGACAATAGCTTGTAAGTTGAAGTCCATTTACAAGTTAGGTACGCCGATAATCTAGAAAAGCTGGTTCCTTATTGAGAGGATTTTTTTTTCAGTTTATCTGCTTTTGTGGAGCTGTCAATGTAGCTCCTAAAGATGGTCCGGCTGATCCGCTTTGCAATTTTTGAATTTGAGGTTCTGGTAATTCCTGTGTAATACTCCTTTTGGCAGCATTGAAAAGTTTTCTTGAGTTTTCCCTAACTCAGCTCCTTTTTCCGCCAATGGGATGTGTTTTCGGCACTGTGTGTTTTACTGGACTCGGTTTTCAAACGTTTTTTAAATTTCTCTAAAAGATCTTGATCAGGAATGGAGCATGCTTCAGACTTTCCCCTAATTTCCCTACAAATGGCTCAAAACCAAGACTCATCACATACGTTGGTACCCACAGTTCAACACTACATGATGCGAGTTGGCGTCACATCCCAGGAGAAACTCCCAATTTTATTGGTGTTGGTCATGTACTGGATCATTAGATCCAAATGGGATGAAGATTGATGCAATGATAAAAGCATTGCCTCCTCTCCGTTCTCATCTGGTCGATCTTGCTGTTGGTAGAAAGAAAAAGGCTATACCATTTATTTGCTTCAACGCATTCATAAGTTGGTGGAATCGTATTTGACTTTCAATCCCTTGATACAAGCACTTGTTTTACCCTTGGAATATCCAAGGGTCTTCTTCAAAGTCGATGTGAGACTTTTGCTATGTTGAAGATTGATTTGTGTTACCTTTTGGCCGGTTGTGATTCGGCACTTTTCTTCCTAAACACTCTCACAAAGGGTATATGATCATGCAACGGTTTCCTCTGCGAAGTAATGGTAAGGGAACGTTGGCTAAGTTTCATCACGATTTCAGTGCCTTTTTCAATACGCTGAACCATCTCTTCCACTTCTCAATCATTGCTTAGAAGTTTTTTTTATTGAGGATTTGAATGTTGAGCTCAATTCTTTCTATTGGTGGGTATGATTCGGGAATGAGCATATGCCCTCTGGGTGTTTTCGACCACACACAAGTCAGCGTTTGTCCACGGAGCTTCAGCTATACCCAAGGGTTTCTGAATCTTCAAATTGAAATGCCTCTTAAGATTATCAATTGTCCAAAGTAAGAAATAGGGTATTGTCCTTAGTACAGTCTTTATTAAGATGACTTTGGAGATTGTTAAATTCATTTTGAGTAGGTAAATGTCTTGCTAAGAAGAAAAGCTTTTCAAGTTACTTAAAATCCAAATTCTAAGACTTTTACTAATTTAAATCACTATTTTGAAATATTTTCCAGACTAGCGCCCCTCTACCTGGTGCTGACAACAATAGTTTCACTATTCACATCCTACATTGAAGATGTCTCAGTGTTCCACATCAGCGATCGCTACGATCAAATTTGCTCCAACCATTGGTGGAGAAATGTTCTCTTCATTCAGAACTTCTTCGATCACACCGAACTCTGCCTCAATTGGACATGGTCACTGGCTTGTGAAATGCAATTCTTCTGCCTCATATCTGGACTACTATTTGTTTATGCGAAGTAAGTTTAAACAAAAAAAATCCACCATAACCTACAAATTTTCTGGAGTAACCAAATTTTCTTGCAGACATCCTACATTTGTTAAGAATCTTGTAGCAAGCGGGCTTATTGCCACCATTGGATGGACTTATATTGTTGGCATTAAATCTCATTATCAGCTTTCGTTTGATGTGGCGCTTCATACCGGCACCGAAATCTATATAAACCCCTTCATCCGAATAATGCCTTACCTTCTGGGCTCAATGGCTGGTTGGTATTTGGTCCAGAGCAAGGGCGAATTTGAAATTGGTTCAACGAAGGAAAAATGCATCTGGAACATGGCCATCTTGATATTCTTTGCTTGTATTTACTCCACCATCAAAAGGGATATGTCGTTCCTTTCAACGATCACCCTGTTGGTTGTTGGACGTTTGTCCTTTTCATTGGCAGTGTGTTGGATGATCATTGGCAGTGCTACAGGTCGTGGAATTTGGTGGTCTCGGATCTTGGAATGCAAAATCTTCCAACACCTCAATCGGCTGTCATATGCCATATACCTTCTTAATCCGTTCGTCATTGCCTTTGTCTTTAGTTTGTCCAATTCAAGTTCACACGCAGATCCTCTTCAACTGGTAAGTTATAGAATACTCCAAATATTGAGTCAACTTTTTATAAAACTCTTATAATTCGCAGTGTGTTCTGACCAGTGGATTTGTCATCATCGTCTACTTGATGTCCATAATCTTTTCACTTGCCTTTGAAGTCCCCTATTGTAATTGGTCAAGTGTGATGCTTAAGAGGAAGCTCAAGACCGCTTAAGAATAAGACTTTATTTAACGTTGTTATATAAAAATATTTATTTATCAACCCTTTTGATGCTTGCTTTTTTAAACATTAAGTGTATGAGTGGAGTGTGAGTGCGACATAATATGTGTGTGTGTGAGTGTGTGATTGCCGGTTTGGAAACTAATAGTCTTGTGATTTTTTTATATAAGCTTTATCAATTATCAATTTGATTAATTTTAATTTTTAAGTTTTTTGTTGTGCAAGCATAAATAACTTTTATTTTAACCAGGGACTCTAACCAAAAAAAAAAAAAATAAAAAGTTTTCTGATATTAAAGAATAAATGCTTGCGGTGATCTTGATCCACTAATTGAGTAATAAATGTTAATGTTCTTATTGTTATTCACTAATATAAATTTTTTGAACGTTGTTTTATTTCATCTTTTAAAATTTGTTTGCGGAATTCTATCCGCATATTTTGTGACATAAGTTGGAAAAGTTTTAGATTAGATACTTCACCTAAATTTGGGCCTAATATTTCTCAAATCTCTTCTTTGTCAGAAGACGGTGCAACTTCTCAAAATATAGAGCTATTAAAATTTATTTAAAGCCTCGGAATATTCTAGCGGGGACCGACTCCTTGCTAATTTCAAAACGAAAGAGCTGAGTAGCAAACTTTTCGCTAAAATTTCAAAATAGATTTGAAAGGAATGTAAACTTATAAAGCTGGGATAAGACAAGATGTAAAAACTACATTTTTGTTTAATTCTGGCATCATTTTTAAAAAAGGCAATTGTCTTCTCAAACTGAAGTCAGCCGAGTTACGGCAAAAGGACCTCGTCTGAGGTAAGCTCAACTATACTTTATTTTCTCAAATGTTATTTCCATTATGGCTGAATCACAACGAATCGTTCACCTCAGCTTCACGTACGTTACGTCGAACAAACTTTACGGACGCGTCGAGATGAAAGATGACATTTGAGTAAATTAACTAATCGAAATTCTAAGGAAACAAATATTTAGTTTTTGGGAAAAAGGCTTACTGCCAAGAGATTCTCAGCCAACGAGGAGTTCCAGAATCCTTGTTTTTATTTTAATCTTTCACCGACTGCACTCATAAAAGACGCAGACAAAAGCATACACACTACACTGCCAATTCTGCAAATTCACATCCCCTTTTCAAAATTATTTTTTATAATTTTTCCCAAATCCTCTGATTAAATGCTTAAAACTTTGAAATCAATGCACACACACAGAGGACGAAAATACAACAAGGCAATGATCCATTCACCCATTTTTGAAATTGAAAAAACCTCAAACACAGAAACGGTAGCAGTATAGTTTGAAACGTCAAACACGCGCAAATATTCAAATATTTTTTGCTTCGCCTTCGCTTCATGCTACGTGGTTTGTGTACTTACTTTTTGATGCCAAAACGTAACGTTAAAGCTCAACACCTCAATGTGAGCATACACGAATTGGTATGTCTGAATGCGTTCTGTCAAAGCGAAGCTCAAAGCGGCATTGTGAAGCAGGCATTACTTTAATAAAACCTTTTATAGTCATTTTTCTTAATTGTTGAAAAACAAGAAACATTACAAAATTCTAAACTATTTTAACTACTTGAGATCGAAATTGTTCATAACGCTTCAGTTACTGTAGTTTTTGAGGATTCTTTCAGTCCCATTTTTTCGTACTTCTTTTTTTCCTTTAAAAAATAGAACTGAATATTTTAATTAATAACCGAACTTATTGAAACTCAGTGAAATTTTGTTTGGGAAAACTTCTGTGAGGAAAAAACCCAATTTATTAGCTCGCTCGCTGGTGGCACTTTCTAGACTAACTCAAAAATAATATATTATTACAGAGAACACCGCTCGCAGGTTGGCATGAAAAATGAAATATATAATATAGTACATAAAGGTTTTGATTGTTGTGTTGGTGCATAATGCTACTTGCTCGTCAGCGCTGTCTTCTTCAGATTTTAGGTATCTTTTCGTATGGCTCTCATACGGAACACAAATTTTTAAGTTGCACTCTCTCAAATAACCTGCACTTATTACTTATACTTAGGACGGCTCAATTACAGCGTGGTGATCTTAGACCTTGCTTAATATACTTCTCTCCAGTCAGACTGATCTCTAGTTTCCCGTCTTTATACTCAAGGCCCAGCCATCTTAGTCGTTAAATTCATTAATTTTTTCTGGCTAGGCTTATATGTCGCTGCGCAGTAATTCTTCGTTGTATCTACTTCGCCAAATATTTCGTTCTCTGTTAATACTGACATGACAGGACCATAAATCGTACCCACAACTTATCTCTCCAATACTCCAAGTGACTTTTCATCCAATTGGGAAAGGGTCAATGTTTCTGCATTATATGATGTTCTTGCAAGGGAGCTCCGTATAACATTTTTAAGAACAATATTGAAACAGCTGCAAGACAGTACGTCACCTTGTTAACCCTCTGGTGGTCTTGTAGGCTTTAATAGAGTCTCAATTGAATTTGACGGAACACCAAACATTCCTCCAACGTCATCCTGATAAGTCATATTTGTTTAGCAGGAATTCTGAAATTGGTCATGGTAGGATATTAACTCTACTCTATTAAGGTCTGAAGCTGCATTGGTATAGCGACCTACTAGATCATCGGTGAACTGCCTAAGACGTTCAATTTCTACTACTACAGACTTTGCAGGTACACCTTTAAGTCCAGTTGCTTTTATTTCACTTTCGAAGATTGATCTGTTTCCCGTTGGGAGGCTATTGTCGATATCCCTCGAAAACATATTCATAATGTATAGCAATTGAGGATTAATGTCTGCATTTCCATCATCATTCGACCGTGCACAAAAGTGTTTGTTCCATTTTTATAACTCTCTAGTCACTAGAAGGCTGGCGTTCAAATCCAACACAGGACGGCTAAGTATTAGTGCTTCTACGGTGTCGAAAACACATCAGCTGAACTGTCCTCTGAGGAGCTACACTTTCTAAATTGGTCCTTACTTTCAGTGATCTTTGATATATGATTTTATTCAATTTTCTTGCGATAGTCAGAAATCATCAGTTGTTCTTGTCTGTCTTGACTATTGAAACAGCTTCAATGAAAACGCTTTTAATTTGACTCCCCAGCTTCAATGAAAGCGCTTTAAATTTGACTCCACATCGGATATTATGAGCCACCAATTTTTTAGCTAGACACCGAGTGTGGTTGCTAGATTATCACGTAACCTACATTTTTTATGAACGACGCTGGACAGCTGTTGTTCGAAAGTGAATCAAACCCAGTAGGTACCACGTGAAAATCACTACCTGCGTCAGCGGTTCTTTTGTAAAGACTATCGAACTTCGCTCTGTGACTTCCCCCATTTTTCGTGTTTAATGTAATTCAAATTGCAAGGTGGATGTGGGGCAGAGGAGGTCTTGTGTTGAAATAACTCTCAATCACAATTTGTGAAGCGGCAGAAGTTGACAAGCACAATACATTTTCTGTAACGTTGACCTAAGCTATGTTTTTGCATAATGCGTCCTGGGCAGCCTATCCAATCATGGCATTAAAATCGAATGTAATAATAATCATATCGCCACAATGGAACACTCTGCTATATACACCGGAATCAGATGAGCATCAAAAGATTATTTTCGCCCTCTGATGTGTCATTCGTTGAAGCGTAGCATTGAATAATGGAGACTTTTTCGCCGTAATAAGCTTGTCAAAATTAGTTTCCAGGATGCTACAAGCTTGGTTGCTTCCTTATTCACCACAATACCCACTCCATTTAATTTTTGACCTTTGTCTGGTCTGGCCTCCTCTTCGCTAGAGCACAAATTCTTGTTAGGGTTGATTCTTCAGAATATTGAGTTCTTCCTTTCCATTCGGTTTCACTCACTCCCAGAATAATGATGTTATACTGAAGCATTCGTATTTTGCGGTTCGTACATCGCGTACCTCCAACATAATATATTCCATGCTCGAATCTTCTTTCGTGTTTTGAAGTCAAAAGTCCGTTACTATAGGAAACGTACCGCACCCCCAAATCCAATGTTTGATTTAAGGGTGATTCAAAAAAGTATGATTCGTTGTCATTGTTCATGTAAAATCAAAGTCTCGTTCCGCCGCCTGATGTTTTTCTGAGTAAGGTAGAGCCAAAAGTGCGGAAGGCCCCACACCACAAGCCCTTTGGATGATCGAACACATACTGCCCTCAAGCTCATCCAGCAATTCCCTTCGAAAAAACACGTGTATGCAAAAACTGGTTTAACAATATCGCATAACCTATACTCCTTGACTACTTGAGAAAAAAAAATATAGCACCAAGGACTCGACATTCGAAAGTCCTTCCTGCCAAACTTATACCTAAGCTAAGTACACTTAATTGCATCAAACATATAAATTTAAGAGATAAACAAAAATTTACTTTTAAATAAAAATTTACAAAATTCATAATAAATAATTCGGCATATTCAAAAGTTAAATCTTCTGATCAGATAGGTACATATTTTATTTTCAATAACAGTTCCAACTTAACTTACTTAAAATCAATTAAATCGTCCAACAATCATATCGACAAGCGTCAATCCAATGAAAAGAGGTTCAACCAATAAAAAGTGAAATAATAATAAAATGGAAAAAAAATACTTTATTAAATTAATAAAAGTGTCGTGGGATGAGCATGAACTTCGAATTGAAGTGCTCTACTCCACCACCACCAGACACCAGCCACCACATACTACAGAACGAACGCTTGACCTTGTGCAGAGTTATAAATGGAACCAATTTATGAAAAGAAAAAGAAAACAACAACACCAACAAAAACAACAAAAGAGGACTCTACTCAGAGTCAGAGTCAGAATCGGAGTCAGCTCCCATTCAGCTTGTTGAACTTAAAAAAAAAAAAAAAACACTGGAAAGGCCAATTTTTCGCACAAAGGGAGTTAACATTTATACCATCATCGTCATCATCATCACAGAACGCGGAGCATCATCTCTACTCTTGACGAAAATCCTGGCATCCATTTGTGGCTGAGTGTGATGGTGTGATGCGGTGTGGTGCGGTGCGCTGAACTGAATGCAACCGTATCTCCTGATGGGATCTGGAAATCATCACACAAGTTAACCCCGCCGGAATATGGATGTGGCATGTGGAGTTTTCGGGTTGGGATACAGATACAGCATACAGGTTGTTGTTGTTTTGGAAATGTACCCCAATGTCACGCAGACCTATAGGTACCTTTGTACCTATCCACCAGGCAGCTACCACTTTGTTGCATAATAGCTTCATTAAGCGTGTGCTTTGCATTTCACAGAACGATAATGCTGCTGCCCTTTACTCTGCCAGAGCAGTCTGCCACTACCATGATGATGATGGAGCCATGGATGGATGGAAAACAACGAGAAAAATAAGGAAGATGGCCATTAATCTTTTGCTATGCATCACCTTGTATCCTTGCGCGTCGCGTCGCGTATATAGGAAGATACTTTTTTTTTGTGATGGTATTAATTTTGATCGTAGGTGCTGAGCATTCAAGTGATTGTAAACGATTTGATTTCAGATTCAGATTCTTTATTTGATGTTTTTTTTTTCTCCAAAAAAAGTTAAAAAAAAGAGACAACAAATTATTCTAGAAGACAATAGGGAGCACGTTTTTTGCATTGATAATGATGCTTGGTTTCAAAAAGGATATATGTACACAGGCACACGACTAGAATATGTTCTTACATTGTTTCCTGGAAATCATGGCTTTGTTTCAAAACACTCACGCCCGCCTTTTTGATTTCTGATAGATGATTTTATATTGAAAATGTGTGTTTCTAATAAAACAATGCAAGTTTCGAGAGTTAAATTTTTGATGTGGTTATGTGTTGTGCTCGTTCATACGTAAACTTGACCGAAATCCGGAATCATACATTCCACATGAAATCATAGTTGTATGTGATTTATGAACGAATCAGTGATTCTTGCTGTAAATATCAAAATTGCAGAATCCATTGAGTCTTGTTCCTGATGTTAATATTGCTGGCAATTGGCAAAGGCTAACCTAACCGTACAATTGATGCAAATTGAGTTAATTAAGGGTTGTCCGAAAAGAGTTATTTTTTGGTTGAAATCTGATGGGTTCATTATTTATATCTGGCTTAATTTTATCCTGTAAACACATACATACATATACATATGTATGATTAATTGGGTTCAGGCTATAGAAGTAGGTATGCTTGTCGGCTTCTGTTATGTGGGTTCTGTATTTCCACAACAGGCATTCCACAAAATCACCTGGGAATCTCCTGATGATAAAATGTTAATTGGAGGAAGTCACTGTGCGGTGTTCGAAACGAAAGACGGGGGCTGACACAGGTAGTGACCCCATTACTAATTCACGAACAGTAGCTGCCAGTGTCGCCCATAGTGTGCAGCAAGGAGACTATCAAGATTCAACGCAAGCATTCTTAATGACCCAAAAGTACGTCGCGTCGTCGTTCTCGTTATTTTGCTACAACACTCAGCGTCAAATGATGACTTATCAAATCGATGCGATGGGATCAAATTAAGAACGCTTTTATGTAAAGTGGGACCAAAAATTTACCAAGACAGGGAAGAAGGAGAGATTCCTGGTTATCTCAAATATTGAAGATGGTTAAAAGTAAACATTAATGTAAAAGTGATGCTCAGTGTAAATTGATTCTAAGGAAGGAGTATATAGCATCTCATATGACAGTTTAGCTGCTGGGAAGCTTTGCGGAGAAAGCGTAACATGCTGCAGGGTGAGGGGTATGATAGAGGTTCAAAAACCACTGAGGGCATTGTAGTAGTGCTCACACAAGTCCATAATTGATTTGAACGGCTAACTATACTATAAAAGAAGATAAGCTAAAGGGTGGTCATAACATAACGCATGATGTTAATGTTAAATAAAAAAAAAAGAAGAAACATCTATGACAATTATGCGTGAAACAATATATCGACTGAATATTGGCCTAGGCTTCGGTAGCATATCTCTATCCGATGGTCCATATTTTCAATGACGCTGAGGCATGATTATGAGGTTCAATTTTGTTAATGTGCCGATTGCCGAATTATCTTATCCTTTAAGTTAGGTCTTTAATTTTTCTTGGCCATTGAATTGCTCGTTCAAAACAGCCATTGTTTCGCAATGGATGAGTGGCAAAGGGGAAGCGAATGAGGTCGACAAACAAAAAATGTCGACTGGCTAAATAAAAATTTGATCGACTGTAAAAAAGTCGACTGATATTTGATCGCAAAAAAAAACTGTTGTCAGTTAAAAATCCATATTATGAAAATGTTAATTGAAAAAGTGTCGCTAAAAATTGTCGAATTTTATCCTGATAAAAAATTTAGTTCTTTTGATTGAATCGACAGTTAAATTTTTTAAATTATTTTTAAATCATAGTAGTAGGGGCACAATACTCTGATCGACAGTGTCAATGTGAGTGATAAATGCGGTATGCGGCGGCGGTGCAGCATGCATGTGAACATGTTCACTTTGACACTGTTATATCATCTCGTCATATCGAACACCAACTGCTTGCCCGACTTCATTTTCGAAGAAGTACGGCCCGATGACGTCGTCGCCAGCCCAGAACGAACTTTGTGAGCATGGACAGGTGTTTTCACGTCTCCTAAAGACCAGGTTTGCTAAAATTTGCGCACAATTCCCCCGATTTGCATTTTTGATTTGAACGCCCATTTTCAAAAAGGGTCCGACAATTCAGTCTGTTAGTCTGTCTGTATCGGTACCTACAGCCTAAACGGCTAGACCGATTCGCTTCAAACTTGGTACACAGTATTTTATGAAGTCTTGCAGAGGGCTTTTTGGAACTAGCATTCTAGCTCTAAATCTAACGGTACCTGCCATACGATTTTTAATGAGAAACAAATTTTTCCTCAAAAACGGCTCCTACGATTTTGATAAAACTTTCTGAATAGTGTTTTCTTTGCAAATTGTATGTTTTGGTTTGGAATAGATTTTCCAGGAAAAGTCTTATAACGGTATAGGTACCTCCCATAGGACCAGTTTTTTTAAATCAGATTTTCTCGTAAGCCACTTGACGGACTTCGATGAAATTTTTAACGTGAAACCCGTTTTATAAATGATAAACAAATATTTATTCTTAATTTTTTGAAAAAAAAATGTGGAGTTTTTTTTAAAGAAAATCTGCATTTTTGTTGATTTTTGATTTTTTCAAAAATTGTTATTTCAATTTTTCTAAAATTTTTATTTTTTTGATAAAAAGCTAGGAATTGGCATACTAAAAAAGATTACAATATGTTGTCGAAAAGTTTTTTAAAAAACAACCGTGATGTTTTGAAAAAAACTGGTTGAACGATTTTGAAAATTTTGTTTCAAACAATTTAAAACAGTAGAAGAAATCTGATGGTTTACTTCATTTGTTCCAAAAACGTTTTAACTAGTGATTTTTAAGTGATTAAAAATAATTCATATATGATTTTTTCCCTGGCTAACTTTTTTTCAAAATTTCAAGGCCCAAGACCACTGTTACACATTAGAGCAAGTTCGTGAGAACCATAGTCACTGCTCAGTGGAGACGAATCGGTAAACTTGAATCCTTGTCCAAATAGTACAGGTCTTCTGGGAGCATGGACACTAGCCTAAGACACGAAACACGATCCATCTTCTAAAAGAACAACATAGGCGAGAGCTACATTACATTTGCAACGAACTGTTGAATACCCCATTTCAACATGAGTTCGTTTGTGACAATATTAATATCGTAGAAAATCTCACGCCTTAAGTGGATGTGTCAGACATATACCTAAGAACTTCAATTCCTTTTACATGAAAATGGAGGTGAAGACGATTTTTATGCATAGTTTGAGCTATAAACAGGGGTGGAATCGGCTAATGTGATTTGTGATTGTCACATTTCTGACAATCACATGTGATAAAATAATTTTGTGCGTCTGCATAATGTGATCACCGCAATTTTGTTTATTTTCATTATGTCATTTTCCGTTGGGCAATTGGAGAGAACTCCGAACACAAATCGTTTTTCTTCGGAGTTGTGTTTTGCGAGTCTTACTTCTTCTGCTTTTTATGAAATATGCGGTCTGAAGACGCATATATACGAACGTCACAGTTTCTATATATTTTGTATTTAAAATTAAACAATTCGAACAATCTCTACTATATATAAAAGAGTAATTTTGTTTGTGTGTCAGTTTGTCCGTATATGGCAGATAAACTGACGACACACCACTTACCTCGCAATACAGTGGATTCTAAAATCTTGCCCCATTCCCTGGCCAGGTTATAGGCTATTTAAATTAAAAAATAAATTATTTTAAATAGGTTTAATCTAATAATATTTGAACTTACCTCTTAAATTTATTATGAGAAATTTTATATTTCTCAAATATTTTTGACGTTTCTCCTTTTCCTTTTTTTCTTATTCCCTGTTTGTTTAGTGTGTTTTTGTTTACTTCTGCCGTTGCCTTGGATTTATTTCCAAATTGTTGTTTATATTTCTCAAATATTTTTGACGTTTCTCCTTTTCCTTTTTTTCTTATTCCCTGTTTGTTTAGTGTGTTTTTGTTTACTTCTGCCGTTGCCTTGGATTTATTTCCAAATTGTTGTTTTGGTTTGTTTACTTCTGCAGTTGCCTTTTGTTTAGTTTTGTTTACTTCTGCCTTTGCCTTGGATTTATTTCCAAATTGTTGTTTTGTTTACTTCTGCAGTTGCCTTTTGCTTAGTTTTGCTTACTTCTGCCGTTGCCTTGGATTTATTTCCAAACTGTTGTTTTGGTTTGTTTACTTCTGCAGTTGCCTTTTGTTTAGTTTTGTTTACTTCTGCCTTTGCCTTGGATTTATTTCCAAATTGTTGTTTTGTTTACTTCTGCAGTTGCCTTTTGCTTAGTTTTGCTTACTTCTGCCGTTGCCTTGGATTTATTTCCAAACTGTTGTTTTGGTTTGTTTACTTCTGCAGTTGCCTTTTGTTTAGTTTTGTTTACTTCTGCCTTTGCCTTGGATTTATTTCCAAATTGTTGTTTTGTTTACTTCTGCAGTTTAGTTTTGCTTACTTCTGCCGTGTTCCTTTTCTGTGATTTGACATGAATGAATAATTTATGAAAGCAAAAAGCAAAAAGCATGTGTAAACATACACTTACGCGTTGGTTGGGAACATGCATGAAAGTATAATAAGAGTCTGTTGCTCATCAACTTTTCATGCACCGGTAACAGCAGTTGCTTACGTTTCGCATGTATTTAAGAAGTATGCATTTTTTCATGCACACATGGAAAGTTTGTAAGGAAAATTAAGTTTCGTGTGTAAGCTTTTTTAATTGCGAAAATTTTTTACTCTCACGGTTACAGGCGCTCGCCGGTAAATTTATGCATGTGTAAGCCCGCCATTATTCCTTGCATTTCAGCTGAAGGTGCGTGTTTGGCATATGTTAGAAATAAATAGTTTGTTGAGAGTTTTGAAATGAACCTATTGGAAAACTTACAACAAGCGCCAGTGGATGGCAAAAGTAAAAATGAACTTGCAAGTGTAAGCTCATGAAAAACTGAAACAAAGTTGGGTGGTTCCCAACTTTTCATCCGACTGCTATAAGAGTTGGTAGGATTTTACATTTAACTGTCATCTTTTTTATTCGCACATGTTAGGTTAGCAAGGAAAATCGAGTTTGCTATGCAAGCTTTCACAGTTAAGCAATTTGTACTTTCAAAGCTATTGTCGCCGATAGGTTAAAAACAAATTATGTGCGTTGAATAAAAAAGCAAACAGAGATGATATCGTTGGCCATTTCGGGAACCTTCAAATCTTTTTGGAAATAGTCATAAGGTCCATGAACGAAATAGACATAATGTCCATTGACCTTATGGCGAAATCGAAAATTTAGACATGTTTAATTAGTAAATTTTGAAGTAGACATAATGTCAAGGTAATGGAAACGCCAAACACTCTACTTTGTTTTGAGTAATTGTTTGTCCGTAGTCAAATTTCTTTAGTTGGCCCATTCAATCGGTAGCGTCAAGTTAAGAAGAAAAATGCCATCGGAATCAGAGGCCCATTATACAAAATAGACCTAAACAAAAGCATTTGATATATATAAATAATTTCCATAAATAAAACTAGACTTGAAGTTCAAAATTTCAATATAGACATTATGTCCACTTTAAAATAGGCATAATGTTCATGGACCTTATGACTATTGCCTAATTGTTCAAAATGTCCATGGAAATTGTGCCTATTTAAAGCAGACATATTAATAAGGTCAGTGGAACTTAGGTCACACCCGTTTTGAATTACCAGACTTTCTTTTCTTTTACTGCCAGTTAGCCGGCATGTTTATAAAGTTTGTGTGTGTGAATGGAAAATATGCGTGGGTTGCAATTTTCGTGCCAGTAGCTGGCTGTGGGCAACGCTATATTGTATTCCTGCCCTAAACGCAGCCGCTGTATCGAAGAACAAATACGAAAAAGAAATTCGCTAAAATAGTGTTTTTGTTTACTTTTGCCGTTGCCTTGGATTTATTTCCAAATTGGTGTTTTGGTTTGTTTACTTCTGCAGTTGCCTTTTGTTTAGTTTTGCTTACTTCTGCCTTTGCCTTGGATTTATTTAAAAATTGTTGTTTTGTTTACTTCTGCACTTGACTTTTGTTTAGTTTTTCTTACTTCTGCCGTTGCCTTGGATTTATTTCCAAATTGTTGTTTTGGTTTGTTTACTTCTGCAGTTGCCTTTTGTTTAGTTTTGCTTACTTCTGCCTTTGCTTTGGATTTATTTCCAAATTGTTGTTTTGTTTACTTCTGCAGTTGCCTTTTGCTTAGTTTTGCTTACTTCTGCCGTTGCCTTGGATTTATTTCCAAATTGTTGTTTTGGTTTGTTTACTTCTGCAGTTGCCTTTTGCTTAGTTTTGCTTACTTCTGCCGTTGCCTTGGATTTATTTCCAAATTGTTGTTTTGGTTTGTTTACTTCTGCAGTTGCCTTTTGTTTAGTTTTGCTTACTTCTGCCTTTGCCTTGGATTTATTTAAAAATTGTTGTTTTGTTTACTTCTGCACTTGACTTTTGTTTAGTTTTGCTTACTTCTGCCGTTGCCTTGGATTTATTTCCAAATTGTTGTTTTGGTTTGTTTACTTCTGCAGTTGCCTTTTGTTTAGTTTTGCTTACTTCTGCCTTTGCTTTGGATTTATTTCCAAATTGTTGTTTTGTTTACTTCTGCAGTTGCCTTTTGCTTAGTTTTGATTACTTCTGCCGTTGCCTTGGATTTATTTCCAAATTGTTGTTTTGGTTTGTTTACTTCTGCAGTTGCCTTTTGCTTAGTTTTGCTTACTTCTGCCGTTGCCTTGGATTTATTTCCAAATTGTTGTTTTGGTTTGTTTACTTCTGCAGTTGCCTTTTGTTTAGTTTTGTTTACAATGAATGTACTCATTAGTGCGATATGTAAATTTTAAATACCTGCAACCCCTGGTTCAACCATGGTGTCCAAATCCGAATAAAGAAACGGAATCGATAACCTTTGTCCAAAATATCATCTGCGTCAAATAATTAACAGCTTGGGCCATACCGAAGACATTGTAAAATTTTAACTCTTCTGTTCTGGCCTATTTCATAAGCTCAACCATCTTGGATATTTCGGAAATATTATATCAACCTCGGTGCAAGTGAGTGTTACCATGCGTTAATTTTTTTCTGCAAATTTTGAGGTTCAAAATTTGCAATCCAGGATAATTCTGATGCCAGCGCAATTTGAATTTCTGAATTTCTCTTCACTAAGATATTAAGAACAGCTGAAAGTCGAGAACACAATCATTTTGAAATTAGGGATGTTCGATTTCGGTTGTAACCCAATTTCATCCAAATTTGGTGGAAATGAGAAAATTTCGAAATGTGTTTTTGTATAGGAAATGATGTAATTTCGAATCTTATTCGGAAATCTGCTAGGAAATTACATCATTTACCCCAACGAAATTACAGCATAAGATTTGAAGGTACCCGATATTAAAAAACAATAGCATCTCTGTTTGTTTTATTTACTCAACGAACATAATTTGGCAAAATAAAAATAAAAAACCCTTTTTCTTACAAAAATTATGTCTTGGTTTTTAATTTCATTTAAAAGATATTGTATGAAAAAATTTTCCTCGGGTGCCCGGGCAACGCCGGGTACTTTTTGCTAGTTTTAATATATAATTTACATTAAGGAATGTGACAATTATGTATTTATTTAGAAAAGATTAATTTAGTTGTCACTTCACGTGATTGCTCACAACATATACGCGTTTCAGAAAAATATCTCAATTAAAAAAATGTTCATTTCTGTTTTTTTTTTTTTTTTTTTATTGTTTTTATTTTTACTTTAATCATGAGGAGAAACTAATTTCTCCCAATCGAAAACAACATTAGTGTAGATCTTTGACAAATCTTTGACAGCAAAAGCAAATAATTTTGTTTTATAAGTCAGCGTCAGAGGTTTATTTTTTATTTATTATTATTTTTGTATGCAAGTGACACCTAAATAGCTGTCACAAGAAAAAGTCACAAAAATGTGATTGTCACATGTGACAATCACCTTAGCCAGACGAAATTTGTATATTGTGACTATCACATATCACAAATCACCTTAGCCGATTCCACCCCAGGTTTTTGATTATTGCAGTGACATGATTCACAAAAAAATGTAAAACATTGTGTTTTAAATTTATTATTTGTGGGCTTAATTTTTTAAAAGTTTCTTGTTTATTTTCCTTCTTTCAAAGATAAGACTTCCAACGAAAACACTCCTAAGATATGGGCGTATGTCCTAAGACTTATTCAACAAATATAAAACACTAGAAGGGCTTTTATCGTGAGTCATTTCTTAAGTTTTGATATAATTGCGAATAAAAAGATAAATAACTACGAACCACCTTTGATACACAAACAAACGCTTCACATGGAGTGTACATTTCAAATACAGTAGGACCTCGGTAATTCGAACTATCTGAATCGACTCTAATTTGAACCACAGATGTGTCCGTATTACTGGAAACATTTTGCGTACTTACTTATTCAATAAGTTGGAAATAGAAAGTAGTGTAAAGTGGTTGAAATACACTAAAATAATTTATGTTGGTCGAACAAGAAAATGTTAATTGCAAGTTCAATACAAGATGAAATAATTTTTAAAGTTGTTGAAAGAAATTTGACATTTTTGTTTGATTCATTTTTTTAACAGTTTCCTTTATAATTTAATTTTTTAATATGGTTAGTTCTTCATGACATGAATTTTTTTCGAAATTCTTATTCCACAGATAGTCCAGTAAATGATTCACATTTCACTGCTAAAGTATACTCGGCAGAGAAACCAATTACAAATTTGAAATACAGGGTACCAATTTTGGCATCACGTGTTCGAATTACAAGATACCTACTTAATGTAAAAAAAATAGTTTTTCGAATTAGTGAGCGTTCGCATTACCGAGGTCCTACTGTACTACGCTAGAAAAAACCTTGAAACCAGAAAGTGTCATATTAACAGATATTGAATGTTCAATCATTTTTCACTTGCTCTATAGGGCAAGTATTGGTTTCGTACAGAAAAAAAAATCGAGATTTTAATCAAATATGTAACGATTTAAAAAAAAAACTGATAATTTAACAAACCGCCAGGTTTTTTCAAAAAAATTACCTTTATTTTGTACTTAATTGGTCATAACGAAAACAAATTTTACCACCTTTTACTCAAACTTTGTTTGGCGTATAGTTTTTAATTTTTTTCCAAAAAGCAATGCTTTTTTCAGTAACTTCTTTTCTAAACCATGGAACGGCTTCTATACAAAGATCAACTCAGTATTAGCCATATTTTTTTTTTGTTTTTTCACAATATTTGTGAAATGGTGCAGACCTGGTAAGGTACCTATATATCTTTTTAGACACCTAAAATTTTTTTTTCAAGTTTTAAAGATTCAAGATTTCTTAACGGTAGCTCCTATAACAAAAACCATTTCAGTTTTAGTCAAAATTTTTAAGTTACACCGATTTTCTCAAAAAAGGCTCAATAAATTTTGATTTCAATGTTTGAGACTGTTCTGAAATTAACTGTGTGTTCTTAATTTTTGGGTATAATAATTAAAAAAGAAATTGTTTTAAAATTGTGCAACCATACGCAAGTAGGTACATGCGACCAAGTCGTGCGCATTTTATTGTTTTTACCTAACTTTTGAAGACGCAATTTTTGTTTATCTTATAAATGTCTGTAAAAGCGAAAACAAACGTTCAATAGTATTTTCTAATTTAATAACAATTTTCGCATGAATTTAAAGTGATACTTTTTTATTCAGTTGGAATTTATTTAAATGGATGTGCATAAAGGCGAAACCAAGTAGTTGCTTCTCACGCATGGTTGATCTTTAATGAATAGTCCGGCACCACAAATAAGTGTTTACCTGCAAAAAATCAGCAACTACATATTAGAAATTGATCAATACGTTTATACAAAAACAACAAAAAAGTTAAATCAAACGAAACTACGTTCTGGTATATTTTTGGGGCGTCATTTATAATCAAATTAATTGCTACACTGTCTAACTACGATTAAATTTTGTCAAAATTTTCCTCTGAAAATAAAATAACATTGTTTTCTTCTTCATTAATTCTGTCGTGATGATTAGCAATCATCACAAAACATGGCTGAAAGATGGCACCCATTCCAAAATTGTCCAAGCAAAACTGAAAAACGATCCTGAAAATTTTTCAGGAGAAATTTATAAAAAATTACGTACTTGCAATTTTTCAGATTTTGCTTCATTTGTCCATGGAAAGCTTAAGTGATACAGTCGAATCCGCTTATGTGGAGCGGTAATTCCTTAATTTTTTTTAAAAATAACCTTATGACTCCTTAAGTTTTTTAAATGAGAATTGCAGACATTAGTTAGAAGGAATAGAAAGATAAGAAAGAATCTTGTTAGTACAGTGATCTCACGAAATGCCACCGGTTCCATCTAGTGGAAGCTCGATGAATGTAGAAATCTCACTTATCCTTTTTTGTGTGTTTTTAAACATGTGACTGGTGAATGTTGTTTCCTCCACCGTCAATTTTATCGAATTTGGTTGAAAAATTCATTTTTATATTTGAGCTTGATTTCACTCCACACAATATGTATACCTAAGTATGAAAATCTTTCTGAAATCAGATAACTCCAAAAAGAAAAAAAAACATAAAATTTTCCAATTAAAAGTGGCATACTTGGTAAAGAGAAGCATCAAGTAAAGTGGGCGTGTGTTCAGCATAATAAACACCAATTTAATCAATTTTTTTCAACACTATATATTTTTTGTCGACAATTTTTCAGCTTACCGGGTTTTTTAGTAAAACGAAGAAATTTCTATAAAAATTGTGAGGGAATGCTGCGTGATAAATTTTAGTTCTCCGATATTTTAGTAAAGTGTATATAACTAAATAAGCGGCCGGCGTTGACTGTATTCATCAATGCCGCACAAAATATTAAGAGTAAATGAAACAATGCCTATGTTGTTCTGCCTTGTGGCTGGCTGCTGGTGGGTGAGCAGGGACGCAAGATTCTACCTCATTTCGACGTCTCACCTATATAATGTACTTCAAAATGTAAACAAAAGCATTGTTTTATAACTCAGTCCTTGCAGATATTTATAAGTTGGATGAAAAACTTCCAAAAATTTTACAATTTCCTTTGTAAGTAATTGTTATAAATGAAAGTGAAAGGAAAGTTGCCCTCCTGTTCATCCGTTCACTCCTTCTTAACGTCGCATCGGATTTTAAAATAGTTTTCACTGTCGTGTAGATATTTTTTTCCGAAAGGTTTATATGTATTTATAATAATTTTTATCCAGAAATAATTCCTGAAAGCCTTACACTCCTTAAGGTTTGCATCAGTCCTAACTCATCTAGAATGTCTATGATTGGTAAACGAGAAGAAAGGAAACGAGAAGATGCTAAACGTCTGTTGAGCAAGAAGAACGTCTACTTCTTGACCAACGAGCTATAAAGTCTCCCTTTGAGCCTGAAGTTTATCTTAATTGCATCCGTTTTAGTTTCCAATACGAAACTTTATAGGTTCCATCGGTCTTATTGTATCAAAGTCTTGCCTTGGCAGAAGATAAGTGGGCTGGGAAATACGTTCCTGGAGAAAATTTGGAGGTTTTAACATATTTTTCACACTCCAAATGGATCCTACCACTTCCCCTGACAAAAATGTTTGGTCACTAAACTTTTTAATTCCTTAAATTTACTGTCTATGCTAAATAAACCTTATAACTGATTTAAATTTGTATTTGCTTCAGTTCTAACAGTCGAAACTCGAAAGATAGTTTCCCATTCTAGTTAGTTCTTATAAGCTACAAGGAGCTATTTCCATAGAGTAGGCTCATAGTTCGATAAAGCTAACAAAAATATTATTCAATTTAAAATTCAAACACTAAAAAAGAAAAACATGGTCCTTCACATATTCCTTCAAAACATCCCCCATTAAAAAAAAAGTCTCTACAAACAATAACACCCTGTTTCTGTGTAGTAGATATGTGTCCCATAGCCTATGCGTCGTCATTAAAAGTTCAAAGATCTTAATACTTTTTTCCACATATACTCTCGTTAAAAAGTAACCCAAAGTCAATTAAGCAACTAAACATCTGAATCGAATTGGAGCTGCTTGGATACAAAAAATACATCAACAACAACGGACGGACCGGACGGCTCAATTAAATCTTCACCCAATAACTTAAAAAAAAAAAATTGCTGCAATCTCCTTCGACCTTGCGTCCGTTATGCAATTCATATTTATTTTTTTTACAATTTTTGAACAAAAACCGATTCGGAAGCCAATAATTTGTATCTTTGTTTGGAGTCAATTCAATGTTAACACGCCGAACTCACAGCCGCTGCTGGACCAATCGCCCCACGCACTCTAAATCATTTCCATTATACGGTGATGTGGATATTTTGTAATAATTCCCAAAAACCTTGCTGTACCAGTCTTTAAAGTGTCTAATAACTCCAATCTTTAACTCCAATCCAACTATTGCCTGTTGAATGCGAATGTAGATACAAATACAAATATAAATAGTGAGACCCTTCGATTTTTTTTTTGCCAAAGCTAACCCAACAAGTAAAAATAAGCGCCTAAATAAAAAAAAAAGAAGCGTAAAACAACAACAACAAACTACATTTCTTCAACCATTGAGCCATTTTATGAATAATATACGAAGAAAAAAAAAAGATACTTTTCCCGACATCGAACAGCGAATTTCTGGCCAAAGAAAAGCACTCCACAACTTGGACGATCACAGTCAGTTCGAGCACCTCAGATTGGAAACAACATGTCGTTGTCGTTGCATCGGCGTAGTACGATAACCAAGTGCGTTATAACAACGTGCCTCCTTCTAACTATAAGCTCACAACAATTCGTGAAAGTGAAAGGCGATGGGAGTCTGGGGCTACCGGGGAGACCGCCTCTGGAATTGGATCAGTTACAGGTAGTTAATTTCCTGGTTGGTATATCGGTCGATGGAATTCGCTTATCCAACGGATCGGATAGTCAGTGCGGAAAAGATCTCGGTGTGTTCCTTAAAGGTGTCGAAGAGCAGGATTTATGGGCTCTGAAAGGTAAATAAATTTGAAAAGGATTTCGTGTCTTGCTCATTGATCATCCTTGACCATCATCCTTGTATTTTATAGTCATCGATTCATTTGGAGTTGCTCCTCCGACCATAACCTGGGGTAACTATTTTTGGTTTGCCGCAAAGGAGTATTGCGAGGACCTCAACAGACCGTACAAAATTTCACTCTCAGGAAGATATCGTCACACTAGTCACTTCAACACGAGCAGTCCCTTCCCGGTACGTTTCTGGATGGTCTATTTCAACTTTACCACTCCTGTGTACGTGGATTTGAATCTGCAATTTGAGGTAAGTTTCAAACGGTCGGCGTGAGGGGATCACGTTTAAGAATTCTGTGGAATGCCGTAATATTTTTGGTTTCAATTTCCTGGTTAAGAAAAAAATGTAAACAATGTTACGTGCAGCAATTACCTACTCGAAGTTATAATCATAGAGCAAAAGATGCGAATAGAAAAAGATAGTTATCTGGTTTGGTTGGTGTCTTGACTAAATACAGTGATCGTGGCGTGTTTTTGTTGCTTATGTTTGTGTGTGATTATTTTGTTGTTGTTTTTGTTTTTGTGAATCTTAAGAGTTCAAAGATAGATTTATTTAATTTAATAATAGCTAGTTGCAAGCCGATGATTTTTCTTTCACGATTAATTGATGCAAATTTGGGGTACTTGGGTTGTGTGTCTTCACTGATTGATACCAATCAATATTTAAATTAGATATTTTGTTGATTGCTTGATGCGAGATACATTTTTATACGCACGACGGACGCGACTACGACAGTGGTGGAGGCTAAGCTTGGTTTCAAAGAGGTCAAAATTAACAGATACATTGTGCAAATTTGTAGATCGTTAAATAAATTAGTATTCATAAACGTGATGAAGAAACTAATCTGAAAATTAGTTTGAGTTGATGTTGATGTAAGATAATTTGGATGCTGATGATCGTGGCCTTGAACTTTTTATTTATTTTTGTTTTAGCGAAAGGGGCGGTGTTGTTTTGTGCACTAAAAAAAAAAAGAAGGATGATTCATTTAAAATGCATATTGATGGCGAACGTGAAATAGCTTGGCCAATTAATATTTTAAGGTCGAGATGGTGCAGTTAAAGATTTTAAAGGCTGGAAGTCTTTGACATGCAACGCAGACCTTCCAGATATTTTTAACTTTTACTTTTTCTATTTAAGTCTGATTTTGTTTCCATTTGTCTGCTGTCTGCTTTGCAGATGGTTTTCTGGATAGTATATTCATAATCACGATATCGTGTCTAGATGAAATCAAAATTTGTGTCTATGCTTTTAATGTATGATCTAATTATTGCGTGTTGCTGTTTGTGAAGAAAAAGATATGGCAAAATTATTGATACAAGTTTGTCCATTGCGGGTATGGCCGGATGTTGTTTACTATTGCAAAACTCAAAATTTAAAGTGTGAAATTCAGAAACTCGAAGTTGAAAATTCTTATTATAGATACCTAAACGATTGTTTACAACTTATAACATATCTTGTAAGTCCAATTATAACGGACAGATCAGTTTTAGTCAACCATTGGTTATTTATTTGCTCAAAAACGACTCTAAGGATTTTGTTTAGTTTTTTGATAGAAATGAAATAACGTAAATCTATGTTTTTTTATTAAATTGGCTTTTTGACTTTTGAAAAATTTTAAAATATAAAAACCGCAATCTGGTTCGAGCTGTTAAAGGTATTAAACTGGTCATAAGTTAACAAGATTTATGTGGGGCTTTATAAATTTACATTGCATTTTTGTAGTTCAAAAGTTTGATTGGTTATCAATCATAATCACGCTCTTATTTATGTAAATTAGCTTGAATTAGCTTAAAGTGCAATTTTTCTGAGTCTTCAATTTCTCAATTTTTTTTTTCAATTCGCATTTTGTGTGCTCTGTTCTGTTTTAAACACATTTTTAGTTTATAAATTTGAATACAATTTTTTCAAAAATACATATTTTCAAATTATAAATAAAGCAATCGAGCTTGACATATCATAGCTCTTTGAATGGTCATTTAACTTAGTTAAAAAGCCGTTTACCAAAAACTCATCCTGTGCAAGCTTTTGTGACATTTCTTGAACAACATTTTTTTAACTATTAAACAAAATTTAATCATCATCAAAACCATTGAAAGCGTTTTCGATAAAAACTTGCTTATTCTATTTTTGTAACAATTGCTTAGATATTCTACAGAAAAATCGAAAAATTTGACTGACATTTTTTGCTTTGGTCAAAGTAATCCCCCAACGAGTGAAGCAAACTGTTCGTCCATTTTTAACTGTTTGTTGGTATGTCCAAATCAGAGCAATATACAGGGTGATTCACAAGCGTTGTGCCAAAAAGCTAGAGCGTGTAGGTTGAATTAAGACAAGAAAAAAATCGTATAGGAAGGGGGGGGTCTATTCCCCCCGTTTAGCCGGGAGGGGCAATTTTCTGAAAAATTAACTTATTTTGTAAAAAAAAATATTTAAAATCAACGGCTTCGTTTACAACACCGTGTTATACCTTTTTGGAAAGCCAAAAACTTCTTCTTTCATTTTGTTTTTAAATTAAATTGTTTTAACGAATAGTTTAAGAAATATAATTTTTCAAACTCAAAAATTTGAAAAAAAAAATTTGAAAAAATAATTTTAAAACTAATTTTTTTCAAAATTTTACGTAATTAAGTATAATTTTTGTTCTCAGAATTCATTGCTCGCATTAATTTTTAATCCAACACTGAAAACCGTGTGGCTCTACGATTTTTTGTTGCCAAGGTATTCAAAAATAACCGAACCTACTTCTTCACAAAAACACGAAAAAATTGGCTAAATGATCACTTGTGCCATCCCTTAAGGCTAGATTTTCTCGTTTTTGTGAAGAAGTAGGTTCGGTTATTTTTGAATACCTTGGCAACAAAAAGTTGTAGAGCCATACGGTTTTCAGTGTTGGATTAAAGATTAATGCGAGCAATGAATTCTGAGAACAAAAATTATACTTAATTACGTAAAATTTTGAAAAAAACTAGTTTTAAATCTTGTCTTAACTCAACCTTCACGCTCTAGCTATTTGGCACAACGCTCGTGAATCACCCTGTATAATCGGCCCTGTATCCTGTTTTCTCAAAATGACGGTTTTCTTCAACCATCTTCTTTTTCTTTTCGGTGCCATTATGATCTCAGGTGGGTCTCAACAATTCATAACGCTTCAACTTCTTTCGTTCACACTGTGGAGTTCACCGTATTTACCTTAGAAAACGTCGGCAAGCCTCTCGGTTTTAATGCATTTAAGCTTTTACTTGGAGTTTTTAGGATTGCCTTTCCTCTCCCTCCGTCACGATCGTATTTTAACGTTGTTGATATTGCCTTTTTAACGGGGTTCTCAGGTGACAATACCAGCTGAGCCTGTCGTGCTATATTTCTAGCAAGATGGTATTTTTGACATGAAAGCTACCTTCTATTTTTCGATTCTTATTCGATCAAGCCTTTTTAAACCTGATGCAATACGAAGCATCTTTATTTTAGCTGCAGATAGTTATTCACTATCATACCGCCGAACGCTCAAATGAGGTGTAGAGTCTACTCTTCTACTTAGGGTTATTTTTCGGCCACAGAAAATGGGTTTTCCACCACTTCGAGTAGTAGAAAGCTTACGTGATGATTGACGTCATCACAAGTTGCTTTGCACACTTGGGAATCTCTGTTCCATTCAAATAATCAGCAATGAATAACTGGTGCACTTTGAAGTCCGTCCGAAGGATTGCAACAAAAAGCAGGGGCTTCAAGATGCTTCCCTGGTGTACACCTATTGTGATTTGGAATTTTCAAAGAAATTACTTTTAAATAGACTTCTTTAGTTGAAGAATTGTTTTCAAAAAATAATTTTTATGAAATTTCATATAAAGGGTGTTTTTTTAGACGTGTGGTTTTCAAGAAGAAATAAAACGCGTATATAAAATTTAATGCTATAGCCAAGAATGTAGCTTTATTATAAAGATAAGGGTTCGCCATTATGTTTTAAAAATGATTTCGGTCAAGTGGTCGCTACGGCTGGCTCGAATAAATTCCTGGACGATTATGTTGAACGAATATTGGACTCAGCGCACGGTTATAAATTTGCACAATTTGCAAATGTTGTTCAAGAGTTAGTCTATTCATCAATGGTAAACCAAACTGAGCATAAATCAAGTGACAGCTGTCAAAAAGACCGACTCCGAAAAATTTATTGTCAGATTGAAAACCACTCGTCTAAAAAAACACCCTTTATAAGAATTTTTAAGCATCACTGAAGCAAATAACAATTTTGACAAAAACCACTTAAGCAAAAATTATGACATTAGGGATTATAATATTTTTAAATTTATTTTGATGGGCCAAATTTATTCGTGCAAGGATTTTTGGTATCATCAATCTCTGAAGGACACTTTTCCTTTGATACCAGCAGTGTAAAATCATTTGTTTGACATCAAATGTTAACATACAATATTTTTTTTTTTCAGCATAAAATCCACGCTGGACTATGTCTCCCAAAAAGCTGCTCCCACGAAGAAGTACTTTATTTCAGCGAATCATATTTCGCAAAGAAGAAATTCGAACCTCAGCGTCGATTCAACATCGAAATGAATGCCATCGATGCTAAAGATCCAAAATATGAATGGAAAGTCTTGCTAACAACTGGATTTCTACTGTTTTTGTTAGTATTTGGAAAAATTTTAGATGAAACAATTTTCCAAAAAAAAAAAAGAGTCATCTTAGCGCACACCGTCTATGCTATCGTCATTTCTAAACTCATACCTCCTTCTATTACAGTTCTTAAAAAAAAAAACCGGGCTCTTTCGAAAAAATGCACTTTTATTGACTTAATGTTCCTTTCCTTTTCAGCGGAGTACTGTCTTCATTAGTTTTTTGTATGATCATAGCTGAAATTATCACCCAGATACACAAGAAGCGAGCATTGAACGAAGATGAAAAACGACCAAAGCCAGAAATAACTACTCTTGAGGAATTCTTCCTCTGTTTCGATTTGAGGGACAACTATAAGAGGATGTTGCAACTTGAAGGGTCGAAAGGTTTCTTGCCGGTGATTGCTGGATTGAGAACTATAGTCTGCTTGTGGGTCACACTCTTCCATGTCTATTTTTATTCATTGTTTGCAATCAGCAATGTTCCTTTGATCTTCGCTAAGCTGGAAACAGTGATTCTTCAACCAGTTCTGCAATCCTGCTTCTATGTGGATGTATTCTTTGTCATCAGGTAAGTCGGTGATCTTAGAGAAATCTTGGATTCTTATAGATAATTTTATCTTTCTAGCTCATTCCTGCTGACGTACAATTTCTTATCGAACTCGAAGAACTTGGAGTCCATACGAAAGAATGACTTTGGAAAAAACACCATGTTTTTCTTGAAATCCGTATTACATCGATATGTGAGGTAAGTTTGGTGACTTTTATGGTTTTATATAAATGGAATTGGCCTTAGATTGGCCTTAGATCTCGAAGCTTGAAGAAGAGTAGGCAATAAGAGCCATCATAAACTGCAAAAATCGTCACTAAAAATGGCGGGAAGTTTTTAAGGGACACAAAACTCCGGACTAGTTCCTTCATAACTCCTTCCTTATGCAATTTTTGAATCGTAGTTGATCAGGGCTTCATTTAGGTTATCACTGTCTTCTGCTTCTCGTTCCGCCATGCCTACTTGAACCAGGACTACTAACTATTTATTGTTACATAGTTGGAACAGCTCATTCAATTTCGTTGTTTGGGCACATACATATAGTGGAATGGCAGGCACCTATATCAATAGTTCTTCGTTGTAAAAGACATCACCAGTTTCGACGTTGGGTAAAACTGCCAACATTGTTGTGTGCGGATAAAAACTAGCAAACAAATTTTGAGAGCGAATTATTTGAGTTATAAGGGATATTCATGGAACGTCGTAAAACATCGTAATCATCTTCTTCATACTATACCATTCACAATAGACGTTTCCAATAAAAATTGTATGAGGGAAAGTTTAAGATTCTTCCTTGAGAGTTCTGGTATTGGCGGAAAGTTTCTGGCTTCGTAACCGAACTGTCGAAACATGAAGCAATTTCAACAAATAATCGAAAAATTTCCCTCGTAAATGTCGTAAGTGACTCTACACAGGGCAGGGCAGTTTGCTTATTCTGGTTGTCTTCGGATTTGAACATGATTTTTGCCGAAGAAAGCTGGGATCACGATAATTTTTGAGAGCATTGAATGTGCATCAAAAGTTCTAGAATCTTACGAACTGGAAAAGATTAAGACTTAGCTCCAAACCGATCCTTTGAGCCACCTGTTTGCCATGGTCTCCAAGGTATCCAATAGGTCACTAAAATGGAAACACAACTTTTGACAACTTTCTACTATATGGGCTTTAAACATTTAATATTTCTTTACTCAATGTTTAACAGGCTTCTTCCGATTATGCTGGTAACAATGATTCTGAGCGACTGCATCTATGAGTTCATGGACATGTATTCACCGTTCCAAATGGACCAATACAATGGCATCTATTGCAAACAGTAAGTTTTAAATTTTGAAAATCTACCCTTGGACACCTTTCAAAAATAAGTCTTATTTCAGAAACTGGTGGTACAACGTTCTATTTATCAATAATTTCTTGGATCTTAAGGACATCTGTTCCTCATGGACATGGTACTTGGGCTGTGAAATGCAGTTCTTTATCTTGTTCACATTGATTCTTATCATCTACGCAAAACATGAACCTCTTGGAAAGTCAATATTTGTGATCCTTCTCATCTTCAGTTTGGTTATCAGTTTCCTTTGTAACTATCTCATGGGCATCACTTTTCAGTAAGTTATTTCAGTATAAACTTGAAAGCTAAGAACCATTCGAATAAATGTCCTCTCTTCCAGAATCGATGTCATCTTTGGTACACTAGAGCAGCTTTATGTGAAGCCATGGGTTCGAGTGAATTCCTACTTTGGAGGCGTTCTTATGGGTTGGATTTATTTCCATTACAAAGATCAAGGAATCAAATTGAAAATGTCCTGGAAAGTCATCTTCTGGATTGTCACATTCTTCATCTACGTATTCACAAACTTCATGAGCTTTTGGCGATCGGCACCTGTTTGGCTCGTTGCTTCCATTATGTCCTTTGGCAAACTCATATTCGGCCTGTGTGTTGGGTGTGTAATTGTAATGTGTGAATGGGGATTCGGTGGCCCATTCAATACACTCATGTCCTCAAGACCATGTCTATTTTTGAATAAGTTTTGTTTTAGCATCTATATGATAGCTCCTGTGATAGTTTTAATTGTATTCGGTACCCGAACCCAGGCGACGCATTTTAGTGAAGTCGGTTCGGGGATGGACTTCATGGGAGTCATTGTCATCTCAATATTAATGTCTTTTGTTGTTGTCCTGCTGGTGGAGATACCATTCCAAAAAATATCCTCAAAATTTATTGTAAGGAGAAAAACTACGTGAAAAAAAAAATGTGTATTATCTTTATAGAATTAATTCATTTAAATATCCACATACTCATGAAGTTAGATTTATTATAGATCTTTAAGTATAGTTTTAAGTTAAAATATAAATAAATAAGAATTATGTAAAACTTTAAAATTGAAATAGAAGTTGTTGATTTAATTTGGGTCAAGGAGGACTCCGTTTAAGGGCATATTTACTCAAACTTTGGGCGGATGTATGATTTGCAGATTGTAGCCAGCTCAGAATTTTCTTGCAGAGTCCTAGGAAACGTAAACACTTCAGGCGATGCGACGTTCAATATGTGTTCCTTCCACAGAAGATGGTTTGTCGTACACATGCCTAGGACGCAAAAGTTATTTGGTTTTCTCGATGCAAGAAGGTGAGAGTAAGGTATACTTTAATTTTTTTGAAACATTGCATTCAACACGGTACATAATTCCCCATTCCACAATGCTGTCAAGAGATCGGAATGAAATGAGCTTATTATACGCTCCGTTGCGTTTGCGTACTATTATACAACGTTAAATCGAATACGATTTATAAAATTTTACGTTGCGTTTTTTTCCCTCAATGTAAGGTTGAAAATCTGCAGACGAAAATAAAAAGCTGAGGACACAGTCGTCAGCAAAATAATTTAGTAGAATAGATGCCTTAGATAGGAGATGTGTCTGTTATAAAGACAAACATAAGGTAGAGAGTCGGTGACAAAATAGAACCTTGGGGCACACCAGAATTTATTTTGTGGATAGCAGACTAGATACTTTCCAAATCTTAAAATTACGTTCTTGATCTGAACTTATCTCAATTCCATATCACTTGGAAGGAGAGACGTAAGTAAATACTTTGCAGAGTTTGTGGAGAGTAGGTACTGGTTGCAAAAATGCTGTTTTTCATCAACTCAGGACGAGAGCTGCAGAATAGGGAAGATGGAAAAACTTACACAGTGGCTTAGCCAGCGTAGAAGCACGCTATGGGGTAGAACTATTGAGATCTCTAAGTTTAAAAAAAAGTTTGAATGACAGAGAGTTTGGTAAAAATTCGAATACGAAGGGGTAAATATGTTTTCTAAACATTTATTAAATGTTAAAAATAGTTTGCAGATTAATAAATACATTTATTAAAAATATAGAGAAGCTTTTTCCTGTTATGGTTCATTAATTCTGTTTTATCAAAATATTTTTTTGAAGAGTTTTTGACTGACAGATCACAGGAACCCGCTATGCTCACTCGTTTAAAAAAACTATTCTATTTGAAAGGAGTAGTGTTGAGCATTATGCAGGACAGTGCCAGTCATTTGAATCCTAAATTGTGATATGTATTCCGATTTCCAACCATCAACACCAGCATGGTCACATGTAAAATAATCATCATTTCCGTTCATTTAAGGGGAAGGGTAGGTAGAACACAGCGCACACCAACACGGCGGGCGACGACGCGACGGACGTTCGCGATAGATAGAGAGGGTGATTTTTACTTGCGATTATAGAGACACTATTAGGGTTAAATATGGATTTATGCACACAAAAATGTTGAGATTACAATCAAACATGAAAAAACGATGATAGATAGAGAAGGTCAAAAAAGTGTGTCTGAAAATGTTATCCGTTCGTTGGATAGGTCGGATGTAATTTCAAACTTTCTATTGATACTCATCATTAATTTTGTTATTTCTCAGATGGTCTGGGTCCAAAAATAACGGTAACTACCATACATACATGTTGAACTCACATTTCTAGAATTATCAACCAAGAACTCAATCCACTGTACCATTGCCACCCGTGATGGGTTCCTCAATTGAATTTCTTGCTCTAAGATATCAAAAACCAACAAGGCTAGAAGATACCTGTATGGCCATTTTCAGACCGATTTTATATGAGATTCTTACACCGATATTGACCAAAAAATACAATGGAACACATACTTTTCCTTAATTCTGCATCGGTTTGTTGCTGGAAACGACTGCACAATACCTTAAAAACATTTTAAAAATTATTGAAATTTTAAACGTTCCTCGATTATATTGCGCCAACCAAATTTATTGCACAATAAAGGCCATTCGTAGGCAGTATTATTGCACAATACTAAGAACCAAGCATTTGACAATGAAATTTAAATTTAAATATTTCTATTTTGTAAGCTATAGAATATTAAAACGATTGATGGATGTTTGTGCGTGCAATAAATACCTTTCATAAATTGAAAATTTTATCAGAAATTCTATTTATTTTATTCTAGCTGTCACAGAAAACTCCCTTTCCTCTAGGTATATGGAATGTTTCATTAGTCCATATTACTCAGATACCAACAGATTATTATATAAAAAATTTCTTAATAACGTATTCCTAGAATCTGTATTTTATTGATGGACATGGACAAGGACATGGATATCCATATATTTCACTTCAAAAGTATTTATGATCTTTCAGATTTTTAAAAACAAAATATTGGGTTTTCAGTCAGGTATGTACATATTTAAGCTGGATATTATGAAAAAAAACACTATTTGAGTTATGTTAGGAGATTATTCTAAAAACACATATGAAAGGGGCTTAGTATAGAATTTTATAACGGTAAAGATGATCCTGGATTTATTTGTTACCTTCGATTGGTAAATCCAATAACAAAATTATGCATTTCTACAACTTTTGGATTGTATCTTAACGCACCTTAATTTAAATCAAAGGACGCTATACTCCGAACCGGTACCCAAGTCTTAACATTTTCAAAGACCTTATTAAGTCAGCGCATACGAGTCCTCTTGCTGAATTTAACGCAGATCTTACCCAAAGTAGGTAGTTATGTTTCTGTGAAATGTTTCTCGTTTAAAAAAGAACAGAAATCAATATTTTGTATCAATAAGTAAGTGCTTCGTGCTTGGCTTTATTGTATGTAAAATTTATAGTAATCTGGGCGAAGGCGGTTAACTGTGTTGCCCTCTAGTGCCTCAAAACTTCGTTTCGTATGGCTAACTCTGAAGATAGCAGTGACCTTTAGTAGACACTGGTTGCGACAGTAATTACTTCCTATTAATTGTAACTTATAATTCATATAACTACTGTCTAGATCAAATGAGACTTTCAAATGATACATGTTCAGGACATAAGTTTTGCTTTTATTTATAGGTACCTAATACAACCAATTGAAAATATTTATATTGGAAGTAGGTAGGGTCAGTTGGGGTAATTGGGGACAGTTTTTGCAATTTCAAAGACATCGAAATTAAAAATTAAAAAAACAAATTAATTACAATCAATTTTAAACTTCTTAAAATGTTAAACTTATAAAATAATGAGAAGAGTTCATTTTCTAATGGCTAAGTCACGTTATGATGAATATTAAGTACAATACTTTGATGTTTTCATTTCCCCCGCAATGTTCCTATCTACCTCTTTTTATTTTGAAATTAGGGGTAAATGAAAATGTCAAGGTATTGCACTTAATATTCATCATAACACATTACTAAGCCATTAGATAATGAACTATTCTCATTATTTTTTGAGTTTAACACTTTTAGAAGTTCAAAACTGCTTGTAATACATTTTTTTTTTAATTTTAAATTTCGATGTCTTTGAAATTGCAAAAACTGTCTTAAAAACGTTTATCTTCAATTTCTTTAGCAATGGCAGATCCAATTGTTATGAGAGGTGTTTTCCGGCCTTTTATTCTGTTGAAAATAACAAATTTTTGGAATATGATAATATACAAGTCATTTAAGAAACTGTTCTCATTTACCCCAATTCTACTGAGGTAAATGAGAACACTTTTAATATGAAAAACTTACTAGTTATATCGAGAAACTGTTTAAACAAATTGGATTATTGCTATTCACTTCACTTGCAAAAAAAATATATTACTCACCTCTTTATTTAAACACACTGAAAAACAAAAGTAATAAAATACTTATTTATTGACTTTTACTTTTTTCAGACACGTTGACTTTGAAACAGATGTTTGAACTTAAAACTAAAAAAAAGGAATCCGAGGTATTTTATCGGCAAAAAAGCTGACATTTCCATCTACCCCATGCTTCCATTTACTCCAACTGACTCTACATATATATAAATATTGAATATCCAAAAATGTCGCAGATAAACTAGGTTTAATTTAGAATTTACTTGTTCACTAAAAAGAACTTTCTTCTGTATTAAATCAAAGTTTTAATATTCTGAACCTTGTTTTCTAAAAAGGAATGTCAGCGCATTTTTTAATTCCACAAATATATGGTAAATATGGGTTCTTTTTTTTTTAAGCAGTCTTCATAAAATCACAACAATTAAAATGAAATCGATTGTTAACGCAAATTTTTTCCAAAATCACCATATAAAGCTTCAAGCCTTAAAATATGCAGGCTTACAAATACATAGTTAATTTCAAAGTAACACAACCTTTTCCCTGGAAATATCCCCAGCAGTTGATTTGCTTTGTACCTATATGTACCTAATAAAGGAAAGTATTTCATTATTTATATAGTGAATGCTGCTTTGTATATTCTTTGGGTAAGCTATGAGTTACAGGGAAAGCAATTCAAAATCATTGACTTCCTTTTTATTTGCTTTTTTTTTTGTTTTATCCAAGCTAAAAAGTTAATCACTTATTTGCCGGAATCGGTTTTAACCCAAATAAAACTCCAAACTTGCTTAAAGTTTTAAAATCGTTTAACGTTGTTAAACTTTATTAAATTGAAAGTTTTGCAAATGCATTAAATAAAAGTTAAATTGTTAACTATTTTCAAAAATATAACTTTAATTGCCATGGAGGCAGACGGCATCAATGACTTGCCTTTGTTTATCCTAGTCCAGTTAATCGATGAATAAACTATCTATCGGAAATCGGTCTATTCAGTAGGACTAGAAATCCGTATCTCAAAATTTATTACAGTACAAAATCATCAGCAAATTATTTAGTTTGTGGAATTTCTTACAAATCTTTTAAACTTGCAGCTTGCAGCCATGTCTTTGTTAAATGTATTTGGAACATTTGGAAAATGTTATTTTTGTTTTCATTAGGAAATGAATTTTCCAATATCCATATCCATTTTTAATATCTTAAAATACTTGGATGTTTTGAAACACAACGTCTATATTCAGTCATATAAAACGTCCCATAACAAACATTTGACCGAGAAAGCTTACGAGAAAGTCTTAAGTGAAAAAATTTAAATTTTTATGAAAAATAAGCAAAATACAGAAGAATTAATCAAAATCGTTAAAACCGTTTTCGAACAAAATAAGCTTCTCGTTAATATTCAGGGAGGTAAGGTAAGGTTTTAACGAGTGCAGATTTGGTAATTGCGCTCCCAAGATTAGGTATAGGGTTTATAGCGGGGGGAGGGAGGGGAATATAATGGATGTGTTTTTTTGCGTTTGCATATATAGCCCACCTCTAAACCAACCTGAGTTTTGGATGAATTCAAGGACGTTCTTTAGTTGGAGATATCGACCAATTCGTTGAATTAATATTTTTTGGAGGCCTTCGTTGCTAGTCCATGCTAAGCTGGGTCATTTACATAGTCTTATTGAACTGTGAGTCATAAGGATTCCCAAGAATAGTTGTGGCTGCTCCTCTGTATCTTAGTTTCATTGGGTCCAGCCAGCACAGGGTTCATTAAGAAGACTTTACTCTCGCGGGATTTTTGTCCAACAGTTTTGAATTTGTTATTATTGATAAGATGGCTTTAATGGTTGCTTATATTTCTATGAAAATAACTGTTTTTATTGGCCAGTTCACAGTTGGCAAGACGTTTGGAGGATTCACAAACTGCAAAAACTTCAACTTGGAACTTTCTTGTTTGTTGGAAAATCCTTCTGGGTCACTGGTTTGAAATCTAAGTTCAATCTAATGCGGTCAGTTTGAATGTTTTTTCAAGTAAAGTTGATGTTGGAGCTAGAGGTACCTAACACATAAGAAACACAAGCATATAATTCAAAACTATAATCCAAAACTCACAGAAAACGGACATTTCGCTGGAAAAAAGAAGCATACCTATACGTCTAAATCCAATGTCGCTATTATCTACGTTTCGAATTTCAGCCAAAACAAAATTTTCAATATAGGTACTTAAAAAATATTTTGATTGTTGGATACTGATTTTTTTTATTTATTTATTTTATTTTATTATAAGGTTATGTGTCAAAGTCCCCAAAATACCACTTCTTCGTATGTTATGAAGGTTAAGATACATAAAATTCTTCTGAAGCTGTCGTAAAGTCTTATTTACACTGATAGCTTCTAAAGAATAAGATACTTTACAGACCTTACGTAGCAGTAGGTATCCATTTGCATCAAAGTCCTGATAAACTGAGATCAGTCTCATCTCAGATATATCTTAGTTGCCTACAATATTCCAAGAATATTACTTGAAACTTTTAAATACATTTCGATCTATTGAGAAACTAATTTATTACTTTGATTTATTCTTAATTTATTTCTCACACAAAAATATTTTCTAAAAATGCTATTTTTCGATTACCTTAAACTAAATTTATATCCCATTTCTTTGTAAAAATCTTTTCCTAATCACCTACCTCCCTGAACCTGATACAATCCGATCGGGATCTTTACTTTCTTCCATATTCAATGAAGGAAAGATATTCTACCTGCATACTCTTCTTTTCATAAATCTTCCAAGAATTATTCTTTTCTTCTTTTATCAAACAAAAATTTTAACCAATATTGCACCATAAAGTGGCATCACCGTCAATCGCAACACACCAGTGCTACCACTTCAGAAAAAAAAATCGAAGCAGATTTGAAGAATAAATTGAAGTAGATTGAAAAAAATCGAAGTAGATTTCAAAATTAAACTTTTTTATAAAAATCTAAATCTAGGGTGGGCTATTTTGTGGTTTATTTTTAAATCGTAGGTAATTTTGACATTGACAGCTCTTTCTCGCTCGAAATCTTGAAAGATAGTCAGTATCATAACTCCGCAGAACGAAGTGAGTGGCCTTATGCTTGAACAGCGTTGGAAAATACTGAAAACTTATTTCCAAAGTGAATGCTGTGTAAGTTCGTTGGGGCTAAAGCAGCTTGAAAAATCAACTTTTCTGATGAGGCGCATATTCATCTCAGCGGCTACGTTAACAAACAAAATGTCAGGGGAAAACTCGACCGTTGTTGTCGAGAGGCCAATGCATCCACAAAGAGTGTGACAGTTTGGTGCGGATTGTGAAGGGATGGGTTCATCGTTCATTAGACCATTTTTGTTCGAAAATGAGGCTGGGAACAACGTTTCGGTCAACGGTTTGTTTTACAATGTGAAGACATGGATTTGGACGACCTTTGCTTCATGCACATGCAGGTTAACGTGCTATTAAACACAGTCAATTCTAAAATCGATCTTTTGCTTACTAAATTCCAAAATCGTGTTATCGATTGGCCGCCTCGGAGCTGCAATTGGACTAATTTGGACTTTTTTGTGGGAAACCGTGAAGGACCGACGTTATGCCAACAATTCGGAAGCGATTATATCACTTAAAGCCAATATTTCATAAGAAATCCGTGAGCTACAGCCCGAAAAAAAACTTGAACACCCTCTAAATAATTAATATTTTTTAAATAGCCTTAATTCAATCAAACGTAAACCAAACTAAAAGTCTTTCCGACTCCTTATATATATTGTTTCATAACACTTTTTAACTTAATTTAACAAAAAAATTATTTTCATCTTCATTTCGACATGTGTAGTATGTAAAACAAAAATTAGAGTGAAATGGAAAAAAGGGAGTAAATTTCGCCTTTTTCTGTAAAATTGAAGTAGGTTGAAACAGATATTTTTAAAATGAAGCAGATTTCAGTATTTTGGTGATGGTGCGAAGTAGGAAGTAGATTTTAAATTTTTTTGATAAAAAGAAGCAGATCTACTTCAATTGAAGTAAAGTGGTAGCGCTGCAACACACTGGTTCACATCTCACCCACACGAAGCAAACCAACCAACGTAACGAATACAAAATGAAAAATAGGGGAAACTGAGATGAGAGAGTAGAGTATTCAGCAACTTACTCACACTACACGAAATTCTCAGAAATGCCAGAGGAGAAAAACACAACAGCAAATTCTTTTGTGCGGCACATTTTAATATCAGTCTGTGTCAAGTTGCTCTCGGGTTCGGTACGATTTGCTTTTGTCTTTCGTGTAACAGCGGAACTTATAGTCAAGTAACAATCAGCAAAAACGATTCGTCGCTAGTTTTGAAAACAAACAAAAAAAAACCATCACCATATAAGAACGGTATCAGTTGTTGTAGTTCGGTGTTGTTTTTTATTTAATTTTTAATCAGTTATCACAGATTAATAGTTCAAAAATATTATTTATTACAAAATTCGTGTGAATACAGTGGGAAAAATTAACAAAAAAGCAAGGCAAATTAAAAAAAAAAAAAATGATTGCTTAAGAGTAAAAGTGTAAAAAAAAAACTCAAAACACGGATCAAAGTCCCTTCTCTAGTGTGTTGTGTAATTTAGTGAAAAAAAAACCCAAAACACATTGTGAACATGACTACAAATGCCGAAATTCTCCCATATCACCAAACCACAATTTCGCTGCAAACGGCGGCAGCTCTGTCTAGCTATCATGGCGGTGGAGCTGGTGGTGGCGGTGGAGGTACAACAACGCACATCGGCTGGACAATGGACGATCACCTGTACCAACAGACTGAACTCCATGGAATGACACCACATCGGACACATCACCTGCTTCGTTTCACTCCATACGCCCTGCATAGACCACAGTTGCAGACCCTTAGCCATCATCATCACCATCATCACCCGCATCATCTTGCTCCAGCTATCTTCTTGCAACATGCCACTGGCTCTGCTATGAAGTCACACCAGCGCCCTGCAACTCCCGCTTCTCCTCCTCCACCGGAAGGCACACACATTGGTCATCTGTATCCAGAGATTCTCGAGATGATCTTCCAGAGGCTTCCTGTCAAGGATCGTGGTCGTGCTGCTCAGGTTTGTACGAATTGGCGCGATGCTGCTTATGCGAAAAGCGTGTGGAAGGGTGTGCAGGCCAAACTGCATCTGAAACGTTCTAGTCCTAGTCTTTTTGCTTCGCTGGTACGAAGGGGCATCAAGAAAATCCAAATTCTCTCCCTGCGTCGATCACTCCGCGATCTGGTGCTGGGAGTACCAAACATGGTGTCTCTGAACCTCAGTGGATGCTATAATGTGGCCGATATCAATTTGGGACATGCGTTCTCCATGGACCTGCCCAATCTGAAAGAACTCGATCTCTCCTTATGCAAACAGATCACCGACACTAGCTTAGGACGGATCGCGCAACATCTGAAGAATCTTGAGACATTGGAACTCGGAGGTTGCTGCAACATCACAAATACCGGTCTCCTTCTGATAGCGTGGGGTCTTAAGAAATTGAAAAATCTTAACCTCCGATCGTGCTGGCACATCAGTGATCAAGGGATCGGTCATTTGTCGGGTCTGAGTAAGGACACCGCAGAAGGCAATCTAGAGCTTGAATATCTCGGCCTGCAAGATTGTCAACGGTTGAGTGATGAAGCACTCGGACATATAGCACAAGGTCTAACGTCACTAAAAAAAATAAACTTGAGCTTCTGCGTTTCGATCACGGACAGCGGACTTAAGCATCTAGCACGCATGCCCAAGTTACAAAACCTTAACCTAAGATCCTGCGATAATATCTCTGACATTGGCATGGCCTACCTGACCGAGGGTGGCAGTGGAATTGTCTCGTTAGATGTGAGTTTCTGTGACAAGATCAGTGATCAAGCTCTGACCCACATCGCTCAAGGTCTCTTTCAACTGCGATCACTGAGTCTTAACCAGTGCCAAATCACCGATCAAGGCATGCTTAAGATCGCCAAGTCCTTGCACGAACTCGAGCATCTTAATATCGGCCAATGTAGTCGGATAACAGACAAGGGACTCCAGTCACTTGCCGATGATCTAGTTAACTTGAAAACAATCGATTTGTATGGTTGCACGCAACTGTCATCCAAGGGACTGGATGTGGTTATGAAACTGCCCAAATTGTCCAAGTTAAATCTCGGATTATGGCTTGTAAGATGATGCGTTAATCGGGGAATTCTGCGCCTGCGGTCGTTATCATCATTGACATCACCAAAGTACTACAGGATAATCGTTATATTCAACATCATCCTCATCATCATCACCATGATCGTCCATACTGTAATAGCTTTTATTATAAAATTTTAAACTAATTTTGTATTGATGACAGTTTGCCATATTGTTTTGTTTGTTTTTTAATACTTTCAGGTGATTTATTATAATTTTTTTATTTTCTAACTTTTTTTAAACTGTCAAAGTTGTTGATTTGTGTATGAGAACAGGTAACGTCATTTGTGTCAGGGTTGCCGCTTGGTGAGGTATGTTAAAACTAGATGATTTTCAGTTTGTAAGTTTCAAGTTTTGAATTTGATTTTGAATTATAATTGTTTGCTTCTTGGACTTGGCTGTTCATAAAAGTTTAAGGATCATGACATTTTTTTCTGGGCTCGAACTTTACTTCTTTTTTTCTAGTAGGCTAGGAATAGTTCCAAAGCCATTCAAAACAGAGAAAGTGTTGACGCTGCTTCCTAAAGAGCTTTTCAGTAACGTAAGCACTGAAAACACAAAGATTTAAATCCTCTGGCTTTTCGATGATTCTAGCTGCATTTGCAGTGCTTTGTAACAGATTTTGCGACTTTTCCTTTGCTCGGCTAAGTCTTAAATTTGAGAAACAATAAGAAACCTAGAGACTCACTGGTGAATGTTTAAAACCCTTCTTTGAGATCCTTGCAACTGCTTCACTTTAAAAAATAGATTTCCATTGCAAGAATTCTTTGATAAACTTTAAGGGGTGAGCTTTTCCAAATTCGTATAGTGGTCGCTTATCACAAAATATACCTACCTATATACTTCTCCCCATATTCTCGACAAAACAAAATTTTGATACTTCAACGTAAATTGCGTTAAGTAAATTTGCAGAATAACTTAAGAACTGACGTATCTTTTCACGAGTTCTTCAAAGTCATTGCAGTTCTTTTTTTTTTTAATTCCTGTTTCTCCCTTTTTCAATTCAAAGAATATTCATGATACAGATAAGGATTATTATACGCTTGATTGACATTCACGCAATTCCTTGTCTCACGAAACCAAGGAGAAAAAAAAACTAGCCTTTTTCTCTCCCCAAAGAACTGAACTGACAAATTGATTTGCGATGCATAAAAGAAATTTCGCGCTTCAGGTGTTCGTGATGGTAATTTCCCATGAAAACCGGAGTAACATCTTCGTGTGAGTTCTTTTCTTCCAGCTGACTTACTCGTGCCTAGCCTTACATCAATGCAACGGGAATTGTTTGATAAAAAATTGGTATTTATTTTGCATAAGATGTTTAAAGGACACGCTATAAGAAGTTGGTTTTGAATTCAAATCTTGTTTTTGGATCTGGTTAGGCCTTACCTCGAAAATCACAAAAATAAAGTTCAGCCATGAGTTTTAAGTTTCGTTCAAGGAAAAAATGGCAGTTATTTTTGCGGTTTTGTTAGGGTGATTGATCAAACGTCCAAGTTAAAGGGTAATATGCAGATGAGTCAGTCAGATTGAATTTCAGAAACAAATTCAAACGATGTTTTGCCTAATCTTTTATCCTTTGGAGAAGATCATGTTTGGAGCAAAAGCTTGAATCTTATTATGTCTTGACTCTTGACCGTCAATTCCTGTTTAAATATTACAGTTCTCATTTTTTGCTATGAGGGTCTTTGTCTCCCGTATTACCAAAGAATGCGGTTGTTTGTATGTCTTCTGAAGATTCATTGATTCAAAATTGACCTTAACCACAAATTTTTAATATTCGAATAGGAAAACAACTAGATTATAGAAACTCAATTCTGGCAATTCCACCCTTACAAGCTCGGAAATCAGAGTTCCCACTTTACTATTATTTAAAATCAAATTTTTAAAAGGTGCTGCTTGTAATGCGAAATAAACAAACTATTAAGACTCTAAATCACATGCAACATTTTACCAATGCACATTGCCGTGATTTATTGACGTCACCAATTAAAATTGAAATAAAATATTTTATATTCCAAATTGGTATTTATTTAATCGGATAAAATTTAATATGAAAATAATAAATAGGGAAACTTTCTCATAGTAAGAATGTAATTTTTAGAGGAATTTCAAGATGGCGACGTGGCATTGGTGCAGTAAATGAGTTCATGGTTTTATTCTCCCGCCACACTCTCTCTGTGGTTAAAATAGAAGAATTAAGCCCAAATTCTTTTTATCTTTCTATGTCTTCGTGACACAATAAGTTTCATAATTAAAGCACCTAAAACACGATACACTGCACTGTCAATGAACATTGGACACATCGATTTGGTGTTTTATTCAAAGTTCCTTAGCAATATTGGCATAAAACGTTCAGTATTCATTGAATATTGACAATGAACATGATCGTGTGTAGGGTGCTTAAGGCAAATGAAGCAAAATAATAGACCTTTTCCTAAAAACTCAACTTTGTTAAAGTTTGGTAAAAATAACCAATTTGTTGAAGTATCGAGAAAAGTTACTTTAACTTTGCCCTGATCTGCCTTCCAAACACAATGTTATTGTTGTTGTTATTGTTATTGTTATTTCTATAATTTTGATTATTGTTATCATAATTATCAATTTAAACCATCGAGAGCTCTGCAATCAAATTATACCATACTGCATTCTACCGATGCCAAACGTTTACAAGTCATTTAAACTCTTCAGTTATTAAATAAAATAATTAAAAATAAGTTGCTACCCTGCTTATTCATGTCTTTTGCCTAATTTAAACAGGACTCGTCAATTGAAACAATCAATCAATTCTACCATATATTGGCAACACTGCACTAAATGTGATTTTCAAATATGGCGCCTACATACAATGTTTTCTTTGCTAAATAAAATAATGGAGTCATAAAGAATTAAGTAATAAACGAACATTTAAAATATTAAACATAACTAATAACCAAATCACTTACAACTTTATTGTTAATGACTATCGAATTTAATCCGAATTAATTGGCAACTCTGACAAAAGAATCAGGAATCCAAAATGGCGATGATTCAAAAACAAACATTAAAACTTAAACAATCACTGAAAATAATACAACCAAACCAGAACCACAAGTTTCAATTCATAAACAAAATCATAGTTAATTTAATTTTTTTTTATCAATGAGATGAGAAAACACAAAGTATAACAAAAAAAAAAACATAAAAAATACGTTCTTTTCTATTGTGATACATATATTAAAATTAATTATTAAACTAAATACATATAATTATAAATATTAATTACATACTATAGAAACAAAACAAAAAGGACACTATTTTAAGAAAATCTTGTAGAAAATAAAAAAAAAACCTAGTTAAAAACAAATTTGTGAAAAAAAAAGAAAACAAAAAATACCAATAATCTTTTTTTCAGTGTTTTAGATTCATTCACAATAATTATTGTTTAAATTTAAATTAGGTACCTACTATTTTCAAATTATTGTTTAAATGTAAATTTCTTACCTACTTACTTTTTTTTTTAAATAATTGTAAAACAAAATAAAATAATAATTCAATTTCGTTTTGTAATTTGTTTTTGTTTTGTTGTATAAATTTTTTTTATAAAAAAATTAAAACTTTTAATGAAATATTTTTACTATGTTATATAATTATTATATAGGTGGATTATGTTAAAATAGTTCTTAAATAATAACTATAAATTAAAAGTGTAAATCATAAAATTTAAATGAGAAAAACACACACACAAAAACTACGAAGTATGAGAAGTTTAAACAAAAAAAAAGACAAAATTAAAGATAACCTATATGGCGGCGAGATGCGCAAAAAAATTCAAATTAGTTTTGTTATTATTTATTGGATTTGTTGTTTGTTGTTTCGTTGTTTGGGATAAAGTTTTCTCTTGGTTCCACGCCACACCGCACCAAGGCGCAACTGGTGCTTGGGCTTGCATTCAAATAATTGGAGTTGGAATTGGAATTGGAATGCAGAGATGAAAATTTACGGTAAGTGGGAAGTTGCTTGCATTTTGATTAAGGTTTTCAGGTTTTTCAGGTTGAAAGATACGAAAAGCAAAAAGAAAAAGAAAAGCAGATGTGCGCATTGATTACGTTATTTTTATAATGAATTGAAATGTCATTATTTATTTAAAGTTGTTTAATTTAAACATAAAATCGCATAACTTTAAAAAAAAAAATCACAAAGGAAGTAAAAAGGTTTGTGTTGAGAAGTTGAGATACAAATTGGAAAATTCAAACTCAAACTTAATTTAATAGATTTCAAAGTAGCTCCCAGTTTTTACGTGCTATATTTATGACTCATGAGAACACATGCAATTTACGGTTTTGTATTATCAAACGTTTAATTTAATGCATAATATAATATTCATATTCTTGAAACGTGCATTTCATCTGCAATGGGTTGCTATATTTTTTGAGCACGTCCGAGATATTGATACAATCTTATATTCACTTTCAGATAAGTGATTGCATGGTTTGAAATGTTCAAGGAAATAAGAACTAAGAACTTTGTTTTCATGAAAGATGTTGAGAAATAGTACCTATCTATTTATCTATCTATCTATCTATAGTGTTTTGAAATTAAGCGTTTCAAGTTGATAAATAGATTTTGGCTCAGATTCCAGAGCTGATTTTCTGGCTCTCATCGAGATATCAGCCGTTATGTTAAAAATGCAATTCCTTGTGATTAAAAAAAAATTAAATGCACGACTGGGTCGCACGAACTTGCTGTTATGCTAGAAAATGGCTTAGTGGCTGCATAATGTATACCTATTTTTTTCTTTTTTCTGTTTTTTAAAGCTTTTCGAACAAATATTTGAAAATTTTTTTGAGTATGTCATTTTAAGAAAATCTTCTCTAGTTTTTATTTGATAAAATTATTTGAAAAAAATCAATCTTCACGTTTCCAAAATATTCCGAAAACCAAAAAAAAAAAATTTTTTTAAATTATTACAAATCCAAAAAAGAGTTTTTAAAAATTTTTAAATTCCATACAAATAGGGTTATAATTTATAGATGACTTCCTGCGTCCAAAATTTTATTGAAATCGGAGGTATATAGTTTACGAGAAAACTTGATTTGATAATTCCGGTTCTATGAGAGGTAGGTACCGTTATAAGACAAATTCCAAAAAATCTTTTCCAACCAAAAGATAGATTGTTCAAAAAAAAAAAAATAGCATTCTGAAAGTTTTATCAAAATCAAATTCTCTTTTTATAATAGCATGGCATCAGCTACCGTTACTTTTAGGCCTATAGCAAACATTAAAAATACATTCCGAGGGACGGCCAAACAAATATATTCGAAGCGAATCGGCCCATCCGTTTAGGCTCTCGACGTGCGAACAGAGAGACAGAAAGACAGACGGACGAAATTTGCAGACCCATTTTTTTCGGCTTCTCTATTTTCGTGATGTCATGTTTGTTCGTTAGAATTTTATTTTTTTTGCACGAATCCGTAATTGCTGTTCCTACCAACTCGCAAGTAAAAATTGAGTTGAGCAGTTTTTGAAATTAAGTTTTTTGAAATTTATTAGGTACCTAGTTAATTTTTGTTTATAGTTCCCTAAAATAACCTTTCAACTAAATGTCCAGCCATCAGTTTTTATGCATAATTTGTTTATGCTGACAAAACATTGTTAGGTACCTACTCACTCAGACAAAAAAGATGGTCTCATTTTGAATAAATTTGAGTTCAAATGAAACAAGATTTTGAGGACACTTTATCACTAAGAGAGGCAATTTGGTGGACTTTGCTTCGATGCAAATTTTAAAACAAACCCAATTTTCCTGACACATTTACCAATATTTGATTTTGTAAATGCCCAAACCGTTGTCCTGTTTCGAGAGTGAGGAGCTCATAACCAGGTGTGGATATGGCTAAAGCGATTAGCTCTCACATTTGATACCTACCTAGCTTAATAACTATGTCTTCTAAACTTGACTGTCAATGTCAACTTCATATCAAAATGGCTTCCATTTTTTGTTTTGCTGTCATAAGACAAGAGTTGCCACATAAACACAAAAATTCAAAACGCAGTGATTCAGTTTCATATTCAATCATATTCAACAGTTAAATAGGTATTGTTCTTGGCAATATTTTCAGTGGAAAATTGAAAAGAATTGATCCAAAGGGAGAATCCAGCGACAATCAAATTTGATGATACAAATTGTGACAACCTATATTCACTTTAGTCTATTCCCTTTTTTCCTTTTTATGGGGATGAAAAAGAAATCATTTGCATTCAAAGTAGGTATACCTACCTTCTTCTAAACCTCTTGAAACAAAAACTTTTACAGCGAACAGTTATGAAGTTCATCAGTTCCTCCTGTATAATATAAGTAAGTCACTTTGAAAGTCGTGAGACTCTTCAAACAAACTTTGGTAAATATTATTTAGGGTTCAAGATTCAGGCCTTTAGTAACACAGGGTGTTTTGTCATTTGAACACAATAATTTGAGAAATGATTTATGGGCATGTCTTAAGACAAAGTGAGGAAAAAGCCTCATACCTACATGCGTACTATGTTAAAGCAAATCGATTAGGGATTGGTCATTGGTTTTCAGAAGAAAAATTAGCATTTGTAACAGTTTTCAAATGAGTTCGATACCATGTTGTAAATATTCATAGAAATGCGTGTAGAGCCTCTTAGTCAGACAATATATTTATTGCACTCTATAGGAACTCTAGGAAGTTTTTGTTACAGAATATTAGGCAAGTTCCTGGTTCCGATATGTTCCTTCCTCCAAGACGCCCAGTCATTCAGCTTTTCTATAAATCTTTTAAAATCATGAAATATATTAATAAGCCCCATGATTTACCTACGGAACATTAGATTACCGATAGCTTTAATTATCAAATCACTGAACGGATCAGAACAAATGTTAGCAGAACCAAATACTTAATTAGTATAGGCCCGCCGCGCGCCGCGCCGTTTATATGAACCACAATTAAATGCTAATTAAACCTTTATTAACTGTAGCAAATAAAAATGTGTAAAATATGTAGCTAACAATTTAAGATAATTTATTACCATTTAATTAACACATAATTATGGTAAATAAGTAACAAACCCAACTTATTTCTGCTTACTTTTAATTAATAGATTTTCTTGCTTCATTTATGTTGTGTACCTATGGAGCTTCAAAAACATGTGGTTTTTTTGTTCAAAGCATTGTAAGCTCTTGTGTTTTACACAAAAAACATTTGGCAATAGTACCTACCGTCCGTACTTCAAGCCAAGTTACAGCGAAATCTTTCGAATTCGAAAACAGTTTCTTCAAGCACTTAAAAAAATACGTTTTGTCACGGAACAGTTTGATTTTTCAAGTGACTGTCAAGTGAAAGTGCGCTCCATAGCAAAAGCCAATTCCTAAAAGTCAAATAGGTAGAGTCTACTGATGGGCACCTGGTCCTAGAGTGATTTCTTGAAAACTTTTGATGAAATACAAGATGGCTACGTGCACTTGTTCAGTATCTTTAGGGAAGACCGAATGTCACATCAAAAATATTTTAAACCTTCTGTTAGTTTGGGACTTCTTCTTATTAGATCTCACTACACAGCAGTTGCAAAAAGTTTTTTCCCAAGCTTTAAGATTGTCAAAAAATAATTGAGAGCTCTGTAGGTATACCCTACCAACATCATTCATCATCTGTTGTTAAATTTTCGCCTGCAGAATAGGTAGACGACGCCGACGTAGGTATATGTACCTTACCAGCTGCATCCTTAAGACAATATTCCTCAACCTAAATAAGTTCCCAATACCTATCTATACCTTAAACAATTCATTCCCGATCACTTCACAGGTTTCTGAATGCTGCTTTAAAAATTATTCTCCATCCAGGATACGAATACCCCATGGCATGATCGAAAATAATAATTTGCACATAGTCAGTCAGGTAGGTAGGTAGGATATCTCATATGGGTACGATTGCGTGTCATTTGATAGCCTTCCAAGGACCTAGAATTTCACTCCACGAGAAAGGAGACAGAGACGACGACGACGACAACGTGACGGCCTGGATACGTTTTTAAAAGCCATCGCATGCAGGTGTCTGGTGCCTGGGGGAAGAAGCACCTTGCATACCACACCACCGTCATGGATTGCATCCATCGGTTGTGCTGGTGCTGGTGCCTATCTCAGCATAACAAAGTTCCCATTTCCACCGCCACGCTTCGTCCCGCTCTGCGTCACACGTCACACTGCAGCACAAAAAAAAACCAACTACGAACTATTATACTACAGACTACACCACAAATCCGCCCCTCTTAACCCTTTTTCCAGTATCTTTTCTCCCTCCAAGTGGTTACCTCACCCGTTTGAATTGAACACACCAGCAGCACCGTAGAACCAAACCAAGTCTTCAGTTCAGACTGGTTTTTCAGTTTTTCAGTATTTTTTTATATTTTTTGTTGATGTTGTTGTTGTTTTTATTTTATTTTATTTTTTAGCTATACTATCTACAACTTGAAGTTAACTAAAAAAAAAAAAAAAAGATAAAAAAAACTCGTTGGTTCGCGTGTTTTGTTGTGCTTTGCTTAGTGCATGCATCGAAAACATTAAAATAGAACGAAATGCGAAACTACAGAAACGAATGAAAACGAAAAGAAAAAAAAAACCCCAACAAAAGACCAAGGGAGGGCCAGGCCAGGGCAGTAAAAGCAGCAACAACAACAACAACAAAATCCATAAAAGATGTGTGCTGTAGAGGAAAAAAAAAAGATTAAAATTATAAGAAAGCAAAATCGACAAAAAAAAATTAGAAAACAAGAAAAAAAAGTGGAATAATGAAAAAATCGTACACACACACTCACTATCGCTATCGCTATAAAATCCAAAGACGACGGACGAATCGCCAGCCAACAAAACAGTGGAGTATCGATCTGTTGTGTGTTAAATGCAGTTTGGGCAGGAGCGGATTTCATATGACTCAATTTGCTCAAAAACAATTCAGATATGTCAAGGTTGTGGAGTCGCGAATTTTGGATAAATGAAACTAATCTCTTTTTGAGGTCTTATCCACGTACCTATACTATACAGTAATTTGAATGAGCACATGGAAAGCATTTAGAAGGGGCAGGGTTTACCTGAAAAGTTAAAGTTTTCAATCATCACTTTGGCTCATAGTTACAAAAAATAGCTATCAAGAATTGAGTATGTCAAATGTTGTTCTTCAAGACTCAGTTTTCGAGCGTAATATCAAATTTAAACAAGAATTAACTCAATGAATAGGGTGACTTATCTCTGGATTAACTGAACAAATATTTCAGATTTGTTGGTCCTTCCGTATTTTCCAATGTTAGTTTGCTTCGGGTAAATTGGATATGCCTACCTATAAATGTATGTCCAGAGTAAGTAAGGTTAACCTCAAAACTGTCCCGGCTACAATGTGAAGTAATAGCTGCAGCACAGAGAGTAGCTGATAACTAACTTCACGAACGTCATGCGCTGCAAAATAACAACAAACCAAAATAGCAGACATGATTTTTGTTTGAGTTCAGTGTAACACATTGCATTCGTGCATGCTGCTTAAGTGCGCTACTTTTTTGACATTAACTTTTACATTGCTACGTACTACTGTTGCACCTACAGACCTACACCATTGTGATCAGCCATAGTAACAACGACTTCTTCCAAAAGAAACCTTCCTAATTCTTAAAAAGTAAAGTTACAGCCCTGCCTCTCTGTTTACATTCCTAGACGATCGGTGATATCTGTCATCTGTCTAATCTTCTGTTAGAATTTTTCTACGCAGTTGCTCAGTATTTTCTTAATAATTAGAGCTACAGCTCCAGTGCGGCTCTTAGTTAAAACAAAAACTTCATACAACCTTCATCTGAACCTAAAACCGGAACGACTCGACGGCCTCCTTTAGCTTATCCTAGAACAAGGTACAAAGCTGGCATAAAGTGCCCAGAAATTGATGTGCCCAATTGGTTTCGAAATGTATTTTAACTGTCTTTTCTATCTTTGAGCCTAGCTAAATTTTGGAAAGAATTTAACTTGTGTGCTATAATTTCGCTCATAACTGCTTTCAGAGATAAAGTTTCAAAAACGGGATCCTCGTCCGCCATTGATGGGTTGACATCAAAATCAAGCTTTTGGAAATCGACTGTTAAAATTTGGAACTCGTATGAATTTTATAAGTCAGACGTTCATTCAATTTACACCTTACTTTGAAGAGATTGTGTTACCGACCCAAAAACTACTTTTTCAGAACATGTATCCGACCATCTGTATAAGGTAAACTATAAAGCTTACTAGGCGTCATACTCTTAAAATCATGCCCCTCCAGCTGGATCGATTTTAAGCCTGCCGTCTCTTGAGTTTCGCACACCAGGTAGGGAGTACCTGAAAGCTCTATGGCCCCTTAATAAAAGATGAGGTCTATCTTGGCTTCTGACATCCTGCAATACGGCGTTGAAGACTTGAAGAAATGGGGAGCGCTGATGTCCATTCACTCTTTGGTGAAAACGAATTTTTCTGGCTATGTTATTCGCCTGATGTTTTCTTCTCCGACATCACAGGCAGGACCATAAATCAAGGGATTCAATCGACTGATAAAGGGCCCAAGTCCATGCTCTCCACAATACAGTAGGACTAGATTTATGAGTGTTCTGCACAGTGTCAACTTGGTTCTTCCCATTAGCAAAGATTTTATGATTGATTTCCGCTGTAATGGTGTTGCCGAAATTACAGTACAGGTAAACAACATTCCTGACTACCTCGAAGTCATACCTAAATATGGTCAAGTTCTGACCAAGTCGGTGAGGTCTGGTGAGATTCGGCTTTACAAGCAATCCTTTTCTGCTTTCTGCTGACTCCATGGAAGGCATCGGTTGCCTCTGAAAAAGTTAGTGACACTCAATAAGCATGACGCAGTTAAGGAACGCAAAATTCAGTTTCCTTCTAAAATTAATATTTTGTTCTTTAACTCTTGAGATGAAGTTAGGATTGTTTGCAAAATGTCGTGCTTTATACCGCTTTCAATTGGTTCCGATCGGGGAACCACTTATTGTGCAAACCAGTGGAACAAGAGGAATTGTTTTTGATCCAAGGTACAAATAAGGGATTTTAACTTCTTCCTCATATTCAATTTAATACTGCTTACTTAGTTTTGGATTCAACAATATGTCACATGAGTCAACACTACCAAAACTTTCGACAATGCTGCGTGCGAACAGACACTTCCTAATGAAAATTTTGTGTCGGAATTTTGAGCTATGTATGTATCTGTGCTTTTTTGGTGGATTCCAGCTTCAAATCGAGAAGCAAAATTCTCTTTTTAGAATAGTCAGAAGTGTTATGTTCGGTTCAATGAAACAGTTTCAGATGACTGAAAAAAGGACTAAAAATGCCAAAAAATTTTTTTATCGTTAATATTTCAGAAATCAAAAAAAAAAAATACCACATGATAAGGATTACTTGCCTCGAAAGGATGTTACCTTAACCATACCAAAGAGAAGAGTTAGTTCCAACTGATTATAAATTGATGTTTTAACCATATACGAGTATCTTTTGGGTCTCCAATTAAAAAAAAAGGCGGAAGTGGAATCCTGGCATAAATAATGACTATTTTTATCATAAAACCACTAGGGTGAAACAACTGCTAACAACGAACGGCCCTGTTTTTTGTTGTTTTGCTGTTGTTGATAACAGGGTGGCAAATAGGCAATCTATTCATGACGGCATGATAGGCGGAACACGCATGCAAGTGCTCTGGAGCGTACAAGAAGCCAGAGCTAGTAGCCTACTCCAACAACAAAATTGCATGCTAAATCACAAAATAGCTCGCAGTCATCATAGCACTCGCTCAACTCAACATTTTGGTTTATATGGTTATGGTGCCTACAACTGCGAAGCGAACTGCCTAGCCTAGTGCAACGTGCGGTGCAAGTGCTTATATCTATCGGATTCGGTGGTAAAATTCAAAAATCCAAACTATGTATCTCATCGTCATTTTTGTAGTTTTGTTAACAAAATTTCTCGTTGCGTACGCAACGCAGTTGGTTTGGTTCCGTATCTTGTTCCAATGGCAAGACTGAAGACCAAAGAAACGTGAATTCAGGAGGGTATATGTTGTTGAATATACAACTACAACGTGTGGTTGCTGGTGGCATAAATACATACATATATACTAACCTACATCTATAGATAGATATTATAGAGAGGTTGAAATAAAGCAGACAACTTATAATACCATACGAATACCTTGGTATAATTCGTATCGTATAGGTCGTTTTTGTATCTTTTGTATGAAAAATAATACCTACATATTGCTGCAGCTGTGTGAGGTCTTCGGTTTGGCTTTGGCTCTTTGGAAACGATTTTTTTCGGTGTTTCTTATTTCGTTCTTTTTTGTTTTCTTTTTTTTCTTTTTTTTTTTTTTTGTTCATGCGAGCACGTATTTTGCCAGACTATTTTGGAAGGGTAAACAATGTCGGTTTCAAGTATAAGAACGATTGGCAAAATATACCTATCGAAGACGAAAGAGGACTTGTATATTTACTCGTAGGTAGGTAGACGAAATGCAATGCTCCTGAAACAGGTCAAACGGGGTAAGTTTGTGTGCGCCTATGTGGTTCTTATGTTTCGTTAAAATATTAAAGGCCGCAGTTGTATAAAGTGGCAGTTGATCCTCGGATTTAAGTTTGTTGTTCGTGAAACTAATAGTTAACTTCAGGTTTAGTGAGTGTATTTGGAAACCCTTCTTTTGTAGGTACGGATTGCACAAGGGTCAAACTGGGTAGGTCTACCGATAGGTGATTGAATTCTAAAACAAGTTAAGTCGAGCCTTCACTGGTTCTAACACTGGGTAACTGACACTAAGCAGGTAAAAGGAATCAGAAACTTTTAAGAGGTAGATTTACTAAGTTATTGAACCTAGGATCAATAGCTTTACTCTAAAAAAAATGGAAACTCCAGAAGCAGCAGAGAAGAGAACTGGGGACTTGTTTTCAGAAAGAGGTAACATACTTTAAGGGTGTAGCTGGAGCATGAAACTATAGAAAAGACGTATCTGAAAGGACATCGCTCTGGATAGTACCAACTCCAACAATATGAATATGTCACACACAAAATGGGACAGGACACAGGAGTCAAAAAGGGCATGAGCGCCCAACCTCAAGGAGGCAAACCAAATTATACAGCTTGAGAACTGTAATCAGGAACGTTTGGAACTGCATCTGTCTTAGCAGAAGAAAAGAACCTAAGAACAAAACACCAGAATCTTTAGACAATAATCTGAGGTGGCATCTCATCTTACTTATTCTGGCTAGTTGTGTGCCACATGTGGATTTTGCTATCAACAGTAAGTAGTAAGCATCGCATGTAGATACTTCAAGAAACTTTTCGTTCAACTGGGAGAGGGACCATGATTCTGCAACTTAAAGCAGGACCGGGATAATAAGTGTACGGCGGCTCCTTGGTTCTTCTTGATAGGGCTTCGTTTTTCAACTGTTTACTTGGCTCAAGGAAACACGGATTCAAGAATTGTTCTACGTTCGCCACGTGTTGTTTTTCGGTACACCTGTCAATCGGCAACTTTTGGCCAATTTGGTGGTGGTAGGTACTTGGTATGTTAGTGAAAGCATATACCTACATACTTCGTCTTGCCTCGTTTACAATAACTTGCTGCGTACAATGGTGTAGCTGCAGCAGTAGTAAATCGTATTGCACGGCTACAATGTGAAGAAGCAGCTGCATCATATAGAGCAGCTGAAGTACAAGTCGACTCGACTCCAACATCACGAAAGTGCCGCGCTGCAAAATAAAACAAACCAAAATGTCAGACATGATTTTTTTTTTTAATTCAGTGCTGCAACATTGTATTCGTGTACCTATGCTGCTTAGTGCGCTACTTTTTTTGACATTAACTTTGACATTGCTACGTGCTACTACTGCAGCTACTGCTACGCCATTGTACGCAGCCAGTAAGTGAAGGTACTTTGATACTGATGCTTGATTTCATCTTCTTTTCACGTCAATGTTGATGAATGAATGTTAAATTTGTAGGTTTTCTCCAGGAACTGGCACTATGTTAAGACCTGGTCGGTTGCAGATTGTTTATATCTGAAACCACATTGGTAAGGACCGATAAGATCTTTGCCCAACAGCTTAAAGACCCTCCAACAAAACACTAGAAAGCATAGCATGGGCGATGTTTAAAATACTAATGTCTCCACCTATAGCTGTGTTGCTGTGTAGAATCATAGACTAAAGCCTAGTACTCAGATCGCGCTAAGCTAAATTTTATCTCTACAATATTTTTATCTCTACACACCTTTGCTAAAAAGGCACGCTAAATTTTGAAGTTTTAGAGAAAACAGCTGTTTATGTTTGGCGTTTTTTTGGACTTTGTTTTTTTTTTTTTGTAATGAATTTTCTTCAGACATTTTATTTTTTTCTAAATAATCATTAAGATAGTCCATTTTTATTTGTAATATAATTTAATTTTTACTGAGATTGTTTTTTACACGATTCTTAGCACTTATATATTACATATATGAATTGTCGACATTTTTTTTTTAGTTTTTATTTGCGATTATATGTACTTTAAAACTTATTTTTCTCAAAAACGGCTCTAACGATTTTCATATTTTGCAGCTCAAATCAGTTCAAGTATTTATTTAAGAGTTTTGAAAAATTAATTTTTATCAAAATCTCAAGCCCCAAGACCACTGTCACACATTAAAGCAAGTTCGTGCGATCCAGTCGAGCATTTTATTTAATATACCTACATTTTGCAGCCACTTAGCAATTATCGAACATAAGAGCAAGTTCGTGCGACTTTCGCAAGACATTCTTTGAACTTCCATTTTTATTTTTCAGTAACGCGCTCGCAAAATGACAACCGTCAGAATTTATCTTGTGAAATAATATGTTTTACATTCTTTCGCCAGCTAAATTTTGTGGAGACTTTTTTCTTAGCCGTTAGCCTGACAGCTGGAATTTAGCTTGAAGTGAGTACTGCTCAGCTAAAAACCCAAGCTAAGATTTATCTTGGGTGGAAATTCGTATGGAAGATACATTTTAGAGCAATCTGAGTACTAAGGCTTAACTAATAATAAATACAGGCCAACAGACCATACACAGACCGCCAACTCGTACTCCCCTTGCCTGAAACACCCTCGAAATATTTTTTCGTGTCTGTGAATACGTGTACATCTCTGCCTGTGCATTTTGTGATGGCAACCATCTCTGCGTATGCCATTTATTTTTTTGGTGTGTTTGCTGCTCCCATTTAAAAAGCAAGAGAGAGCGTCACACTCTCAAAATAAATGGCATATCAGCTGATTTTTAGCTTGGTGGCAAAAAGGGAGACCATATGGTGAGTTGGCGGTCTGTATCTTCTTGGTCCGTGGACAGGCCGCTTCATAGAAGAAAAAAGAAACCGATTTGAGATTGCCTCCACCTTTTTCCTTCCTTCCTTTCCCTTTTTTCTTCTATGAAGCGGCCAGTCTTTATTATTAGTTAGTCTATGGTAGAGTGTAGATGGTCTCCTTTTTCGTAAATGGTACACTGAAGGTGGCAATGGTGCAGTGGATGAAGTGCTTGGTTGCTAACCTATAGTTGTTGGTTCGAACCCCAGCCTGGTTACCAGTTCGTCTATATTCTGAGCTTTTGTGAGGTAAATAACACCTACATCTCAATCCAATGTACCAAAAACAAATCCTTCCTATCTTTCTGTTGCTTCTGGTCCAAGTGCCTAGCAATTTGCATTTAAAAGACAGGCATATAGCTAAAATTATTATAATATTTTTATTAAAGTATACTGAGATTCGAATCGTCCGCCAGGTATCCTTTCTTCATAGTTCATACCATATTTTGTTGATGAGTAAGTATGTATTCTCCTGACCAGGTCATCTACGGTGTTTTAAATCACCGGAGAGTGCTTTAAATAAGTATTTATGGAGAACTAGTACACGGCCACACAATAGACAAAAATATATAAGGTTTTAACAGATGGAAGAGAGCACTCTCGGAAATTAAAATGGCTGTTGAATATATCATGGTTCATGAAACATTTTATTTTAAACTTCACATTGGTCTATCATGCGTCGAATAATCCTTTGATAATCATTCGAGTATCAAATGCCGCTCTACCTCATGTTCGTTGAATTCTAGAGATCTCTTGGTGATGCTATAGACAGAGGCATCCTTATAATAAAACTTGTTTTTAGACTCCTCGTAGGACAAGCGCAAAGTGCTTCATTCTGCTCGTTGCTCGTAGCTCGTAGTGGGCAGCTTTCTGATGCATTTGAAGTGCGACAGGGATTAAAACAGGGAGATGTGGATGAAATAAAAACAACATTGTGAGACAGGATATACAATACAATAGAGAAGGTCACTCAGTTTAACTATATCTGATGGGTAGTTTTCTTTCACCCGTTGACGGAACAGAGATGGATGTCAGCAAACACAAAAGATAAAAGCTTGTATAGTGCATTTGGAATCCTTTCTTCAGTACCTATTCAATTCCAGAAAAATTTCGCTGTGTACAAGAGTGAAACTATTTGAATCCCATCAACGTGAAATGTATGCCGTTCCGTTATATGTATATCGGTGAAACATCTCGAGTAAGCTATATGTATAAGCTCTTGTAAGATGTTGTCAGTGTAACATAGCAAATATTCGTTGGCCACAAACCACATCCACCAACGAACTGTGGCTAAAAACTGGACAAACAAAGACAAAATGGTGCTGCATTGGCCATATGGCCATGGCCATTCACTGGCTCTGTAGCAAAGATGTCTTTAAAATGGAATCCTTAAGATGAAAGACTTGTTTGAAAGAACAAAGGAAACAGGGAGGTCAACTGTTATGAAAGAAGCCAAATCCCATGATTTGGAGTCGTGGTCACAATAAAGAGATATTGAAGGATTCTAGTGTTGACAGCGACGACGGTAGAGTGTAGTATTGAGGTACAGAATCGATTTGTTTTGGAAAACTTACTACGAGGTCCTTAAATGACGCGTATTCTGCATAAAAAAAACCTTTAATATCTCTTTCATCCCCCGTATCAAATACTTAAGGACGATACTGTGATAAGAGTTCCTCATCATAACTGGCTTTTCCCTTCTTCAGGAATGCCATTAATTCGTTGGACACTCTCACTCCCTTGTCATTTTTAGTGACTCCATCTATCATCTCAACTCTCAATGGAATGCCTAGAGATAAAAGTTAGGAATGTAAAACATCCAGCAAGTACTTTCATAACCCAAAAATTTTTTTTTTGATTACAATGCTCCACGTCCACATGGTCATATTGAAGCAATTGTAATTGATTAAGGAGTTTCGTTTACCTTCTATTTCTTCCATTTGCAGAACTTCTAACATATATGTATATCTAATAGCCATATCAACGTAACGGAATCTAAGGACATCTGCTAACCGCATCGGTGTACCCTTTCATTTCATTTTGTCTTTTCGTAATTTCATCCTCTTGCATGGCCTGGCCATGGCCATAAATCATTGTCCTGTATTTTTTTTCTGGTTTTGTTTTGTTTTTGTTGTAAGGCATCATCAGAAGATTAAAGCTTTCATCCTGGGCTTTCTACCGCTAAATCGCCCTCGGCGGTTTGTTTTCATGTTTTGTATCATTCGCGAGACCGTATAAATGAGGGTGTATGTAGCCATGTTTTGTTGTTGTTGTTTTTGTTGTTTAACTATACTTTAACATGATGCCGGATTAACAATAGACCGTTGTGTCCAATTCTTCAAATTCAAATGTTACCTTTGGATACTTGAGTTTCTGTACCGTGTATTTCTTTGTTTGCCATCCCACTCAAGGCCTTCTGCCTTCTGCGATTAATTGGCAAAAGAAAGCCATAACATATATATACTCGTACCTACCCTACATGAAAAGAAACTCTCACCCCCATTCCGATCTATTTTATTATTGCTCTATAGTCTATACTCCTTATTTCTTCTTGTCTAGGGAAAAGTCGTACATCCTGATATTGAAAAGTCTTCCTTCGACTGTTCAGTTCAGTTCCTTTTTTGTTGTGTGTGTGTGTGTGTTTTGCTCTTAGTGTTTACCCCCATTAACTGTCATTTTCCCCCCATGGTATTTCAAAAACAGCACAAGGCAACGGTTTAAACTTGAGTTATGCCTAGCACAAGTTATGTTCGTGATACAGGTGCAACCCTTGCTATATCTATACGCTTTACGCTACGCACTCTGAGTTGGAGTCCTTTGCCGCCATGCCGTAACCCGTCACCGTGTCGTCGTAAGGGAGGAAGCTAGCTAGAATGTTAGAATGTACTGTACACCGCACACCCTCGCTCGCTCGTCCTGGTTCGTTTCGTGTGATAAAGTATAAGAAGAAGTTTTTGTATTTTATACGATGTTACCCAGCAGCCAGCCAACAGTATACGTCTACGTACCCCTTTTGTTGTATGTTCTGTGCACGAGTGTAAACCCTCTTCGTCCTGTTTTTTTTTTTTTTTTTTCTTGTATCATATGGATAAATTGGAATTTAAAATTTATAACATTTCTTTAGTGATAAGAGAAAGAAGAAAAAAAACATCTAACAGAAGAAGCGAGAAGAGGTCGCTTGCTTCATAGAAGAACGACGCGCGTAAATGTGAGATATGGATGTGAATCGACGATGGAACTTTGTATGGAATTTAATTCAATAGAATTCTGCTTTTAGTTATGCAAAAGACTTAAAGGGGAGCGATTTTGGGCAAATGGCAATGAAGTGTCTTCACAGAATTTATGAAATTTTTCACTCTGATGGGACTTGTTATGAGAAAAGGGTCGTTTAATATATAGGTAAGGTATGGTGGAACATTTTGAGCTCTGTCGTGTCTAGAGTTGGATGATGAGGCATGTGTGAGCTGGTCACTGTCTGATCGATTTGTGGTACTGCGAAGTGAGAGGTTTTTTTTTTTTTTTTTTTTTTAAAGAAGATAGATGTTTCGAATTCGAGTTTATGTTACATGGTTATACATAGACTTGATTCTTCTGCATGTTCTTAGGGTTTAAATTAATTAAATTTAAAGTAATCTACGAACAGAATGCATGTTTCTACATAAAGACACAGAAATTAAGCTTTTATATCGTCAACCTAAGCACATAAAGTAAAAAAAAGTGGCGCCCAACGTGAGACGCTCTTTCTCTTTATATCTCTTTTACAATACTGTGACCACGACTCCAGCTCGAATTCAAAACAGTTCACCACCATGTATCCTTTAGTCTTCCAACCCGTCTATTACCTTGAGGATTCCATTGAAAAGATTTATTTGCTATTATGTCATTGGGATTTTTCAGTGTACAGACTTTCTCTAATTCATGTCAACATCTATTTTCGTCCAGTCCTAAGGATATGGTTTGTATGGTCACCGAATCTTTAATATGTAACGCATACAACGCAACGGTAAACAAAAGCTTGTAATTCACTTTAGATTTTATCAAAACATTTCCGCGTAAAGCATCACCGATTTTGACGTTGGAAATAATTTAAAGTACTGTTCCACTTTAGAGAAAGGATTCTGACATCACTCTACTAGCTTAATGTATTCTCTTACTAAAGTCCAAATCAGTTTCACCATCGAGTGACACATAGCTTACCTGTTATTTGAACTGATTGATTAAGTTCCTTTCTCACAATTATCTGCTGTATTGTGTGTGGGTTTTTGTCTTTTTGGCGTTAATCCTTAGACTAATGGCACATTTGGTTAAGGACACCACTGAATTTTTACAACAGATATCATCAGTATAGTTCACGGGCTCTGTTACCCACATAAATAAATAAAAATTAAGTGGCGCCCAACGTGGGCCGTTCTCCATAAAAGGGGAAATTCTGCCTTTTTTCGATGGAAATGTTGAATTCAAACTGTAGGTCTATAAATTTCTGCAAAGTATTAACTCAAGGGCAAGGATTTGAGTCATTAGAATCCTGCTTCGTTTCGGACGCTCGAGCCAACAATTTATTTATTTAAAGAAAGGTACATTAATACTTATCATAACGCCGTACTACTGAATCCTTATTGTTCTTTTTCAGAGAGCCATCTGTAAGCCATAAGGATTCTGAAGTTGGACATCTGCTTGGAACCAACCATGCATTCATTACACACATTGTTGGTACATTTAATTGAATTAAAAACGCGAAGAGTAAAATTTGCCGTTATTGGTTATCTGTACGAACACAACACACTCCTTCACTCAAAAAAAAAAAAATATACTTATATAGAAAAGTACAAGCTACTTTTACTGTCGTCTTGTTCGATATAAAGAAGTTCTGAACATTGAATTACATATTTCCATGAAGCCTTTAAAGTGAAATGAAAAAATAATTTCAAAAATCCACTATGGCACTGGGTATACTGACTCTCGCAAGGAACACACATCATGATGGGTACGTTAGGTAAACCATTAAGGTTTCTGCTTTTCAGTATTTAGTATGTTTATCCTGCTATATCTCTACCTTATGCCAATCACAGATGACTTTTCAAGGGATAAAGAAAACACAAAAAGTGGTTTTGCCAAATCCTGTATAGAGTCCTTCACACACATGGACTTCTCATCAAGAAACTTGAAACTTCTGAACACTCTTAAACGAGAGAGAGAGCATATCTAATATTATTTTTTTCCACACTCAACTTAGAAGTGTTTTCTGCCAAAATTTGCATTTTTTGCTTTCCAAAAATAAAAAAGGAAAAAAAAAAAAAAAAAAAAACGAAGCAAACCGACAATTTCAGGATGCTTTTGCACCCACTCTTAGGGTTTAAGTTGAAGAGAAGAGTCAACGCAGCAGCATTCCAGGACATTCATAAAAAAAAAGGAAGAAAATATTTTTCTCATAGGTAGGTTACTAAATTATGCCTGTGTCTGCCTGTTGTGTATATTTTAAGTTGGAGCGAGGTACCTGTTAAGAAAATCAACAAAAAAATGTTGTTTTTTTTTCTAAGCCTCAGGACCTGCCAGTCCTTCATCAAAGTTTTTTATTGTTTTCATCTCTGATTTTTTTTTTTATTTCGAATGAAAAGAAACCCTCCTGTTCTGTTCTAAGGACAAGAGGGCAGGAAAAAGAGAGAAAACATAATAATATATAGAAAAAAAGGTTTCCCCCTTTCATGGAACGAACAGCCAGCAACAGCAAAAAAAAAAAAAAAAGAAAAAAAGAAGGTACATCCTGCTGCACACATGCATTTTTGTATTCAGAAGAAGATTTCTTGAGATGGTAGGTATAGGTAGGTTAGGTACCCTAAAATCGGAATCGGGACCGGGATTGAGATTGGGACTTGGAACCAATTGAATACTACGAAGTAGGACAAAAGGATTCCCGCTGTTTCTACCTACCTTCACATAATACCAGATCATGCACCATCATTAAATGGACGAAGCCGCTCGCTCCATGGGTTTCTTCTTTTTCCCTATATCCACATCCACAGCAGCACAGACACAGAGTAAGAGTAGGTATGCAACAGCAGCAACTTTTTAGTCCAAAAACAACAACAAAATCTATACTTGTTTTGTTTTGGTATTTTTTTTTTAAATATATTTTCAGTTTTTTCTTGGAAAAAGACGAAATCTCTTTTTTTGTTGAATCTTTCGTTTTATGATGACGGCGATGGTGCACAGCGGCGCTGGTGATCCTTTCGTTTGGTATTGTTGGTATCCTCAGTAACATCTCTTACAGGAGCGGATTGAAGTAAGGAGAGCTCTGATCGGGGGATAAATAAACCTAATATGGGCGATCCTTGTTAACTGAAAAATTGTTCGTGGATTAGGTTATGTAAGATTCATTCAAAACATGGAATTAAAAGAATTGGAGGAACAGCTTTGTCTGTTAAACTTGGCGAGCGATTTTTTTAATTAATAATCGTTCAAGAAATTCGTTTCATTTTCTAAATAAATAAAAAAGGCCCCAAATTTGTTGTTGCTGTTTGCATACAAATTATTGGGGCCATTTTTCATTTTCAATTTAAGAGTTTCTTATTCAACAGATTTGTTTGGGGCTTTTTTCATTTCGTTTGGGGCCATATTTCCAATTTTAAATTGGGGCCATTTTTCATAATTTTAAGTTTGAAAATATTGGGGCCATTTTTCATTATGAAATTTGGCCCCAAAATTTTAAATGAAAAAAGGCCCCAATGAAAAAATACCCCAATCCCACAAAATTTCATCGATTTTTGTTGTTTTTGTTTCCCATACAACTTTTTGGGGCCATTTTTCATGTAGCCTTTTCAGTCAATTGATAAAATTTAACCCTAGAAGACTAATCATATTTTTTAGTACATATAGACTAATCATTCGTCGAATCGACGACGTAATGTTCAAAGTCAATTTGTGGCAAAAGTAATTGACAAATTCTTGTTATTATCAATAACTTATTTTCTTTGACTCTTTTTTGTAATAAAACACAAAGTTTGAATTTTAAGTTTCAGAAACATAAGTCTTTATTTTCTTATTTTCTATAGGAACAAAGATTTTATGAGATCACTTTTTCTTGATTTTTTTTTTATAAAAATAAATAAAAATATTAATTCAAAATATCAAAAACATAAACATTAATTCATAAAAAAACCAATAAAAATAACAATAATAGTTAAAAAAATTAATTTGTACATTTGGTGCAAACTTCAATTTTGTGTTCTCCGCATATATTGATTTTGAACTTTCCACATATGGATTTCGTCATACGCCGCTTTTTTGAAGGACACAATTTGAAAATCTTTCTTTTTTTCGGGCTGATTTCAACTGTGCTGTTCTCTGTTGAAGATTTTTCATATTTGGCAGTATTAAGTTAAATATTAGTCCTGAGAGTTGAGTGCAATGTTGGAAGTCCTAGTCGCTAAATGTTACATTAAAGCTAATGTTCGTCGTTTCGACGAACGATCGTGCTATTTTTCCCTAAAAACCACCCTTACCCGAGCACACAAGTATGCCAGCGCCCGCACACAACAAGAACTCATGGATGACTAGAGCTACACAAAGAACGAAAGCGATTGCGTAAAAGGGTAAAAAGGAATTCAGGAAAAAGAAAAATGTGTTCGTCGAATCGACGAACATCAGTCTTCTAGGGTAAAGAAATTTTATTGAAAAGTGCAATTCTCGATTTTGAGAGCAAATCTTACAAATTTTAATGAAACTCGCTATAAGGAACAGTCGCAAGAGTGGAATTCGTCTTGTGGATCGAAGCCGAAGAAGGCCAAATTGGGTTTGTCGGCAAATAAGGTTGTGGCGACAGTTTTGAGGGACTTATTGGCTCACCACACAATTCGTAAACAAGGAAAATCCGTTAGGCTGTGTTAAATCAGGCATCCATCAGTCGCAGTTTAAGCGTGTTCTAGAGTTTATTGTATTTTGTGAGACTACAATACAGGCCCTGATAGTAATAATAAAAAAAAGAAAAAAAAGGTGGGGTCTGGTTCCTCCTTGGGTATGTCTCTTAGATCATTCTCTGTGAAATATTTGTGCTCTAGACTGAACTTAACGCACTCTTGAATTGGTTTGTTCCTGAGCCTTATGAACTTACTAACACATTCTCTGTGGAGACGAACACTTTCTACTGAAAACAAAGCGGATCGTCACGTCGGGCCGAAATCTATCTTTGCTGCCCGAGCCCCCAAACTCTTAGACACCAGCTATGTAAGTAGAAGTACCTATACGTTATGTCACACGTTGTAGCACCATTAGTAGAGCAGACCTTTCATACCGAATTATCGAGCAATGGCTTATATAGCCTATTCACACGAAATCATTTACTAATTTTCCTTAAAACGAGTATTAAAAATTATTTATTTTCCAAATGACAAAACGGCATACTTTTCCACGTCCATTTGTCATTTGCACATGTTAATGCACATCGTGAAGCTAAAAACATGGCCTGAAACAGATTATGAAACGGATTTTAATAATTAATAAAGTTAGAAAAGGTACCTACTCATTTTTCGAAATCAACACTGTCACTACACCCCAGGCCTTATTGTATGATTCCCCTAAGAACGCCCCTGCACAGATCGCATATAATTTCCTTCGTCTTGTGCTTCCACGTAACAACACAATGCAGGGGCAGACTACTCGTTTCGTATTCGTATTTATAGTTGTTGTTACTCAGCCCAGAGGTATTTGCTTTGCGTTTTAACTTACATCCGTTGAAGTTGAAGTTGAATCAACGGTCTTTATACGCATTTTCGAGTTTCGGTCGGATCAAAGGGTAGGTATAAAGTCTAAGCACTTTTGGTGTGCACGTGAAAATACATACACATCATATCACATAGATACATTTCGTCGGTACCAGAGTTACCACGGGGACTCATCGGTACACCTACAGATACGACTTTTTCCAGACAATATTTTGAACAAAAACAAGAAAAGAAAGAATATAAGATCCCTGAAAAGGTAGGTATTATCGAAGATTTATAATTATTTTATTTTAGGGTGATCATAGTTTTTGAGTTTAACATTGTAAGCGAGCGATGTGAGTTCGTACTACGACCGAAACTGCGCCGCGCCGGCCGTTCGTTGCAGACTTTCTGACCAAGTGACGATGATGAATTGGAAAATTGTATTCTATCCCTGTCTATAGGTATACCTTCCTCTAAACTAGAACTATAATACCTAACCTAGGTGTAGGAGTAATAAACGTAGGTACATCATACACATCACCTAAGATGCCTCCAACAACAACAACACCATCATAATATCGCGATGCATCGTGAGAAAAAAGACGAATTTTATGGTTCCAATCTAGCGCTTAGTTTTCGATTGGAGGATTGGAGCTGGAACACAAACAACGACAGATGAATTACGATGTATTTATTGCCAGTCGATGAGTCAAGGTCTATAAAAATCGAAATGACACCACTCTCTTTGGGCTTTGGGGTTTTTTTTTATGAATGGATCGCGCACTCAATTGAGATTTAAAAGTATTTCGCGGATGAGGTGCTAAATTTACTGCGATGGAGGCAACAACTAACGTGTGCATAACATTGGTTTGTAACATGATGGGTAATGATAGTGAAGTTGATGATGAATCTCTTGAGAGAATTCACCAAGGCCTCTTCAGATATGAATTTTTAAATTAACGACCTTAAAGTGGTATGTATGTTGACTTTACTTGGTCAACGACTAATATTGTATCTTCAATAAACTTCTCTGCACTAACTTAATAATTAAATCTAAGCACCACCTCCTTCCACCTCCTTTGGAACTTGGTAGTTAGCAAACTGCTGACAGTACTATATACTGGAAGAGAATGGATTCAAAGGTAATTTCTTATGCAGATGACTAATGCTGTTGCAGGAATAGCACCCCGATACTCTTACAACTCTGGGGTTAGCCTAAGTGGATTAGGTTGAAAGCCCCCGCAAAGCTGAATGTGTTCTTTTTACGAGGAAAAACGGAATTCCGCGCGTTGAAAATCCAACTTTTAATGGTAAAAGACTTATATTCTTAAACTTGAAGAGGCAAAGCACTCATGAGTTTCATTTTTAGAAGGATATTAGGCTGTATGCTATAAATCCAATACACAAGAAGGAGTGTCTAAGGAAAGCTACTCTAGCTTTTTCTCTTGGAAGAAAGTCATTGGAAATTAATGGCGTCTATAGAGCATCACATCGTCCATTATCTTTTCACATCGGTTATTACACTGATTAGGTCTGTTTGGTGTTCCCAGCCGCAGTGTGCACTGGGGATTGTCAGTGCATTTTATTCAACTGTCAAATAATTGCATAGTTGCTCGGGTTTTGATTTAACATCGAACAGCCCAGTGCAACATATTAAATTTTTGGACAATACTATCATATGAATGTAGTTTTTATAAGCTGTGGAAAATAAATAAAAGTTTATTAAATGACGAACGAAAACAACAAGAAAGTTCTACATACAGCAGGAAATACGCTATTGGAAACAAGCTACTGCAGGGATGAATCTGAAGATAATTTTATTCTCTGTAATTCAGATAGTGACGATGAGAATTTGGTAGAAATAAATAAATTACAAAATATTTAATATTTACCAGATTTATAGTACACCAAACATTCAAGATACTCACACTTATTTTTTCTCCGAGATCGAACTTCTGCCAACAGTTGATTTAAATTTGACAGCTCTGATTTCTAACCCCAATTAAAAACATGGATGGCGTGAGAGTGCATTCAGTGCGCGCCTTGAGTTCACATCGAACACAGTGCAAAAACACTGCGGTGAAAAAAGTTTCACATAAAACGCTTCAGTGCGTGTTGAGGGCGCCCAATGTCGACATCAAACAGACCTATTATGAGTATTAGTAGAAAAAATTAAAGATGCCAAATTTTAGGTAACATTTGATGACACTGTCTCATAGGGCGATACGCGACGCCACGAGATTTGACGTGCTCTGAAACGTCTTTTGCAGAAGCTGTATGGACGAAGAAGGGGAGGAATCAACTGCGGCGTTGAAGACTTTTGGAGCTGGAGCGTCGATGTCAATTCGGTCTAGATACCTGGCCCAGCCATCTTAGCCGTTGAAGTCGAATTTTTCTGGCAGGCTTATGGCGCTGTCGCTAACAACAGTTTGTTGTTATATCTTCTCCGCAATACATACATCGAATACGATCGCAGTACTTTTCTCTCGAATACCCCAAGTGACAAGTGACTTTCCATCCGATTGGGAAAAGGTTCATGCTTCCGAACCATATAGCAGGACTGGGACGACGAGTTAGCCCAAAAAATAACTTCTATTAACAAAAGATCTACGTTTAATTTCCGCGCTTATGTTATTACCAGCGTTTGCGTCACGTTCTGACGAAGTCTGCGGTGAAATTGATGACAGCAAACAGCATATATTTTATTTCGTCTTGTCTTTATTTTCAGTCCCATTCTACTTGTAGGCCAGTAAAAATAGAATTTAAACTCGCAGTAAATTTCCGATCCAATTTTTTTTTAAATTAAAAGTACTATAACTTAAAAAGGATGGACATTAAAAAAAAATGTATACAAAAGTTGTAGAGAATAAACTGATCTTTAAAAATGGTTAGATGCGTTTTATTGATTGATCCAATATTTTAAGAGTTATCGGCCGAGATAGAAAAAGGGTTCATTAAAGGGGCAATAAATCGTGAACGGTAAGTTTTACAAAAAAGTTTACTGAAAACAAAAGATGCGAAATTTTATTTTCTATAATTATGGTCTTAATAACTTTTGCCTTAAATTCCATATTTTCCGAGATATCGACAAAAAACGTTTTTTCAAGATGGCAGCTGAAGCTCTATCTGGATTTGATAGGTGGCTTAAACATCGATAGTCGGCTGTTTCGATAGTACCGATAGTTTCAACAAAAAACTATCGATAGTATCGATAGTTTTTTTTAAAATAAAAACCTGACCTTATCAAAGCCACATAAACAAACAAAAAACATGACAGTGCGTCACCTTGTCTAATAGGCTTTTCATCCTGGTTCAAAAACTCGGTTTTCGTCTAAAACCCCAAAACCTACACCAAGACCACAAGGTTTCCTATACATTTTTTATAAACTAGTAGTTTTTGATAAATCTCCTCAAAACCTTCTTGCAATGGCAAGTATGTGAAAACAAACTGATCTTTTGGCACCATCAACTCGTCCATAAAACAGTGTAGTGTTCTCAGAGTATGGGATTTTTACCGACAAAAGAGAGAAAAAGCGAGGTGTATTTCTAATTTGAGTGGGATTTTCACTAAATGTCAAGGGATTTTTTGAAAAAAGTACCTTTAAACACTCACCTCTTCATGAAACGTCAAACAAAACTTAGTTTTTGTTCAGTGTGAATGCTCCAACTAGGTTTCGAAAGCTTTTTGAGTTTTTAGTCCAGTGTGAAAACCCTATAACCCTCTGGTGGTGTCGAAGGTTTCAATAGAGTCTGTACCAACTTTGACGGAGCATGTCTGAAGCCAGATTAGTCTGCGTCAGGACCTATTAGATCATCAGCAACCGGCAAGACGATCACATAAAAAGCTGGACAGGTTCGATGCGTAAAAGAGTTTATGCCTCTATAGGATGCTCGGAGTAGGTGGTCTAACATTATTGTATAGATCGGACAGATGATACTGAGAATCCAATCATCGGGCAAACCTCCGACCAGATTTTGCTAAGTTGGTGTAAACTCTTGACCAGGACCTCTTCCGCGTGTTAAATTAACTGGCATAGTTCGATAATTTTTATAAAGCAATCCCAAACACAAATTTTAATGTATATTTCAGTTCCACACTTTTCCCAGTTGATTCTTAAAATTATCCCCTGGAACTTCTTATATCCCTGTTGACCTGAATAATGAACACGATGCAAAATCGGAAACGGAATCTGAGCACTACATCTACAAGACACCAGACCAGACCTGTCAAAAACGTTCTTGATGTTGAAATGTCTCTTTATTCACCTGTGCTTACTTATTTTCACAAAATTATTTATACATAGCTAGCTAGAAAAAATTAGGGATGAAATAATGTAAAATATTTTGTGTGTGTGTTTCTGTATAAGTTTTACTGTTCATTATTTTATGAAATGTCAAAAGCGCTGCACGAATAATTATGATAACTTTTAAGTAAACCAACTCTTCCGATTCTGTTTGCGGCTGAGTTCCTTTGTGTTTGCAACGCTCCTCATCAATTGTTTGTGTTCATGCTTCATGCATATAGGTATATGGAAAGTAATTGAAAGAGTGGCGCTGCGATCTGCAAATGTGCTGTCAATTTTTGTTCAGGCACAACTTCAAAAACTGAGTTCAACGAACTGGAAAATAAATTCACACAGGGAAAACGATAACGAGTTGAAGGAATATGAAACCCTTAATATGAGACTGGGAATAAGGGAATTCTTTTTCACATTACCGTAAGTAAAAAATTCTCGTTTATGGGGCTTTTTTAAACTATGAAGCTTAGAGCACACTTTAATTAATTACCTACATCACTTGGAAGGTGGATTCTTTAAGCGTACCTAAGTAAGTAATTTTTGCAATATTGTTGGATTCTTTTTTTTTTTTTTGACTTTATAAAGTAAACCAGTAGGTTTTAATAACCTATATACTCTTTGATAAAAACCTAGTTTCTAAAATACCGTTTTTGAAATAAATTGTGGATATAAATGTCTCCAAATAAACCCCTACATCTTTATCTATATTATAAATTTAGAAATCTGTTAAATAAGAAATCCTATGGGAGTAGACGGTGTTTAGCAGTTGCGACTTGATATAATTCGCCACGTTTGACAAGGTTTCCAAACCTTCCACCATTAAGGTTGGCAGTCTACGTTCTACCGTTCTTTTTACTTTAAAAAACCAATTCAAATGTAACTGGTACGTGTTTTGAAGTTCTGCTTAAAGCTTTTTTTGCTGAACGCACTTATTCTTTAAGTTTCATTGAATGCGTTCACTTGCTGTCATATGTAGGAGTTCAAAGTTCAAATTCGGGATTTAATTTATATAAAATATTGGTTCAAAAAAACTATTAATTGAAACCTAGTACCCCGCGGCGTAGGTAGTCGCATGTTGTAATTGTGTCGGACTGCAACGACGAAACCGAATAGGTACATTGGTATGGAAGTGTTGCCGTTGTTTTAAACATTTTGTTTCTAGTTCAAGCCCAGACGTTCAAGACGATTTACTTCGTACTTAATTTCTGAATCATGAATCAACTTTTTTTTTATATAATTTATTTGTTACTCAAAGCTTAGTGTTGTTTTTTCAAGTGTTATCTTTCATTGTCTGAGCTCTGAACTTTAACAACAAAAACAACAAATCGGTTCGAGCAATTTGCTGTCCAAATTTGAAGTTAGGTATACTACAGAAAGTGCGGTGTGAGGAACATGGAACATGCGTCCGCCTTCTGTTTCGACTGAAATTTCTACAATCCTAATGTTTTCAATCTATATTAAATGTACAGTACCTACCTACAGCTTTAAGAGATGGATTTTTTTAACGTAATAATTTGATGGCCACATGGAAAACTTTTTACGAAAACCAATGTGGCCACCTTAGGTTTTAAAAATAACTCAGTCACTCCTTTATTTTTTTTATCAAAGGTAAGAACCAGACGAAACTTTTCTGAAAATGTCGAGATAAATTATTTTTATAACATAAATCGTGTAATTTCAACTTACACTTACACAAAGAACACAGTTTACAGAAAACTGGTTTTCACCAAAAAAAAAAACACATAGATTCTAGAAATTTCAAATAAAACACAAATACCTACTTACTTGTCCCAAAAAATAACCTTTTTCGTGTTATGTAATAGGAAGACCAAAAAATTCAAAGTAAAAAAGAATTTTTTACGTTGGCAACTACCTTTCTAACGCAGATGTGGCGATAGCTATCTGGAAGACTTAATTTTCAGCAGAACATTGTTACTTCCTTAGGACCTCACTCCTTCCTTAGGACCTAAAGGTGCCCTTAGTTTTTTTTTTTATGTGAAACATTTATTGACGCAACAGGCAGTAAAATGGTGCCGTGAAATAACGCCGAATGCAATAACGCCGAATTTCAAAATTCGGCTTTATTGCACTTTACGAAAGTGAAATAACGCCGAATTTTGACGTTCGGCCTTATTTCACTATAATAAAGTGAAATAACGCCGATTCGGCGTCATTTCACTTTCTAGATATTATTTTTATGACTTTTCATGTGTCTATCATATTCTCTAAATAAGGTACCATCCTGAAAGCTTTGGAATCATTAAACAAATGTTTAAGTACCCTTTGTATATTTTTTTTGTACAGAACCAATTTCCACTTAAAAATAAAACAAAGCAAATATGTTCTTCCCAAAAGTTCGTTTTAATAAAAAAAAAAATTTTTTTTAATAATTCTTTTTTGTTGAAAAATACATACTTAATAAACATAACAGATTTACATTTCGATATTTAAAATTTTAATTATTAAGTTTACGAAATGCATACTTCATTATATTTTTAAAACCTAGTGCTGTTAAGAGAAGTCTTTTGAAGTAAAAGTTTCAGTATTTATTGAACTTAAAATGTATATGTAGATACCTAGGTTCTATATCTATATCAAGCTAAATAAAATGTCAAACTTTCATTCGAAACCGTTGATATATGTAAGTGCAACATATAAAATCCAAGCTTTGCAGAATTTGAGAGAAAAATTTTTCAGATCCAAGTTTTTTGAGAAATTCATCAAATAAAAATAAAAAAATCGCGCGATTTTTTTATTTTTATTTGATGAATTTCTCAAAAAACTTGGATCTGAAAAATTTTTCTCTCAAATTCTGCAAAGCTTGGATTTTATATGTTGCACTTACATATATCAACGGTTTCGAATGAAAGTTTGACATTTTATTTAGCTTGATATAGATATAGAACCTAGGTATCTACATATACATTTTAAGTTCAATAAATACTGAAACTTTTACTTCAAAAGACTTCTCTTAACAGCACTAGGTTTTAAAAATATAATGAAGTATGCATTTCGTAAACTTAATAATTAAAATTTTAAATATCGAAATGTAAATCTGTTATGTTTATTAAGTATGTATTTTTCTACAAAAAAGAATTATACAAATTTTTTTTTTTTATTAAAACGAACTTTTGGGAAGAACATGTTTGCTTTGTTTTATATTCGGCTTTATTTCTCAATTGGAATTCGGCGTTATTTCACTTTCTTATAGTGAAATAACGCCGAACGTCATAATTCGGCGTTATTTCACTTTCGCAAAGTGCAATAACGTCGAATTTTGAAATTCGGCGTTATTGCATTCGGCGTTATTTCACGGCACCAGTAAAATCGATCGCAATCGTCACGAAAAATGGCAAGACGCTCGATACAATTGTTGAAAGTGTGACTGGAGCGTGTTGGGTGGTGGGTGTAGGTTGGATGTAGTCGTTGGTGGGGGTGGGGTGGTAGATGAGGAGGGGTTTGTCGTTTGTGTGTGTGTGTGGGGGGGGAAATTGTTTAAAAAATTGTGAAAAATGGAGGGTGGTTGAAGGTTGTGTTGGTGGGGGTGGGGTGGTTTTTGAAGAGGGTGTTGGGGGGGTGGGTGAGAAAAAAATTTACAAACATAGTGGGTAGTTGGTTGGGAGTTGGCGATTGGTGTTGCGGGTTGGTGGGGGGGGGGGGGGATTTTTTAGGTGTGGTGGGTGGTTGCTGCTTGGGGGATTTGGTGTGGGAGGGACGGTGAGGTTGGTGGTTGTAGATGTGCTGTTTGTATGGTGTTGGTGGGGGGACTTGGTTTGGGGGGTTGCAGGTGGTGGAGATTTGGTGTGAAGGGGGGGTGAGAACAAATTTGTCAAAAATCGTGAATGGTTGGTTGGTAGTTGTAGGTAGGCTGTGTGTAGTATGGCTGTGGTGGGGGGATTTGATGGGTAGTTTGAGAAAAATTGTTTTTCTATTTATAAATGAATAAAATCTGTAATAATTGTTATCACATAGGTATAATAAAATAATAGGACACATTTATTGATTTTGTCAACGAAACACTAGATTTTGTAAAATTATTCCACTCCATATTTTCTTCGATGGTTTTTAAAAATTATGAATTTTAATGTAAACTTGAATGTTTCACACCTCCCGGGCGTCCCGTGACGGCTAATTTTTTTCTAATTTACTTTCAGAGATAGGTAATAAAATTAATCTATTAAGTCTAGGTACCGATATCAACATATTTTATATATTTTTATTAATATGGAAGCTATTGTTTCGACAATAGATGTGTAAACATTTTGTGATCCAATTTTGTGTTTCTCAACATCGAACAATGAAATTCACACAAATTACGATCTCTTCTATATGATCTTTACTATATGCATTAGAAATTCTAAAACAAATTAATCTATCTACATTTTTGTGTTTGTTATGCTAAGTTTTGAAACCTGCTAGCTGCAAAAGTATACATATACCTACAACATACCAACCTATTTTAAAACAGCTTTATTTCAACCTACGTAGATACGCGAGCCACGCCGCGCCGTAAAAAAACTGATGATAACCTCCAATTCCCCACTCTATTTAGATTTAAACTTAATCTCAAGTTTATTATTTCTAATCTGAATTGACTCACACGATTATAATATATCTAGCCACGTCTATAATAGTATGTATAAATCTGTAGATAGGTACAATCCTATATACCTATACCTAGATACTATTTAACTAACCCCTGCACTTGTACTTGTTGTTAAAGCAAATGAATGCTTTATGCATTACATAACCATTGCTTTAAGTTCTGAATAAAAAAAAAAACCAACATTGACTTCACGGGTCCCCTATAAATAAATTTTTTCACACAGGAAGTCGTCCTGATCAGACACATCCTGTGATCTTAAATCAGTTGTTTCGAGGTGTTCAGGGGTTTCCGTTAAAAAAGATAAAGTCTTCCCAAATCCCAACTAGGTAACTACGTTGTAGGTTGGAAGGTAGATAGAAAAGTATCTTTTGTCTTCGCTAAATAAAACAAACTGAAAAGAAAAAAATTTAATCATGAAGGCATCAATGCATCAAAGCATCAAGGAAGTGGCTCGGCGCGGTGTGGCGTATTATAGAAGGTAACTGCTTTTTGTGCAGAATTATTGTCATTGTCATAATCATACACGGTAGGTTTATAGAGGCACACAGATGCAATTGAAAGGATCGCTCCACATTCTTTAACCATAATCGGCGGTTGGCCTTCATTTGGCTTGGCACTGTCTCTATGCGGCTATGACTATATGGCTATGACGACTGGAGCTGGGGCTGGCTCTAGCAAAATGGAAAAGGCAGACTTTGCTATATTTGCCGTTGCTTTAACTCCATACTACCAAGGGCATCGCTTCACTAGGAATTCCTTATTCAAACAGAAAACGAGCTAAAAAGCCCACGATGACATCGCTCCAAAGAAGAAAAGGGGAACCCGAACCACCAAACGATAGAGAGTCGAGTCGACGAGTGTTCTACACTATACTCCGACTCCCTCTCCGTCATCATCCTATATCTTTTTTTTTTATTTCTCTGCGCTGCGATATGACAGAAAAAAATGCAAAACTCGAAATAAAAAAACTTCGGTTTGTTTACAAATGTTTAAACATTCCTTTTTTGTACGAAACGAAACTATTGGGATGACTGGAGCGGTAGGGTGAAAGAGGGTAAAATTTCCCTCACTGTCACTCTGTACTGTTCAGCAAGGATTCTTATCGCTGAATTCTCTTTTCTCCAACCGTCATTGTCGTTGTCGACGTCGTCGTCTCGTCCACCGCCAGCCGCCACCGTCAACAAACAACAAACGACAACTCGACGTCGACGTCATCCTCGTCATCGCCTCGCCATCGCTGCTATCCACAAAAGAATTCGAGAGAGCTGAACAGAGATAACTTCCCCTCCGAAATATATACAGATAGGCAATGAATTGGTGTGAGTTTCTAACTCATACAAGTGCACACTGAAAAATACATTTTACACTGCTCTGAGATACATTTCCATAAAGTTTTCAATTCGTCTATCCATGGGATGAATTCATCATATACTTGGTTCTTACTGGTGCCGGTCGCTCCATACAAAATCATATTTATCAAGAAACCTTCCAAACAGAGTCGGTTTAGGGCACTTTTTGGAACGGATCCGCACCAAAAAGCATCAAGTATCTTATGTATGAAAATACCCAGGACGAAAATTTGAATATCTGATGGAGCGTCGCTCCATGAAGTGCCGAGATATGTCAAACTTAAGGCGGTATTAATGTGCTTCGGATACTTTTTGGGCACTTGGAACGGGGATACAGATCGTTGCATAAAGTTTTAAGTATCTCAACCCAGACGAATGGTATATTGAAATTCGTATACTTTTTTGGACGCATTCAGTACATTCGAGGCAGCAATTTTGTATGAGACTACGACGAACGCCTTCCACTCGGCACTGTTGAATTGATGGCCCGAGTGTACCGTTGTCTATATGTCACACTGGTATAGCAAGTATACCAGTGGTGAGTGAATGAGCGTGAGTATGAGAGTTGCTATGTGCAGGGTCGGTTTTTAAAGTTTTCCCAGATACGAAGGCGTTAGTTTTTGAAGCTGTTGAAAAATTTAGAAAATGTAAGCAGGAATCAGTTCGGAAGGGTTTTTTGATTAAATAATCACACAATCAATTGTTCTGAAAGCATTGTGTTGATGAAGCAAAAATATCCACAGTGATCCTGGTTCTTTGTCCGAAGGTTTTAATCTCGTTTCTAACTAACTTTTTTTGGAATACCTACTGCCTTCAGCGAGGGAGTGGTAAGTCCTCCAAGAGTAAAGCTTGTCGAGAATAGTGCTTCTGTACCAGCAATTCGGATCCAGCGGTACCTTCCATTCTTGCAGGTACATACTTCACTCACTTTACCTAAGATGGTTGCAAAGTTTCTAGACGTTCGTATACCATGTCCAGAAAGTACATCTAGGTAGCTAAAAAAACCTTTTCAGAATACAGAGGGGCAAGACACTCTGTCATTCCTCTGTAAATTTACATACCTACTACTGTTTTGAAAAATACATTCAAGATTTATAGCAGTATCCGTCTTTTATAGGTTCACAATCGGGACTCCACAGAAGAATGCAAAAACGAGTACCTATGGTAAGATGAGGAATTGATTCAACCTTAGATGGGTATCGCAATGGGTCCAAATAAACCTGTCTACAAACCTAACCTAACTTCATTGTCTAATCAAACTGGACATTTTTCAAAGGGAAGAGTTCTGTTTGTTCTTGCCTGAACCTGGACTCAGCAGTGATACAAACGGCAGAATCCAGCGTTTAAGTAGGAGTTCTGAATTGTATCCAACTAGATACGAAGTGAAGTGAATATCCATTTCCATGATATAGGTACCTCCTACCTACACGTAGTAAAAGTAAGTTCCATCTCTAAAAAAAACTTTTCTTTTTTCCAATCTAAGGAATTATTCACCTGACACATAAGATCTATCATTATTTGACGTTTTATTTGCGTGTGGATGGTATGTGGAAGGTGAATAGAGTTTGACAATTCGTATCAATCACTTTTCAGTTCATGACAAAAAGCTTATTATAGTATCGAACATTCAGTTTAGTGTGAACGCAAAACGTCATATTCTTCTATAAACAACATCCCTGAACACACTAAGCCAAATCAGAAAGCTAACGTCAAGTAACTTTATTTCTCACTTTGGAGAAGCACAAAACACTGCAGTACCAATATTTAAGCTCTCGTCCTCTTGGTCTCAAAATATCCCCACCTTCAGCGTTAGGTACAAACTACCTTAAAAAATTCCAAGGAAAAAATTGCTTCTCAAGGTGAGGGCGCCGAAGAAAACGCCTCACTTCGATGTCGTCTTAAAGTCGAATTCGCCCCTGTTCTGTGTGTATATTCAGAAATGTATCTATAGCTACGGTTGATGGTGGCTCTGGGCTCTGGCTCGCTGCTCTGTGTGATGAAGGTATAAGTTATATCTATAGCGCTTCCTACTCGTATCTCACCATCTATCTACCAACTATGTCGCAGGGCTGTGTGCACTCGCACTGGCTTTGACTCTGGTTGAGCTGGATCTGGCTCTGGCTGGCTGATGATGGTGTTGCCTGCCGCTTTATCTGCTTAAATTTTTAGGTAGATGTTCTCAAACATCCGCACATATTCGTACGATAGCTGCTGCTGCTGATGCAGTTTCTGTGTGTTTGCTATTCGCCCGGCTATCGTTCGAAATCCCTTGCTCTGCCCGTTTTGCCGTTTCGTTTGTTCGTCCACCGCGCCGTTCGTCCGTCTGTCCATACCTACTTTCATCCGTCCATACGTCCCCGCTCGTCACCATAATGCAGCTAAAATAATTATGTGTGCATTGTGTGTGCATAGGTACACACATAGATATGTATGTACGTAAGTACGTAACGTAGCCATGTAGTGTCGAACATAATCAGCAGCAGCGCCACACATATCTGGAGACCTCCTCAGTTCTCATACTACTCCAATAATGCAAAACCCTGGCCCCTACCTACATCCGCATCCATCTAGTATTATATCCCATCCATCCCCGATCCCCATTGCTCGGTCAGTTTCTGCTTAAATTTATATCGTCAAACGGCAACGAAAACGAACTACCTAACTATACAATACACAAGCATGTAGATAAAGTTATAGATATGTATGTATGTATACATAAATGCGTACATTTAGTCGGATTCAGATACAAGATTCAGTGTATCCGAGTATCCATCCCCAAAAGTCACACGCACACGCACCTAAAGTGCAACAGCAGCGAACACCGAGCAGAAGAGTGGTCTTTTATATTTTTTTTGCAAGGTGTGTGTGCGTGCTAAAAATGCAACGCACCAATATTGGTGCGTGAAAATGAAAAACCAAAAAATCGCACAAAAAACTGTTAAATGAAAAACGAAACAAAAACCGCCTGCAAACAACCAAAAAGAAAGAGAACGAACGAATAAAATAAAATGATGGCGGTGAACGCAACATCAACACGCACATGCAATTTTGCCCACGCATCCCATTGGAGACGACCGCTATACGCGCTATACGACCATCTTCAAACATTGCAGTGCAGCACAGCAGACCATCAGAGCTTCCTACTCTCCTATATAAATGTAATGCCCCCTTCTGATGCTTTTCTCATCCTGTGGCTTATCCTGATTCCTGAGAAGATCGATATATGGGGTTTCAGTTTCACTGAAGTATTTTTTTAGAAAAAAAAAATTAAAAAAAAAAAAAAAAATTTATCGTAAGCCGCAGCGTGGAGATAATACCGTACCGGAAAACCACCGAAAGGCTGATGCCGCTGACCGCCACGCCATCTGGTATATTATATCTAATGTATGTAATGTTGTTGGAACGGGATTTGTTGTCAATAAGTCGTAGAAACCACCTGATCCCTGAACGCTGAACACTGAACATTGGATGGACTCTGAAGCTGAAGCTGAACGCACAATGCAAACACATTATTACGTGACCAAGATTTCCGTCCTTGGGGGTTGTTAGTGTGGTGCTGCTGCTGCTGCTGCTGCTGCTGTCGCATGCTACTTCGGCTTCCAAGCAAGAGTGGTTAGAGTCTTTCTATGTTGAGATCTTACGGAAGACCACAACAAGACGAGATGAGTTGAGTTTCCCCCAGAAGGAGTTATATTATGTTCGTTCATGTGTCCAAGATGTCACATATAAATACAAGACACAAGGTATCGAGGGATCAAAAATGTTGTATTTGTGTTATGAAAGATACGAGATACGACGGCAACGGCAACGGCAACAGAAAGAGGACGACACAAACTATGAACGAAAGGAGAGCAAGGGGTTTTTTCATTTGGCTTTAACTGTGAATTTAAAAGTAGGTAAAGTTTGTTGTAGGAAGCATGGAAAGGCCATGTTCATGCAAGAAGTATGGGTTGTGTTCATGGCATAGGTATGAAGGGAAAGAAGCCACCTATTTTTGTATAGAGCCCAAGGGGGTATGAAAAGTTTTCATCATCTTGGACTTGGACAGATGGAATGGCATAGAGTGCTTATTTGTGACTGAAGGAAGGTTGATAAGAACTTGACAGAGAGCCGAGTGGTCGATGCGAAACCATTCTAAAATGTCGTAGGTATATATCTAGCCGTACCTCGTACAACATCGTACACATCCTACTGTCGAAGAGTCGTACATACAAGATACAAATTGGTGATGGGAGGGTTGGAGTTGAGAGGGTAAAATTAATCATCAAAGTTTCGGTAGGATTGGTGGACATTTAGGGAATTTTATGTCTTTAATAGGGTGTGAGCTATCTTAAAGATAGAAATTTATAGAATTTATATGAGAAATAACTTCATTGCAGTCGAGCCTCTATATTTAATTAAATTAATATAAAGGCGGAGGCGGAAGGAACCACGTGCCATCGTCATCGTCAGCGTCATGTGCGTGTGTTTGGTTCATTCTAAATTTTAGATAAATCATGTGCAATATGATTATGGTGGGGTTAGTGGAAAACGGGAATGTTTGAAATTCCTTTTTCTGCGTTTCTTTAAAGTTTAGTTTTAACTGAGGTTCTGCACCTTCAAATTGGGAGCTTAAGCGCACATATTATGGCGCATCTAGTAAGAAATTGGCTTGAATTTTAGCTCGGCAGTCGGCAGGAGGTAGGTACCTATTCCAAACTTCAAATTGTTAATTTAATCCCAAGACATGATAAGCAATGGAATACGTTTTTGAAATAAAGCTTTAAGAAATTTGTGGGTAGGTACCTGATTGTCTGAGAATCTCTTCCTTATTTCAGTAGCTGATAGATTATCAAGGATTTATATCTCAAAAGATAGATGAGATTGCCGCTGGGTTACGAACAAGGAAAGGTAAAAACTAAGGAAACTGACTTTAAAATTGCAATTAGTAAACTAAAAGTTTGGAACTAAAAAATTGACATGTTTTAAGTTTTTGAAACGAAAATACAAAACCTGATGCACCAGATTTTTAACAAAATTTTGAATGATAATAAGAAATTAAAAACCAAAAATGTAAGCCCCGAGCCAAATCTGGACAATTGTGACGTCACACAAATAGTCGGTATACTTTAGGTTTCTGTTTATCATGAAATAAAAGTCATATAAGCCTGTATAAATGCACAAAATGTTAAAGCAGCAAATATACAAAAACTTTAAAGTAGCCACAACCAGAGAGGACATTAAGGAGAGTGACATCTTTCCTAGGTTTTTTTGTTATTATTATTTGAAATCGTGTCTGTGAATAAATGTGAAAACTACCAACCCAAAACAACAACAAGATTCCATAAAAGTTGGGAAGTGTATGCGAAGTTTTAGGCACATTTTCACAGCACTTAAAGGATATCTGTCAAATCAGCTTGTGGGCAAAATGAAATTTTCTGCAAAGATTCAACCATTTCAACTCTCCTTCATATATTATCTCTGGGCATAACCTAGGCTAGTTTTATTCACTTTAGTAAACACAGGCACGGCACTTTAGTCCTCAATAATAATATTTGCACTAACGAAGTGCCTATTCACGCATTGGCCTCGCTAGTTTTGAAATGAGAACAATTTTATAGGCACCTTACAATACACTTCTCATAAAGACTTAGGTACCTACTATAAGCAACGAACGTGCTTATGGTTGGTCGGTTCGGTACTGACCAGAAACCACTCCCGTAGGCTCATTCAATTTTGCAGTTGTAATTTCATAAATAAAAAAAATAAAAAAAAAACAAGAATTTTTTCATAAATTAGGCAAAATTTTTTTGAGCTTTTATTTTAACCCAGACACAGACATGACAATTTGGGACCCTGTTTCAAATAAATCCTGGGAGTTGCTATGCTAACTTCAAATAAATCCTTGGCAAATAAATGTGTTGCGGATTTTGTGTGACTTATTGCAGTCACGACTAACGATTCATTCAAGAATTCATTTTGTAGAAAAACTGACAAGGGAAGCTATAAACTATATTCATAATTATATACAGACATACATTTTGAAACTATGTATGTAACTGTAACTAGGTAAGTATGTATATACAATATACCATCTGAAAATAAAACCTCTGTTTATTTCTTTTTTTCAAATTGTTAGAAGCCAGATATATACAGTAGACGCTCGATATAGTGAACATCTATATAGTGAACTATCCAGTATAGTGAACCACCAAAATTTAACACAGGCTACTCTAAATAATGAACTCTGATCATCTCAATATAGTGAACTTAATTTTTTTTTGACGATATTCAACGAAAAACTTTCTGTTGCAATGCGTCTGTGAATGTCAAGGTCAACTATTTTGCCGAATTATTATTCTTCTGTGTATTTTTCACATTGTCACGATCAAAAACACAATTTTTTGGTTTGGCTTTTGATACAGATTTTAGTCCTTCAAGTAAATTCCAGGAAAACGTCGAAGTGTGTTAAGTGTAATAATTAGTCTATGAAAAAAAATTTATTATTTAATACATCTGAAAGTGGAAACTAAGCTGTACCAATAGTTTTTGGTACTACGAAGAAAAAATCTGCAAGATAATGGATTGATTTTAAAACAGAAGGCAATTACAATTAAAAAAAAAAAAATGAAAGCAGCTATGGCTTCTTCGCAAGTGATGACTGCTTTGAAATAAATTTTTTTTTAACTATTGAATTAGTAAAAAGTTTTTTTATTTATAATCAAATATTTTTATTTATAATTAAATATATAGTGAAAGGCTTGGTTTTTATAAGTTCACTTTATCGAGCGTCTACTGTACCTACTTATAAAGTCGGCATACTGTATTCAAAACTTAATTTTTGAATTTAAGCCTCAATAAAGAAAACTGAACTGAACTGGAAGCGTTAAACTAAAAACTTTTTCGCAAACAATGAGGCTTACCAGGAAATAATTTCTCTTAACGATTGCTAAAAAAGTTAAGGCTTCAGAACACATCGCGCCCACAAAACGTTTTGGTGGATACTTCTTCAAGACTATAATCGAAATAATGATGTCATTATCCTTTCAATAAACCTTGCTTCACAAAAAGGCACAAAAGTCAAGTCACAGCATACGGCGTTAGTTCACATTGAAGTGATGACTGTAGTTCTTATTTGAAATTGAATTAACGCCATTATGGTGTTTATTCGTATGGTCTTTATTCACGGAACCGCAAAATGGTCTTATGATTCCACCACTCCACAATCCGCATCAAACTGTCACTTTCTGTGGATGAATTGGTTTCTCGACAATAACGTCCGGGTTTTCCGAGCCCCAATGCGGCAATTATTTTGTTAACGTAGCCGCTCTAAGGCCCAAACTGCGAATCGATAACGAAGCGGATGATCGTGCAATTCCTGAGTCAACAATTGGACCGTGTAAGCGCATAATCCGATATTTTCGTCAGGCTAGTGCGTCAAATGTTGAGCTGTTGAGACCGATGATGGCAAGTTAATGTTTCGTAAACTGAGTCTCTCGTCTTCATCTTGGCCCCATACGACGACGGGAACCACAAATTTTGTCCACTGGTATACCAGTCTCACGAACTCTATGTATAAACTTGGAGGCAGCAGTTGCGGTGGGTGCTTCATTTCGTCCAAAACTTCTTTTCAAAAAACGCACTATTCGGGATACACAGCACTCACTTTGAAAATAAGTTTTCAATATTTCCCATAACGTTATTGTTCAAGCTTAAAGTGACTCATTTCGTTCCTCAGAGGTATGATATTGACTTTCTGTCAATATTCTGATATAGTGAAACAGCTGTCAGCGTCAAAACAACATATAGTTTTAAAATAATCCACTAGATGGCCCACCCTGTAGATACTAGTTCCCAAAAAAACACAAACTTTCCGAAAACCCGTCGAAAACCAACTGCACCGATGTGAAGAACGTAACATTACATAATCTAGACATGAACAAGTGTATTGGCCAATCATGGAGCAGCAAGTTATGTCAGATCACTGAAGTGGGGAAGTTCCGGGTTAAGAGTTGAATAAGGAAACAATATCCAAACCCCTCCAGATATGATCACTTGATCATTTTTCACTGTGCAAGTCATCGATTTAATCCTTGGCTTTGTCTAATGCCATTTCACCATCGTCGATTCGCTATTGTCTTGGTGTACTAAGCGAAATAGAGAAGTTCTTCCGAAACCATTAAAATGCAAAAACAAAAATTCAAAAACGCCATACAAACGGCTGCATCAGAAAGCAGAAAAAACTATTTTTGCACCTTTTTTAACAAAAAAAATTATAACCATAAATGATCTTCCTACAGATGTTTTGAAACAGTTTAATGTAAATAATTTATGTGACAAAAACTACTTCAGGAGTATTCGTAATACTTGCTTACGCGCACTTCCTGTTAGAACCTAACATTATACATTAGGTAGGTACACATGGCCGTATTAGGCCATACCGGGGCCCTTGGGCACACAAGAATATGGGGCCCTGTTGGAAAGTTAAAAAAAACAGGTTATCTGTAAAGCGGTTTACGGACGATAATTTTACGTGATAACAAGTATACAAAACACTTCATGTGTAAAGGTGTCTTTCCAACCACCAACCACCCTACCACCGCCACCAACCACCCACCACAATTTTTTTTGAAAATTCCTTCCACTACCTTCCCCAAACCCAACCACCCATTCCAACCCAACTGCTGGCCACTCACCCACAATTTCTTAACAATCCCCCCCAACACCAAACCACCCACCCAACACTACCAACCACCCATTCCACCTACAGCCACCAACCACCCAAAATTTTTGACAATTCCGCCTACACCTAGTCACCCTCCCCCTCTCCCCTTCACCACCACCACCAACCACCCACCAACCCTGCAACAGTAAATCAACCACCCACCATTTGTGACATTTTTTGTTCACCCCTTAACCCAAACACCAACCTACCACCCCACATACAACCACCAACCAACAGCCCACCATTTTTGAATATTTGTTTTTGACAATTTTTCCTCTTCCCGACACCACAGCCTGCCCCACACACACTCCCATCACAACCAACCAACCACCCAACACCCTACCCTCCCACTTTATCGACTTTCTAGGCTATCAAAGCAGCTAGGTAACGTGACTGTGACTGTGACATTTTTTCGTGCATGCTGCCCATATATTCCAAACCGATTTATTAGACGTTATCACGTCAAAAAGTGAATGACAAAAACATTTTATATGTATAGTTCATATTTCAATGTAATTTATTGGAATGGCATCGAAAAAAGTAGAGACTGATGAGACAATGTTTTTCCGTCAAGAAAACACAAAAGACGGTTTGCCGATGGCCTCAGTCGCCAGTGCTTGTAACTGTGTCGACTTTGTTAATTCATCGACGGAGTATATTAAAGTGTAATGTAATGTACAGACGGTTTGCCAACATGCGGACAGGCAACGTACAGCTGACCGTGCGAAAAACAGGGAAATTCGAGATTAATCCCACAGACTTCCAACGGATTCCAATCGGATTTCGTGAGATAAGGACTTTGGTGACGAGCCCTTCCTTAGAGAAGGATGTGAACTCTCAAACATTTTGCGGCAGCGATATCAATCCAGTCGAAACATTACGGGAATTTTGCCATTGTCAAGCGCCAGCAGTTGTCTCGAGTATTCGGCAGCCGATGGGTCGCTCTGCAATGCAACTCTCATGTTCGTAGTCAATTTCAACTTCTTGTCTCGAATCACTTAAAATTTTTTTCATCGTTCGGTCAATTGCCTAAAAGCTCGTTTATGCACCATCGTGCATTTAACCCAGATGATGATTTTGCATTCTCGCCTCAATTTCGCTTTCGCCAAATTCTTGGTCATTGTTCACGTTGCCTTGTCAATAGTGAGAAGATTCATAGGCAGCTTCAAAGCGGAATGTGCACTTCGACCGCCTTCTAGCAAGGTGGCACAATGACAGAGGATGAAACAGCCACCGACATTTGAGATCTTGACCTAATTGTTACCAGAGAAAGTAAATAAAAAAGGTTGTTTCATGCATGGATAAAGAAACTGAAAAGTTGTATAGTGTAATTGAATATATCTGCCTTTCTGGGCCCCGTCATCATAGGGGCCCTGGGCACGGGCCCCGTGTGCCCATATGGTAAAGACGGCATTGTAAGGTACATTATAAACTACAACGTCGATGTATCGACTAAGTAGACAAGACACACTTACAAGCACTGGCAACTGAGGCCATCGGCTCAAGAAAACACAAGACACTAACATGACAGAGAGAGACAAACAGAACAGAAGAGAGAAGAACACATAACATATGCCAACAGCACGCAGTTATTAGTTTTGACGGTCCATCATTTAACTACTAACCACTGCGTGGCCGTTAACTGTTAGAATCGTTTTAACGATGAAAAGGATCAAAACAGTGTCCCGAAGCGTCATGGGCCATTCAAGACATAGCGCACTTGCCATGTTATCTATTCACTCTGATATAAGTGTGGATCCGAATGAGGTTGTCTTTCATGAGAGTAATGCCTAACAAAAAGTCATGCTTTCTAAGACTGTTAAAAATCAATAAATCTATACCTACACATAAATATAAATGAAGTGTCTGTTTGTAATTTCAAAATATCAGTTTTTTACTAAATGCGTATGAACGTACATACGGTACTTAGAACAAAAACGCAATTTTTAAAATGTTTGTCTGTCTGTCTGTCTGTCTGTTTGTTCCGGCAAATCTCGAAAACGGCATAACCGATTTTGACGGGATTTTCACTGGCGGATAGCTGATGTTGTAAGGAGTAATTTAATCTGTTTTAATTACTCCTGTAGGTGCGGCGCGGCGGCGCTGCGGTTGCAATTTTCAAAAATTCTTATTTATGGGCCGATTTTGACGGGATTTTCACAGGCAGATAGCTGATAAGCCGAATTAACTTAAAATTACACAGTACCTATACACATAAATAAAAAGTGTAAAATATCAGCTATTTACTAAGCATATGAAAGAATTATTATTTTCAATACATTGATGAATTTTGGCGAAACGAAGTTCGCGGGTCAGCTAGTTAAGAATAAATTATAGATAACGGGTGATTTTTTAAGAGGTTTAGAACTTTAAAAAAAAAAAAACATTTGAATCGATAGTTTGAACCTTGCAATTTAATGTTTAAAGATAATTTCATGCAAATGTTGACCGCGGCTGCGTCTCAGGTAGCCCATCCACTGAGTCCAATTTTGGCATACTCTTTCACACATATCGGCCGGTATCTCACGAATGAATGCATGGATGTTGGCTTCCAGTGCGTCAATCGAAGCGGGCTTGTCCCTATAGACATTAGCCTTGACATACCCCCACAAAAAATAGTCTAATGGTGTCAAATCGCACGATCTAGGCGGCCAATTGACCGGCCCGAAACGTGAAATTAACTGTTCACCAAACTCGCCTCGCAATTGCGCTATTGTTTCGCGTGCTGTGTGGCATGTGGCACCGTCTTGTTGAAACCACATATCATGCAAGTCAAGAACTTCCATTTCGGGCAAAAAAAAGCTGTAACAAAGGCCTAACTGCTGGGAACGGCGCCGAATCGACATTTCGCGGTCTTCTGTCACACTAGCTGATACGGCCGCAATATTTCCTTCACTACGCACAGTACGTAAACGTGTTGGTGGTTTAATGTCCAACAAAGTAAATTTGGTGCGAAATTTGGTCACAATCTTCCGAATAGACTGCTCAGAAGGTCGAGAACGCCGACCATAAAATGGAAGCAGCGCGCTATGAACATTTCGAACCGAGCACGAATTTTGATAGTAAAATTCAATAATTTGCAAGCGTTGTTCATTTGTAAGACGATCCATGGTTAAATTGCAAACCAAACTGAAGCTGTTTGACAGTGACACAAGGTACTAAACACACGTCAGCTGTCAAAACCAGTGTTGCCAAAACCAAACCAGCTAAAAAATCACCCGTTATAACAAATATAAATTCGATAACGCCCCCGTTTAACGCCCCCCACCAAAATCCTGGCTACAGATCTGTTCTTAGGTTTTGACTTTGATCAAAGAATTGACAGAGGTATTGCTAATGATCAAAATTAATTCAATTTTCGATGAGTTTTTTTCTTCGGTCATATGAAAGAGCCATCAAAATTTTCGGACTGAGAAAGACAATTTTTAAGTCCCTTCTAGAAAACGAACTTTTATTTATATAATAGCTTAGAGTATCTTTTCTTTCGCCAAATCCCACCGACCGACGGCGATGTGTGATGCGTCATGTGTTTGATTGCTCGAGCTCGATTTTGTACGCGGTTTCTCATAACGACTGCTCCGATTTTGGTGAACATTTTTCGTTGCTATTTGAAATAGAAATTAAAAATTTCAGTGACTTCAGTTAATTTGTAGGTTCTTGAAAGATTCTAAGTTGTGAGCACATAGCACACTGATGATTTTGTAAGAGAAGACATTATTAATGTTTTCAATTTCAAATTCAAAATGTAGGTCTTTAAATATCTGAATATGTGCTTATATATGTGCATAATTTATGCCAAAGTATGATAAAAGGCTTTCCTTTCATTACGTAACCATATAATGAAAATTATTTTCCCAGAACACGTTTTCGAATATAATATTTGCTGGCCTACTACCTATACCTGTAGGTATAAGCTTTGCAAGAGCAATTTTAAGTCTTCCAATGAAAACTAAATATTCACATCGAAATGCATATCTATAAATATCCTTTCTTAAAGGACCTGTCATATATCAATTAATAATTTTAAAGCTACAATCAATTTGTGCTGCTGCACCACCCACCTCATCAGAAAACTGGATGGACATCCAGCAGTTTCTACTAAAGAGCTATACAGAGCACTATTATAACACCCAACTAAAGCTAATGGTATGGCGTAGAATGTAGAAATGAAAATGCAGCAAATTTAATGTTAATTTAAACAAATTTGTTTGCTATATCCTTCCCTGCAAAAAAAAAAACAACCCAAACTACCAACTCAAAGGAAGTAGACCACCCAAACGACCATCATCATCATCATCATCATCATCGCAGCAACTACACAATTCCTTATGGTCCATCCCCAATATCCCGCATATACTCGAACTCGTACGACGACGTCCGTCCGTCCGTCCGTCGTTTTGTCGTCCTTCGTTTGTGTAGCTGTAGAGTATTCAGTTTTCAGTTATCGTCAACTTCAATGCTCCTAAAATCAATATGAACCATCAGGAACACATTCACGCGTATAGATACTTATTTATATAGATATAAATAGAAAATATATATGTATTATAAATAATAGTATATGCTAAGCTCAATGAGCAAAACACCGTATACCTATTTAAGGGAGGTAACTTTTTGTATTTATTTATTTTTGTGCGTTTTTTTTTTTTTTTTTTTGTATGCAAGTTTTATTCAAAAACCTTGTACGGATGCACTGTGTACGGTCCACATCATGAAATACAAATACAATACATATTCTTTATAATGAAATATACAAATATAGGTATGCATGTATACATATTTTTAAATATAATTTTAAATTTTAAATTTGCAAAAATAAATTCACTTTGTTTGTGGACTTGCGGACTTGTGGGCTGAGCTGAGACCGTGCGGACTGCGGAGCGAGTGGTACACACACATAAAAAAAAAAAAAAAAAAAAAAAACGGATGCGGATATGAAAATGGCCATGGACACTGGACAGAGACAGAACGGATGCTATTGCTATAGGCCGATCGGGAAAACTTTGAAATAGAAGTAAAGTACCAACCTACGTAACTGTACTAGTCGAGTAGATATCTATATAGATACATTTTTATATATATTTTTGAAAAATGTAAAATTTCAGGAAACCTACCTAGTTGAAGTTGATGTACATCAGACAACCATTAGGTATATTAGGTTTTGTATTACTAAAGGAAATCTCATTAGCGCCTCGCCGCGCCCGATGTCATTTTGAAATATAAATCCATTATGTTTAACTTCAGGCAACACAATGGTTATATCCTTATACTACAGCCAGCGCCAGCGCCAGCGTTCGAGTTAAGGAAATAAACACAAAGTTTCTTGTCAATCCTTTAAATGCTCTCCTCAATCCCAACATCCTTTCTTTGTCCCTGCATTTTTCTGAATAGATACCTCTACCCTAACTGGTTCTTAATTTAAACCATTTCTCTTTTTCTTTTTTTTTGTAGATTCTCCAGTGGGAGTGGGAGTAATGGGAGCTGGCGATCCTGGAATTTAACGAGAATAGAGGAAAGTATTGCTTCAATTAAAGGTATATATCCCGTATCCTTGATAAAAGTTTTTTTTCATTTGCTTTGGTTTCGCTTCTAGAGAAACTTGAAAAGATTGCTAGAAGAACTTCGTTTTAGAAAAAAAAAAAAAAACCATGCACGATTTGCTTGAATAGGTATCAATGGTTTAAAGATAGCGAAAACTGAAGACCACAATCCGGGCGCACGAACTTGATCTCATGTATATAGAGAATAGTCTTTTGGTAAATGATTTCGTCAAGCTATGATAAAATCACATATAAAATTAGGCGGTTTTTTCTTGCGGTTATGGCATGGGGACCTACGACAGTGTTAATAGAGTTGAATTGTATCGTGCCATGTCTAACCTTAGAATCCCTGCTATCTGCTTAACTGAACCGCCTTATCAGGATGACGTTTGAAAATGCTCGTTGGCAGGGACTCTACTTAAACTTTCGAAACTTTCGAAAGGCTAAGACAAGGTGACGCACTGTCATGCAGCTGTTTTAACATTGTGCTGGAAAATGTCATACGGAACACACATGCCAGCACATCGGGCACCATCTTTAATAAATCGACACAACTACTTGGGTTTGCAGACGACATCGGATGTGATAGTAAGAACAAAGCGAGCATAGTAACCGGTGCCTTCACTACCATGGAGTTGCAACAAGCAGAATGTGACTGAAAATAAACGAGGACAGGACGAAGTATTATGCTTTCATCAACAAACTTCGAGGTAGTCAATGAATTTGTCTACCTGGGTAGGGGTACTGCTGTAAGCACAGGCAACAAAAAGCAAATGAGAAATAAAGCCCTATCGAGAAGAACCAAGGAGACACTATATTGAACACTCATCATCCCGGTCCTGCTATATGGTGCAGAAGCGTGGATTCTCTCCCAATCGGATGAAAAGTCGCTTGGAGTAGTCTTCGAGAGAAAAGTTCTGCATAAGATTTATGGCCCTGTCTGCATAAACCGAGAAAACAACATTAAGCGAAGAAGATACAGATGGTTGGGCCATGTAGAGCGAATGGACATCGACGCTCCAGCTCGTAAAGTCTTCAACGTCAAACCAGGGGGAGTCAGAAGCCAAGGTAGACCTCATCTCCGATGGAGCGACCACAGGTAGAGTGAGGCCTCTGACAACTTGGAGTGCAAAATTGGAGACGGCAGGCTAGAGACTCTAGTGGAGCCATCATAAGAAAGTATGGCATGGGTGAACTATAAAGGCAAGTTATGCATTCGTAATGATTTGTTGGTGTTAACTAATTTTCGAGGAAAGTCTTGAGCAAGTGTGTGCACTGGTGTGGCATTCCACCATGCACACAACACCAATTCGTATACCTACATTAGTTGTGCATTTTGATTTTTCTGACACCGAGATTGACAACCGAGTATCGGTACCTACACACACTAATCCATTCACGCATCCGCAAATTTGAGTACACCGACACAAATGTGTGCACAATCAAGTGTTGTGTGTATGAACCGCATTATAACTGTAACTCCAATCGAACCAATTGTTTAAAATAAAGCCATACCGGCCGGTTTTGATGAAAGTTTTTAATGTTGGAAGCACAGACATTACAATACAGACCGGCCAACTCTATATGGCTTCGCACTTTGCCTACAATCTTGATGTGCATTTTATTATGAGCATGTTTAAGCTCTTTCTTAAGGTTTAAACGGCTTTTCCCAAATGGTCTTAAGTTGTTTTTTTCAGTTATTCCCATATAAGATGACATTAACGACCCGTTCAGTTTCGGTTTTGGCCAATTTACTTGTTTCTTAATATACTTTCTCAGAAAGACTCCAAAGATTTGTTGGGATTTCCCACGAGGTGGCATTGCAATTCAATTTATTGTAACTCAATTGAATCCAAAATATTTACTTTTTATAATTTGCTTAAACTTCATGTGTCATGGGAGAAAATCGCTAACAGCATGTATTTTTAGTTTCTGGTTTGCATCATGCGGAATGTGATAAAACTAAAGGCCCAACTATAATTAAAGAATGGTACGTTGCCTTACGAAACAGTAGAAATACATGTGATTTGTATATCCAAATCCAACCCGAAATGACTTTTTGAAAAGTTTCGGCAATTCGTTCACTTTTGGTCCGCTTTAATGCTAAACTATAATAGTCGGAAACAAACGGAAGCGAGTGTCAAAACCAAACGAAACGTTGCCGTCCAACCTGTGAAATGAACACGCTTCCCATAATGGAACGGATTGCCGCGGAAGCAAAACATGTATTTTCCTCTGAACCTTTGCTATATATCCACAGCCACACGGATATATAGCAAAGCTCTGAACAATAAGATGACTGAAGCAGAGAGGACATACAAAAAATTCATATATATTCTCTCTGCAGTGAAGTCACACTTCAGACAGAAAGTCAGCATATATACCTCGCTCACTCTCACACTCACTCTCATATCCATTCGCAGTCAGATGTAAATTTACTTCCGTAAAGTGCGATAGCGAGCGGCAGTTAACGTCCGTAAATTAAACTGATCGAAACTTGACGAAACGGAGCAATCCGCTATTTCGGTTCGGGCGTGAGATACGAATTGCTTGTTCTCGCACATTTACGGACTGGCTCGTCCGCGCCGTTCCGTCTATTATAGTTCAGCCTTTAAGGGCTAACCGTAATTGAAGAATGGGTACGTACGTTGCCTTACGAAACAGTAGAAATACATGTGATTGTATACCCAAACCGAAATGACTTTTTGTTAAGTTTCGGCAAGTTTCGTTCACTTGCGTTTTTGTACGTAATGTACGCTTTGAGTTGTACATTACGTAAGAAAATCTGACATTCCTTTTTTTCTAAAGGGTCTTCTTCTTCTCTCTTTCTTCTCATTTTTAAAGGCTATTATGGGCAACTGATGTTCCGATTACAAATCGGAAGCAAACTTTTCGTTCGGTTATGACACTTGCTTTTTTTTTTCTTTCGCGTATTATGGTTGGGGCTTAAGTTTGACTCCATTTTCTCTGAGTTTTTGCAAAATCCTATGACTTTGAATAAAAAAATAAAAAAAATTACGATTTTAAAAGTATTGAAATTGAAATAGGTATTAAAAGAAAATGTTACCTACTTTTTACTTGTTTAAATAAAGACTCAAATAAACCTTTTTTTGAAAAACAACAACACACGATTTAGAACGTTTTAAAAAAGTTGTGAGCAATTTTTGATAAAAAAGTTTTTCGTAAGGTGCCAATTCCAAAAACTGTAGGATGACCAAAAATATTGTTTAACAAGTGAAAAGCAAATCGACCCAAAATTTTATATTGTAGGTGCCGAAATAGGCAGACAGAAAGACTGAATTATTGTCTGACTCATACTTCTAACGGCTTCATCGTAGTTTCATATTTGATTGTCCAACATTCTGAAACGCACAAGGTATGGAACCCAGGATGAGTGAGATGGGGTTAAAGTGGTTCAAGAACAACAAATATTTCTGGCATTCGAACTATCTGAATATATTACAATTATAGATAGTCACACCTCCCGCGGGAGACCCAAGAATCGGTCCTCAAGAAAGGCACGTAACTTTTTTTTTTTTTTAAATGAAGCTTCTTAAAGCGCGTTAGGGCTCAGGGCTGTAAGCCGATTTAAACCGGACGGGGAAAAGGTGAAAAGCCGAACCGCAGCAAGCAGCAATGCATGAAATGAAGATTCACCACTACGGGCTACGGCGCATTGCGTTGCACGCACCCTCTTTTTTGCAATTTAAAATAGTACTCGCTAGGGGAAGCTGAAGGTATAATTTCAATTTAAAGGATAAAATACATAAGTAATACGTGGAGGACACAGACAAAGGAAGGTATTCCGAAAGACAAATTGTAAATCTAACCCTTATTTCTGTCACATTTGATTTGAAGGATCATCTGTTATAAAATCAAGGTTGATTGAAAATGGTGACCGAATGATAATTGGTTGCTTATTGATGCAGAATTTCAATTAACAAATTAGTTTTTTGAATCCAATGAAGCGGTATTCCCAAATGGTCGTCGAAGTTTGCGATGCTCTTTTATTTATTTTGTTGGTCATATGAGCTGCACTCGCATCCAGTTTGAAACTGTTGGATTATATAGGAAAATTGCTTTCCAGACTGGGGATCGAGAACATACTACAGCTCCAGGTTAGCATCCAAGCCACTACATCCACTTAACCATTGCCACCCGCAATGTGGGTTGAGGTTGAGTTGACGGTTGCTCAGCTTGAGTAAGTTGCGGTAGGTACTCTGTTTTTTCAATGAAAGGTCTGGCCACAGATTCCTTATGATAATCTTTATGCAAATCATCTAGTGGTCTTAACTTGTTGGGCAGCAATCCACTAATTTTAACTTAATTTTAGAACGCTTTGACCGTAATCTTTCCAAGTTTCATGATTATTGCTACGTGCTACCTAAGCTTTAAATCCATCTTTCTTGAATTTAATTTGCTGTCGTTAACAACGGAATCTGCCATGGTTTTTGTAGTCTAATATCATTTCCAACTCTGACGATTTTTGGAAATAAATACCTAGCTTATTTTTACAGTTTACAATTTTGTCTGGATTTGTATAGCTTATAGTTCTTTTTTATTGCTCACACATCGTGTTAGTTTCAAAGAGTTTAAAATGTTTTAAAGTCATAACCAAGTCAAATAAACAATTGAAAAATATACCAAATGTTGATACTAAACTCTTGTTTTTACTTTTCAAATTTCGGTTTTTTTAAATATTTGGTTCACTAATCTTTGTTGACAACGCGTTTCATTAGATTATTCAAGCCTTAATAATTCACCAAAACGTGTTGTCAACAATGATAAGGATTGTTCTTACAAAACAAAAATAAAAAGCCAATATTATAGTTTTTTTTTTTTATTTTTAACTTAAACATTGTAGGTGTAGGTAGGTATGCATGCATTTGAAAAACAACTAGCTCAAGATAGCATCCCAAAGTTGATAGGGAAAAGAAAACATAGTTGGTCCCATAAATCTGTCACTGTCTGTATGTTCGTACGAGCGAGTAGCTTCAGTCCAAACGGCTGATCCCAATCCCATTTCCTTGGAAGTTTTTGGAAGTTGGCAAATAGAGTTTTTTTTTGTGTGCAATTCCACAGAGGAGAGATATAAACTTTTTCAGAAATACCCAAGTTTTTTGTTCGACTTGGGATGGGAAACAGAAGTTGTAGATGTCCAAAGTATTTCAACGTATAACGAAACGCCAATCATTAATCTGTATTTGTATTGTTGGTGGGCTTTTCTAAAAAAAAATATAAATATAGATAACAAATATAATATTTTGAAAAGCTTGGAATTTCTTTTTAATTTCATGTCTGTTTTTGTACACTCCTACTTGTAACAAAACTATATTCAAAAATTAACACGCTGACATATATGAACAAAATATTTAAGGCTCAGCACTAATTTTGAAAACAAAGAATGCGGTAACGCAAAAAAGTAAATGTTTAATCTTTTGTTATTCAATTTATTTACTTTTTTCCCCTTCCGATGTTGCGATGACAAAGGAGCCCCAAATTAAAACTAAAGCTTTTTCGACAAAACTATATTACCTATACGTTTATGTTTTCATATACTCGCACTCAAGGGGATATGAATACCCTTACAATGACTTAACATGTGCGAGCAAGGAGAGAAGGAATAGAAAGATAGGAAAGAAAGGTGGTACCAGTGGTTTGAGATTTTTAGGTGATAATTATCTCAAGGAAATTCCACGGGTTGCATCCAGTTGAAACTTGGGAAATAAATAAAAATTGCTGCCAAGGCTGGGTTTGAACTCACAGCTCTCAGGTTAAGCAACCAAGCACTACATCCACTGTACCATTGCCACCCTCTATTTGTCACAATTGAAAACTGTTGGAACGGCTTTTTCAAAATGGCTATAAGCTGTCAAAAGTTTAGATTACAAAATATAAGTTGGCATGTCATACATAAAAAGTATTAAAAAGGTAGGCCCAAGATGGCTTCCTGAGGTACAATAGAAAAATTTCGCATTGCATTAGATAGCAATTTGAAATTATGTTGACTAGAATCACCCAGTGGCCAAAACTCAGCCATTAAAATGCCCAAAGCTGTGAAAAAAAATTTCACAGCGAATTTATACGAAATAAATGGTAAAAAACACAGCAAGACAAAAAAATTACAAAACAAAATATTCTCAGCACACCTACTCAGTAATACCTTTACAACGATATATATAACATCTCAATCGGTTGGGTAACCACCTCGCAATTGGTACCACAAAAAACTGCTTGCCTATTAATATATATAGATGTAGGTATTGCTGACGTTTATAGCTTTAAATATGCATTCATGAAGTGCGGAGTAAAATCCCACTAGCTGTTACAAGAATATTGTGTTTCCAACTTTCAGGTTGTTTTCGACTCATAAATCCGTGGTGGTGCTCAGAAACATGAATTGGAATTATGCTGTTAGCTTTTGAGATCACCTCAAGTTTAGTACAGCTAATAGCAATGTGTTTATTTATATCACCCAGTTCGTCAATAATGAAGATTTTTCCAACAAGAGGTATTATTTTGAATAGGCCGCTATTTCGGTAGTTGTCACATTTGAAGCAGTAATTTTTTGACATTTGACAAATAAAAACTATACGCCATTAATAAAAATAGAACGATATACGCTTCAAAATTATTTAAGTTCACTATAAAAATGGTGAACATTTGGAAGAGACGGTCCGTAAAACTAAAAAACAAATTTTTGATAAGGCCCATTTCCACCTCAGTGGCTATACGTCAACAAACAAAATTGTCTCATCTTGGGCTCGGGAAAATCAAGATTTATTGTTGAAAAGCCTCTCCATCCTCAACGACTAACTGTTTAATGCGGTTTATGCACCGGCGCGGCGGGGTCATTGTACCTTACTTTTTCGAAAATAAGGTTGGAGCAATAGCTACGGTGAATGGATTGCGCGATCGAGAGATGATAAATAATTTTTGTATGGCCGGAATTGGATGCTATTGATCTGGACAACGTTTACTTTCAACAAGAAGGCGCTATGTGCCACACAAGGCCACACACAACGAAACGATCGATCTTATACGGGAAAAGTTTCCGGACCGTATGATATCTCTCGAAGAGGTGATCACAATTAGCCACTGAGATCTTGTGCTTTAACATCTTGCGACTTCTTCCTTTGGGGACATGTGAAAGATAAGGTCTATGCCAACAGCTCAGCGTCGATTCAAGACCTCAAAGATGGAATTCGTGAACCTATTAAGGGCATACAGCAGCCATTTTGCGATTTGGTGATATTGTCCAGCAAATAGAGCAATTTTACTAGTGATCAAATGGAAAAATTAAGGCAAGCTGAAATTTTGCAAGTCGTTTCCGGTATATGTAGTGAACTTAAATCCAAAATGGAAACCACTTGCCCCTTGCAGCAGCGTAGATTTAGGGGTGGATTCGCACTTTTTCTCTATTTGCGTTTCTTGGAAACGGCTTTAACGATTTAGATGAACTTTTCTGTATTCATTGTTATAAGAAAATATAAAAAAATGTATTTTGTAAAATCCGCCCACTTACACGCCCATTTTTCTTTAACCTTTGTTTCTCAAAAACTGTTCCAACGATTTGAATGAAATTCTCAGGGTTTGTTCTTTTAAGCAAAATTTTTTTTATAAAAATGCTTTTTGTAAAATCCGCCCACTGTCACGCCCCCTTTTTTGTTCTTAGTTACTACTTACTCAGCAATGACTAACGATTTGGATGAAGTGTTAAGAGTCTGTTCCTTTAAGCGAGAAAAATATGAAAAAAGTGCTTTTAGTTATATCCGCCCATTGCCACGACTATTTTTTACTTGCGATTATAGGTACCTACTATAAGGCAAGTTATGCATTCGTAAAAAAAAATTTTTTTTTGGGCAATCAAACATAACATTACGATGATAGAGAAGCCTAAAAAGTGGGTCCGACAATTCTGTCTGTCTGTCTGTCCGTCCGTCTGTATCGGCACCTACAGCCTAAACGGCTCGACCGATTTGCTTCAAACTTGGTAGATAGTATTATTATGACGTCCTACAGAGGGGTTTTTGGAATTAGCATTCTAGCATTAAAACTAACGGTACCTGCCATACGATTTTTAGTGAAAAATTAATTTTTCTTAAAAACGGCTCCTACGATTTTGATAAAACTTTCTGAATAGTAATTTATGTGCAAGCTTTATGTTTTGGTTGGAATAGATTTTTCAGGAAAAGTCTTATAACGGTACCTCCCATAGGACCGGTTTTTTGAAATCCGATTTTCTCGTAAGCCACTCGACTGATTTCGATGAAATTTTTAATGTAGAAGCCCTTTTATAAAAGAAATAATATAAATTCTTAAATTTTTCAAAAACAGTTTTTTTGAGTTTTTTAAAAAAGTTTCAAAATTTTTTTTTTATTTTTATTTTTTCCAAAAACGGTTTAATCTATATTTTTTTAATTTTATTTTTCTGATAAAAACTGCAAAGTGCTAGAAGCTGGCATACTCCAAAAAAATTGGGAATATATTTTCGAAAAGTTTTTCAAAAAAAAACTGTTTTTTGAAAAAACTGGTCGATTAATTTTGAAATTTTTTTTTCTAAAAATTCAAAAAAGTAAAAGAAACCTGATAGCTTACTTCATTTTCTCCAAAAAACGTTTTAGGTATTGATTTTTAAGTGATTTATAAAATTTCATATGATTTTTTCAACGCTTTTTTCCCAAAAGCTCATGCACCCAAGACCATTTTAACACATTAGAGCAAGTTTGTATGACCCAGTCGTGCACTTTATTTTACTTCTTTTTCTAAAAGACAGTTCTTTTGATTTGAGTAAAATTTTCAGAGTTTGTTTTTACGTCTAATACCTAATCCAAATTCTATAGCCTGTTCCTATTTTCCACACGGGAACAAAGCAATAATATTAGCATTAGTCTTGGTAAGATAATGTAAAGAACTAATATTATCAGACACATAAAATGGGGCCTAAATCCCAAATGGTATGCGATGTCCTAAGCATTTCTTTTTTATTTTACAACTTTGGAATGATAGTTACTGCTCAAAAAGTTTCTTATAATCATGCGGTGCAATTGTCACATATTTTACCTCTCTTAAAAAATCGGTATTAGAAGATTTTTCCCGTATATCATTAATTGGCGCCCAACGTAACGTCAAATACTTATTCAAAAAAAATATATATTCTTTTGAAGGTTAAAAAATATCAAGTTACATATATTTAAATTGCAGAGATGTAAAGTGTATTCTCGAATGTCATATTGTTGAAGAGGTAGGTATGTTGCATAGTAGTCGATGACTTACATTGGGCGCCACTTAAGTTTGAATCATTCTACTTTCATATAATATTGTGATGCAATGCAAAACAATTGTTCTTAAAGGTATCAAAGGTCAGTAGCAAAAGTCTACTGCACTGCAGTCTGCAACATAATAGCAATGAAAAAAGATTTCTCAGACTTCCGTGTCCATATCAAATTGGAATATTTTGGTAAAAGTAAACGGACAATATGCAATGATAAACACGAACCTAAAATGTGGTCTTTTTACTGCTTTACTGCTCTGATATATAACTAAAACAAACTCCAGCAAATTTAGTGTTTTAAAAACAGGTTGAAAAAGTATTTCCATTCGACGAAGCACAATTTTCGGGGTGTGCCTTGTTTCCACTGAAAGCTATTTTAGCTTAATTAAAAATATAATTATATCTTAGAACTTCAGTATATTCCAACCATAGCAACGGTAACCGCAAAAACCACTCCTACACATATACGGGCTATATATGGTCTAAACTCTGAATTAAATTTAAGGTTCAATCCGCAAGCAAGGTCGCCAGAAGTTAGTAGGTTGTGCAAGTACCTACAAGTAAGTATATGAAAATAGTTAAAATATTTTTGAAAACTAAACAAAGCCTTATTCAAATTCAAAGATGTGAAACTTTTCCCAAATGTTTGTGCAAAAATGAAAAATTCCAGCACCCATGCCAATGTCCTGGCTCGCCTGGCTCCTGGCTCATGGTCCTCATTTCTTTCAGCAAAAAAAAAGAAAAAAAAACTTTTCTTCTTGACTATGAACATCGCAGAGAAAACAGTTTTAAAACTTTTTCCTCATGTCATACCTCGTACTACCATGTTCACGTACCTATTTTGGTACTTTTGGGACTCCAACTCGTACTTAAACGTACATTCTTGGAAATGCTGTCATCATCCTCAACCTAAGTCTCACTCCTCACTCAAATAAAGTACATACCTATATTTGTTTGACTTTGATGTTTTCAAGTTTGATTTTTAGCCAAAAAACCCCTCATAGCCTCAGGTCTTTTTCTTCGTAGAACTTAGAAGGGTCAAGTGCTTTAGGAGTATAGGCATCCCCTTTAGCAGCCCATTTGTCCACAAAGAGCTTTGACTCTTTTATGCTTTCATCGTGTGTTGTGTGTTGTGTGTGCTTACCTGGAGACAATAACATAGTTTGTTTACCCAACTATACAATACACAATGCTATACAATGAGGGTGACAGCAACAACAACAACAACAACAATATAACAATATTGTTTGTTCACAAATATTGGCCAAGCATTTCTGCTGACACACCGTTGCGTTTGACCGACCAAGACCAGGACCAGGCCATATACCATGTAGGTATATGTATAATGTATATGCAAAGCAGGTGTTTCTTGTTGTATAAAGGCAGTTGTTGTTTTCATTAGCAACCCTCTTTAAATTTTTTAAATCTTTAAAATTTACATTTTACGATTTTGTACGAAATAAAAGGAAAAAAAAAACGTTCAAACAAATTGGCATTTTTTATTTCTAATTACAAAATATTCAACAATACCTTCCCAGTTCCCAGTCCATAAAACAAGACCCACCACACTATGACTACGGAGTACGGACTACCCGGACTACCCGGACTACCTACCTACTTCATCAGCTCTTCTCGCATGTTTCTTTGCAATCTCCACCGCTTCTTCCCTTACAACTTTTGATTTGACTTGCTGTACGAATGAAACGAATTTTTCAAACATCCCCTTCTTAAAGCTAAAGAATTTTCTTTAAAAAAAAAAAATATACTCAAACTTCTTTCCATCCTGGCTCTTCCTCTTTAAAGATAAAAAAGAACTTATTTTTTCAAGCAAAAAACAGAAGAAAAAAAACTGAATGAAAATTCCAAACTCAACCCAAAATCTAGTGGCAGCGGCGGCGGCAGCGGTGGCGGGCCGAACTGAGCTCTGTGCTGCATATCCAATCTACCACCATGAGAGCCAAAGGCTGGAGCTGTAGAAGGAGCAGGACCAGGGGATGCCATGCGAAGGCGAACGAATGTGCTGCTTTTCGAAAATACGTACAGAAATAATTTTGCCTTGCCTTGCCGGAGTCCCTGTTCCGTTCCCTGCTCTTTTCCAACCTTCTCAGTCCTCAATTCTCAGCTAGAGCACACTCCCCTCCCGTCTCCTGTGCTCCTTTCGCTCTTCCGTTCACATATAAATTTAATGTATGTATGTGCGTACGGTTGTGTTTCTTAAAGCCATTCTCCTTGTGCTTGTGAAACGATAGAATCAAGAAGTATGCGATTGCCAGGTTTGGTTGAACTTGTAAATATCAACATTTTTGTATCTTTCAGAATGGATATTTAAAGAATAAAAAATAAAGTGCCTATGGAAACAAAGCTTGGTATCTGATTTATAGGAAAATAATTAAAATTATCTGGCGCCCAACGTGGGGTATCCAGACTTATTATTTTTGATTTTGTTGTTTTAGTCGATTTGAAAGACCATTATGGTATTGGGCTTGCAAATATATATCAAAGGAACGCTAATCATTGCTACCATATAATCACTGGGAACTAACGTTCATCACGCACTTGAAAATGGCCAAATATTTCACCGTCCATTATCCATTGAAGCACTTGAAAAGTTTTGAACATGTTATCATCGCTCTTTTATGATTGAAAAGTCGCAGCGAAAGCAAGGAATTCCAAGAAAAAGATATAAAATCAATAACTTTAGAATTTATGACCTCAGTGCTGGATCTAGGGGGGGATACTTGCCCCAGGCGTCAGCCTTCGGGGGGTGCAAAACCACTGCCAAAACCAATGAAGATGAAAAAAGTTAAGAGCAAAAAAAAAACAGGTCTTCAAAATTTCTAGGTATCGTAACGAAAATATGAAATGGTGATGGGTGCCAAATTTGGCTTTTGAATCCTCTAAAGTCTAAACAAACCTCACTTTTAAAAGAATTACTTAAATCCTCAGTGTAAAATTAAATGCGAACGTGAGTTTCTTTGTTAGGCTTTCACACTTTAACTACCTAACCGATCATCATCAAATTTTGTACACCAATTTTCAGGGGCACAGAAAATGACATAGAGCATCCCAAAAACTACTATTTCCGAGGGATAGAAAAAAATTTCGTATATGGTCGTCCAAACAAAATTTACTATTATTTAGAGCAAAAAAAAAAAAATTCGACAAAGCAATCCTATTTGGCAACCATGGCTAGAGTAAGCAGCAGCAGCAGCAAGAACCGAACGACGTTGTTCGGGTATAGATTGGAAGGCCAAAGAAAAGGGAGCGCTGCAGGAGGAAACACATCACAAGATTCCAGACGAGCACAAACCAACCCCTTGCATGTTGCCCCCGCTTAGAATTCCATTCCTCCACCTATATTACACAAACAAGGAAGAATGAGAATTCGGTAGTTATATATTTAGCTGTATCTATATCAGAGTCGGTATATATGTATTTTGTATAATATTCTATTTTCCCCCGGCCCCAATTTCTATCTTTGCCTTTGCCTTTGCCTCGCTTGCTTGGCTTGCACCCTTTTTGCCCGGTCTACGATTTCAAAGTTTTCGTCGTCATCGTCGTCGTCGACGACGTGTATTTGGAGAAAGCTGCATATAAAGTTCTCTCCTTAACTGGAGATCCGAGAACCCAGCAGTGCCAGTGCCAGTGCCAGTGCCAGCAAGCAAAGCAACCATCAGAGTATAGAACAAGTGAAATCAGCACAAGGGGGTTGCAGAAGCAAGGGATGGTTTTTAAAGGGAAAAACTTAAAGCCTTATCGCGAACTAGCATAGAATTTAAAGGGGATGTGTAGTCATTGAATTTCAACCCCCCTCTATATAACGACTGTACGACTTCGACTACGACTACGACGACGATGACGACGACGACAAGGACTAACACCACCCCCTATAGCAAAGAACACACTCATCCCCTTGGCTGTTTTCTATATCTTCCTTACAGTCTTCCCAGGCCCTGACGACTGACCGTGCAATGGGTTAGATGCGAATTTAAGATAAACAGGTTGGGTGGCTGTTTCAAAGGGCGGCCGAGCAGGCAGTGGTGCGGGTGATGGGTAAAGGGTTATTATTTTTGGGGGCCGGAAGGCTTCCAGGCCACGGGTATGGGTTTGGGTATGGGTATGGGTTATGGTGTATGTGCACAAAGATATTATACAAGCACAAGCACAGAGGGTAGCTCTGAATTTTGAAATGTTAAATTTTCGTACTTTAAAGTTCGACTCTTTCTCGGTACCTACTCGGTCCTCGCAGTCCTTGGTCCTCGTTCCTCGTTCCTCGGTGTTCGGAATAGGAAGCACATGCTTAGATTAACGCACGTCACATATAGATATACCTATGCGAACAAAGTTGTGTGTATGGATGAATGTTCGTGTTCGTGTTCGGTTCGCTATACGTTTCGTTTCGTTCTCTGTATATCTGTGATGACGAGGCACGGGTTTTATACTTTATCTTAAAGCCTGTTATATTTGTGATTAGGCATGGTTTGGTATAGAAAGGCTCTAGGCCATCGAGTAGGCTGGAGCTTGAGCTGGAGCTAGAGTTTGGGTACTGATGAGGACACGAAGAGTGATGTGTACCTCTCTACCCTCTAACTCTGTTGTAATTTTGTTATTTAAATGTTTTTAAGCTTGAGAATTCGTTTGCATGTTTAAGCAGACTTTGCACTTTTCAAATATAGATACTATCATAGGTCGTATACTCGTACTTTTATCATGGGTACCTATTCATTGTTCATATATCCTAACAGACAAAGAATATAGGTATACAGAGAATAGAATAGATTGTTTTAATAGAATTTTACACATTTTGCAAGTCTCATCATATTTTGAGAAATAATGCACCTCATCTCTGGCTGGGCTGCACCCATCAAAATGTTTTTGTAAATGAATAAGTTCCTCATTTTAATATTGATTCCTATCGGATGGTTCGAGCTACGAGTACGACGAGTATATACCTACTACGAGTAGGTACAATCGAATTCGGATATTATGGTTTGACCGCACATCACATTAAGTGACCCATTGATTTAATAAATTGATTTTGGGTTAAAGGGGTTGATGATGCCAATGAATTGGCCATAAACATATTTTTTGTCTATGAAGATTTTTGCATTTATATACCTACGTAATGGTGTTTGGAAGTTCTTATGGAATTAGGACGATTTATTGAGAGAGTGAGGCTCGTTTTAATACCACATCAAAATGAACTATAAGATGCTTTTCTATGATTGATTTTTAAACAGAAATAGATCCGTTGGGAAGTTCTAATGGTTTGTAATTGGATTGAAACTTTACAGCACTGTGGGTTTTTGAACGCATTAAAATAATACTAGTGCAATTGTTATTATATTAGTCAATATCAATAAAAGCTTTGAAGACCAAGAACCTTAAACAATTTTTGAAGTTAGAATGATAAGGACAACTCGAGGGTTACTTGAAAGTTTGATACATTTTTGAAGACGGAACATACCACTACTTTTGTTTCACTAGTTGGGGATTGAATATATTGATAACAGCGACAGGCTTACTTTTATCGCAAGGAGAGAAGTCCCCTTTTAAAATAAACATTAGAAAATTGAATGAAGAAAATATATCTCATTGAATGGTGCCAGGAAGAAAAAATTAGGATTGCCGAAAAATATAGTCCATAAAGGCTGCTCGAAGGGGAGTTATGAATAAATGAGATGTCAAAATTAAATACCTTTCTACAAAAAAGTTTTCTGCATGATAGAAAAGCTACATTAATCATAATCATTATGTGACGATTCTTTGTTGGTTTCTCAAAGCAGAATTGGGACTGAAAATGAACGAGGACAAGACGAAGTTAGTATTCTTTTATCAACAAAAGTCCAATCCCAACATAGACTTGGTCTAGATTTTGAATTTTGACATCAACTTCGATGTTTGATGGGGTCAAAGTTTAGGTAGAAATGTCAAAATATTAAAAACTGATTTTAGAGTTGATTATTCTCAACATTAAAAGCACTTTCCATTGGAAAGCGTCCAGCAGCATCCGGAAGTCTTCTGAAACCGTTCCATTGTTAAGCAAATGACACTTCTGACGATTCTGAAAAGAGAATTTTGCTTCAAAAATACTCAAGAAACAGAAATACAAAATTACCTAACTCAAATGTCACCCATAAAATATTCATTGGGGAAAATGTCTATTCGCATGCAGCAATGCCGAAAGATTTGGTTGTGTCGACAAATGTGACATATTGTTGAATCCAAATCTGATGATGAAGACGATCGAAGGTCAGCAACGAAATTTAGTGAGTAGTATTTAATACGAGGAACCAGTAAAAATCCCTTTATACCGCGAATTGGGCTACGTACACCACCTTGACATTGGCGAAACTTATGAAACTGATGCCTGCGAATACTACATTGTGTTAAAATTGAACAGAAGCGATTTTGCTTTTTCCATTGGTTTTCAGAATGAGTGGTTCCCCGAATGAAACCAATGGAAAAAGTGCTATAAATTTCCCTTTTCGTTGTAGGTGTCATTCATTTCGTGGTTTCAAGTAGCGCTGGCATTTGACACCTGTCAAATTCATCTGGTGTCTGAAGTGTCATAATATTAGCTTTTGTTCGGGTTCTTTTTGTGTCAAAAAATGAAAACTGTCAAAATTGCTCAAATGAGAGTAAAATGTCTTTCATTTACTGAAAAGTAGGCGAACACTTTTTGTGTAAACTCTTGAAAAACGTCAAATTCGAATTTTTTGATTGGTTAGCTCTCAGCGATAAGGTTCATCTGCAACAACAAATGCTAACGTCATTCGCTTTTGACAGAGTTCAAGTTTTTACCAGATGAAATTTCACTGGGTAAAAACTTGAAAATAAAAGAATGAAAGATTAGAACAGCTGTTATTTTCTTTCGTTCATCCCTCAAGGCCCCGACCCATAGAATCCGTTGCGTCCGTGAGTCCGGCAAATCAACTGACAGCTCGATTAAATACACGTGCTCTTACGAGAAGTGGTCCATAGACAACGCATGCGGCAACGCAACGGACAGAAGTAGCCAAACTTTTAACTTTTTCTTCTCCGGCAATCCGTTGACAGCTGGCTGACAGCATTTTTTTTCTATTTGAAGTGGTTTCGTTTTGGCATTGAAGAAGAGAAATATATTTCTTCTTCTAAGGGTTTTGGTTACAGTTGTAATTGTGTAAAGCATAATTTTTTGCAGCATGTTCGAAGAAAAAAAGAGGCAAAAATGGAACGTCAACGCATTCATTGGGTCACCCCCAATCCGGCGATCCGGCAAACGTTAACGGATGCGTTGCCGCAACGGACCAACGGATTTTATGGGTCGGGGGTCGGGGCCTTCAGTACCCGAACGCTTTTTGTGTTAATGTAAACGTATGAAATCGAATGCAAACTGTTTGATTTTGGTACGCGAACAAAGCTATTATTTGAATGTTTTCCATTTACAATAATGGATCGCTTAACAATCGATCAACGTGTAAAAATTATTAAAACTGACTACAAAAGTGGGTGTTGGAACAACAATGGGTATAACTTCGAGGTTGTCAGTGAATTTGTCGAAATTCCTTCACTCTTGCTAATCGCTGTTTCTTTGGTCTAAACAACACTCATTGCCCGGTCCTGCTAAAGGTAGTTCCACACTATCCCACAGTGTAGTACGACATGTCAAAAAAAAGTGTGAAGGAATGTGTGATGGTTTTACATATAATCCTAAAAAATATTTCAGATCTAAACACATGTCAAATCGTATGAGATCTGTGCTGTCATATTCTGTTTCATCACACATTTTTGACATGTCGTATTACAGTGTGGGATAGTGTGGAACTACCTTAAGAGATTGAAGTCTGAAGATGCGTATTAACATTAAGCAAGGCCTAGGAGCATAACACTCAAGTAGAGCTGTCAAAAGTAAGTAAAGTTATTTAATATAAAGGTTGTTCACATCAATATGTTGAACTAGGTTTTTGGCTATTCGTTGAGAAAAGGAGAGAGCGTTCACATCGAAATGCTCGTTTTTATTTGATATTTCAATTGATAGAACTGTTCGAAACCGAAGGTCTAAATAAAATAATCTGATCATCTCAGCGAAAATTACAAAAGAAAATCATTCTTGGCTTTCTAAACACGCTTTATTAACTTATCCGCAGTTTTTTTTTTTTGAGTGTTAATTCGCAAGCCGAAGTAGTTGAAAGGTTCGTGCCTCAGAACGCTGCGAGTTTTATCAAAAAATGTATTGGAAAACAAGTTGTTTTTCGTTTTGAAGAAATCAAGTAAAATCTCGCTAATAATTTGGCTTGAATTATAGGTTATTAGTTTTATTTATATATGCTTACATATGTTCCCTTTTTTGGTAACTTCAAAGCGTTTTAGATTTTTTTCAGATTTTTCATGTTAATATAAAATAATTTCTTTTAAAAACTTGTTTGCTTTATCTTTCAACTTTTCCTCTAACAATTATTTTGGCTGTTCAGCTATTAGTCTTAGTGGAAGCAGAAAAGGCCACCCTCATTTCGTCCAACATATAGTTATGTACAGACCCACCGCTTTTTCTATTATACCAAATTTGTTCCCCTGGGGCTTAAGTCTGCCTGGCAACAATGACTCCTCAAAACCCATAAAGCATCTTTATATGCTTGATACTTTACTCTATTGGCATGCTGCTTAAATAAGACCCAATTTGAAATAACGAAGCCTTTATTTATAACTAGGAAGAACATAGTTATCTGACAACGTGAAGAAATGCGACCGGAAGAATTAAAATGCCTGCAGGACTGGGAGTGTAGGTATGTGCATTTTATTTTACGTGTAGGCAAAAAAAGAGAACCACCCCACCCATCCCTTGGTCACAATAAACCTTCAAGATGCTCTTATAAGACTTGTATATTACTTGTTCCCCATAAAATCGTTTCTAAATTTGGGATTTATTCCCTTCTTCCAACTGGTGATTACTGATGATTCAATTTAACATACACAGGTTATTAACAAAGATTAGGTTCTAACACCTTTTTCAAACAGCCATAAGTTGGTAACGGCTTGATCGGATTCACTCAAACTTTTCTTGGCATAGTTCTTTGTAGTTTTCTATAAGATGGCAGTGCCGGTTCTTTAGTTACTTCTTTGAAACAAGCCACCCCAGTTTTCGCCAAATTTTGTTTTCTTTTTATAAGCCAACAATTGACGAAGATAATATTTATGAAATGGTTCAGGTTTGGTAAGGTATTTTATGTACTAATTTATGTTTCTTATTTCTTATACAGCACCTACGAGTACAAGATGGCATTCAAGTTTGAAAGATTAAAGTTTTAATTGTTCTAATTATACTCTTGTCTTGCATTTTTTTTTTAAATTGTCTGTTGCAGATAAAAGATATGGATTTGTTTATTTTTAAACAGCGAAAATGAAGACGAAAATGACGGGAAGAAAACGTCAACAGCAAATGAACACCTTAAGCTGGCCAAGGCTAGCTCTATGTTTTTTTTTTTTTGTTTAAAGAAGCTCAACGAATGCAGATAATTATTGCACGGAATAATGGGTTTAAACTTAATAAGCCTTTTGGGTTAGTGGCACTTTTAATTACCTTTAAGACAGAATTAGAATCCAACCCTAAAAAAAAACTAATTTTTATTTTTAGGGGTGTTGTGACAATACAATACAAATAAAGATTAGTATTTTGTCATTGTTCTTCACGATATTATACGTCTTCGAGGTGTACCAATAGAAACCGTAGTTTTCCGCGGAAACTCAAAGGGATTTCTATGCGTCATATTATGCATGAGCAAATTTGTATGGCTCAAAACTAACAACATTAGATAATCTCGAGGGTTTGCAGCTTTTGCAAAATCAATGGAATATTATCTTGCAATTTGCTCTGGACGTGATTCAAGAACTATCTACCGAAATTATTCACCTGAAACGTATTGCACTTGCACAGTATTGACAAAGATTTGTACTGATTCAAATAAAGTTCATATTTTATAAATAAAGTTTTAAATTGATTTAAACTAAGCCTTATAGGTATTTAAGGCAGTATTTAATTTTCTATTATGCAATTGTTTAAAAAAGACCGCATCCGAGTATTCTCTCGGGATGTCATTCCGTAATTTTCAAAACGGTCAACTGCCAAATCCTATCGAATTTTCGAAGTGAAACTTCTTTAGAATAGTTGTAATGAAACGAAAATGCGTCACAAAAAAAAAAACGGGTGTCCTAGAGAATACCCAAACAAAATCCCCATCCATTAAAATCCCTAAAAATTATAATCCAACAAGCTAATATCCCCAAAGACATAATGCACATGGATCAAATCCATCACACCCAAACAATATTTTTTTCCAAAAACCCCATCAAGAAATCCCCAAATCCCCCAGTGTCCGTGTATCTACATCTAAATTATGTGCATTTAGTTTTCAAAAAAATCTCATGAAATTATTTTATTGTGAATCTAACTAATAAGTGATAACGATTAAGTTTTTCTTTTCGTTTCATTTAAGACTTTATGAATATTTATTTACTTACTAATTTTGAAAATGTATTTTTATTTTAATAAACATTACAAGCACTAAAAAGAATTTTATATTTACTCTTTGGATTACATTTCCTGCAATATGAATTAAATCAAATATCACCAAAGTAAATATGTTCGCCCACGCGATTTGATCGCATGATTCACTACTTGAACGTATTTGTTTTGTGGATATATTTGTTTGGAGATTTTGGCGATGGGGATTTTGCGTTTGGGGATTTCCGTTTGGGGCTTGTGTTTTGGGGCAAACGTTACCAACCCAAAACGAACACATAAATATACGATTAAGCCGGTGAGAGAATGAAATAGAATATATTGCACATTATGGATTGATTTATGGCATACCACCAAGATTTCTCTTTCTAATTTTTGGGTTAAAACTGAGGGAAACATTGAATAATCCTGCAAAAAAACGGGTATTGAATTTTCACAATTTTCTTAACTAAAATGTGTATTTTTTTTTTTGTGTATATGGTTAATTTAAACATTTGGAATCTATTTTGAATGTAGGTACAGCTAGCAGCGACATATAAGCCCAGCCAGAGAATTTCGAATTAAACGGCTAAGATGGCTGAGCCACGTAGAGCGAATGGGCATCAACGCCCTAGTTCGTAAAGTCTTCAACGCCAAGCCAATGGGAGTTAGAAGACAATGTAGACCTTGACCAGGTAGAGGGAGATCTCCGAATTCAAGCGGTCTGTAGGGACATATTATGCAAGGCCTAGAAGCACCACGTTCTAGTTGAACCAATATAAGTAAGTAAGATTCTGATTTGCTCTCACAAGTTTTCTGGCAACTCTCAAGGGGTTTAAAGATAACCCGCAGTCGTCAACCTAGCGTTAAGTTCAACACAAACCTAGTGAAAAGTTAACTGTGATCTTTGCTATTGCTATACAAACTATAGTACTATGAATATGAAGTAATTACTGTTGCAATCAGTGCGTATTAGGTGTCGCTGCTATCTTCTTATTGTATAAAGCTATTAGAAACGAAGTGTTGAGGCACTAGAGGGCGGCACAGTCAATCGTAATCTCCAGAGAAAAAGCAACCATCTATTGCCTAGTTTTGTCATAATAGCTTTGTTTGTTGAACTTTACCCAGGGTTGCCCCAGGGGTTTTCTGGACAACTCCAAGAGTTGTCAAAAAAAACCTGGGTTTCCTCGTTCTCAAAAAACGCATTATAGGGCTGCTGTTTGTATATTTTTCACAACGCACAAAATCAAAAGTTTCCAATTTGCTTTATTTGTTCGATATATGTATTTACTTTTATTAAAATAAATGCATTCACTTGCATTTCTTTTACTTTTTTTCCAAAAAAAGATATGAAAAAACAAATACCTACAGAAGAAAAAAACACAAGAAATGCTTGACAGCAAAAGTCACTTCAACAGCTGATTCTTTACCTAAACTCGCCCCAGCTAAATACCAAGATCGACTTCAGGGCGACCCCAGGTTTAAAAAAACATAGCATTTTCTTTTGAGGGCGAGTTGAGATATTTCAAAAAACGAGTTGTGGCGACCCCAGCGGGACTACAAAGGAGGTTCATACTTTATTTTTTTGTTTTCCTCATGCCACATGCCATGGTATGCGCGTCGGCACGCATTTGTATTTCTCTTCCGATTCGGTTACCATCAACACAAAATAAATGCTCCGATCGGAACATTTCCCCGATTGGCGAAAATCGATTTTATTATTTGTCGTTGATGACTCAAAGAAAATAAATACGAATTTTTTAATACAAAACGTCCAATTCGACAGATTAACATTCTAAACTCATATCATGGAGGTTAGTTGGAAATAGTAACAAATCGTAACTATTTGACACTTCAAATTGAGTTGACGTCATATAGTTACAAATCGTAACTATTTGGATTAAAGAACGCACAACTGACATTCGAGTGAATTCTGACTTCAAATTAAAATCAAGAAGCGAAATAATTCTCCTCTGAGAATCGTTAGAAGTGTCATTTCTCATTTTTTTTATCAATGCAACTGTTTCAGAAGACTTCCGAATGCTTTGATTTTAAAATAACAGCACAGTATTTTTTAATAGTATATATATATATTTTATTTCATTGATCTTTTTTTTAGGGAGACAGCTGAACATTGCCAACTGTCAAACTTTACATTAAATGTACATAAATTGAATGCGTTTTAGCATCTAGTATATAGAATTTTACAAACATGTTTTTTTATTTTTAATTATTTATATATTGATTAATGAATAAGTGTTAAAAATTGTTTATTTTATTTTTTTGTTATTTGTTATTTAACTTAACTAGTTTTTACAAAACTACAAATTGATTAAAAATAAAAAGCTGGGTACAAATTTCTATTACAAAAAAAGTTTAAACTTAATAAAAAATTGTTTTAATACTTTTTTTCCAAAGAACTTAAATTTGTTCTTGGATTTTTGTTGGCTCTTGGTGTTTTTTTTTTTTTTTTGTAATTATTGTTTTCAACTTGGTTTTGTTGATGATAATAATAATTTATGTTTTTTTTTTATAATTCGTTGTCAACATCTAAAAAAATCATTATTTTACAATTAAAAAACAAAACATAAAATATTGTAAAGGAAAATTTGACGAATGGAAGAATTTGTTATAACTTTTCAAAAATGTTTTAGAAATTCACACTGCTTGCGAAGAGTTTTCAAGGATTTTTTTTGTTGTATAAAAACCGTGCCAGTAGTTTAAAAGTTACCCCCGATAAAGTTCGGAAATAAGGAAAACGGGTAGGTATCTCAAGTTTTAACTAAAGAGGCCTGCCAGTGCAAAAACTTGCGCAAATGACAGCGGCTGAACACACAAAGTAAACTGAAAGTTGAAAAAAAAGAAAAAACATATACATAGGTCGAATATATTGGCGAAGCCACGATGGGATCCCAAGGACCAGCATGGCAGTGTTCTCGAATCGACAACGTTGCAAGAAACTTTGGTCTATACGCAAAGCACATCCTGTTGGAAGGAAGAGCAAATAAATCTATACATTTAAATGCTGGCATAACATTTATATTATAACTAGAACTAACGTTAATAGTTTTAAAATTGCTACAAAATAATGAGCTGTGGTGATGGTGAACAATTTTTGCGAGTTTAAGGTAAAAGCTGGAGGCTACAATCTCAAGTGACTGCATCACCTTCTACCAACTGAGCTTGATCTAACCTTAACGAGAGCAGAATTAGATCCTAAGGACCATTGGCAGCAATTACAACTAGTTACCATGATGGCTGGATCAGCAGAGCTGGGAGTCAAAGACGTCTCTACTTGGAATCACCCAATCCGGAGCTATACAAAGACATCGAATGGAAAAACCCTTACCCAACATAAAAAAGGGATTCAGTGATGTTTTAGTAGGTATCGGGTTAGGAATATCATTTATAACATAGACATACATGCTAGCCGCCTTGAAGCCTGGCTATCAGATCGATAAGCACTATGTTGTTATCGATTTTAAAGTCCCTCATGACAGCTTGAATAGAGATGATCTTTACAGAGTCATGTCACTTTCGTTTATCAATGTAAAACTCATTTGACTATGCTGAAAAGAAGACCACCACCACCGACTTCTTCTATGTCGAGAACGGTTAAGACATGGTGATGTGCTTTCCTGTAACCTTCTATGTATCATCCGAGACTTGGATAAATATAACGATGCAGAGATAAAACTTTGAAACATTCAAAAACTTTGTCTCTCTGGTTTCTATGTACTTTAACATCTCAAAGTGGCCACAGAAGATCTTAGTAGCAAATCCTTCTATCAAAGGACCTAGAAATGCTTAACAAGACTATTATCATCCTGGTCCTGTGGACCTTGAAACAATCGGATGAATATCAACCGGAGGAACTTGGTTAGAAATATACTTCGGGTAGTATTTGGTCCTTAATAACTCCACAGATAAATAATGAAGTGTGGAGGAGCAGACTCAGCCACAAACTGTACGATTTGATCATAAAAATTAAGATCCAAAATCCTAGGCTGCAGGACGCAGTTTAATTAAACGAAGCCGATATTGGAGTACTTGCTCCTGTTTGGAACTTTAGCTACAATCGCTAAATCAGGCTCTCGATCAGGCTGCAGTTTCTCTTTTAAAGTTATCTGCAGTATAGTCTGAAGATGTCAGACACCAGCCATTTAGAAGGCTGAACTAGGGAATAGGATCGGATAGAATAAAATTGAATGCAGACTTCATGTAACAGAAATCGCTTCGGATACCTGACGCTACGTAGCGAAAGTTCCTTCACAAGGAATCAGGGTAATAGACCCGTCAGTCATCTGAAGCTCACTGTCAGGCTAGGTATTCAATTGTGACCACAGCCGAGGCCAAGGCGTTAAATCAGGACTGATGGAGGATCTATAGTCACTGTTCCATATATCAGGAGTAGTTGACGCAGTGCTGTACCTTCAGCAGGACAACATAAATGCTGAGGCATTGATTAAGTCGAGAACTAGCTTAACCAACTGGATGTTGGCCAGTGACCAGACTGGTTTGGAGTTTGGTCCACAATAGACTGACTATTAGCACCACCTTAAGTAAGTTTCGGGGCCCTCGTCCTTTCAGGATTCGAAAACTTTTTTTTGTATGTCAGCACAACATAATTCCAGATTATATTTTCAATTGCACAAGTGAAAACCCCGTCGTAGCATTGTGTGCGTGTTTTTTGTTGTTTGTAAGAAAAATATCACTTTTTGAAAAAAGAAAGAAAAAGAACAAATATACAATTTTAATAAGAAACAGAACTTAATTTTACATATTTACCAATTTAAATGCTTTTTATTTTAGCCCATCATTATCCTTGAAAATTGTTCTTGCTTCCAATAATTGCCGGCCGTTTTAATGATGTGAGTTTTTGAAGTTTCAAAAAATAAGTATTTCTTGATTTGTTAATTCTTTTAAAAATACAACTAATAATTAATAATAATTACAATAATAATATATATCAGTCTTTGTTAAAAATACACTATTTCATGTGAGACGTGGATAGATATTTTGTTGGGTACTGTAACTAAAAAAAAAGCCTGGATTTTTCTGTTTATCGGTAGTTTTTTGTGAATTGAATTGAAAATTGTGAACATAATTTGTGAGTGAGTGAATGTGTGTGTGTATGTGTGCATTTTGTATGCAAATCTTATAAAAAAAATAAACATTATCGAGAACACATTATGTTAAGTTTTTTTTTCTTGTTTGATTAGATTTTTTTTTGTTAAATGACAATCATATTAATTTGGAATTTTGTTTTTTTTTTTGCAATTTTTACATCTTATTTAGCTCGCGTTCAAAAAATTTACAACAATATTATGTACAATCACTCTGCCGCCACGCCCACCGCCGCTGTTTACGTTTCTGTTTCGAGCTGTGTTTTGTATCTTTTTAGTGTGCATTTTTTGATATGTTTTTCTTTGAAAATGCATCACACACGCCCACGCCACGCCGCAGTGTTTTAGAGATCAATCAATTTTTAAATATTTCGTGCGGCAGAGAACTTACTTCTTTTCTTACATATACATTCCTAGATTTTAAAAATCATAATTATTTAATTTTTTCTTTAAACCTTATCCTAGATTTTTTCCATTTGTTGTTTACTTTTTTAAATACTATTCAAATTTTTATCACACTTTATATTATATTAAAAAAATAAAATAAAATATAAAATAAACAATAAACAATAAAATAAAAAATCTTTATAACAAAATTGTTTTTTTTTTTTTACATTTATGTGTGTATAGTTTTTTTTTTTTGTGAGAGGGGGTGTGTTGTTGTTGTGTAGTATATTTTATTTTTATTTATTAATTTAAAAAAAAATGTGTGTATTTCACGAGGCAGTGAACTTGTCCTCGGACGTCCTTTCCTAATTTTTTTTTTAAATATTCACAAAAAATTCCATTTTCTTTTTTAATTTAAAAATTAAACTATTCTCTTGATTATTTTTTTCTTTTTGTGAATTTTTTTTTTCTTTATATACATTTATGTATATAACTTTCTAACAAAAAAAAAAATATTAATTATGTAGCTTAAGCGCGCATAAAAATGTGGGTCTTTGTGGGTCCAAATAAAAAATAAATAAATAATTATTTAACTACGCGAATCGTTGCTTTCGCTGAAACTTTGCTCACTCGACTCCCGGCGAGTTGCAAGAGATTTCGGCTTATATTCGGTAATGAAGACAGTGACGGAATTAACGGTAACTTCACGTGTTTGTGCTGTGGAACGATCAACGTTTTTTAATCGGGCGGGATATTTTTTGTTTTTATTTCTATCATGACCCGAAGATTTGGATGTGGAGGCTGGTTTGGTGCCATTTGGCATGGCACCTGAGGCTCCGGGTAGAGTGGCATTTTGTTGGGCTACAAGGGCTGAGTTGAGACGGGGTTTGCGTGTTGATGTGCCTGCAAGAAGCCCGAATGAGTTAAGTACTGAAAATGCAGAATATTAAGAACTGTTTATAGGAGGGTTTTTGTGTGTGTATGTGTGAATGAATGTTTTGTGGGATTTGTTTTTTTTTTTATGATCCTGAAAATAAAATATGTAATTGATTGAAGAATTTGTGTGCTGTTGTCCTGTTTGTTGTATACAATGTAGTTGCTATAATGCTGCGCTAAAATGTTTAGTTTGAACACATTTGCCAATCCAAGTGTGTAGCCTAAAATGTAAGTCTTGTCACGAAGTTTCAGACATCTTTCATCCTTTTCATGTCTAGCTATTCAAAACGCCACAAATGGATAGGCAAAATGAGAGTGTGAGCCACTGGACAATGGCTCCTTCTGGAGCTGTCATGACAAACATTTATTTGTTAATTTATTTTACAATCATTTTCGAACAACAACTTTTAATTTTGGAACTTCGTTTTTTAGGATTTTTTGGGATTCAGGTTATTAAGTTAGACCCTCATACTGAACCGTTGCAGTACCGAGAAAACAAAAAAGAAAACCCATACATCAGAGGAGAGGTTTCTATCAAAAATCTAGTAAGGGCATGCAGGTTAGTCTTCCAAGCGGAAGTGGTTGGCGCCTGAGAACGAAAATCATCTTGACATATATGAACAATTCAACAAAGACATTGGTATTGGTAGCAAAGCATTCAATTGCTACAAAGCCTAAGCTGGTGACATTTTGCAGAATTGACATCAGCAAATCTTACTCACGCAGACAGTCCAGATGATTGCCAAACTTAGCCCAGGAAAGGCAGCATTAGTGAAAAGTATTCGACGAATTGGGTATTGCCTCAAACTTTTCATTAAAGACCATCTTGAAATACATTCAGAACTCAGGAATGGCTAAAGAGAGCTTTCAACTACTCTCCTCTTTTTTTTTTTAAAGAAGATCAACTGCAAAAGAGGGAGTAGAATTTGTGTGCACTGCTTTACGCTCTTCTTCGTAAAGATGCAAGGTAACATCTGCGGGTTCTCCAAGAGTTTTAAAATCGACCCTTCAACAAGAGATCCCCATCGTACAGCAAAAAAAAAAGAGCTAGACTTAATGCAAGTCTTGCTGTGTTCCTTAAAGCAGATACCAAAGTAGCAGTCTGTATTTTGGTTCCACTTGTTCAGGATCTTTCGAAGAATGAAACCTATTTCGAAGAACGCAAGAACGGAGTTATTGTCAAGTCGCAATCTAGCCGTAAGCAACAACAGTAGGCTATTGTGAGACAGGAGACTCTAAAGAGGCTAACTTTAATTAACAATTTGCTTTGTTATGAGTCAACTGATGGTGGAACAAATCTGGGCGTTGGAAACAGAACAAATAAGGCTGGTGGTGCATTGAAAGTCTTTTCTTCTGTGCGGAACTCAAGGAAGAAACTTGCATTTCGTTCTTAGTTGAAACTACCTATATCCAAGGTGAGGTCTTTGCTCGAGTTGGTTCCAAGCCTCTGTTAACAGTTGTGTCCGTTACAACCTAAAAACCAATTGTGGTTTAGGGCTGGACAAAAAGAAGTGGATGTTAACATGAAGGAGGGAAATCACGCTGGTTTGGCCATGCACTGAGAAAGCCCGATAGCAACATAGCCAGGTAGTGCTTTGAATGAAATAATCAAGATGAAACGGGATGGAAGACCAACAAAAACCTGGAGGCCAAGGGTTTTGCACGAATTTTGGGACTCAACTCAGAATTCGAAATCGTAGTCACAGCTAAGATATCGTGCTTCAAATAGAGAACGATGGAATGATTAATGATTGGCGTCCTGCGATGCAGGAGTTGAAGTGTGGCTGTCAGTAGCAGTTTGCATGAAGCAAATATAAGGGCTTCGAATGAAAATTACTGGACCTCGGTGACAGTAAGGGGCCAGTTATAGCGATACGGAAACCCAAACCGAAAAAATTTTCAAATGGAAAATTTGGTATGTTCTGATTCGATTTTTAAGACAAATGCTACACTGATCGATGGCAAACAATGCAGATAATGTTTTTTGTTCATAATAATTTAATTGAACAAATACTTTTTGTTAAAAATGTAATTTTTTATTTTTCTTTTATACGTATAACAGAAAAATGAATAAATACATTTTTAAAAAAAAGTACAAGTTCAATTCAAATTTTTATTTGCAAAATAAATTCTCTGAGTTAGTTGCCATCGATCAGTGTACCATTTGTGTTTTAAATCTGATTATATTGTACCAAATTTTAAATTTGAAAATTTTTTCGGTTTAGTTTTCCGTATCGCTATAACTGGCCCCTAAGCTGTGGTAGTTCCTTAACAAAATTGAGGCCAATTGAAGTTTATTCCTAGGATTTCAGATTGTGGATACTGCTCAGTTACTGATCTGGAAACAGAAAGAGAACTGGTAATTTGCGTATGCTTATTGGTTAGTTTAAATAGTGCTGTTAACAGCTGATTTAAGAAATCAGGAGAATAATTGCATCTAGTAAGGCTTATAAAGTCCTTACTACATAATAAAACATGGACGGGGATATTTACAAGATACCAACAACCAGCTTTAAAGTTTGTACAAAAACTTGCTTCTGGTAACAGGAATACATGTTCTAAAACTCAAGGGTTTGCTAATAGAAGAATATGCCTGAGACGCATGTCGACTTAAGCTCCATGGTAAGAGAAGTCTTACAAACAAAACGGAGAAGTCAACAAATCTAGCACAAAAGTCATGTACTGTACTATCATGTTCAGCTTTGGCTCTCTACCAAAAAAGATATGAGCAAGCGGCAATTAACAATACAACGAAGTGTCATCTGGCGTGATTAATGTACCGGAATGTTACACGTAGGCCTCCTCCTTTTCCGTAAACTATCAAAGCGTGTGCGGGAATGTTTGGGAATGTACGTCACTAGGCTCCATGCCAGCAATCTTTTTGTTTTTGAATGGAAAATGTGCGCTGATTCGTTTTAATTAAAGGAAGACTCCGTATATCATTCACATGAACAGAGTTCTTAGCCAAGGTTATGGTCAATCTTGCAGTTGGTTCGATTTTGTTCTTGAAAAGGTATTGCAGAACAGGGTACAGTCTGAACATTGTTTACTGTCTTCTGGAATGTACGTTATATCTTGGGGTTTCTGATGACATGGACGGGGTTTAAGGACTCAACCAAAAGTAAGTGATGTTGCCTTAGCATGCTGGAGGTATAAACAAAAAGGCTATTCTAAAAATAGTCGTCTTCTACCACAGACTTGGCCAATACAAGACCATTCACAGGTAACAGTTTTTTGGGGAATCCGACTGAAAGGACTTCCTAACTCAACCAATAACATCGATGCGACAATCAAATACATAATAGCTCCTTCCAATCATTCTAGTCTTGATGTTTAAGGCGGAAGCATGAACACTGATTTCAGTGTAGATGGATAAAAAGCGGCCTATATGCATCAAAGCAGTGTGAAGTAGATGATTCATCCAAAAACTGTTCGGACTATACAGCGACATTCACCAACAAAGCGGCTAAGATTTCAATTCCAACTCTGAAGAACAACGTAGCAGTCGACGAACCCATAAGTTGTGCAGTCCAGTGGATAAGGACCTCAGCCAAATTTGAAGAGCTAGTGGAGTACCATTGTTGCTCGAATCCGTGATCCACAATGGACTGTAGGCTCCAGCTAAAGTAAATAAGTATTCTCTGGTTATTTGAGCTACTTTAGCAATAAAGTTATAAGACCCTATCAAAAACACTGCCCAAGGAGACACAGTGGTGCAGAAGAAGCACGTACCTACTCTCTATCAAGGGATATTCTATTCGGTTCACCTGATTCGATGGAAGATGGAAAAGCAAATAACTTCGAGAACAAAAGTGAATCACTAAAAAAAAAGAAAGTTTCTTTCACCCTCAAGGCTGTAGGTACATTTCATTAAAATCTTTTCTCAAAGAGGTGGGTAGCTATGTATTATGCGGCGAATCCTTTTCTTTGACTGCCAAACCTCAGAATAAATTTAAAAAAAATTGTACATTAATTATTTTTTTTTTTTGCGATTGAAAGGCGCACTCCTAACTACATTATTTGTGCCAAAAACACTATCAAACAAACAAAAAGCTAACCAGTATCAAGTGGTTTGGCCCAGTTCGCCAAAAATGTAAAAATAAAAGAAAACACCCAAACACCCACCCCACCGAGAAAAATAAGAAGACATTCTACGGATTCTTTTGATTTTGATGCCACCTACAACCTATGTACAATCTACAACACGCATAAGCATAACCAACTTAAGAAAAACAATGTAATTTAGCACTCTTTTTTCTCTTCCAACTCAAAAAAAAAAGAAAAGAAGGTAGATTCCTCGGCTACTCGTACTCCGTTTGGATTGGATTGGGTTTGGGTTGGGCTTTGGTCTTTGGGCAATGGATAGTTGTAATAGTTAGTAGGCACTAGGCAGGCATTTTGCATTTCTTTTTTTTTGTTTTAATTGAGAACGAGGACACAGATTAGAATTCTTTTTTTTTGTGTTGCTTTTGGTTTCTTCATTGTTCTAATGACGACGAAACGAACGCAAAAAACGCAGCGATATTATGCGCGTTGTTTTATTTAATTTTCAATATAAAAATAGATTTAATTGTTTTATTAAAGATAGTACTTTGTAGTTGGTGGGATCACTAACCTTTACGTACGTCACACATTCGGCATTTGAATGCTTCAGCTGTGTTTTTGTATGTACAAACACTGCAATCCCAGAAATTGTCTTCGATCGCCTTGGATTGTCGTTTCTGTCGTCGCACTGGTGATTTTTTATGGTCCATTTTATTTTTAATGTTTTGAGCAATCAATTGTGTTTGTTTATCTTTGTCTTATTGTTTGTTTCACTTGATGATTGATTTTTATATTAAAAATTTGTATCAAATTATATAAACAACAATAGAAAAAATCACTTTTGGAAGTTTTGAAAGAGGTTTTTCTTTATCCCGGAGGAGGTAAAGGTAATCAGAAAAAAAGCTAATCAAAGCTGACGTTTCTCTGGTGAACTGGTGAACTGAGAGGACAGCCATGTTTTTTTTTGTGTCTTTTCTCTACCACGAATTTTCGATGATGGCTGATGGGAATTTCGAAACTCAGTTTTGTTTTTGTTATTGTGAATGGATAGGGAACGTGTTGAAGGTCAGGCCACAAGGTAATATGGGTTCTTAAATCGATTTGCATTATTTTGTTTTTAAAGGTTAAAGTCATTTAAGTGCCTTGAAATTGGTCAGTATTTTACGTGATGCTGTTACGAAATATGTATGGGAGGGAAAACGTAACAAGTGAAAAATTACACTATTTTGAAATAGTCAACGAAAATTTATACTACATCACCTTTGCAATACAAATTATAGTACTATGAATATGAAGTACCTAATTAAGGACTATTCACATGAGAGCGACCAACGACCAACGAATGAACGAACATTCGTCCATTTTGACGTTTCATTCACATGCAATTTATTTTATTCGTTGCGAACAACGAACGTCATGTCCGTATATCATAATTGAACAGTGAGATTTTGAGGTTAGTCGCGTACGAATAATTTAAGGCTCGCGCAAACCAAAGCGGCTGCGGTGGCGGTGGAGATCACCAAACAGATGATGCACATGTAAACTATACAAATGGCACACACCTAAGCGATATGTGGGTTGTGAATACGATCCACTGCTGCGTTCAGCCACGCGATCTATGTAGAACGCTGCATGCACCATTTGCCCGCCGTATCGCAGCGGCCATCCGTGATATCTTTTTATTTATTGTTTGAAAGTATTGCAAGCCTTTAAAACCTAAAAATGTTTTTGAAATATATAACGAGAAATATGCAAGATACACTTATGAATTTTTTTTAAATTTTTTGTCTCGTCTAAAAGTAGTAGGGCTTCATCAATTTTTGGGGGAATAATTAGATATTAATTATTAAATATTATTAAATCAATATTATTATTTCAATTCAACTAACAATGATGTTTTTTACGGCTTGGCCGCGACTGAAAATATCGCGTTGGTTTGAGCAGATTTTTGCCCGCCTCTTTATCGCGCGACCTGCTAGGTCGCCACCGCCACCGCCACCGCTTTGGTTTGCGCGAGCCTTTATTCGTTGCGTTGTGGATGGTATGTGGAACGCGAATAGAGTTTGACAGTTCGTAGCAATCACTTTGTATCTCGCGGCGAGCAATTTATTTTATACAATTTGACTTATTTAAACAATTGAAATCGAATATTTCAATAAACTAACTTATTTTAAAATTCAATCTTTATCTAGCGGTCACATTTTAGCTAAGAAATTAATTTATAAATGCTTAAAATCTGGGGTGGAATCGGCTAAGGTGATTTGTGATATGTGATAGTCACAATATACAAATTTCGTCTGGCTAAGGTGATTGTCACATGTGACAATCACATTTTTGTGACTTTTTCTTGTGACAGCTATTTAGGTGTCACTTGCATACAAAAATAATAATAAATAAAAAATAAACCTCTGACGCTGACTTATAAAACAAAATTATTTGCTTTTGCTGTCAAAGATTTGTCAAAGATCTATACTAATGTTGTTTTCGATTGGGAGAAATTAGTTTCTCCTCATGATTAAAGTAAAAATAAAAACAATAAAAAAAAAAAAAAAAAACAGAAATGAACATTTTTTTAATTGAGATATTTTTCTGAAACGCGTATATGTTGTGAGCAATCACGTGAAGTGACAACTAAATTAATCTTTTCTAAATAAATACATAATTGTCACGTCCCTTAATGTAAATTATATATTAAAATTGTTCGAATTGTTTAATTTGAAATACAAAATATATAGAAACTGTGAAGTTCGTATATATGCGCCTTCAGACCGCATATTTCATAAAAAGCAGAAGAAGTAAGACTCGCAAAACACAACTCCGAAGAGAAACGATTTGACTTCGGAGTTCTCTCCAATTGCCCAACGGAAAATGACATAATGAAAATAAACAAAATTCCGGTGATCACATTATGCAGACGCACAAAATTATTTTATCACATGTGATTGTCAGAAATGTGACAATCACAAATCACATTAGCCGATTCCACCCCTGATTTGTTTGTCAATTCGTCCATTCGTTGGTCGCTCTCATGTGAATAGTCCTTTACTGTTGCAATCAGTGGGTACTAGGTATCGCTCCTATCTTCAGATTGTATTGCTAAAACAATTCGAAACCAAGTGTTGGGATGGCCAGATGGCGACACAGTCAAACAACATCTCCATAGTACTATAGATTTTATATACAATGACATTTCAAATATGACTAAAGACCGAAGTTTAGTTCTCTCCTTTTGCTTACAAGCTTGTTTGCTAACGCTCTCCCGTGCATTTTTAATGGCGGCTAACTACACGCGTAAAATACAATGCACATGCGGGGAGAAATATAACCGTGGTGATTAAAATGTTTAAAGTGTGTTTTAAAACCAGAGGGGTTATCGGTCGCTAGTCTGTATTATAATTATTTATGTCTGCGTAGCTGTACAAACCACAGACATACAGATACAGACCACCAACTTACGACTCCTCTTGCATTAACACCCTTAAAATAGATATTTTATTCACCACTATATTCGTATATCTCTGCCTGGGCGTTTTAATTTTTTCGTAGATTGGTTTCCCGTTTAAAATGCAATGGGGAGCTTAAGAGAGAGCTTATTATGCATATACTAAAAATAAAATGCACATCACGCTTGTAGGCAATGAGAGAAAATCTAAAGAGTTGGCGGTCTGTATCTCTATGTCTGTGGTACAAACTATATTGTACCAATCCCCATCTATCGTTTCTTTTCGACTAGTGCTTATTTCGTGAATGGTAACACTTAGCTCATGTCTGATTTGACAGATAATTAGTATTATCCTTCCGCTGAACGAATCCAATGCATTTTCCCTTTCCGCTAAGTGGGCCTGCGATCGATTTAGAGAAGATGCCGATTTTGCCAAAAAAATCATCTTTTCAGATGAAGCTCATTTTGATCTTGGCGGGTATGTAAACAAGCAAAATTGTCACATTTGTGGCACAGAAAACCCGCACGCATACATTGAAAAGCCGATACACCCAAAAGAGTCAATGTTTGGTGCGGATTTTGGTCCAGAGGCATATTTGGGCCATTTTTCTTCGAAAATGAGCAAGGAGTGGCCGTTACAGTCAATGGCGATCTATCGGGCCATGTCGAACGAATTTTTGTTCACAAAAATTGAAGAGGAGGATATTAGCAACATTTGGTTTTAACAGGACGGCGCTACGTGCCATACAGCCGAAGCTACACTCGTTTTTTTATAGCATTTTCAAAAAAAAAGTTATTTGGCGGACATAATTTTTATTGTGTATTGCGATCGTGGATATTTGGCGCCGCTGCTATCTTCATGGTGTTTCGTATCAAAATATTAGAAACAAAGTTTTGAGAGACAAAAGGGGCAACGCAGTAAAACTCCACCTCCAGTCCAGAATACTACTGATTTTATATGGGTAAATACAATTATGATGTCTTTGAATACAAAGAATAATAGTCCAACATAATTCGTTTCATTGTAAAAATAACAGAGGAACATTTTGCTATTAAAAATTAATTACCATTTTGAATGGTAATTTTACAAGACAAGAACTTTTTTTTCAACTAATTTTGGTTCTTATACTACGTTTTCATTAGGGTCGAAATAAGTATTTTCGGAATTTTGCTAAAAAAGTGATTTCATCAAGGTTTGCGCATTTGGTTTGACAAGCTATCTTCCTTCTTTTTTTTTACAACCTTTTGATTCTTCCTTCTTATTTTGTTTTGTTTACTTCTGCCGTTGCCTTGCATTTTGTTTTTTTTTTTTTTCATTTTGCCGTTGTCTTGGATTTTGTTTCCAAATTGACATTTTAGAAAATATCTATTCAATATTGTTTTCAGTTTAGTTGCGTTTGATTTCTTTTCACATTATTTGCAACTGTAATTTCGTCCGAATCAACAAAATTTTTAATTTTATTTTGTATATGAAATGGAGTCGAATTTGGACATTTATTACGAAATAACATCTTTTGCCCTAATGAAAACGTAGTATAAGATAAAGAAGAACTACTGACCACTATAAAAGGTGAACAAGTATTTTTACCACTTTAAAAAAATTTCAAGGTTAGAGATATGGAACATACTTTTTTAAAAGGCAAACTCATTTTTTCTGTTGCATATTTTTAGGAAGCCACAATGAAATAACGCCACAATGGCATCGCATAGAACGAGCTATTATTTTACAGGATAGTCTAATTTGAAATTATTATTAATGGTTTTCCAACATGTTTGGAGACAAAATGAGCTATAGTAAGGCATTGTATATATAAACTATAGTACTACCACTTGAGGTGCGCCATCTATCGACGAAAAACTAAGCTCTAGAATACCATGGGAAACAACAACAACAATTAAAATGGTGGAAATTGTTGTTGTTGCTTCCCATGTTATTCTAGAGCTTAGTTTTTCGTCGATAGATGGCGCACCTCAAGTGGGAATACTATAGTTTATATATGCAATGAGTAAGGGCAAGTACTACTATACAAATTCGAAAATAGTATATAAACTATAGTACTATTAATAGGAAGTAATTTGTATTGCAATCAGTGCGGATACTAGGTTCAGATTGCATTGTATAAAACGACGGCGTTTTGAGGAACTAGATGGCGATACAGTCAACCGCAATATTCAGACTACTATATATTTTATTTACCTACAATGTACCCACTGCGTATTCGGATAATCAAAAATGAAATTGTTGTTTAAGCTTCAAGGGTAGGTAAAGCACGTCCTTAAATCATTTTCTCAAATAACGTCCTATGAATTGGTGGACCGTGTATATTTACATTTATGCCTACCTTTTGGAGATATATGTACAATCTGAATCTCCTGAATCACAAATTCAAAAGAAGTGCCTAAATAAACGAAAACTTACCGTTTTTTTCATTGGAACTTTTAACAAAAAGTGAGTATATTTCGTGAATCTTTACCAAACATGAAACACTAGCAGGTACCTGTACGCTGCTATGGGAGGCCGAGTTGATATGCTAAAAATGATGTTTTTGACTTTGCCTATTATTCTATCACGATTTAAAGGAAGATCGCTCTAGGCGGAATTGGTTTCTAGCAGAATTGCACTTCATTAGTCCACCTTCCAACTATGCTGTTTAATGTTGCTGAAGTGTAGTCCCGATGCAACATGCAACTAAGTGCGCTTTAATTCATCCAATTTCATACGGAGAATACGTGCAATTCCGCAGTTCCGCGCTGCCTAGTGTGGTCTTGACTTTAAGCCAACAGGGATGTTATAGAAGTAATTGATACAACAATGAAAATCTCGACAACGATGATGATGACGATGAGTTCAATTACACCAGTAACTATTGGCTTACCTTTTCTGGAGACAACAAAATTTCGTCTTCCCTTTCATTTCGGTCCAATGGCCAGTAAGACAGACAAAAAATATATATCAATTTATCATTTTAAATAAATTTATTTGTAGGCAGTTTTGAAGAACATTTTTTTATAATGACATTGTCGACATTTATATATGAACATTTCGAATAATACATCTTTTAATTTTTGTTTCTGCTGTTTTTTTTTGTTGTTGTTAGAATGTACATAACATTCTTCAAGTTTTTTTTAAATTTTTTTTTTATAATACTTTTTTGAATTTATATAACAAATAAAAAAAAAATCAACCGAAAAATGGATATAAAGGGGAAAAAAGTAAAACTTTTTTTTTGTTAAACTATACAATAATAATAATATTACATATTTTGTTTATGCTTTGTTTAATATAGTCATTATCAATAATAATTTTGCATTGATTTTTTTTTCTTTTTGCACATAATAACGGTAACGATAATATTATTTTTGTATATTTCTTAAATTCATTTTTTTTATTGAAAATTATTATTAATAATAAGAATATTAATAGTAGTAGTATAATATTATTATTATTTTATGTTTTGTTTTTGTTTTTTTTTTCTGTTAATTTACGATATAAATATTATTGTTATTTTGTTTTATTAATTTCTATATTTTTATGTATATTTATATAATATATTTGCATTTTGTCTTATATATTTTGTTTGAACATTAGCCGAAAATTAATTTTTTTATTTATTTTCAATTACATACAGAAAAATGTACATATTTGTGTATACACACATTTACAATATTATACATTGTATATGTATATATTGTTGTTGTTGCTTTTTTTTTTTGAAATATTGAATTTTTTAGTTTTATTATTTTTTTTTATTTTACTAACCAATGAATATCGAGGTAAAAAAATGAATAAATCTTACTTTTTTTTCAATGCATAGTTTTTACATATACATTTTCTTTGTCTGTTGTTGTTGTTTATTTTTAAATAAACAAATAAAAATTAATAACAAAACGAAAAAACAGATAAAAAACTGATATATATATATTATTTTTGTATGTTAAACTTACAATAAATTCAATAACTTCAATACAATTGCTTTATTTATAAATATATATATATATATGTAGTTTTATTTATTTATTGAACAACATATAAGTTTTATGGAGACTTTTTTTCTTCTTTAAATTTAATTTAATTTATTATTTGCTTTTCTAACATCATCATTTTTATCTCCCAGACTGCTAAAGGACAACAAAAAAATAAAAAAGAAAATAAGGCTCTGTCGCACTTAGTGACGTCAAAACTGAACGCAGTCGCAGTCCTTCCCAAACTTCTTCTTTTTTTTTATCATTTTTCATTCATTATATTTTTTTTTTTATCTAAAAATCGGTAGTTGATATAGGTAAGGTGGAAAGTTATCTCATCTTGTATATATGTATATATTTATATAGAAATGTAACTTAAAAAAAAAGCAAAAGAAAAAGATAGAAAATTACATACCTATGTATATTATAATAAAGAAAATCGAAGTAAAGTTCTCAGTGCACCTATATAGTATAGTTTGGGAGGAAGTGGATGTTATGTATAGTTTGTTTTCGGTTGCTGGGCAGTTGCATTATAGTTTTAAGAAGTAGTTTCTGCATTTTGAAAATAAGTTTGAAATTGAGTTGAGTCACTATTGTTTATAATAATATTATTGTAACAAGCATAGATGATTTTTTTTTTGGTTTGTTTTACTGTTTTCTTTTCCTTTAAAGAATTAAATAAAAGGGTATTTTCCTATGAATTTATTTATATTTAATTATTTATTTATGTTTAAATTTGACTATAATGAATTTACAGAAATGTAGCTAATATAATAATGTTTAATGTATTTTGTTGAATTCGTTTAATTTATGCGTATTTTTTTTTGTTGTTTTTATATAATAGTTTTTTTTTTTATTTGAATTTGATGAAAAAAGAAAAATGGAGTCCAATTAAAAAAAAAATGAGTGTGGTTTTTTTTTGTTTTGATGTTTTAAATAAGCTTTCCTATTTAATTTTATTTCTTATCTTATTCAATTGGTCGAATATTATGTATTATTATTTGTTTCTATACATATTTATATGTTTTAGTTTATTATGTTATGCCTTTTTATTTTTATTTAGATACTTTATTTGCAGGAGGTTTCCCTAGATTTCTGGAAAAACTTAAATCAAATAGAAAACAAACAAAAAACATAGCTTGTAGAGAGACCAAAGAACACAAAAGCTAATCAAAACTAGATATAATATTGAAAAAGTAGATACAAAATGGAGTTTTAATTAACTCTTAACTCCTGTGGAATGCCGTGTAACACAGAACTGCATGTTTGCGTCATCATCCCAAAAGTTTAAACTTGAGAAAATGTCTCAAAATTTTAATTTTTTTTTAAAGTATACAAAGTGAAGTAGATGGAGAGGCTTACCTGCTTAATAGTGTTTGTGTGTGTGTGATATTCCATTCTAACTAATAATAATTAAATATATAATTATGTTTCCCATATTAGAAATATTCAACATTCATATGTATACTTGCTATTATTTATTTTAAAGGTATCCTTTCTGAGAGATAGAGTATCTTATACACGTTTCTATATTTTTTTTGTTCCTACTACATAAATCTAAATGATATGACTTTGCAATATTGTATTGTTTTGTAACAGTTTTGTTGTTGTTTTTGTTGGTTTTGTCTTAAAGAGTGTAACGAAAGAAGATTTTTAAACTATAAAACAAAAACATATTACATGGCAGTGTTGTTAATTATTTTTATATCATTTTTTGTTGATCTTGTTATCCTTGAAAAAAAAAACAAAATTTTTTCCTTTAAATTTCATTCTCGAGTTCCATTTTTTTTTTTGAATAAAACAAAGATTAAAAATAAAACTAAGTTTAATAATAATAAACACTCAAGCACCAGATATTAATTAATAAGAGTTGTTTTATTCAAATTTGTTTTTGTTTTTGTATTAAGAGAAAAAGACACAGAGAGAACAATATAGAAGAGATAGATAAGTGATATTGAAAGTTTTTTTTGTTTAAGTTTTTTTTTTGTATTTTCATTAATAAATGGATTGAGTAAAATAAATATTTTTTTTTTGTTTAATAATAAAATTTTGCCATGAAGGTAACGATTTTGTTGTTGTTGCTGTTGTAAGATCATTATTTTAATTATATTTTAATTGATTAAATTATTGTTAATAGTTAATTTGTATTATTTTGGGATTACGTTGCTGAAATATTTTATCAGTTTTTGTTATTATTGTTTTTTTGTTATATATAAATTTTACTAATTTCATTTTGTAACTGTTTTATATATATATATTTATATATATATATGATAATATTTACACTATATTTAAACGACTTTCCTTCTTTATTTCCTTCATCTGAGCTACCTATAAATTATTTATATATGTATATTTATTTTTTATAATTATATTATAAGTTTAATTTGATAATTATAATTAGCTATTTTTATTTGGTATATAAAGGTAAATATATATATATATGTTAGCTTACATATATATATTTTTATCTATACATACATAAATATATACCATTCATACTATTAACATAGTTTTAATTTGATTTTTTTCTAATTTTTTTTTCATTTCACATTGTTTTAACAATTGTTTTTGCATTCGTTTAATGTGTTTTCTTTTTCTTGCAAATTTTACAACATTTTTCCGATTTCTTGTAAACAAAATATTTTTTTTCTTTTGGTATCATATCCCTGGTTTTGTTTGAACACAGATTCAGCACATCTTTCTTCAACAATTGGGTTTCGTTTTTTTTTTCCATATTTGGGGGCCTCTGCAATGCTCTGAAAGTATTTAATGCTTTGAGTAACTAAGTACGGTTGAACGTTGTTGTTGTAAATGCTTAGAGAATTAATGGCAAATGTACATAAAAGTAAAAGCTTAAGTGGCGCCCAACGTGAAACTGTTATAGATAGTACATACCAAGAAAAATGTCTGTAATTACGTAAGTGTGTGAGGAATATTGATTTCAAAATGAGCATTTGAATATTGAGATAAGGGCCAACTGTGATAGGCGAAACACAAACGGAAGGTAATTCAGCACTGAACGCATTTCACGTTGGTGAACAAACCTAATCTAAAACTTAACGAAACAAACCGATGTGCTTTTAAAGGCACATCAAAATAATGACTTTTGTATTCGTGTAGTTGCGGGCAGCCCTTTACGCTTCCTTTCCCTCTATTATTTTTAGCCTTTATTCTCAATATTCAATCATCAGAACTCCTTAAGTATTAAACTTTTAATCATTTTTTTTAAAGAACGGAACGACATCATTTTATCATCAAAATAATATAAGCTATATAATTAATGGTGTGGGGTTTAAGTGAACATTACTCAATCTTTTTCCCAACTAGTGGCGCCCAACGTGGGATACCACTAATACTATTTCAGAGACTTTTTTTGGTGGAACCTTTATGCAATATTATTAATCCAGCATTGTAATGCACAACAAATGGTTTGGTAATGATGTCAAGTAGGTGTTTGTCACTTTATTAAGCGTGAAACCACAGAACCGTCATTTACTTACATACCTACTTTCGTATCGGCCGAAATGGCATTTAAACGTCACCGTTAAATCATTCGATTTTCAGCCACCAAAATAAAGATGTTTAAACGTCATTAGTCGTGAATCGCTAACATGTATGGACCAGTCCATTGAAAAATTTAGAAGAAGCTCTTGAGGAAGCCGGCAGGTCCAGCCTAAAAAAGATTAAAGGCAAAAGTTGTATTTTAATCTAAATTGAACAAAATTATAGAGTTAGTCACTTACATCTGCTGCTTGCTGTTGAGTTTGTGCTTGTTTGAGTTTGGCTTGAGCATTCTTGAGGGCCCTGAAACAAAGGAATGCAAATATTAAAATCAAAAGAATTTTCTAAAAACAAGTAAAGAATTTACTGTTGAAGGTCCATTATCGTCTTTTCTTTCGAGTTTTGTTCCTCTTGTGACATTTGGACGAGCTGCAGGAGTCTTTCTGTTTCAGCTGTTGATTTCTTAGACTCTTCCTTGGTATGATGGAGTTCTTTCACCACGCTTTATTAGAAGGACAAACATAAAATGGAAACATTTATTGGAACAGTCAAGACAGGTTCAAAATAAACAAAACAGACTATTAAATTCTCTGAACATCGAGAATATTTCCCGAAAACGTTTTTTAAGGTTAAAAGCAAAAAAAAAAAAACATACGCTTCCAATTGTCGCTGCGTATCCATGAGCTTCTTGTTCATTTCACCCGCAACTGCTGCACTTCCTCCCTGTGCCTGCAGTGATCTCTCCAGCTGATCCATTTGCTCTTTTCGTCTTCGCAGCTGTACATCGAAATCGACCATTTTCTTTTCCTTCTCTTCGATATCTTTTCTTTTCGCTTCGATAGATTTTCTTTGCTCTTCGATGATCTTTCGTTCACCTTCGATTGCTTTCGCTTGATTATCGATTTGTTTGCGTACTTCTTCGAGTTGTTTAGATTGAGCTTCAAACTGTTTCCGTTGAGCCTCATCGGCTGGTCCCTTGTTAGCTGACTGTTGTTGTTGCTGTTGTTGTGCGGCTTGTAATTGTTTAGTTGCATCGTTCAAATTAAGCTGATAATACAAGAAAAATTGAGGTTATTGGACTAGAAAAAAGTTATATGTATTTTTGAACTTACTTGACTCTTCTCCAATTCCTGTACCAACATTTCCAATTGTTGTTGGAAACGATCGCGTTCAAGGCACGCGGCTTGTAGGTCTGCTTTGAGCTTCTCTTCCTTTCCTGTATCTGGCGCAGCAGCTCCTGCAGGTGCTGGATTTGCTTGTGCTTGTGCTAACTGCTTCTGCATGTGTTGCATTTGCTGGTGCTGTTGTTGCAGTGTCTTATCCATCATCTGTCAAACACAAATGTATATGTTTTTTTTAATAGGTTGGAAACCCTGTTTTTTTTTCAAACTTACCTGTATTCGTTTATGCATCTCCCCGGCTGCCTTTTCAGCCAAGTCCGCACGGTTCTTCTCTTGCTCAATGACCTTGCGCCATTTTTCAATCTCCTGAGGATTACCACCGGCTGCCGCTGCTGCGGCTGCTGTTGATTGGAGTGCCTTTTCTGCTGCTTCCAGCCTCTGTTTGAGTTGTTGGCATTCTGTTCGTAGCTGTTGAACCTCCTGTCCATTGCCATTAGTAGTTGCTGGTTGTCCATTGCGCAGCTTACGGTTTTCTTCTTTTTGCGCCTGCAAGTCTTGTTCACATCTATTTAGTTCCTTCTGGAAGTTCATCAACATCTCTTGACTCTTCTCGAGCTGTTGCACTAATTGATCCCGCTCCGTGATCATTTGTTTGTTATCGGCCTCTAATTTTTGCAGAACCTTGTCTAGCTGACCATTCTGTTGTGAAGGTCCCTTTCCTGATTGTCTCAACGATTCCTTTTCGGCCTCAGCCTTCTCAAGACGTTCGTGCATTCGAGTGAGTTCAGCTGACATGCGCTCGAACTCAAGCTTTGTTGACTCGTTAGTTTCTTGCTGCTTGGCTAAATGCATTTGTGCTTTTTCCAGTTCCTTGGCAAGGCGACCGGCTTCAAGTTCGGTGGCATCTCTCGATTGTAGCGCCTTTTCGAGACGATCTCTAAGGCGATCGATTTCTTGTCTCTCAACAGGATTACTTGAAGCAGGTGTAGCGCTCGGGCTAAGAGCCGCAGTTTGTTGCTGCAGTCGTAATCGTTCAACTTCTTTAAGTAACTTCTCATGTTTATCTCGAGCCTTTTCTCGTTCAATATGTGCGCGTTCCAGTTCGCTTCGTTGCTTCTCCTGGTTCGATAGCATTTTAGCCACTTCGCCTTTGGACAACTCCAGCTGCAATGTGGTTTCGTGTAATTTTGATTCGATAGTTTGGATTTCAAGTTCACGGGCTTCGAATTTGTCCTTGTATTTTTCGAAAGACTCAGAGTCATATTGTGATTTGCCTCGGATGGTTTCTAACTCCATGAGGGTCTTATCCAGTTTTTCACGGAGTCTTTCATTCTCCTCCTTGAGGCGTCTTGTTTCTCGGCCATACGTATCGGTGTCGTTAAGTCGTCGCACTTCTGCTTGACTCTTCTCGTAGCGTTCACGCATCTTTTCAAGCTCAGTAACGTAGTGTGTGACTTCTTCCTTAACCGCTTCAAGCGACGTATTCGCTTTCGTCTGGGTATTATGTGCTCTCTCCAATTCGTAATTAAGTCTCTCCATTTCACTACTGAGATGTTCCTTCTCGGCTTGCGCTCTCCTAAGATCTGTTTGAATTTTATCGAATCGCTCACGATTATGTTCGAGTTCTGCTCGAGCATTCTCTTCACATTCCTTCGATCGGCTAAGTTGAAGAGCTGCTCTATCACAAGCCTCTTGCAGACGAGTGCTCTCTTCTTGTAGCTTACGTAAGTCTTCACGTGCTTTTGATGCACTCAAGCCCGACCGTTCAGCTTCTACTTCTAACCTTGCCCGATCGGCTTCAGCAGTGTCACACCTCGACTGCAACCTATAAATCTCATTTTGTGCTCTGTCATACTTCTCAAGCATCTTTTCGAACTCCTTGTTTGAGGTGTCCTTTTCATCGATAAGCTTCTGACTGGCGTACAAGGCCTTGTCAAGCTTCTCTTTGAGAATTTCAACCTCAGTTACGGCATCATCGCGCTCCATCTAGTATCGGGACCCACAATTTTTTTATAAACAAAAAATTCTAGCAAACTACCTTATCTTACCTGAAGTTTCTGTTGAACTATATGTGACTTCTCATACCTCTCCTTTAGTACTTCGACGTCGGTTTGCATTGCTTCCTTTTCACGTTGTGCCTTCATCAGCAGTGTTTGGGCCGTTTCTCCTCGTTCCTTAATTGTCTCCAACTCATCTGACAGTGCATCCCTTTCTTTCTGTATACGAGCAAGTGATATCTATATATAATTTAAGTTCTTGTTTGTATAACACAAAACACAACAACAACATCAATAATAGTACTTGTGTCTTGTCCATTTTTTCTTTGATTCGTTCCATGTCCAGGGCCAATAGCTCTCGTTCCTTCTGCATACGTGCAGCTTGACCAAGAGCTTTGTCCAATTGTGATTGCATGTCATCATATTCGAAGGTGAGTTTTTCTTTTTCAAGGACCAGGCGCCGGTTTTCAGCTGTTCCTTTGTCCAGTCTCTCTTGCAGGTGATCGACTTCGTTTTGAGCTTTGTCCAGAGAATTTTGAAGTTTTTCCTGTTGAAGCTGTGCCTTTCCGAGTGTCGCTTGGGTCCTTTCAAGTTCTTCTTTCACTTTGTCAACTTCGGCAAATGCCTACGGGAAAGATTATTGCATAACAATAGAGGATATTCATTTTAAAGAACCTACCTTATCCCGCTCTGCATGAATACGTCCAACGCTTGCCTGGACCTTTTCGAGTTCTTGTCGGAAGCTTTCTTGTTCGCCTTGAGCATTTTCGAGTTTTGCTTTCAGTCGATACACTTCGCCCTGACTCTTTTCGAGTTTTTCTTGCAGGGCAGTAGCTTCTTCGCGTGCTCTTTCCGCATCCGACTGAAATTATTCGCACAAAACAAATTGATTTTACTTTCCAATGCATTTGGCAACACTTTTTGGAAGAACGTTTGGTTTAAATAAAAATATTAGCAAACTTGTGAGAACTACATTGCCAACATGAGTTTTTTTTTTTTTTAGCTATAAAAAACTACCATAATAATTCAATGAAACATGACATCAATTAGCATATTTTTATTCTGAATATTCCTGCTGATGAATAGTGGAGTCAGAATTTCAGAAAACGATAAATAAAACACGTTTTTTTTTTCAAATTACATAAAAAAAAGTGAAGCCAAAACATGTGCATAGCTTTGTTGTTGTGTGTAACCTTGGATGCAACCATTTTATCTATGTTTTTGTGTGTTTAAGGCTTAAACGGTAGCATCCAAGGTGTGATTTGAAGATGTGTTTGATGTAAATTTTGATAATCTGAATTTTTGGAACTGGGTGATGCATTTTAGCAGCAAAAATTTAAGAAGAATTGCACCTTAATTGGTTTTCTTTTCTTTTTAACATCAAAAATTTTGGCCAACATTGCCGAAAGCAGCTTACAAAAAACTGCTTAAGTATGTGTACTTTTATTTTAAAGAACTGGTTTCATAATATTTGATCATGAAATGTTTTACGAAATGAGTATATATATTTTTTTATGTTATTAACAAAGTGAGTGAATCCAAAATATGTTAAACCAAAATTTTTGTAAGAAAAAAAAAAAACGAATGTAGGATTGTAAAACTTTGGATTTTTGTGTTTTTTTGGAAACAATTACTCACAAAACGTTGTTCTGTTTCGCCCTATAAAAATTAATGTCAGCGCGTCAGTTTTAATATTTATTTCAAAGATAAAAAGAGACTTTTATTAAATATCAAAATTAAGTACAAACAATAAAATCTAACCAACTGTAAAAGCGAAAATCAAAACATTTGCAAGTATATAAAGAAAAAAAATGTGACAGAAGGTTGTCAAACAAAAGTTTTAGAAAATATTTTACTAATCTTAATGCCAAGTAGACGTTTATTCAACTCAATAATTAAAAATCTCTGACTGATGATCAAGAAGTTAGCTGTCAAAAGTCAAAGTCAACTTTACTGTTTTGACACTCGAACAGTCAGTGGGTTTCAATTAAGGAAGCTTGCTAAACATCTACATACAATGCATTAAACGATTCGAAGGCCAAATATTCTTTGACAACAACTATCATTTGTTTTATGTTTCAATGTGTTTTATTATAAATTTCAATCACATATAGATTTAGCATCAGATCACATTTAGTATGACCATCAACACATGTATCGAAACTAAACCTAATAAGCCAACTAAGATCGTCTTATGTGTTTAAATAAAATCAAATGACAATAAACACTACAAACCTGAGTAACTCGTAGTTCAGCTTGAGTACGTCGTAGTTCGGCAGATGCTTTGTCAGCGCGTTCCGTAGCTCGATCTAGCTCTTGTGATGTGTTGAGGGTGGATCGGCCGAAGGTCGTCTGGTAAGAAAACATTAAGTGTTAGTATTGGTGATCAATTTTATGAAAATTTATTGGAAAAATCTAGTTTTCACAGGACGATCAATAAATTCTAATTTGGGAAGGCATTAGTTTGGAGTTTGGATGGTGTGTAATTTTGATACAGTATTCATGCAACGTCGGTCGTAAGATCATCGAAAAAGTCGTTTTTGGCTGATAGTTTGTGTATGGCTTTGATGGCATGTAAGTTGTGTTCACACAAGCCAGTACCGATGACAAGACAGATTTTTTTCCTTTTTATTTTCGAAGACATCTAAATTTTAATATTTTTGAAAAAGCAATTAAACTTTTTTACTTGAAGACGTCGCGTCGGTCGTTGCATAAATACCCTTGATTGAAGATTGAAATAAAAATTCTTTAATTAATAAGTTTAAGTCATCGTCAGGGTCCAGGGATACAGGTAGAAGATTTTTTATAAGATTCTATAGTTCGAAGTAGGGACTATCTAAGGAAGGAGGACACTATCAGGAAGAACTTCATAATTAATTAAACAGGTTGGGTTAATACGATTCTGAATATTTAACACTTTAATGGTGATTTTGATTAAAAGAACATTATTTTTGTGTTTTTCTCATGGTAGTGTCGTTAAATTCAGCTGGCCTGGAAGGTAAACATATAAATTTTGTTTTTGAAAATCTTAAAGTTTCGGGTGACTTCAACATTATGCCAAATTTAAGCGTCAGTTCTCTTTCTCTGTTCATCTTTTTTGACATTCTAGTGTAATATCATAGGTTTTCCATATCAGTTTTATTTTGTCTCAATAAAATTACATAAATCATGGCCGTTATGTAACTATACTCACCTTTCATTCATTTCATGGCGTAGTAGTTTTTGTTTCCTACTTTTTGCTATTTGAATTGTTTTTTTTTTCATACATTTTGTCTTGACGTAGTATAATCGACTATGACAAAACTACGAAGTTAACCTACTTTTTTCCAAGTGTCAATAATTATTATGAAAAGTAATAATCTGTGCTCTGACCTTTAACATGCAAGAAAAAAGGTATACTAGGGTACATCAAAGCTAGTATTCACAACTTTAGGTGTACTGTGCGTGTTTTATTGAGGTAGGTACATCCGTACAGTTCATAGTTTAGCCATTTCCGTTGCATTTTTGTTTTCCATACATTTTGACAGGAAGCATTGCATTTATAAAAAAATGGCTGCGATCAAACTTAAATGTGACAAGAACAGAAGTTCTAAGGAAACTAAACTTTATTGTGAACCATGCACAGTACAGTATAGAGTACAAGAATTCCTCTCAATAAAACACGTTTGGGTGTATAAATTTTTAATTCTTATGACAATTTAGTTTTCTTCTTCAGATGTCAATAAGCTGTCAAGAAGACATAATTTAAGTGTCAAAATTTGTATGGTTATGAGCTAGATTGACTAAAAAAATGGAGTCATATACTCCATTTCAATTCGGACTTAAAAAAATAAAGAGTTTTCTAGTTCTATAATAAATATTATGTTAATACAAACCATATTTATATTATGTAAATGTCTAAAAGCATGAGTATATAACATAAATAGCTTATGCATATAGTCGTTTATATGTTCGTATATGTATGATTATGTACAACACTCTACATATAGCAACTAAGGCTTCTATCCCTTTGTAAAAATACACTAGTACCTGGGAGCGTTCTATATCGTGTTTCAGCCGTTCGTTCTCCAATTCAAGGCGGGCAATTCGCTGTTTAGTGGCTTCCCAATCGGCACAACTGCGCCCCACTTCACTTGTCGCTTTCTCCAATTCAACTTTAGATTTTCCTAGTTCACTCTGTGATGCTTCCAATTTGATTTCAAGGCGTTCTTTTTCAGATAGGGCTCGGTCCAGGCGGGTATTTAGCTTTTCAACTTCACTTTCAGCGGCACGCAGTTTAATTTTATAGTCAGCAACTTCACGTTCATGCAGTTCACGTTCTTCCTGTTTGTCAGCATCGGCACGATCTCTTTGCTCACGAAGCAGAGCCATTTGCTTTTCTTTATCACCGATGGCTTCTTCGAGGCTTGTTAGGGCACCTTCTGAGCTACTATGATGGGCTTGCATTGCTGCCAAGCGGGCTCTAGCCATGTCAACTTGGTTGTCTTTCTCCTTGAGAAGGTCTTCCAGGTTTTCAATCTATGAATGAAGGCAATATAAATATATAAATAACGGTATCTGTCAAAATGTTAAAGTACATTTGACACATCAATATGTCAAATCGCTTACACACACATAGATAAAAACTCTTTGTAGAATCGAAAATTGTTATTTAAAATCTTACCTTCCTCTGAAGAACACTAATTTTGCGATCCTTAATATCCATGTGGTCCTTCAGTTCGGTCAACTCACTCGTTAGACGATTGCGTTCCTGTACTGTTTGTAGGGTGCCCTGTGTCTTCTTTTCAATCAGACGATTCTTCTCTTCCAGTCGCGCTCGCAGTTCTTCCACATCTGTTTGCAGCATGTTGTAGTGTTCCTCCTTAGCACAGAGTGATTCCTTCAACACGGCTATGTGGCGCTGATAGTCCTGTTAATGACCGTATTTCACCAAAATAAATTGAGTCATGCATTAAGGAATTTACCCTCACCTGATGCTGCTCTTCTAGCGTTTTCATCTTGGCGGCCATTGCCATAATCTCTTGATCCCTTCTTTGTATTTCAAGACGGAATTCGTCCAACTAAACAAACAAGTGGGATTTGGAAGTGTGAACAAGGGGTTAATTTCATAAGCATTTTTTTTTTTGTTGTTGTTGGTTTTAGTTTTCATGTTTTTTGAGATGGATATTGATTTTTTTTTTTCGAATTAAGATTTTTCTTTTGACAAACAAAAATTATGAAAGAAATGCAGAGAAACATGTGTGAATTATAGTAAAATGATTTTATAGGAAGATAATTAATATATTGCAAAGCTCAAAAAGAAATTATTTTATGGTTATTTGTATTATATGTACTTGTATAAATTAATGAGGAATTTATGACAATTTTTTTTTAATATATAATGTATGTTCCTAGAATTTTTAATAAACCTGTAACGAATAATTTTGAGTGTTTCATTTAACCAATATAATTTATCTTTTAAGTGTGTTTTTTTTTTTTTTATAAAAATTTTCTTGCGAATTTCTTTTTAATAGCTGTGTTTTCTGTTTTCTGTGTGTGGTAAGAAATGGCTTCTGTGGAATGGAAGAAAACATACAAAAGTAAAGGAAACACAAGAAAAGAGTCCAGAAAAGTTTCATGCATTGAATTAAAATGTATATTTCGAAACTAACAGCGAAGAATTTAAGCAATTAAAAGCGAAGATAATCAATAATCTATAAAACAAGATAAGACGCAGACGGATTTTGATGAAATTAATATTCCTAGAAAAATATTGGATATACCATAATGTTCCCCAAAGCCGGGGCCTCAAACAAATATGTCTGTTCTCTGGATATTATAATTCTTTGGGATGGCGAAGTTTTAATGTGCGACAGGTGGTAAGAGTGGTAAATTTAAGTTGTCGGATGTTAATTTTGATCTCTGTGGCATTGATTTTAAAGTTTATTTTGTGTAAGCAATCTAAGCAATGATCGTCGTAGTTGCTCATGTTATAATCCTTTTATTTTATATCGCTTGAGAGACTTTGGAACTTTAAAATTCTTTCTTAATCATTGTTTTCTTTTCAATTGGTATTTAATTTAGTTTTATAGAGTTGCCTAAGTATTATTTAAATATAAAAAAAAACAAGAATTTTACAGATGATGGCAGCGTACAGCGCTGACAGATATTTAGTCAGCACAGTTTATAAAAAAAAATGAAGTAACTTCGTATAATTCTGTCTGCTAGTCTATTTTTATGGGACTTATCAAGAATTCACCACAGACTCTTTCAAACTTTCAAACTTTCCATACTGCCTAGAATTGTAGTATACAGGGTGTCAGCCTTCGTGAATTCGCGGATTGATTGGAAATTTCTCAATTTTATCAATTTTAACAGAACTTTATGGAATAATCCTTGAATAATAATCCTCAATGAAAAAACCATAAACGTAGAGAATCATGAATACGAAAAAGACAAACGTAGCAAATCACTAAAAACTGAACTTCTTTTGACTATGCAACCGTTTCTAAATTCGAAAAGGTGTCTAGTTAAAAAAGTGAACGAAACGGATCTTTGTCCTTCATAATGGTAAATTTATTGATTTATTCGAAAATAAAAAGACAAATCAGTCGAATGCACTCACTGTCTTTATAATTATGTTTGGGCCTTAAGGCTATTATACCGTGAATGAGCTCGTTCAGACATAAGCAATGTCAAACGGTTGCCAAGCATGCTGTTATTGTTTCCTTGATTCAAAAAAAGTTAAATTGGAAAAGGAAACATGTAAACGTCTTGTGAAAAGTATTTTTTTACAAGAGAAAGGTGGATAAGCTACCGGTTCAAACCCAAAAAACCCTTTCTGTGTTCTATTCAGGTATCCTGTCAACACTGATTTAGGTCAACAAAATGTACATTCTAAATAAATATAATTGTTCAATATTATGTTTGGCTACTTTAATATAAAAAAAGATGATTATAAATATATTTTTCTATTTTAAGATGGTTTTTCAAAATTAAATACTGATATCTACCTTTTTCTAGATAAATTAGATAAATTCTTGCAGCAGACGAAATTCACTGGCCTGATGGATATACCCTTGACCTCTGTTTCGATATGGAATTCATTTCTATCTTAAACAAACTAAGCTCTTTAATTGTCGGAGAAGCAAACTCCTCAACAATTTTGGTTAGTTAATCACCCAGTTGGTTTGAAAAAAAAATGATTTCAATTTCTAATTTTAAATGTAGTATACTCAACCATTCAATTTAATACTTCTAACATTGTGTTCTAATTTTGTTTATAAAACAAATCTTAATTAAAAAAATACCTAAAATGTTTATATTTTTAATTTCCCTAAGTAAGCAATTAAACTATAACAATTCAACAAAACACAAAACAAAACGAATCCTTTTTCAAAAACTTTTATGTAGGCCAAAAGCAAGTCCAAGCCTTTCTCATAAAACGTAAACGTATCTGTATCGTATATTTATTATGCACAGAGCACATAGCAAATGCATTGCTACTCTCGCCATACTTGACCCCTTTTTTATTTGGTTATTTTAGTATTAAAAAAAAAAAAAAAAATAAACAAAAATAAAAACAATACGAATAAGAAAATGGAAAAAAAGCTCTCACTTCTAGAGCAAACAGGCACGAAATAAGCTCCAGTTCATTTAAACTAGAATAAAAAAAATTAATTCCGAAAAATAAAAGAATTTTCAAGTCAAACACTAAAAAACAGAAAAAACAAAAAGACTCTCTAGCAGACGAAAAAACATTTACGTAGAAATTCATTTTCGCTAACCTCCTTGACAAAAGGCGTGTTGTTTTTATTTTTCGTATTTATTACTTTTTTCTGCGAAAATTACCTTTGAAAAAGAAAAACCCTTCAACAAAAATTGCCCTTCCTTTTCTCAGAAAAAGATCAAAAAAAAAAAAAAAAGAAAGAAAGTAGAGGAAAGTTAATAAAAAAAAAAATGTACAGCAATGACGAGTAATAAAAAACGATGCCAATTGATGTAGGGTATGATGTCAAAAACGTGAGAATGTTGTGGCGATGCGGTGTTTTTTTTTCTGTTGTTTAGTATAGTTGTTATTGTTGTAATGTGAATAAAAATTATCCTTCACGCTTTGCCAATTGTACCTGCTGATGGTATTAGAGGCGCACCTGATTCCATTGTAACAATGGAATGTAAATGAATAGTATTTTTTTGTTGTTGTCGGGTGAAACACACACACACACATACATAAAAACACAAGTACTGAAACAAAAAACAAGAAACAAGAAAATTAAAGGACATCACACACAAAATGCACACGTGCACAGTATACACAAAAAATCTGATTTGACATTTGTGGCAAATATACAAAAAAATTGTACAAAAATATACGTTTGCTTGTTGTTTTTTTTTTGAATAATGCAAAATAAGTTTATTAATCATTTAAAAGAATTGTTTTTATGTTTATCTAATTTATATAGTATATATGTATAAGAAGCTTAACAATATACATAATTTATTAATATTTTTTTTATATATAATTAAAAATTTCATAATAAATCGATCAGACTGAAAAATACGAATATATTTATTTAAATGTTTTCTTTTATGCTTAAACTTTAGCTTATTAAATAAGATTTAGTATTTTTATTTTTGTTTTGTTTTTTGTTATTGATTTAATTTTTTATCGAAGACTGTTAAACACTTATCTAAAAGAAAATGAACAGTCACAGCTAAAAAAAGAAATGCATTAAAGTTTCAGTTTGTCCATTTAGATTTTTTTTTTGATTCGTCTCGGACAAATTTTTGTTTTTGTTTTAAATTTTATTATTTAATAATAAAATTTTGTATTTTTTTCAATCAATTTTTTTTCACTAAAGGCTTAATATTTTGTTAAAATGTTAAAAACTTGAGAAAAGTAAGAAGATTAAATTAATTTTAATCGTAATATTGAGCTAACACAGACTTTTTATTTCATAAAATGTTTTAATTTTTTTTTTTTACTCAACATCAACTTTCTGATGAGAGAAAGCTGTAGTTTTTGAACACGTCCTTTCGAAATTTTATTTATTTTTTATCATTCGTAAATAATATACAATTTTTATGGAATTGCATGCATATATATATATTTTTTTATATTTAAGGCAAATTCAACCTAGAACTATATATATATATATATTTTTTTTTTTGTTTAAATATATTTGTTTATTTTTTTTTTAAATATTTTTTTATGGTTACAATCTTCGTTAATTGACGTTTATTTCATTTCGTTTCAAAAATTCTATTCGTTTATGATTTTTCTTGTGCCACTTTTTCTGTATTCTGTTGTTGTTTTTGCGTTTGTTGTTGTTGTTTTTGTTTTTGTAATTGTGTGGTTGTTAAATTGCAGAAGTTTTTTTTTGCTTTGTTTTATAGGGTGAGTTATGGCGTTATGGTGTTGAATTGAGAGTAGTTTTTGGCTCTTCCCTAAGTAATAAGCAACTATGTGTGTTATTTTAAATTTGCTGTCTCGGTTTTTGTGGGAGATCACGCACGCGAAAGAGAGATAGAGAGAGAAAAAGAGGCTTTAAGCCTAAGTGAATTCTACCTACTTTGAATTTTTTTTTTGGAATAATAGTATAGTTTATATAGAATATATAATATTGAGTGTTATTTCAATGATAATAATGATAGTATACATTTATACTAATCTACTGGTGTTTTATTTTTTTTTTTGTTTTTCTTACTCTTTTTCATCCGGATGTGAAATTTCAAAAATAATTAAAGCAAATTTTGGGTGTTTTTTTTTTTGGCATGATGATGTTTTCTCATTTTCTTATGATTTTTTGTTTGTTTTAGAATCAAATTCTACAAAAGCAAAATATACAGCAGAAAGCTTTTTCGATTTTAAATATTTTTGTAACTTTGTCAATTTGATTGTAATTTGCAGATACACCCTACATCACATAATATTTTTTTTAAGTCATGATTGTTAAAAATTTTTACTTTAATTTTTCAAATATAGTTTTTGTTTTTTCTCTCTATAACAAATAGTTTTGAACTAGTTTTTTTTTTTTAATTTTTCTACTTAATTAAAATATTATTCAAGGATTTCCTAAATGTAAACTTAACTTGGTAGTTAGACAAGAAAAAAAGTACAACTACAACTAATTAACTATTGAGAAGAGACTTCCTTAAAATTTGTATTTTTTTTTTATCTAATTTATCTTACTTTAGAATTAAGATGAAATATTAATTTAAACCACAACCTTTAAAATGCATTTAGTTGTTGGGACTTCATATGAACAAGGGTCCCATGTATCGAGATATTCGATATCCTGCTTTGAAAAACTACATTTGGGGAAAAATAGAATAAACGAAAATAAAGAAAAAAAATACCAAAATGTTAGGTTTTGATAATAATTTTGAAGAAAATCCAATTGTATAATTTTTGAAAAATATTTTTTTTTTAAACAGAAACATAAGAGATACAGTCAGGTCAATACACATATTTGAGATGAGTTGGCAATAAGGGGAAGGAGATAAAAATAGACAACAGCTTTTTACTTTCTAAAAACAAAATTCTAAAACAGACTGAATTATTAATATTTTTGTTTCAAATTTTGCCTAAAAATATTGGCTAGTACGCTCCAAAAATTGACACAAATCTAGCCGTGATAACTCTTTGATTAGGTTTTATAATAATAATAATGGTACAAAATTTAGAAGATTATATTTCAGGAGCTTAGTCAAACTCAGCACACAGTTTGCATCCGATAAATCTTCAAGATTCAGAAGTGGGATGGTATCGATATTACTGGGCCTCATGGTTGCCAATAGCATTAAGTTTCATCCTTATACATATATTTTTTGAATAGTTTTTTTTTTTAAATTTAATACCTAATAATTGATGAAAAAATGAGTTATCAAAAGGAATTACTTTTCTGAAGGTACTGAATAAAGTAGAATAGCGACTTCATGCAATGTGCTTGTTGTTTGCATATAGCGAAGTTTTGACAGAAGGGAGATACATACATTATGATCAGTCTTTTCTTACCTTTCATTCAGCAAATGGAATTGAGGTTTAGAAAGCTTTTTCTTATTACATTTACATACGTATGTAGTATGTACTATATAACATCACCTCAAGAGAATAAATTTTTTAAATAAATTGCTTTCATACATTTTTTGCAGCTTCATTTGAAAAGCAAGTGAATTTAAAGAATTGTAGCAGGATTCGCAGGACGTATGTATATTAATTTGTTTCCAATTTTCAGACACATTTTAGCTCAAAACAAGTCTTAAATTGACAGCACATGGGAAAATAATTTGATTTAAAAAAACTTTAGTTGTAAACATGAGTTTTTTTTCAAACATTTATACTCTATGCTAACATAAATTAAAAAAAACACAGCAGATTCAGGAAGAGACACTACGAATCATTTCTGTGTGTTTGTTGCTAGTCTGCAGGATTGGCAACTTACAACAGCCGAGATTTACTTTTTGATGAAAGGATTTCCTATAGCAGAACTATTCACTTCTTTGCAAGAGGAAATACCCAAGCATCGAAATTTTAGCAATTCTTTGGAGTATCAAGTCAATACACCAGCCATTTACACAAATCTGCCCCAGACAGAAAAGCTGATGAAACCGTGCCTACTAAGTCTACACAAAATTGATGTTTTTCTCCATTTGGACTTAAATAAAAAATGCAATAAACTAAAAGTACCTTTTTTTCCAATCTCCTGTTCATAAAATTTAAACTCTTTCATTATTTCTCAAATAATCCAGCCATATACATACATACCCAAGATACCTTAGTAATTCCCTACTTAAAACTTTTTCGATTAGGCTTCTAATTTATTGAAAATTCGTTTTTGTTTTCGTTCCAATAATTCTCATGAGATTCGCAACTTATATTTTGTATCGGCTTGGATACAAAATATCAAAAGACATTAAAATTTGTATTTGAACATAAACATAAAAATGTTCTTTTCAACTTTTCAACAACTCAATAAAGATACATTTCTTGGGAATTCTTTCAATCCAATGAGCACAATTATCATTAACTCAGTTTTTTTTTCAAACTTGTCATAAAAACAGCGAAAGAATAAAAATATAGATTTCAACAGAAAAATAAAAGAAGGAAATAAAATCGTTATGAAATCAAAAAAAAAAAAAAAAAAAATCCTTACAAAAAGCTAAATCGTTTAAGGACTAAAGTTTTGTTTAAATAAAGTGATTGCCTATCTCAAAGTAATCAAAACATGCTCGTTGTTGTTCATGATGTCTTGTGTCTTTTACAGACAAAAAAAAAAAAAACTACTGCAAAAAAAATAAACAACCCTTACCACGAAAAAGGTGAATATATTTTCATTCAAAGCCTATCCTTCTACAATAGAAACGAGTCGGTCTCGGCTATATTATATTCTTCTTTTTTTTCTATGTATCCTTACCACGTATAAATATTTTTACAAAAAAAAAATTATATCATAAAACAAAGACGAAAGGAAGTAAAGGAAACAAGCAAGAGTGCGCTTTGGGGAAGTACTCTATTTTATTCATTATTCCTCCAGTTTTTTTTTTTTTTTTGTTATGGATGTGTGTGTGTTTTTGGAGGAAAAAAGGTTGAAGGCATCATTTCCTGATATCATTGCCATTTGTTTAAAGTAGACAAACGGTCGTCGGTAGTTTGGTGTTTTTTCTCTCACAAGGAAGAAAAACCATCGCCTTCGGATGTTAACATCTTCAGTATCTTTTATAATTGTCTCATAGGTTGCGTATACGCCCTACAACATCTGAAGGCGCTTTTTTTTTGTGACTTCATAATGAACTAACTCTTATATCTAACTTAATAAGAATACAAAAAAAAAAACGAGATTTGGCAACTACGAATGAGCAGAAAAAAAACATCACCATGCCAGAGCGTTTGTGAATAATGATGGTTGAAGGGAGATTTAGTTTTTTGCTAGTTCGGTAGTTTTTGAATGTAAGTTTTATTTAAGTTTAGTTGCTTGAAATTTGTTGGTATCAATAAAAATGTCATCGGGTTATTTAAGGGTGTTTGAAAATATTTGTTTAAAAAGCTTTATGGTATTAGTACTTCTAAGTCTTGGTTTTGTTTAAAATCTCGACAAGTATATCAGTATTTTGAACTTAAATTCATCTTACCGAATATTTTTTAGGAGTCTACTTTCAGAAAGCTGTTCGAAATACGCAAAATCATTTCATTGTTTTATAACAACCAATACCAATCAATGCAATGACGGTTTATTTGTGTGGCTTAAATTTCGTTCAGTTTCTAAAACTTTCCCAAGCAAAAACAGGTGCGCTTAATGCAGACGAAAGTTTGACAGTTGTAAATTTTCACAAAGGTAGTTTCAGATTGCATGCACTATTGTCACTTGTATGGCCTATGGTGACATCTTTTTGAATAAAGAGTTTATGCCTTGAAAGATAACTGGGCATAACAAAGGTATAGCACCGAAGTTGATTGGGCGAGACTCATTACAAAGAGATGAAGTTCTTCTATTCCAGTGGGTCACTAGTTTCAGTGCAAACAGACACTGCCCAGATGAAAACAATTTATATTTAATAGGGAGTAAGGATCTATGAAATGTGGTTTAGGTGCACGTTGCACAGTGCCATTGTATATAAATTTCTATAGTAATTTCATGGAGTATGTTTTTTTTAGTTCTGAACTTCGTCAATGGAGGCGCTAGTTCTGATCTACTTTACATCAAATTTCTTCTATTGTTGTTTTTGCTTCCCATGGCAATCTAGAAAAAAGCACTCCTAACTCACCAATGAAATGTTTGTGAACTTCGTACATAGATGGCGCACCAAATGTTCCTCTTATTAGGAGTGGAGTACTATAGATTATAAATACAATGACGGTGCTGTTTAGCAAGCATTTCGTTGAGTTTTGAAATTGGGCAATATTTTCAAATGGCAGTTATGTTTAGGTTTAAATGCTACCCGTGAAAGGACCCGAGATTTGTTTATAAGAATGAATTTTGATGTTAAAACATACAAGTAAGAACTTTTTGATCACATCTCAGTTTTTGGTTGTCAACCAACAAATGACGTTTAAGATGAATGCGTTCCACAAAAAGATATGAATTTGCCATTAAATAATAAAGAAATGTCTTTTTCAAATTCTATGATGAATTTAGAATACAATTTCGGGGAATCATTCAAACTGTCTTGACGTATAAAAATAATATCATATCATAGGACGGGAACCTCGAACACATGAAGTGGTTTTCCCTCCTTGTACTCCTAAATATGTAGTCGTTGTTTGATCAAGTCCATTTCATCACTTTATACTTCTTTTTACTGTCAAAATTCACGAAAACATAAACTGTTATAAACTGTTATACTCAGTGTGTGTTTATTCTCCCAAAGTCAATTAGCAAGTAGATTTTGATAGGTTTCGTCAAAATTTTCTGGGTATCTTAATCTAATGGAACGTCAACTTGTTTTTGAAAAGATTCTGAATGTTTTGCTTGAAATCTATCTTCGTTGAAGGATAAAGTCGACTTGTATTGTTCGAATTTATGGGGAACCTTGATTTTAAGTGTTTTTCTTTTTGATTTTGAGCAGAAGTTGCTTGGCAAACTATGGCAGTATAAAAAGCTAACGTCCTAAGCTAAACATATATTCAGAGACAAAATTTCAAATTCTCTTGCATTCAAAAACTACCAAACCTGGATAGGTGTCATAAGCAATTTTGAAAAAAGGTTTTTATGTAACTTCAGCCTTTTTATACGTTTGCGGATAAAATATTTTTCCGTTTTCATTCAATTTTCCCCGGAATATCTGTGTATCTTTGGAAAAAAAAAATTAAAAAGAAAAGAATGAATAATCACAAAATCGCTATACACAGCAGACGACCCTAAGATTGTGCATTATAAATAACTGTTCTCTGTTTTTCATTATAAATCATATTTTGTATTAATTTATTTAATGCTTATTTTTTATTTTATTTTTAAGAATCTATCGAAAGCGTATCTACGTCAAATTTAAAACTTACTTGTCTTTTATTCTCAGGTGGTTTATTGTAATCTAAATCTAGTTTCGAGTATGGCGGAACATGATACAATGTGGATGATTGAGGATGATGAAGATGATGATGTTGCGATGAAGGCAAGTGATCAAACGCTGATGCAGCTGACGGATTGAAGCCAGCACCGGTGGCGGATGTTCCAATTCCACCACCACTGACAATACCACTGGCACCACGCAATTGCTGAAGTTGCTGCTGAATGTGATACTGATGATGCTGAGGCAGCATTTGATGCTGAATTTGCTGGTGCAGACTACTGGTGGCTCCTCCTATTCCGCCAGTTCCATATTGTTGATGAGGATAGCCCAGATCAAGCTGGTGTTGTAGTTGCTGTTGTTGTTGCTGCTGCTGCAGGTGCTGCTGATAGGTTTGTGATACTGATGACAATGGATACGGATATTGATGTGGATGATGATGAAGTTGGTGTAATTGTGAAGACAGTGCGGGATTGGAAGCGTGAAACGAATGCATTTGATTGCGTTGCTGATTAAGCAATGAACCCGTTTGGTATGGCGGTGCTGTGGGTTGCTGTAGTGTTTGGTATGAACTGTGTGACAAATGTTGTGGAAGTGGCTGTTGATAGCTACTACTAGTCAGATTGTAAATAGGATAGTTCAGCTGTGTCGAGGACACTGCTGGCCTAAGTCTTGAATATTGCTGCTGTTGATAAGACCCAACGCCCGTTGACGGCTTGTCATATTGGAAGTACATATTTGGTTGTGACGAGAAGCTCGTTGACATTTGCATCAAATTGTCATTTAGAAAGGGTGACGTCTCGCCGAGGTTTAGTTGCGGGTAGCTAGACACTGATCGGCCATATTGGCAGCCCATTCGTGGCGGATTTAGATTTAGTATCTGTGAGGATCGCGATATTGATTTATTCGCTTCATTTAGCAAGTTAGCTATGTTTGTTGCCGACTGGTTATGAACCGAGGAGTAGTTATATAATTCGTTCATCGTACCGGCTGATGGTATGCCACCGATACTGTAACGTCTTCGACGTGTCAATGGCGGTGATGTGGCACCACAAGGCCCAAAACAACTCATTGAAGCTCCAGTGATGGGGTCATAGGAGAGACCAGTTGGCGGCGAGGTACCATACATGTCTAACGGTGATGGGCAATAGTATTGGCCAAGTATGTCGGGCAGTGGAGGACTTCCAGCAGGATTGTTGAAATTATACATCTGAAATTTACGATTCAAAAATTGGGTTTCTTTGCGGTTCAAAAAGGCGCTCCGTTTCTAATTAAATCGTATGTATTTTGTTTTATCTACTCATATATAATTTTAATTTTTTTTTTTTTTTTTTTTATAAATATATATATTTATAAGGTAACCAACAAAAATTAACATCGCTTGCACTATTTAAAGTTTTTTTTTTTTTTTTTTTTTTTAATAAACATCACCAAAGTAGATTTTGCCCGAACACTTACGGACTATTGGCCCCATAATTTGTTTTCATTTTGTTTTTTTATTTATTTAATTTTTTTAATTAAAAAAATTATATTTATAGTTTTTATACATTTTGCATTATTTTGTTATGTGTTTTAACCAAACAATTTATTTCTTTTTATTAAAATTTTTAAAATCGCTTTCATTTTTAATTGCGCGCCCAGTGGCTTTTGTTTTTTTTTTAATGTTATTTTTTGTGTATTTTAATATAAAAAAAATTACATAATTTTGCTTCTTAAGTGATTAAAAAACTGTTTCATTGGTAACAACGACATTTTTTTTTTTTTGGAGTGAATGTTTTTTTGTATTTTTTAAAAATTTTCAAATGCACAATCAAATAATTATGTCTTTATGTCTCTTACAAACATAGGTTCTCAATCCTCGCATTCGTTCAGCAAACATGATGCTTTAATGTAGGCATTTGTAAAGTGTGAGAATGACTGTTTGTGTATCTTTTTGTTTTTGCTGCTGGGGGAGGAGTGTGTGGTTGGTTTTGGTTTTGGTTTTGAATTCAAAGATACAACTTATTAAATTGCTCAAAAACAGGGAAAAAGAATTTAGGAAGAAGGAGGTCTGTTTTTGTATTTATGTGCAAAGTTTTTTTTTCATTTTTTTAAAATTAGAAGCGATAGAAGATATAGAAAGAAAACTGAACAAAAATACTGTTTTTTGTTTAAATTTTGTATCAAAACTATCAATTTTTTTTCGAATGATGAAAAAATATATATAAAATGAAAACGAGTTTTTAGATAAAAAAACAAATTAAGCATATTTAGAAAAGAGTAGAGGATATACAGCTTGAGATTATGGATATTTGTTTATTTTGTTTTATTAAAAAAAAAAATATTAAAAAAGCAAGAAAAATAAATTTCTTTCTGAATTTTGATTAGTGTGTGGTTAATTTTTTGAAATTGAAATTTTCATTAAGAAAAAAATTAATTCGAAAACATGAAATGCATATATATTTTAAAATATGGATAGAAACAAATATGGCATAATATAGTTTTATTTTTACTGAATAAAAAATGTTGTAATCTTTGTATAGTTTTTTTTTTTATTTACAAAACCAAAAAGTAATAAGGTATATAAGTAAAATTCATTTCAAAAATGTTTTTATTTAAAACTTAACAGCAAAATTTACATTTGTTTTTTTTTTTGTTGTTTTCAATTCGCCGGTTTTTATTTTCAAAAGCGCTATTAATAAAATTATTTAATTAAAAAAAATTTTGTTTGTTTAATAAAATATCAAGATATATATATTTTTTATTTTTTTTTTTAAAGTTTTTGAAGAAAAAATTGAGCAAATTCAACACTCATTTTAAAATTCAATTATTTTTACTTTGTTTTGATTTTTAAAACAACACAAGAAAAATATTATTTTTAAATAGCCAATATTAGGAGCCATTACCATCAATAAGTTTCGTGAAAAATCTCAATCTTTTGGCAATTTTTTTTTTTTACTATGATGACAAAAGAATTATTTAAATTTTTTTTTTATTTCTTTGGTTTATATATATTTTTTTTCTTTTTTGTAATTATGTAGTATTATTTTTTTTTTTCTTTAAATCAAAGCACAATATTACACAATATTACTTTTTGATTGGAGAAGTGTAATTTTTTAAAAAAGTGCAAAAATTGTTTTGGTAGCTATAGAGAATCATGAGGACAGGTTCAAATAAAAAGTTTTAGAAAATAATAATTATTTGTAAGAAATGAAGGAAGCTATAGACTTTTTTTTGTTGTTGTTGTTAATGATTTGATGCAAAACTACGTTAATATATGGGTTATATAGTAAAATTGCAAATAATGTGTTTATTAGGCAATCTAAAGAGATTTTGTTTTGATTATATCGTTATAATAGTTTTTTTTGTTTCTTTTTTTTTACTATTAAAGTGCTCAAAAAATATACATATATTTGACAAGAGACATTTTGAGGCTGTATCAAAAGTAAGTAGCTTTCTGAAAATGATTTTAAGTTGGTAAAACAAATAAGTTGAGAGAAAATATTATCACGTTTTCTGGAATACCTACTAAATTAGATATTTTTGAAAATGAAATTATACTGTCGTCAAAGGCATACATTTTTTTTAAATTCCTTAGTCTACGTGAATCAAATCAAATTTAAAATGGGCTTTCAGCTAAAAGAGAGCTTTCACAGGTTGTAATGAGAGTCAATCAGACACTGTCCATGCTTTAAAGCAGAGGGCGTTGCTGAGGAGAGGAAGAACTAATAAAACAAGTGTTATTTCTTTTTTGACAGCTAACTTTACCAATTTTCAATTAAATGAAAACAGAGCATTGTGGTTCACTCTTTTGTTTATGGATAGAAGACACATTTTAGAACGAAGTTGGATGTTATTTATGAAGACCGTTGACCATTTATGACAAACATAAAATATTGGTTCAACGCAAATTCAATTGTGGTTGTACATTAGTTTTTATAAGGAGCTCCCAGGTTGCTTGGTAGACGTCATTTTCGATTAAATCATTGAAAAAGTTCACAATGCAGAGATGGTAAAAAAGCGTCGATACCGTGAATGAAACGTGGGTGCATTATTCAAGCGACACCGTCCAAGAAATGAAGTTTTTCACTTAATTTTACTGATGTGGTCGTACATCAGTTTTTGACAAGGAGCTTCCAGGTTGCTTGATAGACGTCATTTTCGATTAAATCATTGAAAAAGTTCACAATGCAGAGATGGTAAAAAAGGGTCGTTACCGTGAATCAAACGTGGGTGCATTATTCAAGCGACACCGTCCAAGAAATGGAGTTTTTCGCTCAAATTTACTGATGTGGTCGTACATCAGTTTTTGATAAGGAGCTGCCAGGTTGCTCGGTAGACTTCATTTTCGAGGATATCATTGAAAAAGTTCACAATATCATTCACCCTGACTGACAATTTAAAGATCGTGAGATAGGGTCGTTATCGTGAATGGAACGTGGGTTCATTATTCTACGCCAGATACCAAGTAACAAAGCCAAAGAAATTAAGTTTTCACTTAAATTTACTCTTAATAATGCGAAGACAGTCCCATCTGCCGGGACTACATGGATAGAATTTTAAGGTTTAAAGAAAGAATAATTACTCCTTTTGAAATTCTTTGTTGCAAGAAGAAAACGACCAAGAAACACGCCCCATTGTGTAAGAAAAAAGCTACCTTGGTAATCTGGAGCTCGGTAACTGATCTGGACTTTGTCACTCAACATACAAACAAGGATTGGAGGGTCTACAGGAAGGTTATCCTCGAAAAAGAGAGAGAGAAAGAAAAGTAAGAGGAGGGGTTGATCGAGGGGCTTAAGAAGTTGGAGAAACGTTTATATCTTACATAGGTGGTTATTGATCGTTTCTTACACGTGCAGTACAACAGATGGCACTGTGATTCACGGATGATGATTTTACAGTCAATATTTCATGTTGAAAATAAAGGAAGGTTTTCATATGTCTTTCTCGTTCTTCTTCTGCCGAAAAAAATAAAGAAAAAGGAAAAACAAAAAAAAGGACAAAGCATTGGTTTGTTTGAAGGTACTTGGCATATTTTTGTTTTGTTTTGTTTGAAAAAGCGAATAGAAAACCTGGCGTCTTTAAAAGGATATCTGGTCACCTTATAAATATTCAATTTAAATTGGGAACCAAATAACTTGTGTAAATCCCACATTAAAGCAAGTCTAGTAAGTGATACTACCCAAAACCAATCAAAGCAGCAACGTATTTCAGCACGTTCTTTCAAAAGAACTAAAGCAGGCATTCAGTTTTTGAGTAAGTACCGTAAAAAGCAATCTTTTAAAACCGAAACATGCGGGTGTTAAAGATAAAACAAGCGAATAAAGTTTGATAAAATCCGTCACAGAAAAACACGTCCAGCAAACTGTCAAATAAGCTAAATACATTATTTTAATAAAAGAAAATTCAGCAAAAGGCTGAGAAGTGACTGTAAGAAACAAACACCTTTAGCAAATATTGGAAATTCCTAAGCCAAACGAACAATAAGATTAAAGATATTCACCTGAATACAAACAACTGGCGCACACATTTTTCCGCAGATTATTAAGAATCGAAACGCAAAGCACAAGCAAGAAGCAAGTAAAGTACGTTTTTATAGTAACTACGGACGATAAGACATTTCACCATTCTATAAGGCTTAGGAGGCTTACAATAAAATGGAAGATTTCTATCGTTACTAGGTTACTGCTACTATGCTATACTAATTTCTTATTGCAAATACTTGCTGTTAAACATCGATTAAGGTCATGTATATATAAAAAAAAGTAAAGACAACTTGCCATACTGGTTTAATATAACCCGACAAAAATTAATGAATGGAAAAGGCTCCTTTTAAAGCTTATATTTTTGTTCCTTTTCCTTTAACAGCCTATTGGGACTTTTTATTAGATCACATTTCCACGAAAACATAATATAGAAGAAAAATAAAACGAATCCTTACCAACATAAACACCACAACTTGTGTATCTATAAAGAGTTAGATACTTGGATACGCAAAAAAAAAAAAAAAAAAAAGATCCTAATCCCTGCGCCAATCCCCTTATGCATTGGCCATGTACCCAAAGATAAACAAACCGAAACAAATGTTCCCAGTTTCAATTTAGTCGATAATTAAACTCGCATTACCAGCAATATACTGAAAATTACCTTTCAAAATATCTATTCCCTATGAGGCATTAAAATTATGTTTTTTGTGTGAAACTTTTTATGTGCGGGATGAGGGATGCAAAATATGACTAGCATGTTATTAAAAATGAATCTAGATACTTTTTCATCATCGTCTTCACATCAGTTGTAGGAGTATGACTTAAATATAGTGACTTTCTGTCAGATACTCCTTTCATTTTTTGATCTTTTGGGAGTATCTATGACACCTAGAAGATAATGTGAAACATTTTCCTCTCTGTCACAGAGTCACAGCAGAGCTGTGTAGTGTATCACAGTGAAAAGTGCATTCGTTTGAATTATTCCTGTCAAAGGAACAAAAATATAGTGTCTCATACAGAGAGCGAGTATCTTTATCCTTTGGGAGGGGGCCTTTCCATTGACAATGGAAACCACAGCGCACAAACAATGTAATTGTAGGTATACATTTCCGAGTGTAAATTGACTCCTAACATGCAAACATGGAGGACAAAATATAGACAGCAAATATTATAGTCTTCTCGAACTCGAAGTTACTCATAGAACTCAGAAGTATGTCACACAATAATATGTCCTGAAATTGGGGTTGTCAAAGATATAACAGACCAGCTATGATAAATGTGCCGACACTTTACTTACAAAGTTAACCCACTTTATGCCATATTGCGCTACCACTACCACTTCCACTACCACCCCATAAGTTCAAAACTATACAACAACTATTGATTACTGTTCACTTTTTAGTTATTTATAAATTTATCTATCTTTTTGGCCTGCCAATCCATTTTCTGATGTTTGCCAAAATTTGTTTATTCGAAAAAAAAAAAAAAAAATGAGTTTGGCCATAAGATGACCTCATTTGGTTTTGAAAGACGTCAAGATACTATCTCATACTACGTCTCGTATAGTAGGCAATGAAACACAAGAAAAGGACACATTTTTAGACTAATTATTTGATCCTTTATACATATGTATGCATGTATGGGTTATGGGTAACTTTTATAGTTACTTTTAGGACAGTTTGAGAAATTTCAAGGATTTTTCTTTTGCTTTTTTGTTTTTGTTGTTGAAATTAATGCGAATAGCTTCTTCATTTGTCCTGTTACTGTTACTGTATTATGAGAATATTACCTGCACTGCGGGTTTCAATCGTGCTTTGTTTTTATATACATATATAGCATCAGGACTAATGTGTTTATAAGTGCGATTTTTGTCACGTTTGTGCGAGTGTTATACTCTTATTTTTCAAACCAAATTTGACAGAAAAAAATTCTACGTACGTGGTGGCTTAATATATAATCTCACGAGAAATTTGTTTGTAACGAGGTTTTAACAACTCTTAGGTCACGTTTATTTTTTTGTCTTGGCTTTATTAAAAAAAAAAAATATGGTAGCATGTAAGGACAGCTAAGAAGTTGTCCTTGGATATACTTGAGGTACAACATTTTGAATACACCTATGGTTTCAATTTTTTGAGTTTGATTAATTATTTCAAAGAATGAATGTATTACATTAAAATGCGAAAATCAGAATAAAATTTGAATCACAACATTCGAAGAACCGTGACTAGATTAGCACTTGGTTGCGAAGTATTGTCATTTGAAGTTTTTTTTTTTTTTTAACGGAACAGACAATTTTTAATAAATGCACCTATTCCATCGTCTTGGTTAGTACAGTCCTTTTCATAGCACTGGAACTGTAAAGTTATCCTGGAAAAGAAAACGTCTAAAAATGCCGTCTTTGTACACCCAAAGACAAACAACAAACGCAGTAAAGCAGTGATAAGCAAGAACTAAAGCAAAGCTTGGTTAATGTGGCGATTATAAAATTAAGCCACGACACAGAATTCCGCATTTGACAGAAGAATTTTAAAAAAGGCAGTTCGCAGGGCTTACAGAAGTTTTTCAAACACTGTATTGTAAGGTGAAGGAGCTACCTAGTTAAATGCGAAACAAACAGCCAGGGGCTGTAACTCAGAGAAGTACAAGTTTAAAAATCTTACCTTTTCAAGATAAAGAGCTTTTAGCTTAAATGCCTACTAATAAACTAAATCGCAAATCTCAGATCAACAATAACCTTCCTGGTTTGGCTCAAAGTTGTGATTTAAACCTCTTAAATTTTCATCGAAAAAGGAGTGTTTCATAACCATTGAAAGCAATTGTAAGAAGAAGTAATTAAGTCATCTTTGAATACATAAAATCATGCGCATTTACTCGAAAATTTCTAGGAATATCCTAACCAAACATCATAATGGTGCCAAGTTCACTTATATTGTTTTAGTGAAGCACTATGTACGTCATAAGGATAATGTTTGCTACGATATCAACATATTTGAAATTATTACTTCCTCGAAGTTTTTATTGCACATTAATTCTTAAGCATTACTGGCAGTATTCCATTTCGCATCCAAGTTAATTGATTTACAGAGAAGAGTTTTCCTTTCTGGATTTAAGTCATATGATATGTGGCTTTGAAGTCTTTCATTTGCTACTTTATCACTTTACAAAAATATGCGCAGTCTGTTTTTTGTTATCTTATAAAACCAACAATAAATTTATGGTTGCTAGTGAAAAAAATCAAGACAAATTGAAACTTTTATTTTTAATGTCATTGCAAAGCCGTTAAAAAATTAATAACTTTAATTGTTAAAATTTAATGGAAACGTTTAACTATAAATGTAAGATGCATGTATAACAACTCGAAACTGTAATATTGGTTCTGCTGAATAGTGAACACACTCAGTTAACATCATTAAGCTATCAGCGGAACGCTGTCATTCTAATTGAACTATAAGGCGCCATTTTATTTTGATATTCCATGTACTGCCAGTTTCCGATTTGTTTATGAAAATAGCTTTGATTTTTGTTTTGTGACAGGTTTAATAGCTTTGTTTATCTTTTTTTGTTTACTAAAACGGGAAGACTGTCAAATATTGAAGAGTGGCGATGGAATTCTCTCAGAGAGCGAAAATCTGTGAAAAAGCAAAATAAGCGTTGAACAAAAATTTTTTTACACAACTTTAAAACGTTTGCATTTTGCATGCATTAGATTTCCCAACTTTATTTAAGAAGAATGCCTTTTTCGATTTCTTGAAGATTCTGACAAAGTGGGAGAAAATTATGATGTTTTTTCTCGCATCAGTCGAGGATCCCTTTAGGAAAAAAAGGAACTGCATAAAAGGCTACTTCGAAGACTTAGTTCCTTCCTATTCGAAAAAAGAGTTAAGTACTCATTTAAGAATTAAAGGGTCATTGTTTGAAGTTATCTCTGAAAAAATATAAGTTTCCGGACATTTTCCAAAAACGTAGCCACTAAAACTGATAAGTGCAGCGAAATGCTTGCGTTGGTTGGCTCAGTAAATCATTCAACAAGGATTATGTCCATTTTCCTGAGTGGACTAAACATTCCATTTCAATATTGACACCAACACAAAAACGCGCATGGTGAAATTTGCAAGTAAATTTTTCTTAACTGTCAAATTTGAATATTGACAGAATTTACAATCTCTGCCGAAAGAAAATTCTGGGCTTAAACCGGCAGAAAAAGGAAGTGTTTTATTTTCTCTATCTCTTCTGCCAGGACAGGATTTGGCTAAAATCCGTAGTAAATTTGTTGTTTTCGGGAGTAGATAAACAAAGCTAAGCAGTGTTTCATTTCTATATTTTAAAAATCACAGCTTAAAAGAAAAGATCTTCAGTCAGTTATTTTGCTGGAACATAAAAGTTTAGTCTAGTAGATCTCATAAGGAACATGTTCTAGTCAACAAGTTTGGATGTGTATATTTACACGCAGCAGGATATTATAGACCAGTGGAGGGCAAACTTTCTTAATAGGGGGCTAAAAAGTTTAAGAAATTTCAGAGAAGAGCCAGAATTATAGTAAAAATGCATTTTGTGTTGAAACTTTTAATCATATAAAAACATTGCAGTATTACATGTTAAAAATTACAATTTAATTTTTCTTCGAAGGCCCTACCATGGTAGGCGTGTGAGACATATAAAATCGATATGGATTTGCCCTATTATTTTCAAATGCAGGTTCGAGCTGTGACGAAGTAACTTTCAGCAGCGCGAAAAGATGTTCATCAGTAAGTTGGTTTCTGATTTAGTTTTTCCGCAATTTCATGGTCGGAAAAGTATGTTCGCGCACATACGACGACGCAAACATCGCCATAATTTGTCCATCACTGATATAGACACTGCGGTGACATTTCTGTCACAAAGGGATAACATTTAAAGTGTAGGTAGAAAATTTTATGACTATCAGATTCGCATTTTTAATATCAATTGTTCATTTTCTGGAACCACTAAGAAATTCTTTTAAGACGAATGTTAAAACATGGTGACGATAGCCCCACTAATCATTCGGGTTGATTGTAGCAATCTCTATACCTATATTGCCAAATTTTGGTGCCAATAACTAATAAAAAAAAAAACCAAAGTTGTCATCAGTAGCCCCAAGTATGCAGCGGTTGTGACCTTAATTACTGTCTCATGAGTTTCTTTATCATAGTGATAGGTTCTATCTGGATGAGCTTCCGGTTTTTTTATTCTTCATCAATCCTTATTAAAACTTGGCCTACATAACTCAATTCCTTGATCAGCAAAAAGCTAAAAGAACAAATAAAATTCATAAAAATGTCCCTCTTCCAGTTCATCAAGCCCTATTCAACTTTTGCAAACTAATTAAACCCATTTTACAATAGAAACACAATAGACCCAGAGAAACACCGACCGCAACAAAACCCAATCACTTCCTTATCCAAAAATCAATAAATTTAATATGAGTCGCTGCTCTGCTAATACTCTAGGTTCTACGAGCATATGAAAATTGATACTATACTCGTCAAAACAAAGATTAAAAAAAAATAAAAATCATAAATGTATCTATGTATATGGCGAAGAAGAAATATCTAAATATTTTTTCAACCAAACCAACCCTATCTCTTCTCGTACTTCGTTGTCCCGTCTTAATAATCCCTTAATACCTAAAGGTACCCATAAGCCATAACTGGAAGCAGGCTCACCAAAAGCAAACACAAAATCGATTCTTTTCAAAGAGTCAAGAACATTGAAGTTTTTTTTTTTTTTTTCTTATTATTTATTTTAGAAAGATGTCTTCTCTCTTCCTATTCTCTCCAAACCAAACTTAGAAATATGATAATAGAAGAAGAAGATACAGAAAAAATCTATAAAATATGATTTCAGACAGAATAGCTTTAAAAATTAAAAAAAAAAATCTTTCAAGGAATATTTATGGCTCTATGGCTGAAACTCAACACAAAATGCTTCTGCAACATGTCACTAAAGAAAAAATCCCTCCAGACATCACGACGCCATGCGGGTGGGTGGCGGCACGGCGGTCGGTAGGGTGGCGATGGCGTCGAGGGTCGCATATAAAACGCACACACAAATAACAATAATCATACCAACAAAAAAAAAGTTCAAGGACTTTCAAAAGAACTGACAATTGAATCTGTAATTTATCTCTCAACTGAAATGGATACACTTTAGGAAGGATGCACATCTTTTTTCTTCTTTTTTTTTTGTGTTTGTAAAAGATTTATATTTGGCAGCCTCAATATCTCTTGTCCATATATTTATATATTTTTCGTAGAGTATAAAAGTTTTTTTTTTTTAACTTCAACAAAGAAATATAACTGTCATACATTATTAAGATTTAAATGTATATAATTTAATTTTTTTTTGTTAAATGTAATTTTAAATATAAATAATTCTTTCGCCTTTCATATATGTATATATTTTTTTTTTTTATTTTTTTTTTTTTTTTGATACAAAGGGGAATTCTAAGAAACAAACAAAATCAATTTCTCCAACAAACAAAAACACAAAAAAAAATTATTGTTGTGTGCTACAAACAAATTTCCATTCTCTCACAAGTAAAACTATGAATAATTTGTTTTTAAGATAAGTTTTTTAATTTTACATAAAAAAAGCCAAAGAGTGGTAAATTAAAAACAAATAATACTTCACAAGCTTTAATTTAAAAAATAAAAAAAAAAAAAGATTTTTTTTGATATCTCCACACAACTATCTTTTACAAGGTTGCACTAGAGAGCGTCGAGCGTCGACGACGACAGGGACGACGGCGACGACGACGTAGAGTATTTTATTTTCTGAGGATGAGAAGTACATAGAGAGCGAGAGAGGGGGGGGGGGGGGTTGTGTAGGGTAAATGGTATGGAGCCCTTGTTGGCCCACATACGGTATACGGATAGGAGGTTGCTGCTATTATTGCAATCTCTCGCTCTCATTCCCCACCGGCCCCGAAAATATATGATTTTAGTTTTGTTTCAGAGCACATTACATCGCTTCATGATGATGATGATGTTGTGTGTGTTTGTTTGATGTGGTGATGGTGATGATGATGAAAGTTGTGGGTCTGGGTGGGTTGTTGCTGCTGCTGTTTGTAAATACCTTGTAGTATACATATGCATTGTCCATACGATTCAACAAAGTTAATCCTTTGGTTTTATCGGGATATATTTATACTTTTTTTTTTTTATGTAGGTATGTTGTTGGTGTTTTTTTTTTTTTTATGTCGTGTTGAACTGTTTTATGTTAAATTTTGTTTTTTTCAATTTCTAAACGAAGGACGATGAAGTTGTTAACCAAAAAAACTAAAATTTGTATGAAAAAAAAAAAAAAAAAATGTGAATTTCGTTCCCTTGTGCGCACACCACTACTACTCCCGTACGAGCATCGAATGGAACACAAATCTTTGAATGTGAAAACGCAATGAAATAAGAACAAACAGAATAAAAAAAAAAAAAACTAATCGAGCACACACACACACACTATGAATTAGAAATGGCTGAGGGCTCCTTTAACTCTCTATTGTCGAAGGCAGTGTGGTGATTTGTTAACCAAAAAAAAAAAAAATTCGAGGTACAAACGAGGACGAAAAAAACGATCTGTTTTCACACTCTGAATGCAAACACTCCGTTTGGGGCTCGACTTTTGTGTTTCTTTTTACTTTTGTCGTTTTTCTCGATTTTCGCGACTTCTGTGATATCGATTTTCACAAAAACGACAGACGTAGGCGACAACGACAATGATGTCAATCCAGCGCGGAGACGAAGACGAAGACGACAACGACAGCGACACTGACAGCGACGACGACGACGACGGCGATCAACGGACAACGACAATGGCGATGACGACAACTAACAACCGTCTTGGAAATAATATTGATTAATTAAATTATGCAAGCTACTATTTCGCATAGCAGGGACACGCACGTTGCATGCCAGTTCTTGGAATCAAATCACACACACGAAAAAAAAAAATGAGAATTCTTGCGTTATGTTGTGTTATAGAATTCTTTAATCAGCAGCAGCCCCAGTCAATCGTTTATTTCGTCCGTTTCCGCGAATCGCAAGGATACGAAGGCACTACAACTGTATCTTCTCTTGTGTAATTTGAGATACAACGAGAAGAATTTTCTTGTATTTCTGTTTCTGTGTATATTATTGTGCTCTTCTCTGGGCTTCATTTACACTATACTCTATAAACACAGTGTCAGCAGGAGTTTAATATTGGAGGCTCTAATTGCACATAACGGTTCGAACGAGGACACACAGAATGATTGTGATGATGATGTTGATGATGGTATTTTTTCTCGTTCGTCTTTTATTTTTCATATACTCATCTAGCTATCTTGAGTCTTGACGTTCCAATGTTCAAAAAGAGCTTTTTTCTCACAATTGTTGTGTTTTTTTGTTTTTGTATTGTATGACCGCAAGCGAGACTTCCGAGGACGATGATGATGATGAGTTGAGTGCAAAAATGGGAGAAGACTTAACGGTGTATACAAAGTTTGTGTGAGTGAGTGTATGTGTGTGTATATGTGTCAAAAAGTGCAAGAAGCTTACAAAAAGCTTATTTAGGATGAAATTTTAATATAGTTGGTCAGTTTCAACCTATGGTGCATTTTATAGGTGTCTCTGTTGCACATGAAAGCTGTATATATTTATTTTGTATATTACTAAAAGCTTTTCTACAGAATTGCATTTTATGTGGTGGTATGCTATATTTTTTTTTCTATTGAAGGGTGCAACTTTATGGGGGCTGGCTGCATAATAAAAAACCCCCCATTGTCGTCATCGATTTGAGGGAAAAGTTTGAAGCTTTGGTAAACCATGGTAGGTAGCAGGTAGTTTATTACCTTTTTGTGAAATAGCTTTTTAAAGCTTTCAATTTTGCTTTTAATTTAGAATGCTTTTAATTTATGACTGTGTTAAAACACTATAAAACGCATGTGAGGAAGTGAGCGACGAATAAGGGCAGCAATTTTATACCATCGCATCGGAGCCCTTCGAATTTAATTTTTTTTTTTCTTTTTGCATTTATAGTTTTCATTTTTTGCCTGCTTTTGATTTTCAGCGTAGGTACAGAGAGAGAGAGGTAGAAGAGATGTGTTGTGTATGCGTTGCATACAGTGTGGGCGAAAAGTTTTCGTATTAAAAAGAAATATTTTGTTTGATATTGACACATACTTTTTGTTTGTTTCGGAGCCAATGATGATTGAAGGTAGTATTTAAATTTTGTTTGGTATTAAAATAGGACAAGGTTATAATCTGTATCTGGGTGTATGATTCGTCACCTTGTGTCTGATTTAAGTTATGAGTTACTTCACCACTTTTGTTCCCTCATCATATTATCCTGCCGACCAAAGTTTTAATAAATACTGGTTTTGTTAGAGGAAGAGTTTTCTAATTACTGGGAAAGAAATGAAACTTGAAATGCAATTAAGACTGTTTTATTTTATAAAAAGGTGAAACTTGAGCGACCTTATAAAAGCTAATTGGTTGCTTTTTGCAAACGAAAGAATATCACAAGGTAAAAACGGAGTGACCTTTCACCTTTCTTAATCATTTCAAGATGTAGGCGTATAAATCTGTTTTGTAGACAAAATTCCATTGAAAACGTTTTTCGAAGTTTTTGAAAGTTAATGATGCCTTTTGGGTGCTAAAAGTGTTGTGAATTCTATAGATAAGTAAGGCATATTCGTGGAGATTATAATGTTTTAATTTGTATTGAAATGCGTGGGTTTGTTGAGCTTCTTCTGAGGATTTAGTTAGAAATAAATCCGATTGTTAAGATTTGATGCCAAAAGGAAGATAATATTTATGGACTTTAATCTTCAAGCTAAGTGTATAAGTTTGTTGCAAATTGAAACTTGAGCAGTCTAATATTGGAAGAAAATAAATATTTATTTTCTCAATCTATTGGTGTCAGCTATAAGGTTAAGAAATATATACGAACAACCAAATTTAGCAGGAGCAAATTATAGTTCAGGAATTTCTTTGAATTTTGCGCCGGTAAAATGTTCATCGAATTAGGCTTTCAAAGACATGTATGTATATGTAGGTACCTATTTATAGAATCTTAAGAAGCCAAAGGCTAAGCTAAGGAAAATAACATCACAACTTTTTGACGATTGATTTACACAAAATGGATAAGGTATACCCCAATCACAGCAAATTAGACAAACGGCCCTTTCAAAAACATTTTTCTGTGTGAACTCCCTTTGAGACATATGTATTGTATATGTATATCGATAAAATAGTTCGTTTTAAAAGAGATTGAGACCCGTTTTTGAGACAAGCGGATAAGTCTACCACTATTTTTTTTTATAAAAGGATAATTTTATGCATACATTAAAATTTTGACATAATTCAATTTCTTTCTTTCTTTGTGTCAAAATCATGTTAGACCTCATAGTCATTCTAGAAACAAATATTTTTATAAAAAAGTTAAAATTTACAGTTTTTGTGCAATTTATTTGAGTAACAAAATTTGCTTACATCAATTTCTACTTCAAGCCTGATTCACAATGTCAAAAGAGAGCTTTACAAGACAGACATACTGTGAGTTGTTAAGCCATTTTGAAAATACAGATTTATGAAGTCATTCACAATCATAGTACGATTGTGGTAAGGTTTTTTTTTTTTGAAGATTTGACTTAAAATACAAATTGTACGTTTAAAATTACATAGAAAAACTAAATTTCCTTTTGGTTCTGCTTGACATTGTCTCATAAGATATTAGAAGCAAGCCACAAGACTTGGTTTTCTCGTAAATGGCTTTCTCATAAGCTTTGCATGGCTGATGGAAAGGACAAGACAGTTGTCCATCTATTCATCTCCACTGTCTAATAGACGGGAGCTCCCTTCAGGAGAATCCTTCTTGAACGATCACAATTGATAGGTTATGAAAACTGACCCGCAGTCTTTAATGCAGAACTAATAATTATTAACATTATAAAACGAAAACATTGGTCGTTTCATCAAAAACTGTAAACCAACCGTACGTTTTGAACGAAACGAAAATGCAGCATGTGCGAAAATAAAGTAAGTTGCATTTTTCGGTGAAGAAGTATTTATAATTTTAAATTTCATCTCAAAATCTTATTAAAAAAAAATAAGTTTGATAAAACGAACGGGTTTCGTAAATTGGTTTGAAAAATATTAAAACAACAGAAACTGGGACATTGTGAATCAAGCATAAATTATATCGTATGGGGGAATTTGCGTGCTATAGCATTTTAATTCGAGTGGAACGATTTTTTGGGATAAAAGTTAGCCTCTATGTCCTTTTCTGTACTTCTGCGAATGTTTGTACAAAATTTCATGAAGATAATTTGGGTAGTTAGGATGTGAAAGACTACCGACCAAATAAACAAAACTTTTTTTTATAATATTTGTTAGGAATGCTGTTTTCTAATGATGTTGAAACTTATACAGTGTCTTTCAATATTAAAAGTTTTCGATTTGGTTGACAACGAAGCAAAACCGCTATCCGTGTTACTAAAGAAAACTGTTCTGCCTCCACCGGAAAACATCTCCCATTTTGTGTACCTAAGGTGTTAACAACAATTTATTGTGAATGAACCTTACTTAATGAAAAGTAAGAGTAAAACTCAATAGTGTTTTTGTAGTGTAAAAATGTGTAATATTTTTTCTATAAAATGTTGATTTTTTTTTTTCATACAGTTATTTCTACACAAAATTATAAAACATTGAAACTAATAATGTAAAAATCAAAAGAGTGGAAGAGAACAAACAATATTTATGCAAATCATATTTATTATAAAAGTTGGTTATTTTTTTTTTTAATTATATAAATATAAAAAAGTGTAGGTGAACTATTTGATTGCAGTGTTTTTTTTTTTTAAATATAAATATACAAATGAAAACAAAAATTTTAAAATACACACATGTTATATAGGATATTTTTATATCTGTAAATCAGAGTGAAAACTATTTTTTATAATAAGCCACACAAAAATCATCCATCATTCAGTTTATTTTATTTTTTATTCAAGCGAGATGTCCATGTGATGACCGATAGATGGCATTGTTGTCAATCTTTCAAAAGAGAATATACAGATAGATATAGAGATAGAGGAGGTATAGAGTATACATGAAATATGAGTGAGTGTTGTTTTTGTTGCTATTTTCCCAGTTTTTTTTTTTTCAATACAGTTTCTTATGTACATTTTCATTGTGTGCACGAACCATATCTAAGCAATTTTATCTACATACAAGTAAATTATATGACGATGGCTATAGCAGAGCAGAGTAGAGTGTTGTTTTTTTTTTTTTATATATATTTTTTTATTATTATTATTTCAGCCAAGCATCGCATCCTTTAAGCGCAAACAGACCCAAAAGAAGCAAGCCACTAAATGGCAATTTTGTTATATAAATAGTTTTTTGTTTGTTTTTGTTTTTTTTTTTTTTGTATTTTTTTGTTTTATTTAAGCGCACAACAGGGGATGATTAGACTCAATTAATTATTAATTTACAAACAATTATTTCAGAAACATAAAAACTGGATCAAAAAGTCAAACAAAAAGAAAGGATAACAAAGAAAGAACGGTGACGGAAAGATTAAGATACACACACAGAAAATAAACAAAAAAAAAAATAAATAATATACTCCAATACGCACAAGATAAAATATAAAAAGCACTTTACAATAATTTTTTTTTCTATAGTTTTTTTTTTAATGTTTTAATAATATTGCTTTTCTATATATAATTTTTTGTTTTTACTATTTCTAAGATAAAAATGTTATCTTCCTTAATTTTGTTTAAAATTTAATAATTTTTTTGTTTTTTAAAGCAAAAATGCAAAAGGAGAGACCGAAAATGTCAAAATGAATATTTTAAAAGCTTTTTTATGAAATACCTGTTTTTGAGCCATCGCCTGCATTTGCTGGAACATTTGACGTTCTTCTTCTTTACCTGAGATATACAAAAGACACAAGAAATGAGAACGATTGGAAAAAGGTGTTAAACATAAAATATACATTAAATGGATATTTTTTTTTTGGTTTTTTGGGGGTCGTAGGTGCCAGATAGTTGTATTATATACATTTTTGTTTTTGTGCATCAAGTGTGGGACGTGGTGGTTGTGGTGTTTGGTTTGCGTGCAGTTATTTTGTGAATAAATTAAAAAAAAAAGGAAACAAAAAACACAGAGAGAGAGTTTGCAAAAGAATTCATTTGAAATAAGTTTTTTTTTTTTTAATTTGGTTTTTAATTTTTGCTTTGGGGGTTGATTTTTAGAAAGGTCACCGAGTTTATGCAAACATCATTGTGAATAGATGGGTTTCTGGCTTTGATTAGTTTGTTGTGCGGTCCGGTCACGGTAGGCAATTTTAATAAAAGATTATTATCATCGGGCGTATGGTTTTTCGAGTATTCACTTGAGAAGATAAATGATTAGATGATTTTAAAAGCAATTAACTTTTTTGTTGTTTGAAGAAAATCTTTTTAAATATGGTATCTTTTTTTTTTTTTGGAGTAAGGACCATTTTGCATAAGAAATTCTTCACTATCTATTATTTTGAAATGAAGGAAGGGAGGGAGACAAAATCATCTAAAAATAGCTATAACAGAGCCAAATCTAATTTTAAGGACAACCATACAAACAAAAAAGAAGAGGAATAGGGCAATGAACCTGCTACATTCAATTACATGGCCGGAGATGGAACCGGCTCTATGCCAATTAAAAATATACAGGTCACTGAATGGACAGACACTTTTTGAAGAGAGTGAATTTTTTTCTGTTGTAGGTACAGGTAGGTAGGTATAGTGCATCCAGCCGTCAAGTTGAAATTGAGAATAAATTCAAATCTGTTTTTTTTTTTTTAGTTTTTTGGGTGATGGAATGATGAATAGATACATTTATATATAACTATACATATTTATGTGTACATACTTTTTGGTGTCAGTCAGTTATTTAAATCAGGAAGAACAGTTTTTAGTAAAGGACAAGTTGTCTTTTTTTTCTTTTGCTGTTGATGGATGTCAGAGTGTCCATTTCCAGGTGTTTGTGTTTTTTGCTTTGAAATGTCATGGAGATGAATATTCATTTTATTTTTATAAAATAAAATTAAGTCACACCCATTTCCGAGAGGTTTAAAAGTAATTTGGATATTAAGAGGATCTTTTTGAGTTTTTAAAAGGTATAGTAAATACTTCATAATGATATTGCTTGAACACAATTAAGTGCTAAAAATAGTTTTTTAGCTGTGTCTCCAGCACAAATTATTTTTTTTTTGTGTAACTCAGTACCTAATCCTTTGCAGAATAGTAAATATTACTTTATAGGAGTGCTTAAAATGTCAGGTTATTCTTAGTGTCAATGTCATGAGATCGTGTGTCTGTTTATAACTTAGGCGAAAGTATCGCTATTCCTTTGACATCAAAGACAACAAATATAAAGGGCAAATTATGGTTTTCTATGCCGTATACTACTTTTATATTTTGCCAACAGTTGGTGCGTCTATCGAATGTGTCTAGAAAAATCAATCTTTACATGCAGTTAAAATGGCTATTTTGTTAAAACTATGTTCACCTGTCGAATTTATTGTGAATAAGTAGAAAATGCCAAGTCACTATAGAAATGTGTTTGGTATGAATTTCAGTCTGAAAGTAGAAAGAACCATCGATCTGTACTTCTTTCAAAATTAACTTCGCGTTCACAAGGTTTTGAACTGCGATTGCTACCGATTTATGACAAGGAGTTTCTTGTGATTAAAATTGATGAAATAGGTTTCATGACATTATTTTAACCAAGAGTCGTTCTGTCCACGCATCACCTTCTCCGATAGACATGCAAGATTATCCCGTGTAGTGTGTTGCATTGTTGAATTAATAAAAAAAAAATTAATAAACGAACCATTTTACGGATCTGAAATTTTAGAAACAGCCCAAATATTACAATCGACTCTACTTAGTCTTTTCTACAAAAGTTAACAAAACTTTTCAATTCTGCAAGTAATCTTCAAGAGGTCATAAAGACACACTTTAAAAAGGTGGAGCCAAATGCATTGAATTTATACTTCTCATAGTGGTATATCTGTAACTTTTGAATTGTCTTAAACAAAAGCTGAAGCTCCTGTTGAGCACAAAAATATTTAACTTAATATGAAGTATTTGTATAATGAACTAGTAGGAATAGGAACCCGAGCGATGAAACGAGAGGCCGACTTGATATATGCTGAAAAAAACTGAATTTTCTATCGCTTGAGTGTAGTTAAAGTCCAAAATTTGGATCATCATTTTCATATATTTTATTTAACTTAACTTTTAAAATAATACTATTTCATCTACTTTGTTCTGTGAATTTTAATCAAAACACGAACATTTAGCGTCCAATGATCAACGCTTTGTACAGCAAAATGGGAAGCTACATAATATGCCACTTTTAATTTGAAGCACTTTGTATTTGAGTGCACTTTTTCTTAATTATTTTTGTGGACTTTTGCTGTCGTATATTTTTTCTAAATCGCACTTTTGCACGTAAATCAGTTTCGCAAACCTTGCAAAAAGCATAATTTTTGCATTTTTAACTCACAGCAATCCAATCTAAGTAATAATATAAAGGTAGAAACAAAAAGGTCAGTTTTTATAAAATAATGAATCAAAAAATTAAATGTACCCTCGGACTGTGGCAGTACTTCAATTCTTTTTTATATATTTTTTGTATTTTTTCCCATTTCCCTATATTGAGCGTTTGGAAAAGAATTCGCAAAACAAACAATATTCAGCTCATTTTCATTAGAAAACAAATTAATTTCGGTGCGACTGAAGTCAAATGTCAAAGTGAATGATTGAATTTAACGAAGAAAAAGTTAAATACCTAGTGGCAAATTTTTTCAAGTTGCTTAAAGGTATGCTTAGAGCAAACGATTGTTTTGAAATAAAGTTACATCAAGAAATCAAAAATATCTCCCAATATCGTAAACTTTTAACGATTTATAGCCAAAAGCGTGATTGGGCTACTATTTTGAAATTGTTGTCGGAAATTTACAAAAAATATAGCCCAATTTATGATAAATAGCCCAATATGGCAACGCTGGTTAAAGCGTGAAAGCTTAACAAACAAACAAAAACTCACATTTTTATTAGGAACATTATGTAATAATGTTTGGATTGTCTTGGTGCTTTTGGAAATCAACAATCAATAAAGCCACCAAAATTCTTCTCAGCAAAAGACATTATACATAATATGGAAATCGTGTTTTTAAATCTCGCGCGATTTTATTGCTTGATTTACTTCTTGCACTTCATCGTTTTGGGATTTTCTTTTTGAATTTTTTTTTTAAGAGACGTTATCTTTGGGGTTTCGTCTTTACTAGGGTTTCTCCTGGGGATTTTCTTTGGTATTATATGATATTTGACCAAACATAACTAACCCTCAACGGACGCCTGAACAACGCATGTAAATTGTGCAGACATTATTTCGAAAAATGTGGTTACAAAACACTTTATATCAGGAATATCACAATAAAATTTTGTTCAGAAAAGAAGCTTGTTTTTGGTTGAATGTTTACGTCAAAAATCAAAACTGACGTTTTCGGAGTGTAGATGATCATCAAGATACCTGTTGAGACGCCAGAGCCGTCACACGCAGAAAAACTGACAGTTTGATGCTTATTGGGTTGTGGAATAATTGGTGGCTAGTGACAAACCAATGAAGACCGTAATAGAGCCATTATCAATGACTTTTTCGTTCCTGAATTCAATCAACTTTTTGTTGGGCAGCTGTGTTTTTGACAAAATGGCGCAACATGTCACACAGCCCGTGTCACAATTGATTATTTCAAGGAAGAACATTTTGGAGAGCGCATAGTTACTTGTTTTGGACCTGTGAGTGGCCTTCAAGATCTTGTGATTTAACATCTACTATAGATTGTTTTTTCTTTGGGAGTATGTGAAGTTGCTATAGTCTAGCATAACAAGCCAAAGATAATAATTGACGACTTGAAAAACAACATTCACCACGTTTTTGCCGATATACGACCCCAAATGCTGCAAAGAGTGATCGAAAACGGACCTCAAGATAAGACCCTTTAAATACCGCGACTTTGCATGTGCGCCACAGAAAATGCAAAAACAACCAATGAACATTATTTGATATTTACTTAAACGATTTCGAGCACAATTTAGAGTTTGCATAACTTCAGGGTTAAAAATCAAAATTGGCAGATTATGTGGTAGGTACTTCTCAATTCCTTGATAACACTTTTCCGACAATAAGCGTAACAAATTTTATGATAATGGGTTAAGCATAGTTGGAGCATAACAAAGAAAACTTACATTTTTTGCATTTATGATATTAATTAGGACATCCCTTGGCCATTTATCATTGGCTTAAATTAGAATAGTTAAGAAGAATTGGGGTGCCGTTCTCCTAATATCTAAGGCTAAACGATTGAAATTATTTTTAGCTATTTTTCTAAGAAACTCTTATTTTGATATCAAGACAATAATAATAATTAAAAGTGACCATTTTATTTTTGTTGTTTTAAACTATTTTTGAATGGTTTTAAGTAGATCTTAAAGACAAAAACCAAACTACAACAAAACCATTATTTTATGTACGAGAATCACCTACTCTTAAAGTAAGTTGAAGAAGAAAAAAGAGGGAAAACATTAACTAAGCCTCTTTTCTTAAATTACAACAAACACAAAAAATATAATCTTCCCACCTTTGAAGGTTTATATTTTTCTCCGTAAAACCTCAGATTTTATCACCCCATGATCTCATAACGGGACCTTCAATTTAAGTAAAAGAAAAACAGCCCCGCAGAAGGGATGATAGCTACCTACCTACCTTTTTTCATTTTTACTCAAAAGAAGAAAAAAATTAGCCAAGTTGTTTTTACACAAAGTCACGTGTTTATTATTGTCATTAAGTATCTGAGAAAAGAACAAAATTGAACATTCACCCTCTCTTTTTTTTATATACAAAAGTCGCTCCTCTGTAATGGAGGTGTTGTAGATAAAAAAAAAGTAATTCTATAATGAAAAGTACCTACTACCTACTTGGTAATAAATTAAAAGAAAAAAAAAGCAAACGCACGAAGCAAACTCGCAGCGCACTGCCATGCCATTCCGCTTGCTTATAAGCTTTTTGAGGGTCATTCAGATGAACGTTGGATATGAGTTCCTATAATGACACTTTAACTAAAGGCAAATCACTTTTTCCAAGTGAGCGTCTCATAAACTCACGGCGGCGGCGGGCGGCAGCTACAGCGACAGTGCCGGTGGTGGCGAGATAATTGGTTGTAAATAAGCAAAATAATTTCAACACTTTATATTGTATGAAGTGTGCTGCGTGCTTTTATCACATACTGTTGATGTTGTTGTTTGGCATTTTTGGCAGTTTTGGCATTTTGGCACTAACATTCATTCTTTATAACCCTAATCAATCCTTCGACACAGGAAATATACTATATATTATGCGAAAAGAAAATCCCAAGCATAATTAGATCCAAAATGGTACCCAGCAAAATATTGTGCTGCGTAAATCAATTTATTTTTGTTACGCATACGCCCCAGTGTACTTGCAAATAAAGTGCCAAAAATATTTTTTTTTATGAAATGAATTTAATTTCCCAGGGATAAAAGCAGCATGTCATCGTGACATAATGTATGTACTTGTTGTGGAAATTCATTTTTCTTGTATATTATAAACCGTTAGAAGTGTGAGTTTTGAGTTTCTTTTTGGAGCTGTCTGCAACCGAACTGAACCGAACCGATTTTGATGTTTATTTTGGTTCTTTTCGTCGAAAATTAGTTTTCATTTGTATTTCGAGCCTAAAACTTCCTTCAAGGGCACATTAAATTAAATTGTTATTCTTCTTCTGTCCGGATTATGGAGATTGAGATTATGAGAAACGAGAAAAGGAGACGATATGATTACAACGAACGAACAACGACGAAAAGGCTTTGGATTTAGCCTTCACCTGGTCTGATTGTGATGGTGGTGGCGGTGAAGGGTATATATAATATTATATGGTCTCAATCCCAACTCTCAACCTATTGGCATTGGATGGTAGCCAAAAAGGACAGGAAATCAATTTGATATCGCCTACAACAACTTTGGGTGTCTAAGTGGAAAAACATGCACTCTTTCTATGATGGGCAAGAGGTCTGGAACACTTAATAGAATACTCTACTATGTATATTCATATTGGTTGTACGATTATAGCAACCGGAAAAGTTCTATATTATTTTGTCAAAGGTCAAATATGTTGAGGTCCAATATATACGAGTGGCGGATGCTATACAATTATGCATGAACTTATGTTAATTGGTTGTACAGCCAAGTGAGAAAAGTGGTTGAATGCACTTGTTGCGCTCAACTTGAATGCATGTCGACCGTCGTCGTCATCACAGGGTGGTAGTGTTGGAGGCGGCGGTGGTGGCGTCTCTTGATGTTGTTTTTTTTTTTTTTAACTTTTATTTTTTATTTGGAATAATTGGAATAATTTTTTGGTGGTACGGTGGTGGCAGCAGTAGGAGATTTGGTTTAAATTGTGATGACTGGTGGTTACAAACGTGACGATGGCAGTGCCATTGAACTTTACGAAGGAGAACACCATAAGCTAATTGAATATGAGGATTATAAGAATGAAGTTTTTGGCAGAACATGCCACGATTTTTTATGTACTCAAAGCTTAAGGAATATTAAAAAAAAAAAAGCTACTATAATTTGCAGAGTGAATGGATTTTTATGAGCTGATAATGAAAGGAATTTATTTTTTATTAATTGTTGCTGTGCCAAGGATTATGTCAGATTTGGAAGATTAATGAACAGCACTTTTTGTGGATTGTGGGTATTTGCGGAGTTTTGTTTGAATTTTGATTGATCGGGAAACTAATTGTTCATAAACATCGACTGGAGGGCTTGTTGTACTTGGAAATTTTATGTTAGTGACGAAGGTTTTGGAATAGGTACTTCAAATTTGCTTCTTCGACATTTATGTAGATGTTTGCAGACCAATACAAATAAGTACCTATATAAATAGAAAGTAGATAAGATACAAAATGGAAGCTTTCAAAAAATTTTAATCTAGATAAATAAGCAGTTAACAACCATTTTTGTTTCATGTATTGGATGTAAAAAGACAGATATCGCTCTTCCCTTACGGCATTGATTGTGCACTTACTTCTAAACTTGACCTAGACTAGACCATAGACCATTTCACCAGAACGAAATTTTACGACGCCATTCTGGAAAGAGACCTGAAAAGTGTTTCTAAACAACACAATTTGGACCAGCAAATTTCTGGCCGATGAGTCGTTCTCCTAGTATCAGCAATGCTTTCGAAATAGTTTTAAGTAGAGCTCTGACTAAGTGGACAGAGGACAAATCTATTATTTCAGTCACTCAGTATCGCTTTGAGGCATGACAAGACATCTTTCGCATACCACACTTAGGCTAGCTTCTAATTTATCAACGTAACAGAGATTAGAATCAGTGCTCGGGAACAATTTCGTTTGACTTGAAGAAGGCTTTTAATAGCGTCTGGTAAGAAGGTTATATCAAAAGATGATCTAAGGCGTAGAAACATGGAGCAGCCAATGACAAAACTATGCATCATTCAACTATTTGTGTCCATTATTTATATTGCAAAGTTTGTCTTGGAATCGTGACCGCTACCACAATCATCAATATTATTAATGATAGTCAAACAATTATATCAATTATTAATAAAACAAAAAGCAAAGGACCCAGTTGACTCCCCTGGGGTACACCAGAATTTAATTAGAATTTGCTAGAGCAGCGGTGTTTGAGTGTTTTATGTTTTTTAAAAGCATGTTGATACAAGATGGATTGACAGTTCCATTCAGGCTTGTCAGATGTGGCGATTTATCGCCAAACTGGCGATTTGAAATTTATTTTGGCGACACAAAAATTGGTTTGGCGATGTACCCTAAAAAAGGCGATATTTTTCGTTTTTGGCGATTTTAATTTTTTGAATCGAAATCCTAATACTTTTTTAATTTTTCTGATTTACACTTAAACCTTATATCTTTTCCATTTCTGCATGCTGAATGAAGTCATCGAAATAGTAATTCTGATTCTGAACGCAGCCAGTTGAGATCGATTTCTTTCTCCTCCCTAAAATAAATGACGTACGTCAAACGTCAAACCAAATATCTGCAATGCAGTATGTAAACACTCAAATTCTAACTGTTCTGGTAAATGTACATATGTATCAAAATTTAAAACAAACTATTTTTTAGAAAACAATAAATAAAATGAACAAAATAAAGAAATCAGAAAGAGTTTTTAAATATAAACCGGAATGGGAGCGATTGGATGTATTTAAAGGTGAAATTATTTTGTATCATTATTATTGTATGGGCCAGATTCATTACATTAATTTTCAATTGTTTTAAAATACAAGGTTGGTTAACGAATTCGAAAAAAGAAGGATTCGCGAAATGTAAAATATGCGCTTGCGATTTACGTTCTCACAAGGCAGACTTGGAACGACATGCGGAAAGGGCTAGCCATGTTTCAAGAGCGAAGCAAATAAAAACAAAGACTATGGACAGTTTTGGTAAACGTCAAGCTTTTCCTATTTCCCAACGTAGTTTCCATACTAACCGTATTCTTCATTAAAGTTTCAGTTTCAAAAATTGACAAAAGTTAAAAAATAATTGAGTTAAAGCTGGCTTATTACGCTGCAGGTCATTGCTCAATTCGTTCGATAGATCATCTTGGTGAGATTTTTAATAATTTCTGTATTTCAACCAATGCTCCTGCCGTCAAAATTCATAAAACTAAATGTTCCGCTTTGATCCGGAAAGTAATAGCTCCTGCATTATTGGCAGAGTTGTTAAAAGATGTTTCGGATACAAGATATTCTTTGATCCTAGATGAATCTACCGACGTGTCCACAAGCAAATTTTTGTGCATTTGCATAAGGTATCATTCAAGAATAAAAGGCTCTGTTGTGACAACCTACCTGGGCATAATTGAAGTAACAGAATGTACAGGAAAAATACTTTCCGAAAGAATTGTAAATTTCCTTAATTCTATAAATTTAAACATAAATGATCTGCTAGGTATCGGAACAGATGGGGATAGTAATCTTTGCGGATAAAACAATTCTGTGTACACCCTCTTGAAACAAATTGTTCCAAGCCTTGCTCTTGTAAAATGTATTTACCATAGCATACATCTATGTACGTCAAAAGCATCTCAAGTTCTCCCGTCCGAACTGGATTACATAGTTCGTGAAACGTATAATTGGTTTTCACATAGTTCACTGCGTAAAAGCAAATAGGTACTATGACATTTATAAACTAATAAATGATGATAAAAAACCACTAAACCTGATAGCACTGTGCAACACCCGTTGGCTATGTCATTATGAGGCTTTAAAGCGCGTTTACGATCAATTTTTGGAATTGAAAACTCATTTCGGCATATGTGCGATAAGCGAAAAGTGTTATTTGGCAACGATGTTAAATAATCAGTATCAAGGTCCAAAAACGTACCTCCTCATGTCAGGGGTTCTGCCTATCATAAAAGAAATGAATAAACTAAACACTTTTTTCCAAGCAACATATATAAACTTTTTAAAAGCGCTAAAATAAATTGAGATTGTTGCACGTTTCCTTGCTCATAAAATCTTGTCAAGAGTCCCACCATCAAATACTGACTTTGACGAAGTATTAGATTTAACATCAAACTCAGACAACTTAAAGGCTTGGCAAGATATTGATTTAGGGTCGGAATTTGAAAGAAATGCGAGAGAAAACAAAGTGAATGCAGATCATGTGGATGAAGTTTTGAAGCAAGTCAGAGATTTCATTCTGGCTTTGCTAGGAGAAATGAGGAAAAGATTGTCCGACTGCAATAAACTCTTTGTTTCTATTGGATTTTTTTCACCAAGCATTTGTTTGAGCCAACTGCGGCCCCATTTTAAAAGTCTGCCTATAAGCTTGTTACCTTCAAAACACTTCGAACTTGCCGAGTGCCAGTGGCAAAAATTAATTTCTGTTGATTGGCCAAGTGTATTTTATCCAGAAAATATACCCGAAGATGACGCTGTAATATTTTGGAACAAAGTTTATAAAACGACAAACGCCTTAGGAGAACCCGAGTATCAGGAGCTTGGGGAATTTGCCTTAAGTGCCCTTTCTCTGCCAGCAAGCAACGCAGTGGTCGAACGAGCATTTTCTTACATGAATGCCATCAAAACAAAAAGTAGGTCGAGAATGCAAATCAAGGCATTAGATGCAATAATGCGAGTACGCATTCATTCTTAAGTCCAAGAAATCTGCTGCAATAAATTTTATCCCTCTGCTGAAATGCTTTCGAATTTCAATTCTAAAATATACGAAAAAAAACCCAAGCGATGAATTAATCGATACTTACATTGAATTTATGCTAGAAGAAGACTGAATATAATTTTCTTAAATTTTTAAGTTTTTTATATTTGTATTTTAATAATATTATTTTTATTGGTTGAAGTTCCTAATTCATATATATGTACATATGTATGTATGATATGTTTTTTTTTTTTTTTTTAATAAATTTCTTGTCTTTAAAATTACAAATTGCTTTTATTTATTTTAATTTACGATTTTTGAGTTTGATGATGTATGGAGTGGAAAATTTTGAAATTTGGCGATTTTTTGGCGATTTTTATTTTAAGTTTGGCGATTTCGCTTTTTTAAACCTGACAACCCTGGTTCCATTTATCTATCACGTCAGCCAAAAACTTTTGGATCATTGTCTCAATTAAGATCGAGAGACAGAGTGGCAAAATATGGCTTTATAGTTCATAACGCTTTCATAAAGTGTCTTATGGCCAATTTCCAAAGAAATGCACATGCACATTTAAGTAATAATACTTGTCAATTATTTAGTACCTAATTTTCAAATATTTTTGGCACCTCTGTTGCAGTTTTTGTTTTTTACCTACAAATATCAATTGCAAACCTGAATTATTCATTAGTCTTAAGTCATTTTTGTTCAATAAAGTTCCTCTTATTAAATTAAAACTATCGTGTTCTTCCAATAATATAACAGTAACTTAGAGTCATATTTTGATCAAATAATACAACAGCATTAATGTTTCTCTTTAAATAAATGGGGGTATCAGAATTGTGCATCTAATCTTTGATAATTGAAAAAGAAATTCAAAATGGTGGAATGGTGCTGATTATAGCCTCTGGAAAAATTAGTAAAACCTTGTTTTCTTTAATGTTGAAATAGGAAATCAAGGCCACCGAAGTTATAAAAACAGCTTGTTAAATATGGAAAAAATCCTAACAGATGGACAAAAGATTGGAGACTGTATTTCATCCTCTTTTCCAGTTATAGTAATATATTTTTTTTCAATACACGAAAATGTTCTTTTCTAGGATCAAAACTAATTTATTCCCAAACGGAGTATATCATGAGTCAAATAATTAATATTAATGATGATTCAGCTCATGCTTTTATGACTTGCAATCTACCTCTAAGCCGCACAAAATCCGCTCACAACTCACTCGCTTTAGCTAAGTGATATAATTCTGATCACGTTTCATATCTATCTTTACATAGTTTCGCAACTCAATTGCAATCGCTATGCACTATAGAATCGAATTAAATCCTTAAATGCCACTGAGTAACACAAATAGAATCAGGTACACAATCTTCATCCGCAGTAGTGATAGTGAGGTGGAAATATCCATATCTCATCATCCGGTACGTATATTTAGTATACTGTATATCTAACCCATTGGATACCAAACCGCCCTCACAATCAGAAACACTATGCCACACAACCAGCAAACACTGGTAAAGGAAAATGTCAGAAGTTCATGGGGTCACTATATTAATTGCCAGGTAATGACGTTATCAAGAGAAGAGGGAAACATATAGATACAGATAGATATAAAGATACACCGTGTATACACAGGGAAATAGAAAGAAATGAAACGAGGATATAATTTTATATGTTCATATATATAAAAAGAAAGAAGCAAAACGGAAAAACACACCACACAATAGGGGACACTTACCCATACCCTTCGTTTGCAGCATCTCCAGGAGCTTTTTAATGCTCTCGTCACGCGCTATTAGTGTCTGCTTTTGCGTTTCCACACGGCACTCCAGATCCTTGATTGTCTCACGTAGGATACTGATTTCACGCTGCAAATGTTCATTCTCTCCATAAATTGCTTCCATTTGTTGCTGCATCTCGATATTCGGCTGCCGCATCCTCATTCGTAGTTCTTCCTCCAACTGACGCACCAACATTGCTTGTTTCTTTAGGAAAATATTGTTAAAAAATATTTTTAAGAATTTTGATGAATTCTATTAGAAAATAGAGATACGAATAATATACATATATACATAGATACACCCAGTGCCGGATTAAGCAAGCGCGGGGCCCGTAGCAAATTCTTTCAAAGAGCCCTCGATCTACTACCTATGGGGTCTTAAGTATAAAGTGGTAAAAAAACAATTCAATACTCAATACTCAATACGTTTATTTGCTATCTATAGGTTACAATTTTGTGGGTAATTAATAGTGTAGTAAATTACTATAGGCGCTGTTGGGCTCTGACAAGTTCAAAAAGCCTGAGATGAAATTTCCTGGCAATTTAGAATAATTTTGATAGGAAACTAACAATTGAAAACTGATGATACTACACACATTATTTTTTTCAATACATATTTCAGAGTTTAAGTTTAATACAAAGTATATTATATTTTTAGGAATAGCTAATGTTATATTTTATCAATGGTATACTTTAAATAATGCTTATATTTTATATTTATTTATCTGTTCCCTTATTATTTTTTAAACTTTTACAAAGTAGCTTTTCTAGATTTCATGTGGGCAAATTTAGAAATAATACTACCAATTCGTATCAATTTTTTTGAGCAAATCATATTCTATATTCATCAAAGCGAGATAATTCAGACGTTCTTGACTCATAGTATTCCTTAACTCATTTTTTATGCGCTTTAATGTCGAAAATGAACGTTCGCCACTGCAGTTAGTGATCATGAGAGATAAATAAATGCGCAAAGCAATTTCTAAATTGGGGAAACATGATTCTACTGAATTGTCCATTAGGAATTTATAATATTGAATTTCCAGAGCTTCGTTTTTCGTACTGTCAATCGCACTAGCCACATTCGTTTTCAGCAGATCGGCAAACTGCACTAATTCGTTGTCTAGGCTGTCTTCCAAATCATTTTCATAAGCACTGACTATAATTAATGTTTTTTTTAAAATCTCGTCTGCTGTAATAGATTTTAACTGTCGAAATATTCCAAAAACACTAGTTAGTTTTTGATATGCTTTCATGCGTTTGTCTAAAGCAGATAGTGTGTTATCAATAATGACAACAAACACCTCAATTTCAAACTTTTTACCAGGTGTTTATTTCTCAACAAATTCGTCAATTGTACTATAACCGCTAAAATCGTCGTACTTTGTGTTCCGCTTGCGTCGTCTTGAAGGCTGTTGCTGATATTCATGACAGCTTGTCAGCTCTTTGGCTTGTGCTTCAATATTTGAAAATGTAGATCGCATTGTTTGGACATATCCATGTAATGATTCATAAAGGCTGTATCCCGTATTAAGGTCTATTTTAGACGATTGCAGCGACGCACTAGTTGCTTGCATGCGTTCTAGGATTCCATTCCACGTAATTGTCATTATTCCCGTTTCCAACTTATTCATCTTTGAAAAAAGTCCGTAAGCTTGATTACGACACTCTGACTTTTGATCTATATTATTGGAAATGGCATCCAAAACTTGCTTGATAGTGGTAAAACCACATAAAAGTGCCTTCGTAGCATCAGCTCTGGCGGACCACCTAGTATCCAACAACCTTTTCAAAATCGGAATTTTCGAAGTAAGAGCTTCCGTAAGAAGACTCCAACGATGTGTAAAAGCGGAAAAAATAAAATGCACGACTGGGTCGCACGAACTTGCTCTAATGAGTGACAGTGGTTTATGGGCTTGAGATTTTGATAAAAATAAAATTTTCAAAATTCTTAAATAAATACTTAAACTAATTTGAGCTGAAAAAAAAGTACGCCATTTTATTTCTTGAATAAATTTGAATTGATGAGAATAAATTTAGAAAAATCTGTGGAGCGGTTTTTGAGAAAAAAAGTTTTTTTTGAAAAACTTTTTGAAACAAATTTTCAAAAAAAATTCAAAAACGCCAGTTTATAGGTATTTAGCAAATACATTTATTTAAAATTAAAAAAAAAAAATTTAATAAGCAGTTTTCAAAATATTAATTTTTTAAATTTTTTTTTTAAAAATGCTTTTAAAAATACAAAAAAAATATTTTTCAAAAATATTGGTATGCAATACAAATTGAGCTGCCTACAGCTATATGTGTGTGAAATTTCGAAAGAATCGGTTGAGTAGTTTTCGAGATAGTCGAAAGCAAAAAAAACGGTCCTATGGAAAGTACCGTTCTTAGCCATTTTTTAAAACTTTTTTTTCAGCCATATGATTGGTCGTACCTAAAAAGCAACACTGATTTTTTTAATTAAAAATCGTTAGAGCTGTTTTTGAGAAAAATAAGCTTTAACGTAACGGTTGTATGGCAGGTACCGTTATTTTTTGAGCTAAAAAAAAAATTTCAATTTCCTTTCTGTACAATACCTAAAAAAGTCTATATACCAAGTTTGAAGCAATTCGGCCCACCCGTTTGGGTTTAGGTCTACATACAGACAGACAGACAGACAGACAGACATACAGACGGACAGAATTTTTAGACCATCTTTTTTCGTCTTCGCTATCATCGTAATGTCATGTTTGATTGTTATCTAAAAACTTTTTTTTTCGACGAATGCATAACTTGCCTTATAGTACCTATAATCGCAAGTAAAAATTATAGAGACTCTCGCGTCTAGAATTTCAACTTCTTTGGTTCTGGAAATAGTTTATTGAATGCATTGCTCTTTATGAATTTGGTAATGATCTTACTATATCAGGATTACGAAATGGTTATGGAAAATTCAATTTGAGGAAATCTCTCTTTTAAGATTAATATTAATAAGTTATATTTTATAATTAATATTTTAAACCAATTTATTACTTTAGTAATAAAATATTTTTTTTCGGTCATAACTTCTATAACCCAATATACTTATATTCTAGAAAGTAGATTTTTGGTATATGGTTACTAAATTATACTAAAAATAATGTAGTCTGTTAATCTTACAAATAAAGAGATAATTTTAACAATTAAAATCGACCCATTTCAATTCTGCTACACATCCACACTAAGTGTCGGGTAAGAGTGCTTGCATACGTCAGACTTTTTGTAGAGCTGATTATCAGGCCGACTGAAATTTTACACATTTATGCAAGCAACTTGTGCGTTTACCGTATGAAATTCGTTGATTTATTTACGCCAAGGAAATAGTCGGGTACCGAGTGTCTGACGTGGATTGTCTCAATACGAAAAGTTGTAACGTTTCACGTTCTTGTGACATCAAAAAATTCAATATACCACATCTTAATAAGTTTCACTAAAAAAAATTACGCTCAGGCAGAGATGAGTGGATTTAAATATGCGGGGCCCCCTTTCGCGCGGGGCCCGTAGCAATTGCTACTCTTGCTACGTGGTTAATCCGGCACTGGATACACCACAGATAAACAATAATAAAAAATTCGTAGAACCCGAACTTTACACGTTAGCTTTTCTGGATATGTTGTTTTCACCAATGGTGAAACTAAAACTGAACTTCTGGGAATACTCCCTTTGGGTTTTAATTACTTTCGGAAGTAGGACTTCAAGGACAAACGTTCATTTATGGTATGAATAATTCTAGGAATAAAGGTTGGGTATCTGCATTTGATATTACTTGCGATTATAGGTACTATAAGGCAAGTTATGGATTCGTGCAGAAAAAAAGTTTCGAGATAACAATCACACATGACATTACGATGATGGAGAAGTCGAAAAAAGTGGGTCTGGGAATTCCGTCCGTCTGTCTGTCTGTCTGTCTGTCTGTCTGTCTGTCTGTCTGTTCGCGCTTCTAGAGCCTGAACGGATGGGCCGATTTGCTTCAAATTTGGTATCTAGTATTTATTTGGCCGTCCCTCGGAACATATTTTTTATTTTTGCTCTAGGCCCAAAAATAACGGCACCTGCCATACAATCGTGAAGAAAAAAATTGATTTTCTCAAAAACGGCTCTAACGATTTTGATAAAACTTTCAGGATGCTATTTTTGTAAGACAATCTATCTTTTGGTTGGAAAATATTTTTCAAAATTTGTCTTATAACGGTACCTCTCATAGAACCAGTATTTTCAAATCAAATTTTCTCGTAAACTATACATTCGATTTCAATAAAATTTTGGCCACAGGAAGTCATTTATAATTTTATTAATATGGCATTTCAAATTTTTCAAAAACTTTTTTTTTTGATTTTTTATAATTTTTTCAAAAATTTTTTTGGTTTTCGAAATATGTTGGAAACGGGTATATTGATTTTTTTTTAAATTATTTTTTCAAATGTAAACTACAGATTGCCATATATTTGCATACCCAAATAAATTTCAAAATGTTTTTTGGAAAAGTTTTTCAAAAATAACCTTTTTAAAAAAAAACTGGTCGAACGATTTTCAATATTTTTTTTTTCCTAGATTTACGTATAGCTTCGAAATTTTATTGCATACTTTGTTTTTCCGAGAAAACTCTTAAACTAATTTAAAAAATAAAAGAATTTTCGAAATTATTTAAATTTTTTTTTTTAAATCCATATATGCAGCCACTAAGCAATAATTGCTTATCATAAGAGCAAGTTCGTGCGACCCAGTCGTGCATTTTATTTATTTTGCAAGGAAACGATTGACATTCGTTGAGATGCTATAGCTTCATTCACGTTCTCTACTTTCTAATTTTAATTGAAATGTCATTTTACCCTTTCTTACTTGGTTTCTATAAGGTCAACAACAAGTAAACTAAACTAGTTAAACTAATAAACTTTGCAGTTTCATTGAAGACGAAGGGCCTTCTAATAGGCGGAAGAAAATGGAAGATAGTTCAGAACTGAACGAAACTATCTCTTCCGCTGCGCTGTCTTTCTGAGACAATGAATCGTACAAGGCTACTACTTCAATTGTGATCAATTTTGCACTTTGCTGTTTTAATTCGCAGTGAGTTTAAGCCAACGACGAAGTACAATCAACAAGGAAAACCGGATTTGAAAACAACCAAGATGAATACCACTATTTGATACTGTCAGGAAACGGCCGCCGGCGCACTAAGAATAAATAAATTATCTTTCAATAGGGACTTCCGAATTTTGACAGTTGATAGCAGCCATCTTTTTGATTGATGCTACATCTTTCAAATTAGCCGTCATTTATTCGGTCTGTTTTCGCTTAATCACCATAAACCGATATAGCGTCCGACAGCACGTGCAAATGGTAAAAAAGTTTTATCAAAATGGATGTTCTGTTCGGGCAACGTTCAGCACGCTTCGGTCGCCATGGTTATTTCAAGTGAAAGTGATGTAAATGGGCAACCGCGATCGTATGATTTGACCCCATAAGACATTTTCTTGTGGAGTTTTCTTATGTCGCAGGCTTATGTGGATAGGCCACAAGCAACAGCGGGACTCAAAGCCATCAAAATAAATGCCATCGGTCAAATTTATCCTGTTTTATGCGCTAGAGTCATAGAGTCACCAAAAGAAGCCATGGACATTAAAACTATGTTATATTCCAAACATAATGACATCGATAGGCCTTTCAAATGAATACAAAATTTCGACGATATCTCAGACACTTTTTGGTTTATTTAAATTTAAAATTACTACCTACCTAATTAAACCACTTGGACCCTTCAATAAAGCGATGAAGACGGCGAATGTCTGTGTAAGTTAGATCACTATAATCTTTGAAGAGGATTTCTCCTAAATGCAACTTTCGTCTTTGTGAGAGAGCATTGCATTAACAGAAAATGTTAGATGTAGTCTCCTCCTCTTCTTCATCGATGCAACTAGTTCAGAAGTCATTTTAGAATACGATTGGCCTAGTAAAATGTCTGCCTAGAAGACAGTGTAAAATTATAGTCGCTAGACAAGTAGTTAAGTTTGTCCACGTTAAATAGGTTTAGTCTTTGGGATCCTGTTTTAGCATGAGTTTACATGCTGAATGAAATTGGCGTTCTTGTTCAATTCAAAAGGTGAATATTCTGCCATCTCCAAGCGAGATGAGTGACTGTGGCGGACAATTGCTGAGTTTGTGGAAACTGCATCAAGTGATTTAAGGGCTGCTTGGCTGTCTGAGGTGATGCGGATATTCGACGTGGATATCGTGTTTCCTTGAACCAGGGGTGGAATCGGCTAAGGTGATTTGTGATAAGTGATAGTCACAATCAACAAATTTCGTCTGGCTAAGGTGATTGTCACATGTGACAATCACATGTTTGTGACTTTTTCTTGTGACACCTAAATAGCTGTCACCAAATAGCTGTCACAAGAAAAAGTCACAAAAATGTGATTGTCAGACGAAATTTGTTGATTGTGACTATCACTTATCACAAATCACCTTAGCCGATTCCACCCCAGGATAGAACCTTTTTTATCACTAGAATTTCAGCTTGGAACAGGGTTTCTTATGTGCCAATAAATATTTAAGTACAATGGAATAAGGCGAAATTGTCTTCTACCCCGTATTGAAATTACCAATCTGACACTGATCATATCATAACCAATGAGCTGTTAGTCCTGAAGTTATAGTAAAAATATTATTGCATGAGTCCTTTCTGTCTTGAATTCTTCTAATTCAGTGTCAGATAAAGGATCTCCATGATATAGTTTCGAGGTTCCGACCAGGCAATTTTCCATATTGCTTACTGGAGATATAGAACTTAGGCACTTTGGATGTATAAATTTTGCAAGCCTTTCTGTTGTGTGCTTTTTCAAAGTGAGCTTTAGACATAATAGATAGGATCCCCTTCTGGTTTGCGAACAGACCTTTCTCTAGGTTCGGTACTGCAGATATAGATCTATTTCACTTAGGATTGTTCGACCGTACATGAAATACCTTGCTCATTGTTATGAAACAGGCAGTAGACTCTTAAAGCCAATATAATGTCGCTGCTTTCTTTGGAACGATCCCTGTCCTAGACAAAAGGTGAGCTACCTACTCAGTCATGACCAAAGACCATCACAAGATGATTGATATAAAATGCATAGAAAGCAGTGATAAAGACTTGAAAGTCAGCATTAAAGCTGTGTTATTTTTAAAAGGAAGGTTGTTTCTCATTTCAGCGAAGCATAGTGCGTCCATATGTCCGATATCCTTTTCCTAAAACAAGTGACACACAACTTTTTGTCCAACAAAGCAAATATACCATGACCTTAACATACTTGGTGTGTTTTAATTATTTTTAAAGTTCAATTTCCTTAAAAAAATCAACCTAAAATAATCACAGTATTCGAAAAAACGGTGCCCTTTATATCATCTATTGGAATCAATTTATGACAAAATTCCATTATCAATAATATTCACGGTACACCAGGCTTAGAACAATACTGAATTTGGTTATTGAATAATGTTTACTAATTGTTTTCACAAAAATGAAATGAAATACAAATATTATCTCACAGAATTTCTTGAAAAAATGCTAAAAAAAATAAAACCATTATCATCGTTTCCAAGGTAGAAGGTACAAAGGTAGTGATAGAATACACTTTAATATCATATCATACCATCCAGCTGCAGTATGATGCTGTTAAAGTGATTCTTATGCAAAATCTTTTTTTTTTGTTTTGTTCAGTCACTCGTGAAGTCTCAGAATTGTTTTGCATAATTGAGTGGCCGATATGAACTTCTGCACCAAAAGATTCGCACTTTTAAATGAAATCATAATGAGAAGTTGAAAGGAAGCGATGGGAAAATTGATTAATGAAATTTTTTACTGTGAATTCTGTTAAAACAAAAATACAGTAGATAATCGATATAGTGAACAAAATAATAAGACGATTTCTTTATAAGCACATTAATTGAAGTTAAAAATGCTACGTGTTGATAAAAATATGTGTTCACTCACTGTATAGTGATTTTTCTTGTTCACTATCAAGAGTAGAAAATGTGTGTGTATATGTCTAATATACATATAAGTAAATCTATGTCTTCCGAGATTCACTAACCGAAACCTCTACTGTAAAAGTTACTGATAGATATTGAAATTATTAAAGGAGTCTTACCACTGTGAAATAATCTAATCTACAGTGGAATGAGAGGCTAACAATCAGAATATTTTTTCGATAACTTTCAAGTATTATCAAGGAATGGTTGTTTTGAATCCGTAAATTTCGATATTTTCAACGGGCTCGGCATTCGTGATTCATTGGCTGCAATTCTACGTGTTTTGCCTTTGCAATTGACCATCAAGTTACAAAACAAGTAGTTGGAAGTTTAATAAATTATCTAAGGCTTTCCATGTTACGTGCATGGACAACTGCATGTCGCGTGTTCACGTGTCGAAGCGAAATCATCAAACAAAATGAAAAACGCTGTTTGACACAAAGCTTTGGTGTGAATGTTGACTTCATTTCTTTTTCTTTGTCTATCTATAAAAGACTTTAAATTTATTTCATTTCTTTTTGCAATATCACGTTTGATTGTTGCCAGAGCAAAAACAAAGTATAAAAGGTAAAAAAACAACCGTATAACTAAAAAAAAAAACTATTGGAAGCACTTTACTACAAAAAGTTTCATTGTGACTGAAATGTAAGCAAAATATTGTGAACTACGATGCGAAATTTAAAATGGCTTCTTCAGAGTATTAAATTTAAATCTGTTGAAATCAAATAACCAAACAATTGTTTCGTAGAAACCTTGGATAAAAACCATGGTCTACATTCGTGGGAAAATCCTTTAGCTTATACGAATCCTTATGTCAGTAACAAAAAGGGGATCTATGATCGAAAAACCAACTATTCTAAAACATAATAGCCACGCTAAACTGGGTTCGCTCAATTTTTAAATCGTGTCTATTCGCATGCATCAGTTTTGCCAGAGTAACACTTTCAGTTACCGTTTAGTGAAATAGAGGATTTATACTTATTCACAATCAGTATATACCACTTATCGCATAGCATCACTATTTTAAACACTGACAAGACTGCTGACACTCTTGTTCGTGGGAATAGATAAACTCAAAAAAAGTCGAAGTTATATAAATTGGACCTCAAGGCTAATCGGACAAAAAAAAAAAAAATGTCGACGGTGCAATTTCTCTAAGGAGATGTATGGAGGGTGTAGAGATTTACCTCCGATTTATGAAATAAAAGCCTTTAAGCTTGGTTTTAATTTATAAAATTATATAAAAAAACCAAAAAAAAAAATTTTGACAGAAAACTCAAATTTTCCGTGTCACACATAATCGAAATCTGACTTAACATCAAGAAGCAAAATTCTTTTTTAGAACCATCCGAATTGGTCATCTGAATGCTTATTTATATCCAATGGAATGTTTAACGAAGAGTACAGTAGTATTAGAAATTATGTGTTTGGTTCGGCCCACAAGCTGAACTGTCAATTTGTTTTTAAATGACATTTATGTCAGAGAATTTGTATTTCTGAAGCTGTTTTTTTCTTTGCCAATTTTTGGCCTCACATTCGTTCACAGAGGACACAAAAGCTATATAAAAGTATGATATTTTTCTGTTGGGACTTTTCTGAATCAATGTTGCCACAAATTAAGACTTCAACATTCCTAGTAAAAACGGAATTCCACAAACGTATCATAAGAGCTGATATTAAAAGTGACATTTGGTGAACTGTCAAAAACATAACCACCCAATAGTTTTTTTCTTCAGTATTTTTATTTTTTGAAAGAATATAAAGTGAAAAAGATGCGAATTTCAACTTGAACCAATCCAAAAATATATTTGCAAGTGATGTTAGTTCGAGAACGTCCTTGAAACCTTATGACCATATTCATTGACGCCACAATTTTTACTTGCGATTATTTTTTTCCCTGCCACAAAATACACATCCAAATCTGCCGAAAAATTCATTATGATCCAGTTCCTGATAAAAATGAGAAAATCTATTGACCACTTTTAAGGAACTATCATTTAAATTTTTCTAAGGTTTCGTGTGGTGTATCTATTTCTATATTAAAAATAATTTTTTCCTCAAAAAGAAGCGCTTTAAAAAATCAACTTACCTGATTTTCACTGCTTAGAAGCTTCAGTTGATCATTTATGAGACTATACTTGGCGCTTTCCTCCTTCCGCAGAGCCCGTTCCTTTTTCAACTCCGGCGACCAGAACGTCTTTATGCTATGCATGGAACTGCCCAACTTTTGATTCGTAAGTTCTAATTCGCGTTTAAGTTGGCCCAGTTCCCGCTGCAGGTCAGTGTTCTGATGCTGAAGGTCCCCCAGGTATGCCCGATCGGATGACGGGATACCTATAAAATCAAATCGTAATTTCAAAATAAAAATTCAAAGGCATTCCTGGAGGTTGTGTGTTTGCATTATCTAACCTATAGGATTCGGACTCTGTCTGGCTGAACGACCGTAGAGCTCATCCTCTAGGTATAGCCCTCGTTCGAGAGATCTATCTCGCGATCGATCTCTCGGCTCCCGTATGGGGATGAACTCACGGTCGTGTGGATCCACCATTCCCCCTCTATCCAGTGATTGATATCGGGTTCCTGTTTTTTTTTTTTTTTTTTTTTTTTTTTAATTAAAAATATGAAGTCAAAAAAAGGATAAGAGATTATTATTTGTATACAGTTATCGAGATAAAAAAAAAACAAGATGGTTACTAATAAATTTAAAAGGGTTCTTAAGGATCTACATATTTATTAAGTATATTTATTTGACGACAACTTTACTTGGATAATCCATGGCGTGTGACATCGGTGGTCTGCTGGCACTCCTACTCCGGTGATGTCCGCCCCCGGCCGGGCTTGTTGGCTCATCCATGTCTCTGTAGTATGGACTGCCCATTGCTAGAATAGAATTATGATGATGATAAAAGGATGAGGATGACAAGGGAGAACAGTGCGCAAGGAATGGGATGTCTGCTAGTAGTAATGTGTAAAGCGTTTAATTTTTTTATGTATCAATTTTTTTTCTTCTCGCATTTTTTGTTGGTTGTTGTTGTTTTTTTTGAAATCCTTTTTTTGTATGAGAAAAACAAAATAAAAATAAAATGAACATCATAACGAAACAAAAAGCGGCGAACAAGAGTTTTTTAGTGTTTGTTTTTATGTTTTTTTTTTTCGAGTGGGCGGATGAGTGTTTTTGAGTATATTTATGTTCCCTAGTTCTAGTTTTTGTTTCTATCTTTTTTTGCTTGATTTTATGTTTGAGGGATACAGCAGCATCAGAGATTATCCTTGATATCAAAATATATGCTCAGATTTGGTTACACGAGAAGAGAGAAAAAATAATAATAAAAAAAAAAAAATGGAATACGGAACACGGAATAAGAAGGAGGACATTTAAATGCCCTGTGGGCTAATATATAGAGCTAAGGACAAAATCTCTGTTCTGTGAATACATTTGTATCTCATGCATGATGCGGCCTTGCCTGTGGGGGTGGTGATGGTGGTGGCATATAAACTTGATGAGATTTAATGAGGATTAATGATACCTACTGAATTTTTTTTTCTTTTCATTTTCTGCTTTATATGTAAAATAGTAGGTACCAATTTAAGAGAAATGCATAGAAAAGATTTGCATTTGAAGTTGCAAGATTGCATAATTTTGAAGAAAAAAAAAGGATTTTTAATTAATGTGTTATTTTAAATGTCGAAGGGATATAATGTGTGCTGATGCTTTGAGATTGCATTGTTCTTTGGTGTCCTTGAATTTAAGAAGGATAATCCTAGTTTCTATTTTGAAACCCAATTTTTTAATTTCAGTTTCGAGAACCAGATATCAAAGGAAAAAAGGAAACATTCATTTGGTATAATGCATTCGAAATATGCAAACAAGTTACATAATTTTATAGACCTGGTTTGGAACAACTGAAAAATGTCTTCGACATTATAGTGACTCGCTTAGTTTTTACCGTCGCTCTCAGAAGTTAAAATTTCTAATAAATCTGTGTTCCCAAAACTTGAAGAACATTTTAATAAGTGTTAAAAATCGGTATTTAGAAATAGGTGAAGTGCTTTTTTGCGTATTGGTTAGTGTGTCTACTAGGAGCTTCTCCCCCAAATGTTAAGTTTTTCTGGGGTGCTGCCTCTAAGTTAACAAAAACTTCCGAAAGTAAAACTCTGGTAAGCGTCTGAATCTTGCGATAAATTAAAGACCAATTCAATTCCTTCACAGTATCAAATACAACACAGAAATGGCTGAGAGTGAGAGTGTAAGCCTTCCAAAAACTTTTCTTGACACAGTGTTTATTTATCAACTTTTGAATATCACAAAAAGCACACTTACAGAAAAAACACGGTGAGAATTAAAATCACGGTGATCAAGAGCGAAGATGAAAAACGATATAACAAATAGACGGGGAAAACAAAGACATCTTTTACTGTGCTATTTTCTTCGAATGGAACCTGGATAGAGCGTATTCTGTCCAAATAAAGCAAAGACCATGTCTTGAAGTTTAATTGTTTCGGTCAGTGAACAAATAAAAACTTTTGAACATAAGGTCCATCATCGTTCGCAATTGGTTAATTTGGATTGTTCACCAAATGGCTAAATCAAAACCAAACTGCATATAAATCCGAAACTCAACTGTGTTGTGAGATCAGTAAAATCATATATTTAAGCTACAACAAAGGACAAAGCACTCCACAAACTTCTGAGAATTGTTCGCGAAACATAATTTTAAAATATCACAATAACATATTTTATTTTTCGTCAACTTTTCGATAAGTTTTGCTAACAGATTCAAGCTGCACTCTCTTTTGCATTTTATAGCTGACTTTTAATTATAATGCACAGAATGTAAGGTATGCTCTTGCTTACTTTGCGTTTGACGTGAAATTCAACAAATTTATTTTCTCCGATTTTTAATATATTCTTATTAAAATAGTTTGAATTCCAAATTACTATTTAAAATAGTTTTCACTCAAGAAAAAAATATAATTGTAACGTCACAATAGACAAAAATGGCGTTAAGTATTTATTAGTTGACGATATCCGGTATTTTTGCGTATTGTGACTGTTAATGCGCAAATGTGTTTTTAGTTTTGAACGATACTTTCGTCCATTATGGAAAACTTGTTCATGACAGAACGAAATATAATGTATGGTTTCGTTCTGACAGTTGCTTACGTTTGCTTTGCCTCATTATAGGTAGCACTTAAGGCCCAAACACAATAACTCTAATACGTTAAGTTTAATTCAATTTCACAAAAAGAAAGAGAGTTCGTGGCGCAGATGGAAAAATGACTCTTGTGAATTTTTACAAACATAATATGCAGTTGAGACATTTTGTTGTAGGTACTTTTTAGATATATTCTAAGTTGAACAACGATTGTGTGTGAGCAGGGATTGCTACGAAAAATGCGTTGGAATGCTTTATTCTGTAAACTAAAAAGCTCACATTAATGTTTCGTTTGAGAATTTGAAGTGTGCAAATACACATTGCCATGCTATTAGAACAACATTTTAAAATGTCATATTTTAATGACAGAAAGTTATGATCGCAAAGTGCATTATGGCTAAGCAACACCATTAGACAAACATTTCGTTGAATTTTGACAAAAGTATATGATTGCTATTGCCTTAAACGTTTGACAAATAAAATATGGGTGCATTACACTTTCGTTGTATTTGCTTCCGTTTCTTTTAGTGTGATCACAGCTTAAACCTTTGAAATCGGGAATAAATCGATAAAATGGATACAGAAGACCTGACAATTAAGATAGATGACTGAGGATCCAGCTTAAGTTATAAAGACTTTGCAAAATGAAGGCATATAATTATCTTCAACATCTGTTTGGGAAATTTTCATTTAAGCTTGGATTATACGTAATGGAAAAATTACGTAACTTTGCACTTTTGACAGCCAGCTTTTTTGTGTCAAAAGGACGTTAGAATGCTAATGGCGTTGTTTTTGGGTGGTGTTCTCTGCTACAAGAGAATTCGGTGCTAATAGATGATTGTGACGGAAATTACTGCTCCAAGATTTTATTATAGTCTCTATAACAAAGATAAGACATTCATAATTATATGGTTCTTACATGTCATCTAATACTATTTTCAGAAACCGAATTCAAAATTTGTAAAAGTTATTGTTGAAAAAGTTGAATTGATAATGGAAAAATTACACAGGTCAAAAGTTCAATCAATCTTTTCGACTACATAATGATAGTAATAACTTAAACAGAACTGTTCCTAAGTGTATTATCAAATATATTTTACCTGTATCAAAAATAACCTCCCCTCAAAAAACCAGAACTCAGGAAATACTTTACGAAAAGGATTCCGTTGGTGTATTATAAACCAGCTGCTAAGCAATGTTCACTGATATCATGACTCTTCAAAAAGACCATACAAAACAAAAATAAAAAAAAAATAAACCATTTTATATTAAATTGAAAAAGTTATTATAGCCTTGGACATTCGGGGCAATATATCATAGCAACTGCTTTATTATTAGTTCGTCATATTTTCATTGTTGGTTTTGAAAAAAAGTATAAAAACCCTCTCACACATAAAGTTTGTTTTTCTGAATAGAAATTTGAAAAGAAAAATGTGTCTTCGTTCACATTCGTGACCTATCAATGTCAAAACTCCTTTCAATCAAAAGAATATAATTTTGTCTCATCCCCAATATTGATTTACAAAGAATTCCAATGTACAATAATGTAGGTACATGTGAAGACATGGAACCTGAACATATTCCCAAGAGACAGAGTAACATCAAACATAAAGGCAAGACAAAAAAAAAAAAAAAACTAACACAAAACACTTTGCTGACAAAATTTTAATAAAAAAAGGAAATACCCCATCATCAGCCCCAATCCCAACCCCCGTTAAGAAACAAAAGAAGAAAAGTGCAAACCAATGTAACGGGGAAACCTTAAGCTATATCAATTCCGGAAAAGAAGAAAATGGATAACCGGTCAAGGTTGAGTTTTCTTCTTCTTCTTGAGTGATGAATCTTCTTCTTTTGCAATTTCGATTGAAAGCATTTGTTCGTCCTTTTTTTTTGTTATGCGAATAAAAAATAAGGAAATAAGTAAAAAAAAATAAAGGAAGTGAATTGGTTGCGCATTTCTTGAAGTAAAATAATTTGAATGTCATCCCAACGATACCCCACCGACCGACATACAGCCGCCATCACCGTGCCACCCTGTATAGTTTGGGTAAATGCCTTCCTTAATGCATTTAGAAATTACATTTTTCTGTTATGTCTCTTGACGTCGCCGCACCTTTTCGTCGCTTGTTGGCAGCATATAAGTAAAATATGTACAGGAAGGCGTATTAACAATGAGGTGACCTTAATTGCATTGTTAACATTTCTTCTTATTCTTTTTAATTTTTTTTTTCAAACTATTTATCGTTGAATTAATGCCTCTGCACGCAATTTGAATTAGTTTTCAAATTGAATTTTAATTGTAGGCTTTAGAAGTGGTTTTTTTTTTCAAAATACAATGGGATTGTTGAAGCTTGAATGCATAGGTAGCATGTTATACAAAAGTCCGGAAAATTACTTGAAAAGAGGTCAAATGAGGCTATAGGTCTGGGACCAGGTCTGGGGGTTTTTTTATTTACTTTAGAATTTCTTTTAAACGAAGAGCACATTGCCAGGAATGACCTTTAATGCACAATTTGGTCATGTTTTCCGCATCATTAGAACTGGGTTGGAACTTTTCGTGTAATTTTTCAAAATGGTCTCACACCAACCAACCAGCACTTAGGGATCCGGATTGAGCATGCAACTAGGATAATGATGCCTGCTGGCGTTGAAGTGAACTACTCCATTTGACAATTAAGACGAACAATGCTTTTAATCTTTTTGTGGGATATTTGTTTGAGGTGAAGGTGAGCTTACCATTTCGAAGGATGTTTAGTCCTTACTCGTAGTATATCCATTTTTCGAGTTAACTTTGAAGTAAGTTACAGTTTAGATAAGGACTTATCACCACTCAATCATTTCGTTTGGGCTTAAAGAAATGTATATGGAAAATCATTTTGGATACTACGGTCAAAAATCAAGGAATTTAAAATGGTGATTGGGAACTGTGTATGTTAGGAAACAGAAATTCAACGTTCAAAATTTGGATTCTATTCCAGTTTTAGATCGCGTTCTTGATGGTTCTCATGAAATCATGTGCCAGACTTATTCATAAGTGAAAGTTGATCCCATTTTGTGACATGAGGTATTTTTGATATAAATGTTTTCTAGCCGACCAAACTTTCTCCAAAAGTTCTCAGAAAACCTGTACCTAGCAACTTACATAAGGAATAACGGGCTGCAATACTATAATGCCATCAGAAATGCCTTTCCTGAAGTACTGGGTTCCACTAGGCATCCCTTCTCACAAGTGCAGGCGGACCAAAGCATCTAAAAACGAAGTGACAATGCTGAAGGCTAGGACAATATGTACTAAAAGATCGTCTGTCTTACAGTCATAAAGAGAAAATGGAGCATTGACATTTCATAAAAGAGGGGAAACGAACAATAAAGTCTACTGACGAGCGTTACTCCGGAGGCAACATTCGTTATTTCTACCAAAGAATGAAACGGCTTCATAGTTGTCATCGAGCCATAATCATTTTGTACAAATTCCTTTATTTAAAATAACCTAATGGATGTTCGAGCTGGCAACGCCGTGAGTATTTGACTTTCTTCTGTCAATGAGTTGGAGAATATTCTATGACAGATAAAAAAGCGCATTTTTTCACTTGCATTTGGTATTTTGGCGCATATTAATAATTGAGTTTTTTAATTTTTTTTTGGAAAAATAGAAGAACCAAATACTCACGACGTTGCCTAGCTTTTATTTTGTAAAATAAAACCCATGTAAGTAAATAATTAGAACCTGAATTCATAGATCTTAAGTTTATATTTTTTTAGAAAATAAAATCATTATCAGCAATTTAATACATATTTGCGGATTTTATTTAAGTTGGCGAAGCAACAATAGTATAATAAAGATACTGAGAATTTGAAAAGTCTTTCTGCAGTTGTCAAAAAACTGCAAGACCCGATCAAGAAGCCATTGGTGTTGCCATAACCAGATATAAATCTTTGCTGAAATGACATGAGTAATCAAAAGAGAACGAAATCAATTATTGAGCTGTCATCAATTATTCGGTTTTGAAAGGCAACACGGCTTCACAAATCTATGATGAGTGGAACGCTTTGTACAAAGATTATGCACAATCATGAAATTTTAGCAACTGATTTCAAACGTAGCCATTCTAGCTTTTGAGACGACTAGCATTCGGAACTTTCAATTGCTGTCACCACTAAATATTACTTCGATCAAGCTGAAAAAATATATTCGAAAAATGAAGTGCGAAAGACGAATAGACCGCAGAAAAAGCTTAAAACACTTTGATCGGCTGGGAAAATGATGGCGATGGGTCATCTTAATAGAGTATCTTTAAAAAGGAAACAATCATAACAGGAGCATAAACTACGGATCATTACCAGGCAGAAATTTCTAAAAAAAAAAAATTAAGTCTGACCAGGGCAAGCGCGTCGTCTTACACGTCGGAAATCCATAAAATATGGTTTGAACTGTTCGACCAGCCCCTTAATTATCAGATCTAGCCCTACCACCTTCCCTAAAGTCTATTTTCCATCAGAAAAAGACGCTGAGCATTATTTGGATGGATTAATAGGAAAATGGGAGAAAAGTGAGGATTTATACTGTATCTTTGAAAGTTCAGAATGTTCTAGAACCCCCTTGAATTACCATCTCCTTATCTATTTGAAAGTCGTCTATCACAGCGTATATAGAGACTAGCTATATGTACTGAGTCTTTTTGAACCTCTTCATACTTGCAGTGCCGTTGAACTGGTGAAATCGCTAAGAGTTCATCGAATTGGATGGTCGAAACAGCACAAAAATACACCGAGCTGTCGAGTGCTCGATACCGCTTTTTTTAGATGCGACGGCGACGCAACAAAGAAAAACGGAACTGAGGCTGATCCATTAAGTAGAAAGTAACCTCACCAAAACTGGTATGCGTGTGTTTGTAGCTTAAATTGTTATGTTGAGATCATTTCTTTCTCTTTATTGTATTCAAAATATAAATGTAGGCACTAATTTCTTAAAACCATTGTATAAGGTATTCTCTTTTTGGCGTTAGATTATTGTTCCAGCTTTGTTTCTAACAGCTTATATTTAATAAACTGTGCAGATTACAGCGGCCCCTGGCAAACAGCATTGGCGACAGAAAGTACTGCCTCATGTTAACATACATTTTAATTGATTATATTGTAACAAGGCATTTCACAAAACAATAACCCTCCAAAAAATATTTGAACCGAACAAATTTGGCAAGCTTGAAAGTTTTCGTCAAAAATCTCAGCTTCAACCTTGACATACTAACATTTTGTTTGCAAACAGACAAAACTGACACACAACAATCTTAACCTCTTCAAACCATAGTTAAAAAAAGAAAGAAAAAACTTTTCGTTTAATATCACTCTTTCCATTAATAATAAACTAGACAATCTAAGTTTGAATTCGTGGGTACGAGTACTCGTTCTCGTAGTATATATGTACCAAAAACCACTCATCTCATCCATATAAAATCACAAAGCAAAATATAAACTCAACCCATTGAAACTGCCAATCATCCTAATTGAAAAGTGCACACAACACAGGCAAATAGGTCATAGAACCTTGTAAAATATTAACGATTGCAGCCGCCATATTATCATTCTAGATCCTACTACTTAACCCTATCCGATATCCATGTCATGATGACAGGTAATTAATCTAAAAAAAAAAAATAATGAAGTGGATAACCATCCTCTAGCATAAGCTTTGGGGAACAAATTCTTGGAAAGAAAATTTAACCTACCTAAAGTTGCTTCTTTTTTTTTTTTTTAACTAAAACTCAACGAGTGGTTATAAGCTGCTGTTTTTTTTTTGTAAGTATTTTAAAGGCCATGTAGACTGATTTGCTAAAAACTTCAATTACCGCTAATTTTGTTTTGTGATTTATGAAGTAGAACAATGCAATCTCTTAGCACACACACACATACCTATACTAAAGAGTATATGTATACCTAAAGTCTGTTGGATTGTGAGCGTTCGTCAGTTTGTTGTATTGTCGTATTGTTGTTGTTATGTTTAGTTCTTTACGTTTTTTTTTTGCTGTTTAAAACCTTCGTGACTGCTTCCCCTTGAGTTTATTTTTTTTTTCTGCGTTGTATTTTTGTCATTCATGAATAAAATATGCAAATGGCGAGTTGTAATTCATATGAGTACCTAATTTTAACTATGAGTTAGTACAACTTAACGCGCTCTTGGCAATTATGCGTAGATACGTATAGTGTACGGTGGGTATGTAAAGGGTGTCCCAAGTCCCAAGCCTCAAGCTTGGTGGTGACTGGAAAATATAATGCTGATTGATTTCCTCTTCACTTGCTATTAAGGTATTAAGCAGACCCAGTGCTGGTTTCGTGTTGAAAAATGTAAATTCAGTTTGATAAAGACAAAGATTTATAAAAGTCGATATTTTTTCTTGAAACAAACAGTTTGTGGTTTATATTTACACCAGTTAAACGCAACGCATCAATGCAAAGCCTATATTAAGTTGATGAACAGGGATTTTCAAAGTGTGAGAGTAGAAGCCTGCCTACTGCTGCCATATGCGTGAGAGAAAGAGAGGCCAGACAGAGTGGCAACGTAACGCGTTACTTAACAAAGCGGTCTAATTTTGATCTCGTTGCTGTTCTAGTACTTTCATGGTCCAGCTTGACAGTCATGCCCCCTGTTGTCTTAAATTTGACTCATAAAAGCTAATATACTATACATTCTGTGATGGCTATGGTCCCTAGCCGCAGTGTTTGCGACAGAAATGACTGCTTTATAAAAAAATAATGCTAGTAACGGGTATAACATCTCTGTTAATTAATATCAGGGAACACACTTCAACAGATTTTATCGAAAGATGGAAATTCAGCCATTTTTTTTTGGAAAGCCTGCAAGAATTTTTGCCAATTCTTTCTTCTATAACAATAATCAAGGCGGTATAATACTCATCAATGTCAAATTTTTGACAAAATTTATGGTAAAACACAGTAAATTATGAATTTATTCAATGGTGTTGATTAAGATGGAGATAAATTCGGAAGCGTATATCTTAATAAGAATAATGAATTGAAAAAAATGTCATGCTAAGATTCTCTTGAATAAGCTAGGAAGAAAAAACACGCTGGCTAAAGATATAAAGAATTAGAAAAGATTTAAGTTCCAAAAACCAAATGTTTATAAATTTTCTTAAAGCTTCGATAAATTTGAAAAAGCATATTTTATGAATAAGTATGCCACAATAACTTGACATATATGATATGTTTGTACACCCAAAAGCAAGATTAGTTTTTCATTGAAGTATTAAACTAGATTGTTTTGCTAATATCCACGAGTGGCACTTGCATCGAAGAAACCGGACAGCTTTGCGTTTTAGGTGTGAGTAATGAAAACCATCCTCGTGGGAAAAAACTTATATTTTACGTTTCTAAAAACTGCCCATGTTTTCTAGTTCGATGCAACGAACATTTATACCCCATCTGATCGGGGTACAATCTAAAAGGCAAGTGTTTCTCAAAGTTTGAGCGTAGTTCCCATTTCTAGGCAGGTGCTCCTATTATGAACTTGCGTCTACGGGAAAGAATTCAGAAAAGAGCCTTTTAATAAAAACCATAACTGAAATATTTGAATCCCTGAAACATTGAAATACCATCAAATTTTTCTTGTCTCTCATAATTTTATCGTTACTTCTATAAGCAATCCTCCAGCTGAATTACAGTTGCATTGCTGCCCTTTAAGAATTTCCCTATGATACTCGCCCGAAATGCTTATGAATTTACTCTCGTTCCCAATTTCGGACGTACTGTTAGGTATAAAAACTTCTTCTTTAGCCGCACGACCTGAATGTGGAATGCTTTCCCTTTTCTTCTACGTATAGTACAAACACATTTAGATTTTTTCTAATGAATGAATGATGTTTGTACTTTTTTTTTTTTGAATGTACGAAAGAACAATTTATTAAACTATAAAATTTGTATTTTGGTCATAACAAAGGATTTATTTTGTGAGCGAAAACATTAAAATTTCGAGTGCTCATATTAAAGGATAGTCCTTTTAAAGAAAATTGGTAGACATCTTCAACCAGTACACCACCTCATAAGACTTGGATGCTTTTATAATGTCCAAACTTTTTGTGTAGTCTATTATATTCTTTTTCATTACGAGTCCCTTCTAGAAAGGCCCAAGTAGACAAGAAAAAAAAACCAATTAACAAGGATTTCATGCGAATTGTATGAATAGCCTAAGTCCTTTTTATTTTCAAATAAAACAACACAGGAAACGTCAGCTTTGTTATCTGCGCAGACTTTTGTTCGCGTTGTAAAAGTTTACGTCCAATGACAATAATACAAAACTAAGAACAATAGAAAGCGTATCCGTTGGATTGTTACAGTGAAGTTAAGAATTTACGATTCCAGAAAAAAAGGAGAAAGTAGAAAATGCCATGGATCATATAGGGTAGGAATGTCCGGTAAGCATCATTTTCTCCACCATGGCACGTTCAAAGAATTATCAAGGTTAGTCAATAATTGGAATGTATCCTTTAGCTCTTTCTCATTTCATACAAATGAAAAATTTCCTATTTGTATTTCTTACCTTTCATTATAGTTCTTAGAGATGTGAAACAGTTATGTGAAAAGAAATATTTCATAAAAAAAAGATGCATATTTATTAGCCTCAAAATTAAGAATTTAACTTCACTTTATAAATTGGTTGTCTTATTTTGTGGGCTGATCAGAATTATTAAACAATTATTGCAGTAGTACATTTTTGATAACCAGATTTTGTTTCTTTTGTTCTTTTCTGCGAAAAAACGTTCAACCAACATCATATAACAAAAAATGTCGACTTTAAATGGCCACCGCTTTCACTTTGTATGTTGTGACATTGTGAGATGACATAAGGGAAATTTCAAACCACGGACTATGAAAGAGCGAAACTGATGTCTCCACCGAGCACGAAATCGAGATTAACACAAATCCAGTCTTAATCTTGTCAGTAAACATTCTAATGCTTAATTCTCAATATTTCAAATTAATCCCCTCTGAATCTAAGTGAGCACATGCTTTTTACAAATCAAACAAAGGTCCATTTAATTTGGGAAGTTACTTGTTCCAAACGTCAATGTCAACAAAATCAGAGGTGATAGTGACGTAGCGTGGTATGGAAAGTCACCATACCTTACATTTAAGTGTTTCTATTTTGGCACGAGCTGTCAAATGTAATCTATTTATTAATCTTCAGAGACTTAATTTATTTATTTCTAATAAAATCTGAATTACGTTTTTATGGAACCACACTTTTAAAAATTTAAACAAAAATCTGGTACATTTCGCCGGTAACACTTCAAAAAGTTATGGAGAGTGCTGTCAATAGATCGAATCCTTATTAAATGACGTTTTCTGTCAAATTAAAAACGAAATTATCTTAGAACCCTTTCGTTGAGTTTTTGTAAAAGGTGGTGTATTGGAATCGCTGCAGCAATTTCGAGAAAATTTATTATAACTAAAATCGATATAACTGAACCTAAGTGAAAACGAGAATTACTCCCCTAGAAAACAACAACGAAAATAGTCGGTGAACGGACAGACGGATTTACGGACATACGCACAGGTAGAAGTTGTAGAAGTTATATCTGTTTGTTACCCTTTATGCAGAGCACGGGTTACGGGATATTTTATCCAAATTTGAATTGTTATGACAGCCAAGTGAACGTAGTCCGTGAATTCATAGAGAGTGAATGCATACAGCGAAATAAGGTGTGTCCCATGGGCTAACCATTGAACAGCAATTCAAAAAACGTACCTATCACACTAAATTGAATTTTTAATTTATTACTTAGATTTTTGAAGAGGATTGAAAATGATGATGGTTGAGAACTCAAGTTGGGATGAAATAAAATTTAAAAAAAAAACTTCTGACTTCATTTAAAAGTAGGGCAGCTGTGTTTTAATATTAATTAAGTCGTCTGACGTCGTTTCAGGGAGGGCAACGTTTCGATATTTGAAAGCCAAAGTTTAACGAAAATTTCAAATTTGCTTTGATTGATTTGAATGAAAAACACATGCATTACCAATGGAGTTAGAATATAAAAAGACAGGACATGATGGTTTTTCTTCTACTTATTGAATTTTCAGTATTTGTTCTTATACAAATGACAATCGAACACAAATCAATTTCCTACCATCTGTAATGACATGTGTCCATAGTTAACGACAACCATGACGCAAATTCGTGTCGGAAAGTTTACAAACTGTCGTAAAAGATTGTAAATATTCATTTTTAACATTTCGTTAACGACGCACGGACGAACGTCGGAAACTTTTTCATGATTATGACGTTAACGACGCGACGGTTTTACTACTTTGAATGAATACTTTTATTATATTTTGTCAGATGGTGTCGCACTGTTCTGCTGATTGTGTGTCAGATGTTACAGAAAGTAGTTGGCGCCTAATGTCAAATTTATTTTTCTCCTTGTTTCATTTAATCTGTTAATACTTTTCGGACATTCGAACTTCGAAAAGCTTCGAGAATGAGAATAACTGGCTGCGCACAATGGTGTAGCAGTAGCAGTAGCACGCAGCAATGTCAAAGTAAATGCCAAAAAAAGTAGCTCACAAAGCAGCATACACGAATACAATGTGTAGCACTGAACTCAAACAAAAATCATGTCTGCCATTTTGGTTTGTTGTTGTTTTGCAGCGCAGCAGGTCGTGAAGTTCGAGTCGAGTCGACTTGTACTTCAGCGACTCTCTCTGCTGCATCTGCTACTTCACATTGTAGCCGTGCAATACGATTTACATACATTTAACTTTGACATTGCTGCGTGCTACTGCTACTGCTACACCATTGTGCGCAGCCAGTAATGAACATAAGTGTCATCATTTTTAGAATTTTATCTTTCTATCTCCATAACTAACGTCCGAACATTGGAACATTCAGATTAGAATTCGAAGTCGAGTCTAACAAAATTCGAAAGATCGGAGTTAGTTCGAGGTTTTGGGATACCCCATACCGGGAGCTAAAATTTTTACATATACAAAATTCCCCCTTATCGTTGGGACACCCTCTACATTTTTTTTCTTCACTTAACCGAGACCTTTTTTTAATTCCATATTTATTTTGTGTTAGCTTGTAATGAGTGTGTATGTGTGTAGGTACTTGGCTTAAAATGGCGACGGGGTTGTGCTTTGATTTTAATACCTTTACCATAATTGTAATCCAGCTTGCTGATTTCTTTTTAACTTGCCAAAGGGAAGAAATATTATGTACAAAAATTAATTCTTTGCCAAATGCATTTGGCAAGGAATTAAATTGATTAATTTATTTAGAATCTATTCGCCTAATCTGTTTATTTGTGTATGTTTTAAGTGTATTTGTATTTTGTTTGTTGTTGTTTGAGTGTGTGTGTGTGTGTGTGTGTATGTTAACATGAGCGTAAAGAGGGCAGAAAATGATAAACAAAAGGTAAATAATAATGGCACATGCGCATGCGTGATGTAAGTAAGAAAATTGTATTAGGAATTTACTCGAAACACAAGCCGAATGCAGATTATTTAATAAGTTTTTTTTATTAAAGAATTAATATTTTAAGAATATTTAATTTTTTAAGAGAAACAAATGTCAATGAGGACTCGAGAGCAAATAAGTTTAAAAAAAAAGAAACGAAATCGTTTCTTTAAATTTATTTGCTGAGTCAATATTTTTTCTAGTCGTCCGAGCTAGCTAAGGAGGCCTTTAGCTCAACTTGTCCTTATTTTGTAGAACAAGTCAAGGAAGACAACCCCGTAGCAGATGGGAGGTTTTCTGTAATGCCATTAAACAGAAAAAAGGAGAAGTTTTTTTTTGTCAAAGAAAATTGTATTTACTGTCAATTGAATATTTTATGAGGAACAAATCAGGACAATGGGGTTAGGTTAGACAGGACGTCAGGAGATCAGAAAAAAGTACAGGTATTGCATTTTTGAACTCTTTCCATAGTCGCCACTAACCACTACCGTTCCTAGCCACCATATTGCCACCCACAAAAGTGTATAAAAGTTTTCTTTTTGTTCTCCGTTTTTTTTTTTTTAATGGCAATTACATTGTTAAATATTCATTATATGGGTCGGGGGAGGCAATTCTTTAAGAGTATACATATATATAAAAGGTTTATAAAGTTCGTATTTACCTAAAGGACTTCCACGCGCACCGTAATCCCGTGATGGTGAACGGTCTACTGTTGGTAATTCGGTCAGCCGCCTTGACCGGCCAGGGCTACGAATGCCAGAATTAACAACGGTCACAGAGTTATAGTCGTCACGCGACATAATATGCCGCGGTCTTTCCGCGGTATTGATGTTATTCTGAATTCAAAATTACTTCCAATATTTTGTTCCTGAAAATAGATTACAAAAAAAAATAAAAATATTTATCACAACATAAATAAAAATTGATTGAGAGTTTATTGATATTTTATATGGAGGGAACAGAAAATGGCGTGTTAATGTTACGTATTTTGGTTTAAGGATTTTTTGGAATATTTTTAGACAAACTTTGTGTGTGTTTGTATAAAACTTTTACCTACGGTGGTTTTTTCCTTTTTTATTTAATGTACCTACTTGACATCCAAATAGCTTAGGGAATCTGCCCTTCTTCAGCTTGATTATATTTGGATTTAGCCAAGGTTAGTTTCACAATATATTTCTGAGGCTAAGACTAAGACTAAGTTCAGGTATGCATGACATGCAGTATGGTTATAAAAACAAGGTATGTAAATGTGTGATTTGATTCTATTAAATACATAATATATTGAAAATAAGAAGGAAAATCAAATTTAAATCGCTTGAAGCTAACAAAATATTTATTAGATTAAAACTAACTCAGGCGTTCACGAAAATATCACAAACGTTAGAATCAATTTTAGGGCTGTTTGACAAGTATATTGAGCAAAAAACCTGTGCAAATAAAATGCGTTTATGGCTTATTTCGACAAAACATTGCAGAAACACCTGAAAATCTTAACTCACTTGGTTAAGTGATTTTGGAGATATAATAGCATATTCATAAAAACATAGTAAGTACATAATGTAGTATGTAGGTACATTGATTTGAATATATACATGAAAGTATAACAATTTTTTTTAACAACAACTAAATGGTGTTTTTTTTAGAGGTATATAACTTTAATCTTGCAGCCCTTTATTATTTGAAAGTCATTTTGTCATCTGCCATGAGATTTATCTTGTGTTTGGTTTCCCATTTCATCATGAATAGACTGACGCCTGAACAACGCATGTAAATTGTGCAACATGGCTCTGTTCTTGAAACGCATCGCGCGCACTACATGCATTTTATGGTCGACAATGGCAAAACTCATAATCTGACACGCAGCACAAATGCGTACGGAAGAAGCTATTGCAGCTGTTGGAAGACCCAAATGAGTCCATCCGCCATTATGCACAACAAATGGATCTTTGTGAATCCACTTTATGAAAAATTTTGCGGAAATATCTTGGTTTATTGGCTTTCTAACCGAACAAGCAATTGAGGAATAGACCCCTATACATATATTGAGAAAAACCAGGTAGACACTGTACAGAACACTCATCATCCCGGTCCTGCTATATGGTGCAGAAGCATGGACCCTCTTCCAAATGGATACAAAATCACTTAGAGTCTTCAGAGACGGCAGGCTAGAGATAATTGCGGTGGCCATATCCCAGAATTAATATTCAAATAAAAATGGCAAAGAATTATCTATAATTCTGAAAAAAGCACCCTTTACATGATTTTTAATTTAAATGTTCTTTTTTGTTTTCCATTAAGTGTTTGTATATCCTTCTGGGTAGTACATTTTTCAAATATTGTTCAAAAAATGTAAGGCCATAAGCTTCAATATTCCTTTCTACCTCGCATCCTTTTGTCGAAACAATTTTATTGCTAACAAAACTTGCCAGCCGGAACCATTTTAAAGAATTTCTCATATAATAAGAGTGGAGTATATAAGCCAGACGCCATGCCAGACGCATTATTCTAGAACCAATAAAAATATTTTAATTAACTCTAATTCCTGTGTTTGATAATAAGCAAACCAAAAGCATTTGAATTAAATATTAATTTTTTTTTCTGAAATATAAATGTGATTATGTCGGGTCTTATAATTTATGACACTCTAAAGCTGCATACATTATGTTAATGGCAACTTGCCTCCTCTAAGGCTACAATAGTCGCACAACTACGTTCCAGACAAAAAATACTTATAAGTCATTTGTGCACACAACCGTTGCGATTCAAAAATTTCAATTTATTAAATCATGTTTATTTTTCAAAAACAGTAGGAACCTATTTTAATTTGCCAAGGATAAGAAATGGATGCACAGAAATAATACGAAAAAGTTATTTTATCCTTAAAATAAAGAGATTTTTGTTATTGTTTTAATGGCAACAAAGGAAGAAATACACAAACAATATACAGAAAAAGCCATAGGCATCTGTATCTGGCATAGAAAATGGACTTCGACCGGATTATGCCCACTCCTTTGAAGGATATACTATTCTATGATAAAATTAAGTTCTTTATTGTTTGGTTCGTTAAATTTTATGATACCTATCTAAATGCCAAGCCATACCGTACGACTTTCTGTTTCCTTTTTTTTAGTGAATCATGTTTTTAAAATTATAAATTTGGGACTATAATCTTGACTTGAATATTTAATGATGTGGGTGTCATCTACACTCAGGATACCTTAAAAAAAGGACATTTTCAAAGAGAATTTTTTTTTAAATCTATATCCTTTGTCTCCTGTCAGTAGTGGCAGCTTATTGTGATTGAGTTGCAATGGAATCATGTATGTCATTTGTGTACCTTTTCAGATTAAAATAATTAAGGGATCCAAAACATTCGTTCTTGTAGGTGGTAACTAGATGCATTGAAGGCATTTTGGCTTGGTTCAACTGTGATGACTGGTGACTTCCTAAGTCCATGTACGCACTAGATGCTGACAATTTTTGTCAAGGAACAGTTTGGTTGCTCAATGCTCATGTGTATGTCAAGTGAGCTCACATTCTTATAAATCCATGGTAAATCATTTGAAATTAAAAAGAACAGGACCCAAGTGACTACCCTGTAGAACTCCTGAAACAAAACCTATGATCAAAATAAATACTTTTTTTTTAACTACAAATCGAAACATAATTTCCCGTAAATAGTGGTGAAACTATTTTAAGAGTCCAATACGGACTTAAGGCCGTACTGTCATGCCTTTTCACAACATTGTGTCAAAGTATAACAGTTTTCTTTATCCTATTAATTTTCCTGAAAGAAGAAAAGGTAAATGTTGATTGCGATTTTCCCGCCCTGTTTCAAAGTTAAAGGTGGTTCTTTAACGTGTCAAGGTGAAAACAATGTGTACATTGTTGCATAATCTACAGTTATACCATGGCTATCCTTCAAAGCTGTCAATTTCGCTCGGGTATTTGGCTTTTGAATCACCAGGTCTGTGACATCAGCTATTGCGAATACAGAGTCACATCTGCCAGCAACTTCTCCTTCTTTCCCAAGACTTGCTGCTCAGCATTTGCCTGTAGTTGAAGTTTAAGGATTGACGCTTAAAATACGATGGTTCCCACAATAGCCTTTTAATACTTTCCAAACAAAAACTACTGAAGTGGGGAGAAGAACGTGGCTATTTTCATAGCTTTTCGAAGAAGTTTTACTTTAAGGAACTTGGGAACATTGCTGCCGATACACAAAATCACTTCGTATTCTGCATGCAACTGGGTCAGATTCTTTGAACTGACGTAATATTTTTGTGTAATGTTTTGGAACATTTTCAGACGAAAAGTCATCATCAGCAGAATCTACGTAAGGTTAAAAATATAAAGCATTTGAATTCACAAAACTACTACAACGTGAGAAAGCAAATGGAATTTGATGGCAGAATCGCATGAAAAGTCTCATTTTGTAATTTATGGACGAATGTGCATGGAAGTATCTGTCAAAACAAAACATATTTTTCGCGCTTTTTCATTCAACTGTCAAACTTTCACCCAAAAAATGCGCCAGTAAACAAAAGTTTTCGGAAACTTGATGAAACAGAACATTATGTTATCAATGGGACAAGGTACGAATTTTATGTATTCGCTTAGTTAATAGTTACGTTCAATTCCTTACACACCGTTTCGTTCATTACATCTCTGCCTTTAAGTGTTTAGGCCGAAATATAAGCTAATATAAAAAAGCAAGGAAATGCTTGCTGAAGTACGTTATACTGCCGTGATTGTGTTGATTTGTACGAATCAGTTTCGCAAGTGTCACTCAGAAATGTCACTGAGAAATTCAATGTAATTTTTAAAGTTAGCCCGCTCATGCAACTTCGTTGTTCCACTTTGGAAATTTGCAGTTCCCTGGCAGGCACCGTTGTACATACATATATCAATTTTTTGTACTGAGATAAGACTCCACCAGTATTGACAATGATGTTACTGACAACACTGGTGCATGTTTATAATACTAGTAGAGTACAAAAAGCACAACTGTCAAATTTTCATCTTCGTTGAGCATGTGTCATGTTCACGAAACTGAACGAAACTGAATGAAACTGATCTGGACTCCATTTATTTAATAGAATTTTGTTTATTCCCAAATTTGACAACTCCAGAATTAAAATGTGTATTCAAACCGTCGTCGCGTCGTCAGCGTCGATTCCACTCCGATACTAGTTCGCTGGTTCTTATACATATGTACAACAAATTCCCTATCTGACCTAGAGTGTATACCTAAAGTGGAGCGATATCTTTCCTCAAGGATATCACAAATCACACTTCGAGCATTTTAAAGAAATACTATGCAATATCTTGTTTTGACATTAAGTAGTAAAAAAAACTAGTGCCCAATTAAGTGATGCCAATTTTTTTTTTTTTTTTTTTTTTACAAAATAAGGCAGTTTCAATGCATCTCCGTCTTACAACAGCTTAACTTAAGCTTCAATCGTCCTTGAATATAAACCATCGACAAGAAGTTTTAAATATTAATTCACCTTCCAGCAAATAGGTCAAAAGGAAACACCAATTTCCAAATGAATATACAATCTTAAGCTTACTTTATATACCTGAACTTTCCTATAATTCACATTATCATCGCAAAGAAGTATCTCAATAAAACATGAAGACTAAATTGTACATTTCATCCAAATGAATTCATTGGAAACCATTTTGGTATGCAAAGGACATGCATTACATTTTTTTAGTTACCCAAAGACGCCATCCGAAGTCTTAGAATTGCAATGAAAATGACGACTCCGGCGACTACTATTAAATAGTTTTCTTTTGAATAATGTGTCTTTACGGCTGCAGTGGCGGCGCCAGAATGGTGTCACAAGGATCACAAGATATCAATGCAAAACTACTATACTGCATGTTGTGGGTGTCATTGGGAAAAATATAAGGACATGCAAAAGAGGTTTCCTTAAACGATTTTTCTTGTTCCATAAAACTTTTAGTTTAATGTTTTTGGCAATAAGATACAGTTTGTGTGTGAATTATAAACTACGCTGAGTAAAAATGCGAAAATGTGAAAAAACATCCTTAAAAAGAAATAAACATAAAAATGCTTTACTAAAGCCTTCTGATGATGGTATGGGATGGGGGGGGGGGGGGGGGGGAGGAACTAACCATTTATATTTAACGCTGAAAGCACTTTGATCGTAACATTTATGGTTCAATGATTTTTAAGTAAAAGAAGGCACTCTTCCAAGAATATTTCTTCTCTAAGCTACAACAGGTGTTAGTATAAATTTTTCACATAAATACTAAATGAGGTAGATTTTAAGAAAGAAAACTCACTAAGTGTAGGATGATACTTGAGTTTCAAGAATCCACTCGCTTCCCTGCTTAATCGAATATTTAAATACATCGACTTTTTTTGGCTTGGGTTTGGTGCCTTGTTCTGGGAAAATAATTATTTTTAATTTTCTGAGAAAAATCTTGTATATTCTCATTTCTCAAACACATTAAGACTAGAAACAAATTAATTTTTGCCAACTTCTCAAGAAAATAATTCTTATCTGAGTTGATCTGTGAAATGTCCTTTGCTTTGGTTCATTTAAATTATAATTAGAAAAATAATTGCTAACCTACCTGCTGCCTACGGATTATTCACTAAATGCTTTCAAAGTTCAGGCATAATTTGTTGAATACGTTTTGGAAAGTAGTCCAGAATTTAAATGGACAAAGTTAAAAAGAAGTGTCCACTTGACAATTTTCATTAACAAAGATTTGAATGGAAATTTTGTTGTTACTGAGTTCTCAGATCTTAGAATGGTTTAAAAAAAATTGCGAAACTGTAAACCTTTAGATAAAATTTTAAATCTTCTGAAATTAGAAGACAAACATGGAAATGTTTTAGATGAGCGTACGGGAGAACTGCCCAGACTCTTAGTATGTTTCCTGGTCTGGACATCTGGAATCCGGATTTGGAATATGGGTATAAATGTAATATGCTATTTTCTGTCAATATTTTGAAATGCTTTCTGACACTTTTAGACGAAAAATGATAAATATTGGCAGTTATCCAGAAAAAAAATATTATGCTTAGCCCGATCTTCACCGTCAACGTTATCAAAAAATAATTTGGCGAAAAAACCAATAATAAAATATATTGACAATACTTTCCCGTCGTGTAAACCATTACTGACTCATATTGGCGAATTTGGAAAAGTCATTACCAGCAAATAGGTGAAGTGTAAACTGGATATTAGGTATATTTTGACCTTGCCAAATAACGCCAAATTATTCAAAAAAAAAAAAAAATCAACATGGTGCCATTGCCAATATATTGGCAAAATTTCTGGTTTTTGACAAAAATATTAACTGGCAGCAATAAATTGTAAAAATTGGCAGATACATATTTCTACGAAATACTAAAAGCTTAAATAAATTTTGAAATAAGTACGAAAGTTTATAAGGCTTGTGAGAAAACTGCATGTTTCTGACAGTTGGTAAAAATTATGACAATAAGATAAAATGAAAGTTTATATAAACTTGAAGTGAGACTCTGCTTTTTTTCAATTAAATGATTCAAAGTAGAATGAGAATGAAAAGTCCTGGAAACAAATTTTAATCTCATTTATGACATTTCTGTTTATCGTAGATGAATAAACTTTGGCTCAAAGCGTTTTTTCGAAAAATCTGAACTCGGCCTGACCAAAAAATTTTATATTTTTTATATTTCGGGTGGAGCTGAGCTTATGAGATTTAGAATTTCTACTGACATCGCTTTTGGTAAATTAAATAAGGACTTTTTAAAACAGAGTTCATGTGTTGCGAATTTTGTTCACGGGCATGATTCTTCGTTTATCAGAAGCTGTATAACTTTCATCAAAGAACTCAAGATAACCGAAATGGAGTTACGTTGGGTTTCATCTTCTATCATTGAATTTCTATGATAATTTCAAGAAGAATTGATTTTGGAGGAATATGAAATTTTGCCATCCCACTGCAATAGGAATCAAAACAGATAACGAAACGCAATTCGAATATTCCAACCCAGTAGCCAGGTCAAACGTTAGTTTTATTGTGGGTTTTTGGACAGAGGAAAGAATACTTTAATTAATAATTCCAAGTAACGGAAATGACGAACGAAAAATTAAGATTTGCGAGTGATAAATAAATGACTTACTTAACCCTAACAGTTCTCTAATATCCAAACTGATTGAAATTTTGCAGCGGGTCACGCGTTATGGGTGCCAATATGAGTAGAATAACCTTCGCGGGTCACGCGTTATGGGTGCCAATATGAGTAGAATAACCTTCAATTTAACTGACTTGTGCAATGGTTGCCAATATGCAGGGGTGAAGCGGAGCTGTTATCACTTCCACGTTTAGTGCACCAGTCTAATCCACGCCGCTTTAAAAAGTTTAAATTTGATGAACTGATTTGTAATTTAAGGAATTTTTAAAGATGGTTCTGGTAACCGAACAATCAAGCCAAGACTTCACTTTATTAAAGTTTTCTACTTTCACCATTTGCTTTGGATAAGTGAATCTACTGACTCCGGTTAGCAATTTTATTACTTGCTCTGTAAAATGGTTTTTATTCATTTTTCGTGTGGTTTAAACGATACGCATTAGACCTCGAACTAGTATTTTTTGTCTTGGAGCGGCAACCATGTAAAGTTTCTTTCATTAAGCGCTCCCTAACTTTAAATTTAAATAATATCATCAAAATTTTTTATTCATAAGAAAGGCCTTTCGATGTTTGGAATATAACATAGTTTTAATGCCTTCGACTTCTCTTGGTAGCGCGCATCTGAAGTGTCTTATTTTCCATGACTGACACATCAGGATTAAGCTGACCGATATAATATGTAACATCACCTCCCTTGATATGACAATGGCGACTGTACAATTAATAGGTGAAGAGCGCTGAACGTTGCCCAAGCAAAACACCAATTTTATCATTTGCACGTGCTGTTGAACGCTATATTCATCAATGGCGAATAAATGACAGTCAATTTGACAGATGTAATTTCAACAAGATGGCCGCTATCAATTGTCAAAGTGCGTAAGACTTTATTGGAAGAACTTTAAGAAGTCATTTTCGACAATGCCTTATATATGGCCATAATATAACCTTTAAACTCTTTCCAGAAATTTGAAAATCAAATGTTTAAAATTCTTGTAATAATTTTTCAAATAAGTTTTTTGTTTTGAAAAATGGATCAACATCTTAAAGGAGAGGTTATTTTACGTAAATATACTGCAGTCCATGTAAAGGTGAACCGCGGTAATGGCAACTTTCACCAGCAGGCTTATTCGCCAAAATGTTTGAAGAGTCTAAACCTTAACGACAATCTTGGTATTATGTGAAGAACATCTTAGTTCTGCTTGAGATTTTATCCTTATTATTCGTAAAGAGGAAGTTTGGTACTTCGTTTTTTTTAATAATACCTCTGTTTCCAATTTGAGTAACAATAATAATTTCCGGATCAAGTTTTATTTAAAGTAGATATGTATTTGCAAAAAAAAAAAAAATATATATAAAATGTTCAAGTACCCTTAAATTAAAGGAAGCGCAATGCTTCTGACATATAATTAAAATAAAAAAGATAACAGCCTATAATAGGTTTATTTGTATCTTTCAATCAATAAACATCTCTGAAAATATCTGAATGAGACACACGTGGGCGTCTGTGCTTTTTTGTAGGTTAACAATGATTTAATGTCAAAAATAATAAATGAATCTATATTTAATGAGACAGAAATATATCAAGTGGGTAGGTACCTACCTACACACAATAAAATAATATACCTACTCAACAAGATGGACGAGGGGTGAGTTTTTAGGTCCATACTTGTATCTTCAAGGAAGCTACATGAGAGGTGAAGAAGGTTTAAAGATGGGTAGGTAAGGTATATCCTTGTACTAACTTCACTTCATACAAACATAAAGCTCTTTACTTTTGAAACCATTATTCTATTCTCAGAAACTCTGTATACCAATTTGAAATTTTTTTCAAAACTATCAACTTCGAAAAATGTCCTAATTGGTAGATATGAAAAATCTAACCTCAATCCTAGCTGATAGCAAACAAAAGGATTGCCGACTAAATTGAACCAAAAATTAAAATAATCCCACATGCAATATCCTTTGTATTCCCTTCCAACGAAATATTACAAATATACCTATTGTCCCCCCTCACTCAAAAAAGAGGAAGAAAATAAAAAAAAACAGACAAAAGAGCATATCTATACAACATTTTCTGATTTTCCGATTTTCCGAGAAATGACACTTTGTGTATAGGCTTTCCCCGCCAAAGCCGAAGAAGTGGCCAGGCCATGCCATACCATACATCAAAATCTCTTCTCGAACGTAAATAAATAAACATTTGCATTCCAATACGAATACACGCATACAAAGATACCTTGAACGGACATATTACAGAGATTTAATTTTTTGGATGTTCCGAGGAAGCTTTATGAATGAAAATCCTTTAAAAGTATGCAGCTCTTCAGAACAAGTCATCACATCATAACATGACTTCTAAAATGACAGAGTTCTTCTCTCGCACATCATTCGTTCTCTCACTCTCTCTTTCTCTCTCTCTGTTTCGCTCTCTTAAGTTCTTTGAGAAAATTGTGCCATCATACAACGAAATAGAGACTTAAATTTTTCCTAACGGCTCGCGACGACGGGCGCATGCCTGTCAAAAAATTGTACGGAACCTTTTCGTCCTATCCACAACGTTTTTGTCAGTCGTTGTGTCGTCTGACTGTGACATAAAACTCACGAGTCAAGAGCTTATACAATATATGTAGACCAGAGGACGACGACGACGACGCACGGCCACGGGGGGATAGGGGAGAAAAGTTGAGAGATAGTGATTTATCCCTCGGGAAAGAAGACTTCACTAAAGAGATACATACAGTTACGTTGGAACTCATGTCATACCATTAACGTCATTCTGAGGGCCACTGGAAGTTTTATCAACGAAAAAGCTTCGTACCTCCTCTCTGCGTCTTCGTCATCGTTCTGTCGTCGTTACCAGTTACCACCACCTTTGCTTCCTTGGCGTCATTGTGTGTGATGCGTGCAAGGGTTGCTCCCCTCAGTGGACGCGACGACTATGTGTGGGCGAATGTGGGGTTGGCATTGGGGTAAGCATGGTTCGTTCGGTGTTGGTTGTGCTCTTCGTAAATTTTTATTGTAAGACAACGACGACGCAACTACGAGTATACGAGATACGAGTATATGAATAAAGGCAAGGAGCAGCGGGGGAGAAGAGAAAGAGAAAATCGATAAAATTCCACTGATCTAAAATTAGACGAAAATGCTTTTTTCGACTCAAAGAACACAAAACGTTACGAGGGACTTGGGATATTTTCAGAATATCGTAGTATAACAGCACGTTTGGGGTCAGTTATTGTGGGGGGGGTTAAAATACACACTTACACACAGTGTTGTATAAATTCAAGGGATGGCATCGAAACTTATGAAAGAAAATTAGTTTCCTGGGTGAAATTTTAAGGAAAGAAAAAAGACAGGCGAATGCCCTACTAAGGAAAGAAAATTAAAAAAAAAAAAAAAATACATAAGAACAAGAAGATTTCAAAGATAAGGGTTGTAGACCTCAATTTTATATTTTACCACCACTAAACACACCTCCGTACACTCATTAAAAGCACCCTCGAGTTGTCACTTTGATAAAAAACACTTGAATTTCACACAAATTTCCCGGAACTGTTGTAGATACACATATATGTATGTAAAAAAAAAAAACACGAGCTAACAGTATTCCGGGATAGTACAACAAGGATTACGTTTCAACGGCCAACAACTAAAGGCAGCCCGCCGCTTCGTATATTTCAAATGAGTGAATGCGAGAAAGAAGTATCCAAAGAGAGACAGACACAGCGTTTGTCGTCGTTGTAGTCGTATAGAAAACAAGTTCTCGCGATATTCCAATTTTAGTACATATTTTATAACCTTTTTCTTTTTGATGTGTTGAAGCTAGAAATACTCTGACATACATTTACAATCTCAAAAGAAAAACTATATTCCTCTTGGCTCTTGGGTTCCAAAGCCCCCCTTCCCCCGTTTACCCCTATAAACCGACTCTACCCACTGACAGCCTGCTCGCTCACCCATCATCCATCATCATACCACACACATTTTTGAATGTGTGTATCTCGAATCGATAAAACGGAAGAGGAACGTATAACTTTCAGATACTTTTTTTTTCGCTCAGATTTTTAATTCAAAAATTAATAAAAATGTTTGTATTAATTTCTTAATTTAACACAGTTTTTTTTTTTTTAATTTAAAATTATAGATTTAAATTGAAATTAGAAAAGTAAAAAATTATGTATAATTTAATATTTTTTACACACCTTTTTGGGTGAAAAAAAATATTTGTGAATTTTTTTTCTGATAAATTCCAAAACCCAAGTTTCGTTTTCGAAATTTTGAATTCTATTTTTGGCTTTCAGAATCCGCAGTCATGATTTTTTAGCCTTTTTCTTTTTATTGTGTGTATCTATAGCACTTTTCATTTAATTCACATTCACTTGGTTTTTCTTTTTTTGATTCTTAAAATTTTTCTTTTCTTCCTTTTCTTTTTTCTTTTTCACTCGAAGAGGAGGTAATTTTCCATTTTATTTAATTTTATTTTATTTTATAGAAATTTTCTTATTTTCCCGTTGACGTTGGTTTTCGCATTTTCCTGGCTTTTTTTTTTTTTTTTTGATATATCTGACTTAAATTAAGAGGAACAATCGGTTTGTTGGTTGTGTTTTGCGATTTGATTTTAGCATTTTCTTTTTAAATTTTTTAATAATTTTTTTTGTGTGTAAGGGGATGAAAAAATTTAGGGAAAAAACACAGAATTGGATATTTTTGCCAGACCGTTATAAGCACTTACTCGCCGACTAACTAACTCTAAAGCAAAGAAGATGGTTGATGATGATTCGGTTAGAACCGAAAACCGAAAAACTTTTTGTGGGTAGTGTTAAAAGAAAAAATTGAAAAAAAAACTTTCATAACGGGAAATTTACTCTCTTTTTGGAATAACGGTGGTGCTCTTGACTTGGTTTGACACATAATGGGGTAGTAGACAACTATGGAAGCTTTGAATGTATGCGTTGTTATGGGGCTGTTGTAGAGCTGGAATCAGTGGAATTTGTTGGTTGGATAAGGTTATGCGACCGCGCAATTAGGACACCACTGTGTTGAAGAAGTTGATGAGGTTTTTAGGGCAGGAGGGTGGTGGGGTGGTTTGGTAAAGCTTTGAATTTTAACTGTCTATGTCTACGAATGTGGAGGGTAATTTTGTGGAGGTTTTCTTTTGACGTTTGGCCTGCACATTGAGAATGGTGAATTTTGTTGGCATAGGGTATGTTCATTTTGTTAGTCAGAGTTTTGAAAATGTTCATTTTAGAAAAAGTAAGACTTTCTATAATTTCATTGACTATTATGCATTTTAATGGGAACTAGTAGACTAGACAGCAATTCAGGCTTAAATAAAAATAATTTTTTTTGCAAACGTCATCTAAATTCTATTTAAACTTTATACAGCCAAGTGGATAACAGAAAGGTTTTTTTTAGTGGTTTAAAGCTTTTAGTTAATAGCACTGTTTTAATTGACCGCCATTTCGTCATCCACCATGTGATTTATCTTTAGTTTGCATTGCCGTTTCATTAAGAATCGACTGACGCCTGAACAACGCCCTCGACTTCGGTAAATAGGCTCAAAAATGTTGTTCAGCGATGAAGCTGAACATTTTGTTTATTTTTGTTCATTCACTACTTCAATATGGAAAACGGGATCGTTTGGAGTCTAGATAATACGCAAACTATTGTTGTTACGCGTACCGCACCATTACATACAAAAAAAATCTTACAGTTTGGTGTGCTTTATAAGTAGATGGAATCATTGGTCCTTACTTCCTCAAAAAAGATGCCGGCCTGAGGATTAAAGTCAATGGAGACCGTTTAAGAGATTGATGACTTTTTTTTATTGCAAATGGCCCAAAGCTTGTAACACAATTGATTTGATGAGGGGACAATTTGTTGACCGAAATACGAGTTTAAGATATCTAAGTTTGCCTAAAATATCGTGCAATTTAACACCGCTGCACGAATTTTTTTTTCGGGTAAGTGAAGTTGCTAGTATAAAAAAACACCCTTTGCAAAAGACAACAAATCTGTTCTTGTTAAACTCAGCCTAGCAAGAAGAGTTAAAAGGAGATACCAAACTGACGGTTCCACTTTGGTTTTGGATGTCTGCGAGTCGTAAAGGGTGGAAAATTGATCCTTGAAAGGAATTCCATATTCTAGTCGCAAATCTTTTCAGTTTCTTCCATGCAAGTGCCTCTCACAAATAGTGACAAAGAGGGGACATTCAAAATCTTGAAACATGTGATTCCACAGGACTGATAATTCCCCATTGAACAATCTGATGTCAAAATCGGAATCGAATATACGCTGGCATTGCTGTTCCAAATCTGGAGATCTACCTTGTGAATCCATGTCAAATATGAAAAACTAAAGATATTTTAACCAACAAAACAATTTAGCACATTAAAAGTCTTGGACATAGAGATCATTGATAAAATCAATGAAGAAAGCTAAGAACAGAACGGTGTTTGGGCATACCAGCATTTATTTTGGAAAACCAGACTCAAAACTGTGCAAAGTAACGTGAATGGAATGGTCCAAGAGGTAATTTATAGTTTATCGAAGAAGGAATAGCAAGGGAGCTGGGTACCAAACTCTAAAAAATACGTTTTAAATATCAAGCGCTTTAATCTGTTGTTTCTCCAGAACTATAAGTAAGATTTGTTCCACATCCCCGTGAAGTTCCGAACAATATTTATTTCAGATCAAAAATTATATTCCATATTAACATGAACCGCACATTCCACTACACATAATTCTTATATGATATAAAGATTTTGACATTATGTCACATTTTTGACATCACTTATGATTTTTACATAATTTTTTTTTTATTAAATTTCTAAACCTTAACTATTCCGAGGAAAAATTGGTTAATAATTTGTTATTGGGAATATTTTTCAAAATTATGTTTTTTTACTAATCCGATTTATGTGATTTGATCTGACATTCCATTGTTTTGTTAGTATACAAAAACTGCACTTACTTATACTGGCACTAGAACTTGTGGAACTACTAATGTCATCGCTGATCAATATGACAGTTACTCATTTTTCTAACGGAATTACTATTCAATTGAATATTGAAAGAAAAACCTAAATCTTTCTATTTAAAAATCTTTAAGAAAAATCATTTTGTCAATTGGATCCCTAGTTAACACCTCAAATTAACTGCTGTAACTAGGATTCAACTGAAGATTAAAATAAAACACATGTATCTCAAATTATCTCCCGAAAACTTCGTCAGTTGGAGAATCTGTCTAATCCTCGCAAGAGTCAGTACCTACCACGGAAAAGAACTTAGGTTGAGTTAGGGAACGAACCCAGAAACTTCGGCGAAGCAGTAAGACACACTAATTACTACGCCACGGGGTACTGACTGTTTTTACTAAGAAAAAATTGTATTTTCACTCTTCTTTGTCAAAGAGACTTTTAAGTCTAAGGCACTTCATCGTTACTAATATTTTGTTCAATACCACGTGCAGTTACTTTGTTAAAACCAAACATATTAAACTGAATTCTGTCTGGGATACTTAATATGCATTTTAATTTTGTTCGTATTCATCCCCTTTACACTACACCATATTTGTTGGTTTTATGTTCCTTCTTTATGTTTTTGAGATTCATTTAATTAAAAAAAGGAATTAAATAAAACTAGATTGATATAAATTGGTGATTTTTATAATAACAAGCTTAAAATTCAATATTTCATTGCTACCAACCCATTTGATTTCATTTGATTATTTATCGTTATAGCCATTGAACCTGATTTTATCTTGTTATTTAATATTGAACTTTCAATTTGTCTCAAATTTAAATTCTTATCTTAGCATTTTTAATTAAAGTTACTCTTTTTCTTGGTCGTAAGGAATTAAGTGTTGTTTCTTTCATAATTAGCATTTTTGGTTATTGGCTCAAATTACCTAACATTTGTATGGAACAGGCAATAAAATAACTAGTAAAATGTGTCTTCGGGGCATTCACATACTCATATTTCGTAATCATTTAGATTCCGTTTTTGTTTTTATTCAGATTAAAAAAAAAAAAGATGTCTGGTGGCGGCATATTATGTGGTGAAAGTTCCCATAACAACATTGCAATACTTTAAATTTGGCAGCACTTTTCTCGTTACATTCACAATAATCTGTCAAAAATCAGACCCCATTGATTTGACTTGACAGATGTTTGGGAATCAATTACACAAAGTATTGCCAACTAGAAATAAAAGTAAAGTAAAATTTTAAGACTAATGTTGAATAATAAAAAAAACTTACTTTTAAACAATAAATTTAATTAAATTTAATTTTCTTTATACAGCAGTTAATTAAGTACAAATTATTATTATTATACATTTTACATAATTCTGATTTAGACTATAATACATTTATTATTATGAACTAAAAACAAAATATAAATATCTTCTTCCTTGCACACGCGCACTTAAACAATATAAATTTTACAAAATTAAAATAATTGTAAACAAAAAATAAATACACAATGTCTATTATTATTTACATGTATACTCTTCAAACATTTCATTACAAATGTCACACTGAACTTGACAGCACCACTGGAACTTGCACCGGCACTGAGAAGTTCGATTTATTTGGTGGGTATTATAGCCGCGCCCGCAGCATAATAGATCACAGCTTTGCGTCCCTGTGCTTGTCCGATTACAATTACGGCCCACGGTGCCCAGTGACCCCAAGTCAAGACTTCGTTCGCAGTAATTTGGCGATGCTTGTATATAAACCAGTTCCATTCGTTTCGGATACTGGTGCTTCTTCTGGGTACCTCCTAATCTGTATTTTCTGTCAATATTTAAGACTCATTTAGCGAAATGTTCGAATCAAAAAAGTTAGTCCTTGAACTTACTTGCTTAAAACTAAAGTCAGTCCGCGTTTGCCTTTAACGGCCTGAACCATTTTGGCTTTGTTGTAACGCTTCATAAGCGCATCTCCCACCACCCGAAATGACGGAAGACTCTTCCAGCATGTCTTCATTGCGCATGATCCACTCACTCCATGGCATTTACACTCGGTCTTAAGAAGGTTCTTGACAATCTATCAAACAAAGAAAGGTATAATTAAGTGGCCAAAAGGGTGCAAGAAACAAACCTTCCTGCCCGCCCTGTTATTGTGCAGATTCATCAAACTCCTAGCATCGTTTTCGATTTCCCGAGCATCAAGGAACTTCCGGGTGAATTTTATTCCAAATTCAATATCCGCCGAGCAACCTCCCCATTTCCAGGGTTGCTCTGTAGCTATTCCTTGACTGCTGGCACTCCTCCTACTATCACTGACACTTGGCCTCTGATTCATGTCACATCCACAGAGAGAGATATTACCCCGAGCACACGCCGCTGTCACAGCGTGTGCGGCACCAGCACTAGCTATCGCATAAGTGTATGCAGCTTCTCGAGATCCTGGATAATATAAATAAATGCCAAATCCTTATAAGGAACATATTTTCCAAACAGCTTACCTACAAACATGAGATGACCGAATACGTCTTTCTGCCAAACATCTGTGCAATTCCACCGATGACCTCTGAACTGATGTTGACATTCTTGTGCGCCTTGTTGGTGACCGGCCCCGAGTGCTATAAGTGCGTCTGGAGATTCACTGCACAGTTGTCGCTGAACAGCCGTTAGTCCAGGTATTCGGGAGCAGATAATTGATGAAGTAAAATTTGAGACTAAACTGCAAGAATTGGAAAATTCGTTAAAAATTTAAAATAAAATGGATTTTTATTATTTTTTTAATTAATTGGAAAAGTGAGAGCTGCCATTGTATAACACTTTTTTTCTTTTCTTCTTCCAACTCAACCACCCCTTTGCTTCTTAAAAACAACCCAATATTCAACGCAAAAAATTATTGTTCCTACTTTCGTTTTCCTACATGTGGCAACTCTGTCTTCGGAACAAATGAACGATGGACTAACGACTCACGAAGCACCGGTAGATGGCGATCGAAGAAACACAAACACATACAACAGCCAGGAGCATTGAAAGTGTCAGAGGCCAAGAGTGTTTGCACCGGAAACTAGTCACAAAAGCCATGGTCGGCTCTTCAATGAAATCCTATAGTAGTTCTTTCGATGAATGCCTTGTACGCATCAAACCGAAAAACCGGCAGAAACGTTTCAGGGCATGACGGTTACGCTGTGATGGCGGGCAGAGTATATCGCGTGTATGCCGATAACGGATACAAAGCGACTCCTTTTGTTAGGTGTGGTTCCGCATGCATCACCTGTGATCGATGACACTCTCAACAGACAGAGAGGTGCAGACAAAAAATGCACGATGACGACAGACTCCGTGTTGAATGAGAAGCTCTTATAATAGACGTTTCATTGACAGTTTGTTGTTGTTGTAACTTGCTGGAATACGGCTTCACACAATCTTCCATTGTAAAATAGGTTTTTTATATTAAATTATAAAATTGGAGGCGGAACCGTTTTATTGGCCGGCAACCAACCGACCAGACCCAAAAAAAAAAATCGAAAAATAAAACCCCAATAGTTCACTGATGGGGCTGGAAGGGAAGCTAAATTACAGTAATTATATACGTTTTTATGTCTTATTTATGTCAACAGTTTTTATTGACAGTATTATGGCAAAAGTTTTTTTGTTTTACTATGCATTGCACTACGGCTTGTAGTAAATGTTGGTCCACCTACTGACATCGTCATCTGCAAGCGAAAGCTTCATACAGAGACTCACCTTTATGTCATGGTGATTTGAGGTGTTTCCTTGTTTTTTTTTTTTTATTATAGTCTAATGTGGTGAAAATGACTATGTGCCGTGTTTTAACGGTTATGTGTGAAGATGTCAAGGCTTTATTTCTGTTTAAGTAGCTGATGACGGAAGGTGCTTTAAAGGAACATTACTTAATGTTTGTAATAAGGAGTTGGGGATTTATTATAACTTTCTCCTTGAAGACACCACTAATTTTGAAAAAATGGTTGTCTATTTTCGTAGAAATGAAGACTCTCGTTAGCACTTCCCAATGTACCACCTACTAAAAATGTCTATAGATGGCGTATGGGCAACAGTAGTAAAACTTCCTACAAAATATAGCAATTTGACATTCTCCAATTGCATAGACTGCTAATTTGGCAGCACTTTTTCATTGGCTCAGGAACTATCTGTCAAATCGAATTTTTTGTAATCTATTTGTTCATTGTAAGCAAATAATTTAATTTTTGACATCTTTCTTTGGATTCGTATAGTAAAATATTGCGCAAAACGTACAAAACATAAAAAAACTGGCGCTGCTGGAGAACTGTTTCCATCCACATTGTTGTTGTTTAGGTCCGTCTCTGGTGACCACCATTTTTCTAGGCAATTGACACAACAAAAGTGCAGAATTGAACAAAAAAGAAAATGCAAATGCCGCAGATGTGCATCTTGGCTGTTTACGCGCTGAGCGTAAAATGTATGTATTTGACGCATAGTTCTGTCAAAATTAAAATAATAAAATGACAACAAGGGTATTAAGAGTAACAAAATATTTTAACAAAACCAGCTAATCTCATTCTCATTTTTTGTTTTTGTATTCTTTAATAACTCACAGCTCAGCTAATTACTCTTTCATTAAAGAAATCAAAACAGCAAAATTATTATTTGTCTTGGACTGGACATCGTCTATTCGTACACATGAATGTCACAAATTTTTAAAGCTCACACTACGGTGGGTGAGCATTTTTCGTGGAATAAAAATGAAATTTTAAGTACTTTTTGATGTCTGAACGTCAAATAGTCACCTAAATCAAACATTTTTTAATTTGTAAAATGTCAACCATATAAACTCTCGCGAGATTAGTGAAATTGGTAACATTACTTCGTGTGAACAAACGCCCTTTCTGTCAAAAAGAATGACAGACACTGTTGATATTAGTCATGTAAGTAAAAGTAATTATTTATATGGAATGTTTTCGCTGTATGAAAAAACTGTAAATCTATAAGGGCATAATTATACTAACTAGGGCTTGTACTTATTTAATTTCTAGGCTAAAATGAATGCGATGACATTCAACTTAATAATCTCATCCTAACCTCAAGGGATCTATTACGTTTCCTAGTTTCTTTTGCTAAAGTAGTAATCCATGGCGAAGTGGTTAGTGTGTCCAAGAGTAAATCTTGGAAAAAGTGCATTCTGCAGTTCTGCTAGATTTTTAAATTTGACAGTTGGCTACATTATTTCAGATTGATTGTCATATTGAACCAAAAGATTTAAATTGCACGACTAGGCCGCTATCGTTTTCCGAAGTTTCAATTTTCAAAATTGTTTTTACTTTCTTAAAATGATAGTCATAAACCGCAAAGTGGTCATTTCCGTTGCATTTTCCTTACCAGCATTCGTAATATAATATACTATTAAAATCGTGTTAAATTAAATCCAAAGCCCCAAAACTGCTTATAAAAATAAAATGGATTGCGTAGGTAGGAAGGAACTAATAAAACGTTTTTAAAAGACGCTAAACATATGACGCAGTTATTATAAAGCTACCTGCAGTAAAACCAAATGCTAATAGGTAATTCCTAACAGTTTAATGCTACACTCGAGCTAAGAAATAAAGTTTCATGTACCAAAAGAAAATTCAGTCCTTGTGTGGATGAAAAACGCATAAGTTGCAACCGCAAATGCAGACTTTATTTAGTAGATAAAATGGTGTTTTGTTGGTAATAGAAGGAGAAGAATCAGAAGCTTGCATCGGTGATAAGAAATAGTCGAATTATTTTTAAAATAGGCCCGGTACTGTACCTCTCTACAATCAACATTAATGGGAAGAATAAATTATATAATATTACTTAGAATTAAAAAGGTCCTTTAAGGCTGCAAATGTTTACAAGTAATATGGCGGTTTTTTTTAATTTGAAGAATTTATATATTTTATTGGTATGGCACAACTCGCGTAATGTACGACTCAAGGCGTACATTACGTACGAAAACGCAAGTGAACGAAACTTGCCGAAACTGAACAAAAAGTCATTTCGGGTTGGGTATACAAATCACATGTATTTCTACGTACGTACCATTCTTCAATTATGGTTAGCCCTTAAGGCACCACAGAAGTACTTTACGAATTACGCCCATCAGTCAGGCCTGTCGCTTTACTCATCAGAGGGATCCCCAAAATTATTTCAAAAAATTACCCCAGAATCTTTAGTACATTGTTTGGTTTGAGAAACAATCTAATAAATACAAGTCTATTAAATTACGTTCACCAAAACAAAATTCTTCTTAAAAATTGTCATGTAAAAATAAATCTCTTCATGAACCCTTACTTTTTTTTCCTGTGGAACCGGAAACAAGGCGACATGTGACCTCATTTTGTCGGCCCAACAACACCATAAATGACCTTCAGCAGAGTGACATCACACTTAGCCGCTAAAAAATTGGTTCCGGTTCATATCTTTATTGCTCCAGTTAAGTTTCTTCCATCTCGTTTCATATAGAAAAAAAAAATCAACTTATCTAAGAAGCTCCTGTCATAAGTCCCATTTAAGATATTTATTTAGATACTTTACTCTGTCCATCACACTTGTGTTAATATATTGTTTATGTTTATATTGTTTTATTTGTATAGGCAAGTCTTAAAATGTGAAAGCTTCTATACTCGAAGATGTTAATTATCCCGTATCATCTTCTCGCACTTACTTATTTTATAAAGATTTATGAACTCTCGCATAGCACTTCCTCTAACAGAAAAAAAATCAATAAAAAAGTTCCAAGTTCAACAGAATAACAATAATGTTTACAAAAAAAAAAAAAAAAAAAAAAAATACAGAACAACAGATACAAAAAAAAAAGCCGACACCAGCCCCTAGCCTAAAGTATGTCGCTTGCCTATTAGTAATCTGATGACACAATCACCAAACTCACAGACTACAGTAAACGGATCTTTTGGAGACGAACAGGCTACGAACAGGCTATACACAAAATGGTTTTTCCTCTGATTTAAGTTGGAGATAGATACAAAGATACTCTTACGTATTGAAAACACGCTTCGGCATGAAAATACACGAGTAAAAATTGTCTATTCAACGAAAAACATCCCGATGACTAACCCTCATCATCATCATCGCCGTGTTCGTGGTTCGTCATGGCATGGTCTGGTCGTGGAATCCATCTAGGTTTTGATTTATAGCTCGATTTGCGTGATTTCTGTAAACACAATATTCAACTCACTTAAATTACTAAACTATGTCGGCCAAAAGGGTATAATTTCAGCATGAAAAAAAAAACCAAAATGAAAAGATATTTCCACGACGAGTGGGCAATTATTTATTAAACTCCACTGCAATCACTGCTCATTACCTGACCTCCCCACGGCCAGGCACAACAGCGATGGCGGGCGGAGAGGAACACGGATATGAGGGGCGAGGATTGTTCCCAGAACTTGAGATCATCATCGGTAGATAATTTTAAATTACCCTCAAAAAGTGCAGACTACATACATATAAAGACAGAATACAAAGTCAGTATACGAGTAACGCCCTTAGGCAGACCTGGCCCGCTCCGAAAGCCTAACTAAATTACACCATTCAATTAACCAGTCCTTGGTCATATCGAAATGTTAATCATTCCCAGATCTTTCTCTCTCTCTCTCTGTGCGAGCTGTGAGCTCTGAACTCGATACTCGAGCTATGTGCGCATAACCAAATTGCATGCGCGCAGTAATGCCAAATGGGTTAAGAGGTATGTGGCCAGAAACAACACAATGGACGGAAAATATTCGGACTACCTTGAAGCTATTGACAACGTACTATAAAGAGTGCGCTATACTTATACGGTGATATTATACCCACAGGGGCTACGTTGTGCACTCGCACGAAGCATTTAGGGAGATGAGTTAAGATATCACATGAGCGTGCTGCTGCTGCTGCTGATGCTGTTGAGGTATGGCATGGGTTGGCTCTTGGTTGGCTTGAACACTAGGAAACTGAACAACTGTACCAACAACCGTAATCAGAGCTTCAGGGGAAGCAATTGTTTTCAACTCCTTCATTGAAGTGAGATTTCCTCCTGCGATAGATGAATGGTGCATGATGTTCGCATGCTCATGCTCAACTTTTATTCATAATGACCCTCTATGCAGGGTTGCCATGTTCCCTAGATTTAACAAAATATTTTTTTAATGAAAAACGAAAAGTTTGGAACATAAGAAATATTTTTCAAAAGTATTAGTCAATTTTTAGAACAGTCTGTTACGATTTTCCAATTATACTTTAATAAAATTATTATCATTTTATTTGCATGCTAGTTTATGAATGAAATAAATTGTTGGCACAACAGCTCCAAGCGGGGCCGACCCTGTGATTTACACTCTCTACCATCCCTGTATGTGCGTCGATATTCTGCAGGAATGGAAGGGACCTAAAATTCATACGAATCCGAACGGCTAACAGAGAAGCACTTTCCATGACATGATTTTGGAAGCTGTTTATCAATCGCTTTATCTCGAATTTTTTTTTAAATTGTTAAAACAACTTTAATGTTTGGTTCAAATTGATAGATCGTTTAAATTTATTTCGAAAATTAAACTTTTGGAATATTTTGTTACTTGGCTGCGCACAATGGTGTAGCTGCAATGTCAAAGTTAAATGTTACGTATTGAACGGCTACACTACAATGTGAAGTAGCAGTTGCAGCATTGAGAGCAACTGAAGTACAAGTCGACTTGACTCCAACTGCACGATCGTGCTGCGCTACTAAACAACAACAAACCAAAATGGCAGACATGATTTAAGTTTCAGTTCAGAGCTACACCATATTTTATTCGTATATGCTGCTTAGTGTGCTACTTTTTTTGACATTAACTTTGACATTGCTACGTGCTACTGCTGCAGCTACACCATTGTGCGCAGCTAGCTACTTTGTCGTAGATCCAGCATTTTGAGGAACAAAAAATAAATTCATGCTTGGTATAATTTATTACGAAATTTCAGAAAAATTAACTTACCGAAATTGATCAAAATGGCTTCTTTCGGTTTTTGTCAGTAAAGTTGGTATCTTTTCTTTAAGCCTAGGATGTATTTTTTGGCAATGTGCAACCCTTTTCTGTGTTTAACAGTTCGCTGAGTGCCGCATCATAGTACCTACAATTTTGACGTTTGTAATCTGTAGAAACTGTTTGCTAAGTTGGTTAAGAAAAATGCTGTAACGTTTTTGAACCATACGATGTCCCATTTTGGTGATTTGAATTGACTTTTCTGATGTAAAAGATCTGAAAGGGGCATTTTTCGTTCTTGAGGTGTTTTGTAACATTGTAACAAGCATATAAATTGCAAATCTTTAAAGTCAACATTAATGAAGAAATCACCACATCGAATAACCGAACTTCTATGGAAACAGGTATAGATTCTCGAACCTTACCCGAAATATTCATTCAGCCTTCGGTATATCTCGTTCATACTTCAAGCATAAGTGCCCGCTCGGTAAAGGACTATTCACATGACAGCGACTAACGAATGAACGAATAAATCTAAACAATATTTCGCAACAAAAACTATTTAAAATGATAGAAACTCATGAAATCTAATGTAGAGATGATAAAATTTCCTTTTTAATTGAAGAAAAAGAAATTTTAATGAAAATAAGTTGTTCGTCACTAATTTCAATCTGACTGTTTCGAATTGTCAAACCCTATTCGCGTTCCACATACCATCCACATCGCAACGAATAAATTATTCGTGCGCGACTTACCTCAAAATCTCACTGTTCAATTGTGAAATACGGACATGACGTTCGTTCTTCGCTACGAATAAAATAAATTGTATGTGAATGAAACGTCAAAATGGACGAATGTTCGTTCATTCGTTGGTCATTGGTGACTTTCATGTGAATAGTCCCTTGAACACCAAATATATATCACATTCACAGCCAGCCAAGTTACTTTGAACGCCTTACAGCACTTTCCATTGGTTTCACTCGTGGAATCACTCATTCTGAAAAGCAATGGAAGAAGCAAAATCGCTTCTGTTCAATTTTGACACAATGTAGTATTTTCAGGTATCAGTTTCAGAAGTTTTGCCAATGTCAAAGTGGTATATAGGGATTTTTAGTGGTTTTTCGTATATAAAATACTACTCACTCAATTTCTTTATCATCAGATTTGAATTCAACAACATGTCATATTTGTCGACATTACCAAAACTTTCGGCATTGCTGCATGCGAATAGACATTTCCTCAATGAATATTCTATGGGTGACATATGAGTTAGGTATATTTGTATTTGTGCTTCTTGAGTGGATTCTGACTTCAAAACCAGAAGCAAAATTCTCTTCTCAGAATCATCAGAAGTGTCATTTGCTTACCAATGGAACGGTTTCAGAAAACTTCCAGATGCTTGTGCAATGTGCACACTTCTTTTCCTCTAATGGAAAGTTCTATTAGGTTCACCTGTCCTGTCGATTTTGCGAACGCTTTTAGAGTTTGAGAGGCATGATTTTGTGATTCCAACTCCCTGTCGAAAAGGGCACTTTATTGCGATTTGTCAGTCCTGAAGCCTATAATCGAGTGGATAAAAATCACTTCAAACAAACTGCCAAAAACATTCTACTCATGGAGTCCAATAAAGTATCGCAAGAAAGCCCATGTAAAATGTTTTGCAAACAATAATTCGTACACGAAAAGGCTTATTCAAAACCAAAGAATCCTTTCTTTTTCAAAAAATAGTGACTCGAATAATCGTGATTTGGAAAAACAGCTTGACAATACGAAAATGAAGAAACATCTCCTCACAGAGTGACCCAGCACTTCTCTGTCTTAGAAAGCGGATTCTTAGTGATGAGATCATCCTCATGGTAAAACACAAAAAATCTTTTTGCAGAATATCAGAAAGTTCCGGTCCTTGTTCGAGCAATAAACATGCTCTATAGAATCTAGAAATTCTCATGGGATAACTTGATAGGAATCATTTGAGAAACCGCAATATGCCTGAGCTTCATAATACCTTCGTAAACCCTCAATCTTTATCTCTATCAAAGCTCAGATTCAGCAAGATGTTTCTACAAGTTGTCACTCTATTGGAATGTGCTTTAACTTTTGCAAATGGTGGCAAATGCAAACGAAACAATTATTTCTGACAGTGACAGCAGCGATTCATGTTTTCTTGACATGTATTTTGTATGTTAACGGCAAAAACAAAACTTGGAAGCAGAATTGATATTTGCCGCCATTTGCAAAGATTGTATCATCTTTCGCTAGAGTGACAACTTTTGTGCTGCCACGTTGTACAAACATATTATAGGTACATCAAGTAAATTTACAGATATTAAAAAACACGTGTTTTTTAAATTTAACATTTTGAAACAGAATTATAACACAATGTACCATGCGGTTTCGGCTTTAACAAATCACCTTGTTTAAAAAAAAGTAAAACAAAATGAAAGCCAAATATATTCTCATTGTAGGCAAGGTTAAAACAACTAAAGCAAATGGAAGACACATTAAGTATTGAAGTTTGAAGGTCTTGAACGTAGTTCCTAGAGAAAAATCAATTTAAAAAATTACATCAAAACTTTGATTAAAAGACTTCAAAAAATAAAAACAATATCACCTGCTGTATAGAACACAGGTAGTCTCAATTTTATAATTCACGGTCAGCCTTGAAAAATTCCCAAGCTAATCAAAGTGTTAGGTCACTTTGAGTTCAATCAATTTCATGCCTTCTCGAACATATTTTTTTCATGTTAAATAAAATAAGAATGATATGCAAATTTTCCACTAATTAAACAAAACAACAACATTAAATTTATTGTACATTTTTATACATTTTTAAAATTAATTAAGTTTATACAAAATCATTAATTGTTTACTCTAATGTTATATTATAAATAATAGCGACGCGACGCCATTGTCTGCTACTGCTATAATATGGGATAACAAGAGATTTATTTTGCTAATAAAACGTGTAAACAGTAGTTCTTGGTCATGGTTCAAGTAATGCTTTGACCACTTTAAATAAAATATTATATTATACCTCCTGGCATGTTTAACTAAGCAAGAACAACAACAACAACGACAAAAGAAAGATACAAATGCAAAGAATGTTTATGGTTAAACCGAACTCATAAAGTAACACTTCATAGTTAAAAAAAAAAATATTTCCTTTATTCGAATTTATACGCTATTTTTACAGAAATGGTGTCAAAAATGCAAATAAATATCGTCTTAATTTAAGCATTTAAAGTCACTTTTGAAATTTATAATTCAAAACAAAATGAATAATTTAATTATTTTAATTTTATTTTATTATTCCTTTATTATTTGGCTTGGCTTGGCTTGGCTTTGAATTCTATTCAAGAAAAAATAAAAACTCACACAATCAGATAAAGGATCTCAAAAGAAGATTACCACAAACACCATATTCAAGCAACAAGGTTCAAATTCAAAAACACAAAAAAAAGAGAAATCCCCTACCTGTGTGTGTGTGTGTGTACCGCATACACTACACCTTTTTTTTACGGGAGGAAATGGCGCAGTAAGTTTGGTCAATGGAAAAGGAAGCTTCCGGTACTTAGCCAGTTCATTAATGTTTTGTTTTTGAGACAAAACGACCAGAGTTAGTGTTAATTTCTTTATAATATTCTTATTGAAATAAAGGACCTACTTCTTTGCTTTTGTTTGTTTATGTTAGTTGAATTATGTTTATACAGTTGGTTTTTGGGAAATTGTTTGAAGGAGGGTGTTTATGAGGCATCAAAAAAATAAACCAAGAATGCCCGGTAATCACTTTGAGGAGCAAAGTTAATTATTTGAATAAAGATGTTGGATGGGAATGTGTATTCAACTTTTTTACTTGCGATTATAGGTACTATAAGGCAAGTTATGGATTCGTGCAGAAAAAAAATTTTGAGATAACAATCACACATGACATTACGATGATGGAGTAGTCGAAAAAAGTGGGTCTGGGAATTCCGTCCGTCTGTCTGTCTGTCTGTCTGTCTGTCTGTCTGTCTGTATGTCTGTTCGCGCCTCTGGAGGCTGAACGGGTGGGCCGATTTGCTTCAAATTTGGTATTTAGGATTTATTTGGCCGTCCCTCGGAACAAATTTTTTATTTTTGCTCTAGGTCCAAAAATAACGGCACCTGCCATACAATCTTGAAGACAAAAATTGATTTTCTCAAAAACGGCTCTAACGATTTTGATAAAACTTTCAGAATGCTATTTTTGCAAGACAGTCTATCTTTTGGTTAGAAATTTTTTTTCAAAATTTGTCTAATAACGGTACCTCTCATAGAACCAGTATTTTCAAATCAAATTTTCTCGTAAACTATACATTCGATTTCAATAAAATTTTGGCCACAGGAAGTCATTCATAATTTTATTAATATGGTTTTTCAAAATTTTCAAAAACTTTTTTTTTTGATTTTTTATAATTTTTTCAAAAAAATTTTTGGTTTTCGAAATATGTTGGAAACGGGTATATTGATTTTTTTTTTTAATTATTTTTCAAATGTAAATTACAGATTGCCATATATTTGCATACTCAAATAAATTTCAATATATTTTTTGAAAAAGTTTTTCAAAAATAACCTTTTAAAAAAAAATCTCGTCCAACGATTTTCAATATTTTTTTTTCCTAGATTGACGTATAGCTTTGAAATTTTATTGCATACTTAGTTTTTCCGAGAAAACTCTTAAACTTATTTAAAAAATAAAAGAATTTTCGAAATTATTTAATTTTTTTTTAATATCCATATATGCAGCCACTACGCAATTGTTTATCATAAGAGCAAGTTCGTGCGACCCAGTCGTGCATTTTATTTTTAAAGATATTTATTCTCGGGTGTACTACAGAATCCCCAAACAAAAATATCCCCATTGTTAAAAATCCCCAAAAGTTATAATCCAAGTAGCTAATATCCCCACATTCATAATGCACATGGATAAAATCCACACCTAAACAATCTTTTTTGCCAAAATCCCCAAGAAATCCCCAAATCCCCAGTGTTCGTGTACATCTAAATTATGTGCATTTAGTTTTCAGAAAAATGAATGAAATTATTTTTATTGTGAATTTAACTAATAAGTGATAACGATTAAGTTTTCCTTTTCGTTTCATTTAAGACTTTATGAATATTTATTTACTTACTAATTTTGAAAATGTTTTTTTATTTTAATAAACATTACAAGCACTAAAAAGAATTTTATATTTACTCTTTGGATTACATTTCCTGCAATATGAATTAAACCAAAATCACCAAAACAAATAGGTATGTTCAAGTAGCGAATCATGCGATCAAATCGCGCCCGCGATTTCGGGGATGGGGATTTTACTGTAAGGATTTTGCGTTTGGGGATTCCCGATTGGGGCTTGTGTTTTGGGGCAAACGTTACCAACCCTTTATTCTCATCAAGAATCTTCCACAAGATCAAAAAAATCAAAGTTTTATTTACGAAAATGTCACCCTATCAGCAAATCTATGGTTTTTGCAAATGGCTGCATATGTCAATTTTACTTTGACATTTGTGGCAGATACAAAATACACGTCAACTGGATATGTGAGTAGATATACATATATGTTGTCCGTCTGCAAAGCAGCTCTTCAACTCCTCCTCTAGCATAGGGCAGCAAAATGAATAGATATACTCCTAAGAAACAGAAAGAATTATGAAAGAGAGTTAATTGCAGGTAGAAAATTTCATTTTGCTCACAGTCACAAGCTGCTTTGACAGATAAAGCGGATTAGCTGCGAAAGTATGCGTAAAGGCTGAACTATAATGGACGGAAACAAACGGAAGCTAGTTTCAAAACCGAACGAAACGTTGCCGTCTAACCTGGGACATGAAAACGCAACTAATGGACAGATTGCCGCGGAAGCAAAACATGTATTTTCCTCTGAACAATAAGATGACTGAGACCTCACACATAAAGTCAGCATACCTCTCACTCTCACACTCACTCTCATATCCATTCACAGTCAGATGCAAATAATTTGCGTCCGTATAAAGTGCAATAGCGAGCGCTGTTTACGTCCGTAAACTAAACTGACGGATCCGTCCGTCCGCCCCGTTCCGACTATTATAGTTCAGCCTTAAGACTCTGTTGGTTGTCACATTTATTCACGGATATGGTGTCAAATAATGAATATATATATGGGTCCTCTGCTAAGGAATAATTCGTCAGTGTTGTTAGCGCGAAGTGAATTTCGGCACTACGATCCTTAGCCGGTCATTTAGATGGTTCTGAGACAACATGAGAAGCTGCTATATGTTTGGCTGGCACTGGAGTAGCCGTTCTGCTGAAAACATCGCAGATATTATTGAAGATCTCGCAGAGGACTCCGGAGCACTGATCAGACGAGGTGGCATTCAGTTGGGCATCAATCACAGGTCTTTATACAAATAATTTGGGTGAAAGACTTAAAGATGTTAACTTTAAAAGTGTAGACAGTGCATAACTTGTTAGCTGTTGACCACTAAGCATGTGTATAATCTACGCTCAAGCTATCCTGGATATCGAACATGACGGAAACAAAATTTCATCAAAAATCATCATCAGCGCCATAAGCCAAGCGCCGCCGCCGCCGGTGTGAATGTGAACTCAACGAATTTTTCTTAAGATTGGAGAACTTGTTGTTCCAAAATGATGAAGCTACAGCGCAGCCACATTCAAAATTCCGAGGGGTGCAATTCCGGGTGGCCTGATTTTTAGCCAAATTTTACCGTTCCACAGATCTTTTTGTGGGGTTTTTGAAGTCATGAATCAGTCTGGAATAACTCAAAGAGAATAGCCTCCAAGAATGCAAGGACCTGTCGCCTGAAGATATCGCTCGATAAATCGGGTCCGATTGGTCATTAATTCTGGAGCCAATATTATATTTTCGACTTGATGAAATCCAAAGAAATTGGAATATCAAATAGATCTTAGAAGCACACATTCAAGTAAAAAAAGAATGTTGAACAATATTGCAACTTGAGGAGAAGTTTTGAAGGCTCAACTAAAAATTGTATTCAAGGTTTAGTAAAAGTAAGAAATCCGTATAACACTGTCTAAAACTGACGTTTTGTTCAAGTCAATCTGGAGAGCCCCATAGGTTGATCATTTGAAGTAGTAAAGTATGGTGTAGACTAAAAAAAGGGAGGGGCATGTGATCTATAAAATGGGTAAATTATTTTCAAGAATTGTCAAAAAGTTTTAAAAAGTGCTTCTCACATTGAGATATATTAAAACCGGTTAAGCCGCCCGCCATTGAGATAGTCGAAAATCAAATACCGAGTAATGGAAAGCACACTTCAAGGAGCTGTGTCGAAAACTCTTATTTTATTATCTTCTTAAGCATGATTAACAGTTCAACCATAATCGTTTTAAGAACTATTTTTTTAGCACGAAACAAAAACCTGAATTAAGAACACTAACGTTTAAAATGCATAATTTTTGTATCAAAAGTATCGATTTCTATCACTTTGCATTTTTATAGTCTCTTGATCAACCTTTATCGCAAAGCAAAAAACTCAAGTATTAGACAAATAGTGACCCCTTGATAGATTTCGAACAGAAAATGCAAATTTTTTTTGGACTTTTAATTCCAAAAGTTCATTATACAATATACTGAAGAGGAATTCGAATATGTGGGTGGATTAAATTGAATAATAAAACATTTCAAATCAGTGGTGTTCGCTCCCTGAGCGCTTTTTGCATAAATTATTTTTTTTTTTTTTTGCAATAATTTGTTATAAGGAAATACAAGTATCATGATTCATGACATTACAAATATAATTTTTATTTTTTGGCAGATTTGAAGTCTTTCTTTGCAAATTTAAGTAATAATACGAAAAGGGTATACATTTGTGTTAAGTTGCAGCTATAGTTCAATTCAAGAAATTCTTCAGTTAGAAAAACGAACACAAATTACTAGCGTCCAGAAATTTGATTTCAAAATTGTCCTACATATTTCTTTGGGACAGTTGGCGATGAACGCTTTAAATAATGCGAAAATTGGCTGGCTAAAATATCAACACAAATGAGGCCAATAAAATCATCAGTTTTATAGCAAAAAAACTAGACCCTCTTTCTAGAAAAAGGGTTTGTCACAGTGTTTTTGTTATAGTAGGCACAGCCAAAGCATTGATTTCAGCGAATCATTGAAGGTGGAAGCATTTTGTTGTTGCCCTTTGGTCCCAGGGGAGTTCATTCAGGCTCTCGAAAGTGTCTTAAAAAAACTGTTAGCAAAATTTGAAAGGAATGTTGATTCTCTGCCTGATTAATCAAATCAAAACATTTTTGACGGAATCTTATATATGTATTCCAATTTTTCGGAGTCGCACAAATTCCATATTCAAAAAAAAAAAAAAACTAAATCTTGCTCTCAAAAACTAGAAACACATAAATGTAAATTTGCCAATCATCCCGAAGTTCACATTCACAGTTGGACTGAAAATAAATATCCCAAATAAAACACTACGGCCTAGGCAATTCTTAAAAAATAAATTTTTGATAAATGTCACAATTCTTCCCGGCTCTTAACATTTTCCCCTGTTGTCGCATACCTTCAGCAAAATTAATATCAATATGACGTGGACAAAATTGGAACGTATTAATTTTTCGGGTTGGGTCCGATTTGCTGATTTTTAAAATGTCGATTTGAAAAAATCGATCGTCATAATGCCGACTTTCGAAAAGTTGATTGGTAAAAATACCGCCAGATCAAAATGTCGACTCGAAAAAGGGTCGACAGAAGAACTATATTTTTTATCAGGATAAAAGTCGACATTTTTACAGACACTGTTTTAATCTACATTTTCATAGTCTGGATTTTAGACTGTCAACTTTTTTTGTATCGATTAATTTTCAGTCGACATTTTGATAGTCGATAAAATTTGTATTTATCCAGTCGACATTTTTTTTGTCGACCATTTCATTTTACATTTCATTAGACGTGAGTACTTACTTCATTAAGACTTTTTAGAAATTGAAAGCAGTGTCTTTTTGTTTGTAAATACGCAGTGTAAAATTTTCAATAACTTTAGCGCATACATAAATAAGGATGAATTTGACCGGTGGAATTGGTCATGTTGGCTTTGAGGGTCGCTGTGGTTTGTGGCCTATTCGCATAGACCTGCGACTGAAGAAGAAAAAAACTCCACGATCTGGATGGTTTATCCACCACACTGCGAATAGTTCTCTAGAACGATTATGACGACCTGAAAATTTGCGATGTCCGAATAGAACAAACATTTTGATTAGACAATTTTATCATATTATACGTGTTCTTGAATGCTATATCCGTCCATGGTACATGGTGATTTGGCAAAACAGAGACAGACTGACAGCCAATTTGACTTTACGAAGTTATTTTTCTAGAAACAAAAACATTGTCTCTGTTTTAGTGTGAGAAACACAACCCTGGGATTAAAATGTCTTCCTCACTGATGGAATTACAGTCAAAATTTGATAACTCGAACTATTTTTATCCACCAAAATAAAATTAAGCAAAAAAAGAATGGAAATTCATTTTGAAAGTTCGAATTTCGAATGCATACGGGATTTCGATTTCTTCTCACAAATTTGGATTTTCAAAAAAAAAAAAAAAAAAAAAAAAACTCCACTTGCAATGCAATCTAAGCTGATATACTATGTATTAAAGAGTTACTTCAAAAGGATCACTAGAACCTCCTCATAATCTCTCACAATGCTAGAAATTTGACTAGAATGCTAAACCTTAGTTGCATTGCTCGCGTAACTTAAAAAGTATCTTTAAAAGAGAACAAAATTGTTTCATCACCGTAAAATATGTTTTAAAATTATTCAAAAATAAAATTTCATTCTTGAGACTTGTCATTAGCCAATCAATGAATATTGTCTAATCTGGAAGGTAAGAGCTGTGGAAAGAAGCATCAAACATCAAATTAGAAGCTTTGGTTTAAGTTTAAAAGGTTACTTTCACTATACATATAAGAGTATAGAGAACACAAATATAGAAAAGTAAAAACACAGAGATATGAATTATAAGAATATGCTCCCAAATTTTGAAGTGAGTGAACTATTCTCACAAAATACTCGAAGAATAAAAAAAAATTATATTTAAACCAAGACAATTTAGTCACTCTGGAAAAGCTCTCCATCTTTATTTCAGATAGATTTTTTCGACATAATTTAACATGATTTGTATCTGATTGCTTTTTGACAAAAAAAATCAAAAGAGACATCCCACAAATAGGATCTGATTTTTCAAATCAAAAATTTAATGAACCAAGCCCGTATAAAAATTATTTTTTCCTTGAACACTCTTCAACTCACTGGCAGTGTATGGCCAAAAAAAAACCTTAGTGGTTCTTTCATTAAATGAAAATACATTTTAGTAAATATGTACTTGTACATAAATCTTTCCATCTAACGTCAGCAGGTGATTATGTTAACATCTTGCATTGTTTTAAAAAGTTTACATTACTCGCTTAAATATTTAGCGTTCTTTGTAATAATTTTTACATTCAAACTGACTTAAAAGCAACCTCAATTCTAGATCTAGTCTCCACGTCGGCGTCGGCGGAGGAAAGTTGAAACAACAGACAAATGCGAAATACCAAATGTCACCGGAAGCGGAAACCATGAAATCTTTGTGACAGTACTTTCGACATTATTTTGTCTCACAACTGAATTGCAAGTGCATTTTTCAAAAAAGAAACTACATCGTGCTAGACCAGGCGACCTTTAGATAGTCTTTATCACGCGAACGTTTGGTTAATCAAATGATTTATTTATTTAAGAGCTAGCTTTCTTCGATCTTCGAATCACCCTTAGCAATTACTTGAGCAATCAAACTTTCCGGCCTGGCCTTAGTCTACTCGTCTACAGGATAAAATCTTGATTTTGATTTCTTGAATACAGATTTATTTCAAGACGAATACTCCAGAAAATCTATTTTTCTTGGAAATATAGAAGCAAATCAAATTTTGAAAATAAAATTAACTCTTCGAGTATAAAAATTCTATGCATTTAATTATTGTAATCGTATAAGCAAATAAAGTAGTTGTCATTTAAGAAAGTGGCGCCCGAGTATGTTTGTATTAAGACGTAATGACATCCCCTCAACACTGTACCCAATTTCTAAAAATAAAAAATGTTTATTGTTTTCATCAACAAATAATTAACAAATCAATCCAAAATAACACGTGAATTATATATGAGAGTTTAGTAAGCCATTATAGATTTAATAAACTCCAACAAATGGGTATTGAAATTGGCATTGCATTGGTTTGAATTACAACCCAATTAGTATGACTGTGCTAATCAAAATGTTAAACCTCCATTTTGCCGTTTAAATAAACTAGCAATTAACACGAATCGATGAATGTAATCAGACAATATTTCATTCTTTTCTGACTCAACTTTTGAGATACATAAACAATAATTAAGGATCCGAAAATGTATCCATATGAAGTATGCAAGATTTCATAATAAACAAAAAAGATACTCAGTCTCAAAACAGTGTGTATTTGCTTAATGGACAGTTATACCAACCATAAACATGCAATTAACGCTAAACAGACCATCAACAAAGTCTGTAATAGTGTTTATTATTTGTTAGTTAAAAAAAAGATACAAAAAATTAGTAAAGATTGCAAAGTGTGCAATTTAAATTTTATAATGGCATATCTGACGAGACGATACGACGCAACGCGAACGTTATATTGCAAATTCTTTTATAATGACCGTATTTGGACATTTGATGCATTTATAAACAACAAAAAAATTTGATTTTAATTGAAATTTAAGAAATCTTGATCCAATGACTCATAATTCTGGTGAAATTTTTTTTTTTTAACTCTGCGTTGCCAGTTACTATTTTTAGGTTCGACATATATCAAATTACAAATTCAATTTAAAAAACTAAAACCGAAACTAATAAAGAAATAGAAAATAAAAATCGCTGATCATTAGCCAATAATTATGGCACCCATTTCATTAAAAAACAATTCAATTAACCATAACAGCTTCACACAATCCAATCTTCGAATAAAGATCTCTCTAAACAACTTCCTAACATGGGGTTTTAAACTGATCTTGATGTTGATAGAGCTGATATACTGGATGATGATGATGATGATGATCTTCATCGTGGTTCCCTCCTCTTTTTATTTTTTTTTTTAATATCATTTCCAATCGATTGTGTGTTTAAAAGCTATAAATTTCCTACAAATTTGGACTAATTCAACTGTTTTCTGTCCTCATCTGATAAAATAAACGATCGAAAGCACACACATTAAAATAAGAAAAAAAAATCTTAATCCACGCCCAAACCATCTCGAAGAATAATAAATTTTCAAAAATATCTTTCGAATCAAGTCGCCATAATTAAATTCAAATTAATTCGGAAGACCTCAGTCCTAGTGAGGCATGGCATGGCACTTGGCAGATCAGACCTCTCATATGTGGGAAAAAAATTTACCAAAAATATATAATTTTTTTTTTATCTTATCTTAAAATAATTCTTTTTTTTTAACATTTTGTTTAAATTTATGTCAAACACATTAATTTGTGTTTGTTTATTTTATTTAAATTTTTAGTTAATTCGATATTTTTCATTTTTTTTTTTGTTTCGATTAGTTTTGGTTTGAATGGAAACAGTTACCTGATTTTCATAATCCACAGTAAGAAAAGTATCGGCCGGTTTCGAAAAGTCAACATTTCTAAGATGACAATAGTTTTATTTGGGCGCTCCTGGATAAGTCGTCGTCTGCGTTATCGATTGTTTTCGTGTCACTATCGGTGTCAGTAAAAACATTTTTCAAAAAAATCAAAAAATTTCTTCACTTTTATCGGTTTTTTTTTTCACTAAAATCTTTTTTTCATGGTAGGATACTTTTTTGTATTTTTACATTTTTTTAAACCCGAAAAAACTTTTTTTTATTCGAAATTCCGAAATGACAGGTCTTTTTCAAACAATAAAATTGAGCCCCCTTTTATTTCCTCAACAAAAAAAAAGCTTTGTGGGATTTCTAATATCTTTTTTTTTATCTTTTTCTTTAACAAGTTCACTCCTCCAAAAAAAATGGGATGCTTTTGGGTTTATGATGCTTCAGCTTCTGTTTGTGCGCAAGCGCGCTCACGTATCACGTTTCCCTGCGCCGAAATTCCTTAGGGTTCAAATAGATTACCATTTGTTGTTTTTAATGGGTTCTCATTTGGGATCAGAAGAATTCCTCATAAAATTGGTACCTTCTTCTTTTCCTTTAAAACTCTTCTTCCGTATGATAAGATTTTCAACAAAACAAAAAAAGGCCAAGAAAAACGAAAACAAAACACGAAATATCTTCGTTTTTAAAAGTTAAAATTTTAAATGTGCGATGGAGCAGAAAACGAGATTCCGATCTCTCTAGGGAAACCTTCGCGCAAGGTACACTACACTCTTCTTCTTCTTATAACTCCACTGATCCGGTGTATTATTCCTGGCGGACGCAGACGCGGACGACTCGACTGTGAATCTATAGAGTTGCAGGTTACAGTGTCAACATTTGCCCGTGTGTATCTCGTAGATAGTTTTTATATTTTTTTGTTAGTCAAAATAATAGAGCGATGTTGTCTCTTCTAAATACAAAAAGAAATGAAAGAGAGAGAGAGAGAACAACCTTCCGAGTCGGTAGTCGAATCAGAACTGGACCAAAGATCCAACGAACGGTGGTAGTTAGATACGTACGTTTTTTAAAAACAAAAAAAAAAAGATATCCGAAAGGTTTGCACTGCTTGCTGCTGCTTCTGATGCTCTGTCCTCTGTGAAACTGTGATGTGTGCGAGGTCTGTGCCTGATGTTGTGGAGCTTGCATGCAAGCATGGAACAAGCATCAGTCTTAGTTGCTATTATACTCTTACTACCTGATACCTGGGTAAGGTATCTGTTGGAGGTATGACGATGACGATGATGATGAAGGTGGATGTAGTTTGGATCGAGAGGTATTGGCCAGTGCACTGGGGTCTCACGATCACGATAGACCTTTAGCACACAGTAGAGACAAAAAACTATGCTACACTTTTGTCAGGGTCATTGCTTTATGGGATTTTTAGTTCATAGCTATATGTTATGGTTTCGGAAGGTTAATCTAATTTGTTTAAATTTTTGTCGTGTATTCAAAAAATAAATCGTTTCGATATCGGATTACAAATCTTCCTTAAAACCTCTAGGTAATAAGTACAGGATTTTGTTAAGGCGATTGAGTTTCATTGGATGTGATCGGAAGTTGTAAGTCTCCCTCTTCTCCCTGATTCGAAACTTACACACTCATGTTTTAAAAAGAAAGTTATTGGAAACCAACTTCAACCGCTGCCAAATTTGTATGACCCTGAAGAATTTCTTCGGATTTCTTAAAGTTTGTATCCTTTACTAAGGTCCCATACATGAAATGCATAAGCAAACATAAGCAACTGTTATAATTTATATCTGCATACTTCGCAAATAACCGACTGATTCCACTTGCTTCCCCTCTTTCGAAAAACATGGACAAACCGTTATACCGTCAAGCTCTCTCATCAAAATTGCTTGCATTTGATACTGACGAACCCCTTCTACAATGGATAAAGATTGACCTTTCAGTGTTTAGACCGTCCTATTGTTACAATTTTGTGCTCTAGGTTTGTGCATTGCAAGCACCTTTTGTGGAGTGAACACATATTTGACGTCGACGAAAATGCTACCAAATGTTTCTTCGACAGTGCAAGAAATCTTTTTTTCCATCTCTTTGGACTATTTTCTACTTAACAAAGGATAAGCACTGATATTACGCATCTGCGTCTCCTTAATAGTCTAAGAAAAGATCCTTCAAATTGATGGGTGAAAGAACTATTACGGACAAATCAGAATCACTTCGTCGTAATGTTTCCGGTCTCACCCTTTTTATCGTTACTCCTATTAACAATGTTCCATCAAAATACTCAGTTGCATGTCCTCCCACCTGAAACATTTTTCCGGTAAGGTTATCTCCGATAAAAATACCCATCAGTTTAGTCTAACTTCAGACGATAACTGTCAAGTACAAAGACTGGGTAATTTTTTTGTCGCACTTAAGGAACGTGAACCAAAGAGTACCGATACCTTTTTGCTTCTCCTATTCAACCTTCCTTACCACTCGTACTGTGGCAATCGATGATGGAAGGGAACTAATAACCCCTTACCTGCCCCTTCCCACTTGTTAAACAAACAAAAAATCAAAATAATACAATTTAGAGCTCATATCTGTCAGTTATTTTGATGACATTTATGTATTTCCCTAGGCAGTGTCTATTCACACGCTTCAGTTTCAATAGTGTCACATTAAGGCCACCTACATAATAGCACGAAGGCATTTAAACTCAATTTTTGTGGTCAGTCCTTTCGACACTACTATTTGCCTAGTTATCTTGCATGCGTCAATTGCACAATTTCTTTATTTAAAAAAAATGTAACCAGTGCTGACACTGACGAATCTATAGTGACACTCATGCTTCATGCAAGTGAAAAGACACTGAGTATTTGCTTGAAAATTACAACTGTCAGACTTTCTTCTGTGTAGAGCGCCCTTGGTCGTGTTTTAAGTGAAGGCAGCTTAATAAAGGGTCACTTTGCGCGCCATTTTGTTTTTGCCAGTGAACAAAACCAAGGTAATATTGTGTTACTGTGCATTCACTGCGCATTTACTGTGAAGCATAGTACGCAGCTCGAGCTAAATTTTAGTTCACATTTTTTTCTCCAAACATTAACTAAAACTCCATCTAAATTTTGACAGAAGAACGTGCTACTACATCTGTCAAAATTTAGCTCGGAATAAATGTGCCGAGCAATTTATCAGTTCGCTAAATTTTGACAGCTGAAAAAACACGGCTAAAATGGTTTGCTAAATTTTAGCTTGCCTAATTTTTGGAGAGAATTTTGTATGGGAGATAAATTTTAGCTCGAGCACGGATATTAACTTTGTCCGTGTTCTTTTTGTTCCAAAAAATGAAAACTGTCAAAATTTCTCAAATGTGTGAAAAATCTGTCTCATTTTTCTCTTTTTTAAATTCTTGAGAAACGTCAAATTCGAATATTTCGATTGGTAAGCTCTTGCTTTTGACAATGTTTAAGGTTTTAACAGATGAAATTTCACTACCTTAATTGATTTTATTAAATCTATAACTTTTTAATAAGCCTCAAATTTAAAAGTAACAAAGTGTTAGCTTGCTTTTCATCGCAACTGTATCGCACGTCACTTTTAATCTACTTCCCATATAATAACAGAGAGTGAGAGAATGCTCCAATCATTTCATCCATTTTCATTGGAAGAAATCACAGTTAGTATAAAGTGCTTTATAGTGGGGTGGGGGTCCCCTCTTTTAAGTCTCTCAATAGAATGCACTGCTTGAGGCAAGTGCGCCAATGCCAAAGCCGTCCGTCGTAGTCGTCGTTGTCTGAGGAATTCTTTCTCATCGTGCACTTCATTCCATTCCAATTCCAAGTGAATGCGAAATGTGCTATTACCAAGATTAAAGTTGGCCTAATCGAGATGACTTTGGGAAACGATGGGTTCTCTTGGATTACTAGCTATAGCCAGCAGCAAGTGCGCCTTGTTTTTCCACTTTTTTTTCAGTCTTTTTATTTGTATTTCTTAGACCGATGATCTTCAGCTTAATAGATACAAAAAAAAAAGGAAAAGAATCGTAGCACAAGACTTACCCACCAAATCGAATGAAATAAAATCGAAATCGAATGGATATACCGAAACATGAAATATCCACGTTTTAGATGTTCCAGCCGCTGCAGCAGTAGGTACTCGTAGATGGATGCATGGTTTGTGTTGGATTTTCTGCAGCATCATCATCGTGGCGGTGGCCTGTTGCCTGCTGCCTGCGCGTTTGCCTTTATTTGTTGATGTTGCTGGGATGAAAAGCCTGAATCCGAATCTGAAGTAATTTTTATCGAACCTTCATTCTTCATGTATCATGTAGGATTTAGTGTGTGTAATTGAATGGCACCTACATCTTGTTTAAAATAGATACTTCGCAGTGTCCGAGTATCGAATTATTGATTCCTTTTCTCAAGATTTCAGAAGATTCTTGTTGTCCATCCTTCGTGCGGCTGGAATGAATTGAAATAATTGACTACCGCCTTCCCGAGATCCTTCTAATGGGAGGCTGCAGCCTCATTATTTTTTCTGTCCCGCTTCTTTCCTTCACCGCTTGCATAGGCTTTGTTGTTTGTTCAATTCAAAGTCTTCTTTCGATCTCGCGATTTGGAGATCTCGCGCTGTATGCATTTATCTTCTTGATCTTGATATCCCAGCGCAAGGGTCATTAATCGTGAATTTCGATGTTCCATTGGGATGTTTAACGTTTTCAAGTGCAATTCAAACAATTTCAAGTGTCTGGAGTGCGCAGTCAATGGATTGAGTGGCTAAAAGTTATAGCCGGTCCTCAAATCTTGTAGTATGGTAATTTTGGGTGCAAAAGCAAATAACACGATGAAGATGTTAAGTAAGGCTTTGATTTTTGAATAAATATACTTACGAGCATGAACATCTATAGGCACATTGGCAGAGTCTGAGAAGAAGATAGACGGTGGCATGCTGGGGCACCTGAATCTTGGATTTGGTGATTCGGTGATTTTGTGTGGATGTCGATGTGATGTTCGGAGAGACTAATAAGGAATGTGTGGAGATATTTAAAAAATGTTTTGCAATCGCTGGCGGATTGGTGATTAATTCATTTTGGGTTCAAGGTCTGTGGCTTAATTGATGCTATCAAGCAATTAAGGACATGGGTAGTGAGTAAAGTTTATGGCTGAATTGTGTAAGTTTATTTTGACATGAAGACTGCAATTAGATGCTTTTAATTTTAATTTATTGCTTATTTGAAGAATAAGGATGTGCAGACAGCTCAGTAGAGGAAGACCTAAATAAAATACAATCTGATAGATTTATTGCAAATGCAGTTTCAGTTGTATATAATTAAACAAACTAAAAACCTCCTTTTCATTTTTGAGAAAAACCCATAAAGAAGTATTTTGAAAGAAGTGCTTACAATACAAAAAAGAAAGTTAGGCAAATATGGTCCAATGTAGGTAACATGACCCCCTTCTATTACTCAGATATAGAAAAGAATCTGTGACTTATATCGATACAATTTAAAGAATGTGCTAACATTTTATGAGTAAAATGCTGGATCATGAGTTAGGCACACCAGACATGCATTGATGTTTAATAGAAGGTTCTGCAAAAAGATATCAAGGAATTCTACAATTTTTGCAAGTGACGGCAAGATAGTGTCAAATTAAAACCAATATCGCGCGAGTTCTTTTTTTCATCAAAAAACATACCAATACCGAAAATTTACTTGGCCCACCCTAGGTACAAAAGGTCGGTCGAAAATAAATAGGGAGTATTTATTTATTTATTTATATTTTTGTACCTAGGTTTAAAAAGAAGTTTAAGTGAGGATGGCTATTTATTTTAATAAAGTAGGAATAGTTAAAAGTCGGCCATATTTATGTAATTTTGCATTGCTTCAACTGATTTGATTTCCTGTGTATGTGGCTGTAAACGTTTGTAGAGTAAAATCTAATTTGTAAATTGATAGAGCCAATTTGTACGCAATTTTATAAAAGCCGTCATTAATCGTCAAATTATTTTATACTCAAAGAAATTCACAAATCGATAGAGATGGTGAAATCCATGTTTACTTAACGTTTAAAAACATTTAACCATAGTGCTTAAAAATACCACAGTGAATTGTTTCCCATTGTGAATTTTACACTTTATGGTTAATGGGGAAGTTATTTCTAATTTGACATTTAACCCGCGAAGGCCATTTTGAATCGTTTCAAATTTCTATGAATTGTAGTACATATACTATTCCTTATGATTATTTCGAGGCATGTGACAAACAGAGTGACTCCTGGATATACAAAATATGACAAATGACAATTTTGACAACTTAAGACCTGCACCTGCACACTAAATAGTACAATTAGTTTGGGTCGAATTTATTATTTTATTTGTTTTTAAAAATGTTTTTTTTTGTTAAGGTATGAGACAAAAAATGATCGCCGTTCTCATCGTGGACGAAAATTAAAATTAAGTCGACCTCAAAAATATGCTAAAAAATAAACACTCTTAACAAAATAAAAAAAATTTTAAATATCACAGTTAATTTGTTGTATGTTTGTTAGTTGTTCTTTCCAAAAATTTGAAAAACGTCAGTGGCATTTTAATTGTGAATATTTGGTGGTGCTTAAGTGTTGTCCGGGGCAACAGCGAGTCCGACAAAATAAGGTTCGTAAGCGGCAGAATAAGGCAATACAAAAATCTCCCAACTATAGGTTGTGTATACACAATGCATGTAATAAAACAAAATGTCATAATGACAAATTAATATAATGGCTTGAGCCTAGTTGAAATGACACATAGCATTTCGCTTTTATAACAGTTTGTTATATTTATGAGTTTTTAAAGAAGCTGTTATAAAATCAACCTTTCTCCAGTTTGATCGAAGCTTTAAAACAAACTATAAAATGCGAAATAAATTTCAAGCAAAACGAGCTAAAAGAAATGTCCTCTTACTTTCTATCAAATGAAAATACATACGTCACACTAAGATGGAAACACATAGAAGAATCTGTCAAAACATCTATTTTACATGCTATTTATAGTCAGGAGATACAAAATTATAAAAAATAAAGTGCACGACTGGGTCGGACGAACTTGCTCTAAAGTGTGATAGTGGTCTTGGGGTTTGAGATTTTGAAAAAAAAAGCAGGGAAACAATTATATGAATATCTAAGAATTAAAAATGGCAAAAGATTTTATTCTTCCAGTATATTTATGTCTGCAAGGTATTCCGTTCTGTGGATTTGATAAATGCGTTCAAACAATATTAGTGTTTATGGAAATAAAAAAATTGTTTATACCAGCGAAAGAGACGTATATAGATTGGTTGATGGATAGTGTACACGAGTTTTTGAAATCAATTCAAAACCCGAACTGAGATCGTTTTCTGTCAAATAGAGACAGCATGTTACTTTGATTAGTAAAACTTATCGAAACATCTTCTATTATTCGGTCAGTTACCTTTCGCCGGCTCTTGACGCACCTTTCCGCCTATTGTATTGACTTTAAACGTTAAACCTCATTTTATCTGTTTTTATTTAAATTTTTTGCTTTGGAATTTACCGCCAGAGTTTCCACATTGAACCAAAAAATGATCGAGTTCTCAAAATCTCGTGGGAGCGTTCACATTTAATAAAACCTAGGTTTTGCCTAAAGTTTCAGTAACATTTGAGTGTTCGCAGGTTCGTTTAGAAAAAAAATGCTCCAACATTCAAAACTTTATGAGAAACCTCAAAGAAATAAAATACACGTCGCTTTTCCCTTTCACTTTTGTTAACAATCCTCTACTCAGAGCATACTCTGCTGTACCTTACCGACGACGAGCTAATTGTGCTTAATGGTATGTTTGTGCTGACAGTTTAAACCAAAATTTTGAGGGAAATCTCTTGGTTTGATGCGTTTTGTAGGGCTATATGGGAAAGTAGAGCTTATGCTGGAGTATAAGAAACCTATAAGAAAACAAAATACTTAAATTCGATAGTAAATAAATAAATGAAAATAAAAAAGCCAAATTAAATGATTTCGAAATTCTGATAGAAAACATAAGCCACTGTGTTACAATAACAAAAAAAAAAGTCGAAATCTTGTTTCTTGCATTGGAATGCACTTAAGCTTTGATGCAACCCAGATAAGATAGACATCGCATTTAAATAAAATAAACATGGAACTGCTAAACCAATAATTTGATTGACATCTTTATCGAAAAAAGTTCATATCAGGGGTCAAGTTATTCACACAATCGACAACACCATGCACAAGGCATGATTCTTTTGTCTTCTTATCACAATCAAAGGTGCACAACATCAATTTTTCAATTAGCTTATCTTGATCAACTGTCTTCTGACTCAATCCCTGACTATATACCACCACCTCAAGTCAGTATGTTCCTTATTTGTTCACAGTTCACACCCACTTGCCCATTAATTCCCTTCAAGCTTGCAGCATGTTTTTTTGCAAATGTATCTTTCATGTTCCTTTAAGGCTTTAACAACAATTAGCTTAAGATATGCGCATAAAGTGAGAAGTGATAATGATTTAATTAGTGGATAAGCTAAAATTGATGAATGCACTGTTCGAGGTGGAGCAAACGATAAATCACGCTGCTGGCTGGCTGGCTGGCCAAGCAGCGTCGTCGTCCGTCCGTGTCGTCTTACTGACTACGTTTTCCAATTCACGCTAAAAATATTTTGTGAATTTTTTTTTGTACATATCGAAACAACAACAACAAATGAACTGACACATCGAAGAATCACCCACTCCCTAATAAAAGCTTGAATCTCATCGTGATCTGTAAATGGATCCCACACGCTGATAAGACTGAGGTGCTTATGGCTTATTGCCCCTTGTGGTGACAATGATGAACCTGATTGGAGTGGTGATGCGCATCAGCATCAGAATCAACATCACCACACCATCATCTTCCTCAGCAGCGGCAGAAGCGGTCCATAAATTATTATTTACAGCGGGCCGGCTAAAATTTTCCTGTAAAATTAATTCGCTATGGCCTTTTGGTTGGCACCTGATATCAGAGAGTGCGCGCGCGCGTTTATGCCCACGTTGGTGTAGACCCCAGCAGGGAGTAGAAGCAACAGGGGACGACGAGCCTCTATAGCCGCAGAAGTTGGAATGTGTTCATCGGATATGCAAATAAGCCTGTAGGAGACACCACACTATAGCCTGTAGTTGAAGCTGTATAGCTGAAGGTGATTCCGCTCTGATCGTCGGTCGTTGTGGTCGTCCGTGGTTGTCGTGTGTAGCCAAAGTGTCCGGCGAGCAACATTACTACAAAGTGTAAGGCCCCTGGCCCCCATTGCACAGCTCACCAGGCTACAGGGCCTTACGCAACTTTCTCATGCGGCGAAGATTTATCTCGGAGGCGACTAATTGATCACGGCTCACGGCTGTCGTGTTATTTGGTGTGTAATCGAACCCACGACCGATAGTAGCCCGGCACTAGCTCCAGCACCAGCTCCACCACCAGGCTCAGCTTTAGCTTCATCAAAACAGTACCTATATGATGTGATATATAGTGGGTGTGAGGAGGGAAGGAGGAGAACCCACTTTGATATTTTCCACAAAATTTATTTACATTCCGATAAAATCTGTGCTGGCTGTGGACGTGTTTACATTAAATAGTTGCGTGTTGTTGGGGATTACGTTTGGGGACGACAATTATCTGACGTTTTGCTGCAAAAGATGCTTTTTGCTTGACTATACAAAAAACAAAAGTAATCCAGCAGCAGAAAGGTCATCTTGCAGACGCAATGTTATCGTATCTGAGTTGGGAAACCACACGTTAATTGGTGTTCATGTTGTTGTTAAGTCTGGTTTTTTTTTTTTTGGCTTGGAAGGTAATGCTTCTTACTCATGGTGCGATTGAGAGATCAATTTAGTGGAATGAAAATTCATTAGCTAAATAAAATTCAATTCAAAGTTGGCTAGTTGAAATTGTATCTTTTTTGTGGGATGGGCTCGAGGAGGAGCTTGATTTAGTGGCTGGTTTGAGATGATGACAGTTTGAATTGGATAAAAATGTGATTCATTTGGTTGTTTTCCTTTCACTTGTGTTGCTAGGAGTCATGGGATTACTAGTTTGTTCGGGTAGTCTTCTCATAAGGAGGATGACATGGGAAGGTATATATTGAGCATCAATGAAGTCTCTGATTCATCAAGTTCACAATTATGTTCAGTGATGCTCCGTTTTTAAGGTGGGTTCAATTTGTTTTGGTCAGTAACGAAAACGGAACAAAGAGATTGTTGCTGAGGTAGGTAAGGCTGATAGATTAGGTGATGGGTATTTAGCAAATTCGGAGCCTTGATAAGCTATAGCTATATGGCAAGACTTCAAAATTCTTGAACTTTTTTTATAATCACACTTACTGCAATGTTATCGTATCAAAAAAAAAGTTTTGCTAAAAAAAAATGCATTTTTGGTATCAATCAATGTAACTTGTGTAAAACAAATTGAAAACATTTTTTTTCTGGATAGTAAGATCGTCTTCTGCCAGCTTGTTAGAAGGACACGTAGCAAATTCCAAACTTTGTTAATTTTTGAGTTCCGAGCAAAATCTTTTTAAGGTGATTGCACTCACCCATGGTGCGTTCTTTTTCTAACCAATACAGTCGACAATAATTGTTAACAATAGCCATCCTTTAATCCAAATTAATTACGATTTGTAACTATATGACGTCAAAAAAACGTTCCAAAACTCACATTGAAGTGTCAAATAGTTACGATTTGTTACGAATTCCAACTCACCTCCATGTTATGAGTTGCGATTGATGATCTGCCAAATTGGACGTTCAGTATTAAATATATTCTAAGTCTTAATTAATAATCAACCCAATAAATTACTAATTCTCGATTTGAGCAGCAAGAACGTCTTTATTTTCTTTGAGGGATCAACAACTAAGAATAAAACACAATTTTGAGCGATGAACGAGAATAATTTTACTAGTTCCTCAATTTACAAAAAAGTGTTAAAAGTGATCGTTTGACAGTATAAATAATTCTAACAAGTGTCGTTCCTATTTCCTAAATGGTTTGTAAGAAAAACTCAACAAATTATAACAATGACACTTCAACTAATTTTTGTTTGGCAAAGCAAAAATATTGTTGACTATGGTTGGAAAAGGAACGCACCTGATACGTGTAAAGGGTGTGTTGTTAGAGGCATAGAAATTAAAGTTGGCAGCACAGTTTTAGTTGACAGCCATTTTGTAATCTGCCATGTGATTTATCTTTAGTTTTTTTTTTTGCAATTTCATCATGAATCGGCTTCAGCATTGTATTTATATTTTATAGTAATTTCATGGAACATTTTATTTTAGTTCTGAACGTCGTCAATGGCGGCACTAGTTGTCTTATCTACTTTACATCAAATGTCTTCTATTGTTGTTTTTGCTTCCCATGGCAGTTTAGACAAAAACCACTAAAATTTCTCTTGTGCTTGTGAACGTCGTCCATAGATGCCGCACAAAACGTTCTGCTTCTTGGGAATACTATAGATTTTAAATACAATGGCTTCAGTCAGTCGTGTGTATATAAGCATAAGTACTTTTAATAAGCGGAACGCTAAGTGCGTCATCTATGGACGAAGTTCACTAACACTTGATGGAGAGTTAGGAGTGGTTTTTGTCTTAGATTGCCATGGGAAGCAAAAACAACAATGGAATTGATGTAAAGTAGAAAAGTTAACTAGCGCCGCCATTGACAAAGTTCACAACTAAAAAAACATGTTCCATGAAATTATTATAAGAATGTATATACAATGCTGACGCCTGGACAACGCATGCAACTTCTGCTGATTTATTTCGAAAAATATGGTTCTGCTTAAGATTTACCGTTACATCAAATAAAACTGGCAGTTTGGACAGGACGCCCGCCGGCCAGAGGAGACCGTTATACAGCCATGGTCATTAACTCTTTCCTTCCTGAATTGAATCCCAAATACAAATTTTAATGGCCTAATACTTTTTTTTGAAAAATGTGTTTAATATTTTTTCTGACTTTTCTGTGAAATGGAAAAAAAAACCGTTCTAACCCTTTGTTTCCAACTTTTTCCTATTCAGCTGGCAGATTTCTGTCTGCAATTTACTCGGGAAAACTTGCTCTTAGGCAGTAGAAAGTGATTTTTTGTCGAAACAACCCTTTGCGCTAACACATGGCGTTAATTGTTTGCTTGTGTCACAAACATTTTTGTATCAAAAGCTTCTTTGGATTTAATTTAATTTTATCAATGTTCAAAAGTCTAGATATACGAACTTGTCACCATAATGTTAACTGGTAATGAACCACTTATAAACTCCATTGTTTCGCAAAAGACAGTAGCTGAAGTATTTTGTAATCGTTTTCAAATTGAGTTTCCGGTTTAATCCCAAATTCAATAGAATTAACTAACATAAGATTATCAACCGTGAAAAGTCAGCTACCATACAAATACTTAATGCAATCTTCTGTCACAAAAACATTAAATGAGTGACATTTGCAACAACGAGACTGAAAGTTCCATTAGTTAAAATAAAAAAAAAATAATTAACTTACTCGCCAATTGCTGAATTAAATTCTAAATGTTAATAAAAAAAACTAATAAATTGTTCACATGACCGTGGTCAGCTAATGGCGCTGCAATCAATCAACTGTCAAATGATCGGCTGGCCTGGAACATATTTTGACCACCGACCCTAGCGCTTCACATTGGACCCCCGATTCCCTTAAATTCTTGGTATTTCGACGAGATATCAAAATGCGGAAGCAAGCTCAGAATCACTTCCCAACACTCTAAATAATAAACTATTGTTCGCTAGTAACATCATAAAACACTAACAATCTAAACTAAATGTGAAGGTATCACCCTATAAAGTCACAATAAGTTTATTTGCATAATCATTAACATCGTCATCATTGTATCAATAATCGTCGTATTCGTATCTATTGTTTATACTTCGACATCCACAGCCACACACCACCCTCCTTCTTCTTCTTCGATCGTATAGTAGGTAGGTAGTACTCCGCCCCATTTCCATTTGGCTGTCAATTTCCTATTCATTTACAACAAAACAAATTTATTGGTTTATTCTCTTTTAACTGAGTCAACTATTTATCCAACCAGGGCAGCGAGCGAACACCAACAGAAAACACCATTATTAATAAATGAATATCAATACAAAAATAAATATATAAAAAAAAAACACATAATAAAAATTATTTATTAGACAAGTTGATAAACATTGACAAGGCGCACATAATAGCCGTAGGTGGTCAGACATTGAGGTGATAATTTGCGCTCAATTACAGCTGTCAAGCTGTACGTAAGTACTCTACGCAGTGCAGAATGGAATCAGTTTTTGGAGCTGGAGCTGGAGCACTCAGCTCAACGGAACGAAAATATGTACACACACATTAAACAACAAAAAATAAACACACAAAATCTAAAAGCGTGGCCAAAGACCGCAACGAAGTGCTTTATAAACCATGACGCCTGTGATGACGGGAAGGCCCATGTCCACAGGTCCATGATGATGACGACCGACGACGTAAGACGTAAAAGGGTTAGCATTAGCAGCAGCAAGCAGCTCTTTCTGCCTGAACTTAACCTGGGCTTGAGTTATGAATCAGTTTTTAGTTCGGAAAAAGAAGCAAGCAACAACTGCCAATAATTGCCACTTTTAAGAATTGGTGCGCTGAAAATTACTCGTCGGTCGGTCGTATCGGCTTCAGCTGCGCGGTCGGCACTCCGTCTTTTCTAGCAGCGATGACAGAAACCGATAAAAATTATGCATAATTTACCTTTTTCTTGTTAACTAATAAGTGATCGAAAAATAAACAAAATGGTTGTACGACTTGGGCGTTTGAGAATAGAACTTTATGGCTTTTGAGTGACGAGAACTGTCACTGATTAGCGTAGATTGTGTAGTGTGACTAATGGCCATACATAGAAGCTTATTGAATCTTTTTTATTTTGTCTGTGCACATTGACGAGGTTTGAGAGAAAAAAGTACTTTGACAGCTGTCACATTGGAAAGTAAGGTTTGAACAAAAGTGAAGGTTTACTGAAATCGGTGTGCTTTTATTTTTAAAGATGGAAAATTTTGTAGACTGATAATAATTTTTTGTTTGTATTGATGTAACCATGATTCATATAATTACCCCGTTAGAATACACATTTTAAAGTCAAGATATCGAGTTAGATTCTAACTAATATTTCGCTTGGGATTCTTTTTTACACAAGGTTTGATTGAGTGAGTTGAGGGAGGAGTTTAAATAGAGTTGATTAATTATTATGTCAACAACTAATACACAAAAGCTTGATTTCGACTCGACTCAACCTTGATATCTTAAAAGGGTTGGGTACGATTGTAAATAAATAAATATTCCATAATACCAAAGAGTGACATCTGATATAGTGATATGGCGCCTCCTGTACTTGAGGACGTTGTTGGTTTTATGACACAAATCTTCTTTCGCACTCCCAAAGTTGTAAGAATGTTAAAAGAGCTTGACAAACATAAATCCGCCGACCCGGTTGGTATTTCTTCCATATTTCTGGTGTGCTTCTACTCTGGCAAAGCCGCTACGAATGCTTTTCCATCATTTCTATTCCATGGGTTTCTTTCCAAGTAAATGGAAAATAATATGTCACAAAACCGTACCGAAAATGCCATATTTTCATCCCTCTTAAACTACCGACCATTTACATGCATTCTTTTCAAGGTAATAGAAGTGGACGCTAATAAACCATCACCGAGAAATAAATTCCATAAGAAGCGGAAACTTTTTAATGACCAGCAAAGACTATTTCGAAACTATTGTTCGACTGGTGACAGGATAGTTGTCTCCCAGAACAGTGGAACCAAACTGTACATCGTTTCGGAAAAAGTAAGATTATTGCTCTCAATATTTCAAGACTTTTTGGTATTGACGGAACGTTCTATTCGCTGTGATTTTGACGGTTTTCAGCCTGATTTTTACAAATTAAAATGCTGGAGTGCCCCAATTCTCCGTACCTTTTCCAACTTTCTTCGTCACCAACAATCTTTAGTCTAACACTTTTAATCCACTTAATTTGGCTAACGACAGTACGTACATACACTATGCATTTCGAATTCGTTTCTAGATCACAACCCTATTCTTTTTATACGGAACTATGATGCGTTTGATCAGCTCATTAATTTCCAATTTTAACAGAATTTCCCAATGGTGAAATAGAAAGCCGTGTGGAATTTAAGCTTAAAAAACTGAATGGTTTATTCTTTCTAGCTCCTATATGTCACTTTCCTTGAGTGACATTTGCAACGAGGAAACCGAACATTTTTAGGGAACACAAATTTGACGTCCCCAAAAATCAGTCCAATGAATAGATTTCCAAAGTCGATAAAGGAAGTATTTCTATGATCTTGTTACACTGCAAGGCATAGGTAGTAGGTACACTAACATAAAACTATCTCTTATGTCTGGGCTGTTTCCGCTATTACACATTGTAATTGTAACTTGTGTACATGATACAAATAATAAAGGTTTGGCATTGCGCATGATACAATGAAAAACGTCAAACTCTATTGTGTGTCCGTGACGTAGATGCGCAAAACGAAACAAAAATGAGAATCTTATTGTTAAGTTGTATCATGCTTTGTGGATAGAATGCAGAAAGGAGCCTTCGTTAGTCCCATTTCCCCACTGAAACAATTTTCCCTAATGCTATGCTCATCCTTAAAGGACTATTCACATGAAAGCGACCAACGACCAATAAATGAATTCGTCCGTTTTGACGTTTCATTCATATGCAATTTATTTTATTCGTTGTGAACAGCGAACGTCCGTCGTCATGTCCGTATATCGCAATTGAACAGTGAGATTTTGAGGTTAGTCGTGCACGAATAATTTATTCGTTGCGATGTGGATGGTATGTGGAACGCGAATAAGGTTTGGCAATTCATAACAGTCAGATTGAAATTAGCGATGAACAACTTGTTTTCATTAAAATTTTATTTTTCTTCAATTAAATCTAAAATTTAGCATCTCAACTTAGATTTAATGAGTTTCTATCATTTTGAAATAGTTTTTGTTGCAAAATATTGCTTAGAAGTATGGGAAATCTCATATATTCGTTCATTCGTTGGTCGCTCTAATGTGAATAGTCCTTATTTTACACTCCAATCCAAAGATGCTATAATTTTTGCAAATGGCGGCAAATGTCAATTCTACTTTGACATTTGGGAAGTAAATAAATAGACACAAAATACACTTCAATAAGACATAAATCGCTTTACACATATAAAGAGCGTCGAATTGATTTGACATTAATATAGCATCTGCCGATAGGGTAACAACTTTTTTGCCATTTTGACAAGAATGCATCCATATACTAATAAATTTAGTTCCACGCTATCCCACAGTTTAATACGACATGTCAAAAATGTTGATGAAATAGTTGTATAATAGTGTGGAAACAGAATATGACAGCGCAGATCTCATACGATTTGACATATGTGTTTAGATCTGAAATATTTTTTTGGGATTGAATGTAAAACCACACATTCCTTGACACTTTTTTTTTTGACATGTCGTACTACACTGTGGATAGTGTGGAAATACCTTAAGAAGGTGTAGGTGTATAGGAGTTCTGATGGAGATAAGAATTTTTATTCACTTTATCGACAAATTAATTGTCAACTTTTCAAAGTAGTCAGTACTTAATTGCATATTTCACCCTTCCCAGATTCACAAAATCTAACGTCTATTGTGTTTTCATATTACATTTATTTGAATTAGTCCAATCCTAAGCACATGTTTAGAAAAGTCCTATTTTTAAAAATACATATTAAAGACTCCTTCTAATCAAACGCACTATCTTCAACCACCCACCATACCATCGATCACGTAATCCAACCCAATTTAATTCAGAGCCACTTAATAAGACATCCATTTCTCAGCCAATTACCCAGCCAATCATAGCTTTAGTTTTTTTTTTAAGGCCAACTAAACTCTCATAGTGAAACGCACTCCAGAGATTAATTAACTGTCAAGCAGCTTGTCATCGTATTGTAACAGAATCCGCCCAAATAGGAAAGGTACGGATAGATAATCCTAGATCTATTGTCCCCGCCAAACAATCGGAACCACTCAATAATCTTCTCCGATTGCAATCATCAACCTGAGTACCAGAGAGATAAGATCACATGGAACTGCCTTCAACAAAATAAATACGAGTTCACCTTTTTCCATCATCTTTTTGCAACCAGCCCAGCCAGCCAGCGGCAGGCAACCTATAACTGGAAGAGGCCTTATGAGGAGTTACGGAGTTGGAGTTCCTATCTACAAAAAAAAATATGTTACACTATTATTGACAATGACGATCGTCCTCGGCTTCTCTTGGTTGATGGTTTATTTTGTTTGTGTGTGTGTTGGGATTGGGATTGGAACTGGGACTGGGATTGTTGGGATGTTATGCAAACACAGTTATATTATAAAGAACCATTCACAAGATTGTTGTTCCATAGTTGCTGTTGTTGTCGGTTTAGTTGTCTGTCTGTCTGTTGTGTTTGTTTATCCGGTACTTCCCTCATTTGTGTGCCCTTTCCCTCTAGCAGCAGCATTGAGCATCACAAGAGTATCTGATTTCCAAATATCCCACTTTGCTGATATTTCGGGTTGAACGATTTTGAACGGTGAGTGCGTGTAGTGTACTTTGTACGAGTATATAGTGAGTGCTGAGTGGACTCTATGAATAGAGGAGCGTGTTCAACAACTAGGGCGCTCCCAGGAAATAAGGTCTCAAAACGAGCGAAACGTGAAACCTGTGTGCTGTGCAGTGCACCTATTCATCGTGGCGACATTCAATCTGTGCTGCAATTGTTGGATTCTTCATTGTCGTTGATGCTTTGGAAAATGGAATTAGTTGCTTCGACAGATACAAGAAGGCGGCAAGGCGGCTCGGCTCCTATATCTCCTTATTGTCTCATTCATAATGTCATTAAGCTTCGCCGATGTCGCTGTCGATAGAAAAAGATTCCTTTCCTTTTTGTGTGTTCGGTGTTTGCTCTGAATTTCTTGTTCATCTATTTGACACAAAAGATGTAGGAAACTTGAAACTTCTCTTAGAAAATTCTAAAAGATACATGTACACAAAGATTATTCTGGTTTAATTGTGACAGTAGAACTCAATTAATGCAAATCTTAGCCATAAATTAGGCCCTGCCTGGCCTGGCCTGGACTAGGTATAACATCAGAAAGTGTGTCTTTCATTTTTGCATGTGTAATTGCGAACTATTATTATGATTGTACTATAGATACTAGATACTATAGTTATAACGATACCTTACAACCATCAGAGGGATATCTTTTGCGGATTAAGATTAAGAGCTAACAACACAACCACTACCACATACTGTGGGCAGCAAAACGAGTTGTCATAAATCAAAATTTTCTGTCAAATCGAAGAAACATCTATTTTCGGACAGATTTATAGATAAAACACTCGGCAGGAGATTGATTTTATTTTTATTCAATTTCTCTATCTTTTTTCACGCAATAAAACGTACCTACTATACTTCTAGATACTTCACTTGCACAGGTTGCAAAAAATATAGGGAATAATATGTCTTTATCACACCTGGGTTGGGTATCTGTGCGCTGTGCCTTGCACTGCTGGATATCACACACTCCACGTGAGAGACAGTGTGGCAATACATATTATAATTAAGAGATCATGATAAGTTGCTATTGCTTTATGCTAGTTGAGAGAAGTCTTATTTTTCCTATAGGTACGTGCTTTTGATAGAATATAATGACATTTCCATGGACTTTTTTGTACAGGCTTTTTTTTATGTTTTTCCTTGCTTAAGTAGCACTGAATGAGAAGGGGCTTTGTGATGTGTTAAGTGTTGTCAAACAGAAGTTGTCATTTGGTGAGATAAGTAGGCACCAAGTTGATGCTAATTTGTCTTGTTTGTTGTCAATACTTATAATTTGAATATTTTTTTGTTTTATCTTGGATCCTTTGTTTTAAATGAAAATCATCCTGGAAAATTTTCTAGAAGGTGTTTTTAACCTTTGAAATTTCAAATATTCATTTAACACCAATAAAGTCCTTATTCTTCTTGATAGTTTCCTTCCATCAAAGCTTAATCCAAAGTTTATTGGAACGGGATTAAACGTTCCCACCGCCGAATTTTTTTTTTTTTTTTTAATTTAAAAAATAAGTTTTTAGGTACTCAAGGTATAAAATAATATCATATTAAAGTGACGTCACAAGTACCAAAATGTCGTTTTTAATGTATTAACTCAGCAAACTTGCATGCTTCTGTCTATCATGAACTAATGACATTGACGTTTGGAAAAAGTAATTTCCCAGATCAAATGGGTATGTTTGATTTATAAAACTCATGTGCTGAAGGAGATTTACAGGAGTTTATAATCCGCAATTAAAACAAAATTAAGAAAGGATTTTTGGAAATATCAGTTTTAATCTCTGTGGAAACATGCAATAAGATCCTTAGGCTGCATGAACTATATTTACTTTAATCTTATATAAGAAATTGTTAAACGAAACATCAAAGTACATACACATATAAATCATACAAATAAACATATGAATTAATTTTACGCTGCACACATGAGGCCTTGTAAACTGATGAGCTAACGCACACTTTACTGGCTATGCACAATTGTGTAGCATGTATAGCAATGTCAAATTTACTGGCTATGAACAATTGTGTAGCTGCAGCAGTAGCATGTATAGCAATGTCAAATTTAATGTAAAAAAGTAGCGCACTTGTACTTCAGCTGCTCTCTATGCTGCAGCTGATACTTTACATTGTAGCCGTGCAATACGATTTACGTACATTTAACTTTGACATTGCTACGTGCTACTGCTGCAGCTACACCATTGTGCGCAGCCAGTTATTTATTTCTTACCAAACAAATCTTGACGTAAGTGGTGTCTTCAGATGGTTTTTATATATGTCAGTGCCGAAGTGTCATGTTAAACATATTGATGGGACTATAACACTTTCATTTAGGAAACCTCAGAGTAAGATATTATTGAAAACAATACTTGAATTAATGCTACCACTACAGTGGTCACTTACTGAGGAGAAAATCAAACGACAAAATTGACACTAAATGGAATCGAATATTCGGATTGAACGTAGCAAAGCTGCATCATCGAAAACGCGAACTCTGAGTAAATTTCTCTGGATCGAAGACCAGAAAGGACGTGAAGATCAACAGTTTAATAGGGTTTTCACACCGAGCCGAAAACCCAGTTTTCAGCTAAAAGTTTACGAAAACCTGAAAATCATTCACACCGGACTTTTCAAGTTTTCGTTTGACATTTCACTTCATTTTTACAACTGACTATCAAATTTTGAAATGAAAATATTTTCGGCTGCTATGATTGATTTTTTTTTTGACGTTGATGCGCTTTTTAGGTGTGTTTGGAAAGAATCACAACACACTTAGGTGTGTTCTGAAAGAATCACAACAAACTTAGGTGTGTTTGCTTTGTATTCCAACAAGTTTTCGACAGGTTTTATATAAAACTAGTTGTTTTCGAAAACTTGTGCTTAGCAAAAATGTGGTAAAACTTGTGTTTGCGTTCAGGTTTTGGGGGTTTTCTATGAAAACCGTGTTTTCAGCTCGGTGTGAAAACCCTATAAAGCGGGGTTCACATGAGACAATACAGGGGCTAAGACAATGAGACAAGAAAATCATTGTTCCATGTGAACAACTGTTTCCAGGACAAGACAATTTTCACTATATTGTTCTCCGAGCTAGCCTGCCGAACTATCTCTGAGGACAATATCGACTGGCTTGCCTTGTCTGCGTGTGAGAGCTGCTTAAAACAAAGCTATGGTTGGTGGAAGCCAAATCAATAATGATAAAGGATATTTATTGGAAAAGTAAGGATTCAAAAAGATTTAAACAATATTAGATGCACCTTAAGCCCGGTCTTTTTTGGATATAACGGGGGTCTTTTAACAAAAGGGCTTATACGTTACGAATTAAATATGCGGAAAGACTACTGAATTGGTCACACAATTGTTATGATAAACTCGATCATCCATGAGTCTATTTGAAAAAGAATTAAACGGGTATATATGTCATAACAACGCTTTAAAAAAAAGATTTAACCACAATCAGTCCGGGCTATGCGGTCACAAAACTGAAAACACAGTGGCTTAGATGGCTGGAGCATGTGGGACGTATGAACGAATACGGAGCTCTTGTTAAGCCCGTTCCAGTTTGCTTTCTCGTAGCGCCATACGGGTCTGTTTTATAGTGCATGGGGAGTGACTATCGAATGTTCCTTTCGCCAATTTGTTGATGAAAATTTTTGACGAACCTTTTTTCGAATATTATCAGGTCATAACAACAAAGCCACGTAGAACTGTATGCGTGTAAATCGTCCGTAACCACGATTTCATTGTGAGAATGAATTATTTGGATGGCTTGAGACAGCGAATCGAATTCGTTGGAAGACAAATCACTGTCCAGATTCGGACTTCTATAAATAATATACATTTATGAGTGATTAAAGACAGTAGGTACTCGAACATTGACGGTTGACCATTTTGTGGTAGAAGCTAATTAGCCTTGGGAGACCGTGCTAAGAAAGAATAATGACACTAAGATGTACTCGCGTTGGTTAAATTGAAAAGAACAAAATCACTTTAATCAAACCAACAGCTTTCTAATAAATTAAGAGTTTGAAATAGTGGATCACCCGGTTAAATGTTTTGTGTATAATAAAATAACCCACCAAAATGCAAGAGTTCATTACTTTTCTAGGAAATTTATGTGAAACTTGTCTATGTTTTCAATAAATCCTCATAGTTACGAATAAGACTCCGTGTATTCAAAAACTAAATTTATGTATCGAAAATGTAAAGTAGGAAGCTATCTATACATTAAATACACATTTAAGTAACACGAATGCAACAGCAAATAAACAAATGGTATAACGTCTAAATCAGCAAATAAATCAAAAGCTTCTCGTCAAGCAAGGTGCACTCAAATAAAACGCAGGCAGGTTTTAGGTAAAGATATAAAGATACTCAGACAAAATACACACATTTCACAACTTTATATATTTGAAAATCACATAAAATTATCTAATTCGTGACTCACAGAATAAGTCCATCGCTTAATAGCATCTGTATCTCAACTCCAAACACGATGGTTAACAAACTATAAACGAACATTGACTTCATTTAAGGCCACAACCGAATAAAACAACAAAAACAACACCAAAAGAACAAGGTGAAATGAATTCTTCAAAATCAAGATACACTTTTTGTTTTTGTCTGAACTCGAAATGTAGACGCACACCTTGATCCCTAATTAAAATTAGATCACCACCCGGGTGAGCACACTAATCTCAATCACCTGAAAATAAGACGAAGCCTACCTGCCTACCTGCTTACTTGCACATCCACAACACACTTCATCGCATCTTGATGCACTTCCAATTCAAGTCATTATATACGATCGCACCTCTCCATCAGATCTTCCTCTTCCTAGACTCTCCCTCCCCGACTGGTGTCCAACATAGTGATGACAAGAAAATCACATTAGGCTCTGATTAAATAGAACAAAAAAAAACCCTGATTACGCTATCAAGCTGTGACAGATAATGAAGGAAGAAATGAATGAATAGAGAGAGGCACTGAGGCACTATCTAAGTAGGAACAAAAGAAAAGGAACATAAAAACTAAACCAACGATAAGTCCGATACCGAACCTAAAAGGGTGCGCTGCTGCGCGTGCTCTACTTTTCCTTTAACTTGTTTTTTTTTTTTTTTTTTTTAGTGTCTCGTTAATGGGGCCCGAAGTTCAATCTGAACGAACGAACCTCATTTTTGTTTAAACGTCCAATACTTTTAACCATTTCCAGTCCAAGTACCTACATGCTGAGAACTGAGAACTGAGAACAAAGACTTCCAAACCTACAAGACGTCAAAAGATCGAAAGATCTCCGACCGCAGCAGAACCTTTTGGAAAATCGAAAATCGATTGGGCTAACTGACAGGTTAATAGGAGCCTTCTCTATTAACTGTGGCTGCATATATCCAGCGGGCTGAGAATTATTGATGGCGCCAGGAATCTTAAAAGGCCCAGCAGCATCGTCATTGCGCCTGGGAAAGGGATCATAATTGCCAATACTTTCTACTTTTTTGTTTCGATTTTTTTTTTTCCTTTTTTTTTTAAATAAGAGAACTCCCTCTTACTGTGTTTATGGTTGGATGCAGATAGCCTATTATGGTCATGGACTTTTGGAGAGGATGGAAACGGTCAATTTCCCACATTGATGCATTGCATAGAGGGCATGATCCAGGAGAGTGTTGAGTTGGTATATGTTTTGTGCGCTTTGACTTTGACTGATAATTAAGGTAGGAGGGGGATCGATAGGAGAGTCCATGGTCCGTTTGTATCCGTGCTGCCTTTAACCGAACTCGCGTGAAATAGTGTTTGATGATGGTGAGAAGTGTGAAAGGCATTTAGGACAATAGCCGCTTTCGATAGTGTCGATTGGATGGATTGGAGCGACACACAGGCAGCAGCGGCTTGGTCCAAGACTAATTAGCCTTGTGGAATGTCTGTTGAAGCCGACAACAGCTTGGTTGGTTGGTTGGACTGGTGTCGATACGCTGATAAATGTGGAGATAATATTTGAAAAGTATGCTAATTACTTTGTTAGCCCCGCATGACGCTTACGCCGCGCCGCTGCCGCCGAGCCATCGATGACCGACAGACGGTTAAGACGCACAAGTAAGTACCTACATCCTACAATAGGTGTAATAAATTAGCTCTTTCTCACTCCCTGAGGGGCAGAGAAGGGTAAATCGTGTGTCCGATTTGTAGACGTCAAATTGGAGTTGAAAACATAATAAATGAAGCGCGAAAAAGTAAAGAAACAAAGGCCTCTACAGGTGAGGGCAAGGTGAATTTCACCAACGTGGTATTTAGATTTTTGGTAATAAAATGGAGAATACTCCTAGACTATTTGTAATTTTCTTTTTAGACGTGTGGTTTTCAATCTGGCAACACTTTTTTCGGAGTTAGTCTTTTTGACTGCTGTCACTTTATGTTCAGTTTGGTTTGTCATTTCATAATGAAAAGACTTACTCCTGAACAACGTTTGCAAAACGTGCAAGTGTATTACCAAACTGATGGTTCGATTCGCGCGACGCATCGCGTGCTGGCCAATATTCGGTCGACATAATCGCTCAGGAATTTATTTGAGCCAGCCGCGGCGGCCACTTACCCGAAATAATTTTTGAAACATAATGGCAAATCCTTATCCTTATAAATCTAAATTCTTGGCCATAACATTAAATTATGTGCGTTTTATTTCTTCTTGAAAACCACAACCCACAAGTCTAACAAAACCACCCTTTACTTTCTTTTTTTCTACGCAGCTATTGACAGAATGTCCTCTCAAATCAGTTCCCTTAGCAAGTTAGTGGTACACTTTTTTCAAAATGTGTTAAAAGAGTATTCTACGAGGATGCCATTCTGTAAGGAATTCATTCGGAAGGAACAGTTGAGGTCTACTTGCCTAAAAAAAAGTGTTCTCAAGCGGTTTTGAGGAAACTCCTGATAAATCTGTTTGTTTCTATCTCCAGTTTCATACTCATTGAAGGTCCCATTGCATTGAGTGGTTTAAAACCCACTGGAAACACGATAAAATAGTTTAGACTTTGGGACGATGGAGGATGCTTTTATTGCCGTCTGGTTGTTAGTGGAGATATCAATACAATATACATATTTGTATTCAATAGCTTGCACGTTGCGAGATGTTTTTGCAGGTTAACAATTAGGACGATATACTGGCTTGCCAATGCTTTCTTCTCTCTTTCTTTTATATTTTCGTTCACTCGCCATTCCTATTGTGGGTGGGTCCATCGTTGGAATGTTGTCTAGGGGCTGTTTGAAGGAGTTCAAAAATTGTGGAAACAAATTTAACGCTGCTCAGACTTAGATTCTTCAAGATTTGGTTAACAACCAGAAGCCAAATCAGCGGATACAAGACCCTTTCCTTCGGTATTTTTTGACATTGTTCAAAGCCCTTTCTTTTGTCAGGAATGCTGCCAGGGTATATCTTTTGAACTGAATTAAATTTTTAATTGTGTCCACCACTTCGTGAAGTGCATTCTGCACTGATTCCAGTTTTGAGTCCATTAGTGATGTTATTTGTTTTATTATCAACCTTTGTGCCCTTATGCAGGTTCGGCATAGTAAAACTACAAAAATTATAGCAAAATACGTGTTGTGTATCTTGCTGGATGTGAAAAAATGGTAGGAGTGCAAGAACTCAAAATTTCTTACAAACAAATTTTCCAACAAAAAATTTTAGCTTCATTTTTCTCGCAGTTAAAAATCCATGAAATTCCAATTAATGAAATTCTGTAAAAATATCTCGGTGAAATTCACCTGAGAGCCTCAAGTGAATTGCAGATGTCGGTTTTAGCAAAAAGATTGAGATACAAACGACTCATAGAAAGATTTGCAGTGATGGATCTTCGGATGTGTGATTTTTGTTTGATGGTACATAATTATTGTGCCATTGCGGGAACGGGAACGGGAATGTGTGTTGCATGCAAGGTACCTACTCGTATTCCGGGATATGGTTTTGTAACATCATAACAATGACATGATGGCTTCTCCTTCTCTGTTTCTTAGCTGTTCCACAAACCTACCTGATGTATAGCGCACAGAGTACCTAGATTTGCCACAAATAATAATGAATGGAGTGTCCAAGTGAAATTGTATGGCACTTGGGATTGTGATGGCGTAATCAATGCAATTGACAAATGATGAAAAACGATTCGATTTTTGTTTTTGCTATTGTTGTTCCTCTCTCTCAGTCTCAATCTAACAGCAAAAGTAACAAAAACACAAAAGTCAGACAGGAAAACGGATGAGATATTCCATTTGATTAGATGGAACAATGGGTGTGGAAAGTTGTTGTTAACTTCCAACAATGACAAATTGTTTGCGTGCTAGGAAGTAGGTATGGTTGATGTTGATGGTATCACCCATATAGTGTACTTACACGTACCTACATGTGCAAGTTGAACAGAGATTAAGTGATTAAAATGTATCTATCTCTGGGAGCTAAAGTCCCAACACAAAATGTTTTAAATGGACAGGTGATACACTTTGAATGATTGGACTCAATATTTTGTGTTCTGGTTAGAATTTCAGCCAAGCCTGTAGTTGGTATATAATATGATGAGGATCGCAGATTCAATCTTTAACTAAATTTAATCTGTGTAACAAAAAAACACAGTGATAAATATGATGCAGAAAAGTTGCATGATACGTTTTTGTTATATGAATGGGAAGTGGAAGGAGAACTCTATGAGGTAGACCATTGTTATCTATAAGGATACTACTGATAACGATAAGCATCATGAATTACTTTTACCTGGATGTGTTTGACTGAATTTTTTTGAATGGATGGATAAAGCTTCTTCTTCCTCTGGATTTCCGGAAGCTGCAAGATACCTCAGCAGTAAATACTGCAACTTAGCGTGTTTGAAAATAGTTTGCAACCAGTTTTCTTTGTTCTTCCAAACCGCCTTTCACCTTGGGGATTCCATTCAAAGTACTATCACTTTTTTTCTGCTTGATGTCAACATCAACTTTTGTTTGTCCAATTCTAAGATCTTAAAGATATAACGAAAACAAAATGGTTAACAAAAACTTGCAGCAGCAGTACTCGAGGTATCGACAGGGCATTCTAACGTTTCTAATATTGAAATCCATGAAACCAAAAACCACTCTCGATTTGATCTCGAGCACTTTTCATTTTCCATGAAGCCAAAGAAGCAATCTAGATTCGATCTCAAATTTAATCTAGATTTTTGCGAATCTCGATTCAGAGCCAGATTTACACATACTTTCACACGCACACAAAATTGACATTCCTAAACGTATTTCAGTTGGAAATTTGTTTTTCTCATTGTGATTTTGTGAAAAGAAGCTCATTTATTTGCTAAATAATATTTTATATATTTTTTTTTTAATGGAGCAGCAATTTTATTAACTTTATTTCAATATCATCCCATGATGGAGAATTTTTCAAACTTGTTAAAGTAAAGCCATAATCATTCCGTCAAAGATGTTGTTGCATATATCAATCAGACGAAGAAGTGGACTATCATTTTAGCTGTTAATGGCACACACACACAATAAAAAAAACAAATTCAGTCTCATTTTGTTTTCCATGCAACCAGAAAAATCGTGAAATCTAGATCAAATCTGAGATCGAATCTGAAAATGTCGTAGAATTCACGAATTTAGCTTTTAGCTGCAAATTATTTTACGTTATAGTTTTAGTTTAGAACAAAACGACATGTTTTTTAAGAGTTCCACACTGGAGAAAGGATATCAAATGCATGCAGGTATAGGATTACTACTGAAGCACGAGACACTTTGGGAAGCACCTTGCATTGTTCTACGAGTGTGTTTTGTAATAACATCAATATAATCAGGAATGCTCTAGCCATTTCGAAATTTACGAATATAAGGTAAGGCGCGCCTGGTGATTGGTAAAGGTATCCCGATGATTATTCAAGGTTGATTCGGGGTTAATGTCATCGAGACATGATCGACCAACGCTACATAAGTCCTTCTAAGTTTCTGTTGAGCGTACTCGATCTGAGGTTTTATACTTTCGAGAATGATAGTAGCCATTAATTTTGGAAGCACATACAAAATGGTGGCACTAAATCAGTCATTACTCTTATTGGGATTCCTTTTTTGGTAGCTTGGCAATAGCTCCGATTTTCCAGGTTTCGCTTTAACAAACATCCTTAACGAGTGGCAACAAAATACAAGCCGCCATGTTTTTTTTTTTTTTAAGATCGCGGTTCGTACTTCTCCACTTGTTGGGGGTCTTTATTGATGCCTCTGAAAGATCTACGTATTCCGAACTTTTTTTCATTTTCATTTGCAAAGCTTAGCCCCTTCATCCTCACGACTATAAACCGATAGCTTTATGATTCTTGAAACCTCAGAAAGTTGTTCTGTGTAGTTGATCCCGCACATGCTTTATGCGTTCCTCTCTTCCTTTTTAAATTTGTTGGTGGTTGTTGGTTCAAAAAGCTATGATCGGGTCTGAAAATAATATTATTGAGTCTTTTACCCGAGATTTAATGAAACTAGAGACTAAATGGGTTTCGCTATCATTATTGCTGTATTATTGCTCTAAAGGCAACTGCAAGAACCCTGTTTCTTATGGTCGTCTATGCAAATGGAACCATCGGATTTTGGAAAAAAGAATGATCTTCAGAGAAAGTCGTAGAAATCTAATTAAAACCTTTCTTTTTTTGACAAATCTGTTTGAAAAATCTTAATTCGCCCTGAAAACCCTGCCCTGCCTGACGAGAAATTATCTGTTGTTGGAAACAGGTGTTCGCCAAGTTTTATATTTTGTTCACATATGGCGCGTCGATCTATTGTTTCTCCCCCTTGAGAGAAAATTCTGTTTTTTGACACTTGGGGTCGCCCTGAAGTCGACCTATTTGCTGTTACGACTTGAGATAACGAATCAGCTGTTGAAATAAAACTTTTTGTTCAGCATTTCCTAAAAATTATCACTCTGCATTTTCAATTTCAATTTTGTTTTATGTAAATAAATTTTTTTAAATAAAAGCAAATCAAGTTCAAACAAATAAAGCAAAATAGAAAATGTTTTTGTATGTATCTTGATGCCCTGGTGTGTTTTGTAAGAACTGAAAAATCCAGGATTTTTGCTGTTGACAAAAGTTGGTTTTTAAAGTTCGCTGCCTCAAACTGAAGCCCGTAATATCCAGGACATTGGGTACCAAAAGTATGGTGTTACTTGGCTCACTGCTCGAAACATTGCCTTTATTGATCGTTTTCTCTAAACCACTTTTGAAACGAATTTTATTTTCATAAACATTTTAAGGTCATTAGCAAACAAAAGTAATTGAAAGGTTGATATAAAGATTGAATATCGTTTATATGCAGTGAAAACAGTGGAAAACCTAAATGACTACCCTTCGGGTTCCCCGGAATATACAATTATCTATTCTGAATCACCTTCTAAAATTTTTTCAGTCGGCAGAGATTAACATTATAATATAATTGTGCCGTGAATTGACGCCGAGCGAAATAACGCTGAATTCCCTAGTTCGGTGTTATTTCACTTTGCTTAAGTGAAATAAAGCCGACTCGGCCTTATTTCGCATTTAATTTATAAAAACGAAATCGCGCTATTTTTTGATTGTTTGCAGGGGGCTTATTCCGAAATTCGCGGCGGATCGTATTAAAAGCGATATCTCATTTTCGTTCGACCGTCTTCGCTTTTGGGTATTATCACTGCCTTCCACTTTTTCCAAATTATCTTTCCACTTTCCACATTCTCATTCCATACCATCTTTCCAGAATTCCAATTTTTTTTCCAAACATTTGACAGCTGTTTCCCGCCGTCAATTATTTATTTTATCGTTTTTGTAAAGATATTATTGTTTGCGTTTAAAATTTGCCATTTAAATTATAAAAATTAATTGGATTCGGTAAGTGTGTTTTTAAATGCCGAAAATGAAGAAGAAAGGGAAGAAAAAGAAAATGTCATCAACTTAAATGCTCAGAGCAAATTTTTGACAAGTTGGTCTTCTCCGCTAGATATCCCTCACAAAGAGTGGTGTAATATGTTTTTGACTCCTTTGTTTAAGAAAAAAGCCACCAGAGTTCGCCCGTGTCACCGGCCACCGGCCGATCGCACCGACCAACCTCCCCCTTCCCTCTCATGAAGCTATTCTTCCTCTCTTCAAATATAGGAAGAACCCGAGAAAATATCGTGCTATAAAGCTTTTCATAGAAAATAATCCACTCTATCATGGTAACCGATCGGAGAGAAATCTCCTCCGATTCGGACGAATTGTACGAATTTTGTATCATGATAACCGTTTCGATTGACTTATCAGAGATCCTTCCGAAACAAAATGGAGTATGCGTTAAAATTGCCAAAATCAGATCAACGCGTTGCGAATTCGTGCGATGCTTGGCGCTTAAGTGTCAAAATTAAAGCGACGCACACAGAATTCTTGCGATGCATGGCCTCTCATAGGTTTCTGTTTCTTCGAATTTTCTCCGCCAGACATTTGCATACGGTAGTTTGTCGGAGAACATTAAAGAGGAAGCAAAATAAAAAAAAATTGAATATTATTTGTGAATATGTCGTCTGAACTGTAAGTTGAATTTAACATTCATTTATCTTAGTTCATAAGTAAATATGTATGTTTTGTTTATTTAGAAAAAAAAAGACATCAAAAACAATACGAACGGCTGGTTATAATGATGAAGGCCAAGCCAGACATTGCCAGGAACTTCACCAGCCGATCGCTGGAGTATTTCTTAAGGATTTTCTTTTTTCTTTACTTCTTTCTCTTAGGGGCCAGTTATAGCGATTCTGAAAACCAAACCGAAAAAATGTTCAAAAGGAAAACTTAGTATATGTTCGATTTAAAACACAAATGCTACACTGATCGATTCCAACCAACTCATAGATTTTTTATTGCAAATAAAAATTTTAATTGAACTTGTACTTTTTTTTTTTAAATGTAATTATTTATTTTTCTGTTATACGTATAAAAGAAAAAGAAAAAAATTACATTTTTAACAGAAAGTGTTAGTTCATTCAAAATTTTATAAGCAAAAAAAATTGTCTGAATTAAATGCCATCGATAAGTGTAGAATTTGTGTTTTGAATCGAACCATAACATACTAAATTTTCTATTTCAAGATTTTTTCGGTTTGGTTTTCCGAATCGCCATAACTGGCCCCTTAGCTAATACCTTTCTGCTTCTAAAAATAGCACTACGCTGTCCATATTTTTTTTAAACTTTAAATTAGATTGATTTTAATGAGATGTGAAATAACACAAACATTCACTTTGAAAAAGATTTATCATTTCACAGTCATATGATTTATGTCAATTATTTTGCGTACCATACGCGTTTTCATTTTTTCGTTCCGATTCGGATACCATGAACAAGAAAATAGCGAAAATCGGAACATGTCTACGATCGGAGGATTCTCCGAACGGATACCATGATAGGGGGAATAATTCAAAACTCTCGTGAATTGTAACATCAAACGAATTTCTTAATTGAATGGGAACTTAAATATACCTATATATATATATATCTTTATGCTTAGGAATCTTAGTAGGCTGCTTGGATGAAGATGTTACAACCAACCAACAGAGATTAATTACGGTGAAGTTCACTTGTTTTCTAACAAGTACAGTTGCCTTGGCAAATTGTTTTGCCTTTTCTCTGAATTAGGCTTTATTTCACTTTGTAATTGTGAAATAACGCTGAACTCCGAAATTCGGAGTTATTTCGCTTGGAGTTTTTTCACGGCACCTTATATAGTGTGTACTTAATGGTATACTCGTACAATACAATTTTACAAACGATGGCTGAGATTTCAAACAGACCAATTAATGCATTAGGCTCAATTATCTTTGGGAGCTTCTAGCACTTCCCTAGCTCCGCATCCGCATTCCGAGCTACAGTGCTTGAAGTTCTATTGAACGAAATAAAAAATCCGCAATTAGTTTTTTTTTTTAATAGTTTAATATTTAATAAAATAAGTGTAGTTTGTAATATTACATAGTTTTTTTTTTTCATTTTCAAGTTTATAACAGTAAAAGAAACGAATAAACAAGTTTTTTTTTTCTAAAATTATGAAAACAATGAATTCAGCTCAGTTTTGTTTAATAATGTTTTTTTTTTTCTATTAATGTAGTATGATTTCCTTTGTTTAATATATTTTTTATTTTCATTTACTTAAAGTTTAAAATTAAATCTAACAATAAGTTCACTAGGAGAGAATTGAAATATCAGAAAAATATGATTTTTTGATTTTAAAAATTCTTGTATTATTATTTTCTTTTTTAAATGTTTGTATGATAAACGACAAAACTTTGTTGTTTCTTGTCGACAAGTAGTTTAATTTAAACATACTAATTTACTTTAACTTTGTATTATTTTGATTTTTTCTAATAAACTTTTTTTTTTATAAAAATTGAATTTTGGTTTTTTTCAATTTTTATATTTAATTTATTTAAAGCTTGTTTAGTACGATCGGACATAGGGTGTGTGTGATTGTGTTTAAATGTCTGCGAAAAAGGAAACAAACAAAAAAATTTAAGATAAAATTAATAATAAATTGTATAGCTAAGCTATCTAAAACTAAAACCAAAATTAAATTTAAAAAACACTATCCCCTCTCCGAGTCGTCGCAGTTTAGAAGTGCGCGAAGTAACAATTCGATTTTGTTTGTTTTGTTTAAATTTTAATAATAATTTATATAGGCTATAATTATAATTTAAATATTAAGAAAATATGCAGGAATCCTTTGGCTTTGCCCGCATCAGACTAGGCCGTTTGACTATAGTTATAGTTAAAGTGGTAGTAGAAGTATAGTATTTTTTTTTTAATAACTCGTATTTTTTTTTTTTACTAAAATGAATTTTAATTATACTCTTTTGGAAAGATTTATGTGTTTTTTTTTCTGAAGTTTTGTTGTTTAATTGGAAGTTTTTTTTTTTTTTAAGTAAGTTCAATTTTTATTTTGTTTCTCTCTGGTTTGTGGTAATAATAGTAAAAATATTGATACGCTTAGTGCTAACAATCTAGATGAGTTTATACTGTTTTTTTTGTTTCACCAATACAAATATATATGTATGTAAATACGAATATATAAATACATACATATACATATATTTCTACGCTAAAATATGAATCAGTATGATTTCGCTTTAATAATTTTGGTGTTTTTTTAGTTAAATTGTTTTTGTTTTTAACTTTTATGTATATCTCTATATTATTTTTTTTTGTTTTATTAAATTACTACTGTTTTTGCCAAATGGCTTAGGTACTTAGGTAATAATTATATATTTAAATATATAATGTATATAATTTTTTTTTGTTATAATCTTTATAAAGTTTTGAATTTTAATTTTATGGTGAACTTCTATGTGAAGAAAATTCAAATTCAATTTAAAAAAAAGAGAATATTTTTTTTTATTAACTTTTGATTTTGTTTTGTTTTGTTTTTGAAGTAAAATTCTTTTGGTTTCTTTTTTATAACTTTTCATATTTTTAAATTCATAAAGCATTGTACGACTCATTAGCAACTAACAAGCACTCTCATAAGTAATTGGTTTTGGTTTTTTTTTTAAGTTTAATTTATATTTTTTGTTAAGCAATTTACCTTGCGTGATTTTATTTTTAATTCGTTTTCTTGTTTTTTTAATTTAAATTCTAGTTTTAAAGTTTTTTCTTTTTTTTTTTTAAATAGGTATACGTAAAAATTGGATATATTTTTGTTTGTTTGATAAAATGTTTACTATTTTTTAACAATCATATTCTTTTTTCAAAATATTGCCTCAGATGTTCAGGTTGTTTTTTGTTTTTTGTTTTTGTTTGCTTAAATTTTGTATAATACATGATGTGTGGAAGAAACTTTTAAGACATTTCTAACGAAAGGAGAAGTTCTTTTTTGTTTTAGTTTTATTTAGTACGTTTATATATAGATATATGTAATTTTTTAAAAACAAGTCTTTACTCTAGGTAATGGGGGGAGGATGGGGGATTTTTTTATTAAGGGGAAATGGGAGAAAAAGGAATAGAAGTACGACAAAAATTGCACATATTGATTGTTGAGTGAATATTGATTTTCAGTTCGATAGGAGTTTATAGGCTTAGTTTTAGATAATATTTACAAAAAAAAAATCTTTCTTGAGAACGATTATAGTTTATAAGTTTAATTATTTTTAAGTGCGCAAAGAAGAAAAGTTTCGTATTTTATGTATGGAATTTGGTTTTGTTCGTTTTCCTCAAACCAAAAACATATATTTTACATAAACGCTTCTCTTTTTAAACAAACCGCTTTGAAGTCGAGTAGCGTTCCGATACACAAAACTTAAATAGGGAAAGTTAGGTGCATGCGCCATCTGTGGAGCAAGGGCACAAACACTTGATTGCAGAGGTTTTACTCTAGATTGCCATGGGAAGCAAAAACAACAATAGAAGACATTTGATGTAAAGTAGATAAGATATTACAAATTAATATACAATGCTGGTGCTGCTTGCGAATTGACACTTCCAAAAACACAACATCTGACAAATTGTCATGTCAATAAAAGTGTGTTCAGACTTTCTTCAGCGAAAACAAACTTTAAGCTACTCAACCGATTACAGTGAAGTTCTTTACACACATTTTGTGCGTTATTTTTCTAACCATAGTCAACTAATTGTTAATAGTAATAGTCAACAAAATGGCGTTCCTTTAATCCAAATAAGTTACAATTTGTAACTATATGACATCATAACAGCGTTCCTAAACTCACGTTGAAGTGTCAAATAGTTACGTTTTGTTACGAATTCCAACTCACCTCCATGATATGAGTTGAGATTGGTGATCTGTCAAATTGGACGTTTTATATTAAACAATTCAAAGTGTTAATTAAAAATCAAACCAAAAAATTACAAATTCTTGATTTTGGCAGCAAGAACGTTTTTATTTTCTTTGAGTGATCAACAAGAAAGAATAAAATGGGCTGTTCACCAATTTTGAGGGATGAAGGAGAATTATTTGATTATTTCCTCAATTTACAAAAAATATTAAAAGTGGTCGTTTGACAGTTTTACAAATTCTAACAACGTATCGTTAATAAATGGTTTGTAAAAAACCCATAAAATCCTAACAATGACACTCAAACAATTTTTTTTTTTTTTGACATAACAAATGTTGACTACTGTTAGAAAAAGAACGCACCGATTGCATGGGTATAGAAAAGGACAAAGGATATCTCTTATCCCAAAAAATATTGTTCCCAAGGTATAGAAAAAAGGTGTACAGAAACTATCAGAAGAGCTCAGATTAGTGTTCTATAACCAAAATTCTTGTCCTTAACTATGTATTCTACAAACTTTCACTTCAGAGAAATGTCAAAAGTTTCACCAGATTTGTTATTTAAAATTATACGAAGGCAATTACTTGACTTTTGAGACTATTCAAGACGTTGAAAATGAATTAAGATCCACATGAGGTCAAATATCACTAAATGCTTCTGTTAGCAGAGGTGTGCCAGAAGGTGGTGTCCTTTCCCGACTCCTTTGCAATTTATTCGTAATAACAATAACAATGCTGGAAATGAAGGGATTAAAGGTGATTGCTTATGCGGATTACGTTTTTATTGCCGGTTCAGGAAACTGAAATCTTAGTTTGTCAAGTGATAGCACAGGTTTAGCGACAAATCCGATTTGGCCAAAGCTGGATCCAAAACGCTTTGACTTGGTTTTGATCTCTCTAATCAGATGACACATTGGCTACTTTGAAGGTGTCGTTTTAGGACATTGCCTTATGAATAGAAACGCCGAGAACTGTATGAATTTGGATAAAGACTAGGCTGTAGAACATCTATTTTGTACGTGCCCTCCACTGTATAACAGTTATTATAATTATTATTGAACTCAGAACAAGATTATTTCTCAAACGCAATGTTTTGAACACACCACTTAAAATCTCAACTTTTTTCTATGAATGAATGGATAGATCCGGAAAATATTTCAAAGCTCTTTCTTCGTAGACAAAGTATGTATAAGTCTTTCCACGTAACCGATGATTCTGTTACCAATTAATAAGATTTTCTGGCTGGCTTCCTTGTTATTTAAGAACATTTTCCAACTAATTTTTCAAAATACGAAACTCTTCTTCTCTTTTTTCCTTCCAGTTGTGAACAAAACACTGCTTGGAACACAAATTCCCTGACTACCATGATTTTTAAAAGGATGGCTTCATGCATTCACACTATATGATTTGATGTTAATGCTTTTTTAAATGCTTTCGATCATTATTTGTTTTGATCGTGATGCAATCTTAATTGTTATATTAATTTTTTTTTTAATTTAACATTATGTTTTAACAATTTAAAAAAAAATATACAAGTCACAAAAAGAAAACTACCATTCTACATTGTCATCGTGTTCAAAAAACAAGAAATTCAATACTTTTTTTTCAAAAGTGAGGTATAATTTGCTCAAAACTATTATAATAATAATTATAACATTATGAAAGCTAACAATGTGGACGGAAGAAAACAACTTTAATGTTCTTATTTGTTTAAATATATAATATATTCATAATTTTTTTTTGTTTTTTAAATCTCGATTATCTCACTATGTTTTACTCATGCATTTCTAAAATGCATTTTTGTTTTGTTTTTTAACTGTATAGGTTTATATATATATATATTTATATAAATTTTAGTTTTACTTGAAATGTTTCATTATGAAAGTCTACTTCAAAAGTGCAAAAAAGCAATTTTTTTTAAATGTTAAATTTTGTTTTTAATAATAAGATTTAAGATTTTCATTGTTTCATCTCGAAAAATTCCCATAAATGTATCATTTTAAGTTATACAAGTTAAGTTTAAGTTAAAAATATAATAATTTTACAATTTAAGATGTTTAAGTAATTTGTTTTTATTTTTTATTTTAAGCAAATAACTTACAAATTGGTGTGTTTTTGTTTGAGAAAAATATTCAAGCAGTTTTTATTGTAATTTTGTTTATATTTATAAAATAGAGTAAAATTTTGTATTTATTATTATTATTTTTTTTTTAATATACAAGAGGAAGAAGGATACGAAAAATAAGTCTCTAAAAAAATTAGTTCCTATAAATAATTAAGAATTATTACATATATATACTCGAAATGGAGAAGAAGACTATTTAACAGTTTATTTGTTTTAATGTTTTAACTGTTAATCACAGTCAAGAAGATTTATGTTGTTTTAAGTTAAGAACTTGTTGGCATATTTGATTAATTTTTAATTTTTTTTTAAGATTAAGGAATATTTATTTAGCAGTAGTTGTAGTTTAAATTTTTTTCTTTCAATTTTTTAAAGAGTTACATTTTTATTTAAGACAGAGAGATAGAGAGAAAAAAGTGCGATTTCAAGTCCTAAATAGTGAAAATGTAAACTTTTTTTTTTTAATTCCATTTAGGACTTTTCTACAGGTGTGTGTGTATGTGTGATAAAAGACCGAAAAAATATATATATATGTGTCAAGATAGATATTATCGCACTAACTTTCACTATAACTTTGATTATAATTTTTATTAAGTTTTAATTTTAATTTCATCTTTTCAATTGAGAATGTAGATTAGATAGTTTTTAAAGAGAATTTTCAAAAGTGATACATTTTCAAAGAGATTAATAATATAATTGTTTTTGAAGAATGCTCTTAGGCTATACATCATTAATAGTACATTAAAGTTTTCCATTTCCCTGCGGGTAAGTTTTGTGACATCCATTTTATGGAAGCAGCATTGAGAATCACAGCATTTCACTAAAATACAAAAAAAAAAGACAACCCAATATAAAATTTTGTAGACGAAAATTGTTCATGGTTATTTATTTAAGAGCCGTTGCTGTGATCGGCTTTCTTCCTTCACTCTTGAAGAAAAATTAAACGAAAAGGAACTGAAACTCAACATCGCAAGAGATCACCAAAGGTTACCATGTTCCTGCTCCAACCCACAATATAACAGTTTTTCACGAAAAAGAGTAGCGACAAGTTTGCCAAACGCCGTAAAAGGAAGAAACTCTTGGGTCGATTTCCAATACTGACGAAAACTAAATCTTAATCACATTCATACACCATGTTGGCTTTGCAACGCGCCTCCGCCACATAACAATCTCTTACAATATCTAACATGACACTTCAAAACGAACTTCTGACTTCATCATCCATCTGGTGAAAAAGAACGCGCCACTAGTAGTTAGTGTTCGTGTGTGTTCAATATTTTGACAGCTACTGTGCCTGCGACTCTGAATGAATAAAGGTTTCATTGTGTTCATGCAGATAACTAGTCTAGCCAAAAGTTCTGTTTAACGATTTTAAAAGCTCCATTACTTCCACTAGGACTAGTAATAACACCGTTACTTTATTTTCGAAACACGTGTTCTTTTGATCGGTGAACATGGAGAGGGCATTGCATATATAAACTATAGTATTCCCACTTGGGGTGCGCCATCTATCGACGAAAAACTAAGCTCTAGAATACCATAGGAAGCAACAACAACAATTTCCACCATTTTAATTGTTGTTGTTGCTTCCCATGGTATTCTAGAGCTTAGTTTTTCGTCGATAGATAGCGCACCTCAAGTGGTAGTACTATAGTTTATATATAAAATGGAGAGGGGCGCCAAGGAAAAGAAGTATGCAATAGTACCACTTTTCTCCAACCAAAACTTCTTGCAATGGTATATTTGAATTAAGTACATAACAATCTATAATACGACACGAAATCCAGGGTTGGAATCGGCTAAGGTGATTTGTGATAAGTGATAGTCACAATCAACAAATTTCGTCTGGCTAGATGATTGTCACATGTGACAATCACATTTTTGTGACTTTTTCTTGTGACAGCTATTTAGATCTAGCACCCCAGATCTATATAAATTGTTTGACAAATAATTTTGGCAGTAAGGCACCTAAAAAAAAACTGCCTACTTTAAGGAACCACATACAATTTTGAAGTAATACTTATAACTTCTATATATGGTAAATGGTATGCGAAAACTTTTGTTAGCAATTTTATTTGAAATTTTTACTAAGCTATAGATTGTAAAACATGTTTTTTGTCTAAAGCTCACTGTTTTTGAAATACAAGTTGCTTATCAACAACCCCAATTTCAGGGTTCCGTACCCAAAGGGTGAAAACGGAACCCTATTACTGAGACTTCGCTGTCCGTCTGTCCGTCCTGCACAAGCCTGTATCTCATGAACCATGATGATAAATAAAATAAAAAATGTATGGGGGCTCCCATACAGCAAACGTAATTTTTTGCTCGTTTTTGCCATGTTTGTCCGTCCATCACCAGGATGTCTCTTTTCTTCTTTAGAAATTTCTGGAAGTCTGAAATTTACAAATATAACTGTCTCTGTTAGTTCTTCTTGTTGCGACTTTTCCTTTACTCACACAAACAGCTTTACCTAAATGTAAATTCCAGAAATTCTTTTAGAAGAAAAAGAGCATTGTATTTAAAATCTATAGTATTCCCAAAAAGCGGAACGTTTTGTCCATCTATGGACGACGTTCACAAGCTTTGATTGGAAGTAATTTTAGTGGTTTTGTCTAAACTGCTATGGGAAGGAACAACAACAATAGAAGACATTTGATGTAAAGTAGATAAGACAATTAGCGCCGCCATTGACAACGTTCAGAACTAAATTAAAATGTTCCATGAAATTACTATAAAAATGTATATACAATGCAAGAGTGATTTCGTCGCTCGGCGGCCATTTTGAAGATAACTTTCTTTCTCCAAATGTAAATTGTATAAAATTTACTAGATTTTTCTTTTATGTACTCTTAAAATTTAAATGTATCGCAAGTCTAGGAAGATTTAAGCAAATGTGACGCATTACCGTCACTAAAAGAAGCAATATAAAATCCTGAGCGGGGAGAATTCTCAAAAGCTTTGCATGCAAAACGAGGCGCATAAGGGTCATAACCAGATTAACTAGGAAAGCGTGCTGGTTGAAGAACCGGCTCAGCAAGGTTTCGACATCCCTAACATCATGGAGGACCCCAAAATTTACCCTGATAACGTAGGCCTTGGGCCATGAAAATAATAATAGCGTGATATGCTTGTCGATTTTTTTAACGTTCCTCAGCTGAAAGTATGTGAAACCCCGTTTCCACGCTATAAAGTCACCTAGGTCACCCCTGGTGGTCAGACAGAAAATTAAATCAACGATGGGGGAAATAACTTTGGGACCATCACCTAGAATTAAGAGCCAGCTGAGATATTCTGTTATCATTACTAATGACGCATACATAATGTAACGGTCCATTTCAAAGATTATAGGGTGATGCTTTCTAGATTTTAATAACGTGGACAAATTTTAGAAAGCCAAAGTCAACTAGTATAATGCTATGATAACAGAAATAAAAGCAAAATGTCACAATTCTCGGCAAAACTTTATGTATTTGTTGTTGCATAGGTGGTCGTTTTCTTTATGTTTGTAAAATACTCAAACCTAAATTTTTTAATTTTTAAAGAAAAGTCATTTTCTATGCGATACTATTGCCATCTGCTGAAAAACAAAAATACAACGTGTGTGCCATCTACCAGAAAAACAAAGCAGTTATTTAATTTAGACATTGCTCCGTGACACTGAAAGCAAACTTTGAGGCAACACTGAGGAGTTTTTTTTTTTTTAAATAAAACTGCATTTAAGTTATTAATTTGAATCGATTTATGATTTTTTAAGCAGCAACTAAAATGGACATATAAAACCAAATAGAAAACTCTATTTAATTTACCTTTGTCCTTGATTGTGCGCAGTTTCCAGTTGCTCTTGATACTGCAAGTTTTGGAGGTATTCCTCCCTGCGTTGGTGCACCAGCCTCTCTTTTTCTGCTCGTTCTCTCTGAAGTCTATGAACACAAACAAAAAGTATTTGAAATAAGTATTGAAATAATCAAAAAAAATAAAAACGTTAAATTCAAACTCAAAACAAAACTATCGCAAAATTGTATTCGTATCCTTACCAACAAGGATACATTGCCATCCCAAATGCTAGCGTGCAAATATATGTTTTGTTTGTATTTACATTTCATTCGTTCATTTCTCAACAACTAAAGTATTTTTTATTGCAACATTTTACTCACTTTAATTTCGATTGTCTCATAAACTGTTGAATCTTCCTGGCAGCTTGATTTTGCGTTGACTGTGAATAGGTTCTCCTAAAAATAATTTTAACCATAATTAACAATAATTCGACTTTTTCAATTTAAACCAAAAATTACTTCAAAGGTCCCGAAGGACTTGTTTCCTTGGGTGTGGTCGGTTGTGAGATATCCTGCTGTTGATAGAAGTAGCTTGACAAACAGTGGGACGAGCTTTCATTGTAACTGGATGTCAAATTATTTCCTGGCGAAAGACTGTTCGACTGGGGAGACTTCTTGAACCGTTTGTTCTTACAATACGACCGATAGCCATGTTGAATGACGAGAGCGGCGTTTGTCATTTGACGGAAGTAAGCGTATTGCTTGTAGCGCCGGTAATAGTTTTGGATCACAATGGCAGCAGAACGCTCCTTGTTTTGTTCTTCCATTTTTTGACGACCCTTATAGGATCGATAGGCTTTTTGAATGCATTTTGCAGCTTCATAGAGTTCTCGTTGTTCGCTATCTGTAATAATTGGAAAGTTCATATGAAGAGATCTCTTCTTTGGAAGCATTGGTGCAGTATTTGATTTTACCAGTCAAAGTAAGTTTGGAGAAATCAGCTTCAAATGGTCGCTGAGCGTTGTTCGATGCTTGCAGAAACTCTGTGAGTTGTTTTGTCGATGGTGGCGGACTTGGTGAATTCATTGGCGGATCTGGAGGAATGGAATAGCTTGCTGGGGATTGTAGAGGTCCAGAACTAGCTGGACTAAGACTAGAACAAGGTGTGCTAACATCGTGATAACGATAATTATGATCACTAAAGTCGAAATTAAAATCACTATCGAAGTGTGTATTCGGCAAGGAATCTAGCAGTGGGTCCATGAAGCTATCCTGCATATTACTGATTCCAGTGTTGTCGCCATGAAGCGACTCAGACATTGGACTACCCAAAATCATCATTTCATCGGATTCATTCTGTAGGAAGGAAGTAGGAACTGTATGAAATGTGTTTAAAATCCAAATTGTATAAATTCACCTTAATCCTTTCTGGCATTGCAGCAATAATATGTTCTGCCAGGGTCAACACCTTAGCATCTGATTCCCCTACAAATCAATTAATAAACAAATTATTAAAAATTCTGCTAAACAGCACAAGCATTCAATAGTAATAATCACAACATCGAAAAACCAAATTTGTACACATAGTAATAGTCTAGACACATACAATGGAAAATGAGATACATTATGATGTATAACAGTTAACAATTCCTATTTTTTGTATTGTTTGCAGTAATTTTTGTATTAGTTTTGTGTGTATTTTTGATTTGAATTTAATTTTACATTTAAACAAGCACAACAATTTAATATAACAATGACGACATCATGCAGAGAATTACGTTTAGTTTTGTATAACAGTTTATTTACAATGTTCCCCTTTTTATTATTTTTTTATGTGAATAGTTTGTGTGTTTAGCAAGCACGACAACACTTATATTATACCTAAAAATAAATATAACACATATCTCGGAACGCTCTAAGGATATTTTTGCATTTAAATAACTTATCATAACCCAACCATACACAGCGCAACAACAATGATGTTAGTTTTTTTTTTTTTTTTTTTACACAAAGAACTACTTTTCTACGACGAATTATTTATTAGTTTTACTATTTTACAGTGAGATAGTGTGGTGTGAAAACCAAATACGAATACAAGAGAGTAGATTAGACACAGATAGAAAATATTTTTAAATACAAGAGTTAGGCCAATATTTAGAGTGGTGGTGTTGTTGTTGGGTGGTTTATGAAACTCATAGCAAAACACTTATTTTTCAATAGCTTTTTTTTTTATAAAACATTTGATTTAGCGTCCACACTGACCTACGCTCGCCTCAGAATCATTTTTACATGTGACGTCAGGGTCATCTTCATTATCTGACATGTCTCCGTCATGTTTTTCGGCCAATGGACTTGAGCTACACGTTGATACTTCGCCTAGATTGCAAAATTATAACAGTTTTTGATCGTAAATGGTTGAAAAGTTTTTTTTTTTTTTTGTAAACTTATTTTTAACCTTAGTTCTTCCATAACACAATTTTTCATTGATAGATTTTTTTTTTTTGTATATTAAATAAAAATTTGTAATTGTGAGTAAACTTACATAATGCAAAGTCCATTTTGCGTAACGGAGACAGAAGTGAACTCGAACTGGTCAAAGTGGAGAATCCATCGAAGGTTGAATCTACTGAGAGTGAATAGTTGTCGTTGCAATCGAAACTGTGAATGAAAACATTAGTTTTTGAGTTATTTTGTTGTAAAAATGAAGTGGTTTACCTTGTTAACTTATTTTGATCTTTGTAAGGCTTTCCACATTTGGTGAAAGATCGCATGTCCATGTTTATTCCACTGTCAATGGAAGATCTTTTTGAATATCTGCTGTTTGTAGGAGGACTTTGATTGCTGCAGTTGTTGAAACAAAATAATTAAGAATTACGTTTTAATATTTTATGCTATACCAATATTGTTTTAAGAAAAACTACAAGGCTTTGCTGAAAAATGTTCCATGAAACTAAGCACCGACAAAACTACGCGGGGCTACAAACTTCTAAGGAAAGAATAGAAATAGTGGTTGGTGTAAACCAAGGAAGCATCATTACTTCATTTCTGTTTATTTCAAACTCACGATCTGCTTGAAGGAAATTTGACAGATTTAATAAAGTCTTTGTGTGTCATCCTTTTAACGCTTTCTGCCAATTTCAACACTTATTTGACGGAAACATATAATTCCAAAGTATAAGAATGGGATCTGTGATCACCGACTAAGCGCCTTTAGCGAAAGGAGTCTAAGTTAGATGAAACACTCTGAAATTTTCTGATTCTTTTACATAACAAAAATTGTCTTTTTTTATTTTATTATTAAACCTTCTAGTTTCCAAATCTTTGATTAGGTTAATGGCAAAGGACTTGATAATGTCCTAACTTTTCATCTTCTCTATTAGTGCTTTCCTCACTCAAAATCCATCCGCAGTCTCCAGTTAAGAACATTCTTTCTATACCAGTTCTTTTCAGTTTCTCTTTTGACCTGAGATATAAAGAAACTGAACAAGAGGTGTAGTGGTGAGGGCGAGCACTGCCGCAAAACAACGAGCTTAGTCGAGCCACCACCCATTACCATAAACACTAGCCTTTTCAATGGCGCCCAACGTGGGGCCTTAATACATAAATTCATTTTGTAAATAACAAATATTGTAAAAAATTGGTTATGGCCGCAGATGAACGTACAAGTATCTTATTTAAATCTAGGTTTTTCATTTATTCACAGATTAAGTTCGCTCAATAAGATAAAAAAAAAAGCTTATTGTCTGTTGCCAGGTAAATGCAGGATTGGCAAACCTTTATAACGAAGATCAGAGGAAGTCATGAAGTCCTTTTGAGCTGGTAATGTCGTGTTCCGAAAAGGTCGTAGCACCTCTCAATCTATAGTCGGAAAATATGAAAAACAGGTCTGCACCCCACTAGTACAAACTTTAAACTATGCAGAACTGATTAGGCTGGGCTGAGTACAACTCGAAACCGATAGGCTAGGCCCACAACTTTTTTTGAGGAAGGAGTAGCATACGAAATGAAACAACCATCTAATTCGCAGCAATCGATTTTTTTTTACCTTGCTACAGCAATAGGCCTCAGAAAAACTCCATCGTGGCTCCTATTGATGTCACTAGCATCAGTATTTTGACTATCAGATGAATTGTCCGAATTGTTACTTCCAGTTATTTCGTCTTTGATGATATGACCATTTAACAGATCAGTGGAGTTCTGCTTCATTTGTTTGCTCAAATCATACGAGATGCTAAGATCATTTTTATTTTTGCTCTTCTCACTTTCCAAGCGAGACAACTCAGCCAAAAGGTATTTGAATCTAAAAAAAAGATATACGTTTACAAAGGAAGAAACAATACTCCTTGACTTACCCTTTGGTCTTTGCAACATCCATTGGAGTCTGTAACGATAGGTTTTTGATCTTCATCGCGTTGTGGTTGAATTTATACAAAATCAAAGCAGTCTCAGTGTGTCCTCTAGCACATGCCCAGGTCTGAAAGTAAATCATATATCGCATCAATATGTGCATTTTTTGAATTAATCAAGAACTACAAACCATGGGAGTATATCCGTAAACATCCTGACTCAAAGCATCGATTTCTGTTTCAAGAATAAAATTGGGATTTTCCGTCCTCCAATTTAACATGGCACAAACAAGCTTAGCATAGCCTAGTGCAGCTGCCAAATGTAATAATGTCATTCCTTTGAATCCACTGGATGTCCAAGAGGATGGAGCATTGGATCGCCACAACTTGTTTGTCAACTGGTGGCAGTAGTTTACCATTCGCTCCTCAAAATTTGACTGCATCATGAAGGCAGCATCTTCAGGCTGGAAAACATTTAAATTAGCTTGAGACTTGTTGAGACCTAAACCAAAACTTACCGATTCCTTTGGTTCCATTTTGATCTGCATCTTCTCATCAATGGACGACAATCGATTCAAAAGCGTGAATTTGTAAAGACAATCATTGGTGGTGCCATCGAAAGTGGCCTCCGGATTCGGACTAGACTTGTACTCAAAAATGACTGAATTAGAAATGACATAGCCATCACTAGCAACTTGAAGAGTGGCCAATCCGACTTCATGAGCAGGACAAAAGCACCGCAGTACACCCTCTTGCACCAATATCGTTGGAACTGGCACCGAATCAAAAAGGACTGTATAAGTGCTGGCCGTTTTCCATGGGCCAGTGACTAGAACTTTCACCCCTCCCTCTGGGTACGCCCACTCTGGGCTATAATCACTGATCGTTAGAATCCTTCGATTTGAATTTGAAAAGACCCTTGACAAACTACTATCGAATGATAAACTTGACTCAGATTCATGCTTCCCATCGAATTCCAACTCTGGGAATTCAACAAGCATATCAAATGCATCCAAATTGACAAAGACATCATCATTCTCATCGTCATCATGGAGACCTCCTCGTGAACTGCGCTTAGTTCCGTTCGTGACGTCACAGACGTTCGCAATAAAATCCATAGGATTCAAATCTGAACCAACACGATCATCATGATGATGATTATTGACCACAACATCACTGCTTCCACCAAATGGCATATTTGCAATCAAAGTCCTTTGGATGTCTTCTTGGGACAGGTCTAGAGTTTCGTTGAAAAATGCCAATGAATCACTAACATCTGATGCTTTTCGTTCCGATGCGGACGGAGATGGTTCCTTTTTGTCTTGCAATGGCGATTGATTGGCTGAAATCACTGTATTAGCTGGATTGTCACTGCAATTTGATTGCAATCCATGGAAGGTTGTATCGCCAACATCGAGCTCTGCATCCAAGATATGTTCGGTATCGTTTACCTGTGGAAAGGAGTAAATATTTTATGTTTTAACATTTATTTGAATTAAATATTCTTTAGCAGTGTCAGAAAAATAAAAATTGAATAAACAAAAAACAGCGATAATTCAAGTCAATTTATGAACCAAATATTCTTATGGAAGAAGCTATATCACTAGACGGTAGTTTCTGTCTCCAACGCTGCAGCATGCTAGGCGCCGCTGCTTTCGACAACGCGTATTTAATAGGAGTTAATGGAAACGACTTTGGATGACAGAGGGCATCACAGTGAAACACCACCAAAAGAATACTGTATATTCTAAAAACAGCTAATGTAGCTTTGACGGGAGCCGTTCAAGGTCCCGAAAAATCAAAGTCCCTAGTCATCAAAACCCTGCTTTTCGGGATTTGAACCAGACCCGGAGTTTGACATATCGAATATCTTGAATTAGAAAAGATTTGATTTTTTTAGCAGCATGAGAAGTTTCGATGGTTGTTGTCTTTGGTTTTACAGTTGAGAAAGCTGTGTTGATATGTTCAGAAAGGTTTGGCACATTTTCATGGATTGTTTAACGCCGAAACAACGCTTCCAAATTGCGGAAATTTAGTTGCAGAATCAATTTGGCGACAACCTTGTTTCCAGACGTGGTACTGTTAACTTCGCCGACTTAACGCCTCTCGATTACTTTTTATTGGGATATGTTAAATCAGTGGTTAAAGCCGACAAACTAGCAACCTTTGAAGCATTGGAAGAATATTTAAGTCGACTTTGACGCCATACTGCCGGATTTATTGGTAAATGGAATGCAAAATTGGACTGATCACTGGTCGGAAGGAAATTGTATGTCCGCCGGAAATCACACTTAAAAAATTAATGCAATGAAATTATCTACCAGATTATAATAATAAATAATAATTATTATTTAAAGTTCGCAAGCTCTTAAAAAAGCACCCGTTAATTGACCAAAACAAAAATTTCCCGAAGAGAGATATGCAACACAATCTTTGAAAAAAGTAATTTATTTTGTAAATCAGTAATCAGTCTGAAAATCGAATGGAACGGTACCTTATCTATCGAAGAGTGGTTTCTTCGATATTAAATGCACGCATATTGATAAAAGAGCCTGCTGCCAAACTTGTCTAAGGGCTTTTGAAATATCAAGCGTAATAGTCTTACTTTTTCGGCAACGATATAAAGATTGGTTCCACGGTTCGGCGAGATATACTTTGAAATCATCAGGGCACCTATTGCTACGAAAGTCATAATGTCAGTTATCAAGAAGCTTTCGTTTATCAAGATTTGTATTGAACATTGGCATGACCTTTGAAAAAGTGACGTTCGTTATTGTTAGGTAGTTTGAGGGGGATAAAGATGCGCTTTATTTAGGGACGAGTTGGAAAAATGATGTTTTTCAACCACTCGGAAAGAGGCCTGTAGAAAAGGCATTTCGCAGTGGTTTGGATGTTTTTCAGAACTGTGGCAGAGAAGTCATATCAGTTCTGGAGTCTACGTCACTATCGAGGAAGCATAATAACCATAGTATACGATTCCGAAGAAATTGTTGAGACCATCCCAGTTGACTTACTCGTATACGGTTCTTTAGGTTTTTTTTTTTATACTGAGACGTTGGAGCACTAGAAATTGGTTGAAATAATACCATGGTGAACAGAGGCGATGGTACATAGAAGGTGTGTTTTTTTTTCTATCAGGATGAGAGGTAAAAATCAAAAGTTCGGTGAATGGCTTTCAATGTCAGAGAATCGTGTTGGCTTGTCGAAAAATTGAGTTCAGTTATTAATATTGGCAAAAAGTTATTTTCATTTGGGTGCGAAAACAGAATTACATGCATTCAAATCACCCGTAACAACGATTTCAGTGTGAGGATATGAATATGAGGAATATGAACTACAGCCGATACATTTACTGTCAAGCCAATGAGAATCAAAAGCGCGACATTTCACCTTTCGTTGTAAAGTTTTGTATAAAAACGGTTGCATGAAATTCGTTCGGATTGAGATGCAATTATCAGAACAGGCTCTTATGGGACATCCCCACCCAAAATATGCAGGGGTTGCAGTGAATGCACGATGTCTCTATTCCTAATGGTCAAAACAGATGTGCATAATTTTCTGTGCAGTCAAAATAATTTACACAGGCTCTTATGGTACATCCCCACCAAAAATATGCAGGGGTTGCAGTGAATGCACGATGTCTCTATTCCTAAATTGGATCCCTAGTTTCATTGCAGCCACAACAATAAACGAAAAAACTGCAAAATATTGCTATCTGGCATTACTTATTTTGACACTACCTGTCCTTCTTCAAGCAAACGCAACATGTATTCGCACGCACGAGTGTCTTAAATTACAGCAGTTTCGATAAAGTCGACACTGTTAAATTTTTTTTGAACTGAAAAACTGTTGAGTAGGGTGCTAGCTAGACAACTTTAGGGAAGTAACAATATTGCATAAGGGGGACTGACTACGAAAAAGAAGTTTATTCGCAAAAAATGGCCATTCACATTAGTGTACTTTTGTTGAAACTGGTGACACTAGTGCGTACGAATAGACAAAGAATAAAATATTTTTGACAGAAGTAGGCATCAAATTTTTCGAAGAATATGCATATGCACATCTGTTTTAGGTGCGGAGCTGCATGCAATCACGCGTGCATTCTGACTGCACATCTGTTTTCAGCATGAAGCCATGTTCTACAACTAACTGTCAACATTTTGGTGAAACAATATGCCAAGCGAATAATATGTGTGCTAAACGCTAAATTTTGGCATGTATTGTACATTGTACACTGTGAAACAATAATTTGAAATTTTAGATGGAGCTTCACAGGAATCGGATAAATTGAATGGCTTGATTTTGGCTTGATTAAATTTTGTAGATAATTTAGTATGGGATATATACTTTAGGCCGAATTTAGCATAAAAACAACAAAATGACATTTAACGAGTTTTACGTTTAAGAAATATGAAAGTAGTACTCTCCTACTGATTCTGACCTCCATTTTCATTTCAGAAAATAGAACTGTCACCTAGTACGATAACTTAATCTATTGTAACTGGAACACAATGGATATACCCCAAATTTTTTTCAATGTTCGAACTTCCCAACCAATCCATTTGAATTTTTATTGCAACTGATTGTCCCATTAAAATCCCATAAAATGCCAAAACTCCAAAATTGAAACCGCAAATAGTTATGAGGGTTTTACATTTGCTAAACAAACACATACCTGGGACAAATTAAGCATGGATCCACCTAGGTCAGTAGACATTGGTTGGGTGCTTTGAACACCACTACTGCCCACTTCGCCAACCACATTGACTGCCCCAGTATCACTTCCCATTCTATTACCATTGTCATCCGAAGTATTGCTAATTAGATTCGATGATTGCTGCCCCTGATTGATGCCATTACATTCAATTAACGTTTGTTGCTGCTGCTGCTGCTGTTGGGAAGGGTGGTGAATGTGATGGGGATGATGTTGGTGCTGCTGCTGCTGCTGTTCCAATTGCTGGTGATGGGGATGGGTATTAGGGTGTTGCTGACTTTTACTGGAATTGGTCGATGTGGATGGTGGAGCTACGCCCGAAATTGTTGTGATTGACGGTGTCGTCGATGCCAAAGAGGCACGAAGAAGATGATGATGCTGGTGCTGTTGATGTTGCTGGTGTTGGTGCTGGTGCTGTTGCTTGAATGAATGGTGCTCAGTTTGTGATGACGAGGATGGGTTGCCTCCTAACGACATATTTAAATCATTGTTTTGTTGTTTTTGTGCCTGCTGCTGTTGCTGTTGCTGTTGCTGGTGGTGTTGATGGTGATGGTGCTGGTGCTGAAGTTGATGCTGCGGCTGCTGCTGGGATGGTTGTTGGTGTTGTATGTGACCCTGACTGGGATTTATAGAGTTATTACTATTTAATTCATTTCGTTCATTGGAGTTTTGCAAACTAATTTGCTGAGGCGACAGAACCGATAATTGCTGCTGCTGCTGCTGGTTTGTTGTTGAATTGTTGTTGTTGTTGTTATTATTATTGTTTTGACTGGTATTGTGGGTGGTAGAACCAGCTCCAACCCCAGGACCAGAAAATGTGGTCACCGTCGTTGTGGTGGCAATTATATTGTTACCCACTCCCGCCAGGTGACTCTGCTGTTGTTGTTGGTTGATTATTATCTGATTCATGTTATTGCGATTTAAATTCATTTGATTGTTTTGATTAGACGCATTGGCGAAGGTCTGTTGATTGAAGTTACCAGCATTGGCATTAGAAGTGTTACCACCAACACCACCACTCACACCAACTCCTACTCCTCCTCCTCCTCCTCCTCCTGGGCCTTGTGTTGGGGTGGCTATTAGATTATTACGACCGGCAAACATTTGTGTGTGGCGAGTTATGTTAAATTGTTGATGTTGCTGGTGTTGTTGTTGTTGTTGCTGCTGTTGCTGCTGCTCCATGTGAGATGGTATCACTTGGAATTTGATTTCTCCATTTTGGCGCTCGTGGTGTTCTGCTGCTTCAGCGGTGACCATTTCAAGGCGACTTTTCCTATCTGGCCAGCGTGAATAGAGCTGCTGAAAAGATTTTAAAGTTATAGTTAGCAATAGAATGGAAAGAAGGATTTGGTTCAGGGATGACATCAACTTACCTTAGCTCCTATCAGGACATTTGGCGTCGTACTAGTCACTTGATTATATGCATCATTTCGTTTCTCAGACAAAGTCTTCATGATGCCAATCCGTCGCATTGGATGCGAACAGGATTTGCCATCAGCACAAGTTGAGTCAGGACATCCACATTCAAGTTGTTTGACAAGCGCAGCTTGTCTTGCTAATCGTTGTTTCTCCATTAATTGACTAACTATTGATTCTACAGTTTCGGCATTCTAGAAATTAATACAAAGTGATTAGTAAGGACTAAATTTTGTGTATGTGTTTATTTTACAGATATTTCAATATCATTTCCAGAATCAGAATCCTCATCACTAAACACCGTTGAAACTGAAATTGAATTGCAAAATTAATGGCTTTGACTTAGAGATTCAGAGGGCGAAAAAACTTACGCATGGGCTTCAATTGACTAACCAACTCCTCTTTTGTCCATTCTTTTTTGTCACCCCAAAGTGTCAAACTGGGTGCTATGACAGCCATCTTATTATCATCTGGATAAGGAACATTGAGGTAGTGAACAAGCACGATGTCGGGATTCTATATTCCAAAAATAAAAATAAACACCAAAATGTAATTAAACAAAGCTAGACGAGAGTTTCTTTTTTTTTTTTTAAAAAGACCCTTACCTGTAGCAACCAGTAACACCTGCGATGGAATGTTGGCAGAATTGCGGAATGGACATAACATCCATAGATGCACTATAAAACGAGACAAACAATAAAGGAAGTATAAAAGTCATGACAAACAAGAAAGCAAAACACAAACACAAAAAAAAAATTGTTTCCTAAGGTGTCCATTCTGTCGGGGTGACTTCAACCAAGAATAAATATTCTCAAGGACATATTCCATCCATCAAAATAGGGACTTCATAAAAACACACCAGTGTTGTGGTGGCATTTTCTGTTTGCGAGGGAGGTTTGGTTATGGTTTTTTTTTTTGTGGAAGGTTAAGAAGAGCAAAGTCTGTTTCCTTTATTTATTTTTTTTATTAAGTCAAATTTATCACTCCAAGATATGGTGTCCTGACAGTAATTTGACATTTTATGACTTTTATGGACTTGTTTTGAACATAGCAGTCATTGTAAGGAATCATATATATAATGAATGTTGTCGCTCCACTATGGGAGCATAAGGTTTTATGGCAAAATGTGTTGTTATTGTATTGCTCTTTATTGTGTTTTTATTAACCGGGAAGACTTGAAAAAAAACAGCCACAGGTGAGAAACAGATCATATAAATTTTTTTTTTTTTTTTGGTACGTGTTTTGATTGATTGATGTCTAAGGATGTGAATGAAAAGGTTACTGGGGAAATAGAAATTTCAAGTAGTATGTACAGTACAGTGAACTTTTCGTTTTTAAAACAGTCAAGTATCAAGTGTGGAAGTATACATTTTACTGACCAAAATAAAAAGCCACGCCAGAAAGATGGTTCCACAAAATGTCTTTAAAGAAGTTTTTGGAAACCACAGATGTAAGCTTCATATAGTTAACTTTTTGCCTCCATCTTGCCTTCGTCATTGCTTAAAATCTTAGAGAAAGATGGGGAACTACACCTTTTTTTTAAAAGAAAAAGCAAAACAGATATGATTTTCAAAAGTATTCAGGATATGGAAGCAATTTCCCAGAAGTCTCTACCAAAAAAATATGGAAAAACTCAAAACTCAAAACATTTAGAAAAGTTTAAAATTTTTTTCGGGAAATAGCAAACATCTATGAGGGAGAACGAATTCCAGAGGATAGTTGACTACCGCCACAGATTGGACGAAATCTAAGCCAAAAGTAAGGACAAGACTTTCAGTATTTTATTTAAGATGGTAAATATAAGGGAAGTTTTCAAGAAAGAAAAAAAAAACCAACAAAATTTTTGGGGTTTTTAGATTGTTGGGATTTAAAATATTTTTAAAGGGAACGGATCGGAAATTTTATTAGCATTTTTACCTGCGATGTGTTTTTGGTAAATGGAGAATGAAGAGTGCTGAGTATAAAAGGTAAAGGATTTTATATCCCAAATTGTTCAGAGAAACCAAATCTGCTGGGAGCTGTTACGACCAACTACTTACGAGACAAAACAAAAAGGCGTCAAAGCAATAGGTATACAAATGTTGCAAGAGTCAAGCGATGGAGATTTCGACTACAGTATCAAAAGAGTTTCCTGATGCAAACTAAGTAATTCAGCAACTGTCAGCAAATATCTTTTATATACCTAGACTAGCGACTAGGTAAGGTAAAATAAAATTATTCCTTAAAGAAATTAAAATACATAATTCAAACAATTGTTTAAGGAAGACAGCACTGTACTAGCCAAAAACAACTTTCTAAGTGCGAAAAGTGTAAATAAAATGGCTGGTATGATAACGCCAGTGTGAATATGTCAAATTTGACATTTCCATTACAAAGTTTTTCATGTTATCGACTGTTTTTGGTCAAAAAATGGAATTGAATCGTGAAAATACAATTATTTTCGACGTCGGTCGTTGGTCGATTAATCCAAAACCAGTTTTCCAATCAACTCGCTTCGATATTTTTTGTTAATAAAACACTATGTCGAGCAACCGTTCGCTGGTTTTCAGAATTCAATCGTGGCCACACAGAAAGATTTATTCGCATTGGGTACCGAATGATTAGCTTTGTTCGGGTTCTTTTTGTGCCAAAAAATTAAAACTGTCAAATCTCTCTCATTTATCGAAAAATTGGCGTTGTGGAAATTCTTGAGAAACGTCAAATTAGAAGTTTTTTTTATTAATTAGCTCTTCGCGGTAAGGGTCATCTGCAACAACATATGTTTACGTCATTCGCTTTAGACAGAGTTCAAGTTTTCACCAGATGAAATTTAACTGGGTCAAAAATTGAAAATAAATTAACAGCTGATGTTTTCTTTTGTTCATCTCTCAGTCCACGAACGCTTTTTGTGTTCATGTAAACGTATGAAGTCGAATGCAAACTGTTTGATTTTTTAACGAGAACAAAGCTTTTTAAAAATCGCTCAAAAAATGATCGTGTGGTGAAATAATTAAAAAATTCGTAACAGGTAACGAATTTTGAAACTAGGCAAGTATCAGCCCGAAAGTAAAGAGCAATCGAATGTATTTGTCTTTCAAGATGAGCCAAATCCAACAAAAGTTGGTCGCTTTAAAGCAAATGGCCGTCTGTTTTTACGGAATAATTTGACATGACAATCAACGTGTTTATTAAAAAAAGGCAAACCAATAACCAAAGCCAATTCAAGCTCTCGCATATCGGCTTAAACAAGTGTAACATCGAATTATGGGTAATCCCGCCATACAGGCCTGATTTGGCACCCAATGACTACCTATATATCTTACCCCCGACGATAAAAAAAAAAAAACGTGACGTCACCGTTTTTCGACGCTTGAAGAAGCGGGTAATACATTCAAAATACACATGTCAGAGGTTCCTCAATCGGAGTGCAAAAAGTGCTTCGAAAATTTGTTCAAACGCATGCAAAAGCCAATTGGCCTTCAACAAAACCTTGAAACAAATTAAAGCCATTTTCGATTATATGGAATATTTATTTTAATACCCCTGGTATGCCAAGTTCTGTGTTCAAAACTAATAGCGTTGAACATGATATACCTCATTTGGTGCTTGCCCAGTCAAAAAGATAATCTGCGGATCAAAAATTTATAATCGAGTTAGATCTTAGTTTAGTACTAAGTAACTGTTATACGACTTTAACATACAGGTTCGTAGGAAGTACAATCGCGAGGATTTATACACCATGAATGCAAGCGGGTACGATTGTAAAGAGCTTGGAATATTAGAAGCATTTAAATGGAAATTGGATCGAAGTCCAGTCTCTAGGGGTAGTTATACATACTTGAGAAATTGTGTAACCTCAGCTTTGAGAAAGGAAAAAACAAAGTTTTTCTTAAAGAAATTCGACATTAAACTTCCTTCGTCTGAGCTATGGAAAAATCTTAAAAAATTTAATGTCACTTCTAGAGTCGACCCTATATGCAACTTAGCCCCTGATGATCTCAATAAATTCTTTGCTGATACTTGTTCTAGCAGTTCTTCTAACCAGTTGTTATTGACTGACGTCTCACTAGAAAATTCCTTTAACTTTATTCATGTAACTGAACATGATATTATTCTTGCTGTGAAGGAAGTCAAGCCTTCTTCTATCGGCACGGATGGAATTCCCCTTAAATTCTTAAAGTATATGCTTCCTTATGCAATCAAATCCCTCACACACATAATAAACCACATATTAACGACTTCAGTTTTTCCTAGCGCTTGGAAGTCCGCAATAGTTCATCCAATTCCAAAAAAGATTAGATCTGACATGAAGTGTGAAGATTTTCGTCCTATAATCATCCTATCATGCCTCTCAAAGATTGCTGAAATAATTATAGAAAAGCAAATTATGTCTCACATTGATGAATTTCACCTTCTTACGCCCCTTCAGTCAGGATTTCGTAAGCATCACAGCTGCAACTCAGCACTGTTAAAAGTTATAGACGACATTATGGAACGCTTTGATAGGAATGATCTCACATTATTGTGTCTTTTAGACTTTTCAAAGGCGTTCAATTCAGTCGACTTCAAGATCCTTCATAACAAACTAATAGTTCAATATGGATTTAGTTCATCGGCGGCATTACTCATGCTTAACTTCTTATCTGAGAGAACACAAAAAGTTAAAACGTCTGTTGGGCTCTCAGGATTCCTCCAATTATCTTCTGGCATTCCCCAAGGATCTATTCTTGGGCCATTGCTCTTCTCTCTCTTTATCAATGATATCGTCTTAAACTGTACTTTTGTCAACATTCATTTGTATGCTGACGATGTTCAAATTTATATTTCGCGCCAAGAGGGTCTTCTTACGGAAGCTGTCAGTAAGTTAAATGAGGATCTTGAAAATATCTTTCGCTGGGCTCGGCACAATTTGCTTACCCTTAACCCGGATAAGTCACAATGTTTGGTAGTCTCTAAGTCATCATTTGACGTCAAAGAGTTTCCGCCGATACTGTTAAATAACAAAATAGTTCCTTACTGCAAGAAAGTACGTAATTTAGGAGTCATTCTCAATAGTGAGCTATCAGCCTCTGACCATATTAATTCTGTTATTTCAAGAGTATATGGTGGCCTAAGACAGCTTTGGTTTAGCAGTAGCTTTACTTCTCAGAGTATCCGGTTTAAATTAGCTAACTCACTATTGAGAACGATCCTATTTTATGCGGAAAATGTTTTCCCCAATCCTGACTCTCAGAGTTTTCGCATACTAGAACTTGCTCACAACGCTATTCTTAGATACATATATAAACGCCTTAAATTCGATCATATCTCAGATATACGTACAAACCTGCTTGGCTGCACTATCCAAAACTATTTAGATATGCGAAACTGTATCTTCCTCAAAAGGCTCTTGCTTCTTAAAGTACCGCATTATTTATATGTAAAGATACGTGAATGTGTTCATGAAAGATCCTACAATCTAGTAATTCCTCATTTCAACTTTTTAAATAGTAAAAGAATGTTTTTTGTCCATGTAGTAATTTTGTGGAACGCACTTCCGGTGCAGATTAAGCGAACCGGTAACCTTAACGAGTTCATTCGCCGCATAAAAATTCATTTTTCTTCTACTTGATCTATCTTTTCCTTACTGCTTTCTTACTATTTTTATCTTTGTTCTTTATCTTTTTCTGCTTCTCCTTCATATCATCGATACTTTTCATCTTTGGATTTAATTTATTTAATCTAAACGTTTTAATTAATTTTTTTTTTCTACTCTTATTTTGTCATTATTGTTTCTATACATTAAAAGTCAAAGAATTGTACGTTATAAGATATATCTTGCTGTACATATCCATAATATACCTTAATAAACTAAACTAAACTATTTCCAGAAGCTTGAGGACAAACAATTTCTAAGTTTCTATCACATTCACTGACCTCGCTTTCTTTAAAACTGTTTCAAATGCCGGTTTAATAATACAAAAAAAAACTTCCCTGATTTTTTTGATACAAAAAAGAGTTTTGCGTTTTAAAAAAAATTCTGACCTCGTAACAAAAAAAAAAGAGATAAGGTACCTCCTCGTAGTTACACCTAGAGAAGGCCAAAAATTGAAAAATAAAAATTAATTTCATGCAATTAATCGAAGGATGACAGCCAACAGTTCGATAACGGTCCAAGAAGCGATTTTATTTTTTTCTAAATTCGACTCGGCTTCCTGCCAAAGCTTCTTCGACACCAACAAATAGGCACACAAAAATAAAGCAAAAGAAGTCGTCAGAACATAGGCAGAGAGGCAGGCACACATCCATAACTGTACAATCTATTTTCCTGTCTTCTTACTTTTTAATCGGTTTCACAAGGATGGTATTAGTTATCGCTGTTGTTATGGCGGCAGGAGGACTTCCGGCGACGTCAAACTACCATAAATTCTCCACCGGATGATGATATAAGAAGAAATCAAAACAAAAGCCAGCAAAAGCCAGCGAGAAAAAAATTTAAAGAACGAGGTACAAAAAACACAAGAAATAATAAAAGGAAATCTTGGCGTGAAATTGCATTTACAAATGAATGAGTCGTGGTTGGGTAGGGGTTAAGAGAGGTAGACTTGAGATAAGGACGAGGATCTAAGTACCTATTTCACTTATAACTTACAAAAGGGGAAAGAAAATATGTTTCTGCTGTTTTATTTAATTTTTTTTTTTTTTTTTGAAAAGGAAACGTATGTTTTGGCTTCGCGAACACTCAATAGTCTTGGGAGGCAGCAATTATTTACATTGGGGGAGTTGTACTTCCTGAGAGTCAACAAGAGGGCTGAGTTCCTTAAGAAAGGGGTGAAAAATAGCTTGAAAATTGATTTATGAGATTCTTTTTTTTTTTGTGCTTTCGTTTTCGGTCGGCCGTCGTCTGTCTAGGCGCTATACGCTGTGAGATATCCCGCTGAACTTTTGACAATGTGTTACAATTGTAAGTAGTTAGTGAATTATAATTTTTCTTAACGCCTTTTACTTTGGGTTAAATGGATTACAAGAGTGTACAAGTGTTGTTTTTTTTTTTTTTTTTTTAAGTTAAAGGTCAGATATGTTATTGAAAGATATTCTTGGCAACGTTTTATTGAGAAGGACACACATGGAGGTAGGTTTTTTTTTGTTTGTTTGTAAAAAAAATCTATAACTTACTTCGGTTCCTTGAACTTTAAGCTTCATGTGATCTTCCCGGGTAGTTTTTCCGTCTTTTCTCTTCTTCCAGCAATACCCATCTCTTCGGTATCGCACCTTCTTTCTTGAATATAAGAGCAGTGATCCACTTTTTGGTCTGAAAGAAAAATGTTTTTTTTTTTTTTAATGAAAATTATCGAACTGACTTATAATTCGTTAAAATATTGCTTGAGATCATGGTTAGATACATGACTGTCTTACGCTAAATAGAAGGTATATACAGGTCGAGAAGAATATGGGAAATTATTTCACATCTGTCGACTTCGTGTGATTCTCCATAGTTTGTTGGGTAGTTCGCTTTATCTTAAAGCTGAAAGTCAAAAAGTGTAATAAAAAGAAAAGGTCTAATGACGCTTCCCTGCGGTAAACCGACTTTGAATGGCAATTATTAGGTGATTCCGGCGGATCGATTTGCTTTTGTTTATGATTCCGCTTCTGTTTCATCAGCCATCCGAAAAGTGCTAATCCTTTTTTTAGAAATCATTATGGGTTTTCATCCCGAGTCTTATTCCTTGGATTGCGACAATACCTTTAAAGCACGTGGGAAAACAGCCGAATTTTATCACGCATTCAGCCATTTTATTTTCTATTTTCTTTTTTAATGTTTACACCTAAGAAAAGAAACGGCAATCCTCTCAAATTTTTGTTTGTTTCTTATCAATTATCATTATCAAAACAACATCTAAATGTGCTTCTAAAAAAGAATGAATAATTTCAGGTAAAAAAAATTGGCAGAATGGGAGATAGTTTGACAGATATACGAACATGTTGTTTACAACCTCAATAATGTATATGAAAGTCAAACTCATAGACATTTCTATCATTTCCTGCCGCGGAGCCATTCATTCTAAATCAATTTTGACGTAGTGTTTATTCGGACGCACCAATTTTGTTATTGCTTAGATACTGGTTTTTGCAGATCATTTCCCGGAAAAAAGGGATTTATAATATCAAAAGTTTTTAAAGAATATTTCACCAATATCTACACCAGCGAAAATGGTCAAATTAGCGACACAAGTTTGTGCGAACAGACACTGTTTATAACATTTTTTGGCAAACGTTCAGCTGGATTCTGACTCAAAATCGAGAAGCATTGATCTTATTGTCTCAGATTAAAAAAAAATATTGCTGTACGGACGGAACGTTTTCAGAAAGGTTTTCGAATAAATCAGGACGCTTCCTGCTTTATTCTAAAGTGTTATTATTCTTCAGTTTCATATTTAATATCAAACATTTATTCTAATTTCAAAATTTTGCATTACATTTTTATTGAATAAAAAAAACAACTGACATCTCTGACACAGGTGTTTTTGAAAATCGCATGTCACAATTCTTGAAAAAAGAACTGCTGGCAATGATACAAAGTATGTAATTGGTAAAATAATAAAAGTAAAACATCTTTTTTTGAGCAATCATGTTAACATAATCTTGTCAAAATTAACTGAAGCACTCTGACATAATGAATTTTTCATTATAAAATAAGTAGCCTCGATTATGGCGTTACAGTTTTACTAGTGACATTCTGTGGTAAAAAAAAACTCACTCCAAGGAAGAAAAAAAGCTTTTAACGCTTTAGATATGTCCAGTTGTGTGGCAGGTGTCTATGTCAAAGTTTCTTAATCTGGCTACACTAGTGAATGCGTAGAGACACAACCAATGTGCAAAAAGCACAACCGTCAAATCTTCATCTCCTTTGACCGCTCTTGCTCATATTTGTGAAAGTGAATGAAACTCAACAAAACGAAAATGGCCTCAATTATGTTGCAATTTTGACAGCTCGCGCGACTGCACGCTAAAGTCTATTATATTTGGGCCTTAAGCTGTGAAATTTCATCTGTGAAATATAGACGAAGAACACGCTTTACGTCCCTAAGGAAAACATATGGAGTGATCCGGCGGTATATCCTGTAACACAAAAGATTTGAATTCCTTGTAGTTGTACGCAACTTCACGCCCAGTCTACGTCTTACTTAACAAACGAAACAATAAATAATCGTCCCCTCTCGTAATTTGGCAGTGTCTATACATATGAACCAGTGTCAACAGTGTCCAATTGGTGTCGTAAAATCTAAGAATCCTCAAAGTATGCAAATTATAATTTATAAGACTATACTCCACAAATAACGACCTCCCAAATGATTAAATCACAACAAGTTGACAAAACCAAACAACGTCGGCGTCGTCCTCGTCATGTCAAAATTCATTTACACCAAAGAGCAAGACTTAAAATTACTTACCTTGTTTTGACTTCCTTCGACTGCCACTCGGAGTGTTTGTCAAAGCTGATAAGAATCGCTGCGATTTCCTAGAAATGAAATGTAAATATAGATTTGAAATATTAGTCTACGAACGTCATTTGAAATTTTTGTATAACGTACATATAAAAAAAAAATTTAAATTAAATCAGAAACGCAAACGTATAGATAGAAAAGTGCAATATAGGATGTGACACAACTTTGAGGACAACTCAAAACTTGGCACTCTTTCTAAAAGAGTCATCGTCATCGTTGTCGCTCGCAACACGACAACACAACAACGACTTCACGACTTTCCCTTGTCGAGTGCAATTTTTATCAGAAAACCATATTTTCATCACACAGAGCGAGAAATATTCAAATTCACTTCAAAGTCTCCACCTACTTTTTGGAGTTGAGGGAAAAAAAAGGACATGTGGTAGGGTGGATATACTACACCACGTTAAAAAGTCAAGTCTTTTTCTTTATTTGTATTTCTCCGAGGGTTGACAACTTCACTTTTTTTGTGTGTTTGCTTTGTAGGGCTAACTTTTGTTGAAGCCTTAACTGCTAACTATGTATAGTATATATGAGAAGAAGGTAGTGGATAGGTACCACACCAAGTGGAAGTGGGCGGAAATATCGTCTTCCTCTTGGCCTGCTGTCAACTAGGAGACAGAGTGTGACACACAATTGAGCAATATTGTTGGCGTCACGTTTCATTTTATATTTGAATGTGTTCATGCGATATAAATGACACAAACTCACACATTATTAAGTTGGGATTGGCGATTGTTTCATTTTTTTTTCTATTCCATACAGATGGTCAGAAATCTCAGACTTTGAAAAAGGATGCGGTTGCGAAAAAATACATAAATCTTAATTTAATTGTCGGTTGCCAATCAGATTTTGAATCAGATTAGCAGGAGAAAGAATGAAAAGACCTGCTTCTAATTTTTAAAGGGCTCTTCCTTTTTACGCTTGGTTAAATCAACTTAAAGCATTTTCCATCTGTCTTTCCAAATATTTCGCCTAAGGCTTGTTGACATAGACTCGTGACTTCAGAAGATCCCATAAAAAGAAGTCTTTAACGTTTAAATCGGGCGATCCTGCCGTCCAGCGCAATTTATCAAAACGAACGTTTAGGCGACCCGAAAATGAAGCCCCCAAAATGTCGGTTGTGACTCGAGCAGTATGCTTTGTCATTTCACCCTTTCGGACCCAAATCCACAGTCCGGGGCAGTGACTTTTCGTGCGATAATTTCGTTTAACCTTACATTCCCAGAGGTATGAAAATTGGGCTCGACATTCTTGGTGACTTTGAATACAAAGATGACTCTCTCGTGTTCGAGATTAAGGATGTCTTGAGTCGTAGTGAATGAATACTGCACCACAACACCGCTAAATTACTCCGCAAAAAAAAAAATATAAGCGAGAGCTACAGTACCTACGTTTGCAATCGTTGGATACCCTCTTCCCTATTTATTAATGAGTATGAATTCGCTAGCGCAATAAAGTTGAGAATTTTTATTGCCAAGCCAAATACTGTGAGGTAACTGAAATTCTATTTTAAAATTGCAGCTCGACTTGAACAAAACAAGATATAACTTGGATTTTTAAAAATTAGACTATAAATGGATGGTATTTAATAATTCTTGAACCACAAACTGCTACGTAACCAAGGAATATAAACCGAAATATTCATCTTCTTACGAGTACTTCAAAACTGCGACCGATAGTTAGAAAACCTTAAAAAAATAATGCATATTACGACTTTTAACGGAAACACCCCTTAAAAGTGGGCGTGTCCTAAAAAACAATTTAAAGCACTAACTGAGCTTTGATGATAAGTCAATTTTTAGGCATATGCGAAAAAATACCACTGCATCAAGTAGTTTCTTAACGATCTTACCAGAAAAAAGGTATTTTATAAAAACCACGCCCTTAAAAGTGGGCGTATTGAAAAAAATTACAAAACAAAATATACATGTATATTTTGCATAAAACGAACGCGAAAACAAGGTTAAAATTGAATATTGGTAGCTAATCAATTTTAAAACTACGTTTTTTGTTCTTTCATGAAAAGTGAGCGTAAGCCACGCCAAAAATTCAAACATTTCTTTTCATACATAAGCTTCTTAGTTTCGACTAAGAGACGCACAAATTTGGGCTTGTGGATTCATTATAAATACCGTTTATTTGAAAAAACAATTTGTTTTATAGTTTCTAATAAAAAGTGGGCGTCAGCCACACCCCAAATTAATTTTTTTGATTTCATACACAAGATTTGTATGTGAAAGTAATACCCACAAAATTTAATGTTTTTCGGTTTAATATAACAATTATTATTTTATAAAAACAATATTGATGCGGTTTTGTATGAAGAATGGGCGTCAGCCACGCCCAAACTAAAATATTTTCATTTAACTGGAAGAAGGTTTACCTATAAAGCTTACGTGTGCAAAATTTTAGCGTTATACTTTTATCGTAACTGTAAAAAAAATACAATTTAATTTTACCAAATTGAGGTTGTTCAACAAAAATGGCGATTGTGGGCGGATTTCGCCGGTTCAAGAACTTAGCTTACTCTTAACCACAGATTATATATACCAAATTTCAGATTTCTGGCTCAAAAATTGCGACAAGACTTGTCAGATGTGGCGATTTATCGCCAAACGGGCGATTTTAAATTTATTTTGGCGACACAAAAATAGGTTTGGCGATGTACCCTAAAAAAGGCGATATTTTTCGTTTTTGGCGACTTTAATTTTTTGAATCGAAGTCTTAACACTTTTTTTCATTTTTTTAGTTAGCACTTAAAACTTAATTTTTTCCATTCCTGCATGCTGAATGGAGTCATCGAAATAGTAATTTTGAACGCAGGCACTTCCGATCGATTTCTTTCTCATCCATGAAATAAATCACGTACGTCAAACCGAATTCATGCGTTCGATTTCCAACCACAGTCAACAATTGTTAACAATAGTCAACAACAAGGCGTTCATTTAATCAAAATTATTTACGATTTGTGAATGTATATGACGTCATAACAGCGTTCCTTAACTCACGTTAAAGTGTCAAATAGTTAAGATTTGTTACTATTTCCAACTCACCTCCATGACATGAGTTGATATTGTTGGTCTGTCAAATTGGACGTTTTGTTTTAAATAATTAAAGGTCTTTATTAAAAAGCAAACCAAAACATTAAAAATTTTGATTTGGGCATCAAGAACGTCTTTATTTTCTTTGAGTTATCAACAAGAAAGAATAAAATGGATTCTTTGCCAATTTTGATCGACGAAGAAGAATAATTTAATTAGTTCTTCAACACAGTTACAACCAAATTTTAAATGTGGTAGTTTGACAGTTTAACAAATTCTAAGAACGTACCGTTCCTAAGTTGTAGGTAAAAAACCCAACAAATAATAACAATGCAGCTTCAACAAATGTTTGTGACGTAACAACAATTTATTGTTGACTATGGTTAGAAAAAGAACGAACCAAATGTTTGTGGAATGCAGAATGTAAAACTTAAATTCTAACTGCTCTGTGAAAATAAAGTTTTTGAGTTTGGTGATATATGGAGTGGAAAATTTTGAAATTTGGCGATTTGTTGGCGATTTTAATTTTAAGTTTGGCGACTTCGCTTTTTTAAACCTGACAACCCTGATTGCGACCTCTAGAGAGTATACATACGGACGGACATGGCTAAATCGACTACGCTTTTGATTCTAAGTCAGAATATATATACTTTTCTATACCTAACGGTATTATTTCTCTATGTTACAAACTTCACGCCAAATACAATATACCTATGGAATAGGGTATAAGAAACAAAACAATCATTCCTCATTTATGAGGAGTCCAATGATGCATGTTTTGTTGACACGTATTTTGTATATTTTTACATCACAAATATGTCAAAGTAGAATTGACATTTCCGCCATTTTGCAAAAAAAAAAAATATAGCATCCATTTTCCGTTTGGGTGATGAATTTCAGCCACCTTGTATTTCACACAAGAGCATTTGAGTTGAAACGGACATTTTTTTAATTTTTTCAATTAATTATAAAGTAATTAACACTAAATGGATTGATGGATTGTGAGATTGTAACACTCAAATTATTTTTTTCTTTGCTCTAATTAGAGGCCAATACGAATAACGCAATTGTGAGTACATTTTTTTATATTACCACATTTAATTCGCCAGTAATTAAGAGCTAATTAAAGCATGCATATTTTTTTATTTTACAGTAGGTTCATGGAATCCAAGTTAACAGAGAAATGAAGTATCCTTCTCTCTGAGGATTTGTGTGTGAGAGTAAGATTTTGAAAGCTGTTGAACGTACAGTGAAGGTAAATCATAGTTTGTGGAAGATTTAGGCCAATTTGATTGCCGCTGCACAACATTAAATGTATATATCTCAGAGGAAAGGCGATTGCCCCAAATAAACAATTTTCAACAGTCAGTATTGTGGTCCTTGACTTTCTTATTTAGTATCTTGCACGTTTGGTCATATCACCTTGAACAAACTATCCAGTATTCTCATCTTGATTTGTTCCACAAAAAAAGAAAAAGAAAAAAAAACACATAAATATATAAGAACCTCATTTGTTAGCCCTGTCCAAATATTTGCCATTGTGTCAAGATATAAAATCCAATACTAATTTGAAGATGCTATATCCAGCTCCTTCACAAATGCCTCCACTCTTGGACGTCTTTCAAAAAATAATAACGATAATAAATTATAATTCCACAAAAAAAAAGTGCAAAAAAAAAAGATATACTGCCCTCCGCTCCGGTTCAGGACAAAAATGTTCATTCTGCGAACTTAACCTCTTAAGCGCCACAGATAGTTACCCGTTATTGAATTAGCATAATAAATGCTCCAAAGGTAGGCAGTCTTCCAATTTTTATCCCGCTTCACATATTCGAAGAATATATTTGTTTTTTTTTTTTTTGCTTTATCAGACTCAAATCACAAAAAAGTTCAAATATGCTGAGCTTCAAAAAAAAAAAAAAAAAAAAAAAAACACGAACAAAAATTTAAAATATTCACGTTCCTCTTGTTTGGCCATCTTCGTCCGTCCACCACTCCAGAAAAAAAAAAAATTGGGAGCCACACAATGAAAATTGAAGATGCTGCTTTGACAATATATGAACCATGTGGATGCCACATAAACGTCTTCCTTTTCCAATTGGCAGTGAGTTTGCTTTGAGGAAAGCAAAAATTGCAGGAGACCTCCTCGTCTCTGGATGTGAGGCGATGGCGACGGCGACGGCGACGAGGAAGTCAAGAAATTCGAAACAAAAAAATGCGAACCAATTTTACCCTAATCGAATAAACCTAACAGCAGGTTTTTGTTGCCTTTGCACACACAACATATTCGGAATTTAAGTCTGCTGGCTGGAGACTTCCTTAGACCGGGGATCCGCCTTCGAGGATTGTTGACTTAGCGGTGGATCTGCATCACACTACACTTGGTTGCACATTTAGGTAGTATAAGACTCGAATATAGAATATGGTTGTGGGTGCCATTTAACTGAACACGACTTTTTTCTTCTTTTTTTTTGAGATGGTTATTTTGAGGGTGAATATTTTACCAGAATATGGGGTTCTTGGGAAGATTAATATTCAAAGATCAAAGACTGTTAGATTGTAGTGTTTGAGAAATAGTAGATTCCATTATGTATCCAATCAAGAATCATAGCGCTCCTTCTCCTAGAGTTACCTACAAAAATATAATTGGAACAAGCATCCTAAGTACCAGCACTGAACCATAGTTTCAAATTCTTAATCCGTGGATTAACTTTATTCAATCTTAGGAAATCGTTGGGTTAACTCTTAAACAACCACACTCGAAATTTTGATTGTGCAAACAAGAACGGCGTTGATTCGCTTTCAATTTTGATCTGTGGATTTTAGTTGTGAGTTAAGCCTGAGTTAGCTAATCCTTATCTTAATCTCGAGTCAACTAAAGTAAGTGATTTTTGGTAGAGGATGAATGCCGAAGGACCTTCGAAATTCCAATAACACAAAATCCAAGACATATTTGTTTAGATAATTTAAAGTTAAGAAACTCAATTGGGTGAGTTAACTCAAGATTAATTTTAATCTAACTTTGAAAAACCTTGCCTTCTATTATTCAATATTTTGCTTGAAGGAACGTTTTCGGACCAATAAGTAGCCATTTTGAATCGTTCCAAAAGATTTAATTTTGTATTAGGCGACATCTGTTTTGAGCATTAACCAGCAGCGTTTTTTTGCCAAGCTACATTGGACTCCATGAAGTGGATATTCCCGGCAGTGTTTTTAAAGTGATTGGTATTTTCTTTATAGCCTGCTTACTGAAGGTAATTCCACACTATCCCACAGTGTAATACGACATGTCAAAAATGTGTGATGAAACAAGTGTATAATAGTGGGGAAACAGAATATGACAGCGCAGATCTCATACGATTTGACATGTGTTTAGATCTGAAATATTTTTTTAGGATTGAATGTAAAACCATCACACATTCCTACACACTTTTTTTGACATGTCGTACTACACTGTGGGATAGTGTGGAACTACCTTAAGGGACATCGAGTGGTAATGAGGCGCTCTCTTTATGTCTGCTCTTTCATTGCCCTCATACTCTTTACTTGCCGGAATGAAATGAAGGATTAGAAAGGTGTTCCTTGCAGGCTCAGTAAGTTATATGACAGGAGAACCCAAATATTCTTGAGCTGAGAAGATGAAAAATGTTTTATTTTTGGTGCTTCAGTGGTCCTCTGGCACTGGCTTATAGGGAGACTTTTGTCTGGAATATAAATGAGTCACATCCAGGACCGAAGAAAAGTTCGTGAAAGGTAATTAAGCAAAATTTCTGGAACCAAAACCTGTTTCCATTTTTTACCCCCTGTCAGTTTACTAGATCCTCCGTACAAGTATGTCTTCCCCAGAGGGGATAACTATGGAGTAGCTCCTATTAATAAGCGAAGAGAGGACTTCTCGTTGTGGGCATCTTCATGTTGTTAGGTTAGGTTCTAGATATCTATTTTGCTCTAGATAGTTCTGCAACGGAGCATGGGCATAGGATATAATTGCGTGCTACATGAAGTGCATAGTAATTGGGCTAATAAGGAAGGTTGTTGCTTCGTCGACGTCCAGGAAAGCGATTTTTATTTTGTCGATTGAGAATTAAATTTTTTGTAACCAAATCGTCAAACGCAGTTTCAGTGGATTTTAACGGTTTTTGGATTGTGTTTTTGAAAGTGGGGAGCAGGTGAGAGAATTCACACCCATAAATGTGTCTGTCAATAAAATTTTCCATGCATTTGTTAACTAATGACACAAGGGTGATTGGACGAAAGGCTTAACACATGCTCTCAGGTTCCTTCCTGCTTCCGGCAGCTTTCAGGCAGGTGTTCGAAAGAGCTTGTTCATCAGCTCCTTCTTTTCAAAAAATTACGAGTTTTTTATTTTGTGTTCAAGGTCATTCGACCTGACACACACCAGTGAGAACATCAGCAGAAAACTCGAGAATATATCATCTGGCGCCCAACGTGGGACGTTGTTTGATTTTAAAATCACAGAAAAAAGTGTTGAGACTAGGTTTGCTACAAAGTTCATTCTCCTTTCTATTTGATTAATGATTAAAAAAGTGAAGAGGCACCAGTCTTGCCTCCGAAAATGTGGAGATATTTATGTTTTTGTTGAGCAGTGAGGTAAAAAAAAAATATGTGAAAGTGGCAATTAAATTTTTTGATGTCATCATCAGCATAGGCAATTAGTTCATGTTGCGTATCTAAAACTAGAGCCTCGTCTTGTTGTCCCGAAAAAGTCTGTTTGTTTTTTTTAAGGTATTGGGTAGCCGAATAAAATAAACTAACTATTGCAAGAGCATTGTCTGCCCCTTCTAAGGGTTTAATTTAGAAAAAAAAAAATTAGAATAAAAACTTGCATGTGTCAACATTGCACAACTCGAAACTATTTAAAATCAAAATTAGGAGCTACGACTGTGGTGTGTCTTGCATTTATCCATGCGTCCAGAGTTACGTGCCACAAAGAGTTTTTGGCGAACTTTTTCAACCTCTTCTATAACAAAAAAAAAAAAGGCTGTTGTCAGACATCAGGGCAATCACATTCCGAGTTCCGAGAGCCGCGTGGTTGGAATTATATAAACGTATATCTCCAATGTGTCGTCCGTGTGGAATGCTTCGCCAACCGTAACAATATCTGCGTAATTTTATTTATGCCCGAATTTACCTTCATTATTATTATCATTATTTCCCATGTCGTATATGTTTTTTGGTATCCTGGGACTTGGGTCCTGAAGCCGGGGACCTGGACCGTTGTCTTTTTTTTTTTTTTTTTTTAATTTAGTAAACTTGTTCGTACCACAGAGAAAGCGGCTTTTGGCTGCAGTTCATTAACGGTGTTGAACTTTACATCTGGAAATTTTTATTTGCGGTCGCTCTTAATTTACAAGTAAAACAGCGGAAAAATTCAGTACGAGTACGAGTACGGGTATAATACCCTATCTCTCAACTCTGTTCTGGGTGATACCTACCTACTCGTGGTGCAACTTGGACTTTTGAATTGGACGCGCAAGTTTAAAAAAGTTGGTAAAACACAAACACAACTCAGCCACAAACCCCTCGAATTCGTATACCACCTCCTCCTGCTGCTGCTGCTGATCCTGATCCTGCCACATCAGAAGACAGGGGTTAACATATTTTTTATTGGGTAATATTGCATTCCAGTGACTAAAAATATTTCTACGAGTGGAAATTAAAATTCGTTCGTTGCTCGCTGAAAGTTTTCACAGTTGGAGATACATTTCCACTTCGGTTTTTTTGTTGTTGTTGGTATTCGAATTCTTTTTTTTTATGTTTGTTTAAAGTTTATTTTTTGGTATTGCTGCGTGTTTGGGAAGGGTGAGAAGTCACCCCATCACTACCCTACACGGTTAAACAAGCCATGAAGATGAATTTTAATTTTTAAGCACATCACGAAGAGAATGGTGGTCGCGGGTCGGTAAGGTCGGTCGAATTGAATATTACGACACTACAAGTACAACTAAATGTAAAAATAAAAAGATATATAAAAGATTCACAGTTGCGTTTGGGTTTATCCTTGGTTGTTATCCTTGTGATTGGGTTGGGGTGGATGGTTGAAGAGTGATGTTCATCCCAGATGGAGAACAAATAACATGTCGATTAACTTAAGTTTATTACTCGGGTAAATACATTATTTTTGTATTGGGGGAGAGGGTGGATAAATGGGGATGGGTGGTTTTTTTTGCTCCACATGTTCAGTAATTAAATATATATCCTGTTGCACACAACTTTTGCTGAGATTCATTATGTTTTTGGGATTAAGTGAAAATGACCAATGCAAAATATAAAAAAAAAAAAACAAACAAGAATTTTAAATCTTTTTATTGAGAAAAAAAAACCCTAGGGCTCAAATTTTCGAATTTTTATTGAAGTGACAGTAGTTTTGAATCAAGATCGGCTTAGTCGTTAACGAGAATGTCATTGATTTCGATAATTATGTTTGTAATATTTTTTTTTGCAATTGGAAAGACAATAGCATTTTTGGTCTACAGGAAGTTATCTCAATTGTGGCCACGTTTTCTGTTGGAATATTTCTGTGCTTGATTCGTCATTCGTGACCAGCGATTTAATATTTTTTGCAAACCTATAACTTTCAATACTGCACCAACTGCAGCAGGCCGATATACTGGATATTACTTGCCCGACAATTTGAACATTGTGCCCATTATGCCTAACCTAAGAACTCAACATAAAACAAATTGAATGACATACAAGTTTGACAGCTGTCAAATTGTAGAATTATGTCCGCTGCCATCATTCTACAACTGAGTAACCTATATAAAGTAAAGTGTCGGAAACAAAATTGTATGATACTGGGAATAATTGAGTATTTAGTTACAAAGGTGGAAGGACGATGGGTCGTACGAACTTGCTCTAATGTGTTGGGGCATGAGGTTTTCCGAAAAAAGCATTGAAAAAATTATATGAAATTTTATTAATCACTTAAAAATCAATAGTTAAAACGTTATTTTTAGAAAATGAAGTAAGCCATCAGATTTTTGTTGCTTTTTTGAATTTAAGGAAAAGTTTTTTCAAAATCATTCGACCAGTTTAAAAAAAAAAACGGTTTTTTTGAAAACTTTACGAAAACATATTCCAAGTTTTACTTGCGATTATAGGTACTATAAGGCAAGTTATGGATTCGTGCAGAAAAAAAAATTTGAGGTAACAATCACACATGACATTACGATGATGGAGAAGTCGAAAAAAGTGGGTCTGGAAATTCCGTCTGTCTGTCTGTCTCTCTGTTTGCGCCTCTGGAGGCTGAACGGGTGGGCCGATTTGCTTCAAATTTGGTATTTAGGATTTATTTGGCCGTCCCTCGGAACAATTTTTTACTTGCGATTATAGGTACATACTATAAGGCAAGTTATGCATTCGTCGAAAAAAAAAGTTTTGAGATAACAATCAAACATGACATTACGATGATAGCGAAGACGAAAAAAGATGGTCTAAAAATTCTGTCCGTCTGTATGTCTGTCTGTCTGTCTGTCTGTCTGTCTGTCTGTCTGTATGTATAGACACCTACAGCCCAAACGGGTTAGCCGAATTGCTTCAAACTTGGTATATAGACTTTTTTAGGTATTGTACAGAGGGAAAATTGAAATTTTTTTTTTAGCTCAAAAAATAACGGTACCTGCCATACAACCGTTACGTTAAAGCTTATTTTTCTCAAAAACGGCTCTAACGATTTCAATTTAAAAAAATCAGTGTTGCTTTTTAGGTACGACCAATAATATGACTGAAAAAAAAGTTTTAAAAAATGGCTAAGAACGGTACTTTCCATAGGACCGTTTTTTTTGCTTTCGACTATCTCGAAAACGACTCAACCGATTCTTTCGAAATTTCACACACATATAGCTGTAGGTAGCGCAATTTGTATTGCATACCAATATTTTTGAAAAATATTTTTTTGTATTTTTAAAAGCATTTTTAAAAAAAAAATTTAAAAAATTAATATTTTGAAAACGGCTTATTAAATTTTTTTCTAAAAATTTTAAATAAATGTATTTGCTGAATACCTAAAATTTTTTAAATTTTTTTTGAAATTTTTTTTCAAAAAGTTTTTCAAAAAAAACTTTTTTTCTCAAAAACCGCTCCACAGATTTTTATAAATTTTTTCTCATAAATTCATAGTTTTCCAAGAAATAAAATGGCGTACTTTTTTTTCAGCTCAAATTAGTTTAAGTATTTATTTAAGAATTTTGAAATTTTTATTTTTATCAAAATCTCAAGCCCCTAAACCACTGTCACTCATTAGAGCAAGTTCGTGCGACCCAGTCGTGCATTTTATTTTACTTGCGATTATAGGTATATACTATAAGGCAAGTTATGCATTCGTCGAAAAAAAAAGTTTTGAGATAACAATCAAACATGACATTACGATGATAGCGAAGACGAAAAAAGATGGTCTAAAAATTCTGTCCGTCTGTATGTCTGTCTGTCTGTCTGTCTGTCTGTCTGTCTGTCTGTCTGTCTGTCTGTCTGTCTGTCTGTATGTATAGAGACCTACAGCCCAAACGGGTGGGCCGAATTGCTTCAAACTTGGTATATAGACTTTTTTAAGTATTGTACAGAGGGGAAATTGAAATTTTTTTTTTAGCTCATAAAATAACGGTACCTGCCATACAACCGTTATTTTAAAGCTTATTTTTCTCAAAAACGGCTCTAACGATTTTTATTTAAAAAAATCAGTCTTGCTTTTTAGGTACGACCAATCATATGGCTGAAAAAAAAGTTTGAAAAAATGGCTAAGAACGGTACTTTCCATTGGACCGTTTTTTTTTGCTTTCGACTAACTCGAAAACGACTAAACCGATTCTTTCGAAATTTCACACACATATAGCTGTAGGTAGCTCAATTTGTATTGCATACCAATATTTTTGAAAAATATTTTTTTGTATTATTAAAAGCATTTTTTTTAAAAAAATTTAAAAAAATTAATATTTTGAAAACTGATTATTAAATTTTTTTCTAAAAATTTTAAATAAATGTATTTGCTGAATACCTATGAACTGGCGTTTTTGAATTTTGTTTGAAAAATTTTTTCAAAAAGTTTTTCAAAAAAAACATTTTTTCTCAAAAACCGCTCCAAAGATTTTTATAAATTTATTGTCATAAATTCAAATTTATAAAAGAAATAAAATGGCGTACTTTTTTTCAGCTCAAATTAGTTAAAGTATTTATTTAAGAATTTTGAAAAATTTATTTTTATCAAAATCTCAAGCCCCAAGACCGCTATCACACATTAGAGCAAGTTCGTGCGACCCAGTCGTGCATTTTATTTATTTTTGCTCTAGGCCTAAAAATAACGGCACCTGCCATACATACAGTCTTGAAGACAAAAATTGATTTTCTCAAAAACGGCTCTAACGATTTTGATAAAACTTTCAGAATGCTATTTTTGCAAGACAATATATCTTTTGGTTAGAAATTTTTTTTTCAAAATTTGTCTAATAACGGTACCTCTCATAGAACCAGTATTTTCAAATCAAATTTTCTCGTAAACTATACATTCGATTTCAATAAAATTTTGGCCACAGGAAGTTATTTATAATTTTATTAATATGGCATTTCAAAATTTTCAAAAACTTTTTTTTTTGATTTTTAATAATTTTTTCAAAAAAATTTTTGGTTTTCGAAATATATGTTGGAAACGGTTACATTGATTTTTTTTAACATTATTTTTTCAGATGTAAACTAAATATTTACATACTCAAATAAATTTAAAAATATTTTTTGGAAAAGTTTTTGAAAAATAACCTTTTTTTAAAAAAAATTGATGGAACTAATGGATGGTTTCGAAGTAATTTTCCACAACTTGGAAGCGTTGTTCCGGCGTTAAACGATTCATGATGAATTGCCAAACCTAACTGAACAGAAATGTCAACACAGTTTGTCATTTTCAACTGCCAAACCATAGACAGAAAGACAGCAACCATCAAAACTTCTCATGCAGCTAAAAAAAAAAAACCGTACATTAGTCGCACTTCCTTAAGCCGCCATTGGTCACCCACTGTCTGTGAGACTGGGTTTCAATGTGTAGTTCATATGGGCCCATTATTCACGTCACGTCAGTAAAAACAAATAGTTGCACTTGCATACAATCAATATTGGTGTTAATCAATGCTTTGAAATTCACTTCCAGTGCTTTAAAAGATTTCAATTGAATCGTGACAGGCAAAGAAGAATGGAACTTCGCATATCAACCCGAAACTTAACGACAATCGACGGTATGGGTCTTTCAAGACAAGCCAAATCCAACAAAATTTGTTGGCACACGAAGTTTGATTTTCAAAAAAATTGGATATATCAAAGTGACATTACAGGAAATTTTATAAGTAGGTACAATAGTCGATTTCGAATTTCATACACCATTTCTTTTCTTGAAACAAGTGAATTTTTGAGCATTCAAAACTGAATCGATGGATGGCCCGACGTTTTTGAATGCTCCAAAAATTCGCAAGAACACACGCCGCACAGTCCTGGTTTGGCGCCCAACGATCTTTTTATTCTCGTAGATCAAGGTGTCGTTATCGAAAGATTTTCATGAATTTGATCAAAATTCTTAATCTTATCTCAGATCACTAATCTCACTAAAGTTACCAAACTGTACGAAACTTTCGGTCAGGGTTGAAGAAATGTCTTTTTCGCAGAACTATTTTCCCAGTTTTTTTTTCATGACGTTTAGCTTGGCTTAGAATTAGTGTACTTACTTGAAAACTCTCTTTTTGATTCCTTTTTCATACAAAAAAAAACCAAATTTAGTCCATTGATGGCAGTCATAATTTAAATAAGTAGATCCAAGTTTTTTCCCACGTAAACATTTTCATTAATAGAATGGGATTTTTTGTCCGACAAAAACATCGGGTACCATCGGATCCATCAATCACACTAGCTTTCATCCCTTCGCTTATGGAAACTATGCACATAACCATAAAAAAAACTACTGCAGAACATTTCTATTAAAGTGTTTTCATCGCGATATGGTACACTTTCCTCCTGATGTCCTGTTCAAAAATGATTCAAATCAAAATGAATACTCTAAAAAAAGGAAAAAAGAAAAAAAAAATACAAATAATTCCTGGAAAAATAACGAACTCGAGCCTATGTCACGCTCTCTTCCCCACATCCTTTCGCGTCCTCACACAGACACAGCTTTCACTCAACTCTCGCTCGATTCCCTAAACCCACAAAAATAAACCAAAGAAACCGCACGAATTTATTTCGCAAACAAATCATTTATTTAAAGGGCCCGCTCATAAAAATGTACATAAATATTTTGGTTTCCCTTTCATGATGATGGAGATGGAGGACGACACGACACGACACGGTCGTGGCAGCCTGGCAGCATCACCACGGAATAAGGACCAAAAATTCCCACCACCAAAACCGAACTGAACTGAATCGACCGACCATCAGCAGAGATTCATATTCCGAATGGAATGTGCGACGCGCCACGCTGAAGGTTGCCCTTCTTGATACATCATGGTAAAATCTTAGTCGTCGTCGTCCTCGACGAAGTGTAGGTATAGCCCTAGATTTGGCGGCCTGTTCGATTCGATTTCATTTATTATGCTCTGAGAACATTAGGAGTTTGAAATTTTTGCTGATTTCTTGTAACATATCTCAACATAATATTTGAGATTCAACCGTTTCTGGGTGCTTCCAATTTTTTTTTTTTTTTGAACAGTTGTCTTTGAGATGTCCTTCGAGTGATTTTTTCTTTTTTGAAGTACATCTGCTTTTCTACCCGTTCAACTTAATTTATTCGTTTCGGCACTAAATTATTTATTTGAAGACAAATCAAAAATATGCAACCATCGTGCTATGGAGTAAGGGTGAAGTAAAGTGTATGACCGAAGACCGAAATGAGAAATATGTAAATCTGTACTTTGCTTACGCGCGATTGATGTGCCTATTTATTTAATATTGGTTTTCCTAAAAGCATTTTTCTTCTTCATTTTTTTTGAGTTTTTGAAACCCCATCTGATATTCAAACGTTTACTTTAAATTTATTTGGCCTTTTTAGTACTCTAACAGGCTCTTGACATTGATTTTATTTGTTCGTGTGTTTTGATTTATTTATTTTGGACATGAATTCTAAGAATTTTTATTTACAATTTTGAGAATGTGCAAGTTAAGTTTTATTTATGTGCTGACGCCTCTTTTTTTTAGAAGTTGGTGTACATTAAATCCTTGCGTTTTTATGAAATGCCGAGTTGATATCCCAGGCGGCCATACAAAAATTATTGTTCTATTCCTTAGGAACCGTAGTTTTTCGGGATACAATCTACTCTTTGTCCTTTTCTTTAGGACTGACGATGTGTGTAAAAAATTTTATGATGATCGGTTAAGTAGTTAAGCCTAACAAACTCATATTCACATTAAAACATAAGCGAGAGCTACAGTACGTTTGCAACGAACTGTTGGATACCCTATTCCCTATTTTTGTATGTGTATGCGTTCGGCTCCCGCAGCTAGCCGATGTTCCAGTTTCAGAAACAAAATTCTTCTTTAGCAAACAGAAAAAAATGCAATAACATTAATTTTGTGCGGTGTGATGTTCAACTAGTGCTGGCCCAGTAAAAAAAGGCGTGCGCCACGCCCAAAGTTAAAACTTTTTATTGCCAAGGCAATTGGTATGAGCTCAGTGACATTCAATTTTATTCTTGCAGTTCGATTTGAATAAAACAAGACAAAACTTAAATTTTTAAAAATTAGATTTTGAATGGAAATAGCGATTATGGGTGTTTTTTACAATTCTTGGACCACACTCTACTACGTTACCAAGGAATATAAATCTAAGTGTTCATCTGTTTACTTCAAAACTGCGACCGAGAGTTTAATAACGTTAAAAAATGAATGCATTGTACGACTTTTGACGGAAACGCCCCTAAAAAGTGGGCGTGTCCTAAAAATTTGAAGCACTAACTAAGCTTTGATCAGTATTTAGGCATATGTGTAAAACTACAGCTAAATCGAGTAGTTTTTAAACAATCTACCTGAACAAAGGTATTTTATCAAAATCACGCCTTTGAAAGTGGGCGTATTGAAAAAATTTACACAAGAAAATGTAGAGATATATTTCTCAAATAACGAAGGGAAGGAAAAAGGTTTAAATTGAATATTGTACCTTAAATATTTGAGACTACGTTTTTCGTTCTTTCATGAAAACTGGGCGTAAGCCACACCCAAAATTCAAAAATTTCTTTTCATACACAAAATGTTTAGGTTCTACTAAGAGACGCAAAATTTTGGCTTGCGGATTCATTATAAATACCGTTTATTTGCAAAAAGAATGTTTTTCTAGTTTCTAGTGAAAAGTGGGCGTCGGTAACACCCAAAATCAAATTTTTTTGATTTCATACACAAGATTTTTATGTGCAAGTAATACCCACACAATTTAGTGTTTCTCGCTTTTATATAGCAATAATTGTTATTTTATAAAAACAATATTGATGGTTTTGTATGAAAAATAGGCGTCAGCCACGCCCAAATTGAAACATTTTTATTTGATTGGAAGAAGGTTTACCTAAAGCTAACATGTGCAAAATTTTAGCGTTATTCTTTTATCGTAACTGTACAAAAAACATAATTTAATCTTACCAAATTGAGGTTGTTCAACAAAAATGGCGGTTGTGGGCGGATTTCGCCGGTTCAAGAACTTAGCCTTACTCTTGAACTAAAGATTATACATGTATATGTACAGATTATATATGTACATACTAAATTTCAGCTTTCTAGCTCAAAAATTGCGACCTCTTGAGAGTATACATACGGACGGACAGACGGACGGACGGACAGACGGACGGACATGACTAAATCGACTAGGCTTTTGATTCTGAGTCAGAATATATACACGTTTCTATACCTAACGGTATTATTTCTCTATGTTACAAACTCCACACCAAATACAATATACCCATTCTATGGAATAAGGTATAAAAAAGGTAACGAAAAAAAGGGACAAATTACACATACGAACAGACAAAATTTGAAACAAGCGCAATCAACATTAAAAAGTCCGTATTCTTATTTTAAACTATAGGTACCCAGTGCGCGTTGCTACCATTGGCACCAAATCTTCACAGGAACCATTCTTGGACTATATTTATCCTGAAAATGTCATTAACATCTGATGGGCGGCTTAGGAGTTAATATTGGATATAATACACATATAAATACATTTTAATTTATTATAGATGAAACAAAATTCTACCAAACAATGTGGCAGTATGCGTGGTCAAAAATTCTAGACACTAAACAACATACCTTGTAAAAAAATAATTCACAATAGCAATTATTGCCGATTGCCAGAGAGTCTAAGAAAAGCAAAGAGGAAACGCGAATGACATTTGGCTGACAAAATGGAGGATTACTCACAGTGTGCCAATGGTAGTGAAAATAAGAATGTATTTGAATGCTGTCAGATGTGCCACAGTCGAAGCAATAGCCGTCTTTCGTTCTTCTAATTTCAGCTAATCAATTGAACTCAACTCCAAGTAACTATTATAAAGTTCCTTAATCCAATATATTTATATACATAAACTGTTATACAAGACGAAGCTTCTAAACAGTATGGTAACTCCAAGGAACAAAATATTAACCAAAAAACTAGTTGTCCTCATTTTGACTTCAAAATAAATGTGCGATTGCCTTAACCAGACAAAGATCTTTCTAACCTAAGGTTTCTATTATTATTTATTTTCTTTATTTACTATTTTTTGTGTCATACTTTTCTTGTTTATATGTTGACATTTCATCATTTGATAGATTTAAATTATGACAGCTCTAAACTCACCTCATTAGTGTTCCACCGATGTCGTTGTGAGGGAAAACTATCGGCACGTGGTAAGCTCTCCAGATTGTCCGGGAGTTTGATAGGTTCACCATCTGTAACAAAAAAAAATGTACACATTATTGGCAGGAATAAATATAAAAAAAAAAAACTTAACATTCCCTTCAATCTATTCAGAAATCCATCTTTCAAACCAACAATGGTGAGACATTTAAAAGTGCCTTTTCCCCCAAAATACTTTGGCACACATCATGCAAAACTTTTTTTCCCGACTACATAACCTCACTTTACTCCAAAGCGATTGTCATTATCTCAACTCTTAACCCCAGCAAACATTGTATCTTCTTTGCTGTGTGGTGTCTTTCAAATACAGTTTTTCATTCAAAAGGTGATAGCTAGCAAAAAGACAGCGCGAATCCATATATTCAAAAAGATAATAATGTAGTTCGTAGTTTCTATGTTTTTTTTTTCTCAAGACAGTCTATCTCTAACCTCAACCTTCTAAATACATACTTACCACAGCCAACAGGAACATTTACAACAACACAATAGCAAAAAGAAAACACATGAACGTGAACACTTTTTCAGACTTCATTTTGACAGATGTTCACTGAATGATTTATTTTCACATTCGTTTGTCGTTCCGTTCATTGATAACAATCAAAATGGCAACAGTGCAACAGAAATTTGTCTAATTTCTTGGCAGCCCTGGGGCAACAATGCCAACAACTTTTCTGTACAACAACAAAACAAATAAAAAAGTATTATGTCCAAAATTAGGCAACAACAGCAAGAGTCTCCGATACTTCTTGTTCTTGAGGTTTGTCTTTTTCTTTTGTTTGTTTTTTGTATAAATGTATTTATATATGGTTCCGTTTTTAGTGACCGGAAAAAATAAGGAAATACATTTAAAAAGGACGAGGACGAAAGCCAGGGAAAATCCTTTGTAGTCGTTGTTTTTGGAACAGAAACAGAACATACAAAGTAGTAATCTCTTTCTCACTTTTTCGAAATGTGAGAGATAGCGGAAAATTATTACAGAATAAAATTTGTAGCCGGGACTTGTAGTTTAGTGGCACTATTTGGCAGTTTGGCACAAACCGGACCTGGGGGCTTGGGTACCTGGCTATTAGTGTCGCTTTGTAGGTGACGCTGCTGCCGCCGTTGGCTACCATGACAGTGCAACTATGGCTTGTCACAGGGAGTTAGAAGCAATTAATCTCGAAGCAATTTCACAGTGAATGCGTAAATTACTTACAACTTTGCTGATGTTGTGTTTTCTTTGGCAACAAAACAATATCGTTTAAACTTAAACTGTGTTCCGAGGGACACAACACACAACTTCATGTAGGGTTTTAGTTTACTTTAAAAAAAATATCTTGGATATAAGAGATAGGTTTTTTTTAGTTAAGCTTTGAACACAGCCAACAACTCTACCACCTGTCAAATGAATAACATGGCGGCTAACCGGTGGTGATTTCGATGCTCTCAGTTGTCAGTTGTTGGTATTCCAACTAACCTCTGAGTATTCAAATAGGAAATGGATCACTATTTTTAAATTTACGCTGCTCTCGTAAGGTCGAACAACGCAACGTTACGCATAAGTAACTTGACTCTGGTCTTTTGTTCTTTGTTTCAACATGACTTCAGAAAAAATGGATGAGTGTGGAAGGAATACATCTTTGACAAGTGCGAAACGACGAATGTCAGAAATACTCTATGCATTTTAAAGTGATTTAGTCAAACCTTGTGTTTTTGAACAAGAGTTATGTCGTGGGGATGCCAGAAATATGAGTTCTGTCAACAATCAGTTAAGTTAAAACAGTTAAGTGAAGTATAACAGTTTCTTTAAACTTTAATATGTCAGTCTTTTTGTTGAACGCATTCATTTTCAATGTTGCAGTTTCTACTTTTTCCTTTTTTCGTGTGAACACATTTTAAAATCTAAAAATGAGAATCTGAGGCCAGCCAGGAATTACAGCTAATATAAAAACTGTCAGAACGATTAAAATATGGTGACTACAGTGGCGTCTGTCTTTGAAATGTCATGGTTTGAAAAGGTTGACATGTTGCTGTATTCCAGTGATACAAATTTTAGAACGCAATGCAGGTAATGTTGTATGACTTCGAAAAATGTATCCACTTACGAGACTGTCGTATGCATAGACATTAGCTGATACAATGCGTTGAAACTTCATTATTAAGGGCAGACAGCTTTGCGTCAGAATTATAAGTTCTTACGAAATGTCATCGATTTGATTGATTGCGTATACATAGCATTGTAGTCTTAAAGTTCCTAAGAGTAAAAGTCGAAACAAAAACGATAAAAGTCTGTTAGTTATTGGGATTTGTTGAGTTTCGTTCACTTTGCAAGCTTGACAGTTCTGATCTTTGAGCATCTGTTGGTTAACTTAATGACAGTTTAAGGTTGTCACTTTTTATTTCGACATTTAATTCTGACATCTGACATCTTTTTGGCATAAGAAATTTTTCATTAGGTGCCTGCTGGGAGAAACAGGTATATTCTAAGCGGTACAACTTTATCCATTAGTGTACCTTCGTTTTATAACACTGTTGCGAAACTTGTGCGTGCGAATAGAGACGCCCAAGGATGAAGTGTCAGTGAACAGCATTGAGTTTTGACATGAGCCTCGGCATATTGTGATTTCTGTGAATTGTGACCTAACGTTCATCTGACAATTATTTGGTTGAACTAGTGAGGGCAAGGCCTTAGTCTAATTTTCCATCTCTGATTCAATTGTATCTAAATATCTGTTTGAGTGCCCATAACAAGAATTCATGCAACAGAACATGGAAATATATTAAAAAAAAAAAAAACTAACCAAAATAAATACACACTTCCATACCGACATAATTTAGGAAAAGAATGATTTCATAGGAATGCCCGGCCCGGCCCGTAGCCGTAGCCGTCGCCACATTTTTAACCAGTTCAACCAAAATTATGAAAGGTTTTCAAACGACATAAAACGTTACTCGTCTGTCATGCCAAAATGGGTAGCATGCAGAGTTTCCCCAAACCTATACCTTCACAACATATACATATAGAGAGTCACAGAGGGTTATATGGGAGGACGCGAAGAACGTCAGCTTGTCCAGTCGGCACAATAAAAGAGATTAATGAATTTCCACCTGGAATAAATTATTTATGAATAACGACAAAGAGGATCGTCCAGAAGAACCACTATAAGTCCAAGTCCATTTATATCCAAGACAAGAAGGAAGCCTCAAAGGTTCTCTCTCCCCTATCCACTCTCTATCATGCAGCCGGACTATATAGGTTTGTACAGGAATAGAGAACAAAAATTGAAATTATCGGACTCATTCAACAAACTGACTTCTTTTTCCGTAAATGATTTCTTTTTGTCCCGGTAAATGTTATTTGTTGAAGCAAATCCTCCTCAAGAAAAAGAATATCCTTGTAGTTCATAGGAGGGAGGGGGTGGGGGACCCAAAAGGATATGCAATTCGGAAGGTACAACAAAATAAAAAAGAACAAGAAATTTTTATTAATATCCTTTCTTTCCTCGATTTGGATGGAATACACCAGAGAGCACACTATACTTACTCATGCGATGAATTTTCCCAAGAAGGACACACACATAGAATTACCATTTCTAAAGTGGACAGACAGGACGACTACGACGAGGACGACGACGATACCTTGTTGCCGCCTAAGGCCTCCTCAAAGACTTATTATATGAGAGCGAGAGGAAGGAAGAGCGTTTCTAACGAATGTCTTATGAAACGTATAATTTGCCTAAATGTGGGTATTTATTATTATTATTCCGTTCCTGCTTTTTTTCTCAAACTCAAACTCGTACTCGTACCTCTTCACGGCGTTCCCCCTTTTTAACAAAACAAAAAAGGTTTCAGGGTAATGTTTGGTGAAAGGATTCAGAAGGATTTCAAGTGGTTTCTAAAGAGATTATGTTTCAAAGAGTTGCTATACCGTTTGGATTTAGGGTGTGTCAACTGGTGTAACAGTTGATTCCTTCAAAAATAAAAAAAGAAATAAATGCAAATCAGAGTTGGGCGTAATATCCACCTGTATTTTTGAGAAGGAACTTCTTCTTTTCACGTGATAAATGATTGTTCATGGAAGTGGTGGATGAAGAAGATATATATTTTATTTTATTTTTGGAAAAGATGTCATCGTTAAAATTCTATTTATCAACAATCCTGAAACAGAAGGCTACGAACATTATTCATGAGGATATTTTTTTTTAGCAGGGTGTAAGTGAAAGATCAACCAAGGATTTTATTTAATAGCTGAAACTATAGATTTTTTAGTTTTTAGATTAGACAGTTTTTGAAAATGATTCAGGCAAAGAAAGAAACAATAAACAATGTCCTTCATTTTAAGGTCTCATGCCTTTTTTCATGGATATATTCCTCTGACTTAGTTCAAGGAGATGTTCCGGAGTGCAAAATAGATTTGATCCAAAGCCTCTTATTACATTTTTAGCAGAGACAAATTTTATTGGTTCTACGGAGACATTGGATACCGCGAGAAGGCAAAAGCAATTTACTGCACACATTCTTTTGCACCCGACATTGGATGAACCAAGCGAGCAGTAACTGCATCTTTCACTGGCATCTTGTTAGCAGCGCGAAATTTGACTGGTTATAAACAGCCCAGAAATATGTGCTTACTTCAACAAATTAATGCCGATATCCACCAAAAGCTTCATCAGAACGTGACCATTATTATTATAAGTCAGTGAATTTGTCTACATGGCACTGCTGAATACTGCTGGGCGAACAACTCTTGTTAATCACATTTTCACCGAAACGGTTGAAAACGCAATCGGAGATGCTTTTTTGTGTCGAGACTGAGGTTAGCTCGTCGGTATTCAGGGTGTATCCAAAAGAAAGCGCGGAAACTTTTGATTTTAGAAGTTGCGAACTCCAAACACTTTTTATTTTTATTTTAAACAAAACTTAACAATGTATTTCATATAATACTTCAATTAAACATTTTCTTTTAACAATCCAAATTCAATGAATAGCAAAATTAAAATAACAATTTATTTCACACAATATATTTTAATTTAATCTTCAACTTAAGTTCATAAGAAACCGTCCACGACATAAACGCGTGGCCTATTGCCGGTTTGTGGTGTTTACTCTTCAAAGTAAAACGCTCCACGACATAAACTTGTGGCCTATTGCCGGTCTAGCGGTCCTCTACGAAGAACTACGAAGAGAAAAGCCGACATGAAGGGTTGAGCAGAGCTCGGCCTGTAATTCCTCCTTACTTAAACGAAGGGACTACGGCATAAAACGGGCGAGTATAAACTCGGTCTACAGTATTGCTAAAAGAAGCAATAGCTGCGACATAAACAGGTCTGTGGTGTGTTCTCTAGAAAGCAAACAATCCACGAACCACGACATAAACTGGTGGCCTATTGCCGGTCTAGCGGTCATCTACGAAGAACTACGGAGAGAAAAGCCGACATGAAGGGTTGAGCAGAGCTCGGCCTGTAATTCCTCCTTACTTAAACGAAGGGACTACGACTACGGCATAAAACGGGCGAGTATAAACTCGGTCTTGCTAAAAGAAGCAATAGCTGCGACATAAACAGGTCTGTGGTGTGTACTGTGTAAAGTAAACGATCCACGACATAAACTTGTGGCCTATGGCCGGTCTAGCGATTCTCTACGATGCACAACGGAGAGAAAAGCCGACATAAACGGTGAGCAGGGCTCTTTAGCGGTATAAATACCAAAACATAGTTAAAAGCTGCTGACTGGACTGGTATTCCCATACAGGCTTGTCAGATGTGGCGATTTATCGCCAAACGGGCGATTTTAAATTTATTTTGGCGACACGAAAATCGGTTTGGCGATATTTTTCGTTTTTGGCGATTTTAAATTTTTGAATCGAAGTCTCAATATTTTTTTCATATTTCTCATTAGCACTTAATTTATATTTTTTCCATTCCTGCATTCTGAATGGAGTCATCGAAACAATAATTTTGAACACAGGCACTTCAGATCGATTTATTTCTGTAAATGACGTACGTCAAACCGAATTCGTGCGTTCGTTTTCTAACCATAGTCAACGATTCTTAACAAAAGTCAACAAAAAGGCTTTCCTTTAATACAAATTAGTTAGTTACAATTTGTGAATATATGACGTCATTATAGCGTTCCTAAACTTACGTTGAAGTGTCAAGTAGTTACGATTTGTTACTATTTCCAACTCACTTGCATGATATGAGTTGAGATTTTTGATGTGAAAAATTGGACATTTTGTATTAAACATTTCAAAGTCTTCAATAAAAAGCAATCCAAAAAATTACAAATACTCGATTTTAGCAGGAACGTCTTTGTTTTCTTTGAGTGATCAACAACAAAGAAGAAAATGGATTTTTCGCCAATTTTGAAAGATGAAAGAGAATTATTTCATTTTCATAAGTTCTTCAATTACAAAATAAAGTTAAAAGCGGTTGTTTGACAGTTTAACAAATTCCAATAATGTATCGTTTCTAAATGGTTTGTAAATCCTAACAACGCCACTTCAACAATTTTTTTTGACATGGCAACAATTTATTGTTGACTATGGTTAGAAAAAGAACGCTCTAAATGTTTTCTCCAATGCAGAATGCAAACACTTTAAATTCCAACTGTTATGTTAAAATAAATTTTTTGAGTTTGGTGATGTTTGGAGTGTAAAATTTTGAAATTTGGCGATTTTTTGGCGATTTTAATTTTAAGTTTGGCGACTTCGCTTTTTTAAACCTGACAACCCTGTATCCCATACAGTATGCCTTAAGGTGAGAGACGAATTCCTTGGTGCGCTTGATTAGCACCGAAACCACTGGCGGAGATTTCGAATCTGAATTTCAGTGCATTTTCCACTCCTCCTTATGTATATTTCTGAAAAGACACAGTGTGAATTGTAAAGATAAGATATAAATTTACCTATAAATATTTGATTCTTGTGCTTCTTTGTCGGTTGCCAGTATTATGGATATTGCAAGTGTTTGGAAGTCTATTTCAGTGGCTAAGGGCCCCAGGGTTGGCGGGTGTTGTCGGTGTTGTTTTTGTTGAGTGCGGTGGAATGTGGAATGGCTTGGTCTATGGTGATTGATGATGTCATTGTGTATGATGTGGTGTGGAATGGCGGTGGCGGGCGGCGGTGTTCTGGTGTATGGATGGAAGTAGGAGGACTCGGTCGGCGGCGGGTAAATTATAGGGCGGCGGTTATTTCATCAATCGATGCTTAATCGGGTGGTGAAATTGTTGTTGCACAGTGATGATTCCTAGCATGAATGTGGTCACTGCGCATTGGGTGGCGGGCGGAAGGTGGAAAGTTGTTACAAACAGACACACCAAAAACCCCTTCACTTTCGCGATCCTGTTATTTGACGAAGAGACCCTCTCCAGGTCGGATGAAAAGTTTCATACGGTATTCGAACCAAATGTTTTGTGTCGGGTTAATGGTTTGTCGGTGTTGACGGACAAAATAATACCTCCTGGCGACGAAGCTTATAACGGTGAAGTACAGCAGTACAGCAAGACAAACCCATTAAGAAAACACTGTGTTCAAGGACAAAACCATGTAGAACGAATGGGCATCGAGAGTATCGGAAATCAGAATAGACTTCAATGTCGATGACGTGATCAGAAGAATGTAGATCACTCACGACTTGAGAAACGCAATTGTAGACGGTAGGCTCAAACCGAGCCTAAAAAAACAATTTCGACGAAAATGAAGCAGTCGAAGTGAAAAATTTATTTCAACTAATAAGCAAGAGGAAAATTTACCAAAATCGTAGGAGCAGTTTTCAAGAGTAGCTATATCTTTCTCAACATTAATAAGTTTATATAAAAGGAAACGTTAACTTTTTGAGTAAAATTGGCCATAAGTGTCGAAGAATAAAGAACTACGAATCAAACACTCCGATTCTTCAGGCAAGCTGAATTTTCAAACCCATTACTATCTCGAGTTCTTCAAGCTATTATGTTATCAAAAATCAAATGAAACTTCTAATCAAGCTTAAATTGTCCTCCTCTCTGAAAAATGTTAGATTTAAGGGTTTACACTTTCCAGATCGATTCTTCTGTTCAGATAATTATTAATGTTCATAGCAAAAAGAAAAGCATGAAAATAAGTGAATGACAATTGAAACACTACACATAATCACCGATCACAATTCAACAAACCGACCGACCCAGGGTAATCACCGATGTTGGGTTTAGTATTTTAAAATTATTTCAATATTTATGTCTGGAGAAGAAACAAAACCTTCACTTCTTTTTAGATCTTTTTCTAAAATGTCAAACGCTTGAACTAAAAAAATTTGGTGAGCATGTGAATACTTTGCAATATTTTCACATTTGACTTTCCTTATTCCAAAACGCTTGGTGAATATTTCTTTTTCTAAGTTTTGGACAAATTTCGAATCTATCTTTACTTTATCTATTTTTTTTTATGTTCAATGTTTCAAAATATTTGTGGAACCTAGACTTTATTCCTTTTATAGAAGAGAATTTCTATTGAAAATTAGAAATTTTTCAATATTGAGTCAAAATAAGGCGAACAAATTAATATTTCAAATCAAAAAATTACACTGCATTTGGGACATAAAAAAGGTAAGTTTTCACCAAATTTCTTGAAAACGTTTTTTGTAAAAGATAAAAATAAAAACCTAAATTTTGGATATTTAAATTTTTCGCATAAATTTTGAGGTAATGTGAAAAAAAATTTACATACAAAAGTTGTAGATATTTTTACTACCTACAACTTTGCTATATAACTTTTTTTTTCATAGGACTTCTAGTTTTGCCGGAAGTCGAGATAGACCGTTTTTAACCTTAAAAGCCCTTTAACCCCCCACCCCACTATCCAACCTCAAATCGCCTGTAATTTATTTTTCCTTTAATTTTTGTTACGAGTATGTCCTCTCTTCCTTTTAGAATGGGTTTCATCCTGCTTTAAATTTGTTTGGTTTCAAAAATTATTGACCCTGGTCTATGCTGTTGTTTCTGGCGTCAGAAAATATTTTCCCCAGAGGTCGCACATTGCACACAAAATATATAGGGTATGTCGGGATGTGACAATATTCTTTGAGTCAATTCCACAAACAATCTCAAGGTAGTTCCACTGATGCCAAAATACTGGCCTCAATAAAGATTCGATACACACATTGGTTATCTTATCGGCAACACTTTGTCTAACTGCTTCAACCAGTTCATAAACGTCAAGTCGACGAGACCCATGGTCAACAAAGTTCGACTTGTTGGTCACTATATTTTTGACGAAATGCACGTTAAGTTAACCTAACTGAACGAATATTTCCATTATAAAGCGCCGCTATTTTGTCGTATTGTACTAAATTGACGTTTCAAAAAAATGTCTACTAAAAAAAAAAACAATGTTTAAATACCGACATACAAGATGGCGCACCCGTTACAGCTTAGAATAGAATGTGGAACTTAATTAATTTTCATTTAAGAGGAGGTCAGTTCTAAGCTCGGTCTAAAGTCAATTTAAAAAGGAAGTTTCAACAAAAGTTCAGGAGTGGAATCTACTCGAATCCAATTTCGAAGTAAATAAATGACATTGAAAAGATTGTGGAAAGTTCCAAATGTAAATTTAGCATTCCACAGTAGTTAAATAGTACTAGAATTGGTGCAAGACCTTTCTTATAATTCGAAGATCAAAATAGATTTCTGAAGATTTCTCAAGAACACAGTTTTTAACGACAAAAATAATTGATTCGCAAGTAAGCACAGACACGGTTAGAATTTTAAGAGCTTTGAGCAACTCTGGAAAAACTATATTCGAATGAAAGCAGCGTGCTCAACGAAATTAAAAAGGAAATAGTTCCAAACATATTTTCTAGTTAAAAAAAAGCCCACTAAATTCTTAACCCCATTTGTTTTCATCTAATTTAGGCCAACATTCCGAACGATATACCATTTAGCCTCGTTTATTCAAAATATGAATTAATGACTTCATTAACATCACGAGTTGTACTTAACAACTTAACCTCATCACCATCAAAAGGATTTTAAACTTAAACTTATTATTCCCCATGAAATATTTCTGTCAATTACACGAGAGTATTCCACATTTAACTGCATACAATCCAACAAGTACAATATATCCTGGCCCGCCCGGCCCCGGGAATTGCCACTTGAAACTGAACCTGAAAAACAAAAAAAAATGAGGGAGCAGCAAAAACCTACACTTGGTACATGTGGCATATGTTCCCCGCCATTACTTCTCATTAAACACTTCGTAAAGCTGTTCCCTATGAGGATTGAGGATATGCATACAAAAAACAGGTCCCACCAAAGAGCACACATTTTTCACTCCTTGTAATGTCGTGAGAAAAAAAAAATCATGTTCACCTTCTTTTGGTGTCGTCGTCGTCGCCTGGTTAGGTGGTGGTAATGGCGGGCGGCGGGCGGCGGTGTCCCTTGTCGTCATATCATTGCTGGAGTATGAAGAAGAGGATAATCAGATTCCAGCGGCACCAAGTGGCGCTACTACAATTGGTGTTCTTTTTTTTATTTTTTGCAACTTAAATCCTTGCAAAGTGTGACAATGAGCGAGGAAGAGGAGGTACTACAAATTATTACCTCACATATAAATGTCCTCCATATATACAGACGATATAGGTAGATGTTGATCCTTATTAAAATGTAGCCCGGTCTGGATGAGAGTACTTAAACATTTTATCTTCTTTTTTTTTAACTTTCCTGTGCCAAAATGGCCAGAAATGGGCAGGGCCCCTGAGATGTGCTGTGCATTATTGCCAGAGAGTCTATATTATTTTTATTTAAAAGTAAATTTAGATCTTGGCGACCGACAAATAAATGACCAAACTTCACTCCAAGTCGAATAAATCCCACAAACATTCAATAATAATTCATTTCAATTTTATTGTCGCAACTCAATACCGGGCGTCATGGTCATGAGAGTTTCCACACAGAAACTCAGAATGTGGAGTGCCTGCCACTGCCACTGCCACTAAGGGGTCGACCATTCGCCATCTATGGGAATGGGATCGAAACTCTCAATGACTATTATAGACTTCTATAGACACCACAGAGGTGGAGGTATATATGATGGAGACTGAGAATCAGAATCAGGAAAAAAAAAAAAAGTTAAAACCTTTTTGCAAGTTAAAATTGGCCCCAAGTTGCTCGCCATCGCCAGGGATTTATACATATTTGTATCTAGATATAGTATCTACGGATATATTCGTGGTGGTTTAGTTCGAGTCGTGTTTAGCTCTTTTAGCTCGACTCTTGTGTAATTGATGATGGTAATGTTTATAGTTTGAAAACATTTTTAATAAAAAGGCTTTTTTGTTGTGCGACCCGAACCCCAACCCCAACCCGACCCTGCTTTGTTATTAACCTCCAAGAGAACTCGTTCCTCTTTTTTTAAATATACGTTTAAACCTACTCTACGGCCCTGTTTAATGTGTGTGTTCTATGTGTGAGGTGGGGTTTTTTAGGGGGGCTTTTATGTTTATTGCAATTGATGTTTCGTTGTCGTAAGTTTTTATTTGGCAAATTTATCATCATGTGAATGAAATGAATGAAAATGGGGAGCAAAACTTAAAATGGGATGAACATAAAATTAATAACAACACATAAATCGCTTTTTCAACAATTTTTGTGTTGTTTATTATGGGACAAGATCCAGGGGATGGCAATCGTGTTGAGTGGTGGATTTTTTTTTTCTACATTTCATTTGCGTGCCAGTGTTATATGATGATGAGTCTATTTTTATATTTTTATAGTTCAAATTTAATAAACTAAACTTTTTTTTTGTAATGGGCACGCAAGGGGTTGTTAATACCCTTTCCATGAATAATTAACACAGAACGTGCGTTTGCGTTTAAGATAGGAGTTATTAGAAGGTTTTGGATGGCTGTTTGTCACAATGGGAATAGGGAAATATTAAACTGGGTTAAGCATCTAACATTCGATAAGTGCGGCTAAAGAAGAATTCACTATACATTGTAGTCCGTTCGAAGTTCAGCAGTACTTTGATGGGCTATTATTTTCGGACCTTTTTATGTAAATATAGCGAATAAGGAGCGATAGGAAGCATTGTTCGGTTCTATTCCTTGTAAATCCACTCATGGAAAGTTCTGCTTTGACAACAGAAAACAACCTTGAGTGTTTGGAGTACTAAATTTTACATTCTTGAATTCACTCCACAATGCTATTGATATCAAAGTTTGATAAGCTAATTATACTCAGCATTTGTTCTACATCCGAAAAAGGGATATTTTATTCAGGAACTAATATGAAAAGGAAATAAAGTGCACGACTGGGTCGCACAAACTTGCTCTAATGCGTGACAGTGGTCTAGGGGCTTGAGATTTTGATAATAATAATTTTTTTTTATATTCTTAAATAAATACTTAAACTAATTTGACCTGAAAAAAAGTACGCCATTTTATTTCTCGGATAAATTTAAATTTATGAGAGTAAATTTATAAAAATCTGTGGAGCGGATTTTGAGAAAAAAAGTTTTTTTTGAAAAACTATTTGAAAACATTTTGAGAAAAAAAAATTTATTATTATTTTTGAAAAATTTAATGAGCAGTTTTCAAAATATTAATTTTATAAATACAAAAAAATATTTTTTAAAAATATTGGTATGCAGTATAAATTGAGCAACATACACCTTTATATGTGCCAAATTTCGAAAGTATCGGTTGAGCCGTTTTCAAGATAATCGAAAGCAGAAAAAACGGTCCTATGGAAAGTACCGTTCTTTAACATTTTTTTAAACTTTTATCAGCCATATGATTGGTCGTACCTATTAAGCTACACTGATTTTTTGCAAATCAAAATCGTTAGAGCCGTTTTCGAGAAAAATAAGCTTTAACGTAACGGTTATATGGCAGGTACCGTTAAAAAAAATATTTCAACTTCCCCTCTGTACAATACCTACAAAACTCTATAATCCAAGTTTGAAGCAGTTCGGCCCACCCGTTTGGGCTGTAATTGTCTATACACACAGACAGACAGACAGACAGACAGACAGACAGACGGACATAATTTTTAGACCATCTTTTTTCGTCTTCGCTATCATCGTCATGTCTTGTCATGTTTGGTTGTTATCTCAAAACTTTTTTTTTAGACGAATGCAATACTTGCCTTATAGTACCTACCTATAATCGCAAGTAAAAACTGAGTTGGTGATAAAATGGACCCTTGCGGCACCCCAGCGTTTTTTATATGAATATTTAATAGAAAACCGTCCAAAACCGACAATTGAAGGCTAGAACAGGTTGTTACATATCCACCCAAAAAGAGGTTCACAAGATACACGCATTATCGATTGGAATGTATGGTACCACATTCGATCAAATGCTATACCATAGAGGGTGACACACACTTGTGTAGCATACGTTGACAGCACAGCTCTGTCAAATCAAAAATTGTTTTGTCAAAAAACAAAACAAACAAACAAACCACAACAAATTATTTCAGAGGGTCGCTGCAACAAATAACTTCAGTTCTAAAAAAAATCACTTAAGAAGAATGGCGCTGCAGTCGTTAAAAAGATTTGTATACTGCAATGAAAACCCAAGTATCAATGATATGCTAATACCATGTTGCTCGCGTGGTATTAACATGGTTTCCCCTGACACATAGGTGGTATGCTCGAATACCATTATATCGACACCAGCAGTGTGTCACAGGTATTACATATTAAGACGTATCAAGTGATTTATTTAAGTTTGAACGATAAGTCAACCTCACTGTCGAAGAATCATAGTGATCAATAAATGAAAATCTCTGACGAAATTACTGAGAGTGTCAGTTAGCTTTTTCTAATCGCCAGACGGTTCTATTTGGGATGTAAGATTTTCTGGATCACAGACGTCTGCTTAATAGGCGTCAAACAGCTTAAGTAACGGCAATCAAATCCTGGACTACTGAAAAACGATCATGGATCTTACTATTTTCGTTATGTGATGTATCATAAGTTTAGGCCTGATGGATTAACAACGCGCTCATTAAGGGTCTGCATACAATCCCAAAGAATTTAGTTGTGAGTGTAGGCCATCATCCGCGTTAGACGTCATTAAAATGTGATCCACGATGTTATAGGGATAATCTACCTACCACAGTGTTATAATATTGTGCCAGAACATTTTATAATTTATTGAATTCCTGATTTAGACATCTCGGCGCTCAACAAAAATTTCTCTTGCGTATAACCTTTTTAAAGAAAAAACCCCTTGAGAGACATATTCTTGCAGAGTGCATTTTCCGGCGGGTAAAGTATTCCACAATCATATAGTGCGGCTAAGGAAATGGATGTATAATTTACAGTGCGTCCGAAGTAAGTCTTAGTGGCAAAAAAAGGGGATTCACGATACAAATGTCCCCGTTATAGTTCAAAACCAAATAATTTAGAGCTTTCTTCTGAGATCTGCCCAGGACTTGCAAATGTGTAAAGGGAGCGAGTACCTGCCGAGATATGAGAATTCTACCCGATATTCATCAGGTGGGAAAAATATTTCTAGCAACGACCAAAGTTTATGCATTAAAGACAAAAGACCGCATTTAGTTTGTGAAGCGTTGATTTCCACACGGTGGAAAAATTCTGTCAAGAACGGAACTTAATGAGCTTATGATATCTACGTTGCAGAACCACATCCGAAGAACAGTATTGCTTATCTGGAATCGAATTATTAGAAGGTGAGTATACTATCGTCAGCGAAATTTTATTGGACTAGAAATCTTAGACAAGATTGATCTCTAAAAAACTTTAAAAAGAGACTTGGAGGCAGAAATGAGCCTTGAGGCACACCATTTTTTATTATTTTTTAATATATTTCAAGACTCAAACGCCCTTGCATCTTTTTCTAAAACTTTCTGAAAACAGCTTTTCAATAAATAAATAGATGGCGAGCCTCAGTAGAGAATTCTCTGATTTTTTAAAACCTGCACAAAATGACCGCTTTTGATCTGCATGTTGACTTTGAACCGATCTCATCACCAAAAGACCACGAAAAGCTTTTGTAAAAAAAAAAAATATGGATCACTTTGATTCATCATTTTCTGAGCACCTGGCGTGTCCTTTTAAAATAAACTAAAACATCCACTTAAGCAACCGAAATTAACTCTTCTATAACAGTTTGCAACTTTTATTTGTCTTACTCGGCACCAAAAGGTTTCAAATCCCTGACTCTTCAAATGCAAGTTTACAATGATGACATAAGACTATAGCAATAAAGCTAATCGTCGATTTAGCCTGCAAGTGGTAATGTTTTCTTAAGACCTATGGACGTAACCGAAGCTAAAGAAGCCCTTGCTATTGTTAACGGCAGAAAGGTAAACTTTGGGCTTAAAAGAATACAATGGATGGCCAAAACTACACAAAAATTTATTAAAACAAACAACCAAACAAAAAAAAAGTTAAATGTTAATCATCACGACACGACATGGCATCATGAACATTATTAACACAGAAGCCTGAAGTTAAAAGGTAAACTTTATTCTGAGGCGCCAAAAAAAAAAAAGTTGTTCAAAAACCTTCAACAACTGATCCAAGTGTTTGGCTCGATGACCCTTTCAACTCTTTTGGGGTCTAACGTCCTTTTGGGACACTTAATTAAAAGTTTCTTTGAGTATTCTTTTTTTTTCCCCTCCGCCAACTCTTTCTTCATGTGGACACAAAAAAATATGAGGTTAGGGTGATGTATGTTTTATTGGAAGCAAGAAATAAAATAATAAAAAAAAAAACAGCGCTTCCATTCAACGTCATTGTGTTTGCGTTCATTGAATATTTCATGCCTTCAAAAATAAATACCAAAAAGTATCCCACCCGCCCTCTTCACGGAATGCCGGAACGCCGGAGTATGTGTTCGAAAAACGGGCTCAAGCTCGAAGCTTTTTTTTTTTTTTTTTTTTTTTAAAAGGCAGACAAATATATTCTGTGTTCTGCTCATTAAACTTTTTCGAAAGGCCAAACATCGTTTGGGTCTTTAACAAAGCAAAGAATATGGTGGTGGCTTTGGTGGCACATGGAACACACATCTATCTTTATAGAACTCTCTATTCTCCAGGCAAGCCCAAGCACAGCGACTACCTTATACACACTCCCAGTCCCAGGTATCTCAGGTTTCAGCTCGCGAGTTCTGAGTGTTCTTAATTGTTATAAATGTGCAAAAGATTGCAAAGTCAAACACAATCCCCCAGTGTGATATTTTGTGCATAGCTAGCATACATTCAGCGAGCGAGAGTCAGTAGCAGGCGCTTCTTCTCTTCGCCATTCATGTATCCCGATCCCAGCAAAGACTTCTTCTTTTGGAACCAGCCTCCTCTTCGTCGTCGTCGTTTTAAGTTGAAAATGTTTTAATAATACATGCGTGCTCTCGACACTTTTTATGCATTAACCAAAAAATAATCAAAAGAATAAAAAAAAAGGAGAACGAAATAGGAGACAAAAAAAGTTTATGGATAAAAGCTAGAGCAAGGAAATAGACAATGGAATGTTATGAAATTTCGGGAGTCTCCTCCTCTTCCCAACCCAGCCAACCATCAGCCAACCCAGCCTCGTGCCATCGGGCTTCAGGGGCTTTATTAAGTTTTGTTTAATGTGCAAATCCTTTTTTGTGGAATGAGTATAAGGATAAGTTGGTGTATTGTCGCGAAAGTTGTTGAAATGAGTGGTTAATGATTAATTAATATGAATTTTAGATTTGAGGACTTCATGTTGCATTTATATATGAACAGGAAAGTTTCGAAAAAGGAACGCTTAGAATATTGCCAACCTTTGTTTTGAATAGGGAACTGTTGAATTAGTACTGTGAAATTTTGTTTTCGACATTTAGGATTTGATTCACTGAAATGGATAAAAACGGAGGCAACCTTAAAATGTTGACAAACATGAAAAAAATCAACAAAATTGAAAATATACGGCAATCTTTGGAAATCCTTTTAGTTCCGAGTTCATTGCGAAGAAGCCAAGTCAAGAAAATTCTGATTTCATTTCATGTGTTTTGTACCAACATCAGAAGAATTTGGGCATGCTTTTGAAGTTGCTCGAATCTGTTGGACAATTTAGATTTGTACAGGGCTTTTAAGAATATATCCGTTTAACATGAAGATACCAACTGAAACGACGGCGCGTGCTGCATTTTCCGTTGGGGTTACTAGATCCTCGCACTTATCGATCGGTCAAGCTTGGTCACTTCTGCTATCATTTAAATAATCTTTATTTCACTTGAACCGCATTTTAAGAAATTTTATAAAAAGTAAAGGTCTTATGACGCTTCCCTGTGGTACACCGACTTTGAAAAGGAATTTTTCGGTGATATCCGCAGGTGACCTACTATTTTAACATTTGTGGCTATGACCGAGAACACAACAACAAAGTAAAGAACAGTTTTTGGAAAGTCAAGTCGAGCTGTTTTTGCGACTTAAGTTTAAGCTTCACCAGAATATTGGTTTGGCTCGTTGAATTGTTTGCAAAGTGCACTTCTGAAACACCGAGAATGTCCGCAGTATCGTGCCTTACATGCTTTGTATAAGTACAGATTTTTCTGGATATTGGAAATAATTCACTCATCCAAAGCATTGTGCGGATAAGATCACCTTATTCTCTTTTTCGTTTTTCAATCAAGTCTAACTTAAAAAATTTAGAAGCAAAAGTAGATAGTTCTGTAGTCTTGTAGTTGATGCTGATTCCCAAGGTCCTGATTTGAATCTCATTTCTCGAAACTTCTTGCAATTATGTTTTAAAAATGATTTGGGGCAAGTGGCCGCCGCCGCGGCTGGATCGAATAAATTCCTGCGCGATTATGTAGACCGAATATTGGACGCAGCGCGCGATGCTTCGAGCGAACCGAATCATTATTTTGGTAGTAGATTTTCACGAATTGCAAACGTTGTTCAGGAGTAAGTTTATTCGTTATGAAATGGCAAACCAAACTGAGCATAAGTCAAGTGACAGCTTGTAACGAAGTTACACATTTTGTTCCTCCGCCTACCGCCACCGACCGCCGCCACCGGTCACCAGGATGATTTTGTATTAAGACCATCAAGTGACGACTATCGCCTCAAATAACCATGATTTCATATTAAAAACCAGCCAGTGAAGCAACACAACCAATGTCTTCTATTGGAGCAAATCCGCCTACCCCTCCACCCTGCACCGCTGATTTGTACTGTCATCCACTTCCGAATACTTGTACCACAGGCATAAACACAAACATTCATCGAGCAAAAAGAATTACACTTTTACAGGTATTTTTACTTTTCGTGTTATAAGTCACACTTTCTTTCCACTGGAATATTCGATAAGTAGAAGTGCAATTTGTATGGAAAATCAGACTTGACCTCCTTGCCATTGGAAGAAGATTCTATTTGAAATAGAGTACCGGGAATAGAGATCTCAACCGAAGGTACGCTGCGGACTGCGGTGAATACCAGCACCTCATCGAATTTGCATTTGGGTTGTTGCATTTGTAAGCACCAAATTATTAGGGACCGTTTATTGTCGTGAATCGCTTCCTTTTAGGAATCTCTTCAGACCACGTTTATTGTAGTAAACAACTCTGCAGACCAAAATCTTAGGGACCGTTTATTGTCGTGGGGCGCTTCCATTTAGGAACCTCTTCAGACCACCATTTATTGTCTTGGAGTTGCTGCATCTGTAAGCTTTACCACAGACCAGCGTTTATTATCGAGGAAGAAACTCTACAGACCAAATTGTAAAGAAAGTATATTGTTAATTTAAATCATTAAGAATATTGAATTGTTATCTTAAGTTTATTGCTAAGTACCTATATGAAATAATCTGTAAGGCAAAATTCCGATAAATAAAAATATTGTTGTTTTGGAGTTCGACACTCTTCAACCCTGAGTTTTCGCTTCCTTTTGGGAACAACCATGGACTGAACATCCATGAGCTAACCTCAGCCTTAGTATAAAAAAGCATCACAAGCTGTCAAAAAGACCAACTTCGAAAATAGTATTGCCAGATTGAAAACCACACGTCTAAGAAAAACACCCTTAAGTTTCAGAATAATCGGTTTCGACTCCTCAAAATGGTGAAGATTCAAATTCCGCAACATTAATGTCTGTTTATCCTGATCCGTCCTGGAACATATTTCTAAACATCTAAAAAACAGATTTTGATTCAAGTGTTTTTCCATTTGGTCCTTGATGAACTACCTACTTCTTCGCCAACTTCATGCAAACAAACAGTTCAGACGTTTCAAACGTCGTTTAATCGGTCCCACTGGCAACTCTTCAAGGATTATTTTCTCACCCGCTAGAGGGAGCACCACTGATTTTGACTTTTTTTTTTGAAAATGAGGATAGGCCTTCGGCATGGAAGTTCAGGACTAAACTACTTCACCACGGCTAAAGTATTGGTTCAAAGATTCTTAAACCTAAATATCCTTTACTTCCAAAATCCCAAGGCACATTCTGACTTATTTAACGAACTTGGCATTTGCACCCTCAGTCTATGTAAGCTCCATCTAGTATTAATTATTGTAATCTCTTCTTTAACAATGCAAGTTTCAATACACGAGTAATCTGAGAGTATTTATCTTCTTTAACCCCCGATATTACAATTAAATCTATATACGAGTCTATATATATGATTATGCCACATTGAATGTAAAATACAATCTATTAGATATTGTTACCTCTAAACTCCATTCCATTCCACTCCACTGTCCTGTCCTGTCCTGGTTTATTCAGATACTATTTTACCTTGACAAAAATTTATCATTTAACGTGCGTGGTTTGTTATTTATGCGTACGAGGACATTGGTTTTATCTGCCATTATTTCAAACTTTGTCCGATGCTTTACCCAAAACAGAACAGGGCAGAATTTATAAAACAACAAAAAACAAAACAAAAAAAATAGACTGAAATCCATGGAACACAAACAACATCCATTATAGAGCCAATGAATCTGGTGTTTAGGATTCATTCCACTGCTACTGCTGCTGCTGCTCTACTCATAGAGCATAGAGTATCGGACAAAACATTTTCTAAAACTAATTGTACTCCGACCCGGAACGGACAACACAGTATTAATCCAAATTACCATCAAGGTGATTTAATTGCTCGGAATTGCATCCTTACCACAATTGGTTCCCGACTCGTGTCGACTCTAGCACTATCTCTTTACCAAAACAGAGGAACACACCATAAAACGTGTGCCATATGCCCAGGCCCACCTGTAATGTTGTTATATGAATGTACCCGGCAATGACTCTCCGTGTTATGCTGTACTGTACTGTGCTGTGCTATGCTTTCTGGCCATCGGAACGAACCTGTGGCCAAAAAGTTTTGCTCTGCCATTAAACATCATCATCATCGTCATCATTCGAGAATTGAGCACCATCATTTTTGGTATAGGTTAGGTATACGACGAGGAGTATACTCGTAGTATACAACCTGATGCGATGCGATGGGAGGAGTGAAGTTTGAACGATTGTCTTCATCGACGACGACGACGACGACGTCCACAATGACGATATACTATATACCGGGCAACACACAGAGCCACCCTCAGAGGAGTGTCGAGAGGGAAAAGCTTGTGTCGGCCTTCAAAGGGTTACATATTTTCCGAATAAATCCCTCATTCATCTGTCGGGATAAGTTATTGGCAAGCCATATATCTCCGACCCCGCGTCCATAATACAGATAGATACACATCGGGGTGGCTATGTTCGGCCATGGGAAACAGATCGAATCTGCAGCACACCAACGAACCTACTATACCAGATAGAACCTGGCTGGCCGGTAGCTGTTCTACTGTGTGTGGCTCTACCAGATACCAGGCCAGGATGGATACTTATCTGGACCATCGAACGCGGATGGAGTGGCTGTGTGATGGGAGTGTTATTAGTATGATATAGTTAATTCGGCTGGAAAATGATGTTTTTTTTTCATTTGATACACGAAATAATATTATTTGTTGCCTAATCTTAGGCTCAATAAATTAGTGGGTCATTTGTGTAGTAAATTAGGCGGCAGTTACGAGAAGAGTGTTGCCAATTTTATTTTTCTGATTAAATTGTCAAAATTTAATAACTCATTCGATATGCAGAAAATAAAGTTTTGACGTTGTTGTTGATGCAATGACGACACAATTTTTTGAACCATTCCATTTTTGTTTGATTTATTTTTCTTAAGCCATTCTAAAACGCAAGCTCAACTTGTTCATCCGGTTGTCAGAGAAAGAATTGGAAGATTGAAACCGACTTTCTCACTTCTGAAGTCTGGGAAATGCTTTTTATCCATGCATTATTCTCTTTCTGAAACCAAGCTCTAAAAACCTTGTATACTTGGATGGAGTTGAGATAGAGTTCACACGACCCGCGGTCGCCTTCGATAACCGGGATCGAGTTGAATATTGGTCAAATACCTGGGTTGAGTTGGTGAGCTTTATTTACAATTGTTCGTCCCCGAAAAACTCAACGAACAAAATAGAGAATTTGTTTAATTCTTCTTTTGTTTCTTCGTTTGTTGTGCACTTTTGTTGTCTTTCGAACAAGCAATCGCAAAGCTTCTGGACGGAACAATACATTAGCTATAGATGGAGACATCAGATTTGTCAACTTTTATTCACTCACGTCACTTGATTTCACAAAATTAAATCGAAAGAACAATTAATTTGTTTTCTTCTTAAGTGAACTGTACTGTCAAGAGTTCTGCAGGAATTTTAAATCCGACTACAAATTGCGGCTCCAATCACACTTCAGTGCGTTTTGCAAGAGTTAAATTATTTTTAAATCAATATTTTGATAGGTCTTGCGACTGCAGCTCCCTCTGCGTCTCTAACATGATTTTGGTCACGCAATTATACTGCATACTTCCCAGTCTTATCTAGATGCCTTAATCTAATTACAAACTCATGCCCAACATGTGTAAACTGCTTTCTCCGTATCATCTCGATAAACTCGATAAACCCTCCTCCAAAAACATTGTGACAGCTCTACCTCGCGAAGGTGACAACACAAGTTTTGTTCTTTAAATTTCAATTTATGGGGAAAACTATTGCCTATTTTAAGGCTGATTGAGTTTCTTCAACAAAACTCAAATCAGTGTCAATGGTGTCCTGAATTATTCGAAATTAATTAAAAATGAATGATATCGACTTTTCTTTTCCCCCTCAATAAAAAAAGAAAGAAGACCAAAATGTCGACTGTTGAGGTTGGGAAAAATTTGATATTCCATCGTTGATTCGATGTCGTGTAGACTATGGCCTCCCAGGGACACCAGTTATAGTGACAGAAAAAAAAAAAAAAAGGATGAAGAAATATACAGAAGCACTTATATTTTAACTCACTCTTCCTCGTGTATTTGTACGGAAACACATCGTTTGGAAGAGACTTCAACAATTCCCTCAGTCCAAAAGTCCTTTTTTTCTCTCAATAGAAGAGCTTGTCTTTTGGACGCGACAGAGATGTAATAGTTTTTTTTTATACATTTTTTTTTTTTGTAAAGCAGAATGGTCACATCAGGACATCTCAAAGATCACGTACTCAATATATTTCCTTTTTCTGCTCTAAGTGGCACTTTTTGGATATTCAACTGTGTACGAGTGGTCCCATTAGAGGACATCCATATATACATATACGACGAAGAGGTGACTTCTCGTTCCTTAACGTAGAGTTAGAGAATTTTTTCTTTTCTTTTTTTTTCCACTTTGATGTATTTTGCATGTTTTGTTGAATTCAAAATTCCAGAAGGAAAATTTAAATTTAATACGAATCCAACAGACGGTGCTTTCTAATTAAGCAGGTTGTTTGGAAATTGATGGATGAGCATCGAACGGATTTGCATGATGTGTTCCTAATTTATCAAAACAGAAATAAATTTATTGGAAGGAAATTCGTAATTTTTTTAAATTTTAATATTGAAGTTCCTCGGCATTTGTTTTGTTTCGGTAAGTGGGTTCTTTTACGTCCCAACACAATTATTCGACATCAGGTCTTTTGCCTTGCAAGGGAGAAACCAGCAATTACCAACCCTCGAATACTATGGTTCACCCATATGTCTTTGGACAAGGTGGATCAGAAGTTATCACCCTATTGGAATATGCTATCATTTTTACAAATGGTGGCAAATGTTTTTTTTTTTTCTTATAATCTTCGCACATTGAAGGGGTATTTATACTATTAAATTGGATACGAGATTAAAGGAGACACTAATGCACATTGGTTTTAAATATTTTGCAAATCGTAATGGGAGGCAAAAATCGAGCTGTGTAAAGCATTGCACATTCTTGTAGTGCGGTAAAAAAAAAAGAAATCTATACTTAACAGTACGTCCGAAGTTAGGCTTGAGGGTAAATTGTTGGGCATTCTAAGCTATGCGTGTGTTACGGGGAAATTCATAAAGCGGATCAATGCACCGGACTATTTCTCTGGTGCATTGTGTATAAAGAAACATTACGCCAATGACCAAGAGAAACAAATGTGTCAGTAATGTTTTCTTTCACCTATCCTATCAACTTTAAGGATCTTATCTGAATCATATCCAGCAGACTCAAATGTGTGACAGTAGCACATGCCCAGATATGGAGAATTATTATATCAAGCTTTGAGGGAATGTATGCCTTGTAGATTGTAGCCAGAACAGATGTGGAAAGATATTTCTTACATCGACTTAGAAAATTTCGCACACAAAACTAAAACCCAAAGCTGTTCGGCTTACTTGATGATTCAGCTGAACGAAGTTACACAATTTCTGCCGCCCCTTCTGCCTTCCGACCGCCAGTGCCTCACATTGTATATATAAACTATAGTACTACCACTTGAGATGCGCCATCTATCGACGGAAAACTAAGCTCTTGATTTTAGAGATTTTTTTCTAGATTACCATGGGAAGAAACAACAACTATTAAAACGGTGGAACGTTAAAAAAATTTGTTGTTGTTGCTTCCCACCGTAATCTAGATGGAGCACCTCAAGTGGTAATACTAAAGTTTGTATATACATTGCCAAATAATCACCGCCACCGACCGCCACAATAATTTCCCCACCGCCACCGAACGGCAAGAGGATTTAATACAATTATTCATATAATATGAATAGTAGAATCACCATCATGTGACGTAACAACCACACTGCATTCTGCTGAGCAAATCCGAAAGTGGATGACTTTACAAATACGTATATCAGAAAGATATGCACAATCATCCACTAAGCAAGGAGATTTGCTCGTTTGCAAGTATTTTTACTTTTTAACTTCATAATTCACAGTCTCTTCTTTCAGTAAAATTCCATAAGTAGGAGTGAAATTTGCATGAAAAATCATATCCCAGCCATTGGATGAACATTCTATTGCAAATAGAGTACCGGGAATAGAGATCTCAACCGAAGGTACGCTGCGGGGAATACAAGCAGAAGCATTACCAAGTTTTTGTAGTAAAGTTTTTTGTCAGCTAGCCACTTCGCTGTTGGTCACTGACCGGCATTAGGCCAACCCGTTGATTGTCGTGGAGCTCTTCCTTTTTAGATGAATCTCTGCGGAGATAGTCCTAAGAAACCGTTTATTGTCGTGGGCAGTTCTTTGAACTTCACAGACCTAGCATTTAAGGTATTATAAGAATTGGATTGTTAGCTTTTATTTTAACCTTATCATTAAGTATATGCAATAATCTGTGTATTTTTGGTAAATAAAAAATATTGTTTATTTCGGAGTTCGACACTTTTCAACCCTGAGTTCGCTTTATTTTGGGAACACCCTGGAATTCGACGAGATAAGTCATTTCAGCCTAAGTACAAAAAAGCATCACCATCTGAGGAACAGGGTTGCGAGTCTAGAAACGAATATGAAAAGCTGAGGGTATTATCGTCAGCCAAACAATTAAATAATTAAATGTATTAGAAATCTTAGACAAGAGATCATTTATAAAGAATGGGAATAGAATTGGAGTCAGGAAGAGAGTCGGATACAGAACGGAGCCTTGTGGTACACCAAATTTTTTTTTTTTTTTTTTTGATAGCAGCAGATTGAAAACAGTCTAAGACAACGCAAAAAGAACGATCCGAAGACTACTTCTAATCCATCGTAGAAGGGCTTCGTGAATACCAGGTGGTTTTGAAAAATCAAGCGCAATCATCATACTTTCACCGAAACGATGGAAAGATTAGTTTCACTGTTCGGTGAGATATATAATCATATCACCAGATTTGAAACAACGCGGAATAATTGTTTCGATTTCTCGCGTAATGGTGTTGATGCAGCATGAGTCTAGGAGCAGATTTCCCGGTCTTCTGACACCAACTGGACAAACACTACGAACGACGTTTTAACGCTCGCTTAGAAGAGTATGGGACGGCAAAAGATGCCCTCTGGTCTTCACAGAGAAATTTTGTTACAGACCCGAAGAAGTTCGAGCCAAACGGTTACTATGGACGGCGAGCGCCGTTTTTCCTATTCTGAATTCGAGAAATATGGCGGGCGCATACTACACTAGCCACATTCGACGAAGTTTTGAAGACTGAATTTCCGGGTCAACTAATCTCCCGTTTGGGCCGGCAATTTCGCCTGATTCATCCGTTCCATACTTCTATTTTTGGGTTTCTTAAAGTCACAAATCTTTGTCAAGAATCCTTAGAATCTTGCGGCAATTAATGAAAATATCCTTCAAGAATGCGAATACCTATCGTTGGAAGTTCTGATAGAAGTTTTGAAAAATGCCATAAATCGGACCCGAATGGCAATCAATACTTGTGGAGGCCGCTTAACTGATATAACTGTCTCGACTTAACGAACAAAAAAATAAGATTTCAAATAAACATAATCCCGAAACAAAACCAAAATTTTTCATTCATATACAAAAGTACAGCCGAAGAACAACAGGTGACAACTTTTGCCCCATCTTGTACTTTTTGACGAGCTGAAGATGAATTTGCATGCGAATCGTTTGCTGTCATTTCAAAAAGAATCGAGACACCATACTCTGTTTTAGTTCCTAGTTATGCCGCTTTGTTTTACCAGTGCCTGCAAGATTGCTGTTTGATTTGGGATTCACGATCTTATGTAAATTGAGCCAAAATTTACTGATAAATGAAGCCAAGTTAGTTGACTGACAACTTTCTTTAATCAATCAAAAAAATATCCTTATACAAATGAACCATAATCTTAGAACATCCTTTAACTTCCTAAATCACCTTTAAACGCTCATTAAAATGTGCACACAAATATCTTCAAGAGACGTGAACTAAGTCCACCATTACAAGGACATCGTTTCTGTTCGAAAAATAAGCCTCATTTAAAACAGCTCTCCAGACTGAATTTCTTTAGACGAACCAACATTTAACGGAACGCACCTGACCTGGAAAAATCTCATCCTATACCCATTCCCAAAAAATTGAAAAACAGAAGCCAACCGCCGCCGCACGGTGGTCCAAAATGACTTTTTTGGTTGCAAAAATCATAACTTTTGATCGCATGAAGATATTGCTACAATTTTTTTTTTATTTGAGGGAAATTTCCAGGGCTATTAAAAAAATGAATTTCAAGAAAATTGTTTCACAGGGTGTTTCGGAATCATTGGCTAAAAAAAGATTTTCTTAGAAAAAGGAATTAACAGAAAAAACAATTGAATAAAACTTTCAAAAATTGTAAAAAACAAAAACTATGACCACCTAAGTGTTCATTGGGTGTTCCAAAATAAAATTGATCACAACAGTGGATGCTTAAAGTTAACGAACCTATTTCCTAAATATTTGTATTAAGTATTAAAAATTTTATTTTTTTTTGCATGTAGTGGTGTATAATAATATTTTATACATTTTTTCAGTGATATATATTATGTGAAACACTAAAGGGAAAAAGTAAACGGACCAAACAATTAAAAAAAATTAAATCGAGTATAATAAAAAATATTATATTTATAAAATTTAGTTTTGTTGGTAGTGCTTGTAGTTCCCGGTTGTCTAAGCTGTTTATTATCCTCTTTGCTGTATGGTCCACCAAATCTTGGATATTCACTTCAACAGAAGTTTCTGTTACTATCAAGTTTGATGGAGTGGCGTCTTTCTTAGCTTCCATTAAGACATTATAGCTTGGAAACACGTCAACGTAATGGCTTCTCAATGATTTTCTCATCAAATTGTACTTTTCCTTAGAAAGTCCCATATCCAAGAACAAGGCTAGTGCAGTCGGACCATCATATTTAATTGGATCCCTTTGAGGTGTAGGAATACTCTCTTTTATTCGCTGGACTCGTAATGGGCTAGCACTCAAAACTGCTTTTGTGATGTCCGCTTTTGTCTTATTATGCTCCTTATTATATTTCATACTAAGAGCTATTGACACATTTTCAGTCGAAATATTGGTCGTAGTTTCCAATAGTTTCCTCCTTTTGGTGTATTCTGCACATGCATCCAAGGATTTCGAAGGCCTTCCTCTTGATGTACTTGGCACGTCATCGTCACTGTCTTCAATTTCATCCTCTTGTATAGTTAATGTTCCATTTAAAAATTCTGCTTGTTTAAAGAGAAATCTTTCTTTGTGTTTGCTACAGTCAATCCATTTTCGTTTGATTAAAGAATATACTTGTTGAAGTTTCTTTTTAATTTCTTTGGTGACACTTATTTCTGTGTTTTGGTTTTGAAACAATAATTCCACAAATTCTTTAGAATTCGAAGCATTGCAAAAATTTTCAAAAAGGACTCTGTTTGAAATATTCATATTCAAATTTAATTTACACGCTCCGCTCTTCAGTGAAACCTTTTGAAAACTAATAAAGTTTATCCATAGTCAGAGATTATATCACAGATAAACATGCACATGAACAAGGATTATTTTACCTGCGAAATTTAAGCTACCCAAAATGCATTACTTATAATCTCTTTTGTTGGGGTTGTGAAAAAACTTAATATTTATATCTACCTGTTTTATTGGATCATAAAATAAAAATCTGTAATTAAATATATCCTTCAACCTTTAATAAAGAGTAGCTAATAAAAAAAAAATTAATCTCTTACTTTTGGCACGTTAATTCATGTTTACCTGCTTTATGAATAAGAACATAATGATTTATAATAATCCTTTTGGCTTAGAAGTAACAGAAATCTATTTAAAAAGGGGCATGCAAGTGGGCGGATTATAAAAATTAAATGTTTAATAAAACAAAAAATTGTTTGTTTACTATCTTTTAATTATATTTTTGTGACATTTGGCATTTATATAAAAAGGGGGCGTGGAAGTGGGCGGATTTTTTTCCTTACAGATAATACAACGTATTGCAATTGATACAAGAAAAAAATTTACACTCTCAGCTCTTTAGACAATTGGAGTAATTCAAATATTCCAAGAGTGAATTTGCTTTTAAAAAAAAAAAACAGAAATGGGAAAATGTTTTTTTTAAACAAATTACAATATCTCGGTAGTGCGCGCATATGCGCGGCTACAATTTTGCACTTGGCTCAACAAATAGTTGGTTTACAACACCCTATTTGATTTATGGCATCAACTGCTCGCAACTTTTTTGTAGCCCTATTCAAACTCCATAAACTGTTAAAAAAATGTGTTTCTTGTTTTATTTATTTAAATTAAAAAATTATTTTTTTATTTTTTAAATTTCAAATTTAAATTAACTTATTAATAAAACAACCAGGTAATATTAAAAAAAAAGAAGATTTTTCATTAAATATGCCATAATTGCAAAAAAGAAAATAAAGAATTTCGTTTTTTTTTGTTTTTTTTCTCTAGAAAAAAAATTTACCAACTTTGAAAAGCTCTATTAGTCAAACCAGTTGTCAGAAAATTATTTTGTTTGCTGTTTTTGAAGCTCTATTTATATTTCTATTAGAAATAAAAAACAAAACAGTAAAAATAAAACATCGAATTTTGTATTTTTGCCACGACTTTTCCTTTTTTGGACAACTGTGCGCCGCTGCTCCACTCCAAATAAAACACAAAACGTAAAACGTATTCGCAAAACCGATTGTCGTCCTTACCATATTCATTGTTATAGTTTTCTGAATATTTAATATAATATATTTTCGTATAATAATAGTTGAATGGAAAACTATAAAACGAAATAAAAATAACTCATCCCTTGTCTATGTGTTTGTTTATCCTCAAAGACCCTTGGACAGGACAGTATAGTAGGTGGAGGTGCGAGCGAGGGCTCAGTTGAACTGAGAATATTCTTCTTCCTGTAAACACCCACACTTTATGAAATTTTAACAAGGATAACACGACCCAACAATAAAAACAATAGCCACAGAGTTGTTTATCCCCAATGGAGCTTTTTGTGTTGCTGTTTTTTTCACCAACAACAACAACAACAACAACAACAACAAAAACAAAAAGTGAAACACAACCCAGCGAATGTATGTCAGTTATTCTACTCCACACACACACACACACTGTATACTCCCCCTAAAATTGTGGGTGAACAAGAAATGACAACTAAAAAGAAGACAACATTGTTGTCGACGACTAGGAGGACGACTACAACAACGAGAACGTCGATGGCAAAGCCCGAGGATAAGCAAAGAGCCAAAGCAAGCGAGTAGGAGCAGCAGAACATTCAACAAGGCGCTCCAAGAAGAAGCCCTCCTTTGTACCTTTGGATGTTTTGTTATTGCTCGTTGGATCTCTTTTGTTTGTAGCTGTAGATGCGTGGCGTTGGTTCATGGTATGCCTCCGCTATTCTGCATGTCTAAGCGCGCGATGTCGACTTCCTTTATTCCACACCTGCTTCATGTTCTATGCTGGCTATATGTTTTAGGTCAGTGATGTTATACAAAGTTTTTCGGTTTCCATGTTTTTTTTTTTTTTTTTTAGTTTTGATCAAAGTTAATGTTTTTCTTTGATGGGAGCTTTTATGTTGCAGGTTCCTTGAGAAGGTTTTGGGTTTGAATCTTAACAAATTCCTTGTGGCCGAGTTCACATTCCAGACGACCATTTAAATCTAATATTTGTTCTCCCTCGCAATCTGAATTTTTATTTTGATCACGTAAGCTATGTCCTTTTCTTTGTACAAAATGTCATGAGGGTCGGTTGAGTAGTCAAGGCGTGAAAGTCTATCAAAAGTTGCGTGAGACATGAAATTTCAAATGGTTGCAACTAAACGCAGACCGTTTTCGTAGGACAGCAACTTTTGCGTTGTTCTTTTTTCGTCCACCGGACTACATCGAGCATTAACAGAAAACCAACGAGCCGCCCTCCTCGAATTCATCGATCGTTGCGTTGCAGTCGCAGAGTTAAACAAGAAACTTACATGCACAACGTTCCAACCATAAAATGACGCAAATGCAACGCTCATGTGACTACTTTTTTTCGCAAGTGTTCAAAGGGCGTTGGGCTCGAGGAAAAATGTTGCATAGATACGTTGCACACAAAGAAACTCAACTGTTTTAGGACAGTTTGTTTCAAAGCTTTGATTACAGCTCTGCGTCAGATTCTAGTCGATCAAGGAATGTTAGAAAATTGCAGCTCAAGGTGATGGTCAACAGTTATTGTTAAGGAGAAGATATAAGCAATAAAGTAATGACCACACAAGTACGTTTGAAACCATGCGCATTTCGACTTTTGCGCTTTGAGCGGATGATCGGTGGTGGTCGAAATTTTAGCGGGTGTATCGGGATTGATGAGTAAGAGGGAAAATGCAAAGCTGTGTATAGATTCCAATGTATCTCGACTATCGCGGTTTGACTTGAGAGCGTGTTCTGATTACCGTATGTGGGAACCAGGTTTAAAAATCAGTCTAAGATAAACCTGCAATTGAAAAGATCCCGAGGCGTTCGGTACTTATTTGTTCCGGCAGCAGTTTGAAAACTAAAGGTTTTTTTTTTTTGTGGTCCAATTACATACGGATATAACATCACTGCTCTCACCGCTGCCCTAATCTCCCCTTGCATAGTTCAAAGATACATTTAAATATTCATTGTAGATTGAGAGAAAGATAGGTACACTATAGGACTATACTTTTGCTATTATTTATATAATTTTTTTTTTTTGTATATACATATTTCTATTGGGTGAAAATTTTTAAACAAAACATCATCTCTGTGCCGCGGGCAGCGGGATTTTTCTTCTTTATTTTTTGTTGTTTCGGTATCCCTGCCCTAATGACTTCTGTTTTTTTCTTTTTTTTTTTTTGAGACGAAGCACGCAAAAGAGTCTTCTTTCATTTTTTTTGTTCATAAGAATGAATGAACAATGGAAAAATATACTACCTACACATTGTGATGAGAAAAAAGAATATAAATTTAATTGAAAACAAAGAATAAAAACAACAACAACAAAAGACTAAAAAAAATTTGATTCTATAGACGTCGTTCAACTCATTCCCACAGATGTGGGTCAGAAGTGGGAAACCACTCGCTCGTTTTGCTATTCAGTAAGTTAGTTGTTTAAAAAAAAAATGTTTTTGAGTACAAATGCGCGGTTTAAATTTTAAGATTTTTTTAAGAATTAAGGTAAAACAAACCATAACAAATCCCAAATTTCATTTATGAAACCTTGAGAATTTCAACCAAGAAATCGCGTTCACAAAACGCATACCTCGGTTTTCTGGACATGCTTCTATTTATCCTATCTCGACCATAATCGAAATTTCTTCCCAGCCCATATGGGCACCCTAAAATATACCTAATAGAAAACGCACTTCATCCTCCTTTTCTATCGCTATCTCAACGTGAATCAATAAAAGTTTGAAAAATCTTTTTCATAACATCAATATTAAGTGACAGCCACTGTCATCTGTCATGTAATTTATATTTTATTTCATTATGAATTGACTGACGCCTGAACAACGCAAGCAAATATGGTGTAGATTCATTTCGAAAAACATGGTTCTGTTCATGAAACGCATCGCAAACTACGTCCATTTTATGGTCGACACCATCGTTTATCATTTTAAGTTGAATGGCTACGTCACTACGCCAGAGACTGAGCAACATGTCACACAGCGCGTGACAATTGAAATGTTTAAGGAAACGTTTGGTGAACCTACGTCAGAAATCATATTCATAATCAAATAAAGGCAATTTAAAGGCAAAATTAAAGAAGAAAACTGATCTTTTATCAGTATTCTGAGCAGAGTCTTGTAGAACAAAAAATTACATAATTAAAGTTAGGACTGTTGAGTTAGTATCTATAGGATGTCAGTACTAAGTACTTAACTGCCTGTTCTCCCACATCAACCATCTTGGCTTTATTTCTTTAAATAATTTTTTCTTCTAAACAAACCAAATCTTTGTTACACAAATTATTTAAATAGTAGAAAGGGATTTTAGTAGAAATAGTCTCTAAAGTCTGAGCCATTCAAACACAATCAGTGCAATTTAAGCATTTTTGAAAGACAATTTCAGATTCAATTATGTTCTTAAATAGTAGCAGATCATATACAATTAAGCTAAATGGCAACACTAAGCACAGTGTGCAATGAGTGCTTTTTTTTTACTTTTTTGGTATCGATAACAATAATTGTATTAAAGTTGTACTTTTGAATTTTCAAAATGATTTATAAGTTAAAAATATAAAAACCAATTTTAATTTTTGAAAAAATAAATTATGACCGATTTCGTTTTAATTTTATTTTATGACTTTGATGACTTTAAAAGTATCAAAAACGACAGCTGTGATACGGAAAAATAAATTCTTTTTAACATGCGAATCATTACCTACTCTTGCTTGCAATAGTATAAATACAAGATGAATAAAATGCACGACTGGGTCGCACGAACTTGCTCTTATGATAAGCAATTGCGTAGTGGCTGCATACATGAATATTAAAAAAAAATTAAATAATTTCGAAAATTCTTTTATTTTTTTTAAATTAGTTTAAGAGTTTTCTCGGAAAAACTAAGTATGAAATTAAATTTCAAAGCTATACGCCAATCTTGGAAAAAAAAATATTGAAAATCGTTCGACCAGTTTTTTTTTTTAAAGGTTATTTTTGAAAAACTTTTTCAAAAAATATTTTGAAATTTATTTGAGTATGCAAATATATGGCAATCTGTAGTTTACATTTGAAAAAAAATTAAAAAAAAAATCAATATACCCGTTTCCAACATATTTCAAAATCCAAAAATTTTTTGAAAAAATTATAAAAAATCAAAAAAAAAGTTTTTGAAATTTTGAAATGCCATATAAATAAAATTATGAATGACTTCCTGTGGCCAAAATTTTATTGAAATCGAATGTATAGTTTACGAGAAAATTTGATTTAAAAATACTGGTTCTATGAGAGGTACCGTTATTAGACAAATTAAAAAAAAAAAAAATTCTAACCAAAAGATAGATTGTCTTGCAGAAATAGCATTCTGAAAGTTTTATCAAAATCGTTAGAGCCGTTTTTGAGAAAATCAATTTTTGTCTTCAAGATTGTATGGCAGGTGCCGTTATTTTTGGACCTAGAGCAAAAATAAAAAATTTGTTCCGAGGGACGGCCAAATAAATCCTAAATACCAAATGAAGCAAATCGGCCCACCCGTTCAGCCTCCAGAGGCGCGAACGCAGACAGACAGACAGACGGGCGGAATTTCCAGACCCACTTTTTTCGACTTCTCCATCATCGTAATGTCATGTGTGATTGTTATCTCAAATTTTTTTTTCTGCACGAATCCATAACTTGCCTTAGGGGCCAGTTATAGCGATACAAAAAACCAAACCGAACAAATTTTCAAATGGAAAATGTGGTATAATATAATCAGATTTAAAACAGAAATGCTACACTGATCGATGGCAACCAACTCAGAGGATTTATTTTGCAAATAAAAATTTGAATTGAACTTGTACTTTTTGTTCAATATGTATTTAATCATTTTTCTGTTATACGTATAAAATAAAAATAAAAAAATAAATTTTTAACAAAAAGTATTTGTTCAATAAAAATTATTATGAACAAAAAACATTCTCTGCATTGATTGCCATAGATCAGTGTAGCATTTTTCTTAAAAATCGAATCAGAACATACAAAATTTTCCATTTGAAAATTTTTTCGGTTTGGTTTTCCGTATCGCTATAACTGGCCCCTTATAGTACCTATAATCGCAAGTAAAAATTGATAGTACATGCCGTCGGGGTTTAGTTGTATTAAATTAAAGAAATAAAAATGTTTGAGTCAAAAAGAGAAGGAAGTCTGTAACCATCATGAATAACTGGAATTATATGTACTTCGTGTCAAGAAAGGTTCAATTAATTAATAAAATAAAAACTAAGATTGGAAGTAAAATGCCGACGGGTAAACGGCTAATATTAGAACTATTTTGTCTTTTTCCCTTATGACCCGTAAACTCAAAAACACGTTTTTAGAACGTATTAGGGTCTTTATAGACTTCTCAGACAAATTCGTTTAAACTTCCACAATCCAAGAACATACAAAGAACACTGCCATACCGACGACAGGTTGTGTAAGAAGATGTATCTGTCTCCAAGTACAAACGACTTAAGGATCATGAAGTTTTTACAAATTCTAAACATTATTTATGAACAAATTGTGCTATTTATATTCAGAAAAGAGCTCTGAGCAGCGGTCAAACGTGTTGAAAATGCTACGGTCTCTGAACCGAACGTGTTTTGAACGCTCTAAATTATTTTTGAAATTTACCTAAGCACTTAGTCGTTCCTTGCTTCTCTCCTGTCATTGTGACGTCTAATAAGTTGATTGAATATCGAATATTTGGCATTGTTTTTAAACGTTTTGTTTATTAAATTAAAATAATCCTGGGCGAGTATTGTTCACCATTTTTTCTTACTTGTCACCTTGACGTTTATTGTGTTCAGGTTTTTAGTCATATTTCCTGTTCATTAAATAATTTTAATATATAGAGGGCGCTTAAATTGTGCTCTGGTCATGCTCTGAATACAAAACTCAAAACTAATTTCACGATTTGAAGTTTCTGAATCAAAGAAAGAACACAAGTTGTTTTGACAAATCTGGTTCTACTCCGAATAAGAAAAAAGACACAAACTCAAAACTTTTTGCAAAAGATTGATATTGAAAGACATATAAGATTCATAAAGGAGCTATACAAATCAAAATAAAAGCAACTTCAGATAATTTCCACAAAAATAAAAAAAAACATATTTGCTTAAGCTTTCAAAACGCACTTCTCCAGTTTTGAATAAAAAAAAATAGTAACAGTTCGTAAAACATTGAACGCACATTCAATTTTATTACTACCAAATTCAGTCTTGTGTAAAATCCCACAAATCCTCCATCTGGAGCTGAGCCCTTTTGTTAGCAAAACCAAAGGATAACCGACAATCACCCTAGTTTAAATGTGAGTTGTTGGGGTAAACCAGGACAATCCTATAACCTATTCGTTCGTATTCATGTCACACAACTATATTTCATAGTTTTTTTTTTATAACTTTTTTTTTTGTAAGGATTTCGATTTTATACTTACTAACGTTTAATGGCATAATAGTGCTCTGCATCTGACTGAATATCTGTCGAGATGCCGGATGGTGGTGGTGGTGGTGATGACTATGCAGCTGTCCACCCACAACCCCTCCGTTGAGCAGGAGATGGCTGTGCTGAGGATGTGACGCTGGTTGTTGGTGGTGATGATGTTGCTGCTGCTGCTGCTGAGGGTGTTGATGATGTTGTTGATGCTGCTGCTGTTGGTGGTGTTGTTGCTGTCGACTGGCTGCTACAGCAGCAGCCGCAGCCATGATGTGATGATGGGCATGATGCTGCAACTGGCCACTGGTGCGTTGACTGTGAAGATTACTTAGCGCGTGCATCGAAGACGCGTGTGCGGCCGATTGATAGACCAAACTATGGTTGGCCATCGCCATTTGATACATTGATGGCCGATTAGGAGTTGCGTTAGGTGGAGGCGGTGGTAATTGTCTGTAGCCAGCCATTTAGGCGCACTCACTTTCGATGCATTAAAATAGATACACGATGTTTTTTTTTTCTTTTTTTTTTTTCAAAAATAATTTCAAGTCTAAATCTAGGTTATTTTGAACGCTTTTAAACTAATTTTACGTTTCTTTTTCACCGTGGTGCTACTGGTTGTATTCTATTCAATGCTTGACTAGATTTATCACTAAATTTAAGCATCAGTTAATATTACCAAATGTCCAAGTCAAAAGCACACAATTATAAGATAAATCTGTTTGAACTAATTTGATGCGCTTGTCTAGTTTGTTAATTTTTTTCAACAAAAAAGTTTCAATGTATCTTTGAGATAGAGTTTGTAAATAAACTTTTTCTGACATTTTTATCTCTGTTGTTCGTTTTTCTTATCTGTGTTGTCTAAATTTGCGTTTGTATATACTAAGTAATGTTTTTTGGTTTTTTTTTGTTTTAACAATTTTGACAGGAATAGCCAAAAATACAAAACTGTTATACAACTATTATAATAACCTTTGCGTTTGCACTAAAAGTATTCGGAAACAGACCGTTAAGATTTTTTACATTTCAATTTTATCAATTTCCTTTGAAATTAATTAAAATTATAAAATATGACTGTTTTCGAACTCAATACAATACAATACGAAGAATAAGACAATGTTGTCTATTAGATTTCAAAGAATTTTGTTTAGCAGGGACAACGAATAAAATCAGTCATAAATCGTTTTGATAAAGATAAGAAGTTCTAGGTCTTGATTTATCATAGTTTGAAATGTGAGAACGCCAACAACGTCATTGTACCTTCGTCATTGATGTGACAAAATTATTTTTAAAATGCAAAACACGTCGTAAAACATTGGGGCTTGGCTTTTGTTTTACTTCAAATGAATCATATAAGCAATATTTATTATTATTTATAAACAAAAATTATCTAAGAACGTGAGGACAATAAAATTGCTACGAGATTTTATATACTTAAGAATATATTGTATTTTCAGCTTCAGCAAAAAAAAAAACAAGTGGCAACACTTTACAATAGACATTCAATTCTAAAGAATTGTGTTGTCTTTAATTGTCAAGTTTTCGAGAAATATTACAAAAATAATAAATTGTTCGCTGTTTCTTTATCAAGATATGTAGTTAAAGTATGAAGTGGACAGTAAGACTTATACTATATACTGAATCACAGCACTGCAAACTTTTAAGGGAGATTTTTAGAGCAGATATTTTGTTCTTCGAGATAGAGTCCCAAAGTGATGAAAAATACTAGCTCGCTAGTTTGCAGATACTGCTAAATTTTGCAATTTGAATCCAACCGTTATTCTGACGTTAATCTAGTAGGTGGGCTACAGGTACATGGGCTACTACGGGACGATCATGTGAAAGTATTATCCCCCTGGAAAAGTATTTTTCTAAATGTCGTTTTCTGTACCCCTTACAATGTTTTTACAAAATTTCATGGTGATCTGCTCAAGTCTTGAGGCGTGAAATCCGAAAAAAACAACCAATCAAACTAACATTCGCGTTTATAATATATAGGTAAGTTAGGGCTTCGATTTTTCAGTGTAATGTCATTTCTATGAGACCGTAAGAAGTACCCATTTTCAAAACCGTGAAAAACTGTTGTTTGAGAACCATGGTTAACAACTTCACAACATACTTTCATAATACCACGCCGGCAGCAATGTATGAAGTTTCATAGCACTCGATAGAAGAAACAAAGCCCATGGTGCATTTGGAATCCTTTCTTCTGTTTGGAACACTGGAAAAATATGGCTTACTAAGTACCTACTAAGTTGAAACTTTTTTTAATCTAAACGATAACAGTTTATGTATATGCTTCTAAATTGAAACTACTCCGCCAAAAATTTCGACCAGGACACAGGCCTTTTTCCGAAGATCCAGTTACTGGAAACAATATTTAACGTTAAACTGTAACTTAGGATGGGACAAAATCGACAGAAACCTCGACTTTTTCGGAACAAATTTTTCGGGAAACAATGGTATTCATTTCCACAGAACAATTGTTCGCATAATTTTCATATTAGAAACCTATCTTTGTTTCTCAAACTATAATGCTTTCTGCTCTTTCGTATTTAGTATACTAGACTAGTGTACAAAATTCTGGACAAAATATGACAGAAAAGAACAAATTAAGTTATGACAAAAGACAGAAAAGCAGTGGCAACCTTGGTCACTACCTATCAAGCCTCTGCAACTAAAGGTTTACAATTCATGGAAGGCACTTTTAAGAGTTGTCGCCGAATTCAATAACTTATTTTTAAAGGTAAAGAACAGGGACCTGATGGCTGGGAACTCTATAAGGACAGCGAAAACAGGAATGGTAATCCACTTTGTCGAGGTATTTGTCGGAGCGGACAGTTTTCCGCCATGCATTGCGTTCGAGGAATTTATAATCGTAATTTTTTTAATACTTATATTTTTCAACACCTTCCTTGATTTCGTAAAAAAATTCCGACAAGAATTTGTGTCTTAAGAAATCGGAAACAATATTGTACTAAGCTGTTGAAAATTACACCAAAAAATGTACTTGAACGTACTGCAACCCGATTCGCCGCTATGCGGTAAAACTTTTCGGAGAAATATTCCGAACAGCTGGTCGGAAAATTACCTCGACGCAAAAACCTTCAGAATCGTATAAAATCGGAGAAATTTCCGTTCCGACGGATACCTCGATATAAGTAGAACCTCAGATGGGTATCCCAATGGGTCTACATAGACTTTAGTATGGATGCATGGAACTGGTGGCCTTACCTTATAATACTAGATTTTTGCTTGAGAGCTGAGGATAAACAAATTTGTCCGCTTGGTATTAAAATGTAAAAACTTGACCGAGGAAATTTACACTAACGTATCTGTCAATTTTTCTGTTCATACTTTTAAGGAATCAGGACGTGAAACTGATTAGGTGTATCATGATTATAAGATAATGGGTACAATTCCGAATATTTGCTCTCCATAAAACGGACGAGGACATTCTTCCGTACTTATTTTTGCATTAAACTATATGTGTACTGTGTGGACGCAATGTCAAGAATAGATCTTCTTTCTTAAGCTTTGCTACTCGAATGTGTATGGCTTATCTGCCAACACGTCTTTCCCTTCCGTTTTAAAATTCACGGTTTCATTTAAAAAATATACAAATATTGTGGCACAAACTGCTCCCAATGACCTAATGGACCTAATGGAATGGACCTGCTATTTATCGACGGGTCCGACATGCACTTTTCTCAACAATTTTTACTATTGTAGGAATGTTCACTTTCTCGCAAGAGGCATTACTCCGAAAAAGAATTAGGTGAAATCAGGGACTGAACCCAAAACCATCGGTTTATGCACTTCGACACCCTAACCACACCGCACGGAAACTTTTTGTTTTAAGCCATTTTATTTTGAAAAACATTAGCCCGGCTAAAAATATCCAATTTCGACGCCCTTACTGAAACAGTTGACAATATTGTCTCGGCAAATATTATTCTTGTTTAGCCGCACTTGACGAATGTAGAATGCCTTACTCATCTCAACGTTTTCTCTCATTTTTATTTTAAAACATAAGCAAGAGCTACAGTACGTTTGCAACGAACTGTTGGATACCCTATTCCCCATATTTTTGTATGTGCATGCGTCTGCCTCCCGCAAACAGCCGATGTTTCAGAAACAAAATTCTTCTTTAGCAGACAGAAAAAATTCAATAACATTAATTTTATGCGGTGTGATGTTCAATTAGTGCTGGCGCAATAAAAAAAAGGAGTGCGCCACGCCCAAAGTTAAAACGTTTTATTGCCAAGGCAATTGTTATGAGCTCAGTGACATTCAATTTTATTCTTGCAGATCGATTTGAACAAAACAAGACAAAACTTAAATTTTTAAAAATTAGATTTGGAATGGAATTAGCGATTATGTGTGTATTTTTAACAATTCTTGGACCACACTCTGCTACGTAACCAAGGAATATAAATCCAAGTGTTCATCTGTTTACTTCAAAACTGCGACCGATAGTTAAAAAACGTTAAAAAAATTAATGCGTTATACGACTTTTGACGGAAACGCCCCTTAAAAGTAGGTGTGTCTTAAAAATTTGAAGCACTAACTGCGCTTTGATCAGTATTTAGGCATATGTGTAAGACTACAGCTGAATCGAGTAGTTTTTAAACAATCTTACCTGAACAAAGGTATTTTACCAAAATCACGCCTTTAAAAGTGGGCGTATTGAAAAAATTTACAAAAGAAAATGTAGAAATATATTTCTCAAATAACGAAAGGAAGGAAAAAGGTTTAAGTTGGATATTGGAAGTACCTTAAATTTTTGAGACTACGTTTTTCGTTCTTTCATGAAAAGTGGGCGTAGGCCACACCCAAAATTAAAAAATTTCTTTTCATACACAAACTTTTTAGTTTCTATTAAGAGACGTAAAATTTTGGCATGCGGAATCATAAATAGGTACCGTTTATTTACAAAAACAATTTTTTAATAGTTTCTAGTGAAAAGTGGGCGTCAGCCACGCCCAAAATCAATTTTTTTGATTTCATACACAAGATGTTTATGTGCCAGTAAGACCCACAAAATTTAATGTTTTTCGAATATAACAATTGTTATTTTATAAAAACAATATTGATGGTTTTGTATGAAAAATAGGCGTAAGCCACGCCCAAACTGAAATATTTTTATTTGATTGGAAGAAAGTTTACCTAAAGCTTACGTGTGCAAAATTTTAGCGTTATGCTTTTATCGTAACTGTACAAAAAACATAATTTAATGTTATTAAATTGAGGTTGTTCAACAAAAATGGCGGTTGTGGGCGTGTTTGTGCGCGGATTTTACCAGTTCAAGAATTTAGCCTTACTCTTGAACCAAAGATTATATATACCAAATTTCAGCTTTCTAGCTCAAAAATTGCGACCTCTAGAGAGTATACATACGGACGGACGGACGGACGGACGGACGGACGGAGGGACGGACGGACGGACGGACATGGCTAAATCGACTAGGCTTTTGATTCTGAGTCAGAATATATATACTTTTCTATACCTAACGGTATTATTTCTCTATGTTACAAACTCCACACCAAATACAATATACCCATTCTATGGAATAGGGTATAAAAATGTGTGTTTAATTCACACTCGGTCGAAGTGAAACTTCAGAGAAATAACCAACGAGAGAATGAGATGAAAAACTTAGCCAGCCAGCACCAGTTTCCGGCTTACTTTCAAACTTTATTTTATGACTAAATGCTTGCAACACGTAAATATACAAACGTTTTAACACACATTCAAGCATACAAAACCACCGACACACTTGCTCTCTCGCTTTGGATCTGTAGAGCAGGGCCTTTGGGAATCCTTTGCGTTCTTTTGACTCCTTTTTAAAGCCTGAACTCCACGACGCCACTATTTAAAAATCATCATTCAAATTTTGTTCTAAAGCTTCTTCTGTTAGACAGCATACTAATCACGTATATTAAAAAAAATACTATCTTTATTCCACATAAACAGGCAGTACACGTCTTATGGGGAAGCTTTTTTTATATAAGTTGCGTCCAATATTTTCGCACTATACTAAATTGAAGGAAGCCCTCCATAAGAATTGTTGAGCCACCAGTGAATTTCCAATCGCATCTGACGTGGAATATACGTCTTAATCAGAGCACATCTAAATGTGCTGTGCACTGATTGGCTGTCGCTGCTACTATTTAAAATTCAACTTCAACCCCTTTTTAATTGATGTGCATTCAGAGTTACCAGTGTTCATTTGATAACTTGTTCACCTTTTCTTTCCTTGGGTGTCTGCTGATGAGCTTTTGGTTTTAGAGCTTTAAAAAAGAGTTTTTAATGATCAGTGTTGAAATGCTTACTACGGAAACCCTACAAGAGCTTTTGTATGAAACGCCCTTACGGAAAACAAAAAAGTGCGAGTGAGAGACAAACATTCCTATCTTCCCTGTACCGCCGATTTATGTGGAACAGAGTATAGTTTAACTCACTCGCTTTAGCTTGACATAATGTACAATGTTTAGCTTAGTAGACCACAGTGAGAGGCTAATGTAGCATGGGAGAAAATGAGAGCTAGAATATAAAATACTGTGTCATGATTTTTTTTATTGGGCTTGTTGTGATATATAATTTGTTTGATTTACATATTTGCTTAAAAGTGCGTCATGGCGTATTTCCGCGTTTCGTCGAGTTTCAAATCACACCGATATTAAAGAAGTGTTTCCAAAAATGTTTCAATGTAAAAACTCACATTTTTGTCTCCCCCCATCTAAGCCCAAATATGTAGAATATTTATTTTCTCGTTCTTAAATGTAAGCAAATTTTCATATATGTACTCTTAAAAAATATAACCAAAATATATTTTAGATAAATCATTCAAAAATATCAAAACATTACCAAAATTCCCCTATCCTCAAAATACCTTTTCCACACTTCCAAAACAATCCATTCCCTGCTTCCTTCCCTCATTTAATTTAAAATATTTTCCTGAATTTCAAAACTGAAAAAGCCATTGCTTCAGTGCCATTTAAATGGCTTTAAAATTAAATATCGTTTCCAAACTCTCCAAATTGAAATGTTTCACTTTACACACTAATAAAATTATAAGTAAATATTTCAAGTATGCCAAGTGTGCTTTTTAGTGAAAAGTCGGCTTCCCTGCGAATCTTCTTGACTTTGTGTCTCTGTCTCTGTGGAAATACCACCTGACAGATTTATTTAAATTCCCCTCCAGTTACGGAACTATGGCGAATAAGCGATATAATTAATTAGGAGCAATTAAAATCCAACAACAATAGCTCCATAGAGCCTTCAGATACACACACACGCACAAAACAAAACGCATTTTCAGTAACAAGACACATCAAACAGATAAATGTGGCATTTGTTACAAGTCAAACGCCCCAAGTATAACGCATATATTTGCTTAAGCGGAAGCACATCCATACACAGTGTTGGCGAATGCCGGTTAAGATCTTGCACACAGCACAACACTCCAAGGCCAGATATGTTTGTATATCCTGAAACCAAAAGAAGAACCAGGAATCAGAAGCAGAACCAGCACCATCACAGCTCAGGGAATACTATGTGTACTTGTGAGAAGATTACCTGTGAAACTTTGTAAAGTAATTCGAACCGGGATTACACAGTGAAATGCCCGGAATTCAAATAATATTCCCACCATGAAATTGCGTTACGTTCATTTCGTTTCGTTTACAGAGCGGGACCGAGCAGGCGGGCGGACGAAAAGGTGTCTCCAGAACGCACTCGCTTCGTTCCTTCTTACAATACGTACGAGGACGACACGTAGAGTAGAGCCCCGTGGCATTTCCAGTTCCAGGCAGGCAGAATTTATATAAATGGAAACAGGAAACGGATGATGTATTTGCCTTAGCCACACGTACCGTAACCAACATACATACATATGGGTATGGTAGAGTTGTGTTGTGTTTTCCTTAACAGTAGCAGAAACCAGGAACCAGGAACCATAGGCAGCAGAAGCAAACACATTGAAGCAGCAAAAGCCAAGTTCCGTGTTAAATCGTATTTAACCAAAAAGACGTCAGGTTGCACAAGTCAAGTGCAAATGAAATTTTAACAATATTAAAACAGACAGTAAGAAAGATTGAAACAGGTTTATACGTTGTGTAAGTAGAGCGAGCGAGATAGAGTGATAAGGGGGTTTTAAAACTATCTGAAAGATTGCAAGAAGAAGGCACACGTTGTTCACGTATAGCTTTAAGGTGGATTGGAATTCCTGTTTACCTACCCAACCCAACCAACCAACAAGATAATATATGGAACTGGGAAAATATTTACCGTTAAATGAAGGTCAATGGAGCACTGACTGTGATGAATGTCCCTTCCCTTCAACTCACTCTCTTGTTAATTTATTTCTGTTTTTTTGTTTTTTTTTGTAAACACAATCATCATGTTTATATAAAAAGTGAGAGAGTAAAAAAAAGCTCACAGATGGTTATCAGGTAAGAGCTGTCACAGCCACCTCTCAGGAACGTCAAAATAATTCACTTTTGTTTACTTTTCAACAGATATCAGGACGACAAACAAAAAAGACACGAGCGAAATAAACTCACAACGTCGCCGTCGGTGTCGTCATCGGTGTCGGCGTTGTCGTCGCCGCCGCGCCGGGCCGTGTCGAAGTAAAGAAAACATCAACCAAATATTTAAATCGATAATAAAATGGATGAATTATTGAATTATTGAATTTTTGAAATATGGACAAACAGGTGATTGGTAACATTTATATTTAAAAAGTGTATATTAAAATAAAATTTTTGTCACAATAGCTCCAAGTAGAGCAGGACTTTAGTGATTAAGAATCTCAACTATTCCAGTGCGTGCGTTTATTTTGTGCTGATGAAAAGGAAGGGGCCTAAAATTTACCTAGTTCCGAACCGCTAGCAGCTATGCACGTTTTCACTCAATTGGAGACAGGAATCGAACCCGAAAGATCTGGTGGGCAGTCCGACACAGTAACTACTACACTACGGGGCACTTCATTCATAAACTTTTAATTGCTCTTAAGGGCAGGAAATGTTTCAGAAAAGTTAAAAAATGTAGACTGTACACAACCAAAGCTTAGAAGCGTAATAATCAGTTTCAGAAAACAGCTCAAACTATTCGATACTTCTCAAAACTATGGCTTTAATTTTAGAAAATCTTCAAAAAACTTTTGGAACATTATAAACATTTCATATGAGTTTTTTTTTTTTAGATTAGGTTGGTCAGGTGTTTAGTGTCAACTATTTTGGATAAGAAGAAAAATATGCAATGGAAATTAAAAACACGAACTATAGAAAATTTTTCTTAAATATAAACTTTTCGAGATTTATTTTATTTAATACCTACTTCTCAAAAATATATTTTGAGCTGTATAAGCATCTCAATTTAAATAAATGTATACAAAAAAAAAAAACTTCAAATTAATATTAAGCAATATTAATTAGCTTATAAAATTCTCCTTGATTAAAATCTTATCAAATTCGGTCGAGAAGGTTTATGAGTGTTTTGAAAAAAAAAAAAAATATTACAAAATTATAGAATTAAATCTTTTTTTTTCTTATTGTTAAGTTTTTTTTTTTGAAAACTTAAGTACTAACCACATTTTATAACCAAATGCCTATTTATTAAATTTGAAAACCTTGGGCCAGTTTTTTTGTAAAAAAAAAATTGTTTAAACGTTTCGAAATTTTTTTGTGGAATTAGTTTAAGTTTATGATGATAACAGCGAAATCGAAATCTTACAAAAACTAAAAATATTTTTCAAAAAATTGTTGCAAATCAAAATGTATGAACAAATTTGTATGCTATATTTGTTGGATTATAAATGACTTCCTTTTCTTCGAATCGAGAAAATCTGATATAAAAAAACAAAGTCATATGTGGGATAGCGGTATATGACAAAATACGAAAAGTTTATCCTATCCAAAATAATGGTAACAAAACTGAAAATTTTATCAAAATTATTAGAGTCGTTTTCGGGCAAATCAGACTTTTTCATCACGTTTTTAGGCAGGTGCCGTTATTTTTGAATAAGGCCCAGAGTAAAAATTTAAAATTCACCCCGAGGAAATTTGGAGCAAATCGGCCCATCCGTTCAGGATCTAGAGGAACGAACAGACAAACGGAATTTGCAGACGCCCTTTTTTCGACTCCTTCATTATCGTCATGTAATACCTGACTCTTATATCTCAAATTGTTTTTGCAAGAATCCATAACTTGCTTTATACTACTTATAACCGCAAGTAAACACTTTTGGAGCCGTGTTAGAGCTTGAATGTCGATTCCAAAAACCTGCCCGAATGTGCCCTTAAATAAATTACCTGCGTGGCTTTAAAGTTAGAGAAACATATTTAAGCAACATAAAAGAATTTTCTTCCGTCGGCTTTGTGTTGTTCTTTTCCATTTTTTCTCCGTTTAGAATAATGAAATATATTTTGAATCTTACAAGAACTTAACAATATTTTGGTAAGAAACGTTAAAATAGTTAAAATAAATGGCGAAAGCCATGTAAAAACATAAGCGAGAGCTACAGTACGTTTGCAACGAACTGTTGGATACCCTATTCCCTATATTTTTGTATGTGTATGCGTCTGCCCCTCGCAGTCAGCCGATGTTCCAGTTTCAGAAACAAAATTCATCTTTAGCAAACAGAAAAAAATTCAATAACATTGATTTTGTGTGGTGTGATGTTCAATTAGTACTGGCACAATAAAAAAAGGCGTGCGCCACGCCCAAAGTTAAAAAGTTTTTATTGCCAAGGCAATTGGTATGAGCTCAGTGACATTCAATTTTATTCTTGCAGATCGATTTGAACAAAACAAGACAAAACTCAATTTTTTTTAAATTAGATTTTGAATGGAAATAGCGATTATGGGTCTTTTTAACAATTCTTGGACCACACTCTGCTACGTTAGCAAGGAATATAAATCTAAGTTCATCTTTTTACTTCAAAACTGCGACCGATAGTTAAAAAACGTTAAAAAATGAATGCATTATACAATTTTTGACGGAAACGCCCCTTAAAAGTAGGTGTGTCTTGAAAATTTGAAGCACTAACTGAGCTTTGATCAGTATTTAGGCATATGTGTAAGACTACAGCTGAATCGAGTAGTTTTTAAACAATCTACCTGAACAAACGTATTTTATCAAAATCACGCCTTTAAAAGTGGGCGTATTGAAAGAATTTACACAAGAAAATGTAGAGATATATTTCACAAATAACGAAAGGAAGGAAAAAGGTTTAAATTTAATATTGGAAGTACCTTAAATTTTTGAGACTACGTTTTTCGTTCTTTCATGAAAAGTGGGCGTAGGCCACACCCAAAATTAAAAAATTTCTTTTCATACACAAACTTTTTAGTTTCTATTAAGAGACGCAAAATTTTGGCTTGCGGAATCATAAATACCGTTTATTTACAAAAACAATTTTTTAATAGTTTCTAGTGAAAAGTGGGCGTCAGCCACGCCCAAAATAAAATTTTTTGATTTCATATACAAGATGTCTATGTGCAAGTAATACCCACAAAATTTAATGTTTTTCTTTTTAATATAACAGTTGTTATTTTATAAAAACTATATTGATGGTTTTGTATATGAAAAATGGGCGTCAGCCACGGCCAAACTAAAATATTTTTATTTGATTGGAAGAATGTTTACCTAAAGCTTACGTGTGCAAAATTTTAGCGTTATGCTTTCATCGTAACTATACAAAAAAACATAAATTAATTTTACCAAATTGAGGTTGTTCATCAAAAATGGCGATTGTGGGCGAATTTTACCGGTTCAAGAACTTAGCCTTACTCTTGAACCAAAGATTATATATACCAAATTTCAAAAATTGCGACCTCTAGAGAGGCTAAATCGACTAGGCTTTTGATTCTGAGTCAGAATATATATACTTTTCTATACCTAACGGCATTATTTCTCTATGTTACAAACTCCACACCAAATACATTATATATCCATTCTATGGAAAAGGATATAAAAAACTTGACTTAAGTGAAAGTAGTTGCAATTGGAACAAAAATAAAATTTATGAGCCCGCTAAAAAGATTCTTAAACTATAATCAATAGGCTGGCTATTAACCCACGAAATATATTACAAAATGTACTCCACGCAATATTGACAAACGTTCTATTTGGGCAAATTTCTACATTAATGCCTAAATATTTTTTTAAATCAGATAAATACATGTTTTTTTTTCAAGATTTACAGTTACATTTTCAGGACTCTTTTGAAAAAAAAAATTAATTCTTTATAACCATAAAAATATAACTTCTCATATTCAAAATAGTTGGAATATTTTTTTTTTTTTTTTTTGAAGTAAAACTTCTTTAGGCGCGATTAGAAAGTAACTCAGATTTTTTTTCTGACGGAAGTAACGCTCAGTATTCCAATATGGCAGCACCGATGATGACTCGCATCAGCTCACCGTGTGCACGAAAAAGTGAGAATATAAATACTATAATCTTACTCATTCTTGCACGTGCTCCATGGCATTTTTTTGTTTTGAACAATGTACGAGTAGGGATGGCCAAGTGAAAAAAAATATATCGATATCTATCGTATCGATATTCTTTAACAGTATCGATAATTATCGGTTGAAAAAAATCAATATATCGATATATCGTGAGTTTTCGCGTATGATTATTCATACTTATTCCCAAAGCATTAAAAATTCATAAAAAAGATTAGACATGCAGAAAATAGTATGTTTTTTTAAATATTGTTTTGGCTAAAAATACAAATAACGGACATCTGTTTATAAACAACTTAATTTGTTGGAGGTCTTAGTATAACGAAATAACTGGTAAAATATGTATCTGATAACACTGTCAGTATTATCAAAATGCGGAACATAAACACTTCTTAAACAAAGAATTTGAACTTCTTTGCTCGGAAACTGTGTAATGTTTCATCGTGCATTTTATTTTGAGTTAACATTTAATCATTTCAGTAATATATGTATTTCATAAACGTTTAAGAAGTTTTACTTCAATTGCCCGTGAAGATTACAAGCACACCCTTTTTTTCTTTAGAGTATTAGGCCTTTATAGACACAAAAATTAAATAATATCATAAGAAACATTGAGAAACCTAAGAATATAAACAAGGTTCAATGAAAAGTGCAAACATAAACGCTTTAAAATCGTTTTTTTAGACCTTTTAACGGTACCAAATTTAATAGAAATCGGTACAGCGATGAAATTTAAAACATCAGTTGTTTCAGAAAAAGGTGGCCTATGGGTACAAAACACCACTGCGTATAAGTATAAGTTAGAAATAATTTGGCATACCCTAGATACAGCGACCCGTAACAACAGAGACAGCCATTTAATTTGTACTTTTGTGTTTGGGAGTTTTCTTGAAAAACTAGGAATGAAACATTCATATACCTTTGTAAAATATTGATTAAGAAAAAAAGTTATTGAAATTCCAGTTTTCAAATAATTTGATTAAGTATGTGAATACGAAAAAAATCCATCTGTTTTGAAATTATTTAAAAAATACAACAAAAAAGTTTCTGATGCATTGTTATGAATGGAAATAGGAAGACTTTTTGTATTCAAAATGTAATTAAGACATTTTTGTGTAGGTAGCTGATAATTGTATAAGAAGTATCGTTACAACACAAATCCCAACAAATTAATTCTTACGAAAAGATATTATGTATTTTCCCAAGACAACAGCACCAAGAAAGATTTATCAAAATAGTTTTCGAAGAGTTTCGACAAAAACAAACTCTTTCTTAACGACTGTATGGCAGGTGCAATATATTATTTTTGGTGCCAACAGACAGGCATGCAGACGATAGGATATCATTTTTAGACCCACTTCTTTCGACTTTCCTATCATCGTAAGATCACGTTTGATTCCATAACTTGACCCATTGCTCCTATAATCGCATCAAATTATAAAAAGCAATTTAAGATCCAACCAAGATTGTACATTCTATTTTGCTAGAAACATAAATGGACTAAGTAATGAAGGTTATTATCACTGTTTTGGTATAATTAACTACATATTTTATCATACATAATTAACTTTTAATCAAAATAACATATATCAAAGAAAGGTTATTATTAGCTTGAATTTCAGACCAAACTAGTTAGCTAGCAATAATTATAATGTTAGTAGGTGATTAAAGAATTCAAAATGAATAATCAAATTATCGAAAAATTAATTTAAAAAAAAAAAAAAAAAAAACATTTTAAATTTAATTCAAGCATGTAATTTGTACATATAAATGTTAGTTTCAGAGCAATTTCCAATTTCCACATGAGACGTTTATTAAGTCTATAGTTTGCAGAAGCTTGTAGAATTATTAAAGTTGCTTTCAAAATACCAAATTATTTATTACTAACAAAAATTTGATTATTTCCTATGGGTTCACTATGGCGTATACGTATCTTTTTTTTATTTTCAAAGTTTGAGCACATAGGAAGATTTTTGTTTATTCATTTCATATATGAGTTTAATACTGAATAACCTAGTACAGCATATCATCCTTACTGATCGGGGAAGAGAGTTCCAAAGACGTATCGCTTTTATACAAAATTGGCGCTCGGATATTAAAAAGACGTAACGTATAGGCATTATATTTAAAGTTCTAAGAGAACGCAATTGACATATCTTATTATAAAGGTAAGTTGGTTGACGTGTTTGTAAAACATTGTTTAGTAGTGTTAACGTTCTAAACTTAAAAAAAATTTTCAAGAGTAATGCCATATATTGACTTGGAAAATTGAGAAACATGATTGTATTTTCTAAATTCAAAGATTATTATAGAAATAGAAAAGCTCACAGCCATAGAGGATAATAGGAATGAGTAGTAGAATCTTGGCTAAGATAATTCTTGTTTTATGATTCGCCCATCCATAGCATACGAAGCCCTCCGTAAACCATACCAATTGTCAGTCTGATATGGTTATTCGAAGAAAGTGTTTTTGTAAAGGTTATACCTAGGTTTCTTGCAGAATCGACAAATTCAATTTGTTTATTATTTAAGTATATTTTGGGGAAGTCGAAGGTGTCGAACTTTCTTGAAATTGCCAAGCATTTGGATGTGATTGGGTTTACACAGAGTCCATTTTTCTGTGACCAACTTTGAATTCTGGTGAAATCCTCATTAACCTCAACGGCTGCATTTTCCATTAAACCTAATTTAAAACTTTTCCGTATCTGAACATCATTAGCGTACATATCTACAAATAGGCAAATCATTAATGTACCTACATGGAGAAGAAAAGCGGTCCCATTATTGAACCCTGTGGAACTCCTCTGCGCAACATGAGAAGTTAGGACACGGAGCGATTGGCCGTAACTGCCTGAGATCTGCAATCTAGGTATGACTGGATCAACATTGCTAAATTAAACTGATTCTTCAGCTAACTACACAGGACATTATGGTTGACCGTGTCAAATGCCTTAGAAAAGTCAAGAAGAACAAGAAAAACAACATTATAACAGTCAACCATTTGCCTTATGTTTTCAACAACATTTATGAGCGTTGTTGTACAGCTGTGTTTAGGACGAAAACCCGACTGATTTACACATTTAACAAATTTTTGCTGTTTAGATATTTTCGTATTTGGGCATTCATTATCCTTTCCAGAACTTTGGACAGAAACGGTAGAATGGCAATAGGTCTAAACTCATTCCGATTTTTTGGAATGGGTGTAATTTTAGCTTGTTTAGAAGGAAAAACATTCGACATAAATATTGTGTTAAGAAGATGCGTTATGTGGAGAGTATTGATTTAACAAAAACCGGATGAATTTCATCAAGTCCTCCAACTGAGTAGTTCATCTTTGCATTGCAAATCTCACTCGTGACCTTTTTTCTCAACCTTTTAAAAACATTGAACAAAACATCTACCTAATCGAAAACGCTTCCAACATTTATAAGCTCTGTCACGTTCAAATATTAGTTTTTTTACAGACAATTTTCGCAACTAATGAAACTTGTGTTTCAAATAGGTTTTGTATGTTGTTTTGGATGAAAGAAACTTGGTCGTCAACAGCAGGCATTTCATAAACCCGAAGCCATTCAATTCTCTTTACATCATCTTCCAACTGAAAATCATGGTGACCATCAGATTTCATGATCAACAACAAAGGAAACAAAGCTTATCGCTGTCAAAATTCGAAAGCACATGCTTTCATAAAACGTCATACTATGAGCTGTCAAAGGAAAACAAATGGAATAGGAGTGAACGCGACGTCGAGAAGAGCACAAATAGAGAGCTGGAGGGAATTTTTTTTTTGGAGAGTTGAGACGCAATAAAAGGAGCTCGCAAAGTAGAAAATTCCTTCTTGGCGAATTAGAACCTAAAGCTATCAGCACAAGTCTTTTGTGGTGACAAAAAAAAATCTTAGCGACACAAAATAAAAGATAAAATTACAATCTCATTTCATAAAAAAAAAAAATACCTCTCGGGAACCAAAGACATCTAACAAAAATAAAATATTCGAAGTCAATGAGATCGTCTTTTTTATTTTGTTAGAGTTCCTCATCGCTGGGTTATCTCTCGATTCAATTTGCGACGAATTCGAGAGTTTTACAACAGTATGTTTGAAATTACAAAAACTTATACATATTTCTATTTAAAATCAACGGCTCACATTGGAATGCCAGATGGATTAGATCATGACGTGAAAATCCTGATGCAATGCGCAACCAACCTAAGCGATCCCAATTTGGTCTATTATGTGTAAGCTACCGTCGCGTCGGTCGGACAAAATCAATAAAGCTTTTGGTGTACATTTATTTGAACAAATGTCTTTTTATTTCAAAAAATGCTTCTCCATTGATATATTTATTTTTAATTCCTGATCGCCAATATTGTGAAGGTACTTTTATTTATTAAAGAATCACTAAGCGACCATTTTAAGTTATTGTTATCTTTTGTGGGTAGCTTATACTTTTGGGTACTTCGTAAACGTATTTACTTTTTAACACATTTTCTCTTTACATTATTCAAACGATAAAATAAAGCCTTGAGACACTAATCTGAACGTTTACAAAAATGAATCTCAAATGAGGAATGAAAAATGCTGTCATTTTGCTGGCGAAGGTAAGAAGAAAAGTTTTCGACTGGTGTTAAGTAAAACTTGAAGCTAGATTAATCAATCAAAGATAAAATTACGTTCAACACGAAGAAGAGATGCATCTACGCTAAACCGATCCCATTCGAGAAGATTGGATTAATAACCTATAATCAGAGATTGAGTCCTCCAAAATATGAGTACGAAATTTAATTTTTTAAAAGAGAGGGTATTTTTATTTTACATTTAATTTTCAACTTAACTTAAATATCAAAATTAAAGAAAGTCAAAAAACCGTGCCTCCACGGTATCCAATTATTATTTCAGAGCAAGGTAAAGTATTTTTTTAAATAATTGGGCAGCTGAGATAAATGCAATGCATCACACCGGGAATAACAAATTTTGGACAAACCAGAAGGATGTGATAAAAGAAGTCTCCACGTTTAAAAACTTCTTTGAAAAAATGCATCAAAATTTGTTCAGTTGCTTCAGATCGCAAAAATCGTGTCAAGAAAAAATATCCAAAAATATACAAATACTATTTGGGGAAGGACAAGAGAAAATTCTTAAAATCCTGATACGATTACAGGATTTGGAACAATCCAAAAATTAATAGAACCGGTTAACCCCGCAGGCAAAACGCTAGTCTGAAGTAGAAAAATGGGAGAGTTTTGATTCCAGATAAGATGATAAGATCGTCGACACTCGCCGCCTACTAGCTGTCATTTCAAACTTGACAGTTGATATCCGAAGAAACATAAGTGACAACAAGAATTTTAACCTTGTTTTAAACTGTCTTCTGCAGCTTCTTTGTTGTTAAATAAAACCTTCCATTTTCGTTTTAACAGTCTAAAAACGTCAAGTAAAATATACACCTCAAAAAATTCAAAACATTATAATTTGTTTGCGTAAGAGTTTTTCAATGAAAACATGAGAACATTTTTTTTTTAACATCAACGTCGTCAGATTTTATACCAATTACATTCTTCTTCAAAACAGTGATATTTATTTAATTTTTGCAAAAACAAAAACTAACGGAAGGTTCAGAAAAAGTATTGTAACTAAATTATGTTCCGGTAATTTTATCGGAATGTGAAGGAATTTCTTACTTTATAAAATAATTGAGAAAATTTCGGATCTCCAAATTTATGTACGTATTTTACGGATATAAGAAACACTCATATAAGAAAAACTCGCTTATAAGAAATGCAATTGAAAGCACCGTGTCTTTTCCAGGCATTCCTCTTTATATTTGAACGTATAAAAGAAACTCGTTTAAAAGAAAAACTCGGTTAAAAGAAATTGATTTGTATGCACCACTGACAAATTTTATAAATAAAGTAATACGCTATTAGAATTTTTGTTCATAAAACCGACTTTGTTTACGAAATTTTGTATGAGTCTCATTCTGTTCTCACCTTTAATAAAATTATTTAACTTTCCAGTGGAATGACAGCAGTCACTTGGAAGGAAAACAAAATGCCCTTAATTGTTTGACAGCTGATTTGTTTGACTTGATGTGTTTTGTTTGAATTTTTGTGGCAGTGCTAATTTTCTTCTAAATCAAAATGTTTAAAAAACATTTCTCTTAAAACTAAAATTAAAATTTTGGATGAAATTAAGTCCGGGAAAACAAGAAAACAAATTGCGAGTAAGTTTGAGATTTCTGAATCGACTTTGAGCAAAATAATCAAAAACGCAGGTGTAATCGAAGCGTCCAGGTTTGTCTGTAAAAATTTGGACAAAAAAAAGGAACAGAAAGCCAAAACATGAACTTTTAAATAAAACTATGAGCACATGGTTTGAGCAGATGTCTGAGAAAAACGCTAAATTAACAGGTAACATACGGCTTGAGAAAGCTCAACAATTTGCCTCCAAATTGAAAATCCGTGATTTTGAAGCTAATCAAGTCTGGCTTCACAGATGGAAAAAGAGTGAGAACATACGTTTCAAAAAACCACATGGTGAATCCGTTTCTGCAGATGCGAATGCAGCTCAAAATTTCAAGGATATTGTCATCCCTGATTTACTAAAATATGCATTTGAAGACATTATCTTTTAAAAAAACGAATGTGATCATTTTTGTGAAAATAGATTACATTAATATCTATCCTTTAATTTTATTTGTAGTTGATGGATGATTTTATTTTTTTGTTATTTTTGTTAAATAAAGTTCTAGTTTTATAAAATATTGAAAGCAGTTTTTATTTAACTCTTAGCGTTTTCTACTTTGGGAAGTATGTATTTTTGAAGAGAAATTTTTTTCTTGTATGCATTTTTGTATTTATATTTATATAAGAAATTTTTTTTCTTATATGCAAGTTTTTTTTTATAAGAACCTTTTTTTCTTATATCCGAGGTTGTCATATAAGAAAAACTCGGATATAAGAAAGAAAATTTTTGCATTCTCAGACGTTCTTATATCCGTGTTACACTGTAGTGAAACAGAAGGCAGAGTTAAGAGAAAAATTAAATGATTCTAAATAAAATTTTAAGCAGTATCAGCAAAATTACGGATAGTTTTTAGAATATTTTAAGAAACACAAATTTACCCCCAATTGTTTAAGGAAAAGTTAATTACACAGTAACTTTAACAACATCAAGAATACAAAATGAACAATCTAACACCAACTACAAAAAAAAAAAAAAAAACTATACATCAATTACAATACATTTGTGTGTGCATTTGCAAGAATAAATAATTATATACAATTAACTGAATTTGATGGGTGCAAACATTTTTAAATTGTTTTTCTATGCAATTTTATACAACACACATAATTATACATCAAGTTTGTAAAAACAATTACAAAAAAAAAAAAAACAGAGGAACATTTAAGGTTTTGTGTTAATTTATTATTTCATATAGTGTTTTAAGGGTTTATTTATTTTTTTATTTTTAAGGACACAACATCAACAAACAAAAACATCTAAGGCACATTTAGCTAGGTAGTTAATGTAACTTTTTTTTTATTTGCGTTAACATCAACGAATCACAACATTTATTTTTTTATTTTATTAACCTTGAAGATGTCGTCGATTTATTGTTGAAAGTATCCAATATTTGTGGAAGACAGCGCTGGTTTTTTTTTTTGAAATTTCTTTTATTCACTTAATTTTTTTTTTTGGAAACAAAAACACAACCGTCCGTCAAAAATAGTATCCGAAACCATTTCTATATAGAGAAGAAGATATTACGTGAAAACAATTTATTCCGAATTCCGATACAACACATCCTTTCGGCAAGGACGAAGTTAAGTTACTAAACTATTCAGCGACGACATTCGTTGGAATTTCCTACTTGCATTTTTTTGTTGTTTATTTTTGCAAAAACAAAAACAAAAAAAAAAATCAAAAACCAAAAGGAGATAGACAGACTGTTTCTATGTTTTTCACACGCGACGAAAGAGCCGACAAGGATATTGGGGCAATCCTTCTCTGAAAATCCACCTACTCGAGAATATTTACAGAGAGGCATCGCATATTGCAATAGAAAAGCACATGTTGCTGTTGAAAATCTCCCCTTAAGAAAGAACATTTTTGTTTCTTCTATTTTCATCCCAAAGGATGCATTAACATAAACTTTAAGGATATTCCTAAAAAGGACATATCTATAACTATATAAATATTCTCAAACGAAAACGAAGAAGGAGAATTTTTAATAGTTTTTTTTTTTTTTAACAACAATTTTTAGACTCATCCTGCCATTGGACTGGATCTGCCTCCTTTAAGGACTTTTTTGTTTTAATTTTATTTCCTTTGATTGTAGGGGTAGCGAAATTGTGTGCGCGTGGACATGCGTGCTTCGCAGACGTGCCATGTGCTTTTTCAGCGCCTAAAATTTGTACCTTCCCCAAAACAAAAACAGCAACAACATTTAGCGATGCACTTTTCAGGATACGACCAACGACCATGTGGTTGAGGCGATGTTTTTATTGCTTTCTGTTGCTATAGTTTTGAAACATGTGTTCGAAAATAATATTGAGAGTAATAGAGTCCTAAAGGAGAACAATTTATTGAGACTTGGTGGGAATAATATGGGAAAAAAAGGAGGCGGGTTTTTTGCGGTGCGGTGTGGAGCGGTGTGGGCGGTGGGGCATGGGAAAACAATAAACAATTCAAGTAAACACGTTCCATAAAACATTTTGACTTAAGGTAAATCTGAGATATTCTCCATGAACTTCACTTCACTTAGGGAAATTGAATGAGATTCGAATTTCAAATGGATTTATTTTGTGAAGCTTAAATATTTACTTTTTTGAGGTCAGAGATTTATCACATTTGAGGTTTTGTTTAAAGAATATAATGGGATGGGGAGTTGTACTTTTTTCGTTCATTTGTGTGGTTTGTTTCGATTTGGGGTTGGCAATTGATTCTTATCGATTCTTATTGATGTTGGTCGTGATTAAGCCCATAATACTTAATTTATTAAGTAGGATATTCAATTTTGGTATTTCATGTTTAGCGTATCAACATCAACGCTCCAGCTCGTGAGGACTTCAACCCAATATCAGAGAGAGTCAAAATTTGAGGTAGACCTCATTTTGAGCGACCAGGTAGATAGATATCAGCGACTGCTTGGAGTGCGGAATTGAAGATGGCAAACCCAAGGTGGAGCCGGCCGGAAGGACATTCATTGATTCCGAGAGTACCAAGCTTTATAGCGCCATCGATAGTTACGAATCAGTTTGGTTGCTCATGTGACTTCATCCATTGGCTCACTCAATAGAAACAGTAATAAATTGACTCAAAAATTGGTTCCATGTTAGATAGTGGTCAGATACATAGTCTAATTGTAAGACAAGTTTAAACTGATGCGACAAAATGTCATGGTTAGAGGAGATTTTGGCATTTGGATGGTCGAATTTGACATTTAAATACATTTACATGAAGGCAGTTTTTCTGCCACTTGTAATCTTCTTGCAAAATATTGGATGAACGTTCGATCTTGGGGTCTAACTTAAGGTTATCTGCTAACAAAAGACATACCGAGACAAGAAAACAATCAGAATATCATTAAAAAATAGAAGAAATAGTAATGGTCCTAAATGGCTACCTTAAGGTACGCCAGACGGATCATTGATATTTTTAGAAATATTTCCTTCAGTTTTAACAATTTTAATTGTATTTACTAGATATGATTTTTACCAAACTAAGGAAATGGGAGATCTAAAAAAGCAAGTTTAATATCTATCTACATTTATTCAGAATTATTTTGGGAAAAGATCTTTCCAAAAGGTTTTGGTTATGGTTATATCTTGTTTTGATCCTAATTCATAGATCGAAGTAAGAAAATAAATATCTAGCTTAGCATTTGAAGATGAATAAATGAAAAAGGCAGTAATCGGTGGGTCTGCGCAAACTTAAGCAACAAAACAGGAGGAATATCGACTCTATTATTTTTGATAAAGTCGAGTTTAAGCAAGACTTAAACCAAACTTTTATCGATCACTAAAGAAAAACCTGAAAAATTGTTTTTAGAGAGAGAATCTGAAGAGCATACTTACTGAAAAAAATTGCAAAATTTCAAGTTCTACTGGAGTAGACGTCAATCGTCGACTTTTCATTGAGTAAAGAAAATCTTAAACCAAAAAGTTTCAATACAAAATAAACTAACAATTCCTGCTCCACTTATAACACACTCATAATTAATAATAGCAAAAATATTTTTTTTTACATTGACATTACATTTCGTCTTATTTTTAAAGGGACACTCTCTTTTTTTTCCGAAACTTACTTTTATACTTTCTCTTTTCCAACTAAAGACCATTTTTTCAGGATGAAGCATGTGTTAAGCATTGTGTTCATCAATAAAACGTTTAATAGGCACTCCTGTGAATACATACCTACACTGTGATGTGAATGACTTAAAGTATAATGGCATCTTCTGTATTCATTGTAAAATCTATACTCTGTCCAACATAATTTGGCATTACATAGAAGATAGGGATGTTAGTCTCTCGTTCGCATTATTTTGTTTTCCGTAAGAAAAGCTTATTCAGGGTCCCGTAGTATGCATTTGAAATTATCACAAGTCTAAAAAGATAGTGTATGCTACCTTTTTTTTTTAAATTGAAATTTTCATTTTATTTGTTTTATTGATAAAAAATAAAACAAACTTATCTTTTTCCACACCACTAAATGTTAAGATAAAAGGTGAGTTTTTAAAAGGTTTATATACACCTTTCAAAATACTTTTTAAAAACAGAAAATTACCTTCAGAAAAATATCCACATTTAGAAAAATACATGCGAAAACTGACCGCCAGCTACGCAAATAAACTTTTTTTTTAAAGGGAACGGCTTACAATTTTGTAACTTCGTTTCAACGTATTTTCCACACATTAAATGCAAAAGATCAAAACAACATCTAAACGATAACACTCATCATTTAGAACTTTTTCAAAGCTCTAAAGCTAATTAGCTCATTAACTGAAGCCAAGAAAAAAAAACTGAATGAGTTACCAGGCTGGTAACTCTTAATGCCCATCAATTTAATGGAGTTTGAAAAGTAGCAGCCACAGAACACAACCAATCAGAGCGCACTCAGATGTATGCTGAATAAGACGTTGGTCACACGTGGAAATTCACATAAACACTTTTTGTTTGGGGGTTTCTGGCACGCTACTGATTTTGCAAAAGCTTTCCCATTAGACGCATACTGCCAATTTATGTTGAACAGAGTATAGCTGGGCTTGAAAGCTTTCTTAGAAGTTTAAAGTGTCTTTAAATGCTATAAAAGCTAGTTAATCAAATGCATAATAATGAGTTCTCTTAATCCAATCTGCACATGGCGCATAACTCTCTAAATCACTTATATTTCGTTTTATTGCATGTTACAATTTTTTGAAACTAAGTTTTGTGGCAAAAATCATGTTAAATCTATTATATTCTGGATTTTTTTGGGTGTCGCAAGGCATTGTTTCTTTTATAGTGAAAAAGGGTGAAATCAGTGATTACAGTGTTATATTCAATACAATTTTAAAACAATTTTATTTTTAGGATTAAACTCGGATCTGGGAAATCCTTATAAATTTTAAGTTTTCCGTTCCGAACTAATGTTCTTTTTTCTTAAACCAACATTAGCTATGAATATACGAACCATTTTTAGAATGCGTTATTAACTTTTCTTTAGCTCGGTTCACATGGCTATCATAATTATGTTCTCACAAAGACCCTTCTCCAACGACATACATAAATGCTAATGGAGAGGACCGATTTAACTCAAAAGTCAATAACCTCGTTATGAAACACTATCACTACAAAACACCCAACATTCATTAACCAATTTTCCATTTCCTGTAATAAGTAGGTATCCTTTCGAAAACACCATATCACTGGGTCATTAAAAATTTACTATAAAATCCTCCAAAAAACCCCTAATCAATAACACGGCATATACCGTCAAATGTTGCTCTAATTCTAAATGATAATTAACTACTTAATATGAAAATGGTTTTAGATACGTAACGGTATAGGTATTATCTCATAATTAATTGGCATTAGAAAATGTCATTTTATCGGAAAATTTTGATCGAATGATAGAGAGCCAAGCCAACGTTTTACGATGGGAACTTTGTAAATAAATTGCTTTGTTATGATGCGATTCTGAACTATAAAGGACATCACAGGATATTGCTTGCTGGCTGTGTTGTAACCATTGCATTGTATGTCGGGGGGAAACTCATTCGATTAGATTGCTTCCTATACTCGTGTAGTCCTTTCAAAAAACGTTTTCATATTATTTTCGCACATTTTCTGTTTTTAGGGCTAATAGGGTAATTATTATCTAAACTTGTTTTTATATAGATTAATAATAAATAATTAATTGATGTACTCGCATAAAATGGTAATTATCTTTAAAAATTTTCTAATTCCAGGTATTGCTGATTATTATGTTGGATTTAGATTTAGGATTATTTTTCTAAAACTAGAGGAGGCATTTTAGGCGAAATAGACAAGTTTCGATGGGTTTTGATTTGTATATTATTTGGAAGTTAATGGAGGGCGACAATTTAAATATTACAGGGTGGGGCAAAGGAGACAGTGCAGTTTTGAAAGGCTATTAAAAAAAACTACGCAAATTACAGAAATTATGTTTATTTAATTTTTTTCAGTTTATCATGCCGTTTTATGTATCAAGTTTTAAAAATGACATCTGAAAGATGATGGCCGGTAGCAGCGATACATTGATGAAGGCGATTTCTGAAGTTTTTGGCCGCATTTTGACACATTTCTATTGGTATAGCACCAATTTCCTCTCGAATTCGTTCTTTCAGTTCTTCCAAGGTGTGAGGCCGATGTTAAAAAACCTTTTGCTTCAGGTAGCCCCACAAGAAAAAATCACAAATGCTCAATGCGCGAGGTTAAAGTGCAGCCGGAAAGCACGCTGAGTTCCGACGAAAGAACGACCATTTTCAAAAAACGTACGGACGGCAAAGCCACGATGTTCACCAGACCAAACCATGGTAATGACTGATAATGGCATGGCCCGCCCGACGAAATGAGACCACCACAATCACACTATCCCCACCATACGGGAAGTACCAACCTTTCAAAACTGCACTGTTTGATTTGCCCCACCCTGTATTTTTGAAGTAAAAATTCTTTATGCGCGACTAGGGAGTAACTCAGATTTTTTTTTCTGACGGAAGTAACGCTCAGTATTCCAATATGGCGGCACCGATGGCTATCGCATCAGCTCACCGTGTGCACGAACGAGTGAGATTATAAATACTATAATCTTACTCATTCGTGCACGTGCTCTATGGCATTTGTGTGTTTTGATCAATGTAGGGATGGGCAAGTGAAAAAAGAATATCGATATTTTTGGTATCGATATTCTTTAACAGTATCGATAATAATTATCGTGTGAAAAAAATCGATATATCGTCAGTTTTCGCATGATTATTCATACATATTAGCAAAGCATTCAAAATTCGTAAAAAAAGAATAGACATGAAGAAAATAGTAGGTATGTTTTTATAAATGTTGTTTTGGCTAAAAAAAATACAAATAACGGACATCTGTTTATAAACGACTTAATTTATTGCAGGTCTTAGTATAACAAACGTATCAAATAACACTTTCAGTATTATCAAAATGCGGAACATAAACACTTCTTAAACAAAGAGTTTGAACTTCTTTGCTCGTAAACTGTGTTATGTTTCAGTGATATAATGTCATAAACGTCAAAGAAGTTTTACTTCAATCGCGCGTAAAGGTTACACGCACACAATTTGTTTTTATTACTAAATTGTAAAGCTTTACACAAGTCGAAAAAATGAAATGCTATGGCACAGGAAAAGTAGACATTTTAAACTACACTAAAACATGTATTTCACAGTTAATACTATCAGACCCAGTAAACGTTGTCTTGCCTTTTTTGGTGAGTATGTGACGCTATGTGTTAGATTTCATTATGAGATTTCAGAAGGTGAATTAAACGTTACTTTAATATTTAACAGATAAATCCCAGAATCAGAAAAAAAAATGTATGTTTGTACAAAAACGTGAACATTTTCTCAGTTAGAGGTATATTTTGAATTAATATTATGTGAGTCAGACAGACTACTTCCACTTTCATTTCACGTATACATTTTTGTAGTTTGAATTTTAAATTTTTGATTTATTATGAGTATTTGATTTATTTGGTGATTAAAAACTCGCTAAATTTCTTAGAATATTTTCTGTTATTAAGAACTTACAGTACCTACAGTGATGGTTTTAAATCACGTGAACACGCATCATAATTTATCGGTCGCAAATTGTATAATACTAAACGTATGTTTGTAAAATTAGAAGAAGAAGTAATTTTTTGTGCATGTAGCATCAATTGAAGATTTGTTATGAATAGTCAAAAAAGATAGGCCCCAAACTAGACATGAGCACTCTTGTAAGATTCATCAAAATCGGTTCGCTGGCTTTGGGCTCTATAAGGAATTACACGCATCCAATTTTGTACATATATAAATGTTTGTTAACTGAGTTCTTGGGTTCAGTATTTAAAAACTTGAATCAAAATATTGAAGAGTTTTGTATTTTTAATTTGCCCTTCAAGATTATTCAAGGACCCGACCCATAGAATCTGTTGCGTCCGTGCGTCCGGCAAATCAACTGACAGCTCGATTAAATACACGTGTTCTTACGCGAAGTGGTCCATAGACAACGCATGCGGCAACGCAACGGACAGAAGTAGCCGAACTTTTAACCTTTTCTTCTCCGGCAATCCGTTGACAGCTGGCTGACAGCATTTTTTTTTCTACTTGAAGTGGTTTCGTTTTGGCATTGAAGAAGAGAAATATATTTCTTCTTCTAAGGGTTTTGGTTACAGTTGTAATTATGTAAAGCATAATTTTTTGCAGCATGTTCGAAGAAAAAAAAGAGGCAAAAATGGAACGTCAACGCATTCATTGGGTCACCCCCAATCCGGCGATCCGGCAAACGTCAACGGATGCGTTGTCGCAACGGACCAACGGATTCTATGGGTCGGGGCCTTCAGACTTAAAACAAAACTGTCAAAAAGAATAAGAAAAACCTAAATTTTTATTAACCATAACAAAAGGATGGCGTTGGTCTATCTATATGCGATTTATCGTGTTGCCCCACCTTTACTCTTTTAACTTTGTAAAAAAGCATAGGTAGGTACTTAGTTTTTTTTTCCAGTTTCGTTTTAGTTAAATAAACCTGTACAGGATTTCGTTAAGGATCTTGGATTAAATAAAAAAATATGTTCTACGGTAAGTGTTGCTCCAAGGACCGATTGGGCGGGACGAAAAATAAATTCAAAGTAGAAATTAGATTTTATTTCTGAAATTAGTTCTTAGCTACATAGCTTTCTTTAAGATTTTTAGAATACTTACCAAATTTTTACCTACCTGAATTTAATACAAAAAATAAACTCTAACTTCTCTTGAGCAACGTGAAGCATATCACTACTTAAAGTAGCCTAAAAAGTATAAATTTATGAGTCAATAACTGTCCAAAGCATAAGCTAGAAAATTGCTTTTCCTAAAATTCAATACAAAATTTGCGAATTAACTAAAATGGAGGACTTCTTCCAGCGGTGGATCTTTAACATTAAATTGACATTTTGTGAAAGACATTAGAAAGCGAGGAAATTATTTACACGAGTGATAGAAGTGAAATGAGTTGCATTTTTCGAAACATCTATAAGTTGAGTCGAATCGATGACAGTAAGGGTCTTTTAATGTTTTTTTTTTTTTTTTTTTTAGAGAAAAGTGACCTAGATGTGAAAATTTAGCATGGACAAGAGGTATATAAATATAAATTAGTAGTACGGTTTTCATGTCAGCCATTTTCCCATTTGTAATGTGATTTATTTTTAGTTTGGTTTGCCATTTCATCATGAATCGACTGACGCCTGAACGACGCATATACATTTTGCAAACTTACCAACTTCAAAATATGTGCATGGTTCTGTTCGTGACACGCATCGCGCACTACGTTCGTTTAACGGTAACCACTATCGTCCATTAGAGCAATTGTTATTATTTTTATTCGACTAACAATGGAATGTTTTCGCATCACGTTTACTTTGAATTACAATACTCATTATCTGAAAAAGCTATCGCTGCTGTAAAGCACAGCATCGAGGAAGACCCGAATAAGCTCATCCGCCATTGTGAACAACAATTGGATCTGTGTTCCCCATAAGCCAGCCGATTAGTTTAAGGAAAAGTTTCTTGGTCTTGCAAACTGTCTGTGTCTCGAAAGGAGCTCTTACGGTTTTAACAGAATATCAAATTTAAGACAACATCTTTGCTTTTTTTAAGGGAATTTAGGGAATTTTTCAAAGGTTTAAACGAAAAGAGAAATTGACTGTTTAAATCTGTATCACTCAAAACTTACTGTTTTAAACAAAAAGACTCTTAATAAATTTTAAGTCTCAAAAACCAACTTAACACCAGTCGAAATCACTCAATCCTTTTTATTTTTAATTCTCTCCAAGTGACGTCAAACTTGTCTGAATGATTAAAAAAAAAACCAAATACAACTTGGCTCATCTCCTTTGGCAAATGCTTTTCAAAGTACAAGGACTAATTATTAAAGGCCTTAAACTATTTCTATAAGAATGTGTGTTTGTTTGTTTGTGTGTGTGTTATCCTTTCCATTTTAATGTTACTTCGTGTGCTACTCACCTTTTCCACAAACAAACAAAATACACACATACACTTTGACTTTGTCTATTTTTGTCGATATTTGTATTTAGTTTATGGTCGTATAAAAAATAGAAAAAAAAAATATGCCACTATAAATAATCACAGGTTTTCCCGTCATTAAAAACCTCAACTCCAAATCTAAATCCAAAAGAAAACAAACACCCAATCGCACAATCACACACAAATAATATCCTTATCCTCGTATAGTTTAGGAAAATAGACACACACACACACACACACATAGACATGAGGAAACGAGAAAACTCATAAACAAATAAACAGCCATTCACTCAGTAGGACATCGCCTGAAAGCTACTCGTCCTCATCAACCATATAGCATCGCACCGCACCAGCACCACCCAGACAAATTCACTCAGGGAGAAGAGGATACAACAAAAAAAAAAAAAAAGGACGACGGCGAAAGAACAAAAATCCTAGATGCAAGCAACAAAAAAAAATACTCGCAATTCAGTGAAACGTGTTCGGCATGATAAACAATTATTCAATTAAATTCAAATAAAAAGCCCCAGGATAAAAAATGCGAGAGTGAGCGAAGTATGATGTGGGCTACATATAGAGAGCGTGAAGACTTCTTTTTTTTGTTTTTCTATACCATTTGGAGCAACCCTCAAAGAATAATTCCTTAAGGACTTTGCTTCTTTTTACTCCAAACCAACACTCTTCTTCTCAATGAATATAATCACGAGGAACGAAGAAAACGAACGAAACGAACTACTACGACTAGGACTTCCACTACGACTATAGGACGTCGGTCGTTCCTTGTTGATGTGCATGAAGACGAAGGATCAACAATAAAAGTATGTATATAAAAAAAAAGAACTTTGTTTTCTTGTTAGTTAGTTCACGGCGAAAAAAAAGAGGGCTAATATATTTTTTTCGGGCCGGGCCTGTATGGTCGAGCAGTTTTCCATCTTCTCCACCATCACCTTTGGACAACAAGGATGAGGTGGTAGGGAAGTTGTTCTTTTTCGATTCAAACAAACTGAACTGACCGACCAGAAGCAGTAAAAGGAGCAGGACAATCGCTCAATCCTTGTCCAAAGGAATGGGGTTCCCCTCATTAAGTTTCCAAGATGCAGCCACCATTTCAAACAAACAAAATAAAGGACATGGCGGAAGGGAGGGTATTCCAATCTTAATTTGCGAATATCCGTCTTCATCGTGTCTTCAGATTATTTGTAGAACCGAAGCGAAGGATGTTTTTTTTTTTGTGTTTTATTTTTTATAACATAAATTAGAAGACACGATCAAAATCACACAAAAGAAGCGAAAGCAAGTTTGATTTCTTTTTTCCTTTTTTTTTTTTTGGGCCTCATCTGGCTTGACTCAAGCGCCCTCTTCCCATTCCTTGTATTCGGCTGCTCCTTCATGAACTTGTTTATTATTATTCTTTCAAATAAAATAAAAAGTTTGTTTCTATCTCTGTGTTGTCTGGAGCAAGCAATGAATATTGATGATGAATGACTTTACTACTGGACACAAGGTCCTTAAAATTTGCTTCTTCCTTTCCTGTGTCGTCTTCGTCTCTATAACAGTCTGTGGTGTATCAAGGGGAGGGGGCTTTTTTTTTGTCCTGTCTTGACTCTTTTTCCGATATCAGATATTTGAGTGTCTCTTTATAACACTTTAACTCATGTAATCGACTTGTGTAATAATTATCTCCTTTTCACATCTCAGGGATTTTGTCTTTGCTCGGGGTTTTTTTTTTTTTGCTTTGTGGGGGACGACAAAAAGGACTTCTTCTTTAACACACTCGTTTATTCGTACAAGTGGTTTTCAAGTGCGACCGTGTAAAGCGAGTGTCACATTAGTAAGTGGTGGGATGATGGTTGGGGCAGTCCATGGACAAACCATGTATAAGAAGCGGGGAGAGAGAGACTTTAAATTTTTTTTTTTGTGTCTTGTGCTGATGTATCAAATAAATTTTTAGCTGACAATACAGAAGGATGTAGTGTATTCCAGAAGCAGTAAAAGCAGAAGCACATCCTTGTGTTAAATCTTTCGAGTTATTGATATTTCGATTGTGTGATGGCGCACTTGGGATTCGATTTGCGATGTCGTCGAATTCCGATAGAATAGAGCAATGTTATTTAAGTGTTCTGCGGGAGATGTATACTTCAAAGTTCAACTTTATAAAATATGATCTTTTTTTTTGTGTCGTTCTTGATTGCTTTTTTGGACTGCTATTTTTGTATTGGTCTCGGCAACTGGAGCCGATTGGCTAAAGACCGGACTGCTTGAAGGGGTATGTTGTTTCACCGCAATAGAGAGTTAGCGCCATTTTAAGTAGAACATAAAATTGAACTGGTTCACACAGTAAAAGCTGATTCACATTAGTGTTTCGATACCGCTCCACTCTTGATACAATTTTTTAACACGATAAACAAGTATTGTATAACAAAGTTTTCAAGTTTCGACGTTTTGGAAACATACAATGTATCGGAAAAAGAGCGCACCGAGAGTGGAGCAGCATCATCACACTGGGTAAGGTTCAGATGGGTATACGGCATACGGGTCCAAAAAGGAAAGGAAAAACATCGTTTGAAAATTGTCTGTTTGCAGCTAAAGTGTACACCAGGGCAGCATCATCAGACCTTTACTTTTTATTATACATAAGTACATACTTGTTTTTTTTTTTAAATGCGAAGACTGATGGAACGGAGGGACATACTCTATTGGTGCTTCTGGAAAAATGAAGCTATCAATGTTGGGTTTTTAGGTCCTCGCGGATATACACAGCTGATTTCAGGTATTTGTTTGTGAACTCTAGTATTCACATCGACATCGTTATTTTAGCCAAGCTGAAGGCAGTTAGTTAATATAACAAATTTTCGTTTCTTAGTGCACACAATTCGTCTGTCAAAATCCACGGACTGAATAGTTGCTCAGCATATCATTTCAGGTTCAATTTTGACAGTTCCTTGTAGGACGTGTAATAAAAAAAAACTGATGACGACATCAACCAGACTTGATGTTGTGCTGAAAATTTCGCCAAGTGCGTTTCTGTTACGTGGATGTCCAGCAGCGGGATCGTTCATAGATTTTTTTTATTCGTAACTGTGGATTTTCACATTTTGGTATCGATATGGCGTACTTTTGTGGCGAGATTTTCCTTCCAGTAGAATTTTCTGTATCTGCCAACATGGTCAACATAAGTAGCGGGTGTTTTTTTTTAGAGGTATAGAACTTTAAATTGGAAACACTTAATAAACTGGCGGCTATTTTGTCAGCTGTCAAGTGATTTATTTTTAGTTTGGTTTGACATTTCAACATGAATAGACTGACGTCTGAACAACGCTTCCAAATTTATTTTCTGTTCGAAATACGTATCGCGCACTACGTTTATTTTACGGCCTTTTTTTTGCGATGAAATGATGATGGTTTAATGGATACGTTAAGACACCGTTACATCCACAAAAACTGACAATTAGTGAAACATTTGGTGGAGCTTGAGCTTTTGAAAAAAGAAGCGGAAAACATTTGTTTTGAAAGTCTTTCTACATAGTTTTTGCTAAAGACATAAGAGTATCCACTTGTGTTTGCTTTATCTGGTAATTCGGTCGCCAATTTTTCTAAAGCCAAGATCATTTTTTTATTATTTTACATCGCTGCCAACTCAGAACAGCGACACACGTGTGAAAAATCATTTATGTCTGATGTTCATTGCGTGATAGAATCGTCACACTTTGGCAGCTAATTTTTAAAATGCACAGAAGATTCTCAGCTTATAAGCAAAAACAGAACCACGTCCATCGGCAGCTGTTCTGTTCTTTTTCTATGCTGCCAACACCATCGAAATCGATTCTCTCTCAAAACAAAGTTTCATCCCATTAACAGTTTGTAAAGAAGAAAGCTCTAAAAACGGCCTGAAATCAACTTTTATATTTTATCGTCTTACTTCTTAATTCTGTTCTAATGGTTAACCTTTTATTCTCCTCAGTATAAACTCAGTCAATAAAAGTCGTAAAAAAAATGTTTCCATAAATATCTCACATCAAGCTAAAAGTATAACCGACAAGTAAATCTCCCAACCAAATATCTTCCCTCGTTTGCCTTTTTGGCAGCTGTTTTCGCACACGGCAAGAACAAGAGTCATCGTCTCTTCTTCCATGTTGATAACAATCTGCTATTCAATGGCAAATCTTCCAAAGGACATAATAATTTCCAAATCGCGTTTACAAAGTGTTGATGGTACGACTATATAAGAATCCCTCATGAACGAAGGACGGACCGACCTACCATCGATTTGGAAACACTCGAGAAAAAAATAAAGTGCACGACTTGGTCGCACGAACTTGCTCTAATGTGTTAAAATGATCTTGAGTGCATGAGATTTTGGGAAAAAAGCGTTGAAAAAATCATATGAAATTTTATAAATCACTTAAAAATCAATAACTTAAACGTTTTTTGGAAAAAAAGAAATAAGCCATCAGGTTTCTTTTACTTTTTTGAATTTTTACAAAAAAAAATTTCAAAATCGATCGACCAGTTCTTTCAAAAAACAGTTTTTTTTGAAAAACTTTTTGAAAATATGTTCCAATTTTTTTTTGAGTATGCCAACTTCTAGCACTTTGTAGTTTTTATCAGAAAAATAAAATTAAAAAATATATATTAAACCGTTTTTGGAAAAACCAAAAATTGAAAAAAAAATTTGAAACTTTTTTAAAAAACTCAAAAAAACTTTTTTTGAAAAATTTAAGAACTTTTATTATTACTTTTATAAAAGAGCTCCTACATTAAAAATTTCATCGAAATCCGTCAAGTGGCTTACGAGAAAATCGGATTTCAAAAAACCGGTCCTATGGGAGGTATACCGTTATAAGACTTTTCCTGAAAAATCTATTCCAACCAAAACATTAAGCTTGCACATAAAACACTAATCAGAAAAATTAATTTTTCACTAAAAATCGTATGGCAGGTACCGTTAGTTTTAGAGCTAGAATGCTAATTCCAAAAACCCCTCTGTAGGACGTCATAATAATACTATTTACCAAGTTTGAAGCAAATCGGTCCACCCGTTTAGGCTGTAGGTGCCGATACAGACGGACGGACAGACAGACAGACAGACAGACAGACAGACAGACAGACAGACAGACAGACAGACAGACAGACAGACAGACAGACAGACAGACAGACAGACAGACAGACAGAATTGTCGGACCCACTTTTTTAGGCTTCTCTATCATCGTAATGTTATGTTTGATTGCCCAAAAAATTTTTTTTTTTTTACGAATGCGTAACTTGCCTTATAGTAGCTATAATCGCAAGTAAAAATCAGAGTCTGGAACAAAACAAGCATTCCATTCCATTCAATTGGGATTTATATCGCGGAGCTGTCAAAATGTGCGTCTGCCGATCCAAGGATTCCCTCCCACAAAAGTCAAACAATCGTATCAAGATGAATAATAATATTTTCGCCGCATGTCTCCATCTTCACACTTTAATCTTCGATAATACAGCCGCCCGTCGCGCCGCGCCGCCACAACTTACTCCCATAAAAAGTAGTTGATTTTTTTTGTTTCTCTCATTTTATTACATTTTGTTTTGTTAAAGTTATAACTTTCCACTTTCCTCGCTCTCTCTTTGGTTATTTTTTTTTTTTATTTTGTTTTATTTTTTGCTTCCGTCGAATATGGGAAAAAGTTTTTTGGTGTACACTTCCGGCGAAAAATAAAAGCGGATCCTGGTACTAGGTAACACTTGTCTACTAATTAGATATCATTGCTTAATTTTTTTCGCTTCGTCTCCCTGTTAAAGGTACCGTTATTCATTTTTTTTTTTTAGTTTTTTTTAGTTTTGTCTTTTTTCTTTGAAATTTTGTTTGAAAAGCCCCCGCGCTTATGTATGGCACACGATGACGAGGACGACGACTATGATGATGATGAGGACTGAGGACAAAGGAAGTGCATAAAAGCAAAAGGTTCTGGCTCTGGCTCTAGCTCTCTAGCTCTAGCTCTGAGATCCTGGCAAAAAAAAAGGGCGAACACAAAAAGAAACAACGGGTACACATCCTGAATGGGTATTTACATGCAAGCGAGGAGATAGCGAACTTCGGCCTTAATGGGTAATGATGTAGGCTTGTATCCTGCCTGCTTGCCGTGTGCTTAATTTTTTTTTTTTTTAGCTTTTTTTAACTCACAGCTCACTCACTCTGGGGCTTATTTCATTTTGTCCGTGCTTTTTTGTTGGTTGTTCCTTTTTCAAACATTTAATTTTAAATCTGACCCATCAGCTGAAAAATAGGGGTAGGCGGTAGAGGCAACAGTAGCGGCAGCGGGCGGAAGTGAACACTTTAAAAAAAGCAAAATGAAAACAGGAAACAATTTTTTAAACACAAGAGTTTTTTGTAGGGATACGTGTGGTATTTTTTTTTTTTCGTCTTCACTCACTGAGTGAGGAGGTGTTAATCAACTTTAAGCCTTTGTTAAAAAAGAAAGGGGTTTTAGGGAGAAGGGGGGAGTTTTGGTGTGATGGAAACGCGCGCCGAAGGACATTTCGCCTGTATGAAGTATTTTTAATTTTCAATTTTTTTTTTTTTTTTGCCATTTTGAACACTACATAAGGCTGACATGGTGAGGATTGAGTGAGGAATGAATGTTACAAAAATAAACGTTAAACGTATAACAAGGACCTTGTATGTTAATGTCTTGAGCTAATTGTGTCGTGTGGGTTTAATAGCTTTGGTATAGACAAAAGTAATGCAATAAACCTGAGTCGCAATGAAATGCAAAGTGAAAGAGATATAATTTTTTTTTAATGATTTGATTTTTAAAAGGACTTCTTTGTTTTTTATAAAACTTTCATTAGCAAACAAATGCAAATCAGTAAGTACATAGTCATTCTTTTCTGTTCTCTGGAATTCAACATGTCGTCTTAGAGCTAAAAATACTTTGGAACCAGGTCCAAACGCTTAGTTCAAAAAAGCGAAGGAATTCTCCTTTAAAATTAGAACGAAATAAGTGGACTACAAAAGTTGTTGGAAAACTGACTTGGAGATCCACCCGGTACTGTTTGTACGTATTCGATATTTCGGTTTCGAGATTTTTGTAAATCGAAAGTTTGGAATTCGGGGTAGTATTTACGGTTCTCTCGATGCCGAGTAATGTAGGTCCAAAGAAAGCATGTACAGAAGGTTCAGATCAAAAACAGGAACCATTAACTGAAACCAAAGATCTACTTAGCCCTAAGCCTTGGCGATGTTCCAGTTTTTTTTTTTTTTTTATAATATTTGAGTGTTCTATCTTCCTTAAGCTTTGCTTAAATTACAGATTTCATCTTTTTGACAAAAAAAAAAAATACAAATATTTGAAAGACGATACTAATTTTATTTATTTTTATTATTTGTCAAAATCATTGAACCCGTTTTCGAGAGTAAAAGCTTTGTTTGAAAGTGCATAATTGTGTAGCTTAAAGCAGTCTAAATGAGCTTTTTATAAGACTTTTCATTTAAAATTTTGTATTTGTTATAGAAACTATAGTAAAGGGTGTTTTTTAGCAGCATTTATGGTTGTTGTCTATGGTTTGACAGTTGAGAATGTCAAACTCTGTTGATACTTCTGTTCAGTCAAGTTTGACAATTCATCATGAATCGTTTGACGATGGAAAAGGCTTCCAAATTGTGGAAATTCACTTTGAAAAAAATAAATCTGTTCGCCAAGTTCATAGAGCACTTCGTCCATTTTACGTGTAAAGAATCGTTCATTTAATTTTAGATGAATCAGGGAAGTAGACACATCAAAATATTATGGATGACAAAAAAAAACGACTTCAAAATGAAGTTTCTGACTTGTGAATGGGAATGGGAAGCTGTAAACTGTAATGCCAGGGGTGGCATCACATAAAGTGACAGTCGCTCTTGTGATAGTCGACTTTGATTATCACCTATACTTGGTATCATGTTGTAACGAAGTTACACGTTTCCTTCACCATCACCAACCGCCACCGACAGTAGTCCCAATCACCATGATGAGTGCATCAGCCAGTGACCATCATCACCGACCGCCACCGACCGTCACCGACCACCACCGACCGCCGTCACAATCACCACGACGATTTTTCACAATGTTAAGTGTATATCAGAGACCAGCCAGTGACGCAACACAACCATTGTCCTCTATGGGAGCAAAACCGACCACCCCTCCGCCCCGTACCGCTGATTTGGACTACCAACCAACTCCGAACACACATATGATAATAACCAGCAGAAACATCCAACAAACAGAAGGAATTATTTTAGTACTAATATTTTTTATCTTTAATGTTATAATTCACACTTCCTTATTACTGAAATATTCCTTAATTATAAGCAGAATTTGTATGGAAAATCAGACTCAAACTCCCAGCCATTGGTATACGATTCTACATATTTAATAGAATACCGAGAATAAGAGATCTCGAAGGTACGCTGCGGGGAATACCAGCAGAAACCTTATTAAATTTTGAAGTAAAGGCATTAGGCCATCCGTTTCTTGTCGTGGGGTAGCTGCAGTTGTAAGCTCCACCACATGCCAAAATTAGTAGGGTTCTATTATTGTCGTGGAGCGCTTCCTATCAAGGAATCTCTACAGACCAAGTCAAATTATTGTCGTGGAGCGCTTCTTTTCAGGTATCTCTATAGACCAAATCCGATTCTTGTCGTGGAGGGAACTTCACAGACCAAATTAGTAGGAATCGCTTATTGTCAAGGAGAAAACGCTACAGGCCAAATTGTTAATCCGCTTCTTGTCGTAGGGTTGCTGCATTGATAAGCTTCACCACAGACCAAATTTAGTAGCGTTCGTTTCTTGTCGTGGAGCGCTTCTTTTCAAGAATCTCTACAGACCTAAAATCGATTATTGTCGTAGAGGCAACTCTACAGACGAAATATAGTTGGAATCGTTTCTTCTCGTAGGGTAAACCCTACAGGCCAAACTAGTTAAGCTATTATCGTTTAATATACGAAGAGGCGTCATCTAGAGTTAACATAACCACCCTTAATATAGAACTTTACTTTATTTTATAAAGTGAGCGATTAAAGTATTTAAACAACGAAACCGTTGTATGTTCATATTCTGACCGCAGGCGCAGTGAGCGCATCGGTCGACTGTGTCTTGAATAACCATAATTTACATTCAAGGAATCAATCAAGCATATTCTCAAGCCAACGTAAGACCAAAAGCTTTTACAACGTTAGGCAGCATAAAGGTCTGCTCTTCTCATATAATACCGTTCTCAATTACACACACACACACACAATAAAAAAGTGGCAATTTTTAAATGAACTTTTCTTTTTAAGATTCAAAAAGTTCAAGCACCTAAACTTTCACTTGTTTTATTTTTTTATTTAAAAATGTTTTTGCAGTTTAAAAAAAAATGAAATTCTAAAAAAGGATTTTCGCCGAAATGCATGCCTTCAGGCAACAGGAGCATCTCCTGGGCAGAATAACTAAACCTAGACAAGTATTCAGCCATCGTTATCAAAACGCAACGCAACAAATAGACACCGTGATTCCTATCACCATCATCGACACTCTTCCCTATATGAACAGTACAAGTACCAAAGGCATAGGCTAGGCATTGGCCAAAGCTATAGTGCATGCACCTGCAGGATGCACAACATAAAAGCGCACACACATATTCACATTCACATCACTGACTGGCTAAAACATACCGAGACTATGATGCATAGGATTGCATTGCTTTGTAATTATTATGAGAGAGAGACAAACAACAAAGCACTTACCACTCCCAAGAGGTACATTCGTCTTTTTTTGCTGTCCGGGTCCCGTTGCTTCAAGTTTATTCTGGACTTCATCCAGGCTCACAGCAGTAGCGGCGCCGCCGCCTGTTCCCACCCCGGAACCAACACCTCCTCCAGCACCGTGATGGGAATTTCGAGGGTTCCGGTTGTAGTTATTGCTGGTGTTATTGCCTTTGTTATGACCATTGTTGTTGTTGTTGTTGTTGGCATGCTGCTGCTGGTGCTGCTGGATAATACCTAAACGGGTATTTGTAGATCTGACTCGACTGGGAATAGATCCTGCTCCTGTTGTTACTGACACAGATGAAGTTTGCTTCACCAGCCCGGTTTGTGTTGATTGCGGGGTGGTGGTGACTCTGGTGAAGGCCAAAGACGAAGGCAACGACGATGATGTGGCTAATGGTGGCGTAGATGAGGCAGTGTTAACATTGCCAGCGGTTGTTACATCACTTGAAGTCGCGGTAGAGGTGTTGTTGTTGTTGTTGCTAATGTTGCTGATGTTGCTACTGTTCGTATTAGCACTCGAGTTCCGTATAACAAGGATTGATTGTGACTTTTCTAAGCGTTTTAGCGTTTGCAATATGAAGGGTCCCTTGGCATTTGCTCCAGAGAGTGTAGTTGTAGTTGAAAGGCGATTGCCATCGGTGCTGTATGTCCGACTGGGCTGCTTCTGAATGAGGAAAGAACGTTCACCAAGATTACCCTTTTTCATGGACGCCGCCGACTGAAGCAGCACCGATTCCAATTGGTTTGCATTGATTGGCGTTTGCAAGAGAATTGTATTACCACCACCACCACCACCGCCCGTTGAGGAGCTGGAATTGGCACCACCATTATTGGACTTACGTGGTGTATGTAAGATTAAGGGTTTATCCTCTTCGTTGATGAAACTTATCACATCATGCTTGTTTTGAATGATTATTTGGCCATTCTCGTTGCGAGATCCCCGCAAGAGAATAATATTATTGGTGCTTCCACCACTCGATTGCTGTGTTGATTGGCCAGTGTCAAAAATCGATTGTGATGAATTATGTTGGACAATTGCCTTTTGTAATGGCGACGGATCATCACAGGAACTGCTGTCCATGGCAATGCTGGATGATTTGGACATTTCGTTGGAATTTTGAGAACGTGTGGAAACGGTTTTGCCATTTTCATCACAATTTGATTCTGTAAAGAAAAAAAATGATTATTTTTAAACTTATAACTCTAACGTTAAATATTTTTTTGGTTTAGTTAGATTGATTTGTAAATTATTAAATTGTTTATATAAGATTGAAAAGGTCTAAAGGGCACTGCCAAAGTTAGTACCCGTTGGATAGGATAGGATAGGTCAAGTTGTAGTTGTAACACATGGAACGTTGCACGAGGATATCACCAGGCTTAATACTAGATCCTTTTTTTCAATTCAGACCTTATAAGCTAAATAAAGTGGTCAAATATTCCTTTGTTAAGCGAATTTGTATTTGATATTAATGTTCCTTCTTATAATTTACACTAACATTGATTTGAAAAATAACTATTGGAGTTCAAGGACCACAAAACCCGAGTCACCAATTTTGGCGAAACAGGCGTTTTTTGATACATACTCCGAAAAAAATTATTGGTTACTACTTTCTGTCACTAAATAATATTGGGATTCGGCTCTCAATTCCAGATGAAACCAAGATCAACTGGAATACTTTTACCCTAAGTACACTCGCTCCATTTGCGAAAATGGATATGGCAAATTCGCGTTAAGAAACATTTTCTAATTAGATACACGCCATCAAGGCACGGGCTTGCACTTTCGACAGCTTTGGACCATAGTTCGTCAGCAACAAACAAAAAACTTAACCTAAAATAAACAAAATGCACGACTGGGTCGCTTCCCAAATAACCGCCGCCGCGGCGCCGACCGCCACCATAATTCCACCACCGAACGTCACAAAGATTCCATACAATTATTCATAAATATAATGAATAATAGAATCACCATCACGTGACGTAACGCCAACACTGCATTTTTTTGAGGCGATTCCGACCCCTCCACCCCGCACCGCTGATTTGGACTGCCGACCATATCCGAGTACCTAAACCAGAAGAGCAGTCAAATAAATTCATCACTCAAAAAGATTTACACATTTGCAAGTTTTTTTTTTAACTTTTGACTTTATAATTCACAGTCTCTCCTTTCAGTGAAATTCCATAAGTAGGAGTGAAATTTGCATGGCAAATGAACAGCGACAAGAATATACATTTTGTAAAAAATATATTATATAATAGACATAAGAAAACGACGGCCCCATTTGTGCCAGAATCATTTTGTAAAATAGTAATAAGCTTAGTTTTAAGACAATTGTATATAAAAAATTTTGCACTTAATAAAAAACGCTTAATCTAAAAAAAAAAAAAAAAAAAATGGCAAATGGATTCGACCTCCCAGCCAATGGGAGAAGTAGAACATTCTATCGCAAATAAAGTACCGGGACGGAGTAGAGTTCTCAGCTGCGGGGAATACCAGCAGAAGCCTCACCAAGTTTTTGTCAGCTTTCCACTTCGCTGTTGCTGTTGGTCACAGTGGATCGTGGCCTTATCACTGGCCACGCGTTTATTGTCGTGGAGCTATTCTTCTCTAGAGAAATCTCTGCAGACCACCGTTTATTGTCGTGGACAGTTTCTCGGAACTCCACAGACGTAGCATCTAAGATATTATAAGAATTTAATTATTTTAATCTTTTATTTTAAGATTATCTTTAAGAATATGAAATAATCTGTTAAGTAAATTAAGATAAATAAAAATATTGTTGTTTCGGAGCTCGACACTCTTCAACCTTGTGTTTTCGCTTTCTTTTGGGAACAACCCTGGACATCAATGAGCTAACCTCAGCCTAAGTACAAAAAAGCATCACAATTTTTTCAAATCAAAATCGTTACTGCCGTTTTCGAGACAAATTAGGTTATCTACCGTTATTTTTTGACCAAACAAAAAATTCTACTTCCCCCTGTACAATACCTAAAAAACTCTATACCAAGTTTGAAGCAATTCGGCCTACTCGTTTGGGCTGTAGGTGTCTCTGTCTATACATACATACATACATACATACAGAAAGACAGATAGACAGACATACAGACGGACAGAATTTTTAGGCCATCGTTTTTCGTTTCGCTATCATCGTAATGTCATGTTTGATTGTTATCTCAAAACTTTTTTTTTCGACGAATGCATAACTTGCCTTATAGTACCCATAATCGCATCGCAAGTAAAAACTGCAGCTCAAGCTTGACGAATACCTATGTAATCAGGTACGTTCTAAAATGTTGTCAACCCCCCGAAACAGCTAACAGAATTAATCGTTAGCCAGCGAACACAACATGATTAACAGCACCTTAAAAAAAAAAGGTTATCTGGACTTTAATACTCCTGAGGTAGGCTCATACACTGAAGAAACCAGTTGAAAACAAAGCAAAGCAATTCTTTGAATGGAATCCTCAAGGTGAAAGGCGGGTTGGAAAACCAGTGGAAAAGTTGAGATCAAATGTTTTGAAGAAAGCTGAGTCCCAGAACTGTGAGGTGTGAGTACATGGCACAGTTGTGGTGTCATGCAGCGAATGAAGGCAGATGAAAGGATCTGTTGCTGCTTCATCAGCTTCCGGAAGGCAACAAGAAGACGAAGAGGTAAGCTCATCGTTTTCAGAGTATACTGAAGGATAGGTTAGTTCATTGGGTCCAGAATCCAGATTATATTGAAGAAGCACAAGCTTAGCTGTTTTTGATAAGTCCCAAAGGCTTGCATTCCAAGATAATATAATTGATACCCTAATTCGTACGATTTTGGGTTAAAACTGAGTTAGCTAACTTTGGGTCTAAATGTTTGTCTTGCTATTCCAAAAAACAAATTTTTAGTAGAAGATGCATGTGAAAGAATCTCTGAGCTCTGAGAATGAAAAACCGAAAGCAGCTATTTAGGTAGTTAATCCAAAGTTAACATGCCCAATTCCGTAAGTCTTATTTGAATCTCACACTTAAAATCCGGGCGAGAGGGTCTGATTTTAGTTAAGCTTAACAAAGATTCGACCCTGGAAAAAAAGTTAATCAGGATTTTTTTGGAATTGGTTATCCTTAACATTAAATGACGAAGGACAAATGGTTTTTGGGAGAATTCATTTTATTGCAATCAATCTTCTGTCAAGTTACGAAGTTCAGTTGAAAAGCTGCCATCTTGTGGTTCTATGGTAAATCTGTCATTTGGATTAAAATGGGACAAGATTACCATTTTAACGTTCCATGTGCAATAGGTTGTGGGCTAACCAGGCATGGGAATATTAAGCTACCAGTTACAAAGTTATCTGGCAATCGTGTCAGATCTGTGATAAAACTGCTATCCTAAGACGATTTTAAAAGGCTGCATTCTTTATGCTTTGTGGTTATCTCTTGATCTGGAGAGTCTATTTCGAACACACCATACTAAGGTAAAGTGCTGCGTCAGAGGTATTGGGCTTCTCACATCCACCCCCCAGAAACCCCTGGTTCGACTCCGAATGTGCTCAGGCAAACAAAGCCAAAACGGAGGCATGCAAGTCGTGGCTCCAGAGAGATACTAGAGCATCCAGAAATCTCTATGTTGAGCGAAGGAAAGTTGAGAAACGTCTACTCAGGAGAAAGAAAAAAGAACACCAGCAACGCGAAGTCGAGGAGATGCAGAGATGTTTTTGCAGAAAAGAGGTACGAAACTTCTATAAAAAGGTGAAACAGTCTACATCCGGTTTCACAAGCCGCCCTGGGCCCTGCAAAGATCAGGATGGAAATACCATAGTGGAAACGCAGGCGATGTTAGCCATCTGGAGAGACTACTTTAACCGGTTAAATGGCGATGACAGCCAAGATCCCGCCCAAGATCAACTTGTTCCAGTTAATCTAGATGACGACCACGAACTACACCCGCCCGACCAAAATTAAATCAAAGTAGCCATCACCAGACTAAAGATGAATAAGGCAGCTGGATGTGATGGCCTTCAAGCGGAGCTTTTTAAACACGCTGGAGATGACCTGGTCAGGAGCATACACCAACTTATCTGCAAAATATGGTCGGAGGAAAGTATGCCCGATGAGTGGAATCTCAGTACCATCTGCCCGATTCAGAAAAAAGGAGACCGCCTCCTCTGCGCCAACTATAGAGGCATAAGCCTTTTAAACATCGCCTATAAGATCCTGTCCAGCGTTTTATGTGAACGTCTCAAGCCGTTTGCTGACGACCTGATAGGTCCTTACCAATGCGGCTTCAGACCTGGAAAATCTACCACCGACCAAATATTAACATTACGCCAGATCCTGGAGAAAACCCAAGAGTATAACATCGATACCCACCAACTGTTCGTCGATTTTAAAGCCGCCTACGACAGTGTTAATAGAGTTGAACTGTATCGTGCCATGTCTAACTTTAGAATCCCTGCTAAACTGATACGCCTTTATCAGGATGACGTTGGAGAATGCTCGCTGTTCCGTCCAAGTTGGTAGAGACTCTACTGAAACCTTCGAAACCACCAGAGAGCTAAGACAAGGTGACGCACTGTCATGCAACTGTTTTAATATTGTGCTTGAAAATGTAATACGGAGCACCCATGCCAGTACATCAGGCACCATTTTCAATAAATCGACACAATTACTTAGGTTTGCTGACGACATTGACGTGGTAGGACTATGGAGTCAGCAGCAAGCAGAATGGGGCTGAAAATAAACGAGGACAAGACGAAGTATATGCTTTCATCAACAAAAGTCCAATCCCACCACCGACTTGATCAGAACGTAACCATTGATAGGTATAACTTCGAGGTAGTCAGTGAATTTGTCTACCTGGGCACTGCTGTAAACACAGGCAACAACATCAGCGCTGAAATCAAACGCAGACTAACTCTTGCTAATCGCTGTTTCTTTGGGCTGAGTAAGCAATTGAAAAGTAAAGCCCTATCGAGAAGAACCAAGGTGACACTGTATAAAACACTCATCATCCCGGTCCTGCTATATGGTGCGGAAGCATGGACCCTCTCCCAATCGGATGAAAATTCACTTGGAGTCTTCGAGAGAAAAGTTCTGCGTACGATCTATGGTCCTGTCTGCGTAAATCGCGAAAACAACGTTTGGAGAAGAAGATATAACAATGAACTGTACGAGCTGTACAGCGACATAAGCCTAGCCAGAAAAATTCAAATCCAAAGACTAAGATGGCTGGGCCATGTAGAGCGAATGGACATCGACGCTCCAGCTCGTAAAGTCTTCAACGCCAAGCCCGAGGGAGTCAGAAGCCAAGGTAGACCTCATCTTTGATGGAGTGACCAGGTAGAGGGAGACATCCGTCAACTTGGAGTACGAAATTGGAGACAGCAGGCTAGAGATCGAGCCGGCTGGAGGGGCATTCTCAGCAAGGCCTTGGAGTACCACGCTCCAGTGGAGCCAACATAAGTAAGTAAGTAATACTAAGGTAAAATGCCGTGAGATTGAAAATCCAGTTTTATAATGATCATTATGTGAGCTTGTGAAGGACTGTATCCAATTTCGTCGAGTCAACTAAGTACTTTGAAGGATAATTTATTGCTTTTGTATCGCATTCACTAACAAACAACCCTTCTTTCCTTTAAAATACCATCACCCTCGCCTATACCTAAGCTCCCAGACTTTAAGGTCAACCATTATAAAACATCCCTTCTTCACAAAGAAAATGAAAAAAAAAATAACATCTCCCCAAATCCCATATGAACGTCCCAGTCCCAGCGATACCATAAAATTTTTCATAACACTAATGTGTGGTTTGATCCGCGCGAGACGAGAGAAAGAGAGTTGCTTCTTTTTTTTATTTAAATAATTTTATAAAACAATTTTTTTGTGTACTTCCTTTCCTCAGGTTTTTTTTTTTTAGCTTTGTCCACATATGCCAGCCAAAATGTGTATGAAAATATGATGGAATCCACTTTATTAACAGAAAAAATGAATTAAATTAAAATATAAAACCATGAAGCACAAGAAAGCAAAAAGGAACCAAAAAATACATACAAAAAAAAAAAACACCCTCAGCAAATAATGTTTATATATTTTTTTTAATTTAATAAAATGCCTTCAACAGCGGAACGTGAAATGGGCCAACAACGACGAATGAACGAACGAACGATGAACAAAAAAATCCAAACCCTCCTCCTTTAACTGGTCCATGACCCATGCTCCACTGACATTTCCAAACAAAACCATTTCCCCCACCATCACCATCGCTATCGCCATCACCACACCATCGTGCAAGGTGATTTTAATGGTTTTCAGTCCACCAACAACCCTTCTATACCTACGAGCTACGACGACTGACGACCGACGACTATACAAACGACGACGACGACGTGGTGTATGGAGATGGACATCAGGAAAAGAAGAACTTGCTGACATTGGAACTCCCAATTGAAATCCATTATGAAACCAAGTTTTATACACTCGTGTATAGGAACTGTCCGCACGTTCTATAAAAAAAAACACACTAAGGAAACACGAGAAGAAAAAGAGCCACCCCATCCCTCTACACACCACGACACAAAAACATATGGAATGGAAACAACGTCGTTCATATACAAAACATGTTGTTTCAATAACAATATAGGCCGTCACCATCAGAAAAACCACTATGTCGTCGTTATTGTCGTCGTCGTCGTCCAGTCGTCCAGTAGTCCAGTATAACGATAGCAACCCTTCTTCAAAGTCGTCTTTTTCTTCACCTCTTCCTTTGACCAGAAACCAGAACCACCGGAAAGCTCTTGTCCTTTTTTATGCCATCAAAACAAATATTATATCTATCTGACTGTGTTTTTATGATCCTTTCAAGCAGCGGACAGCGGAACGAAGGCATATCGCTAAATCAAGAACAGGACATATTTATAGCACTATTTCTTACTAACGCAATAAATGTTCACTTCTACTGTAAAATATTCCTCTATGTTCAGTCCTTAGGCCTGGCCATTCTACAACACCTAAACCCTCCTTCAAAATCGATGTAAGTCCTTTAAGCCCTTCAAGCATACACACACACACATATGCCACACGCGCGCCGCGGCTTGAAATAGTACAGGTCGCTTTAATATAAAATTGCGAGGTCATAATTAGCTGTCGGATGAGTTTTTGTTCGCCTTTTGCTCTACTCTCGCTCGGAGTCGGAGCGTATGTCCTGTCCGATTCGCCCTTCTCCATCCTAACGTCGTCCGTCCGTTTGTCCATTCGTCCATTGTTACACAAAAGGAACCATCTTTCATGATAATGGTGTGCTGTGCAGTGCCACCTCCACTCTCTGTATTGCCCGGCACCGCTGCGTGTACACGTTGATATTTCCTTCCTCGGTTTGGTGGAAGAAGAAACCCCGAAACAGTATAATGGTGTACGGCAGCAGCAAGCTATTAAAAGGAACTCTAAGTGGTGTTTTACGCGACAAATTCCCACCACGGAACAAGAGTGACCAATATTACGACGACGACGACGACGACGAGGAGGTTATGGTTGGGTCAGGTATGAGAAAAGCCTGCCTATGTCCGTCCCTGTGGAATACACCTCTAGCATGGACAATTGAAAGTGCGCTCCTGTCTTCTCGACGGACTGTGTCGTCGACGTTCTACAACAACAAGCATTCTTTTTGGTTAGTCTTTGCTCATCCGTAAATGTAAATGCGATAAATTCAGCGAAGAGTTAAGCCTTCGTTTGGAGAGCCTGTGCTTCATGCCCCAGGGTCATCGCATCATAAAACTTTCAGCAAGTTTGTGAAAAATCTCTTAATAGTTGCTCCAAAGTCCAGAGAGAGAGGTGGTGTGACAAGATTTGAAGTTTGAGGCAACTCTCTCTCTATCTCTGTGCCTGGGCCTACAAACTGATATTTGGGGAAAGAAATATTTATTCTTCCTTATAGCCGCTTGGTCAGAGCCCAAACCAACAATCTGACAAGCTGTAGGTACACAAAATTTAATTTCGCGGTACCAAATAAATACTACAACGACGAAGGAAAGGATGAGGACGAGTACGACGACACGACACGAGAAACGACACACAACGCTCTGGTTTGAGGGTTTTTATGTTTCGTTTTAGTGGACTCTTATTCTTAGAGAAAGAGATGGCTCCAGCTTCCACACAATATTCACATACTTGAAATGCCAACCAAATAGGAGTCGGTGGTGAATTGTTAATACGCGAATGGTGCTACCAGTGCCAGTGGCCAGCTTGCAAGATGAAACGGAACAACAACAAAACGGACTTGCATATCTCTAAAAATAATTAATAGACTAACTACACATGCATGCAGTAGAGTTTACGGTACGGTACAGTGGTTTAGGTTTTTCCACAATGACCAGGAGCTTGGAGTGCATACTTAAAATTTGGTATGAGGAACTTGTTGTGTGTGGTTATTCTGGGTACAGTATAACGCGGTCATTGTAAGCGTGATTTATCGTTGTGACGCTTAAATTAGTGATATGACAAATTGTCTCATATTTTAGGGTTAGAACCTTTTGTCCAGAACGCGCCGCCGCCGCCGCCGTTGGCTTTTGCAGTTGGGTTTTTCGTTTTGAAATTGTAAAGAATAACTGGCCAAGGGCCTTATGTTGTGTATTAACGCAGTTAATCAATGGCTTCTTTGTCATGAATGTGCTTAACGTGGTATCAATCTTATTAGTTAGCTAGGTTCAGAAGCCGAACCACACAAGTTCATGAAAATTTTAATTGCATTTTCAATGCCTTTGGTGGAGAGCTTCCCAATCCTGTAGGGTGGCAAATTTTGAAAATACAAATTCAAAAGAGTTTGCTTTTAGAACGCAGCTGTATCCATTATATTCCTTTCCAATGAAGCACTGGAGCAGTGATGATTTTTCTGTTTGACCCAACCCTCCTGTTTACTTTGAGGCGACAGGATAGTGGATGAATATTGGCTTTCACAACTCAATATTCTGAGCACATTAAGGAATTTGCAGTAGGTGCTTAAAATCTGAAGATTCAGTTTAGTAGAACATATTTGAGACCTGATAACTTTGATTCGAAGATATCGTAAGCCTTCTCATTCATGGAGGGAAAATTTACCAATCCCACCTCTGATAAATTAGTCGCCAGCTTCTCCGGATCAAACACTCAACGCCTGAGACCGAAGGATGTGGAGGAATTTTGTTGCCCTTATAGTTAATCCCTCTTTTTTCTTTTATACTATCAGGGTGGTGGATTCAAGCCCATACACATACACACTGTCGGTCTTCGCCAAATGAGAACGAGGCTACTATCTTGTTCATCACAATATGAGCTCATTTTTAAAGACCCATCTGCTAATGGAGCTAATAGGAGTTTCTATTTATGAGGCGGCATTTGTGAGTTATTATGAACTCTAGGTGTACTTTTTAGGTCTGCTCGGAATGTCCTCCTTTCGCCACAACCCAAGACTTTCTCGAGTTTATGCAGAGAACACGATCTCTGATCTTTGCAGCCAATTAGCTTTACATGTCTCTGATGCCAGCCACCATCACAAAGGATTGGTAGGGAGACAGGGTTCGCCAGCATAAACTTTGCCTATAGCCTTATTTTTCCTGCTCCCATTGTTCCAACTTATTATGCCACCTGGATCACTTCTATCTATTAAACCTTTAGTTGTTTTAACCTTGAAAACGTTTGTGATGTTCCGTGAGAATGATTTAGAGAAATCTTTTTGGAACGACATAGATAGACCCTTATGAAGTTTTTGTTTTATGATCTTTACCCTGAATGCAAGCGGAACGATTTTTTATAGATCCGTATAAATACTTGGCTATGCTGATGATATTGTCATCATCATTGGCGCTGTCAGTGGAGCATTCGTAAGTATTGAAGTGAAGGCGGCGGGAATGTTAAATGAAGATAAAACAATGATGTCCTGCACCGTAGTTTTCGGCAATACGTCACGATGGTAAAAAATATAACTTTGAAGTAGTCAAGGACTTTGTCTGTTCCACTTTAACCTCTCAAAATAATATCAGTGAAGAGATCAGTCGAAGAATCACTCTGTTTCTTCGTGCTAAGAACGCTTCTTAGTAGCAAAGCCCTCTATCAAAGGACCAAGAAGACACTATACAAGACTTTTTTTTATCCCAGTCCAGCTATATGGGCAGAAGCGAGGACCATGACACTATCGGCTGGGGTGCTTTAAAAGAAAGATTTTTCGGATGATATTCGATCCTGTATGTATCAGCGGAGTATGGAGGAGAAGATTCAATGGCCAACTGAACGGGTTATACAGCAACATTGACCAAGTCTAAAGGCAGAAAATACAGCGGCTTGGATGGCTAGGACTTTTAAGGAGTGTATAGACATTTACGTACTAGCCAGCCGAGTCTTCTATTCCAACCCTGAGGGCCAACGCAGTTCTTGAAGACCCTACCTAAGGCTGCGCGAGCAAATGGAGGACGACGTCAACCAACTTTATTGGCTAGGGACCAGACTAGTTGGCTTTGTATGTTGATTGAGGCCACAATGGAATGAAGTAAGTTTAGGTTGAAGGTTTTTTAACACACAATGCTGTAAACGAGAACCAAAAATTATTCGGAAAAAGTAATCCCCATTAGCCCAACAATTTGTCTGGACAATACAGACAACTGCAAAGGTTTACTTCACCGAAGATGTAGGTACTATAGTAAACGAGGAGCATACAGGTAAATTCAATTCTGTCTTCAAAAAATCACTCAAAAAACTTTACTTTGAAACGGTTTTCAAAAAATAAATGTGTTTGAGCTTTAGCGATCAGAAAAACCAATCGGATTTCATATGGAAAATTTTGTATGTTATGATTGGATTTAAAACCCAAATGCTATACCGATCAATGGCACCAACTCACAGAATGTTATTTGCTCCTAAAAATGTCAATTGCACTTAATAAAGTAAAAAAAAGTTACTTACGGATCTGAAGATTCAAACAATAGACAGCTTGAGAAGACATGATACACTAGCCAGCATTTTTTCTGAAATTAAAATAAAATATGTTCGATTTTAATTTTGTTAAATAAATTAAAAAGATTTTGAGAAAAATAATATACATCTACAAAAAAGGTAAGGTAGGCTGGCAGAAGAGAAAGATGGTGATACCTACGAAAACTTTTTAACAACGTGTAAGAAGCACCCATAAAGACAAAATTAAGATTTAAACGGATTAAATTGGAATAAAGCTATTTAAACACTGGAAAACATTGCCGTCGTGATACGATCTCCTGGAATGGATTCATATTAATCACCTTTGTAGCAATCACATGCATGGTCATCACAAAAAGTTACAACATTTATCACAAGAAGGAAAAGTTGATTGATCATTTTCCAACTGACGACGGGCAACACTTTTCAAGATTTTTACTTTCCAAAAGGCTTGCATTGAGCAGGATAAGTTGGTGTAAAAAGCATACTTAAGAATGTTTTAAGAAGTTTTAATGAGGTCATTAAGCGGCCGTGAGCCGTACAGAACATCAATTTCAACAAATTATCAGAAAAAAAAAACCTTGAGATTTCGGTTCTAAAATAAAAAAAAAAAAATTAATCAAAGATGCACATGCAACCCATCTAAAAATGACTGGAGAAACGTGTCACAACAGGGAAGGTAGCTGACTATTAAAAAAAAAAAAAATGTGCCACGACACCTCCAGGACAATACAAAGCCTAGTGATTTAACCTCTTAATCATTCCAGTGTGTGCGTTGATACCACACCTGACTAAAAGGTACTTTCGTCTTACCCCTGAATACCTAGCTAGATCCGACATATCGCACCTCCGGTGTAATAACGACGTAATTGCAATTTTCTGAAATGTTGAGGAATCACGTTTAAAGTTTGCTTGATTATTCAAAATGCAAAAACGCCCTAAAATAGGCCTACAGGATCGACTTCAAGAGTCCTAAAAATAGCTGACTTCAGTGAGATATAGTTCACATTATTTTCTTTTATATCTTTCATCTTCTTCTTTTTTGAGTCAATTTCAGAAAAAACTGCAATTATGTCGATATTGCACCGGAGGTGCGATATTACTATTTACCCGATAAGAAAAATTAAGGTGGAATCGGAGATTAAAACTTGAACCTTGGGCGCAGCATTGTCCAACACGCGTATCTCTTCATCAACGGGCACTACATAGAGAAAGGTATACACAAAATAAAGGTAGAATAGATCCCACAATGACCAGTGTAGCAAATAAAGGCGTAAGGACCGTCCAATAGAAAGTCTCCTTGTTAAGTTTTCAAGTCGTCTTTGAGATTGTTCTGCTATTGGTCATCGTATTGAAGTTTTGGTGGGATATCAATAGCCCCTCCAGCCCAATCATAAGCTGCCAGTAGCAGCATATTTGCAAAATAGATTCAATATAAGCTGTGCTACAAAGGCTCCAGTTGAACTCTAGACTGACGAAAAGCCATATCTGAGTATACGGATCAATAGCATTAACCCTCGTTCCAAAGCAAAAAATAAAATTGTAAAAGGATAAGGCGAAAGGCAGGGTTCAAATTGAGTTTGTACATCCAGAACCTTACTAATCAGGAAAGTGAACTCATAATGAGATACAGGCCATGACGTTTCAACTGAAAAGAAGTTATAGGAAAAATCTTCTGAGCGGAACAGCTTCTTACGGTTTCAATCTTAACAAAAATTGTTGGCACAACAGCTTTAAGCGGGGCCGGGGCCTATGACTTACACTCTCCACCATTCCCGTGTCTGCATGGATATTCTGCAGGAATGGAAGGGACCTACAATTTACAGCCGAATCCGAACGGCTAACAGAGAAGCACTTTCCATGACAATTATACTCTTGGAGGATTTGTCACTTACTCGCAAGAGGCAGTACCCCAAAAAAGAATTTAGGTAGAGTCGTCAGGCATCGAACCCAGAACCTTCGGCGTGGGAGTCCGACACACGCCACGGGGTAACTACGGTTTGAATCTCACACAATATCAAATTTGAACTACTGCGCAATCTCAAACAATTTGTGATTCTTACAGCTAGCCAGACTCTTTCCATGCCAAATATCTGATGTTAAATTAAAAGAATCGGATCTATAAAATCTTCGCCCAATTTCTGATAAATGGTTTATAGGAAAGCGTAAACCTTCAAGGCTTAGCTGGATTTGATTGAACAACAGCCCCAATCTAGCCAAAATGGATTATATTATCCAACTTTATTTATTTATTATTGTTATTTCTTTTCTCTATTTTCGCTTGTATGAAGCTAAATCAATAAATAACTTTAGTGAATAAGAGGAAACAAAACCCAGCTAACGCACATAAAGGCACACCATCTGAGAGCCATATATCTCACCTAGGTGGTGGGGTATACCTCTACGATGATTCCTAGGCTGAACCCGCTAACTTAACCGACCCCTTACCAACCAACACCCTGCTTAAAGTCTGGAGACTGGTTGCCGGAAACCGACTTAGGAGTGCCTTGGCAGCTTATGACCGAAAACCACCCCCCCCCCCCCCCCTTCGACGTAAACAATCAAATGCTTAGCAGAGGAACCGTTTGAGAACCATACACCTTGTCTAGGTGGTGGGCTATTTCTTGGAGGATTCCTACGCCGAATTTGCTTTCTGAACCAAGTGTTTGACAGACCCAGTGTACCCTCGCAAACCAGTAACCTGCCTAGTTGGCGTTAAGTCTGGAGTAATGTTACTGCACCGCTGAAATTAGTTTCGTCAAAGTTGAATTTTGTGTGTTTAGTTTTTCAGAATGGTAAGTGATTTTTGTGTTGTATATTCAAATATTCGTGGGCTAAAGAAGAATTTCTTTTCTGTGTACGCCCATACTGTGCAATACAGGCCAGCTGTTTTGGCATTAAGTGAAACCCAGGTTGGACAGAATACTGATTTATCAGAATTTTGTTTACTTTTTTTCCACCATGGTCTTGTCGTTTATGTTAGGAATGATATTGCTTGCCAGAGCCTTCCCCAATATGGGCATTGTTCTAATACGAACTTTAATTTCCTGTGGCTCAAATTCACTGTCCGCAAGCATATCATTCATTACTGTTTTCTTTACAGGAGTCCGAATCTTGACAGCATGTCTACTTGTGATGAGTTAGATGTTTTGTCAGATTCAATTTCCCGAATTGTTTCCCATTGTCCTCACACTGAAGTCGTGATTACGGGCGACTTCAATGTACACAATTCAAATTGGCTCCGCTATTCTGGCCAGACAACACTTGAAGGAAGGTATACCGAGATCTTTGCTGAGTATAACCATCTTACCCAGCTTGTCGATGAGCCCACTCGTATACCGGATGTTGATGGGCATTCCGCCCATACTCTTGACTTGTTCCTTACTTCCCACCCTGATAAATATACTATTAAAGTAACTTCTCCATTTGGCACCTCGGACCATTGTGTCATTTCAGCTAATTTCTCGATCTCCAACCATCCAGTTAAAGAAAAAATTCCCACTAGGACCGTTTGGCAATACGAGAAAGCCCACTGGGACGGTCTGAATAATTTCTTTCGCAACTTTAACTGGTCATTATGCTTCCTCGATAATGACATTGATGCCAGTGCTGAAATGATTACAGAAGTGATTTTTCTTGGAATGAGAACTTTTGTCCCTCACAGGACAAAATGTATCAAACCAAAAGAAAAGTCTTGGTTTTCCGAAGAGTGTAAAGAAGCTATCAGGTTGAAAGAAGTAAGCTTCCGATCCTACAAAGCCAACCCAACTGAGGAAAATCGGAAGAAACACAAACAAGTTAGGAACTCGTGCAACTCCGTTATACACAAAACGAAATTTTTGCATGACCAGAAGTTACGGCAAAAAATTCTGCAATGTCCCAAAGGCAGTAAGAACTTCTGGTCATTTGTAAAAAACGTCAAGAACTCAACGTCATCATCAGTTCCAACGCTCATCGTCGACGATAAACCTATTGTCAGCTCTTCAGAGAAGGCGAATATGCTCGCAGCTCATTTTGCTTCAAGTTCTACGTTGCCTGCAAGCAACAATGCCCCTCCTGTACTTGAGAACGTTAATTTTTCTATGGGACAGATATTTTTCCGCACTCGTACAGTAGCAAGAGTACTTCAAGATCTTGATATACACAATTCCGCTGGCCCGGATGGTATACCCCCTATTCTTCTGAAGAAGTGTTCTTCATCTCTGGCAAAACCACTGCGTAAGCTTTTTCATCGCTCCTATCGTTCAGGAATCTTTCCTAGTAGATGGAAAACAGCATTTGTCCAGCCCGTCCCAAAAAAAGGTGACTCCTCCTCCCCCTCCTCCTACCGACCAATTGCACTTACGTCCCTTCTTTCCAAGGTCATGGAAACGCTGATAAATCGTCAGCTCAAGAAATATCTCGAAGATCGGGAGCTTTTAAATGACCGGCAATACGGCTTTCGCAGCAATCGTTCCACTGGTGATCTGATGGCATATCTCACCGAACAGTGGAACAAATCTGTGCATCGCTTTGGCGAAAGCAAGATTATTGCGCTTGATATTTCAAAGGCATTTGATAGAGTTTGGCATGAAGCTCTTTTATCGAAAATGCGTGCATTTGGTATCGATGATACTCTTATTCGTTGGATTAGAAGCTATCTTCTGGACCGTTCAATACAAGTTGTATTAGACGGTTTCAAGTCTGATCTCCACAAAATAAATGCTGGTGTGCCCCAGGGCTCCGTTCTGTCTCCGACTCTCTTTCTCATTTTTATAAATGATCTCTTGTCTGTGACTTCTAATCCATTAAATTGTTTTGCTGACGACTCAACCCTCAGCTTTTCATATACGTTTGATAATTCACGGCCTTCGCCTTCGGACGTGTTATTACAACGGAATCGTATGATAAGCTCATTAAACTCCGATTTAAACAGCATTGTGAATTGGTGTACTAGAAATCGTGTGGAGTTTAATGCGTCGAAAACTCAATGCTGTCTTTTGTCGTTGAAGCTAAACATACCCCCTATGCCATTATCCATGAATGGTACTTGCATCGAGGAGGCCGAAAAGCTATCAGTACTCGGTATGTGTATCAGTGACAATCTTCGTTGGAATAATCATATACTTGAGATTGCCAAGAATGCTGCAAGATGCTTAGGCTTTCTTAATAGATGCAAGAAGTTTTTCACCCCTTCTGATCTGGCTACAATTTACAAAGCGTTTATACGCCCTAAACTCGAGTATAACTCCAATCTCTGGGCAGGTGCTTCTCAAACTTTTCTTCACCTGCTCGACAGAGTTCAGAAAAAAGCGTTAAAATTGATAGGAGAGAGAAGCATTATGGAAACATTTCCATCCCTTGAACATCGTCGAAATGTTTCATGTCTTTCCTTATTTTACAGATTCTTTTACAAAAAATGCTCACTCGAGGTAGCCAGTTGCGTTCCACCCCTTAAACATTTCCCCCGTAATACTCGTCTTGCTAGGAACGCTCATCAGTTTACACTTGAGCCCAATTTCGGACGTACCGTGAAATATAGGGATTTTTTCTTTAGCCGTACAACAAGAATGTGGAATGAATTGCCTGGCACAATTTTCCCTTGCCATTTTGATCTTCAAACATTCAAGATCAATGTTCATCGACACCTCCTTTCCCTTCCTCCCTAACTTCCTATCGCTCGCGCTGTGACTTATCATTAAAAGGGCTATAACAAACCCCTTGAGCGCGTGTGCATTATAAAAAAAAAAAAAAAAAAAAAAAAAAAAAACATGTAGAGGCGTCTTCCAGGGGAGTGCTAGTTCATCCCATCCTTCTCCGCAAAAACATTCTGCTAATCCTTCGTTAAGTTATGATAACTAAACGGGCCACACCAGCGCTAATTGGGTGCTTGTTAGGGGCTTTTCCACCTGAAATGAGAACCGTCATTACTAGCCTACCTATAGCCAGCAAAGAAGGAGATTTCAAAAATCAAATTTCGTTCGTGGTCTGGTCAAACGATACAATTAAGCCCCACTGTCAACAGGTATTTTTGGAATGATGGCAGTACACTTCATTCTTAAAGAATCTGAGCTTTGCCTAACATTCAAACAATTCGATGAAGGAACGGTTGAAGGGTCCCGTGCTCTAAAGCTTAGTGTGCCTGACTATGACACTAAAGGTTTGAGTCTATTCCTTAAGTTAACCTGTGTTTGTGGTGAACCTTTCGACGAAGTTACAAATTGCCATGAGTAAATCTTGACATGAAGAAGTCCATTTATGCTAGCCTTTAGAGTTTGGCAGCCTCTTGTATGTCCTTTCTCTTCTTGCAGAGGAGTAACGCAAATATACATGATTGTTTGAGAGTGTAAGACACTAGGTCTTGACTCCTCCTGGAGCTGTCATGCCTAAGTTTTCTTTGATTCATGTAAACAACGTTTTGAACCAAATCCTGAGGATGCAAAGCAATTTCGCAAATTACTTGAACCCAATATGCTTTCTTTTGGAAACACCCGTGCTAACACATACAATAAAATATAGAACAGACGGAGAAGTGTTAATGGGATTAGTTGGCGCTCTTTGACTTAAGATTGGTTTAAAGGAATTTCAATTATTTTTCGACTGAAATTGCTTGCATTTGACTCAATGAATTCAAATTACTTCGTTCTTGAAGGCGAACCGATTGAAAAACCGTCCTAGAAAAACCAATTTCCATGTTGACAGCAAGAGACGAACCTTCTCATGATGCTTTCACCAATTTTGCTCACAGCTGCACACACCCTGTAAAGCTTATCGAACTTCAAAACAGAAATAGAAACCCATAACAATTCTAAAGGATTCTTTACAACTACCTACGAACTCCTCCTCTTCCAGCTATTTAGTAGATTACCACACACGACAACCATAAAATTATTATTCTCGTAAAAGAAAGGAAATCCTCTTCAATTCAACATTTCTATACAATTTAGTTGCTCCCATGGGACCGATCTATCGATTTTATAAAATGTGCCCACCGCAACTACTTCTGCCAAAAATATTTTAGGTTAATAATGCTCCGCAGTCTCTCTAGTACCTATCTATAGTAGAAGCTAGTCCTTCTCCAAAAAGAAATACAAAAACAAAAAACAAAATCAAATTTAGTTGACATGGCCAATACAAAATCGCAACCTACCTTCACAATGCACACCGCCAGCCACCGCCACCGCACCGCACCGATTCGAGCACTGCTTCGAGGTCAGCACTCAATTTCAATGCAATCACGACGTCCGCCGTCGTCGTCGTCCTCCTTCTCCTCCTTCCTACATTCGAGGTTGCTCCATAATTATTTGCATTTGGCGTGCACTTTGTTGTGAGACATCCAACATCCACCAAAATTCTTTCTTTTTTTTTACGCGTAGCGTCGTCAGCCGCCGTCCAACACTCGCACTCCCGACGACGACAACGACAACAAAACCAAACAACAACGACAAATCTAATTAGAAAAACAACGAAGAGCAGCACCAGCAGCAGCGCAGAGTCCACAATTTTTGCTTCCAATCCGAAATAACAAAAAAAAAAAAAAAACTGAAGCAGCAAAAAAAAAAAGAAGAATCCCAAAAACCACGACGAAGACGACGACGACGAAAAGCGATTCTTGCGGATCCTGTTTACTTGGCGCGTTTGGAGCTATTTGCACGCCGCGGGTTATCAAAAAACCGATTAATTAAAATTAGCAGAATTTTATTTGGAAATCGAATTCATAATTTATTCGCATGTAGGTCAACCAGCAGCACCAGGAACAGCACAGCGAATCAAAATGTAAACAAATTTATAATTTTCATTTTTTCCTTTTGCAAAAACTAGTGACATAAGAAATTTGATATTTTATCTTCGATTAAGGACTTGCTGTTAATTTAAATTGATTTTATTTGTTAGGTAGAATGTTTGTTTACATTTCTTGTTGGTTTATTTAACAAGAGGACTTTGGAAAAACACTTAATTTTTGCAGAAAATTAATAATATTGGATTTTCTCACCGAAGAAACACAATAAATGAAATGTACATTGGCAACAAAATTTATGACTTGAACTTGGTTGGGGTTTGTTCTGGGGATGAAGTTACTTTTGACAGATGACAGATAGCTGGGATTTTAACCGAAGACGATGTGGGGGTTGATGGATTGGATAGACAATGATTATGGGATAAACTGCAAGAATTTAGTATTGCCAGGGTTTTTTTTTTATTTCAAAGAAGGTTTAATTAGCTAGCCAGTATTGTCGCTTGCCAAATGATTCCAGCTACGAACACTTATAGCACTTTTCACTTGTTTAATTCAAGGAACCACTCATTCTGATTACCAATAGAACAAGAAAAATTGGTTTTACTCAGTTTATTTGCATCTTTGCTAAATAAACTTTATTAGGTACTATGAATAGAAAAATCAGTGGGTAGGGGAGGACGGGGCACAGGGGACCACTTAACGTTTGCCAATTTATTAAAATTTATTAAACGAAGAAAAAAGGCTCAATCTTACTCACCACTTACCTTCAGCTTTTAATATTAACTAAGTAAATAATGACTATCGCAACTTTATCAATTTTGTTTTTAAAATTTAATGTACAAAAAAGTGCTTTTGGTCCTCTGAGCCCAATCATTGGGGCACATAGGACCCAGGTGGCCCTATGTGCCTCCTATGAAAAATCTTCTTTTCAAAAAGTAATAACAATGGATAAACTCTTACCTATAGGTAGGTAGGTGTAAATCGTCGAAGTTGTGGCAGTAAAAGAAAAAATTATATTTTATTAAATATTTTATTAGTATTCAAAAATTAATATTTTAAGAAATTGAAGAAAGTTTATTAACAGTTTTTTATTGTGACTTGCTCACATCAGGTTACTACGACGAATGAAATCTTGTTGCGTCCTTTTTGCGTAATTCAAACTTCAAAGGTTGCTAAGATTTAAATGTATTTTTTTGTAAAGAGGTGTAGTGTAAGGTGTTATAATTAACATTCCACCCCCCGTGGATCCTTCTGGGATTCACCATCTACTTTCAAAACGGCTAGTTTTGTAGCTGGACGTTTCATAATTCCAGTAGCTGTTCGGACCTCCACAATACGAATGATTCCATCCTTAGCTGGATATAATTTTGTTATTCGTCCCTTCTGCCATTGGCTTCTTGGTTGACTTGGATCACAAATTATAACTAAATCGTCAACTTGTAGTGGCGTTGGTTTGTCGTGCCATTTAGTTCGGCGTAAAAGTTGAGGTAGATACTCGACGACCCATCGTTTCCATATGCGGTCCTTTAAATTTTGGGCAATTCTCCATTGTTTTTGAAGACAGATTTTTGTATCAACCGGATAAGGTGTCTGGGTTGAGTTGGCACATCCAATAAGAAAATGATTTGGCGTGATTGGTTCATCTTGGTCAGATGTTAGTGGAATTTCGGTAAGTGGACGAGCATTGATGATATTTTCTGCTTCAATCAAAACACTTCTTAAAGTCTCCACACGTGGTGATTCTTCCATCAGGGTTTTGGCAAGAAGACGTTTAACTATTCTTATTAGACGTTCCCAACAACCTCCGGAGCTTGGGTTGGCTGGACAGTTAAAAACCCATTCGATATTGTGTTTAGATGTTTCATCAACTAGGCGATCCACATCTAATAATCTCTTTTCTCTTATAAGTTCTTTTTGCGCTCCGATAAAATTTGTTCCGTTGTCGCTTCTTATTATTTTTGGCATCCCACGACGATTTACAAAATTTCGCAGGCAAATAATAAAGGCATCTGTGGACAGGTTTTCAGCAAGTTCTAAATGAGCGGCTCTAATTGTCAAGCATGTAAATATTACGGCCCATCTTTTTTCTTTTCGGCGGCCTATAGTAACATTTAAAGGACCAAATAGATCCACCCCAGTGTATGTGAAAGGACGTACATATGGTGTCACCCGGTCCGCTGGCAACTGTCCCATGAAGGGTGGCTTTGGTTTAGCTCTGTCAATACGGCAAGTAACACAGTTTCGTTGAACACTTTTAAGCACTGATTTAATTTGTATAAACCAGAACTTTTGCCGAGCTTCGTTTATAATAATTGTTGTATTTTGATGGTGAAACTTTTCGTGAAAATACTTCATTATAAGTTCTGAGACGTAGTGTTTCTGTGGCATTAGAATTGGACGTCTGGCACTTAATGGCAAATAAACTGCTTCGTCGATTCGGCCATGTACTCTCATGAGTCCATATTCATCTAAATATGGGTTGAGAGAATGTATGGAACTGCTCCTGGGAATTTCATTTGAATTAAGCAAGGCAAATACTTCTTTGGCAAATTCAGTCCTCTGTACAAATTTACATATAAGTTGTTCGGCAGCATTTAGCTCAGAAGCTTCCAAAGGAGACCTGGGTAGAGATGATACTGATGTAACGTAGGATTTGGTCTTCGCGTTTTTGATAAACCGTAATGCCCATGCTGTCACTCTTTTAAGTCTTAAAAACGAAGAAAATTTTGTATATACAATGAAATCTTTACTTGCCTGAATAAGTAGGGTGACTTTTGTGTTGACTTCTTCTTCAAGTAAAGTCCTTGGTATTTCAAGCTGAAACTCTGGCCACTGGTCTTCTGTTTTTCTCAAAAAATCTGGCCCAACTATCCATGGGCTGTCTTTTTTAAACTTTGGTGGAAATGTTTGACGTGTAGCTTCGTCGGCGGTATTTAGAGCAGTTGGTACCCAGCGCCATTGATTTGAGCATGTACTATTCATTATCTCAGCGACCCGATGACCGACAAAAGGTTTGTATTTTCTTTCTGATGAATTAATCCAATGAAGGACGGTTCGAGAATCACTCCACAATATTACTTTTGCAATTAAAACATCATGACTTTGACAGATAATATTGCTAAGACGAACTCCGAGAACTGCAGCTTGTAGTTCTAGTCTCGGGATGGATACTAATTTCTGAGGAGCCGTACGTGTTTTGCCAGCCACGAAAGAAACGTCAAATCCAGATGAATGAATGAAGCGAAAATATCCTACAGCTGAGAAGGCGGCTTGGCTAGCGTCCACAAACATATGAAGTTCAATGCTAGTAGACGTATACAAATTTAACGAGTAGCACCTCTTTATCTCGAATTCATTCAATTTCTGGAACTCACTCCACCATGCTCTCCATTTGGTTTCAAGCTCCAACGGCAACGTATCATCCCAATTGAGACTAAGACTCCATGTCTCTTGTATAAGTATCTTCGAAAATATTAAAAAGTCAGCTAAGAGTCCATAAGGATCATATATGGCCATGATGATTCCCAACAGTTCTCTTTTAGTTGGTGTTCGCGAACTATCTAGGACTAGTGGTGGAATTTTATGAAACTTAGTTTGGAATTTGAATGAGTCAGTCTTCGTGTCCCAAAACATTCCAAGGACCTTTTCGGTTGTTGATTGTTTTTCCATGTTGACAGGACTTTTGTCATCGTTAGCAGTGTTACCATTCATGACCATCTGTAGATTTTTAGAGTTTGAAACAAAGTTTCTAAGATCGAACCCTGCCTCGGCATGGATCTTTACTACTTGTTTGCATGTTGTAAGTGCTTCTTCCTCTGATTGAAAACTACACACAAAATCATCGACATAATGTTTGTCAATTATTGCCGCTGCAGCTTCTGGAAAGTTTTGTTTGAAGTCTTCAGCATTGCGATTCTTGATATACTCCGCACAACATGGCGAACAAACTGCTCCAAAAATCATTGACACCATGGCAAAATGTTGAATCTGTTTATTTCCTTCTCCGTTTCTCCAGAGAAAACGCTGAGCATGTTGATCGGACGGACGTATTTGAATTTGTAAAAACATTTCACGAATATCAGCGGCAGCACCAATTCGACCTTGTCTAAAGTGAAAGAGTATTTTAATAAGTGGTTTGGCTCGTTCTGGACCCTTAAACAAAGCCGTGTTGAGAGATATTCCGTTAGAAGTGGCAGCAGCATCAAAAACAATTCGAAGCTTGTCAGGCTTGTGTGGATTCTGTACAGCAAAATGAGGCAAATACCACACTGGGAGCTTTGTGTCGTTAACCTCTTCCATAGAGAGTGCTCTAGCATATCCTTTCTCGAAATATTTGTTCATTTCTCTTCTGTACCTTTCAGCAAAATCTGGATCACGGCTCATTTTATTTTCAATACCCTTCAATCGCTTCGTCGCCATGACAAAACTGGGCGGAAGTTTTGGCGGAAAATCTTTCCATAACAATCCAATTTCAAAGCGCTTACCAACACGTTGTATTGTTTTCTCCATGATTTCTTTTGCTTTAACATCATCTTCGGATTCCAGGATTGTGTTTAAATCATTCGTTCCAAAGTTTTCAGTTGCAAAGTACTCAGTCACGACTTGATGAAGCTTATCCGTTGGCGGGTTTTGACGAATGTGGAGAATAGTTGGACATTGGGAACTTGTTGATGAAGGTCCATAAGCAACCCAACCCAACTTTGTCTTTGCAGCTACAAGTTTTGATGGTCCCGACTCTACAATTGTTGTTGATATGCCCAAATGCACATAGTCCAATCCAAGAAGCATAACAGGCTTGGCGTAAGCATAGTCATGTAGAGGTAAGAATTTTAAATAATCAAAGTCAGACCTTTTGAAAGATTGGGCTGGTAGGCTCAGATTATTTATCGTTCTTATGTTTCTTAAATTGAAACGGTTATTATGCTTTCCTGACTCGGCAATTTCCAGACTTACGTTTGTCGACTCTTCCGTAATGACTCTTTGTCCATACCACTGTAGGGTAAGAGGCTGTTTGGTACCTTTGAGGCCTAGTTTCTTGGCAGTGTTTTCTTCTAATAAGGATATGGCAGAACCCTCGTCGAACATAACTAACACCTCGGCTTGTCCATTAGGCCCGTATAGTGTGACCGGTAGAACTTTAAAAAGCTGGCTGGAATGCGAGTCTGAATGTTTGGTATCGATACTCAAAATTTGTTGCGTTTGGGCTGGAATATTACTGGCTGTTTCTTCGTGAAGGCTCTGATGGTGATGACGACGGCATCCATTAATTCCACAAATTTTCTTAAACCGGCAGTTCGAAGAGTTGTGCCCTTTTTGTAAACAGGAAAAACACAATTGTTCAGATTTAACCTTAATCCAACGGTCTTCGACACTTTGGTTACTGCGAAACGTATGGCAATTGGCAAGATTATGTTCTCCTCCACAATGACAACAATTATATTTCTTATTTTCTTCCATGTACATAAAGCGACGATTTAGTTGTGGCTGCATTGCGACTCTCGATGTAGTTGGACTTGGGTTAGGCAATGGCATAAGGCAGACAATATTGGCAAGATCAGACAACCAAATTGAAAAATCTCTGATGGTGGGAAACGGCTTGATATTTGACGCGTGTTTGGTCCAATCATACTGCTTGTCAATAGGCAATTTCATTACCATTTGTTTCAGGAGTGATGGATCATATATTTTCTGTTGACATTCGGCTGATGTTAAAAAGGATACCAAATTCCGCACAATTGTAGAGTAAGGCACGATTTGTGACAATTTTGCTTCAGTGATGGCAGGGAACTGACTTATCTTATGAGATTGATGATCAGCAAGGAGGTCTGGCCTTCCAAAACGAAACTTGAGTTCAGCGATAGCATTGGGCAAATCGCTTGCATGAATCAGCATAGAGGCAACGACTTCTCTGGCAGGTCCCACAAGACATTTATTTAAGCGAATTGAATTTTGCCGGTTACTATAATTGAATTCTGTGGTGGTGTCTTGAAAAGTGGCATAAAAGAGAGGCCACTCTTCAATGTTACCAGAAAATGTTGGTAGGTCACACAATCTGAAATCATTCCCGTGCAAAATAGGAGCAACATTTCTACTCCCTGTCGCTGGCTCTCCGGTTACTACGGCTCTTGAGTTCTCTTCGGGTTCCTTATTTTGGGCCAGCTGTTCCACCTGAACGGATGATGAATCTTTTGGAATAGCATTTACCTCGTTGCGCAGGTTCTGGATTTGGCTTTGGCTTTCAGTTGTACTTTGTTGCAACATTTCCACCGATAATCGTAGTGCGTTAACGCTATTCACCAAAGCAGCAAAATATTCCATGTTTTGGTTTCGATTTTCTTCTTGTCCGGATACATTTTTATTGGCGTCCTCCATTGTTAAATCTTTTAAATCAATACGCTAATAGCTTCAAAGAATGTTCCAGAAATTTTAAGAACTATATTTTTCCTTTTAATTTTCAGATTTAAATCAATGTGAACAAGCCACAAATGTTAATAAAACATGTAAATCGTCGAAGTTGTGGCAGTAAAAGAAAAAATTATATTTTATTAAATATTTTATTAGTATTCAAAAATTAATATTTTAAGAAATTGAAGAAAGTTTATTAACAGTTTTTTATTGTGACTTGCTCACATCAGGTTACTACGACGAATGAAATCTTGTTGCGTCCTTTTTGCGTAATTCAAACTTCAAAGGTTGCTAAGATTTAAATGTATTTTTTTGTAAAGAGGTGTAGTGTAAGGTGTTATAATTAACAGTAGGTATTTTATTATTTTTAATCAAATCATAACTTGAAACTTCAATTCACTTCACTTTTAGTTGCGTAACATCTGCAACAAAAACAATCAAAAAATAAACAGGTTCATATTTTATAGGAGGTTTAAAGGGACCACCTAATTCCTCTGTGCCCCAACACGAATGCCTTTAGAAAATTATATTGACGTTTGACAGCGAATATTTCGCAAAAATAAAATTGCACAAAGCACCGCTTAACCCCCTGCTTTCGATATAAAAACTTAAAATTATTGTTACATAACATTTAAATTGTAAGCACAGACACTTTTTTGGACTGCTTTTTATAAACTTATCTTAAAAAAGAATACATTTTAATTTATTCAATCGCCAAGCGCTTGTACACATAAAAGACAATAACCAACTGAGGATATAGATGGGCGCTTTTATTATTTCCTTTTAAAGGCTCGCGCAAACCAAAGCGGTGGCGGTGGCGGTGGCGACCTAGCAGGTCGCGCGATAAAGAGGCGGGCAAAAATCTGCTCAAACCAACGCGATATTTTCAGTCGCGGCCAAGCCGTGAAAAACAACAGTGTTAGTTGAATTGAAATAATAATATTGATTTAATAATATTTAATAATTAATATCTAATTATTCCCCCAAAAATTGATGAAGCCCTACTACTTTTAGACGAGACAAAAAAGTAAAAAAAAATTTCATAAGTGTATCTTGCATATTTCTCATTATATATTTCAAAAACTTTGTTAGTTTTTAAATATTCAAAATGGCTTGCAATAGTTTCAACCAATAAATAAAAAGATATCATGAATGGCAGCTGCGATACGGCGGGCAAATGGTGCATGCAGCGTTCTACATAGATCGCGTGGCTGAACGCAGCAGTGGATCGTATTCACAACCCACATATCGCTTAGGTGTGTGCCATTTGTATGGTTTACATGTGCATCATCTGTTTGGTGATCGCCACCGCCACCGCAGCCGCTTTGGTTTGCGCGAGCCTTAACTTTTTGGCTGAGTCACTTACTTATTGTTTTAAACAGAAAGTCATCTGTGCCCCGGCGGTCCTTTGTGCCCCATCCTCCCCTACTTCTAAGGAAGATGGTTTGTTTCTTCTAAAAAAAGATGAAAGATGGCGTGGTAAGATGTTGCAAGAGCGGCAACCATGGCAGGGTGGGTAAAGACAAACTCCTCGTGCGTTTAATATAGCACTTTCCATTGGACGAAAAGAAGCGTTCAGAAGCATTCGGAAGTCTTCTGAAACCGTTCCATTGGTAAGCAAATGACACTTCTGACGATTCTGAGAAGAGAATGTCGCTTCTGGATTTGAAGTCAGAATCCACTCAAGAAGCACAAATACAAATATTACTCATTATGTCACCCATAGAATATTCACTGGGGAAATGTCTATTCGCATGCAGCAATGCCGAAAGTTTTGGTAATGCCGACGAATGTGATTTGTTGATGAATCCAATTCTGATAATGAAGACGTCGAAGGTCAGCAACGGAGTTTAGTGAGTAGTATTTAATACGAGGAACCAGTCAAAATACCTTTATACCGCGAATCGGGCTACGCACACCACTTTGACATTGGCAAAACTTGTGAAACTGATGCCTGCGAATACTTCATTGTGTTAAAATTGAACAGAAGCAGTTTTGCTTGTTCGATTGGTTTTCAGAATGAGTGGTTCCCCGAGTGAAAGCAATGGAAAGTGCTATAAGTTACAATACACCTCGACGCAAAGTCTGACATGAGTTTTGTCTGCGCGGTTCTGACCAAGTTCCTACTCTAAGTCGTTGCAACGACCACACCGGCAAGCAAGGAACTCGCAAAAACGTATAGGTAGGTACATTTTACGTCGCTTATATTCGTAGTTCGCTTTAAGCTCTCAGCACCGACGTGATACTACTTCGACATTTTTCGACTTTGAAACCCATGGACGATTGCCTTACCCTCTCGTAGAATACTGTCGAACATTACCTTTGCCGTTGCACCCCTCAATAGATTTAACAGAGCGTTTTTTGGGTTATTTCTGAAAAGTGGATTTTCTCTCCCTGTTTTGCTGGTAGATTACACAGCCAGCACTCATGTCAGCTGTGTTTCTGCCCTGCACCTATTTTCAAGATTCGTGGCCTTTATGGTCGGACATTCCACTTGAAGAACAGAAATTCGTTCTTTATTTTTTTTTGCTCGGGTCGAAGTAGTATATTATGTCACTGTAGGGTGGCTAGCATGCTGATTTATGACTAATGCTGCCGCCGTTGTTGGTTCACTTACATACTTGACACTCATCCAACTGAAACTGTTCGACACTTGCTCTTATAAGCTCGGAAAAGCGTATCCGGGTTGGCATGACAATGGTCCTGGGTGAATACTACCTAGGAGATAAAATAAGTCCAATTGATGTTTTACAACACTGGAAATCGCCCGCCACCTAAAATTGGGTGTGTACTCCAGAAACCAGAATTTATCTCAATGGAGGTCATTTTGAACACCGGGCAGTGGAGAATCCCGCTTAGTTTTTTTTAAAAGTCAACGTGGCTTTCCTAACAATGCTGAAGATGGTGTGGAAACAATAATAAAACTCTGAAAGCTCAGTTTAAATATATATTTAACATATTTTATTCATATTAAATATATTCGACAACATAAAAGATTCTATAAATGTTTCCTTAGCGAATAAATAAGTTTTCTACAAAAATGCATGGATTTGTACCGCAAAAATCTTTCCGCCCATTTTTTTGTTTTTGTTTTTTAAACATTTCTAACCTACATACTAGATAATAATATGTTTTTTGTTTTTGTGTTTTTGTGTTTAAAACACTTCTATTTGCAGCGAAAAATGTGTGATTTCAATTTTATCCTAGATGATTGGCTTTTTCAAAATACTCTCTTCCTGATCCTTTCCAAAAATATCCGAAAGCTTTTTTGGCGTTGATGCATTCATTTGCCGGGCGTTCATTGTGGAGCTCTAAAATGTATGAATATAACGAAAAACAAAAGTAAATTTTATCCAAATTTCGTGTTTCTTTTTACCAAAACTAACCAAATTTTTTTGTTTACCAAAATTAAAATTGTAAGTTTCATAGTTAAAAGATGAGTCCCAAAACCACACCAAAAAAAAAATTAGAAATAAAACAAATTCTACTAAAAATTAATATTAAAATATATTTCCAATGAAAACGTTATATTTTTTTAAAATACATTTTTAACCAATCAAGACAAAACATTAAAATTATGTACAAAAATGTGATGTGCGTTTCTTTTTTTTTAACTTGTTTGGAATAAAAATTAAAAATAAAACCAAATTTAAAACTAGGCTACATGTGAGAGAGTGTAACTTTAATCTTAAAAATTAATAAATTAAATTTTTTTTTGGAATAACATAAATCACAACTTTTTGTGTAAAATTTCTTTTAAAAAAAAACTGTTTACAGATTTACCGATTAACAGCTGTGAGATATTTCTGAAATATAGAAACAAAAACACATTGTTTGATGTTAAAAATTTTGTTTGCGATAAAAACATTTTGCCAATTTTTGGGAAACGAAAGCAGAAAGACGAACAAAGCGCGTGTCACAACAATCGGAAAGCAGGCATTTTTTTTTTTTTTTAAATTTGGATGGCAGAATTTTAGTTTAAAAAAAAGTTATACAGAGGTGCATATAGGTCTAGGTGATGTTACCGAGTAAATAGGTGCCGAAACTCGGGAAAAAAAACTCCTGATTGTGATAGGCATTCTATCTTTAATTCAAAATATATTTCACTGAAAGGATAGATTATAAGTTTTCTACGTGCTGAAGCAGTTCATTTTAAAAGAATTGAAAACGGTTTTTGACTGTAGTCCCTGAATTTTGGTTTGCTTAATGTATTCCTTCCTGTTGCTGTAATTCCTAGTTCAAATATTACGAAGATGAACTCATATAGGTACTGATTCTTTTAAATAATTAGTTAGAGAATTATTTTCTATTAATATATAAATTTATTAACTCCTAGTCACTGCGGCGTATACGTACTTTTTTTTTAATCCCTTGGAATTTGTAATGTATCCAAGAAAAATATTTCGCATGAAGTCTTAAATAGTGCGGCAATTTGAATAAATAGAATATGAACAAATTTGGGTGGAAAATCATCGGTCAACTGTCTCCAGGCGGTCTAACAAACTGTGAGGAAGCACCAAAAAATACAGTCGAAGAAGGCGCGAGGGCAAATCTCTAACTATGCGACTTTGTAAATTTTTCTCCTCGTATATGAGGTGTGTTTGATGTCTTTGAGTTTCACAGAAAAGACTAGAAGAACACTTTTTTTTAGTGTTTCACGGAGAAAAATCGTGAACTATAAATTCTACCATCTGTTCCGTGAAATTTTTTAAAATTTTCAAGTCAGTTGGAAAAGTATTTTCTGCACCTACTTATGAGGTGACATTAGAAAATTAAGTGTCAGCTGATTTTAAATTGATAGAACTGGGATTATTTAAAATAAAAAGCCCAAACTGAGATAAGATCCGTATTAGGTCCAACATATGAATAGGTGTTTTGCAAAGCTGATAAAAAAAACTTTAATTGCGAAATTAAAATCATCGTAACCATAATATAGATATTTTAAAATTCCAAATTTTACGGCTGATAGGAAGTGCTGTCAACAGCGAGATGTCTTTTTCGGCTCTAACTTGTTCTTAGAAGGCATCTTAGTAGCAAATCCCTCTTTCAAATGACCAATATGAGATTATACATGACCCTTATCATCCCGAAAGATTTTTCGGGTGATTTTCGGAAATGTACGTGCAACACAGTGATATTAAAATGGTCAAAAAGCAAACAATTAAGAGGCTTAGATGGCTGGGACATGTGAAATATCTTTTTAAAAGAGACAACCTTATAAAATTCAATTAAACCGAAAAAAGTGAATTTCATGTGGTCCTCAAGAAACCATGGAAATATGTGGTCATACTTTTGTTATAATACGGGATGTGAATGATAATGATGACGCTGAAAATATGTAGGTCAACCAAAAGAGACCTTTACGTCAGAAAACGCCGGTAAAATTCATGGAATCAAATTTTACGATTGTATTTGTCGAAGAATCTGCTCGGCCGTTAGAGATTTGAGCCAAATAAAGGATCCATATTTTGAGGACTAAAAGAAAACCTATTTTTTAGAGGTAAACAAAACTGGGAGAAGAGAAATTATTCAAAAAATTGAAAAAGAGTAGCCCAGAGGAGCATTCAAACTCTGTTTGTGGTAAAAATACATATTGGGCTTAGCAGGTTTTTGTCTTAAAAGTTACCCAATGTAAATGAAGGTTAAATGCACGAAGTAGCTATAATTATCGTTCATTTTAGCTAATTAAGCCCAATGTGAAGATATTTGAGTAGATATTCCGCTTCCTACAGCCGAATCTAATGTGACAAGATGTGCGAAACTACCTCAAGAAATTCAATGCATGTTTTGTAAATAAATTTTGAAAATTAAAGCGAATTGAAATAAAGCCAAGATACCATAATCTGGTCAACGGAGGATTTTATAAAAACGTAATACGTTGTTCTCTCATTTTTTACTAACAATTTTGAAAAACATGCTCGATTCCAAAGTGAATCTGTTATTCCTTGCACGATTCTTGAGCGAAGATTCGACAATCCTGCAAAGAGTACCAAAGATATTGGTAGAAATTTTTAAGGTAAATAAAACATCCCTACCGTCGAAAACCCCGTGCTACTTAAATCCAAAAATTTTAAAATATCTTGGATATGTGGTCAATAAAGTGAGGCAACATGTTACCGATATATTGCATCGCATTTCAGGAGTTCAAATATTGATTAAAGAAGTCTTCTAGCAAAAAAAAAAAAAATAAATAACACCAAAGCCAAGTTAAATTGCATAATCAAACAACGTTCCTCTTCCCATATAACTCCTATGAGACTTAAATGGTTAAAAACCAAGTCAATTCGGGGGAGATCTGAGAGCACCACTAGTGTGATCCCAGGCGAGATCAAAGTTTGTCGAAATGGAGAACAAGATCTAGCATTTCGCTAGAAGTTCACGGTGGCGTATACTTAATTTTTTTTTTTTTTGAATTTCTCTCTGAAATGCGATTTTGTTCCCCAATTCTAGTTTTTCAAAACTCTGTGAAGAAAATGAAACTAGTTTGGCAATTTTTATAATCGAAGTTGTGTTTGAAAGCAACAGTTTTTTAAGACACTGTTTAGTCCAATTTCTTTAAGATTACCAATTTTAAATGGTTGAGATGAAATGTGATGTGAAATCACCCTTGAAACATTGAATGTGATATGATAGTTTAAAAAATATTCCAAGATTGACTGCAGAATATTTATTCCACTAGAAAAAACTTAGTAAAATGGTTTAAAATGATCCCCTCTGTATTTTTCAAAGATCGAGATGGCGTGTATTAACGAATGAAAATGATTGTTATTGGACAATTATTTTGAAAAATCTCGTTCCCATTTGAATTAAAGTTGTTTATTATTCAAATACTCAATTTTACATTTGATTTTTTTATCACAATTTTAGTTGGCAGGAACAATTTCTTTTATTTACTTTTTGTTTGGATTAAACTTAACAAATAACGCCAACGGTTGCCAAAGTCCTGAAATAACATTAAAAATATTTTTTTTTGTATAGTTTTAAACTATAAAGTGGGTGTCTGTTATGACTTGATTTTTGTATGAATGATCACACCGGTGTTCGTCAAGATGTTTTTTTTTTGAGAAGAAACAAAAAGTATGCACCACACTCTACGAAAACTCTTGGATTCTATTTGAATTCTTAAAGGGATCACACAGTTGTAATAACTTATTCAAAACCACTCGTATTTCCATTTTAGCACACTTTTTAAGCCCGCATTCTTACAAAATATAATGTTCAATAAAAAAAAAACCAAAATAAAGGGTTTTGAAAAACACATGCAACACTAAATCTAAAAAAAAAAACAAACATTGAAAACTTAACAACAACAAATACTACACTAAATAAAAATGCATTTAATAATTTTTAGACTTTTTTTCTAAAACTTAAATTTAAAAATTAATGTAAGCAAGGAAAAAATATTGTGTCTTAGTAGGTATTACATTAATTGAGGAATTGAGAGCAGTAGTGGGGTAACCCTTATGTGTTTCCTATAAGGTTACGCCACTTCTGCTCTCAATGCCTCAATTATTGCTTGGTGTTTTTGAAAACAAAAAAACAAAACTTATTTTTATGACAAAATTTTTTGTACATGTTTTTTGGGGTGTTTTACCTGGTTAGACCAGTCCCCAGTTGGTGTTGTTGCTCGATAAAACTTTGAGCTAGTCTTGTTGAAAATCGGCAAAAGTTCATTTGCCTCGTCAGACAGAGCCTAGAACAGAATTAAGAGTACATATTTGAAAAATAGAAATTTTATTTGGTTAAGGGAGTAGAAACTTACTTTGAGGTAGATAATGGCATCTGTTCCATAACCTTCACATGAAAGTAGCACAATATCACCGTGTAAATATCTCGCATAGAGCCTTGAAATGGGTAAACCATATCCATAACCCGCAAGAGGAACTGTGTGCATATCTGAGGTTGATGGCTGGGGCGCTGTACTGTACATGTATTTGAAAAGCTGGTCTGTTTGTGAACGGGGAATGCCACCACCTTGGTCGGAAACCTAAAAAACAAAATGTTTTGATTACTTATGTTGGGATTTTCAAAATATAAGAATCCTGCAGGCAAAGTATTCAAATAAGGAAGCAAATACGCCTTAATTTGCGAAGACTATTTTCAAAACTACTTATGACGACAATAATTTCTCAGTCTCTTCCAGCGTGGACAGCGGAACTGAGGAAGCGTCTAAGAATAATAAATTAAAACATTTTGAAAACAAATAATATGGACGACTCAAATAGCGCTCTAGAATAAACACCTTGCTGATAGTTAGCACAACCAAATTACAGAGGTTGCAAACGACAAGAAAGAATTCCATAATGGCTCTTTTCGGGGTTAATGAAATGTCCATCAGGGAAGCCCGGTATCACTTAGAGGCTGTTTCTTCTCTCCTTAAGCTTATGCAGGCGGTTAATCACGCTAGGTTGTAGTTTCCCAGGGACATTGTTGCCTGATTTAGCTCGGGGAGTATTTCCAGGTTGGATTTTTGGGTCCCCTTGTTCGTTATGATTCTGTTTTTTACCACATTTTCTCCAAAACTGCAGTAGGGTTTTAGCCTAAGGAGTGTTTTTGCTCCAATTTTTGCAAGACAGTCAGCCTTCGAGACTGTGTTAAGCCTGTCCATAGAGTAGAGTTTCTCTAGGCACTTTCATGCCAGTTTGGAACTTATACTATATTAGGTGTGCAGAGCTTTGAGTGCTTGCCGAGTGCGGACTGTTTGATATGATTACAATATTTTTAATGCGATAGCTCTTGTTCAGGTTTATCTCCCCAATTTTTCCTATCGTGATAGCTTCCACTTAAAAGCCACTTTAGACCTGTATCATCGACATAGAGACTTTGGTTCTAGGCCAAAAAACTCCTGCACCAAATCGATGGTATTATTCTAGACTGCGCGTCTCTTTGCTTTAGATTTGTTTATTTCCTTTTGCCAGTGATCTGTACGTCTGAAATGAGCTGATGATACTTTGCACTTAAATACAGGGATGTGAGTTTGGAAGCAAGTTGTAACGAAGTTACACGTTTCCTTCACCATCACCAACTGCCACCGACCGTAGTCCCAAACCGCCACCGACCGCCACCGACCGTAGTCCCAATCAATACGACGATTTTGTACATATCAGAGACCAGCCAGTGACGCAACTCAACCATTGTCCTCTATGGGAGCAAAACCGACCACCCCTCCGCCCCGTACCGCTGATTTGGACTACCAACCAACTCCGAACACACATATGATAATAACCAGCAGAAACATCCAACAAACAGAAGGAATTATTTTAGTACTGATATTTTTTATCTTTAATGTTATAATTCACACTTCCGTATTATTGTAATATTCCATAAGTATAAGCAGAATTTGTATGGAAAATCAGACTCGAGCTCCCAGCCATTGGTATACGATTCTATTTAATAGAATACCGGGAATACGAGATCTCGAAGGTACGCTGCGGGGAATACCAGCAGAAACCTTATTACATTTTGAAGTAAAGGCATTAGGCCATAAGTTTCTTGTCGTGGGGTAGCTGCCATTGTAAGCTTCACCACAGACCTAATCAGTTTCTTGTCGTGGAGCGCTTCCTTTCAGGAATCTCTGCAGACCTAATCAGTTTCTTGTCGTGGAGCTCTTCTTTTCAAAGAATCTCTACAGACCTAATCAGTTTCTTGTCGTGGAGCACTTCCTTTCAGGAATCTCTGCAAACCTAATCAGTTTCTTGTCGTGGAGCTCTTCTTTTCGAAGAATCTCTACAGACCTAATCAGTTTATTGTCGTGGAGCAGTTCCTTTCAGGAACCTCTACAGACCTAATCAGTTTATTGTCGTGGAGCGCTTCCTTTCAGAAACCTCTACAGACCTAATTCGTTTCTTGTCGTGGAGCTCTTCTTTTCAAGAATCTCTACAGACCTAAAACCAATTGTTGTCATAGAGGCAACTCTATAGACCAAATATAGTTGGAATCGTTTCTTGTCGTAGGGCCAAACTATTTAAGCTATTTTTATTTAATACTATATTATACGTCGAATTATTAATTTAGTTTTATTGTTAAGTCCGTATATGAAGTAACTTGTTAGGAATATTTTGATAAATAAAAACATTGTTATTTCGGAGTTCAACACTCTTCAACCCTGAGTTTTCGCTTTCTTTGGGGAACAACCCTGGACTTCGACGAGCCTACCTCAGCCTAAATATAAAAAAGCATCACAAATTGTGCAAAGCTAAGAGCGATATCACATGCAGAATAATTAAGTGGCCAAAAATTTTCAGAGAGAAGCTCTTTAATACAAAAAAAAAGAAATAGAGTCAAGATAGAGCCCTGAGGCACACCAGAATTTATTTTGTAACCCATCTTAAACGACTAGTATGTATTGAAAAAAAGTTATTTCTGAAAAAGTGCTTAAGATAACGTTTTCGGTACATCTATTCGAGAAAACAGCAACCAAAAGCGCTATTAAGATGAAAACTGTAGTTCTGTCACAATTCAGTCTATAAATTCTTACCTTAACACAAATATCTTCCTTCCCTCGAACAATCACAACTTGAATAGGTGGCAATTGCTTATCATGATCATGATATTCGAGTACAGCTCTCATTGCATTCTTAAATAATTCGAAAAGCATGTGATACAAATGTGAGGGCACATAAACTGTCCTCACAGGTTGACCCTTTTCCAATTCGTTGTATTGGCGTATCACAAGTTCTGGACTGGCCAGATAGTATTGATCACAGAGGAAACGAGCATTTTCGTAGGCATCTTGAACCACTCCACTTATTTCACAAGCTGGATCCAAGCAACCGATATGTCTGCCTTGCTCATTTGTAGGTTCACCAAAGAGTATTGCTGTTGAAGAAAGCGAAAATGATTTAAAGAATGCTTTTTTTGCCAAAAAAAAAAATAATTCCTTACTGTGTTGATTGATAAGCATTCTTATACTAATACGCGACATGTAGAGACGATCAAGGAAATACTGTATGGAGGTTTCGATTGCAGGTTCAACAACACCGCCTTGGGTTTCTTTGAGTTCGATAACTCCCTGGGCCATTGTTTGCACCACATCTGAATGGCGGTTTCGTATTTGAACTAGAGTACTGCAGAATCTAGAAGAGACAAAAATTGAGATCGTTTCCGAGTTCATATAGAATCACTTACTTTTCGAGATTTTTGTGCGTGGGTTCGGATAGTTCGAATTCCAGAACTTCTTCAAAACTACGCGCATACCAATTACTCACCTCCCCAACTGAACGTGTTCCAAGGAGGTTTTCTGGTAGCAGGGCAATTTCTTTCATAATATTCGCCAATCGAACAGGCAGTTCCTTTCGTAGAAAAACGAAGGATTTTCGTTCGCAAGCATTTTGACCTAAAAATAGAAAAAGAAATTGATTATATCGAAATCAATTGAAACAGATTCAAATTGATAAAGCTAAGTAGGGGTGTCAATAACATAGTAAAACTGATTACATTTATTAGCGCAAAACAATAGCTTCCTAACGCCGCGCCGCGCCGCTCCATGATAATCAAATACCCTAATCATGGGAGTTCAAGTGGAAAGGTTTTGCGTCATTAACGCTGTTTATCGTGGCAATGCTCTCGATGGTGATGTATTGATTACATTGTTTTATTAAAAAAAAAAAACGACGCTAAATTCAAAATTGAAATTGGAAATTTCCGCCCACCCCTCACAGTTATTTGGTATTTAATTATAATGTTGATGGACAGGACATTTATAGGGTTTATCAGATTGTTTGGTCGATTTTTGTCTGTTGGAAACTTCGATTTCATGTTTGGAAAGCATTATGAACGAAAGTTGATGTATGATAATTTAAAATTTTCAAGGTCTCTTTGTGGAAGCACGTTTACTATGTGGCACGTGTTTGCATGAGTTTATCTTTAAAAAAAAATTGCAAACAAAAATCGTATTATTATTATTTAAAAAGTGACAGGCATGTGTGGAGTCAAATGATCAAATAACATCGTGTTTTAGGAAATTTAATTTAAACAGATTGACAATGTCTGTTGAAAAAAGGAAGTTAACTTCAACCAACTGTTTAGTCTTCAAAGAAAAATTTAATTCATTCGGCACGACGTGACGCGACGACGGGCGTAGTAAAACAACAAATCATTAGTTAAATACACACCAAACATAGTGTTATGAAGTAAGAGCACACTTCCAAAGTCTGGAAATGACACATTTGAAAACTGCGAGAATTTTGGCGTGTCTAATTGAATAAAATGTCGTCACAGCTGGGAATTTGAATTTTAAAAATCCGCATCAGCTTTACAAATGACATAATTGTTTACTTTCCAAACCAACATTTTTTTTACGAATTTCAACCAAGTCCTGTTCGTGTTCGATAACACAGAAATGGATTAGTTTTAGGCAGCAGAGCTCGAGAGGGAATAAAACATTTCCTCTGCGTGGCTGCCAAAATTAGCCCAAGAAATTTCTTTGGCCAGAAATATGAGTTTTGTCAAAAGTAATATTTAACTTTTTAACCAACCCCAAGAATATTGCAATACATTTCGGTTCACTTAATGCCTTTGCACAATGGTGTATCTGTATCTGCAGCTGAAGTTGAGTTTACATGAACCCTGCTATAGGAATAACGTACTTACAACTTTGACAGTACTACGAACTACAGCTGCAGCTACACCATTGACCATTGTGCCAAGACAGTCATCCTTTTAAAATGGCTACGTTTTTTGAAGATGCAAGAAAACTCATATTTGTTAGAGATGTCATCAAACAATGGCCGATAAATTCGTCGAATGAACTACGTCTTCGAAGCAGACCTTTATGCAGTTCCTTTTTTCCTAAGGGGTTTCCTCTACTGACGCGAGAAAAACATCATAATTTTCTTCCATTTCTTTGGAATCTTCAAGAAGTCGACCATCTTCATCATTAAAGGTCATCTTTTTAATTATAAAAGTCAGGAAAATCACTACAAGAAACTTCGAAAATTAACTGTTTTTTTTTTTGACGTTTTTAAGTTGTGTACAAATTTTGTTGTTCAACGCGTTGGTTTACTTTTCACAATTTTTCTCCCTCTAAGAGAATTTCATCGCCACTCTTCAAACGAACGTTACTAATAGCTTTTTTCGTTGAGCAGCACTGGGGTGGCGACGGCGAGTCTTTTGTAAATCCTCAACCTTGAATCAGATGTTAAGTTGACATTCGCTGTCCAATATTTCTTGCTCTCTCTCTGTTCTCATCTGTCAGTTTTGCTTTCAATGATCAACTCTCAATGATGATCATCATTGACATTTGTTCTTCTTAGAACGAAATTGTCTTCAATGATGACCATTTCATTGACTGCTACAACCGGCTTAATCGGTGAAAATATGTTACAATTCAATGATAGCTTTAAGGTTAAGACCGCACAAAGTAGAACAGCATTTTAGGAGAAGTGCACTGCAATGAAACTGCACGTATTCTGTGCATTACATTTAATAAGCTTAACCACACTATTCAACAGCAGAAGTGCACTTCAGGACTGCACTGAAGCACCACGTCAAAGTTCGACGGATTATTATTCAGAAATTAATATCGAACAAATCGTGAATGGTTGTTTAAGATCACGGATATTTGTATGGAAGGCTAATTTAAGTTCTTTATAAAACGAAATTCCGGCCAACCAGTGATGATTATAGTCTAAAAGGTTTTCCTGTTGAGTCCTTAACTCATATTTTAGTTTTAACAAAGTAGTTAGTTGTAACTTTTAGACCAACCAAATCCTCAGACATGGAAGTGTTTTCAGCATATGGGATTTTAATCAACAAAAGAAAGATAAAGCAAAATGTGTTTCATATTCTACTTGAATCATTATAAAATTGTAAGGCTTTTTGTTTAAAGTTCCTTATTTCGAAAATGACAAACAAACCCGAATGACATTTTGTAACCATTTTGAGTTTTTGTTTTAGTGTCAACGGCCTATTAGAACACAATTTGTAATAAATGTTTCACTAGGTTTGTTCCATGCATGTATGTACTTTGTTCTAGTTCGTTCGATATGTCAGTTCATTCCTCTTTAATGTTCCATCGAACAACCTAGATCAAGATCGTCAGTGTTATTGCTTATTATTTTATGAACAAACGAAATCTTTAAAGTTTAGCGCCAACGTTACCAATTAAAGTTCTCAAATATCAATTCCACATCGAAAACCCCAGTACCTGCATTGAATAAGCCTATTGCTCCAACTTATAGTTGATTAATAAAACTTTGTTCCAGTAAAATGAAATGCAAGACGTTTTATGAAACACGATTAAAAAATTATATAATTAGATCCGATTGTCCGCATTCTGGTATTTGGCAAGTGACAGATCTAAAAACAAAACTAACAAAAACTGAACTGATTGCTTGGACTTTTGTCCAATGACATGACACGGATAGAATTACTATCTAACAAAAGTTGGTGTACTTTTCTACCCAACTAAGCAAATTTGTATCACACTTTTTATTCCTTCCATTCATTATATTAAGCTTCCAAAAACAATAGCAACACAAAATGCTGGCGGTGCGAAATAATGTCACAATCAACTGTCAACCCTAGTTAGTGTAGTACCTAATCAAAATGTAATAAAATGTAATACTTTTGTAATAGGTTATACATAGGTTATACATAGGTAAGTAACAAAAAATTATTTTCTCATAAAAATGAAAAAGTCTTAGAACTAACAACCAGTGTTTACAAATGTCAATTTCTTCATTCAAATATACTTAAGACACAGAAAATGTTCATATAAGACAAATAACGAACAGGGATTTGGTGGGTGTCACATAATTGTCATGTAATGAACCCTACCTCAAAAAATGTCATGCGGGCTTTACGGAATCAATATTTAAATTTTGCATTTTATATTTTCATTGTTCATGAAAAGAAGTTTGAAGGTAAAAAGTTTAGAGGATAATTTATTTTTAAATATTTTATCATAATTGTATTTGTTTAAAGTATAACAGAATTGTTCGCATCTAAATGTCAGACTCCTCATCAATGGTGACCTCCAGTGCTGACTTTCTCATGAATTTTCCTAATAACACCTTTTTTCAGATCGTGATTCATTTGTGTGCATTGTTAAAAACAATCTACACCCATTTCTGTAAATTAAAATAATCGGTGATAATGAATGAGTGAATATAATTTTGAAATTGAGCTACAAGCCAAACGTCAGGGAGAATAAGAAATACTCGTTAGTAGATGAGTACTTCCTCTTTTCGTAATCAATCCTAAACTCTAAACAAGCTGTCATGAATGATTGAAGTGTGAAGGTTTTGGTCTGCTGGATCGCTATTTGTTTGTGTGAGACTTGAGACATTCTACTGTTCACATTGCCAATAATTAGCATGTAAGCCTATTCATTAATCTAAATCTGAATAAAACAAAAATCAAGTGGCATTGAATTGACTTTGAGGAAGTCTAAAACATCTATCGTTGTTCTAAGTTTTAGTTTTGTAACCGAACAAATTTACATTTACGATTGCGATTACAAAAATATAAAGCCACATTGTCATATTCTCATTCTGATACCCCACTTGTCTTGTCTTCTTATTTTACACTCCATTCCATAACGATTTGTAAATAAAAATAAATTACTTTATAGCAGATGTTCATCATAATATAGTAGTTCCACATACACACACGTTCACCGTGAAATGTTGAAACAATTTAAACAAATAAACAATAACAAAACAAACTGTACTGCAAACCACAGTGTAAACACGTATGACAGATAGCGTCGCTGTCGTCCAAAGTCAAAGTGTGATTCGTTCATTAAGTGCGCCCGGCATGATCACCGCCGTTTGATGATCACTTTCCACATGATTCAAATCAAAAGGAAACTGAAATGAACACTAGCTTAGGGTTCGATTAAAATGGACGATGAATTAACTAACGGGATGATATAAACAAACTTTTTAAATTAATTCAGTCAATTGACAGTTAAAATAATTGTAGGTTTCGTAATTTATTTAAATTATAACAGTTATTAATCTTCTTCAATATGACAGTATCATATTTGTTTGTTTGACAGTTGTATTGTGATTAGTTGTTTTAGTACATTATATGGTCACTGGGGTAAGACTCCATAGAAGGGTTATATCTTATCTCCGATCGGATAGAAACTCAAAAAAATAAACTTACATAGAAACTAAAATAATTATAATTAGAATAATTGTTGTTAACTTTGTTAAATAAAATGTTTTTGTTTACTCACAACGGCAATTTATTAATTTATGAGTCAAAAGTAGATCGGTAGGCAGGTACTTGACATAAAAGCTTAAGCAACTTTTTCATTCGTTATAGCTTGATGAGATAATTTATTGTTTCGATTTAATTTTTGTTAAGTTTTGTTTAAGTGTCTTCAAAAAGATAATTGATAAAATATTTTCGCTAACTGATCACAACAACATTTAACTTCACGATGCGCTGCGATGAGGATGACCAGTGGAAATTTTTGTTTGCCGGTCTTGTGAGTGTATTTAATTGAAGATTTGGTTTTGTTTTGTTTTTGTGGCTAAATTGATCTTTGGAACTTCTAGCTTATTTTAGAATTTTATAAATTAAAACACCCAAACCAAATTGTCATATTTCCTGTTTTTATCTCTTTTCTTGATTCTTAGAAATGATTGGGAATATTTGAAGAAAAAAAAACAGTATTTTTATTTTTGCTTGATGACATTGAGAATTTTTTTTTAAACAGAAATATATGTTTTGAATATTTATGTATTTTTTTTTAAGCACTGTTTTTGATTTGCCTTGGCATGAAATCAAGTTTTGACGTAAAAGATACATACACATAGTTAAAAACATAAAACATAATCGGACCAGACAAAACAAAACTATAGTTGAGGCTATTGACTTTTAGGTATAGAGGCTACTTTAAGCGTGTGGGGAATGTTTTTTTTTACGATTTTAAAAGGGTGTGTTCCGAGTTAATGTTGAAAATGAAAAACAAACGGGAAGTTTTGGATTTACATAATATGCTGTAGATTATAAGTTCCGAGTTTGGATTTTTGGTTTTAAGTAGATATTTGGTATACCTACTTATCCTAACTTCAACGAACAATTTTATCAGGGACGTTAAATACCACGAACGAGATATCATAAAACTTTTGGTTGAAGAATCAAGTTTTACTATTCTTCAAAAGTTGAATTTGGCAAATCATTCATTGTAAATTGAAAATTGACAGATTTCACTTTTATTTACAAGATGGCGACAATCGCCATCAACATTTCGGATGCCCTGTGTGAGCTCTACAAAAATCTGTTTTGTTATCTTCTAGATCTTAATATATTATGCGCTTTTATTTTAGATGCCTTCGACAACGACAACTTTTGTACAGCGTGTGGAACAAATCCAATGTTTATTAAAGAGTTCACAGAATCCAGAGGACAGGTTACAGGACAGTAATTTATTTTTGCCTCTTCTGCTGTTTTTAGGGGTAAGAACATGGTTTATAAATGTTTTTTATTTGCTCCCCGAATAAAATCTAATGATTGCGACGTCAAACGCAAAGTCAGCATACCTTAGGTATACATACTTCGATAAATCATGACTAGATGATGTTTTGTTTTGACAGACTCTCCCGTCTATTGAAGGTAAGGTGTTAGGTTGACAGATAGAAAGGGAACGTTATGTTCGGATCTATTACTCTTGATGCCTTTGATTCCGCTCATTACAATTGGCACTTATAACATTTACATGGAGATCTTTTATGAGTATTTGCAAAATTGAACGAAACTTAACGAAAGAACACTACCTACCATTGTTGCTGCCTTATAGAGTATTGTTATGCAGGCGAATTCAATGTTGTAAAGCGAGTTTCTTTCTGTTTTATATAAATGTCAAAAATTATACCAACAAATAAAATATCTTTGTTTATTCGCATGCGGGTTGTAGATTAAAATTTTATGACAGATTCTTCATAAATTTGTTGACAATGAGTCAAATAAAAACAACGATAATGGGATAATGGGAGATACATTTTCAGATTGTTTTTGAATGCAGCCAGCTATACAAAGATCACTGATCTTTGGACCCGTCAGTTCCTCAATGCATCTTACTTCCATTTATTCAAGAAATTCAAAAAAATATCAAAGCAGCTAAGCAAACTTACTGGCTGCGCACAATGGTGTAGCTGCAGCAGTAGCACGTAGCAGTGTCAAAGTTAAATGTACGTAAATTGTATTCCACGGCTAAAATTTGAAGTAGCAGCTGCAGCATAGAAAGTAGCTGAAGTACAATTCGACTCAACTCCAACTTCACGATTGTGCTGCGATGCAAAACAACAAGCCAAAATGGCAGACACATTGTATTCGTGTATGCTGCTTTGGGCGCTACTTTTTTTACATTAACTTTGACATTGCTACGTGCTACTGCTGCAGCTACACCGTTGTGCGCATCCAGTTAAGAATTTAAACAAGAAAATATTGGTTTTTCTGAACACACATTTATTCACAGCAACCCGTCACAGTCAGCTGTTTGATTTTTCGGGACTGTCAATTGGCACGCAGTAATAGTCAAAAGGTTTGTGTCTCGGAATGATAGGAATTCGTTTTCAAGTCGTTTTATAAAACAAAACGAGTCGTTTACGAACACAATTAGTTTACCTATAAGGAATGTAATTGAAAACTAGTTCTTTTTGGTGTTCTTTTTGACGAAAACAAGTAAATTTTCGTTTATGGTTGAGTGTGTATAGTCACTGAGGGAAGCTGTATCAAAATCAAAATATATTATAAAATTTCTTATTTTCTTAGTCGATTTAGGCTCTGGCATTCCAAAGAACCAACATAGACCTGGTGATTCCTCATTTTCTGTCCAATAACAATAAACTAATTTAATTTCAATTAAATACAATTTGAATAATTGTGTAGTAAGAAAAGTAATAGATTTTTTGGATAACTCAATGCCCATTGGGATGTGGGATGGAAAAAGTAAACAAAACAAACCAATTTCCATCACATGTCCGCCCCACGTCCAAAAACAAACTTTTCCCCTGTGTTTTCGTTTGTCTTGTATATCTACAAGACTGATAGGGTAGGTAGGCACAAGTGAAAAGCTGTAGTGAGTCACTCCCTCGAAACAAAACATAAAAAAAAATAATAATATAAAACCACATGTAAATCCACGGCAAAAGCGGGAAGCGAACGAAACGAAAAAGACCTTGCCGTTCATTTTTGAATTGTGTACAATAAATTTGTGTAATTAATGAGTTGAAGGCACTTATAGACTTTCCAGTACAATGTTGCATTCTACTGCTCTTTAATTGTACAAACTGACTGTACTAAAAATGAGGACAGAAAACACAATTAAATAATTTGTTTTGCAAAGCGATAAAAGAACGGTGCGGATCAGACAGGGTAAACAATCCACTTGTACTTTGAAGCTTACCAAATGAAAACAATATAAATGTATGTATGTAGGTACCTATAGCTTTGCAACTTGCAAGTAAATAACCTTAAAATAAACAAGGACCTTTGACATAAATCGAATTAAACCCACCTTACCGTCTTTATTGGTTTTTCATTCCCTATACAAGTTTGCCCATTATTTTCTTCTTGTTTTGTGTTTTTTGTTGTGAACTCAAAGAAATTGTGTTATCATAAAAAACACACAATAATTGAACTAAAAAAAGAAAACGTTCATAAATGGAGGCTTGTCACTTTGTCAGTTCGCCTTCATTGTGGCTATCAGTTAAAAACACAGTCAGGCGGATTGTGGCCTGGTTGCCGAGAGATAAGGAAGACATATTATTTTATTCAGAACAGAACCAATGGAACAGAAAATACGATTAAATTGAAGCTAATTTGAGTTAAGTGTTGTTGAAATGAAAAGAACTGCTTCGCACTAGCATGATCAAGATTACGAAGCTTCAGAAATATTATAGTGGCAAGACATAAAATTACGTAATCCTTAAAATAAACTAAAATATGGACAAGGTCATTATTTTTTGATTGCACCGTCCGTTCACATACAGTTCATGGCCTTTTCATTTAGTTTGTTTGTGTTTTTTTTTTTTATTATTTGTATGATGATGATTCGAGGGATGAAAGTTTAAAAGCGATAAAATTCAATTTCACACCAGACTCTTAATTTTTAATTGATTAGGCACCAACAAACACAAACATTTAAAGGATGTTTATTGTCTGGTCTCTGGTGATCATTGACCAGATAAGACAGTCGTTTTTGAAAGTTCAACATTAAGACGAAAATTCAAAAATTTCTTTGATCAATGTTCAAAGATTATTTTTTTGTTTTCTTATTTCAAATTTTGTAAAAAATTATTAATTAAACAATCTCTAAATGTCACCTGATTTGTCTGAAACAACACAAAATTGAGCGAGCGGATAAAGAAAACCTTTTATATTCAAAAAAGGTCGGTATATAGAGGCTTTGGAGACTTCTCTTTCCTGATCAGGCCAATTAAATGAATACATTTATATCGACAACAGTCTGAGTTATGGCGTTTTCCATGACCATTTTACACTTTCTTTCATAGGGTTTTCACACCGAGCCGAAAACTCGGTTTTCAGCAGTGTTACCGCTGGTTAAAATTTTTATGAGTCCCAGAGGCTACAAAAATTAATCGTTTTGAAAATAATTGAGTCCTTTTGAAATGATTTCATAAACCAACAATAAATGCGCCTCTATAAGTGAATCAAAGTAATAGATGTTTGTGTTGGAACGTTTCAATTTTTTAAATCAAAGCGTCTAAGAAAGTATTTACTTTCGCGTACTTAAGCGTAGTTCACACTATGCATAAATATTTGAAAATTATTGTTTGTTCTGAAAATTGATATAAAAGACTTTGAACTTGCAAATTGACCATATTAATGTGTTTTTTTTTTATACTTAAAAAATGAGCCAAATCCTAAAAAGATGAGTCCCTGAGTCAACTGAGTCCTTTTGGCTCATATGAGCCACTGTGGTTACTCTGGTTTTCAGCTAAAAGTTTACGAAAACCTGAAAATCATTCACAACGGACTTTTCAAGTTTTCGTTTGACATTACACTTCATTTTTACAACTGACTATCAAATTTTGAAATGAAAATATTTTCGGCTGCTATGATTGATTTTTTTTTTTTTTGACGTTTATTCGCTTTTTAGGTATGTTTGGAAAGAATCACACCAATTTAGGTGTGTTTGCTTTGTATTCCAACAAGTTTTCGACAGGTTTTATATAAAACTACCTAGTTGTTTTCGAAAATTTGTGTTTAGCAAAAATGTATGGTAAAACTTGTGTTTTCGTTCAGGTTTTGGGGTTTTTTTTAACGAAACCCGTGTTTTCAGCTCGGTGTGAAAACCCTATCAGATTAATTTTTATTTGTTGAACTTTAAAATCCCAACGAGGTTTGTTCGATTCTCACATTAATGTGCCCTCAACAAGCACTAAAGTGTTCTATGTAAAACTTTTTCAGCCGTGTTTTGAACTGTGTTTAATATAAGTCCAGACACGAAGTTGGAGTAACAGATATGGAAGCTAGTGTCAGAACCAAACGAAACGTTTACTTCTCTTGTGTCAAATGAACACGTTACCAATAATAGATGGAGGTGCAAAGTAAAAAAAAAATGATCTAGTTTGCGCATTTATACATATATAGCCAACTGTAAAATTTGAGTTTTTAAATTGCAGATGGGTGCGCAATAAAGTCTGTTAACAAAACTATTCAAAGAATTTATGAAAAAGTTTTTTCCAACGACATTTATCAAAATATATGAACAACATACTCGTAATCAGATGCCAACTGTACTTACAGCTAAAGGTCTGTCTACGGCTAAGCGGGTAAGCTGATTTGAGTCAAACTACTATTTATTTGGTAGTCTCCTAGAGGCCCGAAGGGTATTTGTCATCTTCACAAAAGTCAAAAAAAAAAAGATATCTGCCATAAACTCATTAACAAGAAGTTTTATTTTCTCGAAAACGGGTTGATAAATCTTTCAGGGTTCGTATTATTTGGTTAGAGTGAATTTTTCCGATTATCTTATAACGGTTCTTTTCATAAAACCGAATTTTTGCTCAAATCACATATTTTCGTAAGCTCTTTTTCCGATTTCAATAAATATTGCGCAATATTTCAATAATTAACTAGGTACATATCCTAGTTATTTGAATTTTTTCTTTTCGAATTTCTTCCCAGATGAAAACTGAAATTTTCCCAATAATCACATTATTGCGTTCTTTTTCTAACCATAGTCAACAATTGTTAACAATAGTCAGCAAAAATGCGCTTTTTTTAATCCAAATGAGATACGATTTGTAACTATACTGCTGTCCTAAACTCACGTTAAGTGTCAAATAGTTACGATTTCTTACTATATTTCCAAATCAACTCCTAAGTTGAGATTGTTGATCTGTCAAATTGGACAATTTGTATAAAACAATTCAATTTCAAAGTCTTTATTAAAAATCAAACCAAAAAATTAAAAATTTTCGATTTGTCTTTATTTTCTTTGAGTGATCAACAATAAAGGATAGATTTTTCGCCTATTTTGAGCAATGAAGGAGAATAATTTAGCTGGGTCCTCAATACACACAAAAATTGTTTAAAGTGGTCGTTTGACAGTTTAACATATTCTAACAACGTACCTACCTATCGTTCCTAAATGGTTTGTAAAAAACCCAACTAAACCTTACAATGACACTTCAAACAAAATTTGTTTAACATTACAACAATAATTGTTAGCTATGGAAAAAGAACGCACCACATAGGAACTCAAAAAAAATTTAATATATTTTTTCGAAAAGATTTTACAAAATTCGTCGAAAGTTTTGCAATTTTTGTAAATAGGTAGGTACCTACATAGCCCAGATATTTTTGAATTGATCTTGTTCAGATCAAATTTAGATTGCATTTTGGTTTCATGAAAAGAGTGACCAAAACTGTTGCAAACATTGCAGGTTATCCTTATCCTTTTAAGGTAAAGGTAAGAATCCAAAAATAAACAAATAATTCCTAACGGCAAATATAGTTTTTTTTTTTAATGCTTCTGATGTTTATTTATGAGTCAAGCAAAAATTTTAATAACATCACACCGAAAGAAATACAAAACAACAACTTTATGCATTGCAAAAACAATAATAAATATTATTATTGAAGATAAGGTACAAAATTCTAAAATTGTGGCTCTGCGAAAAACAACAATTTCTCAACGATTGTACTGTTCTGTATAGGGTAGGTACCTATACCTACCATGTTTAAAAGCAGCCGCAACATATTTAACATTATTTTCAATAAAACGTAAACTATGAATAAAGATATTCGAACAAAATATAAATAAAGGTAAGTTAATTGTAAAAACAATAAATTTATGTCTAGCAACTGTTTTTGTTTATTTGTTTAAAATTATTAAAAATTGAATTTACCCTTTAATAAAAATCAGTTTAAAATAAAACATACCTACGTACAATTATATTGAGAAAGGAAGTAAATGTAACATGAAATAAAAAAATAATTATTCAAAAATAAAGATCAAAGCAAAGAAAAATAAAAACACTCGTTTGTATTATTTTTATCGTTAGTGATGCTGTTGATGACGGTGATCGCTGATCACATTAACATTAATTAAACAAAAAGCCGGAACGATTTGAAAAAAAACTACTTTAACTCGTTTTGTTTGAACTTGAAGGTCTGGTGGGTAGGTAGCAGGCAGTTAGGGGTAGGTACACGCCCCTTTATTTTTTTTTTTTATTTTTATATTATTTTTTGTTATCAACATGGAGAATAAATAACAAAACAACAAAAAACTGAAGAGTTTGATGTGGCAAATGCGGAATATAAATATTTGTTTGGCCTCAATATTCCAAGTAAACCACCTGAAATGTCTGACAGTGGAGTGTTTTGCAACAAAAACAAAGACAAAACTATAAATATTGAAATTTACTATGTATTAGAATAGTCCTTTGGTCTAAAAACACACTCATTTGATACGAAAATTTAATCCATTTGTGTGGAGGGAGTAAGTAGCGTGCAATATTGTGATAGAAAGGCATTAGTCCCAAATTTTTGAATTTGACACCTACGCTTTTGCAAAAATTCAAATTTTGAATATACAAACATAAAACTACAAGACACTTGCCCAACTTCTTTGCAGGGTGGTCGAATTGAAACTTAAGACACTTTTAAAACCAATTCTCCATTAAATTTTTGTTTGCCACTTCATAAGGCTCTTTGAGAAATCTGAACCTTTACCAGATAATGAAAGGACAGAGTTATCGTAAAACAAACGAAAAGGTGATCTCAAGAACTTTAACAGCCATGGCATGGTATAACTATTTTGTCCGTATTTCTGGAGTTAATGGTAACTATTATTTTCGGGAGGTTAAAGTGCAAGATCAAGTCTACGTAGAGCTCATGGTTAACCATGAGACGATTACATCAAGATATAGCAAATAATCCTCGAATAATCATCGGAGTATCGATTGGCTCTATTCCTTGAGTACGAAGACTTTTTTCTAGCTTTAATCTGGAGATCTTTGTCTTAGAGGTACATATCTACAATAATATTTTTGATTTTATATAAGAGTCGTGAACATTTGCTCGATTTATTCGTTGGTTCACCAATTTGCGTTCTTAATTGCGATTAATGAAGCTTGGTATCCAATGGGACCTAGTCAGTCGGTCCAACAATATAGAGAAGCAGTTGGTTTAAGTATTACCAACAAGAAGACAAAAATAATGCACACCAGACGGCAAATAGAGGAGGTCACTCAGTCTAACTATCTCGCTGGTTACATGTTAGTCGATGTTCGACCAGACCTGGACGTAGGCAATAGAAGAAATAAAGCTTGTTGATTCGGAATCTTTTTCCCAGTATAGGACTCTAGAAAATTATTGCTTTGTGCTAACTTGAAACTCTTTAAATCCAGCCTGCTATATATGTGAAAGCTTTTAATCTTGTCTGCGTTACAACTTAAAGATCACATCGATCAACACACTGTGTATTAGGACTCTACAAACAAAAGTAAATGCAGAAATCACATAGAACGCTGGATCTGGATTAAACGTACACGGAGTAAACCCGATGCCAACATAGCAAAGCAGTTATTCAATAAACCCTCAAGGTGAAAGGCTCATGAGAAGAAATTATAAAGGATGCTGAGTGACAGAATAGAAAAATAGAAAATTCTTGTTTGCTCCAAGAGTATTGAAAATGTAGCTGACTGTAACATAGGATCTAGCTCATACAAAGAAAATCTTTGAATTTGAGATCATTTGCAGTTTTTTTTTTTTAATTTTTAATTTTCAAAATGGTTTCTCAAAAACCCAAAAAATTATAATTTTGCCAATTTTTCAAATCAAACACCCTACTGTGCTCCGCGCCGGAGGGAAAGAAATCAAATTTGTTTTATTTTTTATTTTTTTGAGTATCTACCTATCTCATTGCTGTTCTTGGTGTAGTGTAATCTGTCTATGACGAACGCACCTTTTGCAAATAAAAAATCAACTTTGCTATGCCTCAATAAATTTGAAAGGTATACAAAATACAACAAACAACATAGAACATTCTCGTGCCTCATTCATAGACAAACCGAGCTCCAAACAAAATATATACATATGCTTTTGAATTGTTTTCCAACTAATCAAAAATGATGTTGGGATGATAACTTATTGCATAAGCAAAAAGCAGTTCTTACACGAACCTGCCAAAGTACTTCAAAGGGTTCTTATTCCTATTTGTTTGAAGAAAAAATAGAAAAAAATATTCTTCCGCAATGACTGCACTGACTGTCATTGAGTTGTCCTTGAAGGGTATAACAACTTGTAGTTCCAGCTGCTCTAGCCGCATGCTCATTAAAATAAAAAAAAATTGTACAAAAAGTTTTAAACACTTACCAAAATCTAAAAACTGTTTTATTGACAACGGCGATGGATTAAATTGGGAATAGAAATCGAGCATTTTATGTATGCTCTGTAACCGCCACGGAAAGATCCTCATTTTGGCAGCCAATTTTGCAACAATTCCGTAGTCTCAATATAAAATCAACGAAAGCTCTTTGGGTTTTGTAGCTCGTTTACTTCCAAAACACTTTTGTTGTTACACCATCTAAGGCAGGAACAATCTATAAAATTGCTTTATGTGTCATTGACAAATTACAACATTAACTTTATAAACAATAACTTATACAAAAAACACTCTTTTTGTTAACAACAAAAACACAAAAACTAGGTAAAAGATGGGTCTTTGTTCTCATAGACAAAACTTTTTTTCTTCTCTTATAACATGAAAATAGTATAAATAAACAAAGTCGATTAGTTTTTCTTCCCAATTTGATTGGGTTAAAGTAAGGAGGACGTCTCGCGACCCTTGTATCTCGGAACACTTGACTCAGACGATTGATTCTTCTTGGCTTTTACTGTTCTTGCCGGAGCGAATCGCGAATCATTCGCCAGCAAAAACCCACTTTCAAGTAGACGACATCGAATTCCAAAAATGAAAAAAAAAAAAATTGATAACCAACTGACACAAGAGTTTTGACGTTTTCTTTTGCTCTCGAGAAACGTCATAACTTGTGTTATCTTTTTTTTTGCGGTGCAATGCAGAAAACCTGTCTGATTTGTTGAAAAAGAGCAAGCAGAGGGGTGAATGTTTGGGTTAGTTTGAACTTTGGACTTTGATGTCTGTTCGGCCTTTGGACTTGGACAAAAAAAATTAATTTTAATATTCTTCTTATTTTAAAATGACCAATGAATCAAAATAAATTTTTGGTTTGAAAAAGATAAATTGAGAATTGAGAAGAATTCAGCACTTTGGACGTTATTTGTTTATTTTGGTGTAGGTGGTGTTTTTCCAAATATATTGTGTTCATGTTTCATCGAATTTGCCAAAACAGGGATATGTTTTATATTTTGATTTAAAATGATAACAACAAACTGACAAGAAAAATGTAGTACCTTCTGTTCTGGCTTATAAACTGTCCAAGGGAGACGATACCATGGAAGACAGGAAATCTGTCACGACAGAACTATTTGGCTGTTTGTCTAGTGACAGAAACTGACGCCACACATGCCAACTCCTGGCAAGCAAGTTATCTACTACTTGTACTAATGGTCAGATACCTTTCTGTGCTCCAGTTGGTTGGAAGTTTGTCTGTGTGAGAGGAAAATCTGAGTGTATTGCAACTGTCTTGCCAGTAGCTGGCATGTGTGTCGTCCGGGAAAAGTATATTTTCACATTTTGTCGTCAAAGCACGTCCAAATAACCAAACTTTAGTGTCAAAATTCAATTTTAATGTTTATTTCAAGATCTACACTACACGTCCTTATTGAATAACCCTATTCTTAAAAACAATAGTATTCTTGTTCTGGTAGTGGCGTTTGACTGTGTTGCCCTCTACTGCATCAAAACTTTATTTTCGATAGCTTGTTGGAATCATGCACAGTTGTTCACGGACTCGCAAACGAATATTTTTTTAGACAACGCGGTACCAAAATCCCAGTTAATTTTTGTACCTTTTTTGCACTAAACGCTCTACTTGCACACTGAGCTGGTATGGGCAAAGCTTTAATGGGAGCCATTACATGAATAGTAAGTCGAACAGGTCTTTTTCGTGGTTAAACGAACGTCATAAAATTCAAAACAAAAACCGGTTCCCGCGTGCGACAACATCCAGATAATTTTTGTGGTTTGCAAAAAAGTTCGATAAAAAATGTTAAAATTCAGTCTTATCGTGGCTGTTTGTGAAAATTTCGGGATTGGAATCAAAGGAGATTTACCATGGCATCTCAAGTAAGTGCATACACTTCATTAGTTTCTTTCTTGCGAAAACATGAGCCTTCTCCCCCTATGAAGACGCGAATTGAAGCATTTCTCGCGAACAACAAAGAAGATTTCGGACCCCAGCAAAAAGAACGCAGTCATTATGGGACGCAAAACATATTTTGGAATCCCAGAAAGTAAACGCCCCCTTCCGGAACGAATTAACATCGTCCTCACACGAAATCCTGTTCCAAGTGACTATCCAGAGAGTGTGATTCTGTGCTCAAGTCTCGAAAACGCAATGAAGCGCCTCGAGCAGGACGACTTCAAATCAATCATTGAAAACGTTTGGATTGTGGGTGGAAGTGAAGCTTACAAGGAAGCCATGTCTTCTTCTCGGTGTGACCGTTTGTACTTAACAGAAGTTAAGGCAACATTCGAGTGTGATGCCTTCTTTCCGGAGATTCCCAGCGATTTCGAAGAGATTCCTCTTGATGATGACATTGCTAGTGGCATTCAAGAAGAGGACGGCATTCAGTATGTCTATAAGATTCTCCAGAAACGACCGAGCACTCTAAATGGAAACAACTAAGCTTTAATAAATAAACTTTCTATTTTTCTAAAAGGTGGTTTTTTCATCATTTTTTTGTTCCAACTTCCTCTGAGGTGAGTTCCGATACATTTTCGTCGAGCCCTTTGGCGGCGACCATAAGTTCGTAGAGTTGCACTGTCTGTTGGTCACTTAGCTTTTCTACTGCGTCGATTTCTAGGGTATCTCCGAGTTTTCCTTTGGGTTTGCCCTTTAAGCCAAGCTGTTCACTTAGGGTTACAGCGTATTTCTGAAAAACGATAGAGAAATAATAAATTGGAAAGATGGGAACTGGCATGCAAAACTTACTGCCCATTCAGTCATGAATATGTGTGCTTCGGAGGGGTTGCATTTTAAGTGTCTTCGGAATTCGTCTCGGGCGTAGTTGTTGCCTAGTTCCTTGAGCTCTTCGGGAAGACCTGGTGAACCAAGATTTATGCTTCATTCAACATTTGCATTAGAAATGTGGAAGTGTACCAACCTCTGTGAAGTCTAAGAACTGTTTTGTATAAAATTCGAACCCTCTGAGGGTGTGACATGTGGGCAACTATTATCTTAGACATTGCGCTGTTTCTAATAAATTTATTGCGATATTTTTAGTGCGTTGGTATCGTATTTGATGATGGTTTTCCTTGTTGGAGCGGGTTTTTTGATGAAATCCTTTGAAAAATATTTTTATATTTTTGCTTTTGGATGTTTTTGACAGATGTATGCGAATGACAGATGACATAAGTATTAGGTTTGTTCGTTTTTGAAATTGTTTATGGGCCCGATAAGAACAGTGTGTTCATCAAGTTTGCTCAATTTTTTTGAAACGATTATATACAATTCTAATATAATCTATAGGTACATCACATAATAGGCGTTTTACTTTTTTCATTCAGAAACTAGCTCTGAACAGAGTTCGAGTATATCGAGTTCGCTCTGAACGTCCTCTGAAGCAATTGTGTTCAGAGCGCTCTAAACTATTAATGAAACGAATTTAATACTTATCCCATTAAATTCCTTTTCTCATGCCACTTGAAAAACCTGAAAAAAGCTATTTTAATTGTTTTTAATTTCAGCCGCCGCTAAAAAGTTCTTTTTATCAATTGAATTGGTTTGGAAGCGTCTCACTTTTGACGTTTATATTTTCGTTCAGCTTTTGCTCAGTCTCCCCCATCTATTTATTTGAAGCTCGTAGTCGTAGAGCGCACTCTGAACGAAAAAAGAAATACGAATTCTAAGCTTCTAATCAAAAAAGAAACATTTATTTTTGTTTGACAACTCAGGCTCTGCTGTGAACTAAAAAAGAAAAACGCCTAATATAGGTACACATCAGACCGGTTTTTGTTCGTGAATACGTGTACATGAATTTAAGCCGGTATACATTTTCTTGCCGACACTTGATGTTCCTCTCTTTAAAATTTTCTGGAAAGCGTTTACATACCCATAATAAAGTGCAAATCAACTCATTTTAAGCTTGTGGGTGAAAAGAGAGAACCAAACTTCGGTTGCAGTTTTTTGTATGTCTTTGGAATTAAGGATACACTTTTGGCGCAACAGTATTTTTAGACAAGTAAGTGGTAGCAGTTTTATCCGTTTAACAAATTTATAAGCATTGTTGTTCAAAATAGTAGGTAATAGTTGCTACATGAGTTATACATCAAATTTCTATCAGTGCTTTTGCTGTCACATAGCAGATAGGATGCATACGCAAGTTACTGCCACATCCTATTTTTTTCTTTTTGTAAGTATATGGCTTTTAATAGTACTTTTCATTGTTATTTTGGATCTTCTTTTTCTAATCTAAATATCTTCAATTTGAGCGAATATCGTGGAAACAGTTGAAATTATTGATTAAAAGTGTATTTCCAAATCAAATCTAAAGGTTTTTTGATTTCAATTTTACAATAGGTACACAAAAAAAACAACCAAAGAAAACTTTAAGCAATTAAAGCTGTCATCAATTGGCTGTGATATGGTCTTTTTATAACATACGAGGCAAGCTTTTTGCATTTAGCTGTCACAAAATGGCTTCACGAGCAAAGGTTATAGCATTTGCTTAAGGTAGTTTCACACTATCGCACAGTGTAATACGTCAAAAATGTGTGATGAAACAGATGTATAATAGTGTGGAAACAGAATATGACAGCGCAGATCTCATACGATTTGAAATATGTTTAGATCTGAAATATTTTTTTAGGATTGAATTTAAAACCATCACACATTCCTTCACACTTTTTTTTGACATGTCGTACTACACTGTGGGATAGTGTGGAACTATACCTTTAATGTGCACTAAAATGACTTGCATAACCCTTTTACTGTTTCTAGAGCAGTCGGAAAATAGCTTCCTTGTTTTGAACATTATATATATACATGTTTAATAATTGTAAGAACCCTTTTTAATTATTCGACCTTATCATGAAATAGACCCTTTTATCAACTCCTCCGTTAAACTTAAATAATAATTTTTGAGGAGTAAAGTCAACTCTGTAAAAGCCAAACAAAAAGTGAGAGTAAACATTTATTGCTCAGATCTTATGTGTAGTAAATCTAATCAACCCAAGCAAAGACTTCATGAGTATTTCCATTTGAAATTGTATGTATCGCTGAATTTGGCAAAACGTTTTCCTTCGGCTTCGGAGAAAACATATTTCCAGCAACAGCTTTGTTTTGATCAGCTTCCTCTCTTAATACTGGCTTTATATTCTTGACTCCATGTTTTTCCACATACATTTGCCAGTAAGCAAGTTTGTCGTCTGCCTCCCTTAGCTCATTGATGCTCTTGTCATGGCCTGGATTCACGCCAATTGCCTTTAAGTTTGCGAGTTCTTTCAAGTCAGCTTGCAATGGAGTTAGAGCTGAAATAGCCCTTGAGAGGCCAATTGAACGATGTCTTATTCTGTGTTCCATCACATCAGCTCCTAGCAGTTCTTCATTTGGATCCATTCTAATTGGAACAATTTTGTTCACAAAATAGAGTAGTACACATGTTGAAGAAATACCCCAGCATGTAAGGCAAATAGCCGATAGGGTCTGAATCCCAAGTAAATACCAACCACCACCCTTAAAGAGTCCCGATCTTCCGTTGGTTGTGTCCAATGGAATGGGGTTATCGGCAAAGAATCCAACAGCTATCACGCCCCAAATACCACAAACTCCATGGACAGAACTAGCTCCAACAGGATCATCCACACCGAGTCGGTCAAATAAAGGCATCGCAAAACAACATAACAATGCTCCCAGACTTCCAATGACGAATGCTTCCCAGGCACGGTATAGGAAGCAACCAGCAGTGATGGAGACCAATGAAGCTAAAATTCCATTTATAAGATCCATTATATCCAAACGGCCATCGTGTCGCCAAAAGGAGTATGTGCAGCTAGTAACCCCTCCACCAAAAGACCCCATCATGGTCATTACGGCTGCTCTGGCCGAATACTGCCACTTTGAGCCACTAACTCCATATGTGCTCCCCGAATTGAAAGCCAACCATCCCCACCAAAGTACGAAAAGTCCCAAGCAGGCATTGACAGGGTTACCCAGAGGCAAAGGATCGTATCCATCTGCATACCGTCCCAACCTAGGACCAAGCATAGCTGCAGAAGCAAATGCTGAAGCGCCACCTATGAATGAAAAAAAATCGTTTACACAGAAAAACAGGAGTTAATTTGTAGAATAAACCAATTAAATGCACTGGCCCACTCCCAGCAATGTCCACCGCTCCCAATATATTAAGGAATCCATGTTCGCCCCACACCCATCCAGCAGGTATGCAATAAACTGCGGTGTCAAGTAGTGAAAACAGACAGTAGGCCCTGAAATTAGTCCTAGAAATGCAACAATGTTATTAAGTGTAATCAACCCATTAAATGACGATGTTGAAACGAACCTTTCTGCCATAGCACCACTGACAATTGTAGTAGCCGTAGTAGCAAATGACAGTTGGAACAAAAACGAAGCAAAAATCTGGCCCATTAGAGGGTCTCCAACTACGGGATCTAGCAAAAAATCTCCGATTGCTATAAATGGAGTTGAGAGTGGTCCACGTCCAAATGACATGCCGTACCCAAAAATCCAGTAAGTGAATCCTCCGAGGACTATGTCAATGATATTTTTCATCATTATGTTGACTTCGTTCTTTATGGACACACAACCAGATTCCAGCATTCCAAAACCTGGACAGTATAATGAGACACAAAACATAACAAGGCTTAATAAGTTTTATAAAAACTATGAATGAAAGATAGTACATATTCTTGTCACTTCTTAGGTCGATCGTATCGTAGTTTCGAACTACCTGTCAAAATAATAGTTAAACTGATCGAAACGTCGTAAACTACGAAGTTACGAAGAAACTAAAAAGTGACATAGTTATTTTTAACATAAATCTATGTAGAAAACTTTTTTTTGTTTTAAAAGTTTTTAACTTTAATTTCAAATATTTTCCTATTAACCAGTTAATAAACTTACCAGTTTGCATTGTGAAAATAATAAAAGACGAAGTCAAAACCCAATTCGTGTCTTCCACGCTCAAATCATAAACTCCTGGGATCACATAGCTGCCATTGTGAACCGCGCTTTTAAATATTGGATGCAGTTCAACCGTTGAATTCATGTTACTTGGCATTGCATTTGAATTTGTTCTAATTTTAATTTAAAGTTATTTTAACTATAAAATATTTTTATATTCTGTTTATGGAGATACCAATCTCTAAGACGCCGTAACCAAAACTGAATTGAATTCAATTTGATTTGGCTCTTCGTTGTAATTGAAAAAAATCAATTTGCCTATTATTCGATACATTTAAACGCCTCAGTTTAAACCACCTATTGACCTTGAAGACGAATTGTCCTTAATTGAAAGGAAATTAGGCTATGTTTGTTTACACATGCAACCTTAAATGATTTTCTAAAAAACCTGCAAGCCCAGTCAGTGGATGATGTTTCAATATCCTTAAACGAATTGTTTGCCCTAATTTGAATATCTTTCGTTAAATATTTCATGAGAAACTTTTTTAAAAGGCTTAAATTGGGTTTGACCTTGAATATTCGACAGATCGATCGGGAATAGGAAATCCAAAAACACACAAGCAATAATTTTCTTTTTCTGGCATAAAAAGGATATGATTTGTTTCTGTCGCATGAGTTGTGCCAAGTTTCTTGTTGGAAGAAGATATTTGAAACTAAAGTTTTTGTTTGAACACTAGGTATACGTATGATTAAGAAATTTAAATTTTTGTCTTTTCTTATAAGCAATGTCTGCCATTATTTCATCATTATTTTTCATTATCATGTTTTATGACAGATAGTGGCTTCAAATGTCATAATATTCTGGCTATTTCGTCACATAACATAATACTATGTAGTAGGGTCCATCTGATTAGAACTGGTATGTGGGCAAAATTGTCAAATTAGAACGAATAACGGCATCCTAGTGTCATTAGCTTCGTTCATATGTTGCGATTGTGTTATGATTGTAATTTTTCTATATTTACAGGCTTCCCAGCCCAACAGCGAAGCCGGATTTGATTGCTCTTATTCGTCCATCTCAGATTTTGTTGGGGCGAGTTAAGGTATTAAAACAATAAGATTGTTAACTGTCAAAGCTGTCAAGTATTTTTGTGAATTCCATTGTTAAAAGACAAAATTATTTTCGTTCAAAACTGTAGTTCGCATCAGCGCTATCAAAGTCAAAATTACGTTATTTTTTGTAAAACACGGTTTCAAATGTCGCTGGTATACAAAAGTAGTTGAAGTTCAAGTAAACTCAACTTCAGCTGCAGGAACAGCTACATCATTGTGCTAATTCAGTAAGGCAGTCGCAAAGAAATACAAGGCACAGCTTAAGGTACGGCGTCAAATCTCTACGAAAAAAACAACAATTATGATGTTTCTTAACGACCAGCTGTGGGTGAAAATCACCTGAGGTCTGAGGAGGAAAGCAATAATGTTAAAATTGCTTTACTGAACCTGAACCATTAATAACACCGTAATGTGAACCAGAAACCATATTTTACGACGTCTTAAAACACATACAAATACAGTTTAAAACATTTCTTTAATCAAATACTTAAAACAAACATTTATAATCTTCATAAGGTAACTCTAGTCAATCCAAGCGAACATTCCATTGTCTTTTCCCTTGGACAGTGTTGGTACTTCTGAGTTTTTTGATTTAAACACGCCACCAACACCACTTCCAACAAAATGCTCCGATCTATCTGGATTTTTCCCCCTCAAACTGTTGATTTTCCTTGAAAGGGTATTGCCAGCAAGGCTCTTTCTGCGAGTAGCCGTTTTTTGACCATCTTCGTTTATTGACACATGACTCTTGGGTTTTGTCGGATCCATTTGATCAACATACATTCGCCATTGGTTAAGTTTTTCCTCAGCAGCTCTCAATTCATCAATACTTTTCTCATGGCCAGGATTGATGCCAATCGGTTTGATTCCAGCAATTTCTTCAAGATCGATCTTTAAAGGTGCCAAAGCTGAAATAGCCCGTGATAGACCAATCTGAGAGTGCCGTATTCTGTGTTCCATTAAATCAGCTCCAAGGAGTTCTTCATTTGGATCCATTCGTATGGGAATGATTTTGTTAACAATATACAGCAAGAGAAAAGTTGAACAAATACCCCAACAGGCAAGACAAAATGCCGAAAGTGTCTGGATTCCAATAAGGTACCACCCACCGCCCTTGAATAAACCCGTCCTTCCCTTAGTTGTCCCTAAGGGAATTGGATTATCTGCGAAGAGTCCTACAGCAAGAACACCCCAAATGCCACAAACTCCATGCACGGCACTTGCACCAACAGGATCATCAACACCCAATCTATCGAACATTGGCATTGCTACACAGCATAGGAGAGCTCCTAGACTTCCTATAACAAATGCTTCCCAAGCCCGGTAGAGGAAGCATCCAGCAGTTATGGAAACCAGTGAACCTAGAATGCCATTAATAAGATCGATTATGTCCAATCGACCTTCATTTCGCCACAAAGAATATCCACAGCTGCTGACTCCACCACCAAAAGATCCAAGCATGGTCATTACGGCAGCCCTAGCAGCATACTGCCACTTTGCACCACTAACTCCGTACGTACTGCCCGAGTTGAAAGCCAACCAGCCCCACCAAAGTACGAAAAGTCCCATGCATGCGTTAACAGGGTTCCCCAATGGCAAGGGGTCGTATCCATCTGCATATCGGCCAAGCCTTGGTCCAAGCATTGCTGCTGAAGCAAATGCTGATGCGCCACCTGTTGATTTAAACGAAAACCAAATTGAAATCAAGAAGTTCACGTGTGTTTTGTATGCAGAAACTGACCAATCAAATGCACTGGCCCACTTCCGGCAATGTCAACGGCTCCTAAATTATTCAAGAATCCATGCTCACCCCACACCCATCCAGCAGGTATACAGTACACAGCTGTATTGAGCAGAGAGAAAAGACAATAAGCCTTAAAATTCGTCCTGTAAGTTCAAGGTTAATTTGCGTATAATTATGATGATTAAAGTACAGTTTAACTTACCTTTCTGCCATGGCTCCACTAACAATAGTTGTTGCTGTGGTTGCAAATGACAATTGGAACAGAAATGCAGCAAAAATTTGACCCATTAGCGGGTCTCCAACTGGCGGATCAATTAGAAAATCACCAATTGCTATGAATGGATTTGAAAGTGGTCCTCGTCCAAAAGACATTCCATATCCAAAGAGCCAGTAAGTGAATCCACCCAGGACTATGTCTATCACGTTTTTCATCATGATGTTGACTTCATTTTTGATCGACACGCAACCGGATTCCAGCATACCAAAACCTGAAAGCAGAAATATTTTTTTTTAATTTTTAACGAAGGAAATTATTTGAAATAAACGGGATTTAGCGGAATACATGAGGACATGTCCTGCAGCCACAATAGAGGTTATACTCTACACAGCAATAATTGAAAGCGCTGCTAAGGGAGAAACCATGAGGCTTGACAAGAAAAGGCACTTGTGATGTTAGATAGAAGAGAACACTAACACAAAATATCCATATCTTAAAGATCCTTACGGGACATCAATTTGGAGGAGCTTCTGTAGCCGAGCCACCTAGCCCAAATCTGTAAGGAAACAAAATAGGTAAGGGTGCACCTATCTCCTACTATCATTGATTCATTCATTCCTAACTCATTGACAATAATTTGCGGATTTTTGTATAGATGCATATGTTTAAGAAAGAAAATTATTTTACAGTAAGGGCCAATCTCAAAAAAAAAAAATTCAAGAAAAATTAACTGACAGTGGAATATTTGTATGACAAAGTTTTTCTGTTTGTTGAAAAAATTATTACGGTTATAAAAGGGAGCGTATCGGAATCCCGCTTTTTAAAATCCCGCTTTTAAAAAATCCCGAAAAAAAAGTATTAAAATCCCGTCTGCTAAAATACTGCTTTTTTAAAATCCCGCCTTCTAAAATCCCGCTTGTTCAAAATCCCGATCTATTATAATCCTGCTTTTTTAAATCCCGACAAATCCCGCTAATCCCGTTTTTTTGATAAAATAAGCTTATGTTATAAAGTCACGCGCAGTAAAAAAAAATAATGGGAAATAGAAAAAAATATGAGTAAAACAGGTTTTTTGCGTCGCATTGCTTATAATATACAAAACTAATAAAATACAAAAATTTGTTAATGGTTTAAAGTTTTTTTTTTTCCCTTTTGAATAATATCGTATAGCATTACTTTATACTTTTTTCTTGTAATTTATTGAAGATTGTCATATTCATTGTTAAAATAAAATGCATTTAAAAAAATCACTCATTGCTTAATTTATTTTAATTTTCTTACTATCCCGCTTTTGCAATCAAAAGTAGTTGTTTTATTTTAAAAAATCGCGCGATTTTTTAAAATAAAACAACTACTTTTGATTGCAAAAGCGGGATAATAAGAAACGGGATAGTAAAAAACGGGATATAAGAGACGGGATTTTAAAAAGCGGGATTTTAAAAAAGCGGGATATTAAAAAGCGGGATTTCAATTACTCAATTACGGATGGACTCGTCAGCACCTTAATTACTTACTTAAGATGTCGCAGACAGTCCATTGTGGATAACTGCCTCAAACAGCAAACTCCGCCAGCTAGGCCGTAATATTTTGAAAAAAATAGTTTTTAAATTATTTTTTTTTAATTTTTTTTTTCAAAGTTTTGAGTTTGAAAATTAATATTTTGAAAACGGTTCAATTGAATAACTTTATTTAAAATTGCAATAAATAAGTCAGTTTTTGGCTTTACAAAAAGGTATAGCACGGCTTTGTAGGAGTTACCGTTATTTTTTAATAATTTTTTTTTCAAATTAAGGTCATGTTTTTAGAAAATTACCCCTCCCGGCTAAACGGAGGTGAATAGAACCCCCCCCCCCTCCCATACGATTTTTTTCTTGTCTCATCCATCCTACACGCTCTAGCTTTTTTGGCACAACGCTCGTGAATCACCCTGTATATTCTGACTCAGAATCAAAAGCCTAGTCGATTTAGCCATGTCCGTCCGTCCGTCCGTATGTATACTCTCTAGAGGTCGCAATATTTGAGCTAGAAAGCTGAAATTTGGTATATATAATCTTTGTTTCAAGAGTAAGGCTAAGTTCTTGAACCGGTAAAATCCGCCCACAAACACGCCCACAATCGCCATTTTTGTTGAACAACCTCAATTTAATAAAATTAAATTATGTTTTTTTGTACAGTTACTATAAAAGCATAACGCTAAAATTTTGCACACGTAAGCTTTAGGTAAACTTTCTTCCAATCAAATAAAAATATTTCAGTTTGGGCGTGGCTGACGCCCATTTTTCATACAGAACCATCAATATTGTTTTTATAAAATAACAATAGTTATATTAAAGCGAAAAACATTAAATTTTGTGGGTATTACTGGCACAAAAACATCTTGTGTATGAAATCAAAAAAAATATTTTTGGGCGTGGCTGACGCCCACTTTTCATTAGAAACTATAAAAAAATTGTTTTTGTAAATAAACGGTATTTATAATTAATCCGAAAGCCAAAATTTTGCGTCTCTTAACAGAAACGAAACAATGTTAATAGTATAAAAATTCTTGGCCTAATATTCGATTCTAAGTTTAATTTTAAGAACCATTGTAACTATATTAAAAAAAACCTGACTGCCAGGGTAAATGTAATTAAATTTTTATCTTCAAAAAATAGCCGTTCAAATGTCAACACTCTAATAAATATAACTAAATCTATCGTACTATCAAAAATTGACTACGGACTACCAATATACGGGAGATGCTCCAAGACATCTTTACAACTCATTACAACCCCATATCATGCTGCCGTTAGAACAAGTTTAAAGGCCCTCCGCTCAACCCCTATCAACAATATTCTTACCGAAGCTGGACTTCCCCAACTCACCGATAGAATCGACCTCCTAACGGCCAACATCATTCAAAAACTCAGCCCGTCACTTCAATCACCAATCCACAAGGAAGTCAAGAAAGTTTTAAATCGAAAGAGGTCCCAGCGTCTTAAATCAACCCTATGCAATGCACTTTCTTTTGCAAAGGATTCAAATATACCAATTATACTTAAAAATCACTTGTGTTACAGCCAACCACCCTGGAACCTTCCAAGTCACACCATAAATACGGAACTTTGCAACTATCCCAAATCTACCACCCCTGATGACATATACAAATCCTTATTCCTGGCCCTAGTCGACAAATTCAAATCCCTTGGCTGGAACATTCTTTTTACTGACGCCTCAAAAACGGTCAACCACACTTCGTTTGCAGTTGTCGACGAAAACGGCTCTGTCTTATCTAAAGGATTACTACCAACTTTTTCATCAATATTTACTGCCGAAGCTTTCGCCATACTTAAAGCAATTAATTGTTCCAAGAAAAATAAAACTATTATTTTTTCAGATAGCCTTTCTTCAATATCTGCAGTGGCAAATATCTCGAACTCCATCGAAATCATCGAAACAATACGCAACCAGCTCATATCAAATAGCAATACGTTAAAAATCGTTTGGATTCCCGGCCACGCTGGAATAACCGGCAATGAAGCTGCAGATGCAGCAGCAAAATCGGCGATAAAAGAACCCCTACAAATGTTCTACCAATACAATAAAAAAGATATTAAAAACTTCCTTTTCGAAAACTGGAAATACAAAAAGAAAATTGATTGGTCTAACTACAACCACACGTATAAAAACTTTAATCCCAATGGATTCAAAACAATTTACCCAAACAATATTTCTCAAAAAAAACTGAAGATATTCATCAGACTTAGACTTGGCCACTCATACATAACGCACAAACATCTATTCAACAAGGAATCACCAGCTCTATGTCATCTTTGCGAGGCTAAACCTACGCTTACCATGGCACATCTTCTTTCCTGCACAAAAGTAACAGAATCCTGCAAAAATGTTTCTAAACACAGTCTCCCTCACCTCCTATCAAATGTCAATACGGATAATATAAATTTTGTTTACAACATCATGACGGCTCTAAATCTTGAAAACTCTATTTAAAATTAATCTCACTATAACTTCTACTCAAAATTAATTTATCTTTATCTTTTTTAATATGCTAGTTGAAAGCCCTGGCAGCTAGGACTAGTTTTAAGTAGTATTAAATCTGTAATTTACTTACTTTTTTAATAAATTATAATAATAATAATAATAATAAAAATCCCGAAAAATCCCGCTAATCCCGTTTTTTATAAAATAAGCTAATGTTATAAAGTCACGCGCCGTAAAAAAAATAATGAGAAATAGAAAAAAATATGAGTAAAACAGGTTTTTTGCGTCGCATTGCTTATAATATACAAAACTAATAAAATAAAAAAATTTGTTAATGGTTTAAAGTTTTTTTTTTCCCTTTTGAATAATATCGTATAGCATTACTTTATACTTTTTTCTTGTAATTTATTGAAGGTTGTCATATTCATTGTTAAAATAAAATGCATTTAAAAAATCACTCATTGCTTAATTTATTTAAATTTTCTTATTATCCCGCTTTTGCAATCAAAAGTAGTTGTTTTATTTTAAAAAATCGCGCGATTTTTTAAAATAAAACAACTACTTTTGATTGCAAAAGCGGGATAATAAGAAACGGGATAGTAAAATACGGGATTATAACAGACGGGATTTTAAAAAGCGGGATTTTAAAAAAGCGGGATAATAAAAAGCGGGATTTCAAGATCGAGATTTTAAGAAACGGGATTATAAAAAGCGGTATATCGAACCCAACCCGTTATAAAAGAACAATGTAAAACTCATAGCGAGTTTCATTCAAATTTGGAAGAATTGTTCTCAAAATCGAGAATTGCCCTTTTGAATGAAACTTGTTTTGGGTATCCATGTCAATTTGAATTATACTTTTTGTCATTTGATTTTTGTCTGTTGTCATTGGAAAATGTAATCATTCGATAATTGATAATTAATTAGATAATTAAAGTACATAATATTAAGTTCTTCGTTCATTATTTGTTTATTTTTGTTATATTTATCACAGACTGGCACAATTTCACAACAAACAACAACAAATAACACATTATTTCTCATCTGACGTTTGATAGAAAAGTATTCAGATCGATTCTCCCAACCCATGAGAGATGCATTCTTTCGTGTTGAGAATCGATCTAGAATTGCACTTTTTGAATGAATGAAACTCTCAAAAGTGAAAAAGGTCAATTCTTTTGACAGAAAGAGCAATTCTTTTCGTGAATGAAACTCGCTATTAATCTACGTACAGGCGATTGTAAGATATGACAATATTGTCAGATCTGTCAGTGAAAAATTGTCCCAAAAATCTTACAACCGTGTGAACTTACTATAATTAATTGTCAGAAAATTGTAAGACATTTGCACTGCGTTGTAAGATATTTGCTATTGTCAGCTCATTGGCAGATCTTTGACAGAGCGTTGGTAGACCTGACAATGTTGTAAAACCTGACAATCGTCTGTACATAGCTTAAATGTTTATAACACAGAGTTGAGAGACGATTGGGTTGGAAGCCGGAAACCATCATGAGAAAGAAAAGCGGAACGGGCTTAGAAACTAAGCTAACTAAAGGCCCAACCATAATACGCGAAAGAAAAAGTAAGCAAGTGTCAAAACCGAACGAAAAGTTTCCTTCCGATTTTTAAAGTACATCAGTTGCCTATAATAGCCTTTAAAAATAAGAAGAAAGAAAGAAGAAGAATACCCTTTAGAAAAAAAGGAATGTCAGATTTAGGTACGCTTTGAGTCGTACAGTACGTACGAAAACGCAAGTGAACGAAACTTGCCGAAACTGAATAAAAAGTCTTTTCTGGTTGGGTATACAAATCACATGTATTTCTACTGTTTCGTAAGTCAACGTACGTACCATTCTTCAATTATGGTTAGCCCTTAAGCCGAAGACGCAAACAATATAAATACATACAAGTCAATTGCAGACATTGTTTGTTCTTAAAATCCGAATTATGAAACACCTTGTTTTCTTGTTTAGTGCATACAGTGCATATGTTTATAGATAGGAAAGGAGTGGGACGTAATTGCCAATATGCTCACTTTTATTTGTCAATTTGTTCTGAGCTCCAAAAAAAAATTCAAGTGTGTTGCTGTACAAAAAACAGTCTCGCAATCACCGAAGAATTCCAAATCACAGTAAGTGTACAACAGGGAAGAAGCGTCTTGAGTCCGCTGCTCTTCATTACAGTCCTCGACTAGCTGTTTAAAGTCAAAATGAAGAACCCCAAAGCTCATCAGGTATTCTTTTCAGACGATATAAACGAGGGTAATTCATCCTTCCAACGAGCTCTTGACATATGGGTTTATGTTTTGCAGGAAAACGCATGGGCCGGATGAAGTGGTGAGACTAAGGGAAAGATTCTACAACTTAAGACTTAGTTAACATCAGCTGAAATGAAAATGCTTCGTATGACAACAGGAGAAACAAATCGTGATAATTTAAGAAGTAGGAACATTTGAGGAAGACTTCACGTCAAAAAATACCATCTTGCAAAAAATAGGGGATGGCCAGCTCAGCCGGTACATATTGTCAGGTTCCAATGTAGGTTCAGGTCTAAAAACTCCCAGTACAAACAAATGCAGTGACACCAGCATTTCCATAAATGGAACAATCTAAAACCCTGACTCGTCCCGACGCTGACTGAGGTCAACCCGTAGAACCCCTGAGGTGGATTACTAATTTGAAGCAGATAAATGGGAGAGTTGAGATCCAACACAGATTATTACAGCGTTGAAAAGACGAAGTCATTTGACCAATTATTTTTTTTAAAGCATTTTTTGGTTTAATTTAATTAAAACAAAAAAACGGAGTCTTGAGATAAACTTTTCAATAACAACATAAATAATATATTTAATTTCTCTATAATAATTGAATTTAAACGACAACGGACGTTTTATACAACAAAGCGTCTGAGTGATTAAAAAAATTAATAAAACAATTGAAAATAAAAACAAAAATAGTAGCGTTTATTCTGAGCATGGATATATTTGATTTTATTTTTCTTTGGGGCACGTTCATTAACTTGTTATTATTTTCCTATATTTAACTTTACTTTGTTGAAATTATACTTATATGCACGCAATATTTTATCTATTTGGTTTAACCAACGAACTAAGTGATTTCAAAAGTTGGACAGTAAACATATTTAAACAATTTCGTTAAATGGCTTAACAATGAAACCTTTCGTTGTCTGAATTGTCTCGTCTCGTTTCGTTTGAAGAGCAATTAACAATGTGAATTTATTAACAAATTATGTTGTTAATCTAAACAAATAAATAAGTCGTTGTAGATATTGTAACGAGCTTATCAAATTTCAATTTGACGACATATCAATTTAGTTAATTATTCCACGCACGCCATTCTGCAGAATCAAACGTCATAATAAAAACTATTCACATTTGAGTAAACATATTTGTGTGTTTTTTTTTTTTAGTTTCCTGAATGCAATATCTTCATTAAAGCGTTAAATATAGTTTAAAGGTTAATACATTTAAATATTCGAATTTTTGAAATTAAAATAAAATAATTTAATAAACCTTTACATTTTAACGTATCCAATATTAATAGTGTTCTTACATACTGTGGCGTATGAGTGCTTTTTTTGTTCGACAAAAAATGTCTGGTTTTAAAATATTTATTGGGTATTTCGTTTCTCCATTTTTTAAGCAACTGAAGAAAAAAACATCCTCGATAAATTTTTAGAAAAGGCTTTTTTATGTGGAGAATTTAAAAGTAAGTGTTTACAGGATGTCCAGTTGCGGATTGAAAAGCGACCAGTTGTTTCAAAAACGTTATTTAATTCAAAATCTTTGAGAATGAGTTCCGGGCCATCCTGCTTTTGCCACATTTTTGGAAGAAGTATTGGCTATACTGTGAGATTAAAGTCTTAAATAATCATTGATCATCTCGAAAAATGTCTTAATCCACAGTTACAATTCCGCATAAAGGGGTGGCTGATGGGCTGGGTCTATTTAATGTTGATCCTGGTAGCCCAGAACCTTAATCCATAGGACTAGAGAGGATTGATTGATTGTCGGATTATGCAATCAACAGTTATCTTAAATATTTTTAAATAAAGGACTAGCTTCATTCAGAACAGCAAAGCACTACTCGAAATGTAACATGCAAGTATCAACGGCAGAAGTGCTGTGCTGTCTACACCACTACTCCATGGCTACTAATCCGCGCTTTCAACTTCACCCTGCCATCCCGCCTCTGCCGTATTCTGTTTAAAAAAAAAATTAGTTCCAACTTATAAATCTGCCACTGGATCACGCTGTATAGATTTTCCGATGAAATATTTTTTTTATGAACTCTTTTCATTTAAATTCTTAACGTGGTCCTTTCTGAGTTGTAAAGTGAAGACACCTCTTCAACACCCTTTGGATTCAAAAATTTTTCTTTTAGGGGAAACATTTAGGGATTAATAACAAATATCAAATATCACACTTCACACACAACTCATTTCCAAAAACATAATTGTACCCGAACAAATACTTTTACTTTTAATTTACAAAAAAAAATTATGTTTTTGAACTGTGACTTCCTTTTTCTAATCAACATATTTTGATTCATTTAAATCTTTGTTCTACTCCAAGCTCACCCGTTTGCATTGTAAAAATGATGAAGGACGAAGTCAACACCCAATTTGTATCCTCAACACTCAAATCGTAAACTCCTGGTATCACATAACTGCCATTTCGGAATACGCCCTTCAAAGCGGTAGCTTGTGAAGCTGTCACATTAGCCTTTGTTGTCATTTTTTTTTTACAAAGAATACAAAATTATCAACGCCCAAAAAAAAGTTCTTAGTTTTTTTATTTTTTTTTATTTTTGTTCTGGACAGCACCACTTGTCTCCAAGCCACGGAAGCAACTAACCAAATTCAATTTACTTCAACTTCAATGTTCTGGAACTGCGAGAATTCCTAGTAAATGAGTTTTGGTATTTTTTTTTCTTTTTTGTATTCGAAACTAACCGGCCAATTACCAATTCAAGTAATTTTATGACTGTTTTGGTCTAAACAACCCACGAAAGACCTTGCGTGCGATTATCTAAAATTATCTCCAAACTAAATGCTAGACGGTTTCTGATGCACGCAGGTTGGAAATGACATCCGGAAAGAAGACTGCAAAAATATGTGTGTCTCCAAAAGTGTCTTTTAATTTCGCGAATAAAGACTTAGTTAGTAGGTACTATGAGTGCCTACTTCAAACTTGTTAGATACAAAGTGAATCTTATCAGTTTATATCTAAATGTCCTAAAAAGTAAACAACATTTAACTCGGTCGCAAGGACTTGATGAATAGTTTATGTTTCGTTAATGACGGCGGGCCGGTGTGGTGGCGAGTATTAGAAGCTTCATAAAATATGTATAAGAAGTTTTGCAAAATGCTTATTTGCCAGGAAATCTTGATTTGCAAACACCTACTCGTTGATTGGTCAACAAAAAAGGTCAACATCATGCGAATTAAAAACAAGCTACTTTGTTCTGACAATGGGAAAAATAAAATAATTGTGTGTGTGATGACAGTGAAAGTATACGTGCTGTGCTGTGATATTGTGTGAGTTAAAGTACAATGTCAATTTAATGTAATTGTTTGGTATGTCTATTCGCAAGTAGAGTATAGTTATTAAGTTTTTCTAAAACTTTTGTACATCTCTTTTCTCTGTGTGCGAAGTTACATTACTCGAGATGCAATCGATCGAAGCGCCAACTGTGGGTGAAATATACAAAATGGACGGCTGCAAAAGTACTTACACTTAAAACCCACTTAACATTATTAAAAAATTGTTTGTTTGAAATACAGTTAATGATTCTCTTTTTTGACTTTCATGGTTTTATTTACAAAAAAGTGACAGTTTTATAGAGGCGCTTGCGTTGTGTCCATGGTTCCTTTTTACTAACCAGAAATGTGTTTACAACCGCCATATTCAATCTTAACCTTCATGTACCACTTGAGACCTCTAGGTTGTATAGAAAGCCATTTGATCAGAGAGATCAATCCCCGACTTTTTTGCTGTGGTCTGTTATCTAGCCCTGACGTCGCGTCGGTCGTTTGGTCTCCGGCCCTGACCTACACGGAACCATAACAACCGCATGTTTGGTCGAAAGATCCTGACATCTCTGGTGCCCTTCCAATCGAGAACAACAGTATTATATCATCTTCTTCACATGCAATAATATAACCTTTCTTCAGCTAAGCATACATAACTTCTCTTGGGCAAAATTTTTTGTTGGCTTAAATAGTTGGCACGTGTGCTTGTTGGACAACCATGAAGCGGAAGTTCATAGCTCATTCAAAAGTGTCAACAGGTACAGTGCTACCCTCTTCTTCAATTAAGTGTTGACTTCCTTGCAAACGCAAGATTAACTTGTCAAACACTTCTTATCGATCTTTCGATGAAGTAAATTTTTCTTGAGCTTTACACGAGCTTCAATTCAGCAAACTTTGAATGATTTTACACCATAAAGAAGAGCTTTACATTCAATGTACTGTCAAAAAAGCTATGCGTCCTCTTCAAGGCATGGCAGTTTCGTCGATTACCATATTTCTAGTTTTATTTCTTTCGAAAAGATACGCTATAAAACCTCTGCATCAGCTAAAATCAAGTTAAAGCTCCAGACATCTTACAGTTGAAAGGATGTATATTATTAAACCGGATGTTCCAGTAAAAGTAAAAACATTTCTAACTCTAATCTCGCCATTTTTGTATTCATAGTTTGGACAGGTTTTAGAATTCCAATTTTTCGACTTTATGAATCTTTATTTTTTCTGAAAAACCTTCAAGAATGCCTGTTCTTAGAAGTTCTTCAAGTTTTATTGCAATTCAGAGCTACATTTTACGATTCTACATAGATTGAACCTTGATTGAGATTTCCTAATTTTGAACTCCAAGAGTTGTCAAAAAAAACCTGGGTTTTCCCGTTCTCAAAAAACTCGTTAGGGCCGCTGATTGTATATTTTTCACAACACACAAAATCAAAAGTTTCCATTTTGCTTTATTTGTATACTTTCAAAATAATAAATGTATTCACTTGCATTTCTTTTAGTTTTTTTCGAAAAAAAAGAGATGAAAAATCCAATACAGAAGAAAAATACACAAGAAATGCTTGACAGCAAAAGTCACTTCAACAGCTGATTCGTTACCTCAACTGGTCCCAGCTAAATACCAAGATCGACTTCAGGGTGACTTCAGGGCGACCCCAGGTTTCATAAAAACAGAGAATTTTCAGAAAATGAGTTGTGGCGACCCCAGGGCGACTTCAGGGCTCAACAAACAAAGCTTTGAGAATGTACATAGCGAGCCACTGCTAATTAAATTGCAAGGAAACAGACCTAAGGTTTGGTGTTTTTTTTTTTTTTTGACACATGCGCTGCAATCTTCTCATAAAGAGTTCAAAAATCGGTTGCAACATAAAATTATTGCTCCCGTATTTATTTCATAAAAACAGTTTCCCATCGGATTTAAATTCCAAACTTCAATTATAATTGAGTAAATTTTGTAAGAAAATTGTTGAAAGTTAATGTTTTCAAGAGCCATGACACTGCCACATAAAAACATATTTTTTAATCATTGCAATCGCATAACTCAAAATACAAAAAACCTCAGACACTACAACTGGAACACCGGAGCACACAAATTTGTGGACAAATCAATATTATTTCCTGTACCTAAACCTACTAACCTACATTGTGTTGAGTGTTGACATTCGAAACACAACTTTTGAGTTTGATTAGACAAAAACAAAACCGATAATGCTTTGTTTTGATATTAAATTTCCAAGAGAATTTTTTTTAAAATCAAATCAAGATGGTGAATTTTTATTTTGTAGGTGTTTTTGAATTTCTCGAAAACATGGATGACGATTCTGAACAAGCCTTGTTGATGGGAAATCAACATAAATCCAACACTATGAGGTATACAGATGGACCAAGTGTTGCTCCTCCACTTCGTCCAGATGCTGATGCAACACCAACGTCATACGAAAATGATGTTCCGAGTGGAGGCAGCTGCCATGACGACAATCCGGGAAAGGTAAGTCCTGTAGGTATTATATGGGGTAGTTCTTTCATGTGCCATTTTTGGATGATGGGTTGCGGTTATTTTGTTCCAGCTTTTAAATGAAGTTTGGGTTCATAAATGTTGCAAACACGAAATACGCATCAGTTTTTGTCAGGAACAAATTTAGTTCTGAGAATTATGGAACAGATTTAGGTCACATATGATGAAGTTCGATTGAAAATATTTAGTTTCTGCAGGAATTTAAAGTGATTGACATCGTTTTTTCGAGAAGTGTTTTAAATTTGCCCATTAATTCTGCTGGGTTCCAGGATAAAGTGATACAATTAGGCAACTGTAAGTTAGCGATGTGTTATGAGTTATGACTAAGTGAATGTTGTGCCGAAAATTAAAAAAAAAAAAAAAACAGGATGAAATTATAAACAGATGGTCTATTACGTTTCGATAATATTGGGCTATTTTCAGTGTCTATAGTCAATGTATATACATTTTTATAGTAATTTCATGGAATATGTTTTTTATTGATGGGATAAAGGAATTACAATGGTGTTGTTTGACCTAGCAGGCATCTACATTTAAAATACTTTATTTAAAAATTGTCTCCACTGGCAAAACTGGTAGCACTATAGTGCGTGCAAACTGACTCTGCCAAAGTCAAATTATTACAACTTTCATGTGTCAGGTTTCAATCAACATCGAAAATTAACGAACTTTAACGAAGAGATTGTGTATTTAAAAATTTGACAACTCACGCTAATCCCTTCAATCCTTATGACCTTCGATTCTCAAAAATTCCACGATTAAGTTTTTCATAAATTCGGTTGTCGATTTCTTGTAACGTGGTTTTTTAATCTAAAAAAGGACATAACCGTTTATATACTTTCAATTTTTGCAAAACAAAATTGATCTGGAGCTTCAACCCAAAGGGAGGCGGGAGAATGTGACATCTGTCACAACATTTGATTAGTTTGAAAAGTTAAAAGATCTTAAACGCAAATGTGTGAAATTCACGAAAGCATAGATTTGGCGAATTGTAGAATCGTTATTTTTTTTTTATTTTTAAATCGTTAAATACTTTTATTTTTGCAGAAGAATCTCTCAGGAAGTTTAACTGATCAGAGTCAGAATTCCGATCTTCTTTCCGACATAATGTCTAAAGGCGGAGCAACGCTTAGGCAACAATTCCATGCAGATGCCCTCAAGCAAGTAAGTGTTTTTTTTTTCGATTTCAATCAAATCTTTTATGAAATGTGCATCTTTTCGTAGATTGGCTTTGGACGATACCAAATTATAACAATTTGTATAACAGGCATAGCTCTGGCAACTCAAATTGCCCAGCTGTTCTCACTTTATTTCATAATTCCATCGATAGATCTAGAGTTTTGCATGACACCCAAACAGAAGAAGACATTGATTGTATCTAATCTCGTCGGAGCAAGTTTTGGGGCAATTTTTACAAGTGGATTTGCTGAGATCTTTGGCCGCAAGAGGACGCTTTTAGCATGTTTCATCTGCATGATTATATTTTCTGTAGTTGCGGCATTTATGCCAGTTTTCAAAGCTTTCGGTGCAGCAAGGATGATCGCCTCAGCTTTTGGAGCAGGTACATTCCCTATTGCCGCTACTTATATATGTGAAACGACTCCGGCAAATATGCGAGGGAGGGCCATTGGATTCGTTACTTCTACAGGTGGAATTGGAGCTATGCTGGCAGCTATAATATCATGGAGTATACTACCTAAATCAGGAGTTCAGCTTATGCAGGAACCTGAAGAACATTTTAGTGGCTGGCACACTTACTCGCTGCTAATGGCAACGCCATCTATCATTGTTATTCTAGGATTGTTAGTTCTCAATGAATCACCACGTTTCTTGTTGAGCAAGGGAAAAGAAGCCGAAGCTCTGAAGGTCTATCAGATAATGTATCGTTTGAATAACTCAAATGGCACATACAGTTTCATCGAAATGGCAATTCCAAGGATGAAGCCCCGAAATAAATATGTCAGCCATGATGACACAACTGGCGTTTCAGGTTGCTTGATGGAGGTAAGTTTTGTTAAATGCTGTAGTGAAAGATATTATCAAAACCTTTTTTTTTTAAGTTCTTTTGCTGCTTTCGTTCACCATTTTGGAGGACAAACAGTATTATTGCCATCATTTGGATTATAGCGATGTTTGTTGGCTATGGACTGCCAGTTTATGCTTTCAATAATGGACACAATATTGAATCCCATCTATTTCTTGAACGAACCGTAAAAAGTCCTAATAACACACGATTACAATCTTAATAATCCTTGTTTTCTTTCCAGAACTTTACTCTTAACAAAACATTTGAATATGTTGAATTTTCTGAAAATATTGTAAACCGAATTTTCAAAAGCTGCCATTTCTTCAATTGCACATTCAATCAAAAACTGTTAAATTATGTCGAGTTTGAAAACTGTACATTCCTTGACAGTAATTTTCATGGAGTAACTGCCGCTTATACAACGTTTTGGTATTCAATTTTTAAGAACGTCAAGTAAGTGCATTTGAAAAGTAGAAGTAGAAATAAGCGCCATCTGTAGATGAGCTGGTAAAATTAATACAATTCAGTGTTGAACACAATTTTTATGTCACACAACTTCATGTGGTAAAGTTAGCAATCTGTTGTCAAAGGTTTCCTTTTGACAGTTAATGAACGACATTGGAATCTTTCCAACGATTACGACGTTTGGAATGGTTTTTGTAGCCGCATAAGATTTGATATTTTATTTACAGATTCATCGACACAAATCTAAAATCTAAAAACTTTATTGGCTGCGAAACAGTCTACACTGAATTCGACCAAATTGACAGTGATTGCGAAGAACCTTTTGAGCTTTATACGTTTTTCTACAAAGTGATGCACGACGCTAATGTTGAGGTGATCATTCCATCAATAATTATCCTCTTCTGGGGCGGTGAGATCCTCAATCGTATTGGACGAATTCGTTTTGCAAGTATGACTCCATTTTTATATCTTAAATTATATCAAATGGAAAACATTAAATCTTCGTTTTAGCTTCTTGCATAATTCTAGCCGCAGTTGTCTGCTTCTTAATCGAATTCGTTTCCGATGGAGCATACATGTATTGGACAGTTGGTGTTGTACAAGCGTCAATATTTTGCGGTCTCCAAGCGCTAACTTTGTACTCGATTGAGTTCAATTACACCATCGGACGGTACATACTTGGTTTTAAAACTTTATGGATTTCGAATAAATGTTGAAAGTTTTACCTTTCAGATGCTTGATTTGTGGAATCCAAGTAAGCTGTGGCTATTGGGGTGCCTTTCTTGGAGCTGACGTTTACGATCAACTACTGCCGGAGGACAATGCGCGTTTTATCGCAATATCATCGGTATTTTGTCTTTTTGCTTTGTGTTTCTTCAGTACATTCCTTAAGGAAAATAAGAAATTTTTGTAAATTTGGAAATTTGTAAAAAAAAAAAATTTCACAATTGCAGAAAAAAACATTTCCAAATATTTGTTCTCAGTGTATTGGAAACATAAATGTTGGAAAATGTAAGATTCCAAACTGTCACAAGCATAAAGCTCCTAACTCAACTATTCTATACATATCGAGTGAAATAAATAAATACATATGTAGATTGTGATTATAAAGTGTAAAATTTGAAATATTTTGTCATTTAAAGATTCTCAAAGGGTCCAAACACAATAGACAGTATAGCAACGTTAGGTTATGTCAAAATTCAATTGTGTGCTTTAGTACGCTTTAAGGCAATAATGCACTTTGTCAATCTGTCAATTATTTAAATGACATCTTCTTTTGCAATGGGGCATGGTCTATTTGTTATTACTTATTATGTTGCAACAGGCAACACGGAAATACTCAGGTGGGTAGCTCAGTCACATGTCCAGTTGTCTGGCAGTATGAAACTTTCTTAATTTAGAAAGATGATATTTGTTGAAAGCAAAACGACATACTACATACACCATTAAAAAAAAACACAGCTGTCAAAATTTGATCTTCGTCGAGCGTTTTTTTTCCTAATTTGAGAAAATAGATAGAACTCGACAAATTAGTTGCTGACTTATTTCATGCTTTGCTTGGGCTGTCTGGGCTTTAAACCAATTATCAACTATTTCCTAGGTAAATCGATGATTTGAACCTTATACCTACTTATTATTTATTAAGTAAGACTCATATAACGAAAATCTCTTGGCATTCTCAAGCTGTTAACAAACAATAAAGGTACATTTTTAATACATATTCCGAAATCGGGGGTGTTCAAAATGATCGTTGACGTTGATTGACAATCGGGAAGCAATCAGAAAGTTTAATAATTCCTCATCCCTTTATCAGAAGCTTTACGAAGCAGCCACAGCCAGTTTGCTCCAATTAAACATTTGAATAGTCTCTGGTGGATGTTGTAGATACCATTTCAAATATCAATGACACGAACCAAATAATTAATGTTTCAAACTGTTATAAAATGCCAAAATAAATAATATGGTTGGTGAAAAGACTACAATACTAACATTTTCGGAGTTGAAATTTTTTGAATTTCTTACACCAAAATAATTGTATTGATTTTGCGTTAAAAAAAAAGAATCAAAACAAACTGGCATTAAAAGCATAAAAAACTTCTTGCTCTCAGTACAACTAGCGCAACCATAATGTGGGTTCAGAAAAAATTAATTAAGTATCTTACAGTTGTAAGACTGCAGCTTGCACTGAAACTCCATTTTTTAAATTCATCATCGGCGGATTAACTTAATTTTTTCCGTGGAAATTGGTGGGCTAAATGTTAGAGGAACGTGTGTAACAAAAAAAAAGACAGCCCTCATATTAAAACCTTGTCAACAATATGTTTTGAAGTTTAACAAACATGCATTATAATATTAGAATTATTAAAACCAACAGAAAGGTTGTCCAATGCAATTATAAGGATTCTTTAAGACTTGCCTCTATCTGTGTATCTGTATATAAAAGTGTTTGTTCATACGCAGCGATGTCATAATAGGTGAAATGTTTACTTAAAAAGTAGATAGCTGAATGTGACATACATACCTAACTGGAGAAATGGAGATGCTTGTTTAGGAAGAGGAAGCTAAATCTGAAAACACCGAGAATATCTGCATTGTCACCAAAGTGGACACACTGGTACATCTAAATAGATTGTGCCTTTTGATAATTCTTTCATATAGTCCTTTTTCTTACCATAAGGCTAGAACTTAAGGAAGTGAGCCGTAATGAGAGAAACTGATAATAAATTGTTTAACGACTCAACAAAATATTTCCCAGCCGTGATTCTAAAAGACATTCTTCCTAACTGACGATTTCCCTGAACATTCCAAAATATTTTCCTAGGAGACAAAATACAGTATTTGCACTTCACAGCCTATTTAGATAAAAAGACAGTCTTCAAACATAACTCATCGTCTTTTTTTGCTGATTTTAAAAACATTTGGCTTAATACTTCTGACATCCAAATTTTTATTGTGATCAATATTATATTAAACACATCTTATTTGCAGTTACATTTACAATATCGTCCATGTTTTTCTATATAGGAACTTTGTATAATGGCGTCAAACATGTCAATTCTACTTTGACATTTGTGAAGTAAATTGGTACAATATACACGTCAAAAGATTGAAATCCCTTTAAGTACTCTAAAATAATTGTGTCGATTTAACATTTGCTGTCATTTGCACAAACAAAATGGCTAATTTTGAATTTCTATAAACAAAAGATTTGTTATAAAAAATGCCATGACATTTCATGTGAAGTAAATTGGGTAAGAAAACTCTTTCCGTCTTTCTGTTTGTTTTTTCGTGTAGAGCCCGAGCGGAAAGATTAATTTGGTTCAAATTTGGCCAAAATATCCGTACTTGCCATACAAGCGTAGGAACAGAAAAAAGTTAATTTGTCATCGAGACTATTTTTGTATTCACATCATATTCAGAAAAACTTAACTCGTACGAAAATATTCATGAAAGCTCGACTGGGGGCTTTATTTTTCAACACATGTTTAAAATGTGAAGTTTTCTGAGTCCTTCTTTCTTTTGGGCAGTTTAAGAGAAATGTGTTGAGGACACCATCAAACAATAATATTAACTTGTAATGAGAATTATTCGAAAAAAAAAATTGACACATTACACTAGAGTATAGAAAACTTTTAAAACTTCAAAGAAAGATTATCCCTTAATAATGACAAGCTGCGCAGCACTAGTCATCAAAGTTCAAACTATAAAAAAAAACCCACTCATAAAATCTCACACGTTCCACCTCCTTTTTTTTCCACGCATCATAGTTACTCGTAATGTGTGTTGATTTTCTAAATTGCAAACAAATCATCATTTTATCTGGAATTAAATCCTCGAAGCGGTAAATTTTAATCCGAAAATTTAAATCCTATATTCCAAGTTTGGAAGCGGAGGTTGGCCAATGTAATTGTAAACCAAACGTCTTGTTCTCAAAAATAAACAAATAAACACAACACAAGCCAGCCAGAGAGGACTTCGATGCCAAATATTTGTCCACATTTGCGACTTAACAGACGAACTTACATCCCTTAATCGTTGTTAATCCAATTGAAGGTAATATAAAAGGGAACAGACCCACCTCTTGGACAACACCTTTATATCTATCCCTGTGCACTTGCACCCAGGTCCTCGCACGCTATTTGTGTACGTATATTTATGCACTACCGAACCGGACTGACCGGCGAAAACTATTTTAAGTGCGCTGCACAATGGGCGATCTTAATCCTTTTGGCATTCGCAATAAGTCATATAAATAGTGGCTGCATTGTCCTTGGCGACAGTCCAAAATTATAATGCGTGCGAAATTTATGTAGGTATACATAGGTCCTTGTTGAAAGAATCCTTTCTTCGCGATGTTGCCAAACGAATAGAGACCTGTGCTAAACCACTCGATAATCCTTTTATGCCGTGAAGAAAGTCAACTACAAAGAGGTAGAAGATTCGCAAAAAGGGGTGCGCTCAGTGCGAATAACGAATATAATAGAATTTTCGCAAAAAGGATTGTTAAAGGATGATATGCTAGCTAATTCGCAGCGGCTACTTTATTCGCTTGTCTCTTGTCCTGCACCGCTCGCTGAATGGAGGTAGACCAACACATCAGCTTCTGTTGCCCGCACACATATAGATGCTTTGGTTTTGCGAGTATTGTTTTACATCAGGAACAGGCGAGGCGGACTCAATATATCCTTTTTCCACAAAACCAATAAAAGTGCCAATGAATATATGGTGTGTATATCCTTTTTGTCGAAAAGGGTTGTCGTCGTCTTCTTTTCTGTTTCTGCTGAGTTGTGTGTATATGGCAATTGCCCGAAATCATTGTACTAACAACTGCAATAAACTGTTTAACTGTTGCCGCTGATTGTTTCGACTTTTCGACATTTATAGAGGTAAAGGAGTTGAGCGAGAGTTGTCGGAAAAAGGGTAGATAGAGGGTTCATGGAAGGGTTGATCTGTTTCTGTAGTTTTTTGTTTCTTCTTCTTCTTTGGGCTTACTTGTGTTTATAGATTTTGCACCCCTAAAGCATCACCGCTTATAATATTTTTAAGGTGGGTGATGTTGACAATTTTGACAGAGGAGGTGAAATTATAAAAATTATAATAGAGCAGGAATTTTAGTAAAATCGGATTAGATGAATGACGTCACATTTTTTTTGTGGCTCCTTTTACAAAACATGAAATCCCAAATCACAATATGTCGCGCCCTTATGGAGACGTTTCCACCTCCATGTCATCCCTTATAACTAACTATCCACTTAGTAAAACACTCGTTTAGTCCTTCCTTGTCGCTATATTTGTGCTCTCAATAGAATACTCAATAATAATTATTATTGTTCCTGATGTTCTCTGTGTTGCGCCATGAACTGAGCAATGGGAAACAAATAAAATCGAATTCTTCCGGTTGCAATTCATAAACACATCTATTTATCCCGCCAGAGACCGCCTGGGAAGCCACTTAAAACCGCCAGTGTATGGTTATGGTGTTGTATCTATACATCTACGACGGCCACCAGCCGCATCTCTCTTTGGGAACCAAGTTCAAAAGACTAAAATGCATTACCACACGATGTATTCTTGTTCGCAAATTAGCCTCTACTTAAAGTGTTGTAATGGATCGTCAAGTGGATCGGCCTAGTATAGTCCCAGTTCGGGTACATAAATAGTTGTGTGGCAGACGAAGACGAAACCGAACACCCAACGTCTCGCAATATCCGGCTGTGATCAAAGTCTGTTTGTCGGTTCGATCATCATAATAGAGGGATGTTTTTGATCAGAGTTTCTAATCTCTTGCTAAAAAAAGAACAGTTTTTTAACTCATTGAAATAAAAAAAAAATTTGGAGCATTTGTTTTTTATTAAAGGACATTCAGAGTCATTGGTTGTGATTAATGAAATTGCTTGTTGCTTCAATCACTGATTTCAAATAAATCGTCAAACCCTTTGGAGGCTAATATATGTATGTTAGCGTTAAACCATAGCATTATGAAGATGCAAAGAAGGACGTTCATTCTGGACCACAGGCTTTCGAGATTCGACAACGGGCTCTTCTATTTGATCTTTATATCGTAGACACTACAGCTTTTACATACATTTGAGAATTAGAGATCAAGATGGACAATTGTCTGGAGATAGTCTAACGCGACAGGCATTTTATGGCTGTGCCAGACTTTTGTCAGGCTTCGAGTTTTGTAATCGAACTTTTAATAAAAAGTGTGTTCAAATTTACCTGAATGTAGTCATGTCTCAGTCTGGATGCATCCATTATTTTTCATCCAGTGACCACGTCTTAAAAAAAAAATGTTTACACAAAAAGATACTCAAAATAATCTTACTTTCTCAATTTACTGTTATTTCAAATTAATGTGCTGATGTAATGGGACGATTAGTTTTGTCAAGCATTGTTATACTAAAGAAAGAAGGTTTAGAGAAATTATTTCTAATATACTTATACTACTGTCAATCTTTGCATACAATTTCAGGCGTTTGTACAAAAATACTTCTTGGGTTCTTACATTTCCAGAAGGAAGTTATTATAAAAGGTTGGTCCAATGGTTAAGCCTTAGGGAACTCCAATTTTGCGATCATTTCATTTGCATTAGACTTTGAGTTTTGTATTTGGATGAGAAACGATTAATTGCTTCGAATTTTTGGTACCTAATTGTGGGCAGAAAGATATGGTCTGGTTTTGTTTCTCTAACCCACCCCAAAAATGGCCTTTCTAGCTTCCTCATTGCAATATAGTAAGATTGAGAATCCGAAAGAAATGCCAAAAACCTAAAATTATTTTCAGTTTTATTTACAAATTCAGCTTTCTTCACAAAAAATTAATAATGAACAAAAAATTAATAATGAACAAAAAATTGCAATAATAATGTTTATGTAGTTTGAAATGTTTCGTCACGCGGAGGCGCTATTGAATTTTTCCTCGTTAAATAACATGTCAAAAATGTGAATGTCTTCCGACTCCCTTTTACGGCTTAGTAGTTTAGTTCTATTCGCTGCATTGCAATCGTGTATGTTAATTATATTTATGACACATTGCTAAAGTGTCATTATAGGCCATATGTTTTTGTGACATAGGGCCACACTAAAAAAGCAACTGACAACAAAACGTTGTAGGTAATATTCGCCACGAATTTTAAGCTTTTATTTTGTTTATCAAGTGTTGTTGACTGCGGATTCTTGTACCTTTTATTATCATAATGACATGAGCTTGATAAGAAAAATAATTGCTTAAAATTCGCGGCGAATTTTAAGCTATTATTTTTTTTTAATCAAGTGTTGTTGCTTTTGTAATTGCAGATTCTTGTAACTTTTATTATCATAATCATGAGCTTGATATAAAAAATATATCTTAAAGCTCACGTTCCAAACTCTTGTAACTTTTTTTTATCAAGCCATGCCGTTATGATAAAAAAAAGCGAGCTTGATCAAAATAAAGTTTCAAAGAGAAAACAAAAGTGACATACGGCCATAATGGTCTTATGACGCTTCGGAAAGCGTCGTAACGTCATATGCTCGAATATGGTTGGGTACCCACTGCATCCGCACCTTTGCGACAGTGTATGCATGCAAGTGTAAGCCTGACATAAATTCCACTTTTCATAATAATAACAGTCAATGTGACTTACTTTTTCCTTCTGTCAAAAGTATAAACGTAAAATGTCAAATATTCTAGAACTATTATAGAACTCATTTGACTAACGCAAACAAAAAGCGGAATGTGGTTACTGTCGACTATTTTACATTACACGAATTGTCATCCTATTTTCCCTTAGTCTGGCTCATTTTCAAATTTCATAGAAAATTACTCAGAACTATCTATCTTAAAACTTGAGGTACATATGTACATATTTCTAAATGAGCTAAACCAAAGTGTCAAAAGAATGACGTTAAACAATAATTTCACCTTCGTTTTTTAACAAACATCATTATACCCAATTTCTTCAAAATCTTAAAATCTGAAAGCATCATGAACGAACGAGACAGGGTATGCGTGTAGGTAAGGTATACTCTATTTGTCTTGTTAAACACACTCCAATCATTTTTTACAATTTTCGCGCAAAAACATAATTTCCTTCCTTCTCCCATTGTTTATTGGAATTTCTTCGAAACTGCCAAAAACTGATTTCGTTGTTCTGTATTTTATGTAAGTAAAGTAGTTTTTTAGGTTAACAAGGTTAAAAATATAATTGAATGGACGTAAAGAATTTCTGCGGTTGTAAATCTCAATTTGGCCCTTTTTACTGAGAAAGTAGCAAAAACTACAGATTTCTACAAAACAAAAGAAACAGACCCTCCTTCTAATACACGTATATGATACCAAAGAGTGTTCTCGTTTTTTACCAAATACGATTACCCAGTTTCGATCAATTGTTCTATCTTTTTTTTTCACGAAAACATTTCAAAAAGTTAACACAAGGCCATTACACTTTTATGATAGTGCAATTCGTAGTTTTTCCTGACAGATTGTCCCTTTTTTCGAATCATAAAACCAACCAACCAATGTCTTACTCAAGCAAATTTGCAATGTGATACTTTTTTAACGCTAAAACTGAACGAAAAAATGACAGTCGTAGGTAAAAAAATTGTTTAACCGCAATAAAAATTAACTACGAGTTTTTTTTTCCTCGCTAATCCGCAAAAGAACACAAGGTACGAGTATACGCTAAATTTTTCGGTCATGTCATAAATATCCTAACTTTGGTCCTTATAGTTTTAGTTTTTTATTGACGGATGGATAATGTTAACATCAAGTTGACATTCTCGCACTGTGTAATGGCAATGGCTGCGTGAAGCAACCATCATACTCTTTATGTTAAAAAGGATATCATGAGTCAAATATTGAGGGTTAGCATCTCAATTATTCTGAGGTTATGCAGTAAAAAGGGCAATCAACGGGTGTAAACAAATAGCTAACGATGTGCACACATTGAATATTCAATGATTAGATGTCCAATGTGAAATGTCAGTGGCCATCTTTGTTTTATGTTTATTTTTTTCTCTTTTTTTTTCTTGTGGCTTCATCCAATTATTTAATCATTTCAAAGATGTCACGTGCAAATGTAACTGCCGCCACATCGTTCTTCCGTTATTTAGTGCTGCTGAACGACGACGACGACGACTTCCTTCATAGCTTCGGTTTTGGCTTTGGAATTTTTTGTTGGATCCAGTTGTTGGCAGTGCCAAGACCAAGAGCCATAGGACGACGAAGAAGGATACCCAGCCACAGCATTGCAGGCGAAAGATAAATAGACGAATAAATCCACATAATGAAGTTCGGTAGGTAATGGATGGGTTTCATGAAGAATGGGGGAGGGTGGTGTTCAGCGCAGACGCGTATCCACCACCCTCCTAGCCTGGCATATGGCCTGGCATGATGTGTCAATAAAATGGCAATAAAGTGAGTTTTGAATGGAGCTCTTATTTATAGCAGCCTGGAACTTGGGTTGTGGAACTGATGCGATGGCGATAGCTGGGAGTGGGAGGGAGTTCGGCCTGATGGTGTGCTCTGCTCATAAGGTCACCTTACAACATCGATGGTTAGCTCTATGTTTACGTACATATTCTTACATCCGACCGGGCTGGGCGGAGGTGATGAATTAGTCAACTTACATAGGGAAGCTTCTCCACATGGCTTTTTATTATACTTGTGGCCCCGATAAATTGCCGCAGTTTGGTGATTTAGGATCGAAGAAGAGCGATGAAGTCGAACCAACAATGAACAAAGTTTCCACTCCACCTATATTATTTGGCGAAACTCATCTCGTTGGATGGCTTTTGTGTACCCAGTGCTATAGGAACTTCAATTATTTTCGTTATAATTCAATGGTTGAACATGATTAATCGGCTATCTATTATCCTCTCAAACTCTGGGTACAGCTATATATATACGGCAGTCGATTCGACACATTATTGGGGTGCGGAACGGTACGGCTCTTTTATAGGAAGAAGGCGGAGTTCTGTCAGCAAAACAATTTAATGGGAAATCTGGTGCTATACTGCTGCTGCTGCTGGTGGTGCTCAGGTGGATCTTAATAAGGAGGGATTTATTACTGAAAATTATTTTTGGAACTCTACTATTAGTGCCTTCCGGGATATACACGTACCTATACATGTATAAGATGAAACTGCTTTTTAAGGGATATCATTGAAAGGCATAGCCATAAATGAAGATACGGAAAGAAAGACGATGAAGTCATTTGATGTTGGTTGCCTCGGTAAATTAAGATAAATGAATGTTCTCAGAGAACTCAATCAGGAGCTTGGAAATGGCCCAAAGTGCAAAGGCAATATATAACATTGTGTCAATACTGGTTTATACCGATCAATGTGACGAAAAATTAAGATTTGACAATGACAAATTACAAATTCTTAGCTTATTGTAATGAGATTTTATGTTTTAATCAGGTGCGAAAGTTGTCACCCTACCGGCAGATACTATAATTTTTGCATTTAGCGGCAATAATGAACTCAACTTTGACATTTGTGAAATAAACTGATACAAATTATACGTCAAGAAAACATGAATCGATGTTACCCTAAAGAGCGCGGTATTATTCTCTCGCAAACTTAAAATTGGCACGGGAGATACCTATAAGTAAAGTAGTCAAAATGGCGAATGAAATTCTACAGAACCCATTTTAATTTGATTGACAAAACATTCATGGGCGGCGCCACTGTAGTATTTAGACATTGCACAAAAGTTATAACAATTTCATAATCAAACCACGCTTTCTTTAGAGTGTGCTTTCTGTGCTCATGCTATCGTTTGAGCTCACTGCGTCAGTGCTGAACGAACAAATTAAAACGCCTTATCTAAAGCCGGAGCAAAAGTTGTCACCCGTTATGCTATAATTTTGGCAAATGTTGCCAAATGTCAAATCGGAATAATAATTTGCGTACATTTTGTATCTGTTTACTTCAAAAATATTAACGTCAAGCTTACAATTGTCGCCATTTGCAAAAGTTATATCATCTTCCAATTTGTACCGAAGACTATGAGAACATAGCATTGTATTCAGACCATGATACAACTTAAAAAGATATCGCCAATTCTCATTTTTGTTTCGTTCTGCGCATCTACGTCACGGACACGAATGAAATTTTTGCCTTCTCGTTTTCGCCTTTCCGTTTTAATTTTTGTTAAACTGAACCAAAGTGTATTCAGTTATAGTCTGCCCTATATGAGATTTATTTATGGTCTAGGCTAATGGAAAGGAAGATAGTGTCAGAACCTTACTTCCGAACTCTCAAATGAACACATTGCTCGATTTTCATTTTCATTCATTTCATTTCTTAAAAAAATTTGTTATCGTAAACCGCTATGAGCGCTGGTTATGACAGTAAAAGTTATCGAAAAACTTGACGAAACACACCCATCTGCTGCTATAGGAACAAGATATGAGTTCCTTGTAGATGCTCAGTGACAAACAGCTCTGTATGAACCTGATCGTTTATCATATGCCTTTAATATTCTCTGAGTCTTGAAAATGATCATACAATTTTTAATACATTTGCTTATCGCAACATTACATCAATCTTCATTTATTCAAATGGCATTCATTTGTCATACAGAACTTGTGATTCTATTTTAAATTGTTGGGCGGAACGCACTCACTTTAAACGTCATTAGTTTTTCTGCTGACGAACAAGTTACAAAAGCTTTGTTTGTTGAGCCCTGAAAACACCCTGGGTTCGCCACAACTCGTTTTTTGAAATACATCAATTCGCCCTCAAGAGAAAATTATCTGTTTTTTTAAACCTGGGGTGTGTTCAGGAAACGAAGCTCACTGAAATCCTGTAACTCTCATTGACTGAAAATTAAATTGGAGAATAAGGTTCATTGCAGAGAATGACAGCTTCTTTTTGACATTGCTTACTAAACCCAAGGAATTATCGAATTGTCGAAATGTATTCTGGGTGTGATTTAAATCTACACTTTAGTCAGCAGAATCAAGGTTGTCTATGGATGGATATGATCACATTCAGGCCGAGTTAGCGTTGGAAGTTGCCAGATTTCAGAGAAAAGTCACCAGCAGCGTCTGCTTGTAGGTTCTCCAATTTATACAAGCCAGTACCCGGACGAAAATCGCCCTTAATTGTTTCAATTTTACTAAACGCCGAAGATCTCTAAGGTTCCAGTGGTATATCTTCTGATTTGCCTGCAGTTGAGTAAGGATATCAAAACCTGACAGAGGTCCTTATCACTCACATATTGCCATCAAGTTAGTATACCAAACCCTGTTTCCGATCTTATGAAAGCTGCAATAAAACTTACAGATTTTTTCAAATGAAACGATTCAACAAGAACATCACCTTAAAGAGGAATTCGACAGCAAAAATACTAGCCTAAATATCTATTATATTTGTTTTAAATTCTTCCAAATCAAAAACTATGACCAGGATATCTTTCTTCAAAACCATCAATTTTTGTTATCCTTTAAAAAAAAACCGCAAAAAAATCCCCGAACACAAAAAACCACACAACCCACAAATACTCATTGTTTTTTAACGAACAACGCCTTGTTAACCAGTCATTGTCCTTTTAGTCCTTTCCACACAGCCTATCATCATACCAAAAACCAACACCTTTACGAGTAAAAATTATACCCAGTTAAAAATGAAAGGACTAAAAACTATATAACATAAACTCTATCCCAAACGAGGTATACAAGAAAATGAAGGTTTAACTATTATATACAAAGAGGTCCTGGTACCTCTATATATACACATTTAACATTTACAAATAGAAATAAGAGCTCCATAAAAGTCATAAAATAATATCGCGAGTTATTTGGTTGAGTAAACGAAAACGTTAACGTAAACGTTTACCTGGATGGTAAACAGTATTTTTGACTTTCAAAACATAGCTAAACACCTTTAATACTTCTTCTGTGTGTAAACGGTTAAGGATTTTATAACTGCGGTGTTTGGTATTGGAATCATTTGTACCATAAACTCCTTTCATCAATAGATGGCGAGTTATATGTATAGTGAAGGCATATGGCAAGGACCTCTGAGTAAGCCAGTATGTATGTATGTTTGGTTTGTGTTTTCGAAAGTGTTTACGATAGGGAAAGTGAATAGAAATAAGGTTAAGACTATATACTATCAATTGAAATGGTTAGCGAAGAAGAGTTCTGCTGAAATTCCCAGCAATTTATGATCCTTTAGTATATCCTTTTGCATGGCATTGCATTTTTCTAGATATTATATAGTCATGGTGAGAGGGCGATGTGGTGGGTCAACTCAGCACCAGATTTCAATAAAATTTGCATTTCTTGAAGAACACACACAGACATTGTCCGTTGTCCTTTTGTGTCATACGACAGTACCTATACCTACCGATATTTTTCGGACAACTCCAGCGGAGCTGTTGAAATATTTAAATTTTAATCCAATGTCGTTCAATTATTGAATGTGGCCAACCGACGACAACGACGACGACAAGTGTCCTTCGTTGTTGCATTTATACACACAAATTGCTGGAGCTCAGAGTGTCTCCCTTCTGGCCCAGGGGAAATTATTTGCTTTGTTCTTCTTCCTTCAGGTGGTTCAAAAATGAAGTCCTTTTTTTTTGTCTTTCCTTTTTTTATACTCTCTCCCGCAATTAATGGTGTCGGTTCTTAATAATCGACATTTTTACTCGCCAAACATGCCGAGGTCCAAAATGTTGTACACCTTATATAGTCCTTGGTCCAGGATTCTTTTTCCTTTTTTTGTTTCCATCGAACCACGACATTGAGTATTTAAATGTTCTTTAATCGTTAAGTACTTTATAGAGGTGTCAGGATTGTAAAATGAAATACTTGCAAGTTCCAAGTAAATGAGTTTTGCTGAACAATGAGATCCTTAAATATATCCTTCGCGTAAAAGCGAATTGCAATCGTTTTCCATGGAAGAAGGTCATATTCTTTTATTTTACATCTTATGCATTGCTTGTTTTGAAATGGCTGGCGGAAAAAACGATTTGAAATTTAGAAATGAGCGAAACGGATGGTGGCGGTGCAGCGACTTTCAATAAATCACCAAAGGATCGCATTCTGACAATCATCGCAGTCTCAAATGAAACAAAAAACCGATTCGGATAGTAAATTCATAAAAATCTAATCGTGTTGTTAGATTATCGATGAAATTGCTAACAAGGTCATAAGATCTTCTTGAATAGTACGTATGATGATTCCGAATGAGAGGGTTAATTCGAAAAAATACCACAACGAGGAACCATAATGCAGAATGGCCAGTGGCGGTTTAGCCTTTTTGAGATTAATGTGTGAATAATTTGTCGGAGGCTTCTGGAGTCTATTTGATGTCTTTCTTTGATTTAATCACGTTCTATTTTGGACCAGAACAAGAGAACAGCGACAGGATACAAGAGTGAAAGCGAACTGAAAACATGTCAATTCAGAGAACTTTCAATGTACCATATTACCTTACGAAGGAGACTTTAAAAAAATATGTATTCGATTTGGTTTTTCCATGTGCAAGTGGGTAAAATTATTTTTTAAGACTTATTAACAAGTTAAATCTTTAAAACGAAAATAGAAATTTCAATATCAGCGAGATTTATTTTAGATTGATTTCAAATATCCAAATTCTAAAAAAATTCCAAGTTTCTATAAGACCACAATGGAGCCGCAGACGAAGGACCTGTCAAAGTATTGAATGTCCACCGCAGTTCAATGTAAGCAGTAAAATGACAAAATGATAACTTTTTTCTTTGTAATAAAGTCTTGGAAAATAAAAATATTATTCAAAAACAAGAAGAAGAGAGTGGGGCTCTAAAGGCTGAACTATGGTGGACGGAAACAAACGGAAACTAGTGTCAAAACCAAACGAAACGTTGCCATCCAACCTGTGAAATGAACACACAACTCATAACATATGGATTGCCGCGGAAACAAAACATGTATTTTCCTCTGAACACACAAAGTCAGCATACCTCTCACTCTCATATCCATTCACAGTCAGATGTCAAATTTTCGTCGTTAACTAAACTGATCGAAATTTGACGAAACGGAACAACCCGCTATTTCAAGCGTGAGATACGAATTGCTTGTTTTCGCACAATTATTACGGACGGTCAAGTCCGCGTCGTTTCAACTATTATAGTTCAGCCTTAAACATCAGGGTTTAAAATTAACACCTTAAAACAGGGTTACCCAGAAAATCTTTGTGTTCTGGTAAATTTGTTTCCCTATGTCAATTTTCTAACGTGATTAGTGGCAACATTTTTTTTTTGGGTAGATTGTAACATGTTAAAATATAGACATTTTTTGTGAACCCTGTTGACTTCTTTCATGCCTAACTGTTTGATGGAGCCAAGAAGAAGGTCCACAATAAGTTTCGAAGGGACATGGATGGGACTGGGACACTAATTTAGATTTCTCTTCCTATTTTCTCATTCAGCTTTATGCCTGCTTCACAACGACGCTTTGAGCTTCGCTTTGACAGAACGCAAAAGTTCAGACATAGGAATTAGTGTATAATGCTCACAATGAGGCGTTGAGCTTTAACGTTACGTTTTGTCATCAAAAAGTAAGTACACAAATCACGTAGCATGAAGCGAAGCTGAAGCAAAAGTCGAAATATTTGAACATTTGCGCACGTTTGACGTTTCAAATAATTATTATTACTGTTTCTGTGTGTTTAAGTTTGAGTTTTTTCAATTTTAAAAATGGGTTGATACCCAGCAAACATTTTCCTTCAAAAATGAATCATTATGATTCATTTAAATGAAGAAAACCTTCAGATATGAATTCACTAACGATTCAATTCCAATCAAATCTCCTGAGAAATGGGCATTCATTTATGAATCTTTGAAAATGATATATATAAATGATTAGAGAAACATTCACCAAAATGAATGTATTTAAGCGCTTTTTCTTTACAATTGTGTGTTAACATTCACTTTTATTCATAAGAGTGAAGGAAATTTAGATAGATTAATTAGATTTTTGTATATTTCTTGATCACAATCATTTTTGTTCATATATGTGAATGAAAATCCAATGTAGATCTCTTTTTAATTCGATTACAATTTTGATTCTTCATTTTTGCTGAACATAAAGTGAACCTTCGTTTTTAGTGAAGAAAAATGTTTGCTGGGATCCCTCGGTCAATTAATAATAGCCTTGTTGTATTTTTGTCCTTTATATGTGTGCATTTATATCATAACTTTAAGCATTTCAAGGATTTGGAACAAATAAAAACAATTAAAAAATTATTCCGTATCTTTTTCTTTCGTTGCTTCGAAGTTCAGGGCGAAGAATCCTCTTTGTGAAACTTCTCACATGCTAAAAAGGCAGTATAAGCCACTTTTTCAAAAACTTCTATAATTGCAATTAGATTTTCTGTTTCCATTGCAAGACAAATAAAATATTTGTTTCCTCAGAATTATTAATTTTGATTAGTTGATTTACTCAAACGTCAAACATGTCAGCTTTCATCTCGACGCGTCCGTAAAGCTTGTTCGACGTAACGTACGCGAAGCTGAGGTGAACGCGTCGTTGTGATTCAGCCATTATTCACTTTTTCTTAGCAATTACATTTTTGTTTACTACAATAAAGGCTGTTTTTGTTGTAATAAAAATGATTAATACAGGGTGGGCCAAAAGAAGTCATCCATCCGATGTTGTTTGGCTCTCTTTTTTTTTAAATGAAAAACTTCGATTCTGTTTTTTGATCCTTTAGAATTGTATTGGTCAAGTCGAGGAGATGATATCGGCCAAATGGGCGCCGTCACAATTGATTGCTCGTTTTATGGCATTTTTCATCACTTCAGCGAAAACTTCGGGCGACAGATTCTCGCACTCGTGTCGAATGTTGTTCATGGCGGTTCATGTATCGCTCCATGGCTTGTTCACTTGTATTCTGCATCTGTCTAGTCCACAAATGTCAAAACAGATTTGACATTGGCGGCCATCTGCAAAAATGAGAGCATCTTCCAATAGGGTGATTTTTTTTGCGAACCTTGTATTTTTGTATTTTGTTGAACTAAGAATTATGTTTTATTCCTTTTATGTTTATAATAAACTTTTTCTGTTTTTTACAATTTATATGGGCCTTTGTTACAATAAGGCCAATACACGGGGTAAGTTGAAACAACTGGATCTTCTGAATAGGCTTTTCTAAACTTTTTAGTGGATTTTGTAGCCAAAAAACACGGCTTATACTTTTAAAAAAGGTTAGGCTCACTTATTTTCAAAACTTTAAGTAAAAACTGTTAATATATGTCCATTTTCCCTTACAATTATGACATGTTTTTCGGTAGCTACTCTAAGAGTAGTAAGTGTCAGTTTTGCTTAGAAACTATAGCATTATTACCTATAACTTAGCAATTTCAGCAGTCAATCCTGCATGCCAGGGGTCGCTGCTATCTTTAGAGTGTTCAATATATTAGTTTTTGAAACGAACTTTGATCGAAGTCAATATTTTTAAACTTCACCATTATTGTATTATACATTCTATATAACACAAATAATACCCCAAAAAAAGTTATATGTTTATTTCATTTCAATATGTTTTGACTCATACCCTGTATTAAGTCGTTATCAATTTATATTAGATCATTAGTTATTCGCAATAATTATTATTATTTCCCGCTGATGATTCCTAAAATAAATTATTCAAAGCATTAATTTCATCACATAATGAATGGACCACGACTTTTATACACATTTTTCTTAGCGAAGAATCATCATTACAGTGCGGTGTGCAACTGGCTTTTAGCCAAGCGTTAATGGAATGTGTCAAGAAGACGATTGATGATCACTTATCTGTTATTATAATTAAAATGCCTTCCAATTAAACAATGACATAAATAACCAAGCTATACAAAGTTTAACGTAATTTTTCTTTGCTTTTCAAGAAAATAAAATAACTTTGAATGAGTTTATCAAAATGTTGGCTGCTACACATTTAAAATTGTTTTAAAAATTAAATAAAAGCATTTTTAAGGTCATATTCGCATCAATTTTTGTTTAAAATATTTTTCACACCAAGACAATCGTTTTCGATTTCAATAAAACTAATCGAAAACGAGGAGTTTCCGAGTTTGTAAACTTTTAAATCCTGATTTTTGAACTGATGCTTCCAAAAGAAAACTTCACGACAGGTTGCCGTCAATTGAAGTGTGTTCAGAAAACTGCCGCCTCCATTTTGAGAGCACGAATTTTTTCTGTTGAAATTCTCATACTTGCAGCCAAGATTATGAGTGAAGCAAATAAGATTCAGCTCAATTTTAACGCCGCCCGTGTCTATTCACATGCTCCATTTTCGCCAGAATTATATACTGACTCGTTTAGCCCGCCTCGTGGGATAACACCACTTTCTTTGGAGTCAGTACCACACATACAATCTTATTACTCCGCTACAGTTAAGTCCAATTGTCTGGCAGCCGACTCAAAACATGTCATCAACTGTAGTGAAACTGGCGGGCGTCAATGGCTGGTGCAAATAAATAGACATTCATTAAAAATTCTGTCGCAAGCATTTGAGTTTCGTTGTATTTGTGCTTCTTGTGTGGATTTTGAGTGATCAAAAAGAAAAATTCTTTTTCTGAATTGTCAGAAGATAGAAGAGTTATTTGCATGCCAGTAGACTTATAGCACTTTCCATTGGAATAAAAGAAGCGTCCAGAAGCATCCGGAAGTCTTCTGAAACCGTTCCATTGGTAAGAAAATGACACTTCTGACGATTCTGAGAAGAGAATTTCGCTTCTGGATTTGAAGTCAGAATCCACTCAAGAAGCACAAACACAAGTATAACTCAAATGTCACCCATAGAACATGATACAACTACTAGAGATAACGCATTCCAATTTTCATTTTTGATTTGTTCTGCGCATCTCGTCATAAGAACACCTTAAGAACACCTGCCTTCTCGTGTTCGCCTACCCGTTTAACTTTTTTGTTTCGCTCTACCCTCTGCGCCTACGTCATAAGAACACCCGGGACTTGGACAATAGTTTGACGTTTTTTTTTGGCACCATGCGCAATGCCATATCTTTATTAGTTGTTGTATCATGCCCATAGAATATTCATTGGGGAAATGTCTATCCGAATGCAGCAATGCCGATTGTTTTGATAATATCGACAAATGTGACATATTGTTGAATTCAAACCTGATGATAAATACGTTGAAGGTCAGCAACGAAGTTTAGTGAGTGGTATTAAATACGAAGAACCAGTAAAAATCCCTTTATAACGCGAATCAGGCTACGAACATCACTTTGACATTGGCAAAACTTGTGAAACTGATGCCTGCGAATACTACATTGTGTTAAAATTGAACAGAAGCGATTTCGCTTGTTCCATTGGTTTCCAGAATGAGTGGTTCCCCGAGTGAAACCAATGGAAAGTGCTATTAAAGTTGTTGCTTCTTCTCCACCAATACAAATAGCTATTTCTTTCATTCACGTTTGTTTGGCTATGATTCGTTTCGTCAGACAATCAATAGAGACATAGAGCATTTTCGAAGCTTTGTGGACATGAAATTGAATAGAAAAGTGGACTAATTTAACTTACTTGAAGGACACCGGAAAAAATGGCGTACCTTTATTTTAAAATGATACACATGTCATATACATATATTATCTGGTGTCATGTGAGGTCCTCATTACATCGCTTAAAATCGAAAGATAGGATATGAATAATAGATTTGATACATTTGTACATCTAAAGGTTTGCTCGTCGATGGTCTGAAATTGGGTTCGTAACTGAGTATACATTCAGCTTTTTAAAGACCAGGGTTGTACTATAATAACTTATAATATAATGTAACTTCGTTCGCAAATGGTTCATACTTTGGACCGCTGCTATATATTCACAGAATCTAGCATTTTAAACTTCCTAAAAGAGCCGACATTTGAGGCACCAGAGGGCACTACAGTCAAGCAACATTACGAGAAAACTATAAATTCAGTATGAAATACTTAGTCTGGTTTTTCATTTTCACAACTTAAATATTAGTCCTTTCTAATAAGAAAGGAAACAATTTAATTCTAACCTTGTTCCAATCTCTTTGGATTTCTTCTAAATTCTATGAGTCTTTATAAGATTTTGACAAGTTGAATCGTAGAAATTCGCTGTCACTTCACTTTCGTAAAGGGTGTGCTTTAACTGCGTTGGGTGCGTGTACATCGAAAAAAATTGTCTGGAAAAGTGTACACTGTACACGGACCTTGTCGATCAAAACTGACATCAGTCTTTATTTGTTTATCTTATCTTGATCCATCAGTTGAAGGTACCTGTCATGTATGAGAAACAACTTTAAAGTGACTTGGCGCCATTATTTCTAGTCTTTAAATGAGCAGCAGCCTCATAATATATCGTCAACTAGATTTCCAAATTACTTGGTCATAGCTATCAAATCTGGAATGCCCCTACAATTTTTGATATGAGACTGTCAATTTTAAACATTTTTATATGTATAGTATTTCAGTTTTTACTGTAGTCATAAAAATTTGTAAAAATGATTGCTAGAACATTAATTTGCTCCTGGAACTGGCTTCCATATTTGAATATTCAACATTATATAATTTTACGACATGTCATTGGACCATATAACTATCAAAAATAACTATCAAATAATAAGCTATAATATCCTACAAAATGTCCTTTTTGTTTTCCCATGAAAAATTCACAAAATTATATACCCGCAAATTTACTACAACCTCCATAAATGTTAATGTCCATGAGAGTTGAGTTGAGAGCCCAAGTCCACTCTGCATGGAAAATTATCCTAATTTGCCAATTAATAGTTTCCACCAGACACACCGGTCGTCCCTTCCGCCTGTCTACATCTACTGACGGTGGACCAAATAGTATAAATATATCGATTTAAATATAGGTCCAAGTCCGCTAGCCATCACTCCCTGGTGCGCTTGTGCATATTTTGTTGAACATCATACATATAGGGAAGGGAGTCCTTGCTTGCTCCTGTCTCCTGTACTAGTACCAGTGCCAGTGCCAGAAATTGAGTCTGAGTCCTCAGCTGCTCTACACTCCTCCATTAGTCACATAATTTCCATAAATACGCAATCACGATGAAACCCATAACACAACATGTTAACATCGTCCTTTCATGCTATTTAATATACATACACTCACGTATACGAAAATAACCAGCAAGGATTGTCGCCGCCACCAACAGGCGCAGCCCATGGAATCGTTGCCAATTTTCCGAGCGTGTCCGATTCGTCCTGGATGTTTTGCTTTCGCGTATTTATGTATAAAGAGGGATAATAATATGAAAATGGGGAAGGATATTCGTGTTTATATGATTTTATTATTCGAATCCTGCCCTGCCTCGGAAGGACGAAACAATCGATGTAAATGACAAACGATTACGCATTTGATAATAATATTGTGACAGGGACGGTTATTAACGCAAATCGGTTCGGTAATGTTGTTGTATACATATTTTTTTTGTCTGTTCCATTCGAATGGGAAGGATCACTGAATATTATCTTCTTGGGAAATGGGATGCGTATGCGTGTCAAATGTGGAGCACGATTCAGAGAGAGATTTTAGATAAAAATGAGACAAACTATCTCAGATGACTGGATGACTGTCGTTGTTGCTTGTTGAGGACATTTATAGGAGGATTGGCAATTATTGTAAATGGCTAAACAAAAAACTTAACTATCAGTTTATTAGATTTCTCAAATATGACAATGAAGCTGGAATTGGGAAGTTCTTATCTGAAATCTTCGAGTCGAATATAAAAGAAAATGCTATTAGTTGTGATGAGCATGAAAAGCATAAAGGATTTGGAACGATATGATTGTCAAGTGATGTTGTTTTGAATCAGGAGATAGGGTTACTTTTTTTTTTTTTAGTCGGCTTTTAAAACCTTTTATAAGCTATTTGTCTATACCAACACACTCACTTACGGACAAACACTTTTTTTTTTATGATGGCAGAGATGGTTTCTCCAATAAAGTAAAAATCCTCCAAGAAATAGATAGGAATAGGTTAAAGGCAAAAGGAAGCAAAGGGAATCACGTGTCAGAAGTTCATTATTAACTGATCGAAACATTCCCAACCGTTCCGGCAGATGAACACGTAAAGACCCAACCATACCTAATACACGAGAGAAAAAGAAAGCAAGTGTCAAAACCGAACGAAAAGTTTTTTTTTCCGATCTGTTGGCCATAATAACCTTTAGAAATAAAAAGAAAGAAAGAAGAAGAATAGCCTTTAGAAAAAAGAAAATGTCCTATTTTCGTACGTAGGAAATGTACAAGTCAAAGCTTACATTACGTAGGGAAACAAAAGTGAATGAAACTTACCGAGACTTATCAAAAAGCCATTTCGGGTTGGGTAAACAAATCACATGTATTTCTACTGTTTCGTAAGGCAACGTACGTACCCATTCTTCAATTATGGTTGGGCCTTTAGTCATCATAGAAGACGGAAGTGCAAGAAAGTATCTGTCAAAACGAAACGTCTTTTTTGCGCAAATATAGTCAGCAGTTATCCAATTTGCATCTGTAAAATGCAGACGAAATTACAGATTACGTGGTCTTTAGCAAAACATAACGAAAACTAGACGAAACAGAACGATCCAAAAGCACATAATATGAATTTCCTGCGTATTCGATCAATTGACGTTTAGTACCTAAGCATAAGTGTATTAGCAAACATGAGCTAATGTCAAAATTCAACGAAATGTGTTTCCGAAGCATACTGTAGTATAGCCATGAGTATTCATTGAGAAGTGTCTATTTGCATGCAACATTGCCCAAATTTTTACCGCGAATCAGGCTGCGTACACCATTTTGATATTGAAGTCTAGTGAAACAGAAATTGTGTCAAAATTGAGCAGAATCAATTTAGCTCGTTCCGTTGGTTTCCAGAATAAGTGGTTCTCCGACTGAAATCAATGAAAAGTGCTATGATTACCTACGTTCTACGTATGCTCAATTCACTTGCATAATTTTTGCCTGTTTCACACTGAGGTGAGTGACTCACTTCACGGGTATAGGGGACTTCAACAAGTTTTTTTAAGTTTCACTCACGCATCTTTGTTGTTTCGGGCAAATCTTTTGGGCAAATCCACTTGTCTGGCAGGCGCAGCTTTGTCGAAGTTTCTCAAGTAAATAAAGTAAAGTAAATAAAATGTCACCAGTGTCGAAATTGTCTAATTTTTTTCTGTGTTTTGGTAACTCTTATTTATACTTCCAAAAATGAAGGAAACATTATGAAACGAATTTGACTTGCATCATATTTTATTTATAGATTTACAGCTCACACGAAAGCAGGCTGATGACTATCATGTTAAGAACTTTACCTTGGGTGCACCCAATTCTATTGGGGACTCCTCGTTAGACTCCAGTATGAGATCTTCATCATATTTTGTTCAATACATGCTATCTACTCCCTTCCCTCTTGCTTTTTCACCAGTAATCTGAAATGAGTTACTGCCTTGTTTTGCCGTTCCGTAGCTAATCAGCAAAATTTTTTGATCATTGTACTATAGGTTCTATATACAATGTGTTAACTTCAAAAATGTCAAAATGGAATGTGGAACTGACATTTGCTGCGATTTGACCACTTCATGGATCTATTTCATGGTTGTCTATCGAATACTAATACTTCCTCAAAATCAACCAACATACTTTATGATTTGTCTTTCCAATAAAAATGTGTTGTTATCCAATGAACTGTGCTTGTTGCTGGTTCAAAGTAATGATATGTTTGACATAAGAACTCAAGGCTCAAAGGTGTATCGCGAAATTCCGGTTGAACGTCGTGAGTCTTGACTTTTGACCATACGGTAACATCTCCAAGAGAAATATTTAAGCGGGTAAGAAAACTTCCTAAATTTTACGAATTTTTTTATTTTTAGATTAAGATTTTTCACAATAACTTTCTAATTTTTGTATTCAAAATACAAAGTTCCATTCAATAATCCAGCACAATAGCAAGTTCGTACGACCTAGTTGTGCAGATTGTCCTATACGGATGCGGCTCTGAATCCGGATGTGATTTTCCATTTTCTTTTTCTTCACTCATCTACCGTGAATAGAGAATCATATTATTACGAAAGCGACTCTCACGATTCTTATCAAATTGTTCCTATATCACCGTTCTTTCTATTTAATATAGCTACGTTCCTTTCTACCTATACAAAAAATTTCACCCGTTTATGCCTTCCAAAGGAACCGCTTTTCGTCAAGATTTAGATCATGAATAAACCAAAATTTGTGAGTTGCCAATTTTGATGAAAAAAATTAAAAACAATTAAAAATCATCATCCCCGCCAGCTTCATGTCGGTGATTTAATGCTAATTGATATGAAAAAAATACTTCGCAGCCATATGACTTATTCATTTTCGTTGCTATTTTGATTTATTGCCTTATCCACCCTCTTTCAACTATTTGAACTCCGGAACACCCTCCGACAAAATAAAAAACAAATTATCCGATTTTTATGATAAATTCAAAATTAATAATTTACTCTTTTTTATTTTATCAACATTCCACTGTAAAAGTGTGTTCCTTAATCCAAGTTATGAAATTTCACGCTCACTTATCTCCCGAAGCCTAATGGGAATGAAATTCATATGGCATTCACTTGATTCCAAGCGGAACCCATAAAAAAGAACATATCATCCAAACACCAGCAACCCCTTTTTATTGTTGTTGTTGTCAAGACACTTGACACCCGAGAGTATTATGAGATTTGGTAATTTTTAAACAACGACAATGTAACGTTGTTGGTATCATACACACCCTTCTTCAATTATCCTGCAAGGATAACAACAACAAAAAAAAGATGACTAATTGAGTGTTCACAGCCCAAAATCTCTGTATAGTCCTCGTCGTCGTCGTTGATTTGGAACAATAAAAAATAAAACTGAATAAAAACGATGACATGCGTGTATATGGATCCCTAAATAAGGACTTTGCTCATCTAGCTTATTGTCATCCTGATAGTCCTTGTTTACATCGTTGTTTATTTATAATGTTCTGCCAACCCCCGAGGGATAAAGAAGGCATGAAAATCTGATCACTATTAAAAAGTGATGTTATGACGTTTGTGTTTTTTTACTGTCATACTGAAGGTGCATTTTTTTACAGGGTGTGATATGTCAGATGGTCAAATGTGATTTCGCAGATATTATAATGTGAGACTTGATTAATCGTCGTTTACCCTTTTGTTTATATCACAAGGATTCAGCGAAGGATCCCTTCTGTTCGTAGTGGATTGACGTAATTGAATAATCATCTGGATGAAATTGTGAACGCTTAACATATTTTCCTTAAAAAAATAAATCCCATCATGGAGACACCCTGTTAAATGCCATAATTGATTGTGTGCCCAGCCCAATGTTGGGCGAGGGCGCTGCTCTAGCTGGTGGTGTGGGACCTGTTTTGCTGCTTATTATTTTCGACTTTATTATCGCAGATAAATGAAGAAATTATTTTGCCAACCAACTCATCTAACAGATACAAAAACAACTGTGTTTGGGTGTTTTTCGTCCTTTTTCTGTTTTGCTCTTTTGGGGATGTATCTTGCCAATTACTCAAACGTTATCTTTTAGCTTCTAAAACCAGGGTTTGAGGCTCTTCTCTACCCACCCTGCTCTGTTTGAACTTTTATCAAAGGACGAGAACTCTGGTGTTTTGCAGGATAAATTTTGCTTACAGAAGCATACTTGCCTTGGATTATGAGGACCGAAGTATGGGGGTGCGGGAAAAAGAGAACACATGGCTCCGAAGTGGGGGGACGTTTGTGGAAAGTCGAGGGTATAGTCGGATGGTCGGTCGGTGGAATGAAAAATTGAAAAGTATTTATTTGCAAAACGATGAGCAGCTTTGAGTGCGCAAAATGAATATAATTTTCGGGTAAGAGCCACATGATTCTTCAGGGCGTCCGTCGACAGATAAGGATTTTAAGATGAAGTATTTGTGAAGAGGAGGAGACGCCAAGGGAGAGTATATAGAGGGAAAATGGAGAAAGGATGAGCATCATGAAAACAGCAAGTTTGAGAAAGTTTTGTGGGATTATGTGTTTTGGTTAATAATGTGCTGTTGTTTTGCATTCTCAGGAAAAGATATTATTTATATTATCCTTTTTCCGAGGGCGTTCAAAATGGAGTTATTTTTAGCCTGTTATAGATGAAAAAAAAGGTTGCAGTGTCTGTATAGATAAATATAGACATTTTTATATGATTATAGCCAAGTTTTTTTTTTTTGGGATGTGGCTTAGGTACGTCTTTTTAGATGGATGGGCTATAATAAGTCTAGTTTGTATTTTGTGTTTTCAATTGACTTCGGTCCCAAAAGTAGCTTAAAGCTTTGATTGATATTGTCCGAAGTACTGTTATGCAGGAGTTGGACAATATTTCCTGTTTTAACGGCTGGATCCCTGACACTACCTTATTTTTGTTTTGTTTTGGGTACCTACTGCCTCTTGCGGGAAAATGAAATAACCGAAAATAGTAATTCTAGTCATGAAGATCTGCTTCTCTGCTAGCCATTCGATTTTGGCGGGAAATTGTGGATCCAATCCATCCTGAAGAATACTTGCGCACTCACAAATTTTGGTAGAGAGGTTAGGTAAGTCACAGTCCCCGGCCAGCTTGGAGCTGCTATGTCACACAAACAAAAATACGGCGGAGTTTTGATTCCGATGGGTCGAAGGTTGTTATGGGAAGACGCGGCATTCGAAATTTCAATTCCAATGACGTATGATTCGTTGATTTCTGTATAATGTCAACAGCACTGTAGAAGCTACAGCACTTTTTACGAAGTCAGTTGTGTGTCCTTCTACAGGGTGGGCCAAAAGAAATTACCCTACTGGAAGATGCTCTCATTTTTGCAAATGGCCGCCAATGTCAAATCTGTTTTGACATTTGTGGACTAGACAGATGCAGAATACAAGTGAACAAGCCATGGAGCGATACATGAACCGATACATGAACCGACATGAACCGATATTCCGAATGCTGGACGCCGGCGTTCCCGGGTCACCTCATCTCTCGTTCTGGCGATTTACACTGGCCCACAAGATCGCCCGATTTAACCGTTTCAGACTTTTTTGTGGAGTTTTTGAAACCCCGTGTTTACGTGAACAATCCAGACTCTGGAAGTCCTCAAGGACAACATTCGACACGAATGCGAGAATTTGTCGCCCGAAGTTCTCGCTGAAGTGATGAAAAATGCCATAAAACGAGCAATCAATTGTGACGGCGCCCATTTGGCCGATATCATCTACTCGATTTGACCATAATACAATTCTAAAGGTTCAAATAAACATAATCAAAAAACAGAATCGAAGTTTTTCATGTATAAATAAGCAAACTCGAATCAAATGGATGATGCAGTGGTCCACACTGCAAAATATTCTCGAACAATTGGAAGAATCGTAAAAAGTCTCCAGTATCTTGTATATTTCCTTCAAAGGTGAGTATGAATACTTCGGTTTAAGAAATATAAATATGTTGTCGGGCTGCAAGTATCGCAAGCGTTTGAAATCTCCCAAAGGGTTCCAATTCCAACTAGAAATTTCTACGCTTGAATACCCTGAGACCAAACTTAAAAAAAAAAAAAGAGATAACCTCAAATTTGGTCTTGGTTTTTAAGTGGGTCTCTTCCTCTCTACCCCTAGGATTCTATTCGAAAGATTGTTTCGCTACGTTGTCCGCAGGTTTTCTACCCCAAATTAATTTCCTTTGCATATTATCCACACTTCTGTCCAGATTTTTATGCATAGCTCAACGTTGGATGTAGTTTTCAGTCAAACGGATCACCGGAATTTTACGCAAAGGGTAACAAAAGCTTGAGCCTCTTTAAGACGTTGGCAGAGCAGACTCATACATCAGAAGTTGGATCCGAAGAGTTGGACAAGAGGAAAAGTCTAAATCAACTTGAAAAAAACAAAGCGTATAAATACTAGAAAAAATCTTCTCAGATTAAGTATGGAGTCAGTCAGTGCCTGTTTTATCATGAGTGCGACACCTTGGACAAAACAGGCATCTTCCGTGAGAACATGGAGTTCATCAGCAGACAAAATATTTCATAGTACTAGTTTTAAGGTACAAGATGGCCTAAACAATCATCACCCTATTAAAAGATGCTATACTATTTGGAAATGGCGGCAAATGTCATTTCTATTATGACGTTTGTAAAGTCAATTGATACAAAATATACGTCAATGCGTTTGAATCGCTATACTGTTTCGATCTTTTACGGAAGAATTCATCGGTGATGTTGGCGCAAATTTTCCGGTCGTCCAACGACAACTGGGAAAGATTAGGTTAGGTTAGACCTAAGAGTACCTATCAGACGACGCGTATGTGCGACGCTGTTCGAATCCAATCGATCTGCAGTCCTTAAAGAGAATACTGATAAAATACTTGAAGATGTTCCTTTAATAAGTGCATAAAGTACATCAGCCGTTGGCCGTTAAGCAAAAATGAAGCCAACGAAGATCGGGCGCTACGCCTAGTACATTGAGCTTATATAAGTGGAAGCCTCTTTTTGGTTTCATAATTTCTTTTGCTCATATTAAAAATGTATCCGTCTACACTTTTCAAAGTCCGATTTAAAACAAAATCCCAACACAAAACATTGAAAAAAAGTGTTTGTGTCATCAATAAGACCAATAAATCTTTTTCCTAGGTCACCGGAAATTCATGGCATAGGAATATAGCTACAAATCAATATCAGTTTCACGCTGACCACCTTCAAATTAAACTCTGAACACCACAATTGTCCTTTCCATTCAATTAATCGAACGATTACATTTGTTACCCTTAAATGAATTGTTGTATTGTGCCTATACTTCTGAAACACATATCAATGGAGTCGTCCCCTTGCACAAATGCGCATCCAACTGCAAAATGGATCAGGAGCACCATAGTCTGTGTACAACGGGAGGGATGAAAGGTGTTAAACCATATCAATTCGACAAACCGACCAGGGTCCTGTTTCTGTCTCTGTTCGTTTATAACAATGCAAAGTTTTGGCACGCGTTTTAGTACTCCGTTAGGGTATCAAAGCCCTCTTTATGCGGACAAACCATTTAGCTCAATGAAATGCGATAATAACATGTCGCTAATTGTCTAATTGACTTCAGCTGATGTTTTTGTTGTTGTTTGTGTTGAAGGATAAGGGATCCTTTCTACATTTTTCTGTTTAATGTATTTTGGTAAAGGGTGTCTAAATTGCTCATTCACATGTGGGTATCTTATACACCCCCGCAAATTCAGACAACATTTTATTTGTGAAGGTTTATTGTAAGTTTTGTGGTTTTTAATTGTTTGGTCATTTCTGGTTGTGATTGTCAATCACGTTTAAGGATTAATGGGATATCGTTTAATTGAATTGTTTATTGGTGATAAGTCGGAGTGAAATGAATAGTTGTACGACTTGCCATCTGTCTGAGGTTAATGCTTGGAATTTGAAAAGGCATTAAATAATGATAATTTCTTCTTATCATATTGTTTTCGGGAACAATAGCGAGTTGGTGCAAAATTAAAGTTCAAATAGCTGCGAAATTCAAACGTGGAATGAAATGACTGATACAAATCTTTAAGGACAAATATAGGGTAGTCGGAAAATAGATATCAGCTAGTTTGAAATGTCACCAAAAGTTGTTAAGAATGTATACAAGCGATAAAAAAAGACATTATTTCCTGATTTTGTATATGCAGTTACAAATGATAGCTCAATGCTGTTACGGTTTGGAAATTCGAGTTTAAGTGTTCTGATGATTCAGAAATTAATTTTTGAGGATAATATCATCAAATGGCAATTTATTAGTTGTTCCAACTAAACTATAAGCTCGAGCATTTTTCACTTCCTTGCAAGAGGCACTAGGGAAGGGTAGGGATAGATGGGATATGGGGCAAGTTGGACCAAGCGAATAACTTGAAACCACAAGGAATTTCACCAATCAAAGAAGAACCACGAGTCTGTAAAAGATTTTCTCAAAGTAACGAACTCTATGTACGTCGAGCTAGGTGCACCCTTGTCCAGCTTGTTCCAATCAGCATAAAATACGTGTTTGCTTGTTGAAATTTGAATTTGGTTTGGTTTTGACGCAAAGCCAAACAACTGGTAGCGCTTCTTTTCTACTTTTTTCGCATAGGCTCAACTAACCCCATCTTCTGTCCCAACTTGCCCTGCGAGAAATTTTTGTGAAATAATTGATCTAACACAAACCTTCGCAGTGGCACTTTTAAACACTACACTTCCGGACATTACAGACTATTAGTACTGGGGAATATGACTTACTTTCGTGAGATCTACAGTCCGCGGTTACAATCAACACACCTCTCCAGCCAGTTTGGTCATAAGTTCCCTCAAGTTGTATTGATGTTGGTTTAAGGCGCTCTCCAGCTGATCACTTCATCTAAGGTGGAGTCTTTCGTCTTTAACTGCTGCGTTGTCCTTTGGGGCGCTATATACGACTCTTCAATTTGGTTTGTGTTCGTCAGTAAACTCCGTCTGTCCAGGTCAAGGTTGCTGGAGTTGAATCTTCTAGACACTCTATATTCAGCCCTATCGAGGTAACCGTCGGAGCGAACAGTTGTCTGCAACGCATACGTTTGCGGAGGCTCAAATTGCGTTCGAGGTATCTCTCATCGGAACAGAAATATCACAAATGTGTCGACGCATTGATTTGACATGCGACAGATTTTTAAATCAAAGAGAGATGCGCAAAATATATTTATATATCGTTGATTCGATACATCTTTCGATATTTGTATAAATATATATACCAAACCAGATTAAAATTATGTTATATCAAAAAAGTTGAAAATAATTGTTAATAACTAGTAAGAATGATAAGATTTGAATAGTTTTATACGCTGGCGTAAAATAGAACAATTATTTAAACATATTTCTTTCCATTCGATATGTATCGAATTGGTGAATATCGATATATTTTCTAGAAAGCCATCTCTAAATTCAAACAGCTGTTTTACCGATTTGTCAAAGGTTGGAAAAAAATTACAAGTCAGATAAAAATAATACTCAAGTTTTACTTTTCCTAAATTGTTCAACTAAAAACCTTAGTAAATAGCATGAAATGGAAGAAGTTTATGATCGGACAGTTTGGTGTGGGTTTCTATTTTATCTACTCCGCCGCCTAAGGATGATGAGCAATACGTTCACCAGGACAGTTCTTAGCCTACAAAGATAGTTTTGTATGAAGGAGGACCAGGACTAATATTTCAAGGAGAGCAAGAACAACGAAATGCTTAAAAAGCACTCTCTGTTCGTTAAAAATTCGTCAAAGTTGCTCGTCGAGAAAAGCCCGACTATGAGTAGGTACCTAGTCAAGTGACGAAGAAAGAAACTGGGACCGAATGTTGACGAGGATGAAAAAAAGGAAGCTGATAAGAAAAAGATTGTGAAAATAAAGTTATATTTATTTATTTCTTGATATAAAATGATTTTAAAACTTTGAATTGTATTCTTCGCGCTTCTTTTGCTCTCCCTCGTCCTCAGGCGATTCTAATCCTTCTTTGGTCAGACATATACCAGCCTTTATATTCCTTGAGGTGCTAGGCGCGGCTTATTAGTGCGGTTAACATAAGCTGTTAATTAGTAATACTCTTAGCCATATGCAGATGTGAATATGAAATCGAATGAATGAAATGAATCTTCATGGGCACCCAATTTAAGGTTCTTGCTCAACTGACATAATCTGCTTGTAGTTCTCTTTGTCTTTGCACTGGTCTTCAAGCAGTTCCATGCACTTTTGTCAAAAGTTCTTGCGAATGAACTTGTTCCGTTGGAATTCATACCTTTTTCCAACCACTAGCATCTCTCCTCCTGATCCAACTTGGTTAAGTTGGTCCCTTTTTCTTTTAGATTTGACCTGGAAACACAACATTAGAGAAATGAGTACACGAAGCTATTTATAAGCATATTTTTATTTATTTCTTACATTTTCCAACAATTTTCTATGATGCGTGAACAAATTTCGCCAAGAATTTCTGTCGGAGCAAAACGAAAACAAAACTATGCTAACCTGTCAAAAACCAAACTAAAAAATGCACTTGATCGCACTGCAACGCAATTCACCGGTGTGCGTTAAAAAAGTGCGTAGAAACATTCGGTCGGAAGAATACCTCGAAGCAAAAACTTTCGGAATCGTACAAAATGTTAGCATTTTTCGTTCCGACGGTTACCTCGATAGGGCCGATTGATGTAGTGTACATATACTAGACCGAATATCTACCCAAAAAATCTCTCTTGCATAATGCACCCCAGTTGACATTTTTTCCAATCCTCCGGTGGAGTAGAGTCACTGCCCCGCCCTGATGACAGCGCATATAATATCTCTTGTCATCATAAACAGCCATCAGACTTATTCCTGCTGCTTCCTTTTTTGATGGAGAATGCATTCCTAATAGATAGCTTCATTTTCCGGATGATTTCAATATTTCGTTAAGTTGGGAAATAACGCTTAGTTACTTTTCTCACTCTATTTTCGAACGCGGTGCTCCTGATGGACTTCTCTTAATATGCCACTCCAGCGGGCTTGACCTTCCTGTACCTGATGTCTTGGTTGGTAGTACTAATGCATGATGCATCCTTAGAGAGTTGCAGAGTACATACGACAATTTCTTTTCGTGGATGCGGCCAGGTCGTCAACAGCGTTTTTGAAAATTTCCTATTGTATCCCATCGTCTCCAACTACTCTGATCAGTTTAAGTCTGGTGATGGCTGCTTCCATTTATGTTGGCCAGACAGCGGGAACTATTGGTGGAAGATATATTTTTAAGAATCGATTTCGTCTCGACAAAAAATGTCCATTGTCTAGGATGTACGATTTTTAAAATGACTTGTTGCGGGTTGGCAATGGTACAGTGGATGTAGTGCTTGGTTGCTTTACCTAGAGTTGTGGGTTCGAGCCCCAGCCTAGGCAGATATTTTTCAATACTCCCCTAGCTTCAACTGGTCGCCACCCGTGGGATTTTTGTGAGATAAATATCACCGAATTCTCGATCCATTATACCAACAAAAATTCTTTCCTGTTTTTCTGTTACTTCTAACTAATGCCGCGCAATTTGCTTTCAAAATACCTTGGGTCTTACAGGCATACCTACATATATTTAATATTATAGACCTGTTAGTTAAGTTTGAAGATGCATAAAATGCTTCACACTAAGGCCTTAGAAATTTCAACTTCTAAGATGCAACTTTGTCGTTTGAGGGCTTTAAATGGTCATGTGCCAAATTGGTCCATATTACCAGCATCCTACATGTTCTTGTTTTCTTACAACCAGGTAATTGGTACGTTCTTTTTCTAACTATAGTCAACAATTGTAGTTATGTCAAAAAAATTTGTTGAAGTTTCATTGTTAACAAACCATTTAGAAACGATACGTTTTAGAATTTGTTGAACTGTCAAACGACGACTTTTAACATTTGTTTGTATATTGAGGAACTAATCATGGCTCCAAATAGTGAAGAATACATTTTATTTTTTGTTATTGACCACTCAAAGAAAATATTACATTCTTGCTGCTCAAATCGAGAATAAGTAAGTTTGATTTTTAATAAAGACTTTGAATTGTTTAATACAAATTGTCCAATTTGACAGATCAACAATCTCAACTCATATCATGGAGGTGAGCTCGAAAACTTTACAAATTGTAACTTTTTGACACTTCAACGTAAGTTTAGGAAAGCAGTTGTGACGTCATATAGTTACAAATCGTAACTGATTTGGACTAAAGGAACGGCTTTTTGTTGACTATTGTTAACAATTGTTGACTATGGTAAGAAAAAGAACGTACCAAATCTATTTCATTTTGGTCGCATTTCGATTATATAGTTGTTGTCAGCTCCATTGCTTCTGATGGATGTCAACACCTTCTACATCACATCTACGAGTAAATATGTGTCCAATCCTGTGTTAAATTTTATTTTTGGAAATGGCTTATGGGTTATGATATCTACCGGATTTTCAGAATGTCAAAACGGTTAGCAAACACTTGTTTCCATCCAAAGATCTTGGCCAGAACACTCTTTCCCACAACATCAATTTAAGCATAGCCAATATTCCTTAAAACTCGTTTCAGTTACTCTTAAGAGTTATTGTTTTCATCTCCCCGCTGAATGACTTAATTTTTAGAACCATGTTAATTTGATCCATAATTGATCAAAAGATATACCATCCGTCTAGAGTTTACAAAACAAATTAACATGGCCCGATCGTTAAAACCTCATGGAGCAAGCATCAATGCACCAAGTCAGACATCTGAAGTGACTCTTATTGAATGAGTTTAATCAATTAAATTGGTCAACCATACTTGATTCTTGAAGTTACTTTTACAAATTAGATTATCCAATACATTTCTGAACTGGCGATAGTGTCACAATTTTAGTATAAAAAATATTTACTCCAAAGTCCGAAGAGAAATCGTAACCTTTTTTTTTTTTTGTTAGGAAGCTAAAAGCATACTTAGTTACAACAGTTAGTAACAATAATGGCAACAGTAAGTCGTTGTGTGAATTTCGCAACCAAATGATGTTTTATCAAAGGAGCAATTCAGAAGATGATGACCCAATGTTTGGAGGTGTTAAAAACACTGCACAATCGTAAACATAAAAGATTCATTTTCTGAAATTGAGCCAAATGAAAGCCTCACATTCATCTCCAAATCATATCTCGATAAGCCATTTTCATCCTCACCAATCGCGACGGCGCGCGGCGACGTGACGGACGACGCGGAGTTCATAACAAAACTTCAAGTGTAAACGCCGCCATCTGTCGCTGAAATGAAATAGAATGATACGAATATATGCCGCCAGAGGACCGTTTATGATCCGATAATCATTATACACTACCTTGTGAAGCGCATTGAACCATGACTTCCAGAAGGCTCCTCATCTCTTCCAACTTCACCTTAGTTATCGCCGCGCCATCGTCGTCGTCCAATTCTCCTATCTCGCCATCAGTTTGATATTTGATGTTTGCTGGGGTCAGCCACAGACTTGCAACCGTAAAATTCGGTAAGTAATTTTCAGTAAATATCTGGAGGTGCTAATTTACGATTAAAAAGGACAAAATGAGTCAAACAAAAATCTCGAACTCATCTCTTGGATTAGACACGAATCTTATTGTATCCATTGGCTATGGGAACTTATTTTCGGAACACATCAAGAGGCTTTCAATGTGGCTTGGCTTGGCTGGTTATTTAAGCGTTCTCAAAGTGTTTGCCAGCGTATAAATCTATAAAACGTTATAAAATGCAATTAGCAACTTCATACAATCGCCTCCTCTGATTGTTATGGCCATTATGATGGTTATAGTTCAATTGTTGTTGGTTCGTATTCGATTCGTTTGTATACATTTATTTATATATGTTCTTTCATGGCGGTGTTACTTTGTTTTTAAAGGCGGGAGCCGCTTCGAAGACATCATGGTGATGGTATACTCTCGTAAGCCTTGATTTGACGCTAATGGTAATAAGTTGGTGGCTTATAATTTTTGTTGTGTGCTTTATTGGAAGTTTTATGGTAGAAAGCTTAGCTTAAGTCATCACTCATCAGTCATCACAATTACTGGGTAAGTGTTCATTTATTGTTCGACAGAAGAATACGTTTTGAGTCTTTAATTTTATAGCTTTAAGTCTGTACAACAGCTTGGCATCTTGATAAGCGGCGGTCCAGTGTTCACTGTTTTCTTAAGACTACTCGTATAAAAAAGAAGCTAGAATAAAACATATTAAATATTGAATTACGCAGTGGCCAGAAGAATCACAATCAATTTTCAAAGCCAGGATTTTAGGACGATCCTAATCATCTCAGTCCTGCTATGTTATGTGGCAGAAGCATGGACACTGATACAATCGGATAAATACGAGTGGGGGTGCTTTGAGAGAAAAATTCGGTCCTGTATGTATTAATGCAGTATGGAGGAGAAGATTCAACGACGAACTTTACGGGCTATACAGAGACATTGACCTGTTTAAAAAGTAAAAATACAGCGGCTTAAATGGCTGGGCCATGTGGAGCGTATTAATGAAAACGCACCAGCCTAGCCCGCCGAGTCTTCAACTCAAACGCAGAGGGCCGACGCAGTTCTTCCAGAACTGGTGGGATCAAGTAGAGAACAACCTCAACCAACTTGGTGTGCCCAACTTTAGCCCACTGGAGCCTAGCTGGCGGGGTTTGTTGGTTGAGACCGTGGTCCATCCGTAATTGATTGAGCAATTCGCCCGAAAAGTCGATCGTTCTGATTCGTCAAGTTTTCGATGAGTTATTTTTACGAACGTAAACTGCACTCCCTATTCTTACAGCATTTTACGGACGAAAAATTTGACATATGACTGTCAATGGAAATGTAAGGTATGCTGACTTTCTGTGTGACGTCACAGCAATCTTATTGTTTAGGTATAGTGCAAAGGTGCCGTGAAATAAGGCCATACGAAATAAGGCCATATTTCAAAATTTGGCCTTATTTCACTTTGTAATTGTGAAAGAGGGCCATATTCCAACATAAACATATGGCCTCATTTCACTTTGACGAAGTGAAATAAAGCCAAACTTATTTGTGAAACAAGGCCAAATATGGCCTTATTTCGCTTTTCGAAAGTGAAGCAAGGCCATATGGAGCGTTTTTTCATAACACAAACTTTCAGTATATTTGCGCATGTATTTTAATGTAATATTGAAAAAACTTTAAAAGCTGTACAATAATAAATGAAATATTTTAAAAGCTGCAGTTTTTTTTTTAAGAAAATTTGGGCGATGTGCGACTATCTATTATTTTTGACAAAATCTCCAAAATTAACACTGCCAGCTTAGGCTATCCAAAATTAAAACCGAAGCTTTTAAAATGTTTCAGTTCTAATTTTGGAGAGTTGTTGAAAGTGATAGCCAAAAATTGTCGCAAATTATAATATTAATATTATTTCAGTTTTAAATTTGGAGAGTTTTTGAAAAGAATAGGTAGCTATAATATGAAAAGAAATAGTTTTGTTTTTGTTTTGGATTTTTTTTTAGAAAATAATAGCCCAAAATTCGCGCGAATTTTTTGCATTCTGTTGTATGTTCTTCTCTCTTCTGCTCTGTCTGTCTCTCTTTGTCGTGTTATTGTCTTGTGTTGTCTTTAGCCGATGGACTCAGTTGCCAGTGCTTATGATGGGTCTGCTTCGTCGATTCATCGGCGGAGTAGATTAAAATGTAGTATAAATATAATGGTACAGTGGATTGAGATTTTAGGTGATATTTATCTCACAAAAGTCCCACGGGTGGCATCCAGTTAAACTGGGTAAAAAAAAAAATGGTTGCCCAGTCTGGGTCTGAACTCACAACTCTAGGTTTAGCAACCAAGCACTTCATGCACTGAACCATGGTCATTCGCAATTTTTTTTGTTGCGTGTTATGTGTATGTATTTAAATATCAAAATAAATAAATCAAGGAAAACTATAGTTTTTTTTTTTCTGAATCTCTTTGACACATGTTGATTTGACAACTCTTGCAGTAGACAGAAAATAATATGTTGGATGACAAGCAGTAGCTCCAAAAGAATAGTTTAAGGAAAAAATTGATAGCCGCATGTCATTATGGTTGGTTTTTGAAATTCTATTCTGCAACATAGCGTTTGTAAGACAAATGTGTGGCTTGTTGGAAACTGTTGACACTTACGTCACAGCCTTGAATTATCGGTTTCTGTGTGACATTTCTGACTTTGTACGACATAATTACCGACATTTGCTTCGATTAATGTGTTCCTTTCTTTGAATGTTGTTTCAAGCACAATACCTCACAATTGAAGTGATTTTCATTATTTTTTCTTTAAAGAAAACAAACAAACAAAAAAATAGAATCCTGAAGGACATTCATGTTTTCTATATTTCCCATCCACCTACATCATTGAGAGATCATACATAAATAGGGAGTCCAAAAGATTTCTCTTGTGCGTTGTACCTCGATCACCATAGAAATGATTCACAAGGACACAAGGCCAAAGGGAGAAAAGGACATCCTGTATGGATATTATCCTATATTGCAATGTGTACTGTACAACAAAACAAACAAACGTGTGAAGGAACTGTTGATGTGTCGCGTGGCAGGAGCTCTATTTGCCAATGGTATATGCACTATGATGGACATTAATAGGTTTTATGACCTTCATTCACCTCTTCTTTATATTTTTTCCGGTATCCTGACAAAAATATTTTCTCTTTTTGTTTCCTTAATTGTTAGATTGTCACACAACTCTATGGGTGGCACAAGACATAAGCAGACAACACTGACCAAATTTTTTTTGAACAATGGATACATTAGGTGACATCCAATGACCTCGGTTAAGGTCATTTTGTAAAGAGTAAGGTCGCACTGGACTCTTGCTGTCATCTTAATGTTGTTCCGCTTAAAAATGCATAGATTTTGAAATTATTTGCGCGTGTCTCTTTTCTTTTTCAAAGCAAAAGAAAAAGCGATCTGAGCATTAAAATTACATTTGACACTTTCTTGCGTTAAAAAGTAATTTCGATTTGCTAATTGTGACAAGGTCGTTTGGACTGTTTCAATAAGAAATGTAATCAGCACTAATGGCCAATGACTATGATTGCCATGATCATGGGATGAAAGAGTTTCTCTTTATTTTAAAGACCATGTGCTGATGATGCGAGTAATTCAATGTTCTTAAGGTTGGAACAAGATTGGGAAGATATGCCATCTGAAGACTGAAATTGGACTGATAAGTGTATGGTTGTGTATTCAAACTTGAGGATGTAAGTGAATCAAGACATTTGTGAGATCAGTTTTTAATTCCAGATTCTGTTGTTTTTTTTGCATCAGACTGATTGTTCCTCGACTAAGATCGATCGATGTCTACGAAGGTGTTAGTGTCCACATGAAATCGTCGAATAACAGCTTTCTGTATCCGCATCTTATACCACAGCCTATACGGAGCGGAAACAAAGAATAGATCTATAATCACGCTGCCAGATGCAATTTAGGAGTCTTGGTATGCTTATCTACATGTAAAGGAGTCAGGCATCTCCCATATTTTCTTGCCCAAGACCCATTTTTCCAAGCCACTGGGGAACCTGTGGATACATTCTCCACAGAAATGATGTCGAGCAGTATATTTTGTAGTTGGCAATGAAGACAAGTTTACTTTCATTTTAGTGGACGGTTTATGCGGATTTGAGAAAATACAAGAAAAAGTTGGGGTACCACAGGGCAACAGCTTTGGTCCATTCCTGTTTTTGTTGTTCATAAAGTATATGCATAGGTGCACCAAACAGTTTTGAAATAGTGATTTCTTTCCGAGGAAGACCTGAATATGTATGTTCCATAAATGTGTTTTAAGGATTATGATGTGTTATATGAAGACTGAAAATATGGCCGAGTTTTGAAACTTTTTAAAAATAACGTCTGTAATTTTATTTCCTAGATTAGTCAAACTACAACGTTAATTCTTTAAAATAACATTTTTAAGGATCAGATCTGAAACGTGTGGTAAAGAAAAATTATTAAGAGGATTCATCTTTGAGTTTCTCCGTCATAACACAAATGAAGGGTTATACCCCGTGAAATAGCTATAACTCCAGGCTATACACTTGGCGGTAGCACAGACAAGTTGTTGTTGTTTCATTCTAAATTTTCAAAGGGTGATTCATTTAGACTTGTTTTTATCAATAGGCTTTATTTTGACATGGTGTCGACTGTCGAGTTGTTCTCATAATTTTTCATAGTAAGGTACCACAATAACGTCTCCAAATTATTCAGCAGTACCCTGGAAGTCAGCGTTCTGTAAACATTTTGTTCGTCCGCTTACATCCAGACGGGGCTACTGCACATAAGCTCACGAAACAGTATGGCATTTGTGAGAGATAATTTTGGTGGACAGCGGATTTCAAAGGCATACAATGTATATTAGGTAGAGACCTTATTTTGGCTTATCGGTGAACACTTGTAACTTCACGTAAGCCCAAAGAAAAAAGTCTTAATTCTGAGTGAAGTGCACCGATTATCCAAAATAAAATTAAAGAGTAGGCTTTTTGTGTAAGTTCTTGGAAAACGTAAAATTTTGAATTTTGGGCGAATGAAGTAAAACAAAAATAATGTAGTTTACTATGAATTGTGTTTTTCAAGGATTTTTCGTTTATAAAAACCTTCAGTTCACTTTCATTCTCTAAAATGAAGATTGACGTTTTGAACGAAGTCTTCGACATTTTTAAGGGTTTTATATTTTTTTTCTGTTGAATTTTATAAACGTCATTCACTTCTGACACCGAAACAAGATTTTACCAGATACAATAGCTTTGTTTGTTGAGCCCTGAAGTCACCCTGGGGTCGCCCTGGGGTCGCCACAGCGCGTTTTTTGAATTACCTCAACTCGCCCTCAATACAAAATTCTCTGTTTTTTGAAACCTGGGGTCGCCCTGAAGTCACCCTGAAGTCGATCTTGCTATTTAGCTGGGGCGAGTTGAGGTAACGAATCAGCTGTTGAAGTGACTTTTGCTGTCTTTTCATGTCTTTTTTTCGATAAAACTAAATGAAATGCAAGTGAATGCATTTATTTTGATGAAAGTAAATACAAATCGAACAAATAAAGCAAAATGGAAGCTTTTGATTTTGTGCGTTGTGAAAAATATACAATCAGAACTGAGAACTGAAAAACCCAGGTTTTTTTGACAACTCGTGGAGTTGTCAAGAAAACCCAGGGCGACCCTGGGTAAAGTTCAACAAACAAAGCTAATTTCACTTAGACAAAACTTTAAAAATAATTAAACAAAATATAAATTCAACTTTCATTTTCTTTCGTTCATGTGTCAGTACCTATACATGAACGCTTTTCGGGGTAATGTAAACGTATGAAATCGAATGATAACTGTTTGGTTTTAGAACGCGAACAAAGCTATAATTTTCTTATTGTTTCCAACGAATGGCGATTAACGATTGCGAAATAATAATAATAATTTTGATATTGCTTTTGAGGTAATTTTCGTTCGATTTGTCTAGTCGTTTCAAGATTTGTACCTGCTGATAAATCCCTCACTGAATGCGTCAAGCCGATGTAGATACGTAAAGAAAGTCGCTCCATATAGACAAATTAGTGCAATTTTAGTAAGACGTCTAAATCGTCTATTAGACGCAAAATCGTCTTCTCATTTATCACCAACAAAACGAAAGCAGAATTATTGTAACCCAAAGCTTAATTAAACTAAGAAAATGTACGCTTTTCCACATCTAACTATCTGTCCCTAGCTGCAGCTTAAATGGAACACAAAACAAATTAAAAAAGTTACGCAATAAATCAAAAATCCAAAATATATTTTTAAAACATAATTATTTAAAATTAGCGTACGTACATATATTCATTATCTACAAAAAAAATATCTATCTTTCCTTTTATCTATAAAAAAAAACTTCACATTTAACCCCATTCTCTCCTATTTCTCGCCTCCATTAAGTTGTGTATTTCCTTTTTTTAAATTCCTCAAAAAATAATCGATATTTCCGTCGTCCTGTTTAAACTAAGCATAAGCATTAGTGTTCACTTAAATCCCACTTAAATCCAAGATCTTTCGACCAAGGACACCTTTTATACAAATCGGTATACGAGTGTTAGGCCTCATAAAACATTTATTTCATCCATTACGAGGAGTCATTGTAAAAAGCAATAATCCATCATCAATTTTATTATTTCGCATTTAATTTTCTATTAGTTTCATACTTTCTGTGAACCTAATTACTTGTAGCCTTGTCTTCTTTTATATTCGTGAGTCTTTCCAAAAATAAAATTGTTTTCTTATTCTCAAAAAAAAAAAGAAATCCCGACGCGAATATATAAAAACTAAAATACCTCACCATTTTAGTTCCATGCGAATGCAAATGTAAAGTATAATGTTTATCAACAAAAACAGACGGACGAAAATTTCCAAATCCGTCATAAAACTTCAAAATATGAAATATAATACCCGCCATAATCGCTTGTTTTTAAAATGTCCCCCAACACGGTAACACGCAGGTACGCGAACAGAATAAACAATAGGCGATGCGTTTGTCAGAGTAATTAATCAATAAAAAGGTGGAAACATATTGAAATGTCGCAGACCTACGGTACGGGTCGCGCAAAATGTCATTAACGATCTGTCATAAAATATTCAAGGTAGCATGTAAATATTCTCAATATTTCCACGAAAAGAAAAACCAAATACCATAAAGGATTATTGCGCGGATAATCCGCACCGGCCGACACACTAAGTGAAGGCGTGAAGTTTTCAAAATTGTTTGAGGTTTGACAGATGATTCAAAATGGCGAAAAAAATAAGAGTTATTTAGTTTTCATATTTAATTATTATATTTTCTAGTCATTTTCGTTTCTCAGCAAAACTTATAAATCTAGTTTTATGTATAAAATAAAATTAGGAAAATAAAACTTAAATAAATAATAACAATTATACATAGAGAGGAATAATTATACAAAAAGTTATTTACAATTAATACACGCTTGGCCAAGTCAAGAGACCCAAGTCGGCTATTAGCACCGTAATCACAATTTTTTCAAAAAATCGAAATAGAAACAAAACTAAAACGTTTTTCTTTCCGCAACAACACTTTGAGGCTTTTTGAATTCTGCAGTTCGAGTTGGCATCATCTATGCCTCCGTTTTGTAGGGCTTGAAGAGTTTTGGTTTGTTGGAATCGCTAATGTGGGTTTGTGGTGGAGAACCAGCTTGTTGATGGGCGGTCATTAGTAGTCCACCATTTGGCGAGTACGCGGAAGTTTCATGTGACAGGCGATTTGGTGTGACAGGCAGCTGTTGGTGATGTTGATGGTGGTGATTGACAGATGATTGACGGATAGGACTTAGACTTCGGTCGAAAACTTTGGTGTGGTCCGAGCCGGCGGGACTGAGTGACAGCGTTGAGTGGGGCGACGATGATGACTGCATGTCATGTGGAGGAGTGTGTGGCTTGGGAATGGTGAGCTGAGTATAACCTTGTGGAATCGCGCCCAACATAGTTGGGTAGGCCAAAGGTTGCGCGGTGGGTTGCATTTGCATTGGTGCTGCACGCGGTGGGATGTGGTACGGTGTGTAGCGGTATCCAGAGTATGCTGATGCGGCGGCCATTTGTGGTGGCATTGCGGGCGCGAGCATTGGATTTGGCTGGTAAGCATAGGGCATTCCAACACTATTAGCAGCGGCTTGAAGAATACTTGCGGCGAAAGCAGGATCTGAGTAGACAGCAGCGTATGGCCATGCGACGGCAATGCGTTGACGCTTGTCCTTCATGCGGCGGTTCTGGAACCAAACTTTGATTGTTGATTCGGGCAAGTTTAATTGAGCCGCGAGTTCACAGCGACGTGGGCGGGAAACATAGTTTTCTTTGTAGAATTCCTTTTCCAAACGTGCTAATTGATCCCTGGTGAAAGCGGTCCTATAGCGACGAACTGACGGATCAGCGGGGATTTGGTTGCCATTAGACATTGGTGGATCAGGGCTTGAACAATCTGAAGAAAAAAGGTAACGGTTAGTTAATGTTTCAATAAAAACAATATTCATTAATTTTCCATCATTATTTGGCAGTTGAATAATTTTTTTTTTGACATTTCGATGACACTTACCATTTGGCGACGGTGGTGGAGTTTGCGGTTTTGTATATTGCGACGGCATTAAATCGACGACAATTGGTTTCTGTTCGACTCCTTGGTGGTGTTCCATAGCGTAGTTTCTGTATCCTTGCATTTTTAATTGTTTATTTGCACTTTTTTAATTTCACTCAAAATAAGGTGTAGGTATCCAAAGGAATTTCTGACGTTTTCACTTATAAATGTTTAATAATCCGTGTTCGTGGGTTATTTCAGGATGAACCGTTAATAGGAATATAGATATTTATTTTTATTTTCTAAATTACGGAGGAAAAAAGTAGAAGATGCTACTTGTCTCGATGTCTCACTTCGAATGTGATAATCACTTCTACCCCCGCGCCCTTAAATACTCATCTTCTTCACAACCGAACTCCGTGGGTGTGGCATATAATTGTGTGCAAGTACAATGGCTGCCATCCCATAGCAACCAATGACAGGCCACTAGGTTCGTTTGTGTGCATGCATACACAACATAACAGAACAATAAAAATGGTTGCTGCATACTAAGAAGTCATTCACGAAAAACGGTAGCTGCTGTCAGAGTGACAGAGAGGGAGAAAGAGAGAAAGTGAGATAGGTGGAGCGTATAGATGTCGTTGTTGTATTTCGTCTTCGCTTCGTTTCGTCGGTCGTCTCAGCTCAGGCGATTATTAAGATATTTCGGCATTTTATGTGGGAGAAAATTTCGTATTCATTGCAATGAACGAGTGCCCCGTTTCACTTACCCACAAACGGCATTCGCCGGGAGTGCGAGTGAAATGTAAGATGCGATTTAATAATGGGATTTTATCTGTTCCATCAAGCTGCTTCTTTGTTGTTATTATATAGTGGCTTCTAGTCCTCATCCCTGGAGGTATTTTTTTTTTTGTTTTGTTTTTATTATTTGAATCTCGTTTTTTTTTTATTTTGTTCGCTTTACGTTCGCTGAGCTAATAATTTGGGGGGTGCTTTTAGTGGATGTAAGGTAGACATCAGGCGAACGAAAAGTTGCTTTCATTTTGCGTTTAATAACGGCTGGTCTGGCTGGTATAGATGCTCCCAAGAGTATGGGATAGGAGCCACCGACCGTCATCCCCTGTCAAACTTAGCCCGTTCTGCTAATCCCCCTCCCCTCGCACATTGGGCCATCGTGTTCGTTGTTTGGTTTTATTGCTGGTGGTGTTGATGCTCGGTGATGGTGGTGCCAATTACGCTCGTTATTATACGTTCACTATAATATGGAGAGAATTTATATAAACTCTTCTTTTTTGTTGTTAACTCGAACGCGAATGAAGGGCAGTGGAAAGGGGGGGGACTGTTTAGTGAATAGGGGTTGATGCGAGAGTGGGTTGCCTTATATTTTGTCTGTTCTTCTGCTTATGGATCAAGTCGTATAGATACTCTTCGTGTACAATACTAATTTTCCAACTCGCTAAATGGTCGTTTTCGGATTTTATTAAAATTTCATATTACTGTTCTGTTCTCTGTTCTTTTTGGGGTTGTTATTAGAACCAATGTGGGGTATATCTTCATCTTATGAGTTGGGTACCTTTTTATAAACTTCAGTTAGGGTATTAACGTGTTCCTCATTGTATGGTGATTAAAACTGAGGATCTGAGTTTTGCTGCTGTGTTCATTATTGCGCATAAATGACGGTATAAGCAATTGCTTTAGGGTTAAGGATTTTTTTGTTTCTTTTTTGTTGCTATAGAGGTGGGAAATAGCCGATAGCAGTTTATTGAAATTTTTAGCGGGTCTGGGTAGAAGGGGTTAAAGGTGAAATTATTTGGAATTTCAAATAAGGATAATAATTGGATGAAGGTTTTGGATACGTTAGTATCTATACCAAAATTATATTAGATATAAAAAAAAATAAAGTAAAAAGGGAAGAGACAATCAATGGGATTGGTTACCGATGTAGATTCAGATACATTTTAAACATATATTGTTGGGCTAAAAATAGATACTTAACTTGTTTATAGGTATAATAGATTAAATATGTCTTGTAAGGATACCTTTATTTGCTAGACAATGGTTGTCTATTTCAGAGAATGTTAAAGCTAAGTACCAACCTACCTATCCAAATTGGCTTGAAAAAACGAATTTAAGTCAAATTCATCTGAATTGAAGTTTGACAATGTGACAGAAATTTAAAGTAACTAACTGCAAGAAATTTAAAAACACTTTTCTAAAGCTTGAACAGATGTCTGAGAATCAAACCTGCCTTCATAAAAAGATTGTCTTAGACATATAAAAGAGTATACCTATGCAGCTAACTATAGATTCATTGAAAAAGGGAAACGAGCTTTAATTTGTAACCAAAGATTCTGATGCGGCTTTTTTGGAAGCTGGATTCTTGTAGAAAGCCGTTTAATGAATTATAAATTTTATTTTATTTTTGAACAAATAGAATTATACAGATTGGTGGAGCCTTCTTGGTTTAGTTACACCAAAAAACCTTGTTGTTAAAAGTTTTATATCCATGTGTTTTTTTTTGTACGGTTAAGCTAATTGAGTTTTCGTTCCCAGGATGCTTCTGATTATATCGATAATTACGGGTAGATGGAATAAAAGAACTAAAAAGCTTATTCTCCAAGATATAGTCCTAACAAAATCAATTTCTCTGTCAGCTGTTGGAGCTTGCGGCACACAAAAATATTGATAATGGTGAAAATCTGCAGTATACTTTTAAGAATAATTTATGGAACAAGTTCCAGCATTTTAAACACGAAGTTCTAAGACAAAACAAATAGAGTTATTGACAGATAATCATGGATATGCAAAAACAGATAAAATCAAGCGTTAGATGTCAAACCGAAGTTGTCAAGGCTCAAGTGACGTCATCTGTTTTTTTTCTCTATTTGTCATGTTGTTATGTATGCTTGAAAGAAAGGTGATTCCTTCGAAGATCAACATATGAAGACGCCTTAAGAGATGTTACTTGGATGCTACAATGAATCCTTGATGTGTTGGTAAATAAACTCCACTTTATACTACTGTTTCAAGAAAGCACACGGGCTTGGTCATATAACGGTTGTTTTTTTAAGAGCTTATGAACTTTAAATAATAAAACAAGACACAAATATTGTTCGAATATTTTTTTAAATTATTATCCAAATGTTGTGGAGTTTAGCAGATTCAATTTTGGAAACAAAAATCAGTTAGCTCGATAGCGTTCACCATTCACCGTAACAGCAGCTACTTCCTCATTTCGAAATAAATAAGGTGTACAACGATATCACACTCTTTTGTTAAGCCTATATTAAATATATTACAATAAAGAATAAAAGAGCAGTCTGGATCGCTCTCTCAAACTGTGTAGTTCTTCTTGTGTCTTGTCGGCTTCACAAAGGACCTATGAACTATATGATGCCGCCAGCGTGTAAACCGCACCAAACAGTCAATTTGAATGGATGTAATGATTCGTTAATGGTTTTGAATCGAGAAGAGTAAAATAAGTGCGAAAACGATCTACAACTGCACGAATTGATTGCTCACTAGGACGATTATGTTGACCGTAAAATGAACGAAGTGCTCTATGAACTTCGCGAACAGATTTATTTTTTCCACAACTTGGAAGATTTGTTAAGGCGTTACACGATTCATGATGAATTACCAAATCTTATAGCGAGTTTCATTCGCGAAAAGAATTGCTCTTTCTGTCAAAAGTTTTGATCTTTTTCACTTTTGAGAGTTTCATTCATTCAAAAAGTGCAATTCTAGATCGATTTTCAACACGAAAGAATGCATCTCTGATGGGTTGGGAGAATCGATCTGAATAATTTTCTGTCAAACGTCAGATGAGAAATAATGTGTTATTTGTTGTGAAATTGTGCCAGTCTGTGATAAATATAACAAAAATAAACAAATAATGAACGAAGAACTTAATATGTACTTTAATTATCCAATTAATTATCAATTATCTAATGATTACTTTTTCCAATGACAAAAGACAAAAATAAAATGACAAAAAGTAAAATTGAAATTGACATGGATACCCAAAACAAGTTTCATTCAAAAGGGCAATTCTAGATTTTGGGAACAATTCTTTCAAATTTGAATGAAACTCGCTATTACTGAACAGATATGTCAACACAGTTTGATATTCTCAACTGTCAAACCAAAGACAACAACCATCGAAACTTCTCATGCAATTTAAAAAACACGCTATATAAAAAAGCTTTCCCAATAAATAATGGAATGATATTTTCCAACCGCTACACGAAAATGACGGACATTTTGTTAATTGTCATTATTTTTTCCTAAATAATTCCAAAGGCTTCGAGAAAAAAAAGAACTTTTAAAATAGAACTCGTGCTGGTTCCAAATTTCTCCCACAAATGTTCATGAAAAACTATAATCATGATGGACAAGACATCATGACAACACGACGACGTCTCTACAAATATAATTGATCCATTATACAACCATAAACAAGAAAGTTTGCTGAAGGAAATGAAAAAGAAAAGGTGTAAAAAAAACGTTTCAAGTGTTATAACCCCTAAGTGATAGCCTTAATTCATCGTTGTAGAGATGCAGGATTTAGATCTCCTGATACAAGCAAACGCAATTATCGAAATAGAAACAGCAATGTCTATTTAAACTTGGATCTATGTGAGCAATCAGTCAGTCAAAGTGTAGGCACGGGTTGAAGATATTCCCAAAGTCCTGATTGCTCATACGAAAAAAATTGCATGCTATCATGCCATCTTTCCCGCACAGGACCTTTACATTAAATAATTATCAGTTTTGATATATTTCAATAGACTTTGCAAATTATTGTCCCTTTTTGCAAATATTCAAGGTCAAATCATCAATAAGAAGTTCCGTAACTCTTTACAACACCAATAAAGAGTTGCAATAAACGAGTTAGTCATCCAGTAAAAGTTTTGCAACCTCATCAACCGTTTCATCAACATTTAGTTTGCCAGAACAATAGTATTCCGTCCGTCCAGGTAAAATGTAGCTATGTTTCCCTGTATAGGGAGGTATACCTTCCTTTATTGCGAAATTCCTTGCAACTCGTTCTATCCCTTTTTGCGTATATCCTTTTTGCACATCAGTGCAGAAAAAGGCTTACGTAATGGTTAAGAAACGAAGGAATTAACTCTTACGCAAAGGACAATAGAAAAGGTGAATTTTAGTGTTTTATGCGAGGATCAAAGAGGATTGCGTTGTCCTTTTTTCGCTTAAAAAAAAACAGTTTTTTAGAATTATATTCGCTGGGTTCTTTTATGGCCACATGCATAACTCTTCCCGTTAACCCATTATGCAATGTAATATTGCTTTTTAGTTTGAGAGAAATTCCTTTTTCCTGGAAGGTGTGTTTTTTAATATTCAAAGGATATAACAGCGAATGTGAGGAGATTTATGATTTTATAGGATTTTAAGCGAAGTTTTACAGGAGTCAATATTTAAAAGGATTAGCAGTGATTATTGCCTTCAACGACTACTACTTTGTAAATTTAGGTATACTTAGTTTAAGGTAAAGAATCTTTATTCATCAATATGTCCTTGGAGGGCGTGATATAGGTACATTGAATTTCCTTTTTTTCTTCTTTCCTCGTATATTTTGTCACGCATTGAATCTTAAAAATTATTGGAAAAACTTTTCTATCCATAATTTTATGACTCCGATTCTCGCTAAAAACGCTGGACAACAAGGATCAACTGCTACGAAAAAAGAACAACAAAAATTAGCATAAAAATGCGTGAACGAAATATTTTATGACTTCTTTATGAAAACGCATTCAAAAACTGCTCTCATTTTTTCTATTGGTCCTTCAAACAAACTCAATAACAACAAAAAAAAAAAAATCATAATTTTCGTCCTTTACCGATAAGGATCATAAAACAAAAATCCTCATCACTGTCCGAGTCTGAGTCCGTCCATCGCCATTGACAGAAAGCAGAAACATATTTGGGAAACAATGAACGAAATTATGCAACTAGAGCATTTTTTTACAAACAAAATTGTGAAAACAGAGGTCCTGGTCCTTTGGCACGCAGGATAAACCTGCGCATTGTTTAGCTATACACATCGTCGTTTATTGCGGCCTCGTAATTTTTTAATTGTAACGTTTTTACAGAGTATTTAAAGGACAGCAATAGGAAATGCACTTTGTGCTTCCCGGAAGGTCGGTCCAAGAGGCCATAAAGTCCACCAACGAGAGGACTATTCTGCTCACCTTGTTTCCATTGTGTGGCAGGTTTATTGGTGCAGGTTTTTTTATGCTCTAATTATCTTTTTATTTGCTTTTTTAAACTAGGTCAGAGTGCTACCTTAAAAAAAAAGTAAACAAGTCATTACAAAAAAATCCACAAAAAATTATCGCCATCACAATGAAAGGTGGCAGTGCGGTGGTGCGTTTGAGGAAAAGGTTCCGCATCATAACAAGCGAAGAAATTCGGGCCACCGTTTTGGTGTGACCTGAATGTTACAATTTTAGGGAATTTTCATTGTTGTTGGGATGTTAAAAGAGGACGCGTATTGTTGCATATTATGAAGAAAAGACGTCACTTTGCATCTCAATAAGAAGAAGAGTATAAGGAACTCTTCCTTTCAAAAGACGGGTTGGTTTCTAAATGGACTAACTGCTTTCAAGGACACCCTTTTGTGTTTGATGCTCGAATTTTGGAACATTATCTCCACTAATAAGTCATCACCGAAGGCAATAAAGCAATATAATTCCACCAATCAATGTAAAATTTCATTCGTGGAAGAGTGTACCCGGAAGGATAAGAGTTACTGTTCAGTCGATATGACAGTGTATACGCGGCTTTTCCTGACTCGTTCATACAGAATTTTTTCCTAACTATGCTAAATGCTAGGACATTCTCACTCATTTAAATAAACCTAAGAGATGATTTACAAGCGTTACCACGGATTCTTCTTAACTGGATCTCGAACTCGAACTCTTTGCATATACTCGTAGATACCCTAATTTCCATTTCACTGTCACTGATTTAAGTGAGTGACCTGGTTTTCGGTAACCTTAAGTAAACATAAAACTGTTATAAATTGTCACAAAAACAAACATTCGTCCTTTGTTTATTTAAGATTAAAATGAAGGGTCCAGGTCGGTCTTTAGAGTGTGGGATAACGGATTAGAGTTGAGTCGAGTCGACGAGGTAAGGATATCTGAGTATATGACTGTTTTCGTCCCTACAATATAATTAGTCCACAATGAAGAGTTTGATCTTCGGGCGAAAGGAAGAGTCTAAATGTGTGTTTGTTTGTTTGTTTAGAAAGGATATATATATATTGCCCAGTTTATTGCACCATGTTGGCGAATTATTTAGGTTTTTGGCAATTTCTGTTTGCTTAAGCTATTGTTGCGAGAATGGACGTAATAAATAGTGCAATAGTCCATCATGGTCCAACATGCGGTAAAAGGATGTAATTTTTGCAAAGTTTCAATGACAAACACTCAATGAGACCTTTGGCCAAGAAAATTTTTGGTATTTATTTATTGGTTACCATTTCTGTAAAGAAAAACAAACATAGAATTTTATGTTTACTATTTACATTTTTCCATTGAATTTCCATGTTAAGGACTAAGGAGGCTATTAGCGAGTTTCTTGTAAAGTCTTTTTTCTTTCTACTTTTTTTTAGAGCACGCAATAATTGGAATTGTTTTAACTTAATAAAGGATAAGTTGGATCTGTATATGTGACTAAAGATTCTAGATTTTCTTCAAAAAACTGAAACTGCGCAGAAGAAAATGACACTATGAGCAACAAAATGGGAGGTAAACGAACAGAGCTAGCGTTTCATCAGTCTTTCCATGATAAGTGTTTTAACAACGAAACTGTATTAAATTTTTTTCCTGTCTCCCCACACAAAAGGAGTTTTTCTTTTTTAGTTCACAGCAGAGCCTGAGATGTCAAAAAAAATTAGTGTTTCTTTGTTGCTTCAGAGTGCGTTCAGAGTGCGCTCTACGAGCTATGAATAAATAGATGGGACAGACCAACCAACAGACTGAGCTGAATAAAAATATAAACGTCAAAAGTGATACGCTTCCAGACAAATTCAATTGACATAAAGAAGTTTTTAGGAGCAGCTGGAAATGAAAAAAAATTAAAATGGCCGACGAAGATATTTTAAATGTTAAAAAAGATTTTCAAATGGCACGAGAAAAAGAAATAACAGCGTGCTCAAACCCGTTTCATTAATAGTTTAGAGCGCTCTGAACACAATTGGTTCAGAGGACGTTCAGAGCGAGCTCGATACTCGAACTCTGTTCAGAGCTCTTTTCTGAATGAAAAAAGAAAAACGCCTTAAGAGACAAGATTTTCAGTCCTGTTATTTAATTCAAAATAAAAATATTCCAGGTGTATTAATGTCTCCCATGTTCGAATTTGACAGTTTTGGCTTCTCTTGATCCAAAACTTTTTTTCTAAGAACTAACTTATACTTAGTTATAGCACTTTTCAGTGATTTCACATGCGGAACCACTCATTTTGAAAACAAACGAAACAAAACTAATGGTTTTGAAACAATGTCTATTCGCACGCACCAGTTTCACAAGTTTTGCAATGTCAAACTGGTGTGCGCATGTGCAGCCCAATTCGTGAACAAAGAGATTTTAATCGTATAATTTGTATTCAATACCGCTCACTCAACTTCGTTGCCAGTCTATGATTCATCAGATTTTGATTCAACAGAAACAGTATGTCACAACTCACAAGTGTCCACAATTCTGCATGCGAATAGACACTCACCAGTGAATATTTTGTATCGGTTATTTTTAGTTATAATTTATCAGTGCTTCTGTTTGAGTGGATTCTGACAACGAGAACAAATCAAGAAGCGGAATTCTCTGCTCAAAATCGTCAGAATTTTCATTTTTGTACCAATGGAAAAGGGTTTTCAGAAGACTATGGAAAGTGCTATTAGTTAGTAGCGATAACAGCGGCCCCTAACAACCGAAGTTGGCGATAGAAAGCATTTCGCCAAAGTTTTTATAAAGATTTTCAAGCTTCTTATTATTTAGTCGTGTCTTTGTTTACATGATTAGGACAAATCATTTCTCCGTAAGTTTCTTTTAAAAATAGTCTCGAAATTCACCTTTGTATTTTCGGTATCTCAGTTTATAAAATGTCAGAAACATGTTGAATACTTTTTTTTGAAACTAATTTAAATAATTTTGAAGCACTTTTTATCTAACTATTCATTCAAACGTGATCGTGGCTATTGTATACTTTGTAGGCAGGAACATTTCATAATCAATTTTTGATAACTAATGTTGAAAATAAAGTTTTTAAAAGTGACGTCTCTACCAAACCAATTCTCTGCGCCCTCCATTTCATTGATTGGAACCAATTTTGTATCTTTAATTGAAACTAAATACTATGTTTATAAAGGGTATATTTTTTTAAGTAAAGAACTTTAAGTTGGTAGCGCTGTTTTCATTGAAAGCCATTTTCGTCATCTGTCATGTGATATATACATATTTATTTTGATTTGTCATTTCATTATCAATTGGCTGACGCCTGAACAACGCATTCAAATGTTGGAGATTTATTTCGAAAAATATGGTTCTGTTCGTGAAATGCATCGCTCACTAAGACCGTTCTTTGTTCAGCGATGGAGATCATTTTTGGTTGAATAGCTTTGGCAATAAGCGAAATTGGCGCATTTGGAGGTTGGAATTATTGAGACGCCGTTACACCAAGAAAAACTGACAGTTTTGTGTGCTCCAATCATTGGTCCTTACTTCTTCCAAAACTATGTCGGCCAGAGCAGAGGGTTAAGTCAACAAAATCCGTTATAGAGACATGATCGATGACGTTCCTGAATTAAATCGCCTTGATGTGGGGGAGCTGTGGTTTCAATGAGACAGCGCAGCATTTCACACAAAGTGCGTGTCACAATAATTGATTTGTTGAAGGAAACGTTTAATGAGCGCATAATTTCGTGTTTAAAACCTATGAGATGTCCTCCAATTTAACACCACTCAATTATTTCCTGTGAAGTTATTAGTATGTATGAAATGTAAGTCAGATACGACTGACGACTAAGAAAACATTTGCCGTGTTATTGCTGATATAGTGATGGAAAATTATGCCTCAAAGTTGGGCTTCATTCAAGCCAACCACGGTCTCCATATGCAAAAAATCGTATTTCAATAAAAATGGCTAAGTATTACCTTTCAAATTAGCAATAAAATTTGCAATTATAATTAATTTATTTCATTTTACAGATGTATACCTCTAAAAAAGACCCCCTTTACATGTGATGGGAGTATAATGACGTTATACTGACTTAGACTTTTATTGGCGATATTAATGACAAAGGATGTCAAATCATTAAAAGTACTATGAATTTATGATTTTTGTTTGACAAGATAGCGGGTTTTGATTCGCTTTGAATTCAATTAGGCATTTTTAGAAGCAATAAATATCTTAGTAATTGTATTTATTATGACATTCCATCTGTCACAATGTATACCTTCTTTGACAGGACAAATTATTGCCTTCTTAAAACCCCAATAATTAATAATAAAATATTTATCATTTTACTAACGATCCATAAAAATATGTTTAACAGAAATAATTCCATGTAACCTATGCCTATACCTTCTTCAGGTATGGCCGTATAAAAATAAGGGAAAAATTGAAGACATTAGCGGTAATAAAATCATCTGTACCTTATTAGCGTTTTAAAATATGGAATTTTCAATTTAACATGTTAACTTCAATAAGGGATACATTTTCCTTAAACTTCAATTACAAATCTTTTGTGTAAATTGCATGAAGTTAGTTGTTTTTTACCATTTTTTTTTTTTCACTGAGCTGTGCACTTCTAAGAAGCTATTTTTATATTTACAACTTTTAACTCCACTTTACTAAAGGATTAGCGAAAAAAAGTCATAAAACCATCACTCCTTTCTGCATCAAAAGGATTCGCAATGAAGTCATAAAAAAACATCACTCCTTTTATGCAAGGGTTGTAAAAGTTAGGTAACCCGTTATTAGAAACGTGATGTAACGTTACCTTAGTTTTATGAGGTTTTATTTTTATATTTTTTAACGAAAGACATCCGACATTTTTATCTTGTGGCGCGAAATTTAAATTCACATACATATATAGCATCCTTGTGAACTGTGAAAAATTGTGCATGGGTGTTTATATAGAAACATTGCATCTTTTGAGGTCTCAATTTGGTACGGCTGCAACCACAATTGGCATTATTTGGATGGCAAGAAGCTCCAACTATGACAGAGCATAAAATTCGACCACAATAGGTTATTTCAGGTCTTTTGGTTTGATGTTTCCATACACACAACATCCATCCTGTGGCAACAAGGATAAAAATACCGTCCCGCACCAAGAATCTCTGTGTATAACGATACCGCAAAAGAAAAGGCAACAAAAAAGTGAAGAAAACATAAAAACTTGTCGGACATGTCTCAATTTGTAAGGAATTAAAGCAAATTGCTCGCCTCTGAATCTGACCTGGAACATCCAAACCACCGCGAGCTACCTACGGAACCAAATGCGATAGAAAGAGAGAATGCGTCAATTTGGTACTCGTCACGGTTTGACATGTTGTCATAAACATGAACTCCCTCGGTTCAGCGGGTAGCCAGTGGTCGTGGTATACAACAGTCCTGTGTGCATGGTCTTCGTTCATGGTTGATGCTATACTTGTATTAGGATAAAGTGAGACAGACACACAACGTAAGTGAACATTTTGCTGGAAAGGATTCTTTCACGGAGGTACCACTACCTCAATAAAACCACATTCAACGGCTACTGGGTCCCTGGAAAAGGAAATGTTTCAACATCCTCGTCGAATGGTATTTTGGTTGAGTTTTTGAAGATTTTCCACAGAAACCCAAAATCCGAAACAATGCCGCAACAAATATTTTGGATGTGCAATTCGTTATGGATCGCAATTTGTTGAGAGATGTTGTCGTCGTCGATGTTTTGTGTCTATTTTTTCCGTTCCGTGTTTTTATAATTTTTTTTGTTTTTATTTTGTAACGCAGTAGTGGAACATATTAGTTTCGGTTTGGTAAATATTGAGGAACAAGAAGAAATATCCAGCTTGGATGCGAGTGACTATAAGATAACCACAGATCGCAGATACAATAGTTAAATAAGAAATCTCGTTCTTTCTAAAATTTGGAGATTTTTATTTTTGCTTAAAGTTTGTTTTGTTAAAAATAGGTCAACTGGATTGAGTTGTATGGGAGTTGTGCTTTTTCGGAACCACTTGGTATCAGAAAGGCAGTTGTTTTTTTCTTTTTGAACTATGTGTTCCAAAAGAATAAATGAATTATATCTGGGATAAAGTGTCCTGCAATCTAAGGATCTTTCACGTCCATACTTACCGAACTTGAAAAGAGCCTTCGTCTCCAGCATCTTCTCAGAATTGATTCTATTAAGGAGCTTTTAGGATTCAGGGTGTTTTTAGAGAGTAAATTTAAAAAAATAGTGCTTCACCATTTACTTGGGGCGTTCACTATTGGAAACGGCAGATTTAAATGAAATTTTGTTCTGCTTTCTTCCAAAAATTATTTTGAAACCTGGCGGGATTATTAAATTTCCCGCCGTTAAAAATAGCTTGAATCCTGCTCGGGACCACCAATACTATAAATCAAAATATTTTAAGCTAAATTATGTCGGATCTCTCGCACCGGAACCTCAAGTTTTTTTCAATACAAAAAAAGCCCCTTTATGTAAATCCACTTTATCCTACTTAGTTTCATCTTGATCTGTTGAGTCAAACATACAAACTTTTTTTTTTATAAAAAAAGGAAAGATTGTTGGCTACTGCAATCAAAATTAGGGACAGTTTGGAAGATGGCTTGTAAATAACGTTCAACAAAGTAAAAAGTTTATCAAATAAGAACCATTTCTGAAGAAGCTCAAGGCATTTGTTATGTCAATTTTTAGCCAAAACTAAAGTTACCTAGTTGTAGTATCCCGTGGCTTAAAGTGGTTTGTGCATCAGATTGCCACGAAGAAGGTTCCAGGTTTGAAAAATTCAAAATCGTTCGACCAGTTTTTTCAAAAAACAGTTTTTTTTTTGGAAAACTTTTCGAAAATATATTCCAAATTTTTTTTGAGTATGCCAACTTTTAGCACTTTGTAGTTTTTATCAGAAAAATAACATTAAAAAATATAGATTAAACCGTTTTTGGAAAAAACAAAAATTAAAAAAAAATTGGAATTTTTTTTAAAAACCTCAAAAAAACTTTTTTTGAAAAATTTAAGAATTTATGTTATTTCTTTTATAAAAGGGCTTCTACATTATAAATTTTATCGAAATCCGTCAAATGGCTTACGAGAAAATCGGATTTAAAAAAACCGGTCCTATGTGAGGTACCGTTATAAGACTTTTCCTGAAAAATCTATTCCAACCAAAACATACAACTTGCACATAAAACATTATTCAGAAAGTTTTTTTTTTTTTTGAGAAAAATTAGTTTTTCGTTAAAAATCGTATGGCAGGTACCGTTAGTTTTAAAGCTAGAATGCTAATTCCAAAAATCCCTCTGTAGGACGTCATAATAATACTATCTACCACGTTTGAAGCAAATCGGTTCAGCCGTTTAGGCTGTAGGTGCCGATACGGACAGACAGGCAGAATTGTCGGACCCACTTTTTTCGTCTTCGCTATCATCGTAATGTCATGTTTGATTGTTAGAATTTTTTTTAACGAATGCATAACTTGGCTTATAGTAGGTACCTAATAATGGCAAGTAAAAATCAGTGTTGCTTTTTACGTACGACGATGGTTAAAAAAAAAGTTTTGAAAAATGTCTAAAAACGGCACATTCCATAGGACCGTTTTTTTGTTTTCGACTATCTCCAAAAACGGCTCCACGGATACTTTCGAATACTAAAAATATCTTTTTTCGGTCAAAAGTATTAACTGTCAGATAGTCAAGCTTTAGCTCAATTTATAATTTTAAATAAAATGGCATACGTTTTTTCAGCTCAAATTAGTTTAAGTATTTATATTAGTCATTAGGCAAAGGCATCTTAGCACTAAATAAATAATGTGACTAGTTTATTCAAAATCGTTTGAGCCATTTCTTAGAAAATTTATAAAAACAAAACTATAACCGATATATCTGATGTATTTGTTATAGGCGGGTGTTTCCACCTTGTTGATGAAGTTGATGTCCGTTACCGTTAAAACTTAATATCCGTCATATGTGTTTTAACCAAAAACTGCAACCACTGTACCTACTGCCAATATAATATGCACAAAGTTTGATCGAAACTACTTAAGCCATTTATTCGAGAAAATTAAAAAAATTGTTAAAAATGCAGGCCTAAATTGAGGGAATCGGTTTTCACTAAATCCAGAAAAATATAACGGTAATTTGAAAAGTACCATAATTCGAGCGGATCCAAAACAAAATTAAAAACTAAAAACTAAAAAAAAAAACGATAATCTTCCAACTGTTATAAGGCTTATACGGTTTAAAAAAAAAAAAAAAATTAACGTAAGTTTAAACAAAAGCAGCAGGTATATCTATTCAGTTTTTTTATGATTTTCCGAGGATTTAATCGTAAATAGCTGACTTTATATGAATGAAAGAAACTTTATTAAAGGCTTCAATTTAGAAGAATTCATAACCTCATAATTAAAGATAGAGATTTTCGAAATTGTTGCAATCGAATAATGAAGCACCCTGTATATGAAGTTTGAAGAAAATCCGTTCAGATTCTAGCTCAACGTGAATGAAAAAACTTATTTTCCTCGAAAACTGCTCCAACGATTTCAAAAAGACTGTCCGAGTGGTTTTTGTAGGCTAACTGCCGGGGCACAATGAAAAAGTCGTTGAAGCTAAGAGTAGCTGTAGTACAACCTGTCAAAAAAAGAGTTCACTGATGCAGCATGCACGAACTCAAAAGTGTAGCACTGAACTCAAACAAAAATCGTGTTTGCATTTCGTTTGTGGCTTTTTTCTATTGGAATGTCAAAGATGCAGTACAGAACGGTCGTGAAGTTGGAGTTTAGTCAACTTGTACTTTAGTTTCTTTCTGTGCTGAAGCCGCAACTTCACATTCTAGCTATGCAATGTGAATTACGAACATTTAATTTGACAGTGCTACGTACTAAAGCTACAGCTACACACCATACCCGGCAGTTTTTGTTGGAATTCATTATTTAGACAAAGTTTATAACGGTACTTTCTTAATCACGCTTTTTCATGAACCATTTGAACTATTTCAATGAAATGTTTGATGTGGAATGGAATTGCCACTGCCTTTCCCTATCTATTTTCAAATTGGGTTTTTGCATATTTTCTTTTACAGATCAAAACTTCACATGGATATCTGTCTAAAAGAAATTTGAATTGTATTTTGAAATAGATTTTTTAAAACTTGTTGAACGATAAAGGAACTTACCTCTATGTAGCCAAATTCTTAATTGCAATCGAGCGTCTTTCCAAAATGATACGAAAACTCGGACTATTCATTAGAAATACTTTTTCTTAAAATATGATTTCTCTTGTTTTTGTAACCTTTGTTTCTTCTTCAAATGAATCGGGTATATTGTTTCAACGAAAACAAAAAAACTACAACATTTTACAATCCATAACTCAGGTGAATCCTTTTGTATATAAAATATTAAAATCAAACCATTAAAACAAACGCATCCACCTCCGAAAACTTAACTCTACACGTCTACTCCCTAATCCAAAATAATTGACAAAATGCAACTCCTCCATCGGATGGCATTTCTAAAAGTCAAAAGTTTATCCTTCATTTAGGATGTTTGTTCGCACAGATTTGTGAGTAACTGGAGTGCATACAGCCACCACCTAAAGTATCTTAAATGAGGCTGTCACCGTAACGACTCAATTTTCGCCCAAAAACGTCAAAGTCACATCATTAGTCTGTGTGCCCGATGAGCGAACCGAATTGGCCACAGACATCTTCGTCGGTAAATTCTATTGCTTGATGTGCAACAATCTCAAAATGCGGAACCGATGTTTATTTTTGAACATAGGAATAGGGACACCAATAGTGCGCACTGCACAGAGGCACTCTGGCATAGTAATAAACCAAAATATTTTCGCACCACCTGCTGAGTTTCTCGTTTCGCTGTGGCCAAAGCAGGATTCCTTTGCAAAAGGATAGGATGCCTCTTTAGCATCTTTGGCTTGTCTCGGTTTGAGATACATGTAATTGCACCAACAATAAACTGTATAGCCACTTCTTTTGGTTCTGTGGTGACTACTGGCTACTTTATTTTGTGGATTTCCAACTGTGACAAGATGTGTGTTTCATGGTTTTTGTATATCCAATTGTCATTTTGTTCAATAATTCCGAGAGATATCCGGATGTGTCTTATTTTTGCTTGATTCAAAGATATCCCATTGTTAATGAATAAACATAAGGACCTATACTCTGTGGTTTTTGTATGTACCACAGCACAGTCACCAGAGTGTGTAGGTATCTTATTGTTTCTTCACTTTTTATTTTATGATGAAGTCTTTTAGTGAAATCGGTCAATTAACATCTCTTAGTAGGTAATCCCTGCCAAAAGGACATGCGCAAAATAATATTGTCAAACTTTTATTCATTTTGTTTCACCCTAGTTCAATGGACACAATGGGGTGGAAAGACTGGAAGATATTTTTAGATGAACACCATCAACCACCTCCTGAATCTGGGATTAACACTTCTTAGACAAGTTGTTTTTACTTTTGAATTATTAAACATCATTATAGGACTTTGGGGATGTTATACAGATATGTTACTGAATAAAAATATTAGTAAAAACGGAGGGTGAATTTGATTTTCTTTTAAGACACCTTACAGAAATCTGAACAACATTCTTTTGGTTTGTCTGGATTTTGTATACATACACTAATCAATGTATCATCCATTTTATTTCTCGATTTGCGGGAGGCACTGCCGATAGCGGCGGCAGTAAGTTCCTTCCATCAAAGCAAAGTCCCAATGGTTAAACTATACTATGAAGTAGGTCCTGTGACAGTCATAACTTCATCAAGCTTCATCAAGTAACAAACTGGTTGACTTGCATCACCCTGTGTCTCTCCTTGGCGAATTTCAAATGCTTCGAAAAGCTGTGAACTGTGCGTTGTTGTACGACACTTTTATTAAAGCAACAATTGTATTAGAGATGCCTCTAGAATCACATAACATCGCTACTGACTCAATAAAAGGCTTTTTCGATATCGACAGACTTGACGTAGAGCGGCGTTCAGCGATTATTCGCAAGGTATTTCTCCTTGTGCGATCGACACCATGATCGAAGATTGTGAAGACCCACTTGGTACCTCTTGAGCATAGACTCGATCTATAACTTTATCCACTCGAGAATAATATGTATTTGGCGGTCCATTATCTTTCACTACACATCTCTTGATTGTGCAATTCGGACGATGGGAGAATAATATGACTCATAATAGGGAGGTCGAATATGTCTCATCGTCATTCCTTGGTACTGATCACACCCACAAAATCGAAATGCTTCGGGGTCACCTACAATACCCAGCATCATCGATGCACCAACATGCCAATGCCCATGTTTGCACTTACAAATTTGGATTTAACTTGGATTATATGGACAGCGGCCAGTTCTGGTTCTTGTGTAGCTCGAAGAAAAATCAGCGTTGAAAAAATCGACAAGAATATAAACATTATAGTTTCGTTACTTGTTCCTCAAGTATTGACAATAAGGTTAAGTGAGAATGTAATCACTTGACCATCACGGCAGTTCTCTGACAAAAAGTATCTATATCTAACAGTCGACTGAGATTAAGCTATTTAAAAAATCAATCGCTAACAAGATCCCCTCAAACAATTACAGTCATAAAAAGAACCTTCCTGCTCTTCCTCCTATAAACCTAAGTATCCAAGCAAATTGCCGCCGTATAAGGAACTAATTCCATTTTGAAGTAGTTTTCCCATCACAAAAGCATTGATGCATCAACTAATTGCATATCCGAGGAAGTAGAAATTAGAAAGAATTATAGTCGATCGTTTTGAATCCACTTAAAAATGATTTTAATTTATTTTCTTCCCGGATTCTTTGTGCTGGTGATGCTGATCAACCAATAAACATCTTGCGTGATGGTTAAAAGCATGCCATCATGTCACCAACCAATACGGCATACCACAAAACCAGAGTAGCGGCCTAGATACTAATTTGAGTGACTGTGTGTGATCTTATTCCCTTTATGCCGCACATGCTATTAGAACATTTAAATTTCAGATGCATCTGCAGATAAATGCAGTGTTGTTATAAGCGCAGAGTTTTCCACAATATTATGATTTCAATTTGTTCTTTTCGATTACGTTCTACAACATACAATTTTGAAACTAAATTTTAAATTTAGAATAATGAATTATAGGTACTACTTATGACACTTCGATCTTCAAACAAAAACAAAAGCTTTTTTTTTGCTGAGAATGTCACTGCTCTCAGAAATATGCCATAGCTTACCTACCTGTCAGATCAAGTTAACATCTAAAGCGGCATATACACTGGTCAAAATCTCATCAAGCAATGTGAGAGTGTGTGCGTCATGATTGATGAAAAAATCAAAAATTTTTGATTTTTCTTCAAACATTGAAGTATTCAGTATTGCGCACACTTTCACATGCTTGATGAGATTTTGACCAGTGTATATGCCGCTTAAAACGTGTTGACAATTTTGTTTTGCTTTGGGGCTGATATCATCTGTCAATGTCAAAGAATTATTTTTCATAGTATTTAGTTTTCACCTATAACATTTAATTGGATATTCTTTAAAATTAAACCACTTCAAAGTAATAAAACAACGCTGTTTAGTTTGTTGCCGGAAAAGAAATCTCGAGCGGTTCCGTTTTACATTTACACTTTCACACAAGATGTTATGAGGCCTCCATTTTTAAGAGGCAATTAATATTTTTATTTGTTGAATATACATAAGAAGTGGGGAACTTGGTGTTGCTTTTATCTTTTGACAAGATATTTGTTGATTGTTGCTATTCTCATCGCTGATGTGACATTAATTGATGTTTTATGAAAAGGCATTGGATTCTGTAATTTTAGGGGAAGACTCCATTTTGTGGGAAGAGTATTGGGAGTTCCTTCTTGATTTTTCTGATTGAAGACGTTAATATTGAATTTATTTATGCTTGTAACATAAACGAAATCCTAGCCCTCGAAATTATTTTAATCATATGAACACTTTGCTTAAAAAATAATTCGCATGATGTTGCTATCCGGTAACTAACCAGATAGCACTATCTTCCTCTAATGAAGTTGTAGAAAAAAATTTACTAAACTGAGTTTGACATTGTTGGACTTCATTTATTACAAACTGACATACATATGTTAGAACAGTTAGTGGCAAGTTGTAAATTATGTTCTTGAAGCACCTAATTCCATAATATTTCTGATCTTTTCTGTACATTTCTGTTTACCTAACATAGATTCATTAAACAAAGGGTGTTGGTACAGTGTAATTTTTAAAAGAAATAATATTTGTTGTTATTTCTTATTATTTTGGGTGGTTTGTCTGTGTCAGTTTCTGGGCCTTATGACATTTTTTATTTTGGGTGTTATAAACAAGAACGATACATTTTAGAACTTAAAACGTCACTAAACTTAAAAAATATGTCATATTGCCCAAATTTAATGTCAGAGTACCCAAATATGTATAAAAACTACAATTATTTTGGACAATGTGACATTTCCTCATTTTGGCATTATGAAATTTCAAAAATGATTTGGGCGTTGTGACATTTCTTTGGGATTTCTGTCGCTTTCTTGCTTTACATTTTCAAAAAAAATCGGTTATTGGGTGATATGACATTTTGAGATTTGGGCGTTATGACCTTGGGCGATTATACCTAACACAATATTAACCTTAACCGTTTTGTGATCTACAAGTGCAAAGTTCAATATAACAAATTGAAATGTATTAAATGAACTTATTATCTATTATATATCACTTTAACTTTTTGGGAAGTAACATCTCAGTAATGATGAGTTATGAGTTGTGTGACTCACAAAATTTAAGGCAAGACCACATTATTTAAGGCGAAACTACACTGCCATTGAACTGCACGTATATTCTTTGTATGAAAGTGTAACTTTTTTCAAAAGATTTAGATACTACACGTGAATGAACACTCGCATTCACTGACACTTCACATGTCAAAACATTAAATAATAGGAATTTAATGTTGCGAATACAATCAAACGGATCCGCGTTCGGATATGCAGAACATATAAGGTACTTTGTATGTGACCTTAAGCTATAAATGTACAGACGATTGTCAGTTCTTACATTATTGTCAGATCTACCAACGCTCTGGCAATGACATGCTAATAAGCTGACAATAGCAAATATCGTACAATGCAAATCTCTAACAATTTTCTGACAATTAGTTGTAAGTTCACACGGATGTAAGACTTTTGGTACAATTTTTCACTGACAGATCTGACAATATTGTCATATCTTACAATCGTCTGTACGTAGCTTTATATTGATTTAGCTTTGTTCCAAAACAGACCAACAATTTGTTTAAATTAATATAGAGACGTTACAAAATTTCAAAAACACAAAGGCAACTATGTACCTATATATTATGTCAATAACCCCGTAAAACTGCATTGTATCTTATGTATGCACTTCAAATTCGGTACGTACATACGTTCTCTTTTTTGACAGATGAATGTCTGTGGACCCTGTTTTGTACCAGGTTTCCTAAAGTTTTCATTGTTCACTTTCTTCTCCAGTCATGCATAATCCGAGTTTAGACTGAAATCAAATTCAAACTTCTTGAATTTTCAAAAACTCGAAAGTTTTCATTTTAATATTCTACTAAATTTTTGTTTTACTTAGCAATAAATACGTAAATTTTTATAAGACTTAATTAAAACTAAACTTATATCCCAACATATTGCCAGGGTTTGTAGGTATATATCTAAGAAAAAAAGATATGTTAAATGCGTAATTGTATAAGGCTTAGGTACTAGTTACAATATTGTCTACAAAAAAAGATTTGAACTTAAACTATGCGTTTTTATTAACTCTTGGTTTATCCTATCTAAAAATAATTTGATATAGTTTAACTATTGAGCTCAGTAAGTCCAGTTACCATTGAATAATAAATATTCATAAGTTATGTACTTAGTCCATTAATCTAAGGGGTCAGTTATAGCGATACGGAAAACCAAACCGAAAAAAATTTCAAATGGAAAATTGAGTATGTTATTGTTCGATTTAAAACACAAATGCTACACTAATCGAAAATTTGAATTGAACATGTACTTTTTGTTAAAAATGTATTTATTTATTTTTCTGTTATACGTATAAAAGAAAAAGAAGAAATTACATTTTTAACAAAAAGTATTAGTTCAATTACAAATTTTACTAGCGAAAAATATTCTCTGAGTTGGATGCCATCGATTGCTGTAAATTTTTTGTTTTAAACCGAACCATAACATACTAAATTTTCCATTTGAAAATTGTTTCGGTTTGGTTTTCCGTATCGCTATAACTGGACCCTAAGCTAGAAAATTATTTATTCTTTTTGCAGAGCTTTGGCAAAATTGTTAACAACACAAACGAATGCATTGCATTCCTAACGAATTCATACGCAACGAACACAAATCGTCCATAGTTTTTCGGAGTTTGACTCCGAACGAAGAATCCAATTGCAATAATGGCAACCACTGCCGGAATACTTTTTCTCGGTTCGAGTCTTTGCTGCAATCTAAAAATTAAAATACAAACTGTTATACAAAAGCAAATTTGTTGCCACCAGAGGTCTCTAATTTACCGGATATAGAAAAATTCAAAAACAAAAAAAAAAAAAAAAAACCACAACACACAATATACCTGTTCGAGAATGGACTGGACAACGCAATGCCCATCATAAATCCCAAATCTCGACACATTACGAAAATTGGACTTGTTTCGTGACGCAAGTACTGCGGATCTGGGCACCATTTGAACGCCTGTAACGAGAAAATTAAAAAAAAGGGTGTAACACTTTAAATCAAAGTGACGACAGCGAAGGCAGTTGACAACGAATTACCATTCTAACAGACCAATGCGGATCCAATCCGGCATAGAGCATTGCGAAATACATTCCTACGACAAATAGTCCAACCGTGGTAACGGCAGCTATCGCAGTTATCTTACGCCATGATTCCATGAAAATGACGCCAGCGATAGCGCATTCTCTTCGTCGTCGTATGGTTTCAATGACAAATACCGCCACGATTGACCCACAAATGCATTGGTGCAGGAAGTGGCTGCCAAAATATACGCAGGCTATCCACGTCGGGATGGACAAAAGAGTCACCACCAGCCATCTGGTTTTTGGTGATAGATTCAAATAGAGTACGAATATAAACACGAATCCGGTGAAAGACATTGAGTGTGCGGATGGAAATCCAGCCGCTGTATCGCAGGAGAGCGGGCTTTGATTTATATTTATGAAGCGATGGTCATTCTCACGGATCCACCAAGTTGGCCGGTGCAATGGAAATGTCCTATAGAAAGGAAATCATGACACTTTTCAAAATACAAAGGTGTAGCTATATTGTTTTTTAGCAAACCATTTGATGACAGATGATAAAACATTCAATAATCCCAGAGTAAACGTCATCTCACCCATTAACTGCATGTCAGTTGATCCAATGAGTGGAATCACATTGTCAATGAGTGATTCTGGACTGAAGTATTCGCTGAAAGCCAGCAGCCACCAGTCTAGTGGCTGTAATCTGTGGGAAGCAGAAAACAGAAAATTTGTTGACAGATATGATGTCAGTGGGAAGGAGTGGTGCATTGCTGCAGCACTGACAATTCTTGCACGTTTGTGGTCAGTTTGACTTCAGAATGCAATGCATATTGCACATAGTAGTCGACCATGGTGTGGTGATCGGGTGATGAAGTAAGTAACCCGTTCACAAAGAAATTTATTGAAACAAATAAAAAAAAATAGTCAACTTGCAACAAGGAAGTAAATAAATTCTATTCACACGCTCCACTGAATGATATAACAACTGACAGCAATTCTTTCTGTCAAAAAAAATCCTGATTTCTGGCACAAGCGCAATAAAGACACCACCCACAAGCCACGACACAAACTGTTACTGTACATGACCCGCGCATAGGGTAGATATGGGTAGTAGGTACAATCGTTATCCATATCAAATTTATTACCCATAATTGCGACTGCCATAATTTGCGAAAATGCAAAATTAGCCGTTCATAATAATATGGACTCATTGGTTTGGTGCCTACAAGTACAACGTTCATATATTTTATAGAATGCAAATCATTTAGATAAATTCCATGTTAAGTATCGCATTGATTCATAGTTAGAGACTGTTAAGATATTAATTAATGACAGAAAATGCCAGTAACGAGTCCATGGCTGATAAATAGTGTGTATTATTACGATTTTGGTCATTTGATTGAAGGTTTGTTATAACAGTCAGCAAGATAATGAAATATATGGCCTATTTAGTAAAGCATGGTAAACTTGAACCGGTCTCTATTTCCATTCAAATTGGCTAAGCGTTGTTCTTAGTAGGTACTATTTAAAGGCAAGGCTTGGCTTTCGTGGTTAAGCACGACTTTTTGACACTTTTATTTAAATTGTGACAGCTGAAAATGGTTTGTGGCGTCGCGTCGGTCGGCGTGCGTCGTTACGGAACAGAGCTAAAGTGTGACTTACAGTATGACAGTTGAAGGGTTTAAAGGGAATTGATATGAATAAATAACGTGTAAGTCACATGTTATGGTCAAACTATTTGGTCACGCCGATTTAGTATGTGGTTTTATGTGACAGCCCGCTGTCTGAAGTCATAAATCATTATGTTAAACCATTAATCAACATATAATTGTATGATTGAAAGGTTTGAACTATTATTATTGGAAATGTCTGTTGTAATTTCGATGACCATTTTTTATGATTTAACTTGTTTGTAATTTGATTAATATTGGCAATAGAAATGAAATGTCTTAAGCAGAAACCTCGTTATTTTATTTGTAAATGGTTTTATTTTGCTTGCGGCCTGAACTTATTTTTAAATACAATCGTTTGTTATAGGTTGGATGGTTGTTAGGTACATATATAAATATCTCTACAATTACACTGACCAATATTTTCTCAAAAGTAAATATTTATGCAAATCATTTACCTTTTTTTTTATTTCAAATGAACGGAGATTTCTGAAAAGTGAACTCCCCTTATAAAACATTCATCTTTTTAAAGCAAACATACATTATAAGTGTTTGTTCACTCTATAAAAACATGGATGTACTGAAGCTATAAACAACAATATTCAAACGATTAATATTCAATAATTTATTGGCTTAGTGATTAAGCGTTTTACTTTTTTCAATTAGAGTAGAGCTATGAAAATTATAACAACCAACAGTGTTCTGATGACTCCAAATTATTTTTGAAACAAGCTGTAGTATTTAAGCAGCGTTCACACGCAGACAAGACAATGCGACAATACTCAATTGTCTTGTCCGAGCTTCTTCAACGGGGTTGGACAAGACAATGCCAGCCAGTCGACATCTCGATATTGTCCTCAGAGATAGGTCGGCAGGCTAGATCGGAAGACAATAGAATGACAATCGTCCTGTCCTAGAAACAGTTGTTCACATTAAACAATGATTGTCTTGTCTCATTGTCTTTGCCTCTGCATTGTCCCATGTGAACCCCGCTTTAGTCGTCACCTTTTTCTCTCTTGTCATTTGTGACGTTTGATCATTATTTGAATGTCTCTTATATTTACTCTTGCCAACTTGACATCTCTTGTCAACTTGACAGTTTTTAACTCGATTCAGTCTGAACCTCTGAACTCATAGAGCCTATTTTAGAATTCTTGAACACTCATCCTATGCTCTGAAGACATTTTCTGTCAATGACACACCTCAAAGCTCAAACGTCAACATTAGACGCTTTTCTTTGTTTGTTCAGAATCGAGCGAATTAATAGAATCCAAGTATGTATGTATATCGAGCTTGTTCTCTGTTCTATGTATTTTGAATTATTTAAAAAAAAAATACTGAGGCACCTATATCCGTTGTCGAATTCTCTTCTATCATTTTTGACGTTTGAATGTAGTGTAAGAATTGTGTTAAGCTTTTTATTCAGTCTGTACACTTGATTTCGGTGCACAAAGAGCGCACCCTGATGACACTAATCATACTCATGAAATACACGATCTAGAAGCAAACAGATCACAAGTTTTTTTGACAGTTTAGGCTATGCTTAGGATACATAAGTTTAAAAGCTGCCAACAAATGATCGAACTAAATATATTTAATATGGTTAATGTCAATTGACATTAATTAGCAGTTAGACAAATATTGATGTAGGCTTGGAATTACTAATTGAGAAGGCTACCTACTTAAATGTTTTTCCATTTTGTCCAGTTCAATGGAATATTAAATACGAGCCTATTTTCTACCAAAATTGTCCTAAGAACAATTGTTAGGTACGGTGTTCATAAGTGCTTTGATTCAAAAAGTTTTGCTTTTTCACTGATATTTTCCAACGTACAACGCAACGAACAACGTAATAACGTATCTTTTTGTTTGACATTTGCAAACGTCCAACGTAACAAGTAACAACGTAGGTATACCGTTTGCCCTGAATTTAAATTCCAAAACACCATGAGAATGTGAAATTCTTGGTAAAGAAATATAAAGAAAGAAATAATGGACTGTTCTTTTCACTTATGTACTTCAGACAATAAAAAAATCGGTCGTGCCTCAAATTTAAAAAATCATAGCTCTATCATGTCCTCGCATTATCACATAAAAATACCCAAACGCCTTTAATACTCTGTTCTAGCCAAGAAAATTATTATTATGTAACTGACCTCTAACCCCCCAATTACCATATCCGTTCTGTCTCTTAAATTATAATTCTTTTGTGCGAAGGAGGGACACACGCCACGTTACCAGCACCATACTATAACAAACCAGAGTGAGTGGACAGAAAACCATTTCATCGATCAAAATGTCATAATTCACCGTGAAACTCTGCGTCGGCATATATGCATGGACCAACAAAGTCATCGACTACGATAGTACAACGGACGTTGGACGTTGTCCGTCCGAGTATGGATAACCCAACCGAAAGCAAAAGTGTCCAAAGTCACTTTGGCAGCAACAGCAGCTAAGTCACGTATGGGAGCGCCTTCCTTGAACCATACCAAAACGCTAAATTCCATTCTAACAAAGTTTAAATATATATAACCTACCAAACGACGACGCGAAGAGGTAATTGCAAGCCTTAAATTCCGCTTAAGATTAGCCAGTCCGATTATTTTATTGCTAAATGAGTTAGACTTGCCTGGGGGTGTATGTTGGCACAGAGAGCAGTCATGTACCTACAGCAAGTGAGGAACTGTTTTCCGAATGAAATACTGTGTCTAATTCGGTAGCAATAAATGAAAATCCAAATCCAAAGACACTGATGCTGATGGTAACCAATTACACCAGTTATGTGGCTAAGATATGCTCCGTAATGGGGGATGTTTTTACTAATACCCGTTTGGTCTATTAGCTGTTCACCTCAGTCATTGTTGACACTAAATCGATGGGAAATGCGCAATGAAAAACACTGGTTTCTGGCTTTTTGTCTTTGGACTGACACCAGAAATGCTTAATTATCAGGGCTGGAGTTTTATTGAGAAAGGCCTGGGAGTATGCTAATAAGGAAAAAAAAACTCTGCTTATATGAATTCACTGGCTAGAGTGATTACTTTCGTGAAATTTAAAGCTTAAAAAGGCATAGATTGCACCCCATACAAACATAATACAATAAAACATGGTTTACTACCAACTTTTTGAAAGACTCTAGAAAAAGTTGGTAGAATTTTTTTTCATGTACACAATGACAAATATTCAGTTTGGTATGAAAACTTTCAATGTTCGAAGTATGTGCTTTCCCAGTAACTGGAGCATTAATGCATGTGTAAACCTCCCTTCAAGGAAATAAATAAAAAAAGGCTTGGCACAGTAGCTGTCAATGGAAAATAAGTGTCAAATAGAGAACTCCATGACAGCTGTCTAGTCAAGGGCCTTTTTTAATAATTTAGACTGTTTTTTTCGTTAGAGAATTTTCTTATTCTCTGTTTCCCGGTTTGACAAAAACTGTCGTTAGTATGAGAGATCTAGAGACGCAAAATGTAAGCACTAACTTCTTTTGCCAAAGAGAAGCACAATTAATAATTGTACCTTAACCATTTTTTTTTTTTTTCAAAACGAAATGTCAACATTTTTCCAAGTTTATGTCAAGGGAGAACTAGACAGAAGGACAGATAGTGCGACAGATTTCCTGTCTGCAATAAGGTGGTGCCTATTGAATAGTATAGTTTATCCGACAGAACAGAAGGTACGTATGTATTATTTCCAATACTACCACAAGCTAAAGACCACCGATCGAAACATAAAAGCTTCTGACAGCTGTCACTGTCAAAAATTTACTAAGCCTGGCCAAGGCTTGACACCGGACGATTAGTTTTAAGGGATTTTGCCATAAGTGAATGGAAACAAAAAAAAAATGTATTGGAAACCTCATATTTGGGGCAGTTTTTAGATTTCATTCCAAATATGCGTTAACGGTTAAGTGGGACCACCACCAATGCTGTCAAATAAAGATTTATCTATCAAAATGTCATATAATTTGAGCTCTAATTAACACTATCGATTTCTTAAACCTAAAAAGCAGCCCAAAACGATCTTGCTCAACAGGAAATTTCAAGCCCGGAAGTTCCTAACCCAACAACACCGCAGGGCCTGTCTCCGCTCCGGCATCAACATGAACAGGCCTGCGCTCTGCATTATGCCAGCCATTGAAAATATTTTGAAACTTTTCCGGACCAGTGATCAAGGACAGCGTGTTTTGCGCCCCAAGTATAGATATTCTGTGCACCTTAGAGGTTGCGCATACAGAATCTAACCACAAGCTTATACATTCCGTCACAGCCGCACAAAGATTTGCCAGCACCATAGTTGCACAAACCGGGGTTAAGACGCAGAGCAACACCAAGAATTAATACCTGCAACAACTACAGCTTCCCACATGAATTGGAAATATGCGTTGCCATTTCTTGTACAAGCGAGCACTGCCAGAAAGGAAAAAAACAAGTTGCGACACTGAAAACCGTTTTTGTAGAACCTCGAGAAGAGCATGCGTCACGTTCTTAAAAGCTGGTATTGATGCTGCATTCCATGGGCTATTATTATCGTTACATATTATTACGTGTGTACACAAACCATGAAGGCAAGGTACATTAATATAAAAATTATATAAACACCTAATTGGATCACAACTTGGCCACACTTTATACAAAACAGAAAAAAAAATGTGAACGAGGGTTTAAGAACTGGTTTGCAATAAATTTGAAATTTCCAATCGATGGCGTTGCTTTATTAAGTCTGCGGCTTATTAGAAGTTTTTTTTTTTAATATTTTTCAACTTCATTATAACGGACAATTAAACATTAAGATAGAAATTGTTTTCAAGTTTATGATCACCATCACAATTAAAGTAGCATTAAGCTAGACATATTGATAGAGACATTTTGCTTGAATGGAGTAGCTCTAGGTAGCTTATCGGTTATAAAAAAAGGCTTAAGCTTAAGACACCTTTTTATGGTCTTTTGTTTCTGAAGCAGGTGATTTGTTTTTAATTTTTTTTTATTGAGATTAATATCTATTGAATGTGCTATTAATTGATTTTGAATTAATCAAATTAAGGTGGGTTGATGTTAATTTTTTGCACTGACCTCTTTCGCGTAACACATTTGCCCAGCCTTTAAAAAATGAAAGCCTTTATCATCACGTGCAATTGTAAATTAAAAACGAGTCAAGAGATTTATTGGTATTAAAATTATAAAGCGTATCTATACTTAGCCATTTCTTATCGTTTTTATGAAATATTTCTTTAAACAAGTAAAGGGTATGTTATTTTAGCTGAATGAGAAGTTTCGATGGTTGTTGTCTATGGTTTGACAGTTGAGAATATCAAACTATGTTGACATTTCTGTTCAGTAAGGTTTGGCAATTTATCATGAATCGTTTAACGCCGAAACGATTCCAAATTGTGGGTCCTTTAAACTGACCCTTCGTTCGTGCGACTTGACGCCTCTCGATTACTTTTTATGGGGCTGGGGCTGTGTTAAGTCATTGGTTTATGCCTACAAAACAGCAACTCTTGAAACATTGGAAGCCAATATTCAAGCCATTATTGAATGATTATTCTTTGCAAAAATTGATGAATAATTGGACTGATGGAAAAGAAAATGTAACTCGTAGCCGCGGCGGACATTTGCCGAAATTCACACTTAAAAAATAAATACCGTGAAATTATTACCACATTATAGTAATACAAAATTCATTCCAACAATATTTCTGTCTTGTAATATTATTTAAAGTTATCTTTGATATAGGTATACCGTGAAGGAGAAAATTTAAATTCATAAGAATATATAATTCAAGAAGATTTTGGTGAAACATCAAGCATAAAATACGAATCCTAAAAAATGAGTCACAAAAACTTAATTCTAGTTTTAGAGGTCAATTAAAAAGTAATGTTTCTACCATCGATCGGCCCAAAACAGACATATTTTTTTTAAACAGCTCTTGCCAAAATAGAAAAGCAGAAATATAAGGTATGCTGGCTTTTCGGGTGATGTCATAACTCATAACCGTCATAACCGATTCACAACGAATATAATAAAGTGTATTTATTTAAAGTTTGACCTTTTTTTAAATTAAAGTTTTTACTTAAAACAATAATAAAAGACAATAATTGTGACGGCACAAAATACCTAGACGTGGTTTTGAATGTATCAACTTAGCATGTCTGATAGTTCTGTGTACCATGCAATATTGAATTTGACGTTTGGTGTTAGTAACTTTTCATATCAAATGGGTATGTTTGATTTGTAAGACTTCTGTCATCAACGAGCTCACCAAGTGATTAATCTTACTGCTTAACAAATACTATTGCACATGGCTAGTATCACGATTAAAACAATATTAAAGGAAGGTTTGTGCTTATCTAGGTTTGGGGATAGTCTATATTTTGCGCTCTGTGGTTCAAGGCACTCATAAATATGATGGATTGTGTACGTCGCGTCAATTTGTTAGTTTATAGAGTTAAACTAAGAGCCTTGGGAAGCGTGTCACAAAGTTGAAAAGTTACACCTTTCCTGCCGCCCCCTCCGCATCCGACCGCAATAACCAACTAACCGCCGACACCAACCACCGCAACGCCGCCACCGATCGTGACGATGATTCCATATTATAATTACTCATCTACGATGAATAATAGAACCATCATTACGTGACGTAACAACAACACAGCCTCCCAAATAACAGCCGCCACCGACCGCCACTCTAATTCCACCACCGCCACCGAACGCCAAGAGGATTCCATACATTTATTCATATAATGAATAATTTAATCACCATCACGTGACGTAACGCCAACACTGCATGTTATTAAGGAAATTACACCTACCCCTCCACCCCGCACCGCTGATTTGGACTGCCAACCACTTATTAGGACCTTAACCAGAAGAGCAGCCAAATAAATGCATCGCTCAAAGCGCATTATTTTTAACATTTAACTTTATAATTCACAGTCTCTCCTTTCAGTGAAATTCCATAAGTAGATGTGAAATTTGCATGGAAAATCAGACTCGATCTCCCAGCTATTGGAAGAAGTTCTATTGCAAATAGAAAACCGGGATAAGAGTTCTCACTCGAAGGTACGTACGCTGCGGGGAATACCAGCAGCACCCTCACCAAGTTTTGAAGCAAAAGTTTTTTGTCAGCTTTCCACTTCGCTGTTGGTCGCAGTGGATCGCTGACCGGCATTAGGCCACTCGTTTATTGTCGTGGAGCTCTTCCTTTCTAGAGGAATCTCTACTGACCTCCGTTTATTGTCGTGGGGTTGCTGCTCTCGTAAGCTTTTCCATAAACCTAGTTTGGAACTACCAGTTTTTTGTCGTGACTACTCCTTTCCTTAGGAGTACCATAGACCGAGCCCTGCTCAACCGTTTTTTATCAGCTTTTCACTTCGCTGTTCGTCGCAGTGGATCGTTGATCGGCATTAGGCCACTCGTTTATTGTCGTGGAGCTCTTCCTTTCTAGAGGAATCTCTACTGACCTCCGTTTATTGTCGTTGGGTTGCTGCTCTCGTAAGCTTTTCCATGGACCTAGTTTGGAACTACCAGTTTTTTGTCGTGGCTACTCCTTTTCTTATGGGTACCATAGACCGAGCCTTGCTCAACCGTTTTTTGTCAGTCTTCCACTTCGCAGTTGGTCGCGGTGGATCGTTGACCGGTATTAGGCCACTCGTTTATTGTCGTGGAGCCCTTCCTTTGTAGAGGAATCTCCACAGACCTAGTATCTAAGGTATCATAAGAATTGAATTGTAATCTTCTATTGTAAGAGTATCATTAGGAATATGAAATAATCTGTTAAGCAAATTAAAGATTAATAAAAATATTGTTGTTTCGGAGTTCGACACTCTTCAACCCTGAGTTTTTGCTTTCTTTTGGGAACAACCCTGGACATCCATGAGCTAACCTCAGCCTGAGTATAAAAAAGCATCACAAAGTGTCGTTAAATTTCTAAATATTATACGCTCCAAATTAAAGCATAGTTATTTTCATTGTCATAAAATCTAAGTTAAGATTTGAGTCAAATAAGTTTTCGATCAAATAACATACCCGGATCTTTCTTTGGTTTTGATCTTGTAAAACGTGTGTCATCGCACCACAGGAAACTGGTAACGATAAAACGACAAGATTTGTCATTTTGAGATTTTGGGAATCTACAAATGTTTCTCCCGCTTACTTCTTGGAGAAGTAGCTTTATTATTTATTTCATAAGCAAAGAGCAATTTTCGAGAGTAGCGCATATTTTAATTTTATTTTGTATATTTATTTAATTTCAATTGTAATTGTAGTTTTATTAGGCTAAGCAATGTAAGATACTGAAGTCTTTTGATAGTACATGTTCAATGATAAATTACACAAAAGATAAATCAAGATTAAAGTTACAATACAATGAAAATAACTGATTAGGATATGAAGATGAATATAATGTATTGAGATTAAAAACAAATGCCCTCCCAGAGATGCCTTCTTTGTGGAACTCCTGAGGAAATATGAATTTAATGGGATTCACCATTATGACTATTAAGACATAATAAAGTATCGAAACCTATTAAATAGATAAGAATAAAACCTAATAATTTTGGCCCATTTTTAAATTTTGCAAAAAAACACAAAATTGCTTTCAATATGAACCACCTTGTGTCCAAAATCGATTCAGGCGTTAAGGTTCAAGGAGCCTATACAACAGACTTTATTCTCCATCTTTGGTTATGAATTAAATAATGTATGTAAGTAGAAACACTGTGGCGTATGTGGATTTTTGTTTCATTATTAAAAACTAATCTATCTATATATATAAAAATGAGTTTGATTTATGTTTGACCACTTATATCTCGAGTTTGACAACACCGAATTTGATGATTCTTTTTTTGCTGAAAAGGTATTTATTTGCACCAGGTTTTTGTGTTAATAGTACAATGTATGTTACGTATGTTGCATGTGTTGCAAATGCACTTGCCACCATGCAATTAACTAATCAGCAAATTCAATAATTGATCATAGCTGAAATGTATGCATAATTATGAATCATTATGCAACATATACAACATTTGCAATAAATGCATTTATATCTCGAGTTTGACAACACCAAATTTAATGATTCTTTTTTTGCCCAATAGGTATTTATTTGCACCAGGTTTGTCTGTAAAAAAAAATAATACCATGTATGCTACGTATGTTGCATATGTTGCAAATGCACTTGCCACCATCCAATCGTACACACCAAATTAGTTTGCAGAAAAATTTGTTCATCAATCATTTTGAAGACAAATTAATTTGCGGATGTGGCAATTGTGTGTACACAAAATTCATTGGGTTGGCAACAGATTTGAAGACATTTGTAGATTTCTGCAAACCGTGTACGCGTGTACATATAAATTTAATTTTCAGCTCATTGTCAGCTCAATTTCACACATTGTCAGACGTTTGCAGATCTGACAATGATTGTCAGACATACCAATCGTGTACACTTAGCTTAACACTCACTAAAGTGATCCATCTGCTGCAGAATTTTCAAAGCAGCTGTTGGATATTGGAAATGGAAAAATGTCCGTTGACGTTGATAGTTCAAATGGCCAAATAACACTGCAAATTTGTAGATTTATATTTGGTAATGTAGGCTATTTTGGTCAATTGATTTTAAATGCAAATAAAAAAACTTTATTTCATCTTCTACCCAACGTTTCGTCGTTATTCACAACTTCTTCAGGGGTTGTTTTATTGATCTTAAATTTAACATTATGAAAAAAATGTTTGTTTATTATTTTATAGGTACAATTTTTTTAGTTGGTTATTTGTAAACTTACATGTTGTTTTTTTGTTGTATTTTACATTGTTTTTTTGTTTTGTTTTATAACTTTTGTTTTTATTTAATTTGAAACTATCTAAACTATTTAATAAATTAACATTGAAAACAATAGACTAATAAATTAAAAAGACAAACATAAATTATCACAGTGTAGTTCCGATACTCATTTTATTGCTAATGCGTAGCTTACAATTGTGTTTTCACGATCTTCTTGTGTGTTCATCGTTCTTCTTAATTTTTGTTGTATGCGCAAGCTTTCAAGAGTATACCTCGTCGTCATTCTCTTCTCTTTGTCGAGTACTCTCACATCATCGAAATTAGGTATATGGCCGCTATCAATTATGTGTTGCGAATTGCGATAGCCCTGTTGATGGTTTCTTCTTTTTTATGTCCGCTTTGTGCTCCGTCATTCTTATACCTAGTTGTCTTTTTGTTGTTCCGATGTAAGTCAAATTGCACTTCTCCCCTTCTGTCCCACCGCAGCATACCTCATAGACAATGTTGTGTTGTTGGTTCTTTTCAATCGGAGCTTTGGTGTTCGTGAAAATGTTCCTGAGCGTAGCATTTGACTTGTATGCGTATGATGCGCTTTTTTGTTTAATAATTGAATGTAAGCTTCTACCGTCTGTTAACTTTGGAATATAGCGCATGCTGAAGTACCTGATTTTGTTGTTGTTGTTATTAGTTGTTGTTGTTTTATTTATCGGGTTTGTTGTTTGATTTATTTTCTTTTGGCTTAGGTTGTTTATTATAAAGTTTGGATAATTATTCATTTGGAGAATGGTTTTGATTTTATTTATGTTGTCATCTATGAATTGAACGTCGCTTATATCTAGTATTTTGTTTATGAAATTTGTTGCTGTGTTAATTTTTTGTGAATTAGGTTGTGTCGATAAATAATTTATCATTCTTCCTGACGATGTAGGTTTTGAGTACCAATTAAAGATAATTTTATTATTATTTCGGTGCATTTTAACGTATTTGTATTTTTGTGTGATAATTATTGAGTGTATTTAGTATTGTTTCTTTATCTCTTTCTTTTATTATGGCAAATATATCGTCTGCATACTTAGAAATGTGTCTAATATTTATGTTTTTTTCTTTTAATTTTTGTTTTGCATTGTCAAGAAGGTCATCGAGTATTATATCTGCTATTGTAGGAGATAAGGGGTTTCCCATCGGCATACCAAAGGTTTGATTAAAAAGTTTATTTTCATATTGGAAATAGTTATTTTCTTTTAGACAGAATTCTAACATTCTTAGGAACTGTTTTTTGGGGATATTTGTGAATTTTTCTATTGTTGTCCAGTTTTTCATTATTATTTTTATGGCAAGGTAGGTGGGTATATTGGTGAATAATGAGATGACATCAAATGAAACGAGTTTATCGTCTTCGTCTAAAATTATGTCCTGTAATTTTTGTTTAAGTTCGTAGCAATTTTTGACGTTGTATTTGTCGGAGATAATGTTTTTCAAAATATCACCCATATATTTTAACATTTGGTAACAAGGTACATTTGAAGAGGAAGAAATTGGTCTAAGTGGGAGATTGGTTTTATGGATTTTTGGTAGTCCATATAATCTTGGTGCTGTTGCTGCAGATGAATATAATTTGTTTTTTTGGTATTGGTCTATGTGATTGCTTTTAAAAAGATCATTTACGATTTCATTATTAATTTTTTGTAGTTTATGAGTTGGATCTGTTCTTATTGTTTTGTAAGTGTTTCTGTCTTCTAATAGTTCATTAATTTTATTATTATAATCTTCCTTGTACATTATTACTGTTTTATTTCCTTTGTCAGCTTTTGTTATTATTATTTTATTTTTATGTGCAAATTTCTATTTTATAAGGAATTCAAAGAAAGAATTGGTTCTCAAAGAAAGAATTGGTTCAAAGTGTGTTTCCAAGTATTTCGGAGAACTATACAAATCGTACTTGGTTAAGTGAAAGAGCTAAAGGCAAAAATAAAGATGTCGCTGAAATTAATGCATCTATTTTAGAAGAAATAAATGGACAATTTGTTGCCAACAAATGAGTTGATGCAATTATAAATGAGGATGACTTGGTGAATTATCAGACGCAACTTTTGAATTCGATTGATTTACCGGGACTGCCACCTCATTATTTAGCTCTAAAATTTGGAGCCCCGATTATAATGTTAAGTAATATTAATCAACCTCAACTTTGCAATGGTACTAGACGAGCTGTAAAAAAGTGAATGAACAATCTAATTGAAGCTTAGTGGCAAATATAAAGGGGAAGATGTTTTGATCCCCAGAGTTCTAATGATTCCACCTGATTTGCCATTTGATTTTAAACGTCATCAATTTCCTATTCGCCTTGCTTTTGCCATCACTATAAATAAAGCCCGAGGTCAGTTTTTGAAAATTTGCGGTATTGATTTCTCATGGTCAACTGTATGTTGGGTGTTCTAGAGTAGGGAAACCGTTCGCACTTTTTATTTATGTTAAAGATGGTAATACAAAAAATGTTGTTATAAGAAAGCATTCGAATAAAATGTTAGAAATTTTAAAAACGCATTTTATTCAAATATTTTCTTTCTGCTTCCTTAAGTATTAGCATTTCTCCAGCCTGACGAATTGAAAAATTGTACGACTTTTTTTGATTGTGAAATCTGCTCAGCGAAGTGAACATGGGTTGAGAAAACAAACAGTCAAGTATTGGAATTGAGATTTGTTAATTGTCATGGCGAAGGCAAGATAAATTGGGAACTGAATTCGTTTAAACTCAAAGGGCATATCTGTTGGGATAATTGGAATCCTCGGAATGAAAACTAACTCATCTTTAAATTTTCCGTTGAGTATGGTCGCGGGCATCACATGACTCATCAGTTTTCTTATCACTAAGCGCGTTCCATCGCATAGTTTTGGTTGTTTTAGATTTCGAAGCTGGTGACTATCGAACCCGCCTTCAGTTGTAAATTCTGCTGTGGTAAGTCAGGTACATCTAAGGAGTTTAAAAACTCAGTTGGATAATTAGTGGCTTCATCTTCGTTTGTTACACAATCAATAGATTTGAATGAATGCAGAGTACCAACGACTTGATTCTCAATTATAAAGCTTAAGCCATTCACATCTCTATTCTTAGCCGCCGAAATGGGGCAGATCTTTTAAGGTTCGATAAAGAGCTTCCAATGCGCCATTGTGCATTCGGCCCAGATGTGATTTTTGAGGCTACTAAAACTTTTTCCATTGCAGAGTGTTTTCCAATGTTACATGTCGGTTGTTCAGTAGTTTGAAGATTTAATGGCAATTTCAACGCTGAATGAGCAATTTCTACCGCAATTTCGGATCTCGCACGAATAGTGACCAAAATCAATGACATGAGGAATGTCTTTCCTGTTTCACCAAGGGCATACATTAAAAATAAGCCACCATTTCCATCATCAATTGTATTAATTAATTTATCATAAACTTTCTTCTATTTTGGGTTCAACAGTTCATTCGTTTGAACTGATTGGTCTAATTCATATCGATCAAATTCACGTTCACGTTCCAATTTCTCTTAAATGAGTCGTTCACTCCGCGATCTGGCGCTGGCTGCCACATATGAGGTTACACATATCTTCGATCAAGAGCAAAGCCTGGTTATGCATCTCCTCATTAGCCTCAAGATCAGGATTTCTTGAACTGCCACGAAATGGATGTAAAATGTCTTCTGCCATTTAAAAAAAACCGCTTCGAAGATTTCGATAACTTTTTTCTTTAAAATAAAAATAAATTCAAGCAATAAAATGGCGGACTTTTTTCATTGAATTAATATTTCTTATCTTATCTTTTCTTATCTTATATAATAAAAAATATTAAAAATGAGTTTCATATAAATGGTTTATAAGAAAGCATTTGAATAAAATGTAAGATATTTAAAAATCGAATTTTATTCAAAGTTTTCTTTCTATACCCTTTAATTTTAGCATTTCTCAATTTATACGCCTCTTGGCTAAACTGAATTTTTTTTTTAGAGGCAACAGCCCATTGGAAATCTGCTCAGCGAAGCGGGCATGGGTTTGCTAGTTATTACTAAATCACAATTTCCAAATAAGTAAACAAACTTTTTTCTCTTTTTAGGGAAAGCTCTTGATTCTGAATTCAACCCTCCGACAGTGTATATGTGTCACTTGATTTCAGATATAATAAATAATTCTGGAAAACCATCCTGAATCCCGAGCAATTCCATTTTTGGAATCAATTGTTCCAATGTGAGTTTCTGTTTTCTAAGCTTAAGTGCTTTTAATCATGCTGGGTGACGATACGAAAACTGCCATGAAGCCATACCCCACATACTTTATATATACGAACAATTATTGATTTCAAATCCTAACGGAAATAATGTATACTCTGTCTAGAGTCTAGAACTTGTTCATCAAACACTATCTTATTTTACTATTACTTGTGTTGTAGTAAGTAGGAGGAACCCAACCAACATTATAACTATTCCACGCCACTTAAAATAACTTTTGCTGTATAAATGTATACATACCCTTGTTCTTTGCAAAAAGTTGACTCTAAATCAATTCCCTCAGCAACCCATGAACTCGTGTCCAGCGTAACCAATCTGGCCATTCATAGAATGCCGTCTGACCTGTTCTTCCATTAGACAAGCATTTAAAAACCCCAGCACGCTGCCCGGACGACTTTTACTTTTACTCAACTCACTCACCGCCACCATCACCACCATTTGACCACAGGTCAAGTCGAGGAAGTAATGGAAGAAAAAACGACAATTTACCTACAGCGACCACCCTAAAGCCTGTTTTTTGACCTTGAGTTCGATTGTTCTACATTTCCAACTGACCCGATTGACATCGAACATAATAGAAGAAAAAAAAAATCGCAAACGCTTTCGAACTCAAAGTAAACGACTTTTTTCCCGAGATCACCTTTCCCTTCTCCCTCACTATACCCGTCGCCAAATTACTATTGATCGATACGGAGTATTGTGTTTTTGGCATTTGGACAAAACAAAAAGAAACAATTAAAATTTTGCCTGCGGAGACCACAAATTATGACACCAGAACCAACAACTAGCTGGAATAAAGTCTTCACCCACCAATCACCGCCCAAAGACTTAGTGTGACCAGCATAATTGTATCTTTTAAGTCATAGATAGATTGAATTTACGCTGTCAATTACTGAACGGAAATAAGAAATTCATACATTGGCTTACAGGAGCGGATCGCTTTGTTTCGTTAAGTTCTCGATAAGTTTTGCTGCGTTAAATTTCGCATCTTGCGGAGGAGAATTCGACAACTTTATATAGTAGCATCATATAAAGGAATGTAAGGTATGCCATTATATATATAAACTATAGTATTACCACTTGAGGTGCGCCATCTATCGACAAAAAACTAAGCTCTGGAATACCATGGGAAGCAACAACAACAATTAAAATGGTGGAAATTGTTGTTGTTGCTTCCCATGGTATTCTGAAGCTTAGTTTTTCGTCGATAGATGGCGCACCTCAAGTGGTAAAACTATGTTTATATATGCAATGGGTATGCCGTCTTTGCGTTTTACATCACAATCATTTGATTTTGTTCGGAGAAAAAAGAGATAACTTGATTAGTTTATGTTGAAATGTTTCAGTAGAACAATTTGGAAATAATAACAGATTCTTGCTATGTAACAAGACAAACTGGGATTTGGAAGGCTTGTTCGATGTTGTTACTTTCTTTTGATTCTGCTTATTACTGATCGTAAATAGACCGAACGTTCGCGCAAGCTGTCAAATTGACATATACATATATGAAGGGCTGCGAGAAAGAACGATCAGAGTCAATTTTTTTCGAAAATGAGATCATGATGCCATCTTGTAGGCGTTTATGAAACATATAGAAAAATGATAAAACGCTTTGCAAAAGAATCATAACGGTAAGGGTCGAAATACAGAGGGAAAGATCAAAGGTGCCGCGAAACAACGAGCAAGGTCCATGAGTTGACGGCTTAAAACGATCAAAGTCACGTATAACTTACAATTGGCAATTATTTTTTTAAGCCAAATATATCTGCAAAATAAAAACAAAGTGACTCTGATCATTCTTTCCCGCAGCCCTTCATATGCATTTACATAAATAATTTCATTAAATTAACAATAATACCTCTGTTCGCGTACCCAAATGAAACAGTTTGCATTCGATTTCATACGTTTACATTAACACAAAAAGCGTTCGCGTACTGAGAGATGAACGAAAGAAAATAACAGCTGTTTTATTCTTTCGTTCATTAATTTGCAAGTTTTTACCCACTGAAATTTCATCTGGTAAAAACTTGAACTCTGTCAAAGTCGAATGATGTAAACATTTGTTGTTGCAGATGGCCATTACCGCGAAGAGCTAACCAATCGAAAAATTCGAATTTGACGTTTTTAAAGTTTTTACACAAAAAGTGTTCGTGTACTTTTCGGTAAGTGAGAGAGATTTTTCTCTCATTTGAGAAATTTTGACAGTTTTCATTTTTTGGCACAAAAAGTACGCGAACAGACATAATAAAGCTCAGCACCATTTCGTTAAGTTTCGTTCACTTTCATAAAACACGACCGTTTGACAGTTGTACCTTTGTAGGTACATAGTTGCTATTCGCAGCACAAGTCTTGTTTATTTTTGTCTGGGCCGGAATTGGTAAAATAATTTAAGAATTTTTGATACAGTTGCTTGCCAGTTAACATAAGACATATCCCATAGAAATCAAAATTTGACTAAGCGCGACGACTATCTCGCTTGCCTCAGTTTAACACTGGTGAAATTGATACGTTTGAAATTTCACGTCAGTCTCAGTTGTTGTTCTTCGCAGAAGTCAAAATATTTTTCAAACTAAAAAACGCTGATTTGAAACTAATGCCAAGTCGACGCTGCAACAAGGAAACATTCGCTTATTGACAAACGTAAAAAAACGTAATGTAAGTAACGTGGAAATAGAAGCAAAGGAAAAGTTCAATATGTTTCCAATTTAAAGAGCACAATTGGCTGTTATTTTTGTTTTAAATTCATATTCTCAATTCTTATCGAAAAACAAGCACGTTTTGAGTTTTTAAATTTTGAATATGTGTTTTGAAGAGAGCCAAATTGAGCATTAGTACAACACCAAATCAAGGACACATAAGAATTCCACTTATAGCGAGTTTCATTCAAATTTGGAAGATTCGTTCTCAAAATCGAGAATTGCTCTTTTCATTGAAACCTGTTTTGGGTATCCATGGCAATTTGACTTTTTGTCATTTGGTTTTTGTCTTTTGTCATTGAAAGAAGTAAAAATTATATATGTATGTGCATAAATATTGCTAATTGATAATTAATTGGATAATTAAAGTACATATAATATTATTAAGTTCTTCGTTCATTATTTGTTTAATTTATCACAGACTGGCACAATTTCACAACAAACGACAAAAAATAACAAATTATTTCTCATTTGACGTTTGACAGAAAAGTATTCAGATCAAATCTCCCAACCCATCAGAGATGAAATCTTTCGTGTTGAGAATTGATCTATGTAGAATTGCTTTTTTTTGCAATGAAACTTGCAAACCTGAAAAAGAGATTTTGACAGAAAGAACAAATCTTTTTTTGAATGAAATGCTTTTTTCGCCACATATATATTATATCGTCTTTTGAATTTTCTTTTTAAGGCCCATACTCACATATGTATAAGTATTTTTATTTTTATTTTACATTTAACATTCAAATGAAGTTTTAAAACGAAAATTATTTTTTTACGATAGATGTCAGTTAAAGCACGTCAAAGCCTTTTGTACCGTTACGGGGCTAACTAGTACAAAAGTATCTTTGTATTTTCCCCATTACATTTTTTGTTGATTTCGAAATGGGAATGACAGGAAAACTTTTTTGATCGTGTTAATCAAAATTTTGACACATAACAAGATATCTATTTACTATTCAAGTAAAAGAACAATTTTTATACAACGGCTGCCTTTACCTCGACTGTTTCGCACCAGTTAGCAATTAGGTACTACGAGTAAACACTGCATTCAAGAAAAATTTCACAAAACAAACATCTCAAATTAGACCCTTCAGGCGGGAAAAATTCACAAATGACTTTCGTCGACCCCGGGGTGAGTTTGGGGTTCAAAGAACAAAGCTTAAGGCCCAACCATAATACGCGAAAGAAAAAGTAAGCAAGTGTCAAAACCGAACGAAAAGTTTCCTTCCGATTTGTAAAGTACATCAGTTGCCCATAATAGCCTTAAAAATAAGAAGAAAGAAAGAAGAATACCCTTTAGAAAAAAAGGAATGTCAGATTTCCGTTCGTAATGTACTACTCAAAGCGTACATTACGTACGAAAAGGCAAGTGATCGAAACTTGCCGAAACTGAACAAGAAGTCATTTTGGGTTGTATACCCAATCACATGTATTTCTACTGTTTCGTAAGTCAACGTACGTACCATTCTTCAATTATGGTTAGCCCTTTACTTGTTTCAACCGTTGTCGTTATGACATTTAATTTTTTCTACACATCCAATGAATGAGTTCATTTCGGTTTATCAGTCACAAATTCACAATAGTATAGAATCTATGCTAAAGATTTCAGCGTCAAATCTGTGTATCATATTAAACTCAACAGATTTTTGAATGAACTCAACCCCATTTGTAAAAATACAGGGTATGTCAAAATTGCGATACAATTCGTAGAAATTTTCCAAAAACTCGTAGTGTTTACATTTTTTAAAGAAGGATTACTTGTAATGAGTGAACATTAGTGCAAATCTTTATATTTTAAAGATTGTAATTAATTTTAGCGAACAAAATGTATTACAACCGACAAAGATAATAAAAAAGAAAATTAGTACCTAGTTGGCATACCCTCTATTAATTAAATTAAATTTAATAATTTATTATTTTTACTTTTTGTTTTAATTTTTGCAATAATTCTGGTTTTATTTTTAAAGTGGTTGGCCTCACTACCAGAACAAATTGAAAAACAAACAAGCAAAAGAGAGTAATAACTCACTCTCCTCCGAACTTATGGGTCAATAGTAAGCTCCAAGTCTGCGCAGCGGATACCTTTGACTACTGACTAAATGCCTACGGACATGCTGTAGATAAATGGATTGAAATCGAATTGTTTCCCTTGCCGTAACGCCCGACACAGCATCACACCGCACAGCAACAGAACAAACTCTATCAAAAAACTTAAGCTTTCTGTCTTCCGGTAACGGCAACGACGGCGGCAGCGATGACGGCCAGTGGCGACGGTGGCGGCGTTAACTATGGCGAGAGTCACCTTTTTGCATGCAGCGCGCCGCGATAGGTATAGCTAACGACGACTAAAACATCGGCCAGTAAGACAACAACGTGGGGTAAGGTAATTAGAGCACAAGTGAATGAAAGTATCCCACCACTGGCCGCCAGAGCCAGAGCAGTTTGCAAATGTCTTGGTTTTGGCTTTAATGTAAATTGCCACAACCACATTTTTAACCTCTTAGGCAAGCAAGCGCTCTAGCTCTGGATATGGCTCTGGCTCTGGCCAAAGGCGTGGTATAGCCACACGGCCGACTTGTATGTGTTACAATTCTCGGAGGAGAGACAAAAACTATTCCGGGTATATAAGTTGTTAGCATAAACGGTCACTCGTACAGTTCACTTCAGACTGAAAGCCTAATTGGAAGTTTAGAACACACTCTATAGTCCAATTTTATTTTACTTTAAATAATTTCAAAAGGATTTAAAAAAAAATGTTCTCAAAATTGGTAAGTAACAGAACGTTCACGTTCAGGATATACATTGGCATGGATAAGCCAACTAACCACCTCGTCCTTGCAGACTCTTGTAGCCCTCATCTCAGTTGCGGTTGCCGCTCCTCAGCATCAGCAAGCGGCGCAATTCCCAGCTGGAGTGGACCCCTCAAAGTGCCCTGGTTTTCCAATCTGTGATAATGCACTCCTGCATGGCCAGCAGCCTAGCTGGGGTTCTCCTGCTCCCCAGCCATCGTGGAACCCACAACCACAGCCACAATGGAATCAACCTCAACCACAGTGGAACCAACAACCTCAACCACAATGGAACCAGCCACAACCACAATGGGACCAGCCACAACCATCATGGAACCAAGCTCCATATCAGGCTCCATCAAATCATCTGTCTGGTGCCGGTGGTGACAAATACCCAGCTGGAGTGAACCCACAAAGCTGCCCCAACTATCCATTCTGTGATGGTGCTGTCGGTCATAATGCCGTTGCTGCTCCACCACTCCCAGGATGGAGTGAAAGACAGTACCCCGCCGGAGTGTCACCACACAGCTGTCCCAACTTCCCATACTGCAACTAAGGATTCAAAAACCTCTAGTTTTCAGTTTCCAGTCCTAAACTTCATCTTACAAACCTCAGCCGATGCACTGCCTAGCTCTAAATATTTTATTCATCTCTCCATTCCTTTCGCCTTCCGCTTCTTTTTATTTTTTTATTTTCTTTTGTTTTTTTTTAATCTTTCAAAATCACTTTTTCTTTCTTTTCTTATTCCTATGTTGACGAATTTCTTTTTGTTCATTTTTGTTTTTCTTAAGTTTTCCCAAACCAAAATAATAAATGAAAAAAATGTTTAAAAAAAAACTTGTGTTAATTTATTTTTGTGCATTTTAATTTTGATTTGATTTTAATTTAACAGGTGTTATGTAGCTTCAAACGGGAACGTTACGTTTCGTCGCGGCACGTTTCGTCGCCGATTTAAAATGCACTTTTTAACACTTAGTGCAAAAAGATAATGCTCGGAATCACGGTTCGTAGCGGTAACGATTCGTCGTATTTGGCGACAAAGATAGTACTTTTTTAAAAGTACTATTTCGTACTAAAAATTTTTTGTTCCAAATTACGAATATTCGAAAAAAATTAAAAATATATTTTTCCTACATTTATTTCTTAATACAGAGTTTTTTTTGCAAAATAATTTCTTTGAAATTCGAAATTTTATCTCTTAGAAAATAATTTTTGGTCCTGAAAAAATCGCTCAGCACACTTCCTTATATACTCTCAATTGGACGAAGAATTTGTTCTAATTGGACGGAACATTTCTATAGTATTTTGGTAGCATTTAGGTTGGTTCTTGGTGATTCTCATAAACTGGCTACCCTTTTTGGATGAATTTTTTGATTTGCCCCTTGAAAAAATTGAAAAAAATAGGCAAAACAAGAAATTTTTATTTTTTTTTTGAAAAAAAAAAATATTGTTGGAAAGGGGCATTCATTACCTATCAGAAAATTATCATAATAGGTCCTATATTTCAAAAGTTATTGATAAAAAATGGAGTAAAAATCGACCCTCTAGGACGTCTATTAACGAAGTTACAGCCAAAAAACAAAATTACTAAATTATGAGAATTTTTTTCGTTTTAAATCATTTTAAAACCTATATAGCTATATAGCATAATATGAGTAAAAATAATAAAACATTATATATCATTGGAAAGGTACATTCATTACCTTTAATAATATGTATGAATTAGAACGGAAGCATTCGCGCAAATTTCTTGCTTTTACCTACTCTTATGCTCAAAAACTAAAGATTGCTTTTAATAATTTGATAACTCGCATATTTTTTACAATTTCATTAACTTATGCTAGCGCAATATCATAAATGAAAAATCGATTTAATTTTGTTTACATAATTATGAAATAATGCATTGAAATTGAAAAAATATCTCTTCAAGAAATAATTCGAGTCCTGAGAAGAATCTTTTTTTTTTTTTTGCTCCTGAGAAGAACCGCGTTAGTAACACGTATAAGTTATACTAAGCAAAAATCGCTTAACACACTTCGTTAAATACTTACCTCTTGTATTGGTATTTACACTAAAAAATAATAGTAGTGACAAAATTGAAATATAGTACCAAATTTCGTTTTTGGTGATTCTCACCATTTGACCCCCTCAATCATATGAAAATAAATATTTTCAATTAGTATTAAAAAAGAGTATTAAATCGGCGACGAAACGTGCCGCGACGAAACGTGCCACGACCAAACGTACTACGACAAATCGTTTTGCGACCAAACGATACGCGACGAAACGTGCCGCGACGAAACGTTTTGCGACGAAACGTAGCCAACCCCTTCGAACGCAGATGGACTAATAAAAGTGTAAGTATTTTGTTTCGAATTGATGACTTGGAATTTTTGAAGAAACACTGAAACCGCGTTAAATTTTATAAACGACTAGCTTTCACCCGCGGCTTCGCTCGCGGCAAATACAGGGCTGGCCTTCGCCATAGTAATTTTTAAAAATAAAGTCCACTACTGGATCGCACCAACTTGCTCTAATAAGACATTGGTCTTGGCTTGAGATTTTGAAAAAAAAACTCTTATTCTTTGGGTGAATTTCAATGTATGGTAGTAAAATTATCAAAATTTATTCTTAGAATAAAAACATTTTTTGGAGAACATTTTTCAAAAAGAAATTAAATTCCCCCAATACATAGGTATTCTGCATTTATCATACAACTACTAATTATTTTTTAAAAAGTTAATGATCTGTTTTCAAAATATTAAATTATGAAGAGAAATGTTTTTGAAAAAACGAAAAATATTTATTAAAAATATAGGAATGTAGTAGGTTTTAATTGAGCTACTTTAACTTATTCTTCGGAAAAGCCGAAAGCAAAAAAAAACCCGTCCTATGGAAGGTATCGTTCTTAGCAATTCTTGGTAACTTTGTTTCAAGCCATTTGATAGGTCATACGGTCATACATACAAAGCTAAACTAATCAAAATCGTTTGAGTCATTTTCGACAAAAAATGAGCTTCAACATAACTATAGTTGCAGGTACCGTTAGTTTTCGAGCTGCAAAAAAATCAATTTCCCTTCTGTACAATACCTTAAAAACTCGATATACCTAGTTTGAAAGAATTAAGCACACCCGTTTGGGCTTTTGTAGGTGTCCTTAGGTACATACATATAGTCAGACGGAAAGGCAAACAAATAAGACAGACAAACGGACAGATTTTTTTGACCAACTTTTTTGGTCCTCGCTATCATCGTTCAAACTTTTTTTTCCGACGAACTTGCAGTTTATGTATACACACAGAAAAAAAACAAGGTAAAATCAATTAAAATGATAATGATTCAACATGTTTTACCAATGTTTTTGCTTCATAGAGCATTCGTGTCATTTTGAAATGATTTCTTCTTCATAAAAACCAAGGCTTGGTCATGTTAAAACACCGCGATTATCATGTTGATTCACGATTAACATCATGATAAATAACAATTATCGTCATTTAGAATCATGATGATCATAGTGTTGAATCAGCATGGATTTCATTTTAAATAACCACGATCAACATGTTGTATTACCATGATGATCATATTAAATCTTAATTATCAGCATATTGAATCAACTTGACAATCATATTAAATTACAATGATCATCGTGTTGAAACACCATGATAATCATATTAAATTACAATAATCATCATATAGAATCATGATGATCATCGCTTTGAATGAACATGGTCATCATATTAAATCTTCGTTATCATCATATTGAATCACCATGATAATCATATTAAATTAGCATGATCATCATGCAAAATCATGATGATAATCATATTAAATTACAATGATCATCATATAGAATCATGATGATCATCGCTTTGAATCACCATGGTCATCATATTAAATCTTCATTATCATCATATTGAATCACCGTGATAATTATATTAAATTACCATGATCATCATGCAGAATATATGATAATATGATTAATCCTGCAAAATGAAATTGCATTCGAATTCAAATTACAAGATGAATCAGCATGATCATCATATTGAAATAAGATTAAAATCCTGTTGAAACAAATATATGTTTTGTAAATTAAATAACTTAAGTCCTATTGAAACATACTTACACTTTTATTGAGCCAAAACCTGTAAGAAAACTTATTCCATAAAAAAATAACATGTTTATAGAAATCATTTAAAAGTTTAATAATTTATTGAAATAATATTCAATTAAATAAAACATTACAATTATTTGGAGACGAATAAATACGTAGTAATTTGTTTTTTTTTTGCTATTCTTGAATAAAAAACCACGGACCTCTATAACATTTTGGATATTCCAGTGATAAAAAATAATTATATCAATTTAAAACAAACATCAAGGCTAGTTAAAATATTGTTAAATTTTAAAAGAGTCTAAACAAAATAAACGTATAACCCTTTTAATTCATAAAGAATCAAAAATACAACAATTAAAAATAGTTGGATGGTCAAACCTTGGGTGAAGTATTTATTTCCCAGCTGATTTATGGTTCGTTCATAATCGTTGATTGTTGTTAGATGAACGATGAAACTCTCATTGGCATCGGGAACTCTGATTTTTTCGTTAGCTTGTTTGCCTTGTCAGTAAAGTCCAGTGAATTTAAATAGATATGTGTGATTAGACTTTGTGTAAAGTTGAAATATTAGAATAGCTTACCTACTTGCTTATTTTAGAGAGCTCCGAGCTCAAGTCTTTTGGCATCGATGTTAGTGTTGATGTTGTTGAAACTTTACTGGATTCGCTACCTAACCAAGAAACTATATCTTGCTGGCAATTGATTGGGACAAAGTATCGTCACCATCTCGGAACCTTTAAACAAAACAAAAATAATCTGTTAATAACCACTAAAGTAAACTAAAAAACGCAAACATACTTCAGCTCTTTTCCATAAAAAAAAGCATCTCCCAAAAACGCTCCCGCAAGCCAATCGGTTTTATTGCTTTACTGGATTCGCTACCTAACCAAGAAACTATATCTTGCTGGCAATTGATTGGGACAAAGTATCGTCACCATCTCGGAACCTTTAAACAAAACAAAAGTAATCTGTTAATAACCACTAAAGTTAACTAAAAAACGCAAACATACTTCAGCTCTTTTCCATAAAAAAAAGCATCTCCCAAAAACGCTCCCGCAAGCCAATCGGTTTTATTGCTTCTTGTATATCCTCCTTCGACAGAAATCTTAAGCTTTCATAACCTATTACAGCTCCTAAAAAAGAAATAAGATAAATTGTTATTTTTGCGGTGGAATAGTGTGTTTAAAATGACTGTTGCCTGTCATCTTTTGAACGATCAATTTTGATGATTGTATAGGGTCACGCAAAAGTAATTTCATAGCTTTTTTAAGGATTCAAAACTGTTCCAATCACCCCTACACAACAAGTAGTTAAGCAATAACAGCACGGTATGTCTACCAATTCGATTTTTGTGTGTAAAAATTCTTGAAATTGTTAGACACAATGCGCTGTAATTTCTAAACTACTTGTCCTGTAGGGATAATTGGATGGTTTTGAATGCGTAAAAAAGCCCACTAAGCGTTCTTCAAAACTATTTCAACCTTACACAAAAATATATGAAGTTTTTGTTTAAAATATTTTTATTAAAATTATCAAAAATATCTAATTAAAATATATGTGCAATTTTTAAAACTCACCAATTAGGTATTTTTTTCTTTATTAATGTTTTTTTTTTTTTTGTAAAAATGCATACAATTTTCCGCTTCGCTATCCTGGATACTCAACACCCCTCGTCATCTGTCAGTCAATAGGTTGCACTTCACTAATGTTCACAATTTGCGCATAAAAATTAAAACTTTCATTTGAAGCCATATTTTTAATAATATTTTTCACTTCCCGAAACTTAAAACGATATGGCACATGTCTCATGCACAGCTACTAAAAGGTAACTGATGGAAATTTCTGAAATATTTTATGGCTTGGCTTGGAAGAAATAACGGGATCCTTCAATTTTTGTAGAAATCAACTACAAACAATGATATTCTTATACGATTTCGTCAAGAATCAAAGAGAATTCATTTTGATTCGTGTGGACTTCAAGTTGATTCAACGCGATTCAATATTGATACAAAAACCATGATACAGGGTGCACCTATCTTGGGCCGAGTGTATTATTATTTTTGTTTGTAATTGATAAGTTGTTTGTCGTCATCGTTTTTGTGTTGATTACAAAAATTAAACAGATGAGTATTCTTTTTGGTTTCTGTTTGACGTTGTGTGTCGATGTATGTATTTGTAATAAAACGTACAAAGTGAGTGAAATATAGCTGTTTCATGCTACAACTATTAAGATAGCTCCTTCCCGTATTCATTTTTATTTCGTTCTGCGCAACTACGTCTTGGCGTAAATGTTTACAAAAACAGAATTTTGGTGCTGCTGAACCCAATTATGGAAAAATGTATCAGTTCAGTAAATCGAGAACCCTCAGCTACTCATAGTTATGAATAAAGTCTTCTATAATCCCATCTACTTTGTTCACGTTCCTCAGTTTTTAATTGAGATTATATAGGTACTATAATGCAAATTATGCATATTCGTGCATATTAAGAAACTTGAGATAATAATCAAACATTATATTACGGTGATAGAGAAACATATTTAAATTAAGGGCCGATTTCTGTCAGTCTGTCGGTTGGGCCAAACTTCCTTAAGTTTGAAACATGTAAACTTTTTTTAATTTTTCTTTAGCTCAAAAATTATCAGTACCTACCTTTCATAATAACTGTTATTCAAAAGTTGATTTTTCTCGAAAACGTCTCCAAAAATTTTTATGAAAAAATAACTGTATATTGTTATTATATAAGTATTATATTTTGGCGAAAAAATATATTCAGATGATGTACTGAAAATGGTATCTCCCAAAGGACCAGTTTTACTCAACAGATCAACCAATATATCAATCAAAATTGATATTCAAGAAAATTTAAGTAGCCAAAATAATTTCAAATTCAAGTGTTTTCGAAAACTATTTTTTGTATTTTTAAATTTTATTTTTAATTATTTTTACCTAATTAATTAATTTAATTTAAATTATCCCACTGAAAAGTATTAAGTGTTTTTTTAAACAATGTAAATTTACCTAAATCGAAAAAATCTTTGGAGTTAGCTTAATGTTTTTCAAATTTTATTCAAAACTGTGACCGGAAATAAAAGCAAGTAAGAGCTTACCAATTGTGCAATTTATTTGAATTAAGGTTAGGAATTCGAATTGAGTAAAGTACAATTTATTTTTTGCTGCCAATATTTCAAACATCAAATATCATTTTCTCAATAACTCAACAAATTTGTTAAATTACTTTAATGATTTAAATGACGTTAAACAAACTGCTGTTTGAGTTAAGACAAAGTTTATAACATTTCCAGAAAAGGGAGTTCATGAAACGTCCATGAATACCCTTAATATTTCTAATTGCCCATTTAATTAATCAAAGCTTCATTTTCGTTTTACCAATTTAAAGTTTATTGTTACTTCTTCGCTTTATCTAGCAAATGTCCCGCCACACATTCACAATACTCATAAATTATTAGTTTGCATGTGAACTAGGACTAGGAAAAAACAAGTTAATTTTTATTTGTAAGTATCACCCTGCAGTTTAATAGAAGTTAATTAGAGATTCCTTAAGGTCGCGACGTAAAATAACGGAGCTTATTGAAAATTTTGTAGAAATCAAAAGTATGTAGGATTATAATTAAACGATTTCATTTAAAAATAAAAATATTTCGTTTAGTTTAGTTTTTTTCTTTTTTCAATAACGGCACTTATTGAAAATTTTGTGGAAATCAAAAGTATGTAGGATTATATCAAAATTATTTCATTTAAAAATAACAATGCTTCGTTTTGTTTTGTGTTTGTGCCGAATGTATATTCTCTATCAGCAAAATACCAAAATTTAATACAATTCAGTATTAAATGAAAGTTATTTCCGTGGCTAAGAATTTCCTGGAATCTAGCTATTTGACATTTCTTTTTTTCTTCATTTGAAGAAGTTTAATGCACCTGGACTCATCGTGTAATAGCAGACATACTTTTTTCCAAAAGTTATTTTTGGAATCACTCCTTTTACATTGACTTTTTAAATTTTTGATTTTGTGGAGTGCAGCTGTCTTTCCAAAAGAAGAAGGAAGAAACAACCGAAAATAACCTGTTATTTTTACATGAAAAATGTTTGTTTCAATGTTATGTTCGTTTTACTTGGAATTAATATGAGAATCATTTTATTTCAAAACTATTTCAATGTTGAAATTACTTCAATCGTGTTATTTCATCATGATCATAGTTGTGAAATTTTTTTAAATGAAACATTAATGATTTAAAAATATTTCCTGTGGGAAAAATACCATGTTGATTCAAAACGAATGTAGTTGTTTAGATGTATAACCTGTTATTTTTACATGAAAAATGTTTGTTTCAATGTTATGTTCGTTTTACTTGGAATTAATATGAGAATCATTTTATTTCAACACTATTTCAATGTTGAAATTACTTCAATCGTGTTATTTCATCTTGATCATAGTTGTGAAATTTTTTTAAATGAAACATTAATGATTTAAAAATATTTCCTGTGGGAAAAATACAATGTTGATTCAAAACGAAAGTAGTTGTTTAGATGTATAACCTGTTATTTTTACATGAAAAATGTTTGTTTCAATGTTATGTTCGTTTTACTTGGAATTAATATGAAAATCATTTTATTTCAACACTATTTTAATGTTGAAATTACTTCAATCGTGTTATTTCGTCATGATCATAGCTGTGAAACTTTTTTAAATGAAACATTGATGATTTAAAAATATTTCCTTCGGGAAAATTTGCACGTTGATTTAAAATTGAGTTAACGTATTTATTTTTTATTTGAATTTTAAACATGAATCATTTTATTTCAACATTTTTCCAAGTTAAAACTATGTGCAAACGTTTTAATTTGAAATGAAAATCTAAATACTTGATTTTAATCTTAAATCAACAGGACTTAGACTCAAATTAATGTTTTGAAATATTAAAAAAGAACTAAAACATGTTAAATCGAAATGAAATCCAATGATTTAAAAATTCATGTTTTTTATTGAAATCAACAATTCGACACGTTGATTTTACATCGCAATATTTTTCTGTGTGTATTCGCATGTAAAAATTCCAGCGCAGTTCAATTATTGACTTCTAAAGGAATACTTTTGATACCTTGGGTTTCATTATTTCAATTTTCATAAGGATCTCTAGTTGAGAGTTGAGACTAAAGAAATGTATATCCTATGTAACTCACAGATAATGTATAGCTTTCTTTTAGTTAAAGAATTTTAAAAACGGTTAAGTAGCTTAGGAGCGCAAGCCTTACAAATAAACGCACTTACTTTTCACATTTTTACTATAAGGCAAGTTATGCATTCGTAAAAAAAAATAATCTAACAATCAAACATGACATTACTATGATAGAGAAGTCGCAAAAAGTGGGACCGACAATTCTGTCTGTCTGTCCATCCGTCTGTACCGGCACCTACAGCCTTAACGGCTGGACCGATTTGCTTCAAACTTGGTACATAGCATTATTATGACGTCCTACAGAGGTGTTTTTGAAATAAGCATTCTAGCTCTAAAACTAACGGTACCTGCCATACGATTTTTAGGGGAAAATTGATTTTTATCAAAAACGGCTCCTAAGATTTTGATAAAACAATTTTTCAGGAAAAGTTTTATAACGGTACGTCCCATTTAAAATTTAGATGTCATCTTTTGGGTGCTATAAATGATATAAATGTCCGTTTATGGCCGAATTAATAAAATTGTTTAAAAAAATTTCCGTTATTATCACTTGTAGCCAAAAACTTAATTGCAGTTTTCATCAAAACATTTTATGTATCTATATTACATACAAAGTTTAATAAAAATCGGCGGAATTTTTTTTTAATTAAATTAGAAAAAACTATATAATTTGGCCTAAACCTAGTGGCTTTTTGTATGGGAGCCACCATTTAAAAAAGAATAACTGACAAAAATGCAATGTCATCTGATACAGAGTTGAAAAGAACTATACCAAACAAAGTTTGTTTGAATTCAATACAACCGTTGACAACTTACGGCCATTTGAAAAAAAGACGTTAAGACCAGATCTGCGTTATTAGCATTTTTTGCAAAAACTAAAAACTCAGTTCTATTAAGAATACTAAAAGAATATAACACACAAAGTTTAATCAAAATCGTTAAAGCCGTTTTTGAGCAAATTAGAAAAAACCAAAAAAAGTTGGCTAAGACTGAACGGCTCGTTGTATGGGAGCTACCATTTAGAAAGGCTTCACTAAAAAATTTACAAAGCCATCCTATAGAACACTATAAAGAACGATAGCAAACAAAGTTTGAGTCAATTCAATCAAGCCGTTGCGAACTTATGGCCACTTGAAAAAAAGCCATTTAAACCTGATTTTCGTTACTACCATTTGAGCCAAAAACAAAAAAAAACGCAGTTTTGTTAGAATTGCTTAAAGTTATCTAAATTTTGAGTTTAATCTAAAATCGTTTGAGTCGTTTTCGAGAAAATTAAAAAAACCATTACTTGAAAGATACCAGTTAGAGCCGGGCTAAAACGAAATAAAATTTTTTTTCTATACGAATGCATAACTTGCCTTATAGTACCTATAATCGCAAGTAAAAACCTCAGCAACCGTTTTTCTTCAAACTGCTATATACCAAGTTTGAAGAAAATGCGTCAAGCCACAGCCTGGCTGGACGTGAAAAAGCGCACAGACGCACATCCGCACACCCGCAAAGACAGACCGACTTGCGAAAACCACTTTTTTGGGCTTCTTTTTTATCGTAATGTCATGTTTGATTAAAACCTCGATTCTTTTTTTCTGCACGAAACCAATACTTACCCTAAAAAAAGACAATACGCTATTATTAAAGATAATTTACTTACTGTATGTATGTATGTATGTATGTACGTTATGTTCAAATCGATCTGCAAGCTTAAAGTTGAATGTCACTGAGCTCATAGTAATTGCCCTGGCAGTAAAAAGTCTCAAATTTAGGCGCCTTTTTTTATTACGCCAGCAGTTATTGAACATGGGCCACACAAAATTAATGTTATTGAATTTTTTCCTGTCTGCTAAAAAAGAATTTTATTTCTGAAACTGGAACAGTGGCTGGCTGCGGGAAGCACACACATACACATACAAAAATATAGGGAATAGGGTATCCAACAGTTTGTTGAAAACGTACTCTAGCTCTCCCTTATGTTTTATTTTTTTTTATTTTGAAATATGAAGAATCAAATAAATTTTATTGAAATAAATTCCAATCAATACTACGAATAAATATTACTTTACAGTGGAAAAATTCTTATAAATGGGCTACAAAAAAATCAGCTTGACGGTTTTAACATTTTTTTTCTTCTAAACCATCTACATTATGGTCCCTTTCATTTAAAAGAATATATATAAAAATCCACACATCCTAACTCTAGAAATAAGGTCACACACAAAAATTAAATTGATTTTTATATATATAGATTAAAATATAAAAATAATGGTCTTAAACAAGAGATTTGGGATTTTAACAAAGCTGTGCCAAAATCCAAACGTAAAGAAAAAAGACTTCTTATCTAAAAATTAAATTTCCAAAAAAGGCTTTTTCAAAATTTAGTTTTTGAGTCGGGATTCATTATTTTTTTTTAATTTTTTTTTTAATTTTTAAAATGAGAGCAATTTTTATGTTTACAATTTTAATTGAAAAATCCCAAGTAGGTTAAGTGGGTGTCGTTTTACAATAAAACCAGCAGTTTATGTGGAGTTTTTACAAAGAAGCTATGTCTGTATAGTCTGCATATAGCAATGGGAGGGAATATGAGCAGTCAAAGCATTCCACATTCGTGTAGTGCGGCTAACTAATCTAGTTTAACTGGATTTTTTTTCCAGAGAACAAACCAATCTGATTGACTATTTCACTGCACCATTATTTAGAAGTAAAATAGTAACGAATTCCACCAATTTTAAGCCTCTTTTCTAAACTACATCCATGAGACTCATATGTGTATATGTATTACGAGTGCTTGTCCAGATATGAGAATTATACTCAAGCTTTGGGCAGAGTATGCCTTGGGAGATCCTAGCCAGATCCAATAGGGACAAATATTTCTGCATCGATCTAGACTAGATGCATCAACTCAATTTTTGAGCAGTTTATATTTACATATTTTTGAATCAAGGTGTTTGCCAACCAACTGCGTAAAAAACCTAAACGAAGGAATGAAGTAATGTGGGTAAAATCCCAATATCCACGGGAAGCGGGGGTTTTCATACACAAGTGTTCACTATGGCACTGATACGAATAGACAATCGTTTGTTGAAGTGTCCTTGTTAGGATTTGTTGGTTTTATAGGAACGATACGTTGTATGAATTTGTCAAACTGTCAAACGACCACTTTTAACCTTTTTTTTGCATATTGAGTAACATATAAAATAATTCTCTTTCACCGCTCAAAATGGCGAAAAATCCGTTTTATTCTTTTTCTTGTTGATCACTCAAAGAAAAAAAATGTCTCGCTGCTCAAATCGAGAATTTGTAATTTTTTGGTTTGATTTTTAATAAAGACTCTGAATTGTTTAAAACAAAACGGCCAATTTGACAAATCAACAATCTCAACTCATATCATGGAGGCGAGTTGGAAATAGTTAGAAATCGTAACTATTTGGCACTTCAACGTGAGTTTATGAATGCTGTTATGATGTCATGTCATATAGTTACAAATCGTAACTAATTTGGATTGAAGGAACGCCTTTTTGTTGACTATTGTTAACAATTTTTGACTATGGTTTTAAAAAGAACGCACCAATTACATTTGAGTCGTATGTTTTATGCTTCTTGAGTAGATTTTGATTTCAAATCAAGTAGTGAAACTCTGTACTTACAATCGTCAGAAGTTATTTTTGTGTCAAAGGAACGATTTCTGAAAAATTTAGCTGATGCTTTTGGACGTTTAAGTTTAGGGTAAGATAAACGTTTATATAGCTTAAGAAACAAAAAACTGCATATTTCTTTTTTATAAAACAAAACCGTTTTAAACTTTGAATAAAAGTATATTCTATATATTTTTTTTTGACTTGTCGTGACGACGCCAGGTTCTTAAGAACAGTTTAAATGTTTACTTGCGATTATAAGTACTATAAGGCAAGTTCTGCATTCGTAAAAAAAATCTAACAATCAAACATGACATTACGATGATAGAGAAGTCGAAAAAGGTCTGTCTGTATGTCCGTATGTCTGTATGTATGTATAGACACCTACAGCCCAAACGGGTGGGCCGAATAGCTTCAAGCTTGGTGTATAGAGTATTTTAAGTATTGTACAGAGGGGAAATTTAAATTTTTTTTTAGCTCAAAAAATAACGGTACCTGCCATATAACCGTTACGTTAAAGCTTATTTTTCTTAAAAACGGCTCTAACGATTTCGATTTAAAAAAAATCAGTGTTGCTTTTTAGGTAGCATATGGCGGAAAAAATTTTAAAAAAACGGCTAAGAACGGTACTTTCCATAGGACTATTTTTTTTTTTTTTGCTTTCGACTATCTCGAAAACGGCTCAACCAATACTTTCGAAATTACACACACATAAAGGTGTAGGTAGCTCAATTTGAACTGCATACCAATAATTAAGAAAAAATATTTTTTCTTTGTATTTTTAAAAGCATTAAAAAAATCTTAAATTAATATTTTGAAAACTGGTAATTAATTTTTTTTTTTTTTCAAAAATTGTAAATAAATATATTTGCTGAATACTAATGGATTGGCGTTTTTGAATTTTGTTTAAAAAATGCTTTAAAAAAGTTTTTCAAACAAAACTTTTTTTCTCAAAAACCGCCCCACGGATTTTTATAAAGTTACTCTCATAAATTTAAATTTGTCCAAGAAATAAAATGGCGTACTTTTTTAGCTCAAATTAGTTTAAGTATTTATTTAAAAATTTCGAAAAATTTATTTTTATCAAAATCTCAAGCCCCAAGACCACTGTCACACATTAGAGCAATTTCGTGCGACCCAGTCGTGCATTTTATTTTTTATTGTTATTGAAGTTGAGTAGGAGAACTCAATTTTTTTATTCAAATTTAGAATTCAACCGAATTTGCTGGCTAAAAACATAATCTGAACGAGCTAAAAGGTTCTATAGAGTTTTAGGGTTTGCAATATGGTAGTTTTAATCTATGTTAAGTAAAAATAAGTTTTACTTTGGTCGTAAGATATTTGTTCTTATCAAATAAGAGTATTTTGATAATAGGAATTTTTTAATATTCATGATATTATAAATTACCTACCTGAAGATAGGTTTCTCTTGAAAAAACGTACGTTTTCCTCCAAACAGCGTCAAAATCTTGGGTTTTGTGCAACATTTTCATAAATTTTAAAGTAGTCATATTCCTTCTTCTCCGATCCTGATATCAGGGGAACATTTTCAACCTAAAGGCATGCGGAATAGTATTTCTGTTGCGTGTCACACAGACACTAAGAAATTTAAATATATATGTACTAGCAAACCCGGCGAACTCCGTTTCGCCACCAGATGGCTTCGTTTTTTGTATTATTTAGTTTGGGGATTAAAATATGAAGAAAAATGATTTTTTTTGTTTTATATTTGAAAAGGAATTTTTTGTTTTTTATTTCATTTCACAACAGTAATGAATTCATTTCGATTACAAAAATGAAGTGTAATTTAGTTGAACTTCTTTAAGTAAAAAAGTCGCAAATTATCCGTTTCATTGAAGTGCTCTTTGGTAAACCACATTTTTTGTTTTTTGGTCTGACGTTAACACAAACAAAGCGGATGGTTTCCCAACTCGTGAACACGCAACGTATAGCTGCCCATGTGAAAAACAATGATTTTCTAAATTTATCCCGCAAACACTAAGCGATTGGCCTTGCGACTTGTTAATTGTCATTGCGAACGCAAGGCGAACCGGAAATTGCAATCGTTTGAAGTCAAACGGAAGATCAGTCGGAATCATTGGTATTCGAGGAATACATACATTTTCACCTGCGTACTTTCCGTTAATAATGGTTGCCTCAATCAAATTCGGCATAAGTCTTTTAACCGCAAGTCGAGTACCGTTGCACAGTCGCGGTGGATTCAAATTACGCAATATCATAATAACCGAACCAACTTTGAGTTGCAAGTTATGTGGTGGAAATCCTGGTAACTCCAGAGAGTTCAAAAACTCCGTTGGATAATTAACTACATCATCGGGATTTGTTATGGAATCAACGGATTTGTATGTCACCAAATCGCCATCGATTTTTGATTGAATTGTGAAATTCAGTGCATTTACATCATTATTCTTTGCGGCGAGAATTGCTCGTTGACTTAACCAAGTATAATTCTGATAATTCTCACAAATGTTTGGGAAAACATTTTCAATAAGAGCTAATTGAGAGTCTACAAATCGGCAAAAGTCGTTGGTAAGAGTTATTAATCCAGATGTCGCATCAACTGGGACTTTTCCATTTCCAACAGCTAACAATTGTTTGGAAAATTGTGCAGCACTTTGATCATTTTGAAGTTGAACTCTCATATTAGTGGTTAGCGATAATGTTTTCACGTTATTCCATAAACGTGATGCCTTTAGGCAAGCATTCAATTCATCTGCAGGTGTTCCACGGGGAATTACTGGCAACGTCTGCCTGAAATCGCCTGCCAACAATATCATCAAGCCACCAAAGATGTTGTTATTTCGCCGAAGATCCTTCAGTGTGAAGTTAAGTGCTTCAAGTGATTTCTTATGTGCCATTGTGCATTCATCCCAAACAATAAGCTTGCATTGCATCAACAATTTTCCCATTGCACTGGATCGGGAAATATTGCATGTTGGAGTACCAATTGTGTTTAAATTGAGTGGCAACTTTAGCGCAGAATGTGCAGTACGACCGCCATCTAGAAGAGTCGCCGCAATTCCAGATGATGCTAACGCCAAAGCTATGTCACATCTTGATCGAATAGTGGCTAAAATCAATGAAATGACAAATGTTTTCCCTGTTCCTCCAGGTGCGTCCAGGAAGAATAGACCACCAGTATTATTGTCCACCGCTTGTATTAATGTTTCGTATACTTGTTTTTGCTGTTCATTCAGCAACGGCACATTATTTCGAACGAATTCCTGCAATGTATCAACATTGTATTGCAGCTCTCGATTTAATTCTTGGTTGAATGCATCGTGCATCGATCGATTTGGCGCAATCATTCCTACTTCAATCAGTAGCTTGTTTGCAATAGTCAAGCATTGATCCTCAATCAGAATCAATCCTTCATTGTAGATTTCATCGGTTATTTGCATGTGGGGATTATTCGTTCGAATGCGCAAGCGATGCAAGATGTCTTCACAAATGTCGTCTTTGTATTTGTTCCATAACTGAATTGGTTGTGAAGGGAAACATGTTGTGATGATAATTGCAAACAGCGTTCGTATTTGGTACGCATTTGATGAAATAACTGAATCCGCAAGTGTTAAATCCCAATGAGAATCGTTCTCCAGCAAACCCAATAGTTGACATGCTTCTCGATATGTTTGGCATTGGTGGCCATTCACAGTTTTTAAATGCGCAAATGATTTTGGTCCACGTACATTTACCAACAGCAGTCGCAAATAAAAACATTCATCATTTCTAGGATGAACAGTATACATGCGACCTAGTGCATCAGTGGAAAACACCTGTGGCCAATCGGGAACTGGGGTTCCTTGTTTGCGACGTTGGAATTTCTTTGTTGATTGATTCCAAGTGTAATACTTTGGCATTTCAACGTACATCAGCGTCGCTGCGAATAGGTCTGCTTCACACATTGCAAAGAAGCTAGTCAATGTTGTCGATGGTGGTCTCTCAGCTCGTTGTGCCGCATTAGTCTCAGTGAAGTAAACTCTTTGTCCATTTTCCAAATGCACTGCTAAATGTACAACTGTGGGATATCTTTCATGAATATGAAATGAAAATAATCGCCACAGTGCTTCATTAGTACTGACGTATCTGCCCATTTGGAAGTTGCTGATTTCGTCATTCGCATTTTCCGACGCAATACCAAATACAGCCATGTCGCTGCCCTTTGTGACGTACTTGCACAAATATTTGACTGATTTGGCCGAATGGCAACTCTCAACGTTCACATGTGTTTCGAAAATTCGCGATAGCAGCGGGCAATATGGTACAATGAACTCATTTCCGATCTCAATCTCTTGATTTTGAACTTTAACTTTGATAGTTCGACCATTATCTTCTTTTGAACGTCGACGATAAACTGGATATCCATCGTTCCCTGTGACTGTTTCAGCAACTAACGGTCGCGGATATCGTTTTGTGCACTTTCCATCAGCCATGCAAGACGATAATGGATTAAATGCACCGCACGGTCCATGCACCATCTGTGTCGTCACAATGTCGTGTAGATGGGGATCAGTGACTGGATCAGGAATTTCAGCTGATATGATGTCATCCACTTCATTTGAATTTAATTTGTTCAACAACCAAATTAGGATATGAGCATGCGGTAGTCCACGCTTCTGCCATTCCACCGAGTACATATAACAACGTGTGTCACCAAAAACTCGATACGTAGTAAGCACATCCATCATAACATTGAGTTTTTGCTGAAATACTCTGGCGATTATGTCATGGCGATCTAGCGGTTTTTGGCCCGGGTCCAACTCACGTTCAATTTCCGTCCACTTTGGATTGCATGTGAACGTAATAAATAAATCCGGAGTTCCATAATTTCGCACGTACGTCATAGCGTCTTGAGCGTATTCGTGCATGTGGCGTGGGCTTCCGATATAAGATGATGGGAGAATCGTCAGGCGTCCAATATTCTGAACATTACCATCTGAATGAATAGCATCACGCAAGTGTATATAGTCCTCAGATCGTAGCTTTGCCTGATTGAATCGGATGAACGCTAAACGTTCGGTCTCGACTTTGACATACATGTCGACAGCGAATTGCTGGAATAGCCGACGGCACTTCAGAATGACATTCTCCTCATGTGTACGAATCATCATACGATACGCATAGTAATTCATTGCGCTTAGATTTTTGTTCGTTGATACGCCTGAAAATGCAATATTAAATGGATTGTTAATAGAAACCAATAACAGCAATAATTAGTGTGTGAATATTGTACCTGTAATTGGATCGACCATCTTTAACGTGATGTCGTATCCGTCTTGCCCATGCCAATAAATTATTGGATATTGTAAAGCATCGTACAAACGATGTGTCTCGTTTACACGATGCATGATATTACTTCTTCGCTGAACGACAATATCTCGTGATGTAGTTGGATCGCCAACAATAATTGCAGCAACATCATCAACGATGGGTGCATTGAATCTTCGCACATGTTCACCTGTTGGGGTACGATCCGCTCTTATGACAAATTTGTGCGTATCCGATGGCATTCGTTCTAATGCTGTTTTGAACATATTAACCACAGCGTTATTAGCGTGAAAAAATGCTTGCAACTGTTCAATAATTCGTCTCTTTAACTGTTGTGTTCCCTGTATATTGCACCGCACATTCAGCTGATCCACCATCGACGAAATGAAATATATTTGCAGAAATTGATGCTCTTCATCTGGTGCTGGCACCATTGAACTATGCAAATGATATATTTGTCCTTGTATCTGTGATGGCAAACAGTTAAGATAGAATTAATTTATTTATTTTTGAAGAATACGGTGACTTCTGATCGTGTGGTGGTCTAGGGTGTGGTGTATGTATAGTTGTTATGTGATTGATTGTGTTGGTGTGAGTGATTGGTTGTGTGTGTTGTATCTTTTACCTTGCAAGTCGGCATGAAGCCGCCTTCTCGAATGATATTAGCTCCAAAGGAAGTCATGCGAAAGCAGTTATTGTATTCAAGAATGCGTTGAAGAAAATGGTTGGAATCGGGATCAGTTCCATCGAACAATGATTTCAGTGGCTGTGGTGGTGTAAGTAATGGATCCAGTTTGACTTTTCCACTTGCGCAGCACAATCCAGCCGTTTCTCTTTTGAACTTTAACGCACTGCAATATCGGCATACAGTCGTCATTGGTCCAATTTCTAAATTGTCATCATCACTGTAGTTCGCAGTGGGATCATATTGGAATGCCAAGCGATTGTATGATGCCAATGATCTTCGTGTGCTCACGCGTTGTCTCAATCGGGCATTTTCTCTTACTATATTTTGTTGTTCTTCGCTTAAGTTCTGTGAATACACTTGTTGCTGGCTTGCATGTCTTGTGCGGCGGCCGATGTTCGCACGTCGTCGTCCTCTCGGCATTTTGGACTATGGACAGACTGGTGAATTTAACCTCAAATGCACGATCCACATAGTTTACACAGTTCAACTTACCACCTTAAGGACAAATGCCTGCTGTTGAAGTTGAATACAAATTTGCACAATACGCGTGATCTGAATGATAATCTGAAATTCAGATTGTTCAACTCTTTTCAGTTATGACATCTCTCTTCGACGAATTTGAAATAGTTCGGGTGCTGAAAAAAGAATTGACTATGGCAACAGTGGGTATCATGGCCCTTGCTTCTATTTTCTTCTGTTCAAACGTAAGTTATAAATACAGAACAAAACTTGCAAGCAATAATTGAAATAATTCTTCGTTCAATAAAGTATTTATATGTTAAATGTGATAAGATATGTGGCGTTATTTTTTATATTTTTAGCTTGGGTAAGATTTTTTTTTACAAACTTTAAAGTTTACCATTTGAATATTAGTGTGTTTTTTATTTTAGATTATTGCACTTTCATTTGCAATGATATATTTATATAAGCTCAGCGTTTGAGCTATGATTTGGTTTGTTGCAGTGGTTGCGATCTTGCCGTGGCTACTTATTCCGGGATACTGTATCTTTAAAATTTAACAAATAAGCTGTAGTTTGGGCTCGCGCTTAAGAAGATGCCTTAGACCTACACATTGGTATCCAGTTGATCCCATTGACCGACGAAGGTATAAGGAGAGATTTAGTGCAACGGATATTTCGCACAATCTTACCCCAGGAAACGTTGAATTAAAATGAAACAATTTTTTTTTAAAGATAATGCTACGCAATATTAATCAATCTCGACTGTGCAACTTTATGTTGCATGCTCACGTGTGTTAAAACCATTGAATCTATTTAAATTAAGAAAACAATTTTACTTACGTTGTAAACCACTTTCGTGAAAACTATGAACCAAAGATTAAAATAATATTCAATCTTACTTTCTAAGCCAAAGAAAAGGTAGCTTAGTTGATTTTAGTTTTGTGCCTGAAAAATCAATCAATAAACTATCAAACAAAATACACAATCCAATATTTACTTACCAAAGATTAAAAGGCTATGAATTATAAAAGAAAAGGAAGCTTAGTTGAATTTAATTTTTGTTTCTCGTAAACTTGCTTCTGAAAAATAATATTTGTTTTAATTAAACATATGCTCAAAATAAATGCAATAAACTTTTAAAAAAATAAAATGCACTACTGGGTCTGGACTCTGGAGCAATAACAAATAATACCCTTTGTTATAATAAGTAAGCAAAGAAGTTCAAAATCTTTGTTTAATAAGTGTTTATGTTCCTCATTTGGAGCATATCGACAGTTTCAAAAGATATGTTAATTTTTCCACTTTTTACTTGCGATTATAGGTACTATAAAGCAAGTTAGGCAAACAAAATTTTTTTGGACAATCAAACATAACATTACGATGATAGAGAAGCCTAAAAAAGTGATTCCGTTATACTTTAACCAATTGTATTAGCGCTTTTAATTGCTCTATAGGGCAAGTATTGGTTTCGTGCAGATAAAAAATCGCTGATAGAGAAGCCCAAAAAAGTGTTTTTTTCCATATACCATCCGTGGGTCTGTCTGTGCGGATATGCGTCTGTGCGGATGTGCGTATGTGCGTCTGTGCGCTTTTTCACGTCCAGCTACAGCCTAGACGGTTTGATGGATTTTCTTCAAACTTGATATATAGCAGATTGAAGAAAAATTGTTGTCGAGGTTTTTTTATTTCGTTTTAGACCGGCTCAAACTGAAACCTTTCAAGTTACGATTTTTTTCATTTTGGATTTTCTCGAAAACAGCTCAAACGATTTTGATTAAACTCTAAGTAAGTTCGCAACTCAACGGCTTGATTGAATTGACTCAAACTTCGTTTGGCATAGTTCTTTACAGTTTTCTAAAAGATGGCTTTGTTAATTTTTCAGTGTAGCCTTTCTAAACGGTGGCTTGCGTACAATGAGCTATAAAAGATATTACTAACAATAACTAAGAACGGTACCTTCCATAGGACCGGTTTTTTGCTTTCGACTATCTCAAAAACTGCTTAAACGATTCTTTCGAAATCAAACACCTTTTAAATACATAGATTTAGGTAGTTCAATTTGTGATGCATACCAATATTTTTATTTGTTTTTGTTTTTGGTATTTTTAAAAGCATTTCTTAAAACTATTTTTGATAATTTAATTTAATGATTTCAAAAAAGTTCTTTTTTTTTCAAAAATTATAAGTAGCTATACGAATATTCTTAATTCACATGACTTGGTGTAGGTATTTGAATTATTTTTTTTAATTTCGAAAAACAACGATAAAACAGTATTATACACTGTGGCGTATGCGTACTATAATAATAATTTTATTTAAATAGAATTATGGAATGATTTATTCTTCATACACATTGTTTTTGTATTAAAATTAATTGTTATTTCACCGTTCGTTATCATTATTACTAATAATTCGAAATCCATTTCTTCTAAATAAAGAGCTTTGTACATGCCTAAGATTTGAAAAAAATCGTTTGTAGTTACAAAGTTAATTCTAAGAAGTTATAAATGTTATTTACGTTTAAATTTAAAGATTGTATCGCCTTTGCTTCCAGCGGTACCAATTATTCTTTGGATCCTTTTTTTTCTTTCTCTCCTTTCGAGAGCCAATGATCGATTTGATGAAATTTTGTTAAGCTCAGATGCACCTAACCTTTGTCCTAAAATTCTTCTAGATAAACCGTCATCTGAAATTACACTGCCATTTGAATCTGGTTCAATTCATAGAATAATAATCATTGAAACCAAAAATAAATTGTACGTACCTATCGAAATTGAACTTGTTACGTCTTGTTTTCCAGACGCAATTTCATCTGATATCAAACTTAAATCTAAATCATCTTCATCCCAGTCTAAAAATTGAAAGAATCCAATCAACGTTGTTATTTTACTGAGCATTATAAAAATTAAAATGCACGACTCGCACGTACTTGCTCTGTGGGTGCAGTACGATGAAAACAAAGTTTTCGAGCAATATGAAGTACTTATTTTTAAAAAAATTTATAAAAACTAAAGTTAAGAAACCTTTTAAAATTTAAAATTTAGATGTCATCTTTTGGGTGCTATAAATGATATAAATGTCCGCTTATGGCCAAATTAATACAATTTTAAAAACAAAGGAGAAAGGCAATTTGTGTATGGGAGCTGACCTACAGACCATTAACGATGAGCCATATATATCGTTGAAAAGGTATTTTTGCGTAGATCAAATGTTTATAAAGCAGCTAGTCTCAATTTACTGTGGGAAAAAAGTTATAGACATAAATTCAGAACAGAGTAAGATAAAAAAAATGTATATAAAATGAAATAGAAATATATAAAAATATAAGCTTTTTATGAATTTTTACTAATCTGAGCCAAAACTTTTTTCCCACATCGAATTGAGACTTGCCGCCACATAAGCATTTGATCTACGCAAAAATACCTTTTTAACGATATATGACTCATCGTTATTGGTGTGTAGGCCCAAATTGGCATTGTCCTTTGCGTTATTATCATTTACCAAAAACTTATATGCAGTTTTCTTCAAAATATTCTATGTATATTACATACATTTTTTCTTTATTCTGAAGAGCGTTTTTTGAGCGAATTATAAAAAAACTACAAAAATTGACCGAACCCTATTGGCGAAAACCGCTTTTTCGGACGTCGAAACCAATACTGTCCCTATAGAGCAAGTAAAAATATATATTATATATGTATATGTATATGTATACCAGGCAATTCGATGTCACTTTTCTTAATTGACGAAGATGACGAAGGAGCACCCGCATCACTTTCTGTTCCAAGTAATGCACCTTTCGGTGATAAAAATCTGCCGCCATCGTTTGATTTAATTTTTTTTTTTAAATTTTGCTTCTCCGCAATTATTTTCTTAATAATTTTTTCTATCTTTTTGGAACTATTTATTTTTCCTTCCATTCTTTAATATAGGAAACTAAATTCTTAAATTTATTACATTAAGTATGCAAATTTATAAAATCTATTCAAAATAAATGCAAAATCCACGATTTTTAAATATATGTAAATTAAGAAAACAATTTTACTTACGTTGTAAACCACTTTCGTGAAAACTATGAACCAAAGAAAGAAAGAAAAGATTTTAGTTTTGTGCCTGATGAACTTGAACCTGAAAAATCAATCAATCAACTATCAAACAAAATACACAATCCAATATTTACTTACCAAAGATTAAAAGGCTATGAATTATAGAAGCTTAGTTGAATTTAATTTTGTTTCTCGTAAACTTGCTTCTGAAAAATAATATTTGTTTTAATTAAACATACGCTCAAAATAAATGCAATAAACTTTAAAAAAAATAAAATGCACTACTGGGTCGCACGTACTTGCTCTGTGGGTGCAAGCACTATGATAACAAATTTTTCGAGCAATAACAAATAATACCCTTTGTTATAATAAGTAAGCAAAGAAGTTCCAAATCTTTGTTTAATAAGTGTTTATGTTCCTCATTTGGAGCATATCGACAGTTTTAAAAGATATGTTAATTTTTCCCCTTTTTAGTTGCGATTATAGATACTATAAAGCAAGTTAGGCAAACAAAATTTTTTTGGACAATCAAACATAACATTATGATGATAGAGAAGCCTAAAAAAGTGGTTCCGAAAATTCTGTCTATCTGTCTGTTCGTCTGTTTGTATCGGCACCTACAGCCTAAACGGCTGGACCGATTCGCTTCAAACTTGGTACACATAGTATTATTATGACGTCCTACAGAGGGGTTTTTGGAATTAGCATTCTAGCTATAAAACTAACGGTACCTGCCATATGATTTTTTATGGAAAACTTATTTACCTCAAATACGGCTTCTACGATTTTGAAATCAAAATTAAATAGCCCAATTCATAGGTATTCTGCATTTATCATTATAATAACTTATCATTTTTGAAAGAGCTACCAGAAAAATATTTATTTAAAATATAGGTATGTAGTAATTTATTATAGGTAATATAGAAAAAGCCAAAAGCAAAAACCATCCTATGGAAACTACCATTCTTAGCAATTGTTGGTAACTTTTTTCCAGCCATTTGATAGGTCATGCGGGCATACCTAAAGAGCTAAACTTATCAAAATCGTTTGAGTTATTTTCGAATAAAATTAGCTTCAACTTAACTATAATAATTGCAGGTACCTTTAGTTTTTGAGCTGCAAGAATATTCAACTTCCCTTCTGACTCGATATATGTACCTAGTTTTAAAGAATTAAACACACCCGTTTGGGCTTTTGTAGGTGTCTGTAGGTACATATGTACTTGTACATTTTTTTTGGTCTTCGCTATCATCGTTAAATTTTTTTTTCCGACGAATGTATAACTTGCAGTTTATGTATATTCGCCATTTTAATAAATTTAATCAAGCCGTTGTGAAGTTATGGCCATTTAAAAAAAAAAAAGCCCTTTTAAGCTGACTTTCGATACGACCATTTGCTTAAAATAATCAAAATTAAGTTACATAAATCGCAAGCAAAAACCTTAGCAAAAGATTTTCTTTAAACTGCTATACACCAAGTTTAAAAAAAATTATCCGTCAAGCTGTTTATGCTGTAGCTTTACGTGAAAAGAGCACAGGCGCACAACGGCACAGACAGTATTGGAACCTCGATTTTTGTTTGCAAGAAAGCAATACTTGCCCTACAGAGCGAGTAAAAAAGACAATCCACTATTATTAAAGATAATTTACTTACCGTATGCATGTACATATAATGTATGGTATTAATCAATAATCAATTATTAAATTTCTTATTTCTGTCCGATGAACTTGAGTCTGCAAAATAAGTAAAAAATGCAATAACCTATCAAACAAAATACACAATGCAATATTTTTAAATATGATTTACTTACCAAAGATTAAATATGTAGCTATGTAAATTCCTTATAATTTATTTCCTTTTTATTTTTTGTTTTTATTTTGAAATATTAAAAATCAAATAAATTTTTGAGAAATAAATTCCAATAAATACTACGAATAAATATAGCTTTACAGTTGAAAAAATTTTATAAATGGGCTACAACTACCATCGATGATATTTTTCCTGAATTTTCTTTGCTATAAACCTAGCGGAGCCCGAGACCTTTCCAACGAATGCAAAACCGTGGAAATCGGTTGGTGGAAAACCCGACTTATTTTTATATTATAGATTAGCCGAACTGAAACCGAAACTAATTTGTTTACCCCCCGTTACGCCACACACATACCAACATCCAACACTAACTTTTTTACGAACATGAACCATACCGTATCGGGTAGGTTAGGACTACATAAAATCTTGCAGCAATCATATTCGGATTCGGATCAATATCCCTAATGAACCATAACGACCCATGTGACTACATTGAATTGCATTGATATTCTATTTGCATTTCCCGACTACACTTCTGCTCCTGTTATAGTTTTGGTGTCGTTATGGTACGTGACCATCTAGCTGAGCTGGAACCGAAAAACATGAACAGGGTAATATCATGTTGTGTTTGTATCCCATCAGGATATGTATACAATATATGGACATGGACAGGATAGCGACATGGACGACAAACAGACACGAAGTGTTGATGTCGTATGTTTGATCATATAGAACGCTTGTTATTCCAAAAAAAAAACTTTCGCTGATTGTTTCACGAAAATTAATCAACTCTATCAAAACTTATGATGATAGAGAAGCCTAAAAAAGTGGTTCCGAAAATTCTGTCTATCTGTCTGTTCGTCTGTTTGTATCGGCACCTACAGCCTAAACGGCTGGACCGATTCGCTTCAAACTTGGTACACATAGTATTATTATGACGTCCTACAGAGGGGTTTTTGGAATTAGCATTCTAGCTATAAAACTAACGGTACCTGCCATATGATTTTTTATGGAAAACTTATTTACCTCAAATACGGCTTCTACGATTTTGAAATCAAAATTAAATAGCCCAATTCATAGGTATTCTGCATTTATCATTATAATAACTTATCATTTTTGAAAGAGCTACCAGAAAAATATTTATTTAAAATATAGGTATGTAGTAATTTATTATAGGTAATATAGAAAAAGCCAAAAGCAAAAACCATCCTATGGAAACTACCATTCTTAGCAATTGTTGGTAACTTTTTTCCAGCCATTTGATAGGTCATGCGGGCATACCTAAAGAGCTAAACTTATCAAAATCGTTTGAGTTATTTTCGAATAAAATTAGCTTCAACTTAACTATAATAATTGCAGGTACCTTTAGTTTTTGAGCTGCAAGAATATTCAACTTCCCTTCTGACTCGATATATGTACCTAGTTTTAAAGAATTAAACACACCCGTTTGGGCTTTTGTAGGTGTCTGTAGGTACATATGTACTTGTACATTTTTTTTGGTCTTCGCTATCATCGTTAAATTTTTTTTTCCGACGAATGTATAACTTGCAGTTTATGTATATTCGCCATTTTAATAAATTTAATCAAGCCGTTGTGAAGTTATGGCCATTTAAAAAAAAAAAAGCCCTTTTAAGCTGACTTTCGATACGACCATTTGCTTAAAATAATCAAAATTAAGTTACATAAATCGCAAGCAAAAACCTTAGCAAAAGATTTTCTTTAAACTGCTATACACCAAGTTTAAAAAAAATTATCCGTCAAGCTGTTTATGCTGTAGCTTTACGTGAAAAGAGCACAGGCGCACAACGGCACAGACAGTATTGGAACCTCGATTTTTGTTTGCAAGAAAGCAATACTTGCCCTACAGAGCGAGTAAAAAAGACAATCCACTATTATTAAAGATAATTTACTTACCGTATGCATGTACATATAATGTATGGTATTAATCAATAATCAATTATTAAATTTCTTATTTCTGTCCGATGAACTTGAGTCTGCAAAATAAGTAAAAAATGCAATAACCTATCAAACAAAATACACAATGCAATATTTTTAAATATGATTTACTTACCAAAGATTAAATATGTAGCTATGTAAATTCCTTATAATTTATTTCCTTTTTATTTTTTGTTTTTATTTTGAAATATTAAAAATCAAATAAATTTTTGAGAAATAAATTCCAATAAATACTACGAATAAATATAGCTTTACAGTTGAAAAAATTTTATAAATGGGCTACAACTACCATCGATGATATTTTTCCTGAATTTTCTTTGCTATAAACCTAGCGGAGCCCGAGACCTTTCCAACGAATGCAAAACCGTGGAAATCGGTTGGTGCGTTCTTGAGTTATATCGTCAGGAAGGAAAACCCGACTTATTTTTATATTATAGATTTTGTAATGTTAAAGTTAAAGTAAATAAGTAAGTAAGAACAAGCTCTGGTCCAACCAACAGTTTGAGCTTTTTTTCGTTTTGCCGTCCGCCGCGCCGCCGCCGGTCTGTCTGTGCATCTGTGCGCCTATGCGGTTTTTAACGTTAAGCTACAGCCCAATTAGCTTGACGGATTTTTTATTTTATTTTTCAATTCCGGTTTTTTTTTTTTTTTTGAATTTGCTCAAAAACGGCTCTAGCGATTTTGATTAAACTTCGTTGATAATATACTTAGAATACTTCAAAGCAAACTGCATTTTTAGTTTTTAGCCAAATTAGCAAATAATGGAAATTAGAATTTAAAGGTTGAGTATGTAACACAACCGTAGCGAGCAGTTTAGTCTTAGCCAACAGTTTTTAGTTTTAACCATTCACTATAATCTGATATTATAAAAAAAAACTTACCGATATGAAAGCGTCACGGTCAAATCTCATGATTGCAATTTCCTCCATACTTTGGGATCCAATCTTCCGAATTCTCTATGAAATGTTCAACTGGGCTCCAGAAAATGTGTACATTCCATAAACTTGACATCTTCTCACTGTCTTCTTACTGCATTTTAAGAAATATTCATACATTTGTTTCCGCATCTTCTTGAATCCATAATATGTATTTTGTAATCTCCAAAAGAAAAGGATTCTTTTAAACTTTTTCTCAAATTCAATAAATTTAATGTTTTTTTTTTACAATAGAATTTTTGTTTTCTCTTGGGCAATTGATTTATGGAAATAATTAAATTCTTACTTATTTATAAATTAAGTTTTACAAGAGAAGGTTAAGTGTCTTTTTAAGAACACTTTGAAATTTTAAAAATTCATTCACTAGAAGAAAATAAATAATCCTCTAAAAAGGAACAAAAAAAAAAAAAAAGATAACATATAAAATAGAAAAAAAAAAATTAAACTTTACAATTACATTCATATAGCTCAAGATTTGGTTTTCATTAGAAAATGTAAACAACGCCAAATTCAAATTTAAAATTAGTTTCTGCTTAAAGCAGAAAAAAAAGACTGAGCAAGCGGCTTTTTAATAGAACTTCGAGGCTTTGAAGTAAGCCTTGCAAAATTGCAAACTTGTTTTTTAATTAATTTTTTAACACCAGATGCAGGTTTAATCTCTTCTTCGAAGAAAGTCCTGCATCTTTTTTTTAAGAAACAAATACCATTTCCAAAAGCTATCTGAATGTGGTTGCAAAAATGAAATAAAAAATTTAAAACTTCGTGCAGCGGTTATCACTAATAATTTCACTGGTTTTGTGGAATAAAGAGTGGAGATTTTAACGGTAATAATTAAAATAATATTGTATTAAGTTAAGAATAAAATTGTTATAAGTTATTATTTCTTAGTCTCGCTCTCCTTGATTGCATTTTGTATCATTTCGATATCATCTCCATGACTTATTTGCTCTTCTCTCGGGACAGAGGACCCTTTATTTATGATCTCGGTGATTGATTCTTTCATAGTTTGCACTTCCCTCTCAATGTTAGGGTCATGCTTCCGTAATGCTTTCATAATTAATTCCACATCATCTCCAACAGGACTTATTTGATCTGCTCTTCGAACATTAAAGTTTGGATCTTTATTCAGAATTTCATCGAGAGAATTCCTCATCATTTGCTCTTCTTTCTGAAATTTAGGGTCATTATCCCTGAATGTTTTCATTATCATTTCGACATCATCTCCATGACTGATTTGCTCTTCTCTCGGAACTGAGGCATTAACTGATATTTTTGCATCTTTAGCCATTATCTTATCGAGTTCTTTTTCCATGGGAAATTTAGCGTCGATATTGTTGAATGCTTTCATCATCATTTCCAGATCATCACCATGATATACTTGGTCTTCTCTAGGAACAGATGCTCCATTGGTGTTTGAATGTTTATTATTATTTTCTGCTTCAGAATCATCCTTTTTTTCTTCTGTTACCTCTGTAATAAGTGGTGATGTAGCATTGATAGTTGGTTGGTGTGAAGCATCTAGAAAAAAAAAAAACAAAATCAATTAATAAGGATTTTTTTTTTTTTGTCTTGACATTTTTTGTCTACCTGAATCATCACTTGATTCCGTCGACGAGCCACTATTTCTCGCTGAAAATGAAATCGTTCGGCTGTGGAGCGGACTCATGCCGCTGGTTAGTTTCGGCGCCACCGGTCGTGACTTTCGAGAGGGATTGAGTTCATTGCAAAATGCACAGCGGAATGTTGCATAATCAAAATCTTCCTGTCGTGCCATTCCTATAAAAATGGGAAGTACACACATACCTCTTAATAACTTTCTTAAAATGTATCTCCTAAACTTACCGTTATGTGCAAAACATTCTTTACATATCAAAGCATAACGATTTTGTGGTCCATCGCCGATTAAGTAATCGACTACTTTTTCGAGTATGCCCTGAGCTTTCTGATTGATTATCGGATATGGTCGACTATTTTGTAACGCAACTGCAGTATTGCGAGGCGTATTAGGTGGTCCTCCTCTATACCTTAGACCACTACCTGGATGTGTTGCCACAGTTGAACTGTTGCGGGGTGTCGGAGGACTGATTGTTGGCTGTCGATTGTTTACGGCAGCAGAAAGCAGTGATTGATTTATTGACATTTGATTGTTGAAAGGCGGAACTGATCCAGCTGCTGGGCGGTTGGATAGAGCAGCTAAGCTGGTGTTGAGATTAAGAATTCGGTTTTCCGTTGTTTGTGATCTGTTTGGCTGTGGTGTGGGAGCTGAAATAGAAAGCCAATTAATGAGTTTAAATTTAATTTTGTTTTCTTGTGTGTCATTTAATGTTGGTTTTGTTTAGATGGCGTAGGTGCTGAGGATCGATTGGAAGGAAGTGTTTTTCTGTTACTCCCACGGATCAGGAAACCAAAAAAAGAGAAAAGTGTATGCTGTTTTTTTTTCTGTTTGACTTTAAGAGGACAAAAATTGAAAACTTAATAACAAGTCAAGAGTAAGCCCAGTCTTCATAGATTACATCTTGGTTGTCTACTTAACTATGGTGTATGCAATTATTTAACATTTGGATAAAAGGTAACTCAAAATGTTAAACAGTCTACGTCATGTGGAGGAGAAGCAAAATGTTTATGACAGCATAGATGGCAAAAAGATTAAGAAGGTGTACAAATTAATTCCTAGTAACATATACTCTCATTCTTTAAATAAGATAATATGAGAAAGGCATCGTTATTGATCCTAACATTACTTTAAAATGTTGATATCCTTAACCATCGCTATATTATTTTGAGATCGCTTTGTAGTGAAAGTATTCCTGATAATGTAATATTTTTCTTTATGCACAGTTGCCAGTTTTCCAGATGATGTTATGACTGCCGCCATAGGTGAAAATGATAGACTTATTCCTCGAGTCAAGTCAGTTCAACTACGCTGATAACATTTGTTGTGTTTAATACCAAACGATGTTAATCTCAAGTGAAATCTTTGGAGCTATGTGCCTAACACGGGGAAAGGTGATATCCAAAAAAGAACTGCGGCCCTAACTGGACGAACAAAAGTGTATGTCTAGAGATCACACATAGCAGGTGAGCTGGTAACCATATACTGAGCAAACTGAATGCTATCATAGTAAGGTTCGGTTTCATTGGCATCTCGGTGAGATGCCAATGATACAGTTCTATCAGAGCCAAGCTTATCGGAACCTACATTTTACTTGCAATAATAATTATGCGTTTTAAATAGTATTCTGCCCGACTGTTTTTGGAGTTGACATTATCTTATATTCATGATACCATAAACGAAAAGTTTATTTTTCGCGACAACGCCTCCACCGATTTCGACGAAACTCTTTTTTTTTCCTGTTCTGTGAGTATAGTCTATTCTTGGTTGGAATGAATTTTTCTGTAAGTCTTATAGCGGTGCATCTCATACATAGATCCTGTTTTTTTTTTTGGTAATAATTTCTTTCGTAAGTCACTTGACTGATTTTGGTGAAACTTTTAAACGTAAACTTCAAATTCTGCTGTTCTCAATGTACAGATGGGATAAGAACACAAATCATTATTTTGTATTATCTTCAATCAGCAATTGTTTTCTAAAAAAAAATTATTTCAAGGAATATGCTGCATTCTAGGCCAGCCTCTTACAACTTTTCTCCAAAAATCTTTCTCTAGGGATTTTTCCTTCAATATGAAAGAATTCACATCATTCTGTTCCACAAGATACATAGGTTTTATGGGAGTTTGGATGTTTTTGACTATAGGCCGATCGTCAAACTAATTTGCATTTCAAGACTCTTCAAAAGTAGTGTCTTCATCGCAAGCCCTTGGTTTCAAACAATCAACACATGTTCCTAAATTACTTAAAATTGATTTTGTTTTTGCATAAATTTTGTGGAAAACGAACGAAGTTGATATTATTGTTATCGACTTTAGCGAGACCTTTGATAAAATTTCAGTCAAACTTAAGGCTCTTGGATTCCCTTCAATTTAATTGATGGAATCACATCCATTAGATCGAGTGTTGTTCAGATCTTCAATATCAGATCCATTAATAGCAAAATCAGGTGTCCCTCAAGGAAGCCATCTGGGTCCTATCATTTGCGTACTGTCAATTAATAATTCAGAATGTTTGATTTTCAATCTTTTTCCTTACCTCACGATGCCTAAGGATCACGATACTTCTGCAGAGATTTGAACAAAGTACAGTTTAGAACTAGATTTTTAAAAATGTCGATAAATTACCGATTCCCGAAAAAGTTTCCGTCCACCACCATAAGACTAATGCATCAACTGCACCCTAGTTTCAAGATTATTGACCATTTGAGGTTAAGGTGTCATTAGTAATAGTGAACTCAACTTTAGATAATCTTTGGTAACATAATGGAGAGGCCTTGATCTATGCTTTGTTTAGCTAAGCGTCGGTCTAGAGTTTTTGGAACGCTACGGTTTAATCCTACCTTCCTTCGACCTTTTCTTAAATTTGCTATGGTTGTTATAGTTATTGCATGTCAAAAGAATCGACGGAATTCAACGTTGATTTCTAAGCTTTGCTGGATGATAGCTCAAAATAAATGGAATTATTTAGACGGCAATAACTTATTTCGAAAATGAGATCTTTCAATGAGACCAAAGTTATTTTTATCGGATATTAAAGTTGCATTGCAGCACTTTAATGTGTTCGTTAAAAAAGCAAACTCGGGGCAGCAACCAAACACGATATTACATGGAGCACAACAAAGTAGGCCCTCAAATTCTACCTAAGGGTCCATCTTAATTATTTTTTCAATTAGCATCAGCGTTTGGAGTGATTGTGATTAAAGCTTTTTAAAAATAATTAAAAATCCAAAAATGGTGAATAATTGTAGCTTTTCATTTTGAAAATATAGTTCTCTACCAACACTGGGTATTCTCATGACTTTTTAAGTTAAAATAAAAAGAGAACAAGCTTATTCAAAGTCAAATTGATTCGCTTTTATTACTGGCCAAGAATGTTAGAAGGACAAACATTTGTTAAAAAGAAATACATTTTACATAAACTTACATTTTAAACAAGATATTAGTAAGTAAACTGTTTGGAATGGTTTTAGTTTATGTTGCCCAGATGATGTTATGAGTTATAAATTACGGGTCGTGATTGCATACTTTGGCTAGCAATTTTGTATTGAGGATTAACAAATCACGAATTTAGATAAAAAAGGAATGAGGAAGAAGAAAACTTCCCTAAAAGGAATGATACCAAGAAATTCGTGTTCATCGAAGGAATAAGATGACTTGTTATTACTTTGTATGTTAGTAATGGAAGACTTGGAAATTTAAGGTCTTGCCAAAAGACAGTTAGTAAATAATCATTTCTTAAAATAAGTTAAAGTTTACAATAGAGTAATAAATTGTTATAAGTCTGTCGGTTTTAAACATAGCCTTTCTGAGTTTGAATTCATTCCCTCAAAACTCTCGTCTTTGCAGGAGGATTCGACTCAAAAAGATTTAAATAAAATATCAAATTGACGTGTGTGCCAGAAAAACATAGAAATACAAAATATTGCTAGACGTGTTTTATAGTTTTGTTACCGGTTACTGATAATGCTTTGATTCCATAAGATTTGTCTCCATATTTGCTGAGAAGTTTTGATGCAACCTATAAAAAAAGAGTCAATTTAAATTGTTTTTATGACTTGGAAAAAATAATTTACATTGTATGTTTCCTTTTCCATGACTTGTTCTAAGATTTTCTTCTTTTCCGCTCGAAGTTTAACTAATTTTGTTGAATTTTTGTTGATTTTTCTTTGGAAAAACCAAGCCAGTAATCTCCTCACCAGGAATATGCTATGGATTTGAAAAAAAATTGTATCTAAAGCACCTCCTTGCATGTCATGTTGTCAGATAGAAAAAATACTTACATCAAGGGAAATGCAAGTAATGGCACTGAGTATGTTATGCGATCCGGCCATGTTGTCGGAAAGAAAACAAAAAATATTACAAAAAATCCAATTGCATACAATCCAATGGATATGACTAGAAAACTGCCGACCAAACGCCTTTGTTTCTCTTGTGTGCTGAGGGAATATTTTTCGATTGTACGAATTTCTGTTTCGAGCTTCTCCAGAATCTCACCGGAGCTCTTCTCTTTCTGAAATGACAAAAAAAAAAGGATACAAATAATGTAGTATTGTATACAAAAAATATATGTTTAAGATAAATGCGGCTGACTCTATAGTTATATGAACAGCACTCCATTATTTTGCATTTCAAGAAGCTTGAAATACCTTTTGTGTTTCTTTTTCTTCCAAAGAGAGGTTTAAGTTTTTTTTAGAAAACTAGAATGCCCAGTGACTTCAATAGCTGAATCCTCATTATATTTACGACTCGTTTTGTAACAATTTCGTTTCTGGGGGATTTCCCCATTTGTCTATTAGAACATCTATTGGCGCGCATAATTAACATGAAGTGAACTGTCGAGAACATTATCTACTGTTAGACTGCAAACAAGTTCAAACGGAAAGCAATACATTTTTGTTTCGTTTCTGTTTGTTTTCCAATCAGATATGAGCTTTACTCTGACTCAATCGTTGCAAGTCGCATTGAATGCACTTTACCGCAGGGCCGTATACAATTCCGATGAGATTATAGTACGAAGATAAATTGCCCACATAAAAGCTAGTTTGGTGCTAGGTTTGATCTCGAGTTTTGAAATAGAATAGCACATAATAAATCTTTCTTTTGATTGGCAGTTAGCAAAAAATATCGAAACAATAAATTTTGTTAAAGGTATTCAGTTTTCGAGCTACACCCCGTTTAAATAGGTGTTCACCGACATGCTTAATTTATGACGATTATCTCTTAACATCTTAGGGCGATCGTTGTTTTTGGGTTTAGTTTAATGCTTTTTTGGTTCATGCTTGTTAACGATACCTTGAGGTGAGGTTGAATTATGCAAGGCAAAGCCATCACACTAAGTCAAAAAGAAAAAAAAGTTTGGGTTGTTATCCATTGAAAACTTACACGCTTAGAACCAGTTAGAGCTTCTTACGAAGCGCAGAATTGAATTGATGACCCATCAGTTCATCGATGTCATTAAAAAAGGATTCTCCTAAGAAGAGTTTCCGTCTATAAGCAACACCTATAATGGAGGTTATGTGCCGTCTGCTTGGAGATAACAAAGCCTTAGAGCCTTTCGGACCCAGCTTTGTAGCTAGACATATGTAGCATCTTGCCTAAGCAAAATTGTATATGTACATAGGTTACCCAGAAAGTTCTGCTTTGTTAAAATCGGCAATGTTTGTCCTTGTTTGAAGAGGTGGTCAGCTTTGCAGTTTAATATCTATATGTCCTGTCACCCAACAAAGGTGAATGTTAAGATGATCGACAATCCAGAGCTGTTTTGGAGTTAGTGGAGATAGAATCCAGGAATTTCAGCTCGGCATTAAGTATGCAAAATTTTCAAATGAAGGTTTTTCAGTTTTTAATAGTTTTTTTTTTTTTGTCAAAAATTTCGATGACGGTTAATTGATTCAGTCTGAAGGCACTGACAAAAATTCAGATACTTGGGTGCATTGGAGCAACTACTGCACCACCAACAGCAAGTCTTGAGTAATATCGAAACCTGCTACTCATTGATCTATACATGAAAGATACGATAGAAAAAGACCTATCAGCATTTTTTTTCAATAAGGGCGGTTATATATTGAAATTGAATAAGACAAGCTGTACCAAGGTGTTACCCCTATCAACAAAACTCTAGTAAGTAACAGTAGCACCTGCCAAGCTATGAGAATTTTACTCAAGCTTTGGGCAGCAAATCCCAATGAAGATTCAAAGACCAACTGTACGGGCTATACAGCGACATTGACAGAAATCAGAAAATACAACTTAGATGTCTGGGGCAAAAGGGGAGTGTATCCGAATACTCAACCAACTTAGCGTGCTTAACTGGAGGCAACTAGCTAAGAACCGGACTAGCTAGAGAGGTATGTTTTTGAAGCCGTGGTCCACAATGGACTGTCTGCGCCATACAGTCTCTTAAAGTTTTTGAATACTTAGCCAAGGCAGCAATTATATATCGCAACACTCCTTTTGCTTCCTTGCAGGATCCTTGGAGCGTTGAGGTTGAGGTTGCGGCACCTCTTCGCTTTTAGGGCACCTGCCGGGCTTAGTTTTGACGATATTTTGTAGCTGGCTTCTATCCAACCATTTCTTCTTTGTAGTGGAGGTGGATCTGAGAGATAGACGTGCCTATCCTATCCTATCCTCCGCCTCCGCGTAGCTACCCGGGGAACAAAATGAATGGCAGAGAAATTGATGTAAATAAAATAGGAGTGAGTATTTGCAACTGTATTTCCTTTCCGTGCAGTATTGATTCCTTACCGGTAACGTATGCGGCAAAGAGAGGATTGTTTGGTGTGCGATTTGCTTCTAGCTTGGCAAGTGGTTGAATGCGCATATCTTAAGGCTGCCAGGCCTTGAGTATTTATGGTGTTCATCTGGAAGTGACCTATTGGTTGCGAAGCTCCACCGGAAGCTATATTCTGGTAACACCGAAGATAGGCCCTCCTGGTTGATTAAGTCTCGGCTTCGTGACCTGGGAACTATCTATGCGATAGGCCTTCTTGTGGGAGTATCGTAGTGGTTGTGGTTAACCGAATGCGATAACATATGGTATCTAAGGATTTTATTCTTGGATGCGAGAAGTGTTAGATAGACCTCGCCCCTCACCAAAGAGTGGACCTGGACATGTCTCAACATTGTCCATAAAATTGGTACTAAGATATCTTCCTCAGGGTAGATCTTAGGGCTCTGGTCTAAGCCCAATTTACCTCTGTATGTGGAATTTAGAACTTAATTGTCAGGTGTCCATGTAAAGCCTGCTTTCATACTGTCTGCGCCACCTTATGTAAGTAAGTTTGGGCAAGTGCATGTCTCATTGATTTTAGCCAAATTAAATAGGACACCATATTTCTTGCACCACCTAGGAAACCTCAACATATCGCCGCATTTATTACGATGCCAAATTTGTATTTCTTTGTTGCATTCCCCAATTTCTAATCAAAATGATTCACTTTACAAAAACAACCTAAAATACAATCTTTATCGAAATCAACATAAGCCACAGTTTGACTTTATTTGCTGATTAAACAAAACATTATTTTGCTGTAGCATTCTTTTTAAGTGACAAATCTAACACAGAATCAATATGTTGGCCCTCTTTTCATATCAATTGATCGAATTACAATTAATCAAGAAAACAAACCACAACAGGCACGAGACTGGTGAGGTCTAGACGACATTTAAAACCTATAGACCTAGACCGACAGAGACAAGACAAGTCATCTCAAATTTAATGTCTGAATCTGTGTAAACTTCTTTTGTACCGAATCAAAGTTAAATCGCAGCTAAAAGACATTATATCAAATTCGAAACTTAAGCTTATTGAGACAATATTCATCCAATGCCACCCTTCATTTGGTTAAGTTTCGAATAAACTTGATTATGATTGCAAATCTATGTTTTTGTTGATAGATTCTCTCACAAACATCGTCATAAAGTATTTTTTAGACATCAAAAGCAGGTTGTTGTTGCAGATCTTGAGCGACCTTGACTTCAATGATATACGCAACAGCAATAAAGAACTGATTTCAGCAGTTAATATACGTGATTCCAAATTCTAAAGTGCAGAGTTGCTAAAAATTAAACTTTCTAGACCTTATCGGTTCGAAAGCACTCGAAGCTTCGAACATTGTAAAAAGAAGTGAGCCCAAAAATCAGCTGATAGCCACAGAGTAGGTATCTCATATCAACCATGACTAATCCAAATTTGAAATACCTACCTACCTCACTGTTAAACCAACAATTTTTTTTTTAAAACATGAGTAACGAACACCAACTTGTTTCAGTAATTAACACCAAAAACAATGAAAAAAACCATTAAAAAAATTGGAATGCACTTGCCAATTGACTGACTGCTGGCTGTGCTTATCCGCTCAGTTGTGACGGCATTCACGCCATAAATGGAATTTTAAAATAGAAACTCCATCATCATTCCCCTAAAAGTGGACCTGATTTGATAGAAACATAAAAAATGCACCTTTGATTCCTCACCTCGCACACGAAAATCATGCGAATATTTTGTTGTTGATTAAAAAAAAAAAAAAAAAAAAAGAAACAACAAAATAAATTGTTTTACTTTTGTTTAAAGAAAACAAAATTTAATTATTCCTCTGAGTGAGACTACACGATGACGACGGAAGGAAGGTCAGAACGGGCGCAGGGAATAGATAGACTTGTCATTGAATTTGTTTTATCGCACACAATTTAGCCGGCTCGGCTGGGCTCGCGCGAAGTCTTGCAGAAGCAGGCAGGGGCAGACCATAGGATCTAAAAATTAGCATTCGGATGAATATAGAATTAGGGTCAATGCAGCTAGGTGCCCTTTGTGAATCCATAATGTGTGATGTCTCTAGGAATAGGAACACACACCACACATTAGTAGGATATGAGATTTTAGTCTCAACCTCAAGGTTGATCTGGTCGTGTGTATGCCTATGCACATCGTGTGCATCTATAAATAAATCATACGATAGGATTAAGCTTCTTAAAATAACTTGAATCAAGAAGATGAAGAACAAAACCAGTAAACAAAGGCATTAGGCGGCAGCAGCGGCACGGTCCAGAGGCGATTACGCGATTCATCATGACGCACAATTTTGTTGGGACTGTCACTCCACTCTTGTGTCCACAGTAAACTTGGGAACTTGAAAACTTGGGTGGATGTTGCATAAATTTGCGACAAGCCCACGTATTTTTTTTTTTTTTTTTTATTATTTTAACAGATTAGAAGACTGAAAAAGGCTTTGGAAAAACTTACTCTGAACTTTGCCAACACGGCTCCCATGATTCTGCTGTGTTCTCTGCTCTGACTATCGGAATTTCTTTCTTTTTTTTCTAACTCACAGTGGGTTACTTTTTTTTTTGATTTTATTGAAATGCTGAACTCATCGGTGGATTTTTAACTATTTATAAACACAACACGACGAATTGATGAATTAATTATAATTTAATAAAAGCAAAAATGATAAAAACGGCATACGGATGATGCAGAGAGCGAAATAAAATATCACCCGGAATAATTTTTTCTGTCCGTCGTGTTCGTAGTTTTTGTGTTGTTTTGGCACAAAAGCGGGGAGATAAAATTCACATTCAGAGTGTGGTGAATCGGATGTGTTCGTATGGTAGATGTTTTTGTAATATTTTTGGTGAGTTGTCGTGTCATGGTTTAGTGTGGTGAGTATGGGTTCAGGTTTTTAGAATATTCGTTACAGTTGTGTTCAAAATTAATAATTATGTGGATATTTACACAAATTTATCATTTAAAATAATTTTTAAATTCGTTTTGAAGATTTTCGCTACTAGCCCGGACGCCACTGGCAAGACAGTTGCAATACACTAACATTTTCCACGCACACACACAAACTTTGAGCCAACTGAAACACAGATAGGTATCTGACAATTAATACATAGTAACTTGCTTGCCAGTAGCTGGGATGTGTGGCGTGAGGGTAATACTACGTTTTCATTAGGGCAAAAAATGTGATTTCGTTGAAAATTTCCAAATTTGAGTCCACTTTCCATACAAAATAATATTAAAATTTTGTTTGATTTGGACGAAATCAAGGTTGCAAATTATGTGAAAACAAATCAAACGCAACTAAATTGAAACAAATTGAATAGATATTTTCTAAAATGTCAATTTAAAACAAAATCCAAGGTAACGGCAAAAGTAAACAAACCAACATGCAAAGCAAACGGCAGAAGTAAACAATACAAAGTAACAATTTTGAAATAAAATCCAGGGCAACGGAAGTAGTAAACAAAACAAAACAAGAAGAAAAAATGAAAAGGTTGTAAAAAAGAAAAAGAAAGAAGATAGCCTGATGTCAAAACAAATGTGGAAACCTAGATGAAAACACTTTTTTAGCAATTTTTCAAATATCCTAATTTCGGCCCTAATGAAAACGTAGTATAAGGTACAATGTTCATGGTTTAATTAATTGTTTTAACTTAAATAATCTTTTTTTGTAAAATTGCAGCGGAATTAGCTCGAATGTATAAAATTAAACCGTACTTGCCTCAACTATGCATTTATACAATAAACTGCAGAATTTATATAAATTTTGATAAATGTCGGAATAAAATAAATTAAGTAAAAGCTATTTAATTCTACGTTTTCATTAGGGTAAACGAGGTAAATTCGTAGCGAATTTCTAAATTAAATTCTAAATTACCTTATTTGCCATATTATCTCATTTGGACGAAATTAGGTTGCAAATTATTATTATTATTATTATTTATGTCCCGCCCACTTTCCTCTCTCAACCGGCGCGCGGGGAGGACCTTTTAATTATTTTTATTATTATAATTATATGTTTATATTATAATTCTGATGAGTGTTATTTAAGTATATTATTTGTTTCATATGTAGTTATTTTAATTAAGTTTATTAATAAAAATAAATGAAAGGTTAAAGAGTGCTAGAGCAGTGAATACAAATCGATCGCACCTAAATTGGAAACAATTGAACAGATATTTTATAAAATGTCGATTTAGAAACGAAATCTAAGGCAACCGCAAAAGTAAACAAAACAATATTCAAGGCAACGGCAGAAGTAGGTAAACAAAATAAAGAAAGAGGAACTTCTTTTGTAATTTCGAAATGGGATAATTTCGGCCCGAATGAATGAAAGTAGAAAATACAAAATGAATCAACAAATTAATATTCCTTTTATTTTAATTTATTTTTACTACAAACGGGCAATCACACATGCATACATTCAACATTTCAGGTGACCTTTATCACGAAAGTTTAAAGCAAGTTGTAAAGAGTAATTTTAGACATTTTTGCTTAAATTATCATAAAAGTAAAACAAAAGGTGATCAATAAACGTCTTTATTATTCTGACAGTTGTTAAATATCTTGGAGTGGCTTTTTATTTTAACTATAGGGAGTAAACTTACTTACAAAACTTACTTCGCAAAAGTTAAAGGCAACAACTTGCAAGTGTAATCTCACACTTTCGTGGCAGTTTGTATGCAATCCGAAACTATAATCTTTCCTAATCACACCAAAGCAAATTTTCAGAGGAAATTTATTTGGCGTGGAACCTTGAGGGAAACTTTTACTTTCACCGATAAAATGGCGAGAGGGAAAATAAAAATAGATTAAAATTAAAAAGGAGCATTCCCTTATAAATAAGGGTTACCTCTTGAGAAACATTGACAGGACAAAGCACTACCAAATGTTTTTTGAGTGAATGATTTAAATATGATGCATAAGAAAGTATGAGTTTAATGGCACAAATACATCAGACAATCATCAACCAAATTACAAAATAAGAGACAATGACTTTTTCATCTTTGTTAAGGATGGTGTTTACGGAACAAAACCAAAACACTCTTAAGTCTTAACTCTTAAGCCTTTAAGCTTTAGTTCAAAAAGTTCTGTTCACCTACCTTTATTAACTTCAATTCAAAATTTCGAAAAATGTCTGTTTACTTCTTCTTCAACGTATCAATGATTGCACGGGTTATTACTTTCTCTTAATATTACTATAGTTTATTTAGCAAAGAAGCAACGTTTCTGTAGTCATTTGGTCAGTGTCTTTTCGCACGCAGCAGTGCAACCAGAGTCAACTCTTCAACTTAAAAACAATAATACGAAAAACCGACTGACATGGTTTACTTTTTCTCCTACAATCTACCAATCAACTCATGCGTTATTTCAGTATTTGTACATTTGCCACTGTACATTCACAACCTTTAATCCAGAAAATACATGGACATAGTAGATGAGTGTCTATTAAATGCACCTACTCAAGCAACTCCGACAGAGGTTGAAAACGTAGGTAATTCGCACCAGTATTGTGCGGATAGGCAATTGATTTCGAAGATCCCACTCGCAAAGCCAGAGTGGTCGTGACCAGGGTTACTTTTGGGACCCTCTGCGTCTTTTTGGCTCTTTTTTAAAGCCTGGACTCCTGGACTAGAATTATTTCAAAAATTCAGGACTCTTTTTAAGAACCTTATCAATTTTTTTAATACGAATTTTTGTGATATACATTTGTAATGTATTTTTTTTTTACTAGCTGTCCAGGCAGACATTGTTCTTTCCTTACGAATAGACAGCGCGATGATACAAACGATGATAGATATACAAACATTTTGAACATTAAGCGGAAAGTTTAATTTCTTAATTATATTTACACCGTCCAAGTACATTTTGTTTTAAATATTTATACAGTCAATTAGTCTCAGAAAAGTACGCATACGCCCGAGTGTACTCTACTGTTTTTTCGTTGTTTTTGGGTTGAAAAATATGCAATTGCAGAAAATTTTCTTTTAAGTTCGATCCGTTCATTAGTTTGCTTTTTTCATACTTAACCAACATACATACCTATATGTGAGATGTGAGTTCAGTCGTTAAGTCGTTAAGTCGAACTTAAATAAAAATTCAATAAGATACCTACTATATATTTTTTTTAACCATCTCACCCTATAAACAGAGTATTAAACAGATCACCCTGATGATTAAACATCGAGAACCATAACCTTTTAATAAGTTTTAAAGGAGCTTGCGACATTCCTCTCATCAGGATGACCTACTTTCTTCGACAAAAGTCGCATCCCAATACCGACTTGGAGTGAATTTGGAACAACATAAGGGCGGAAAACAACCGTAGAATAACTATTGCTAATCACAGATCTTTGGACTTTGTAAGACATTGAAATTGAACCCTTTGATTCGCGCGCTGCAGAGAAAACTCGTCATCACGGTCCTGCTATATGGTGCAAAAGCATAGACCCAGCCTGATTAAAAGTCGAGAGAGAGAGTTTTGCATATGATTTATGGTCCTGTTTCCTGTCTATTTCAATGAAGAAAAAAACATCGGACGAATATTTACGACAATACATACCTGCTATATGCTCCGACATAAGCCTAGTCAGAAAAATTCGTATTCAACGGTTAAAATGGCTTTTCCATATAGACATACCCGCTCCGGCGTATCTGGGGAAGTCACAAAGCCAAGAAAGAACTTATTTTCGATTGAGGGGTTATTTAAAGGTAGATTTCAGGTTACTTGGAGTACCTATACTGAACTGGATCTGGCAGGCTAGAGTCGGCTGGAGCGGCATATTCAGTGAAGCTGTAGATCCCATTCATTCCTAAGTTACTAGCGTTTGTGTACACTTTGAGCTGTTGTAATACGTTAAAATATTAACTGAGCACTGTTTGCTGTTTGATAAACTATATAGTTTGTTTTACATCAGTGATGGTGAAATTTTTAGATGTCTGGCCTGTTTTCTGTTTTGAATAACATAAAAACTATAAACGTATGTTCAAACATGCAATCAATCTTGAGTCCAAATTGTACATAAAAGTTACCTACTTAACCATATTTAATATTCAAAGCATATTGTGTGTCGTCATAATTTTTTAAACGATCGCCTTTTTAAGGTGAATACCCTCTACAAACTCCAAAGAAATCAAAACACGTAGTTTTTGAAAATGTAGTCGAGATATTATTCTTCAAAACAAAAACAATTACCAAAACATTTTGTATCTGCGAACTTTGTATTTGCAAATACCAGCCAGATCTGTTTTAAGTTCATTACTCGATTTATCTTCTTGATTGTATCTTCTTAAATTCGAATTTAAATTCAAATTCAAAAGCAATTGCTTACAAATATTCAAAATATTTCACCTTGACCTGTCGAAAGTCAACTTCACAATAAATAAAAATTCAATAAAATAATTCAAGTACTATCTACCCATTATCATAACTTTTGAATAAAAACAGGTTTCTAATATTCTTTGCTTTTGCATTATATTTTGAGAAAAAAAACTCAAACCTCAAATGCATACATATATGCAAATATACGCCCCATTAAACTTCAATTATTTCATAAAATATACAGATTGATTTACGCCCCATCATCACGTTTGTACAAATATTTAAATACCTAAAAATAGTTTAACAACAAAAAATATAAATCAACCGTACCAGCGCACGGCTTTCTCATTATTTTGTTAATACCTATTATATGGGGTTTTTCCCTCGAAAACGAAACCATACACCCTCCAAGCTTCAAGCTCCAAGCTCCGATTTTCATTTCCCATATAGTTAACCGCTATATGCGAAAGAAAATCGAATTTTCTCATCCCCAGCATCTTGCATCACACAGCAGTTTTTCTTACCGCATTTGCTTTGTATTCCCCCCGCATGGTGTCGTCTATAATAGTCTATACCTTCACTATACTCCATTCAACTACTCCCACCACCCGCTCTATCGTCAAACACAAGAAACAAGAAATTATGAATGATAGCGTCGTCGTCGTAGCAAACACCATGCATGCTCCACGACGGACGACAGCCGATCGTGGATCGACGACAACGACCAACGACGATATTAGACCGAGAGGCCATTGCTGCCGTTGCGCCCGCCGCCGCAGCCACGGCCGCTGACAGTAGCTTATTGTTACTGTACCAGGCCGTGCCAATGTAACTATTGTTCACAAATTAGGTAACCAGAAATTGATAAACGAAAAAAAGTAGGTAGGAGGAGGAGGAGGAAAAAACAACAAAATAATGGACAATTACACTTGGCACAATCTACTATTTCAATTGTAATGTAATGTGAAACTACTACTTCCCAAACATTAAAATGACATTTCTCTTCTTTTATTTTTGGGAACAGAGAACTGTCAGGTTTGACACAAATAAATTGCAATTACCGCAAAAAAATAACCGCTGTAGTGTATACTGCTTGCGATTAACATAATAATTGTGTCAAAATCTTGTCATATTATTTCAACACACTTTGTCTATTAATCTCAGCAAATTAAAAGAAAAGACCAAAAAAGAGAATCTCCTCGGTCCGGTCCGGTGTTCGTTTCGCGTTCGCGGGATGATTCATTCACCCGCCACCAAGTGTCTCTGTCACCTCTATTTTTTGTTTCCTTTTTTTTTATAAATACATATAGGTATGCTCCTCCTGCACGAGATGAACAAGAAATTAAGAAAATATTGAGAAAAAAAAAAACATTTTAAAACCTGTAGTAGTGGTGATAGTGATGGTGATCACACTCAACAATATCGAAACCTCTAACACTGTCATATACAACAACAATTTATAAGAGGCCACCACTTGCTGCTGATTCTATAGTTATTCCCCTCTAATCAGGCGCTTCACCTCACCAACAACGCTAGCGGTAGGGCCACTGATAAACGAACATTTGCCGTAAACAAACACTGACTGCATTACAGAATAACTCAGTTATTTCTTATTTGTATGTATAATAGATACGCAAAAATGATACACACACACTATGATATGCGGAAACCTGTTTCAATCAAAAAATGTTTGCTGTATTTAATCGATCTGTCAAACTCAGGTTTGAATAGAGATGGGAAAATTTAGTACTATTTCGTACTGAAAAAGGTATTCAAAAATTGTTGATTGTGCTACATGGCACAAAATTTAAAATCAAACCTACCATTCAACTTAAGAGTTGAAAAACGAGGTTCAGTGCTAATATAACCACTGATGTCTAAATGGTAGTAACAGAATCAACAAAATGAAGATATACTTTTTCAGACTTTTTAAAGCTTGCAAAAGGTGAACATAAGCTTTTATACAATTGCGCCTGTTTAAAGGCAGCTGATAGCCACAAAAAAATACAGTTGGAACTTTGATTGTCTCAGTTAAGACGATTATCCCTTTAATACGACTGGCAATTGACTATGACTTCCGCCTTTCTTGCCATCACCCTGTGTTTAGTGCCAAAAATATGGGAGAAAATCTGGCAAGTTGTCATTCATTAGATTATGTTATTTCAAAAACCAAAACGGGAAAAATCTGATGACTTGTCATTTATACGAGTAATCGTGTTTTAAGCGGTGTCTCATTTTGAAAACTTTCGTAGTTGTTATCCGGTCTGTCAAAAAAAAACGAACATTTGTAGGATGGGTAGCTTTCTGTATCGTTTGCAAATACTACTAACTACTTTGCGACGAATGCGAATAACAAAATTAGAAAATGGAATTTCAAGCCATCACACAATCTTTCTAATTGTCAATCAACTTTGGAAAAAAATAAATTTCCAAAACTGTCTGATAAAATTCTACCCAAAAAACCAGATAGTTCAGCTGTGACAGATTTTCTATTCTCCATTGAATAGAATGACAGACAAAACAGACAAAAGATGACAGAAAATTTGTGAACTTGTCACTTGCAGAATACTTTGAATGTTGTTGGTCATAACCGTGTTTTAAGACAAAAGAAAATGTAGAAACTCTGCTCAAAGTATCAAAAAAATGGCAGCAATCTGCCAACTTGTCTGTTACAAGTATGAAGACTTTAAAAGAAAAATAAATGCAGAAAATTTAATAACTTTATTGCTCCCGTAATCGTATTTTATGACTATAAATGACACAAAATGCCAAAATAATATAACAGCTGTGACATTAAACACCAGAAGATTTTTCAAATTATCTGACACATTCGTGTTTTGTGACAAAAATGTCAAAATGATCCGAAATTCCTCGTTCGTAGTCGTCTTTTATGACTACAAATGGCAAACAAGCTAGAAAATTGACATTCATAACCATTATTTATGACTTAAAATTACAAAAATGACAGGAAATATGGCAACTCTTATATGTCATTATCATTTATGATTTCTAAACTGATAAAAAGTTTTCCAATTTATCAATCATCACAGCATTTCAGGACCCAAAATGACAAAACCTAACAGAAAATCTCATCTGGGCTTGTTTAATGAATCAATCACAAAAATGTGAAGTAAAGAATAGTATGTAGGTACACATTTTTTTTTTTTTTTTAAACTACTACTTTTCCAAAGCCTCACTCCCATCCAACACCACTTTTTTCACTCCCTCTCGCTATTTTACATTTCATGCCATCACTAACGAGGAATCACTAGCATAAACGAAATAAGCCAACCGATTCAGTTTTTCCATAGCTCAAATCCAGTTCATCAGTTCGAGAGCTATGAATCTGGTATCTGGTTGCAGTTTCCAATTCTACACTTGAATCAATTTAATATATAAAAAAAAAAACAGAATTCTTTCTCTCTCGTTAAATACTTACAAAAAAAAATAAAAATTAGAAAACAAAAGAATTTAAACTCGCAATAAAAAAAAGATAACAAAAAAAGATACACGACTCAAATTCAGTGATTGTATCTTTAAAATAAAAGAAAACACTTTAAACATAAATATTTCGTTGTCTGAGCTTAGAAATACCAAAGTGTACGGTCATACTACTATATCATCGTAATCGTGTAAAAATGTATGTATAGTTTTTTTTTTTTAAGAAAAATATAAAATAAAAAAAAATGTAAAATGTAAAGTAACTGCAATCCCTGCTGAGCTCAGCTCGGCTCAGCACAAGTAGCAGTAGTAAGTGATTTGTGTAGAGAAGACGTAGACGTATGTTAATATAGATATGATTTGATTATATACCTCCTAGACCTATCTATTACCTTAGGCCTGCCATTTATGTACGATCACGTATAACTTTCATATTTGCCTCCGATCTAAACCAAAAATTTTGTATTTATTAAGAAACGCGTAGAAAACAAAAACTTATTTAAATTTTTTTTTTTTTTTTTTTTAACTTTTACTTCACAATACCCTCGTAGTAGTCCAAATTAACCGATCGTTTTGATTATGGCCGTCATTGTCATATTTGATTGTTACCCTGACAGCGTTAGCGTTGTTGTATATTTGAATCATATTTCAAGTACAATAAATTTGTGATTTCTTTGAGTTGCGTCTAAAGTGTCATTAAGTCGTCTAATAGGTCGTCCAACCACCATCATAGTGTGGCTACTAGCAGCTCCAACAACAACAACTACGAAAAACTGCCGTTGATCTAAATTCAGAGCTAAGTACGTTCGTACACACGTACCTTCTCACCATAATCTCTATGTGCAATAATATACAACGTAAGTGGTTAATAAGGAAGTGAAGAAACATAGTTGATCATACATCTCGATCTTTTTTTTCGTTGCTTTCTTTCATTTTTTTTTTACTTTTTTTTGTCTATCCGATCCGTCAAGTCATGGCACGGTTTGTGATTGTCTTGCACTTGTATTCTGTGCTCCGAACTGACTGAACTTTACAGTCTTTTTTTTTGATTCAATTGAAAACTGAGTTCTGTTTTTTTTTTTGAAGAAGAAGCAGAAAGATTTTGACGTTTCTGACCTACTTGTTGTCTGTGTAAGTTTCAAAAACCGCGAGTTTTCGAAGACATTTTGACGTTTCTAACCTAGTTGCGGTAAATTGAATTATTTTTACTCTTGATTTGTCCATACTCCATAGTTGGACTCTTGCTGTGGGAATCTTTTTTTTTTTCAAATCATGAAAGACCGCAGTTGTTGAGAGATTACCTGTCCCACCAAGATCATCATCGAATCCACCTGGCGCATTTGCGGTGCGGCTTAGAGATCTTACCTTTTATTGAAGGTTTGTTGTTGTTTTTCTTTTTAGTTTTTTAGTTTGGTTTGGTCTTAGGTAGGTACCTGTTTCTAGAAGCAGCAGCTGCTGCTGCTGATCTGCTATACAAGCTGATGCTGGCTGGTTTGGAAAGAGAGAACACAATAACTGCGCGATCGCTTCCAATACCCAACCTATAACTATATTTCTAGTTGTTGTTGTACGTATTGGCTATCGCGCAATGTTTGCATAATAAATTAGCAAAACGGCTAGTTTGCTATTTTTTTTTCGTTGTTGTTATTTTCTATTTAATTTTTTTTTAGCAATGGAATTATTTGTTTATAGAGCCTGTGTTGTGCTTTGTGCTTTTGAGCTCGATTACGTGCTTTTTGTTTGATTCCCCGACGAATTCTTGATTATTAATTAAGCATTTTTAATGATTATGCATTTTTTTATTCATTCCGACTTTGATGCATTTTTGATTTATCTCAAAGATGCAGCAAGAATAATCTTTGTTTTGCTGCAATAATTGATGCATGAAATACAAAAAAAAAACTTATGTAGGTAAGGTACTATACCGACATCATTCGGTGATGATGTTCTTTTAACATTGAACAGGTTTCGTGAGTGATCGTCAGTTATTTGATCGTGTACCTACCTATAGAACATAGAACATATAGATAGATACCTATATTTATTTGAATTTAATTTGCAAAAATTAGTTGTTTGTATCTTTTGTTGTTCCGGTAAGTGATTTTTTTGTTTTGGTTTGATTTTTTTTTTTTTTTGTGGAAAAACCTAAGAATTACATCACAAATAAAGTTAAACTTAATTAAAATTCTCTAAATTCAAATTACCTACTACTGGGTAAGAGGTTGTGTTTCTGTACGATCGACGATGAAAAATGAACCGGCTAAGTGGGTAACCTTTTGAAGGAAATTGGGACACCCATCGCATCGGCATGAAAACTGGGATTGGTTTTGTTAAAGATGATTAAAATCTCCAAGTTAATGCCACAAAGCCAAACAGAAACCTTTCTATTTTATTTGTTTTCGTTTTGAAAGTCTTTTAAGCAATTTTTTACTTGATCTATAAGACAATGATTTTTTTCGTGAAAACAAAAATATTAATCAAGAAAACAGAAGCCCGAAATAGTGGTTATCTTCATACCGTAAGTCTATGCGTTTATACGGTTCTTCCTGTTAAGCTAATAGCCAAAACGGCTTGACCGATTTTATTCAAACTTCATATTTAGCAGTTTATGTAACTAACTAAACTAACTAACTATTTAGCAGTTTGAGAAACAAGCGATGTCGAGGTTTTTTAAATTTCGTCGGATCTGGTACTTCCCTGATTTTGTATTAGATTTGCTCAAAAATGTCTTTGATTGAACTACAATGGTCACAATGAAAAAAAAAATTGACAGTTTTTCCAAAATGATAAACGTTGTCAACTACTTACTTCATCGAACTCATTCAAATTTGATTTAACACGTTTATTCATAGGTTTCTGTAAAATGGCATTTTTTCGGTTATATTGCTTTTTAAACGGTGATTATGATAATAACGAGTAGCTTAGACTTAGCTAATACCTATTAAATAATAAATTTGAGTATCGACGATTGACAGATCTTTTTTGTTTTGTTTTTATAATTAACTTTAACTTGATCAATAGGGCCAGAAAGTATTTTTTAGGTTTAAAAAGTGAAAAGATTAATTTTTTTGAGCCAAATGCCAAAATTCACATTGTTACCACTTCCCATGAAATTTTATGAAGTGACATTGAAGTTACAGTAGACGAAATAAAAACCAAGCCTGTTTAGTATATCGAAAGTGTTCACTATTTCGAGCGGGAGTTTTTAAATGTTTACCAACACTAAATTTGATTATAAATAAAATTATTTTTTTTTATTAATTCAACCTAAAGAATTTTTACTTTAAAGCCAGCCATCACTTGTGAAGAAGCCATACCTGCTTCCGTTTTTTTCCGAAATAAGAATTGCCTTCTGCTTTAAAACCAGCCCATTATCTGTCAGTTTTTTTGTTCGTAGTTTTAAAAACCATTTGTACAGCAGTTTCCACATTTATGTCTTGTCATAAACTCAAGACATAACACACTTCGACGTTAACTTGCACGATTGCAATGGTATCAAAAGCAAAGCCATATCAAAGACTTGTTTGTTTGTTCGTGCCAAAGTGTAAGAAACACACAAAGAAATGGTAAATTGTTCAGAAAAATAGTTGACATTCACAAGGCACATTGCAACAGAAAATTTTACGTTGATTATCGCCCAAAAAACTGAGATTCTGATAGTCCACTATTAAGAATAGTCTGTGTTAAATTTTGTATTGGATAGTTCACTATACAGAGGCTCACTATATCGAGCGTCTACTGTACCTATTTAGATTTTATCGGTAGACGCATAGAACCTCTTTAAACCGAGTTTTTTGATTTTTCTCATAAAAACGACCTTTACACATAATGCCAACATCTTTGAATTATGAATTTCAGTGATAATTGCTATAGAATAATATTTATACGTAGAGGTTATCCAATAAAAGATATTCTAACACAAAAATAACGGACAAATATAATAACGGGTTCTTCTAAAATTGGAAATTTCTAGTTCAAAATGAAGAATTTACTCAAAAACTTAAGGGCTAACCATAATTGAAGAATGTTACGTACGTTGACTTACGAAACAGTAGAAATACATGCGATTTGTATACTCAACCCGAAATGACTTTTTGTTCAGTTTCGGCAAGTTTCGTTCACTTGCGTTTTCGTACGTAATGTACGCTTTGAGTCGTACATTACGTACGAAAATCTGACATTCCTTTTTTTTCTAAAGGTATTCTTCTTCTTTCTTTCTTCTTATTTTTTAAGGCTATTATGGGCAACTGATGTACTTTACAAATCGGAAGGAAACTTTTCGTTCGGTTTTGACACTTGCTTACTTTTTCTTTCGCGTATTATGTTTGGGCGTTGGGCCTTTAAAGGTTTTTGAGTAAAACACAAGTTACCACCCTTTTTCAAGGTGCTGTTATTTTTTAAAAATGGCGGCAAACGTCAAATATTTATTTGAGGATTGTGAAGTAATCAGATACGAAATACTCATCAACAAAACAATCAACAAAACATGAATCGTTATATTTACTTCTAAGGAACGATTTGACATTTGTCGCCATTTGCAAAATTATAGCATCTTGCGATAGGATGACAACTTTTGCGCCACCTTGTGTTTTGTGTAAGCTTCTCTGTTTATTTCTAACAACTTAGAATGGTAATTATTGTTTGAAATAAATGTTTTCCTACTAACCCTCAGAGCAAGTACGTGCGACCCAGTCCTGCATTTTATTTCTAATTAAATGTGGGAAATATTTCGTTTTAAAATACATTATTTTATTCATAATATAATTCACCCGGCAGACATAAATCTTTGTCTTATGGTGCATGAAGTGGCTAACAATGTTAATTTTTTTTGGGCAAAACAAAGTTTCTCTCTCTTGTGTGTACGGTTTTGGGGTTTACATTTTAAAGTTATTAATATTTAATTTGGGAAATTAGTGTCTTTGTTGAGGCTTTCTGCTTGTTAAACAAAATCCCACGACCACCGCACCGTTATGAAATAAACTATACATATTTTTTTATTAATGAAATTTACAAATGGAGTTGTTGCTTTCTGTTTTGTAATTATGTATGAATATTGTTAATTCCATGAAGGTTTGATCTTACCATTTTTTGCACATATATGTAAGTGTTTGACAAGGGCTTATTACGTACAAAGCAGCTTTTGTAACCGAAAGCTTTTTGAGTCGAGAACGTGCAATCGGTTAGCAAGAACAATGCACAATAAACATTTTGAAATTTTCTTTTTTCAACTCTTTCGTTATGATTTCCCACTGAACACCTGCGATTCATTGTCTCGACAGTAGTTACAGGGCCGGATTAGTATTTTTCAGAATTTTAGTTAGCCCTATACTGTTGGCCCTATAATTCGAGCGAGTTGTAGCTGGAAAGCAATGTTTGCGTCTTAAAAATTGCCCATGAAAAAGCTCACAGAAATAAGAGTATCGTCAAAAATGGCGGCATATGACTGTGGTGCCTTAAACTTCGTTTTTAATAGCTTATATAAAATACAATACATAGATGGCATGCAGCATTCGCGACAAAAATACTGCCTCTTGATAAAAGCCATTGTATTTATAATCTATATAGTACTCCCAATAAGAGGAACGTTTGGTGCGCCATCTATGGACGAAGTTCACAAACACTTGATTGGTGAGTTAGGAATGGTTTTTATCGAGATTGACATGGGAAGCAAAAACAACAATAGAAGACATTTCGTGCAAAAGATAAGATAACTAGCGCCGCCATTGACGAAGTTCTGAACTAAAAGAAGATGTTAAATGAAATTATACTATAAAAATGTATATACAATGTAAAAGCTTTGTTTGAACCCCAAATTCGCTTTGGGGTCACCCTTTTTTTTTTTTTTTTTTTTAACCACAACTCGCCATAACGAGGAAATTCTGTGTTTCTTGAAACCTGGGGTCGCCCTGAAGTCGATCTAGGTATTTTGCTGGGGCCAGTTGAAGTAACGAATCAGCTGTCGAAGTGACGTTTGTTTTCAAGCATTTTTTGTGGGCTGTGTGAAGTTTCTTTTAATTTTTTCGAAGGAAATTAATGTTTTCTGAGACCCAAAAACCCCACGTTTTTTTTTTGACAACTCCTGGGTCTGTCAAGAAAATCTGTGTCGACCTTGAGTTAAGTTCTTAAAATCGAAAAAGAATCATGTATCTATTTTTGTATATTTCTTATAACAGTAAAAGTTCAAGGCAACAACCATTGTGTACCCAATTGTTTTACTAATCAAAAATTATATACAAAATGAAAATAAACAAGACAGGTGGTGACACACATCCTCTCTAATGAGTTCTATGAACCATAAAATTTAAATCCAATAAATTTGCAGCTCTTGTTTTATATATAAACAAGCGACAAGATCAGTACCTATAACTGCGTAATATATTTTATTGATGAAACTGAATAAAACATCATAAACAAAGAAACTCTACAAATTCAACAAAAGATTTTGTATGTACGGTACGAATAATCAAAGGGGAGCGTAATCCGGCGCTTAAAAAAAATTCCAGTCTGATTAAAGTTCGGTTTATTTGACATGTAAATGAATTTTAAATATTTTTTTATTTAAATTAAATCAAATTCCATCAGCTTATCAGAACTTCAATACAAAGAGAACTACAACGACATTTTTTTGTTGTGTGTTCAGATAAGGAAACTTTATTATATGAATAATTTTTAAATCAGAAAATACATAGCTGACCTCGAGTTAACTTTTTATTATAATTTGTCAAGGTTTGTAAATAATGAAATTGAGCATAAATGATAACCCTTTGATGGGCAGACATGGACTGCAATTTTTGTAGTTCAGCAAAAAATCAAAGTGCACGCTCGGCTGACCCCGCAAGAACTACTCACTCAGTGGATTTGCATTATTATAAATTGTGGTAAATTTTTTTTTCTCTCGGCATCCGATCAGCAAAACAAAAAGGAAAATGCATATTTTCCAACACAAAAAAGATAATTTTACAATATTAATGAATATTGTTTGGAGAGTGCCCTTAATTCTCATTTTGAATAGTTGAAATGCAAACCTTTTATCGCAATATTTAAAAAGTCACCTGGAGGAAAAGAAACGTCAAAAGTATCCATACAAATCCCTTAAAACCATTGGCGTAAAATGGATTCTAAGAAGAAAACTTTTTTTTTTTTAAGAAATCGTAATGCGAGTATCGATCTTAACTTCTTATTTTAATTCAAATTGTATAGAAGATTTGAGTTTGGTACTGAATGATTTCATTTAATGTGCCAAGTGTCAAAATTTCGTCGAAATAAGGTTGACGTTGAGGACAGTGTGGACTTTATCTTTTTATTTTCGGGGCCGTTCAGTTTGATCACAACTCTCCCACTTATTTGCTTTCGCGCTAGTGGTCCGCCTGAGGGCTTCGCCGGGTTGACCTCAGAACGAGTCGTCAAGTCTCCTGGTTTTGGATTTTTAGTTTCGCACAGAAGAAAGAGCTTACGATTGACTATAGCATTTCCATTTCCTGCTGAATTAGCCCAAGATATTTTTTTTTGGCAGAGATATGAGTTCTGTCAAATATCAGTTTATTGTGGAAGAGAATGAGACTCGGATAAAATAAAAAATAGTATTGTATTTGTTTGAGATGTTTGTACTGCCTGTCAAATTTGCCTAAAGAGTTAACAAACACACCAATGAAAACCTCTGGTATATTTTATGAAAACTAAGAGTAAAGCCAAACGGTTTGTTGTTTGTAAACTTTTAACTATTTTGATTTCAAGAGGTTGCATTGGCGCCACAGACATACAAAACAGGACCAGCTACCGGTACCCTTTCGACACCCTCAAAATATTTATTACGTGCGCATGAATACGTGTACGAATTCAACACGACTTTATTTGAAATGTTCGGAAGATCGTTAATACACTAATAATAAAATGCACATCATCAGCTGATTTTAAGCTTGTAGGCAATAAGAGAGAACCAAATTTCGGTCGCGAGTCTGTTTTGTTTTGTATGTATATGATTAGAGCATAACTAGTGCAGCAGACTCAAGACTTATGTACATTGATCAAAAGTCTTATCACTTTCAGGTGCGATGCTTCAAACGCTTGATTAAATATAAACTGGCGCCAGGGTGAAGACACCTAAAACACGCTTAAAAGTTATCGTTGCACAAGAAATCAATATTGAGATAAAAATCAAATTATAACATCACAATAAGAAAGCTTATACAGATTTGTCTATCTATCTGCATTACCTATGTAGCTTCAACGACTTGGCTGATTTATATTTAAATTAGGTATGCACCTTCCAGAGTCTATAGGAGAAAACCCAATTAATATTTGTGAGTTTCCGTCTGTTAACAATGGCAATGGTTAGGTTATTTGTAGGTTTGCTATTGAAAATATTTTTAATACAATATATTTCTTTCCATTTTGTTCAAAACCGACTTAAAGATGATATATGAATAATGTAACTTAAAAGGTTCTAATAAAAACAATAAATTATTGTTCTGTGCTATGATTGCTAGTTCTTGCATCCATCGTGCATTTTATTTAAATGGCTTTGAACAGCAAGGTTTTTATGTTAATACAGCATTTCAAATATTCCTTCCATATACATCAATATTAATTTTGACCTTGATTATTTGCACACTCAATTATGTTTGCAAATAACACTTAGTTTTCTTCGTAGAATAATAATACAGCTTAGATAAAATTAGTATTAAAAGATTCATCCCATCAATCAAAGAGGTAGGGTAGAGTCTATAATCGTGCAAACACTTCATGAGTGTTTTTTTTTAAGGTTTTTCTAATATAAATAACTACAGCACTTACCGACACAGAGTATCTGTATCTTATAACGATGCTTTTAGACATATTAGTATGACATATTTTTATCTTTATAAACATTTAAAAAAATTATTCAAAACAACAATGAACATTTTTTTTTTATTATTTTGTATTCTGTCATCGCGCAAAGGCGCAAATGACGCGTAACTGAAATAATGAAAACGCAGCGTCTTTTATCAGCTTTGTTTATTTAAAATGAGATAATACAGGGTTTTTCTGTCGTTGTTCTTGAGATACTCGTACTAAATGAATCTATCTTTTTTTTTGTTCTCAAAGAACGATGAGAAATTCCCGGAACAATGTTTTTATTAAAATTTAATTGTTCTTAAGAAATGTTATCAGCTCTTTAACATTAACCGCAACGAATTCGAATAAATAGCCGTCCATTGACCACAAATTACTGTTATAAAAGTCAGATTTTAAATTCGTTCAATCCCACTGAAAGCTAGAAGATTTATTGCTTCCAAAATTACTCATATTTTGAGATTAAAACGTTGACTAGAAATATGTTTAAAACGCCTACAAAAATATATCGTTGCTTGTTTTGATTTTCAGACTCACAGACTGTTTCCAAAAGGACAATATTACCACCCAGAGCACACAAAGAATATAATCGTACTATACTTAACCAGGAAAAGTATTAAGTAGAAATTACTCGCACCAATATGTCGACTTTGATGTTTTGGAATAAACAGAACAACAATAGTAACAGCAATGGCAACAATGCCCAGAACGGCGATGGCAAGAATGGCAAACGAACGTGGCTTCATGGTCCTGATGCTTTAATGAATGGCCATGTTGTTTATCTAGTCAAAGTAAGTTTTAATGAATGAAACTAAAGTTGAGATTTTTATTAAAACCATAACTACTCTAATTTCAATTTCACATAGTTCTTTGGAAATACACCTGTTGATCAACCAAAGGGTATTGAAGTTGTGAAAGATGCCATTCGAAAATTGCAATTCGCCCACGAAATGAAAAAGGCGGAAAGCGGAAGTCAGGAGAAATTCAAGAAAGTGGAAATCACAATCAGCGTTGATGGTGTAGCTATTCAAGAACCACGAACGCAAAAGATTCTACATCAGTTTCCCTTATACAATATCTCGTATTGTGCGGATGAGAAGGGTGTGAAAAAGTTTTTCAGTTTTATCGCTAAAAACGCCTCCAATTCAACGCAGCCGAAACCGCCTTCGGCAAATGGATTTCATAAGGGCGATGAGAGTGCAGTGGAGGACAAACATGAATGTTTTGTGTTTATTTCGAGTAAATTGGCATCCGATATCACATTGACAATTGGACAGGCTTTCGACTTGGCTTACAAGTAAGTATAGATGCTGTTTACAAATGGTTTTTTTTCTGTTATCAGGAGTCTAAAAGTAGGTGTAATTTTACGATAAAAAATAATCTTTATTACAATATGGCAACCCATTTCTGTGTAGGGCGTACTAGCATGTGTTTTCTATTCCTAGACGTGAATTATCTTTCAACATTTCTAAATTCTAACTGTAATAGGTTCGTTTGATATCTACACAAGAGCGTACCAGTGTACCCGTGTATCCTTAACATGCACTAAAACGTTCTTTTTCATCTTTTCCTCTTAATAGTTTCCGGAGTTGCTAATCTAGTTGACTTCGTTAACAACTCCAATTTGGATAATATTATGATAATTGGAGACTTAAATGCTAGGATCGGGAACTATCAAAATCCTTCTGTACTCAACACATTCTCGCTAAGCACTCTCAATCCAACCAGAAACTCCAAAGATGACACCTTTAACCGAAATGGAAGGTTGCTTACCGAATTCCTTGAAAACTTCGGACTATACGTGTTGAATGGGACTTCGAAAGGAGACGCTTTGGGAGAGTTCACATTCATAAGTGGTCAAGGACAATCTATTATTGATATTGCAGCGTTATCTCTTGAATGGCTTAAGCTATCGTTAGATTTTGAAGTAGGCGTGGCAAATTTCTCATCGCATCTTCCGATTGAAGTAAGGGTACAGTTTGTCGATGAAAATGTGATGAGACTTTCAACTAACTTTTTAAAATTGAGATGGAAAGAGAACTGTGCCGTCTTATACAAATCATTACTAAGCCGTAACATCAGCTCTATTCCCTCGCTTCAATCCAACAATCTAGACAGTCATGATGAACATATTGCAAGAGTTATAAAGGTCTCAGCACCATTTGCCCACAGTAACAACAGCCGAAATCACGCTTGTACACCAAAAAACAAATGGTTTGATAACGACTGTGTGAAACTCCGTAAACTTTCATTTGTCTATCTGAAGTTATTCAGATCTACAAATGCTTTAATTTTTAAAAATATTTACCTTCATATTAACAAGGATTTCAAAAGACTTTGTGCCAAAAAAAAAATTGAATACATCAACAATATTGCAAAAGAACTGGCAAACTGTAAGAACTCAAAAACTTTCTGGAACAGTGTTAGTGAGCTGGGTGGGCGTGGTAGAAGCCTGGTGTCTACTCTTGAAGTTGAGACACTAGCAGCTCATTTTAAAACTCTTTTGTCGGCTGATGAGAATCACCAGGTTTTCTATTACGCGCAACCCAATATCACTATCTGCGAGCTGGATAACCCATTTACTCTACCGGAGCTCGAAACAACTCTGAGTAAAATGAAAAATAACAAGGCTCCCGGCATAGATGGCATTCCGATGGAGTTCTACAAGAATAGTACCGAACCGTTTAAATATCATCTATTGGCATATTTCAACAAACTTTATGAAGACTCATTAGTTCCAAGCAACTTTAACAAAGCGGTCATATTCGCAATATTTAAAAAAGGAGATTCTAATCTGCCGGAGAACTACAGAGGAATTTCGATTCTCAACTCGCTAAGAAAGATCCTAACTTCACTCCTTTATGATAGGTTGACGGAATGGATTAAGAACAACAACAGACTCAGCATGTTTCAAGCAGGGTTTCGATCCGGATTCTCAACGCATGACCATATATTCGCTCTAACGAGTATTGCCAGGAGATCAATCGAGCAGAAAAAGAAATTATATGCTTGTTTTGTGGATTTCAAAGCAGCCTTTGACAATATAAATAGAAATGCCTTGATGTACAAATTGTCATCGTTAGGAATTTCTCGAAAATTCTTAATGTTTTATCTAAAATTTCTTGCCTCATCTACTGCATCAGTGTGGGACGGAGCTAAATTCTCTGAATGGTTTGAAACCACAACAGGCGTCCCCCAAGGATGCATATTAAGCCCGATATTATTCGCCCTGTTTATTGATGATGTGTGTGATGTACTTCCAGGAGGAATACTCTTTGCCGGTATACAAGTCAAGGTTTTGCTCTACGCCGATGATTTGGTTTTATTGACAGACAGTCCATCTACCCTTCAGCTGCAAATCAACAAACTTAATATCTTTTGTAAATCCTGGAGTTTATGTGTCAATACTAATAAGACAAAAATAATGATATTTGAACCACGTCAGAGAGCAAGGCTCCCAGAGGAAAACTGGTCCCTTAACAACACGCCTATCGAAGTCGTTCATCATTTCAAATATCTTGGAGTTTTGCTGTCGTACAATTTGAATTTTTCAAAACACGTGAAAGAGAAAAGCAACGAAGCCAAACTAGCTTTAAACGTAATGTGGCCTAAGTTCTACTCAAACCAAAAAATTGATCATGCATCCAAATATCGTGTTTTTCAAGCAACAGTGAACTGCTGCATGTGCTACGGTACCCAAATTTTTGGTTATTTACAACTAGAGGATTTTGAAGCGGTGCAGAGATATTTTTTTAAACGCTTGTTCAGATTGCCTTCTTCAACGCCCAATTATGCTATATATGTGGAGTCTGGTCTAACGCCTCTTTTCATTACAAACCTCAAAACCAATTCAGACTACATATTGCAAGTTATGAGGAGGGATGAAAGAAGCCTTCACAAATCCATTATGGCAAGGCTCTTGCAAACAAATGCCTCCCCGTTTAAGGAATGGAACCAGCTAGCTTCTGCAAATGGCAGTAATCTATCCTTTATGGAGTCCAATTTGAATAATTGGCGCAATATGTTCAATGATGTTATAGCCAGAATTGATGAAAATATTTTCAGACAACATATATCAAGAGCCTCAACAACAGCATCAAGAAATGTATACAGGTATCTCAACCACCAAATAACATCGCAGGCTAACTATTTCAGCAACAAATTTTCATCTGAAGCCATAAGTTACATATTTAGAGCCCGAGTCGAAGTCCTGAATCTTAACTCTATGCCGCATCGAACTGATCTAACACAAATATGTAGCCTATGTAATAGAGGAGAACCAGAAGACATCACCCACTTCTTCGCAACGTGTCCTTTACTTCAAGAGATTCGACGACTACACTTTGAATTGAGCTATCTTCCCCCAACTCGGCTTTATGAAATCCTTAATGGAGCTCTAGGATGGTCAACCGTTTACAGATACTGCAAACATGCTCTCAATTATCGCAATAGTTTTCTATAGCTCTACAACCAGTTATTGCAATTTGAAGTTCCAAACAATGTGTCTAATTGCTTAATAATTTTTTTATGTTTCAAATCATTTTAAAATTGATGAATTACTTTTTGTGTTTCAAATCATTTCAAAATTGATATATCTTTTTGCTATATATATATATAAATTAAACTGTTTATAATTAATTAACTTATGTTATGTTTATTATTTGAATTTAACTTCTTTATATATAAAATGTATTTTGTAATGAAATGTCATTCAGGCAGACGGCAGAATAGCCATGTCCTTATTCTTAAAGGAAAAATATTGTAAATTATTTATATGTTTTAAATAAAGAAATTATCTATCTATCTATCTATCTAGTTTCCGGAAGCTTTCATTTTCATTTACCGTGGCAGTATAATAAAGTCAAATGCAAGTAAGACAAAAATCGGTGACAGTACATCACCCTGCGTGGCGCTTTTGATGCATACAAATGCTTTCCCTAGTGCTTAGCGAAACACTGCCTTTTAATACGACTTTTTTTTATAATGGGAATAATTTTATTCGAAAGTATGAACCAAGCGATCTCCAGATCGCCAAAAATAAATGATCGATCGAGCACTACGAAATCCGGCTTTGTGCCTCTTGGGCGTAAGCTCGATCTTGATTCTATCTCGTCTCACACACCACTGTCACTGCACTAACCTTGTGAGCTACTCTTCTTTCATTCCATTAAGCATTATCAGAAAGTTAGAAAATTAAGCTCTTTTTATTTGATGCACTAGTCACTAGTGTGTTCGATGCCGAAATTCGCAGCTTGTGTGTTGACATTTCCCGGAAATGCGATGACAGTTCTCAGTGCACATTGGCCGGGGACATGGGACAAACCTATTGTTCATAAAATATTTTCAATCGATCGATTGTTTTTTGTTTGATTTTCTGAGGCAAAGTTATCTTTTAAAATAAATCACCAGATTATTTTGTATGGATCTTTTAGATTCGAAATGGAAATAATAAAAACATTTTACATTTTTTCAAGGAAATATGTTAACAACACGGGAAGTGTTGTCCCTAAAGATCAGCCGCAAATTAGAGAATTAGAAAAAACTGTCAGTATCTACAAGCAACGCCTAACAGAGTTGTCCAATATTGTTTCCAAAGCCGAACTGGAGCGAATGATGAGTAGGTTAGGGATCAAGGATATTCTTGAAGTTCCAAGTGAATGTAGCAATCCAGTAACTAATGTCAATAATACCAACGAGAGTGGTGAGAAAACTAAGAACAAATATATGTTTCCCCAACTCAGCTGAGTTTTTTTTTTAATATTTAGAAAACGTTAACCTTATTGAGACCTCCAACAAACCGTCATTACCAGTGGTGCCACCGCGTAATCTGCATAGTCAAATCAGCGATGTCTTCAAATCCGACAATAAAATGGGTGAATTGCTTCTCAACTCAGATTCAGATAGTGACTTCGATCCCCGTGCCGAAGAGCATGATAGCAGCAGCGGCAGCGGAAGTAAGATAAACAACGACTTATTTGGATTTGAGCCACCAAAGAGCTTAGGACAGCAATTGTTTACGAATAACAACGATAAACTTAACAATAATAATACTAACTTTTTGGGGACAGAATTCAATGGAAGTATCCTCAACACAAGTCCACCACCACTGTGTAAGTTTTGAAAATAGTATAGTGTGAATGGAACCAAATTTCAATGTTTGCTTTTTTGTTTTTAGTGGCTCCACCACCAAAAGCAGGTCCAAGAAGGAACCCCGTTACCCCAAATGGCCATCAGGATTTGTTTGGATCAACGCCATTTAGTGTTAATGCACCCGATGTTTTTGATGTAAGTTTTCAAAAATAAAATAAAGATTATTAATAATTTAAATTTTCTTTTTTGTTTCAACAGAGTTCTTTTAAATCGAAAACTCTTGATGATTTTTCTTTGGAAAGCTTGGATCCATTGAGAAATTAAAAAAGCGCCAGAAAATATGAATGTTTTTTGATAAAATATTTGCTAAATGATATTTGTAATGTTATTATTATTTTGTTGAAATTGATGTAAGTAAAGTGATAAAGCTATAAATTATGCGTAAATATATTAGTAATGATATTTCTTAATGAAGTAAATAAAATTAATATAAAAATTATATATATAAACAAAACATATTCTAGAATTATATTACCGAAATAGATAAATCAATACTTGTAAAATATTTGTTTTTGTGTTTTTTTATATAAAAAAAACGACAAGACTACACAACGGGGAACTGCACTTCAGGATACCGCACTACAATTAAACTGCACGTATTGTTTGTGTGAAATTGCACTTAAAGCCAAAGTTAGTAAACTCTACCCGACTACAAAGCGTCGTTCCGCTGAAGGGCAGTTCCAACTTGGGTAGGAAATTCCAATTTCATGTAGTGCGACCAAAAAAGAATCTGTACTTGATGGTACGTCTGAAGTTTGGCTTCAGAGGTAAAGCAATGAGCAGATCAAGGGTAAAACTATTCAGGTTTCAAATTGCTGCCTGAACAGAAGGGGAACAAATTTTTGTTTGCATCTTCTAAGGAAACCTAGACATTTTCCTGCGTTTTTTGCAATATCTTAATATGTGATCTTTTCAAAGGAGGTATTAATAGTATTGCACATATAGCAACTATATCGATTATTTCCCAGTCTCCTCGATGAAAGTACCATTCGTGGGTAAAGGAAGGGTGGTGATATTTCGCTTCAACAACGTTAAAAAGCTTTTGGTCTTGAATGAGGTTATCATTACCTCCCGTTGTTGGTCAATACTCAAAGGAGTAGGAGAATTTGGAAAAAAGTATGAAAATCTGAGCGTGCTATCGCTAGCAAAACAATTTATTTTAACAAACAGTTTAGTTTTGGAGCCCTATACTTAGATTCGCAAACTCATGCGAGATCAACTATGGAAAATTGGGAGTCAACCAACATCCTGACTTGCATGCATTTCCCAAAGTGGCGCGCAAGTGTGAGTTTCCACATGCAATCTGATTTTCAATTTCTCGAGAGTATGTCCTGACGCCAGTTGTAGTTATGCGTTTTCACGTCTGTTCACAAATTTGGCTCAAATCGAAATAACATATAAATATTTGTTATAATGAGATGAAGTGTTATTTGTATGGCTCTTTCCTTTACTTTTGTTTCAACAAGAATTTCAATGTAAAATTTCATGAAAAAAATTATTAACCCTACCGCTACACACACAAGCTACTTTCCAGTTGTTCTTGTATTTGGATACGAGAAACTCTTTTTAAGTAACAACATTTCTCAATGTTCAGTTTGCCAATTATTAAAAAAAAAATATTCCATACTAACTTACTGAACACACCCGAGAATCGATTCCGCAAAAAGTTCATTTCACCTGATTCATCCGAAACAAAATTCATTATCATTTGACAGTTTGCAAACGTGTCACTTCTGTCACAGGTTCTTGTTAGTATATTTTATTTTTTTCATAACAAATCAGCATATTTTTTTTTATTTCTGTGATTTTTTAAATACTAAAATTATTTATTATGGTTGATGCAAATACCAAAAAGACGCTGAGTGGTATTCCGTTACTGACAGTAAGAGCTGGACCCAGAGACAAAGATTTATGGGTACAGCGCCTCAAAGAAGAATACCAGTCCCTAATCAAGGTAATCAAGTTTTGAAGATATCCGGAATTTAATTAATTAATCCTCAACTGTTCCACAGTATGTTCAAAATAATAAAGATTCAGGATCTGATTGGTTCCGTCTGGAGTCGAACAAAGAAGGCACAAAGTGGTTTGGCAAATGCTGGTACATGCACAACCTTTTAAAATATGAATTCGACGTGGAATTCGATGTAAGTTTCCTCTTGACTTTTAAAAAGCAAATTATTAAAAGGTTCTATGTTTAAGATGCCTATAACGTATCCTGCAACCTCGCCTGAGATTGCTCTGCCTGAACTAGATGGCAAAACAGCGAAAATGTATCGTGGGGGAAAGATATGTCTAACTGACCATTTCAAACCACTGTGGGCGAGAAATGCACCCAAGTTCGGAATAGCACATGCCATGGCCTTAGGAGTAAGTTGAGCATACTTTAACAAGATACATTTCTCTTATTGGAATGGTTTTCTTTTTATAGCTAGCACCATGGCTGGCCGTGGAGGTGCCGGATCTTATAGAAAAGGGAATCATAGAATACAAGGAAAAACCAAAAGCTTAGTGTTCTATATGTTTTGTGTTGTTTGCTTGTGTTTCGGGTTCTTTTGTAATAAAATAGTTGAATAAAGTGTAGCTGATAGCTTTTTAAAAGTAATTTTAAAACTTGTACTTTCTTCAACGTCTCTGTGACTGAAACGGTTATTTTCAAAAGTCAAACCAGCAAACTCTGCAACCAAGCAGAAGAATGAATATGCGAGTTGGACTTCAAATACACTACATTGAACCGTACATTAAATTTAAACCAATGACTCTAAAATCTAACCGAAAAAGAAAATGCTGGATAAAAAACCTGGTCATAAACAAAGATTATGTCTCGTATCTCGTTGCTTACGGACGGTTCTAAGAAGGGCGAAAAGGTAGGTAGGTAGTCAATGAATTTTTCAGATAACCCAACCATAATCAGCTCAATAAAGCTTCTAGGTTTATACAGCGTCTTCAAAGCTGAAGTTTTAAAATAATCTGTAAAGACGCAATGCAAAATATCAGCTGTGAACTGGGCAATGCAAAAATGTATATTTTTATATACATCTAAGCGGCCATCAAAGCCATTTTCACGGTACATGGTCATAAAGTCAATACATGTGGGTTGCTACCTCATAAACTTAAGACAACTTAATGAAATTAACTTAATGGCATTTTGATAAAGAAACTTTTCAAAATGAGCAGGTCTCAACTGATCATATTTTTTTGGAGTCCTGACGGGCTACAATTCAATTGGAACCCACGTGAGAAGAATAGTCATCAGCACATCTAACTTCTACGGTATATTCCTTATCTTATTTCTGGGAAGCACAATGGATCCATTGAGATTCTAATGAACTGATGCGGTTTCCAAATCCCCACCCTCTCTAGCTTAACATGAACAGTCTCTCAAATGGAACCCGCAATATGCATGGAATTTTGGAGGGCAAAAGGCAACATATAGAAGATCAAGAGCCCTAAAGTAAATAGAACCTTGAAGTTGAAGTATCTAGCTGTAGACCGTAAATTATGAAGAAGACTTGGTAGCGCCCTATTGCCTGATCTAGGGTTTTTGGATATGATGTTGAAGCGACTGTGGGCTCGTTTTAGGCATCGTGAACTGTAATTTCATTCATGCAGAAAAGTAGACACACTACTTTAAACTGTGGTAGGTGCGCCAAAGTCGAATAGTCATCTCCACGTGGTGCCCGCTGTATGAGTGCAAAGTGAACTATAGGTTGTAAATAGATACCTGAGCTGTCTTCCCAGATGCTAGTAGCAAGGGAAAGTATATGCTCAAAGTATACATACAAGCGATGCTCCAAACAAGACATTAAAATTCTGTTGGGAGACCATAACATCAACTTTGAGAGCGAGGACATCTTTCAGAGGAGCCAAACATCAGAAATATTCTGAATCAATTTTTATTCTGGATACAACATCCCTTTGTTTTACTTCGAGGGAGTTATTAATCTGAAAGGATTAGCCACCAATAGTCTAGTCAAACTTCTATTACGGTTATGGAGGGAAGCTTTTAGACGAACAACAACTACTCCCAGTGAATTATATCAGAAGTGAATGATACAACCTATGCTTACCACTCAAGCTTGAGAGGAATCCAACAATTATTGATATGAACCCAGGAGACCAATGTCAACAAGCCATACAAATCGCAGAGCCAGAAGTGCTTACAACAACCTCCAACTGCGAACGTGCTCGGGCAAACAAAGCTAAAACATGTCGGGGCTCAGGAAGAGAACTAGAGCGCCCACAGTTCTCCACGTTGAGCAAAAGAAGGAGGAGAAGGGCTTGCTTAGGAAATTTAAAAAGGTCACCAACAACGTCAGGCCAAGGAGATGCTTCAGCAAAAAAGAGATGCGAATCTTCAATAGAAACGTGAAACATTCAACATCTAGATTCAGATTGCGATTTAAACACTGCAGTAGATAAGTAAGCGATGTTTATCAATAGGAGAAAATGTTTAACCAGATGCTTAATGGTGATGACAGCCCAGACCGGCAACTCCTCGAACAAAATGCGTGGTGGGGTTGCACGTATTTAATGGCGGTTTATAAGGCGATCTTCCTGTAACGCCGCCCGTCGGATAAAGTTCAGAACCTGAGCTCTTTGTGTGGGGAAACTCATCGAGGTACTTAGGAGAAGATATGTCGCAGCGCATAGATCTCCGTGGTATCCGACATCAACAATTGTATAAAGGTCTGAGTGGTAAGGACGTGATAATGGTATGGAGACATTATTCATTATACAGTGGCAAGTGACGTTCGGAAGAGAGCACAAGCTTTTACCATTATAGTTTGAATATGAATCTTCAAGAAAATGGTAAGTAATATTTTCATAGTCTATACTCCTAAAAAGTTGTTTGCAAAACCATCTATGGAGGCTACCTATAAAGTGATATTAGTTAGACTTATCTCTAAATGAAAGCAAAGTAATAGAAATGGTACATCATTGATGTACATAGAGAAATAAGTTTCTCGAACGTGACTTATTAACGTTTTTAAGATTGAAATCTTGTAACATGAGTTATAGTCTCCAAATTATCGTCATTCATTAGTGACGCTATTATGAGTTGCTATGATTCTGACATTTGTTTTATGAATCAATAGCTTCCTCAACTTATTGAAAGAGTAGCAAATATCAAAGGGATAGAGGGCCTTTGGTTACAGGACCGAACTTCAAGTTGCTGTTTCGGCAGCAGCGAAAACGTATAGCATTAAGCGTTAAATGTTACCACGGGTGTACAGAGCCATATCTAATGTCTTCAAATTGTGTGACCTTCGGGCGCATCTTTTGGTTCAGGAGGTGGCTCGTGGTAGCATGACAGAAGTTGAAGAGTATGGGTTGCTTTAGGATCCAAGAAGGCATTAAATGCTAAGATATTAGGCCGGTTTTCTGCCAAGGAGTGTACAACACTCACCTACTGAGCAGCGGGCCTTTGATGGTGACGACGATAAGCTTCTCACTTAAAAGTGGTCATACCTGTATATGATACATTAATAGAATGTAAACTCTAAAGATCGTTCACCTGATCATTCAAGGTGCGGGTATTGTGGATAGGTACACCGTTGGAAGCAAAAACCTTACTGGTAGGCGCACACGTTAAACCTATGTTTCATTACTGTAACGCCGCCCTCGTACATTCGGTTTGGCATGTGTTGAGACACAAGTAATAATATATTGTGCATCTGGATTGCACTCCATGTCAAATTTTATCACACTGTGAAGAGGAAGAGTCGGAGCACTGTCAATGAAGGGAGAAGCAACGGCAATTTGGATCATATATTTTTTAGTGAGTTCGATTGCCGACCATGAAACACTCTTCATTTTGTAGCACAAGTGATTAAATCACACTCAATACATTATCATCCAAAGTGGCACTCATTTATGCACTAACTATGAATTTTGTTTATGGAAATCCAAAAATATAGCAGATTTTCAAAAAAAATAAATTTAAAAAACTTACCGCTCTCCTCATTTTTAAGGATCTTCGGACAAATTTAAAATTCTTCGTTCTTTGGTTGAACAACATTTGAATTACTACACATCACTTCATTAACTACTCCGTAATACTATCTTTGGCACAACAAAAAAAAAACTATTATTGCATTTTTATCTTGTTACTTCATTTGTTTTGTTTTGTTTTTGTATTTTTTTTTTTAGATTTTTTGTTCATTTTGCTTCCACTAATATGACACAATGATTAGATAACAATTGTATGGTAGTTAAATCTACGAATGATATTTTGAGCGTCTAGACAATCCAATTCATCGTCTTCAACTTATCAGATCAGGGGATTGCGAGAGCACAGCAAGGAGGAGAAATAAAGGGTCCTTTGTAAGTTAGTATTCAGGGTCAGTAAATTGTTATATTTTTACTTCTTCATTTAGTTATTGTTGTTGTTCTTATTCTTATTCCAATTGTCTGACCAAATATTGCTCAATGAGCTGAAAATCGGATTGAATGGTGGATCCGAATCTGGCTGCGACTGTTGCTGACCAAAGGATGTCGGTGACATCTGATCCTGTACATTTGTTATGGGACTGTCACGCTTTGGGAATTCCAGTCCAGGTGGTGGACGAATGCCTGCTGGCCGTTGCCATGGGGAAGCAGCATTTGCTGCTTGCTGGTATCCCATTGGATCCCAAGTTTGGCCCCCAGCAGCTCCGCCATTAGCATTTGACCAGTTAGCAGTTGGGCTTTTATGAGATTCTGTGAGTTGCTGCGGCTGTGAGGCGTAATATTCATTGGTCGAGTTCCATTGGTTCTGCAAGTGTCCGGGCGAGAAGTCTTGATCATAGTTTGCATGGTTTCTTCCTAAAAAAGAGATGTATGCATATGTTAGAAAAGAAACTGTGAATGGATAAGGATAAACAAAAATCTACTGACCTAAGTACTGATTAGCATCCCTATACATGTAAGATGGCATGACATTTGAGAAAAAGCTTGAGTTATTGCAAACAGTTGGCTTTAAGACGGTAAAAGGTTCCCAGCTAGGAGTCGAAGCAGGTGATCGTTTAGTACCAATCGGTCCCAACTCATTCGAGCATATTTTATGAATCCCATTTGAATTATTTGCCATTGCCGAAGTTGGTACCATCATGCTGTCACCGAATGTCTCATCGTTCTTTAGATCTGCATCATTCCAATCGTTACCATTATCCAGTGGCAGATATTCGCTCAGGGGTTCTTCACACTCAAGCGGTGTTAAATCATTCGATGGTAATTTTGCAGCGGCCACAACATCCGAGAAACTTGCCTGTTGATTGGGATCCCAAAGGTTCATCGATGCGGCATTACTATTAGTCACCGGCGAGGAGAAATGGAATGCATTTGGCTTGAACTTGGATACCTTGCGATCGAATCTCTTCGACTGACTACTTCCATTTGATTGTTCCTTCTTCCGTTCTCGTCCAGGTGTCTTTCCATATTTTTTGCCACCACCTCCTCCAATGTGAGTATTTCCCACAGGCGTAGAACTACCATTTGTGGATCTACTATCTGGGTTCATGACTTCAGGAGTTGTCTGTATTTTAACAACTGCTTCGGATTTCTTCTCAGCAGATGTTTCAGTCTTGTTTGCTGTCTTGGGACTCTTGGTTCGACGAACGGGCGTCGGACGATCATCGGAAGGCTTTGACTCAATCAAATCTTTAGCAGGTGAAGTTTCACTGGGGACTGTTGCTGCCTCTGGAGAGGTCTGAGTTTGGCTGGTGTTGGCTTTGGTTTTCTTTGCACTCTGTTTGGGAGTCTTTTTGATGTCTGATTGATTAACTTGAACGCTACAGTCGGCTTTGGAGCTTATTTTTGGTGGAGAGTACTTCTCTTTTTCACCTGGACTCTCAGGAATGGTGGTGGTTGTACTCTTCTCCAATTCTTTTGGTGATCCCTTGGACTTAAGTTTGTCGGTCGGTGAGACTCGAATGGAAGCCACTGGTTGCTTGGCTGGCTGGCTGTTAGTAACGACTTCTTTTGGACGAACACCAAGTTTAGCCAGTTCCTGTGCCCAAGATCGATCCGGTAAAGTGTTACTTACGACCGGAAAACTTTTCTTGTTGGAGCGTTTTCTAAAATTTATCACATTGTTAATTCCTTTGCCCATGGCCACCCTACTATTTCGAGGGTTATCAGCGGCATCATCATAGGAACTTGCTTGCATCGCAATATTCCGAAGATTGAGCGTCGGCTGAAGAGGACCTTTATCTCGAGATATATTCTGCACGTGGTCGGTGAGAACTTTGTCAGAATCCAGGTGACCGGCAACCAAAACAAACACAAAAGCCGTTGCTAACATGAATATGGCTATTTGTTTGATTCGAGATTCCCACGGTGGTCGTTGTAGGGATTTGGAACAGTGTTCCAATACAGCTGGGGTCATAGACGCCATTAGAGTATAGTTTACTAGATAGGAGAGATTTGTTTTAATGATCAACGGCCGCAGTACTCGTGCCAGTGTAAAGTCTGGCGTGAAGGCGATATCAATCTTCTTTGAAGAGTTCGACTTCAGCTCGAATCCTTGGCAGTCTATGACTTTGAATCCGTAGCCCTCGCAGTATTGGTCGTCGATCAAGAAGGTTTCCACTAAAATCGGCACCTCGCCTGTATTCCGAGCCATAAAGGAGCGCCTTGCGCTCACAACAGTCAAAGGCGTCTCGGGAATTGCGACTTTATTCAGGCAACTACTCACATGCTTCTCGCCGACATCAAAGTTAAGCGTAGCCAAAGATCCCGGCTTCTTGTTGCCAAACTTAAATTGAGATCTCACAGCCTTCGCACTCACCCACACAGCCTCGTACAATGTCAAATTATTCCTTATGTGCATAATAGTAGAGAAGACTCCGGGTTCCTTTGCCATAAATTCAATGGTAGCAGAGTAACTGGATTTTGGTTGAATAATTCGTGGTTTATGAACACCGATCAAGCTGAATACATGTTTGTCGGTTAAGTAACAATGTGGACATATCTCTACCACCTCCAAGGGAAGCGAAAGTTTTGTGTTCTTCGATACCGTCGGATTTGATATGAAAAAGTCCACAAGCAATGGCGTATCTGAGGGATTGTTAAGAACAATTTGTGCTACATAGACTTGTCCTATTTCTACTGTTGGCAGAGTTTGAACACCACCCACTAGTTTAGGCCAAATAATGTCCACCGTTAAGTTAAACTTAAACAGGCGCACTTCACTAGTGTTGACGGTAAATGTGATTGTTTTCAAGTAATACTTGAAATGTCGAAAGATTTCAGTTCGTCTGCGAAGTTCGGTCTCGTCGAAATTCAAATGACTCTCCAGGGAAGTGAACATGGGTGACAGAGTCTGATTGAAGGGGATATAGCAGCGTGATTGACATAGAGATCTTGGATCGAAGTAAATTTTTCCGACATTCGTCACGGTGTTTGGCATTATCCATGTTCCGTCGACTTCGTTGTCTTCAAACTGAAGACCAGAATCGCTAAAGATTATTGAATTCACTCGCATCGGCTTGATGAAAGTCGAATGGAAGGATATTTCTGCGGAACAGCGTTTGCCCTGAAAAAAAAACGTTAAAAGTTTTGTTAAAAAAGGTTGGAAACAAAAAATATAAATAAATAAATATAAAAACACACCGGAAAACAGTCGCCAAAGTGTAGTTTGCTTTGGTCAATCTCCAACCGTCCCATAATCGTGTCAAACTTGACCGTGACCACAATCAGCTCATGCTCGGTCCAAATCTTTAAATTTCCCGATAGAGATTTCGCCTGATAAGATTGAATCCCAATCTCATAGACCGCCACATCATTCATGTTCAACTTGAAGCACAGCTCAAACTTGGACTCACTGAGACGTTTGTTCTCCTCCTTCTTTGTCTTAAGACATCCCAGAAAAGTCGAATGGAAATAGACTCCCTGTGGACTGGAGAAATCCCATGATGCCACCTCCAATGGGATAGGATTTGGATTTTGTATAATAATATAACCTGAATGGGACATCTCTCCAAAGGGAACCGTCCCCAAATCTAGCACCGAATCTGTTGTCTTCGAATTCAAATCATCCGTGTCAATTGTATAAAAATCCAATAAACCAGTGCACACAATCACTGGCACTTGGTAAGTCGTCACATTGGTAAGAATTTGTAAAAACGTTTGCACATTTGCTGTTTCATTTAGCAGTGTGATTTCGAATAGTGTATGATTTTGTCCTGGCTGCAGGACGATCGGTGTGAAGCTCGATACTTTGAAGGCCGATGATACATTTGTTTCGGTGGTGATATTTAGAACAGCCACTGGCAATGTAAAGTTATTCAAAACCCAAAAGTTTCTTTGTGGCGATGAGAAGTTTTGTGACTTTGTTATGAATCTGGTGATGTTCTTACTAAACTCGAGAGCACCTTTGAAAACTTCGGCTCTTACATAGAGTACAAGTTCCAAGATCTCTTTGGGATTTGTTTCTGAAACGGATTTCACAACAAGCTCTCCATTTATTATTGTGCTCGCAGTGAACGCACTTGGATCCAGAGACAACTCCGAGACATTCCTGTCCATTCGAATTGGAAACTCTATGTTGCGCAACTCATAGTCTATGATGTTGACTTTGCTTTTGCCTGAGTTCTTAAGTTCCACTTTAAAGGAACGCACCTCGTCTTTAGTGGTTAGACGACCAAAGTCAAAAACCGGCGTAGGTGAGAATAGCCCGTAGGTGGTGAATATTTCAAATTCCACAGGAATTACTAAAATATTGTCACTGCCGAGGGTATCGTCATCGTTGCCGGCGATTTTGATGCGAATATATGCGGTGTGATTGCCTGGATTGACACCATTGAAGCGAATGCGTATGACGGGTTTTGTTGAGTGAGGTGGAATTTCCCAGAGGTCTTGAGGGCCCTCTTGGCCGCCGCTTGGTAGTTCTAGCTGAAACTGGCCTCCACTGCTGTATACCTATAGAGCGAACGAAAAGAAGGGTTTTTAATTATTTTGTGAGGGGTTTTAGACAAGTACAAGCAACTGGTTGTACATAAAGCCGGTCAAACAAATGATAATTTTAGCAAGAAAGATATCGCTAATTTGTGGAACAGCTCTGGCGTCTGCAATTGGATAAATAAAAGCCCTTAGAGCATTCGGAATCCTTTCCTAATGTGGAATTCGAACTCTGGTAAAATAAAGCTTGGTACAAATTTAAAACTGTTGGAATCCAACGTGAAAGCTGCTGTTATATGCCTGTAAAATATAAAATGTTCTGCCAAAATCTTGGGCAGGTTGTAAGCTCTCTTCAAGCACTCGAAAGTCAACGCCAGTGGTACTTACTTATTTGACAATATTTGAAGAACGAAACGAGCTGTCAGCGGATCATTCTTTAGAATTGAAGTGGAAACGACTACGATGGGTCTGGTTTTTAACAAAGACAAGACGCATATTATGAAGTCTTTATGAGCATAACTATCTGAGTCTTGGATAAAGTTTCAAGTTGGACTAATACACTTTTGAGGTAAAGAAGGTATTTGTCTGTTTATGTTTTACTGTTTACCTTCAACATAATATCAGCGCAGATATCAATTAAAGAATAACTCTTTCTTCAAGCTCAAAAAAGCATTGTAAAGAACTATCTACAAGGACTGGAGTATGGAGAAAGGAGACTCATAGTTGAGTCTGCACTAATAAGCGACGCTAAACATTCTAAAGACTATTTTCACCCTGGCTGTAAAAGAATTTTTTTCTTAAAAAAGCCCATTAATCATTTGAATCTGGAAAATTTAAAAACTACCAGATCTTCACATTGCGGCAGATCCTGGGAATTAACCAAGAATTTAAAATCGAGACCCATCGATTTCTACCAGCTTAAGGCAGTGTTAAGCTTAACAATTCCTGCTAACTGATACGTTATATCAGGATGACATTGGAGGATGCTCGCTGTTCCGTCAAAATTTGACACAGTTCAGACAAGGTGACACATTGTAATGCAGTTGTTTCAACATTGTGCTTTAAAAGGTAAGACGCAACGCCCAGACTATTACATAAGATATTATCTTTGATAGATCAACAAAATTACTTGAGAGAAATGTATGGTCTTGTTTGTGTAATCGAAGAAAAAAACAATCTGGTAAAGAACGGTGAACTGTACGTGCTGTAGAGCGATGCAAGCTTTTACTTCTTATGTTGGTTCAACTAGAATGTGGTGGTCCTAAGACCTGCTTAATATGTTTCCCAAATTGGAAGTCTCCCTCTACCTGGTCGCTCCATCGAAGATGAGGTCTCCCTTAGCTTCTGACTTCCTCTGGTTGGGCGTTAAAGACTTTACGAGCCGGAGCGTCGATGTCCATTCAATCTACATGGTCCAACCATCTTAGTCGTTGAATTCGAAATTTTCTGGCTAGGCGTCGTTGTATCTTCTTCCCAAATGTTGTTTTCTCGGTTTACGCAGACAGGACCATAAATCGTTCTCAGCATTTTTTCTCTCGAAGACTCCAAGTGAATTTTTGACCGATTGAGAGAGGGTCCATGCTTCTGTGCCATATAGCAGGACCGCGATGATTGAGTGTTCTATATAGTGTCTCCTTGGTTCTTCTCGATAGGGCTTTATTCCTCAATCGCTTATTCAGATACAGCGATTAGCAAGAGTTAGTTTGCGTTTGATTTCAGCTCTGATGTTGTTGCCTGAGTATACAGCAGTGCCCAGGTAGACAGATTCCCTAACTACCTCGAAGTTATACCTATGCATGGTCACGTTTTGACCAAGTCGGTGGTGGGATTGTTTGGGGGAGCGATGTAAGCTTAGTCAAAATCTCCGAATACTAAGAGTGCTTATCGGAGATGACAGGCTAGAGATCGATCCGGCTGGAGGAGCATATGAAGTGTCCACATTTTGTAGCGTCGTCGAAAGTAAGCAAGTATTTGTCATGGACATGTTGCGCATGGCATCAGCGGTGGCAAAAGGTAGCAGAATATCAAGAACGTAACCTTGTGACAGCTTCCAAGTCAATTTACTAACAAACAAAAGTTCAAAGGTCCTGAGAATCACTTTAAGAATGCTGCTGACATCTTGAGCTGCTTTGTTATTTTTACAGCTATCGTTACCTAGAAAAACTCACATCGTTGTCCAAAAAAGCACCTTTGTAAAATCATAAGAGTTTGGGTGTTATAAACCAAAACTAAGAACCAATTTGAGCTTCATACGAAACGAAAAAGAGAATAAGTGTCGAAGAAAAAATCTCATAAAAAGTCTCCCTACACTGTAGGGCATTTACAAAGGTAGTAAACGATTGTCTACTACTCTTGTTCGTCTAGAGTTTCAACGAAATTCTGTGGCGGGTGTCTACCACTATATGCCTATTTTTTTCCAGGAAACAGTTTGGTTACTCAGTTGACTAGCATGAATTCGCATAAATGTGCTCATTGTTGACTCCCAATCACTTGGAAAAACCAAACATGTTGCATGAAGCTTCTCCTGAAACGACACACTCAATATTTCAAAACGAAATTTCTTAAATAATTTGATAAAAATTTTAAAGCAAAGGTCTTTTTTCTACTTTTTGATAGGGCTGCTTATATTTCGAGCATTTTAAAGAAAAGTGAATAAGAAACGACTCATGACAAAAATGAATCAATCGTATGTTTAACAAATCACAATTGGATTGTGGTGTTGACGTGGGGTGAAGCATGTTTGTTTTACTTACTTACAAATGCTTGTGGCTTCGTTTAAAGATAAAGAACCGATAAGCCTACCAGAAAATTGTATTTTTTATTTATTTTCAAAACCAGAAATGATTAGAAAAGCTAAAATTAAAAAGGTCTAATTTTGCAGCGCATATTACTTAAAAGTAAACACTTGAATGCGTACCTAGTCAAGATCATTTTTAGAATTTAAAACTTACCTCTACAATCTGTAGCGGCTTGGTGTGTGGATTGTACATATGAATCTCGGGCGACAGTGTTGAATTGAGGGGGGCACGTATGCCCACAAGCGGCTTCAGTCGATAGGGACAATCTCTTCCCTCGCCCTTGACCAGCAGCCTAGCTTGGCCAAACGACGTGTGAATAAGCAAATTTGTTTCCACAGAGCCATGTGATCGCGGTAGAAAGACAACATTGAACGTTGTGTTCCCCTGAGGCGGTACAACTTTGTCGTGGAAAAACGAACTATAAAAGTCGGCTGTCTTGCCCGACACCGAACTAAGGTAGACACTGCTGTTCTCATTCTTATTGACTAGCGTGACCACATGTGATTGGGCAGTACCAATTGACCATGCTCCAAAGTCAAGACTTGGTGGCTGAAAAGATAGACTGCGATACAGTTCAGATGCGATGTCTGTGGGTGCATCTGCAGACGGCGCACTACTGCTATGGCTATCTGCCGAAGAGATCAAAGGAATATTTTCCACATAGATGTCCTGGTGACCGTGACGTTGGTTTCTCTGATAGCTACTATCGGCCTTGTCCAATTGACAATCGATAAGTGCACTATGCAAAACGCATAAAAGGGTTAGCAACAGCATGATTTTAGGCTTCTCCAACGCGTGGGGTCTTTTTTGCTTGTGCTTCCTTTTTTTTTTCTTCTTTTTCTTAGTGGATTATTTTGATGTCTCGAGTTTTGGAAATGAATTTAATGAGAAGTTGTGCGCTTGCAAATTCCAATGTCATTGCAGTTTGCGGACTATTTTGAGTGTATAAATTCAGTTGATGTTGTACACAATATATTCAAAATTGTTTTATTATTATATTTAACTTGCAATTTGATGGGGTTTTAATAGAATTCTTATTTATTTTTATTTTCCGAATGCGTTTCCGCAATTTCTGCAACAACTAATTAGCACTGTTTGTTTAATGTGCGCAAAGCTGATATTTCGCGGTGACGCAAAATGGTTTTTGTGACAGCTGTGAGTGTGTTCGTTGAGTAGGCGATTTCTTTTTTAATTGAGTCTAATTGTTATACTACGTTTTCATTAGGGCCGAAATTAGGATATTTGAAAAATTGCTAAATAAAGTGTTTTCATCTAGGTTTCCACATTTGTTTTGACATCAGGCTATCTTCTTTCTTTTTCTTTTTTACAACCTTTTCATTTTTTCTTCTTGTTTTGTTTTGTTTACTACTTCCGTTGCCCTGGATTTTATTTCAAAATTGTTATTTTGTATTGTTTACTTCTGCCGTTTGCTTTGCATGTTGGTTTGTTTACTTTTACCGTTGCCTTGGATTTTGTTTTAAATTGACATTTTAGAAAATATCTATTCAATTTGTTTCAATTTAGTTGCGTTTGATTTGTTTTCACATAATTTGCAACCTTGATTTCGTCCAAATCAAACAAAATTTTAATATTATTTTGTATGGAAAGTGGACTCAAATTTGGAAATTTTCAACGAAATCACATTTTTTGCCCTTATACAAACGTAGTATTAACCATTGCCTTGGATTTTGTTTCCAATTTGATATTTTAGAAAATATCTATTTTATTGTTTTCAATTACTTAAGTTGTTTTTTCACATAATTTGTAATACTGATTTGTATTTTGTATGGGAAATGGAGGAAATTTTCTACGAAATCACCTTTTTCGGTCTAATGAAAACGCAATATTACCTTTAAATTTCACTTTTCTTTGCTTTCTGAAGCTATTCAGGTTATAAAAATACTGTACTGTAATCATCCAAGTCTACAAAACTGTACACATTTTATTTTTAAGTTCAATTTTGTTATAAATAAAATTACTTCTGAAAGGAAAAACACAAACTTTGTAAGGAATAATAGGTACCATATCAGAATTGGAGTGAAAACAGTTTTTACAGTCTATCTGAAATTTCTTTGTTTATCATATTATTTGCCCATGCACACGACGGCTAAAAGAAACAGTTCAGCAACACATGAGAAGTATAGGCGGATTGAACGCTGCCATTGAATGACAGCTGCGCCAGGCGCGATGATCGACAAGTTTAATTTGGTGTTCCGTCGAAGTGTCTAGTGTTGCGGAAGTTCCACAAACGAAAATTTCTGAAAAACTGATTTGTTTTTTCTAGTTAAGGATTGAAATAATCCTTGTAATATATTTTAAAGAAAGTTCGGCTATAGCTCGGTAGGAGCTTCTCCACTTACAAAACCATTTGGCTTCAAAATATCGCCTGCAAACGTACATTTACTACCAACTTGAACAGTTTTCAAAATATGTAAGTAGACAAATAAAAGAAATAATCTGTTAAAAATTACTTTAGAATCCTAATTTTCCTTAACTCAGTAGAATTTGATTTAATATTTTATCGAAATTTTGTAATACACCCCACAGCATAAAAAAAGAACTAAAATGATGCACTCTGCATATTGATTTTGGTCAAAATTCACTTTCTCTTTTTTGTGTAACAAAATTGATTGTCCGATTAGCTCATTCTTGTGTTTTAACTGTTTGAAAAGCTTATTCGTGTTGGTCTTGGTCTGCGTTGCGTTGGTGCCTTTGACTTTCACTTTGACCGTTATTGTTGTTTATTGTTTTTGTTTCTCAAGATTTTCAACTACATAATTCCAGCTTTGGTTGAATTGAATATTTTGTCCTTTAAGGAAACTACGTTTTAGTGCGCAGTTTGTAAAAATATAAGCATCTACATGGTTTGGTTAGGTATGGACTTTTGGTGTTGTTATTTAATCAATTAATGAAAGTCACCAAAGCCCCTTATAAACTAATTTTTTGTTGCATTTAATTAATTTTCATAAACACAAGTTTGTTGTTTGATGAAAAGGGTTGCCATTTGTCTTACTACAGATGAGCTAAACAAAACAAGTTTTTTTTAATGGTTTGAAAATTCTTGCTTTTGTTTGGTATTTTGTTTCAAGCTCTCGGTTTGTTTCTTTAAAAAAATATAACGCAAACTTGGCGCAGTTATGAGTTATGTAATTATTAGTAGGTACCTATCCACACCTATTACGTAGTGTCTTACAAGTTGTTAGTGCTTGCTTGTCAAAGAAGATGAATCTGTAATCAACACAAAAGTGTCCCTGGGTAAAAATCTAGTAAGATTTATGAATAAGTCCTTTGCGTCTGCAATTCAGCATCCAGGTTTTTGTGTTGTTATTAAGTAAATGGTACCTATTGATTTTCGAATCATAGTCAGTAAAAAGAATACTAAATCAATAATAAAATACCTATTTCTATACCTACACGTTGAATTTTCCTTGAACTGCAAGAAAAAAAGAGCACCACTTTGTCTTTTAATTTCTTTTACTTTGAATCAACGTTAACTTTTGGTTTCGTCTTCATAATTTTGGATGAGAAATCCAGCGTTAAAAGCTATTGAATTCGATATTCCTCAATAATACTTACGTGCAGACGCACATCGCTTAAGATAACTTAAAATACCTCAGTAAAAATTAGATAAGCTCATAAGTAGTAGAAGCAATAATTGTTACTCTGATTTTACAATCACTACATTACTAATGTACTTCTTACGTCACAATTTGGTCGTATCCGCAAACAATAGCCAAAAGTGTTGGTTATTTTTTAATTTCGCGGTCTGTATTTTTGACATTCCACATAAAATAAATTAATTTCAGTACGAAAAAACTTAAGGAAATAAATAATCATACAAGATGATTTTGACGTCACAAAGTACCAAGAACTCTGTATATACCTGAAATGACTGTTTACTCTGAGGACAACTTAATGTTAATAAATCCGTACGACTGCATTGCGGGCACTTGTAACTAAGTACGTATGTATGTTCTCTTTTGAAGGGCCTTCTATTTGTACACTTATTTGTCTTTAGTTGATCTTATGATTTGGCCTTAAAATTATTGAAGCGTTGATTTTGGTAGTGTGGACCCAGAAGCCAAAACCAATAGCTTAAAACATACATTCCGAACTTAACGTCAGGCGTGAAATAGATTATGCAACGTTCAAGACTTAAAAAAAAAAAAAAAACAAAATTATAATTAAATTCACAATCACAATATCTGTGGCAACACTGATATATCGACACAATGCAAGTCATTAATTTTAATAAGATTTTCTATGATGACTTACGCCGACGAAAAATGTACAATAACCACCAAATGTGGCACCGGCACCCAAGTGGTGTTAGAATTACTTATCATTACTATCACTTGAGCCACAAATTTATTTAATTTTGTGCCATCGCTGTATTTCAATGTTTTATCAATCTATTTTGTATTGCCATTGCCACTTGAAGGATATCAAATAAACATGGTAAATCTCAATTTCTGAAATCAATTGAATCGAAGGTATCTTATCAAAAAGTGTGTAGAAACAGATAGAAATACCTTTAAAAAGGTTTGTTTTTGTTTTTAATTTAAGAAAACAAAATGCTGACTGTAATCCGTAAGAATCTACCTATCTATTTCATCAAAATTAAAAGATAAAAAATGTCAATTTTAAACAGACTTGATGTTAATCATTGAATTGATCGATTTTATTTGAAAGATTGGACAAAAACAGTTTTTTTTTCAAGGTGTTCATGAAATGCGTGTCGATATCTTTCCAATTTTAAGACGTCTGAAAGTTTACGGCATAGCATGAAAACCTTAAATATTAATTACAAAAATAAGCAGCATTTGTGGCATAATATGTCTCCCATAGTTTTGATTCCACGTTGGTAGAATCATAGGCCAAGCTTTTCCAATTGCCGTATTCTACATGCTACATGTGTTTCTCCGAGTGAATGAAAACAGCATTGGTTCATTCCGTTCTTAGAAAGCGTATCTTTATTTGCTTCAAACTTATTCCAACCAATTGAACTTACGTCCCTACTTTCTAATGCTGAATAATAATTAGATCTAGAAATATCTTGGAAATCTGAAACTTGTTAATGATCAGTAGATCAAAGTTAGATTATTGTAACCTTTCAGATAGTTATATCCGCTTTGTTTTGGACAGTCTCCAGTCTGATATTCAGAAAATAAAAGCCGGCGTGCCCCAAGGCTCTGTTCTGTTACAAAATCTCGTTCTCATCTTTATTAATAATCTCTTGTCTTGACAGCATTCTCCAATGTGGAATTATCAGCTGTGTGGAATTTAAGGTTTTAGCGTCTCAATGCAATTTTCTGTCGTCATAAATCAATCCCTATGCCATTATTACCTATATCTGCATCGAGGATACCGAAAAGCTAGAATTATGTGTATTGCAAATTAATTTTTGTAGAACGAATGCATATTTGACGTCGCCAAAAATTTCGCGAAATCTTAAAGTTTATACTAGGTCGATGCATGAAGTATTGTTTCCCATCTGATCTGGACATAATTTTCATATCTCGGCAGAAGGTTATATTTACAAATTTGCGTTTCCTCGAAATGTTGATGAAAAACCATAACCAAATCATTTATTCGTCGTAATGTTTGTTTTACCACCTTATTTTATCGGTTCCAGTGCAAATTCTACTTCCCTTTAATACTCGCTCCACTAGCAATCCCCTAGATTTTTCCCTCTAACTGTGATTTAAATCTCCTTTCATATCGTACCCAACTTTTCTAGACTTTCGCACTGTCATAATTCATAAGCAAAATAGTAACCCGCTGATTGTTAAAAAATAACGTTTATGAAGTAGTTAGGAACTTGCGAAGTTTTGTCTAGCTTTCAACAGTTAATTGTGTAAGATTTAAAAACTGCTCTTGTACCTATTCTTAGCGAAACAAATTGATAAACATACAAATGTATCTTCCTTTGTCTTTCATTTTTATTTGAAGCTTCAAGCAAAAGTTATTTCTCCAATCTAATTTTCACAATATCTTAAAGTGGCTAATCTTTATCACTTAAAATCTGCAAGATCACTCTTTTTCCAACAATCAAGATGATGGCAACCCTATTTTGACAACAAACAAAATACCGGCACGAAAGCCCCCAAGACAGCGAACGTAGAAATGAGAGAGCTAAAGCAAATCAATAAAAAAAAAAAAAAAAAATCAAACATCATGCGATAATTCGCGAAAGCTTTTTTTCCATTACAAGTTCAATTCGCGCGAAAGCGAATTGATAAAAACTCTTGATATCAAATATTTTATTTTTGCATTTTGTGTTCTTCGCAAAACAGATACGCCGCTGCTCGTTAGTCGGTATAAATATACTTTGAATACCTATTTCCCCATTTAGAGAGTACATTTCGGCATAGAACCTCAGTTGAGCTTGAGGTACACGCAATAAGCAAAACGTTTTTCGCAAAACACGCAAAACACCTTAGTCCTGAGTCGTCGAAGCTGCTATATTCGTGTTTCTGGTCAGTTTAGTGCATATCGGCAAGTGAGTAAGGTGTTTCTTGTTTTTTGTCGGTTCGGTTATTCCAATCATTTTTTTTTTTTACTTCTTTCTTCATTTGAGTGTGTGTGTGCTGTTATTTTTTAGCTGTAAATTCCTCAGCCCATGTGTCTGCAAAAATTACTCAACTTTTGTAAATTTCTTGTCTCGTTTCAGAGGGTGTGTAGTTTAGTTTAAAAAACAACAAAATTTGAAAAAAAGAAAAGAAAAAAAAAATGTCAGCAAAAGCTATTTACGAAGCAACTGGGAAGGACATACTGAACCGGCATTTGGGAAACAATGTCGCCAGCACATGTCGCTTCGCCACGGTTAATCTGGACACGGATTTATCCAAACTGGTTGACACCCATCCATGGCTAAAGGAGACTGTAAGTTTCGTTCTTAAAATTTATATTTTTTGTTTATTAAGCACTCTTTCAAGTCGAATCAAAGTGATTTGACGACTTGGAATCACGACTAGTTAGAGGTGTTAGAGGTATACTTACTATACAATATTCCTTCATGGTTGTTGGTTGTGTACCTACAGAAAATATGATGTGTCGTTGTCGTCAATTAACAAATACGATTAAGCTAGTATCAGGCCATTGAGATAATAATAATACAACTAAACTAACGAAACGACAACGCGGCGGCGGTAGCGGTTGGAGCAGCAGAAAACGAAGCAAGAGCGCGGCTTTCTAGTTGAATACGTCATGGATCGCATGAACCGTAGACCGACAACAGTACGACTTGCACAAAAGAAAAAAAAAAAAAAAGAATACGAATCTTTCGATTTGAACAACTTGTTTATAGACGTAAGATGAGGTGATGAGATTTTTTGTTTGTATGTAGTACATATTTCCATTTTACTGTGAATTGAGGCTTATGAGGGATTCACCATACTTTTTGGTACTCTCTAACATTTGCTGGAACTGAATCAATCAATTTTTAGCTTTCATGACTCAGAAGACTTTCTTGTTCAAAAAAATAAAACTAGGTGAAGGGCAACCAATCGTTGTTCTGAACTTTTGCATATTGGAACGGACTTAATGGTATGTATATAAATAGTATTAGTTATCTCGGCAACAACTACTCTGCTTGGCTGGCTTCTGTGTCAATAGTAATTGATCTCAAAGTTCAAGATGGCAAGATACCTAGTCCTGTGAGAGAATCGATGGCAATAGCAATCCTGCTGAGTATTTCACTGAATATTTAGATTGAATTTTATTTTCTAGCGTTGGCAATTCTAGCTTTTTTGAATCCATTGAAAATATCCAAACTGCAAGGGTAGATAGTCATAGATTAATCTTAAAAAAATGATGTTGAAAAAAATTTCCATTAAAAAATCAAAAAATTAAAATGAGTTTGCTCACCTTTAAGACAATAACTTGTTAACTTGGTATGAAAACAATTTTATTTATTGTCGGAGCTCGTTTAACTCAGATTGAAATGATAACAAATTATTTTGTCTCGTAAAATAAGTTATTTGTTCTTATAAATTTTGTTGCAAACATATTGTTTCAAGGTTTAACTGATTAACTCATCTTAATAATTAAACAAAAGCCATATGATTCTCTTCGAGTGGATTTTAATGTGGATGGCAAATTTTGGCGCAATTTGTTTTTATCTAGCTAGTATATCGGACTGCTTCGTCGAAGGTCAAGGTTCAATCCCTTATTCCAAAAATGTTGTTTTTGGTTTACCTCCAAAAGTAAATCTTATCATGAAAAAGTGCGTCTCCCATTTCATTCCACGGTAAATTTAAGGTCCCTTTCATTCCTTTAGATTAGAGTATCAACGCACAATTATGAACCTCCTCCTGGAGCTAATCTCGCGCAGAACTTTAAATATTTGTTCTAATATCCCTCCTCTTTTCTTCGTAGTTTAAACAAAGTTCGTGCAACTGCTCGTAGAATGATATCGCAATTTGCTCTTTTATATCTGCGTACTTATGTCCATTTAAACCATTTCTTTTGATGGTTCTTACATATCACTCTTTTGTTAGCATATTTTTGATCTTCTGGACTCATCCAATTCGTATAGGACTTGGCAGCTAGTTTATTCAAATATTCGTTTCCTAATTTTCCACAGCTTCACGTAGTGGTCATGTTTTTAAGGACTTGTAAATAGACTTGTTTAAAAAAGCAAACATCTTTGTGCTCAATACATTGAAACATGGTTGGTGAGGTCTCGCTTCTCTTGGCATTGAGTAAGTGCTTCTTCGCGTTCATAATACTCATGTTTACGTTTGTCGAACAATACGCTTCTTCGGTAGATTTTATAGAAAAATTATGAAATACAAGCGACGACTTTATACTGCAATAAAGTTGACCTCATGTTTTGACCAGCGCAATCACTGAAAATCCCATCGAGAATTTTTATGGAAGGAAAGAATTTTTTTTTTACAGTCAATACATTTTGTGGGAAAGAGTAAAGGAAACATTGTAAGCGAACGGTCGGAGACTTGTCGATGCCTCGCAGGTGTCGTGTTGTTTTTGAAAACGGTGACCATACGACTAAGTACTTCCTTTAAGTTATAAAATTTTAACATTAAAAAAGTGTGGCCAATTCCTATAGTTTAAGCGTTTTTTTGTTTAATATTCTCACGTTAGTAAACGATTAAATTAAAGATTATAAGTATGCATCGTCCTTAACAATATGATCACTAATAAATTTACGCCCGTCATAGAGGTTGTCGTTGATTAATTTATCCCAGTTGCCTTCAGAAACCTATAGTTTGTCTCAACTTAATTGGGTTACTTTAAAGTGCTGCCTTAAAAGTTGGAATGAAAGTCTGGGCTGTTTGTTTATAGTCTCGGCATGCCCCAGCCTCCAAGCAGTTTTATGCTCAGCGGTTTGATTGGGTCCAGATCGCTGTACAGACCATTCTCTCAAAGACAGGTAATATATCCCATTAGGACAGAGTAAGTGCTTCTACACCGTCGGGGATCAGGATAATAAAGTTCTTGTGTAGCGTTTAAAGGATCAAGGCTTTTAGAGAGGGCTTAACTTTTCAGATGTCCTCTAAGTCCGAAGAAACACCGACTAGCAATCTTGATTCTTCGGCTGATCTCTGCACTGCACCCAAATAGATATTATCTCATAGTTACATCTGTCCATCGTGACTTTCAAGCTTTCGATGATGATGCTCTTCTTGCGTCTGTTCTCATTCTAAATCAATATTTTTTTTGTAATTCGTGGATAATATGAAAATCAAACTCTGAACCCGATACATCAATTTTGGTTTATTTTCATTTCACTTCACGCTTAAGAATACAATCATTTCAAAATCAAAATAGGTATATTCAACTTGTTAAAATTCAATATTTATGTTTATATGGTCGAACAAATGAATCCAGCTCTGTGACGCCATAAAAGCTTCTAACCGAACAAATGGAATTACTACGTTCAACTTAAAACAAAACAACAACAGTGCCAAAGTTAACGCAACTATTTCACCTCTTGATTCCTTCTTCCTATTTCGAAAATATTTAAGCTTAATGAACTATTTTTAAATATACGTATTGAATGGAGTTGGTATAAACTATTGTGTAGTAGGTTCTTATAGCGTTGAAAGTCACTCACGTGTTTAAAATTCGTTGACTCTTTTTTTTCCATAATAATACCCAAAATGATGACATTTTACTTTTCAAATTAGTCCCCAAAAATTCCAGATTAATCTTGTGTCTTGTGAACTTCTGAGACCAACAAACTTTCTTCTTCTCCATTTCTTGAAAATCTGGTTTCAATTTTTAAGCAATAAAATTTATCTTGAAAGTTGGAACTTAAACCACAAATTAAAAATTGTGGTAATTTTCAAACTGCATCTGGGGGCAGCAGATTTATTATTATTTTCAAAATGTGTACAATGACGTTGAAAATAATTATATAAAACATTCTTAATTAGCATATTAGCGTGTCGTCGTGACAAGAAACGATATATAGCTACTATCAAACACTTTGCCTAAATATAAGGTGAGGCTTTTATTTGTGTTTAAATGGATTTGAATTGCAAATGCATTTTGTTGTTGCTGCGGGATAACAATGAAAGAAGCTTTTTTTTTTTAAACGACAATAGAAAGTCTTTGAAAATTGTTTTTTTTTTACGAAGGGCAATTCAAAATGGTCAGCTGAATCAAATTGTTTTTCTATTTTAAAAGTTTTGGAAAAATTAAATGAAACGATATTATTAATGCAACGACTGCAGATGTTTCTGGTATGAGGTGGTTATGCCATGCATTATTTATGTTGATTAATATCAAGAGCAATGTCAATTAGTAATAGCGCCTTCATAAGCGCGATTTAGTGATCTATTGCGTTTCATTAATACTCGACTTTGTCTGTGCTTTGATATATCGAATCGGGTGCGTAGGCAATACTCAAACTTTTATTAATCGTGCTTGTAGCGTTTGATTTCATTCGTTTGTTTAATAACACAATTTTGTACACGAGTTGCTAGGTGTAATTTGAAAGCGTTTGTTCAATACAAAAACCCCATGTCGTTGTGCCAATCCGAATGTTTTTCGGCTCAAATTCTGAGTAAATCTTGTCTTGAAAAATTCCATTAATGCAACCTCTTCTGCAGATTCAGTGCACACAAATGAAATGGTTGAAAGTGTCAGAATATTCATTAATCTTGTCATGGATTGGGCAACAGTATTGAACAATTGCCCGCCCAATGCATCACAAAATCAAGTTTCAAGTTCAGTGGCTTTTGTTCGACGACAACAGCTTGTGTGTGGCACCACCATGTTCACAAGTTGGAGTAAAAGCTATTTTCCGGGGACCAACCCAAGCATAAGACTCCAATCTGTCGTAAGTCCCTGAAAAAAGACCAACAAATTTTTATCAAAGTCTCAATACAGCTTTGTCGGATTCGACGAAAAAGGAACTTCACCAATTCTTCCAGTTTAGGATCCATGTCTGAGATCAACAGATGAACCTGAAACTAGATAAGAACCATGAACTAAGCTAGCATTGAAGATGAGAGGAAAGTTGAGGGCTATTGAAAAAGAAAGGTTGCAGGATGCGCTAAGGAAAGCGAAAGATGTCGATGTAAAGTGTTGTTTAGAAGAAGTTTTTTTATGGGAGGGTATATTATGACAAATTTTTTCGGAGTGAAACAGTTCTGACAGGGTCCAAGTACTCAGTTCGTCTGAGAATTATGCGCCCGTTCAGTCACAACAGTACTTATCCCGATGGCAATAATGCTTACAAGGAATGTTTAAGATTGCGATCGTTTCGAAAATATGTGTGAGATTGCGTTTTTGACAGGGTTCGTTTACAACATGAGCCAATCGCTCTACACAAGAAACAAACAATATAAGCCTAAGAAAGGACAAGTTCAGTATCATTATTTAAAAGATGGCTTTTGAACATATCCTGCTAAGCTTAGAACAGTTCATCGATTGCTGTATGCATCGCTATTAACAGTAAACTGTCGCGGATTTCCGTTCCTGCCTCCCACATAAACCGGGCATAACCAAAGCTTCTCCCATTCAACATTTGTTTTTAAAAGAAACATGTGTTGCAGCTACATATATGTATCGGTTCGTTATCAGTTGAAGAATTTTATTTTTAAATAAACTCTTATCATGCTCCTAGGATAATAATTTTTTGTTTGTCTAAAAAAATGCTAATGCCAACGCCAAAATATTAAATTTTATCATGTCTATTAATAGTTAGTGTATGCTTCCTATTTTTACCGTATCTTTCTCATTTGATATACATATTTCCACTAATATAAATTTATTTGTTTATTTAATGTTAGAAACTGGTTGTTAAACCCGATCAACTGATAAAGCGTCGTGGTAAATTGGGTCTTATCGCTGTAAACAAATCAATTGATCAATGCACAGAATGGATCCAAGGAAAAATGAACAAAGACCAACAAATTGGGGCTGCATGTGGGAAAATAAAGAATTTCATCATCGAGCCATTTATCCCACACAAAGATGTAAGTTTAATTTCTCATAACTACTTTGAAAAACTCTTAATGAGTCAACTTCTGATGTTTCCACCAATTTAGGAAGAAGAAGCTTACGTATGCATCTACTCACATCGTTCAGCTGATACGATATTGTTCCATCATCAAGGTGGAGTAGATGTCGGTGATGTCGATGCCAAAGCCCTTAAGCTCGATATTCCCATCGGCCAATCTATATCGGCAGAGGAAATTAAAAAATTATTGCTGGTCAATGTAACAGCGGCCAAACAAGACCGCATTGCCAAATTCATCCATGCTCTCTATCAAACATACGTGGATTTATACTTCACCTACCTTGAGATCAATCCTTTGGTGGTGACCGATGATAGCGTTTATATTCTTGATTTGGCTGCCAAGCTGGACTCGACAGCCGATTTCATTTGCCGTCCAAAGTGGGGAGAAATTGAATACCCACCACCATTCGGACGTGATGCTTTCCCCGAAGAAGCATACATCGCTGATTTGGATGCCAAGAGTGGAGCTTCATTGAAAGTAAGTTTTGTTTGTTTGTGATGTTGAAGAAGTTTGTTTCTAAATGTTTTCCATAATTTTAGTTGACCATCTTGAATAGAAATGGTAGAATTTGGACAATGGTAGCTGGTGGTGGTGCAAGTGTGATCTATTCCGATACAATTTGTGATCTGGGTGGAGCCCAAGAATTGGCCAATTATGGTGAATACAGTGGAGCACCATCAGAGCAACAGACTTATGAGTATGCAAAGACGATTTTGAATTTGATGACATCATCGCCAAAGCATCCCGATGGCAAGATTTTGATCACCGGAGGAGGAATTGCTAACTTTACTAATGTTGCAGCTACTTTTAGAGGTTTGTCTTTACTAATTGTCCAAACGTTAATTTTGTTTTCTTATTTTGTATTGTCTCTTGTCAGGTATCATAACTGCTCTTCGTGAGTTCCAACCAAAATTGGTCGAACACAATGTGTCTATTTTCGTTCGTCGTGCTGGTCCAAATTATCAAGAAGGTCTACGAAAAATGCGAGAAATTGGCAGTTCTTTGGGTATTCCTTTGTTTGTATTTGGCCCAGAAACACATATGACTGCCATTTGTGGCATGGCATTGGGCAAGAGACCAATTCCCAAATCATGCAATGTTGAATTCTCAACTGCTAATTTCTTGCTGCCTGGCGGACAGCAGGAAGCTTCTGAAACTAAAAGTGCAAAGCTTCCAGAAATCGCTGATCTAGATGCAACCAACGGTAAGAGAAAGAATTTGTTTTAGAATTTTTTTTGTGTGTATGTGTGAAGGAACGGCAGCCAACTGATGGTTTTGGTTTAAAGATTTTACGTGTTTTGTGTTTATTTTTGTTTTGCGTTCCATAAGGTTTTGGGCCATGGGCTGTGAACGTTTCTTTATGTTTTTCAGTTCATGTGAGCTAGTTTTGAGCACGAAATCATGGTTTTAAAATCTTGTTTTTGTGACTCGCAAGATTTCTATTCAGATTTAAAAATTCAATTTGGCTAAGATATTATTAAAACTTGAAAATTCTTTCGATACAGAGGTTAAATAGAAAGGCATGGGCTAACTATCAAAATTTAATTTATCATAAAGATAATATATTTATTAGAAGTCGTTCAAGATACAGATCTTGGCAAGTTGCTATAAGATAAAAATATATTGACGATTAGATTTAGAAATTATTAGAAACAATTAACAACAGAGCCGTTTTATCTTGTGGTTCTATCTATTTTCATTTAAAAGCATAAAAACAAATTAACATTTTTACAAAAACGTCCAAGTTTATGACTTTTTTAATTTATAACGCTTAAAATTTGTATAAAATGTAATTTTCTGTAATTTGAAGGTAAAGTTCGTAAACAGTTATCATTCGACAGGCTTAATTTTCGAATTTGCCATTCACAGTGTGTCATTTGTCCTTCTTTAAGAGGTCGAGTGATAATCGGGTTGAAATAAATGATCAGTTTTTAGATATTGCCTTCAAAACATAAAATCCCTGCAATTTCTCAATAAAACTGACTTGTTAAGAGTGTTTCAGTTGATTTAAGAGCTGTTTCGATCAATTCAGTACAGACAAGAACATGACAAATGAAAACCCGCTCGACTCTAACTTGCATTCAACTTTATAATTTTAAAATGTCACCTGCCAATCTCTACCAACAACCAATGTTTTCGGTAGCCGAATCAATAACCTTGAAAAAAGCAGCTTGTTTAATGAAATTAACCGTATTTTGATGTGGCATTGGTTAACTATCGAGCCTGACTCGAGTCCAGAGATGGGAGTTTTACTCGAGTTTAGGGGGTATAAACGCTTTGTAAATTGTAGCCAGATCGGAAGGCATGCATAGCTATATAAAGGAAGCCTAAGCATTTTGCAGCATTCTTGGTGTTCTCTAGTCATTTTTGTTTGCTTTTCTATATAAGAGTGGAGAACTATAGACTATATAGTTTTTTGCACGGCATTAGAAGGAATAGAAATATAGGAAAGAATTTTTGCTGGTACAATGGATTAAGAATAAGGTTATATTTATCTCACAAAAATCCTACAAGTGGCGTTCAGTTGAGGCTGAGGGAATATCGAAAAATTGCTTCCCATTCTAGGTTAGCAACCAAGCACTACATCCACTGTATCATGTCCCAACGCAGTATGGGGTCATTCCAAGGAAGGTTGTCACTGATAAACATACCGAGTAGGTACTGATAGCTTTTTGGCTTCTTCGATGCAAGTACCATTCATGGTAACGGGAGGACTTTATTTCATAATTGCTTACTAAGGCTAAAAAACAGCGATTAGAAAGATTTATTCTACGCTTGATGTCCGCGCTAATGTTGTTTTCATGGCTTACAGCTGTGACCAGGTAGAAAAAGTCACTGACTACCTCGAAGTAATGTCTATCAATGGTATGGTCACGTTCTAGTCAAGTCGGCTGAAGAAAGCATATACCTACTCGATTTGTTCCCCATTCTGTTTTTTACTGACTCCATGGTAGTGAAGGTACTAAATATTGCTCGCTTTGTTCTTCCGAATCCAAGTAATTTAGTTGATTTAAAAAAGATAGCACCCGATTTTTGTTTCGTAATACCTTTTAAAGTGCAATGTTGGAACACCTGCATGACAGTACGTTGTCTTAAACCTCTGGCTTCAGTAGATACCCTACCAATTTTGATGGAACGTCGACCATTCTCCAACGTCATCCTGTTAAGACGTATCAGTTCAACAGAAATTCTAAAGATGGTCGTGTCATGGGTAATTGAGCGTTTACAACTTAAAAACAACTAATAAAATCGAACGTGAAGAAGCCCATAAAATTCGAAATAATTTTTTCAATTATGGTTGGAAATTGATTTTGTCGAGTAAAAATGAAATAAATTACTTATTTAGCCTAGTGCCTCGTAGTTTCAACCATTTCTGTATGTGCGTTGAAATATTCTACAGTAATGGAAAGGAACCGAGATGCACTTTTTTCATAAAATTTGTGATTGAAGAATTTAACACTTCTTCTTAGGAGGAAGTACCCTAAAATGTAGAAAAACTAGAACGTTCAAGCTAAGAAAAATATAAAGAGCACCACCTTTGTTGAGTAGAAACAATAGAATGAATATTTATTTTCATAGAAACATTAATTGAGCTATAAACAAATAACAAAACATACTAGTATAATAAGAAGCTAAGTTCAATCTTGTAAGGTAGTATAAAGTATTGAATTTATATTTCAACATAAAAACAAAAAATAGAGGCAGATTAAAAAGCTTTAACCTTAAGCGTGTGCAGTGCGACAGAAATAGCACAACACGACTAGGTACTAACATTTTGTCGAATTTCCAACTGAGTAGAAGAGGTCAACATTTGAATAGAGTTTTATATCGAGCATGAAAGGGATTCTTTAGCCCATAAAAACACAATTGTTCCTTGATTTTGTTGGTAGCAGCTGTTGGTAGGCCCTACCTGTTTATAAGTAGGATCCACCTAACCAAAATTGTGTTCTATTAAAGTTGGTTGCCGTTATATTCTATTAAATGTTTATTTGTATTCTAGCTTGTCTTGCGGAGAGTAGTCTGCATGTTTACGACTTCTTCCCTCAAGTAAGCTCATTTCATAATTGCTCACAAATACATATATTTATATACTATAAACAGTCACATATTATTTATTCAAAATTTATAAAAATTATTACGATTTTAATAGCAACTTTTTTGCATCCTTTTTTTCTCATTATATTTCATGTTTGGCATGTGTCTCTCGTATCATCGTCATGAATTTGTGTTTTGTACCTTCGTTATTGTTTCGTTTCGTCCATGTTGATTGCGAAATTGGCCACAAATTGAAAAAAAAAAAAACACACAAATTTGCATCACAAAAATACAAATAACACACGAAAACACAAAAAATTGTTATGTATCGCTTGCAATCTCATATTTTGTTTTGTTTTTTGACGCAAAAATTTTCAAACATTTTTCAAAAATTCGAAAAAATCTGAAAAAAATTCGAATGTGTGTTTTGTTTGGGATATGCTAATTGATTGATAAAAATAACACTGTTTGGCGATCATTTTGTGTGCATTTGGTGTGTAAACTATAGGTTCAACGAAACACTCCATTAAACTACCCCCTATCTCGACAGATTGTCAGAGAGCCGATGAGGCCGATGGTCAAGGTGGTCAGCATGCTGCTGCTCTCTCGAAGAAGCTTTTCTCCAGCAATACGTATGCCATAGTTTGGGGAATGCAAGCGAGGGCCGTTCAGTCGATGATGGACTTTGATTTCATATGCAGGTGAGACTGAGAGCAAGACATGAATCATTATTGACTTATGTTATGCCAATAAAAAAAAAAAAAAATTGCAGACGTGAAGAACCATCTGTGGTAGCGATGGTGTATCCCTTTACTGGTGATCACAAGCAGAAGTTCTATTGGGGCCACAAGGAGGTTTTGGTGCCTGTTTACAAGAATATGTCGGACGCTGTCAATAAGCACAAGAATGTCGATGTGTTGGTTAATTTTGCTTCGTTGCGATCGGCCTACGATTCGACTATGGAAGTTTTAGAGTACCCACAAATTCGTACGGTGGCTATTATCGCCGAGGGTATTCCAGAGAATATGACTAGGAAGATGATTTTGGCTGCCAACCAAAAGGGCGTGTCCATAATTGGTCCGGCGACAGTAGGAGGTGTTAAGCCAGGTTGCTTCAAGATTGGAAACACCGGAGGAATGCTTGACAATATCCTTCATTCGAAACTTTACCGTCCCGGTAGTGTGGCTTACGTGTCCCGATCCGGTGGTATGTCCAACGAGTTAAACAACATTATTTCCAAGGCGACCGATGGTGTTTTGGAGGGTGTTGCTATCGGTGGTGATCGTTATCCTGGAACTACGTTTATGGACCACATTATGCGCTACCAAGCCGATCCAGAAATCAAGTTGATAGTGTTGCTTGGTGAAGTCGGAGGAACCGAGGAATACGATGTTTGTAAAGCTCTTAAGGATGGCCATATCACCAAGCCCATGGTTGCTTGGTGTATTGGAACTTGCGCAAGTATGTTTACCGCCGAGGTGCAGTTTGGCCATGCAGGTTCGTGTGCCAACTCCGATCGCGAAACTGCCACCGCAAAGAACAAGTCACTGCGTGAAGCTGGTGCCTACGTACCCGACTCCTTTGATTCGTTGGGTGACCTTATTGGCAGTGTTTACAACGAACTAGTAAAATCGGGACGTATCGTTCCCAAAGAAGAAGTTCCACCACCAACAGTGCCAATGGACTACTCGTGGGCCCGTGAGTTGGGACTCATTCGTAAACCAGCCAGTTTCATGACATCGATTTGTGATGAACGAGGACAGGAGCTGCGCTATGCTGGCATGCCAATCAGTGAAGTGCTTAGTAAGGATGTTGGAATTGGAGGTGTCATCTCGTTGTTGTGGTTCCAGCGTTGTCTGCCACCACACGTTTGTAAATTCTTTGAAATGTGCCTCATGGTGACAGCTGATCACGGACCAGCTGTATCTGGCGCTCACAATACAATTGTGTGCGCGAGAGCTGGCAAAGACTTGGTTTCGTCTGTCGTAAGCGGTTTACTGACTATTGTAAGTTTTTTTTTCTTTAATTCCAATGAACTTTATTTTTTAATAAATCTCATATTTTTTAAGGGTGATCGTTTTGGTGGAGCTTTGGATGGAGCTGCAAGACAGTTCTCAGAAGCATACGATTCAAATCTGCATCCAATGGAGTTTGTCAACCAAATGCGCAAGAAGGGTCAACTGATCATGGGAATTGGACATCGTGTCAAATCGATCAACAATCCCGATGTTCGAGTGAAAATCATCAAGGAATTCGTCATGGAGAACTTCCCATCTTGTCCATTGTTAAAGTATGCTCTGGAAGTCGAGAAGATCACAACAAGCAAGAAGCCCAATCTAATTTTGAACGTTGATGGTGTGATTGCCACAAGCTTTGTCGATATGCTAAGGAATTGCGGTTCATTCACAAGGTTTGTCCTCGGAATATCTTGATTTCATTTTAAGATTGTTATTGAACTCTTTTTATTTCAGTGAGGAAGCCCAAGAGTACATCAACATTGGTGCCATCAACTCACTGTTTGTCCTTGGCCGTAGCATAGGCTTCATCGGTCACTACATGGACCAGAAGCGACTCAAACAAGGACTCTACCGTCATCCATGGGATGACATCTCATATGTTATGCCAGAACAGTTCAACTAAATTCCATCTTTTTGTTCATATTTATTTATAAAAATTTAAAAATCTAAACAAAAACAAAAATCCTTAATCTGTGTATTTAGTAAGAAATAGTTTTTTTTTCGCTTTTAAGGTTATAAACCCGAAAAAAATTGTTGTTATTCTTTAAAAAAGAATATTCTCAAAAAATACTTACACTCCATAAATTTAAGAAAACAAAGCAAATTGGTTTTCAGATTTAATTTTATTTTTTGCATTTAATATTGTATTTTTAATTTGTTTGTACCAACCTCGTCTTTACTATCTCCAGGTTCTCTATTCACTTTAAACTTTAAAGAATGCCATCTAGTGGGTGATTTTTAAAATATAAAATAATTATTAATAAAAATGATATCAAAATAATATTAAAAACGCCACGCAATGTAATTATATAATATACCATCTGCTTGGCTGTTGTATACTTGGCATGATAATTTAAAAAACAAAACAAAAAACGCGAAAAATGAGAGATTTGCTGTTTTTGAAACTCACTGTTAACGCCGAACAAGCAAACACACAAACACAAAAATCATAATTGTACATTAATATTAAAGAATGAAGGAGAGTTGTTAAAAGTAAATTGTACTTTTTATTGCACAATAGAGTATGTTTGAAATAAAAATGCACTTAATTGGAGATTTGTAGTTCTTAATTTATTGTATTTTCTGTAACGAGCCGTATTGCCTGTGGGTCAGTGCTGGCAAATATTGAACCCCTAGCTCAGCGTTGGGAGTGGTCCTTGACCCAGGCTCACTACAAAAAAATTTACTATTGCCAGTCTTTGCATCTGGTGTTGTGATGCGCGAGATATTTTTGCTTCTATTTACCCTCCCTTCCGTGGTTGTTCTCCTCGCTAAAACAACCCCTTAAAATGGCTTCCTCTTCAACTCGTCATCCTTATCTCTTCCCCCCTCTCATCCCTTTAATTAAAATTCTTTATTCCATGTTCATTTTTTTACTTTAATTCTTCAATAAAAATCCTTGAAATTCATATTTTTTATGTGTTTATAATTTTTAATTTAATTAATCGGATTTTGTTTTTATAATGAAAAATTTGCAAATTATTAAAATTGATAATTTTTATATAAAAGTAAATTTAATTAATTTTATATCTGATAAAAAAAGCAACGGTTGGAAACTTAGCTTAAGTTACCGAAAAATCGTTTTCAATCGCGTTAAATTGTCTTCGACTTATTTGTTAATTTGGGATTCTATTTCCTTTATATCCTCTTTTGTCCTTGAATTTACTTTAACACTTTGGTTCCCTTTTTAATTTCCCCCAAATTTAGCGCGATAATATATTCTTTCTTAATTAATACATGCACATATATTCACAAAAAAATGGAAATCAATTATCAAAAAAATCACTCACCTTTAAAATCCAGATGAAATGGCCACTGCATCCAGATGTATCTGAGTGTTTAATTTTCTCACTTCTATATGTGAAGTACTTTACGTAGCACTTTGCTGCACCCAAAATTTTATGGTTATATGTATATGTATTTGGACTGAAACTATTACCGCGCAAAAAATATACCTTTTTTTTTTCTCGGTTCGCAATTCAAATCGATTAAATGCTAATTTTCGATGAACCTTAACTTGTTCAAAACCGTTTTAATTCAATTATTTTTCTTTAAACTAATTCGAGCTTAAACTTTTTTTTTTTTTGTTTTGCAAATAAAAATTAAAAATTAATAGATATAGACAATTTTTTTAGGATTTTTGGGATTTTTGGTGCTGGTATCGAACTCTTGATCTCCCGGTTCAAAGTTGGTGCCTGGACCTTCGAGGCTAATCAGGCTTGTTGATGTGGGAGGCTTCTTTGGTCACAAGACCTAATGAAGATTTTATTTCGGTTCCCAAAAATTATCAGCTTTATAGATGACCTTGTAGCTTTGCTTCAGACCTTTTTTTTTTTTATAATTATTCCGGTTGGGAATACTAAAATATCGTTTCTTCGTAATTAATTTACTGACACGATAAAACTCAGTGCTTTCGATTTTATTCTTCCGGTGAAAACAGTAAGTAAAAAATCACTTTCACGTTAGAAAAAATTATAGCGGCAAAACTACCGAACGCAACTCTGTATTCTATTCGGGACTTTGAACAACATTAAAATTCTATTTTTCTAAAAGCATTGTTCTTGGGCCTTTCTTTAGTCGCCACTGGAAATCCTGCAAAAAGCTTACCCTGCTATATATTTTAACGATCATTGACCTATTTGAGTGAAAGTTTCGCATTTTGAATTCGAATATCGAATCCTCCAACCAATTTTTAAAAGTTTATATTCAAATTCATCTACCTTAGTACTAATAAACACACTCCATTACGATCTTACTTAACCCCGCCTCTTACGATCTTAGCTGACATGAACTGTCAACTCAACAATTAGCACTCAAACTCAATTATCTGTCAGTTTAATGTCTTTTTTTCATTGTCGTGCTCGTGGTCGTTTTCTGCGTCGTCGTTTTATTGAATTTATTTTTTTGTTTTGTTTAAATAAATAAAAAAAACAATTCAATAATATAATGTCCGTTCGTCGTTTTGTGTTCGTCGTCGGTTTGTGTTCGTCGTCGGTTTGTCGTCTTCGCCGGTAACAGGGCTTTGCTTTTTCTAGATATAAGGATAGTCTAGAACATGCAAATGAACCCACGCAAAATTGTCATTTTAGAAAAAAAAAATTCGAAACCATAATGCAAGTGAATTGAGTGTTATGTTTCCAAGAAATAAGTGAAATATTATTAATAAAATAATAAGAATTTATGGCATTTAAAATGATAAAAAGTGAAAAATATAAAGATATGCCACCATAATTAGTATCCAAAACATACAGTATCGTTGGTCGCAAAAGAGACAGCTGTATGGTTCCCATGTCTGGTGTAAGAGTGCGAAATACGATTTGTGTAACCAAAAAAAAATATAATGTTTATTCGCTTTATCTCGGGATTTTTTTTTTTTTTTTTTGTTTGTTTACAATGCTTTTTAAAGCAAAAGGTAAACAAAGTTCTGAATTGAATTTGCCGTCGGCAAAAAAAAAAATTCAAAATCTATAAATTTATTGGATTTTATCGAAAAAATATCCACGAACGTGGGTCGCGAACCCACTTATCTAGCCGGGCTGCTGAATAACCTTCAGATAAGTTTTGAAATTTAGACATTTTTGTGAAAGCGATACTTTGTGAAACCTTTTTCTTTTTTTTTTTCAGAATTTTCATTGCCGCATATCTTTGGCATGGTATGTGCCTATTAATTTTCCTGCTCGAGTTTCAAGCTCGTACATACAGTTGCCTACCACCCTCCTAACTCGGGATTTCACAAATTTTGGCAATAATTTGGCATTGATGCCCTGAGTGAATTTGCTCTGGGCGAAGTTTCTGTGAAACACTTCTTGACCCGCTTGGTAAGTGATTAGTTTAGATCGCGAGTTATATGTGTTTTGGGACTTAACGTGTGCCCTGAATATATTTTCCGATAACTTCTGCCTGGCGAGCGTTGTTTTGAGTGCGTTGGGTAGGACTAACATTTCCGGGTCGTCTAAAGCTTTTAAATTGCGCAATACTCGGTACGAAGAACCGTGTGATACCATGTTTTGGCCAAAAAGAGCGAAGTATGGTTGGCAACCTAACGATTCGTGCATATCTGATCGCAGAGCGCATGCGATGCTGGACAATTGTTCATCCCAATCGTTCTGCTCTTTTGATATCAACACCCTTAGCTTACTTAAGACGCTTCGATTTACACGCTCGGAAATATTAGCCTGTGGGGAATATAACGCTGTACGTACGTGTTTCACGCCGTAACTCGCCAGAAAATTCTTGAACTCGTTCGAAACGAACTGACGTCCATTGTCGGAGTGAATATATTCAGGGGTGCCGAAAGTGTGAAAAATGTCGGTTTCAAGAAAACTAACGATTTTAGAAGAAGTTGCCTTTGACATCGCCTTGAGAAAGACAAACTTGGTGAAGTGATCTACCACAATGAAGACGTACACATTTCCTCGTTTTGTACGCGGATATGGTCCCAGGAAGTCCACATATAACCTTTGAATGGGCCTTTCCGTCACGATTTGCTTAACGATTGGCGGACGAAGAATCGTGCTTGGGGCTTTTACCATTTTACAAATTTCGCATTCACTCACAAAGTTCTTGACGTCTTTTACCATTGTGGGCCAATAATATTTTTCTTTTATTCGACAGTGGGTCTTCGCAAAACCACTATGGCAACTCAACTTGGTATTATGGGCCAATTCAATGCACTTATGAGTGAGTGCTTCTGGCAACCATAGACGCCACAATGAATCTTCCTCATTTGCATCCCCAGTTCTGAACCTTACTCTTTTATATATGTATTTTCCGGATACAACAAGGTCAGGAAGTTCAGTTTGATTGGACACGATGTTATTTTTCAATTGAGTATATTGCTCCGAATCGAATTCCACTGAATCAAGGTCGATGTCGCCACATGCCAATGCCGAAGAATCATTATCCACCTCAATTTCTTTCACGGTTACCATCGCAGAAACCTCTTCCATGTCCATACGCGATAGGCAATCAGGTACCACGTTGAGGGATCCCTTTCGATGTTCAATGTTGAAATTGTATCCTTGGAGTTCCAAACTCCATCTTGCTAGTCTTCCCGACAGTTCCTTCATCGACATCAACCACTTAAGGCTGGAATGATCGGTTATTACTGTGAAAGGTAATCCATCAACGTAGGGCCTAAATTTACGTACGCTCAGGACTGCCGCAAGACATTCCTGCTCAGTAACCGTGTAGTTTTTCTGAGATTTATTAAGCTTCTTCGACATGAATGCGATCGGTCTCTCGTTGTCGTTCTCATCCAATTGAAAAATAACACCGCCCACTCCTTCCGAGGACGCATCACATTGGATAATGAATGGCTTTTTGAAATCCGGTTCCGCTAGTACTGGTGTCGAAGAAAGTGCCGCCTTCAATTTTTCAAACCCTTCCAGCGCTTCTGGTGATAACTCAAACTTAGGCTTCTTTTTCAGGCAATCAGTGAGTGGAGCAGCTAGGTCTGCGTAATTTCTAATAAACCTTCTGTACCATCCCGTTAGCCCCAGAAATCTCCTAACTTGTCTTATGGTTGTCGGAATAGGAAAGTTTATCATGGATTCAATTTTATCAGGGTTGGTTTTTAGGGTGCCTTGACCGACAATGAAGCCAAGAAACTTGATCTCCCGCATACAAAATTTACTTTTGTCGAGGTTGATGGTAAGGTTCGCACTGCGTAAACAGGCTGCCACTTCTTTAAGGATGCGTATATGAGACTCGAAATCCGAGGTGCAAATTAACAAATCGTCCAAATAGACAAACACATTGTCTCGGAGATGACTTGGCACTACTTGGTCGATGACTCTGCACATTGTTTGACCGGCGTTACTTAAACCAAATGGCATTACCTTAAATTGATAAAGTGGTCTACCGGGGACTGCGAAAGCAGTTTTTTCTCTAGATTTTACATCTAAGGGAATTTGCCAATAGGCGTCTTTTAAATCTATCCCCGAAACAAAGTGAGTGTCTTTTACGCGACTTAATAAACCTTCTACGTGAGGCAACGGATACGCATCCTTAACAGTCACTGCGTTGACTTTTCTAAAATCTAAACAGAGACGAACCTTACCGGGTTTTCTTACTAAGACAACGGGACAACTCCAAGGAGAGTTGCTCTCCTCTATAACCCCAAGCCCTATCATACGGTCCAATTCCTTGTATACTTCTTCTTGACGTACAGGCGACAAAGGATAGTGTCGAGATTTGATTGGAACCGCATTTCCTGTGTCGATGACATGACAGCCTAAGGTGGTCTTACCTAACCCTAAATGGACAAAATTAGGGAATAGTTTTTTTATGTTTTCTAGTTGAAAACTCTGTTCCGGTGAAAGTTGTATTATCTCAGCCTCATCCTTAAAATTCTTCTCTTCCTCAACTAAACCGACGTCGGCCTGTAATTCGCAAATCTCTGGCATGAGATGAAACTCTCGCCAAAAATTCATACCTAAATAGAGTTTTTGAGTCAGGTTAGGGATCAAGTAAAAAGTAATGGGTTTGGTGATGTTATTGTATTTTGTTTGTATTTCACAGTAGCCTATTATATTGTGTGATTTGCCATCTGCTGTTCGCACTACGTTTTTATAGGGCTTCACTTCAACACCAATTCTTTTTACTAAATCCCCACAGTCGCTACCTAATACTGAGATGGACGCCCCGCTATCCAATAAACCAAAAATCGACTCGTCGTTAAGTTCAACGTTCGCATACATCCGTCCGTCGGTTTTCGACGAGATTATGGTTTCAACAATTTGTTTGCGATATCTTTTTCGTTGACGAAACCGACGCCGGCATCTTTGAACTGCGCTAGTTAAACCACTACTAGTTCCGAAAATTCGAGAACGAACTTTATAGTAGTTTAACTTCCGCTCGTGAAGAGATTTTAGCGAATAAGTTTTTATAGGATGAGATTGTTGGAATTTAGTGTAAAGAGGTTCTTTTCGTTCCAAGATTTGATTTGGAACGCTTTCGTTGGAGGTGACTTTACTGGTGTTAACTTGTTCGTCTATTTTTAGTTTTGTGAGTGGTCGGTTTTGTTCCTTGAGGAACGAATCTCTCCACTCTTCGTTTCGTCCCTGGCCAGGTTTCCCGAGTGTTTACCACATTCTAGGGTGTTGACCCCTTTAGCACCACACAGAAAACAAAACTTCTTAATTTCCAATGGGCAGAAATGATAGGCATGTCCCTTAAGGTCGCAATTCCAGCAGATATAGTTTGCTGTCGAAAATGGTTTTCTGTGTGAAGACATGGCTGCGATTTCCTCTCCATTCGTGAAAATGTCTTCATGATCTTCAGCACTTGCGATCTCATGAACCGTTTTCGGGAAAGAACTTCGTTTGGCTAGAAACCTCTCAGCTTCTCTGGCCTTGCGTCGCAAATCTTCCAAATTTTTAAACCCCGAAGACAATAAAATTTCCCCAAGCTTGTCCTTAACATTACTACGAATGATCTCGCCAAGCTTCTTTTCATCAAACGATTCCTTCAAACTGTCGTTTAAAGTGACTATCGCGTTATAAAAATCATCAAATGATTCTTTGACCCCTTGTTTTCGCGTCATCAGACGCATATACAACTCCACATCGCTCTCTAACCGCCCGAACTCTTTTTTCATAGCCGTCTTAATTTCGGATAATGTGGCTTGTTGATTTTTCTTCAAAAATGCCCAAAACCATTTATTTGGCCTACCACTAAGCAAAGAGTGAAAATTTGATGCTATTTGTTCATCAGTGTATGCAGATGAAACTCGCATTCTGTCGACTTTAAAAAGGAAGTCACTGACGTTATCCGACCCATCGTATTTAATGTTCCATCTATCGAGCCTACAAACTTCAGTTGTGCTACCCATTGAGGAAGAAGGTGAAATAGAAGGTCTAGTATTCCGAGAAAATTCTTGAGGTCTATTCTGATATTGCTGGGTCGAGTCTCTACCAGCGGCATTTTGAGTTGAGAGATTCAAACTTCCTAACTTCTGGTTAACATCATTCATGAATACCTGCAGTTGTTGAAATATTCTGACTTGATTGTCTACCATGGCCTTTTCCAACTTCTCCACCAACTCCTCCGTACGATCAGGTCTAGCTTCATTTGCCAGATTAGGAGCATTGTTGTTTGCTTCATTTTGCAACTCCTCTTCTATTTCTCCCCCATTTGGGCTACCGTCGTCCATGTCACTAGAAGAGTTGTTAATTATTGAGTTGAGGCTCTCCGAAAAGCTAAAAGAATTATCTAAATTGAATCTATCTATAGTAGTGGAAAACTTTTGATAGAATTCCTCAAATCTAGCTGCGGAATAGGCGTGAATTGTAGTAAGATCGTCGTTGAGCAGTGATATCCGACGTTTATCAGTCATGCCAAAAAGAGGTACAAAAAAAAATCCTTGAAATTTTTCTTTGAAAGGATTTGATGTTTTGGAACCAGTATTTCAAATCAAAATCACACTCTTTCCCTCTTTATCAAAATTTCTCAAACAAAAACAAAGTTTGCCTCCCAGGATTTCCAGTACTCGACTAGGTGTCTCAATGCAACTAAACTTAACCAGGAAAAATCCCAAAAAAAATTACCAGGTCGATACCAAAATAAATGTTCAATTAAACTTTTCCAAGGTGGTTGTTGAAGATGAAAAGAGAACAATAATATCCTTCGAAATCTTCAAAATATAAGTTTCGAACTTCACCAACCCAATCAAAAAAAAATCGAAAATAAAAGTTGGTTATTTGATTGTGTAGGTATACTATTATATTATTATTATTTTTTTTTTTTTTTTTTTGAAACAATCCAAAATATACTTTGGAAATATTAAAATAAAATAATGCAAAAAGAAAAAAATGTTTTGAAAATGTTTTAAACAGGTATTTACAAATTGGTATGTATATTAAAAACTGTATTTATCATAAAATAAAAGGATGAGAAGAAGGATTTTGAAAAGGATGACATCAGCTATTAAGAGAAGAAGCCGTAGTTCTACGAGTCCTTAAACACCATAGAGCAAAAAAAATTGAAATAAACTACTATTAATAAATTGTATTACGCTACTTTATATATATATATATTTTTTTTTTTTTTTTGTGGTGCCTTCAGGACACTACGCACGACAACTATCTTATCGACGGTGAACTCTGAAGACTGGAAGTTTCAAATAAAATTCCATATGTAGGACTTCTGAAAATGCCCTAAAGGGCTTTTACCAGTATCCTGTGTAGAAGTGTGTGTTCGGTTGTTCTGCTGTTTGAGTACCCGCTATACCGATACTCAAAGACTCGAACAACTTTGCCTACACTTGGTTTATTTAAATATTGTGTGGTTGAATTTTCTTGCGGCAACGCGATACCAAGCTCTATTACCCAATCACCGGGACTCACAAGAAAACTATCCACAAGTCGAACGATATCAAAAAAAAATTTTAAAATTTAAAAGCAAAAAGTATAAAATAAAATTTAATAAGACCAAAAATCTAAATATGTTAAAAATATAATTAAAAGGTGTTAAAGACTCAAGAAAATATAAGTCTCACTATCTTTTGATAGTGGACTCCACGTTAATGGGCGCCATTTTGTAACGAGCCGTATTGCCTGTGGGTCAGTGCTGGCAAATATTGAACCCCTAGCTCAGCGTTGGGAGTGGTCCTTGACCCAGGCTCACTACAAAAAAATTTACTATTGCCAGTCTTTGCATCTGGTGTTGTGATGCGCGAGATATTTTTGCTTCTATTTACCCTCCCTTCCGTGGTTGTTCTCCTCGCTAAAACAACCCCTTAAAATGGCTTCCTCTTCAACTCGTCATCCTTATCTCTTCCCCCCTCTCATCCCTTTAATTAAAATTCTTTATTCCATGTTCATTTTTTTACTTTAATTCTTCAATAAAAATCCTTGAAATTCATATTTTTTATGTGTTTATAATTTTTAATTTAATTAATCGGATTTTGTTTTTATAATGAAAAATTTGCAAATTATTAAAATTGATAATTTTTATATAAAAGTAAATTTAATTAATTTTATATCTGATAAAAAAAGCAACGGTTGGAAACTTAGCTTAAGTTACCGAAAAATCGTTTTCAATCGCGTTAAATTGTCTTCGACTTATTTGTTAATTTGGGATTCTATTTCCTTTATATCCTCTTTTGTCCTTGAATTTACTTTAACACTTTGGTTCCCTTTTTAATTTCCCCCAAATTTAGCGCGATAATATATTCTTTCTTAATTAATACATGCACATATATTCACAAAAAAATGGAAATCAATTATCAAAAAAATCACTCACCTTTAAAATCCAGATGAAATGGCCACTGCATCCAGATGTATCTGAGTGTTTAATTTTCTCACTTCTATATGTGAAGTACTTTACGTAGCACTTTGCTGCACCCAAAATTTTATGGTTATATGTATATGTATTTGGACTGAAACTATTACCGCGCAAAAAATATACCTTTTTTTTTTCTCGGTTCGCAATTCAAATCGATTAAATGCTAATTTTCGATGAACCTTAACTTGTTCAAAACCGTTTTAATTCAATTATTTTTCTTTAAACTAATTCGAGCTTAAACTTTTTTTTTTTTTTGTTTTGCAAATAAAAATTAAAAATTAATAGATATAGACAATTTTTTTAGGATTTTTGGGATTTTTGGTGCTGGTATCGAACTCTTGATCTCCCGGTTCAAAGTTGGTGCCTGGACCTTCGAGGCTAATCAGGCTTGTTGATGTGGGAGGCTTCTTTGGTCACAAGACCTAATGAAGATTTTATTTCGGTTCCCAAAAATTATCAGCTTTATAGATGACCTTGTAGCTTTGCTTCAGACCTTTTTTTTTTTTATAATTATTCCGGTTGGGAATACTAAAATATCGTTTCTTCGTAATTAATTTACTGACACGATAAAACTCAGTGCTTTCGATTTTATTCTTCCGGTGAAAACAGTAAGTAAAAAATCACTTTCACGTTAGAAAAAATTATAGCGGCAAAACTACCGAACGCAACTCTGTATTCTATTCGGGACTTTGAACAACATTAAAATTCTATTTTTCTAAAAGCATTGTTCTTGGGCCTTTCTTTAGTCGCCACTGGAAATCCTGCAAAAAGCTTACCCTGCTATATATTTTAACGATCATTGACCTATTTGAGTGAAAGTTTCGCATTTTGAATTCGAATATCGAATCCTCCAACCAATTTTTAAAAGTTTATATTCAAATTCATCTACCTTAGTACTAATAAACACACTCCATTACGATCTTACTTAACCCCGCCTCTTACGATCTTAGCTGACATGAACTGTCAACTCAACAATTAGCACTCAAACTCAATTATCTGTCAGTTTAATGTCTTTTTTTCATTGTCGTGCTCGTGGTCGTTTTCTGCGTCGTCGTTTTATTGAATTTATTTTTTTGTTTTGTTTAAATAAATAAAAAAAACAATTCAATAATATAATGTCCGTTCGTCGTTTTGTGTTCGTCGTCGGTTTGTGTTCGTCGTCGGTTTGTCGTCTTCGCCGGTAACATTTCGTTCAGAAAATGGTCTCCCTTCCCACATTTTGAGTGTTCCATTTAAAGCACTACTAACTATGCTATGACTTTAGAGTGCTTTCTTAGAGTATGGCTAATTCAGCCACATTTAGTTTGTCCAGTCCTAAGTCGCTGTTGGGTACGACTTGTGGTCACGGGATGTTTAAGATGGCACGCATCCAATGGTTTGCGTCATGTTTCAGATGCAAATAGTGGTTCAGATTTCATGTTGAATTTAAATAAAGTATGACGTGACAATTTTTCTAGAGTCCCACACTGAATAAAGAAATCCGAATACACTTCTTTATTTCTTCTTGCTGGCGTCCATTTCTGTTGCACTATCGAGTGACATTACTTCCCAGATATTTAAACTAAGTGACCTGTCATATACTTTCCTGCATCGCAATTACCTGCTGTAGTTGGTTCCAGATGAAAGTCAAGGAAGGTATAAGAATGCTAAGTTCCAGGGACATGGACATGCCTGCGGTGCTCAGTATCAGCTCTACAGGCGGGAGGAGATTGTTCCCGAAACTTAAGCTCGGTTGCGAACAAAACCACAAATCAGGCCGAAAGGAAAATCAGAAAAAACCAGACAATTTCGAGACAATGGACAGACAAAATCACTTCAGGGGCACATATGATGTTGCAGTAAGGCCATTATCCATCCTCATAGAGGAATCCTTGGCAATTTCTTAGATTCCCCAAAACGAAAGAAACACTTTTCCTTGTTGTACGACTTTTATAGTAGCAACAATTTTATTGGGGATGCTCGTAGAACTAAGCGAACTCCAGATAACATCGATAAAGCTAGGTATCAAAATACTCTTCGAAATTGAAAAACTGAGGTAGAGCGGCGATTAATACTCCGAAGATTCGATCTTGGACCTTCTCCTGCTTATTAAGAATGATGGTAAGGCCATTAACTTTTGAAAAATGGACAACACCGTGATACTATGTTAGTAATAACTGTTCCGTTCCCTAGGAAGGTTTTCTTCTTTGCAAACAGCTCTAACGCGAGCTGAAACCGTTTACCGGATATAAAATGGCTAAGCTCGCTTACCATCTATGAGAGAATAGATTTACAGACTAAGACGATAATTTATCGAATACCAGAACCTTTAACTTCAATGGATGTATTCAGAGTTTATCTCGCTTTATATTTTCTCCGCTAACACGATTGATTAACGTACTCCATTTGGTATAAAAACTATATTTTAGGATGGATTAATGTAAAGTTGTTCAAATACAGTAAAGAGAAAAAAAAATAAACGAACCTATCAACATTTTGTATGTGAATTCCTTAACAACAAATAGTAAGCTTCCACATCAATTAATGTCGATAAAGTGGTAAATATCAGTTAGTACTTATGGTTTTGCGTATAAGATCTATAGTAATATCATGGCACAATTGTTTTTGTGACTTCTATTTTGCCAATTTTTTTTTTTGTATAAAATACACTGATACATCTGATATAACTAGAAGCAAACAAACTGAAAAGTGGCATAGGTGAAAAAAATGACGCTGGTGCAACAGAGTTTGTCTTGCTATGTGGAAACATACCGCTTTTAAATGGATTTTATAAAAGACCTTGTGACCTTATACATATGATTTCTTAACCATAAGCGCTTTAAAAAAAAATAATACTATGTACATCCATTTCGCTTTAATAATAAATTAAAATAAAAAATTGTTGCCCTACTTTGAATGCGTTCATTATACTCGTAACGTGTCGTTTAACAATTGGTCGAAAAACAGCCACTGTACACGAAAACACAAATAATATCTCATGCGAGAACAAATCCAATGACGTTTCATGTGTCAAAAATTTCTTTATTATCGTTCGCATTTCGCATATTTTTTCCTCAAAAAGAAGTAAAAGAAAAAAAATCTAAATTAAACTAAATAAAACACAAATTTCGGTTGTAAAATAACAACAAATGCTTTCAAAGTGTGAATAAAAGCCCATACATTCTTTGTTTATTGATTTATCGGCTACATTTATCAAAAAATCCAATGAAATTGTGAATCCAGACAAAACCCGGCCTACAACAGACACGACACGACATCACAAAAAGAAAAAAAATTATAAAAATGGGCATCAACGTAAGTCGGCACGAAGAACTGGCTGAAAATGAATTCCTTAAGAAGTTCGTCAGTCGCACGCATATCCCGACAGATGATTTGGCTTTCTGGAACAGCATTCTCAACTATAACATTATCACTCCAACCAATAGGTAAGTGAGTTTTGGATTTGACCCAACCCAACCCAACACCGACAGTAGAGTGTTGTGTTGGCATGTTCTTGATCCAATCTAATTCCCTTTTGACCTCAATGTGTTGTTTTCCATTCGATAGTCAGGAACAATTGAGTCTAGATTCGCGCATAGACACATTATGTCAGTCTTTCTTGGCAAACAATCTCAAAACGGGCAACTTGGGTTCGTTGATTTTGGTGTTTCTGGACAAAGTGACGGAATTGTTGTCGCTCTCAGATCAAGAGAGGTAAGAAAGCCTCCATTTATTGATATGTACCGATGTTAATGATGATTTGATTCCAGCACAATGCACATTTGGCAAACTTTTAATGCTTTATTCATCATTCGCTGCTTGGTCAAGTACACCAACGAAGTTGGTTCCGAATTCCAATTGCTGCAGCATTTCGAAGCTGTTCCATCACAAGAAGTTCTTAGTGGTGAAGATGGAGAGGTGGATGGTGCAACTGACAGTACAGCGATTGCAATTGAAGCTAAGGAAGAAGCTCCTCAGCAACACAAACCCAATGCAATGGTCGCTATTGATGGTTCCAAGTTTGAGACTTTCTTCGATGCCATTGTCAATCTAATCGTGGTTATTCCAGTCAAGTGGGTTTTAACTTTGAAAGTGAAACGAAAGGTTTAATTTTTAATTTTTTTTTTCAGGGAATTCACATACCACTTGCATTTGGAAGCCGTTAATGTGATAATCACACTGCTTTCGGTGCACCTTTTTTCAACGCAGCCAGTCGAGAAATCTGTTGTTTTCAGGTAAGCAAGCATGGTACTCTAAAATTCCTACATGGGAGGTTGTGGTTGTACATGAGAGACACGAGATCTAAATCTTGTGGTGGCGATAAGGTTTCTTATCAGAACTTTGAAATGTTAAATTAATTAAAAAAAAAAACTTGAATTTGGATAACAGCGTGTGTTCCAACTAACTTGCGGGATGTAAGTTGGCATATGAGTTCCGGGACAGATAACAAATAAACCACAAGATTTTGTAAAGGTTTTCAAAAGTATATTCGTAGACTGTTGGCCAAAGGAAGTTCAAAAACAAAGCAACCGATATACAAAAGCAGCATGGGTAGGCTACTATAAACTATAAACTGCCGGAGAGAACCATCTTTATTAAAAATAAACCAAGTTTGCATTTCTGAAGGCCAAGCAATTGCTTAGATTTATATGCCATATGCCTCCTTTGGACACAGTTTATGGCGGTAATCAGAAAAGCACTGATTCCAGTTGTTGCTGTGAAATGAGAGCACACATTGAGCCTGCAATTTAAATCCAACAAAGCTTACGGATGGACTATTGATTACAGATTGGTTTGCCCAGGGGTGGATCGGAGCTTACTGGCATATAGGCATAATTACTCACGTTAATATGTTTTGGGGGCGTAATCTTGGTGTTTGGTTGGCTATAGTTTTTGCTCTGTGTTTGGTTTTATGCGATGCAGATAGTTTTAACGTTGGTAAAAGCAACATTCTGTTCTTATAATTTATTCAAGCCTGTCCAGCTTCCACCCCAATATGCTGACATGGTCAGTGTTCTTACACTATTTAAATTCAACGTCCAAAAGCACATCATCCACATCTGTTTTATTTTTGGAAGACCTAATCTTGATCAGTAACTCGATTTCGAACGAACTCGATGCGTTGTCTGACTCCGCCCAAAGAATTATTTGGCATTATCCTCGTACTGAAATCGTTGTTACGGGTGATTTAGTGTGTATAATTCTACGTGGCTTCTCTATTATCAAAAGACAACTTTGAGGGAGGGTATAAAGAGTTCTTCTCTGAGTTAAACAACTTGACTCAGCTTGGTGACGAATCAAAACGGATCCCTGACATTGCAGGTCCTCCTGAATTCATACTAGATTTGTTTCTTACATCTCATCCTGATAAGTACACCCATTAGCCAATATTTTAGTGCTCAAACATTGCAGTTGATGATTCTAAAGCCATTCATATGACGATACGAGAAAGCCATTTCGGACGGTCTCAACAATTTCTTCGAAAACTTGAAATGGTCACTATGTTTACTCGATAGTGACGAAGACTCCAGCGCTGATATGATTACAAAAGTTATTATCTGCGGTATAAGAAATTTTGTCCCTAAGAGGACAAAGATAATCAAACTAAAAGAGAATTCATAGTTCGACTTGAGCTATTGAGAGGCCATAAAGTTGAGGATAGCATTGCGGGTGGCAATGGTACAGTGGATGTAGTGCTTGGTTGCTTAACCTAAGAGCTGTGAGTTCAAACCCAGCCTGGGCAGCAACTTTTATTTATTTACCAAGTTTCAACTGGATGCCACCCGTGGAATTTCCTTGAGATAATTATCACCTAAAATCTCAAACCACTGTACCACCTTTCTTTCCTATCTTTCTATTCCTTCTCTCCTTGCTCGCACATGTTAAATCATTATAAGGGTATTCATATCCCCTTGAGTGCGAGTGCATTATAAAAAAAAAAAAAAAAAAAGCGATTAGAAGAAAACTGAAAAAAGTCCAAATAATATAGACATGCCTGTAACACTCACATCCATATATCAGCTCCCAAGCGAAAGCTAATTCCCTGCTATGTTGACGCTTCCAAAGAGCGACAGAGTACCTCATGTTCTTGAGAGCGTGATTGGTCTTAAGGGACAAACCTCAATTTGCCGTCACATACAGCTGCAATAGGACTTAAAGAGCTCGGATAGTATCTCTTATATTTTAAAAGAGGTGTGCTTCAACGCTGTCAAATCCTTTTTCTATCTGCACATTGTACATGTCTCTTTCCGAGTGAATGGAAAAATTAACTGTCCAGCCCGTACTTAAGAAAAAATAGCTTGATAAATTAGCAATTCGATAGATTAGAAGAAAGCTTTTGGACCGTTCACATTCGAGTTGCTTTCGACGGTTTTCAGAAAAAAAAAAATGCTCTACATCAACGATCTCTTGTCCAAGACTTTTAATTCACTTATTTGTTTTGGTGACGACAGTACTCTCAGCTTCTCATACTCGTTCCTAGATTTACAAACCTGTGCTTTAGATGTGGAGCTGCAACTGGAGCGTATGATAAGCTCAATAAATTCCAGTCTTGTCATCATTGTCTCATAGAGAATTTATCAACCGTCTTATATTTGAAGCTTCAAACGCTTCTATTGGTGAAGTAGAATGCACCACTATGCCACTTGCGGGACAAAATAAAATTCATAAGATAGCGTTTAAAATGTTAGGGAGAAAAGACTATAACAGAACATTTGTTTTGCTCGAACGCCCTCGAAACAGAAAACCTGTTCCTCCTTTTCGTCGCTATTTTTAAAAACAACTCTGGAATTCGCAATTGCATTTCTTTCAGGAAAACGCATCTCGTGCTGGGCGCAAGTTTATAAAAAATATTTTCTTTAAAGCCTTTCACTTCAGAATCTTTAATTAAATTAATAGTGACCTGGTAACCTCAATTTGCAAAAGCCCAATGAGGGTCCCATCGATTTAATTACTGCAATATCGCTTCGATCAAACTTGGGCTGTGCGTCTTGCATAATTTTAACATGGCTTCATGAATCCTGATAAAAACGCCTATTATATATTTTGTTTGAACGCCTTATCGGTCCATTTAGAATGTCCCATATATTATATTGTACTTACATTTTTTTCAGAACCATTTTCAAATGTCAACATTCGAACGTGCTGATGAGTGCCCTACTCCACTTTGTATCTCGCATGGTCGAGGTCCCCAGCACGATGTTTGGTGCTGGCCATGCCGGATCGTTTGTATACGGAATTGCAGAGTCCCTAATGTCGATATTTACATTTCGCAAGCCCCAAGATGCACTCACACCCAACATGGCCGGAGCAGAATTGTCACAACAATTCCGCGAACACTATCCTCTGGCAAACCAGAGCCTTTTGTTGATTTTGATTTTAACCAATCATTGCACCACAAAAGACAATCCATACAGAACGAGTTTGTTTGGCTGCTCCGACTCCAAAGACTCACCCAAAGATGGGGCAACATTTAAAATTGACTTCACCGCCGTCTACGATACTCTGTGTCGCATTGTGACAATAGATCAGGCCACTCTGTTGCTCTACCTGTTGCTGCATCGAAATGAGAGATTCTTTAGATTTGTGATGGTTCAAAATGATTTGGAGCATCTGGTGGTGCCGATTCTACAAACGCTATACAACGCTCCCGATAGTACGTCTCATCATATTTACATGTCGCTGATTGTGCTCCTGATCTTGAGCGAGGACGATGCTTTCAATAAAAATGTTCACACTATTGTAAGTTGTTTCTTTTTTACATCCAAAATGTATGCAAAATGTAATTCTTCTTGTAGCTTCTTAAGAACATCGGTTGGTACACAGAACGAACGATTTCTGAGATTTCTCTCGGAGGCCTCCTGATATTGGTGGTCATACGAACGATTCAATATAATATGCTCAAGATGCGGGACAAGTATCTTCATACAAATTGCTTGGCAGCGTTGGCCAATATGTCTGGACAATTCCGATCATTGCATCCGTATGTGGCGCAACGGTTGATAAGTCTATTTGAGACTCTTGCTCGAAAGCATGCGCGTGTCGATGCTCAGCTTAAGGAGCCCGTAAACGGCTCGGTTGCGGTGAATGTTGCAACAACGCCAGAAGACATGCTAGCTGATCTTACTGTTCTGGAAGAAGTTCTACGAATGGTTCTTGAAATTCTGAACTCCTGCCTGTCAAATCAGTTGGTCTACTGTCCGAATTTGGTTTACACGTTGCTCTACAAACGTAGTGTTTTCGAAGCCTTTCGCAGTCATCATGCCTTCCAAGACATCATTCAAAATATTGATATGGTTAGTAGGGAATATGGATTTATGGATATAAAAAACTGATTTGAGTTTCTTAACAGGTTGTTGGATTCTTTTCATCGCGTCTCCAAAGGGTGCAAGATCAACGAGGAGAGCTTGGAGTGAGCGAAGTTTTCGAAGTTATCTCGAAAGGTGCTAGCCAATGGTCAAGCGATCGCCTGAGGGTAAATTCAGACTTTCCATAAATCCCATTCTCTTCTTAAAAGTCTTCTTTTTTTTTTTTGTGTTTTAGAAATTTCCCGACCTCAAGTTCAAATATGTTGAGGAGGATGCACCAGAAGAATTTTTCATTCCCTACGTTTGGACATTAGTGTGCAAGTACGGATGCGTGCACTTTAGTTCGGAGACCATCAAAGGAGTGACGACCGATATAATTTGCTAATATTAACCACGAAAGACAGAAAAACTAAACGACAAAAGAAATCAAAATAATAAAAAAAAAAAAACATTCTTAAAAAACGCATGGAATGAATGAGTGATATTTGACTGACGTTTTATTACATTCACACACAACACACACGTGCAAGATGCAACACACATAACATAAATGTTTTAGTTTAAGTTCTTTCCCTTAGCTAACATTTTTAAATTTCGCTCTTAAACTTACTTGTTTAGCTTACAATTCTTCTCTATCCTCTTTGTTAACTCTCCTTTCCATATCCCCTTTTTCTCCTTGGTATATTATTAATTCGTTAAGATTACAAAATTTATGTATGCAAATGGAATAATAATTAAGATAAAAATATAAACAAAATTCAAAATATTTTGCTACGATTAAAAGAAGGAAGTAGGTTGTAGGTAGGAACCTACACTCTTAAAGAAGATGTATGTAACCTAACAAAGGAAACAAATTATTTAACCCCAAATCCAGAAAAATTTAAAAAAAATTCCCTTTAACCAAAATATACATTATATATTATTAATATTATTATAAAAATTTAATATTGGCAATACAGATTTAAAATAATGTTATTTAAATAAAAATAATAATAATTTTAATCATTTGTGTTGTTATTATAATTATTATTATATATTTCTCTTATGAATATGTTTAATTGTAAAATAAAGAAACAAGCAAAAAAAGAAAAAGAAATATGCTTTGGAAACCGAACTGTATATAATTTGATTTCCATTCCTTAAAAATTATAATCTTGGATATTTCGAACTTGAAATTGTTTCAAAAACTTGGAAGATTTCTCTCGAGAGTGCCTTAACAAAGCGGTCTTGATTAGAGTTTTGGTTTCGAATTCAATTGTCTGGCAGTTTAATTTTCTGGCTGAGGGTTTTGGACGGGAATTGAAAGCGGAGATGTTCGTTTCTTTGTTATGCTTTGAAAATTTAGATTTTGAATCCTGATACGAAACCAAGGATTACACAAACAAATATTTTCCCTTCTTACTTCAAAACTGCGATCGATTTCGATACACAGTAAACAATGGAGTATTAATAGAGATGCAGACTTGACAAAAACGCCACACAAAAAGTGGGCGTGCCCTAAAACTTTGCAAAAACAAACATTATCTATGAGATTTGATCGTTTGGCATTTTTAAGCATATGCTACGGAGTCGTTTTTTAAATAATTTTTTTAAAATCTGCGTTTAAAGTGGGCGTATTGAAAAACTTTATACTAAAACTTGACCCGAGAGTGGGGTTTCAATGTTGTTCATTAAGAAATATTTTCCACATAACGTACGAAAAAACTTGGTTGGCATTGATTATAGGGATCTTTCATTTTGAAAAACAGTTTTTCTGTTATTTTTTGAAAAGTGGGCGTAAGACATTTGAAATTTAAACATAAGCGAGAGCTACAATACGTTTGCAACGAACTGTTGGATACCCTATTCATTATTTTGTCTAGTCCATTGCCCCCGCAGCCAGTCGCAGTCCAGTTCCAGAAACAAAATTCTTCTTTAGCAGATAGGAAAAAATACAATAACATTAATTTTGTATGTCCGATTTTCAATAACTACCAGCGCCCTTAAAAAAGGCGTATGGCACGCCCAAAATTAAGACTTTTTATTGCCAAGGCAAAACCATTACTATAAGCTTAATGACATTCAATCTAGTAGTTGTTAACAATCTTACCCAAAGAATGGTATTTTATAAAAATCACGCCCTTTTTTAAACTAATCTTTTTTGTTCGTTTTTGAAAAGTGGACATAAGCCAGCCGAAACTCAAAAATTTCTTTCTTTCTTTTAGTTTGGACTAAAAGACGAACAAATTTGGGCTTGTGGCTTTGTTATAATACCGTTTATTTGTAAAAATGCATTCTTTTTTTATAGTTTCTTATGAAAAGTAAGCCTCAGCCGCAAAATCAAACTTTTTTCTATCTTGCACAAGATGTTTAAAAACAACTTATTACAAAATAATTTAAGGTTTTTCGGTCGAATATAAGCATCGTTATTTGCTACTTTTGAATGAAAAATGGCGGTCAGACACGCCCAAACCAAAATATTTTCACTTAATTGAAAGATGATTTACCTATAGATATATGATTTATACCTATTTAAGCGTTGTGCTTGATAGTAACAAACACTATTTAATTTTGCTAAATAGAGGTTGTTGAACGAAAATGGCAATTGTAGGCGTGTTTGTGGGCGGATTTAACTGAAATTAGACTTACAAAGATCCAAATATTAGGTTTTCTAACTCAAAAATTGCGACCTCTAGAGAGTAAAAATACGGACGGACGGATATCGATAAGGCGTCAGTTATAGCGACCAGTAAAAAGCATCAGTAAAAATCGAAAACAAATGAATTTGGAGCTTTTTTACTGACGGTCGTTTATAGCGATCAGTAAAATTATGTCGGTAAAAAAATGGAAATAGCAACGCATCCTGTCTTTTTCTTCTTCTTTCTAGTCGCAAATGTACCAGTAATTTATTTCCGGATGAACGAATTTATTCCGGATGAACGAAACAGTAAGAAACTAGAATGAATTATTGTTTCATTTTGAGTGACATGACAATCAGCTGATACGTAAAATGAGTTTTTGCCAGTAAAATCTAATTATTGGTTTTACGTAAAAAATACATTACCGAATCAATATATTTTTTTTAAATAAATTAATTTATGTTATTCGCCACCTATTTCTATATACTTTTTGTTTCAAAACACATTCAAACATAGTAAAAACTACAAAAGAAAATGTTTACTGATGCGTTTTACTGGTCGCTATAACTGACGCCTTAGTCGGCTTTTGTCTCTAAGGGGCCGCAGTTATAGCGATACGGAAAACCAAACCGAAAAAAATTCCAAATGGAAAATTTGACCCACTTGGGTGGGTCAGAAGTTCATAAATGCATTGTGAACTACTGACCCACCACCCAAGTGAGCCAAAAGTACACAAGAAATTCCTGTGGACTTTTGGCCAATCGATCATGGACTTTTGACCCACTCAGGTGAGCCAATAGTCTATAATGAGGCAAAACTTTCAATTTTCGTTGGTATTATAATGAGTGAAAATTTTTTATCGCGCTCTCTACAAATGGTGATCATAATAGGAACTTAGGCTAAAATTAAAAATTAAAAATTATTATTAAAGGGTAATGAAAAACGAACAATAAAGTATTCTTACGTCTAAAATTCTTCAGCTTAGGCGTTTTGAGTGACATGACAATCAGCTGATACGTAAAATGAGTTTTTGCCAGTAAAATCTAATTATTGGTTTTCCGTAAAAAATACATTACCGAATCAATATATTTTTTTTAAAATAAATGAATGTATGTTATTCGCCACCGATTGGTATACACTTTTTGTTTTAAAACGCAATTAAACATATTAAATACTACAAAAGAAAATGTTTACTGATGCGTTTTACTGGTCGCTATAACTGAAGCCTTATGGAAGTTTAGACGTGAAAATACTTTATTGTTCTTTTTGCAATGTCCTAAGATAAACTTAAACAAACTGTTATTAATAGCAGAAATGTTTGTTTGTAACTTTGTTTTGCCGTTGTGGAATTTTATGTTATTATTTTTTTGTTTCATATTGGGTATGCATAGTAAATTAAATTTGTTATTTCCTTTAAATATTAATATTCAATAAAATGTTAAGACCTATGAACTTGTGGGCCACATTCGTGTGTACTTTTGGATCACTTAGGTGGGTCAGCAGTCCACAATGCATTTATAGACTTCTGACCCACCCAAGTGGGTCAAAAGTCCATTATGGACTTTTGGCCTGTGGACTTCTGACCCTGCGCCGTTGAAATCCGATTTAAAACACAAATGCTACACTGATCGATGGCAACAAACTCAGAGAATCAAAATTTGAATTGAACTAGTACTTTTTGTTAAAAATGTATTTATTTATTTTTCTGTTATTACGTACATACCTATAAAAGAAAAATAAAAAATTACATTTTTAACAAAAAGTATTTATTCAATTTAAAATTTGATAAGCAAAAAAAATTCTCTGAGTTAAATGCCATCGATCAGTGTAGCATTTGTGTTTTGAATCGGATTAAAACATACTAAATTTTCCATTTGGATTTTTTTTTTGGTTTGGTTTTCCGTATCGCTATAACTGGCCCCTAAGTCAGAATATTAATATTAATACAAACTCCACACCAAATACATACCTACAATATACCCATTCTTATGAAATAAGAATAAGTATGATATTTCACAAAGAAATATTTGTCTTAGCTTTAAAATGAGTTGCTATTTTACTGCCCAGCAAAAGCTAATTTTTTATAAAAATTGCTCTTGACATGGCTCGTCATAGCCCACTTTCAAGTAATGGGCGATATCTTATGTTTCCTTAATTAAAAACAAACTAGTCAATTTATTCACCACCTGTTGGTTAAAAAAATATCCTTAAGGTTTTGGACACTGTGGCGTATACGCACTTTATTTACAATTCTTGTTTCTGTGATAAGTTGAAACACACATTTATAAAAAAATATGATTTCAGATTTATAGATTTGTTTTAAAATTATTTAAATTACGAATTAATTTATTGATAAGCATTCAAAGTAAAACAACCAATAAATCTAATAAATATGCCATAAAATCCAAACTTAATCCTTAAATGAAACAGTGTGAATGAAAAACAAACACCCCTTTTTTCATAATAAATAAATACCACCAACGAATGAATGATGTGCTCCTGCATTTATTCAAAGCAAACCCCACATGGTGTTCAAAGGAAAATAAACCTAAATTACCTACGGAAAACGGAAATATAGTCTAATGACCTAATTATTGCCACAAAAAGGAGGCAACGACACCTACGTGCATATAGATGTTCCACTGAATGAGAGGTGGGCTCCCCCAGATTTGCTGCTCTACTCTCTACTCGCACATAGAAACATATACTTCATCCTAAATAATAAAATTAATGGTAGCTAATTAGCTCCAGCAGCCACCCGCACAAATGCCTGGGCTTTGGGCTCTGGGCTCAGTTTAGCCGCCAAAAACGAAACGGTAGGCAGACACTTCTGAATGCACTGAACCGGATTACAATCATAATTAATGACACCACCTGTCAGGGCACAAAAACCCTACGAGTACAGGTAGGTAGAGAGTAGGTAGGTAGTTAGGTTTTATAAGTATCTGCAACTTTTTGCTTGTGGACTATATTGTCAACGACGACGACGACGATATAGCGATAGTGGCCACTCGTGTGATTCATGAAGTGTGGCTCAAATCGAAAGTGAAATTCACCAGGCATGGTTTTTGTAGGTAAACAAAGATGAGCTCTCTGCACGAGTGCCCATGGGTTTGTACAAAATTTACGGCGCTTTGTCAGAGTTGTCATCATCGATTTGCAGCTCAGTGAGCTCAGAGCTGGTGGCATTGTTTTCTTGACCATGTCTTGTGGAATTTCCAATTATTTTTTTGTTTTGTTTAACCACCTCCCTCCACACCGACCGGCTCCGCTCCGGGTGTGGTGCGGTTGGTTTGGCCATTTGGCAAACATTTATTTCAACATACATAGCTAGTTAGACCAAAAGTGTTAATATGGAAATTCCATGCACTGTTTAAGTTTGACGTATATCGATCGAGCGTCCATTTTGGGGTGATTCCCGCCATTCATATTAACAATGCACTGAATGGTGGTCTTTAAATACACAAGTCACGTCCCCGGCAGCAGTAAAATGCATTTTTGTGCAAAGGCGTACGCACAGGCGCATCCCGCAATCTATAAATAAAAAAATGCAATTTGCAGTTCAGTTCCGTGACGAAACATTCTTCGCTGACTTCAGGTCATAGGCATGAGGAGACCGGAGACAATGGGAATGCGAAATGCGAATGCGAATGGGTTTCTTTGAAAAGTCTTTTTCCGTCAAATTATGAAAGATGGCTGAGTCATTTTGACGAGTAAATTATTATGGTGGCGTAACAATATTTTTCTGTTATTTTGTTGTGATGGTGAAACTTCTAAATGGCAAACACAAGCCTATCTTCTATTAGTTTATTGCCAAGATGGCTGGAGGGCTAACGTAATAGATTGGATAGACCAACTATTAACTTTATGTTTACCTAAGTCAAAAAGGTCAACAAACTTTCACAATTGTATTGTTGATTGTTTGCGTTAATAAAATGATTGTTTAGGGTATTTTTTTTTGTCCATTTAGTTTGAACTTTGTTATCCAATATTTGGTTTGGAGTTGGAGTGTGTGATTTATTATTTAACTTGATCTCAACAACAGGTGGCGAGAAAATAATTTACATGACATCAGCAATTATCATTTTGTAATAAATTTCATTTATTTTCTCAGAAATTTTAGAGAATAGTGAGGTGTTTCAGCAGTGTCGTATTTTGATTTACAAAAAATGGTAAATTTTTAAAATACAAATTATATTGGTAGGTACTTAAATTGATTGTTCTTTTTAACTTTGGTAGAGTATGGGTGTAGGACAGCAATAAAATAGGTTTGTTCAGTGCCACCATTTTTTATAAAATCTTTAGTACTCTATGGAGAAATCATTTGACTGTGTTGCCCTCTAGCGCCTCAAAAATTTATTGTTATTAGCTTCATACAATACAGTCTAAAAATAGCAGCTGTGCCTAGTGTTTTACTGATTGCAACAGTAACTACTTCCTATTTATAATAATGTTAAAATTTGGGTTGGAAGGGTTGCGGAATGTTTTCCTATTTCATTCCGCTGGAGGACTGGGCTTAAATGATCAAATAGAACTTTTCTTGTAGATTTTGAAAATTTAAAAACAAATTAACAAGGTGGCTTAGAGTATTTGGCAAATATCCTAACCTTGCAACAGAGTTCTGATCAAATAAAACAGAAAATTTGTCAAATTCAAATAAAAAACTTGTTAAATAAGCTTCTGAAGTGATTTCTGTTGTTTTGCAATAGTAGGTTTCATAAAATAGAGACATTTCTTGTGGTTCCTTGTATCGAACAAAATTCTGTGTTAACCATGAGAGATACCTTTGATATAAAACTAAGTAGGTACTTATGTAGATCGAGTTTAAAAATAGCGCACCCTTTTGTCTCCAAACGTCAGCTTATATAGCTAACTCATTTTTCCACAAAGCAAGCTGTGGAGAACAATTAAAACAAAAGAACAATAGCTGGCGTCAGGTGGACGTGGAGTGAAGCACAGTCAGAAAATAAAGCCGTTTTAAACAAATAAAATAGTTCTCTTCATTTTTGCAAGACACTTTTTTCGAGAAACTTTGAACCCGTCATTGAGTTATACCTATTTTTGATATGCCCTTGGTGCATTCTTTTTCTAACCATTATAGTCAACAATTTATTTATTGTTAACAATAATCAACAAAATGGCCTTCCTTCAATCCAAATTGGTTACGATTTGTAACTATATGACGGCAGGAACAACCTTCCTTAACTTATGTTGAAGTGTCAAATACATAGTTACGATTTGTTACTAAGTATTTCCAACTTACCTCCATGATATGAGTTGAGATTGTTGATCTGTCAAATTAGATGTTTTGTATTAAGCAATTCAAAGTCTTTATTAAAAATCAAACCAAAAAATTATAAAACTCTCGATTTGAGCAGCAAAAGAACGTCTTTATTTTCTTTGAGTGACCAACAACACAGAATAAAATGGATTTTGTTTGCCAATTTTTAGCGATGAAAAAGAATAATTTAAATAGTTCAATATACAAACAAATGTTAAAAGTGATGTTACAGTTTAACAAATTCTAAAAATGAGTCGTTCCTAAATGGTTTGTAAAAAACCCAACAAATCTTAACAATGATACTTCAACAAAATTTTTTGACATATCATCAATTGTTGACTATATGTAGTTAGAAAAGAACGCATCATCTGCAACGAACTGTCAAAATCAATCTTAAGAACATGCCGGCATTGTATATGAAATCTATAGTAATATGGATAGCAGGATCGACTGTGGCGACATAACGAGCCTCCAAACCTTTTTTTCAAATTTCTCGTTTTGGAGAGAAAATGAAGGTGGAAAGGTTTAAATATGTGATAATTATTAGCGACATCTATGTGTCTCCAAACCCCGTTATCTCTTAATCGTTCCCCAGACTACTATAGATTTCATATACAATGATGCCGGTTAAAATGCTTTGCTTAATTTTGCTTTGTGTGGTAGGTAAATACAGTATTTCTCAGAAACTAGTCTTACACCTTGTGGTTTTTGAACCTGGAATCTTGACCAATCCTGCGGAATTCACATAACACTGCGCATAACCGAAACATGTTATTATAATGTTGTAACGATGTAACAAAATCAATTTAAGCTCTTCTTGTAATAATTAATTAATTTTTTCTTGTTGCTTAAAGATAGTGTTGATGTTGACATATTTTGGCAAAGCGTCTTTTAAATAGTTTACTTCCTATTCAACTGGTCTTAACAATTACGTAGCAGTTAACGATATTTTGAACTTCCTCGAAAACTGAATGCTTAAATGGTACTCAAGGCTTAGAAAAATAAAATAAATATACAATTTTTCTGATGGATAGAACGAATTTTTTGAAACTTGGTTAGACTAATTTTAAGTAATTTTTAAAATGGAAGCATTACTAAATATTGTTTCTTACTTCTGTCTCAAGATCAAAGCTTTAGTATTAAAACTAGTCAAGTTTGTGTGCTATTATTACTCCAATCCGAGCAAGAACATGCGACACAATCTTTGCACTTTGTTTGCATATACTGAATTCCCACTTAAGGCCAACTAGTTCGCCAGCAAAAAATGAAAATCAAAACCATAACCACTTTTGGTTTCTCATATTTTTTCTTCCAATTCATAACCATAAAAAAAAAAAACACGCCTTATTCATATTTTAATGTTATGCAAAAAAAAAATTCGCATAACTTTTGTTTTTTATTTTCTTAAACAATTTTAAAATAAATTAAATCATAAACGCATTCACACATACATAACTTAAAAAAATACAATCATACATTCCTTAATCTACTAAGTAGCAACTTTCCGCACAGCGAGAACGAGCTTTTCCAATAATTCTAATATCCACCGCAAGTTTGCATGCACAACTTGAAGCTGGAGAAATTATTATCATTGCCATCACAGCCTCCAAATTTGAATTCCCGACATTCTTTTGTAACAGGGTCATAGCTCCAGCGAGGAATCAATGCTCTGCAAACACCTTTTCTAGCTGGCATCTTACAGAAATTTTCTGGCTGATGACGGGCCGATGACCTAGGTGCAATGTCATCTAAATCCATTTCTTCGAAGAGGTCACTCATGTCATCGTAGAGATCCAAAGGTTTCGCTTGTGACATCTCAATACAAATACAAATGGCCGTGCACAATGCAATGAATACCGTTAAATTTTTGCAATTCATTTTTTTCAAGTTTTATGTAGGTATGTGTGTAAAGAGAAGAATTACTATAGTTTTGAACTTCACTTGATCGTGTCTGATCGTACTCTGATGGCTTGACTTACTGCTGAGCCGGTTTTATATATTCAAAGAGTTGGTTAAAACGAACGACACAAAGTCTGGAAGTTTCTCGCACTGGCCATAGGCATCTGGTAAAACCAAACGACGCGACGACACGCCGACGACGCACAACGCCAACAATCGCAAAAAGAATGACGTTTAATATAATTTTCATGACGTTTCGGTGTTTACATGCGGGCCAGGGAAAACACTTACGAAATTATTGCGTGAGTTGGTAAATCATGCGAGAGATGGTAAGGAATGCCAAGCTCTTACTCATATGAACATGTATGTATACATGCAGAATTGCAGTTAAGCCAACAAGATGGCCTTCTATTTGATGGATGATGTCAGTCAAACACACTGCAGGAGTGCAGTTTACGAGCTAAAAGCGATGCGCTTTTGGAGTGCATCGACCGAAGTTGACATTGCTATTAGCTCCGATCCGCCTGCAGAAATCCCCGATACCTCGATGGTAAATAAGAAGACCAATTAAATGTGCGCTTCTGTGGGTAGGTCGGTACTTCACGTGAAGCCGAGCGCCAAGCCGCCGGCCGTCGGAATTGTGCTCATTTCGGGAAAGCACACTATTAAAGAAGCAAGAGAGGTAATATAAATTGTCAACAGGTTGGGTCTTTATAGTATGTGTGTGTCTATTTTATGGCATGGAAAATAGCAGAAGTTTTGGGTTCAATTACCTATTTATCGACCCATATGCCTGCGCCTGGATTATTGTTTTTGTTGGTGTCGGTTTTTAATTAAATGAATAATTAGTTTAATTGAATGTTTTCGACGCGTATCTTTTACCAGTCACTGCGGGGGTATTTAATAAATAATTAACGCATTATGAAAGTAGGTGGCGTTGGTGGTGGGAAAAGTGCATTTAAGAGTGAAATTATGCGGTAATATGCCATTAATCTGTTTTACAACGTGTGTGACAAATATTTGAAGAGAGTCTTTTTTTCATTCCAATATGCATCAGTGTTTATCTTTTTTTTTTTTTTTTAATTTTGTTGTTGTTAAAGATACAAACATTTCATTTAATTAAATGACGGAATTTCATGATATTTATACAAAATTTTATACTCCGCTTGTAATTTGCCACACTTACATGATTGTATTTTTGTATCTTTTTACAATATTTGTATGTTTGATATGATAAATGATTTTTATTATGATTGAGTGTGAAAGTTTAAATAGAATTAATTATGCGTTTAACTGGCTAAATGGTTGGTTTCATTTAAACTATAAAATTTTAAGTCAATATATGGGCTTGTATTCCAAAGGTATTTTTTTTTTGTCATTAGTTGTTGTAACACATTGATTACTTTTTTAATCGAGTGATGTTGTAGTCTGAGGTATACCTTAGTCATTATCAACATATTCATAAATTGTCCGTCTACCTTTTCCAGTTGTCAAATGAAAGGGAGTTTCCTGTAAATAAATTCCAATACCTAGCTAGATTGTTGAAAAACTTAATTTTTGTATTAAATATTATACATTTAAATAAACGCTAGAGCGTAAACAAGTAATTTTGGCCTATTCGGATACATCAATTAAATGTTGAATGTAATTCAAACAGATGTATATGCCTTGGTTTTCCCCATTCACAGCATTGAAAACGGATTCCAAAGAGAGCAAACGGGTCATCACTGCTTCAGATGGCTTGGAAATACTACCTTCGTCTAAATGTTGTAGCCAAGAATCTCTGAGACTACTCCTTCATCCAAATTTGGAAAGGTGTTCTTCAGCCGATGACAAATGTAGCCAGCCAAGTTTTCTAATCCGTCGAGTCCCAGTTTTAGTTTTCGTATTTGTCCCGCGGCGAAAATTAGAAGCAGCTTACTTTCCAGATTGGTTTAATGGAATTTGGCCCTCTTGAGTTTTTTTTCTAGGTATCTTATTGTTTTCTCTTTGCACAACAGAGATTTTTTTAAATAATCATTTTCTTCCCGTAATTCTGATCTGAAAGGTTTTGTTTTCCATAAGAACAAGCAAGTATCTATATACATATAATAAAATTGTAACGGTCGATGTCTGTACATTGAAGATATAGATGCAAAACTAATATGGGGAGTCTCTATTAGACCCACAGAAACCAAAACAACCGTTTTTAGAATTTTTGTCTGTCTGTCTGTCTGTATGTTTGTACGCGCATCACGCAATAACTACTGCATGGAATTGAATGCGGTTTTCGCAGATATATTGGTAGTACGTCAACTTAAAATATAGGCTATATTTTATCGCAGGAAAATATATAATTCTGGTTGTTTTTTTAATATTGCTGCAATCGAACGTTATTCAATGAACTTAACGCAAAATTGAAAGATTTTAAGGACGTTAGCGTCTCACTTACATAATATAATAGTGCCACACTTACCTACGTATACATGAATAGAAATAAGTTAGTCGTTCTGAATAGAAGTTACACCAAAAACATCATAGATGGCGCTATTTACCACCATATAGACAATGCCTCATTCAGCGAAAGCGGAAATCGAAAAATAATGTAACCATAAAGACCGGTGAACGAGCAATACTTACGCCCAAAACTGATGAAGTGGAGCTGCCATAAATAGCAGTATCGGCGCGCAGCATCGTTTTGAAAGTGGGCATTCCAATTAGGTATATTCGTATATTGCTTCAGAACTTAACCCTCTAACTTTGCAATTTAAACCGTTATGATACTTCGAAATAATATTATACAGAAGCCAAAAACCTTACGGCTGTAGAGCTGACTTTATAGCTTTCATACCACGCATACCCCCCATTTTGAACCGGTTGTGCATAAACAAAATATATACTGAGATACCTACTTTATTCTAAAATCCACGCGTACGAAGTAGCGGGCAAAAGCTAGTTAGAAAATAAAAATAAACTAACGCTTGATCAATCAAATCATCAATTTCAGATTGACTGAGGGAAAGCTGAGGGGTATAGGTATTTGAAATAACGCTCTCATTTGCTGCATTCTGAATTTCAATTTCAGCTTGCGCCATGGACTTAGCAGGTCTTTCCAGCAAAATGGCAATCAATTCTTTATTTATTTTTGATTGCATTCGCCTCGCTCGTCCTATTAAATTCAATCCAGGCTGAAGAGATGGTTCCTTAACGAGCACTGTAGGAACTGCTTCTGGTTTCAACTTTCGCAAAGCTGTAAATCCTATTAATAGAAATGTTGATTCTCTCTCTAAACTTAATTTTGTTTTATACATACCCATTTTATGTCTTACATTATTTTCAAAATCTTCATTCGGAAAATGGAAGCTACAAAGTGCCTACAGTGAATCAGCTGTTAGTTGTTGACTGGCAAAGCATGTGCGTGCAACCTACTCTTAAGCCATTGGAAATTTCGAAACCGGGGGAAATAACTCTCATCGTCTTTTAAAAAAGCATGGAATATCGCTATTATGGCACCAAAAATCCGCATATGAAGAGCCATCAAGCTCGCTTAAAGTAATGTGTTTTTAACCCTGGGGGCGTCATCGATTTTTTTATTTTTTTTTTTAGAAAACGCCTCGATACATGCAAGATAAGCACAACATATCCATGCCTCTACATTGGATGAATGTATGAAAGTATGTCATTTCAACAGGGTCGAAGAACGACACAAGCCACAAATGATATTCTAATGGTCGACTAATTTCTTGCTTTGGCCATTTTTTCTGGCTTATTTTTTGACTTATTTTTGTGAGTTTTGTTTTTAAGTCAAGAGTTTATGTTAATAGTCATTTCTAAAACCAAATATAGGTACATAATCCAAATATGGAACCAAAGCTACAGCCAGAGCAAAGGGTGACAAGTTTTTTGCCACCATTTGTATAAAACAAAAAGCCTAATACTAACTTCTTGTTAAGTGCTTCCACAAATGAAACAATTTCACCGCAGGTCGCACGGGGAAAAGTATGACATTTTCCAAAAAATCAAGTGGTTTAATAATTAACGTGTGCGGAATCGCAAGCTCAAGCTGCATTCAAGGCTTGACCGGGTAATTTAATAGCCTGATCTTTCTTTATCATACTTGGTAGTCAGTTTCAATGCTTGGGACTATCGACAAACACCATTCCCACCATTGCTGGTTGCTCTCGTAACTGATTCAACATACCCGCTTAAATCTGTAATTTTCGTATGTTTTTGGAGATTACCAGCTGTGATTCTAGCTTTTGAACAGCGTTCGCTTTATTTCTGAAAAGTCATTTATAGGTTAATTTTTTTAAATGAGCTTCACCAACAACAAATAAGCATTTCATCAATTTTCCCGGATGCTAGACTAATAATTTCATGAAATTTAAAGAAAAAATTGGCCTTATCTGTCCACCATGACGTAAATTACATCAAAAGAAAAGGATAAACAATAACTCTGTCTTTATGATGCACTTTTGAGATTTCAAAGTGAATGTAAAATCCTTCCATGCAAACAACAAGAATAACCTTAAGAAGGCACTCCAAGCTCCAAGACGTCAGTGTCTTGCAGTGTCGTTACATTTGAAATAAACAATTTAACTGCATCATTTGGGAATATGTCTCTCTGAACCTTGCCTTCACTGGATAGGATGCTGGAACATTTGGAGAGTCACAGACTTTTCGTCTGTGTCTACCTATATATACGATATACGTACAAATTGAAACCCTCCAAAGGTGATATCTTTTCTGACGATGACTTCTTCAAAAATTCATGAAGGATCCTATCTTCCACTTCCACTTCTACTCCGAGACCAAGACCACAACGAACGGCGCAAACAGAGAAACCGAACCGAACCGAAATTTTCATTTTGCACACGTATTTCGATTAAATTCTCATTTCGGCCATAATTTTTCCAGTTTTAGTACGGCACAGGCACTAAACCATCTGAAGCAACAGACACATCCCACACTCGACAGCAGAAGCAGAAGAAAAAAATAACATCCTTTGGAGCTGAAAAACTATTACATGATGAGTGTATTCCCCTGATGACTCCAACAAGGCGAAGCGAAGGAAGAAAGGTTGCAGAGCAAAGTGGTGGCAAATGACTTTCCTTCTTCCATTATTTTTTTTTTTGCTTTCCCTCGGAATGGGAGAGTATATGGGTTTATGGCCACCACAAGTGGACAGGTGTTGGAGAACAGGTTGCATATTCTTCTAAGCTTGCTATACGCCCGCCATTGTGTGGACATATGTTTATAAATCATTCGAGGTCTTAAGTTTTCAAATTTTGTGTCGCTGATTTAGAAAGTTCTCCGAGTCCGATTCCGATTCTAGATCCGATTGTAAAGAAATTTGTGCGTTTCTTTTGGTTATTTGTCAGTCGTTCTGGGGGACATTTATCTTCATGCGGTGCTGGAGAGACTCTACGATACGAATGTGTCGTAGCTTCCAGCTGGAGGTAGATGGCATATCATGCAGAAAGTCTGCAATACTTTTCAATTTATTGGAATCATGTAGTTTACGATTTAGTCGGTGTGAATAAGAAAATAGTTGGAAAGAATCACACAAATTGAAATCCTTGCACAAGGGAATTTGTAAAGTTGTGCACTCGTAGATATCTGATGATGAAATGAAGAAATATTAGGTTATAGGTTAGATGCTGTTTCCAAAAATTTTTGCAAAGGAGAAGAAATATAGACATTTCTTGGAAATGTTTGCATGCAATTAAAGAATGGAATCTAAAACCTGCTTCGCCAAATCAAACAATTAGTCAGTTAAAAAAGGGGGATTCAATGAACATTTAAGAGATCATTTGGACTCATGATTCACCGCTTGTTCATGGATTTTAATACTGCGAAAAGACCGAATTAGATAATTTGATAATTTAGACGATGCGTTCAAGGCAATCGCTATGCAACTTAACTGTGTCTTCGTTTTCGACGCTCGTCAACAATGACACGGGATCGATTTGGGCTTTTTACATTTTCGTCATAATGGCATCCCTAAAGTTCATACAAATTTTTAGCTTCTTGCGAATTTATGCAAGGGTGAATGTCTATGTCTATTTTGACCGGATTATAGCTCTTTAAAAAGTTATCGAGAAACGTTAAGACGCACGAACGAGGGGACCAGTTAACGGGACCATTTCTAAAAATAAAATTGTCACCAAATTGATTTTGCAATATAATGTCGGTTAAGCGCGCTGTATGGCAAGTTGCGCCGCGTTTAGCTGATTATTTTTTGGAAACGAAAAATCAGTCTGCATGGCTCGAAAGCGCTCGCCATTCACCCTAAACGGCAGCTCTTTCTGCATTTCGAAAGAAATAAAGACCCATGATGCCGATAGAGCTTGAACCGCGGCAAACAGTTAATTTGAATAGATGTAATGGAGACTCGTTAATGGCTTGAGGATTGTCTTCGCCCCATTTACGGCTATTTTACTTATTGACGAAACCATTTAACCCAGTAATGAGCCTCATTACTAAACACGTAAAATTGGCGAAGTGCTCTATGAACTTGGGGAACACATTAATTTTTTTTTTTCAAAGTAAATTTCCACAACTTGGAAGCGTTGTCAAAACATAGGCAACAACCATCAAAACTGTGTGTTAAGTTTCAACACATTTAGGGGTTTAAGGATACAGGAAGGTTTGAGTACGAGATAATGATGTGCATTTGTCTTGAATAATTGATTGAAATGGGAAAGGAGTTCCACATTCGTGTAGTACGACTAAAAAAAAATTTCTGTACTTGACTGTACGTAAGTAGGAAAATTTGGCTCAAGGGTATAACGATGGGCTTTCCTATCAAAGGGGGTATTACAGGGTAGGAATGCAACAGGTTATTTTACAAGAGCACTGATTAAGGAAAATGCTATAAAACAATAAGAGACAAGAGATATTACTAGGATTATCCATTGATCTATCGTTTATCAGCTTTAAGGCTCTGTTCAGAACTCTATCTGGAAAGCCTTATGATGTTTTTGGTGCTCCATATCAGATATAAGAATTGTACTTTAGCCTTTTGCGTGTCTTATAAATTGTTGCCAGATTAGAAGGGGAAAGATTTTAGCACCGTCTAACGAATCTTAAACATTTCCCTGCATTTTAAGCAGTATCTTAAATTTTATGCACATAGATGGAAGTACCATTCATAAAAAATAAGAAGAAGGGGATATTTCGCTTCAACGAAAGAAAACAGATTTGGATCTTAGAAGCATTGAATTCCACACGGTTCTTTGTTACCCCAAAAAACAATGCTGCTTAGGCCGGAATTTTATGAGGCGGTCCTTCTCTCCCATTGTTGTTCAACATTCAAAGGAGTAAGAGGTGAATTTGAGTATGGAAAACTATGTTTGCTGTAATTGGCAACACATTTAAAGCCACCTTTAGTCTCAATCATTTTGGCAACACTAGCTCTTAACACGCAACTAGCGCCAACAAAATTCTTGACCTCCATTTGCTTTAGATGGATTGTTCAAGGCAAAATGTGATACAAATTGACCATTTCATGGATGAAATTTAAAAATTTCCATTATTTTTGGTGGTAAATGCAACTTTTTGAATTTTTAAAAACAAATGTGGAGCTTCTATGTCAAAATTTTAAGTTGTTAATTTTGTCCTGAAGTGGCGTGTTGAGAGCTAGCACCGCAATCTTTTATTTTGGCTACATTTTTTGACAGTTATTGTTTGAAGCTGACATTAGACATTAGGTTCGCACTCAAGGGGTTATAAATGTCGTGAATTAACATTGTGCGAGCGTTGAGGATAGAAGGAGTAGAAAGATAGGAAAGAATTTTTGGTGTTAAAGTCAGTTGAGATTATCTCACGAAAATCACACGGGTGCAATCCAGTTGAAACTGGGAGAACAAAAATTCTGCCCAGGCTGAGGATCGAACCTACAACTTAAAGTTGGCCACAAGGCACTTTATCTTTTCATCCGCATAATGTTTTTACTTTATTTTATTAAAATCTTAAGACTTCATTTATATCATACATAACTGACTTCGCAACGACGCACGTGAGACAATTTTTGAGTGCTCCATCTTCTGATTACAAAACTCCATCGTGTAAATGAAAGATTCATTTAAATCCACTCCAAGGTAAGCAATATCGATAACAAAAGTCTTCGAAATGCATAACTTCATTAAAGAAGTGTTTCTAAAGTTAAATTAACACTTAATAAAGTTAACTTTTATGCTTACAAACATCCAAGTTCCATGTTCCTTCTTCAAGTTTTTTGTTGTTGCCTTTTTTGCACACTACACACTACTATTTATATTCCTTGCCACACACTATATTAATGCCAAACTCAAAGCAACAAGGAAATTATATTGTTGTAAGTGAATTGGCGACAAGGATTGGCAAAACCAAAGGCAGACTTTGCAATTGAAAATAGATTTACAGATATTTAATATAATACAACATCCTTTTTTGCAGTGTCATCTCCAATGCCAAACAATACAACACATTCATAGGAGTACTATAAATGTGGTGCTTTTGCCTTATAGACAAGGACAACTCAACTCACAGTTTACACATCCCATAGCCAGGATTTTGAATCAAAACGGAAGAGGGTATAGTGTACGGTGTACGCCATGTGAAAACTTTGCAGCAAGTTTATATAGTATCAATGGGAAGGGAGGGCGCCGGGGATATGATGATTCAAAAAGATATCGCAAAAATGTGAAACGATGATACGAATGGTGAAACCTGTTGATTCACTATACTATGAGCAGAGCATGATGGGTTACATGAAGAGTATAGGTATCACACAAAAGTTGAACACAAAACATTGTGATATACGAGGATGTTCTACTCTAACTCAACCCAAACAGGACGAAGGAGTAGTATATCTACGAGGCCAAAGTGCAGGGGCGTACTTGATACCGAGAAAGGTGATATCAAGAACTGTAATAACTGGGGTGGTATCACCAATCTATCCGTTAATGATAACTATTATTCTCGAGGGGATATGTCCAAGGATAGAGTCTTAGCTCAAGAGGCAACAAACGGCATTTCACAGTGTTCGTTTTGCGAATAATTTTTGAACATTTACTGGCTGAGCACAATGGTGTAGCTACAACAGTAGTACGTACCACTGTCAAAGTTAAATGTATGTACGTAAATCGTATTGCACAGCTACAACGTAAACTGGTTGCACACAATGGTGTAGTAGCAGCAGTAGCACGTAGCAATGTCAAAGTTAATTGTACGTAAATTGTATTACACGGATGTGAAGTATCAGCTGCAGCATAGAGTAGCTGAAGTACTAGTCGACTCGACTTCAACTTCACGAACGTGCCGCTTTGTAAAACAACAACAAACTAAAATGGCAGACATGATTTTTGTTTTGTTGAGTTCAGGGCTACAAATTGTATTAGTGCATGCTGCTTAGTGCGTTAATTTTTGTTGACATTAACTTTGAAATTGCTACGTACTACTGCTGCAGCTACACCATTGTGCTCAGCCAGTTACGGAATATCAATCGCGTTGTCCACGTTGATCGCGATTGCCTAGATTGCTAGATTACTAGATACCTCTTAATACCAGAGGCATACCTGATGACAAAATGGAAGACTTGGAACTTGGTATCTAATGTAACCTATTTCACGAGGTAAGTAATTTGGAATATGCTGAAATCATTCAGTTGATATTGAAACGTAAAATTTGTGCTGTCTTGTGCCTACAAATCGTGGAAATGTTCTGTCAACATCTCCAGCAAATCAAAAGTTTATGTAAACCGTTGTTTGCGTTACATCTAACAGCTCCGGTCGCCGCAAACCATTGCCAAAAACAAACGGTGGCTTAGGACTAGACAAACGAAAGTAGATGTTGACGTTAAAAAGTGAGAGTGGCGTTAAATTGTCCATACACTGAGGATGCCTTATGATAGTGATAAGATAAGTGGTCACAGCAAGTAAGCAATTTTCCAACAGAGAGTGATGGATGGATCATAGGTATTCACCCTTTGTTCCAGTAGAAAATTAAGTATTGCTGCAGCTCCAGTAAGGAGAAAAGTAATAGAACTTCTTAAACCATCCTGAGTTCTGTATGAACTCCATGCATATTCGAAAATCAAGGCGGTACGGTCTGTTAAAAAGGATACCCTTTCTCCACATCACCTTTTGGCAGTCCGCGCATAAGCCAGGTGAATTCATTTCCCTTCGGCTCATCGCTCATGTAAGTTTTCATACAGTCTTAACCCGTTATGGAGGATCAAGGAGCAAGGCCTGATGACCTTTGCAAATGGTTGGTAAATGTAGAGTTGCCATTGCATATATATTTTTATAGTAATTTCATGGAACATGATTTTTTAGTTGTGAACTTCGTCAATGGCGGCGCTAGTTGTCTTATCTACTTTACATCAAATGTCTTCAATTGTTGTTTTCGCTTCCCATGGCGATCTAGATAAAAACCTAAATCAAACAAAATCCTAACTCTCCAATCAAGTGTTTGTGAACTTCGACCATAGATGGCGCTCCTAAATTTCCGCTTATTAAGAGTACTATAGTTTATATATACAATGGAGTTGCTATCACCACGCTGGCTAGCTGTTAGATGCAATCGAAAGTTATATTTTATTTGTATATTGGAAGGCATCAAACGTTTTCGGTGAAAGGGTTTTACTGGCCTTGGGTAGTCATGGCTGGTAGACGGGGCTGTGGCAATTTTATTCTACTCACTTCTTTTCAGTGTGGAAGACTTTGAAAGTAAATATTTGTTTGGTTTGACATACCCAATTCTTGGTATCTGAATCCGTTTCCTAGGCTTACCGGTCCTCCCAGGTAGTTGCAGAAGAGAGCAATGACACGCAGTGTTTTGGTGGCGCAGAACTTTGAGGTATACTCAGTTTTTTGAAGCTAGAACTTCCAATTTGGAACTTCTAACTTGATTCGTAACCTGAACATGTCACAAAAAAGACTGTTTACTGCCATGTTATGTGTTTCTTAGTACGGTGGTGCCTTATTCTGATAATATTGGAATCTACTTCATTCTGCCGGGATCAGTGGACAGCGGACAAAAAATCCCCAAAGTAACAGAAATGTTGCATGCTTAGTTAAAACAGATATACAAACTTGTGATAGCCTTCCTGGAGATATGGAGCTTCAAATGTGTGAGTAATGAGGATAGCATTTAAATACATAATTCTTAATTTCATTTCCTTATCACTTAAACAACACTTGAAACGGCTGAGTTAAGCTCTAAAGCTTCACAAGCCTCAAACAGAACAAGTGCGGCCCTGTAGTATCATACAATCACTCCCTGTAAAACACATTTCCACGAATAAATGAACGTCGTGTGCACCTCCGAATCTGAACACATTTGTTACTCAAGTTGGATACAGAATAAGTTTCAAAAAAAAAAAAAAAAAGAAAACACAAGTACTTTCACTTCCTTCCCCCTCAAATGACATTCGATTTGTATGCGGCAAAGAAAATAAAATAAAAAAAAGAACGATGTTAAGTAAACTTCTTCGGGATATGATATGTGAAGGCAGCAGGAAGGTTTTTGCGCCAATCTGATTGAAAGTTTGCCGTTTCCTTTTTCGGGCGGCTTTTAAGCGTATCATGTCGGGGCTGCCAGATCGTTACTATCCCCATCCATGCCACCCACTCAGGGCTTATACACACAATAGGCCTGGCACGTATCTCTGCTAACATTTATATGTGGTGTGGTGGGTGGCCGGCGGCACTGGAGGAAGGGGTATAATGTTTTGTTTTGCGCACAAAACACATATAATATTGCATTGTTCTTCGAAAAACAATTGATTCAAAAACCACCCAGTCCTCCGCCGCCCCTGTGCTATCTTGATTTGACTTTCGAGAGAAGCAGCAGTAGCAGCAAAAAAAATACCCTTCTCCAATCCCTAGGAGCTGCACGTCTATACTAGTGTTCATCGTTTAGCGATAGTGCTTTGGAAAATTGAAAATGAACGGCAGATCGGCTACACCAATCCACTCTCTAAGGATAGTGATGGGTGTTGGGTGTTGGGTGGGGGTAAGTGGAAGAAAATTTTATATGAGTTGTGATTTTCAATTACAAAGCAGCCCCTCATTCCACCCGCAATCTTCACCCATCAGCGCCATCATCATCATCAGCATCAGCATCGGAGTTAAACAAAAGGTGACTATTTCATTTAATGTCAAACTTTTTCCTTCCTCACACCACACCACTTCACTTCTAGTAACTCATAAATGCGTTAACCAAAAGGGTGTGCTTTGAAAAATAAAATAAAAAGGGTTGTTTGGGTTGTTGGGGGGAGTCATATCAATGCAAAAAATGGGGTAAGTTGGGAAAAACTTTGAACAAATTTTACCAAACTTCTTTGGAGTGTGATTTTGTAATGTATATTTTCGGAAAAATCAACATTTCATTATTTTTTATGAACCATCGAGCTACGCCGCTGCCCGCCGAACCCGAAAACTAGGACGGGAACGATGCCCGGTGGGGTACAAAGCGTATGTACATGGTTTGATTCGGCAGAAAATCTCAGGTCCGGGTGTATATTTATGCAAATAGGATAAGCATTTTATGATACACTACACCAAAGGACGTTTTCGAAATGTTTAAGGTGTTTCTGGAGAATCAATTATGAGAGATTTTTCTCCCTCTCATTCTCACTCTCACCACCCAGCTCGGCGGCGCGGCGCGCGTGGCCCCTGCTTTCGTTTGAAGCTTCCATTTTATTTTTTCTGTTGACGTTGCTTGTGTTTTTTAGTTGTCAGTATGGTGTTACAACAATACTTGTTCACTTTTTCTGATGATGAAAGAACAGAAAAAAGAAAAAAAAAAAAAAGAAACCCGAAAGTGATGTGAAGTGTTTTAATTATGTTTACTTGGGGGAAGGTGGGTTAAGGGTTTTTTTGAGGTCTCGCATATATTTGAACGTGAAACACATGTGTGTCCTTTGGAAATTCAATTACAACCTGCCTAAGCGATAAGTTAGAAAATTTAATGTTCTTTTTATTTTATAGCAATAGTAATTTTCTTTTCTCATAGAAATTTTTTATGACCAGCGATGTCAAAGTTAGAAATTAAGGCTTTTGTTGAAACCGGGATTTACGATGATTCTTAGTTGAAAGTGGCAATTTTCAACCGAATTTCATGTACTCCTTAGATGAGATGCAAGGGACCCTGAAATAAAGAACACCTTTTATTCAACTTATTTTATACCTTTTTTAACGAAACACTGTAGTAACGATGTTCCAATCTACCAATGAATCACCATTGTTTTGTCAAAATTTTGCTACTGAGATATAATACATGGACATATTTCTAGAAAACAATTGTTCTTCAGTAATGCTATGATGTGGGGTTTTCCAAGTATCGTAAAATCTGTATGTTACGTATTTTTAAGAGACAATTCTGAAAATTCATGTCCAATATTGCCTCAAAAATTATTGTCTACGAAAAAAGAAACATCCTGTATAAATGGTAAATGTAATTTGCAAAATCTTTTGTGAGAATTCCGAATGCATAGGGGTTCCGAACTACAAAGCTCCCGAGTAGATTTCACAAGGCTGCAAATTGAAAAAAAAAAACAAAGCTACGAAGCTGCAAGGTTACACACGAGTCAATCTACATTCTACAATGCTTTGCCTTATCTACAAATGGAACTTTAAAACTTCATACACATTATATACATACGAGTATATATCTTAATATATTTATTTATTCTAAAATGTAAAAAATTTTATCAAAAAATCTATGAATCTGCGTATTTAGAAACCAGCAAATACAAACACAGACAGCTCCAAAGTTGTGAAACTACAAAGCTACAAATCAACAAAGCTTTGAAAGGTAAAACAACATATCTAGCTGATATACGAGATTTCTCATTATTCATGATTTTTGAAAATATAAATTCTATTTTGAAATTGGTCAAGTTGATAAATACGAAAAACGACCCAACAAGATGACATGGATCGCTATACTTGCGGCAGATTTTCCGGTTGTCCAACTTCAACGGGGTAAAGTCTACGATTTTTGTCGCGCTTGGCTAGAAGAAATTATAATAAGGTATGCAACTATAAGTCTGGCCAGAACCTCAGGAGCCGTCCCGCTGAGAATATTAAAGGTGTGCCAAGCGATTGAACATCAATTTGCGGCCCTTGCAACAAATATTGGTGAAAGACTTGTACTCACCGTAAATCCAGAAGACAAAGAGGAAGACATATTTTCGTCGAAAATAATCATGATCATCAAAATTATATTGTCTGGGGCACCGAAAATCTAGGTTTAGCCCAAGAAGAGCCATAACAATCGTTAAAAATTACTGAATGGGGTACTGTTTTCGCTGGAGCTCTTGAAGCTCTAGAAGAATATATTTGCGGAGAATGCCAGGACCTAGCCGAAAGTTCTGATAAGAGTTATGGAAAAGGCTTTAAATCAGACCGGAATCGTCATCAACTCTGATATCAAGTAGGAACAGAGCAAAAGTAAAGGTTTCCATTCATACAAGAAACTACAGCCAAAGAACATCGGGTGACAAATACAAGTCTACAGAGATGCAAGACTACAATGCTTCAATCAACAAGTCTACAACTACATAAATCTGCAAATTTACAACTCTGAAAATTTAATTTCAAGAATGTAGATTTTTAGGCTTGTTTATTAGAAGGTTTACAAACAAGTCTATAAATCTACAATTCTTGAAATCTACGAGTCTACAAATTTACAAATACTCTAAAAATTCACAAATCTAGAAAGATTCTTGTTGTGAAGTTTCAAAGCTACAAAACTACAATTTACAGCATATGGGTGTTGAAGAAATTTGTCGAAATTTTGCACTTCCAAACGATCTTGTGAAATCCATATCTAGAACAAAAATTAAAGCCGGAAGAAAGAGATTCTTCCGTCCTGATTTTTGAAAATCGTTCTGCATACTGTTGATCGAAATTCTACGAATAAACACCAGCTCGTAAGAAATCATTATTTCTATTAAACTTAATCTTAGCTTTGATTAAGTCAACGATTTTGTAATTGTTTTGACGCAAACTGACATTTGACATTTTGAAAACAAGTACTAGATTAAAATAAAAGGTTGCCAGTTGCCGCAATCTAGATTTAAGATTTAAAATAATTTTGTATACCTACCAACGGAATTTTTCGAGACTAAAAGTTTTCCAAATCTTCCCACATTTCGTCGCAAACACCGCCGTCTAAGATGAAAAGAGAGAAAATTATAAAAAAAAAAAAACATTCAAAAGATAGATCGGTGACATTTTTGAGTGATTAAACAGGAACAAGAATATGACTGGTGCCTCTACCTAAAGTCCACACCATCAGCTAGCACTTGTCGCCAAACATGAAAGAAAGGACTAAACCACAAGCCATCGCTTCGGTATCGTCCTCTACCGTAATTTTTTTGTGTTTGTGTGTTGGTTGGTGAGGCTGTTGTAGTTGTCATTGTGTCGTATTCGATTTGCGCGATATGCAAAAAGCGGCTGCGAGCTCAACATGGCGGGCGGACGGCGATGTGGTGGCTGGAGAACAGTGTTGTTTGGTGGCTGGTAATGGTTTTCGAAGGGCTCGACTGCATCGAGATTGAGCTAAAGGGTCCTTCACTTTTCCCACAAGAAAAAAAAAACACACATACACATACAAACCCTCTCTTTGCAACCACACACACACACACACACCCTTGAGCTCTTCTTCAACTAAATGTACTCGGCTAGAATTTTTTTTTCATTCGTCCTTTGTCTTTTGAATCCTCTGACGTTATAAAACTTTCTGTTCAATGTTAAAAATAAAACAAAAAAATATCCTTCGTGCTGCACAATTTTTTTCCCAGCACTCAGCTAGAATATATATGTATTTCTCGCCGCACTCCGCCCTCCAGCCGCCACCCTCGCTGAACATCAAGTCACTGCACGTCTCTCCGGGTGCACAAAGCGTATCCTAGAGTCGAGATTGTTCCTTTGTGGATTTTCTATAAATATCATACGGCCAAATGGAGAAACAGGATGCATATCTATTCACTAAGTTGCCAGTTCGGGTTTTTCATTTGGTTTTCCAGCTACCAGATTGGAATGAGCGATTATAACTACAACAAGGATTCAAAGTTTTTTTGTTTGTTTGTTTTTGTTGTATTTTCTATTTTACTTCTTTTTTTTTATTCCACTCTACAGGAAAGAGAATAATGGTATTGGTTAGATATTGCCACATTGTCGCTATTGTTGTGTGACACTCATGCAAATGCAGGAAACAACAAATCCCCGGGAGAGGGAGTTGTCATCGTCACCGTGTTGTTGTCGTCGTCGTCGTCGTAGGCTTGTGAGGTGGAATAATAACAAAAAAAAAAAAAAAATAGAAATCTCGCAATAATAATAATAATCAGGATAATGTTTTTGTTTTGATCGCCACAGCTAGGTGGCGGTGGTCTTTGGATTAAGCACGAAGAAGAGTTTGAGGCTGGGAATAAAGTTTTTTTTTTTATTTTTTGTATTTTTCATTCATTCTGGTTCGACTTTTTGTTCGGCTTGAATGGGCGGCTTTTAGATAGAAAAACTTATCTCGAAATGGACTTTTGCCTTTGATTTGTCAAAAGCATATATAGATGGCCTATACCTACTCGTAAAGTCGTAGTCGTAGTAGGTACTACTATCAGTATCCAAAAGGATATCTCTCTTGCTGATGATGATTTTTATATTCCTTTTTTTTTATTCCATCCTTCATTGCTTTGTATTTTTAATTTACCACAATGGGAGGAATAATAATCGCATTGAAAATGGAGACACTTTGAATGAGAATGCTTTGAGGTTGTCTTATGGATTTTATTCTCATATCATAATGCAAATTGTTTTTCTATTTCTATTTCATGTTTTTTTTTTTTTTTTTTTTTTGACTCTTATTGTTATTATTTGTTTGTCCCTTTTCTTCAATTTCAAACAAATTTTGTTTTTAATTTTAAAATAAAAAACCTTTTTTAGAGATTATATTGAAAGACGAAGAATGAGGTTTATATTGAATTGTCACATTTTTTGTTATTGCTTGAATGCACTTTGAGAATCCTTTTAATGTCATACACTCTATGTCTTAGACCAGTTTTTGAAGAAGACCCAGACAAATTAAATGATGGCCCAAATAAGAAACTTCGAGATTAATGCAGGCACAAATTAAAACGATGAATTGTGATCTCACGTTGGGCGCCAATCAATATGCAAAAGCTTGCTACTTAGGACATTCTTCCAAGTTTGAAGGAGATAATGAAGAGCCATACAAAGTTAGAAAATTATTTCTGCAGTGAGCTTGAAACCTGGTTAAGACAAGACCACTTGTGTGGTAGCTTTAATCAAATTAAACTTGGATACACGATATTTTTACATAAAACTTAGCTTGGAAATCCAGGCACAGACAACTAAAATTATCTCTCTTAATACGCTTCATATGGATTCAGGATCATACTCTTGTGGTCTCGTGTTGGGCGCCATTTGCAACAACTTTGAAAATCTAAAATTTGGAGTTGATTAATAAGGATTGAACAGTTCTCTACATGTTGGGTAGGTAGTCCTATTTGGATATCGAATTTGTGAACAAGTTTTTCAAAGAAAAACATTTTCAACTAAATTTGTTAATCTTGACCTTGTACTTGATCTTTAAAAAAAGGTTTGTTTTAGAAAGACTACTGCAAAATAATGTTCATGTCCAATGTCCTCTATCTTTATCTTTAAATCAATATACTAGAATTTGTTTTTACTATCAAACTCAAACTTTAGTATGAGAGTATTCTAGATCTTATAGAATTGCTGAACACGGCTATCTGTCGGAATTCATTTTCATTTCATTTCCTATGAACTTAAAGGCAGGACCACACGAGGCGGAACTGCACTTCAGTGGAACTGCACTTTTCTATTTGGGTAGACTACCAAGTATGACGTTAACTATTGCTGAATCGTACAATTTCAAACAAAGAATACGTGCAGTTTCGCTGCGAAGTTCTATTCCGTCAAGCACAGTCTTGTCGTTAAGCTCGAAAAAACCCAATACCACAGCTGTCAAATTTACATTGTACCTATCAGAGTGATTCAAACTAAAAAACTCCACGCTTAATGAAACTAAACGAAAGCCGAATGTCACAATTATAGGCAATGACCTATGGGCGTGGTATTTAATTTCATTTCTCGATTTTGACAGTGATGTGTGTTCGGCCATAACACTCGTGGACATTATAGTCAAGCCTTAAGTTTTAACTTAAGAAACAAGCATTTAACATTAAATTATAATATTCTAAGCTAGTTAATTGTTCATTTAATTAGATTTTCTGCAAACAGCCAGAGCTGGTAATCCAGTCAGGGCAGATATACATAATGTATATAATTGATACAAATCATTTATTTCTTGTGTTTCGTTAAGTTATCAAAAAGTTTTGCTTACCGTCTAAAGCTGGGGCATCCGACTGCATCTAATCAACGAAAGTTTGACAGCTGACAATAAATGGCGGAAAAGTGACATCCACATGCACTTGCGTTTCGTTCAGTTGTGATCCTAGTTTTTGTTGGGTTCCGTTCATTATAGTTGCCCTTTAAGTTCTTTGCATTTTTGAGAACATTATTCACTGTTAATTTTTTATTTGACTGCTGAAATTGATTAACCAACATTTAGCTCATGATGAAGGTCACCGCTCGGCTTGTTATAATCACAAGTGAGCACAAAACACAACGTGTGTCACACAACAAGTATAACAACAAAATTACCACCAATAAAAGCACTGTTTACACTAGTTCATGCAGACAAACTCTTTGTGTCATTTTGTGTGTAAAAGTATAAATGTCATTTTTTGACCTCTTCATTTGAACTGTCAGCGTTCACTATAAATCTTTCTAAAGTGACATTAATACCAAACACATGACGCATTAATGTTCCAACACAACTGGTCTGGTCTGATGTTTAACATGTGTTATACCTACGCTTTCAGCCAAAACATGTGTCATACGTATGGGCGCCTTAACGCAAATAGATTTTATTACTTCACAAATTCTGATCTACTGCCAAAAACCACTTCACATCTAAATTCTAAGCTTTTATCTTCTGAAGGGCGATACTCTTGTCAATCCATTAGATATTGGTTCCTACAGCTATCGCTGGAATTTCCGGTATTTCTAAAAACTATGATGAGCTTTAGGTACTTTATCGCGCAGTGTAGTGTAGTGTAGTACAGTGAATAGTGGTGTGGGTTGTCCTCGACATCATAAATCATTTTAATGAAATTTCCGCTAAAAAGGACCATCCATAATAGTAAATTGCCAATTGCATTTCTGCAGTTCCTGTTCAGAGTTCTCTGTATACACACCAGGCGGCGGGCAAGCTGGCGGGTGGCTGATGCATGGAGTTTACAAGAGCCCAAATATTTACTTTGAAGGTTAATATTATTTCTAGATTAATCTCTACTAACTCGCAAAATGCTGATGCCAAAGCCATCTAATTAAATTTTCTAAAAGCAATTTCTTTGACTTATGTTCAAGCTTACGTCAAAAATCGAGCTGTCACACCATCGTCATCACAGCCTAAATGCCACCATTTTGTATACAATTTTAAGGTCATAAAGAACATAATTTTGAAGTTTGCGTGTATTTTAATTAAACTAACAGCGTAAACGCATTCCGTTCTCCTGCCGCTGCCACTGCCGCTGCCATATCCTGAATCCTGACTCCTGATGGCAAATACAAAAGGCCCTTAGGTGCTCAAAGGCGGCAGCAACAAACTTCAAATATTGTTAATATTTTAATTCCAATCCTGGTACAACACTACATACAGTTTGCAATGTGGCATTCAATTTGACAAATTACTCAAGAGCTACCCCTTATCCAATAATAATCGACGAGACGGTCTTCATTGCTCAGGATACTATACAGAATATGGACGGAGGGAGTAAAGCTATAACCCTAAGGGAATAACCTTCCTTCCCCCCTCATTAATTTGTTAAATTACACAACAATTAACAAGCAATAGCCATCAGAGTAAAAGGAGATTATCCTTCGAGGACATTGCCATTCTCTTCATTAGGAAATAGAAATACCTACCAACCAACCGACACGACGAGACGCGACGACGACCGAGAGCGACCGTTGGGAAACTCTTAGAAGAGCCCTTTTAGTTTTTGAGAATACAAAAAAAAAAAAAAATGGAGGACACTCCAAGGACTGATTGCGTTTGGCTTTCTGCTCCCATTTTTGTCATAAATATAAATCAGTATCTTGTTATTGAGCTTATACAGCGGGATGACTTTCCCACCACCTTTTTGACGTCGGCGTCGCTTTCGAACAAATGGCCTTCTGGAAATATGAACGAGGGTACGGGTGGCAACCTTGTTCCAATTATATGCAACTTATTTATTGACTGCTCAGCTGTTGGCGCTTGCCTTGTTATAACGCCACCACCATGCCGCACCCTAAAGTAAATTGAGGATAATTTTCGAAAGAAAAACGGTCGCTTTTGGAAAATGAAGAAATTGAAAGTGTTTCAAATGAGTTTTATGTTTTTAATGGGCCGCTTAAATTGTGTCGATTCTAATATTTATTGGTTTTTGTTTTTTAAGCGTGAGTTAAGGGAAACAGCAAGGACCAAGGAGATGTGCGTTGTTACCCCTTTTTGTTTGTTTCTGTGGCATCAGAGTGAAACATTTCGCGATAATGGGATTTTTCAAAGAATTCTTTAACTAAATTTATGAAGACGATGAGGATAGAGTAGAGTATGAAGCCTGATAGGTATTGAATTCCTTAGACGTGGCGCGGGTTGACTGAATTGAGTGTTTTATTTTTTGTTTTGCTTGACTTCAAGAACTTTGGAGGAAATTCTTGGAATTATAAGAAAGTATTGCGTTATTTAGGAACTTGAGTTTCCAAACTCTATTGTGAATCTATAACAGAATTAATATATGCAGAAATTAAAATGGAACTTTTTTCCCTTAGTTATGGTGGTAGGTACATGGTGGTAGGTACATGAGGACAGGACATACACATTTTTGATATCCTGATGACTTGACTTTACTAAGTGTTTATGAAGCTAGTTAAGCAAATAATTTTCTGGTTAAAGAAAAGTGGAAATATTTTAAAAACTAAAACATAATATAATTAGTGAATAATTAAAACTTAATAATGGAATTAATTATTTTTCTTTTTTGGTTTCGATCGGTTGATGAACATACTGAAGCGTATTCGATGAGTTTCTTCTAACTTCTAGATCGCAAATTTTAACCGTTAAAATAAAATATAAGCTTGTAAGTACGTACATACTGGCAAGGAAGAACAATTTTTAAACAGTTTTTCGGAAAAAGTAAAACGCGAGAAAACCGATGAAAGGCGAACACCTACAAGCAGAGGTACAAGCAGTAACGAGAGCTGTCAGAGTTTTGTCAATGTTGGAAATACTGGAGAAATTTGTATTGACAGTCAGGCAGCAATAAAAGCATTTCCACAACTGTTGGAATAAATTCAAAACTTTTAAAAAGCTGTCTCAAAGAGCTTTATGTTCTTGCCTTGCAGTACAATGTAACGCTATGTTGACTCCCCTGTCAAATGGTGTACGAGGGTCTTAAACAAGCTGATGAACTTTAGCCTTGAATATCTGGGAACACAATCACAACCTCTATGTAAATCTCAAAAGCCAAGTTCTGTTTGCAGTTCTCTCAGAAGCAAAAATAAAATGAACCACTCTGGGTCTGGATACAAGTCAGATTGCAAGAAAACTCTGGGCAACGTTTGCATGCTTTGGAACCATGCAAACAAAAAAATTACCACAGAACTCCGCAGAGGATCAAAATGGAAATAGGAAGTTCATCATTTAAGATAAAGAACTCTCTAGAAACACAATAACAGGTCTTTACAGGTTTACAACAGAGACCGGATGGCTGGAAACTCTATATGGAATGCAAAAACTAGTTTTGTAGGATGACTGGATGAGGAATTTGCTAACATAGACCAAAAAGTGGTAGAGTAAAATTTTTGAACTAAAAGTGCTGCAGGTACAGTGAAATAAGCGCCGTCACAATAATTGATTGCTCGTTTTATGGCATTTTTCATCACTTCAGCGAGAACTTCGGGCGACAGATTCTCGCACTCGTGTCGAATGTTGTCCTTGAGGACTTCCATCAGAGTCTCGGGCTTGTTCACGTAAACACGGGACTTCAAAGAACACCACAAAAAAAAAATCTGAAACTGTTAAATCGGGTGATCTTGCGGGCCAGTGCAAATCGCCAAAACAAGAAATGAGGCGACCCGGGAACGCCGCGCCCCCTTCAGAATATCGGTTCATGTATCGCTCTATGGTTTTTTCACTTGTATTCTGCATCTGTCTAGTCCACAAATGTCAAAACAGATTTGACATTGGTGGCCATTTGCAAAAATGAGAGCATCTTAGAATATTGTGATTTCTTTTGGCCCACCCTGTATAAGGTCGCTTGGGACTTACAAATTGTTCTTGTGTGAGTGGAAATTGGTAAACCAAAACATAATAGGCATAAAAAGACATAAGCTATAATGTCAAAACTCAAAGAAATATTTGCCAAGATATAAAACAGACATGTAACTTTTATGTGTCTGTCAGTTGTTTTGATGACATTTCAATTTCGATGCCTAAGCAATGTCTGTTTGTAAGCATCAACTTTGATACATAAACTATAGTTCTCTGAATAGGAAATAATTTCTGTTGCAATCAGTGAGTACTAGATGCCGCTGCTTTCTTCAGATTGCATTGTATACAGCTCTTCGAATCGGACTCTTGAAGCACTAGAGGGCGACACAGTCAAATAGCATCATGTTGCTAATTATAGTAAGGTGGGTGACCAGTAAGGTGGGTGCTGGACATCATAAGATGGGTGAAACTGACCAGTAACACGGAGTAAAGGAACTTCAACGCCATTTTTCGTTGTAAGTTCCGCTGAGAGACAGCTTCATCAAAATTGATTGATCTTAAAAAGATGCCAAAAGATGCGTGCAAATATATATATGTATTTACATTTCCTTGATACAAAACTCACAACGTAGCGTCTTAAGATGGCACCTGTAACAGTGATGTTAATTAAAAAAGTTTTGCACCAACGCTGATAGATCAGTCAACACTTCACTCCACCCGAAAAAGAGTTACTGCTAACAAGATTCTTGTCCCAAAATTTTAGAAGTTGTAGGGTTTACTTGTGAATGAGAAGTGTACACACATTATTTATAGGTAACTTGCGCGTGTAAAAATATTTTTTTTTCATTTGAAAGCCAAAACACCCATCTTAAATTCAAGGATTCATTTGACGGGGAAATAATGTCTTCGGTATTCGAAAAATTGGTCAACTGCATCAAGCAAACATGAAAACCTAAAATCCTTTTTGAAGTCCTTAATTTATGTTAAATTCGAAAGCACTCGCTCTATCTAACCATGCATTATCCAATTCACACTCTCCAAACAAATAGCTTATCCAGTTCTTAACGCTTCCTACACCACAGCCAGCGCAGCTCCTTATAACAGTAAACACACCAGCTTTGTATTCCACATCAAGCGTCCTGGCTGAAGATTATGCAAATGTCTAATTGCATCTTTAACAAGCAGTTATAGGTATAGTACGAGCATGGGGTTAACATTACCTTGGACTAGAGTGTATGTGTGCGCAGTTGCATTCTTTTTAAAGGACTCAAAAACAAAAAGTGCAATGCCATCTAGAAACAGAAGTTGGGGTGAGTTTGGAAAACAAAGTGAATCCATTAAAGCACTCAACATGCATAACCATTTTTTAAGGTTCGTCAAGGACCTCTACAATGCATGCCATACATATATATATGTATGTATATATACATGTATGTACCTACTTTTCAAAAAGGAACACCACTTTACATTGAACTCTTTTATATTGGTCTCTCCCTGTTGCAACTTCAAATAATAATCATTATTGTTATTATCCTTGATATGTGTGTGTTGTTTAAGCATAGAATGTTTATCCTGTCCTAGCAGCAGCACCAGCTCCTGCAAAGCCACAGAAGCAGCAGCATCAAAATCTCTCACAAAGGCGACTCTATAGGTTGTTAAAGGAACACCTCTCGAGTCTCTAAGCCCATAATCATCGATTATCTTGAAAGATACAGATCAGCCTCTCAGAATATACACTCTCTCTAGGTGGCCGTCGTCGCCCGCCACTACCGCTGCCGCTGCCACCACTCTGTTGCTACTGTAATTTGCACCCAACTACAAAGTGGATCCACCACACCATCATCACCATCAATTGCGCCAGGATGCGATAATGATAAGAGTACATGTTCCTCGGTTGTCGGATAGGAGAGCTCAAAATACTCCTTGTTAACGGAGGAGGAAGGAAGGATTTCGGGGGAAAAACCGACGAATGTCGATTAAGGAGATGGTGAACTCATAATTGGAATTAATTATGCATTCCTCTTTGAGTGGCTTACAGCGCCCTCTATTCGTAGTTTGTTGGTGCGGTATGTTGGCTCTTGGGTCGTTGGTTGGGTGGATACCTCTCTTTCTCTCTCTCTCTCTGCCTGTCTCTCTTTCTTTATTTGTATGAAAAGAGTTCAGTTTTGAGGTTAAGTGCAAATCGTACTATCGTATTTCCTGTTGACTATTGCGCTGCTTTTGCTTACTACACTGACTGGCAGAAGTGCTCGCCATCGCTGGCAGAAGTGATATACTCTAATGGTATGTGAAGGCGAATTTCCACTTCAGTTTTCGCATGAATGCATGAACTGAAAAACAAAAGGAAATCATTGAAGGATTCTTCTCTGCCTTAGGTTCTTCTTTTTATTTTATTTTTTTTTTCCATCGATAAAAATAGGTTCTCCGTATGTTTTTAGTGAAAAGATGTTTCTGTAGTGTAAAATGACTCTTCATTTTAACTTAAATTAAAGGTGCAAGAGGACCAAGGGGAACCTAATGCTTATGCCCTCTTATTTCTTGACCTCAATATAATGTAAGTGAGTGAGAATAAGCTTTGAATACGTGGAAAATATGAGCTGTTAAGAGTCCGGAAGTGGATTTGGTAAATTAATATAGTTTTCCACAACGATGATCTTAAAATTTCCAAATCTCTATCTCGAAAAAAGTTATAATAAAAATAAATGCAGGGGTCGCTGTTGTCGTTCTTAGGTGACATTTGCAATTTAGTAGCTGGTTATAATGTTCAAAATTTCAAAAGTTCAGATCTAATTATTCTATAATAAATTATTTTATTCTATCTATTGTATTCAGAAGAAGTTTGACTGTGTTGCCCTCTAGTGTATAATGCACTCTGGAGATACCACCCAGCGGCCCCTTGTTTGTTACAGTAAGTACGAGAGATTAAATCTTCCTTTGTATGACAGTAGTGCAACACTGTCACTTTCTTTTGACATGTAGTTTTATTTATCAGTTGGTTTTTTGTATTCCCTCTTCAATCAATTAAAATTGTAGTAGATCAAAGTTTGTGTTTGACAGGTAGAATTTAATGTTTAACCCCACTTCTTGGAAATGAATTTTTGGTCTAAATAAGTAAAACCCAAGGCAAAGTTAGTCTTAAATTCTGCCTGAAAGATGTTTTTCAAATTTTTCCTATTATTATTATAGAGACATTTTGATCTAACTAAGTTTTAAAGTTTCAAAATATGTCAGTCTCAATTGACACACAATATACATAACGAACCTACTGACAATTTTCCTAATTCAAATGCAAACAATTTTTTGGGAACCGTACGAATGGTCGACAAAAAAATGTCGACTAGACACGATAAATATAAATTTTATCGACTGCCAAAATGTCGACTGGAGTTTGATCAAAAAAATAAAATAGACAGTTTAAAATCCAGACTATTTAAATGTCGATTGCAAAAATGACAAGTGTAACCCTGTCAAAACGTCGGGAAATATAGTCAAAAACAATGATGTGTTGAGTATAACAGATGCTGTAAGGTATAACAGATCTATGGATACATCAAATGTATACGTTTTGCCAAATAGTGCTTACTTGCACGAAACATTGAATATGGTGATACTCCGTTAACCAATCTTGCGATATTAAGGTCGGATGCTTCGAGAGATAGTAGCTTTTCAATTCAGTCTTTGTGGTCGGAGTGTGTGAAGCAACTTTGTTATGTCAACGTTGCCTATGGTACAAATTTCTCACCAGTTGCAGTGCTCATCTCACCACACATGCCAGCTACTGGCAAGCAAGTTACTGATGCATGTATTAATTGTGAGATACCTATCTGTGTTCCAGTTGGCTGGAAGTTTGTCTGTGTGAGTGGAAAATGTGAGTTTATTGCAACTGTCTTGCCAGTAGCTGGCATGTGTGGCGTCCGGGTAAAGTGGAAACTCTTTAAATGATTTTCACATTCAAAAGTAACAAATTTAACTTTTGAAAATTATTGGAGATTTCTGGGGACATTTTCTATTCCTGAGATATGCAGTACACTTTGGAAATACCTTTACACTATGCACCCCAGTTTCTTCATGCAATTTTTGTTATCCTTTAAACTTCAAGTACTTTTATTATTATTATTATGTGTCCCTCAAACCACTCAGTTAAATGTGAGAGTAAAAGCTTGAGGCCGTTTTCGACAAAATGAAAAACACAAAAAATCAGAAAAACCTTTTACTTGAAATCAACTATAAATAAAATGAAAACAGTGTTGTCCTCGAAATGTGCATAAAAACTCCTGCATAAGGACTCACATTTTTCAGATTGAAATATAACATAGTGAGGTAGTGCGGGAAATACTGGAAATGGAAGTAGTAGGTATATAGTGGGCAACTCAAAAGAAGAAATTATGTCCGTTTTTAATCCTGCAGGAAATTCAGAACAAAATAACGAAGACATTGAGATCCTTTTTTCTTCGCTTTCTTGTCAAAAGGATATACTTATACTATAGAGGGTGGAAGAAGATTTTCATATTGCCATGGCTGTTCGCAACTTAAGTTTGTATATTCTCTATTTTTGTTCCGCTGGCTGTCACTTTGGAGCCCTTGAGCTGTGCAAGGATATACACTTTTTATACTTCCTTACCCATCTGCCTATATATTCGTATTCTGTTGTTGTCCGCATGACTCGACAAAGGATAACACTCTTATTTTATTTTGAATTTTATGGCATCTATTGAATTGAGAATAGGCAACAGCTTTCGCATCCTTTTGAACAAATGAAGCAGTAAGGTGCACCACAAATAGAAACAAAAAAAATATCCATAATGGAAGTGATCCCTAAAAAAGTTTCAGATTCCAAAGAAGGAAGAAGGACACAAAAAATCTCAGCCTATGATGATGAAGTGCTTAAGTGTCCCAAAAATATTATTTTCCACCTGAAGGAAGGGTTATTCATTTCATTCGCGCAATTTCACCACACATCAACGTGTCGCTCATGTAGCGTTGTCGTCGTCCTCATCATTTCGTTGTCCTCTCGTAATCCCTCATAAAAACACGACAAGTCTCCGCCAAAAAAAAGGATTCTAATGTCAGAATACTTCAAGCTTAAAACACACGCGACACACTGCACTGTCACTTGTGAAACATAATCACTGCTGCTGCGAAAAAGGACGAAGCGTCATCGTTGTAGCTTGTAGTCATTGCGGGACCGAGAGTTTGGGTGACTTCCACTTTTAATGGCTGGGACCTAAGGCAACAGCGGCAAACCCTTCTAAAGTTGCAGTAAATTAAAACACATATGCATATTACTTTGCCATTAAGTCCTAGAGGCTAAAAATGCAAACAAAAACCAAACACAAAGAATTTGTACTCCTTCGTTGTATGAGACGAGGACGAGACGAGAGTGTACCTATATGGTAATATAGTAAGGAGAGATGAGTTAAGAGGGCACACAAATATGGTCTATAAAAAATATAACGGAGGAGGACACATCAACTCTAAAAAGGATGCGAGATGAAAGCAATGATTATGGAGTAGAGCGAGGAGTGTTTTTGTACAGAATACTGTGATGAAGATGACGATTACGGAGACGTTGCCGTTGCCGTTGCCGTTGCCGTCGACCGTTAAATTCTCTTTCAAGGTACATAACATTTAGCGTCAGTTTGAGTTATGAGGACATACTGTGTCAGCAGAAGAAGGAAGATTTTAGCATTTTGTCACACATATGCGAGGACGCATTCTTACAGTGAGTGACAACGACTTGTTTCGGGCATGGATTTTTTTTTTCAGTTTCAGGAGACTTATAATGTTACAGATTACAGTCTTCATAAGTGAGGTGGCCATTTTGGTAGTCATTAACCACAAAACAAAGAGGGTCTTGAAGGCAATAATATTTTTGAACGTTCCTACCGATCTAGATAAACCGTGGACTTTAACGACGTGCTTTCATATCAGTCCCGGCTCTAAACTTCTTAGTGGCAGATTTGGTTCCCCCAAGAATAACCTATAATACAACATCAGGTTTACCAATATCAAGTCTATTTATTGAACCTAACATGGAGATCTAACAATTCGGATGAATAACTGGATCATGTGGTCGTCAATGGGTATAATTCCTGCTTTCTCACTCAGCATACTAGATGGCCGATCCTTGCTCGTTGTCGTTGTTAATGTACAATCTACGTAAAATGTTCCTCTAAAATGTTTTAATCTTGAATTTATTGGAAAAGTTCACTCTAAGATATTTGTTAAGTCATTGGCCTGCAACCTTGTTCGTCCTCTCGTCTTAAGTATATCACTGTTGATTTAGAGGCTCCATTAGAAGCGGTATTACTAAAGATTAATGCTGTGCTCGTGTTCTTTCCGTGCTGCTATCAGTAGAGTATTGGAAGGGGTTATTAGTGTACAACTTTGTGGTGTTGGCTCGCTGCACCTGTATGCGCCTCTAAGAGTTGTATATGTTAAATATAAAGGTCCAAGTTTCGATCCTTGTGGAACTCCGTCGTTATTGCTACTTTCTGATTAGTTTTCGTTGAATACCTGAAGAAAAAATAAGTTTTTTTTTCTAAATCTGTCAAAAAAATGAATGGTAATTCAAGCTGCCTTTTTTTTTATACATATAATACTTTAAATTATGTATTGCACGCGCAAGACATAATTTAAAGAAAAACATTTACGGAATTGTAAAATTCCCCAAACAAGATATTAACAAAAATTGTGTTGACAAATGACGCAGACGATGAGTGTGTTTTGAGTTGAGTTCTGGATTAACGAAAATGAATGCGTTCAGCAACTACAAGAGCAAGCGTTGAAAAAGAATGCATTTATTGCTTGATAAGAAATATTGTTTTATTTTTCTCAAAAGCCCAATGCGGTTGGTTGGTTGTAGGTGGGGTGGGTGGTTGAAAGTCTGTGTGTGAGGGTGTTGTACATGCACAGGTATGCATGAACATACATACCACCCGGCCCACTAGAGGAAGTCGTCATGCATTGAACTCAGCACTATTCAAATTGCCTGGTTCACTTTGATTGACCAGACGGTATCACCTTACCGACGTTTTGGGGGCAATCAAAGTGCAAGTGCTTGAATTGTGCTGAGTATTCAAACGTGTCGACGGCTTTCCATAGCTGAACTTGAGATTCGCGGTCAGCCGAATGACAAGACAGCCGAGGAGTCTAAAGAAAAAGCTGAAACACACCGGTCGTTTGATTAATAATAATAAAAATAACATAACAAGCGAAAAAATTGTTAAAAATGGTGGGTGGTTTGTTTGTGGTGGGGAGATAGATAGTGGGGAGATGGGGTGAGGAAAAATGTGTCTTAGATGGTAGGTCGTTGGTTGGGCTTGAGGGTTCGTCGGGAGGGGTGTTTTACTAATTATGAATCCTTAAATGTTTCACATCTGCCGGGCGTCCATCTATCAGTCTAATTTTATTACTACTTTTTCAAATAAATCTGGCCGTATGGCGTCATTGAGTATAAGCTTCTAATGCTAACGTTGTTCCGGCGTTAAACGATTCATTATGAATTGCCAAACCTTACCTGCCAGAAATGTCACAGTTTGACATTATCAACTGTCAAACCACAGACAACAACCATCGAAACTTCTCCATCCTTTATTATGTAAATTATAACATTAAACAAGTTTTGAATTGAGCGGTTGACTTGTCGGTCATTGTAAATAATAGTCTCTATACCAAATATCAGTTTTAAAATACAAAAAGACTGCAATTGACAATGAAATAAAATTCAAAGTGATTCTATAAAATAACGTCCGTACTGTATATCCATCGCAAATATTTGAAGCACACCGCTATAAACTTAAAAAATGGAGATTCTATTTTGACACTAATGTCGTCGCCGTCTTACTCGTCACATTCGCTGAGTTGTTGGCAACATTAAACCGGATCCCAAGTGCACCGAACATTCGTTTACAGGTTCTTCAAATATACCCAGATCCAGCGCTATTCCCACTAAAGGTATTGAATTTGAACCCTTCAAACGATTAAAAATGTAGAAGGAAAGAAAAAAAAATACAAAGAAAAGTTCAAGGATTCTCTCCAATTAGTGACAAAACTAAATTCTCAATGTGCGTTCCAATCACGTTGAGATTTTCAACCACTAATTCGCCTTGTGGACACCATCCCCAAAGCAAGGTGAGTGTATGTATGTATGTACATGTACAATACACAATACTGATGGTGTGGAGCGTGGAGGTGATGGTTGTGTGCTCAGGTGGATCCACTTCACTTAAAATCCGAACTTCACCTGGGGAACGGCGAATACAAAAAAAACGGCAACGATTTCATTGTCCTTTCTAAAGGACGAATGGTTTTGGTGCTATTCCTGTTGGAGATGGAGATGAAGCTGATGCCAGCGGCTACAACAGCTCCTGCGGTGTACCGTCTACCGGTGCTGGGATTCCATTTATCCATGTTATTATTTAATGCTCAATTAGGTTGTCCAAAAGGGTGGCTCATGCTTCTGCTCTTTCTACTTCCTTCTCCTGCTGGCTGGTGGTTTTGCCACAACGACAATGAAAATGAAGACGGCGACGACGATGACGACGACGCTTGAATTATATCTGAAAACTGAAAGGAAGACGAAAACATCCTTACGGGCCACTTAATTATGTTTCTGGTGCTGCCGCTGCCGTGTGGCACTGGCTTATTAGCCATTTACCATTTGCATTCAAACACAAGAAAAAAAGAATCCGTTATTTCTATTTGAATAGAGTTCATAGTGAGTGCGAGTGTGCGAGAGTGGGGGTGCATTAAACAGTCCTTTTTATCCTTGCATTGCATTGCAGTTAATATTCGGGAGTTCTCAAGAGTTCCGAGGTTTTGTGAATTATTGCCGCAAAGCTTTTGCCACTGGCGAAGCGGTGGCAGCGGCGGGCGTACCGGGAGCACATCCGAGAGTGAGGCAGCGCCACCTACTCGACATTTATTTAAAGTGATTAAGAGGAATAAAATATTGTCGCCCCTCCGTTGATTTATCGGCCTATTAGCGCAATGTTTGTTGTTCCAAAGGGTGGTGGGTCGTGATTGTGATTGTGCGAGGACTAGAAACTTGAAGAGTATGAAGGCTGGAGGCTGGAGGCACTGCCAATCCTATAGAACTCAGTTCTATTGTTTTTCGTGCCGATTTTGAATGAATATTTTGGACCAAAGTAACAAAAACTGGGACGAGGGTGGTTGGTTTGGTGGACGAGTGATGGCAGTGGAAGGAACCTGGTGTATAAATTTTCGATAAGTCATGTTTGTGAATATGGCGCGGACCATTTGCAACCAATGATGATTAATGGATGTGGCATAGTTAAGCGTTGGTTGGCAATTCAGCAGCTTTCCATGTCGGGTATGCATACCTATACATAGAATGCAGTATAAAGTACATATACAACTAAAGTTCGATGGGAAAATTGAAAATTTCGATCCTAGCTATCGCTCCTTGGTCCTTTTGTTTAGCTTGTTTTTTTTTTGGTTTTTATTTATCAATTAGGGAGGAAAGGAGGAGGCGTGGGAGTAAATTTGTTTACAATGTGCTATTGGAAAACTTTTAGGGATGCATGGTTCATAATTCTTCGATAGGAAAACTGCTGCCCAGCAATCATTAATCAAGAGTTTTTGTTTTTTGGGTGCTTCGATTGATGTTGGGAACATGGAATTTTTTAATTTCTGTTAAATGGTTATTTGGCTTATATATTGGATATTGGAAGGAAAATTTGATTCTTAAAACTGTTGAGTAGAAATGAAAGGAGTAATAGACGAACAAATTTATTTCCAAATCTGATTCATTCTTTAACCATTTCTGTTTTAAGCTTTATCTTTTTTAATTGAAAACCTTTAACGTCGAGTGATTGACCTGATATCAAACTACTCATTACACTTAACATTACAGGAAATCTACTGCCACGGATAAAAGTTATTGATGTCTACCAAGATTCAAAATTAGATATGGAACTTTGGCATACCCCATTCTTGAACGCCTTTGTTGCTCGAATTAGCTTCCGTTCGTTTGGCCTTCTTGACCAATCAGTCTTATCGTTCAAGAAGGTAATCTCATTTTTGTACACGTCAGCCATTTTTGAAAGTCATTGTTTTTGAAGTGTTTGATGGAATATGCAAACTTCATTCAAACCTGTCAAACGCCTGTCAGATTACTTCAACAGATAACTATTGTTGGTCAAATCAAAAATTGATAAGAACACTCATCTAATGTGGGTTATCAGGTGTAATCAATTTTCTATTTTAGCTATAAAAGGCTGACTCCAACATCAGAACATCAGAACAAAACAAAATGTTCAAGTTAGTAGTCCTTGTTTCTTTCGCCGCTTGTGCCTTGGGCGCTCTCGTCCCTCAGAGCACCCTGCCTCAGTTAGATGGACGCATAGTCGGCGGTGAAGAAACAAGCATCAACCACTTCCCCTATCAACTTTCTCTCATGAGGTCAGGCTCACATTCCTGCGGAGCTACTTTGTACACCGAAACCATCGCCGTCACAGCTGCTCATTGTGTCGTTGGTGCTTCTGCTAGTTCAATGTCGATACGCGCTGGTTCAAGTTCCCGAAGCAGTGGTGGAGTTGTTGTGAACGTTGCCAAGATCATCTATCATCCAGAGTACAGTTCAAGTAACATGCAATACGATGTTGCTGTCCTCAAGCTAGAAACTCCTCTTCCCCTCGGACCCAACATCAGCACTTTAAAATTGGCCGAGAAATCTCCAGCTGAAGGAGCTAAGGCTGTTGTCAGTGGATGGGGTACCAAAAGCTCTGGAGCCTTCACTATTCCCACTATTCTGCGATTTGTGTTTGTCGAGATTGTCAGCCGTATGGAGTGTGCATCAAGCCGATATGCTTACGGAAGTGATATCAAGTCAACGATGATCTGCGCTACTGCCTTAGGCAAGGACGCATGCCAAGGTGACTCTGGTGGTCCATTGGTTGTAGATGACGAACTGGTTGGTATTGTCTCGTGGGGATATGGATGTGCTGCCAAGAACTACCCTGGTGTCTACACTGATGTCGCTGTAGTTCACGAATGGATTGTTGAAAACGCATTGAAACTGTGAACATTTTCATTTGGAGACTGAGAAAAAAAAATAAAAATGTTGGTATCATGACCGTGAATTTTGTTTTGTTTTAATTTTTGTAGGTGTTTATTTGTTTTTGCTGAAAAGTCTACCACTCTATGATGGCGCGTTCATCTAATATGGCGGATTTTTCAAAATGGCTGTCCATTCTTTGGTATTATAGTGTCATTTTATAGGTCATTTTATAGGATTTTTAAGACAGGAAACTAATAAATATCATCAAATATTGTTTCTGATCAAAAATTTAGTGAAATATTTGCGAAGTATGCCATAACGATGAAGATAATGTTGTTAGTCTTTGTGTTTTGATATTTTGTTATAATTTTTTATTTTGTATGTTCTTGCGTTAAGATATTTCTATGAGAATGGATTCAGAAAAGTGTTTCATATCCATATGTGAAGTGGTATTTCAAGAAAAAGACGATGTATCTGTTTTCACTGGAAGAGGAGTGAGCGGTTTTCAAAAAAACATGCAAAGAAAAATGATCGCTACTAAAACTCCAACTGAGAAATTTTTAACCCAGTCTAAACATATTATTCACAGGCTAACGGGATACATATGGACGAACGCGTCATCGTAGAGTTTTTGGGTTGGTAACTTTAGCCCCAAAACATAAGCTCCAAACGAAAACCCCCAAACTCAAAATTCCCACAGTAAAATCTCCAGGCCCGAAATCCCCAAAGAGAAAATCCGTAAACCAAGACAAATATGTTCAAGAATCATGCCATTAAATCACGCGCGCGATTTAATTGCATGATTCACTACTTGAATATATTTGTTTTGTTGATATTTGGTTAAATTAATTTTGCAAGAAATGTAATCTAAAGAGTCAATATAAAATTCTTTTTAATGCTTGATATGTTTACTAAAATAAAAACACATTTTCGAAATTAGTAAGTAAATAAATATTCTTAAAGTCCTAAATGAAACGAAATGAAACTATTAATCGTTATCACTTATTAATTAGATTCACAATAAGATAATTTCATGATATTTTTCTGAAAACTCAATGCACATAATTTAGATGTACATGTACACGCACACGGACACTGGGGATTTGAGGATTTTGGCAAACAAAAATTTTTTAAGTGTGGATTTAGATATTGGCTAGTTGGATTATAAATCTTGTTGAATTTCTTTTGGGTATTCTGTAGGACACCCAAACTTATCTACATCATGTTTAACGGAAAATTTGCAATAAGAACTCATTCACAAAAATTGTATTGCAATTAGTTCTAGGTTGGCCTGTTTTTTGAGAAAATTTGACCAGACTAAAAACGTTGATGAAAATATTTTATTAAAAAAAGTTGTTTCAATTTTAACCATATAATACTAGTTCCTTGATGAAAAACCTCAACTGCCCGTTTTTGTTCTAAAGGAACAACAGAAAACCCCAACGATCAGATATGTACCGAGAAAATTATGTAAGCTTTAGAACTAGAAAAATCTGTAGCTTTATAAAAAAAGCAACACCTTAACTTCTCTTAGAACATAGGACAGCAACAAGATCCTTCCACCTGTCCCAATTTGACACAACAGGCCTTAGCTTTAGTAACCACGATTCAATACCCTAACAGCGAGCTTGTCGATCTGTTAGTTGTTTTTGGCCAGGATTCTTCTGTGTCTGGCCTTTCCAAATTCCAACGTTATTTCGTCTGCCCGGTCCTATTTCATAGGTCAGCGGCCACCAAATCTTTAGAAGGCCTGCAGACTTTTCAAGAAGCTGGCAAAGCATTTCCATGTTTTAGAATCATAACGACAGCATAGATTACAGTTTGTTTAGCCTTAGCTTGGTGCGTGGCGATACAAAAATGATAACAATCTGCGATATCTTTTTTAATCGAAAAATATGCGCCATCATAAGGAAATGTACTTGCATAATTTCCAAACGTGTGGTATTTTTTTTTTAATAAAAACACTCGGTTATTTGCAAATTATAATATTCTTAATTTATTTGTCAGCGTTGCCACAAACACGATTTGTTGCCGTTTTATTACAAAAATCAAGAGAGCGAGACCAACAACTTTGTCTCGCTTATATGTCTCAGTTTCAGTGTTTCCTGATACCCTGAATTTCAAACATAAAGGCAATAACACATTATTGAGTAAGCCAACAATAATTTTATACTACAAACGTATACCTCGTACCGCATTAAAGTACTTTTAATTTTACGGGGTTCCCCAACCATAATAAGGTGTCATTATTAACCCTGTTGAGACTATTCTATAAGAAGAGCGATGCCTTGTGGTTCCAGCAGTTTGAGGCCCAGTTCCACTCCGGCGGAGTTTCCGATGGATAAGTACTTCCCCATGGTATCTTGAAGCAGATATTCTAATCGAAGAGCAAGAACTTCTTTCCACCACCCCTGCCACACAAAATTAAAAGAATAACTAAAGAATCGAACTTCGAAAATCCGAGCTGAATAGATTTCAGACTCTACTCAAAATCATTGTTCTGGTTGGAAGATGACAAATTCAGTTGCTAACCAACAATATATGAGCCTCATAGCTGAAGGAACTGCCAAACATGACCCAGCCTACCCGGTCATGTACGAGTAGTATACCTATTAAGACGTCAAAAAGTAAGAAGAAATACTAGATGAGACATCAGACGTCAACTATAATTCAGACATTTTTGTTGTTTCAACTCCTTCCAGTTTTTATGCCGTTTCTAACTGCGATACCAGACGTCTTCTCCAGTTTTAAAAAAGCTGATGCTCTTAACGTTCTAGTATTTTTTACGAGATTATAATAAGTACAGTACGTTCTCGAATAACGCAACTCTCGATTCACGCAACTCCTCGATTTTCGCAACAGCTGAATTTATATCATTGTTGACGCAGTAATCGCAACTTTTCAAACAAAAATTACTCAATAAGTGCAACTTTTGTTTTTATATGCATATGCAAGCCCGAGGTTGAGATTCCTGTTCTTAATATAAAGACTGAAACTGCAATACAAGCTTCCATCAGAGCACTTCACCCCTATTGAACAAATATCGAGTCTTCAAAAACTGCAAGAAATGGCGATTTTAAACAATCTAAAAATCCAAAAAAATTAAACAAAAATGTCCAATTTTTTCCAAAGAAAATAATTATTGCTATAAAGAGAACTAAAGATAATCCCCCCTATCATATTATCCGTTCGGAGAATCCTCCGATTGGAGAAAATTTCAGATCGGAGCATTAATTGTGTCCATGGTATCCGAATCGGAAGAGAAATACAAATATACATGACATAAGACAAACAAAAAATAATATCTTAATATCTTAATGAATTAACTTATTTTATAAGTGCTGTTTTTTCGATTTTCGCTTTGCATCTAGCTTAAAAAAAATTTACTCGGTAATTGCAACAACCTCGGTCATTGCAACCACCCTTGTTTTAATTAGTTGCGATAATCGAGAATGCACTGTACAAATAGAACTTTCCAGTTTCCAACAGCTTTGCAACAGAAACTTTAGTATCCCACAGTGAGCTGAGCATGCTAGCTAAGTGCCGCTGATTCTTCTTTGTTTATTACTTATTAGCTATTAGAAACGAATAAATGTTCACCAGAGGGCAACACAATCAAAAACAAATATGAGGGTAGTTCACTGTGGATTATCACTATGTCTATAAAATGGTCAACAGCACTTGACACCATAACTGTTTTGAGGAAATTCACAATAACTTAGGATAAGGTGACAGAATTTAAGCTATTCATAGCATTTATATTATCAGTGCTGTCTACTATTATGGATATAATCGTCTAATTCTTTCCATCATAAAATCCAATTTACGTTGGAAAAAGAACAAAACGGAGAGCTTCCATATTTAGATGTAAAAGTGACAAGACATGTTGACAAACTTATTTTTGATTGGTATAAGAAACCTACTTCCTCGGGACGCCTCATCAATTTCCATTCAAAACAACCCAAAGAAGTTATAATGAACACTGCACAAAACTTCATTAACCGCGTTCTGGATATAAGTGATAAATTGTTTCATTCAAAAAACAAAAAGATTATCCACGACACCCTGTGTTCTAACTCATTCCCAACAGCCATCATCCACAAGCTCATCAAAAATCACCGGCAAACCACACAAACAAACAAACCAGCTGATGCTGAACAAGTTACGGTTTACAAAAGTGCTGTGTTCATTCCTCACCTTTCTAAACGCATCATCACTGCGCCGATTAGAGATAAGACAAAGACCAAGATAGCTTTCAAGTCTTCTAACTCTCTGAGAAGCAGGTTGTCTACCAACATCAAAGGAAAGGTTGATATCACGGACAAGTCAAATGTGATCAATTGCTTGGGGAAAAAAGAGACGACGTGTTCATCCATTTATATAGGTACATCCAAACAAAAATTAAAAAATCGTCTGTCTGGTCACAAGTCAGATTTAAGAAATGGAGAAGGACAAAAAACTGCTCTTACACAACATTGTCTGCAGGGGAAACCAGATTTTGATAAAGTTGAAGTACTAGAGACAGAGCAACATTATTCGAAAAGAATGTTGCTGGAGATGCTTCATATACAAAAAAAACAACAACATAGCTGTCAATAGGAGATCAGACTGCGAAAATCTTAGCAACTTTTATACGCAGCTGATAAAGAAACCAACAAGTAAAAAGTGAAAAGAAAGTGATGTGCAATGGATGTTTTTGATCCAAATCTTGATTGTTTTAAGTAATTCCAATTTTATTTTGAATTATCCGTCAGTTACTAGCTTAATTTGTTAAAATTTTTAGCTCATTTTCATACACATTGTGTTTATACCCTGTTTCTTAACATATGTATAACAAAAATCTATTGTCCTTTAATATTGTTGTAAGTTTTTTCTGACGTCTCATTATGAATTGTGAATTAATTTTGTATTATTTCTTATTTTTGTTAAATAAAGACCTGATGAAGAGCGTAACCATGCTCGAAACGTCGTAAATCTTCAAAAAAACTTAAAATCATCTTTTATTGACCTATAGCCCACAAAAACACATATACATCTAGTAAGTGCTGTCTACTGAATATTTGATTAGTAAAAAAAGCACCTGAATTATCATTTTTAATTGATCAGGTTTATAAAATATAAATAAATTCGAATAATAATACACATTTTGCACAAACAAAATGCTCGAAATAGAACAATAAAAGGCTTTAGCAAAAGCCCAACCAACTTGCCAAAAGTAGGCAAAGGGGGTATAAGCCAATTAGAGCACAGCTCCACTTGATGTTTAAAGTAAAAGACAATAAAATACGGTCTTAACATAGAACTTAAAATTTATTGTATTCGATTCCAAAACGAAAATGTTTTACAACTTCAAAGCGTTTTCAACAATCCATGAGTTGACTACAGCGACATCAGTGTAGACACCAGGGTAGTTCTTGGCAGCACATCCATATCCCCACGAGACAATACCAACCAGTTCGTCATCTACAACCAATGGACCACCAGAGTCACCTTGGCATGCGTCCTTGCCTAAGGCAGTAGCGCAGATCATCGTTGACTTGATATCACTTCCGTAAGCATATCGCCTTGATGCACACTCCATACGGCTGACAATCTCGACAAACACAAATCGCAGAATAGTGGGAATAGTGAAGGCTCCAGAGCTTTTGGTACCCCATCCACTGACAACAGCCTTAGCTCCTTCAGCTGGAGATTTCTCGGCCAGTTTAAGAGTGCTGATGGTTTGTCCAAGGGGAAGAGGAGTTTCTAACTTGAGGACAGCAACATCGTATTGCATGTTACGGGAACTATATTCGGGATGATAGATGATCTTGGCAACGTTCACAACAACTCCACCACTGCTTCGGGAACTTGATCCAGCGCGTATCGACAATGAACTAGCAGAAGCACCAACGACACAATGAGCAGCTGTAACGGCGATGGTTGGGGTGTACAAAGTGGCTCCGCAGGAATGTGAGCCTGAATTCATGAGAGAAAGTTGATAGGGGAAGTGACTGATGCTTGTTTCTTCACCGCCTACTATGCGTCCATCTAACTTAGGCAGCGTACTCTGAGGGACGATAGCGCCCAAGGCACAAGCGGCAAATGAAACAAGGACTACTAACTTGAACATTTTGTTTTGTTCTGATATCCACTTAGAGTTGGAGTCAGCCTTTTATAGCTAAATTGGAAAACTGATTACACTTGATAACCCATATTAGATGCGTGTTCTTATCTTTAGTTTTTGAATTGGCGAACAATTTTTATCTGTTAAAATAATCTGACAAGCATTTGACAAGAGTGGATGTGATTTGCGAATTCCAACAAGCATTTCAAAATGGGGAATATTGTAGACATTAGTAAACAAAAGCTTTTGATAACTACCACATGAAAGTAACCTTGAAAATATATTGGCTTATCAAGATGGCCGAATCAAGAGTCATAGGATCAACGTACAAAGATAGTCAAATAAGTCTCAAGAGTCCGATATTAAATCTGTCATGTAGATTTCTAACTCCGACAGCACTGTAGGGAAATTTCTGGAAAAGTGGGAACACGTGTATGGTTCTGTCTGCTTTAACCAAGAAGAACTATTATGGAGAAGAGGGCATAGCTATACAGCGACATAAGTTAACCCAGTTCTTCAGCCAGTGGGAGTTAAGAGGCAAGGTAGACCACGTCTTCGATGTATTGGTCAAGCAAAGGCAGTACTCCGACATCTTGGTATGCAAGTATAACCAATTGGTTTCTACTGAAATAACTGTTGAGTTCACAATAATTATAGTCAATGCAGTGTATTTTTGATGCAGGCTGATAAGTCCATAGGTTCAAGGTCAACATACGAGTAAAGCTGGTCATAAGTTACTCATTGTTTTGGTCAATTAGCTATCGCAACATAAGTTATCGAAGAAGATTATTTTGAATGATGGTAGGTATTTATGATTCGATGTGATTTTGTCTGCCACGCTGTTGATTGAAGCCCCATATACGCTTTTTGAAGTGCGCTTGAAATGTGATCTTCCCAGGATAATGAGATATTATGACTAAGTTTTTTAACCTTTCAATCGCAGTTAACCTCTTTGCCAAGAATGGCTTGGAAGAAAACAGAGAGTATCACTTTTATTTTTGCTGGAAACGATAGCCTGAAATTTTTTTAAGGTCTAAGCAGCAACTTATTTCCTGACGCCAATCGAAAAGCACTTTACAGATTTATGTGGATGCGAGCTGTGGTGCTTTCTACCTATCATATCAATAGGTTAGCCAACATATGTTTTGACGACATCGGCATACAGCAGCACTTTAAGTAATTTGGGGTAAAGTAATTTAAAAAGACTAAAACTGAATAACTGTTGAATTTGAAGAAAGATTTGCGATTTGTTGGTTAAGTTCGAAATAAATTAAGTTGCTCCTCCTGCTTTGTGGATACAACAGAATTCACGTTTTCAGGTTTTTGAATTTCTTCGTAGAAAAATTACAGTTTAAAGGCAAGACCGCAATATGCAGAACTGTACTTCAGCAACAGTAAACGGCACAATGGGTAGTCTACCAAACATAGTTCAGTGCAGTTCCCCCTAGTGCGGCTTTGTTTTAAAGCGTTTCTATCGTTTGAAGGCAGTGTTCCTTACCATCCTTCTCAATTATTACGAACTGCAATAAATTGAATCTCACCACTTCACTTCTATTGGTTTGAAGGGGACCCACTCATTCTAATAACCGATGAAACAAGCAACATGGCGTCTGCTCAATTTCTACACAATGGGCCCTTTTCATAGATGTTTACTAAAATTAGGACTTATTAATCTACACTTTAAGTTGACTTCTTTAGATAAACACAGCTGCTATTCATGATACAATTACTTAAGATAGCGCCTTTCAATTCTCATATTTGTTCCGTTCTGCGCATATACGTCACGGACACACTTGAAGTTTTAAACTTTTCTTTTTCACCTTTACGTTTTAATTTTTGTTTGGTTCTACGCGCTATACGTTTACACATTGACATACTATACATGGCTATAGAAGTCTGTCAATATGTTTTGAGATCTACGTCACGGACATACAATGGAGTTTGACGTTTTTCATTGTATCATGTGATTAGATTTTTTTTTTTTTTTTTTTTTTTAGATTAATAAATGTTTTATTTTTCTTTAAGTTTAACAGAGTTCATAGTAATATACTAACATTATCGAGCATGGCCTAAGCCGTCTGCCAGTTGACAATTGTAAACTTTGAAGAGTTAATGTATGAAATTTATTTTTAAAAAAGTTCTTCAATGATTTGTTTTCTGTAGGAAAGTGCAAGCTTGACAAACTGAAATAAAATTTTCCAATCAGCTCCGTTGAGAATACTGAACATGTCGTCTTCACCGAGTAAGCTCATCCCAAAAACGCTCCTTCGGGTTTCCATTAAGATAGGGCATCTACAAAGGAAGTGGTAAATGGTTTCTATTTCTCCTTGATTACACAGACTGCAGATTTCTGGGCGTTCATCTCTGTGTGGTATAAAGTTGAGTGGCAGCAACTCTCCTCTTGTTTTTAAAACGAGTGACATGAGGGCGGTCGAGTACTCTTCCTTGAAATAGCTTTTGGATGAAAGGTTGTAGTCGAGGTCGAGCATTGCGTAAATACGTCTATTTGTTGACTGTCTCGCTCTTGTTACGAACTCCTCTCTTTTTTTTACATCTACAGCGCTGACAAGGCCATAAAGTTGAGGTTTCCATTGGTCTGGTCTATTTACAGTGAGAGTAAGTTGATGGCCGCAATGGGAAGCTAAGTTGCTCGAAGTCTCAAACCAAGATAGTTTCTTTCTAAAAATAACCATAGTTAATTTTCTGGGCAGCCTGTTCTCGTCCATATTTAACGTTTTCAATATATAATCCACCTGCATTTTCAGTGTTGAAATAAATACCGGAGGCAAACCCGTCTCGAGCATGAGAATGTGATTTGCAGTACTGTTTGGGAGCTTCAACGTTCTTTTGAGAAAATATCGCAGAAGATTTTCTACCTCGTCGAATTCGATGTGACCCCATACCTGTGCAGCGTAGCACATAACTGCCTTTGCTGTTGTTTCAAAAACTCGAAACTTGGAGTTAAAATTGACGTCCTTGTTATGCATAATCGACCTCCACGTTGCATTAAGAGCATTTTTTGATTTAGCAAGTTTCTCTGCCATATGGTTTCTCAGATTAAGATTTCTCGATATTTTGACTCCTAGGTAATCGTAGTTATTTACTACCTCAACTTCGTTATCGTCGAATCTCCACTTTTCGTTCCGACAATTTGGGCCACCACCGTTACGAAATATCATAACCTTCGATTTACTGAGGTTTACCTGAAGCCTCCATTTATGGCAGTACTCAGCAATTCTGTTAATCATTAGTTGGAGGCTTCCAGGCGTTTCAGCAAGTATCACGATGTCGTCCGCAAATTTCAAGGATTTCACTAGCAGATTCGCAGTTACTCTTGCTCCACCCTGTAACACGTCCTCAATGTCGTCTATGAAGAGGGCAAATAAAAGGGGGCTTAAATTACATCCTTGTCTTACACCGATTTCCACCTCGTATGGTTCTGATAGATGGTTGTTGAATGCGAGCGCTGAAGTTGTGGAGTCATACAATGCTTCCAAAATACGTCCAAATTTCGTTGAAACACCTTTGCTGTAAAGCTTAAGCATAAGAGCTTTTCTGTCGATGGTGTCGAAGGCTGCTTTAAAGTCTATAAAGAAGGCGTATAACTTCTTTTTGGCTTTAATAAAAATGTCTGCAATGCTACTGAGTGTGTAGATTTGATCTATAGTCGAGTAGTTTTTACGGAACCCAGCTTGGGATTCACCCAGGAGATTGTTAGCTTCAACCCAGTTGTAGAGTCTGTTGAAGAGAAGCTTTGTTAAAATTTTCATTGATGAGTTCAGCAAGGAAATTTCTCTATAATTTGCAGGAACTGAGCGGTCACTTTTCTTGAATATCGGAGTTACGATGGAATCCTTAAAGTAACTTGGCACGCACCCATGATCAAAAGCTTGGTTTAGCGCTAGAATAAAATGTTCTACGAATAGAGGTGTGCTGAACTTGTAAAATTCAGGCGGTATTCCATTGGATCCCGGAGCTTTGTTGTTTTTCAGTTCATCCAACACTGTTTTTACCTCTAAGTGGCTAAAAGGAGCGTCCAAGGCTTCGTTTATTTGGAAAGGGATAGCAAATTGAAAAGTTGTAGAAAACTTGTCCTTTGTGAGATTTTCAAAATGTTCCCTTAAATCTTTTAGATCAAGCGGTAGAGTGGGTTGCTGTAGTTTTTTACCGTTGTTTATAAGACGCACTTTTGTCCAGAATTGAGAAGCATTCCTGCAACTTGAAAGATCCTGTGCAATTTTTTCGAAGTAGAATTGACGCTTTGTTTTAAACAAGGATTTTAAAATTTTGTTTGAAGATAAGTATTCACGCTTGAGAAATAGACTTTGAGGGTACTTTCTTAAAAGCTTTAACCAAGCAAATGATTTTTTCCTAGCCTCAGAGCAGTCTTTGTCAAACCATTTCTCACGAGGAGTAGTATTGTTAAAATTTTGCATCTTGCAAGTGGTTGGTATCGAGGTTGCTATGGTGTCATCAAGTTTGGAGAGACTAAGATATGTGGAGGACGGTACTAGCTGTCGTGAGATATTGTTTTCTAAAGTTGTGGCGTAAATATTTGCGATCGATTGTTTCCATTTGTATTTTGTAAGTGTTGTAGGTAACAAAACATCGTGCTGTAGAGTCGTTGGCACGTGAATCGACATTTGGATAGGAAGATGATCGGAGTGAATCTGCGACAGAACTTCGAAATTATCCATAAGCATGCACCAATCCCCATTCACCATGGCATAATCAATTACTGAGTTGCCCTGAGGACCGATGAAGGTGTAGTCTCCATCAGCGTCTCCCTGTGTACTTCCATTGCAAATACTTAGTCCGAACGAATTGCAGAGGTCAATAATTTTCCTTCCTTCTCTGTTTAGAATATCGTCTCTTGAACGACGGAGGTTTAAGTTTGGAGGTTTAAATTCACTCTCGTTTGATCCAGTTCTTGCGTTGAAGTCGCCAATAAGCATGATGTTTTTAAGATCGGTAATATACAAGTTGTCTTCAAGCATATTAAAATGTCTATCCCAGCTAGTGCAGTTTAAATATACAGGAACCAATGATAAAATATGGTAGTTGGATTTAATTTCGAGATAAAAAAAATCTTCAATGTTCTTAAAAACGAATTCAACCCCTTTTATATTTGGTTTATAGCCCATCAGTAATCCACCGCTAGCCCTTCCTTTTCTATTGATTTTAGTAGCTGGTTGCCACTTAATTTTGTGATTTGGGAAGTATACTTCAAATTTTGTATTGTGTTCTACAGTAACGTGAGTTTCAATAACAATAAAAATTTCATATTCATTAATAAAATTTAAAAAATCAAAACTATTTATCTTATTATTTAAACCTGCTATATTGTAGCTTAATATTCTAATGTCTACTAAATCTATATTCTGGCAGACGGCATCTACCTAATTGGTATCATTATTATTTGCATTTAAATGTGCTGTGGCGTTTACCCCTGAGTCCCAACCACGTATTTTCATTGTATCATGTGCAATGCCATATCTAGTAGTAGTTGTATCATGGCTGCTATTCATAAAACATAAACAATTTTCTAGCTGTGTTTAGCTAGTCACAGTTTAGTGCAAAAATCTACTACAATAATACTTCAAATTATGACAGCACATAATGGCATGCAGACATTTTCAGCAAAAACTGTTATTTTCTGTTATTGTACAAATGAAAGTGTGTGCCAAAGCCAATTCGATTTAAATAAATAATCGTTCATTTAATAATATTAGAGGAATCAGGGAAGTATACACATCGAAAATATAGATGATTAAAAAACCACATCAAAATAAAGTTCCTGACTTGTGGATGGGAATTTAACAAAGTTGGGAAGATGTAATATGCCAGTTTACTTGCATAATTACAGAAATAACCCTACCATCAGTTGGTTGGGAGATACCATGAAGGTGCTTCTTCAATATTGAGCAAATTTATGATAAATGTTGCTGTTTCTTTGTCGAATCGATATCATTGAACAAAATCTTAATCATTTAACTCGAATGGATTGAATCGCGCCTTAAATCTTTTTTTTATCTGGGTGGTGGCACAATTTCATACAAAAAATCTATGTCTTCCAGAATCTCCATCAATTTCAACATCTATTGACATTTTGCCAAAATCGTGTTTCCAGAATTTATTACTTGTTCCAATGTTTTTTTATTTGTATTGACTTACTAAGAGCAGGCCAAATTTCATACGTTTTTCAATTATTATTGTACGACATCACCCACTTTTAAAGTTAGACCCTAGATTAAGTCCTAAGATACATATATATGAATAGCTTAATCTCTAGGTTTGGTTAATTACAACTTAGCAGACGTTTAAGATAAGTCTATGAATATAGCCCGATGTCTACGCTTACGCACCAGTTTCACAAGCTTTGCCAATGTCAAACTGGTGTGCGCAACTCGATTCACGGTACTTAAATACCGCTCATTCAAATTCTTCGGATTCCGACTTCAAATCGGGAAGCCAAATTCTCTTCTCAGAATAGTCAGTAGTTTATGAAGCTTGTTTTTGTGGACTTTATTTAATTAAATTCAATTTAGTCAGTAGTGTCATTTATGTACCAATTAAACGGTTACAAAAGACTTTTGGATGGTTCTAAACGTTTTTTTCCTCCGATAGAAACTGCTTTTAACAAGGCGTCCAATCGTAAGGTTTAAATCCAAGTTTTGTACCCAGAGTTTCCTAAAAGTTGCATGGATTTTGAACTAATCAGAAAAATAAATATATTTCTGTCCAAACATTTCAAAGTCTGTCATCATCAAAAACTACCCCAAAATAACCTTTGATTACTCAAGAGCCTAAAGCCAGACCTTAATTTGTACATATTTGTTAATTTTATTTTTTTGGCGCTCATAATTTTTTGTTTCAACAGTTGTTGTTGTTTGATTTAATAAACACAAGCCACTCTGAAGACAATATTTTAACATATTTTTATTTTAAAGTTGAAACGTAGGTAATTACGTAGACGGAGAATATTTGTACAAGTTTGACACAAGTTCAGTTAAACAAATAAAAATTACGTCAAAATATTTCGTATAAAAAGGTCGAAATGGCAACGCCAAAATTTAGAACAGACAAAAATGTTCAAGTTAGTTGTCGTTGTCGTCGTCTTTTGTGGACTTGTTGTCTGCTCTCTCGGAGCATCCGTTCCAAGTAAATTAAATCAAATAAATCCAGGTGCCAGTACACGTATTGTTGGTGGTTCCAATGCAACCATCGATAGATTCCCATATGTAGTTTCCATACAAGCTTATGGAACTCACACTTGTGGAGGCAGTCTAATTAAGAAGGATTTGGTAGTAACGGCAGCTCATTGCTTACGATACATTTCTCCACGGGATTTAAAGATTCGAGCAGGATCAACTTTCAACAACCGTGGTGGTTCACTTGTTGGTGTTTCATCTTTTAAAGTACATTCGGACTTTGGTGACAAAACCAAGTTTAATGATATCGCTTTGATTAAATTGGCAACTCCATTAACTCTTGGCAAGAGCATCCAGACAATCGACTTGGCTACATCAATACCAAAACATGGAACACCAGCTGTCGTGTGTGGTTGGGGAACAGAGAGTTTTTACAAAAAAGACAGCCCTCCAGAGTATCTTAAATCGGCCAATTTGAACGTTGTCAGTCGAGATATTTGCATGTCGGACAAATATGCTTATGGAGAGAGTCGCATCTTCCCGAACATGATTTGTGCTGCTGGTGACGGTGAGGATAGTTGTCAAGGTGATTCAGGTGGTCCATTTGTCATTGATGGCAAACTAGCTGGTATTATTTCGTGGGGCTTTGGATGTGCTGAAACTATGTTCCCTGGAGTCTATTCGAACATTCCGTTCTTCTTGGATTGGATTAAAGAAAATCTTTGAAATAATAAAATTTAATTACAAATTGCTTGGAGTTTTTTTTTAGTCAAGTTGTACATAAACTGATTAGATAACTCAAAATCTGCCAGCCTTGGATTTTGGTTTTGGATTCATATCTCTAAAAGTGGCGTGAAAAATATAGTAAGTACGACGGCTGATGATTAAATCAATCCAAATCAGGTAGGTACTTGAGATGATTTCTCAATATCAACTTTAGGAGCGTGTAGGTACTCTGGTGCTTATGATATCGCATTTTAATAATTTGACATCGTTATTAAGCATGATTGTTCAAGATTCAGTTTATGCCAAAATGCCAATCAATTAAGTGGAACTGGAAATTATCAGGGCATATGCTTCCATCCAGTTGAAAGTGGGTTTTTTCCAAAATGGTATGAATACGAGTACAATTTGGAGAGCAAACTGAAGTGTTAGTAACTTGAATCTTAGGACAAGCATTGGGTTCGTGATACGATACACCTAGCCCATTCATTTTGTGACTAATGGTATGTTCCCAGTTCATCGAAATCAATGATTTCAACAAAAAGTCTGTTTTAATAAATGAAGAGTTCACTTTATCAAGCAATTCGCTTTGTGGGGAATTCCAACAACATATTTTGTTTCTATATCTTTTGAGTTCAAGTGCCCTTTTTTTTAGCTTGTGAACGGAAACTAGCTTTTTTTTGAAGTTTCCTGTCTGATGATAAGTTTTGTTCGATAGCATGTTTAAAGAATTTTGTTTGTCTGTCTCCTCGATTGTGTTTTAAACGCTTTTTAAAAGACACAAGCTAGCGTCGCGCTCACTGTGGACCAAAAATGAAAATCAGCCGGTTGAGGAAATGCATTGAAAACGGTTAATTTGGGTTTTTTGCTAACTTCAAAAAAATGTATGGCAGATTGACCTATTTTTGTTCTAAGAGCAACATTTTTGGTAGAAAAGTGATATGGTTACTTCTAATATTTTAGCAGCTCATTTTAAAACTCTACTCTCAGCTGATGAAGATCTTCATACTTATGATTATGCGCTGCCTTATACTAGAGTCAACGAGCTGGATATAGGTTTCTCATTGTGTGAATTGGTAGTAACGCTCCAAAAAATGAAAAATAATAAGGCTCCTGGCTTGGACGGAATTCCAGTCGAGTTTTACAAGTACAGCACTACCGACTTTAAAAATTATCTCGTATCTTTCTTCAATAAATTGTTTAATGATGGATGTGTTCCCAACAGTTTTAATGAATCTGTAATTTTTGCTATTTTTAAGAAAGGTGATGCGAACGCTGCGGAAAATTATAGAGGTATTTCAATTCTTAATTCAATAAGGAAAATTTTTGCTGCAGTTCTGAACGAAAGACTCACGAAATGGATTGAGAATAATAATCTTTTGAGCATCTTTCAAGCTGGTTTCCGCCCAGGTTTCTCGACTGTGGATCACGTCTTTGCTATTTCAAGCATTGCCCGACAATTTATAGATAGGAAAAAGAAACTGTACACTTGCTTTGTTGATTTTAAAGCTGCATTTGACAAAGTCAATAGACAGGCTTTAATATACAAACTTTCTTGTATTGGTTTGTCACGAAAGTTTCTTCAAACTTATTCCAGTTTTATTTCGTCAACAAAGGCAAAGGTATGGGATGGTCTCGCATTTTCTATTCGATTTGAAACATCTGCAGGTGTTCCCCAAGGATGTATTCTTAGCCCTTTATTATTTGCCCTTTTTATAGATGATGTCTGTGACCTCCTTCCTGGGGGAATTAGTTTTGCTAATGCTCATATCAAAGTCCTATTGTACGCTGACGATTTAATTATGCTTGCTGTTAAGCGAACTTGGCACCACTTTTTGGCACTACTCTTCTTTCAATTTAGTATTTTCCAAACTCACAAGAAAAAGTGCAATATATAGGAATTAAACATAGCTATCTCTTTCTAAAATCTACCTTTTCACGCGGCAAAAATTAACCTCACAAATTATAAAAGAAAAAATCGAATTGTTCTAGAAATCAGTCGGATGTCTTTGAGCAGTAAATCCAAAGTATAAAAATTGTAAAATAAAACTATAAAAAAATTAAATTAAAACATAGAAAAAGAACTAAACGTAAGATACATATTAATATAAAAGAAATGTACATATGAATTAAGTATTTTTATTTAGGAAATTAAAGTTATCTAAAATAAAATTCCATGAAATACAAAAAAAGGAGTTTTGTTTTATGCCTACATAACCTACTTAACATTCGGAAAGAGTTCTTTAATTTGGGTGAAATCCCAACACTTGCTGATAACCCTTTCACTCTACAAATGCAAATAAAGCGTCTAAGTTCATTTTGTGAGTCTTGGGGCTTGCAAATTAATAACCAAAAAACTAAGATTGTCATATTTGTAAAGAGACAATCAAGAACACGAGCAGAAGAAAACTGGTCTCTAAACAATACACGCCTTGACGTTGTTCAGGAATTCAAATATTTGGGAGTCCTTCTGACCTACAATTTGAGCTTTCTGAAGCACTCCAAGGAAAAAAGCAAAGAAGCTAATCTAGCACTTAATATCATGTGGCCAAAGTTTTTCGCTAACCAAAATGTTGATTTTACGTCTAAATACAAAGTTTTTAACGCGACGGTTAATGCATGCATGACATACGCTGTCCAAGTGTTCGGATACACACACTTCGAAGCTTTTGAAACTGTGCAAAGGAACTTTTTTAAGAGGCTATTCCGTTTGCCTAACTCAACACCCAACTATGCCATATATGTAGAGTCAGGCTTAACCCCTATATGCATACAAAACTTGAAGTCAAACGCAGACTTCATCACTAAAGTGATGAGAAGAAGAGAATCATGTCTTCACAAAATCATTTTAAAAAAGTTGCTTCGAGTAAATGCTTCCCCGTTCAAAGACTAGAAAGAACTAGCATTATGCCACGAAATAGCTTTAGATTTATCAGAAAATAATGTTGCCGATTGGCAGGCTCAGTTTGCTGACGTGATTGCGATGCGATGATCATAAAATGTTTTTGGATAATATTTCCAGAGCATCATCATCTACATCAAGAGCTTTTTACAGTAACCTAAACCATCAACTGCAATCGGATGTCAATTACTTTCGTAACGAATTTTCAGCCTCTGTAATAGGTATTGTTTTTAGAACAAGAGTTGAAATTTTGAATTTAAACTTTGTGCCTCATCGAGCGGACCTGCCTCAGCTCTGTGATCTATGTAACGGAAGAGTGAATGAAGATATTTACCATTTCGTTGCTGCTTGTCCAATTCTTCAAGAAATTCGTCGACTACATTTTCAGGAAAGTTTTTTAACCTTGCAAAAACTTAACGAAATCTTAATTGGATCAATGGGCTGGCTGAGCCTCTTTAATTATTGTCAACATGCTCTTTCGTACCGTAATAGTTTCTTACATTAATCGCAGTCGAATATCCACTTATTGCAATTTAACTAAATAAAGTATGTCAAATTTCCTCATCTATTTAATTATTGATTGCTATGGTGCTGATCATACAATATTTTATACTTTTTCTTTTGTGTTTCAAATCACGTCAAAATTGCCACTTATCATACAAGCCAAATTGTGTAATATTTTGTGTTTCAAATCACGATAAAATTGATACAACTGTATAACATACTTCAATTCAAAAATACTTTATAATCATATCTTAAGATTCTTGCATTTTGTTATTTCTTTTTTTTTTAAATCATATTATGAAATGTCATTTCAGGCAGACGGCAGTATTACCATGTCCTTATTCTTAAGTATACAAATTGTTAATTTTTATGATGAAAAATAAAGAATCTATCTATCTATCTATCTATCTACTTCTAATTTTTTGTTGTCACATGTATTGGCTTATCGGATTCTTTTATAAGATATACTGTGTCAGCAGCCGATTTCTTTTGTGTCTGTCCTGTTTCGACTGGAAACTTTCTGAAATTTTTCAGTCCGTCAAAAAACTGTCGGTGTAATCACCGTTTGCTTTTTTTTTTGTCTGACAGACTTTAGAAAACTATAAAAGCTAGAACAGTTCGTAACACGCACTCAAAAAAAAAAAACTTAAGTCAATCCCATTCATTTTCTATGAAAGAGAAACATGATTTTTCTAATTGTCAATCAATTTTGACAAACGTAAATGTCAAAATCAAGTTCTGACAGATTTTGTGTCTACAACGAGGTGCGCTCCTTTGGACATTTCATCAGACAGCACAGATGGTATGACAGCTATGATTGTAGTGGTAATATCCATGGGGTTATCTGTTGATGAAAACTCCATGCGAAATTAGCTAATACTATTCAGAGGAAGGAAAGGTTCTCTCTGAAATTCTTAAAAAAAACTAGAAAGACCAAAATATGAATTTATTTTTTCATACTCTTATTTATTAAAGATCCGACAAAATCGGCATCTCCCGATGACAGTAAATTCGGTAGAATTTTTAAATTTACGAATGTGAACACGAACAATCATACATTAACTAATTTGCATTTTTCGTTAAGTTCGTTCATTTTCTTAAGGCTGAAATTTAATGGACGGAAACAAGTGGAAGCTATAGTGTCAAGCCGAACGAAACGTTGGCATCCAACCTGTGAAATGATCTCGCTACCCATATTTGCAGCAGAAGCAAAACATGTATTTTCCTCTGAACAATAAGATGACTGTGGTATCAAACACAAGGTCAGCATACCTCTCACTCTCACTTTTATATCCATTCACAGTCAGATGTCAAATTGTAGTCCGTAAAGTGCGATAGCTTGCACAGTTTACGTCCGTAAACTAAACTTATCGAAATTTGACGAAACGGAGTAATCACGAACAAGAGCACTGCACCTAGATAATGTATGTACGAATCTTGCTGTTGCGCTTTTTGTACATACATGAACAAAATAGTATGTTTATTTACATGTGTATACAAGTTTCAAACAAATAGACACTTAGGGGCCAGTTAAGCGATACGGAAAACCAAACCGAAAACATTTTCAAATGGAAAATTTGGTATAATATAATAAAATATCTCTTCTTAATTTGCAAAAGAAACACTAGCTTTTCGAGCTGCGTTTTAATAAATTTTGTTTTTTCATGATAAACTTTGACTATCAGGACACTTTTCTCTTTAAAAAAAAATAACATTTCCAAGAATCATTTTTCAAATCTCTATATTGAGATCGGTTAAGGTATCACCCTGTATAAGTATAAGTCCTCTTGAGTGAGGGGCTGTACAAAATGTTTCTTGAATACTTGATATTGTTCTTATGAATCTGTAAATAAAATTCAATATGGCGGACAGAAAACCATTCTGGGAAAATGTCTTTTGACTGCACACACAACATATTAAGGCAGACATTTTTTAAAATGCCAAGAATCAATTATAAAACTGAATGTTGATGAATGTTTCTTATCCATACAAAAATGAATGTGTGAACTATGCAGCTCACTATTTAGAGGAGTAAAGTATTTAATATATTTTGCATGCGTGGTTCCCAATATTTTACAAATTTTGTTCAAATGGAAACAAGATAAATGTTCCACCAAGAGCAATATCAACTCTTGTCCAATATAACACTTAATTTTGGTCATCTCATCATTCCTGTAGATTTTTTTTTATGACCAAACGATGGACGTCTAGAGTCCTGCGGCTATTCTCTTCCTTTGAAATTGCACATGAAATACATCACCGCATTTATTTCACACTTCTTCTTAAAAAAAGAACAGCGTTCATTTTTAAAATAAAAAAAAAGAAAAAAAAAACCAAATGCAATTTTTTAGAAAAACTTTAAATTTTCCATCTTTTCTCGTGCAGCTGCAAAAAAAAAAAAAAAATAAACAGAAAAAGAAAACCATGGCCGGTTGTTAGTATAGAAGTATAGAAGAGCTCCATTACTCTATGCATCCACTTGAACATTTACAGCCCGAGAAGTGCAGAAAGCATCTCAACATCACAGCACTAGTAAAACAGCAGCAAACAGCAACAACAACCTGATCCTCGAATCCTTCTCCTTGGCGAAGTAATTGCTGCTCAGAGCTTAAACACATTTTACCACTCGAAAACCCTTCCCTTCCATTCTTGCTTATCCTTGGAAGGTATATAGATTTTTTTTTTGTTTGTTGCTGCTGCTGCCATTGCCCATTTACAAGGAGCTCGTCGTTTTTATGTTTTCATTCTGAAATGCGATTGAGTCGTTGTTGGAACAAATATTTCGTTCGCTTTGTTTGATGGCCTGCCCCAACTACACACATACAAAAAAATACACCCCTAAAAAAACAGGACTCTCTACAATCAACTAAAAATCCTTCGGAAAAGTTCAGCTACACAACGAGTAGGTAGGTATAGCTTGAGAACTGGTCAAATATTTATTACATGGTGGTGGCTGTTGTTTTTGTGGTCGGTCAACAAGTCAAACTGTTTTGGCGCACTTCTTTGACATGAACAAAGGACAAAGGACTCTCTCCTTCTCTCGCATAAACCACTATTCCCATCAAACTTTCACATAAATACTTTAAATAATTCAAAGCGCTCTTTTGCATTCAATTTAACAAAACAAAAATCTTAAGGACGAATTCAGAAGAAACATTTTTTCTGCTGCCCATCGCCACCGCCCGCACATGCCCGGCCCGCTACACAAATGAAGTGCAATTTGTATTTCACACCAAGATGCTACTGGACCAGAACGACAAGTGTTGTAAACATATCCTCAGGATGTTTATTTAAGGACATTCAAAGTGAAAGACAAAAACCTTTATATGCATATGCATATATGCACAGCACATACCTATACCAACACATAAATATGTATAAATGCATTGGATGGGATGAAAGCTTAAAGGTGGCAGGTGGGGCTGGATACAATATGCTGCACGACCAGACCACCTGCCAAAGACAAGTAAACCAGGCAGAAAGGTACAAATGTGTGTTGAGATCATTCAAGGAAATTTGTAGAGACGAGAATAACATTTTATGTGGGTACAGTGAGTGAATTAATTTTATTTGCAATTTAAAATTGCTTAAAAGATACAATAGAAAGTGCGGTCTCAAAGCCTCTTAATCGGTTAACTGGTTTTGAAAAGAATCTTTATCACTGTTTTGAAAAGCAAAATTTTCCGGTCCGGTAAAAATTTGTATGTAGACCTGGGGATCTGATCAACTTGGACAAAACAACTATGAAAAAATCGTTTATTTCGACCAATTACCTCCACAAGTAGGTACATTCAACCCAAACAGTCAAAGGATTGGCAGAGGACTCGTCTGAGAACGATTTATCTCGCCTAGGTGGTGGGCTATGTTTCATTCTTGGAGAACTCCGATGCTGAACCCACTTACTGAGCTAACTCTTTGATAGACCCAAGTATATCTACCCTTACCAAACAGTAACATACCTGGGCGGCATTAAGTCTGGAGTACGGTTACATAAAACTGTCCTAGGTTTGGGTTGGAAGATTGAGTCGTCTTCCAGGAGAGTGTTAGCTCATCCCGTCTGTTCCGTTAAAACTTTTTTCTCATCCAATAACCCCCCCCCCCCGCCAGCCAAAAATCAAGAGCTCGCAGAGGACACATCTGGGGAACATACATTTTGCCTGGTGCCGATTTAGGATTCCACATATGACACAAAGACGAACCGTAAGCCGAACGAACTCTGATGTATCAAACGTACCCCATGACCTACATAGCAACCTGTCATTAAGTCTGGAGTCTGGTCACATTGTTTTCATCTGGGAGATCATCCGTCAGATTAAATTGCTGCAACCTGACCAACCGCCTACTTAAATCACCCCATTAAATTATTCGTTAAGTTATGGTAACAAAATAGTGCGCACCAGCGCTTGTTGAGTTCTTCCTTAGGAGCTTTTCCAGGTCAATGAAAAACCATTTCTACCTACCTATCCTAGAGCAGACACTAATGCTACGTCCGGCTAGTCTTTGAATCCATTTCCTGAGAAGATCCTCAAATTAGATGACGTACGCAAAGAGAAGAGGACTTTAACCAACGTCATCAGACAGATTTCTATAGACCAAGATGGCTGAAGCACTGGAGATAGGTCCTAGAGGACCTGAATATAGCTTCCGGTGGAACTTCGTAAGCGCCTAAGTCACTTTCAGATGAGAATTTCAATACTCGAGAGCTGGCAGATATGCGCACAAAAACACTAGCCAAGGTAGAAACCGACTACGCACACCTATACAGACAGACACAAAACAACTGTCAACTTTTTCATCCATAAAAACAGCTTGATGTTCCCTTGTTTGGGAGGGCTAAGTCATCCGATCCTTCAGTTTTATGCCAAACTGACAGATAAGACTCAAATTCTCGACCTCCCTAGGTCACAACTTTATTCGCTAGACATGATTTCTCAGCTGTGGATCTGAGAGACCTCTCCGATTCCCTGAATGTGATCACAGACATACAATACAAGCCGCCAACTTTTTATAGATATTCTCTCTTTCTCACAAACTTGATGTGCATTTTATTACGAGTGAATTGTGAAAGCTCTCCCCTACTCACTCTCGGGCATTTTAAATGGGAACCAGTAACACAAACACCAACAAAATTAAATGCACTGGCAAAGGCATACATATACTGTGGTGAATAAAATAGCTTAAGGGTGTTTTAGGCAAGAGGAGTACGAGTTGGCGGCCTGCATTGAATGTCTGTGTCTTAGGTGAAGTTCTTGGAAATCGAAAACGGGAAACTACTCACCAGAAAATAAGCAATGAGGGCTTTGACGTCATTGAGAAGGAAAAGATGTCCTCGAGATTTATTATAAAATTATGTTCGTTAAGTTTCGATTTAATTTCTAAATTTTATTTTTCGACTTCGAAAACCAGGAGTAGCACAACAAAAATGAAAAAAGACAGTTTCGAAAGAAAGCAACCCCATTAAAAACAGAAAGCTGCTGGCGCAAAATGTAGTTTGTTAAAAGTTTCAACGATTAAAATTTGTACACACTGCACTTTGAATACCTACAATACAACTGCCAGTTCCTGCTTCCATTTTCGCTAGAAACTATACACTCAGTTAAGTGGCCAATTCTATTAAGCAAAAAAAAAGCATGCTTGGATATATCCTGTCTGAATATCAATGTGCAAGGAATAGCTCATAAAGGTACAGGTATCTTTCGAATGAATTTGTTAGATCTGTTCCTAAAACTGATGCAACAACATCTTCGGAACGGGAAGATACTAAATATTTTCGTCTAGTTTTCTTGGATTTATTAAAAATTAACGAAAGTTCCAACCAAACTTGAAGTAGAATTGAACAAAGAAAAACTCTTTCATCGCCAGTCGCCACTATATAGCTTGCTTTCCTTGTCCTAACGGTATGCGGCCCTCGTTCGGGCCATTCAGGTAAATATTTTTTTTTGTTCGGGAACAACATGCTACGTATGCACCATCACCACAAAATTCCTATTCCACAAAATGAAACCGCAAATAGTAAAAGAAAAAGAAAAAGAAAAAGAGCACGGTGCCGTTGATGCTGTGCTGGGATGAATCCTTTTGAAACCCCTATGCGGTCGTATTTCGTATACCATCGTCGTTTTTATCTTTACTAAATGACTTTGTGTTCCTTGGAAGTCTCAATAGACACAAATACGTGTTTCGACCGATACGTGCCAGGAGGAATCATAGATGGCAAGCAGATTGGATAAGGAATGATACTCTTCCTCCGAACGAACGACCGAGAAAGTCGTCATCATAGTTGTCGTCCTCGTCCTCGTTCTCGTTGTCGAGGCATAGTCGTTCAGTTAATTGAAGTCCTTGCATGGTTACTTAAGGTAGTATAGAGTCCTTAATCCGGGTGTAGGAACTACCTTACAGAGTTACTATATATAATACCTACCAGACCAGCCGCACACTTAACTGAACTTAGGCAGTCAAGTCAACGAAATTAATTCGATAATTGAGTTGCTTGTTGCAAGTAGGATTTTATATTCGCTCCATTGCGGAGTTTATAGTTGTTGGGTAGTTTCTTTTTTTGACTACTATGTGGTGTAATTTTCGTCGGTGATTATAGGTGGAATCATAGCCTTACGGTTTATTAGCTGACATTTGGTCATTTTACGAACATGCTTGTCTGTTATTTTCTTATTTCGGTTGAAATTTAAACCATTCGTGAACTGTTTGATGAAGTGAACTTGCTTTAAATGTTTTTAAAGGGTCGCATCGCAACGCGTTTGAGGATTTCACAGATATTTAGAAAGCCAACAAACTTCTGTTATCTGTTTTCTATATTCGGCAGCAGTGCTATCGTGCGTGGAAACGCCACCTTAACCAATCTTCGAGCGCATTTACTGTTCGATTGAAGGGCTAACCATAATTGAAGAATGTATAGTATTCTTCTTCTTTCTTTCTTCTTATTTCTAAAGGCTAGTATGGGCAACTGATGTACTTAACAAATCGGAAGGAAACTTTTGTTCGGTTTTGACACTTGCTTACTTTTTCTTCTATTTCTTCTATTTCGTCAAGTTTTCGATGCCAGTTTTGCTTACGGACGTTAACTAATCCAATTCCGCATTTTATGGAAGAATATTATTCAATGTATATACCACTGCCAGCCATCATTACACACAAAATACAAGGTATGCAGACTTTGCATGTAATTTCAAAATTATCTGATTTTGTGCGGAGGATCTTTAAAATGTTAGCGTTAAGCAAATTGCTTGAATTTTGAATACTTTAACTTCAAGATTCATGATACAACTATACCAGGTAATATGTCAAACTCCATTTGTGTCCTTAACGAAGTGCCACGTAGAGCGCAGAACAAAACAAAAACAAAAATGCAAAGGTGATGTGTCTCCGTGAAGTCAACGAAACAACAATGAAAGCGGGAAGGCGCTACCTGCTTAAAAACAGAGTTATATGATGTTGGTGGTGATGTCATAAAACACCAAGATGGGATTATGATGTATCAACTCAGCATACCTTGTATTTCTGTCATGGTTTGTTTTGACACAGTGGCGTATCTACGCCAAGCTTTTCGCTATGGGGGGGATGGATCTAGTTCGCTCATTTTTTTGCGATTATAGGTTCTATAAGGCATGTTATGCATTCGTAAAAAAAGTTCTAACAATCAAACATGACATTACGATTATAGAGAAGTCGAAAAAGTGGGTCCGACAATTCTGTCTGTCTGTCCGTGTGTCTGTCTGTATAGTTACTACAGCCTAAACGGCTGGACCGATTTGCTTCAAACTTGGTACATAGTATTATTATGACGTCTGTTTTTTGAAATAGCATTCTAGCTCCAAAAATAACGGTACCTGCAATACGATTTTTAGTGAAAAGTTAATTTTTCTCAAAAACGGCTCCTAAGATTTTGATAAAACTTTCTGAATAGTATTTTCTGTGCAAACTTTATTTTTTGGTTTTAATAGATTTTTCAGCAAAAGTCTTATAATGGTACCTCCCATAGGACCGGTTTTTTAAAACCGGATTTTCTCGTAAGCCACTTGACGGATTTTGATGAAATTTTGAATGTAGAAGTCCTTTTAAAGACGAAATAATATATAATTTTTTAAATTTTTGAAAAGTTTTTAAAGCTATTTTTTTTTAATTTTATTTAACTGATAAAAGCTACAAGTTGGCATACTTTAACAAAATTGGAATTTATTTTGGAAAAGTTTTTCAAAAAAAACTGTTTTTTTAAAGAAAACTGGTCGAACTATTTTGAAAAAAAAATTCTTAAAATTTTTCACTATAAACAAAATCATATGGCTTACTTCATTTTTTGCAAAAAAAAAAACGTTTTAACTATTGAATTTTAAGTGATCAATAAAATTTCATATATGTACTTAGTTTTGTCCCAGCTTTTTTTCCAAAATTTCAAACCCCAAGACCACTGTCTCACTTTAGAGCAAGTTTGTCTGACCCAGTCGTGCACTTCATTTTTAAAGTTTTAATAAAGTGATGGAAAGCAGAATGGAAGCTCTTGTTCTTGGTGAGAGACGTAAAAAAAATATTTTTTTAAAATCGATATAAAAAAAGAAATTCAAAAGATTAGGTGATTGCCGAAATAATAATTTCTTTCAGATGAAGTTGACTTTGTATTTTCCCCGTAGAATGTAGGTATAGAATGTACAATTGACAATGCCGCTAGGAATTCCGTGAGTACTAATAAGACTTAACTCACGTAGGATGTAGGTACTTAATTTCAGAGTGCGTTTCTTTAACTTATTTGGCATGACTGGTTATGTTGAACAATTATCGATCCCAATGGGGGGGGGATATATCCCCCTGATCACGCCCCCTATCTACGCCACTGTTTTGACATATACTTCTATGCGCTTTAGTAGCGCAGGAAATACATACGATATAATCATCGTACAGACTTGAATCGTACCGATATCGTTAACGATATCTCAAGGGAGCACACACACCATTCGATATACTAACGATTTCATGAATGCAGAAGTAGAAGACATCTGGTTATCGCTAGAGAGCATTCGACCATGCGATATCGGTACAGCGGATCATTTCGTGTACACACACGATACAATCATCGCATTCGACCCAACTTTTGGACGATAATCGGTACGATGATTGTATCGTGTATTTTCTGCTTAAGAGCTCATTTAATTAAATGAAACGTTTCGTTCAGTTCGTACACACTAGCTTTCGCTAATCATAGTTGGTCCCTTACAATATCCTTCTTCTTAACCAAGGCTGTTCCTCCATGGAAACATGGCTTACAAAAATGGTGCGCAACGTGGGGCACGAACTGGTAGTGAGTCGTAAAAAGCAACTTTCACAATGCAAGTACTCGCATCTGAACAGGTAACAAGCTAAGGCTGAGGACTGGAATTCACAAAAGAAGATGTACCTATTAACCAAATAGAGAAACTGTCATAGCACACGCTTTATAATATTAAGAAAACCAGATGACAACAAAAGCACAGAACAACACGAAGGCCAACTGATATGATAAAAGCCTGGTACCTTAATTAGATCTCCCGGTGAGAACAAATGTCTTAGACTTCGCAGCATATCTCAACACATGCTTCTCTGTATTCAAAATTTAAGACACAATTCCGACATTGATGATAGAGATTAAAACAGCCTAGAATTTAATGGGAGCATGATATCTTTAAACATATTTTCAGTAAATAATTCTTATTTACAAGTTCAAAATTGACACTGGTAAACACCCTCTAAATAACTGACAACTACTGTGTCAAAAAAAAAAAAAAAAAAAACATCAAAATACTGACACACATTTCAGTCGCTCCTCTCGAAATTGTCAGATGTTATACCCCATTCATCTTTCAAACGATGCTATCAGCCAATCGCCAAATTCCATTTCGATTTGGCATTCACGAATCCATTTACATTTGCTCTTGTCCACCAAATCATCCGCATCCTCATCCTCATCCTTAACTCCGAATCAAAACAACGACAACGACGAGAGGCTACAAACTGCCAAACAAACAATTGAAAAATCAAATATCCATCAAACGATCATCACATTTGGATTATCTCAACCGGCAATCAGTGTCAGGACTCAGGACCCTCGAATTCAACTCCACTCCATTCCAACAACAACCATGACGATGACGATGACGACAACAACATCGACAAACAGCCTCCCAAAAATTATAGCCTTGCTATGCCAATACCACCTCCATATATACTTCAGAACCATCAAGCCCATCCCGCTCTTGGTTCCGTTCCATCCCGTTATTTTACTGGCTCGTTTTGATTTGAATGGTGATGGAAGCAAATCAATCCGTACGGCATGGCAGCGGGTGAGTCCTTTGGATGTATTGCATCAAATCAACTAATGCCATCCCTTGGGATGGAGAAAATTTGATGGCATGACCTCTATCATTTGGATGCATGCCTTTGCCTAGGCGTTCTTTCAGTTCCCAGTCCTTGCTTGTCGTCGTCGTCGTAGTCACCATCAACATCACTATCACCACCCAAACCGCCTTTGTTTTCCATGTGTGTGCAATAAATCTGTTCTCTGGGGCAATAGAAATAACTCAGTTCGGCTTGTGTATCTACTTCATACTACACCTATCCCTTCCCTATGAAACATGCCTATGAAGATATCTTCAGTCAACAGAAGAGACAACAGGAAGATATGCCGATTTACTTCCGCACTTAAGGCGGTTGCGTTATAGGGTTGCCACCGTAAGACAAATGAGCAAAGTGTTTAAATTAAAAAATCCAATGTCACTAATGACGTCATTGACATCAACTTGGCTTGCCAAATAATTTAATCGCTGATGAAAAAAAAAACTTGGCACGACAAAAGATTTTAACGGGATATTTAACTTAAAAATTATAATCAAAGTAGGTATAGCAAAATTTTAATTTTAAACAACATGATGGCAACTCTCCCCAAGGAACTTAAATCCAAGTTAGAGAGAAGAGGACAAATGAGTTGAAGAAGCTGATGATTTATACAGCAAATAGAGCGTGCTTCAACGCTTACTGATGAGTCAGGAGGGTAGGTAAGGACAAGGAGGATGGTCGTGGGACTAAGGATTGGGATCCAAATTTGCTTACTACTCGCAACACGACTTCTTAAGTTGAGCTTTGGTAAAATTTGAATTTTATTGATCTGCCATCATCATGATTCCTTGAAGGACTTTGAATGGAAGTTTCCGTCCTCCGCTCCTTGTATTTTATACTTAGGTGAGAGAAAAATGAGTTTTATGGAGCAGCACCCCATTTTCGTAATGAAAATGGGTTCCGTTTTCCGTTCCTCCTGCGAATTGGGTTCGAGTTCTAGTGCTGTGTGCTGATGTTATGTTGTGCAAGTGTGCGTTGTATTGTATAGTATACTTGCCTTGGAGCACTTAACTTATTTCCTGAATAAACACTAAACGCAGCAACAGCAGTCTTGAATGTGTTGTCAACTTTCATCAATTCAAAAAGTGTTATAAATTTTCGTGATGAATTAAATCCGATGTGTAATGAAATTAAATTATTCAAGATGTGAGTGAACAAGGAGCAGCAAATAGCATAAATTGGAAGAAAAGGAGTTTATTTTTTTAAATATAATTTTTGAAGGGTGCTTTGATTTTGTTTGGAAGGCTTGAAGGAATTTTTTTAAACAAAAAAGACGGAACTGAATTACTTTAGAAGACGGGTATAATTAAATTTGGCAACTATATGATATAGGAGGAGGCGCTTGAAGTCTTAGATTTTCGCTAGTTCAGCGTAGTAAATGGCAAATTATTTTCAGGAGGATTAAGTCCAAAATCTAAACCATTGTAGCGTTTTGCAGGTGGGATTAATGGTGTCAAAGGAGGTTTTTTTCCTGATATTGAACAAGTGATATCCCCCAAGGACATCACCATATTTTCTCGGATACCGCAGATTACCTGGATTCCATCTCTACCATTTCCAAAGCAGCCCTAGAGTCTGTCGATCATCATTCAGAGAAATGGCGAAAATGTTTTTTCTAAAGCAAGATGCTACTCAGAGGACAAATCTTAGATGGACAGGTGGTCTGGTAACACATGTCTAGCGACAAAGCGTATTTGGCCAAACCTGGATCCGAAACGGTATATGGGTTTGATATCTCTAAGCAGACGGCTTGGAGCTTGGAGTTCAAACCCAGCCTGGGGCAGCAATTTTTATTTATTTCCCAAGTTTCAACTGGATGCCACCCGTGGGATTTCCATGAGATAATTATCACCTAAAATCTCAAACCACTGTACCACCTTTCTTTCCTATCTTTCTATTCCTTCTCTTTCCTCGCTTGCACATGTTAATTCATTATAAAGGTATTAATAACCCTTCGAGTGCGAGTGCATTATAAAAAAAAACTATCCCAATTAAAGTTGCCATATTACCATCCTGCAGGACACTGTCTTGTTGTAGACTTGGCATACTCGCAAACGACTTTTGCAGAAGCTATGTGAATGAAGAAGAGAAGGAAAAAGTTGTCCCGCATCTACTATGTATGTACATGTACACTACATGCACTTGCTTATAGGCGGAAACTCTTTTTAGGAAAATCCTTCCTTAATGACATTGATGAAGTGATAGAATTGGACATCGATTCTCTTGTAATGTGTTCCCTGCCTCGCCTAATATCCCTGAAACTATGACGGATATTGTACGGCTTTCCTAAGCCTAATAGAATGAATGGCCGAAAGTGCCGATCTTAGCTGAAAGAAAATACAGTATTTTGCTGAATCATAAAATAATACAGTGCCTATGTCCAATATGCCGTCTTTGACGATCTACGAATACACCCGCTCAGATTTCGAGTATAAACAATGCGCATCTGGGAAGACTGTGAAACCATTAGAATATAGAAATCTTAAACTTCAAGTGGCATTGACCATATTATGAAATGAAGTTGCCCTGAATATGGCTGTGAATGAAGTATCATGACTCAGTTCGTTGTCTGTTGAAATAAAATAATTATATCGTGCTAATGACCTGAAGATAAGAATTGCATTGTTCACTGAGTTAGGTAGTTAGGTGCATTGGTCTGCGTCTTAAAGATCCAGTGGCAACAAACCATTTCCAACAACGAACGGTGGATCAAATCGGACTGATTTAAAATTCACTTAGCCATTGTATTTAAAATCTATAGTATTCCCAAGAAGCGGAACGTTTTGTGCGGCATCTATGGACGACGTTCACAAGCTTTGATTGGAGTTTTATTTGAGTGGTTTTTGTCTAAACTCCATCGGAAGCAGAAACAACAATATATATGTAAAGTAGATAATACAACTAGCGCCGCCATTGACGACGTTCAGAACTAAAATAAAATGTTCCATGAAATTATAATAAAAATGTATATACAATGACTTAGCAAATTAGACGTTTGAATTGAATCTTCATAATTAAAAGCTTTGTTCGAAGATCAAGGGAAATATGGAATTCAACTGTTATGAAGAACCCCAAATTATCGAACAGCTACTGTAGATCAAACAAGCACAACACTTAATTTAGAAAACAAGTCTTACTAGTTTAAGTTTTAATTTAGTTTTAAGATTTAATAATTTTATTTTTAGTAGCAAAGCCATGATATCAATCTCTTAAGAAAAAGGAAATGCAATGGCGTCATTTTCTAATTTTTGTACAGTACGGAAAAGTTGTTTTTGATTTTGTACAGTTCTAATGGAAAATTTTAGGCAGGGATGTAGTGTGGTTACACGTAGCATTAAAACTGAGCTTGTAGACACGCTACAAGGCGTTTTGGTAGAACCACTCAGCGAGCGCACTGATGCCGGAGAAAAAAAAATTAATGACTACTGTAACTTGTAAGTTGGCAATGCTCCAAACACTGCCAGAAATGCCGCCGGCTGCTGATATGTTGGATTTCAAGTGTTAAGGGCTAACCATAATTGAAGAATGGTACGTACGTTGACTTACGAAACAGTAGAAATACATGTGATTTGTATACCCAACCGTCGGAAATGACTTTTTGTTCAGTTTCGGCAAGTTTCGTTCACTTGCGTTTTCGTACGTAATGTACGCTTTGAGTCGTACATTACGTACGAAAATCTGACATTCCTGTTTTTGTAAAGTGTATTTTTCTTCTTTCTTTCTTCTTATTTTTAAAGGCTATTATGGGCAACTGATGTACTTTACAAATCGGAAGGAAACTTTTCGTTCGGTTTTGACACTTGCTTACTTTTTCTTTCGCTTATTATGGTTGGGCCTTTAACCCCTTAACCTAAAGAAAGAAAAAGGAAACAAGTGTCAAAACCGAACGAAAAGTTTTTTCCGATCTATTGGGCCTTTTTAATCAATCAATCTCTGGTTTTGTGAAGGAAGCCTGCTGGCCAACACATTTAATCGAAAAGAATATGATTCAATGCTATACAGAGGCTAAGACCAAAGCTGAATACTCAGTTCTCAGGAAAAAGGGTCGGTACAGTACAAAAGAGAAATCGCCACTGGACACTGGAGTTCAAACCTGGAACTGTTCACTGAGACAAAAATCATAATCCAGTCGTCCCAAAAATTGATTTGGTAATGCACATTGATCAACTCAAAATGAAAATCATAAGTTTAATGAAGAACTCACTTTAGACCAAGTAAATGAAAACTGGTATCACTCGCTTAATACAAAAATCCCAGGTAACGATTTATATTCTTGGAGGATAAGGAGATACAATTCTATGATATCAGTTCCTTATATCAGCTTCTTTAACGAACACGCTTCAAAAATTCTTGTATTACCTACCAACACAGAATAGAAAAGACCCGACGTTCTTAACAGCTTTCAAAATCCTCAAAACTTAAAAACAAAACCGAATAATAAAAAATATCTTTTTTTTTTCATATAATTTTCCTAGAAATGAAAATGTAACTGGACCAGTGAACAGTACTTTCAAAGAGAGCCATTCTTGACCGCTTTCCGTCACAAGAGCAGAAAATACGTGAAGAAAACTTTATTAATTGCAGAACCAGCAACATCGAAATGAAGATGAAAAATGTTTGTGTGAATTCACTGACGAGCAACTCCCACCGACGGCGACGGCGACGGCGAAAGCGACGACGACGGATGACCGACACAGGCAAAAGAATGAAGGATTTTTCTTCCCTATTTTTTTTTTTTTAATGAAAACTTTTCGGTCAATCTTTATCTGAGTCTGGGTTGAGGATGTGGAGGGAGACAGAGGGCAGTTTGAGAAGAGAATTCTGTTTGATTTTCGTTGTTTCTCGAAAAAAAGGACAATAGCAACAGAAATATCCTTGTTGTTCTTAACAAACAAGAAATGGGGGAAACATGAAAATTATAGTGCAAAGCAGAGTCTTTCATCTTCTCACCACCCTATACTTCCCACTCTCACTATGTTCCTTCCCTGTGTGGTGGTTCTATTTTTACACCAAGGATACGTTTTTTTTTTTTGTTGTTGTTCTGAAATAGAAAGGGGTGGTGGGTGTTGGTTGAACAGAACTGCCTAGATTCGCCAGGATTTAAGAGGCCTGGTATATTAAGCTTTGTCGTATATATATATGCATCACAGCCCTCCTGCATTCCATCCCAGCTCGAGCTCCAGCGCTAGTAGTGTGAGTTGGAGCAAAGTCTTTCAATTATCTGAGCCATTCTGTGTGTTTTTTTTTTTTTTTTTAATTTTTTTGTTATTTTCTCACTATTGCCGTTGTTGTTGCTGATGATGGTGGTGTAGATGGCGGTGTATCCTTTTTGCATTTAATGCACCTGAGGCCAATAATTACCCACGTTTTTCGTTTTTAATTTTCCTGTTCCAGCAGGAGGCATTCTCACATTTTCATTTGTGAGTGAGTTTTGTTTGGTTTGGTGGTTAGGTGAGCCAGTTCAGTGTGCAGTGAATGAGTGTGGCGCGGCCCGGCTCGGTTCGGCTCGGCTGGAGGAGCCTGGGAGAAGGATGTGTTTGGGATTTTTTTTTTTTAATTTAAGGAATATTATGTTGGAGAGTTATTTGTGTATTTATTTTTGTTTACATATACATTTTTCTACCTTCCAATATAAATATCCTTTTTTTTTTTTTTTTTTTTGTAAAAATGCATGTTGGTTTTGTTGATGGATGGAAGAGATACGTCCAAGGTTGTGACTAAAATGGAAGTTGAAGCGCGCGGCGCAATGCCAACAGGATGTGCTCCGGTACTGCTGCTAGAATATTAAAGGCGCGGTGCGCTATTTATAGATATATATATATATATTTAAATAAACAATGGAATTCCATGTCTTTTTACAAGGATATGTTTATTAGTACCTAGCTACTATTCATTTGCCGGTTGAATGGGCGTGTTGGTATTAATTTTCCGTTTCGTCGTCCCTATGGATGGACTGATGATGACTATTATACTGCCATATAGAACCGACCTCATGGGAGTCGAGTGGGTTTAGTATAATCAAGATGGCTAATTGGAATTTCCAATAAGGTGATAGCTGGTGTGTGCTTACCAACCCAAAGAGTAGGTTTTTCCAATAAAACATTCCGAAAGGAGAAACCAATTAGTGACAGTTTCAGATGTGGTGGGTACTTTAATATGCAGAATGGAATTACGAAAAGTTAGTTAATCATTTCCCCGTTCAAAGGCAGAGAGACCTACATATATACTTTCTTTTGTTTCAATTAATGGGGTGAACCCTGCTGGAAAAGTTATCAATACATTTTACTTAAAATTCATAACCAATAATATTTGACGTGTCAAAATTTGAAAAATAAATGTCATAACTTTTAACTTAAACTGTTCTGTCAATCCGAAAACATGAGCCATCTTTTGTTCTAACGGAGACTGAATGGCTGATGAGTCATACCACGCGATGGCGAATGTGGCTCCGATTACAAGCTGTCATTGTACCTTCCAGTAAGAATGTATTAAGCGACACTTTTCCGAAAACGACTTTTTGATTTTTTGAAATAAGCGAGATAAGAAGTTTTATCTGATTAAAATTTCGGTGATGTCAAGTTTTGTATTTTGAAAATATTTTCCCAAATCTGTTCCTTCTAATAAAATACTAAATAAATTACTATTGAATCGTTTTTTTTTCGTTTCCTGAACAAATTTAGAAATGTTGCTAAATGCATTCTTGCGGGAACGTATCGGCTATGTATAAACTATAGTACGTTAGGTGCGCCATCTATGGATGAAGTTCACAAACACTTGATTGGAGAGTTAGGACTGGTTTTTGTCTAGATTGCTATGGGAAGCAAAAACAACAATAGAAGACATTTGATGTAAAGTAGATAAGACAACTAGTGCCGCCATTGACGAAGTTCACAAAACAGAACAGAAGAACCTGTTCCATGTAATTACTATAAAAATATGTATACAATGACGCTGTCAATATTTTATTTCCACTTTCTTGCAATTTACGAAGTTTCAAGTTAAGGCTGCAACTCGTCTCGTTGTAAACACAGACGCATTGAACACAGATTTGAAGCACCTTCAACTAGCGTGTGGTTTTGTCGTTTTTGGTGACGTCTGTCAAATTTCGAATGACAATTTCATGAAATACCTGAAAAGAATATAGTTATAAGGTCTTACATGTTTGCTTTGCGAATTAAAAAAGTTGAAATTTCAGCATTTCTAATACCGCCTCAAAAGTATTAAGTTAACTTCGCTATTTTTCCTCGTATCCTGTGTTCGAAGCCTAAAAGCATGCACAGCTAGCGACATCTTGTTTATTAAGAATTGTGCGTAAGCGTTCCCATGAAACTTGAAGTCTGCGTAGTAAATTGAGATGATCCAAAAAGTCATAAGCTGAGGACGCCTCACGATAGGACGTAGCCATTTGCTTTGACGCAGTTTCGATTCGCACTCACCAGTTTCGCCTGTTTTCCAAATACACTAAGGTGTGTAAAGCCAGAAACGCTGGATAAACCGATCTTATATCCATCGTATTCATTAGAAATCGCTCACGGAACTTCTTTATTTGGCTTTGCTGCCTATGTCAAGTTTTTGTTTTTTTTTTAATTAAAAGTACGTCACCTGCGTCGACACTTGTGAAACTGGAAAACCTACTGCATGTGAATAGACACTTTCCAAACAAATTTTCTGTGGAAGACATTTTAGTTATATTTTTTTATATATTTTTATTTGTGCTTCTGGATTGGATGATGGCTTCGAATAAAAAAAAAACGAAATTATTTATCAGAATCGTCATTTGAACCGATGGACGCTTTTTTTCCTCAAAAGAAAAGTACTATTACATTCAAATTGCACTTTTTTTCACGAAGGAGTGTCACAAACGATCCAACAATTGTCTGCAATTGAATAACTGCCGCGACAGTAGGAACCGTTATTTGAAACTAATTCATTAACCTTTATCCTTCGAAGTACAAAACTATTCGATCTGTCTTCTTGATAGGCGATAACTTTGATTTGATTAGCCTCACGTCCTCGTGTTCTAGAACTTTCTAGATTTTAAAATGTCTGATAGAATTCGCAAACTATCGACGAACCTGTCAAATGCATGTCAGATAACTTTATTAGATATCACTTAAGAGTAAAATCAAAAATCATAGTTGATAAGAACGCACAAGGAAATTAAGTGCGTTATCAGTCTTAGATTTTCACTATAAAAGGCTGCCTCCAACTCCCAGTCGACATCAGAACAAATCAAAATGTTCAAGTTAGTAGTTCTTGTTTCATTCGCCGCTTGCGCCTTGGGCGCTATTGTCCCTCAAAGTTTGCTGCCTCAGCTTGATGGACGCATAGTCGGCGGTGAAGAAACAAGCATCAGCAATTTTCCTTATCAGCTATCTCTGATGAGGTCAGGCTCGCACTCCTGCGGAGCCAGTATATATACTCCAACCATCGCTGTAACAGCAGCTCATTGTGTGGTTAGCACTTCTGCCAGTTCCTTGAAAATACGCGCTGGATCTAGTTCGAGAAGCAGTGGCGGAGTTGTTGTCAACGTTGCCAAGATCTTATATCATCCTCAGTACAGTTCGGGTAACATGCAATATGATGTTGCTATCCTTAAGCTAGAAACTCCACTTCCCCTGGGACCAACCATCAGAACTATCGAATTGGCCAAAAAGTCTCCAGCTAATGGAGCTACAGCTGTTGTCAGTGGTTGGGGTACCAAGAGCTCTGGAGCACTTACTATTCCTACAATCTTGCGTTTTGTCACTGTGAAAATGGTAAGCCGAAAATCGTGTGCATCAAGTGCTTATGCTTACGGAAGTGATATCAAGTCAACGATGATCTGCGCTGCTGCCATCGGTAAGGATGCGTGCCAAGGAGACTCTGGTGGTCCATTGGTCGTAGACTCCAAACTAGTTGGTATTGTTTCGTGGGGATATGGATGTGCTGCCAAGAACTACCCAGGTGTCTACACAGATGTCGCTGTGGTTAACTCATGGATTGTTAAAAACGCTTCGAAACTGTGAACATTTTTGTTTTGAAAATCTTATTGAATAGAATAAATTTTAAGTTTTAAATTATAATTTTTGTATTTTGTTTTCTTTTACGCTTCGATTAATATTTGCTGAATCATTGCTGTAACCAAGCTTCAGTGTTATTTACCTTTGCCAGATACATAATAAATTCAGGTACTCTTGCAAATTCTCGTTTCTGAGAAGTTTAATTCGGCATGAATTCATTCGCGTATGTCACTACAAAATGTATAACGGGATCAAATCTCAGTTTTCACAGCTTCACTTCATCTTAGACCAACTATCAGAACTATCGGATTTTAGGAAAAAATTCCAGCTGATTGATCTGTTACCAGTGGTTCTGGTGTTGAAAGCGTTAAAATACTTAACGGTCCTGATGTTCTACGGTTGGTATGAAAATTATCAGCCAGAATGTTCGCGCAACGAGTGATTTTGGATATGACATGATTGACATGGACGTCAAGCCAATTAATGATCTGCCCTGCTGACTTCTGTAAGGGCGTATGTTTTGTTGACTCTAGTAGTCCATTGTTTGCCAACTCAAAACTAGTTGGCATGACTTGACTTAGACGAGTATAGCAGCCATTGCAGGGTGCGGTAAAGCTGAACTTTTCGTGCATCAGAACACTTCGACGCAAAGTCTGGCATGAGTTTTTACGGTTCTGACAGAAGGGTCACGATTTTACTTCCTCCGACGTGCTTGTCCTAGTTTGCTTGTTGCTGATTTCAAGGTAGTGTAAGCACCACCGGTTTCCGCTCACCGGCTCACCTTGTTCTTCCCATTACAAGTAATTGGGTCGATTTATTAAAGATGATGCCCGATGTACTGGCATTTGTGTTACGTATGATATTTTCAAGAAATTGGGAAGATGATACTGAAACTGCAAACATCGGGTTTAGTGTCCGCCGTCAATATTTAGAGTGTTTAAAAATTCCGCTTGTAGGCCATCGGATCCAGCTGCTTTGTTTGTTTATAGTCTGGTGATGGCTACTTTGATACATCTTTGTCGAGTGGATGAAGCTTATGATTGCCATCTACGAGTAGATTAGCTGGTACATGTCGATCTTGAGAGGGGACCTTGTCTGCTATCGCCATTCATCAACTGCATGGAAAAGTCTCTCCGGATTACGTGCATCGCCTTCGTACTTACTGTGGTGTTTCCATACTATCATTTTTGAAGGTCTCAGGGCGGCTTGTGATGAAGTGTGAACCCTGATTTCGATTGTTTCACACTATAAAAGCATCTCTGCATCTCCTCGACTTCACGTTTGTTGATGATTTTTTTTTCTTTTTTTTTTTTTAGTAAGCGGTTCTCATCCATCACTCGCTCGATGAAGAGATTTCTGGTGGCGCTATTATATCTCTAGAGGTACGACATGTTTTGGCTCTGTTTGTCTGTGCGAATTCGGAGTCGAACCAGGGGTTTCTCTGCTGTTTGAGACCCCCAACGCCTTTGACGTAGAGCTTCTTATGGCTTGTTAACATAATAGCTGCTATTGGTCTTGCGGGTTCATATCAACAGACGGGGCTGCAGGTCTCTTCCGATTCAAAAGTAGTTATGCCTCCAAAAAAGAAATCTGGAAAATTATTGTTTTCAACTTGTATCACGTTTGTCTAGTGACAAAACAGTCCTGTCAAACGTTTAAATTTTCGAGGTATGAGCTCACCATAAAATACTTTTAATTTGTTGTTGGATGATCCGGTTTTAATTGTTGCCACTTCACCCGTTTACTCCGAACTGGTGTTTCTTTCAGTTCTGAAGGAATGTGAATGCAAAAGGACTTTGAGGTTTGAGCTGGTTAACCAAGAAATAAAGAAAAAAAAAAAAATAAAACAAACAGTCTTCCCTCACAAATACATTTCGCAGCCAACAGTGGATGTGCTATTTCAGCGAAATACTTCCACATTTATGTGACCTAACCTCCAACCCCCACCCCAGCGCATCATAATCATCATTTCCATAAATATCCTTTTCCTAATGTCGCTGTAATCGATTTTGCGTAATTATATCTCCGCATTTACTGGGGCCCAGATGCAAAAATATTCCTAACTTTAACATATATGCAGGAGTATGTGTTGTGTTGCCATCCTTGTGCAATAGTGACATAAACATCGATATATCCTGTCAATCATTATTGTTTTGCGATCCTGATTGCATTTTCCTTTTTTGCGCGAACGATTTTCCATTGTTCTAAGTTTAACAGTCCCTTCTTCTCCTTCTGCACTCTCAAGCCCCCATCCCTGCGATGCATTCTTGCGTCCGTCGTTGCCGTTGTCGTTGCTGCTGTCGTTATATTATATATATTGTATTGCATAGCATCGTGTGACGCCGTTTTACGTCACAAAATTGCCGGGACTGGGTTTTTTTTTTGTACTTATCGTTTTAGTTCCCTGATTTCTATATTCTTGGGTCTGAAAGCTGAATATGAGAACAACAAGGACTCTTGCAAATCAGAATGTTGCCATTAATGCAACAATTTCATCTTGCAACCAATCATCAGAAATCAGGCTACCTCACCATCTCCCTCTGCCTCTCAGTCCGCATTTCATTTAGCATCGATTTGATATCGCGAAGGGCAACCAACATTCAACATTCAGCGCCGTCATAGCCTTCATCATCGATATCCTCATCAGCATAGCAAAGGAAGAAGCATCAGGATAGGATTTGCGAGGTTCGGCTGTTTCGGGGGGAATTCAAAATGATGGCTGTGCTTGGTGTTTTTTAACACTCCCAAACAATGAGAGGGTATATTCTTTATTTTTTTTTGTTTTTGAAGGCGTGCGAAAAAAATGGATGTATATTCCCGAGTCGAGGCAATGCAACCGGTAATAAACCATCCCCTCCCGCCCACTTACTCGCTCGCTCTCTTTTAACCCACCCTTCATATCATTCAACATGGAGCACAGAGGCATAGTGGATTGCAAAAATATTAATTGCACACACATAACAATACACGAATCTATGTGAATGAAGAATTCATTAAATCCCGACTCCTGCAGCTGGATAAAGCAGGGATTTCCTAAGCCCAGCGCAAAAACCATCTCTTGCCGAAGGGTTAAAAAATCGCACTGCACCTTTTTTTTGTTTATTCTTTTTTTTTTTTTTTGCTGAAGGAATAAAAATCAATATTTAGCAATGAAGCGATTTTTTTGTGTTTTACTGTAGATACAGTGGGGTGTGTTTTGGTGGTGTTATATTGGACGGAGGAAAGTCGAGAGAGGGATGATGAAGATGAGGGCTCAGTCGTCAGTTAATCAATGTGGCAGCGATTTAATTTGATTTTATGAAGCTGGTTGCGGTTGTAATGTGTAATCATCGGTGTAAGTAATAAGTGCAAGGACTAGGGAGGATGACGTTTGCAAAGCAGGGCTTTCATGTGAATTGAAGATTTAATCACTTTGACGAGGATTCAATAGAGAAATAGAGTGAGTTCCTAAACATTCATCTACACACACATTTTTTACAGCAGTTGGTTATTACTGAAGATTTGTATTTTGTGTTACTCATGGTACAAATCGTGTTGTCAGCTTAAGAATAAAGTCCTCATTAAACTTTTTCATGAATGGTTCCAACCGAATTCGCAGTTCTAAAGATACAAGGGCACAGAGTTCACATCTCTTGATGCTTTTAATAGCAGATTGCACTGTCGAGTTAAGTTTTCGACAAGTTTAGATTGTCAACGTTTTTGACGTTAATTTGACAGCTTGCTTATGCTTCTGCTTTTTAAATTCAGCCTTTAAGAAAATGACAGATACTAAACGGCAGATTTCGAGCAGTTACATGGAAGTGAAGTAAATTTGCGATTTCACTAAAGATAGTTTATTCCTCATAACCCAAGGTCCCAAACATATCATTCAAAAGCAGCACATATGAGCCAATGACAAAACTCAACGAAGTGTTTGCTAATTCACACTGCATAACCGTTAACTGTACTTTTCGCTTTTTTTTGGTTTCAGTTTTGTAACTAGACAGTATGTGTATTCACCGCCAACATTTTCGTTTTCGTGTCAAGTGTCACATTTTAAAACCTTCTCAGCATCAGGTATTCCCGCTCACTCAAATTGAGCGAGTCCGAATAGACACTGCCAAAGTGAAAAATCACTCCTCTATCAAAGTGCTGAACTTTCACCGAATTTGACAGATGATGTCACCAAAACAAAACATGGCCGCCACTATAATTGAAAAAATCTAATATTTCAATTTTATTTTCCAATCCTTAAATATTAACTGAACAGCACATTGAATTGTTTGCAACTGCCAACTGTCAAACAGAAGGAGCCGTATAACTCATGACACAACTAAAAAAGATATAGCCTTCCAATTTTAATTTTTGTTTCGTTATGATCACAGACCATATACAGACCGCCAACTCGTACTCCTCTTGCCTGAAACACCCTCGAAATATTTTTTTCAGTCTGTGAATACGTGTACATCTCTCTCTGTGCATTTTGTAACGGCAACTATACCTGCGTATGCCATTTATTTTTTAGGTGTGTTTGCTAAATGGGTTTTAAAGCAAGGGAGAGCGTCACACTCTCAAAATAAATGGCATATCAGATCAGCTGATTTTTAGCTTGGTGGCAAAAAGAGAGACCATATGGTGAGTTAACGGTCTGTATCTTCTTGGTCCGTGGTTATGATCATCTACGTCACGGACACACTCGCCTTCTTGTTTTCGCCTTCCCGTTTTAATTTTTGTTTCTTTCAACTATCTATACGTTCTACACATTGACATACTATACGAGGGTAGTCCCAGAAGTACCCGACCTGACGTAAAGATGGCGGTTGGTATTTGAAAGAATGACTATGGTAGAGAGTACCAAGTTTATAAAGCTTAAGTTTGAAGTTTTATGACGCTACGTTGTTCAGTATTTGTTTGGCAGCCATCAATAGTGAACGCTTTCAGTGAATTTGTAAACATGGAAACATTTGGTCATAGTTATGTGATGCAATACTTTCATTTGAAAGGCCTTAGTCCAACCAATATCAAAGCGTAACTAGATTCTACTCTAGAGGAGTCTGCTGCCAAGACGAACATTGCAGTGGTCGACCAAATGAGGTGACCAGTGCTGCCACCTTATAGACAATTGAGCGCAGTATATTTGAGAAATAAAGGCAGTAGATTGCAATATACCGCAGTAGATTTGAGAAAATACTGCAAATATAAATAAACTGCACGACTGGGTCGCACGAACTTGCTCTTATATGAAACAGTGGTCTTGGGGCTTGAGATTTTGAAGAAAAAAAATTAGCAGTGAAAAAATTGTATGAAATTTTATTAATCACTTACAAACCACAACATAAAACGTTTTTTTTTTACAAAATGAAGTTAGCCTGATTTCTTTTACTGTTTAGAATTTAAAAAATAATTCTAAAATTGGTCGACCAGTTTTTTTAAAAAATTTATAGTTTATTTTTAATAAACTTTTCGAAAGCACAAGAGTTTTTTTTAAGATTGGGAATTTCTAGAACATTGTAGTTCTGATCAGGGAAATAATATTTAAAAAAAAAATTATCAAACCGGTTGTGAAATAACCATAGGTACATATATTTAAAAGCAAGAAATTTATGAACGAACCAATGTAATTTTGGATACTCGGTGGATGCCGATGCAGTCAGAGTGAACATTAGTTACGCATAATTTTCAAAACTGAAAGAGGAGTAGATTCGTTTTGCTGCGCAGTAGATTTTAATTTGCGACTAATCGCAGTAGATCTACTGCTAAAGGAGTAGGGTGGCAGCACTGGAGGTGACCACGCCAGAAATGGTGTAGAAAATCCACAAAATGGTATTGGATGACCGTCGACTGAAAGCGCACGAGCTAGCAGACTCAAAAAGTGCTGTACATCGCATATTGATTGAAAATTTGGACATGAGAAAGCTGTGCGCAAAATGGGTGCCACGATTACTCACAATGGAACAAAAACAGCGTCGTGAGGATGTTTCAATCGCGTGTTTGGCGAAGTTTCACAGCAATAAAGCAGAGTTTTTGCGTCGATTCATAGCCATGGATGAAACATGGGTCCATCACTTCACACCTGAGACGAAGGAACAGTCAAAACAAAGGACTGAAAGGGGAGAATAGGCTCCAAAGAAGACAGTTCCATCTGCAGGCAAGGTCATGGCGTCAGTTTTTTGGAATGCGCGTGGGATAGTTTTCATTGATTATCTTCAGAAAGGAAAAACAATCAACTTATTGCAGCATTTGAAATCAAGAAAAAACGGCCGGTTTTGGCGAAAAAGAAAGTTTTGTTTCATCAAGACAATGCACCAGTTCACACATCCGTTATCGCGATGGCCAAAATTAATGAGTTAAAGTTCGAATTGCTTCCTGACGCCCCCTTTTCACCAGATTTAGCCCCCTCGGATTATTTTCTGTTTCCAAACTTGAAAAAATGGCTGAATAGCACTTTCCATTGGAGAAAAGAATCTTCAAGAAGCATCCGAAAGTCTTCTCAAACCGTTCCATTGGTACGAAAATGACATATCTGACGATTCTGAGAAAGAGAATTCCGCACGTAACATTACACAGAAGGTGAGTACGGGCCTCTATGTGTCGATTCATTATACATATATTCCAAAGCACAATCAATCAACTAAGGAAACTTTGTGAAACACAAACTCTAATACCTGAGAACCCTTTCGACATTCTCTCATGTTCAAAATAATTCAAATGAAGAACTCACATACATTTTTAGTTTATTTTGTGACGCTTGGATTCCAGACCATTGTTTCAAGCTTACAGCTGGATGACTTTATGAAAGCTATTGAAGATGCTAACTTAGAACTGGGTTTTAAACGCCAAAAACGAAGTCCGTCTATTGAAGAGCTCCTATCTCGTTTCGACGAAGACGACAATCAATTCGGAGATTTGAATTTAGAAGCTGGTGATGCTTGGTATCAATCCTTTAGAGCAATGGAATGTCTTCACGGAGGCTGCTCGAAGAGACCACTTCGTTGGAAAACCAAAAAAGCTCAACCCGACGAAGATTATGAATATTATGAAGAAGAAGATGAAGACCCATCTTTACAAGACCAATGGGAGAACACCCGAAATGACCTTTCTCACGAAGCCAACTATAAACTGTCCAAACTAGAACAGGATGCTGCTGAGAAAAGTTTACCGAAAACTGCTTGGCCAGTTCGACATCAAAATAAGAAGCGACATGTCGATCCGATGCAAGCTGTCAAATTGAAGACGAGTTTGCGAATGCTTAAAAATGGCGATGGAGCTACTCTTCCAAGTTCATTTCTTGAAGAAGATAGACAAAAGATATCAGTTGAAGATATTTTAGCCAATTCCAAGCATGATGAGAGTCCTGATCCTTGGAAGGAAACTTATGAAGTGGTTGAAAGTAGAAAACTTCTTTCAATCGATGATTCCGAAGACTCGCCAACACTTTCTTCTGAAGAAAAGATTTGTAGATCAAAAAATTGCTTAAAAAACGTCCTAGATTTCGACCAATTTGACAATTTGAACCAAAAAACAGACAAAGAAGACCGAAAGCTGGCAGGAATTTATTTTGAAAACACAGACGAGAAACGAGATAGTCCAAAAAAAGGAGCTCTGGCAACTCTGAGCGATGAACTCATGCACAGCAAAGCCTTTGTTAAACTTCAAAATTTTATAAAAGGAACCAATGAAGCAGGATTAAATAAAACCAATTCAGAGCCGAAGACAACCACAAGTCGGCCAAAGCCATCAGTTCCGCTTAATTTGGTTGACAAGGACAGAGACGTGAATATAAAACTTCATATGTCTGTGAATGCTACCGTTTTGGGTGATGCCAAATTACCGGAAAAATTTCATAAAAACAACACATTAAAATTCGCGGCGGCGCCAACAATAAGGAATAAAACATCTAAAAAAGGAAGATCTATGTTAAATGAGGACCTGGACTTGGATCGGAATAGGCGTGGCGTTGTGTTTCCTATTCTAACTTCCAGCAATAAGAGAAAGGTCAACGAAGAGATAAGGTAAAATTAAAATTATAAACTGTACGAAGAGTGTTTGAAAGGCCATTTTTTTTTGTATTTTCAGTAAGTCTGTCATCGAAGCTTCGGACAACTTCCCACTGGATGAGATTATAACGGGGAAACTTACGTCCCAGTTAGTGAATACAGTTTTTTCGCTGGTCAAATCAAGTCCTAATCTTAAAGTGCTTTGGCCAGGATTGAAGAAGAACAAAGTGACATCTCCAAAACAAGTTCAAAACTTTTACGCAATACGAACTCAAGTAAGTTAGCTTTAAGTTTCGCATGGTCAAGTGGTAAGAGCACTTTTTTAAGGCTCAACTTCTTAGAAAAGATCTTTTTTATCCACTCACGTGCAAACGCCAGACTGCAGGTAGTATTGCACCTCAGCGGAACTGCTCTATATTACACGACTTTTTTCTCCAAACTACAATCCAACTGCAGTTAAAGTACAGCACGCGTTCGATAGTACACATCATTATTCTTTTTTTCCTCATGCTTGTGTTACGCTTCTTAAACTTTTTACAGCCTTTGCACGCTTTTTGGATGCAGTTAACATAAACGCCATGTATATGTATATGAGTTTGACAGCTCACTGGTTTGACAGGTCAGTGGTTTGACATCTTAAAAGTCGGGCTGGTTTAACATCTTAATGGTCAAGGCATAATAAACATGAGTTGTCGAACCAGTTTTGCAACCAGTTTTGGAAGCAGTTGTCATAAACGCCATGTATATATGAGTTTGACAGTTCACTGGTTTGACAGTTCAGTGGTTTATCATCTTTAAGGTCGAAGCATTATAAACATGATCGCGCACTCGCATGAGTTGTCGAACCAGTTTTGGAACCAGTTATCATAAACGCCATGTATATATGTATGAGTTTGACAGTTCAGTGGCTTAATATCTCAAAGGTCGAAGCATTATTAACATGACCTTGACCTCGCAGGAGTTGGCGAATCAGTTTTGGAACCAGTTAACGCCATGTATATATGAGTTTGACAGTTCAGTGGTTTGACAGTTCAGTGTTTTAATATCTTAAAGGTCAAAGCATTATTAATATGCACGCGCATGAGTTTTCGAAATCCCAAATACCAAAAACTCTGCTTCAAGCCAGCTCCGTTTCGTTAAATTGTTCTCGATCTGGACGAAAGTTTAACAGATGTGATATTCTAATTAAGGTAGTCAATTCGCATGCACTACTGTCAGTTTGACAGTATGTATATGCTTTAATGAAATCTTTTTGAAACAAAGAAAGGAAGATTGGAATAGTTGCTGCCAGACAGCTGGACATAAACTCAACAGATCAATGAAATTCCATGAGCGGATTTAACAACGTTACACATGCGTTACACTTAAAATCTTTTTTTTTTTACTGTAAACACTCTCCTTTCAGGACAATGAATCGGAAATGCATCGCACTGAGCTGATGCTTCGCCAGGCCATGGAAACCATAAACGCAATCATTGACCAACAAGTTCGTTCTCGTTCCTGTGTACCACTAAGAGCTGATCTAAAGTCATTCTACAACCTTATTCTTACAACACAAGCTGAAAACGATCAGCTGCAAGATCGCCAAAAAAGAGAAACATCATCTAATGAAGTCGATTCCATGGACGACTTACAAATCCGTCAAAAGTCAAGAATTATCAAGAAACTTCTTCAAGACTATGAAGAACTCCCACCTGAGGACCAAGATCAAGTAGCAAACATTAAAGAAGGTCTCCTTTTTCTTGCTGAAGAACTAAAGGAACTTCAAGAAAAATCAAGGAGAAGGAAGCGTCAACTTACCAGTCACTTGTTGAACCAGAATACTACACTCATTCCATCATCCCCTTCAGATACACAATTCAGCCCGCAATATTTAAAACTCACGAAAACAGCTGAAATGATTTTGCATAACTCACTCAAGGATTCTGATTTAACGATTGACTTCAACTCTATTTAAACGACAAATAAATGTCCTTTGAGCAATTAATTTGCAAAGTCTTTTTGGTGTGGAACTTTCAGAAAACTCAAACAGGAGAATCTGTATATATATTGGTTACTTAAGGGACTTTGTCGGCAATTGGTATAGTATAGCACAGAATCAGTTCGAAGAACGAAAAGGACGAAGTCCTGTTTTTGGTTACTTACAGTTGCAGACACATGTGTGCACATTATGGGTGGCCAATTTTCAGCTACATTTGCCGTGTGGTCAATTGATTGATGAATTGAGGACTGGACCAACATCGTCGTCGGACGTCGGAGTCGTCCTGCCACCCATATCGTAGGTTTGAGTGTGTCCTGTGAACCTCAAAATTATACACCAAATGTGCTACGTTATGTAGTAGTAGGTACTTGTGTTACGAGTGGCAGAGTGGGTGGTGGTGGTCCAATAAAAGATGCTCTTACACGGTGCGGTCTCGTGTATGCTGGTCGATGGATACTTTGAGAACCCAGAACAACCTTGAAACTAACCATAGCACCAGCAGCCCCCCAAACAAGTAGGTGTTCCATTACAGCCACACCCATGTATACCATAGATGCTGTTTTTACTCCCCCAGCATGCGGTTGAGTTCAACTCGATACTCATGTGAGCAATCAATTTCGAATCGGCTCGAGGACCAGAGATATGGAATCCCAGACGATTGTTTGTTGCAGTACCTTCGGTAAATGTGATTCTCTCTCTGTCTTCCCCTCGCACTCTAGTTCTCTGAACTTTTTGTAGGCTGATGGTGGCTGATAGTGAGGGTGGACTGCCGTAACGTAACGGTTATTGAATTTTGCCCGATTTTCGCCAATGACTTTTCGGTTTTAGTGCGAACAATTGAATTCTCTCTCTGCACTTGAAGGTTTTTGAAATTACAAAACTCACTGTACCCCTAGCCCTGGCTGCTGTTGTAGCTGAAGGAGCAAAAAAGAGAGATTGGCTGACCTGAGCCGAACCGAGAACTGGGAGATGGAGCCGTAGCTGGAGCTGATGATGATGATGACGACGACAAGGAATGACGAGGAGACGAGGGTGAAAGTTTTTAATGCAATTAGATATTTAGGAATGTGGGTCTGGATATATAAGTCGAGAATACACAGTTCTGGGTGAATTGTTTGCAAATAGAAACGATGATAGATAAATCGCTTTTCGATCTGTTCGATTGAATTTGGATTGCTTGTTGAAAACGGTTTATGTTTGTTTTTCTAGTTAGGGTGTTGTATCAATATTATGGTTGGTGGGAGGGGTTGGAAAACTTTTCAATATGGATGATGGAAGGAATTTATGATTAAGATGGTTATTGAAAGGTTGGTTTGCTGTTATATGCGAGTGAATAATCGGAATGCTTGAACGGAGTGTTAGTTGTGAGGTACCTTCAAATGTGTACAAAGAGAGAACATTAAAAGAGAAGAAGAATATAATCGAGCTTTTATACTGCAAGTGCATACCCAAATTCTTGCTTCTTATGTAGTTTTGCAATCACAGTTTTTTGATGGTATATGAACTCACTTGCGCAAGTATCTGCGAAAGTAAACATTTCGCGACAGTCACGGCTTATGCACTTTCTCATTTTCCTTACGAATGAAAAAGAAGACAGTTCAGTGGCAACTCTTGGAAATTAGGCATGAAGATATGAAGCCATCAATCTGTTTTTGTAATTTTGGAGCTGGCTTGCAAGTTTCATTTTATTTGCTTACTTTCGATGGTGCTTCAAAGTGTATTGCTTTTGTTCTTTACTTGCAAATTGATTTACTGGCTCTGCACAATTGTGTAGCTGCAGCTGTAACACGTAGTAATGTCAAAGTTAATGTCAAAAAATGTAGCGCCCTAAGCAGCATGCACGAATACAATGGTGTAGCACTGAACTCAAACAAAAAGTCATGTCTGTCATTTTGGTTTGTTGTTGTTTTGCAGTGCAGCATGTTCGTGAAGTTGGAGTTGAGCCAACTTGTACTTCAGCTACTCTATGCTGCAGTTGCTTCTTAACATTGTAGTGCACGGCTACTCGATTTACGTACCTACATTTAACTTTGACATTGCTACGTGCTACGTGCTACTGCTGTAGCTATACCATTGTGCGCAGCTAGTTATACTTTTGTGGCGCTAGTCACTTGCACCGGTCGGTGGTGGTGATTCAATGCTTATTTATGTGGGGGCTTGTAAGACAGGAACTGATGAATGCACTATTTACTTACGAGACCTGTAGTAAGGTGCTAATATGTGTAAAATAATTGTGTCTGTTTGCGTTTAGTGAGATTGAGAGATCTATCTGATAGACTTTCCCCCGGACGATGAATCTGACCAGCCTAAAGACCTTATGTCACCTAAACAAGTTCATGTCAGTTTTAGTGTTCTTCAAAGAATCATAACCCACTACCATGGTTCCCAGATCGGACCTTTCTCAATCCCTTGATTGTTTAGGTCAAGATAGGAGTAGCTTTCACGAGTGTAGGTTGGGATAAGTGGAATATTGATTGTTTAAGCGAGTGACATATGAAATGCTGATAATACCTACTCTGGCTAGTTCATCGGCTCATTCGTTTCCTAAAAACCACGTTGGTCTAGAATTCAAAGACGCAAGTATTTGGGAGAGTTAAACATCTCTGAACAGAGACCAGCCCCGACTTCATCTATCTGTAAAGACGAATGTCGAGGTCTCTCGTTCCATGCTTTCTTGCGCAATCTGCTACGGAAGGAAATTCTTCTTGAAAATTCTGAAAGTGCCTTGCTTGAGAGTAACAACCTCTATCCTGGTGGCACTATGCAGGTATTTAATGTGAAGATCGATATCTTCAGAAGGTTCGGCATAATGTCTAGAGCATAGACCAGGGTGTCTTTTTAGCTTGTCTAATATTGTAGGTTTTGTTGGGTGCTTTCGTCAAAGTCACTTTTTGTACGTCACTTTTTCTGACTATAAAAGGAATTGCTTTGTTTCGTTAAGTTTAAGATAAATTCCGTTCAGGACTCAGGACGTAAAGAGTTTGCTTTCGTCCATTATAGTCACGCCTTAAATGATACAACTAAAGCAGATATCGCCTTCCCGTTTGACTTCAAACTCGATGTGTGTCTGAGGTGTAGAGCCCACATAGAGCGCTGAACAAAACAAAAACAAAAATGCAAAGGCCATGTGGGTCCGTGACGTAGACAAAATAAAAATAAAAATGAAAGGAAGGCGCTTTCTTATTTAGTTGTATCATGCAATAAATATAAAATATATAAGGTGACCGACTGACACTCCTCACATCTGACAACTATGATTTTAAAATGAATGTTTTTGAAGAAGCTTCACTTTAATATTTTCCCAACAATGATTGCTTCTTCTATCCCAATCCATTAGTGACTCAAAATCCCAAATTCAATCAGGAAAAATCCACTGTCATTATGTTATGAATATTAAATTCTATATTTTCCCTCCTAAACATGGCCTAAGAATGAAAATGATTAATAACAACCGTTATGCCTATGTACCTACCTACCTATATATTCTCCAAAAATGTCTTCGCTAACGATTGACAAATTCCAACTGATTTACAGGATATAATTTAATAATTGCTTCAGTTTACTGAGTACCTATAGAGGAGTACCTACACTCTCCAGCCTCGGAAAAGCCATTAAGCTACACCAAATGACTTTTTCTTGCTTGGGTCAACCTCAGAAGAAGCCACAATTTGGTGTTGTTTGAACAAGACAAACAAAACAGAATTCATAGCAAAATGTAAACCTTCCTCTAGGAAATCCAAACAATAACCATCACCATGATGTAGAGGGGATGACCAGGACCACCCCATCCACCAGCACCACGGTATGAATATACGGTAGAAAGAGTGGCAGTTGTTAGATTAAATGCTCTACCTACGCACACACAAACACATACATTAGCACACATCCAGACAAACATATTTTGTGTCGTCGGCGTCGTCATCGTCGTTGGTCGTTCGAAAGGATATCATATTTATAAATTCCAACATTCCCCCAACTACTTAATGATGGATCAGCATCATCAATTTTATTTATTTGCTACTGGTTTTTAAGTTGGTGCGGCATATTCCATTCTTTCTTCCTTTTTCCCTCTCTATATCCAAGGACATTTTGCAAACAGTCCATTAGACATGAAACGCAAATCCAAGGAAATCGAAGAAAGATCGAAAGACACAGAAGCAGTAGTAGCAGCAGCAGCAGCAGGAACCACCAACGAGGACGAAGAAGACGACGACGACGAAGGAACCCAAACCCAAACCAGCACAAGTTACAGCCACCCATCTTGGATGCTGCCAACGAATTATGAGGATGTATTCATTGCTATCGAATAACCCTGGGAATTTGGGAGAACTGCGAAGGTCTATAGTAATGGGTTTTCCATAAATCCTTGGTAGCACTTTTCTTGAAAAACCATCGCTACTCGATTGACTTTCTGACATGGGTTCTCTTCCTCTCGGATCGAATGGAATAAGATGGGAAGGAAGGAATAGGAGGCAAATGGTGGTTTGTGTGTGTGCCCTTCTTCGTCTTTTTTATTTGCATTCGTAATGAGGTTGAGTTGAGACTGAGGGGGCCTTGCCTGACTGACTATGGTTATTCCATTTCCATCTTGTGGTAGCTGAGCATATTGTTTCGATTACTGATAAGGACAACACCACAGAGTCACCCTCTCGACATTGTGTTTGTGTGTTTAACTAATGCTAGGCAAATAGAGATGGTATCTTAAGGAAGCCATCCATATCGGTATAGAGAGGACAGAGGAGTAGATTTTGCTTAGCTTATGCCATTTATAAAGTTTGTAGATGTTAAAGTGCAGGAAAAATAGGCTTTTTATTTTATAAAGAGGGATTGGGTGTCAGCTAGGGCTGCTCATCAAAAGTTTGAGTGATAGCAATGTGGTTAAAAGAATAATGGACTTCCTTCTTTTATTGCCAATAATATGGTTTGTAATGTCAACTTTTTTGCTAAAACATCTGAACCACAATAAATTTGGGATTAAAAAAAAAAACCTGTGGCGCCTTCTGTGGCAAAACCTAATATCTAAACTGCATATTTTTTGACAGATGGTAGCAAAGCTAACTGGTTGACCATTTTAAATGTTTGAACGTGGAAGGCATTGCCATATTAGATTTTTTTATTTTATCGAATAAATGGCACGTCGTCATCTTGTGTTCAATTTTAACTTTCCGGATTTATCCCCGTATGAATCACTATATAATGTACTAAGTTACATAGATTAGATTCTTAACTTCAATTTATTGAACAATTTGAATCATTTAGCGTCTATCCCTAAAGGAGATTTCAAAATAAGTTTTTGGCTGCATGTCAATAATTGTTTTCACATGTCCATCGGAGATCAACTTTGGGGACTAGTTTATCCCAATCTACAGTTGAAAAGTACTTCTCTGTTAGCCGTTCGGATTCGGCGGTAAATTGTAGGTCCCTTCCATTTCTGCAGAATATCAACGCACACACAGGAACCAATTCGCTAGGGACGTCATTCAACTTATAGGTCCAACTTTTTCAGTATTGTCGCAATTCCGGAGTCTATATTTTCGTCCGCTTTAGATTGAAAAGCCTCTTTTGGACAAAATGAGATATAAGAGATGACAGGTCGTAGCGGTCTTTCATTTTTCTACTGACAGTTTCTAGCTGAACTCAATTGAACTTATAGATGATTTCTTAACGACTTTGCATGCCATGTTGGTATGTAGAATCCCGTTGGAAATTACTCCCCAGGAAAAACTTCGTTGGGATGCGTCCATTTCTTTCAGGACCAAGTTGTGGCTAATGATGAAATCAAAACTTTTTTTTATCAGAAGTATACCAATTTGCAAAACTAAGGATGGCCACATAGCCATATGCCTTTAGATGTGGGTTGTATATGCCTGATTTAAGCCATTTTATCATTGTATATCATTACTGATGGTGAAGTGGGACACACAAGAATCTATTTTCGACTCACAACTTCTTATGAATATTTGTAATAATCTTCACATAATCGTTAAAAGATGGTGTCAGCATTTAAACGCTCCTTTCCAAGTCGATCATCAATTTTCAGATTCTTGAAATCTGGCTTGGAAGTCATCGGAGGGACGCATCATCAAGCTTACAAGCTTCGCTCAACAAGTGTTCCAAGAACTTACCAATCTTTTGGCAAATATGAATTTTTTTCTTATAAACCCTTAACCACGTTACATTTAACCTGAAAAAAACTCCAGATTATTTTTGTCAACTTTATATGGCAGCCACATTTCTGGAGACAATCCTATAAGTAAAGTACACGCTGGAGTAAGCTGCTCAATTTGCTAGCCCGTAAACTATCACATTAAATTCACAAAGTACATCACTTAGTGAATACTTCCATTTTAACTTGCCAGTAATCGTTCTTTCATTGCAACGGGATATTGTGAATCATTCATCTTTGACAGTTAGTTAGACTTTCTTCGACTGAATGTTTAAAAATATCTTTTTAATTATAAAAAAATGTTTTTTTACAGCGAACCCCTCTTCTTCTTATTCTAGATACGCCTATGCATTTGAATATTCTTTTGAACAATTATTTCACAACAGAATCCGGAATCCGCCAGCGCTATTTACGTTGGCAACGCATTTTTCGGAGATATGGAAATGAAGACCAACTACTAAAATTCTTGTAGTTTTTTTTTCAATGGACGCAGCTATAGACATATTATATATGGACTGCTAGTTGAATTTAGTTTACATACAAACGTTGCTTAAAATAAAGACCTGCATATCGTGCCACTCCATTGCAGTGGCGAATAGCAATAATAATATCCATCATATTTTTTTTCATGATGCCGATGTCATTTTCAATGCAAGTGTCAATCACTGCTGTATAGTATCTCTATTGTCTATGGTAAAGAACAATTTACTTATTTTATTTCATTTATATTTCTCATCATGTTCATGTCTATTCCCCGCTGTAAATGAGTGGCGTTGTGAGTTATGTTGGAACCAATGTGAAGTTGGTAATGAGCAGTCCATAAATAGTATGTCTATGGACGCAGCCATCTTGGTTTTATACAAGAAATTAAATTCTTGTAGTTTTTTCACGGACGCAGCCATGTTGGATTCACAAGAAATGTATACCATTATCAACTGAGGCACTAGTCAGTGTTGCCATGCATTAAATTTTCTTCTGCTTATTACAGATTCCTTTCTGGTTTTCCGCCTTTTAAAACTAAAAAATCCTTCACTTCCAACAGGAATTAACGGTTGTCAAAAATAAAGATTAAATGAACCCGATATAAACTTTGAGAACTTTTTTATGCCAGGTGGGAAAATATGGCGAGTTTTCTAGTAGTTCAATCATATATCTAAAAAAAAATGTACGCAATGCTGAGTTCAGTCTACAGTGTGTTTTATAATTCGTATAGACAAACATTTGGTAAACTGTTTGTGGACATGTTTGTCTGTTTGAAAACATGGGTCACAAGTGCCAAATAATTGCAACAATATCAAAGCTTCTTTTGCGATTGATAGGTTTTATGTATGCTATTTGAAAATAATTTGACAAGCAATGGTTTCGTCTTGGCACAGCTATCCTGACACTCCCGTATTTTTCGATGATCGATGGGCTTTATACAACAAACGGGGAAATTTTTGAAAATTTTATAAGATATTTCACACCACTTAAAACTTTAAATTACTACCAAAGTATCAAATTCCAGAAGTACAAAATCTTGATGAGCCAATAAATTCATATAAAACGCCTTCAAAAAACTCCTAACATAGACGTCTCCGAAGAAATAGTTGAAATGCATGTCGCGCTCTTTGCTGTACCTACACAAAACACAATCCACATAAAGCCAAAACACCAAATTGCCACTTGGAGAACTTAGAAAACTCTTGCGGAAAGCGTTTTATGTTACTGCTTGCTATCCTCAAGAAGTAAAAATATTATGCATGCACTAAATGTCCAAGAAATCGTAAAGCATCAGCAGCATGCTCCCACATCTCGAATTCCACAAAATAAAAAAAGAAGAACACCAACGACGACTATGCTTTTGAGCAATTGAATCCGAATGGGTTGTTGCAGCTCCTCCGCGACGGGATATGACTCCCCTAACTCCATTCTTTTTCTGGGGATCTGGATCCATGCTCTTAACACATCTCTATGTGTTTTTCAGTTTCCGGCTTTTTACTCTCGCCAAGTATGAAAAAGTGCTTTTATATAGGATGCAGGACGTTTACTGCGCCACTGCTACGCGATAAAATTTATTTTCACTTAACATAATGTTTAACGGTTCCGTGCGGGAAGAATCCTGGATAGAGGTGTACCTACTGGTACTGGCGTATTATATACTCCCGAACTTAGTTCCAAAAAGTTGCATGTGCCAGGCAAATATGTATATATTATTTTGTGAATCATTCGGAACCACTGTGTTGCACACACATTTTACACGTGTCCTTTCTCCGTTGATATTTTTTTTCGAGGTGAATTCCGCCACAAAAAAAAAATAATATTACATGAAGAACACTTTTATCAGGAAAATTTACTTTCTTTATGTCCTTTATAAAATGGCGATAAGGATATCTTCACTAATCCTTCTACAAGCATATACTTATCACAAAATCGTCCGAAAATCGACTGTATTTTTAAATGAAAAAATCAACAACTTTCCTGGCTATATTCACCCTTCTAACGGCATATGCACACTTCACCGAAAGAGTGCTCTCTGAGCTACATGAAAGAAGAAGAAAACCTCTTTCCTTTTGGCTAAGACGACAGCAAGGACTATACTAAGACGACAACGACAACGACAACGACTACGATTACGACGTTTGCTACATGTAAATGACGCTTTAATTGTTTATGAGGTAGTAGAGCACCCAAAAGGACCTGCATTATGGTCTTTTGACTATTAGTGTAACGTTTGCTGCTTCCATTATGAACCAGCTGAATCTAGTATACGAGTCAAGTATATTTTCCTTGAAATGAAGCAAACAAACAAGAAAAAAAGGGTCAATTTTGGTGGACCATTTCTTTAAATTCTAAATGCATGCTCTTTACTTATTAATTTGTTATTTTGCGGACATGTGGCAATATCCTTAAGTATATCCTTCCTGCTGCGGGTTTCCGGATAGTTTACTGCAATTAAACGTGAGAGGTCCTTGTTTTGTCGCCATCACCCAACCGGCGGGCGGCCACCCACGACCCACCATTCCAGCAACAGCATAACTTCACCAAACCGCCCGGCCCGTTCCTTATGGTCGTTCCTTTTGTCCTTGTAAATTATTTACGAGTGTATGAAGTAGTTTTTTGTGTGTGTGTGTTTTTTTTTTAATTTCACGAAAATGAACCTTTTTACGAGACTTCTTGAGAAGTCGGACGGTTTCATTGGGAAAGTTTTTTTTTTGTTTTTCCTTTTACGATTTTATAATTTTACGATGTCCTTTTTGTCATCAGGGGTGGGGTGGGGTGTGGACCTAACACACAAGTGCAATCGCGTAATGTGCTTCTCTCCACTGAACCGCAGATGTTTTTCGAAAAATATTAATTTAGAATCACGGATAAACGTTATCCTTGCGATTTGGCAGTGAATATACATATATTCAAGAGGGGTTGAGGTTGAGTCTTCGTCGTCTTCATCGTCGTCGTCGTGCTGTATATGTAGTCCTTGTTGGATCAAAAGCAGCCGAGCGTATTCTATGACAAACAGAGCCTTTCTGTTCTTCCTTGCTGCTCTACCATCAGACCAGCTATATGGCTGGGATTTGTTATGCTTATTTAATGTCACATGATTTAGTTTAACGGAAATTGAGAAGGATATTCAGGACGAGTTTTTCTTCGTTTCCTGCATGCGCTTCTAGGCCTTTCCAGCGCAATTTTTTCAAGCGACATTTTTTTTTGTCTTGTGTGTGTGTCTTCTTGTTTTTCTCTTCCAGATGTTCATCGTGAAGATGATACGATTTGGAGATTCCTTGTTCTCAACCAGACGAGGTCCTTTATTTGTGGGTGGGTGGGTGTGCTGTTGCTGGTGCTGGTAACTGTGCGCTTACAGTAACAAGTTAGTGTATAAATATGCAAATAATCTAAAAGATTTATCGGATATTTGGATAATAAGCTTCTGGCAGATTAAATTACATGAAATTGATATTAACTGGTGTGTGTGTTGTATGCGGGGTTAGGTTTAGAAGACGAGACAAGTTAGTGTGACTGAAGGCTATGTCATAATTTTGACAGAATGCGGATGAACAATTGGATGATAGACCATCCAAATGTATATAGACTTGCTTTTATATTCATATTAATATGGACGCAGCAAAAAGGAATAGAGTTCTTTACTTAATTGAAAATCAATTTCTTATCAGGTTTCAGGATTTTTCTTATAATCCTGCTTTATCTATATGGGCCTGTAAAGATTCCTTAGAATTGTTTTCTTCCTTAATTTTGTTTCCTAAATTGTCATTTCCAAATTTTATTTTGCACTGTGTCTTCGCCAGGGTTTATTAACCCACATGAGACCATTCCATTGGGTATAATGGGAATGGGCTTATACTGTCAATGTCAATTGTACTAGTGAGTCTCATTGGCAATCGAACAATTTGATTGATCTACAGAAAGAAATAGCTAATTCACCAAAATAAGGCGAACAAAATTATAGATCTGTTTTGTATTCAAGCCATGAAAATTGACACCATTTACACGACTGACAAGATGCCAGTAATTTGTATCATATAAAACATCATAACTTTTCTAGTGAAAAGTTGACACCTAACGGTCTGGAATACAATAAAATCCTAAAAATTAAAGGTCCACAAACATCATTTGCATTTGCTTTTCTCTTATCTGTTCGACAATGTAAATTACTATACCTGATTTTATAGGTATACTTGTGATCCACTTCTGAAGCTGATCAGTAAGGGATTTTTTTTTTGACAGTCAGATATCTGGAAGTCAAGAAAATGTTTGTTTTGCTATAATGGCAACCACTCTCATGCGTTAACGTGAGACTATGACAGTTGTTTATAAAGAAAATAAGGTATATGCTATGTGTGTATGTAATACAATTTATTGAACAAGCATACCTTATTTTCTTTATAAACAACTGTCATACGTTTAAAAGTATAAACTGTTATACGATACCCAGAACATAATTGATCCAAATATTTGGGCTTTTTGATTGATACTACTTAGATGCCTCTAAAAGTAGGTACTAGCATTCATACCACTATATTCTTTCTATTAGTGATCTTTCTTTCGAGTGATAGACGATCTTTCCATATACAGGATGGGCCAAAAGAAGTCATCCATCCGATGTTGTTTGGATTTCTTTTTTTTTCTAAATGAAAAACTTCGATTCTGTTTTTTGATTATGTTTATTTAAACCTTAATAATGGTATTGTTCAAGTCGAGAAGATGATATCGGCCAAATGGGCGCCCGCCGTCACAATTGATTGCTCGTTTTGTGGCATTTTTCATCACTTCAGCGAGAGCTTCGGGCGACAGATTCTCGCACTCGTTCCGAATGTTGTCCTTGAGGGCTTCCACAGTCTCGGGCTTGTTCACGTAAACACGAGACCTCAAAAAACCCCACAAAAAAAGCCTGAAACGGTTAAATCGGGCGATCTTGCGGGCCAGTGCAAATCGCACGGAGAGAATTGAAAAATCACTAATTGCGAAATATTCAGTTGCAATTTACAAAACATGTTTTTTTGTAAATCACGGCGCTTTGGTTCGAAACTGATAGAACAATTGGCAATTTAACTTTCAATTCATCTCAAATTACAACAATTCCTAAGTTAAGATTTACAATTAAAAGTTATAATTCAAGCTTGTGCCCTTCAAAGTAAATTACAACCTTTTTGTCGCAATTTACTACTTTAAGGGAATAATTCCATTTATACTTTTTACCAATCTGGATTTGCTAAAATTTTTTCGTGATTTACAATCACTGAGTATTAAAATCAACTCAAGTGTGTCTGACGGCTACGTCGAAGGTCCGGAGTTCGATCCCTGCCTCGAACTAATAATTATCTTTTTTTTTGGTATTGTCTTTTTTGAGGAAAAGTAAAATCCTCGAAAAATAAATCTGGTTAATATTAAAAGTGGATCTTTGTAAGCCATTCGGATTCAGCGGGAAATGATATTCCACCAGAATATCACAGAATATCAACGCACATACAGGAATCGTTCAGAATATAAGTCATTAGGCAATGGCATCGCTTGTGTCTCCAATAAATGCCTTTTTGTAGTTCTATTATGTACATAGGGAGTACAAGGTTGAATTTCAACTACACATTATATACATTTTCTTACCTTTACTGAAATGATCATCACAAAAAATTGTACATTAGACGTCCAAAATAAGACGACTAGGTATATTTTTCTCGCCAATAAAACATAATCTTAATTCAAAACACCCCTAAAATGTAACTCATATTCAGGTTGCTTCTTATTATTAATTTTGATATCCGACTTGGATGCATCACCATGGCCTAGTAGATGTGTGCTTGGTTGGTATGCAGAGGGTCTCGAGTTCGATTCCTAGAATCAGCCAAGTAAGTAAAAGTTACATCTTTAAATAAATAATAATAAATGCTTTCCAATAAATAGAAAACGTTGCTTCTCTCAAAGCGATATAATTTGTTACAAATTGAGTAAAATGGGGTTGCAATTTACGACTTTACCGCTCATTTTTTCAAAAACATATTTTTGATTCAAAACAAAAAGATGGAAATCTACGACTCGCTTTTTGCAATTTACAATCGAGTAAATATAAAATTGATACAAATTTGGATCAATTTTCGATTCGCGATGGCAATGTTTTATTTCTCAGGATCGAATTATTGACCCAAAAAAGTGATAATTTGCTATTTTTGAGTGTCAATATCTTCATTTCGTTCAATTTTGAAAATTGCGAAGAAGGAGTCGTAATTTACAAAACCCCGAGCTAGGGTGAGAAACTGCATAAGATTTTCGTGATTTGCAGCTCATTTTTCTTGATCTGATCTAAAAATTCTTTCCGTGCGCCAAACCGAAAGATGAGGCAATCCGGGAACGCCGCCTTCAGAATATCGGTTCATGTATCGCTCCATTGCTTGTTCATTTGTATTCTGCATCTGTCTAGTCCACAAATGTCAAAACAAATTTGACATTGGCGGCCATTTGCAAAAATGAGAGCATCTTCCAATAGGGTAATTTCTTTTGGTCCACCTTGTACTTCAAAATAATTTTGACAGAAAACATCATTTTAATTGAGGAGTTTGTGATTTCGATCTTCTTGCACATGAGCCTGGTTTTCTTAAATACACACTTCAAATGGCAGGATGGTATGTTTATTTTAAATCTTGCGGTAAAAATGTGAAAATGGCAACACACATCTGGCAATGGCAATAAAATCTGCATTTTTTGACAGGTAGTAAAGAGCTTTTTTGCACTCGCAGTGTTTGTTTTATCGTGTCGGTCTAAAAACTTTTTTTTTAAATGAACAAAATCAAGTAAATATTTCACAAATCACAAATGATAGATAAGTGCTTAGTACGGAGACTCTGCACTGCAATTTACCAGGATACATTTTTTTAGTAGCTTGGTGTAAACGCGGCCTTACCACCTAAGGGTGCGATGCACGTTACACGTAGGGGACTTCAAAGAACTGCATTCATTGACGATATCATCGCCAAAGTTGCTAAAATGTGCTTGAATATTGTTCTATAATTATAATGAGACCTGGGCGCAGAAAGCAGAATATGCATATGTCCAAAGAATCTGTTTGTCACATATTGCATCAATACTTAGCCATAAGAAAGCTGTGTGGCCGATCAGCGTTTGTTCAAAACGTTCCATCAAAAACGTGTTCGAATGATTATTGTGCTGTTTAGGATCAAAAAATTAGAGTTTTCAAACAGATTCAGAAATCGTCTTAAGAAACCATGACGGCGGCTGAGTTTTGAGATACATTGTAAATAGGTTGTAACTTTCTGAAAAAGTTACAAATCTGAACAAAATAATCACTGAGTGTCACACAAAATCATTAAAGTAAATTCTTGTTTCTATTTTTCTTTTAAATATAAACATTATATTTGTTTTCCCATACCTATTATACCTCAATTAAACTTGAACTATCAGTTTTATTCTGGGTGTGGTTTGATTTTTTCAGCGTCATTCTGCCATCAGTACATTGTGATGTTCGCTGCAGAAAATATGGCGTAGCAGAGGGCAGCACTAGTGTTCAAAAGAGTCACCCATTATGTTATCAGGACGTTCAAACAAAATGCCAGAAGTTGATAAGCTTTGTTCTTTGATTCTTGAAGTCGCCACAAATCGTTTTTTGAACAAATGAAATCGCCTTGTCGTGGAAACTCCCAGTTTTTTTTAAAACCTGTGGTCACCATGAAGTTACCGTAAAATAGATCTTGACATTTTGTTCGGGCATGTTCGAGGTAATCAATCAGCTGTCAAACTGGCGTTCGTTGTCTAGCATTTCATGTGAAGATTTCGTTTGAATTTTTCGAAAGAAACAAATTGCTTAAGCATTAATTTTACTTAAAGAAAAGAAAAATCAAACAAGTACCTATATGAATCACAAGCTTAAAGTTTTATCGGCAGTGACAAATACACAATCTGTATTCTAAACGTGTTTTTGACAACTCTTGGGATTGTCAACAAAATGTGTATTACACGTAATCAACAATGTATGAAAGACTTCGCATATGGATGCGTGGAACTGTCATATGTGACACGGAAATTATAGTTTCCACATATCCACTTTATAAGGCTTACTTGCATTTTATCTCATTTTTCAAAATAATTCAACATGCTATCAGTTTGTAAAATAATCAGCTCAGAGTAAAAATTAAAACATTAAAAAATTCTAATATAACTCTCAATCATCCTATCCTGTTGAAGCATGAAGGAAGGTAAAATAAACTATAATAGGTACCATTAATCAAAAATTCTAGACTGTTATCGACATTTTATAACCTCAAAGTCTGAGCCATATAATAATGTATCTCAATTATAGCTATGTACTATGTCGTCACTATCAAAACCTCAAACTGGTCCCCCCTGTTAAACCTCAACAACAATCAACCTTATTTATTACCCCAAAACATCAATACACTTCGACAATTACTACTTATATCAACTGAGTTCGTTTAAGAAAACCAAACGCTCGCATAAATTCGTCCTCGCATGTTCAATTGAAATGTTGCTTGCTCGTTGGCCGATTAAATAGGCCATTTCAAGGATATATTTCCAAGCATTAAGTCATCCCTCATGTTAAATCCAATTTGGAAAATTGCCCAAACGATTTAAGCTCAATAACGTGTTTCATTCATAAAAAAAGAACAAAAAAAAAAAAGAAACTAAACCACCATTGAGAGTGTCATAAAAATAAGTCAAATAAACCACATGTTTCGCGATAGTTATAGTTCACCTTACCCATTCTATAGACCCCATATCGCCTTTGCTATCGCCAACACCATCGACATCGCCATCGCCATCCCTGCTGTCACAAAGTGTCAACCCAACCTCATGCTCTGCTCATATCACCGCAATTTCGCCACCCCATATGTTATTTCAATTTCACCTGGACCCCTCGTCCTTTTTCTTTTCCTTTATTCACTTCGATTTTCATATTGAAATAATTGAAACATGAAATTTATCTGTTTTTCGAAATTTATTGACCTTAAAAGTGATCCGAGCATTAAGAGTCACATAACGAACATGCATATATAGTATTATAGCAACCCCATCCTTTCAGGATTCTGATGGAAAAGGGTGAATAACCTTAGTGTATATGTGTACAATGTAGTGTGTATACGAGTATGTCCTCGCCACAAATTTCACTTTCATCTGTTGGCTTATTAGCAAGACCACCATCACCCCCAACCCCTGAAAGAGATAGAACTCGAAAACAGGGAGATAGAGGTCCTTACAACACAAAGCCACACGGCAAACGCAAAGACAAGGATTATGCCAGGACAAGATGTGTGCTGTGCGAGTTCTACCCTGGAGTACAATAAATTCCTGCATAGCACACACATGTTCGTAGTTTCGGGGAATGGATTTGAACATCTTGCGGAATGATCTTAAAATCACGTCGTAAAAATGTCCAAGTTAAAGCTCATAAGTCGCAACTTACCTGATGGACGTGTTTTTTTTTGGTGGGTGAGGTGGCCCTTGGCAGTGGCACTCACCATATCGATGGCGGTGCTGATGGCGATGGCGGCTTGGGGCATCTTCATTTTCGATTTCAAATATTTTTATATTTTTTTTTTTTGTTTCTTTTGATGGCTTGGTCGGGTTCAAAGGTGTATCTCGCACCTTTCCCTCCCATCTTCTTCTTATTCACTTCCAAAAAGGACTTGAATAAATATTTATTTATATTTTCGAAACTTCCAAAACCCTTTTTGGTGGGTGTTCCGGTTTTTTTTTTTGCTTTTTTGGTTCGATTTTTTATGGTTCCACCTTAAAGATGAATGAAGAAGCAAAAAAGCCAGGCTGCTCTCTTCAGCCATCTTCAATACATGACTTGACAGGGGAGCGGGCTGCAAGCGGCAGAGGCGGAATATAGTCATTGGTGGCATATATAGATAATATGCAGATGGATTCAATAACGGAAAGTGCTCTAGCAAGGACATCATTCAATAAAACTTATGCTCCTATGCCCGTCGAGTTATGTTCGACCATAAATAAAAAAGTTACGTGCCAAAATGAATAAAAATTGCTGTTTCTGCTGCTTCTGCTGCGGCTCGAGAGTGAGTGAGTCGAGATAATTCAAGGAAGATATGGGGTGGGGGTAAGCTTGTAATATGGTAAATAGAAGGAACATCGACGAATACGTGATCCATAGCCAATTGGTATTGCGTGCGTTCTTCAGCACAAAATGTCGAACGTAATTTCTGAAACATGGTCCAAGGTAGAAGGTACTCGTATGTAGGTAGAAATACATTCTTCGTCCTTTTCTTTAGGACTTGCTCTCTCAAAGGAAGAAAGAAGGTGGATTCTTTTTCCTTGCTACCTTATTGATAAGATTACACTTGTATTCAAAATGAACATCATTCTCTATTTGAAACAAGCAAGCGGCGCGGCGGCGGCACTATGGACAATCGTTTCCACTTAAGGCCAAGTGATGTCGGACATGGTCGACAACAATATTCACAACTCTTGGCTGCTTAAAAGGATGCAATTTGTTCGATTGTCACTTGTATTATTATACAAAGGGTGTTGTTGCCAAACATCCCAACTGAAGACGACAACGAAGACGAAGACGATATGGACGGATGATGTTGTCATTGGCAATATGCTTGTTGTTGCTCTCGAAATATAGCATTTAACAATGGCAAGATGTCGGGAAAGTTTCCTTGCACAAACGAGAGGAGGAAATTGGAGAATAATCGAACAAAATTGAATAGTTTTCCGGATTCGATGACAAAAAATACTTGAAACTAATCGGTTGGAGTTGATATTCTCCCTAAAATAAACGTATACAATGGTTTTGATTAAGTTTTGATGCCCTTGAAATTAATTTGGCATAAGCCGCCTACACCATTACACCAGTGCATGTCTCGGAATCTATTGAGTATTGGCAAGTCTTCGATCGTCGACACTTTTTCTTTGTCCGTAGGTATGCAACAGTCCACTGAAAACAGAAATTGCATTTTTCTACCTTTGTTGGAAGCCCAGCTCTATACTTAAATAATTGGATATTTGCAAGACGACCGAGAATTGCATTGTCCAATAGCTAAGGCAATCTTCTCAGCGATACACAACCCAACCAAACAACACTAACGTGAATTGGTATGACGGCCACCTATTGACTGTTAAAGCTGCAATCTCTATTGACTAGTTCTTTAGAAAGATAGACTTGGGCCCCACGTTGGGCGCCAGTAGCTAAAAAAATATGAAGGCATCGATATACAACCCTACCGACATTAGTGTGAGTTCGTATGGCGGCCACCATAAACTTTGAAAGCTGCAATCTGTATTGACTGGTTTTTCAGAAATATAGACTTCGGGCGCACGTTGGGCCCCAATAGCTAAGATAATCTGAAGGCAACGATACGCAGCCCAACCGATATTAACTTAAGTTGGTATAACGGCCACCCATTGACTGTTAAAGCTGCAATTTCTATTGACTGCTTTTCAGAAAGAACGAATTGGACTCACGTTGGGCGCCAATAGCTAAAATAATGTGAAGGCATCGTTACACAACACAACCCAACCGATATTAACGTGAGATGGTATGATGGTTACCCATTGACTATTAAAGCTGCAATCTCTATTGACAGGTTCTTCAGAAATATAGACTTGCGCCCCACGCTGGTCGCCAATAGCTAAGATAATCTGAAGGCAGGGATATACATTATTGTGAGTTGGTATGATGGCCCCCAGGAACTGTTAAAGCTACAATCTCTATTGACTGCTTCTTCAAAAAGATAGACTTGCACCTCACGTTGGGCGCCAATAACTAAGATAATCTGTAGGCAGCGATACACAGCCCAAACGATATTAACGTGAGTTAGTATGACGGCTTTCCTTGACTGTTAAAGCTGCAATCTCTATTGACTTCTTCCTTAGAAAGATAGACCTGGGCCTCACGTTGGGCGCCAATAGCTAAGATAATCTGAAGACAGCGATACACAACCCAAAGCACAGTCACAAAGTTGTTCCTTTGTCGAAGCTTGCTAAAGTTTTACTTAATATTTTGCGCAATAATCTTAAAAGAAACTAGTATATATATCATACTAGCTGACCCACCCGGCTTCGCTCGGTTAGACAAATCTTACTTTCATACGGATTAAATGAATTACAATTTAAAAAATATAATTGCAGTATTTAAAAACTGACAGGAAACACATTTTTAACTTAAAACACACATAAGTGTAGTTAAGAAATATTTAATTTTAAATACAATATTTATAATCAAAAAGTTTTTTACTTGCGATTATAGGTACTATAAGGGAAGTTATGCATTCGTCTTGAAAAAAAAGTTAAAAATTCTGTCCGTCTGTATTTTTGTCTGTCTGTATGTATAGACACCTACAGCCCAAACGGGTGGGCCGAAATGCTTCAAACTTGGTATATAGAGTTTTTTAGGTATTGTACAGAAGGGAAATTGAAATTTTATTTAGCTCAAAAAATAACGGTACCTGCCATATACCGTTACGCTAAAGCTTATTCTTCTCAAAAACGACTCTAAAGATTTCGATTTAAAAAAATCAGTATTGCTTTTTAGGTACGACCAATTATATGGCTGAAAAAAAGTTTTAAAAAATGTCTAACAACGGTAGGTACTTTCCATAGGACCGTTTTTTTTTCGACTATCTCGAAAACGATTCAACCGATTCTTTCGAAATTTCACACATATATAGTTGTAGGTAACTCAATTTGTACTGCATACCAATATTTTTGAAAAATATTTTTTTGTATTTTTAAAAGCATCTACAAAAAAAAAATTTTAAATTAATATTTTGCAAACTGCTTATTAATTGTATTTGCTGAATACCTAAGAAATGGAGTGTTTGAATTTTTTTTGAAATTTTTTTTTTCAAAAAAAACTTTTTTTTAAAAAACCGCTCCACAGATTTTTATAAGTTTACTCATAAATTCAAATTTATATAAGAAATAAAATGGTGTACTTTTTTTCAGCTCAAATTAGTTTAAGTATTTATTTAAGAATTTTGAAAATTTTATTTTTATCAAAATGTCAAGCCCCTAGACCACTGTCACAAATTAGAGCAAGTTCGTGCGACCCAGTCGTGCATTTTATTTGTTGATGCGCCCGACGGAACTGGAAAAATGTTCTTGATTTAATTAATATTAGCAGCAACACGTGCTCAAAGTGGAATTGCGTTAGCTCTCGCATCTACCGGAATTGCTGCAACACTGTTGGAAGGTGGAAGAACAGCACACTGAGCACTGAAGCTTTCGTTAAACCTGCGAATCAAAGAAAATCCTGTTTGCAGCATTTCAAAGCAATCAGTCATGGCAAAAGTGGTGATATAGCAAGCGGATTTCCGAAATCACTTCCCGTGATTCTGAAACCAACAGCGGCGTATGAATAAATCTCATGTCTCAGGCATCGTTTTTTTCTGTATGTGCAAACCATTCCATTGAGTGTGAATATGCAAGTGTTCTTTGGATTTGCCTGGGCATGCCGCCTCATCATTTGAGTTCTAAAGTTGGATCTGTCATCTTAATGATACGAAACCTTTATGCCCCGAAACTGTGCAATGGAACCCAACTGATTGTGAAGAAGCTGATGAACAATGTGATAGTGGCAAGGATTTTGAAAGGACCGTTCAAAGGAAAAGAATGCCAAATTCCGCGAATTTCCTTTTCAACTGATTTGCTGTCAGCTATTATAATGTGGCGTGTTTCCTAGTTGGGAAACCATCCTCACTCTTCAGAAAACAAATTGTTGTGTATCATGCAGCCTTAAACTCAATTCAATCATTTTTCTTATATAATTTATTAATTAATTTAACAATTTTTTAAATGAACCATTTGCATTACTCAAGAGCTTTTTGATAAACAATTTTTTTTATTTTCGCATTTAATGCATAAATAAACAATAAGGACGGTTTACCCACTCGCCAACGTCCAACATTAAGTTGTCCGTGATAAAAAATTGGAAAAATGTTTGCCTAAATTCCCCTGCTAACAATATCAATACACCACCAAATAAACGTTGGTTTCCTCGTTAATCTTTTAACATTCGATTAAGGGCTTCCAATAATTTCTTATGAACCATCGTGCACGCATCCCAAATGATTATTTTACATTGCTGTAAAACCTTTGCCATTCCAGATGATTTTGAAATATTACATGTTTGAAATTCATTTACTTGCATGTTCAATGGCAATTTTAATGCAGAGTGAGCTGTTCGACCACCGTCTAACAAAGTTTGCGCAATCCCAGACGACGCAAGCGCTAATGCTATTTTATTTTCAGATCGAATCGTAGCTAAGATCCAAGTGCTGGTTTGAATAAATATTTCGCATTCGATATAATATTTCTTCAGTCATTTCATCCCGATGATTTGTCCAAAATCGCAGATTACAAACTTATTCCAATTTTATTAAAATTAAATTGACACATTGAAAATAAAAATAATTTTCTATAATTACGGGAAAAATACTATATGTGTCGACAAAAATGCTAGATCAAAAAGAACCACGCTACCGCTTTACAGAATTTTGACCAAACTTCACAGAAACCTTTGCAGGCATCCTCAGAAGATGCTACCAAAAGTTTTTTTTAGTATTTTGACAGAATGCAATAAAACTGCAGTTGTGGCAAATTATTTTACCGAAGTTTGGCCGGAAACCTTCGTCGACATACTCAGAAGACCCTAAAAAAAATGTTCTTATTAATATGACGAAATGCACTAAAAATGCATTTTGCGGTTTGTCCTTTACCGAAATTTGACCAATCTTCACAAAAAGACCTTCCTCAATAAGATAGCTAACTTTATAAAAAAACATTAAAAAATTCTGCCCAGCCATTCTCGAGTTTATCGACCCCGAACATAAGACGACTTATTTTTATATATAAGATAATTAAGTAAATGGAAGTATGAACAAGCATTTGGATGCGTAAGACCACTTCTATATATTTCATAGAAAAGTTAAATTGTCTTGAGTGGCTGTTATATACATCTTGAAATCTCATTCGTTTCTCACCAATTTCCAAATGTTTCCCAACAGGAATGCTAATAAACTCTGAATCCTTTAATTACACTTAAAACTCAATTCCAAAAAGCACTCATTCTAGATTGTGGAACGAGAATCGAGAAACCAGACCAGACACACATCCTATAACAAAAATAACTTTAGAGTTATCTACTTGTACGGAGTACGGAACCTACCAAATCAAGTGATAACTGCCTCAAAATTAAAACGCACGTCAAGTTCAGGCAGAGACAATTAATCAAAATATACTAGATTTGCACACAAATGTTGTTGGTGTGTATAATAGTGGCAACAAGCTTAACAATATACAGTGGGTGTGTGTGTGTATGTAGTATATATGTTTGCAACAACAAACGGCACAATGACACGAAACTCACTTGTAACGGTCACTGCCCCTTTTGTGCAAATGCATACTCTTCCCACGAAGCCACAATATAGCACCCATTGATGCATGCATGCCGTAGCCGTTTCAGGACTCTTCTCGAGGTATTTCCCAGAGAAACGTTTGTTTGTTCTATAATGTCGTCGTCCTGTGAGTGCGTAGATATTTATTCGATTTAATGTGCGTATCCTCTTACTGCATATATGTATATAATGGTGTATGGGTATGGTGTGATGATGCCAAAACGAAGTGTGTTGTGGTGTGGCTTGTGTCCTTGCTCTCTCGCGCTTTGTTTATTGAGCACTAACACTATAGTTATTTGTTTATAAATCGTAAATTGCATTGCATTGCGTTTTAGAGAGTTGAAAATGCATGCAAGCGTTATAGCCAGACAAAACAGCGCCATAGTTGACGACGTGGCGGTGGTAGGCAACAATGGCGGCGGCCGGCGCGGCGGTGTACAGCAATATAGTTATGGGAATGTCCTCCATAAATTTTATCTCCGGAAATCAAAAACATAACTCACAAACATACAAATTAACATTGCTCCACGCCATCGCCATCGTCATAGTCCGGTCGACATTGAAGATGAATTCCTGGAAGCCTAGTCTCACTTGGTAGGTGTGGCACTGACCAAAATAACAGACGACCAACAATATTGTCCTAGGGTATAGACATTTCAGGCAGCAGCAGTAGCAGCAGCAGCACCAGGATGTGAGATGTGTTTTGAGTCCAACTCGAATTTCATTTTCAAACAGCTTTTCATAAATACTGAACTGACTGCAAGTGCAACTACTGGACGGACGGACATGGACGAGAGGCGCGTCGAGTTTCTTCTCAAGGATGAAGAGTGTTGCAATTGCAAGTTGCAAGTGAATCGAATGTGCCAGTTATGGCCGTTGAAGAGAGAAGTATTATCCTCTTAATATGTCCTTGCTCCTCGTAGCGTATAGGTACATCTCGTCCTTTAGAGGTATTATGTATCATCGATTTACAAATTGGCGTTAATTAGTTTAAAAGCGTATAGCGTTTCGTCTTCTCCTTGATTATCGTTCTGCAACGATGGAGCATTCGATAAATAAAATACAGCATACAGCTACTATAAACCAAGCATCAGGAATATACCTTACTACACAAATTAGCCCACATTTATGCATGTTTGTGTGTTTGCGTGTGGCCTTGTATGTGGAAGAAGGATATAGCAAGGTCTACTGCTGTGCATGATGCGCTCAAATTAACGCAGATAAAACGTGCAGCAGGCCTAATGAACAATGACAGAAATTCCATTAAATTGGTGATCGAATAAATAAAAAAGTGGAATAAATTTTAAAATATTAATTCATGTTAATTGGTTGATTGAATATGGTTATCTGAAGTATTTATGAATCAAGCGCGACAATAAACAGACAAATTATTATAATTGTGTGAGTTGATAGGGTATTTTATAACCCTCTAAGGGATTGTCTAAAAATTGGCTACTTGGCGGGTATATTTTACCAATAATTAGTCAAGGAATGCATAGGGAAAAGAATGTTTTAGGGGCTGAGTGTAGCCCCACCATATGTATGCATGTCTAATTTTCCAAACTCTTTGATGTTTCTATACGCTTTAGTCGGTGCACTGAGTAGCTTTGTCATGAGACAGTCGTTTCCGTTGACAAAGCTTCATGCTTTAAAGCTAGATCCGGCCCCACCAACGTGCATTTTGTGGACGCAGATTGGAATATAACTTGTAATAATTTATTCTGATTGGAATTGACAACAAAATATTGAGATTTTATGCTGACGCTAGAGCACGTTTGAACCACAGACATACAATACAGACCGCCAACTCGTAACACCCTTAACACATTTTATTGAGCATGGTATATGTGTATATAAATTTCCATGTGCATTTTATTTTTGTGTGTATTGGTTAACATTTAAAATGCACAGGAAAGCTTAAGAGAGAGCTGAAACATACTCAAAATAAAATACACATCATTCCTGTAGGCAAAGATATAAACTATAAAGAGTTAGCGGTTTGTATTGTATGTCTGTGTTTCGAACTCGAACAGGCTGAAATTCTTGTGAGGAAAAGAAAGAGATCACACAAAATGAAGATTGAGAAATGATCCCCTTGATAAATCTCTTGAGCAAAGTTAGCTTCGTTTCATTTTGATATGAGTGGATATGAAGGTGAGCTTACACTTGACAATTTTATATTATTTAATAGAAAAGCTGTTTGGGAATTTTGGAGGTGAAGCGTCATTTGTGTGAAACTTCCAGATAGGTTGTGTGTAATGTTCTAGCTTTAACATATCCCACACCTTTTCAGACTTAGAGACATGAAACTGAACTTTAAAATAATCAAAACTCTATAAAATAATATAGTTAATGCCGTCCACTTCATTTTTCGAAATCCGTTTTGTTTGTGAAACGAACGTATTTCACATATTCTGCATGTTTGGGCATTCAAGACCTTTAAGCTGGAACGTCATTTTTTTAACACTCCGCAATCTACAATGCACGTAAGACTTATTGCCCTCTTTGGAAGTCCCGGAATCCTTCTAGCCCTGTCCGAACCATAAAACCATACAAAATAGGGCATCAAATTGAACTCTGTTAAGTTGGATTAAGCGTGCTTCACATGACTAGTGCCATGTCAAAACCTTACTAGACAGAACAAAATCCTATGGATACCCGAGCCAAGTGTTAAAAACTTGAACACCATCTTTGAGACGCTGCAGTTCCAACGGAACCATAATACGCGAAAGAAAAAGGAAGCAAATGTCAAAACCGTATGATGATGTAGACTACATCAGTTGCCCATAATAGCCTTTAGAATTAAGAAGAAAGAAAGAAGAAGAATACCCTTTAGAAAAAAACTAATGTCAGATTTTCGTATGTACTCGTAATGTACGACTCAAAGCGTACATTACGTACGGAAACGCAAGTGAACGAAACTTGCCGAAACTTATAAAAAGTCATTTCGGGTTGGGTATAAAAATCACATTTATTTTCACTGTTTTGTAAGGTAACGTACCTATGTACCAATTTTACAATTACGCCCTTAAAGCGTGTTTTTTAGCTGTGTGAGAATTTCCCGTGGTTGTTGTCTATGTTTTGACAGTTGAAACTGCAAATGGTGCGTTCTTTTTCCAATCATACTCCACAATTATTGTTAACAAGAGATAACAAAAAGGCGTTAATTTAAACCAAATTACTTCCAAAACTCACTTTGAAATGTCAAATAGTTACGATTTGTTACTATTTCCAATTCCCCTCCAGGGTATGAGTTAAGATTGTTGATTTGTCAAATTGGACGTTTTGCATTGAACAATTCAAAGTATATATTAAAAATCAAACCAAAATAATACAAATTCTCGATTTGAGCAGCAAGACCGTCTTTATTTTCTTTGAGTGATCAACAACAAAGAATAAAATGGATTTTTCGCCAATTTGGAGCTATGAAGAAGAATAATTTAATTAGTTCCTCAATACATGTAAAAACAAATGTTAAAGCTGGTCATTTGACAGTTTAACAAATTCTATCAACGTATCGTTCCTAAAAGCTAACAAATCCCAACAATGACACTTCAAGAAATTTTCTTTGACATAACAACAACTGTGGACTATATGGTTAGAAAAAGAACGCACCAAAGCTATGTTGATATTTTTTTTTTCAGTAAAGCGATTCATCATGAATTTCTCAACGCGCGGCGGAACAACGCTTACAAATTGTGGAAATTTACTTTAAACAAAATAGTCTGTTCGCGAAATCCAGAGAGCACTTCGTCCATTTACGGTCAACATAATCGGCCTAGTGAGCAAGCAATTCGTGTAGTTATGGTGCCGTTACGGTGAATGGCGAGCGCTATCGAGCCATGCTGACTGATTTTTTGTTTCCCAAAAATTAATCAGCTTAACATCCATGGCCAGAAATTTTTGGAAAAAGTATTGAAAAATTCGACTGATGTCTTTCTAGTTTTGAAATCTAAATTATAATGAATCCAGTGCAGACAGTCAAGCTATAGATTGAAGTTAGATGTTAAATTCGTTTACTTAAACAATGTACTAAAAATAATTGTTCATATGGTATAGCATTTTCCACGTCCGTTTAAATTGATTTAAACAAAACACAAACCCGTATTCGAGGACGTCAAGAGATACCCAATTTCCAAGTTTTTATGACATGTTTTCTAATTTTATGATAAAACCCAGAAGTATGTGTAAGAAAATATAATAAATACATATGTTCCTCTTCAAATCAAAATCAAATCTCAAACAACAGTTGTCATATCCAGTGTCATCATATTATTCTGATCCCCTATCGCATTTATATGTACATATACCCAAACCCAACCCTTCCATAATAGAGATTCCAAAATTAGAACCATCCACAAACAATATACGGAAATTGAAATGACACGGAATGGGCTTAAGCGGAATTGAAAATTCATCCCCCTCAAAGCCTAACCTAATCAACTGTGGACATGTGAGTTAGGAAGGGTACAAGGGTTTTGAATGTGGCAAATACTATTATCCTATCGAGCACCCAATTGTCCATCAAAAAACAACAAAAACCACAAAAAAGTAAAAAAAAAAAAGAAAGTTAAATAAAAAATATAAACCAAGAAAGTTTATCGACTCCACAAAATGCCCATACATTCTATGAAAAGCATGGAAAAGCACAAGGCTCAGCATTGTATGGTACGACGTGTATTAAAGAAGGACGAGGCCGACACACACAGATTAGGGTTACACACATTGAAGGGTGCGGTAGCGGTGGGGGAGATCCTCCCTGTTGTTTTTTTTTTTTTTATAGTTCATCCTACAATGGGCGACATTCTTCCTGTGGAGGAATATAGAAAACGAACACACAATTACATTAAGGACTCGATTGTGTGCTTGATATGAGCACGAGTGCGCGCCCTCTCATGTCAAACAAACAACCAACAAATGACTCTCACTGGAGATATGCGGAGGCATCTTTGGCTTCTAGCTATAGCTTCAGCTTCTGTGTCTTTTCGTTCTCGTTCTCGTTCTTCGTCCCATTCCCATTCCCACAATTCCATATCCAAGGTAATCCCGAATCTTTTCATTCACATTTCGTTATTTTTTTTTTTATATAATTGTGTACACGACGACGACGTTAGACTACGACGTTGTTGGAGAGTTCCTTCATATACATAGGTATATACTTTCCAGCATAGAATCCCTTTTGTTATCCTTTCTGTTGTCGTTCCTCTTGTAATGCGCAAAATAGTATCCTTTCGCAGCAAATAAAGGGGTAAGCCCTATAATCTCATGGTTGTTTATAAGTTCATAAAAGTCAACGAGAGAATGAACAGAACAGTGGCCCAATAGCTACTATACCACCATCACCCATCACCACCCATTCTCAATCTCAAGAGGTCGAGAGGAGTTCGGTTTATGGTTCGGCTAGGTTAGGGAGAATATTAACCCTCGAACTCGATTCAGCATTGGCAATACGTTTTCGCAAGAAAAAAGGATACAAAAACCGAATTTGTATCAAATCCAATTTCCCCACGATCAATGGTAATGTGTAATTGAAAACCCTTTGTGAATAGTACCCTTGGGTATCGGCTTCGGCTTTGGCTTTGGATTCGGCATCATCCTGTCGATACCTTCATTATTTTTTTTTTCTGTTTCCCATTCCCATACCCGCAAAGGTCGGCCCGCGACGAGTGACAGCTTCCAAAAGTTCTCATTCATGTTGTTTCAACAGTTTGGTCTAGGATTCGAAGGGCCCGGCCACACAGGCCGGGAGAAGGAAGAGTCCTCATTTATCCCTTTTTTGTTACTACTTACATCGGAACCCTCATCTGTTTTCAGGATATCGTTGCGTCTTTTTAGTTTTTTTTTTCTGCCACATTTTAATCCAACCAACCAACCCCAACCATATACACTCGCCTATTTTTTTGGCGAATCTATTATTATGGCTGTGTAGTAGTGTGCTTAACCCTATTTCCAAGGATTTAACATCGTCCTTTTTTGTACATTTTTTTTTTGATTTTTTTTTTCTTTTCGTGCTAGGTATCATCATCATTGACATCATCATTGTCGCCCTTCCACACCCACAAAATTTCGGCCTATTCTTCTTCTTGTTGTTTGTGCCTTCTTCCTTGGCCAAAAAAAAAAAATACGAAGGAACTTAGCGTTGGTTGCTGTCAAATGCCTGTCTCATTCTTATTTGAATAATATACGCAATTTATATTTGTAATCGCATTCACTTTGTATTGTGATTTTGGAGAGCTAGGCAAAGATAATGTGTCATGCGGAAGCAACAGTCGAGCGATTTGATTTGGGTCTCTTCTTCAAGAAAGATGGTTATTCTTTTTTTTTCTTTTTTGATATCCTTTTGCGTACCCTTTTAAGTTTTGACGCTTGTTGCGTTAAAAATTACATTTACATGCGATTGAAATTGGATCGGGTCAATTTGGCGCAAGTGGATTGGTGACATTTAAGAGATTTCACATCAATTTGATTGTCATGAATTGGAATTAGAAAGAGTTGCATAGTGTTAGGAGGGGTTGTGCGAAATATATCGTCTTATCGCGATGAAACAAATTATACTTGCATTCTTTCGGGGAGTGGCTCTGGGTTTCCTGCTCTTTTTGATGTTTTTGGCGCGTGTCTATAGTTTCTATTAAGACATGTCACCCTTTCATTTCTAAACAACCCCTTTTAATTTTACAAGTTAAGGTACCTAGATCTGTTTGAACCTCAAATATACCACAGCCCTTTGGTCGGGACAGACAGACGTTGTGATTATGATAGTAGGTCTGTTTGATGTTCCCTGCCCCAGTGCGCACTGGGAAATGTCAGTGCAATTCGTTCAACTGTCAAAAAACTGCATAGCTCCTCGTGTTTTGATTTCACATCGAATAGCCCAGTGCAACATAACCAATTTTCCCGCGAGCATTCTATTTCCACAACCTCCTCATTATCATCAGAAAGCGTATATTTTGGCATTTCGACTATAAATATTTTAATATAATTACAAAATAATTACAAATTATTTCTTCTCCGAAATTGAACTTCTGCCAACAGCTGATTTAAATTTTGACAGCTCTGATTTCTTACCCCAAGTAAAAACCTGGGGCGCGTGAGAGCGCATTCAGTGCGCGCCTCGTGTTCACATCAAACACAGTGCAAAAACACTGGGGTGAAAAAAGTTATCTGAAACTGAAACGCTTCAGTGCGTGTTGAGTGTGCACCAGCACCAGGGCTCCACAGTGTCGACATCAAACAGACCTAGTGACTCCGTGTGTGTTCTCTTTCGTTTCTTTGTTTGGTTTAAGTTTAAGACGGAACTATAATGAAAGACGGAGTTGAACGTTACTGAACGAATACCCGAAATTTTGCATCGTTTGCTTTTAATAGGCGTTATTCTTTTTTAGTTCACAGCAGAACCTGAGTTGTCAAAAAACAATAAGTGTTTCTTTTTTGCTTCAGAGTGCGTTCAGAGTGCGCTCTACGAGCTTCAAAAAAATAGATGGGACAGACTGAGCAAAAGCTGAACAAAAATATATACGTCAAAAGTAAGACGCTTCCAAACCATTTCAATTGATTAAAGGAACTCTTTAGCGGCGGCCGACTCTGTTCAGAGCTCGTTTCTGAATGAAAAAAGAAAAACGCCTAATAGAGGCTTATCTGGTTTTGCCAAGTTTTCAAAAAAAAGTTTGCTGCTAGCATAATTTTTCGGACAAAAATTTTGACAGCTGACTACAATCGCTCAAAAATTCTTCTTCCGTAAACTTATGTCCATTATTGATAGTGTGTTGTGTTGTTGAATATGAAAGTAATAGTAATATAAAACAATGCCATCTTGGAAGAACGAAGGGAAAATATGTGCAAAAACGTCAGGTGTACTTAAGGCAGTTAATTTCAACTACCTTCCTTTTTCAAAATTGCCATCTGATTGTTTAAAACAGGTAAATCAGCTGACGTAGAAATGGGACGGAATCATGATCAATAAATATCATTGAATTCAAATGTCTGCAAAGCATTCCACATTCGTGTCGTGCGGCTTAAGATGGAGTTTCTATACTAAACAATACGTTCGAAATTAGGCTCAAGAGTAAATTGATGGGCATTTTTAGTTGAGCTAGTATTACGGGGAAGTTGTTTCATGGGAGGAATGCATCTGTTCATTTTGCTTATTTTTATTTTTTATTTTTATTTCGAGACTAGAAACAGTACCACACTGTTCTAATGTAATAAATTTTTCGGTTAATGTTCTTTCACTTTTAAGGCTGTTTCCTGAATTCTGTCTAGGAACGCAAAAGTGATTAGTTTCCTCGATGCTGGTTACACTCGTGGATAGTGGCATTGGAGGAAGGTTGTCCCTTAGTGACAGAAGACCGCATAGAACTTTCGGGTAAAAATTCCACACAGTTAACAACTTTCCGTCGGACAATGTTGCCAAGATTGGAATTCGGGAATATAGGCTTATGAATCTGAGAACGAACATTTGAAGCTTTTGGGAACCCACTGTCGTCAGTATAACAATTCATTGTACTACAAATCCTAGGCACAAGATCTGTAATAAGGACGACGAAGATAGTATGAGGTAAAAAACAGCCTTGCGGCATACCAGCGCTTATTTTTTTTTAATATCGGATTAAAAAAACGTCCTAAAAATGCGGATGGAAATATTTTCCCAAACGAAATTTTAAGTCCGTGTCGAAGAAGGGGTTAGAGAGACTAGAGGGTTTGATTTCAAACTTTATCAAATTCTCTTGGAATACTTAGTGCAATGGACTTACTTTCTCCAAAACCATTTAAAGCTTGTTTTAACTAGTCGGTGGAACATATATGGACCTTTTTTTCACTTTCGCTATAAAAACCGTACTGGAAGTCATTTTGAGGTTTTCGCTTCTCAAGATGTTTTCTGATCTGATGGTTAAAACGAGTTTTCATGACCTTGAAAAGAAGGAACTTAAACGTATTTGGTGGACAAGGGGACTCCATTATTAGGTAAGGGCTAGCCAAATGCTGTTTCGCATCCAATAGGAATAGGACCTGTAGAATAGAATCGATGGAAAAGTTAACGGAGTGTCTTGACCAACGTGAAAGTACACCTTTTTGAAACTCCAGCAAATTTATGTATATCATGGTCTGTAAGTGCTCTTGCAGCTGTACGAGTGCAAACGGAGATTTGTCCCCCAAGCCCATTCACTGTCTCAAGTACATGAGTAGTCATACCACTTTGTGGAATCGTTGTGCTGTTGTGCTGCTTAAGTCAACTTTCGCTTAGGAGATGTCAACAAGAGTAATAGAGTGGACTGACAGACAAATTGGCGGATAAGGAGGTAGGTTCTTTGTTTTTAAAATTTGGAGTTAAGATCATAACTTAAATCAGCCAGGAGAATACCCACCGGGAATAACCGCATTTATCGTTTCGATAGCATCAAAGCTTAATCCAAATGTTTGGGAGGAGTGTGTATCAGGGTATAGATTGTAGCCAGACCTGTGTTTCATTGACTTCAAAAAGGATTTGATTAGCTTAAATGAATCTAATATTGTCAGTCCAGGCACGGCAGAAGTATTTCAGAACAAACCAAACCCCCTCAATCAATACAGATATAAAGTAGAAGAACAAAAGCATGTTAAAAAAAAATGTCAAAGCTAGCATACCAAAATCGAAAGCTAGCATACCACATACTCAAACATGTCTCCGAGAAATTGACATCCTTCGAAAAAATTTAATATACCTTATACAAGCTCTAAACAAGCTATTACTTGCTGAATTCGAAATATTGAAACTTATACAAGCTAAATTGTTAGTTGGGTGGGCAGGGCACCTTTAATGAAAAAATCCGCGGGTCCTCAATTCGACATTAGATACCTTGATATCGCCTTACACATCAAGTAGATAGTGGCAAAGGCAAAATGGCACAACTAAAATGAAAAGTAATCACGGTTTCTCAGTTTGGAGATGTCAAAAAACAAAATGTCCAAGAGAAGTGAAGTCTTCAGCAGTGTGTTTCAATCGAAGTGTCTTAGTTATAAGTACATTCCACTTCGGACACGCATTCGGACATCATCAACTTCGATCCAACCAACTTCAGTCAATCGCACTCAAGTCACAAGCACTCCAACCAAAACAGATTCCTAAAGATTACCTTCTAAGTAAGAACTTCTATAAATCTAAGCAAACAAACTTAAAGCTTCGGTTAATAAGTCTCCACATATTTGGAAACTTCAATTTAAAGCTCAAGTCATCTTCGTTCGACCTAAGGTTCGAGTGTGATGGTACTAATTACCAATCCGAATCATTGTTCCCCAAGACCCGTTTTGTTGTTTTAAAACTATTATGAATCATTTAAACCATTCCAATTGGACAGTCCACACCATCGTCTAAAACGTTTAAATAAATTTTGAATCGAAAAACATTTTCCTAACGTCATTTGAAGACCCACCAACATGGTCTCAAAATTTGTTCCCCATCATAGTCCGCATAAAAACAAGTCCAAGTCCAACTTTTTCTACAAATTGATTTATTTTGTTTAAATATTTTGCAAACAATAATAATTCGCCCGTAATAAGACACTTCACCAGCATAAAAGGGGACGGGGGACGGCAAAACTGACTGACAAAATGTGCAAGTTGGAATGAAAGCCTCTGTTAGTGCACGCAAAGTTTTTGCAGCATTTATTCAGTTTTGTTTCGTTTACCTCTGGCATCAGCGCGACACTTAGTCCTTGCTTGATGCTTGGTGTATGAAGATGTGAAGAGCATGAAGCCAAACTCGAAAAGGAGTTAAAAACATAACAACAACGAGATACAACAAACGAACGCACCAGAACGAAAAAGTTGGTCCTTCTTCGAGCGAGGAAATTGCAGGAGCAGAAGCTGAAGCAAGCAAGCCAAGTAAGTAAGCAAGCAGCTCACCTCGTTTATCCTTTACAACTTAATATTCATAAATTTAAATCGACCGTTGATGGCTTGTTGCCGGGTTGCGGGGTGCCCTCTGGGGCCATCCTGCCTGTAATCCTTTTTACTTAAATGTATTTTTGTAATGCGCTACCAGCAGTAAACTTGGTCCTCTGTCTTGTGTCATTCCAATCTATTCCCCGCCCCACCTTCGTATACTCGTATACCTTGCTAGCTACATTCGACATTACGTATCAATTGACTTTTTATGGACTATAAAATGTCCTTTTTCATTGAGAAGAAGTGTGCCAGTAATGAGGGGACCCAAAAAGGGTTTTTTCCTCATCTCTCACATCCTTTGCCATGTCGATGATACTTTTTAGTGGTTAACACACAAACAGACAAAGAAAATGGAGGAAAAAAAAACGAAATGTTCTTCGTCCTATTTTATGTCATTTTCATAGGTTTTCGCAGGCGAAAGGACACTTGTTTATGTATTTTTAATGATTTGAATTTCATTTTGCCTTTTCGTTTCGTGTTTTGAAAGGACAAGCAGAAGAATCACCATCAAAACCGACCACGACAAAGAACTCGCCAAATGATGTTCTGTTCAACGGATGTCGAATCATAGAGCATCCGTCGTTCGTCGTTTGTTGTCGTCCTGTAAATCCTCATCCTCATTCACATTCTCATCGTCCTGTGTGTTAATTTGTATTTGTGTTTTATGAGACTAGCTCATGAATCTATTGAAGGAACTCCCTACCGGGATAACTTAACACTGACTGAGTTCTGTGTAGGTATATAATATTGACCACAGGATTTAATCGAAAACATTACTCCAAAGGATTTTAATTTGTCCATCTCAATTAACATGTCTGCACGCCTTCGTCGTTACCGCTTCGTTCATGCTATTAGGGAAAGGGACTATGATGACGACGACGATGATGATGACGACCATTCTCAGTCAGCCGCTATAGCATCACCCGCCGGCCGCCAGAGGACTGTGTAAAATATCTATATATGCAGGCAAAAGTCACAAATGTAAATCAATATCCTGGAAGAAAAGGAATTCAAGGATGAATTCCAATTCCGAAAATTATCTGAGTAGATAATTGGTTAATGTGAGTTAATGGAATCGAATCGACAACGACAACGATATAACGGTATAAGGACGAAGAGAAGCTATATAGACTCGTATGATGGAATGGAGGAATAACTTTTGAGATTCCTGATTATTGGTCAATAAACGGAATTCACTTCATTTCGGGGGGTTCACTTACTTCCGCTTTATGAAGGTTAATTAACATTTAAGAGAGTAACGTTGAATGAATTTGCAGTTCAAGGCATGAAATCGAATTAGCCATGAATCTGGTTTGAAAATTAGCAGCTAGTTTACTTTGTGTGTTTTAATTTTGAACGATGGAAAACGTCATTATGTGGGATATTGTTAGATCATCAAGGATTAGGGTGAATTTGGAAAACGTGATAAAATGTATAATTTCTGCCTTTTTGATTTAAGATTTCCTCGAGGAAAAAGATAGCTAAAAAAAAGAACACAAGTCTCAAAAAAATCACCAAAAAGGATTCCGATATGAAACTGATGTTACACACCTGAGAGATAGTGATCTGCTGTAGTTGTTGTGACTGGTCTTGTGACAGACATTTTGTAATGAAGTTACACATTTTCTCCCTCCACCCCGATCGCCACGACGACTCCCTACGAATGGAGTCCCCATCACGTGACACAATGACCACCGCCGCCGATCGTCACGATGATTTCCTACAATAATCTATGGGTAAGGAGTCCCCAGCACGTGACGCAATACCCACCACTGCAGTCTACTGAGGCTTGAGGCATTTCCGAATATCCCTCCACCCCGCACAGCTGATTTGGACTGCCGACAACTTCCGAGTACCTTAACCAGAAGAGCAGTCAAATACATACATCATGCAAAGAGAATTACACATTCACAAGTATTTTTCACCTTTGATGTTATAATTCACATTTTCTTTTTACAGAAATATTCCATAAGTAGAAGTACAATTTGCATGGAAAATTAGACTTGACCTCCCTGCCATTGGAAGAAGATTCTATTTCAATTAGAGTACCTGGAAAAGAAATCTCAATCGAAGATACGCTCCGGGGAATACCAGCCTAAACGATTTGGATGTAAAGCCGATAGGCCAAGGCCAACCGTTTAATTTCGTGGGGTTGTTGCATTTGTAAGCTTCCACTAAATACCTCATTATTAGGGACCGTTTATAGTCGTGGGGCGCTTGCTTTTTGGAATCTATATCGACCACCGTTTATTGTCGTGGGATTGCTGCATCTATAAGTTTTACCACAGACCACCTATTATTGTCGTGGAGGAAACTCTTCAGACCAAATTGTTTAGATATTGTATATGTCACGGTCAAAGCCCGATCTCTAGTCAAACCTAGGATCGACTAGTCAATGCTCAACATTGACAAGCAGCGTTGGTCATTTTTGTTGTTGTTGTTGTAATATTACGGTTGATTTGATTGTTATCTCAATTGAGAAAATTCCCTCTCTCACACCATACAAACAATATTTTCCCTCTAACTTTGACCAGTGTATTGGTCAAAGTCCGAACCTCATAATTTCGTTTCGGACTTTGAATGACCAGTTTAGTCAAACCTAGCTTTGACTAAAAACTCATCGGTCAAAGCCCGAAACTAAAGTATCCATCGGGCTTTGACCAACGCTGCTTGTCAATGTTGAGCATTGACTAGTCAATCCTAGGTTTGACTAGAGATCGGGCTTTGACCGTGACATATACATTGAATTGTTATCTTGAGTGTATTGTTAAGTATATGAAATAAAAATTCCGATCGATAAAAATATTGGTGTTTCGGAGTTCGACACTTTTCCACCCTGAGTTACCACTTTCTTTTGCAAACCATCCTGGACATCCATGAGCTAATTTCAGCCTAAGTATAAAAAAGCTTCACAATTTTAAGCTGGTGTCAGAGTTGTATTAAGGAAATTGGATGGTTTTGAAGTATGACGCTATTGAAAGTAAGTATTTTTAGCGCTCGAGTCTTACCAAAGAGGTCTTTAACAACTTAAGAGCAACTAAAATATTATGGCCAACACAGATATCATCAAACCTTGGCAACTGGAAATTTAGAACCATGAACTCCTTAAAATCGTTGTGGTCTCTAGCTTAAGTTTGCCATTTTGTTTTGTATGTTTCAAATTTAAATCTTAGCAACTAAATATGGGATGTCTAGTTAATACACATAGTGGATCAAGTCGTGGCTGTTGATCCGAAAAATTGGTGGCCATGTATACATACCTTGCTAAATGTAGACTCTCGTCAAGATATTCTTCACACATATTATAGACAAGCGTTTGGCAACAGACTACGTAAATGTGTAGTGTTGGGTTGTAAGAACCAAAATTTATCCAGCCTTAAGTTTTGATAGCTTAATAGTCAACTACTAGCCTACGTTTGGCGCCATTTAATCAATTATTTCATAAAATAAGCAAAGAAAGTATTTTTTAGAGCTAGTTTTGGTGAACTCTTAAATTACAGTGCGATATTCACAAAACAAAACAATGGTGTGGCCCAAGGCTCCGATCTTTTAACAAATTCCTTCCTACTCTCTTTCAACGACCTCTTGTCATATCCACTGATTTGCTTTGGTGCCAATGATAAATTCATTTAATTAAGATCTTATTGTCTTGAGGCATTATCAAGGGTGTGGCATCTAATGATTTTGCTAAGAATGCACATATGCTTACTCTTGAGACTAACCTCCGATGCACTGTTGAGTATAGAGACTCCTTCCTCACCCCCACGAAAAGAATGTGTTAATGCTGTGACTTACACCGGTCGCAGTTACGACTACAACTTACTTAACCTAGATGTGCAAAATCCTTAACCATGTATTTTGATTTTTGTGGTTGTTAACACATAAGATAACTGGCTTCATCCAGCCATTGACTCGATCATTTAATATACAAACCATATGATGCCTCACGTTGGGCGCCAGTTTATCAATTATCTTATTAATATGAGAAAACAAAAATAAAATAGTGAGAATATTGCTATGACCTCTATTGGTTCGAATGTAAACTAGAACTATCTTTACCATATTCAAAACTAATCAAATAATGCCATACCCTATAGTCTTTCTGACTAAATCGCTGACGCTACATTTTGCTTTTTAATAGTTTTTTTTTATCTTTAAAAAATATTTAATAATTTCTTACAGAGCTAGATTATATAAAATTATAGTTTGCCCATTTTATGACATATTACTTAGTTCCAAGTACCATATTCGAATATGATATTCAATAATTTGTGTTCTAGTCTTAAAGTTATGACCTACATTTTGTAAAATGGCTTTTTAATTAATCCTTTGAATTTATACATTTTAATGTATAACAGCAGAATTAATGTAATAACAACATTATTCTATTTTCTTACGAATAAAAACATTATTTTCAATTGATATTAAATACAGCTCAGTAGGAATTCTCAAGATAACCATAAGCATCCTTTTAGGATAAGAAATGTTCATAGTCCAAAAATTTCAAAAATAATTCATATCCAAACATCGTCCTTTGGCATGCCCATGCCCAATGTGTCCATAGAACCATATAATATCCCTTTAACAATAATTTTCCCACATTGTGATGATGGTACTCCTACAAGCAGGATATCGATATTGCCAAAGGATACTTTCTTATTTAGGAAGAAAACCCCTTAAGAGTGTTTGTTCTGTCGTGTTTAGTGTATATCCTTTTCATTCTCTAGTACGGTATACATAGCGATACCAGAATCAATAAGGATATCACAACACAACAACATCAAGCCCAAGCCAAGCAAACACCAAACACCAAACATTAACAGTGTGAAGGATCCATTCATCCAAGAGTGATGATTAGTTTGTTCTCTCATCGTTATAAGTGAAAATCAAATTTATTTTATGTCCAACTTCTTATGAAATGATTGGCACCCTTCGCCACTTAGAGGTTTGCCCAAAAGGCATTAAAGGATATGTTCACTTTATATGTACCTAAATACAAGATGACATGTGTGTGTGTGTTTGTGTTGTGTAATGTGTATACGACGACGACGACGTAGCACCGAATTAACTTAACTCTTTTGTAATGGGTTGAGTGAGAGTGATATATTTTTGTACGGGAATGATAGTTGCACAAGAAAAACAAAACCAACTTTTTGGAGATAAAGTTTGCTAGCACCAGGACACAAGAAAGGAAGATACGACAGTTAAATGGAGTATCTCTTGCAGGGTGCAGTTTTTTTTTTAATTAGGTGGCGTTTTGTGGTGTGCCTTAATGGTATGACCCCAGGAGACTAATGAGAACAACAGCAACAGCAGCAGCAGCATCAAGAATCTCCTTCTTGCCAAAGGATGTTCTTTTCAAATGAGAACTCTCAAGATTGCGCGTTGATTCAAACTTGCAACTGGGAAATGAAAATGAATCCACCTCTGCTTTCAATTAAACATGAGATCTAAACAAATTAAATGTTCCAAAAGAAAAACGACAACGACAACTGTGATGCTGAAGCACGCAGGATGACTACTACGACGACATTCTTGAGTTCTGGCTTTTGGAGCACGATGATAAAAAGATAAAAAGTGAAACATTAAAAAAAAAAAAACACGGAACAACTGAGTGTATATAAATGTATATATCTGAAGAGGTCCCGTAATTAGGGATTTTGTGTGCAGAATTAGGGTGCACTCAGAGATGAATGGAATATAGGTCAGACCACTTATGACGTTTTAATTAAGTGTTCAGTTTTTTTGTGCTTAAAATGGAAACTAACTCGGCTTTGGAGTTTTAGAGCAAACGACGTTTGGTCTAGATGATTATGTGAGGAGATATTATTTGTGGATGACATGCGATATGACAAAACCACACGGTTTTAAAATTAAATAGAAATTAGAATTTTTTTGCTCTTTCGCCTAACAAAGATGCTTAGTAATCTCGTTTATAAGAGCTCTATAGCTTTGTTCTTACCTTAAAGTTAGCGTATTCTGAGAAAACAAAGTGGCATCCCTGGAAAAAAGTTGAGCTCGCAAATCAATTAACCGTGACAATAGGTTTGATTATTTGGTTAAAATATGGTTCAACTGTCTACTTTTTCCAACAAATGAACAAGTTTTTTTTTTTGTCAAGGGAAAATCTTAGATTGGCTCTCAGAAATACATCATTCAGAACTAAGAAGATCAATATAAATTCATTTTAACCTAAGATATGGCCATCAAACCTGACGCACCCCGCTACCAGCACCAGGGTTAGCATCAGATGAAATCGCTAATTCAACCTGAAAGTTTATTAACTGGCGGGGATCCGGTCAAAATTCTGTTTCTAAAATTCTGTTTCTTATAATTCTTGGGTTTTTTTTGTGTTGTTTGTTTTAATCTGTTTTTCAAAATTCTGTTTTTTTTTTAATTCTGGAAAACAAAACTCTGCTTTTCAAAATTCTGTTTTTCAAAAATTCTGTTAATGTATACTAAGAAACAAAAACTTCAAATAATTTTTTATAATTTATTAAAAAAAGATAGAGATCTATATTACAAATTATCTCATTAATTCCCGTTTGTAACCATATTACTTAAATAAACGTATACTCATGTATTGTATCTATGTCCAAAGACTGTCGGTGTGAGGTGTCTGCTTTTATGTCTAAGTATTAGTATTTGACGAAACTATTCCATTATGTATTTTATGTATTAAGAGAAAGCCAACGACTGAACCAAAGCGAGTTCAGTTGTAAGAGAACGGTCGAGGCGAAAGGTTCATTGTGATTTAATAATAAAGAAGAATTTTTATAACGATAACTAAATCTATTTGTTTTTATTTCAAAGTGATCTAGAAGACCCTTACACATTGCATGTTCAAGAAGATGTTGCCAACAAGAAGTTTTGAAAAATACTTTCGCAGTTAAATTCCGCAAATAATCAAATAATCGTTTGGAAAATGTTAAAAAGCACGCGCGCGCTTAAACAGAATTATGAAAAACAGAATTTTGAAAAGCAGAATTTTTTAAACCAGAATTATGAAAATCAGAAGCAGAATTTTGAAAGCAGTATTTTGAAAACAGAATTTGTATGCACCCAGAATTTCGACCCCAACCCTAAATGGCGCCCAACGTGGAGCTGCATTAGCATTCAATTTATTGGTCGATTTTCAGATTTGATTGATTCGAACTTTCATTAACTTAGGCAAAGTGATAGTTATAGCTTATTTTCTTTGTAAGGCTTTCATCTACAAATAGAGTGTGCCTTTTTAGTGCTAGGTGCTTTATTTTTTGTAGCACATGGAATTTAAAAAAAAATCTTTTTGGTTTCAACCGTACCCATCCCAGGGGTGGGTTGAAACAGCAATTGGGGTCAGTTGAAACAAATGGAAATAATTAAAATATACTATAGTGTTAAACATTAAATGCATTCGGTTTTTATTTTTAAGTATTAATATGACACTGTTTGACAATGCTTATCACATATTGCAGTATTTGAAGTTGTATTATTTAATTTGTATTATAATTCATGTGTTCAATAATCCACATCTTTACCAAACAAAACAAACAGAACGAAAATACTTTTAAAATAACCCGAAAGAAAACATATTTTTTTTCCAAAAAATAATAAATTAATCGGAATATTCCAAGTAGCAATTGTGTTTCAACCGTACCCAGAAAAAATGTTTCAACCGTCCCCATCCCCAACCCCGCTGTAGTTACAAAAATGTATACAATTATGGTCACATTAACATCACTTTGAAACGAGTTACTGCGATGCGATCTACACTCTTCATTTCAAACACAAACTCAATACTCTAACATGAATAGAAACACAGTTGTAGTGCAAAAAAATCGCACAAAAATACTTACTTTTGGTTATCGATATACAAAAAGTGCTATTTTAAACATCTGTCATGTGCCACGTGCTAAGCAAGGCTGACGATTGTTCGAACATGTTTTCGCTTTGTGTACCTACGGGAAACATTCGCGTACTGTTCCTGGAATATTTGCGTTGTTTCAAACGTCCTTTGTTTCAACTGTACCCAGCCTACCCTATATTATACCTAGCATCACCCACACACCTCTTATATTTGCTTACTCGGATATTCGGCAATAGAGTATTAGGCTTGGATTTCGTTTTTATTAATCGACGAACAGGAACAAGAGTTGGATTTCATGTTCATAAAACATGGAAGTTCAGTTCTTTCAATCGAAGGTGATGGCATGATAATGGAGCGGGCAGTACAGAGAACTTTTGCTGACACCGGCAATTACAGTTACGCAGTAGATAACAGTAAAAAATCATTTAGTATGATTTCGTTCCCAGTTTCTTCCGGAGACTGGTAAAGGACTTTTAAAAAATCATAAAAGAATCGATCGTCCATGGACCCATTTTTCTATTAACGGACGAGGGCGTCCAAGGAAAACACTGAGGAACACTTTCAGAATAATAGCCCAGTCAAATTAGGGTTTCACTTCGAAATGAGCGATAATAAGCTGAACATTGGTAAGTACACACCTTCGTTTTGGTATTCGAAAAGTTGTCTCAAATGTCAAAGGTCACGAAAATCAATTTTTTTTAATTTACTCAAAAACGGTTTGTTTTAGGAAACAAATTTTTTTCACAAACATGTATCTAACTGAGGAAATTTTCGGCATAAATGGTTAAAAGAGTTTTGTCCGTAACATTTACCGTTAAAAAGTTACTGCAGTTCATCGAAAGAGAGTTCGACAAGATGGACATGATTTTGTTTAGCTCTAAACTATTCCCTCTGTCAAAATCCACTTAAAAATCGATGTGAAAAAATGGTGCGTATCGATAAAGATCAGCTGAAGAGTGAACGTAATGGTCCAAGGTTAACGAACCTGGCTCAGAAGTACACACAGAAAAGTTGAACAGATTTGATAAGAGCATGAACTTCTACCAGCGACATAAAAACACTGATCTGTAAGTATATCCAGTCTCATCGCAAATATTTGGTCCTTCGAGCCGGATTCATCATATAAAACTTCAAGATGGAACATTTAGGTCGGTTTCATAGCGTTTGGGAAATGACACGGATTCACAATAAAACATATTTGAGCTGCCGTAAGTCTTGAAATATTCAGCAAACATCGAGAGCTCAACTTTATCCAACTGCTGATGAAACAATCACAAAAAAGGAGGCATACACCAGCATTTTTTTTGCTGTGAATTGCGTGAAACCGTCCAAGACGCCGGGACGATTTATAAGATAGAAGTGGAAAGAATTATGACTCTATCTGCAATAATAGAAAAAAGGAATAAAAATGGATAAAAACGAAGTACATACATATATTGAACTAATTTTTGCAATTTCAATTTTTCCTATTAAAAAAAAACACACTGCAGTAGAATAAGTATATTTTACTCGCTTTTTATTATCTGGATTCCCTTTATTTATTCCCCAAAAACATTCAAAGGATTGTCATCTTTCCTTGTTAGATAATGGTCCCATGTTCCTTGTTGTTTCCATTTTTCCTCCTTCAATTAAACTATTTACGACCCACATAATATTTGCCACAAAGCCACAACCAACCGACCGACATCGACAGTAACCCCCATATGTGTGCGAATTTGTAAATATTATAGAGAAAATATCTCACATCCAAAGGAACCCAAAAGGGTTTAAGCGGAACTTAAAATTCTCATATCCCTTACATCTTCGAAGAAAAAAAAAAAAAAATACTATGAAAATAAAAACGAATCTTAAAAGGACACACATAAAAAACGTAAAATCCTTCGATTTTGGCAAAATGGAGTGTATTTTGCAACACTCATAAAACTGATCCAGTCTAATGAAATTCAAAATCCCTGTCATGACAGCAGAGCGAATAGTCTTAACCCGTATTTATACGAGTAAATCTACTGTTATGGATCGCCTGGTCCTGGTCCTGGAACCAACATGTTGCTAACAAAGCTACCACAAATATCTGGATTTTTATAGCAAACACCTCTGCCGCCATCTCCTTGGCTTTATGTGTCTCATAAGAAGCCTCAAGTCGAAGGAAATCAATAGTTTCATCCTTTGAAAATGGGGTTTCTCTACGTTTATTTGCTTTCACCTTCACAGCCACCAAGTACGAGTACAACAGTGATAGTAGGCAGGAAGGTATAGGCAGGCATATCAACAGCAGGTGACGCACCGATGTACGTGTGTGTGTTTGTTTGTTTGTTTGTATACAGGTTGCTTCTTGGTACAGTAAAGTAAAGTAAAGTAAAAGGGCTATAAAACAGCAGATAGTGTCCTTACAGCAAGGATTTTCTTCAGTTCTGACGCTGGCGTTGTTGGCTGGCTGCTTGGTGTAGAAATTTATATGCAGTTCTCCTTTCATATTGAATCAATGTGAATGCAGTAGTTTTGTCTCCAGAAGTTCTTCGAGACGAGATTGCAGGAAGCAGGAGTACGAATACCTTAACTATGCATATAGACTTCTGAGGGTGAATTACTACATTCGAAACGGTGTCACTGCCCGGATAAGGTGATTTTACTCCTTTGTGTGCGGTGTAAGACTGCAAATCCGCAATCAGACGTTATACCGTTATACAAGTTCCTATACTGCACAAATTCATTGAAAATTTTAAAAATGAAAATCGGAACGAAGGACGAAAAAAAAAAAAACAACTGTAGGCAAACATCAAATAAAGCTATTACTGGGATTATTTGTGGCGCTGCTGTTGACGGGTTCTCCTCAAATGCATTCCAGAAATTCTTCATTTTCAATATTTTTGATGAAATTTTTGAAAAGTGAAATAATTGGTGTCATATGACATGGATTTTATACGAACTAAAGAGATTGCAAGGAACACCTGATCCTGGTTAGAAATAAATACAAAACAGCATTTGGTAGGTTTGGTTTGGAGACAGCCCAAGAACAGGGAAGGTGGATCACAACGGATCAGAACATAATTAAGGCAGTCGGGTAGCATGCATGTGTCAAAACTCTCCAACAGGTGTGTCCAAAGCAAAGTAGATTTCCGATATGTCTTTTGCGGAGTTGATGGCCTATGAAAGTGCCCTTTTTTTGAACGTTTATATTAAGATGGTCAAGTTATAATTAGACCGTCATCAGGAACTTACTTTCTTATGATGGCTCCACTAAAGTGTTGTTCTTCTAGGCCTTGCTTAGTTTGTCCCTCCAGCCGGCTCGATCTCTAGCCTGCCGTTTCCAATTTTGCACTCCAAGCTGTTGGAGGTCTCCTTCTACCTAGTCGCTCCTTTGGAGATGAGCTCAATCTTGGCTTCTAAGTCGTTGAATTCGAATTTTTCTGGCTAGGCTTATATGTCGCTGTACAGCACGTATACATAGTTCGTCGTTGTATCTTCTTCGCCAAATGTTGTCTTCTCGGTTTACGCAGACAGGACCATAAATCCTACGCAGAACTTTTCTCGCGAAGACTCCAAGTGGGAGAGAGTCCATGCTTCTGCACCATATAGCAGAACCGGGATGATGAGTGTTCTGTAGTGTGTAGTGTCTCCTTGGTTATTCTCGATAGTACTTTATCCCTCAATTGCTTATCCAGCTAAAAGAAACAGCGATTAGCAAGAGTTATTCTGCGTTGGATTTCAGCGCTTATGTTGTTACTTGTGCTTACAGCAGTACCCAGGTAGTCAAGTTCGGTCGGTCGTAGATTTTCCAGGTCTGAAGGCGCATTGGTAAGGACCTATTAGATCATCAGCAAACGGCTTGAGACGTTCCATCAACAGGAACACCTATTTCTAAAAAAAAGTTTCGGAAATAAAATTTTTAATTACTTTGTGCCCTGTGCATTTCCTTCCTAAATTCTGATATAAAATGGCCTTCCCTTACATCCAGATTAAGCCTCTTCAATGAAGACACCCTCTGTAAGACGCCCCTGTTTCTCTGTGTTCATACGCGGTCTTGCTTAATTATTCCTTTAAGTTCCCTAAGTAAACAGCAACCCGGATCAGTAATAAGAAAATCGCAGTAGATGCACAAAAATTTAGATATTCACATTTCTTCGGAGGGTGAGTCCACCCATGTTCATTTCCTGCCAATTGAATATTAAACAGTTGTCAAAAAAGTGGTTTTATAAATCAATTGGGACTTCCGAACTTTGACAGTTGATAGCGGCCATATTGTTGAAGGTGCATCTGTCAAATTGGCTGTCATTTATTACTTTAAAAAATCGACATGGACCGATAAACAGCGTTCAACCATACGGGGAAATGTTATAACTGTGTAATCATAATAGGCTTTCTGTTCGTGTAACGTTCCGGGCGCTTCCTCCATTTTATGGTCGTCATAATCGTCGTCCTACTGAGAAAACTATTCGCAGTGTGTCAGCTGTCTGTGAGAGTATGCAGGAGAATCCGGGGCACTCGATTTCCCGTCGCTCACAAGAACAAGAAGAATTTCGCAGACCACAACTTTGAAAATTTACTTGAGCGAGCACCCAAACGAAATTCATCTGACCCAGGAGCTGAGGTTAAACGACCAAAGACCACGACGTGTGTTCACTTGATGGTTCTAGAGCAGTTGGAAACTGTCCCATGTTTTCACCGAAAATTCAATTCATTCATCCGTTTCTGGTTGAATGGATAGATCAACAAACAAAATTTTCAAATTTGGACGGTACCAATCAAGATGAGATCCAAGAGCGTGAAATGCATCCCAAAAAAGGTACTGTTTGGTGTGGATTTTGGATTTGCCGAGTCATCGGTCAATATTTCCTTGAAAACGACTTTGGCCAGGGCATCTCCGTCAATCGGGAGCGCTTAAGGTCCATGATAACCAACTCCTTTAGGCCTAAATTGAATATTATAAACATCAAAAGAACGAGCAGACTAGGTGTCACTCATTTTATGCCAAATTGGATATTCTGGAAGAACGATTTGAGGACATGGTCATCTCACAATGAGGTGATATGGGAACTGGCCAACGATTAGGACGTATGATTTGACAATGTTAGACTTTTTCTTGTCTGTTTCTATGAAGTCGCAAGTCTTTACGAATAAGCCAAAAGCCACATAATCTATACCATCGATCAAATTCAACTTGATTTGCAGGCGAGAGTCATGGAAAATTGGACATTTGAACGATGTTATATTCCACACATCATGACATTGATCAGCCTTTCCATTGATGAAATATCTATGTGATACCGGCAGAGTACAGATTGCCAAAACTGTAACGAAAGGTTTGTTTTTAGCTGATGGTATGGTATTACTCTCCGTCAACTCTTCCCTTGACATCTACAAAAACAAGCTACAACCTTTTTGCGAAACTTGGGTGCTTCAACAATCAACAAACCGACAAATATGGAACAGGCATTTGAGAAATGGGTGTTCGGATTTGTAGCCTTATCTCAGTAGTCAATACTTTATTACGAAAACGATTTGAATCGACTTCTCCCAGCAAAAAAAAAAAACTGACTGGGTTTTATCATTGGACACAGCTAACTTAAATTATTGAGGAGCTTTCTGGGTTGAAATTTTCCAACAACGACTGGTTTAACTATAATTTATTTTCTATTTTTACCGATTTTTGTGGTAAATTATGACGAGACTTCTTGTTTTCCTTTAATATCCTAAAATTCTACTCGCTGTCTGTTCTCACTCACACACTAACACATCCTACATCAATGTTCCTTGTTTGGCTTGTGGCATTTTCAAAATCCTCGAACAAAACTTTTGGCCATCACGTCAGCCTTTGTTCCGCTTATTTTCGTTTGCCTTTTCCCGTCATCATCACCCACAGGCCAGCCACCACCAAAAGCAGCATTTTTACATATATTTTTTTGTGTGTCTCCACTCGAACCAGTCGTCACAAAGTCCTTCTGCCTGTCTATTATACAAATGAAATTGGCATGATATCGGCTCGTTGTCGGCTTGATGGCAGCTGGCATTAAAAAAAAAAGACAACAACGAGGAAGCAAATCCAGCCATTTATACCGAATCCATCCCTCCCATCATCATGCTTCCAGTGGCCTGATCCTGAGACACAACTCTCATCCAATTCACTTTTGCGATGAACAGGAATTCTATTCATCTTGCCTCTAGATGAAGAGGATGAGCTCTGTTCAAGTGCGCCTTCATCTAACAAACCAAAACCTAAACCAACCCTCAAGCATGAGCGCGAACTCCCCCATTGCGCGGTAAAGCAACGAACGCGGTAGATGTAGAGAGGTAGAGGTAGTGAAAGAGGTAGCAGCAGCAGCGGTAGGGGTAGCGGGGGGAATCATTGTCGTCGACTTGATGTCACTGCTACGTCAGCGGGAAAAAATGCGCTGCGGCACTTCTCCGCATTTGGAGTTTATTAATTTGTGCATAATGCTGAGCAGATTTGATATTATAATATGCAAGAGTCCCCTCCAAAGGACGAAGAAAAGGGGATACGGCAGGGTTTTTATCTTTCATTCTGTTTAATAATATGTGGATTTGTGGAATCCCGGGGTTTGGTTTGGTTGGTTGGGTATTGTTTGGCCTCGCTCGCACGGGCCCACCACAATGCAATGTTTTCTAAGTCACAACATTGGGATGATTCAAAATCAGGGAGGGGGTGGTAAGGACGTACAGAGGGAGGAGGTGTTCTTTGTTAAATCAGGCGCAGAAGTTTCACTTCTTGTTTGACATTAAATATGCAGATTTTATTTTTTAGGCTCACAGATGCAGCGTGTTTTGCGCTAGGAGGCAATAAGAATTGCGCGATGGTGGTGTCTCAGAGGAAGACAGAGATAGAGGGGATAGACTGTCTAATTAGGGCTTAGATGGTGAAATATAAAAGTGACTTTTAATAAAACTTTTCAAATTCATAAACGAACCAGAGGCTAGAGGGCAGTGGAATATTAGAACAAAATCCAGAGATCATTTAGGCCAAAACAAAAGAAGATTTCACAGATATTTTTCTCCCGTATCAAACCTAAATTCGTTATTATGGTTGTGGTGGTGGAGGTTGTGGTTTTAAAGATTGTTCCCTTATGGAACTAAACACAATTAATTTCAAATAATTTTGGTCAGAGAACTTCATTTAAGTTGATTTAATATCGGGGAATTTAATGTAACCACCAGACAATTTTTTTTTAAAGTGGCGCCCAACGTGAAATTGTTTTTAATTTAGTTAATTGTTTTAAAAGTTCAAACGCTTAATATTTTTGAATGATGATTGAATCCAACTGAGAGACCAAACACATTTATTGAGCTTCGTATGTATTTAATGTATAAAAGAAGAGTAAAATTTTAGTTCCAATTTGAAGTTTTCGTTCGCCTTATTTTCCTCAATTTTTCGTCAATCGAAAGCGTGACATTATTGACAGGAGATTGTTAACATTCTTCTCTTACTCACATTTTTCTGTATAGGAAATATATGAGGAATTGTCAATCATTAAGTGGCGCCCAATGTGAGTCTTTGTGTTTATTTTCAATTTTATTTTTTAAATTTCAGGCTGATATCACTAAACTTGTAAAAGAATATTAAGTGGCAATGGTAGAGTGGATGCTGTGCTTGGTTACTAACCTATAGTTGTGGGTTCGAACCCCAGCGTGGGCAACAATTTTTCAAAAGTCACACTAGCATTGATAAGATTCAAGACCCATGTCACAGGAGATCGTGAGTATATTTCATTTTATTTCATGTTATTTGAGTAGTTGAAATACTAGTTAAAAACAAGAGGAAATTATTTTTTAAGTGGCGCCCAACGTGAGCTCTTGTTAATTTTGGAAATGTTTGTTTCGAATTTGAATGGTTGATAAAATAAACTCTCTAACCAAAGTTATCTTTAAGACTGTAAGGTTTCTCATTCAATATCTTGGTTGCAGAATATTAATGCTACGCACTTACCATGGTTCTACCATGAAACTATATCACTAAAAAAATATATTTCTCCTGCAAATTCTAACCAGCCACATTGATATTGTTAACATCTCATAAAAAGCAAAGTTCAACCGTTAAAGTAATGCTTTCAGTTTCAAATCCAATCTCTCTCTCCAACGGAAGTAGGCAAAATCTTATAGCTCTATCCAAAATGAACCCAAGTCAGCGGCAAATTTACGTCAAATATATAGAAAAACCACACTCGAAATATCAAAATACCTTCATAGCCTTCCTTCACTCTACTGAAAGGTATCTTATTTTTCAAACTCTCTTTCCACTTTGTCATCTGTACCAACACAGATATTATTCAACATCAAGAGCACACAAAAAAATAACCACAAAAGCGCAAGATGTTGAAAAATCACCAAGGACCATGGATAACAATGCAAAAAAAAAACACACATAACACAAGAACTACTGACAACAAAAGTTAAAAAAAAAAAAAATCTACCTCTACGCCTATGCTGGAAGCCTCATCTCCATTCCACTGCAAGACAATGCAAAGTTTGGATTTCGGATTTTTTTTGTTTGAATCCTGCCTCCAAAAGCAAAGCAAAAAAAATATCCACTCCAGAGATTAGCTACGGAAGCTAAATAAAATGCAAATGGAAATGAAATAATAAATTCCCTGCTATTGTGTGCGACAATGTACGACATTGTATGATGTATTAAAATATTAATGTTTGTAAAAAAAAAAATGATAATAATAAGACTGACTGAGGAAGGACTATGATATAGGGCGGTGTTCATAGCTTGCATGCATATTAGTGCATCGGAGCATTAGGGCCTGTTTTTTTTTTGTTCCTTCCATTCAAGTGCATGATTTTAGTTTCCAGACTGGATCACGCTTTTAAAACATTTTTTGTTGGCTTCCTTTACAAAACACGACGCTGATTACGAAATTAAAATATTTTATTTTGGCAAACGTATACCATGAAATCAAACATTTTACTTTCCGTAACATATTTATTTGGGGACCAAATGAAACAGCTCTCAAATACTCTGTGGGTTCTCTCAAGGGTTCTGGGCTTAAATCATGTAATTTTTCCCCACCCTAGTGTAGTGTTAGAGTATTCATATTCGTATTGGGGTCTTATCATAAAGTGGCGCCCAACGTGAGTTTTATTTAATTTTTAATTTTTCTGTGTTTTTCTTCTTAGTTTAATACACTCATCTCCTAAAAACGATTGATAAAAACCATTATGCTCAAGAAAAACACAAGATATACAGACAGGCAGAACTGACTAGAAAAGAAACATGTGTCAACAGTACGCGGTTGGTGTGTCGTACGTTCCCCATCCAACCAATGTTTTATGTTGCGTTCCGGAATAAGAAACAAAATCAGATGTTTCATACGTCTTATTTCTTTACTCTAGTGTCTACCACAGCACGGATCAATCACCTGCATACTGTTAGTATTTACCAGTCTATTCTATCTGCAATACTAAACTGCGAGTATTTTAAAACAAAAGTAATTTATAAAGTGGCGCCCAACGTGAGTTTTTTTTTTATATTTTGGCAGTTAAAAGGTTTTTGATTTTCTGTAATTGATAAATAAAGTGATGCTTCAAGAAAAGTCCAGACGCATAATTTTATCGAGTTTTCATCTTTGGTTCTGAATTAGAGTGTAAATTCAAAAGATAGATACAAAATGATATGATTTATTGGATGTGTTTTCCTACTTTAGTGTTACTCGGAATCACTGCCAAATTGATTTTGGAGATTGTAAGTATTTGCCAGTCTGTGCTTTGTTATTATAGTAAACATCAAGAAATCATTTATTAAGTGGCGCCCACCGTGAGCTTTTTTGTATTTCTGAAATTTCGAAATGTTAAACACTTTTTATTGTTTTGAAAATAAAAAAATTCTAAATCTTATCAAGTTTTCGTCTCTTTTTGGTGTGAATGTGAATTTTGGACACACGAACAAATTCATGTGCTGTTTAGGCTGTATTTTTTCACTTTAATAAAACGAGCCGTAAGCAAGTTCAGAGGAGATCGTGAATATATTTCAGTCTACCGTGTGTTGTTTTAGCATTCAAAAACATTAGGAAATAACGTGTTAAGTGGCGCCCGACGTGAGGATTTTATATTTATGAAGTTGACCACAGCGGAATGAAAACTTAAGAGATTCACGTTTTCAGTGACATGAACCAATGTCCCCTGACTTGATGTTAAAAGTGAAGCCTATCATGATTAATTAGGATGAGTAATAAGGGAGACTGCATCTCGAGAGGTATAGTTACAAAAACCCTCCAAGAGTTAACTATTTCACAAGAAAAGGCGTATCTATGCATAATAATCAAATTTTGACAGTAAATTGAATATCCCTTCAATTTCCTTCGCACCTAAATTGCAAATTTGTCTCAAGTTGTTGTGTGAGAATAATTTTTTTTTTTTGATCAAATTTAGTTGGCAATGTATGCCCTTATGTTGTGTCTTCCACCAAAAACCAAATCATTCGAACTATGTATTCTAAAAAAAAAAAAAAAATCTCAGAGCTTTCGCAATCGTATATCAATAACCCCGCCCATATTGTTGTCAAATTTAATAACATAATTTTCCAATCGACTGCATTGCCAATTTCATAGTTCATTCTTGTTGCCCTTGAAGCATACAGGACGACAACAAAGCCGGTCGACCTACCGACGACCGTTTGTGACAAGTCACAAAATGAATACAATATCTTGATCTACACAATCGACGATTGTCCCGGTCCATATAATCGATCTTCTTTTAGCCAAAGGTTTGCCGATGACATATCAAAAAATTGGAATCACATGCACAATTGCAAAAGTTATCCGTTATTGGCTGGTATACCTACCTAATATTCGTCCTGAAGAATCCAAATCATATTCACCACCATCTCCACTCTGATGAATATAATACACAAACGATGACCATCATCGCAGGACCACCAAACGAGCTGAAAATCCTTCCCAAGGAAGTGACAATCAGCACCAAGTATACCGCAAAGCAAATCAATAAAATTCCCATTCATCATCGTTAGCATCCATTAAAACCTTTTTGTAGTAATTTTCATTTCGATTTATCGAGTACAATCCTTCCCCATCGATGGTTAATCGAAAAGGACACCACCGACCGCCTGCCACCATGTACCATGTACCTTGTACATATAGCAAATATTATAAGAGAAGCAACACACGCGCCAAATGTTCCTTCACTGAGCAAAAAGAGGATTTCAATGCCGTAGCCGTAGCCGATGCCGATGTTGTCCGTGTGGAAGGTGACTTCGCCAACACTACTGTTTGTGGTGTTGTTTTCCTGCTTAATGCAAGGAAATCCCGTAAACAATCCTCAAAAGAGTCGTATTATAATTTATCCTGATCTTGGTCTCCGGAGAGGGATAAATTAGAGTTAACTGTGCGGTTTCCTTTGGTAGACCTCGAGATCCTCCAACCTTCCTATTTCTTACTCTGGGGGCAATACCCGAACAGCTTTTCATGCGGTTTATTGCTTAAACCGCAAGCACAAATGGAATAAGGACCAAACATTGAGTCCTGAGCCTTTGGCCCATCCCAAACGATTTTCGTCACCCACAAACAGACTATAGGACAAAAATTAACAAAAACACAAAACAAAAGGATATAGCGGCAGCGAGGAGCAGCTTACTAACAATTCCGAGAACCAAAAGAACGACAGCTACAACGACAACGAAAAGGACGACTATGAACGAAAGGACAAAAGTCTCTGGTGGATTGTGTTTTGTGTGTTGCATGTTCTGTTGTTATTCAATCTTCTTCTTCGTCTTCCTGTTCCTCTTCCTTTTCAACCATTGTCAGCGTCAGCCATTGGTTTGTTCTCGATTTTTAATAATCAAAGTCAAGTCCAAGGAAAAATGTGATTTCCTTTCCACGACCACGAAATCTATAAGAAAATGGAATTCAATTGGGATATCCTCATTTTGAGGAGCAGGAGTAGGTGTGGATTCAATGGGATATTGGACACATGTGAACGTGAAGCGCATATACACATGTGTACTGTACAATCAAACGTGAGAAGTGTTGAAAAAAAATTATTTTTTCCGGGAAAATTATCTTCATCACACATGGACATGGACAGAGGCACTGGACAGACAACGATGTGACGGGAAGAAGGGAGCTTGAAGCATGAAGTTGATTTTTTTCTTGTTGTGGGGTCATTTTGATGAAATTGAATTCGGAATTAACTGAATTTGGTTAAAGAAATTGAGTCGTTTTAGGATGTAGGTTTGTCGTGCATGAAAAATCAGGATAGATTGGAAAAGTACGTTGTTAACTTCAAAATATTTTTGATGATTCGGAATTTTATCAAGATAAGCCTGCCAAAGAGTCTTAAGGCCCAAATATAATGGGCATAAGCAAACATAAGCTTATGTCAAAACTAAACGAAATGTATGCCGAAGTAGTGTCACACTGGTTCAATCTTTTTCGTTGCTTCCCATTGTGTAATATCTTATAGGCAGACGGATATAATAATGCAACGAAAAGGAGGATGGGCAAATTGGTCCAACCCACCAACAGAAACAAGATATACGTCGTTGGAAAGGTCTTGTCGAGTACATCAATCTTTAGTATGGGCATCCAGCTCTTAGCAATGGGAGAGCTGAGATAATGGTCAAACTATGATGCATTTTTCAAAGTTAGCTATGGTTTGGTATCAATAACTTAAAGCAACAATATGTATGTCGTTGAAAAGGTGTGCACAAGGCGACGATTTTTTGCTATGGGCACTCAGCTCTATGTCAAAAGGCATCTGACATAATGCACTTAATTCATTTCTATCTTCTGAGTAACTTAACATTGTTTTGGTAATGTTAACCAACAGATATAAAATATACGTCGTTGGAAAGGTGTTTTTGGGTACATCAAACTGTAGTATGGGCACCAAGCTCTAAACAATGGGAGAGCTGAGATAATCGACATTGAAAATTGCCCTTTTTCTACTGCACCGTTGCATTTTCTTATTCTACCATCAACAACCAAAAGAAAAATAGCATTGGAAAGATCTGTTCAAGTCCAATATTTTTCAATGTGGGCATCAAGTTGTAATCCATATCAGACCAGAGATAAAAAATATTATTAATCAGTCTTTTTTGGGTGCATCCTGGCACTTACCTTCCTCCACACCAACAGAAATGAGATGCATATCGTTAGAAAGGTCTTCTCGAGTACATCAAACTTTGGTATAGGCACCAAGCTCTAAACAATGGGAGAGCTGAGATAATGGACATTGAAATTAGCCTTTTTCTACTGCAACTGCATTTTCTTATTCTACCACCAACAACCAAAACAAAAATATCATTGGAAAGATCTGTTCAAGTCCAATATTTTTCAATGTGGGCATCAAGTTGTAATCCATATCAGACCAGAGATAAAAAATATTGTTTATTAGTCTTTTTTGGGTGCATCCTGGTACTGACCTTACTCCATACCAACAGAAATGAGATGCATATCGTTAGAAAGGTCTTCTCGAGTACATCAAACTTTGGTATAGGCACCAAGCTCTAAACAATGGGAGAGCTGAGATAATGGACATTGAAATTAGCCTTTTTCTACTGCAACTGCATTTTCTTATTCTACCACCAACAACCAAATCAAAAATATCATTGGAAAGATCTGTTCAAGTCCAATATTTTTCAATGTGGGCATCAAGTTGTAATCCATATCAGACCAGAGATAAAAAATATTGTTAATTAGTCTTTTTTGGGTGCATCCTGGTACTGAACTTCCTCCATACCAACAGAAATGAGATGCATATCGTTAGAAAGGTCTTCTCGAGTACATCAAACTTTAGTATGGGCACCAAGCTCTAAAGAATGGGAGAGCTGAGATAATGGACATTGAAATTAGCTTTATGTTGTTGAAAAGGTAAGTGTATATATAAAATCTATTTTTAAACATACACTTACTAAGCAGACGAGACTTTATTCCAACTTGAGCTCTGGAACTACGCGTATATTTGTGTAAGCGTTTGACATATTCCTCGACGGTTATGCGCCAAAAATATTTAAAGTGAAGGATGTATTCAAACTTAGGCTGAGACTGAGTATTGTATTTAACTATGTACAGTATCTCAGCTCTCCCATGGTTAAGAGCTTAGTGCCCATATTAAAAAAATATTTACTCTCGAATACCTTTCCAACGATATGCATCTCATTTCTGTTGGTGTGGAGGAAGGTAAGTACCAGGATGCATCCAAAAAAGAGTGATAAACAATAATTTTTTTCTCCGGTCTGATATGGATTACCACTTGATGCCCACATTGAAAAATATTGGACTTGAACTGATCTTTCCAATGATATTTTTGTTTTGGTTGTTGATGGTAGAATAAGAAAATGCAACGGTGCAGTAGAAAAAGGGTAATTTTCAATGTCCATTATCTCAGCTCTCCCATTGTTTAGAGCTTGGTGCCCATACCAAAGTTTGATGTACTCGAGAAGACCTTTCTAACGATATGCATCTCATTTCTGTTGGTATGGAGGAAGGTCAGTACCAGGATGCACCCAAAAAAGACTAATAAACAATATTTTTTATCTCTGGTCTGATATGGATTACCACTTGATGCCCACATTGAAAAATATTGGACTTGAACAGATCTTTCCAATGATATTTTTGTTTTGGTTGTTGGTGGTAGAATAAGAAAATGCAGTTGCAGTAGAAAAAGGCTAATTTCAATGTCCATTATCTCAGCTCTCCCATTGTTTAGAGCTTGGTGCCCATACCAAAGTTTGATGTACTCGAGAAGACCTTTCTAACGATATGCATCTCATTTCTGTTGGTATGGAGGAAGGTCAGTACCAGGATGCACCCAAAAAAGACTAATAAACAATATTTTTTATCTCTGGTCTGATATGGATTACCACTTGATGCCCACATTGAAAAATATTGGACTTGAACAGATCTTTCCAATGATATTTTTGTTTTGGTTGTTGGTGGTAGAATAAGAAAATGCAGTTGCAGTAGAAAAAGGCTAATTTCAATGTCCATTATCTCAGCTCTCCCATTGTTTAGAGCTTGGTGCCCATACCAAAGTTTGATGTACTCGAGAAGACCTTTCTAACGATATGCATCTCATTTCTGTTGGTGTGGAGGAAGGTAAGTACCAGGATGCATCCAAAAAAGAGTGATAAACAATAATTTTTTTCTCCGGTCTGATATGGATTACAACCTGATGCCCACATCAAAAAATATTGGACTTGAACTGATCTTTCCAATGATATTTTTGTTTTGGTTGTTGATGGTAGAATAAGAAAATGCAACGGTGCAGTAGAAAAAGGGTAATTTTCAAAGTCCGTTATCTCAGCTCTCCCATTGTTTAGAGCTTGGTGCCCATATTAAAAAACCTTCCATTTGCAAAGACCTTTCCAACGACGTATGTCTTGTTTCTGTTGGTGGGTTGGACCAAATCCCATACAAAATTGCCCATCCTCCTTTATTTAAAGCAACTTCAAAATTTCAGTAAAAGACAGGTACACAGCACAAAAACACAACTGTCAAACTTTCGTCTGCTTCGAACTCTCTCGTGTCCAAGGAAGTGAACGAAACTTAACGAAACTGAGCTAATCTTCATTGTTGTCTGTGAAGGGGATTGTATTTATAAAGGCCCAACCATAATACGCGAAAGAAAAAGTAAGCAAGTGTCAAAACCGAACGAAAAGTTTCCTTTCGATTTGTAAAGTACCTACATCAGTTGCCCATAATAGCCTTTAAAAATAAGAAGAAAGAAAGAAGAAGAATACCCTTTAGAAAAAAAGGAATGTCAGATTTTCGTACGTAATGTACGACTCAAAGCGTGCATTACGTACGAAACCGCAAGTGAACGAAACTTGCCGAAACTGAACAAAAAGTCATTTCGGGTTGGGTATACAAATCACATATATTTCTACTGTTTCGTAAGTCAACGTACGTACCATTCTTCAATTATGGTTAGCCCTTAAGACTAAGTTTTTGATCTGGTAAAATCCGCCCACAATCGCCATTTTTGTTGAATAACCTCAATTTGGTAAAATTAAATTATATTTTTTGTACAGTTACGATAAAAGCACAACGATAAAATTTTGCAAACGCAAGATTTAGTTAAACTTTTTTAGAATTTAATAAAAATATATCAGTTTGGGCGTGGCTGACGCCCATTTTTCATACAAAACCATCAATATTGTTTTTATAAAATAACAATTGTTATATTAAAGCGGAAAACATTAAATTTTGTGGGTATTACTTGCACATAAACATCTTGTGCGTGAAATCAAAAAATTAGATTTTGGGTGTGGCTGATGCCCACTTTTCACTAGAAACTATACAAAATTGTTTTTGCAAATAAACGGTATTTATAATGAATTTGCAAGCCAAAATTTTGTGTCTCGTAGTCAAAACTAAGAAGTTTGTGCGTGAACAGAAATTTTTGAATTTTGGGCGTGGCTTACTCCCACTTTTCATAAAAGAACGAAAAACGTAGTTTTAAAAATTTAAGGTATGTACTAGGTACCAATATTCAATTTTAATCTTTTTTCCGTCCGTTGGATGAAAAATATATCTCTACATTTTCTGGTGTAAATTTTTTCAATACGCCCACTTTATTTTTATAAAATAACTTTGTTCAGGTAAGATCGCTTAAAAACTATTCGATTTAGCTGTAGTTTTACACATATGCCTAAATACTGAATTATGATAAAAGCTCAGTTAGTGCTTCAAATTTTTAGGACACGCTCACTTTTAAGGGGCGTTTCTGTCGAAAGTCATATAATGCATTAATTTTTTAATGTTTTTTAACTATCGGTCACAGTTTTGAAGTAAGAAGATGAACACTTAGATTTTTATTCCGTGGTTGCGTAGCAGAGTGTGGTTCAAAAATTGTTAATTTCCATAATCACTATTGCCATGCAAAATCTAATTTTTAAAAATTGAAGTTTTGTCTTGTTTTGTTCAAATCGATTTGCAAGATCAAAGTTGTATGTCACTGAGCTCATACTAATTGGTTTGGCAATAAAAAGTCTCAACTTTGGGAGTGGCACACGCCTTTTTTTTACTGTGCCAGCAATAATTGAACATCACACCACACGAAATTAATGTTATTGAATTTTTTCCTGTCTGCTAAAGAAGAATTTTGTTTCTGCAACTGGAACAGCGGCTGGCTGCGGGAGGCGAACGCATACACATACAAAAATATAGCCAATAGGGTATCCAACAGTTCGTTGTAGACGTACTGTGATATGACAAAACCTACTCCTACCTGTAATAAGCAAGAAGAGGACGAAGAACGCTTGAAACTAATACATACTAAGACATATGCATTTAATTGCCAGAAGATTCTGTGGTGAACGCTTAGGACTCAATAACATATTTTGGAGTGAACTTTTCCAACAACAAAAAATTAAGTTAAACAAGAAAAGGTACTCTGGTGTTGAACCAACTTTTCATTTTCCCTGGTTCAACCATTATCTGATGTATTTCAAAAATTGTATGTTTCTAAGTCCCCTTCCATTTTTACACAGGAACGAAATTCAGATCAAAACACTCTTATGTTCCCAAGTACAGGATTTAACATTTTTTGGAAGTGTCAATTAGCGAAGGCACTTTGTATTGGAATAACTGAAGGAGCACAATTCAATTTGGACCAATTATTTCTTAGATTTCCTTATTAACTTTTATCGATACAATAAATTTGTCAACAATCTTTTTATATCAAATACACTTGCAAATTTGAAATTCAATGTTGAATTCAATTCCTTGAACTACCAATACCAAACCTAATCATAACGAACTCCAAAAATTCAAAACCAGCTTCCTTAACATCGTCGGGAAAGAAAAATTCACCGAATTCTTGAAATAACAAATAAATTTGAGAAAAAAAAAGAAAAATATAAAAAATACGTCCTTTACCTCAGAGAGCATACGAGGGGAGTTGCACACCATCATCGCATTGCCATCGAAGATGTGATTCCCTCGTCAAACGTGACGATGAAAATCAAATCAAAAAATATTTGTTCCTCTTCCATACGTTTCTGGGAATGAGTACGAGTTCGAGTAGGTACAGAACAGAACAGAGCATCAAGAACAGAGAACACCCCAGGAAAATAGCATCAGAGGCCATAACATCGCTCGAGCATCAATCCAAGCCACTTTACCACTTTGCGCTCTCGATGGAATCTTAAGATGATGTTAAACGTTTTCAAGCATCTTTGCCAGGAAAGACCACACTCGTTTTATATATACACTACACCTCTTCCTATAACATAGCTTGCAACTTTAGGTGCCTCAAGGAAGCAAGCACTCTCACTTGAGGGTAACATTTCATCGACCTTTCTGTTTTTTTTTTTGCTTCTTCTTCTTCTCACAAAGGAACATTTTTGTGGCAAAAATTTTGCCAAAAATATTCGCCAAAAATCCGGAAGTGAAAAGTGTGCGGTGGCGGCTTCCTCTCACCCGACCATCCTACCCGCTTAACGCCCGAGGGGAAGCAGCAATTTGCTATTCGTATGCTAAATAGGATTTGAGTTGTCACATACAAAAGCAGCACCACTTTCTCCATGAAAATTGCCGGTTTAGCGGTTTTTTATAATAGAAATAACAGTTTAGGTGTTTTTTTTAGGTTATATTTTTATTTTCAATCAGATTGGTTCGAGTGTATATGTTTTGTGCTGGGACAGGGAGGTGTTGTGGATGAGTTCACACCCCCCTCGAATGTGTTTTTTTTTTTTTGCTTTCTGTGCTCAAACATTTGCATATGTCAAGATGACTTACGTGTCATCCTGGAATCGAGTGAGGAAATGTTGGGTTTACATAATGTTGTTGCTCGAGACGAGACGAGACGAGACGAGCCGAGCATATCCTTGAGGAGCATTTGAAAAATTATTTATTTGCTTTTGTTAGATTTTTGCAAACAGTTAATAAATATTCAATTTACAATGCATTCAGTGTGTGAATGTGGGAAGGGGGTGGGGCAAAAAAGGCGGAGTGATTTTTATCCGATTTTGCACTTATATGGTGACAAACGATTTAATGTAAAACATGTACGTGAGGTGCAGAAATTAAAAAAAACGCAAAGTTATTGCGACGGTAAGCGATATAATATTTAAGTAAATGGTGTTTGTATTATTATGATCTAGTACTATTTTATAGGGCGTTTTCATTAAAAGTCTTGCAAAGGTTTTTCGTTTGATACGGAAATCGTGAAATGGATATTTAATACAATATTTTAAAAAATTGATTCAAACATTGAATTATGGAGTCTGTTATGATAAGTAGGGGAAGATATTGGATTTGGATATACAAAAATTAGCATTTTATAAAAATTGAGTGCATCGTAATTAGCAGGTATTTGGTGCGTTCTTTTTTTAAACGCAAAGTTAGCAATTGTTAGCAAAGTCAAAAAAAGGCGTTCCTTTAATCCGAATTGGTTAAGATTCGCAACTACAATTATATGACGTCCTTACAGCGTTTCTAAACTCACGTTGAAGTGCCAAATAGTAACGATTTGGTACTATTTTCAACTCACTTTTATGATATGAGTTGAGATTGTTGATCTGTCACATTTGACGTTTTTTATTAAACAATTCAAAGTCTTTATTAAATATCAAACCAAGAACGTTTTTATTTTCTTTGAGTGATCAACACCAAAGAATAAAATGGATTTTTCACCAATTTTGAGCGATGAAGGAGAATAATTTCATTTGTTCCTCAATATACAAAAAAATGTTAAAAATGATCGTTTGACAGTTTAACAAATTCTAACAACGTATCGTTCCTATGAGGTAGTCGACGAGCTGTCAAAATGAATTGGTCAATGTGATTCTCTATGGAGAATCGATATACGCAGTGATGGATAGTGAATTATAACTTAGCCAAAGCTCAAGGATTGAGATGAAACAGCTGGAACCCGACACTGCTGTTGTATTGGTAGCAACCTTAGAGCAATTGATGCCCTACAAATGGGAATAAATTATAGTTTTTATTGGTTTAGGAAAAACTCCAAGCAATTCTGAAAAAAAAAAAATTGGAAATGTGAATTATGAATTTTTTTGAATAGCCGAATGTCGTCTTAAAGTGAAACTTATTTTTCATCGCTTCAAATTTTTTCGTTCATCTGTCACATGGCGCAATATTGCGGCTCCAATGGCTAGCTTCAGGTGACTATTAAAGCATTTATATTCTCACTTATTCGTGCACGTGCTTCGCATTATTTTATGTGTTTTGGTCGGTGTATTGAAGTTAATGTTGTTGTTCCCTTGATCGTGATGGACAACGGTACAGCTAGTGAGTACTGAGTAGTGAGTCAGAGAAAAGTGCAGAAATATCCGACGATGAATTAATTTTACGCCGTAGAAGAATGCCGAAAGATTTCATGCTTGTAGGAAATGGAAAAAAACTCTGATGAGTTAATTCAATTTTTATAGTGAATTCATTTGAATAACTAGAACGAAAAAAGTTTCACTTGCATCGTCGTTTCATAAAACCACATAATTTTTTTTAAGGATTTTGACGCCTGTCCAAATCGTTTGACTAATTTTAACTTGCGCCATGCACTTCGTTCATGCACTTGTAGGCACTGTAAAGCAAAATTAAAAGGTTTCTTTCTAAAAAAAAAATTATGGCTAACATTAAAATCCAACATATAGGTACATTTAAATTAATTTTTACTAAGTATGAGCACACCAATAGAATAAGAGATGTATTGTTTGAACTTAAAAATACACATCTGCATTTACAATTTTTTTTTTTAGGAATGTGTTAATATTTTTGTTTTAATTCACTGCCAGTAAATTTTGATGATATTTTTGTTTCACTTTAACAAATTTGAGTAAAATATTTCAAAACTTTAAGAACAGTTATGATAATTCCATATATTTATGTGAAAAGCTTTAAGCGAATATTAGGCGTTTTACTTTTTTCATTCAGAAAAGAGCTCTGAACAGAGTTCGAGTATATCGAGCTCGCTCTGAACGTCCTCTGAACCAATTGTGTTCAGAGCGCTCTAAACTATTAATGAAACGCATTTATTATCCCATTAATTTCCTTTTCTCCCGCCATTTGAAAACCCTGATTTTTTTTAACATTTAAAATACCTTCGGCGGCCATTATAATTGCTTTTATTTCCAGCCGCCTTTTTATCAATTGAATTGGTTTGGAAACGTATCACTTTTGACATTTTTGTTCAGCTTTTAGTTCAGTCTGCCCCATCTATTTATTTGGAGCTCGTAGAGCGCACTCTGAACACACTCTGAAGATGAAAAGAAATACAAATTCTATGCATACTTTCGGTCAAAAGTTAAAAATGTATATTTGAATTGTGCATCAAAATCAATATCACATTAAATTATAAAAAGAAAATAATTACAAAAATCTCATCTAGCTAAGAAGTTAATTCAAATATCTGGCCATAGAATTTTTTTTAACCTAACTCAAAGGGGTTCAAAAAACAACGTGAAAACTAAAGCCCATTCTAATGGAGGATATCAGATGTAAATTCATAAAATATATATTTTAGCTAAGACAATGATTTAATTTAATTATGCGGTATGTACAAAAAAGTTCTGTTCAAAGAGAAGATGAATCTGCTGACATTTAAAATAGACTTTATATGATTTTTAAGAACTTAAGGATACAAAGATGTTCCTCCGACGGGTAGTTTGAATTTCTCCAGTGGCCACATTTGAAGCTTAAAGAATCATAGTGAAAATTTTGTCACAAGTAGGTAAAATGTTTTCTAGAGTTAACAAAAAACCTTTCTTCAAAAATTTAGAACTTCTCAGCCTTGATCAAACGCTGTATTTCAAGAGTTTAAAATTGGTTCACAAAACGAAATGGAGAAAAAAGAAATTAATTTGTATATTCAAACCTGTCCAGCACCGCGAAAGTTTAAATACTTATATGAATTACTGCCGCCATATTATTTTTAGACATCCATCTTTTATATGGATTTCCATCTTTTATTTTGACGTCCATCTTCAATTTGTTATCCATTTTTAATTTTTCAGCTTACATTTATTTGAGATTGAAACCTAGCCTAATAGTTTCTTGTTTTTAAATCCTCAAGAAGATGAAATATTAAAAATAAAACCAAAGTGAATCAAAATTTTACAAAACGACATGTATAGAAAAACTAAAACATAAGTGGTTAAAAAATAAGTGTAAATATAATATTAAAAGAAATTAAAGCGTATTGTAAAACTTTAAAAAAAAAAACATATTATTTATTGCTGAAAACAAACTCTACAAATTCGGAACTTCTGCAGGTGCTGCAAAGTTAACACAATATAAAAATAAATACTAAGATTCCTGCTAAATAATTTTATCCTATAGCCCAAATTATTTTTAATCGAAATTCCGAAGATCAGTTTAACGCCTTGTTACTAGTTTTCTTTTCACTATTTTAAATTTAAACACTATTATAGTAGACAATAAAATAAAATAATTTATTAGTAAATTGAAAAATCTTGCTATGGAAAAGGAAAAGTTTTTTTCCAACGAATAATCAACTAAATAAATTATAATTCAATATTAATTAATTAAACTTCCTAAAAATCTTGGCTATACAAATTTCAAATCGAATGTCTAGGTATTTCAACCAAAAATAAATAGGTAATAAAAATAAAGTTAAATAAAATAAAATTAATGTAACAAAAAAAGAACGAATAGTGTTTTATTAATTATTCGTTATAAATTCCCAAAAACTGAAATTTTGATCAAAAATTCATAAAAAAATAAAATTTGAAAGCATTTTATGAAAAAAAAAAAAATATTACTAGAAATAAAAATGATGAAGATGAATTTTTTTTTAAACTTTATTAAGTTACGGACCAATTTATTTTTGTATCAAAATTAACTCACAAAAAATTCAGTTACAAAAATAGTCGAAACATAAAGTTGACATTATGGATGGTAAAAAATTTTGATACAAACTAAAAACAAACGCTTATACAAATTTAATATGTTAACTAATCAAAACTTTTCTAACAAAAATTTTAACTGTGTGTCTTGAAATTTCTTTTATAAGAAAATCAGAAATAAGAAAAATAAAAAAATAATAAGATCTTAGCACTGAAGTCAAAAATTAATCTTTTTAACAAAACCCTCAAAATGTCCGATCTTTTTCAATTTAATCTAGGTAATTGTAAAAATGTATATTTTTAAATAAATTTACACAAAATAAAATATTAAAACGTATATAATATCCATTGGCAGTTAAGTTCAAAAAATTGTTTTTTTTTTTTTAAAGTTGTGTCTCAACAAATCAAAGAAATTAGAAAAACTGAAGCGAGTCCTTATTCCAAGTCAAAAAAAAAAAAAAAAAAAATAATTAAGGCAAGTATGTACTAAAAACTTAAAATATGTTTTATCTTGAAATCCTTATCGAGTAAAATCAACCAGAATACTAACAAATTTGCGCCTATGTCGACTTCTTTTATTTTAACCACAGCTTATAGATATATATCGTTAGCGTTACGCACTTAAAAAAAAAAATACAAAATACAAAAAAACACAAGTGAATATTCCCATCATTTCCATCAATTTGACCAGAAATTCTATATCCTGCCCTACCAGCTACCACATATCCATCACTGGACAGAAAAAAAAAAAAAATAGAAAAAAAAAAAACCAAAATACAATCCTCGGCTGCCGAAGTTCCTACGAAAACCACCGAACAATTTTACTATATGATTCTCAAAATCTCGCTCTCCCTCTCTTGTTGTTAATATTCTAGATGCTGCATCTTTCGGATGAATTTTTTTGTAATCTCTCTAAAGTCTACGAGTAAACCAAAAATTCATCCTCATCTATTTTGAGGAGAAATTTTCTATCTAGGACACAGCGCATTAACAAAAGCTCCTCACGAGATTTTTGGGACAAATCTGTACGCAGCATCCTCTCGCAAAAAATAGTCTTCATTATCGAAAATACGCGCAACTATACAAATTTTTATCCCGCAAGCTTATCGGCGGCCGGAGCGACGGAGAAATTTCAATCCCAAAAATTATTCAGATACAAATCTATCTTTTTGCATGGAAATAACAATGCATGAATCTTTTATCTTATAAGCCCATCAGGGAGAGATGTGTGTCGGTGAAAATGAGAGCTTTTGCTACCCCTTTTTGATGGTTGTGCGGCGGAAAATATTCATCCCCACCCGGAAAATTCATCCTAGATTCGTGGTATAAAAACCTCCGCAATTGGGATGTTACTCTTATAAGTCGGATCCATTGCGTCCTGGTGTGTATCCTCTTTGTCGTCTTCGCAATAAATTGCGTAACAAAAAAAAAAATTAAATATTTATACAAAAAAAAAATTTAAACAGTTTTGTGACAAAATATAAATCAAATTAAAAATTTATTAAAAATAAGATAAAGTATCTTTTTTGGCTTCGATGGGACATCTAAAAGTGTGAAAATTCTTAGTGCGTTTAAATTTTGACAGTTGTTGATGATAATTAAATAAACAAAATAAGATTAATGTGACAGATGATTGAGATGAAGAAAGAGAGAGAGCAAGCAAGAGTGAGTGGGAGTATGGGGCTGGGGGCTGGGGGGTAATGAAAGAGATAGATGCTTATTAAAACAAAAAAAGAATGCGTAGTACAAATTTGTAGTATATTGGCGCGGGGAATGTGCAACAAAGTGTGGTACACAACAATAATTGACTGGAAAATATAAAACATTAAGTGATTATTCAAAGTGAACAAATAATTAAATTAAAGTGGTAAGTTTGATTTATAATGTCCTTTAAAAAAAAAAAAATAAATGCCACATCTGGTGTAAGTTATCAGCTACTATACCGACCCCAACCAACCATCCATCCACACCCTTTTTGCCTAAGCATACTCATAACTTATTTAAATTTCAATTAAATGTCAAAAATGTTCATTGAAACTTACCCACGTAGGTACCTCACAGCTCACTGAGAGTATCGTCCTGCCTGTGTGATGGTTCCTGCAAAATACCAACCTCAACCTTCACTCCCCCAAACCCGAACCCGAATCCATATCCGAATCCGAAACTGAACCAGAAGAACCTTACTTGAATGTTGAATCTAATGGAATAGGCATTTTACATTGGTTTAAGGACGATTTTCATGCATTAGCTACAGGCAAGAGGCAAGTCACATGGCGGATGGCGGATGGCGGATGGGATGATGCATTAACGAAAATTCACTTCAGAATCCCCCAAAAATTTTTGCTTGCATGATGTGGAAAGGACATACACCCTATACCCCTATACATTATATATACACACTATACACTAAGTTCGCGTGGCATCTGAACATACCTACATATATATACACATACACATAGTGAAAAGTGAAACGAGACTCATGGGGGCACTATCCTCGTAAGAGAGCGTAAAACTCACATACTTACGTGGTGGGTACACCTACAACCTATACGAGATATGAAGCGAAAACGTTATAAGGATATGGCAATTTATTTTACTATTTTATACTCTTACAACCCGATTTGTGTTGTATATGTGCCACACGTTAGCTATAATACTTACTCTCTGTTGCTGGTTGCTGGGCTTTTGCAAATGTCCTTGTTCGTTTTGGTAGGTATTTCTCTGAAAAGGGGGGATTCAGTTCAAATGCAAATTCAAATAACCCATCTGACACAACGTCGTTATCGTCGTCGTCGTCATCGTCAGTTGAAACAAAAACAAAGTCATAGCAAGGACTCTTATAGTATGCAAAAGGGTATCCCTTATCCTATATGGAAATGGAATAGATGGATGAGAGAGATCCTTTTATACACAAAACGTCATCGTTTTTCGCTCACATCATCCCTTATCACCATTAACTCAATTCAAGGCACACAGCAGTTTTAATTCTATTTTCGACATATCCTTTAGATACTATCGTATACACCTGATATGACCCACCGCCCGCCACCCGCTACTCGCCTCCAATATGAATGCTATATGACCTTTTCTTTTTTAATTTTCTACCTGAAAAGCCGGGGAGGGCGAAGAACTTCACCCCCAGTCCGTCTTACCATCACCAATTCAGAGCAAAACGTGCCTGACACACTTCAATTTCTTTCTTTCGTTTTTTTTTTTTTTTTTTTTTTTTCACTTCTACCCTTAAGGCTGCTCGACTGTTCTGTTGTTCTCTCCCTCTCACAAAAAAAAAAAAATGCCTTCTATCATCATCCATTCATGACAATTGAAATTCCGATAAAGGCTTTTATTTTAATTGTTTATGGTATTCTCTTGAGTGACTCTGACTATATATCTTAGAGGGGGGCTGGAATTTGAATGGTTTGAATCTGATATATGGCCGGGACGGGCCTGGCCTGGCCTGGCCCCACACCTCATATACATTCTCATACTGATGGGGTATTTGTCATCGTCGTCATCATCTTCATCAGAAAAAACGACACGATGCTCCTGCTTTTGCTGTTGCTGCAGAAGGATACTTCATTATTTTTTATGATATTGTCTTATCTTTTTCTGTGAGATCCTTGCATGCAACAAATGACAATGGGGGATTATATATATCCTTTTGATAATAATTATTATTAAATGGGTGACGGAGTTCTGTCTTTTCCCATAATTGACAGATACGAGGGTAGGTTTTTAACGAAAGAAAAGGAATTAATCATTAAAAAAAAAAAGAAAGAAATAAAACACATATTAAAACATATGAAAATTTTAATGACAAATAAAAGAATTTTAAGTCCTTTATTTGGTTTGAATCGCGCGAAATGTTGTCGAAATGGGTAAGCGGGGTAGGGTTTTTTTTTATTAAGACGAATAATAATATTGTAAGTCGGTTTTAAGGACATTTACAAAAAACTGTTTCATTTAAAAGAAAATTATGAGTGTAATTCGATGTAGTATAAAAATGTTTGCTTTTTGCCAGCTAAATTGGCAAATATTTGCTTGAAATTGCTCAAAAGCGTTTCCAATTATTTTTAATAAAACATTTGGTGTTGACGTGTGAATTGAAGATATAATTTGCAAGCACTTTCTTTTTTCGAAAATTATTTATAATTTTAAATTTATTCCAAGTCACCTAATTATTTCATGTGGCAACACTGGTTGTAGGAAAAAAAAAACTTAAAAATATTTCTTTCAATTAAGAAACTCTTTCTAAACGTTTTAAAACTATTTTTAACTATCTTTAAAATGTATTCATTATTATCAGAGACATTTTTAAGCAATTCATTGATAATTAAATTTTAGTATCAAAAATTTTAATTACTATTAAATTATTTTGAAACATAAAAGATTTGGTAAAATTGAAATCAATCTTAACTTGGCATTTTCGAAGTAAAACAAATCTAATCTTTTTCTAATTCCAACGGTCAGCGAAAATGTGTTCACTTAATTCAGTTAACCCAGAATTCTTTACTTCAAAAACTAAGGACCAGTTTGACAATAGTGGTTGAGCCCCCAATTATAACTTTGAAACGGTTTACCTCGTTTTTGCTTAGGTCCAGTTGTACAACAGTGGTCATCCTCGGATACAAACTTTAAAATTGATTTAATTAGGGTCCGTGTTTGGATAATCAAAGTTTAAGAGTAAACCCACCGATATCCACGGATTTAATAACTTTGATTCACGGATCAAGAATTAAGAAACGAGATTCAGTGCTAAACTACTATTGTACAACTGGGTACTTACAAAACCAAAGTTTTAGGCGTGGTACAAAAATGGTTTAAGAGTTAACCCACGGTTGCCAGCGGGTTAAATAAAGTTAATCCGCTGATCAAGAATTTAAGAACAACCAAACCATGTTTTAGAGCAGCACCAACTACAATTTGTTGTACGAATGTTTTTAGCAGAGTTTTCTGTGAAAACAAAATTGAAATTCTTTCTCAAACATCATCGACATTTTTAACCTGTTTTTTTAAAATTAAAAAAAAAAATCTTAGAACATTCACGGGAATGCATAGGGAAAAGAGAACACAAAATATTACTTGAATTTGTTCTTCAAAAAATATTTTGTTGATATAACTTCAATTCAATCGTTTTTGAGAAAGTGGGAAAGAAAGCCCAATTATTATCCGATTAACCGTTGGAATACGTCCTCCTACCAATATTTAAAAAAATCGTCCGAATCGTTTGCGTTTTTACAGATGCTTAAAGTTATACATTAATACTGCCTGACAAAATTTTAGGCCCAACTTTTTGGTCGGGCCTAGTCATCGTAATGACATATGCAAACAATATTTGGAGTTCCAATACAGCTCCGTTAATCGGTAGATAGTTGAAAGGGAGAAATCTTGGTGGTGAAAATGGAAGTGCTTTTTTAAAAGATTTTTGTTTTTTTAATGTTTAAATAATTACGTTTGAGTTTTTTAAAAATATTTTTAATATTTCAAAATTAAAATAAATTTTCCGAACATGATTTGAAGAAATCGTTTAAAAAAAAGTATTTGATTTAATTTTTGTCATTTCACTATATTGTCTAGTATAGTTTAAAAAGCCATGACATTTTCTAAAGTGACGAAATCTTGAATGCACAACAAATTTTTGTCTAGAATAGATTATGCAAAAATCTAGAATGGTCGAAAAACCTACAATTGTAAATTCTGGACTTTTTGATTTTTGTTCGTTTTCAAAAATTTTTACTCACGACTAAGGTACAAGTTATGCACTCGTAAAAAAAATTCTAACAATCGAAAATGACATTACGATGATAGAGAAGTCGAAAAAAGTGGGTCCGACAATTCTGTCTGTCTGTATCGGCACCTAAACAGCTGGACCGATTTGCTTCAAACTTGGTACATAGTATTATATTGACGTCCTACAGAGGGGTTTTTGGAAATAACATTCTAGTTTCAAAACTAACGGTACCTACAATACGATTTTTAATGAAAAATTAATTTTTCTCACGGCTTTTACGATTTTAATAAAACTTTCCTACTAGTGTTTTGTGTGCAAACTTAATGTTTTGGTTGGAATAGATTTTTCAGGAAAACTCTTATAACGGTACCTCCCATAGAACCGGTTTTTGTGAATCAGATTTTCACGTAAGCCGCTTGACAAATTTTTAATGTAGATTTTTTTATTTTTCTGATCAAAACTTCAAAGTGCTAGAAGTTGGCATACTCAAAAATATTTGGAATATATGTATTTTTGAAAAAAAATTTCAAAAAAAAACTGTTTTTCGAAAAAACTGAAAAAACAATTTTGGAACACAAAAATTCTTAACATCCTAAACAGTAAACGAAATCAGTTCGCTTACTTCATTTTTTCCAAAAACTGTTTTAACTAGTGATTATTAATCACCAACAAAATTGTATATCATTTTTTCCCTGGTTTTTCTCCAAAATCTCAAACCCCAAGACCATCACATATTCGAGCATTCCAAATTCATTTTGGGTAAAACTGGTGAATATTAAATACTTAATGAACTGAAAATAGTAGTTGGTCCGTTTTACAAAAAAATTATTGTTAACCTTAATCTCGACATACCCGATCACTGCTTGAAAGGTATTTTGTTCAAAAAACTAATAATTCAAAAATCTGGAAAGTATAATTCTACATCTAGTGGTACTAAAATTAGATATAACTTTTTTAATAATGCATAACGTTCTGAAAATTGGGTAGAAATATGTGAAGAGGAAAATGCTTCTTTGGCATATGACTTATTTTTGTCATTATTTCTTAGCCACACACAAAAGTTTAGCCATAATTTTGTACAAACAAAAATCAGAAGTAAGGCTTAAGCCATGGATTGATCACATTTTATTAAAAAAAAAATTAGATTAAAAAATCAATTAGGAAACAAATGTAGTAAATATCCACTTAATAATCAACTTAAAGTCGTTTTAAAATATAGTATAATAAATTCAACAAAGATATAAGAAACTTAATAAATGTTCCCTAATATAAATAAACATACATATTTGTTTTTAAATTATATATAAACCTGATGTGTGCAACTTTAACAAAGTTCTTAGGTAAATCTGCCTTAAATATATCGTGATTTTTCCTTTCAAATATAGATATTTATTAAACCCATGTTTTTTTTCGGTTTCTATTATTTCCTTAAAACGTTTTTTTGCAAAAGTAATTTAAGATCTCGGTTTTTGTTAAAAACTTTTAAATGTGTTCTAGTTTTTGAAAAAAAAAAATCTAAGTCTTATGTGTTGAATCTATGGAAAACTTATCAAATGAATATCTAAGACTTAAATAGAAATGATAATTTTCTGTAATTAAAAACAGAGTTTCATTTAAAGTAATTTGTTTTTGATATATGATAGTTCTATCAGAGCCTTAAAATTATCTAACTGAGAAGTGAGAACTATCGTCGTTTAACTATATCTAGTTACTAAACTTGAAAGCCTAAACTCTTGAAAATGAAAGAACTACAACTGTAGGTGCTCAGAGGAAATCAAAAATTTAAAATTGAAATCATTCAAATTTAATCAAAAATTATGAAAAACCTGGGGCTTTTATTGCCAACAGAAATGTAATTCAGATAAAATCTATAGTTCATTGGATCATATCTGGCTCGAAGGACCAAAAAATTAGTTCCAGAACTTATTGAAACTCAAATGACCGAAGCAATTAAAAAAGAAAAACAAAATCAGTCTAACAATAAAAACCCCAATTTTGGTCAGAGTTTATTTTGAAATTCAAAATACAGAGCAACAAATTGAAAAATTCAAATTTCAAACAAAACAACGACCGCATATCGACGGTTAAACTTCATAGCCTCGAAAGTTGTTTTTCCAAGTTTTACAGAAATCAAAAAATACCTGATTGTGTGTATTTATGCAATACCTCGTAAAAATATAAGAATTTAAGACTTAAGAATTACTGCTTAATTTTTTTTAATGGGATTTATAATACTAGTTTTTTAATGTTGTCTTTCCTGAAAAATTTTCGGAACAATATTGTTTAGCTGAAAATACCAAAATATGGTTCTGAATTTTATAAATATTTTGCATTAATAATATTGTTTTTGAATTTTTCGATTTACGAGGTTATGAAGTTTAACCGTCGATATTTTATTCCAAACTTCAGAAAAATGAAACGTTTGCAGCGAAATAAATCAATCACAGTCTCTTAGACAAAATTGAGAATAAAAACTCCTCTCCCTTAAAGCTCTAGTTAGAAATCTTGAATCAAAAAATTCGGGAAAATTTTGGCATACAATAAATTTGAATACAAAAAATTTTTTTTTTGTTGTACAGGAATTTTTATTAACATAAGAAAAGATAGACCTTCCTTATCTTCCATAAAAAAAAAATTTAGACAAATGACAGAGTTATAACAAAGTCAAATTGATAATGTATTTTTGAGAATTTTCTAAAATCACTAATACAAAAGGAACATCCTGTAATTATTTTGACGTTGGGTTCTCTGTTAAAAAATTTGTTCATTAAAAAGATGAACTTCGATTTATAAAGAAGTTTAAATAATTTTCAGAGATATCCTGTAGTATTGACCTTTGAAACCTTTGAACCTTTTGAACATCCAAAACCAGTGACAAGTTCAGGATTCATATCTGTAGTTCCGTTCGTTTCAAAGTCGTGTGCTCAAAAACAGAAGAAACCCTCAACATGCAACGCAGTCATATCTGCTAAACCAACTCTCTCATCCCAATAGATTTAAGCTGGAATACTATAAATAAATTGCACTACACCAAACGCAATCCAAAGCAATTCCTTACTTTGAATCGAAAATCCTTCAGCCATTAATAATAGTGTGATACATCCTTTTCACTATAAAAGTACACAGTTGTATACGAAAAAAAATAAATAAAAATAAAAATTGAATAAAGAAGAAAAAACTAACAGGATTTTCCAGGATGCTCACGACATAATATGTCCTAGAACTGGTGGAAACCTACTACCTACTCGTACAGGATAACTGAACAGTATTTCGCTAGAAAATATGTCATCTCTATTTTTTTTTGATTCGTGTGAGGGTGTGCCTGGTCCTGGTACGAGTACATGGAAGAATTTTGTATATATATATGTATGTTTGTGTGTTGCGAGTTTTGATTGCAAATAAAGTATGAAATTGGATTTTTAGAAAAAAGGACATCTCTATAAATAAAAAATTGAGAGAAGAAAAAAAAAAACTAAATCGGAAACTTTCATGCAATAAGGAAGTATCAATCTGTGAATTGTGTCCTATTTAAGGAGTTTCCAGCAATCTATCACTTTCTTAAGCTTTGTATATTTATTTATATTAGGCGAGGATATTTTATTTTTTTTTTGGGTTGTTGTTGTTGTATCGAAAAGAGGATTGAATACATTTTTGGTAAAAAAAAAAAAATAAGGAGATTTGGTGAACGGCAAGGACTCAAAATATTATTTATATTGGTTGGATTATATTAAATCAAGATTAATTGAAGAAAAGAATGAGTTTTATGTGAGTTAGCGTATTTCGTTGAAAATTGCCTTCTAGGATCCGCGAGCCACAATTTTAAAAATTCATCCTGGAAACCCCACATTCACTTAAAAGTTGTTCTGGAGGTATGTATCTTGAATTACAATTTACAAACATGACAATGAAAACAAAATAAATAGTGGATTGTTGGTTACAATTTGTATTCCAACATTCATTTTTCAAATAAATTTACCATCGGACTTGTAAGCTGATCTAAACAACATGTTTGAAGACCTTGTTTTTTAATGACATGCCAAACTTAGGTATTTGGAAAATTTAAAAGAACTCCAAGCTATAAGAAACTATTCCAACAGAAGGTAATTGCTACTCCCTGAGGAGTTCCTGGTTCGAATGTGTCTGTCTATATCGGATCGGTACCCAATACAGCTTAAATGGCTGCAACAATTTGCTTCAAACTTGGTGCTAAGCGTCTTTAGAATATTCTACAAACGGATTTTTTAGATTGATATTTTCACGAAAGAAGTGATTTATGACTGAATTAAAACGTTGCGGTTCCAAATTTCTAAAAAAAATCAATTTATTTCTAAAGGGTAGCTTTATTTAGCACACCAAACTGTCAGTTATTCTGGATGTAACGGCGTCCAAATGAGCTTCATCGCTGAACAAAATGTTCGTGTTAAAATCGGGATCGACAGCAATTTCGTTTCGAGTCCATTCACTTCAAATTGATCACTTTGTTCAGGCGTCAGTCAATTCATCATGAAATGGCAAACCAATCTAAAGATACGTCACATGAACAAAATGGATGTCATTGATGACAACTTAAATAAAAATTCTTTATTTGCGGTTTCCAAAACTATTTTTATTTTTTTGAATATGTTTTGAAAACCGGTAGATACGTTTTTATTTAATTTTCTTTTACCAATGAAAAAGGTAGATGTTTTTAAAATGGCTTCAAAATATATTTTCGAAAAAAGAACACAGTGGGAAAAATCAGGCGCCTTAAAAGCTCAAAATTTGGTATAATTTTTGTATTTTTCAATAAATTTTCCAAAGTCGAAAAAGTGTGTCGAAATATTCTGTCCGTCTGTATGCCTGCTTGTTTGTTTGCACTTTCACGTTTTGCGAAACAAGAAAACTGTTTTTATTTAAACAGGGCTTATATGATTTGGACAAATAACTTATTGAGTGCTGTTTTTACAACCTTTTGGCTTTTACCTCGAAACTTGTCTTATGACAAAACCTCTGATAAATTAAGATTATTTCTGGTAATCACTCAACCAATTTCAACGAACATTTGAAAAAGGAAGTTCCTTGTGAACTTTATAAAATGTCCAAATCATATTTTTCGGAGCTCGGATTCGGATTAAGACTTTCTGTATCACCCGACACGCTCTAATTATATTTGACATGATTTGGTTAAAATTTGGCATTTAAATCGGTTGACATTTTTTTGAATCTTCCACGCCAGATGTAAAAATTGATGTGTGAGTTAGTTGCCTATTAAACCAAGAAAAGCAAACAAAATGTAACACCTGGTGGTTTATCTGTTTTTGTCTAAATTTGATAGGTAAGACTGAGCACAATTGTGTAGCTGCAGCATTAGTACGTAGCAATGTCAAAGTTAATGTCAAAAAAAGTAGCGCACTTTTAGAAGCATGCACGAATACAATGTGACCTCAAACAATAATCATGTCTGATGCCTGTCATTATTATGGTTTGTTGTTGTTTTGCAGCGCAGCACGTTCATGAAGTTGGAATCGAGTCAACTTCTTGTACTTCAACTACTCTCTGTGCTGCACCTGCTATTTCACATTGTAGCTGTAAAATACGGTTTACGTACATCAAACTTTGACAGTGCTACGCAGTACTGCTGCAGCTACACCATTGTGCTCAGCCAGTGATTTGATTTTTTAATAATTTAATGATTAGAATTTTATTTTCAAAATTTTTTTCAAAGTTGTAATTTTTAAATTTCTTAAAATCGACACTCAATATTTTTTTTTAGAAAATACTTCGATATAGTGAAAAATTACCGTTTTCTTCAAAAACCTTTTTAAGATTTGATGATGATTTTTAAAAATTGGTTTACAAGAAAATTCAATGAATTTTTATGTAAGATGACAATTTCGTTAAAATAAAAAAACAGAGATTTGAAGTTTAAATTTTTTAAAGAAAAAGCAATTTTATTAAGAGACTATTTCGGAATGTTTCCTACAATTTTGAGAGTATAAGTGCGAGATAAATTTAATCAAAACCAAGTTTACTATCAAAAAAGCTTGACTTGCTGTTTTAAGACACAAGAACAACTGATCTACGCGCTGACTGCGGACAAATTGTGAAAGTTTGGCGGCTCCAAAATAACACCCTGAAGGAGTTATCATATGACAGCTACCAACGAAATGGCGTCCACATCGCAACGAATAAATTATTCTCCCACGACTAACCTCAAAATTTTACTGTGCAATTGTGATATACGGACATGTTGTTCGCTGTTCGCAACGAATTAAAGAAATTTCATGTGAATGAAACGTCAAAATAGGCGAATAATTGTTCATGCGTTGTTCGTTGGTCGATCTCATGTGAATAGTCCTTAATTGCAATCAATGAATTAATTGTTTTTGAAACAAAAAAACGGTCTTTGTCTTCAAACAATTTATTGACTTGGCCAGCATGTGGGTTAAACATAATCTACTAAAAACAAGGTCCAATACAAAATTTAGGCTCCTCAATCAAAAGTGACTTCAGTTTTTGTTGCAAGTCAACCCACATGAAAATGCAAAGTCTTCTTTCAAAAACAAACTATCAAACTGTTACTAATTTCTTTTTTAACAAGGTTAAGAAGGTATTAAGATACCTTCAAGACGAATTTCCAAAGAAACATACATAAAGTGCATTCAACATCATCATGCCCTGATTCCACATTAACCAAGTCATAATTTCCTAATTTCCCACCAACTTTATGACGCGCCAGCTCCAGATCATAATTCCCTGCATACCTATGTGCAGTGCAGCTAATTTATTTATGACTTTTCGTCCTATGCACATCATTGACATCTCTTAAACTTTTACATCCTTTTCCAAAAGAGTTGTTCCTGAATTGGTTAATCACCAACACAAACATAACATTTGCAAGGATCTTATAACAGCATAGCAAAACCTTGATGTCGAAACTTGCACCTTTTACTGGCGCGGTGCATATTATAAGAAAAAAACTTACACTTAACTTGGAGTGTATCTTCCGTCTGGACTCAAGGACCGCATTCGTTGCTCATGCTTGTCGTGTTGGTTTCTTTAGTGTTCTATAGTGTCTTCTACAGCAGATCTCCCATCGCAATGCTTTTTGGATCTGGATCCTGCTTTTCTCTCTTCTTTTGGGTAACCACAACTTTTCGTCCACCAGTTAAAAGTTATTGCTTCTTGTAATTTTCTTTGGAAGAAGAAACTTTTTCCATGAAAAAGCCGAACCAAGTCTCTTACCGGTTCGGGCTTTGAGCGGTGTGTGCGGGAGGCCGTTGGCGGTGGTGTTGGAGTAAAAAGTGATTGGCGGTGGCATTAGCGGCCTACAAATGGGGGAGTAAATTGCATTTCGCTGTAAAGTAACGACAGCGAAGACGTTGAAACATTGAAACTTTTTGGCCCAAAGTGACTGAGGTTGCCACTACAACACTATTAACGCTCGCTAGCTCGCTCTTTCGAACTACACGATGGAACCTCATACTGAAAAGCTGAACAAAAAACTTTTAGCTTCTGCTTCTGAATGAACATTTTATGTGGTCCTGTTTTTTTTTTTTTTTTTTTTTAATCGCGGAACGGAGAGTTGACAAAAAATATTTAGCCGCTGAATCAAAGTCCTGCGTTCCCCCTTCCCTGGTAATGGTTACTTAAAAACCTGAAAACCCGATAATAAGGAAAGCTATGATGGTTAAAATCCTCTTGTTTCCTTTGACACAAACCTGAAAAAAGAAAAAAAGGAGTGTGGTGGGTATAATGAAGGACCTCCTTTATAAAATGTCCTTAATTTTTTTTTTTTTTAACAAAATATTGTTCTGATGTTTTTGATATAGTTTCGAGTTCGTCCAGGCTTTGTTTTGCGAACAATTTTCTGGAAATTTGTCGTTTTGAATTCACTCCACTGTTATCCTTTCCACTTCTGTAAGTTCTCTTTGTGGGGTCCTTGCTAAAACGGCGAAGTGGAAACTTTTTATGTTTTTTCAGTTTTTTTTTTGTTCAAGGAGACTTCTGATGGAATTAGTTGCATTTCACTGAAGTAATAGAGTAAGTATGCGAATAGAGAGAGAGAGAAAAAAGGAGCAAGTCAGAGTAGAACATAGAAGGAAGGAATATAAACTTTGAAATCATTCGCACAGCAATTATATCCTTGGTAGGGGTGGGGCAGGGCAGGCAAGGCGGTGGCAAAGAGCACCCTGGCAATCAGTTAATGGACGACAACGATGAAGATGACGAAAATTTGAACAATAAAAAGAAAATGAATAAAAATGATTTTTATTTTTCAAAAATGCATTCATTTGACTCATGATAATTTTATTATAATAGCTCACTGAACTATGAGTGTATGTGTGTGTGTGTGCTGATGCTTTTTGAAAATATTCAAAACATCCGGCAAATATTATATTGTTTCTAACGCATATTGTACTGGGGCATGTTCTTCTTCGTCATCGTCGTAGTTATCGTCATCGTCCTTATGAATCCTTTGAATCTCTTGTGAACATATTACTCTCGTACTATCTTTTGAGATATGATATTCAAGTAGAAGGATGTTTCCTGCTTTCTTCACCCTACACAATCCACCCACTCCCATCAGAACGAATATGGATTTTTGATTTCTGAAAAACACAATCTCTTGGTTTCCACTTGAGTTATCCTTTTTTTGTAATGTTTTTTTTTTTTTTTATGTTCAGTCTCTATCTATATTTTTGCAGGATCTCATGGATGCTTCTTTTTTGTATAATGTATATGTGGAATTTCATTATTGAAATAGTGAACGAAAGGTAAACATAGTAGAGCAGATGATATCTGTAGAAATTTACAAATGTATTTGCATTTTACCTTTCTGCTGTATGCAAAGGTCCTTGAACTATTTTTTTTTGTGTGCAGTGTATCTTCCGTTAGTTTTCCATTTAATTTGTTTAAATAAACCTTCACATATCGGAAGATTCTTTTGTCTTTTTGGTGTTAGAAGATGTGAATATGTTGATAGGATGGAGTTTTGGGTTGTGTGAGTGTTTTCTTTCTTTGCTGAAGTTAATAACCAAAAAAATTGCAGGAATTTCAGTTTCAGTAAAAACTTAAAAAAATTTATTCGAAAAATTGATTCCCTTTAAAAATGTTGGTTGATTTTTTTTTTTGCAAAATGCATGCATAATTCTCTGAAAACTGTTTCGGTTCCTTAAAGAAAAATCGTTGAGTTTCGAACAAGTTTAACTTGTTTGAGCACTTTTTATTTCGTAGGAATATGGTAAGACAGATGGTAAAGGCAATATTCTATCCGTTTTAACAAGCTCCATGGCAGATAAAGGTTTTTGAAAAAAAGGAACCTCAGACAACGAAATTTTATAAACCATGCCGGAAAGAACAACAAAGGGAAACACAGTCAGCTGAGGCACCAAACAAATTCTTATGTAGAAAAAAAAATTCTGGACTGAACGCCAACAAAAAGTTTAGAAAATGGGGAACTATAAGTTAAAAACTATACAAGAATAGTTTTCGTTAAGCCATTTCGTTTTGAGCCATTCTCAATTAAGTTCAAAGTACCCTCGGAAAAAATTATCGTTTCTTTATTGCTTTTAAAAGATCTTGGCTCATGTGAAAAATCATGAACCAGTCTTTTTTAAAGAGGCCTTCTATAAAAAGCCCCTTCAGACGTTAATTTGAACTGTTTCAAATTGGAAAACACGTGAATTCCTGAGGACTACGATGATTAGTATTAGGCAATTATTAAAAAAGACGATATCAAATATCAAGATATTATTGGGTTGATGAAGTGACATGAAAAATGCTAGAACTTACTTTTTACTCTAGAATTATCTGAATGAGGTTCGGATTGCTTGATCGAACAAATTTTTAGAAGTGAAGGGGTCTCTTATGTTACGTTACATTACGTCACGTAACTTCTTACACAAATCAAAAACCTGATCAAATCATACACAAAAATAACCATTATCATAGAATTAGTGGCACAAAATTAATATTGAAAGTCTAACAAGTTCTCCAAGTCTTTATTGGTCTTAAAGCACAATGACCGAATCACAACTACGCGTTGACCTCAGCTTCGTGAACGTTACGTCGAACAAGCTTTACGGACGCGTCGAAGTGAAAGATGACATTTGAGTAAATCAACTAATCGAAAATAATAATTCTAAGGAAACAAATATTTTTTTTGAAGTATCTTATCATTTATTTGCCTTCAAGTTCAAAATGGATACAGAAAATATCACTTCAATTTGAAGCGTTAGAGTTGTGCTTGCTGAGTGTGATGAGTGGAAAATTAGCAATATTCCCAATGACCAGAGCCGTGCGACCAAAATTACTTGTTCAGCCCATCCACTGCGTTGTGACGTCGACGATTTTCTGTATTTTAGCGACGGCGCGCGGTGAGCGGAAAAAAAGTGAAGAGCAGAGCCAGGCGACCAAAAAATGTTCAACCTGTCTACAGCTGTCGATGAACGATGACCAGTTTGAAAGAAATAAGAAAAAACTTGTCACTCCAACTTTCGTTGTATGTTAACAGTTGACCTTTATTTTTCAGACTGCAATAATTTTACATTTTACTCGCCCTTTTATACTAATTTTGGGCAGCACATTACAAAGTATTTCTAATTCAAAAAATGTGTTGTGTAGTGTTTTAAAGACACTTTTTAATTTTAGAATGACAGAACAAAATGTGCTGATTATAAATTTAAAAATTAGGGACTTCAAATATTTTTAATTAGTTAAGAGTGTTATATAATTCAAAGTAAACAAAAATATTATATTAATTAAGTATTTTGTGTGATCTCTTGTGTTGAAGGGAGGATGGCTGTTACAAATTTTAGTTTTTCTGAAAGTATGGCTTATACTGGTGCTACGAGAACCAAACTCAACGAGGAGTTCCAGAATCCTTGTTTGGATTTTAATCTTTCACCGACTGCACTCATAAGAGGCGCAGATAAGCATTTTTGCAACTTAACATAAAAAAGAGGCACACACTTTTCAAAATTAATTTTTTAATATTTGTTCCAAATCCTATGATTAAATGCTTAAAACTTTGAAATCAATGCACGCACACACATATAGGACGGAAATACAACAAGGCAATGATCTATTCACCCATTTTTGAAATTGAAAAAACTCAAACACAGAAACAGTAACAGTACTTTGAAACGTCAAACGCACGCAAATGTTCAAATATTTCGACTTTTGCTTCAGCTTGGCTTCATGCTACGTGGTTTGTGTATTTACTTTTTGATGCCGAAACGTAAAGTTAAAGCTCAATGCCTCATTATTGTTAGCATCATACACGAATTCGTGTGTCTAAACTTTTGCCTTTTGTCAAAGCGAAGCTCAAAGCGGCATTGTGAAACAGGCGTTAATCTAGGAAGCTTAGGGACGTTTTCTGAAGAAATTTTTTGAAACCAAAAACTTGGAGAATCACTTAAGTGGAAAAGTACCCTCGTCGGAATAATTATGCGAATGAAATCAGTGGGTGTAAGCTTATGATGAAAATATCTGACTGTTGCAGATGATCGGTAGCCTATCAAAAACTTTGGATTCACTCTATAAAGCCATATTTCCCTATGTACCTTTTAGATCGAAGCCCTAGAGACTAGAGTGCGTTCAAAATGTTTGGGCGAAAGCCAAGCTTTTCTTTAATCGGGAAATCGCATCTGGCAATGTCTTTTTCATATGCGATATAATAGGGATATAAATAGTATCGGCGTTTGATCTGCTAGATCGTCTTGCCTTTTCGTTTGCTCACGGTTTTGGATTGTCTAAGGCGAACCATATGCTTCTTGTACTATTTGTTTTAAGCGTTCTTAGGCTTTGCTCTCCTTTTTTGCAGCTGTGGGATTCTAAGAATCTCTCTGATTCCATTGCGCTTTATTGTTTCTAAGAAGGTAGGCTTGATGTGTCCCCTTCCTTGGATCTAGACACGCTTCAAATCTACTTCTTATATCTGCTTTCACGTAAAGGCATCTTCATTTCAGCTGTTAAAAACTGTCAACAACTCTTTGAACCGCTTATGAGCTCTAAGCTCAAATACTGTGATGAAATTCTAGCTTACTAGCTGTAAAGAAATTGTCAATCACAGAAAACAATGGATTTACTTCGCTATCGAATTCTGATTCCAGATAGAAACTTTAATTTGTTTGTGTGCTAAGGAAACACTGTTCAGAACAATTGGATGTCCAGAATATGTTCATTCGTGTTTGAATCTATTTCCCTAAGGAAACATCTACCCATATAAAAAGAAGTGCTCATTGTAGGATTTGTCATTTATGTTTATTCCATTTGAAGAGAATAAATATCTGCTGCACTTTAAAATCCACATAACCTTACATTAAAGCAGATAGTCAAAGACCGCAATAAAAAGAAGTGACTGAAGGTACTTCCTTGAGGTACACCTTTGTGATTGGGAATTCTTCGGTGACTCCAAACTAGACATATGTTTTCTATCTCCGCTTCGTTGTACACGTCTCTAATCGTTTGCATATGTTTCTATAACTCCAAAGAGCCACCATACTTTAGATCGGGCAATGCATCGAATATCAGCCTCAGACAGTCTTGATATGCATCGCTGTTGTCTAACCAATCGTCCTCTCAACAACGCGATCTGTCACACACACAGAAATACCGGATCTTCTCCCTGCTTTGTAAATGTTTCACCCAAATTTAAAGTGAACAAAATATCCCAGTCTTCGCTCGTTTATGGTTTATGGGATATTTTTTGTGAGCACATTCGAAAAACAGATTTGCAAAGATTAATAAAAAAAATTTAAGATTGTAAAAAAAAGAGAATTATTACAACCCAACCATTGCTTCAGCAAAAAGCGATTCACTGAAACTGAAGCATCCATCTCACCATTAAGACAAAAAAACACACTTCCTGCCTCTGCCTGCAGAATAATAATCCTGAGGTATAATAATTAGTTAAGTAGCAACGTCACTCCTGCTTATAGCACATGCATAAGTACATCGCGGCCACTTAGCCTGATTTTAACATTTTTTTTTTCATACTTTTAATTTTGTGTGCTCTTTGCAAGATCCTTTTTGCATGAAATAACTCTATTTTTTTTTTGTGCACTTATCTAGAGCATCTGATGATGAAAACACCTTTTTCTCTTTCGCACTGCGATGGCTGGCTAGCTGGCTGGAGTTTTTAAGTCTTCTCTAAAAAGATTTGGCTCTGGGAATGTATATTTCAAAGCTGGCACTAAACGAACACTTCACAAATGTAAAGTATCTCAATTAATTTTATTACTTAGCTCTTAGCATCACCCTCATATAAACTGTTGGAAGGATATAAATATATTTTGTGAAGGTATATACTCATACAACAGCTAGGTACATATATAGGATATAGAAAAGAGAAAAGGAGAAGTCATTATTAAAGTCCTGTGGCGATTTATTCATTCATCTTTTGCTTTTGCTTTTACTTTTGCCATCAGCCAGAGCCAAAGCCAGAGCCCGAGCCAGCAGTGGCACTATATTCGTGTATACTCTGGTCCTCGTAGAAGAGCTATAGCGGCTCCATCTACCCGCAGCTTATGGCCAAGACGTACGAAGGCAAAGTAGATGGATGCCCTGCTTCAAGTTAAACATGACAGCTAGCATGATGATGAGGGTTGTGGAAAGATTTGAATTAAATAAAGGAATCCTTTTTTTTTTTTTTTCTTTTTGTTATTTATTTCCTCAGTTCTCTTCTTGGTGCGGGGTGATAAAAAGTGAAAAAGAAAAGAATTTCCACAAATAAAAATGCCAAAGTGCAAAATAGTAAAATGGCGAAATGTTAAAAATCACAGAAAATTCATCACAGATTGCGCACCGAGTGCCTGATGGTGTCGAAATATATACGCCGCTCCGTAATGACAAAAAAAGAATTTCCTTTATTTATCAAACGGAGAGAAGAATCCTTTGGTGTTTGGTTCGTTCATTCACTGCGAGAGTCCTTTTTTTGCATTTTTGCCAACTTCAGTTCAGTCATATATAGTTTGCATTACTTTGGCCCGTTGTTGGCCGTTATAGAGCAGTCGATTGCTGTGCGCGCGGATAATTAGAGTCAAGTTTAGTGCCAGTTTATTTTGTAATTATTTTCATTTGGTCCTTGGTCGTTTTGAAATCATTCTGTGCATCATCGCGTGCCTTTCTTGCGCAATAATTCTACGCTTTTGTATGCCATAATTAGTCAGGCTTTTGTGTGTTTGTTTGTCCCTTCTCACCCCACCTGACGAGCGATATACGATTACGTATGAAGATGTAAGAGGAGAAAAAAAACTTTAGCGCGCATAGCAACGGTTGGTTTGGTTGGTGTAGTTAGTTATGAGGAGTCGAAGGTACAAAAAGGATCTCTCTTTATTTTATATAATATTTAACCTTCTTTGCAGAAGAACAGGAAATGTGTTTTTGTAATTTGTGTCAGGGCTTAATTTTTTTTTTTTTTGTATTTCTTCGGCTTATCCTTTTAATATGTGGTATGTTGTGGTTGGAAGGAGTATCCTTTTTGTTGTGAAATTTTGGGTTGGTTGTGGATTTAAATAGAATTCCGTTATAGTTATGCAACGGGAGAGATTTTCCTTTTAATCTTAAATGAGGTTCAGTACCTTAAAGCTTTAACTAAAAAGTCTCTAAAAATGGCCCAAGGACTTTGAAACTTTTTTTTTATAATATTTGTGCTTTCAGGAAGTTTATGTAATACCCTTAAGATATAGGTACCTATACCAATGCAAATATCTTTAAATTCCGTAATGGGAGGGAAAAATTAGGTCGGGAAAAGATTTTCACATTCGTGTAGTGCGCCTAAAGAAGGATTCTCTTTATCTTTATTTAACTCTACTCTATGTCTAACATTGCTTTCAAGCGTAGGCTCTAGGGTAAGCTGTTGAGTAATCCGAGTGAAATTACTTCAAGGGAGGGTGCATTTCTTAATGCTTTTTTACAGGATATTTTGTTGTTTCCCGAGCCACTTGCACAATGGACATGCTTTGAAAATTTTGAGTTAGGTATCCTTAAAAAAATTATGTGAAGAAGACGATTTTAAGAGGGGTCTACTTTAAGGTTTTAAGAACTCTTAATATTTGTAGCTCCTCGTTGTGTTGGCTCAATAGGGGGAGGTGCCCCTGGGACTTCTATAAAATTGCTCTCAAAATATCTTGAACTCTAAAGCGTCTTCTTCAGGTTGTGAGGGATTCCATTTCCCCTGATTATGTCAACAAGCAAGAGGGTCCTCCTGGTTTTCCTTGGAATTTAGTTGAAGAACTAGCCAGCTAGCTGGGGATCTTGGATTTATTCGTTATTAAAAGCTCTGCAATCTAAATTGCGCTCGCGATTTTATCGTTTGATTCACTACACTTGAACATATTAATTTTGGGGATATTAGCTTGGGGAATTTGCTGCTGGGGATTTTACTTTGGGGATTAAGTCTTCCGAGGAAAATTCACCAACTAGTCGTGGAAAAGAGTGAGAGGTAGCACAGGGTGTCTTTTTGGTCAAATTTGATAATTTGACGTTGAACTGAAAAAATGTCTCTGATGTGCAAGCGTTGACCACAGAACGGCAAAATAAATTCTTTTTTTAACATTGACCGACCAAGAGCTACGGTCAGTCCAGTGCTGTATTCGTGAAACAGAACCATCAATCTAACATATAGTAGTTGAAGTATTGCATAGGAACTTCTATCATATTTGTGGGGGGTCCCTTTCTTTTCCACTGAATAGCACAGCAGATATGCTGGAGTGTTTCGTGCAAGGCGTTGTTTTATCCCTTCGATTGTAGAGTTCTAATGTTGAAAAACTGGATTACATGGATACACCTAGGCCTTCGCGTTCAAGGTTGCCATAGAATCCCTTCCGATTTTCATCCAATCACATTATCCTTCAAACGATTTTTGGTCCTTGTAACGTAAAAACATAGTACGGTTGTGGAAGGAGCTTGAACAAATATTTTGACGGATTGAACGGTGACATAGATTCTACCATAAATCCTTCGAGTTTGAGTTTGAAGAAAACGAAGGTCCTATACAGCAGAACAGGGTCTCAAAAAGCTTGGTGAGCGAAATTTAGAGTGGTTAGCTCGCAAAAGAACTGACAAGGGAGACTTATTGGCTGCATAGGTTCACCCATAGAACTATAGAAGAAGACGTAGGTATCATCGTATCAGGAATGGTATTTCTACTCAGCTTGCCGAACAGCTTTGAAAACGAGAAACAGATTATGGAAATTGTTGGATCTTTTCTTGGATATGACACATTGTGAAGACCCGACCAATTACCGACTTTTCTGTACTAAACTTCATTATGAAGGAAACTATTTGGTGGCTAACAAACGGTTCGAGAAGTTCACAAGAAACGATTTGATGGAATTATGGCTGCTTGTTCTAATTATCCTTACAGGCAACAGGTTCAAATCTATTCTGATATCTAGAATATATGAACTTCCATGTCCATTTTCCATCTTTATAAGCTTGTAGTTTAAGAACATTGATGCAGATCGCACCATTCACCTATTGAAGTGTCGTTACTGTTATGTGCCAAAAAAATGTCTGCTTCAGCTACATCATCTGTCAATGCAGAGTAGAAAGAGGTCCTATTAGTCTTCTTAACTTATTTCCACCCCGTTCTCAAGGTTTTTCTTGTATAAGCTTGAACCTTGTCCACACAAGTAACGATTGATCTGAAAATAACAATTTGTTTTGAACTTTCATAATAACCAAACATTTTGATGGAACATAAACAAGATGGGGCTTGAAAAGATACTAAGTTAAGTCCTCTTCCTAATAGCACATAAAATATACTCAGCCTTAACTCGTCAAATCCTTAAACGTTTTCATCCTTAAGGCTCATGTAGGAGCCTCATATTTTATGATGTTATCTTCAAATAAGGCTCTTAAAACCAAAACTCTCACTTGACATATTGCAACCGTTATTTTTCTGTTTTTAATTTTATTTTTTCCCCCTTCCCTCATATGTTGGTTGGATGATGGTATGGCATGATGGCGGGCGGGAAGACCTGGGTAGAGCATGTGCATCATCTAAAGTAGCTTTTAGCTAACAATTCCCCAGAGGGCCTATTATTCTATTTTTGCTCCTCTAGTGCACCCTGGTCTGGTGCTGCAATATACAAGTGGATCTCATAATGCATCTCAAGATTTAACCCTTTAGCTCCTGCAACTGTACAGTGTACGGTACACATCAAGGCAGTTATAAAGAGAGTGAGGAAGAGAGCGAAATAATTCGAGTTCAAGTCGAAGGCAGACTATACGAAAAGACTGCATAAAGCAAGAACAATCACTATATTGAGAGGAGAGTGGTTGCTGGTTTTGGTGTGTTCGTTCGTGTTCGGGTGCGGGTGCGGGTAATATGGGAGCAATAAATGAATGCAACAGATATAACAACAACAACTTGAACAAAACTATAAGGAATAATATATCTGACAAAGGTGGTGACTGTCCAGATCCAGAGGCATCTATTTAGCACAACGATTGTTTACCAAAGATTCAACGAGTCTTTGTAAAAGCTACCTATCTGCACAACACCTCAAGCCTCAAGCACTCTACCACTATATAATATAGCTAGTGTTAGTTGATGATGCAGTGCAGCATCTTTTATATAGTATATGTATCTATAGATACGTTAAAGAGTATATATACAACAAAATAGCTATTGCAAGACAATAAACTACTTCAAACTGACAGATAGGATTATAAAAGATACTGCTACTGATTTTCAAGAGGCATTTGCTATAGTAGTGTCCTTTTGTGTATATCAAAGAGGTGCAATTTTTTCCTGATCTTAGAGCTCTCTGTTCTATTGTTCGTTCTTCATGTGGCAAATAATCACAAATTTGGGTCAAAAGGGCTCAGAGTTAGGAGGTAAAACGGTATAGAAGAATTCGGTGGTGATGTTTAATGTGAGAAAAACTTTAATTTCTCGCGCGCCACAGCCACACCCTAACGAACAACGGTATAGAAGTGTATAGACACATTTCTGGAAGGCATTGCACTCAAAACAAATACGTACCTACATTCATACTCCACATGGCTAGAGAGACACCTACATTTATGTGAGCAAATACCATTGAATAAAAGTACAGTCCTTTTTGCCTCCTAGCTATAGATATAGATACAAAGATACAAAGATATATAGATATGTTATGTTTGTATATGAAAAGTAGTAGTACGTACGTACCTACGAGTATTATAGTATAGTAGCGGCAGTTTCATATCCAACATCCACCCACACCCAAACCCACCCACTACCTTCGCCTTCATAGTATATCCTCCCTGAGGGGATGGGAAAAAACAATTCCAGAAAAAAGCGAATCATTTCTCTCAAGAGATATACCTAGCCCTCTCATGTGCGATATTTATGTACGGCTTGGTACAGCTATAGCCGGAGTTCCTCTTCTGATGATGGCTTGGCTATGGGTATGTGGGGGGGATTGGGGAAACCTTCCCTAAGGAGCGGGCAAAAGTGACGGTATAATGCTTATGGTTGGTTTCGTGTAGGCTCTCTCTCTGAATGTAATATAATGCCTGTATGCATTTCCTTCCCATTTCGAGTCGAATCGTAGGGTGGAGGGGAGGAGGTAGGACCTGCTTTAGAGCACACTACACATATCAGGCACTATCACTGTTAAGTGTTTTTTTTTTCTTTTTTTTTTTTTTGGAAATGATGAGAACGATGAAATTGAGATCTGATTTTTATGTTTTTGTTCTTCCTTTTTTTTGGTATGGTTCGCCCTAAGCTTTCTCAGAGAGTGCAGGTTATGTGTTGGAATTAAATGTGATTTTTAATTAATCACAAGATAGATGTGCATCTGATTATCACAGACAAATTTAAAGAACTTTATCGTAATCACAGCTTAGTTTCGAGGGTAAAAAAATTTGGTTGAGACCTTAAAGGGTATGTGCCCACTAGATGTCTTTGTTTTGGCAACTTAGTTGCTTTTAAAGTAAAATCAAAATGCAACACCTTGTCGCAAGAACTTGCTCTTATGTTCGATAATTGCTCATATAGTAGCTGCATAGTGCATAATGTATTAAACAACATTAAAAATTATTTTAAAAATTCTTTTATTTTTTTTAATTAGTTTAAGAGTTTTCTCAAAAAAAGCAAATATGCAATAAAATTTCAAAACTAAATGCCTGTCTAGAAAAAATAAAGATTGAAAATCGTTCGACAAAGTTTTTTTTAAAAGTGGATTTTTTGAAGAACTTTTCGAAAAAATATTTGAAATTTTTTTCGAGTATGTGATTTTGTATGTGATAATTAAAAAACAATTAATTCCCCCTGTTTTGAAAACCAAATTATAAAAAATCAAAAAAAAAATTTTTTTTAAGAATTTTGAAATTTTATATCAATTCAAAAGTTACTGAATCCTAAATTTTAGGCTTAAGTTTAAAATATTTCCCAACAAAAGATAGATTGTCATAAGCAAATAGCATTCTAAAAGTTTAATCAAAATCCTTTCAGCCGTTTTCGAGAAAATCAAACTTTTTGATTATAATTGTATGGCAGTGGCAGGTTCCGTTGTTTTTAGGCCTAGAACAAAAAATAAAAATACATTCTGAGGGACGGCCAAACAAGTACTTAATACCAAATTTGAAGCAAATAGGCCCTTCTGTTAAGGCTCTAGAGCTGCGACTTGCGAACAGACAGAATTTCCAGACCCACTTTTTCGACTTCTCCTTTATAGTAATGTAATGTGTGATTGTTATCTCTATTTTTTCACGAATCCATAACTTAACTTATAGCAGAAGTGGGATTAGGTTTGACGGCGTCCTAGGCCCAAGGCGATATGGCGCCCTTTTTCTCTCGTAACAGCATTATTTTATGTGTGCATATAAAAGAGTGAAAATATATTTTTTTTTAAATCTTTTTGTTATATATTTCAAATATTGTAAGACCGCAAAAAAATTAACTTTGGTCTTGCCGTTTAATTGTAGTTGTCTTAAAAATGTTGGCGCCCCTTAAAATTTGCCGCCTTAGGTCCGGGCCTCATGGGCCTTATTCTAAATCCGCTACTGCTTATAGTACCTATAATCGCAAGTGAAAAAGTGTTTTAATGATAAAAGATAGAAGAGAAGAGGTTTTGAGAAGTATCAGGTTTCAGTAGGAATATTGTTCAATGTTCATGTTGGCTATTTTCATAAAATTGTCTTTTCCTTCTGAGGGATCGGGAACTTAAAAAAAAACATACTGAACTTACCTCGTCGTCGTGGTACACTATAATATGCTCTTTTAAGACACTATGATAACCCAATATGCTTAATTTCAAGTGTCCCACTTACAAAAGTTCTGTTTCAGTGCTGCTGATGTTAAACACATTATAAAAAGAACTTATTGAAAAATTGTGCTCATCACTTTTTTTGACACCATTGTATATGAAATCTATAGTAATATGTATAGCAGGATCGATTGTGGCGACACCGTGAGTCTCTAAACCTTTCGTTCCCCAGACTAGTATAGATTTCATATACAATGATGACACGTTCACTTTCAGTGTTTAAACGCCATTTAATTAATAAAAATTATGCATCGATGTACCTACACAGTAGTGTGTAAAAAAAAAACGCTACACGAAATAAATCCCAGAATCGAAGTTTTGCCGCAAAAACTTAAGTGCTAATAAATCAGCCCCAGTTAAAATTTATCTAGTGTATTCAAAATCTAGAAAAGATCCTACAAATCTTTGTTCATTGTTGCAACCTTTGTCATGTCAGCAATCTGCAGGTTTACAATTTTCTACAGAAAAAGGAATTTAACTTCTTTCAGTTCTTGGTTAGAGCGTTGCCATTATAGTTATTCTTATTTTCGGGAAGCTGCGGTTGGCACTACGCAGGCAACCAAACCCAAATCATTCCATCAATCTCTGTTTGCAGTGTGATGTATGATACTTCAGCTGTGAACGTTGGCTACCATCAAAATCTGTTTGTCGAGTCCACTGGATCTTTAGCACGAAACGCCGACAAGGACAACGATTGGGAAAGACTTATTAAATGCTCGAGATGTTGGCAGACCGTTTCCAAGTTTAAAAGGCACTTAGCAGCACAGATTTCACAAATGGCTTTCATGTTTTTTTTGCTCCTACCCCAAAGGGTAATTACTACTGGGAATTCTAAGAGTCGAAAAAATGAGGCTTTGCTTTAGATACTAAAGTATCACGCGATATTCATATCTGTCGCCACCGAGGCAAGCTTAACGCCGCTTCTATTGCCAAGGTGAAAAGATAGAGGGCGCCATATATTCACAAAACTTTCACTGTATTTCTTGCTGGAGATGGAGAATCGGATGAAAGTACTTGCATACTCACATTACTCTAAGTTTCAATAGAAATACCAAATCGAACATGGCGCTAGTTGTTGTTAGGAGGCATCTACGTATATTTTTACTGGCACAATTATGTCATGCAGTTGTTCTTGTTGCAAGTATCTATTAATGGCAACACTAACGGCTAAGGCCGAGTTTCTTTGAACGAATTTATTACAAATATACACCCTGAATTTTCAGAAGCTGATAGCACACCTATAATGTATGTCACCATTTAAGTTGTCCCTAAGTCTCATGGTTAGTTCAATTTTATTTTGAAATTGAGCGATTATAAATCTGTGTCTCTTGTCACTCGACTGTCAAATTGTATTAAAGAACTGAAAGTTGAGTCTCTTCAACGGCTTTTGTAAATACAATAAAATTAAAATAATTGCATACCCTCAGGCGTACTAAAAAAATGCCCCTTCCCATTCATAGTCCTCTGCCAAGAATTTACTGCATTTCATTTATCTAATTCAAAAAACAAAAAAAAAAAATAAAAAAAAAATTAAAAAAAAAAAAAAACAAATATGGACGCCTCCTCCATCCAAAAAAAAAAAAAAACCACCTCAAATTGAATGACATTAACGCCAATAGCTGCATCTCAGTCCGAGATTTGTTCGGAAAAGATTTATTATACTTTCAACAAATAGTTGAATAAATCCTATTTTGTTCTTCCATCTCGTCGAAAGAAAGAAAGAAAGAAAGTCAAAGTCGTCTGCCTTCGTCCGCAAGAAAGTCCTTTATCCTTATCTTCGATTTGGTAGCCATGCATTTTGTTTTTCTATGTTTTTTTGTACATCCGCGATTTCCTCGAATAACAATGAAAACCTGTGACTGGGTCTGAACATTCACCAGCATCCCTGCATAATTGATGAGAAGATAGCAAGGCAACCTCTGGTTTAAGAGATGTGGAGAAGCAAAAAAAAAAAAAAAATGCACTTCGCCATCAGGACACTGCGGAGGGAGCTGCTACGGGCTGTGTGACCCTCTTAAGCATATTGGAATGTGTGTTCTCTCGCCAATATCTAGCCATCGTCGCTTCCGCCCGTTATCGCCTTCACCATCGCCACATCACTTCTGCAACCCACCCGTCAAAGTGATAAATTACGCGAACTTGTCCAGAGTCACGAACAGATTTTTCTGCTCCAACAGAAAAGTGAGAAGTCTAGAGAAATATCCTCGCACCAAAGTGAAGCAATTTTTAAAGTTACCAACCAGAGTAACAGTTACAATGTTTTTTAAACGTATTTATTTTATTTTCCCAGTGTTGTATACATTTTTAATTAAAATAAAATAATAAAAAAAAGAAAGAAAGAAAAAAAAAACAGCTTCCAGGATATTTTATTTATGCGAACTCACACACAAATGTCACTTTGCGTGTAATTATTTAAGCAAAGGAAGAGAATGTGAATACTCTCGTTGGGTTGCTGATGTCGTTGTATCATAAAAGATGTCATTGTTGGCAATTTTCCATTATTTTGCAGGCCATTCGGTATAGGCGAAGCCGAAGGACTCGTCCGCGGTGGGCGGGACACAAAAAAAATAATAATATAAAGGTCAACAAGAGAAAAATAATAATGAGTGAAACAGATGGCGGAGATTAATGAGTTGGTTTTTTGGGGGTGGTCGGTCGTCCTCGTAAAAGGGCAGGGATGAGGGGAGGGCATGAAGATGAAAAACATTTTTACCTTTACATTGTCGAATATGACTTCAAATGACTAATTATAAACCACGTTTTGCGGTTGAAAGGACCATCATAGTCAAGGCAGAGATCAGAGGATTTCCGTTTGAGGTTTTTGGTGTTTGTCATTATTTTAGGTCGTTGTAATGTTGCCGTGAGGCTGAAGAAAGAGAGAGAGAGGGTGGGGGAATAATGATGCAGAATGTCAAAAGGTCAAAGGAAAGTAGCAAAAACAAATGAATATTTGAAAAAAAAATATAGGAATGGAAAGGACAATTCATTGTTGTACTTGTGCGACATTTTTTTTTTAAGAATTTCATGTTTCCTACAATGAATGCTTACATTAAAAATTAAAAAAAAAATAATAAAAACACCTAAAAGTAGACAACAAAAAATATTAAAAAAATATTCATCACAGTTAATTCTTTCAAAGAAACAAAAATCACACACAAACTGTTTCAACTCTGCATATTGGTCTCGGACTTAGACTCTCCACGACTTGTGACTTTGCCCTACCAGTTTCATCACGGCGCGCCGCGGCGGGTGGCGTTGTCATGTCATCAAGTCCGGATCAATATTTTGCAATTTCCCATAAATTAATACGCGGAAAATTTAATTTCCCTCCGTTGAAATTAATTTTATTAGTTCATCCGGCGATCTCAAAACTGGCTGGCTGACTAAAAATAAAAAAAAAAATTAAATTATCAACTGCTCGGTGGAGGATTTTTTTTCCTGTCCTTTTTTTGTATCTGTCTGCCCTTTTCCTGTGTTTTACACGGTGAAAATCTTGTCATCTTGGTAGTCTGGCAACCACTTGGGCTTGGGAGAAAAAAGGGTTAAATTCTGAGGCGCTTAGATTCTAACAGTTGAAAAGATACATCTTCTTTGCATCGTGCAACAAAACGAAACAAAATTTTCGAAGGACGAAAATGAATCCTTGGGAAAAGTAATTTTCAGTTTTCATTATCTTCTCTTGAGTCTTACCACTACGAGAAAGGCTTTTTGCTTGATACGAGTATGATTGTGTGCTTTTTTTTTCTATCTTCTTGTGTGTCAATGAAAATAAACGTTAAGAGCTGGTAAGGGCTGGTTTTTGTCTGCAATAAGGGATGTAAAATACCTGCAGGGATTGGGTTGAAAAAAAAAAAAAAAAAAAGCAGAAATAGTAGGGTTTCTTTCTCCTTCGGGCGGAGGAAAGAAAGCTGCTGGCAGAGTAGTTAGTCGTTTTGAGAATGAGCTTTGAAGTATGACTTCGGGGAGTAATCTGGTGGTCAAAATGAAAGCCGTTATTTAATCAATTCCTTTTGTTTTGTATTTGGAAATGGTCATTGTTCAAAACTGCTGAGTTGTCAGTTTGAGAATCAACAACCAAAATAAAACATACAATCAAATAGCTACTGATAGCGAAATCTCGTTCATCAAATTATTAACAAAAAAAGTTGATTAAATTGTCAATTATGGTTGTCAAATTAAAAATTTTGACTGTCAATGTTGAAACCCGGTAGTTTGCAAAAATGAAACACTCTCCTGGTTTTTGAAAAGGCACATAAAATATATGCAAACTGTTTTTTGAGCTTTTGCATAACAACGACTTAGCCGATCATAATGAAATTTTGTGATTGCCAAGGAAACAGAAAAGGTTGTGACAAAATACTGTTCGCAATGGAAATTAGTTCGTGACCCGGGTCGCAAGTAGAAGCTAGTTCAATATGTAAATGTGTTCTCTAAATTGGAAGCTGAAGTCATCAAATTTAAAGCAATCCGTGGCTCCCTGATGGTCACATGTTAATGAACGGAGCATAAATATGTTTGCTTTACGGAAAATTCAGATATCCAAAATGGTGATTAAGGTCCTTACATCTATCGAAATACGGTCAATAAGATTTGTGGTTGACGGATTATGGAGTAGGCAATGTCTTCTCCAAACTCCTTGTGTTCTTTGTCTTAGGTTTGTGGCATGACGACTATGCTTTTCCTTACAAGATTGTCGTAAGGGTCACCTTGAAGGATTTGTATGGGTGTCTCTAGACCTAGGGCACCTGTGGTAATTTTTTTTTGACATGCATTGACGATGAGCTGCCTGTCTTTTAAACAATTACCGTATTTCAATTTTCGTTTACCCACCGTTCACCGTTGTGTCTGTATAGAAGCAATCTATGGGCTGTGCTGATTGCTCGGCTGTCTAGACTTTGCTAAGAGTTCTTTAAATCCATGTGCAGATCCAAGTCCGATTAATCGTATGCTTGTGTCATCGACATTTCATCTTTTAATATTTGAGCTGTTTTTGTTGTGGGAACTATAAACACCACGGTTGGTTCCTTCCTAGGAACACTTTCGCTGTCTTTCCGATGTCAGGAAAGATGCCATAGTGCCTTAACTCTCCAACTTTCAACGTTTGTGCCAAGCACACTGCAAGAGCGTCCACGCCAATCTAGAGCTTTAGAACTTGGTATTTGGCCGTCATTTAATCAAAGGTCAAAGTATGTTTTGGCAAGACTTATATTTATTTAAAAACTTTTGCCCTTGAGACATTTTTTTTTATTATAGTCAAAATTTAAAAAAAATTCCCGTATGAGTTGTCCATCGTAGTTCGAGCTATCCATTGGCATGGGTAAAGATTTGTACGTGAAAAAAGTGAGGTGGACTGAGAATGTATACTAAGCTTTGTCATCGCAGGTACGTGAAGACTCCCGACTTACGAATTCACAGTTTTGCTGAAATTTGGCGTATTTGGTATCAACTTTCTGCATACCTATAATCATGATACACAATATTTAGTAGACGAGAGAGTTCAGGCTCCGAAGCATGGCACAAAGAGAAGACCTAGAATATAAAACTCTGTGTAGCGTAATGTATTCTATCTCATCCTCGAGCAGGTTTAATCCTATTAAGGTAATTGTCTCTTTTTCGTGACGCATTTTCGTTTCATAGAGTTTCAAATCGTATAAGTACTCTGATATCTCTTTTTGTTGCTGGTCCCTATTTTCTTAAGTTAAGACCAACTCACCAGCATTATACTGATATCAGTGGAAAGAAATTTTATTGGAAGTTCTGTGCTTACAATGAGGAAGGTAAAGTTCAATTAAAAACCGAACAACAACACTTAGTACTTGTCAAATTTATTCGATCTTAACGGACAGCACATTTGCTGCGACTGTGTTTGTTTCTCGTTCTCATTTTGACTCAGTTACAAAAGCTTATATAAATGATCCAATACTTCACCCCCCCCCCCTCCACGAGCCATTAATTTTAAAAACAAAAATTGAATTTTAAAACCGATTTTTCAAGAATTGAATACACAAGTTACATAAATTATCGACCCGCAAAATAATTTCAAAAAGGACGAATTTATAATAAATTAATTAATTGTACATCTACGTGAAAATTACGTCGACCAAAAATGCCTCTTGAATTAAAAGTAGGTAGGTACATATTTAAACCTTTTTACAAAGTACCAACACAGCAGCGCACTCCTCACTTCATCCTTTTTCAAAATGACCTTGCAGAGTCTGTAGTAAAAAAAGCAGAAAGGTCCTTAATTCGTAGTTTTGTAATAAAAGTGTTTGGTTTATACAAACCTTTTACCTTAATATGGTTGCTCTGCACTTTCACATCGACAATATAAGTGGCCTATAGAGAATGCACATCCTCGAGTGCAATAATTCCAACTCATTTTACGTAAAGCTACTACTACAAAAAAAAAAAAACAAAAAAAAACAACGCAGAAACCAAACAATTTCATCTACCACTTTTCAATTATATTTTTCATTCCACTGTATGAAACACCAACAAAAACCAAAGTATAGTCCTTATCTCTTGAACCTCATCATCATCCGGCTGCCTGCCGCCACACCCACTATACTATACTCTGCAACACACCAGTATACATAATATAGATACAGATACACAGAGCTCTGAGGAGTTAAGCGCTAATGGCTAAAGTCGAAAATCAAATATTTTCCCATCACATCATCCCTTAATTATATAAAACGATAAACCTGTAATTTTTAATTATCTCTTCTATTCAGTTGGGGTTTTTTTTTTTTTTTTTTTTTTTTTGGTGATGCTGTTCTTCCTTTTTGTTTGTTGTTGTTGTTGTTTCTATTTTGTGTAGTACCTGTAGTACCTGGATAGCTGTGTGTATATGGGTTTACTCTATGTGTGTGTGAGTTTGTGTATTTTATCCTCTTTTTAGCGCGCATATCTTCACTATACTGTGCTGGGTCTATGTCAATCGTAGTGTATACAATTTTTACACCTGGCTGATTTTTCCTTTTCCACTTTGAGGGGTGGATAAATAAAGCAGGACGAACGAACACAAACGCAAAGGCAAAAAAAAAAAATTGAATGCGGAAAAACATGCAAAGAAAACAATTACACCCGTCAACTTCATCCCTCCAACCCCCCTTCTTCTCCTGCTGCCAGATCCGCAACCATTTTAAGTAGGGGGTGGTGGTTGTGATGGTACAGGAATTTATTCTGAATAGCCGTATTATCATTTAGCCATCCCTTATGGATCGCCACGTTAATTTTCTTTCGTTAAAAAAAATATAACCAAGAAAAGAATACGTACATATATATATATATGTATAAAAACGTATTTTCTTTATTGTCTAAGGACGTGGATAGGGGGCACCAGCATCAGAGGGAAGTATGAACGACAACTTGACAAAAAAAAATTCAAGGCATTTATTTTCACCAAGTGTCTTGTCTACCTCCCGTTTTCAGCTAGTTTTTCCTTCACACAGAATTTCCAACTAACAATTTTGATAGTATACTATTTTTTTTTGCCTTGGCCTTTTCCAAGAATTTTTAGTGCGTCCAGGCATGAATTAAGGATTTGTGAAGAAAGACACACAAATTGACATCACACTGACAAAAAAGGTATTAAAAAAGTAAAAAAGAACTTGAGTATGTACAAAAAGAAGTTTTCTCAAATTCAGTTTATTCTTTCCAATTTCAGAATATTATTTGTGACATTTTTACAAAAAAAAACTTTTATAAAAACAAACAACCAGTTGAAAGTAGTTTTGAGAACAATAATTTTCAATTTTTTGCAATCAAAAGGTACTCCTATTTCTGCAAAATTCAATGAGGAATTTTCATCAAAACCATGGTAACCGTTCTCGAGAAAACGGAATTGATATTTTTTTCCACCAAAAAACACGTTTGAAATAAATCATCCTATCCTTTAAAACAGAAACAAGTGTACGGAATAATGGACGGATCCACAATGTTTCATTCCCTTTATGATTAAAAAGTTGGAAATTAAGAAGGTTATGTTGAAAATGTTCAATAGGGTCAGATATGATAATATTCATGTCAACATTGTATATGAAATCTATAGTAGCCTGGAGGACAAAATCGACTGTGGCGACACCAAGACTCTCCAAACCAAATTTCCGAATTTCTCGTTTTTGGAGAGAAAATGTAGGTGGAAAGGTTTGAATATGTGATAATTATCAGTGACATCTATATGCCCAACAACCGTGTTATCTCTTACTCGAGCCTTGAATAGCCAAGTTTTCTTTTTCTCTCAAACGCCGATATAATCTCCCGTGGATCACAAGAGCCTTAAAATTGATAGGTGAAAGAGCCATTACTGAAACATATATGTTACACTCAGCCTTACTTCAGATGAATTGTTAAGTGTAGAGATTCTTTTTTAGGCACACAACAAGAATGTATAATGTTTTACCTGCCTCAATTTTTATCTACCAGTGTGATTTAGTTACAGACATTTTTTAAAACCAATTTGCAAGGGTATCTCTTCTTATTTCCTATCCGTCTTTGCTAGAAGCTCAAACCGAGTTAAGTGTATTAAGAACCCTTTGAGTACCTGCTAATTAAAAAAAAAAAACTTGTCTGCTGCACACAAATGATCCGCTTCTGGACTTCGCAGGGTTGACCACAGAAAGCGTCCGTCGGCAAACATGCTATCGGCCTGTCTCTCCTCATTGCAACGTTGTATGATATTGCCTCTCTGAAGAGGTTATCAGGGTTGTGTCCTTTTTTCGTGAAGTCTTCGTCGTATATTTTTGGACTTCTTATTTGATTAGTCATTTGGGATATTTTACAAAATTGGAAAACTAAGAAAAATGCATGGTATTTTGAAGCTGAGTGGAGAAAAATGTCAGCCATTTTTTGTACTATTTTTCATTTTTTTTCGTTCTGCTCACTTACGTCACGGACGTCATGGAGTTTGACGTTTTTCATTGTATCATGCGCATCGATATCTTGTGTAGTTGTATCATGAGAACAAACTTTATTGTTAGGTACAGTACGAGTAATAAGTTTTCATTGTCATTAACAAATGTCATACTATTTCCTGAGCTGACGTTTTAAGTTTGAGTGATGGGTAGATGCAGTATTTCGTTATTCATTTAAAAGTAACGAGTAACATATTTCTGTAAGACAAAAATGTACGAAGGACAGGACCGGCTTCTTGTAAAACTTAACTTCCTTCCCTAGGTCGTCATTGCAGTGAAACTTCCTTACCGACGATTTCCTGTTAAAAAAAAACTGTCATTACAAGATCGATTGCCTATTTCGATATTTTGTATGATTTCTTAGTCTTAAATCACTTGATGAGCAAGAAATATGCCGATGGGAGAAATCGTTTTGTTTTTATAAGTAGTGTCAATTCAATTGATTACCATACGATGTCATCTATGCTGCTGCCAAGGAAAGTTCTTCTTTTACGTATTTCAACGCAAGCGTCGCTAAACGGTTTCATTCCGTCAAAAATAGTTTTTCAAGTGGCAAACATTTCAAAATGATTATTTGAATCTTTCTAGCTTAAGGACTATTCACATGAGAGCTACCAACGAATGAACGAATAAATTAGATTTTTCATACTTCTAAACAATATTTTGCAACAAAAACTTTTTCAAAATTATAGAAACTCATTAAATCTAATGTTGAGATGCTAAAATTTTCGTTTTAATTGAAGAAAAAAGAAATTTTAATGAAAACAAGTTGTTCGTCTCTAATTTCAATCTGACTGTTACGAATTGTCAAATTCTATTCGCGTTCCACATACGAGGCACATCGCAACGAATAAATAAATCGTGCGCGACTCAATTCAAAATCTCACTGTTCAATTGTGATTTACGGACATGACGTTCGTGTTCGCAACGAATAATCCTTTACTGTTAACAGCCTACTACTGACCTCTTGTTGTATAAAATCTGATTACGTTCCACATTATTGTTTTTTGTTGAAAGTTAAGGTGTAAAATATATTTCTACGGAATTTTCATTTTCACTTCCACCGTTCATAAAACATCAACAATAATTCTATTTGTTCTCAACTCAAAAAATATTTTCTGCAAGTGTGACAAAAAAATCCAAAAACAGTAAGAAAACCCATACGATTAGAGAAAGGGGGCGTATGTGGAATCTTTTTTTCTTTCTTCCCAATCGTGTTTTTCGTAGCAAACAGGTTTAATCATTTTGCTTCTTTTTTTATTTTGATTTTCTTTCTGAATGTTTCTCTCGTTTTCTCAAAAGAATCAACAACAACTACAACTAAAAAAAAAGACAATATTTCGCATACGCTCTACTTTCCATGGATAATGGAAAAATAAAATCGCACAAAGTGACGATATATGTAGGTATGTACCTACAAAAACACACACACACACACACTTAAAACAAAAAAAAAAAAAAAAACTTGACAGAAGACACATAGAATGACATATTCTGAAGGACGATTGTATTGTTGCATTTTCAATCCCTTCTTTATCTCTTCCTTTGAAATGATGATTATATGATGATGAAGATGAGAAGTGCGTTTGACGAAAAAAAAAACAAAATTATTGAAGGAAAAGTCTTTGGTAAGATAAAACTGTTCCTCAGATCCTTTCAATACACAAAGTCACAGGATTTCTTTTTTTTTTCTCAAAGAAAATTCATGTAATTTGGGTAAAGGAAAACAACACACTTTTCTATGAAATAACTCCAAATGTGACACGACACGAGAATGCTGCTGCCATGCCGCCTTAATCAAGTAGTCCTCTGTAATTGTGAAATCATTTTCAAGATCCTTGTTATCTTTAGCGCAAGAATAAATTTTCGCCTCCCATCACTGATTGTGTCTTATAAATTTCAACATTCATTGCTGAAAAGGCATATTCTAAAATGCTTCCTCCTACTTCTCATCATCGTCCTCATACATTAAGCTCTCACTCTGAAAAAAGAAAAATGGACGAAGACGACAAGGACGATGCTTGACTGCAAGTGAGATCTTAATTAAAACCGAAACGAAATTCAACATTGATTCCTTTCAAAACTCAAACTTCTCCCAGGAAGAAAAACATACACGACCGACACCAGAGTTCTAGTTAAGGATAGGTGGCGCGGCGCGTCGTTGACGTGGGAAGGGGGTATTTTATATCCCACTGACACCTCTGTTATATTATACATGTGTAGTGTATCCTTACTGGCTCTTCGTCTATATGTTTTAAGCCCGTTTTTATGGCTATTAATTTGTCTGGTATAAGAAATTTTTGTACAATTTTCTTTTTATTTTTAACTATACTAGTAGATATATGTATATGTTTGAATGTGGGAGTGGGGGAGGTGTAGTTAAGTATAATGTATGTGTGATGCGGCGCGGTGGCTAAAGTCACTTATTACATTGTGTCTGGAGTCGTAAAATAGTAAGGAAGACGACAACTCTGTTCAATTCTGTGTGCCAAGCAATTGCTTAGCTCAGATAATTGAGTTGAACATTGTGCTAATTGCATTTGATCCTTCTGCATCAGTTGGTTATTGTGGGGGAGAGAGGGGAGGTGTCGTGTCGTGGTGTTGATAGCAACGTCTATAAAAGTGTCCTTAAGTAATTAAATTTTTCTATTCTATTAGTTTTTTTTTTTGCTGCATGTGGAGTTTTTTTTGTGGAGTTGTATGATCGATAAATTTTATCGGAGCAATTGATGTTATGTTGTGTGGAATAGGTAAATGAAAAGGGTGGAGCTGGAATTAATTGTGGGATAAAAACTGAAAGAACTTGGAAGATAAAGTGTAAATTTCTAATTAATTTTAATAGAAAATAAAAATCAGATGAATAAATGGAATGGATCAACGAAGAAGCAGTCGGTTGGTGTTGGAATTGAGTGGTCTGATTCTAAGGAACGTCTTTAGACATTAGAGTTCTAAGATTTTGCTGATGTAACTGTGGCAATTCCTATAAACTTCGAACCCGAATACCTTAATAAAATTCTTGGACAGATTTTAGATTGCAAAGAAGAACTTTCCTGGAGTGGGCTTGCTGATGTCACGTTGATGACATACTTTTACTGTCTAATCTTCAAGAAAATCAACACATTTTACTTGATAAACCGTCTACGATTCTCACTAAACAATACAAATTTAGCCCCTTTTCAAATGTTCTTAGAACTATACTACGTTCTGGGAAAATAACCTATAAATAGGTACTGTTACGAAATGTCATATTTTTTTCCAGCGAATTTTAATCGATTTCCATATTTCGACGAAAAGATAACAACTAATGTTATTTGGTACCTGAATGCATTCACTGATGTGTTGAGGTTAAGTTCTAGCTGGTCACACGCGGAGAAGAAAATGAGGAGGAAAAGAAATTAATGGCGAATTGGCGAATGACATTTGGTTTGGTTTTTTGGAGTTTGGAGACTTGGAAATCTTTTAAAAAGGAGTGTGTTCAAAGTAGAGCTCTCTTGGAACTGGACGGACGTAAGGTAGAACCAGAAGGCGGCGACAAGAAGACTTTTTGGGTTTCTACGGATTTTGTTGAAAAGCTAAAAAGAATAAATCAAAATTTTAATAAAAACCTCTCGGGAACCAGAGCTCTCAACAACAAATACATTTTCAATAGAAATTCCAAATAAATTGATTTTCTTGATTATTTCTTTTGGTTTTCTTCTATAAGTCTTTTTCTGCATTCAGATTGCTGGGCCGGCCTTTCGCAACAATACTTTTTCAGGGATTTTTGAATCTTTCATAAATTTTCCATTTTCCGGGAACACCGCAGATACATTTATCGTAAAATTTTCACTATAGATTCTGGATTATAATTCCTGAGAATAAAGTCTGGATATTGGTTTTGCGAATCAATATTGACCATTAAAAAATATTTGCATTTTGTGGTCTATTTATTAAAGGATTAAGGACTAAGCCTCATTTAAATTGCCAGAAATTTAAACTGTTAAATCGTCAATGTAATCGAATCAATATAATTAACTTTTTCCTTCAATAGTAGCTTCTTGTGTTTTTTTTTTAGATACGTATTCCGGTTGAGCCCCCAATTATTTGATTAAAATATGGTTTCTGTTGATTTGATTGTTAAGCAGCTTTTTTAATGCTCAAAATTATTGACAGTAAGTAAATTGAATAAAGATCAAGAAATAGTCATCGGGAACATTAATTAATCTTCTCTTTTTCTGCCACGAAATCAGTAAGGATTCAAGTTCTTCTCAGTTTTCTTCCCCTCTGAGTTCACTGAGGATTCCATTTAATCTTGTTTTCTTATCTAAGAACGTGTTGCTGTTTTTGATTTTCGTAGCCACTTAATTTCTTCTACACCATAATTTCAGGATAGATATAATTTGAGGTCAAAAACGGCCTCATAAAGTGATCCCGAAAAATCATCAGTTCTCCGACATGTTTTTTGAGGTTATCCAGGCTTAAATCGATTCTCTACGTAAAGAAATTTGATATGATTTCTGCTTAAGGTATTTCCACACTATCACACAGTGTAGTACGACATGTCAAAAAAAGTGTGAAGGAATGTGTGATAGTTTTACATTCAATCCTAAAAAAATATATCAGATCTAAACACATGTCAAATCGTATGAGATCTTGTACTACTATACACCTGTTTCATCACACATTTTTGACATGTCGTATTACACCATTGGACAGTGTGGAACAACCTTTAACGATGAGTACGCTTATTTTCTAAGAGAGGTTATTAGTTGTACTTATACTACCAATACATACCAATTTTGACATTGAAACGTCACATAAACCATTTTTAAGTGCTTACGACTTTTTGACAGTTCGACTTAGAAGGCTGCATGACTCGGGTCGGCTAAAATCGAGATTTTCCTCTGTTGAAGTGCCAACTAAATTCAAGGGACGACGAACCGTAATGCTAGCCAATATACCATAGTATTGACGTCATGTATCTTCTCTGTACCAAGCTTGAAAGCTGGTAGGTCATCTAATGCCAACAGAACATCTAGTTTTGTGTTCCTGGAGCACTTTGGTAGAGTCGGAGAGCGGAATTTTTAATATAAGAAAAGTTGCCTCCTTTTTACCATTTCGTGTCATACACCAAACCATGGTCTCACTCTCAGTTGACAGGTGTAAAGCTTTATGATATGCGGCCGATCTGAACATCTATTTCTACTTCAAGCTGTCAAGAATTTCATAATTTTTTTTTAAATATCAACGCTGAGAATGTATGAGTTGCGAAAGAAACAATTATAATAAAACTGAAATTTTGCTGTCAAAATTGACATGATTGAGATCGTAGTACAATTTGTCCTCACCGTTAAAAAAGAGCGTTAGTATCGCTAAGAAGCGAAGTAGACTACAAGCTGTGCTACAAGTACAACACTATTTATATTATTACACTAAGTGATCTTACCATGTTATTCCCGTGGTATTGACAAAGTACTTTATCTGACATATGTCATTGTTTAATTGTTCATCATGGCGTCCATATCACCATTGTGTCAGAAGAATGACCCCAATCAGACCTAATTAAATTTTTAAGACTAATGGTAATGTCCAATAAAGTGTACATAATTTTAAGTAAAACTATGGTTTAAATTGAAACAGAAGCCAAATAGAATGTTTTAATTTCTTCCCTTCGGCCTTCGCAGGACATTTCGTCCAAATAATTCATTTACACCAAATGTTGCCTTTCAAAATTACCTTTGGAGTTATTGTTCATTCTGTGTCAGGTTAACAACTTGGCAATGGCGCCATAACCATTGTTGCTCATGAAATATTATAAATATTAATTTTTATCGCACAATAACTCAACCAGGACCTCTAGGTTCAAAATGGAAAAAAGGACTCCAACAACATGGTAGTATGCACGAGTTGTGTAAAATAAAGTAGATCTGCTGGGTTGGGTGGGTGTAGAGTAGAGTAGAGTTTGTGGAGCGCCTCGCCTTGCAAAATAATGAACATGACATAATGCTGTTATCCTTGCATCCCGAGTTTATATAAATTTATATATCCTATTTATGCAGAAAGGAGAGTGAATATAAAGTCATATCCGCGGAAGTATTGCATCCACACTCAAACTCAAACTCAGACTCACTCACTCAGTCAGTCAGACTTACATAAATATATTTAAACGCGCAAAAGAGATTAAGTTAACTGGCAGCGCGAGGTCTTAAATTTTGTAAAATGGTTTCGTTTCATGAAAAACCAAAGGACGCGAGCTCCAGCACAACGGAAGCATTCAGGACTTATTGTAATGATGGCTATGTTGATGGTGATGGTGATGGTTATGTTGTATGTGTGCGGAAAGGACAGAGGCAACAACTTCCCTACATCTATAGATACACAAAAAGACACAGATTCAAAGAAAAGCGACGAAGAAGATTTTCTCATCTAATGCGAAGATGGATCAAGCGGCGGGTATATATATGCATAAATTTACATAGATCCTGATATCTTGTTGGATATTAGGTTGGGTTATGGTTTCCCATAATTTGGTTTTGGTCCTGTTTTCTTCTGATGTCGGTCCTAGACAGAGACATTGGAAAAAGAAGCTCTTGCAGCAGATATAGTGTGGGATGATAAATTTGTTGGTATATGAACGTACTTTTATGCACGCAATCGTTTTTTGTCCAGACCATTCGTTTCTCTATAGACAAAGAAAATAAAAGGAGAAATATGAATTTAACATCCTTTTATGTGCCAATTGCAGTTGGCATATACAAAGCAGGGGATTTATGTTTCCTCAATTGAGTGTCTAAGCTTTTGGAAGGAGCTCTCTATCTCAACATGATTCATTTGAGCAGCGTTTTGATTATATTGGCTTTGATGAAATTTGTTTTTATAGCCTTTTCACTGTTATAACAGCTAACTAAAACGATTCGATGATTTTGAATAGTTTTTTTTTTGTTCTTTTTTCAAAACTTAGACGGCTTTTTATCTTTTTTTTTTTCCTTCTTTTGTGCAGCTGACCTTATTTGTGATTTCGTCCGCAGGGCGCTCCCATCGATTGCACAAATAAATCAAACTGTTATAATTTATTCTGTTGCATGGATCATAAAATAAAACTGCCACGAATAAAACATTTTTAACAATTTTTTCAATCTTCTCTTTACAGAAAGATGTTCGAAATAAATTAAGGTGAGTTTTCTGAATGTATCTCTAAAACAACTCAAAAGATTTCTATAAAACTCTAGATAAGAAATAGTTTTTAACTTGAAAGTAATGATTTGTATGAGACATTTAAGAATTCAGAATTTTTCGAGACTGCTTAAAATTGTATTGTGGTGGTCAAGCAATAACTTCATTTATTAAACGAGAGAGGATGCAGTATTTGCAAAGCTTAGTTGTTAGATAGAGAGGGTGGAACAGTTTGCAGAATATGTCGATACGTCAACATCAAGACCATAATGTCATTTTCATTTAGCTCTTTGCAATGTTTCTGAGACTATTACATTTTAAGTTAAGCATTTATTGGAAGCTGCACTGTCATTGAATATGACACATAATGACAGCTCATCAGTAGAAAATGTGGTGACTACCATCATGGTGCTTCAACATCGACAACAATACGTCATTGTCGTTTTAATTATTTTTGTCAGCAGTATGCATAATTTAATTTATCATTACAAATGAATTTTTAACATGACGTCATGAGAATGCCAACTATTGTTTGCAAGAAGTGTTCTGTGAGAACGATTATGAAACTTTTTTGCTACGGGTTTTTATCTGTGCCAATTTATCTGTTTTCTTGGCGGTCTTGTCTTGTAAGTCAACGTATTGGCAAATTTCATATTTTGTTTTGAATTAAAAACCCGAAATTGACGCAGCATTCTTTTGCAATAGACTTAAGCTACAAATCAAATGGAAAATTCTTAAATATTTTAGAATATACAATTCTAAGTTACTTCGTAATCGTCAAAGGTTGGGCTCACATAACAAATGAGTATGGGTCAACAACTGAATACATTTTGTATAGTGCAATCAAGAGAGAGAGAGAGAATTTGCAAACAATATATTTCTTTCACCAAGAAATCTGTCGAAAAATACTGGCCACACTAACACATTTTCTTTCTCCAGTTTTCTCTTCTATCTATTTTTTGCGAAGACCAGAATGCTGCGTAAGCTAAAACAAAAAGTAACTTGTGTGTGACCTTTGCAATTGTATATATTATAAACTTTAGTACTCTTAATAAGCGGAACTTTAGGTGCGCCATCTATGGATGAAGTTCACAAATACTTGATTGACCAAGTAACAATTAAATTTTTATAAGATTCTAAACAAGCTATTTTCATACTGCTGTAAGAACAAAAAAAGGCCTTATTTAAATCATTTTTGCCCACATTGCGCAAGGTATTTAACTGCTATAAGACTTTTGTTGGCAGGTGTTATAGCAGCAAACAGCCTTTCATGAAATGCAATTAGCTTTTCTCAGCAAGCCATTTCATGACAGCTATCGCCAATAACTTGCTTGAGATGTTGTAAAAAGGCCCTATAAAAGTCATTTGGTGACATAAATCACATAGCTTGTCTGAGATCTCAAAAAAGGCCCTATAAAAGCCATTCGATGAAAGCTTTTGCCAATTGCTTGCTGTAAATGTCTCCATAAAGGTCTTATAAGGGCCATTTTAATTTATTTTGTGTAAGGCCTTTAATGGCGAGCCTCACACAAATTGACTTGTCGTGGAAAGCCTTATAGCAGCTTCTATTTTTCAAATTTTCAGTTAACAACTTCAGAAGGCCATATACAGGCCATTCTGAACCTTTATCAGCAAGCCTTGAATAGAACTTTTCAAATCAAACTTTGTCTAAAAGGCTTATAACAGTTATTATTTTAATTGTCAGCGTTTGAAATGTGTGGCTTGCAAAAGCTTGCCTTATACGAACCCTATACAAGCTATTACTTGCCAAATTCAAAAAATTGTTACTTATACAAATAAATAGTTACTTGGGTGGAGAGTTATGATTGGTTTTTGTCTAGATTGTAATGGTAAACAAAAACGACAATAGAAAATATTCGATGTAAAGTAGATATGACAACTAGCGCCACCATTGACGAAGTTCACAGCTAAAAAACATGTTCCATGAAATTACTATAAAAATATATATGCATTGCCTTTGCCTTATAAATTCAAGTACAAAATTATGTGGCGATTGCTTCATGCTTGACGGCATGAATTTGGTATTTGGTATTAGAAACAAAATTTATCGCACCAGAGGGCAGCACACAAACGAAAACATGACTATAATACAGATTCTATAAAATACTTCATTTTAATAGATGTAGAGTTTTAAAAAAAAAAATTCTATATGCTGCAATTTTTTTTATATTTTAATAAACTTTTAGATTCAATCAAAGAACTCATATCGTAACTTGAAAAACAAAATGAAAATAATAATAAAAATAATCTGTTACCAGCGAAGTAAAGATCTGTACATAATATCGGAAAGAGAGCTAATAGGAATTTTCAAAATTGAATTCTATTAAAAAGTGTGGGTAAGGTGCAAATTTGTTTTTATAAACAAAACATGAAAAGCATTAAATGTCTGTATGCAAAATTTCAATATAGTCACTATATAAAGTTATCCGTACAAAACTGTCAGCTTTCGTTCACTGAATTGTGCAGTTCACCAAATCAAGCGTCTACTGTTAATGTTTACGAATTGGATTGAAAAATATCTCGGTTGGATAGTATTATTGCGGTTCCAACATTCCAGATTGTTCCTATACTCAAAACTTCGCATTTATCTTGAACTCCATGTGGTTTCGATTAAAAGGACTGTTGTTTTTTTGTGCTCCCTGGCCTGAGTACGTATAATTCCACTGAAATTGCCTTTAACCTGATTTCTTTTGTCAGAAACTTCATTGAAATTAGTTAACCTAAATCTATCTTCTATTGCATCAAATGGACCTAAAGAATCCAGCAAAATCTTCCACTTAATCGACAGAGTTGTTCCATCTAACTTCACATTCATGAAAAACAAGCTTTGATTCTGACAAACGAACTGTCGGATTTCTTTACACAAACCTTCATCCAGTTTAAATTGCAAAAATAAAGTATTAAATCCCCAGGAAAATGATGTTGTATTATGTAGAGTTTTTTTTTCTTAATTTTGTTTTCAAACAAAAAAAAAAAATAACAAACCAGTAGAAAGGAAATAAAGGATTCCATTCTTCTTAATTTTTTCTTTGCTCCCATCATCCAATTCTGTACCACCTTGCGGGCAGACAAAAAATAAAAGAAAATTCTTCCATACATTGAGTAACATGCATCCTTATGCTGCTTCCTTCAACAAAACCCACCTTTTAACTACTTCAAAATGACGACCATTTTGTTTGTTTGAGCTTAAACTAGCATGAATGTAAGGATAATTAAAATGTAACTAACTGGATTATTTAAGATTATTTCCACGTGGAGATTCGGTAGAGAGTTTACCTAGTATAGATCCTTTTCAGTTATTTTCCAGATCCATTCCGGGTAGGTACATATTTTTTTTTTTTTGAATTTTTATTTTTTAAACTTTTCATTCAATTTCATCCGACAACATAGAGTCCTTTTGTGTTAAGTTTTCTTCATCTACCAGCGCAGCGTAGCGCCATCGTCATCGCCAGCGTGATGTTCTTCCTGATGATGATGGTTGGTTGGTTGGTTCATTTTTCATTCAAACTTGTCCTAGTTAAGTCATCCTTATCATATGTCTATGTCTATGTCTATGTCTATATGATGATGAACATCTTATTTTTATAACACACAAAAAGGAAAGGACTCATCTCACGTTGACCCACACCGCACCGTACCGTGCTCCTGCCATATCCTTCAAATCACCGCACCATCTGGTGTATAGCGTATAGCGTATAGATGATGGTGTATATCCAATTTGGGCTTTTTAAGGATTTTCGTCCTTTTATAATTGTTGAATGAATGCAAACAAGAATCATGAGCTCTTGGACACTCAGCAATGAAGATAGGATAGGATAAGATAGGACATGATAGGACACTATGCTTTTCAAGGTGATTATGTGTATCTACAGGATAATAAGGAACGGAAATGGATAAGGACAAATTTAACAACAAGAACAGCAGAAAAAAAAAATTGAATTTTAATTTAATTTCTTTACTTGCAAAATGAGTTCTTTTGGATTTTTTGTCATTGTCGTCCTGCTTCAATAACTTGGGGAAAAAAAACGTCACGAAAAAAAAACTGTGATGCAAGTCCTTTTTGCAAAGTTTAATTTCCTATTTTTTTTTTGTATGCATTGACATTGCCATCGTCGTCGTCCTCGTCGATGTCTACGTCCTTAACATCGTCGTCATCGTCTTACATTCATTAGAAAGATCCCGCAGCAGTTCTTCCATGTGCAGATCCTTTATCTAAGATTTTTCTTTTACATCCTTTTCTTCTCGTTTTTATAATAAGTAGAAAGTATATGGAGGATGCAGGATTAAAAAAAAAAAAAAAAACCCCATCCTCATGTGTTGGCCCGCGCGCTTTCATTTCGAGTTTTCCACCTCATGTTTCTTATTATTGCTTGCATTGAAAATGTAACTAAAAGCTGCTGCAGCACTGTACTTACACTAGCTGTGCCAGTAGAAGTGGTAAAAAGGACATTTTCGGGTGTTGTAGATTCAGTCACCCACACTTCAAATGGCTGGGTATGTTTTAAAGCTCAGGAGCGGAGTTAGTCGTTAAGTGGCCTTGTTCAATTTTTGAAAAATTTTAAAGGACATAATTATTGTTTGCTGGGTGTATGATGTCCTTGCTACAACACTATCCTTTCCCATTTTTGTGTTTATCCGAATACAACATTTTAAATAAAATATTTTTTAAATACGTTAGGAAATAAAAAATGGCGCCCAACGGATTATTCCGATTCGTTTGGATTTTTCTGCAAATCGTACCCTACGGGATCTAAAATAATTAGAACCAGGTTAAATACCCACATCAGTCACTGAAAACTAGCTTCCCTAAACTCCTGTTTCCTCCAAATACTGCCATGTTATCGATACCGCATGCAAGGTGCTCTGTGCATCTGGGCGAAAGAGAGTTATGATGCCTTTCACACACAGGATCTCAGTTTTAGTTTCATTTAAAGATACTTTCGTCCTCTCTTCTCAAGTCCCCTCTTACAACCTCTGCTGGAGCTGGAGCACTCTGGATGTTTGAGAATTCTAGAGATTCCTGCATTATTCTTTCCTTTCGTTTCGTTTCGTTTGGTTACGTTTGGTTTGGTTTTTTGGAAGTGCGCCAATGCTCTTTTCATTTGTGTGTCCTTGTTCGGATTGTCTGAGCTATGGTGGTCTCGTGCAGCATTTATATGGAAGAAAGTATAGCGAGTAGCATGAGTTCCTATATTGGCTGCGATTCAGAGAGGCAACATCTGCTCCGGTAGTTGGTTCGTTTGGAACTTACTTTCAAAGCTTTTGTTTGTCCGCATGTGAATGTAGGTTGTTTTGTTGTAGGAGCTATAGTGTAGTGTGCCTGTGCATGTGCATGTCTTTGGGTTCCGTGTTTTGTTGTAGTCTTTTGGTTGTCGTTTTCGTTGTTGTAGCCGTCGTCGTTTTGCCTTCCGCATCCTGTGCTATATCCTGTTTTGTGGGCGCCTACCCTTATCGTTAAATTAGTGCAAGTGGTTGGTTAGGTACTTATTTTATTACGTAGATATTTCTTTCTTTCGTTTTTTTGGTTTTTTTTTTTTTTTTTTTTGTCAGGAAATTTGTTTGGTAGGACTGTTTTTCTGGCGCGATATAGAAAATAAGTTTCTCGAAGCAGGCTCGAGAGAGGCAGTGGTCCTAGTCCTGGGTTGAATCCTTTTTCAGCAAATTCTTCAGTTTTTCTTTGACTTTTTTTTTTGGTAGGTTTTTCATCCTATTTTACACAGGAGAGATACATTCAGATACTAAAATTCTATGCACACAAGATTCTTTCGGAAGGACTTTGGTTGGTTTTTTTTTTTTAAGGACACAGAGGCTCTATTCTTTCACTTCTTTTTTTTCTCTTCTTGTGACACAATGCATTACAGTTGTTTAATAAATGTTTCTTCTATTTCAATTTAAATGTAAGCTAGCCAAAAAGGAGTTTATAGTTATATAGTCTCGTATCTATAAGGAAAAATGTGAATTATTGTCCTTGGTTGTGTGCCAACAGATACAAGAAGTTAATAGTTGCGGTTAGTAGAACTTACTTAAATAAGTCGTATATCATTCTTAATAGGGCAGCACAATTCTGTGTATACGGATACGAAACGGATGTGAGAGTTGAAGTGAATTTGAGATTTTGTCGAGTATATATGCGGGAAAATGAATTTGCAAAATAAAGGACTTCATTTGCAACAAAAAACTACAACAACAATTCTTTGATGGAGGATTTTTTGGTAACAGCTGGGTGCAGTCCTCTACTGTTTGTGTTGTGTGAAGGCTATTTAGTGAAATTGAGTTTAATATATTTCCTCGCCGCTTCGCCGGAATTGAGTTCCTTTTTCTTTTTGTGTGTCTTTTTTTTTTTTTTTTGTCCGAAAAAATGCAAATAAGTTTTGAGAGGGACATCAATTGTGTGAAGTTTTCATTAAGACTTTCGTTATTTATGAACAGTTGTGTTTAATGTCTGTGGTTTTTTTTTTTTTTTTTTTTTTTTTGCGGGTGAGAAATGGATTGAAGGGTTGATTATAAATCAGTCTGATACCCTGTTTGTATGGAAAGTAAAATGTAGAAGTCTATTTATTTCTTCAAATTGAATAACTTTATATTTTCAGATTAACTCTTCGACTCTTAACTTGGTGATGGCTTGAGATTGAATATTGTAGATTTTAGAATTAATATAACGCCCTCTTCGGACCTCTCCCAATTTCACTCTATTCCGAAGCAATTTCAGTCTTCTCTAATAAATTAAGAACAATTGCTTGAACATGGTTACCAATCCGGGTCTCGTTTCTGTTCCAGCTGAACTGAACACATTGATTTCAAAAATACTGAATTTATTAAAAAAAGACTGTTTGAGTTGAGTTACTCTTCCACTTTCGTACAAGATGTTTGTACAGGCTTAGCTACCCTTTCTCCGGCTTCATTCAAAGTTTTTTTTTTCCTTTTTTTCCACCTTACTTACACGTCTATCGGGATCATCAATTTCAAAGATTTCGAACTTTGTAATACTTAAAAAGCAGAGATAGCCATAAAATATGCATTTCTACTTTCTCTTTTTCTTGTTTTCCGGAAGCTGATGTTTGCAGCAACACTTAAACTCGTCCTGAAGACCTTCCTTCATGACAGTTGTTGTGTATTACGCACAAATTAAACAAGCAATCTCTTAAATATTAATATAATTGAATTTATTGGGTAGCTGCTAAATGAAGAGTGACTTTTACATTCAAAAGAATGTTTCTGTCACCTATCAACAAGTGACAGCTGTAAGCTGTGTTCAACTTTCAGAGGTTAATCTTCATGTAAAATAGCATTGCTATGTACTTATTAGGTTTCCCCAGTGTAAAGCAAATTAAGCGCCATGGTAATTCCTTTGCTTGAAGTCATTATCCACTTGTGTTTGATCAGTCCTAAGCCACAGTTCATTGTTGAATACTGTTTGTGGCCACTGGATCTTTGGGATGTATCATCGAACATTTCCACGTTTTACAGGCAGGGCAAATTTCACATTGGATTCAAAGTGTTATATTCTGTACGAAGCGAAATTTGGGTAGAGCTCCACACTGGGAAAGCTATTCCAAAACACTTCTAATACTATAAGAATCTTATTCATAGACTCCTTTCATCTTACATATTTGTTAAATACATTTCCTTGGGTCATAGCAGGTTCGAAAAGGGATGTTAAAAATCATCGATTTCCACATCATAAATTCTTTATATTATACAAATCTGAAATCTATACGTGCGATAGAAAGTGAATACGTTCCGCAGCCATTTCCACGTTCCACAATCATTTCCAGGCCACATTTCAGGTTTTCCGATAGAAAAGAAAAGACCTGGGAATACCGCAGAAATTATATTTAATTCTTGTGGATTGTAGAATTAGTTAACTAGTCTTTTATGTTTCAAACATTAAATGTGGAACCTAAGGTGAAATTCACACATGAACTGTGTAGGCGGCAGATTTTAATAAATTTTATCATAATAATTATGCTGCTCATTACATTTCTGTTAAAATTAAACAAAATGGCAGGTTCCACAAATTCCTCTCAGCCATGTTATAAAAATTGAACTTCATTTAAATATCAAGAATTACATTTTTATTCAAAGGTTTTATTATTCCCGCAAGAAACCATTATACATTGAATATGAGAATTCCTCGGTTTGTTATTCTCTAAGAAATTGAAAAAAGTATACGTTCCACAATATTTTAAGGGGCATTTTTAATTTCGCAAAGTGTAAACACGAAGGGAAATCCTAAACGACTATTCACATTGAGCGATTAACGAACAACGAATGAACGATTACTAGGCGAGTATTTTGACATTTCAGTCACATGAAATTTCTTTAATTCGTTGCAAACAACGAACGTCATGTCCGTATATCACATTTGAACAGTAAGATTTTGAGGTTAGTCGTGAGCGAATAATTTATTCGTTGCCATGTGGATGGTATATGGAACGCGAATAGACTTTGACAGTTCGTAGCAAAGACTTTGCAGTTCACGTTGAACAGTTTATTTAATGCAATTTTACATATTTTAAGAATACAAAGATCTGCGCTGTCATATTCTGCTTCCAGACTATTATACACCTTGTTTCATCACACATTTTTGACATGTCGTGTGTGGAACTACCTTTAAGAATAGTGCGGTGTTTGCTTTCTATTTTTTTTTCTTGAAAAAAATGATGTGGAATTTAAATTTAACATGTAAAGTCCACACAGACCTTAAAAACAAATACATTCCACGACATTATTTTAATTTGACAATGTGCAACCGCATGGCAAAATGTCTATTGACGTGGGGAACCTATTCTATTGTACACAATTGCTCTTAGTTTACGAATCATGTACGAAGTGGAACACAAGCTTGGTCTTCCGCTTAGAGTTTAATCAGATCTAATACTGATAAAAAAAGAGTCAAGCTACCAGTCTAACAGGCAAGAAGATCTCCTTGAGCTAGAGGCATCTGATTTTTTCCGTTTTCCGCTCCTTCAGGGTGTAGGACGGACAGAGTTAAACCCATTTTCCCGTATTAAACTACCGAGTTTTTGAGATTTCCGTGTAAACCAATGGATTGTTCTTGGTACCGCTTGCTTACCTCCCTCAGAAAAGCGATTGGAGGGCAATTCATCGATATTTTCTGTGAAAATAAAAAGTGAGCTTGGCGTCTCAGCTTGTATAACTACTGTCGAGAAATTTCCCGGTTAATCAAAACAGAAACTTCAGACATATTTATGGCCGCAATACAGTAATTTAAAGTGTATTTAACAAATTAATTCAGGTTTAAAATTCTCGCTAAATTTATTCAAATTGGTTTGGAATATACAACTAAGCCTATTGAATAATTCCATTAATCCTCTTAGCCTTATTAAAAAAAAAAAAAAAGAATTCCTCGACTTTTTGGATGCCAATTTTAATTTTCAAGACTAAAACCAATGTTTGTTACATATTATGGGGAGGATTAAGATCGGAAAACATAAACACAAATACATAAAGATACACGAAACAAGACAAGCAAATGGAAACTAAATAATCGAGTCCAAGCAAATATTTGATTCCACTTATAAGACTTTTAAAGTTGTTGCTCCTTTGAACCAGATTATATAGTAGTTATCGGTCTGGCCCCTCTCTATATAATATCTCGTGTTTAAATGGCAGAGGGGTTAAACTTGTTGTCAGCCTCCAATTTGCTCACAGCATCCACCTTCGTAATATTCTTCATACAAAGATAGAAAACGATAGATAGATAGATAGGTAGATATAGATACAATAGTATATATTAACCTTATCTTTAAACTTTGGCATCGACTGTACAACTTCATCCTTTTGTGTAAAGAGAAGAGGACTCCTCGATTCCCTGGCAACAAGCCAAGCACAAGCAAAGCAACCATTGACAACAAATCCCCGCCCGAAGCAATCGACGAAACGAAAGAAAACTTCTTCCCTCCCGACTTTCCTTACGATTAAGAGACTAATCATATACAACAACTATATATAATATTGAGATAGAGATACACTCTGGTTCTAAGAGTTTAATACACATCATAAGATATAAGTATAGATGTGAGTCGCATCTTACGTCATCATTAAAATGCGATATCAAGTACCTACGATCCGAGAGTGTTGGTCCCAAATCGGATTAGAAACATGTGCCTTGCGTTGCTGTGGTAACAACACAGATTCGGTGGTTTCTGAAGCTGTTAAAATATTCACGCAAATGCCTTTATGTATTCCCAAAAGTGCTTGTGGGCACACGAGATGAGAGATATAGGTTCAAGAGATGGGGTATGTCCCTCAATCAAAGACCACAAATGCCCCCCTATACCCTACGATATGTTCGCGGAAACATCTTCCTCCCGCCCACGCCAGCGCAGCGCCCGCTGCTTATTCCAATATCAAACCCCCTATAACCTGACCCTAACCGTCATCGTTGTCGTATAGTCGCTTAAACAACACTGACAAACGGACAGACTGGCATGGCGGGCCAATAAACAAATACGTTCCAATTACTATCTTCCTCTCTGTGTGCTGTGTCTATGTGTCTTCCTCGTGCTTTTTCCTCCATCATCCCCGGGCTTGAGCATGGGCCTGAGCCTGAACCCGAGCCGCCTCTCCACCATCGTCGTCATCGTCTCTCGTTTAATTCGAAATTAATGGAAATGTGTCAGTCGTTAACTTCCATTTCCAAGTGCCACTGCCACATGAGCATGATGGAGAAGGGAGGGCGATGGAGCAATGAAGTGCTTGAGAACGCCTGCTCCCGCACCCGCACCCGCACCCGCACCAGTTCCAGAGTGAAATGTGATGTGAACAAAATTTTAATAAATCCAAATGGAGGCTGAAAAAAGCGTCAGAGAAACGATAAACTTCAGATTGAATGCGAGAAGGGAGAGGGTGAGAAAAAAAATAAAATAAAAAAAAGATACTCCACATGATTTCTATCTAAATCGGACTGCAATCTGGTTTCTAATGCCAAGCTATCCCGCTGCCTCTCTCCCCAATTTTCCAGCATTCTCTATCACACAGTGGTGGCAAGTGCGAGGGGGGTTTCAGAGTTTTAGTCAGAAGGACCGAAACAGAACCAAACCGAACCGAACATCGAATCATCACAGACAAAAGAGTCAGTATGTTTATGGACCGGTAATTGCTTTGTGCATCTTTATTAATTTCCCACTCGATTGGGAAAATTCCCTAAGCGGGTTTAATAACAGTGCGAGTGCGAGAGCAGATAGATACAAATGTATCTATACAATATGCACACGCGAGAGATTCAATGATATTGATGAAGAACTCTGTCGATTGTTTTTGGGCCTTCATCGTTGTCGGTTGTCCGTCCAATAATGTGGCCTGGCCTGGTCTGGTTTGGTCTTGCCTATAGCCTGACGACCACCCCATAGGGGCGCTTTAATGGCCCCCTTTTTCCATTTCGAGTAGTTGCAAATCGCGAGGTTTGAGAAGCAATTGTGAAATTATTAGACAATTAATGAGGTTTTATCATGATGTGCCATACGAGATCCCATATCACCACACACACACACACACGCACACATACTAAAACAGTTTCTGCGATTCAGCTCGATAATGATGATTTTGTTTCTATTTTCATTTTGATAATGGAGTCGTGCGGTGGCAGCTAGAATTGGGCAATAATTATTTTAGAAATATTTTGATACTCGTACTCGCACATTAATTGAGTGGAGGATATCAATTTTCGTTGAGATGAAATGTTTTGATAGCGTAAGATACAAATGTAGTGGCAAGATGGCTTGGGGAGATTTAATGTATATTTTGACATAACTTGGCTGATAAATTTGTAACACGAAATGTTTAGCTGGGGTTTATTTTCTTTAACATGAATCAAGACATTTTTTTAAATTTTTATATTTTTTAAGCGATCGGAGAACCCTCATGACATTTTGACAGCCAGTTGTACTGTATGATTTGAAGTTCATCCTTCGATAAATATTTTAAAACGATTTACTTCGGTTCGTGTTTGCATTTAATCCAAGTTTAGACGATGGTTAGGTTAGAGAGGCGTTTAAGAGTAAACCCATCAATTCCCACGGATTAAATAAATTTGATCCGCGGATTTAAGAACGTTGCTCAATCGCTGAACAGCTGTCGTATAACCGGGTTATCATAAAATAGTAAGAACTTGACGAGAATTTGACGAACACGTATTATGTATTTTGGTGAGCCATCTTAGTTTTATAGTGACGTCAAATATTTATCGGGTTTTCTGTTTCAACTGATCTTACAAGCCCCAGTTATTCTGGTCACAATTAATGCAAACAAACCTTTATAAAAGAAAAATATTACCGGCGACAGCACTGGTCAGCTGTATTATTGAGTAAGCAATCGAACTTATCCTTGGCGAATCACTTTATAAAGACACCGTGGGAATCTTTTCGAAACAAAAATCAATCCATGATTGCTTCTCCAACCCTAAACGGGTCCACTTTTTCTAACGATCCTACATAACATTTTAGAATATAGAAGTTTTGAATGACTTCGAACCCTAAGTTTCAGTGGGCTCCTAGGTAAAAGTGTATTTAGCTAGTTTCCAACAAAATCTTCATCCCTACCTTGCTGTGTTTCAAAAGTCTCTGTCGCTTTCTCGTTGTGAGCGCATATGGCATCCATTGCAATAACCACCTCTTGCAGTTACGTTTCTAACACCTGCTTGAAGCTATCATCGATGCAAACTCCGATCATGTGAAAAATAAAGTGAGCTTTTGGGAAGTCTGCATTATTATTGCACTTGATGAGGATGCTGTTCGTGATAAGGAAGAAAGTCTCCCAAGCTTAACATCTCCTCTGGCTTGTTTTTTTTAACTTCTTGAGACCGGCTCTTGGCTTCTATACATAATAAGCTGATTTTGTGCAAAGTGTCATTCTGTAATAGAGACTTTCACTCCAAAATGTCTGGCTGCAAGTACTGCATCGCTCCTTTCCACCTGTCCCATGATTGAATTCCTTGAGATTGATCTACTTTTACTACTTTCAAGTCATTTTTGGTCTTCCGACGCGTCTATTCCCTGAGGATTCGATTCAAAAGATAGTTTTGCTATCAAGTGGTCAGATTTACTTAGTGTATGGGATGGCCTATCAACTGCTACTACCAGTGCATGATGTTTTCATCCAATTTTGTGTATCCACAGTTCCACGTTTGATAAAGTTTTGATGGCCACCTAATTTTTAGAATATACCACAGCCAACGGTTATCGAAGGCCTGTCAGTGTACACGCGATGTTATCAAGGCATTTTCATGTTCAGAAGCATATAACAGCACTGTTTAACGTTGGATTTGAAGACTTTCATCTTGGTTTTTTAGTCCTAAGCAGGAGATAGGATTCCAAATGCACTACGGTCTGATCCTCCATCAACTGCTATTATTACTGATGCCATAAGCTTCATCAGTACCCCTTATAAACGAAACGTTAGGTTAGGTTACGTTAGGCCATCTATGAACGAAGTTCACACAAATTTGATTGGAGAGCTTGGAGTGGTTTTTGTCTAGATTGCAATGGAAAGCAAAAACAACAATGGAAGACATTTGATGTAAAGTAGACAAAGCACAACTAGCGCCGCCATCGACGAAGTTCACAACTAAAAAAACAAGTTCAATGAAATTACTATAAAAATATATATACTAGAGAATTAAACTACGTCACCTCATCCATGGTTTCCCAGGACTCGGTTATTTTTCAAATTAAAGTGTCAAACACATTCATTAAATAATGGCGTTCAAAAATTAATAAAAACAATTACGAATATAAATCTTATAAATTTAAAAAAAAAAATAATATATTCAATAGATACAAATTGTTATAATGTGCTGAGCCCATAAGTGCTATTAAGCTATCAATTTATGTTTTTCTTTTTCAATTTTAATTCGTCCAACACAATTTATCAGAATAGGACGTATAAAACGTAAATCCATTCTGATGCATCAATCAGAAGCACATCATGAGAATATTGTTTCAATATAAATATTATTTTTTTGTTTTTTACTGTTCTTTATTCGACTTTATCCTTCCGTTACAAAAAAGCCGCAAGAAGTAAAAACATCAATTAAAAAAATTGCCGCATCCGGCTCGAAGGACCAATCAGCCAACCAGCTATATCCAGGCTCTAGCATCCATCACTGTGATGTCTTTTGCGACCAACTCTCTCTCTCTTTTTTTTCCCTCCTAGTACGTAACGTACATATACGTATACGTGAACACTAACATCACACACTAGCTATACTTTGGTCATCCTGAATTCTGAAACAAAGTAAAAATTTAATTAAAAATAAAAGTAAAAATAAAAATGTCGACTAAATACCGCAGCTTCATATCCGGATGGAGCTGCCGGTCATTTTTCTTTTTTGCAATATGGCAATATGGTGTGTGTAATCGATGAATGAATGAAAATCCTCTTTTGTGCATTTACAAGTGATCTGTCAAGTTCGTAATTAGTTTCGTTTCGTTTCCGAAACGGAATGCGTTGGTCTGTCAATGGGATTACAGTTTAAAACAAAGACAAAAAAAAAACTGTGTCCTGTCCTGTGTGATGCGATGCCATTTTCACCTCTATCTCATGACCCAGTGCCAGTAATGAAAAATGCATCCCAGTTCAGTTCGGTGAAGAGATACGAGAAGGGACATCTCTGATGCTTCATATATGCCAGAAATAATAGGGGTAAAAAAAAAAAAACGAAACAAAAGACATTTTTTGAATATTCTACTGAAAGAGACAGACAGGAGTGAGAGTAGGGACTCAATGGTACAATTATTCTTTTACTATCTCGAACGAGGACGACACTTCCGGTGTGTTCATCATCATCATCATCATCCTCATCATCATCATCATCAGAGCTTCAGAGGCAACATCATCATCATCACTATAGTCGTTGTCGTCGTCGTCAACCCTCGGTTACACTTACACTTTACACAAAAAGTCAATTCCCGTTTAAATACACACAGAGTGAGTGTGGCGGATAAATGGATCAATAAAATCCGCAGATGTACCTACTCGTAGTCGTATCTAGATGGAAATTCGTTCTTTATTTTTTTGGATTTGGATATTGTATTTTTTTTTTTTTTTTTTTTTTAGATGTAGTTGTAGACGTCGTTGTCGTTTTTATTGTTGTTATTCTTGTTGTTGTAGTTGGTGTGTTGTCTTTGATAGTAGGTATAGGTACTGTTATTTTGCTACTGCTACTGCGGGTGCTGTTGCTGGTTCCTGGCAATGAAGCTGGGATATAGAGAGATGCTGATGTTGGTGCTGGAGCTAGGTGCTGAAGCTGATGGTTTTGTTTATTTATTTGTTGCTTTTCATCCTCCAATTTTGTGATTTCTATTGTTCCGTGTCTGGGTCTGGCTCTGGCTATGGCGATGAGAACGAGACCGAACGATGATGATGATTGGAAGTGGAACTCCCTGCTTTGCGGGCGGGAAGATAGATTCAATTACAGGGTGGTTCGCACACTCGAACTAAAATATTCAAAACACTTGATGCTAGTTATTGGATTTGCACACAAAGAGCACTATGGTTGAATACAACTAAACAACAACAACCATCGGAAGCAGGTATATTTTTATTTTAGTTTTTTCTTTTTTTTTTTAAGTATTTGAAGCAAGGACCTCTGACATACCAACCCACCTACAATGTATTAATGGTCAAGGGATTTGGGAAGCTATTGCGATAGTGCGATGATGTGGCCTTTTCCAGTTTTCCTCATTCACCCTTATGTTTTGCCTTTCTCGTTTTATTTTGTTTTGTTTTTGGAGCCCTTTTTATTTATTTTTATAGATTTAGGATATTTTTTGGGGGGAATTTTTCGTGTAACATGAAAATGTTTTGTTTGGAGTTTCTGTTTGTGTTTGTGTTTGTGTGCCTCCAGGACGAATGAATAATATAGAAATCACTGAGCCATTGTAATTGAAGAGTTTGGACGAATATTGTATTGAACTTGATTGTGTTAATATCCTTGACTATGTGTGGACTGTGGAGTGAAAGATTATATTAATTTAGACATCGATTGGTGCGATGGAAATTGACATGTTATAACGAAATATCGACAGACAACGATTTAATCTTTTAACTTAAGTACTTGTGGCTTCTTTATTTCTGATGGAAAGCAGAATACATAGCTCCTTAAATGGTATTTCAGTATTTTAGTGAAAAATGTTTGAGAAATCGAGTCTAGCGGATTCAGTTCCATCCAATTTTTTGAAGAGTTTCTTCCAAAATGGAAAACCTTTTTTAAACTTACTTGAACAAAAAATGCTGATTTTTATTGAAACAGAGTTATGATGCACCCTATAGGTACAATTGTAGTCTTAATTCTGTCTTGAAATTGTCGATGTAAAAAACTGGGTATTGAATTTCACACCTCTCTTAACAGAATTATTTTATATTTCGTGAAAAGAAAAGTTGATTTCATTTTTATACAGGGTCTGCCAACAAGAGGTGTTATTTTGATTTTCAAAGAAAAGTATTATTTTTTGAGATAAGTGATCAGATGTTTATTGCAATGTAAAGAGGAAAATATGCCATTAATAATAAAATGCTTATAACAACAATATCCTTTTCATGAAATTTTCAATCACAAAATCGCAAAGTGGCTGCATTCCCTCAATAGCTTCACGAATTCCATCTTTGAGGTCTTGAATCAACGCTGGGATGTTGGAGTAGACCTTATTTTTTAAGGAAGAAGTCTCAAAGTGTTCAGTCACAAGATCTCGGTGTGATCACCTCTTCGAGAGATAACACGGTTCGGAAACTTTTCCCGTAAAAGATCGATGGTTTTGTTGCGAATCGTGTGTTTTTCTCACTCCTCAGAAGAACACTTTTAGGCTTAGCCAACAAAATTTTCGACCGAGTTTGTTGAAAATAAAACACTTAACCTTTGTGTAAAGCTGGTGCAACTTGGACAACGTGGACAAAGAAATCTTTGTTTCAATAAGAAAAATTTTGTAAACAGTAGATGCTCGAATTAGTGAAACTTTAAGTAGAGTAAACAGAACAGAGTCGACTTAACAAAGTTTGTACAGACTTTTTCAAATTTCGCATCATAAAAATCTGGATACAGTTAACATTTAATTTGTTCTCCAGTTGCAATAGGGTGAAACATAGTCTTTCATTTATGTATTCTAAAAAAAGTGTGTCTGAATCATAAGTAACTGTCTAAACGAAAGCTATCACATAACTGTTGCGTTTTTTTTTATATCTTCCCGCTGAATATTGTAAGAACTTTGAATAGTTAATAGGCCTTGTTTCGTCCAACCGCTATCCGTCAATCCTTCCCAAGAACATGCAAACACAACTAGCTGGCTTTCTTCAACAAAAACTTTTTTCTGTCCTCAAAATAATTTAACGTTCGCACAAGAAGCAGGAGAAAAGTGCCTGATTCTAAATTTCATTTTTATTCTACTACAATATTTCAAAAAGATTTACACAAGTAACTAAAACACCCTGTGTCAAAAACTGTCCAAGTTAAAAAAAGTGTTCTCGGATGAGTTTAGACAAGTTCCTGGCTTAACTATCTTAAAGACGAGAGGCAGTTTTTATGGAAAATGAAATTTCTGGTTAATATCAAATATTAAGCGTAGTTCCACAGGGTTCCATTTAAGGACCATCACTTTTTTTAAGTGTATGTGAATAAATTGCCAGTATAACTTCAGTGCTGCTGATGATCTTCAAATATTTATTGGTCCAATATATGAGGACCTTATAGTCAGCTTTGTTGTACCGTAAATCTACTGAATAGCAAGTGCCTCGAGGAATGGTAGATTCATTAATGTCGGGTGCTACTCTTTTCCACCCCTCGGGCCCTCGGGAGCAGTAAGAAAACAAAAACTGAAAAAGAAACAAGCCAAACCTAAATTTCTGCAACCAACTTTCGATAAGATCCATTTTAATATTTTTTTTGTATATGCAGAGTCAGTGTCAGAAATGCCCCCCCCCCCCCAAGTTCCTTCTTCTTTTAAAAACGACTCCTTTGTCAATATTGGTCGGCATCTTTTTCCCACCCTTCAATAATTATGACATTATCATTTAAAATTAAAATTCTATAAAATTGGATAAATCTACCTAGTCTGCCCATTTTATTAAGTTATACCCCCCCCCCACCCCCCTCTCCTAAAAACCGCACCTCTCCAGAATCGCAAATTTATCTCTAAAATATGTATTTGAAGTCGCTTATTCAATTATTTACCTGCCCCGTGTGTGTGCGGTGCTCCGCATTAATTCACATCAAACCAACCATTCCATGTATAGAATAAGTTCACATATAGGATCTCGGAAGATGGAAGCAGCAACATTACACACGTTGAAGATTGAAGTTGGGCTTAACTAACTTCACTTCCCCATCAGCTCACACATAATGATGCTTTTAATTAAGTGTCGGTCGTTTCGGAAAACGGTCCTCATTCCATATCTTCTCTCGCACTTCTCTCACCAAGGATATAGATGGATATACTATAACCTACACATATGGAGCCAAAGGGGACATGAAATTTTCGAAATGTCCTTCAATCAATACGTAATGAGTTTGAAATTGTTTTAGGTCGTGATTTTATACTACGACGACGACGACTACGACTATGACACCAAGGCTATCATTATATTCTATACCTTCCTTTCTTTATATGAAAGCTGGGGGAGGTGTTGTTGTGTACAGCTTGTTTTAAATTTGTGCGCAACCCTTAATTTATAACAAAAAAAAAATAAAAACACCAAAACTCCGACGACATGTGTATATCTCACCTTTTCGCCCAGCAATGACTATAAATTGGGTTCTAAATAAGAGCAGAGTCAGTGGTTCTATGCTTTACGGTTTTATACTCCGCAAGGATCATCCATGTGCTGAACTTGTATTATATTCATCTAAACTAGTTACCGTTAACACCATAATCTCTGCCTGCCGAACAACACGAAACCAGAGGCTTGCTTGCTTGATGTGTGCTTAAAAAAGGAACTCGTCCCAAATTAATTGGGTCACAATTTTGATACACACCCAACACACACCGCCCTCCCACATCATAGGTATACGGTAAAGATATGTTGGCGTTGACAAAAGGAATGAGTTGAACGGATGGATATATACGACGCACAGCATACATATATCAGCTTCCATATACGTGCCCTGGTGCTCCGGCAAACAACATTAGCTAATATTATATGCATTAATTTTAATGACAACCTGGCATATATTCAGGACGTTGCCATTGCCGTTACCGTGACCACCGCAAGCCGTTTAAAACAGCTTTCATTCTTCCCGTTGTATATTCGTAGTCGTAGTCGTCGTCCTTGTTATATTTGCTTATGGTCGATACTCCCTCTCCCATCACTTTACCATACCAGAGATGACGTGGCTGTTTACCGCCCTAATTAAGGGTTGTTCCATCCCATCAAAATCTCTGTACTCCACTCCTATAGATGATATACAAAATCCGGAACAGATGTCACGTGGTATCATCCCCGGGACTTATATACACAAAAAAAAAAGAAGGATTATTCTCGGTACTTTTTAGCAATATCTGCTGGTTAACACCCTTTTACAGCCTTCGTAAACAATTTAAAGCGACAGCAACACCTGACCGCGCTGCCTCCGGCCACCATCCACTGGCCACCGCTGGCGGCCGCTACCCAAAAAAAAAACGCTGTAAACTCATCGGCAGGAGGTCTAAAAAACCCCGCTAACACATTAAAAGGGTTGGGTTTGGGTATTGTGTTATGGCGCTGGATGTCGTCGACAATAAGGACGCACTTTTCTCGGGCAGTTTATAATTTATTTTTATTATTATCATTTTTTTTTTTTTTTACAAAATTGCCAATTAGAATGTGGTTGGGTGCTTGACCCTTTTATTGTTCTTTTTTTTTTTTTTACTCCGCGCCGATATGGCTCTCGAGGGGTTGTGTTGAGTTTCACTTCGATGTGCGTTGAAAAGGGTAAGCTTTTTCGTCATTCTCATTAAGAATACTCGTCGTACATATAAAGGGACAAAATATTCAGGAAAAAAAGATTCCTTTTTAAAGAATTTGTAGGATTTTGTTTTTGTTGTGTTTCATGGAGTTGCTTTTAATTTGTTCACCAATTTGATGCTTTACGATGATAGTGGTCATCTATTAGAGAAACAAAAGCAAGCTAATTGAATTAAGGGGGATGTTTTTTTTTTTGTATTATTTTGTTCTATACCCCACCCGTACTCACTCTCACTCATCATGATGAGGGTTGTATATTCTTTTTTATAAGATTTATTCACAATTTGACGTTTATTGCTATTTTTTGAATTAAAATTGTAATAACGTTTTCTTTTTTTGTGTCTTTTTTGTGATTTCAGATTCGGAAATACGGGGTGGAAATATTAATGGTGAGTTGAAAAAAATATTTGTTGACAGTTTTGACACAGTGACACAGTAAAGGCTTTCGTTAAAATACAAATTGCAAAACATTTTGACAGCTAAACGTCTTTAAGTCTGTTTTCTTAACCCAAATCTTCCAAGAACAGTAGAGGCTCAATAAAGTAGAACAAGAGAAAACATCAGACTTTTTTTACTATCGACCGATTGTTGGTACGAAATAGTGCGACCTACCTTCAACGGGGCTAAGTACACAGTTTAAGTGGACATCATATTTTAACATAGTAATATTGGTGTGGAATCCCCAGGCGTACATTCCACATCTCTGATTTTCAACCAATATAAGTAAATTTGACGCATGTCAGATTATTCCAACGCTTAAAAAGATATTTTTCTGACATGGTCGTTCATTTTGAAACTAAAAATATTGCGGCAAAAAGAGTGGAACGTATTATTATTGCAAAATTTTGAGTGAAAATGTAATTTCCATTTAGAAAAGTTTCGAAAAATTTCGTGATTCACACCAGCTGCATGCACAAAAAATTGTCACGTGAAGTAACTGTCACGTTCCGTAAAAAGAATATAACGTGAAATTATCGTCCGTAAACAGACAACCACTTACTTTAGTTTTTGCTTAAAATTGCACATTATGAAACCAAAAATATTACAAGTATAAGATTGTGGAACTCATCTTGTTACATTTACAGAACAGAAGAAGGGTCTTGACCTAACTCAAAAATACGACGATTTATGAAAGTTTAATCATATTATTTTTTTTAGATACTGTGTTAGTGTCACAAGGAATTGAAAGTTTAGATTTAACCATCCTATTGATTAATTTCCAACTAATTTAATACCTTCCACAAGCTTATTCATCGCAGTGAAAAATCCCAAAATTCTGAAATGTGTCAACTTTTATTTCCTTAATTCGTCAAATTGAATTTTTAAATATTTTGATATTTTTGTATTGCGTTAAATAGAGTGTGGAACGTATTTAATTCAAACTCAAAATTGACAAACTAATTAATTTTTTTTAAAACAATCTTGAGCAACGAAAAGTTGGTAGATATTGCAGTTTTTCCTGACACCCGATCCTTTATAGCTTTGGAAAATATTTATCTTCTCGAAAATGTTTTCGTTTATTCTCTGAGAATTTTTTCCTCATCCAAAATAGTAGGTTTTATAAATTTATTTACTTCTTTGTTAGGCTTTCCCCCTTTGACTACTATACCGATGAGTATGAAATTCAGTTCACACATTGCTAGGGGCTTAGATATAGGGTCAAAGGGTACCCTTTATTCCGATTGTTTGATTGTTTCCGAGAGATAGACAATTTATTTTTATATTTTCGTCCGGTCTATTGAAGCAACTGTAGTACCTCGTGGCGTAGTGTATAATGTGTCGGAATGCCACGCCGAAGGTTCTGGGTTCGACCCCTGACTCCACCTAAGTTCTTTCCCGTTGTACTTACTCTTGCGAGGAAGTGAAAAATCCTCCAATAGTAAGTCATGTCATGTGGATTAGCCGTGCGGATTCGGCGGTAAATTGTAATTCCCTTCCACTACTGCAAAATATCAATGCACACACAGGAATGGTTGATAGTGTTTTTAATATTGTAGCAACTGCTAGTAACTTCATGAAGACAAGGGGAGCACGAATTGACCCGTTAAACGACGCCAACTGAACTGAAAGAGTAGTACGTCGTGATTGTGGATCATATCAGACTATAATTGTGACACAATACTCTTTTCCCGCCCATAAATACCAAACGTTTCTGGGAGTCATTATGTTTATTTAAAAAAAAAACTCTGAAAATTTTGATTTATTCAATCCAGTGATATTTATTTCCATGAAAAACGTGAATTTTCAACATCTTTTATTGATTCAAAATCTACAATGGACTTGTACTTCATCGTACCTTCCACAACACCGATAACAATATCAACTTTTTGTTAGTTTCAGGTCAGGGGTATATTCTCCCTTTCAAAACTTCGTCATAACAAAAATTTAAAAGAAAAAAAAAAAAACTTACCCACTCACATTTACGCAATGTGAACTTCCTTGTCTAGGAAATTCAATCTTCAGTCCATGTTTAATGTTTATTTGACTCAAGCACCTTGAAATATTCTTAAGTATATTTTTTTCTTGCTTCCTTCTTCAAAAGTTTGAGACAAAATTTCAAAAACCAACTCTACTTGTGAACTTTAATTTAGTTCAAAACTTTCTCTCACAGTTCAGAGGAGGTTTGTATATGAAAAAGGTGAGGTATGATGGGTATACAAAACTTTTTTTTTTCAAGCAAACCTTTTGTGGAATGCAAAAAAAAAAAAATAGAATTTTGATGAATTCCAAAATGCACTCTCCCAGAAAGTCACGTTTTTTTTTTTCGTTTCGTACACTTCACAGTGTTGGTCTAATTTTTAGAAAAAAAAAAAATTGGGTGCCTTTAAATAAAGGTTACAAAATATCACAGAAAATCCTTTTAAACTTGATGCCTGCCAGGCAGTTTTTGTGTTAGACAAAAGTAGATGGGGAAAAAAGTAGGATGTCAAAGTCCTTTTAAGAAGAAGAATAAGGCTAAAAGTATCCGAAGATGAAAACGAAATAAATTACAACATCCCTTCGCCTTACATATAATTTTTTTTTTGGTGTTGTTGTTGCCAAAAACCAACCACCCATCGCCACCTCTACGATCCTTCTTACATTAACCGTAATCCTATTTGGGGAAACATGATTGTCCTGAAAATCTCATTAATCATTTTGCGTGCACCAGCCAATGGGACAGACCATTGTAAGCGTGTTCTTCTTGGCTTGAAGCTCATGGATGAGATTTTCCATCGTTGTCGTTCTTTCTCGTCCTCATCCTCATCCACGTTGCCCTGGATGTTCTTATTCCCTCATCCGCACCTTCGTGTTGGCACTCTCGTTCCAAGGATAGAGTGTCAGTTTAATCTTTTAATTTACATAGTTTTGGAACCTTCCGCTGCCGCAGCTATGCCGCAGCCCAGCCTCCAACACGTTGCCACCATTACCGGATAAAGAGGGAGTAATCAAGTTATATGAAGAAGAACCACTTAACCCTGGCTACCTATGTCCAACCAACAACAAAAAAAGGATCCCAAACGACCTTAAAAAAAAGGATAATTTTTATTTAATTTCGTGTAGTTTTATTTTTGCCTTAACCACGCTTAAAATTTGATTAATGAGTAGAATCAAGGCACTAAGCCAATGAAAAAAACGTCCCGACATCACTTGGTCAGTTGGACACATTATTTTACAGGAAAAAAAAGGAAAACGAAATGAGAAAAAAAGTTACCGAAGTCTGAACGGTTCGGCCGGCGGGCGGTCTTCTCTCTGATTATTTATAGAAGAAGTTTGTTAAACTTACACAAAGATTCTTCCTGGTAATAAAGGGCGATGAATGCATTCCATGCGCAGAATCTCGTCGTCTTTTCTCAAAAAAAAAATAAAAAAACATCTGAATGTTTCCGTAAAAGGAAAATTGCTCACCTATTTTTTTTGCATTGTTTTTCTCAAGGTATGAAAATGAACGTTTGATGATGTATCTACTCTACTACTACAGTTAAGGGGGATGTTAAGATTAAGAGACTCTCATCAAGGAACGCCGACGATGATATTAGTTTGCTTAAGAGGAGATTCAAATCTTAACAAACGGAGCCCTTAAACGAGAGCGGGAGCTATATTGAAGGGGAATATTTTATATTTTTGGCATTCAAATTCCATTTAAGTTACATTAAAGTCTCTATTTTCACACCTTTTTGTTGTCTTTTCTAAACACACCCCAGCATTAATCATAAAGAAGAGGGGAAGCGAGAGAGAGAAAAAGAAATATTTCCCCCTTAAAAAGAGAAAGAGAGATAAAAGCTTTCCATACAAAAAATTCATCTCGTGTAACTCTGAGAAATAGAGCTCTACTCTACAGCCTCTTTGCAAATTTTCATCGCAAACCATTCGCATTTAGTGTCAGGATGTGCGAGAGGACAGTTTATAACGGTGCTTCCTACCATTCGGTTTAGTCCGTTGGGAATTTTAAAATATTTTTCTTCAAGTCTCTACATCATGACATCAGAAAAAGTAAAAAAAAAATTCAAAAAAATTGTTAATTAAAATAGTTATACGATGTGGATTGTATGTGGAACGTATCTGAGGTTTTGTTTCTTTTTAATTCATTAAAAAATAGATATTAATAAAAACTAAGTGCTCCATGGCAACTAAAATTGCATATAACATCCGGAGAACCAAATAGTATCCATACGCCAAAGATAACGGACAGTTAGACAGTGTGGGGAGCTAGAGAAGCAACGATGATATAGCCAGCCAGCCAGCATCATTGCCCTATGCAAGTGGTGTTTGTGAATATTTATATCTATACCTGTGAATCAGTGTGTGTGTTTTAGTTTTTTTTTTTTTAATGAACATATTTATGTGAAAAAGAAAAAAAAATATTTTATGGAAACTTATCTCTCTGGTGAAGTTAATAAAATGCCTGTGCACTGTGCACATGGGTATTGTGGTGCCGTTATCTATGAATTATTGCTATACTCTTGCGGGTTGTGCATGCATTCAGAATGGATGGAGCAGAGGGTGTTGACTTTAACGGCGTTTAAGGGTTGTACTACATCATCGGAAATTGTGTCAGAACTGGGTGCGTATAAACTTAACTTCATATATTATTTTTTTTTTTTTAAACTCAAGTGACGTAATTAAATTTTTAAAGAACCATTGTTAAGTGGCGCCCAACAAAGAGTCATTTTGTCACTTAAAAAATACTCAGAAATTAAAAAATTATAAAAACGCTCACATTTTTTAAACAAAAATGCCCCCCCCCCCATCCCCTTCTCCAACTATAACCACTGACACTTGTGTGAATTTTTTTTTTTTTTATTTATTTTTTATCTCTTTTGGTGCTTTTGTGGAGGGTTCACTTCAAAAATCAATCAACAAGTGTGTGTGCTTATAGCGAGGAGAACCGCGTGAGGATTTGTAAATAGTGTTGGGGACAGGGCCGGGGGTAGAATGATGGTTGAGACGAGAAAGCAGGGTTGCCATAGCTTATTATGTTGTTGTTGACGCAAGGAGTGTTCAGACGTTCAGAGAGTGTGGAGTGGACTAGGATAGGAGTGTTAGCAAGCAACCGAACAACAACTGATGGGGATGTGCCACGTATACAATGTGAGTATTACAAAGATACTACGTTGACGGTGACATTATTTGTTGGTTTTTTTTTTTTTTTGTGTGCACGATACATTTTTATGTGTTGTTTCCTTTTTTTGTTGTTGCTGTTACTTTTATGAGTATGCGGTATGTGGTTGTAAAGAAATAAAAAAAATGGGTAAAAAAATGTATAAAAGATTGGTAGGTAGTATAACGAAATGGACGCACATTTCGGTTATTGAAAATGCAACACTTTTTTATGTTATTTATGAGATGGGGTTTTTCCTCTTTACTTTTTTTTTTGTCTCTCCTACATTTTATGAGATTTACATTTGAATAAAAATGTTAAGTGGACACAATTTTTGTTACGTTTTATTCATCTTTTTGACCTATTTTAATGGCGTTTCCTTAGTAAAAAGAGGGGGTTTTGTTTTGGGGATGATTTATGACTTTCCAGCGTGATCTAGGACTTTTTTTGTCTTCCACCAAGTTGCCTGAGCCAACATTGAAATGAATTTTCTTTTCTATTCATTTTTAAACCTCAAGATTTACAAAACCCAAACCATATAGTTTTCTTCACCGAACATACCTTTTTTGTAAACACTTTTTTAAAAATGCTTTCGTCTCGAGAACAAAATATAAACTCTATTTCAAATCTAAAGATTCAGGAGAATTGTCTTCAACAAAACAGGCCCTTAATTCCGAATTCTGTCAAAATCATAGAAACTTTGGAGGTCTCGATTTTCTGATCGCACCAAATCAAACCGACACAATCGTTCTTAGGATCAATTGACGGAAATCGAAGTTTTTTACTTTCAAAGAAATGTCTTTTGACTAGAAACACATTTGACACTCGATATAGTGAACTAATAAAAACCAGATTTGTTCACTATACCGAAGTTGGTCACTATATCGAGCGGGAAGCTTAGAAGGCTTAAACTTGACTTCATTAAAAGCTATAATGTGCGGGGACATACATACATAAACGGTTTAGTGACTACGCAATGAAATTCTAGTTACAAAAATGTTTGTTGTTCACTTTATCGAGCTTTTTATTGTCACAATATAGGAATTTATTTGGTGAGTTTATGTTTACTACTTCGATTAGAAACAAATGTTTTCTACTCTGGAACAGGCTCAGCCACGTTGACCCCTGTTATCTAGCATGTCAACTAATTCTTGGTTCAAATACTTGGTAATAGTAACGATAGTGGCGAAACTGTTGAAACTGCTGCGTGCGATTAGACACAATCTAGAAACTGTTCTGTGGCAGATATTGGAATTTTTAACTATTTGCGTTTCTCGAGGAATTTTGACATCAGAACAAGATGAAAAATATCCTGTTCTCAAAAACCCAAGGGAACGGTTTCAGGAGAATTGGTTTTTTATCGCTACGTAATCGTTCATGTAGCGTGTTTCTATCAGCTGTCACTTTTTTTGGCTTCAAGAACAACAGCAAGAATAACTTTCAATTTGTTTCAGTCAGTTCTAAGGTACAAATAATGTTTTCCGACCCCACAGCTTTTATTTCTCGTCCACAGTTGGCGTATTCATTGTCATTGCGAAGGGTATTTCAAGAAACAGAATTCCAGATCTCATAAAGTTATTAATTCAGAAATAGGTTCCCTGCTGTCCTCATATTGTAATAGTCATCCGAATGGCACAAAAAAGGACATAGTCTCCACGAATCCTTGATAAGACCCGTAAAAAAATTACGATTATCCTCTTGATACCAAAAATATTTATCAAATTAATAAAAAAAAAAAAAAAAAAAACTGGATGGTGGGGGAGGGACACCCACAACCATACCGGACTCAGTAGGAAGTAGTCCAGAACAGTAGGTGCACCACTCATTGCTTGCTATCATCAGTAAAGTGTAACAATTCAAGCCCCAAGACCACAGAAAGCAATAATCAAGAATTTGAGCCCAGTTCCGTTCACTTTTCCGTACTTATCTCCCAAAAAATAGTATCTAGTCTTGCTGGATGCAGTGCAGCTCTGCCTGGCTCCGTTCTCGTCATTGATGAGAAATCCAATTTAACGCGTTAATCCACCCCTACCCTTTTGTGCACAGTATTCTTCATGTTTTATTTTCGGAATACATATTGTGAGCTGTTGTATTGTAGTTGTTGTAGGTATATGTAGCGTTCCGCGGAATTGGCCACTTCCGTAGGAGGCCATCAGAGTAGCAGCAGCTGCTGCTGCTTCTAGTATATTTGATGCTGGATGATAATGTTGTTGCTGGTTTTATTGGTCGAATTGTTGGTTAGCTCCAACAGTGGTTTTTTTTTTTTTTTTGATTTGGGTTGAGTGGGGATGGGGCGGGGATGCTGAAGGGACGACATCACCATGAGATACACAACTTCTGTCCATTGTCGCTGTCGTCGTCGTTGTCGGTGTCGTTGTTGTCGTGTTTCGTCTATGACAAGTAATTTACACAAATTACGAGAGCCGCTCCAATTTCCAATTCGAAGGGCAAAAATGAGCAGGAAGATGGAGGATGGAGGAAGACCACAGACCACTATACGCTCTGTGTTGCCATAGTTGCCATGGAATGGATATACTTTATTCCTATACAAGTGAGAGCTTAATGCCCTCCGACTCCGAGACTCAACTGGAAATTGCTCTTAATTTCCGGAAACTAAATTTGATGTTATTTACGTTTGTTGTTGTTGTTCTTGTTGTTGTTGCGGGGTGAACGCAATTGTATAGATATCCCGGTTGGTGGTTGCCACCAAATAGTATAAGCAGACGCAAGACTATATTTTCTGTTCCGAACACAATGGGGAGTCGGACAATAATTGTTTTTTGGTTATTTTTTTTTTTTAATGGCGAACAAGCATGTGGTTTCTGGTATCAAATATAATTTCGTAAAAATGATGTGAAAATTATGGCTGTGATAATGTGTTGTTTAATATTTGGGGCGACCTACATCAAAAGGAAGCAAGGAGTGGAGAACTCATTTTTTGAGTGGGGAGCACGTTTTTGAAGCATTTTCTCCATATTTTGAACAATTTTGTGTAAATTCGTTGACCAACTGGAAGACATTCAGATATATTTCTAACAGAAATATGATCAAAATACTTCGTAAGTATTGGAAATGTTTTCCAGCTTAACACAAGTCTGTATACTCCATCACTCTTCTTATAAAGCAATCGAATTACCTCAATACTTCAGTATGAAACTTGCCCCTCTGGAGTTCCCGACTTACCAAAAAAACTTCTTTAGTCGCACTACACGAATGTGGAATGCTTGAGTGAACTTGAACGTGTTTAGTTAACCTTGGTTTTTCTGGAAAATGGTGCGCTTAACCATGCCTAAAACATTCCCTTAATATCGTGAAAATATCCTAAAAAGCGTGTACCATAGTGTACCATACCCAACTTCTGTATTTCCGTTTATCTGATTCAATTTATGAGGATGACGTCAAATATTCCGCCTTTCTGCTTAACATGGGAAGAAATTCTTTTTATTATTCGGATTATTTACAAACAGACTTGGTCACCGAATTAGTTAGTAGAATCTGGCGCACAGGAGAGCCTTAAAACTTCCTGATGGAGTATAGTGTACAAGGCAGCAACACAATCCTTCCATATCTAGCCTGATACCCTGCAAGTGTCTTTAGTTTTAGCCACGATTGAATACCTTGAGACCGAGCTTTTTTTTAAATAAATGACTTCGAAGTGGCTTTTGCTCTTTCGACGTGTCTATTACCCTAAGGACTCCAATTGAAGTATTGTTTCGCTATGTTGTCGTCAGGATGTCAGGGTGTATGGCTTATCCGCCGACGCCATTCCCGTTGGATGATGTCTACATCCAATTCTTTTAAACCGCCGCTCCCCAATTGCAAAGTGTAACGTTCCATATGCTCTGCTGAAAAAGGATCTTCTGAACTACAGACAACGGTTTTCTAAGGCCTGCAGCCTGTAATTTCTCTTGACATGAAATTAGCTTTAAGAACTAGTGTTTCTGATACTCCACAAAGATATAAGGTTCTGGAGAATACTGGACAGTCCCTTTTCCTCTTTAAGTCGGCATGTCCAACTAGTCAGATTGCAGGGGACAAGAAAAATATTCCGGATTCGTCCGGTTTTTTAGATCAATATCAACTTGAAGCATAGGCCGGGAAAACCAAGGAAGAAATTCTGAGGACAATCACGTATTCGCTGTTTGTTACTGTTCCTTCAGGACCCATTCGCTGGATGAAAAAAAGCGAGGTTTTGAATTCAGTGTTTCGAGAAACGTTATGGCACGATTGTTCTGAATAATACAATTTTCCGCAGCATTTTCTCCTATGTTGGAGTTATTGCCTGGTATCGAGTGATACCAAGCATCCATCCTGGCTCAGCATGTCCTGCTGAATTCTGCATAAATGTTATTTGTTCAAAACATCCATATATAAGAGTGATACACATCATCCGAGATGTAGTACCTACCCCGTGGCGTAGAAGTAAGTGTGTCGGACTGCCACGCCGAAGGTTCTGGGCTCGATCCCTGACTCCACCTAATTTCTTTTCCGGGTTACTGTCTCTTGCGAAAAGTAACAAATGATTCAAGAGCAAATCATGTCATGGAAAGTGCGTCGTTCGGATATGGCGGTAAATTGTAGGCCCCTTTCATTCCTGCAGAATATCAACGCACACACAGGAATGGTTGAAAGTATAAGTCATAGTCCACGGCCCCGCTTGAAGCTGTTGTGCCAAGTATTTATTTATTTATATTCCTAGATGCTTACTTCTTTACTTAAGGCACTTACAATCCATTGTGGGTCACGGTTTCTACCATCATACAGGACCATTCACGTTGCTTGAGGTCGTTATACACTTGATTGCTGAACTTGGGGGTTTTTATCAGATGCGTTGGTCCAAACGTTTAGAACTTGTGGATCGTTTTTGTTCATTGGATCATTACCCAGCCATCTAAACAGTTTTATTTTGAGCATTTTCATCAGGCTAATTAAGTTTCAAGGCCAGGACTGCTAGTGGTTGAATCTCTTCATCCACATTTTATTTTTAACACACAAAAGACAGAGATGTAACCCGGACAAACTTTACCTCAAGACATCCTATCAATTCTTATAGGGTCTTTTTGTTTGACCCAGATAGAAAAATTAGGCAAATGTGACATTTTATACGGTTCCTATACTCTATTCCACATAAAAAGGCAGCACACATCTTATGGGGAAGGTTTTTTTAAATCAGTTGCGTGCAATATTTTCGCAATATACTAAGTTGAATTAAACCCTCCATAAGAATTGTTGAGCCGCCAGTGAATTTCCAATCGCATCTGACGTGGATCCTACGTCTTATTCAGAGCACATCTAAATGTACACTGAAAGGCTGTGGCTGCTGCTATTTAAAATTCAACTTCAACCTCTTTTTAATTGATGTGCATTCATAGTTACCAGTTACCAGTGTTCTTTTGGTAACTTATTCAGCTTTCTTTCCTAGGGTTTCTGCTGATGAGCTTTTGGTTTTAGAGCTTTAAAAAATAGTGTTTAATGATCAGTGTTGTCGTATATTTGAAATGCTTACTACGGAAACCCTACAAGAGCTTTTGTATGAAACGCCCTTACGCAAAACAAAAGAGTGAGCGAATGAGAGACAAACATCATTATCTTCCCTGTACCGCCGATTTATGTGGAACAGAGTATAGTAGAATCTGTATATATCTTTCAAGCAAGCAAGAAGTGAATAGCTTATTCATGTCTGGCAATCTGGCTTGTGCTTTCGATTCCATCAAAGCCACTGCCAAAATCACGGGCTCATCCAGACACTACTAAACCCATGTCTGTTCATAAAAGATCCTAGGACTAATTTGTTTGTCGAAGATCAAAGCGAATCCTTCAAATCCTGACTTAATTTTTTTGTTTGCATTATTTATTTAAAAAATACTCCCCCTATTTGAAACATAATATCCCACCTCCGAGTATTTGAATTTGTTTGTGTGAAAATATAAATCCCAAGATAACACACAAAAACTGTCAATTAATTTGAATCTTCTCCCTGGGGACACATTCACATATACTCGTACCTATGTGTTAGATAGGTGTGAATTTTATAGTTTTTAACACCTTCCTTTTTACAACAATATCAACAGCAACAACAACAACAAAAAGTAACACCGATTGTAATCGAGTCATGCCATCACACAGAGAACAAAAAAAAAAAAGACCGTGTCATGTTTCATGTATCCTACGTAAAAACCTTGATGTCCTGGTTTTTTTTTTTATTTTTTATTCGACAACTACTCTCCAAGCAAAGCCATAATATCACCGGAAGGGATGGGACATAAAAAAGAAACATTGCCGGCCTTCATCCGTTTGCCATTTCTGTCAAACAATTCCTAAAGTTATCTCCTCTGTGCTCTCTGGGTGCGCTCGCTTCGTCCTCTTCCTCTTTGATAGGTATGCTGGAGTTTGAGCTTGAACAGGAGCTGATGGTATGGTGTGTTTAACATCATCCCTTGGGCTTATGTGTGTATTTTTACTCCTTGTCGACCATCATTTTTACAGGTATCTACCTACCATACAAACATACGTATACGTATGTATACATACGTATACGTATGTATGTATAGGTTGGAAAGTTTTTTATATATATTTTTCATTATCAATTAAATTTTTTCGCTGTCCCAAAGTTTTTTTTTTTTAACTTTCTTGTTGCTACCGCACATGAAACCCGGAGGGGCTTCGGTTATGGTGGCGCTGGCTTGATGGAGAGACAAAGTGTTTAAATAATGTTAAACGAAAAAACCTAGAAAACCTGGTGTATCCTCTAAAATCATTTCTCATTCCATACACTCAAAATTCCCAATGACATACAGATACTGTGCACGGATAGATAGATAGTACAAGGATTCAGGACAAAGCATCAGCATCACCAGAGTTCGGTGCGGAGTGGAGCGGATTGTATATGGTGGATGCGGTGGCTCCATATTCCAAGTTGCAAATTTCAACCAGCCCAGCTCAGCCCACCTGCCAGGACAAGGCAGGGCAGGGGTATATTGCTTTAATTCCATGCTAAATAATTGAATGAAAATATGCATAATTGATAAAGTTAAGTTATGTAATTTATATGCACTATGTGAGTATCTGTGTCTATATTCAGCATACATATACATTGGGCCATATAATATGTATGATTGTGTATCTGCAGCACTTTGGAACCCTTGCCCTACCATTCCTTACAATATCGTACGCCCTCGTCCGCCTCGTAGTTCTGTACAAAAACACACAGCATGGCACAAATTTTGGATTTTGGGGGGTTGGTTTTCATATTCAAGAGGAAAAGGCTGTGGATAGGACAGGGTGGGGGGAGGGGGGCAGAGAGAGAGAGAGAGAGAGTGAGAGTAGGTATATAAAAGATGGTTTTGTGAAATATTTTTGAATGAGATACTTTTTGCTTCGAGCAAGAGTGTGATGAAGTGGCAGTGGGTGGCTGGATGCTTAGCTCATGGGGATGGTTATGGCTTCGTGTGTGCTATAATGTATGTTTGTTTGTGTCGCAACCACTTTTAGAACAACATCAACCATGCCAAAGGGTAGTTTTGGCTTTTTTTGAACTCTATACACTCATGTGTGGATGGATATAAATATATTTTTTTTTTTTTTTGATATATGAAAATGCTTACACAAAACACGTTAAATATTTTGAAAAGGGAAGCCATCGTGTTGATGAGATGTTATTTTTTTTTTTAAATACAAACATCAACCATATTGTATGAGGTGAAGTTTTATAAATGAATTTCCAACACTTACCACACAAAATATTATAGTTGGAAGGTATGCATGCATATGTTGGATGGGGATGTGATGTGAGGATTCATTTTTCAATTTTTTGGTGTTTTTGGTTCTAAATAAGCCGACAAAATTTGTATGGGAGAAGAGAATTCTGTTTTTTTTTTTTATTTTCTGCTGAGTTAGCCATTTTTGAGGAATTTTTCGATTTGATAAATGGCTTACACATGAGGGATACTTAGTATAGGTATGTCAAGTGAATGAATATTTGACATTAGAGTCAGTATTCTGATCCAATAAGTGGATTGAAAAACGATGACACTGTAAGGGGCTTTATTACTAACACATTAGTCATAGTTTTCGAGTGAAAAGGAAACAAGTTCATTTACAAAAGTCAAATATTTATACGTTGATTTATTTAGATTTAGATAGAATGTGGAACTTATTCATTTTTTGTTCTAAGCTTGTGAATTCGAGAGTTTCAAAGGATTTTCTCTTATCTTAATTTTTTCACTTTACAAAGTCTTATTGAACAAACATGTCAACACAAATTAAACGGCTTCGATTTTCCACAAGTTTTTTTCACTCTTTATTTAAAAAAAATGTAGAAAAGGAAAATTGAAACATTTAGAAGCATTCAACGTGAAACTTGTACATCATTAAGATGATAAAAGGTGAGTACCTTATATACCTATAGTGAATTAAAAACGAATACGTTCCACAATGTTTTCCACGACATATTTTCGTTTGTTTGGACATAATGGCGTTAAATGGAACGTGGAACTTATTGATCTTCATGTTGTAAGCTTGCAAATACAAACGTTTGAAAACGTCCCACATAACTGGAATTTCCACAAGTTTCTTTCACTCTAATATTTCCAACTACAAAAAAAAGAAGACATTTGAAACATGAGGGATTTAAACTTGAGGCTTTAAGAGATTGGAACGTATTCAATTTTCATCATTCACCCAGGAAGTGGGTACTCAAGTGAATACAAATAAATACGTTCTACAATGTTGCCATCGCCATGTTTTTGATTGTGACTAAAGGTATCATCGGAACATGTAAAAGTATGTGAAATTCGTCTGTTCGTGCTATCGTTTAATTGCGCTCGCGTTTACCTTTTGCTGAAAATCTTTTGTAATTTTTTTAGGCTTTCCAATAAAACAAAAATTAAAAAAATAAACAGCGGGCTTAGAAGCTTTACAACCTTCTTCATGACAGAAAACTTTATTAATTGTAAATGTGATTAGGTAGAAGAAAGAAAAAGATAGAAAAAGACACTGCATGTGTACAAATAGGCAGGGACAAAATAGTATGACAGCAAATGGGTTTATGCAAAGAAACCACTTAAGGTGGAATCACAAGAGTGCCACCATCTTCAAAAAGTTTGTTTTAAAAATTACTGTCTGTGGATTTTTTGTGAGCTCGTTTTGAAATAAAAATCGCTTGGAAAGTAGTGTGGATCGTATTTGTTTTTTATTTTATCTGAGTTGAAGTTTCAAACTTTTTCCTCAACCTTTCGAAATGTTCTATCTATCAGAGTTACGTCATCAGCGTTTTACATTGGTTGACCTAAGAAATCATCAGCAAACATGTCCGTTTTGTATATTCTACTAAGATTAGGAACACTCTTGCTGTTAGTTGTATCTCAAGCCTCAACACTGCTAGGGATGTATGATTTGACGGGAAGAGCATTCCTCGATTGCTTAGTCAATCCAAAGAAAGCAGCTGTAAGCAAGAGGTCTTCTCCTTTATATCAACTAATGTACTGGCATTGGTGTTGCAGTTGCGTACTACCTTTTTAATCACATTGTTGGAACAGTTGACGGCACAGAAAACATTTTCTGATTTCATCCTAATAAGACATTTTAGTTTAGCAGGAATTCTAAAGCTGGTCATAAAACGACATACTCGTTCCGTTTTTGCACGTTGGCAAGCTATTAAGAAATCGCTATTAACAGCTGGTTCGTCTTGACGGTAAATTTTTGAAACGAACATTCGTCCATTTTGACGGTTCATTCACATGCAATTTGTTTTATTCGATGCGAACAACGAAGGTTATGTCCGTATATTACAATTGAACAGTCAGATTTTGAGGTTAGTCGCGCACTAATAATTTATTCGTTGCGATATGGATGGCATGTGGAACGCGAATAAAATTTGACAGTTCGTAGCAATCACTTTGTAGCTCACGCGCGAACAATTTATTTTATACAATTTGACTTATTTTAACAATTGAAATCGCATATTTTTATAAACTAACTTATTTTAAAATTCGATCTCTATCGAGCGGTCACGTTTTAGCCAAGAAATAAGCTTTATAAATGCTTAAAATCTGATTTGTTCGTCAATTCGTCCATTCGTTGGTCGCTCTCATGTGAATATAGTCCTTAAGTCTCCTTAAAACACAATGTCGTTTTTTAAGTGCTTAATTGTTCCACTTTTAGTCCATTGGCTACACTACATAATTTGCTTTGTTTGTTTCTAGTGTGGCGACGTGACGGGTGCTTTATTTTAACTTGATTCTGCAGCTTCAATGCAACTCTTGGTTCTCATTGAGCTTGATTGGAATCGATCGCTCATATCAGGATCTTGTCTGTCATCACAATTAATAGTCTAAAAGCTAGCTACGTAAAATAGTATACAATTTATAGAGCAACGGAATCCCTCTAGTTAGTCTGCCATACTATAATTATTCATTGATCCGGTCACCTGTCAAGCGTTGGGTGCGAGAGTGGTAGGCCAATATAAAGTAAAAAAATGGGGTTTTTGCTTATATTGACATATATTTCAAAAACAGTGGGCGTTAGACAAAAAATATGTGTTAAAATAGCTTAGCAAACGAAAGTTTTCCCATACCACTTACCACTTAGAAGTTATATCACTTCAAAGTTTAAAGTGGTTCCCAAAAGTATGCAATGTTGTAGGGGCTTTACTTCCAAAATTATTGGTCAAACATATTTATAGAGATCTAGATTTGGTGAAGTACTAAAGCTTATTATGTTTTTAATATAAATATTAGTAAAGCACCTAAAAACCATTGCATACTTTTGGGAATAACATGATAATAATGTGAAAACAGAAGATGGACAACTTATAAAAATTAAACCTGTTCACCATCTTGCCAAATCAAAAATATAAACAAAAATTATTAAGCAAACATCTTTAGCATGCCCTTTCTTCAAAAAAAAACATCAAACTCCATTTTTGTTTAAAAAATAATGATTTGCCCAGAAACTTGCTCCTAACTCAATCGATTTACACATTCTGTATTTGCCTGGTGAAATCAAAATGATATAAATATAGCTTCGTTAAGGTAAACAAAATTTATCTTTCGGATACTGTAAAGAGTATATACAGGACAAGGTTGATAAATTGTAAATGATTCCTGGAATCCCAAACGCGTCTTTGGACCGTCGGTCGTCTATATCGATAACATAACTTAATTTTTCAATTCTAAGAACTCTTGTATCGAAATCATGATAAAATATGATCAGCAATTTAATTTATTGATTGGAATATATTGTTTTCTTTGGTTTTGTCAAACATTAATCCGTAGATTGACACACAATCAATCATGGTTCTGGTTTTTGGTAGAAATTTCTAAATACTACCGACAAAGGTACCTTGTTCTTTGTAGGAGTAGATAGGTATTGAGGAATCTCGAGAATTGCAGAAATACCAAGGAAGTGTATAGGTAACTTCCTTTGGGAGATTTCTTTACACACACAATATTGTACTGGAAGCAGAAATGTATACATTTTAATTGATTTGCTTTGATATTTCGATTAAATTGTTTGGGATAGAAACGTTATTATAAAGTTTGCCATTCTGTCATTCATAATTATTGTGGTCAGAGGTTAAAATCAAATCAATTAAGAAAATATTTGAAAAATGTCATAATAATATTCGTTTGTCAATTTTTTTTAAAAGTAAATACATTTTGAATAAGAAACATGTACTTTATTAACGTTTTAAGTTGTTTAAGAGTTTTAATTTTAAGCTTTGAAATCGCTTTTCGACAAATGAATATCTGAAAATACCTAAAAGAAACATCACCAACAACGATTTACAATAAGTACCTTGAAAATATTTAAAGCGTCTTCCACAGAGCGATTTTTAAAATTAAAAAAAAAAAAAATTGATAAAATTTATTGTTCTTGTTGTCTTGTTGAGCAATGGCCTCCCATTTTACTAATGCAAATTAAATTTTTAAAATCAGCAAGAGTGCTTAGTTTTTAGGAATTTGAGATCCTTTTTGAAGTCCGGGTTTTGGTTTGGAATTTCTATTGTTTCGGGCTTTCGGCGGCTCTATACAGATTTTTTTTTGTATAATTCTTTTATCCAATATGCTTAGAATACTAATAAAGTTGCTTCTTGAAAAACCTAAGTCACTTTGCCACTACACGATGTCCATGCAGCCAGTTCGATTTCTAGCATGTCGTCTCCAATTTCTAAGATGAGGTCTATTTTGACTTCTGATTGACTCTGGTATGGCGAAGATGAACAGTCTACGAGCTGAAGTGTTATGAATTATGATGTCTATTTGTTCTACAATCTTCTTAGAAAGATCATTTTGTTCTTCGTTAACTCAGAAAGGACCACATATGGATAGAGTCCATGCTTCTGTTCCATATAGCAGGACCGTAATGAGTTTGCAGTACAACGTCTTTCTGATTTTTCTCGATACCGCTTTTTTTCATTAACTTTTTAAGTCCAAGGAAACAGCAACCAAGAAGACTTAATTTAGGTTTATTACCGCGATAATGTTGCTTGCTGCTTTTATCCTGGCTGCAACTCTTGGTTGTTGTTCAGATAGACTGGTCCTTACCGCTTACTGGCTGAATCTTGGCTGTCATAACCAGATTGTGTTTTCATCACTGCCTGAGCATAATATGGTGTAGCTGCAGCAGTAGTACGTAGCAATGTCAAAGTTAATGTCAAAAAAGTAGCGCACTAAGCAGCATGCACGAAGACAATGTGTAGCACTGAACTCAAACAAAAATCAAATGTCTGCCATTTTAGTTTGTAGTTGTTTTGCAGCGCAGCACGTTCATGAAGTTGGAGTCGAGTCAACTTGTACTTCAACTACTCTCTGTGCTGCAGCTGCTACTTCACATTGTAGCTGTGAAATACGATTTATGTACATTAAACTTTGACAGTGCTACGTACTACTGCTGCAGCTACACTTTGTGCTCAGGCAGTCACCATCAAACAGAGGTCCACGGTTGTTAATGAATCCTGATGTTCTACGGATGAAATTCCTCTATGACTTCACAATTTTGTTGATCTTTTTTCTTTCTCCTGAGATCTTGTACGACACTCAATTCCTATTTAAGACGCAGTGCCTGTTTCCCTGTCTCTTATTTGGCTTTGTTTGCCTGAATGCATTTGATGTCGAACAAAGGGTTTCTCGGGGGAGGTTGTGAGAAGCTCAGCACTTCTGGCAGTCATACATTTCAATCAATGAGTTGTCTTATGCTGGGATGCCTCGGATCGTGAGAAACGCAGTAATTTCCAATTTCAAAAGTCGTCCAACATTGAATCTCAGTAGTTTTTGTTCATCGAAGTGCTTCTTTGGATATCTGTACCTTCTCGAAGTTTGGCACCAACTAAGAAGTTATTGGAGTCGATGCTCGCTCCTCAGAATGTACCGACATGTCGAGGAGAAGATCGTCTTCAGTCAATCGATTTTGTTGTAAACTGGACCAACTGTCAACCACAATGTGCCCTTGTGGATGTCGAGGCCTGCACCTGGGAATCGGTTCCTTCTCAGCAGTCAGCACAATGTTATTTTCCCGCCCAAAATCAAAAAGCCTTACTCCGGTATTGGACTTTGTTTTTGTGAATTCTGGAAGTCGTGCTTGAGATGTCCATTCTGTTTTCCAGTCTTCCAAGAGAATTTAAATGTCTTGTTTTGGACACTGCTTGTATGTTTTGGCAAAGAGACCGCAGAAGCGATTGAAGGATCGTCAAAACTTGGCAAATTTAAAATCTATCGAAGGCTGGAATACATTTTCGATCATATGTTTTATAACTTATCACTTAGGAGTAAGACACACAAAATTGCATACTTAATTGGGCAGGAAAACAAAAAAAGAACAAAATTGCTTCATATTACAGTATGCGCTCGATTTAGTGTTTCTCGGAGACTGTACTAACCAGTATGGTCAACACATACCATTTTGTACAGACTACCCTTAGAAGTAGACACTAAAATTCTCCATACAAGGAAACACACAATACTGTGCCCAGTGGACACGCGCAAGGTTTTTGCCATTTACCCATGAAACTCTGTTTGTTGCATCATGTGTGTCTGCATATCGTAGTGACTTTAATCATGTTCAAGGTTAAAAAGCAGTTTTAGGCTCCAAGTTTGGATAGCAACTAACAAAATCATGTCTGTTTTTTTTAGGTCCACTATATTGAGCGACTACTGTAATTCCAATGCTTAAAGCTATTAACTGAAAACGTGTGTAAACCATTAATAAAATATAACTGGCTGGCCATATTTATTTTAGTGTCCGTCGTTCTCAGTTAAAATTAACTTTCGGCTAAGACCTAAGTCAATCTCATAAAAATTCATTGCAAACTCAATTGTGATAAGATTTATCCTTCTTTTTCTTCATTCTTCAAATTCCTTAAATTCCTGCCCAGCACCAGAACAGAATAGAACAGAACATTTTTACCATTCAAAAGCACTTTGATAATTTAATAAAAATATTATTTCATATTACGTTCATCCATTTTTGGTCCCCTTGTCCTTAGAAAAATGTTTACAAACGTTTTACAAGAGACTCTTGGCTTTATCGCACACTTTATATCTCGACGACACAACGACAATGGCGACGACGATGACGACGACGACGTTCTATGGATATGATGTCCCAATTTCATTGTGCCAGGGCCCGTTCATTGTACCAATATCCTGCACTCAACTCACTCCTCTTGGAATCCATCAAAAGCCATCATCATCATCATCTTGCATTCATCTTGAATGTGAGAAACGAGATGGATGCTTTTGGCTGTTGGCTGCCACAGCCACCAAATACTTTCTGGAGCACTTTTCATTACTATACATACAAACAAAAATACAATATACACAGACAGACACACATACCCACCAAAAACCAAACACAAAACAATAAGTTTAAAAAAAAAGGACTAAATACACTCGTCGGTCGTATAAATATTTCTGCTGTTGCTGTTGCTGCTGCTGTTGCGTCCTTTGTGTTCCACCAACGAGGCAGTATGATAATAATAAGAATAACGAAAGGAATAATAAAAAAAGAATCTGAATAAATCTTTTTGTGGCACGAACATTTTTAAATGAAATAAACACAACAGAGAGCAAGGATAACCAAACGAAACCAAACCAGATCCAGGACCAGCCCCCAACTAACCATCAGCATCATCCTTATCCATCAGATCTGTATAGGAGCCTAGCCTAAGATGTATTTAAGTGTGAGATGGGACAGAATACGACGACGCGACGTGGAAGCGGCAACGGACTTGGCTTTATTTTCTTCTTTAGCTACGAGTAGGTATATGTATCTCCTGTGGATGCTGCTGGTCCTTCTGCTGTTGATGTGAAGCAACTATATACTCTCTTGAACAATGAGAGTTCTTCATACAAAAAGGATTTTTTCCTACTTCTACTTCTTTCATTTATTATTATCCTTTTGGAGGAAATTCAACTTCATTCGCCTTAACAATAGCCCCGCAAGAAGCACACACACAAAAAGAGGACATAACATGGACTACTCCCACAAATAACGCAACGAAACGACGCGACGGCGATGGACGACGGGATTTACAACAACAACAAAAAAAAATGGAGAAGAGTTTAAGAAAACCTGCGTCACAATTAAAATTCATCACGATTACGGCGGCTAAACGAGATGAAATGCAAACACAAACTGTTATCACGCGGAAAAAATAAGGCAAGAAATTAAGGACAGTTGGAATTATAATACTGGCTCTGGCTCTGGCCTGGCACAACATTCTTGTTTCCTTAGAATTGTCAACACGAACACACAGAAGCTTTTTTTTTTATTATTCTGTTCAAAGTGTCCCACATTTCCATTTCTTCTTTGTGTTTGACATATGGGAGCACATAGTGGTTTAATTCTAGAGGAAACGTCTGGGACTGCTGTTTTCTAATATTGGCCATCTAGGTGACATTTTTTTTTTTGCAGGAATGCTGATTTTTGTTTAGAAAACTTGCTTCAATTCAAGAAACTTTTGTCTGAGTTGCTGCTTCAAATAAGTTTTTTGGTGGTATCAGATTTCATTAACATAATTTCTATCCATCTTGACTTCCGGCATATGTCCTCTGCAGAAATCACGATTCAAGGATTAAGACTTTTATTCTGTGAGGCTTGAGGATTTCTAACTGCATTTCCGCCAGCACTTTTGTCGGACACTGCTTCAGCACCAAGCTCAGGGAACCTTTGATAACACTCTTAAGGCCAACTTGCTATTAGAAATGTTTTTTTTTGGATGGATTCACTACGAGTTGACAACAAAGCAATCCCTGTTCGAAGAAGAATATTGGCTGGCCCATGTCATTGTATCTATAATCTATAGTACTCCCAGTAAGACGAACGTTTGGTGCACCATCTATGGACGAAGTTCACAAACACTTGATTGGTGAGTTAGGAATGGTTTTTGTGTAGATTTCCATGGGAAGCAAAAACCAGAATAGAAGAATTTCATGCAAAGTTGGTAAGACAACTAGCGCCGCCATTGACGAAAATCAGAACTAAAATAACATGTTCCATGAAATTACTTTAAAAATGTATATATACAATGCCCATGTGTATGAGCGAGGTTTAAAATCGTAAGCTAGAATCTGAGCTTCTGAAAAAGCTACAAGAGTGGTTTTATGAAGAGTGCTTGTCCACATAAGGAGGGTGGGAGTTTTCGTAGAAGGAACATAGTCGTTGCTGAGATTTGGAAAGACCAATTCTCAAGACTGTTTAAAAGGCAATTATTCTGATTGAGTGCCTAGATACCTTTCTGGTCAAGCACTTTCAAAAGTAGAGGGGGTATAGATCACTTGGACGGGAGCATACACCAACTGGTCGGGTAAAGTATGCTTGACGAATGGAACTGCGTTCTTTCCATTCACAAAGAAGAATATACTCGGAACTGCGCCAATACTTCTGTGGTTGACGCAGTTTAGTTCAGTATCGCCGTAAAGTCAGTTTAGAAATTTTTTGGGCTAACCCCTGCGAGGGCTACTTGATTGACATACCAGTGTGATGGTTCTATACCATTACCTGACTTTGTGTTCATACTTCGACAGTTTTTCAAAAATACCCTAGAATTCTAGACAAGAACATACGTTAAGATTGGTTAAGATGGCTGAATTATGCTGAGTGTATGGCCGAGGACCTACCAGTCTAAGAGACATCGGAGTATTCTGAAAATTCACTACCAACACGAACAAGTGAAGGCTGACTTAAAACAGCTGAGTGCGACGAAGCTATTGACCTGGAGTGGAAGGGCTAGTACTACTTCACTATGCTAGTCCTATAGTTTCTTCAAAATAAGGCCCTTGTTTGTGAGATTCGGTATGAAAAAGCAATCACCAACATGATATTCTGAGAAACGACCGAAGAAATAATGTTAACTTCTCAACTAGTCTTAGATCTTAGATCGTATTTTCTAGCTCCGAAAAAAGCCTCATCTAAGCAACACTCGATCTTAACCATTTCTTTATATATTCTGCAAGAATCGAAGGGACTTACGATTTATTGCAGCTTTTAAACGTCTAGCAAAAAATGGCTTCCTTAATGACAAGATTAACACTTGACGGACTTTTCAATTTCTCTATAAGAACCCCGAAGAAGATGTGGATTCAGGTATCGACTTGGTACACTGATAGTATTAATAGCGATTTAATAACTTCGTTGGAGTGCATATCGCTGCAGTCAATCGCTAATTGAGAAGAAGGATACAATCAGAAATATACTTTCCCATCTATTGCTGAGTAAAAAAAAACTAGTCTTAAAAATTTAATTTTGCAATTTTCAAGTCGATGCATTCACACGAAACTGGAATAAGGATCTCTTATGTCCTGAAATTTGATTTCTTACCCTTACCCTTACCCAACTCGAGTTCCTAGTAAAAACAAAAACAAAAAAAAATCATACCAAACTTCAATAAATTTTCAATAACCATCCGTACGCCATCTGCTGGCATAAGTTAATATATTTCCCAAAATAGTAGGTAGGTATTCCCATCTATCATTGAAATCCTTTTCTTTCCCATGTGCATGCCAAATGTCATTTGATTCCAATGTCACAGACAGAGCCACACACAGAAGAGAGGCCAGACGCAGACATGTGTTACAAACAAATAATAATGAAATGAAAAGTTGAAAAAAAGTCCTTCAATGAAAAACAATGTCCTTTAAAATGACAAAAAAAAAATCGCTTCCTCATGGTTTCTCAATTCACTTCCTTTTATTTGACAGATGATTCTAAAAAAAAATGCAATTCGCAATCCACTCTCATAAATCCTTATATATGCTTCCATATGCAATCCTCTTTGCGTTTGCATGCCTGTTGCAAGAGACATTCCCCATAATAATGTTCTGCACCAATTACTTCATCCTTTCCATTATCCTTGAAAAAATTGTCGTCAAATCCCAATAAAAAACTTAAAAAAAAAAAAAACAAAGAATTCCTATTCTTTGTGTGTGTGTGTGTGTTTTTTTTTTTATTGGGATTTAACGACAATTTTTTCCTTTGTTTTACCAAAAAAAAAATCCTGAAACCCGCTATGAAACAATACCAATGGGAGTGTAATTTGCGCAGGATATATAAAGGATTTAAGTAGAACGAAAATTAATTACTCCATAATTTTATGGTTGATTCGAGATTTAAGAGTCCGGTTTAAGCATAAAGGTACACACTCACTCCAATGTAAGGGTAGAAAAAGACTACACAACACAAAACACTAAAAAAAACCGTGTTCAGCCTTTTATTTAGTCCCCTTTTTTCCCGGATATTGCGAATCATTTACACATTTCGCACAACCGCGCACTTATGCCATTACCATTTCGGAGCAACCACTTTATGAATAGCAAACAAATACAACAACAATAAAAGAAAAAAATCCCTTTCAAGGATCTCGTAATTGATTTTGAATTCATTTTATTTTATATATATATATTTTTTTTTTATTTCAAGGCACTTTCAACTGGTTCAAGATGTGTGAAAGGACACCACCACCTCAGCGAGCTCTGAGGACGACCGGTGGGCGGACGCGACCGGGGAAAAGAGAAAATTACTCTTTTTTGCATGCTAAACCAGGATACTTTATACTGAATTGGGATTCGCATCCGGACAATGCGGGATAAAATACAAGAATCGAATGTAAGTCAGTGGTGTTTTTTTGAAAGCCCCTATTTTTTTCGTCCTTTTTTTTTGCTCAAGGTATTGTTATAATCTTTTGTTCATCTCGTCAATGGATGTTTGTGACTAGACACAGAGACAGTGAAGTTGACATTTACAATTTCGTTTTTTTTTTTTTTTTTGTATTTGCATTTTAAAAAGGAAAGGCATTTGAAAATGTAAATCAGGACAGTTTCAGGCTTGAGGGTGGGTGATAAAGGATTACATGAATCACGTTTTATCATCCATGCATTAATAAAAAAAAAAAAAAAATACAACTGGAAACATGAAAGATTCAAAAAAAAAAAACCTTAACCGTACCTAAATACTGATTTGAATATTTTGTCGACTTGGTTTAATTTTGAACAAACATTTTGTTTTTCTGCCAAAGGACTAAAGGATTAAATTTCCGGATTTTTTATTTGAATTTTGGTTTTGTTTGTTTGATTTGGGAACCACCAAATTTCGGTTAATTTTCCTTGAGAGTTTGATTTTCTTCCAATTCTACAAGATCAGGCTGTGGTTTCTACCAATTACATAGAGCTTCAGGCACTTTAAGTTGTTCATTCCTCAAAAACACTGTTTCAATTTACGAGAATCTAAACAAATCGAAAAGAGTAAGGTTTTGTTCGTCAAACATAAAGCCAACAGTCTATACAACTGAGTCTATCAAGGACTTCAGAACTCGTCAATATTCCAGGCAGTTCCCGCGAAAAGAAAAAGTAGAACCTTCTTTGTTTTTTCAGATGACCAAGCTACCCTAAGCTCAGTTTTATTCAAGAGACCGCAGTCATGGTGCTCTAGAAAATTTGAAGAAAGAACACTTTAATCCTCCATTGCATTTTGGCACACACTGGAGAGGATGGAAAAGAACGGCCTCTTACTTTACCAAAAGTTGGTACCTCTCGAAATTCGTAGGCCCAATATCCTTCTCTGAAGGCAGTAAGTTCTCACCAAAAGTTCAAAGTTGTTTTTAAATCTAGAACGGATTAACGTCAAAATAAAAACGAGTCATTCCGTTCCTTCAAAAATGCATTTCCAAACTATATGATAAGCATTGAAAAAACCTAATTGGAGATCTTTCCAAAGAAAAGAAACATCTCTCTGCCCAACAATACTCTGTCTCAAAATCCGGCGGGCATCCACAACCCACAGAAAAAAGGAATAGCTCTAGATAATCACTTCGGATAGCACAAAATTTATCGCACAGAAGCAAACGCCGTGTAAGCTGGTCAAGTTCACCTCAACATACAAATCCAATCCAAAGCCCCAAACATAATAGACATTAGCAAACATGTGCTTATGTCAAAACTACACAAAATGAACACTGTCATGGCAGCCTTCTTCTTAAAACTATCTGTCAGTGAATTTAATGACATTTCATTATATTTAAGTTGTTATGACAGTTGACACTGATATGGCTAGCTTTACGATAAAAATAAAACCATTTCTATTGGTTGTCAGTCCCTACAAGATAACGTAACTGTGTTGCTCTATTTGGGGAAAGTCCAGTTATGTGACAAGTGACAGGCGAATATGCCAAAATCTCTAATTCGACAAGATGCCACCAGTTTCCACACTAGCAGAGGAGTATGAGGTGACAGTCATTGTTAGACTTCCTGGACCCTATAATCCTCTTTTTCAAGGCTGAGCTTTAATAGTCGAAACAGCGCGGTCGGGCCCGTCCGAAATTGTGCAAGAGCAAGAAGTAGTTCGTATCTCACTCCCGAATCAGCGGATTGCTCCGTTTCGTCAAGTTTTCGATCAGCTTAGTTTAACGACGTTAACTGCGCTCGCTATCACATTTTACGGATGCAAATTTGACATCTGACTGTGAATGGATATGAGAGTGACAGTTAAAGTGAGAAGTATGCTGTTTTGTGTGTGGCGTCACAGTCATCTTATTAGCTTTGTTCGCGTACCAAAATCAAACAGTTTGCATTCGATTTCATACGTTTACAGCATTAACATAAAAAGCGTTCGTGTACTGAGAGATGAACGAAAGAAAAAAAACAACTGTTCTAATCTTTCGTTCATTTATTTTCAAGTTTTGACCCAATGATTTCAATGAATTTCATCTGGTAAAAATTTGAACTCTGTCAAAAGCGAATGACGAAATAATAATTGTTGTTGCAGATGACACTTAACGCGTAGAGCTTAGCAATTAAAAAATTCGAATTTGACGTTTCTCAAGAATTTACACAAAAAGTGTTCGCTTACTTTTCGGTTAATGAGAGAGATTTTTCTCTCATTTGAAAAAATGTTGACAGTTTTCATTTTGTGACACAAAAATAACCCGAACAAAGCTATTGTTCAGAGGAAAATACATGTTTTGTTTCAGCGGCAATGCGTCCATTTTGGGAAGCGTGTTTATTTCACAGGTTGGACGGCAACATTTCGTTCGGCTTTGACACTAGCTTCTGTATGTTTCCGTCTTTTATAGTTCAGCCTTCCTGTTTGCAGAGCTGAACGAAATGTAGTTGGGTTCTATTTTAATAGTTCACAATCGCACTTGGGCCGGTTAATCACAGGTTTATTGGATTGTGTTGGACCATTTAATCTACTAAACCTACAATTTCAGTTTAAAAATATATGCTTCTGTTGCCATAGTTTCGTCAAAAAGTATTCCCTCCCACTCATGTGTCATGTCGAAATTAGTACCTATCATTTTCTGGACATGCTTCTTACCAGATACTGACTGAAACCGAATTCAATATTTCATGGTCTGAAGTCGGTCCAGTCGTCTGGTACACGTCACTATAATTTTGTAATCCTCGTTCTGCATTTTGATTTTCAGGGTTCTTAACTTGTCAAACTTGAATAGTTAGAGCCCTTTTGAATGATATTTTTTGTGTGACAGCTAAGGCGTGAAAGTGCTTAGATTTACCTTAAAAAAATTAAGTTAAAGATTAGAGCTAAAGATAAGATTCATTTCAACACGGTTATTCCCAAAAAGTTTCCAGTTTTGAATCTCTTTTTCAGGTCAACATGATGACGTATTCAAAGGAAGCAAAAAAAGATATACTAACCTTCCAAACAGAAACGCGTTGCTATATCTCCCATCAGCTGCTTCGTATTGACATTTAATGAATTCTTTTTAAATAACATTCCCTGGCCACTCAGAAAGAAGTCAGTCAGAACCAACATCGAATAATTCGAAACCAACTTAACTAGAATTCCCTTTCAGTTTACCTACCCAACCTCAAGTCCGGTCAGGTCAGGGAAAAAAAAGGTCAAATAACCCAACACAATGTTCCCATCATTATCCCTGTTTTATGTTTAGATTATCTCGCCTCGATATGATTCCCGATGATCTAGAGCATTTGTGTGTCCCTTCGTGTATTCCATTTCCTAATTATATGACCATTGTTAGACCGATTTAGAATTCTCCTCTGTTCAGTTTGGATTTGAAAAGCCAAAAAAAAAAAAAAAACTAGGAAATCAGAACAAAATCATATGCAAAATGTTTTAAATGGTCACACAAAAAAAAAGTGAAAGGAAAAAAAAAAATAGAAACCACTAGACCCATGAATATTGGATGAGTTTGCATGTTAATTTTTTTTTTTTTTTAGATTTCAGAAAACGAAGCTCAAAACTCAAAAATTTGAATTACAAAATTTTTCAAGAATCAGCTCCGCACCGGGTTCTACTAGTCGAACACACATGTGAATGTGAATGTGTGTTGGAGTGAATGTATTTTTCTCTTTCCTTTTTATATTTTTGATTTGATTTTATTTTTTTTTTGCCAAGGGACAGGCACAGGATAGGACAGAGGATACCATTGTGTGCTTAGCACACAGGGGTTTTCGTTTCGAGCCTCTTATCGGTGGTAGACATTAAAGGTCACGTGTGTGAGTTATGATTATTGTAATGGCTTCGACTATGGTGATTCGATTTCGAACTGCACTTCAGAAGGGGTGCGGATGCGGAATGAATATTTTCAATAGTTTGTCGTTCGTATCTCGTACTCGTCGGTTTCCTTCTCGACTTAATTTTTTTGTTTTTCAGACCGATTTTAAAATGTGTGTTTAGGAAGAGAATATTTTTGTTTCATTAATTGGGATTCCGTTTGGAAAAATATACAAACACATCAATATTCTATGTCGCCTTCAAAACTTGTGTTTGTGATTTGTGGATTATGTTTTTGAAAAGATAGTTATATTTCTAAAAATGGTGTAAGTTGGTGAGTATACTTTTGAGGAATTTCTGGTTTATGATAACGATGTGCTGTACAAACGACTGATAGGTATGTGAATCATAATTGGTTCGTTATATTGAAAGCTAAATTGAAACGAGTGTAATTTGTTTTCAGAACCAAGAAACATGCGTTGAAATGACTTTCGTTAGATTTTTTTTTCTGAATTATAAAGTAGACCCTCGATGAATAATTACGAATTTATTCACTATATCGAGTGGGAATTTTTTATAGGTAGGCTTTTGAAAGCAGGGGCCGAATTACGGCATCAGTGAACAAGTGAGTAACGTTCATACGTTACTGATTTACGTAAACAACACATCGGGATGATGGCATACGAAGCATCACGTATCGAGCACACTCTTAATTGTACTAGGGTAAATCTATTACATTTCATTATAAACGTCATTTACACATCTATCATTTACCTATTTGTCACAGCTGTTATTGTTATTATAATAAATAAAAAAAGTGTTTAGAACATTCACATTAAAAGATACTCATTGATGTTTTTTAATCTTTCAACTGAAGCTACTGTGTTTGCAATTTATTACATTTGACATTTTATCGGCCAGACTACTTTTTATGTTCCTATCCGTGACTGCTGACTCGTTTACGATTGCCTCGCATTAATCGAGTAAAAAACCACACGTTTACTGACAAGGGAATGCCAAAAATTGTTTTCGATACTCGATACCGAGCTCGATATCGTAAGCAGTAATGCCAAATGCAAATAATTCAGTGACGTATTGCTCACCTACGGATGCGGTAATTCGGCCCCAGCTTAAGTTAAAAACAGAGCTTAAAAGGAGAGAATTGGAATAGACAAAAGTCAGATATAAATCTATACGTGAGTGATGAGTAGGTAAAAGTTAGTGTCTTCCAAATAATGCGTATGGCTTTTTCTTTAATGGCATTATTTTGATATTTAACTCTATAACCAAGTCTTAACTTCAAAAATCAAATTAATATTAAGTTTTGTTTTTTCAAAAAAAATTCATTTGATTAGAAAATAAAACAACAGAATAGATTTCTTGCTGTACAAATTTTGCAGGCAGACATTTAAGGTAGATACATTTATTGCCACGGTTTTTTAATTATTTTTTATAATTTTTGTCAATTTTTTTTTTCTTCAAAATCTAAGAAATGAATTCATTTTTGATGGTTATTTCGACATTTTTTTCCAGATCATTGAAAAATTATGATATGTAGGATGTGTTTTGATACTTATGGAACTATTAAAGCAAGAACTATCGGAGCTAGATTTGATTTTTAAACTATAAATTTCGGCACAGAGAAGTTCAAAACACTCAATTTGGAACCAAAAAGTACCGAATTTTAAAATCAATCCCAAATATTTTGATGGGGATGATTTGTGTATACCTACATATTTGAAAAACAAAAGATTTAAGTGTTTTCTGCAGACGTTTTTAAATCGGATATGTACAGCCTTTTTCCACCAAACTACCCATCGACTTTTTCGCTATTATAGCTTTCAAAAAAGTAGGTACTCCTTTTTTCAAACCTAACATTTAATTTTTTCTATTTGACATTTCAAATAATAGGCTTGTTCAAAAACGGTGGTCTCAAAATATTCCCTTTGATATCAGTCATATCCGACTCAATGGAAATAGAAAGAAATTTCGACCCTAGGTATTTCAATTTCCATTTTGCCAAATGATTTTTCTGAAACAAGCCATAATTGAGAAATTGCATTTAGGACGTTTGTGTTCAACGTTCTTCAGATTGTGTTTCAGAACGCTCATCATTTCATTTGTAAATCGTTTTACCAAAACCGGGTCATTTTCCAAAAAAAAGTCGTTTTTGAAAAATGTTGATAAAATGAGTATCATTTTGGTATTCGTTTTGAATATGAATGAGCCCTAGTTTTGGTTTGGTGTTAAAAACGATTTTTCATTTTTACAATTATAATGTATAATTCATCGTACCTACCGTAGGTACTGCTGAAGGTTCTGGGTTCAATACCTGATTTCTGATTTCACTCAAATGTTCTTTGAAAATGTTGAAATGTTGAAAACCTTGGCTTTCCAGAGCTATACTTCGAAATAAATGTTGTTGAATCTTTTATTTGGGGACATTGTACAGGGTAGGCCAAAAGAAGTCATCCATCCGATTTTGTTTTTCTCTCTTTTTTTCTAAATTAAAAACTTCGATTCTGTTTTTTGATTATGTTTATTTGAACCTTTAGAATTGTATTGGTGAAGTCGAGAAGATGATGTCGGCCAAATGAGCGCCGTCACAATTGATTGCTCGTTTTATGGCATTTTTCATCACTTCAGCGAGAACTTCGGGTAACAGATTCTCGAACTCGTGTCGAATGTTGTCCTTGAGGGCTTCCAGAGTCTCAGACTTGTTTACGTTAACACGGGACTTTAAAAAACCCCACAAAAAATAGTCTGAAACGGTTAAATCGGGCGACTTTGCGGGCCAGCGCAAATCGCCAAAACGAGAGATGAGGCAACCGGGAACGCCGCCTTCAGAATATGTGTTCATGTCGCTTCATGTATCGCTCTATGGCTTGTTCACTTGTATTCTGCATCTGTCTAGTCCACAAATGTCAAAACAGATTTGACATTAGCGGCCATTTGCAAAAATGAGAACATTTTCCAATAGGGTGATTTCTTTTGGCCCATCCTGTAGTTCGGACATGGCTGGCAAAACATTAAGGTCTCGGATAATAAAGTCTAAGTGACATCGAAATTGACACTTGTTGAAACTGTCAAATACATGTTTGTACGGGGATATCACTTAGATTTTAGGAGAACTATGCAAAAATATGTTTCATTTCTTTCTGCGGAATAAAGTCCATGCCAAAGTGAAATGGAAAAATACATCAAAAATCTTTCGAACCTTAAGTTATCTCCGTTTGATCGATTTTTGATCGATTAATTAAGTTAATTGATAGCGAAAGCAAATATTTTTTTAACGGGCCTTCCTTATCACTTTATGTATGAAATTCTTATCGAGTTACGAAAAAAAAAAAAAAATGGTATGGAACTTGTAGTCTCGTCCCTCATGGAAATGCGGGTTTGATTTTCTTAAATTGTTTTACAAAAACTACATCTTGATTGACTCATGCTTGTGGTGGGTTCCAGATGCTTACCCTTTTAACGCACTAAGTAGGTATACGTTAAGTAACCACGTATTTGAATTTTATTCGCTGTTCAAATTTGTACATAACCTCCTAATCAATGATGCCACCAACCCGCAGAAATAAGTATGTAACTACCTACCTAAAAAAAAAACATTCCATGGTCTTATTAAACATATTTAACCCACAATTATGGTTTATTTCCATTTTTAGTTCCAAAACTCACATTGCAGCCTTATCTTTTACCAAACAAAAACATGATTGGAATTCAGTTCTTGGAATTCTATAAAAACACGCCTCACTTCTTAAAAATTACCGTACAAAAATTTGATCTCCCTCCGAAGTTTTATCTAAAGTGGAATTCAACACATTTCTGCAACGTGGCATTATAATAGTTCTTTCTTCAGATTCAGATACAAACTTATGTTTGTTCATTAAAAATATCAAGCAAAAAAAAAACATCATCATCATCTGGAACGGATTCAAATTCATGGTGGCGTTAAAACATCACACGCACATGACCCATCTTCTCATCTACAATAGTTCATACAATGAAGTTAGTAAAAAAATGTAGGTACCCTGGTACCTTTTATTTTCATCATACAAAACCATAAGGCACACACATGTTTGGGATATGTTTGTGCGAAAATTCATTTCAAATTTTTAAAGAAAACGGTAGGTTTTTATGCCTCTGGGTAATCTATCTTTTTTTTTCATAATAAACATCTTTCTTAGGTGGGTTTTTTGGGTTTATTCGTACAAAAATCAATTTTGAAAAAGATTGTATGGTTTTTTTTTGTTTGATACAAAAGGACTCGCAGCATGGAACCACTTTCAGAGTCGGAGACGAGAAAAGAAGAAAGATAAAAGATTTTTGTCGAAAATTCGTTTAGCGTAAGATTGCCAATAGTAGAGCAAGCAAGCACAGTAGAACACGAGACACAATAGCCATCTGCGGATACGCCGATACGGAACGGATATGCGGGACAACGAAACGGACGCAACAACGGACGGGAGGAGTGCGTTTTCGTTGAATGTGTTGGATGATTAGGTGCCAGGTTTTTTTTTTTTTTTTTTTTGATTTGTTGTTGGTTTTTGAATTGAGAACAGAACTACCCCTCTCTTTCATTTCGTACATTTCTCCCTCCCCTTTTGCTAAAATATCTTGATTCCCCTATAATACACATACCACATACGATTATACGAGTACTGGGTACTGTCACTATGGGCTGACGTTCATTTCATATTACAATCCTCAACCTCAAACTCGAGAAAAAAATTCTTTCATTCAATTCAATTGAATTCAATTCAAATGCTGCCATATCGCACTCAGCACTCAGAACTCAGAACTCAGGTCTCAGAACTGAGAACTCAGTACCGAGACCCGCCAGCAAAGCAGAACGCGACGCGCGATTACTTTCTCAGTTTTGTGTACTTCAATATTCATTCCATATTATTATAGTGTGCTGTTTGCTTGCTGTATAGTATCTTTAAAAGAATACCGCGCTCGTTTTTCAGATATATCTATCATTGACGACAATATGCTCAGTCGGATCGGATCAGTTGTTGAGTTTAGTTGAGTTGAGTTGGGCACTCATTGTGGTGTGGCAAAAGGGGTTGCAAAGTGTTGCTCTTAAAAGATATTTTTATAATTTTTCATTGTTGGTGGTTCGAGATGAAAAAGTATCTTTGTATGTTAGAAAATGCTTGTGAAAGTGATACTTTAACGATCTATCATATAAATTGAAATTGAAATTGTAATCCAGACATCAGACGTTAGACGTTAGAATACCGTCGTCCGCGTGTTTCTTCTTCGAAAAAAAAAAAAAAATTCAATCGAAAATAAACCGTTTTGCGTGTTTTCTATCCCGTGAAGTCGTATCGTTCTATAATTATGTACTAGTATGTGTGTTCTTATAAACGTTGTGTTTGACGATTTTAATTGCCCCCAATCGAATTCAATTGAAATGTGAAACTTATTACTTATGATTTGTGGCAAAAGATACAAATGTACCTATCATCACAGATACAAAAGTATCTTTTACAGTGATTTATCAAATAAATTTTTTTTTTTCAACAAAAACAATCTATTATAGTGTTCTCTGATAAAAAAAAACCCAAGTATTTCGCTTCCTATATACAAAAATGTCGTTATCAGCAGGTACCCACTACATAACCACACAAAACAAATATACAAGACTTTATCTCGATTTAGGGTAAGTTTATACAATTTTTACTCATAATTCTTATCATTTTGTGTTGGTATATAAAAACTGTGTTTGTTCAGATAAATAAGTTTGGAATATTTTTCTTGGTAAAAAAAGGAGGTTTCGAAAAAAAACCCAACGGCTAACTAACTGACAAGAAAAAAAAAATCCTCGTCCATGAAGCAAATTTTATTCAAATTTCGTCGGTTAACATGCCTAACCAGAAAACGGAAATTCAAAACTTGTGGATGGATAGAGTTAAAAGTTCGTTGCCTCGCGGAACGGCGAAAGGGGAGGGGGAACTGCATACAGAAGAAGTTTTTTGGTTTCAATATTCTTCGTTAGATAAACGCTCATTTTGGTTTTGGTTTTTTTTTTCAACACAATGAATTTTTTGGACCTCGCAGTGACCTAATTACAAACAAATAACGGAAAATTGTTGCTAATTTGATGGGTATAGTTAAGGTAGAGACGAGAATCGAGAACAAGATATACGGGTTTGAATTAGAAGGATCTGGAACCTGAACAAGAACATAATGTAGTAGGTACAAGGAAATATCTAGCAAAATGTTGTAAAACATGATTTCAATTTTAAGGACTATCTAGAAGCCATTGCCCTTCTATTTCTTCGAAAGTCACACTAATTTATGCCTAAATTGCAACAGAGGGATGTATTGTCGTTTCTGTCGGAAAAGGATCAAGATGGGTTTTCGATACCAATATTCCTTTTTTTTTTTTTTTGAATAGAAGATAAGGGGGACGTTTAAGAAACTCGTAATTTAAACATGAACTTCTTGTCTCCATGGATTTTGGAAGAGAAAAAAAAGAAAAAGAGCAATAGGGTATTGTAAAACGATTTAATTCACAGTTCGATTGGTATTGAATACCAAATCAGCTAATTAAAAGTTGTTTTTCGACCCGCAGTTCAACAACAGCAAGGAATTGAAAAAACCCATCTTTCAAAATGCCTATTGTTCGAATTTCCCAATGAAAGCAATAACTATCTCAGCAGTATCACTAGGCACAGTCTCCATTTAAGCGTGAATTGTTTTACATTTAGGTACATCATTGGTGGTACCAAAATTTCAAAATCAAGCATATTCTCATCAAAATATTGAAAGATAGTGAATGTAGAATTCGAAATCACCATTACTCTTCTTGAAACTAACGACTTAATACTCGTTCAGCACTTTCCATCTAGTGTCAGAATGTTTAGCCGTCACTGTCACTAAAAATGAATCTCTGCATAAATTATTTTGCCTTTTTTGAAATGTTTGGTTATCAACCCGATTCTTTTACTCAACCACGTTTACTAAATCAACCGAATTAATTGAATACACATACTAAAGAACAAATTTTTTCTATTAATTTCATCTCAAAACTGATGCGATCGGGCGTTAGAAAGTATTTATCTATGTATCCCAAGTTGGGCGCCAGTTCAACACGTAACTAGCTGAATAGAACAAAGGCAATCTATTATCTAAAATTCTTTGTGAACCATAATTATGTACAACATGGTTGTTCCTCCATACAACGTCCATAGTCCTGTGAGGTAAACAGTTCTACTGGATTGTGCCACTGGACATCAACTTCTAAGAATATGTTTTTAAACTGAAACTAACATATTTCGAAATGAATTTGGATAGCCTGGAGAACATAACTGTTGCTATATTATTTTAAAATTTAACTGATGGTATCTAGGCTTACAAAGTATAACAGTTTGTCTCATACACCGCTGTGAAATGTTTTCCACGTTGGGCGCCAGTTTAATATTTCATTAACTTATTTTTGAAAGTGGTCTCTTACTGCCTTGTTTGAGGTTTCTTTGGTGTTTTATTATGTAGAATTTTCATATAGGCAATTTCTTGCCCCTTTCGATTGATCAAATGAATATGAAAAATTCCGTATTATCAATATGTTTCACTTTTATTGCTTGTCAACAATGTACATATTGCCAAAATTTATATTTCATTTATCATAACTACCTACTTTGTTTTATTTTGAATACTTACCATTAGCAATGAACCCTTTCTCGATTCCCATTTTAATTTAAAATCCTAACTTAATGAATGCGAGAACCGCATACAAAAACATCCCAACATCATCGCCACGAGTCAGCATGAATAAAATTTAAAAATTAAAAATTAAAATGCAACAACTTAGCATAATAAAACGATGTGTTTAAATTAAAAGTAAAAAAAAAAAACAAGGAAAGGAAAAGGCGAAAAACCTAATTAATAGGCCAAAGCACGTACGCAGTACCCTACATGGATTAAAACATTTACTTTAGGATCATACACACACATTCAGATATTCTTAACTCTCAGTCAGTCAGTCAGTCACTCTTTTGGACAGGAAGTTAATCGCTCAGTTATAAATTCAATCACATTTCTGTTGCTGTCCGGTCCGGTTGGGGCTTTGATATTAAATGACTATATAGCAACAGCGACGGCAATGCGTCCGTCGCGTCGGTCGTGTCGCGAGGGCGTTTAAGTGGTCATTGTGTTCCTCCCTTTATATATTTATTAGTGAATGTTTGTGAGAAAACTATTTCCTTACTTCCGTTAGTTTGTTTTAGTATTCATAATGCGGGCTTAACTTGTGCGGAAGAACAAAATTAACTTTTGTGAGTATATCTTTTGAAATGTGTGCGGTTCTATGAACATGAACACGACTAGCAGGATGGTGTCGATAAAGTTCGTTAGACGAATCTTTTAACATAAATTATATTGACATCATAAGAGCACAGTTATTTTCATAAAATTAAATGAAGTTAATTTCTCTTCCACTTTGCTGTGTGCACAGTTTTATTATTCGAGACACAATCGATCCATGCGCTACCAGTAAATGAAATATGAAAGAAGGACGGACGGGTGCGACAATACTGACATTCATTTGAAATATCTGTTCATCCTTACCAAGATTTGACATTCGTTTATCAATTTTGTTTTGAAGTAAAAGAAGTGATAGTTCAATTCTGAATTCAGAAAAATGGTGGCTCTTCTGTCGTGCAGACACGAAATACCTACAAATTAAGTTGTTTAGGAGGGTATTGACGACTTTAGGAAATGATTTCATCTGAGTACTCAATTCCGACCCTTTGAATCCAAGGCCAATAACTGATTTTTTTTTTTATCATAATAAAGATTTTTCGATCAGCGAGGGTATTCACCTCGACCGTTTTGAAAAGTTGCTGCTGATTCCTTTTAACACTAAATATAAGCGATATCAGCTTCTTGTTTCAATAATTCGTAACAAACGGCGCCCAACGTGAAGCTGTTTGTTGTCTTCTTGTAGACGAATTCCCTGATTTAAATTTTTTTCGAAGATCATTGTTTTCTATATACCTAGAGTTAAGTATTAAAAAAAAGGAAATTCAAACTTTAAAATGGCGTCCAGATATTGACTGGGTTTTGATTTAAAGTTTACGAACTAAAGCAGAAGCTTAATTTTAATTCAAATTCAATTTCAAATTTTGATTAGAAAAAACATTACGTGTTTTGCTTAATAGCACATTATTATGAATTTGGAGACCTGGTTTTCATAGCAGTCCTATAGAAAAGTGGATAAGAAAAATCTTCGATTGCTGACATTTTTTTTAAACATAGAAAAAAATAAATAAAATTATATACCTATTTTGATCAAAAATACACACACGCTTCTTTATCAAAGAACTTGCCCTTAAATGTCAATATTCACTCAAGGAGATAACAAGAAGAGTTATTCATCATACAAATATGCTATATGTATATTGGTGTCAAGGTAGCCAGCTATGTTCCACCCCTTTAAGGAACGCTCATCAGTTTACAATTCAGTCCAATTTTGGACGTACGTAAAGTGATAACAGATTTGGGCAAAGCTGGATCTGTAACGCTTTGAGATTTTAGACTTTGGCTGCATTAATAGGTGTCTCTGCAGGATATTGTCCCATAAGCAGAGAGACTTGGCACGAAAGTAACTTTTCAGAAACTGCTTGGCGAAGAAGTCTCTGTCTAATAGACGGGAACTATTTTTGGAGAGTTCTTTTTAAACGAAGCACTAGGTAATTGATTCTACTTTGGTATACGCCTTCGCTTCGGATTAATTGTGTCAACTTATATTTTTCCCAGCTGTCATCACTTTTACCCTAGCCTATCCCATATCTCAAAAAAAGTTCTACAAGGTGGGCAAAAAGAAATCACTCTATTGGAAGATGCTCTCATTTTTGCAAATGGCCGCCAATATCAAATCTGTTTTGACATTTGTGGACTAGACAGATGCAGAATACAAGTGAACGAGCCATGGAGCGATACATGAACCGATATTTTGAAGGCGGCGTTCCCGGTCGCCTCATCTGTCCTTTTGGCGATTTGCACTGGCCCGCAAGATCGCCCGATTAAACCGTTTCAAACTTTTTTTTTTGGGTTTTTTTGAAGTCCCGTGTTAACTTGAACAAGTCTGAGACTCTGGAAGCCCTCAAGGACAACGTTCGACACGAATGCAAGAATCTGCGTGACGAAAAATGCCATAAAACGAGCAATCAATTGGCCGATATCATCTTCTCGACTTGACCAATACAATTCTAAAGGTTCAAATAAACATAATCTAAAAACAGAATCGAAGTTTCTCATTTAGAAAAAAGAAAGAGAGCCAAACAACATCGGATGGATGACTTCTTTTGGCCCACCCTGTATTTCTAGGCTTTGTGTGTTTCTGAGTTTTCGAGAGACCCGCTCAGTAGACGGTATCTATTTTTTTGTTTCTGGAGTTTGGAAAATCCCTTAACAATGCTTTCACAAAGTAAACATTTATGTTCAGGTTTGAGATAAGAATTTTTGGAAAGATAACCATTTTGTCGTCCTCTATATGCATTGGAAGCGAAGCACTTAAGCCATCAGTCCCAAAGCAGATTATAAAATAGAAAACTCATACTCCCTCCAGCAATTTGATATCAGTGTTCAAATATTTAACTATCGCGACTATCGTTCAGGCGATAATTTTGAGATAAGAAATAGAATTTCAGGAGCCACCGCACAAATATAAATGTGTGTTTGCATCGAAACGAAACATTTACTTCCTGTTTCTACTTTACACTCATCATCAGCTTAACAGTAAAAGCACCGTTCCTGCTGAAATGAGATGAGTACTTGAGTAGCGTGGGCAATGGGACTTAATAAACACGCTTTTAATAGTATTCTTTGGAATCCGGGGATAATGATGCTGTTGCTGATGCTGATACTGATTCTGAAGTTGATGATGGCAAAAGCCTTTAAAAGTGAAAAGTCATTGCCCCAAGTGAATATATAATAAAGTGAGATGAGAGGATGAAAGAAGGCGGGAAGGTGGGATGGGTATCATCAACCATTAATTGTATAATGCAAGGTAAGGGAATTATTTCAAATAGGTCATAATACGTTCGCTGAAATGCGATAAGATTTGGATTAATCGCTATCAAATTGGTTTACTGGTTTTTTCGGTTCAATGGATGGTGATCCGGATCTCGTATATTCCCTTCTCTGGTGAGCCTGCTACGATTGTATGAATCCGAATCAGAATCCAAATCTGATTGTGAATCGGAATTCATATAACTACCGGGGGAAATGATTAAAATGTCTGTGTTCTGTGTCTGTGTTGGGCATGGAAGTGATTTTTGCTCCTTGTTTTTTCGTTGTGTTGTTTCGATGATGTTGTGGTTTTTGTTTTTATCCCACTTCTCTGGAGAGGGTGGTATTTCGCAATAAAGGACGGGACTTGAATTAATTGGCGTAATTTGCTATTTTGTTCTTTTTGCAGTTTGTTTTTGTTGTGTTTTTTTTTGTTGTTGTTGTTGTTAAATAAATTCGATGATGTTGGGGGTATATGTAGTATGCTTCAATGAAATCATTTCCACAGAGAGTAATTGGCTGACCAATTAATCATGTTTCGTGCGGTTGAAATTGATGAAGAATGTTTTGAAGGGAACGGCGGCAGATAATGAATAGTGAGTTTTTTTTTTTTTTTAAGAAGAAGAAGAAAAAGTAGAATAAAACAAATAATGTTGTACGGAATAGAAAAGTTTGATAGATCTTTAAGTGGCAAGTGATTTCTGCAACATTAAACAAAAAGCGATTGTAATTGATTTGCTGGAGAAGGAATTTTCTTCCAGTTCCAGAAGGAAGTGGTGTATCAATAATTAAAATGAAGAAACAGAGTTTCTTGGTAATGTCAGTTTTCACCATTTTTATAATGAGGATTTGTAGGGAAGGAAAGGACAAAGGAGTTGGTTTAGCAAGAAAAGTGTCGAGCTTATCCAAGTCATGAAGCCTTATATTCAGTTGCGGGAAAAAATACATCAAACGAGATTCGAATAATAAAAAGATTGAATTATGTCCAGCATATCCAAATGACGAAAAAATTCAATACTTCCCTGCGAAGTTGAACATCCAGTGTTGGAATCACTCTATTCAATACAAGCTGTTCCTTATCTTCACGAACATGAGAATTGAACTTTGATGAAATTTAAGTGACCCGAGGCGTCGTGCTTTGTTCCGGCAGTCTGAGTACAATCCCTAATTTTACCTTATTTTTTTCTGAGTGCTGCCTTTTCCGATAAGGCGACAGATCTTCCGAAACTAAATTTGTTTACATTAATTACGGACAGCACAGTACCACAGATGACTCCAAAACCCTTCTTTTCGACAAAAATTTAGTATTTAGCCGTCGTAGCATGTTCCAAGTTTATTTTAAGGTGATTACGAAGGTTCCAGGGCTAATGAGTACGTGATATCATCATTTTTCGGGACTATTCACAGTCTCCACAATAGCTCTAGGGTCTTGCCTATCGATCATGAAAAAATTCAAATCTGCTTTTTGCCATTACATATGGCATTTGAGACAACTTTCCAAACAAGGAACGACCCGAAATTTGAAAGATGAAATTCATTTGAAAGGAGAAATTCCCCATTTGGGTATTTCGATCGCTAGATGTAAGCTATTGGTAAGGCAAGATAGTACTGAGAAGACTCATGCTAGGTGGAAAGTGGTAGCAACTGTCTAGCAACCAAAATTTTTTTGCAAAAGTTGGACTTTGATATCTTTGAGTGATCGAACGTCAGCTAAATTTTAAGTTCCACTACAGGACACTGTCTTATTGGTGGAAACAATGGCTACAGCAAGACGAAAGTGCTCCCAAACTATTGTGGAAGATATATGAACGAGAAGGAAGAAGATTTATGTCCTGCACTCTCTAATAGACATTGAATTCCGATCGTGACAGCATTGTACAATGGGGAATTGGCAACCGTGTGGAATTTAATGCTTCAAAAACTCAATGCTGTCTTCTGTCGTTAAAGCATAACCTACCCCCTATGCCACTATCCATGAGTGGCACTTATATTGAGGAAACCGAACAGCTTTGCATTCTAGGTATGTGTATTACAAACCACCTTTTGGGGAACGAACACATATTTGACGTCGCTAAAAATGCCGCGAAATTCTGCTTTGGTTAGGTACAACATATACAAGTCATATACATTCTCCCGAAGGTTGAGTATAATTCTCATATCTGGGCAGGTGCTCCTGTCACTCATTTGCACCTCCTGGATTGGATCCAAAAAAGGGTCTTAAAACTGATAGGAGAAAAATCCATTACCGAAACGTTTGTTTCACTCGAACATCACCGTAATGTTTCTTGTCTTAGCTTGTTTTATCACTATTTCCACAAAAAGTGCTCCAGCAAAATAGCTTGTTTCATTCCTCCCATGAAACAATTTCCCCTTAACACCCGCACTGCAAGGAATTCACATCAATTTACCCTCGAACCTAACTTCGGACGTACTGTTAAGTATAGAGACTTTTTTTTTAGCCGCACTTCAAGAATGCGGAATGCTTAACCCGGCTCAATTTTTCCATCCCATTTACAGACATTCAAAACCAATGTACATCGGTATTTCCTTTCATCTCCTATCCAACTTTCCTAACGCTTGCACTGTGTTAAGTCATGTTGGCGTTGGGGGTATTAATAACCCCTTGAGTGCGACACTCATTTCCAACGCTTTGTAATAAACTGTTCTAAATTAAAAAAAAAAAGTCCAAACTTCGTGGTATTACAACGGTCCTCCTTTGGAGTGAGTGCGTCATCTTGATAATAACCGTACCTTAACCTGACTTAACTTAAATTTTGTCACCAAAGAAAGAAATGCATCTCTATCGCCCATTTTGACTCCCCTGTAAATTGTAGGTTCCTTCCATTCCTGCAGAGTATCCAAAGAGCACAGAGGAATTATTGAGAGTCAAAGTAACTAACCCTTTGCCCCTTATATAGTTATCATGGTACAATAGTCTTACTCTGAGATTTGTATAGTAAAACAGTAGATGTTCGATAAAGTGAACATGCAAAACAGCAGGTATGCTCACAATATCGGACTGTTTACTGATACCTTGCGGGTATAGTTGTTTTTAATCGTAAAAAGTTAATCATGCATACATTTGAATTAGTTGTTAAATTAAAAACTATACTCAAAGAAGCTGGACGACCAAAAATGAGTGGTTCGCTGTATCGTATTTTACAGTGTTCACTACTCAAGAAGTCTGTGTAAATTAGAATGTATTTTCATTCATCTAAATCTAAACATTATCAGAGTGTAATTCGACTAAACACCTCTTTGTTCTTTGAAGACCAACGGAGCGCATTCCAAAACCCCTAAAAACTAGGTATTACATTTTTGCAAATCCAATAATTTAATTTAAATCAAATTGAAAAAAAAAAAAAAATAATTAATAAGCTTTGGCTATAAAATACCGCATAAATTCGGCCAATATTTCCACCACTGTAAGCAACCAAAAGCGAAATATCATTATTTTTGTGTTATTTATTATATTGTATTTTTTGCTGTTGTTGTTGTTGTGTTGAATTGTGAAAACAAATAACTAATTGATTTCCATCAGATAAATTATTTATCGCCACACAAACATCAAATTTATTTCATTTCACTGAACACACATTTCATCGGTGTGTATATAGCCTTTTTGCAATTGAATTATGCACATTTCATCGCCAGGAATCATCCAACATGGTCGGACACAGAGAGCAGGGGAGGATGATTGGGAAGCCGAATACTATCCGGAACAGTAATTAATGAGAGCGATTATGTAAGGAGAACCTATCATCAATTTGACCATCATCATCATTAACGTTTATGGTCCCCGGTTATTCTGTGTTGTGTATAGTATATAGCCTTTGCTATTATTATCCTGTTTATATAGCTCTTCCTCGCTGTGATCCTGATGGTTGTGTCGACAAAAGTAGCTGTTTCCTACTGGTTATGTTTTTCGGATCCATCGAAAATTATATTTAATCCCTCCATACTTTCCATTCCCCCACTTGAAATTCTCATGTATTCAGTGTAGATATCCCTCTGTGTTGGATACGATGAAATTAATACCTCCTTCCCTCGCTCTTTTTTATTGGCCATGTCGATCCTTTTCCCTCGTTTGACACCACTCACGATATATTTTGCATTTCGACGAATCAATTTACCAATTTGCACTTTAGTATTCTGCACTATGCCCCCTGCAAACACTACAATACCCTGTCATGGGACTAATTTTCCCGGAGAAAAGAAAAATGTATCTGTATCTCGAGGGATGTGCTTGTGCACACAGAATGAATAAAAAAAAAAAAAAAAAAAAACAGTAAAACAATCTGTATGCTCCAATTCCGTTGCAAATGCCATGCAAAACCGTGTTAGGCGGGTAGATAGGGGATATACACCATCAAGGGGGAGTTGTGATAAATTGACATTTATGAATTATTAATCCCATGGATATGAATGTATCTATGTACGTGCATCTGTTTATCCATATGGTGAATGTGTTTGGAAATGTTTCAGAATCCGTCAGTTCTCCCCCTCCCCACCCGTTTTTCAACTTGCCAATTAAATTTAACGTTATGACTATTTATTTGACATTAAAGCTTAATAATATCGCTATGAATTGTATTTGAAAGATAGTTTTTTTTTTTGTATATTTTCAGATTGATGATGGTTGTAGATACTTGTGCTGGAAAGGAAATTTCTTTCATACTTGGATGGTAAGTTTGAGTTTTGTATTTTTTAGATACATTTTGTAAATCATCATCAGAGGGATCAAGATACAAAATACCTCTCGATTATGTCTGATCAAATATGATTCTTCTTAAAATGAAGAGCATAGAAAAATGTAGGTGATGTATCTTATACAGAGACGACGACGATGAAGATGTTTTGCTTAAATCATGCTCAGCCTCAGCGCATGTATATTCAAGGTGTGTGTACTTATTTTTGGCATTCGCATCGCATCGCATCTGAATTTGAATTTGAATCTGAATCTGAATTTGAATTCTCTTCCTCCGACCGACATCTCTTCCATCGATCTATAGGTATATGAGATGAAAACAGACAGACATCATCTTGAGATAGATGCGAGCGAGAGTTGTTAGATACTTCTGCTTCGACTATACTATATAGTGTATCTGTCAGATTGTTATATTTTATGCTATTTCGTTTTCGCTTTGTATCTTGTATTTTTTTTTTTTTTGTTACTGTCTGCTATGCCATGGGATTTATAATCGATTTGTTGTCTTGTATGTGTGTGTGTGTGTGTGTGTATGTCCCGAGAAAGAGCAATTTCTTTTTTTGGCAGAAATCCAAAATATTTCGCCAAACGCAACGCATAATATGAACAGAACAACAAATTTGGGATTTTTCGATTCTTTTTTGTATCTTTTGTGTTCGAGAAAAGACAGCTGATTAGAATTTTTCATAGAGCACGATGTTCGAGTATTTTAGAAGTTGTTGTCGTCGCGTCGAGTCGGTCGGATCGGAATAGAGCGCAGCTGTTTTGATAGAAATTTGTAACCATATGCAAGGTTGCAGCTAGAAAACAGCATGTTTTTGGCCATTTGTTTGATGGGAAAAGTTAATTAGGAGCGATGCTTAGTCATAGTCTTAAAGAGTCTTAAAATAGACTGTCTCGTGTGTTGAAAATGAGAGTGTTCATTACGCATAAGGAAGCGTATGGACGTCTCGGACAATTAGATAAATAATTGTCAATAAAAAACAAAAGGGCCTACACTTTTTGAAGAAATTGAAGGGACCTACCTACGACCTAAGGCCTAACGCCGGAAGATACATTTTCATCGCTAGGATATATTTTGGTTGGTTCTGGCAGGCGAACTGCTATCAATTGAAGTGATAGGTTTTATGATAAGGATTCTAAATTAAGTCCTTCAACCTTATTTTCAAACAATTCTTATTGTGACTTGCTTGAGTAGGGTTGTTTGGGGTTAGATGGAACAATGGACAAGTTGGACCACGATAAATCAACACAATCATAACTGAATGAAACACGCCCATACTAACCCTCACGTGTAAAACTGTTTTCCAGTTAACCCGCTTGTGGTGCAAGTTGGAACAATTGAATTTGGTTCATTTGAGACAGTGTCATCTCTCCTACTGCATATTTTGCATTTTAAAATTCGTAAAGAAACATAATTGATCAAATTTTGTGAGACTAGGTTAAAAGTAGCCTACCCAACCTACCATACTCAACCGCTTCCCTCTGTTTTTTCTGACTTTAAAAAAGCTGGCATTGGTTGAAGTTGTAACAACTGAGAGATTGATGTAAACGACGGAAACATAGTGAACCAGCAGTTACCTCCGGGAACAATATTTTTTCTGAGTTTAAAAAGAAATGGTGCTCTATGTCCTCTTCTGTACCTCTGACAATGTGTTCACATGGTTTCATGATGATCGGTTGAGTAGTTGGGTGTGAAAGCCCTAAAATGAAGCAAAACTTTTGACATTAGCTGTCAAAGTTTTGGTTATGACAACTGCCTGATTATAGAAGTCATTGAAAAATAACAGTTTTCACTTCACGTTGGCGAAATCATAGAATAGCGTTGCCAGCATAATCGATTTGACTCGAAATCGTGTGTATTTTTTTATTTCGCTTCGTCATGCTATCATAAAATGAGGCTTGGAAACCTTTTTAAATAGTTTCAAAATCCGTTAGACTTCCCATATTGCGGCTTAATTCCGTCCTTGCAAAAAGATGCTTGACTACAGTTGATTACAGTAAAACTGGAATTTATTGAACAAAAGTTAAGAAACGTTAAAATTTTATGTTAAGGAGGTAATCTTCACCCTTACCCATTTTCATATTTGCACTTCTGCTTTCTTAAGCTTCCCAGAAGAAATATTTATTTGCACCCTTCTTGATATTTATCGATACATAAGTTTGTTTAGAATTTTGACCGAAATATTTCTTCCCACAATCAATAAGTGTCACCCTAACGTTTGTAATTCTATACCCACCTCCAACTCCAACCATATTGATTAGTTAACATTATCTATCCCCTGTTATGTGTTATGGCACTTCATGCTCTGAAGCTGTTTCCATTCCCATATCAACATGATTCTTTTGTCCCATTTCTATCTAACATCCCCAAAAACGACAATGACTATGACGATACCAGGTGACTACATAAATATTTGTTCTGTGTCCCACTCCTGGATTAAAGTGTCGCGTGCCCTCTTCCATTCCAGAATCCAGGTGAACATTGAACAAGCTATTCTCGGTTTCATGACAAACATTTTAATGCTTCTTGTCTTTGAAAATAAAAAGGACATTCCTTTTAAGTCACATCTGTACCTCAACAAAAAAAAAAAAAAAATCTCCAGGACCCTATGAATGATCACGAGACACATACCATCTGGGAAATAAAACATGACATAAACCTTCTTTCATTCAAAAAAAAAAAAAAAAAAAATCATAGGTAAAATCCGACCACCATCCACCACCACCACCACACCAGCATAATGATTAATTTCTTTCAGTCTGTCAAATATGGCCCCGAGGCAAAAACGAAACTCATTTTCATTAAAACTACACACACAAACACAGACAAAGATAACAGTAGAGAACCAGGACCAAAACCACCCTTTCTTCTATACCATAACCATCACCATCAGCATCAGGAACTAAATTGGAAATTATGAAATAAGATCACACTAAGTCATCAATTTCAATTTATTCTGTAGCATGTTTCTTTCACCTTGGGAAAGTGCTTGCTCTCTCCAGAAAAAAAAAAACGATTACATGAGAAAATATCCTTTGGATTATGTATTTAATTTGGGTATGTGTGTGTGTGTCTGTGTATCTAACTTGTACTCACGTTCGTTTACTTTTACTTTTCCTTTTTTTTTTTTTTGCTAACTTTGGTGTCCCGGGTGGTATATGACCAAACATACCTATACAAGGAATCCAATTAGGACAATTAAGGCAAATTTATAGCGAGTCATTTTTCGTTACTTTTCTATACAAATATAGACACACACACACAGACACACTAAGAACATGTAATCATACAAAACTAAAATATGTTTTGCCACGTATAGAGTGTCCTTATTCTTACAGAATAGAAACACTAATTGCACGTGAAATTTCAGCCATTTATAACATCACACACAGGAGTCAAAAAGTGCACACAAGATTTTTGATAGAATACACAAAATTACATCCGGTCCGGTCTGGACTCCGGAAGAGCTCCTATATAGAGAGATAAGGACATTTTGGGTGCACAAAAATAAAAAAAAAAGAACTTCGTTTTCGTCCGTTAAAGTTGTAATATTTCGGTCCGGGTCGGTCCGGTCCATTCGAGAGCAGCAAAAAGAATCTCAAATTTTTGACTTGTAGTTTCTGGTGATAAAAATCACCTAGCTTTGCAGAATTCAAAGAATTTGAGAGCATCGCCATCATATACGCCAGCTGCTGGACGAAAAAGAACGACCCCGGTGGAATTTTTGCATGTATGCTCAAAAAAAAAATATCTACCTACTAAAAAAGTTTTCTGAAAACAAAATCCACAAAATGGACAGAGCGTACAATTTCGACCTGCCCACCCCTCCCCTACTACAAATGTGGGAGGGATGTGCGGAAAAACAGGATACCTAAGCTATAACTGCCATAATACTCACTAGTGCGGAGGAGATCCAAAACAGTGATACACAACAGTAGCAACGAACAGCACACCGCCACCGCACCGTATACATAGAATAATATAAAACACAGGACACAGCACAGAAACAGCAGGATAGAGGAATCCATTTCCAGGATTCCTTGTGTATCTCTAAACGTAGTTTGATTTTTTTTTTTGCTATTTTCCAGGATATCGAACAAACGAAAAAAAAAGGTAGAAGAGTTTACAGGTAAAGTGGATTCCCTAACTCATCGGTATCTCTATGTGTGGTGGCATTTGAAATTTTATTTTTGAGGTGGATTTTATGTCCTTTTGAACATTGATTTTTCACACCCCACTCGATCGAGCACGACCCATCATATCATCGAAATTTTACCGGACCTGACTGGACTAAAAGACCGGTATAGGTTGGTCCATCGATGACAACAAAAATCGGGATACCAAATGTCGACTGAAACAGCTAACTATAACATGAAAACAGTGCGGCTACGGAAGGACGACCGACCGACGCGACGCCACGTTTGGAAAATGTATAAAAGGACATTTCCCTCGAAATACAGACAGATAAGAAAGAAACACTGGAGATACTATGGCTATACAACACAAGTAGCTTACCTATATCGGCAAAAGGACACAATGATAAATATATATTTCTCGTTCATGCTACTGCTGTAATCGATTGGATTAAAGTCGGGTGCGCGGAGATTATGCAAATTGAAATTTTCCGGCCGATTTAGGCGACCGTATTTTTACTTTTTTGTTCTTTCTTCAAAAACTTTTTCAGAGTTAGTCGTATTTTTTGATAAATACGTTTATGAAATACCCTCAGTTTTGTAGTTGTGGTTTTACTTTGGATACATTTTCCCCCCCTTGTGTGGGTTTTTGTGTATTAAAAAAAAAATTGCTTAGAAGAGAATTCGGCGGTTTAAATTGAGATTTTTATAAATAAGCAACCAGTTTTGAAGTTGTTTTGTTTTAGAAACTAACTTTAGACCAATATTTATTGTTTGAATGGGGCTCCAAGGGATTATGCATGGAATACGAAAATGGCGCCCAACGTGAGTTGATGTTGACTGGGGTTCCACCAATGGTTGTCATCATTTCGTTGCGTTCAACTATGTCCTAAGCGCATTATTCATTCCAAGACGAGATTTCGTACGAAAACCAATATCGTTTATCAAGATATGGGAAATGGCGCCCAACGGGAGTCATTGCTTATTAAATATTCACACACAATTGTCGTCGTTGTGATGGATTATGAATTTTTAACAGAAATCTTGAACAAAAGTCCAAATAGTTCATGGAGATAGGAAATGGCGCCCAACGTGTGTGGTTTCTAACTGTCAATACATACACATGAAAGTTGTTTCTGATGGTGCAATTACCACTGTGGTACTGTAGTGCTTAATAGTTTAGAGGAAATTTTTTAACGAAGTTCAACACTGTTTCTTAAAATTTGGAATGGCGCCCAACGGTATAGTCGACCTTAGATTTTAACATTTCTAATTGTTTTTACGCTCAATTGTGCCCTTGGGGTATCGTGAAATCATAACGAAAGTGCACAACAATAGTCCACATCGATAATTAAAAGATTCAAAATAGAAATGGCGCCCAACGTTATAGTCATCGCCTGTTGGATTTTTAGATTTATAATTGTTTCTTAGCACAACTGTTAGCTCGACGTATTGTGAAATCATAATGAAAGTGCAGCACAAAAGTCCACATCGATAATTAAAAGATTCAAAATAGAAATGGCGCCCAACTTGAGTTGTTTTTTTTTACTTACTGTTGCTTATATCACTTAAATCGATTTGTACAATCCCTCTTTGGATGAATTTCAATACATATATGTAATCCAAATAGAATGTCTGCCCAATTCACCTCATTTCGGAGCTCAAGTTTCCCAACACACTTTTATTCTACCTACATGAAATCAAACTACGAAATAATCGGTCTCATAACAAAAAACCTTCGAATGGTAGGAAACAGTTATTGTTATTAATAATCCATGCCATATGGATAAATAAACAACCAGACATTTTGTCCTCATTATATCTAAAAAAAAAAAAACAGACCAACAGACAATACTGTATCTAAAACACACCTCGCTCGATCCTTGAGTACAAATCTACACTTAATTTTCATTCCCAATTGAGCACAGATTTTTATTGTTAAAACGAAAAAAAAAAAAATAAAAAAAAATAATAAGATACACTTTTGCAGATACATCCCATTCAGATAAAGATTGCACAAATTATCCAAACCATTTACTTTCAGTACACATGCGAGTGTGTAGTAGCTATAACAGCTCGACAATGATGATGATAATTATAATAATAACACCCAGAGACACATCCAGAACAAGAACAAGAACAAGAACAAGTTGTATCTGTGAGATACTTTTATTTTCTCATTTTCTTCTACTTCACCTAACACATCACCATACTACACACCATTATATTTAAGTAAAGAAAAAAGATAATACGAATACCTACACCAGCAGCAACAGCAACAGCAGCATCAAATAAGGCAAAAACAAAAATAATTTGAATTTCAAAGTTTTTTTTTTTCTTAAAGATTTCCTCAGCAGACGACAACGACAACAATCTACTAAGGCGATGACGACGAAGACGACGACGACGACGGGGTCTGCTGAAGGGAGATGGTACAAAATTATTATTATTATACCCATACCCCTATATTTGGCGAGGGGTGGTTGGTGTTCCTTCCCTTTTGTTCCCTTTAATTTAGAAGAAGTCACACAAACACATATTTGCATTTAATTTACATACGAATGTGTATACAATGCGACGTGATGTCCCCCTTATCTTTATTTTCATTTTTTTTTTCATTTTTACTTATATGGGGGTCAACATTGGTTCGCAATGTATAATATAAGCAGCTTGAATAAATTATGCACATTACATTGACACAGCGAAAATAAAATAACAGACACAAAAAGAATATTCACAGAAGGCGTTTGTCAATAATATAATGTTTTTACATCCTGATTTATTGTACTATAAGAAATTTGTTTGTTTTGTGATAGTCCCGGACCGGACCGGCCCGGCCTGGGTAGGTATAGCGGTCTATTGTAACTCTGACCATAAAGATAGGTGGTTTACATTGGAACAAGCGCACGTATTTGTTTAGAGAGGAACATTTTTCAAATTGCTTTGACACAAACAATGTTTTGTGCCTCGAAACTGCCCTTTGATCTCCCATTCATACCAACATTTTGAGAGATATAAATCGGACATATCATGAGGAACTTTGTTTTTGTATAGGAGAAGTGTTGAGTTCTTGGATAGAAATTGATTTAAATGCATTTAGAAATAATTTTACATGTTTAACGTACACTATTCTAAATGGCGCCCAACGTGAGGTGTTGTTAATTAAGTTCTCATTCACAAATTGGTATTATTTCTTAGCGAAGCTTCGAATTTTTTCTATGATAAACAATTTTGCAATGAAGCTGAAGTTAGGTTACCAGCGTATATATTCAAACAAAATTAAGAACAAAGTCTTAGTTTTATTTAAAGCTATAGCAGTGCTTAAATGATCACTTTTCCATATTTTTTTTCGTACAAACTTAGAGGCTTTAAGAGCAAAAGGTTTGAAATTTTAATCATCATATTTTTGTTCCATTATAAACCATGACACTAATTTTCAGAAAATTATATTAAGTGGCGCCCAACGTGAGACATTGGTTCAAAGCCTCAAACTACAAAATGTCATCATTTGATCAGATTCTTCTTTGGAACACATTAAACTGTTTTATAAATATATTTGGATCAGGTGTATTTTAACATAATAAGTTTGTTATAAATCAGTTTTGTGAGGATAAAAATATGAATTTGACATATGAAATTCTATGTTTTAACTAAAATGTCTATTGTTTCATTCTTTCCATGCTGGTTCGGTACCTAGGAGAAAAAAGGGCCTTCGCACACTTAAATTATAAAACTTTAGAATGGCGCCCAACGTGAGATTGTGTAAATTTATGTTTTTATTCGTTACAACTAAAGTAAATCTGAAATATCTTTCTCCAAGCAACCAAAACAACATAACAACCTTGAATCATTAAACTAAACTAAATATTTACACAAAGGCACGCAGGTGCGGTTTAGTAATAATTAAGTAATTAACCTTTTAGTTGGAAAATAGACTAAAATTCTTTCGCTTTAGCTTTAAGAATCTTAAAAATATCAGCCTCGCATAATCCCAAATAATTTTATGCAAAATAAAAAATGTAAAAATAAAAAACAAAAAAAACAGAGATAAAAAGTCAGATCAACGCAAATTTTTTTCACCTCTGTGCGATATAATTCCAATGGAAAAATTTGTATTTCACGCGGTGTGTGATTCTTTAAATAGCTTTTGTTTGTTTGGATTTCAAATGGATTTATTTTTTTAAATTCTCTCTGTAGAATTGAAAAAAAAAAAAATGAATTTAATTTGCAATGCAGATACACTTTGTGCTTATACATAGATACAACAGCGAGCTGTGAGGACTTTGAATTTCCTGCATATGTATGAAGAGCGAGCGTTGTTGAAGGTTTTTTTTTGTTAATTTATGAGAGTTTCTGTGATTTTTGATTTTCAACACTTTCTAGTACGTATCTCCGTTTCTGATTTTCCTGCCTACGGCGAGCTAGCGTTAGTTTGCTTAAAGAGCAACATCAAGGATACGACAAAACACAAAAAAAAACACCAGAAACAATATAAATCTCTTCTGGTAGAGCTTACGCTGATTTTGATGACGACACAGCAGCGATTTTCACGGCACTATGTACAATGACATAAACCGGCAAAGAGGCAGAGGAAAAGGCAAAGGCAATGACAACGATTAATGAACACAACCCCTAGCACTTTTCCTCCAAAAATTCATTCATACATATATACATTCACGATGTATAACGGCATATATAGAATATAGGTTCGTATATGGATCGTAAAGTTTTTCGCTAGTGTTGTTTTGCTACGTGAGTTCCGTTTTTTTTTTTTTTTTGTAGGTAGAAGATGAAGGAAGAACATGATGGAGACGACACTAGATTGGATGGTAAGAAAATCCTAACAAAACTGCCATAATTACGAAGATCATTAAAATACGTTTCTGTTATGTTGCTCTGGTTGTTGTGTTTTTTTTTTTCTTGCTTCATCCTGTAGTTTATTTTCACGCTTTAACGAACAGCAAGGAAGACAAATCAGTGACGAAGGAGCGATGAACATCTCTGGTGTCGCGTCGCATCGTCGGCAGTGACGTGGTTGTTGTACAACTGTCATAGTCGTTATCATCCATGTTGTGTCCTAATCATAATAATAATCTAAACGAAAACTTCGTGCGCACTGTTGGTGTTGAATAGAGGAAGCAGCATAAAAAAAAAGGACCCTTAGTTTATTATAGTTTTTGGTATTTGAAAAACACAATTAATTTTATTTGAAGGGTGAATGAATCTTATATAGTTGTTGTATGGGCATCTTTTTGTGGGGCGGGTAGATGGACCTTGAACTGCTTTGTGTCCTAACTTCGATAAGACAATTTAAGGATGTTTTTGGCTTCAAGAAGATGAAGATAATGTCGAAAACAGCTTATTTTTTGGTCTGTGATGAGGAAATTTGAATTATGGCGATAAGACTGTCTAAATTTGTGTTTGTGTCTTCTTCAGTTGGATCACACAAAAAGATTGATACTTCAATTATTTTGGTTCTCCTTTTTTGTTCGAATAGACAAGAGCTTTAAAAAAATTCAATTTGAAATTGAAATTCTGTTGTCAGTGAAAAAAATTGATTTTAATATTTGACTATTCCCGGAAACAGTTTTAAAATAAACAGTTAGGCATATGAAATGGCGCCCAACATAAGTCCATTTCACATAAAATTTTCTTATTCAAGTAATTGTTCTAAATGTGCCTTAAAATGAGAAAAAGTCCTTGATTTTGTTTGGCGCCCAACGTGAGCTAATAGCAGTTTCTTGTTTTTGTAAAAAGTACGTCTTCTAAAAGTGTTTTAATTAAGTTAAAATTTTTTTCTTAAGCAAGGCAATAGTACTTATATAACCCTAGGACACTATGTTTTGAATGTTCAATTGGCGCCCAACGTGGGTTCATCTTACAATTTTTTTTGTTTGTTTCATAATTAAATTACGTATTCTGGTAGTGTCTTCACATTTTAAAAATGTATAGTAACCTAACTTATGAAATATTGTTTTTTGCATGTTAGAATGGCGCCCAACGTTAACAAATTACTATTTATTAAAGCACGTGTTCTAGGCTTGAATAACCAAAGCCCTAAGAAAAAGGGTTAAATGCGAACATCTATTCAATACCTCCTAAGATCCTCACCACGTCTACTTAATCCACAATGTGTATGCTTAACCACAGCAACCCAGAACGGGATGAATATCCTAGAACTCCCATAGCTAATAATTGCAATATAATATCTTTCATCATTTTACCCCTCTGTTCCATGATATTCCCTTAACGTCTACATCAAATGTCTGCAAACTGCGGTGCATATTACAACCTATACACTTCTGCTCGAAGTACTTATATTTATATAAAGCAACCATCACTATCCTAGATTATCTTTTTCTTCTTCTACTTTTACTATTCCCACCACTATGCAATCGTCCTTTATATTTACAACTACCGTTACACCACACCACTTACTTTGTACAATTCTCAAAATCCAATTGAGAATATTGAATTTTAATCGGTATAAGGAATACCAGGTTAGATTTTCTTTCTTTTTTTTTCAACCGATGTGCGTTCTACTCAAAGTTGTATGGTGGGGAGGGCGGAGGGGGGAAGGAGAGTCGTATTTTTTTATCCTGGCAATAGGTTTCGAAGGATATTTTCTTCTTATTTTGTGTTCTTTCTCCGAGAACCGAGAAACCCAAACCTCTAGAGAATTTATTATTTATATCGATGGCTAGCGATATCCCTTCAGTTGTTGTGAATTTTTCATAAATTTAAGCATTTAATTTTCGTCCTTGCCTCCTTATTTCATTTTATTTTTATATCGGTCGTGATGGTTTTATGCGTGTATAAATGTATACACTTTTTATTTCACATGCAATTTTTCGCTTTCTAGCATTATTTTTTTTAATAATTGAGGTGATTTTTTTTTTTTTAATATTTTGCAGATGATATTCATCTGGTTTACCCTCCAACATCCACACTTAACCAAAAGGATCAATTCCAGTTGAGTACATCTCGGCTAGCGATGTGGCATGGCATGGCATGGCGGCGGTAGCATAGCATCGCCATCGACATCGACATCAGGGCAAAATGGCAATTGTGGATATAATTTGTTTTTATGAACCAACACACAAATTCTGGTGAATTATTGATAAATTTTCCAGCCGAATAAATGTGACAGAGACTCTGTTCCACGTTTGTTGGAGTTGGCATGGCGTTCGGAGGCGGTGCGGCGTTGGCGGTGGCGGTGGCGGACTAAAATTGAACGAATAAATAAAAATAATAAAATGAAAAATCCCCTTATCCTGGTCAAACAGCGTGTTCCGGTATTGGTAATTTTTTTTGTCGTTACTTTTTGACTCAGGTAGGTCCCTACGCCTATACGTTTATATTAAATAAAATAATTTTTTATTTAAATATTGATTTTCGTTAACAAAAGCAACAACAACATACAAATTTCAATTTCAGCTGTGGTTCTCTACTCTCGTCCATTATTTCATCAGAGATACATTTTTATTTATGTTTATTTAAGAAAAAAAAAAAATATAATACCATCAAAACACCTGAAATTTATGAATGTTTTTTAGTAATTTATAAACAAAATAAAATAGTTTTTTTTTCAGTGTATGATATAGGGATTTTAGTGTTATCCTCTCTCCAACTATAAAAGTGTGCTCTATTTTTGTGGTTATCATGTCGGAATTTTATGTGTGAATATAACTTTTTATTACTTTCTCCATGCTCTGTGTGGAATAGATTAGCACAAAATGGATGCAACCCCTTGGGAAGGTAGGTATGGAAATGCTGGATGCAGCTGGGTGCTGACTTAAATGGCGCTGTCTACTATATTTTTGCTGATAACGTTTGGAGTGCTATTTGCTGACAAACAGAAAAAAGTGGAAAAAGCAAAAAAAAAAAAGAGCACCGGTGTATTCGTCCCCTTATCATTCTCTCGCCCCGTGTGATTTTAAAACGACTGGACGGAGAACTGATAAGGGCTCGTGTCACCATTTAATCATCAGTGAGAGAGGAAAAAACGATTCGTTTATTAATCAAACAATAATTAAAATGACGATATGAAATTCGTTTTACTATTTAATTTTATTTTAATTACCATACAGCTTTAATTAAATGAGTGTTTGTAATTTTAATATTATTTGTTCTTCTTGCTGAGTTCATTAGGATAGTCTGACTGACATACAGCTAGATGAGGCATTTATTTGAAGTGCTTGTGATTCACAATCACAATTTTTATAAAGTAGAAGCTTGCTGCAAAAATATAATGAATTCCATATTTCAATTATTGTCACAGAAAAAACGAGCATAGTGAAATCTCAAAAGAACAAATAACAGTAAACGCCTAACATAGTGAACCGATAGAAATTACTATTAAACTGCTATTGTAAACATAAAAATTTTATTTTATTTTCCGACGCAAAAAGTAAATACAATGGCTCGACGGCACGCGAACACGCGAAAACATGTAATTCCACCGTGATTCCTCAAACTCCCGACGAATGGCCTTGGGACTCATCGCAGGTGCTTTTTAAATAAATGCTACTTTACAAAAAAAAAAAAAAAAAAGTTAATTGGTTTAACAAGGATCTTTGACGCATCTATAATCACAAACATTAATGCTACAAAAAAATGAGAAAGACTTAGCATCAATAATCACACACAAAAAAAAACTTTAGTAAAATCTTTACGAAACACTTTCGTAAAACTTTTTTCGTTCATTGTACGAAATTTAGTAAATTGATCGAATATTTCGTTGCAAAAATAAGATGTAAAATACCACGTGTTACGAAAGCTTCGAAAAATAAACAAAAGTGCTTTCGTGAAATTTGTTTGACGAAATTTTTGGTAATATGTACGAAAAAAATTGTTGATTATACTAAAGTAGTATGATATTTTTCTAAACGCCTTATTTCCTTTCTATTTTGTACAGTAGCATTTCGTGAATACACTAAAGCATTAGTAATTTTTATTTGGAAAAATTAATTCAATTACGAATGCCTGTTCGTACACTAATAATTTTTTTGAGTGTACAAACTGGTGCGTCATATCATCGAAAGTTATTTAAATCTTGTTTGCTGTTATTTAAGCTTAGATTCAATCATCTTTGAAGAAGCACACTTAGTTTGTATTTTTTCAATCAAATCATATATTATCTACGGAGTTCCACAAGGAAGCCACATCGGGCCACTCTTATTTAATTCTTTTATAAATTAAATCTCTGTGAATGTAAATATATTTGAAAATTCTTAAATTTGAGGATGTCTTCAAACATTTTTTGGCCACATTTATTTAACTATGTATAGCTGAATGACAGTTTCCTTATAGCGCGTTGGTCCACGTATTGCAGCTATATGTAATGTCCTTTCATATTTGTGTATATACTAAGAACGAGAAAATTAGGGTCGATTTCATCCGTTTTCTGGAATTTTCTATAGATTTTTCCGAATTTTCGTTTTTTTAAACCACCACAGTACCTACTATAACAATCAAACAAATATTTTTCAAATTGGTTTAGTCGTTTTCAAGTTCAACCCAGCCTCATGTTTAGAATCTTTATCCCTTTCTGGCTCATCTGCTAAAGGATGATCGTGTGCAACACTCATTCTGTGAATAAAATTCACACAGAGTCCAAAAAGGTGTTTGGTTTTAGTTTGAAACAAAAAAATTGAGATTTTAGTAAGCAATCACATTTTTGTTTGATATGTGGAAACTTCTTGAAATGCACTCAAAAACTTTTATTTTATTTGCTTTGTAACTGTCCTTTTTGGAGCCTGGTTGGTAATTCCTCTAAGAAAACTCACATCTCAAATGCTGAAAGTACTTTCATTTACTGAAAAATCCTCTACTATCATCAAAGCATTTATCTAGGAACATGTAGCTCGTATCTGTCTGCCTAATTGCTGTCTCCATGGCTTGACCCTCATGCTAGGTGCCAATTGTTGCAAATAATTATTAAATTTTGCTGTTAAAAATATCCTGAGTGTAATTTCGTCCAGCAATCTTTAGCTTTTCTATCGATTTCAAAGAATCTGGAATTCGGTTTTTAGAGAGCATTTTTTTTCAAACTTCAATTCCACGTTGGGCGCCAATTGTTACAATAAAATTAAATGTGAATTTAAATCGGTCTTCTAATTCAACTTATGCTTTGACACATGTGCTTTCTAGTATATGTACTTTACATACTTCTGAAATATTGTCTGACTTAATTTTCTACCAAAAACCCAACACCTTGGCTAATAAAGTCATTGGTTTTGATTGATTGCTCATCCTATGCAGATCATACGTTTGCAATCAATGTTGCAACGGGCAAATGTTGATTTCATGCAAATGCCAATCGAATCCATCATTCATCAAAGAAATATTTCAAGATTCCATTCACATTGTATGTAGTATACAGACTCATGCAACTGAACATTTTAGATATTTATATCAGCGATAAATTCTCTACTCCTCTGAGTCACCAGCTCTTTATCGCATTCTCAGCTATTAAAGCACATTGTTGTTACAGTTTAGATGCTTCTAGATGGAAACTGCGTTGATGGAGTCATTTGTGTGTAATTTTTCAAGCTTGCAATGTATCATTCCTGCCCTTCCCTATATGTTTGAAATTATGGAATGAAAGTTTCTAATTGCTCAAGAAGTTCCTTGGAAAAAAAAAATGATTTCCAAAACATTTTTAAAACTGTTTTTAGTCATTTCAGAAAATATTTAAGTGATTACGCAATATTTTGTTTTTTTGGCTTAAATTTTATTATTCAGAGAATTGTATTTTTCTTTAAATGGTTTCAACTTTTGTACAGCCTATATTTTTACCAAATTTCGTTTTTTGGTCAGTGCAGGTGGCCCATCTCTTCATCTATTTGGCTTCTGGAAAAATTACTTGTGAGGATGCCTTCCTATGTCTTGGAATGACACCTATAACGGAGATGATTCTAAGAGATATCCAATTTTTAGAATCTATTTTTTCGCTATCTATAGACTTGTGTTCCCGCTTTCAACCTAAGATTTGTCATCTCAATAGCTTCTTGTCTAAGCAAAAATTTGCATTCAGCAATGGGAATACCCAAATGTCTGTTTTCAGTAGTTAAAATGGTTAATGTCAATCCTTGTTTCAAAAGTTTAACCTGGCTTCCAGCAGATGCGAATTTTGAATTTTTTCCGCCATCTTTTGGAGAGAACACCGACATACAGTCGCCATATTAGTTGCCTGATTACGGAGATGGAATCTAGGGACTTCAGCGCATTCCGCTTGGGTCACGACAAGAGAGAGACCAAGATTTATAAATTGAGTAAAAACATTCGCAGACCCATTCCACTGAGGTACTTATCGCTTTCTCTAAGGCTATTCACCAATGGCTTTTTTGTGAAAAGCATAACTGCCGTTTCCCTTAATCGCTCTTGCATATATTCGATTTTAAGCTCATTGTTCAAAATAAGACAAATTTTTAGTTTGAAAATTTGAGACAGAAATTGTGTTTGTCCTTGTACTTGGGACAAGTCGAGTTTGCTGGGTCTACACCATATCCACACTAGCATACCGACTTTGTTAGCTTGGGTGCGAATTGAAGAAGTTTGCATAGGGTAATAGCAATGTAATCCGCATAACTCATCCTGAATACCTCTCCTCCCAATGTTGTCAGCAGTTCGTTTGCCTCTAATAGGGGTTTCACACTGGACCAAAAACTCAAAAAGTTTACGAAACCTAGTTGGAGCATTCACACTGAACAAAAACTAGGTTTTGTTTGACGTTCCATGAATATGTGAGTGTTTCAAGGTACTTTTTCCAAACAATCCCTTGACATTTAGTGAAAATCCCACTCAAATAAGAAATACACCTCGCTTTTTCTCTCTTTTGTCGGTAAAAATCCCATACTCTGAGAACACTACACTGTTTTATCGACGAGTTGATGGTGCCAAAAGATCAGTTTGTTTTCACATACTTGCGATTGCAAGTATGTTTTGAGGAGTTTTATCAAAGAGTTTTATGAAAGAGAAAAATGTATGGGAAATCTTGTGGATTTGGTGTAGGTTTTGGGGCTTTAGACAAAAACCGAGTTTTTGATCCAGTGTGAAAAGCCTGTAAGCCAAAAAACAGTTGTGGTAGAGCCTTGAGGTGTACCTCTGCTAACTGATCGTCTTGCAGATGTAATTAACAGTTCCGGGTTGATCACCTAACTGCAAAGCTTTTGGTAGATCAACACGACATCTATACCTTCAGAACAGAAGATATATAGACTTTCTAAAAAGCTCCTTCTTTTTTAAGGAAGGCCATCATTTACTACTGATTTTTCTCTTCGGATAGCGTGCTCAGATGTCGCAAAAGAAGTCTATCATAAATGTTATCACGAAGATGGATATAAATCAGACGTTCTAAGGTTCTTAGAAGAAATGAGTTTGGTTCTTTGATTCTTGAAATTTACATTTTAATCAATTCCGTAGATGCACTGGCAACTGAGATCATCGGCTCAAGACAACCCAAAACAAAACACTACAGAGAAATAGACAAAACAATAGAAAGAAGAACATCAAAGAACACATGATAACAGCACGCAGTTGGTGTCGTACGGTTATCGACCTGATTACTAACCACGCGTATAGTGCTTCATTTTGCTTATCTATCGGGAAGTGATGCTTTATTAGAACCAAAGGCGTTGACTTCTTTGAGTTTTTTTTTTGTATGTTTTACCACTTTTATGGTGATCACCACTTGACTTCTCCATAAGACTGAGGAATGCGGGCCACCACTTCCAGAATGATATTAGAAGACTTCTGAACTTCACTAGATGTAAGTCCGTCAAGTCCCGCAGATTTACATGTACTTATGGTTTGGAGCTGCTGTTTTGGTGGAATCTGTCAAATCGGTTGTTTATTTTTAAATTACTTACACCAAATCACTTTGGCATGCAACACCATTGTACAGCACGCCTCCAAATGATAAAACTTTATTATCAAAATGAGTTAAGAAGATAACCCCGATTTCGAACATCTTTATACCGACGCGACACGGGCTTATTTTCTGATGAATGGCTGTCTTAACAACTAAAATTGCCGTATATGGGATGGCAACACTGCACGAGGTGCACCAGCAGAAGTGACAATGCATCCTCAAAAAGTGACAGTTTGGTGTGGGAATCGGGCCAGCCGGGTTCGTACTTTGGGGTTCCAGCAGAACAGTGCTAATTGACAAACAGCGGACGACACAATTGACAATCTGCATGAACGATTGGAGGGAAACAAGGTTATGTGATTTGACCTCCCTACATTTTTTGTGAGGTTTCCTGAAGTCAATTATCTACGCGAATAAACCACAATCGACCGATGCCTTTCGATTAAATACAGCTGGAGCTCTGAGAAAGTGGCATTGAAAATTGGTTCACTGGGATCCGTGCTACCTTAAGAAGCCGAAAGAGCATTTTAACTATTTTTCAAATATACAATTTTATTTGTTGTTGGTTACTCACTCTTTCCACTTTAATTGAAAACCCTTTATATAATCCATTTTGTTTGTATTTTATATTTTGAAATGACACAATAAACCCACTTACCTTGCAAAAATCAAATCGTCCTATTAGATACCTTTCTGTTGTGCTAGTAAAACGAAACTATTATTTAAACGAAGAAACGCAAGAAGGGGCTAGCTAGTTAAAGCATAAAAACAATTCTAAATTTTGCCAAATTTAAAAATACGTATAGAATCAAATCGCCTGAAAAATATTAGAATAAAAGAATTTTTAAATTATTTCACCCTTTATTTTCCTTTTTTTCCCGAGACTGAAATAAAAATGCCTCCACTTTCCTTAAACAGGCACAATCAAGGAATTTCTTTTCAGAAAATTTCATAGAGAACAAGATTTCTTCCTCATCGTTATCCTCGCTCGTTTATTCCCTTCACCCGCATTTTTGTCGTCCGTTGTGTTAATTTCTTGGATTCGTGCAGGCGTAAAACGAACCACTACTAATGTGGTTAAATGTGAATGAGTTGAGGAGAGCTCCTCTGGGAGAGACTTGAACCTGCTCGATACAACACAGCCTCCATCCGAGATCGTCGTTGTCGTGCCACACAGGAGGACGAAATTATATCTCGTTGTTGGTATAATCCCACAAGAACACTTTTTCATGGTGAGCTTGAGCTAAGCAGCCCAGCCATCCATGGAGGCATGGACTCTGTCGTTGGGTATCCTATGCTTCGCTTCTTCGAAACATCGAAATACTAATATAAGTACCTAAAAGTATACAACGATTTTCGGTTTGAAAAACGAAGTCACAGAAAACAGAGGAAGCCTTTTATATAAGTTGTCCCGGATATGCCTAAGTTTAGCGAATTTTCCCAAAGAAAGTAGCACACACAAAAAAAAAAAAAAGAAGGAAAAATTGTACCTAAAGCGGATGAAGTTCTTTAGCAAATTGAAATGTATATAATATATGAGCGAAGAAGCCTGTACGACAGCAAAGATACTACTTGTATCAATGTCTATCGCCTGGCCATAAAATAGTTTCAGATACAGAGATACCACACCGCCCGCGCTTCTTCCTACTCCTCTTCAACGCCTGATGCTCATCCTAAATAACGAGAGGGAATACTCGTAGAATGCAGTAAATTCTTGTTCAAGAGTTCTTTTGGGGTTCTCTCAGTTTTTCTTAAGTTTTTCGTGTACCTACTCGCAGTTTTTTTTTTTTTTATTTCTTCATCTTCATCTTCTTCTTCACTCTTGGTCCTTGGCTAAAGGACCTTGTTGGCTGGGACTTGGGAGAGAATCGAGTCACCTGGACGAGGAAATGCGAAGGACGAAATTATTATTATTGAACTTGTTCCTAGAAGAACCATAAACAAACAATCCATGGCAGTCTAAAAACAAAGAGAAGGAATTTCAAAATTCAAGAAGGAGACATCCTGTGCGAAGAGGAGCCACAAGTGAAATAAAATTTCAATTTGCGAAATTCCATTTCTTTTTAAATTTTTCGCCTTATTTGCAATCCTCTTTCAGCAGGTAATGGGCATCAGCATCAGGATTCAGGAGTCTCGGTGTCTTCTTGTCTTCGTTCGTCGAAGGATATTTTTCTATTCTCTTTATTCGGTGTTGTCGATGTCCTTGTTTGCTACTACTGTTGGTTATATGTGTTGGTTGGAAGATCTTTATTATTTGGTAACTCCTGGGATTCAGCTACTGATTATAGGTTTCAACATAAGATACCCTTTTTGAGGGCACACACAGGCCAAAGAAGCAAATGGAATTGGATTAAATAATAAATGGATTTCAGTTGAACTTTTGCTATGGCAAACACGTATACCGTATAGCCTTGGAAATAATTTTTAATTTTCGTAATTCACAGGAAAAATCAAGCTACTTACAGCATTTTTTTTCCTTCTTTGGATTACGAGAAAAATTATTTATGATGATCATTATGCTTTTATTTTCAATGTTTTGAAAGTGAATGGAAAATTTATGATAATATTTTCTTCATGTGAAACGAGTAAGTACTTTTTGACAGAATTGCTTATTTATAAACTATCTTTTCCTACAAACTATTGAATAAGGAAATTTTTGGGAATATTTAGCTATGTCAATTCGAAATTTGATTAGATTTCACTTAGTGCATTTGAAGTAAGTGTGTCAATATTTCTAGATCCGGCCATAAAAGAATAAAACCCTGCTAAATAAGATGTTTGGAGAACGTGTAATAGTTACTTATGTATGTGAAAGTTTACTTGATGGAAAATACATTTTGAAGTGAGTGTATACAAAATACCTTGCAATAGAAACGTTCACTAATGTAAGGAGTTATGGTCCTGAGGATCGCATTTTCATATACAATCTTTATTAGTGTAGGGAGGAGGTTTCCTCACTCAGTTATGTAGTAAATAAAAGTTGGTTTACTTGCCACCAGAGCCTCCGAAGACTATTCACGGAGCCTAAGTATGTATTTCCATTTTTGTTAGGCAAATAGCACTTATGTCGATATTACCATACATACATACCAGCCACCAGAGCCTTCGAAAAGTCTTCAAAATGTCTGGGTATGTTTTCTCTACTTGCTTTAACGAAAAAAAGGCTTGTATGCCCCGACAAAAAAAAAAAAAAATACAAGAACTGTTGGTTTTTTTCTTTGATTGCCTTGGAGCGAGACGTCTCTATTTGCTCAACAGCTGTAAAAAAAAGTCAACAACAAAATAATTATTTTTTAAAGTCAAGCCATGAATAAGCAATATTTAATAATAGTTGTTTTGTGTTATTCGATGTAGACAATGATAAAGATTATTTAATAATATAAATATTGAAACTTAAAAAGTATTTTATTTATTTCTGACACAAAATGCATTCGCAAAAATCACAATGCGACGATAATGCATACTGCCATTAATAAACTGTCATTTTAGAAATGTCATACAAAGCAAATTCAAAGCGGGTGCATCGTAACGTAGACGAAGCCGAAGCCAAAGCTTGTTTGTGATTCAGGCATGAATGCTTTAAGGCTCCGACCCATAGAATCCGTTGGTCCGTTGCGGGAACGCATCCGTTGACGTTTGCCGGATCGCCGGATTGGGGGTGACCAAATGAATGCGTTGACGTTCCGTTTTTTTTCTTCGAACATGCTGCACAAAAATTAAAATAATTTCATTTACCTTTTTCATCGAATCACAACTGTAACCAAAACCCTTAGAAGAAGCAATATAATTTCTCTTCTTCAATGCCAAAACGAAATCACTACAAATCGAACAAAAAAATTGCTGTCAACTAACTGTCAACGGATTGCCGGAGAAGAAAAAGTTAAAAGTTCGGCTACTTCTGTCCGTTGCGTTACCGCATGCGTTGTCAGTTGATTTGCCCGATGCTCGGACGCAACGGACTCTATGGGTGGGTTCCTTTACAAACAAAACTTATACAAAGAGAACGAAAACATATGGGCATAAAAGAGAATGGAAACTTAACTACCTGCCCCTTCGTTAAGCGACAGTGACTCAGTCTTTCTTTTATAGAATCCTATATTCACTTTATTTTATTTTAGAACAAATAAATAATGAATGAAATTTAATTTTTAAAGATAAAAAAATTATGTATATATGCATAAAGATAATGTTGATTGCTGTAAGCTCCATTACGAGTGTTGATTGATGTTAGGTCCGTTACATTAGGAGTTTTATCTTTATTCTTATAAAAAAAAAGGAAGGCTGTTGTCCATAGCAGAAGGCTGCACCTTCTTGTTAAATTGTAGACAAGCGCCAAATATAAGCTCTTTGAAGCGGTAATGAGGTCGATCATGTGTTACGCTGCGTTGGTCAAGTATGGGGATTTTTGCATTATGAGGAGGTGGAAAAACTACTACGGTACTTCATTAAAAGAATGTTTCGGCTCCCGGAAAATACCCCTACATACATGTTACATCTATAGACTGTCGTTTCTCCACTCCATATATTTTCTCGCTCAAGCTGCATCTTAACTACATAATAATATATAAGAAAAGTTATGTCTCTTGACAATCACCGGCTGCCCAACATCATTGCAAGACAACTGCTTCAACAAAAGTCTTAGTTTTTTCAGAATGGTCACGCCTGGGGTTGCTATACAGCGTGCAACTAGTCGAGAGAAGGTGGGAGACCTGGGATAGACACAAATTTGGACCTCTTCTCTATCAGTTGATAAAACTAAGACTAAAGATTGAAGAAAATGAGAATGTATTACTACAGAACAATTTATTCATATTCGTAATTTAAATATCCTTCTACCGCATCCTACTCCATCTGTGTCTTAAAATTAATATTACATTAAGGTATGTTCGTGAGTCGCTACAAATCTTCTTACAGTAGTTTAACAATATAATAAACTTAAAAAAAAAATATCCCCGCTTCGCCAGTGATGCCAACATAAAATCATTAACACTTCATTTGGCGGACCCGGTATACGTATAATGAATGAAATGTACATCAAGCTTGTGAGCAAAGAGAGAAACCATTCCATAATTTCATGACCATATAGAAATATTGTAGACCTTTTTTTGCCCTTCTCTCTTTTTTCTTTCTTTTCTTCCTTCATCTTCATCGGTTTTGGCAGTGGTTTCGCGCTGACGCCCGTAGTAAGTTTATCCCTTTGCCTCCCCCCCACTCACCGTAGCTTTATCTAGGAGTTCTTACCTATGCAACACTTGGTCGTGGGTACAATTCTCGGTTGGGTACGATGTGTCGATTTTTAAAATGTCCATTTAAAAAAATCGATGGTCTTAATGTTGACTCTCAAAAATTCGATTGAAAAAAATACCGACTGATCCAAATGTCGACGCTTATAAAGTCGATTTTGAAAATCCCATGCATGTGAACATCGCACTCACTTTGCCACTGTCGATCAGTGTTGCACACCTACTTCTATGATTTGAAAATAATTTAAAAATTTTACCTGTCGATGCAATCCAAAGAACTAAATTTTGTATCAGGATAAAAGTCGACAATATTACTGACACTTTTTCAATCTACATTTTCATAGTCTGAATTTTAAACTGGCAACTTTTTTTTTGTCAATCAAACATCAGTCGACATCTTGACTTTCGATGAAATTTGTATTTATCCAGTCGACATTTTTTTTGTCGACCATTCGTACGCTTCCTTAATTCGTCACTTTTCATTGTTTCAAAAAAAACTGTGACTTATGGCAGCTGCGTGATCATTTTTGGGCGGAAGTATTTCTCGTTCACAGAGCCAAGAATTGCCCTGACGTGATTCATGAGATACCATCTCCATAAATGAGTTTCTGTACCGAAGGAACAATCTTACAAAGGTTCTCTGGTAGAAACACTAACACATTTGATTGGGGAGATGAATCTTCACCGATTGAAAAAAAAAAAAAACTGATTCTTTCTTGGACACGGCGTGGCGCTAGCTAAGTGAGCACTCATGTTTTTTGTCGGTAAAAAACACATAGCGTTTGAAACACGCGCTGACTTCATCAGCTCTAGTTAATTGGCGGTTGTAACGGGTAAATCCTGGAGAAAATCTTAACGAAAACTAAAAAACAATTGTATTCCTATTATTTGATTGGTTGCTTGCAAAGTTTCATTGACTGCTTTCACGGCCATCTTGTTCACAGTCGTACTCTCGTCCCAAACGCGGTTAGGCTATGCAATCTGAACAAATTTTCGCCTTCTGATTAAAGGGTTTTCCAATAAGAGGTGTTATTTTGATATTTAAAGAAAAATGGCATTTTTTGAGATAAATTATCAAATGTAAAAAAGAAAACTATGCCATTATTAATGGAAAACAATATTAGCCAAATGGCCGCCACAACTACGCTTACACTTTAAGGGTCTTGAATCGATGCTGGGCTGTTGGCGTGGACCTTATCTTTCACGTTGTCTCAGAAGAAGAAGTCGCAAGGTGTTAAATCACAAGATCTCGGTGGCCAATTGTGATCACCTGTTCGAAAGATAACACTACGGTCCGGAAACTTTTCTATTAAAAGATCTATGGTTTCATTGCTTGTGTGGTACTTAGCGCCATCTTGTTGCAAGTAAACGTTGTACAGATCAATACCATCCAATTCCGGCCATAATAAAATTATTAATCATATCTCGATAGCGCAATTCACCGTAGCTGTTGCTCCAGCCTCATCTTCGAAAAAGTAAGTAAGTAAACCGCATAAAACAGTTACTCGTTGAGGATGGAGACGCTTTTCTACAATAAATCGAAAGCCTCAGATGTGACAGTTTTGCTTGTTGACGTAGCCATTGAGGTGGAAATGGGCCTCATCAGTCAAGATGATTTTTCGATGAAATTACGGATCATTTTCATGCCAAATTTTCACTTCACCATTATTATAGTGAATTTTAATAATTTCAATGCGTTTTTGAAGCGTGTATTGTGTATACATTTTTAGTAATGGCGTAGTTTCTACTTGTCAAATGTCAAAAAATTACAGCTTCAGAAGTGACAACTACCAAAATAGCGGGCTATTCAAAATAAAACCTCTTATTGGAAAACCCTTTATTCATGATACGGCACAAAGTAGGGTCTTATTTTTGTCTGGCTCAACGGTATATATGATAAACTTGGTGTGGGTAGTCTATTAGAAAAGTGGCCAATCAAAATATTGTCACCTTTTGTGTGTCCATCAGATTTTTGACAAAACAGGAGTACGTCAGCTAATAGCAGTTCTAGGTCCCTTTCCTTTGGTTTCACTTAAAATGTTGATATATTCCGCACAACTTCTGATTACTGTCTCTCTTTAAACATAATTTTTGTAATGATAAATTAGGTTTAACAGGTATAAATGTGTACCACAAATTGTTTGCTTCATAATATAGTAATGTAAAAGTTATGGTGGTGCTTGAATCATAACATAACGAGTTTGCCGAAATCATACCTTCAAAATAAAACAGTGATTCGCCAATCGATTCCACTTTTTGAACACAAGCCACCTGGACTAACCCAGAATCGCGTTCATAATATTAATTACAAAAAAAAAAAAGAAAAAAAAACCATCAAATATTCTCTCTGGAATTATGTTTCTATGTAGATTGTGCATAAATACATGCCTTGTTCTTTCTTCCTGAGAGAAAAAAAATAGACAAAACAAAGCAAGGACATCCAAATGTGGAGCTAAAAAAAAAAAAAAAAAAACATGATGAAATGAGTTTGTTTGCAAACACACATCCATAATATTCAGTTTCAGTGAAAGCTTTTATCCTTTTGCAACAAATTCTATTCTCTCCCATTAACCTTGCACTCAATAGCATGATGTTTGTTTCAGTTTATGTATCCTTTTTTTCCCTCATTTCTATTTTATCTTATTTTTTTTTTTACCTTAGCGAAACGAAAAGTTGTAACTTATGGAAATAGTTTTGTTTTGACTACCTTTGTGGTGGTGTGTGCAGCGTGCTATATCCATAACCATACCACCCACCAAGAGTGTATGGATCCACACATAACCAGAGGAGGTGTGCTCCTTTGTTTCTATATGTGCAACCTCCTCGGGAGCAGGAAAACATTTGCAGGGTAACTTTGAGAGTGCACAGGATATGTAAATATTTTCATTTGGTGTAAAATGAAAAAAAAAAACGAGAGCCTGAATATTGTATCTGAAAATTAAAATAAAGGATGCAAGGAGATATTTTTGTTGTTTCTTGTGTGAGTTTCAAACCGCTTGAGGTTTCAAAATATTAAAAGATAAGTTTTCAAAAGAACCAAAAAAGCCAGGAGGAAGAAGATAAAGGGATTCACAAGACGCATAGGCCTTTTTTGATGTGTGAAAGGCCAAGAAGTGTGAAGGACCTTTGAATATAAAATTCTGTGTGATAATTTGAGTATCTGCAGCAAAATAAAATCACACATTATAATGCAAAATTTGTTATTCATATAACTTGGTCTGGCCTGAAGATTCGAGGATATTTAAATGGTTGCTTCCTTCTATGATTATAAATAAAACAGGATGTGAAGGGATCACCGGGTTGACCTCAGAAAAAAAGATCTTAAAATCGTCCAATGTTAAAATGTTCAATATAACGGTAGGTTTTTCAGAGATAGTGATAAGTGTTTTTCATATTAATGGTGTCATAAAATTCTCCAAATATCATAAGCTTCTATCCTACCAATAAATTGTAGTTGTCTAGGACACTTGCAGCATCTGTTAAGAAATCATGCTATCCTTTGTTTAAAAAGCTAACAATGCCCTCTATGACAAAGCTCTTCGACTAACTATTAAGCTTGTTGACTTTTTTTTAATTTAACAAGTTATTACTTATAAAAGACTTGTATAAAACAAACTTAAAGAAGCGAAGCAAATTCCACTACATTTCTTTAAAGAAGCTTTGCAAATCCTCTTAGAATGATCCACAAAACCTCTATTGTAGGTACCTATACTTGTTTAAAACCAATTAATGCAAATTATTTAATCATTGTTTGATACAAATTTTTCTGGTTTTAAAGTTTTTTAAAAATAAAAACTACAACTTTTGTTCGATCTTTAAAACAGTCACTAAAAGTGTTGCGTTAAAAATGTAACTATCACATCGTAAGTATGGAATCTTGTGCTTGCTATGAAAATGCTTCTTCTTTTAAAAACCATAACGATGTTATTAACAACAGCCATACCTTTCTTTAATTGTTTTCTTGAAATTAAGTACACATAAGCAAGGAAATTTCTTGTCCAACCAAAAAGACACTCAGTTTTCATAAAAAATTCCTTTAAAAATTTAGTTCAGCATAGAAAGTAAATTATTTGGGAAGTTCCAATAAGATGTGGTTACTGGTTATTTCGCCGACAAGACCGATTGCAATATGTATTTACAAGTTTTATGGAAGCTCCAGCTTCGCAGTAGCCACCAAAGAGAAGTATATATCAGCTTGTATTAGCCCATTTTAAGAGAAATATTTAAATTTCTTAGTAAATTTCATTTATTTATTTCATCAGGCGCTATTTTTACAAATCGACTTTACGAAAGTCGACATTATGACAAGACGGAGCCAATGCTTCCACTTATCAGGTATAGAGTTTCTTGCCTCACTTTCACCACCCAAACTTACCACGAATAACATTTTTCTTAAAGTGGGTATTTCGATTGTAGTGCTTTGGCATTTAACCCTCTCAAAAATATGCAATATAGAACCCACCTTAAAGTGATGCCGCTTCGAAATAATATTATTGAAGCCAACATTATTACGGGCCTTGGAGCTGACGAAGACCTCTCATACCACGGAAACTCCTAATTCGCAACAATTTCCTTTTTCAAAATGCGTAAAATAAATAAATTATTGGCACAACAGCTCCAAGCGGGGCCGGGGCCTGTGACTTACACTCTCAACCATTTCTGTGTGTGCGTTGATATTCTGAAGGAATGGAAGGGACCTGCAATTTACCACCGAATCCGAACGGCTAACAGAGAAGCACTTTCTTGGAGGATTTGTCATTTCCTTACAAGAGGCAGTACCCCGGAAAAAATTTAGGTGGAGTCAGGGATCGAACCCAGAACCTTTGGCGTGGCAGTCCGGTCTGACACACTAACCACTACGCCACGGGGTATTACTTTTCAAAATGCGTGCAGTTTCCAATTATCGTATGTGCCGCCATTACCATCAAGTCGCAAGTTCAGATACTTTGAGCGTATCTTTGGGTCTTCGAACTGGGTCTTTATTCCTCAATAGCTTAATTAGCCCAAAAAAGCCATTCTTTATTCCACATTTTTGACATACCTGACATATGATATGCAGGTATTTGAATCGATGGATAGACAGCGACACGTGGTGGTGGCTGCGGGTTTCGATGTGAAATGCTTGGGTTCTTCTAGAATCAATGCGCATTGCGAAGACTTGATATCATTGGTAGATTTTCCAGGTTTTAAGACGCATTGAATATTAGTTCAGGCTAGGTGATCGGCTGTGATCGGATGTGGATAAATGACAGTTTGAGATTTTTTGATTTTGGTTAACTCGGTGGTTATAGTTTTAAATTGGATGACTACTCCGTTTATTGTCCCTATTTTTTTTAGAAAAGACAATATAATAAAGAAAGTCAAGTAAAATGTCAACGTTGGCCAAGCATAAAATGTTTTCACTAATGATTTCCCTATCAATGCAGACGGAAGAATTTTGATTTTTGAATTAAAACCTTTTTTCTGCATTTTTTGCAACGTCAAATGTGGCCAATTCACGAAAGGGCATGGTTAGTGATGCACATAACAAAAAAAAAATAATTTTTGCGGTCTCCGCAATGACAGCAGAATTCGTAGAAACAACAGAAGAACATTGAGTTTTTGAAGCATCAAATACCAAATTGTAAAGATTAAAACCCCATGAGCTTGCGTTGCCGTTGCCCTTCCGATCAGAGAGAAGATACTATAGAGAGAGACAACTTTCCTCGCCTCCGTCCCCGCACAGATTTTTGTTTACATTTTTTATAACGAGTTGAATTCCTATCGGTATATATGTACATGTTTTATCCTTGTCCAGAACAAAAAAAATCAAAAAAAAAAATAAGTGTCTCTTTCTCTCTTATTTAAAGGTCTATGGACAGCAACTTGCATCTGTGTTGTCCTCACATTTTTTTTATATGGAGTTTAATACAGATGCAAGTTGCTGGCAGAATCGCAGCTTGTAGGCTAAAAGAGAGCCATCGTCGAAGTTGCATCTCTCTATTAGTATCTTCTCTCTGCTTCCGATTCCACATCCGAAGAAAGATGACGCGAATCTGAAAACCAATAAAAAAGCTGGAGTTTCTATCGACAGAAAATCAATTGAAAATGTATGATATCATTTTTTGAAATGAAAAAAAGGGCAGGAGACAAAACTGAACCTTGGATCACCCCAGCATTAATTTTACGAGTATATTCAAAACGTCTTGAATGACACGGTTTGAAAGTCAATTCCCAATCCAATGAACAATTATTAACTCATCGATTTTAAATGCACTCATTTTTTTCGGGCAAGTGGCCGCTGCAGCTGGCCCTAATAAGTTCCTATGCGATAATTTCACCCGAATATTGGACGTAGCGCTTGATGCGTCACATGAACCGAATTATTATTTTAGTAATAAATTTGCACGATTTGCAAACGTTTTTCAGAAGAAAGTCTGTTCATTATGAATGGCAAAAAAAACTGAACATAAATCAAGTGACAACTGTCAAAAATACCAACTCCGCAAAAAGTATTGCCAGATTGAAAACCACACGTCTAAAAAAAACACCCTACTTTTACAAAAAAAATAAAGTGCACGACTGGGTCGTACGAACTTGCTCTAATGTGTTAAAACGGTCTTGGGTGCTTGAGATTTTGGGAAAAAAGCGTTGAAAAAATCATATGAAATTTTATAAATCACTTAAAAATCAATACACAAAACGTTTTTTGGAGAAAATGAAGTAAGCCATCAGGTTTCTTTTATGTTTTTGAATTTTTCAGAAATTTTTTTTCAAAATCGTTGGACCAGTTTTTTCAAAAAACTGTTTTTTTGAAAAACTTTTCGAAAATATATTCCAAATTTTTTTTGAGTATGCCAACTTCTAGTACTTTGTAGTTTTTATCAGAAAAATAAAATTAAAAAAATATATATTATGCCGTTTTCGGAAAAAATAAAAATTAAAAAAAAATTTTGAAACTTTTTTAAAAAACTCAAAAAAACTTTGTTTGAAAAATTTAAGAATTTATATTATTTCATTTATAAAAGGGCTTCTACATTAAAAATTTCATCGAAATCCGTTAAGTGGCTTACGAGAAAATCGGATTTCAAAAAACCGGTCCTATGGGAGGTACCGTTATAAGACTTTTCCTGAAAAATCTATTCCAACCAAAACATAAAGTTTGCACAGAAAACACAATTCAGAAAGTTTTATCAAAATCGTAGGAGCCGTTTTTGACAAAAATTAATTTTTCACAAAAAATCGTATGGCAGGTACCGTTAGTTTTGGAGCTAGAATGCTAATTCCAAAAACCCCTCTGTAGGACGTCATAATAATATTATGTACCAAGTTTGAAGCAAATCGGTCCAGCCGTTTAGGCTGTAGTTAACTATACAGACAGACAGACACACGGACAGACAGACAGACAGACAGACAGACAGACAGACAGACAGACAGACAGAATTGTCGGACCCACTTTTTTCGACTTCTCTATCATCGTAATGTCATGTTTGATTGTTAGAATTTTTTTTTTTTTTTTACGAATCAGTGTTGGCAAGTAAGTTACACGAAGTAAGTTACTCGTTTAGTTACGCGTAACTAATATGAATAAGTTACGCCCAATATTTGGCGTAACTAATGTAACTAATGTAACTAAATGTAACTAAATAAAACTAACTCTAACTTAATAATAAAAAATAAAAAAACTCACATTTCATCCCGAATCCCAATCGACTATTGACAAAATTCTTTTATAAGCAAGTGCAACGGCAACCTGGCAAGGAATACATATTGAAATTACTATGTTCCTGATGAAAAGGAAATCTAATAAAATATTATATTCTTGGAGCATACAATAGATTTTTACTTACATTTGAAGTTTTCCGTTCTTTCTTGAGACTTCTGGACATTTCTTTGTGTATTGTGATTTATTTTTGTATGGTAAATTCAGATTTGATCTCAGATTTGGTCTCAAATTTCAGATTTAGCTCACCCAAAGGAAATCAAACGAGATCTATTTTGTTTTATTATTTTTAAATTTTTTCTTGCAGAAATATAGTAATTTAAAAATGTACCTATTCCTTGCTAGGTTGCCGTTGCCACAGATGGCAGCTGGCCCAGCTTTGCCCTAAAACATCCGATCATTCGATCGGGTTTGTGGGCAGAACTTCTAAATTTCAATTTAACATAAAATGTGAGTTTTTGTATTTGAAAAATTCTATTAGTTATAGTTAGTTACATTTAGTTACAATAAGTTACATTAGTTACGTGTAACTAATTAAAATTTCAAAGTTACGCGTAACTATCCAACACTGTTACGAATGCATAACTTGCCTTATAGTACCTATAATCGCAAGTAAAAATAAGAAGTCTGAGTCAACTTTTCGGTGAGATATGAACCATCAAATGAACTCAGTGGATCTGCTATTGCGCAAGCCGTAATCTCGGTCATTCAAAAATTCAATTAGCAAGATACGAAACTTACGGCTTATCAGACCTTTCCATGACGTTGTAAATAAAATGCACGACTGGGTCGCACGAACTTGCTCTAATGAGTGACAGTGGTTTAGGGGCTTGAGATTTTGATAAAAATAAAATTTTCAAAATTCTTAAATAAATACTCAAACTAAAATGAGCTGAAAAAAAAGTACGCCATTTTATTTCTTCGATAAATTTGAATTTATGAGAATAAATTTATAAAAATCTGTGGAGCGGTTTTTGAGAAAAAAAGTTTTTTTTGAAAAACTTTTTGAAAAAAATTTTCAAAAAAAATTCAAAAACGCCAGTTCATAGGTATTGAGCAAATACATTTATTTAAAATTTTTAGAAAAAAAATTAATAAGCAGTTTTCAAAATATTAATTTTTTAAATTTTTTTTTAAAAAATGCTTTTAAAAATACAAAAAAATATTTTTCAAAAATATTTGTATGCAATACAAATTGAGCTACCTACAGCTATATGTGTGTGAAATTTCGAAAGAATCGGTTGAGTCGTTTTCGAGATAGTCGAAAGCAAAAAACCGGTCCTATAGAAAGTACCGTTCTTAGCCATTTTTTAAAACTTTTTTTCCAGCCATATGATTGGTCGTAACTAAAAAGCAACACTGATTTTTTTAAATCGAAATCGTTAGAGCCGTTTTTGAGAAAAATAAGCTTTAACGTAACGGTTGTATGGCAGGTACCGTTATTTTCTGAGCTAAAAAAAAAAATTCAATTTCCCCTCTGTACAATACCTAAAAAAGTCTATATACCAAGTTTGAAGCAATTCGGCCCATCCGTTTGGGCTGTAGGTCTCTATACATACAGACAGACAGACATACAGACGGACAGAATTTTTAGACCATCTTTTTTCGTCTTCGCTATCATCGTAATGTCATGTTTGATTGTTATCTCAAAACTTTTTTTTTGACGAATGCATAACTTGCCTTATAGTACCTATAATCGCAAGTAAAAATGGATGATAGTGCTATTGGTCAGTATCAAGACGTTAAGAAAAATACACCTACTTGAATGGGAAATAGGATGTACAAATGCTGGTTTAAATAGAAAAGCTAACCCAGGTGTTCTTCTAGCGTTGAAGGACACTTTTTTAGAATAATCGGGCAAATAAACCAGCCGATTGGTATATTTCTATAGACTTTGTAATTCTCTTTTTGTGACAAAAAAAAAATAGATTAATCCCATGAAACTGTTCAAGTTGTGAAGTACGTACATGCGGTACCAAAACACTATCGTAAATGGCTCTGGGTAGAGTTGGAGTCAAAATGTAGATACTGCAAGCTTTGCCTAAATAGCTGACCACACCTCGGTTAGTATATATTATTGACGCTTGGGTATACAATTAACACAATATGCTCGCACTTTTTTGATCCAACAAAAAAGATACTTCTATTTATGTCTGAACATATAGGAATCAGTGTTATTTCCGTTGCACTTAACTTCCTAATGTTAAATATAAGCTCATCAGGAAACATCAACACCGATTATCCTTTAATTAACTAGATTGACCTCAATCCACCCGCAGTAAATCATTTTCAAAACCAAACCAAAGCAAAAGTCCTTTAGAAATCATTATTACAGGATTTTATACGTAAAAGATAACCAGCAGTCTGCTTCTAACTTAAAAAAAAAAAAATTCTATATACCTTTACGTTTGCTGCTGCTGTTACCATGTCGAGAAAATGCAAACAAAAATTTCACAAGGATCCTCTTTTACCTTTGCCAAATCGAAAACCACATTCTATCATCAACTATATGTTCTAGAGTGGACGATGATGGGGAGTAAAACCACGACAAAAAGAAAAAACGAAAAATGCAAAAAAAAAAATGTGAAAAATAACACAGGATATGAAAAGGACTCGACTAACATTTTCCGCTCGTTATTACCGCGCGCGTGCACTCAACCGGTAAGGATAAACTTTTTAAATCAAACAATTAAATTCCCCACGCTTGTCTGATTTCTGGCAGAGTGCAAAGGAAGAAGAAGGACGATGCCCAGGATTCATGAGAAAAGTACGCGAATACAAGGCGAAAACCACGGACTTCAACACGGACACCGACCCGACAAACGCGACGCGACGCTGCTGCCAAAATCGTATAGTATTTTGAGTGCCCTTACTCTTGAAACGAACGTCTCACACACAGATTTTTTTTTTTTTTTTGATAACAAGGAGTGAATGGGAGATATAAGCTCCATGCTGAGGGTGGGTCCTTTAAAGTAAAAAAAAAAGTAAGTTAATTTTAGTTCGCTCGACGCAATCCTTGCCTCTCGGCGCTCCTACACTTATCCTCCATTTTTAATTTGAGACGCGATAAAGTTGTTTCCGATGTTATTTTTGTTCTTCCTCTCTGTCTCTCTCTTTATTGTATTTGAATTCGACGACTTTATAACGCTTTTGTAAACCGTTAACAGGATATAAATCCAAATCCAATTCAAGTTATTTCTACAAGAATGGGATTAGTTTATGTGTGATTGGATGGAAGCATAAAAAAGGGTATTTTCCCCGAACAAGCACAAGCAACCCGGCAGCGGCATGGCAGTGGCAGTGGCAGTGGAATGGCAGCAGCGTTAAATTTAATAGTTTTTTCTTTTTTCGAGGGACTATAGGAACAATTGGTTTTTGTGAGTAAAGGATGCTCAAGGATTTTTGGATAAAGTGAGATGTTTTTATAGTATAATTATGGTTTAAGGGATGACAAGCTTTTCGTTAAGAAGACATCGATAAAGAAACGGATTGGAAGTTATTATGAATAATTGAAGACACACAAATCGGAGAGTAGACGTAGACGGTCTTGAGAATGACTGTTGATCTTATAGGCGGTTTAAATAGTTTGTAAAGGATAAGAATTTTTCAAGTTATGGGCTTGTTTAAGTCGTTTGCACAGCACTAAGAAATGTTTAATATTTTTGGTTGTTTCTATTTTTTTTTTTCAATAACAGCTTTAACGATTTTGATAAAACCTACTTTTACATATTGTGTGTACTGCAGTTTGCGGTCTATAAAGCGAGCAAAGTAAACAGTTCACATTTTCCATGTCTCTGCTCTGTTCTGGTCAGGGCTAGATTTAAAAAAGATAGATATTTTCCCTTTTAAGTCTTTCTTTGGTGGTCTAAGCAACCTCGGTTTTCAAAACGTCTCGAAGTTGTTCTGAAGTATCAAAGGCAAGAATGTCACTGTCCCTGAGTTCTGTACGTTCTTTATTCCTGCACAAGACTAGCCACAAAATTTATTTTTTGGTCAAACTAAAAATCAGATCGATTACTTCATTTTTCTCCAGAAATGTTGGAATGAAACTGTTCCAAGGCGGACAAGAACTAGAATCACGTATCGAAGGCCACTGAGTGAGTCAATTGAGAAAGTGATGCTCAGCGTTAATTGATTCTACGGAACGAGTATAAAGCTTTCCTAGGACACTAGTTTGGTAGGGTGTGAGACGTAATAAGAGCACAAAGGCTGAACAAATTTTCAGTTACCAAATAATACCAACCTCAAAAACTGTTATACCTGACGGGGTATAACTGTTCATTTTCTTTTTATTGTTGTCAAAAGGATGAAACCCAGGATCAACGTGACATCTACCACGGTCAAAGACATATGGTATCTAACAAATCTCGACTGTGAAGCCATTTTTAGTAAAAAAAAAAAACAGATGCATATGCTTCCTTGCTGATAATATTCATAGTGTCAAATCAAAGACCTTCAGGACATCTATATGGGGTCTAATAAACCAAAACATTAGGTTGGGATTTATAGTTCGTCGAGAAGGTAAGTGGAGTTTCTAGCTTGAGGATATAACAACGTCGTATTGAAATGTTTTGTCAGAGAACTTAAACTGAGTGATGGACTTTTAGCGTTGACAACAACCCCATCACTTTTTTCGAGAATTGGATCCGGGACGTATTTTCAAACTCTTAGGATTTACGCCAACGACAAAACGTGCAGCTACAAAGTTGCAACATAAGTGAGCTTTGTCAGACCTCATCAGAGTAAGTAATTGGTACGGAAAATCACTTTTGCTTGTTTCTTGACGTCTGATATTGCGTGTTGCGTCCGCCTAGTTGTGGCAGCTAATTTTGAAGGACGATCGTACGCAAAGCAGAGGCGCCTAATAAAACTTACTTCCTGGGTTGTTTTGGTTTATTTCGATATCAAGACGATTTCAATTCCTGTCCCAATCACTAAAATAAATGTTAAGGCTTCATTATAGTTTTTGAATAAAAGAACAAAAACTTTTGTGTGCAATAAATGCTGGCAATGCTGGCTGTTTCTTTTAGACATGCATTCGTGTTTTGATAAAAATATTTTTATACATCATCTGATACATGTGTGAGTTGTAACAAGTTTAAACATACTCCATCTTAATCATTGGACCCACCATTCCTAACTTCTTCTTCATCCTATTACGCTCACCAAATCTAAAGCCATCCTTCCTGATTAAAACATTTCTTAACTTCAGAGGATGTAAGGTTTTGACCAAATGTAGAAGAGAGAGTTCCTCTTAGATCAAGGGAAACTGCCAATTCAACTAATACTCCAGAACATCCAGATTCTCTGACTGAATGCGATCACTTTTACTTTTCTAAATCTGAACGCAAAAGAAACTTCAAATGTCAAATCAGCATTTTGTGTCATTTGTGTTTTATCATTAATATTTTTATTCTTTATGCAATTAAGTTGCCAGTTATAGCGATCAGAAAAAGCAAACCAAAAAATTTAAATGTTTGTATGATTCGATTTAAAACACAAATGGCAGCTTTATTTCCTGATAAAAATTTCACTTAAACTAATATTTTTTTTTTAAATTAACTATACATATTTATTTTTCTGAGGGAATTTCATAATTCGCCCCAGCTGATTGTCAACCAATTTGTTTCTGTTTCCCTAGAAGAATATCTGTCAGAAAAACTTTTGTGTATGGTATGCAATTCTGTCAGAATTTTTTTTTTTCGTGTGCAATTCAATTAGAAAATTGGTGCCAGCAACGCAGTGTGACAATAATTTGTGTAAATTGCTTTGCGCCATAAATGGACTGAAATTCCTTTTCTGGCTCACTCTCACTGATGAGAGAAAATTTTTCAGACATCTTTCTTCTGATTGCTATTAAGGCTAATCCATTTTTTCTGCTGTTCCAACTTTTCGGTTTGGTTTTTCTGATAACTAGCTATAACTGGCTCCTATAATGAACCTACATTAACAGGTTTTTTGTGATTTAATTTCAAAAAATACTTTGTATTTTTATGTTTGTAAACATATTTTTTTTGTTTTTGGTTAGATATTTTATTTAGTTTTAATAAAATAAAAGTTTATTTTTTTTTTATATTTTTTGTGTTTTTATATACATATCCTTGTGGGAAAACCTGAGGGATTTTTTTCAACAGCTCGTGGAATTTCGGTCATCATCGTGGGAAATTTTCGGCTAAAAGTCTGGTATCACTGAATCGCACAACCAGTTAACTCACCAAACTCCGTCGACCGACGACCATCCATATTCAATGCAGCACACACACGACACGGACCAACCAGCGGTTACCATTTGTATACTTGTGTATAATCGGTTCAGCCATTGAAGAGGAGCCCAGTTTAACATTGCTTAACTTTTTTGATAGAAAAACCTAGCTTTCAAATTCTAAAAAGGTTCCGCTAACTTATTTTCGAATCCCGAAGAGGCACATCGGTTTTGTGTGATTTTGATACTTTTGGCACTTCAAACTAGATCACCAAGAAATGTCACAGCTTAACACTCTTTCAAGCGATGTGACATAATGACAGATCACTAAAGTGGGTGAGCACACGTCACACGGGCAAGTAGACAGACGAGCTGTCATAGTAACAATAGAAAAATACTTTTGGAAGAGTGCGTTTTTTAACATTTTGTAGACTTGATTTGAGATGTGGCCATATACCACCACGGGTGAGTTTACTATAATCGACACCCCTGCCTGTCCCGTAAGCTGGATGTTCCATTTTAATTTTTTTTTTATTTCCAAATTGCCCCTGTCTTCAATTTCTTGGCCGAAAAGAATTGAAAAGAATTTCCCGGTTTCAGTTTTCATAATATCCTTTGTGCTTGTTTTAGCTTAAGTAATGAATATCAAGAAAAGCGTTCAAAACTCTCCGGGGCAAAATTCCAGTATCAGATTTTAAATTCTCTAAGTCTAAATGAGATCAGGAAACATCTATTCCAGCTATAACATGGGTTTCAAGCCGGCTTTTCCACTTCAGTAATGAAGTATCCTCGATGACACAAAATAGGTATGCCCAGTTGAAATTCACTCTTCCCACTTGCATGTGTTGTAAGTCAATAAACCACCTTCCAACTTTTGATTCAGAACCCCCTTTCAACATAAAGACCTCACCCCAAATTATATCCTTCCCTTGACACCCGAAACCTAATACCTAAACTCTTATTCCTTCTGGAATCTTGTATGCGCAAAATAAGTTATCACCCAAATAATCAAAACGGATATTACATTCAATTCAATTGAAGCCATCACACAAAACATCAACTATAACTGTTATCCGATTGTTAACTGTGTTTGAGTTTGTTCTATTCTCTGGTACAGTACTGCGACGAACATAAAACCACTTTATGGATGCCACAAAGTGCCCATATGGCCCATGCCATGCCATTGAGTGTTTAAGCACCATTTCCCATTTTCCAGTTCCCAGTATTGCCATCAGTAGTTCTCGAATCTCAACCCACTGACCAACCAACTCTAGAATCTAGAAACCTATAAAGGAGAAGCGAGTAACATAAATTAAGAGGACTCCTTTTCACATGACACATACGAATCCTTCTACTAGTCCTGCTGACATATGCAATTGCTGGGGCCGGGCGTTTCGCCAAATCTCTCCGAACACTCCCAAATATCTCAACACACCGAAGCAATGAATTTTGCGTCTCTCGCATGAACTCGTGTCTCGTGTGTGCAAACATCATCGAACCCTATCATCACCCCATATAAAGTATATGAGTACAGAGTAAGAGTACCTATTCCATACTCCAGTCTATCCAGCAAGGATACGAAGGAAGGACTTGTATAGTTAGTATAGTGAGTATAGTGACGACGACAAAGATGAAGAAGAAGGTGTTCGGTAGAGATAAAGCGCTCCAATCTGCCATTAATGTGGAAATGTGTCATTAGCTTTGTTGTTGTTGTTTTTGTTGTTGTTGGTGGAACTCGGTTCAGCAGAAATGAGGAATCTCGATCTCCCTTTCCAACATTTCTATGAAGAAGGAGTATAGTCAGAGACGACGACACATACCAAAAATCTTTGTTATCCAATTTAGATATTCTGAATTGCAAAGTGCCCCCTACCCCGCACCCTTCTACATCCAGTGTGTGCCCATGCCCATGCCATACTTTACGAACCACCTGAATAAATGGAGGCCTTCTGCTACTCCATCCTCTCTAATCTTCATGCCATATAGTATGTTGTATATAGTCAGAGGCGGAAGACAAACACTGTTATCACCTCGAAGCAATAGAGCACAACATCATCAAAATATTTATACAAATAGGTTACAGCCTGATTAAGGGGCGGATATCAGCATCGTCGTGAGGACAATGCTTGCACACACACAAACACACACACGGCAACGGCAAGGACATTGACAAAGATACACATGACGTGTGAGGAATGAAAGGCGGATATGGGATGATGAGGATACACTGAGGATAGCATGATGACAACGAATACAACAACTACATATATGGGAGTATAGGACCCGGCGATACCCCGATAAACTACACATAATGTTGCAGAAGTTTGAAAATTTTCCAAGACCAACTTCAAAATTCTGGATTTGAACCCTTCGTCAGTTTTGTACAATCTCATATTATGTGAGTTGACATTGCTGCTGAGTGAGTTCCCTGTTCGTTTTCCCCACACCGATCCAAGCGTCTATACTACATACTAGTACGATATCAAGAGCCAGAATTCATTCATCGGGATCGGGAGTCATCGGATGATGTAGGTACCTTTTTCTCTTGTGTGTAGCCGGAACTCTTTGGCGATGACAATCGGTCTTACCGACATCCTGGTCGTGGTTCTTTTTTGCTTTTCTTTCGTCCACAGTAAGGAGCCAGAAATAATGACATGTGTGTGTTTGAAGAAAGTTCTACTTTTTTTTGGAGTAAAAAAATAAAATACCCCCACATATGCAGAAAATTTAAAGAGAACACAACACACATCAGGATTCAGGATTGAGGACGATGAAAGATGATGAGAGGAGCATATATAGAAGCTTTCTTCTTTATCCTGAGCAAATAAGTCAGAGAACAATAATTTTTGCTGAACAAAATGGAGAAAGGTAAACATAAGCCATCAACCGTACTTAGTTGTGGTACGTAGAATGGCATATAGGAGCGTGTTGTTTACATTTCCAACCCGTATAGTAGAGCTGATCAGCAGGTGGAAGAAGTTGAAGAAGTAGCACAGTGGCAAACATAAAGGGACGGGACGGCATTTACGGGATGAGTCTTCAAAACTTACACTTACTTATACCCTTTTTTCTTACCCGTAATGGTGTGAAAAGTGCCTTTTTCCATTATTTTTTCCCTTTTTTTTCTTCCACAGCACATCAGAGGTTGAATATCTCTCTTCCACAAGGTGGTAAATGGAGTACTGGAACAGTTTTACACGTTTTGTAAAGAGGTGCAACCGACTTTTATAATAATGACTGGTGGCGTGTATGAATAAAGGAGTGGTCGCAGCTTTAAAGGAAGATAGAAATGTTTGAAGAAAGTTTCTTAAAGTACCTAACCTACCTATATAAAACTGATGGCATGGAAGAAACATGGTTTTGACAGTATTTCAAACACACTTGCGAGAATATTGAGAGGAAGTTTTTGTTATGAAAGGAAAAGAGGAATCATTACTGGACAAAATTTAAAACAGATTCAAGATCAACACCTTGCGAAAAGCATCGGAGTGTCAATCACCGATCTGCTTCACAATGCATGGCGCTTTGATTTGAAAGGTGAATATATTTAAAATTAGACATGGAGTGACGCAGGGTGGTGTGCTGCCTTCGATTTTTTTCCTACTTGCGATTGATGTGTTGTGACTGCCAGGTGGGTAAGGACAGAGTAGTTAAGTTGTTCAATATGACTTTATTTCACAAGTAATGTGGAGTACCTACACATCGTCGATCATGACTGATGGATTTGGAATGAATTCGGATAAGAATGATAATGTGTACATCTGACTGATGGTTCGTCGATCGGGATGGATCAGGCCTGCTCGTGCATTTGTTTGATAATGTGTACAAAAAAAACGTCAAACATCAGTCAAAACAAAACCACGAACGCAAAGGTTGTGATTTGCTAAAAAAAAAAAATGGACTCCGATAGAGCATTTTTGGATGAATATATTATATATAGAATGCTATAAATCGAGTCTGCCATTGTGGGATGCAACTTGCAGCAAATATTTTTGTTACGAAAAAAAAGAAGGGAGCTTCAAAGAGCTTCTTGTTATGATGAAAAAGTTAAAAAAAGCTAAAAAAAAACGCAACAGCTATCGCCGCGAAATAAAAAACCCTCCTTCCCTTACGTCTTGATTTCTGTAAAAATCTGAGTCTAATTGGCATAAGAATTCGCACAAAAATTGCAGAAAGGGAACTGGGCTGATAAGAATGTGAACAAACTATGTTTGATAGTGTGTACACGATATCTATCCTTCCAAACTGACATCATTCCTTATCCGTCGCTCATGATCGATAATGTGTGCCAAGCATAAAGCTATGTGGACGATGCTGGTGCCATCTGTTTAAGACAAACGGCACTAAAGCCCAACTAAATATGTCACTCACTTCAACAAAATGGGGAATCAACTGGTCTGAGGACTTGTGCGCGGAAAAGAACCAAAATCAGAAGATTATTGTGAGACAAGAGACATAAGAGGGGGTCAATCACTTTAACTATCATGATATTTATATCTGTCACTCGATAGCGATAGCAAAATATACTTAGGATAGACCACATTACTGTACATACCGATTACCTGATCGAAAACTTTCACGGAGATTTCATACAAATTCAGGACCCAGTTTGCTTGGAAGTTGGCAAGTCGCACCATCTTACCAGCATAAGGTAAACTATGAAGCCGAAACTTCTTCGAGGAAAATATTTGACTTAATAGAACAAGCTCGACATAACTTCAAACAATTTGTAAAAGAAAGCGGTGATAGAACTATCCATCAATGTCAATTGCAACCTTTGGAAACTGAAGAAACCACTTTCAAAGATGGTAGAAAGAAGCATTCTTTACTATTTCAGATGCAATCGAACATCCCTCAATGGATAGAGCGGAAATCCTGCATCGGAATTCAGGAGTAGAAAGAAATCTGTATACCTTTGATAAAATAACATAAAAAAAGAATTAACTATTTTAAAAAATAGACGCTCAAGAACTGGCCGACACTGGCTGATATACAAAAATAGGACGTCGAGCAGTAGTCTCTGACAAATGTATCTTATATGGTGTACCGCAGGAGATAATAGTGTGCCATCTACTCGGTGCCGAACCTGAGAATTTTGCCGCCCTAGGCAAATTGTTATTTTGCCGCCCCAAAAATAAATTTAAAAAAACAACGAAAACAATAACATTAACATAGAGCTTTATTTAGTAACTAGCTGTCCCGGCAGACGTTGTCCTGCCCTTCCGAGCAGATAGCGTGATAAGTTTGACTTCTTAATTTATTATTTTTATACCGTCCAATTAGTTTGTCTAAACTATGAGAACGTGGATAGTATTTTTTTTTAAATTAAATAAACTCAGAAAAGTACACATACGCCCGAGTGCACTATACTGTTTATATCTATTCCATAGAATTGGTATATTGTATTTGGTGTGGAGTTTGTAACAAAGAGAAATAATACCGTTAGGCATAGAAAAGTATATATATTCTGACTCAGAATCAAAAGGCTAGTCGATTTAGCCATGTCCGTCCGTCCGTCCGTCCGTCTGTCCGTCCGTCCGTCTGTCCGTCCGTCCGTCCATCCGTCCGTCCGTCCGTATGTATACTCTCTAGAAGTCGCAATTTTTGAGCTAGAAAGCTGAAATTTGGTATATATAATCTTTGGTAAGAGTAGGGCTAAGTTCTCGACCCGGTAAAATCAGCTAACAAACACGCCTACAATCGCCATTTTTGATGAACAACTTCAATTTAATAAAATTAAGTTACATATGTTTTTTGTACAGTTACGATAAAAGCATAACGCTAAAATTTTGCTTTAGGTAAACCTTCTTCCAATCAAATAAAAATATTTCAGTTTGGGAGTGGCTGATGCCCATTTTTCATACAAAACCATCAATATTGTTTTTATAAAATAACAATTGTTATATTAAAGTCAAAAACATTAAATTTTGCGGGTATTACTTGCATATAAACATCTTGTGTATGAAATCAAAAAAATTTTGTTTTGGGCGTGGCTGACACCCACTTTTCATTAGAAACTATACAAAAATTGTTTTTGTAAATAAAAGGTATTTATAATGACTCCGCAAGCCAAAATTTTGCATCTCTTAATAGAAACTAAAAGGTTTGTGTATGAAAATAAATTTTTGAATTTTTGGCGTGGCTTACCCCCACTTTTCATGAAAGAATAAAATACGTAGTCTCAAAAATTTAAGGCACTTTCAATATTTAATTTAAACCTTTTTCCTTCCGTTCGTTATTTGAGAAATATATATACGCCCACTTTTAAAGGCGTGATTTTGATAAAATACCTTTGTTCAGGTAAGATTGTTTAAAAACTACTCGATTCAGCTGTAGTTTTACACATATATGCCTAAATACTGATCAAAGCTCAGTTAGTGTTTCAAATTTTTAAGACACGCCCACTTTTAAGGGGCTTATGGTTATAATTTAATAACTTAAAAAACAGAAGTCGTATTATATTTTGTATTGTTTTATTTGATTTTTAATGCTAAAATTATTTTATTTTACTACTGCAGTGCAAGCGGATATACAATGTTTTTAGTTTTTTTATTAGGTGTATAAATGTGTAACATTTTTAGGTGATCCAACTGTGGAGCATCTGACATACAATTGGCCGTGGGAAAAGCTTGCATTTTTTAAATTAAGGCCAGCAATAGTTAACGACTGTCCTTGCGCTTTATTGATGGTGATTGCGTAGGCTAGGCGTACCGGAAATTGCATTCGTTCAAAGCTAAACGGCAAATCTGTCGAAAGAATTGGTATTTGCGGAATCAGGACAACTTCGCCTTTGCTCTTGCCGGTAATAGTTTTGGCCTCGATTAAATTTGATAAGTTTTTTTTACGGCAAGTCTGGTTCCGTTGCACAGCTTCGGAGGTTGCGAATTGCGGATTAACATCAACTAATTCATGTGGTGGCATTCCATATGGCTCCAATGAGTTCAAGAATTCGATTGGGTAGTTGATAGTTTGTTCCTTCTTCATAACTGTAACAATAGATTTGTATTTCATTTGTGTGTCATAAATTTCAATTTGAAGTTGATAGTTTATTTTGTTGACGTCATCCTTTTTTTGGTGCATGTTCACAAAGCCAATCGTTATTTTTGTAGTTGGTCAGGACATCAAAGAAAACCTTTTGCACAATATCGTTAGTTGAATGTTCCAACAGGCAAAAGTATAGCGTTTTCATCGCTAACTACCAATTTAATTTTATGATTATCGTTTAAACTTTTTGGTTTTGGTTTATTTTTATCCAATCATTGAAATAAGTAGGTTGTTATACTGACTGACTAATCACACACAAAAACTAAGCACGTTTAATATATAATTGTAGGAACTCAATCAGTTTAGCCGTTCATTTTTCACCGCTATCATCCCCCTCCTCCTCCCCAAAGACTTTATGTTGCTGCTTTGCCTTTTCCAATATTTATTATTTTGCATCTTTACTGTTTTTGAATTATTTTGAAATGCAACTTGCTCAAAAAAAAAAAAAAAATTGAATTTGCAGTTGCATATGAAAATATGCATGATGTATAAAACTTTTCCTTCGAACTGTTTCTTTTCTTTTACTGCAAGTTTATCTTCAACTGCATTAAGAACCACAATATTGTAGCTTACATTGAATTTTGTTAAATCAATATTACGTAGGTACTAATTAACTGCAATTTTCTTTACCATGCATTTTTTTCAAAATTAGAGACTTCAGTAGATAGCGTTAAAAAAGCATATTAATATAGCTTTTTCTATGGGAAATTAAAAAAAAAATCAATAGGATACCTACTATTTTTTTACCCCATTTCCCAGCTTAGTCTTGCAAGAAATATTTAGCCTTCAAGCCACCCGCAAGCTACAATCATTAAAAACAAAAATAATTTTTTAAATTCAAAATTTCTAATATAGAAGCTTTTCAAGGACCCGGCGTGTCTTTCTTCTCCTTATGGCCAAACTTGATGATCGATTTGGACCAAACTTTACAGGAACATTCTCGAAATAATACCAACGATTTTCTGAAAGTTTGAGCTCAATTGGATGGGTGGTTTCGGAGTCCATAACACATTTACAAACAAACAAACAAACAAACATACATCCATTTTTATATATATAGATTAACTACAGTTTTCTTTACCACGCATTTTTTCAAAATTGGAGACTTCAGTAGATAGCGTTATATAGCGTTAATAGCTTTTTCTATTTCACCCTTTAAACAGCTTAGTCTTGCAAGAAATATTAAGCCCTCAAGCCATCCTAAAACTACAATCTTAAAAAAAAAAATAATTTTTTAAATTAAAAATTTTCTAATATAGAAGCTTTTCAAGGAGTCGGCGTGTCTTTTTTCGCCTTATGGCCAAACTGGGTGTTCGATTTGGACCAAACCTCACAGGAACATTCTCGAAATAATACCAAAGATTTTCTGAAAGTTTGAGCTCAATTGGATGGGCGGTTTCGGAGTCCATAAGACATTTACAAACAAACATACAAACAAACAAACAAACAAACAAACATACATCCATTTTTATATATATAGATAGATAGATAGATAGATAATTAAAGGCTTTCGACGAAATAAAGTTTTTTTTTTTTTAAATTCGAACAAAAAATGCTGCTCGGAGCAATTTCATTTTTGCAAATCTCGTAGCAATTTCTTCTTGTTCAATACGATTGAGGATTTCTTTTTCAATACAGATAGTATTGAAGACCGTTTAATCTTTCTTGGTTCATTTTTGAGCGCAGATAGGTTTTTATAAGTTTCGAGAAGCTAGCTTCAGCTGAAGCAACACTTCAGGAAACGTTAATAGTATCATGCCGTTAGTAAATTTGGATATAGTTAAGTAAGAAGGAAGAAGCTATCGCAAGGAAATCCGAAATTTTGGCTAAAAAATTTATATTGTAGCGCTAAACGAGAGACGATAACGTAACATTGATAACGTAAAAAAAGGAATCAGCTTTTAATTTCAATTTTGGATCGATGGCTTTAAGTGATTGTTCAGATTGATAACGACGGCTACGTATAGGCTCATAGAATCGGACACAATAAAATCCACTATAATTTTCATTTTTGTAGCAATGTTAAAAGCATTTTTGTATAATGTGTCAAACAACAGTTCTCGGGACCGCTTTATCTGAAAATACTGCTGGATAAACTACTACTTTAGATAAACTAAATGCTCCAAAAAAGTTAACAAGTCCATTTATTTTGATTGAAGTAGTTTTGAAAGAATATACTTATTTTGCATAAAAACTCGAGATTACCGTTGACAATACAAACTTGAATTTATGTTCGCGTTTACCCTTCTTTACTTTTGAAATGGTTGTACTGATTTTTCCACTTAAGTCAAAGTGCCGCCCTCCTAGGAGTGGCGCCCTAGGCAATTGCCTGTTTTGCCTAAAGGCAGTTTCGGCACCGATTCTACTCTTAGGTACTTATTTTTTTTCTAACTTTGGAACCATCATATTTGTGGATCCTTCGTTAATACTTTTGCAATGAGCACTTGACGTATGGGTGAATCTTTTCATTCAGTCTTTTGCTTTGGGATCAGCTATGAGATAATCCAACATTCTGCGGCCTGGCCTGTCATTCCTGACGTATGCTGAGGTCAAAGCGGTTAAGCCCACATATAGATTATTAGTTTGTATAGCAGTTGAAAGCCCAAAGGTGCTGTGAGTGAGATCAAAAAAATAAAATCATCGTTTTAAACGATTCGGTTTTTTGACGACTCCCAAATTAGTTATCAAAATGTTAATAACGTACGCCTTGAAAGGCCAATGGAATTTTAAAAAAATACTCGTATATCAATCAACCAAAGAAATTCAATAGGTCCTCCGATTTCGCGTGTGCAAGCGCACGTGAATTATTGTTGCTTCCAAGTTCCAATCATGAATGAATTAATTAATTTTTATGGAATGTTTGCTTGATATCAAAAGCATATCAAAAACCTTATGCAATATAAAAAAAAACTATAAAAATGATCCGCATCCGAAGTTGAAGGTACCTTTTGCTGCATTCTCGAACATTAAAGTCTACAATACAACCACTTAAACCATTTAAACCACTTTCACCCTCCAACTTAGCTTCCAAAATGAAGGCAATTCAGGATTGAAAGAGCGGGAAAATAAAATCAATACATTTTTTTTTTTTTGCATCAGGTGATTGTCTCGACTCGTCCTGTTTCATCCTAGAACCGACGACGACGACGGAGGACGATAAAAAAAAGAAACACAAAAAAAAAAAACTCGAAGCAAACAGTCGAACTGAATCAGCAGAGGTTTTTGAGCTTCAGGCGAACCCCAAACTAACAGCAGCTTTCCACGTAAGGACCATTCATCTCGGATCCAAAAGCAAAACAGTGAAACAGCAAAACTAGTTCTGGGAGTTCTGGGCATAGGAGCACAGGAGTATAGCAAACGGAAGGGAAATTAAAGGTTGTTTTTTGTTTTTGGATTTTTTTTTTGTATTCCTGTTTTCCATTGAAATACTGCCTCCGGGACTGCACAATAGATAAACGGGGAAAGACGACGCAACGAAGTAGGTAATACCTACAACTGCTGCTTCTGCACTGCATCTATAAATGAATGAATCTCTCTGGCCTGGATGATACGGCGGCGATGGCGGTGCTCTGCACCATTACACGTAACCTAAACCATCCTCAAGCATCAACAGAAAAAAAAGCAAAAAAAAAAAGAAGCATCACCGAGTGCCGTGTGCCGTAAAGTGACTTTGATTTGGAACTTTCATCTCATCTCTCTGCATCTCCTACTAACTTAACCTGGTACAATAAAATCATCATAATCGTTTGGCTTAGTTTTTTTTTTTTTTTTTAGATTTTTTTCTAATTTTTTTTTGTGCCATCAAGCCCTTCTTTTACAGACCTAACCTTTCGTCTGTCCTCGTTTACTTCTTCCCATTGCAAATGGTACATGTAGTTGGATATTTTTTTTTTCTTTTGGTTGCCAAAGACCACCGTACGAACAACGGTGTATCTGCAGTAGCAGTAGTAGAGATTTTTCCAATTAGTCTAATTTGTTCCTTCCGCTGTTGTAGCCGTTGCAAACTCATACACACAAACTAACACCCTCACATGGAAAAAGCAAGCAAATAGCAACACACCACTGAGGAGGGAAAACATTAGGCTAGGGTGTAGTGTTCTATATGCGATCCCTCTGACATTGGTATCTATATGCTCAGGCTCATGCTAGTCTGTATGCACTACAGGACTACACTTGAACAAAAGTTTGGCAAAACTTATGTTATTATTCTTATTTTATAGGAAGAATTTTATGTCATTCAACCGTTAGGATTAAAGATGGTTGCCAGACATATGACTGATGTTTCTGATATCACTAAAAAATATTTAAGTACATTTTTAAAACTTACATCGCTAACCGCAACATCTTTTATTCAATTTTAATAGCGCCGAAAAAATGCCACTGCTTTGAAAATGTTAGTTTCGAAATCCTTTTATTGAAGTTTCATTTCCTAACGTTCATTGGATGCAAGGTACATACGTATAGTAGCGGTAATAATATTCCCGATCATTTTTTGTGTGTGTTCTGCCCATCTGTCAAAATTTTACAAAATGGCGATGAACTGTGACTATTGGACACTTTGAACAATAACAACAAATTATATTATGTTGCGAAAACTCACATCACATGAAAAGAATAGTTGTTATAGAGAGCTGCCATTTTTTTTTTTACTTTTTTGACAGATGCGCAATACCTATAATATCTTAAATATTATGTGCACCTGTACTGTGAGTTGGATTAATTCTTTCATTGGGAAGCTGTCATTTAAGAAGAAATTTAACTTCTAATGCGTGTGCACTTCCTTTTCATCTTTTAACTTCTTGCAATAAAGACAAGTTAACATTCGTGCAGAAAAAAATTTAAATTATAGGGTAACGCGTCGTGCGTGCATGAATTTAAAAAAAAATTATAATTTGATTCAAGTTCAAGCAAATATAATAATTGTAAGGAATTTTTCGACCAAATGGCGGTTGTGATTCCAAACAATGTCCAGGCTGGCTCCCGGAAATTACGCCAGAATTTAATTTTTGTAAAAACGCCAACAATTGCACCTGAGTTATGGAAAATTGTGCAGAAAAAACTGGCTTACAAAATCTAGCTCGTGCAAGAATTGAAGCAGCAGTAGCAGTAGGAGCTGAGGTTTCCACAAGACGGTGCAACACGTCAAACCTCACAATACGCGTGCTACAATTGATTTGTTGAAATAAACGTTTGGTCAGCGCATAATTTCGTGTTTTAAACCTGTGAGTTGGCCTCCAGGATCATGCGATATATTAGTCGCTAGTTCACTCCAATAAACCAGAGACGATTGGCGACTTGAAACAGAAATCATATTCAAATAAAAAGGGGCAAATAATTAGCTTTCAAATAAATTCAATTTAATGGCAATCAGCACAATTTATCTGTGGTTTATTTCATTTAATTGTTCTATACTTCTAAGAAGCACCCTTTACTTTTAAGGACATTGTTTTAGCTTTCTGAGCAATTTTCAACTCAGGAAATGGCGCAACGTCAGTGTAGGCTGGGTCATCAAGAATATCTTACTGGCGATCTGTCAATATTTGCCAATTTTTGTTAGTTAGGACTTATGTCACATTCACATAAAACTGACAACTTGTCAAAATGTCTGCCAATAATCTTTTTTCAAATCTTTTTCTTTAAAAATTGCAAAATTGAATCCAGCTAAGTTTTCCAAATTTTACACTGCTGCAAAGCAAAATGAAGAAATTTAAAAATATTCATATGATATTATTTTAAAAGCTGCCGAAGACGTTTTCAGATTAATAACTGAACTTAAAAAACTGTTTGGCAAAATAAAAATAATTTTGTTCAGTGTACATTGCACTAGCATCAAGCTCTAATATGAATATGCAATTATTTTTGCGCGGGTTTTGGGGAAAGAAGAACACAGCATCACCTTACAACGGAAGTCAGAAGATTTATGGCGGTAGTGGGTGAGTTTCCAAGTGTCTTCTCCACAGCGGAAGGGCCAAACAAAAATATAACAATTAAAAATAAAACTTGCTTTGCGGGATGAACGTAACGGTAATGCATGTACACTGTACACTGTAATCACTTATACACTATCACCTGCTACACATGTAAATAATTGTAATAACTGATAGTAATGATGTTTTAGGAGCCACACACACACACTACATACAACATGCAACCAACTCCTGCGTCCTTTGTCCAGAGTATATGATAGAATATATTCAGAGAATCGTAAAAGTCGCCCTAACTCGAGGATGATTTTGTGTGACACGACTCCATTTCCTTAACCGTGCAATCACCAATCATCCATTCCGCAGGTCTAACATCTATCAGATCTAAGCAAAGGGTAATTTCAGCATAGTTCATTAAAATCCATGAGAACCGTCGCGTCGTGGTCACCAAACCGTAACTTGATGTCAATAAAAAGAGTTGGTAGAGAGTGTGTTCTGGAATCTATGCGGGCAGGATGTAGGAATTTGCCATATTCGCACGATGGCGACCGGCATACTCACTTAAATAATGGGGAAGCGCATTTTAATCATGATGGATGGCTCCAAGCTCCAAGTCCCAAATAGAGTGGCTATCTCTCTCTCTCTTTCTCTCGTTCTCACTTACTCTCTGTCTACCTCTCTTCTTCTGGTGGCAAAGTGGCAAATATAACGCAGGGAGTCGGAGTATATACAATAGTTTTATGGAACTTTCTGAAGGATTACCGGAGGCTTTGGAGGACTCTGCGCGATCGAGTCGGGTAAAGAAGTTTTTGAATATTTTCACCGCACGCTGTGGCACTTTCGTGAGGCACGGCTCTGTTTGTTGTTCTTGTATGTTTTGGCAAAGTTTTGGTTTGGCATATTGATTTATTGTCAAGTGTTCAAGGGTTCATAATCTTGCTGAGGGGATGGTTGCGTGGAGGAGCTTATAGAAAAGAATCTCAGTGTGTTAGGAAAGTGAGAGTACATTTATATATAGATATTTGTGATGGTTAATGCGGTGAAATGAAAGTGTATATCGATTGGGGGATTCTTGTGTTGGAACTCTGTCATTATGGTGAGAGTTGGGGTAGGGGTTTGTTTGGGAATGTGCGTATTATCGGAGGATTTATGGCTCATATAGTGGTTGTATTAACAAATATTCTGCTTGAGTCTTAAGTGCATAAGGATGTATGTTTTTTGTTGTTGTAAATATGTTTAAAAGAGCATAATATGAGGATTTTTAAAGTCTCTGCGTATTTTTAGATTTTACAATTCTGGGTGAAGATGCACTTCAATAGACGTGTTTCTCTTCTTTTTGTTCAGACCATAAGACCTATGGAATTGTAAAAGAAACAGTTTTTTCTGTTTTGCCTGGAGGGACATAGAATCGGGTTTTCCTTTTCTATGCGAAACTTTTTGGTAATGCGCTCTATAAGCTTAGAATAGACTGATGGTGCAAACTGATTCAAAAGCTAAGCCTGTCAAATGTCAGATTGACATGTGGATTTTTAATGAACACAAAAACCTTGAATGGACCTTACAACTACCAATATAAATTTAATATAGCCAAATCATACAAAGCGTTGAGCGTCTTTTGACTGCTATATACGAGTAAGTGCTCAAAAGCTGGTACCGAGGTGGTTTACAATTTGAAAAACATCCTCATCATTCTCATGTACCTTGGGTCAGTAATAGCATAGGGGTTCAAATCTTATATTCACTTATATTTCAAAAACAGTGAGCTTAAGATAAACAAAATATTTTAAAAACTTATAGCGTAGTAAATTTGACATAAAATTGTGTTAAAATGTTTTTGCATATACCATTTTCCATTTTAGAAGTTATATCACTTCAAAAATGTTTATAGTTCCTAAAAGTATGCAATTGTAAACGGTGCTTTACTACCAAATTATTTATAAAACGTGCTTATATGCATTTGTTTTGCAACTGAGATAATTTTTTTTATATTGTGTCCAGATCAATACCATCCAATTCCGGCCATAAAAAAATATTAATCATCTCTCGATAGCGCAATCTATTCACCGTAGCTGTTGCTCCAGCCTCATTTTCGAAAAAGTAAGGTCCAATTGCCCCGCGCGCCGGACCATAAACCGCACCAAACAAAAATAAATCTTGGATTTTCCGAGTCCCAGATGCGACAATTTTGTTTGTTGACGTATAGCCACTGAGGTGGAAATGAGCCTCATCAGTCAAAATGATTTTTTTATGAAATTCCAGAATCGTCTCTGCCATATTTTCACCATTTTTATAGTGAATTTTAATAATTTCAATGCGTTGTTGAAGCGTGTATCGTGTATCCATTTTTAATAATGGCGTAGTTTCTACTTGTCACATGTTAAAGAATTACAGCTTTGAAAGTGACAATTATCCAAATAGCGGGCTATTCAAAATAACACCTCTTATTGGAAAACCCTTTAGTTGAAAATGGAAAAAATCTGTTTTATTTGCCCCCGATCGTGAGAAATTGGTGAAGTCTCGAAAGTTTTTCGTGGAATCAAAACTTTGATCGAATTTAGTGTTCAAAGATTGACATTTAAAAAACAAAAGTTTCGTGAATCGTGATAGTTCCTAGTGACACTCACGTGGACGTTAAGAGACAAAGAGAAAGCGGCACTTGTAAGTCCACCATCGCGGTTTTAAACTATAGGTCCAGTTGTTGTTATTTCACTTTTGAAAATATGTGGTTTCTGTGTGGTCAGAAGTCCGTTTTGGATTTCGTAAAAAAAAAACAAAGGTTTAGCAATTTAGCAACCGATTAGCTCTTGTAGATTACTTAGTTGCTGCCAAAGCAAAGGTGTGAATTTTACAAGGTTAAATTTGGATATAGATGTAGAGGTTAAGCAGAAAGTGAAGTGATAAATAAAAGAGTGGACGAAATATATTTTTGATTATAGAAAATAATGATGATTGTCAGAACTAAAAACAATTTGCCACAAAAAAAAAAAATTGCATATTTTTAGGAATCATACATGTGAAAATCAAAGATGGATGTTTCTCAGATTGTAAGCCACACCAATAACTATATACCAGTACCAACCTATATTCCAAAAGCTATCCCGTTACACATTTTTTTTCTTGAATATTTCGGCAATTTTATTTGAACAGTAATTTTCTGTTTCATCTGTGAGGATTTTAACGTTGCCTGAACCATTTTATATATAATATAAACTATAGTATTACCACTTGAGGTGCGCCATCTATCGACGGAAATATAAGCACTTGATTTAATTGGCTTTTGTCTAGATTACCATGGGAAACAACAACAACAATTAAAATGGTGGAACGTAAAAACAAAAAAATTGTTGTTGCTTTCCATGGTAATCCAGACAAAAACCTCTAAAATCAAGAGCTTAGTTTTCCGTCTATAGACGAAAAACTAAGCTCGAGAATACCATGGGAAGCAACAAAAACAATAAAAATGGTGGAAATTGTTGTTGTTGCTTCCCATGGTATTCTAGAGCTTAGTTTTTCGTCGATAGATGGCGCACTTCATGTGGGAATACTATAGTTTATATATGCAATGGTAATACTACAGCTTATAATATACAATGAATTTGTCAAAAAGCGTGACCCCGATTGTTATAGAATTGATAAAGTGAGCGCCATTCGCTTTGTTAAAAGATTAACTGTTTATAGTGGCTTTGGAACTGCAGGTCTTGGCGTATTTTCGTAGCCAGGTTTAATTTTTTGTCAGCAGAGCAGGGCGACTGATTTTTTCTCAAATCCATAAAACTTCGAAAGTTGCGAGTATCGCGAGGAAGTCGAAACCATTTTACTTCCTTGTCATCTTTAGAATGATTAAGAATTTAAATGAAGGTCTTGCAATCGCCAAAGAACTAAACATTCAAAAACCTTGAGGAGGGAAAAATTAAAAGTGCCTTCCTAAACTGCTTCGACGTTTAGCCTGTTTAGCATGGCTTATTTCAGTTTCAGTCTTCGGCGAGACCGATTTCAAATCTTACTTACTTCCAAAGACTGTTTAGAGACAATTTCCTCCCTCAATTTTTTTTAAAGTGAAACCTTATTTCCATGGCGTCAAATGTTTTCTATCATCCGTTGCATGTCGCAATATGGTGGCACCGATCATCGGCTCGCATCAGCTGACCGTGTAGCATTTATATTCTAACTCATTCTGGCACGTGTTCCGCGGTATCTATGTGCGTCTTTTGATCAGTGTATTAATATATATATTGTTGTTCACTTGATAGTGATGGAAACCAATACACAGCTAGTGAGTCAAATAAAAAGGTTAACAAGGGAAAAACCAAGACTTGTGAGAAATGCCAATGATCCGAAAAAAGTTTCACTTGCATCGTAGTTGCATAAAACCACCCAATTTTTTTTTATTTAATAAGTTCATTTAAGGTTTAAAATCGTTAAATTTTAGATGTTTTTGACACATATGCAGGAACTTTGAAAAAGGAGATTCGAAATTCTATTGTAAACACGGCTCCGCATTAAAGTTACAACCAATTTTTTTTCCGACGAAGTGTATACCATTAAATGCTCTCACTTCTCAGTAATTATTTTAATTTTCAATTCTTCCTTCACCACCGTTCTAAATGATTCAACCTCAAACAATCCAAAAAAGGATTCATTTCCTTAAATGCACATTGAAATAATTCAAGCAGTGCAAATTAAATTTAACCGAAAAATAGTTATTAAAATAAATATTTACAAAAAAAGAGTCCATCTCTGACACCCTCTCATTTAAAATAATTATCTCCAAAGTCCAAATATTCAAAGGAACAGGGTAAAAAATGTTGGAAAAAAAAAACATTTATTTTTCAATTTCCATTTTCGCTTTATTTAACCGTTATCTGGTCGAAAAATTGCACCATAAGTTTAATTCGTCCTCTGTGAGAGAAAGAGAGAGCTAGAAAGAAAGAAAGAAAAATAGCAACTTGCATTGCATTCCGCAGACAGCACTTCAAAGCCTCATAGAATTGCAAGGATATAATAAAAGGCGAAAAAAGGAGAAAAAAAAAGGAACATAATCGACCATTTCGACACTCTGCATAATAATTATTGTCGCCTCCTAAATACTTTCGAATGTTATCGTTAACATTTCAGCACAGAAAGAGGGTGCATTTAATTTGAATGGGATAAGTTTGATGTTCTCTTTGCTGCTGGGTGTCCTTTTTATAGCTTCATTTTTTTTTCGATTTTTACTAAATTTCATTTGAAAAAAAAACTCTTTTTAGTTTTGAATTCGCCAAAAATAAAAAAAAATTAAATACAAAATCAGGCAGATTTCCTTGTAGGGATTGGATTGAATTTAAAAAACATCCCAAAGATGTCCTTTTAATTTGGGTCAAAGTTTTTTTGTTTTTCAATTTCGTTTCGAATTCTTAGGAAAATAATCTTTTTTTGGTAACTTTATTCAAATTTTGCATGAAAGTTTTGTTACACAATGACATTGCTTGTTCCTTTAAACGAAGGATTTGTTCCTCGGCAGAGAAATGAAATTTAAAATAATTTTCCCTTTAAAAACTCTTTTGATCACTTTTATTCCACCGAAAACTTTGTCCAGCTCCAGCGTTTTCCACACTCTCTTTCTCTCCGTGACATGAAAAACTCAATAAATATTGTTGCTATCGCAGGACTCGAAAGTCATAAACAAAAAAATTCGGGCAGTGTTCCAATGAAATTCCCAATCTATAAAGGGAATTCGTTTACCTCATTCAATAGCCATAAGGATTGGACCAGCGACCAGGAGGATATACGTTGTCTATATATGTGACTCGGTGTCTGTAGAGTGGACAAACATCATTGAACCGAGATTTTTTTTTTTTTTTTTTTTTTTTTTTTTTTTTTTTTTGGGTTCTATCTCTTTCCAATCCTGCATTGAAACCGTTGGCAAAAATTGGAATTCTTTTCAATGTTTACCCAGTTTTTGAATCCATCAGCTGCTTCCCGAAAATAGTTGACAAAAGTAACCAAAACGGAGTCCTTTGTGTTGGAAACCAATGAAAACCTAAGGAATTAGTGTTACCATTCTCCGTTCATACGAGTATTTATGTATTTACCAAACGGGAACTGGAATCCTTGTAATTAAATATTCTGGTCGGAAGGGAAATGCAGCGAAGAAATCTAATTGTTTTTATCTTCACACTGCGTCACTGAATTTGAATTTCCCCTTAACGAGAGTTGGCACCACATAATTTATACAATTTTGCACTTCGTTCGTATGATTCACACTCGGTTTTCGTCGATAAATATTATAATTTTTTCTTTTTTTTTCTAAATAATTGGGAAATGACACCCTATCGATGCGAATAGCAAACGTTTACCATCCCGTGAATCAATACTGTGAAAATACATAGAGCCCTTCAAGTCGGTTAAAATAAACGTCCCCAGTTGTGTCCAATTTAGAGTTTGTCCAATTTGCGTACGATTTAGAGTTTGGTGAAGAAGACATAACTGTTAGCTAAAAAAAATAAGTGTCGGTATGCCCCAAGGCTCCGTTCTGTCTCCAACTCTATTTTTCCTAATCTTTATAAATAACTAGCGGTACCCAGCGCACGTTGCAACGCCCGAAAAAAACACTTACATGTGTATTTAATGTGAAATTAAATTTATTTATGTATTTTATCTCAATGCTATCCATCAATTCCGTTTCGAATGTTCAAAAGTTGTTTGGAAAATGTTTGGGTGGACGATTCTTGCACCAAATGCACACGCACGTTCGTTGAGAGTTTGATTTTTTCGACTCAGTTCCATAAATATGATGCTTTTACTCAACGAAAGGAAAACACTTTTATAAAAAAGTTGGAAAAAAAACTTGCCAAAAGCCTGCATTTTTCTGTCTTCCACCCGACCATTCCGGAATTTACGCTGATGTTTGAAACCGCTTGAAAGTTTATGAAAAAAACCAAAAAAGATTTAAAAAAAAAATTTTACCAAAATTGTTGAAAGCCTGCATTTTTTTTATTCCAACCGATCGGCACGAAACCTTCACAGGAACTATTGCTGGGCTAAACTATATTTATCCTGAAAATTTCATAAAGATCCATTGGGCGGTTTAGGAGTCCATACGCAACATACATACATACACACATCCATTTTTATATATATAGATTCTTCGCCTAAGATTTCTTTAAGTTAAGTTTAAGTTTCAAGCTGTGAAAGTGGAACTATGCAACGGAAGCTTATTTTGAGCTCATTCCTATCTTTACAGTATTGTCCAGTGATGAATTATCAATTATGTGGAACTTGATGCTTCAAGAACTCAATGTTGTTTTCCGTCGCCACCATCCTTGGAGCGAACACATGTTTGATGTTGTCCGAAAACTCCACAAAATATTTAGGTTTCATAGGTCGACACAAGAAAAGTGTTTCCCCTTAAATCTTGCTACAACACATTACAAGGCTTTGAAGTATAGTTTTCGCATATCTGAGCAGGTCCTTCCTTGACAAATTTTCATATCTTGGATGGGATTCTGAGAGGAGAGGAGCCTTAACATTTGAAGGTGAAGAGACTGTAATGATATACATATATAAGTACCATACCGATGAATCATATTATGTATGTATGCAGAACCAGTTTCTACTTTGTTCATGAATTATAAGTCAGTCGTTAATAAACACTCAAACATCAAAGATCTCGTCTAATTATTACATGGCGCAGTCGGTTATAAGAACCGTATACAACAAATATTTTCGTGCTTGAATAATTTAAAGTATAAAAAAAAAAAAAAATAAAGTGCACGACTGGGTCGTACGAACTTGTTCTAATGTGTTAAAATGGTCTTGGGTGCTTGAGATTTTGGGAAAAAAGCGTTGAAAAAATCATATGAAATTTTATAAATCACTTAAAAATCAATACCTAAACCGTTTTTTGGAGAAAATGAAGTAAGCCATCAGGTTTCTTTTACGTTTTTGAATTTTAACGAAAAAAATTTTCAAAATCGTTGGACCAGTTTTTTCAAAAAACAGTTTTTTTTGAAAAACTTTTCGAAAATATATTCCAAATTTTTTTTTGAGAATGCCAACTTCTAGCACTTTGTAGTTTTTATCAGAAAAATAAAATAAAAAAATTATAGATTAAACCATTTTTGGAAAAAACTAAAATTAAAAAAAAATTTTGAAACTTTTTTAAAAAACTCAAAAAAACTTTTTTTGAAAAATTTTCGAAATTATATTATTTCTTTTATAAGAGGGCTTCTACATTAAAAAATTCATCGAAATCCGTCAAGTGGCTTACGAGAAAATCGGATTTCAAAAAACCGGTCGGGAGGTACCGTTATAAGACTTTTCCCGAAAAATCTATTCCAACCAAAACATAAAGTTTGCACAGAAAACACAATTCAGAAAGTTTTATCAAAATCGTAGGAGCCGTTTTTGAGAAAAATTAATTTTTCACAAAAAATCGTATGGCAGGTACCGTTAGTTTTAGAGCTAGAATGCTAATTCCAAAAACCCCTCTGTAGGACGTCATAATAATACCATGTACCAAGTTTGAAGCAAATCGGTTCAGCCGTTTAGGCTGTAGGTAACTATACAGACAGACAGACACACGGACAGACAGACAGACAGACAGACAGACAGACAGACAGACAGAATTGTCGGACCCACTTTTTTCGACTTCTCTATCATCGTAATGTCATGTTTGATTGTTAGAATTTTTTTTTTTTTTTTTACGAATGCATAACTTGCCTTATAGTACCTATAATCGCAAGTAAAAAAAATAATTATTAAAAGTTGCCTTTCAAGCGTCAATCTGAAAGGCAAAATCGCGTGGAGAAAAATTCTGGCTGCATGGGCAGAACAAAAGCTAAAGCTAAACCAGAAATCAAAAAACCTCGTGGGCGCCCTCCAAAAAACGTGCGTGTTGTGTACGAGTACATACCCAGAAATATGGACTTCATAAAAAAAATTAATGAACTCAACTTGAGCTCAGGGAATTTAGCAGAAAATTGGCAAGTCTTCTACAGGAATTACGAAGTATTCTCAACTGCTATTGAGGTGGAGAAAAAAAGTGATATGGTTCAAGTCGCTATATTCTTAAATGCAGCTGGTGAGGAAGCCACCGAAATCTTTCAAAATGTGCTAAAACTTAGTGATGAGGACCGGAAAAAATTGAAACCTGTAGTAGATGCATTCAAAAAATTTTGTACTGGCAAAACAAACCAAGTATATGAAAGTTTTGTTTTTCACACGAGGAACCAAGCTCAAAAAGAACCATTTGACACTTTTTTGAGGGACATCAAAAGACTAGTGCGAAATTGTGAGTTTAATGATGCTGACAGAATGTTAAGGGACAGGATAGTTCTTGGAGTCTGTGATAAAAATCTGCAGAAACGTTTCCTTGAAACCGAAGAGCTTACATTGACGAAATCAATTGAGATGGCCCGATCCGCAGAAGCCACAGTTAAGCAAATGGACCAGATGAACAGCAGGGTTGAAGCAGCTGCGGTAGACGCAGTGAAATATGAGAACAGACCACAGAAAAATGATAAGAATAAATTAAATTCTCTCAATAATAAACAGATTGAACAAAATAATTTTTATAATTCTTCTAGATCTAGATCAAACTATGTCAAATCGGATAGCCAAATTGACTGCATGAGGTGTGGAAAAACGCACGTAAGATTATCTTGCCCAGCTTATGGCAAGAGATGCACGAGGTGTAATAGACTTAACCACTTTGCAGTTGTTTGTAAAACTAAACCGGTTAGTGAGATCAATGTTGATTGTAATGAGGTGAGCGAAGATTTTTACATTGACACTATTTCAAACAAGCATAAGATAATTAGTCCGTGGCTAGAAACAATTAAAATTAAAAACAAAGATGTAACTTTTAAGCTGGACACAGGGGCGATGGTCAATATATTGCCAGCTAAATATATTAAAGATTTAAAGGGTACAATCGTTTCTCCCAATTGCTCCAAACTTTCAGCCTATAACGGGACTGAAATAAAAACTTTAGGTTCAGTTGAATTGGAGTGCGAGGTTGGCGATAAAATGGCATTAATTGAATTCTTTGTAGTAGAAGACGATAGAGTCCCGCTTTTGGGATTAGAAACGTCCATCAAATTAGAACTTATTAAAAAAGTTAATGAGGTAAAGAAAAGTGAATTAATAAATCTTAGCTCGAAATCAGAGCTACTAAAAAAATATGAGAAGGTATTTTCTGGGCTAGGTTGTTGTTATAGAAATTTTCATATTGATGTTAAGGAAAATACAATACCTGTAGCTAAGCCTGCGAGACGAATTCCTTTGTCATTAAAAGATCCACTAAAAAAAGAACTAGAAAGATTGTGTCGAATGGGTATTATCGAGCGCTCTGAAGGATCAAGTGATTGGGTTTCAAACATTGTTATTGTGGAAAGACCTAATAAACTTAGAATATGTTTGGATCCAAAATACTTGAACATGTCAATTAAAGAACATTTTTACGAGATCCCTTCGTTTGAACAAATTAAAGCTAAATTTGCAAACAAAAAAGTTTTTTCAGTTTTCGATATTAAAGACGGATTTTTCCATATCGAGCTAGATGAAGAATCGAAAAATTTATGTACATTTAGCACTCCTCTTGGCACATATAGGTATATGAAGCTTCCATTTGGGCTCAAAACAGCCCCAGAGATTTTTCAAAAAATAAATGAACAGAATTTTGCAGGCATCCCGAATCTAAGCATCTATATTGACGATTTAGCTATAGCTACAGACAGTATTGAAGAACATGATCAAATAGTGAATTTAGTGTTAAATAGAGCGTTGGAAAAAAACATAACTTTTAACATAGATAAAGTACAATATAGACAAAAACAGATAAAATTTCTAGGTCATCTATTCAGTGAGGATGGCATTGCTCTCGATGATGACAGAGTACAAGCAATTCAAGAGCTAAAAGCGCCAAAATGCAAAAACGATTTGCAAAAATTGTTAGGTTTTATCAATTACGTGAGGGAGTACATACCTAATTTGTCTGAATTATCGAATCCATTGCGAGAACTGCTAAAAAACAATATTTGTTTTCAATGGGATGGCGTTCATGACAAGTGTCTTCAACAAATAAAGGATAGTCTCATTTGCTTCTTGTAGTCTTACTGATACGGAGAAGCAATATGCAAACATTGAAAGAGAATTTCTTGCGGTGGTGTTTGCATGCAATAAGTGGCATTTTTTAATATACGGGAGAAAAATCAATGTAGTAACCGATCATAAGCCGCTGTTGGGAATAATGAAAAAAGAATATAGTAAAATCCCCTCACCAAGGCTTCAACGAATGAAGCTTAAATTAGAAAAATATTGTTTAAATTTTGATTACTTGCCCGGAAAGCAAATGGTTCTCTCTGACCTGTTGTCACGCAATCCCAGTTCTCTAAAATTCGACAAATGTGAAATTAATGGTCTAAACGAGGTAATTCACACTGTTAATATAAGCACAGAAAAAAAAAAATTATTCCAACAAGAAACAGATGATGACGATATTTTAAAAGATTTAAAAACGGTTTTGCATGATGGATGGCCTATGCATAAAAGTAAACTTCCGGACAAATTAAAGTATTTTTGGAATTTTAAGGATAATCTTTTTTCGCAGGACGGTTTAGTTTTTTTTGACAGAAGAATATTTGTCCCTGAAGTTTTAAGAAATTCAGTTCTTGAAAAAATTCATTTAGCCCATTTAGGAATAGAAAAAACAAAATCTAGAGCTCGTGCGCTTGTATATTGGCCAAATTTAAGCCAAGAAATTGAAAATTTAATTGCGAAATGCAAAATTTGTCAAAAATATCGTTCGAATAACACAAAAGAACCTTTAATAAATCATGAGTTACCAGATGGTCCGTATCAAAAAATTGGCATGGATGTTATGGAGTACAATGCAAAATCATTTCTTGTAATAGGAGATTACTTATCAAAGTACCTTGATATTATACCACTAAACAATAAAACTGCTAAAGCAATTATAGGAAAGTTAGAAGTAGTATTTTCTATTTATGGAATCCCGAAGCAAATCGTGGCCGATAATATGCCGTTCAACTCTTTTGAATTTATGGAATTTTCAAAAAAAATGGATTTTGAAATTATAACAAGTAGTCCAAAATATCCAAAGTCAAATGGGTTTAGCGAAAAATGTGTTCAAATAGCAAAAAATTTAATTCGAAAGTCAAATGACTCAAAAAGTAGCCTATGGCTTGCCTTACTTGAGTATAGAAATACTCCAATACAAAATTCAAACTTAACGCCAACCCAAATAATAATGGGTAGGGTAAAGTCGGGTGATATGGCACCCTTTCAATATCTCCCACTTACTGACTTCTTTTCAAAACAAAGAGAACAACATATCAATCAGTTTAACGTAAGCTATTAGATTGTCCAGTTCAAAACTCTGCAGCCCTTGAAATACTATTAATACAGCCGAATAAAAAAAATAGTGGGTGCGTATTAAGCAAAAAGTTTTTTTGTGTATTAGTGAAGTTCATGGTAATTCGAAGATATTTGACGCCAGGCGTTCAATTTAAAAAGAAAAAAAAGAAATAACCGTGTTTGTGTGGGTTTGTTTACCGTTATAACTGTGCGAGCTTAATTTCTTATTTTATTTGGAATAGCAGAAGCAAAGTCAAAAAGGTGATATGGCACCTCAGAAGTTCGGGTGATATGGCCCCCGGTGCCAATTCTCCCACTCTCACTTTACTTTCATTTTGAACTAGGCACTTACTTAAATTAAAAAAAAAAAAAAAAAAAAAAAACAGTTCAAACAGAAAATCGACGCCGCGCCGGCCGAGGACAGTACGTCAGATTACGATGAGCAAATATAGTTGCAAGATGACTCAAATGGTACCAAAGCTTTCGGGGAAAATATTTGTGTGGGGATTATGCCCTTACAACAAAACAGGACGAGTGGCTAAACTGCATAATATGTCACTTTTAATCACATGAATTCCTGTTAATCGTATATAACAACACCTGCAACAAATGTGGAAAAACAGCAAGAAAAAGGAAAGTGCCATTTCACCCTCAAGCAGGTGCCATATCACCCTCCATTTTTTAAGACGTCTTTTTTTTAAGGTTTTTTATTTTGAAAAAAAAAATTATTCAACTGACTGTGAATTTGAAAGAAGTTCCTATTTTTTGCTTATAAACTATTTTGATAATAAAATTATTTTGGTTTGAAATAAAAATCTTTTTTAATTTGGAAGTTATATGGAAAAAGAAAAATGGGTGCCATATCCCCCGACTTTACCCTAGACAAACTCGCACTCTCGTTCCTGGATTTGATAGCTTATACAGAAATACGAAAACTTTCAGAAAGATATTGCCAGTGTTGAGACTAAACAACAAAAGGAACAAACATTATCATGATCGTCAAGCAAAACAAAAATCAGCTTTCCATGTAGGGCAGACAGTTTGGATGCGGGAAGGAAAACATTGGGTACCCGGACAAATTAAAGAAAAACACACTTCACCAAGATCTTATTGGATAAAACTGCAGAGTGGTAGAGTCTTGCGCCGAAACTCTTTTTTCTTAAGAAACCGAATTTAACCTTGTACAATCAGTTTGGCATTCGATGATATTATTCACTATCATATTATTATACGTAATCAAATTATTATTATTAGAAAATCAAAATTGAAATAACGTTTTTTTTTTATTTTTATTGTTTCTATTTTTCTTGTTTAAACTTTGTTTTTGAGCAACAATAATCAATAAATAAATTCATTTTTTATTCAAATTCAACATAAAAGAAAAAAAAAAAAAAAAAAAAACATTCCACATTTATTTGGATTTAAATGGGGGTGTAGGAATGTAAGAAACATTTTTATTTAAGATTCATTTAAGATATAACTTAAGGGGGAGATGTAATGATATACATATATAAGTACCATACCGATGAATCATATTATGTATGTATGCAGAACCAGTTTCTACTTTGTTCATGAATTATAAGTCAGTCGTTAATAAACACTCAAACATCAAAGATCTCGTCTAATTATTACAGAGACCATTAAGGAAACATTTGTTTTACCTGGAAATTGTTGTAATGTCTCTTGTCTAATTTTTATTTTGTCTCATCGCTATTTCCATAAACAGTTCTCCAGCGAAATAGCCAGATGTAAAAAATTTCCCCATACCACTCGTATCACTAGGAATGCCCATCAATTAACTCTCGACCGACGCTTATTTCGGAGGCTTATTTCTTGCCACACTTAAAGATAATGTGGAGTGCTCGATGAATTTGTTCGAGAAATTAATTTCTTTTTGTGTTGCAAGGTTTCTGGTCACACCTGTTTCTAGGAATATTCCGCGGCTATTATTCCTTGCAAATTCCTCTTCTATGCCAATAAGGGCGACAGATACCTGTTCCATGCATTATTAGTAAGTGTGGGACAATAGTTTGTTCATTATCATGTACTTGTACATATCATGAAGCCATGTTTTTTTGTGTCAACTAACTCACACTCACACTACTCAGACTTCTCTAACTTGAGCTGATAGAGTTAACGCTCAGTCAATCCCTATTTCCAAATTCCATAGCGTAGGAACATCTGTCCCCCTTTGGCAAACTTTTTGTTTGATTTTTGGTCCATATTCCGCGTGAGCGTTGCTAAAATAAAAAAATTAAAAATTAATTCAAACACACATCCGTTACACACACACACAGACACGAGAACATTATACAATTATTATAGGTTCTATGTGGTCGTCAGAAAATTGTTTGAAAATTTAATTAATGGACGGACGAAAGCAGTGGTGAAGTCGACGACCATCTATGACAATAGCAACCGTGTGACAGTAGGTAAGGTATAGCAAACGACAATGTGGCATGGTAAACAAAGGACAACAGACGATTCACTGCAAAGCCACTTTTAGTTCATCCCTTTCCTATCCCTATTCAGTTAGCCAGCCAGCCATAGCCATAGTCATAGTGGGGCGAGGCAGCTAACGTTAAAGTGTTGTTGTTGATGTCATCGTGCGGTAGCCATTGTATAGAGATGTGTGGACACATAGAGTCGAACGCTGGAAAACGTTTCTATAAACAGTAGGTGGTCGGTTTGACCACGTAGTTGCGGTTCATATAATTGAGAGGATGTTTTTCACGACATAGTCATCTCCATCTCCATGATGCATTCCCCCATAGCCATACAACAACACACACACAAAAAAACACACACACACGCAAATACAATCAATGCACATAAGTCCACACACGTGTGCCTTGTGTCCTTTGGATTGTATGGACGAATTTATTGCTTAGCTTTTTTGGATTGCATCCAGATTTTGGAAGATCATGTGCGAGGTGCTCCTTCTTTTTTGGCAATTGGGATTCATCCATCCGTTTTGGTGTTGAAGAAGAGATATGTTATGGTTCCAGACTCTTTGTCATCCCTGTTGCTTACTCTCAAACGGTATCGACACTTCTCCAGCGCCAGCGTCGATATTACTTTCCGAAAATTTAATGTAGATGTTGTATGTAAACAGTTTTAAATGCAATTAAAAGTTTTCCTACACCACACGTTAGGTGTCTTGAAAACTTTCAAGCTCTCTTAACTCGAGAGCGAAATTTTTGAAAATCTCCAGATAAACGTTTTGAGAACACCAAGAGACAACACCACCGACCGTCAAGAAGCAGAAAAGTGCAACACCAAGAACAAGAAGTACAAAAAGTCTCCGGAAGTGAACAAACTTTTATTCGCTGCTTCCATCACGGGAGAAAAAAAAAAGGAAAAATCAAAAAGAAAAACTCCCTTTCTCACTCAAGTGCCATTGAACACTAATCAACACATATCCTTGAGCTCGTCGGAGCTCGTAGTAGTTTTTAGGATTTGGATTTGGATTCTGAGAAATCACACACAAAGTTTAAGTTTTCAACTAAACATGAGAAGGGTGTGAGGAGAAGGAGGAAGTTTACTCGTATACGTATGCTTAAGAGATTGTCGAAAAAGTCAAGGAAACAAGGACCTACTTTTGAACTGAAATAGGCTATATCATAGCTTGTAACCTTGTTTGCTTGCACTTGCAACTCGCAAACAAGAACACTCGTCTTATAATTCTTGAAATCTGCAACGAAAACATTGCATGTTAGAACTTTGTTACAAGTCGAAGCAATTGGCTTGGATTGAAATTTATATGGCACCTGGTGTTGGTGTGGACTTGGAGATGCCTTGGCAGGGAGACACAACTAATGTTGAAAGGACTTCTAGGTTGTACATTTGATGGCTTATTGATATTTTTTGTTTTAAATATTGTGTGTATTGTTTTAAATATTGTGTTTTTTAAGTGATGTTTGTATGATATCCTTTCTAAAGGGACCAGATCAAAACTAGATTCCAAGATTATTTATTATCCTTCGACTATTACAACAAAAAAAGTCATTGTACTTCCCACTTAATACGAATTAAAGAGTATTCAACAAAACTCTTCAACTCTATAGGTGGCCAAATTTGAGATGCCCCGTTTGGTGATCAATTATTGGGACATATTCGTGCTTCAATAATATTCAAGAATATCATCGACGTGGTGCTTAAAAGTGTACAGCAGAACCCGATGCAGTCGATTCCAAGGACTTTTGTAGACTTCAACTTGAAGAATTTCGCGTCGGGACTTCGGCCTGCACCCGTTCAAGATCCCACTGATCAAGAAGCTCAGAATTCATAACCATAAACAAATCCGTTTGTTCGCTGGATGGATTTCCGAGATTTTGGAAAAGAGCCCCAATTTCGAGTGAAAATTTATCTTAAGCGATGCCAGGTAACAATGCAACCTCAAAGAATTATCGTTAGATGTGGATTTCGGGTAGCCGGGCTGCGTCAATGGTTTGAATTTTTTCGAAAACGACGTTAGTAAGGTGGTAGTCACTTTGAATGGCGAGCTCTACAGATCGACCTAGACGACTTATGGTTTTAGCTATACGGCCGGCGGAGGTGTTGCCTGCTTTATAGTGGACGGCACGATTGACATTCTTCATAAACGATTTGAGGGTAAGGTTATGTCTTACAGAGTTGACTATAATTACCCAATGCCCACCAAAGAAAATGTGTCTCGTCTCCAGTCATGTTGATTTTAGATTCAAATATTGTCTTCCTCGTGTTCCAGGCTCAGAATTGCTGGAACTTAGTACACATGTGCTTATCGGTCAACAGCTGATAAACTTTCTGTACATTGAAAGGGGAAATCTTCAAATTGTTCACCGTGGAAAGTTCTGGATACCGCGGTGTTATCAACCACAGATGCAATTATGACAGCAACTCCGAGGCCAGCCGGACCCCCCAGACCAAACAGCATCTCATGTCGTCCCACTTTATGCTTTTTTTGTATCGAGCCAGGTAAGTTCGTCGATGTTTAGGGTTGTTCCAAACGAAAGCCAAAACTTAGGATTTTAGAAGTTGCGAACTCCAAATTATTTATTTTTTTCTTCAAATGCAACTTAACAAATTATTTCATATAATATTTCAAATTAATCGATAACAATTAAATTAATCGTAAAATAAGATAACAAATTATTTGATATAACAATAACAATCCTAAGAAACGGTACACGACATAAACGGTTGACCAATTGCCGGTCTGTCTCTGTGGTGTCTCATCTCAAAAGCAAACACTATTGCCGGTCTAGCGATCCTCTTCGACGAACAGCGAAGTGAAAAGCCGAAATAATGAACAGGGCTCTTTACGGTAGCAACAACTACCAAAAATTATGAAGCTTCTGACTGGTATTCCCATACAGCGTGCCTTCGGATGAGAAACGAAACACTTTGTACTAAACAGTACTAAGTCAACAGGTAGGGAGATCGAATCTGGTTTTCAGTATATTTTCCACTCCTCTTTATGAATTATTCCTGCAAAGACATACTGTGAATTATAAAGATAAAATATAATATTACCCAGGAATGTTTTATTCTTGTGATTCTTGTTGCTTCGCTGGGGTATGACTATTGCAAATGGTTGTTGTTGTTGGTTCATTTCAATGGTCGAGGGGGTCAGGTGTGGCGGGTGTTGCGGTGGTTATTTTTGTTGTGTGGGGTGGAATGTAGAATGGCTTCGTTGGTGGCTGTTGATGATTTTGTTGTTTGTGGTGGGAAATGGGATGACATCGTCGGCGGACGGCGGTTAAAACACATCATGTGTATTGGTCGGAGGGTGGAAATAAGTAACTTCGTTACACCAGACTCTTCATGCCAAGTGATTTAAGGTCGCAGTGCTTGCGCAATTGGTGCAAGACGACCGACTGGTAAATCTGCGCCGAAGATCACGCTGTGCCAATACCACAAGCTAATTATTCCACAAAAACATTTTTGGAAGTTTAGCAATGCATGTCTTGATGACGTGTATTGTTTATCGTTTTATGAAAACTTCAAAGTGGAACTGACATTAGCAGCCATTTGCAAAAATGATAGCATCCTCTGATAGGGCGATGAATTTTCTCGCCATTTTGGACAATATATTGTGTGTCATTCTAAATATCAAAAATTTTGTTTAAAAATTGGACATATTTTTTCAAAATCACTAAATAAGCCCATTTTGGTACATCAATTTTTGGATGCCCCATTTTTATAATAAATTTTCAAATTCACATTGCAATTTTCACACTCAAAGTCATTTTGAACGTCAGGTCATAAAATAAACAATACAATCGAGAACAACTTAATTAAGGTCGACTTTTACGAAAGCCTATACAAATCTCGCCCTACGTGGGATTCGTTCTTATTTAGTTGTTCCAACTTCCAACCAACCAACAGTTCATTAATAAATTTACCAACTCGTTCTCAGCTTCATTGACATCAATGACTTTTAATTTCCTCCCTCTTTTTTTGTGAAATACGCCACCACCGAGTTAGCGAGTAGGTATTGAAAGGTCGAAGAAGAAACCATATTTTCCACAAAAATATATAAGCAAAAATGCAAAAAAAGATTTCGTCATCATCATAGTCATCGCCATCGTCATCATCTCTTAAAGTAACGCTAACGCAATAATATAGTAAAAACGACGACGAACGAATCCTTGCCCGAAGCGTATAGCAAAAGGTTAGAGGAGCTAGAGCTGGAACATCAACGGCAACAGTAACAGCAACAGCAACAGCAACGCAACCTTTTTGCAAAGAACTCAATTAGCAGAAATCACTTTACGGGAAATTAAGAAACTTTTCACCACTTAAACTTCGTTCCGCATTTTTGTTCTTGCATCCTTCCCGCGCTTCCCAGGGGTATAGGTGGTACCATGGTAGCCCAAAGGCAACTATTATATAGCATATACAAAACAATATAAGGACTGAACCCTGCTTCCTTCCGTTCCGTTCCGTCTTCATCGCTATTTTATCACGCTACAGTAAAAAGCGAAACAATTTCTCCTTATAGAAACGAACTTATTCCGAAGTGACATAAACATTTCTATTCGCAATGAAACAGTTTTGTGGAATTTTGCTAAAGTCATCGTCGGCGTCGTCGACGATATTCAATCTTTCTCCCTTACAAGTCAGTTTTCCGGTAAATTTCCTCCCAAGTTATAATAATTTTCAATCAATACTAGCTCCCGGCCACATCCAGCCAAAAGTTACCCCACTAAATAATATTCTTTCTTTGATTTTGTTGTAGGAAAGATATTGGAAGGAGTTGTATGTATTGATAGCAAGTGCAGAAGCACAATCGACTCCTTCATCATACACATAAGAGTATTATATAGCGAAAGAGAAGCTGGGAATAAATCAGAAAGCAATCTCGCTACCTGTTCGTAACATTGACAAAAGACCAGCGCGAGAATTCAATCAAAGTAAGAACCATGAGCCAGGCCAGGCCATGCCAGTATAGATCCTTTTATACCAACACTGGGGTTGCATCGTTTCGTGAATTTATATAATCTTCATAACAGACCGTAAATCACCGTTCACCCGACATTTTTCTTGCTCCATTAGTGGGCCATCAAGCTGTGTGGATGTCGATGTGCTGATGGCGATCTGGAATGGGAGAGGTGCTCCAGTTTCAGTTTTTCGGACCGCAGACCTCTCTCTTCCTCTAATTTTTTTTTATTTTTCTTACGAGTATATGTGTGTGGTGCTTCATACACAGAAACACTGCTCTGGGGTTTTAACCACTTAAATCATCGAGTACTTCGAAAGGAAACGACATATTTACGAGTTTTAATTTTTAATCTGAGGGGGATTTGTGGGGGTAGAGTGGGTGGGGTTGCTGTTACGAGCTAGGTGGGGCTTATGAGCTTTCCCAGGGCCATATATAGTAGCTACTTTTTGGTAATTTTGTGAAGAAAGAATTATTGGAGCATCTATGTGCGCTTAGGTTATGGAATTTATGCTCCATATATTAATAATTTCTTGATCTTTTTTTTTTTTTTTTTTTTTTGGTCGAAAAAGGATTTTGTCGGTTTACGGTCTGGTTTGGTTGCCAATAATACTTTTGAAGGTATTTAGTTCTTAAATGGTGAGGGAATAAAAAGTAATCGATGGCATAGAAAAGGATAAATGGAGCAAAGTGCTAAGGTAGATATGCGGGTTATGGAATTTGATCATTTGTTAGTTGATAATGGATAAAAAAACAAAAAAGGATTATTTTCATGGATTTGATTGGAGTGCAATGTTTAAATCCTTGACAATTTTGAAAAGTTAAATTGGATTTCTTTTGTTGAAAGAAGATATTTAAATTGAAATTTCGTAGTCATTTAAACCTGCAGTAAAATAATTATTGCTCTTCAATGTATGGACTACTTTGTACCTTGAAAAATGTACCTGGAATCATCTTTAAATGACTTCAATAATGAGAGATCCGTTCAAAATCTCGAAAACCAAAATACCGAAAAATCAAAGTCCCCAAAAATCAAAATCCAGAATGGTCGAAAACTACGCAAGTACTGCTGATTAAGATAACTGTTGACACAGGCGCCTGCCAGACGGCTGGAGGTATTTCAAATCACGAAATTTTTTAGGAGAACATACGTTATCTCCAAAAAACAATTTTTTAATCGGACAAATTCCCCAAAAAAAAGAATTTAAGCTAATAGGTTTTTCACACTGGATCACAAACTCGTCTAAAACACCAAAACCTACACCAAAACCACAAGGTTTCCCATACATTTTTTCTTTCCTAAACTATTAGTTTTTGATAAAACTCCTCAAAGCCTTCTTGCAATCGCAAGTATGTGAAAACAAACTGATCTTTTGGCACCATTGACTCGTCGATAAAACAGAGTAGTGTTCGCAGAGTATGGGATTTTTACCGACAAAAGAGAGAAAAAGCGAGGTGTATTTCTTATTTGAGTGGGATTTTCACTAAATGTCAAGGCATTGTGCTAAATTTCTTTCAGATGAGTTCAGCCATTCTGGTGTAATTTCAAAAATTAAAACAAATCTATCCCACGGGAATCATACATTTTACCGGGATAAAAATAGCCTATCTGCTATTGCTATATAATATATATATACTATACTATAAGCTATCTCTGTGCCAAATTTTATCCAGATCCGTTTAGCCGTTCTGGCGTTAATTTTAACTTTGGGTTCTAAGCTTACAAAATATTGGAGTTCGGCACTGTACTCTAGATTGGTACACGGTCACTGGCGGCAACCGATTCGATTTGCTGAGACAAACTGGCTCTCTTATGCATATTTTCGCATGCAAGACAGTGATAATTATAACATAAGCAACAAAAATGTATGTAAAATCTCTTCCAATGCAAATCGCAAGTAAATTAGGGCTTGCCATTGGTTGTTGTTTATGTTAAATGGATTATGGTGGCGAAATTGGTTTGGCTGATATTGTTGGTATGCAATCGAGTGTTGGCTTGTGCAATATAATATGGCACGGTCGGGGAGGAATGAATTGCTTACTTTGCAATTAAATAATTGGCGGTAGGGGCGTTTCATTATAATATGTAGGTACTTCTTTTTTGTAGTCAGTTTTCCTTATAGAACATTGTTATACTGCACAGAGTATGTAATCCTGGGTCTTGACCTCCATTAAAAATAAATGGTTGCAAGAAATGTACCATGTAATCAATATGTTCAGACATAGATTTCTGGATTAAATAAATGCCTTCGAAGAAGAAATAAATTCTGAAATAAATCTGACGGTTCGTGACATTGGAAATTCATGAAGCATTACAACTGGTGTAATTGTCGACGCTTGTGCATGCGAGTAACCGCTATCATTGTTTTGAAAGGACAGGTACTGTCAAAATAAGAAGTGCCAAGAAGCAATAGCTTGCATTTTTTTTTTGCCATAACGCAACGGCTGCATTGAAACTAGGCATGCAATTTAGAAATAGAGACATCGTGCAGGCACTGCAACCCCTGCAGAAATCGGGTTGGCCTGTTCCATAAGAGCCTGCGTAAATTATTTTTACCAAAAAGATTAATCATATAACAGATGACAAAATGGCTGTCAATGAAAACAGTGCTGCCAACTTAACGTGAAACCTATAGCGTAACGGATACAATTATTGGCACCCCATTATATTGAACCAGCTATTGGCACCCCCTCATTCATTAACGATTTTTTCCAAAAATTATTAATCTAGCAAACCAATTCAATTTTTTTCGTGAACTGTAACTTATTCCTCACAATTGTACATCTTTGTTTTAGCGAGACGATTCTTCAGTCGCTGCATGGAAGTGAAGTTGTGAGAACGTTTCAAGAAAGTGAAAAATTTGCAAAATTTTGCGTGTTCCCGCTAAGGACCTAAAATTTGGTAAGCCTTATTTAGTTATTAATATATATTTATTTTATTAAAAAGTATTGTTTTTTGATATCAGAATTTAATAAAGTATTCGTTTTTAATTACTTTTTTGTAAAATTTAATGGTAAATTTAAAATAATAAGGGTGCCAATAGTTGGTTCCAATAAAGGTCGGGGTCCAATTATCGCCACCCAGGTGCCAATAATTGGTTCTATGAAACTAAAACTATTGGCACTGCCAATAAATATACTTTTAAGACTGCCAATAATTATATCATATAAGCGTTACTTTTTTCAGGTTTGAAAAAATGCCAAAAACAAATAAAAATTACAAAGAAAAGGATGTTCAAGCAGCTCAATTGGCCATAACTACCTAGCTATAGTGAATTAATAAAAATCTAAAAAAAATCCAATTTTCTTTAATTTCAAGTGTGTCAATAATTGTACATATTGGGGTGCCGACGATTGTGGTCGGGTGCCAATAATTGTAGTATTTGGTAAGCTTTTTTTAACTTACGGTTTTTACCACCTTTTTAAAGACAAAATACAAAGTAAAAGGAAATTTTATAAACAAAATTTTCCAAATTTCAATTTGGTATATTTGACATATTTTTAACTCTATAAACGCGAAATTTACACGCATTTGGTTTCCAAAATTCCTTAGGGGTGCCAATAATTGTATCCGTTACGCTAGGTACTTCTAAAAAAAAAAAACACTGTAAAATATTTTCAAATAATTTTCGATTACCTACCATCTTTGTGGATTTCAAACTTAACAAAATCAAACTTTGTACAATTGAAAAGGCAGCCATATTTAAGTTTAAAAGGAATTTAACAAAATTAACATTCAATGTTTATCCTTAAAATAACCGAATTTATTATCAATAGATATTGACTGCATAAGGAAACGCCTCAAGGCCGCAAAAGGACATATATCCCTATAGAGACATATGAAACGCAGGCTTGTATGAGTATGTGATGCTCGGGTTTGCGTGGTAATTATACTTCAAACACATAGTAAAATCCCAGCATCCATATAATAATGTCACCATAATTTCAAAAATTACGTTCAAAGAAGGATATATTATTAGAACTGACGAGCGACGAGTGACGATGGTGATGAATGAACATTACCCGCCTGCCGCATATACCCAACACAATGGCCAGCTCTTTAAATATGAAAACTGGTTGCAAAGTCGTTGCAAACCACAATCCCGCGAGAACGAGACAATGATGGCAGTTGGAGCTGCTAGGAGCGGGAGGTGTATTCATATATAGTACCTACAACAACATCCTATCCCTGGGTCCTGGGAAAAACTTTCTGTGAAGCAAGGTGAGATCCACTCCCCAGACGCGCGCCATAGTCATCCTCATCATATCTCTGACACACCGAAAGCACACAGCCACACAAAGCAACATTCCACGTTTTAATAAATTTGTAAACAGATTTGTTAATTTCACCATAAAATTTTGATGAGAATTTCTCCAAACCAAAAAGGACGAAAACGAAAAAAAATAAAAAAAAAAAAAAAAAAATGTGTATTACATATAAACGAAGACAGGAACAGGAAACAGGTGACGGCAAGGAATACCATCAGCTATGATTAACTAAACCCAAACAGTGTTGTAATGGCGTTGGTCGGGAGATGATGAGGAAGTTTCAGGACACACACATATACTTATATTTACCTTCATCCTGGAAGTCAAACTATACACCGAACGACAACGACTATAACTACGGTGTATACGCGATGGCGACGACCTATGGCGGTGGTGGCAAGCGTGTTTGTATGAAAATATCCAACGGCAAGAAGATCCTGCTCCAGAGCTACACGTGTTACATCTTACATCCACATCCACACACACACACACTGAAGGGACAAGGATCTAAATTCTGGAGCGGAGGAAGCGAAAGGGAACTCAGCTTTATGTTGTCAATTAAAAAAAGGCAAAATGAACGATGTGTCTTATGCTCATTACAGTTAGCGTTATGCGCACGAACATTTTTAAACAGTGATTTGGTTTTGTAATTGCGTATTCCAAAACGAAAGGTTTTAAATGATGTGTTGTGGTGGCATGGCATCCATGCAGAGGGTGACAAGAGGTTCCTTCAGATTAATGATGTTTCCCGATGTTCCATTAATTTTGACGAGAACTTAAATTATGTGTGCGGGCTGTGTGTGTCACCGTAGCCTTTATGTGTTCTATCGTACGATGTGTGATGGGAGGGCTTTGGGTCATTTTTCAACTTTGCTCGAACTCGAAGTAAGGTGGGTTATTATAATATTTCGAACAAATAGGTTAACGAGAATTTGAGCTTTTATTCGACTTCCAGGGATCAAAAGAGTAATTTTCAAGATATTTTCGGGAATTTGTGAGGAGAGGCCAAGTGCTTTTAGGAATTTTGAAAAATATTCGTCGCAAGGTTAGAAGGTTGGGCATGTTTTTTTTTTGCAAGAGAATTTCAGATTCGATTTCTTTTAAGAAAATAAACACGACACCAGCGCCTCTATACAATTTTGTAACCTAGGCGGCACTGTCATTTCCTTTGGCACAAAGAATAAGAAGAAGCAAATATTAAATTAAGACGGTGACTCAGTTTGATGTTTTAAAGTTCAACATCGCTTGAATTTAATTGAATAAGATATGAAATGTAATTTTTGAGGCGATTTTTCAAGTTTAGTCCACAATAATGGCGCCTTGAGCGATTGTGTATCCGCTCATGAAACTTCACATAATGTGCAGCTGACGTGGCTCTTGCTTTTCATTAAACCAGCGTGATGTAGTGAACTGCAAACATCAATTAGTGTGTCATTACTTAAAATCGTTTTAAAGGCAAACGCACTGTCAAAGTTAATTGCACAGTTATATTGTGAAGTAACAGCTACATGGCAAAGAAAGTAGCTGAAGTACCTACTACAAGCCGACTCAACTCCAACTTCACAAACGTGATGCACTGTATTAAATAAGGAGAGAATCTCAATGATTCCAAAGAGTTTGCCGATCCCATCGCAAATAACAGGCCGGTCGAAGGAAGATTATTTTGGATTATCTTGGAGTTTCCATCTTTTGCCCATGGACTTCTTGATGTCGCGTGTTCACGTGTCGACAAACAAGGGCTTTGAATAAAATTCTGACGTTATTTCTTTGCCATTTTAATAAAAGAAGATGAATTAGTTTTAGTTACGATCAATTTTCATTAAATCACAAAAACGCGGACATTAAACTGGTCCTTTATATCTTTGTGGCATCGAAACGTACCTACAATCTTAAAGCCTGATGTTATCCATCTAGAGAGACTGCTTTAACGAGTTTTTGATTGGTGTTCACGGCCAAGATCCCGACATAATCAGCCTGTACCAGTTAATCCAGAGACAAACAAGGCCACGCAATCTCATGCAGCTGTTTGAACATTAGACTTGAAAATGTAATACGGAACACCCGTATCAGTGCATTAGCCACCATTTTTAATAAATCAACACAATTACTTGGGTTTGCGGATGACATTGACGTGATAGGAAAAACAAAGCGAGCAGTAACCAGTGCCTTCACTACTATGGACTATAGAAGTCCAGCGGTAAGCAGAACGGAACTGAAAATAAACGACGACAAGATCATCAAAAGTCCAATCCCACCACGACTTTGTCAGAACGTGACGTCTTTGCAGGTATTCAGTGATTTTGTCAGTGCACTGCTGTAAACACAGGTAACAACATCAGCGCTGAAAACAAAAGTGAACTAACTGGCTGAGCTCAATGGCGAGTCTGCAGCAGTAGTACGTTAGCAATGTCAAAGTTAATGTCAACAAAAGTAGTGCACTAAGCAGCATGCACGAATTCAATGTGTAGCACTGAACTCAAACAAAAATCATATGTCTGCCATTTTAGTTTGTTGTTGTTTTGCAGCGAAGCACGTTCGTTAAGTCGACTTGTACTCGACGACAGTCGAGTCGACTTGTACCTACTTCAGCTACTAATTAACTGAAGCTGCTACTTCACATGGCAGAAGTGCAATACGATTTACGTTCATTTAATTTTGACAGTGCTACGTAATACTGCTGCAGCTACACCATTTTGCTCAGCCGACACACACAACTCCTGTTAATCGCTGTTTCTTTAGACTGAAAAAGTAATTGAAGAACAACTAAGGAGACACTGTACAGAACACTCATCATCATCATCCCGGTCCTGCTATATATAGTGCAGAAGCATGAAAAGTCACTGAGTTTTCGAGAGAAAAGTTCTGCGAACGATTTATGGTCCTGTCTGCGTAAACCGTGAAAACAACATTTGGCGAAGAAGATACAACGACGAACTATACGTGCTGTACAGCGATATAAGCGTAGCCAGAAAAATTCGAATTCAGCGACTAAGATGGTTGGGCCATGTAGAACGAATGGATATCGACGCTCCAACTTCTTAAAGTCTTCAATGCCAAACCAGATGGAGTCAGAACCCAAGGTAAACCTCATCTTCAATGGGAGCGACCAAGAAGAGGGAGATATCCGACTACTTGAAGTGCGAGGTTGGAGACAAAAGGCTTGAGATTAAGGTAGCTAGAGAGACGTATTAAGCAAGGCCTAGTAGCACCACGCTCTAGTTGAGCCATCATAAACTCATCTGTTCCAGGATCCATTAAAGAAACACGAGCTTACGTTTTATCCACAATTCCTTAAACCTGGTTCTTATCCGACTCGGAGTTCGGATACTTAAGGGATTGTTTTAATTGCAGTTAGAGCATCCCGCTGAGTAGGTACGTGATGAGGGAGTGGGGGCTTAACACCCTCTCTAGAAGATATGTAGATAAGCATTAAGAAATTCCCCCTCACTTATTAAACTGCTACCACTCGCTCCCTCATTTCTTTTAACATAAAACCATATCTGTATAAAATTGATTGCAAATACCTGAACATTATTCTTTTTTTTATTAAAATTAATTGATTTAAATTTTGTCATTCAAAGTTCAATAAAAAAGAAGAGTAGTGGTGTGGTAGCTATATTATAAGCACAAGCACCCAAACAATAACACCACCTGAGAGCCAATCGATGTGACAATGACCAAGCGTTTTCACCTCTGAACCTACATAATATTGGCCATTTAGTTCCCAAGCCCCCAAACCCATTTTCAATCCCAAAACCAAGCCCAAACCATCAGCATCAATGAAAGTTGGCATTTTAATCAATTAATTTCATTTCAGTGTTTTGCAGTTATGCACCACCATCATCACCTAAATCCATTTAAATACTCTTTTGATGTATGTGCTGTTGCTGTTGCTGTGCGTTTGGCTTTTTCGTGTTTGTACGAACGAGTATGTGTGTAATAAAAGAGGATATAAATGTAAGTGTATACATTGATGCTTATTTTAATTAACAGCCCATCGTGTGCGATTGCATTCCATACTAGAGTGTTTGAATGCTCAGCACAAGGATCGTTGCAGTTGCACGTTCGTCCCGTCCGTTTACGTTCACGTTCACGTTCCACGTTCGTTCAATTTTATCACACCGCATAACCTCAAAATTTATTCACTTTATTGATAATGTAATAAATCGCGCCATTGTCCCAATGCTGGACTACGACGACGACGACGACGACCTGAACGACAAGGATATGCAAAAGGATGAGTGTGTGCCGGTATCCGTTCGCGTTCAAAAACACATGTAAGTCCTTCCATTTCGTTGCACACTTCGCCACTCATATCGGGTTAAATAATATCCTGGTTCTGGTATAGCAAAGTAATGGAGGAGTTTGAAGCGGGGGACATATGCAGAATATGTGTGTGCAATCACAAGGACGAAGCGTATATCCGAGCACCCCCAATGCCCCACCGACTGGTCCGGATACTACTGGATTTTAGTTATTGGTGTGGTGGATGCATGTCCATGGCCATGGCCAATGGCCACCCATCAGTTTGGTTTTATCACATGCATGTGGTCACACTGGTGATGACACGTACACGACCGGCAAAGCCAGACTTGTTATCTGTTTATTAATCGTCCTGGGCCAAACTATACTCAACGCATATATATCCCATCCATGAAATCGACTTTGGGAGAAATTGTGTTATGTATCCTGTATTTCTGATTGTGTGTGTGTGTTATTTCTGGGATTTAGTTGTTGTCATCGACATCGTCCTCGTTGTTTTTGTTGTTGAACTGTCAATTTCTGAGAATTTAGCAAAAAACTAAACCAAAAGCACTAGGAGCATATCGCACCTCTTTCGAATCACTGAACTCGAGCTGCTTGTCATCATCTTGTTTTCCTTCATGGTCTATGCACTTTCCTGAAGTCGTATGCTTGTTCTTCTACATCAGAAATGGGGCCAAAGTGGATTTCTGGTTGTTTTTCAGGCAAAGTATTGGAATCGTGGAAAAATTCGAATATCTAAAAGAGGTGTCCAAGGATTGTCTAAATGGAGTCACAGGATAATGTAAGGCAAGGCACACATTTGGTGACTCTTCCAGATCAAATAAAGTACTCAAATATGTTTGTTCTTAGTGCCAATTTTACGTCGCAGAGGCCCAGCATAAGTTTCAAGATGGGACTCGTTACCTTATATAAACTTTAAGGATGTTGACACCATGATAGGCTGGAGTAACTTACTAAGCTAGTATCAAAACCTAACCAAGGGTTTCCTTCCATTCTGTAAAATAAGAACATTACCAACAATGAATATCTTATGTCCACTAACAGTCCAAAACAGTGGGCAGGACGGTTCCTAATGTCAGAAAATAAAATTTATCGAAAACTTGACGAAGCAGAGACACAACAAGTACGTTTCTTGATAAAACCAGTCCAGAAAATGTCAATAATTCCGGTGCAAAAATGACTGAGATACCGCGGACCAACGCGGATGACTCGGATATAGTCCAATCTTGTGGTCCTATTTTCGATCACTCTAAACAGCATTTGGGGTCGCATATCGGACATATAACGCGTTGTTGTGTTGTTTTCCAAGCCGTCAATTTTCTTTGGTATCGGTGTAGACTTCACTTACCCTTACAGAAAATAGTCAAGTTGTGTTAAATTGCTGGCTCTTGGAGGGCAACTCACAGCTCCGAAATGTGGAATTTTGAGCTGACCAAACGTTTCCTTCAACATATCAATTTTTCCGGCACGAGCTGTGTGACATGTTGCATGTTTTACAGAAACCACAACTCCCCCCCCCCCAATCTAAGCGATTCAATTCAGAAAGGAAGAAGTCATTAATCATGGCTTTATAACGGTCTCCATTGACTGTAACCCTCTGACTGTTTTTTAAGGAAGTAAGGACCAATGATTTCACAGGCCCATAAATTACACCGAAATGTCAACTTTCTTGGATGTTACTCTTACTCCCCGTCTCAACAATGCTGAAAAAAAATTTCGTTTCACAAAATAATTTATCGAAATAATTTAGCACAATTTGCATGCGTTGTTCAGGCGTAAGTCGATTCATGAATTTTTATCACATGACAGATGACAAAATGGCTTTCAATGAAAATAGTGCTGTCAACTTAAAGTTCTGTATTAAAAAAAAACACCCTTGAATACCTCTGATTGAAGTATGTATTCCACTTCGTAGTTTTGACGTAGAAATGGTGGTTTCGTGTTTTATCTAAGGAATATACTATTCATGTCCACTGTTTTCTCATTAGTTGGACGTTCGTAAATCGAAAGCTACTGTTGCAGCAGCACTTAACTGAGTGGACACACTGGTGTAGCTGCAGCAGTAGTAAGTAGTAATGTCAAAGTAAATACCAAAAAAGCAGCGCACTAAGCAACATGCCCGAATGCAATGTGTAGCACTGATCTCAAACAAAAATCATGCCTGCCATTTTGGTTTGTTGTTGTTTTGTGCAGCACGTTCGTGAAGTTGGAGTCGAGTCGACTTGTATTTTAGCTACTCTCTGTGCTGCAGCTCCTTCTTCACATTATAGCAGTGCAATACGATATACGAACATTAAACTTTGACAGTACTACGTAAAACTGCTGCAGCTACACCATTGTGCTCAGCCAGTTGAACGCTCCAGCAGCATATTACAGTAACACTAACTGGCTGCGCACAATGGTGTAGCAGTAGCAGTAGCACGCAGCAATGTCAAAGTCAAATGTATGTAAATCGTATTGCACGGCTACAATGTGAAGTAGCAGATGCAGCAGAGAGAGTCGCTGAAGTACAAGTCGACTCGACTTGAACTTCACGACCTGCTGCGCTGCAAAACAACAACAAACCAAAATGGCAGACATGATTTTTGTTTAGGTTCAGTGCTACACATTGTATTCGTGTATGCTGCTTTGTGAGCTACTTTTTTTGGCCTTTACTTTGACATGCTGCGTGCTACTGCTACTGCTACACCATTATGCGCAGCCAGTAAATCCTTTAAGCTCTTTCAGTTCCCATCAAGATGATATACCTCAGCTGTACTTTAAACTTTCCCCTTTTTTTTTATTTTTGGGGTTCATTCCAAAGCACTGCTCTTCTGCTTGTTTGTCCAGTTCTAAGTCACTTTTTTCATTATTTGGCCATCGGATTTCAGATCGCCTGACAAACAACTGACTACAAGTTGACAGAAGCTTGCAGCTTGCTCAGAATGTAACGTAGAGCATTTCAATGTTGCACAGAAAGATAGAAGCACTGATTTTAAGTTGGATTCACAGAGTTTTAACTTGGTATACGAAGCTATGTTTTTCAAGATCTTCACACTGCAGAATGGGTTCCAAATGCATGTCCGTACCATCATTGAGGGACAGATAACTCCCAGATAATCAAACTAATTACCTAACCTCATTTATTGCCTCCTGTCTCGCAGTAAGTAGCTGTTGATGGTTACAGCTGACGAGCATTACTTTTGTAACTTTTAAAATCATCAAAGTTAGATAAGGGCTCCAGTGCCTTTTTGGTCATCAAACTGGAGGACAGTCCAATTGGTCATTTAAATGGCTTCTTTTGTGAAATAGCTCCCATTGGGTACTAAGTCTCTCATCCTAACCCAATGGAAGTTGTTATAACATCTACCGTAATTAGCGTTGACAGTGGATCACCCTTTTGCATATCACAACTCTAGGAAAGCTACAATTTTGTCAAAGATGATCTTAGTATCAACCGTTCTCCTGATACTACTGTACCTAACAAGTACTTACAAATTACTACGAAGTAACAAAAATTCCTCAATTTCTTAAAAACCGAAAGATTATCGTAGACCGGGCAAGTCCAGAATTTTCATAGGAAACACCAAGGCTCTGCGATTAAAATTAAACAAAAATAGTGGTGTTAATTTCTTTTCCACGCTGAAAAGCGCCAAGCTGCTATAAGGAACTACGAAACTACGAAAAGGCCCGAACGCCCTTCTTTTTTCAGAAGCTTGTCTGGGAAAATAGTTTTGCTACTTTGTAGGTTGAAGTTCAGCAAAATATTTTGTGGCACTAAGTGGAGACTGCCCAATCTTAAATCCGATAATTGACAAACTCTATTTTCTTGAAATGGCACCAAACTTTATAGCGTTTTGAACTTCGATTACGTGACTTCAGATTGACTCCATAACCAAATAAACTGAAACCAATGAACACCAAAAGTGACTAACACCAAAATAATTATTAAAAACAGTTCTTAGCAAAAACTATAACAAAATCCGAACAGTCGTTCCGAAGATTGCTTAAATTGAACCAAAGGGTGCCTTTTTTTGCAGTAAAAATTCATCGTGATATTAGCAAAATAACATTTTTCACCGTCGCAATACTTGCCCTTGCCATCACCCTAAACCCTAAAGGAAGCACAACTTAAAAAAATGTCATCGAGGTTGGGAAACAAAAATGTTAACCCGTCCGCCGCAAATGACCACATTTGCGTTTCAACTGTAACCATCACAAGTAGTTGCGTCCTCTCCTCTCTCTCTCTCTGTCTCTGGTTATCTCTGTAACATTTTGCAATTTGTCCACTTCCCTTGTTGGGAAGTTTGTCTTTCTAGTGCTTCGGTTAGCTCCTATTTTTTTTTTTGCTGAGTGTCTAGTTGTTTTTTCTTCACCCCGCTTTTCATATAAATGTTTGCAGAGTAGAGAGGAGCACAACTACTTTGGCTGGTTTTTATGTAGTTCGAGAAGACCGACGACGACTGAGAGGTGGACATCGTGGTCGAGATACCTACCTTTTGCAGTCCATTAAAGGTGAGGCGGACCAGCCAGCATTTGGGTTTGGGATGTGGTGATGGACGTGAAGGGATGGAGAATAGGAGTTCGCTTTTTTGGTTTTGGCTGGACTTTTTCTCTGGGTTGGTATACATGGTCATTACTTAACGATGGAGCTGAGATGCATTTTCTTTTCGCTTGTTGCAGCTGTGTCCCCATTTTTCCAGAAAAGAGAGAGGTTAATTTATGAGTTTAGTAGCTAAAAATGGGTTTTCGGCAAGGCAACAGGAAGGACACTCCAAGTTGTTATGCTATTCCTGTTCATGTATTTATTTTTATATACCGAAGGACCAACAAAACCAGTGACATGAGATAGCGACACTTTTATAAATGCATGGAAAGTGTGGATTAAATTATGGTGATGATGTTTGTTTTAGTTGGGCGCCACTTCTTCTGGCGTAAGCAGTAACAGAGTAATGTCAGTTGATTGTGCTGCCTTAAAGGGGTTTTAACGCCTGACTGGGAAACACTTAAATTCTGATTCTCGAACGGAGTTTTATGAATCTAAAGTGATGTTTCATCTTTTATTTGCTTGCAAGGCACTTGATCAAATACACAACCCTGTGGCAATATTTATATCTTTCAGGATAATATTTGCTTCTCCAATTTATTGTGTCTACTACACTCAATTGGAAATATTTCTTGCTGAGCTGAACTGAAAGATTGGCCCTAAGTCGAATTTATGATAGTTAATAAACAGTTGGTCACTTTTTTACTTGCAATTATATAGGTACTGCGAGGCAAGTTATGCATTCGTCAAAAAAAAGTTTTGAGACATTACGATGATAGCGCGGACGAAAAAAGATGGTCTTAAAATTCTGCCCGTCTGTCTGTCTATCTGTGTGAATGTATAGACACCTACATCCTACAGCCCAAACGGGTTGGCCGAATTGCCTCAAACTTGGTATATAGATTTTTTTTTAAGGTAGGAAGGGAAATTGAAACTTTTTGTAGTTAAAAAACTAACGTTAATTGCCTTATAACCGTTACGTTAAAGCTTATTTTTTTCGAAAATGGCTCTAACGATTTTGATTTAAAAAAAATCAGTGAAGCTTTTTAGGTACGACCAATCATATGGCTGAAAAAATATTTTTTTAAATTTCTAAGAACGGTACTTTCCATAGAACCGTTTTTTTTTTGCTTTCGACTATCTCGAAAACGACTCGACCGATTCTTTCGAAATTTTAAACATATATAGCTGTAGGTAGCTCAATTTGTACTGCTTACCAATATTTTCAAAAAAATATGTAGGTATTTTGTATTTTTAAAAGCATTTAAAAAAAAAATTAAAAAATTATTATTTTGAAAACAGCTCATTTAACTTTATTTCAAAAATTATAAATAAATGTACATGTATGTATTTGCTGAATACCTATGAACTGGTTTTTTTTTAATGTTTTTTGAAAAATGTTTTCAGAAAGTTTTTCAAAAAAAAAAAAAACATTTTTTCTCAAAAACCGCTCCACAGATTTTTATAAATTTATTCTTATAGATTCAAATGTATCCAAGAAATGAAATGGCGTACTTTTTTTCAGCACAAATTAGTTTAAGTATTTATTTAAGAATTTTGAAAAAATTATTTTTATCAAAATCTCAAGCCCCTAGACCACTATCACACATTAGAGCAAGTGCGTGCGACCCAGTCGTGTATTTATTTTTATTGCTTATGTTAAAAAGTATGTTATGTACTTCGAAGAAAAAAATTTCGATGTATTATGTTGGCCTCCCTACACCCCCGATCACAATCCAATTGAGAATATCTGGTCATATGAAAACCTTAAAAATTTACTTATCCGGATCTGGAACAGCATACCTGCATCCAAATTCAAAAACCTATCAGATGTCAACGGCCTTGGCTCCGATAAAGCGTCGCTTCCCAATAGATCAGCGAAATCAAGCATCGTTGCGCGTGGTTAGTAGTTAAATGGAGAACCGTCAAAACTATTAACTGCGAGCTGTTGGCATATGTTTGTTTGTTCTTCTATCTTCTGTTCTGTCCGTCTCTCTCTGTCGTATTACTGTCTTGTGTTGTCTTGAGCCGAAGGCCTCAGTTATTAGTGCTTGTAAGTGTGTCTACTCCGATTGATTTATCCACGGAGTTGATTGCAATGTACCTAATGTAATGCAACCTATCTGATTCAATATCTCGCCGATGTGCAGCTGTAATAAAAGTAAGTACAGTAGAATCTCGAAAAGATGAACAGATATAAAACAGGCCCCGTTCATCTTTTCGAATTGTTCATCTTTCCAAGCATCGAGCATTAGTTTAGGAAAAACATAAAGCTATACATACAAATATTGCATCTATTTGTTAACAAATCATTTTATTAAAAAAAAAATTAAAACAACATAAATTCATACAAAAGTCGTTGATGAGAAGTAAAAACTTATTTAGATTTTTTTTTAAACTGCTCTATAGTAGATTGTCACACGGGAAAAGCGTTCATCTTTCTGAATTGTTCATGTTTTAGAACCGTTCATGTTTTCGAGATTTTACTGTACAATAAAATAGATAATGTTTCTGAGAAGTAATAAAAAAACCAAAATAACTATGCCAGTAAGGGATTTTTTCTTTAATCCCTAAAAATGAGGCAGGTACCTAAAAACCCCATTTTTCTATCCAACAACTTTTTGCTCCCGTGACCTGTCGAGACAAATTTTAACATGAAATGATTGAAACCGCATAAGAAAACAAATTCTCATAAAAAAATATGTAGTTTTCGCAACAAATATGACAAAATTCGAAGAAAAAGCTTGACCAACATTTTTCGTACGGCCGGCACTGTAAACTACAAAAATTTTGTTTTATGCATTATTCACATTTCCATTGTATTTATAATCTATAGTACTCCCAATAAAAGGAACGTTTGGTGCGCCATTTATGGACGAAGTTCAAGTGTAGATTTCCATGGGAAGCAAAAACCAGAATAGAAGAATTTCATGCAAAGTTGATAAGGCAACTAGCGCCGCCATTGACGAAGTTCAGAACTAAAAAAAACATGTTATTTAAATTACTATAAAAATGTGTACAACGACATTGCTTCTTCTCTACAAATTTTATTACTCAATTAAACTATTTATGTACATAGTTAAATATATGGATAAACTCAAGCATAGTGTCTGTCTTCATCTCGTTCCAGCAACATATCCAACAAGGACTTCAAATAATGAATGGATCGTATGGATTCCTCAACAATCCTGCTATTTGTCCTCGTACGTTCCCAATGCTGTTCTTCTAAAATAATTCCAGCAAGCTTACTTACTCTTCGGCTTAGGCGGCATGCTTCGGTATTGAGATTTCTTTTAAATTGCTCGTATTCGGTTCGAACCTTTGCCGGCTGAAGTCTGGCCATTTTATCATGGTATTTGCAGATTTCTGACAATTTCTTTGGGTCAATGGGGAACACCCCAGTTTCAGTTTTTACATGAAGCATTCCGTTTCCGTTGGAAATTGAATTAACAGCATTTACTTCACCAACACTTATTCGGACTCGCTTACTTTCCGGTGACTCACTGTAATCTGCCGAAGATGAGAATGATAATCGCCGCCGTTTGTTGGCCAAACGTTCATTGGCAACTTGTGATAAAACGTTTTGTCGAGCTTCATTTAAATAATTCTTTTTGATCCTGCGACTGCGATTGCGACACTGATTGGTGTCGCTTGGCTTGTTTCGTCTACATTTTAATAATAAAAATGGCGGCGATTGAGTTAGTTTATTTTTGTGAGTTATTAAAGCTTTGCGAGGAGCTGATCTGGAGGGAGGAAATAATTTTCTTCTTGCAACTTGGGCATCACATCGGTGTGGTTCGGGCTTCTGGACTTCCAAAATATCGTCGATCAATTTGCAGATTAGGTGTTTATTAAAATATCCAGTTGTTGATGGTGGTATAAGGTTGGAATCGTTCATGATGTGAATTTCTTGGATTTCGTTGCCCAAATTCGATCTTTTCCAGGGTATTCGGAACCGTTCTATATCATCGGCGATAACCAATCGACAGTAGCCATGGGGATCACCGGAATTGTAATGGTCAGCGTTGATGACATCCATTTTTTTGGGTCTTTGAATCTTTTAAAAACAAATTAATGTATAGATAGTCTGAACACCTGAACGGAATTTTAGTTTATGGAAGCTGGAGTGAGAATATCTTCCTTTTATGCGAAATTGAACACACTGAACAGGTAGCATACCTTATTTAATCACATCATTATGATGTAAAGTGACCTAATGTGCGTCTACTCTAATTGCATAGTAATTGTTTGCGAATTTCAGGTGATTTAGATTTAGGTTAAGTAGGTGCCTGCTGCGTAGGTACACAGATGCATTTATTTTTATTGTCGGAATAATTAAGGAGTGTGGAGGGATTTATATTTGAACTGTAAATAGTCAATATACAGGGGCTTCTAACTACATATAGATACTCGTTAAATATAATAAGGCAATTTTTTAAATTAATTTTTAATTACTTTATAGGCTTTTATGGATTTGAAAGAAATTTTATTTCACAGTTCAGAGAGTAGAATAAGTGTATATAGACATGTTTTTTTTGAAAATCTCGGTTTTTGGCAAGAAATATTGTATACCAACAGTGACGGCGAAATCACTTCCAGATTTAATCTTTCAAAAATTGGTAAATATTTTTACTTGCGATTATAGGTATACTATAGGGCAAGTTATGCATTCGTCGAAAAAAAAAGTTTTGAGATAACAATCAAACATGACATTACGATGATAGCGAAGACGAAAAAAGATGGTCTAAAAATTCTGTCCGTCTGTATGTCTGTCTGTCTGTCTGTCTGTCTGTCTGTCTGTATGTATAGAGACCTACAGCCCAAACGGGTGGGTCGAATTGCTTCAAACTTGGTATACAGACTTTTTTAGGTATTGTACAGAGGGGAAATTGAAATTTTTTTTTTAGCTCAAAAAATAACGGTACCTGCCATACAACCGTTACGTTAAAGCTTATTTTTCTCAAAAACGGCTCTAACGATTTCGATTTAAAAAAATCAGTGTTGGTTTTTAGGTACGACCAATCATATGGCTGAAAAAAAAATTTTAAAAAATGGCTAAGAACGGTACTTTCCATAGGACCGTTTTTTTTGCTTTCGACTAACTCGAAAACGACTCAACCGATTCTTTCGAAATTTCACACACATATAGCTGTAGGTAGTTCAATTTGTATTGCATACCAATATTTTTGAAAAATATTTTTTTGTATTTTTAAAAGCATTTTTAAAAAAAAAAATTTAAAAAATTAATATTTTGAAAACTGCTTATTAAATTTTTTTCTAAAAATTTTAAATAAATGTATTTGCTGAATACCTATAAATTGGCGTTTTTAGATTTTTTTAAAAAAATTTTTTCAAAAAGTTTTTCAAAAAAAACATTTTTTCTCAAAAACCGCTCCACAGATTTTTATAAATTTATTCTCATAAATTCAAATTTACCCAAGAAATAAAATGGCGTACTTTTTTTCAGCTCAAATTAGTTTAAGTATTTATTTAAGAATTTTGAAAAATTTATTTTTATCAAAATCTCAAACCCTTAGACCACTACTGTCACACATTAGAGCAAGTTCGTGCGACCAAGTCGTGCATTTTATTTATTTTTTGCATTGAAAATCGCAACGCGGAAGATTTTACATTTCGGAAAAATGTAGCAATTTTATTTCTGTAAGAATATTTTTATATAAGAATCTTTTCCTGAGCTCTTCACGAAAACCCTTAAACTCAGGGCCGTCTTAGGCCATACTGGGGCCCATGGGCACGCAAGAATGTGGGGCCCTGTTGGAAAGTAAAAAATTCCTTGACAAAACAAAATTTTATATAATATATTTATGTATTTCAATGTGAATTATATTCACATTCGATAATTTAAAATGTAAAAATGAGCATATCAATATAACATTGCCAATGTAAAATTAACATTTGCTTTGAATATTAACATTAAAAACTGTAAAAATGATGTGCTAGATTTTAAAAGAAGATGATTTTTACTTGCGATTATAGGTACTATAAGGCAAGTTATGCATTCGTAAAAAAAAAAAATATTTTTTGGACAATCAAACATAACATTACGATGATAGAGAAGTCGAAAAAAGTGGGTCCGACAATTCTGTCTGTCTGTCTGACTGTCTGTCTGTCCGTCTGTCTGTATCGGCACCTACAGCCTAAACGGCTGGACCGATTTGCTTCAAATTTGGTAGATAGTATTATTATGACGTCCTACAGAGGGGTTTTTGGAATTAGCATTCTAGCTTTAAAACTAACGGTACCTGCCATACGATTTTTAGTGAAAATTTAATTTTTCTCGAAAACGGCTCTTACGATTTTGATTAAACTTTCTGAATAGTGTTTTCTGTGCAAACTTTATGTTTTGGTCGGAATAGATTTTTCAGAAAAAGTCTTATAACGGCACCTAACATAGGACCGGTTTTTTGAAATCCGATTTTCTCGTAAGCCACTGGACGAATTTCGATGAATTTTAATACAGAAGTGCTATTACAAACGAAATAATAAAAGTTCTTTAATTTTTCAAAAAAAGTTTTTTTGAGTTTTTTAAAAAAGTTTTAATTTTTTTTTTTTATTTTTTGTTTTTTCCAAAAACGGTCTAATCAATTTTTTTTTTCTGATAAAAACTACAAAGTTCTAGAAGTTGTCATACTCAAAAAAATTTGAAATATGTTTTCGAAAATTTTTTCAAAAAAAACCGTTTTTTGAAAAAACTGGTCGAACGATTTTGAAAAAAAATTTCCTTAAATTTAAGAAAAGCAAAAGAAATCTGATGGCTTACTTTATTTTCTCCAAAAAACGTTTTAACTATTGATTCTTAAGTGATTTATAAAATTTCATATCATTTCATATCATGTCATAATCATTTCAATGGTTTTTTCCGAAAATCTCAAGCCCCAAGACCATTTGAACACATTAGAGCAAGTTCGTACGACCCAGTCGTGCACTTTATTGATAGCGGAATGTAAATTTGAAATTTTAAAAAAATGTACAACTGACAGGAAAACTGTAAAGTGTACTTTTTTCAACGCGAAAAGAACATTTTTTCCGCAATTTTCAAATTTTTGAACGGATTTGAGGTTGATATGACAAAAATGTAATTTTGACATTACATTTTTTTTCAGTGTTTCCATCGCAAAAACATACAACAAAGACGGTTTTGCTCATGGCCTCAGTTGCCAGTGCTTTGTGTTTTAACTTGTAAGTGTGTCTACTTCGTTGATTCATCTTAATTCATGGTGTGCCAACATTCGGGCAGGCAACGTCCAGCTGATCGTGCCAAAAACAGAGAAATTCGAGATTAGTCCCACAGACTTCCAATTATTGCGAATTATTGATTGTCATCATAAAAGCCAACTTAAAAGGGAACTGAATTCGCTTGAATTCCGGGGCACATCGAGTGAGCTTAAAAATACGGATAGTTAGTCGCTTCATCCTTGTCGGTCACGCTGTCAACGAATGCAGTTCTTCAGCTTAAATCGCTGGATTATGAAATTCAAGCTATCGACGTCCTTATTCTTCGCTGCTAGTATTACCCGTTCACTTATACAATTGAGATTTTTATAATTTTATGCAATGCCGAAGGAACACTTTGGTGATAAGCTCTTCCTTCGAGGAGGACGTGAACGCGCAAAAATTTGCCAAAAACGATATTAATCCAGTATTAAAATCAACGGGGATTGGGCCATTGACAAATGCCAGCGCAGCTGTCTCCAGAATTCGGCAGCCGATATGGGTCGCTCTGCAAAGCTAAATCCTTCTTGGTCATTGTGCACGTTGACTTGTCAACCGGTGAGAAGATTCATATGCAGTTTCAAGCGGGATGTGCAGTTCGATTTAAAAAAAAAGTGAACCTTTTTACGTACGCCAATCATTTGGCTGATAAAAAAATTTTAAAATGTTTAAGAACGGTACTTTCCATAGGACCGTTTTTTTTTTTGCTTTGGACTATCTCGACCGATTCTCACGAAATTTCACATAATAGGTGTAGGTAGCTCAATTTATGCTGCATACCAATATTATGCAATATTATGAATTTTTTAAAGCATTTTTTTTAAATTAATATTTTGAAAACTGCTCATTATTTTTTTTACAAAAACTATTAATAAATGTATTTGCTGAATACCTATGAATTGGTGTTTTTGAATTCTTTTTTGGAAAAATGTTTTCAAAAAGTTTTTCAAAAAAACTTTTTTTTCTCAAAAACCGCTTCACAAATGTATCCAAGAAATAAAATGTCGTACTTTTTTTCAGCCCAAATTAGTTTATATATGTATTAATTTCAGAATTTGGTACAATGTATTTTTATCAAAATATCAAGCCCCAAAACCATGGTCAAACATTAGAGCAAGTTCGTTCGACCCAGTCGTGCAATTTATACTTCTGTAGAGCAGGATTATTAAACCTAAGATTGTGACATTTGGCCTTGATGATTATTGTGTCTTCGCGAGTTCAAGACCTCTGACAGAAAAACCGCATCCAAACAAGCGCTCATTTCAACGAGGCGGCATTTTGCATAAACATAGTATTCTAGTTCTCAGGTTGGAGAGCTGTTAAATCTTAAATCAGTTCTGACTTGAGAGGATCTCTGATAGTTGTTCAGCTTTGCATGGTCTGTTAAGAGTACACGCTTCTCATACCCAGATTGTTGTCCTTTTTTCGTTTGCGGGGAAGAGGGTCGTCAACACTTTTGTTTTGTTTGAACAAAGCATATATTTTCCCATCCATGACCGGCATGCGGCAGTGCAATGTGCGTTTTTCCCCCAAATTGAAAATTTGGACTTTAAATTTCCGAAAACGTATGTTTTTTTTTTTACAAATTCGTTCTTATAGATGAAAATAATATGAATTGTTCTTGCAAAGTTCAACAAACCTTTTTAATTCATCTCTAACCGCAATGTAACTGTATTTGGTATTTGTGTTCAACGGTCCTGTAAATAAGCATCCATTTGCAGTCAACTTCACCTAAACTAAACTCTGGATCCCATTGACAACTATACGTCGACTACGCCCTCTATAATATTTCATCTGGCATATCCAACAAAACACAAAACCAGCAAAAATTAATAAAAAAAAAAAAAAAAAAAAAATTAAAATAAAGAAAGGACTCAAAGAAACTCGAAAACACAACAGAACATCCATCTTATTGTGTTAATGGGTTTAGAAATATTTCATATCCTTCTCATATTTCCTTGGATATTAACACACACACACACACACACACACAAACAACTTTAAACGAAAAAAGCAATGGCAACAGCACAACGGCAATCTCTCTTTCACTCTTCTGATGATGCCTTGCTGATTTGCTGATGACGCGCCCTCTGCACCGCACCTCTGCGCTGGCTGTTGGCTGTGTTGGCTGCTGGGTGGCTGATGTTACGTACAACAGAAAACCGTTATTAATAAAGTTCATAGATGGTGCTACACGCTGCTTAGATGGTCCTTGCTCGGTTGAGTGGCTTGCGCGTTTATGAGGCCACCACCGATGTTATTGCCATTTTCAGTTGCAATCGCTTCATTTTGTGATAATGACGTTGCACTACGAATGATAATGCGGGCACTATGGGGTCTCCTGTTTTGCCTGTTTTGCGCGTCCCTGTGGGAGACGAAAAGGAAGAAGCTACATCACTGTGTGTGCGGGTGCGGTGCAGTGCGGTGCGGTGGTGGCAAGAACAATATACTGAAAATTACAATTAAACAAAAGGATACTATACTTTTAGCAATAGTTTCTAGTTCCTTCCCCAAGGATACTATATAGGGGCAATGAGAGCTCCCTGGGGAGAACGGCAGCAGTGGCGGCGCGGCACGGCGGGTATATAATGCGCGAATTCAAATTAACTCATTGGATATGAGTTTTGTGGATGCCACAACCGACAACCGACACAAAAGTTGCTGTTGAACTCTATGTTTCTACTTGTGTGTCCTGTGTATACACTCGCAGGATCTCGTACTATAGAGCAGAAAACTGGGAGAAAGTTCTTCGAGTTAAAAGTTTTGTGTTTTAATTTTTTTTCTTGTTTTTTTTTTCCTGTTGTTTAAGGTAAATTCAGAATGTTCAAAATGATTTAGAAGACATTGTTTGATGGGACGAGTGTGCGAACTGCGAAGCAAGAGATTTTGAAGTGCTTTGTGGGAAGATCTGGAGGAAATTGTTGTCAATTTTGTTGACTTGTTTTTATTTTGAGGTTTGCTTTCGATTCATCGAGATTTGAAGGATAATTATTTAACCGACTTTAAATGAACGAAAGACATTGTTGTATTTTGAGATGTTCGCCATGAGGAAGGCGAAGAACGTCGAAGGATTAACGAGTCCACCAATAGTTCCATTGAGTGATCGACACTAACTTGGTTCACAAAACTGCAAGCAGTTAGTTTAAAGAAGGACGAGCAAAGAGATACAAGGTTGTGGATGCCGCTGACGGATTGTCTATACCTATTAGTGAATTACTTTCCACAAATAAAACTATCTTGATTTAGACTACACAAAATGATTAAAACCTTATTTAATAAAAATGCTTGACAATGTTCGATAGTGAAAAAGAATAAAGCGTCTTTCTGAATTCACACCTGTCGTATCAAGAACATTCGTTAGGAAAATAATTTTAAATTTTAATGCGATAGATTCGCCATCTGGTTGTGATAATTAATGTCGCCACAAGGTGACGCAAAAGTCGCCATCTTTGCGGGAGATTCTATAATTTTTGCCAATGGCGGCAAATGTCAATTCTACTTTGACATTTGTGAAGTAAACAGAATCAAAAAACAGCACGAGATGCTGCCAGTTCTGCTAAATATATGTCAGCTGTGGGTAAAGATATCAGAGTCTCGAGCTGATTACGTGAAATATGAGATTTTCACATGGAAAGTAGGTACTGACAATTCATTAGCTGTTTGTTCACTTGTTTGATCTCAGTAAATTCAAATGAATTATCCGCGCTACGAAACTTTGAAAAGCATAAATTCATGAAACTTATCCGTAGTTCGGCAGGATTGGTGCAATGCATTGTCTTTTTTTCAGCGGCGATAAAACGCACCAACTCAGTTAAAGAACCGATTTCGTTTAATATTTGATGTGCATAAGAGTCCACTGCTCCTTTTATTTCTTATTGATAAGGTCCACGTTTTTATCATATCGTTATGAAACATGAATGATCCTTCCTCCGTTTTGACCGCATTTTGGCTTTCAAAGAAACTGCTTTGTTTTCCTGTTCTTACATCTACCTTTGTTAAGTACTGGAGCTCTATAGGTTGGAAGATAACGCTTTTTGCCCGACTAATTGTTAAAAAAGCGAATTTTTCCGAAAGTCGTTTTTTGAAATAAATTTGACTGTAGATTTTGAGGGCAAAACCCCTTTAGAGCTAGTACCCTTTTTTTGAAAATTGATTTTGTTTTAAATGTATAAGGCAGTGCTAGGCATTGTGTCGGTCCGTGTTGTAAAATTTGGCTTGTAGAGCCAAAAAGTAAAAACAAGGGTTTTGGTTTGAGTCCTATTCGTAGGTACCTACGTACTAATAGGTAGATACTTTAAATTTTTGAAAAAATATTCGAGACTGTATGTGAGGTTTAGAAATCTTGTTCTCAAATCGTTAAGTTAGCCCGTTTTTTGAAATTTGAGCTTATGATAGTCATATATTGCAAAACTTAGACCAGACAAAAAACTTGCACTGATTTATCAAGTTCGGGATCCAGATTTCCAAAAAAAGTTTGGGCTAGGCATCATAGCTGAATCCAACATAATTAAATAAAATATTACCTATTTGGCCGTTTTCCACTTTGAACTGATTTCTAATTTTAAAAATTATAGGGGGAGCACGTAGTAGGAGGGGGAGGGGGCTATCATTGCTTGTGGATAGGTCTGATTTGTGACTCTGAACGCATATTCCACTGTTTATTATTATTATTTATTATTACAAGCTTTTATTGCCATTATAGTATTTTACAGACTTAATTCTACATTTTTACAATTCGATTCATAATAGTCGATATAAAAAGGAAAAAAAAAAAAAAAAAAAAAAACAAGATACATTATTATTCTATTATTTTTTACTATTATAATTTTTTTAAGTGCACGTTAGTATTTTTGATTCGACAAAAGTTCAAAGTCTGGCATAAGCCTCCCCCAAAGCTGCCCATAGTTCTCTATCCTTCGCGTCGCTGTACCAGTTTTGACTCACTTGTCGTAGATCGTCAGCCCATCTTTTCTTAGGTCGTCCTTTGCGTCTCTTGGTTTCTTGTGGCTTCCAATTCGTTGTCATCTTTGTCCATCTTTGGTCCTGTATTCTCGATATGTGTCCTGCCCAGCTCCATTTTAGTTTTCTTGTCCTTTCAACTACGTCTGTTATACCTGTTCGTCTTCTTATTTCATCGTTTCTAAATCTTTGACTTATCCTTATTTTTAGAATTTTCCTCTCCATCTTCGTTTGACATATTCTCAATTTGTCAAGCGCATTAGAAGTCAGACTGAGAGTTTGGAGACCATATGTCAATACTGGAAGAATAGTGGAGTCAAGAATATATTTTTGCAACTCTTTGCTAAGGTTCGATTTTAATATTTGATTCATACTCCAGAACTGTTTCCAGCTATTTGTGATACGTCTGTTTATTTCCTTTTTTTCTTGGTCAATAAAAGATTTTATTTGCCCAAGGTATATGTAATCTTCTACGTATTCAATTTTTGTATTTTCAAATTTAATCTCGTTTTTTATGTGGTTTGTCATAACTTTGGTTTTGGATTGGTTAATTATTAGTCCATAGTTCTTACATACGATTGTCAGTTCTGTAAGCATTTCTTGGATGTGTTTAGCTTCTGTAGAAATAAGAACTATATCGTCCGCAAATCTTAAGTTGTTTAAGGATTGTCCCTTGATAGAGATTCCATATCTGTTACTCCAGTTCATCTTTTGAAATATGTCCTCGAGCACAGCAGAAAACAGTGGTGGTGATAGAGGGTCTCCTTGTCGAACTCCTCTTGTTATTTTAAAGCGTCGTCCCAATCTTTCTGTTTTTATCCGAGCTGTATTATTGTCATATATGTTTTTTATTGTTTCAATTACTGTGTTGTGAACGCCTTGGTTTGCTAGTGATGCCCATATCATGTTATGTTCAATACAGTCAAATGCTTTGCTGAAGTCAATAAATAACATATACACTGGTTTTTGGAATTCGTTACATTTTTCTATTATCTGGTTCATTGTCTGTAGGTGGTCTGTTGTCGAAAATCCTTCTCTAAAACCAGCTTGTTCTCTCGGCTGTTTGTTGTTTAATACATTTTTGATTTTCTTATATAATGTTTTCGAGAAGAGTTTATAAATTGTGGATATATTGCTGATTGGTCTGTAATTATTAATGTCGTCCTTGTTTCCTTTCTTGTGTATGAGTGTTATTGTTGTTTCTTTCCATTGGTGCGGAACCTGCTGTGTAATTACAATTTTATTAAATAGTTTTGTTAATGTGTCTGCGAGTGATTTTTTTCCATAAATAATCATTTCAGCAGAGATTCCATCGTTGCCTGTGCATTTGTCTTTTTTGAGATCGTCAATTGACTGTTCGATGTCTTGTGTAGTAAAAATTGAAGCATGCTCGAAAGTAGGGTCTGTATTTTGTGTTCTGCTGAGGTCAATATTTGTAGAGGTAAATAGCTTTTCGAAAAACATAGTCGCAGATTCATTTATATCAATTCTATTTGTTATTTCTTTGTTGTTACTTTTTATTGATGTGATCCATTCTTGTGAGTTATTTAAAAAAACGTTTCGTCTTTTTTATAGATTTTGTGTTCGTTAGGGTGTCTTTTATAATTGCTTCGTTATATTTTTGAATATCTTTTTTCGTTTCTAGTTTTATTGTTTTTCTTAGGTATTTAAGTTCATTTTGTTCTTGGCCCGTAATAGTGGTTTTTGTTCGAAGGGTTTCTCGTCTAAAGATAAGTGCTCTTGTGTCTTCCGATATTTTGTTTTCTTTTGATGTCCTTGTATTCATTATTGAAACCTTAGCTGATGTTTTGATGTTGCTTTCTAATTGGTTATAAATGTTTTGTAGATACTGATCCTCATTATTCGTTGATATGGTCTGGTTAATCTTTCTTTTTAACGTCTCATTATAATTTTCAATTTTTCCAGCTGGAATTGTCCTTGGTATGTATAGTTCTTGTTGATTCCTTTTTAGTGTTTCATGGTTTATAGTTATTTTAGCTCGAACAAGTCTGTGATCGCTATCGAATTTTACGCTGTTTATAACTGAGACATCTGTTATGGTTTTTATTTTGTTGGTCAGAATGAGGTCAATTTCATTTTTTGTTTTTCCGTCGGGTGATATCCATGTCCATTTGCGCTTGTCTTTCTTTTGAAAAAAGGAGTTTCCAAATGTAAGGTTCATCTCTTCAAGCCATCTGATAACCAGTCCTCCCCTTTCATTTCGTTTACCATATCCATAAGGTCCTATTACTTGCTCGTCCTCGTTGATTCTTTTGCCCAACTTAGCGTTGAAATCTCCTATTATATACATTATTTCAGTTTTGTTTTTTATATATATATCTTCCAAAAGATTGTAGAATGCAACTATTTCATCGTCATTTGCTTTTTCTGTTGGGGCGTATACTTGTATTATTGTCATTTTTGTATTTTGAATTTTTAGGCAGATACTACATATTCTTTCGTTGTAAAATTTAATGTTAATTATTTTGTCCTTTAGTTCTGTTTTTATTAAGAATCCGACTCCGTAAAGCCCTTTAGTTTCACCTATGTAACAAAATATGTCGTTTTTATTACTTGTTATACTTTGTCCCAAAATTCTAGTTTCTGATAGTCCTATTATGTCCCAGCTGATATTTTTTAGTGCTGATCTTAATTCTTCTTGCTTTGCTTCTGAAGCTACCACTGTACAAAAATATAATTCAAAAAAATCTAACTCAACACTTAAACTTTGTTAAGCTCTCTTCGAAATGTTCCCTTTCTGTGACTTTTCTGAGACTTCGAAATGCTTCACCGGTCAGCCCTTAATAAAGTTCACACACAGTAGAATCTCGAAAACATGAACGGTTCTAAAACATGAACAATTCGGAAAGATGAACGCTTTTTTCCGTGCGACAATCTACAAAAACAAAAAAAAGCTTTCCGTTTTTTTAATCCTCATGAACGACTTTTTTTATGAATTTATGTTGTTTTAAGTTTTTTTTTTTAAATAAAATGATTTGTTAACAAATAGATGCAATGTTTTTATGTATAGCTTTATGTTTTTCTTAAAATAATGCTCGATGCTTGGAAAGATGAACAATTCGAAAAGATGAACTTTGTCTGTTTTATATCTGTTCATCTTTACGAGATTCTGCTGTATAACGAAACGAAGCTGTTCATCCAAAATTTAATCGTTTTGGTGAACCGTGTTTTTGCTGGCATGGTACTTATAAATTCTAACCATCTTTCCTATAAAACCAGCTTGAACGAATGAACCTAAGATTAAGAGTCTTCCACCGTATTTAAGAGGCTTACACCGTTTTATTGCTGATATTATTTTTATCATCCAGTCTTAAAATTAGAACTATCTTGCTCCAAGAAATGTCTCGGTCTCTGTCTCTCGTCGCTTGTGAATACTTAATTTATTTTAACTTGCCCGGCACCATTATGCTGAATACCTACTTTTTGGTTGTTCATATATTCCATTGTGGAACACGGCCTGAACTAACATACCCTGCCAGCCAGCCCAGTCCCTATAGGCAGTTGTATCCAGTTACGCACGCCAAAGTTGGTTGAGGTCGTCCTCCACTTGATGAAGCCACCTTAGATGGGGTCTCCCAGTACCTGCGTTTGTCCGCTGTATTTTTGGCTTTTTAATCAGGTCAATGTTGCTGTGTAATAGCCCGTACAGTTTGTCATTGGATCTTCTTTTTGAATATGTTCAGAAAAATTCAATTGAGCAGGATGATATAAAAAGGTAATAGCTGATGCAATACTTCCAATATTTTGGTACTTTTTAATTGAACATTTTGTGTATACGATCTATTTTTCTTGTTTTGTCCAGCTAGAAGGGGAGACCGGTGCTAGTTGACTAACTGCCAATAAATTTAAAACAACACAATTGTATATGCATGTTTGTTCCTGTCATTGCATAACCGCAGCTGCCTGCTTAGTTTCACTTTGTCTTTCGCCACTAGCAGACGTATTTTCGGAGATATTAAGAAAAAAACTTTTTCTTTATCCGTATAAGTAAATTTTTGTTTCTTTTATTTTAAAGTGCCAGATGTTTGGTCGGGGTTAGTTGACTCATTTTTTGGGGGATAAGTTGGTTCATGATTTTTGTTGTTGTGATTGGCAGAAAATACGAACTTATAAGAACTTATACCACAAGAAGTGGCTTTCTGTCTTTTTTATTATTATTAATATTAATATACTTACATAAATTAAAATTGTTCAACACAGGAAGTGTTTTGTTTTGTTATACCACAAAAGTCGAATTTTATTATAAAAAGAAATATTCCTATAATGTATAGAATGCAAAGAATTTATTTTAAGGAAATAAAAAGTTAATAAAAAATACTTCATAACTTTTTTAATTCAGTTTCATATACCAAACGCTCAAAAGTATGGCATAGTCAACTTACCCCATAGTGTTGGTCAACTTACCCCGGTACCGGGGCTAGTTGACCCACTAGAGGTCATCCAGCACAATTGAAAAAAGCTACATAACATGTATATATTTTAATGGTAAATTTTATTGATACCTATCTTAGTTTTTTATTTATTAAAAAATAAATGAAAATTTTGAGTCTACTAACCCCGGTCTCCCTTACCTTTGTAACACAAATTCAACTTGGCTTTATATAATTTCCTAAATGTTCTGATGGTTCTTAAGTGCGGTTCTATTCATTTCTTTCTCTGTTATGTCAGATAAGAAAGACAACAAATTCCCCCTTTTCTGTAATAAGGAAGATCTAATTTATATGTCAAAGATGGCGCATTCATATTCAAGTTGAAACTCATTCTTCGCCTGCCTCCACTAGATTTTACAAGAGTCTCGAAATATTTTCTTAAAACAAAACGCAAATATTAACTTGTTTGCGTATACAAAAGGATACAGTATACAATCCCAAGGATTACTTTTCTATATTTGAATAAAACAAGATGCCTTTTAAAGTTCAATCGAGTATCTAAATATGAAGTATTCAAACTCAGCTCTATTGATCCACTTAAGTGCAATTAAAAATGCACACTTTGAATTTATTTCTATTTACATAAGTCTGGTTATTCCATCTGCATTCTGCACTGTACTTAAATAAATACAAGATTGTTAAAGCTCTATAGGTATACCTACAACTTCTAATATCTATCTTTGCATATACAAAACCTTCTCTATAAGCTACAAAAGTATCTCAACTAATAACTATGCTCCATAGTCTATACACACCCGCATCTTTTATCAAACAAAAGCTCTAGTTACACTTCCACAAAGTACCTTACATTACCATCATCACATCGGCTTCGGCATCACATCGCATATCGGTGGCATAGATACTAGCATTACGGTATGGTTACGGGTTACGGTATATATGGTGTTGAAAAAAGGAATCATCACATCTCTGTCTAGCTCTTGTTTCTGGTCACAGCCATCAGAGCTCACAAATTGTTTCCAAAGCCAATATTGCCATCATCATCATCATCATCATGGTATATGCGCTACTGTTCTGTTAGATTCTTCTGCATCATCATTACTATCATCGTCCTGAGTGATGAACATTTTTGAGAAGAAGTAGCATCCAGTGGCATCAGGAGCACCAATAGCAACAAAAACACCAACAACAACAATGGCAATGGCGATGACGACGCATCACACATAGTGGCAAAAGAGTTGGTGTTTGGGCGCGCAAGTGGCCAGGTCAAAACTCAAAACCCATCACCATATTTTATTCACCGTCCCGCTCCCTTCCCGACAGTAACCGTAGTGATGCTCAGAGCTGGGGTTAGTACGAAATTGGCAGGGAAAAGGGACCGTTTTTCATTTATGTCCATTTCCCATGTTAAGTAAATATGCAATATCCTGTCGCTTTCAAAACATTTACACAAACCAACACTTGGATGTGGATATGCTGATGCGGCCTGGAGGCTTCCAAAGGCCGATATATCCTCTATGCAGATGGCTCCTGCTTCTATACACAAAATTCAATGTCATCATCATTGGTACTGGCAGCGGCATCATCTATACGAAAACAATGTTGTATTTTGTATAATAGTGGGAGAGAGCTTCATTCACATTATTGGTGTTTTGATGCTGTGTATGGAGGAGTAGGGGAGCTCAGCGTTACTTGGTCCTAACTAATTGAATACCTTTCATTCTGGGCTAATATGGAGAAGAATCATCGACGCAGAAATTCTGTGGAGAACATTATTTGTGGACAAAAACTGATTCTTTTGATTTAAAAAAAAGATCAAATCCAGCAGATTCACAAAAAAAAAAAGATTATTTTTAATGTATCACACTTTATCAACTATATAAAAATAGATTGGGGAAGTTTTGACAACATTATTTCAAGCTTGATGCAAAAAAATTCGTCAAATTGCAGAAAAGAAATCGACAACAAAACAAGCGCAAACAAAGTTCTTCAAAACCACCAACATTTGATTGGTCTCAGACAAGAAACAATCCAAAACCAGGGGCTTGTCGAATTTATGTTAAGTCAAACCAATAAATTCCAAAAGTTCGCACTTAAATGTAGAAGTTGATTGGAAGAGTTGTGATCCTAGCTGAATCCATTGATTTGTCAGAGTAGTATTGTAGTTGGGTATGAGCACGGACCAATAAGATATAGACCACCAACTCACTGTATGGTCTCTCTTTTTGCCTACAAGCTGAAAATCAGCTGATTTGCCATTTATTTTGAGAGTGTGACGCTCTCCCTTGCTTTTTAAATGGGAGTATAATCACACCAAACAAATAAATGGCATACGCAGGGATGGTTGCCATTACAAAATGAACAGAGATAGATGTACACCTACACGTATTCACAGACACGAACAAATATTTCGAAGTTGTGTCAGACAAGAAGAGTACTTACGAGTTGGCGGTCTGTATTGGTCTGTGGATATGAGTTGATCAGATAAAGAGCAATATTCTTAACTTTTCTCGGTAAGGACAGTGCAATGATTTAAATCCTTTTGTCGGTTCGATCCTTGAAAATCATCATTCACAATCAGCAATTTTTTTGAGCCCTGTAAATGAAAGTGGAGAATTACAATTCTGGGAAACGTCCTCAATGTGCTGATATCACCAAGCGGCGATTGAAGCAATTCCTACCATTGAAATAAAATCAAAGCTTGTAACTTGCTGTTGCGAAGAGCTTAAGGTTCTTGGCGCTCCGCATAACATAAGACTCTGCTGGGTTCCTGCACTGAGGTGTGCAAGAAAACGAAAGAGCTGATGAGCGAGCAAGAAAGGGATCATCCCTAGAACTCAATCGAGCAGACACAATTGTAAAGATCCCAACCTGTAAAAATAAACAGACGGTTTGGCTCGCTGCATCTAACTAGAGATGGAACTTGCTCGACTCCAGGAAACTGTTGAACTACTAAAACAGAGAAGATTCTACAGCTCAATAAGAAATTGCTTTGATTTTTTGTGAGCATTTTGACCAGGCATAATATGCTGGGTTGCCACAAAAAGAAAATGAAGCTCAGAACGGAAGACGTGTGCAGAGGTTGTGGCGACATATATAGATGTGCATGAAGACACTCCGCATTTTCTTTGTCACTGCCCAGCATTATGTCGCTTAAGAAATGACGTTCTATTAAGTCTTTTTTTCCAGGACTTAGAAGAACTATCTGAACAAACGGGAACAAACGGGTACAAACGGGTGCTCAGATTTATCAACGCAATGGATCTACATTGATCTAAGTATGATAGGCACAATATCATCCATCAGCCTACTTACGTAACCCAACCTACCCGCTGTCTTATTATGTATCTTTAATATCTGCAAGGTTTCGTGGTTCATCGATAAATGTTTGTGACTTTAAAGACCCTGATAAGAAGAAGTCACTTGGGGTGAAATCGGGCGAGCAACGGTATCTGATGAAACGTTCCAATGGCGAGAATTCAATAGTTTCTAAGAAACCGTTTCTTATTAAACGCCCCAAGAACGGATGAACAATGTTGAGTGTCCCAACGACTCAGATGTCTGAGCTTCCCACTTCATTCTACGCAATGTGGAAGAGAATGACCACGTATACGACAGTTAGTCACTCCACTTTGCTCATCTTGTGCTTGACTTTCATCCTCATCTCTTAAGTGTTCTCTTGCTATAAGGATGCTTATCCACTTAATTGTTTCGTTGATGACAATACCCACAGCTTCTCATATTCGATTCCAGATTCACAACCCGATTTTTGGATGTTGTTGTTGAGCGTAATGTAACCTTAATAGGATTGAAAAAGATTAAGAAGTTCCACAAGGTTCGGTTTTAGGATCAATACCATTTATTTTGCATCAATTCTTTGTTCAATTTGATTATTTCATTTCATTTTAGGGTGACCTATCGCCCAGGACCCAGACATTCTCATGTCTGCTGTCACAAAACTTGCGTCTCTACTACTTGGATAGAACACAAAGAGTGCGTTAGTAGCAGTAAGGTATTATATATAAATAAAATTGTCGTTGGAATGTTTCCTGCGACTCCTTCTTTTTAAATGTGTTTAATTAAAAATACGGCTAACCATTTAGTCAGCAATAATTCTCATTCGTAACAATTTCTTCTTCATACGCGCAATGCTCACCTTGATCTCGAACATATATAGCTCCAAACGTACCAACTACCTTAGCAGCACTACAAAAATGTGGAATGCTTTCTTTCCAGCGCGAAATTTGTCCTCACTTTGCAATGCATGTATCGATCTTTTAAGAAAAAAGTTTGGCAAAAATTACAAAGATCCTGATATGGGGATCAATATTTTAGGAAAAATTTAATCTAAAACACCTTTAGGGATTTTGCTCAAATTTGTTTTGAAATTCGAAAGTCGCTCTAAGAAACCCAATGTAAGTTCTAAAACCCAATTTAAAAACTGTTTTGGAATTTTATGCAAAGCCAAATGAGTCCAAAGATGGTTTGATTTATTTTAGCCTTTAGACAAAGTTGCCTTTCATGTAATTGAATGTTCTTGGCAATTTTTGAAATACAACATCTTCCCACTCTCCCCTAACTTTAACAAGTAACACGCTAGCGTTCGCGTAGTGTAGTGTAGTGTAGTATCGCTTCTTTATGTGTATTGTGGTCTGTTCATGGGTTCGTTATGCCCCAATGAAGCTCTGCACAGTGCTTCACGACGACGACGATGACGATCCTTTATACCTCCTCCACATCGCATAGTCGCATTGCAATATACTGTTAGTTGGGCGGCTTTTCCCAGCAATATCCTCACTTTCATTGCAAAGGGCTCGGCCGGCCAGCCGTGGCAAAAGCCTCATTTGTCTGCGAAAGCTGACTGTGCTGTGCATATACTCGTATAATAGTAAGAATGCGGGCATCTACATCGCATGCATCTCGATTTTTTTGGCTAGCTCATTGCAGCTGCTGCTGCTGCTGCTGCTGCTGCTGGCGACCTACTTCCAAACAATTTGTGTGCTAAGAACAGAACATTTTTGGGAAATAAAATCCATTTCTAGGAAGAGGATATACCGTACCCTCCAGCCATCAAGCCATATACCTAACCTACCCCACTTTTTCACCGCACATAGATACTCCATGCCAGCCATCATCGCATAGCTCTCGAAAGGAAACTCATTTTGTTTGCCATTTCCTGAGCGCAAACGACACGAGCACAACACCAGCGTGCAATCTCATTTGCGGTCTGCATTTATTTTTCTCCCTCTCCACCCCACCCATCAAAGCAAAACAAGCATTGTTAAACCAGAGAGTCATAGTGAGCCTCCATAATATGCATGTGGGAGCACTTTCAAGGACACTACTCTGACTCTCCTAAAGAGCACACCAGGATATGTATATTTGCCTGGCCACCGCCACTTAAGTTGGCAACTGATTCCTATTGTTTTGAAGCAAAAATCTGTTGTCTACCACACAACTGCCACTGCCACTGCCCCTGCCTCTGTATATGTATAGTCGTGGGCACCGCCCGAAACCCTTAAAATACAAAAAGCCATAAGTATGTCAAAGTATCTCTCTCTAAGCATCTCGAAAGCTATAATATTATTCTTTAGCCCTCTTGCTCCTTGCTCCTGCTAGCTATCTGCTATCTGGTATCTGTACGAATGCATTTGGTAAATATTTTTATGGCAGAGGCGATGAGATTGTTTTAAAAGACTCCTTCTTCATCATCATCACCGCCGCGCGCCGCGCGCCGCGCCGCACCGTCCGTCGTCCTTTTTTCATCTTCAAACCTACTTCAACCCTCTTTTGTAATTAAATTAGTTTGGAGGGGTTAATCGGGGCTCCATTAAAGTTTATCGGTCTTGCTCTTGTTCGCTCTCTCATTGAAAATGTATAACCTGGAAAATTATGTGGAAAACTATTAAATTTGTGTCCTTTACTATACTCCTCACTCGTTGGATAGTCCGTCGTACATTTTATATGTATGGAGGAGTAGCACCCACCCATGGTAATGGACGTACTCGCACGTGACTGGACTTGGGGATAAATGAATGCTTCGGTAATTCCTTTAACCCAAAAACGAACAAAAAAATCTCAGCACCATCAATCGAGATTTTATAACCTAACCCATAAGGTAAGCTGCTTGTTGTTGGTTAGTTTATCGACAGAGAATTAAAAATTATACTTGTGCCAAAAAAAAAAAAAAGAATAATTTTATCGGTAAAAAAAGGATATTTTTTGTTGGAACGCAAACGGGATATATTATTTTAAATTTTCATTTGAAATCCGAAAGTTTAATAAAAGGGTAGATAGTCTACAATAAAAAATATTTCTACAAAACTCTAGCTTTGCTGTATGTTTTTTATTTGTTTTTTAGGTTTAAATGGAAAACGGCTCAAGTTTTTGGGATAAGGTAGCTTTATACGGACGACGCCAACGACGGACCGAACGGTTGGTTCTTGGTCCTTGGTCCTCGGTATAGTGCGGTGGTGTCTGGTGAATTTTGGTAAAGGAACTTTGGAAGGTACTTCCTTTTATTTTTGCTTTATGTAAAGAGTCAAAGTATAAAGGAATTGTGTATAAGTCTTGACAGTCATATTCAACCGGAAATGCTTTCTCGGAATTCAAAGTGCGAAAGTTCTTGCGGTACCATGGTTTTTTTTTTCTTTCTTTTCTTTTTTGTTGGGCTCTCCCCTTTTTTTTAGGTGGATAGGGATATAGAGTAGATGCGATGGGGATCAGGATTAAATTGTAATAAATCGTGTGTGGACGGACGTAACGTCCAAATAGAGAGTAAATGGAATTTTATTTAAGTGTGTGTTGTATTTTGTTCGTCTAAAGTTGGATTTAAAAATTTAATGAAGGATATCATTGTTGTGGTAGCAACATTCCAAGGACTTTGCTTAAAGTTTAAGGATTGTTTATGTTCACATAGTTGCTTTCTTGATGAAATTGCTAGAAGGAAACGATGTTAGTTAGGTCGTTATTCTTAGGGATTGCTAGTTTTACAGATATGAAACTTATTTAAGGCGCATGATAGCTTAAAATATTGGATTTTTTTAAATGATTTGGAATTTTAATATATTGCCACGCCCTTAACAAAATGGAGTGGAAGCAGGTCTTTTTCAACTTTATCCTGTTTTTCGACTGACGAAACACACAACACTCAAAAATGGATATATTTGGTCGATTTACATCGATTAAGTTTGAGAAATTAAATAAAGCTTAGAATTTGGAAGACTAGATGAGGTTTTATAGTCTCCAAATTCTTGTGTGGCTGGCTATAAAGCGTGCAATAGCATATGACTAATACTAGAACTGACCGATATTAGACTGGTCTCTTGGCAAGCAACTGTGTAAGCTTACAACATAAAAACCAATACCAATTACAAGAAATGGCGTACTGGTTTGGTACCGCCGAGGCAGTAACAACCATTCTTTCAGGATAGAATTTTAAGCTATGCTCCAATCTAAGACCCGCCACATACCTCTTTTTACATGAATCTGCAGCGGAAAAAATACCTTCCGTTTTCATAAACTGGAAATGCAGCGAGACAGTTCATCAACAGGTTCCACAAGGACATATTACGGCAATATTTTCCGCAAAGTGTGATGCTTTTTTATACTCAGGCTGAGGTTAGCTCATGGATGTCCAGGCTCCAGGGTTGTTCCCAAAAGAAAGCAAAAACTCAGGGTTGAAGAGTGTCGAACTCCGAAACAACAATATTTTTATTAATCTTAATTTGCTTAGCAGATTATTTCATATTTCTAATGATACTCTTACAATAAAAGATTACAATTTAATTCTTATGAGACCTTAGATACTATAGGTCTGTGGAGATTCCTCTAAAAAGGAAGGGCTCCACGACAATAAACGAGTGGCCTAATGCCGGTCAACGATCCACCGCAACCAACAGCAAAGTGGAAGGCTGACAAAAAACGGTTGAGCAAGGCTCGGTCTATGGTACCCCTAAGAAAAGGAGTAGCCACGACAAAAAAAAAAACTGGTAGTTCAAAACTAGGTCTATGGAGAAGCTTACGAGAGCAGCAACCCCACGACAATAAACGGAGGTCAGCAAAGATTCCTCTAGAAATGAAGAGCTCCACGACAATAAACGAGTGGCCTAATACCGGTCAGCGATCCACTGCGACCAACAGCGAAGTGGAAAGCTGACAAGAAACTTTTGCTTCAAAACTTGGTGAGGCTTCTGCTGGTATTCCCCGCAGCGTACCTTCGAGTGAGAACTCTTATCCCAGTTTTCTATTTGCAATAGAAGTTCTTCCAATGGCTGGGAGATCGAGCCTCTTTTTCAATGCAAATTTCACATCTACTTATGGAATTTCACTGAAAGGAGAGACTGTGAATTATAAGGTCAAAAGTTAAAAATACTTGCAAATGTGTAAATCTTTTTGAGTGATGAATTTATTTGACTGCTCTTCTGGTTTAGGTCCTAGGAAGTGGTTGGCAGTCCAAATCAGCGGAGCGGGTGGAGGGGTAGTCCGAATTACCTCAATCTAATGCAGTGTTGGCGTTACTTCACGTGATGGTGATTCTATTATTCATTTTATGAATAATGGTATGGAATCCTTGTCTCGTTCGGTGGCGGTGGTGGAATGTATTGTGGCGGTCAGTGGCGGTCAGTGGCGGGCGTAGGGTGGTGGTTATTATTTGGCTCTAGCCTCACTGGCGGTCGGAAGGCAGAGGGGCGGCAGGAAATGTGTAACTTCGTTACAACAGAATACCCAATACTCCGTTAAGACTTCAAAACACTGCTGAAAAAATGTTTCTCCCAAAAAGGCTATCTTGATACCCAAACCCAAACAGCGAAACAACTGTTCAAATATTTGCAGATGGCTCCAAAATCTAAATTGCTGCTGGATCAGGTTTCGCCTCGGAAATCCTTGAACTAGGTATAGAACTATAGTGGAACCAATCAGGCTCCCCGACTACATTATCGTTTATAAGGCTGAATTTATGGAAGTCACGGAAGTAGCAAATGCAGTAAACTGTGGCCTTGATCTATCAAATATAAATCGTGGAAGGTCCTTCTACAGCTGGATAAAAATTTGATACGCTCCCTTATGAGCATACTGGAACGTGCCCAACATGCTCGGATGCTACAAAAAGAACACGAAACTCATCAAGGAAGACTTAGCAGAGGTTCTGGTTACGTGTATGTGCATGAGACCACTCCACACTTTCTATGTCCCTCCCCCAGTATTCTGCTATCAGGTTTGGAACTGCGGGCATAATCACTCCTAAGATCCAAATGCCCAACCAACTATAAGCCAAAGTATTTTCAACTTTTTTGACTTGATAACGTCTAATAAATGGGTTTGGAATATATGGGTAGCACGCACAAAAAAATGTCACAGTCACAGTCACGTTACCCAGCTGCTTTGATAGCCTAGAAAGTGGATTAAGTGGGAGGGGAGGGTGTTGGGTGGTTGGTTAGTGGTGGTGGGAGTATGTGTGGGGCAGGTGGGGGGGGGGGGGGGGGGGGTAGTGTCGGGAAGAGGAACAATTGTCAAAATGGTGGGTGGTTGTAGCTGGTTTGGGTGGTGAGACAAAAATTGTCAAAACTAATGGATGGTTCCTTGGTGGCTGTAGGTGGGATGGTTGTTTGGTGTTGGGATGATTTGGTATGATTAGATGGAGGGGGGGGGGTGAATTGTCAAATATGGTGGGTGGTTGGTTGGCGGTTCTATTTGGGTTGATTGGTTGGCAGTTTTGGTGGTGGGGATGGTTGATTTGATGGGGTGCGATGAAAAAGTTGTCAAAAATGGTGGGTGAGTGGAAAGTGGTGGCAGGTAGGGTAGGTGGTTGGATTTGGGGGATTTGGTGCTGGGAGGGGGTGAGGAATAAATTGTAAAAAATGGTTGGTGGTTGGTTGGTGGTGGTAAGGAAGAAAGATTTATTGTGTGGGAGTGGGAGGAAAAAACTGTCAAAAACTGTCAAAAATAGCTAGACTGTGATGAAGAGGGCCTTAAATAGTGTCCCCTTATTTCTTTGAGAGAGGATTTTGCTACTAAGTTGCCTTTTGAGTCCAAAGAAACAGCGATTGGTAAGAGTGATTTTTCTACAGATCTCTCCTCTGATATTATTTTGAGAGGTTAAAATGGAATGTTGTTTTGGAAAGGTATGTTTTTGTCCTTCGTGAAGTTTTGTCCAAGCCTACGATGATGATGATGCTTTGCACCTGAGAACAGCTCCACTGACAGCGTGAATCGTTTTTCCGATACATAATGTCAGTATCTTCAGCATTGCCAAGTAATTGGACGAATCTAGGAAAGAAAATCCACCCTTCTTTGTTTTTAAGAGGGCGTCAACGTTTCTTAAGCCTTTCTCGATATCAACAGAGTTTGTATTGTTCTTCCGAGCCTTTCCAGAGCACCGCGAGTTCTCCATTAGTCATCCTTGAAGGAGTTGCGCAGGTATGCCAAAATGTGTCATAGTTTGGTATAACTTGTCTCTATTAACGCTTTCATAAGAATCCCTAAAATCTACAAAAAGTTGGTGAGTATCGATCTGAAGTCCTAGAGTTTTTTCTAAAATATATCGTAGTGTGAAAATTTGGGCGGGGGACACGATATCCTGAAGTTCCATTCGTCAGACATACCTTCATCCGACGTGACTGTACAGATAAGCTTGGGTGCGCTCCTTATCAAGTCATATCCAGCTGTTGTGGTATGAGTTTGGCTGGGAGGCGATATTCGCTCCAGCTGCTTTTTTGGACTTTAATTAAGATATCGCAAACCCGTGCCGTTAGGACGGAAGTTTAGTTTTTCACCGTGCAATTTGAATTGAAAATTCTGTCTGACACTGTTTTTTTTCGACTCCGCCGTTTGACTGTTTGCATAAGTGTTCTCTCCAAATTCTCATCACCTATGACATTCCCACGCTCGTTTCCTCGTCTTACCCTATGATAGATAGCAGTGCCCTTCAATAGATTTGACCGCTCGCCCGACGAACAAATTTTTCTATCCCTGCTTAGTTGTCATTTTTTTGGTACCTCTGACGGTCCTTTTCCGTACCTCTGACCATGTGTGAACAAAATTTTATGATAATCGGTTAAGTAGTTAAAACTCGAATGCGTTATAAATAAGCAGACTCAATTTCGCATTAGTAAAGTAAACTTTCTTTTTTTTTTTGAAGAAAACAATTTATAGCCTTTGATGCGTTTCTCACAAGTTTGAACCCTGAAAGGCGGCCTCAACGTCTGCCCCAGTGTGTTACACATTTATTTGTAGAAATAAGTGTTGCAAATCATTGAATCTTCTAGGTTTTGGGCTTCATTTCATCATTTTCCAAAGAGAAAGACAGTGTGAATTCAAAGCAAAATTTATTTTGAATATTTGAATCAATCAACAATGGATGTGTGTCTCAGACTACCCCAGACAAAACAAAATAGGTAAGTTACTCAAGATCACATTCCTCGTGCATAAAATTGTGTCTTATTTTATTACAAAGTCTTCAATCCAATCCATTACTTGAAGAAACAAAAAAAAACCTAAAAGGCAAGTTATGCAAACATTCCAATTTAAACAGAGAGACACCTACCAGAACCAGACACTTTACACTTTCGGACTTGAGTCTCATATAAACAACAAAACAAATATTCGTAAATTTTTGTGGAAGTTCCCAACCTCCTCCAAAAATTATGCAGTCAGAGAAAGAGGAAGAGATACCATCGGCCACCCCCTCCTCGGCTAGCCTGGGGAATCACGTGCTTGCCTCCGATTAAGCCTGTAAATTTCCACAGACGAAACCAAATACAAATTTGAATCCGCATGCATTATTGATGTCCAAATTGTCTTCTTGTCCAGAGCTAACTACATAACTGTAGATAGAGAGTCTATACGTTTTTGTTTACACGATGCGCGCTGTTCGTCGTCGGCATCGGCATTCGACGTGTGTGCAAAGTACCTAAGGCACACATCAGTCCATTAGACATGCACAGGGATAGTATAGATAGGTATTAGTGTATAGCTGGCGCCCGAGCCGAGCCCAGACCAGCCGCCCGCGCCCAAAGAAGAACCCCAGAAACAACCTCCATTTTCGATCGAATTTATTATCGCAAGGCTGATGCTGATGCTGGTGCCTTGAAGCTGAATTCTTGAATTCTTTTAGAGTGGCAGAGCAAAAGTCATGAAATTTACTGTCGCAACATAAAGTTGCCAAAGTAATTGCTTTTGAGATCTCCTTCAAGACGTTTCGGAACAGAATAGCAGGTATAGTGTTAGTGTATCTACATCGCTCTCTCTCTCTCTTTCTCTAACTTTATAGGTTGGAATTTCTTTTTCACATAAAACAAGCCGATAAAGTAATAATTTTCATCAAAACTGCTCCAGGTACCGTTGCAGATACATAGGTAGCTTTATGTGTGTGAGATGAAATTTCACATCCCCACAGTTTGGGGCGCACCGTACACCCGCTCGCCGCCGCCGCGCTGGTCTCATTTAAATTAATTATTAAACTCAATTCATTTCAATTCGTTTCATTCTCGTTTTTGGTCTTTCAAAAGTGAGTAGTATAGCAGTAGGAGTAGCGAATAACGGTATGCTAGCAGTAGCAGCTAGCAGCACATGCAGTTAAATCGATTTCCCGGTTTTATTTAAATTCCTTCATGCATCTCCCGTACTCGTACTCTCCGGGTACGGTTATGGCGTTATGATGCCACTATACGATACCATTGTCAGTGTACGGGTATAGGGTATCGTATAGAATGTCCCTTGAGTTCTCAAATGGACGGGCTTTATAAGAGTAAATTACCATAAAAAGCTCATTGATGGGGCTATGAGTTTGGCCCGGAGCTTCCAAAGAGCTTTTATTGTAGTTTTTTTTTTTTTTTTTTTTTTACAAATTTGTGCTTTGTTTTTGTTCGCCAAATTTTCATTACACCCTCAATAAATGATGGTTTTCATAAAACAGGAGCAGAAACAGAAGCAGCAGTACACAGCAGCATGCCACAGCCACTGCCACAGCCACAACTTACCCCAGTGGGGGTGCGAAAAGCCATTCGGGTTAATTGTGCACGATAAGTGTCATGTCCTTGTGCGGAATTGGTGACGGCAGCGACGACGGCGATGGCATTAAAATGGGATTTGTATCTACAAGTCCGACACAAATTTAAGGAGATTTTCGATATCAGGTCCTGTGTTTTTACCATTTAATACATATATATCTAGCGAAATGCCAGAGTACAGAGCATAATACACTTTTTGTTTGCGGGAACATCAATGCAATGTTCATTGTTCATTGTTCAATGTTCAAGGACCAAAAGGATGCTTCTGTTTTTATTTGAGTGGATTCCGAAGTTCGTTGATATTGTTATCTTATACCGTTTTGGGGTTTAGGGAAATGTTTTTGTTAATGGAGGTGAGAGAGAGGCTCTCCCGCAATTACAGAAGTCGGCCATTTAACTATATAACGGAATTTGCAAACTGACAGCGCGACATGTAGTTGAAAGGTGAGGATAATTTGAAACGATTTGATGCACTCCATTATTCATTGAAAAATGTATTGGGTAATGGAAAGCAAGGTCTTGTTATGAGGCCATTCAGGGATTAGGTTATAAGAACTGTTCAAATTCCTGAACTGTTACCATTTTCTAATGGTATCGCCAATTGGAATCAAAAATGGTTCTCTGCTTCGTCTAGTTGACTTTGTCAATATTGGTAATTGAATGTCTTTTGCTCTTAACAATGGGGAAATGGAGGGAAAAAAATTCATGAAGTGTGGCCGAAGGCCAAGGCAATCTAAAGGGAAATGAGAAGTGATTCAGAATCAATGTTTCGTGTGTGTTTTCAGCTCTTAAAAATACCTGATCGAAAATTCTGTAACGCCCCCATAACTTTTATAATAATAACAATAATTTTACTATATGCCTGTAAGACAAAAGATCTTTTGAATGCAAACTGCACGGCAATAGTTAGAAGGATTAGAAAGATAGGAAAGATTTTTTGTTGGTACAATGGATTGAGAAATAGGTGATATTAATCTCATGAAAATCCCACTGGTGGCGTCCAGTTGAAGCTGGGGGAATATTGAAAAGTTGCTGCCCAGGCTGGGGCTCGAACCCACAACTCTTAGGTCAGCAACCAAGCACTTCATCAACTGTACCATTGCCACCCGCAAACTAAGAAGGACAAAATTATTTTTTTTTTTCGCAGTTAAACGGTGAGTTTCGCAAGGATTTTGGATTTATACCTGTCAGTGGCCAACGGAAGCCCATATAAAAAACTGGTTGCATTACTGCACTACTAAAATTGTTTTTTTTTTTAGAGATGATGTCCGACATTTTAATCAAATCACGTTTGTAACATGCTTCCCCCAAGTTCTAAGAATTTTAGGCATAAGCCTTTTTTTATTTCTTCTTCTTCTTATGTTGGCGCCACTGGAGCGTGGTACTCCAAGGCCTTGCTGATAATGCCCCTCCAGCCGGCTCGATCTCTAGCCTGCTGTCTCCAATTTCGTACTCCAAGTTGAAGGATGTCTCCCTCTACCTGGTCGCTCCATCGAAGATGAGGTCTACCTTGGCTTCTGACTCCCTCGGGTTTGGCGTTGAAGACTTTACGAGCTGGAGCGTCGATGTTCATTCGCTCTACATGGCCCAGCCATCTTAGTCTTTGGATTCGAATTTTTCTGGCTAGGCTTATGCATTGCATATATAAACTATAGCATTCCCACTTGAGGTGCGCCATCTATCGACCAAAAACTAAGCTCTAGAATACCATGGGAAGCAACAACAACAATTTCCACCATTTTAATTGTTGTTGTTGCTTCCCATGGTATTCTAGAGCTTAGTTTTTCGTCGATAGATGGCGCACCTCAAGTGGTAGTACTATAGTTTACATATACAATGGCTTATGTCGCTGTACAGCTCGTACAGTTCGTTGTTATATATCTTCTTCTCCAAACGTTGTTTTCGCGATTTACGCAGACAGGACCATAGATCGTACGCAGAACTTTTCTCTCGAAGACTCCAAGTGAATTTTCATCCGATTGGGAGAGGGTCAATGCTTCCGCACCATATAGCAGGACCGGGATGATGAGTGTTTTATACAGTGTCACCTTGGTTCTTCTCGATAGGGCTTTACTCCTCAATTGCTTACTCAGCCCAAAGAAACAGCAATTAGCAAGAGTTAGTCTGCGTTTGATTTCATACAGCAGTGCCCAGGTAGACAAATTCACTGACTACCTCGAAGTTATACCTATCAATGGTTACGTTCTGACCAAGTCGGTTAGGTTAGGTTACTTCGTCTTGTCCTCGTTTATTTTCAGCCCCATTCTGCTTGCTGCTGACTCCATAGTAGTGAAAGCACCGGTTACTGCTCGCTTTGTTCTTCCTATCACGTCTATGTCATCAGCAAACCCAAGTAATTGTGTCGATCTATTGAAAATGGTGCCTGATGTACTGGCATGGGTGCTCCGTATTACATTTTCAAGCACAATATTAGCCCTCTGGTGGTTTCGAAGGTTTCAGTAGAGTCTCTTCCAACTTGGACGGAACAGCGAGTATTCTCCAACGTCATCCTGATAAGGCGTATCAGTTTAGCAGGGATTCTAAAGTTAGATATGGCACGATACAGTTCAACTCTATTAACACTGTCGTAGGCGGCCTTAAAATCGACGAACAGGTGGTGGGTGTCGATGTTATATTCTTGGGTTTTCTCCAGGATCTGGCGTAATGTGAATATTTGGTCGGTGGTAGATTTTCCAGGCCTGAAGCCGCATTGGTAAGGACCTATCAGGTCGTCAGCAAACGGCTTGAGACGTTCACATAAAACGCTGGACAGGATCTTAAGCGGCCCACAGACACCACACTTGTGCGCGCGCATGTGCACCGAAACTGGTGCGTGATTTCGCCACACACTGCACACCAAATCGTACACACTTTTGTTGTGAAAGAGATTTCAAAGGAAAAAAACATTTTAAATAAATCTTCCGCACTCCTTACTCAGTCACAATACGATGCAACTGAATATAAAATGTGCGCGCGCTTCCCCATACACATCACACCGATCGAGACACCGACACCAAAAATCAAAAAGTTTTGATTTTTACTCGCGCCGAAAATCGGTGTGCGCACCAGCCCACAGACAGCACACATTTCCTCGCACCGACACATGTGCGCGCACAAGTGTGGTGTCTGTGGGCCGCTTTATAGGCGATGTTTAAAAGGCTTATGCCTTTATAGTTGGCGCAGAGTAGGCGGTCTCCTTTTTTGTGAATTGGGCAGATGGTACTGAGATTTTTTTTATTTAGGTGTAGACAAATTAAAGAAGGCGACCATCCTTGAACAATATCTTTATCAGATAGATATCGGCGCTTTTATTCACTAACTCTTTCCAAGCCATGCACCAAATTTTGAAACGGTTTTCAGCATCATTCAGATAAGTTGTTTCGGAAGGTTTATATGTATTTATAAATTACCGTCAAAAAAAAAAAAAAAAAATCAATTTTGAAAGCTGTTGCAACGCACTATAGATAACTACAGTAATTTGCGAACGTTTAATTAGATACACCTCCAAAAGGTATGCAATACTCCTACATATATAATAGAAATTGATAAATTTCTTTTAAGTGTAGTGAACGTATTCGGTCTGGCCATTGAACTTGAAGTTCGTATTAGTCAAGAGAGGGATCATCGGTCAGTCGTGAAGGAGGTGGAAATAAAAGTTCATAATTTGTAAATTGCAACCGTCCGAAGCCGGGTCGGTAGTGAATTATAAATAGAAGTAAAGATCTAGAAATATAAACTGTTGGAATTTGAGTCCTTCTCTGGATGAAGTGATAAGTGAAACCTTTTTCAAAAATACTCCATGGGCTTCTCTTTTGCGGATACCTGAACATTACAGTTTAATTAGAGTCTTTGTCCCTACTTGAAAATATTAGAAAAATGTATATCGAATAATTGTGTCTCATGTGGAAGAGTTTTCAAGAAGCCCTATGTTCAAACAAATATATACATTTTTTCGGTTAGAAAAAAATGGTGTCAGTTACGTCTCTAGTTAGCTATTTTACATTAGATATATTTTTTGGTTCCCTGAAATTACGCCATAGGAAATTACGCCCAAAAGAGTTTTGGGAAAAAAATGCCCAAAAAATTTGGGCCCAAAATATTTTTGGAAATTTCACCAAAAAACATGAAAATTACGCCGCAATTTAGGAAAAAAGGCCAAAAAATAAAAATGGAAAAAACGCCCGAAAAAAACTTTGCCTTTTTTTCCAAATCGAAAAGCAAAAAACGCCAGAAAAACAAAATATAGTGTTTTCCAATAGGAGTAGTTATTTGTGAATTTTTTATAATTTCAATACATTGTTGAAGCGTGTATTTTTCCATTTTTATTAATGGCGTAGTATTTACTTGTCAAATGTCAAAAATTTACAGCTTCAAAAGTAAGAACTACCGCAATGGCGGGCTATTCAAAATAGCACCTTTTATTGGAGAACCCTATACTTAGGGTTCATCGAACACTTCATAGCACTTCATCAAGAATTTAAGTTTCAAATTTTGCAAACTAAAAATGTAAAGGCAAGGTTTACACATAACCTTAAAATTGAAACACTCTTTACCACGGAAGCTGTGACATGGCGAACGAACTGTATTTGTGTGGGATATTTTTCACAAGTAAGGCGTAAGTGGCTACGGATATTGTGAGTTGTTTTTACGCAAGTCAACGCGACAGATTATAAATTACAGATCTTTGTTCTTATTTTTTTCGAACTGGAATCGAAATATTTGTTCACATCCAAAGACAATTGGGACAAAATACAATGTTACTATACGTATTAAAGCTTACGGAGTTACGGTTGCATAAAGTTTTGACTTAAGTGAACGAAAATCAGATCAAGAAACATCTTGAGAAACGAAAACTTTATAATGATATGCTTTACGGATTTCGTAGAAATAATTCCACTGACGAAATAACGATATTCTTCAACAAACAGTGGAATCAATCCTTACATCGTTCTTGAGCAAGTTAAATTCCTACGAAATTATTTGATAGACTGGGAAAATGCGTGTATGTGATATTGCCGAATGCCGAACCTCTTTTTCGATGGATTAGAAGTTACCTTTCGAAACAGTTCCATTATCGTTGCTTGCGACTGCTGTATAGTTACATATTCTCAAAATAAGTGCTGATGGTGCACCATAAGGCTGTGTTACTGAAATTCCACTAAATTGTCTTACAGACAACAGAAGTGTCAGCTTTTCATATTAATTTCCATCAGACGCACAATCCTGTTATTGGGATGTTCAGCTGCATGGGATATTATCAACTGTATGGAATTTAATGCTCCAAAGTCTCAATGCTGCCTTCTGTCGCTTAGGCATTACTAACAAAAGCATTACTAAATCTTTCCCCGAGCCTATTTTTGGACGAACTACTAAGCTTTGAGGTTAATTTTTGATCCGGACTACGAGGATGCGAAATGCTTTACCCAGCTCGATGTTGCTCTCATTACAATTTACACACATTCAAAGTCATAAGTATCTCTTCTGTATCTCCTGTTGAACTATCCTATTTTGTTAGCACTATATGTTAATTCATGATAAGGGTATTAATAACCCCTTAAATGTAAATGAACTAAAAACAAAAAATAGTCCTCAGAAGTTCTGATGGAATCCTAACCAATCAGCTTCACAAGGCCACACAAATACAAGCGATTTATTCTGACACATCACCTCTACTTTGATCGTCTAGTTTGTTAAAGAACCTCTCACTTTCTTCACGAAAAAGCTATTCATAACCAGGATACAGCTAAATACCAACATCGCTTGAATAGGACTTGCCCCGAAAGAGCAGCTTAGAAATCATAGTAAAGGAGAGAACACCATTCTATATGCACAGCCATTTTGTAGGTTCTTTCCAAAATCAAATATTTAATATTCATTTCGCTCGAATTCTGTCTTAACGAAATTGTCAAAGAATTTTACATGAACATGAACATGAACATGAACACTCGAACTCGTACTCGTCCTTGACATTTATTTCCCAACAAATAGCAACACTATAATACACACGAACAATAAATTATACATGGTATTTTAAATCCTTTTTTGAACGTCGTCGGTCGTCGCTTAACAATTTCATATTCTGAATCAAAAATGTAAAAATTAAACTGCATGTTGTATCTCCTTGCTTAACAGTGCTCTGTTATGGCTATGGCATGATAGTGTTCTGGTGTGTTCTAGTGTTCCCATTTCCAATCCATCAACAAAATACAAACAACAAAATGGCATCAACAAATTATTAGAGCAGAAGTCAAATGCCCAACGAGCTATAATATAGAGAAGCAGAAGAAGGGACCCCGGAATCAACTGCAATATGAATGTGGGACAAATTCAGTTCCAGTCCACGACAGCTCAGCTAACGAGAACTATATTTTTCTATCTCTCCTTTTAGTTTGTTTTTTTTTTTATATATATATTTCGTTTGGTTTGTCGTCCTCGTCCTTCCACATTTTTTTGTATGTGTGTTGTTGTTCCCATCAACGCCATCTTCTGAATTAATTGTTCTAAATTTTTGGCTTGACGTCCTGATGAAGTGATGATATCCTTTTCGCCCAAATCCTGATACTCCTTTAGATGGTCGGTTTGGTTTGGTTTGGTTTGGTTCAGATTGGGTTGGGTTGGGTTCGGATGTTTGGTCTGGGTGGCTGTATATCATTCAGTCGACTGTTTCTGTTGTTCATTTCAGCAATGCACAGCAGCAGCATCAGTAGCATAAGGACGAGTGGGGATTTCTGATTAGCAAAATTGAAAAAGTTCATCATTGTGCCACTATACCAGAGAAGTGGCAGGACGGTCCAGGATCCAGGGTCCAGGGTACAGGACGAAAGATACAAGGAAACAGAAAAATATAAACTTTTCCTTATTGTATGTGAATAGTTGTGGGGGCTATCCAAAATGTATTCAGGAAAAGGAATAAAAAAAGAACTTGTAATGACGACGAATTCACCAAACTTGACAAGACTCTCGGCCAAGAGAAGGCGATGGAAGAGCGACTCACTGTGATATAGACCAGTTGACCTCGTCCATTCCAGTCGTGTCTTCTTCAAGTCGAGTTGTTGCAATAAAGTTGCTGCTCATTTTGCCTCACTTGTCCGTCCTCGTGCTCGTTTTCATTTCACAGAAGCGAAATTAAAATTAAAAAAAAAAAAAAAAAAAAAAAAAATTGAGCCTTAGCACTGTGATTGCAATTTAAATTGTCCTGTAAGGATGAAGCATCCTTTTCCACCACACCGACCGACATACTATGTATTCGTTGTCTAATTACGTCATCGTTATTATAATGACTGTTGCAGCATAATTTTCCTTCACGCAGCTACGACGATGACTATGTTCGTCTCTATCTCTCTCTTTTAACTGTGACTGTGACCAACCAAACCATACTTAACTGCTAGGTGAATTCTTGCGGTACAAAAGTTGTGGTGCCGATCTTGTATTGATATGACAAAATCAGTTTCATTTTTATGGAGGATAAGATAAACAGTTTTGATAGCCCCAAAGAAATCCCCAACAAAATATCTTAAATAAGACAATGCCACATGTATAGAACAAGTAATATATTTTGTGATTTTCGGAATTATAAAATTTTCAAAATTTTTATAAAAATTCTGTGAGTTACTTCATAAAAATTGTCAAATTTCGTTTGGCTTAACGTCTTGACATTTAGCAACTTCCTTAAAAAGCTATACCAACTACCGGTGTGTATCATTCAACGACACAAGCAATCATAATCGTCACGAGAACTGCAGTGTACATTTCTGATACGACTTTAAACAACAAGAGCTTTTATATCCTGTGAAAATGGATCCCTCAGCTAGTGGTACTTGGGGGGGGGGGGAGGAGGTGTAGGATATTGAACGTTAAGTTATTTTTAGTTTTTCTTAAAGAGGAATTTTTTCAAGGCAGCAGCTATGTCGATAATCGATAACTGAACAGTTACTCGTTGAGGATGGAGAGGCTTTTTAACATAAATCTTGGGTTTTCCGAGCCCCAGATGGGACGATTTTGCCTCATCACTTTATCAGTCAAGATGATTTTTCGATGAAATTTCGGATAATTTTCATGCATTTCAAGGACCCAATTGATGGCTTGATTGCTTGTCTTTATGCCAAGTCTTTAGGCAAAATACGGTGTAATGACGTTTGTGGAATGACCAAATGACAAACCTGGGTTTTCTTCAACACTTTGGGCTACAACAGCAATATTCTCTGTTGTTTGTGAGCGACGCGCACGGGTTTTATTCTTCAAATTTCTGAATTGCGGTCCGAAAAGGTGCTTCACGACGACCCACAAATATTTTAGTTTTACGAACCGTCATTTTCACAATTTTTATAGTGAATTTTAATCATGTCAATGCGTTGTTGAAGCGTGTATCGTTCCATTTTTATTAATAGCCTTTTTTATTAATAGTGTAGTTTCTTCTTGTCAAATGTCAAACAATAACAGCTTCAAAAGTGACAACTACCGAAATAGCGTGCTCTTCAAAATAACAGCTTATTGGAAAACCCTTTATAATACACTTTTATTTTAAGAAATTAATTTTATTTATTTGTTCCGTGCACCTTATTTAAATTTAAAATTAAATTAGCTTTAATCTAAAAATATGTTAATTCACTGAGCTCAAAGCAATTATTTTAAAACAATAACAATAAACATTATCAGAACAACTGTTCTACTGGTGAAATTTTCCTCAATACACTTAACAAAAGATGGCGAGTTTCTTGATCCGCATTTTACCGCCTCTAGTCCACCACGAAGCAGGCTTCATCATTTAAAAAGTGTAATGTACCATGCATGCTTTAATATGGTGATGATTACGTCCTGGCTGCCCGAAAAAAAGGACGATGAGCTAAAAAAAAAAAAAAAAAAGTGTAAAATCTTCTTTTTAGAGACAGTCTGAGAGAACCGACAAACAGCTTGTAGGCTATAAAAATCTGTAGAAGGGGCTTTCGCTTTACAATCCTATACATACTTTTGCCGAGCGAGTGTTGAAATGAATGTTACCTCGGGCTGGGTGGCTCGGCTGATCCTGGCCAAAGGATGGGTGAGATGTAGGTAGGCTAGCTAGGCGTTCATCTGTTTTTATGTAGGTATGTTCTGCGGTAGCCAAAAGTAAATAGTATACGGATCCGGGGGATGTAAGCATAATGCAGCGCACGGACAAGTTTTGTAATTTATTTCCAAACATGATATTTTGGATGAACGAACATACACCCTCATCCCTTAAATAAAATATTTTATTTTTTGCTTTCAATAGTCGCTCTGCGCTTAAATATATGTATTTTTTTAATAGTTTTACTACTAGGCACGTCGCGTCGTCGGTCGGTCGGTATATACCTACCTACCTATATAAATAGGAATGCATAAATTCATAGTTTTTTTTTTTTATATTTAACACTTTAATTAACATATTTCTATATAGAATGTGAATATGTTGAAATATAGTATCTACCGATGGTGTTGGCATTTTTTTTTTTGTATCTTTTATGTGGCTGACCAGATAGAAGATGTGTGAGAGTGTTTTTGTCCGCACAAAACAACACAATGTTTGTCATTATTTATTCATTTGCCGGTGTTGTTGTATTTTTTTATTATTTAATTTTTTTTTTTTTTTGGTTTTACATTAACATTACAACAAAATTTAAATTTAGAAAACGAGGACGACAATGACCCTTTTGTTTGCTATAAAAGTGAATAACTGACCGGGAATTTTAATTTTGCATTTTCATTAAAAGTCACGTGAATCATTTGCATTAGTTTGGTGAGTTTTAAGTGATCTGTTTAGCCACAGGACAATAGACTCATTATTTTTAGACCTTTGTATTTGTATACGGAAATTCAGGAGTTTGTTTTGAATTAATTTGCAAAAAAAAAAAAATGTTTAAATATTAGTTTTACTGCCATTAATAGCTTTGTTTTGGCAACAAGTTAAATGCAGATACATTTTATTTGAATTGGAAATTGTTTTCAAAAAATGCATTGGTATTTAAAGAAGTAGATATACATAAGTGCATTAACGACTAGATAATGAAGTTCCGACATTTTGTCGGTTTGTTAATTTTTTGTAAATTCAATTACGATTTTTGTTGACTATTATTGATGATTTAAATAATGAACTAAGTAGACTTATAATAATAAAAGTAATAGATTTAGAAGATATGTGAAATACGACATTTGCACACATAAGAGTATACTGCAAGAACACAAAATATTAACTTTCCATTGGAGGAAAATATGCACCCAGAAGAGTTTGGAAGTCTTCTGAAACCATTCCGATGGTAAACAAAATGTCAATGCCACAAAATATTAACTGGAGAGTGTTTAATCGCACTCAACGTTGCAGAATGTTAAGGTAGTTTTGAACGATGTGGCATATATTGTTGGATTCAAGACTTATGATACAGTTATCGAAGCCTGGCAAACGAAGTTGAATGAGTGGTATTTTGAAACGATGAACGAGTAAAAATGCCTGGTGCGTGTTAATTAGACATTGTGTCAAATCAAAACTGAACAGAAGCACTTGTGTTTGTTCCGTTGGTTTTTAGAACAAGTGGTTCCTCGAGTGAAACCAATTTTCAATAAAAAACTAAGAATTCAATAGACCTGTGTGGTAATACCAAACATAAAAAACTCGAAGAAACAAATAATAATCAAAAATTAATTTCAAATTACTTCAATAAAAAAAAAGATTAGTTACAAATTGAATAATAATTATAAATACAAATTGGCACTTTAATGATTTGGAGGCCTTAGTCCAACCCATTTCTTTTTTCTTAACTACTCCGAGTGCTTTTGACATTAAGTCCCCTATCCAAATCCACGACTGTCTGCTAGTCGACCGTTGATACTTCCCAACCATTTTTGCTTAAAAGGAAATTGAAAAATTAGTACTTTAAAAATGGCACTGTTTCGTTTTGTCCAAATACCTACTGAGGAGGCCATTTTGCCCGTTTTTTTTTTTTATTAAACATTTAACACTGAACAATCCTTAAAGCTACCTAAGGCAACTGATTTTGCTAAAATAATAAGAAATACTTTATAGGTACTTCCATACATGACTGCCTTTTCACAATGAAATGTTTTTAGGAAAATTCAGAGTTTTAAAATGTTCACAAAAAATAATTTCGTCATCCTTTTTGGTGAAGCCAAGACACAGTTTGACCTGTCAGATTTTAAATAACACCTTGAAGTTGGTAACATTTCGTTTGTGTCAGTGATGTTTGACATACTTAAAAACTGTGTTCACGAAACACGTTATTTATGTTCGATTATAAGTTTTCTAGTAAGTTTGCCATTTTACTTTAGGGGTCCACTATAGGCCACTCTCCCCTAGTACGGTAATTAGTGAAATACATACAATATTCAAAATGGCCAGCAAACTGTTTAGCCGCATTCACACGGGGCAAGATAGCAAGATAGACGTGAGAAGTTTGGATGGTTGCTGTCAATAATTTGACAGTTGAGAATGTTAAACTGTTGAGAATGTTCAACTGTGAATCGTTTTACGTCTTAACAAGACTTCCAAATTGAAAAAAAAAAATCCTTTGAAAAAAAAAACAAGATGGCACAACTTGCCATACCTACACACCATCAATTTATTGCAAAATCAATTTGGTGACAACTTTATTTCCAGAAGTGGTCCTATTAACTGGTCCCATCGTTCGTGCTACTTAAAGTCCCTTAATTCTCTTTTTATTAGGCTATATTAAGTCACTAGCTTATGCCGACAAATCATCAACTCTTGAAGCATTGGCATTGAATATTCAAGCCACCATTGACGCCATGCGGCCATATTTACAGGAAAAAGTAGTGAAACAATTGGACTGATCGAATGGACTTTGTAACTCGTTAAATAGGATCGACACAACTTTTCTGACAACCTCAGGAGTTGTCAAAAAGTTCTGGGTTTTTCGAACTTTGAAGAACACATAAAAGCTGCCGATTGTGTATTTGTCACAAACCATCAGAGATCAAAAGTTTGCATATTGCTTTATTTGTTTGATTTTGATTTACTTTTACAAAAATACTTAAAAAAGGAACACAAGAAATGACAGTAAACGTCAGTTCAACAGCTAATTCGTTGTCTCAACTCACTCCAGTGATTCCTAGATCGACTTCAGGGTATAACTTCGCAGTTTAGAATATGGTAAACATTGTTGAATCGTCATTTGGGCAAGGAAAATTTATAAATTGTCTTGTTAAACTTGAGTTACGAATCAATAAAATCAACATCTTGTCAGTTACCATCCGGGGCGTTTGGGCGTAGCTGCGACCTAAAGTCTCCAAATCAAATATGCAGTTTTACCAAAATACCTATGCCTATACACTTAAGGTATGGTAGATACTAGTTACTAGTACAAAAATGTCCAAGTTCCAATTTATTTGGCACCAATGACACTTGGTGCGTTCTTTTTCTAACAATAGCCAACAATTATTGTTAACAATCGTCAAAAAATGGCATTCCTTTAATCCAAATTAGTTACGATTTTTAACTGTATGATGTCATAACAGCGTTCCTAAACACACGTTGAAGTGTCAAATAGTTACGATTTGTTACTATTTCTAATTCATCTTAATAATATGAGTTGATTGTTGATGTGTAAAATTCGACAATTGGAAACAATTCAAAATCAAACCAACAAATTACAAATTCTCGGTTTGAGCAGCAAGAACGTCTTTATTTTCTCTGAGGGATTAACATAAGAAAGAATAAAACGGATTTTTCGTCAATTTTGAGCGATGAAGGAGAATTATTCTCCTTCCTTTAATTCCTCAATATACAAAACAAAAATTTAAAAGTGGTCGTTTGACAGATTAACAAATTCTAATAACGTATCGTTCCTAAATGGTTTGTAAAAACTCAACAAATACTAACAATGACACTTCAACAGTTTATTTTGACATAACAACAATTGTTGACTGGTTAGGAAAAGAACGCACTAATTCGTTGGTAAAAAAAACAGTGTTCATCTACGTAGATCACTCTTTTATTCGTGTTGCAAACATTAAATAAACTTAAAGAAACGGAACTTAATCTATTATGGCTTCTTTATTTGCGGGAGGGGCCCTACTTTTATGTTTCAATCTTCAAGTGTCGAATGATGGTATACATTAGGCGTTGTTGTGGTGGATATTTTTCTAGACCTAATAAGGATCGATAAACAATACGCCTCAATCCTCAAAAAAAAAAAAACATTCACCACTCTGTTTCGTAATTTCTTTCATTGATGGGGTGTTAGTTTTAATTGTCTTCTTAGCCTACAGTTTGAACCTATTTTTCCACACAAAACATGATTTGCGCGGTTTATTCCATTCACAACAATGCGTCATTCGACACAATAGGTGGCATTGTTGAATGGAGGGACTAAAAATAAGAAATCTTGATAATGCGATGTCCTTAATTAAAATCATACTATACCTACTCATTCTTATCCCCCTCTCCCTGAAGTCTCCTTGAAGTCTTCCCTCAAATCCTAGTGACGAAACGAAGCAAGAAAATGAAATGAAATTATGTCCTTTTGTATACCTACTCTCCCGCTAAGAAGCGACGTGCTCTACATAAACGAAATCCTTGTATTATTCTCGAAAAGATTAAATTTTCAATTTAGGCAACTAAGCATTGTGTGCGGGTGTATATGTGTGTGTGTGTGTGTGTGTGTGTTCCTAGAATATTATATATACTAACCGGAGATTAATGCCACTATAAGTTGCCGTCAGTGTGTTGGCCGGAAAGTTGGCGCACTTAGCCCAGACATTTACAGGATTCTAAATGGTTTGTATATGGGTTTGTCGATTGTCAACGAGTGTTCCGGAACTCTTTACCATCACAGCCTTTAAAGTGTCATTAGCTATACACTTTTTTGCGCTATTAATCGAGCAATTTGAAAATTGTCCCCCGGGATGGAATTTAATCCTTCCACTCCAGCCTGCAGCCTTCAGCCTAGTTCGTAGTATACACTCGAAAAATCGACCATTTCATCGAATCGTCCTGCGATTGATTTACTTTGCATACCATACCGCCGCCGCGCCGTCCACCAATGGCTAATGCCAATATTGCGGATTAAATTTACCATTATCGAATTATATTCCGAAATCTGTTGGCGGCATTGCGGTCCGAAATTAAAACTCAATTTTCATCGTACTGTTTTGCGTCGTCCCGTCGATTCGGCCGGCGCGGCGTCGCTCGTTGGTCGTCGAGTCGCAACGAAAGGACGACCAAACATAGGCGATTTGTCGGGCCTAGCTTTGCTGTTAGCCCAGAATTATTGGAAACATTGAAAATTTGCATACATTTTAACGGCATCATCGCATCGGTACCGCGAAATCGGTGGCACAACGCTAGCGTTTGATATGAAATGTCACACCAATTGAATTAATTTGGTGCCGACAATACACTCATGTGTCGAAATACTAGATTTTAGTGTGCGGTCGCTCGGGTAAAGGATGAAGGTTCCGGCCTACGCTATGCGATAGTAGAGCTTGGTGTTTTTTTTTTTTTTTTTTGGTGCCTTTTATTATCGTCCTTGCATTTTGGTTGTTGTCTAAATTGGTGGCGATGCTTGCAATGGTCAAGCTGCAGCGACATGAATAATTTTTTTTGACATCACCTATACTGTGCAGTGTGCATGCTACAAAGGACATGAGATATAAAAAACGCAGCGATACAAAACCTAGGTCGGCCAGATTCAGCTTAGGCTTCGGCCAAAAATGGCAGAGTTTTTTGGTATGTCCTTTTTTTTATGAAACTTTTTCCTTTCAGACTTGGCCGTTGATGAATTTCGTTTCCCATGATGATGTCAACAATTGAATATCTGGTTCACTGTATGTGGCCGGCTGGGATTGGGATATTTTATTATTCCAGTTAGTTGCTGGGATGTGTCTGTATATGTGTTTGGGAATTGCTTTTTTCGTTCGAACGGGAAAAAGGGAAGACATGACAAAAAATGACACATGGATGCAATGCAAATAGAGGTTTTTTTATTTTGTCATATATGTACGCTAGATTTATATGGAATGAAATTTTTAGTGAATAACTGTTTTGATTCGGCGAAGGCGTTTGAGTTATTCGTATTTGTGTTCCGTTATCCCTGATGGAGCCTGGAGGTGTTTCTATCTGTATCAACCGGTCGTATGGGAATTATTAGTTTATAGTTTTATCTTTTTCCATTTTCCCATCGTCAAGAATTTAATGATTTTCCATTGAGGTCTAGCGAGTTAGATTCTTTTGTCTGCACATTTTGAAGAAATAAACGAGCGTAGTGTGGATGTGGATCTTGAAAATTACATCATGCCAACCTTTGTAATGGAGACTTAACTTTCCAGAAGTTTTTCAAAGTGTTCCTTCGGTCAATCAAAATGCCAGATTTTTTAACTGGTGTTGTAAGGACATAATTTATGATTGCATTACTCTAATAGCAAACACAAAAATTAAACAATAGGCAGTTTAAATCTCGCCGTTATCAATCTACAAAGATAGAAAACTAACGAACAGTGCTGACAATAAAACTCAATACCTACTGTCAGGATCAAGAAATGGAATGCAAATACAAGACCAAAGTTTAAATTTAAAAATTCTCCGTTCCGTAGGGATAGAATAACATCAAATTTGTAATCCCTATTTCGTGGAATTTGAGAATTGAAATCCTTAACAACGAAAAGCTGCCACAAAAAAAACTAGAATCATGAAAAAAGTACCGATAGTCAACATATCTAAAGGAGTGACCTGAAATGTATTGATTTTCAAAACCAAGAAAAGTAAACTCTCTATAGAGAAGGTGGAAAACGACAAAGGTTCCTTTAGTTGAGCTTATAAGCTTTTGATAAAGGATGATCCTCATCGAGAAGACAGTTCAAGTTCAAGAACTTAAGAAACATAATCTTTCTTCAATGGCAGTATGTCTTTTTTCATCACTAACGTCACAAATCTCTTGAGTTTCACGAGTAGCACAATGGTATGGGATAATTGGACCTTATTTTTAATAACATAAGCAAAAATAATTTACAAATTTAAAATTGCAGATAGACTCTTCTTCTTTCGAATCGTTGTCATTTGAAAATCAATGAAACGAAAATGCGTCACGACAAACAGACAAATACATAAACATATAGCATTGAACGAAAGAAGGAGATAGAATTGGTGCGTTCTTTTTTTTTAACTATAGTCGCCATTTGTTAACAAAAGTCAACAAAAAACCGTTCTTTTAATCCAAATAAGTTACGATTTGTAACTATATGACGTCATAACAGCGTTCATAAACTCACGTTGAAGTGTCAAATAGTTACGATTTGTTACTGTTTCCATCATCTATATACTGCGATGTTGAAGATTTTGATGTTTCCTATAGCTGTGCTGGATCCCCCGCTACTTTCTGCATACCCTGTTTTCCCCTAAAAATGTATTTTAGAAAATTGTCATACAAGGACTGTTTCTTTGGCCATATGCCTCTCAGGGGTACAAAAACAGCTAGATCTCGCAAGTAACTTACCAGATCATCTTGATTATGGCCATGATGAGTCACTAATGACCTCATTTAACTAACTGCTACACCACGACTTTGATTTAATGACTATTAAGTTGTTTCAAGAAGAAAAAACCACCCCAAAATGACTAATTATATGGCCAGAAACACACAAATTCAGATTCTGACGATGAATTTTCATTTCCAATCACAAAATTATTGTCTTTCATTATTTGTTCTGATTGTGTTGCTTTCTGCAAGTTAAATTCAATACATTGAAAGTGGTCGTTTGACAGTTTAACAAATCCTAACTAACGTATCGTTCCTAATGGTTTTTACAAAACCCAACAAATCCTAACAATGACACTCCAACAATTTTTTTTTTTTTTTGACATAACAACAAATGTTGACTATGGTTAGAAAAAGAACGCACCAAATACATTGCACAGTATTTAATAATCTGGGTCTCCATTTTGTGCCATTCTTCGTAGACTCTCCGCAGGAAATATATTTTTCAAGTTTGCCAAAAAAAAATGTTGAGAGATAAGTCGTTCACATCATACTTTTGTAGGTTACTTTTCTTAAGTTTCACTTCATCCAAGTGTGAATTGTTAGCACATTTTTTTTGTACATGCCTCTGATTGATTTCCCAAATAATTTTCATCAAATTAATTTCAAGTTTTATAAAAATCACTTCAGACGAAAAATAAATTTTGTAGATGGATGAGATTTTCTGCACTCATGGTATGTTTTTTGACTACTTGCTCAGTTTTGTCATGAATTAGAACAGTGGATAGCGAAGTCGCCTCTCACGCGGGAAATCCAAGGCTTGTTTGAAGCTTGATGATTATAGTAAAATAAGGTAGGATACGATTGAAGGACTTTACAAAACATTAATGTTGAAAATGAATACTTTAATTTCCTCATATAAAAAGTCAAGATTAAAACCGATTTGCTTATGTCCTCTCCAATAAAATAACTTTACGTCAATGCTCTTGTAATGATAGCTTCAGGACATGGAAAAAGGCTAACACTCTCAACCGTTCTTGTTCGTCGATTCCCCTCAGGAATGAAATGTATGTATACCTATACAATTTTGCGTCTTAGAAATTTTAGAAATGCACAACAAACAGCATCTAACTGATGAGCCCAACTGTTGTACGCATTTCGACTAAAGGTCACAAAATCTTTTAAACTTTATTAACTACAATAAAATCCACAAAAACAAACTGCTTCGTATCTAAAATCTTCCACAACACAACTAAGGCAGATATTTTTCAGGATTTTCCACTTTCTGGAGGAAACATTGTTGTTGTGTGCACTTTATGCCAAAACCCAAAAACTAAAGCTCTTCAAGTATGTGAGAGTTTTATCAAAATCGAAAAACCACGATTACGCAAATAATCAAGCAACTGACGATGCGATGTCTAATGAAAGTAAAATCAGTTTCTAATACATTAAAAGTTTCAAAATATTACATTTGTGGTTTTGTAAAATGTCAAACATCAATAATATTATCATCATCTTCAGCTTTAAGACTCAAATCAATAAGTCAGTCTTTTCAAGTTAAATAATTACTTTTTGCTTGCACTTAATAAAATATCCTTAAAGTTGGTCATCGTTTCCGCCGCCATCGATATACAATAAAGAAACCCGAGTGTGTATGTGTGTGGGTGCGTTAAAAGGGGAGAAATTGATATATCCAGGAAAATAAAAAGGAAATTAGAAAAACGCATTAACGCAAAAAACTTACACGGATTTCCTTTTTGTGTACTTCACCCTTTCTGCACTCTGCGTTCTGCGTTGTATACTTCTCAAAGAGCTAGGGAATAGACACACGGTCAAAATATTTGGCAAACTTCTTTTTTTTGAAAGTTAATCGTATTTTATAATGGAATAATGTGTAAGATCTTATATGGGATACATTTTGGTGAAATAGAAAAATTTTGGGGGACAAGAAAAATGAAGAAGGCGATATACGGGAAGCCAGAAGCCAGAAGCCAGTTTACTATATTTTGTTTGTATCGATGGCCAACACCGGGAAAACTTAGACTCCTAAGATTATTTAGGAATCAAGAAATGCAACCGTTAACCTATGTTCTCACTAAGGTCCGTGCAGACGAAACAAGAAATCCTCAAATTCTTTTCAAACGATACCCATAATCCTATCAACATCAATATGCCCAATTCTTCAATTATGCATCCTTTAAAAGGGAACGTAAATCAAATAAGTGGTTTCTTGTTACCCTTATACGCATTCAATTATCCACAACCACCACACGCAATACATATAGGTACACACAAGCATCACTTTCTGAGGACACCAAGCACCGTTAAACTCTTTGTCAAAGTGAACTCTACTCTACCACCAAAATCGGAGAACATCCTAAAATATGTCACTCTTCTCGTCCGACGGTATAACAAAACAATCACCCGGGCACATGCAGAAACATCACAAAAGCCCAAAAGAAACAACTGCTCCATGTTAACAGTTCGTCGTCCTTCGTCGTTGTCGTCGTTGAAGTCTCGAGACAAAAGAGTAGTGCAGCACACAACAAACCTAGTACCCCAGCGACAGCTTCTAACCATTCAGCCGGATAAAAGTGGCAGTGACAATCACAATCACAGAGTGTGTGCAGTGTATAGATGTCGTGGCAGCGTGACACCCACAAAAACCAGGTCGATTCAGATTGACAAAAAAAGTAAAAAAAAAAAATCACCATGGGAGGCATTATTCCTAGCCAACCACCATCAACTCCCTCAAATTGGCCAAACTCATTGCTGCAACCAGCAATCACAATGACCTTTCTGATGACCGAAATTATTCTCGTCCTGTGTTTTTAAAGGTTTTTTTTTTTCTTCCATTGCACTCTCTCCTTGTCCTTTGGTCATCGAAGTATAACGACCCTGTTGGGTGCATTTTTGGACAAACAACCAAACCCCCATTCAGGAGTTTGTGGCTGCAAAGGAACAAAACTCGACGGAAGGCTGGTTCTTCAAACAGGGTTCCCACTTTGCTTTAGAAAATGTTTTTTTTTTTACTTGCGATTATAGGTACTATAAGGCAAGTTATGGATTCGTGCAGAAAAAAAATTTTGAGATAAAAATCAAACATGACATTACGATGATGGCGAAGTCGAAAGAAGTGGGTCTGGGAATTCCATCCGTCTATCTGTCTGTCTATATGTCTGTTCGTGCCTCTAGAACCTGAACGGATGAGCCGATTTGCTTCAAATTTGGTATATATTATTTATTTGGCCGTCCCTCGGAACACAATTTTTATTTTTGCTCTAGACCCAAAAATAACGGCACCTGCCATACAATCGGGAAGAAAAAAATTGATTTTCTCAAAAACGGCTCTAACGATTTTGATAAAACTTTCAGAATGCTATTTTCTTAAGAAAGTCTATCTTTAAGTTCGAAATTTTTTTTCAAAATTTGTTTTATAACGGTACCTTTCATAGAACCAGTATTTTCAAATCAAATTTTCTCTTAAACTATACATTCGATTTCAATAAAATTATAGGCACAGGAAGTCATTAATAATTTTAATAATATGGCATTTCAAAAATTTCAAAAACTTTTTTTTTTTGATTTTTTATAATTTTTTCAAAAAAAATTTTGGTTTTCGTAATATGTTAGAAACGGTTATATTAATTTTGTTTAGGTTATTTTTTCAAATGTAAACTACAGATTGCCATATATTTGCATACTCAAATAAATTTCAAAATATTTTTTGGAAAAGTTTTTCAAAAATAACCTTTTTTAAAAAAAAACTGGTCGAATGATTTTCAATATTTTTTTTTCCTAGATTAACGTATAGCTTTGAAATTTTATTGCATACTTTGTTTTTCCGAGAAAACTCTTAAACTAATTTAAAAAATAAAAGAATTTTCGAAATTATTTAAATTTTTTTTTAAATCCACATATGCAGCCACTAATCAATTGCTATCATAAGAGCAAGTTCGTGCGACCCAGTCGTGCATTTTATTTTTTTTATTTACTACGATTCGTACAACTATAGTTTTATTTTAAACTATCGATCGACGTACTCCCCATCATGGCAAAACCTTGAAAGTCGTCCAACTCCCAAAAACATACTCAAAATTAACGAGATGAAATCGAGAAATCATGTTAATTTTACATTGTTTTTATTATTGTTTTTAAAATAAAAGAAAGGGACAAAACCAATTTGGTCCAAAAATAAGACAGGCAAGCCGCGCAATGTATTCAAAATGGTGGACAATTCAGATTTGTTAAGTTGCGTTTACGTTCCCGTTCGACGTTGATAAAAGTTCGACAGCTGTGTCTATTGTAGACCGTAGCCTCAAAAAACATAGCCCACCAGTTAGTCCGATGCCTTGCTCCAGAATTATAAGTTAGTTGTAGTCGTTCTTCCAATAATCGCGCTTTCTCAGATAAAGTCCTCTATAGCTTAGTTATCCCTGAAGAGCAATTGCTATTCATCCGATATGGTCAGGATCCACGCTTCTTTTCTATACAGGAGAACTAGTTATTTGAGAGATGGATTTGATACTAATGCCTTATGAGTCCGAAAAGAAAGAGCGATTGGCAAGAATGATTCTTCGACTAATCTCTTCACTGATGATATTTTGATAAGTTAAGGTGGAAACAAATAGACATAGTCCTTGATTGCTTCTTAGACATATTTGTCCATCGTGAAGTTTTGTTCAAGTCTACGATAACAGCCAGACTTATTCCTGCAGTTTTCACTTCAAGACTTGCGAATACTTCCCTGGCAGCACACTGATCTATGCCAGTCAGTTTCATGCGCGAAGGTTTCAAAGGTCCAGACGGTCACACAGATTAGTGGACACGATTTAACAGGTGATATTGAAAACACTTATACCTCTGTAGTTGGTGCAGTTCAGGGTTTTGTGTTTTTTGTGAATAGGGTACACGGTGCTGGTGTCCCATTCATTATACAAGCTTTCATCCGACAAGATGAAAGAGCTGTTTTAAAGAGCTGTGATCTGCTCGCTCATAATAGTGACTGTGCATCTGCTACGCCGCCATTTCGTGGCTTGTTTCTAAATGCTTCAGCTTGGGCTGACAAATAGTTGTAATATAAGTTAAGAAGTGTCTCATTGCTTGAAGTAACATGTAACCCAAATATACATGGGTGGAGTTGAGATGTCGTTAACTCTTTGTCAATAGATTTATGAATTGGGTATGTTGAATATATTATGCAGGTACACACGGTACACATATACAGCGGTGCATAACACATTTGCCAAATTACCCAAGATGAAATAATTATGACTCGACCTTAAGTCAATCTCTCAATCCTACACATAAATGCTGTACTAAAGGTCACAGTTATTTTGGACTTAGTATGTCACAGTTCTAACATATTTGGACAAAATCTTCCTTCTCCTTACTCTTGCTTAATTCCAGTACTAAATATCATTGAAAAAAATTCCTTTTTGTGCCTGAAGTGGGAACCTTTATTGCACAGCTGGTGGTGAGAAACTTTTCGAGCTCAGATTTTGTTGGAATTTTTCCGGCGAACCAACCATACCCGACCCGCACCAGAGACCGGGACTGATTCAAAGCTCTTCCACCAGAGAGTATGCAAATATTTTAATCACAAAATTCCCGCAAACAGTCAACACAGATACGCCCGACATTTTATGCTGAACGGGGCTGAACGGGGTAAACTATAATATTTACCCATCACCCACAATGAATGAGAGATTTTCGGGGGGGATAAGGGATAAGCTAAGCTGTTCGCCGCATCGGTGCATACAGACCATAATATGTGAAGAGGACAAAAGTGCTGAAGTGTGATACTGCGCTGCTGAAACTTTTTGGGGGGTATAGTGTCCGATTAGATGAGAGGAGTCTATGTTATGGAAAGTTAAAGTTTTCTATGTCCGGTCCAACCAAGATATGCAGCAAAGGGCGACTTGCCTCTATAGTTTTGGCTTGGTTCTGCTACAAAATTCGCAATCGTTGTCCCTGCGGAGGAATAGGTGTGCATATTTAATACGATTTCCTTGCACATTTCGTTTTGGTTGGAGATGGTTGGGTTGTGTGTATGTATGTACTTATATATAAGTGGGTGATGTGATGGGGGCTATGAAAAGTGCACTGGGCGTTAGAGGGTTCAGTTCGTATACATAGAGGAGAATAAGGGCAGCCAGTTCCAATTCCAGTTGCAGTTCCAGTTCCTATCATCACCGACAAGCCTTTGACTTTGGTTCACTCTCTCAGTTGGTGCGTCGTCGGTCGTTCTTCCTTGTCGACGTCACCACCCGCCGCACCGCCGCTTCTGCCGTTGTCCTTTCTTTACGCTGATGCTCTGGAAATGCATTTGACACTACATTAGTTCTGTGAAAGTGATTTACTGGCTGATGCTACTCCAAAGGCAGCTGGTTGCGTGCATCTACGAGGATAGTATTTGTTGTAGAAACTCTTAGTGGATTTCTACATTTGGGTAGTTAAAATGGGAGAGGATGATGATGATGATGTTCTTTTTAGATGCACCCTCAGACTTTTTGACAGGAGGAGGCGACCTTTCGTGATGAGTAGGTTTGTGTATATAAGGATCTTTACGAATGCATCGACATGCAGGATATGTAAGAAGGAATTAGCTGCATCAATGTTACGATGTTTTACAATCCTGACTTTGACTTTTCAAATGTTGTATAAAAGCCTTGGGAAATATTGACTTTTGCTTAATCCAAATGCTAAGCTAATTTTCAAAGGACTTCTCAGTCTTTTGATGGAATAAAGAAGCATTTGATTCTAACCGGTACCATAGTCATCTCTGATGGAAGTTGGATTAAAAATATTGTAAATTATTTGAGAACTATTTGAAACTGGTTGTGTGGTTTTGTTTGTTTTTGATTTTTTCGGTACAAAGCAAGGGCTGTTTTATTTTTCGAAGTATAAATAAAGCAACCAAAGTTGTGCTAAGAAGCTAAAGGAAGCAACCAATAAGTTTAAGTTAAACATTTGTTTTAAGAAATTATACTGTTCTCTAATTTCATCAAAACAAAATCATTATATTTCCTTACTTCATATCAGGCAATCAATTACTAAATCAAAGCATCATCATCAATTTGTTAATTTCAGAAGCAAGCACCGTTCGGTACCTTTACAAAAGAAAAAAAAAATTGTTGGCACAACAGCTCCAAGCGGGGCCGGGGCCTGTGACTTACACTCTCAACCATTCCTGTGTGTGCGTTGATATTGTGCAGGAATGGAAGGGACCTACAATTTACCGCCGCATCCGAACGGCTAACAGAGAAGCACATTCCATGACATTAATTACTCTTGGAGGATTTGTCACTTTCACGCAAGAGGCAGTACCCCGGAAAAAAACTTAAGGTGGCAACGTCAGAGATCGAACCCTGAACCTTCGGCATAGCAGTCCGACACACTAACCACTAAGCCACGGGGTACTACGGTACCTTTACTCTTGACTTAAAATCAGCGCTAAGAAAAAAATTATATTTTTGAAAAGGCTTAGGTACTATAGGGCAAGTGCACAGTAAAAATTTCATATAAAGGGTGCTTTTTTCTACGTCTGGTTTTCAAGATGAAATATAACGCATATAATTTTATGTTATGGCCAAGAATTTAACTTTATTATGAAGATAAGGGTTTGTCATTATGTTTTAAAAATGATCTCGGGCAAGTGGCCGCCGCGGCTGGCTTGAATAAATTCCTGGGCGATTATGTCGACCGAATATTGGACGCAGCGCAAGAAGCGTTACACGAACCAAACCATTATTTTGGTAATACAATTGCACGATTTGCAAACGTTGTTCAGGAGTAAGTCTATTCATTATTAAATGACAAACCAAACTAAGCATAAAACAAGTGACAGCTGTCAAAGAGATTAACTCCAAAAAAAGTATTACCAGATTAAAAACCACACGTCTAAGAAAAAAACACAATTTACAATGCATATTTCAATTTTTGAGAATTGTGTTGAATACCCTGTTCTATAGAATATGCTGGCTATATATTGTATTTGGGTGTGAAGAGAAATTGTACCGTTAGGTGAAGAAATGCTAGTAAATATTCTGACTCTGAATCAAAATCCTAGTCGATCCAGCGGTGTCTTGTTCTTCCGTTTTTTGAGCTATAGAAAGCTCCAATATGGTAACTATAATTTTTGGTTCGAGAGTAAAGCTAAGCTCTTGAACCAGTAAAATCCGCCCAAAATCGCCATTTTTGTCCAACAACCTCTATTTGGTAAAATTAAATTGTGTTTTTTATACAGTTACGATCAAAAAGGACAACGTTTAAATTTTGCAAACGCAAGCCGTCTCTAAATTGAATAAAAATATATCAGTTTGGGCGTGGCTGACACCCACTTTTCATACAAAACCATGAATATTATTTTTATAAAATAACGATGCTTATATTCGAGCAAAAAACCTTAAATTTTGGGGGTACTACCTGTACGTAAATAGCTTGTGTGTAAAAACAAAGACATTGATTTTGGGTGTGGCTGACGCCCACTTATCATTAGAAAATATACAAAACTTGTTTTTGCAATAAACCGCGGTACTCCCAAACGAAACTAAGAAGCTTGTGTATGAAAATAATTTTTTGAATTTCGGGCGTGGTTTACGCCCACTTTTCATGAAAGAATAAAAACAAAGTTTTAAAAATTTAGAGTACCAATATTCAATTTTAAATATTTTGTTTGTTCAGTTAAAAAAAAAAATTATATCTATTAATTTTTTCAAATTTGTTCAATACGCCCACTTTTAAGGGCGTGGTTTTCATAAATTACTTTTATTCTGGTAAGATCGTTAACAAACTACTCGATTCAGCTGTAGTTAGTCAAACTTCAGTTAGTGCTTTAAACTTTTTTTTAAAAAATTTTAAGACACGCCCACTTTTAAGGGGCGTTTCCGTTAAAAGTCTTAATATGCATTAATGTTTTAATGTTTTCAAACTCTCGGTCGCAGTTTTGCAGTAAGAAGGTGAACATTACGGTTATTATTCCTTGGTTAGGTAGCAGGTTGTGGTTCAAGAACTTTAAATTCGATATTTAATTTAAAAAAAAAATTAAGTTTAGTTTCGTTTTGTTCAAATCCAGCTGCGAGTTTAAAATATTGAATATCACTAACCTCATATTTGTTAAATTGGCAACAAAAAGTCTAAACTTTGGGCGTGGCACACGCCTGTTTTTATTGCGATAGTGGATATTGAACATCGGATGCACAAAATTAATTAATCTCTCTATAAGCAGTAAGCAGCACATTAGTACCTTTATGGTAGCCATTACAGGACACTGTTTCGTAGGAAGCAACGCCACAAGATTTGGCGTGCTCACAAACAACTTTTGCAGAAGCTGTATGGACGAAGATTTTAATGACATTTATGTTTTTAGACTCCAATTTTCTGGTGCGCTTAGTAATTAGCTCTTATTGGTTACATAACTGGGGTTGACCCCAATATTGGTGGTATGACAACGGTGTTCCTCTGGGACTAAGTGTGTCAGTATATACCTCTCTAAGTGACAGCCACTTTAACGCCTAACCTACTTAACCAAAAGTTTCTCTATCTAAAACTTAAGGCTGAACTTCATCAAAACCAAAAGTTAAATTTAGAATTTTCATCAACACACCCTATTTTCAACTTCAAAATGGAATATTTTAAAGTCCAAGCAAGTGGGCAATCACTAATTTGATTTCTTCAAAAGAAAAAGCTCACTTCTTATCTTTGTCTATGATAAATCTAAATTATCACTCAATACCGAGAAACAGTAGCTTCTAATGCCAATTACTCCCGAGTCAAAACCGTCCCACACGCCACCGACCGAAGTTCCAATAAGCCATCAACCTCAAAGACATCTCAATTATCCACACACGCATTCATTCAAGCATTCAACCATATAAATATGTAGATACTAGACCCACATTTATATGAGACATCTTCTTAAATCAAACGCCCTATATTAAAATTCCACCTTCCAAATGAGCCCATATCTCATCATTGCGCTCGCTCCTAAGAACGCCCAAATCGAAAGAAAAGTAAAAAGTCAAACATCGCTAATGCTTGCGCAAACAATAGCTTTTGCCCCAAACCAACACCAACAGCAACAAAAACAGCAACTACAATAACAACTACACCTCCTTCAACACTCTACTAAGAGTCGTGCCGTTTTTTGTCTTTCAGCCAAAGTGTAAACAAACTATAAACCACCGTGTGGTTCAGTTCAACTAATGTTGGAACAGCAATTCCGTATCTATTACCATCTCCACCGCCAACTACATCTTCATTAAAAAATCCGCCCAAAAGTTGTGTACTTCAATTAGCACTTTGTACTTAAGGTTCTTGGTAGAGTAAAGATGTATAACGAGATAGATAGAGATACACCTTCGAATACACTCGCAGATAGTTTTTCGAAGTTTCGAAAGAGGAATGTTCTTTTTTTTTTTTTTTTTTTGTGGTATCTAGTATCTGCCATTTTTATCTCTGACTCATCACCCACTATCTGCAAGTGGTTAGGTACCAAATTTCATGATAAAATAGACTTTCTCAAGACTTTGGATTTCAAAACCGTTTGAAATTTCCAGCTAAACGGGCTCAAGTCTTTGGACAAATATTGACAGATTTGAAAGCACAAAATTTACCCCCCAATATTGTCATCATCAGAATCAATATTGTTCTAGTCTTTCTAGTTCATCGTATAGAGGTTGTCCATTGAACCTATAGTGAAGTTAAGAACCTCAACTTGGTCTTGAGCGAGTATAAAAGTTCGCAGAAGCTCACTTCAGCAATTAGTTCAAGTTAACCTTTTGAGTTGTGGATACGCGATGGCTTTGTTTTATCAATTTGGTGTTCTTTTGATAGCTGTGACAGTCTTGGACTTGGCGAAAGCCTTCGATGATCTTGATTTTGCTCAGACAAACAGAACTGGGAAGAGACAGAGACTAGGAGGCAATCGTTTGAAAAAGCCATCGTTGAACATGAATAATTGCGAAACTACGACGGGACAGACAGGAAGCTGCATGACCCGCTTTAACTGCATGCGAAGTGGTGGAACTGTATCTGGATTCTGTGGAACTTATGGTGTATGCTGTGAAAGTGAGTTGTCTTTTTTTCTTAAGTTATACTTTTGTGACCAATTCTATTAACTTAGCAAACATCCAATGCGGCAAGACTTCGAAATTGAAGAGAACCCTCATCCAGACCCCAACAACCATACCCACTCGATGCACCTACGTCTTCGAACCCTACAGCCCGAATGTCTGTCAAATCAAGATCGAAATGGAGGAATTCCGTTTGCAACAGCCCCAAGCTGTAGCAACGGGAGCCAATGCTGGAGACTCCATTGAGTGCGGGGATCGCCTTGAGGTCAACGACATAACCCTTTGTGGCAACAATGATGGTCAGCATATTTACGTTCCTTTCGATGTGTCCGGTGGCACTGATGCCAACGTGAATTTGATATTCAACCTGCCCAACCGTGATCCAATTTCACGTTGGCGACTTATCGTCACGCAGCTGGAATGTCCTACGGCTTCTACGCGCAAGGGTATTCTTCCATTTGCAAAAAATTCCGGCCTTCAAGATTTGAAGAATATGTTCTCGTCGCAAAGCAACGATCTGCCAATGTTGGCTCCTCGGGGATGTACTCAATATTTCACAGAACGAACTGGCACTTTTGAGTCTTTCAACTACAATGGCGGGGCTGGACCGTATATGAGCAATTTGAATTACGCCATCTGTTTCCAACGGCTAGTTGGGGATTCTGCTATCGAGTGAGTATAAAGGTGTCTTGATGCGAGGTGGATTATTTCTTATAAATGTACCTACATTTTTTAAGGTTCTCATTCACTGACTTTGGACTTCCGAATGAAGGACTTAACAATGGCTATGACACCGATTGCCATTCCTTGATTCCAACAACAGGCAGGTCCGATGACTACTTGATGATTCCAGGAGCTATGGTCACATCGGCTTTGGGAACACTACAGCCAACGTATTTTTGTGGAACGTCGACGAAAGGAACAAAAGCTATTTGTGGGTTTTATTTTTTTTTTTATTATGTATTCAATACATGCTAAACTTTTTAATCCTAGATGGCGCTGCAGGACCGTTTGTGATATATTTCAACAGTGACCAATACGCATCTCCGCAGGACTTAGGATTTCAAATTACTTACAGCATTGCTTAGAATTACTTTGTTTTTTATTTTTTTTTATCGAGCAACAAATAAAGACTTAAATTACTAGTGAATGCAAAAATTATGAGTTGAAATGGCTTAAATCACGAGATCACGGTATCACGACTTTATCTAGAGCGACAGAATCTATGGAAAAGCAAAATCTAATAAAAGAAAATGATACTTTATATAGATAGGGGGAAAGCGGGAGACCTTATCATATGGGCGACTTGAGCCACTCTCAAAAAAAAACATTTTTTTTGTGATAAAAATTGTTTTTGATGTGGTAAGTGAAAATAAATGACATTATTTTATAAAATAGATATTCAACTTTGTTATTATAAGAACAAAATCAAGCTAGGTTGTGTTCCAAAAAAAATATTAACTATTTATTGTAAAAAAACGTGACAGGAGACTTGGAGCCAGTTCTTAAGGGGAGACTTGATCAGTGGATCAAGTCTCCCGTTTGCTGTAATTTATTGTCAGATGTATTATAAATGCAGTAATGTCTTTCTTTCCAGCCACAGAAAAAATATAAAATAAAAAAAAAACAAACTTATTACAATCAAAAAAAAAGTTTTGTAGTCAAGTGAAAGTAAAACTTCTGAAGAAGTAAATTTCGATGAAGGTTTAAACAGCCCAATGGAAGTCGAAGAACATGACAAAACATGGTTATGTTTTGTGTGCAAAACTGACGATATAATGGATATGCGTCTTTGCGTCTCTTGCAACAAATATGTGGAGATATGTATTGGACTGACGAAACGCGACAACGGAATCTTCATCGGTCCTATATGTGATAGGTTGATGCTATTATATATGGCAATAACATCCTTCAGTGATATACATATTTTACTAAGAAATTAAATTATTTATTTATTTTTGTTACGTTTTTTTTTTATTTTTTTTTTTTTTTATTTTCTTAGCCTCTAAATAGGCATCTTATTTATGATTGAAAGTTCCTAAATACCTTTAAGTTCTTTTGTTGCTTTTTTACATTATAGTTTATAGTTACTTAGTATGAAAGAAAGTTATGTTTTTGAGTTCTTATTAATTTCTCTGTTTTTTTTTTTTTATAAAAAAAGTGAAATATAGTTTCTTTTTTGTATTCCTAATACCACAAATATAATCAAAATGAATTCTAATAAAAATGAACTGATTAAATTATTTTTTGTTAGTTTTAGTCGAAGAATTTAAGTATGATCAAGTCTGCCCAAGGGGGTGGTCAAGTCTCCCGGCTAGGAGGGAGATATTATTCTGACAGGTTACAGTGGAACCCAAATAGATAAATCCTTGACAACTTCAAAGTTATACCTATACCTGGTGATTATGTTCTGCACCCGAGCCCGAGGAAAGCATATACTTTGTTTAATCTTCATTTATATAGCTGGGATTTTGAACCATAGTCCCGTTAAAATAGTCTTTTGCCTTCTAAAATTTGTATGCAAATGTCTTTGGTGGACCATCACCATATGCAATTATCCTGGACGCTTAAAAAATATTACCTTTTATTTAAAAAGAACAAAACGGACCAAATTAAAATGATTGTCAATTTTATATCGAGAGATTCATAATCAGTGACATTTGTTCTTACCCATTTATATGTGTTCGTTATTGTTCTGAAAGCCGTAAAAAAACTTAGGTATGGATTCAGGGATTGAACTCGCTACCATCGATGTGTCAGCCCGATATACCTAACACTATTCAGTAGTCAGTACCCCACGGCCCATGGGGTACTACTACGGTATATTTTTTTATCTCTTAATAAAGGCCAAAGGACTGTGCAGGATTAAATTCGAAAGAATGAGTTTCCATAGAAAGTTGAAGATTATGTCCATTTTGTCAATGCCCTGCCAATGCCAACACCGAACACCCTATTCAAGCTTTCGCATTGGTAGTTATTTATAAGAACGCTTTGATCGAAATAAAAATTAGCTTATTACTATTTTAAAATAATTTCGGCACAAATGGGCCGTCGTCACCGTCGTTTTCTTATGTCTAATTTATAATATATTTTTTACAAAATTTTTATTTGTGATCGAAAATGAATTCCTGATTTCGGGAAAAATCAGGTGTGAATTATAAAGCTAAAAAATTAATTTGCTTTCTTTTTTGACATCAGTATAGCATTTATTCTACCACTTAGCTATAATGTGCCATTCGGTAATTTAAATTTATATACCGGTGATCTGTGTAGTTGGTTGAGCGGTTTTTAAAGACAGCATCAACAAAATTGAACAAAATTGCTAATAGTTCTTTTAATTGGCAGTTTTTTTATAACGCTTCGTTGCAACTTTTGGATACTCCATTTCAAAGGACTGTTTCCAGGTTAGTATTGATTCTTAAGAACACATAATATTGGCATCACAGTTTATTTAACTGTTAAGCCTGGTGCCCAAAATACACTTTTTGTCATGCAAGCTTTAAGATTTTTGACAAAAAAGAGTATTAGTTTTGTGTTCCTTATGACAACATTAAAGCTCTCGTAATATTAATGGCAGAAGCTTTGTTTAGCGCTTCATTTTTAAAAATGTTAACAATTCTAACTTCGTGTAAATAATTCTGCTGGTTCCCTTTTTCTTCTCTAATCAAATTTTGTATTTTATATAAAAAAAAATTGGAGATAGACCCACGCTGTAAGACAACGTTTTTTTCTTTAAAATAGGGCACGAATTAATTCCCAAAATATTGACATCAAATTATATCACTGACAATTTTTTTCTAATTGGAAGATAAAAAAAAAAATATACACTTTAATTGAATGTTAAAAAAAGTATCTACCACTTTTTGTGTCCTAATCTAAAACATGACTCAAGGCTTAATCAAAACGAAGTGGAAACCAAACTTTAAACTATCATCGTGTGTACACAAGAGTTGAAAGAGGGTAACAAAAATGTAACTCCAGTGCACCCCCAGTGTGAACATCGAACAAACCTACTAAATCACCCACTCACTCAATAAAAAACAAATATTTTTCTTATCAATTTGATTGGTTTCATCGAAATATTTTCGTTTCAATATCGAACTTTCTTACGCAAACAAAGATGGATCTGTGTCTCAACAAATTCTTTGATTATAAACATTTTTATCTTAAAATAAAAATAAAAAAAAACACTACTAATTTCTACGGTTAATTAGTTTTGATAATTCCTTAGATCAGCTCATTTTTTATTTGTTGAAGAAGTAGAAACAAAATTATTGATAAGATACAAGAAACTAATCATGTCCCGCAGACAAGATAGCATCTTTATTGTTGCGGATAAAACCACAGTGCCTCGGGCGTACGTTGCACAGTTCTTGTCGATAGCTTCATCAAGTCAGGAATACGATGAAGTTTGTTATCTCGATTTTTGTTTTGGCTACTTTGAGTGTTGGCCTTGGCAAGGCAAAGCCAACTCCTACACTGATTTGTGGTGACTACAGCTCATCCAGGAAGATATCCTTGGTCAACCCAACTACACCACCAAATGTTTGTAGTTATGAGATATCGGCTTACAGCAAAAAAGTCTGTCAGGTTTGTATTTCTTGTAAAAAAAAATTATCATGTCTCCTCCACTGTATTGTGAATAATTTTTCAGATCCGGATAGATTTCTCGATGTCATTGGCTCAACCCACTTTCCCAAGTGCAAAGAACAACCTTACAGTCCCTGAATGTCTCGACGACTATCTTCAGATTGGTGAACTTAAGATCTGTGGCTTTGAAAATGCCCAGCATATCTATGTTCCAATCAATAAGACAGCTGGAATCCAGTCCGTTGATATCACCGTGAAATCAAAGCAAAGAAAGGGTGTCTCCAAGTTGCCACCTCTATCTTGGGATATTCAAGTAACTCAGCTGGAATGTCCTGCAGGAATCGATCTAAGAGGTTTCGGAACTGTCAAGGATGGATATCTCTTAGCTCCAGCTGGATGTGACCAATATTACCCAGAAGGAGAGGGAATTATTCAGTCTTTCAACTACAACAACGGCGAGGGAATCTATCCATACAACTTGAACTATGTCATGTGTTTCAGGAGGACAACCGAAACTGTTGGCTTATTGTAAGCTACTTTTTTGTATCCTTTTCTAAAACATTATATTTATGTATTTTCGTGTACCTATTTCAATTAAGAATCAATGCTGAGGAATTCAACCTCGGTCAGGAAACCAACGGTACCACTATTTTCTCACAAACCGATACACATTGCTATCCACAACTACCGTCCGAAGGACGTATCGAGGACTATTTGATGATACCACAAGCACAAGTGCTCGAAAACGAAGTCCGTGCAAATTACTTTTGTGGCCATAGCATCAATGGACTCAATGTTATGAGTGAGTGTTTTTTTATTTGTTCTAAAAGTTCCTTGAAAGAATACAAATTTGAAATAACTTTTATCACAGGTTCAAACCCCGGACCACTTTCTATGCTATTCAATAGCGGTTCGAAATACGTAAAAGGCGTAAAGTCGCAGGGATTCTCACTGAATTACGAAATTGTTTCGGGATAAAATCGCAAAATAAAGTTTAAATTTTTTTAAATTGTAACTGTCAACCTGTCAACAAATATAAAAGCACTCATTCTGAGGGAATTGGTTGGTGTATTTGCTGAGAGGGAAATTTTAAAAGCTGTTAAGTATATTATCCCTTTATTTTAGGTTTGGTTCTAGGATATGGCCATGAGTGCTTTACAGTTCTTTTTGAACATTTTTCGTTAACAACTTCTTCAAATCCCTTTTAAAAAAAAATCTATAATGTGACAAGTTTAAGGAGTTTGCGGCCAAACCAAAAAATCTTCGTCTTACAAATAAAGTTTATTTGATGTCACCACTGGGAAGGACGCAGTGCTCTAGAACTCTTTTCGATGCGAGTTGTGAGTCCAATTTCAGTGCACGCACTTATTGCAAGCTTTTAATGTTTCAAAGGATTTTTACTTGCGAGTAGTGATAACGTAGGTACTGCAAGTTATGCATTTGTATAAAAAAAAAATTGTTTCCACAATCTAACCTGACGATAATAGAGAAGCCTTAGGTAGTAGTAGGTCCGACAATTCTGTCTGTCTGTCCGTCTGTCTGTATCGGCACCTACATCCTACAGCCTAAACAGCTGGACCGATTTGTTTCGAACTTGGTCCACAGTATATAATTTTGTGGTCCTACAGAGGTTTTTTTTTTGACGTGATAACTTCTAATAAATCGGTTTGGAATATATGGCCAGCACGCACGGAAAAATGTCACAGTCACAGTCACAGTCACGTTACCTAGCTGCTTTCATAGCCTATAAAGTCGATAAAGTGGGAGGGGAGGATGTTGGGTGGTTGGTTGTGGTGGGAGTGTGTGTTGCCCACGCGGGGGGGGGGGGGGGGTGTCGGGAAGAGGAAAAATTGTCAAAAATGGTGGGTGAGTGGAAGGTGGTGGCAGGTGGGATAGGTGGTTGGATTTGGGGGATTTGGTGTTGGGAGGGGGCGAGGGAAACATAATTGTTAAAAATGGTTGGTGGTTGGTTGGTGGCTGTAAGTGTGATGGGTGGTTGGCGGTGTTGGGTGAGTGGCAAGTTGTTTTAGGTGTTATAGGTGGTTGGATTTGGGTTGAGGGTGTAGTGAAGGGAATTGTCAAAAATAGTTGTACTGGGGTGGGGATGAGGAAAAAATTGTCAAAAATGGTGGGTGAGTAGAAGGTGGTTGTAAGTGGAGTAGGTGGTTGAATTTGGTGCATGACGGAATTGTCAAAAATAGTGGGTGGGTGATTGGTGGTGGTTAGGAAGGGCTGGCTTCATTGTGTGGGAGAGGAGGAACAAATTGTCAAAACTAGTGGGTGGTTGGTTGTAGCTGGTGTGGGTGATTGGTAGTGGTTAGGAAGGGTGGATTTACTGTGTGAAGGAGGAGGAAAAAATTTTCAAAAATGGTGGGCTGTTGGTTTCTGGTTGTATGTGGGTGTGGGAGTTTGGTTTTCAAGAGGTGAAAAAAATTAAAAAATGGTGGGTGGTTGTAGGTTGGTTGAGGGGTTGGTGCTTGGAGAGATACATATACACATGAAGTGTTTTGTGAACTGGTTATCACGTAAAATTATCGTCCGTAAACCGACTTTACAGACAACCAAGTTTTTTTAAATAGAATTTTCTCATTAACCACTTGGCGATAAAATTTTGAGTAGGGCATAATATTATTTCTTAAATTTAAAAAACAAGGATTTTTAGTTTTTTCAATAAAAAGTAATTTTTTTTTTTAAACGATTTGTTCATTTTTTTTATTTTCGTAAGCTTTGTTTTGATTGAAGTGGCCTAGTCACGTAATTTCACGTTTTTGGGAGTCAATTGGCCACAAAGATCAAGAAATTTGACCCGTTCGATTTTGTTCGGTGGAGTAACGCAAAAGACCTTGTTTAAACGAATAATCATTGATTTCTCGACGTATTAAAAACCAACGTTATACCGAGTTATGGCCGAGATACCACCCGAAATGTGAATCGCGTGCCTCAAATCCTCCCGAGGCGGCCATTTGAAAGATATTGTTTTTCACTCTTAACGGCAAAGTCCAAACTTAACTTTTTAATAAAATAAATTGTTCATCTAAATTTTCCGCTGTTTGTGTTTTATTTAGTCTTACTTTCGAAACCGAAAAATTAATGACCCTATACTTTCGAAAGTTTCATGATGCAATGAACTGATTCTGATACGAAACGACCACGAAGCCCCACGAAATAATGAAAATTCCCATTAAATTGAATCTTCATTCATATTAAATCTCAAATTTCTGGAAAAAACTTAAATGAAGTTATATTCCAGACTTCACCTTCAATTTAAATTATTATTTTGTTAGAATCAATGAATTTAAGAAAATTTACTCCAAAGAAACATAAATAGCATCAATATTGTTTCCATTTGTCTGAAATAGAGGCACTTGAAGAGAAGTTACCAGCGCACTTTTAGATCACTGAACCACGATGGTGTTTCAATTAGTTCTTCTAATTTATCTTTCCAAAGGAGCAGCCATTATAAGGAAAATAGAATAGAAGATGTTCTATGAAATTATTTTAACCTACTTTGGAGTGTCACTTGAGAATGAAATTTTAATTGCTTCACCTGACGAGAAAGAGAAACCCTTTTGAAGTCAACTTTGTATAATTGAAACTACCAATTTGTTAGCCCAATTAATATAGGTCCTTCTGAAATCTTGACAAACGCTATTATTTATTGGAAGGTACTCACACAAACATATACATAAACATACATATGTATACTATCAAGAACACTTGAAATTGCTTTAAAGGCTCCCTGCATCTGGATGCCAGGAGAGTGTGAGCATTCAAAAATTATTGCTTTTGTCTTTGAAATAATATATTTCGTATTGTTTTTAAGATTCTTAGAATGCAAACATAATTTAATAAGTTTCAATTTGTTTTACTTAATTTTGGAATGCTTCTTGGAACATTCTCCAAATGCAACATATGAATGATGGATCCACGACATTTTTTCATAAATCTTGAATACGTCTAAATAATCTTATTCTCTGCTTTTTTGCAACTCCTTAAAATCCTTAATCCATTTTATTAATCGCTCTCCAACTTGTGTACTTTATTCTTAAATACACATTATTAAACCCTCCGTTTCATAAACAAATGTCTTTGCGCCATAAATTATTTTGAACCCTCCTTTAGCGTGATAAAAATCCACTTAAGGTCTTGGGCTAAGGACACAAATTAGAATTAACACTAAATCTATTTGGCATGAACCATTTGTTTGTGAGTGGAGGTAGTGTTTATTCAAGACACATTAGGGTCACTTTGTTAACCATTTCCTTGAACTGTTTTTATTTTAAGGGATTTTAAGAGCTATTGTTGGCTTGAGTATACTTCACTCGTTTTCAGGAGCTTTAAAGATTAAATTCTAAGCTTTTCGTATACATATGCATATAATTTTTTTTTTTTTGACACCACAGAAGGCCTAAGAAAGTAGTAAAATCAGGATTTCCGAAAAGAAAATGGAGCGTAAGCCCAAAAAGGACAATTACATAAGTACTTCGAAATGACAGCTTATGCACCTGGAACTAAAAAAAATATAATTAGCTCTGGATTGTGCCATTTTATTGTTAGTTAGGTTGCTGGTTCTTTAAGATACATCAAATCCGAAAGTTTCATTCCGTTATCGGATCGGTTTAGTAATCCTAAAGATTCATAGCCCGACATCTAGACTTTGTGTTGGTTTTTAGGCGGGTTCTCTGTCAATTCTTTGATTCCCTTTTTTAAAAAGGGAAGTTCATGTAAGGTTGATTGTCCGGAATAAGGGAATCCACTATCGCATCGACGAAATCGACCAAGTTTTGAACTTTTTATCGGATAGTTCTCAAAGGTCTTCTTAAAAATTGCTTCACCAAGGGGTCTCTTAAACTTAAACAAGGTTTCTACGGCAGGGCAATGGCGTAGGCAATTAACGAAATCTTCCTTTTCTAGATTAGCGTCTTGAACAATTATTGACCGATAGACAGGCCAGTACGTAGACGGTACATCTACCCCGTCTAGTCACATCAGTGTTTACTAGGAAAGTCGTTCGTTTGAGATAAATTCTGTTTTACGATGTTTTTTTTTTTTTTATAAGCACAATATTTTATAAGACACACTTTTTGATCTTCACTGATTATTTTAATTTGTATAAGACCTTTACAAACAAGCCTTATACAAATTGTTTGCAATGAATTGTCGTGGAGAGCCTTATAGCAGCTATTATTTTAAAAATTTTCAGTAAACAATTTTGGAAGGCCTTATAAAAGCCATTTATAACTTATATTTACAAGCTTTGTATAGACCTTGTGTAACTTATATTTTAAGGCCTTATAGCAGCTATTTGTTTAAATTTCAGGTGGAAAATTCTTGGCTTGCTCAAGATTGCCTTATCCAAGCTCTATACAAGCTATTACTTGCCAAATTCGAAAAATTTGACCTTATACAAGCTAAATTGTTAGTTGGGTGTTCCCCCACATCTTTCAACATTTGATTACTTAATGAATTGTTTAACCTCCTGCCAATAGATTCGGATATAAAGTGAAAGAGTTCTTGGCAGCTCCTAGGGGAAAATTGACTTCTTTTATAAGTTAACCATGAAGGGCTGGGATCTTCGCCTGGCCAGCTCATCGGTTTCCTCAGTTTAATGGATCCTCAAACCCCGAACCAGTTTATCCTGCCATTGATAACAGACTGACATTCAATCAATACAGCGATCAGCCAAGAAGACACTATTGAAATAAGTGAGCCAAGAAGATTTTTACACTTAAAACGTCTCTGAAAAGACACTGTCACCGCATTCTTTCCTTTATTTCTACAATGTTGTTCTTTAATTATTAATTAATTAATAATTAATTTTTACTAAAATATTCTATTTATAAATTTTCCAAAATTAAAAAAAAACATTGGTTTGATATTTGAAACCTACATTTTTTCTTCTAAGCTCTTTTTAAACAATATTTTTCGAAGTAAAAACACCAAGATAATATATGTTTCAGCAACAAATAAATTAACCAAAGCACCCAATGTTTGTTTATCTTTTGATTCGTATTATAGCCCACCACCTCCAATTAATTAAATAATCAATTCAATTGATTTTTGTTATCATTTTCTTTTAATTTCAGCCTCATCACCTGTCCGATAGAACAATAATCTTTAAAGTGCTGCCTTGCCTGTGGATTTTATCTCAATTCGATTGGAGTACTTTTTTTTGGCTGCCGCCACGCATCGATATGAATCAGCTGCTGTAAGAAGAATTCTATAAACAAAAAATTCAATGGATAATGGTATTTTTTCTTTATGAATTAACAAGTAGTATAGAATAGATTTCAGCTGATTTTTTTTTTCAATTAATACAAAAAATTATTTAGGCGCACCTAAACAGGAAAGTTTTTACTCGACTTTTGACTACCTAAACAGCTTAACAGCCCCAAATAGTTTTGAAAATACTTATCTTGCTAAAAAAAGATTCCATGCTTTTATTTTGAATATAAATACAAAAAACATTATCATAATAAGGGGCTTCCTCCGACCCTTAACCCCCTCAAAAATATACATAATATTATTCCACAAAGCAAATTTAAATTTCGAGTATAAACATCACACGAAAAGCCCACACCAAAAACTCAAAATAAAGACAAAGTATAGAATGTGCCTACAGGGTATTTAATATTGAACACTGTTGACACAGCTTCCTTTTTTATTCAGTGAGAAAAAAACTGAAAAAAGCTTTCACCATTTTACATTCATGTAGTTCGGCTGAGGAAGGACTCCCTGCATTTAAAACCGATAAGGTACTGTTCACGAGGAATAGAGAAGACGTACTGAGCAATTATAAGCAAACGTTGATTTACACTCCTGAAGATATGCTAACAAATTAGAGAACTTATTACAATAGCATTGGACCGCAAGACATATCATAAAGGCTGAGAGGTTTTACCAAAACTTTCACTCGGCGAACAAGCAACGTTTCTTCTGCTCGATTTGATGAGGAGCCTGCCTTGAGAGATAAAAAACTTTCATTCAACGTTTTAAGTCCGTATCTCTCAAACTGTTTCGAATGGGGACCATTCGTAGTATAAACTTCTACCATCTAGAGAAGCCAACCCAATACACTAATAAGGCAATCAACAATTATTTATATACTAACTTATTTACTAATATTTTTCCATGCCAGCCTGCGAGCGGTATAAAATGTATTTGTAATTCAGTCATCTACGAGCAAGCGAACTATAAGCAATAAATTGGGTTTTTTTCCGCAATTCGGTTTTTCCCAAATCAAAATGATCGGTCTTTTCATTTATATTATTAGAATTAATTACTTAAAGGTGGCGACTTCTATTTTTAATAGCAAAAATAAGTCGCGCCTATTCACAAACAACTTCGTTTTTCCGCTAGAGCTATGTTTCAACTCTACGGAACAGCTGCTTGACACAAGAGATGGCACCAGGTACCAGGATTAACTCTGAACAAAGCTGGTAAGACTGACGACACTGGTGTGTGCGAATAGACATTCCCGAATAGATTTTAATTGTGGATTTGAAATCAAGAACTAAAATCATCTTCTAGATAAACAATCTTAGAGTCTTTCTTCCAAAGAAAAGGGTTGCAGATGCCTTCTGAGTGCTTCTGGACAATTTATTGTCTTATTCTTTATGAGGGTATGTTAAGTCATTAGTCCACACCGATAAGTGAGAGAAAAATGACAACTTGGAAAACAACATTTTTTGCCGCCTTATTGCTTCAAAATTGTGATGGAAAATTGGACCTCAAGATTAGACTACATTCGGTGGGCATATGGCAGAAATTATATTAAAATAAAAAGAATTATCTTTCAATGGTAAAGTTGATATAGTGCTTGGTTACTAACTTAAAGTTGTGGGTTCGATCCCCAGCCTGGGCAGAGTTTTTTTTTTTTTATTTTTTTTTTTTTTTATTTTTATTTTTATAATGCACACACGCTCAAGGGGTTTATTATAGCAGCCCTTTTAATGATAAGTCACAGCGCGAGCGATAGGAAGTTAGGAAGGAAGGGAAAGGAGGTGTCGATGAACATTGATCTTGAATGTTTGAAGATCAAAATGGCAAGGAAAAATTGTGCCAGGCAATCCATTCCACATTCGTGTTGTACGGCTAAAGAAATAATCTCTATATTTCACGGTACGTCCGAAAATGGGCTCAAGTGTAAACTGATGAGCGTTCCTAGCAAGACGAGTATTACGGGGGAAATATTTAAGGGGTGGAACGCAGCTGGCTACCTCGAGTGAGCATTTTTTGTAAAAGAACCTGTAAAATAAGGAAAGACATGAGACATTTCGACGATGTTCGAGTGGCGGAAATGTTTCCATAATTTTTCTCTCTCCTATCAATTTTAACGCTTTTTTCTGAACTCTGTCGAGCAGGTGGAGAAAAGTTTGAGAAGCACCTGTCCAGAGATGGGAATTATACTCGAGTTTAGGGCGTATAAACGCTTTGTAAATTGTAGCCAGATCAGAAGGGGTGAAAAACTTCTTGCATCTATTAAAAAAGCCTAAGCATCTTGCAGCATTTTTGGCAATTTCAAGTATATAATCATTCCAACGAAGATTGTCACTGATACACATACCGAGTACTGATAGCTTTTCAGCCTCCTCGATGCAAGTACCATTCATGGATAATGGCATAGGGGGTATGTTTAGCTTCAACGACAAAAAACAGCATTGAGTTTTCGACGCATTAAACTCCACACGATTTCTAGTACCCCAATTCACAATGCTGTTTAAATCGGAGTTTAAAGAGCTTATCATACGATTTCGTTGTAATAACACGTCCGAAGGTAAAGGCCGTAAATTATCAAACGTATACGAAAAGCTGAGGGTTGAGTCGTCAGCAAAACAATTTAATGGATTAGAAGTCACAGACAAGAGATTATTTATAAAAATGAAAAAGAGAGTCGGAGACAGAACGGAGCCCTGGGGCACACCAGCATTTATTTTGTGGAGATCAGACTTGAAACTGTCTAATACAACTTGTATTGAACGGTCCAGAAGATAGCTTCTAATCCAACAAATAAGAGTATCATCGATACCAAATGCACGCATTTTCGATAAAAAAGCTTCATGCCAAACTCTATCAAATGTCTTTGAAATATCAAGCGCAATAATCTTGCTTTCGCCAAAGCGATGCACAAAGTTTTGTTACACTGTTCGGTGAGATATGCCATCAAATCACCAGTGGAACGATTGCTACGAAAACCGTATTGCCGGTCATTTAAAAGCTCCCGATATTCGAGATATTTCTTGAGCTGACGATTTAACAGCCTTTCCATGACCTTAGAAAGAAGGGACGTAAGTGAAATTGGTCGGTAGGAGTAGGGGGAGGAGGAGTCAACTTTTTTTGGGACGGGCTGGACAAATGCTGTTTTCCATCTACTAGGAAAGATTCCTGAACGATAGGAGCGATGAGCGATCTTCCCATAATCCCCCAGTTTGAACAGGGTGCCACACATGGTATTTTCGTCAGATAAATATCAACTGGAATCTCAATCAAGAAAATGTTTTCGTACTTTCTATTCCTTCTAACTACTGCTGTGTAATTTGCATTCAAAAAGACCTTATGTCGTAGAGGCATTTTAGTTAAAAACTATTAAAAATTATTTCAAATAAAGTCAATTTTATGGCAATTAATATTCCTTTTAAAAAAAACACCCTTTACTCTTAATAGCATTTACTATTCAAATTGTTAGTATCATTACCATATAAATATAGCTTTGTTGTATCGCTTCTTTAAACTTTTCCAAATAAATTCATCTGTCAAAAATTGCCAATAACTTTTAAAATTGAACCACCCTATTTCGAAAACAGAAAAGAAAAGAGGGAGAAGTAATGAATTTTTATTTACGTTTCTACTTGAAAATCAAAGGCGTTTAACGGTATTACTATGTATTGTATACTGAAACGGTAATCAAAATTGAATGAAAAAAAAAATGCTGTGTGGAGTAAACAACAACAAACTGTCCATTGATATTAATGGAGGTCATCAGGAGTAGGTACTATTAGGGAGGGGGCCTCGGACTGTTTGCTATTAGTTTGGCTTTTAAATTTGTATTGGACTAATGAGATGCTATTGTTGCTGTTGAGATATTTATTTCCCGGGATATAATAAAAACAGGATCAGATTAATGAGCCTCTAATGAGCTTCCGACATTTGATACTGAATGATTACAAAAAGGAGGTGATTTTTATTTTACATAGAGGGGGTGTAGTTTGTAGTGATTTTTTTTTAGACTATGGGTATTTTGCTTTTCATAAGGAGGAGAAAGCACTTAATAGTCTGCAAGTTCATGGTCATAAATTATGCTACGGGGTATTTACGGCGAGCATTTGATTTCATATCGATTGTCAGTTTGGTAAATAAATTTTTTTTTTATTGAGCCCGAACACAAGGGGTTATTAATACCCCTAATATGAGTTAACACAGTGCGAGCGTTTAGGAAATGTGGATAGGAGATAAAAGGAGGTGCCGGTGCACATTGGTTTTGAATGTCTGTATATCGCAATGGGAGGTAAAAATCGAGCCGGGTAAAGCATTCCACATTCTTGTAGTGCGGCTAAAAAAAAAAATCTTCTATACTAAACAGTACGTCCGAAATTAGGCTCGAGGGTAAATTGATGGGCATTCCTTGCGGTGCGGGTGTTACGGGGGAATTGATTTAAGGGAGGAACGCAACTGGCTATTTCGCTGAAGCACTGTTTATAGAAGTAGCGATAAATCAAGGTTAGACAAGAAACATTACGACGATGTTCAAGTGAAGCAAATGTTTCGGTAATGGTTCTTTCACCTATCAATTTGAAGGCTCTTTTTGGGCGAATGAATAAGTTGTATTGTAGATTATAGCCAGATCAGAAGGGGAAAAATATTTCTTGCATCGAATTAGGAAACCTAAGCTATTTGCGGCATGCAAATAAAATATAAATATAAAAATTAGCAATGACGTTTGTGCTAGAGTAGAAAGGCATACATTTTGTTTCAAGTTCCTTGCTTTTTCTCCTTTTCATGGTCGAGCAAATATTTTCATCACCTTTAACGAAAATTCTAACAATGACATATACCTACTAAGATATCATTTTAAATGCCTCTCCTGCATTAGGCGGTCTCAAAAGCCGTGGCTTGCACTGATGATATTGTGATGCTATACTTAGTGTTTTTGGGCAAATATGTTTTCAAACGAACTGCGAAAACGAAACACGTGGTGCGTTCTTTTTCTAACCCTAGTCAACATTTGTTGTTATGTCAAAAAAAAAAAAAAAATTGTTGAAGTGTCATTGTTAGGATTTGTTTTTTAGAAACCATTTAGGAACGATACGTTAGTTAGGATTTGTTAAACTGTCAAACGACCACTTTCAATTTATTGAATTTCACTTGCAGAGAGAAAAACAAGCAGAACAAATAATGAAAGACCATAATTTTTTGATTGGAAATGAAAATTCATCTTCAGAATATGAATATTTGTGTTTCTGGCCATATAATGGGTCATTTTGGGGTAGTTTTTGTCTTCTTCAAACAACGTAATAGGCATTATATCAAAATTGTGGTGATGCAGTTAGTTAGATGAGCCATTAGTGATTCAGCGCGACCATAATCAAGATGATCTGATAAATAACTTGCAAGATCTAGCCGTTTTTGTACCCCTGAGAGGCATATAGCCAAAGAAACAGTCCTTGTGTGACAATTTTCTTAAATATATTTTTTAGGTGGAAACGGAGGATGCAGAAAGTAGCGGGGAATCAAGCAAAACTAGGAAACACCAAAATCTTCAACACCACATGGATATATGCTAAGAAAAGGGGGATGCAGAAAGTAGCCTTTTAAATAAATCGCTTTGCCAATTCTATTGAAAAATCTAAACGTTATGATTGTTGGCAATTCATTGCTCTTTTACAATTGATTTGGATTTGTTTTAGTCGAGAATAAACTAATCAATTTTCCTGATGAATTTAAAGTTAATTACTTAACAGCCTTTTCTTGCCTAAAAAAATCACAAATTTTAGAAAAGTATTTCGCTCGTTGTCTCGGAGCGAGAGAAAAAGAAGTAAATATATTATAGTTCGCTTAAATCGTCTATTGACAGATCAACAATCTCAACTCATATCATGGAGGTAGTTGGAACAAATCGTAACTATTTGACACTTCAACGTGAGTTTAGGAACGCTCTTATGACGTCATAGGTATAGATACAAGTCGTAACTAATTTGGATTAAAAGAACGCCTTTTTTGTTGACTTTTGTTAACAAATAATGTTGACCATCGTAAAAAAAAAGAACGCACCAAAGGTCCACGATTAGCACTTTGTTGAATTAATATAATAATTAATAATATTAATATTAATATCACGGAAGAAAAAACAGTTAATTTTGGTTGAAATCCTGACGTATCACAACTTAACATTAACAAAATGGGTGTAATATGGTTTTCACACTGGACCAAAAACTCAAAAAGTTTACGAAACCTAGTTGGAGCATTCACACTGAACAAAAACTAGGTTTTGTTTGATATTTTATGAATATGTGAGTGTTTGAAGGTACTTTTTCCAAGAAATCCCTTGACATTTAATGAAAATCCCACTCAAATAAGAAATACATCTCGTCTTTTCTCTCTTTTGTCAGTAAAAATTCCATACTCTGAGAACACTACAATGTTTTATCGACGAGTTGATGGTGCCAAAAGATCAGTTTGTTTTCACATACTTGCGATTGCAAATAGGTTTTGAGGAGTTTTATCAAAAACTACTAGTTTATGAAAGAAAAAAATGTATGGGAAACATTGTGGTTTTGGTGTAGGTTTTGGGGTTTTAGACAAAAACCGAGTTTTTGATCCAGTATGAAAAGCCTATAAGCTAGGGTTTCAAGACGACTCATTTTGTGAGTGTCTCATAAATGTCAGATCGGCACGGTCCAGACAGAAACCCCTATAGGTGAACACTTTTTCTACTCGAACAACCAATCACAACAGCCAATCACAAAATGTTTCATATTTTGCATGCCCAACTTTATATTCTGTTACGATTACGACCTTAAAGTTAACATTTTGTTTCGGATACATTCCACTTACTCAATGGAATTTTTATTTAAATTTTCACTTTCACTTCAAGTTCATGAACAAAGGCCAAAATTGTGGGCAATGCCTCGTTCCGCTGTTTTCTTTTGCGAACAAACCAAATTCTTAAATCTCCCACAAAATTTCGTATGAAAAACTTTTCTGTTTACAATGAAAACAACCGCAATAAAGGCGAAGACGTCAAGCTAAAAAATTTGTATTTTTATTCCTAAACGTTTGTGTTTGTTTTAGAAGATACAATAATTGATTCCTCAATCATTAAAAGCCAGATGCGATGGGATGGGAAAGGTAGCGTGTCTACATTCATTCATTTGAATTTCCTCCAAGATTCAAATAAGTAATATCAATTAAAATTTTATAGCCGATTCATCAAACGTTTTTAATTGCTGACTGATGGCGCACATCTACATAAGGTATGCCGCCACCGCGCCGTGTGCTTTAAGACAAAACCACTTCGTTTTTCCCAAAATAGAAAATAATAAATTTTTAATCATGAATTTCAAGTGCAGTGCGCTACTGAAAAAGGTAAACATCAGCTTTTGTTGTGCCGCAATACGAGCACCACTTTATTCCTCAATTGCAACCTGTTGAACTACAAATTGAATTGATAAGGAGCACGTGGATATACCGTTGTTCTTATCAGTAGATTATATATTTTATATACAACACGCACGCTCGCGAGAAGCCTCTCAAACATAACACAACCTTCCAACATTCTCACTCGTTTGAAACGTATCTTTTCTTAACCAAAAGTATCTAAAGCTTTGACTATGGAAAGCTTCAATAAGGCCGAAGTGAGGCCTTTTTGGCGCCATACTATAGTACACAAGAGTAGAGCACTGGACACGATGCTATCGCATCCGCAGTGCTTTCTCCATGCGATTAGACCTGGTTGTGTCCAGTGCTGCCGCTAAAAGTCTTCTTCGTGTGACTGGGAATTGAAATCGCATCTTCGAGATACTTTCAGTCCGCGTTAGTCACTCGCGATAAGATGATGTGAATTTCTCGCATTCAAATATTCAAGTGAAAAAAAAAATTGTATTATTTGTTTTGTTTTCATTTTGTTTATGAAAAAAAAAATCTATCAATTTAGCGGGAAAATTAATAAAAAAATTATTTTAAATAAAAGTGCAGTGTTGTCAGCATTTAATTAATGCGAAGAATAAGTGCTAAAAAATAATTAATGAGTGAAGTTTTAGTGGAAATTTAAATAAAAAAAAAAAAGAATTTAAGTTCAATACATTGAAGATATATTATTATTTGTAAACCTGCATAGATGTCTAGATTCAGGGATAATTTAAGGATAATTTGCACCCATCAACTGACAGAGATTACACACTAAGTTTATCTATTAGATTGAAAAGGTAAAAGCATCCTCCTATGTAACATAGGCCTTATTACATATTTATTAAATTTAAAAAAAATAATCATTTTTATTGTTTATCCCTTTTTTATTTAAATTTAAAATTCATATCAAAATGTGAATAAACACATTCATATTTCATACAAACTTAATTGGAAATAAAACGAAGGGGTTATTAAATTTATTATTCTCGAATCTGGATCTCGGATGGACGAGATAAACTTGAGAATCAATTGTTTTCCTTTTTCTATTGGAATCTTCTTTTTTTTTTTTTTTGTCTAATAAAGTGAACCTTTTTCAATAAAAACAGCGATTGTTTTAAGATGGTTTTAAGATTTTTTTTGGTTAAAGTGGATCACGAGAGATTGGAGTGGGAGAATCGAAATAGGCAAGAGGATGGTTTCTTATTTTATCGGGGATTTCAAATTATTGTGGGGATAAGATTTTATTTGAATCGGTTGGATTGATATTGCTTAAATAAATGAACCGGAAAATGGGGTTATATTTTAATAATTTTTTTGGGGATTGTGGCATGATTAATTTCAAGAATTATTTTTATCTGTTAATGAATTTTATATTGATGTGATAAATTGAAACAACTTTTTCAGTATTAAGCACGTTAGTAACCGAAATAGAAGGTCCAATTCAGGGTATTATCATAGAATTTTAAATTTCCTAGGAAAGAGATTTCTCTATTTGTGCTGAACATAATATTTTGTTTCATCAATTTTCATAAAAATACGTGAACGCACAGATATTGTAGATACTAGATAGAGCTTAGAAATGGATTACTTCCTTTTGGAGAAAAAAAAAAGCCCAATTAAAAGCCGTTATGCCTTTTATTTGAGGATAAAGATTTTTAGGTTCCCCTTTTTTCTGTGAATCATTTTAAAAGACTTTAATGGTGGAAAAAAAGATTCATTGCATATCATGCCAAAATTATAGGGCACGTCTTGTTGAAATGAAAGACGCAGATCCCATTGTTGTGCACGAGGGCAGATGGACTCATTCTGGTCTTCTTCGATGCTCGATGCTATACGCTCTACAGCAGCAATAGCTTCATAGGTACTCAATGTAAGAAGAGTATTATCGTTAGGAGTGAACGTGGTTAATCGAACCAATAATTGCTCTGAAAGACCATTGATTTGACCATAAAATGGACGTAGTGCGCGATGCGTGTCACGAACGGAACCATGTTTCTTCCGACATGAATCTTCCCAATTTGCATGCGTTGTTCAGGTGTCAGTCGATTTATGATTGAAATGGCAAAGCAAACTTAACATAAGTTACAACACAGATGACAAAATGGATGCCAACGAAAGCAGTGCTTAAACATCTACACCCTTTAGTTAGAATAAATAAATGCCTCACGCTTCAATATCCCCTATTATATGTTTTGGTAAAAACTATTTTTGAGATTGATTTCACATTAAATATCTGCTTTTAAACAAATTTTTGGAACTGCAACCAATATTTGTAATTGATGCTGACGCTTCCCTCGGTCCAGAAAACTTTTTTGATCAGCGGTTAATAAAGCCGAGTGTCGATGGAGCCTTCTCAATTTTATTCTCATTAAGGGAGCGAAAGATTAGCTCTTTATCATAAATGACACCATAGAAAGCACTTAAATACCTGAACTCAGTTCGCTTTTTATATAGTAATTGTATATAAAGCAAAAAAAAAAGTTTCGGTGTGTTAAGGAAGTATTGTGAGCTTTAACGTTAATTTCCCAGCTTAAGGATGTTTTTGGAGCATGAGAAGAAAGCAATTTAGTTTTCGTATATGTTAAGACTAATGGAAGCACATTATACTAAAACCCCTACTCACAGCGAAAGATGATATAAAACACAAATGATTTTGGCCCTAGGCAATCAATAATATACATTGGTTGTAAGTTGGTGGGGAAATACCAGCTCCGTGTGATGATGAGTATCTCAGCTTATGGTTCACTTAAAGATTTTCCACAGACTTTAGTGAGATGTAGCACAAAAAGTAGGCACGAAAAAAAAATGTATTTATTTTTATTATTAAATGGCCTTGCTTCCTTTAAACCATTGAAGAGGAGACAATTAAATTAAAGCTTAGCGGGTGGCAATTGTACAGTGCATATAGTGCTTGATTGCTAACCAACCAGCAATATTTCTTTACTCTAGTTTCAACTGGATGCCACCCGTGTGGTGGGATTTTCGTGAGATAAATATCACCTTAAATCTAAATCCACTGTGCCACCAGAAATTCTTTCATAACACGATAAGGATTTTAATAACCCCTTAAGTATATTATAAAAAAAAAAGTTCAAGTGACCCCGACGAATATTTTTTTTTTCTAGAACAAGTTTATCAATTTAATTGAATAAAAAAACCACTCGAGTTTGTAAAATAATGAAAAATATTATTTGTTTTCTGCTATGGACAAATTTAGATTTAAAAAAAAATAATTTTTTTTTATAAAATCAAATTAACAAAATCGTATTAAGGGTTCCATCTTCGATCTTTATCTATAAAACAGGCGTTTTATGAAACTTTCAATAATTTTTTTTTTAATTAGCGATTAAGATAAAACGATAAATAAAGTGCCGACTCTTAAAACAAATAAAGTATGATAATATGTAATTGATGTAGGTTTTTATGTTTCTTCTAAAGTCCCAAATCCAAAATCGAATAATCGAACTGATTTGTTGGGTGGCCTGTTTAGTTTTTCAATTACCCGGTGCATTTCGAGTTTATAGTTTTTGAATCAATCATTTTTGAATTTAAGAAATATTCTTTGACCTGCACTCTTATACTGAACATAAAAACCATTATTGTTTCTGCCATACTGCCATCATGATGTGGCTAATCAAACACACCATCAAATTGATTTTGTTTGTCATATTAGAATACAAACATGAATATCGACCACAAAGTTCTCAAAAGAACCATAGTTTGTGAGTGAGTTTGCTTGGTAAACTATTAGCAATTTTACATGGCTATAAGTATCTATCCTTAATGGGAGACATACAAGATGAATATTATTTATTAAATAGACCACGCGTATGGGTATGGGTTTATGTAAACACGGTAGCATTAAAATTTAATGAGAATCAGATTAATCATTTTGATCGATTCGTTTTTAAGCTTTTACTTTTCAAACAGCAGTTTCCTTTTAAATATTAATTATTCAATACGTTTTCAAGTTGTTTGTTCAAGATAAGAAATACTGAAATAAAACAAAGCCAGAACTTTGAGCTGATTTATGATTAAAAAAGTTAATATTTCTTAACAGTTATCTCTTATGATTATCATTATTCATTACAAATCAGAAATCGTACTGACAACATAACAAAACTATCATTTGGACTGAATCGGGTACCGAAAAAAAATTGAAAATCTAATTTTGTAAGATATCCCAATACAAAAGTTTTTTTTTCTATTTGTCATTTCTGAATCAAATAACCTTGTTTCAAAACCGAATCTATATCTTTTGTAACAGCCAATTTTATGGTGACTTAGAAAATTGTCGAAACTGATTGTGGTTGCACATGCGCATCTGCTAACAGGTATACTCTACAAACATAAGTTATTTTGAAAGCGTTTTTTAGAATCGCAGAATTTCCGCAGCTGAACTTGAAAGTAAAAGGCCATGACCATGTCCAAAGAACGAAATATTGCACACTTATAGACTGAAGATTTAGCCTTGTCCAACAAAAAAAACTTTTCAACGGTCTGCTGGAGAGAAAAGTGGCCTAAAAGGGACCAATTTTTGGATTCCAGCTATAGAACTTTGCAAAATATGTTTATCGCTTGGGTAACGATAGTCAAAGGTACGTTATCATTTTATTTATCAGATGCTAAGAGTAAAGGTCCCTTGAATCAGCGGTTTCACCAATATATATACATTTTTGAATAGAAGTCCACGAAAAACCATCTTGCCTAATGGGGTGTGTAAGATGGCATACGTAGGTTGGGCAAGACGGCATACGTTACTTTGTATTTAAAAAAATCAGCACAATAAGTTTTATATATTGTTACATATATTATATTATTTAAAAAAGATAAGAATAAGAATTTATAAAAAGAAGCGTGCCAATGCTTTTCTATTAAACTTAAAATAGATAACATGAAAAATATAGTATACAAAAAATAAAACTTGAGTATGCTCTTCTGAAGCTTTAAATAATAAAAAATAATTATTAATCAATCAATTTATATGCTTTTCTAAAGCTTTAAAGAACTGAACTGCAATTTGATATAATGTCAGTGCAAATAATCGTGATTCAAGCAGTTTTATATGAGCTATAAGCTCCTTCTCAACAGCATCTGAACATCTTGATGCTTTTTCCCATCTCATTATTCCAGCTTTGACGGTCCGAACAGCTTCTCTCATAGCCTCTGAGCTCCAGCTTTGCCTGCTGGTCATTCGTTAGTAATGACCAACCACTAAGAAAATTGAATTATTCATTAACAAAAAAAACATATTGTTTTGAAAAAAAAACAAAAAAAATTATTTAGGGAGGGTAAGATGGCATGGTGTGCCTAGTGTGCCATTCTGCCCATCACCATGGTATGCCATCTTGCCTTTTTTCAATTGATATGAGGAATAGTAAATTAAAATAATGCACTTTCGGAACACACATGCGGTAGCATTTTATAAAAAAAAAAAAAAAACAATATTTTTTTTAAATATTCACTTTTAAGTGTTCTGTTGGAACATACTAAATATGAAAATATTTTTTTGTTTACCTCCTTTTTTTTTCTTCGATTTTTTAAATTATTTTTCCGCATTTAAACAGAAGACCGACCACATCAGATTTTACAGCCAAACTAAACAAGCAAGGATGTGTTCAGACTTTTGCGATTCATACAGTAGAACCAGAGAAAAGGGCAGTGTGCCATCTTAGGCTCTATGCCGTCTTAGGCCACTTTCCCCTAGCTAAGGAGTATAAATTCAGATTTCTGGCATGGGTTCCAAGTTGTTTCGAAGAAGTCTATAAATTGAAGAAAAACGAAGTTTTGGAGGTGTCTGTCAGGAGATTGGCAATTGAAGGCCTTAGAATAAGCATCTTTGATGTCAAAATTTGATCCCGTTTGCTGGATAAAATCGGTATTCTTTGTTGTTCAAGGTTCTAACTTTATTTGCTACGCTATAGATAAAACATTCTTAAACCTGATGGATGTTACAAATATTTTCCTATTGCCAATAAAATTTACTGAAGGCTGTCATTGTTTATTTGGATATGGAGGACTTGGTATTAATTGGAGCTTAGTCATTTGGACTATTCCGCCAAAGTATCTATATTTTCTGGATAAAGAGAACAGATGTCGATGAGCTGGATGGAATGCTTGGGATCTTTGCAAGATGGGAGACAAATAACAACATGGAGATCACTCAAACACGTAGAAGCTGGAATACCCAGAATACAACCGAGTTAGAATATCTACTACAGCTGGAAATCTTGAAGGATGTAATTAAGTGGTTGAACAAGTTGATGATAGTGGAAACGTGAATGGGTCCACTCGTTTCCTTCGAAAATAGTTTCGGTCTTTTTTTATTGGAGAAATAGAAAACACAAGGAAATTTTTTCTCCCCAGATGGTTACAAATGGAACCGAAATCACTGCAGCAAAACTTTTTGAAGAAATGTGTAGAAACAGCATCATTGATAAAGCCCACTCCTAAATATTTCATCATACTTAATCCTAGAAAAGAACACCTTCTCCAAGCCGGTTCATCCAATACTTGGAAGAAAATTTCTTCGTAAGATTTATATATCGTCTAAGATTCCTCGGACTCTAGCTCGTAATTTTTCAAATATAAAAAAAACTAAAGATTTTTCGATAGGTATCCCAGATAGCAGAGCCCCTCTGAGACCGATTCCGGAGAATTAAACAAAAACAATTAAAAGAAAATACTAATGTTTTCTCGCATTTAAAAACTTAAATATTTCTTTTGCCCAAAGGGTGTAACGTTGTCAGACACAATTAAAGAAAAATAAAACGAATTTTCATTTTACACAAATAAATCACACAAATGTTTTCGTAAAATATAAATCTTAACCTCCAAATTATTCACAAAAATATTTGTTGCTTTGTTTTCTTTTCTCATACTACAAGACTCCCTCAATGGTAAAGTTCACTTCGTTCCTGTTCTTTTTGTGTCTTCAAGGATTCTTGAAACAGGCAAGCAAACAAATTGGCAACAAATTATGTACAATTCCAACTTTTTCAAAGAAAAATATTTTCTCTTCATTAAATTCTTGGGCAATAAAACTTTTCCCGTCATAAATCCAAAAACCATTAGCATTGATAAAATATAAACCACACCTTCCTTCCTCCAGAGAAATATATCTTACATTAAGCAGGAATAAATTTAGAGGCAAATAATTACCTATGTATGTATACGACATCGTAAAACCCGCACCTGATGACTAAATAATGTAAAAAGAGTTGGGTCTATCTGCGAGCAATTATTTAGTTGCAGCAACCAGTACAGCAATTAATCATAATATAAGGGTTTTTGCGTGGCGTTTCCTTTCAAAAAATAGGTTTGAAAGTTGAACGAATGGGGCTTCTATCCTTTCGATCTACTAACTTGCTCATTAGTTCTGCAAAAAAAAAAGTGCCAGGAATAGTTTCAGCCAGCTATACTTAATTAATCATCGCATAGGCAATTAATAAATAAACGCACAATATTATTCCAACAACACAACCGCACTTTTTCCCACAATATTAAAGTTGTCGGCTTCAGTCTCGGTTGGCAAAAATAATTCTTCTTAAAGAATCGTCGTGTAAACATGGGTTTCTTCAGAAAAAATGATAGATACATCCATGCGATTCATATATCTACTAAAAGCCTACACAAAGTATTTCCAGCGCAGAGTTAAATTAATTAATTAGTAAGCAATCTTGGTGGCACTGTGGAAGGCTTAATTAAATAAATGTTCACACCAGCAGCACCACTCATTGTCGCTGTCGCTGTCTCTTCGTTGTTACCAAGCGTTGTCGTCGTCGTCGCGTCGCCCCTCCTCATAAATGCAACTTTTTTTTCTATAAAAATGCAGCATTGTCTTCCGACGCTTTCCAGCTAAGGATAATCCTCGCAGTTCAGAGTAATTTGAAAGGAGTAGATACAAAACCCACGACAGTCAAGACCAGCGTGGCGTCTGATTAATTTTCAATCAATTCTCAAATCGATAGAACAACAGATTGGAACATCTGGTTGACAGGAGTGCATTTGGTATAGTTTTGCTGGGCGTCCGCTCGAAGTGAATATTATAACGGCTGCAAAATTTTGTAATATTTTTTGGTTCTATAAGCTAATGTTGAGTAGCCTATAATATTACTAAAATAATAGTTGACATTAAATTTATCGAAACATAAAAATTCACATGAATGGGGAAAGCCATTGACACACAGTGGCGCAACTTCGTCAAGATTTTGCGAGTTCTGTTGACTGTATTCATTAATATTGTTTACCTACTGTCTAGTTGGTCACTTTTTCAGATCGATACATAATGCAATTCATAAGACTCGAAACCATAGTTTTTACTTTCATTCACAACTTTTTTCACATAAATGTCAAATAAATGTCTAAATTTGTTGCAAAATAAAACAAATCTTCCAACTCAGTTTGAAAGGTCCTGCGTTTCCGACTGTGGATCTGACTAAATTTTGTACATGCAGTCACAGTTTTAAATTTTTGATGTTTGATGAGTCCCGAGAAAATTATTCATTCACGATAGTGTGAATGGTATGTGTAATTTTTTTTTGGTTTGCGGAAGCTGATCTTGGCAGCAACACTTTATTTATTTCTACTAGATCTTTCCATCTCTCTATTCGTTGCCCGATACCTAGGTTGTAGCAATGGCACCAAATTCTGTTACTCCAGCTTCCATTTCAGGTATGACCAATCTAGCCTAACTTTATCTAAGTGATGGCTACCCCCACTCTGGTTTATCCAGTCCTAAGCCACTGTTCGATACTAAATATGGTTCGTGACCATGATACAACTAATAAAGATATGGCATTGTGCATATGATGCTATACAGAACGTCAAACCATTGTCAAACTCCGTGTGTTCTTATGACGTAGAGCGCACAACTCCATTGACATACTATATTCATGTATATTATGTCAATGTGTAAGATGCATAGAGAGTAGAACGAAACAAAAGTTAAATGGGAAGGCGAAAACGAAAAGGCGCAATTTTAATTTGTTCTTATGACGTAGATGTGCAGAATAAATCAAAAATGAAAATTGGAAGGCGTTATCTCTAGTAGTTGTATCATGGTTCGTGACTGTATCTTTAAAATTAAACCGAGATAAAGGTTGTGATTGCTCGAGACGTTGGCACGGATTTTACGTTGTATTCAAATAGTTTCGACTTGGTAGGAAGCGAATTGTTTTCAGAGCTTCATACTGAAATGGAAAAGATTCCGAACGCATTACAATTTTTATTTATCAGGTTTATTCAACTATAGAGTGACAAAAAGCTTCCCAGGATAATCCACAACAGTAAAATGAGCTCAATGAACTGCCTTGATATTGAATTCAACTAGCCGGTCTAAATATTTTATTGATACGAATGACACATTTGGTTAAGAGCTCCAGTTCCGTTTGCTATTAAACAGATGATATCATCCAGCATATTCCAAAAGTGTTCACTTGTGAAAGGGGTCCCTTTGGATACGAAGTCTCTTATTTTCATCCACCGTTGCAGTCGTATAATATCATCAATCACAAGTAAGACCAAAATTGGTAACAGAACATCACCTTGTGTCATCCCATGTCGTAGTTCAAATGCACTGGGAAGTTTTTCATTTTGCAAACGAAGCTCTAACTTTGTAGTTCGTGGTGATATTTGAGATCAGTATTGTTCCATCCAAGATGTAAAAATGCTTTAAATCTAATTTCTTTGTCGTCAATTCATCCAATCGTTGGTGGATCTGGTGTAAAAACTTTTCACGATAATAAGAAGCAGAGGTTTGCTTGAATCTTTGCAAAGAAATTTTCACTTATCAACTTCACAGCCAAGAAAACTGAAGTATATGAGATTTAATGCCGTCGTCGATGGAGGCGCATATGGCGGATGAAATGTGAAACTTAGGCGGCTTTTTAAAAACCTTTAAAACCTATTGAGACGTATGGAATTTAGTTATTACTTCAGTCTCAGTCATTTTTCAAAATACTTTTTTTTTCAATTAGTGACATAGGCGACTATTTTAAAAATTCTTAGTTGCACTTATGTCGTTCTTTTTGTGTGTGTGTGTTTAATTCATGGATTTCAAGATTTTAGATCAGAAGTTTGAAGTAAATATTTCTCTTTCTTCAAACTTAAAAATCCTACACACCAGGCCTTTAACTTATGAACAAATAAATCCACCCCTGATGGTATACTACGGAAGAGTTCGTCAACATTTTCTTGGTAGAAAAAAAAAGAACAAGAAATTTCAATAGCTTCTTGTCTGGGGACTTAAGATTTCACAATCATTGTGGAGACAGTAGCAATAGCCACCCAGAGCTCAAACACATAATCCGGAAAATCCATTGAGAAGATTCTGCAGCTCAAGTGGAGTGTCATTCCTTCCGTGCATCTTGTGGAAACATTTTTTTTTTCTTTTTAGTGTCTTCAGATTCAGGTTTGCTGGCGCGGTGCGGCGGTGCTGCGGCGGCCGGCGTGTCGTATGTGCAGCAAAAAAGTAAATACACGACGTACGTCCACGTCCACGTCTGGCAAAGAGATTTATCTGAATCAGTTTCATAAATTATTGTGCTGGACATAGACTGTTGCTGTTGTTGTTCTTGGCGTAGTATAGCTTTATTGCATTAGAAGACAAAAGACCACAAAAAGCGGCAACAGGATAGAGTAACGAGCAGGAGATATTTCAGGAATGATCTTGTTGGCTGTGACATCTGTGAATCCATAGAATCTCAGGGTATCCTACAGCTATGCTTGAAGATATTCATGGCTTCTGCTGCCAGGGATTCTGCTCTTCATGCACGAAGAATGTCACCCAAATGAGTGAACTATGCAGTGCAGCTGGTTGAAGTTAAAGTAAGAAGGCACACCAGAGGCTAACTGGCATGCATTTGGTGCAGATGTCCCCGATGGTGATGGCAGAAAAAAAAAAAAAACTATCCACTTACCATTTATGGAAGTGATCAGAAGGGAACAGACTAGTGCGGCTTTGCTTTGACTGTTTGCCGTCCCAGGGGATAGATATTAATGGCACTTTGTGCGACACCTTGGGATTTAGTTGGAGCACCCATAATAATGTTAAGAAGATGAAGAAAAAAAAACATTGAATAGACAGTCTTGTGTTCAGGAAAAAAGGAGTGTAAGTGCGTGTATCTACGATGTCCAATCAACATTGCTGTGAGTTGGGATGGGAATACAAAAAAAAAAAATTGAAGCAATGTGTGGCAGTGATGATGAATGCTTTTGATCTGACGATGGCGTCACGAACTTTGCGATGTTCCGCGTAGACAATTTTATATCGTTTAATTTAATTTGGCAAAATTATAAAATCTTTTAGAATAATTGAATCACAGATACAATCATGGAAAGCAAGAACAAAAGGAAGGTATACCTACAAAATCTCTATCGTAACCTCGAATTTATTCCCCGGAAACTGTTAATCTTAAAAACTTCAAAATAAATCCAAGAAACCCATTATTGTATCTTGTCGTTAAGCCATAATAATCTCAGTCGTTTCAAAGGTAAAATTTGCATGAACCTAGTGAAATTTTCCGGATGCTATCAATATACCAAAAGGAAGTATAGACAGTAGAGTGTGTGGTGGTGTTACCAGCTACCATACTCGTAAATAAATTCCAAACAATAAAGCCCTTAATAGCATTTTCAACAAACAATTCAGCACACAATATTCCTCGTTTAATCCGTATTTCAAGAGTCTCTTTGTGCTGCTCGGGCATAATAAATTCCATTTAATAACCATGAAACTGATCCCAAATTTATTTTGTCTTCTAAATGTAACATACCAACATGAATTTATAACCAAAAATGGCTTTTATGCGGATATAGGAATGGTGTTCAAAAGCCGTTGGTATTAAAATTTAAGAAATAGGAATTTAATAAAAAAAGGCCTATAAATAGATACTTTTGTCTGTACGAGTGCTTACGAGTATGGAGGTATGCGTGGGATTGAGTACGAAATAATATTCTGGTTGATAACAGAAAACCAGTCTTTTAATGTTTTTCAATTGTTTTTTGACAGATATTTTTTTTGTAATAACAATTTGTAAAGGCCATATCACACTGACAGTGATTTCACTGACCACTGGCTGGCAGTGACGTCACGAAAACTGACGTGATTTTTACACCAGTGAAGAAATTGCTCGTCAGTGGTCAGTTGAGAAAAAAAGGTTATCACACCTACTGGCAGGCCTGTGCCAGTGTGTCCTTAAACTCACTGACACCTCATGCTAGTCAGTGATATTTTCTCCGAGTCGGTCAGTGAACTGACGCCTTAAAAACTGACTATCACACTACACTGACACATTCTTTACTCTGGCACACGACACTGGCAAGTATTTACAAGGTTCTTGTGGGTTGTTTTTTCAAGTTTCAAGTTGTTTGTTAAGCCCTGAAGTCACTTTTGTTCTTCTAGCCATTGATGTTTTTTTTTTTTTTTTTTTAAACGGCACACGCGCTCAAGAGGTTTGTTATAGCCCTTTTAATGATAAGTCACAGCGCGAGCGATAGGAAGTTAGGGAGGAAGGGAAAGGAGGTGTCGATGAACATTAATCTTGAATGTTTGAAGATCAAAATGGCAAGGGAAAATTGTGCCAGGCAATTCATTCCACATTCGTGTTGTACGGCTAAAGAAAGAATCCCTATATTTCACGGTACGTCCGAAATTGGGCTCAAGTGTAAACTGATGAGCGTTCCTAGCAAGACGAGTATTACGGGAGAAATGTTTAAGGGGTGGAACGCAACTGGCTACCTCGAGTGAGCATTTTTTGTAAAAGAATCTGTAAAATAAGGAACGACATGAAACATTTCGACGATGGTAAAGGGATGGAAATGTTTCCATAATGCTTCTCTCTCCTATCAATTTTAACGCTTTTTTCTGAACTCTGTCGAGCAGGTGAAGAAAAATTTGAGAAGCACCTGCCCAGAGATGGGAGTTATACTCGAGTTTAGGACGTATAAACGCTTTGTAAATTGTAGCCAGATCAGAAGGGGTGAAAAACTTCTTGCATCTATTAAGAAAGCCTAAGCATCTTGCAGCATTTTTGGCAATCTCAAGTATATAATCATTCCAACGAAGATTGTCACTAATACACATACCGAGTACTGATAGCTTTTCGGTCTCCTCGATGCAAGTACCATTCATGGATAATGGCATAGGGGGTATGTTTAGCTTCAACGACAAAAGACAGCATTGAGTTTTCGACGCATTAAACTCCACACGATTTCTAGTACCCCAATTCACAATGCTGTTTAAATCGGAGTTTAACGAGCTTATCATACGATTTCGTTGTAATAACACGTCCGAAGGCGAAGGCCGTGAATTATCAAACGTATACGAAAAGCTGAGGGTTGAGTCGTCAGCAAAACAATTTAATGTATTAGAAGTCACAGACAAGAGATCATTTATAAAAATGCGAAAGAGAGTCGGAGACAGAACGGAGCCCTGGGGCACACTAGCATTTATTTTGTGGAGATCAGACTTGAAACCGTCTAATACAACTTGTATTGATCGGTCCAGAAGATAGCTTCTAATCCAACGAATAAGAGTATCATCGATACCAAATGCACGCATTTTCGATAAAAGAGCTTCATGCCAAACTCTATCAAATGCCTTTGAAATATCAAGCGCAATAATCTTGCTTTCGCCAAAGCGATGCACAGATTTGTTCCACTTGTTCCACTGTTCGGTGAGATATGCCATCAGATCACCAGTGGAACGATTGCTGAGAAAGCCGTATTGCCGGTCATTTAAAAGCTCCCGATCTTCGGGATATTTCTTGAGCTGACGATTTATCAGCGTTTCCATGACCTTGGAAAGAAGGGACGTAAGTGAAATTGGTCGGTAGGAGGAGGGGGAGGAGGAGTCACCTTTTTTTGGGACGGGCTGGACAAATGCTGTTTTCCATCTACTAGGAAAGATTCCTGAACGATAGGAGCGATGAAAAAGCTTACGCAGTGGTTTTGCCAGCGTTGAAGAACACTTCTTCAGAAGAATAGGGGGTATACCATCCGGGCCAGCGGATTTGTGTATATCAAGATCTTGAAGTACTCTTGCTACTGTACGAGTGCGGAAAAATATCTGTCCCATAGAAAAATTAACGTTCTCAAGTACAGGAGGGGCATTGTTGCTTGCAGGCAACGTAGAACTTGCAACAAAATGAGCTGCGAGCATATTCGCCTTCTCTGAAGAGCTGACAACAGGTTTATCGTCGACGATGAGTGTTGGAACTGATGAGCACGTAGAGTTCTTGACGTTTTTCACAAATGACCAGAAGTTTTTACTGCCTTTGGGACATTGCAGAATTTTTTGCCGTAACTTCTGGTCATGTAAAAATTTCGTTTTGTGTATAACGGAGTTGCACGAGTTCCTAACTTGTTTGTGTTTCTTCCGATTTTCCTCAGTTGGGTTGGCTTTGTAGGATCGGAAGCTTACTTCTTTCAACCTGATAGCTTCTTTACACTCTTCGGAAAACCAAGACTTTTCTTTTGGTTTGATACATTTTGTTCTGTGAGGGACAAAAGTTCTCATTCCAAGAAAAATCACTTCTGTAATCATTTCAGCACTGGCATCAATGTCATTATCGAGGAAGCATAATGACCAGTTAAAGTTGCGAAAGAAATTATTCAGACCGTCCCAGTTGGCCTTCTCGTATTGCCAAACGGTCCTAGTGGGAATTTTTTCTTTCAACTGAATGGTTGGAGATCGAGAAATTAGCTGAAATGACACAATGGTCCGAGGTGCCAAATGGAGAAGTTACTTTAATAGTATATTTATCAGGATTTGAAGTAAGGAACAAGTCAAGAGTATGGGCGGAATGCCCATCAAAATCCGGTATACGAGTAGGCTCATCGACAAGCTGGGAAAGATGGTTATACTCAGCAAAGATCTCGGTATACCTTCCTTCGAGTGTTGTCTGGCCAGAATATCGGAGCCAACTTGAATTGTGTACATTGAAGTCGCCCGTAATCACGACTTCAGTGTGAGGACAATGGGAAACAATTCGGGAAATTGAATCTGACAAAACATCTAACTCATCACAAGTAGACATGCTGTCAAGATTCGGACTCCTGTAAAGAAAACAGTAATGAATGATATGCTTGCGGACAGTGAATTTGACCCACAGGAAATTAAAGTTCGTATTAGAACAATGCCCATATTGGGGAAGGCTCTGGCAAGCAATATCATTCCTAACATAAACGACAAGACCATGGTGGGAAAAAAGTAATGGCACTAAGTTATATCCAAACAAACAAAATTCTGATAAATCAGTATTCTGTCCAACCTGGGTTTCACTTAATGCCAAAACAGCTGGCCTGTATTGCACAGTATGGGCGTACACAGAAAAGAAATTCTTTCTTAGCCCACGAACATTTGAATATACAACACAAAAATCACTTACCATTTTGAAAAACTAAACACAAAAGATTCAACTTTGACGAAACTAATTTCAGCCGTGCAGTAAAGGCCCATATTAATTCCAATTATAAACAAACTGTCCTAGGTGTTATGCCCATAAAACATTTTGCAAACGGGAATTAATATAGACAAAAAAAAAACACGAAAGAATATACATCAAATGCTGCTCACCATCCAATGCAAAACCTCTTGCGATAAGCCTCACAAGAGGCTTGCATTGCATAGAAAGCAACTGTTATGGGTGGCGCGGGTGGAGAGGATGGGTATTGTTGGTTGTTGGATGCTGTGCTGCGAATGTGAGCAAGGTTTGGTGTATTTTTTTTTCTTTTTCTTTTTCTTTTTTTTGACACTGGTTTATTTAATTAATTGTAATTTTGGGTATTTTAATGGGCTGGGTTAATTTTTTTTTTTGCACTATGTTATATGAATATGGGGATTTAGTGGTTTATTTTGATTTTGTTTGATTAATTTTTGGGGGGACACACACGCGCACAATTAGCAACGCGACCGCACACGGCAATCAACCGCCCACGACGAGTACTTGATGTATCGCATTATATGAAAAATCGACTTTTATCTTCAAACACGATTTGCGGCTAAACTAGACGCGTGCTAGAGGCATCAAAGTTGACATATTTAAACTTGACTTGCGGCTTAACTAAGCGACCTAGCGACTTCAAAAACGCATATTCGTGATCTAGAAAATGCCAGTTCTAAAAAATCAAAAAAAGATTTTTTCAAAACTTCCCAAAAAATACGGTACTTGAAATTTGTCAAACAAAATATCAAAAAACAGGTCAGTTCACTGACGGGGTTTCTTCACTGGCACAACGAGAAATTTCGTGTGTTGCCAGTGATGGGACAGGGTCAGTACACTGACGCTCTTGTCATAAAAGTGTGTCAGTGGTCCTATGCGCCAGTGACTACTTATCACACTTGTCATTTTTCGAGTCAGTCACTGACGCGATTTGGGTTGGTCAGTGAACACGTCAGTGAACTGACACCTTCACTGGCGTCCCAAAGCTGGCTATCACACTACGGATGACTTCACTGACGATATTGTGACGCGATTTTGACGTCACTGCCTGCTAGTGGTCAGTGAATTCACTGTCAGTGTGATATAGCCTTAAGAAAAGCATCTATGAAAATGTCAAAAAATTAGTGACAGTTATCCTTTTATATTTTTTTTGCTTTGGTATGGTAGATTTGCTACTAATGGTGATAGTGGATTGAAATTTTCAGCGACATCAGATTTGAAATAAAGGCAACATTTACGAACGTCATTTCCTCAACCATAGTCGCCCGCTGGATTTTTCCCAGGGCGGGGGGGGGGTGGTGTTGTATTTTAAATTTCATTGACAAATGATTTAATTTTTTATGGAACCTACTCACCTTTTTTTTCTTTTATGGTAATAATAAGTATACTAAAATAATGCTCATTAAAAATTATTATTTGTATTGTTTTGAAAACAGGAATAGCAGTTTTCGTGGTTTTAACCAAAACGAGCTATAATTTTGAAACACTGGATACCGTATGGTTTAAGGACTTTTTGTTGCAAAGTTATTCAAAAATAACCGAACCATCTTCTTCCTGGTATAAAGCATCGCCAGGAAATACATTAATTTAAATAAAAAAACTACATATATGTTTGATTTGTAGACTTTAAAGCGGCTTTTGATAGAATAAACAGGCAGACATTGATTTATAAATTATCTTCGCTAGGATTATCGAGAAAATTCCTTACGCTATATGAAAATTTTCTTTCTTCATCAAAAGCAAGTGTTTGGGATGATGTCAAGCTTTCGGAATGGTTCGAAACGTCTGCAGGAGTCCCGCAAGGCTGCATATTAAGCCCTATTCTGTTTGCATTGTTCATCGATGATATAGTATACATACATTCTTCCTGGTGGAGTAACATTTGCAGGACATCTCAACAAGGTCCTGCTTTACGCAGATGATCTGGTATTGATTGCGGATAACCTTTTTTCACTTCAACTTCAAATTAATAAGTTTCAAGCCTACTGCGAATCATGGGATCTGTGTATTAACATCAATAAAACAAAGATAATGATTTTTGAGAGCCGTCAACGTACAAGGCTTGCGGAAGAAGCTTGGCATCTTAATAATGAGCGGATTGAGATAGTGCGCGAATTTAAATACCTCGGTGTGTTGTTGGTCTTTAATTTAAGCTTTAGCAAACATGCCAAAGAAAAGAGCTGTGAAGCAAAATTGGCACTTAACATGATGTGGTCTAAATTCTTTGCTTATCAAAATATTGATCTTTTATCAAAATAGAAAGTTTTCAACGCTACAGTAAATACCTGTCTTTGTTACGGAGTGCAAGCATTTGGAGTTTGCCCCTTTGAATAATTCGAAGTTGTGCAAAGGTATTTCTTCAAACGAATATTTCAATTACCCAACTCAACTCCGACCTATGCTATTCATGTGGAGTCTGTCTTGGCTCCCATTTACATTCAGAATCTGAAATCTCATTCAGACTATTTAATTAGAGTTATGGAAAGGAGTGGAAACAGTGTACATAAAGCAATATTGGTAAGATTATTACAGTTCAATGCTTCTCCCTTTAGGGAATGGAATCAGCAAGGGCTAGCTCACGATATTTCTGTGAGGCTATTAGAAACTAACGTCTCCAGTCGAAAGGTTATATTCGCGAACATCATAGCCAAAGTCGATGAAAAAATATACGACCAACATTTAACTAAGGCCTCAACGTCAAGTTCCAGACTGTTTTATAAAAACAACCAAATGTAGACCGATCAAAATTACTTTAGCTCAAAATACTCTCCTCAAATTATAAGCACTATTTTTAGAGCTAGGGTTGAAATTTCTTTTCTCAATTTCATACCACATAGAACAGATTTACAACCAACTTGTAGCCTATGTAACAGAAGAAAATCAGAAAACGTGTACCACTTAATTGCCATTTGCCCTACTTGCAAGAAATCAGACGTTTTTATTTTCAAAAAAGTTTTCTGTCTTAAATAGTTTCTATGAAATACTAAATAGTCAAAGGGGCTGGTTCAATTTATATAAATTCTGTAACCATGCCATGGCTTATCGCAACAGCTTCTAATCTCTTTAAAAAAGCATTCATAATCTTCTGTCAGTTACGATTTCTAAAATATCTATTTTATGTTTAAAATCATTTAAAAATTGCTATATTTGGTGTTTTTCAAATTGTTCAAAACACAACCATTTATGTTGCAAATCATTAAAATTGTCATGCACTTACCCTAAAATTTTAAAATTTAGAATCACCACTTTTAGGTTTCAAATAATCATTTTATCTTTGAAGTTTTTAAAGTGTTCTAAAAACACAAACTTCTATGTTTCAAATCACTAAAATTGTTAGGAATATTAAAACAAAAATTTAAAACGGCTCCTTGAAATAACTCCCCAAGAAATAACTCCCCAAAAACGAAAAGGAAATAACCCCCCAAATTGGGGACTTATTTCATAATGAAATAAGACCCCAAACTCGAAAATGAAATAAGTCCCCAAAAAATAATGAAATAAGTCCCCAAAAAAATTGTGAAATAAGTTCCAAATTTAAAGTATTGTGTTGCCATTTTATATATTTTCCAATGAAAAAGTATTAATTAATAAGGCAAAATAAGATTTTAATTTTAAATATTTGAAAAGTTATGTATATATATGAATAGTGTCTTCAAGGTTGCTTCTACAGTAAGGACATTTAATAAATTGAAGACCTTCAGCAATTGACTGGGCTTGCATTTTCAAATTGCATTCTGCACAGATTTTAAGATGTCTGCATGGCATATACAGGATATTTGGCTGTGAATAAAATTTTGATTCTTAGATCTAAGAAATTAAATCTTTTTTCAACAGAAAAACACTGCATAAAATTTGAGAAAAAAGAAAAGAAAGCAGAACAAGATTTTGTTTCTGAGAACAAAGAAATATAAAAGTGAAAATTCGCGCAAACTTAATAAATTATTTTTTTTTTTTTTTAATAAATTAATGTGATTGAAAATTGTTCTTAAAACAAAGTTAAATGTAAAATTTTTGTTTACCAAATTATCAGAAAATAAAACCGATAAAATTTTGAGGATTTATTTTCACTATTTTTTTGGGGACTTATTTCATTTTTCAATTTGGGGAGTTATTTCATCATGAAATAACTCCCCAAATTGAAAAATGAAATAAGTCCCCAAAAAACAGGAAATAAGTCCCCAATCTCATACAAATTTTTGGGAGGTTATTTCATTTTTTTCTTGGGGAGTTATTTCACGGAGCCGGCCGTCCATTTTAGGTTTTAAATCGTCTAAACTCTAAACTAATTATCTTTTATGTTTTAAATTATTCTAAAATACTTGTTCTTTATGCTGAAAATTGAAAATTGAATTTCCAATTGAAATCTTAAATCACCTATGTATTTGGTATTTAAATTATGTAAAATTTTAAGCTTTTGCTTTGCAAATTATTAAAATTGTGAATTACTCAATTCTTGATTTATTTATTTCTCAAATTGTAAATTTGATCAACTTACATATTTTATAAATAAGATTTTGTATTACATTTCTTTTTTTCAAATATTGTATGTATAGGTACATTTTGAATGTCATATCCGGCAGACGGCATCCGCCATGTTCGTATTTCTGAAACAAAAATATTGTATCACTTTTTTCATAAAATAAAAAAAATTAACTAACTAACTAACTTACTATACCATCTCCATCGCTCTTTTGAAAGTTCCAAGTGTTTTAATCAATGAGGTAGTCCCTTGATTTTAATGTGGTACCACAAAGAATCTTGTAATAATCTAAGTGTATCAGGCGTTTCCTAACAGCCACTTCAACATAAAACAGCTACCATCTGATCAGTTACATCTCAAAATTGTTCACTAATTAATACACAAAATTTTTTAATTAATGTCTACTTTCATATTAAGACAACTTTTTATACTATATATCAATATGTCAAGTGAAAAGATCACAACATATTCCAAGCCCGTAGAATATTGGAAAACTTAAAACTATTGAAAATGTCATCCGAAGAATGGATACCATCTTGCTTTACCAATGAGCAACAAAGTTATACAAGACACCTTTGAAACTTCACTGAGCACGTCCCATATTATAAAACTATAATTATCAAGTTAAGCCAAAACATAAGGCACTTTACAAAATAAACAAGACACCTTTATCATTATTTATTGACACTTTGCCAATGATTTTTTTTTTTTTTGCTGTACGTGTAGCTTCGGGAAACTCCATACGTTATACTAGCATTATCCCAGATACAGAACGGATAGAACCACGACGATGACGGTCCTCGAAAACTGGAAACCTGTGCATCCTCCCTACCCCGTGGATACCCAATAGATTTAATGCTCTTGTCTTGACATCCTTCTGTGCAGAGGCGGGTAGGTAGCCCACATGCTGTTAAATTTATGATCGATAATAATCTTCCTTTCCCCAATAGAAAATACAAGAAAAAAAGTATCTAGGTGATTTCTAGTCGAATATTGAATTTTCCAAAATAAAAAAAATAAAAAAACAGCGAAATCGCAGGACTGCTTCGCATGTTTATTGCACAATCAAATGCCATTTATTATTATTTTTGTTTTGTTTTATTATTTTGAAAGCAAATGTTCGTTTGTTAAAGAAAATATTATACTCACTATACTCACATGGAATAAAACATGAGACCCGCCGCGCGCTGCTCCGTTATAAAAGCTCCATCTTGAAGACAAAATATATATATCTTCAACAAGACAATTTCAAAGATTGTACCCTAAGGATTAATTTCGTTGTCTCGTATGCATGTGACATGGTGGAAGAAAATCCCAGACCATTTATAACTTTTCTTGAAGTTCTTTAAGTTTGACAGGCAGCAGCAAAAAAATGTTCCTTTGCCTTTTTTTCTAGAATCAAAAATGGAAACTAGAATTTAATTTAATTATTTTATTTACAAACTTTTCTGACAAGATTTCTAATCTTTTTCTCTTTTAAAATGGTTTCCTTACTTAAACAAAATGAAGTTGACATTTTTTGGTTTGTAAATATTTAAAGTGAAAACTTTATATCAATCATTTTTGAGAAAAAATAAATAAACAAACAGATGGCTGTGAAACTTTGGGGAAAACACAACGCACAAATGTTCATGAGATAATGAATTATTGAAAACACTATTTTTTTTGTTTCGTTTTAATGAAACATTAAGTATCTTAAAGATTGAGCATAGCAGCTTGCGGGATAAATTTTTGTTAGGTTTTTTTTTTATAGATTTTGAACCTCTTGAGTTGTTAATGGCACGGCGGGCGTATGTTTTGTTTAGTCTGTTTGGATATTGATTTTGAAGTTGGTTTTTATTACACTATTTTTAATTAAAATTCGAAAAAGATTTTGATTTTGTTGATTTTGAATTTCAGAAATGATTACTCTGTCCCATACTATATATGAACATTGGACACATTAAGCATTCTTTAATCGAAAAGGCAGAACAAAAAAAAAATTATTTTCAATTTTTTTTTGAGACGCTAAACTTATAATTTTTCACCACCACTGGCGTTGGCGCTAGGATCGATTTCGTTTCAAATAATGAAACTTCCCATGCAGCGTATTTAAATTTTTTTGACTTCATTAGTTTTCGTTCTGAATTAAACTCGGTATCTAACACATGTACTTGTACATTAGGCTACAAATCAAGGACTTGTAGACTGTATTGAAACCATTTCCTCATTTAAGCGGAAGGGAAAAGCTTTTTTAAAAATTCATTTAAAACAAAACATAAGTAAAGAGTTGTTCAATAAGCGCGGGTAGATGTTGAAAAAAACAAACATAACTGAACAATAACCAACAGATTTGACAGATGTCATCAAAACAACATGGCCGCCAAAATCTACCCGCGCCAATTGAAAAACTTTATTTTAAAATATCAATGCTTTGATAACATAATCATGCTCTGGCATTGTTTAAGAATAACATTTATTCGGGAAATCGTCAAACCTATTGTTTTCAGTGAAATGGGTTTGAAAAAAAAAAACACAAATTCAACATTTTATTATTAGAAAATATAGAAACCCAAACTCATTTTTTCCAAAATTTTAGGATGTGAATAAATAATTTGTTTTCAATTTTGTTCATTCAATATCTCACTGTAAAAATCAAAAACGAAGAATTTAAAAATTCTGTTAATTTAATCAAAAAATTAACCAAAACTAAAAAATATCATTATTTTAAATTGAAAGGTTTGTGTTTCCCTTTATTCATATATACATATATCCAAAATAGATCATTGATTGTTAAGTTTCAAAAATTTTCAAATCCCTTATATTAAAATCAGGTGTCCCACAAGGCAGTCATCTAAGTCCGATTCTTTTCAAACTCGCCGTCAATGACGTAACATCTTACTTTGGTTCTAGTGAGATTCTCTTATTCGCTGGTGATATGAACATTTTTAAGACTACAGGGTGGACCAAAAGAAGTCATCCATCCGATGTTGTTTGGCTCTCTTTTTTTCTATATGAAAAACTTTGATTCTGTTTTTTGATTATGTTTATTTGAACCTTTAGAATTGGTCAAGTTGAAAAGATGATTTCGGCCAAATGGGCGCGCGCCGTCACAATTGATTGATTTGACATTGGCGGCCATTTGCAAAAATAAGAGCATCTTCCAATAGGATGATTTTTTTTGGCCCACCTTTACTCTGATAATGGCCGTATGGATTTGCATGCTAATATTAACAGAAAAATGGTTAAAGTTTGAAAAAGCCATAAACATCTGTTTTGACTCGAAACAAAAAGTATCACCTGCACTAAGCAATGAGCCAGTGAACACATAATTTATGTTATTTATTTATATTCCTTCTTTCAAGATTGAAAAAGAAAAAATTTTAAAACTAAAGAACTAGTTAAGCTTGCTATTAAACACCAGCGTTTCGAATAATGCCTTTCAAATTTATTACCAGTATGCCAAGGCATCCTAGAAAAACTTTCCAACCAACAAAAATTTGTGCAAAATATTTTGGCCTATACCAGTTCCCAAAAGTAGACTACTGCAGTATCAATTTTTCTAAGTCAAAGGTGTTTTTTTTTAGACTTGTGGTTTTCAATCTGGCAATACTTTTTTTGGAGTTGGTCTTTTTGACAGCTATCATTTGATTTTTGCTCTAGACTTAGATACTCCTGAACAACGTTTTGCAATCGTTCGACGCATGGCAAACCCTTATCTTTATAATAAAGCAAAATTCTTAGCCATAACATTAAATTATATGCGTTTTATTTCTTCTTGAAAACCACACGTCTAAAAAAACCCCCTATATAATTCAGAACGAAACAGGCATGGCAACACTCTGACTCGTCCCAAAGTTTATTATTATTTGTTCAGTAAATCCAAGATGGCTGCGCCCATGAACACAACACAACCGTTCTTGTGTGCTTTTTTTAAAACTCTGAAAAATTTAGCCTCAAATTGATACGTTAAGGATGCTGTCTTTTATATCCTTGGTGCCGAAAAAAATCCTTGGATGATGCGAATATTTTCTATCTAAGGAGACTGATTCTTTTGTAGATGGTTAAAACAATAGGGCTCCCGTTTTCGAGGATTCGGCGAGGTTCTTATCATCGGATATAAAACTTTCTGGCTATATTTTCGCAATGAGTTGTTGCTTTTTTAACCAGTTCATCTCAAACAGCTTTAAACAGCCCAGCTGGCAAGCCAACAACTCCACTAGCTCTATTGTTTTTGAAATTCCAAATTATTTATTTTATTTTTATTGTTCTCAACTTTTCAAGGTCAGATGGAAGGTGGTCTTCATCCTTGTGTATCTCGAATGGTTCATTAGGTTTCCTTTCATTGCCTTAGCACGAACCATAATTTAATACCTCTTCCTCTGTTCGTCCTTGTAGGCATCTGTACAGGCTTTGCAAATATTTTCTTTTCACCTCCTGGTTAAATGTATGGGACTGATTCCTGATAAAACATCTTTCCATGTCTTCAATCCAACTTTTTTTTTTTGCGGCTTATTCGTTCTTCGAACCCAGTATACTACAATTTGTTCTCTCCAGCTTGTTGAGTTATTTAGTGGCTCAGATTTCGATTTGCAGCATCACTTTGGAAGCACACTCTTTTACACAAGGCGCTTGGTTTCGCCTTGTGTAAAAGAGGGTGCAGTTTAAAAGGCTTTTCAGCATCCTTGCCATTGTTTTGCTGCCGCCTTGGTCCTAGTTGTTAGAAAATTTATCTGCCATATTGGGAAAGTTATTTGGTTGTCACTACGTTACTCTAACTTGGAATTTCATCCATTGGTAAGAAATTAGAAGTATTTCAAAAATATGATGGCTCAATGAGTATATTATTTACCATAGAAAATTTTCATTAAAATTTCGTATCCAAGATAAAAACCAAGCACTTTAAAGGGAGGTCAAGTCTTACTTTTTAGTGACTACAGTCAACATTTTCATTTTGAAAAGTTGGGAGACCCACAATTTTTATTGACCTAATATTAAAAAAAAATATTCAGAATCATTTGGTCTTCTAGCATGATTTCTGTCATAATAGCAAATTTGATAATTCAGTCGTGCTCTTCATTTAATATAAAAGATTCTCAAGAGATACTGGGTTCACATCTATCCCACGTTTTGGTGCCAATTTGTCGCATTTTGATTTGTTGCTTCATATAGTCATTGCAAAATGTGTCCTTTGACAACTTAAATTAAAGTATTTGAGCAATGTTCTTCCCTTCCCTAATTTCTTCCATGAAAAGTAACTTAAACATTTGATTTGCTTAAACAAGGCATCATTATTACTCTAAGGTTACAGGACGGTGCCGAGGCAAGGCACAAAGACCGACAAAGATCTCTTGTCTTGTGTTGTGTTTGGCCAAATATGGTATAGTCGTAGTCAGTTAATTAGTCATGTTTTTGTCCTGAGTATGTTCTTACATCATTTAAAAGGAATTAAGACATTAACATTGTGTTCCATTACCAAGTCTTTCTCTTCTCTTAGGAAACACACAATAGCCTTGTCGTTGCCAATGTCATTAAGTTCCTTTGTTTATAACACAAACATGGTCATGGTGTGGTTACATTTAGTCTGAGGATATACCCAGTCTAGATGTTCCTTTAAGCAATGCTTTGGCAGTTCCTTTTGTGTCTCAAAAGAAGGTGCATATAATTGGGCCGGTCCGAATAGTTTTTGTGCTTCATGTCAACTTAATGATGTTACTTTTGGGATGCTTTAATTTGAACTGAACTAAGAGATAGAGACACAATGATGGTGTTATCTGTTTTGCACTTTCGAAGTAATTTTTCTCAGGTTCAGCTTACATCCAAATCATGGATCGATGAAATTTTGTCATATTCTTCGTTTGATAAAAAAGGTCGATTTCACAAACATTTTATCGGACAAAGAAATCAAATATTAAAACATTAAACTCGTATCTTAATTCAATTAACGCACATATTCGAGTATCTTTTCAAAGCCACATTCAAATATCTTGTTTAGTCTTTAATAAAAGATACATTTTGTCCAATTAACAATGAATAAATTTACCGCGGACCGCATATAGTGAATTTATTTGTAATGAAGTTGTTTAACTTGGGTATAAGACGATGAGGATGCATCCAGAAATGAAAACAACGCGACGGACATCCAACACCACGCCACTCAGCACTCAGCACTTAGCACTCGAATTCAGTTAAATTTATTAACATCGATTCTTTATCGAGTCGAAAAGTTAAAGTAATGTTTGCCATTTGCACTCCGGGTATCAGACAAACCACCCAACTGGGCCGCCCATGATCATTTACCCATACCTGCAAGACACAGCACTGGAGCACGATGCAGGCTCTTGCTGCAGTGGCAAAAGAACATCATAAGAAGCATGCAGCATGCTACAATGGGCATATACAATTTGTAATCATTGTGTGGAGTTTTGTAGAGAAACTGATGCTTGAGCTAAGCTGGCTTATGGTTTATGGTTACCGTTCAGTGCTATTCCATGTCAGACAAACTCCTCAGGGGTCTTGTCTTGGGTGATGTTGATGTTGATGTTGATGCCCCATAACCATCAATTGACGGCGTGTTTTGCACGCAACGTTACATATATCTGGTTCTGGACCATAATCTCTGAGGTGACAAATGGAGCAAGACATGAGTGATGTTTTAGGCTCATAATATTTATTTACCGCTACAGGATGAAATTAGCTTGGTCCAAAGCCTGCAGTGTTCGTGGCTAGCGACAGCGATCAATGTGATTTATTATGTTTAATAACACATGCGATACTCTTGTGGAACAGGACTTGTTGAGCGTAATTTAATCTCATCAGACATACACTAACTCGACTTAATTTGATTTAATTTCAAATATGAAACAGTTTTGCATTTCAGGCTTGACTTGATGAGAGGAAGGCAAAATACAAGGTAACGTCTAAATTGTTATCAAAGATGGATGAACTATATTTAACGGGTGATTTTTTAAGAGGTTTAGAACTTTTTTTTTTAAAAAAACACAAAAAATTCGAAAAAATTAATGAAATATTTATTTGAATCGATAGTTTGAACCTTGCAATTTAATGTTTAAAGATAATTTCATGCAAATGTTGACCGCGGCTGTGTCTCAGGTAGCCCATCCGCTGAGTCCAATTTTGGCATACTCTTTCACACATATCGGCCGGTATCTCACGAATGAATGCATGGATGTTGGCTTCCAGTGCGTCAATCGAAGCGGGCTTGTCCCTATAGACATTAGCCTTGACATACCCTCACAAAAAATAGTCTAATGGTGTCAAATCGCACGATCTAGGCGACCAATTGACCGGCCCGAAACGTGAAATTAACTGTTCACCAAACTCGCCTCGCAATTGCGCCATTGTTTCGCGTGCTGTGTGGCATGTGGCACCGTCTTGTTGAAAATACATATCATGCAAGTCAAGAACTTCCATTTCGGGCAAAAAAAAGTTTGTCATCATCGCTCGGTAGCGTTCACCATTGACAGTAACGCTGCGATTCGCATCATCTTTGAAGAAATATGGCCCAATAATGCCGCCGGCCCATAAACCGCACCAAACAGTGGCTTTTTCGGGATGCATTGGTAGCTGTTGCAATGCTTCTGGCTGATCTTCACTCCAAATGCGGCAATTTTGCTTATTTATGTACCCATTCAACCAAAAATGAGCCTCATCGCTGAACACAATTTTTCGATAAAAAAGCGGATCCTCGGCCAGATGAACATTTCGAACCGAGCACGAGTTTTGATAGTAAAATTCAATAATTTGCAAGCGTTGTTCATTTGTAAGACGATCCATGGTTAAATTGCAAACCAAACTGAAGCTGTTTGACAGTGACACAAGGTACTAAACACACGTCAGCTGTCAAAACCAGTGTTGCCAAAACCAAACCAGCTAAAAAATCACCCGTTAGAAGCCAACACCAATTTGCGGTTACTTTTTTTATCCATTGTCGAAGCTTGCTCTCAAGAAATTTTAGCCTTGTAGAATGCATAACTGGGTCGCACGTACTTTCTCTGTTTGTGGTTTCCAATTGAGAAACTATTTAAATAACTTTGTGGAAGATTATTTTGGATGTTTTAAAAGCGATCTAATCGACTTAACGTGTCAAATTATATAATAATTTTTTCATCGATTTAATAGAAAACAGATTGTCTAATTTTTGATCGACCACTTGTGGAGTTCCACAGGGATCTATTCTCGGCCCATTACTTTTTTCCCTTTATGTTAACGATATTCCCTCCGTCATCCAAAACTGCTTTTTAGATGTGTGGTTTTCAATCTGGCAATACTTTTTTCGGAGTTGGTCTTTTTGACAGCTGTCACTTGATGCTCAGTTTGGTTCGTTATTTCATAATGAATAGAATAACTCCTGAACAACGTTTGCAAAATGGTCAAATTTATTTTGAAAAACATACTCGTGAAACGATTTTCGATTTTTACAAGAAAATTTTGTTTAGCGATGAAGCTCACTTTTGGTTGAATGGATACGTCAATAAGCAAAACTGCCGCATTTGGGGTGATGACAATCTTCAAGTGTTTGTTAAGACACCGTTACATCCACAAAAACTGACTGTTTGGTGTGCTTTATGGTGGAATCCTTGATCCATATTTCTTCAAAAATTAAGCCGGCCATAATGTTAAAGTCAATGGAGAGCCATGATTAATGACTTTTTTCGTGCCGGAATGAGAGGATGTTGATGTGGACGACCTTTGGTTCCAACAACACGTTCCAACATACAGGCAATGAAAGAATCAATTTATTGAAGAAAACTTTTGGTGAGCGCATTATCTCTCGTCGTGGACCTGTGGCATGGCCCAGCTAAAATTTCAAACTTTTGTTTCCCAGTGTACATTAACTCAGCTGTCAGAATTTAGCTGACTAATTAATTGCTCGGCGTATTTTTTCCTGGGAGCTAAATTTTGACAGATCTCTTCGGGTCGTAGCTAAAAAGGGGTAACGAAGGGGTTGAATCTCAACCGAAAATTTGGTTTAAGTCATAAAAGAAGCTATTTCGAGTCGAGAAGGCTAATCCAAATAATAATTGTTCTGTTGAATGAAATTCAAATACATATTTTAAATAGTGTTTTTTTACGAAAATAGTCACAGAACGACAATATTTTAATGACCCTCTTTTTATGTGTGGGTACGTTAATGAATTAGAGAACAGCCGCGCATGTTCACTTTCATTTCTTTACAGCTTCTGTCATCCAACAAATAAAATCGAATAATTTTGTGTTTGCGGTTTCACAATCAAAATGGTTTTTTAAGAGTTTTTGTTTGATGAGTCAGACGCCATCTCCAAAGTAATTAAGTAATGCAATTATTGACTGCTGATTGAGTATGATCATCCTCTTTTCCGCAAGAACACTTTTGAAAATTCACTTCAACATCTTTGACATTAATTTTTAGAGAACCGCAGCTGTTTGTAGTGGCACTTTCTACACAACGCTCTTCTGTCAAAATTTAGATGGAGTTTTAGGTAATAATGGAGAAAAAAATGTGAACCAAAATTTAGCTCGAGCTGCCCTTAAAAACAAAATCAACATTGAAGTTCAAAATTAAAAATCGTCTAAATCGCAAGTTTACATATCAAAAATATTCCAACAAAATTAAATTCTTCTGCAATGTATGTAACTCATAACCTATCAAAACTTCATTAACTTCCAATATTCAGAGACGATAAAAAAGTCTCATTCAATTAGCTCAACTATTCAACTTTTCTCCGTCATGCAAACTAATTTCCGATATTTCAACTAAAAATAATAATTCACACTACGAGCAATAGAAGGCCACTTCTCACCCCCATCATTACCCATTCCATCGCCAAGAGCATGACTGCTTTCATCAACAGACTTGGACCATTCCCATTAATCTATCATGATTCCTACGATGGATTTTCATCTCTGGATATAACGAACGTCATACCTTTAAGCAAAATTAAGAGTTTTTCGAACATTCCCTTGTTTGCCTTTGCACCCTTTGCTCCAACATTTTGCAGAAGATTGGTGAGAATCTTTGTTTACCGATAGAAAAACTTTGCACCATCGCATCGATTAAATAAGTGAATAGACTTTGATTGAAAAGCTGTATAAATATTCCTCGGTTGAGGAAGAAAAGCAATCTCTCGCATTATCCTAGCACATCCTTCTTGTATTCGTGCTAACGCTGAGGAAAGGAATTTAAGGATTCTTTCCAACACCTACCACAGAATACTTTAGGGAGTTCTCAAAGTGCACTTAAACTGTCTGTCGACACTTTGAACGAAAAGTGGTTGCATCCGCAAAATTGGCGGTGCATTTTGAAACTTTAGACATTTTAGATAAAAACTGTACAAACAAATTAATCTTGATCAATTTATTGATTGCGAGTGAAATTCATTTTAAGGATATGCGATAGAAAAGACCTAATGACACAAAATGGTGAAAAAAGATAGATTGTTCACTTCACACGTTTACTTAAGAAAACATAAAATTCAACTAAAAGATGCATCAATCATTTGAAGTTCATGTGAGTCTTTAGTGTGAATTTCAAAGTTTAATACAAAAAGATATTTTATTTTCGATGTGACGTTGATTTATTCACGTTGCCTGTCAAACATACCTACGCGCGTATTTCATTGCAACCAATCTAATCTAATCGTATCATCTTGCAACTTGGGTGTTGCAGTAATTGCTACTGCGATTTCCCATTCTAGATAAACTATTCAATGGACGACGGATGCAGCATAATCTCTATTGCATCTGAGGTACGATATAAAGCTTGATTACACACACATTTCATCTCATCCATTATATACCACGAATGTAATTGTTTGGTTGCAGAGGCGTGGTTGGCGATTGATGCATTTTCGCATCGGCGAATCAATTGATCAATCAATCGCGATTCTTGCGTGTGTGTTCTGTTCATATAGAAAATAATAGAGAACAGCAAAATGTGAATCGATACTGATTGAAATTAATGTTCAGTCAATCAGAATGATATTTGTAGGTTATGCTGAATCGATGAAATTACTTGAATCCAGAAATAATGTTGGAAAATCAAATGATTGGTCTGAAAATCCCTTCAGCATTAATGATACAATACATAGCTCAATGAATCTTATAGTGTGTTTGGAGATATTTTTTTTTGTTGAAGCGCATTGCAGCAAACATTTTACTTGAATTAAAACTAATTTAAAACAAGAATAAATAGAAAAAGGCTAAGGTGACTTACCTGAGGTACGCCAGATACTTGGAAGAACACTAAACACCTTGGCACAATGTCGTAGCTGCAGCTGTAGTTCATAGCACTGTCAAAATTAAAAGTATACGTTATACGTATACGGGTTGAATTGAAGTTGTCGCTGAAGCACAAAAAGTAAGCTGAAGTTCAAGTTAACTCAACTTCAGCTGGAACTACACCTACATCATTGTGCCTATATGCCAAGGCAGTAATGGATTGGAATGGGAATTTTAAGATTTTATTTGGCAAGGTGCTAGGAATCTGGTTTTGAAAAATATACTAGTCGAGCCATCATTTAAAACAAAAAATAAATATACTCGTAAACAGAAAAGAGCTCAAGGGACTTCCCTGAGGTACAGTGGTGGAAAAACACTAATGGATTGGAATGGGAGATTCAGATGCTAAGAATGCATTATTCAAATGCAATACTTTTAGTATGAATCAGTGAAAGTGATGTTGGCAAAATATTTTGTAATTAAATTGAAAACCCAACACTTTGGGAGGTATACTTCAGTGATGCTGTTTATCTTTGTGAATTACAAAACAGTATGAAAAATCGATCCGCAAGATTTAATTTAATCACGTGCAATGTTAAGTTGCGTTTATATATAATTTGAGACATTTTATTCTGTCCACCTCAACTTGAATAAAATCAGCTTATTATACCTACAAGAAAAAGAAAACCAATATCCTCTTACCATCCATCTATAAGGAAGAATCCTCAGTACATTTTCCATAACATAAGATAACCCCTCAAGCAAGTACAAATAAGTAATTGATGTTAAGGTGTGTGTGTGTGTGTTTTGCAAAAACGAAAGGGTACAGTAAGGATGGAAAAGAAGAATATACCGAGAACCAAAGAAACAAAAATCACATTGAGCTGTCTTCTACCACAGCCCTGCCACATTATATATACCCCAAGCCCCAACCCACATGCATCCTTAAACTTTCATTCATCCTTCCCATATTATTGGTGCTGTGGTATATTGTTGTGCAAATGTATTAAGGGTAACGTCCTTTTATTGTTAAATCAAATAATATATTGTGTTGTTGTTTGCGGTGGGTTAAATAAGGTAATATATGCGGTGTTGTGTACGGTAAACATATCAATACTTTGCTAAAATGGTTTGATATAAGATAGCCTACTTCAGATTGTATATCCGTCGAAGGAGATATCATCTTTTAGGTTGCCTTTTTTTTGGGGTTTTTGATGGGATGTGAGTTCTCGAATAATAGATTATGATAATGCCAATAATTTGATTACGAAATTAAGGAAATTGAGAAGAAAAGGAATGCCAATGTCTTAGATAAAATAATGTTTTTTTTTTCAATTTAATGCCCTCATTTCTAATTCAACTTTTAGTCAAGCGATATGTTTCAAACTGACAAATAAATGAAATTTCCAGCAGTATAATATGCTAACGTACAGAAAACGGCATCTTTTCGTACGGAAGAAATCGAAAACGTGCCTTAAAAAAGCAAATGCACCTTAATTATTATTTCACCAAAAACTTCTGTAAATACCGCCGATCGATGCCTGTGTCACGACGTCTGGTCCATACTGCGGAATATTCTGGGACATTTTCAGCAGTAGTTGCCATATTCACAACAGAAAGGCTGTTCCGAGGCGGAGGCCAACCAGAATTGGCGGCATCTCGTTTTGCCCCATAATCTTCTAAGTGAACGGCTAAACGTACATTTGCCCATTTGGTGTCTAACGACTGGAAGTCTGTGCTAAGACTACAGACGAATTGTTCTCAAGCAAGTATTCTGCTAGCTTAAGGAATGACTTGTATTTTGTATTTGTTTAGTTCAAGAATGCCAATGTAGAATTGACATGTGACGCCATTTGTAAAAATCATAGCATCTTCTAATCTATGCACCTTGATATTATTCTCGAGCATTTTTTTCGATTGCCTTCTGTGCATTTGTCAAAGTTCTACAAAATGGCGGTGAATTGTGCTGTGTATTGAACACATTGAACACTAATAACAAATTATACCTATACCTATTGTGTTGCGAAAGCTCACAGCACATGAAAAGAATAGTCACAGAGTGCCGCCATTTTTGTTTGTTTACTTTTTTGACAGATGCAATAGCGAAGATTTACAAGGGCATCTTTGCGGGAGGGAAATGTGAAAAGCTCATATAGTAGATTACGCTGAAGAAGAAAAATATTTTACAATTAATGCTAATTATGTATATCTTTAAGAAGCATTGTAATGTTCTGTTCCTAGGACATATGTACATACATTATAAAGAAAGAAAAAAAACTTGACCTTTATTAAACGTAAAACTTGCTTGTAGCCCGAAAGTCTTCAAACTTTAATATTCATAAAGCTTAACTGATTATGATACTCGTCTACGAGTATAAAAAAGATAATTGGTACCTCTATAGATGGGAACCTTCATGAATCAAATAATTTTCTTTCTTCTCGCATTAAGTGTCCACCATTCAAGAATCTAAATGTCATATATTTCTCACCTTTTTACATTCTCACTTCCAATAAAAGATCTCTTATACCGTTCTATGGTTGATGGAATCTTTGAATTTACATCTCATTACTTTGTTCATTTAAAATTCAAAGCAAATAAAATGTTTAGCAAGTGCAAGCCAGTTTCCACGACCATTGCCCTGCTAGCTAGTCATAAATGAAACAGCTTCTGTCATTATGGTGCTTTAAATTGCAGTGACAGTTACAAAAGCAGCCATTGCAGTCTTGTTGTCAGCTACTGTACTCGCCAAGTCGCAAACTAATAAAATTTAATTATATTGCTCAAGTGCACTTGCGAATCTTAATGCAGACCCCACAAGCTGTTGCATCTGGTGGTGTATCAAACAGATAACTAAGCTGTCAACTGGAATTTTAATGAGATGTCATCAAAAGTGATGGAGTAGTTCTGTTAGACACCAATTATGGACATCGTTTTGACAGTTGTTATGATGTTATCTTTTTTTTTATTTTTATTTTTATAAAAGAGAGGATATATGTAAAAAGAAATTGAATTTAATTCAGCCCAGTGGCCATCTTGTTAAATGTCATTGACACGACAGGAACATGGTGATGTTGATGTATGTTTGAACGACAAGTTGATATCAAAAAGTGTCGTTTTGCACCTTTTCGCAATAAAATTCGGACGCAAGATGTCATTTGATCAAGTAACGGTAATGTGTGGTTCAAATCGGATTGAAATCTTAACGGACAAAGCTGACCGAAGCAAATTGACTTGGCAATTGATATGTGCATCATGTGCCATTCCAAGACCTATCGCTTTTCCACATCTGTCTTAAAATGTAAGTGTAGGTTAGGTTTATAACCAAACCCAAACTTTTTGTTCCCAATGTCATCAAAAACCGATGTGGAAAAAGGATGAAAAATGAAATTGAAAAGACAGCATATTTTTACATCCGAGTGATAAAACGAAAGAGGAAATTGTCTTCTGAGTGTTTGAAAATCCAGTCGTAAAAAGTGTGAAAGTCTCATAAAAAAGATCTTAAGTTGAAATTTCCTTTCGAAGGTTCGTTTTGTAAACGGGGATGCTGTGGCAAAACCATCTTTATGTGACCAGCAAGACCGTATCATGGAGTAAGGGAAACAAAATTTACTTACTTGTTCACTCGAAAGGTAAGCCCTGTCCTCACCGTAAATACCGCTGTGAAAATGAGCGTTGGGAATGTTTTCATTTATGTCGCGAACTTAAAGTTTATTGGAAGGACTGGTGTCAACGTGATATTTTATGAGGTACTCTCAGCGACTACCATACCCCAAGAAAAAAAAATTGTACGTCTATGTTGCTAAAATATTTTTTAAATAAGAAAACTTAATGAATTAGCTAGGTGGAATCATTCTGAATATTTAAGGAATCATGCCAGATCCCCGAAAAAATTGCATTTATTATAACCTAATTTTTAAAGAAATCTCAGAACTTCTAAGGTTATTCGAAGTCGATTTGGCGGTTTTTCGATTATGATTTGATTAATGTTAGCTTAACAAATTTAATCCGCTTTTGTAACAAATTCCTTCAACCCATCCTTTGGCTTAATATTCTAACTTATTGTCTGAACTTCCATTGAGAGTCTTCTATTTCTTTACACTTTAACAGGCACATTTCCCAAATTGCAATGACCGATATTGATAATTATTTAATGGTGGCTTATGCCGACAATGCATTTTTAATATTTTTACTATAGCTATTTCTTCTGGGTCATGGCAGAGTTTATCATTCATTGAAAAGGAAACTGAAATAATATTTTTTCATTACGCAAGAAAAACAGGCTTCAATCGCTAACTAAAATCTAAAAAATTAGAGTAGCGAAAAATCTTAATCTATAAGCATAAACATACAAGCACTAGAGAGGTACCGCAGGGTTCTATATAAAGACCTAGTTTCTTTTGAATATTTTAAAAACATCCCAATTTTGTTTAATAATTTAACTACATGCCTGTAAGACCAAAGGTTTATTGAATGCAAATTGCACGGCATTATTTAGAAGGAATAGAAAGATAATAAAATTTTTTTGTTGGTACAATGAATTGATAATTAAGTTATATTTACTCACGGAAATCCCCACGGTTGGCGTCCAGTTGAAGCTGGGGGAATATTGAAAAGTTGCTGCCAGGCTGGGGCTCCTACCCACAACTCTAGGTTAGCAACCAAGCACTACATCTGGTGTATACCATTGCCACCCATACGTTAGCTATCAAAATCTTAATATAAATGGAAACAATTAAGCTGAACAAAAACAAATATACATACTTTACTACAGACGATATCTGGATGCAGCAAACCAAATCGAATACTTGAATATAGAACTCCCTCTGGTAGACAGACACAACAGTTTTCTTCTCACTTATTTGGAACTCATCCTGACTTTACTTAAGATTTCGGACTGGGTTGCAGTAGGGAGGCTTGGACACTGATGCTCATCTGAACTAGAACAATCTGCTTCGACAGCTTTGGCAGACGTTGATCAGGTTGGTGCATCAGGTGTTCGGGGCTCAATCAAAGGTGGTGATGGCGGGCATGTTTCAATATCTATTTATATTGATGTTCATAATAAAATGAATACACTTTTTTCAAATCAAACAAATAAATGATGTGCAAGTAGTGAATCATGCAATTAAATCGCTCGTTCATTCACTACTTGTCTTTCTCCGTTTTGCAATTTCCTGTATTTAAAATATTCTTTCTTTGGATATTATGTTTTTTGCCCAAACATTATCCTTTACTTTGCTGATATTTCGCCAGCCAAGAAAAACTGGTTACACGATGATGAAACCAGCGAAGTATTCCATGGCCTTCTGATTCAGAATCATTTCCTGCTGTAGGTTTAAGCTAAAACTAATGATTAAATCTACTTGTCCTTAATGTAAACCATTCAATCTCAGCTAATAGCCTCTTGAAACAACACGAACATGTCTTGACTTGAAACCCTAATTTATTGAAAGCATCCTAGTTTAACGGGGAAATCCCTTTGGGCGCAAAAACCCTGTCGTTATAATAAATTATTTTAAAACTTCTTATTCTATTTCCTATACAATTACAAACACACACCTCAATTGCTACTAATTTTGTTAACTTTTCAAAACTGAGCACTTTCATTATGCATGCAACGTCAAGCGTTATTCCTTCCAATTTATCTTGCCCCTTTTTCAAGTATCGAAATGTCCCTAGTTCCGCGTTTCATATAAATTAAGGAAGGTATACCTAAACACTTTCCACAACGAGAAGTGTGTGAGTACTGCTATCTATTTCCTTCCTTTCAATGTTTACCAATTTCATTTTATTTCATTTTGCTGTTTTGTCGAAACGAATTGCCCACACGCCAAGTGTCAAAAAGTCACATATTGTAGAGGGAAAAAGATACTAAACCGAAAAGTCAAGAGTATCACGTACGTTTATTCCACGCTCATGTTTGTGTATGTATCTTTTTTTTTTTTTTTTTGTGAAGTTCATTAACATTCAGTGCCATCAGACAACGACAAAAATAAGAAACGAGACTCTACGACATCCTCCACCTTCGTTCGACTGTATGGAGATGTAAATTTCATTTGCATTTCAAAGATACAAGTTCTAATTGAGTGTCTCTCACTCCAGTGAATGGCAGTCTGGTTTGAATGAACCCATGTTCCAGCATCCAAGCCACGAAGCTTCTATTTATATGTTCTTATCGAATATTGCTGCGTACTTAATCTCAATTTCAGTTTAAAATGACAAAAAAAAAAATGAAACCTCCCTCTCATGAGATGTATCCTATGGATGATGTTGGTGTGGTCGTAAATGCAATTCCCCACTAACATAGCGAGACGTCTCTAAATTGTCGCGCTGCTCGCCCCCAAACAATGGTACACCGTCCACGTAATGAGATCATAAGGCGGTCAAGCAATACGCCATTCTCAAAGCAGCAATCAGCTAATGCTCAGCTCTTTTCCTTGCTTAATTGGCAGGGCAGCTTCAAGAATCAGATAAGAGGGATCATCTAAGCCAAACCGTGCAAAGGCGAAACCAAAGGCAGAGGCACACTATACGGTTACGGTTCTAGCTCGAAATATATTTTATGCGGGCTATTTTCCTATAGAACGATGATGATGACGATGATGATAATCGCTTTCAGCTGTCTTGTCTTGGGAAGTCAACATTGTGGTTGGTCATTCATGCATGTTTGGCTGGATAAGTCAATGTCGAAGTAGAAGTCGATGTCGATGTCCGTTAGAGATTCACATTGTGCGATTAGAGGGAGCTTGTAAATTACATTTGCATGCGAATGGGAATGGGAATTGCATGCTTCCCAGAACGCTGCATAAAGTATCTATACGGTCTCAGCACTCAAACTAATAAATTGAGCATCTTTAATCTTGCATACATTTTGAGGTATGCGAGTGTTTTCGTGTGCATTTTCTTCTGATTGAGAGACTGAAAATAAAAAAATATGAAACTGGCTATTCAGTATCTGGACAAAGTAAGCACCTTGAAAATTAACGGAAATTTTAATTCTTTGAGAAACTACGTCCTATTTAAGGCTTTTATCGGAATTGAACCATCTGCTTCCCATTTCTTTTGAAGAAGGTGTTCATTTTTTGAAAATAATAAAAGATTTGAAAACGATTTAAATGAAGTCGATCCCACGATGTCTATGTAATTCAATACATGGAGTTAATGGAACAAAGTGGCCATTTTGATGTTTTTTTTGGAGTATTGTCTTCAAGTTCAAGGATGCCAACAAAATTTGTGGTGATGCGGGGTTTTTTTAGTGAATGATAGAAAAAAAACTTGAAGCTAAAAAAAAGGAATTGTCACGAAAATAAAGACACGAATATGTGTGCATTTTACTGCCGCGTATAGAAAAATAGAAACAGACAGCTCCCGGAAATTATGCCGGATTTCGTTTTGAATGAATGCCAGAAAATGTTTGTTATTTCAGATTTTATAAAACATAGCGAGTTTGTTTAAAAAAAATTAGAAGAATTGAAAATAGATGCAAAATAGACTTGGAAAAGGACCAAAAAACAAAATGGAAATATTGTCTCTTTGATGCTGTCGTTGAATCAGTCCAAGTTTGAGCATCGTATGTGTATACAAAACGCCAAGGTCACCGGAGCCAACTTGGAACATTAAGGGTATTCTCCTAGAGTAGTTCGAAGTGAGCTGGACGTTTTTTATCCCTGTTGGATAAGTGAGCTAGGTATTTATTTTACTTACTTTATTACTTACTAACTAATGTAATGCCTTGCTCATATATCCCTAAAGCCGGCTCTATCTCTAGCCTGCCGTCTCCAGTTTTGCAATTTAGGTTGACTTTTTATCTGATTGGAAGAGGGTCCAATGGTCCATGCTTCAGCACCATATAGCTGGACTGGGATGATGAGTGTTCTTTGCAGGGCTTCCTTGGTTGTTTTGATAGGGCCTTATTCCTCAATTGCTTATTCAGTCCAAAATAACAGCGATCAGCAGAAGTAAGTCTTTGTTTAATTTCAGCACTGATGTTGTTGCCTGTGATTATAGCAGTGATCAGTTAGACAAATGCACTGACTGCTTCCAAGTTATACCTATATCAATAGTCAAGTTCTGACCAAGTCGGTGGTGGGATTTGACTCAATTCTTGATGAATATACTTCGTCTTCTCCTCGTTTATTTTTATTTTTTAGTCATATTCTGCTTGCTGCTGATTCCATAGTAGTGAAGGCACCTGCTTGATTCGTTCTTCCCATCACGTCAATGTCGTCTGCAAACCCAAGTAATTGTGTCGATTTATTAAAGATGGTGCCCGATAAGCTGGCATGGGTGTTACGTACTACATTTTCAAATACAATGTTAAAACAGCTGCACGACAGTGTGTCACCTTGTCTTAGCCCTCTGGTGGTTTTGAAGGTATCAGTAGAGTCCCTACCAACTTTGACGGAACAGCGAGCATTTTCCAACCCCATCTTGATAAGGTGTATCAATGTAGCAGGAATTTTAAAGTTGGGCATGACACGATATAGTTCACATGTATTAAAACTGGCTGCTTTAAAATCGAATAATAGGTGGTGGCTATATAGCTATAGGATTTTTCCAGTTACTTATTTATGTATATTTTACGTATGTATTGTTGTTTCGTACTGCTTCTTTTCCTGTAAAAAACTTGGTTGTCTGTAAAGTCGGTTTACGGACGATAATTTTACGTGAAAACCAGTCAACTAAACAGTTCATGTGCAGGTTGTATCTCTTTAACCACCCCCCCCCCCACTTACAACAACCCACCCCACTTACAACCAACCAAAAAAAAATGTTTCTCACCCCTTTCCCCAAACAAACCACCCACCCCATCTAAAACCACCTTCAGCTCACCCACCACTTTTGAAAATTTTTTCATCGCCCCTATTCAAATCAACTATCCAAACCACCTAAACCGCCGACCAACCAACCCACCTACAACCGCCAACCACCCACCCACCATATTTGACAATTCCCCCACCAAACCATACCAAATCCCCCGCAACACCAAACACAAATCCCACCTTCAGCCACCATCGAACCACCCATTATTTTTGACAATTTTATCCTCACCACCCACACCAACTACAACCACCCACCATTTTTGACAATTTTTCTTCTTCCCGACACCACTTACGATCACCAACCACCAAACACCCTCCACTCCCACTTTAACGGCTTTCTTGGGTATCAAAGCAGATAGGTTACGTCAGTGTGACTGTGACATTTTTTCGTGCGTGCTGCCCATATATTCCAAACCGATTTATTAGACGTTATCACGTCAAAAATAGAACTGAAAATTTTAATGAATAACCGATCTGAATAAAACTAAGCGAAATTTTGTTTGGGTAAACCTCTGTGAGGAACAAATTCAGTTTATTAGCTCGCTCGCTGCTGGCACAACTTTCCTCGCCTCCCTCCGTCCCCGCACAGATTTTTGTTTACATTTTTTATAACGAGTTGAATTCCTATCGGTATATACATGTTTTATCCTTGTCCAGAACAAACAAAATCAAAAAAAAAATAAGTGTCTCTTTCTCTCTTATTTAAAGGTCTATGGACAGCAACTTGCATCTGTGTTGTCCTCACATTTTTTTTTATATGGAGTTTAATACAGATGCAAGTTGCTGGCAGAATCGCAGCTTGTAGGCTAAAAGAGAGCCATCGTCGAAGTTGCATCTCTCTATTAGTATCTTCTCTCTTGGCACTTTCTAGACTAACTCAAAAATAATATATTATTACAGAGTACCCCGCTGACCGCTCTCAGTCTCAGTAGATGCTGCCTATGTAGGTGTTGATTGTTGTGTTGGTGCATAATGCTACTAGCTCGTCAGCGCTGTCTTCTTCAGATTTTAGGTATTTTCCTTCGTATGGTTTCGTATGCAAAAAAAAATACTTCTCGAAATCGCAAAATATGCAGCAGCAATATTTGAATGCTTGCTTAATTGAATAAGTTTAAGTTTGTTTGGCTTGTTCTCAGCTATAAAGCTAATGTTTTTCAATGTTTTTAAATATGGCACAACCAAATTAAATTTATCAGACTGTGTGTAATTTACATAATTGTCTTCGTCATGTATACTTTCTTAGTTTCAATTTTTATTTTTTTGATGGTCTTTTTGCTAACATAATTGGAACGTCTCGATATCATCTTTCATCTTAATCAATGCGAACAAAAATAAAAAGAGTTATCTTTATAGTTGTTGGTTATCGAATCTATTTCTGAAGCGTCAAAATCCTGTGGCTTTTGTTCTCGAATCTTGTCATTATTACTATCGCTGTAGTTAGTTTTCCCTATTTGCATTATCTCTTGAAATGCTTTACTTACTCCTCCTAGGAATTCGCATGTCAATATCAAAATCACTCAAGTTGAATGTACTCGATCTACACTTCCACTAACTCTCTACTCAATTCTGCATCAGGAGGTCTTCTAATCCATCAGTCGACATGTATACGCGCTCATTCTATTTTTTTGATTTGTGCTCTCATGTTGATATCTGATAAGAAATTCAATTTGTTTCCTAGATTGAATGACATCCTGCGAAAATATAGAGATTCCACACCAAGATAAGTAAATTGGAAGATGTGAATAGTAAAAATACTTTCATCTTCTTGTTCGTTGAATCGAATTCCGAAATGGTGACGAAATAATCAAGTACCGATATTCTTTGATAGATTACTCTTCATTGCTTTTCAAGTGTAGGTACTTCCTTTTGCGTGTTTAAATAAAATTGGAAAACATTAAATTAAATTTATCTTCTTAGACGTAATGAGGCATTAAATCGGTTTAATGTGTTGACTTTGAGAGTTCATTTGAAAAATAAAAATAAAAGTATTTGGAATTGTTGACTTTTGAAAATCACTTGCGTTTGAATAACCAATAGCTATGTGGGGCAAAATGTACGTCCATATTGTTAAAAGAAAATCAACTTGAAAATCAATTTGATCTTGTAAGTATTTAATTGCTGGGATTTCTAATAAAATTTGTGACTTTTATGGCTTTCAAAAGTATGATTTGTTAATTTTATTTGTTCCTGCATAAAATTGCAATCGAGCAACTTGAGATTTTGCCAAATTTAAGGAGGGTCGCTCCCGGAAATTACGCTGGAATTTTCTGTGGAAAACATACAATGTCTCGCTCTATTTCCCAGGAAGATACATATTTTTTTGGCATAGTTTTAGAAATTTCAATTTTTTTTTTTTTTGCAAAATATCTATTCCTGGGATTTTTTTTAGCTTTAAGAAATGGAAAAACGCCAAAAAATGATAATGAAAGGAAGCAGTGACGGTTAAGCTGGCGAGCAGACGTTTGTCCGATGTGCAGTAGGCAGTTGAATAGGCGATGAAGGGTTCCAAGGAAATATTTGTGATGAGATGACAAATTCTAAAAAAAAACAGAAATTTTCTTGGAAAACATATTACATTTTCAAAACTGGGCTGTCAACATTTGGAAAATTTACCATAAAGCATAAAGGAAACGATATCAAAAGTAAAGATATTTCAGTATTATTTTCTTACATAATTTTGGAAAGAGATCATTTTTTGGCTTAATTTTTGAGTTTATTTTTGACTTACTAAGGCACATAAGGAAGTATTACTTTAAAAATTCGCACACGAATATCAATACACTTTTGCATTCAACGCTTGACCTATTTTTGAAGTTCTTTTTATATTCCGATTAAGGTATTTTTAAAACATGCATTATTTTAAATGTATCAACCGGTTCTTCAGTCCTCGGAATACGTTGACCTGCATTTTTTGTGGGACCTGGTGTTTTTTTTTGATAAATGGGATTTTTGTCTTTAAAAATGATTCTCATGGCAAGGTGGTGATTAGTGAAATGTTAAATTATTAAAAAAAAAAAACGATTGCTTCCAAGTGGTTCGTGGGCGAACAACTTGTTTTTTGTAGATTGTCTTGAAAGATCCATACAGTCGATTGTTGCTTGGTTTCCGGTTCATATGCAAAGATCCATGATTCGTAAACAACTGTAAATTGATTGATTTTATTCAAGATTCCTTGGAATGTCGAATCATCCACTACAAAACGCCAACAATCGCTTCAAGCTCACGGCAAATCACTCTACGATCTTGTAACATCAGTTCACGAACAGCATGGTTTTTTTTTTTCAAACAACAACCCGACTTTGGACGACTGTTACGAAATTCGTTAATCGGAGTGCAATGACGATTGCATTTTGAATACTGTCAAGCCCAGTGGCTATAGAGATGGCGCTTTAATACCAAAATGAAAAGCGAGTTGATGGTCCACTAGTATTGGGTTGATCCACCTCGAAAGGTATAGAAAATCATCATTTCAAATAAAAAAGCGTACCATAAAAATTTCAAATTTGGCATTTTCATTCTGGTGTACCCATATATCGAAGGCTTACGTAGCTCGACGACCGATGACGTGGTGAATTCCGATTTCCCATTATATCACTCCATTTTCCTTGTGAATCATTAAGAATGATTAGATCAAATCCCCAAAAAGAAAAGAGTTCCACATCCTCTAAGGTGTGCAATTTACATCACCCCAATACCCATACGATTATGAAATAATACCCTTAAAAGAATGTGTCATATAATAATTCGGGTCACACAATTAGTTTTGGAAAGCTATTTCATTTTCAAAACTATTATCGTTCCCCAGCACGGAATTCCTTCCTCAAAAATAAACAAAATCATTTCACCCAATTCCATACGAAAAAAAAAATTCATTCGTGATTGTTGACAATCTCGTGTGACTTGTTGTCCCCAATTTAGTGCTTATTATTCGGACTCAATAATAGGAATTAAGTTTTAGATAAGAAGCACTTTACGTTATTTCTCTAAGACCGCGCATTAATTGATAACCATCGAATGCGGTTAAAAAACTTCACGCAATACCCTCGCAACAAATAAATTAGTTCACCACAAAATCCTTCATTTTTTTTTTTTTTTTTTTTTTATAAATAAAAAGTTACGTAGACGTAGACAGTATTGACAGATTGCTGTTTCAGGTTTCAGCACGTGCTGCATACTCCTCAAAAAGAGGACACCGCAATTAGATTGAATTTAATTTTTGGTTCATTTTGTGATACACGAACACACACCGCTACACCATTCGTTGTCGGTTGTTTTGGTTGTCGGCATCGGCATTGTGGTCGGGAACGGATATCCTGCCACTGCCATTTTCAACACGCGATGAAGTGTCCGCCTGTATAATATTTTACTTTGTGATTAAAATTTCAGTCATGTCCTGCTGTCGATGTCGGCTGACTGGCCCTACTGCTGAAACATGCCCTCCCAAGAAGAGAGGTTTATGTTTCAAAATAATTCCGACGTAAATTGCTTCCCATATTAGCATTGCCTGCCTTTTATTTGCTAGGACTTCCTTTTGGCCAGTATGTTTATGAGTTGGATGAAACATGTTTTCTGAGTGCTTTTTCAGCCCCCTTCGATTTAAAATGCAAATAAGTCCAAGCTTCCCCAAAAACTAAGAACAGGCCTTCGAGTTCAACCCAAAAGGAACGTGTGTTTTCAAAACATAAAAACATGAAATTTGCGAACTCAGCGATAAGGCCGACTCCGACTCCGCATGATGCGACTAAATTCCTTCCTTCTCTTGAAAATTTTTGGAATTCAAATTCCAATGTTTTATGGTGTTTCGTGTGTGGTTTACTAAGGTCTTTAATTTTAGTAAATTGCGGAGCTGTTATCCGGAGATAGGAGCTCGTTTAGTTACATGACCCTGGGGAAAAGATAGGAAGCTGTTTTTTTACTGCGCATTTTCACCCCAGAAGTTTGGAATGGAATGGTTTATATTTTGTAATCATCTTTCAGCGTTTACATTGAAAATGTGTGACTAAAATAAATCATCCTAGATTTTGTGTAATATTTATGATGTGTACTGTCATCACAGATTGCAGTTGCAGTGGCATAGTTCTTGTTGAATTATTATTATCTTATCAGAATTAGTTGAATTGAAACTGCACTATATAATTGAAATCAGTAAACATGTTCTGGGATGGAAATGTTATCTTTTTTTAAATATACTGGCTGGCTTGTTCAGCTTTGCTTGGGCATAATTTGTGGCATTAATCAAAACTTAGAAGAATATTTAAAATTTATTATTTCCACACAATCCTTCAAAAATTATTATACCACAAAAACTTCTTCACCATGTTTAAAGTAAAGAAAATCAAATTTTAAATAAATTTTTCTTCCGCAAATATTTTGAAACAGAACCCCAGAAATTAAACAATTACTAGAATTTATTAGTTGAGAAACTTGATCCAAGTTTTTTTTTAAATTTTCGACATTTTTAAGCTGTATAAATGTTCTGATTTTTTACTGCTAAAAAGGTACTTCTTTCCAAATCTGACTGAGCAACTGTTTTTTTATTGAAAGCGTTGACACATGAATCAACTGATTAGCGATCCGAAGTACAAACCGATCTTTTATGAAACCATCCATTTGGAACCCTGTGACGAGAAATAAAGTGGGAAGTAGAAACATTAATCGACTACAATCAGTTTGCAACTAATGCAACCATATTAATGGGTTTTGAATAAGTTTTATTGCAATTGCACACACAAATACCCTATGTTCCAATTCACAAGTCAAACAATCCTACGCAGCATTTTTGTGGTGGACTAAACCCAACATACCCACATCACATGTCCGAAAGAATGAAAGCAAGGATGAGTCCTCATACTCGTTTTCACCAAAAACACGGAACAATCTATTTAAACTCAATATTCCAGTCATCTCTATTACGTAGGTTGGAAAATCTTGAGGATTAAAGCATGCTTGCATGTAAGAATCCCGACACATACCTAACTTCAATTTTCATCTCTATACATTATCCTTCCTTTAAGCAAGACTGACTTATTTCTATCAAGCCGCTCGTCTAGTTTATGGGTGGGAAACAGGTATTGGTTTCGGAAATCGAAATTGAAAAAAATTGGTCAATCACTTTGCGTGAACTTTTCAGTCAGCTTCAGTCAGCGACTGTCATAAATGAATGATGAGGAGAAGGTTGTCGTAGTACTCTCCCTGAACTGGCAGAGAACATCCTTGGTGGAGTCTGGAGTATTATGAAAATAAAAAGGCGGAGTGAATTAAACCCAATTAATGGAGTTAAACAATCAAGGCAAAATCTTGGTCGAATTTGCTCCAAACTATTTCTACTCATCCAAAACCACGAAATTTCAGCTTAACCTAGATAGGAAAACTCTCAAAACAGTGACTGAAGTAATAACTGGCCACTTTCTTTGTTTGTGTCGACTCGCCAGGCAATACGTTCCGGATTCAATCACTGACTTCAGAAAAGTTTTTTTATTTTGGAAGTAAATATTGTCATGATTGACAATCTTTGACTACCCGACAAAAAGTTGTAGGTCCCTTTCATTCCGGCAGAACATCAAACATACAGAAATGTTTAAGAATATGAGTCACAATTAATTTATGTATATTTGATCTTCTTTGAAAAACATCTTCACAACATTGTACTAGAAGCAAAATTAGTGTCGAAACCTTATCTGCACGTCCTCACGCAGAATGTCGAGTACTTAGAAATCTTAGAAAGTGTTTACTCAATGATGAGACCGTTTCAATGGAAAACATAAAACTACAGAAATTCGTGATGAGGTTCTGGTCAAGATCCTGGAGCATCAGATATGCTGTAGAAACTCATATCTGGGATGGTACAACAGGAATTATAGAGAAACCGTTTTGATCTGAATTGATTAGGCTATTTCTTACCCCCCAATCTAATCTACAGGGTGGGGCAAAAGAAACAGTGCAGTTTTGAAATGTTTAAAAAAAAAATACGCAAATTACAGAAATTATATTTATTTAATTTTCTTCACTAAATCATGCCGTTTTATGTATCAAGTTTTAAAAATGACATCAGAAAGATGATGGCCGCCAGCAGCGATATATTGATGGAGGCGATTTCTGAAGTTTTCGGCCGCATTTTGACACATTTCTATTGATTTCCTCCCGAATTCGTTCTTTCAGTTCTTCCAAGGTGTGAGGCCGATGCTTAAAAACCTTTTGCTTCAGGTAGCCCCACAAGCAAAATCACAAATGCTCAAATCCGGTGAGCGCGCGGACCACCTCACATCACCCCTCAGAGAGACGAGGTGCGTAGGGAACATCTGTCGCAGCTTCGTCATTGAAACTCTTGCAGTATGTGCCATAGCCCCGTCCTGTTGGAACCATATGTCCCCCATATCTGTTTCTCCCATTAGCTCTTCCAATTAAGGTTCAAAAAAATTGTCCAACATGGAAACATAACGTTGAGCGTTGACAGTTACGGTTTGTCCATTTTCATCAAAAAAATAAGGCCCAATTACCCCAAATTTTGAAATCGCTCACCACACGGTCACTTTTGGGGAGTAAAGAGGTCTCTCGTGAATTTTTTCAAATGTACGCACCCAATTCGCGATTACATTACGGTGAGGGACGGTATCATGACGCGTGAGCTTAAAGTGCAGCCGGAAAGCACGCTGAGTTCCGACGAAAGAACGACCATTTTCAAAAAACGTACGGACGGCAAAGCCACGATGCTCACCAGACCAAACCATGGTAATGACTGATGGCATGGACCACCCGACGAAATGAGACCACAATCACACTATCCCCACCATATACGTGAAGTACCAACCTTTTAAAACTGCACTGTTTGATTTGCCCCACCCTGTATTTATTTAAGTAATAAATTGCGTTCCGTGCAAACAAATTATCAGTTTTGTTCCAAATTTGTCATCAACTTACAGTCTTGCATCTTTCAACCTTACACCACTCACTACACTAATGATGTCTTTGACAGACTCAATGACTTCAACGAAATTTCGTAGACGCCAAATTAAAGGTGTATCCACATTTTACACAAAAATTTTAATTTTATATGACAATGTAAGAGTAAGCAAGCATGCTGTTGGCTTCAATGTTGCACTTTTATGTTGATTCATGAACTACATGTTCAACTACCGCATATTTATGGAATCAGAGAATAAAACTTTCAAAAACTAGAGGTGATGGTGCATCTTAAAAACTCCATGCCCCCCCCCCCTATCCCCTCCTTTCAGCTAACAACGTTTGATTTTCTTATTTTTTGATATGACTGTCTGTGAAGTGAGGTGTGCCGGAGCCATGACAGATACACCTGCCTGCTTCCATCTTTTCCGATCAATTATTGTCGGATTCTACTTACGAGTAAATGAATATTCATTGAGAAGTAGAAAAGGTGATGTGGTCAAACAGCACCGGTATAACGAGTCGTGCTGCGCCCAACTTTCTGCTTCTATTTTTGTATTCCTTTAATTACCATAATAATTGTAGTCACATCATTTGGAATGCACAACACTCTCCCATCTAATTGAATCGTTATGGGCACATTTTATAGTTCTTCAAGCGATGACCATCGACTTATAAAATCAAACACTATTATCAAGCACTTTAGTACGTGAATTTCGCACCGACTATACTGACGCTACAATGTGATGATGGCGCTTCAAACACGACCTGGGTATCAATTGGACCATTATGAGGCCGCCTGGCGCTCCGCCAGAGGTAAAGTGGTTTAATGTTTCGCAAATTTTGGCAGAGGTTTGTCAGGCCCCCAGGCCCTCATCAGCATTCGATCGTTTATTGCGATTTAATTATGACATAGCATGATGATGCAGCATGCAGCAATAGATGTTTATGCATACGCATTACCACATATCCCCACAGGGAGTGCTATGATTGTTTAAGGATAAACTCATAACACTGGGTAGGTACTGTGCTTCTGGAGTGTGTTATTGTCCGAACTCTTGTTTGTGAAGCCATTGATTTCGTTAAATCTGTCAGTTCAGTTGAATGGGTTTAATTTTTTTTTCTATCGTAAAAATTGTTTCAGTTTTGGCATGGAGTGATGGCCATTTTTGGTGGAAAAGATAAAGGCATTCATGAAGCCTTCGAATGGGATTTAAAGTGTGTCAGTGTCAGTGAGGAAGATTAAGCTTCCAAACAAATTATGATGTATCTTGAATGAGGTCAAACATTTGATAGATTGCTTTTGTTAAGGTGAGAGGAATTTTTGTGTTGCATGTTGCCCTTCAAATTTTTACTAATTGAACAACGCAAGTGAACATGGATAGGCACATGAAGTTAGTGGTAATTTAAGTCTTTTTTGTGAAGTTGGAACGACTTCATTTGAGTATTGATTGATAAATGAGAGGGTATTTAAATAAAGGGGCTTTCATTAAGCGCTTTATAGCTTTAAATAAATAAATAAAATAAAGTGTGTGTTAGATATCATTGAAATGTTTTATTCGTTTGAAAGGCCTATCGATGCCATTGTGTGTGTGTGTATGTTTGGAATATGACACAGTACAAATGTCCGCCGCAGCTTCTCTTAGTGGCGCGCATCCGAAGTGTCCAATTTTCCATGACTCTGCCGCAAAAATCAGGACGGTGATATCGCAAAACGGACTAAATAAATGACAGCAAATTTGACAGTACCTTCAAAATGGCTGCTATCGACTGTCAAAGGTCGCAAGAGAAGAAAAACTTTTTCCTAAAAAAAACAAAAACATCTCCAAAAATGATTTTTGTGGGCACAGCACATGCACATTGACTAAGGATATCTTTCATTCACAAACGGAAAACAAAATGTGGCGTGTAAAGCATAACACATTCGTGCAGTGAGGCTAAAGAATGAGATTTTATACTTAAGTCAATTGAATAAATGAGCTGTGATATGAAGTATCCAGGAAACTCGAAAGTGTAATAGAATCACCAGTCAGATACGAGAATTACATACTCGTATATACTAAAGGCTTGGAGACATGTAGATTGAAGCCAGATCAAATGGATAGAAATGTTTCTTGCAACATCCTAAGAAACTTAAACATTTGGCGGCATTGGCGAGTATGTGTTCATTTCGAGAAGGCGGCTTGTGATACACATAGCAAGAACGCATAGTTTATTTTTTTTTATTAACACGGATAACATATAGGGAGAAGGTTATGCTTTACCGACTGATGAGGATGACAGCATTAGGGGTTGAATTATACCCTCTTAAGTGTTTTGAACGCTTAGCCAAAGCTGCAAATAGAAATCGCTATTCTCCTTCTGTTCCGGCGGATCCTTGGAGCGTAGAGGCTGCGTCTTTAGGGTCCCTGCCGGGCTTAGCATTGTCGATATTTTGTAAGCTGGCTTCTATCCAATCATGAATGTGGTTGAGATTTAAGTTGAAACTTGAGAGGAATAGATGTGCCTATCCTCCGCCTCCGCGTGGCGACCCGGGAACAATATGAATGGCAGGGAAATTGTTGTAAATGAAATAGGAGTGAGTATCTGCAGCTATATTTCCTTTCCTTGAAATATTGATTCCTTACTGGAAACGTATGCAAGGTAAAACTTGTATGCGGCAAAGAGAGGAAGGCTGGATATGCGTATTTGGCTGTTTGCTTCTACCTTGGCAAATGGTTGAGTGCACATATCTAAGGCTGCCAGGCCTTGAGCATTGATGGTGTTCATCTGGAAGTGACCTCACGGTACGCGTCTAGCTAGTCATTCAGTCAGCTTACCTCTAGAAACGCACACTAAATTGATTAGATTTATCTTCCACTTGATCGCACCATCTATAAGATTAGATCTTTCAATGCTACGTTGTCGCTTAGTGTTGAAATTGAAAACTCGTCGGGATAAAGCGTATACTTGGCAATACGTTTCATATGACTCAAAAACTTTTAACTTTTTGACCAGCTCAATGTTGCTCTATAGCCCGCTCATTTCTTTGTTGAACATTTTCCTCCACATTCCATTGATAGCTACAGGACCAAATTTCACACGAAGAAAATAGTTTCCAATAAAATGTGTGAAACCGATTACATATCCTCTCCTCAAATAAACAAACAAATCAAAAAGCTAAGTGTCGTTCTAAAAGACACATCATGTTACACCACGTAACGTACGTAATTCAATTTTCTCTCAATTCGTTTAGAGATACAACACTCAAACTTCTAACTTAATCGAAAAAGTTCCCAAGGCAACAAAATCTACTGCTTGTGGCCAAAATCGTAGTTGTTTTCAGTTTCACAAAAAAAAAAAAAAAACTAACATCAAGCAGCATCCGATGTATATCTTCCAGATTCTATTTGATCTGTGAAATACAATTTAAAACTTCAACAACCCACAATAAACTCAAACGTTATACTTAATCTTTGCTTATACCAATAAAAAATAGAATTTGCGGATGTGTGTCGACATTGAAACTCGACGGAACTGACATTTTAGATGATAACAGTTAGATAACGGTGTGTGGGTAAGTGACTCTCTATTGATACAAAACATACACATTTATATGATGCTGTGTACCTACATACGAGTAAATACATCATATCTAACTTGAAGCGATGATGGAAGCATTAGCTTTTGATGTTGATATTTCTTTCTGATAAAATTGAATGTTGGTAAATATTTCTGTTTTGATGATGGCAATGGCAATGGCAATAGCAAATATGTGAGACTGATTTGTAAAACAAATTTCCTGCACACTTGTTACATGCGAATGCCCTAGGGGACAGACTGTGATAAATTACATATGTTTTATGGGCTGGGGATATGGGGATATAAGTGGTATTGTGTTTATCCTCCAATCAAAGTCATCTTTTTATTTGACAAGATTGAATTCATTTCACTTAATGTCAGTTTCCTGAAATGTATTTATGCTAATGAGATAGTATACCTATCTATCTTCAGGTTGCCCAAATTATGCTTTGTATTTCGTGCTTTCTTTTTTATCGATTTTGTTTTCTGTCGGAGTAAGTTGTTTTTGAGGATTTGATTTCAAATATGGAAAAAATTATGCATTGGATACGTGTTTTCCGATTCAATAACACATTTAAATTTTTTCGAGTAAAATATTATGAACTTAGTTCTAGAAACAATTCATTCCGGATTCTTATCACGGACCAATATACAGGCCGCCAACTCCTCTTGCCTGAAACACCCTCGAAATATGTTTTCCTGTCTGTGAATACGTGTACATCTCTCTCTGTGCATTTTGTAATGGCAACTATAACTGCGTATGCCATTTATTTTGTAGGTGTGTTTGCTAAATGGGTTTTAAAAGCAAGTTAGAGCGTCACACTCTCAAAATAAATGGCATATCAGCTGATTTTTAGCTTGTAGGCAAAAAGAGAAACCATACAGTGAGTTGGCGGTCTGTATCTTATTGGTCCGTGATTCTTATTCTAACACCAATTAATTCAGCATTATTCGCCTTCTCATAGATACTTCAACACACTGTGTTGTTGGAGCAAATTTATAATACTTACTTCCAGCTTTAAAAGTAATTATCCAATCGATTTAAAGCTGTATCGTGATTCCAAGAAATGTTAATTGCCTTCGTAACATGGTGTTGAAAATTTTACTACTGGATTTTCAATCGTTTTATACATAGCTCATATGTCATGTCATATGATTAACATTACCCGATGTGCACCACCAACGCCCGCCGCACGTGGAGAATTTCCAACTAATCTCAGTACGCTTAGTATGCTGTTTTTAAACTAAGATGTATACTTTATAGGTCTACTGAAATAAATCATAATTTATGTTTTAGTGAAGGGCATATTATATGAAACAATCTAGCGCAAAATATTTAAATATGATCATATGCTGACGTGCACCAAGGTTCTATTATGTTTCCAACTCTCTTCACATCTCTATCAATATTCCCCTACCTAAGACTTTATTGTTTTTTACTAACGACTATTTCTTAAGCTTTGAATTTGCTTCCAGATTCACTACCCTATCATCAAATCGTCTCCTTGAAAAGGAAAGATTTAATTTATTTTTCGTGACACTAAATTGAAAATGTGGTTCTGGGTTCGATCCCTAACTCCGCCAGAGCTTTTTCCCCTTCCTAGGAAGTGACAAATTCTCCAATAGTAAATCTTGTAATGAAAAAGTTCTTCTCTGCTCATCGTTATTATTCGGCGGTAGATTGTAGGTGCCTTCCATTCCTGCAGAAAACCAACGCACATAGATGAATGGTTGAGAGTATGTAAGCCATCGCTTGAAGCTGTTTCTTTTTTACTTGTGATTATAAAAATTTGAGACAACAATCACACATTACAATGCGATGATGGAGAAGTCGAAAATATTGGGTCTGGAAATTCCGTCCGTCTGTCCATCTGTATGTCTGTTCGCGCCTCTAGAGCCTGAACGGATGGCCCGATTCGCTTCAAATTTGGTATTTAGTATTTGTTTGGCCGTCCTTCGGAAAGTAAAGGGTGTTTTTTTAGATGTGTGGTTTTCAAGAAGAAATAAAACGCATATAATTTAATGTGATGGCAAGAATTTAGCTTTATAATAAAGATAAATGCTTGCCATTATGATTTAAAAATGATTTCGGGCAAGTGGCCGCAGCGGCTAGCTAGAATAAATTCCTGGGCGATTATGTCGACCGAATATTGGAGGCAGTGCGCAATGCGTCACTCGAACCGATCCATTATTTTGGTAATAAATTTGAATGATTTGCAAACTTTGTTCAGAAGTAAGTCTATTAATAAAGAAATGGCAAATCAAACTGAGCATAAATCAAGTGACAGCTGTCAAAAAGATCAACTCCGAAAAAAGTATTGCCAGATTGAAAACCACACGTCTAAATAAAATAGCCTTTATTTTTATTTATTTTTTTTTGCTCTATAGGCTCAAAAATAACGATACCTGCCATACAATCCTAAGGAAGAAAATTGATTTTCTCAAACACGGCTCCAACGTTTTTGATAAAATTTTCAGAATGTTATTTTTTAGGACAATCTATCTTTTGGTTGGACGGTACCTCCAGAATTCTCAATTCAAGATTTATCGTAAATTTCTCAAATTTTAAAATATTTTTTGAAAAGTTTTTCAAAAATAACCTCTTTGAAAAAAAAAACTGGTCGAACGACTCTCAATATTTGTTTTCCTAGATAGATATTAAGAAATGAAGTATTGTTGCATACTTTATTTTTCCAAAAAAACTCTTAAACTCTTAAAAAATAAAGATTTTTCATATTTTTTTTTTTTTTTTTTTTTTTTTTTTCAAAATACATATTATTTTTTTTATTGAAAATGTGATGAAATTGAAAATAAAATGAAAATGATGGAGATGCAAACGCTCTTTCTCCCATTTACTGACAATTTTTGTTGGACAGAGAATAGTTGTTATTTCACAAAATATTGTCAAAACTGAAACTTTATCATGTGTTCCAAAAAAATATCGTATTCTTTTTTGCAGTTAAGTATAGTTTTCTATAAACATTTTTATTTTTAATTCACTTCCATTAAACTTTTTGGATGAATCGCTTCCTGAAAAAGAATATTAGCACTGTGTAAACAAAATATAAACATTATTTACAGAACTGGTTTATAATTTGAATTTCTTTTAATTGATTTTTTTGTATCCTCAAATTAATGAATTTAATCAGTTAAATTAAATCCAGTTTCCATACACACATACCGACTTAACCATAATTTTCACATTCCATATGAAAAAAAAAAATAAGATAAAAATATAAACACAAAAATGTTGTGTTCATTTGTTTACAAGACAACAAAGCTGATGAAACGACCCCCGACCCCTCGCTCTGTGCACTGGTCTCTGCTCTGGAATAAATTTGAATCGATTAAATGTGCAAATGAACGAAAAACACCACCAGACCACACCAGAATGTATCTTAAGTTTTGCTTTCTTTCTAAATGTACACATGAACACACTCGTATATTTTATTATCTGCTGAAAGTTGGAAATGTTTTATCATTTTAATATGTCGTCGTATGTCGTTTGTCGTTATTGAAATATGTTTTCTCTTGTCGCTTCAGTCGTGTATCGTGTCGTCGCAAACAACAATTGCATAAAGTTGTTAAATCCATACATTAAACATGTGTGTGCTTTTCTATTTTCGTGAGATACAAAGATACAAACAAATATTACCATTTAAAACCAACTTATCAGTATCAACCCATAATTTGTGGATTTTATTCCGTGATGATGGGGGACAGAAGGAGCTCGACTACTTCTGCTCTAGCAGCAATACCTACTCATAGCAAATGACTCCAACTCCAGTTTCAACGATGTCAAAGTATAAATCTCGGAGTTTATGATATCGTTTGCAATTTGACTCGGATACTGGCCAGAAGGTGCTGCTAGTCCTAGTAGTTCCACGAAGCCAACGACAAGCACTTAATTGAATTGGATTAGATAACAGCTTTGGTAATTTAAAAAAAAGGTGGTTTCCGGTGTTGGGATGACAGTTTAGTTTTATAGTATTTGAAGAGTTTTGAATTGTTTTAATGGATTTCATACGAGTTGGTCATAAAGATAGTACTTAGGCCTTAAATGTGAAACATTAAGGCTACAATTTGAAGATTTTAAAAGTGTGGTAGCTGAATTACTTGGTGGAATAAAAAACCACAAACTTTGAAATACCACTAGCAAAGTGATACATACAACGAATACCATCCTTATCTGGTTTAAAGGTTAATTATGTATGAAACAATTTTTATTGGAGAAAATAAAAAAACTATTTAAAATCTTGGAATTAGGGATAAGACCTCCACCAATAGAGGAATGTTGTTTGCTTTTTATTTGCGTCATTGGACAATTCTATGTTACCAAGACTTAGACCTTAGATTAAACAATCTAATGTTTTACGTTTTTGTATCTTTCTTTCCATTCCAACTCCCTAAGAGTTCTCCAAGTTATGCTGTTGAATTATAATTTAAGAACACTCACAGATTTCAGTTTGTGTGAGGGAAGGGACTGTGTCACAAAAAACAAAAAACTTATACTTAGTCGAAGAGATTTGTTTCAATTTGTTTGAAGTTTTCTTTCATTTTGATATCCTCATGGACAGGAACCGGAAGAAACTAGTCTTCAAACAGTGCCAGAAAACAATTTCCAACTATGTAGTACCTCCTTCTTTTAATTCCTTCATAGTGTTATGGGTTATGGACCAAATCCTTCCGCTACCGCATGAAACTTTATTTTTATTTTTCTTAATTGAAGTTTTAAGCACCAAGTTCTTTTTAAGAGCAGTTGTTGTCCAAGGAAGTCTTACAAAGGAAAGAAGTGTAGTCACGATGGGAAAAGAATGAAATAAATGGAAGTGGAGTGGATTGCACAGCAAAGATGAGAAAAGTTGGATAAGTTCTTATGTTTCTTAAGGATCATACATTTTGAAGAATTTTATTTAATGAACTTGTATTGAGAGATATGTTTTTCACGACCACGCCAGAAGTATAGAGATGCGTTCTAGAATAGACTGTTTGTCTTCTTTAACGATTTTAAAATCGTAATGGGAACATAGAATCAGAAGTAGCGTATTGGAAATTTGAAAGGGGATATAGCTCTGGAATTGAAAAACTGATTCGAATAAAAGCATTCCACATTCGCGATGTGCGGTTAATGAAGAAGTCTCCATAATGATAAAATAATAAGCGACACTATTTTACTATTAAATGTGTTATACAAGCATGCCGATATATGCGGTTAATACTAAAGATTTGGGCTGATGTAAGCCCTGTAAGTTGTAGTCAGATCAAGGGAAACAATATTTCTTGCAACACAAAACAATTTATTTTGTGGAAAGCAGGCAGGAAACCGTAAAATTCATCGCGAATATAAAAGAATGGCTCTGTTCCCACCTAATTCATGAGACCAGTAAAGTGTTTTCCAATAAAGGTGTTATTTTGAATAGCCCGCTATTTCGGTAGTTGTCACTTTTGAAGCTGTAATTTTTTGACATTTGACAAGTAGAAACTACGCCATTAATTAAAATGGAACGAAACACACTTCAACAATCATCATCAAATGATGATTGGGTCCTTGAAATGCATGCAAATGATCCGGAATTTAATCGCAAAATTATCTTTATGTGGCCCATTTCCACCTCGGAAAACCCAAGGTTTATTGTTGAAAAGCCTCTTCATATTCAACGAGTAACTTTTTTGTGCGGTTTATGGTCCGGAGGGGTCATTGGACCTTATTTTTTCGAAAATAAGGATGTAGCAACAGCTACGGTAAATGGATTGGAAACCATCGATATTTTACGGGAAAAGTTCCCGGACAGAGTTAGGGCATTCAATATATTCTCGGTATCGATATGAAGGAAAATGCGAATTCAATTTAAATTGTTTTTATTTTTCAATATAATCTCCCCTGACATCAATGCATCTGTTACATCCTGAGATAAGCTTTCTTAAACCCTCAAAAAAATAAATTCCCTCTTTCCCTGCAAAATATCCATTTATTGCCGACTTGAGTTCTTCATCATCCGAAAATCTTTTTCCACGAAGACATTTTTTCAAATCCGGAAACAGGAAATAATCACTAGGGGCAAGGTCTGGACTATAGGGTGGATGTTGGATTTCTTCGAAACCACAATCGTCTTCAATGCTCTCTCTCTGCCTCTCTTGAACTCACTTGACCACTTTTGAACAGTTGATAATGAAGGTGCGGAACCCTGGTAAACAGCCACCATCTCTTTTGACTTTTTCCTTGCTTAGTGAGAAATTTAATTACAGCGCGATGCTCAATTTTCACCATCATCGTCTCAGTTGCCATTATGGTTCTGTTTAACTAGAGATGAAACGCGAAATAATAATCACATTTATATGAAATTTTACATGAATGCAATAAAATAATAGTATTACTTGATAAATAAGTCAATTTATATATATAAACACAGCTTCACCCCGATACCGAGAATATATTGAACGCCCTATCTCTCCAAGAAGTTATCGCAATTGGCCACCGAGATATTGTGATTTAACACCTTGCGAATTTTTCCTTTGGGGCCACGTAAAAGATAAGGTCCATGCCAACAGCCCATCGTCGATTCAAGTCCTCAAAGATGGAATTCGTGAAGCTATTGATTTCGTTATGAAAATATTCAGTAAAAGGATATTGTTGTGTAAGCATAGCCGTTGCTGCGGTCACTTTTACTTTTTTCTTTACAATGAAAAAAACATCCGATCATTTATATCAAAAAATGTCATTTTTCTTTGAATATCAAAATAATACCTCTTTATTGGAAAACCCTGTATTATTTTGAACCTTTGCTTTTGGGAAATTATTGGTATACAGTGATGGGCGATGAACGATAAAAAAGAAGTATGTAAGTACGTAACTACAGAAATATGTAATGGGTTTCGTCGTGCATTGGTAGTTGGTTAATTATTATTAAAACAGACGGGGCAAACAAAAAGTTTTGTTTTTGTCGTTTCTTATTAGTTGTCCACCTCAGTATATGTTAGGTACAATAATTTCACCGTTTTTTGAACTTTGTTTAACTAAGAGCGTTATATTGCACAAACGATAAACTAAGAATAGACGACATTTAAAAACTAAACCTCATGTGAGAAACCGTCATTTTGACATAATGGCAATCGTATATTCCTTAAGTGAAATCAGCCACATGAGGTTGGTCAAAATAACGTCAAAATCACAGGATTTTGTGAATTCTCCAAACCGTCTAATCTTATGTCAAATACCGACAATTTTGGATCATATTTTTAAATTTTTTTTTGTTTCGTTATTTAGCTTCGTTTATCTATAAAAATAAAATTGATAAATCATAAAAATGAAATTAATTTGGACATTCAAATCCGTATCGATTCATTATAAAGAAAATTAATTCTGTCAATACCGTATCACCTCGCACAAGTGCAAATCGGCAAATTGGCAAAACGTGTCTTAACTTCTCCAAACGCCGCCAAACTCCGCAGTCGACCGACGAGACTCCGACGTTGCCGAATCCAAACCATATAATTAACAAGTTTTATGTGTGAAGCATGTGTGTGGCAAAAAAAGAGATACCTTTGAGCTGATATCTGCCCACGCTTGCCACTTGCGATATCACTCTTAATCATGATGTAAAAAATTAATCAACTACAGCTATTAGCTGGGACTTGAGTAACCAGTGTCCGGCAAAACGGACACCAGCTGATAGCGCATACACCTTCATTCAAATGAAAGTAATTAAGGAACAAGTTTTTTTTTTTTTTTTTTTTTGTGCCCAGTCGAGCCGAGATACTTTACTTCATCAAAGTATCTGATTACAAAACACACAGATAAACAACATCATCATTCACATAAAAGTATATATTTAGTTAAATGCATTTCTCTTGAATAAATGATTCACTAATTAAAGCTTGTGGTTGGCCGGCCTCTGGTGACTGGTGGCTGGTCTCCAGTGTCCGGTCTCTGGTCGAAGATTGCAGATTGAAATAAATGCAAGCACATTCATCATTCTCTGGGATTGAATCCAGAAATGTAAATTCCACAAACAGATGACATTATAGACTCAACTTCAAATCAGCCTTTGGGTTTGGTAAGAGTATATGAGGACTGAGGAGAGGAGCTTTTGGAAACCCAAAACCCCTGTGGTGTGGTGTAGCGTGCCGTGTGCGTGTCATGGATATACAAATAATATAAAGTTGTGTGATTGAAACGCGTGAATGAAGTGACGTCGACGCCACAGTAAATGATGCAGATTAAGTAGGCAGTTAAGGATAGCTGGCGGCATGCCATAGCACCGATGTGATAAGTTATTATAACCAACTCTTGCATGACTTGGGATTCTTCGGACTTGCTGCTGATGTCATTCATTATTTAAATCAGGTGGATCAATATTTTTTTTTTTTTTTTCAAGAAAAGAGGATTAAAAAAAGTTTAATAAATTTTTAGTTTGTTGGGAATAATGGTTATTGGCATACTGGCAGTTTTGTTTGTCATGATGATTTTCTGCTTTGGATTTGTCGATTTAACGGGCTTAATATATTGGAATTTAGACAGCACTTCAAAATGTTGAAGATTTTCCATACAACGTCTGGAAATTTCATCAATTTCAGTTCCGTGGTATGATTTCTTTAAAGCAAAACTTATTTTTCAAAAGATTTTTGTAATATTTAAAGCATATAACATTCTTGCAACATAGGAACTATAGCTTCTATAATTTTCAAGTACCTACCAATAAGTTAAGGCCACTCAAAGCAGGTGTTTGTGTATCTTCTATATTTCTAACAACTTACAGGACCCAAAACTTTTAAAAATCAGTTTATGTTTTGCAAAAATAAGCAAAACATAAACTTTAAAAACTTGCATTATTCCAAGAGCAGTTAAAGATTCGTAATACATAATACTGCGGCTCCAGATAATGTATTTATCTTCAATTTGTTTTGAATAGGTGTTCTTGCAAGCTGATAAATCCACTGTGATATCTTCTTGTGCTGTGGAAACCGCATTTAATACTTTAAAAATGCGTTTCTCACTCCTTTCGTTCATAAATCGTTGAAATAATCAGGAAAGCATTTGAAAATGGAAACTTTTTATTGCACTCCTGCACGATTTGTGAGGCAGAAAAGGTCTATCCTTGAATGGTTTTGGATATTTTGATAGTTCAAATATATTTTATAAGTTTTGGCATTAATCGGAAATGCGTATGTTCTGTGTTGACGACAGACAGAGAATAATATGTACCTATAGCAATTATTCTAAAACTAAATCTATTGCAAAAAAAACTTCCAAGAGAAAAATCACAAAAAAGAAGATATGCAAGTAGTGAATAAAGCTATAAAATCGTGCGAGCCTGGAAATGTCAAGAACTTATTAAAAGAAGGCTATTTCTTTAATTCATTAAAATAATCGATGATTTAAAAGTCACGTTCTAACTATTTTGATCCAATGATAGTTTGTCTGAGATTTCTAATCCGCTGAATTTTTTTTTCAGATAACATTTAGGTCCCTAAGACTTTTTCATTAGTCTCCAGATTGATTGCCCCTTGCTTCGGAACGGATGTGCAATGGCAGCGAATGATGAATTCATAAAATCCAGATAATCACATTTATTAATCAGTCGCGGGAGCTAAATGCTTAAAAATTAATTAATGCTTTTAGTTCTTAATACAGGACGCGTTTTCATTCAAAAATACTTCAAAGTAATCTCATTCTACGGAACTATATTTAAATCCTGAAAAAAAAATTCATCATAAATAATTCTATTCTTCATAAATCCAATATCCTTTCTGTGAAAAATGTCTTCTTTCTCATATATCACTAATGGCACGAAAATATGCGATTGGCAAGCTTCAAATTATTTCTACGTTATTCTATTTTTGTTTCTCTTCCACCTGACCTTCTCGCACATTAATACCTACTTAAATGGTGTTGGACCATAATGTCATAAAAAAAATCAAAATAATTTTCTCACGACAAAATCAAAACCTTATCAATTATTATAATTTCTATGAATGGCAGAAAATAAACTGAATTGTATATATCTTTGACCTATAAAACACAAAAAGCATTATCATTTTAACACCGAGATATAAATAAATTTCATAAAAAAATACGAAAACCCATTAGATTGCTACCCCCGGGGTCACTTCTGTATTGTTTTTGTTTCCTTTCAGTTCAACAAAAAGCGAGTAAAACTTTATTTCCATTTCCAGTGGCATTTTTATTTATTTTTTTTTTTCTGCAAAAATAGCCAAATAATTCTGAAAACTAAACTCTCACCCTGTAAATAGCACATGCAACAACCGGGCACACACAACCAGCAATTTGGGTAGCAAATTTATAACATACTTTTGGGCTCAGCTCAAAAAATCAAAAAATACTTGGTCGTCTGAATGTGAATGTGCAATGAAAGCATAATAATAGTGGACACAGCTGGACCCGGAATAATTTCTACACTTCTACTTTCAACCTCAACAAAGTGGCAACAGCTTATCCTTAGTCCTGGGAATTGCGTTCATCCTGCTTTCTGCATGTTTAATTAAATGTTGACACAGAGCCCTCTTTTGTAGTGAATTATCATTATACGGAGAGACTATGCAGCATGTGTGTGTCGTGCCAGCTCACATTCATTCCTTTGAACGACCGACACTAACAACCAGATTGTGGATATACAAAAAAAAAGAGTTCTCTGACTAGCCAAATTAAACTATTTTATCAAAAAGAAAATGGGGCAAAGAGAAGGAGTTAGAGCTTCGAGGTGTTGAATGGAACATAAGCTTTACAAAAATGGGAAAAATGGAGTTTTGTGTTAATTTGAAAATTCCATGATCATGCTTGAATGGAGAATGCAATTAATTCAACTCGGATGACATCAGCCTTTAATAAAACCTCCATTTTCTCTCTGTCCTTTCATTTATCATCCATTCAGGATTATTTTTATAAGCCTAAAAGGGGATGTGCTCAACTGCTCATACCTTTGTTTATATGGAAAACAAAGGAAATCAATTTAATCCTGTTTTTTTGTTGACTGATTTTTGAAATGAAGGATAGAAAGATAAACATCTCATTCGCAAAGGCTTAAAATAAAAATTGTTGAAACTAAATAATTTTATTATTTTCATTCAATAAAATAATTTTTTTTTTTCAATATGTCCTTAAAGCTTAATCAAGGAACTTTTTTTGTTCAAAGCAAAAGGAAATAAAGTCAAAATCAACGGATTTCTCTCCGGTTTTAAACAATCGAATTAACTTTTTAAGGCAGAAAACCCACACTAATTAATATCGAAACTGGGTTCGGTTAATCCAATTTAAAAAGATGAAAGATATTCCGAACCACATAAAGTATCCAGCTATCATATTATGCTGACATTCGATGCGATGCGAAACGTAAATATTCGCTAGTGTGTTAACATATTTGGCTGTCATAAGCGTGTCTTGCCCGGCAGTTACCTCTGAATCTTTGTTTAATTTTTAAGTTCCTCGTGTCTATGAAGTGAATTCGAAGTTCAGTGATTTTAACTTAAAAAAAACTTTAACGAGCTTCTCGGTTTCAGACTGCTTTGACGCCGAAAGTGCTTTCATATTTCATTTTTTGCGGTATTTTCTAAACTTCTTTCCAAAATGTTTTCGATATTTCAAAGCCGACCAAACTGATGAAAACCGTCAAAAAATAATAATATAAGCAAGGAAAGGCTTGCCACACCCATATTCAATTTATCAAATTCTTACATAAGTAATAGTAATGGCGCGCAAATTTTTTGAAGTGGTATTCTTCCTTTTTGGAAATAGAATTACGTCAGTTTTACTATCCACCCTACCTTCCAAGTCTCTTAACTAATATACTATATAATATATAAACTCTCCACAGCTACCATTTAAACCGGTAAAAAAGTTGTATCAGACGGATTCAAGTCTGAGACCTACAAAATAAGTGCATATGCTGGTGTGCCGCAGGGCTCCGTTTTGCCTCCAACTCTCTTTCTGATTATGTACTGATTTTCTGTTTGAATCTTCTTATCTTTCAAAGAGAGCGAAAAGTACTTTCAGCTTTTCATAATCGTTTCTAGATTCAAATTACTACTTTTCGGGGGTAAAGAGATACAAACGCAACGTGTATGATAAGGACTTCTGATCTTGAAGCATTTTACAATGGGAAATAAGAAACAGCGTTATATCCTATACTTCCAAAACACTATGCTGCCTATTATCGTTCACTCAATTAAAACGGTACTTGCAGCTTGAACCATTAATGCATCGATCACATTCTAGACGTAAGAGCTTGAATATAATTCAAAAATCAACTGGTGCTCGTGCAACTCACTTGAGCTTTTGACAAAAAATATAAAAAAACAGCCTTCAAAGTAATTTGAGTTTCAAACATCACTGAAAAACTCACTTCTCTTGAACACCGTTGCCATGTTTCTTGTCTTATAAAATACTTTATTGTTATTTTTATAAACTATTGGAAAACCATTTTCATTTCTCCCCTCAAACATTTCAACCGTAATGCTGATCCCAACTTCGGAAATACTGCTAACTACAGAGATTCGTTTTTGAGTCACACAAAACGAATGAAGAATGTTCTACAAAGCTCTATTTTTGCATCCGATTATGATATGCGAAAATTCAAAGCAAATAAGAAACGCCTTTTGGTTTTTTTTTTTTTTTTTGAAATTCGAACTCCCCATTATTTAGGTTAAAAATAAGAATTCCAAAGTTTAAGAATGCTTGATATCCTATTTGTTTTTTGATAAAAAATTACAAAAAAAAACCTTGTTTCCTGGGATTTACAGTTCTGTAGTCGGAGTTGACGATTTTGTTTTATGTTTTGTATCTTCTTCTTGATAACACGGTCTTAAATCGATTTTATTCAAAAAAAAAAAACTTTTTACTTAAACTAAGAACATTTTTCTTTGCAGATTACATTCCACAAAAACAATGAGTACAGCCAGTCCATTGTCGAAGCATAATGGCAGTCCCATCACAATATCACCTGAAGATGAAATAACTCAGGATCCCTTAGAACGCCTCAAGGTCGAGTGTTTGGAAAGACTCAACAATACCACAGCACCTGACCTACCAACAGGTTGGTTTATCCTATAGCAACGTATACTTTTGCCAAATTCTTGAATTATTTCTTAGTCCTTCTTATTCACTATTCCTCCTTAATTGTTTATTCTTATTCGACAGGAAGTTATTGCCAGGGCACCTGGGATGGTTGGTTGTGTTGGCCCAACACGCCAGCTGGAAAGTCTGCTTTCGAGAGATGCCCGGCGTTTATTGTGGGGTTTGATCCAACAAGTAAGTATATGCTTTTTATTTTAATGCTGAAGGTATGTATTATACTTCCCCTTCCCCACCATCCACAAAATAGCTGCTCTCTTGGTTTCATTGATTTTTTTTTTTTGTGTTTCTTTCATTTTGATACAAAATGGGGTTCGAATTTAAATAAATCACCCCCATCGCTATAGGTACAAGATAACGTTAAGTAATTATAGGGAATAACGTTCGACTTTGGTAACGTGACCTACGTAATTAATGCGAGGAGCTTTTTTTTGGAGATAATACCTTACTCTTTACTTAATTTAAGTTGCAAAGCCTTGTTTATGAGAGTTAATTAAGAGCTTAGATTTTAAATTGATTTAATTAATTTCTTTTGACATTATGGGTTTGGATTAAATGAAGGAATCTTTTATTTTATAAAATATAACTAAATAACAAATTTTGTAACTGAAAGTCCTTAAAGACTTCTTAAAATTAGAGAAGTTTTTTCTATGGCTTTTGACTGAGAAACACGATTTTTATTGAAAGGTTTTAATGTTTCACTTAAGGATGTTTCAATATCCCTTATACCCGAAATTCAAAATATACCAGCTGATAAAAAAAAGAGGCAAATCCTTTTGCCTTCTCTATTATCTTATTATTTTTGATTGCTATCCATTGAAATACATAGATTGAAAAAAATATAATCAAAATAGGCACTACGCATTTTGCATAATAAACTGCCGAATAATAATAATAAAAAAATTGCTCTGCAGTTTGCAAAGAAAATCTGCTCATAATTTTATTATTCATTTACATATTTTAATTTTGGTAACGGAAATTCAAATAACGTTGAATATTATAGTCATACGAGTACATTATGTGTGTAATATTTGTATGATATGAAAAATTTCAATTTCAATTTTCCTATTGGAGCAGTTTAAATTTGTGTTCTAATAAAATCAAATTTCTCGACAGGGTGGCACATTATTTGCTACCAAATGCTACCCAATAAAATGCATTTCAAAGCGTTTTATTGGATAGTCCTTTTAAATTGATTAAATATAGTCGTATCTGCTGCGTTGGCCTGTTTGACATTTGTAACATTAAATATATCAATTTAAAAAAGAAAAGAAACAACAACAATTCTTAATGCTAAAAATACATTAGCAAAATTTTTATTATAAACGAGCTGACCCGGCGAACTTCGTTCCGCCTTAAATTGACTAAATGTCCCTTTCGAAAGTCGAGCCTCTCTTAAGAAAGAATTAAACAATTGATATTAAATTGATTAAAATTAATTTTATTTAAACAGAAATGATTAGGTCACTGCAACGCTTTGTGATAAACAACGTTGTTTGTTTTTTTGTCCGGTGCATAAACAAACAATGTCGGCTTTCCGACACGCGAACACGCCACGTACAGTTGTCCATGTGAAAAGCAAGGGAATTCAAGATTAAGGCCACACACTTGCAACGATTGGCCTTGCGATTTGTTAATTGTCATGGCGAATGCGGGTCGAACGGGAAACTGACTCCACTTAAACGCGAATGGCAAGTCGGTTGGTATATCAAAGGAATTCTTGGAATGAGAACTTCTTCGCCTTTGAACTTGCCTTTGGTTATTTTCGCTTGAATGACGTTGTTCATGAGTTTCTTCACTATCAACCTAGTTCTATTGCATAGTTTTGGTTGGTTCAGATAGCGCAGCATTATGATGACAGAGCCGACTTTGAGTTGCAAATTGTGCTGTGGTAGACCGCGAACATCCAACGAATTCAAAAATTCAATTGGATAGTTTGTTGCTTCGTCATCATTTGTTACGCGATCCACCGACTTGAGCAAATGCAGTGGAGCTGCGATTTTATTTTGAATGATGAAATTCAAATCATCGACGTCCTTATTTGTCGCAGCTAATATCGTGCGTTCACTGAGCCAATCGTGGTTCAAATAACTGTGACCGATGTTAGGGAACACTTTGCTGATGAGTTCTTCCTTCTATGATGTGAATTCACAATTCAGCGGGAACGAAATCAGGCCAGTTGCAGCATCAACGGTAATTCAACCATTTCCAATTGCCAATTGTTTTTTTTGCAACATCATCGGCTGATGGATCGTTTTGCAACGCAACTCGCATGTTCGTCGTCAACTGCAGCTTCTTTACGTATTTCCAGAAATACGATAATTTTAGGCAAGCGTTCAGTTCATCTGCAGGCGTTGACCGCGGGATTACTGGTAAAATTTGACGGAAATCACCGGCTAGCAATATCATTGCTCCTCCAAAGCGTCTGATATTGTTCCGTAAATCTTTCATTGTTCGTTCAAAAGCCTCCAATGCTCGCTTGTGTGCCATTGTGCATTCATCCCAGATGATAATTTTGAAAGTTTTTAACACTTGTGCCATAGCAGAATTTCTTGAAATATTGCATGTTGGTTCGTCATTCAACTGCAGATTCAGTGGCAATTTTAACGCTGAATGTGCTGTGCAACTAACTTCCAACAACGTGGCCACTATTCGAGAAGAGGCAACCGCAAGCGCGATTACGAATCTTGACCGAATTGAAGCCAAAATCAACGAAAGGAGAAACATTTTGCCAGTTCCACCAGGTGCATCCAGGAAGAATATGCCACCGTTACCGTCGTCAACCGCCTTCATCAATGAGTCGTCCACGTTCTTTTGCTAAGGATTGAGCAGTGGAACATTTGTGCGAACTGTATCTGTCAAAGCGTCTCGATTGAATTCTCGCTCAACAGGTTGCTGCACATGAGCATACACATGTCTTCGATCAATATCAGCGCCTCGTTGCGGTTTGCGGATCTCATCGTTGATTTGAAGTTCGCGATTTGATGTTGTTCTTCGAACTCGATGTAAAATATCGTCAGCTATGTTGTCCTTGTATTTGTCCCACAAAATGAGGGGGTTCGATGGAAAACATGTCGAGATGATGATGGCAAACAATCTACGAATTTGAGTCGCAGGCGCAGACACTGTAACATCGGCAAGTGTTGCATCCCAATGAATGTCGTTGGCAAGCAAATTCATCCGCTGGCAGGCTTCTCTAAATGTGGCACACAGCACACCATCAACAGTCCGCAGGTTCTCGTACAAAGTTTGACCAGGCACATTGACCAAAAGCAATCGCAGATAGAAGCAGTCGTCATTTTTTGGATGAACAGTATAGATACGACCAAGCGCATCAGTTTAATACACATCCGCATATCCGGCAACAGCTTGCCCTTGTTTTTGACGTTGAAATTTTTTGTACGGCGCATTCCAAATATAATAGCGAGGCATTTCCGAGTAGAGCAGCGTTCTGGCGAACGGGTCACTTGCACAGGTGGAGAAGAAACTCGTTTGTTTTTGCAAGTGTAAAAAAAAATTAAAATTAAAAAAAAAAAAAAAAAAACGGCTCCGTTGTTGGTTTACCTGGTTCAAAACAAATCCAACACAAAAATCCCTCTGCAAATCGGATAATATTTAGCCAAGTTATGCTTGTACAAAGAACAAAGTCATAATTTGGCGATATTTGTTCCGCAATTTTGTGTTTTAACGATTTTTAAAAAATACCATTCAAAATTTAAAAAATTCGGCTCCGCTATGCGTTTACCTGATTTAATATACAAACCCAACAAAAAAATCCCCATGCAAATCGGATGAAATTCAGCGCGTACAAACAGACACCAATTCATTTTTATATATATAGATATATGTATAACTATTTTGCGCTCAATTTATTAAAGGTCCTTGCCTCTCTCTTTGCATCATAAATCAGGATTTGGGTTTTGGGATGATGAATGTTTTGTATAGAGTTGTCTTGGTGGATCTAACATTCTCTCACTACCACGAAGTTATACTTATCAAAGGTTATCCTTGGATGAGTTCTGCGATATTACAGATTTTTTTTGAAGAAAGCATAAACTTCGTTTTATCGTCTGTTTTAACCAATTCCATTCTGCGATGTTATTGAAAGTATCAGAACCTACTCGTTTGGTTCTTCAAAACCCATCGATTTGATCTGAGAAACCAGGAAAGTGGATGGAGCTCTTAAGCAGGAAATAACACGATACAATCATCGTACATACTTGAGTCGTACCGTGCGTAGAAGTAGACGGCATCTGGTTTTCGCTCGACAGCATTCGACCATGCGATATCGGTACAGCGGATCACTTAGTGTACACATACGATACAATCATCGCATTTGACTTTTGCACGATAATATGTACGATGATTGTATCGTTTATTTCCTGCTTCAAAAGATTGCGCTATAATTATTGGCATCTTATGGCGCATTATTTTTTTGAGCACAATTTTAAGGTTACTACACGACAGTGCGTTGGTCCGCTTGTCTAAGCCTTCTGGAAGTGTTGCAGGTAAGAGTAGAATATTTTTTCTATTCTTACAAAACGAGAAGTATTATCTAACGCAATTTTGCTAGTGATAACTAAATAGAAGTCTTCTCTGCTTTCGTTGTATTTTTGCCGGAATATGCAGCAACGTGAAAATGTGGTCGATGGTAGGCATTATTAATAATGATAGGATTAGGTCGTCAGTAAACGGTATAGGACGTTTACTTAAAACGCTTGCTTGCTCTAGAGTGAGCCCATCGATTGAAAATCTTTGAGCAAGCGTTCCAGCTTAAAATGATTCTTGGTCGGACCAATGATTTCTTGGGATTAATTAAAAGTCCTCTAGTGTATTCTGATGCAGTATTTCTAATCACTAATATTAATCTTATTTCATATCTTGATATTTGTTAAATATATCCTTCTTCAGTTTTTAACTATATGCTTAAGTCGCTGTCCTAAGCAAGGTTGCACTTTGTATTTAGATTTTAGACTGTCAAATATCTTTAAGTAGTACTTTCTATCAGTTGCAACATGATCTAAACTGTCTGGCGAAAGTCACAACCAAGTTCTTTCCCGCTACAAAATCGATGAGCTTGAGTCTGTTTCAGATTTAAAGGTCGTGTAGGCTGTATTTTGTAATTGTTTTGCCACAGAAGTCCTCATTTACTTGATTCCATGCACCATGGCTTGTACATAAGATATAAGTACATATATCAAAATAGAATCTGTGGTTATGTTTCCTTGTTTTCCCATAGTGAAGCCCTCATATTTTATGGACAGGGACGACTCATACATATCAAAATAAAACTATAATGTTGAAAAGGTTAAATAGTTCAAAATAACTTCAGTTTTTTATATCTCCTGGAAAATTTTAAATGTTTCGAGAAGAGGCCTTTATAGAACTAACCATTTTCATTATGTAAACGTCACCAGGGCTAATACTATCTAGTATTTAACTTAAGGATAACCCCAAAAATTTGTTGCCAAATTCCAAAAAAAAAAAAAACTAGAGTTACCTGAGGGAATAACCTTATCAAAATACACATTTAAAATTCCTTCACAAAAAACACAAAAATTCCTGCTTACTTAACTTTGATAACTTACATGGTTGATTCTTCTGTAGACATAAAGTTTCATTATTTGTGGTTAGTCCAAGTATAAAGAGACCACTTTTTACAGCAAAAATCTTTTGGAACCTTTTTATCCTCAGTTTAATACCACAACGCACTTCATTATAGCAAAGACACAGATACAAAAATCCCTTAGGTTGTAAGTACTCATTTTGTGTTCAATCTCTCCACTCTTTCAGATTTATTTTTTTATATTATTACAAAAAATTGATATGACTTTGGTGTGACCATAATCCAACGAGATAAGCACAGAATTAAAGACCTCATTAAATTGTATTTTCTTTCATAAATATCTTTATGATCTCGATTCATAAGCTTATTTTCATTTTTACTCATTACTCCCCACAAAAATCAATTAATTCAACTTGAGTTTCGCTGCACAATCTCAGTGGCCAGTGCATAGAATGTTGCTGGGGTGCATGTAGATTGTCGATACAATTTTTTTTATATATAAAAAGGTCAGGTTCACAATGATGTATGACAATGTTATTTTTACATGAGTTCTTTCCAATCGATTATGAGGTCAAAGCTCATTTGCCTTTATAGTAAAGCAAAAAAGATACAATGTGCTTATTTAGCTCGACACTATCATCTACGACACACAAAATATAGTTTTTTTCTGCACACTACTCAAAGAAGGAAAAAGGACTTTTATTAATTTGTTTTTGACTTAGAGTTTAAACTGCTGTTAAATATTAAGTTAAGTAAATAAAATTCAATAAAAAATAGGATTTGAATAATTTATCTGAAATCTGCATCAGCATGCAAAAGGACCTTTGATTTAAGCTTGAAAATCAATTGGAACACTTAAGTTTGCCTCTATGATTTTCGAATTTTGGATCTCATATCAAAGCAAATTTATTCAACCAAAAAGGTCCTTTGGAATATCAAACACGTGATGATGACATTATTATATAGTCGTTGTCGCCCATAAATGTTAGACATTTGCCTTTACTTTGGCTTATCCTAATGGAAACATGTTAGGATTACCAACCCTATGTCTTCAGAATTGATATTTTCATCATTTATCATAAATACTCATGTCTGTCCATATGTACACATTAATTATTAAAAGGATATTTCTGGGATGGGTTTTAAGTGAAAGAACTAAGACTAAAAGGAAATAATGTTAAATTTTGTTGGGTTAACTTAAACATTGATTTTTTATATGGAAATTATTTTATGGAGAGTAAAGCAGAACAAAGTTTTATTAATCGCAACCATGATTGAACTCTCTTAGAAAGCAAACAATGAAGAGACCGAACTCAATGAAATTGATGTTGGGTTGTGTTGGCAGCGAGACATTCAAGTTAAAATAGTAAAAAAAATATTATTTTGGACGGTGGCGGTGATTGCAAAATATGGTCTCTGTTGGTGGATGAAGTTAAGAGCTTAGTATGTTTAAATGTAGTCAGTTTTTTCACTTCTGAATTAAGGCAATATAAACAAGGCATTTTAGAAATTCGGGCAAGGAAAATTTTTGAAATAACAATCAAACATGGGGAAGTCAAAAAAAGTGGGTCTGAAACATTGTTCTTCCATCTATCTGACTGTATGTCTGTTGTGCACGTCTACAACTCTTTGAAAGTATTATTAAATTTTAGTCTCTGTCCAAAAAACGGTATACCTGCTAAAACTAGTGAAGAAGAAGTTACATTTTCTCGAAAAAGTCTCCAACCAATTTGGTAAGATTTTCTGAAATTAGATTTTCTCGAAAGGTAAAAAACGATTTAAATAAAATTTCGAAAAAAGACCTAACCCGTTTGAGTTGTATTTTTTAAATTAATGTTTTTCTTTTCATATTTATAAATAAACATTTTATAATGAATATTACTGCAAAGTTATTTTTTGCAAGAAAACTGTCAAGCCAGTTACAATATTTCACATAATTTTTAATTTTTTTTTCACAAGCCGTTTATATCGACAAAGACATACAGCCAGGCAGATAAAATTGTTGCACCCACTTTGTTCTCTACGCCCATCAATCTGAAGTTCTGTTTGACTTTTATGAATTATTTATTCTTTTTTTATTTTTATATCTACACTTTTTTCAACCTGAGCTTTTACCAGGAAAAATTGATTTTACAGAACGTACTTTTGTCTTAACCAATAATCTCTATAAATTTAAAACCGATTAATGAATGCCTGTTCCCTATATCGCCTTCCAAAACGCCTGAACCTATTTTAATGAAATTAAACTAATTTGTGATTATGTCAAGCTTAAAAGTAGTTGGATCAACAGAAATGTCTGCGATACTATAAATATTTTTTTAAATCCTTCTTCAAAGGCCTTTTATACATAATTTGAAAAAAAAATTTTGCAAGCGGAATATAGACAGACTCACGGAATTGCCAGACCATCTTTTTCATCTGACAGTCGTATTAGATATTCCTTACACATTATGCTTTACATGCAAACATTATAATTATAATATATATATATTATATATTATAATTCTCCTTATGTCATGTAAAAATGATTGAGAGTTCTATTTTGACTTGTCTTAATTTTGTTCTCAGGAACCGCCCACAAGGAATGCATGCCTGACGGAGAATGGTTCAAACATCCATCAAATAATAAGACTTGGTCCAATTACACAACATGTGTTAACTATGACGACTTGGAGGTAAATATTTTTTAATTAAAAATTATATTGCAACATAAGGTGATGCTACGAATATTACCTTATTTTTTTTATTGTTTTATAAAATTAATGTCAAGACACATCTGTGTGTCTCGTGATTTTATTCTAGTGGAGAGAGAACATTAATTTTATTTATGAAACTGGCTATGGTGTATCTTTGGTTGCCATACTGATGTCCTTGGCTATTCTAGGATACTTTAGGTAAGTGCATTAACGTCGTCGCCACTCGGCTTTACAACACAATAACATGACGATGTGCCTGTATGCATGGGGCGCGTGATTGCTGTGTTTGTGGAATACAGTTTGACGCTACGAAACAGTTAAATTTATTAATAAGATACCTATCTTTTTTAAATATCAAAACGTCTTGGAAATTCAAGTGCGGTTATTGATTTGTTTTAGTCTTAAACTTACAAACAACCGACCGTTTTTTACTTAACAACAATTTAAACTTATCAACAACACTTTATTTATTAGAAGGTTAAAGTGAAAGATAAATTCTTCAAAATTCAAGTTGGTTCACTTGAAACGTGTGATGGTATTAAAAGTGTTTTCTTTTTTTTAAGAGAGGTAACGATGTTGAAGAGAATTGAAAAAATCAATTCACTTAATAAAGGATTTATTGGAATTTATTTTTAGGTTTGATTGGTTTATCGCGAACTGTTTGTCTTTAGACAATTTATACTTGGTATTGTCTTGAGGATTTCAAGAAAGGGTTGCAATCGTTATTAGATGGATTTGAAAAGAGAAGAGTTATGTTATTCGTATGCGAAATTTAATGTAATATATGGTATGTCCTTTGTCACACTGAGATTAATGAAAAGCCTTAAGTGAAGTGTATAATATTGGATGTGAATTTTCCAAGAACTCAAGTAAAAGTGTTCAACAAAACAATTCACATGTAAAATTTAATGTTACTTCATAAGTGACGCAAAATTTCAGTTCAATCGTGACAATATGCTTTAATTAATTGTATGTATTAATTGCCATAAAATTGACTTTTGATGATTATTGCGCTGATGGACGATTATGTATTTTATAAAAATGGATGCGATGCGTTTCAGGAGCAGAACCAGGTTTTTTTTTTAAATATGTAAGTCTTCATAACTTGCACTGGTTGTTTAGGCGTCAGTTATTGATTCATGATGAAATCGGAAACCAAACATAAGATAAATCACATGGCAAATGACAAAATGGCTGCCAATGAAAACAGTGCTGCCAACTTGTTTAAATTCTTAACCTCTTAAAAAAAACCTTTAGCTTATAACTTTTTTTTCAGTATAGTTCACTCTTTAGAAAAAAGAATATGGGGTAATTTAATTTAAAAAAAAAAAGAGAGCGAAGCTTTATTAATTGCTAAAAAAATGTTAAGACTTTCAATGAAATTGGTATTGATGTTGTTGTTGGTGTTGGCAGCATAGAAAGAAAACACAGAACAGTAACCCACGGATGGGATATTGGTATTTGTTTATGCTTACAACTTGTTGCCATGTATTTCATTCACACAAATTCCGCTGTTGTTTGTTTAGGTATCAGAATATCTCGGTTCATTTTCTGTAAAAGTAACTGTGTCCATGTAGGATCTTTAGTTGCACACCATAAATATGAAGTTTGGTGCAGACATTATTTGCACTTAAATTTTGAATTAATTCATTAAAATAATATCTTCTGTGCTCTAAAGATTAAAAAATGATGTTTGTTTACTTTTTTGCATACATTTACGCTCAAACGAAATTCAGTTTGCTTGAACTTTCTTTCAACCATGAACTCCATTGAGCTAATTCACAAAGAGAACTTTGTACGTTATTACTATGTTACGTGTGAAATCACAATTTTATTATGAAAATTCTGGTGTGTCACTCTTTTGCTCCATATATAATACATATATTTTTATATTTAGCATCCTTTTACAGACACCATAAAATATTACGTATTCGCCATAGTGTCCCATATTCTTAATATGAACTGCCATCCTGCTGCAATATTGCATCTCACTTTATTTTTCATCATGGTCTTTAACTTTTTTTTAAACAAAAATCACCAGGTTCGTTTTAAAAAGTGAACAAGGACCTGGAACATTGTGAAATACATAATATATAACTCCATCTGGATAATAAGTACGGGAAAACACTTTTATTTTGGGTTTATTTTTTGTTTAATTAATTCACACAATTAATGGTCTTAATTGCACCTCACGGTGTGGGTTGGATATACTGCCAGATTCTTTGGAAACTCCAAGAAAAGACTTTTTTATAGTTGGAAGAAGAATGGAGGAAGTGCAAACGTCGTTCGTTCACATGGGAGAGGATCTATGCATCAGTTCATACTAGTTTAAAGAAGGAACATAAAAGCGAGGACATTAAATCCATTTTCCATGATAAATTTCGCTCAACAAAGTTACGCATTTGCGATAAAAGCAAACTTATGTTGAACACTAAAAGAGGACATTTAAAATTCTCCCCTTTCAATTAGCTGGAAATGAATTTCAAATAATGGTTCAAGGACTTTCTTGACTTTCAAATAATAATTTATGGTTCTCGCGTGGCAGTAAATATGCTTTCAAATGAACATCAACTGCATTTGAAGGAAGACTTGAAAATTCAAAAGCGGGGAAATTGTCGCCCTATAAATTTTCAAATCGCTTTTTGGTTCAGTTTAGTTTGAAATTAGTTTTACGTTTAATTTCTATCAGGACATTAAGATAAGGAATACACAAATGATGAATGCATTTCAGACATGACGATGCACATATGGATTTCATTCATCCATTCCCACCCAATTTGAATTTACTTAGACATTTGTACAGATGTAATTTAACTTGAAAACTTTGCTGCCATTACCCCACAACATCAATTTTTTGTTTAAGAACTTGATAGATTATTTTAGTTTGTATAAAGGCTTTATAGTAAGTAAACATATTGGGAAGGCCTTATACAGGCTATCTTGAATCTTTATCTTCAAGCCTTGTACCAAACATTTATTTGTCTTGCTTCTAAAGACCTTGTAGTAGCTTAAACTGTCAAAGTGTGTAAATATGTGGCCAGCAAAAACTTGTTCTAAATAAACCCGGAACACCATCCCACCCTTTTTTATGTCCCTGAACAAAAGTGCATCATCTCTTTCAGTACTTTTTAAAGTGGCGTTGTGCCGGCAACCATCGCTGGATGTGTATTTTAAATATTTTAGAATACAATTCAGTAAATCACCTAAACCTCTCAAGCCTTCATAATTCATAAACATTTTGAGGCTTGGGATATATTTTTATTTTATAAATGAAACATTTGTTCATGGTTTAAGTTTGACTAAAAAATAGGACAGCTTCATATAAATGATAATAGTGCTCGTAGGTAGTTTTTGTTTCCATATTTTGCAAAGCATTAAATTATTTAAGGAGCATATATGCATTCCTTTGTGGGTTTTATTCACACCACACTATTTCGCAAGCACTGTTGCAATTATTTATGTGGGACGTGCAAGTCGAAGTCCCGATGGATAATCCTCAATTTCTGAGTTTGACATCAACTAAGCTCTCGATGAAATATTAAAACATCAACTCTGAACGCAATGCAATACACAGTGAAAATTTATGGCAATATTGTCTATGAAAATTGTGCAAAACACAAAAGCAATTCCAAACAGATTAATCCCCAGCATTCAGATAACCCGACCAAATCATCCAGACCAATTATTTTCAACGACAATGACTGGACTCTGTGACGTGCATACGAAACAAAACAAAACGACACGACACGAACTACCTATCGAAACTTCAAAAATATTGCTAGCACACAACTACACTACACCTAAATGTAGGCTCTCACAATGAAAATACCATCAACAATTCAATTACAATTGCATACTTTCCAGGTCTCTGAAATGCGCCCGCATAACAATTCACATGAACCTATTCACCTCGTTTGCGGTCAACAACACCCTCTGGCTGCTCTGGTACAAAGTGGTCATCGCCGATACGGAACTCCTCAAATTGAACCCGGTAAGTGTGGATTTTGGACAATGTCCCAATATGAATTCACTCCTACGAATAGGCAAATATTTCAGCCAAGTTGTATTGCCTTGCACCTGGTGCTGCACTACTTTTTGCTAACCAACTACTCCTGGATGCTGTGCGAGGGATTCTATCTGCACACTGTACTCGTTTCGGCCTTTATTTCGGAGAAAAAACTAGTCAAATGGCTAATATGTTTTGGATGGAGCTCTCCAGCTATTGTTATGTTCGTCTATGGACTATCTCGTGGCCTGGCGGGTGAAGGCGTTGAAGTTATACAGTGAGTTTTCAAATAGAATTTTAGATGTTCGATTTTTTTTTTTTTTTTTTTTTTGTAATTTAGATGGTAATTTGCATTTGTCTACTTTTAACAGTTGCTGGATGAACTCAACCGTGTTTGACTTTATTTTTATTGTACCTGTGTGCATATCCATGCTGCTGAACTTACTCTTTCTGTGCAATATTGTGCGGGTGGTCTTGTTGAAGTTAAAAGCTCCAGCTGGTATTCAAGGAAGCTGTGGACCATCGAGAGTTGTGCTGCAGGCTTTCAGGTGAGTAATGTTATTTGTTTTCACTTTGTTAAATACAGCTCTTAAAAAAAACTGGAATAGCTAGTGATAATGGAAAGTCAATTTGCTTGTGAATACAGCCAGCAGAAATAGACAAAAGGCATATAAAATGGCTCTTCCGCTTCTTGCACACTGGACAAATTAACGCCAATAATGTTTTAATCAGATTTTTTTATCTGGTCAACAAAATTTCATGATTTTCGGTTGAGTAGTTAAGGCGTGAAACACTAACAAAGAAAAAAAAATGAGGCACTCGTATTATTTAGAATTTCTATAATCTAATTTGTCTTGGGCCTCTCAACAAAAAAGTTGCGCATACGCCATAGTGGACATCATAGTGATGTTCGTGAATATGATATGATGATAAAAGTCCGCTAAAATTTTTCCAAGGATTAAATTAAAAACCAAGTTCTTCATTAAATCAATAAAGTATTAATTAAAAAAAAAAAAAAGAATTCTTCACGAAACCTACTTTTAATATCTTCATTTCAGAGCCACACTCCTGCTAGTCCCGTTGCTGGGCCTTCAATATATTGTGACTCCATTCAAACCAGACCCAGGGCACCCTTGGGAACATGTCTACGAAGTAATATCAGCATTCACCGCATCATTTCAGGTTAGTAAAACAGAGTGTGTGTGTTTTTAGCTTCTTTGCCGACGACCTCTTGCGTGTTTGTAGTCATTTTCCAAATTGGTTGGGGTAATGTGATTGATTTTTTTTTTTTTTTTGCCTTTTTTGGTCGAAAACGGAAATGAGGTTTCCGAATGGAAAACCGTCTGGATTTATATTTATGAGAACGTTGTTTTTTTGGGAATACGCTTGAATTAATTAAAATTGAGGGCATTTGAATGAAAAAAAAAATGTGAAGAAAAAAACCAGGATGTATTGGCAAAGATAAATTGAAATTACATTTAAATTGAGAATTCATTTTAAGTTAAGATAACTGGCAATAACAATAAAGTTGTTAAGGGAAATTATCCTTCCAACCATCATTATCAGAGGACGCAATGATCCTTGTTGAATGGAACAAAATTGAAGACTCTTATGCGAAGGAATAGGAAAATTAAATTTGGAGTGTTAAGTGATTTAAATATTAAACCGCCAGAAAAACGATAACGTTCAATAGCTGGTGGAAATATTCGTCCCATTTTATGGTCTTAAAAGGATATTTTGCAATGAAAATTTGATTTTTAAATTTAAAAAAAAAGAGTTTTACTCTACTTAAAGAAAATAAAGGGGATAAATAAGACTTTAAATACTGTTCTTTAAAAAAAAAACATCTTTTGTGCTATTGTGATGCTGAATTTGAATTATAATTCTTCGGATAAATTTACTCCGTTGGGAACACACACAATAAAATATTCCAGACGATTTCTTTCATTACGAACAGTTGATACCACTGATTATTTGTTATGTCCTTTTTTGTGTCTTCATCAAAGGCTCTCCTGAATTCAAAAAAAATGCTTGTTTACAGATACGTCTACTAAGTGCTTTTTAAGGTTGTGTAAATGTTGATTTGGAGTTTTTGTCCCTTTTACCTTATTTATATATACAACGCATACTTAGTTAATATTCAAGAACAATCTTCAATCTTTTTTCGTACAACATATTGCTTGGGTATCATGTTTTTAAAATGGAAATCAATTGATTTGATCTTTATGTCAATGTTTTTTTTTTTTTTTTGCCCTCTATGGCATATGTGTTGACTTAAGAAGCCTATGCAAATTCAAAAACTTTACTTAAGAGGATACTTTCAGTAAGGAACTTCTTTACCTCATTTCATTATAGCAGGACTTCAGTTGAATTTTGTAATTTTTTAAATCTCTGATGAATGATGTTTTGATAGTGAATTGTGTTATATTTTGTCGTATTAAGTGTAATGCATTTTATGTTTCCGTTCATGTTCTTTGAAATGTACGTTAATCAAAACAGTGCAGCCAACTTTTAGTTCTATAACCCAAAAAAAACGCCCTTTAGTAAGAGTTGAAACCCATTTTTCTGAAAGAAATTCATACTGATTAGAATTGTTTTTCAGGATTTCAATGGAAATTCTTGTTTAGTAATTTTTAATTTAAAAATTCAACTCCCAATACTCTTTGTAGACTTATAATAATTCAATTACCAAGAGCAGTGAAAAGGGCTTTAAAATATGCATTTTTTTTATTGCGTGCATTCTTTGAAGTCTTTCACATTCATACCAATCTTTAAGTCTTTGAAATGTATATATTCAATATATTGCAGTCATTTTGCCGCTTTGGAGTCTTTCTGAAGTTTAAAATTAAAAGGCGTAGGTATACCAGCAAAAAGCACTGCAAAGATTGCAATAAATTGAATGCATTCAAAAGACAGATTGCTTTAAATGTAAAAGACTTCGGAAAGTCTTCAAAGACTCACATTTGACTATTAATATTTTTGAAAAGTCAGGGTTAAAAAGGTCTTTTTTTCATTCAATTGACTGCAATACTATCTATAGCTGAGATAAATTTTAATTTGCGGTTGATTTTATTATATTCATGCATCGTTTTTATGATCATTGCGTTTCAAAAACATCATTTTATAAAACTTTCACCAAACAAAAAATCTCTCAAATTGTTGCAGATGTTAAAAAAATAAATTACATTCTTTACTTCAAAAACCTTATATCATCCCTCGACATTTCGTTAAATAAAGAAAATTAAAACATACATACAAGTAAAACAATATTTTTAAAAAACCCGCTCTATGAAATTCTTAAGTAAATTTAAAGGTTTAGTTGTATATCTTGGATTTAAAAGAGACAGGAATTCTAATAGGCTTTAGCTGTTGTTTAAAAGTTCTTAAATTCTAACCTCATTCTTACTTAAATTTGAAGGACTTCCGATAGAGCCAAAACTGTTTAAGTGTTTTTTTTTTTTTTTTTTTTCATTAATTGAATTTATGCACATCCTTAAGCCCACAGAAACATCTATTTTCAAGAGTGATTTTTCGAAAACTGTTTGGCATACTGATATTATTTTGAGAGGTTAAATTAAAACCCAAATAAACAAGGTCCTTTACTATTTCAAGGGTATATTGCAACCAACGATGATAGTGCACAAAATATTCTTTTTCATATAAGTACTTATAACTTATAAGCATGCAAGCCCACTTTCCCAACGATCACTCCAATACTTACGATTGCTCCATTAATAACTAATTATTCTCGAAATCATCAGCCAAGTTGCATACGATTATTGCCTGAAACTTTGCTGAAATGTCGGACGTACTCGTATATAAGAATAAATTCAAAATCATTCTAGAGAACTATTTTATAAGCAAAAACAAAAGATTGTGTGAAAAATATAGCCAGTACAAAAAAACAGACACACATTTTGTATCAAAGAAAATCCTTCATTAAAATTACTTTCCAAATTTCTTGGTATTTCTTTCCTTTTCCGAAGAGTTTCCCTTTTTATTAATTTTCATCTGTGCAACCTACTTTCCCTTCCAATAAGACACTTAAATCTCCTTAAAGTAAAAACAATGCCACCATAACCCAAGTGGGAATATCTTCAGTGTTACGATAAATCATTTCGAAAGCTTCCTTCAGTATCCTGCAGTCATATAGTTCCACTTCCTTATTCCTGAATTTGAAAATCAACTAACTGTCTTTGTTCTTCTCTCCGCCTCGCCATTTTATTGTAATTTTAATACTTTTTTTCTTCTATTTTTTCTCATTTTCAGGGACTTTGTGTTGCAACGTTCTTCTGCTTTTTTAACGGAGAGGTTATCGCCCAAGTGAAACGCAAGTGGATGACTATCTTTTACAACAATCGGCCGCGGAACAACTCTTACACAGCAACTCAGGTCTCGGTAAGCTTTTATTACTATGAGTGTGTTGTTGCTAATATGGTGTTGGGTTAGTCATGGTGTTCCAGAGGGTTTCACTTTCTTGTTAAATGCTTTTTCTTTGAGTGTCTTTACTAACATTCTAAAAAAAAAAAAAAAATACGTGATAAGGAAGAGGAATATTTAAATCCTGGTTGCGGCATCTTTCATGACAATTTTTTAAGTCTAGAAACAAAACATACCACAAACAGGGGGTGTGCATAATTCCAAACTGCATTTTTGTAAGCACATTATATAACGGTGTAAGGATGTTTATACTTCCTGGTTTATTCCACAACATTCACAACAGAAGCAGAAGGATTTGCAATTGTTCGTAATATGCGCATTTACAATTTAAGGTTGTTTTTCACAAACTGTCTCATCACTCAATGCCAGATAAAGAAACACTCCTCCCAGACAACACAAGGATAGTTATCTTCAAACAAAAAAAAAAAAGGAAAGGAAAACAACATGAAAAAGCTATTAAGTAAGGGGATTTAAAAATAAAATAAGGACCTTCGTGTATTTCTTTGAAAATTATCAAACACAACATTGCTTTGTATTGTTATGAATGATAATAAGGTCCTTTCATACAAGGATAAGCCTGTTGGCGATTGTTTATGATGTTCGTGGCATACGGTTTACATTTCAAATAAAACGTTTTATTTGGTTTTTGACCTTAATTCTGCTTAAGCTAGGTTTAAATGATGAATTAAGATTATAAGTGTATTTTTTTTTTCATTCATGCTTGTGGAGATGAAATGTTACTGAGTTTTCTGAAATAAAATTTAAAGATACCTGCCGTCAGCTTCTTGATTTAAAATGTAGGTACCTATATCTTTAAATTGTTGAGCATCAGATTTTGTTTTGAAATCTGCAAAAATGTTTCCGTCTATTAAATATTGACTAAGAGATAACATGATGTTGATAAAAAAAAATTACCCGCTTTATCGGCTTTATCAGAAAAAAAAAAAAAAAAAAACTTGTGTCCTTGTAGATTTCTTGGGAGCAAAATACTCTCTCTATGTAAATTTCTCATTCTGTGAAAGAATGACTTAAAACCATATTGAGTTAATATTTCAAAATCAACAAGACATCTCAGATAAGATTTGGATCTTCGACTTGCGGAGGACTTTCTGTTGAGAAACTACGACAGCATGGATCCTGTGCACTCTTTTAAAGGCGCATAAAAGTGAATGATACTTATGATGGTTAATATGCTTAGCAATAAGCTAGGATGAAGTATTGGCTGATCTGTGGACGGGTTTGAGTTTCATGTAGCTTAATGAAACTCGTTTATATTTAAAATGAAAAATAATATTTGCATGAAACGGAAATGACGTTAATGAAGTTACGTTTTTCATTTTTTTGCACATACAAATTCAAAGATATTAGCTTTACTAGCGCGAACACGCAGCATATAGGATATAGGTAGTAATCTAGTAGTTCATGCACAAAACACAGAAACTCCTAGATCATACAGCAGTTTCAACGATTGGCATTCTCCTTCATAGTTTTAGCTCCAGTGACCTTATTCAAAGACTTTTTCACATGTAGTTTTATTATTTTGTCCAGTCGAAGTTGATTCATGATTCCCAACATGAGTATAGTTTATGAGTTGTTAGTTTGGGAATGTTCCAGCGAATTCGAGTATTCAACTCGATCCTGTTTGATAACTGTGACTTAAAGGGAAAAGCCTGCTTAAGCTTTGAATTTTTTTCAATCAGGTAACAACTTCAGTTTTACTAGAAAAACACAGAATTTCACGGAAATATTCAATCAAAATCAAATGGTGTGAACTTATCTTATCGAAATAAAGTAGACGGTCGATACAGTGAACTAATAAAAAAAGCTTGTTCACTTTATCGAAATTATTCACTTTTTCGAGCGGGAGTTTTTGAATGTTTATACCAACACTTTAATTTGATTATATTTTTTTATTTATTCAACAGTTTAAAGAAGAACAAGAAAACATATCAATTTTTATTTCAAAGCAGCCATCACTGGCGACGAAGCCATACCTGTTTCCATAATTCATTTTTTCGAAATTGAAACTGCCTTCTGTTTTAAAATCAATCCATAATCTGGCAGAGTTTTTCTTTGTAGCTTAGTTTCCGCCTCCGTGAGTTCAGATGTCCTAAATGTATGTCTTTTCATACCCTTAAGACTTAATACGACGTTTTCCTGGAATTAACTTGCACGATTTCAATATGTATACATTGTAAATATCAAAAGCTAAGCCATATACAACAACTTGTTTAAAAGGGTAGCTGTATGTGTATATTGCCAGGCGGGCCAAAGAGTGAAAAACACACAAAGGAATGGTAAATTGTCCAGAAAAATAGTTGACATTTACAGGGGCTTTGCAAGTGCAACTAATATATTTTTCGTTGAATTTCACACATAACTTAGTTCCCAATATTGAGGTTCTGATAGTTCACTATTTTGAGTAGTCTGTGTTAAATTTTGGTAGTTCACTATATTGGATAGTTCACTATAAAGAGGTTCACTATATCGAGCTTCTATTGTATATGTAGGGTGTATTCTTATACAACGCCATCTATGAAAAGTAATTCAAAAAATTTCACAAAACAAATTCAAATTGGCAATATTATATGTATGTTCAAAAATAGAAGAAGAAAGAACATTAATATTGATTTGTTTTAATAAACATCTTGAATCCTCTAGGTAAGCCAAGGGGAGACTTTCAAACGCTGAAGAGTTTACCTAAGCTTACACTTAGGTAGTATGAGACGGCCTATACGACTGTTATCCTAAACGTCCTTCCCTAACATAACTTACCATTCAAGTTGAAATAGTACGATAGGTAGATCAGTCTAGTTCTTGCTCTCATTACAGACGGTTCTTTTTCAGACTTTTCTATACAGATTATCTTTCTATTGTTTTCATTATGGACATTCAATGTTCTGAATGTAACTTTCTAACTTCCAAAAGTGATTTAATTTCTTGCGGAATTTGCATGTCTGGTTTTCATTTTAAATGCACAAAAATGAGTGATTCGGATCGGGTTTCGCTTGATTCTAATGATAATATTTTCTGGAAGTGCGGTTTATGTAAAAACATTGCTTTTCTTAGCTGCATTCCAATTATCAAGGACTTATATCGCTTTTTTACTGAGCGTAAATCTGATTTCGATAACCTTGTGCAACCAATACGTATAACACGGTCACAAGTAAAACCATTGCCTACGGTTCGAAACAAAAACAACAAACAATTGAATCTCCTAAAAGAAAAAAACATTTCTTCCTCCCCACGCTCTCTTAATTCACCATTACCTAAACCTGCTCCCACTCTGTCACCTACATCACAATTAATTGTCACTAACAACAACAATAATAAAACTCTCGCGAAAGTTAGAAAACCGGTTTCCTCTAAGCAAATTACAAAAACAATAAGCAATTCGAACTCTTCTATGCAGAGTAACGATCTTGCTAAAGCTTTGAAAGTGCAGGCATCGACTTCAAAAGGTGGTGCTGATGCTGAGACTCATGCCGGTGTTGTCGTTGTTTCGAACGAGACAGTGATCGGAAAAGGTACTTTTCATAGGATAAATGATAATGGTCATCGTTCTAAAAAAGCAATGTTTGGTACTGCTGCTGTTGTTGATGGGGAACTCACACTGCGGTCTATTCCTCGGCTGCGCTTTCTACATTTATCCCGTTTGGACAGCAATGTCACAGAAGATAATGTCATGGATTATGCTGCAGTTAAATTAAATATTCCAAAAAGCTCTTTCCGTTGTACTAAGCTAATTAAAAAAGGCGCTGACTCTACTTCTCTTCGCTATGTCAACTTCAAGTTAGGGATTCCTGATAATTTATTCGACACGGCCTTGGATCCAACTATTTGGCCTGTTAATGTGCAAATTAAAAGATTTGTAAATTTTCGAAAGAAGGAAGACAATTCCAAGGTAAAATAATTAATAGAGTTGCTGAAGCAACAAATAAAGACAAAAATCAAGTAAGCAACTCGTCACCATCTTTATCGCAACTGCGTGTTTACTTTCAAAACGCTGGAGGTATAAGAACAAAATCTCATCAATTATTCACTTCATCATCACTTCATGAGTTCGACGTCATCGTCATTGTGGAGACTTGGCTAAATCCACATTTCCTCTCAACTGAATTCTTTGACACTTCTTATCAAGTATACCGGAAAGACCGCCCCCCTTCAACAGGTATGGACCGAGGCGGAGGTGTGCTGATAGCTGTAAGATCGAAGTTCAGCAGTAAGCAATGCAATTTATCAAACGATTCTGATGATATCGAGCAAATTTGTGTATGTGTAAGTTCTAAAGGTTTTTGCTCTAAGGATCTTTATTTTATTGTAAGCTATATTAGACCACGTAGTCCCATAGATGTGTATTCTATTCACATATCTAATGTTATGTCTTTAGTTAGTGAATTGACGACTGATCAGTATCCTTGCATATTAGGCGACTTCAATCTTGGTGAAATCGATTGGTGCTTCTTAGAACAAGAACAAATATTAGTTCCATTTAACGTATATAAGGAAATTGAAAGTCTAGTCGTCGATTCATTAGCTTCACTTGATCTCTTTCAAATTAATTTTATTAAAAACTATCTGGGAAGAATTCTTGATCTTGTTTTTATTAATAATGATTTAAAATACTATATAGAAACTGTTCAATTCCCATTATTAAATAATTCTGTTCACCATATTGCATTTGAAATAATTCTTGAATTTTATGAATATGCACATGTTACACCTTTTGAAGAGAGAAAATTTAATTTTGTAAATGCCGATTTCATTGCATTAAATAACTTCTATAATACATTTCATTGGGAAATTATTTTTCAAAATGGTTCCCTTGCAGACATGTACACAAGTTTCAAAAGTATTCTTTTCGAAGGCATAGAACTTTTCACCCCAATTTTAAAAAAGAAGAAGACATTTAAGCTACCATGGCAAAACAGAAGGTTAAAGAATTTGGAAAATGTCAAAAACAAAGCATTCAAGCGTTTTAAATTAACAGGTCTCAATGAGGATGGTAATCAGTTCCGTCAACTCAGAAAGGAATTAGATTTTCTTAATCGTTTCTTGTATAGGCAATATATAAGTGCTACTGAATCAAACATAAAGGAAAATAGCAAATCATTCTGGGTTTTTATGAACTCAAAGCGCAAAAATGTTTCACAATTCCCACAGTCGATGGAATATGAAGATGAAAAATCTAATGACTTACAATCTTCTTGCCATCTTTTTGAAAAATTTTTTAAAGCTTCTTACAATAAAGACTCTATCGAAGATCTTAAGTCTATGTATTCAAATTTCGAGCCCTGCATCAGTTTTATGCTTCCGCAATTATTCAAAGATGAAGTTTTAGAAGCATTATGTGAAATTGATGTTTCAAAAAAAGCAGGCTATGATAAAATTCCACCCCTCCTCCTATCAAGATGTTCTTCATCTATTTGTTCTCCTCTCACGATCCTCTTTAACAAATCTCTCTTGTCAGTAGAGTTTGTTGACGAATGGAAAATATCGTTTATTAACCCAATCTATAAAAGTGGTTCCAAGCAATTAATTAAAAATTATAGGCCCATTTCGAAGCTATCAGCTATACCAAAACTTTTGGAAAAGATTATTACTGATAAGCTCTTTTTTTCTGTGAAGCATTTTTTATCGCCAAATCAACACGGTTTCATTAAAGGTCGCTCATCAACCACAAATTTTTGTCTTTTCACTAATTTTTGCTTAAACGAAATAGAAAAGGGGTACCAAGTTGATGTACTCTATACGGATTTTGTTAAAGCATTTGACCGAGTCCATCATGGTTTACTGCTTCATAAACTGAAGATGTTAGGCTGTGATAGTCGATTTCTTTTATGGTTGGATTTATACCTATCTAATAGAAAACAAATTGTCGACATAAATGGGCATTATTCAAATCCAATTAATGTTGTATCAGGTCTTCCTCAGGGAAGTCATCTAGGTCCACTGCTCTTCCTTCTATTTATCAATGATTTGCCTTCGACCTTTCACAAATCAATTTGCTTAATGTACGCAGACGACGTTAAAATTTTGTATTCTATTCGTTCCATAAATGACTGTTTTAGCTTTCAGTTCGAAATAGATCTTTTTCTAGATTGGTGTAAATATAATCACCTGGAATTAAATTTTTCCAAATGTAAGATTTTTAGTGCAACTAGATCGCTGAACATTATCAATTATCTATATAAATTCAACCAAAATGCACTCTTAAGAGTTGAACTAGTGAAGGATCTTGGTGTATTTGTGGATTCTAAATTGGATTTCCGAGCGCATATCGATTTTATTGTATCTAAAGGTAATTCAATGCTTGGTTTTCTAAAACGAAACTCAAAAGATTTTAAAGATGCTTACACACTTAAAACCTTATTTAATTCATTAGTACTTCCTTATCTTGAATACTGTTCTATCATCTGGTGTCCATTTTATGAGAATGGGATTCAAAGAGTCGAGAGAATTCAGAGAAGATTCACGAGATTCGCACTTCAAAATTTGAACTGGGCTGGTGATATGCCGAGTTACACTTCAAGATGTGCACTTATTAATTTAAAAACGCTTGAGGTAAGAAGAAATACACAGAGCATAGTTTTTATTAAAGATATTCTCTCCAATCGAATAGATTCTATGGAATTATTGAGTTTAATTACGTTTTATGCCCCGGAGAGATCACTTCGGAACAGACGTGTACTATTTCATGTATCTGGTCATAGAACTAACTATGGTTTAAATGAGCCCATATCGCGATCTTTAACATTGTTCAACTCCGTTTGTAATGAAGTCGACATTGTAATGAGTAGGGATCAATTCAAAAGAAATGTGTTAGATTTGTTAAGTTCTCGTTTGTAAACTTGTGAAATTATCACGAAATTGTCTTAACCACCATTGTGTAGTAACAAAATATGTATATCTTTAAGTTTATTAGATGTATTAAATGTAATCAGCAGATTTTTAATCCATTGATGAAAATAAATAAATAAATAAATAAATATAATATAGTGATGAATAAATTAAGGACAAAAGCCTTTGATGTACTCAAACAACCCCTTATTATGTATCCATCTCACATAAAAAAACTCTTGTTGTTTTTCACACTTTCTAAATTTCTTTCGTATTTATTCATACCTACTTGAGCTCAATTTAATGTTTAACCTTTAGGACAACCTCTTGTCATGAAACCACCCACACATCATGTTAAAAAAAATGCCTTAATACATACACCCACGATATATGTACATTTGTACATACATATCTCGAATTGTCAAGGTTAAAGAGGGAATGTTTTATTTTTATATCCTCCCGAGACGACTTTTGCAAGGATAACTACTTGTTGTTTTCAGAAGTATGTAATTCAAAACGATGTACCAAGATGTCCTTTTCGGATTATTTATGCAAGAACGAATATGTTCGTCCTTGGTAATCTTATTATTTAACATAAAGTTTGCTTTTTTTATTATTTTAATGCGTGCGACACATTTAATCATTAAAATTATGATGATTCTAATTTTATTTTCTCAAAAGTCACAGTCGTTTTAATTACAGTTCGTCCGAAGTGGTCCTCACATGCCTGGCGAAGAGAAGGTATGACTAAAGGAGCTCCCCTCGCGTCGAGCATCCAGTGCAGTTCTTTCATCCACATCGATGACAGGACGAACGCGTAACAATAGTAAAGCTTCAAATAAATTGTCAGGTGCTTCATCAAAAATGTTCCGTCGCCGAACTATCGATAATGTCCACATACATCATCAGCCGTTGATGGAAGAAGCGAAGGCAGATCTCAAACACCAACAGCATCACACTACAACAGTCAATGCATCAGTAACTAATAGTATTAAGAACGGTGGCAATGTAGTGGTTACTACAATTACCACCTCATCCAACAATTCCTGTTGTACAAACAACAATCTCAGCTTGGATGGTAACAAAATGGCCGATGAGGCTTTATAATACAAAAATTAGATTTGCTTCAATTAAAAAAAAAAGATTCCTGCTGAAAAAAATGTCAACATAAATTATTTGAATGTAGTGTTTTAAAAATCAGTTAAAAATTAAGATTGTAAATTAAAAATTATTGTTTTCTTAAAGCCTTCACAATTGGGTGGAAGAAAACGACGTTTTTGAGTCATGCACGTTGATAAAATTCAAGATTTAAGTTAGCAACTTGAAAGATGTATCGACAATCGGTTTTGTAAATTATTTTTTATTGTTTCACAATTTCTAAAAAAAATTTCACTACATTTCAAAATTACTGGAAGAAAACATATATGAAAACACTCAAACTTCCTAGTTCTGATATTTTAAGTACTTATGTAATTGTATTTGTAAATATGTTTGTAATATAAATTTGATAAAGCTATTGCAAAACTGTGTATATTTTTCGTGCCGTAAGTTAATGTATCTATTACAAATTAGTGCAATTTTAAGAAAGAAAAATATTTTTATTTAAATTTTTAAGGTAATTTAAATTTATTATAAAAAATCAAGATTCGATTTATTGTTAAATGGGCTGTAATTGAATGTTGTTTTGTATGCTTGTGTATCCTAGTTTTTGTATTGTATGTTTTCGTTTTAAGGAAAACATAATAAACTTTCCAGAAAAAAGAGAAATTTTTTGATCGTTTTTACATTTATAAAGTTTATTTACATGTTCTTTGTGTTTTAGAAAAAAAAAAGTGAATGTTTAAGTATGAAAAAGTAAAGAAAAATAAAGAATTTATTTTAATTTTGTATTGTCTTTGTATTAATTTGGTCACAAAAAAGAATTAAACTTTGATGTATACCGCAAGGTTGGTACTTAAGTCGTTTGCCTTTTTCAACTGAAACGACTTTTGTTGTTCTAAGAAAGTTTAATCTTCCGAGAGTTTGATTGCTTTGAAATGGGATGCAATCATGGAAGTGTTGAGGAGAGTCATGAACTTTTATAAAAGGCATGGTCTTGAAGGAAATTCTGATACATACTTGGGATCTGATATCTAGGTTTTTATTTAAACTCTTATAAAAATAAAAAGAAATACATATAAAAACGGACTTTATTTATAAATTAAAATAATGCCATTTAAGGTATTATGTTTTTTACTTGCTATTATTGGAACTTTATGCTAAGTTATGGAGTCATGCAAAGCAGAAAATTGTAAAACAATCAAATATTAAATAACGATGACAAGGCAGTCGAAAAAAAGTGGGCTTTGGAGTTTGTATTCTAGATTCCGTTATAAAACAGCAATTTTTTTTCGAAAACAGCTTGATGATTTGAATCACACTTTCTTATTGCTGTTTGGTGAAAACAATCTATCTGTCTATTAGGATTCAATTTCCGGGATTTTTTTATAAGAGCATACTTTCATAAAAAACTTTTTTTTAATCTTACTTCTCCGCTCTGCATTAAATCTCATGCTTACATTTGAGTTTTTAATTATTTGTCTTATAGTCCGGTCAAAATAGACATTTCGGTTTGCAAAAATTCGCATAAAGCTGAAAATTAGTGCAGACGTTGGGAACACCATTTACAAATTAATTAAGCAACATCCAAAGTTAAAACGTTTTATTGCCAAGATCGATTTGAACAAAACAAGACATAACTTAAATTTTTAAAAATTAGATTTGGAATGGAAATAGCGATTATCGGTGTTTTTAACAATTATTGGACCACACTCTGCTACGTAACCAAGGAATATAAATCCAAGTGTTCATCTGTTTACTTCAAAACTGCGACCGATAGTTAAAAACCGTTAAAAAAATTAATGCATTATACGACTTTTGACGGAAACGCCCCTTAAAAGTGGGCGTGTCTTAAAAATTTGAAGCACTAACTGCACTTTTTTCAGTAGTTAGGCATATGTGTAAGACTACAGCTGAATCGAGTAGTTTTTAAACAATCTTACCTGAACAAAGGTATTTTACCAAAATCACGCATTAAAAAGTGGGCGTATTGAAAAAATTTACAAAAGAAAACGTTTTTCGTTCTTTCATAAAAAGTAGGCGTAAGCCACGCCCAAAATTCAAAAAATTCTTTTCATACACAAACCTTTTCGTTTCTTTTAAGAGACGCAAAATTTTGGCGTGCGGATTAATTAAAAATACCGTTTATTTACAAAAACAATTTTTTTATAGTTTCTAATGAAAAGTGGGCGTCAGCCACGCCCAAATTTTTTTTGATTTCATACACAAGATGTTTATGTGCCAGTAAGACCCACAAAATTTAATGCTTTTCGCTTTAATATAACAATTGTTATTTTATAAAAACAATATTTATGGTTTCGTTTGAAAAATGGGCGTCAGCCACGCCCAAACTGAAATATTTTTATTTGATTGGAAGAAAATTTACCTAAAGCTTACGTTTGCAAAATTTTAGCGTTATGCTTTTATCGTAACTGTACAAAAAACATAATTTAATTTTATTAAATTGAGGTTGTTGAACAAAAATGGCGATTGTGGGCGTGTTTGTTGGCGGATTTTACCGGTTAGCCTTACTCTTGAACCAAAGATTATACATACCAAATTTCAGCTTTCTAGCTCAAAAATTGCGACCTCTAGAGAGTATACATACGGACGGACGGACGGACGGACATGGCTAAATCGACTAGGCTTTTGATTCTGAGTCAGAATATATAATACTTTTCTATACCTAACGGTATTATTTCTCTATGTTACAAACTCCACACCAAATACAATATACCCATTCTATGGAATAGGGTATAAACATACCCACTGATATGTACACTGTGGCGAGCGAATGTGTACTATAACTATTACTGATTCTGAACTTGAGAAATGCCAATAAAATTTAAAATAAACTTCTCTCTTTAGCAAAATTAATTTGTTGGCAGCGGTGGGATTCGAACCCACGCCTCCGAGGAGACTGGTGCCTTAAACCAGCGCCTTAGACCGCTCGGCCACGCTACCACATTAATAAAAGTTAACAAATCGGCCCGCCACGCAACGCAGTTATATAGCTTTATCAAAGCTGCATATAAAAGTATCTTTTATCTCTTTGAAAATATACGGGCAATAATTTGTGTTTGTCTAAATTTGAAATCATTTGTTGTCCCAAGTCACGCAATAAGTCTTATTAAGAGAGATGTAAAAGCTTAAAACACCTAAGTCAACTTGAGTAGAAACGTATAGAAAAATCTTGATACGAAGCTTTAAATTGCAAAGTGGGTTATATGTATAAAAATAAATATGTCTGCGTATAAGTTTGGAAGTGTTTGGAACCATTGGTTTAATGTATAGAAATAAAATAAAATTCACAACTTGGTCACTCGGAATTGCTTTACTAGCTGGTGTAGCTGTAGCACTAGCACGTAGGACGTAGCAATGTCAAAGCTAACGTCAAAAAAAAATAGCGCACTAAGTAGCATACACGAATAGAAAGTGCAGCGCTGAACTCAAACAAAAATCATGTCTCACATTTTGGTTTGTTGTTGTTTTGCAGCGCAGCACGTTCGTAAAGATGAAGTCTAGTCGACTTGTATAACTTCAGCTAGTAACCAGTCAGTACGATTAACGTACATTTTGCTTTGTCATTGAAGTTAAGGAGTGAGAGTAATCTTAAGGCTAACTATTTGAAGTGATAATGTCTAATAAATCGATGAACACCTGCTGCACACACGAAAAATTGTCACGTTCCACCTGAGCCGAGCGTGCAAGCGAGAGTGTAAGACAAGCGATAGAGAGGCACGATCGGCCTAAGTGTTTGGTTTGTGACACATCTATCTCTCTTCCACTCCATCTGCCGATACGTCCGAGTAGAAGAGAGACAGCAGCAGCACACAACCTACACGTAAACTGTTTTGTCAATTGTTTATTACGTAAAATGATCGTCCGTAAACCGACTTTACAGACAACCATGTTTTTTGAATTGTAACCAGAAGATATATTGTTGTACCGAACAGCAACCAGACAATTTTATTAAAATGGATAAAACCGTTTACGAAAAAAAATTGAGCTTCTTCTAAGCGTTTATGTGGCAGGTACCGACATTTGTCGACCTAGAATTTAAAATATATAATCCTCCGGGAGACTATCAAATCAATACCAAGTACACAGTTTGAAGAATGTCCGTATCTGCTCATCAGGACCAGCAGCGTGAACGGACATTACAATCAAACGAATTCTCAAAACATCAGAATTGTGAAGCCCACTTTTCGACCTTCCTATCATTGTTATATCATGTTCTATTATTTTCTAAGGCTCGAATGCATAGCTTTCGTATACAGACATCACAAGTTGCTGACCCATATGGCACGAGCAACCCTCTATGAGAAGAGAGAGCATGGCATTTTCTGATCCATGCATTTGCCGCATGTCACTCTGCCCACGAAAATATGCAATACAAGTAAAAAAAAAAAAATAATTCTCATACGCCATAGTGCACCAATTTAGTTTTTATATTATTCATTGAACTTGGGCTACGAAAATTTATCTGGTTCCATAGTGTAGCGGTTATCACGTCTGCTTTACACGCAGAAGGTCTCCAGTTCGATCCTGGATGGAACCATTGTGTATTTTTTTTTTTATTTAGACTTAAATAATATTGCAATGGGAAGTGTTTCTAAAAAATAAAAAATTATAACGTTGGAGTGAGTAACATCACCTGCATTAACAAAACATTATGTGTATAGAGTGTATACCCGGCTGGACTATTTTAAATGCAAGTTCATCAATATGTTTTCAACTGAGGCAGATTTCTCAAAACCCAGTTTTGAAGTGCCAGTTTAGTTTAGTGTCATGGCCTAATTGTTCAAGTATGCAGGTGTTTGTTTATGGTTTTCGATTTTGCAATCAACAAGTGATAAAAATAAATTGATGTGTCAGACAACTTGGAAATAATCAAACATTGGAAGCAAAGAATATATTTGTGTTTTTTCTATTCATATCATTGAACCTTTTACAAAAAGGGGGCGTTTTACAAAAAACGGACTTTGGTTCCATCCAGGATCGAACTGGAGACCTTCTGCGTGTAAAGCAGACGTGATAACCGCTACACTATGGAACCAGTTGAAAACAGTTTTACCCAATTAGTAACAAAAAAAATATCAAAGTTAAGCTAGCACTTTACATCAAAAAATCAAAACAGTAAAGATTATTCTTTGTATCTTCCTCTATCTAATTTAGAACCTCAAAACAAACTCCCAATCCCAACTATTGTTTAGTCATCGTGACTGAGAGGTTGAACATTACAGAGAGTTTTAGATAGGAAATGTGTCTTTTTAAATTGTGTGTGCACGTTTGCTCTTTGTGTGGCGATGTAGTTTAGGCTTTACTCACAGTAGTTACGAAGAGATACATTCAAATCAAATGTATGACAGTATAAAAGCGCGTCCACTTCCATTTTGCCGAAAAATGTATAAGTGCGCGCCTTAATGACTCTGACTTGCAAAAAATAACACATCAGAAAAACAAGGAATTTACGAGTAGACTCAGTTGTAAAAATCATTTTCTGAAGATGCACGATTAGGTGAAAAAGCTACTTTTCAGGTTTATAGGTAGTGAAAGGGCTTGAAGAACGGAAGTGTCAGCTGATTTAATTAAATATTATCTGAGCGATCACTAGAATAATAAAGATTGTTTAAAATATAGTGATAAACTTCCAAACTGAATGAATCAGATCAACAATGTGCTCTTGTTAAGCTGAGAGGTCTAGAGGTTATTTTTAATTTGGTTTACCATTTCTGTATTTTATCATGAATCGACTGACGATTGATGCCTGAACAACGCATGTAATAAAGCATAAATTGTGTTGCGCACTTCGTCCATTTTCACAATAAAACTTTTTTAAGCATCAATAAAGCTCATTTTTTTAACAATTAATACGATTTGTCTGTGTTCTATATCAGTTTATAGTAGATACTATCACTCTAAAACCCTTTACAGAAATCCAATTATTTTGAATTTTTTAAATTTCTAGCTGTCAACAAATAGCTGCATTTTTCCATTCTAACTTTATTTTGACACTTGCAATCACTTACTCTGCTGTTGATTAAACAAAGCTATTTTCCTTGCTACCAGCAGGGTTGGCAGCTTCAAAAATTGGTATTTGAAAACTTAAAATAAAATCAGCAGACTTCAAAGTGAAGTTTTAAATCGCCTGTTTAGCGACAAATTAACAAAACACAACATCTGAAAACCCTTAGCTACCTACTCATCTATACACACAAAATGACATGTTAAAAGGCTGCCTGCATGGCTGCACATCTATACACATAAATACAAATGAAGTGTCTATTTGTAATTTCAAAATATCAGTATTATTACAACAACGCAATTTTAAAATGTTTGTCTGGCTGTCTGTTTGTTCCGGCTTATCTCGGAATTGGTTTTATATAAAACCTGTCGAAAACTTGTTGGAATACAAAGCAGACACACCTGGGGTGGAATCGGCTAAGGTGATTTGTGGTAACTGATAAGTGATAGTCACAATCAACAAATTTCGTCTGGCTAAGGCGATTGTCACTGTGAAAATCACATTTTTGTGACTTTTTCTTGTGACACCTAAATAGCTGTCACATGAAAGTCACAAAAATGTGATTGTCACACGTGGCAATCACCTTAGCCAGACGAAATTTGTTGATTGTGACTATCACTTATCAGTTACCACAAATCACCTTAGCCGATTCCACCCCTGAGTTTGTTGCGATTTTTTTCAGAACACACCTTAGATTCTTGTGATTCTTTCCAAACACACCTAAAAAGCGCATAATGTCAAAAAAAATCAGTCATAGCAGCCGAAAATATTTTCATTTCAAAATTTAATAATCAGTTGTAAAAGTGAAGTGAAATTTCAAACGAAAACTTGAAAAGTCCGGTGTGAATGATTTTCAGGTTTTCGTAATCTTTTATCCGAAAACCGGGTTTTCGGCCCGGTGTGAAAACCCTATTAATTAGGTAGACAAACAGAAGCGAAAACAACAGTTTTAACACTTTTGGTTTGTCTGCATGGAATTGAATGCAGCTTCCACTAATGCATTGCTTTTAATGAACTTATGCAAAACTAATAATTTTTGGGAAACTAGCTCCACTCTTTCATGAAGAGATTTCGTTCTGTATAGTTTTTATAGTTTTTACTCAAAAAAATAAAGATCATGACAAAACCAAAAATAATGATGTTTATCATTTTAAAGATTTGGCTTAACCGATTAATCAAAAAGAAAGGTTTTTCAATTGGCACGAGTGGAAAGTGGATATTGGCGGGGTGTATGACACCAAAATGGATTTAGTGACATCTGTCAAATTTGTTGTTTAATATTTAGCTACTGATATACTGAAGCCAAATCTATATGACAAACGATTGAACAGCACTTCCAAATGATGAAAAATTTAGTATCAAAATGAGTATGTTCATCTACCCGCCCTAATTGAAAAACCCTTTTCAATAATAAGGCAAACATTCTTTAAGGGTGCAGCCCAATCGTTTGGATCGAGTGTATGATGAAGCATCAAGAAGGCCATGGAAGCCGTCAACTGCACTCTGCAAGACTTCCAGCGAAACGATCACATCGTGGGGATTGTTATACTGTTTTATTTTGTGAGGATTTTCATCAGACTATACCCCCCTTTTAACTACGGAACTGGAGTGCATGTCTTAAATGCTTGTGCTTTGTTCACGGATACAGAAATTAAGTATGACGTGGAACACGATGGCTCACGATGGTAGCAACTCACGTGTGCAAGAATTTTTGGAAATTTTCTTAAACCCGAACTGGTTCGAATTCCGCATTAGAGAACCTTGGTAAGATTGTTCCTTCGCGGTGGAGGAACTCATTAATTTCATTTATTTAGATATACATATCTCAGTATCAAGTAACACCTCAAAAAAATAGCTTTATGTACAAACAATACTTACCTACGCCCAAAAATGATCAAGTGGCTCCCATAAATCACAGTGTTTGGAAAAAGTGGAAGGATTTGGTTGCTTCTTAACTTAACCCCCCTCTTAACCTACGCAATGGCACTTACCTTTAAATGATTTCACTTTTAAATAATATTATAAATTTCTTTCGGACTGGTGAAGTGGTTTTAATACCACGCATAGGTACAGGGCATTCCTCATTCCCAACTACTTTCCTATTCAATTTAAACGGGTGTGGTTTTAACGTGAATGAATGTTTCGCTATGACTATCAGCAGTGTGAATCGATCTGTTTCTTACACGCACAACTGATGTGGTTTGCTTATGGGTCACTTGTCTATAATAAATAGTTCCTACGAGTAGAACATCGAATTTTGTATAACATAAAATAATGATTTAGTTTTTCTGTTTCATTTCGCACAAAAATAAACATTGTTAACTGTGTACCTACCCGCACCAAGCCCATTTTATTTTTATTTAAATCCCAAATCTCTGCCAAAATTATAATTAATTATAGATTCTTGGTTCTAAATTTCACGTACGAAGTCGCGGGCAAAAACAAGTCAATTAAAAAGTTTATCAAAAATGTTGGGTGGCGGGCGCATTTGTCGGTCAGCTTATATGTGATAGCGTGGCCGAGCGGTCTAAGGCGCTGGTTTAAGGCACCAGTCTCCTCGGAGGCGTGGGTTCGAATCCCACCGCTGTCAACACTTATTTTTTATATTATTATTATACATAATACATTAATATTTATTCTATTGTAATAGAATTCAGATTCAATTGGTAATTGATGTTAAGACTTGAAATAAGACCTACGTTCCTTGTGATAGGGTAAAATTTTAAAGCAAAAATAATTTTTTGTCATGCAAAAATTAATTTAACTATTAAAATCAAACAGCACTTTTGTTTTATAGATTTAAGGTCTCTGCGTCATTTTTCTAAGCCGTTAAACTAAGAATCTACATTTTCTGACGATGAACCATTAACATGGGGATTCTAATTTCAAATGATATGCATTGTTTTGCAAACGTCTATGTTAATTTTACTCAAGTAATACGGAAATTGTTTTTCAAATCCACAGAGCAGGTACGAATAAATTATTTTAATGGAATTTCTTAACCTTTGGAAACAAATTTAAATCATAACACATTAATGAAGCAATGCCATTCCTTCAACTTCGAATTTTTTTAAAACCCTTGAAATAAAAATAACACAGCAGCGGCAATAACAGTAAAAAAATGGCTGAAAAACCTTCGTGATTGCATACAATTTTATTATGTGCAATTTATGTTCCTGTTTTAATGCAAAATCCGAATTGAAGGAGAATGTTAATGCTTGGGATTGCAATGAGCTCCCATAGTAAAAAATACTTTCCCAGAAATTAAATGCGTACCTAGGTTTAGTCCCAAGGACTTCTCAGACCTTATTTCCATTTATAACCGAGTTTCCTTTTAAAAAATGTGTTCCATTTGGATTTGGACTTAGTTTTCTTTTGACTTTACGACTTGAATTTCTTAACTATTGTTTCATTATACTATTCATAAATCTTTTTTAAAGGTATACTCATTACTCTCAAAAGGAGTCCTTTTTTTGTTCTAATTAAACAAATAAAACTCTTTAAGCTCTAATTCTATAATCCTGAAAGCATACAAATGTCTTAGAATGTCTTCTTTGTTGTAATGCTGCCAACTGACCTTTAAACTTAACATTATGGAAATAGGCACCCCCAGTGTAGCATCATGTCCAATGTCATTTGTCTGACCTTTATAAAATCTTGTTAATTACAATAATTTGTCAAAAGCAACATCGGCTTCAAAAAAGACCGGCACATTTACTTCAACTCTTCAACACTAAAAATTTTAAAGGATAACATTGTTTTTTGTATAATTTAAAAAGTATGCAAAGTCATTCTAACTAACAAGAGGAGGAGAACAATTTGCACAAGATTAATTGGGTTTGCTCGGTTGCATACAAAATTTGATACTAACCAACAATAATAACGAAAACGAAACACATAATTATAATTTTCAATAACAGAAGTTCCTTTGGCCACACTTTCAGACGTTTTTGAAATAAGAAAATTTTAATTAAAAATCTATCCAAACTTCAAGCACTTTCTATATTTCCTCTCTCTATAAATGATGTGGACTAGGAAGGTCCTTTAAACTGCACTTGACTTGGTTCAAAATAGCTTCTACAAGTCTCCCAATTTGCCTGAGCAAACATCTAACCAACACCTCCCTCACAAGATATTTTCAAATTTAAGATTGTGGCTAAAAATTTAAATCCAAAGGACTTTGTAGCACTTGGAGAAAGAACTCCTGCATTCTGTGGGAACTCCCAGACGTTTATTTTAAATACCACGAAGCTGATGCGATGGTGATGGTTCTGGTGCTAGAGTAAGGAATATCTTAAGCTTGGATAGGAATTCATTGTTGGAACCTCCGTGTTTCTTATGTACATATACTATACATAGAAAGTAGATCAACGGACCCATAAATATTGTAAAAGAATACTTATTCAAAATACTTTGTACTTTATTCCACTTCAAACTTTAACATTGACGTATCTTTTGAATATTTAAAGTATAAGACAATTATTAACCAATTTACTTGGAAGCGAATCTGGTCTACTAGTGGAAGTTGAAGAATTGCGCTATGATTTAAATATTAAAACTCTCAATTCTTGTTTTCCTTCTTTTGTTAGTCTAGTTTTTCATCCTGTCCATTATCATTAGTTGATAAGTTTTAAGAAAACTTTCAAAGGAAAAGAAATTCTGTTATTAAAAACTCTTTTGATTGTTTCACGAGAAAAACAGCGAAAGGATTTTTGTTCCTTATAAGAACAATATTAATTTTCTGAAAGTCCTCTCGTTCTGCAAGGAACGACATTTTTAGATTAAATTCTATTTTTACTTTTTATTTTTTAGAAGGTGATGGCATTTTATTGCGTCTAATCTTACTCCCCACTTTCTTCATGGTATTTTAGTTGTTACGTTTCCATAAGGAAAGGTAATTGAGAATCTGTTATCACGTTCTTAAATTAAATTGTTTCCAGGAAAGCATAATAAAAAGGACAATAGACAACAGACTGGGATAAGAAGATAAAATAGTATAATACGATAGGTAGCTACCGATAACCGATAACGTTAGAAAAAGATGCTCGGAATGCGATTCAGTTTAAATTAGAGACGGGTCACAATGGGTAACATATTCGTGTTATTTTATCGGGTTCAAAGGGTTCTTTTGCTGTTTAAATTGTGTTCAACAATGTTAAAGTAAGAACGAAGAACCTTTTTGTAGATATGAAAACAGAAATCCAAATATTGGTAAATTTTAATTTAATTTGAAATTATTTGGATATTTTTGGGGTTTCCCAGAATTTGTAATTTTATGTTTAATTTTCTCATATTTTTGACAAGAAAGAAATCTAAGCCGGCTGGGAGATTCACCCGCTTAAAATTGTCCACGAACGTCTTAAATAGAATCGATTAGAAATTTCAATCGAATGTTGGTGTGTATCATTGCATTTGTCCGTACAAGAAGATTTTCTTAATCTTTTCTTTGTTTCAAAATAAGTTATGATTTGAAATTCCCCATATATTAAGGCTGTCTTGGATTATAAATGGACTGCCGATGATTTGCATTTGTTAAATTTATTCACAAATTCAAAATGGCCACCAGGAAGGCCATTTTGAATTTGTGCAAACATTTACTTTGACTTTATTGATTTTATTTTTTAATTTTAATTTTTGCAAGGTTTCTTTTTAAATTTGAATGATTATAATTCTACTTCACTTTTAAAAACATTAACCTTTTTAAACCTCCACAATATATTGCTCGAACAAAATCATTTCGCGATATAGATTTTGGTAAAACAAAAAAACAAGCTACTTATCTTGAATCACTAACTTGTGTCACCTCACATGTCAAAAACCCTCACAAGCAGACTGATATGACTGATATAATTTTTATTGCAACAAAAAAGAATATTTAAGAAAATTTTATAGACAATTATTCATGCGGTTTATCGAAACTTTAAAAATGCTCAATATCATCAAAATCGGTTAATGCGTTAAGTGTAATTAATAATAGCGAGTGAAAATCATAATTACATACAAATATACTGGTGTGAATCTAACACCCATACCTTTACCATTCATAGGTTATAATTCTTTAGCAAATAGGTATCTACACCTTTTTAGAATTTGTAATATTTTTCTAATCAAAATATGGCTCAGAGAAGATTGTGAAATATATTTTTTTTTTTTTAAGAGGTGAGTCAGAATCTTAGAAACGGTTTTACGAGACCTACATACATACCTACCTCCTTTATTTGACTTTGCAAAAATTGATTTCAATCAAAAGATAGAATATATAATACATGCCTTAGAAAACCCCCGCAATATTTTACATGAAATCGAAAACAAAAGAGCAGTTTTCATGAAAATAAGTTGTTACCGAGGTTTTTTTTTTTATATATTGATGTTGGATGTTGGTGTAGGCAGCATAGAAAGAGAAAACAAAACAACAACTGACGGACGGCATTCAATATCCTGGAAAACAACCTAAAAAAATGATTATGTTTGTTTTGATTGTTATTAACGACTACACTTTGTAATGAACATAAAACTTTTTCTTAAAGTACCAAGATAAATGACAGAAAGATTCAAAAATTTCGTCTTTCAAAACCAAGTAAAAAAGGGATTTTAAAATGCTAAAATGATTAAAGGCAAGTATTTTAAGTAAAATGTTTTTTGGTTCTGGGTGAGTCTATAAGAAGCGTAGTTTAATTTTCTGGCATTATGTGTAAAAACACTTCTTTACATTCTTTTGAAGTCACCGTTTTAAACTTCAGGGTGAAAAGTTTCAATTTATCAGTAAATTTTCACACACAAAAAAAGAAGAAAAATCAGCCATCTTGCCAGTATTTTAAAATCAACTGAAGTTAAATGTCAATAGATCAGATCAGACAAATTCCCATTCCATTTTTACTTGCGATTATAGGTACTATAAGGCAAGTTATGGATTCGTGCAGAAAAAAAATTTCGAGATAACAATCACACATGACATTACGATGATGGAGAAGTCGAAAAAAGTGGGTCTGGGAATTCCGTCCGTCTGTCTGTCTGTCTGTCTGTCTGTCTGTCTGTCTGTCTGTTCGCGCTTCTAGAGCCTGAACGGATGGGCCGATTTGCTTCAAATTTGGTATCTAGGATTTATTTGGCCGTCCCTCGGAACGTATTTTTTATTTTTGCTCTATGCCCAAAAATAACGGCACCTGCCATACAATCGTGAAGAAAAAAATTGATTTTCTCAAAAACGGCTCTAACGATTTTGATAAAACTTTCAGGATGCTATTTTTGTAAGACAATCTATCTTTTGGTTAAAAAATATTTTTCAAAATTTGTCTTATAACGGTACCTCTCATAGAACCAGTATTTTCAAATCAAATTTTCTCGTAAACTATACATTCGATTTCAATAAAATTTTGGCCACAGGAACTCATTTATAATTTTATTAATATGGCATTTCAAATTTTTCAAAAACTTTTTTTTTTGATTTTTTATAATTTTTTCAAAAAATTTTTTGGTTTTCGAAATATGTTGGAAACGGGTATATTGATTTTTTTTTAAATTATTTTTTCAAATGTAAACTACAGGTTGCCATATATTTGCATACCCAAATAAATTTCAAAATATTTTTTGGAAAAGTTTTTCAAAAATAACCTTTTTAAAAAAAAACTGGTCGAACGATTTTCAATATTTTTTTTTCCTAGATTCACGTATAGCTTTGAAATTTTATTGTATACTTTGTTTTTCCGAGAAAACTCTTAAACTAATTTAAAAAATAAAAGAATTTTCGAAATTATTTAAATTTTTTTTTAAATCCATATATGCAGCCACTAAGCAATTGCTTATCATAAGAGCAAGTTCGTGCGACCCAGTCGTGCATTTTATTTGTTATGCTTTGTCTTAAAGCCAAATTTATTCAACCATAAAATTTTTCATTGGCAAACCCGAAACCTCCTTCAAATAGACGTAACATAATGTTGGTCGGAATACCAATGACATATTACTGGACAATTTGTTTTTGAAAATCCTTTTCTGCTACTATAAGCTTAACCCAAATGGGGACACGTTCAGATGTTCTGGATTCGGGTTCAAGGTTCATTCATCATGAATTCATCAGATGTGGGTTCATGGTGATGGGTTTCGGTTATGAAAACATGCTCCTTTTGTGACAAAGGAAATTGTGTTTGATGAAATTTTATCTCAAGACGAAAATTGTAAATTATAGTTTGTGTCAATGTTCTTTGTACAGCATCATCTTTTTTTTTTAAAGAGTCTTTATAATATAGCTGCTCCCAGAAAAGTCCTTCATGAATGGCAATTAAATGTATTTTAAAGTTTCGTATTCCAAAAATATTAATTCTGCATAAATTTACTCGGACTATACCAAAAACAAGAAGAAGGTAAAATTTCCGAAATTCTGTCTAGAATTTTAAGAACTTCTTTTAATAATTCCATCAACATACTTTCAAGGTGACTGTGTAATGTTTTTTTGTGGATAATATACAGATGAGGACTTTCTTTTTATGCGGACACAAATTTCTTTGAAATAACAAAAAATGTTCACAGCAAAGTTTCAATCGGATATCTGGAAATTAGATAAAAAAGGAAAACTTTGCATACAAATGCCAAGAGGTTTTTGTTGAGAACTATTTTCACAGAACATTTTTCGCTTTTTCTGGAAACATCACAATTTCACAACCAAAATGTATTCCTAAGCCATCCTAGCACACGTATTAAATGTGATAACATAAAAACATGCCAAACATATTTGTTGTTGTTGTTTTTTTTCGTCCTGGTTTTTTGTGTATTTGGATGACGGTGCCCCTGCTTCCGGGTTTCGTGACAAAAGTTTGGTTAGTTCATTGAAAAAAAAAAAAAATAGAAAATAGGAAAATGTCCTCTTTGTATTGCAAATTATTTCTCGGCTTACGTGCAGCAGATGAGGGAAAACATCGGCCGGATGAGGATGGTGTGCTTTGTCCTTTTGTTTCCGTTTTCTATATCCTTTTTCAGTGTGTGTTCTAATGCAACTAAATTCTTTATGAAGTTAGTTTTAAAATTTCGTTTGTATTTATATCCAAGAGTGGAGGGAGCAAATGAAAGATAAACACATTTGATCAATTTTCATATAGGTGGGATGTTTCATGCATGCAAATTGCATTTATAAAACAAATTGCAAAATAAAAGGTTTAAATAGGCTTAAATGGGTTTGAATAAAATAGAGGGGACAATTGGTTCAGTTTGCATTATTCGAAAGGATTAGTAAGGACACGTAGAAAAATCTCTTTTTGATAATGTTTTGAAATATTCAACTTATCCATTTTGGCAATGGATTAATTACTTGTAAGCACAAATATTACTTTATCTTTAGGAGTTTGATAGTACAAAATGGAACTCATTTGCTTTTCAAAGGTAATTAAGCAGGTTTTTTGAGACGCAGAATGTTCCTCGGATGCGGAATCTGGTGGTGAAGAACAATAACCTCTTACAAATCGTCGTGCTTAAGTTATTACTAAAACAAACAGTTTTAATTATTGTAAAAAAATGCTACAATAGCTTGTTGAAATACATAAAACAAGAAACTTTTTTTTTCATAACACAAATGAGAAGTTCATTTTGAAATGTGCTACCACCACCGCATCGTCTTAAATTAAATCTCTCATCGCTGTCAGTGACACAGTCAAATATAAATCAGATTTCTTAACTTGAAAACTTTTTGCCAAACCCCTTTTTTTGGATCGCTTTGGGCACTTTTTTGTTTGAAGTTCCCATAATGAAGGTCTTATTACACGGCCACTTTCGTTTACTCCGTTAATTAACACAATTTGTGAAGACGCACAAAAAGATTTTAATCATCAGTAGTTCACTTGAGGTTGAATTTGAAGCAAGCACTTGCTAGTAGTTTTTCTTATCCAGATTAATAGCCTCACCAGTTTGTGTGGTTGTTTAAATTTCAACGCTTCCAGCCAGGAACAGGACATTCTGCAAGCACATCAAAGGAAATTGAAGTTCATATTTGCCCGAGCGTAAAAGTTTTTCGAAAGTCTTACCCAGCAAAAGAAAATGCATCCAGCTTTCATAGTAGTTTCGTTCGTCTGCCACGTCTGGAGTACATCCGCACTACCATGTGACACTTGGAGTCCTGGCCAGGCAAATAATGTTTTTCTCTCACATCCTGCTGAAGAAGGTAAGGCACATGAGTGAAACTTTATAATGCAATTAGATTTTTGAGACGAGCGTTTGCATTTCCAGAGATTATACTACTGACATTCAGTGAAGATGGTGAAGATGACTATGATGGTGGTGATAAACCCTATCAAATTTCTTCGGATGTCTTGGACGATCACAAGTTAAGTGGGGAGGTTGTGGATTCAGCAACAACTACTAGCAAAGGACTCTTTGCAAATGCAAAATCTGATAGTTTGGCGTTGAATGTTACCCAAGAAGTTTCGCAGCAAACTCACAGCAGTGTCGATGTGGATGCTGATGAGGATGTTGGGTTAACAACAGAAAGTGTGAAAATAGATTGAAGTTTTTTTTTTTAAATTATATCTTATAGATAGATTTCTAGGTATTTGCTTGGGATGAAAACTTTTTGTTACATAAAATAAAATTTCTGGAACCATTTTTCTTTTTACTTTTCTTGCTCTCTTATTACATTATATGTTAGAAGTTTTTTTCTTGTTCTGGATTTCTGGATAAGAAACAGACAAAATTAAGTTTCGTGAAAAGAAATGGGGATCAATTTTTGCAATCACGAAGGACAAATTGTTGATTTTTTTTTTTTTCCTCTAAGAAATAATTATGGTGACCAAAACTTTGAGCCAGGAAACTTGGGAATCCATGTTTTTTTTTTTTATATTTTTTTAAGGTTATGGTTGGCATGGAGTTCCTTTTGATGTTCGTGTGCTTTATTTTTCAGGACTTTATCTTATTTTATTTGTATGTTTGTCATTCTTTTTCTATGGACTCTCGTGCAGAAAATCAAATACACACGCTTTAAGAATGATTTATAATTTCTTTTATTATGATGCTTTTTTTACGCCACTAGATAAAAGAAGCGATAAGTTCTATTTGGCTCGCATGGCTGCCATGGATTATGTTCTTTAATGTTGTATCGTTTAATGGTTTCAGATCAAAAGGAAGATATGACAGAATAAATCGTAAAATAGAATTTACGTTAAATTTGTAGATTCACATGATTCAAAAATGAAGCCATTTCTGTTAAACTTGCTTGAATCAGTGTTTGTTAAGTGTGTAAAGGGCATAATAATTTTTAAGCTTGACATTGCGGAGATTTGAAAGTTCAAAAAGACAGTTTGGAAATAGTGTCTAAAACAGCCTTTGTAAATGTCTGCATACAGAATCTAAACAGATCAAAGGACTTTCTCTAAAGTGGCAATTGAAGGCAAAACGGGTGGCGCTACGATAGCTGTTGTTTCAAGTTTTGTCGGCACTGTCACTTTGTTGTTACCGAAATTAACTTAGTGCATTTTTTGAGCTGAACAATTTGTATATTTTTACCCTGAAAAATCAATTCTAACTAGAAAATAGATTATTCTGAAAAAAAAGAACTTTTTCCTCAAAATCAGTGGAGCCATGTTTAAGAGAATTCAGTTTCTTTTCAAAGATTGTACGGCCGGTACTGTTATTAAATAAATATTTAGTAATAAGTTTCAAGACAATCTTGCCTATCATGGCTCAGATGTTCGATTACACAGCTGTGTCAGAAATATGAAACCACACCAATAATAATTATTGACTTTTTAGAACCAAAATTCGATGGTAAGCGTAGGTTTTTAGATTTCAAACTTAGCATAGAATTAGCAATCTATTTCCGGACTTTAATTTTAAGCACTATCAAAAATCATCGATGATAAAAACACTTGTCTTAAATGATGTGATATCAATTAAATAAGCAACTATGAACATTGAAAAAATGTAATGGAACACAATAGAATAACATTAAGGTTTTAGTATTTAAGACTTCATCGCTGATTAATCGACAACAATTTTTTTTTATTGTTTTTCTCTTGCTTTTTCTTTTGAACTTTTTCTTCTCTCCATTCTTGTGTTCTTATCTCCAAGGTATCTTACATAGTTTCAATTAAAACCAATTCTGGATTCATGTTCAATTTGTGCTTGTCTTTATTAATTTTAAATTTGAGCTCGCTTCGATTGTTGAAGTGAAACTTCTTTAAAATCGTTATGATTTCAGACTCGATGAAACGAAAATGCGTCACGTAAAGCAGACAAACACATTAATACATATTCAGGCCAATTTCATTTTGTCTTTTTGTATAAGAGGCCAGTAATAGCATTTAGTGAAAAGCATCCGAAAAAAATTGTGATTGTTGATTTTAAGACAATTTAGCGAAAAGAACTGTGGTTTGTTGGTATCAAAATAAAGCTAGAGAATTTGGGAACTTTTTTAATGCAAACAATATTTTAGAAGAAAATTATTGTTCTTGCTGAACAATAAAGTCTTCACTCACTGGAGTATCTAGGGCGTATTCAAACAACTGACTGTATGTCATATCTAGGACAATTTTCCGTTGAACACGGAGTTACTCCAACCATCACACTCCTGTATCCAGAATTTTGTTTTGGTAGGCTTGTTACTGGCTCGTAAAAAGTTGGTTACCAACCATTTTTTTTTTTTTAATTTAATTAAATTTTTCAAACTTTCTTATTTGTGTGAGTTTTGCGAGAAAAGTAACCTTCAATAGTGAAATGATGAACGTACTTAAGAACGCCTTAGTCGACTCGGCATCAAACTTACACGTCAAATGGAACAGTCACTTCCCTCATGATATACTTATTTGATTTCAGGTACTTTAAATACTGATGGAAAATCGATTAACCTGTCCAAAAGTGGATGCTATAGTTTCTGAAGACGAAGGTGATGCACATGTGGAACCACGACGACGAAGAGTTATAAAAACTATAGAGTTTGCAACATATTACTTTAGCCTTGAAAAATAGAATTATATTTTCAGTAGTTCTTGGATTTCTCGAATTGCCTAAATAAATATATTATTGAACGCTTAAAAATGGATGACGATAGTGAATGCGATTGGAACCCTCCTGATGAAATTGGAATAGTTGAATCAGAACTCTTTCTGATTCCTTCTGGGTTGCCATCTCTTGAGGACTTTATCAATGCTGAACTTGAAAAAGAAAATGCAACCAAACTTGAAGAAGATGATGATGAATCAGAGACTATTGTAGATACTCACGAAGAAGATGATTTATCAGTTGAGGGTCCAATTGAAGGTGGGCCGTTAACTGGTGAACGTGAAGAAGACGAAGACGTCCTTGCTGCCACACAGGATGTTCTATCTGATGATGATTTCGAAATACCTCAAATTGAAGTTAAAAAACCAAAAATCAAAACCAAAAAACAGACCAATGAATTTGGCATGGACACCGTGAAAATTGACTTTGGGAGCATTTCGAAAAAGACGAAAGAGGATGATCAAGAAGCTTTGATGCTTTACTTGGTTGAAAGTATAAACCAATTTATCTATCAATTGGTTGATGGAGTTGTTGAATCTTGTGAATACGAAGATCCCGATGATGTTCTTCGGGCTCAATTGGACAAGAACAAAATATGTGAAGAATTAGACGACAAAATGTTTCAACTCGATATCGAGCAAAAAATAAGATTCTTTTTGAATCGAAAAACTGTTGAGTATTTCCGAAGGAAAAAGGCAACTCGGCCGTTGATGGATGACAGTCCGGATGATATCATAAATCAACTCCGGAAGTATCGGGAGGGTTTGATGATGGTCAACAAGTATAAAGGTCTTGAAGAGTCAACACGAAACTTGATAGAATCGAAAATTGCAGAATTACAAGAACTGTTGCAGAAGTTGGAGATGAAATCAAGTGATAAAGACAAAGAATTTGTTAATATTGTGAAAAAAGTTCTTGATTCTGAAACTTCTGACAAAATGGAAACAGTAAGTGGATAATTTTTTTTTTTATTGATTTTGCATCAACCACTCTTACAGTTGATTGAAAGTTTAACGAAGAAAGTCAGAAATATGCAAGCAGAGATATCAAAAGTCAGGTTTGTTCTCATTCAGAGGCAGCATGCAATGGCCGTTTTGCAAGAGGTAAATTTTTACAGTTGGAAAAAAATGGGTTCAGAAGGCTCATTTGCTTACAAAACTGCTTTTATGATTTTGATAAAATGTCTTCTATGCACTCTTTGTATGGATAGCAATAACTGTGGTTTTTGATGATGTCCGAACTTTTTTAGAAGTCGAAAAAACTCGATGATCTTGGAAACGGGTTACACATGATGGACTTTGAGCATCTGCAAACTGAAACTCAAGCTCTTGGCAAAAAACTTGAAGGTATTACAAGAATTCCAAATACAAACTCACTTAAAACCCCGATTGATTTTTAAATTTCAGAAAGAAACAACGAGCTCAACAGGCTCCATTTTAGATGCAACGCTGATATTCACACCCTTGCACACATCAGTGAAAAACAGCACATGATGCGTTCTACAATTTCAGCTCAGCAAGAAGAACTCGATGAACGCCTTGAAGAAAAACAAAGGTGTCGGGAGTTCCTTAACGAATTGAAAATCAATCGTGGTTCCATTAGGCGCGAATTTCAAGAAATCAGTTTCCAGAATGGTCTTCTTGACAAACCAAAACTCTTGCTGGATTATGATGCCACTGAAGAAAAATTAACCACCTTGAAAGCAAAAATTGCTTCCATAAAAGCCGAACAGCTAAGTGTTGATGAAAAATTAAAACAAATGAAAGAAATCCTTCGTTAAGAAAGGAGCCTCCAATTATTATACTTCTGGTGATGTAATTTTCTTTTATATTTGTGGATTCAAGAATTATATATGCTAAAAACGGAAACGCACCCAAAATCTTAAGGTACACATTATAATACCAGAAAGAATTAATTATCCCGGGAAATTATAATAATGTATGAGACTTTGGAAGCTTGCCTTATCATCATCCCCTTACTCGTTAAGGAAATTAATTCCTGCTAATTGACTTTTTCTTGTCAAACTTTTATCCAGACTTTAGTAATGTGTTTGTCAAATATTGAAATATTCAATTTACACAAAAGGTATGTTTATTTTCGGATGAAGGGCTTTGAAGGCTTATTTTATTATCGAAGCGAAAGTTGAGGAATGAAACATGAAACACACACGAAGCACGTAAAAGAGTAAAAAAAAAAAACTTAATCGTTCTTAAAGAATACTTAAAACGTTAATACTTCTGAATTTAGCTCATTCAAATTATCTGCCAAACAATGTTAAAGTTAAAAATTGTTTTCCTTCAACACAGGAATCAAAGCTAGGCAAAAAAAAGGAGTTCCTTGGGCGATACCTTCCTGAGGCCACTTTGCACTTTTTCTTTTGTTCTGTGATAACATCCAAGAGAGACGTATAGATACTTCATCCATCCGAAGGGACTTTCATCATGTTCACTTCTGTTTGGATTAAAAAACCATTTAAGAACGAAATCAGGACGAAGAAACTCTAGAGACTTGAAGAAGTATTTTGCCTTTTGAACTTAAATTATTTTCTCCTATTAACTTTTTGTGTTTTTCTTTTTTATGTTATAATAACATTTTCCTTATACGAAAATGATGATTCCCTTAGGCAAATGAAAATTCCAGATTCCAGCAATAGTTTTTTTTTTTTTTCATGTTTTCGTTTGGATTCCACACGCATGGGAACACATTTTTATCAAAATTTCCATTTTATGGCAATTTTAATGTGATTTTTATACTTTGCATGTATGTTAACATGGGCATTTTTAAATTGATCTGACATGAAGTAAATGGATTTTTTTTTAGCTGGTTAAATCCAAAGGGTAGCTGAAGAATAAACGGTTGTTTCGCATCCGTACAGAAAACATTTCACAAAACGAAGTTCATTTATTATTTTAGTATCTTAAAGTATATCTCTGGGATTTGTAAAAAAAAAAAAACTTATTAGGCTAAGCAAAAGTCAGGGTTTTGTTTCGAATATTTTTTAAGAATGAAATATGGCACTGATTGGAGCTCTAACTTTTTGTTAAATATGTGAATCTTAAATCTCGTATCACCAGCAAAAATTCATCTTCTTTTACTATTGCGTCTTTCCGAAATCCCATAAGCATAAAAGACACTTGGGTATGAGGAGATTAGGATGTTTTGCTTTCTACACAACACGAATTTCCATTTCGGACCCATCTGCCATCTCTAAAGGTTTGAATAGCTGTTTCGTGTTTAGTTATTAAGCCAGTCACCTCTATCTCTGTTACGAAAAGAATTGATGAATAATGGTCTTTCAAATTCTAAACGGGGTGTTGTGTAGTCTATGGAAACATTATTGCCTAGTTGGCTTGGCAAGCTGGGCTCCCAGTTTTAGGTTTGATTAAACCAAAGAGCCCTATTTGCTGCAGTTGCACAAAGGTGTCTAAGGGTTCTTGATTGCGAAAAGCTTACAGACCTGCCGTAGAAGTGGTTCTCATAGCTTCAGTTGTTCCATAGCATGCTATTCTTTTTTTTTATGGTTTTTAGGCTTGGAATCCTTTAAGTTGTTAACTATCAGACCGCTTTGTTGGAACCAAGAGCTGTTGATGTTTAGTTGATTCATTCTTGGAAACAAAAAATCAGTCATCATGGCTCGGTAGCGCTCGCCATTCACCGCAACGGCAGCTCCTTGCTCATTTCGAAAGAAATAAGGACCGATAATGCCACCAGCATGTAAACTGAACCGAACAATCAATTTCAATAGTTGTTATAATGATTCGTTAATGGCTTGAGGATTTCCTTTGAAAAAAAGGGTGAAAACAATCAATAACTCCACGAATTGCTTGAATAGTAGTGCGATTATGTTGACCGTAAAATGGACGAAGTGATCTATGAACTTAGCTAACTAAGCGAACAGTATTAGTAAATTCCCATTTGGAAGTGTTGTTCCGGCGGTAAACGATTCATGATCATGACTTAACTGAACAGAAATTTCAACACAGCTTGTCATTGTCAACTGTCATAGACAACAACCATCGAAACTTCTTGTGTACATACTCGTAGCTAAATAAAAACAATTTACACCCAGATTATAATTCACTTGATCAGTTATATTACCCATGGCTAAATATACAGAAGTAAGTTTTTTTTCAGCATGTGCTGCTTTTCTGGCTCCGTATTATTTAAGTTTTAAAAAGATATCGGTAACTCCAGGCTCCGAGCCCACTACCTTGTAGGGTGCCTTGAAACCTAAATAAGCACTCTTCCCAGCGTCAAAGTGTTAGTTCGTCAGTTTCTCAACATGCCAGCATAATAGTATTGTTCACTTTCAAATAAGACTCTTTTCACTGTTCAAAATCGTGTTTCAGAATATCATGTAAGAAAATTTAACTTTATTTTTATTCGCCTCAAATATTTTCGTTCATCTCTCGCAGGTCGCAATATGGTGGCGCCGATTGCTCACATCATCTGACTGTATAGCATTTATACTCTCACTTATTCGTACACGTGCTCCGCGGTATGTGTGTGTTTTGATCAGTGTATTGATGTAAATGTTGTTGTTCACTTGATCGCGATGGACACCGATACAGCTAGTGAGTCAAATAAACCGGTTAACAAGGGTAAAACCAAGAATAATGTGAAATGCCTACGATCTGAAAAAATTTCACTTGCACCGTGGTTTCATAAAACCACACAATTTTGTTTTGAATAGATTGATTTTAAATTTTGTTTCGTTACTGCTTTGCTCATACACAATTATTGTACGTCTGCTAGAAGGAGAGTCAATTAAGCCCTGAATAAAAACTCATGAAATTTAAAATACATATCCTATTATAACTTTTTAAAACACGAAACGGATCTGTACCTTGACCATTTTTTTACTATTCCAAAAATAGTAACTGCTCAATCCATTAAAAACCAAAGCTATAGTCCTCTCTGTGGACTTCATATTGATGTTTTATTCAAACTGTATTAAATGCTGGGCACCTATACATAAAAACAAATTCAAGAGGATACTGAATAGTTCAAAAAATTATAATACTACTGGATAGCAGATAGTTCACCAAGCCTATCAAACCATTTGTATTGAACGAATCTTTTGAATGCGTCCAAATAATGAAACATTTTCTTATAACAATGGTTCAGCAGGCATCGACATTAAGCAGTTTTAATATGAAATATTTATCAATAGCTGACTTTGCTTATTTTAATATTTCTGTCTGAACCATCAGTATCACTGCGTTATTACTTTGAATTAATGTCAAATATTAACAATTCACTCATCTTTTAGTGCGATTTTGATGGAATAAATTTTCCAATATCTGAAACGAATATCCCAAACCAGGAGTGATGGGGTTACACATGGCTTTTTTATCCTAAAACACAAAATGACTGAAGATAAAAGTGGGTCGTATAAAATCAAACACCAATACATAATCGTTGAGTGTGTTCTTTTATGTCCAATGTCAACAAAAATATAAAACGAAATTGAAGGACAAACAGTCTTAAAGTGAATGGAAAATGTTGAATATTTAAATGCAAGTCTTCATTTCTATAATAAGTCATATATCCAATATCCTTTAACCTTCCCATTAAAGGTTGAATAAACCACTTTTTCCCGCATACTTTCAGGGCACTTCTATGAAATTATTCATTTGGACAAATAAAAAGCTTCCATTTTATGATCCAAAAAATCGATTCTCTCTTGCTGCACAAATTTTCATATAAAAATATCTTTTAAAAAGAGTTGTTGTGAAGAAAAGAATTTCATTTTTTGACCAAAAGGACATGCCACGTTAAAAATTATGCAAATAAATTCCTTCCAAGTGAGTCAACTTAAACTGGAATCCATAATTCAATGTTTTTCAAATACTTCTTTAAAATGTGTTTACTTTTGAGTCACTATCGTTGTTCATTGGATACCTACCTTCCTTAATGTCCTCCAAATACAATACCTTTTTTGCAAAAAAAAATAATACCATCGCCTATTTACAAAATATTATAGCAATATCCACCATCAAAAAATCAACCTGTCAGATTAATTGGGATCATTTTCCTTAAGTATCACACGTTTGTCCAATTCGAATCGAAAACAAATTCGACTGTAATTCACGCTCCTTCGATAATTTTTTTTTTCCAATGAATCGTTGTCGTGATCCAAAGTGCTGTAATCAAGTTAAAAAGCCAAATAATACAAAACGTTGATGTTTTATTGGCGTGACCGAATTCATTTACAATATTTACTCACCATTGACAGCTCTGAGTAATTTGGAAGGGGCATCAAAATGACATTAAATTTATAAGCCATGCTGATTGCTGCTGCTGATTCACTAAAGCGACGCGACGTGATGTTTAATACATTTCGTGGGTCAGGGCGGTATCCCCTCCCTCATGAATTAATCAAGGATAAATATTCGTCACTGTGATGTTTAACTTCTTTGTTGCTTTTAATTAATAAAAAAATATTTGCACAAAGGACACAAATGATAAATATTAATACAAATGATCTGTAACGAAATGAAATTCGATTAATTTATGCAAATTTAATGATGGATGTAATTTTTGCATTGAAGATTGATAGTCTGCTGTCATTGGATGGATGTTAATTTAAGGAACATTCTCTGTTGAAGGAGGCATTAAAGCTTAAAACACAATTCAAATTTGATTGCGTTGATATATGTAGATATTGATTGATTGAATTTGAAATTCCAAAGAATATTAAATGGTCTCATTTTTAGCGACGATTGACTTATCAAAAAAATGAAAGATTACCATTCCATCGAAATTTTGGTGAGAGATTTGACTCAATGTCAATCAATCATCAATTTGGAAAATAATTTTGAAGTTGACACCAAATTTTATGCCTAGTCTGGCATCAATTGGTTTTTAGACCAATTATCTGAAAACATATTCAATTCAATCGGAATTAAGTTTGAAATGCCTTCAAAGCTTGGCTTATTTGAGATGTTTTTACACGAATCTATAAATTAATTAGCAGTTGCAAAGTGGTTTCTCCCCTTTTCGACTAGGTTGCGGTCAATATATCCGAATAATAAGTATATCATATGAAAGAAGACGATGCGAATATTAAGAGAATATAAGTTTCATCCGGATAAGCTGACAACAACATTCATCCAGCTGTATTGAATTGCAATTTAATTTCGACCACGAGGCGACCACTAGGATTCGTAAATGACGGACGAAATTTTTAGACAAACTTTTTTCGGCTTCTCCATAATCGTAACGTTATTTGTGATTGATATCTCAGGTTTTTTTCACGAATCAATAACTTGTCTTAGAAGCTGACACCGATGGACTCCAAGCGAAACTGGACACCGCCATAACAAGCTTTTAAAATTCCTGGAAAGAAGAAACGCCTTATAAGGATGAATTTGGAGAATGTGCACTATTTCGTAAAAATACACCATAATAAGGGTAAAACAAAGACACTGTCACGCAGCTGTGTCAACATTTTGCTTCAAAAGACCATCAGAAACCATCTTTAATTAATAAAAGCAATACTTTCGGTTTTCTGAAGGCGTAACCATCAGCAAAACGCATTTAAGCTGGTTTCATTCACCAGGCAGCAGATTTCTTCCAGACCCTATTTTCTAAGAAATGATACAAAAATGCCTCTTCATTTCATGCTTATTTTTGATAGTCAAAATAAGCTCCAATTTCCTTTGAGGAGGGATCGTTTAAATTGATATGTTTAAATTTGGTCCTTGAAAAAGAGATTTCCCTTTGATGGTGCAACGATACCTTTTGTACATCAGCTGTGGACGTAATTATGACTTCCAAAAAATTATTTTCATTTAGCCTTTGAACAAAAGGTAGATGTAATAGTGAGTGATTGGCTTCAGACCATCCAATTATTTTGCGGTTGTAGCTCTTCAACATATTTTAAATTGCACAAGGATACCTGGAAATTCCATTTCAATTGCCACCCATTTCCAACAATTTCTCAAATGCAGACTTTTTAAGTCTAGGAAAATTTCAAGAAATGTTCCCAAAGCCATTTTATGAAATCATCCCCGTTCCTCGAGCTTCTTGTGTATATGAACTTTCAACAAGTTCACAAAAAACCACACACCATGTTAAGTAGTTGTTAATTTTAATATAATTCAGCCCTTGCCATGTTCTTAAAGCTGGGATGAAAACCACCTCCTGTCAAGGCCAGACAGGCGACATTGTTTGTTCAACACACTCAAACTCAATGTATATGTATGAGGGAAAGGATGTTGTGGGCTTATAATAACTTTGAAGTATCACCTCGAATAGGCTCATATTATTTTCCTTGATTTTCCTCCATGGCAAGCTTGCGTAAAATGCTTCTCTTTTTTTTATTATTTTCTGTGTGTAAAGCTGTTATTAAAGAAATACAGAGAGGAAAAGGATGTTGTTTCACCGCCCGTTTTACCTACTTTCGAAGGACTTTAATATTTTATCATAGCATGCCTTGGCTGTTGCCTACCTGTTGTTTAGACAGTGATGGAATTTTGATGGCGAGTTGTTAAGAAAGAATGTTTTTTTATACTTTTTCATAAATAATTTTGTAAAAATTTAATTCGGCGGTGGTGGTTCCTGATTCATTTCGGAAGCTTAATAGAGACTTATGGTGTGTTTTTTCTGGCATAAATTGCGCTTCAGGGGTAGCTAACGGGGGCATCGCATGGTGGTTTATGGTTCATGTTATGCGTTGAGACTGTTGTAACATCAACATAAAAGAAATTGTTACATCATGCTTGTGAGGTTTTTAAATGTGTGGCGAATTAATATTCCAACTCTTTTGAGTTTGCTGTAAGATGTACTTTAATGTGCACAACATCAACGTTTTATGATGTTTCAGATAGTAAAATGAGATCTGAACTCACATACCTAGAAATAAATACATTAAACACAGTGAAGTTGGAAGAAAAAAAAGGACATTCTCTTGTCTTGAAGATTGTCATTTGAAACTTCCGAAAGAAATGGTTCAATCTTCCAACTTTAGAAGAAGAATCAATTGCTTGGAAATATTTTCTGTTATGAATATTAAACCCTGAAAAACATTTCAATAGACGGTTATTCCTTGTCTGCGTCTGCCATTGTATTTTTGCGAAGTCGATGATTTGATGTTTCATTTAAATGTCATCAAATATTATATCTCAAGTTAAATCAAACAAGCTAAATCGACCAATAATGGGTGTTGACAAGAACAATAAGTCCAAAAAACTTATCCAAAATATTAAAGCACGATGAATGTTCAGGTTTGAGTAGTCAGATGGAACTTCATGTAGGTATTACATCATCATCCAATCGATAAGATTACGATTACTGCGAGTCTTGATATCCTGACATTATATTCGTGAGGTTTTGTTGCAGAAGAGAGGAAAATCGGGTGAACATAAATATTGGCTCTGGAATAGGGAAAGTGTGTATCGCAACACCAACGTGAAGACGTGACCTAATACATGACTGGAATTCCATTTATAATGCCAGTAACGATGGTGTTAGATTTCGATCAAAAGATTTTATACAAAAGATAAAAATTCCTTGAAGCCTTGACAGAATTTTAAGTGCAACCATTTATTTATCATCATAAAACTAATGTGTTTGATTATATTTATTTAATTTAAGAATATCTTTAATAGCTGTATTGCTTTATTTTTGATGTGTGGAATATTATCTCATAAAGGTGTAACAAAGCGTGACGCTGTCATATTGTAAGATAGAATAAAGCAATTTATCCGGAACATCGCTGAGGATATCTTTTCTTCGTTGTTTTAAATACATGCTCAAAGTTAATTTTCGTCCGCTGACTTATAAAACTTCTAAATGTATCTTCGATGCTCTTAATGCGACCGACAGCACTGGTCACTAATGACATATCCCATTACTTTTTATATGTCAAAATAATCCACACTTGGTTGCGGTTCAAAGAACAAACACCGTATGAGGTAAGATATGTTTAAATGTTGACAAAAACAGGAAATCTTTGCAAGCTTTAAATCCTAGATTTGACATAGATTCCTTAATATCCAATGTTATCTAGTTTTTAACCTATAGTGTCAGACAACATCTCATTATCAATCGCGTTCCGGACGATTATATCAAAAACTATGTTTAAAATGTAACATGATGGTACGTCACCTTGTCTTAACCCTTTCTCTACATCAAAGGAGTAGGTGATGGTGTACTTCACAACCTTGACGGAATAGCGTGAGCTGCCGATATTTACACACTCTACAATTAAATAAATTTGGAATGTGTCCTATTCACCCTTTTAAAATGTGCGTACCGAACTGGACCTCTTGAATTTTTTCTTAGATCGGTCGAAATTTGAAACATTGGTCAATGACTGACTTACTTGGATAAGGCTATCAACGAAAGGGTACAGACATTCGCACAGAAAAGCCGGCAGAATTTTACTTTTGAGCATCTCTTTATCAAGGTATTGCTCGCTTATGCAGAGCAGAGAGTTTCCACCCTTGATGGGGTGATCTTGCTGATCGAAAAATTGGAAGCCATGTTCATAATCGTTTTAATCGAACAGTGATAAGTTGGTTGTCTTTGAAGAGGTGTTATTTCCAATTCTGTATCTACTACATCTCGGTAATTGTACCAGATTTTTGTTGTGAAATCAAGCAGATATCGATATCATGCTGGCTTTGCAAGAGGTAAAAAAAGAACACGGTTTGCAAAAGATCTGGTGGTCTCTAGCGATTGCAGCTTCGGTTCATCATCTTAGGCCTTAAATAATGACCCTTCTTTCTTAGCTGATCTTTAAGACTGAGTCCGTTACCAGAAGTTATGTAGTGCAGGCTGTGTTTTCCGCCTGTAGAACCAAAAGTAACCAAAAATTTTATTAATGTCTTACTTTCGCATTCGTTATAGGTTTTTTCCTGAATCCGCAATGACAGCTTTGGGGTTTTAGGGTTTTCTCTTAATGTTCGGCTGCACCTGGATCACTTGTTTATTATCAAAGTAAATGAAACCGATATTCGTTGTCCTTGTTTCTATATCCATGCCAGATCGGTTTTTTGGAATTGTTTGTTATAAGGTGAAAACTGAAAAGGAGGTTAACCCTATACTCATAACAGTCATTCCTGAAAATCAGGCCCAAATGCTGTTCTCACTGGGAAAACAAATCTGGATAGATTAGAGTTGGCCCCATTAAAAGCTGATCCGCCATTACATCTAAGCTTCAAATAAATATAGATAAGCAAGATATGCAATTGAAAAATAATTGGAATCGGTAAATTAAATACTTGATGCTTCCAGGCACGTTTTCTTTGATTTTCAGAATTCATTTATTCCCACACTAGGCACCTCCATTCCATTTTCGATTTTTTCCTGATTTGATTCAATCAAAAGCTCCTTTCAATAGCAAACGGAAACATTTTATTTCCATCTGCCAATAATAATAATTGACAATCATATTAAGTTGGAATTGATTTCATTGCCTATTAAAACCATAAGGAAGCTCGTTTCCTTAAATAATAATTATCGAACAGAAAAACGACTGGTACCTATACATTTATGTACTAAGTATAGGAAGCCCCGAGGATAACTCCTATTCTCTGCATGCGATTAATCATAATCCACTGACATGCGAAATCCTCCCCCAAAAATGGTTTCTTTGCTAAAAGTTAAAACAGTATCGTTTTGTGGATACAAAATATGTCAATCGTCTGACAAACAAGGACTTAATAATGGATTTTTGCTGACTTCGTTGTTCTTCTAGGAAAAGTAAATTTTATATCAGCAGCGCCCACTTCAATGGAATAAGTTTTATCGATAAATTTTCCATAAACAATGTTGTGCTTTTGTCTGGACGGGATGGGACGACAAAATGGATGTCTTAAGAGAATAATAGAAAAAAAGTAAGGGGACCCACTTAAGTTTACATACATTTCATGTTTGTTTTTGAGGAAAGAAAGGACATTTGCATGCAAGGCCCAAAGACCATGTGGCTAATCATGCTCATCAACATCTTTTTCTTTATTCTTTTCTCCACAAAAGTTTGATTATATTCAATCAAACTGTGTTTGATGAGCGAATGTTCCCTGATATCACTTTAATGGCGATGAATACTAAGCAGAAAATATGGCTGAAGAAAAAAAAGTTATGCTGGAAATCATTTGTATTCAAAGATGGTGTCTCTCCAATTCTTATATGTGTAGGTTGTGATGAAAATAAAGGCATTTTGAACAGGGATATTGAATATTACATACATTTATTCATGTTTGTGATTGTGCCTCTTGGATTGAGATTGATTTCAGTCATGTTATGGGAACCTCATTTAAAGCGAGAAATATAATTGCATAGTTTTCGGCTGCATCCAAAGTAAAATCGATAATAAAACTGATTCATTTTGTGAATTTTTGGCGTATACCCAGGTTTCAAAAATTTTTGTGAATTTAAAAAAAAAATATTATATATTTTCGTCTAGGTATGGCTTGGTTGAATTTTAGATTTTAGTATACGTGGAGACCAAAGATCATATTTCATTCTAAAATTTGAAAGTTCATGAAAAGTGAGTTTGATTTTGATTTATTGCAGTTAAAGTTATGGATACTAGGATACTAGACGATAAGGTTGATTTAAACCGAGCACAGTTTTATCATTCATCGAATTTACATAGAATTCAGCTTGATGTGGTTTTTTTTTTTAATTCTTTTGGGATTTCGTTTTTCAGAATTTTGGAACTTTTTTATATCCAAGGTTGAATGTTTTTATGAACTCGAATGACACAAAATGTCAACTATGTTAAGAAGCCATTAGAAACGCAGCATGAAGAGTTCGCTTTATCTCCCCAAGATCGTGAAGATCACCACTCCGTTTAATTAATGCTGATGATATTGACATTATCGGGAGAACGATGCACGCTATTAGCGGGGCATTTGCAAGTATTGAAGTAGAATGGGCATGGCTTTTAATGAGATCAGATGAGGGGGCTTAGGACAAAATTTCACGATTGACAGATATATTTTTGCTGTAGTCAAGGACCTTATCTATTTGGGTTCCACTATCAATTCTCTAAATAACATGGCATCCGAGATCAATTGAATCGTTCCGTTGCTACTTCTTTAAAGTTTAAATAATGTCTTGGAAGTTCAGCTTTCCTTCAAAGTTCCAGAGAGGGGCTTTAACAAGACCTTAATGATTCAGTTTCTGCTGTAAGTACGGGACAGAAGCATGGGCTCTGACAAAATCGGGTCAATAGATTAAAATTCTGTGGATTATGGAGAGTAGGGGAGAAGATACAATTATGAACTATACGGGCTATACAGCGACAATTACCTTGTCCAAATTCTGGGAATACAAAAATTTAGATATGGTTGGGTTGGGTGACGCATATGGACGCAAATGCACTGGGTCTTCAAATCCTGCCCTAAAGGACACCATCAAGGGTGGGGCAAACAAATGGAGTACCACCTCAACCAACTTCTGGGACTGGTTTACGCGATATGCTTGTTAACGCCGTAATGTACACTTTAAAAATAGCTGACTACTGACTTGCTTATGTAAGTTTTATGTTTTAAAAAACATACTTGTCAAAAAATATTTCTATCGATGGAATATGCAGTCTTTCTGCAGTATCCTTTCAACTTCTAAGAACAATCACTAGTCAAATTCATAAAAGAATGCTTTTTTTGATTTTTTTAAAGTTTGTTTAAATAAATTCGTTAGTTCCGTTCATTCCAAATAAAATCTTTTCTTTGAAAAAAAATCTACATACCAAACATACACATAAATGAAGTTTATTATCCTGCTTGTTTAAATTTTGCTATTCTAAAATAATCTTGCAAATACTTTTCAAAGAATTAACTCCTTTTTACTTGCGATTATGGGTACTATAAAAGGCAAGTTATGGATTCGTGCAAAAAAAAAATTTGAGATAAGAATCACACATGACATTACGATGATGGAGAAGTCGAAAAAAGTGGGTCTGGAAATTCCTTTTGTCTGTCTGTCTGTTCGTAACTCTATAGCCTGAATTTTTGTATGATGTCCTGCAGAGGGGTTTCTGGAATTAGCATTCTAGCTCCAAAACTAACAGTACCCGGCCATATGACTTTTTATGAAAAACTCATTTATCTCAAAAACGGCTCTTACGATCTTAATAAAATTTCTGAATAGTGATTTTTTAGTAATTTTTTTGTTTTGGTTGGGATTAATTTTCCAGGAAAATTCTTGTAACGCCGGTACCTCCCATAGAACTAGTGTTTTTAAAACATGTTTTTTTTAATGTGAAAGCTCTTTTATAAAGAAAATAATACTAATTCTTGAATTTTTCAAAAAAAATAATTTTTTTTAGTTATTGGTTTATTCAAAAACAATTTGTTCAAAATTTTTAAAATTTTTGTTAAACTGTTGGCTTTTTTTGAAAAAAAAAACTGGTCAAACGATTTTGAAAAAAAATTTCGTTAAAATGCAAAAAACCAAAAGCAATTTGATGGCTTACTTGATTTTCTCCAAAAAACGTTTTAATTATTGATTTTTAAGTGATTAATAAAATTTCATATGATTTTTTCAATACTTTTTTTTTTACAAAATCTGAAGGCTCAAGACCATTTTAACACATTAGAGCAAGTTCGTACGACCCAGTCATGCACTTTATTTCATTTTTGCTCTAGGTCGAAAAATAACGCTACCTGCAACCTGCCTCGTAAGCTAGCTATACAAATACATCGGATTTTCAGTAAAGTTTTGGACACAGGGAATCATTCATAACGTTAGTAATATGGCATTTCAAAATTCCCAAAAACCTTTTTTTAATTTTTAATAATTTTTCTATTGCATACTTAGTTTTTCCGAGAAAACTCTTAAACTAATTAAAAAATTAAAAGAATTTTCGAAATTTTTTTTAATTGAAAAAATTGTGCGGCCACTAAGCAATTGCTTAGCATAAGAGCAAGTTCGTGCGACCCAGGCGTGCATTTTATTTCATTCAAAAAATTCGAAAGCAAATTCACATCAAATAAAATCTACGTAGCTAATTAAGTCGGAATGCAAATTTTGTATTCATTTGCATTCTCCAATTCTATAGTTCCTTCATTCAAACGCTGATGACTATAGAAACAAGTTCTGTGAAATAACCTAGTCAAAGATCCTTATTGCAGGAGCAGGACTCACATCATCAAAAATTATTTGGCATGACTTGCGTTAGCTTATTTCACTTTATTTCCACTGCACGATTCTGCCATAAAACAGATTCAAAACGTGCAAAACCACATTCAGCCATTTAGCATTGTATTCGTTAGAATGCCTCTGGGCTCCAAATGCAATTTTCGTTTTGACATGATGGTTTCTCAAACACACTTTACGGATACGGATGGATTATTAAAACTAATAATGTGAATGTGAATATAGGAACTTGTGCAGACAGACGTTACTCAATTTATTCGTTGTTTTTATGCTTCATTATAAATAAAAATATATAGATCCAAATAATTGGTATGTCAATTGCATGGCTTTGTTATCCTTTTGACTAGTCCAAGCAATTGAGCAACTAAAGGCTCAAAGACAAAGTGTCCTTGCTCAAAACAAAATCGATTCAGTGGCAATGCCAACATAAACTGTCTGAAATCCTTTTGTTTTTGAAACATCACATCGTGTTGTTTTATTTCTCACCACTCCAATTGATGTGGTGTTGTTTGATATATAACTTGGAATCCACTTCGTATAAACTCTGTTTGCTGTTCAATTTAAAAAAAAAAAGTAGTCCGGAAAGGAAGAGCTTCTGAAAACTATTTCCACAAAAACAAACCAAACAGTAAAGTAGGCCTATAAACTAAACAGAGGATATAAGCAAAATTGAACATCCTCTGCCACTGCCATTTTTGTTTAATTTCAGCAAGCAAAAGTAAAGAGAGAATTGTGAGGGAGATTCCTTTTAAATAAATAAATTCTTCAGCTTGAATAAGAAGCAGTTTAGCATTAGGAAGGATCTTCAACTTCCTTGTGTGAGTGGCACGACTGGCAATAAGCAAAAGCAAGACATTTACGTAAAAGAATTCTTGTTTTATTGGAACGGCAATTTATACATCGAAGAGGAAGTAGCAAATTCAGACATTTATCGTTCAAAGTGAAGGATGTTATTTTTTTGTAGAAGGAGCCATTTTGTTGTATAGGTCTATAAACTGTATCCATACGCCATATGGAAATAAGAAAGGCTTTATCGTATATACTCAGGGGACATGTTGGAAGAATACTTTTGATGAAAAATGCAAAGGAAATTTGAATAAATGTTGTGTGTTTAGGAGAACACCTGTTGTCATCTTTTTATTGCTCGAGTGTCAAACGAATCTCTTTTTTTTTTTGAAAAATTTCGGATAATATTTAAGGGAATCATCTTGAAAAAGTGGAATATTTATTATTTATTATATTTTCCTGTAATTTGTCTTCCTTTGTTCTTCCTATCATATTTTAACTTATAATTTTTGTTTTTCTAAGTTCTATTTTTTAAACATACAAAGGTGTGAAAATGAACAAAAAGAAAATAATAGGTAAGAGCTATATCTTTCCATTAGAGCAAAAGAATTATCCGGAAGCATATCTGGAAAACTTCCAAAACCGTTCCATTGGTACTTGAACTACACTTCGGAAAATTCTGAGAATCTCGCTTCTTGATTTGACTTCACTCAAAAAGCCTTACTACAAATCTGTTTCGAATGCCCATCAAAGAATATATGCTTGGATGTGTCTATTCGCATGCAACATTGCGGAAAACGTTGATAGTGTCGACGCATGAGACATAGTTTTGAAACCAAAACTGAGGCAATAGGCGATGAATATTTCTATAGAACATAACGGGTGATTTTTTAAGAGGTTTAGAACTTTTTTTTTAAAAAAAACACAAAAAATTCCAAAATACGAATGAAATATTTATTTGAATCGATAGTTTGAACCTTGCAATTTAATGTTCAAAGATAATTTCATGCAAATGTTGACCGCGGCTGCGTCTCAGGTAGCCCATCCGCTGAGTCCAATTTTGGCATACTCTTTCACACATATCGGCCGGTATCTCACGAATGAATGCATGGATGTTGGCTTCCAGTGCGTCAATCGAAGCGGGCTTGTCCCTATAGACATTAGCCTTGACATACCCCCACAAAAAATAGTCTAATGGTGTCAAATCGCATGATCTAGGCGGCCAATTGACCGGCCCGAAACGTGAAATTAACTGTTCACCAAACTCGCCTCGCAATTGCGCCATTGTTTCGCGTGCTGTGTGGCATGTGGCACCGTCTTGTTGAAACCACATATCATGCAAGTCAAGAACTTCCATTTCGGGCAAAAAAAAGTTTGTTATCATCGCTATGTAGCGTTCACCATTGACAGTAACGCTTGCGATTCGCATCATCTTTGAAGAAATATGGCCCAATAATGCCGCCGGCCCATAAACCGCACCAAACAGTGGCTTTTTCGGGATGCATTGGTAGCTGTTGCAATGCTTCTGGCTGATCTTCACTCCAAATGCGGCAATTTTGCTTATTTACGTACCCATTCAACCAAAAATGAGCCTCATCGCTGAACACAATTTGAACAATTTGAACATTTCGAACCGAGCACGAATTTTGATAGTAAAATTCAATAATTTGCAAGCGTTGTTCATTTGTAAGACGATCCATGGTTAAATTGCAAACCAAACTGAAGCTGTTTGACAGTGACACAAGGTACTAAACACACGTCAGCTGTCAAAACAAGTGTTGCCAAAACCAAACCAGCTAAAAAATCACCCGTTATATGTAGCTATGATTCATTTACATATATCGCAAATCCCGGTCTGTAGACACCAGCTTGATATATGAAAAATGTTAAAAATGGTGAATGCGAATAGACACTGCGTCATAGAAATGAGTAAAAAACCAAAAAAAGACTAAGAACGATAATAATAGTTAATAGGCAATAGGAACCCTCCTGGTGGGGACATCCTAAACATCTGCTAGTAGTGGTCTTATTGTTTTGAATACCATGTTCACTAAACAAAGCCAGCACCTGGTCACTTACATCAGTGGTGAAAATGAAACCCAGATTAATAAACATTTGGTAATCAGCCTCGGGAAAAGATTACAAAGTGATACTGGGATAGGCTGTCGCCCAACAACAGACGAAATCTTCAAGGAGAATCACTTTGTCAGTTTTTTTTTTCAGGATATAACGGCGCGGCGTCGCAAAAATGGCTTGAGGAAAATCTACACTCCATATGCGGCAGTTTTGCTTATTGACGTAGCCATACAACCAAAAATGAGCTCCATTGCTGAACAAAACTTTCTTGTCAAAATCGGGATCGATCAACAGCAGATACTCGTATTTGGAAATAATTCTGCACAAATTTGCATGCGTTGTTCAGGCGTCAGTCGATTCATAATGAAATTGCAAACCAAACTTTAGATAAATCACATGGCAGATGGCAAAATGGCTCTCAACTATAACAGTGCTGCCAACTTACAGATCTAAACCTTTAAAAAAACACCCTTTATAAACAATGCCATAAATTAAAAAAAAAAAACACATTAGAAGTGCACACGAAAAATTCATAAATATAATTTGAAGCTGTTTAGAACAGATTTCTTGATACGCCTTGATGGAACTCATAAATCACAAATATTTTGTTATTTTAAAATTAATTTTCAATTAAATGTAGATATTCATCCGAGACCCATCACCCCATCCCAAAGAGGGAAAAGAATATTAGTTTGTTATAAATTGCCCATTAAAAAAAATTGGCTACTATTCAAAATCAAGACCAAAAAAAAATGCGATGCCTTTTTGAAAGCAAGGTGTTCGTTCGTTTACACAATGTGCGAACAAGTTAGCGAAAATCAAATTCCATACCTTTTCGAAAATCGATTATAACGCAAGTTTTCAAATAATTCTAATTCTAATTTGTTTTTTTTTTTTTTTTTGTCTAAATGCCAACTTTTTGTTCATGGTGGCGCGACGCATCTTTTAATAAATTATCAAGGAAGGGCAATTTTACGTTTAGGAACGTCGTCGGAATTACTTTTCGTATTTGGTAGCCAGAGTTTAACCTTTTGTCTTTGTGTGCGGGAACGGGAATGAATGCTGAATCATAAAAAAGTTATTAAGGCAATTAACAAATTAAATTTATGTTCCTTGATGGACGATAATAAGTTCTGAAAGGCGAACTTTGTTTCTCGTGTAATATACGGAAGTCAAAAGGTTTGTCCTTGAAAATGTAAGAAAAAAAAACTATGTCGTCGCAGACAATTTTTGATATTTTATGTCTATGTTTTGTTTTGAAAAAGTGTGTAACAAAGAATCTTCTAAATTCAAACTGATATTTTAACATTGAAATAAAATTGGTTTGGACTTTTTGCTGGCGCGCAATACGCCTTGCCTGTCATAGAGATCTTAAAAATAGTGATTCATCTATTAAATGCGTTGGCGTAGATTTGTATTCGAGAATTTAAAATGTGTTAAGTTTTATGGAGTGTTTCATGTTTTTTTGTTGATCATACAAATATTGTTTTGATTTATTGTCAATTTGTGTTTTTTTTGCAGCGTAAATGAGGCGTGGAAAATATATTTGTCATTTGAAAATTATATACTTTTTCTTCTTTAACTTTTTAATGAGTTTTTGGATGTATTTTGAAAACGTTTTCGAGATAATTGTCAAGAAGATAATTATTGTGTGACAGCAAATTTGCAGAATACAATTTTTATAACATTGACAACAAAATATTACATAAGGAAATAAATATTTGAAAGAGAAGCATGTTATTTACTGATGTGTGAGGCCGATATAGTGACCTTGAAGACAAATTAAAAAAAAAAATGCATTTTTGGTTTAATGGGCGAATTGGACTTAAATTCAAAACCAAAACACTACATTTTTTTGTGAAAGATGTTTTTCTAGAGGTATTGAGCTTTAAGTTAGCAGCACTGTTTTCATTAACAGCCATTTTGTCATCTTCTCTGTGATTTATCTTTAGTTTGGTTTGCCATTTCATCATGAATCGACTGACGCCTGAACAACGCATGCAAATTATGCATGTTGTAATTTCAATAAGACGCGACGCAACATCTTGTCACATAAAGCGTGCCACAATTTATTTGTTGACGGAAACTTTTGGTGAGCGCATTTATGTGAAGTCGCGAGTCTACAACGATAAGAAAGAGACAAAGAGTAATCGAAAATTGGACCTCAAGATTATACTACATCCGATCCAGGCCATATGCCAGGAATCATAGCCAAATAAAAATGGCAAAGAATTATGTTTCAAATAAATTCAATTTTATGAAAATACAATTCATCTGTTTTATTTTATTTTATAGTTATATACCTGTAAAAAACACCCTTTATGAAACAAGTTATTACATTTATATAAACTTCAAAATAAATGCAGGCCAATCAGCTCTGTCTTTCTGTTTATCTGCGTCAGAACATAATACAGGGTCTCCAATATGAGGTGTTAATTTGATATTCAAAGAAAAATGGAAGTTTTTGAGATAAATGATCAGATGTGTATTACAATTTAAAGAGGAAAGTATGCCATTAACAACGAAATATATCAGCCAAATGGCCGCCACGGCTACGCTTACACAACAATATCCTTTTCATGAAATTTTCCATCACCAAATCGCAAAGTGGCTGCTGTATACACTTAATAGATTCACGAATTCCATCTTTGAGGTCTTGAATCGACGCTGGGCTGTTGGCGTAGACGTTATCTTTCACGTGGTTTCAAAGAAAGAAGTTGCAAGGTGTTAAATCACAAGATCTGGGTGAAAAATTGTGATTACCTCTTGATTTTTCAAGGACCCAATCAGCAAAGACAAGACGTTGTTGATGATCGGCTGGCTTGAGTATAAGCCTTAAGACTCAAGTATTTATGCAAAATACGGTGCAATGAAAAGTTTGTGGAAAGCCCAATTCCATAGAACGACGAGGAACGGACAAACCTAAGTTTCCTTCAACACTTTGGGCTACAGCAGCAATATTCTCAGTTGTTCTTGAGCGACGTGCACGGGTTTTATTCTTCACATCGTTAACTTGTCCCAACAGCTCAAATTTTTCCGACATAGTGCTTCACGACGCCGACGATCAAATTTTACGAATCGTCTCTGCCAAATTTTCACCATTTTTATAGTAAATTTTAATAATTCCAATGCGTTTTTGAAGCGTGTATCGTTCGGTTTTTGTTAATGGCGTAGTTTCTACTTGTCAAATGTTAAAAAATTACAGCTTCGAAATTGACAGCTACCGAAATAGCGGGCTATTCAAAATAACACCTCTTATTGGAAATCCCTTTATATAGCTAAGAGCCTTAGCAGCTGGATTGATTGTGTTACTTGCTGCTATCAGAGTATTCTTCAAACCAATTTTGGAGCTGGCACTCTAGCTGTAAGACTCACTGTACTTGGCATACAATCGTCAGCTAAAATCTTATTTTTTTTTTTTTTTGAAAAAAAGCCGTGAAAGACAACGCGAATCGAATGGTCCGAAAGGCAGCCACTTTTCGATAAGAGAATGTAATGCCAAACTCCATAGCGAATGCTTTTGAAATGCCAAGTGCAATGAGCTTACTTTCTCCAAAAGAATGTAACTAATGGTTCCACTGTTCGGTGAGATATACCATAACATCACCACTGGGAGTCACAAGACTCGCTATAGCCGTAGCCGGTCATTAAGAAGTTTCCGATTTACTATTAATCTGATATGGTCTATCAGGATTTCCATGACCTTGGAAAGAAGGGACGTAAATATAGGCTCAGCGAGTTTGTGTATATCGAGATGAGATCTTTATGTTCTTGTAACGGAACGTGTATGAAAAAAAAATTTTTACCGTAAGACATGTCATGTCATTCTTTGATGGTATTGCTTAAATAACGAATATGCTATAATTTGAATTAATCCATGACATGTGTTCCCTGAGTATGACTAAGATACAGAAAATCATATCCACGTACAAAACTCTGTGAAACCTGAAGGCGATTCTTATCGAAATGTGTATGCATGTATCTTTCTGAAAGCATCACTAAAAGACGAACTTCATGGCTATGTATTGCTTATCAATTTGTTGAAATTTAAAAATATACCTATATAATGTATCCTAACTGCGAAATACCTTAAAACTCAAACGTATATAATAATTAATGTCTTTTTGTGTCATCTGTGTCAGTCGTTAACTAAATAAATTTGTCAAATACTAAAACGCCACACATTTTATATCCTCAACTCTTAATGTTTTTGAAAAATCCAAAAACACCAAAATTGTTTCTCTTCCTCAAAATGGCGCATTAATAAATTGCTTAATCTTCTGTAAAGGAGCACCATAATAATAATTATCAAATTTTCTAATAAACAAAAACCATACCAACAAAAAAACATAAATTAATACATTCTATAAATATTTAGACAAATGTATTCATTATTTCAAAACACACACAAAACATTTTCCAGATGGCAAAAACTTTCTTCAAAAATATGAAACAAATGTATTCGAAAAGAAGATAAATTCTACTCGAAAACACCCACTTATAGGCTCAGTGGCCTCTCGCTCACTTCACATTTCAATTCAAATTCAAATAAATTTTGATGAAATTCGTATTTTTAAAAATTCAGAGCATGACCTCACAGCTACCAATTTTGTTTTCAATGCCAATCTAAATTTAGTTCGAATTGTAAGATACGTATTTTTTTTATATCAAATATCTTACAAGTCTCCATAAGAGAAGGAAAAAGAAAACTTTTGAGATACTTTTTCCAGTTTCTAAAAGTGAAAGAGCACAAACAAAAACTTTTGAGATACTTTTTTTTCTTAAGAAACGCGTTTCTCTATTTTTTTTATTTTTGTTTTCTTCCATATAAATTTTCTTATGAGTAACCGCTTAATATTTTTTCTTATTTTACAAAAAAAAATAATAAGACGAGGAATTGTTGCTTAAGAGTAGTCAATAAAATGATAAAAAAATAAATTGTTTTATAAAAAAAAATATTAACAAAAAACAGACTCCTTCTCGTCATCCTCTAAAGGTCACTGGTTGTTGCTTACTTGCCGAGCAAGATTTTGCGGCCAGCACCAAGGTTCTGTCCAGCTTGTGTGGCACCTTTGTTTGAGCCAGCTTGGAGACCGACAATGGTTTGACCAGCCTTCAATTGTTCTTCGGTGAAATCACGTTTGCATTCATCAGCTGGCTTGGGTCCCAACCATGGTCCTTGGAACTCTGGGTGTTTGTAGGCCTAAGATAAATTTCAAAAAAAAAAAAACTGTTATTTTGAGGAACCAAAATAAATTTCAGTTTCAAAACTACTTACAGCACGACCAATAGCGAAAATGGTGTTGGTAACGGTAGCGATGTCTTTCTTCTCCCACAAGTCGACGGTCTGGAAGACATCGATATCGGGAACACCCCATTCCTTGATGGCCTTTTGGAAGTTGTTGATGTTTTCCATCATTTTGAATTGGCCACCGGAGCTATTGATCTTAGCGACAGCGCCTGGTGAAAGTTTGTTGATCAGGGTGCACAGAACTTGACCGTCCTTCAAGACATCCTCGTAGGCCTCGCCTGGGGGGAATTTGGCTCCCAAGATAGCTTCAATCCATGTTTGAGCCTCCTTGTCCATTTCAGGATTGCGCTTTCCAGCGATCTGTAAATTTTTCGTATTTAATTTAGAAAACCTTATTCAACACAACTTTTTCGAAAATCCATTTTTGGATTTGAATTTCGTTTTTTTTTTTCACAAATATTTTTCACAAAATTAAGTTGTTTTTTTTTTGAAATTTTTATTCACCTTAGCACGAACGGCACGTTCTAGAGACATTTTTGTTTTTTTGTTTGGATTTGTATCTTTTGATCTGAACTAGAATAGCAATCACCTAACACTGATGGAGATCCACTGAGTTGCAGGCGCTTATAAACGGATTTTTCGAACGTACGAATCTTTATACGTTTTCATGAAATTTCCAAAAATAATTTCATCATCATCTTCGCTTTGGTACGGTGCGGTAATAGGGGTATGGCAGTATGGTGTGGGAGAGAGGAAGAGAAAAAGTTTCTTTTTAGAGTGCGGGGGCGAGGTGAAGCAGTCGGCTCTCGGAAAAATTGTTTATTTTTGCGATTTTGATTCAGAATTTTTTTTTTTTTTTAATTTTTGTGTTCGTATTTGGAAATTTTTCTCGGCGCATTTTTGTTTGAGTTTTTGATGAGTGAACGCATGCATTGATTGCATAGATACTGGAATGTGAAGTTTTTTTTTCAGATTTTGTATTTATTAATTCTGAAAAACATTAACATCCTTTTCGAGAACTTTGTTTGGGTCTGATTTTGATTGGATTTTGAATTAAAAAATAATATTTATTGAGATTGTTAACGTTGAAACGATAAATAACTCTTGGGCAAATGTCAGAAAAACTTCCACTGGAGCAGTTTGTTGTCAAGTTTCTTTCTTCCAGGTTGATATTTTGATTGCTCTTATAGTTTTGAAAACTTGAAAATATTTCCTCAATATTATATTGAATTTTCATGTGTTTGAAAAATTTAAAATTGTTCCCCATTAATAGCGAAAATATTTTCCTGAATAAGACATTCTCGACACGGAACTAATTTCAAATAAATAATTTTTTCTATAATAAAACAATTCTTGGATTTAAAAAGTTTTTTTAGTTTTCAAAAACTTTTTTTTGTTTTTTTTTTATTTGGAAAAAGGTTTACTGTGCATATTCTACCAAATACGGAAAATAAGGACATCGGTGTGGCATTAAAATGGCGTCTGCATTTTGAAAATAAAAGGGCAGGTCGTAAGTTAAAACAATAATAATTTTAATTTCTTTAAAAGGAGTGGGCCAAAATGTCTATCGTGAGGCACTCCAGAATTATTAATGAATTGCTTTTTTTCATTTAAAATACGAGAAAAGGCTTTTTTTGAACCTACAATACAACCGATATGTCACATCGTCCTGGTTCCCTTTATCAATTTGCAAGAGAATGTTCAAGATTGTAAGCAATCTTTTAGCCAATATGACAGTAGCTTGACTTTTCTTAGGTTTGCGTCTTGCATCGCAACTGATTGTTCTCTGTCAACTGAAAAAATCCTGTTCAGATTCTAATTGAAACGATAGGAAGATTCCTCAATCTTCAACCATACCAACTGAGTTACAGAAAATTCGAACATCGTCAGCATTATTTCGTTGATGAACTTTTGAAAAAAGTAGGGGGCCAAGAATTTACCCCTGAGGAATGCAAGAAAATTAGAAAGTTGAGAATCAACAAATATATCTTGAGTTCTTCCATACAGATATTTTTACTTGCGATTATAGGTACTATAAGGCAAGTTATGCATTCGTCGAAAAAAAAAGTTTTGAGATAACAATCAAACATGACATTACGATGATAGCGAAGACGAAAAAAGATGGTCTAAAAATTCTGTCCGTCTGTATGTCTGTCTGTCTGTCTGTCTGTCTGTCTGTCTGTCTGTCTGTCTGTCTGTCTGTCTGTATGTAGACCTACAGCCCAAACGGGTGGACCGAATTGCTTCAAACTTGGTATATAGACTTTTTTAGGTATTGTACAGAAAGGTAATAGAAATTTTTTTTTAGCTCAAAAAATAACGGTACCTGCCATACAACCGTTACGTCAAAGCTTATTTTTCTCAAAAACGGCTCTAACGATTCTTAATTAAAAAAATCAGTGTTGCTTTTTAAGTACGACCAATCATATGGCTGAAAAAAAAGTTTTAAAAAATGGCTAAGAACGGTACTTTCCATAGGACCGTTTTTTTTGCTTTCGACTATCTCGAAAACGACTCAACCGATTCTTTCGAAATTTCACACACATATAGCTGTAGGTAGCTCAATTTGTATTGCATACCAATATTTTTGTAAAATATTTTTTTGTATTTTTAAAAGCATTTTAAAAAAAAAAATTTTAAAAATTAATATTTTGAAAACTGCTTATTAAATTTGTTTTTAAAAATTTTAAATAAATGTATTTGCTGAATACCTATGAACTGGCGTTTTTGAATTTTTTTTGAAAAATTTTTTCAAAAAGTTTTTCAAAAAAAACTTTTTTTCTCAAAAACGGCTCCACAGATTTTTCTAAATTTATTCTCATAAATTCAAATTTATCCAAGAAATAAAATGGCGTACTTTTTTTCAGCTCAAATTAGTTTAAGTATTTATTTAAGAATTTTGAAAATTTTATTTTTATCAAAATCTCAAGCCCATAAACCACTGTCACTCATTAGAGCAAGTTCGTGCGACCCAGTCGTGCATTTTATTTAAACAGTCAATGCAGTTCCATGGAACACTAATTCCAAAGTTTTTTGAAAGTTTAAGTAATACCGTGGAAACAATTTATTTGTGAGTTATGTACTTACAATGGCAATATCAAGAGTTTGAAGACATTTACATTTTCTTGAATGCCAAAATATTATGATAAAAATACCCAAATCTACGACTGTGAACAATTGCTGTTTTCATAGGTACACAGGAGTGTTACTCTGGTCGTGAATAATACAATCTCATCAACCAATGGACATTGTTCAATTTAAAATAAACAGAAACATACTACGTTTTCATTAAGGCAAATGAGGTAATTTCGTAGCAAATTTCCAAATTCGATTCCAAATATCCTCATTTCTCATACAAATTCTCATTTCGAAATTGTATCATTACTAGTTTGTACTCGCGTCTTCCCTCGCGTCAAATACGTCAAACAAAATGGCAGCGCATGTCAAATTATTACTTTTAAAGTACACCATTACATTACATATTAATCTGCTCCGTCGATGAATCGACGAAATAGACCCACTTACGAGCACTGGCAACTGAAGCCATCGGCATTGTATTTATAATCTATAGTATTCCCAATAAGAGGAACGTTTGGTGCGCCATCTATGGACGAAGTTCACAAACACTTGATTGGTGAGTTAGGAGTGGTTTTTGTCTAGATTGCCATAGGAAGCAAAAACAATAATATTAGACATTTGATGTAAAGTAGATAAGACAACTAGCGCCGCCATTGACGAAGTTCAGAGCTAAAATAACATGTTCCATGAAATTACTATAAAAATGTATACACAATGCCATCGGCTCAAGACGACACAAAACAGTAATAGGTACGACAGAGAGACACAGACAAAACAGAATATAGAAGAACACACAAACATATGCCAACAGCTCGCAGTTATTAGTTTTGACGGTCCTACATCAAACTACTAACCACGCGCAACGATACTTGATGATCTATGGGAAAGCGATGCTTTATCAGAGCCAAGACCGTTGACACTTTTAAAGTAAAATATTTGATACTCGTAATACTAATTTCGATACTATAAATGTATAGCCAATGTTACTCACACATAATGTAGCTTTCTATGAGTGAAAGAATTTTTAAAATCGGTTCAGGGGTTTAGTCGTGACTGACTTACAAACAAATACCCTAACTTTCACATTTATAATATTAGTATGATAATGATGACGAACTTATAGGGTTTTCACACTGGACCAAAAACTCAAAAAGCTTACGAAACTTAGTTGGAGCATTCACACTGAACAAAAACTAGGTTTTGTTTGACGTTTCATGAATATGTGAGTGTTTGAAGGCACTTTTTCCAAAAAAATCCCTTGACATTTAGTGAAAATCCCAGTCAAATAAGAAAAACACCTCGCTTTTTATCTCTTTTGTCGGTAAAAATCCCATACTCTGAGAACACTACACTGTTTTATTGACGAGTTGATGGTGCCAAAAGATCAGTTTGTTTTCACATACTTGCGATTGCAAGTAGGTTTTGAGGAGTTTTATCAAAAACTATGAAAAAGAAAAATGTATGGGAAACCTTGTGAGTTTGGTGTAGGTTTTGGGGTTTTAGACAAAAACCGAGTTTTTGATCCAGTGTGAAAAGCCTATTAGGTTACAAATTATGTGAAAACAAACCGAACACAACTAAATTGAAAACAATTGAACAGATATTTTAAAAAATGTCAATTTGGAAACAAAATCCAAGGTAACAGCAGAAGTAAACAAAACAAAACAGAGCAAAACAAAACAAAAGAAAGGGAGTAAGAAAGAAAAGATGGAAGATAGGCTGGTGTCAAATGTAACTATCAAACTCAAATGGCAACACTTTTTCTTATAATTTCGAAATAAGCTAATTTCGGCCCTAATGAAAATGTAGTATAACGCCAAATCCAAATGTTCATTTCATTTTAATACAAACAAAATGTAAACTTTCCCCAAAACTCGGAAAAACCGTTTACTAATCAAATCAAATTTATATTTAGACCTTACCTACCTATCAATTTTGCATATACCAAAATCTTTCTTGAAAGACATATCAATAGACTGATTTTGTTTTTCTCAAAAATTGATTAACTTTTAAGTATCCTACGAACACTCATATTAAAAAACAAAACTCATGTCAAATCTATTTTCGTAAAAACCCCATGGTGACTGAAAACTTTTTGTTGGCACTGTTGACTACCTTGTGATGATCCAGGTGTGTGATGAAATTTTACAGACAATTCCACTCACAAATCATAGATATAGAAGTTTATTTTTAATTTCATGCAAAATTATGACTGATGAATGGATTATTCAGTAGATTTTCCAATGTGACATGTTCAGATGTTCACACCTGATTTATTCCGCCCAAATAATGCCAACGAAATAATTGACCACGGTCGTTTTTCTGTACTATTTTAGATGAAGGAAATTCACTCATTTCTTTCTCTTAGCGACTAGCGAGGGACATTCCACTTTTATGTTCCACCACCGACCGCCCCCACTTGGGCACTTCAGGGGGTCTAAAATGATCGTTCTTTATTCCACCTAAGTTGTCATTGAAGCCTCATAAAATATTCTTTCCGTGTCAGTCGTGTATATTTTTCAAATTAAAAAATGCAGATGATGCAGATACATTTTGTGTAGGTTTGCCTATTCAAAATACAGATACAGTTTTGTCCACAACATAAACAGGTGGACAGAACTAAAAATATAAATTTCACTACGGATTTTCCAAATATTTAAAAAAAAATATATATTATTAATGATAGGCTAAAAATAGCGTCTGTGACGAGAGTGGGTTGTCGCATTGTAAAGTTTTCAAAAACACAACATTCCTGAGAGGTGATATTTCGAGTCATGTGAATAAATTTTTCGGCGTTAGTGTTAATGTTGGTGCGACATTGATTGATTCTAAATACTTGTGTCTGTTTATTTAGTTGAGTTTGCGGTTTGTTTGTTATGTATCTTTTTCTGTTAAATAAACAGACTCACACTCAAGTGCCGGAGGGATTAGTTTTAATTGAAATATTTAAGGAGAGTTGTCCAAGCGAATAATGAGGAAAATATTTTTTGACATTATAATGACAGTCGTATTGGGAATTGTCTGTGAGAAGCTTATAATCCTTGGCAATTCCTAAATAACAAAGATTTGTTTCTTCGCAATGTGTTGTTTTCTTTTATTTTATTTTGTAATAATTCAACGCATTAAAAGTGATAATATAAATACTTGGCGATGAAATTCAATAACAAGGCCGATGTCGAACAAGCAGACTTACGCTAACGGTTTTAGTATACCGGTTGCCATAGTGGTTTGTGTCTCAGACTGATTTTCTTAGGGTTCTAAGTTTTGTCCCTGGACTCCACCAGAAGTGGAAAGGAAATGACAACTTCTCCAAGAGTCAATATTCTCATGAAAAAGTGCTTCGCGGTAGATTGCAGGTCCCTTTCATTCCTGGAGAGTAGGAACGCACACACAGGAATGGTTGAGAGTGTTAGTCGCAGATACCGCATTTTTGAATGGTTTTATGGGACAAATTTTCTTTCGCACTCTTTCAGTTGCAGTACCTTCTTAAATATCTAGATAGACACAAACCAACTGGACCGTGTAGATTCTTTCCCGACTTTATGAAGATCTGTGCTTCCACGCTGGAAAAAGCATAAAAGTAAAGGGTGTTTTTTTTTAGACTAGTGGTTTTCAATCTGGCAATACTTTTTCGTAGTTGGTCTTTCTGACAGCTGTCACTTGATTTATGCACAGTTTGGTTTGACATTTCATAATAAATAGACTTACTCCTGAACAACGTATGCAAACTTTTGGTGAGCGCATTATCTCGCTTCGCGCAGTGGGCCTGTGACGTGGCCTTCATGATCGTGCGATTTAACACCGCTTCGAGCCAGCGGCGGCGGCCCCTTTGCCAGAAATCATTTTTAAAACATAATAGCAAGCCCTTATCTTTATAATAAAGCTAAATTCTTGGCCATAACATTAAATTATGTATATGCGTTTTATTTCTTCTTGAAAACCACACGTCTAAAAAATACACCCTTTATAAGGACTCATCCTTAAGCCAAAATACATGCATGTGGAATATGCCTCCCGCCTCGGTGTTTCCCTCCCATTAATGTTTCCAGATTTTCCAAACCAATGATTATGATAAGGGCATTACTATTCTTTAGAAAAACAGAACTTCTACAATGGACATGACGTCCATCCAATATAATAATTATGGTTGTGTAATTTTTGATTCAAATCAAAAGAATTTTTTAAACAAAATCTTGACTGTATTTTTGTCCCTATACAGGTGAAAGTGTTTTCGTAAATCCTCTTTTATTAATATAACTAGGAAGCCCCCCCCCCCATATCTACTGTTTCTCTCAGCAACAAACAAAAAGCATCTATAGTGCCAGCTTTGAACTTCCCGGTGAACCCCTCTGGCAAGGGCTTAGTTTTCGTCCAATTTCAAAAATCCTAATCCCTAGCTTATGCTAGACACATGAACAATTACTTTGCTGTGCAGGACGCCCCTACATTAAAGGATAATTTTATTACTCTCGCTAAAATTTAAATTTTCAGGAAGAATTACAAAATTACCCTCGATAATCCTGCTTCGCCCTCAAAAACACCTTTCCTCTGCATTTCCTTGTAGATACATAATAACCCCAAAAATGTAAACAGTCTTTATAAATAATTACAATAAATTAACCGCACTATCACAAGCTTAGTTTGCAAAAAAAAGTCCTTTTATCCGTTCACAACCCACTACACAAACGAAATTAAACATGCACACATATCCCTTCCTGTTAAACAAACAAAAACAGTCGTTAAAAAAAACATGAATTTCTTGGCGAAAGCGTTACCGAATCCATGAAGTTGAATTATTATTTTGTTTTTGTGTCAAACTTAACCCCATGAACCCATGAACCGATTCAAACCAAATACAAAAGCGTCAAAAACACTTTACGTGCGGAAAACAATTTAATGAACTTGTTGATTTACGTTCGCAGCTCGCAGGAGTCTTGAGGGAACCAAAATAATAAAACTTCATCGTCCTTTCTCACACACAATTAATATTGTGGTTGGATGTTCCTCGAAGTCCTTATATATTTGAAAATTCAGTTGTTGCAATAACTCATGTAGCAGGATCCTAGAAAACACATCCTGAGAACCGGAAAACAGTGTCACATAAACCACATAAATGACATTATTTCCAGTCGAATGCTGGTTGTCCTTATTCGTGACATCTGGGAGTAACTTCCTATTTAGTTGTTGTGAAAGTATTCAATCTAAATGTTATGGCTAGAGGATGTAACGGCTTACGCTTAACTTTTTTGTTTCTTTTTTATGTTAATACCACGTAGCGGTGCGGTGCGGTGGTAGAGTGATTTAGATGAAAAAAGGATTTACATATGTTTTCCGTCCATAAACGATTTCATGATCGAATTTGTTGTGAAATAAATTGAAAATCCTTATGCCACTCCTTTTTTACTTGCTCTATAGGGCAAGTATTGGTTTCGTGCAGAAAAAAAAAATCGAGGTTTTAATCAAACATGACATTACGATGATAGAGAAGCCCAAAAAAGTGGTTTTCGCCATACCGTCCGTCGGTCTGTCTGTGCGTCTGTGCGTCTGTGCGGATGTGCGGATGTGCGGATGTGCGGATGTGCGGATGTGCGGATGTGCGCTTTTTCACGTCATGCTACAGCCTAAACGTTTTGACGGATTTTCTTCAAACTTCATATATAGCAGTTTGAAGAAAAACCATTGTCGAGGTTTTTTTTATTTCGTTTTAGCCCGGCTCAAACTGGTACCTTTCAAGTAACGGTTTTTTTCAATTTGGATTTTCTCGAAAACGGCTCTAACGATTTTGATTAAACTCAAAATTTAGCTAACTTTATGTATTTCGAACAAAACTGCGTTTTTTGTTTTTGGCTTAAATAGCCGTAACGAAAATCAGGTTTTAACGGTTTTTTTTCAAATAGCCATAAGTTCACAACGGCTTGATTGAATCGACTCAAACTTCGTTTGACATAGTTTTTTATAGTTTTCTATAGGATGGTTTAGTAAATTTTTCACTGAAGCCTTTCTAAATGGTAGCTCCCATACAACGAGCCGTTGAGTTTTAGCCAACTTTTTTTGGTTTTTTCTAATTTGCTCGAAAATGGCTCTAACGATTTTGATTAAACTTTGTGTGTTATATTCTTTTAGTGTTTTTAAGAGAACTGCGTTTTCAGTTTTTTGCTAAAAATGCAAATAACGGAGATCTGCTCTTAACGGTTTTTTTTTAATGGCCATAAGTTGTCAACGGTTGCATCGAATTCACTCAAATATTGTTTAGTATAGTTTCTTTCAGCTTCCTATCAGATGGCATTAATTTTTTTTCAGTTTCTTTTTTTTTTTAATGGTGGCTCCTATACAAAGAGCCATTAGTTTTAGGCCAATTGTTTTGTTTTTTCTAATTTACTCAAAAAAGGCCCCCACGATTTTTATGAAACTTTGTATGTAACATATATAGAATACTTCAAAGAAAACTGCATTTTTAGTTTTTGGCTACACATGATAATAGCGGAAATTTGATTTAACAGTATTATTAATTTGGCCATAAGTGGACATTTGTATCATTTACAACACCCAAAAGATGACATCATAATTTTAAATATTAAAGGTTTCTTAACGTTAGCTCCCGTATATCGGTTTTTCCAGTTTTAGTCAAAATTTTTTAGGTTTGACCAAATTTTTCAGAAATGAGTTGTTCTCATTGATCGAAAAGTTTGTTTTCATCGTACTATTGCACCCACAGAGCAAGTACGTGCGACCCAGTCGTGCATTTTATTTTAATATAAATTCAAGTTGATTGAAATTTATTCGTGATGGGTAGGAAGACGCGATAAAAGCGAAGCTTTTGTACTCGAAACACTAAATCGCGTTTTATACAACTGCTTTTGGAATAATATCCTGTTCGAAGGATTTTATCTTTTAGTTATAGCTTTTTTTTAAGAGGATGTGTTCATGCTACTATTTTCTGTAAAGGATTTTTTTTTTGTTATCTTAAACTCACTATTTCCCCTATTTTTACCGCACTCTTTTACCGAGTAAGTGCGATTCTAACAAAATATGTGTAAAACAACACACACATGTGAACAAATCATCAATAGTACATAGAGGAATCATGACAGAAGGGACAGGAAAGTTTTTCACGGACACGAAATAAAATTACAACAACAACAGCTTTGTTTACATCAGGTATTTTACTCTATGGTGTTGGTGTTGGCAGCATAGCAAGAAAACACATAACAGCGACCGACCAAAGCGACGGCCTTAAAATCTTGAAACGGTTCAATGCAAGTTGGAAATTAAATACACACACACCCAGTAGTTTCTGTCAAAGCAGCAAAAAGAAACAAATAAAGATGTTGGTATGCGTGCTCACATGTGTGTCGCTGTTCTGAGTTGGCAGCAAGATAAAATTATACATAAGAAAATATCGACTTCTGAAAAATTACATTAAAAACAAATAATATTTTACAGTGTGACTAAGAAAATATTATCTTCACTTTTTAAGTGAAGTCGAAAAAATTGAAAAAAAGAGCGACGGACGTTGATGGAGTAAACTCCAGTCACGAATCGGAGCTGACCCATACCATTTCTGTGCTTAGAAGACATAATTACAAAAAAAAAACACTGCAATTTTGCAAAAGCGCTTGTAAAGGGTTTTTCAATAAGAGGTGTTATTTTGAATAGTCCGTTTTTTCGGTAGTTATCACTTTTGGAGCTGAAATTTGACAAGTAGAAACTACGCCATTAATAAAAATGGAACGATACCGCTTCAATAACGCATTGGAATTATTAAAATTCACTATAAAAATGGTGAAAATTTGACAGAGACCGTTCGTAAAACTAAAACATTTTTTGGTCGTCATGAATCATCTTGTCGGACCGCAATTCCGAAATTGGTGGAAAAATGTTAGCTGTTGGGACAAGTAAACGATATGAAGAATAAAACCCGTGCACGTCGCTCAAGAACAACTGAGAATATTGCTGCTGTAGCACAAAGTGTTGAGGAAAACCCAGGTTTGTCCATTCTTCGTCGTTCTTTGGAATTGGGCATTCCACAAACGTCATTACATATCGTATTTTGCATTAATACTTGGGTCTTAAGGCTTATAAAGTTCAGTTTACACAAGAACTCAAGCCGGCCGATCATCAACAACGGCATGTCTTTGCTGATTGGGTCCTTGAAATGCATGAAAATAATCCTGAATTTCATCGAAAAATCATCTTGACTGATGAGGCCCATTTCCACCTCGGTGATGGCTGTGGGGTCATTGGACCTTACTTTTTCCAAAATGAGGCTGGAGCAACAGCTACGGTGAATGGAATGCGCTTTCAAGAGATGATTAATAATTTGCTATGGCCGGAATTGGACGGTATTGTTCTGGACAACGTATACTTTCAACAAGACGGCGGGCGCGGCTCTACCACACAAGCAACGACACCATCGATCTTTTACGGGAAAAGTTTCCGGACCGTGTTATCTCTCGAAGAGGTGATCACAATTGACCACCGAGATCTTGTGATTTAACACTTTGCGACTTCTTCCTTTGGGGCCACGTGAAAGAAAAGGTCTACGCCAACAGCAACAACCCAGCGTCGATTCAAGACCTCAAAGATGGAATTCGAGAAGCTATTGAGGGTATACAGTAGCCACTTTGCGATTTGGTGATGTGGCGGCCATTTGGCTGATTTTGTTTTCCATTATTAATGGCATACTTTTTCTTCTTTACATTGAAATAAACATCCGATAATTTATCTCAAAAAATGCCTTTATTTTTAAATATCAAAATAACACCTCTTATTGGAAAACCCTGTATTATATGGACTTTTGCTAAGGTTATTCGGTGCAGGGTAATAAGTCCCCAGCTACTGATTCCACTGAAGGACTCCATTCCTATTTAGAGAAGATGCGTTTTTGGATATGTGCAAAGTTTCTTGTTATCTAAAAGCAGTTTTGCATACACCCAACATCGCACCTACTCCAAATCTAACAGTGAGCCCAAGCCGGGGGTTGCAGGGGGCAGCATGCCCCCCTTGCCCACTACACTTTTTTTCGATGTAAGCTTTATATACCTTTTTTCATACTTCTTATTTCTTTTGATTTGGAAATAACTAAGTATACATAAGTAGAAAACAGTCATAGCAGTGATATACGGCCAAATTGGTCAAATCACGCTGTCGATAAACGAAATATGAAATAAATCCGAAATCTATATTTGGTAGTATTTCGTTTTTATAAAATGTACCAAGAGTTATAAGGAAGTGGGAACGTATTTCACATTAAAGTGAAATTTAATCCAAACGATTTTCTTGGGATTAAATTCTCACCATTCATGGGAACTTAGCCCACTTCTCTTAAGAGGATTTATTTCCCACTAAATGGGAATTAAGTCCCTCGGTGGACTTAGGAACCGGAGACTTATTTCCCTGCACCAGGTTATTCACTTTGGCATTTTGAAGAGTTTTCTATTTAGATACACAATCGATCGACGCGATGGAAGACAATTTTTGTCAAAGTATCTTTCTGAGACTCTTTTAAGCCAACAGCAACTCTCTGCTCTGGTTCTTGACCTTGACATTAAGGTATACCTTCGTACTCATAAGCTATGTTTTTTTTTTTATAAGGAGCTTTCCAAAACACCGGATTGCAAAAATTATTTGTTTAACAAAGGACAAACCTAACTCAATAAAATAAAAACTTTTAGTTCCATTTGAAGTTTTTCAAAGGCGAGAAAATTAAACCCCGACATTATGATTGTTTCATTGACAATTTTCTTGATGGTTTATAGAATAATCTTGTCAATATTTATTTTTGTAAGGGGATAAACTGAAATAATTATTCCTACATTCATCATTTAAATCAATTTAAATTTCCCAACTGCTAGCTAGCCTATTCAAATGTTTTGCTAACACATTTCAATTGGACTATTTACAAATATTGGTACCCTAATAAATTATAAAATAATTTCAATAAATAAACCAAGCATCAATAGGTATAAGTTTACTCTAATAAATCAACTGATTCGTCCCCAATTACATGAACTAAAACAAATAAATAAATTTTGTGAACGATTAAATTTTCGATCCTTTTCAGGTCCTCTTTTTATCGATGGTTTTCGTGAACATTGTATATTCAAATGTATTTACATACGTATTGATGAAGCCAATTGAAAATGTTTGAAAAATGGAATAAATTATCACGATGAATTTATTGATTTTTGTATTAGTTAATTTAATCTTCCGTTATTTGTGACACTAATTCATAAATTTGCCCATCAAATGAAATTGACGCAATTCTCTAATAACCAATTTTGTCGTTTGTATTTGATGAATGGTGTCGCAGCAGAATTAACGATTCATTAACAAATAACAATTATGTTCCGCATTTCGTTATAATTTTACTCTGCAAATAGAAAATTATTTATTGCTTCGTAATTATATCACTATGTCCAAAAATTACGACACAAATAGCAATGATATTCCTAAAAAACTTTAAATTTGTTTTGATTGATTGGGATTGTTGGTATCAATCAATAATCAAACCAAAATTCAATTGATTGGTGGGGAATAAGAAAATGTAACTTTTTTATTAAAGGACTTTTAAGAATCAGTTTTAAATTCCGATGATGCGTAGGGTTCTCGGTCTCTAGATATCTAGCCTATCTTCCACGATTTCGCACTCCAATTAGTCGCTCTATGAAAGATTGGCTCCTGGCTCCCCTTTGGTTTAGTGTTGAAAACTAAAACGTTGGAGTCCATTCGCTCTACATAACCCAGTAATTTTAACCCTTAATGCGAATAATTCTGACCTGATTAGATTTATGTCACTTTACTACGTGGATAGAGTTCATGGTTGCATGATATTTAAAAGCTCATATCGATGCTATTCAGAAGACTGGGTAAAGGTCCAGGCTTCTGAACCATAGCACGACCGGAATTATGAGTATTCTGTACAGCGCCACCTTTGTTCTTTTAGATAGGGATCTACCTCTCAATCGCTTACTTAACCCAAAAAAACATCGATTGGAAAGAGTTATTTTTTACTCAGTGCGGTAGTGAAGGCACCAGTTTCTGCAAGCTGTGTTCTTCCTTTCACGTCAATCTTTCGCCAAGTAATTGCTTTGATTAATGAAAGAAAGTATAATTGTTGTAGTGACCTGATGGATGTAGCGAACTACATTTTCAAGAACAATATTGAAACAGAGCTTTAATGATGTCAATCTCAGAAGAATCTGTACCGATTTTGGCGTTCTCAAAGCAGAAAGCCCCAAGCTGGTTATGGCATGGTACACGGAGAGAATTGAAAAATTACCAATTGCGAAATATTCAGTTGCAATTTACAAAACATGTTTTTTTTGTAAATCACGGCGCTTTGATTCGAAACTGATAGAACAATTGGCAATTTAACTTTCAATTCATCGCAAATTACAACAATTCCTGAGTTGAGATTTACGATTAAAAGTTATAATTCAAGCTTGTGCCCTTCAAAGTAAATTACAACCTTTTTGTCGCAATTTACTACTTCAAGGGAATAATTCCATTTATACTTTTTACCAATCTGGATTTGCTAAAATGTTTTCGTGATTTACAATCACTGAGTATTAAATTCAACTCAAGTGTGTCTGACGGCTACGTCGAAGGTCCGGAGTTCGATCCCTGCCTCGAACTAATAATTATCTTTTTTTTTTGGTACTGTCTCTTTTGAAGAAATGTAAAATCATCGGAAAATAAATCTATTTAATATTAAACGTGGATCTTTGTAAGCCATTCGGATTTAGCGGGAAATGATATTCCACCAGAATATCAACGCACATACAGGAATCGTTTAGAATATAAGTCATTAGGCCCTGGCCCCGCTTGTGTCTCCAATAATGCCTTTTTTGTAGTTCTATTATGTACATAGGGAGTACAAGGTTTAATTTCAACTACACATTATATACAATTTCTTACCTTTATTTAAATGATCATCACAAAAAATTGTACATTAGAGGTTAGACGTCCAAAATAAGACGACTATATTTTTGTCGCCAATAAAACATAATCTTAATTCAGAACACCCCTAAAATGTAACTCATATTCAGGTTGCTTCTTATTATTAATTTTGATATCCGACTTGGATGCATCACCATGGCCTAGAAGATGTGTGCTAGGTTGGTATGCAGAGGGTCTCGAGTTCGATTCCTAGAATCAGCCAAGTAAGTAAAAGTTACATTTTTCAATAAAAAATAATAAATGCTTTTCAATAAATAGAAAACGTTGCTCCTCTCAAAGCAATATAATTTGTTACAAATTGAGTAAAATGGGGTTGCAATTTTCGACTTTACCACTCATTTTTTCAAAAACATATTTTTGATTCAAAACAAAAAGATGGAAATCTACGACTCGCTTTTTTGCAATTTACAATCGAGTAAATATAAAATTGATACAAATTTGGATCAATTTTCGATTCACGATGGCAATGTTTTATTTCTCAGGATCGAATTATTGACGCAAAAAAGTGGTAATTTGCTATTTTTGAGTGTCAATATCTTCATTTCGTTCAATTTTGAAAATTGCGAACAAGGTGTCGTGATTTACAAAACCCCGAGCTAGAGTGAGAAACTGCATAAGATTTTCGTGATTTGCAGCTCATTTTTCTTGATCTGATCTAAAAATTCTTTCCGTGTATATTATAAATCTTCCATATATACGGTGTGGGTAATATGCGATTTCCTTTATTTGTGGAGGAGGCAAAATGTACTGAGATTCCAATCGTGGGGAACACTTTGCCCCAACCATGCTTCGCAGATGAATGGGTGTATGCTCCTGACCAAGATGTAGATAGTCGGAGATTTTGCTCTTCTGGATACCCGGGCATGGGCATGGAGAATGATAAAAGAAAATTTTGCATCATTTACAACATAGTAAGAGCATTTTGATCATCTTAAACGTTTCGCTACATTGAAGGTTATCCTTTAAAATTTTAAAATAAATGTATAAAAATGGCTGCTTCACTATTCTTTCTTAAGACAACCACACATTGTTAGATGGTTACGCTTTATATTTTAATCCTTACATATTATTTTATCCCTGACAATCATATTCATGTATCTTTTCTGTCGACAATATCCATTACATCCCACAGTTCTAGACCGCATTACTCAAATACTCAAAATACTTACTTATTAAAGTAACCATGACATTAACAGATGCTCCCAATTCTCGCCCTAATAATTCTTCCATTATACGTTCTTAAGGAATAAAGCTCAACGAAATCACTCCTGGCTACTTAGTATCAAAACCAAAAATACAGACACAAACCAAACAGAAAACATACATATTAAGGACCAAAACATAGCGTCGCTTCGTTGTGTCGTCGTCGGTTGGTCGACGTAGGTTGAAACAAGGATGTGAGGGTTATAAATGCCCTCACATACATACTCTCCCACTTGTTGCTCCAAGTCAGACCCAAGAAAAACCTGAAGGTTAAATTCACAGATTTCCCCTTTGACTACCAACAATAACAACAACAACTGTAAATTGCTGTTCTGACAGAAGTATCCTTGTGAAAGATACTCCTCCGGGACAATCCCTCTGTGTTATAAATACCGTATCCAAATACAAACGAAAATAATGAATGTCGACTTGACAATGAATCAGAAATTGTGTTTTATTAAATTTTTAAAGCAATAAAGAAGGATATTTTCCCATCATTGACTTTTTATCCTTGTTTTTTTTTTACAAGCTAAATTAACTCTTTGTCCAGTTAATTTCAGAAAGGACCTTCGCTCTCAAGTTTGATTGGGAGGATGGAATAGAAAATTTAATCGAAACTTTGAAATCACCTCGTAAAGTAGGAAGAAAAAACGAAAGCCTAACTTATTTCTTCTTTACGAGTAATATACAAAAATCTTAGAATCTTTTATAAAGAAGTTTATATTTCGTTTTAAGTGGCATCCTCAAGAGGGAGAACAGGACAAAGTTTTGCGTCTAACTTTTTCCGGCCATCATCTGTGCGAATGGAGGAAACTGATGCTTGTCGTCTTTTCAGTTTGTGCAGTCTGTGATTAAAAGTAGTTAAAATAACTGCCTCAGTCTCAGATTGTTGGGGTAATTTAATTACTGGTTCTTTCATTTCAAGTTGAGACGCTCTTTGTGGGGAAATTTTAGGCTTTTTATAGCTGACGTGGGAGTCGTTGGATTCATGGGGGACGTGGTGTGTATAGGGCATTATAAGGTTTTGTAAATTCAAGTTGACTTCGTCAATGGACACAATATCGGGTCCAGCGATTTAATTCAAACTTTGAAATTGTATTTTCACGGTTGAAGTGTTCCAAAGGAAATTTCGGTTAAATTTAAAACGACTTTTAGTAAAGATACTTGGAAATACGGTTAGCACGAGTAGCTCGTCCAAAATGTTTGGTTGTGGAATATTTATTTGATAATATGAATTTCAAGGGATTTAATCAGCTGCATGCGGATGACTCACTTGCATACAGCAAATATTGGTGTTATCAGAATTTCAGGTCAAAGTGTACAAGACCAAATTAGAAGAATGTAGAAGTATTTCAAGAAATGTTACATCAAACTTAATGCTGCCAAATCGGACTTAGCCTGCTTCATAAGACCTGGACAAAACGAAATCACACACTAAGCCACTTGTTGCAAGATCGTCGCAGAAAATGGTCTCATTCAGTGGACAAAGTTGCATCTGTATAAGCAACTTTTAAGACCCATTGCGCAGAACTCACTTCGATCAACGGCGGAAGAATTATATGTCTAACTCGTGACTCTATAAGCCACCAACTATGAACATATGCAATCAACATCATCCTGAACCACGATGACACTAAACATTTAATAACTTGAACAAACGAAATAGTGAAGTTCTACGAAGCGGACTTCATATACGCAGTATACCTTTCAGGTTTTCTAGCAAATCTTTCTCTTAAACACAAATTTTAGGGTATGAAAGCTTCATGAATGATTTCATGAGCGGTTTTCAAACATTTTCGTATAAAAGTATTTCAAGGAACGTTTCATTTTGCCTGCAAAATGTTTTTCAGAATGCTTTGGAGTAGAAAAACTTATCGTCAGCTGTACGCTAACGCATCGTGCAACTAGAAGGGTCATTTTCAACATCAAAGAAGAACGATTCGTTTTGCGTCCCGATTTTACGAGGGTCACTCAACATAAGTACTTAGCCTCACCGCCCAATGGCAATGCTATTACAAAAATGTTTTACCATTGTGCAGTACATTTAATAGCCTAGTGTCAAAGCTTCAGTCAATTCCCTTCATTAGTTTTGTTTTGAAGCGAGCGTGTCGGTCAGTTTTATAAAAATGGAGCAATATCGATCGGTGATTCAATTCTTGTTTTTGGAAGAGAAAACGAGCAGCGAAATCAATGTGTACGGTGACTCTTCTCCCTCGACGGCGACCATCAAGATTTGGTTCAGCGAACTTGCTCTTTGCCGCACGTCGGTTTTTTGATGAGCCATGCTCAGGTGCCCCAAAAACGGCTACTACGGAGAAAAACGTCAACAAAAGCAACGATCTCGTGTTGGCAGACCGCCACGCCGATTGAAGGTTCACGAGATCGCTGAGACCGTAGGCATCGCAGACAGAACGGTGCATCATATTCTACAACAAGCACAACCGTGACACCACATCGGCGATGTGTTTGGCGCTGTTTCAGCGCAATTCGGCGGAGTTCTTGCGTCGTTTTGTGACTGTTGACAAAACATGGATTCACTGTTACACAGCATAGACAAGGGAACAGTCGAAAAAGTGGACTTCACTTCGGCGAACGAGCTCCGAAGAAGACGAAGACTGTTCCATCGGTCAAAAAGGTGATGGTCACCGTTTTCTGGGATTCACAAGGTGGGATCCACTTCGATTATCTCGAGAAGGGTAAACAAAATCACTGAGTTTTACTTTAAATCATATGTTTCTAAATAAGTATTGTCTTAGCATGCTGTGCTGTCACCATATTTAGAAATGACGTCGGCACTCGAGACATATTTTTGGGCTAAAAATGCACTTACCTGGGTACTGGTCACATATAAAGTGGACCGGACAATGATTTTTAAGAAGGCGTTGTACCAAATCCTTTTTTCCTGGAAAGTTGCATCTCATGAGGACACTAGCAAAACTCATGCGTGTAAACAAAATATTTCTAGATGCTAAAATGCAAAGTTAATAACTGACAGCGAGTATGAGGAGCAATGTTAAATTGACATTTCGTTAAAAAAAAAACAGCTTAAGTTTGCATAATGCATATCATGCCTATTAGATGTACATATACCTATGTTTTGTTTTTCAAACGCTTTTCAATTACAAAAAAAATGGTCGATAAACAGAAAACTAGTTGTAAAAAATTAAATTAAATACTAAATTAACTTCCTTTATCATAAATTATGTCAAAAGTTATCGCTCCGTTTAGGCCGTGTTAACCTTGCATAAATTAACCGCCCATCCCGTCGTTATCCTTTTCGCACACAAAGTATCCCTTCCAAGCACTATTTTCAGCTAATTTAATATATTACACTGTTTGTTCGGAGAATTTCGTTTAATCGTTTCTTAAAATACAACAAAACTTGCTGCTAATTAAAGTTGTAAAACTTTTCCTATTAATGTTCCGCCCATATAACACGGCCCTTAACCTCCGTAAAGTAAAGATATAGTGGCGTAATATTATGAGGGTAATAAAAGACTATTTTATGAAGGAAACTAACGTGTGGAAATAATTTGGAAAGTTTGGTTTTTATAGTACCTACATCGTGTTCTATTTTTTTTTTTTGATACATTATTTTATGGAAGATTCCATATCCTTGTGACCTGGTTAATCGTTTGTCATCCCGCTATAATATTTACAAAAAACTTAGCCTCCCATTAATCATTCGAATGGTTGGAAGAACATTATGGAAATATTATTTTGTGGTCAACCATTGTTTCCAAAAGTTTTGTTGGCATATTGCATACGCTAAATCATTGTTATGACATCGTTAAAATGATATCGTTTTGTAAAAATAAAACAATTGGCGAAAACTTGACCATTTCCAATAGTATTATGTGACAAAGGAATGGTCTCTAGCGACCAAAATAACTGGACGCCATTGTATGAATTTCTACGCGTAATTGTTGAGATGGGAATCGTTGGTTTTCATTTTAATAATTTTGACTAGTGACCATTTGATGAAACAATAACCCACTAGGAAATTGCATGGGTGTTTTCTATTCAAGAGCCTTTTTTGTTTAGAAGAACATCAATATAAAATTTAGTGTTACCAACTTAAGGTTGAGGAATTCAAATTTGATGAAAATCTACGAGAGCAGTTAAGCTTATTCTGGCAACAAATAAATGAGCCAGTTTTGGATCTATAATGACCCGAAAATCTCCCTGGTTTCATCAGTGATTTAGGACAAGCGTTGTAACGAAGTTACACATTTCCTGTCACCCCCTCTGCCTTCCGACCGCCAGTGAGGCTAGAGCCAAATAATAACCACCACCGAACGCCCACCGTAACTGACCGCCATAATACATTCCACCACCGCCACCGAACGGAACGAGGATTTCATACAATTATTCATACAATGAATAATAGAACCACCATCACGTGGCGTAACGCCAACACTGCATTCTATTAAGGTAATTCCGACTACCCCCTTTACCCCGCACCGCTGATTTGGACCGCCGTCCACTCTCGAGTACCTAAACCAGAAGAGCAGTCAAATAAATTCATCATTAAAAAAGATTTACACATTTGCAAGTATTTTTAACTTTTGACCTTATAATTCACAGTCTGTCCTTTCAGTCAAATTCCATAAGTAGGCGTGAAATTCGCATGGAAAATATCAGACTCGATCTCCCAGCCATTGGTAGAAGTACTATTGCTATTGCAAATAGAAAACCGGGATAAGAGTTCTCAACCGAAGGTACGCTGCAAGTTTTGAAGAAAAATTTGTTTGTCAGCTTTCCACTTCGCTGTTGGTCGCAGTGAATCGCTGACTGGCATGAGGCCACTCGTTTATTGTCGTGGAGCTCTTCCTTTTAAAAGGAATCTCTGCAGACCTAGTACTAAGGAATCCTTTATTGTCATGGACAGTTTCTCGGAACTCCACAGACCTAAGGTATCATAAAAATTGAATTGTAATCTTTTATTTTAAGATTATTATTAAGAATATGAAATAATCTGTGAAGCAAATTAAGATAAATAAAAATATTGTTGTTTCGGAGTTTCGACACTCTTCAACACTAAGTTTTAGCTAACCTCAGCATGAGTAGAAAAAAGCATCACAGCGTAATGCGTAACTCGTGGACAGAATTTTCAGAGAGAAAAGAATTTGTCTTTTGAATTTCAAACATCTTTATTTTTCAGCTCTTGCTCTTAGTTATCGCTGTTGGTTTGCATGGCCTGCGGCCTTCAGAGTGTGAGTGTGACATCAACAATATTATCTGCTTTAAACTCACTTCCTTTTTATACTTTTTTGATGTCGTGGGCAGGCTAGTCAGCACACTTACATCCCACTCCCCCGAAAAAGAAAATTGATCTAGAAGAGATCAGCATACTACAGATCAATACGTGAGGTGAAAAAAGTATTTGGGAAACTGTTTCGTCCCGTTGCGTTGGTGCTTACGCAGCTAAATTTTTCACATAAGAACGACTAACGAATTAACGAATATTTTGCAACTAAAACTATTTCAAAATAATAGAAACTCATTAAATCTATTGTTGAGATGCTAAAATTTTCATTTTAATTGAAGAAAAAAGAAATTTTAATAAAAACAAGTTGTTCGTCGATAATTTCAATCCGACTGTTACGAATTGTCAAACCCTATTCGCGTTTCACATACAATCCACATCGCAACGAATAAATTATTCGTGCGCGACTAACCTTAAAATCTAATTGTGCAATATTGTGATGGACATGACGTTTGTTGCTCGCAACGAATAAAATAAATTGCATGTGAATGGAACGTCAAAATGGATGAATGTACGTTCATTCGTTGGTCGTTGGTCGCTTTCATGTGAATAGTCCTTAAGGGTTTACTGCCCGATTTAATAAACAAAACATTAAGCACCAGTTGTACAATAGCAGTTCAGCACTGAACCTCGTTTTTAAATGTTTGATCCGTGGGTCAACTTTCCCCGGATATCGGTAGGTTAACTCTTGAACCACCGTCTTAAGATAAATTATGCAAACACGAATTTTGATCCGAGGATGAACTACGATAGTTCAACTGGCCCTAAATAAAGCTAATCCACGGATTAAATTTAATTAAAGTTATAGAAAACAAAATGCAAATAAAAATAAGAATGGTAACACCACCTATTTTCTGTCCCATGTACATTTATTCATGGATATGAATTTGCATTTTCCCAATGAGCTTTCTACATTCGTGTGGTTTTTTATCGAGTCTGGCAAATTTACATAATTATGTGCAATGTCCAGGGCATCCTGGGGATATTTTCCTAGAATAAATGCTCCGTCAGACTCGGACTGTGGACAGACATAAATGTGGACAGAACATGGGAATTATTACATTATCTTCATACAAAGTCAATTGCTGGCTGTGTTGCTGTTGGGATGGAAATAATATTTTGTCCAATACTGTGTGTCTGCAAAGTGAGTTAAGTCATAGAACTTGCTATGTGGGGTCCTCTCTCTAAGGACTTTGAATATAATATCAACAAAAAAAAATGGTAACAAATGACTGACTGGGTTTTTTTCTTTTTTATTGGTTTGGAGTTGATGTATTGACAATCATTTCTCATGTGGAAATCGAAATCCCAGCTATTGCTGGTCTGGTACTATGGGTAATAGATTTTTTTTTTTTTTGAATGGGAAAGTTGTTTTTTAAAGAGGCTTTATTTAGTATCATCAAATTTAAACAAGAACAAAATATGAATATTTGGTATTGGAATGAGACTCAAAATAAACACAGTTGAAGGATTTCATTGAGCATGCAGATTGGATTTTTATGAAAAGTGTCCCACAAAGTTGGAAATATTTGAATAAATTATTTTGAAAATATGAATTCTCAAAGTCAACAGTTGCGGATTTTACAAAAACAAAAAAATTAATAACACTTCAAAGTGAATAAAAAAATATGCAAATTTCTTCAATAAGGACAGACCCACCATCACCATCAATCCATCATGGATCGGCTTTTTGTTGTCTTTTGGTTGAGATGATTTTTTGAATCTTTCCACCCTGGCTTCAGAGGTTGAATTCCCTTAAATTGTTCAGTAAAATATGCAAACCAAAAAAAACTGCTGCTACTGAGGTATCTGTGAGTTTCTGACCCGACCCAAAAAAAAACTCTGTTTCATATATTGATGATGCTGCTGTCAAGCTGCCAAACATTAATCAAAAAGAATAAACATGGTTGAAAAAGCCACAGTCAAGAGTATATCCCATATACCAACAGATTCCGGAAAAGTTAAAAATAAATTTATTGTGACAAGACTCATGCATTTTCCTTCATTTGAAATATGTGCGTCGACTGTTGCAACTGATATCAATTTAGTAAACTTAAATGTAAATAACCAAGACTTAAAATAAAAACTGCAGTCATTGGGATCGCAAGACATTTGCAACAACTTGCAAACTAATAAAGCCCTTTGGATAATATTAAAACTTGAACAGAAGTTAAGAATTATAGCGTCACAAAGTTTCCTTTCAGAACCGATTAGATGTCATGTTGCTTCTTAGTGGAAATAAATCTGAAATGAATCGTTTTCTTGGAAGGCAGCCATTACGAATCTCTCTTTTACTTGACATAAAGTGCAAACTTTTGTATTTGGAACATTATTTCTTTATCAAATCCTTCATTGGGAACGGAGAACATATGAGCAGGTAACAGAGATATAAACTTTATTATACGAATAAGGATAAACGTATCCAAGAATTTAGAAGTTTCTATTGTGGCAAGGATTTATGGTTCATGCTTCGATGAACATTAGCTTACATTATCTCTACAAATGCATGTTCTTTAAGTTGCAGTTTTTAAAGCCCATGAGCTTTTGTGCAGTCAGTTCTGGTGACTATATTTCTATCAGCGCAGTGAGTGTTTGTCGTGCTGGTAAAAGATATTCCAAGGATTTGACGACAATGGTTAGTGATGAGCATTTTTGTGATGGTTTATGAAAATCTTAGATATACGAGTAGATATAATAATTATGACCGCGCTTTGAGCAACAGAATCAAAAATCAAATGTTGGTGGGTTTCGTTAGAACTGTTGAAAATTTTAAAGGAGAGTTTTAGAAATATTTTTTTAAATACATACTTCCAAAACTCGGAACTTGGTGGAAAAGTTGTGGCAAAGTTAACTCTACCATTTTTTGGGCGTGATTTCGGTCAACAATTTCAGTTAAAAATTAGGTAATCACAAGTTCAAACTTAACCAATCCAGCTCAGATTGTACGTGGGAATATATTTTTCAAACAACCAGATTTTCGAGAATACTGTTTAATTCCGATTCGGAAAGATAAAAATTCATTCGGTATATAGTTGCATGAAGTTTTGGATACAAAAATCTACCTTCATTAGTGATAAGCTTTCAAAAAGAAAGTGGCACCCCTAATTACATATAAGAAAATATGGCTCATAGGGGGCCCATTTAATGAGCTGCCAACTTGAAAAAGGAAGTTATATCAAATGAGAAGCTCAAGCTAGAAAAAAAGAACACGAATAAAACTTTCAGAACAAAAAAAAGAGGCGACAATAGTTAAAAATTATGTCGGCAATATTATCTTAGAAAAAAAATATTGGCTTTGCTGCTCGATATCTACACAAAATAAGGAAGGAGTTCCGAAAGTTATGAGAGTAACTTTACTCGGCTCTAAAAATGACTTGAAATTACTGAAAGCCGATTGAATTCTATACATCAATGCTAAGGTGGTTAAATGATATCGCCTTATCAATTGAGTAGAATCTTCTTTAAGCTCATGTTTAAATAGAAGGTGTAGGGAGTGGTGACATGTGATCTACCAATGAATAAACAAATTTTGTTTTTATTCATTTTTCGGGTTCCTTGGTTGGCGTCGCTTCGGGATCGTTGCTGGATTGCTTGATCGGCTTCACAAAAGTTCTCAGTGGAGACCCTAAGAAAAAAATATTTGACTTTGACTTTTTAACACTGTTCAACTGTTGTTTAATAGATTTACTTAAGACAGCTGCCATTTTTGTGCATTAACCGTAACGCATTTGAATGCATGTCAAAGGTACAAACTTCAAAGCTCAATCAAGCGGATAAACCAATTAAGAAGGAAGTGTACGAATGGTCGACAAAAAAAATTTCGACTGGATAAATACAAATTTCATCGAGAGTGTGTTTCTTTATTTTTTCCGGATAGGGAATAGAAAAGACAGAAAAGAAAAAATATCTGTCCAGAATATCCAGAATAGAATAAATAAAGAAACAGAACTAGAATAAGAAGAATAAACAATAGCTGACAGTGAACTGCATCAGTCAAACTAGAGAATATTCCATTTAAACCACCTCTTCACTAGGAATAAAAAGAATGCGTTCCAAATATTCCAGATTGAATAAAAAAACAAGGAAATAGTTTATCCGGAATATTCCATTGAGTAAAGAAACGCAAAAGGGGCGTTCCATATATTCCGAATATACGGAATGAATAAAGAAACTCACTCCGACTGTCAAAATATCACCTGATGTTTAATCGTTCAGTTCAAAATCCAGACTATAAAAATGTCGACTAAAAAGTGTTGGTAATAATGTTGAATTTGACAATGATAAAAAATGTAGTTCTTTGGATTGCATCGACTGTTAAAATTTTTAAATTATTTTTAAATCATAGTAATATTACTGATCGACAGCGACAAAGCGAAGTCGCATGTGAACATCACTCAATTTTCCACTATCGACCTTTTATCGAGTCGATATTTTCAAAATCGACTTTATAAGAGTCGACATTTTGATCAGTCGGTATTTTACCAATCGACTTTTCGAAAGTCATCATTAGATAATCAGTTTGTTTAAATCGACATTTTAAAAATCGACAAATCGTACTCGTAAAAAGGACTAAAAACCCGAAAAAATATGTTGTTTAAATTATATAGAATAAATTAAAAGGAGATTACTGTCATGCATTGAAACACGATGGTAAGCATTCAATTAAGATGACTTTTATCACGCACTATCTACACTAGAGAAATAAAGACAAATATTTACCACTAAAAATACTGAGGCGATTAAAACTAGGCCCATCATATCATCTCTAGGTAATCGAATATCACTTCACAGTTTAAGTTAAAGAAATTATGTCTATGTAATATGCAGCTCTAAAATGTGTCCCTACTGATCAGAAATTGCGATTGCAAACCGCATTTAAATATTCTTAATTCACAAAAATGCACAAGTCATATAAAATGACAACAAATAAGATAAAAATAATCATTTTTTTATTGTATCTTTTGGATCTGGTTTTAGATTTATAATTATTTCTTATTGTGAATTTGATACATTCATTCATAGGCACTGTCATTGAACTTGAATTTATTTACATAATCATAAATTATCCCGCCAAAAATGAGAACAATGGAATTGTCTTTGGTATAGTATCTTTTATTTATATTTGTTGGATTTCATTTGATTGCTGTGACAAATCGTATTCGGGCTTTGTACGTGTCGTATTTATTTCTTCTTTTTTTTTTTTAATTCAAGAGGCGTAGTTTATCCATTGGCGGTGTCAAAAAGTTTATATACTGACAAACATATTTTGTTTTTGAGATGCAAAGTCATGTACAGTGTTACTACCAGTGTTGGCCCAAAATTAATCTGATTAACGATTGAAAATTAATGATTAAAAATCATAATCAAACAATTTGATTAAGATTAATTAATCATAATCAAATTTAAAATGATTAAAATTATTAATCTTAATCATTAATCGTTAATTTGATTTTTCGATTAAGTATTAACTTTGCCTAAATAAAATGTACCTATAATAAAAAAAATTGTGTAGTTTTATGAAACCACGATGCAAGTGATACTTTTTTTTCGGAAAATTATTCGATTTAGGGTATTAAAATCACGTTTTTTATCTTAAACTAACAGTCTCGGCAGATAGCGCGATTAATCAATTAATGATTAGTGATTAATGATTAACACCAGTAATCATGATTAAGATTACTTTTTTAATCATGATTAATTTAATCTGATTAAAATTAATCAAATTAATGAATTGATTAAAAAATTAATTGATTAATGCTAACATTGGTTACTACTTACTTAATGAATTCAAAACTTCGCTGTGTCAACCTCAACCATAGAAATGCTCTTCACTGGAAGCAATTTATTCTCTGCTCGGCAGTCATGTTCTGTCTATGTTATGGGTGATGTGTATATAAGGGAATTGATTAGTGAAGTGATTTTTCGCGTTAAAGAAGGACAAATTACGATCGTCAGAAAAAGCAACATCAAAAGCAGTTAAGCACAATCGCAAAAATGCAACGACAAGCCATTGTCCCATTATTCCGAAAAACTTTGCAAAACCAGCTGTTTGTTCAACTAAGGTATGGAACAATCTATTCTGAAATTTCCTTAAGTTAACTTAATTTTTCTGATCCCAAATGCAAAGTTGTAGTAATTTATTTAATATTTTTATTCATAAAAGTATAAGAACATTTAAAAAAAAGTTTATCACCTATTAGCCGCATTTTTATTTGATTGTTGACTCCTTTTTGGTTTTAGTCCAATCCTGATTCCGGATCAGATTCCATTTCAGAATCAACTTCCGAATTCGAATGTATTTCACTTTCCGAATTCAGGCCAGAATCTGGTTCTGTATCATCAGTGTCACTATCATATTCTTCATCAGATAACATATCATCAAAACTTGATTCAAGTTCAATTGAGTCGGAATTTTCATCCTCTGTATCGAATTCTTCAACCGAATACCCCTCCGACACCTCTTCCTCGTAGTTCCCAGCATCTTCATCTTCATCTTCATCCAAAACTTCGTCGTTATTATCATCGCCTTCTGAGTCCGTTTCGACTTCTAATCTTGGCACCCATCGTACTGCTCCTTTTCTCCGAAAAACAATGATTCTGCAATTTTCATTTTCGTATTCTTTCTTGATTTGCGTAAAAACGTCGTAAGCTGTATCCAAGAGGATCTTGTAATTATCCTGGAGCCTTTCGATGCGAAAAAGGCGATCTTTCACATCTGGATCGTCGTCGTCAATTTCGTCATTGTCTTCCTTTTCAATCATAACAAATTTTTCTTCCATTGGATTTACGAGGAATCTCTTGCCAGGTTGATCTTCTGGCTCGACAACAATCTCAAAGTATACTCCATCACAAAAGTTCTGGACTTTTTCAAAAAGATCATTTACGTTTTTGTAGAGATCAATCCGATTTTTGCGGTGTTGTTTTCGTTCCCGATCGCTAACCATTGTGAGTTTGAGTGTGATGTTTCTGTTACAGATGATCACTATTGAATGGTTCATAATTGAAAAGTACCAATATTTAAAGGATTCCAAAATCAAAACGATAGACCCCAGCAGGTAGATGGGTTTTAAGGAGTTTTATTTTCTTCAAAAGGTGTAGAGAACAATAAAACCAATAGATTTAAGAAATAGGTCGGTACTCGGTGGATTTAAAAGGGATTCACATACTCACAAAGCCTCTAAACATTTTTCATCAGAACCTTAACCAGATTTAAAAAAAAAAAATATATACTCAAGATGTTATAAAAATCATAATCAAGAATTAAAACAGTACGAAAGTTTAGGAAATTTGGAGTTTGATCATAACAAAACTATTAACTTTACCCCATCTCTCTCATTGTTCTATCCCACTCCAGCGAGATGCTTTTCAACCCAGAAACATTTTATTTGAAATACCCGCCTAGCTACAAATGCCCATCAGTTTATTTTAGAGTCTTATTTTTGACGTACTGTTCATTATAGTTAGAAACCTCTTCTTTATTTATATTTGTGCATAAACCATCCTCCCATCTATCGGAGCAAAACAATTTCCAATTTCAATCGGTGCACAGAATTTCTTTGCTTTTCAAAGTGTCCAGACCTAAATGATTGTTGATCAAGGAACTCAGTAAAAAAAAACGCACCATCAGATTTTGGTATAAACTATGCAAATGATCTAAATACTCGAAGGGCAGATGCAACAGAGCTTGCTAAACTCAGGTAGGTACGGTCCTTAGATTGCAAAATTTTATAACCTCAGCAAGCAGATTACCTGTGATATCGCTAAACCAATCCCATCCCAAAATTAGTTTTTAGTAATAAAAATAGTACCTTAATTAGTCTGGGATTTCCAGGAACTTCATGCCTGTAAAATAATAATCCACGTTATTACTAGCCCATCCAATATGCTTAAGGGTCCAACCTTTACTTTAAATACTGGACACCTGCCAATAAGAACATCATTCTCAATTCGACTATAGAACAAGCTAATTCAAGACCTACACAATCCCAAAGAACAACAATCATGGCAAACCCAATCGAACAGAGACAAAGCCAACAGCAAAAGATCGCATTGTACAATAGTGTAAACGATCTTTTCGAAAGAGTGCAGCAATTTTGTGAAGGAGTCTTTTTTGAAATCACAGTTGAACCACAGGAGCCAGTATCTTGCATCGCAAGAAGATTTATTCTTAATCTTGTTGATAATGAAGCCGATAAAAATGAATACGGACACGCTGACATCTTAAATGTCGATCCAGAACTTAAGGAGCGTCTTTGGAAAATAGAACGTCTTCAAGATAACTACAAGTTGCTAGTGGATACAGCTTATTTGGTCTACGAACAATTGAAAGAAGAATACAAGGACAACAATTGTAAGGTCGTTGTCCAAAGAAGACAACAAGAAGTACCTCTGCTACCAAGACTGGAAGTTAATTTTGGAGTTGACAATTATGTCGAAGATGAGAACCAAGAGGATGCTCATGCTCATTGGCTTGATTCTGATTCAGAAGAAGAATGGGATTCCTCCTCCGATGACTCTGGTCTGGATCCTGAAACTGACAACGAACCAGATAATATAGAAGAATCAGTAAATGAATCGGAATCAGATGTTGACTCTGGCTTAGACACGGAAATGGAACAAGAATCAGATGCTGAACAGGAAAGGTTTTAGATAACTTATTGTAAAAGAGATGAATATCCCAGTCGAGAGTAAGAATCGAACTAAGCCTTTGTGATAGTCGAAAGATTTTTGAAATAATAAAAATAAGATCATGCAAAAAAATAAAAATGTTCTCTTAATTTCGCAAGTTTTTTTGTCATTATTGTTAATACCAGCTTTATTTCTAAATGCACCCGGTTGCTAAAAAACGAATACCATGTCGAGGATTCGTAAAACTATTTTTTTTAGATTAATGTTGCTTTTTAAAACACAAAAGAACACCTTAAGCACCGACTGAATTTTTTTTTTATCATATGGCGCCCAACCTGAGGCGGTTTGTTCTTCTTTCAATTACGGAATTTTTGAGTGTTTTTTCGAGTTTTTTTTTTAAATTAATGTATGGTCTTATATTTCATAGCTTCCATTTTTGTTTGTTACAGATGTCGCCCAACGTGGGATTAGTAGCTCTTCTTTTTACAGCGTATTTTTTAATTCAATTTCAAACATCTCGGAAATTATTTATGGACATGTTGTAAGAGAAAAAAGTTTCCACAGTAAAAGTAAATCTTTTATTTTGTGGATTTTAAAAAGGCTTTTTTGGGGTACTCTAACCCATGTTAACAGAAATAGCTCTCCTTATATGAACGACAGAATTTTTTTAGAGCTTAATTTTTAGAAGAAATATTTGCATTTGAAACTGCGTTAAAAAGTTAAAATGGATTGGATATCATTTTAAAATCTTCAAATTTTCGGTTTCTTGCCCATATTAATTTTTGGATTCTAAGACAATTTTCTTTTAAAAATGCGTTTCGTTTTACTATTTTCCTTAAACCGCAACAGAAGTACAAACAAATTTTGGAGCATGCACACAAAACAAAACTCATTTCATATTTTATGAAAAAACCCCAGCCGGTTAATTTGTTTGACTTTAACCCTTTTTACTTTTTAAAAAAATCCGAGACAGGCCCTTATTGTGCGTTATTGCCATTTAATTGCAATTGTGATATCTTTCTCCATTTTAATAACATGCTTATTCGTTTGGTTTTAAGATTTTAAGAGTCAATACAGTCATAACAACATTAGCTTTGAGGTTTAAAATACTGTGAGTTCAAAAGGGTCTGGCAACCCCGCATTTTCTGGAAGTCATAACCTCAACGACAACCCCCAAGAAGTTTTTTAGTAAAATCTGTGAAATATAACAAAAACTTAGCTTCACTCTTTTTTTCTCAAATGCTAAAATTTTAAGTATTTCAACACTGTTTTCGAATATGACAATGACCTTAAAAAGTGTATTGTGCTCTCCTACCCTTGAAAATTTACTGAGTTAATTTGTTTTGTTCTTTGGTTGGCGACGTGATTTTTTTTCAGATCTTAAATCATAAGATGAAAATAGAAACAATATCAGACAAAACATATAATAATTTTAAAATCCATGGATAGAAAATTCTGAGCTTGTGACGTTCTCTTGCAGACGAAATGTTCAAAAATCTTCCTACACAATGTTTTTTTTTTTTTTTATAATTATAGTTTGTATTTTTAATTTAAATTCATTAACGTGTGAAAATTTTATTTTGTTAAAAATAGATATTTGAAAAGCAGAATTTTATTTTTTTTATTCCTATAGTGTCATAAAATGTATTTTAAGCTCAATCACATACATATAAGGCTATTTAATTTATTGTTATGATGCAGAGGGGTTAACAGTAAATCATTCCTACACCATCAACTGACCGTATATTTAAAAAAAATATATTTGTCAAAACAAAAGAATAAAGGAAACATAAATGATACAATTTAGAATATCTCACACACAAAAAACAGGATAAATAATTATATTTTGAAAGACTTCCATTGTTTCGGATGTTATGTATAAATTGTGTTTCGTAGAACCACAAAGGGTGGCAATTATTACACTGGCTTTTGTTTGTAAAACGAAAAAACAACCCCGGCAAAGATTTGAATAAAAGGACACTCTTTTTGCTTCCGAAAGAACTATGTATCTAAAAGAACGAAGCTTGAAAATGCATTGCATTTCTTAATTGCCACTCTTTTGTCTTTTTTTTTAAGCAAATATATATCCTTGGTTCTTTAGTGTACTTCTTTAAAAAAAAAATTCAAAAGTTCTGGGTTAAAACATTTAGTTTTATTATACAAAAGTGTAAAGAGAGAGGTACTTTTTGTATGCTAAAGTGCTGAAAGAGGTGTTGACGTTAATGCAAATTACTTGCATGCAAAAATGTTCGTTAGAATTTTTTAAACCAGGGTCATCAAAACAAACCATTATGGAGACTTTTATTACCAAGAGGAATTCTCTTCCTTCCTGTGTCAGACTGTCATTTGTCGTTTTGTTGCCCTTTAGTCTATGATTTTTTGAATAGAAACCTTGCTCGTTGTGGCTTATAAAAACAAATTATTTGACACCTAACACTATGTTTTAATTAAGGAAAATGAGCTTATTTCGTTGAAAATGTCCAGGTAACTTTACATTTCCTATGAAGTAGATTAAAGGGAAGAGAGCAGCTGTTTGTAATCGATTTCGTCAATTTTGACACATAAACACTCTCAAGTCATTTCATGTCGTAGAGTTGAGTTGGGTATTGTAACAAAATGACACTAACTTTTAAAAAAATAACGACATAGTGGTACACATTATTTAAAGTTCATAACATAAAACGCACCTTTTCTTTAACTTATAATAATTCTTATTATATCTCACGAGTGCAACTTGCTGTCTTACGAAAGCTGACTTTTTGTTATGAATCCACGATGCTGAATTGTGTATAGCAGGCTAGAATAACCTTCATTCAGTATAATACAGTTTTATATTGTTATAGTTAATGCAAGATGGATTGCGAAAGTTCATCGGAGTCCGCGTACTTCCATTTTGATATCGGAGCAACAACTGCCAAAAGTACTTTTGGACTATCCCACTATGGTGTGACATGTCACAAAATGTGTGATGAAAAACAAAACTGAAATGCACTGTGCACTTTTGCACACTATTTGACAGATCATCTCACTCAATTTGACAATGTCAGACCTTGAATTTTTTTAGAATCGGTTCCAAAATCAATAAACATTCGATCACATTTGTGTGGGAATCACGTTGATTTAGCTGCTTGTTCATGAAAAAAAGTTTGATAATGGTGATATGAACACACAAATCTGAAAGTCGGATGGAACTCTGTAACACTTTTTTTCTGACATCTCGTATGACACTTTAGGATTGTGTGGAAATACTTTAAAGTCAAAGTCCCGTAAGTTTCATATGTATATTAAAAATTGTTAAATTTTTCCTGAAAGTGAATATCATAGACGGTCTTTTAACTGAAGAGAAAGCTCACGGAGAATATTTCTCCTTCCAAGCCAATTTCAATCGCAGACATTTCTCGATCGGGATTCATAAGTTATGTCAAAAATCAATTTGGTCGTGTGGGAAATGAGACATGTTTAAGCTTCAAGATATATCAATTTTCAATTACAAATGTAATCGTTTTTTTCTACGTCAACGTGTTAAGTTGTTTTTTATGTTGTCAATATCTAAAAAATGTTACCACTTTTTGTGAAAAAATGTCAATTTTTTAAGAACTTATATCGGTACTTCTCTCTGTGAGGTAGCTTTTTAAATTGACATAAATATTCGATTTCCATTTCACAATTAGTTTCATAGTTCCATGATTTGATACCATCGCAAAGTAAAACATACACCACTCAAATACGGAGCCAGCTGTTGATATTTTAATTATTATTTGCCAATAAATTAGCTTAAAGACCAGAAACTCGAATTGTTTGTCTTTGCTAATTGCATAAAAGCCATTTAAAACAGATCGAGTATCATTCTAAACCAAACTAATTAATTGTGGGTATATTGCTAATCGTTGAAATTATGTCACCTGTCAACCACATCACCATCGATTGTGGTAGTTTCATTACAACATCTTCTTATGTCATTAGGGATTATGTAAGTGCATAATTTTGTATAAAGTGAATCTATCAAAAATACATACATACGTCGAAATATTAACCACACTGGCAGCCAGCACTCCTGAATTCACACTGACATTTGTATTTGTATTTGAAGTTTTCTGTGTAAACTTCAAATTAATTACGAAATGTCATTAATCCACACCTGGAATTTGTGTTGAAAGGGTTAACTTTGACTTTTGCGAAAGTATTAAAGAGATTAAAAGTATAATCTATCTATTTTGAGAGAGGGGTGAATCCAAGCAAAAGAACATGACACTTTCTTCAACAACTACACACAAAAAAGCATTTTGACGTTATATTATGTCAGTCAGCATACTCACTAAAGTGCAAAGATGGAGGAAAGCTACTTTTGAAATAATGTGTTCCTTCGTGGTTGTGATTATAATGAGCTACCCAAATCGTGAGTCATAAAGTTGGTAAAAATATGGCTAAATTAAGGAAATTACACAGGAAAGAGTTGGTATTGTTGGTGGAAAGAAGGTTTTAATGAGCTAAAGATAAAGAATAAGTCTAGAGGGCGTTTCGAGGACTTTGTAAGTAGTCATTGCTTGTGGGTGATGAACTTGAGTATATTTCGTGATTAGGTGAGGTTAAGTGGAAATGTCACAATCGATTCAAATTATCGGATTAAGTTGCTTAAGTGAGTGAGCTGGGAGGACACATCTGGAATCGTTGATGATAGACGAAATAAAATATATACAGGAGGATTATATCCAGGCTTTTTCATAAGTAGTTATTTGATGTAGGTTTGAATGTTTATCCTTATCTACCTACTTACTTTCGTTGTCGTGGGAAGCAATGAGATTATTATCTATAGTCTTCTAGGTACCTACATATACGTTGACAAATTGAAATGAGAACTAAAGTCTTATACAAAAGGAAATCAAGGACGAAGTAAGTCGGAAATTATGCAGGAAAGAAAATGGAACTAAGAATGAAGTCAAAGTTAGTGTAAACTGTTCTTTTGAGGATTCCTCAACTTTAAATGACTTATAAGCGCCTGTGTAAAGTTAAAACTTACTGAACCCTGACGCCTGAACATAGAAGGAAATGAAACGAGGGGAACCTTAGGGATGGGTTGATTTGCATCAAACATTGTACTTAAGTTAACCTATTGAAGGTTTTGGAAATTGGAATTCTAGTTTTAAAATATTAACGGTCATACATACATATCATTATAATCGACAGCGAAAATATTATTTTTCACAAAATCGGATTGAACGTTTTGATATAAGACCTACTAGGCAGGGTTTCTATATATATATGTATGTATGCTATGTTCTGCCAAATCAAGTAGTTTTTTAAGCAGAGTTTTGAGTTTTGCCACTTAAAAGGGCATACGAAAAGGGCATAGTAGGATTTTTCGTTTGGATATATTCATATCACAAAACATAACAGCACAAACAGGTGTCCCGGTGGCAGTTATCTGAGTCCAATAATTTGTATATCAATGACGCAGCACTAAATGAGATCCTCGGGGGCGCTGATGATATGAACATTTTCTTATTTATTAGCCAATATTATGACCGCGCGGATCTACATAAAAACCCAAAAAGATTGCCGAAGCAGTATCAAAATACACATGTTGTTCTAGCTTTATTTAACTAATTAAGTCGTCCACATTTGAAAAACCCAACACAAGTATGGTCTTCATGATATTCATACATAAATCCAGCAAATATGAAGTTCGGCGTAATTCGATTTGCTTCTGTGTCTCCTGGACAGATCCTGCCACTTTCTAAAGATTCAAACTCCGTCACAAAAACGCCTTAACAAAGATCAACTTCATGGTCTTTAAATTCAATACGAAAATAATAAAAACATTTTCATTCGGATTTAAATAGTTCAAAGATCAGATCAAGTCCAAATCAAATGTAATCAAATTTCAAACTATATCTTACTCACAAGTCACAGCCGCAAATGTTCCATCTGATAATTATCTGTTCAAATTCAATTTTTGTAAGATTCTTATTTCTAATGAAAGCCGGCTGTCTCCTACAACAACACCAAACCAAACCCAGAAAGAACGAATTGAGACAATACAAGTAAACCTCAAAATGACATTTAAATTATCATTAACTATTTCTCAGTTCCCTTTATATTAGTATTCTTAAGATACATCTACATCTCAAATTTCAGCGCGCATAAAACACACACAAAACCTGTGCTCCAAGATTCAATTCAGTTTTTGTCCAGATACAGCCGAGTCAACATGGAACCTATACTATACTACGACGATCGCAGCCCTCCGGTCCGCAGTGTTATGATTCTCATTAAGATTCTTGACATAAGTGTTGAAATGAAATTCGTAGATTTATTCAAGGGAGAACAATTCAAGCCAGAATTTTTAAAAGTATACGAAATTAAAATCAAAACAAAAGCATTATTTTTTTTTTTTTTTTTTTCTTATCCAACAGATTAATCCAGCACATACGGTGCCAGTATTGCAGCACAAAGGAATAACCCTGACCGATAGTCATGCAATTTTAATTTATTTGTGTGAGCAGTTTCAAGGTGGAGAAGAATATTGGCCCCAAGATAAGCTGCAGCGACTTGGAATCATTAACAAATTATTCCTTGAGTGCTCGGTTTTGTTTCGCAGAGACAGTGATATGATGGTAAGTTGGGAAATATACTTTTCAGTCAGTTTGATATTCCGATCCTATAAATTAGTGAATACTTCAATAAAATATCGTTCATACGAATAGATCACATTTCGCTGAAAACCACAAAAATTGATTTTTTTAAAAATAACAGTCACCTTATTAGGAAGAACTTCAATTGAATTTTTTTTTTTCAATATTTGTCACAAAACATGATTATGACATTTAGTGGTTAGAAAATTTGTGAAATTATGACAATGCGAATGGTGAATTGGGCTTTCAAATACACGTTTTGCAAATTGCAATGACAAAGATTTAGATGCATTTTGAAAGAATGATTAACGGATGAAATTGGTGTTCGACGTGTGTCAATCGTGTACTTGTCATTATGGTGCCCAATGGCCATGATAATAGCTTTGATTGTGAAGCTGGGGTTGCCGCCAATCGTTTTTTGAAAAACCTCAACTCGCCCTAACGAGGAAATTCTCTGTTATTTTAAGTCACCCCGAAGTCGATCTTAATATTTTGGTGGAACGAGTTGAGATAACCAATCAGTTGTTGAAGTGACATTTGCTGTCAAGCATTTCTTCTGTTTTTGATTTTTCATTTGAAATAAAATAAAAGAAATTCAAATGAATGCATTTATTATAATAAAGGTAAATCAAAATCAAAGAAATAAATCAGAATGGAGACTTCTGATGTTGTGAGTTATAGTTGTGAGAAATACATAACCAGAAGACCTTATGTCTTCTTTGAGATTCGAAAAACCCAGACAACTCTTGGGGCTGTCAAAAAAGCCTGAGTCGACCCTGTGCTAAGTTAAAAAAAAAAAATTAAGTTAATGACGATCAAAGTTGTGAAATATTGTAACCATTGTCTACGCCTGTGCGTTTTTTTTCGTTATATAATTTATTTAAGTTACAGCATAAATTATTTCCAAACTTCGTTAACAGTAGTTTAAGGAAAAACTGTTGTCGAGTTCTTTTTCAAATCGTTTATTTCTGGCACGCAGAAAACGCTCTAACGATTTTGCTAAAACTTTTAATATAGGTAATAAAGTCTTTTAAAAATTAGGTTTTAATAGTTTTTTTTCGATTTTTCATGCGTCCAGAAGTTGGCAACGTCACAATCAAATTCACTCAATCTTGGTTTGAAATAGTTTTCTATATGAAATATTAAACATTTTTCAGTAACTCTTCTTTTAAAGGTGCCTCCTATATAACATGCATTTTAGTTTTAGACACCAATGGTTTTTATGCTTATATGAAATTTGCTTCAAAACAACTCTACTGATTCTGATTAATCTTTGTGAACGATTTTTTTCTGAAAGCTTTTTAATATTGTTGTTGGCAAAAATGGCAATAAAAATAATGTTTGATGATTTCTTGAAACGTACGATGTGACAATAAAGTTTGTTCGTTTTTTACATTTCACTGAAATGCACTGTCAAATCGCAGTGCACATTGAGGCAACGTTAAATTGTTAAAAAGACTACTTTTATCGTGCATTTCTTGTGGACTGCAAGAGAAGTGCATTCGATAAAAACTCAGTTCTGTTCGACAACTTCTCGAATTATAAAGGTTAAATTAAAAAAAACCAATCTAATGGCCGTTTTCAATCATTGATATGGAAGGGAATAGATACTATACAATTTATTTAATTTTAATTTCAGCAAAACCCTCTTTTTCATTTAATCGGAAATATGTCATTCTTCAAAAAAAACTGAACTAAGTAATAATTGTTGAGCAGGACTTATATCGCTCCTCTTTTAATTATTTGAATTTATTGAATCCTCATTCTTCTTTAAATTTTTTTTTAAATAAGTAGGTATGTTAATGAAAGGTATATTAAATGTTGTTTGTATATTTATATACCTACAATAACACCATACTGTATATTGTTAATAGCAACTTAATGACTCTAATAATGCAAATTAGTTCAAATCATCTCATTATTTTCTCCGAAAACCTCAATAAATCACAAATCTACCTCTACCTTCAGTTAAACTTACCTAAACAGTAAGTCCTCTTGAAACTAAAAACTCCTGACGTAAATTTTAAAGGTGCCATTAATCTTGTTTGTATCTCTTGCGAAAAAAAGTTTTATCGATACATATTTCAGGAATTTGAACTTGGAACAAGTCACAAGGTCAAGGAAAAAGAAACACTAACAGCTCTTGATCCAACGTTCTTTTGGAAAATTGGATCCATAGTATTTCCATTTTAAAGTAAATACCTGTTTTTTTCGTCATTCGATTCAACCTTTTTCTTGATTACATACTGCAAGCTTAAGTTAAGACATACGAATAAGACCCTCTTTTCAAGGGATTTTTGTTCCCTTAATTTGATAAACGTAGTTCAATCTTCGAATAAAATCTTTAATTTAAGTTAATATAATACACCGTCCTTTTTAACATTATTTTGCTAATTTAAGATTATGTGTATTTCATCGATAAATATATTTGCATTTATTTATTTTTTAGTCGGAAATTATAAAGAAAGGCTTCAAAAATATCGATTTGAAATACCATGAAAAGAAAATTCTTGAGGTGTATGATTTCCTGGACCAGCATCTTGCAACCAACAGATACATGTTTGAGAATGATGTAAGTACCTATACACTTTTATTTATACTTCCACAATTTATATCTTATCAATTAAACATCATCATCACCAATCACCATACATCATCTCAAAGGGTAGGGGAAAATGGATTATTCAATTAATACAGCCCTTGTTTTAATAATTAAATAAAGCCTTTGGATAGAATGACAGCACAGAAGATTAGATCTCCCAAACATGCTGGGAGGAATCTATGAATTCATTATGCGAAAACATACCCAAAGGGAACGAGAAATATTAAACTTTATTTATTGTTCTTTTTTTTTGTAGATTACGATTGCAGATCTATCATTCTTGGCCACAATTAGCACCGTGGATTTGATGTTCCCAGTTGTTAAGACGAAATGGGAGCGATTGAGCGAATGGTTTGAGTCAATGAAGACATTTCTGGGACCACGGTATACAGAAGGCAACGCAGTTGGATTGGAGAAACTTAAAAATATTGTAGAAAAAATGGGAGACTTTAAGTTTCCGGAAAGGGAAACTGAAGATAAAAAAGAAAGATCATCTTCAGAGACATAATGAATATGATTGTAAGAATATTCTGTATTTTAAGTTTTTTTTTTTTATAAAAATTATATTTTCAGAAACGTAAAGTTTTGTTTTATAATAATTATCGTTCACTAAAATAGGGTTATAAATACCATTATTATAAATTTAACAAGAACAGCGCTTAGAAAAGTTAGATAGGAAATAAAACTATATTTCGATGCACATTAGTTTTGAATTTTTGTAAATCCTAATGAGACTCCACATTCTTAAAGTGCTGCTAAAAAATTAGTCTCTATACTTTACAGCATGTCCGATATTAGACTACACGGTGAATAAATTTGCAGTCTTAGCGATGCAGGTATTACCGAAGAACAGGGTTCTGAATCTGGTTAAGAATATGGAAATCTAAAAGTAGGAACTATCGTCAGCAGTGTAGATTCGATGTCTTAACCAAGAGGTCGTTAATATCTAAAGATTAGGACTAGTCGGAGGCAGAACGGAGTCTTGGGGCACAACAACGTTTATTTAGTGATCACAAAACTAAAAACCGTCCAAAATAACGCAAATGGAACGGTCCGAAAATTAATGTTTAATCTATCGAAGAAAGGCATCGTCGACACCCAATGCACGCATTTGATTAATTGCATGCAAAGGAAGCTGAGAAACCATACTTTATATAGTATCTACCTAAAAGTAAACTAAAATCCACTTTAAATGAATTCCACAGAAATGATTTTATGGTTCTAGATTTCAATGTTTTTTTTAACACCTCGAAATTGAACCGACTTTGATTTTAAAAAACGTTGCTTTGAATTCTGATGTCGTATTTTTAGCGATGACGTAGGTACAGACGCCTCGCAGAATAACTAAACAAGGATACGATATCGACCTTGCACCACCTTGCTTCTATTACACTCAAACTTGATGTATTCGCAAAGTTGTTGGTAACAGGAATAACTCTTTGCTTCCTCCCATGGAATCGTGGTGAAGTTATGTAACATTTAAAATGCACAAGAGCACTTCAAATATACTCCAAGCAAAATAAACATCTGATGATTTCAACATTACATCAGAAGTAACAAGGGAAATGCCACACTTTTTCAATCGTTATCGTGGTTTGTATACGTTTTCCTTTATTTTCTCCACAAAAAGTGTAATTTAAAATTAAATTAAATCACACTATTCGTTGCCAATTGTTAATAATGTCTCCTCCATGCTTTTACAATCATCATAAAAATTGAACGAGCCACAAAATGTATTTTTTTTTGTTTTTTTGTTGTAGTAAAAAGCTGATTTGCATGCAATCCTTTTGCATCAACCAAGCAAACCAATTGTATTTCCGGTTTTATTGAAATACAAAATATTGACGTCGTATTGATACTTTGGAACAAATAAACAGCCCTATCAACATGTCCAATAATAGAAACCTACAACCTAATGATCAGAAAATTCAAATTGTTCATGGTATTAAGAAGTGACAAAAAATGAGATTTAAAGAATTTATAAACCTAATTTCTTGAATAAAAATATAGCTACTAATCGATAGAGATTGAATTTTCAAATATGCAATTTTGATTGTTAATGCAATAAATAAGTTAATATAATATAACTCAATCTCTCATCATAAGGTAGAATAAGGGAGTCACACGCATCAGACAGCACTTACTACACAAGAATAGGACATTATTTATTTGTCATCGATGGTAGATGGCGTCATTTTCTATGACTAATTTGTAAAACAGCATGAATTTATGTATTCACCCTGTTTTTGTTGATAGGACACAATGACAGGTTTTTTGATTAATTTGTCATTGCAATGGCAGTGTCCCAATAATGATATGGCAGGAATTTCGGCCGTGCCATTGTTGTCAATGTTGGCTGAATAAATTAAAAAAAAGTTCCTTTCGCTTTCCATTTATATCATGCCATTTAAAACAAAATGCTTGAAAATTAAAGCATATAGGTACAATATTTTTTGAAAATTATTTTATTGTTAATGGGGCAGGGTTTGCATTTTTGAATTGATCATTTTTTACAAAGTTTGATTAGAAAGCTTTATCTCCCCGCACGGGTTCAACACGCCTCTAATCAGAGTAGCTAGGCATTGAATTGCAAATAAAATCCAAATGTTTACATTATAATAGGCTTGTTCCCCTGCATTCGAAATTCACAGTCATTGTTATTATGTCCTTAAAAAAGTACCCATAAAAGTATTCAGGAAGTATAAACTTATTTTACTCAACTCATTCCAATGATTACAAACCTCATAAACCACCCCCGATTCCGTCGAGCATAGCCGTGTTATGACAAGCATGTCGCTGCCCTTCTACTTTCCCAGAGTAAGTCCCCCGTGGAACCCTAACTCACAACAATGGCGCCCAACGTGGGGCCTCATATAAAAACATGAAAATATTTAATATAACGTTCCTTTACTTTGATTTGATAGCTAAGCTCAAATTCAACGCTTCAATAACCATAAAAATCATAATGATGAGAACATTATTCTTGCATTTAATACTCTCATTTGCTAGGTGATGTTTTGACCCGCTTCCATCCCACATTAACGTTATATCTCATCCAAAGTAATTTAATCGCGTCTTTTATTTAATCGGATAGAATCTTTTTAAACAGACACGTTTAAAATGAAACTTTGGTGTGATTTTTTTCTTTTTTTTTTTTTGCAATCACAATAACCATTTGCACCCACCTTAAACGGGATTACTGTAAATAGGGATGTCATTCAGGCCATTTTAACAACACTTTTCGACAATGATTTCCTGCTTTTACTTGATGAGATCCAAAAACAAAACACAAGGTCCTCTTTATAATAAAAAATATCAAAGCTTTTACATTAAGCTTGCATTGAAAGGACAAAAACAGGACTCATAAATAATAAATCGGAGTAACAATGTCATAAATGTTTTAATAATATGGTAAATAAAATAAAAATATCCAGAGCAGCAAGAGATAAGAGATAGTGAAAAGATGAATACTTATGACGTCCTGTAGAGGCAGAATTGTATGAGCGGAACGTGCTGCATCAAATCAATTAAGCGGCTTATAGGATTGAGCAGATCCAAAAAGGAATATTATTTTTTATTAAAATCCTTCAATAGCCAAACTGATTTGGCTTTTGTATTTGTATACTTGAGTGGAATTATAATTGGTAATCGACTGTACTTAATTTCCATATAAGGACAAACACATACATACAAATGAGAGCCACAGCTCAATTTCCATCATCCTTTGAATCGGGTAAAACCTTTTTTATGTAAACTAGTAGGTAGGTACCACAGACATAATAGATACAGACCGCCAACCAAAGAGGATATATACATAGAGTCCAATCTTGTGCCTTGTTTTGATTTTGCCTACAAGCTACAGCTGTCATATTGTTCTTTTTGTTAAACATGTGTGTGTGCTACAACTGTCATATTGTTCTTTTTGTTAAACATGTGTGCGTTCACACCTTACTACTTACCTCATCGTTTCTTGTTGTTGTTTCACACGGACAATGAATACAATAGGAAAGAGACCACGAAAATTTTAGCAGAGGAGGATGGAACGTAGGAAAGATTGGACACTATGTATATATCCTCTTTGAAGCAAACACACGACAAAAATAAATGGCACACGCAGGGATGGCTGCCATCACAAAATACATAGACAGAGATGTGCACGTATTCACCGACACGAACTAATATTTTAAGGGTGTTTCAGGCAAGAGGGGTACGAGTTGGCGGTCTGTATCCAAGGTACATAAAGACAAGGTAATATATTCCCGCTCATTTTTTTTTGACATTTGTCAAAACTTTTCAAAATGGCTGGTGCATGTGACCCTCATACATTTATTGTATGTTAATTCTTAATAATTGTGTGCGGATTATTTTCTTCCTAATCCATTAAAACTTTTATAAAAATTATAAATATGCGGTGTGCTATGTTCGGGTGTTGCGTAAATAATACAAAAAATAATAATGCTGACATTTCTTTCCACGCGTTCCCAAAAAAACAGAAAATGTGCAAACAGTGGGTGTTCTTGTGCCATAGAAAGGATAAATTAAATACTAATACGGCTAGAATTTGCTCTAAGCATTTTAAGGAAAGTGATTTTGAAGTGATGAACCCCCCGTAGATGATTTGGAATCTCTACAATACGATGGACTCGAACATTTGGCGGGGTATATTTGTCATAGGATTAAAAAGCCGGATCTTGTTGTGCAAAGCCATCAGCAGGAATCTTCGTTTTCTTGGACGAATCAACTCACTGAAGGATTTCTTCAAAAACCAACAGATAAAATGATGGCAGAAATGATAAAGTTGGAGTCAATCTTTAAGGAATTAAACAAGGATGCTATCGTTTATTCACGCCATTATATAAAAAATTTCATTAGTGTATCTAATCATATTCCTTTGGACATAAAAGTTAAACAAATCTTTTTTCGATCCAGGATGTATTTCCGTATCAAACATCTTAACACTGTTCACCAAAAAAATTCCAGAAAAAGAAAGAGAAAAATCAATAAAACGATTTTATAAAATTATATGATGATTTTTTTATTCAATTTGGGAAAAAATATATTAAACCTTAATTTCTTCTTAGATATTGTCGACTAGCAATAAAAGTATGTCTTTTAAAAATAGTCCATACGAAACCTTAGGCACTTTCATACAAAATATTTGATATGGTCCCTACCAGGATTTATAATAAATAAAAGGAAGAACTCCTTGACGACTACCGCATCGAATCACCTTTCACATAATGCTGTGTGATGGTATCTTTATTTGCCCATTTGAGCATCATTACCGATTTCACTGTGTCACTGTGAGATTGTTGTAAGTATCGATGAAGTGCTCTTGAATTAGATCATCGTATTGGTCTGCTTCTTGTTTGAGACGGACTTTGCTTTCGTTGCCTAATGTTGTTCGAACTCACTGCGTCCGATAAGGAAGACCACTCGCACGGGATATCCATAATTGAAAGTGTCCTATGTGTAATGAATTTTGAATTAATCTTACAAATTGTAATTGGTGAACAACAAAGCTCTTACATTGAAATACTCTTTGTAACGATTAAAACTATCTGTTCTCTTGTCTAGGTAATGGCTATCCATTTCAGCATGCATCGCTCCAACCATGTTATAGTTGCATTCCGATTCATTTCCAAATGTTTCTCGTATGTTTTGCCTAGAAATAGAACGATGTTTAACTCTTAAAAATTTAGTTTTTGTGTTCTTTAACGGAAATACAGTGGTCCCTCGGTCATTTCTGCTGGATTCATGGAAAAACTTACGTCCACAAGGATCCATCGGTAAGATTTAACCAGAAGTTATTCGTAAGATCACATTTTTCACACTTCTAGCCAGTGGGCGAAATTTTTCTATCATTATTATATTGCCTGCTTCTCTATCTTTGCTATGCGTATGGCTGACTCGGCCGCAAGAACACCATCCACCGGCTGTTGAACAATTAATGGTTATTCAATACTTGAATAATAAAAGATTTCAGCTACCTTTGGCACCACAATAACATGGTATATGTCCTTGTTGGAACTATGCAGGCTTTTATTGTCAACGCCACCTTTGACACCGATAGCCAGAAGTGTTATCAGTTTTCAGCTCCTGAAACAAAAAAAACTGAATTGAAAAACTTTATACATACTTTATATACTTACCACTGCATACAACAATGCATAGAAGCATTTATAAGCTCAATTCAGTTCATTATTTTCTTTTAAAACAATTAAATTTGGTAAAATCAATATAATGTGTACTGGCGACAGTGCCTTGGGTCACATGAAGACGCCATTTTGATTTTTTTGTTTGTTTACTTTTTTGACAGATGCGGAATATATTACCTTGTCTTTATGTACCTTGGTCTGTATCTATATGTCTGTGGATTGACTATGAAAAGGAAGTAATTGCTGTCAGATGTCAGATTATATTGTATATTAGTATTAGCTGGAGAGATGTCGAGGTCGTGATAGAGGACGGTTGTGCTGTGCCAAGCACTGCCGTCCATTAATCTATTAAAAAAAAAAGTAAACGTTTTATTGGCAAATTTTTTCAATTTTTATCGGGAGTTAAAAAAGTAACTGAGTAAAATTAATTAAAAAAAAAAAAAGAAAAATTCATCGGTCTACCGATAAACAACCAGGGCACAAATAGTGCCCAGCAACTCGTCATCCGAAAGTCCCGTATCCTTCAGCACCGCTAGAAGTTTCTTCACGGTTATTAACTGTAACTTTGGGGAGAGTGTACAGTTAAAGCAACAGGCTGAGCGGTAAACTTTCGGAATTTTCATCCACCGCAAACTGGCGGCGAATGCAAACAACGGATTCTGTAGCAGCAACTGTAAATTCATCTTTAATCGGCTACAGAATTCCACAAGGAACATTGTCTGGAGTTTTAACCAAAGCCCACCAATGAAAAAAAAAAAAGGGGCACTACTTTTGCAAACAGCAGCAACGTGATACGTGATTATGCAGCAACCTGGTGTTTAAAATATTCTATTCACATAGAAAATGTTTGTAAATTTTCTTTATACTCTAACCGGTAATTGTTAATTTATAAAGTAAAGTAATCGTCTTAAAGGAAATATTTTATGTGAACGTTATTCGTGATTTCATGTTACAAATGTGATTTATTCAATTCCCGTAACTCAATAGAGTGTTCCTGCTCTAAAAATACCTTTTTGTTTACTTGATAATTCTTTTATTTCATGTAATTTTCAATGTGATTTCTCTTTACATACAACAAGATATAGAGCGTATTCGCTCTTAAAATTACAATCAAACGAAACAAATCTATATAGTCTATATAGTTTATATTTTCTGGTTATTTATTTTAGGTTTATAGTAGGCTAGATTAAGTATTTATTTGTATATATGTAAATATCCAAAAGTGACAATACGTCATGCGCAACAGTATACAACGCTTATGAGCAAAAGCAGTTCAGCTATATAAAATTATATGAAAACTGACAGCCACGAGGCTATTCATTTTAAGATAAAAGAAAAGAAGGCCATACGTTACAGCCACTTTTATTCAATTCTATAAACTAAGTTAGACTAAGACAAATATTGTAATCGAAATTATAGTCTCAATAAAATCAAAGTCAAAGTCAAGTTGTATATTAGCTATGAGGAATAACACTTGGGGTCAACATAATCAAACGTCATCTGGCTCAGAACAGGTTGACAGTATTTGAGTACCTATTATGAAATAGTGAGCTCTGATTTATATAGATTTACCTACTCACAAAATCTTCAAAAATTAGGTTGAATTAAAAATAATTCACAAAATACTAATCAGTACACCCTGTGTGGGACATATTCCTTAACAGACAATGGTTGGATACGTTTTTATAGCAATGAGGTCACTACTTCATTTATTTTCAATTAAAGTAGTATTTAACAGTGGCGCATGTTATTATGTAGCATGTTTAAATACCTGACCATGGTAAGGATAGTAAAAAATGCCAACTACATTGAATGCTGGTTTAATTAAAAAAAACACTATCAGATAAAACAGAGGTAGGTAATTACCTGTCACAATTTCTTCCCCAAACGGTTGACAAAGTAGGCTTAGTTATAAAAACGTCCAATAGACGGGGAAAGGTGGTTAAATATAATATTTTACACCAATTCAAAAGACTTAAAACAAGACCCTAACCTTAAAATGAAACAAAACTTTGCATGCAGTTTAATACTACGTATTCATTAGAGCCGAAATAAGGTTATTTGGAAATTTGCTAAAAAAAGTGTTTTCATCTAGGTTTTCGAATTTGGTTTGACACCAAGCTATCTTCCTCCTTTTTTCTTTTTTACAACCTTTTCATTCTTTCTTCTGACGGTGAATTGCTTTTTGTTTTGTTTACTTTATTTGCCGTTGCCATGGGTTTTGTTTCCAAATTGACATTTTAGAAAATATCTGTTCAATTGTTTTCAATTGTGTTGAGTTTGATTTGTTTCACATTATTTGCAACCTCAATTTCACCCAAATACAAAATTTCGAAATTTTATTCTGTTATGAAATTGATTAGAATTCTGAAATTTGTTACTGAATAACATAAAACTTTTGCCCTAATGAAAACGTAGTATAAATCACGTAGGCATAAAACATGAAAAGGTATGGCAAATAACATAAATAATCACTTGATTTGGACTAGTTATTTTCGTTGGGCTTTGGCAGGAGAAGCTTGAGAAATTGAGATTTTGAAATGTAATGTCAAGGTTGACATACATTTCAAACTAATAGGGTTTTCACACTGGATTAAAAAATTAAAAAGTTTACGAAACCTAGTTTGAGCATTCACACTGAACAAAAACTAGGTTTTGTTTGACGTTTCATGAATATGTAAGCGTTTGAAGGTACTTTTTCCAAAAAACCCCTTGATATTTAGTGAAAATCCCACTCAAATAAGAAATACACCTCGCTTTTTCTCTCTTTTGTCGGTAAAAATCCCATATAGGGTTTTCACATCGAGCTGAAAACACGGTTTTCGTTGAAAACTCCCAAAACCTGAACGAAAACACAAGTTTTACCATACTTTTTTGCTAAACACATGTTTTCGAAAACAACTAGTTTTATACTACGTTTTCATTAGGGCAAAAAATGTGATTTCGTTGATAATTTCCAAATTTGAGTCCACTTTCCATACAAAACAATATTAATATTTTGTTTGATTTGGACGAAATCAAGGTTGCAAATTATGTGAAAACAAATCAAACGCAACTAAATTGAAACAAATTGAATAGATATTTTCTAAAATGTCAATTTAAAACAAAATCCAAGGCAACGGCAAAAGTAAACAAACCAACATGCAAAGCAAACGGCAGAAGTAAACAATACAAAATAACAATTTTGAAATAAAATCCAGGGCAACGGAAGTAGTAAACAAAACAAAACAAGAAGAAAAAATGAAAAGGTTGTAAAAAGAAAAAGAAAGAAGATGGCCTGATGTCAAAACAAATGTGGAAACCTAGATGAAAACACTTTTTTAGCAATTTTTCATATATCCTAATTTCGGCCCTAATGAAAACGTAGTATTATATAAAACCTGTCGAAGACTTGTTGAAATACAAAGCAAACACACCTAAGTTTGTTGTGATTCTTTCAGAACACACCTAAGTTTGTTGTGATTCTTTCAGAACACATCTAAGTTTCTTGTGATTCTTTCCAAACACACCTAAAAAGCGCATAAACGTCAAAAAAAAAAAAATCAATCATAGCAGCCGAAAATATTTTCATTTCAAAATTTGATAGTCAGTTGCACGGACCAAGAAGATACAGACCGCCAACTCACCATATGGTCTCTCTTTTTGCCACCAAGCTAAAAATCAGCTGATATGCCATTTATTTTGAGAGTGTGACGCTCTCCCTTGCTTTAAAACCCATTTAGCAAACACACCTGAAAAATAAATGGCAAACGCAGGTATAGTTGCCATTACAAAATGCACCGAGGGAGATGTACACGTATTCACAGACTGGAAAAAATATTCCGAGGGTGTTTCAGGCAAGAGGAGTACGAGTTGGCGGTCTGTATATGGTCTGTGGTCAGTTGTTGTAAAAATGAAGTGAATAGGAAACGAAAACTTGAAAAGTCCGATGTGAATGATTTTCAGGTTTTCGTAAACTTTTAGCCGAAAACCGTGTTTTCGGCTCGGTGTGAAAACTTTTAAGACAAAAATCGAGCTTTTGATCCAGTGTGAAAAACCTATAAAATGGGGATTTGTTCGGTGGGACCGCCTTTCGTGATTTAGAAATCATTTAGCTGAATCACCTTGGTGGGTGGTGGGAAAATAGTAATATTCGGAAAACCATGTTTTACCGATTTAATTAAGACATAGAAGACCCATGTTGATTGTGTTTAAAAATATTAAATCAATCGTATTTACGCAATCCATTTTGAAATAAATTGTATTTATGTAAGCGCACCTTAATACAAAATTCATTTTTATTGAATGAACTTTCATAATCAGCTGTTTCTGTTATGTCACTTTCGAAACATTGTCAAAGAAAAAATCGAACATAACCTTTTCATCTGTCAACTTTAACTGTCGAAAATAAAATTTTTCACAGAAATAATACAAATTTTTTTTTATATATTTTAAACATTTTAGACCTCAATTAAGAAGTTAATTAATTAAAAAATGTTCTTATCACGCCCGTTGAACAAATTTACCCGTTTGCGGTGTCAATTACTCTCCACCTCGGCTAAAACTTACGTGAACACAACCAGCAGCACCAATAACACTTCTACAGCAAAAACATCCGCTCCAGCCGAAGAGCACATTGAAATTCCAAATCGAATTCCCCGAAGCTCAACAGATATTCTTCTGGCTCTGTCCAGCACTGTCAAATCAGATCCCACAGCAGCTCACTTCAAGTACCACGATGACCCTTACTTGATTCCCATGTCCAATGTGACAAAACGAACCTTCGCAATGGCACAGGAATCCGGACGCAAAGCAGCAAAGTGGATCAAAAATGAACATGGTCGATTCTTTATGGTAACTTTTGAGTTTTCCTCTTATGCCTGGATTGAAAACAAAATATATTTTTCAGCACCAAGAAGCACAGCCATCTGTGGAAGCTTTTGGCCCAAAAATGATTTTCTCAGAAGAATCTGAAGTCGATGAGACCTCCCTTCTGGATTTAATTCAAAACTCTGAAGTCACAGACGCTGTGTTTGTCTACAATTTGATGAAGACCAAAGGCCTTCCCATCACTGATGACCTCAAACAGAGTCTTCTCGAACTTATTTGCTTCTACAACAACGAAGAGCCAATTCCCGCAGAGTTCATTGAAGAACGATGGTTCAATGAAGCTCAGAGTGGCACAAATCGTCAGAAAAAAACCTGGAAAGATGGCGACTTGGCCGAACAACTCTTCAATGAAATAGAACCCAAAACAGCACAAACCTACGCGGCTTTAATTCGTGGCATGGCCAAGTACGGCCAAGCCGAGAGAGCCTATGCCCTTCTGCAAGACGCTACTGAGAAGCAAATCGAACTGGATACCAAAACCTTCAATTCTATCATCTCTGTTGGAAATTTCCTGAAAGAATCCGCTGACCAACGCTGGGAGTTCTGCCAGGAAATGCTCCAGCAGATGAACCAACAAGAATTGAAGCCAGATCTAGGAACAATGAATGCTCTTCTGGAAACAATCGCAACTCTCGGAAACTTCAAGCTAGCTAGAGGAAGTACACTGAAGGTTTTGAGTACATTTAAGAAATTAGGAGTCGAACCGAGTCTCGGAACCTACTACTACGTCCTGATTAACTTCTGTCGCGATCGTGGTCCAGTTTCCCATGTCCTTGTGGACATTCTGAATGAAATAAACGGCAAGGAGTTCACCATAGCTCATCCCAAGGATATATTCTTCTTTACCACAGCAATGGATGTCTGCAGGAACCATCTGCATGACAAATCTCTGGCCAAGAGAGTCGATGAGCTGCTGCACACTGGAAAGAACTACGATCTGATTGGGGATTCCTACAAAGAAAGCATCTACTATCGCCATATGTTCGCCCTTCTCTGTCAAACTGAGCCCCTTGAGGACTTCATGGTCACTTACGATCGGCTGGTTCCGAACATTTACATCCCAGAACCTGGCATCATGGAGGAAATCCTCAAAGCAGTCGAAGTTAATGGAGCCATTGAGCTTATGCCTCGCATGTGGTCAGACATTGTCTCCTTCAACCTCATGAACCGGGAGAGCCTTCTCAATCGGGCTCTCAAGATCATCATTGAGAGCAGACCAAACCCTGAGAACCCATCCCACGTTGGTCTCGATGAGCACTTCACCCGGGTCGCTTTGGATGTCTTCACAAAAATCACTGACTCCGCCGAAAGCCGCATGCAAAATAAGCTTCAATTCACTGGACAGGTGATTGGAGACATCCTAACGCTATCCGTTCGTGGTGGAGACTTCGAATTGGCCACCAAAGTATTTGAAACTATTGACAGGGATCAACATAAGATTCCTGGAACGCCTTCGGAACAGAGTACTCTAGAATTCGTGCAGGCTTGTGTGATAAATAAGGCACCAAGTTTGGCAGTGAGTTGTCTGCAATACTGTGTCGAGAACAACATGGAATCAATGCAGCTTGCGAGGGTCATAAACAAGGGATTCACACTCAATGAGGTGCATTTGTCCAAGCTGAAGAGTTTAGTTGGCGAGGGATTCCTTTCGGAGTAGGCATTTAGGTTAAACAAAGTAATAAATAAAGTTTTGTTGTAAAATTGACTTTTTTTTTTGCTCCCTGGAGCTTTGCCCGTCCTTTGGAATCATCATCAACTCAAGGCTGTTAAAAGAAATCTTATTTATTTGAACTTACAAACACAAGTGCAATGACTAGGATGAAAAAGTGACTAATACAATGATCCTGATGACTGCGATTAACGGTTCTTCGGAGTCAACTTCAAGAAACCATGCCAATTGATGCCATCATGCGGAAGTGGGCTCTTTACGAACGGCGAAAGCCAAACCATCTTCATTTTCGTCCCCAAAACCATCTCTAGGTTCTTTTTCCAGCCAAGATCATACTTGCAGGCATTCCTTTCATGGATGACTCCTCCTCTAAGAATAATCTGTCCATGGTACACAAACAGAACCAACGAGTAGGCAAAGGCAATCACATTCAACTCATAGATGAGCAAATAAAAGTTTGTCCACGACGAGTCCATGGTGAACATCAACATGGGAAACACCATCTTGAATAAGGTAAGATAGTTGGCGAAGGTGTCAGCATGCAGCCACCAGAAGTAGATGGAATTGTAAATTGTCGTGTATAGCGAGCCAATCATGAGAAACAAGAGGAACATGAGGAAATATCGATGATTCCGATGTCCCACACAACATCCAGTGAATAGACAGTGGTGGTCACGTTTGAGGATGCATGTTTTGCAGGTGTTGCAGTGCCAGGAGCGAGGTGGAGCCATCGTTTCGCATACCACGCACATACGCCAGAGTTTTCTGATGTCATGGTCGGTGGGTGGAATGAGGATTTCATCTGAAATTTTAAAAGAAAGTCAGTTGGAAGGCAATTAATATGGAAAAGATGTTCATACTTTTAATACTGGTGTCGACTAACATGCAGGCCAGCATGTTGCCTTTAATATTCATGATCAGGAACACCCCAGCCACTAGGGTCACCAAGTAAAAGAAACCTCCAAATTCATGGAACTCCGGCAGGACCACCGTCAATTCGAAAACAAATGTTATTGGGATGAACGTGGCGATTAAGAGGAAACATCCAATATCAGCCAAGGTATGTGGGAGGAAATTCTTTCGCAGACGCATTTTGTTGTGCTCAATTCAACAAACCAAAAAAAAACTTTGTAAACTATTGTCATGTGAGGTTTTGTACAAAACTGTCGTCATGTGAGATTCAATTTAATTGAATATAATAATCAATTGATTATGCTACCCATCAATAAAGGGAACAAGGTGTTGTGTGTTGTTATGTTTTCTTATTTAATAATAATTTGCGGATTCGTAATCCGACCCGCGCCTTGCCTTTGATATTTTTTGATGAATGGGTTTTTTTGTATTTTTGTTTATATTCATTTTGACATTTGTAGAGGGTGGCTACAAAAATTAGAAAATAAACAAATACGAGTAGATAGGGTGCTCTGTAAAAGATGCAACGTAACCAGTGTTGTTCCTCTACGCGTCGACTTTGATTGTCTACCTTTCTACGTAGACAATGTCGTCAACAATGTAGACAATGTCGACAATGTAAACAATGAAGTCGACAACGTCGACAATGTAGACAATGAAGACATTCCATTCCAATCTGTCATTCTTGATTATTCTGTCGCATATTTTATTTTGAATTAGAAAAGTTGCGTGTTTGATTTAAATTGAATATCTAATAATTCAGTCCTTTGTTGTTGAAATATGCTTTGATGGCCTGGATTTATATTAATAAAATCTAACAACAAATATGTAGCATATTGCAGTTATATCGAGCTTCTTGATCCAGTCCGCACTTTAATAAACAGGTATCAAGCGGTTGACTGTTACGTTTGTTGATTAAAGATTGGGACTGTTTTAATAGAAAAATCAACATTTTTAAGATTCTTTATGAAAAACAACAAAACATCCAAAGCCTTCAAATTTGGCAAAAAAAAAAACTTATTCTTATTCCAGCCTCTTTCGCTTAAATCGAAATAGTTTTTCAAGTATATACCAATAAATCGCTTGACTTTTGAACGATCTTTATTATTCACTAAGAATTGAGGATAATCAATATAATTGTTTTGATGAAGACGTCGAAGACGAGTATGAATAAGACATCTTATTGTATAATTACGAAGTAAGCATTTCCAATAGAAGTGGTTTTTTTTAAATAAATACAAAATGCAGAGTGGAAGACTAAAATAAAACAAATTTGTTTTGTTTTTATGATTTAGAAGACAAAAAAAGTTGGAAAATTGAAACAAAATTGATTGTCTACATTGTCTACATTGACATGTAGACTATGATGAATTGTCTACGTTGAATTGTCTACACGTAGACAATCGTGTAGTCTACATGTTTTGTCTACATGGAACAACACTGAACGTAACGTAAAGTAAGGAATGTTTGTATTCTTCCAAAGGTTATGTTATGTAACGGTGGCTTTACATGAAGCTGCAAGCCATGATCTGCAAAAAACAAAAGGATGCAAAATATATAAACCATGTTTGTGTGATAGAGAGGGAAGGCAAAAAAGCAGACGTCTTCATGGGTGCAGATTTTTATGGATGTATCTTGAAAATTAAAGTGAAGACGTCTGAGCTTTGTTGTTGTTGTTTTTTCGTCTGCACTATAATATGTTGCAGCTCCATCTAAAGCCACTTTTAATTATTACAGTAAGATATTTATGTACCTTAAGGCTCGCGCAAACCAAAGCGGCCGCGGTGGCGGTGGCGACCTAGCAGGTCGCGCGATAAAGAGGCGGGCAAAAATCTGCTCAAACCAACGCGATATTTTCAGTCGCGGCCAAGCCGTGAAAAACATCATTGTTAGTTGAATTGAAATAATAATATTTATTTAATAATATTTAATAATTAATATGTAATATTCCCCCAAGAATTGATGAAGCCCTATTACTTTTAGACGAGACGAAAAAGTAAAAAAAAAAAATTATAAGTGTATCTTGCATATTTCTCATTATATTTTTCAAAAACATTTTTAGTTTTTAAATATTCAAAATGGCTTGCAATACTTTCAAACAATAAATAAAAATATATCCCGAATGGCAGCTGCGATACGGCGGGCAAATGGTGCATGCAGCGTTCTACATAGATCGCGTGGCTGAACGCAGCAGTGGATCGTATTCACAGCCCACATATCGCTTAGGTGTGTGCCATTTGTATGGCTTACATGTGCATCATCCGTTTAGTGATCGCCACCGCCACCGCAGCCGCTTTGGTTTGCGCGAGCCTTATTCTGCATCATATCATTGAGGTTAAGGCTATCGCTGATATAAAGTCTGATAAACATAAGCTTTAATTATCGACGATTTTTTTCTGTCGAAAAAGCGAAATTGGCCTTAGTATAAAGGTAAGATCACATTTTTTGTATGAAGTTAAAGTGGAACTATTCTTCAAAAGGTATCACTTCAACTTCAATCTTGACTTCACTAATTAACAAGATACTGTGTCTTAATACGTTTTCGTGAGGGCCGAAATTAACTCATTTCGAAATTAAAAGAAAAAGTGTTCTCATTTGAGTTTGGTAATTTCGTTTGACAGGCTATATCTTCCTTAGTTTTTTTTCTTCCTTCTTTTTCATTCCCTCTTGTTTTGTTTTGTTTGCTACTGCTATTGCCTTTGATTTTGTTTTCAAATTAAAACTTTATTAAGTTGCGTTTGGTTTGTTTTCACACAATTTGCAACCAAAAATCGTCCAAATTAATTAATTTCTAAATGAGAATTTGTATGGGAAATGAAAATTTGGCAAATTTACCACAAAATAACCTCATTTGCCCTAATGAAAACGAAGTATTAACCATGATCATTTCGATAAATAGATAATTAAAAAATCGATATAGTTGAAGATAACCCACACTACCACTTTCATCGTATTTGAACTTCAGCGACCTACATGGCAGATTTTGTTATCTACCCAAGTTTGCTACGTCACGTCGTTCCACTGAACCTATAAAATCATATGCATGCTGCAGTTCAAGTGTGGTATGAAAAAAAACTAATTTGTGTGTGTATCTTCCAGTTAAAAAGCACATATCTAAAGTTTCATAAATCAACCTATTCGATATCATAAAAGGAAAGCATAGTATTCATTTCTTGATTGATTGACAGTTCAAAAAAATTGTTTTTCTTCTTCAAAAAACGAACACAAGTGGCTCAAAACTTTGCACTTCCAATTCTTCTAGCATCTCTTGGTTTCCTAAATCAAATTTACCGTAAAATGCTGCAAGGTCTTAACTTTACAACGACATGTTTGCAAATGATCTATCATGAAAGAAATCTACCCACTATAGAAACACACCGACATTTTTGTTCGCAGACCGATAAACATAATCAGAGTTAGTTTCTGTACAGTGGAAATACCGTCGGGACACAGCAAATTTTTTCGCTATCATGATATTTAAAAACATTATTGTCCCTGTAGCAAGATTACCAACCATCTTTTACTTTACTATGCCGTACCTCGTCTCCACTCTATTTTGACAGCGATTGGTATTCGGGCACTATTGGGCCGAATAATTTTTGTTTTGTTACCTTTTCAGAAAAATAGGAGTTTTACTCTATCAATAGCGCCATATCTTACTATGTAGGGCAGCAGTTGATTTTGTTTTCTTTGTGTAATTAGCTTTGATATTTAGTACCGAAAACAACACATTTCTATGAATTTCAACCAAATCCTGTGTAATAATATGAAAATATGGACGTTTTCGGGAGAAGTGAGGGCTCACGGTCACGAGACGATAAAACTTTTCCCCTTCCTGCCGATTTCAGCCCAAGAAATTTCTTAAAGCATTAATTTTTAGTTCTGTCAAAAACCAAATTTGACAGTCAAGTAAAATGTATTTGAAAATTTTACTCATTGTGTTGGTGTCGATATTGAAGTGTACCTAATGCTTAGTCCATTCAGGAACAAGGTTAGTCGTTATAAGTCTTGTTGAAACATATACTGAACCAATCAACACCAGCCACAAAAATATTGCATTGCATTGCTGCTCTTATGGCTAAGTTTCTGGAAGATGTGAGAAATCTTATTTTTTATAGTTCCATAATATTTAACAGACTCTTTTCAAAAAGGAAGGAACTAAAAGTCTTCGAAGTAGCCCTTTTAGCTCAGTTCCTTTTTCCTAAGGGCTAAGGGCGGTTTCCTCTAATGATGCAAGAAACATCATTATTTTCTTTACCTTCATCGGAATTTTCTAGAAGTCAATAAAGGTTTCCATCTTCTCAAATAAATTTGGGAAAACCACTGCAAAAAACTGAGAAAAATAATTGTTTTTCTTGACGTTTTTAAGTCGTGTAAAAAATGGGTTGTTCAAACGCATTCATTTAGGTACTTTTCACAGTTTTTCCCTTGCCAAGAGAATTTCATCCCCACTTTTCAATATTCGACAGTCTACCCCATTTAAGCACACACGCAAGTTGCTAAACGTAGCTTGTGGAATGAAAACTCAAAACAAAAACTTTTTAAATCACTAACCATCAAAGAGACTAAAAACAAATACTAAGCGAAATAATTTATTGTGTTTAACTTTCTTTTTCTTCGCACTGAGTTTCCCACTCCACCCCACTGTGAGGCAGCTGGCTTTTTATCAAAGGCGAAATCCAAACTCTATGCATTTCCTTGCCAAAGACCATCTCCAAATTTCTACGCCATCCAAGGTCGTACTTGTATTTTCCTTTTTCACTTTCGTGGCAAACTCCACCTTTCAAAATTATTCTCCCATGGTATACAAACAAAATTACCGAGTACACAAATGCTAAAATATTCAAATTATAAATAACCAAAGTCAAATTACTCCAAAACGACCCGGTGGCAAACATCAGCAAGGGACAGGTCATTTTTAACACAGTAAGCCAGTTACGATAGATAGCGGCTTTGACATACCATAAGTACAAACTATTGTACACTAGGGCGTATGTGGAACCAATTAGTAGGTACACCACAAATAGCATAAAATATCTATGATTGAGATGGCCGACACAACACCCCGTGAAGAGGCAGTGGTGATCCCGCTTGATGATGCAGATCTTACACACTTTGCAATGCCAAGATCGCGGAGGAACTAGTTTCTTACAAACATCACAATAATTCCATTTGCTTACATCTGTTGATGGCTTAGTTGGAATAGCTGGAATAAAAACGAAAGCCATTCATTTTTGGTTCCAACGAGAATTGTAACTAAGATAATAAATGGAAATTGAAATTATGAACAGAACAGATGCTTCTATCCATCATCCAACGCACAATCGGGGCCCATGAGACTTGAAAACTTAGCCTCACGTTGGGCGCCATCTGTAACTAAGATAATGAAATGAGAGAATGATAGTAATATCTTAGCGCACAAATGGGGCTGGTAGGGCACATAAATCTCGTGCCCCACGTTGGGCGCCATCTGTAACTAAGATAATAAATGGAAATTGAAATTATGAACAGAACAGATGCTTCTATCCATCATCCAACGCACAATCGGGGCCCATGAGACTTGAAAACTTAGCCTCACGTTGGGCGCCATCTGTAACTAAGATAATAAATGGAAATTGAAATTATGAACAGAACAGATGCTTCTATCCATCATCCAACGCACAATCGGGGCCCATGAGACTTGAAAACTTAGCCTCACCTTGAGCGCCATCTGTAACTAAGATAATTACATCTGAGCGCACAAATAGGGCTGGTAGGGCATGTAAATCTTATGCCCAAGTTGAGCGCCACCTGTAACGTAGATAATAAACAGAATACAAATGTAAGAGGACGGTCCCATTCAATCACGTGTACGGCAGACCACCATACCTGTGACTAATGTGACCAGACATAGACCAAAGCACTAAAACTGATCCCGAAGTCACCTCGGACCAAGGGCATCAAACCTCAAACTAAAATTTAACTCAAGAATTATCTCACTACCGAAATGTTTCGAGCGGGCTGAGACCTAGTCCCACCTGTCATACACCCGATCAAGCTACTAGAATCGTATGACTAGGCGAAGGCTAGCCCCCAGACCACACTCTCTCCTATACCTCCGATGTTCAGGTATCCTTAATTCTTACTAAACCATAACTAAACTGAACTAGAAAAACCACTAACAAACCTCCACGAACTTTAAACAAGATCATATACTTTCCTAACTCGAACCACGCCCAGTCCTGTGAATACCTAGGAGACATACCTACGTATCCTCCCGACCAAATAGGCAATTATAGAGACGAGGTTAGTACGTACATGTCCCGTTCGTAGTCCGAAAGAGTCCCGAAGCTGCATCCTTACATTCCATTTAATCATGCCCCTTCAATCCCACGACAACATAGAACACTCATCTCAAGAGTAGCTTCCTCAATCGAAGGTCTATAAAGTCGTCGGACAGCGAAAGGGTGTCGTGGATCTAGCACCGCGGCTGGCCTGCGCTTCACCCTGCCATGCTCAGTCCAGGGGTGGAAACTTGCAATGCGATCACGACGGTTGTTACCTCGTTTTGATATCGCAGACCATATGGTTCTGATGTTCCGAACCTCCTTTACTTCTATGAATCCTAGGGCTGCCCATACAAACACCGCTTGTGGCGACAGGTATCAAGTCTACCGGTTGAAGCTTAAACACCCTAAATGACGTCTCTTTCGAATAAACAATCTCTATCTACATGGCCCCCTTCAGCTACCATTGTGCACTATAATGATGTAATTAATAATGCGATACCCTATTTATCTATTCTTCCCTAGTATCGGTTAATATAGGAAGATCTCCTGGACAGGGTGACTGAATTTGTCCAAAGAGGGGGGGGGGGGGATACTGAAGATGGAAATGTAACCCCCAAGGTCTCTTAACCCACCCATATCCAATGAGGAGGGAATTATACCAACTCCTTCACCACTGGATCCATGGTTCCGTGTATGACCTTAACCAAAAACAATGTTTACGAAACCCCTTAACCAAAGAAAACCCGCCGAAGCGAGTTACTTTAACTCCAAAACATCCTATAAACTCCTAACTCCAATCTAACTCAAGCAATGTAAACTCACTAGCTCACATAACTCCGTTGCGTACTGCTACCATCCTAAACTGTCCGTTCCTACGTTGTTCACACAGCGAAATGTCCCATCCCCCACGAAAATATTACCTTAGTCCATCAGAAATAACTATGTACAACCAAGGATAATAAATTCCAAACGTCCTGTCTCAATAACAGGAAGTCCACGACTCAAAACTTCAAAAAGAAAATGAAAAGCAAAATTTTCATCAACGTTATAAAATAAAACGTATTAATTAACTTATTTATTCATCTAAATAACAAAATTCTTAAAAAGAAACTTAATTATTTTTACTTAACTTAATTCTAAAAATCTTACAAACGCTACTTCTAAAAAGAAATATAATCATGAAATACTATATTCGTAATTAAATCTAATATGGTCTGAATGAACTTTAATCTTGTTAATTAAAAAGTATATGAATAACTAAACTTCATATAAAACTGAACTAAGCGAACTGTCATAAAAAAAAACTATCAAGGACACGAAAAAGTATCACTACTTTCTAGCCTTACTGTTCGCGACCGATAGGTAATTATTATGTAGCGAAAATTTACTCAATACAAAAAAAAATTAATTGTTTCAAACACGTATTGTCTCTTTGAAAATAAAAATATCGGATTCCGTCCGATTCCATTCAATAATGTGACTGATAATAATATAATTATCTATCAAAGCTAATCACATTGACTTATATTCATTTATTTACCGAATTTACTTTATTTACAGACGACTGTTGCGTATGTGTATGCATATACTTCTTCAAAAAACAAACAAAAAGAATCTTTTCTCAAAAAAAACCGAAGCAAAACGACTGAAACTTTAACGTATAGCTACGCGATCAAAAATTCCAACAACAAAACCAAATGAAACCCAAGCACCCTCAAAAAAAAAATTATGGACCGTTTGTCCAAGGGTACGTTATTTAGGATTCCGTGTACGATTCCAATTCGGCACCGTCACTCAGATGTAGTAGGATGGGAAGGGAAAGGTATAAAAATGAGGATGAAATATATATGTTCAATAAATATATATGTATATGTTTAATGTAATTATGTATGGAAATGAAATTTAATAAAAAAAAACTAAACCAGACCTTCCGGAGGGTAGTGCACTGCTCTCGTCCAGGTACTAGCTGAAAAGCAATTGCTGTTAAATGAAAGGTATTATATTATGTATATGTCAAATGAAAATGTATGGGCAATAAAAAAAAGTTGGGGTAGGTCATTGATGTTTGGTTTCGATATGACTTTCGTTACTTCTTTTCGTTGCGATTCTTCTCTTTTGGTCGAATAATTGTTTATTTATGCGATCTCTGTCGTTCTCGTGTTCAACAAAATTGTTCTTGATTCGATTCAAAAATGTTTCTCAAAATTATGCACTAATAGTTCGCACTGATATTTGATTTGATTGATTAGGCTTTTCAATAAAAATGACCACATTTACATCCGTAAAGAGAAAGACAAACTTAGATGCTAAAATAAGAAGGAAATCCTATCTTAAAACTAACTTAATCTCCGAAGATTTACTGCGTAGATTCGACGACGACGATGACGAAATACAAACAGGGATTTGGTCGGCATTCACAAAATAACTCCACTGGAGAGATTTGCTTTTCGACGAATAACGCTGCTCGAACCAGAATATGTTTGTTGCGGCGAACAGTATCTTTATATTACGTAGATTTTGTTGCGCTGATTGTGCGCTCGGCAAGGATTCATACGCATGTGTATGTTATGCGTTTATTAATTATGTGCTCTTGAATTGTGCGTGGTGTCGGTGTGCATATTTGTGCGTAATCGAAGGGACAAAACAAAAAAAAACTGTAGGTATATCCACTCAAAATTATTATCCCCAATGTATCGGGATGGGTAAATCCAGGTAGGTATCGTTTGCGTAGTATCTTATCGTGCTTGTCGAATATGATTCTGCTATTAGGATGATGGTTGTAATATGCAGAACAAAATTTGAAACCAATTCGTGCGTAGGGTTAGGGCGTTGACAAAAAAAAAAAAGAATTCCAAAAATGCCGCGTTGACGTTAACCGTCTGCGGTGGCGTTTTACTTTCTTTTTGTTATATCTTTTCTTATGCGGTAATTCTGAAACGTTCCTTAGGATCCCACAAGGTTAAATTCTGGAAATTACCATCCAAAAGTTCCGTAGGGTTCTATATAACGTATGGGTCTTACAGAACAGAATCGTAAGGCGCACAAAAAGGCGATAATGACGACGTAATCATATATATGTAGATCACTAATTAATAAAATAAAATCGTAGGGATAAATAAAATTCGAAAAATTGCAGAATAAAATCACAAAAATCGAAAATTCGAAGCATAAACTTTGAAGCGTAGGGATTGAAGAAAACTTTCGATGCATAAAATTTGAAGCGTAGGGTCGAAGCGTAGGGAGCACTACACACACACTTTGGCACAGATTTTTTTGTCGTTCGGAGCACTTCCACTGATTTAGGTATTTAGATTGCAAAAAAAAAGGTATATATCTCAGTTACCTGGTATTCCAGCGTGTAGATTACCACTGGTTATAAATACTTTTCCAAAACCAAATCCTTTATTTGACTCCTGGTCAAACATACCAACACCAATAAATCCAGTCCTCGCAAATGCTGTTTCTTTAATTTTATTATTAGGTGCTCCAGAACACAAATGTAGATCGATTTAAAAGGTGCTCCCGCGTTGAATGTGAATTCTTAATACACATTATTGGTGTGATGCTCCCGCGTTGGATATGCGTTTTTGCACATCTTGTTGGGTTGCTCCCGCGTTGGACGCTTCCAAGATTGGCGTCTGATGCTCCCACGGTGATCTCTGATTACAATTTGGATTCTATTATCGGCGCGGCTCGTCCCGCTTTACAGATTTCCCTTGTTAAACATACCTTCTATCGGCTTTCCTGGTGTTGATGGATGCTGATTCCTCAAATATTTTGAGATTACCCAATGTAGATGTTGGGCAGTCGGATTATATTTTTTGTTAATAACCCGTGATGAACAAAGTAGCAGATGTTGTCTGCTCGGTGGTTGAATGGCAAAAAGAAATAATGATGGCGGTTTGTCTGCCAGGAAGTATTCGAATAGCAAAAAGGAGTCAGCTGTCATTTGGTATAACGACAGTTTGAGGAATTTAGGTTTACGTCATTCAATCATTAGGTGAATTTATATGCGCCTTAAGGGCGGTTTACATCAGTATGATTTATATTTGCTGATGCTGTCGTAGGATGTGGTGAAATAAAATGAGTTTTTTTGGTATTGCGACGATGGTAAGTAATCATTTTATTTTTGGTTTTCAGATATAGGTAAGTATTTCATTATCAATTCTTATGGTGGCAAAAGTCTTCCCTACAGAATTCAAAATCTTACTTTCAACGCTGGTGTCCACCATCATGCAAGCGATCATGTTTCCTTTTATCTGAAATATTAGAAATAATGCCGCGAACATAGTGAAAGTGTGAAAAAATCCACCGAATTCATGAAATACCGGCAACACAACTATCATTTCAAAAACATATGTTATCGGTGTAAATATAAATATTAAAAGAAAACATGCAATATCAACAACCCGGCGAGGTACTATATTCTGGCGGAGCTTCATTATCATGCTTCACCGCCAGCATCAGAAGCAAAAACAAAATTTCAATCTGAACTTGACGAGATATAAAGAAAAACTAAATTTAAATCACATGAAAGTGTGTCACGATTCACTCACGGTCTTATCATATCACAAGTGTTTGTAGATAAGGCTGACGTATAAGCTGTATCTACATGTATTTTATTATTAACAGTATTAGATTTGGTGTGCTTGTGTTAATTGATCAATCAATAAGCCGCGGGTGGTTTGTGTTTTATAGTGCTCGTTCATTTGTTTGGTTTTTCTTAAGCAATTCGTTTTGAGACTATATTATTTTTCAGTAATCACTAATAGATAATATTCACAAAAGTTTTTTTTTAATTTAGTTTTTTTTTTTAAAGTTCATACATTTTGTAATGAGTTTTTGTTCTTTGAACTTTGCCCAGGGTCAACCCAGATTTTTTTTCAACCCCAAGCCCAATGGTGCCAAAAAGCCTGTATTATTTTAATATTTAAAAAAACTCGCTATGGCTGCCGATTGTATGTTTGTCAAAACTATATAAAAAGTTTCCATATTGCTTATTTGTTTGATTTTGATTTATTTGTTATCAAAATTCATGGTGTTCTTCCATGACAATAGCAGAGATTTCACGATTATTGTGGTTGCATGGAAAACAAAACGAGATTGATTTTTTTAATGGTGTGTGCTGTGTGCCATTAACAGCTGGTTTGTAATATGATAAAGGCAATAATTATCACCCACTTCTTCGTCCGAATCTTTGATGGCATGCTTATCGCTTTTCTTAAAAAAAAAATTCAATTTTGAAATAAATTCTCTTCCTGAACTACTTTCATCAGATGAAAGTGAAGACGATGATTAACATAATTTTTTAAATTTATTTTGCAAAAAATTTGTTTCTTTATCACAAAATTCTGATATTGTGGAATAATACAAATTTCTAACTGACTTGAGAATGTCAATAATACAAATTTCTAACTGACTTGAGAATGTCAATTTCGTTAGTGTGTGTTAAAGTCACGAATCGAGATTCTTAAAAAATTGATCTAAATCAACTCTGGAATCAAATCTACATAGTTTCTTTCGAAGAAATAAAATATAGAAGAATACAAACTATAAGACTCTAAACGAAACTCCAACAACTGATTGGTTTACTTCAACTCGTTCAAAAAATATTTGTGTTGAGGTTTTTGCAAAAAAAAAGGATTCGGGGCTATCTGGCGACTTCATGGCTAATACTACATTTTAATTAGGGTAATAGATGTAATTTCGTAGCAAATTTCCAAATTTCGACTCTATTTCAATCAAATTTCAAAATGATTGTATTTGGAAATTGAGATTCCAAATTATGTGAAAACAAATAAAACGCAACTAAATTGAAACAATTAAACAGAAATAAACAATTTTGAAATAAAATCCAAGGCAATGGCAGAATATACAATATAATAAACAAAACAAGAAGAAAGAATGGAAATGTTGGAAAAAAGAAAAAGAAGGAAGTTTTTAGTGTCAAACCGCAAACCAGATAAAAACACTTTTAGCAAACTTCCAAATAAAAAAAAACTAGAATAAGCGAACAATGCGAATTACTTCATCACAACGTCATTTTAACATTTCAAAAGTGATCCTCATGCTGATAAGAAAAAGGAATTCAGTATGCAAAAGAAGCGCTTCGACACCTTTATAAAATCAAGATAATATAAAATTCAGTAATAATCGGACATTTGGCTCGAGTCACTTATTATTATGGATTTGGTGACAAAAGAAACTGAGAAAGTTTTTTGTAAAATGTGCGTTTTTTTTTATAATGCACTCGCACTCAAAGGGATATTAATACCTTTATAATGAATTAACATGTGCGAGCGAGGAAGGAGAAGGAATAGAAAGATAGGAAAGAAAGGTGGTACAGTGGTTTGAGATTTTAGGTCATAATTATCTCATGGAAATTCCACGGGTGGCATCCAGTTAAAACTTGGGAAATAAATAAAAATTGCTGCCCTCGGCTGGGTTTGAACGCACAGCTCTCAGGTTGAGCAACCAAGCACTACATCCACTGTACCATTGCCACCCGCAAACTTGGATTCTTGTTGTTGTTTTGCGTTGTTACTTTTCACAGTTATTCACAGCATGATTTCAAATAATAAGAAAAATCGAAACTGGGAATGGAGGGTGATATGTTTGAAAGATTTCACTCTCCTTTATGTCCTCTCTGACACTGCCCAAGCCAAAACTCTTAATTTTCTGAGAGAACTGAAAGATCTGGAGGATTTAAAAAAAAATTAAAGAGCAAAAATGCCGGTAAATGTATTATTTGATGCTTTTTCGGATAATGGCGCGGAAAGTTCCTTTTTATCCACGCTCAATCCACAAACACTATTTTCTAGACTATCAAACTTATTTTTTCTAAAAAAAATATTTGAAATTGATTTTTCGGATCATAGTCATTATTTTTGTTTTTTGAAATGTGCAAACAAAAATGAAATAAAATAAAAAAGGGGTTATATCACTATTTCTTCAAAGTAGTCAATTTATTTATCTTGCAAGATTTTCCGAGCACTTTTCGTTTGTTAAACGTTTTTATTTTTGACCAATCGGAAGGGAACGACTTTTTCGGTTCTGGGATTCCCCTTACCATTAATGTATATATATTTTTATAGTAATTTTATAGAACATGAACTTCGTCAATGGCGGTGCTAGTTGTCTTATCTACTTTACATCAAATGTCTTCTATTATTGTTTTTGCTTACCATGGCAATCTAGACAAAAACCACTAACTCACACCAATCAAGTTTTTGAGAACTTCGTCAATAGATGGCGCACCAAACGTTCTTTTTATTGGGAGTACTGTAGATTATAAACAAAATTTCGATTTCCATGAAATCACACAGCCTGTAATGCTAAACATGAGTTCATCGCGTTCTAAAAAAAATCCATAGCACCCTTATCTTCCCTCTCTATCCGTCACCGGATACTAATATTTACTTTTAAAATAATTTTAAAATTTAAACTTTGACATGAGATAGTTGAATAATAACATCACAAATCAAGACCAAAGCCATCTACAAACGTAACGTGTCGCAACGTTAGGTAACTACAAACATCACGTTACATTCACAGAATTCACGAACACATCCATCTGACATTTCTGTTTCTTTCAAAATTTGCAAATTTATCACTTCCTCTCTCATTACCATTTCCCCTTAACACATCATTCCTAGAAAAAAATTATTTGACATTTCCCTTTAATTTTTCATTCACACAATAAAATCATTTTTTTGGCACTTGAATTCTACGTGAACCGTGACCAAAAGTTAAAGTGTGCGTAGTTAACTTCTCTGTTTTCGTCATCTCGCTAAAAATTTAATTTTCAAACGAAGAAAAAACATAAAAAACACGGTTAAAATAAGTGAATTCTAGAAGATAATTGTTTCAAAATTCATGTAGAATGTTTCAATTGTGAAAAAACGTAACGTAGCGAATAAAAGTCCTCGTCCGTCGTCGCACAGGTCCGTCCTTCTCCTCCTTCGCAATATGAGTTCAAGAATCAAGTAAGTTTTTTTGTAGAAAAAAAAGGTTGAAAAAAAAAAACTGACCAGGCCACCACCCTGAGTGTGTGTGTCCAGATTAAATGCAAATTAATCAAGAAAAAAATAGGAGGCGGTAGTGATTATGGTGTTCTATTCAAAAAAGAATATAAAATATGTTTTCTCTAGGGAGGATGTGAAAAAGTTATTCGAGTTCTGGTGCGAAGTGACCCGAGCCAAGGATCCCTCGTCGCAAAATGCTGGCATAATATTGGAATCATTCCCCGAGAGCTTTCGCGACGAACAGATAATCTCGAAAATCCCAGATTTTGCTTATCCGTGCGATTGTGAGAGGTAAGTCTCGGCTCTCGACTCTCGAGTGTTCCAAATATAATGGTGTTTTTTATTTTTAAATTTTAATTAACAAAATGCATGGAATCTTTATTTTGGTCTTGGTTTCCTTTTTTTTGTTTCCCCCCTTTGTGTTGTGAGTCGGTCAAGCTGAATACTGAAGTAGAGTGTCGTTGGTGAATGAGAACCACCGACCGACCACGACCACGAACTACGCAATCAAAGTTTCAGTTCCCTATTTCTATTCCAAAGACACACAAAATAATAATAAAAAAAAAACTCTCCCTCTGTGTCTATTCGCAAGCAACACGCACAACAAGTTTTTTTTATGGGTTTGGTAATTGAACCGAAAAGCGAACCAAAATGAGCCCGAGCCCGAGCCCGAGCCGCCTGGCAGGGGCAGCAGAACCTGAAGCACGAGCAGATGCATTTGGGTAATTTTGTTGGTCATTGACAGGATAGCCTCTTCAATTACTTGATTCCATTCATTCATGCCCTTTTTTTATTTCAAAGAAAAATTACTTCACGATTCTCCGTCGCCGCTCACCCTCAGAATATGTTGGAATGGGATGGGGAAGTCGGTGTGCACAAAAATGTAGGTACTCGTCGAAGACACACCAGCGAATGATATGATATGGGTGGCGTGGAGAGAGGGTTAATGAAATGAAAACCACACCTAGAAGCAAAAAAAAAAATCAACGATAAAAGCTGGAAAATTCTATTGTTTGTTGTAACAACAAGCGTTAGCGTTAGCGTTCGCCAGAAGCTATTTCCATGTTTTCTTTCTTTCTTTCTTTTTGTTTATATAATAAAAAAAAAACGTTACACAAATTGTGGAGCTTTTTTTTTTGTTGTTTGTTGAATATTACTTCACTTGACCTTGAAGGAGATGTGCTTCAATGTTTTCGTATATGCTCTCATGTTGCATGTTTTTTTTTCTTGTTCACCCCTTCATGCCTTCATATATGAGTCCACCAAATAATCCCAAACCTAGGTCCGAGTCTGAGCTGTCAACTGGTTTTTTTTTCGAATGAATTAATCTGTCTTTCTTGGTTGGGGCTCTGTGGTTCGACAAAAGATAAAAATTAGCAAACAAAATAAAAATAGTGGCCATAATGAGTTGGTGACTAATGTTGACTCAAAGACCAAGGGAAGTGTATGTATGGTTGGTCACAAATAGGAAATAACTGTGCCAATTATTTTGACGTAATTGATTGCAAGATTGCAGACGATGATCGTTTTGTAATAAATTTGTTTGGATCGGGAAAGCGTTTCTTCGATTTGAAGTGTGCTTAACCTTTGATACTTTTGATTGGATCATCTTTTGATTTGGATTGTAATGTTTTGTTTCAGAGCGTGTATGATATAATTTTCTTAGTTTAATAGCGTGTATGGAAAATCAGCACGTTCCACGATCGGTTTTACGTCATACTTTCGGTGTGATCACAAGAAAATGGAATGAAGTGGTGCGGAAAAGGTTGTTCGTGTTGTTGTTTAAACTAACTTATGAATTCCGAGTTGATAAATAAATATTTAATTTTCAGAGTAAAATTATTCATACTTGAGCGAGATGACCAATTAGGTAGGAACTTCAGAAAGGCAGTGTGCGAGTCAGGAAGTCACCAAACCTAAATAGCGGTGGAGTGAGCCGTTTTGTTAACATTACCCAAGTGGCCTGTGAGGGAATAACGAGTCTAAAAGGATGTGTTGTGTTGCCGTTCAAACTGCCTTCAAATAGACTCCTATAATACCTAGGCGTAATGTCTGATTCTGTCTCCTCTTTGATTGCTTGGGTGCAGAAAGGAGAGTTAATTTGAAAGGTGAATGGTTAGGATAGAAAAATCATTTGTAGAGTAATAACTCATATCCAGTTTGTCGTATCAAGGAAAGAGATCAAGTGTATGATATTTTTATCGGATGGTTGCCCAAAGTATTTATAAAAATTTTGACCAAGAAACCGTAACCCTTATATTAGGTAGGACAAGGCAATGACACAGACAATGAATGACAGTTTCTTTTCCTGTGTTGTCTCTGCATGATAGGCTGTATTTGTTATGAGAGATAACTAGCATGATGGCAAGTAGACCAACTGGAGGTGGCCCATACTCATGGCCACCACCATGGCTATGTCAGATCTATTTTAACAAAATAATAATTTGTTCGCTCGAGATTTATCGTAAATAGACCTCATCTTCTTCGATAAAATGCAGTTAGTCAAATGAGATCCATTAATATGATGGAAAACAACCCCCACCGAAGTGTTGACTGCTTCAGCAACTGACCTAAGAAGAGCTGATCCTTGACTCCCCAGCTCATCAGATTGCTCGGTACCCTGTATGCTACTGTGCTCTGGAACCCAGAGCAGAAAAACCTACAAGTTGGTAACAAGACCATCCAGCTCTTCCTGGCATTGTTTGACTAGTTTGGAAGATTTGGTACGATCAATACACTTTTGATTGTACTACAAATCGTGGTGCTTCTAAGCCCCTCCAGCTGCCCGGCTTGATCTCTAGCCTGCCATCTCGCATTTTGCACTGCAATCATTTACGGTCTCTCCATCGAAGATATTGGCTTCTGATTCTGACCACGTTTGGAGTGGCCTTGAAGGCTTTACGAGCTGCAGCGTTGATATACATTCGATCTACGTGGTGCAGCTATCTTGACCGATACTTATATCGCACTTACATTTTTTACATTTGAATCCTCTTGTTCGTTATCTTCAGACAAGACAATAAATTGTAAGTAAAACTTTTCTCTCAAACATTGCAAGGGCGTCTGGTTGCAGTCGATGACCCAAAGAAACAGCGATCAGCAAGGTTTATAGTAGGCTTGATTTCTATACTGACGTTTGGTGCCTAACAACGGCTTCGCCGATCAACAAAATAGTCTACAAAATCATGCCTTTTGAAATTCTCGGTCTTAGCTCGGTCTTTGTACCCTTTTTACGAATGTTTTACTCAGTACTAGAACTTTTAAACATTGCCTCTGTCGTAGCACCCCCAATAAATTCGATCGCTTGCCGATTGGTCGATGGTCCTTCTTTCTCTTTTGCTTGTAGCTAGCAATAAGAGCAGCTTGGCTGCTCTGCTTCTGGTTTGCAATATTACCTGATAGGCTATGGGCCAGCTGGTACTTATCATCGGACCAATTTTTTGTAGTATAGTCTAGTCATGCCCAAAACAATAGAATGGCATTCTTGATGGCTAGTTGGCAATGTAGCCACTGGTTCCCTGAACTTGATGTTGGCTTGTCGAGAAGAAAGAGTAAACGCAGTTGACGGAAGCTCTGACGGGGCTTGTGATTGCAGCTTTTCTCAAAGAAGTAGTTCTATGCTTTAGCGTTATGAATTAGGACATCGCCACGTCCTTTTTGTAAGGTGTGGAATATATTAATAATAGCTGAGCCTGATTCCATTACCTGAAGTAGCAGACTAATCAATAAACCTCATTTTAAAAAAATAGGCAGGTACATACTTTCCGAATTGTCTTAAAACTTTCAAATTCAAGTTAACGTGTCCTTGGATTCTTGGATAATTGGGTTGCGGCCTGAGGAATCAATTCCTTTCGTTGTCTACAAGTATTATTGTCTGGGATTTCTACCAATTCCTTAATTTGAACACTAAATTATTTGATTATATTTTTAAGCTCTTATTAATTTTTCTTTCCAGTGAGTCCATTGAAACATATTCCTTTGTTTTGACGAGTGAGGTGTCGAAATGGCGATTTGGCTTTTGTCGCCATGATCCGAAAACTGAAAAAGCCATGATATTGATCACCTACCTACCATGGCATGATACGTTCCTTAAGCTAATGGGCGTGCTGGCAACCCTGCGGCAAACAGATAATTCCAATTTCCAAACATTTCTCTCCGAAGCTTATAATAGAGGAGTTCCAGATCTCGGTGGTACATTGAATATATTCTACAATGGTGGACAGAATGTTAGAATTTAATTTAAAACTGAACTAGTTTCACTAAACAAACCTATTTCTCCTTGCAGCACTTTACTTTCCAAAGGCCATTGCAATTCAAATTACCAAGTATTCCCGATAATGTAAGATTTAAAACCATTTTTGTGGGGGCAAACAAATGAATTAATATTTTTTTCTAGCACAATTTAAGTCTTTATTATAACTTTGCGACCCCAAAGAACATGATATCAGTATTCGCTGCAATGTTAGCGGAACGTAGAATAATTTTTACATCACGGAGCTTGGATAAGTTGTCGTCTTGCATTCAAGCGGCCAATGCCTTCCTCTATCCAATGGTGTGGCAACATATCTTTATTCCACTTCTTCCCATGAAACTCAAGGATATCTTAAGTGCCCCAATGCCCTATTTGATTGGAGTACCCGAGGCTGTACTCGTTACTGTAAGTCTACTGTATTTTATCTTTAATTTTAAACACAAAATTCATTTTTTTTTTTTTTTCAAAGATGACACCGGAAGAACTGGGTGAAGTCGCGATATTAAACTGTGATACAAAAATATTCGAGAGCCCATTCGATGATGTGCACGAATTGCCACCCGATATAATCTCGCATTTAAAGAAACATTTAAACAATAATAATTCACACGATCATATTAATGATCGTGTGTCGAAGATATTCCTGGGAGTTCTAGTGCAATTAATTGGAGGCTACAGAGATGCTGTAGAGTTTGGCGATAAGAAGACTTTCAATCGAGATAAATTCATCGAAACCAGACCACATCATTTGAGGCCGTTTTTAACGAAAATGATGGATTTGCAAATATTTCAGCAATTCATCGATGAACGGTTGCAGATGCTCAATACTGGGCTAGGATTTTCTGATGAATTTGAATTGGAAACTGTGAGATATTCGGAAAAGATCAAGAAACGAGGGAGAAACTATTATTTCTTGAAGAATGTCAAAGATAGGGTAAGTGATTTCAATTAAAAACTAAGACTTGGTTTTCGCTTAAGAGCTTCAAAATTCTAGTTTTCACACTTTGTGAAGTGAACAAATAAATTAAATTAAATTTTGTGTATGTATTTAGCTATAGCTACGCTTTTTTGAGAACATAAAGATTGTTTTTTTTTGTTTCATTTGCAACGCTTTATAACTTCAAGTACATTCCAAAGCATGTATTTTTCTTCGATTTCTTTTATATTTACAATTTATAAAGGCATGTGCGGTTTACTTATTTGCAGTTGATTTAGTATTAAAAATTTAAAGGATAATGTTCAAGGATTTGGAAAGGTTTTCATTCTTCACTGACTTTGAAGCGGCTGTTAAGAAAAAGCTTTTGAAATTTCGCTGATTTGTTTTGGCGAACTGATGTAATTTAATATCGGTTCACATTTCTTTTTAATTTCTCTGGTAACTATTATTATGTTCGTATTTTAGTTCCAAAACTTCATTACCTGTATCTTTTTTAGTATCGATTGGAGTGTCATTTATTCTTTGTATAATCCATTTAGTTATGAACTAGGTTAATAAAAAAGCAGTTTCCATAGGGCAATCCCTCTTATAATTGAGAAGTTATTCTGTGCAATCAAAAATATAGAAAGAGTGTTTTTGATCCTTTTACTATTCCTTTTTCTTTTTACTAGGCGGATTTGCAAGAACCTCGTTAGCTTTCAAAAAACCTGTAAATTAGAGTACATAATACTTAAATTCCTTCTGGAGCAAGTGGCAATGGTACAAGTTAAATTGGATGTAGTGCTTGGGTGCTAAACCTAGAGTTGTGAATTCAAACCCGGCCTGTGCAGCAATTTTTATTTTGTTGGAATTGTCGTGAGATAATTATCACTTGAATCTCAATCTACTTTGCCACCACAACCTTTTTCTTTCTCTTTATTCCTCCTCTCCTCGCTCGCACATGTTAATTCATTTTTAGTATTCACAATCCCTTGTGTGCGAGTGCATTACTAACTTAAGGTTGCGCAGACAGTCCATTGTGGACCTCTGCATCAACCAACAAACACCGGCAGCTAGGCCGGTCCCTAGCCAGTGGTCTCCAGTTGCGCACACCTAGTTGGTTAAGGTCGTCCTCCTCTTGATCGAGCCAACTTATATAAGGGTCTTCCAGTACTACGTCGGCCCTCGGGGTTGGAATTGAAGACTCGGCGGTCTGGTGCGTATTCGTCCATACGCTCCACATGCCATCTTAGCAGCTGTATTTCAGCTTTTGGACTAGGTCAATGTAGCTGTATAACCCTTATAGTTTGTCATGAAATCTTTTCCTCTATACTCTATTTATACATACACGATCAAATATCAACCGAAGACTCTTTCTCTCAAAGCACCTCAGCCTATTTTCATCCAATTCTGTTTGTGTACACGTCGGCCTTTGTCTGCCCCATACAGTAGGACTGGCCGGAGGGCTTTTCTCTATTAAGATCCTTCTTAGCCCGAAGAAATAGAAATTGGAAAAATGATTTTTGACTGATATTGTTTTAAGAGGTTATAGTGGAACCCAAATAGCCAATATCCTTGACTACTTCAAAGTTATATTGTCCGAGTCTACATTGGTGATGTTCTGCACCCGAGGACAGCATGCATTTGTTTTATTTTCATTAACAGCCAGACCCATTCTCGCCTCCTCCGCTTCAATACTTGCGAATGCTCCACTGAGAACGCACATCTTTCTTCCAGTGATGTCAACATCATCAACACAGCCAAGTTATTGAACGGATCTATCTAAAATCATATCGCTTGTATTTCCATGCGAGTTGTGTCCGATTGCCTCAAGAAGGATGTTGAAGAGGTTACATTACAGCACGTCACCTAAGCCTTTCCCTGTTTTGACTAAGCAGCTCGAGTTCCCAAAGTCATCCTGCACAATCTAACAAGTTTGGCAGGGATGCCGAGTAGTGATATAGCTCTGTATAGTTCGTCCCTATTCACGCTGTCATAGTCGACTTTAAAATCGATCTGGGACTCTTCGATCTTTTCTAAAATCGAAGTATGAAAATTTGGTCGATGGTTGACTTAGCTGGCCTAAAATCACACTGATAGGGGCCAATCAGTTCACGCTTCAATTCCTCTGCTCTTCGTTATAATTCTCCGAAGCCGATACTCTCTTTACAATAGAGTGCAGTATTACGCTAAATATTTTTGCTGTTGCTTATTAATGTAATTTGTCAACACCGTTAAACTAGTCAGATAGGCTCTTGTTATAGCCCCACCAATAGACTCGGCTTCTAGATGTATAGTTTCACATTTCTCTACAAATTTTGTGGATTTAAGCATTCGTAGTTTTTGCAAATCGATGGTATATCATAGTATTTACTGCTCCTAAAACTAATGGTTTGGGTGCATTTGCACTATCCAAAAAGATTAGCACCTGCCCCGACGAAGTAAATTGTACCTAAATATCTTCCTTTCATGCAGAATATCAAGGCACACCATAGGAATGGACTATAATTGAGAACAGATTTAAAATTTTAATTGCTCCCAATCAACACGGTTTCATGAAGGGAAAATCAACAGCTACTAACTTAATGGAATTCTGTTCAGATGTTATTACAAAAAGTCAAGACGGTTTTCAAACGGATGTAGCATACTTAGACTTTGCAAAAGCATTTGACCGTGTAAATCATGATCTCCTTTTAAATAAACTAAGTGCCATAGGTCTTCCACACTGGTTTACTGTTTGGCTTGATTCTTATCTATGTAAAAGAATTCAATATGTCTGCCTTAAAAACAAACTGTCAAAACAAATTTGTGTGTATTCTGGTGTTCCATATCGGCCCATTTATATTTTTGCTGTTTGTGAGCGACCTGTGTTCCGTTAAGTTAAATTCTGAACTCCTGTTTGCTGATGATGCTAAGCTTCGTTTGTCTTATAAAAATAGTGACGAATATATACTGTTGCAAAAGGACTTGACTACAGTATCAAACTGGTGTATTGCAAATGATATGGAACTTAATGTATCAAAGTGTAAATTAATGACTTTTTCGCGTAAAAGATTTCCGTTTCTTAAGGTTTATTTCTTGTGTGATTCTCAACTACAGAGAGTAGATACGTTGTGTGATCTTGGTGTTATAATGGATCCAAAACTTGATTTCAACAGACATATAGATCACATGGTAAATAAAGCAAAATGCAGGCTTGGATTCATCTGTCGATTCGCGAAAGAATTTTGAGATCCATATATTCGAAAGACTCTTTATTGTTCTCTGGTGTGATCAGTTCTTGAATATTGCAGTTGCGTATGGTGCCCAAGCTATCAAGTGAATATTAAATCCGTGCGAAAGCAATTTCTGTTATACGCTCTTCGATATCTCCCATGGAATTCTAACGTACACCTACCATCTTATAAAGACCGACTTAAGCTGATTAATCTCGCGGCGTTAACTGAGCGTAGAACTATTGCGAAAGTGATTTTTATTTATGATGGGCAATATTAATTCTGCATATCTTTTATCAAAAATTAATATAAATATCTGTACTAGATCTTTCAGATCCTACGATTTTTTGAACTTGCGATTTAATAGAACTAATTACGGCCTTCACGAGCCACTTTTTGCAGCTTGTATAGACTTCAATAAATTTTATTATGTAGTTGATTTCAATATAAGTAAAAATATGTTAAGAACACAATTGTACAATATTTTAAATTAAAAAGCTAAGAATATATAAATTTGTAGCTAAATAAATAAATAAATAAATAAATAATAAGAATCTACGGATAGGCTTGTCCTGGATCTGTCGTGCCACAATATTTATTTATTTATTTATTTTTTAATTTCCCTGCAGAAATTGGAGAGTTTTTTTTGTGATGCAAGCCCTAGTCTTGTTGTTTGTCCTTTCTCATCTGTTTTCAACATTCAAACTATGACTTTAGTATTAGACAGCTCCTGACAACTCGGAGGTAGTTTCCTTACTTTTAACTGGTGGGATCTGAAACTAAAATTAAGTTTAAAAATATACGTCACAAACCAATACAAAATTGATGAACCTTTAAATAGAAGACGTTACATTCCTGTGTGACTGAAATCCCCGGACAGGAAAAGAAAATAAAGAGTTTGTCACAGTAATTTCACCCCATCAAATATTAATTTAGCCTCATTGGAATGTATTTGTACAGATTTTTCAATAAGCTTGATTAATCTACATAGTAAGTGAAATATTTTTAAAAAAATGACTCAATTGGTTTGTTGATTCAAAATTCCGCGTAAATTGTTGGCATTTTCTTTGTTTGATTTTTGTTTTTGTTTTTTTTTTTTCAAAACTTCAATGATTTTTTACCTTCTCTCAAATAAAACCTGTATTGAATGTTTTATTTAAGCTTTTGTTAAGAACAATATGGATGAAGAGACTAAAAGCGGTAAGCTGCAAAACAAAAAAAACATATGATATGCCGAACCAAAAACATTAATATTATTAAAAAAAAAAGGCTTTGTTCTTATTACTTTCACACTAATTTTTGTAAAAGAAAGTTTGTAGTTTTGTTTTTGTCCCTTTTTGTAGAACATTTTTAAAAACCATCGATACTTACCTGTTCCTTTTGTTTTTATTTGCAAATTAATATTTATTTTTTTTCAGTTTGGTGGTGTCCGCAATAAGCAATGCAAGACTTGTAGAAAAAGATATAATTTTTTAGAATGATCATAAAATCCATTCGAACACAACGAAACACACGTAAAAACAAAGTGATTATGATTGATTTTTTTTTTTAATTTAATTTTTCCACTGTTTGTAACTAAAATTGTAAAATTGGGAAAACCTAAAAAAAAGGCAAAATTGTTTTTAGAATAGCTAGATGTACCTTCCCGTAGATGTAGAAACTAGAAACAAATGTTTTTAGTTGGCCTTTGTTTTTGTTATTTGTTTATTCTTTTGAAATTTAAAGTAGTTTTAATTTCTTTCCTTTCGAATCACTTTATTTTTAATCCCTTAACATTAAAACTGCACTGCGTTTGTTATAAAAACAAGAGTTTTGTACATATTTTATACAAATCATACACTTTTTAACTTATATTTTTAGATGCCCCATAACCCTCTGTATAGTTCTTAGGTTTATTTTAAAAATTCGTGGTTATTAGACGGACAGTTTCAGATTAGTTTCAACTCAAAAGCATAAGTCAACAAATAAAACATAATTCTCGAAACTGTTCTCCAAGGAGCTTTAATCAAAACCATTGTGTCATTACATAGTGGATGCTTTAAAGAATATTGACAATTTGTTAACGTTGAAAACTGAGTCCAACTGGACGAACTCAATTCTCTGTCAAATACTAGTCTTGGGCAGATTCTGCTCAAACTTGACGCGGTGTCTATTTGCACGCCGCTGTTTCATCAGTTTTGCCAACGTCACAAAGGCAACCCTAAACGTGGGATGAAACGATTTTAACTCATTATTCGTATTAAGTAAAGCTCACGCAACTTTGTTGATTGGGCTTGAAGCCTATGTTTACAATTTTGGATAGTAAAATAATTCACCTGTGTCGAAAAAGGTGAAACTGCTGAAACTACTGTAGGCGAATAGATACTTCCCAAACAATTATTTATTAGTTATTTACAGGGTTTTCCAATAAGAGGTGGTGAAAAATGGCATGTTTTGAAAGAAATGATCGGATGTTTATTTCAATTTAAAGAAGAAGAAATATGCCATTAATAATGGAAAACGAAATCAGCCAAATGGCCGCCACGGCTACGCTTACACAACAATATCCTTTTCATGAAATTTTCCATCACCAAATCGCAAAGTGGCTGCTGTATGCCCTCAATAGCTTCACGAATTCCATCTTTGAGGTCTTGAATCGAAGTTTTTACTTGTCAAGTGTCACAAAATTACAGCTTCAAAAGTGACAATTATCAAAATAGTGGGCTCTTAAAAATAACACCTTTTATTGGAAAACCTTTTATTATAGGATTGTTTTTCTGACCTAAAATCAAGAAACGAAATTCTCTTCCCATTTGGATGCTGTTTTTTAAATGTTTTCGTTCACTCGGTCGGTTTTGGGCAGTTTCTCAGTCTTGTTTTCGATTAACACGATGTTATTGTATCCATGACTTCAAATCACATATCAGCTGTTCTCATCATAGTATATCACTTTCCATTGGTTTTACACGCGAAACCTACCATTCTGAAATCCAGTTTTTTTTTTACATTTTTTTGGGTTCATGTTTCTTGAGCCGATTCTGACTTCAAGTCAAGAATGAAAGTTCTCTCTCAGAGTCGGCCGAAGTGTCATTTTAGTGTCAAAGAACGGTTTCAGAAGACATCTTTTCATCCAATCGAAAACGCTATAAGATTTACGATAGTTTTACCTTGGACCTTGCAGTCCGTTGGAATCATCGGGATACGTGAATTCAAAACATCCTCTTCTTAAAACTTTCCTTTAACAATCATCGCCTCAATTATGTACCTTATTCGTGAGCTCTTTCTCAGGCAGTAGCTTTACATTGGTTGGTTTTCAGATTTTTGAAAGTTTTTTTTTTTTCTTAAGAGAAACTCTAACCAGGTCTTGTGGCTATCTCCCAAACGCTTATTCAAAATCTAGCAACACAAATGTATTTTTTTGTTACCATCCCTTTTTACATATTTCGACGTATTTTTTTTGTCGGTCACCTTGAAAGGAGAATGCCCAAAAATATATTATGTGAAAATCCCAGAGTCGATATAGATAAAACATATATGGTTTAAAAGGGCATACATTGTAAATTTCAAATATGTAATTACTTTCTTTCCAAGTCATCCCCAGGACTGGCCATGCCAATTTTTCCAACTTGAATATCAATGCATTTCTTCATGTTTATAACAATTGGTTTGAGTACCTACTAGGAAAAGACACATTTGCAATGTTAATAATCGACGCTGGGTTTTTTTGGGCATTCTCCTTTCTGAACAGCCTTGATGTTAAGAAACATTAACTTAATTGAAAAGAAATCATCACAAATACGAGTACGATTCTATTTGTCCTCTTTCAGGCGAGAATAAGACCGAGTTTCCTTGGCTTTTTTTTTTACTACAGCTCTGCCCTCCCCGCTTTTTAAGCTTAAATTAATTATTTATATTCTTGTCTATTCACATCGCTTTGGGTGCACATAAATACATACATAATGTCAGTTGTTTAAAATTATTAAAAATTGTATTTGAAACATCTTCGGCCCTGAATCTTCTTCTCTTCCTTTTTGTTTAAAGCTTATTTAAATCTAGATCCATTCACTCATTCACATTCGCCATTTAGAGTTGCCATCATTTTTTTTTTTGTATAAAATATGAAGCTTGTGTGGAAAACATTTTCGAAACTATTGTACTTACATATACATACATGAACATTGTTTTAAAAAAACAGGTTAAAAGTTGTATCATTTACATTTATTATTATGTCATCCATGTGCTTTTATATAACGAAATTCATTGATTTATCTCATTTGGGTTGTTGTTGTTATTTTACAGACTAATCCAGCTGTTAAATCTGCTGTGAAATCGGTGAGTGGTGTTATTTTATTGTTGTTTCTTTTTTTCGCTTTAGTTTAACAATGAACATATTGTATCACTCTATCTTTAAAATTGGGTCACTTTTGAAACAAAATAAACGGTGTGTTTTATTGAGAAAGTTAGTGTTACTTAGTTTAAAAGAGCTGCAATACCGACATTAGTCGATACTGCAGTTCCTGAAAAATTAAACGATCCCGGAATTGGTATCAAGGACGTTTTCAATAAAACACACCTCAAATACTAGCGAACTTATTATTACAACCGTTGTTTATTTATTTTGTAGGTAAAAGAAGGCTCACGTGGCGTGAAGACAGCTTACAAAGATCTCAAGTCCAAATTCCGTGACATAACACCACCGAATACGAATTTCCAGTCGCATGTATCGAGCTCACATCACGACGGCATTGATGGCCTCAGTGGTAGGAAGGCAGGTCCGCATTCGGCACCAAGTTCACCGATCTTCAATAAGCGAGGTGGTTTTGCCTATGTCACGCCTGACGTCATCAACGGCACCAACACAGCGATACGCAAACAGCTTGCCATGTCAAGTTCGAATTCGAAAATCCAACAGAATGGTTTCTCAAACTATGCAAACAGTGCTCCAGTGTATAATAATCACCTCGATTCGAGCCCGACAATAAGTCCGGCAGGTTCGATGTGCTCATCGGAGATGAATCTGTCACAGGAGCTACAGAATCATCCGCTCTTCAAGAGTCCGACAGTTGATAGAAGTGTAAGTTTGATATTTATAAATTTGTATATTTTTTTATCAATTCAAATCTCTGTGTCGGTTCTTGTAAAAATTATTATTTTATTTTTGTTTCATATATATATTTGCGAGTCCTTTGTACTTGTGTTTTATTTGCCTATTTACACTTTTGTGTTACTACATTATGGATTATGTATATGTTTTTTATTTCGTTACTGCACACGCATTACACACAAACACACATATTTTGACATTCATACATATCGTTTCAACAATTAGCTTAAGCCAAGTAGCAGTCTAGACCTTAACTACCGAACAAGTGCTGTCAGAAGTGGTGCTCCAATAGTTCGAACACTGCCTCCACATAGTAATCATCATCACCATCAATACCACAACCATTACTATTCCCATTCACCGGCGCAGCAGGCGCCAGCACCTCCAACCACAAACACGACTACGAGCAGTCATCAAGTGGCACAAGCACAGAGTCCACCAAATAGTCATTGTACGAAATCATCATCGCCGACAGGTGGTGGACAAACCAACAGCCCAACACCCAGCAAGGAGCGACAGCAACCGGTGGTGATGGCAACTAAATTTGTTACGACTGATTCTGTGTTTGATAGTCCGCCAAATATGATGTCGCCACCGGTGCCGCCACGACGAAACGGAGCTGTGGCCTTACGTAGGCACACATCCTCGCGGACCGAACGTACTTGGATTGGATTTGATGATGCGGCTGATGGTCAGCCGCCAGTTCCGGCACCGCGACTTAAGAAAGAGGTACTACACAACACGCTCACATTCATCGAATCGCATGGACGCGAAGCGAGAATTCCTAACTTATTTTTCAAGAGCCAACAATCCGAGGCTTACATTGTCGAGTTTTTACCGCGTGCCTTCGATGTGTTATTGTTGTGATTTGTGTCCCCATTGGTTGTATGTTATCTTCCATCTACCGCCTTAATGCTTTGCTTGTTATATTTTCCCCCGCAAGTTCTTTTTTATTTATCGTTTAAACATTTTCTCTGGCAGAAATCCACCGGACATTCCAAAGGCATCTACCTAAATAGTAAAATATACGTTAATGTTATGCCCCACCTTCAAATTCCAGAACCTAAAACGCGAAAAAGTCGAAAAGGGTCGGCATAATCTGGAGTTGAACCTTTCTTTCACAGGGAATTCGTATCCAAGTAATGTGTTTATTTGAAGCTCATTGTAATACATTTTGTGAAGTTATTCGTCATTTCAAGCTTGTTTTGTTTGTTTTCTAAACGAAATTCGTGCGTAGTCAAAAGCCTGGGTGAAATGAGCATAACAACCATTATATTAGCTTTGTTTGTTGAGCCCTGAAGTCACCCTGGGGTCGCCACAGCGTGTTTTTTGAATTACCTCAACTCGCCCTCAATACTAAATTCTCTGTTTTTTGAAACCTGGGGTCGCCCTGAAGTCACCCTGAAGTCGATCTTGCTATTTAGCTAGGTCGAGTTGAGGTAACGAATCAGCTGTTGAAGTGACTTTTGCTGTCAAGCATTTCGTGTGTATTTTTCTTCTGTATTTGATTTTTCATGTCTTTTTTTCGATAAAACTAAATGAAATGCAAGTGAATGCATTTATTTTGATGAAAGTAAATACAAATTGAACAAATAAAGCAAAATGGAAACTTTTGATTTTGTGCGTTGTGAAAAATATACAATCAGCAGCCGTCATGCGTTTTTTGAGAACCGAAAAACCCAGGTTTTTTTGACAACTCTTGGAGTTGTCAAGAAAACCCAGGGCGACCCTGGGTAAAGTTCAACAAACAAAGCTATTAAACTTTTCTAGAGATCAGCTCAAACGATTTTCATATTATAGTTCTAATTCTGTTAAAGTTTAAAAAAAATATGTATCTAAAAAAACATCAGGATGACTTTTATTTTCCCCAGTACCGACAACCCTACTAACAACATTTCCTTTTTAAATCAAATTTAGCTAAAGAAAGCTCATTTTGCGTTTTCGAAAAAATTTACTGCGGTATGGACATGGCCCATTTTAGGTTAAACGTCTTATAGCATTTTCCATTGGCTTCACTCGGGGAACCACTCGTTCTGAGAACCAATGGGACAAGCAAAGTTGCTTCTGCTCAATTTTGACACAATGTAGTATTCGCAGGCATCAGTTTCACAAGTTTTGCCACTGTCGTGTGGTGTGCGTCGCCCGATTCGCGGTATAAAGGGATTTTTACTGGTTCCTCGCATTAAATACCACTCACTAAACTTCTTTATCTGTTCTTCATCAACAGATTTGGATTCAACAATATGTCACATTTGTCGATATTACCAAAACTTTCGGCATTGCTGCATGCGAACTGACCTTACCCCAATGAATATTCTATGGGTGACATTTGAGTTATATTTGTATTTGTGCTTCTTGAGTGGATTCTGACTTCAAATCCAGAAGTAAAATTCTCATCTCAGAATCGTCAGAAGTGTCATTTGCTTACCAATCAAACAGTTTCAGAAGACTTCCGGATGCTTCTGGACGCTTCTTTCCTTCAATGGAATGTGCTATTATTCAAAACTTTGATTTTTTTATGCTCTATAGTAAAGACCAAAGGGCTGTAAGTGCGTTTTTTTTCTAACTATAGTCAACTATGTATTATTAACAATAGTCCACAAAAAGGCGTTTCTTAATACAAATCAGTTAAGATTTGTAACTATGTGACGTCATAACAGCGTTCCTAACCTCGCGTTAAAGTGTCAAATAGTTACTATTTGTTACTGTTTCCAACTCACCACCATGATATGAGTTGAAATGAGACATTTTGTTTTAAGCAATGCAAAGTCTTTGTTATCAAACCAACAAATTACAAATTCTCCATTTGAGCAGCAAGAACGTCTTAATTTTTTTTTGAGTGATCAACAAGAAAGAATAAATAGATTTTCGCCAATTTTGAGCGCAAAAGGAGAGCAATTTAATTTTAAAAAATACTAGCAAAATCTAACAACGTATCGTTCCTAAATGGTTTTTTTTAAAAAACACAACAAATTATAACAATGACACTTCAACAAATTTTGTTTGACATAACAACAATAATTGTTGACTATGACTAGAAAAAGAACGCACCACTTATGACGCATTTGAGTCGTATACCAAAGAGGATATATACATAGAGTCCAATCTTGTGCCTTGTTTTGATTTTGCCTACAAGCTACAGCTGTCATATTGTTCTTTTTGTTAAACATGTGTGTGTGCTACAACTGTCATATTGTTCTTTTTGTTAAACATGTGTGCGTTCACACCTTACTACTTACCTCATCGTTTCTTATTGTTGTTTCACACGGACAATGAATACAATAGGAAAGAGACCACGAAAATTTTAGCAGAGGAGGATGGAACGTAGGAAAGATTGGACTCTATGTATATATCCTCTTTGTCGTATACTCATTTTGTTTGAGAATTTTCACCCACACATTCCGTATGGGCTAAGAACTATTTGCTGTCAAACTCAAACCGAATAGTGGTTTATCGCCATGCTTACTTAACTTATAGCGAGTTTCATTCACGAAAAGAATTGCTCTTTCTGTCAAAAGATTCGATCTTTTTCACTTTTAAGAGTTTCATTCATTCAAAAAGGGCAATTCTAGATGAATTCTCAACACAAAAGAATGCATCTCTGATGGAGTGGGAGAATCGATCTGAACACATTTCTGTCAAACGTCAAATGTGAAATAATTTGTTATTTTTTGTCGTTTGTTGTGAAATTGTGCCAGTCTGTGAAAAAAAATAGAAATAAACAAATAATGAACGAATAACTTAATATGTACTTTAATTATCCAATTAATTATCAATTAGCAATAATCCAAAGTCAGCAATTCCAATGACAAAAGATAAAAACCAAATGACAAAAAGTCAAATTGTCAAACCAAGTTTCATTCAAAAGTGCAATTCTCGATTTTGAGAACAAATCTTCCAAATTTCAATGAAACTCGCTATTAGGCAAAATCCTAAAATAACCAAATACACCTGACAGTTAGGTCTTAACTCAGAAAATAATCGTATAATCTCTCCGTTTTTTGCTGAAGGAAAGCTTTGTGAAATACAAATAACTCTAAGCCCATGCTCAAGCACTCACAAGATACTTTTTGTGACGAAATAGTTTGGTTGCTCACTTGAGCAAACAAACTGTCATCTGACAAAGAGTATCAAGTGAAAGCCCAGCCTAAACCAAAGCTTTTTGCCTGCGCTACATCAACTACATCAAATCATCGCATTTGCACTACCAAATTGATTTTTATTTTTACATAAGGTTCCAAATTTGATTTTATGTTGCTACTCATTTTATGTTTTAAAACAAATCATATTATCCATTTTAAATTAAAATTTTTACCGCAATAACAATCATAACACACATCCAAGTTGAAGAAAACAAATCAAATTTATCTGATTGACACGTTTTCGTTACATTATGACGACCGACGTGTGTGCTTTCTTAAATTTTTGACTTCTCGTAAAAGCTCGATAATGTAACTCGGCATTTAATGCACACACCTCTTTCTTCCCTCATCATGCTTCCTCTAAACTTCTATCTCTCTCTCTTTATATCTTTTTCTATATCTTTTTACTTTATTTCTACATTCCCATAATACTTCTCTGGATCTTGTTGTTTATCTTAAGTTTATCTTGATAATTTGCATTTAATCTAAATGTTCTGTGTCCCTTACCTCTCTCATATTCCTTAATGCTTAAATATATAATTTTTTAATACAAAAAAATATTTAAAACTAATAACAAAAGAAACAGAAAATAAAAAAACAAAATAATTTATATTTTTGCATTGAAAATATTGACTCTCAATAGAAACAAAGGCAAGCATATCCCATCACCCATTCAGCCAGCCACACAGCTGTGATGAATGATCTAATATCGCTGGACGATAGCAGTAGCACAAGCTTCGACCTGGAAGACTTTGATCCACTGAATCAAAATGCCAAACCATTGCCAACTACAGCCGCAGGAATGCCATCATCATCAGCAGCAGCGGCGGCTTTAAAACCACGTTTTCTTGCACCACCAAACAATCATGCTGCTGCTCCACCTGCTGGCCAGAGTACAAAATCCACAACGCTTCCAACTTCATCAGCAAACTCGAATGCATCCGCTGTAAGTAATCCACTTTATCCGTACTTCACTCCACAGCATCGTAGCACCCTGCCAACGGACATGACTGCCAGGGACGACGATTTCGAACTCTTACGAAAGTATGGTCTGGATCAGTTCTCATTTACAAGCGAACCAAGCACTTCCAGTGGATTGAGTAGCTCCGCTTTGAATAGAATGCCAACAGCTACGACGGGAGCTGCCGCTACAGCTGCGAGTATGAACAATTGGACCACTTTTGAATAATAATACATAATTATATAACAAATTTAGTATGACTGTGTGTAAGATAGATACAAAAAAAATGCTTTAAACAATATTCTTGTTAATCTATATTTGTAATCTTTTTTTTTTCCTTAAAAAAATGCTATTTAATTGAGAACAAAAATTATACAAACTGTTTGCTATCTGTGACGATGAATTTGCTAAAGGGAGGCCTATCATAAGGATTGATTGATTTAGGGAACACGTGCTGTTTATATACCCATTGAATGATTATGTATATTATGTATTGCGTTTGAAACATAAGTTATGTTAATTGTAAAAAAAAAAATTATCCAAATAGTTTATTTTATGTGTAAACGAAAAAAAAAATAATAAAAATTAGAAAATAGTTAGTGATGATCTAAGAATTTAATTTTTTTTTATATCCTATTTTTCTATCCTATACAAAAGTTAGAAGACATTTTAATAAGTCCTTTTTAAGAAATTAACGCAACGATTGACAATTGAATAATTCACTCATTTTGAAAAGCTTTTGAAACACCCAGTAGGTACTTAGTAGCCGCACATGTTTTCTCACATAATATTTCTTTCTTCTTTTTCAAAACCACAATTTTTGTCATTCATAAGGTTTGTTCGTTGAACTCTACTCAGGGTTATGTTGACAACCACAAAGCTAATGCCCGAATACACAAACAATAATTTTGACAGCTTTAAAATTTATCTTTATTACCTTGACTTGCCCCATCATAAAACCAATATACACTTTAAAGCAAGTTTAGGGCGAGTCTGTTCTCCAAACACAAAAATACTCTCCCTCGAGATTGACTTCAGGACTAAACGAACAAAGCTATAATTATTTCGTATTTTTGTAATAGCTTTGTTCGTTGAACTTTACCCGAAGTCCACCCAGATTTCCTTGACAACCCCAAGAGCAATCAAAAAAATAATAGCTTCGTTCGCGTACCAAAATGAAACAGTTGGCATTCAATTTCATATGTTTACATTAACACAAGAAGCGTTCGTGTACCGAGAGATAAACGAAAGAAAATAACAGCTGTTTTATTCTTTCGTTCAGTTATTTTCAAGTTTTGACCCACTGAAATTTCATCTGGTAAAAACTTGAACTCTGTCAAAAGCGAATGACGTAAACATTTGTTGTTGCGAAGAGCGAACCAATCAAAAAATTAGAATTTGACGTTTTTCAAGAATTTACACTAATAGCACTTTCCATTGGACGAAAAGAAGCGTCCAGAAGCATTCGGAAGTCTTCTGAAACCGTTCCATTGGTAAGCAAATGACACTTCTGAAGATTCTGAGAAGAGAATTTTGCTTCTGGATTTGAAGTCAGAATCCACTTAAGAAGCACAAATACAAATATGTATAACTCAAATGTCACCCATAGAATATTCACTGGGGAAATGTCTATTCGCATGCAGCAACGCCGAAAGTTTTGGTAATGTCGACAAATGTGACATATTTTTGAATCCAAATCTGATGATGAAGACATCGAAGGTCAGCAACGAAGATAAGTGAGTGGGATTTAATACGGTGAACCAGTAAAAATACCTTTACACCGCGAATCGGGCGAAGTACACCACTTCGACAGTGGCAAATCTTGTGAAACTGATGCCTGCGAATACTACATTGTGTTAAAATTGAACAGAAGCGATTTTGCTTGTTCCATTGGTTTTCAGAATGAGTGGTTCCCCGAGTGAAACCAATGGAAAGTGCTATAAAAGTGTTCGCTTACTTTTTCGTAAATGAGAGAGATTTTTTTCTCATTTGAGAAATTTTGACGGTTTCCATTTTTTTGCACAAAAAGAACCCGAACAAAGCTAATTGGGTTTGTATTTTTTAAACAAAAATGGATGCCCGTGTATTCGTCAAAACCCAAAACATCAAATGGTTCCATTTTTGATTCTTTTAGTTTCTGCCATACAAAATTAATTGAAAAATTATACGCAGTACGAGAGTCCACAAGAAATGCTGGACTCTAAAGACGGTCCCGAGTCTCAAAATTCAGAAAATGTTCTCCCCACGGCGAGTTGAGGTTTTTCAAAAAACCATTTATGGTGACCCCAGGGGAACTTTAGGGCTCAACGAACAAAACTATTAATGTTAGAATATTATTTCGAGCTTGTAGCACATACGAGTACATAGTGTGAAAAAACATGACCACCTTAGAGGACTGCCGTAAAAAGTACCTTTCCACAACTCATTATTCTGTCATCTGTTCACAACTTTAATGTCACCATAGCCGTTTACGGCATTTAAAAGCTTAGAATATTCCGTTGTATTTAAAATCTATAGTATTCCCAAAAAGCGGAACGTTTTGTGCGCCGTCTATGGACGACGTTCACAAGCTTTGATTGGAGAGTTTTTGAGTGGTTTTTGTCTAAACTCCCATGGGAAGCAAAAACAACAATAAATGATAAGACAACTAGCGCCGCCATTGCCGACGTTCGGAACTAAAATAAAATGTTCCATGAAATTACTATAAAAATGTATTTACATATGTACAATGAATATTCGTAAAAGATTTTCTCTTCAGACTTTGACAGTTCTTTGACGACGTTGGAAACTTTCTGGTTATTGCCACGTTTGCGATGTCTTACGACGTTGCCTACATGTTTTCGGTGAGATATTTCAATGCTTCTAAAGATCAACTTCATTTGTTTAACACAAATAATATCCAAAAATGACACGGAATTGATAAAGCATACTTAGTTAAAGGTGATGTTTTATGTCAAACAAAAAATTAAGACATTTCAGACAAAAAATGATTTACTGTTTTTATAAAAAAAAAAAAACATTTCAAATGAATTATGATAGACAATTCACTTCAATTTCAAAATTAAATAGGTAACCTTAAGTCTTCGCGCCTTTGAATCCCTTATACCTAGATTCCACACAAATATTAGCTTTGTTCGCGTACCAAAATCAAACAGTTGCATTCGATTTCATGACGTAAACATTTGTTGTTGCAGATGACTCTTACCGCGAAGAGTTAACCAATTAAAAAATTCGAATTTGACGTTTCTCAAGAATTTACACAAAAAGAGTTCGCCAACTTTTCGGAAAAATGTTTTTCTCTCAATTTTGATAGTTTTCATTTTTTGGCACAAAAAGAACCAGAACAAAGCTATTTGTTTATTGGCACTGATGACGACACAGTGGATGGAAATAGATTTATTCAAATAACGGAGGAGTTAAAAAAAGACATCATTGCAAGCGGATTCAACTTGTGCACCAAAATAGAAAATGACAGTTAATAAGTCATGAATTACTAGTATTTTTTTTTTACCCAATTTGAGGCATGACGAAATGGCTCATTTATATGACTGAAAAAAGTACAGAGTTTTCAAAATTTTTTAAGTTTTTCCATAAGCATGATAAAGGCATAACATCATAGATACAACAGAAAAAAATAGTAATTTAGCAGTTGTTGCGTAATTTTGGCAAAAATTACCTATATAGCGTTGGTCAACTTTTCATAACACACTCAATCATTTCTCATTTAAACCTTTCCAACACAACAGAATATTGAGCTCAAAACTCAAAACTAGATAGAATTATCTTTGTAAGAATTTGGCTGCGTATTTAAAGTCTTTTTCTTTATTGTGAATGGCTAAAACCGCTCTTCAAATTACTGAAACCGCGTACACTAAGAAATGTCAAATGCTATACTATGCATATGCACCCAAGTGTCAACATCAAACAAATCTTGTGACTGACCCAATGAAACTTGACCAACATGGTTGGGCCTACACTTAATTATTTAAAATTATTTTCAAAGTGTTTGAATGGAACACCTTCACAAATTTATTTGAAGAAATTGTATGAACTCAGAACATATCCAATAACAGCTGGATACGAGAAGGTACCATTGAAATTAAAGACTACGTTTTTTTTTGGGGTTGTCTTTCTACATTCAAATTTGTTACCTGTTTTTAACTTCACTTCTTAACTTGGAAACATGCTTAACCCGCTTCAAACACATTTTTCGTAATAAAAAAAAACTCATTAAATACTCAAATATAAAAAGAACAATGAAGATGATATTCGTAATAAGTTAGTAGGTATTGTTGCCACAAAAAAACTGTATTCGTCACTTCTAAGAAAGATACCGCTTACAATTTATTAGAAATAAACTACATAAAAAAATCTTATAGTATAAATTTACAAAATGAAATGCTTATCCTTCACTTCAACACTGACTTAAAAGGGTTGTTAAATAAATTTGTATAGTTTTATAAATAAAACGAAAAAAGTGCAACAGCATTCAAGAATAGAATAAATCATACAACTTAGCTTAAAAAATAGATACTTTTATAAAACCTCATAAATATACCTACCTATTCAGTGAAAACAGTCATATTTGATACTAAACAAAACAACAACAAAAAACCATATAAAAAACAATTCAAATTAATCGAAATAACTTATTATATACACAAAAAAACTAAACGAATATTTTTCGCTTTTATTAGTTTAAATTTTTAATAATCACAATACACACAAAATAAAAAAAAAATGTAAACAAAATTAAAATTGCTCGAGAATTTGTTAACTAATTGTAGATAATCACTATTTATACATATATCTATATACAATATATATATATATATATATTATATACATTCTTGTAAAAACAAATTTTAATATTTAAACAACAAAAAAACTGATCAAATATTTCTAAAATTCAAAATTTAAAATTTAAAGTAAACACATTTATTTCTTCAAAGCAGGCACATTAGTTTTTATTTTATGTTTAGCTACTAGGACTCACAATCATGTCATATGGTATCGAAAACGAAAAAAAAAAGAAAAACAAAAATACATGATATAGAAAATATAAAATATTTAAAAACACAAAAAGATTTTATTGTTTTTTCTTTCATTAAGCTTTAGACTTGTTATCAGCCAGACAAGTGGATATACGAATGGCTAGTTGTTCAGCACCTTTTTCATTGACTTCTTCATTGTCTGGAAGGGATTTTAGGCGATCCATCCATGCCACGATATTGGGATATCTGAAAAAATTATAACAATTAGATACAACTTCAAATTGCTTTGATTTACTTTTTACTTCTCCTTCTCAACAGGAATCAAGCGATGAAGAGTTATGAGAGTTGTATTGATGGATATATCGGCTATTGTCAATTCTGAGCCTACCACATAGTTCTGGTTTTCCAAAAACTTCTCCAAGAATTCGTATGCAGTGTGACAGGCTTGAATGGTTTTGGGATTATACTCAGTTTCACCGCCATAAATTATACGACTCTGTTAAACAAAAACAAAATTGTAAAATTTGTTCTTGAAAAATGAAGAGAAACGCAGTACATCTTCAAGGAATGCAAAAACAAATCTAAGCAGGAGCAGAGTATTTAAAAAAAAATAAAAAAAATATATTTGTTCAATGATTGGCGTTAGAGAAGCTGCGTTTTGGATCAATAGAGCTATTGTATAAGACAATCAAGCACTGTCATATCCGTGAAATAGAGATCTACTACTGTTAAAATCGATGAGCTATGATGGCAAGCCAGGCGGGTGCCAAAGGAAGTCTATCGAATACCGTTAATCTAACAATAATTACACTCGTAATCGGTAAGTAAACCAAGCTCCTATTTTCAATAGAGTATCTTACTTGGAAAACAAAAATCGATCTATAAATTTAAAATTTGCATGATGCTTTGTATTTACACAATACAATATTTTTATAATTCCTTTTTTCTTTCTACCTCGGCAACAAATCTACTCTATTCGTCTGGGTCTGAACTGAAGGCAGGTTCAGTGCTATTACGTTTCAAAATACCATTTGGCGGTTAAAATTCGATTGCGTTAAACGGTTTTCTTTTTTCCCTATCGATACTTAATTTTCCTTATGACTCCCATTTGGGACTAGTACCTAAAGCTAACGGGCGACAAGATAACAACTCAAAACCAAAGACATGCAAAACACATATCTGTTGTGAGAACAGATAATAATAAAGTAAACTGATTTACCCGAGTGCATTTAATATACCTATCCAAGGATAGGGCTATTAAACATCAAATTTTTTAGTTAGAATCCCTATCCGGTCTTTAGGAACACGGGCTATAAAAAAGACTCAAATCGACGGTTAAACTTCATAGTCTCGTAAGTCGAAAAATTTGAAAAAATATTAATGAAAAATAATCAGAAAATTCAGAGCCATATTATGGTATTTCAGCTCAACAATATTGTTCCGAAAATTTTTAGAATGACAAAATTACATAAAATGCACGACTAGGTCGCACGAATTTGCTCTTATGATTGTGACAGTGATGGTCTTGGGGCTTGAGATTTTTATAAAAATAAAATTTTCAATTTTCTTAAACTTGAGCTGGAGTATGTCATTTTATTTCTTGGATAAATTTGAATTTATGAGAATAGAATAAAAATCTGTGGAGCGGTTTTTGAGAAAAAAAGTTTTTTTGAAAAACTTTTTTAAAACATTTTTCAAACAAATCCAAAAACGACAATTTATAGGTATTTAGCAAAAAATTTATTTATAAGTTATGAAAAAATAAAAATTAATAAGCAGTTTTCAAAATAATTAATTTTAAATTTTTTTTGCTTTTAACATGCTTTTTAAAATACAAAAATATGTTTTTTGAAAAATATTGGTATGCAGTATAAAATGAGCTACCTACACCTATACATATGTGTGTGAAATTTTGAAAGTACCTATCGATTGAGCCGTTTTTTAGATAGTTAGTCGAAAGCAAAAAAAAAACAGTCCTATGAAAATTACCGTTCTTAGACAATTTAAATTTTTTTTTCAACAATATGATTAGTCGTACCTAAAAAGCTACACTGTTTTTTTTAAATCAAAATTGTTAGAACCTTTTTCGAGAGAAATAAGCTTTAACGTAACGGCGCGCGGTTATATGGCAGGTACCGTAATTTTCTGAGCTAAAAAAAATTTCAATTTACCCTCTGTACGATACCTAAGAAACTCTATATACCAAGTTTGAAGCGAGTAAAAATTAAGCAGTACATCGTAAGTCTCATACGACGCAAGTAAATCGAATTGAATTCTTAAATACATACGAGCTATTGCATAAATACACAATCAGTTATTTATTGATTTCCGAAAAGCTTGCTAAAACGACTTAAGAGGTTATGAAGTTTAACCGTCGGAATGAATAATGCAAACACCAATATTCCAGTTTTCGCTTTTCACTGCACGCTTCAACATAATGTATTCTCCTCGAGCTATCTCCTCAGCTCCAGTACTGTTAGTTCCTGAAATCCTGGTTCATTCTCAAAGGCTATAACATCACCCGGCACTTGCGAGAACACCAAAAAATACATTGAGAAGTAAAAGTACACTATCCTCCAAAATTTAAATCTCAAAAACCTCATGTGTATGCAAAAAATCCTCCCTTTCCCTATAACAAAATATCCCTACATATTCCTCATAAGCTTATCACAGCAAATTATTTTAAGCGGCGCTTGCGGCGTTAGGAAATAGCGCCCAAGGAAATATCGCCCAAACCGATTTGGAAATACCGCCCAAAAAAATTTTTAACGCCCAAAATCAAAAAAAAAGAAGGAATTATCACCCAAAAGTTAGGGCTTAACACCCAAAATTCCATATCACCCAAATTAATAAATGGCAATATCGCCCAAAAATTTTATATGGGAATTGTTTTTGCAATATTTGGGCGATATTTCCAAAATTTTGGGCGTAATTTCCAATCACTATTTTAAGTAAAAATGTTTGGTTCTCATCACCCAAAAACAATTTTGAAGCATGTAACATTTACTTAATCTCTTGTAAAGTGTATTGAACAATATCCTTAAGATTTGGAAATTAAATTCGGTGCGTGGGGGGGGGGGGCGACGCGGGGGGCACGCGGCTTTGCGACCGCAGTGACCAGGCGGGAGCGTGCCGTCTGCGAAAGGTAACATTTACTTAATCATTTGTAAATTATAATTACAAAGTTTGTCAAAACAACCTACATCGCGGGGGGGGCGACGCGGGTGACGCGGGGCGCACGAGGCTTCGCGACCGCGTGCGCCCCGCGTCGCCCCCCCGCGATGTAGGTTGTTTTGACAAATTTTGTAACTATAATTTATTTTTTTTTTTGCAGCAATCAGGAATCTACTTCGGAATTAGTTTATTCAAAACTTCGAAGAGGCTTACAATATTTGTCATCGAAAATTTTTCTTCAATCTCTGCGAACGCCCCTGGATGTAATTGAGGCTTTTCAACACGAGTCCATATGGAACACATATGGACTATCTAAGGATACTAAGTGCCCTAGGTCTTTTTTTAAAGCTTGCCTATCAGAACCTTGTAGGCATTTGAAAATGTGTAACGTTTGCTTTATGAGATTGCAGGGTCAAGCTTTGGCAAATAATGAGGAAAACTGTTTGTGCCCATTATGCAGGCAAATAGTGGTAGATAGTATACAAGTATTTATTTGAAAAATAAAATTTTGGGCGATATTTCCCCTATTTGGGTGCTTTTTCTTTTTGTACTTGCACTTTTGGGCGGTTATTCCTACTTTTGGGCTTTAATTCCTTTTACACCATTTCGGCCTCATATTTTGGGCAGTATTGCCTTTTATAAAAACAAACTAAAACAAGGAAATAGCACCCAAAATGGAAAAATAAATACAACAACAATTTGTTCGGCTATTTTTTGGGCGTTATTTCCAAATCGGTTTGGGCGATATTTCCTTGGGCGCTATTTCCTAACGCCGGCGCTTGCATCTCAATCAAACGAATTTCCCTAATAGCATCTGCCAAAAAATATAAATTTTGTGATAAAACCTTTGAAACACATTTTGCTTCCAATCCATAATGTAGATTATGGCGTGACCACCATTTTTGTTTTTCGTTTTTTTTTTTAACATACGTTATAAGATATTTGAACCTGTAAAATAGTCCCCCATGCTGTTTTTAGTATCTTAACACACAGTTAGAATTCCATCAAGTGACTGCAATTACTGAATCGCTAAATCTAAAAGTTTATAAGTTTCAAAGTTTAAACTGGTTTTATCGAACTTTTTTTTTTTTAACTTGGTGAATGTTTGAACGTTATACTCGTATCCTCAAAGATCAAAGACTCACACAATAAGGGTGGTCATGGTACAGTGGATGTAGTGCTTGGTTGCTAACCTAGAGTTGTGGGTAGACTCCACCCGTGGGATTTTCGTGAGATAAATAGTACCTATACAAATCTCAATCCACTGCCTAACTTATGATGCGATTTGCATTTAAAAAGGCCTTAGGTCCTACAGGCGTTATAGTTAAGATTATTAATCACGATGTACCTACCTACGTATAAGAACTTACCACCAAATCCTTTATCACTTGAAATAGCACCCCATTCTCATAGTGCATCCTTTGATCAACTCGAGCCCTCTTCGATAGGTCCTTTGGATACAGGCTATCGGATTTGGCATATTTTGAAACTATATACGCCATTATTGCATGACTATAATTAATTTTGAATGAAATATAAATATAAGTTATTATTAATATGGCAGTCCCTACCTATCCCAGTATGGTTCATTTTCATCGATTAAAACTGGTATTTGATGTTGTGGGTTTAACTATAATTACAAGTTCAAATTAATAACAAATGAGGTTGATTATTTTGTGATCAATATTAATTCCAAGAATATAAAAACAAACCTTAATGAACTCTTCGCTTAAGTGTTCTTTTTTAGCGAAATCAACAAACCTATAACAGCAAACAAAATTGCATTATTTGCATAAGACTACTTAAATAATGTATAATTTATTACATACTTAAGTTCTACATCTAGGCCGATAAGTTTAGCAGTTATCATGCAGGCCCTTGCTGGAGGACTAAAGAGTGCATAATACAACGTGGGTTTCGTCATTTTTGAGAAAATTTAGTTTATTAAAATTAGATAAGATAAGATAATAATAATCTTGTTGACAAAAAATGATTAGGCAATTCTGAGCACCTTGAATTGCGAATGGCAACTAATTTCTAACAACAGCTGCAGCTGTTAATGGAAAGGGAAAATGCACTTGTAATGTCATATAGCTTGTTGACAGATAAAAGCTTTTAAATCTGTTCACTGTTATAATTATAATAGATAAGAAAAAGGGTATGTAATAAGATGGCTGAAAATAAAACACTATGTCTCACAAACAGCGAACATTATTACATATTTTAATCAATGTGATTCTTAAAATAGGTTAGAAACAAAAATTTAAAAATAAATCAGCAGCAGCTCACCAAAGATTGCGTTATTTCGTTTCGTAAGAATGAGTGAACAAATGTATGTTTCTGACAGTTCTTGCAGTTCTGATTCCGGTACAAATTTTTCTTTTTGTTAATTCAGTTGATTTATATAATTTGGAATCGCTCTCTAAACTCTCCGATTCCAGGTACCAAACGAGCAGATAACCACTGTTCAGACTTCTCAGAATCGCCAGAAGTTATTGTATATTAATTTTTATAGTAATTTCTTGGAGACTGTTTTTTAGTTCCGAACTTCGTTAATGGCGGCGTTAGTTGTCTTAACTAATTTACATCAAATGTCTTCTATTGTTGTTTTTGCTTCCCAGGGCAATCTAGACAAAAACCACTCCTAACTCTCCAATCAAGTGTTTGTGAACTTCGTCAATAGATGGCGCACCAAACGTTCCTCTTATTGGGAGTAATTTAGATTATAAATACAATGCAGTAGTGTAACTTTTTACCAATGAAACCGTCTCAAAAGTCTTCCCTATGCTTTGGAAGCTTCTTTTCCTCCAATGGAAAGTGTTATTAGAGATAAGACCAAAATAGGTACCAGGTCCATTGTTATACATTGGTGACCTCTCGTGAAAAGAAGATAGCAGTGCATCAAATTGTGCTGCAACAGTGACATAACTTACTGCTCCATGGTAATTCTAGTACTTACTATTAGTTCTACTTAACAAAGGCTCACAGAAGAACCTGAGCTGTCAAACAAAACTTTGTGTTTGGGTCGTGTCTATAGAGTTTCCTTTTATTTTAATTTATATTGAATTCCATGAAACCAAAAAACCACTCGATTTGATCTCGAGTACTTTTCATTTTCCATGAAGCCAAAAAAACAATCTAGATTCGATCTCAGATTGAATCTAGTTCGCTTTTTGCGAATCTCGATTCAGAGCCAGATTTACACATACTTTCACACACACACAAATTGACATTCCTTAACGTCATCAGATGGAAATTTGTTTTTCTCATTGTTGTTTTGTGAAAAGAAACTCATTTTTATTTGCAAAATAATATTTTATAATTTTTTTATAAGTGGAGCAGCAATTATTAATTACATTTCAATATCATCCGATGATGGAAAATTTTTCAAAACTGAAAATTTCTTAAAGTAAAGCATTCTGTCAAAGATATTGTTGCTTATCAATCAGACGAAGAAGTTGACTATCATGCACACACACACAATTTCAAATTCTTCAAAAATTCGTTCTATAATTCACTCTGGCTTTCAAAACCTTGTAATTGTAATGCGTTTAGTTTAGTTCTTCAATTTTGTATGCATAGTGAAAATCGGAAACCTAAACAAACAAAAAAGTATGTCTTTTATCTGTATAAATATGTCTAAATTTTGAACTCAGCGATACCTAGTTGCTTACCCTCTGACAAAGCCCTATCTCCATAAGGAATTGCTTTTATCTCTTCCAGATAGCCGAACGCTATCTTACTTTTGCGAACATTTAACCAATAAGCTTATCTCCCTAAGCAATCAAGAGCAGTTCTAAATTGTCTACCCAAGTGCTTGGTTCACCTTTTTTACCTTCCAAATTATGGGCAAACTAATTCTCTATGGAACATTGATATCACCACCAGTTCGTGCCACTCTTCTGACACTCCATGAACTGGGACTTGATTTTGAGTTTGTTGAAGTTAATGTCTTAAAAGGCGAACAAAAATCTGAGGAATTTATAAAAAAGAATCCACAACACACTGTTCCTGTTCTGGAAGATGAAGGCGCTTATATTTCGGACAGTCATGCTATAATATCATACTTAGCTCGGAAGTATGGCAAGACCGATTCACTCTACCCAAAGGATTTCCTTTAACGGGCAATCGTCGACCAACGTCTGCACTTCGAATCGGGAACATTATTTGCACAATGTTTGAAGGGACTTATGGCTTCTAAAAAGGTATTTGAAGAAAAACTGAAGGCTATTGAAGAATCTTATGGGTTTCTTGAGTTATTCCTTGACAACACGACATACATGGCTGGAGATCATTTAACTATTGCTGACTTGAGTATTTTGTCTACCGCATCAACGTTAAATTTCGTCGTTCCTATCGAATCTTCGAAATACCCAAAATTACATGCATGGTTGGATTTAATGAAGCTATTGGCGTATTATGAAGAAGCTAACGCCGAAGGTCTCAAGGCGATAGCTGAAAGGATAAAACCGTTTCTTACTGACTTAGCAAATGAGTCTAAGCAATAATTTTTTTGTAAAACTATTTTGGAATCAAAATAAACTTTAATAAAACTTTGTCTCAGGCCAACTTAATGAAGGTACACCACAGTTGAGGTAATCTTGTTAACGAAAGCAAATAAAAAGAAAACGGTCCTCAAACTGATGTCTTCTGTAATGCTGACCAGGGTTAAGCTTTTGACAAGGTTTGTCACTATATTCTTCTCTTAGGCTAGAAGGATATGGATTCTCAGATTAAATAATATCTGGCAAAATGCACTCGATTTGTTCTTTTAAAAATCTCTAATTTAACCAATGTTTTATCAGGAGTTCCTCAAGGAAGCCAGATCGGACCATACTTACTTACTTGCCAGATCTTACCACTCTTATTTAATTCTTCTTTTAAGTGATTTCTGTGAAATTTCTAAACTCGCGGATGACTGAAAACTTTTTACGACCTTAATCCGTTAATCGTGCCCGTGAGGTAATATACGGCGAAAACTCAATAAGAAATGGTTCAAAAACTCATATATCGTCTTAAAATATCATTTCTTCTGTATCATTTTTGACGTGGTAACGTCTAATAAATCGGAATATATGGGCAGCACGCACGAAAAAGTGTCACAGTCACAGTCACGTTATATATCAGCTTTGATAGCATAGAAAGTCGATAAAGCGGGAAGAGGAAAAATTGTCAAATATGGTATGTTGTTGGTTGGCGGTTTTGGTGGTGGGGATGGTTGATTTGATGGGGGGGCGATGAAAAAATTGTCAAAAATGGTAGGTGAGTGGAAGGTGATGGTAGGTTAGGTGGGTTGTTGGATTCGGGGGGTTCGGTGTTGGGAGGGGGTGAGGAAAAAATTTTCTAAAATGTAATTGGCGGTGTTTAGGGGGGGGGGGGGAATGTGAAAAATGGTGGGTGGGTGGTAAGTGTTTGTAGGTCGAATGGGTGGTTGGATTTGGGGGGAGGGGGGGTAGTTGGTGTAGTGGTTTGAATTGTCAAAAATAGTTGTGGTTGTCGGTGATTGGGGGAGGAAAAAATTGTCAAAAATGGTGGGTGCGTAGCAGGTGGGGGGAATTGTCAAATAGTGGGTGGTTGGTTGTTGGTAGGGTGGGTTATTGGTGGTGGTTAGCAACGGGGATCATTATGTGGGGGAGGAGGAAACAAAATTCAAAAATGGTGGGCTGTTGGTTGGTTGTTGTATGTGGGGGTGGTAGGATGGTGTTTGGGTTAAGGGGTGGAAAAAAAAATTAAAAAAATGGTGGGTGGTTTTAGGTGGGTTAGGTGGTTGGGTTGTGAACTGGTTATCACGTAAAATTATCGTCCGACTTTACAGACAACCAGTGTTTTTTATATCGTTTTATGGAACATGAAGTGTTAAACAATTGGGCAGTACCTTGAGCGTGAGCGTAATTATTCCTTGAAGATGAAAAGCATTTTGCTCTTCCCAATTTAAATTCTAATTCCACCATCATCATCAATTTAAATCCAACATAATAAACTAACTAACAAAAATTTCTGAACTTGTATTAGTTTATTTGAATTTTTTTATTTGTTTAATTTAAACACTTTTCATTCCTTTTTTAAAAATTCGTTACACTTCTTAGCAAACAATGCCAATCCTAACTCATTGCCTCTTTCATAGTACGGTAGCTTTGTCATGAGTTCCTTCCATGCCAATAGTTTGGGAAACTTCTTTCCATCGATTGGTATGAGACAATCCAAACTGGACAAAGTGGCCAATATACTGAAGTCCGCAATCGTAACATTCTCACCAGCAATATAGTTGCTATGCTCCAGAAATGCTTCCAAAAAGTTGTACGCGTTCATCACAGCGTCGTGGGAATCTTGTGAAATAATGGATTCGTTTTGGTAGAAAATTCTAACTGTGATGCTCCTTATTGCGGGAAACAATACACCAGAGTCAAAAAAGAGGCGTTGATCTACCAGTGCTCGTTGTTTAAAATCTTTTGGATATAGTTTGTCGTCTTTTCCATACTTCCGCACTAAATAGGTTGAAATGGCATGGCTATCTCCTAAAAACTGGCCTTCATCTTCTAGCACCGGAACCTGCTGTAATGGATTTTTTTTGCGAAATTCTTCTGATTTCTGTTCATTTCTCTTTAATTGAACTTTTTTAATTTTGAATTCCAAGCCAAGAGCATTTAAAGTGAGTAGAACAGTCCGGCAAGCTGGACTTGGTTCCAAACCGTACAAAATAAGAACCATTTATAGCTATTGAGAACGTGAAACGAATGGCTTGACGGTTATAATACAACTGAATGAACAATTAATTTAAAGCTTAAAATAACTTTTTTAAATTGCAGCTGATTAAATTTTATTTGTTGATTAAATTAATTGTTCCTCTAAATAAACCAAATAATGTCAGTGAACCAAATTCTCATATCTTATCGGCTTATTAAAGATAGATAGTAGGTATTCCAGTTGGTGATAAGAAATTAATGTGCAGATAAATTAATAAGTAATGATTTGTACAAGACAAGAATAAAATAAATATGAGGCTATCTGCATGGGAAATCGAAACTTTATGTCGCCATAATGTCATATTAAAGAATTTTTTTAGTCACAATAAATCTTTGTATTTTGAAACTTGAAAGAGTTATAACAAGAAATAAAAAATAAATACAGAGTGAGACAAAAGGTTGAATTCTTGTTTGCATAGCATTTAAGAAAATCAAAATGGCGGTTAGAATCAGCGGAAGGTACAATGTTGGAGGTGTTCTTGGAAGTTTCCTCCAGTTTTCGCTATAGCTCACCGTCACTTTTACTCAAATGAGCTACTCCCGACGCGCGAAAGTCAGTCGTTGTGCGTAGTGTCTAGGCTGCAACTGTTTCACTATGGACAATTTGTAAAGATTGAGATGCAGCTCAAACAAAATAGTTTACTATAAAATCAAGTTCTATTGAGCGGATTAACTTGGATTTCCTAGTGGTCTACAATGTCATCTTAATGTAGTCCATCATGATTATAGCAGTCATTGAAAATAACCCTCAAATAGCTTTTATTTCTCGACAGATATTTTCTTTTATAAAAGTCGGATTATTTTTATACTCTTGAAGTTGGCTATAATTTGGATACCAAATGAGAAAAAGACCTCTTAATTTGTGAGGGAAAATTGTACGATCTCGTGGTATATACGCTTCCCGAGGCAATGATTTTTGAACCAATTATGACTTTTGAAAAGGTGCAATGGTTTTCTGCAGGATTCAGTGTGGTAACGACATTTAAGGAACTTTGGCGCTAGAGAATGGAGAGGGTCGCTTTAAAACGAAACAGTTCGAGTTACAACCCCTGATTTTGATTTATCTAATGCTGACTTAATTTGTTTGGTCTTCTTCGAGCTTCTGCAAAAAATCACTTGTCCGCCATTTATTTATACTAGAATCGCCCAGTGGCGAAAATTCGACCATCAAAACGCCCAAAACTGTGGGAAAAAAATTTCACAGCGAATTTATACGAACAAAATGGTAAAAAAACACACCAAGACATTTTCACCAGTATTTTCCAAAAAAAAATACAAAACAAAATATTCCCAGCACACCTACTCAGTAATACCTTTCCAACGATATATATATCATCTCAATCGGTTGGGTAACCACCTTGAAATTGGTACCACAAAAAATCTATTTATATATAGATTATAGATTCAAAATAGCTTTTTATGGCCTTTAGTCCAACAAAAAATTGGCGTTTCATCCAGGAATCTCACTTTGGAATCATCAGTTGACATACAGTGAAAGAAACCTTGTCAATACGCAATTTTTAAATTTTTCTAGTACAACTTACATAGAATTTTTGACAAAACCCTAATGTGAACTATATCCAACAAGATTAAGATTTTAATCATTAAGAAGGAAGTTTAAGCCCGGGGCCTGGCTCAGAAGTAGTTTTTAAATTGTTCTTAATACAAACTCTATATACTGCATTGATAAATTAAATAAAAATAAAATCAACCAAGTAGAAGACTCAGCACTAATAATGGACTGTTGAATTATTGATTCAAAATAGCTTTTTATGGCCTTTAGTCCAACAAAAAATTGGCGTTTCATCCAGGAATCTCACTTTGGAATCATCAGTTGACATACAGTGAAAGAAACCTTGTCAATACGCAATTTTTAAATTTTTCTAGTACAACTTACATAGAATTTTTGACAAAACCCTAATGTGAACTATATCCAACAAGATTAAGATTTTAATCATTAAGAAGGAAGTTTAAGCCCGGGGCCTGGCTCAGAAGTAGTTTTTAAATTGTTCTTAATACAAACTCTATATACTGCATTGATAAATTAAATAAAAATAAAATCAACCAAGTAGAAGACTCAGCACTAATAATGGACTGTTGAATTATTGATTCAAAATAGCTTTTTATGGCCTTTAGTCCAACAAAAAATTGGCGTTTCATCCAGGAATCTCACTTTGGAATCATCAGTTGACATACAGTGAAAGAAACCTTGTCAATACGCAATTTTTAAATTTTTCTAGTACAACTTACATAGAATTGTTGACAAAACCCTAATGTGAACTATATCCAACAAGATTAAGATTTTAATCATTAAGAAGGAAGTTTAAGCCCGGGGCCTGGCTCAGAAGTAGTTTTTAAATTGTTCTTAATACAAACTCTATATACTGCATTGATAAATTAAATAAAAATAAAATCAACCAAGTAGAAGACTCAGCACTAATAATGGACTGTTGAATTATTGATTCAAAATAGCTTTTTATGGCCTTTAGTCCAACAAAAAATTGGCGTTTCATCCAGGAATCTCACTTTGGAATCATCAGTTGACATACAGTGAAAGAAACCTTGTCAATACGCAATTTTTAAATTTTTCTAGTACAACTTACATAGAATTTTTGACAAAACCCTAATGTGAACTATATCCAACAAGATTAAGATTTTAATCATTAAGAAGGAAGTTTAAGCCCGGGGCCTGGCTCAGAAGTAGTTTTTAAATTGTTCTTAATACAAACTCTATATACTGCATTGATAAATTAAATAAAAATAAAATCAACCAAGTAGAAGACTCAGCACTAATAATGGACTGTTGAATTTTTGATTCAAAATAGCTTTTTATGGCCTTTAGTCCAACAAAAAATTGGCGTTTCATCCAGGAATCTCACTTTGGAATCATCAGTTGACATACAGTGAAAGAAACCTTGTCAATACGCAATTTTTAAATTTTTCTAGTACAACTTACATAGAATTTTTGACAAAACCCTAATGTGAACTATATCCAACAAGATTAAGATTTTAATCATTAAGAAGGAAGTTTAAGCCCGGGGCCTGGCTCAGAAGTAGTTTTTAAATTGTTCTTAATACAAACTCTATATACTGCATTGATAAATTAAATAAAAATAAAATCAACCAAGTAGAAGACTCAGCACTAATAATGGACTGTTGAATTATTGATTCAAAATAGCTTTTTATGGCCTTTAGTCCAACAAAAAATTGGCGTTTCATCCAGGAATCTCACTTTGGAATCATCAGTTGACATACAGTGAAAGAAACCTTGTCAATACGCAATTTTTAAATTTTTCTAGTACAACTTACATAGAATTTTTGACAAAACCCTAATGTGAACTATATCCAACAAGATTAAGATTTTAATCATTAAGAAGGAAGTTTAAGCCCGGGGCCTGGCTCAGAAGTAGTTTTTAAATTGTTCTTAATACAAACTCTATATACTGCATTGATAAATTAAATAAAAATAAAATCAACCAAGTAGAAGACTCAGCACTAATAATGGACTGTTGAATTATTGATTCAAAATAGCTTTTTATGGCCTTTAGTCCAACAAAAAATTGGCGTTTCATCCAGGAATCTCACTTTGGAATCATCAGTTGACATACAGTGAAAGAAACCTTGTCAATACGCAATTTTTAAATTTTTCTAGTACAACTTACATAGAATTTTTGACAAAACCCTAATGTGAACTATATCCAACAAGATTAAGATTTTAATCATTAAGAAGGAAGTTTAAGCCCGGGGCCTGGCTCAGAAGTAGTTTTTAAATTGTTCTTAATACAAACTCTATATACTGCATTGATAAATTAAATAAAAATAAAATCAACCAAGTAGAAGACTCAGCACTAATAATGGACTGTTGAATTATTGATTCAAAATAGCTTTTTATGGCCTTTAGTCCAACAAAAAATTGGCGTTTCATCCAGGAATCTCACTTTGGAATCATCAGTTGACATACAGTGAAAGAAACCTTGTCAATACGCAATTTTTAAATTTTTCTAGTACAACTTACATAGAATTTTTGACAAAACCCTAATGTGAACTATATCCAACAAGATTAAGATTTTAATCATTAAGAAGGAAGTTTAAGCCCGGGGCCTGGCTCAGAAGTAGTTTTTAAATTGTTCTTAATACAAACTCTATATACTGCATTGATAAATTAAATAAAAATAAAATCAACCAAGTAGAAGACTCAGCACTAATAATGGACTGTTGAATTATTGATTCAAAATAGCTTTTTATGGCCTTTAGTCCAACAAAAAATTGGCGTTTCATCCAGGAATCTCACTTTGGAATCATCAGTTGACATACAGTGAAAGAAACCTTGTCAATACGCAATTTTTAAATTTTTCTAGTACAACTTACATAGAATTTTTGACAAAACCCTAATGTGAACTATATCCAACAAGATTAAGATTTTAATCATTAAGAAGGAAGTTTAAGCCCGGGGCCTGGCTCAGAAGTAGTTTTTAAATTGTTCTTAATACAAACTCTATATACTGCATTGATAAATTAAATAAAAATAAAATCAACCAAGTAGAAGACTCAGCACTAATAATGGACTGTTGAATTATTGATTCAAAATAGCTTTTTATGGCCTTTAGTCCAACAAAAAATTGGCGTTTCATCCAGGAATCTCACTTTGGAATCATCAGTTGACATACAGTGAAAGAAACCTTGTCAATACGCAATTTTTAAATTTTTCTAGTACAACTTACATAGAATTTTTTGACAAAACCCTAATGTGAACTATATCCAACAAGATTAAGATTTTAATCATTAAGAAGGAAGTTTAAGCCCGGGGCCTGGCTCAGAAGTAGTTTTTAAATTGTTCTTAATACAAACTCTATATACTGCATTGATAAATTAATCTTGTTGGATATAGTTCACATTAGGGTTTTGTCAAAAATTCTATGTAAGTTGTACTAGAAAAATTTAAAAATTGCGTATTGACAAGGTTTCTTTCACTGTATGTCAACTGATGATTCCAAAGTGAGATTCCTGGATGAAACGCCAATTTTTTGTTGGACTAAAGGCCATAAAAAGCTATTTTGAATCAATAATTCAACAGTCCATTATTAGTGCTGAGTCTTCTACTTGGTTGATTTTATTTTTATTTAATTTATCAATGCAGTATATAGAGTTTGTATTAAGAACAATTTAAAAACTACTTCTGAGCCAGGCCCCGGGCTTAAACTTCCTTCTTAATGATTAAAATCTTAATCTTGTTGGATATAGTTCACATTAGGGTTTTGTCAAAAATTCTATGTAAGTTGTACTAGAAAAATTTAAAAATTGCGTATTGACAAGGTTTCTTTCACTGTATGTCAACTGATGATTCCAAAGTGAGATTCCTGGATGAAACGCCAATTTTTTGTTGGACTAAAGGCCATAAAAAGCTATTTTGAATCAATAATTCAACAGTCCATTATTAGTGCTGAGTCTTCTACTTGGTTGATTTTATTTTTATTTAATTTATCAATGCAGTATATAGAGTTTGTATTAAGAACAATTTAAAAACTATATAGATTATATTAATTACAATTTACCCTGCACTGCTTAATTTTCTAGGGATCTGAGGCTCAAAATAAGATGATAAACGACTGAAAGACAGACAAAACAGAAGGCATACAAACGGAGATACACGTGTCAGCAGCACGCGGTTGGTGTGTCATACCGTCCACCATCCGACTAATAACCTTTTCCGCAATGGTGCTTGATTTCGCTCATCAATCGTGAAGCGATATGCTTTATCAGAGCCAAGTCCAACATAAATTTGTCATCTCTTTATCATCTTACTTTTGCAAAAATTTGTTAAAAAAATACCATTGTATATATGTATATTTGTATAGTATTATCATGGAACATGTTCTTCTGTTTGTGTTTTTCGTCAATGGCGGCGCCAGTTGTAAGTACTACTCTACTTTACATTAAATGTCTTCTTTTGTTGGTTTTGCTCTCGCCATGGCGATCTAGACAAAAAACCTGCAATTTCTCTCCAATCAGGTGCTTTTGTTCTTCGTCGAATAGATGCCGCACCTAACGTTCCGCATATTGAAACTACTATAGAAATTATACAATGAAAATACGCAGGTCATTGTGAATAGAGAATAGAGAATAGAGATACATAGAGTGGAGATAAAACACCATCATAATATGGTGTACCTTTATATCACCATTTGGTTGATAAACTCGCCAAATGCGCCATCTATCTCTCTAACGTGTTGACGTTATTAAATATTAAAGCAAGCCACAATTGCACAGGCCCCGGCTCCGCTTGGAGCTGTTGTGCGAAAAATTTATTTTGTATTTAGTTGAAAGAAGGTTATGTATTTACCTGACTCAAATTTAAATAAGTAAACAATTATTTGTGATTATAGGGTTACCACATAGGCGTTTAGCAAAAACGAGTTTAACGATTTTGATTAAACTTTATTGCTTCAAAAACATTTTGTAAGTTAGCTTATCTTTTGCCCAACATTAATATGTCGATAAGACAACGTCACAAACAAAGGGTTTCCTTAACTCAAACATTCTTGGGGAGCCTTTTGAATATCTTTCCCTAAAATGAAAGCTTTTTAAAAGTAAAAAATGTAATACAAATTATTAAAAAAAAACGCTTTTCGAAACATAGTATTTTTTTTTTCTCAGAGTTATATGTTAACCATCTTTAAGAAAAACGATTTAATGAATGCTTCCAAAAGCCACTGTGGCGTATGAGTAATTTTTTTTTTTACATAGCGATGAAATTTTTGTTTCAATTTTCATACGGGCGAGGCTGCCCAAGCATCCAAATAATTGGTTTTGTTGTATCCAATAACTTATTTTCTGTATTTGAATGAAAGCTTGGCTTTCGACAAACATAACAATACTTTTTAAACACAACAAATAGTTTTGTTGAAACCAGTTTCACAGAGCAGTTTCCAATTATTTAGTTGCCTCTGGGTCTGGACTTATTCATGCGTGGCTGATAAATAAGTTGAGACTTTAATTTAAATTAAATCGCTCCCAAAATTCAGCACGTATAAATATTTAAAGAAATATAAAATTAATTACAATAGAGTGATACCAATTTGAAAAGCAACCAAATGTAGTTCTTCTACATAACTATTATTATCAATCAAGCTATTCTTCTTTAAGCTTAGGCATTTATACAAAATCTGAAGCCCGAACACTAAAGTGACGACAATTTGTCCACTGTCATCATAAGCATTCATTATAATGAGAAGATACGAGTATGTTTATTTTATTGCTAGACAGAGACACTATAAATAGAAGCTTGAGTTCCATATCTGAGGTTAGTATAGTGTTTCTATTGCTTGAAAGTTGATCTTGAAAAAAAAAGAAAAAAAAAAATGGGAAAACTAATTTTATACGGAGTCGAAGCCAGTCCTCCGGTTAGGGCCGTTTTACTCACACTCAACGCTCTTAATTTGGACTACGAATTTCAAGCAGTTGATTTATTAAATGGCGAGCATAGATCAAAGGAATTCATGAAGAAAAATCCTCAACACACTGTTCCAGTTTTGGAGGATGATGGTCAGTTTCTCTGGGACAGTCATGCCATTGCGGCTTACTTAGTTAGGAAATATGGAAAAAATGATGCTCTCTACCCCAAGGACTTTTTAAAACGTGCTGTCGTTGATCAAAGACTACATTTTGATTCTGGAGTTCTTTTTACGAGTCTAAGGAACATAACAGCTCCTTTGTTCTTTAAGAACATCACCGATATTCCACAGGCAAACATCGATTTGGTGTATCAGGGCATGGATTTCTTAGAAAGCTTTTTGGAACACGACTATCTAGCTGGGGACACCATGACCATTGCGGACTTAAGTGCTGTATCAACTATAACCAGTTTTGAGTCATTTGCTCCAATAAACGCCGCCAAAACTCCTAAGTTGGTTGCATGGATCAAAAGGTTGTCCAAGCTACCATATTATGAAAAAGCTAATGCCAAGGGTGCTGCTATCGTCAACGAAATGTTAAAAGCGAAATTATCTGGAAAGTGAGATTTTGAAGTGCAATAAAATATAATGTATTTATTTATAAAAGAAGAAGAAATAAAAACAATTTTGAATATTTAATCATTTTTTAAGATCATCGTGTATAACTGTGGTGTTGCCCGTAGAGATTAGAGAGAATTTGGTGAAAAGCGGTGCAGTACGCCTAAATTACAACCCGTACGAGGTTAGACGTAGGTTCAGATACGTAATTACATTTGCTTATACTTCAACGAGCTTGTCTTGTTTATTTCAAAGCCTTGAGAACACAGAATTAAAAACGTGCGTGGAATACTTTAATGTGTACTTTAGAGTTGCATAAGCACTTAAACTTAATAATTCATTTGATTGGCTCCTGTGTAGTTTCTAATCAGCAATTTAATTGTTATCATGTGAATAAATGTATGTTCTTGTCAGCCTGTCAGTATTACAATAATTGCAGGTGGTGTAGAGTTTTTATAAAGGGTGTTTTTTTTTAGACATGTGGTTTTCAAGAAGTAAGAAAACGCATATTATTTAATGTTATGGCCAAGAATTAAGCTTTATTATAAAGATAAGGGTTCGCCATTATGTTTTAAAAATGATTTCGGGCAAGTGGCCGCCGCGCCTGGCTCGAATTCCTCGGGAGATTATGTCGATCGATTATTGGACGCAGCGAGCGATGCGTCGCGCGAACCGAACCATTATTTTGGTAATTCAGGATTTTGGTATTCGGGATTTTGTACTCGGGATTTTGTCATTCGGGATTCTGTCGTTCGGGATGCTGTAAATCGGGATATCGTACCCAACCCTTATATCACCATTTGGTTGATAAACTCGCCAAATGCGCCATCTATCTCTCTAACGTGTTGACGTTATTTAAAGGGCCGTCAATATTAAAGCAAGCCACAATTGTGCATTTTGTTTAAGCCGATCTCTTTAACAGTATGCAGTTGAAAGAAGGTTATGTATTTCCCTGACTCAAATTTAAATAAGTAAACAATTATTAGTGATTAGAGGGTTACCACATAGGCGTTTAGCAAAAACGAGTTTAACGATCTTGAATAAACTTAACTGCTTCAAAATCATTTGTAAGTTAGCTTATCTTTTCCCCAACACTTATGTGTCGATCAGCGATTAAAATGACTATGTTCGAATAAGTTCGAACACTGCGATTTTTTCTATTTGATCGCTCATACCCGATCGTTTTGCTTCCATGCTCATAAGTCATTTTGGTCATGAATAAAAACAATCACGAATAAAGACAAACGAACTGATCGAACTCATGAGTATCTTCTGACTTTCATTCCCACGAACTACCCACGAACAAAATTATTCGCAAACAGTTGTAACCAGTTTCGGGTAGGTACTCGAAAAAAGACCTACTGATCGCTTTGATCGTTCTGATCGTGAACAAAGCGAGTACAAGCAATGCGTGAAGAAAGGAAACTGCTGGCGCTACCTGATTTATTATCTTTATCCGTTGTATTTTAAGGGTAATGTTTTGTATTCGCAGAAAATAGAGCAGAAGAAAAAGTGTTTCTTATTTTGCAAAGATTTATGAATAGGTAGGTGGCTAGGTGGGCAAATGATGTAATTATAAAACAAAAGATGGTCAACATTCGCGGTTGGTGTATGTATTTAAGTGAAGTCAATTTTTTCCTTTATGGAAGGCGCAGGTTAAAATTGCCCGAAACAGGTACTCTTTTCTTTGTTAGTTATTTTAGTAGGTCAGTGGTTTTAATTACTTATTTAATTTACTGTTTTTTTTTTCAAGTTAATAAAAATAAAAATTATTGTGACTAATAACATTATTTACTGCATTTTTTCCTAATAATAATGCCTTATTTGCATACGCAAACTAAGTATATTGAATCATGAAGCAAAATCAACCAACACCGGTCTGCCCCTAATGGTGAAAGTATCTCAAATACAAAAACCAACCCCAATAACACAAGAAACAGAATCTTTAAAATACCAACCCCGAATACACATTTTACACAGCGATCGCGATCGATCGCATTGATCGTGAACATTTTGATCATGAGCACTTTATTCGTTTTGTTCAAACTCGTTCATACTCGGTTGGAAGGTATACTCGATCTTATTCGTTTGAAATGTGTTGTTATTCACGGGTCATCATACTCATGAACGAAAATACTTGTAAGCATAGTTAGATAGGTTGACTCTGTTTGTTCAAACTCGCTTTTTTCGAGCAAGTATTCGTTGATCGTGAACAGTACTCGACTCGTTTTAATCTCTGCAGTGTCGATAAGACTATACGTCACAAACAAAGGGTTTCCTTGACTCAAACATTCTTGGGGAGCCTTTTGAATATCTTTTCCTAAAATGAAAGCTTTTTAAAAGTAAAAAATGTAATACAAATTATTAAAAAAAAACGCTTTTCGAAACATAGTATTTTTTTTTTCTCAAAGTTATATTTTAACCATCTTTAAGAAAAAAGATTTTATGAATGCTTCCAAAAGCCACTGTGGCGTATGCGTGTTTTTTTTTTCCATGCGATGAAATTTTTTTGTTCAATTTTCATACGGGCGAGGCTGCCCAAGCATCCAAATAATTGGTTTTGTTGTATCCAATAACTTATTTTCTGTATTTGAATGAAAGCTTGGCTTTCGACAAACATAACAATACTTTTTAAACACAACAAATAGTTTTGTTGAAACCAGTTTCACAGAGCAGTTTCCAATTATTTAGTTGCCTCTGGGTCTGGACTTATTCATGCGTGGCTGATAAATAAGTTGAGACTTTAATTTAAATTAAATCGCTCCCAAAATTCAGCACGTAAAATTAATTACAATAGAGTGATACAAATTTGAAAAGCAACCAAATGTAGTTCTTCTACATAACTATTATTATCAATCAAGCTATTCTTCTTCAAGCTTAGGCATTTATAAGAAATCTCAAGCCTGAACACTCAAGTGACGACAATTTGTGCACCGTCATCATAAGCATTCATTATAATGGGATGATATGTTTATTTTATTGCTAGACAGAGACACTATAAATAGAAGCTTGAGTTCCATATCTGAGGTTAGTATAGTGTTTCTATCGCTTGAAAGTTGATCTTAAAAAAAAAGAAGAAAAAAAATGGGAAAACTAATTTTATACGGTATCGAAGTCAGTCCTCCGGTTAGGGCCGTTTTACTCACACTCAACGCTCTTAATTTGGACTACGAATTCGAAAAAGTTGATTTTATAAATGGCGAGCAAAGATCAAAGGAATTCATTAAGAAAAATCCTCAACACACTGTTCCAGTTTTGGAGGATGATGGTCAGTTTCTCTGGGACAGTCATGCTATTGCAGCATACTTAGTTAGGAAATATGGAAAAAATGATGCTCTCTACCCCAAGGACTTTTTAAAACGTGCTGTCGTTGATCAAAGACTACATTTTGATTCTGGAGTTCTATTTGCGAGTCTAAGGAACATAACAGCTCCCTTGTTCTCTAAGAACATCACCGATATTCCACAGGCAAACATCGATTTGGTGTATCAGGGCATGGATTTCTTAGAAAGCTTTTTGGAACACGACTATCTAGCTGGGGACACCATGACCATTGCGGACTTAAGTGCTGTATCAACTATAACCAGTTTTGAGTCATTTGCTCCAATAAACGCCGCCAAAACTCCTAAGTTGGTTGCATGGATCAAAAGGTTGTCCAAGCTACCATATTATGAAAAGGCTAATGGCAAGGGCGCTGCTATCGCCAACGAAATGTTAAAAGCAAAATTAGCTGGAAAGTGAGATTTTTAAGTGCAATAAAATATAATGTATTTATTTATAAAAGAAGATTAATCATTTTTAAATATCATCGCCTTAATTACAACCCGTACGAGGTTAGACGTAGGTTGGTTCAGATACGTAATTACATTTGCTAATACTGCAACGAACTTGTCTTGTTTATTTCAAAGCCTTGAGAACACATAATTAAACATAAGCGAGAGCTACAGTACGTTTGCAACGAACTGTTGGATACCCTATTCCCTATTTTTGTGTATGTGTATGCGTTCGCCTCCCGCAGCCAGCCAATGATCCAGTTTCATAAACAAAATTCTTCTTTACCAGACAGAAAAAGATTCAATAATATTAATTTTGTGTGGTGTGATGTTTAATTAGTGCTGGCACAATAAAAAAAAGGCATGTGCCACGCCCAAAGTTAAGAATTTAAATTGCCAAGGCAATTGTTATGAGCAGTGACATTCAATTTTATTCTTGCAGATCGATTTGAACAAAACAAGACAAAACTTAAATTTTTAAAAATTAGATTTGGAATGGAAATAGCGATTATGGGTAATTTTAACAATTCTTGAACCACACTCTGCTACGTTACCAAGGAACTTTAATCTAAGTGTTCATCTTTTTACTTCAAAACTGCGACCGAAAGTTAAAAAACGTTAAAAAATTAATGCATTATATGACTTTTGACCCCCCTTAAAAGTGGGCGTGTCTTAAAAATTTGAAGCAATAACTAAGCTTTGATCATTATTCAGTATTTAGGCATATGTGTAAAACTACAGTAAAACTACATCAGATTTTAAGCGATCTTACCTGAACAAAGGTATTTTATCAAAATCACGCCTTTAAAAGTGGGCTTATTGAAAAAATTTACACAAGAAAATGTAGATATTTTTTTCATAAAACGAACGGAAGGGAAAAAAAGCTTAAATTGAATATTGGTAAATTTTTAAAATTTTTAAAACAACGTTTTTCATTCTTTCATGAAAAATGGGCGTCAGCCACGCCCAAACTGAAATATTTTTATTTAATTGGAAGAAGGTTTACCTAAAGCTTACGTGTGCAAAATTTTAGCGTAATGCTTTTATCGTAACTGTACAAAAAACATAATTTAATTTTACCAAATTGAGGTTGTTCATCAAAAATGGCGATTGTGGGCGTGTCTGTGGGGGGATTTTACCGGTTCAAGAACTTAGCCTTACTCTTGAACCAAAGATTATATATACCAAATTTCAGGTTTCTAGCTCAAAAATTGCGATCTCTAGAGAGTATACATACGGACGGACGGACATGGCTAAATCGACTAGGCTTTTGATTCTGAGTCAGAATATATATACTTTTCTATACCTTACGGTATTATTTCTCTATGTTACAAACTCCACACCAAATACAATATACCCATTCTATGGAATAGGGTATAAAAACGATCGAAAAGGTAGAACTTAAGGCAATTAGAAGAGGAACATTTCACTCGTAGGCGTCAAATATTTTAGACAAATCTATTAAGGGTGCATTGGCATTTCTGCGGGTAGGTTTTTTTTTTTGCGATCATATCTATGTGCGCTGTACTCAACTCATGTCGGATTTCTTATACAGAACTTTTGGAATTTTAGGTAATATTAAGAGGGGATAATAGTAATTAAAATCATCTACGTCACCAGAAGGGAAGATTAGGATTACACAAACTACTTTCATGATTTTCGGAAAATATTTCCCTCCCTTAATGATTTGTTGACCAGTATTGAAATTGGTTTACTTGGACTCAAGTTCAGATGTAATATTTTTGATCAGTTCTGTCTTAGTCTTTTCTTTTACCAAGCGTTTCAATTTCTGTCTTACGCGATAAGCCAGGTTTTCAGTTGGACAATTCGACGTTATTTTTTCGTTTTGTGGTGGTTCTGCTAAGTACCGTACAAGCTCTTTTGAGCACAGTTTAAAACTTTAACCTCTGTTTCGTTTTTATTTGTTTCTTCACTTTCAGCTTTGCACACAAACCTTGATCTGCTTTTTTATTGAAATGACTCGGAAAATGTCAAGCTTAAGTGACCTAAGTGGTCAAAGTGGCCTATAATTTTTATTTTTATACATTTTATTAGTTATATCTTACAACATCTGATAAGACAATTATAGTATATATAAACTGTCAGCACTTTCTCCTGGGCTCACATAATATTCAACTCCAGCCTAACTTAATTTCTATAGTCTGACTTGGAGAGTCAATACTTGCGCCATAAAGAAGAACAAGGATGGTGAGTGCTCTGCTTAGCGTCTGCGTCTCCTTGATTCTTCCTGATAGGGCTAGCTTACTTAGGCAAAAGAAACAGCAATTTATCAAGATATATTCTACGTTTGATTTCAACGTTGATGTTGTTTTCCGTGTTTACAGCAGTGTTTAGGCAGTGGCGTAGATAGGGGGGGATCAGGGGGATATATCCCCCCCCCCATTGGGATCGATAGTTGTTCAACATAATCAATCATGCCAAGTAAGTTAAGGAAACGCACTCTGAAATTTAGTACCTACTTACTACGTGAATTAAGTCTTATTAGTACTCACAGGATTCCTAGAGGCATTGTCAATTGTACATTCTATACCTACATTCTATGGGGAAAATACAAAGTCAACTTCATCTGAAAGAAATTGTTATTTCGGCAAATCGCCTAATCTTTTGAATTTCTTTTTTATATCGATTTTTAAAAAGTATTTTTTTTACGTCTCTCACCAATTGATAATAGGTAAACGTGCAAGAAAAAGAGCTTCCATCCAGCTTTCCATCTGGGTCGGACAAACTTGCTCTAATGTGAGACATTATGGTCTTGGGGTTTGAGATTTTGGAAAAAAAGCAGGGAAAAAACTATATGAAATTTTATTAATCACTTAAAAATCAATAGTTAAAATGTTTTTTTTTAGGAAAAATGAAGCAAACCATATGATTTTGTTTATTGTGAAGAATTTTAAGAATTTTTTTTATTAAATCGTTCGACCAGTTTTTTCAAAAAACAGTTTTTTTTTGAAAAACTATTCCAAAAGAAATTCCAATTTTTATTTAAAAGTATGCCTACTTCTAGCAATTGGTAGTTTTATCAGAAAAAATAAAATTTAAAAAAAAAATAGCTTGGGCCGTTTTTGAAAAAAAAAACAAAAAATAAAAAAAAATTTAAATTTTTTTTTAAAACTCAAAAAAAAACTTGTTTTATTTTTGGAACTAGAATGCTAATTCCAAAAACACCTCTGTAGGACGTCATAATAATACTATGTACCAAGTTTGAAGCAAATCGGTCTAGCCGTTTAGGCTGTAGGTAACTATACAGACAGACAGACACACGGACAGACAGAATTGTTGGACCCACTTTTTTCGAATTCTCTATCATCGTAATGTCATGTTTGATTGTTAGAATTTTTTTTTTACGAATGCATAACTTGCCTTATAGTACCTATAATCGCAAGTAAAAATGAGCGAACTAGATCCATTTCCCCCCCCCCCCCCCCCCCACAGCGAAAAGCTATCTACGCCACTGTGTTCAGGTAGAACAATTCTCCGGCTACCTTAAAATTATGATCACATTCATCAAGTTGGTGGATGGATTCGATTTATGTCCTATCTTTTATATTCAGTTCAGTTCCACTTGCTGCTGCTGACTCCATGCTTGCTTTGTTCTTTCTTATTATCTCAATGTTGCCAGCAGCCCCAAATGTTGATTTATTAAAGATATTTTCTGGTACTGACATTGGTAGTTGCGTATTACCTTTTCAAGAACAGTTGCTGCATGATATTGCGTCAGATTTTCTTAACCTTCCTTAACCCTGGTTTCAAACTTCATCATTTTAATAGGTATCTATCGCACGATGAAGTTATTCCTTGTGAACTGCTTGTCAATTAGATTCTTGGGCTTTTGCGCAATCTTAAGATTTGATTGGCCGATTAAATCGCCAGCAAACGGCTTAAGGCGTTCACATGAACATTTTATCCGACCATATTTGCAGATGAGTTTGATGTATGCTCCTCATCAGGTCATCTCCATAGCGTGTTTAAACTGTTCCATATATAGCCATAAACGATGGGCCATTTTGTCCGGGCGGTCGATATGGATTGCAACTAGTCAAAAAAAAACAAATTACAAAACCCTCCTCCAAGGTTTGGTTATTAACGTCTGACCTTCTTATATATTTACTTTATAGGGTATATGAATTCATTTCTTAAAAAAACTGGAGTCAACTCATGTGTGTTTGTTTAAACACAAAACAGCAAAAAACTTTATTTGAATAAATTGTTATCAATCATTGTGAGAGTGGATGAGTTTGACATGAAATGCAGATTAAAAAGCTGTTTTTTTTTTTTTTTTTTTTTTTTGTTGTTGTTGTTATAAGTCTTAAGCCCATAAATAGATTGTTTTGTTTACTTTAAATAAGCTTATTCACCGTGAGTCAGCATTTTTTATTTATAACATATATTATGCTTCTCATTTTTAAGTTTCAGTTTAGTTGAGTTTGTATCGTCAAAGAAGAAACTATCACTAGAATATGGGGAAACTAATTTTGTATGGTTTGGAAGCAAGTCCCCCCGTCCGGGCCATTTTACTTACTCTCAACGCTTTGGACTTAGACTACGAATTTCGAGAAGTCGACCTTTTCAAAGGTGAACATAAGACAGAAGAATTCCTGAAGAAAAATCCTCAACACACCGTTCCAGTTCTAGACGATAACGGACAGTTTCTTTGGGATAGTCATGCAATTGCAGCCTATTTGGTCCGAAAATACGGGAAAAACGATAATCTCTATCCAAAAGACTTTTATAAACGAGCTTTGGTCGACCAAAGACTTCATTTCGATTCCGGAGTGCTGTTTGCGGTTTTGAGAAACATAGCAGCCCCGATTTGGCACAAAGGTTGTAAGGTCGTTCCACAAGAGCAAATTGATTTGGCTCATGAGGCTTTCGAATTCATAGAGACTTTTCTGGAAAATGACTATTTGACCGGAGACAGTTTGACCATTGCGGATTTTAGTGTGGTTTCAACAGTGACCAGTTTCGAGACGGTTGCTCCAATAAATCCCAGCAAAACTCCTAAATTGGTTTCTTGGATTAAAAAAATGTCACAGTTACCATATTACGAAGAGGCAAATGGCAGAGGTGCTGCTCTTGTTAGTAAAATGTTAAAGGAAAAATTATTGTCAAATTGATAGATGTAAATTAAAAAAAAAATTAAATAAATTTTATTTTGTATAAAAAGATCTTCAAATCCATGTGTAGTCATTCAACTTTGTCTATATATTTCAGAGTATTTGATTGAATCAGGCACCAGGCTCTGTGAATTTTTCTTCTGGGACAAGAAGAAGTTACCTTTTCGACTGTGTAATTCACAATACTCAGAAAAAAGTGCTGGTGTGCCTCAAGGCTCCGTTTTATCACCGATTCTCTTCCTGATTGTTATAAATGATTTTTTGCCCAAGTTTTCTTTTCCATTTAATTTGTTTTTATAACGAGAGTATCCTTAATGTTAATTTACAAATTCACAAACCTGTTCCTCGGATGTCGAACTGCAGCGCCTGAGTGTAATTTAACCCAATCTCAACAGTGTTTCTGACAAGCTGAGGAAATCGTTGCTGATAAAGTGTGGCCTCTACTGTCTTGTAAAAGAAGTTTTCCAGGTTAGAAAAAAAAACGTTGAACAGTTCGATTTAAGCCTTGACGTATGTACACACACATGAAATGTTTACACGAGCTCCCGTCAAATTTCTTGATAGTTGCATAGATTTATAGGGTGCATAATTTTTTATTGTATATATGAGAAGTCTTCTGATATTTATTTGAAGCAAACGAAACTTTTCAAAAGCTCTACTTAAATCATTTTTATTGTCTGTTTGTTTTAATTCGAAATTATTAACACGCGCTTCCCATTCTTTTGTTTATTCTTCTTGAATAAGATTTAGTACCATTTCTGTCGTTTGGAAAGAAACATTCATCGGATTATGGGGAAACTAATTTTGTACGGTTTGGAAGCTAGCCCACCAGTCCGGGCTGTTTTACTTACTCTCAACGCATTGGACTTAGACTACGAATTTCGTGAAGTTGATCTCTTCAAAGGCGAACACAAGACAGAAGATTTCTTAAAGAAGAACCCCCAACACACTATTCCAGTTTTAGATGATGAAGGGCACTTCCTTTGGGACAGTCATGCTATCACAGCGTACTTAGTAAGCAAATACGGGAAGAATGATGCTCTCTACCCCAAGGATCTCTTAAAACGTGCTGCTGTTGATCAAAGACTACATTTTGATTCTGGAGTGTTGTTTGCAAGTTTAAAAAACATATCCTATCCTATTTGGAATAAGGATTGTAAAGTCGTTCCACAAGAAAAAATAGATCTGGCCCATGAGGGACTGGATCTACTAGAGACTTTTCTAGAAAATGATTATTTGACTGGAGACAATGTGACCATAGCGGATTTCAGTGCAGTTTCAACAGTTACCAGTTTCGAGGTGGTTGCTCCTATCAATCCTTCCAAAACTCCAAAAGTGCTTGCTTGGATTAAAAGGATGTCCAAGTTACCATATTACGAAAAGGCAAACGGGAGGGGTGCTGCTAAGTATGCCGAAATGTTAAAAGCAAAATTATCTCCAAAGTGATATCTGTCATCTGTGGTCCAAGGTTAATCTCAATAAATTAAAATTGATTATTATTTTTTGTCGTTTGTTCTTTTCTTTATTTCCAAAAAAAAGTCAGAGTCAATGAGCTAAAGTGCTGTTTTATTTTTTTTACTGTGTTTGACATTTCAAAACTCAATCGATCGACGCGCCAATTGTGGGCGAACATAGAAACATAAAATTAGTTCTTGAAACCAATAATAAAAGGCAATAAATATTTCAATTGAAGCAAACAATTTATACACGTTCTGGAACCTCAAATATTTTTTTTTCAAGTCAAGAAACAGCTTCTTTGTAATACCATGACAATGATAGTAGTGTATGCTTGTCTAGCACAAAATAGAGGAGTAGAGGGGTATTTACACCCTGCGCACTAGTATCTTGATTACAAAAAAGATTTCAATCTTTTCTGGCAAGCTTCTCAGTTTATAAGTTCAGTTTATTTTTTGATTTTTGTAAAGACACATTCATTCGGCGGAGTATGGTGAAACTAATTTTATACGGGATGGAAGCTAGTGCCCCTTGCAGGGCCATTTTACTTACTCTCAACGCTTTGGATTTAGATTACGAATTTCGAGAAGTCGACCTTTTCAAGGGCGAACATAAGACAGAAGATTTTCTGAAGAAAAATCCTCAACGCACTGTTCCAGTTTTGGAGGATGACGGTCAGTTTCTTTGGGATAGTCACGCGATTGCAGCTTATTTAATCAGAAAATATGGACAAAATGATGATCTTTACCCAAAAGACTTTTATAAACGCGCTTTGGTCGACCAGAGACTTCATTTTGATTCTGGAGTGCTGTTTACCACATTAAAAAACATAGCATTTCCGATTATTTGGAATGAGAATTGTAAGGAGGTTCCGCAAGAGAAAGTTCAATTGGCACATGAGGGTTTCGATTTCTTAGAATCATTCCTGGAAAATGAATATTTGGCTGGAGATAGTCTGACTATCGCAGATTTTAGTGCAGTTTCAACAGTTACTAGCTTTGAGCTTCTTGTAACAATTGATCCTGTTAGAACCCCCAAATTAGTTGCTTGGATCAATCGAATGTCAAAATTGCCATACTACGAGAAGGCTAACAATAAAAGACTTATTCTCTTGAATGATTTTTTAAAGCAAAAATTATTTACAGAATGAAACAAAACATCGAAAATATTATTTGAATAAACATATAAAAAAGTTATAAGATTATTGTATTTTTTTTACAGAAAAGTATCGAAATCATGTTTTTTTTTATTATGTGGGTACGACCAAAAAATGACAGATACATTGTAAATGCCATAGTTGGTGGTCGTTTCAATTTAATTTAATTCAATTGCTTGATAAAGTTTAAGTATGTAGAAGTTTATCAATTGTTTGATTAAATTCAGTATATTGTTGTTTGAGTTTTTCTCCAGCACTTCAATTATTAATAAATGAAAAACAAAAAAAAATACTAAACACTATCTTCCAGAAGATTCAAAAGCTTTGCCACTTTGTTCATTTCTGTTTATGCTTAGACAAAGGTTCGACAAAACTTATTCTATGTCCCATGCATCTGCAAATTTATTATGACACCTATCGTTAAAGCATTTACCAAGTTTCTTTAACATTTTAATGAAAACCATTGACAGCAACTTCATAACAGTAACTTAATGGAAGTTTTATAGAAGCTGAATCTTCTTCTTACCTCTGTAATATACATACATGATAACATTATCTTATTTGAAACATCACCTCTCTTCAAACTCGATTAAGCTTCCTTATTCCTCTACCACTACGGTCAAACCTAAGCTGTTACCGTGGTCAGGATTTCTAAAATAAGCTTTTACTTCCTTCTTTTCTTTCTTAGAACATCAGAATTGTCAGTTAACACGCTATAAGAAAGTCCGACAATGGGTTGATAATATTTTTTCGGACAATACTGCCAGACAACATTTTTAAGTTCACATTTTGGAAAATTTGTCACTGAGAATATTAGAAAGTAAAAAACACTTTGGCTTCTTTTATAGACTTTTCTGGTAAAAGCAAGATTAAGTTTCTACAAAAATCGCTTCAAGACAACCCCACAGGGTGACTTCAGGAGTTAACGAAATAACTGTAATGTATCTACAACTTTTTGGTATGGTAACCATTAAATACACTGCTAATCGTTTTCTTTAACAATACAAACAGTAGGTATACAAGTGTGTAAGCTTGCATAAAAAACCCTCAAAACAAATCATTTTTATATTTTTGGTAGTTAATTACAGTCAAATCAAATACTAATCTATCTTTTACCAACCATCTTCTTGCTAAAGATATAATATTCACAAAGGCCAAATAAAATAACTACTCATTCCATGTTTTTAACCTTTTTGATTGGGCGCTTGGGTGTTTATCAAAGTATGACCGATAATTATTGTAATGGTGATTCATAGCCAGAATTGACATTCTAACTACTTCTTGCCTATCAACTTGGGGGTTAATTTGTTGGTATCTGATATGAGTTTGAGTTTCGAAAGTTTAAAAATGGGCTTTCCAAAAGGAATTTCCGAACTTTGACAGGTGATTGCTGTCATATTGTTGATGCTTAATCTGTCAAATAGGCTGTCATTTATTTATTTATCAACAAAGGAGTTAAAGCGTTTCAGCAACATACTAATTGATAGTAGATAGATGTTTATATAATCAATTTTTTTTATGAAAGTGGCTTTATTGTTTTCGAAGAGCATCATTTCGGGTGCTTTGTCCAATTTACGTCACCATAATAGTGTTTTCTTTTGGTCCGATAACGGCACTACGTGCCAAACAGCCCGTAACACAATGGACATTTTAAACTAGTGATTTCCGAACATCTATTCAAATTTCAAATGAAACAGAAATGAACAAAAATAAAGTGTCAACACTTATTGGTCACTGACGCATCCACTTGGTTTTGTTTGGTCTATTCTCTATCATAATAAAAATGCACATCAAAATTTGAAAAGCTTCAGTTGAGTATCTATTGTTGGTGCGGAAACATTCATAAAATTAAAATGGGCAAACTAATTTTATATGGCATTGAAGTAAGCCCTCCGGTAAGGGCAGCTTTGCTTACTCTTAACGCCCTCAACTTGGATTATGAATTCAAGGAGGTCAATCTCATGAACAACGAACACAAATCAGAGGAGTTCCTGAAGAAAAATCCTCAGCATACTGTTCCGGTTTTGGAAGATGATGGCAAGTGCATCTGGGATAGTCATGCAATTGCAGCCTATTTGGTTCGGAAATATGCAGAGAACGACGATCTCTATCCAAAGGACTTCTACGAACGTGCCGTAGTTGACCAAAGACTTCATTTTGATTCCGGAGTGCTGACATCATGTTTGAAAAATATAACAGCCCCAATGTGTGTGAAGCAGGAAAAAACCATACCACAGGAGAGAATCGATGCACTTAACGAGGCGTATAATTTCTTGGAGACTTTCCTGGAACATGACTTTCTTGCTGGGGACAACTTGACCATTGCAGACTTGAGTGTTGTTTCGAGTGTTACGAGTTTGACAGTATTTGCAGAAGTTGATCCTGCTAAGACTCCCAAGTTAAATGCTTGGCTTAAACGATTGGCAGAGTTGCCATATTACGAGAAGGCGAACGGCAAGGGGGCAGCTATATTCATTCAAGTCTTTAAGGGTATATTGGGGGGAAATTAAATATGTTTGTTAACAGCTTTGAGTTTTTCATATACATGTGTATGTAAATAAACAAAATTAAATAAATAAAACTGAGTGGAACTAAAAGAGCCCCTGAGCATGTATTAAAAGTGTTCTCTTGATTTCGGTTATTTATCAATGATGTGCTTTGTATCTAAGAGTAAGTAGTTGTTCGAAATTCATGCATATGGAACGGAGAGCAGATAGATACTTATTCTTATTCAAGTCTTAGAGTATGTATTGGAGAAGCTAAATGTTTGATGTGGGAGCTTAAAGCTTTTTTGTAACAAAGAACTACTGTGGTAAATTAAATGTAATTAACTAGTAGTTAGTGTGGTATTAGTGCGAAGTATTTTGCTTATAAGATTATGAAGTCATTTCTCATTAGATAGATTAATGACAACTTCTTCTATCTTCGAGTATATAATTATCTTCAATATTTTGATGATTTAAATTACGCACGCACATTCAAAAGATAATGCCGAGTTTCTGATCACATAAAATGTAGAAACTTTTATTAGAGCAGGATTTGAATTGCATAGATAAGATACTAAAAGAAAGAGGTTCTTCAAAAATGTGTTGGAAATAATTAAAATAATAAATAATAAAGTTAAATGATTATGATAGATTAATAAATTTCCTAAAACAAAAAGAATATCTTTTGTTCGTTACTTTTGTAATTGAAATAATTAAGGCACATGATAATTAAGACACCATGATACAACTTAACCAGATAGCGCTGTTTCTGTGTCCGTGACGTACAGCCACGTAGAGCGCACAACAAAACAAAAGCAAAAATTCAAAGGCGATGTGTCTCAGTGACGTAAACGAAATAAAAATGAAAACGGAACGGTGCTATCTGGTTTAGGGGCCAGTTACAGCTATCATTGAAACACAACACAATCACAGTGATACGTTTTATATTTTCACTGACAGCAATCATTAAAATAGTCATCATTGAAAGCAATTTCGTTCACACAAAAAGCAACATATTGAGGTTAAATTGATCATTGAAAGTAAAACTGATGTATAAAAACACAATGAGAATTGAACACATTCAGTGGAATGATTGTGAATGCAGCCTTGCTGACTTATGGGCTGCATCTAAAGGTGGCTTCATGGATCTTTTTTTGTAAACAAGGTTGGAATTGACTTTTAAAATTTGTCTAACGCGTCGGGTTGAAACAGGCAAGTCAAGTTTGGCCTTAATTTGTGAAGCAAACAGCTTGTTTCTAATGGCTTCACGCGATATCATTCGAACTTGACGTGTTGTGAGCTTTTTATTTTGCGCCTGGTTGGCAATTTTTCCATAACTTTCACCTAACCTTAAGAAGTTTTGAATAACTGTATTGGATCTCTCTATTTTTCTAGCAATTTCACGATCAGAAAGGTCACAATCTTTGTATGGAGTTTTGTTGCACCTTTCTTTTTGACCATTCTTCAACACTTAACATTTTTAAACGCGAGATGATGAGATTCTGTTAAAAAAATTCTGCTTAAACAATTTTATAGGCACACCAAATGATTTCCTTCCACTTTCAATTAAAAATTCAAACAACTTTATGAAATAACACCTTTAAATTTCACTGTTTAGATTTTTTTCACAAACTAAGACGAATAATGTTCCAAGGTGATAAAAAACGTTAAAAAAATAACGGTTGACTTCGTATTGGTTTGACTAATCATTTTGGAACCAAAAATAAAAAGTGCTTCCAAGTTCGCAGTCGGTGCAATGAGTTAGGTATGGAAAGTAACAGTGTGGGCAGTTTAATGGAATCGGATCCGTAAACATAACTATTTAGAAGTGTTGATACATGTATTTCTTAAATTGAACTCCATCTACTTTTGTTATGCAGGGATTAATTTAATTGTAACCGTACTATACGAACTACCTACTTTAATTTTTGACAGCACCACGGACTACAGCTGCAACTACACCATTGTTCCCTTGATCATTGAAAGCTTTTTGATTTAAAATCAATTAAGCACAGAATTGAGTTTGAGTGGTATCGAAATGAAACTAATGAATTGAATATTTTCCTTTTTTTATTATTCCACCTATTAAAATCGATTTCAATGGATTTTATAACACAATCATTTTTATTAAAAGAACAGAAACGTCCAGAAGCTTTTTAAATTCCACTTTAGCAAAGTTCCTTCTGTTCCATAATTGTGGCGCAGTTTATGTTCAAACGCTCCATCTTAACTGGTAAGACTATTGTGACCTCTGCTGTCAACACTAAGTATATGTGAAACTGACGAAAGTAGCGACGACACTGTATGCGAATAGTCGCTTACCAAAAAAAGATTTTATGGTGAAGATTTGAGTTGTATTTGTGCTTCTAGAGGGAACTTACTACTTTTCTAGCTTCAATTAAAGAGCAAAATGCTCTTCCTAAAACATTCAGAAGGGTTTCGGGCTTAAAGAAGTGTTTCGTAAAATGAGCTGCACTTCAATAGTTGGGTCGTCTACTAACACTCTGTCCTTTTCTGTGATTTTTGACAGTGTATGTTCATTATTATCGGTTGAATAGTTAAAACGTGAAAGCGTAACCAACAAATTCACATAATATACGCATTTATAATGTAAGTTAGGATAATCGAATTCAAACAATTTTACCTTCTCTCAATCAGAATACAAATCGATTAAAACATGCATTCCGCATTTTTGATGCAACCATGTTGAAATGCATTAAATATTATGACTTGGGGTGGTCTGTCTGACCGTGAATGCATCAATTTATTATAATAATACTCTATCAACTATCATCATACAAATCTAGCAAGAAACGTATTTATGGATTGCCAGTATTTTTCATTCCTAAATAGATATCAACAACTACTATCGCCACGCAATGCTAATTGTTTTCTATTAATGAAAAGGAAAAGTTCAATATCCATTGGGAATTACAATCATGACGTTCCTGCCTACCTTTGTAGGTCGTCTCGTAATTAACTACCTTTACTAAAGCTGTTTTTACTCGGACTTGGAACTGAATCATATTTTTAAATTTAATTTTTAAATTAGTTTGCAGCAATAGTTCGTCGAAATGAAGACTAAAATTATTTCAGTTGAACCGAATAATTACTTTATTGATCCGGAATCATTTAAACAAGAGTTTTCTATAAAAATCGAAAAGCGTCTTTCATCTTTTCAAAAGCAAAAGAGACTTTTACAAAGACTTAACAATCAATCAGCCCTTCGGAGACATAAGAAACAAGAGATTTCTGGTCAAAAAATATCAACTCAGAAAGATTCGTTCTTTTCAAGTGGAGATGTTTCCGCAGATGCTTTGATGCCCTTTATTGATAGTGCCATGAAGGTGAGGTTGTGTGTCAATTTTGGTTTTTTTTTTTTTTGACGGTTACTCATTGGAGATATTTAAAATAAAAAAATATGTCAAAAAAATCAATGCGTGTCTTCACTAGGTTTGTTTGAGTGTGCACTAATAATTAATTGTTAGTGCAATTTGTTTTATAACAAAGGGCTTTAATACACTAACAATTATTTTTCTAGTTCCAATAAAATAAAAATGGGTGGCGTACTTTACCGATTTAATCAAAAAAAAAATTCTAATTCATCGAATTTATATTTACTCATGTATATGACATAACTTCAAACCATTTTCAGTTTACCATTTCTCAACTCACATCTTTTCCAAAAATGACAACTCTTTATTTGCTACCTAAAAAAAAGCATACCAGACTATTTTGATACCGGACTATGGTGTAAACAAATTGTCACATTATGCTTCATTGCGTGTTGACCACAACAAACATACCTATTAAGGCCCAACCATAATACGCGAAAGAAAAAGTAAGCAAGTGTCAAAACCGAACGAAAAGTTTCCTTCCGATTTGTTAAGTACATCAGTTGCCCATAATAGCTTTTAAAAATAAAAAGAAAAAAAGAAGAAGAATACCATTAAGAAAAAAAGGAATGTCAGATTTTCGTACGTAATGTACGACTCAAAGCGTACATAGCGTACAAAAACGCAAGTGAACGAAACTTGCCGAGACAGAACAAAAAGTCATTTTGGGTTGGGTATACAAATCACATGTATTTCTACTATTTCGTAAAGCAACGTACGTACCCATTCTTCAATTATGGTTAGACCTTTACGATGAACGTTGAAAACTGTCGATACAATGATGATGATGAATCTTTAAGCTATTTTCATCAAAATCGCCTTTATTTTCTTTTTTTTTTAATAGCACACACGGTCAATGGATTTGGATAGCTCTTTTAATGATTAGTCACAACGCGAGCGATAGAAAATTAGGAAGGAAGGGAAAGGAGGTGTCGATGAACATTGGTCTTGAATGTTTGAAAATCAAAATGGCAAGGAAAAATTGTGCCAGGCAATCCATTCCACATTCGTGTTGTACGGCTAAAGAAAGAATCTCTATATTTCACGGTACGTCCGAAATTGGACTCAAGTGTAAACTGATGAGCGTTCCTAGCAAGAAGAGTGTTACGGGGGAAATGTTTAAGGGGTGAAACGCAGCTGGCTACCTTGAGTGAGCATTTTTTGTAGAAAAACCGGTAAAATAAGAAATTACATGAAACATTTCGACGATGTTTAAGGAAAATGATTCCATAATGCTTCTCTCCTATTAATTTTAACTTTTTCTAAATTTTGTTGAGCAGGTGTAAAAAAGTTTGAGAAGTTCCTGTCCAGAAATGGGAGTTATACTCAAGTTTTGGGCGTATAAACGCTTTGTAAATTGTAGCCAGATCAGAAGGGGTAAAAAACTTCTTGCATCTATTAAGGAAGCCTAAGCATCTTTCAGCATCTTGGGAATCTCAAGTATGTGGTCTGTCACTGACTACACATACCAAGTACTAATAACTTTACGGCCTCCTCGATGCAAGTACCATTCATAGATAATTTCATATAGAGTAGTAAATATATATTTAGCTTTAACGACAAAAGACAGCATTGAGTTTTCGACGCATTAAACTCCATACGATTTCTGAATTACAAATAAATCCTGGAATCTAAAAAATTATTTTAAAAAATGCCGTTATAATATATATATATCAAAATACTGTCCTTTAAATTTTAGTGTGAAAAGCTTTAATATTTTTAAATACATTTATATAGTTGCAACAAAATGCATATGAAGCAGCGATGGCCACCAATCGAGCTTATCAAGTACAATTGCTGTTGATCTTTCTCGAAGCATTTATTTCAATTATTTTTAACTTCTATTATATGATTTCAGTAATTGTTGAACCTTCAGGTAAATTATTAACAAATCAATAATTAATCTTATACAATTTTTATAAATATGTAGCTTGTTTTTTTTTTTTATTTATACACAGCCTTCAAGTTACCTACCGCTCAATCGATTGCCTATCTTGCACAACATCTAATCCAACCATGTCTTTGTGTTTTGGTTACCGTTTGCGGATTTGCATTGGTTAAACATACTGTGAGTTTAAATTTTGAGATATTCTAATTAGTTTTTGACATGATTCCATTCATATGACTTGTTAAAAACTAGCATTTTATGTAATCTAATTTTTATATACCATTTAATACTAGTTTCCTATATAATAATTATTGTGCACGATATGGGTTTGTTCGATGTCCGTATTGTGGGGTGCACTTAAGCGTTTCATGAGACACTTTTTTTACCCAGTGTTAGACCAGTGCGAACACCGGTCAAACCAGAATTTATTTTGTTAATATTAAACTTAAAACCGTGCTGAAGACATGTAGTTTTGATAAATCTGACCCCTGAAGTCGTTCTAGGGCTGTCCTGAGGCAAACCTTAGCATTTTGCTAGAACAAGTTCAGCTAACGAATGGGCTGTGACTTTATTTGTTGTCGAGCATTTTTTGGAGACTTAGAAAGAAATTCAAGTTGATGCAATTATTTGAATAAAGCCAATAGCCAAATTATAATAAAACAAATAAACTTTTGACCCTTGGGGTTGGTTTTCTTGTCAACCACCCTTGAGGTTGTCACGAAAACCTACGATCACAAATACAGGTAAAGTTCAAAGAACAATATTTCTATTGACTTGAACATAATTAGGTATTGAACTACGGTGTTTTGTGTTTTACTGAATTTTACTGACGTTTCTCAGTTCGCACTGTGGAATGGGATATCAAACAAACCTATATAAGAAGACTGCATCTTATTCAAATTTAACAATATAAATTAAAATAACTAAATCACAAGAAAATATGTTTTGTTTTCATAGTTTTCTTGAAATAATCCCAAAATACTACGTTTTCATTGGTCCCGAAATAAGTTCATTTCGAAATTAGAAGAAAAAGTGTTTTCATTTGAGTTTGCTAATTTCGTTTGACACCAGGCTATCTTCCATCTTTTTCTTTCTTTCATTTTGTTCTTCTTATTTTGTTTTGTTTACTACTGCCGTTGCCTTGGATTTTGTTTCCAAACTGAATTTTATAAAATATCTGTTCAATAGAAGTTCAATTGTTTTCAATTTAGGTGCATTTGTTTTCACATAATTTGCAACCTAATTTCATCCAAATGAGATAATTTTGAAATGAGAATTTGTATGGAAAATGAGGTAATTTGGAGTCTAATATAAAAAATTGCTACGAAATTACCTCATTTGCCCTAATGGAAACGGAGTGTAGTATTGTATTTAAATGGTTTAACATTTTTTTATATTTGAAGTTTCAAAAATCTCAAAAAATTGTCAACAAAATTATAATCCACTCAAAGGATAACGAAGTTAGGACAAGGGTATTATATTTAAATATTATAAATCGAACCGAGTTAATAATAAAGAATTTATACAGTTTTTAGCATTTTCTCAACAAATTCAATCAAATATCCCACAATTTTCGGTGTTTGGATTTTTCCCATTAGATGGTTCAGTTATATTTTCTGTAAGTTATTAACTTTACCAAATCAAATAACCTCTTAATCACTTCATATTTAACCAATTTCCAGATGATATCTGCAACTACAACATATTTAATAATTTTGGTTCAAACTCTTGGAAGTCAAAGTCAAACGGATCCAATATTTGCAGCATATGCAAAGGAACTTAACCAGAGTGATATACATTAATCCTTATAGTAAACTTTTTTAATTTTAAAAAATAATCACAATATTTATGAAGCAAGAACTCCACTTAAAAAACTTATACAAATTAATAATAATTTCACTAGCTGGAGCTAGGGTTGGAACAGCTTGTTCTTCAAGGCTCTTTTTGACTAATATTATGCTAATAAAATTATAATAAATCTTATTTTTGAAATTCTGCAATAAGCTTTAAGGTCCGTTCAACTATCGACACAGAATATTATGGTTTTAAAAATGAAGGATACAATTTTTTATCATACACATACAAAGAATGTGTAGTGTTTCTCGATTTTTTTTTTTTTTTTTAGTAGGTATTTTAAATTTGTGAACTCAACACGAATACATTGGAAGGAAAGAAGTTGCACTGAAATGAATAAAAATTAAATTTATCTCAATTCGAAAATACAGCAACATATAAAATTAATATGTATGTTATAGTTGAATAATAATTCCATTTATTAGTAAATGAGGACCATAATAATAAATTCGATAAAAATCCAAACTAAATATTATTTACAAAGTATATAATTATGCTCACCTCAAAATACGGACCAAATAAAAATCTTAAAATGGATTTAAAAATGTATCTGTTACATATATAAAAATGGATGTATACATCAATTATGTTTTTTTGTTTGTTCATGAACTCCGAAACCCCCCATCTAATGAGCCCAATCCTCAATTTTTCAGGATATCTTTGGTAGGTATTGTTCCAAGAGTGTTTCTGTCCAGCGCCATCGTGTCTTTCTTCGCTTTATGGCCAAACTACATTATCGACTTCGCCCATAAAGCGAAGAAAGACACGCCGGGTCCATGAAAAGCTTCTATTATATTAGATTGCTTGCTAAGACTAAACTCAGAAACCACACATCTAATTTAAAAAATATTTTTATATTGAAAGGTTGTAGTTTGCGGGTGGCTTGAGGCAAAATAGACTTAGCTGTTTGTAGGGTAAAAAGTGTTAATATCAAAAAATTGGTATGCGATTTTAAAAATTCTTGCTGTATTTTTTTTTACAAGCTGTTTATAGGGTGAAATGGGATAAAATAGAATACCTACATCTACATATTTCAATGCTTGGAAAAAAAAAATTCTTCAGTGATAAGCTTTCAGAGCTCCCGTATATCGGTTTTTCCAGTGTAAGCCAACATTTTTTTAGTTTTTACCAAATTTTTCAACAATGATTTTAACATTTTTGATTTATTTTATACCTATATAATTATCTATTATTTTGAGAATATTTCATTGATAACTGCATTCTTAAGTTTTGGCTTAAAATAGTACAAATAAGGGACACCTGTATACAACAACTTAATTCCATTGGAGGTCCTAGTTTAAAAAAAACAACTGGCAAAATAAACATATCTGATAACACTGTTAATATGCTCAAAGTGCGGCATAAACATAATGTATCTGCGTGCCATTGCGCACCATTCATAGAATATGTTGGTTTAAAATGAAAAATGCAATCTAATAAACGCATTGAAGTTAGAAAAAAATTTGCTCCAATTGTATATTTTTCAACATAAAAACAACGATAAAACAGTATAGTACACTCGGGCGTATGCGTACTTTTCTGAGTTGATCAATCGAATTGGACGACTTAAAAAATAACAGGAATATCACTTTCTATTTGAAATATTATTCAGTCGGAATTTTATATACATATTAGTTTTTTTGTTTTGAAGTAAAAAAATCGTTCAATACACTAACAAAGTACCTTTGTGTATATTGAAGTGGTATAAAAATAGGTCCGTTTATCTACTTTTGTGTGCCAAAATGGGAAGGCAGTCAAAAAATATTGAAGATTGGGGTGTTATGCAATTCTCTCAGAAGGAGAATAAATAAATGAACGCGTAAAACAACATTATACATATTTTTTAGACAACTTGAAAACATCATGAAAAACAATTATTTTTCGCATTTTTTTGTAGTGGTTTTCCCAACTTTATTTAAAAAGATGAAAACCTTAATCGGCTTCTTGAAGATTCCGATGAAGTGGAAGAAAATGATGATGTTTTTCTCGCATCAGGGGAAGAAACCCTTAGGAATAAAATGCACGACTGGGTCCCACAAACTTGCTCTTATGCTAAATATTTGCTTAGGGTCTATATATGTATTATAAAAAAATATATTTAGAAACATCTTTAATTTTTTGACGTGATAACGTCTAATAAATCGGTTTGGAATATATGGGCAGCACGCACAGAAAAATGTCACAGTCACAGTCAGTCACAGTCACAGTCACGTTACCTAGCTGCTTTCATAGCCTAGAAAGTCGATAAAGTGGGAGGGGAGGGTGTTGGGTGGTTGGTTAGTGGTGGTGAGAGTGTGTGTGGGGCAGGTGGGGGGGGGTAGTGTCGTTAAAAGGAACAATTGTCAAAATGGTGGGTGGTTGTAGCTGGTTTGGGTGGTGAGACAAAAATTGTTAAAACTAATGGGTGGTTCCTTGGTGGCTGTATTTGGGATGGGTGTTTGGTGTTGGGATGATTTGGTATGATTGGATGGAGGGGGGGGGGTGAATTGTCAAATATGGTGGGTGGTTAGTTGGCGGTTCTAGGTAGGTTGATTGGTTGGCAGTTTTGGTGGTGGGGATGGTTGATTTGATGGGGTGCGATGAAAAAGTTGTCAAAAATGGTGGGTGAGTGGAAGTTGGTGGCAGGTGGGGTAGGTGGTTGGATTTCGGGGATTTGGAGTTGGGAGGGTGTGAGGAAGAAATTGTAAAAAATGGTTTGTGGCTGTAGGTGTGATGGGTGGTTGGCGGTGTTGGGTGAGTGGCAAGTTGTTGTAGGTGTAATGGGTGGTTGGATTTGGGGGGAGGGTGTAAGTAGAGGGAATTGTCAAAGATAGTTGTACTGGGGGGGGGGTTAAAAAAATGTCAAAAATGATGGATGAGTAGCAGGTGGTTGTAGGTGGAGTAGGTGGTTGAATTTGTTGCATGGGGGGAGTTGTCAAAAATAGTGGGTGGGTGATTGGTGGTGGTTAGGAAGGGCTGGCTTTATTGTGTGGGGGAGGAGGAACAAATTTTAAAAAATGGTGGGCTGTTGGTTGGTGGTTGTATGTGGGGGTGGTTGGTTAGTGTTTGGGTTAAGGGGTGAACAAAATTAAAAAATGGTGGGTGGCTGTAGGTGGGTTGGGTGGTTGTTGGTTCTAGAGATACCTAAACATGAACTGTTTTGTGAACTGGTTATCACGTAAAATTATCGTCCGTAAACCGACTTTACAGACAACCATGTTTTTTTTTATTTTTTAAGAGTTTTCTTGGAAAAACTAGGTAATATCTATAGGGAACAAAAAAAATTGAAAATCGTTCGACTAGTTTTTTTAAAAAATGATTTTTTTTTAACTTTTCGAAAACATTTTAAAATTTTTTTGATTTTATAAGAAAATTTGTAGTCTTCATCTAAAAAACAAATTTAAAAAAAAAAATTATTCTATATTTGAAAACTAAAATTTTTTTTTAGGAAATTATTTAAAATCGAAAAAATAAGTTCTTGGAAAATTTGAAATGCAAAATAAATTCAATTATCAATGGCTTCCTCCATTCAAATTTTTATTGAAATCGGAAGAATAGTTTACGAGAAAACCTAGTTTGAAAAAACCGGTTCTATGAGAGGTACCGTTATAAGAAACATTTCGGAAAAAATCTTTTTATTAAAAGATAGACTATCTTTAAAAAAAAAAGCATTCTGAAAGTTTTATCAGAGTCGTTTTCGAGAAAATCAATTTTTTTCTTTACGATTGTATGGCAAAACAAAGATGAACAGTTAGCAGTTTGAAAAGCAACGGTTGTTGATTTTTTTTTTTTTTTTAAATAAAAGTTTTTGACACAGACAATATCGTTAACAAGAACTTTATTTTTTTTTTCGAAAACGGCTCCAATGATTTTATGACTGAGGGCTCTATTTTGCCAGAACATAACGGTAACTCTGATGGAGCTATTTTCAGATTCAGATTTTCGAGAAGACTACACAAAGAAGTCTTTTATAAGTCAATATTGCGTTATACATTTGCAAACACATTTTTATTATTATTATTTATGTTTGTCCATAACGGTTACAGAAATAAGTTCTTCTCATTAGAACTACGTATCACAAAGCCCTTTAAAATGATGCCCCAAAGCGAGTGCAGTTTAGGTTGTGTCCAAGATTTTGTCTGTCAAAATCAAATTAAATCAACCAAAACAACCCTTTAATGTATCGACTCAACTTTTCAAAAAACTGCCTGCTTTCAGGCTAACGCGAAAATTCGCATTTTGTATACGAAATCGCTCAGGTAAACCCATACAAGATACAAGTAGTGTCTCTAGACACCAAACTACCTGTCTGCTGTTGTCTCTATTGTGGAAAGACCGGTTCTTCTAAAGTTGTAATCTACCACATGATACAACGCATACAAAAATGCTGCAGTCGCGGTTAAACAAAATCAATGTTCATGTTCAGTGTTCTCCATCATCTCGGTTCGGTTCAGTTCAGCATTATTGTCGATCTTTTATCTCGTCTTTCGTCGTGGTCGTAGTCCAAGTGTGGTGTTTAAAGTGCATATTTTTTGTTTACTTTCTTAATCCCAGATCCTAAAATCTTTCACATTGAATCCGACAAATTGATAAACAAAATTTCCAAATGAATAATTGAAAAGGAACCCCGAAAATCCTTCATGCGAAGCAAAGTAAATAAACTTTATTTTCTTTGCATAACATCTCCACTATTGACACGAACACGGAGGTAGAAAGAAGGTCTATCTGTAGATTTGTCTGCAACACACTGTGGATGCTGCTGTGCGACGATGATGCATCGACAGAGCACTCAAGTTCTTGGAGTATCTAATGTTTTGAATTCGAATAAAAATTGCGGTGCTAGTGCTGCTTCGGCAGCAGACAATCCAACTGACCTTAAGGGCCATTACCCCTTGGAGACGCTGCCAAAACAGTTTGTTAAGTCGATGAAGAAACTTTTCGATATATTGGACGATCAGAGAACTGGTTATGTGAAATTCACTGATATACAGAAAGGATGGCAGGACGATGGATGCAAAGGGCTGCCGCGGGGTGTTATTGAGAGTCTACGCAAGGTGACGCCAACAAGTGGTCTTCTGTCTTTCGATAGATTTTGCGCTGGATTAAAGATTTGCCTGTTGCAAAATCAACATGTGGACATTCCGATTGCTATTCGCTCGGATAAGCCATCGAGACCACCTTCTGCTCCATTGCTAGATATTGAGAATCCCATTCCCAACGCAAAATGGTCAAATACGAATTGCAATACCGCCACGGTTCGTCCGAATAATATTATTCAAAGCCAAAGGACACTGAGTTTGCCTCAGTTAAGTCCTGAAATGGAACTGGACCTCATGACTGATACAGAATTAGCTGTGAGGGATATATATAGCAGCCCTCCTCCTCCGCCGAAGCCTCCACGCAGTGCTGCTATGACTGCAAGTGCTGCCGCAAATGCCATAGATAAAGCTGAGATTCGACATGCCCTACAGAATTGGCAAATGGGGATTTTAATGAATGAAATGGACTCCAAGGACAAAAGAAAGTCCTATCACGTATTAAGAAACAATGGAGATGGTGGGTCATCCACAACACCAGACAGTGGTGTCCAATCGATTTCGAATGGTGGTTATCAGAAAAAGCGAAGGGAACCTCGACGACACACGCTGCAAAATGGAATCGATTATAATATGCTTAAGCGGATGAAGCAGTTCGAGGAGGAGCGGGATGTTCTCCTCCAGGGTCTGGCTGCTATTGAGAAAGCCAGGGAATGGTATTTGCAGCAAATATCGAATGCCCAGGAAAAAATCAAATACTTGGGGAGGATGGGTTCGCATGTAGTAAGTAAAAAATTATAAAAAATTAACCTAAAATAACTAGACTCAAAGAATTTTTTTCAAAGGAACAATGGTCAGAGGTGCAACAAGAAAGATTAGACTTTCAGCGTACCAGGGTCTTGGAAATAAATCGCCATCTCTCGACTCTGGCTGAGACTTGGGAACGTGGTGGCTTCCCAACACACATCAACCTAGCCATACGCCCATCAACTCATCAAGGACTGCTCCAACCGGTTGATCGCCTGCGCCAGCAGAACCGAAATCTAACCAACGAAGTGAATCAGAAGACGGATCGCATTGCTTTGCTGGAACGTGAGAAGCAAACTCTTATCAGGGAGCTGTTAGAGCTCCAACAGAGAAGTGCAAATCGGGGATTGATAAGTGTTGTGCCCCAAGGATCTCCAGGCTGCATCAATTCATCGGGTTTGGTGGATGCGGATGTGGTGTACTGATTGCCAACACTTTTGTGCTATTTTGTGCCGTAAAACGATTTTTTTTTTTTTTACATAAATACATTTTTTTAAACTTTATTTACTTTGGATTTGGATATAGACGCATGAACTTATTTAGCTGTTTGTAGTTGAGATCCTTACCGGGTGCAACGATACCCAAACTGTCGGTTTTCTTAGCTTCGAATTTCTTGTCCATGTGAACTTTGTAGCACTTTTGGAAAGTGGAAATCTCTTTGGGACAGAGTTTCTCAACAAATTCATTGTCTTTCAAACAGGCGAATAGGACAGCCATTTCTTGGAGGCATGCAACATCAGAAGAGGAATCTGATTTCCCACTAACCCTATCTCGGATACTGAGTGGAAGGAGCTCTTTGAAAGGAACACTTTTCTCACATTGCGGCCGACGTCCTCTGGCGAGGGCACTTAACGTGGTACGCATTCTATAAAGATAAGTTGAGTTAAAAGTGATTTAGAATGATAAATGATAAATTTCATTAATACCTTAATGTTTTTAAGTAATTTTTGTAGTCTTTAAAAAAAAAAGAAGACTTTTTTCGTGGTTTATTTGACAGAAGTCATTATAAAACACATGTCCTATTCACAATAATTGAACGCATATTTATGAAGTCGTTCAGGGTTAAGAACTAACAAAGAGTTTAATAGTGTTTTTGTTTGGTCATTATAAATAAACATTAATTTCGTAGAAAATCACAGTTTTTTTTTCTGACAAAACAAAATATAAACCAGGCTTCATCATCAAAACAAGAAGCATTCATTCTGTTTTAAATGTCACAAGGATCTTCCAAATTGTTTCTATGATTGTTTGAATTAGTTTTACTAACAGAAAAATTGATATGTAGTTCGTTTTGACGCCAGACATGCCAGCTACTGGCAAGCAAGTGACTACATGTATAAATTATCAGATACCTATTTGTGTTCCAGTTGGCTAGATGTTTGTCTCTATGAGTGGAAAATGTGAGTGTTTTGCAACAACTGTCTTAAATAATATCTTACATCTACATGAAATGCCTAGATGAATAGGTCTAGGTCTTTCTGTCCATGGATAGAAAAAAAATAAGTTGAAGCGATTGATACTTATCCATTTTGCTAAAAAATTGTGCTTCATGTTTCTATGATCAGTAAAATAGAGAGAGAGAGTGAGAGAAATACTCACATAGTATTCTTCTAGTATGAAGTATGGTCTGTTCGAGCATAAACACTTCAAGGAGTGTTCACATTATGAGAATGAAAGTGAATGTCACAAATCTGATTTTTCTAAAACTTGGCCAATCAAAAAAATCTAAATTTTTAAATATTATGAAATAAAAATGTTTTTTTTTTATTCTTAAAGATGTATGTTAAAATGTATACACAAAATGGTTGTGGTAAACTACAGAGTGATTCCTTTGAATTATCCAGTTCTGATCACTGTCCAGTGTCCATGTATAATCTATAAACGAATTTCCAGTTTCTCAATTGAGTCGAATTTCATTGAATGAAAAAAATTAATATTTTTCTTGTATCGTGTAAAGTTGGCCTTAGACTCTATTGTGCCCTAGCAGCAGCTGCGAGCCAACAGGTCGATAATGCAGTGATTAATCGAGAACGCTGTCATTGTCGTATCAGTATCACCTGTCACTTGATTTTCAGAGAGAAAATATATTTTCTTTTCCTTGTGCTCGTATCGCATTTCTGAGTTAAAAATTGTAAATAAATACAAAATAAACCAACTTAACACCGCCAAAGTCAACCGAATTAAACATCCGCGTCAAGCGTGTTTATTTACCAATCAATTTTGCTGCCATAACTGCACGCCAAATTATTTTATAAGAAAACAAAATACACAAAAAAAAAATGACTTCATCAACAACTTCATCTTCAATAAGTGCGCGTCAATCGAAAGCAACGCGGCAGGCACTTTCTAGGTTCCATCCTTATCACGGAGCCAATATCATACTCTGCGACGATAACACAGTTGCTCTAAGAAAAGCTAGCTTTGCCGATGCAGTCACATTCTCCGAAAAGCCCCTCTTGCCCGGTGAGATCTTTTTGATTGAAATCGAGGAAAATGAGCGCGGATGGTCAGGACATATGCGTTTGGGGCTAACACAGCTGTTGCCAGAAGTTATAGTTTCCTCCAATGATGGTCTCCCACAGTATGCTCTGCCCGATCTGGCCAACATGGGCACAAGTTGGATTTATCCTATATCAAAGTTTGAGAGACAACTCAACGAGGATGGTGGAGCTAGTGGTAGTAATAGAGATTCTAATGGAAAGAAAGCTAATAGTAGGATTTGATGCTTCTTAAATGTATGGTTGATATAATATTGTTTATTTTATTTTTAGATAATATTCTGGGTGATGCTGTTTATGTGAGAACACCCCGTGGGCTAATTCCAAGGCGAATTCTTAAGCCAGAATCAGACTTCAATTCTGGAATTCTTCTAACAGATAGAGGTTCCAGGATTGGAGTGGTATTCGTACCGACTGACACCGACACATCTAAGGCGGAAATGCATTTTATCATCAACGGAGTTGACCAGGGCCCGTGCACCAGAGAGATTCCATACCAAAACGGCCCACTTCATGTAGTCGTGGATGTCTATGGCACAACCAAACAAATTCGCATCGTCCAGCTGTATGGGAGTAAGTATTTTTGTAACATCCTATAATTTGCGTGTTTGTTTTAATTTTCTTCTTGTCTTGTCTCACAGTTATTTCCCTGCAAAATGCGTGTCGTGATACAATACTCTTGAATCTGAAGAAACACGAAGTCGACAAGCTACCCCTTCCTGATCGGCTCAAACAGTTTCTCATGCGCTATGACTAAATCAAAAAAAAAAAAAAAACAAACTATATGACTTAAACAAACAAAAAACAAATAGAAGGAAGAAAGCGCTGCTCATCATCATCCCCCGAATTTCCAAACACAATTCCGTGAGAAATTCAAGTTCAATCGTAAACTTGTTGATGTTATCTCGCTTGAGCCTAATTTTGTTATTCATTAACTTAAGTTATGAAAATCTTATTTCAAAGACAAGAGTTTATTCCCACTTATGTAGGTATATTAGTTGGTTAGTTGTTATATAAAAAAAAAAAAGTTCTAAAAGGCTAAGAGGCCAAAGTCATCGATTTTCATGGTACATAATTCCCTTCGTCGGCGTCATTGCAGCTAGCAGACCGTGAATTTGCATTTAAATTAACAAATTTTTCCTCTATTTTTCCGCACCATGTGATAGTATATGTTTTTATACATTTGTACATTCGATTAAACAAAACAAAAGAGCATAAAAACATATTAAAAAAATGTTAATTTGTTTGTTAATTTTAATTATTAGTATATTTTCTTGTAATACGTTTTTTTTGTAATATTTATTTGAAAAACAAACGCGCTTGTTTTTGTTTTGTTTTTGTATTGTTTCCTTATCTCTCTTCTTATCTTGGAGAATTATAATATAATATTATTAACTATACAACACATTTTATGTATACATTCAAGAATACTGTAAGAAAAAGGAAGAACTATATATATATATACACATTTATGTATACTATATTATTATTATAATTATTATTAATATAAATGAGAGACAGTTATTATCAATATACACAAAATTAACACACGAACAAAATGTAATGTGCATTGTAAAATAAAAATAAAATATAAAACATTATTTTTATTGAAAACAAAAACAAATCAATAAGAACAAAACAAGTCTATACGTTTGCTGTAAAGAATAAAGTTTATTTTTTATTCGATAAGATAACAAAATATCCTTGTGTCTTTTTGTTCTTTTTGTTGTGAACCTATTTCTTATTTCCAACTTGATCATTTTCTATGATTAATCTAAAGTGAGCTCTTGATTCGAGGTTCAACCACTGGCCAATAGTTAAATATTTGCACCGAAGCACATTCAAATAGATTATTCAACTAGGTACTAGGGAAAACATGGAGTTTATTAAAAACTAGCTGTCCCGGTCCCGGCAGACGTTGTTCTGCCCTTCCAAGCAGATATTCCGGTGATATAAACGATGATAGATAGTTTATTTCAAATACGCCCGAGTATATTATTCAACAAAAAAATCCAATAGAATACCTGTTTATAACAGCTTGTTAAAAAAGAATCACTCAAGGATTGAAGTACGTTAAACCTATCAAAAACAATAAGATGTTTTAAAACCGGATACACTTTTCTTTTAGCCCATTTCATCAAAAATTGTGTGTTTGGTTGGGTCGTTGTGGTGGTGGTTGGGAGGTTGAAAGTTGGTTATCTTGCAAAATTATCGTCTTCTACCATTTACCACCTTCTATCAACTACCATCTTCTACTGCTAACTATATCTTCTACCATCTTTCACCATCTTATACTACTAACTATCTTCTACCATCTTTCACCATCTACCATCTTCTACCATCTTTCACCATCTACCATTTTCTACCTTCTACCATTTAATACCTTCTTCCATCAACCATATTCTTCCACTAACCATCTTCTAACATCTTGAATCTTCTACCATCTAGAATCTTCTACCATATACGACCTTCTATAATCAACCATCTCCTGTCATCTTCCATCTACCATCTTCTACATTTTACCATCTTCTACCATCTGCCATGTTCCATCTTCCACCATCTAACATCTTCTCCTATCAAAAAGTGTTTCTTTGGAAAAGCTTTTCGAAGTAAATATTTTTGGAATACCTACACATGTACATATATATGTACGTACATGTAGTACGTCATATAAATGAAATCTGTGGCGTGTATAGGTACTTTGTTTTTTTATTTAACGTTTATTTGACTTCAAATCAAAAATCAAAAAAATAATATATATAAAATTATGACTTTTCAGATTTACTAAATGAGCTTTTAGTGTATTTTTTTCGCACGCATAACACACTCATACATTTCCCGAAAACTGGATAAAAAGTATCCTATGTCCGTCACCTGGTTCTAAGCTACCTCCATACAAATTTTCAGCCAAGTCGGTTCAGCCGTTCTTGAGTTATGAATGGTGTGTAACTAACACGAAGAAGAAGAAGTAAAATAAAATCAGCAGCCCTAACGGTTTTTTTTTTTTTTTTTGAGAATCGAAAATATCAGGTATTTTTTGACAACTCTAGGTTATCGGGGAAACCCATTATAACGGGTGATTTTTTAGCTGGTTTGGTTTTGGCAACACTGGTTTTGACAGCTGACGTGTGTTTAGTACCTTGTGTTACTGTCAAACAGCTTCAGTTTGGTTTGCAATTTAACCATGGATCGTCTTACAAATGAACAACGCTTGCAAATTATTGAATTTTACTATCAAAATTCGTGCTCGGTTCGAAATGTTCAAATTGTTCAAATTGTGTTCAGCGATGAGGCTCATTTTTGGTTGAATGGGTACGTAAATAAGCAAAATTGCCGCATTTGGAGTGAAGATCAGCCAGAAGCATTGCAACAGCTACCAATGCATCCCGAAAAAGCCACTGTTTGGTGCGGTTTATGGGCCGGCGGCATTATTGGGCCACATTTCTTCAAAGATGATGCGAATCGCAGCGTTACTGTCAATGGTGAACGCTACCGAGCGATGATAACAAACTTTTTTTTGCCCGAAATGGAAGTTCTTGACTTGCATGATATGTGGTTTCAACAAGACGGTGCCACATGCCACACAGCACGCGAAACATTGGCGCAATTGCGAGGCGAGTTTGGTGAACAGTTAATTTCACGTTTCGGGCCGGTCAATTGGCCGCCTAGATCGTGCGATTTGACACCATTAGACTATTTTTTGTGGGGGTATGTCAAGGCTAATGTCTATAGGGACAAGCCCGCTTCGATTGACGTACTGGAAGCCAACATCCATGCATTCATTCGTGAGATACCGGCCGATATGTGTGAAAGAGTATGCCAAAATTGGACTAAGCGGATGGGCTACCTGAGACGCAGCCGCGGTCAACATTTGCATGAAATTATCTTTAAACATTAAATTGCAAGGTTCAAACTATCGATTCAAATAAATATTTCATTCATTTTTTCGAATTTTTTGTGTTTTTTTTTTTTAAAGTTCTAAACCTCTTAAAAAATCACCCATTACAACTATACTTAAGATAACCCCTTCCATTCCAATTCTCATTTTCAAACACACGATGGATTTTGACGTTTACCTACATTTTAAATAAATAAACTAAATTTTAAAGAACAAAGCTAAAATTAAGTTTGTTTAATTGACCCTGTTCAAGCGTTTAAAGTGGCTTTACTGTTGTTTTTAACTGGAGCACAAAACACTCCTATATATTTAATTTGTTTACCTTTTGTTTTTTGTTGTTATTTACGTTTCTGTAGAAATATTTTTCTTAGTTAGTCTTAAATAAATGTTCAAAACATTACAACGTTCCTTTAATATAAATTCATAATAAACAAAAGGTTATGGGCGACCAAAGAAAAGAAATTCCACATGGAATAGTGCAGTTCAACGGAAAGGCGTACGAAAACTGGAGTTTTCGTGTTAAAATGTATCTGGATTCCGTTGATGTTTTGGAAGCTGTGACCAGTTCAGCTCCAGCTGCAACAGATACTGCTGCTACAGCCAAATTCAATGAAAGGAACAAAAAGGCGAAGTCCATTATAGTAAGCTGCATTTCCGATGACTATTTGGATTACGTGAAAGAAAAGGAAACAGCCGAAGATATGTGGAAAGCTCTCGAAGATGTTTTTGCAGCAAAGTCAGCATCAAGTCAAACCATTGTTAGAAAGCAATTAGCTCGGCTTAAGCTTACAGAGGGGAAACTAATGAAGGACCATTTCCTTGATTTTGACAGTTTGGTAAGACAGCTCAAATCGGCAGGAGCTACGTTAGCTGAAAGCGATCTGGTGTCACAATTATTTTTAACACTACCAGAAAGCTATGACCCATTAGTGACGGCTCTTGAAAACATGAAGGAAAAAGAGCTCAATATTCAACTCATCAAGCAAAGATTACTTGCAGAAGAACGGAAAAGAATGGACCGTACAGAAGCTAATGAGGACACAAAACCACCGGCTGCATTTGCTGCAAAAAGGGAAAGGCAATTTAAATTCAATGGGAAGTGTCACAACTGTGGAAGGCGTGGTCATCTCAAAGCTAACTGCAAAGTCAAGAAAGATGCAAACTTAGCAAGGAGAACAAAAGATGAATCTAACGATGAGGACATAGCTGATAACAAGAACAAGAACGTGTGCTTCATGATGAATCGAACTGATCAATACAGTCGTGGTTCGTTCATGTCTTTTAAACTGGATTCAGGATCAAGCGATCATTTAGCCAAGGAGAGGAATTTGTTTACAACAATTCAAACTTTGAAAATACCAATAACCATCAAAGTAGCTAAAAATGAGGAAGACTTGGTTGCGAAAGAAGTTGGCGTGATTTGTGGATATACAAATGGAGGTACATTTGTAACTTTAAAAGATGTTTTGTATGTTCCAAATCTACGTGAAAATCTCATTTCTGTTCGACGACTCACAAATGCTGGATTGGAAGTCAATTTCAAAGGTAATAATGCGGTTATCAAGACGAAAGATGAAAACATTGTGGCACAGCTGAAAGGAAATTTATATGAGCTCAATCTTCAACACGTCCAAGGTCAAGCTAGTGCAAATTTGTGTATTGAAGATGAAAGCAAACTGTGGCATAGGCGACTTGGGCACATCAATCAACAATCTCTGGAAGAAATGGTGCGGAGTGAAGCTGTACTTGGAATCGGGCCCGTTAAGGCCTTCGGATTTTGTGAAATCTGTGTTAAGGGCAAACATTGCAGGACACCTTTCAATGGAACACGCGAAAAATGCAAAAGACCACTAGAAAGGATCCATAGTGATGTACTCGGTCCAGTAACACCAGTAACTTATGATGGATACAAATATTTTGTCTCCTTCATAGATGAGTACACTCACTTTGCTGTCATATATCTGATGAAGAAGAAATCGGAGGTATTTGAAAAATTTCAAGAATATGAGGCATTGGTTACGACAAAGTTTAATAGTAAAATAGCAGTTCTTCGGTGTGATCAAGGAGGTGAATACTGTTCGTCTGAGCAAATGATATTTTATAAGCAAAAAGGAATTCAGCTCGAATCGACGGTTGCTTATTCACCTCAGCAAAACGGTGTTGCGGAAAGGTTCAACAGAACTTTAATTGAGAAAGTTCGTACTATGATCATTGAGTCGAATGTTCCAAAGAATATGTGGGGAGAAGCTGCTTTAACTGCTACTTATATCATAAATCGAAGTTTAACTAAGGCCTTAAAGGAAAACCAAACACCGGCTGAGCTTTGGTATGGGAAGAAGCCATCATTAGAGAAAATGCGACTGTTCGGATGCAAGGCATTTGCTTGGATACCAAATCAAAAGAGGAAAAAACTTGACGCAAAGAGTATTGAATGTATGATGATTGGTTACTCTTCAAATGGATACCGTCTTTGGGACCTCGATAGAAAAATAGTTGTCATTGCTCGAGATGTAAGATTCAATGAGTTAAGTTATCCCTATGCAGCTGCTGAAAAATCGAAGCAACCTCAATTAATTGCAGTATGCAGTAACTGGCAAGAAGAGGAAAACTTGGGTGATGCCATTTCTGCAAACATTGGCCAAGAAAATACATGTTCTAACACTGAAGGGGAATTTTTGGCAGAAGAGTTACAAGAATCAGTTCAAGAATCTGTAGAACCATTAAGGCGGAGTGAGCGCCGAGGTCGAGTTCCATCAAAATTTCGGGATTACATAACAAGCTACAATACAACAACAGAGGAGGCAAGCATTGATGACGTTCCTGAAACCTTTGATGAGATCAAAAACTTTCCCGATTGTGAGCAGTGGCTCAAGGCTGTACGCGAAGAGCTTGATTCTATGAAGAAAAATGAAGTGTGGCAAATAATGAAAAGACCGGACCAAATAAAACCTTTGAAAACGAAATGGGTATTTCGAATTAAACCAAACGAAGACGGGAAGCCTGCAAAATATAAAGCACGTTTGGTTGTCAAAGGATTTCTTCAAAAGTATGGCATCGATTATGAAGAAACCTTTGCACCTGTCGCTAAATTAGCTACCATTCGAACTGTTTTGGCAGTAGGAGTTCAAAACAACCTATTCTTTCATCATCTGGATGTTAAAACCGCTTTTTTACATGGACATTTAAAAGAAGATATTTACATGGAGATACCTGAAGGACTAGAAAGTAAAAGTGACTTGGTATGCAAACTTAAGAAGTCACTTTATGGTTTGAAGCAAAGTCCTCGATGCTGGAATGAGAAAATCAACGAACATTTCATAAAACTTGGATTCGAAAGATCGAGACATGACTATTGCTTGTATATAAAGTCAACAAATGGAGATACCATCTACATTTTGCTGTACGTAGATGATATTTTAATAGCTGGAAACAAATTACCTGAAATTACAAAAATTAAAAATAAATTATCTGAAGAATTTGAGATGTCCGACTGCGGAGAATTAAAGCACTTTCTCGGAATGAAAATTGAATACAACAAAATAAACGGAACGATGCTTTTATCTCAAGAAGCAAACATCAATAAAATACTAAAAAGATTCGACATGACAAACTGTAACCCTGCAAGAACACCAATGGAAAAGGCACATCCAATTATTGAAGGCACGCAAATTACAAACCAACCATATCGAGAACTACTTGGAAGTCTTATGTACTTGATGCTATGCGTAAGGCCAGACATTTGTTACCACATAGGATACATGGGACGTTTTCAACAAAACCCAACTGAAAGTCATTGGAAGGCATTGAAGCGGATTTTAAGATATCTTAAAGGAACTAAGAAGCTTAAACTGAAATTCAAACAAAGCGATAATAGCAAGAAATTCGTTGGATACTCTGACGCAGATTGGGCTTCAGATACAATTGATCGGAAGTCGGTAAGCGGTTATATGTTCAAAATTTTCGATAATTGTGTATCATGGTCAAGCAAAAAACAAGCTACTGTAGCAACATCCTCAAGCGAGGCTGAATATATTGCTCTGAGCGCAGCTGCATCTGAAGCTATATGGATGAAAGGAGTACTGACAGATATGAAAATCCTTGATACAACTTATTGTGTTCCAATTTATGAAGATAATCAAGGATGCATTTTTATGTCCAAAAATACTGAATGCAAGAGATCCAAGCACATTGACGTTAAGCATCATTTCTTAAGAGACCACGTGTCAAGCGGATTGTTGGAAATATTGCACGTGAATACCGAAGAACAAATTGCTGATATTTTTACCAAACCACTTGGGAATGTGCGATTCCAAAAATTACGGGAACAACTTAAATTATTGGATTGAGAGGGGGTGTTGTTTTTAACTGGAGCACAAAACACTCCTATATATTTAATTTGTTTACCTTTTGTTTTTTGTTGTTATTTACGTTTCTGTAGAAATATTTTTCTTAGTTAGTCTTAAATAAATGTTCAAAACATTACAACGTTCCTTTAATATAAATTCATAATAAACAAAATTTACATGGAGCTGCAATTAATTATAGTGCAGACGAAAACGCTACAACAATAATTATTATAGTGCAAACGATGAAGATGAACATGTTCGTCTTAAATATAATTTTCAAGCTGCATCCATAATTTTCCTAAAATTTGCATCCAAGAAGACTTATTCATTTTGGTCTTCCAGACCAATAACTGTCTCTATCACACAAGTATGATTTATTTATTCTGCATCCTCTTTTTTTGCAGATCTTGGCTTGCAGCTTAATGTAAGGCCACCTGTACTGAGATACATATTAATATGTCAAATACAAATTCCCCGAAAAATATTAGAATCCACAATGTATTCACGCTGTAATTTTAATAAGTGTCGGTAATTATCGACCAAAATTTTTCGTCTTAAAAGGGTAAGTACAACAGCATCTAACTGATAAGCCCAACTGTTGTAACTGGACTAAAGGTTACAAAAACTTCTTCGTATTATGTCAAAAACTACAAGCTTGCTTCGATATTTGTGTAGGTTGAACTCCTAGTAGGTATATCATCCGAATACCTATAATATTTTTGTAGTATTAGGTATGTACCAAAAAATAAGGTCTTCTGATTTATCAATGCAAAAATTCATGGAAAGTTGTCAAAACGCATACAAAGTAGGTACAGTACGCCCTCGATAAAAGCAACACCCACATTTTGATCATTAGTGACTCAGTAATCGCATCTTTAAAAAGAAATGTAGTAAACACAACTTTCCATCCATTATTATTTTATTAGCATCAGCAAATTTGCTCTCTAATTTCGACGTTAAGTCCTAATTCAAGGCAAAACTTTTTTGTGGCTCGGTTATTGCAACAACCTCAATTAACGCAACTGATCGAAATTTCATAGGTTGCTTTTACCGAGGGCGTAATGTATTTCATTTTTTTTGCAATTTTATGTGCTCTATTCTTCAAACTCAACCTAGTTTTCCACTTTCTGTCCTAAACAGACTTCTTTTCAAATAATTACAATCCTTTATTTTTAAATCCCCATAGGTACGCCACCGATCGTTTTGAAAGAAATACTCCCACTCTCTCGTTTATGTTGCCCTTTCCTCCATTTTCATAATAATTGAATCTTTTTACCTAATACCCTGCAAGCAACACCACCTTATATTGATTTCATTCAATTCGGTCGAAAAACAATGAAGATCAAATGTATTTTCTAACCAAATCATCGAAAAACCTGTGAATAGGTAAAGTACATATTACATTTTTTCTAGATGAATACCTCCACATTTCAAAAAAGGACAGCACACAAACTGATAACATCAAATAATTTCCTACGCTACTGGGTGTTTCTGAAACTTTTAAACATTTGTTTTCATCAGAAACCATCATCGAATAAAAAGCGAATCGCTTTTCGTTAGTTCGCATCCTGTGCAAGAACATATTGAGATGAAAAAAGTGCGTGATTTTTTCGCCGCAGTGTTAATATCAAACAAACCTTCTGATATAAAATCTTATGAATGTTGAAAACTAAAACTGTCATTTAATAATAATTTTATTTAAAAATTAATCAGTTATTTATTATTTTACTTTTAAAAGTCTCTTATAAAGAGACTTTTATTAGAGCAAGCTTTTTTTAGAAAAAAGCTTTGAACGTAGAACATTCTAGTGACGATTTGTGTTACGTAACTTAATGTCACTCTGTGCCACTTTTTAACATGGCCTCTTTAGCTCAGTGGCAGAGCACTGGTCTTGTAAACCAGGGGTCGTGAGTTCAATCCTCACAGGAGGCAAAATAATATTTTTTTATTTGGAGACGACACCATTTTATATTTCATATTCTTGAAAATTATAGTTTTATTTTTTTGAAAATAAAATTTTAAGTAAAATTTAGAATTCAATCAGACTTAAAAAGGAGCTATGAAATTTACACAATAAATTTCTCATTACGAAATACTAAGAAGAATGTTTTATTAAAATCGATAAAGCCGTTTTAGAGAAAAAATATAATTTTGTTTACGTTTAGCAGCTACCGTTCCCCTTTAGCATTTTTCGATTTCCTTACAATCGAAATGCCATCTTTGATTGTGATCTCGAAAAGATCTATAGTAAATAGTACTCTGGACACAGACATACAATACAGACCGCCAACTCTTACCTACTCTCTTGCCTGAAATAACCTTAAAATATTGTATTCCATCTGGATGCTGGATAATGTATATACATATGTATCTCTGCTTGTGCATTTTATTTTGTTCGTGTATTCGCTCCCATTTAAAATTCACGGGTGAGCTTAAGGGAGAGCTTTTACAATGCATCAATCGAGTAGGCACAGAGAGAAACAATAAAGAGTTGGCGGTCTGTATTGTATGTCTGTGGTTTTTGAGGAGCCTTGAATGCGTCGCCCTCTAGTGTTTCAAATCTTTGTTTCTAATAGCTTTTTATATACACAGATACACAGTACAATCTGAGCATAGCAGCCGCGCTCAGTACCCACTGATTCTTCAAGTTTCTATTTCTATAGCAAAGTTGTTTTCTAAGGTATTTTGGTTTAATACTTTTTGCCCATCCTGTGTAGATAAGCAAGAAAACAAAGATCTTTTTTTGTGTGGTTGTTGAAAAGAGCTTTTAATTAACTGACAAGTGCTTTTCGATTAGAAATGCAAACATTTACAAAACCTGTCGTCTGTTGTTATTTTGTATGTATTTACTAGCGTGCTAAGCCCGCACCCGCATCCCGAAGATACTTCTTGGAACGGAAGAAAAAGTCGCTCGCCTGAATTTAGTTGATCGTTGTGGTTCACTTGTGCTTGACGTAGAATTTCGATCGTGTTTTGTTGGTTGAAAAAAAAAAGAATACATAAACCAAGGTTGGTTTTTCATGAAATTTTACTTATACAATAAATAATAGCACAATATTAATATTAGAACCAGATATTCAAACGATAAGATAGTTCAAACGTTGCTCATTTTAATCAAACTTAACAGCAGTGGAAATTTTGCTTCTCATTGTGTTTTAGAACTGATCGATATGACGTCATTGTTTGATTACAAAAACAAAGAAAAGACAAACATAAAAAATGATTAGTGACGGGCCGGCTCCGCAAACTAAGCAATTTTTGTTTTGTTTCACACTTTGGGGTTAGATAATACGGAAGCTGGTATCATGATTCTGTCTAACGAACATTTCTAGATTATGTTTCAAAACATGACTAAACTAACAAACTTACAGCGTAGTTATTGCGGATATGAAAAGCGTATTTTAGTAAGACTCTCCCCCCTCACTTGGTACACCTAGTGAAGTGAAGCCAATTAAGTGCAAACGAAAAAAAAAAAAAAATTATAGCGTCAGTATCAGTACCACAGGGATGAAAATGCCTCGCAAAAATTCAAGCAGATCGGTATAAAAAGACGAAGTCGCTTTATAGAATGTCGTTAAAAATTTGAAGCGACAAAAAATTAGAATAGAGTTCCAACATAGCGTTTTGTTTGGTAATCCGGATTTGCTCTCCCAAACGCAAAAACAACAACCCTTGTTTTGGTTCTGAAGTTGGCGTTTCGTTGTATTTGTGAACGTTGATGAAGGGGTTAATATTGTCTTTAAAACAGTGAAATTCATCAAATATCAACTTTAAACTTTTGCATTCATAAGACTTGTTTATTTTCAAACAATCAACAAAATTACAAAATCATCAAATAAATTTAATTTCGTGAATAACAAAAAATGTTATTTAACATTTAAAGAGTAGATATACATGTTTGAGTGCTACTAGATTTGATTCTGACCTTAGATAAGCTTAGCTTTTTGCACTTTTGCATTTGACAGGGTCAAAATGCCAAAATCAGCTTTTGATTTGCTTACTATGTAGGGATACATGTATTTGAAAAAGTGAATTGAAGGCATTTCTACTAGAGTTGTTGCATCAGACATTTAATACCCCTTTGATTTAAACAGTCGGAACTCTAAAAATAAAGTTAGAGGGTGTACTTAATGTTCCTTTTATTTTCGTTTGATCTTATAGAACTTCGGAAATGTTCCGAAAGCTTCTTAAAGCACTCTTTTGTTTCTAAATGTTTTTTTAGCTGTTAATCGAAAATGACAGTCCTTCTTCTGAAAAGAAGAGAAATATCGTTAAAATGTTTGTCTTATTTTCAAAATCTGAAAAGATAAACATTATTTTATTAACAAAACTTGAAAAATTAATACATAATGTGTATTTCAAATGTTTAAAACCACAATATCACTTTTTTTTCTTTAAATATCATCGTATTTTTATTACTACAAACAAAAAAAACAATAGAAGCTGCTCCGTATTATTTATAAAAACGGAAACATTGCCATCCCTGGCTACATGTGTTGCATACCATGCCTCTGTCTAATTGTGCATAAACACTAGTTTACATATTGGTTGTGTTTTTATTTATTTTTTCTCATACTCATGATAACGCGAACAGTAGTGGTTAAAACAAAAGCACCACTTAGTCTTATGTTCTTGTTCTGTCGATGACACTGCACAGTTCAACATTTAGAGTTAGCGATACCTATTATGGTTTCATGTTAAAAAAAGCTTTATCTACTTTTTGGAATTCCCTATCAATCAAAAATGTTGTCTTCAGTCCATCAGCTATAAAGAAGTCTCCCATATAACAGTTTAAGTTTGCTATAATTTTATCAAAAACGTATTGTTAATTTGGAATTGACGTTATCCTGAGGCTGGGATTACACATATGTTTACGTCAGTTACTCACGTAAGCTACTTTGAAAAAACTTACTAGTGTAAAAGGCCGTGTGTCAATTATTGCGTTAAATGAAAGCTTCGAATTAAATTGCTAATTTTTTTTTTACAAAACCTACCATTTTCTCAGCTTTTGGTCTCATAGTGGGGAAGTCGAGATAAGTGGATTAGTACATATCAGCCTAAGCCAATGGGCAGATTTTCTTCAAACTTTGTAATAAGTATTTATATTTGGTAGTCTTTTGGAGTTCGAAAAATAACGTTACCTGTCATATTACAACAACTGTTAACAAGAAGTATAATAACTCGAGAACGGCTCCAAGGATTTTGATTACATTTTCTCCTTTTACCTCATAGAATCGGTTTCTATTTTTCAAAACCAATTTTTGTCGTGAACTGTAGGTACTTTTGATCTCAATATTATTTTAAAAGATAATCATATTTTGTTCTCTCGGTCAACCATCCTGACAACTTGACTACTGTAACAAGTTAATTTCGTTGAATATTTATACAAAAAAAACTATCGAATGAAAAGACTTCGATATCTAAGACACCTTTACTTGTCGTTATATACCTACAAATACACAGTGGAAATCATATACCTAAATAAATAAATAAATTGTTGGCACAACAGCTCCAAGCGGGGCCGGGGCCTGTGACTTAAACTCTCAACCATTCCTGTGTGTGCGTTGATATTCTGCAGGAATGGAAATCATATACCTAGTCTACCCATAAATACTGAAACAACTTAAAATGGTCATAAAATGAAAATAAATAGATTTTTTGGAATTTTATATTTTGTAGATTATTCAAGAAATAAAAAGTGTAACAATGTTAGACGATGGCCAGTCTTCATCGAAAATTTATAAAATCCTGAACGTTCTCCTCTAACCACTTTTGAGTGGTCTTGGCTTTTTGGCCAGGGGCAGAGTTCTGTTAAAATCTCCACGGCTTAAATTATTAAAAATGGCATTATTTAATAGTTTCACAATGTTCTCTAAGATAGTATTTTGGTACAATTTGGGCCAAGTGTTGATGTCTTTTCCCAAAAATGCAGGTCAGTTAACCCATTGTAGGAGACACCCCACCAAACCATTATACGTACACAAGTTTTTAAAATTGACTTCGCATCTAACCCACATTTTGTGCAACGCAATTACTGCAATTCTATTTTCTTTATCTCCCCACTATATGTTAACACTTTACAATTTTAGCTTCAACTGAATAATTTTAAAAATTTTAACACATTGCTGTAAAAAACATAACGGTACTTGCTCTGGCAAGAAGATAATACAGGGTGTTTCAATATTTATGGCTAGACTGGGTATGTATTTAAATCTAATATCTCATATAATTTCAGATGGGTAAGCCAGCTTTATACTATGCAACCCTAAGTCCACCTTCAAGAGCTGTAATGCTTACTGCTGCAGCTCTCGGCCTTGAATTAGAAATGCGGTAAGCAATTATATCTCTCAATATTTTTAAATTAATTGTTTAAAGAAACCATATTTTTTTGTTTTGCATATAGTGCTATCAATCTGATCAAAGGTGAGCATCTTACACCAGAATTCATAAAAATGAATCCCCAACACACCATTCCCACTTTGGATGACAATGGAGTCATCATCTATGACAGTCACGCAATCTGTTCATATTTGGTTGAGAAGTATGGCAAGGATGACAAACTCTATCCAAAGGATCTGGTCAAACGTGCCAATGTCGATGCTCGCTTGCACTTGGACTCTGGTCATTTATTTGCCCGATTGAGGATGCTCTATGAGCCCATATTATACTATGGATCTACAGATTGCTCAATCGATAAAATCGCCTACATTCAAAAATGCTGGGACATTATGGAGAACTTCCTTAAGGAAGACACTTATGTCTGTGGCGATGAACTGACCATTGCAGACTTCTGCTGTGTTGCAACTATTACATCAGTAAACGAAGTTGCTCCAATCAATGAAACCAAATATCCAAAGCTTACAGCTTGGTTACAACGAATGGCAGAGTTGCCATATTATAAGAGTGTCAATGAAGAGGGAGCTGAAGAGTTGAAGATTCTCTTCAAAGAAAAACTCGCCGAAAATAAATCAAAGAAATAAAAAATATTCTTCTAAACCTAAAGTCATATACCTATATAACTTGTAAGTTTTCATTTTGTTTGTAGTTTTATGAAATACATAATTTTAATAAATGGTGGCTATAAATTTTTTTGTATTGAAATCGATTTTCTGGTATTGCAACATGTTGTATGGCGTATGTGGAATATTTTTTCGACAGAAAATATTCGTAATTAAGCCCCAACCAAATTTGTTTTGTACATGTTTTGAGGTTAGCCAAACTTTGGGTTTTTTCAATACTGACAGTTTAACATTCAAAACAAAAGGGTATGTTTAAAATAAAATTTTAAAAGGGCAGATTAAGAACCTGTGTAAATTGATACATGTAATCAATCTTTGAAAGGGGGAACAAATGTTGACTTCAAAGAGCAAACTTATAAACCTACGGTTCTGCGACAATGGATAATTTGAACAATGGTGACCAAGTTTTGGCTGACTAGTCGAGAATAGGTGTTATAAAGGTTATGTGTTAACGGCCTTTGTAACGTAACGATGGGAGAATTCCTTAGATCAAAGGTTGTATGATCAAGTCGCACTATCTTGGAATAAAACCTTAGGTCGTTTTTAAAGTGAGAATTATAGTCAGTGGAGTCAGATTTTTATATCGTCTGCGTGATTGGATAAATCTGAGTCAATAATTTAGTATATCACTCAAATCCTTTATTATCCAAATAAACATGAAGGGACCCAGGTGACTGCCTTGAGGAACACCTAAAATAAAATGCATGGGATCAGAGGTTGAATTGCCTTAAGATAGCTCTGGACTTTCGTTGTTGTCGATAATATGATATCAGCCAACGATAAGAGATACATTCTTCGGATCAAGGCGTTATGTAAATAAGGTAAAAAGTTTTTTGAAATATTTTAGGCTTTGTCACTAGCTTTGTTTATTGGGCACTGAATTCACCTTAGGGTACATATCGTTTTTTGAAAAACTTAAACTCGCTAACGAGAAATTGGTTTCGTGCGGAAAAAAAATCGAGGTTTTAATCAAACATGGACATTACGATGATAGAGAAGCCCAAAAAAGTTGTTTTCACAATACCGTCCGTGCGTCGGTATGTCTGTGCGTCTGTGCGCTTTTTTATATCCAGCTACAGCCTAAACCGCTTGATGGATTTTCTTCAAACTTGGTGTATAGCAGTTTAAAGAAAAACGGTAGTCGAGGTTTTTTTTATTTCGTTTTAGCCCGGCTCAAATTGATACCTTTCAAGTAACGGATTTTTCATTTTGGATTTTCTCGAAAATGCCTCTTACGACTTTGATTAAACTCAAAATTTAGCTAACTTTAAGCATTTCTAACAAAACTAGGTTTTTCATTTCTGAAACTTCGTTTGTCATAGTTCTTCCTAGTTTTCTGTAAGATGGCTTTGTAAATTTTTCAGTTAAGCCTTTCTAAACGGTGTCTTCCATACAAGGAACCACTCTGTTTTGGCCAATTTTTTTCGTTTTTTCTAATGAACTCAACAAAAGGCTTCCCCGATTTTTATGAAACTTTGTATGTATATATGTATATATATGTATAGAATGCTTCCAAGAAAACTACCTTTTTAGTTTTTGCCACACATGATAATAGCGGAAATTGGTTTTAACAGTTTTATTAATTTGGCCATAAGCGGAAATTTATATCGTTTATAGCACCCAAAAGACGAAATCTAAATTTGATATACTAAAGGTTTCTTAACGTTTGCTCCCGTATATCGGGTTTTCCAGTTTTAACCAAAATTTTGTTGTTTTTCCTAAATTTTTCAAAAAAAAAAATGAGTTTTTCTTATCGCTCGAAAAGTTTTTTTTCATCGTACTATTGCACCCACAGAGCAAGTACATACGTGCGACCCAGTCGTGCATTTTATTTAAACATGCGGTCGTCCTGAAGTTGATCTTAGTATTATGCAGCGCTGGGCGAGTTGAGTTAACACATTTTTTGAGAATTTAAAAACCCAGGTTCTTTTGACACACTCCTGAAATCTGGATCGACCGTGACTAAAATTCAAGGAACGAAGTGAAACTAGCTTCGTTCTTAGAATGAATTCATTTACATCTTTACGGTTTTCGGATTAGCCGCGTTATTTGAAATTAAGAGTGCACTTTTTGTACTCACCTCGAACGTTTCGCATCAAATTGCATTGAGCGTGGTCACGGGGAAACTGCAGTTGAAAAGTTGTTGTTGGGAGCAAACAATACTCATTGCATCACAGGGTGTTTTAAGTTTAATCTGGGATGGTCGTAAGGTGTTGATGACGGGATCCCATGATCGGGGAAGCTTAAAACTGTCGTCTCGATTGAAATTTTGATAGAGCTTTATTTAAATCGCTTCGCGAACTAACCTTGGGATGTAGTGTGTTTCCTGAGCCAAAACCTTGGCTTGGTCAAAATCAATCCAGTGATGTTCATCTGTATTGTCCAAGATATGCTCAAAGATTGCCGACCTTTCCCGTTGTTTTTTGCTCAGAGCACTTATTTGGTCTTTTAAACGGGTGGCAATACTTCTTTTCGTTTGTCCAACATATGAAGACCCACAGCTACAAGGGACTGCATATATACACCCGGTGTTTGTAAAGGAAAGTGGCTTTTTTGTCGAGATTGCTCTTGTCCCTTTCCTGTAACACAATAATTGGTCTACAAATTCTTTGCTTTTTGGATTTTGGAATATCCATTTGCTCTCAAAACGTTGTCAACCCGATTCAGCTCAGCCGGCAGATGGTCATTATTTCCAAATCATTAAAGAGGGACGACGCACTTATATATGATTTTAATGGGCATTATTAATAATTACCATAAGTATTGACTATAATAACTTGTTATATAAATATTATCAATAATATCGCATTATCTTTGTTTACCAAACAACGATCTCTAACATAGAAACTTATTGGGTTTTTAATTCACTATCTTCAACAACAGATAAAGCTTTAATTAACTAAGTAATTGCATTTTTGTCAGAATAATTCTAAAAATAAAACAGCCCTTTTGCATTAAGTCTATAGCTTACGAAATAGGGCCGAAGGTTCGATGCTCTCTATATAAAAATATATTCTTGGCCTCGTGCAAAGTTTATTTATCAAAAAATTGATAAGATTATTTATGCAACCAAACACAGCAGGTATAACTTACTTTACTAAAAAAAAAATAACTATGCAATCACTCTTATTATCTTATCATTTTTTCAATTGCTCCTTCCTTTACGATAAGAAAACAATCTTGATAGCCTACGAAGCTCTCTCCCAGTAGCGTTAGTTTAACTAAAAAAATTTCAAGTGACGATGACTTTTTACTTATCCATCGGACTGTAACTAACCAATTCTAAATGACCTCTTCAAATATTAAAGAAAACACAAGAAATGTATCTGTGCGTTTTCTGATACACAAAACTAATGATTTCGGTCGACTTTTCATATATATGTACAATTCTCTCCTATAAAAACATAAATACGATTTCAAAAATGTTTTTTAAATTATTTATTTTGTATTTATTATGTTAAAGGTAAAATATAGCATTTAAGAAGAAATTATCCTCCTTTTCGGTCTGTGTTTCTCTTTCTCTAACAAGCAGGTAAATACTTCATTTTTTTTTTGTTTAAAAAAAAAAAGGAAAAAAAAATATATATATACTCGTATAATGTTTTAAACTAAAACTACTAACACATAATAAATGATACCTTCTAGTTTTAATCGTAACATTTTTTCTATCAATATAATGGAATTATCAGTTCAAACAGTGGCTTTTATTTCGTTGCAAAACAACTCTATAAAGAACGACTAGTTTGTTTAAAATTAAAAAAAAATATATAATAATAATAATAACTTAACGAAAAATGAACAAAAATTGAATGACAAACTATAAATTTCTTTCGAGAAAACAAAAAAATAAACAAAAAAAAAATTTTTTTAACGTACATCCTAGTGGAAATTTTGTTTTTTTTGAAATAAAAATAATATCAAATCTGCGATTGTTTTTTGATTTTTAGGGATTAAAAAATCCATATCTTACATATATAAAGCACCGCTACACAACACAGGATTTTCTAACCACTGGTACGATTGGAACGAGCGCGTTCATAAATAATATTTGTTTCTGTATTAAATTATGATTTAAAAAAAAAAAAACCTGATGGCTTTCTTTCTATTTCTCAGCCATGCTTCGCTTAAGAGCTTCCTCAAGATCCGCATCGAATGAATCCGGATTTGAATAATCGCCGGCGAATTTGACTGCAACCTTCGCACCACCACCACCACCACTGCTGCTGCTGCTGCTAGCTTCTGTGATGTTATTAGGTTTGCCAAGATTGATCTTTTTCTGAACCTTCGACTGTGAGACGTTTAGATTTTTTGAATTATTCAAAGCCGTTGCAAATTCATTGCTGCTGCTGTCTGACAATTCAGCGAAAAGGTCAAATTTAGCAAAGTTATCGTTGTTGGCCGTTAAGGACGACGACGATGAATTGTTGGTTGTTGTAGCTTTTGAGAAATCATTAGCTATTAGGACCGGAGCAGCCACAACGTTGTTGTTATCGTTTATCTTCATTTTGAAGAAATCATCTTCGAAAGTGTTGTCGTTGAATATATCATCGAAAACCTTGATGTCGGAAGTCTTTGTCACTTTGTTCATTGTCGAGGAGGAACCACCGAATGCGTTGTCAGTCAGAGCGGCAGCAGCGGCGGCGGCGTTGCTAGTGCTAAATGCCTTTGTTGTGTCGCCGAATGCATCAAATGCAGATGCCGTCACGCTAGGAGCATTATTGTTACCGATATCTTTGAAATTGTCATCGAAGGCGTCGAAGAAGTCTGTTGGTGCAGTTGTTGTCTTTTCTGCGAGAAAAGGCTGCTTTGCTGGTACTGATGATGATGATGATGATGGTGGTGGTGGTGGTGGTATTGAGGAGAATGCATCGAAATTAGCAAAATTATCGAAAGGAGTGTTACGGGCCGAGGACTTGGAAAGGGACGATGGCACAGGACTAGGATTCGCATTGAATGCATCGAAATTGTCCAGAAATTCAATACTGCTTGCCTTTGTGTTTGAATTGGCATTTGCTGCGTTATTGGTAAAAACATTCGAAAGAGATGATTCTGAGACGGTCTTTGTTTTGATTTTTTTCTTTGTTTCATCTGTGAATAGGTTTTTTTTTTTATTATTATTATAAACATAATTTTTTTGTTTAAATTTACCTTCTGAACTATTTTGTTCTATGAATTCCTCGTCGGCGAAAGGATCTTTTATGCTAAAAGGATCTTCATAGCGATAATCTTTGAATGGATCATCAACAAAATCAGCTGGACCTGATAGACCAAGTGCAGCAGCAACGGGAGTCACTGATAACTGATTTGGGGTAGTTGAAAGTGGTGGTTGTTGTTGTTGTTGTGGTGGTGGTGGTGTTGGTTGTTGTTGAAATAATGAAGTTGAAGTAGTAGAAGGACTAATTATTGTAATTGGTGGTGGTGGTTGTGGTGGAGGGATTGAGGGTTGCTAAAGTGACAAACGTAAACAAACCAAATAAATTATAAAAAAGAAATCAAAGTAAGTATATTAAAAATTAATTATAAAAATAATAAAACATAAAACTGCAAATTAAAAATAAATGTTAAACAAACAAAAAAATGAGGAAAAGTAAAAGATGAAAGTTAAAATTACTGACGGATGTGGTGGAAAGAGCGCAAGTGGATACAACAATTCTTTTTGTTGTTTTTGTTAAGTGTTTAGTGTTTTTAAATTTTTATTTGGTTTAAACTGTTTGGAGTGTTTTGTGAAAAAAAAACAATGCTTTGTAACATAAAGTTTGTAGACATTTTCTTTTATTGTTGCCAAAAAAACTACTTCAACTAAAAGCTGAAATACAAGAATATCATATCTAGCTTGAAAAATAAAAACATAATCAGTATTGTGTGTAACTTTAGTCAAGGTCTTATAATTGTAAGGTAGTACCCCATGGCGTAGTGGTTAGTGTGTCGGACTGCTACGCCGAAGGTTCAGGGTTCGATCCCTGAGGTTGCCACCTAAAAGTTGTTTTCCGGGGTACTGCCTCTTGCGAGGAAGTGACAAATCCTTCAAGAGTAATTAATGTCATGGAAAGTGCTTCTCTGTTAGCCGTTCGGATTCGGCGGTAAATTGTAGGTCCCTTCCATTCCTGCAGAATATCAACGCACACACAGGAATGGTTGAGAGTGTAAGTCACAGGCCCCGGCCCCGCTTGGAGCTGTTGTGCCAACAATTTATTTTTTTTCTTATAATTGTAAGTCTGGGGTTCTGAATTTGTGACCGGTTTTCTTTGAATTTCGTCTAAGAACTACATTTTAAAGCCTTGATAAGTACTAAAAAAAAAAATCCTAAAACTAAAACTGTTTGCTATGTCGTCTTGAATGAAAGATTACCATATTGTCTGTAAATCTTATAATCAGTGTTTCTTAATCAGGACAAATTTGGCAGGATTCTTTAGATTTAAATCTAGCCACATTTTAAATTTAAAGATGAAAGTTTTCAGTATTATAACTATTCGACTATAAATATTAAATAATTTCTATGAACAAGTCGGTTCTAAGGTTCTACAGTATTCAGAAAATAATCGATCCAGTATTGACTTTTTTTTTTTAATCGATATTCTAGCAGCGTTTACATTGCATCATGGATACTGTAGAACAACAGCTCGAGGAGAAGCCCAGACCTAGTGATTTACACTCTTGGAAGGGAATTTACAACTGAATCCAAACGATTAGGATATTGCGCTACTTGGTGACAAGATTTACTGTTGGACGATTTGCCCCTTGATCGCAAATAGCAGTACGCCAGAAAAAAAATTATGCGAAATCAAAAATTGAACAGACCTTCGGATTACCCAATACTCCCCGGAGTGCAATCTGAATCAAGGCAATTGTATTTATGGCCTGCATGTTAAAAATAGAATAAACAAAACCCGTGGTGCATTTGGAATCCTTTTTTTCGTTGTGGACCTCACTACGCACCCAGTTCGAATAAGTGCTGTTATATGCTTTTGCGAAATGCTTCCATAACGATCATACTGCATGCCTTCGTTTGTCTAGGCTAGAGTCCATTTTGAAGATCCTATGGCCGCAAACCATATTAAACCTTGATCTGTGGAATAGGATGAAAATGGCGTTGGACAGACAATTAACCGAGGCAACCTGACTACAAAATAGCGAAACAATCCTTTGAATGGAACCCTTTGAGTAATAGACGCGTTGAAAGACCAAAAACAAATTGGAGGTTGTCTGTATTTAAAGGTGATCGGCCTTGAGGTGTTCAAATCTGGCCACTGCTAAGGCCAGTCGCCGTGAACATGTAAAAGAATCTTGGTGCTGTCCTATGCTCAAGAGGACATGTAAAGCGCTACTGTGCTGAACGAACTGAGATGAATGTCTTTAAACTATAGAATTTAAAGATGTTATCAAATTGGTCTTCTTAAAACTTCACAAAGATTCATTTTGTTTTCCATTTGTGTATTTATTAAAGGGTTTACTAAAATTCAGTTTCTATTCGATTGCCTGACCGCAACAAATATTTCGGAGGCAATTCATTTGGTGGCTTAAAGGAAATTCTGTTTCATTCACATAGCGACGTTGTTTTAGTAAAGGTGCTGTACTGAGTTTCCTACAATTTAGAGGGTAACCTTTCCTTAAGTCCGAAATTCGAACACTCAAAAATGTCTACAACAATGTGGGATACCGCCAGAGTTAATGTCTCCAAAACCAAAGACAAAGCGATGAATGCAGAGTTGATACTTTTCAAAACTATTAAATTATAATAGAACATTGTATAAGTCGGTTCTTAATTTATGTATATTTATTTTTCTTCAAGATAAAACGATATTCGATATTTTAATATATATTTTTTTTTTTTTTAATACACATCAAAGACGTCAAGCTCTTAAAATGAGATAATTTAAATTTTAATGAATCGCAGGAAGATACACAATCTGAAACAATGTTACAACTAAACAACGACGAGTATGCTTCTGAAATATTTTATCTTTAAATTTTCTATAACGCGTTTATAACTATATTTTATTTATTTTACCTATTTTTTGAAATAATGTGATTAATTGATGATTAATATCTTTGTAATTTGGGATCTCAATATTTGGGGTAGGGTATTATTAATTTGTGTATTTTTTGATTGTTATTTGTTTTTTTTTTTTTTTATAGTATGTAATTTAACTATTCAATTAATATTATAATTTTTTATTTTGTTTTGTTAAACAATAAAATATGAACACTTAAGAGTTAGGTACAGGTTAATTGTGTGTGAGTCTTTCTGTGTCTATGCGTGTGTGTGTGTGTTGTGAATAAATTTATATATTATTTTTAGTTATGTTTTTTTTAAATTAATTTTAAGGGTGGAATGTTAGATATACATTTAAAAAGAGAGTGGAGATGATGTTCACTGAAAATAGAATTTGAAACGTAAGCCATTTGTTAGTCAAGCGGAGACAAATGTTTATTATTTTTTTTTTTTTTTTTGGTTTTGGTTTATCATACAACTTTTTTGGATTAAATAACAAAAAAAAAAAAAACAACAACAAAAGGAGAACCAATGTGGATGCAGTTCGAATAAATTAAAAAGTGAATAACTTTGGGGAAAAAATAAAAATACTAACAAAACACTTGCGTCGGCGTGTTAGTTCAAACAAAGGTTGGCTATAATTTATTGTTAGTATCAAAACAGCAGGGTTTTTTTTTCTGACCAAAAACTAAAACATGCATTTCTAAGTAGGTAGTAGGTAGGAAGGATCCTCTTGGGGCTCTTAGCTCAAAAGAAGAAACTACCACCACTGATTGTTATTAAAAGGCATGCGTCTTGTACGAACCTTAGTGTCGAAATCAGCAAAGTCAGCAAAGCCACCTCCACCGGATGGTGGACCGAATGCATCACCTGTTGGTTGCGAAGGACGAGGTGGACCCTGCAGACAAAGCATAATTATATTATGATTAGGTACACACGAATGGAGAATACAATTAAAAATTTACCTGAACAGGACGTGGCGGTGCTGGTCTTGGTGGTGGCTGTTTAGATTTCTTTGGTGGCAGAGCAGGACTTGGTGACTCTGGCCTTGGAGGCGGGCCGGACCGCTGAGCATTTGGACTAAGAACCTGTCCAACACCAGTGGGGGCGTGTAGAGCAGCAAACGGATCACTTCCAAAGTCATCCTTTCCAGGCTATGTATCAGCCCAAAAAAGCAAATATATACATTTTTCAATTTATTAACTTTGAATGCATCCTTACCTCAGGTGTAACAGCAGTTGATTTTTTATCTCCAAACGGATCAGCAGCACCTGCAGCTCCAAATGGATCTCTTTGTCCGCCACTTGCACCAAATCCAGAGGCACTAAATGAATCATCAAACCCACCAGCACTGAAGCTACTATCATCAAAGCCACCAGTGGCCCTTGAGCCATTTGTGTTTCCAGTGAAAGGGTCGGCGGCAAAGCCATTCGATGCGAACGCATCGGTCTTTCCGAATCCATTTGTCTTCTCTTGGAAGGGATCATCAGATCTGGGTTCTTGAATAGTTTTTCTTTCCAAAACTTGCCTTGCTTCTGTAAGGTCTCCCTCGATTTTGAGTTGGTATTCGGTAACTAAGTCGGTTTGATTTGCTTCGATAGCTGCTTTGCACATGATTAGGGCATCGGTCATTTCTCGTTGGGATTCCAACAATTGGGTTACCATTGAACGTACCTTTACAAACACACAAATTTGATATTAAAAAAAATAGAATGGTACAAAAAAAACTCACTTGACTGATTTGAAGTTGAGTATCTTGCAGATTTCTTGATAGATTGTCTAATTCCTTGCGATTTTCTTCATATTCCTTTTCGAGGGAGGCTTCTTCGTCTTTGAGTTTTTGCAATTCAGAACGTTTCGAGTTCAGCTCGATTTCTTGTTCGTTGATAGTTTCTTCTTGTTTCGAGCATTGTTCACGAACTTTGTTTACCTAAACAAAATAAGGTCAAACACGATGGTGTTGGTAAGTAAGGAAGGATATATTTTTAAAGACACCACAGAAAAATAAGCAACAATTGTTCGAAATATTACACAAGATACACACCAAAAGAAGTAAGACTTTAGAAGAAACAAATAGACACGAAATAAACAGAAACAAAAGTAAAAGAAAAATTAAAGCCAACAAACCTGATTATGCACTTCGGATATTTCTAAATTTACACTAGTTAGAGCTTCTTGATTTTCTGATTCCTTTTTTTATTTATTTTTTTTTTTATTCAGAGTTTGTTTAAATGTTTGAAGATTGTGTTTGTTTTTTGTGCATTTTGAGATTTAATTTCAAATTAAATTAAAAATATAAACCAAAAACCGGAAAAAAAATAAAACAAGAATAAAAAGAAATTAAAAGTTAATTGTAAAAATAAAATAGTTTATAGATTTTTTTTTTAGAATAAGCCCAAGCATAGTTTTGAGTTTTATAAATAAGCAAGCGGTGAACTTCAGGTTAAGCTTTTCAATGGGTTCCTTGGTAACTTAAGGGTTGTTTGAGTAATTCGTGGTCGAAGAAGTATCTCACAAACAAGGATTTAATAAGATTCAGCTTAGTTTCTAGTGGAATCAAGTCAAGGAGACCACCATAAATTCGGCCTATAGAGATTCACAAGACCATAAGCTCAGAGCTTTTTAATTTTGAAGCGTAGAGTTCGTAGGATTTTTTTTTTTTTGAAAGATCACGCTTGACTCCTTTCAAACTTTTTCATTTTTGCTCAGCAAATCTTCATGGAAAGACTCATACCACAGGAGCGTCTCTATTTTCAGTGAATGGGCTCTGGAAAAACTCAATGAAAATCCGGTGTTTTATCGTGAAATTTTGTTCAGTGATGAAGCCCGTTTCTGGTTCAATGGATACGGTAATAAACAAAATTGCCGTATGTATTTGGGCTGATTTGCAACCCGAAGAGTAATTTTAATTTTGGTGGGGGCAATACCCCCATTTATTTAGCTTAGTACAAGCTTCAAATATCTTACTCTTACTTAAAAACTATACAGGTAAAACTTAAAACTAATTGGGAGGGTGATTCCAGAGTAGGAGTTTAAGGCATGGAGTACTGAGGCTAAAGTCGAACAAGTCTTGGTTCGAATTTACCCTCCGCAGCATTCGAGTTAAGGGTTCGTTGGAGCCATATGAGGTACGGTGTGGAGGAAGATAGAAGAGGCGAGGATTTCTTAGGTTACGGGGGTTCGTGTTGAAGAAAATAGAATTGTAAAGGGTTTCACAGTCAACGGAACCGGAGAGGAGTCGATGAATAAAGAGAATCTCGGATATTTCCCTTCGTTCTTGCATCGAGTTCAGGTTGATTAATTGAAGACAATTTTGATATGGGGGCAGGATCAAAGGATCATTCCAAGAGAGACCACGAAGAGCAAACCTTAGGAAACGACGCTGAATGCTCTCGATTCTAGAGATATGAATTTGTTGGTATGGTGACCATACTTGACAGGCGTATTCAAGGAGCGGGCGTACAAAGGTTATGTAGAGAGATCGGGTGACGTATGGGTCGGAGAATTCTTTGGCCCATCGTTTCACAAAACCAAGTGTTAAGTTGGCTTTTAAAATTATGTTGTCGATGGGTGCCAGGAAGTTGAGTTCTCGGTCGCATAATATACCAAGGTCGCGAATCGCCTCCACGGAGGATAGGGGTTGGTTATGGAGAAAGTAGGGCCGGGGAGGAGGTTTAATGCGCTTTCGTGAAAAAGTAATTGATTGACATTTGGTAATATTGAGCTCTAAGCAGTTTTTAAGGCACCAGATTGAGAAGCTGTCGAGATCAAGTTGAATAAGAGAAGAGTCATGTGCCGATGATATAGTCTTATAGAACTTAGTATCGTCAGCGTAGAGCGAGATATGGGAATATTTTATTACCATTTCTATATCGTTGATGGTAAGAATGAAAAGGAGTGACCCTAAGTGACTACCTTGGGGAAAACCCTGAGGTAACCAAGAAAGGATTGGAAAAGACAGAAGTTGATTTTAGACTATTGTACCGACAAGGTTGCAGCGACGCTAAAGACGGCGGACCTTTAGATAATACCAACAATAGAACTAAATACCAAATAAAAGAGAATTAAAAGTTAAGAAAAACATCATTATCAAACTTCCCGCTATTCCGCTCTTTTCTTTAACAAAGAAAGCACGGCGGTGTTGGCGTCATAACATTGGTACCAAGAGCTATCATTACATCCATTGAAAACAAAGTTATGGTGTGGTTTATGAACAGTTGGAATCATTGGTCCATATTTCTTCAAAAAGAAATGGTAACCGTTATCGCGCCATGTTAAAGGAATATGTATGTGCTTCCTGAAATTCAAGACAATGGGGTCTCGGTGGGCGCTAGGAGCCATACAGCGCATGAAACAATAGACTTGTTGAGCACTTAATTTCACGTTTTGCTAGGGTCGTGCGATATCACACCTTTGGGCTATTTTCTCTGGGGATATGTAAATCTCAGGTCTTCAGACCGCCCAAAATTGGACCTTCCGAATGGCACACCTCAGACGTAGTCGTGGCCAATATTTACATGGTATCATTTTCAAAAAGTAAATGCCATGAATTGTTCTTTTAACCGATAATACAAATTTTAAGTTCACTTTTAAAATAAAAGTTTAGTGACCTTTAGTCCAAATGCGTTTCGCCCAGGTACAACAGTTGGGCTCATCAGTATATATGTATAGTTTAAGGTGCATGAATTCAAACGAATTCCCCTAAAAATAGAATTCACAGTGTATTCATGCTGTAATTTTATCAAATGTCGGTAACCATCGACCAAAATTTTGCGTCTTAGAAGGGTACAACAGCATCTAACTGATGAGCCCAACTGTTGTACCTGGGCGAAACGCATTTGGACTAAAGGTCACTAAACTTTTATTTTGAATTTCAATTCAATAAAGTCCACTAAAAACAAAAACTACTTCGTTCACTTTTAAATTTAAGATATAAGGTCATGCAACAAATTCAATGGTCGGGAAGGTTTAGTTGGACATCATCAGCCACACAACAGTTGTAACACGACATTATGGACATTAATGAACATGCGAAATAGAGCCCAAAAGTGAACATTGCATTTTGACTTCGGTGTTGTAAGTAGTTTTTAATTAAGCGTATCGATCTTCTACTGAAGGCAAAGTTTTAATTCAGCTTTTAACACAACATGTCGTGGTTAAACTCAAACCTAAAACACCAACTTTATATTGCCGTTGGTTAGAATTTTGCCCTACAAATGTTGAAAAAATTGACAAAGTATGATCCACGAAAATATCTTGATTTTGCTGAAGTCATTAACGTAATGGGAAGAACAGATGCTTCCACTTACATAAGGTCAACATCAGCAGTGGAAAGGGCAAGATAAGTTACAAACGGGGTAACGAGACAATATAAAGAAGAATTGCCTATATACCCATTTTTAAAGAATCCCTTTTAGACATATGAATAATGATAGTAAAGCTGCTTTCGATGGAATCATTAAGGGGACAAGCCGGTTGGCTGATCAAAGGAAACGTGGAGTTCATCTGTTTTAATGGAGTCTGGAGTCGTGGTCACAGCTGAGGTAAAGTGCTGTGAACCGAGTCGTGAGATGGAATAATGTTTCATGCCGCCGTATGCTCCTCGAGGAGTTAAAGTGTTGCTGCCAACAGAAGCTTAAGGAAAACAAGATCAAAAGAATATCAAAGCAACATCTTAAAAAAAAATATATATATGCGACATAATACCAGCCAATTAAAATTAACTAAGAAGACTGGGCCAAGTTGCGAAACGATATCGACTCTCTTGACAGTGAATGTTCGATACCATACCTAACCTAAGGAACCCAAAAAATCAAGCCTGAACAAATCTTCGGCGCCGTGATCGAAATTTATTTTTGCATTGTTTTTAAATGTCTATAGTGTAATGGGAGGGGAAAATTGTGGCGGGTAAATAACACAGAAAAGACAGCGAAGGAGGCGTTGATTGAAAACAACGCACGCAGTTTAGTCAAACTCTATCAAAGATTTTTGAATATTATGGCTATACATAATTTCGGAGATCGCCAGGAAATCGAAGGATAGCTTTCACTTTGTCAAAGAAAGCTTAATGTCTTAGTACAAGGCTTGTTAAAAAGGAAGGAGAGCATCAACAATATTTGCCGAGACAACAGAAAGTGTTCACTTAAATTTGAAATCCACAATAGATCGGGTCAGCAGCTATTCTTGAGGATGCTAATATTCAGATAAGCTTGAAAACCTTTAAAAAAGAACTCTGAGCTTTATGTAACATAAAAAAGGTTTATAACTTAAAGAATTGTGTAATCCCAAAACCATTTTCAAATGTTTTATATTTTAACAACATCACAAGAGTAGTTTCTCAACTGGAAAGTGTATTCTTATTTGTAACTACATTTTTGCTGTGACAATCGTTTTACAGCCTAGCATGTCAAAGGAATCCCCTTGTACTATTTTTTCTTTATTTTTAATTTAAAAAAAAAAACCAAAAGCATACCAAATCAAATTTAAAAAGAAAGAAATGTATTAATACGAAATAAAACTTAATAATTTGTTTTTGAAAAATTTTTACCTGCGCTTTAAGGTCATCCAAACGCTTTTGAGCTTCGCCTCTTTGATTTTCTAACTGTTTAAGAGTTGCTGTAAGGGTATCCAGTTCACTCTTTAAAGAAAAAAATAGTTTGTAATTCAATTTTCAAAAAAGAAAAACAATGTAAATTTTGATCGAACCTGTAAACTACGAACTTCTCCCGACTTGATACGAATATCAGCCTCCTTTTGGGCAATCTCAGTTTCAAGACATCTTCGTTCTTTAGCCAGTTCTTCGATTTCCTTTGAAATCATTTCCAATTCAGGATTCGAATATGTTGGTTTGGGTTCCTGCAAAAAAGTTCAAGATTTATATTTTTTCCAACTAAAAAAAACCATTGCAATTTGTGGGCGGTCATTCTAAATATTGAATAAACAAACCTGTGGAGTGACATCAACACCTTGGACGATTCCACGCATTGAGGGTGGCACCATATTCGCCGTGAGAACTTGTGGTGGTTCTATTCCTTTCTGCTTCCGCTCAACCATCCACATGGCTAGAGCAAATTGCTCCAGAGTGAGTTTTCCCGATTGATTTGTATCACAAAGGGCCCTGAAAAAATGTTTAAAAAATATATTTAAACACCCCCTTATATTACGAAATTGAGAAAAAAAAAACTTACCAAATATGAGCAAGACAATTCTGTGGAACTCCTGACTGCAAAAACACATTTTTCACCTCCAATCCAGACACCAATCCATCTCTGTCTTTGTCTGAATCACGGAAAATGACTTCGAATCTCTTTAATTCAGATGGAACAACAACCCAATCGATGGCTGCAGCAATCGGTGCTGGAGCACCAATAGGAATCAAAGGATCTGTTGAAATTAAGGGTTGCATAGGTATGATTGGTGGTGGAACACGTTGCATTGGTGCGACTGGTAGTGGTGGTACTGGTGGCGGAGCAATGTCAGTTGGAAAGTTTGCTACGAATCCACCATCACCAAATCCTTCACCACTTGGGGCACGTGGCATTGCAGCAACTACTGGTGGTGCTGGTTTAACTGGCTGTGCTGGAATTGGTGGTGGAGCGCCTGGTCGACGCATTTGCAATTCTGGTGGCAGTACTTCGGGTACGGCTCGTTTTTCCAGAGCTTGATAGACTAGATGCATGGCAACTATGAATTCGTGCTTGTCTAGATTTCCATCTTTATCTTGATCGGCGAGATCCCAGATCTTTCCTAGAGTTTCCATTGGCAGTTTGGAATCCATCAAGACACCCTTGACTTTGTTTCCGGCTAGAAATCCTTTAACTGGATTCAACGACTCAAAGAGTTGTTCATACTTCAAACGATCGATGACTTTAATTGACCAATCTGTGTTAATTGGAACTGGTCCTGGTGCGGGCTGCATGCGCTGTGGCACTATCTTAGGAAGGTCACCCTAAAAAAAAAGATGTGGTTCGGGAAAGATACATTAGATAAAATTTTTAAAATGATTCTTATTTCTAAATTAATTCTGGTTCCCAAACTTATGGAAGGACAAAAAGGGGTTAATCTCTTCAACAACCGAATACTGCACTCCTTCTCAGGAGTCAGTTTCCCTACAGCCTATACAAGAATAGAATAGACAGGCGGCTTGGTGAGTAATGAATTTGACAAACAAAATTCGTGGGTCAATGATGAAGTGACGTTGCTTATGTTTAACGTGGCAAGGCCTTTCGACTTCTTTACTGTTCTAGCGCTTCACAATCTAAGCTGCTGGAGATCAAGAAAGCTGGCAAAATGCTTAAACAAAGCAAAAATTAAAACTTATTACATTATTTCCAAGACATCGCCATGTAACTCAATTATTAAGACAATTAAAATCTTGAGTTTGAAATTGATAGATAAAAGGATATGCAGGCTGTCAGATGTTGGCCTACTTTTGAGATAGCAAGTATTGTTGCAGATATCAAGGACATAAAAAAGGTCGCACACAAGTAAAGGCATTGCTCTCAACGCCGCAGCTGTGGCAAAAAAAAAACAGGTCCCAGTGTCACTGCCCTCATCTGGCCAGAATTATTCAGAACAGAAGATTGCAAATCTTATCGTTTGCAAAAAGTTGATCTCAAGGAACAATCACAACTATCTTGCAAGCTACATTATGCCATATAGATCAAGTTTGTTGGGCCTTGGTCTAATCTTGATTCGGCCAATCAGATGAACAAAATAAACAACTGCTCCTGTTAAACAGCAAACTGCCGTAGTTTTACAAGGTGACTGGAAGAACCTTTTTGTGATGCGAACGTGGGACTCTCTAATGTTCCTCTAGTACGTATGGGCATTCAAAAAAGGATTTTAGGTTAAGTTGGGTGGGGTGATGGTACGGCACTCGGATCTCTTTGGATCCATTGTGATGATAAGGTTAAGGAATTAGGGGGTTCCATTCCCCCTAATTCCTTAAATGTTGGGGGCCTCCCAGAACCAACTTCATTTCTGAATGAATTTTAGGATGTTTCTTGGTGGCATGTTAGAGATTTCGACCAACTTGTTGAAAAAATATTCACCGAGGGCAACTTTCCTAGTTCGGGCTAAACTGGGGCATTCACAGAGGAATTGAAAAGAGTCCTCTTAGTCCTGCCATCCTCTGCATAAGTCAGATGTGTAATGTGTTGATGCCCATTTTGCTCATGTGGGTTCCCAAAGTGGAGGGATAGTTGAGTTCTGCTTAGCATGAGTAGGGATTCAGTTTTCTTCTTTGAAATTTCTTGATACCCGACAAGTGTCGATTGATGACCATCTGTCATTAGCAGTTTTGAGGAAACTATGGGTGATTCTAGTTTTTTCCAATTTAAGGAGGCTTTTGTATGAAATTTTATACGCACAGTTTAAGGCAGCTGCTTGCCGAATTTACAATTGAAAATTTAGAATGAAACAACAACAACTTGTGTGTGCTACCACCAAGTTCATAGGCTGGAGTTATAGCTATTTCACGGGGACCAACCCGATCATCAGACTCCTTTAGTGGTGCTTAACCGCTTTATGTTCAATTTAATTTTTGAAGAACTTTTGCCCGAGCTGAACTTGAACAAGCGACCTAGCGTGTGAGGAGCTAGTGCACTACGCACTACTTTTCCCTTTCCTCTGGCATGTAAATTGAGGTTACCATTTGGTTCGGTTCGAAATATGAACCGATTCTGGCCTGTTGAAGGGTGACTGGATTCGTTGCGTTGAGTAGTCTCAACTCATTGCGACAACGATCGACCAGTTTGGATTTTGTAACGATAGAGGATATGGCTTTTATGGTCGCCTGGCTGTCAATAAAAATATCAACATTCTTATTTGCTAGTTAACACGTTCCTAGGTGGTTACCAGCTTCACAGACTGCAAGCACTTCCGCTTGGAAACCGCTACAAATGGATTTTAGGTTTCATTGTTTTGACATGGAAGAAATTACAAAGGAAGCAGCGAGTGGCAATAAAAATTGTACTGAAACTAAATGCCTTTGTACGCCTTGAAGTATAGAGAAGGGTATCAAAAGCGGTTTTCTTTATTTCAATGATATTTCTAGTCATTCTAAAGAAAGTAACCATGTTCAAACATTTTAAAAACAGAGAGCTCTTCGATTTCCTTGATGCAAGTGCCGATAAAAACGGGCTTTTGTTTAGCTACCTATCAGACGAGTAGGAATCATTTTGTTATAACCACAAGAACCTAAATTGATGTCACTGCATTTCAGTTAATATTTCTTTTCAAGGACGCATAGTTTTAAAATACGCTAAATTAAATTAAAGGAACAACAATAATGATTTCAACTTACAACTTTCGGGGGATTAGCTGTCTCTGCGAATATATTACTCATATTGATGGTGAGGCCAGCCTGTGCCAAGGACACCAACTTAAGCGAAACAAAAAATCCAGGTTTGTCCAGAAATCCCCTTCCATTCGGATCGGATAAATCCCAGATTCTACTAAGAACAACATCGCTGAGGCCAGATTTTTTCAAGAACTTAGCCGCAGTCATTGCCTCAATCGCTCCCGTGCCCTTCGGGTCAATCTAAAAAAGGGGAAAGATCAATTAACTTCCAAGTTCCAACAAAAGAGAGATTCCTTTGCCCATTAATTCATACCTGTTTGTAGTAGGCCTCGAATATTGCATTGTGCTTGCCAGATACCTAAAATGGAAAAGTATTTTTTAATCAATTTCCTTTCCTTGGTGAGTTGTGAGTATTTTTGTGGGAGGAAGTAAAAATTGGATAACAAATAGTTTCGTTTTTTCCTTTTTTTTATTTTTCAATCTAGTCGTTATCACAAAATCGATAAACAGAAATATCTTTATTTTTTGACAGATGGTGACACCCTTTGGGCTTTGGGGGAAAAATCGACAAAGCAAAATTTCGAGTGGAAGAAAATTTTGTTTGATCAATTTTGTGCAATTATTTCGACTTGTGTGGGTAAAATGTAGTGGTAAAAAGATGGAGAATTGTTTTTTGTATGATTTGATGTGATTTTGATTTAAAATTAGATTTTATATGAAAATCAATAAAATAAATTTACTTGAATAGGATTTGGTAGCGAAGCCATATTTGTATTTTTCCAACTGAGACTGAAAAGTGATGTGCACTAGATTTTTTGCTTGAGTGGATGAAAATTGACAGTTTGAATGAAGTTGGAATAATGTGGAATTGGAATATAAGGGTGTGTGCACACTGATATGCAAAGAATAATTTATGCAACCCTCAAAATGTGTGAAAATTAATTAAATAAATTTAAGTTTTTATTTTAAAACAATAGAAAGATTAAGAACTAGAACACTGATAATTTTAAATAGTGTTTTACTAAATTTCGCTATAGATATATGAGCATTATCATGCATGAGAATGTAATGTTTGTACCAACGCTGCGTGCTAGGGGTTGACACTGATAATTTTAAATAGTAGGGGTATTCACAATCTGGTGCAAACAAGTATTCTAAAAGTGCGAAATTTTTCGTATTTCTTGCAGATCGTGAACTCACTTCTTCCAATCTGTAGCAAAACTCACACAAATGTCAAAATCAGGTTGACACAAATGTCAAAACCAAAAGTACAAATTTTGCACCGTTGTATTTTCCTGTTGCAATGGGGTTGAGGTATAGATAAAATGCAAAAGTGTAACAAATGACATCCAGTATATTTTGTTGTTGTATTGCAAGAAAACGTAGCACTTCTACACTTTTACAATGATGCAAGACAAGTTACACCAGATCGTGAATACCCCTAGTGTTTTACTAAATTTCGCTATAGATATATGAGCATTATCATGCATGAGAATGTAATGTTTGTACCAATGCTGCGTGCTAGGGGTTACACCATTGACATACAATATAAACCGCCAACTCGTAGTCCTCTTGCATAACACCCTTAAAATATTTTATTGAGAGCGGTATAATGTATATATCTGCCAGTCTGTCTGTGCATTTTATTTGTTCATATGTATTTGAATACCATTTAAAATGCACGCGTATTTTAAGAGACAGCTTAAACATACTGAAAATAAAATGCACATCAAGCTTGTAGGCACAGAGAGAATCTTCAAAGAGTTGGTGGTCTGTATTGTATGTCTGTGGGTTACACCATTGCATGATAAGAATTATAATCTATTTCTGTAGTACTCCCGATAAGAGGAACGTTTGGTGCACCATCTATGGGCGAACACCATAGACATACAACACACACTCCAATTTAAGTGGTTTAAGGTGCCTTTACATGGAGCTGCGAGCCCTGATCTGCAAAAAAAGAGCATGCAAAATCAATAAATCATACTTGTGTGATAAAGAGGGAAGGCAAAATGCAGACGTCTTCATGGATGCAGATTATAGGAAAATTATAGATGCAGCTTGAAAAATTATAGTGAATACGAACATGTTCATCTTCATCGTCTGCACTATGATTGTTGTTGTTTCGTTTTATGGTGGATTTACATTATTCTGCGACATCTTCGTCTTCAAATTTCAAGAAAAGTAAAGCGGGGGAGATATACGTGATTATACAGAAGAGTGAAAGAATACACAATATACGTACTCATTTTTCCTTGCTATAATTTTTTATAGCCCTTTGACAGAAGTCAAAGTCATATTATTTTGCTGTCAAAAAATATTACAGATTTCAATTGAAATAATAAATAATAATAAGATGAGTTTAAATTAAAATGATTTTTTGTCTAAAATTTGTTTACAAAAAATGTTTCGTTGAATTAATTCTGGAATAGGACAATATAGTTTTATATATCCTAGTTAATCGCGATCGCAGAAGAATGGTCGTCAACATTTTCTCTATTCCAAAACTATTCGTTGGTCGTCGTGTTGTGTTCGGCGGTGATGATCAATTCATAAATCTGAATCCGTCGTGGTTGTTGTCGTCGTCGATTACGTTGTCGTCCGGGGATTGTTTGCGTTGGGCGAGTATGCTTTCCGGGAATTCATACCTTTCATGGAGAAGATGAACATCTTGGAAAATGATGCTATCCCGGACAGTCTTAGGGTTGAATTCGCTGTAAGTAATGATGAAATGAGGTCGTGGGAATGGGAGATTCACTCTAAGCTTTTGAAATTTGGTTTCAAAGATTCGGGGAAGTTTTTTTTGTGTTAAGGGATGGGTTTTGCAATTATTTAGGGTTAGGATTGGGCTAAAATGCATGTCAAAAAAAATATATCAAGCGGCTGACAAAGGTGCTGTCATTCATAGACTCTGTGAAACAGTAGCTTTGAAAAGATCTAAACGTTCCTCTTTGCAATAATAAATTTAATCAATTTCTTTTAGCGCTGTGCCATCTTCCTACGCGGCCATGATGACATTTTCCTCTACGAATGGCTCAACGAACTCTGCTCAAATAGACTCCTGCCTTTCGTGACCCACTATGCACGTAAGTACACCCCAACAACACAATTTTAAAACATCGCGTCAATGATTCTTCATCATTCCCCTGTTAACAGATTACCATCAAAAGCTCATACGCCTTCGCCATCTCAAACGACGCGCAGCCACCTTTAAAATCATACCTAAGGTCTTAGCAAAGCGAATTATCATCTCGTCATCGTCTAGGTCGCCTCCTGAAAAGAAACGCACACCAATCGACAACTACTTCCCAGATCTAGAGATTCCTGCCAAATCACGTGTTGCGATCCGTTTTAAATTCTCTGGCTGCCGATAAATTCCCGTTAAAGTCAAACCTACCACCAATGTGGTGGATACAAACGGCTCAAAAGCTACCGACTCATCCAAAGAGATTGTCATCGCGAGAAGAAAACTCTTCAAACCCCTAACTGATGAACAAAAGTGTGTCCATCTAAGTAACTATCATCTCTTAAGGATCTAAGAGTGTTTCTTGGAATAAAAGTCTTTTTTTTTTTTTTGTCTTAAACTTTTGCTGTTTCTATTTTGTATCACTAAAAGGCCGGCTCGTCGATTCCATACTTCTTCATGTCGCCAATTATGCGGGTTTGAATGATGTTTGTGATATTCGCATTGACATTGGGCAGGAGAGTGCTGGTTCGTGCTGCATGTTCGATCTTCTGCACCAGATTGATTTCACGCTGGCTTGAAACGAAATTCGTGACTAGACACTTTTGTTGGCTACCCACACGTCCTATTCGTCCACAGCGATGGATATAGTCAGCCACATGGAGGGGAAAATCAAAATTGATGACCTGTCGCGCGCGAGTTGTGTCCAGACCACGAGAGCCAACGTCTGTCGTAGAGAGAACATCGACATTGCCCTGTTGGAACTGTTCAAATCTTCCCATTCGGATTTTCATCAACATATCGCCGTGTGTTTGTGGGCATTGTCGCCGAGGCGAGAATAATTTGGCTACCCACAACTTTGTCATCTTGAATGTGGTTCTTGTGGAACTGGTAGCAAAGAAAAGATCTATTAGTTCATTAGTAAAATGAGATTTGCTTTTCACTTACCGGAAATCTTTTCAAGAAATAACACAGCTTATCAGAGAAGCTATCATCCAGCAGAGTATCTGCTTCATCCAGAACTACATGCCGAGCTTTGTCCATGCGATATATGCCTGTAGTGACGAGTTTACTTATCGCTCCTATACTGCCCACGAGAATATCGACATGCTCGAACTCTGGGTTTACCATCTTTTGTTTCGTGTTCCCTCCCAGAATACACTTGACACTCAACCCAGTGGATTTGGTTAGTTTTTGTGCAACATCTTCAATTTGTAGGGCCAGTTCCCTTCCCGGGGTGAGAATCAGCACAAGCGGACTGTTTAGTTGTCTCTCTTCAAATCGATAATTTCTTTCAAGGATTTGTTGGACAATTGGCAACAGATAGGCGAGTGTCTTGCCGCAGCCAGTCTCAGCGGCAATGAGTGCATGATTGCAGTCACGAATGATCGGAATAGCATCGGATTGGATTTTTGTTAGTTGAGTTATTTCCAACTCGGAACTCAAGTTATTTATTAAATCCTCAGATAGTTGAAGAGATCCTTGAAGTGTTTTTATATCTTGCATCTGGCTCAGGATATCATCTTCATTCACTGAAGGATGAACTATGAAATAATCACCTTTTGATCTGCGGTGCATCCAGCCTTTTGAAGCCAGTGGGATTGATCCAAATTTGGCTTCAACTAAGGGCCTTCCGAAAGGGACATTTAGCTCGCGTTTTTTGCACTCTATCAGAGGGATTTTCTTTGGTTTGGGTGATTTTGTGAGCTTGGCAGCTGGATCTACGACAGTGTATGCTCGGGTTGAAGAGTTTTGGATAAAATTTGATAAATTTCGTAACATTTTATTTTACTTTTATCTAATAAATAACTTAACAACTTCAGAGTGATACAAAATGCGGCATCAGACGTTTATTATTTTCTGAAATAAAAAAAAAGGTTGTGAATATTGAATAATAGTTAATAATTATAATTTATTATTACTTACATTTTAACATTTTCGTATTTTTTTTTTTTTTTTGCTTTTTGCAGCTGGCTATTTCCTTGTTGTTTGGCAAATGACATTTAATAAAAAAAAAAATGACAGAAGAATTTTTGACTTCTGTTGCGTTCAGGTAATTAGGATTCAGAGGCGAAGTTTTCAATTTGGAACAAAAAAATTCAAAAATTGGTGTCAAAACGAGAAAAACTGTTGGCCTGAACTATAGAAATTATAGGAACCTCGATATGCAGAAGAACATGCTATAATGAAGATGAACATGTTTGTCTTCACCATAATCTTCATCTTCATTTCTCCTATTTCCTATAATCTTGATTTATGAAGATGTTCTTCATTTTTATCTCCCCTCTCTATCACACGCGTATGACTTTTATATGTTGTATCCTTCTTTTTTGAAGAAGTAAGGATGCAGATTAGTGTAAATCCACCATTATTCTGCATTTGCAGCTTCATGTAAAGCCAACTTTAACATTGAGCAATGTTCAGAGAAATGTAAGATAAATGCACACACAGGGATGTGTACTGTGTTGAATTCGTGCTGTTGTGATTTCGGCATCGAACAACCAGGTACACACAAAATAAAGCGGTATGACAATAGGTTTTGCTTACAGCCTCGCGGTGTAAATCGAGGCATTCACGGAACATTACTAAGCTACTCTTAACATTATAAGCCTTTAAATTTGTTGAAAATTATGTAGTACATTATGTACTTTAAATAATTTACTTTGTTACTAATATGATTATTGTTCTTAGTATGATTTGTCACTATAAAATATTTTTCTATATTTGATGTGAAAATAAATTTCATTCTGTATTCTGCCTTTGCAATAGAAGCTGCGTTCTATTATTTTACAATAGGTTATGGGCCCAGTCACGAAACTGAAAAACTAATTGCTATATTAATCTTTTGGAGGATTGAAAGAATTCGTTGTGAATAAATACATATAATTTGTTATTTTATATTTTTTTGGCAAGAGGATTAATTAAATTTTGATTTAGGCGAACGAATCAATTGTTTTTTCAAGAAGCTAAAATGTCAACGAAAAAGGATTGTTTTTCAGTTGAAAGATTGCGGGGCAGTGAAAATTTTCACAATTGGAGTTTTGCTATGCAAAACTATTTAGAATACAAGAAACTGAAAGATTGTATTGAAGCCACGGCAGAAACACCAGCAACTGCAAAAGAAACTAATGCTGAGCTGTTAAGTCAGGCCAAAACAATGCTTGCTTTGTCTGTTGAACCAGAATTATATGTACATATAAGACAATGTAAATCCGCATTGGAAATCTGGCGAACATTTCAGAACATGTTTGAAGATCGAGGTCTTTTACGGAAAGTTGGTTTATTAAGAACATTGATTTCTATTCGGCTTGAGAATTCTGATAATATGCAATGTTACATTGATCAAATTATGTCGACTGCAAGTAAATTAACGAGTATTGATTTTGTCATAGATGACGAATGGTTGGCAGCGATATTATTAGCAGGATTGACGGATGACTATAAACCACTTATTTTAAGCTTTGAAGGAAATGTTAAAAAAGTAACAGCTGATGAAATAAAAATGAAATTACTAGATACTCAATTCGATAAAGTAGAACCTGGTAATGCATTTATTGGAAAAAAAATGTCAAAGGATGACAAGAAAAAAAGACCTAAAGTTTTTAAATGCTATGCTTGTGGTAATAAGGGTCATAAAAGCTTTGATTGTCCAACGAAATCAAAAGGTGGAAATGAACATAAGAGTAAGGCTGGAAAAACGAAAGATGCCTTTTTAGCGTGTTTTTCTGCAAAAAATCATGAGTGGTACTTAGATAGTGGCGCCTCAAATCACATGACACCTAATGAAAATTTATTATTTAAATGCGAGCAGTCTAATGTTGACGAGATAAAAACTGCGAACAATTCGAAGATGTCTGTGAAATGTGTCGGCAAAGCAAATATTATTCTAAATGGCAAGGAAATTGAAATAAAAGATGTCTTGCATGTTCCAGATTTGTCTGCAAATTTATTATCTGTTCATAAATTAGTACAAAAGAACAAAACAGTTGTTTTCGACAAAGAAGGTTGCACCATTTTAAATGATGACAAAAGTGTTGTAACGAAATGCAAATCTGAAAATGGAGTTTACAGGATTCAAAACCAACAACTAATGTGCATGTTGTCAAAGGCTGAAACTGAAACAGCAGTGACTTGGCATCGAAGACTTGGCCATTTGAACTATCAGAGTATGTGCAAAATGCGTGATGGAGCAGTGAATGGAATAACTTTTAAGAACGAGGAGATCGGTTTGGCAAATTGTAAAGTGTGTGCCGAAGGGAAGCAGGTAAGACTACCGTTCAAGTCAAGTGACAGTAAATCGACTCAAATATTGGAGCTTATTCATTCGGATTTGATTGGACCCATGGAAACTAAATCAATTGGCGGTGCTAAGTACTTATTAACTATTACTGATGATTTTTCAAAGAAAGTTTTTGTATTTTTCCTGAAGCTTAAATCTGATGTTTTGAACTGTTTTGTGCAATTTAAAGCCTTTGTTGAAAATCAAACAGAAAAAAGAATCAAAACAATAAGAACTGACAATGGCACTGAATATTGTTCGAAAGAGTTTCAAAAGTTCTGTAAGACGAACGGAATCCAACATCAGTTGACAAATGTGTACACACCGCAGCAAAACGGAACTGCTGAAAGAATGAACCGGACTATTATTGAACGTGCTAAGTGCATGTTGTTCGATGCTGAGATTGATGATAGCTATTGGGCTGAAGCTTGCAACATGGCAGCATATATAATCAATCGAAGTGTTTGTTTAGCTTGGAAAGACAAGACACCAGAAGAAGTATGGCCAGGAGTGAAAGTAGACTTGTCAAATCTGCGAGTTTTCGGATCAAGAGTAATGGTACATATTCCAAAGGAGAAACGGAAGAAACTAAACCGAAAATCTTGTGAGATGATTTTTGTCGGTTATGACAGCAATACGAAAGGCTATCGTTGCATTGATTTGAAGACCAAAAAACTAAGGATAAGTCGCGACGTAATATTTTATGAAAAATACGTATCAGCAGCCAACGTTATGAATCTTGCACAGGATGTAGAAGCAGTGAGGGTACAAGAAATATCAAAGCAACCAGCTGTAGAAAACCAAGGCTTGCAAGATGATTATTTTTTGCACTTGGATTCAAACCAAATTTTTTGTAATGAGAGTACTCAAAATGAATCTGAAATTGGAAGGATCCAGAGCACAACTTCAGAATGCGTTGGTAACAACAATGAAGATGAACAGATATCGGGATTACGTCGATCAGAGCGTGTGCCAAAAGCCAGAAAGTTTGACGGATATGTAACTTACTTATCAAGAGAAAGAAATGACGATGATGATCCACTCTCATACAATGAGGCAATGACTTGCGATGATTCAAACTTGTGGAAAGACGCCATGCAAAGTGAAATAGAATCACTTCGTGAAAACCAGACATGGAATTTGGTTGAACTTCCAAAGCATCATAATACATTAAGGGCGAAGTGGGTTTTTGTCAAGAAACGTGATGAGGAAGGTAAAATCGTCCGACATAAAGCAAGATTTGTTGCCAAAGGTTGTAACCAAAAATATGGAATCGCCTACAATGAAACATTTTCTCCAGTTGTTAGGTATGCAACCATTCGATATTTAATGGCACTTGCTGTGCAACGAAACTTGAAAGTTGACCAAATGGATGTTGTCACAGCATTTTTGCAAGGTGATCTTCATGAAGAAATTTATATTCAACAACCACAAGGATTTGACGATGGCACAGGACGAGTATGTCGATTAAAGAGAGCTATATATGGGCTTAAGCAAGCTGGAAGACAATGGAATCTTAAACTTGACGGAGTATTGAAAAGTTTTGGATTAACTAAATCAAAAATGGATCCATGTATATACTTTGATATAAAGTTAAATCTTATCGTTTCAATCTACGTCGATGATTTTTTGATATTTTGGAAAGAAGAATCCATTTTAAAGAAACTTAAAAACGCTTTGAGTTCTTCTTTCAAAATGAAGGACATGGGACCTGCAAAGATGTGCTTGGGCATTCGCATTCAACAATCCAATGAAAAAATTGAATTGGATCAAGCTGCGTATATTAAAAAAATCTTACAACGATTCAATATGGAAGAGTGTCGTCCAATGTCAACCCCTAGTGATCCTAATCAAAAATTATCAATTAATATGGTAACTGAGAATCCACAAGATAAGGAACAATTGGATAAAATTCCGTATCAAGAAGCAGTTGGTAGTTTACTTTTTCTGGCTCAATGTACTAGGCCTGATATTGCATTTGCTGTTAATGATGTTAGTCGCTTTAATTCCAATTTTGGTTTGGCTCATTGGAAAGCTGTGAAACGAATAATGCGATATTTGAAAGGAACCATCGAATTAAAGCTTACGTACAAAAAAGGAAATTTTCAAGAGTTACACGGCTACAGCGATGCTGATTGGGCATCTGATGTCGATAAACGAAGATCATGTACTGGATACGTTTTTAAAATGTCAAATGGAGCTATAACTTGGAGTAGCAAAAGACAACCAACTGTAGCGTTATCAAGTACTGAAGCTGAGTATATGGCTATGTCAGCAGCTATACAAGAAGCCATATGGATAAAACAACTATCTTGTGAACTTGGTTGGAAAGCAATTCATCCAATAAAATTATTGTGTGATAATCAAGGTGCAATGAAATTAGCTGAATCAGATGGATATCGTCCTCGATCAAAACATATAGATATACGGTACCATTTTCTACGAGAAAAAATAGAGGATAAAACAGTCGACATCTCATATGTTTCTTCAGACGAAATGGTTGCTGATAATCTGACGAAATCAGTAGGTTCAGGTAAACACGATTTTTGCACTAAAAACATGGGACTATATTAAAAATTTGAAATTACTTTAAACTTATTTGCAAGTCTATGTTATTGTTAATTTTAAATATTTAATAAGTGAGGGTGTTGAAAATTATGTAGTACATTATGTACTTTAAATAATTTACTTTGTTACTAATATGATTATTGTTCTTAGTATGATTTGTCACTATAAAATATTTTTCTATATTTGATGTGAAAATAAATTTCATTCTGTATTCTGCCTTTGCAATAGAAGCTGCGTTCTATTATTTTACAATAAAATTTAAGTTCGAACAGTTCTATTTAACGTCAAATGATTTCGAATATTTTTCGAAGATAGCACTATCATCGTAACTTCAGTATTTGAATTGCGAGTTACTATATCGACGAATATTTGTTTCGAGACAAAAAAAGGGAGCTACATATACATACAAAAAGCTTTTCGAAATAATGGAAAAGTACAAAAAAATGAATTTATTGTTGTCCATTATTATAGTTTTAGAAAATGGGAAGGACCCTTCTGTCGAACTATAGGCGTTTTTCTTTTTTCATTCAGAATCAAGCTCTGAACAGAGCTCGAGCATATCGAGCGCGCTCTGAACGTTCTCTGAACCAAGCGTGTTCTGAGTGCTCTGAATGATTTTTGAAACGCATTTAAGCACTCAGCTGTCATCAAATTTTTCTTCTGTCATTTGTGACGTTTAATCATTTATTTCAGTAATTTATTTGTGAAAGTGCCTTTCAATTTCAATCTTTCTTTCAATCTGCTGTTGCTGTTGCGTAGGAATTCCCTGATTCATTTGTGATGAGGCCGGTTGATTTGTTGGTATACCGACATTCGGTTGTTGTGGTTGATTTCCTGATTCACTGTGAAATAAAAAAGAAATCAGGATTTAATCCAATTCATTCCGACAACTTAAAATGGGCATACTTTTTTCCGAATGAATATCCTCGAGATTTAATTGAGTGATGAACCTCAATCGCATTTGAAGAGCCGGCCTCAGTCGCTTGATGATGGTCTCTGATTCATTTTTGATTATGTTGCCAACATGAATGTACTTAATGTGGTACCTTTGGATAATTGAATATATTACATGATTATCCCAACGACGCACAAGTGAAAACTAACAAAAAATCACAAATCTGATCCATGTACTCCAGATTTTCGCCCCAATGATGGTTATCCACTACTTCGAGTAGCTCATATAAGAGTATAGCAATTCCTGCTACAGCATTTGGCTTCTGCTCGATTCTTTATAGAAATGGCCCAAATATGTGACACAGAAAAACCAATTGATGGGATGTTTTCACACAGGGCTTGAGCTTTTCTTTCAAATATCTGAAATTAAAGTGTTTAAGGAGGTTGTGATGTAACATTATTTCTAAATTACTTGGTCATTGATGCCAACTTAAATCCACCCATATGATGGAACACCAAATGTGCCACAGCTAGAACCACAGCATAGACCTTCTCAATCATAGCCTTGCGGACAGTCTTGAAATTAAACAATTCGAATGCTGAGAACCGATACGACCACTTGAGCATCTTTGGTGAACTTATAACTTCCTGCAGACGATCATAAACAGTGCTCCAATATGTTTCAGGTAAAGCGGCCACTAATTGCTGAATAAGACAATTAAATTACCTTCGGAACAAGAAGCCTCGTCTGCCATTTTATTTGTGTTTTATATTTTCTCTGTGAAATCGCACCGAACCGCTGTGAATTTCTTTTTTATGAACGGGACTCTTGACATTTTTGTGTTTGTTTTTCTCATATTTCCACTTGTCAATTTGACGTTTAGTGTGTTCAGCTATTAGCTCAGTCTGTCCCATCTATTTACTTGGAGCTCGTAGAGCGCACTCTGAGCACACTCTGAAGCAAAAAAGAAAAACGAATTCTAAGCTCTGAACACTCTGAATCAAAAAAGAAACGCTGAACTTTTTTTGACAACTCAGGCTCTGCTGTGAACTAAAAAAGAAAAACGCCTTATGTTTGATACTGTGTACACGCTATATCTATTCTTCCAAACTCACATCATTCCTTATCTGTCGCTCATGATCGATAATGTGTACCCTGCATTAAATTGGCTTTAAGGTGCCTTTACATGGAGCTGCGAGCCCTGATTTGCAAAAAAAGAGGATGCAAAATCAATAAATCATACTTGTGTGATAGAGAGGGAAGGCAAAAATGCAGACGGTCTTCATGGATGCAGATTATAGAAAAATTATAGATGCAGCTTGTGAAGATGAACATGTTCGTTTTCATCGTCTGCACTATGATTGTTGTTGTTGCGTTTTCGTCTGCATTTGCAACTCCATGTAAAGCCACCTACCTGCAAACTTTAAAAACAATATCCGTTGGAGAGATAACCCATTTCCGGTCCATAATTTAAAACCGGAACATTTAAAACAGAACCAACTGACATTTCTGATTAGAAATGTCAAATTTTTGACATTTGTCGATTGCAAACATTTGCGCACAACTGTTTTGTTGAGGTGTACTTCTTGTTGACGAAATTTCGTGTAAATCCGGCTTGCTTCTTGTTGTGAAATCTTTTTTTTTGTATAAAATAACAGAAACCCAAATACCCCGAACCATTCTTCATCAGATTTGTTTTCACCTTCGACTAAGAAGCATCATCATCACCAATCAAAGTAGCTGTATATCGTCAAATTCAAGAACTTCATTGAAAATGGATACTTCAAGACCGTCTGCCACCTTGCAGCAGAACCATAATATTACCAAGTATAACATCAACAATTACGAGTACGATTGCACTAAGAAATGTAGATCCCACTCTCATGGTCAAGAAATCACTGCCGCATTAACTAAGAGAGCCGTAGAGAACGACAAGCTAGCCGCATTCATTGCCAAGCAATGTTGCAACTTTTGCGACATCACAGATCCACTGGTAAGTAATGCACTCATAACTTTCTTAAGTCAGTTGAGTTGAAATTCTTGTGTTCTTTTCTAGGGCCGGTCAGCTGTTCATATGGCGGCATCAGTCGATCGTTATGTAATCCTTGAGTGGCTGCTGAATCAGGTAAACAGAAAAGCTTGTTATCATTTCTTCAATTGTAAATCGCAAATCTTGTCCAAAGGGAGCTATAATTAATAGCAAAGATAAGGAGTCTGGCAGCAGCGCCCTACACAGATCCATCTATTATGGATGTATTGATTGTGCGGTGCTTCTTCTTCGCTACGGAGCCAGCTTGGAACTGCTCGATGATGACACAAGAAGTCCACTTCAAAATTGCTGTCGTCTCTGTGATTTCTCTCAACATTTGGATGTGTAAGTTTGTCTATGAAAGCGCAATCATTATAATAATGAGCTTTTAACTTAGTCCGAGGAATAATGAAATCCTGGTTTGGGGATCAAATAAAAACTACAATCTAGGAATTGGCAATGATGAAGGTGCCTTAGCACCTCAATTCATTGATTTCTTCCGCAAGGAACACAAGTCCATTGAGTTGATCTCCCTAAACACCTATCACAGTCTATTTGTGGACAAGAAGGGACAACTCTATGCTGTGGGGCACGGCAAAGGCGGTCGGTTAGGTAAGAATCATCTCGATATCTAACTTAGTTGTTCTCATTTAAACTTGAATCTTCAAGGAAACGGAACCGAAATTAGCATGCCTGTTCCAAAGAAAGTCAAGGTGCCAATCAAGAATGCCGGAGAGAAGATTATCTGCATAAGTACGTCCAAGAAACATTCACTCATCCTGACCAACAAGAGTGCTGTGTTTGCTTCGGGATTGAATGAAGACATGCAGCTTGGTGTTCGAGATAATCCTGAGAAACTGACTGCGTTCAAGGAAGTTGTAACTCTTCGAGATTTCGGAGTAGACAACCTAAAGAGTGTTATTGCTAGGGACTTTCACTCCTTGGCCTACTCACAAAATATGCTTTGGGTGTGGGGTACAAATCATGGACAGTTTGGTTGGAAAAATAACGGCGAAGCTGGTATTCCAGTTCCACGACAGGTACCTACTTGATGACCAATCGTAAAATTATGATGAAAAATATTAAACTCAAAATAATTCAAGATATCTTTGCCTGAGAGGACGAATCTGGAATTTGTTGAATCCAATAATTTTGCCATTGCCTGCTACACAACGGCTAAGACGATTCTACTATTTTACAACTTCAAAATGAGGAGCATCAAGCCACCACAGTGAGTTCAAGCTTTTGTTTTCATTTACAAAATGTACCTTCAATGCTTTTTATTTAAAACAGAATAGAAGCAATCAAGAGCATATCAGTGGTTGGGGGAGACAATACAAAGACAGCAAAGGGTTCAGTATCGGCCCTTAAACTTTTGATGCTAACCGAAACCAATGTCGTGTTCCTTTGGTACGAAATGACTCAGCAGTATCTCAGGTAAAAGAAACACTCCACAACGTGTGGTCAAAGCTTGAAACCTATTCTCTTCCCTTTTTAGATGCATGTTCTCTCACGTCCGAGTGAATCAAATTGACAAAATCTTCTACAAAGCCAATCAGGTGCTAATTTTGTCGCAAGGAGACGTCTACACTGGCAGGTGCTATCAGTATTCGGTTCAGAATTACCAAGAAAGCAGCGTTGATGCTTGGTTTACACACGCTCAAAGCCGCAAGGACATTTGCAATGATCAGAAGATTCGAATTGAACTTAATCGCATACCCCACCTAGATCGGGCTGTCGATGTTTTTTGCGACGATGATTTTACAGCTTTTGCTGTGCTCCAAGAAAGCTATGCAAACTACTTTGTTTTGCCAAAAATTATCGACGAGGAGTACAGTTTCAAGAAACTTCTTAACGATGTTAGCGAGTTCGATACGATCCATGATCTGGTCTTCCATGTGGATGAAGAGAAATTCTATGCGCACAAGTTTATTGTTTTTTGCAGATCACCAGGATTGAGAGAAATAGTTGAGGCATATCCTGATAAGGATATTTATTTAAATTTCAAAGGTCTATCGGGGAAGATGTTTGAGCTGATCTTGAAGAACATCTATACAAATTATTTTGTAACGGAAGATGGTAAGTTAACAATATTTTCGTTTGTAAAACTTTAACAATCTTCTTTTTAGATCTTGATGATATTCAGCAATCTTTGAGTCCCAATTGCCCGGCAAAGCGAGAGCAAGTTCTTGGACTCTTTTTGAGTTTTGTTGAAAAATTCCAACTGAACAGCTTCGCCAATTTTATCAAAAGGTTTGTAGTAGAGTTCACTTAGAAACGACTCATGTCATATTTTATTGAAACTCTTGTTTTTCCTAGCCATTCACTTGAACTCCCACGATACGTAGATAAGACCAAGTACCGTTTTAACAGTCTGAAACGGAGTGATTTTCCAAATCTCTACGACGTCACCATCCGATGTGCTGGAGATGTTGAAATCCATGCCCACAAATGCATCCTTGTTGCAAGACTTGAATACTTTGACCTAATGTTTACACACACCTGGTCTGAGAGAACAACAATTAATCTCACCACAGTACCTCCGGAATATATGATTCCCATTATAGACTTCCTTTACACAAAGAATGGGGACAGTTTTCGAAAGGAGAACCAATCGGAAACGTTCCTTTATAACATGGTTGTGTATTGCGATCAGTTCTTTATCGAGCAACTGCGAAAAGTTTGTGAGATTTTGATTTTAGAGAAGATCAATATTCGGAAGTGTGGTGAGATGTTGGACTTTGCATGTCTCTATAACTGCAGTGTTTTGAAATCTGGTTGTCTAGACTTTATCTGTCAGAACTTGTACAGAGTTCTTTCTCAAAGAAGTCTCGAATGTTGTGAGCCGGAAGCTTTGAATTTCATAAACGCACACTATCGGCGTATGTTTAAGGATGTATTCGATTATCGGATGATAACTCCTGATTCCGAGGCTGTTGATGATGAGATTCTACTTAGTTTCGTGGATGATTTCGAGGTTGATTTGGACTATCGAATGGAAGAGGGTGATTCGGTTAAGACACAGACAAAAGCTAAACAGCAGAGAGAGAATAAGTTGTGGAGAAGTACGCGGCAGCATGAGCAGGATGCTATTAATTCGATGAAAGAAATAAGTCTGCAAGACTCAAGAAAGGACAGTGTGTCAGAAAGGTCAAGCGTGTTAAAAGAAGCCGAAGAGGTTTCGGCAAAGATTCACGATGAGTACAAGTCTTGGATGAGGGTTTCTGACAAGAAGGATATTAAAAAGAAACCTCTGGTAGCTGTGGTTAATGCAAACGAAGTTCTAAAAACTGAACCAAAACCAAAAGAGACCCTAGTTCCCCTTCTTACTCAGCCGATTGAAAAAGTCACGCCATCAGAAGCTTCTCCTACAAAAGAATTTAACTTAAACTTAGCAGATTTCACGCCCATAAAATCAGACAAACTATCTCAAAAACAAAGAAAACGTCTCTCTTTAGGCAGTCAGTCATGGCGTGCTGATCCAATAACTCCATCTAAACCATTTGCAGTGCCCCAAGCTCAGCCCAATGCTTGGGGCATAAGAAGTCCACCAGCCCATGATCTTGACTCATCATTTTTGAGTTCATCTTCGAGCTTGCCAAAAGAATCTCCATGCAAATCACAATCATCGCCTTCGACGAGTGGCACCAGTTTCACCAAGATTCTTGAAGATGAAAAGAATCAACGAGAATATCTTGATAGACTGAAAAATAAGTCATTGGTTTTGACGCAAATCGAAGAGACTGCCATAACGGAGCTGCGACAATTTTACAATGTGGACAATGCCGCCGATGAGATTATTACAATTGAACGGAAACAAAGACCAGTGACCATGAATTTTGCCATATGGCAAAGAAATTAATTTGTTTTAAATTTAAATTTAAGTTAAGAATAAAATACTTACAGACAAAAACGTAATATTTAACGTTGATTCGACATATTAAAACATGTGTTTTACCTTTTTCTTTTACCTGCAAAGGGATTTGTATCAAACTGTACACCAACGGGGTACAATGGAACAGGTTTTTGACAAAACCGTAGTTAATAAAACAATAATTGTGTGTTGTATTTATACAAGAATGGGAATTTGCATAGGATGAGTTAGTCGACTGTATCAATGTGACTCATGTTCTCCATACCAACCATTTGGAATGGGCCATATTATCGACACTATGACAATTTAATTTTTATTAATTTTTAACACACGAAATAAAATTTTTTATTTCACATTCAATAACATAAAATATAACACTGTATATTACCAACAAAATTAATACAAAAATCCTTAAATAAACGGCGCAGTGCCATTTTGCAAGTATCTACTCACTTTTCAATTTCCTTTTCAGCAAAAATGGTTAGAAAGTATCTACGGTCGACTAGCAGACATCATTGTTTATAGAACCTATATCAGTTTTTAGTAATGTCTTGTTTTGCCGTTAAGAGCGCTGCGGACGCAGCAAATGTGTAGAAACAAAATTAATTTTATTTTTCCTCCCTTGAATACTTGTCACTTTTTGAAATCTTATAATGTATAGAGCTCTCGTTTCTTTATTATTTTCAATAATGGCAATATTCGCAAAATGTTCTTTTCTCCCTTTCATCTCTCTCTTCTTCATCATCAATCTAAAATGAGTTAATGCCTTGTTTTGCCGTCCGTGGCCGAGCAGCAAAACTCCCAAATGATATTACTATAGGTTCTATATACAATGAATCCACCTATCAAATCGAATATCCCTCGTAAAATCAAAACACTTGATGAAATCCATGAAAACATTCATTAAAATATTATATCTCACAAGTAAAAAGAACAATCAAGAAAACAATTGAAATCGTCCAATTGTCATAGCCAAGTAATGACACACAAAACCAATATTTTGTTCCCTTTACGAAGTCAACCTTCTCAAAATATTCTCTATGGAAGGAAATGAGAATGAGAACATTGTGTTCGGAGAATAAATAATTCGCAACATCCATACCGGATGCTCTATACTCGTCCATTCAATTTTCGTTTCAGCAGCAAGTGGCCGCCATACCTAAAAGTAAAAAGTAAGAAAAAACTAAAGCGAAATAATAAGAATAAAAGAGTTTTTGAACAAGTAATAAGAAAGTGAATAAATCAAATCGAAAGCACACCATTGCGCTAAGAGAATAAGCGATTTCATATAGAAACAAAAGGTAAATTGTGAAAAGAAATGAAGCGTATCATATTAGGTACCTAGGTACCTATATGAGAGTTTTTATTAAAATAGAAGCAGTATAAGTGGAATAAAATCGAAGAATATAGAAAGCAGGCAGAAGGTTGGAAATCGCGTCGCAATTTATTTTGCGATTGCTCAGAAAGCCGGAAGTCATGAATATTTTAGAGTTTTTGGTCATTCTTTAAAAACGTTTTTGCACATTTCTATAACACGAATAATATAGGTACCTATGTACCTATTTAATAATTTTTTATCACAAATGTGAACATGTGCATTCACATCTGCACGATGTTTCTGAGCTGCATACTTTTTTCTGACGCCACATAAGTATCTTATAGAATAGCGTACCTACGGCTTCAGGAGAAGCGCTTATGCGTGCACAGGAACCAGCTTAGCTTGTATCTCTCGACAAAGCCACATGCGGTGACAGTGCGAGTGCCGCATCCTACAACGTCGCAGATACTGAGCGACGACGTACGCAACACGTTCTGTGAGGATTTTCCTTATTCCTCTTGCGTCTTGCCACATCAAAGTATCAACGACAAACCAATTCTACAAAGGGTAAAACATCTTCGAAAACAACTAAAGAGAACAACTCTGAGCAATCAGGACAGGATTAATCTTAAGTATCTTTATTATATGAAATTATTTTAAACACAATCACATTCATTTAAATGGTTATAACATTTCATATCCACAATAAGTTATCTTAAGCAAATATATTAGGTAGTATCTTTTTCTAATACAAAACTCTTAAATCACCCACCCTTCCAGGTAACATTCAAGAAATTAGGCCTTTCATCTGAAATAAAATAAAGAAGAAATAATAAACAAGAATGAACATTTGAAGCCAATAATTGAAATCAAAAGTGAAGAAAAATAATTTCAAGTAAAAACAAAGTAAAGTAATTTATGAGTGCAAATCGTTGATATTTGTAACCTTTCTTAGTCATAAAGTTCAGTAGTGAGGATATAAGATTATAATATTTGATCATCAAACCAGTACAAATCATTTATATATATGCGTATGTATGTATAACATCAATAATCATAATAATATTCCGAACAAGCATCGGAGACAGAGTGTTGATTATCATCTGTAACTACAGTCATCAATCAAGTGATAATTATCATCAAACAAATATTACAAGAAATCATCTGTTCATATAGTCAACCTTTCCTAAAGGTACCTATACCAGGGGGCTAATTCCAGAATTCGCGGCGGATCGCTTTGGAAGGCGGATTTGTATTTTCATATTCCCAAATACTTTCCATTCGACCAAAAGTAGAACGAAAGCACTTTCCAATGTCATTTTTCTATTGAAAGTAGGTATTTAGGTGACGGATTGCTGGCGGATTGCTTGTGTGATTTTAAAAAATGTAAATATTTAATAAAACCAAGAAGATTTAAGTTACTTAAACCTTCAATTGTATATTAAAAATCATTTTTTAATTGAATTTATTATTTTTTTGTGATTTTTTTTCTTAAACAAAGAGTCAAAAACATACTACCGCGCAACAGTTTTCTGCACTAGTTGAATTTCTCAAAGAGAACGGTGGACTTGCTAATTGCTAAGGGTATTTTAAATGCACTCGAATACAAAGCAAAGAGTGTTATTCTTTGGGAAGACATAACAAATGTTTTAAATGGTCTTGGTCCTCCTATTCAATCAAGGGATGGCTGGAAAAAAGTAAGTAAAGTAAAAAGTATTTAATTTGTACTTTAGGTACGGAAGGATTTTAAATACCACATCAAATCAAAACTTCGACAAAATCAGAAAGCCATTCACGGAACAGGAGGTGGGCCATACAATGTTTTGTAAAATACATTATTAAATTAATTATTTATAATTTAAAATTTTAAACGCAAACAATTATCTTTTCAAAAACGATAAAATAAATAATTGATAGCGGGAAACAGCTGTCAAATGTTTAGAATTCTATAAAGAAAGTGTAAAGATTATTTGGAAAAAGTGGAAGGCAGTGGAAATATATTATTTACGCCCTGTTCGCATTTGATAATACCCAAAAGCGAAGACGGTCGAAAATGAGATATCGCTTTTAATACGATCCGCCGCGAATTTCAGAATAAGACCCAGTGCACTGAAACCGCCAAAAGATTTGGTTTGAATATATATATATAAATAAAATATATTCGATTTGATGAGACCAATCGTTAGTTGAAACATACAAAACGATTTTGATAAGAAACAACTTTTGAATAACGAATTAAAGTCATGATCATACAAAATTTAAATAAATAAAAATGCAGTTCATGTTGATAACTTACGCATAGTAAAAATATTTTCATGAAACAAAAGATTAATTTTTTTAGATTCGAAACGTTAAGTTTTAAATAAATTGACATAATCAGATTTCTTTATTTTGAATAAGAGAATATTTTCTACATTTACATGAAATAAACTTTGATAACCATATGAACTTACATTTGAATTTGAGTGATCGTCTTAATAGTCTCTTGTCCCTGTCCTTACTCCTTACCACTAATTTTAAGTTGAAATATCTTGATTTTAAAGAACAACCATACATAAAACAAATTTTGATTAACTAAAGTTTTATATGTATGGGTTGATTATAGCCATACATTTTACTTTAAGAATATGAATAAAAATAATTTTTACCAGATTACCTACTAAAATTTGTAAGGCATTTAGATTTAATATAACTTTTAAGTTTTTTTTATACATATGTCAATAAACTTTTCTTTTATAACGTTTATACCAAAACCCGAATCTTTTCATTTTTGATAAACTAAAGCTGATGATGTACTTGGACATTTATGTAGAAATAGTATCTTTTATAGTAAGTATGTTTGAATAAGGTTATAGGTTCGCTGAGGATTGGACTGAGCCCCTCTCCTTGGTAAGAATATTTATTTTGAGATAGGTCGTTTCTCGTTTAAGGATAGTTTGAGATTAGGTTTAGGATGATATAGTTCGATTTAGGTTTAGGTCTTTATCATATTTCGAAAACATTTACTTTAGGTACGAGTCGAAGCCATGATCCGGTTTGTGAATTGACAAAGTGGTATTGGGCGGGTTTAGTCACCGGCGTTCGTCATCGAAGATAATCAGGATATAGTTGGTGGCCAGGGACGAAGAATATTTTTGGTAAAGGCAGGCATCTCATTTTGTCCACATTTAACACTACGAGATTATGAAGGTTATTAGGGTCGTTTTCGAAAAGTTCAGCTCACCTTTCACTCCAGTATCGGTGCATATGTATGGAGATTCAAGAGTAAAGCGTAAAGGCTAGAGGCCACAGCATCCTGTGTTGTGGCTGACATAGTGTCCTTTAGGTTACAGTTAGTTGAATCGGGTCACTAAAAATAATTTAAACACAACGATTGAATCACAACACAACTCGAAGATATGCAGATAGTTGAACAAAATTGCAGCACAGCTGTCGCAGTATGACAAAGAGTATTCACTCGGGAGCATATATGGGGTGGGGCCCATATGCTCCCGAGTGAATCGGGGCCAGAAGCTGCGCATATCGACGCGGTCCTGGTGAGCAGCAACCCTGATTGGTTTTAACTAGTTCTTTACGAGGGAGGAAGCCACTTTTCCTAGCCGAATCGAGGAAAGATGTAGATTGCGGATATCGCATTAGTGAAAGGTGACATGTATACCTTCATATAATCGCAAGTAAAAAGAAATGAATTATATTATGTATAAAAGTTGTTGGTACTTTATTTACAAAAATCTTTAATTGAATTAAAATTAATATCAATAAAACATAAATAAAAACATTTAAACAAAATATAACAAACATATTAAATAAAATATAATTTGAAAAGAAAACATAACAATTTTTGAATAAAATATCCCATAACCGTTAAATTAGAAAGAAACAACTAGATATTGCATGTATGCCTATATTCTTAAATAAAAACTAAAAAATAAATTATAAATAAAATATGTCCATGATCTAGAAGCATTCTTTTCTGAATGCAAATCCATATTGATCGCATTTGTATCGCAAAGTTTTGGCCAATTGGGCTGGTCCACAGTAGAACACCGTTACTTTGCCTTTCTTTTGGGCTTGTAGCTGCTTAAACACTTTGTCCCAATTTGGCCGGCCAGCGTTTGTTCGAGTTTTCAAACCAGTGATAAGATCGCGTTTACCCTACAAAGAAACAAAGTTTAAAAATTAAGAATAGGTTCTTAAAATATTAGAAAAGGGTATACAATCTGCCAAACCGGCCATCTAGAAAGGTCACCAGTCTGAGTGACAATTAATATACAGTGACACAAAACTATAGAATAATCATTTACCTTTTCATGTAAAAGATCCAAAGCCAGTTGTAAGCCAACGGCTTTCATGTCTGTTTTTTGCAGAGCACTCGTTATGTACATGTGCATGTCCAGAAATCTAGGAAAAGACATTAATTTTTGGAACACAAAAAAAAATCGATAGAAAAACTGAGTTTCACCTTTCCATTGCTCCACCGAGCTCAGCTTGTTCAATTTCCAACTGTGATAACAGATTGACAAACCATTCAAAAGATCTTTGATCTCGGTTTATCCAGAAAAAGTCAACCTTCCGTAAATTCATCACTGTGCGGGGTATGTCACTTGCCCACTCGTATTGACATCGTGGACAGGAGTGTCGTGCCTTCCAATACCGGTGCATTATCGATTGTAAGATCGATGCAAACGGTGTAACACCGATTCCAGTGGCAATAAGCACGGCATGTTGGGCACCAAATATATGACTTGATGGAGCACCATATGGTCCATCTATGTAAATCTTGGGTATACAAAAAAAAAAAAAAAAACAACATGAAAGCTAAGCTTATCCAACAGGCAACAAAACTAACTAGGCAAGCTTTGATATAAATTTAGTAAATAAAGCAGTTTTGTCAAAGTATTTCAACATATTTATATAAAGACTGTAGAAAGAAAAGAATGACAAGGCATACAAATTTACTATTTTATGGATAATCGAAATACTTCGTATTAGCAGTGCTGCTGTGATATCTCGCAACCTATAGCGTTTGCATTCAACATCAACACACTTATTGATTAGGACTTTTGATTAGCAGAGCGCACTTAAGACAACTGTCAGAGCACTGATCAAAAGAAAATAACAACTGATTTATTCTTTCGTTCATTTAAAAAAAATTATAATAATCACAGCTCTGTTCCCTGCCAAGACAAAAAATGTGTCCTTACTATGGTGAAAAAGTCAAACATGCACATTTCGCTAAGTTTCGTTGAACATGAAATCATTTATTTTGAATAGCTCTTCCAAATTTCAATTTGACAGATGGTACAGTTGACAGCATGCAAAAATATATGTCATTGACTAAAGGGCTAACCATAATTGAAGAATGTTACGAACGTTGACTTACGAAACAGTAGCAATACATGCGATTTGTATACCCAACCCGACATGACTTTTTGTTCAGTTTCGGCAAGTTTCGTTCACTTACGTTTTCGTACGTAATGTACGCTTTGAGTCGTACATTACGTACGAAAATCTGACATTCCTTTTTTTTCTAAATGGTATTCTTCTTATTTTTTAAGGCTATTATGGGCAACTGATGTACTTTATAAATCGGATGGAAACTTTTCGTTCGGTTTTGAAACTTGCTTACTTTTTCTTTCGCGTATTATGGTTGGGCCTTAAAAGAGACCAAAGCCTGAACTAAAATAGTCGTATGCCAGCGGAATCTACTGTCAAAACCGAACGAAACGTTCCCTTCCGATCTGTTAAATGAACACGTTGTCCATAATGGATGGATTGGCATGGAAGAAAAACATGTATTTAGCGTATTGACAGTCATCATACAAAACATCATGGTGTTTTGTGACGTTAAAATCAGGTTTTTTTTTATTTCTATAAGTGCAGAGTGGTGAAGAATTGAATTTGAGAGAATTGTTCTGCAAAAACAAAACTATAGGTAATTGAAAACTTGACGAAATGGATTAATCCGCTCTTTCGGTCGCAAGGTATGAATCGCTTGTAAAAAATACATAGATATTGTATTAAAATTCAGCAGAGGGCTATTTCGAAGACTTAGTTTCTTCCTCTTCGGAATAAGAGTTTTTTTTATTCATTTATTAGAAATAAGGGGTCATTATTTGATGACAACTTTGAAAATATGGTTTTCTGGCATCTTCAAAGAAACTCAACCATTATAAAACGTTAATTGCAGCTAAATGTATTGAAATATTTTTTAACTGTCAAAACTGACTTTTGACAGAACATTTGACATTTCTGCCGGAAGAAATTTTATTGGACTCAATCCGGCAGATAGGGGAAATGTTTTATTCCCTCTTGAGCTTTCTCTTCTGTCTAAAACTATCCAATGTGTGTGTTTTCGGTTCGAACAAGAGTTAGTTAGTTAGGAGAAATGTTGAAATACTTTTTATAAAAACTATGTATTATACAAAGTGTTAAAATTTAAAATAAAATAAACTTAAATAGTTAAATACCCTATAAAATAAATAATACAAAGATAAAGGTATAAAAGCCCAAACCTCTAAAACGCCAACTTCAAGTGTAACCTTACTACCTGAATTAGTAGGTGTTGTAGTTGTATTTGTAGCCGAGCTCCTGCTATTGCTTTTAGCTTTATGCGATGTCGACAATGAACTTAAGAATGATGGCCTGTACAAACAACTTGTTTTAGTAGGTTCCTTGTGGAGAAATTAATAAATTGGAACCAAATTCGTTATTATTTTTGTTTTGATTTTGAAAATTTTGTTAAGGACATTTTTTTTTTGTTTTAACTAAAGGGGTTTCGGCAGTGCGGAATATTATGTTTTCTAAGGATTTCAAAAAGCACACCTCTTACCCGAAAAATAATTAAAAATATAAATGAAAGTTACCTCTAGTGGTTTTCCCACAGGATAATTTACACCATGGGAGTTTGTGGGTGGAGAGTTGGACGAAGAGGGGGCTGTTTTAAAAATATTTAAAGTTAAATATGCTAAAATAATTTGTCAAAACTCAACTTACATGAACTTCTTTTAATGATTCGACCCTCTTCGGCTTCTCTCTGGGTATACATCCCAGGGGACACAACTGGAACAGTTTTTTTTTTTTTTAATTTATTGTAAAAAAAGAGCAATTATTTTTTGAAACTTACTCATTGAATTTGAAGACGGCCTTGGCTCACAGTTCTCGAGACTTGGAGTCTTGAAAGCTATGATTGTCGGCTTGTTCCGCATATAGCGGAAACTCTGAGCAAGCGACTTGTTTTGTGGACTCAAATAAGCTAATCCGAGTGTCTGAAGTCGAGCTCTTCTAATCTTAGCTTGGTCAAAGGACTTTTCTGACTCTGATCGAGTGTACTCGCGCAACCTTAAAAAAAAATTATCATGAAAATAAAAAGCGTTGGTTAAATTTATTTTTCTATACGAACGCTCTGATCCTCTCCCTCTTCTTGAATTTTCCCTCCATATCGGGCATTGAAAGACTCTTCTCTAAAGGAACCTTGCTAAACAGGTTCTGCAACCTCTTGTCAGGTGTTAACTTTCTTCTCGGCAAAGGCATTTGCTCTGAATTTCCTTCGTCTGATACAAATCCATCATTGGCTACACCTGAAGCCTTTGTTGTCACTGTGTCCTTCCTCGAAAATGTTCTCTGTAAAGTTTGTTTGATATTCCTTATCGTTTTGTTCTCTGAATCCTCAACTTTGGTATTATTTTCTGTTGCCAACTTTGAAATTCCTTGGCTTTGCCGTTGTGGCCTCAGTGGCTGTGGGTTTGCGCCATTTTGATGCATCTTAGCCAAAAAATCTGTCTGAGGAGTTGTTGACTTTCCATTTGTTACACTACTTCCGCCCTCCGCGGTACTTTGAGGAATATGTGCAGCAATCTCGCCATTGTGAAGCTTCTCCTGTTCCTTTTCGAAATAATCCGATAATCTGTTGGTCCACTCGCCAACTCCTCTGATATGCAACCACATGTAGTCCTCCTGTTCGGGAGCACTACTTATCGTAAATGGATGCCACTCGTAGTTAGCTATCGAAGGAATATTAACAAAAATGTAGTCCCCGGGTCGAAAGTGGAAGTTATATGGACGCTTTATAACCAAGTGAACGACCTTGGATGGTAGCAGTAGACCGGAGCTTATGTAAGTTTTCCCATGTTCTGATTTCATCCAAACATATCGTAGAATCCTTTCGATCGCGTAGAAAAATCCAGGTATGATGAACCATTTCCAGAAGTTTGGCCCATGGAAGACGGTAAGAATCCAAAATGGGACATACAGTAAATGCGTCCAGTAAAATACCTCAAAACTACCCTTTCGTCTGACAAAAGGCTGAGAACACACAAACATGATCAACAAGATCACAATTAAAGCACAACCAGTTGGATTGGCCCAGCCCTTGACCAACCCAAAGAGCCCAGGTCGACTCGTCAGGAGCCATTCAGCAAGGGAAAAGTTCTCAGCATTTAGATTTGGATCATTCACCACGACCATGGAAAAATTGCACAAATGCATAACTGTGTGTATAACGCTGAGACCTGATATCACCATACCTGTCAGCTTATGGAGGTAGATATGGTTGTCAAGTGGTAGATATGAGCTGAATCCTCGTGATCGCAAATACGTAAGCGAATGTCTTAACATCAGGACTAGAACCCAGGCGCAGTTAAAATTAAGGCATTGTCCTATACACAAAGAAATTGAGATATACAAATGTTAGTGTATGACAGCTGTCAACATACTCACCACAGGCTCTTGCTAGAATGGTGTAAAAATTACTATGCCGATATTGAATTGACCTCGATACAAAGAGGCCCACATTGATGGCTATATAAACAAGAAGGTATGATACAAATACTTGATTGTTCCTAACGTATGCACCAGTAAACTGATGAGGAATGGATAAACATCGTCTACTGGCCTTTGGCTTCACCTCTTCCTGCACTGGAACAAGCCATCGATCGATTCTGATAATGAACAATAAAAATAAGAAATGTTTTGAATGTCCTTAGAATTTGGAGTGTATACGTTTTACGTTATACTCAAGTTTTCAAGTAGGCCACCATGCTTGTGAAGCTGATTTTTTAAAGCTTCATAGGTTATTGTTCCTCGGTTGTATGGATCAGCATCCTCAAACATCGCCGTAGTGAGGTCTCCTATCTAAAGTTCAATTTGATGAGGCTTCTTTGGATTTTTTATGATTTTATAGGCTTACTTGATCTTCGGAAAATCTCATCCCATTTTCTTCCATGCATGCACGTATCACATCGTGGAGTTCCTTGTGTTGGATCAAACCATCACCTTGTTGATAAAGGAAGACATTGGTCATGGAGATCTGAAAATTAAAAATGCAACTCACCATCAATGTCGTAAACTTTAAAGAGAAATCGAATCTTGTCATCAGCTGATTGTCCTGAAAACTGATGAATCGCATCGATGAATTCCTGCAGGGATATGGACCCAGAGTTGTCCTTGTCAAAAATTTGAAAGACACGGTCTGTGAAAAATGGCTGGGGAAGAATACAAAAACTAGTTACCAGGTTTGTAGAAAAGATAGTGTTTAGTTTACGTTTTTAGATGTGACAATCTTCTTGAACTCCGCTCGGCTGATTTCTTTTTCGTTTCCAACTGTTCGCCGGAAAAGTGATTCCAATTGCTCAAGGGATTTTTTGTCGAAGCCGTTCCTGGGTCTAAAATTAATTTATATAGGTTATTTAAAATTAAATAAATAAATGAAATCATTCCTGTGTGTGCGTTGATATTCTGCAGGCATGAAAGGGACCTACAATGTATCTAAACGGCTAACAGAGATGTTGAAATGCCGAACCAAACTTAAAATAAACCACCTGACAGCTGACAAAATGGCCGCCAGTTGAAATAATGTTGGCAACTAAACTTCTAAAAAAACACCCATCATAACTATGAAGTTTACTATCACCAGGCCTTAATTTCAAGGTCAACGAAGATGGCAATAAAAAGACTTATTTTCCCTTCACAAAAAGTGTTACGAAAATATATTTACGTTAAGCACCAAAAGTGAAAAATTATTCCCAACATCTTAACAATTTGTCAAAAAGTCACTCGTGACAGTGAGCAGATATGAATGCTCTCACTCATATGAAATATTTTCATGTCGACCTTCACAGACATGTCACTTGGATTTGGATTGAGTGTGCGAACACACGTTTTCCGCAAGATAAGAGTGCAAAGACAAGATCAGTTAGCACGTTTAACATGTCACAATTAACAAATGTCCAAAACCAAGAAAAAAACAAACGATGAAGCAAAAGGCTAAAGGAAGATTATAAGGTCTGGCAATAAAAAGACTTATTTTCCCTTCACAAAAAGTGTTACGAAAATATATTTACGTTAAGCACCAAAAGTGAAAAATTATTCCCAACATCTTAACAATTTGTCAAAAAGTCACTCGTGACAGTGAGCAGATATGAATGCTCTCACTCATATGAAATATTTTCATGTCGACCTTCACAGACATGTCACTTGGATTTGGATTGAGTGTGCGAACACACGTTTTCCGCAAGATAAGAGTGCAAAGACAAGATCAGTTAGCACGTTTAACATGTCACAATTAACAAATGTCCAAAACCAAGAAAAAAACAAACGATGAAGCAAAAGGCTAAAGGAAGATTATAAGGTCTGGAGAGACCACACGGTGAAGCTTACATCAATTTCCAGGTCCCACAACATAAATGTAATGACCATCCTACGCACCAAGCTGAATGTTTTCGCATTCGAATGCGTTTCCTACGCATAATGTTTGTTTCTTGCCAAGAATGTCGCTGCGTGTGTCGTCGCGACATAAGCGACATATTGCAACGGAACGACCTGCGTGCCTGATGGTGGATCTGGATCTGGATGTCCAATATAAGTCCGATTTACCTGACAGACATATGGATGATCGTATACTATTTCGTTCATTTCATTTTATCTCTTTTGGCATTCGAAGTTCACAAATGGAACACGTATGGTATACACGAAATGACGTGAATTCGCATTAACCACGAAATGGACATCTTGTGCCAATCCATTCATATCTCCATTAACCTGGTATACTATGCGGCTGCTGCTCTGTCTCTTACAAAGGCCTCCCACTAAGCACAGTTAGGTGATCCATAACGATCGCGCCTTTTGGCTCATAAAATATTCATGCCAGACCGACGCAGAGCAGAGCCTTGATCTCTAAAAGGAATGCAATGCGCGTCAGTGCTATTGAATTGACTATATTATTATGGGATATGGAACACCTCAAATAGTATAGGTACCATTCAAGTCAGCCCTTAACGAACTCCTTTAAGATCAAGATAAAACAAATCCTTTCACCTTGGCGCCAAACAATGAAAACTTTTAACAATGTTTATGGCTTAAATCGAGTAATTGGGTATCAACCCACACATGTGATTCCAGTGCAGAGATTGAAAATAGTTATGGACTTGGACACGTAGAATGGACGCATTGGCCATTAGAATGACAGATAAAAATCTACAGACAATCATTTCAATCCTGCTGGCAGTCAAATTTATTGCAATGTTTAAGTTGGAAATAAAGTTTTATTGGGAATTATTAAGTATGGGCTACTGAAGGTGTTGAACTCTATAATTTGCTTTATGAATAACGGCGTAGATACATGAACTGCGAGACCAAGCGCCTGCGAACACACGGCTAGTTTGAACCCACTGTAATTTCCAGCAAAGATTTAGATGCAACGATTGGCAACCGTACAGTGGATGAAATAGTGCTTGCTCGCTAACAAAGGGGTGTGGTAGGAAGCCTTTTGTACTATATTCCCCTGCTTCGAATGATTGCCACATGTATGGTTTTCGATATACCACCTTGATCGCAATCTACTGTACCAATGAACATTTTTTCCCTACTCCTATACTGTCGTCATTGTATATAAAATTTAAAGTACATACTTTAGAGGTAACACAGCCCTCTAGCGCCTCAAAACTTCAAAACATGACGAATCTGAAAATGGCTGCAGGGCATTCAACTTGTGAGTTGACTTGGATGATGAATTTATTGTTTGTCATGCCTCAGAAGATTTACAAGGAAACTTTATTTTTTTTTACATGACTGTAGGTCATTTAACAAAACTAACGGTACCGGCCATACGATTTTTTGTGAAAAATTAAATTTTCTCAAAAACGACTCCTACGATTTTGATGAAACTTTCTGAATGATGTTTTCTGTGCAAATTTTATGTTTTGGTTGGAATAGATTTTTCAGGAAAAGTCTTATAACGGTACCTCCCATAGGACCGGTTTTTTGAAATCCGATTTTCTCGTAAGCCACTTGACGGATTTCGATGAAATTTTTAATGTAGAAGCCTTTTTATAAACGAAATAATATAAATTCATAATTTTTCCAAACAAGATTTTTTTGAGTTTTTAAAAAAAGTTTTAAATTTTTTTTTTAACTTGTTTTTTCCAAAAACGGTTTAATCTATATTTTTTTTAATTTTATTTTTCTGATAAAAACTACAAAGTGCTAGAAGTTGGCATACTCAAAATAAATTTGGAATATATTTTCGAAAAGTTTTTCAAAAAAAACTGTTTTTTGAAAAAACTGGTCTAACGATTTTGAAAAAAATTTTCGTCAAAATTCAAAAACGTAAAAGAAACCTGATAGCTTACTTCATTTTCTCCAAAAAACGTTTTAGGTATTGATTTTAAAGTGATTTATAAAATTTCATATGATTTTTTCAACGCTTTTTTCCCAAAATCTCAAGCACCCAAAACCATTTTAACACATTAGAGCAAGTTCGTACGACCCAGTCGTGCACTTTATTTTTTAAAATTACAAAAGGTATTTGTAGAATCGCATTTGGACATAAAGCACCTGTCAAAGCAAAATATAGATTCATAGTCAGGTGTCAATTTCATGTCCGTACAACTCGGACAAGAGTGCTTTTTTCAAGTAGCTTTTAAGACTTACGAAAAGAAACTTACCTTAAATTTGTAATTTTTGATATAAATTCCATAATTTGATTTGTCGATACTAAATTCGTTCCATCCACGTCGATGAGCCGAAAGAATTTATCAACAATCTAAAACAGAATATTTTTAATGTTTGATATATCAAACAAGAATAAAATTTTAAGCGGACATACCCCTCGAGCTTCCCAAATTTCCTCAAAGTTGTTAAAAGTAATTTTGCTTTCTCCACATATCACATAAGCCACCGATTCCAATTGCTCAGCAAAATCTTTCTGGCGTTCTTCACTGAAATAAAAATAAAAATAAATTAATTCAAATGGAATTCAAAAGAAGGCGTTGTTGACTCATTAACAATCATTTGCAAGTTTCACATTATGTCAAAATAATGTTCCTCGCCAACTCTAAACAATATCTGCTCTACCTCCAAACAGTCAATAAGAGTAAGTGTTTTTGGGACAGAGTTTCAGATCTTCGTCGCGTAGAATCGAACGGTTCTCATTCACTTGCGATCCTCCTAATTCAGACATCCACTTGCACGACTTTAGGTAGGTGGACGTACTCAGAGCACAAACAAGTGTAATTTACCATTTCAGAAACATGGCATTTGGTCCCAAAGTCCTACCCAGAGCAAAGGAGTAGGCAGCGAGGAGGCCTACATGCGATTTGATCCAATGCAATTGTGTACAAACATTCTTGTAGTGGCGCTTCATGGCTATAACAAGCGCTTTACAAGATCTCCAGTGGATGGCATGGTCGGTGACGATCGTTGGTGGTGATTTGCATGCAAAAGAACACCACTTTAGCATTTACGACGTAAAGATAGCTATGTCTGGAAGCTTGATAAGACCACAGGATGCAATGGAACTGGACTAATTTACCAACGCTATGCAGCCTGGTTTTGAATGGAAGAAGATAATAGATGCTAGAGAGACGCGCTGTAATTTTAATATTTGCATTTGATGACAATGATTTGTGAGGAATTTATCAATTGCGCCATCTATGAATGGAAATTTGCAAAATAAATCCATCCGACAAATGATCTCAAGAACACGTTGTTGCCACTTTACTATACTATCGTCTTAAAGCTGGATTTTCCGGCTTAATTAAACCAGTGTCGTTTACAGAGATGATCACCGTGTCATCCAGTTAAATTATCCAATATGGACATAATGACTGATCTCGCTTGCTCATAGGATTCACCTTTTCCTTGTTGGCCTCTTACCATCAGCCAATTTTGCCAGCCTGCCCGCCTGACACCTGCAGTTCATGATTTGATTGACTTTTGATCCAAACAGCATGGTGGATTGATTGATTGCGCGCCTTTTGCCATAACAGATAGATACAGATACTTGACTTGGTATTTTTGTGCGCAAAAGATTTTTTGCACACTTATGGGGCATTAAATGACTCTGGCACGTGACGTTAGGATTTTGAGTATCGGTAATTGTCTTTTCAACGACGGATCTTAGACGGGTTTAACTCTTGTTTGTCCCATTCGGATGGCAGCACACCAGTGAGTGGTGAAGACAAGAAGTGCCAAAGTTGAGAAGACATTATTTCTTGACTGGCAGTGTGTTGATTTGCTCACATTTAATGTCAGTTTGAAGTAAATCGAAGGTGACAGTTTGGGTAAATAAAATGTTATGAATTTGAGGTATACTTACGTAAGCCTTCCCTTGAGATGTTCAATCCATCTGTCCTGCACCAGAAAACCTTGTCCATCGATATCAAAGAGGTGGAAAAGTTTCTGCTGGAATTCCTGAAAATATAATAAATTGAGTGTTTTAGTTTTTCTCCACATTCAAGAAATAGAAAAGCATTCTATACTTTGACGTTGTGAAACAGTACAATGTTGCCTATAAATATGTAATTCATGATACAAATCTAAGGCATATTAAGTCACATTTCATCGCCATTTTGTAGAATTTTGATAAGTATTTATTAGCGTACCATGCTTTTTAAACAAATCACACCTCTTTAAGGGTCAGTGGGGTTGGGGTTTCATCGATAAAATCTTTTAAATTGCGTAACTGCAAGGTAAGTTACGCAAAAAAGTGGCAAATTAATTTTAAAGAAACCACTAAACAAATAATTACACTGATAGGAAAGGTGGGTCAAAAAATTCTATTTTGTCTGTCCGTATCGATTACCTATAGACCTTAAGTGTTTTTGAAGGTAGAAAAGTTTTTTTGCTTAAAAACTGCTCGAACGATTTTGACGAAACTTTGTGTGTGGTCTTTTGTTTGTATACCTATTCTGTTTTTTTTTTTTTTGGGAACTACTCCCATAGAATCGGTTTTTTTTGTTTATCAAACTTTCTTGTAAGCCTTATTTTAACTAAATTCAATGGCATTTCAAAGCGTTTTTATCCTTCGCCTCACTTCAAAAGGCCATTTACCCTGCACAGTATCTAACTTGTCGTGTAAAATTTCAGACTCTAAGTAGTTGAAGAGTTGCCTCTTACTGGTCGGTCCATCGAGTATGGCGGCTCCGACTCCCTCTGGTATGACATTGAAAACTTTTCGAGCTGGTCTGTTGATGTCCGTTATTTCTCACCGTTCTGAAGAAGTATGTAGTGGGATTTGGCTTCACTTTGTTCCTGCCATTTTGTTTGTTACTGACTCCATGGTAGTTAACAAAAGACACTGATTTAACGCGCTTTGTTCTTCCTATCACGTCAATATTTTTCAAAAAAAATCAGAATAGTTTCCGTTCTGTGGTCAGTATTTGCATGATGCATTGTCAAACCAAAACTAACTTCAACTGAAAACTGCCAATTTGGCTGTCACCGAAAATAACGTTGTTAGTTTATACTTCTCCACCTTTAAAAACTCGCCCTTTAAACATTTATGTACCGATTACCGAAGAATATTTATTTTAGAAACTAAAAACAATGAGCTCCAAATAATAAATGTGTCCTTTGCTCTCCTTCGAACAATTTTTAATTACTTGGCCGCTGTTTCAGTACCTATATATAAGCATCTATTGTGAAATTCGTTTGGGGTAATTATCTTAGCGTGGTTTTGTTTTCGGGAGTTTGTTTCCTGGGGGAATAGCTTTTTTAATATGATACTGAGAATTTATTCAAATATTCCTCAACTTCAAGTTTTAACTAGGCTTTTCGTTGGCAGTAGAACCTGCCTCGATGTTTCCATAAAAACCAAAAGACCAACGGTTATACAGAATTTTATTTATCTAGATCTTCATAACTTTCCAATGAAGCATATTGGGATTTTTTGTTTTAATATTAAGATGTACTAACTTAAATATGGAGCACAACGTCAACATCATTAATCCAAGTTTTTTTTTTCATAAACGAAATCTTTGATTTTTCAGACCACACACAACAATTTAATTGAATCAACCAAAACTGAATCAGTTTCATAAGAAAATGCCATTTACAGAAAATTTAAAAAAACACAAAAACAACACTACAATCCCTTTTTCAACTTCTTCAACATAATTGTGATTGACATATAGTATCTCACCACATGGTATATTAACTCAACGATCACCATGATCTTCAACACTTAAATTGGCATCATGCTGATTTTGGTGGTGTGTTTCTTTTCATTCACTCTTAAAATGGACATCACTTGCTTTAATCCATACAAAGATTTTACAGGCAAATAAAACATCCAAACCACTAATTGGCAATTAATTGAAAAATTACAAAAATCCGTTACTAATTAGTAAGTGAGCATTTAGAGAAATGGAGAACTCCTAAAGAATCTTGACTCAAAAACATCTCAAAACAACACACACAATTTGCATCGTTTATGGTGAACTATAAAATAGTTTTATGGCAAAACTTGCTTCAAACTGCGATCGCAAATAAACTTTTTATAGTTTGTTCAAGATATTTTAAATTTATTTTTTTGTGAGTGTGATTGTTTATGTATTTAATGAAAAATTTAATTAGGTTATGAATCGCAACCACCCACGATCCTTCGTCGTTTATTTATGGTTCATACGTACGAAGAGTTATGGCCAAAAGTGTGGCATGTTCAATACCAGACGATACACCGCCACGGGGATTGTCGAATAAATAAATTATGATTTAAGAGATCTTGAAATCAAAGGCCATATTCGATAATGATAAACCATTGAAAACCTTAACTGTCATCGGTGAGCAGTTTTTCAAAAGAATTTGACAGCTGGTACACGATCATCTGACATACGTTCTTCTCTCCATCAATCATAAAGACAAAAGCGCGATAAATTCGCCATTACAATACAGAGACATGCTCATTGTCATGTGTGTTGTGTCCTTGCATCCAAAAACACCTTTCATCTTCCATGAAAAATACTTAACACAAAAATGTCCTCCAGCTCCACCCGCAAGCCATCAAAAAAAAAAAGGAAAAACAACACAAAAGATGAGAAATGTTGCTCGAAATATCTGATAAGAACTCTCAAAACATATTCGTGCATGCAACAAATTTAAATCGCGATTTGTTGTCGCGTAAACGATCTGCAATTACCAATTAGTTCGCGTTCCCTCATTAAATGCCACTTTAAACAAATAAAAACAAAAATAGCGAAAAATGCCTATCTAAACGCAGCTTCAAGATTCAAGCGTCATCGTTGTCGTTGCACCTCCATTTTTGTGTGCAGTGTGTAGCCTGTAGTGTGTGCAAATAATTGGTGAATTCTAACACGAAATCCCATTCACTTTTCGTTTACGTTTTCGAGCATAGAGTGGAAGTCAACACCTCCTACTTGGAGTTTAGAGATTTTGAGTAGTCAGATTGTCGTCCACCGAAAAGATACATACTCCCAGATAGGTTCTGTATAGCTTCTATTCGTAATGGTTGTTATTGTCAATGTTTGTTGCTGGATTGAGAGGTGATCTCTGATTCAGTGGCGGTGGCGGCAGTTACTGCAATTTAACGAAGATACAAGATACTTCTTTGAACATAGAACCTTACACATATAGAATAATATCCCCATATGATGCTCTTGGGGTTTTTTGTTGTTGGTGTTTCGTTTAATCTTACAGAAGGAGGCGTGGATTTTGTTGTGGCAGGTTCGTAGCCGAATGTCATTAGATTGTGTTTTGATAAATGCGTGCAGGTTTTTTAAACACGATATTTCATAGGAGTATACGAGAACGTAAGTATGCGTATTGGATTTACCTAGGCTTTGAGTTTTTACACTGTGAGAGATCTAGGTCATTCGAAAACCACACCAATACACGATTATTCACACAGTTTAAAATATTATGATAGCATTGAATTGTTGACTGTTATAATTGCTTGTTGACTGTTATAATTGATCCTACGAATGTGCTTCAAAATAATTTTTATTAAACAATATTAGAAAAAAAAAATCTTTATAAAATAAAACCAGGCGTTAAGAAAGCGAACATGTCGAGAAACTAAATATCAAAAGATCAGGGAGAAGACCCGTTGTAATTTTTGTTTCGTCTACGTCACGGACACAAATCGTCTTTGCATTTTTGTTTTTGTTTTGTTCTGCGCTCTACTTAGCTATACGTCACGGACACACATGGAGTTTGACGTCAAACGGGAAGGCGCTATCTGGTTTAGTTGTACAATGATATGGGGGGGAAGGTCTTCATTTGTGAGTCTAAAAATGTCTTCCCATTCGGAAATTTTCTAAATAGCACTGTTGAAAACAGGCTTGTTTCATTAAGAAGAGTATTGAAAGCTCACCAAGTTCTTGCAAGAAAGATGTCATAAAACATCACTCAATATTTAAGAGATGAAACTAATTAAACACAAGGTTCAGAATTATTTCCTTTGATCCGGTCAGCCCCACAGGCAGATCACTAGTGGAAAACAATTATTGAGTTGAAAAAGTAAAGAAGATGTAGGAGTAGTGTCTTGAGCAATAAGCAATCTGAATGCAGAAGTACATAAATAAATTGGTTGCTTGAAAGTAGCTAACCACCGATTTAAAATAAATAGTTCAAAATACTTCTCTTTATCCTATTATTATCCTGCTGCACTCCACACACAATCCAGGTAATTTCTTCTTTCGTTTTTTACTCTTTTTTAAAAACTATGAAATTCTTTCTTTTCACAAAATTTCATCAAAATCGGTTGCGTATTTTAAGAACAATTCTTATTTGATTAAACTGGTTCCATGAAAGCTACCGTTGGTCGATGGAGCCGGTTTTGAGAAATTTGAACTTCGTTCGTATGACAGACCAAATTTAAATCAAATCGGCCCATCCGTTCAGGCTGTAGAGTTGACAGACGAAAAGACAGATGGACGAAAATTCCAGAACAACTTTTTTGATTTCTCTGTCCCGTGTGATTTTTATCTCAAAATTGCTTTCACCACGAATCCATAGTACCTAAAATTGCATGTAAGAACGTTTCTATAGATGGATACGAATACGATTTTCTGTATTTGTTAATGTACTCATGTGTGCATTCAGACTATTTGATCACATCTCATTGATTAGCATGTGGGAGAATTAAGTTTTCTTTTCTCTGGAAGAGCATGTAATATCCTTTTGTTTTTAAATATTCCTCCAATTCTTTAACTTATTTTATAAGCAACTAAAGGAAAGGACAAACAAAGGAAAGGACCACTAGAAAAGGAAAAAAAGTCAAATACAATACAAATCCAAATTTTTCTCTCATCGATCAAGATTTTATTTTCCTTTGACGAAATCAAGCATTTGGTTTTTCTGATCAAAAAGAAGTTTTCCTACTATGTAGTAGTTCCATCAAACTCATTTTATAAATTATATCCTATTTTCTTAGTCACAAAGTGAAATTTCCACTCATCAATTAACTTAAAAATTTCGGAAAATTGATAAAAAAATTCGAAATTCCATTTTCACTCCATACTTTCTTATAAGAATGTTAAAAGCAAAAAGTATCCAACTAAGACATTTTAATCTAAGTCCAAAATCGACTAAATAGGAAATAGAGATAAGAAATTGTTGACAAATGTTAGTCACCAAAAATCAACTAAAGTTCAAGTATCGTTATTTTCAGTCGAAAAAATAATCCCATAATCGAAAATTGGATATCTTTTATTTTACAAAAATATCATTTTTTGTGGATGCTTCAATTGGCTGCTAAAAAATCCCGTAGAATGCTCATAAGAAAAAAGATTGTTAAATGCCCTCATCTAACTTGGACCTGAGCATTCCCAAAAACTTAAAAGCAACCTTATTTCATGCTAAGAAATCAAACCATAATTATTACCAGTTTCAAAAAATTGTATTCATATATCAAAAATTAATTTAAAAAATAGTACTCATACGCCATAGTGTCTTCATAATAAATTAATGGTGAATTAAGACTTCATATTTTTTTAGGTTTGCATTCTATTGTTTTTAGTCAACGGCTTTTCATTTTTCCTTTTTAAGATATTTCATCAGAACCGGCGATTGTGTAAATTGTGGTCAGTATAAAATTACATCGCATCAAGAAAGAAGTGGCGCCATGACTTTCTTTGAAACATGACACTGTTTTTAGTTTTATTTTTTGTTCCAAATGCAAGATGAAAATATTCGAAATTTAGCAGTTTTTAGTCGATATAAAAACAAGTTCAACGTGTTTGTGAAAGTTTTTTAGTAATGCATTTGGTTCTTAAGCGCTCAAAATTTAATAGAATTTCAATAAATGAATATTGTTATAAATGCAAAACGACATTCTTTGTGCTTTGTTTCGATAGATATATTTTTTTAATCATCAGCTTGTTTGGTAGCTTTTGAAGTTTTCTATATTTACAAAAACTGGTTGGACGAACCCAAATCTGAATCCACATCGAACAATATGAGATTGTGAATCAATAAAACAAACATAAAACCTGTCCCGGCCCTATATGAATACCTAAATCATGAAAATCAGTCTTCTGATGAGACAAGAAAAAAAGCAATTCGATGAGATGGGTTATTGTAATACCAAGAATGCCCATAAATTATTTTTATTTTGTACAGGAAAAAGAAATTATCATTTATTTAATGATTTGTGTTTTAATAATTTTTTATTTATATTAGGTATTAATCTTCGAAAAAAGAATCATTGTTTTTGGTTTTAGATTTTTCAAAACACATTTAATTTGATTAAAACCACTGACGTAAATGTATAAGCAAACAATTATTCATTTAATAAATGAATACAATTTAAAGAAATTGTGCTGTCAGGGTAGAATTTTATGAATTAAAAAATTGAAAATCATTGTGCAGGAGCTTGGCTAGCGAAATATAAACTTGTCAAAAAAAAAATGTTTTAATAAATTTTCTTTAAAAAAGTACACAAGCTTATTTTGTCAGCTTTTTTTAATTGAGAAAAGATTTTTAGACCAAAACTGAAAAATTTTAATATAAAAATAAAAGTTTCGGACGCAAAATATTAAAAAATAATAAAATCCGCCAATAGATAATTGCTTAAATTATTCACGTATGTTTAAATATAACCTAACATTAGACATCGATTGTTATTAAAACAAACAATACAAAATTTGTTGAAAACTTATATGTATGTATATATGTAATGTATGTATGTACATATATGTACATGTGTATATAAATCTGAACAATTTTGTGTGGTTTTTTAAACAAAGTTTTTTGGACAAAATGAGATAAAAATAAAATGCACGACTGGGTCGCACGAACTTGCTCTTATGATAAGCAATTGCTTATTGTGGCTGCATATATGGCTATTAAAAAAATTTAAATAATTTCGAAAATTCTTTGATTTTTTAAATTAGTTTAAGAGTTTTCTCGGAAAAACAAAGTATGCAATAAAATTTCGAAGCTATACGTAAATCTAGGAAAAAAAAATATTGGAAATCGTTCGACCAGTTTTTTTTTAAAAAGGTTATTTTTGAAAAACTTTTCCAAAAAATATTTTGAAATTTATTTGGGTATGCAAATATGTGGCAATCTGTAGTTTACATTTGAAAAAATAATTTAAAAAAAAATCAATATACCCTTTTCTAACATATTTCGAAAACCAAAAATTTTTTTTGAAAAAATTATAAAAAATCAAAAAAAAAAGTTTTTGAAAAATTTGAAATGCCATATTAATAAAATTATAAATGACTTCCTGTGACCAAAATTTTATTGAAATCGAATGTATAGTTTACGAGAAAATTTGATTTGAAAATACTGGTTCTATGAGAGGTACCGTTATAAGACAAATTTTGAAAAATATTTTCCAACCAAAAGATAGACTGTCTTACAAAAATAGCATCCTGAAAGTTTTATCAAAATCGTTAGAGCCGTTTTTGAGAAAATCAATTTTTTTCTTCACGATTGTATGGCAGGTGCCGTTATTTTTGGGCTTGGAGCAAAAATAAATAAAATGCACGACTGGGTCGCACGAACTTGCTCTTATGTTCAATAATTGCGTAGTGGCTGCATATATGGCTATTAAAAAAATTTAAATAATTTCGAAAATTCTTTGATTTTTTAAATTAGTTTAAGAGTTTTCTCGGAAAAACAAAGTATGCAATAAAATTTCGAAGCTATACGTAAATCTAGGAAAAAAAAATATTGGAAATCGTTCGACCAGTTTTTTTTTAAAAAGGTTATTTTTGAAAAACTTTTCCAAAAAATATTTTGAAATTTATTTGGGTATGCAAATATGTGGCAATCTGTAGTTTACATTTGAAAAAATAATTTAAAAAAAAATCAATATACCCTTTTCTAACATATTTCGAAAACCAAAAATTTTTTTTGAAAAAATTATAAAAAATCAAAAAAAAAAGTTTTTGAAAAATTTGAAATGCCATATTAATAAAATTATAAATGACTTCCTGTGACCAAAATTTTATTGAAATCGAATGTATAGTTTACGAGAAAATTTGATTTGAAAATACTGGTTCTATGAGAGGTACCGTTATAAGACAAATTTTGAAAAATATTTTCCAACCAAAAGATAGACTGTCTTACAAAAATAGCATCCTGAAAGTTTTATCAAAATCGTTAGAGCCGTTTTTGAGAAAATCAATTTTTTTCTTCACGATTGTATGGCAGGTGCCGTTATTTTTGGGCTTGGAGCAAAAATAAATAAAATGCACGACTGGGTCGCACGAACTTGCTCTTATGTTCAATAATTGCGTAGTGGCTGCATATATGGCTATTAAAAAAATTTAAATAATTTCGAAAATTCTTTGATTTTTTAAATTAGTTTAAGAGTTTTCTCGGAAAAACAAAGTATGCAATAAAATTTCGAAGCTATACGTAAATCTAGGAAAAAAAAATATTGGAAATCGTTCGACCAGTTTTTTTTTAAAAAGGTTATTTTTGAAAAACTTTTCCAAAAAATATTTTGAAATTTATTTGGGTATGCAAATATGTGGCAATCTGTAGTTTACATTTGAAAAAATAATTTAAAAAAAAATCAATATACCCTTTTCTAACATATTTCGAAAACCAAAAATTTTTTTTGAAAAAATTATAAAAAATCAAAAAAAAAAGTTTTTGAAAAATTTGAAATGCCATATTAATAAAATTATAAATGACTTCCTGTGACCAAAATTTTATTGAAATCGAATGTATAGTTTACGAGAAAATTTGATTTGAAAATACTGGTTCTATGAGAGGTACCGTTATAAGACAAATTTTGAAAAATATTTTCCAACCAAAAGATAGACTGTCTTACAAAAATAGCATCCTGAAAGTTTTATCAAAATCGTTAGAGCCGTTTTTGAGAAAATCAATTTTTTTCTTCACGATTGTATGGCAGGTGCCGTTATTTTTGGGCTTGGAGCAAAAATAAATAAAATGCACGACTGGGTCGCACGAACTTGCTCTTATGTTCAATAATTGCGTAGTGGCTGCATATATGGATATTAAAAAAAATTAAATAATTTCGAAAATTCTTTTATTTTTTAAATTAGTTTAAGAGTTTTCTCGGAAAAACTAAGTATGCAATAAAATTTCAAGGCTATACGTCAATCTAGGAAAAAAAAATATTGAAAATCGTTGCAGCAGTTTTTTTTTAAAAAGGTTATTTTTGAAAAACTTTTTCAAAAAATATTTTGAAATTTATTTGAGTATGCAAATATATGGCAATCTGTAGTTTACATTTGAAATATAATTTTAAAAAAAATCAATGTACCCGTTTCCAACATATTTCGAAAACCAAAAATTTTTTTGAAAAAATTATAAAAAATCAAAAAAAAAAAGTTTTTGAAAATTTTTAAATGTCATATTAATAAAATTATGAATGACTTCCTGTGGCCAAAATTTTATTGAAATCGAATATATAGTTTACGAGAAAATTTGATTTGAAAATACTTGTTCTATGAGAGGTACCGTTATTAGACAAATTTTGAAAAAAAATTTCAAACCAAAAGATAGATTTTCTTGCAAAAATAGCATTCTGAAAGTTTTATCAAAATCGTTAGAGCCGTTTTTGAGAAAATCAATTTTTGTCTTCAAGATTGTATGGCAGGTGCCGTTATTTTTGGACCTAGAGCAAAAATAAAAAATTTGTTCCGAGGGACGGCCAAATAAATCCTAAAAACCAAATTTGAAGCAAATCGGCCCACCCGTTCAGCTTCCAGAGGTGCGAACAGACATACAGACATACAGACAGACAGACAGACAGACAGACAGACAGACAGACAGACGGACGGAATTCCCAGACCCACTTTTTTCGACTTCTCCATCATCGTAATGTCATGTGTGATTGTTATCTCAATTTTTACTTGCGATTATAGGTACTATAAGGCAAGTTATGCATTCGTCGAAAAAAGACGAAAAAAGATGGTCTAAAAATTCTGTCCGTCTGTATGTCTGTCTGTCTGTCTGTCTGTCTGTCTGTATGTATAGAGACCTACAGCCAAAACGGGTGCGCCGAATTGCTTCAAACTTGGTATATAGACTTTTTTAGGTATTGTACAGAGGGGAAATTGAAATTTTTTTTTTAGCTCAAAAAATAACGGTACCTGCCATACAACCGTTACGTTAAAGCTTATTTTTCTCAAAAACGGCTCTAACGATTTCGATTTAAAAAAATCAGTGTTGATTTTTAGGTACGACCAATCATATGGCTGAAAAAAAAATTTTAAAAAATGGCTAAGAACGGTACTTTCCATAGGACCGTTTTTTTTGGTTTCGACTAACTCGAAAACGACTCAACCGATTCTTTCGAAATTTCACACACATATAGCTGTAGGTAGCTTAATTTGTATTGCATACCAATATTTTTGAAAAATATTTTTTTGTATTTTTAAAAGCATTTTTAAAAAAAAAAAAATTTTTAAAATTAATATTTTGAAAACTGCTTAATAAATTTTTTTCTAAAAATTTTAAATAAATGTATTTGCTGAATACCTATAAACTGGCGTTTTTGAATTTTTTTTAAAAATTTTTTTCAAAAAGTTTTTCAAAAAAAACTTTTTTTCTCAAAAATCGCTCCACAGATTTTTATAAATTTATTCTCATAAATTCAAATTTATCCAAGAAATAAAATGGCGTACTTTTTTTTCAGCTCAAATTAGTTTAAGTATTTATTTAAGAATTTTGAAAAATTTATTTTTATCAAAATCTCAAACCCTTAGACCACTGTCACGCATTAGAGCAAGTTCGTGCGACCCAGTCGTGCATTTTATTTTTTCTGCACGAATCCATAACTTGCCTTATAGTACCTATAATCGCAAGTAAAAATATGTTCCGAGGGACGGCCAAATAAATCCTAGATACCAAATTTGAAGCAAATCGGCCCATCCGTTCAGGCTCTAGAAGCGCGAACAGACAGATAGACAGACAGACAGACAGACAGACAGACGGACGGAATTCCTAGACCCACTTTTTTCGACTTCTCCATCATCGTAATGTCATGTGTGATTGTTATCTCGAAATTTTTTTTCTGCACGAATCCATAACTTGCCTTATACAGTAGCCTCTCGATAATGTGAATCACCGATAATGCGAATTTCTCCAAAATGTGAATCGCCAAAACTTAACATTGCCATCTTTATAATGTGAACTTCCGAAATTTTGGAACTCTTAAATGTGAATTCCTTTGGAAATTTTGTATACCTACCTACACATACATATTTTTTTTTCTTGATAGTTTTGATATTCGTCTTAGCCTACATAGGTAAATGTGTTTTTTTTTCTGATAAATGTTGAAACTGTGCTTTACCCGTAATTTTGTTTGTAATAAATGGATACGAGTTATTTCAAACTCTTAATAAGAACCGAAGAAAATGTTCCAGTAATGTGAACACCTCTAAAATCCGAAAACGCCTTGTTTTAATTAGTTCACATTATCGAGGGACCACTGTAGTACCTATAATCGCAAGTAAAAAGCAGTAAAATACGCCTTTAAAACCAAAAAAATACGCCTATGAAATATAATCTCCTTACCTTATGCTTAGGTAAGTTGTTTCTTGAGTAAAAAAAATATATAAGTAAGATTCTTGGTGGAGGGGAAATATTTGTTTTGCCATAATATAACTTCATTCTTTCGATTTAAGATCTAAGACTATTTATTAAAAAAAAAAAAACGTTGTTGATTAAAAAATAGTTTAACAAAACTTATCCTTAGTATTTGAAAAGCAAAGAAATGGCTCTAAAGGAAACAAAAACCGATTTTAAGGAAAATTATTTTCGCAAAAGAGTATAATAATTATTGATAACAAATGAGTCAACTTCTTTATAAAAGCTGGATGCAGTCTTGTGCAGATCAAACCTTAGTAAAATTAAATCAAAAAAGTTGAGTAAGGAGTCATATATTCTGCGAACAGACCTACCGCTACCGCATCACAATTTACCATTTATTAATGAAAGCCAGGCCACGGGCTTAAACTTCCTTCTTAATGATTAAAATCTTAATCTTGTTGGATATAGTTCACATTAGGGTTTTGTCAAACATTCTATGAAAGTTGTACTACAAAAATTTAAAAATTGCGTATGGACAAGGTTTCTTTCACTGTATGTCAACTGATGATTCCAAAGTGAGATTCCTGGATGAAACGCCAATTTTTTGTTGGACTAAAGGCCATACAAAGCTATTTTGAATCATTACTGTTTTATATATCCCATGTCCTGCCTTTGTTTTTATTAAAAAACGTTAAAAAAAAAATAATCGTATTCAGAGTTAAAAAACTAAATACAAATCTGATCTGAAAAATACGCCACATTATATTTCTATTAAGCCTATTGATTTGAAAAATTGACAATCACACCTATGAACGACCAAAAAAATTTGTTGGACTAATTTCCAGATTAAGTTTAAAATTAAAACCACAAAAATCCTTTTTTTTTGTTGGCTTGATTGAAAAACTACTTGTCAAAAGTTATACAATCAAAATGTCGACTCTTATAAAGTCAGCGCTGCATGCATGTGGTGAACATCATTCTACTACCATGATTTAAAAATAAATTTAAAAATTTTAACTGTCGATGCAATCAAAAGTACTAAACTTTTTATCAGGATAAAAGTCTACATTTTTTGAATCGACATTTTTATAGTCTGGATTTTAAACTGTCGACTTTTTTTGTCGATCAAACATCAGTCGACATTTTGACAGTCGATGACATTTTTATTTATCCAGTCGACATTTTTTTGTCGACCATTTTTACGCTTCCCAATAAATATTTAATTGAATATTGTTTTTATTTGCGTAAGAAACAGACGGGAAAAGACTGCCCTATTTTTTTTATTTAAACAAAAATATGGCATAAGTGACTAAATTTTCGACGTTTACGACAAACTTTTCAAACCTAATAAAAGCCAGAACATTTGTATATACTTTTTTAAACGATTATCTTTAAATTTTTTTTTGCGTTATTTCGTCTAGCAAAATTTAATTAGTAATTTTCACGCCAACACATTACCAAATTTAATTAAGGTCTAAAACTCTAGAATTTTGAAAATCGTGACACTTTTCTATTTATTTGCTAAAGCTATGCACAGACGATTGTCAGGTCTTACAATATTGTCAGGTCAACCAACGCTCTGACAGTCACACCTGCCAATAAACTGACAATAGCAAATATATAACAATGAAATGCAAATGTCTTACAACTTTCTGACAATTAATATTGTAAGTTCTCACTGTTATAAGACTTTTTTGACAAATTTTCACTGACAGATCTGATGCTTAAAGCAGTAGTGCTACACATAATAATATAAGAATACCTCCGCTCCGCAATACATACAAACTTTTTTAAGCTAGTGTTATAAAACTAGTTACAAAAACAAATCAAAAATTTCAATATTTTTAGGGGTACATATGTTCATTTTCAATTAAAAATAAAGTGCACGACTGGGTCGGACGAACTTGCTCTAATTATGTGACAGTGGTCTTATGGTTTGAGATTTTGGATAAAAAAGAGGAAAAATTGATATGAAATTTTATTGATGCCTTAAAAACCACTAGTTAAAACGTTTTTTTTTTTTTTGAAAAAATGGAGTAAACCATCCGATTTTATTTATTGTTTAGAATTTTAGGCATTTTTTTTTTTCAAAATCGTTCGACCAGTTTTTTTCAAAAAACAGTTTTTTTTTGAAAATTTTTTCGAAAATATATTCCAAATTTTTTTGAGAATGCAAGCTTTAGCACTTTGTAGTTTTTATCAGGAAAATAAATTTAAAAAAAAATAGATTAAACCGTTTTTGGAAAAAAAACTCAAAAAAACTTTTTCTGAAAAATTTAAAAATTTCGCTTATAAAAGGGGCTTCTACATTAAAAATTTCATCGAAATTCGTCAAGTGGCTTACGAGAAAATCGGATTTCAAAAAACCGGTCCTATGGGAGGTACCGTTATAAGAAAAATCTATTCCAACCAAAACATAAAGTTTGCACAGAAAACATTATTCAGAAAGTTTTATCAAAATCGTGGGAGCCATTTTTGAGAAAAATTAATTTTTCACTGAAAATCATTTGGCAGGTACCGTTAGTTTTGGAGCTAGAATGCTAATTCCAAAAACTCCTCTGTAGGACGTCATAATAATACTATGTACCAAGTTTGAATCAAATCGGTCCAGCCGTTTAGGCTGTAGGTGCCGATACAGACGGACGGACAGACAGACAGACAGACAGACAGAATTGTTGGACCCACTTTTTACGGCTTCTCTATCATCGTAATGTTATGTTTGATTGTCCAAAAAAAATGCATAACTTGCCTTATAGTATATATAGTACATATAATCGCAAGTAAATATAAGTGAACCACTGTTCACCACTGTTGGTGCTGTGACAAATTTTTAAATTTGGCACAATGTCACGGCACCGATCTGTTCTAAAAGTTTTTTGGGAAGTATAATATGCAAAAATTATACAAAAAAATTGTTACAAAACTATTCGAAGATACGATTTAAACTAATATCCGTTTAGTACTCAGTTTCCGAAATATTTTTTTATAAGCATCGGATGTAGGCATTTTCTGTGAAATGTATGTAAGTTCTCAAAATTAAAAGTTGAAAAAAAAACGACCCAACGGTATAAACTATTAAAAGTTGTGGATTTTTTGCGATAATTGTTGGTGAACTAAAAAAAATTCTGATCTCGATTTCCGCAAAAGAGAAGATACAACATTTAAATTTATTGTTTATCTAATTTAACATACTTGGGACACCAATTCTAAGCAAAATCTTTACCGAATCGGAACATGGTATATGTACCTTTGCTTGTATAGTATGAATTCTTACATTGTGAAAAAATAACGTTTCTTAATTAGTGAGGTTAGAAGTCAGCATGGTGGTATATTGTCTTCATTTTTCAAAATACGTATGCATACACAAATGTACATAAGTAAAACTTAAAAATAGGGTGACAAATAAACTAAGAGATTTCAATACAAAATTTTCACTTCGCGTATATACACTTTCTCTGCTCAATTTTGAGCTGGCGCCCAAGACAAGTAATGCCAACATGCTCCCCCTATATCAAAGTCTGCATAAAAACATGATTTGTATTTTGTATATCCCTTGAAAAGGAAACATTTCCAGAACTTTTAAAGACCACATTTTGCTGTGCCGAAAAATTGTATAATTTAAAGTATATCATGTGTCCTCTTTAGTTTTGGACATACAATTTTAGACACAAATCTTTCTGATTTTGAAATATATGCCTTTTTACTAGAGCTGCATTTCAAAAATAATGTTTTAACATTTTTTGAGTAATATCATAGACTTACTAATAATAAAGACAGGTCACTTCATAGAAGAAAAAAGGAACCGATTTGAGATGGCCTCAACCTTTTCCTCTTTTTTCTTATATGAAGCAGCCTGTCTATATTATTAGTTAGTATATGGTAATATAAATTAAAATATTTTTTTGAAAACATTTATTTCAGTTGTTAAATTAAAAAAAATATTCTAGTGAAACAAAACTTTATAGACACTTAACGTAAAAAAAATTCTTTTTTTTTTTAACTTTTCCAATTTTCTGAAGACAAAATTAAAGAAGTTTACAATCATTTCATTTATATTATCTATCACTTTGAATATATTAAAAACATCTTTGATATATTTTTTGAAGAAGCACTTGATATTATATTCTAGCTATTTAGTTGAAAAAATAACACTTTGTAGTTACAATGTGCAGAACCAACTTTTTGAGTTTATTCCTTTAATTTTTTAGCACTAAAAAAGTTAAAAAGTTTAGAAAAACCCGCATATAAAATCTTAAGGCCTGCATGTTTTAAGTCACAAAATACAGAGCTTATTCAATGAAATATACACAGCTGTAGGAAACTATGAACCCCAAAGCTTGACGTTCAAAAATTGTGTTCACCTAAAGAACTCACTCCATTGATCTCGAGAATCAAAATAATTTATTAATTTCATTTTTTATTTTTCAATATTTCAAGAAACTGTTTTTGTGAAATTCTTAACAAAAATTAAAATATTCTTTAAATTTCCTTGGATCAAATTGCTCAAGGAGCTTTTTCACATTCCAATATGGTTTCCCACGGTCCGTAAAAACTCACCTCATCGAGGAATAACTTTCGAAATCCTTCTCTAGTATGTTTGCCATCACCTAGCAGCAAACTGCATTCCGAAATCAAAAGCCATCTGATTTTCTCCCTCCGCACCTCCAGCTCCATGTAACTATAATTCTGATCCATATCCAGGTGATACCTGTCCAAGTAGCTTACAATTTGATTTTCATCTTCCCGTTGCGCTGGTTGTGTTTGCGACGACGAGCTTCCATTAACATTCAGCGGAAGTGACGAACGTCTAAGTTCAAAAACCGAACTCGAAGGACTATTCTCCACCGTAACGGGTATAGTTGGTGGTGGTGAAGATTCTTCCAGACTATCCAACCTTCTGGGAGGATTTTCTATCACAATTGGTTCAATGGCAGCAATAACATTGCTTGACTCTTTCTTCTCATTAGCTGACACATTAAGACGATGCTCGTGAAGTTGTTCCAAATATGAAGCAGCTTTCTGTAGGAAATGATTCATTGGATTGTATTCAATATTGGGCAGAAGGACATCTTCAGGAGTTGGTGGAGTCGAAGTGTTATCGGAGAAGGAAACTCTCTTTGGAGTGCGCGCAGGAGGAATGGGTGGCACATCTAAGGAATTCGTCGATGATATCGAACCCCGATGTTCGCCGTTTGAATACTCAGTTGCATCCATTTTTTTTCTCATTCACAGTTATATTTTTTAAAAATTTTTATTTCTAAAAGATCGTTAAACGATCGTGATCACTTATTTTATTTGCATTTCATCACTGATCCACAAAATGAATTGCAATCCACTTGATTCCACTCAATATTGAATGCAATTGAACACACTCAAAAACCACTCAAATCAATTGAGTGATTTTATTTTATATTGGAAAGAATAATGATCGCGACGGCAAATTTACGATCCACAAACTGGATAAACGAAACGATTCTTTTTTCAATCCGAGATCCGAGACTGTGAGGAGCCTTTGAACTAGAGTCAAGCACACGATCGAAGAACTCGCCAAGTTAAGAGTCGAAACGGGCCGTACAGCACGACGAAGTGAACTAAACTGAAAGTGATAAACGCAAACGATGATCGGTCTACCTGTTCGTTCTCAGCAAGTGGAGTTGGTTAACTCAAAATCTATCTGAAGGTAGCGCAATGGATTCGTTCGCGTGAGATGTGACCTTGCGCGTATTTACAAAATACAGAGACAGACACAGACTCTAAGGAATTCCTCTTCGTCTTCGGAGGGGACTTCTCTAAGGTGTTGTAGGATTGATAACGTTGCACTTTCAGTCGATATAGACGCCACTATGCTATGGTTTGTTCGCACTTTCATTTCTAACTTGTCGCGCACAAGTTATAGAAGATAGATTTGTATCTCTATCCGGGTGTTTGGTGTTTATGTTAGATGAGTTGGTTGCGATCGAATTTTTGATTTTTACGTGATCGTGACGGGTTATAAGAGTTTCGTCAGAACATTCCGGGGGAGTTAATCTTTTGTTTAAGCTGATCGGAGTGTGTTTTTTTTTTTTTTTTTTGGTGCGAGGAATGATGTTAAGTTATCGATTGCTCCAGGAAGTACGTGCTAGAATCCGTTCGTTTTGGCTGACGAGATAAGAAGCGATTAATAAAGTGGTGTATTTTGTAACTTTGTGCAATTCAGAGTCAGTCGGAAAACTTTGAACTCGATACTCTTGGTATTTGTTCGGTTCCACAATGTCACAGGGCACTGATGATTAATATTTTTTGAAGAAAAAAAAGATACAAACTTTTTTTTCTTGTGAAGCATAATATAATGAATAGAAAGACATTTTAGAGATAGATACTTTTTTATTTGAATGATATTTTTTATTGTTTCGCTGTCTTAATCGCTGACCTTGCGTGTATTTCATTTTGAAGTTGATCGCTGGAGTTGGATCTTTTGTTGCTTTTTTTTTGTATTCACTTTGATTTTTTTTTTGTGGTGGTTAACTTGTTTAACGTTAAAATGATAGAGTTTTTGAGATGCATTGTTAGAAATCAGTTAATCGAAGTAAGCTTTGGGTTTGCAAAGGGCGATGACTTGACTTGATTATTTATTGATTTTTGACATTGAGTGTGCCGATTACGACCGCTATGACCTTCGAGTTTATACTTGTATTTTTTGCTGCAAAGTCTTGGAAAGGTATGTAAGGTACCTACAATGTTTAGTTAATAATTCAACAAAAATGATAATGATAATGCTTGAGTGAAGACAATTATTAGTTGTGTCTTTAAAAATTGAGTATTAAAGTGTGAAGGAAAAAATTTATAAGCAAACCAGTTTGATTTATGATTCAAAATTTTATATAATAAAGGTGTGTATTAGGTGTTGGTAATCCGAAAAGGCATTATAAATTAAAAAAATAATTTTTCTTAGTTAATATTTCATTAATTGAGATGTCGAATTGTGGAAAGAAACTCAAAGAATTTATCATTCATCTAGCTTAAGGAGATGATGGTTATTGGTCTGGTTAGTAAGCCGTCGGTAATTCTGTTGGATGAACAAATTTGTTGACATCAGGCAATTATTGTAGAAAAATACACGTGTTTCGTGAGGTGTTTCTAGAAAGGAGAAGTTTTTTCGGCCTCTGAGAGCAATGCTGACAAGTAAGAAAAAAGGCATTGCCTAACTCAAATTTTATATCGCATTCTGCATTATGTGGTATTAAAATTTAAGTTTTTTAATAGATTCTTTTATGAGTGATTATAGCGTTTCATTGGAAAAACTTCGGAATTTTTAATATTTCTATCAAACACACAAATATGTAGGTTCATGTGAGTTTTATTGTGTTCCATGTTTTCAACATGTGTCTTGGTAATTTTTCTTGCCACCAGGTATCGTGTTTTGCATTTTATAGCTGTCAATAATATTTAGTTTTTCATTTACACAAATGAAACAGAACTATTACAATAATAAATTTAAAATAACAGTTTCAAAGAAGAATTTCTTTAAATTGATAGAAAAAGGTGACTCCTCCTCTCCCTCCTCCTACCGACCAATTGCACTTACGTCCTTTCTTTCCAAGGTCATGGAAACGCTGATAAATCGTCAGCTCAAGAAATATCTCGAAGATCGGGAGCTTTTAAATGACCGGCAATACGGCTTTCACAGCAATCGTTCCACTGGTGATCTGATGGCATATCTCACCGAACAGTGGAACAAATCTGTGCATCGCTTTGGCCAAAGCAAGATTATTGCGCTTGATATTTCAAAGGCATTTGATAGAGTTTGGCATGAAGCTCTTTTATCGAAAATGCGTGCATTTGGTATCGATGATACTCTTATTCGTTGGATTAGAAGCTACCTTCTGGACCGTTCAATACAAGTTGTATTAGACGGTTTCAAGTCTGATCTCCACAAAATAAATGCTGGTGTGCCCCAGGGCTCCGTTCTGTCTCCGACTCTCTTTCTCATTTTTATAAATGATCTCTTGTCTGTGACTTCTAATCCATTAAATTGTTTTGCTGACGACTCAACCCTCAGCTTTTCATATACGTTTGATAATTCACGGCCTTCGCCTTCGGACGTGTTATTACAACAAAATCGTATGATAAGCTCATTAAACTCCGATTTAAACAGCATTGTGAATTGGGGTACTAGAAATCGTGTGGAGTTTAATGCGTCGAAAACCCAATGCTGTCTTTTGGCGTTGAAGCTAAACATACCCCCTATGCCATTATCCATGAATGGTACTTGCATCGAGGAGGCCGAAAAGCTATCAGTACTCGGTATGTGTATCAGTGACAATCTTCGTTGGAATGATCATATACTTGAGATTGCCAAGAATCCTGCAAGATGCTTAGGCTTTCTTAATAGATGCAAGAAGTTTTTTACCCCTTATGATCTGGCTACAATTTACAAAGCGTTTATACGCCCTAAACTCGAGAATAACTCCCATCTCTGGGCAGGTGCTTCTCAAAGTTTTCTCCACCTGCTCGACAGAGTTGATAGGAGAGAGAAACATTATGGAAACATTTCCGTCACTTGAACATCGTCGAAATGTCTCATGTCTTTCCTTATTTTACAGATTCTTTTACAAAAAATGCTCACTCGAGGTAGCCAGCTGCGTTCCACTCCTTAAACATTTTCCCCGTAATACTCGTCTTGCTGGGAACGCTCATCAGTTTACACTTGAGCCCAATTTTGGACGTACCGTGAAATATAGAGATTCTTTCTTTAGCCGTACAACACGAATGTGGAATGGATTGCCTGGCACAATTTTTCCTTGCCATTTTGATCTTCAAACATTCAAGATCAATGTTCATCGACACCTCCTTTCCCTTCCTTCCTAACTTCCTATCGCTCGCGCTGTGACTTATCATTAAAAGGGCTGCTATAACAAACCCCTTGAGCGCGTGTGCATTATAAAAAAAAAAAAAAAAAAAAAGCAGGAAAAGAATACAATATGAAAGATGCCTTATCAAAATCAATTAAGACAACTTAAAGAATATTTAGCTTTTCTTACACTATTTTTAGACAGAGAATATGAATATGAAAATAAAATTCCTCAGGCACACCACACACGCAAAGATATAATTTCCAGACCACAATATAGTTGTTTTCATAATTTATTCTAATAGAATAGATTTTTAACGATTTCTCGCGTGTATGAGTGTTTTAGTTTAAAATACATAAGCAGACTGTCAGCTTGCGGTCAGAAAAACAGAGACCCACTGGCTTCGTTTGCTGTTCTATATTCCCTTTCTATGATGCCAACACCAACACCAATATCAATTTCAAAGAAATCTGTCTCTTCAAATTTTCTCATAATAAAAGTTGTGGTTAAACTCTATAAACCGTTTCTATAGAAGGACGACATTACATGAATAGGACGTCCATGTATCCGTTCAAAAGCCGACGGCGAAATATGAAGTAGTCTAACAGACTAAATTATCTTTGGCATAATCGGGAAGCGTACGAAAAGTCGAAAAAAAATGTCGACTGGATAAACACAAATTTCATCGACGGGCAAAATGTCGACTGATGTTTGTTCGGAAAAAAAAGTTAATAGTTTAAAATCAAGACTATAAAAAATGTCAGTTTAAATTTTTTAATTATTTTTAAATCATAGTAGTATGGGCGCAACACTGATCGACAGTGGCAAAACGAGTGATGTTCACATGCATGCGGCGCCGCAGTCGAGTCGATATTTTCAAAATCGATTTTATAAGAGTTGACATTTAAGTTGGTATTTTTACTAATCGACTTTTCAAAAGTCGACATTATGACGATCGGTTTTTTTTTAAATCGACATTTTAAAAATCGAACTCAACCCAGTATTACCGATTAGCTTCTCTCCTATAGTTGTGATAAAAGACAGTATGCTTTTTTCGGCAGTTACTACAATCTCAAAAAAAAATTCTCCACTGTCATTTCTCAGGGAGCTGCAACAACAGTTCAACATTAACCCCTGCTGGGTGCCATGATGCAATGTTTGGCCAAAAAACTCGACAGCAAACAAATGACGTTATCACACATTTCAACTGAACTCATTTTTCAGTAAACTTTCCCTTAAATTTAACTATATATTATTAACTTTTCCGTATATTATACATTCCCTCCAGAATCCAGTAACAACAACTTAAAGCCATTACAATAATAAGAGTAAACAATCCTTAATCTCATTTGACTTAACTCAACTCAAGGACTAGAACGGTACCATAGCCTCAAAGACACCAACAACTGTTTGGTTTGGTATACTCGCCAGTCATTAATCTGATGGATTAAAATCAAAGAGATAAAATCAAACAGTCCCAATATTAATGTGCTATTTTGGTAAAATGTAGAAACACTTTGTCGGTTTAAATGGACCACAGTTTAATTTCCCCACTTTCCCCACGGGATATGATGGCGATTTTGTTTTAGCTCCAGAAGTTTTCCATTGGCTTCACGTGGCTTAGATCAATTAACGATTTGGTTTCAGTAGGTACGAATATATTTTATTAATGCATATCATAAATTGATCGGGAAATAAGTTTCTTACCTATACCGATCCTTAGGCTGAGATAAAAATAAATTTTAAGTCATTTGTTTTAAGTATTCGATTCGATCGAAGTTAAATCGGTTTTTTTTTTGCAGTAAATTATGCTTAGGGGCCAATGATAGTTGAAACACAAAACAGTGGTAATTTTATATTTTCACTTGCAAGTCTGTTGATGATTGATATGCATTAAAAAGTTCATCATTATGAAAAAATTGATTAAACAAAAACGAATTTGAGGTTAAAGTTGATCGTAGAAAGAAGAACTGACAGATGAGAACAGAAAGAGAATCAAATACAGTCAGTAAAACGATAGTGTTCCAAATATACCAGAAACAAAAATTAGCTGTTAATTGAAATCGATCTGACAGTAAAATAATAATAATAAGAAATTCATAAATCAGTTTCAAATATTTTTTTTTTTTATTAAAAAAATGTAGAATTCATTAGCTTTATTTTGATACCAATAAAACTCAAAACTTTAAGTTGTTGTTGTTGTTCAAAAATTCAATAAAAATTGACGGAATAAAGAATGGTCAAGCCTAATAAGCTGATATTCTAGTACAAAGAGTACAATAAAAATAATAAAAACTTAGTTCTGTTTGCTTAATCTTCTTAAAACCAACTATTTATTAAAATTTTCACGATTGCATTTCAATCAGAACTGTAACCTGTCCCTTATTGGAAAGTAATAGATTGTTGTGTAGAGTTTTTATTTCAAAATACGAAGACTAAAGCTACCATTAGACGGTCCTTGTAAATGGTCCTTGCAAGGACAGTCTGACGTCACAGAAAATGTATCCTTGTGCTGTCAGTAAATGGACATTCTTCACCGTGTCTTTGCTAGTAAGAATGTCCATTACACGAATGAAACAAATTTGGCATTCTTGTCCCAAAGTACAATGTCCACCAAAGTGGACATTGTTACTTTTGCAATTCGGTGTCCTTGCAAGGACAAGCATAACAATGTCCATTACACGACATGACCATTTTGACAGTTGGTAGTGAATGAAACCGCGCTGAAGAATGCAATTTTTTGCAATGACCATTACACGACATTTATAAATTGGTCCTTGTTAAAAGTAAATTTGACGTTTCGGGGCCATTTATAAATTGAGTGACAATCGTATTTTTTTTCTCTAGAAAATATTCACGAGAGGTATGTGTGTGAAGTTTTTCGATAAAATAATTTCAATTAAATATAATATAATAAAATTATAGTTATAACAGGTAGGTATGTCGTACTACAATCGAAAGTTGCAGATGGCGATTCTCGCAGCACATATATTGGAGAGCAGCGACGACGACGACGACAACAACAACCACTGGCCAACACGAAGAGTTCGTTCTGTGTGGTCCAAAAGAAAGTTCAGAGTGGGAACAGAGCAAATGCACGCAAGGTTGTAAAAATCTGATGTCACTTTTTGAATTGAATTGAATTTGGCAGCTCATTGAAATTTAACAACAACAAATCCACCCTGAAAAGTGGACATTCCAAGCAACAATGTCCCGGCAGAAATTCGTGCTGTTGCATTGTTGGGACATGGTCTTTGCAAGGACCAGATGTCAAAAAAATGTGTCCTTGTGTCCCATCAACAATGGAAGGACCATTACACGGTCCTTGTAATTTGTCTTTGCAAGGACACATGACATTGTGACATTGTGGTGAACATTGTGGTTGTCCTTGCAAGGACAGCATTTTACAATGTCCATTACACGACATGTCGATTTTAGGACAGATAAATACGTCATAATGACGTCAGGCTGTCCTTGCAAGGACTATTACAAGGACCGACTAATGGTAGCTTAACTCATTGCAGACAGAAGATCTGTCATAACAGAACTATTTGGCTTTATGTCTATTGCCATTACGACACATAGGCATACTAAATTACAGCAAACCTAACCTAAACTAATATTGTTTAAAACTAAGGCGGCTGTCAAATTTTAAATAAAAGATTTTCGATCACATTAAAGGGAACTTTCAGAGCCGGCTGTTTTGTATTTTTCACCCACAGCTGGCGCGTCGTCGATCGATAGCATCTCGAATAATCACACTTCAGTTACAGAGAAATGGGAATCGTATAAAGATGTACATAATTTCATTTCTATAACGTAAAAAGAGAGCGACGGACCACACTTCTAGAATAATTAAATACCACAATTATCAATTTATTTTTACAACTACGAGTATTACCCTCTTTTACCGTGAAATTGAATCAAATCTCTGCAAAATTTACATTAAATATTCCAAATTAATGGAGTATTACGACAATATGTAGATACACTTTGTCGGCTCAAATAGTCCACAGTTTAATTTCCCTACGGGATATGATAGAGATTCTGTTTGCGACTTATTTCCTCTACTCATGCTGTTCGAATTAATTAAGTTAAACGAGTTAAAAGATAGCTATGCTACGCTACGCTATGCTACGCATGATCAAACCAACTAGTTATGAGACTTGGAGATACATAAGTAAAAGTATAGAGAAAAAAGATGTGCATAAAGCATATGAAGTTATTTGTTTAGTAAAAGATAAATGATTTGCATTTATTTGCAGAAGTATCTGCATCTTAGAGATGAGATAGAAAACGAACCTGTTTGGTTTCCTCTTTATTAATTCCAGTTAATTCAAAAACATACTGTTACTCGCTCATGGTGTTGTTCCCGCTGTTGTAAAGCGATTCTCGGAATCCACATGCACCAAAATAATTAATCCGCTTAAAAGATTTATGTCTTTTGCGTGCGCCTGCGCCTGCACCGCTGCTGCAGCCACCACTGATGCAACATGCACTATGCACACACTGCACAGGTATAGACACAAGAACACATAATTTCATTCCCACGTGTATATGCACTATGCATTGTACAAGATACAAGTGCGCACAGTCTATAACACGTAATAACAATTAATTTCAGCCCGGTCAACTATCCTTTTTCTTGGAATAATTGCCCAATCCAAAAGGCCCACCTACAGTTCTCTGGTATAGATAACCATTTTGTTTACTAACCTATAACATTCATGTCACGAAGAAATATGACTGCTTCGCACACAAATGTCCAATATTCCAAAACAACTCTATTATACCAACAGATAGTCCTACCAGACGCCTTGTCTTGTCATACCCAGAGGACACAACAAAGTCCCAAATCGTCGTCGGTCGATCGGCTTGTGTATAGTGGGAGGGGATACGATCCAAATTGCTTCCATTGGGACACTCTATATGGACCGCTATTCGGTATCTCCATGGGGAACAATATTACTATCTATTCTTGGCTTAAAGCTTCGATGCCAGTCCAAACTAGGAGTGCCATCAATTTTTCATATTGAGACTTCATAAAGTATACACATATATAATGTACGCTGACGAGCTGTCAGTTTTGAATAAAATGTCATTTCGACGATCCGATCCGATCTGTTCGAGCCAGAGAGACTTCATCTAATTTAGACAGTTCGGCATACATAAATCATCCAAAATGGCGTGGATTGCTATTCATACCTTTTTGGAGAGTATATCACATTGCGCGCTAATAATCTCCATCCAGAGGCTGAATAAGTGACCAAATTGGTGACACCTCTTGTCGTCCAAATAGCAGATTTTGTCCGTAACTACGGAACATGAATTAACATGCGTTTAAGGATATGTTGACAGTAGTGACTATGCTGCTGTTGCTGTCAATCTTCTCTGAATTCGCCATTACGCACTGCACAATTCGTTACTTTGACGTTGCTCTTTGTTTTTTTTTTCTTATTCTTTCTTTTAAACCAGCCATTGCGGGGTTTTTCACTTCGTTAGGCCTAATTGAGATTGATACAAATTCAGTAGATTTTTTTATTTTTTTGTGAAAGTCTAATAAATGTTTTTTTTTGTTGTTGTGTCAGAATTTGAAAAAAAGGTATGTGAGGCACCGCGCATGTGGAATTGATCCAGGCTTAAGGCTGTGTGCTATGAATTAATTACCACACTACACACGTACAGATACGCGAGTTAAAATGTTGCGCCTTGGACGCTTATTAGGTGGATTTTAACGCTGCACTGCGCTGCTGGTGACGTTGAAATTCTGGCGAAATAAAAAGTTGTCCATTATTAGCGATCCTTGATCATTAAAGTTTGATAGATGTCTGAAAGAGATTTTTTGTTTGGAAAAGCCCTACCCATTTGGAGGAGGCCTGATTGGCCATTATCATTCAATCTTTGATTGATTTGGCTGACGTGACCGATGAATTTGACACGGTTGTTTAATTGATACTGATCAGCAGGGGCCACTGCAGTCGCTACTAAATATGTCTTAATTGATTGAATAAAAGAATTACGTTTAACTCTGGCCGCCAATAAAGTTTTTTGCTCTAATTTATTTTTAAGGGATCCTGTTCTTCGGGTGCCATTAAAGTATAAGTTGATTCTTTTAATGAGCTATATTTTATCCCTCTATAAGATCCAAGATTATTTTATAAAAAAATAATCCGTCCAAACGTATTTTCTTTGACACAAACTGGGTTTGCTAGACTTTGGACTATCTGAGAAGTCTATAGTACTCAAGTCTAGTGAAGTGAAAATCTAATATGTTTCGCAATCTTTTCCACGTCATACTTTTCATTTTGTATATTGTGTAATCACATCAAGAGACGTCAAAAGTGTGACATTGGTCTAACATTATGTGTTGTTTAAATCCATGATACTACTAATAAAGATATGGCATTGCGCATGGTGTCAAACAAAACGTCAAACTATTGTCAAAGTCCCGGGTGTTCTTATGACGTAGGCGCATAGGGTAGAGCGAAACAAAAAAGTTAAACGGGAAGGCGAAAACGAGAAGGCAGGTGTTCTTAAGGTGTTTTTATGACGAGATGCGCAGAATAAATCAAAAATGAAAAGTAATTTGAGATAACAATCAAACATGACATTACGATGATGGCGAAGTCGAAAAAAGTGGGTCTGGGAATTCCGTCCGTCTGTCTGTCTGTCTGTCTGTATGTCTGTTCCATAAACTAAGGGCCAATTGCATAATAGTAGTTTATCCTCGGACCACAATAATTTAAAAACGATTTACCACGGTTTGTATAAAATTTGGCATCAAGCTCTCTTAACGAAAATGAGCGCATTTGATTTTGACGAACCCCTTCTTCGATGAATTAGAAGCTACTTTCGGGCTGTTCAGTTCGCGTTAACTTGAATGATTTTCAGTGCGCGGCTATCCACAAAATAAAGGCTGGTGTGGTCCAAGGCTCCGCTCTGTCTGCGACCTCTTCTTAATCTATATTACTGATCTCTTGTCTAAGACTAGATTGTTTTGTTCACGACAGTACTCCTAGCATTTCGTATATGTTTCCAGATTCACATCCATATTCTTCGGATGTGAAACTGCAACGGGAACATTTGATAAGATCATTACATTCCGATCTAGACAAAATGCTTAGGTTTACTAAATCGCCATAATGTTTCTTGTCTCACCTCACTTGTATGGCTATATGTACTTTTATAAACAGTGCTCCAGCGAAATAGCCAGATGCATCCCTTCCCTTAAAAAAATTCCCCGTAACAATTGCATTGCCTGATTGCCTGGAATGTCCATCAATTTACCTTAGCCCTAAATTCGAACGTTCTGGTAGAGACTCTTTTTTGCCGCACTACAAGAATGTGTAATGTTTAACGATTTTTCTTTCTTATTGTCATTCTCAGACATTCAAAGCGAATGGGCATCGGTATCTCATTTTATTTCCTAGCTAACTTTGCCAAACGCTAGATTTGTGTTAATTCATGTTAAGGGTATAAATAACCACCCCTTGCGTGCCCCAAAGTATATAAAAAAAATGTTTGTGTTCGAAGGGAATATGAAGATTTACAAACAAAATTTCGTTCGGATTTACAATAAAAAATCATTGAATTCTTTATCAATGTGTTTATTTCATTAACAGTTAAAAATGTCACAGTTAAGCTTGGGTTTCCTTAACATCAATTTATCCATAAAATCTTCTCAGCAAAGTAAAAAACGAATATGCTGTGTTAAGAAGCGATTGAAACATTTCCAATGTCATCGGGTAAATATTTCCAACCAATATCTGAGAAAAAAAAAAAAAACGATTTGAAAAAGATGTCTTAATTAGACTGGATTATTTTGATGACATTTTTGAATTTTTCCATGCGACAATCTACTTACAGCACACGGCATTTGGGCTCTTGCGATGAGCAACAACAAAGCTTTTTGAGTCTTCAGGTCAAAATCAAACCAATTGCTGCTGTAAGCCTCAACGGAAACTTGAACACTCTAAAACCAAATAAAAATTACTTTTAAACTTTCAAATTAAGACTTAAACAATAAACCTTGACATACCTCAAAGTAAAGTTCATTTGCATACCAATACATGACTGAGATTTGTGCCAAAATCACAATCATGTACCCAACCACAATGACTTTTTCTCCAATGTTGGAAACCTTTTAAAAAAACAATCGTTTCAAACTAATAAAATTGTTTGGCTTTTATGTTAAGCAAATCTAACCATGTTCAGTAAAAAGAGCAAAGCACACAAGAAGGCACCATATGTCAAAAACTCAGCCAAAAATATGTAAGTTGTCAGTGAGTTTACAATTTCTACGAATCTACGAAATTTAAAGTTTATACTTGAGCTTTTTTCTGTCAAAAGTCAAACCTTATGATCCTCATTTGATATTTAATGATCCACACCACCTCAGGCCAAACTTCACTAGATTTCAAGTCTTTTAGCTTTCGTAAACGTCTCTGTAGGACCTTGTTCATCAGAACGCTGAACATAATAAGAGAAACTACGAGATTCGTAAAAGGAATATACATGCAGCATCCAGGAATTGTCACGCAGGATTGAAAGGTGAAAAGGATGTCATACCAGGGTGATGCGTACTTATCAATTCCTGGTGCCCACATACCAAATGGAAGTGCTAGAAACATCAAAAATTTTTTTAGTTTTTCTAAAAGCTTTATTTTTTTACAAACCTCTTATACTGGTGAACATTGGATACATGACAAATCCGGTACAAGCTAAGAGTCCCAAGCCGAAATTAATTTTGGCGTAGCTCGTCGCTGAAAACGTCGTTGCAACCAACATTTGACTGACTTCTTTATCCTCGTCTTGTTCTATTTCCCTGTAGGCGGTAGCCACATCTTCCAAAAAAACTTCATAACGGTGTCGATTGTAAAGAAAAAGTATTATCCGATATATGGTATTGAACCAAAGTACCACAAAATAGGCATTACGAATTTTCGCGTCGATAGGTTCGTGTGTCAAAAAAATATCGGCAAACTGACCGACATTTAACATGACCAAAGGTATCACGGAGATGTATCGTCGCCAGTTGTTGTCAACAATAAAAGACCAAAACTTCATGCATTTCATCGTCATGCTGAAGAGTGGCAATTCGATGAATGTCCTCGACCTCACTTCTTTTCCTTTTCCCATTGTGTACTTTTAATTTTGATCAGCTTGACAGTACATTAACTTGCACAGACTGCATTATTTGTACTTCGTATCCTTTTATAGCGAAAATTCAATTGTGTTCCCATGGACAGTTGGATAAGAGTTATGTGTGCTTAGTTACATACCCTGTATTTTAAATTTATTTACTGTGGTTGCAATTTTGTGTCTTAGGTACTGAGCATTTACCAAACGTGCAACAGAACGATATACTTTATGCATTTATTAATATTATGTCAGGCAATGCAGTCAACAACGAGGAGTAATAACATGTATGGCGTGGTCATCGCTTTGTTGCCGTTTTGAAAGAGCTGTTCTCTTGTGTTCACACAACATCTTAAGACCATTGTAAACGTCGTAATCATCGTATAATTTTCAACACGAATGGGTGTCGTAATTGTAGTAACTAGCTGTGAAAGCGACATTCGGGTTGCTTTTTGAGATGTCCTTGGAAATGAACATGTTTGTATTTCCAAGTTCCAAGTTCGTGAACACAATGGAGGCCGAAGCGTAGTTTGAGCCATTTACGCAATAGTCCCGGAGCCTAAATGCAAATTCAGAAAAGTTACTTACTTACTTAAGGTGGACACGACACGGTCTCAACCAAGATACCCCTCTAGCCAGTCGGGTCCCTAGCCAGTTTTGTCTCCAGTTACGAAAGCCAAAGTTGTTTGAGGTCGTCCTCCAATTGATCGCGCTACCTTAGATGGAGTCTTCTATTACTGCGTTGGCCCTCAAGGTTGGACCCTAAAAAAAGGCCTTTCCAGCAGGGCATTATAGTATTGCAATTTTTAAGTGTTCAAAACTCGTGCTCATAAATTCAGCAAATCAAGTCCGCGTAGACATGATAACCAGTACTTGATGGCTACCATAAAATTATGAAAAACAAGAAAAGTTCATGCGAACAGCACACAATTGGAGCCTACCCTATTCAAACAGCAGACAGCAAACAGCTATGCACAAAACATTTCAAAACATATTTTGAGATTTTGATTAGTAATTAAAATATGAAATTTTTGAATAAGAAAGTTTATTGACAACTGATCCAATTTCGAAATATGAAAAGAAACTAGAGGGCGCTAGTATTTATAATTCTTGATCATTCATTTGCTGTTTTTGGCATTCAAATCTGCATTGATCACATCACATCAGAAATATTCACAGTTCTGTTTCCTATCCCTATCAAAAGACGCCATTTAACCACTTTCTTGTGCCACTTGGTGCGTTCTTTTTCTAATCATAGTCAATAATAATTGTTAACAATAGTCAACAAAAAGGCGGTTCTTTAATCCAAATTAGTAACTATTTCCAACTCACTTCCATGACATGAGTTGAGATTGTTGATCTGTCAAATTGGAAGTTTTGCATTAAACAATTCAAAGTCTTAGTTAAAAATCAAACCAGAATTTATTGATTATATAACGGACCGTTAACATTTATTATTTAATCAGTCTAATCCCGTGACCACGAAGAATGAAATTTCTTCGAAACGTCGGGAAGAAGAAATAAATAAATATTTCTAAAAAATTACGCGGTAAGCTTCCGAGAAATTTTTTATAATATTACAATGATAAATGTCCGCGAGAAGAAAAGTTTAAAATTTCATATCTGATAGATTGATTTTTGGACTTAGAATTCTAGCTCCGAAATTAATGGTACCTGCCATGTGATTTTTATTGACAGACCCATTTAGGTATCTCAAAAACGGTTTATGCGATTTTGTTAAAAAAAATTTGAGTAAAATATGTGTTTTGGTTGGAATAAATTTGTCTATAAAATTCTTTATAACGGTAACTCCAATAGGGCCGAACTTCGTATATCAGATACGCTTCGAAACCAACCAATACCAATTCAATCGATATTTAAGCGGCGCGGCGGCTGGAAATAAAAACAAATAAAATGGCCGACGAACTGATTTTAAGTGTTAAAAAAAAAAATGTTTGGTCGTGCATTTTATTTTTTTAGTTTCTGTTCTATTCTGAAAAAAAAAAAAAAAAAAAACAACTATCGGTATTTTAACTGCGCATGCACCTACCCTACATGTCAGACTCAGACAGGTCATTTGCAAACATGTCATTGGCTACTTAACAGTTTTCAGTATTATTTGCCTGTAATTTGGGAACACTAAAAAAGCTAGAGTATTTAAAAATAAACAAATAAAAGAGCAGCACTGGTTCCCAGTCAATATACTTTTCTTATGATGCAGGGAATGCTTTTGTAATTTCACTAACACCTAAATTTTGTATATATATACCTACATTTTTCAATTTCACTATTGCACATGGAAGTATTTTGGAATAATAAATATTGCTTATTTCAAATCAAAGGAGGATGGGCAAATTGGTCCAACCCACCAACAGAAACAAGATATACGTCGTTGGAAAGGTCTTGTCGAGTACATCAATCTTTAGTATGGGCATCCAGCTCTAAACAATGGGAGAGCTGAGATAATGGTCAAACTATGATGCATTTTTCAAAGTTAGCTATGGTTTGGTATATATAACTTAAAGCAACAATATGTATGTAGTTGAAAAGGTGTGCACAAGGCGACGATTTTTTGCTATAGGCACTCAGCTCTATGTCAAAAGGCATCTGACATAATGCACTTAATTCATTTCTATCTTCTGAGTAACTTAACATTGTTTTGGTAATGTTAACCAACAGATATAAAATAAACGTCGTTGGAAAGGTGTTTTTGGGTACATCAAACTTTAGTATGGGCACCAAGCTCTTAACAATGGGAGAGCTGAGATAATCGACATTGAAAATTGCCCTTTTTCTACTGCACCGTTGCATTTTCTTATTCTACCATCAACAACCAAAAGAAAAATGACATTGGAAAGATCTGTTCAAGTCCAATATTTTTCGATATTGGCATCAAGTTGTAATCCATATCAGACCAGAGATACAAAATATTGTTAATCACTGTTTTTTGGGTGCATCCTGGTACTTACCTTCTTCCACACCAACAGAAATGAGATGCATATCGTTAGAAAGGTCTTCTCGAGTACATCAAACTTTAGTATGGGCACCAAGCTCTAAACAATGGGAGAGCTGAGATAATGGACATTGAAAGTTAGCCTTTTCCTACTGCATCTGCATTTTCTTATTCTACCACCAACAACCAAAAGAAAAATATCATTGGAAAGATCTGTCCAAGTCCAATATTTTTCGATGTGGGCATCAAGTTGTAATCCATATCAGACCAGAGAAAAAAATTATTGTTTATCACTCTTTTTTGGATGCATCCTGGTACTTACCTTCCTCCACACCAACAGAAATGAGATGCATATCGTTGGAAAGATCTTCGAGAGTAAATATTTTTTTAGTATGGGCACTAAGTTCTTAACCATGGGAGAGCTGAGATACTGTACATAGTTAAATACAATACTCAGTCTCAGCTTAAGTTTGAATACATCCTTCACTTCAAATATTTTTGGCGCATAACCGTGAGGAATATGTCAAACGCTTACACAAATATACGCGTAGTTCCAGAGCTCAAGTTGGAATCGAGTCTCGTCTGCTTAGTAAGTGTATGTTTAAAAATAGATTTTATATACACTTACCTTTTCAACAACATAAAGCTAATTTCAATGTCCATTATCTCAGCTATCCCATTGTTTAGAGCTTGGTGCCCATACTAAAGTGTACTGGAAAAGACCTTTCTAACGATATGCATCTCATTTCTGTTGGTATGGAGGAAGGTCAGTACCAGGATGCACCCAAAAACGACTGATTAATAATATTTTTTATCTCTGGTCTGATATGGATTTCAACTTGATGCCTATATCAAAAAATATTGGACTTGAACAGATCTTTCCAATGCTATTTTTCTTTTGGTTGTTGATGGTAGAATAAGAAAATGCAACGGTGCAGTAGAAAAAGGGTAATTTTCAATGTCCGTTATCTCAGCTCTCCCATTATTGTTTAGAGCTTGGTGCCCATATTAAAAAACCTTCCATTTGCAAAGACCTTTCCAACGACGTATGTCTTGTTTCTGTTGGTGTGTTGGACCAAATCCCATACAAAATTGCCCATCCTCCTTTCAACAAAAGAAATGTCAAATCTGTCGATAAGACAAATCAAGCATTCATCATTCGTGTCGTGCGGCTGAATATTGAGACTCTGCATTTAGCAGCACATGCATTCACATAAATGACCAAACATTTCAACTACCATTGGGACATTGTAGTATTTTCTGCTTCTATTTGCGTTCATCCAATTTGAATTAAGACTTGCAGGTCTTCAATTTTTCGAACTTATTTTCATTTTCCTCTGCAGAGTTGGCTATGTTACATCCCTCACCTTGATAGTCTCTTTACAGCTCAAGTCGGACCATGAATTCTCTTTTTATTTGATACTTTCTGTCCGAAACGGGAATTCTCGTACCGCAGAGAATAATGTTGGCAACCATGTTAGAGCTGAGTTAAAGTCAGACTGACTAGTTTCTGAACTCTGATGCAATGTCGAAGACGTAACAATAACAAGCTGGAAAGTTATTGATGCCTTTTCGCAATTCATCCTTCATGCCCAATATTATAGTACATTTTCCTAACAATGTTTCTATCCCTTGGCGGTACGAGAAACACCAGCACTCAATGCATCCTGAGAAAGTCGCTATGCTTGGTGCGGATCATGGTCTGTCGAAATATCCGATAGAAATAGAACACACTTTTTCCAAAATAAATTTCTTTGAAATCAACTCTGGTGAAAATGACAGAAATGGCAGTTGACAGCAGTGTCATCTGCTTTAGAAATGAAAAATTCCCACTCGAAAGAAAGAAGACGTACGTTATTTTTCGTTGATTTTACCGTTTTAACTTTTATTTTATTTGCACAGTTCTTTCCACGGAAGTATATATATCTATTTATGCAAATTTAGTTCCAATCCTGCCACACGTATCTAATGTACTCATCAAATATATCAACATCTACCAATATCAACCGATCCTGAAGTCTATGTGTGTAATTAATTACTTAGCCCAACAAAAACTCATTATACGTGGTACATAAATTTTTAATCCTTGTATCATTTAATGAAAATCTTCGTGACTTACAACTGAACTGAGCCTTTTTAATACCAAAAAAGGTCTTTAAAAAAGCAGAAATCACATCAACTATCAACTTCTTCCATTAAAACATTCTCGAGTTATAAATCACAAGTGTCTTCGGGCATAAGAGAGGCCTTGATTTTCGCACATTGCCCCGGGCAGTGATGTTTTTAGAAGTACATAATCCAATTCCAATCGTGCAAGCCTACATCACGATGGAAAACCAATTTCTAGAGGGAGGATTTATGAGATCAGAGCTCCATTTGAGGGGAGATTATTGCCAATGTTAGATTTAATGGCTTAGAGATAATTTGTCTAGCGTGTGCCTCTGGTGAAAATTATAAATTACATAGACTAGGTTCCAACAACTATACTCTAAAGCAACGATCTATATAGATGGCTTTTTATGGAGGAACAAACGCGTTTGGAGAAGTGTGTTGGTGATGGTGTTCGGTGATAGCCATCAAAGATTTTTATGTCTTGATCGCACGCAAACGTGCTCCAACAACCAAGTCATTGTGTACTACAATGGAGGTGGAACCGTTAATCATATTATGGAAAATCTGTACAACAGCGTGCAATATCGGCGAGTGCCATTGCACAACAAGGATTTTTGGTATCTTTAACTAAGTCACTGTTGGGCAATGATGTTATCTTGGTAAAAAAAAGGGCAACATGAAATGAAAACAAGGTTATTGTGAATTGTTTTTTAGATGAGTTCGTAAATGAAAATTTATTTTTATTGAAAACAAACAATTGCAAGGTGGCGCAAGAGTCACCAAAATGGCGGCAAGCGTCAATTCAACTTTGGCATTTATGAAGGAAACACATAAAATACTAGTCAAAGGGACATTGCTATATTCCTAAAGACCACAGTGTTATTATTGTTTCCAGTTCTTTGCGGAACAATTATTGGGCGGTAGTTTTTTGGTGCAACGTAAATTTCTGCGCAGATTTTCTGGTCATCTGACAACAACAGTTCTAACATTACGACGTTAAGCCACTCACTTAGACTGGATTAATTCAAAGCAGCTGTCTTTGCTTTATGAACTACAGTAGGTACTATGAGTAGATAGTAATTACTGTTGCAAACAGCGGCTACTAGGGGTCGCTGGCATATTCAGATTGTATTGTATATTAGCTATTTAAACGCAGTTTTGAGCCAGCAGAGGGCAACACAATAAAAAAAAAAAACACGTCCAGATTACCATAAATTGTATATACAATGATGAAGTCCTGCTAACAAAATGACAGCTGTGCCTGAAGATGTTACAGAGTGACACGTAGTATTGACCAAATGACGTGCCAGGCTCCACTATCCCTTTTTTACTTCGTGGGCATGGTTCGCATACTTAACATTTAAAGTGAAGTGAAGAAGTGGTCATTGTATATATAAACTATAGTATTACCTACCACTTGAGGTGCACCATCTATCGACGGAAAACTAAGCTTTTGATTTTAAAGGTTTTTGTTTAGATTACCATGGGGAGCAACAACAACAATTTTTTTTACGTTCCACCATTTTAATTGTTGTTGGTGTTTTCCATGGTAATCTAGACCAAAACCTCTAAAATCAAGAGCTTAGTTTTTCGTCGATAGATGCGGCGCACCTCAATTGGTGGTACTATAGTTTATATATATACAATGCAGTGGTAAAAGAATATATTCGTTAACTGTATTTACTTCCCACATAAATTGCACGGTAACCTCTCACGTTTTTGTTTGCTACTTTTACGCTACCGGATGATTGCAACAACTCCAAAAATAGGAAGCAAAACATGCCTGCGATACATGATACAACTATTAAAGATAACGCATTCCAATTCTCATTTTTGTTTCGTTCTGCGTATCTACGTAACGGACACACATGAAGTTTTCGCCGTTCCGTTTAAATTTTTGTTTCGTTCTACGCTCTTAACGTTCTACACATTGACATTCTATACATGTACATTGTACATTGTACATAGTATGTCAATGGTACTACATGTTCGTTGTGCGCTCTACGTCACGGACACATAATGAAGACGTTTTTCATTGAATCACGTGCATGCCTGGGATGTATAGATCAACTTTGCTTATCTTGATGTATTCATCAAATACATATTAAAGAAGCCTTGTCAAGGACACATTCACACGCTAAAGATTTTTGTTCTTCAGAACCCGTACCTATTGAAAATTCCTCAAATAGTCCATTAAGAAATGTCGTCCACATGTTTTTTAGATTGCTATACGAAACATGTTACTCCGAACTAAGAAAAAATCCAGGACCACACCTGGTCAACTCCTTGCGATCAAGCTAGATGTTATTCTTCCCACCATCCATCGTCTGATGTGAATTCCTTTCAAAATAACCTGCATGATACGTAGGTCTTCCCATTCGCCAATTAAGAACATTTTTTCCTTTATTTTTCTTATTCTGTGAGAATTTCAAAGGAACTCTGATTCGATTAGCCATTCGCCAAAGACAAACATAGGGAACATATCTCTTTCGTCTGAAATCTGTCTCTCTGCATTCTTATCATTGTTGTAATAAATTTTCTCTTAATCAACCGAGGAATTCCCAGAGGACGCTAACTCCATTGCTCCAGACGAGCGCAAGCTGTCAATCATTTAATTCCATACCAAAGTGCTCTGGTCAAGTGGCTATGGAGTGGATATATATACCTACAACGGCTGCTGCTGCGACTGTGTTCGTCCAATAACCAAGAGTTCCCTGACAAAGAATAGTAGATATATGGCCGGTGTAGTCGTAAATTATTCCGAGACACTTTGTTCCCTTATTAATCTCGGATTTGTTATACAAAACATTAAACACTCCAACCAAGTCTCTGAGTCGCGTTCGTTCCAAATTGATAAGTCTCATGTCTGAGAGGTACCTCGTTATGGCAAACCGTATATTAATGCTGGCCATAATGATGGTGCTCATTAGGCCCCAATGTGGAGGCGAATCGCTTCCAAACGCTTACATAGATACACTGCCTGCCAAGCCTGGTATAGATTATTATAAAATATTTGGTAATACCGCACTGCTCTGGCCATCGTGTAAGACTAATTAGATAGAAGCTTTTAGATACAAATTTACAATAACAACAACTGAGCTGTTGTCGTGTCCACACCATCACCGCCAATTCATACAGTTATGCAATTAAAGAAACACACATTCCCATTCGACGACTGCTCAATCCAAGGACCACCCCAAAAGAAGCAGCATCTTCGAGAAGATATGCAAATCCCACCATCACGCGGTATTTTTAATTAGACCTATAGAACCTAGAACCTAGAAGCCAGAACCTAAGAAGATGAAAAGCAGACCGTTCATCTGGAAGCACTTAAAATAAATTAAAAATTAATGTAACAAGTCGAGGAGCTGACAGGATAGATTTTTGGCGTGACTTTGTATTTTGGTTTGTGCTGCTGGTGCTGGCTGTGAGCTGTGAGTTGTTATATAGTTGTGACTGTGAGCCCTGACTTCTCCTGGTTAGGATATAAGACAAGAGACATGGCAAACAAGTTCACCAACTTGAGAAAATGTCATCGATTTATAAACCAAAGGTATGTTGTTAGGATTTGGATTGGGATGAGATGGGATGGGAGTTGGGAGCAGGACAAGCTAGTAGTCCAGAAATGGCTTTGACTGTGGAAATTAATAACTACACGGTGACACGTACAAATAGCCAGCGTCATGAGAGTGTCTCCAGGTTGTTGCGTGCATCCACGAATCCATATTCTGACTTCCATACATGGAACTCTAGCGCATCAGTAGGTAAGTGAGGGGGCTTCCTTATACTGTGGCTATACTTCATTGGATTGAGAGACTTTAAACTCCGCAATCGGGTTTTGTGTGCGTGTGTGCTTCAGGACTTGACGATTTCAATTAAGTTTTTATTTCCTTCTTGGCAAAAAGATATCTCTAAGCTAAGCCATGCCACTTAGATACGTGCTTCGAACGACCGAGGCGACGCACATTTAAGGGTGGAGGCGATGGATTGCAATTTCGCAGAATGTGTAATTCAGGCAGGTGGAGGAAGTCAAGACAGAAACTGTAATTAGTGCAATGCTCATGCAGTTGAAGGAAACAATATTTTTAACAGAAAAGAGGTTGGACAAAGTTTTTTTTTTTATTTGAAGTGCGTCAACATGTGGAAAGGATTATAAAGCGACTATATCATGCGATGCTTCCTTTTAAGCAGGGATGGCAATTAAATGTGTTCCAAGTCACTCACTCCACAAGTTGTGTATGTGATTGAAGCCGCCTTGCTACTAAATGAAGCACGATTCTTAGAAAGCATGTTACAAATAATCGGCAGAAACATGGGGAATCTTTTTCGGAAAGAGTTTAGTCACAGAATAATATGGTAATATTTAATCAGCATCAAATTTAAAACCTTATCCAAGATACTGAAGCATGTTAGCTACAAGAGTATTGAGTAAATATATAATCGAGCTTCCCGTCCTAAAATTTACCTTGCTTCCGCAATCATAGCTTCAAATGCAAGACCTGTCAAAATATTAACTACAAAAGACTTGAATGCTGCAAATGCAATATGACATTCAGTTAGAGATTCATACATGAGTTTGGATATTGTGAAAGCCAGTTGTACAAAAGTGGTTCAACACTTAACCTAGCTTAAAATTTTTTGATCCGTGGAAATCGGTGGGTTAACTCTTAAGCCACCCTTTAACCACCGTCTAAAGTTTGATTAGGTATGCAAACAAGAACCGATGTAAATCGTGATTCAAATGTTGATCCGAGGTTGAACCACTTATTGTACAACTGGCCCATATATTTTTAGTCTTGGGGTTGAAAAAAAACCACCATATTTTTCTTTTTAAACGCACCGTTTAATTGTCACTGTCAAAATTATAAATGCAAATTCTTCAAAATACATTGGCTCCTTGAATAACTATTCAAGACTCAAACCATTCTGTACACAAAAGTTACTATTGAAAGTGTTTGAAAGAAGAGTTGACAGATTGATAATCGTCTGTCAAATTATTTGTTTTGTGTTTTTTTTTAGTGACAGAAGTTGAAATATCCCTGATGCAGATCACATTTTTTTTAATCTGAACATAATCAATCCCGATCGACAGATTCATGACTTGCATTGTATATTAAATCTTTTGAACTCTGGAGATGACGTTTGATTGTGTCGCCATCTAGTGCCTTAGCACTTCCGTGTCTAATAGCCTTAAGTATATTATAAAATCTGAACATAGCAGCGGCGCCTAGTACCCACTGATTGCAACAGTAATTACTTCATATTTATAGTGCTTTAGTTTGTACAGCTAAGATGAACTGTCAAAAAAAACAGGATCGACAAATTCTCTTGCTTTTGTAGCGGTAATCTCTGCCATCTCAAAAATATAAAACTAAACTTAAAAAAAAAAAATATTAAATAATGCGTCTCTGTATCGTGTCTATTAATTTTTTATTACAATCTTAAACTTTTTTTGTGTTTAGAACCAGTCTTGCCATATAGAGCGACTTAAACTGCAGGAAACACAAATCACAGTTCAAACATTACATCGGCGTAGAAGTTAAGATTTATGGATTTTGCGACAATTTGTCAAGCGTGTGCCTCTGATGTAACACACAATGCAAGTCTCTGCCTCCACAGAGCGCATAGGTCTGAATCCCAAGCACATGAACTATACGATGTAGCCAGATTTAATGTTTTTATATCACGCAATAAACATTCAAGACACTATATAGGCATGTTGTTGAACTGCAATGTCGTATTGGTATCGCAATGGTTCCAACATTGTATTTACATTCAAAGTAAATTTTTTTCGACCACTGCCCCCGAAATCACTTCTAAAATGAGTTCAAAAGTCTTAAGCTTATGTATTTGTATTTGTATTCCCAGAACATGTTTTATTTTTATTTCAAACTTGCTACCAAACCAGAAGCCATCTTTTATACAGCCTTAACAAGATGTCAAACAAAACACTCTCCACACTGTGTCCAAAACCAACTGGATCACCAGATCAGCTTCTGGAACAGATCTTCTCAAAATGAACAGAAGTATCCCATTCTATCCGCGTGTGGACTTGTTAACTATTCTTCCTATCTGGTAACGTGATCTTTAAAAAAAAAAAAAAAAAAAAAATACTGGCGATTAGGTAACACCATACCAAGAATGCCCGCGTCCGTTTCTTATGGCCACTTTATCTTTTTCGAATATCTCCGACAGCAAAGCGGAGATAAGGCTCCAACAAGTCCAGATACGTAGATCATTTTGCTCTACGTTGTTCGGTCAAGCTTGGAGTCTTATCGCCTGAGAATCTGGTGATGTTTTGCATAGAAAACCTAGGACAGCTGTTCCAGTTGAGAAACTTAGAATCCATTCACGTAGATCCTTATCATCACGAAATGAAATGGACATGGTCGTATAACGCTTTGCCATACATCCAAAGACAGCACCAGGAAATATGAGTTGCATGTGTGAAGTTTTGTACACACTCTGGTCTGGAGGAGACTGGAATAGGAAAAAGGACAACGAGACATACAACAACAAGAAACTGCCATGCCATGCAGAAAGGGGAGACTTTGGCAGTTATGTATACCAAGAGGAAATCTCTTGTTTCGTAGAAAAGCAACCAATTTGTCAAGAGAATGCGTCGTTTGACGTTTGTGTATGGAGTGTGGACGACTTTGGCCACAGCAGAGAGTTAGCTCCAATTACACAGAGGTCAGTAGACTTGTGGACGCGCGTGATAACTCCTTCAACCAGCAAAATGTGCAACGAATTGGGTGGATAATAAATTTTTACATCTTCAAGTGGACTCACAGATAGTTATAGCAACTGAAATTGAGGATGTGGAACTCAAGAAGTCATGTCTGCTATCATGTTCTGGGGCAAGATTTAGTTCAGTAGTCTGCAAAGCATGTTGCAATTTGTCTTGCAAAGGAATTTCTGAATTTCTTGCATGAACAAAATTAAGCTCCCTCGTCCAGTGAAGACCTCATTCAGATAGAAAAGTTAGATCATTAAATTGGCAGCCGGTCAATCACCAAACACAGATCCATTGATGAATTGGGTCAAAAATAATCTGCAGATCATGAGTTCAATCACATAATTCATAACTCCATTCATGACGCTGAAAAGCAACTTTATGGGCTTACTAAATGCAACTTCAGCGCATCACTATGAATTGCACGCACACTCAACTTGAATGCAATCAAAAATCGATTTCAATGAAACATTTATATTTTATTTATTCCGATGCAATTGCGTTATTAGTCAGCAAAATGGCCGGGTTCCATCTGCACATTTGAGCGCCCGGATTGTTGGTGGTGTTGTAAATCAATTTCATAAATCCCCGCAGAATGAAGTGATGACTATGACCACAAGCTGAAGGCTTTTTTTCCATTTTCATCACCGCATCTGTTATGTAAATTACAGTGTAATTACCATTTACGTTGCGGATTGTGTACACTTTCTGCCACTTATACGGTGCGTGAAGCTACAATGTCTGGATCTGAACACTGAAGACTGGACGGACGCACCAAACACATAATTATTTTTGATAAACAAACAGCTTTCAAGTTTTCAGTTGGAGCTATCTTCATAAAAGAATTTAATAATTAAATTAAATGTTATTGGACATTACTTTTTGATCCTATCGAGTGGCCTTCAGAACTCCAGCGATATAATTTGAAGCCACTTCTTCTTTGCTGCCGTATTTTTTTACTTTCATGTGCCAATGTGAATTGATACAACTCATGCCCTGTTGAGAGTGATGAAACTAGAAGCATTTTAGTGCATGCAAACAAACACTCACCAGAACCAAAACATATTCCATGGCGAAGTAATACAAAGTGGCGCCCGGGATATGCTTAAATGAGGTATATGAATATCACACAAGATGTTAACCACTCCACCTTTTCAAAACCTCTTTAGAACTTGGTAGTATTTTGACTGTGGTGCCCTCTATATTCCCGAAATACGTGTCTAATACGCTTTACCGGTCCCTAGTATTCATAATAGTCATGATGACCTTAAATATTGTGTCATAAAAATATACTATTGTTTCTATAGCAAATATGACAACAGGATTGGATACGGGACAGTTGACATGTAAAATTTACCACGTGAAACGCGAAGCGTTACAAGTGACATACAACGATACAACCCGTAACACGTGAACATCGAATGAATGTTTTATCCCGGCCTTACGTGAAGTCATTGTATTTATAATCTATAACATTCAAAATAAGAGGAACGTTTGGTGCGCCATCTATGGACCAAGTTCGCAAAAATTTGATTTGTGAGTTAGTAGTGGTTTTTGTCTAGACTGCCATAGGAAGCAAAAACAACAATACAAGACATTTGATGTAAAGTCTATAAGACAACTAGCACCGCCATTGACGAAGTTCAGAACTAAAAAACATGTTCCATGAAGTTACTATAAAAATGGATATACAATGGTGAAGTGTCAAATAATAAAAGGTTTATTTTAGAATTATCTCAAAAAATTGTAATTTTATAATCAAACACATATTTTGAAAATATTCGCAAGAAACATGATTCAACATGTACATCTTTTATAATATAAAACTACTGACGCACGATCAAAGAAAAAATCCAAACTCATGTTTTCCTGCCAATAAAGTAGCTTTTGTATATTTGATGATACCCTACCCTAAGTCATTTAATTACAGTAGCAGTAATAATGTATGCAAAACTTTTAATCTCTTAAAAACTATTAAATATATTAATATAGCATTATATTACAAGACAAGCATAAGCGAATCCTCACGACTCCATGACTTTTCGTATTATTTTTATATAATTATGAATATGTCATTATTACCATAAACGATTTGCATATCTTTCAACCATAATGGTTGCATAATTATAGCTATTATAGGAACTTGATGCATTGACAACTTTCCATCTATAAAATTACAGACAATATTCCAATGTATTTTTCCCGATATCAAACGGTCTAGTCTTTCAGCTAGAACATCACGGCATCATCCAATGAGGTGTCATCAACCTGCTAATGCACACACATGACATATCATTTGCAACGATGCGATGGAAAATTTACTGTCGCATGTCTTGAGCGCAGATTGTCGCGGTGTCGAGCGACGAAAGCGTAATCTCATCGCGATCAACTAGAGAGTCGGCGATCTTTGACATAGCATTAGTCATTTACGGATTTATTACCTATCGAGAGGATCGCAGGCATTTTCGTTAAGAAACAAGTAACGACAAATGCGGACTTGGTTGTTTTGTGCCGGCAGCAGGTGTCGCTATAAATAATGTTCTTTTGTGGTGTTTAAAGAGGAGATTGTCATTATGGTCGCTTGGGATTTTCTAAAGATCATGTTAGAGGATTTTGAATAATTACGAATGACATTTGAGTGACCAGAGCTTAAACAAGATGAAGGTCATGATGTGACACTTAGATCAGAGTTTATTGTTTTGTTTTGTTTGATGATGACTTTCAGTCACAACTCATGATAACAAGAGAATGGTGGTTCAAAAGCAATGTGAAAACAAACATACTTTTTGGCACAGTCAATTTGTCGATAAGACAGTGAAGTGCACTCAGAATATGGGAGTTTTTATTGATTTCAATGTTAGTTAGTTAAGTTAAGTTAGTTAGTTAAGTTTTTTTATTATATGAAAGTAGTTAAATACAGTTTTTCTTATTACAATTTCAGTTTAAAAAAAACATAAGGCTTTGACTTACAGTCGTTAGCCTGATAGGCATTAAAATTAAACATTTTTCGCTTGCTTTTAGATATAAAACAAAAAGAAAACCCAAGTTATATATACATAAATAGTTCAATAAATAGAAAATAGGAATCAGTTAAATAAACAAGGAGAAATAGCTACTAATAATTCTTGTTAAAAAGGTATACTGTTATTTCGTTATTCAGTATTTATTTATAATAGCAGTAGATATTTAATTATTAGATTCTGGTATTGTTTTTTCTAATAACACCTATTAGAAACATATTATTACTATTACATTACAATGTAATATATTTTTATTTCATTTCATTTGTATTATTATTAAGAAAACTCATTTATTAATAAATTTCTATATTGGAATGCTTTTTGTAGAAAATTATATAAAGATGCATAATTTTGGCCGTTTAGCACTTCAATAAAAACTTCGCGGGTAAGAAAGTCTTCACCAAAGTGACGCTTTCTTAAAGATTTGAAAATCGGACATATTGCAATAAAATGATATGTATTTTCTGAAGCATCTAAGTTGCACAATGTACATATACCATCCGTTTGATTTTTAAAAGCTCTTGCGTTCAAGTTTAACAAACCACCTCTTGCCATAAAAATCCATCTGATCATGTTTGCATGTTTATCTTCGAAATAGTTTGGCACTCCCGCATATTCGAGATTACTATACTCATCATGAAACTGACCGTTCTTCGCCCTTGTTACATGATCTCTCCACTCTTTCTTTCTCAATTCTTGTAAGACCTCACTATGCAAGTTTTTCCAATTATTAATGTCTTCAAAAGAAAATTGCAGATCTACTTCCGCATAAAGTGAAATCCATTCCCTAGCCCAGCTAATTTTTTCCTTCACAATTTCTTTAGCTAATATTTTTGGAAGTCTACTATCCTGGTAATTCATCAATTTTCTAATGTAACTAAAATGAAGTCGTAGGGTTGATAGAAATAATGAGGGTAGGCCGGTTTCTATGTGTAACATATAATTTGGCTTATTAAAGGGTAGCTTGAAGATTCTTTTAATAAAATATCTGAGGAGTCTTTCCGTTTCCTCATTTCTCATGTATCCCCATGCTTGAACTGCGTAAAACATGATGGACTTGGCTGTTGCTTCGAAAATTTTAAATTTTTTTGAAGGGAGAATTTGTTCATCATTGATGACTGTTGACCAAGTGGAATTTATAGCTACCTTAGACATTACAAGTTTTTCTTCCAGATGCGACTTTAGGGACATATTGTGTGTAAACTTCACACCTAGATATTTGTAGTCATTAACTACTTCCACCTCTGACCCTCTATAAAACCATTTTTCGCTCAGGGCTCTCCTTCCTCCCTTCCTAAATATAACAATTTTTGATTTGGCTAAGTTGACCTCCAAATTCCATGTGTCGCAGTATTCCGCCAGACGATCTATCATTCTTTGCAAGCTTAAAGGATTGTCTGCTAGTATTGCTAGATCATCTGCATACATAAGAATTTTAAGAATCATTCCGCAGATATTTATACCTGCAGGTAGCTCCTCGTGAAGGTCGTTTAAAAAAAGGGAAAATAGAATTGGGCTGAGTACACATCCCTGCCTTAAACCCATTTCCGTATCAAAGAAGTTTGAAATATGTTCGCCATCCCAAACTGCGGATTTGGTGTTTTCGTATATATTATTCAATATCCTTACTAACTTTGATGACATTCCTAGACTGTGCAGTTTGTAAAAGAGGGCTTTTCTATTGATTTTATCAAATGCAGATTTAAAATCTATAAAGAAAACGTAAAGTTTCTTTTTCCTTTTATTTAACGTTAAACTTATAACCGAGGATAGGGTGAAAATTTGATCGACCGTCGAGTACCCTTTCCGGAAACCTGCTTGGTATTCATTAATTATGTTCCGGTTATCAGCCCATTTAGTTATTCTGGCCAGCAATACCCCCGTAAAAATTTTATGCAATGTATCTAAAACTGACAGTCCGCGGTAATTGCTCACATCATCCAATACTCCTTTTTTGTGAATTGGAAATATGATGGAATTCCTAAATGAGCTCGGTATAACTTCGGATTCGAAAATTCGGTTGAAGCTTTGAGTTATTTTTTCTATTAATTTAGGCGTTGCGTTTTTGAAAAACTCCATTGTGATACGGTCTATGCCTGGAGCCTTTCCACTTTTCCCATTATTGATAACCAGTTCAACTTCCTTAATAGTTATTTGACTTTCCATAGCTGTGTCAATTATGTTAGGTGCAGCCAGCGTATAAGATTTGAGGTGAAAAATTACTTGAGTTCAGAAGCCCTTTAAAGTACTCAAAAAAGTTGTCACTACTCAGATTCAGACTCACAACCAATTTTTTGCCTCTCATCTCTCTTGCCACTGACCACCATTCTTTTGCACCCCTAACTGTTGACAACTTGTTTATTTGTAATTCTTTGTATTCTTTTTTTTTCTATTGCAGATTGCTCTATAGTTTTTCTTTTCAATAAGGTAGTTTATCCTAAATAGTTCGAGGCAGTTAGTTTTATAAAACTTCAGTTTTTTTAAAACCTTGTTCTTAGCTTTGTGGCAATCGCTATCAAACCACTTTTTCTTAAATAATATTCTGCAGGAAGGAGGAGGTGAAAGGGGAGCAGAAGCATATATAATATTTTTAATGAGATTTATATCATCATCGATGTTCATGGCGGTATTTTGTGTCGCAGTAAGGCTTTCTAACAAACATGTATCTAACTTTTGTTCGTAGAAATTCTTTTTACTGTCCTGCCATTTCAACATTGGGAGTAGTGAGAGTGGTCTTTCTTTCTCTAAATTATCATTGTTCTTCAAACTTAAAACTATCGGCATATGATCCGAATATATTTTTTCTTCAACCTTGAAATTCTCGACTAAATCCAATAAACCCAATGAGACTACTCCATAATCTATCACCGATGAACCATTGGGTCCAATGAACGTGAATCCACCTTCCATGTCACCGTTCGTCCTGCCATTCAAAATTACCCCCCCATAGTCACCTAATAACTCAAGAAATCTTTTTGCATTCTTATCTACTTTGCTATCTTTAGATTTTCGCTCCACCTCCATTAAAGTATTTGTAGGGATGGCATTGCCTTCAATCTTTTGTAAACAGCCTAATCTTATATTGAGGTCTCCAAGGATGATAATCTCTGTGGTAGTATTTTTTAAAAAATTTCTCAACTTTACAAACCCAGCTTCCCAATTATTGCAGTTAATGTAGGTTGGTATAAAACACACATGCATTTCTTTTATTTTTGCTTTCAGATACACAAAATCATCAGAACATTCAAATTTTAAATTGTATTTGCTTTCTATTCCTTTTTTGTACCCGAACACACTTCCTTCGCTTGCCCTGCCAAAATTATTTCAATGTTAGTAAAACAATTTGAAGAACATTCTAAAAACCAGTCCTCTTCTCTAATTTTCATAAAAACTGATATTTTCTCAATCAAAAGCTTTTTTCAACGACCACCATTACAGATTGAAACGAATATCTCATTGAAAAGTGTGGGGATTATTTTGAAGTTGACAAGTCGAACTCACTACTTAATGATAATGTTGTCACTTGAATGTTACTTCTTGAATCGGAAAAAGCTGTTTGTATCGTTTGTTTTGAAATACTCTATAAGTAGTTTAGATCTGTCTGAAAATTCTGAAGCTATGCTTCATTTTTTTCGCAGAAAATATTGCTTTCAATTTCATTTCTAGACTAACATCCCTGGTTTTTCGGATGTGCAATAATTTTTGTTCTTGACATTATCTTTCATTTTGAAACTTAAAACCGGTGGCGTGCGGAGCAAAATGTTTGAAAAACTAAAATCCCAATGCTATTATGAACTACCAGGGGTCGTTGAATCTGATATTGGCTTTCCAACAACTAGACTGTCAAATCTGTTCCTATGTGAAAAAAACTGCAGCCAAAGAACTTGAACAAAGAAACATAATTCAAGATTTGATCGTACTTCTTCGAAGTACCGTCATATTTTTTCTCATAATAACTGTAATTTGAATATTCCATATCCTCAAGCGAATTTCGGCATATAAATTGCTTGTAATTTTCGACTTAGAAACAAAATAGTTAATTTAAAACGTACGCCATTTCTATATTTAAAGTCGTGGTGCCCCCATAAGCTCGGACTATAATGTTAGACTTGAGAAAAATCGACGTTCACTTTGCCAGTATAACAACTACTACTGCACCACTACAAATGGTTAGGCCTAATTTCGAACAGTCAAGATCATTATACCAGGCCTGATGTGCGTCAAGTGGGGTTACAAAATGCCTGAGGAGGCGTGATTTCAGCAACAAAAATAATATGAAAAGAATAAATATGAGTGTGATTTGGGCCTTTTGATAATTGCGTGCTTTTTTTCTAGTATTTTGCATCTGTCATGTGGATGTGCTTTTCTTTTTTTTTTTTGTGCAACGAGTTTTTTTTTTTCTTAATATATCGAATACGCTGTGCAAATAAGAGTGCAAGCCAAAATCTAGGTCGATCAAATCAAATTGCACCGAAAGACATAAATATTCATTTTTCTTAAATTTATGACACACATTCTCGTACAGAGCAATTCCTTTGTTGGCATACATCACGCATGCGTGAGCCCACACTTTGAGTTACAAAAGCGCTGGTTATTTGGAGGCAAAGCAGCATCGGTGAAATATAGTATCCAATGGATTGTATGCGTCATATTGGGTATTATTCGATTGTCGAGTTGAACTTGGAAGTGTTTGTGGTTAAGATACTCAATGTATTGGTCTGTCAATGGCTTGCATTTCAGAGTAAATTAAATTTGTTCATGTAAGCTATCTGTTTTGTAATTTTTAATGAAATTTGTTGTGTGCCTTTTTGATTGAAGTTCCTACTGGATCTGGGTACTTTTAGTCCAATCATACATCACTGAATTGTTTGAAGCTTTACGAATGGACACTTACAATGTATGGAAGCTAAAAGTCACAAAAAGAAAAATTTGTAAATGCTTTATTGGGGATCAAATAATATAGAAAGACAAAATCTAGAAGTATTAAAAATCTAGAATGTATAAAAATCTAGAAAGATGGAAATCTAGAATAATCTAGAAAAATAGTGTTCTAAATTTTTTTAGAGGAATTCTAAATCTAGAATAAATATTATTTTTTGAGACAATATGGTTACAATTACAATCTAGAATAAATATTATTTTTTGAAGCAATGCTTACAATTCGTGTGCGCGAATTGTAACCATTGTCTCAAAAAAAAATATATTTATTCTAGATTTTTGGTTTTCGAGATTAAATTTTTCTAGATTTTGGGTTTTCTAAATTTTGGTAATTCTATATATTTTTTTCTAGATTTTCTCTTTCTAGATTTTTTGGCTCTAGATTTTTTTTTCTAGATATCGTGGTAAGCCCGCTTTATTGCTTGGTATTTGCAAAACTCAAATCTCAATCATTTTTGATGCTGATTATTTTTCAACTTTCAAAGTAAACTTGTAACCTTAACAAGATAAATAAGTAGTTCTTTCAGATAAATAACCTTTCAGATAAATAAGTAGTTTTTATACAATTCCCTTAAACCTGGCAACCGAAAATATGTTAAAACAAACAAACCTTTTAAAATTATAAGCTCGTCGATAAAATAGTGTCGTGTATTCAGAGAATGGAATTGTAACCGACAGAAGTAAGAAAAATTGGCATTCAGTTAATTAATAAACTTCGAGTCAAGTTAGTTGAAACAAAAATAAATTACAATGGTCTCCAAACTGAAATTGAAATCAAAAAAATTAAGAAAGAGCTACATATGCATGATACAACTAATAAAGATATGGCATTGCGCATGGTGCCAAACAAAACGTCAAACTATTGTCAAACTCACGGGTGTTCTTATGACGTAGAGCGCATAGGGTAGAGCGAAACAAAAAAGTTAAACGGGAAGGCGAAAACGAGAAGGCAGGTGTTCTTATGATGAGATGCGCAGAAAAAATCAAAAATGAAAATTGGAAGGCGTTGTCTCTAGTAGTTGTATCATGCTACATGTGTACATCGTAAGGTTTGTTTGACGTCGAAACGCAATGAAGCCTTTTGTGTGACATTTTTTTCTCGACAGTGTTTTTGCACTGCGTCCAATGTGAGTTCGGTGCGCATCGAATCATTTATTGCTTGTCGTAAATCATGGCTGTCATTAATATATGATTTGATAACTTTGATCATTTTATGTTGTTGGTACTACTTAAAAAATAATAATCCATGAGCTACGAAGTATGTGGTATCTACATACTTTCTTGACATTTCAAGGACCTGCTCTTACATTTCACAGTGTGCACTGCAATAGATGGGGATTTCAAACATACATACCTTTTGGCAGCAAAAACTGAAAGCAAATCTACAACTCCGGAATCAATGCAACAGCAACGCACACAGAATACCTTAAACGTACATTTATGATTGAGATAATTTCGAATCGTCAAAACATATGGCTTAATGAAAACGTAAAATGGAGTTTTTGGCAGTATTAATCTTTTACAACAGATATTGTACTAGTTTCAAACGTCATATTGCAGGGATGCCAAACAAACAAAAAAGATGTCAGAAGTTTTTTCGGTGTCAGAAGGTTTTTTCGGAAATAAAACGTTCTGAGTAAGGGGATCTAAAAATCTTTGATCCCGCTTACTGTTTGAAACGTTCCAAATCAAGAGAGAATTTTTGTACATGTTATCAAGTTTTATTAAAACTGGAAATGTTTTCTGAACATACATACATACCTTGAATTGTATAAAACTGATAATCAGGCCATTGTCTATCTTCAAAACTTGAAAACCCCTGTATAATTTACTGCAGGAATAAAATAGATAGTAGGATATTTCCTGTCCCAAATGGCCTGTCAAAAGTGATCGTATGTACCATATTAAAAGGAACGACATGGACATACTAATTTATTGACGTTTAGTTGTCATGATACACAAACATATCAGATATGCTGAGTTCTTGGTGTTTTTTAAAGTCACAGTCATCTTATATTACTAATGCATTTGTTAAATAAAACTTTTTTTAAGAATTCGGAATTTGATCAAATTTTTAAAGGATTTTCAGAGCTATAAAATAATTTATTTATTTTTTCCCAATAAAAAAAGTTGGTTGTATACACAAAATCAGCATAATATTTTCGATTTCTATGCACTAAAGCTGTTTTTTTTTTCTTGTCAACTGTCAAAAGTTCAGTACGCATAGCGCACAGCTGGTCTTCACCTGTCAAGCATAGAGTCTATGCTATGTATGTATAATTTCGTACAGTTAGAGAAGGGATCTTCATTTCTCGCAAAACTTTTTTTTAAATAATTTTGACATTGGATTAAAATATGGATTTCAAATGCATAAAAAGTCTCTTGTGTAACAAATTCGAGTGCGCAAATTTAAATTTTTGCCACAATTTTCATCGGTTTATTTGAGAATAACATGATACAACTAAACAAGATAGCGCCTTCCAATTCTCATTTTTGTTTCCTTCTGCGCATCTACGTCACGGATACACATGAAGTGTTCGCCTTCTCGTTTTCGCCTTCCCGTTTTAATTTTTTCTTTCGTTTTAAATTTTTCTTTCGTTCTGCGCTCTATACGTTCTACATGTTCGTTGTGCGCCCTACGTCACGGACACCTAAAGGAGTTTGACGTTTTTCATTGTATCATGCACAATACCATACCTTAAGAAGATATATATCATGTGAGAATAATGTCGTAAATATTGGTCGAAGAAAAATAAAAGAAATCATACAATCTGACGACCACCCGTTGAAATTTGAAATCCATCCAATACGTGACATTTAATTTTATTAAAGAAGTAAAGATCTTGAGTTATTAAATATTATTTTTGACATCTTTTGATTTACAAAAGCCATTAAAGTGTGTATGCATTCGCAGTATTTCATGACCTCTATGGAAAAAAAATATTGATTTAAGATAAATCTAAGAGGATCTTTTGATTGTTCTTCGAACCAGGAATTAACCTATTGTCATTTATTTTATTTTTAATCTTCTTTGTTTTAATTTTGCAACAAAACAAATAAATCGATACAAAATTTATTTTTGATACCGTGGGATATTTAATCCCTGATTCATCATTCACATAAATGTTGCCATGAAATCACCTTGACGGTTCGCAGATTGCTATGAACCAGGTTGACTCATCGAACTCACTGATTCAGATCAGTTATAGGTACATATAGGTACTTGGTGTTACAGTCTCCTTGAAGTTTAATCTTGGCAATTGACTTACATCTTAACTTTTGACACATCATTATGACTCTTAAACACAAAAATCATGACTTCATGACACATATAGGATAACTTTTCACCACATATGTCAAGTCTTTTGAAATTAATGTCCTCGCTGAAAAAAAAAAAAAAAAAAACATTTACGACGCATAAACTTTTTACAAAACCTTTCGATAGTCCAAGAGCCAAGACAATCAATAATCCCACTCTTTAAATATTCTATTATCTCAATTAAAGTAAAATTACAAATAAAAAAAGATACATCTCCTAGAGCCAACCCACTCAATGTCCAAAGTAGTGCCCATAAAATGTACTCTCAAGTCTCGATAACTGCACGGATCGGAGGCACTTTAATTGACTTATTTTCCATTTGTGTATTTGTGGAAAACCTTGTTCCACCTGTTTGCACCTGAAGCAGTTAGGCAATGCGTTCGCAATATGATTGGCTGTAATTCGGCACCCAACTCCATTTTCTATACAACTAACTGCAATGCAATTAATCTAAAAAACACTGACCCAGAATATGTTACTCACAGATTGTTTTTTTTAGGGAGGGGGACATACACATAGTTTGGGATAGATTCAACAAGTTAAAAAAGTTAAAACAAAGTGCGACACGCAGGTGAACAGGTGCATTCTATTCACTCTTCTCAAGTCTTAGATTAGATCCCACAACTATTTTTTGTGAGATGACATAAAATTCAAATTAAAAAAAAAAAGTATTCGTGTTTATGATTTCCAAGTTGTAAACAAAAACAAGTTTATAATTTGTTACGCTCGTTGCAAAAAGTGCGTAAAAAATACTCATGATAAAGATCATAAAATTCTTTAGAATACGAAATGGGAGTTTTTTAATGCAATTAGATACTTATTTTTACATAAATAGACATCTTATAAAAATGGGATTGTAACTTTAATTTTGATTGATACTTTTCATGTGAAAGATTTTTATGAGAGATTCTTTTCATCAAATTTTGGAAAAAAATTAAGTAAAAGCTTACAAGTAGGTACTCGTATAGTGGCAATGCCTTTCAAGCTCAATGATGTGGTCACAAATATTTGTCTGAGAACTTGAACATTTTCGAAAATTACTAAAAACTAATTGGACTTACTGACTGACTCTAGTCGTTTTCAGAAGCTTTGGGGCTTGTAATACTGGAAAATACACCCAAATAACTCATGTGCAAACATAGTTGAATTGAAAGTTAAACTAAAAATTCAAAATGCACTTCGGTTTCAAAGGATTTTTGAAAAAATAAATTCGTGGACTCGATCTCCTTAAAACACTTAGCTTCACCATTCGAACCCAATTCCAAATTTAAATACAGTGTTTTTCACCAAAATCGACCATACTATTCGTTTGATGGAGGAAGACATGACATAACCAAAAAGGGGCATACCCGGACACATTCCTCCTGGATTTTTAAATACTAGATGGCTCGAGTACGATAACAATGGCACCGCAAAATCACAACGGATAGGAGTCGGTCTATCTACGTCATTATATACAGGTAGAACGAATTTCTTAGGAGATATCGATGCACATTGGGTTTGAATGTCATTAAATTGTAACCAGAGGAAAAATTCGAGGCGGATAAAGCATACCACATTCGTGAAGTGCGGCTAAGGAATGTCTCTCTTTACTAAACAATACGTTGAAAATCAGGCTCAAAGATAAATGGACGCGGACATTTCAAGCGATGGGATCATTATACGGAAATCGTTTAAGTACTTCTTATACTTCCAACGGGACTCAAAACAAAACGAGTACTTTGCCGATAAGAAGCAGATTGCAGATTATCACTATACAAAATTAAACTTTTTTAAAAACGGTTACTCCAAAAATTAAGTTTTATACCTTTGTTAAATAATCGAACCCACTTTTTCATAAAATATTAATGTACTCTCACATTGATGTAAGTAAATTATTACGAATCAGGAGTTCACTTCACTCCGCTCATGTAATTTCGTTGCTGCGCTAAGAGTGTGATTAGCTTGTATGCTGAAGCCTTTGTAAACATATTAATCATCAGTAACTTGAGAATTGCTTTATAGAAACCAAAAACAGGCATGTTCGAAGAAAATCGACCCAGCTGTTTTTTCCTCTTCCCTATCATCGAACTGTCATTTTTGAGCAAAAATCAGGCAAAAGTTAGCGATTAAAATGTGCAAGTCTTTTAACTTTATATCTTTAAATCACTTTTTAGGTGTCTGATAGATTTCAGTGTCAATTTTGAATTGAAGTGTTTGAAATGAATACCGCACCCATATGTTTTTAATGACAGTTTGTCTTCCGAAAGAAGAATTGTTGAATTGCACTACCGAAACCAAATTGCGTTGTATTTTACTTTGTCACATGTTTGAAACGTTCAAGCGACAAAAATGTAAAACTCATTGAAAATACAATAGTATCAATGTGAATATGTGATCGCCCCTGGAAAATTTAAACCTTAAAATTAAGATCAAATTCTACTAAATTATAAACAAAGTAGGGGCTTTCTTTCTTTTGTCGGTAAAAATCCCATACAGTAGTCATTCACCACTCACTGTCTTACCGACAAGTTTCTTATGTCAAAAAGTTGTGTCACAGTTAAAATTGCAAGTGAGTTTAAAGGGATTTATTATAAACTACTATACTAGATTATAACAACATATTATGTTGATGTGAAATCTTGGTGCATTCATGAAGGTTATTACGTTTTCATACGAAAACCTATTTTATGATTCAGTGGGAAAAGCCTGCCAGTCAAGTTATTTTTGCGGTTGCATTGTACTTATGCTACTTGCATCAAACTTACACAACGCCTTAAAATAAATTATCATGACACAAGTGCATTAAATCTCATTTTCCACTTTCATTTTCTAATTATATTAACCCAGTTCAAATTTATATAAAATTATGTTTTGTCAAATGAAACTTTTAAACCGAAGAATGGATTTATGTGGAAAGTGGAACGTATTACGTTTTTACTCATTTAATTCGATCTCAAAGTCGGAATGAGTGGTCATTGTTCAATTGAGTTTCTTTTTGGTATCACTCTTCTTGAGTGCATTTTGTGAATTATGTATTGGAGGGAATGTGGAACGTAGCCTACATGATAAAGAAAAATAAAAAGTTGAATGTTGTTTTAGTAATTAAACAGTATTTATTTATTTACTTTATTTAAAAAATAAGCTGCATCTTGTGTTATTGTTATAATGAATGTGTTTTTTTTCGAATCGAATGCAGTGGAGCTTCCATGTAGTGGCCAGTATTTAAACTGTTGGATGTCAGTTTGATAGCTTAGAATAGATAAAGCCAGAAGTGACCGTTCGTGATTGTATAATGAACATTTAGACTGTGGTTCAAGAGTGGTTAAAATTTAACCCACCGATTTCCACGGATTTAATAAAGTTGATCTCCTGACAAAGTTGAAAGCTGATGTACTATTGTACAACTGGCCCTTAGTGTCTTTCTAATCTAGTTCGTTCCACAATATTAGCCACACTATATGTATATGCAAATTATATCGAGCCCGATTTTGTTCAGGTTTTTTTTTGATTTAGCATTTCAATACATCGAACTACTACCTTTCTTGAGGTTGTGTTTTCTTCAATCTGAAGTAAATCTTGCTTTTTTTTTATTTTTTCAACTTCCAGGGCTAATTCTCTTCGATAATCTGACACATCATACATAAGTACCTAGCACAACCACTTTCTTTAAATGACTTGCAATATCAGTAATCATCTGGAACTACCACTTGCATTAATCCTTTAAGCAAAACCAGAACCTCGCTCCTAGTTAAATGCCAGATAAGCTCAGACAGGATCAGTGGATTCATTTAACCTTATAACGCTATGTTTGATAGTTTGCTATTTAATCCGTAAGTATTAATCTCTTTAAAAGCTACCAATTAAATTTGAAATAGAAAATTTTAAACAAAACCCATTTCATTAATAATAATTCATAAAGCTTTCAAAACATAAACCGTTATACAAAGTGCATATAAGTTATCTAATCCAACAAATTGCTCATATCTAATTGACAAAACGCATGACACGCCAGACGCCAACAAGATATATCCACCCGCTTGCCACTAGGTTAGGTATACGGTGTCCTGTCATCTGCACGTGTGCACAAAATCTACCATTCTGACAGGCTCATTTCTTGGGCGGCCATTGTATCATTATCCACACGGTATACACGGTGGCGCACAAAGCGCCTGTCAAATACCATTTAATACGACAACCTTTTTTGAAGTTTAATGCGTGCAGGCGGCAATGATTTTAAGCCTTTTGCAGTGCAGCAGCAAATAATGATCTGGCCATGGACAATGGAATTATCTGAGAGATTTGTTTTGATCGAAAGAGTTCCAAGAATGTTTATTGGGGTAATAAAGCGGAGACAAATGGATTCCACCTGGCGGCGAATTTGGTGAATGGCATTTTAAAATTTCCACAAAATCCCCTAAATGGAAGGTGTTGATTAAATGTAATTGCATCTCGTGATCTCGTTGCCTGGATGTTGAATAAAACAATTAAGAATCAATCTCTCTCCGTCTCCGAATTCCAGAAACACTTTAATAATTGGACAGTATTGGATTTAATGCCCCTGCAGCTTTTTTACCAGAAACGACGAGGGTCTCTAAATAACCTCAGGGCCATGCGGCGGGAATTAAATTTAAAATCGGCCAAAACCATTCATTATGTGTGGTAAGTGTTGCTGGCTGGACACAACACTGTACCAATTGTCCTCCGGTGATGTAAGCAGTCCATAAGTTATGACCATTTTGTTGGTTTGTTTTCGATGTTTAGTGATCGTGCAGCACGGCTGGGCTGTGCTGTGGACGATAGCTATATACCATTAATCCTTGACAAGTTAGGGGGAAGGCGAACATCATGGCACATAATAAAATGATTGCGTAGACTTTTTGTTTGTGCGTCTGGAAGTGGACCTCCTGCCAGGATTTTAATAACTTACGACCACCTCCAGATGTGGAACTTGTTTTTCTAATCGAAGAAATCGTTGGCATAGCGGATGCCTAGTAAATATAACTCTATTATGGGAATTTATCTCTCTCATCGAGTCCACAAATATGGTTAAGAGAGTATTACCCGATCTGATCTCGAAGAAATTATACAAACTGGGTGTGTGTCCTCGCTCTACGCTACGTTTCCTTATTGTCACGTTCCAATACTCACCTGGAGGTAATGCAGTTGATTGCTTCGTAATTGGCAATTATTGGCGTTGCTTTGTACGCCTACAAACTACAAAGTCTATCCTATCGCCAATCTATAATGCTTGAAAGGGACACTTTTTCCGATGAATTGCTCCCCATTGTGCGGCTCGGTGGCCGGCGGCTTGAGATGCGGATCAACCACACACACAGCCGCCTTGATCTTACTCTGCGGGGAGCAATATAATTCTTGCTACAGTTTTTAACATGAAAAAGTTTGTCCCACAAAAAAAAAAAAAAAAAAATTGAAATGAATTCCCTTTTGCTGTCTGCGGAAAGACCGACACGATAGACAGATGCAGCTACTGGCAAAGGAGCTCCGTATCTAACACGTTATGCATCAAGTCTTGTGTCACGTAAATCTAAACACTCTAAGCTTTGGCTACATGCATGTAGACTGTAGACTGTAGAGGGAATTTCTTCGAAGACAACAACTGACGACGATAGATTGGTATCAATGATACTTCTTCTTAGTTGTCGCGAAAACTGTCTCGTAGGTTTCGCAGCGGCAAGGTGGCGTGGCGAGCGCAGTACGACGCGACGCATCCGTCGCGTCGGTAGTGTTGTGCAAGATGTACCTGAGAGCTACCTGAGAATTACAGTAGCATGAAGAAACATATGGACGACTACGATCTTCTCCTAGTTCAAGAGTCGTAATCGGATGGGATCTCGGTCGCGTATACAGAAATATCTGTTGGCTATGTTAATTGTATCTGTCGTTTATCTACAATTGCACTGCATCTGCTCTATCCTAATGTTGGGTACTTACATTTATCCTGCTGCGTTTCTGGTTCAGATTTAGAGATGATGTTTCTTTTTTTGCTTTCCTGTCAATGCTACACTACCTTATCGCCACCGGAATCACCGTATATCCAGAGGGAGAAAATGCAATCTCATTTGGTGACTTGAGGCTTTCCGCGAATATCTAATTGCTGACGGGATTGTTGAAAGAGATTTGGATCAGTTTTGTAGATTGTGATGTTCCATAGCAGGTTAATTGAACAAAAATAAATGATGACATATTTCCACGGCTGGTTTTTTCAGTTTAATAGCAAAAAGTTAGTGTTGTATAGATCAATGATAAAACAGACTTGGTATATTCTTCAATGATGAGTGTAATATAATAAAATTTTCAATGGATGACTGGAATAACCTCATACAAAGTCTGAGCTGAAGCTTATCGAGACGATCGTGAATACGTCGTTATTCACGTACAGTCGGTACTGAGTATTTGGGAAAAAAAAACTTCTGCAGACTTTCAAACGGCAAAGACAACCAACTTATCACTGTCAGGCAGAATGATCCCTAAGATTACTAAAATGATGAACAAACGCAAAATTAGGGTCGGAAAACAATATCTAAAGTTCAACAAGTTTGCTGGAGTGAAATTCCTTACAGTTGAGCTCTTTGAAGCAGATAGAGATAATTTGGCAAGAAAACCTTGTCGGTTTCATGCGCCAAATTAGTTCGATTGTGCAGGATGGCTTTTGACAGATCACACTGTTGAGTTAAGTTGGAAAAAGTAACACCGACTACTTTGATGTTGAGATAGGCTTAAGACAAAGTTGAAGCACTCTATGATGTGTCCTCTTCAAAATCCTTCTTCAGGCAAATGGACAGAGCGCGACAAGAATGGGCCTTTCTGCTATTGAGGTTATGACAATTTGTATTCTGTCTTAGGCTCAGAGCATCATCATTGTAGACTAACCAAGGAAATTAGCTTTTTTCGGGTTCTTTTTGTGCCAAGAAATGAAAACTGTCAAAATTTTTCAAATGCGAGGAAAATCTCCCTAATTTACCGAAAAGTAAGTAAATTCTTGAGAAACGTCAAATTCGAATTTTTTGATTGGTTAGCTCTTCGCGGTAAGGGTCATCTGCAACAACAATTGTTTACGTCATTCGCTTTTGACAGATTTCAAGTTTTTACCAGATGAAATTTCACTGGGTCAAAACTTGAAAATAAATGAACGAAAGATTAGAACAGCTGTTATTTTCTTCGTTCATTTCTCACGAACGCTTTTTGTGTTAATGTAAACATATGAAATCGAATGCAAACTGTTTGATTTTGGTACGCGAACAAAGCTATTCTCTATTTCAACCGAATTAATCAAAAAACCACACCGCATTGCTTGTACTTGACACATGCGTCTTTCGTTAAGTTTCGTTCAGCACGAAGTATTTCAATTTCTTCAGGTGTAATTTTGACAGCTGTAGCAGTTATTTATTTTGGAAGTTTCAAGTTGACCTTTACCCAAATTTTATTACTTTGAGAACTTGATTTTAATGGAACCTCACTTAAAAAGTATAAATAAGACACCGAGTAAATAAAAATCTTTCTCAGCGAGCGGTGAAATAATGATTTCAATCCCGAAATCTCAAGTGTTTAAACAAACACCTTAAAAAAGTAACCAATGTTTTTATAAACTATCACCTTAATTACCACGAGTTGAGTGTCTGCCAAAACAATATTAGCTTGGCTTACGTTGACACTTCTTGACCCCAGCTAATATGAGCCCCTGTTGAATAATCCATCATAAAATGACTGATTACCATAATCAAGAACAAGACACATCTTTAATTAATGACACTTCACCAACACACACACCAGTCGTTTGTTGACAAAATCTTCTCATCGCTTTTGATAGATCTTCAAATAAGATATGAAAATTGTTTGCATCCCATCATGCCATGCCATGCCATGCCGACCGTATGCAGTATAAATCCAAAATGGAAACCCTCCTGGAGTGCAGCTTCAACAAATCATGTATGTGCCAGAGTGTCAGATGTCATGTGTCTCTAGATTACAACAAAGTAGCAAGATCTCTTAACCCTATCCAACAGATTCAATCACAAAATATGGGACCTCTTTCTTTCAGTCAAAATGGTGGATCGGTTTTAATTAGCCCGTCATTCCTGGCGCATGTTACAGATCAAAGTGTCCATCATATTCATCATGAAAATATGAGTTTACCTGTCGTTTTTTTGATCATAAATGAAGCAATCAGGAAGTTGTTCATTCGATCATGCAGCTGTTGTAGTATAGGTAGAGTTCCATCCTTGAATCAGTCACTGAGGCAGTGAAGAAGTTTGGTTGTTGATAAGTTAAGTATATAGTGTTGTGATTGAAAGATCTTTTACAATACGTCAGTTCGTGCATCACCTTTGATTCTGACCGACCCTGATCTGTCAAAGTGAAAGTAAAGCCAAAATATTGAGGTTAGAAGCCTTCAACTTCTCTCAACCTTATATTAAAAAGTTTGCCGCCAACGGCAAAATTGATAAATTTATTCAAATTATAGATCTTTGACGGACTTTTGAAAGATAGGTATTTTTTAATTACACCAATCTTATCATTCTCACACATGAATCGATCCGCGTGTCGCTTCAGTCGGTCGGTTGACTTGAATAAGATTAAAAGCTCCGTTGCTTGTCACACACACGCACTCTAGCGACGCTATTTGATCGTTCTCATTTTTTTTTTTTTCATAAAAGCCGCGCCTGCGCCTGCGCAAATGCAATTAGCTCAATAGGCGCTTCAATTAGCGACAAAACAACGCGCTAAAATCAATAATTTCAAGAACGCATTACATTATTGATCCGCAGCCATCCATCATACGAGCGGGACGTGTCGAAATGTTTTGCCCAATCAATGTTCGACGGTGCGGTCGGTGTGGCTATCTGTATAGCTAGACCGTGCTGCAATTTCAAGGAAAAACTCTCGTATAATGATAATTTATATGGCGATGACAGACGGACAGACGTTTCGAGAGATTTCGTTGATTTGTTATCTGCGTGCGTCGTCGCGTCGTCGTCGTGCGCACGCTTATACAGACTTTTGTTTGTCCCACAATCCACAAATGACATGAGAGTCGATCCGAGTCGGAGTCGCTGCCTGTCCTGAAAGAGAAATCAGAGTAGGAGGAGGACAGCCAACAGCTCCTTTTGGAATACCTATACCTTCTTATAGATACATATATATCCAACGAGAGCTGTAGCCTGTAGCCGTAGCCGCAGCAAGAGCCATCCAGTTTGCCAGCCGCCAAGCACAACAAATCATTTCAATTATGATACGCATTCTTGTAAGTCTGTTAAGAGTGCGGTAAGCGCGTGTATTGTGATGCGAGTTAGTTGCCTGTACTTTCCCCGAGACCCGAAGGCGGGCGAGTATTGAAACCGACAGTCATTGACGGCCACGGCAGTGGTAGACAGTAGACACTGCTCCAGGTCCATCGATCCAGGTTCATATTGTATGCCCGAAGAAAACTTGTGAATCTATTCATTAAAAATGATTGTAGATTTTTTTTTTTTTTTTGTTGCTTAACTTTGTTAGAGATTGAGGTTCTGTATGTTTGCGCAGTCCGGTCCGGGACGTAAAGCGAATTGGGATGCTGCCTCAGTTAGGGCTAATTGAATGCATCGAGGTGAGGGTAATTAATTTTTAGATTGGAAGTCATGTTGTGGATTTTTTTGCTGATTAAGTGGGAAAAAAGCGTTACAATGATCTTTATTAAATCAACAAACAGAAAGGTACAGACGGATATCAGCACCACCTAGCGTTTGACATGAATGTCTCTTTTTAAAACTTTGATGTCAATAACTGTTTATTATATAAATAATACCAATGCTGGTATTTATAATATAAATTATTATTTAAAATTAAATAGTTTTCGATGTGGTAAAGCTTTTTGGGTTTTTTCGATGCCACCTAGATTTTAATTTGTCCTGGGCTGAGCGCTGCTACCGTCTGAGAGAATACCTTTTAAAAACTCATGCGGAAGATTTCACTCAACTCATTTCTGATTTTAAAAACTTTGCGCAGATTTTTTGAAGTAAGCAAAGGAATAACACATCAAGGAACATACCAACTCCACTCGAAATCAGTCTACCCGCAAATTATTTTAATGGATCGATAAAAAACGGCCAGACATGGCGACACATCGTGTAGTCCCATATTTTTCTAGGTTAGCGGAAAAAAGATATTTGTATGTCAATTCAGGTCCTTTTGACATGTAATGTGTATCTGTTTACTTCATAAATGTCAAAATAGAACTGACATTTGCCGCCATTTGCAAAAATTATATTGTTATTCCTAAACATTAAAATCCCAGGAATTATGATTAACACAAAGGTAGTTAAAAGTGAACTTAAACAAAAATAAAATGCACGACTGGGTCGCACGTACTTGCTCTGTGGGTGCAATAGTACGATGAAAACAAACTTTTCGATCAATGAGAACAACTCATTTTTGAAAAATTTGGTAAAACCTAAAAAAATTTGACTGAAACTGGAAAAACCGATATACGGGAGCTAACGTTAAGAAACCTTTAATATTTAAAATTAAGACGTTATCTTTTGGGTGTTATTAATGATACAAATGTCCACTTATGGCCAAATTAATAATACTGTTAAAAGCAATTTCCGCTATTATCATGTATAGCCAAAAACTAAAAATGCAGTTTTGTTTGAAATATTCTATGTATGTTACATACAAAGTTTCATACAAATCGGGGGAGCCTTTTTTGAGTAAATTAGACAAAATGTAAAAATTGGCCAAAATCTAGTGGCTCTTTGTATAGGAGCCACCATTTAAAAAAGAGAAACTGAAAAAAATCAATGCCATCTGATAAGAAGCTGTAAGGAACTATACCAAACAAAGTTTGTTTGAATTCGATACAACAACCGTTGGTAACTTATAGCCATTTGAAAAAAGCCGTTAAGAGCAGATCTCCGTTATTTGCATTTTTTGCCAAAAACTAAAAACGCAGTTCTCTTAAGAACACTAAAAGAATATATTACACCAAATTTAATCAAAATCGTTAGAGCCATTTTTGAGCGAATTAGAAAAAACCTAAAAAAGTTGGCTAAAACTGAACGGCTCGTTGTATGGGAGCTACCATTTAGAAAGGCTTCACTGAAAAATTTACAAAGCCGTCCTATAGAACGCTATAAAAAATGATGCTAAACGAAGTTTGAGTCAATTCAATCAAGCCGTTGCGAACTTATGGCCATTTGAAAAAAATCCGTTAAGAGCAGATCTCCGTTATTTGCATTTTTAGCCAAAAACTAAAAACGCAGTTCTCTTAAGAACACTAAATGAATATAACACACAAAGTTTAATCAAAATCGTTATAGCCATTTTCGAGAAAATTAGAAAAAACCAAAAAAAAAAAATGGCTAAAACTCAACGGCTCGTTGTATGGAATGCCACCGTTTAGAAAGTCTTCAGTGAAAAATTTACTAAACCATCCTATAGAACACTATGAAAAACTATGTCAAACAAAATTTGAGTTGATTCAATCAAGCCGTTGTGAACTTATTGCTATTTGAAGAAAAGCCGTTAAAACCTGATTTTCGTTACGACCATTTGAGCCAAAAACAAAAAACGCAGTTTTGTTAGAAATGCTTAAAGTTAGCTAAATTTTAAGTTTAATCAAAATCGTTAGAGCCGTTTTCGAGAAAATCCAAATTGAAAAAAACCATTACTTGAAAGGTACAAGTCTGAGCCGGGCTAAGACGAAATAAAATAAAATGCACGACTGGGTCGCACGAACTTGCTCTAATGTGTGACAGTGGTCTAAGGGTTTGAGATTTTGATAAAAATAAATTTTTCAAAATTCTTAAATAAATACTTAAACTAATTTGAGCTGAAAAAAAGTATGCCATTTTATTTCTTGGATAAATTTGAATTTATGAGAATAAATTTATAAAAATCTGTGGAGCGGTTTTTGAGAAAAAAAGTTTTTTTTGAAAAACTTTTTGAAAATTTTTTTTTAAAAAAATTCAAAAGCGTAAGTTTATAGGTATTCAGCAAATGCATTTGTTTAAAATTTTTGGAAAAAAATTTAATAAGCAGTTTTCAAAATATTAATTTTTTAAATTTTTTTTAAAAAAATGCTTTTAAAAATACAAAAAAATATTTTTCAAAAATATTGGTACGCAATACAAATTGAGCTACCTACAGCTATATGTGTGTGAAATTTCGAAAGAATCGGTTGAGTCGTTTTCGAGTTAGTCGAAAGCAAAAAAAACGGTCCTATGGAAAGTACCGTTCTTAGCCATTTCAAAAATTTTTTTTTCAGCCATATGATTGGTCGTACCTAGAAACCAACACTGATTTTTTTAAATCGAAATCGTTAGAGCCGTTTTTGAGAAAAATAAGCTTAAACGTAACGGTTGTGTGGCAGGTACCGTTATTTTTTGAGCTAAAAAAAAAATTTCAATTTTCCCTCTGTACAATACCTAAAAAAGTCTATATACCAAGTTTGAAGCAATTCGTCCCACCCGTTTGGGCTGTAGGTCTCTATACATACAGACAGACAGACAGACAGACAGACAGACAGACAGACAGACAGACAGACATACAGACGGACAGAATTTTTAGACCATCTTTTTTCGTCTTCGCTATCATCGTAATGTCATGTTTGATTGTTATCTCAAAACTTTTTTTTTCGACGAATGCATAACTTGCCTTATAGTACCTATAATCGCAAGTAAAAATCTCGACAACCGTTTTTCTTGAAACTGCTATATATCAAGTTTAAAGAAAATCCGTCAAGCCGTTTCGACTGTAGCATGACGTGAAAAAGCGCACAGACGCACATACGCACATCCGCACATCCGCACATCCGCACAGACAGACCGACGGACGGTATGGCGAAAACCACTTTTTTGGGCTTCTCTATCATCGTAATGTCATGTTTGATTAAAACCTCGATTTTTTTTCTGCACGAAACCAATACTTGCCCTATAGAGCAAGTAATAAGTATCTTTAACTATGTTTAAAGAAAAGAGTTTATCTTCCAGCTCTTTTATTTTGACCATTATAATTTTTTCCCGATGTAACTAACTGTTCTTTTATTTGTTTCTTCAAATTAACGAACACATGTGACATCATTACTTTGATTGATTAACAAGTTATATTTCCCGGGCGAATTTTTTTAATTTGAAATTTCAGTCATCCACTTGGCTGATATGTGCAATCTAATCCAAAGTCTTCAACTTCACCTGATCCTCTTGAGATGAAATTATGTTCCACGTCAGAACATCAATACTTCCTTCTCTAAGAGACAGCACTTTAAAACCTGTTGCTTCTCGCCTGTTATTCCCAGACAAGTCTACAAGATCAAAGACGACACACAAAAAGGTATAAAATCCTTCAAGTCAGCTCCCAATTTACCACCAACTGCACATTCAAGGCTGCTGACCAGCAATAAGTGGCTTCAGCCGACATCTCAGCGTCTAATCCCAAATGTATTCAGATTTTATGGTGTCATTGCACTGCCATGCCATGATACAGCCGCGAGCCGCACCAGCCGTTGTCGATACCATAGAATATCACCCGGTTTAAATATGATGATGCCACTCTCTGCTCTGCGCAACTCGATTCCAGTTCAATTCGTTTCAGGCTTTAGATTTTTAATGAGACATTTGGCTTGATTTGGTCAATGGACGTGAAATAACCCGCAGATCATGATGGTCCACATCACACTCGTCGTATATTTATTTTAATATTTTTCGAACCTGAATTATGGAGCTGCTTTGTGGTCGTTCTTTTTTGTTTGTATGTCATGTTGCACGCAGAGTGATAGTGTCGTCTGTCTGGCATGGTGCTGCCACCAAGCGGGTGATCATATATGTGGTGGACTGAAGACTGATCAATGACATCCATCGAGTAGTCCCAATTTGGAGTTCAAGATAATAATAATTCATCTGAGTTAAGGCATTGAATCAAGTGCACTGGGTATTGCAGTTGTATGTTACGTCGGATGTTATCCCTCAAAGTTGGTCTTATTTTGGCTTTGACACAGTATGTGATAGGCTTAAAGAATTGACATAATGCGACAAGTTGACGCGAAATAATGCTCTTGTTGTTCACACTTATAGTAGAGGAAGGTATCTGCTGTTTAAGTCGCTACAGGTGGTGCAAGGTACACAATATAACATACTTAGGTATTTAATTGAGCTGGTATGTTAACTATACATAAAGCAGTTGGAAGTAAAATTTCTGCGTGTTCAGATTTATAGAAAGAATGCTCACTTGTTTCGACATTAGACACTCTTATTTTTTGACTGTTCCGAATACATTTACAACATCAGAGCTTGAATAATCAATACAAATAGATGGGTTTCTACATATACGCAACGCGTTGGTAGTTTTAGTTCTTTGAAAACCGTGAGACTACTAATTTCTGTCAGATTGAATGCTGTTTTCTTTTCAAACTTCAACATATATTTTTGACAGATAAATTGTGAGCCGTTCTTTGTTAAACTTCTTCTTATAGTTTTAAGTGTTAACACAGCTTTAAACTATGTCGTCATTGACCTCTTATTGATTTCATTTTCATATCTTAATAATATTGACAATGTCAGAAAGACAGTTAAATGTTGTGTCTCGAGTCTTGTAATGACATAATTTGAGTTTTGTTGAAATGGCAATAAATGTGATATTGAATTCAAATTACCCTGACGCCGCCACACATGCCAGCTACTGACAAGCAAGTTACTACATGTATTAATTGTCAAATACCTATCTGTTTTTCAGTTGGCTGGAAGTTTGTCTGTGTGAGGGGAAAATGTTGCAACTGTCTTGCCAGTAGATGGCATGTGTAGCGTTTTGGCAGATTTTAAATTTCAAAGCCGAATACGTGTTTGAAATTCGAGTGAAGGGCTAAAAAAGAGATATTTTAGAGACTGTTCATAGATTTGGAATATCCCCGAAGAACATCTCTGAAGATCTATGGTTAGCGAAGGAAGGATTGATCACACAAATATAGTGATAAGAACCCTGCCACAAATACGCAGCTGCTCAATGGTGAGGAAGGTGAATATCCCACCAATTAAGGACCGGTGCCAGTTAATCGATTGAAACCACGAGTTGCAGCCTCGCTGCCAAAATGAAATCAATGCAGCCACCGGAACTTCAGGCTATAAAAGAACAAAGCAGCCGATGGACTACCAGATGACTTGGTTCATAGCATATATATCAACTCATCTGCACAATATGGTCAATAACGGAAGTATGCCCGATTATAACTATTTGGGATTCCACCAAAAAGGGACCGGTAACTCTGCATCAACTATTTAGACAAAAGTCTTTTTGGACAGCGCCTCTTAGACCCTGTTCAGCGTTTAATTTATTCGTCAGGCCGTTTGCTGGCGGTCTAATTGGTTCTAATCATCAAACAAGCTTTTGCCAATGCCAAGACCAGCTTTAACCAAAGCTCGATGTTCTGTCAAAGCACAAACATAGGCGTTCCAGTGTATAAAGTCTTGAGCGCCATGCTACATAATGTCAAACCCAAAATATACAATGGAGCGACTTTTGAGAGAGGAAGGCCAGAGATCGAGCTGGCTAGAAAAGCTTAAGCCCTAGGAGCATCACTCTTAGTAACGCCATCGAAATAAAAATTAAACGAATAATGCTAGAGATCTTAATAAAATTTTTCACGCAGATTGTAACATTGAACATTCCTTATTTGTTTTCTAATGATCTCAAAATAAGGTATCAAAAGCAGAACTAATTAAGTGCCTTCTAATTTGCCAAGTCATTAAAATAGTTCTTTTCTTTTAATGATTCGTATCTCAATTCAATTCCCTCGGCAAAGATTAAGCGTATTTTAGCTCAAAGAAACCCTCGCTCGTTGTCCACAATAGCTATATAAGATTGATTGCTAAAAGCATTTTCCGATTGTTTGCATTGACTAATTTATCGTAGCTGCAATGGATTCTTGCAATTATTGCAATTAAGTGCTAATTAGCCAATACCATGGCTTTTACTCATCAAGATCTTAGACAAGCCGCGAGCCGCGCCGCCATTCATTGGCTTCAGCCGACTATTACAGACGACGACAAAAATGGTATCATTTCAAAGAATTCAATCCGTCAAAGAAATCTGTCATTTTCACCACTTTAATTGCTTGATAAATGATTTAAAAAAAATTGATCTATTGATACGTCATTAGTTTTATTTTTCAATTAATGTGCCAGAAAAAAAAGAAATATTGTCACGATCCCAAAAGAGGAAAACAGAAACATACCTTCGGAGCTCTTCCAAGTGCGCAATTTCATACCTTGCAACATCAGTCAAAAGATTAGACATGGACAAGCCATGTGAATGCTAAATAGTAGCCTTAGTACCTTGTGCTTATATGTATGCAAACGACTCCCTTTTAATTCAAGAATCGTGCAAGAGTTACGTTGGCGTAGCGTCGTCTCGGTGACGATGGTCTTGGTCGTTGTATTCAAAAAAGTGCTACTTCGAATGCAAGTCTACAACAACTTTATTTCGGTGCCTGGTATATCTGGTCGAATTATCTAACTTCCATAGTTACTCGTGAGTTGCTAAAATATATCCCTAAGGCATTAGGTTTAGGTGGCGATGAACGTTAGTTTTACTAGACAGGCAACAACTTTCTTTCAGCCATGACAGATCGCATAGCTATATATTCCTTGTCGGTTGTCGGTTCGTATGATGATGGCGGGAAGGAAGATTGTAATGGCTCGTCACGAAATACAGTAATTTCGAAAATGTTAAATGGTGAATTAAACGTCTTAATTAGTGATACAAAGACACTGATATATACCTTTAAGCTGAAAGGAGTCAGCACAAAAAAAACCTTATATTTTTAAAAGCAACACGACGCCATGATTAAGACAAAAAAACTTTTTTTTTAAGAATTAAAATGGCAAACTTTAATATCATACATAAATTGTAAGTAATTTCTCTATAATATGGCAAATTTTAAATGACAATATGTAAAAAGTGTACCCTTTCGGTTCGTAAATGAAAAGTTTAAAGCGGATTCCGTTCTTTTGCCAAACTTTCTTTGAATGAACGAATCTTACTATCGTCAATGTAAAATCAGCAGCCATTTTAAGAATTAAATTTTGTTTCTATAATGTTGAACTCAAACTAAAGGCCCAACTACAATGGGATGGGATAATGAAAAGTGTCAGAACCGGTCGAAACGTTTCCCTTCGTTATGTCGAATTAACACGTTACATGTAAAGGGCTAACCATAATTGAAGAATGTAACAATGTAACGTACGTTGCCTTACGAAACAGTAGAAATACATGTGATTTGTATACCCAACCCGAAATGACTTTTTGTTAAGTTTCGGCAAGTTTCGTTCAATTGCGTTTTCGTACGTAATGTACGCTTTGAGTCGTACATTACGTACGAAAATCTGACATTCCTTTTTTTCTAAAGAGTATTCTTCTTCTTTCTTTCTTTCTTCTTATTTCTAAAGGCTATTAACAAATCGGAAGGAAACTTTTCGTGCGGTTTTGACACTTACTTACTTTTCCTTTCGCGTATTATGGTTGGGCCTTAATGGAGAAGTGCACGGAAGCTCTGTTAAAACAAAACATGTAGTTTGCGCATTGACAGTTATCATAGACAGAAATATCAGGTATGTTGGTTTGGTAAATACCAGGTACCAATGATGGTATACGATAATGATGGTGACGTCACAATCATCTTTTATACTAATCAGAGAAAGAAAAAGAACACAAAATTGTTTGATTTTAACTAAAATTAAATTAGAATGAAACAAAAATATCGAAACTGCGGTTAAGCCCTGTTTTGTTCTCATTGCATTTAAATTAAAATAACAAAATTTAGAGACAGAAACACAAAATTATAACCGACAGTTTAATGAATGTATCATTTTATATATTTCTTAAGAAAAAATCATGTGATTGCGATTCAAGCATATCTGTCATTTTGGTTATCACGATGATTCACGATCAGCTGTCAAATTTTTTGTAAAATATCAAAGGGAGTGCAAAACTTATCGAAAACTTAACGAAATGGAGCACAAGATATGAAATTCTTGTTCTAACTCAGTTACGGATGGCTCCGTTCACACATAAATATGTAGTTCAGACACCATTTTGTACGTCCGATGTTTGATTTCGCAGCAAGAAGACAGCTGTCTTACTTACGTCTAATATGACAAAGTAGTTTCATAAATATGACTCTATTTATATCTCTTAGTTTACGTATACTGCTGTCAGCAGCAACACTTTAACTCCTCTGAAGCATAGGGTGGCAGCCAGATCCTTCCATCTCTCTCTATTAGCAGCCAACTACTCAAAACTCTAGAGAGCAACTTTCTTCAAAACATTTGACCTCCATTTTATGTTTGGTCTACCAACCGCCTTTCACTTTGAGGATTCCATTAAAAACACTACAATTTTGCTATGCTGTCATTAGATTGCCTCAGTATACGGCCAGGCCAGCTCCACTTTTATTTATCAAGCTCTGATCTTAAGGATGCAACTCTACTTGGGTTGTTGGTAGAGCTTTTCCATGTTTCACAGGCATATAGCAGTACGGATTTGACTTTTGATTCAAAGAGTTTTAACTTAGTTTCACCATCTAGTGATAGATAGTTGAACAAATTCGGTGACAGAACACCACCCTGTCGCATTCCTTGTCGCACTTTAACAGATAATGCAAAACGAAACACCTTGCGGTGTTGTGAGAGTCATTTATATCTAGATAACATCACGTTTAACGCAATCATCGACATGAGATAGAGTGGCGTTTGATACCCCGATGATTATAAATAAAATAAATTGTTGCCACAATAGCTCCAAGAGTGTGGGGGCCTGTGACTTACACTCTCAACCATTCCGGTGTATGCGTCGATATTCTGCAGGGATGGAAGGGAGACCTACAATTTACCGCCGAATCCGAACGGCTAACAGAGAAGCACTTTCCATGACAAGATTTATAATTGCAGGATTTGTCACTTCTTTGTCAGAGGCAATACCGAGAAAAGAACTTAGGTGCAGTCAGGGATCGAACCTCAGAACCTTCGTCGTGGCAGTTCGGGTACCGATAATTGCTCAATTATATAATTTTCGCAGGACACATGAACGCTTCTCCTTCGAAATCCCGCTTGGTGCCTCTTGATCATAGACTTTATCTTCTCGAAAAATGATGCTTAGTCAAATAACAAAATCTATCAGTTCAAAAGAGCTTAAAACAAAAGTCCAAGATTAAAAATAAATTAAAAATGTCTACTTCAACGTAAAAGTCATAAATTTTAAACAGTCTAAAGGTAGTCCAGTATACCAACCGGATGCAGTCAGTCATCTTAAGCTGCAATTTGATAAATGTATCCTTTTCAAGGTGATATATTCGCTAACCCTCGATGTTTATTTTTATCTTTAAAGTAGCAATCCAACAAGATCTTTATCTAATCTTGATGTATCACTGCACATTTTCTCAAGTCGGTCTTTTATCTCACAAAGAACCCGAACAAAGTTGCTTCTATATAATACTCTCTAACTCTTAACATTTGTATTCTCCAGTGGAAGTTTAGACCAACACCCAGCGCAGTAATTCATTTTGTTACAGACTCTACTGCCGATGGACGACTCTACTCCTTTGTAAAACACGCTAGTAATTCATAAACCGCATCTGTTGGATCACTTGTAACGTGTTATACCCCATGCGTTGCTTGCATAATACATTTCTTGACACTGTATCTGTAAGCCACTTGGCCAAAAGCAATGAAGAGTACAAACGACCCGCTCTTTCTGATAAAGAAACCTCCTTCCTATCCCCCTTTCAAACTCAAAAAACTATTATTGCAATCTTTGCAATAAAATCTAATAAATACACCGATTGAGAGTCCACTTGCTTTATTATCGGTCCGGTGGTTTGCTTCTCATATAGCGGAGCTGCGGCTCTAGCTTATATTACACAAAATCTTGATTTTTTTCCTGGCCTGTCTTAAACATTCCCGACCAGATATTTATCAGCTTCGATCGTCCTCCCCAGGGAGAAAGAGAACGCGATCAGCGATCAGCGATCACTTTTGTGGTATGTACCTCTGGCATCTACAAAAACAAGATCACTATCTACGCATCATATGTCATAGAAAAAAGCCACACAACATAGCCACAGCCACAGGCAGGTCCAAGTCATAGGGTAGCCGGGCCGGGGGCCAAATAAAGTAAATTAGAGTTCTTCAGGTGCAAAACATACTTAACCAACATACTTAACCGGTTACCGTAGTGGCCATAAGTTGAACCCGTAGAGACTACGCATTTACTATACGCAATGGTGGACGCGGTGGCGCACTGGACAAACGCTGTGTTCGCCTTCGCGCACGCGTATTCCATTACACATTGTTTTCATGCAAAATATAATAAAGTAGGTGGACATGTGGGACCGTTGCCGTTGGTTGGTTGCAATTGCAACAAGTGCAACGCCACCATGGCTGTATCTTCTATAGCATCGTTTCGTTATTCCGATTCCGAAAAAAAAGATCCAGATTTAAGATATACATCCCATTTGGACTGTAACGAGGATGACTTCGGGCGATCGATTTACATATAGTACAAAGATATTCCCAACTTAGTGATGGTCTATATAAAGTTGATAGGACTTTGTGGAAAACTCGATAAGATCGATCGATGCTAGAGAAGGTATTTTGTGATGGCAATCATTTTTAATGGAATACATTTTAGATTGTTTGCTATAGGAGTCGTCTTTTATGAAGCTGCAGGGTTTGACTGTAGAGCCTTTTGAATATAGATTGCTTCTGGTCTAATCCTGATTCTAGATTCCTGATACCTGATTTCAATGTTCATATTTGTAATTGCCTTTCTGGGAGTTGTCTCATTTAAGATATTAATCATTTAAAAGCTGGGTGTGTAAAAGCAGCGAGACGTCTTGTTTGTTTGTATAGTATAGTAATCGATATCGATTTTGTAACTGTCTCAATTCTGGACATCCACTTTTTAGGGAGGGTATGAAATCGATATCAGTCATGAAACGTCATAAAATGTTCGTCACATTTCATAAACGCCCTTTAAAAATCGTCGTAATCCAGATGTCCTCGGAAGAACAAACACCAAGGATAGTCCGTAAATTGACAACACATCACTGCCCTGTCAATCGTCTTCGCCTGTGCAAGATAATAACTTAAATGTCACCATGGTCGTTTACGATATTTATGACCCAAATTCGTGTAGGAAGGTTACGATTTGTTGTAAAATAATTCCCATACATTAAGTAGGGGTGTTAATACAACGTCGTAAAACCATCAATCATGTCGTAATGGTTGAAAAGTTTCCGACGCCAAAAATTAGCTGTCAACATTTGTGTGGAAAACCTTAAAAGGTAAACATGTAACTTTCCGAAATAAATTGTTGTCTTACATGTCGTAAACGACTATGACGACGTTAAAGTTCCGCAAGCACAAATTGTCCTCAGAGTTATATATGATTTTATTTCCGAGAATACGACGTCGGATACTTTACGATGGTGACGTTTCATGAATACCCTTATTGGCAGCCCGTTTACGATGTCAGTCATTCTGCTATGGTCTTCAGCTGAATACCCCACCTCACCTCGATTTTATTAACAGTTCTAATATGTTCGGAGAGCCAACAAAAGAATTGTCATTCACCTGTCGATTTCTAGACTTAACCTTTGGCACTATGTCATAAAAATAACACCAATCAAATCAGCCTGAAAAACTCGAAAGCCCACACAGCTCCGTTCTTTGAAAATTTCAAATTAACGTTTGTCTTAATCATGTACTGTGTCTGCTTAACAGAATGTGCAGCATTCCAGCAAAGTGATACAACCATCATTTCGAAATTTCTCATGGCTGCCTGCAACTTTTGATTGCATTTCAAAATAGTTTATGTACAGTTATCATCAAGCATGAATGATGTGGGATTAGTTTTAAGAACCTAAACCTACTTCTTGATCTTTGAACAAAGTTACAATCTAGTGCGAACAGTTTTATTATCAGATGTCAAGAGAAGCTGTCAAAGTGACAGCTATATATCAAAGTTATTCATTTCTTTCTGACAGTTCCATGTTCATAAACGAAACACGTCTCAAACTCTCTACAAGATTTATGTTAAGATTTCAAGTTCAACCTCCGATATCCTGTTTTGATTTTCCTACATAATAATTATGACAGGATGATATATAAAATTATTAATTAATCATACCCACTTACTTATGCGGAAAGAAATTGACATTCTTGATTCGGAAATGAAGTTATTAATTAGATTGAACTGAAATCTTTGTCATGTTAGCGATCATTTCGAATAGTTTTCAATGCGGACAACACAATCTGTCGAAAAATTACTTTCAAGTTCGTTAATTAAATTGATTCCGATTGTAAATCATTACAGTAGCTGCAAAGTACAGTGTACAGTGTGTGGTAGGACGAAAAACAGCAGCAACAGCAACTGCAACCAGAAGGCGTCTTACAATGATACACGACTAACTACCGGGAGTTGGACACCATCAGAGGCAGTGCTGAAGGAATAATTGCACCAGGATTTCTTCTTTGCATAATTTATAATGCAATTGTTGAACGTGGGCTATTAGTTTAAAGTCGAGAGTCAGAGTGTGGGACAAATACAAGTGGCAAGTGGAACACGCATCAACTGCCATGAGAGAGGACATTTCTGTTTTCTTAGGATGAGAGATGAGACTTTTGAGGAAAAGATGAGTTTGTTGGAAGTGGTAAATGTATCGTTTCCCACGCAAATTATTTTGTTCCCATGAAATGGGGAATCGGCTTGTTAAAAAAAAAGCTAACAACAGGTTAGGATCAGGATCTTGTAAATTTCTATGATGAAAAGGAGAGAAATGCAGGAGCTCACCAAACTATGAGATTCCCAGAAGAAAAATTCGTGCCTTTTGGTGTGCATTGCATCCTATTAATCGTGCTCCTAACTGTTCTACAATCTGTCACCTTGTGTTTTATAAAGTTGTCGAACTTATTTAATTACAGTTTTTGTGCATTTGCTTTTGAGGTAGTAGAAGTGAATGAGAAATGTAAAAACACGGTGCAAAGGGATTTTTACTCGTTCCCCGTGACACTACCAAAACTTAAGGCACTGCTGCATTCAAATAGACACTCTCAAATGAATATTCTGTGGCTGATATTTAAGTTATATTTGCGCTTCTTGTGTGGATTCTGATTTCAAATCAAGAAGCAAATTTCTCTTCTCAGAATCAGAAGCATTTTTTTGTATCAATGAAACGGTTTCAGAAGACTTCAAAATGCTTCTGGAACTTTCTTTTCTTCTAAAAATCTATTAATTAAGTCAAATCCTGTTTGTATTGTCAACAATATGAGTTCTGTCACAAACTAGTTTTTTTTTTGAAAAATAATGAAGAAGTGGTGAGTTCTTTTTCGCCAGATAGTTGTTATGTGGAAAAGTGTTATGTTAAAAAATCACCTCAATTTTCATCCACTATTACAAAAATAATTTTTTCCTATCTTTCTATTCCTTCTGATTAATGTCGTGCAATTTTTATTTGAAAGACATTTTGTTCTTACCGAAAAAGTCAAATTACTCCATTTACATAGACCACAGTCACATATTTTTATAATACAAAATAATATTATAAGCGTTTCAGTTTTATTCACTTCTGTCAAAGTGGAAGGAACATGGCGGTGAACGCGGAGACCATTTGCATGTTGATTTGTTCTCATGTTCTTGTCAGAACAACAACAACGATTTGTATGGAAATGGGTCTCCCATAGCGCCATTTTTTTTTTTGAGTTTTGACACTTCAGATTTTGACAACATGCGCAAAATATGTTACCTAAGACGTGTGTTATGACTTATAGGCTTTTTACACTGGATCAAAAACTAATCTTTTGGCACCATCAACTCGTCGATAAGACAGTGCAGTGTTCTTAGAGTATGGGATTTTTACCGACAAAAGAGAGAAAAGGCGAGGTGTATTTCTTATTTGAGTGGGATTTTCACTAAATGTCAAGGGATTTTTTGGAAAAAGTACCTTGAAACACTCACATATTCATGAAACGTCAAACAAAACCTAGTTTTTGTTCAGTGTGAATGCTCCAACTAGGTTTCGTAAACTTTTTGGGTTTTTGGTCCAGTGTGAAAACCCTATTAGACATTCTTTATTCTAGAACAGACTACATTACATCCCAACACGGAAATGCTAGTGCAAGAGAAAAAAAATGGTTTATTAGCAAAGATCATGTTTCGGGGTTTATAGATGGGTCCACAGACGATGTGGCATATAGGGTTTAGAAATCCTTCCAAAAAACTGCCGAACTTTGCTGGGTTCCAGGACACAATAGGCGAAATTGGTTCATCATTTAAACCACGCCAAACAGTATGTGTGGTACTTATTTGAGAGTGGGTATGGCGGAGGAGAGCTCAAATGCGAAAATGCATTTAACTTCTCGGAACAATCTCATAAATCGATTTTTAGAATAATAGGTTTTTAAAGTCTTCATATTAGTTCACAACTCAATCTTAAGGTAAAGATTCATTTCAAACAGTTTTTATTTTATCTCCAATCCAAAGTCTCCATTTCAACAAAGAGATTCAATAAAATCAAAGTTAAAATGTTTAAATCGATATAAAATCAACTTAAATCATAAATTACAATCAAATTGCAATTTCTTCATTCGATTCCAATACCAAAAAAAAAACTAAACCTTAACATTTCATGTCTGAAATATGTAATTGCTAAACTACAAATCGATTTCCAACCACATTGCAATAAATACGAGCGTGGGCCTCGAACCTCGATAAACATATAAATGTCCTGCTCGCATAACTTGAGCTATTTAATTGACTAGAATGGGCGTTCTTCGATTGCGAAATTATAGTCTTCCATCGTAACTTACCACAGAAGTCGTTCTTGAAAAAGAAAACAGCAAAATCCTGAAGGCAAAGTCATAAAAACTTACCTCTGCTTTCCATTAAAATTGAAAAAAAAAATCTTACGGATACGAATTAAAAAAAATATAAAAAATCAATAAACAAGTGTATTAGATACATGTTGTTCAGGTCTGAGTAATAAAATATTTATGCTGACCGATGTCAGTAGTTTTTGTGACTTCATGTTGTTAATCCTTGTTTAATTTTTGTTTTTTTAGCTTAAGCAAAGCACAGCAAAAATGCTAAGCAGAAGAAAAACAAGTTTCGGTATAAGTTTACCACCCTGAGGGACATGTAAATTTCAAAGCAGGAATTTTGTTTTAGTTTTTTATAGGTACTTTTATAATTTTATCGTGTGGAGTCGCTACTAAATTTCTTTACACAAATCCAAACCAAGTCTTTCAAGTAAACGAAGCTTCATTAGCATATCCACAATAATTTATCAGAACATACCAATATTGATAGATAGATTCCTGGAATTGAATTTACATTTGCATAATGATCATCTTCATCTGCCGCATTGGATCTTTACATTAAATACAGTTTGAACTTTTGATCTTTACAGATACGTGGAATAATATTTACCCCAACCAACACCACGTGCACACGATCTTGGATTGTGAATTGTAATTCATGAGCTATTAACCGGGAAAACATTTCTTCCGAAGTCTGCTTCAGATTGAAGCTATAAAATAGCCAAGAAAGGCTCTAATAGCACTTAAGCTCGATGCTAGGTGACATCAATCGACAGAGCGCAGAAATAGAAGTCTTAGTCTAACTCGTAAGTCTCCAGCGCACTACTCTCTATCTCTAGTGTACATGCTATGCTAGCGTTGAAACACCTGACCTGTCGTTGCGTCGTCGTCATCATCACTAACATAATTTATTGGAAAGACGCTCCGACGTTTGTCGTCGTGTCGCGTCGGTTATAATTACACAAACTATGTCATTTGCGAGCAATAAATTTATTTGTATGTCTCGAGCCATCTGTTGGACACTGGACACATCCAAAATAGTTAGGCTGACGCTACAACGACGCGACGGACGGCGTATAGGTAGTGTTGTCAATTGGAACTTTGTGCCCAGTTTGCATTTCTGGAGCATCTGCTGCTCTAATGGATCTATAAGCTTGGATATTAATAAATGTATAGTTTTTTCGTCTTGTTCTTCTTCTGTTCGTTAAAGGCTCTTGTAAGGATGTCTTTGCCTCGTCTCCCTGGATTTTGTGCAACGACCCGTTTGCATTTTAAGGTTAGGTTCCTATATTTTGCCTCATAACATTGCTTGACATAAATTATCACTGACAGTAGAAATCGCGATATCACTAATGCTGCAGAAATTGAACCGTCATGTTGGAGCTGCTCAAAGGAGTGCAATGATATTTTGCTGATCATTTGCATAGGTGAGTCTGTCTGCCTCTTAGGAACATACCTTGGAGCAGAGTGGTATTAGACTGGCCTTCCATTTCCATGGGTTTGCTATGTTTAGTTGTTGAATGTGCTGTGATGTTGGCTTGTGATAAAGGCAGAGCAGAGTGTATAGTTGCTAGAACTAGATCATTAACAGCTTGTTGAAAGTGGAGATAAAGATAAATTCTAGAAATGGGACTCTAATTTTCTACAAATTTGTGTATTTTATTATTTCTATGTTGTTATTAAATCTTATTCTTGTCCAGAATTCGTTTGAACATGCTGGATTTGTGTGATGATTGGTTGGCGGTTAGATTTTGTTAGGCTTAATAATCTTAAGAGGAAGGTATACGTATGCAGTATCTACACAAAGTTAGGAAGTGTTTATTTGGAATGCTGATAGGATCTAACTTTGTTTGAAGCCTACTTCGAAGAAGCTGCGGCGAAGAAGGTTAGAAGGAACTACCCTATGTGGATACTCCAAAAACTCCAAATAATAAAAGGACTACATATTCGAAACTTCTGATGTCGATGAATAGTTCCCTAAAAATATAATACATAGAAAAAAGGAATTATGGTCGTGTTTCCACTTAGTACACGAAACGGATTGACTCAAAACACGTCCTGCATTTTTATTCGTGTATTTGCAAATATTCGTGGGGTGGCTGAAGTGACGGAAATACTCCGCTATCTTCTGTGCTCAAAAAATGTTTTGTGATGGCAACCATTCCTGTGTGTGTCACTTATTTTTTTGGTGTGTTTACTGCTTCCATTTAAAAAGCAAGGGAGAGCTTAATAGGCTTTTCACACTGGATCAAAAACTCGGTTTTTGTCTAAGAAGCCAAAACCTACACCAAAATCACAAGGTTTCCATACATTTGTATCTTTCACAAACTAGTAGTTTTTGATAAGACTCCTCAATAAGACTTGCAATCGGAAGTATGTGAAAACAAACTGATCTTTTGGCACCATCAACTCGTCGATAAAACAGTGTAGTGTTCTCAGAGTATGGGATATTTACCAACAAAAGAGAGAAAAAGCGAGGTGCATTTCTTATTTGAGTGGGATTTTCACTAAATATCAAGGGATTTTTTGGAAAAAAGTACCTACAAACACTAACAAATTCGTGAAACGTCAAACAAAACATAGTTTTTGTTCAGTGTGAAATGCTCCAACTAGGTTTCGTAAACTTTTTGAGTTTTTGGTCCAGTGTGAAAACCCTATAACACTCTCAAAATAAATGGCGTATAAGCTGATTTTCAGCTTATAGGCAAAAAGAGAGACCATACAGTGAGTTGGCGGTCTGTATCTTATTGGTCCGTGCTACGTGGTTTGTGTACTTAATTTTTAATGCTAAAATGTAACGTTAAAGCTCAACGCCTCATCGTGAGCATTATACACGAACTCCTATGTCTGAACTTTTGCGTTCTTTCAAAGCGAAGCTCAAAGCTGCATTTTGAAGTAGGCATTAAAACCTAGGGTCGCCCTAGGAGAGTTGTGGTAGCGAATTAGCTGTTGAAGTGACGTTTGTTTTCAAGCATTTCGTATGTACTATTCACATGAGATCCACCAACAAACAATCAATCAACGGAATTTGCAAACAACATCTCCTTCCACCACAATTGAACACTGAGATAACAGGTAAGTCGTGAGCAAATAATTTATTCGATGCGATGTGGATGGTATGTGGAACGTGAACTGATGACTTTGACAGTCCGTAGCAATCACTGCAGTTCACAGCGAATAGTTTACATTTTTGAAAATTCTTAATCGATTGGTCTAGTTTGAGCAGAGGAATAAGCTACATTAACGCTCTAATCCAATTAATTCGTCAATTTGTTCGTTCTCATGGGGGAGCACTCCCTCACACATAGCATGTATTTTTCACTTATTTTTTCGAAAGAAAATCAAATGAAATCCAAACAAATAAAGCGACATGGAAAATTTTGATAAAGGTTTTGACAAATATACAATCGACAGCCCTGACGTGTTTTTTAAAAACCGAAAAAGACATGTTTTTTGACAACGTTTTTATAGTATGATTTCAACATAAGATTTGATGATTCTACAGAATATTGGTCAAGTTCTAACTTAAAGTTAAGCCGAGGACCGAGTTGAAGATTAAATGATCTAATCTGAATATTTATCCAATCTTAAAAAGCGCTGCAACTAATCTTGGTTTGAAAATTAATCCATGCAAATTGGAACAAAGGAATTCATTTATCGAAACTAATTGAAAAGCAATCTTTTTATCGTCCAAAAGTTTTGCCATTTAATTTTATCTTTCAACGTAGTGCTCTGCACCTTCATTTTTCTATCTGGAACATAAAGTGGCACTCGCCAGGCAGCCTCTTCTAATCTTTTTTATGGTCAAAGAGTTTGAAACCATTTAAGAAGAGTCATGTCCACGAACCGATTACCGATTCATGCTGTGAAAGGTTGCTAAGTGAAGGCCGACTCTTTGAATTTATTTCCAATCCTCCGCTCCATTCTATGCCTCATTTGAAATGATGCATTCAGAACTAGAGCTCTGCATTGGACTGAACTGGACTGGACTTTTCAGTTAACTGCGATTGCTTATTTAGATATGCAAAAGGATTTGCGCACTCGTCCAGTGTGCAGCCATTCGGAACGGATTTAATATTCAAAGTTCATCGAGGACTGCAGCAGCAATTATGGCGTGTAAGTCCATAGCAATGATAGAATCTCTATGCCAAAGTATAGGCAGGTACAGACAGGTACTGGTTGGTCGGAAGAATCCAAAGGAATGCGTGACGAAGCATTTGAATCTTCCAACTTAACCTGCCTTCGATATATGTTAAGTGACCATTGGCGTCGAGTCGGTCGCCATGCGTCGATGATATTTTGAGCATGACTGGACTAAATGGAGATCAGCCCACATGGAGTCGATATCAACTACGCATAAATAGAAGAGGTCCAATCCAGACTTTAATGTTATGACGCTTTGCATAAATCATAGATGAATCGATTTTTCAAGCCATCGAATGCAGTCGATGCATTCATTCATATTAAACTCTCTATCTTTTCTTTTGGCCGCAGCTCCGAGCTGAGTTTATTCTGGTTATTCGGTATTTTAATTGGAGCACTATTCCGGTGAGTTGGTCACAGATTGGTCCTTTGCCAATCAATGGCTATTAATCAGGCACATATACGATATACTGTGGCCTCAGCAAAGAGGAAGGAACAAAAAAAGAAGAAAAAAAGCCAAACCGAACCCAGAAGAGTGCGGAGGTAAATCATCTCGAGAAAGAGTAATAAATTCTACACATGTTTGTTGGGATGATTAATGGCAATCACTGCATGCGGATGTGTCCCCATTAGGTTCTCATGGGATATCGAATACTATGTTTCATTTGGACACATAGTAATCCTTGACACATTCGATTATATTGATAGAGTCTGTCACATAATCAACTGACCAGGATAGAGATCATGTATTAGGCTCCACACTCGATCAATCATCTCTAATCGTTGAGAAAATCTTGTTCCATCTAATGGAAATTGTTCATGTCAATCACATGAAATATGTACTTGGTTTTAAACTCAAAAAGATAAAATGTCACTTAGGAAGAAGTAGATTAAGCTGGGGAGCGTCGTAGGTGATCCCGTATAATTATTGGGAATTTTATTTAAATAAATCCTAGCTAGATGCAGCTTTGCAATTGTATGTACAAATCTATAGTACTCTTAATAAGAGAAACGTAAAGGTGCGTCATCTATATGGACGATGAACAAAAGCACCAGGAAGCAAAAATAACAATAGAAGACATTGAATGTAAAGTAGATAGGACAAGTAGCGCCGCCATTGACGAAGTTCACAAACAGAAAAACATGTTCCATTAAATTACTATAAACATATATATACGAGTACAATGGCTTTGCCGGCACGAATGCAGATGGACATAGGATATGATGCCCTAATAAGAATGTTCTTTTTTAATATTTAAGGAAAAAACAATATCAATCAAAAGTTATAACGAATTTAAAACAAGAATTCACTTCACGCTCAAGAATTTGGTGCAGGTAATATTTTAACAAGTTGAAATACATCAATTTAATTAATTTTATTGCTTAACAGAATACAACAATGAAATGCGCTTAATTTTGAACGTGATTTGGATAAGCATACTATTACTTGTTAGATCAGGTTAAAGATAAATTAAGACAATAATTAAAATTCAAAACGACAGCTCTGCAGAGGAGTTGGGGGGTAATATTGTTCTTTTAGGCAATGGTTGCCGCATTGCTTCAAATAACAATCAAACAAAAAAATAAATAAATTTTCTTTTTAAGTTAAAATGGTTTTGTATTCTGGAGAAGCTTAGTGATTTATTCAAGCTTGACAGTTTAAAGAACTGTATCAGTGCAAACAAAGTTTATAAAATGATATACAAAATACAGTGTTAAAAAGTCAAAATACTGAAGTTGTATCATTTCATAATTTATTAACAGTACATGGGCTCACTGATTGATAGCTCCCTCAAACACAGATGATGACATCAACCCTTTTAATGATTCGACACTTTCATAGAGAACTTAGTTCCAAAATGGATCTTATGTTCAAGCTGATTGAAAGCCCTTGAACTTTGGAAAATGAGATCGTGTCAGAAAAGTTTTAAAAGATTTTCCAATTGACGCTGTTAGATTTCATCTGCCTGTGGCGGCCATGTTGATTTCATCTGCCTGTGGCGGCCATGTTGTTTTGGTGACATCTGTCAAAACTTGTTGTTTATTATTCAGTTACTAATGTCAAATCCCCATGGCAAGTATCACGATTGAACAGCACGTCCAAATGATAAAACCATATATTCGTTCGTGCTGTTTGCATTCAAAAAGACGATGTGTATTACAGGCATATATAGTTAAATTATATAAAAAAAAAAACGTTGTGAGCGCTGTGTTTATTTTACAGTAGGCTGTTCAACGTTTGATGATCAAATTTTAGACAACCGGTTCGGTAATCAATTAGCTAAAATTTTTAGGTCAAAGGAACGAAGCGGTCCGTTTGTTCGCTGACTAGGTTTCGAAGCGTTTGGAAGAGAACCCCAATGGTGTCCAATAAATCATTTTAAGCGACGGGGCGTATTTTTGGATGATTGACTGTGTTAACAAGCAAAATTGACACACCACTACCCACACGAGATTCAATAGTAATGCATCGTCAAAAGCTTCCGTTGTGAGTCGCAGTGGTGGCGTCATTAATCCGTAATTTTTCGAAAAGGACAGTCAATTAGCGAGCGCTCAGAACGATGATAACCATTTTCTTATGGCTCAAACTGAACCATATGTGCCTAGACGGCATATGGTTCCATCATCCATAAAGCGGACGCCACTGACATTCTAGAAGAACGATTTGAAGTTTAGTTTATCCCTCCCAGAGGTGACGTGAATCGGTTACCAAAATCATGCGATTTGTCCCTGTAGACTTCTTCTTGTGGGGTTTTCTGAAGTCGCAGGTCTCCTCGGATCCATACCGATGTAAAAAGACGAAGTAGGAATTTTGAACAATTTCATATTAACGGCACATAAATATGGCCCTTATTCCATTTCAACATCTACCCGCCCTCATTAAAAAGCCTTTTATAAGACGATGTGGCATGGCTTCCTATTCGTCATATTCGTTGCCAGACTTACAACTTTGTTCTAGGAATATGGAACTGGAACTGCATAAACTCATTGGCATTATCAAATTAATGGGGAATAATGAACAGTGTGGAATGCTTTACCTGGTCAATTACGGTGGGCAGACATACAAAGCCAATGTGGATTGGCTTTTCTTCTTATCTCCTTTCCAACTTTTCTAAACTTTTATACTCTGTTAATTCATGACAAAGGATTGATAACCCCTTGCGTGTGCGCTTGCGCGTTTTTAGCTTCTCAATCTGCACCTCCGGAAAGTGTGACATTAGCGATAAATTTTGTTTTTTTTTTTAATTAGCGTGCGAAAGAAGAAGTTATGAATTCCATCCCAATTCAATCCAGAAGTTTAAAAGTTTTTGGAAGCGTTTAAATATGTATACGCTTTCCTCCCAACTTTGATTTTGCAACCAGCAAATGATCTAGAATATTTGTTGTTAAAAATAATGTTGAACACTTCGGACACACAAAAATCAAAAACTGACTAGACCAATGACCATGGCCAATCCTCTTTTTTATATATTTCTTTTTGAATTAATTTTTTAAAATTTGTTCAACACTCAAGACTGATCCTCTGAACAGTATTGTGCAGATGTGAACTAGTTCAAGAACCAGAAAATCTAACTGGAACTAACTTAAGAAGTGACTAGACCAAACTAAAAAAAAAAAATCAAAAAGAAAACAATCTATCTTCAAGCAGTTTTATGATTTATGCATTTATCCGTGAGATCTTAGCCGCAAACGGAATTGCTTTTATGGATTTTAAATATATGCGTATTTTGTCTTTCCAATCGAATCCGCATGTGGGCTGGTTCTTTTGATGCCGCCTTTGCTTAACATCATTTGCTGTTTGCATGAAATCCTAAGAAACAAGCTTAGTGTACACTGTACAGCATCAACGCTCTCTCAGGCAGATGTGATGTTTCTTCACACGTTTCTTCGGATCCCATCCGATTTAAATGAATAAATTTTCTCGTAAGGAAGGTGCATTGCGGCAAACTGAAACTAATGCGGAGATTTTCTATTTGATCCTACTCGATTCGCACGCCACATTTGCTGCTAGGCTGCAAGTGATCTTTGAATTTATAATCATTTCAATTGGTTGCACATTGATCTACAATGCTAGAAATACTTGATCTTGCGGATACTGACTATGAAGTGTAACTAAACCAAATGGTTTAAAAAAAATTTGAGGTGTCGGCATTCACTTAACAACATTTGGCTGTATGAATCCTTAATTGGCTTAGACCATTGGCTAACATTTTCCTGAGTACAAGATGATAGAATAAGACTCCAGTTATTATGAAATAAAGTAAATGTCTGTGTTTTAAAAGTTTTTACAGCCATAAAACGGCAGGTGGAATATAATTTCAAATACCACTTTGACAGATTGGCATTCAACGTGGTTTTTTTAGTTTTAGTCATAAGTTCTGATAAGACCGAACAATTTTGCAAATGGTGGTAAATGTCAATTCTTCTTTGACATTTATGAAGTTATCAGACACGAAATATACGTCAACATGACATGAATCGGTATATATTCCTAAAGTACGTGGAATAACTGCTTCGATCAGCCATTAACCGCCATTTGATAATATTATATAATTTTCTGATTTCTAACGAAGTTTAATAAAAATTCAACCATTTTCCGATAAAACAAATATTTTTAATATAAAAAGTTTTTTAATAAAATCTTAGCCATAGAAACGTCGCAAAATTGTGAAATACGAATACGAGGCATTCAATAGTGATTGGAACATTTCCAGTGACATCGGGTAGATGTTTCCAACTGTCATCTGTGTAAAGAAATAAACATTTAGCTTTAACTAGTTTTAAAAATCTCAATTTAATAAAACAATAGAAAGTATTATGTATGTATGTATGTATAGATCAATAATTAATAAACATTTTAAAATGTCCTGCAGTAGATAAAGATGAAGCAAATGTAGACTTTACAAAAAAAAGAAAGGGATACTTTGCTTTCATGATTTAACAGTGAGCCTTATTGAAAACTTTTTGACGCATCAAAGTCAGAAAGTAAAATATTAAAGGTACCAACTGTGACTGGAGCTCCACAAGGCTCTATATTAGGCCCTATTTTATTTTGCCAAAGTGTTGCTATGATTTCTCAATTTATTTTTCTTTCATACCAATTAATTGCGTTTTCTAAAAAGAAACTCGCACTTTGACATTATTATTATGATTTCAAGCTAATGTTTTTGAACATTGTTACCAATCAAGAGAAGAATTCAAAGAAGCATTTTATAAAAATCATAACTGACAAAATTTAACTCACCTCACAAGGTCTTTGGGCTCGCATAATCAGCATGAGGACATTTTTCTGAACAGGTTTTTCAAATGAAAACCAGCTCGTGTCATATGTGGCATCTGCAACTCTTCCACTCTTTGAAATATTAATTGAATCATAAGGGAAAACAATTTGTTTAATATGTGTGTTTTATGAACAAAAAATATCTCAATCAGAACTGTCAGAACTACGAAATGAATTCTTAAATTTTAAATGTCAATTATTTACGTTTCATTTTTTAATTGACATTTTTTCTGACGTGTTGTTTTGACTTTTGCAAACAAAAATTGTACTAAACTCATTTGGAGAGCTTCATCGTGGAAGTGACAGATTGTATATGAAAAGTTTACAATTGCCTCTTCTGGTGATGATTTCATTCAGGCTCATTTAACACACTTTTCAACTCACCTCTTCTGCCAATTTACTGGCGTACCAATATAACGTCAAAATTTGTGAAAATATCATTGATATTTGTGTTACAGCTATTGTCACTTGTGCAGCAGTCTCTGCCTTGAAAATAAATTCAAAAAAGTTGTTAAACTATGTTATTAAGACCAACAATGTCTGAACTTACGATATTGAGTAAAAAGAGAAGTCCACATAACAGTGTTCCAAAACATATAAATTCAACCAAGAAAACGTATGTGGTTAGGTTGTTTATGGTGCTGACGTACCTTTAAGAAAAGGGGACACTTAATGTTTCCATGTAAAGTTTTGAGAAAGATGTAGAAATATGTTAAAATTTATTTTTTTGTACTTTTATAGAACAAATTTAAATAGGAACCATCTAAGCTAAGGACCTTTTAGTAAAAACTCTTACTCAATAATAGTTTTCTGATATTTGATGCACCATTTTATTTTGATCGCCAACTGCTTATTTGAGGTAGTAACTTCATTTAACCCTCTCAATCGATGTTGTAAGACCTTGCACATCAGAATAGCAAACATTATCAGCGAAACCACCAAACTTCCAAATGGAATGTACATAAAGCATCCAATTGGTGTGATGATCACTTGATACACGTAAAATATGTAGAATGCTGGAGTTTCTAGTTCATCGATTCCAGGAATATGGCTTCCATAAGGCAACACTTTAAAAATATTCAAGAAACTTTAATGAAAATTGTATTGTCAAATAAAATTAATGTTAAAATACTTCTGGTGTCAGCGAAAATGGGATAAGCACAAAATCCCAATACTGTCATTAGCCCAAGGACCATATTAATAATGGCAGTGGTTTTTCCAAGAGCATTTGTGTCCTTCAGCATGTCTGTTATGACTTTATCGTTGCTGTTCTGGGACAAAGAATACAATTGTTTTTTAAACAAGAGAGTAATGCTACTTGGAACGAAATATAGCTAACATTGAAATGCATCATTGAAACACCAAACAGTGGTACGTTTTAAATTTCCACTGACAAGTCAGTTATAGAATTCATTGAAAAAATTTGAGGTTAAAGTTGATCATAGACAGAAAAATAAAAACTGACAAATGAGAACAGAAAGAGAATCGAACACATTCAGTGAGACGATTGTGTTCCAAATACCAGAAACTAAAATCAGCTGTTCATTAAGGCCAATCTGTCCGTAAAATGATAAAAGTGGATTCTAATAAAAGTATTAAATCAGACTCAATTAATTTTTGGTATAAGAAATTTTAGAATTCATTATCTTTATTTAAATCAAAATAAAAATAGATTTCGTTGCTAAATCATCTTGAATTTAACAATCAAAATTTTCACAAATGCATTTCAATTAGAGCTATAACTGGTCTCTGAGTTTTGAGAAAGAAGAGTAGACATAAATATTCAAAGTTAAAAATGACTCAACTGTTTTTCAAAAACTCATTCTTTAATCAAATTTTCTAAACACTTTTTCCGCAACGATTGAAGGTGATGGTACCTTCAAACCATGCATTCTGAATGTGTCAAGAAGTTCTACAGTTAATTGGGTTCTGTCGTGATAAGACGAAATCATTGAGTTCCAAATCAGGGTTGAAAGGCATGAGGACAACCCATTAACTATATCTATGTTTTGAAGGTTGAAAAATGTTGTAAGAAGCCGGAGATTTCTTCAAAAACGATTTTCAATCCCCATCGCAATTTACCGAGGATTTATTTGAAACAAACAACACATTCCAATCCAGAAATATCATTTTTCCATGTCTAGATTCTCTAATACAAAATCTCAGTGTCAAATTTATGGTCAACGAAGAACATCTACATTATGTTCTATCATATTTCAAGCCCTGCTTCTAGGGTTTTCTGAAGTTAATCGAGTAATTGAAATGAAAAAGATAACTTCTTCAGAAGTACAAGTTTTTTGCCAACGATTTTAGCCACACAACCTATTACAACAGCTAGCGTTGACAGAACCTTTTAAACGATTAAAAAGATCAAAATAGTGTCCCGAAACGTCATGGGCCATTCAAGGTTTAGAGCTCTGGTAATGCTATCTGTTCACTCAGATATTAATGTCTAAAAAGAAATCACTTTACTCTACTGCTGTAACAAATAAAGTGCACGACTGGGTCGCAACGAATTTGCTCTAATGTGTGACAGTGGTCTTGGGGTTTGAGGTTTTGGAAAAAAAGCATTAAGAAAATCATATGAAATTTTAATAATCACCTAAAAATCACAAGTTAAAACGTTTTTTTGGAGAAAATAAAGTAAGCCGTTTGATTTCTTTTATTGTTTTGAATTTTAAGGAAAATTTTTTTCAAAATCGTTCGTCTGGTGTTTTTTAAAACTTTTCGAAAACATATTCCAATTTTTGAGTATGCCAACGTCTAGCAGTTTATAATTCTTATCAAAAAATTTTTTTTTTAATTTTGAACGAACGGTTTTTGAAAATAACCAAAAAATTTAAAAAAAATTAACTTTTTTTTTTTAAACTCAAAAATTCTTTTTTTTTTGAAAAACTTACATATGTAAAAATTAATATTATTTCGTTTATAAAAGATCTTACACATGTAAATTTTCATCGAAATCCGTTTAATGTCTGATATAAAAAAACCGGTGCAATGGGAGGTACCATTATAAGATTTTTCCTGAAAAAATTATTCCTACCAAAACATAACGTTTACTCAAAAACACTATTTAGAAAATTTTACCAAAATTGGAGTAGCCGTTTTTGAGATAAATGAGCTTTTCATTAAAAATCATATATCAGGTAGGTACCGTTAGTTTTGGAACTCAATTGCTGATACCAAAAATTACTCTGTAGGGCATGTACCAAATTTTAATCAAATCGGTCTATCCGTTTAAGCTGCCGATACAGACAGACAGAGAAGTTTCTGACCCATCGTAATGTTTTGTTTGATTTTTAGATTTTTTTTTTACGAAATAACTTGCGATATATTAGGCGTTTTTCTTTTTTAGTTCACAACAGAGCCTGAGTTGTCAAAAAAAAATAAGTGTTTCTTTTTTGCTTCAGAGTGCTCAGAGCTTCGAATTCGTATTTCTTTTTGCCTTCAGAGTGTGTTCAGAGTGCGCTCTACGAGCTCCAAATAAATAGATGGGGCAAACTGAGCTAAAAGCTGAACAAAAGTATAAACGTCAAAAGCGAGACGCTTCCAAACCAATTCAATTGATAAAAAGAAGAAATAAATAATAAATAAAATTAAAATGGCCGATAAAGGTATTTTAAATGTAGAAACAATTTTTTTTCAGGTTTTTCATTTGGCATGAGAAAGAAAAATAACAGCGTTCTTAAATTCGTTTCATAAATAGTTCAGAGCGCTCTGAACACAATTGTTTCAGAGGACGCTCAGAGCGAGCTCGATATACTCGAACTCTGTTCAGAGCTCTTTTCTGAATGAAAAAAGAAAAACGCCTATTATTGAATATAATTAATATTGTTATTTATTTTATCAAATAGTCAATTCAGCCATTTTGTTGGTTTTAATCCCAAAGGCTACATAGATTGCTGTATTCAAAGTTAAACTTACCAAAAGCGATTTATATAGGTCAACAAAATCACTCAAAAACTTCTCATATTTCGCCTTCTGCATAACCATAAGGTATCCTCTCAAAATTGTATTAAACCACAAAACCAACATGTAGGCATTTCTAATGATGACATCAACCGCTTCCCTTGTCACGCCCATATAAATAAATTGTGTTCCATTGAAAATTGTTGTTAATGACAGCGAAAAATACCGTCGCCAATTTCTTTCATAAATCAAACCCCAATATTTTAGGACACGAATGCTCATCGCGACCATTGGGATCGCCAAAATTTCTTCCAATACTAGCTCCTTGGAACTTTTCTTTTCCATGATTCTACGAGACGTAATAAATATATTGTAGGACTTGTGTTAAAAATATTCTTAACCAAACTGATTTAGATTTGTTTTGCTTGTCCTTTTATTCAGAATCAAATTGAAGTTTCAGATTCTAAAATTCCCACGGGGGGATGCAATTCAAGGCTTAAGGGTGTAATGTGTATGTTTATATTAAATATGTAGAACGTTGTATCGGATAAATATTTATAGTTTGATTGATTTGATTGCTTACTTAGCGTTGTTGTCCGCATGCTATTTTAGAAAATTAATAAAAGGTATAATCTATTCGTCAATCTGCAACTATTGTCACACGGTCATATAATGTACATGAACTGAGTGGCATTCAAAGCTGTTGAAACGTCGCCAATTTCTTTCATATGCATTATAGCAATCATGGGGACTCCCACGAGAATGCAGTTATGTGTGCAGTAACATGCACAAATTGTATTTACATTCAATGAGATACACATGCCAATAAGAGGCTATTTTTGTAGAATTCTTATAACAAAATATAGCAACTTTCTTTAAGAAAACTGTTATACAATTCTTATACCAATAACTGCATCACTCTTGATATGTATAACACTTTAGTCCTACCAAACGGAAAAACCAATATCTACATAATTTTGAATAATTTAAGTGTTGCTAACCTACTTTTTCGATAAAATTATATCCATTCTATGGTTTTCGGTTTAATATTCCTAGAATTTAATAATAGTGTACCCAAAGGTTCCATTTTGTCTCCTACTTTCTTTCTTCATTTTCATAAATAACCAATTTCATTAAATTCTTTCGATGGTGAAAGTACGTACTCCTGGCTTTTCATATTAGAAACCAGACTCACAACCCTGTTCTTTGATTGTGGAACTTTGGCCAGCATCCTGCTTAAATTCCGGTCTTAAACAGAATTGTATGGTACAATGGTCGAATTATCAAGATACTCGAATCGAATATTTCAAAATGTTGTCTCTTGTCCATAACACACATAATGTCCTATACCTAAGATCTGGGTTTAATTCATGATTCCAATCAAAAAATGGCGAATCCTCCAAGAGTAAAACCAGAGTAGTTATTTACCAGTCCTGCAGAGTATCAACGCACTAACATAAATGGCTTCCTCGAGCTCTTCGTGCCAAAGTATGAATATAAAAACATTCCATTCGCGGCAAATGAATAGAGAAGTTGGTGGCTCAAGGGGACAACGCAAATAAAGATCCGCGGGTCAAAGCACACAACAAGTTATTTGAAGGCAAGAAACCATATTGAGGTGGCCACACAGTTTACTTATATTTTTGTATACCAATGGAACGATTTAAGAGACTTCCGGATTCTTCTGGACGATTCTATTTCTCCACTAGAAACTGCTATAAATGTTCTATAACCTAATGGCCAATACGTATAATAGCAGTTTATCCTTTAAACACAATTTAAAAACGATTTACCTCGGTTTGTATAAAATTTGGCATCAAGCTCTCTTAACGAAAATGAGCGCATTTGATTTTGACGCACCCCTTCTTCGATGGATTTGAAGCTACTTTCGGGCCGTTCAGTTCACGTTAATTTGAATGATTTTCAGTCCGCTGCTATCCACAAAATAAAGGCTGGTGTGGTCCAAGGCTCCGCTCTTTCTGGGACCTCTTCTTAATCTATATTACTGATCTCTTGTCTAAGACTAGATTGTTTTGTTCACGACAGTACTCCTAGCATTTCATATTTGTTTCCAGATTCACATCCATATTCTTCGGATGTGAAACTGCAACGGGAACATTTGATAAGATCATTACATTCCGATCTAGACAAAATGCTTAGGTTTACTAAATCGCCATAATATTTCTTGTCTCACCTCACTTGTATGGCTATATGTACTTTTCTAAACAGTGCTCCAGCGAAATAGCCAGATGCATCCCTTCCCTTAAAAAAATTCCCCGTAACAATTGCATTGCCTGGAATGTCCATCAATTTACCTTAGCATTAAACTCAATCGTTCTGCTCTTTTTTGCCGCACTACAAGAATGAGTAATGTTTGACGATTTTTCTTTCTCATTGTCATTCTCAGACATTCAAAGCGAATGGGCATCGGAATCTCCTTTTATTTCCGAGCTAACTTTGCCAAACGCTAGCTTTGTGTTAGTTCATGTTAAGGGTATTAATAACCCCTTGCGTGCCCCTAAGTATATTAAAATGGTCGTTCGTTTTTGAAGAGAATATTGAGGATTTTCAAAACATTTTTTGTCCGGATTTAAAATGCAAAATTATGAGTTCTTTATCAATGTGTTTATTAAATATTCATAAACAGTTAAATGTCACAGTTAAGCTTATTTCAATTTCAATTTATTCATAAAATCTTCTCAGCAAAGTAAAATACGAATATGTTGTATTAAGAAGCGATTGAAACATTTCCAATGTCATTGGGTAAACATTTCCAACTAATATCTGGAAAAAAAGAAAAAATTTTAAAAAGATGTCTTAATTAGACCGGATTATTTTGATGACATTTTTGAATTTTTCCATGCGACAATCTACTTACAGCACAAGGCATTTGGGCTCTTGCGATGAGCAACAACAAAGCTTTTTGAGTCTTCAGGTCAAAATCAAACCAATTGCTGCTGTAAGCCTCAACGGAAACTTGAACACTCTAAAACCAAATAAAAATTACTTTTAAACTTTAAAATTAAGACTTAAAAAATAAACTTTCACATTACCTCACAGTAAAGTTCATTTGCATACCAATACATGGCTGAGGTTTGTGCCAAAATCATTATGATGTACCCAACCACAATGACTATTTCTCCAATGCTGGAAACCTTTTAAAAAACAATCGTTTCAAACTAATAAAATTGTTTGACTTTTATATTAAGCAAATCTAACCATGTTCAGTAAAAAGAGCAAAGCACACAAGAGGGCACCACAGGTCAAAAACTCAACCAAATATATGTAAGTTGTCAGTGAGTTTACAATTTCTACGAATCTACGAAATTTAAGGTTTAAACTTGAGCTTTTTTCTGTCAAAAGTCTAACCTTATGATCCTCATTTGATATTTAATGATCCACACCACCTCAGGCCAAACTTCACTAGATTTCAAGTCTTTTAGCTTTCGTAAACGTCTCTGTAGAACTTTGTTCATAAGAACGCTGAACATAATAAGTGAAACTACGAGATTCGTAAAAGGAATATACATGCAGCACCCAGGAATTGTCACGAAGAATTGAAAGGTGAAAAGGATTTCATACCAGGGTGATGCGTACTTATCAATTCCTGGTATGTGGGCACCATATGGAAGTGCTAGAAGCATCAAACACTTTTTTAATTTTCCTTAAAGCTCTATTTTCTTACAAACCTCTTATACTGGTGAACATTGGATACATGACAAATCCGGCACTAGCTAAGATCCCCAAGCCGATATTCATTTTGGCGTAGCCCGTCGCTGACACCGTAGTTGCAACCAACATTTTACTGACTTCTTTATCCTCGTCTTGTTCTATTTCCCTGTAGGCGGTAGCCACATCTTCCAAAAAAACCTCATAACGGTGTCGATTGTAAAGCAAAAGCGTTGTCCGAATTAGGGTATTGAACCAAAGTACCGCAAAATAGGCATCACGAATTTTCGCGTCGATAGGTTCGTGTGTCAAAAAAATATCGGCGAACTGACCGACATTTAACATGACCGAAGGTATCACGGAGATGTATCGTCGCCAGTTGTTGTCAACAATAAGGGACCAATACTTCATGCATTTTATCGACATGCTGAAGAGTGGCAATTCGATGAATGTCCTCGACCTCACTTCTTTTCCTTTTCCCATTGTGTACTTTTAATTTTGATCAGCTTGACAGTACATTAATTTGCACAGACTGCATTATTCGTACTTCGTATCCTTTTATAGCAGAAATTCAATTGTGTTCCATTGGACAGTTGGATAAGAGTTATGTGTGCTTAGTTGCATACCCTGTATTTAAAATTTAATTACTGTGGTTGCTATTTTGTGTCTTAGTTACTGAGCATTTGCCAAACGTGCAACAGAACGATATACGTTATGCATTTATTAATACCTTATGTCAGGCAATGCGAACTTTTCACGCATCACAATTAAAAAGGATGTTTGCAGTCAACAACGAGGAGTAATAACATGTATGGCAAAATTGAATCCTTCTTGAATACCAAATTTTAAGAGGTGGGCGTGGTCATCGCTTTGTTGCCGTTTTGAAAGAGTTGTTCTCTGGAACATCAAGTAAAATAATTACTTGTGTTCACACAACATCTTAAGACCATTGTAAACGTCGTAATCATCGTATAATTTTCAACACCAATGGGTGTTGTAATTGTAGTAACTGGCTGTGAAAGCGACTTTCGGGTTGCTTTTTGAGATGTCCTTGGAACTGAACATGTTTGCATTTCCAAGTTCAAAGGATACCTGCATTATGATATATAATTGCAAAGGGACCATACATGAATTGGGTACACTTTACAATTTAACGAAGCTTTTTAATATCGTGAACACAATGGAGCCCGAAGCGTAGTTTGAGCCATTTACGCAATAGTCATTTACGCAAATTCAGAAAAGTAACTAGCCACTCCGGTCCCTAGCCAGTTTTGTTTCCAGTTACGAAAGCCAAAGTTGTTTGAGGTCGTCCTCCACTTGATCGCGCCACCTTAGATGGAGTCTTCTATTACTGCGTTGGCCCTCAAGGTTGGAATTGAAGACTCTGCGCGCTGGTGCTTATACGTCCAATCATTTAAGCCGCTGTATTTTTTTGTTGGCTATAGGCAGTTGACTGTTTCGAAAACTTTTTGATGTGAAACATCTATTGGCGCACCTAGGCAGTAAAATCGATCGCAATTGTAACAAAAAAATGGTACGACCATTGATAAAATTTTTCAAAGTGGAAAGTGTTGGGTGGTTGGTGGTTGTAGGTTGGGTGGTCGCTGGTGATGCTGGGGCGGTAGTGGTGGAGGGGGTAGGTAGTGGAGTAGGGTTATGGGGGGGGGGGGGGGTGAAAAATTGTGGATGGTCGGTTGGTGGGTAGGATGTAGGTGGGCTGGATGGTTGGTGAGGGTTGTAGAAAGAATTTTAAAAAATGGTAGATAATTGGTTGGAGGGAAAAATTGACTAAAATGGTATGTGGTTGGTGGTAGGTGGGGTGAGCGTTACTGGTGGGAGTTGATGTGGTGTGGGGTGTGGGGAAGTTGGTAAAGAAAAAAATGACGAATATGGTGGTTGGGTGGTTGTAGGTGGGGTGGGAGGTTACTAATGAGGGTTTGGTTTGGGGTCGGCGGGAATTGACAAAGGTGGTGGGTGGTTGGCTATTGGTTCTAGGTGGGGTCGGTGGGAACTGAAGGTTGTTGGGGTGGGGGTTTGGAGGAATTACGTTTTTCATTCTTTTCACCAATCAGAAAAAAATTGTTAAAAATGGCGGGTGGTTGGTTGGTGGTTGAAGGTTGTGTTGGTGGTGAAGTGGATTTTGAGGAGGATGTTGGGGGGTGGGTGACACAAAATTTACAAACATGGTGGGTAGATGGCGTTTGGGGTTGGGGAAATTGACAAAAATGGTAGGTGGTTGGTTGTAGGTGGGGTGGGTTGTTGCTGCTTGGGGGCTTTGGTGTGAGGGGTGAGGAAAAAATTGTCAAAAATGGCGGATGCTTGGTTGGTGGTTGTAAATGGGCTGGGTAAATGGTGGTGGTAGGGAGACTTGCTCTGGGGAGGGAATCGACAAAAATGGAAGGTGGTAGGTTGGTGGTTGCAGGTCGATTGGGTGGTTACTGGTGGTAGGTATTAGGTGATGAAAAACTTATAAAAAATGGTGGATGGTTGGTTGCTAGTTGTAGGTGGGCTGGAAGTATGGCGGTGATGGCGGTATCTGATGATGTAAACTTGAATGTTTCACATCTGCCGGGCGTCCCGTGACGGCTAATTTTTTTTTTTAAGTGGTAGGGAAGCTACCCCAACGCACAACCACCAATTTGGGGGACCAGGCATTATGCTGTTCAACTTGGACAGAAGGAGGTTGAGAGTCCAGAGTCAGTTACCCACTACGGTGATGCGAGAGCTATGTACTGTTGACCCTTTTAGGGCTCATCCAGCTTATTTTTTGTGTTTCACTTCTGAAAAGTATGTCAAGGTAGCTCATTGGCGTGCGCGTGCCTACCATGACTGCTGGCGTCGGCTTTGTCATTGGTTAACTTAATTAGAACTCAATCGCCGACCGCTCACTTTCTGATGGGGTCATCCAGGTTATCTGAGACCCTAAAAAAAGGCCTTTCTAGCAGGGCATTATAGTATCGCAATTTTTACGTGTTCAAAACTCGTGCTCATAAATTCAGCAAATCAAGTCCGGGTAAACATGATGACCAGTACCCGATGGCTACCATAAAATTATGTAAAACAAGAAAAGTTCATGCGAAAAGCACATATTTGGATAGCCAGGTTGATGTCAATCGGAGCCTACCCTATTTAAACAGCACCCAACATTTCAAAATATTTTTTGATATTTTGTTTAGTAAAAAAAAAAGAAGAAATTTTTGAATAATAACGTTTATTGACAACTGATCCAATTTTGAAATATGAAAAGAAATTAGAGGGCGCTAGTATTTCTAATTCTTGATCATTCATTTGCTGTTTTGGCATTCAAATCTGCATTGATCACATCACATTTGAAATATTCACAGTTCTGTTCCCTATCCCATTGCATATATAAACTATAGTATTCCCACTTGAGGTACGCCATCTATCGACGAAAAACTAAGCTCTAGAATACCATGGGAAGCAACAACAACAATTTCCACCATTTTAATTGTTGTTGTTGCTTCCCATGGTATTCTAGAGCTTAGTTTTTCGTCGATAGATGGCGCACCACAAGTGGTAGTACTATAGTTTATACAATGCCTATCCCTATCAAAAGACGCCATTTAACCACTTTCTTGTGCCACTTGGTGCGTTCTTCTTCTAATCATAGTCAACAATAATTGTTAACAATAGTCAACCAAAAGCCGTTTCTTTAATCCAAACTAGTAACTATTTCCAACTCACTTTCATGACATGAGTTGAGATTGTTGATCTGTCAAATTGGAAGTTTTGCATTAAACAATTCAAAGTCTTAGTTAAAAATCAAACCAGAATTGATTGATTATATAACGGACCATTAAAATTTATTATTTAATATTTTTATACATCAGTTGCATATTTTAGATTAAGAAAACAAAACATTTTATTCATAAAAACGCCTCAGAAGTGTAAAATAAGAGTATGATGTATTTAGAAGCGATTGAAATAATTCCATTGTCATTGGATAGATATTACCAACCAAAATCTGAAAAAGAAATGCTTTATTAAATTTTCGTTACTAAAAACTGGTATCATTATGTCAAAATAGCCAGAGGTGCATTCATGCTCTTAAACAATTTCCCCAAACTGTTACCCAAAAACCCAGTTTCAGACGGTCTGTCAAGTATTCTACAGCCATACCAAAAGCATGTTGATGCTGTACCGTGTTCATCCTTTTAGCTTCCTGTCAGAATTGAAATACATCATGCTCAACGAAACTTATAGCACTTTCACTCAGGGGGATCACTCATTCTGAAAACCAATGGAACAAACAAAACTGCTTGTATTCAATGTACGCACGCACCAGTTTCAGAAGTTTTAGCAATGTCAGACTGGTGTGCGCAGTTCGATTCGCTGTACACTCGTTCTTCTTATTAAATACCGCTCACCAACTTCGATGCAAGGCTTCAAAGGCTATATATCATCAGTTTTGGATTCAACAATATGACACATGTTATGTGGACATATTATCAAACAATTTGGCAATGCTGCATGCTAATAGACACTCCATAATAAATATTCTATATCTGACATTTAAGTTATATTTGTATTTGTGCTTCTTGAGTGGATTCTGACTCCAAATCGAAAAGCAAAATCTCAGAAATGTCATTTGTTGACCAATGGAACGGTTTCAGAAGACTTCTCAATGCTTAAGGACGCTTCTTTTTCTCCAATGGAAAGTGCTTATATAACAAAAAGCTCAAGGGATCATTATAACCACAAAGACATACATATGTATGTGGTTTTGACAGAAGTGCTTACTTAGTCATTCCTTATTACAGTTGGGTCTTTTACTACAGCAATCGAATTATCTTTAATCTTCTTTTTCTTAAGATCTCAGGTGGATCACAACTCTCCCACTTGTCTGCTTCGCTCTAGTGATCCCCCTGTGGGGTTCTCCGGTTTGAGCTCAGAAAACGTCGGTTAACCCCCCTGGTTTTGGATAGTTCAATATCTGAGGCTAACTAAATGCTGGTGAAGCAGCATTGGTTTGTACATAGCAGAAGTTTTAAGACACGTTATACGATATTGCCTTATTGATTATAATTTCAGCAGGGTCTCTCCTTTGAACGAGAAAATACCATCTGACCCGGCCGGGTTCTATTTTCTGCCAAACGAAATTTTTGACGTGAAGACTTTCTCGAATTTTCGCCCTTCTTCTTCGATCAAGCCTTTGTTACTCCTGCTGTCAAATGAAGTGCCTTCACCTCAGATGCTGCTCTCATCATGTTTGTACATTGTCCAAAATTGTGAACCGTATTTAACAATTAAATATAATCCAACTTACTGCACAAGGCTTTTGAGCTCTCGCGATGAACATCACCAAAGTCTTTTGAGTCTTTAAATCAAAATCAAACCAATTGCTGCTGTAAGCCTCCACAGAAACCTGTACACTCTGAATAAAAATTAAGTTAAATTTAAGTTTTAAAATTTTTGAAAAAGTAAATCAAACAAACCTCAAAATAAAGTTCATTTGCAACCCAATACAAGGCAGAAATTTGTGAAAAATTCATAAGAATGTAGCTTATCACAATAACTATCTCTCCGGTGCTTGAGACCTTAAAATACAATAACAATTTTTTAATTTTGTCTACCCTCATAAAACACCACCGTTTAAGCATACCCTGTTAAGTAAAAAGAGCAAAGCACACAAGAGGGCGCCACAAGTCAAAAATTCAGCCAAATATATGTAAGTTGTCAGTGAATTCACGGTGTCAACGTATCTACAATATTTAGTTTTTAGATAGTATCTTTCATATATTTCAGGGAAAACAAAAAATCAAACCTTATAATTTTCAGGTGATATCTTATGATCCAAACCACTTCGGCATAAACTTCATTAGGTTCCAAGTCTTTGAGTTTTCTCAAGCGTGTGTGTAAGATTTTGTTCATCAAAATGCAGAGCATAGTTAAAGCCACTATAATATTTGTAAACGGGATGTACATGCAGCATCCGAAGTTAGTCACGAAACATTGAAAGGTGAAAAGTATCTCATAACAAGGAGAGGCATACTTGTTGATACCGGGTATATGAGCGCCGTATGGAAGAACTGAAAGTATCTTGATGACATTTCTGTCAAGAAATAGCTATGCCATCAAAAATAATCCAACCTCTTTTCTTGGTAACCAAGGGGTACAATACGATCCCGAAACAAGCCAAAATCCCCAAAACGATGTTCATTTTTGCATAGTCCATCGCCGATTTCGTAGTGTCCTTTAGCAGTTTTAAAATATCCTTGTCTTTTTCTTGTTGAATATCTCTGTAGATAGTTGCTGCTTCTTCTAGAAAAAGTTCGAAACGTTTTCGCTTGCAAATCAAGATGGCTGTGCGAAACAGTGAATTGAACCAAAGAACCATAAAATAGGCATCACGAATTTTCACATCAATTGGTTCTTGCGTTAGGAAAATGTCAGTGAATTGGCCGACATTTAGCACAATTGAGGGAATTATGCAAAAATATCGTCGCCAATTGTGGTCAATAATTAAAGACCAGAATTTCATAAATTTTATTGATATACTGAACAGAGGCAAGTCTATGAATGTCCTCACGTCCTTAGTTTTTTCCATTTCTATTCTTTTTAAGTTTTATTTTTCAACAGGGAACAGATCAGAGTTACGGTAGAACCTTACACAACACAGACTATTTTTCGAATCAATTAGTTTTGACCCTTTTATAGAAAATTGAAGGAATGTTTAATTGATTAACTTCAATCGCAAACAGGTCGATAGAAAGTTAATTGATTCGCTTAGCGTGCCTACAACAGAATGGGTTCTTGGAAATGAGATTAAATAATGTTTTGTTTTAAGCAACATGTATAGGAGATAGAGGGCATATTTGAACAAGGGGAACCTTTAAAATTTCTTTTAAAACATATGTATTTCCGATCTCAAATATAATATTTCTCTTGTCAACACTGCTTTGTTATAATTATCGTAAAGAGGATTTCTTAAATGTATAAAGTTTTAAGTTGGCAGCACTGTTTAATTTGTCCGCCATTTTGACATAAAACCCATGTGATTTATCTTTAGTTTGGTTTGCCATTTCATCATAAATCGAATGACGCCTGAACAACGCATACAAATTGTGCAGATTTATATCGAAATACATTGTTCTGTTTGTGAAACGCATCACACACTACTTAAATGTTATGATCGACACATTCGTCATGATGGCTACGTCAATTAGCCAAACTTTCGCAATTTGGAGTGTAGGTACATATTGCTCAAACCTTAAAATAATATTGTTGAGAAACCCGTTACTTCTAAAAAACGGACAGTTTGATGTGATTAATGGGCTGGGCTGTTCTTACTTTTTTTTTTAAAAGATGCCGGTCAGAGTTGACCATTGTAGGGCCATATTCAATGACTTTTTCGTTCCTGAATTTAATCGTCTTGATGTCAGGGAGCTGTTGTTTCCCCAACACGGTGCAACATGCATTCCACAATTTATTTCATGAAGCAAACATTTGTTGAGCACATAATTTTGCGTTCTGAACTGTTAACTAACAGACCTCATGATCGTGTTGCTTCAGCCTAGTCCAAAACTGACCCATATCCAACCAAAACTCACCAGTTCTGAGAGTTAATAAACTTACCTTGGCACCACTGGCTAGTATCTTTCAAATCATATCAATGCGCCTATTACGCTATACCAGTCGGCGCGGCGTCTGGTTTTCAAAGAGAGAGCACGTGCGAGTCTAAAGTTTTTTGCATGTGCGTTAATATTTGTAATGTCTGTCGGGCTGTTGTTTGGTTTTATGAAACGAAACCCATTCTTATCATTGAGATCACCCGAAGCAAAAAGTTTAACCAGAGCCACTAGCTTTAACGAAGCTAATGTTTCAAAATTTTTTACAAACTTGAGAAACGTAATAGAAAAGAACAATTTTATAGCGAAAGCGAAAGACATCTGGAATCTAGATGAGACTGGTCTTTCCAATACAAGCCCAAAAAAATTATTGCGAGCAGAGTCGAGAAACAACTTGGAAAGATAACTTCAGGTGAACGAGGAGAAACAGTGACAGCTTGTTGTGCAATAAATGCAATCGGCAACCATTTACCACCATTTATGATTTTGCCCCGCAAAAACTGGCAAGATCGATAGTGCTCCACCAGGAACAGTTTGTTCTGTTCACGACAGCGGTTGGATGACCTCGAAAAATGTTATCAAATATCTGGAACACTTCCAAAACCACGTTAAAGATAATAATAATAATGGCATTGTGCTCTTAACGATTCCACCGCACACCCTCATAAGCTCCAGCCGTTAGATACACTTACTATATATGATGTAGCGGGACGTTTAGGTGAGGCATTTCCCCTAGCCTTAACTCCTCGAAATATTGAAAGCGGTTTCAGAATAAGTGGAATCTGGCCTGTAAATGCTAACATATTTAGTCCCAAAGATTGTATGTGCGCTTACGTAACAGACAGGGATATTAACACCTAGGCCTTCCACATCCAAAGCAGTTGTTGTAACACCTGGGCCTTATTCCACATCCAGAGCAGTTGTCGTAACAACTTACACCTTCACCTAGGCCTTCAACATCCAAAGATAGCTTTCCTAACGAAGTCCTCACTTCATCGGAAGTCATACGACCTTTTCCAAAAGCAGAATCGAGGAAGTTTTCCAGCAGAGGAATGAAACGCGCACAAACAAAAATTTGTACGGATACCCCAGAAAAACTGGTATTAGAAGCCGAGCGTATGGCCAAAGAAGAAAAAGAAAAGGAAAAACAACGTAAGGCCAATGCAAGAAAACTTAAATCTTTAAAAAAATTGAAATTTAAGAAGTTAAGAGAAAAAGAATCATCGAGTTCTAATGAAGATGAAGTCTTACCAGAATCTCCGATCTCTGATTCTGATGTTAACGATGAATATGATGTTGATGATGAAACTGATTGTGAATCAGATACGACCTGTGGTGAATTGAATCTACTAAAAGATGATGGGATTATCGTAAAATATATTTCCGAGAGAAAAATAGTTCATTGCTATGTAGGCCAAGTTATTGAAACAAGGAATCTTTATAAAGTCAAGTTTGCTCGAAAAAGAAATGATAAAATCTTCAAATAGCCTGAAAAAGACGATATCAGTGAGGTATACTTAACTGATGTCATTCAAAAATTGCCCAAGCCAACTTTTAGGGCGTACAGTAAACGAGTGGGTTGTTTTGTGTTCCCGAAATCAATGCGTTTGTTCCTTCAATTAAATAATACCTATATGTTCCTAAAAGTTTAACAAAAATATCAAATGAAATCCAACCTTTATTTATTTATTTTATATGAAATGAATTCGCTATTTATTTTTCTATTTATTTTGTTTTCGTTAAATTAATATATTATTTACTATTTCAAAATTTTTAAGATGTTTTTACTTAAAAAAATTGAATTTATATCGAATTTCATTCAGGGATCAAGTCTCCCAAAACTTGGGGAGAGTTGATCCTTTTTAGTCCCTTCACTCTTTTTAAAACTGCACTTAAACAATTTAAAACTAAGAAAAGTTTTGTATGCCAAAAGAAAAAAATACGAGTACGTGTCTTAAATTTAACATGGAAACGAGTCTTTTAGGAAACGTAAATAAATAGTTCTGATTGAAAAACTTCAAAAGGGATCAAGTCTCCCCGTTCTCCCCTACTCTTTAAAGCGTATTGTTATAAATAGTTTCTATTGTTTGTTTTGACTTGATTTGTTTCAAAAACTTGTGTGCCACAATGTCAGAATATGAAAATGCAAAATTGATAACCTGTCCACTGTCCACTAATAACAGTAATTTGTGGTTACCATCCATTTTAAATTCAATAATTTTGTACCTTGATGAACTTTTGTGCAGCAGAAGGGTTGTTATGATTAATAATTAATTATTCTGCCAAAACAATATTTATTTTGTTTATTAAAGTAGAGCTGTAATCAAAAACAAGAAATAATTTAATGTGTTCTAGAAAATCTGGTTCCTTCTCCGCATTGGGGCAAAAAATGTGTTGACACAAAGCAGGATAGCAGAAATATTAGGGGTATTCACGATCTGGTGTAACTTGTCTTGCATCATTGTAAAAGTGTAGAAGTGCTAAGTTTTCTTGCAATACAACAACAAAATATACTGCCTGTCATTTTGTTACACTTTTGCACTTTATCTATTAGCGAGTTTCATTCACGAAAAGAATTGCTCTTTCTGTCAAAAAATTTGATATTTTCCACTTTTGAGAGTTTCATTCATTCAAAAAGTGCAATTCTAGATCGATTTTCAACACGAAAGAATGCATCTCTCATGGGTTGGGAGAATCGATCTGAATACTTTTCTGTCAAACGTCAGATGAGAAATAATTTGTTATTTTTTGTTGTTTGTTGTGAAATTGTGCCAGTCTGTGATAAATATAACAAAAAGAAGCAAATAATGAACGAATAACCTAATATGTACTTTAATTATCCAATTAATTATCAATTATCTAATGATTACTTTTTCCAATGACAAAAGACAAAAATCAAATGACAAAAAGTATAATTCAAATTGACATGTATACCCAAAACAAGTTTCATTCAAAAGGGCAATTCTCGATTTTGAGAACAATTCTTCCAAATTTGAATGAAACTCGCTATATACCTCAACCCCATTGCAACAGGAAAATAAAACGGTGCAAGATTTGTACTTTTGATTTTGACATTTGTGTCAACCTAATTTTGACATTTGTGTGAGTTTTGCTACAGATTGGAAGAAGTTAGTTCACGATCTACAAGAAATACAAAAAATTTCGCACTTTTACAATACTTGTTTGCACCAGATCGTGAATACCCCTATTATGTTTACCGTAGTTTCAATAATTCAATTCATGAGGATTTGTGAGGGAAGCCTTACCTGACGGCGTGTTCACCAATGCCCCGCAATACAGGAACTCATAAGCTGGCAACAATTCTCTACATGTACCATTTCATTTTCGGTTAGATTCGGCATTGTATATTATAAACATTAGTATTACTACTTTAGGTGCGTCGACAAAAACTAAGCTCTAGAATAACATGGGAAGCAACAACAACAATTAAAATGGTGGAAATTGTTGTTGTTGCTTCCCATGGTATTCTAGAGCTTAGTTTTTCGTCGATAGGTGGCGCACCTCAAGTTTTAATACTATAGTTTATATATGCAATGGATTCGGTTATATAGAAAGATAAAAGAATGTAAACAACACCCGTGAGTGAGTAGTCTAAGACTGATCCTTGACTGGCAATTTCGAGATCTCTTTGCTTTCCACCAAAGCCACTTTGCTCTGGAGTCTGGAATCTAATAGGGTTTTCACACTGGTCCAAAAACTCAAAAAGTTTACGAAACCCAGTTGTAGCATTCGCACTGTATAAAACTAGGTTTTTTTTGACGTTTCATGAATATGCGAGTGTTTTTGAAGGTACTTTTTCCAAAAAATCCCTTGACATTTAGTGAAATTCCCACTCAAATAAGAAATACACCTCGCTTGTTCTCTCTTTTGTCGGTAAAAATCCCATACTCTGAGAACACTACACTGTTTTATCGACGAGTTGATGGTGCCAAAAGATCAGTTTGTTTTCACATACTTGCGATTGTGTGTGTGAAAAGCCTATAAAGCAGAGTAAAATTCAGTTTTGATATTTTTTACATCAACTTTCCACTAGTGTGTTCACTGAATAGTCGACGCTTTCACGGACTGCTATGCTAAAATCTACCCGCGCCAATTAAAAAACCTTATATGACGTAAGCCTTTTAAGGGAGTAAGCTGTCAAGGGAGTTTCACCATTTCCCCATGCATGAAATCAAGCTTTTCTAGTTCCAGTATAACAAAAGTCAACACTTCAATATCCTGCGAAATAGAATTCTGTAAAACAAATTTCTGCATTACTAACGATTCGCAATATCGTATGGTTTTGATGACGCCAAGTGGTGAGATTAAACAACATCATAGTTTCAGTATATTTAAACTGATTACATTAGAGATGAAAGCAAGATAAATCGATTAAAACTTGATTTTATTTGTTAATTTAAATTGCATTAAATTATTCATAAAAACTTCTCAGCAACGTAAAATAAGAGTATGTTTTATTAAGAAGCGCTTGAAACATTTCCAACGTCATTGGGTATACATTTCCAACTAAAATCTGCAAAATCAAAATATTATTGAGGTTAAAAATCATTGGAAAAATCCCTACTTACAGCACAAGGGATCTGGGCTCTTTTGATGAGCAACGCAATAGCTTTTTGAGTCTTTAAGTCAAAATCAAACCAGTTACTATTGTAGGCCTCCATTGAAACTTGAACGCTCTGAGAATAAGAAATAAAACAAAATCATTCCAACCACCTTTTTCTTCATTATTAACTTATGTATTTAAAATAAATATTTTAAAATACCTCGCAGTAAAGTTCATTTGCAAACCAGTACATCACTGAGCTTTGTGCCAGAACCAAGACGATAAAACCAAGCACAATGACTATTTCTCCAGTGCTGGAAACCTTTCAACAAATATTTTTAGTTTCTTTAAGACAAGACCGCGCTAGGTGGATTTTCACTTCAGCGAAACTGCACTTCACTTAAGTTAAGTAGACTACCAACTATACCGTTTACTGTCGCTGAAGTTCAGTTCCGCTACAACGCCAAAGTAGTTTGATTTAAGTCTCACAATGACATACACAGAATACGTGCAGTTCCGCTGAAGTGCAGTTCCACCTAATGCGGTCTTGCCTTTAACTTCAATTAACAAATAAGAAAAAGAATATGTACCATGTTGAGTAAAAATAGTAAAGCACACAAGAGGGCACCACAAGTCAAAAACTCAGCCAAATATATGTAGGTTGTCAGCGAGTTCAATATTTTAACATACCTAGATAAATTTTTTGTCCATTTCACTAATTTGTGTTGATATTTTTTTTAATATAAAAAAAAACTCAAAACCTTATAATCTTCAGTTGATATTTGATGATCCATACCAGTTCAGGCCACACTCCATTAGGTTGAAAGTCTTTAAGGTTTCTTAAACGCCTCTGTAAGACTTTGTTCATCAAAATGCTGAACATAAAAAGAGCAACTACAAGATTCGTAAACGGAATGAACATACACATTCCAGGAACGGTCACAACGACTTGAAAGATGTAGAGGATTTCATACCAGGGCGATGCATATTTGTTCACACCAGGTATGTGAACCCCAAAAGGAAGAGCTGGAAATATTTTTTCAAAAATATTTTAAGCCAAAAAAAATAAATGTTCTAAGACCAAACCTCTTGTATTGGTAACTATGGGAATTAAATGGGATGCGGCACAAGCCAGAACTCCAAAGGTGATGTTTATTTTTGCAAATGCCGTCGCTATCATAGTTGTAACTTTTAGCATTTTAACAACTTCCTTGTCCTTGTCTTGTTCGATTTCTTTGTAGGCGATGGATACTTCTTCCAGAAAAACTTCATAACGATGTCGATTGTAGACTAGAAGGGTTCCTCGAATAAGAGTATTGAGCCAAAGTACAACGAAATAGGCATCACGGATTTTCGCGTCAAGTGGTTGGGGCGTCACGAAAATATCGACAAATTGGCCGACATTTAGCATGAGGCAAGGTATTACGGAGATGTATCGTCGCCAATTGTTGTCAACAATGTAGGACCAATATTTCATACACTTTATTGACATGCTGAAAAGTGGCAGTTCTGTAAACGTCACTTCCGTTACAGTACCCATCTTAGGTTTTTGTCTTTCTTTTGGTGCACTGATGTTATAAAATATTTGATGACTATAAGATAGTTACACTTGTGACAAACTGCATTTATTCAAATTGCTTTAAATGCTTTTATACCATGAAGTCATGAAGTAAAATTGATAAAACTTAACTAATCACCTTACTTTTAGTTTAATAATTGATTTAATTGGAAATTGGTTTGAAGTTTGTTGTTTCCTATGCATCAGCGAAAAGGATTTAAGTACATACTTAATTATTAATTTTTATTTTGTTTATTAATAATAATTATCAAAAACAAGGATATATGTATGGAAAAGGTAAGCTACTTTCTACTGTAGTTTGTTTTTAATTCTAACAAAGGTAGTTAATCGTAAAAAGGTGAGTACCAACTACTTCGTGGGAAGTCCTACTACACCAAAGTCCTTGAGATATTTAAAGCCACCTATAAGTGTTGGCTTAAAAAGGCCATCACAACGGAAACTTCGGTTTCACGCTGAGTACCAAAAGGCTCAAGAAGCACTTAGAGATGCTGCACAGAAGAACATGAACTTCTCCAAAATTCTTTGAACAAAATAGGAGATTCGAATATCGACCCAAAAGAAGGAAATGAAGGAAAGCACACAATCGATGTAATAACAGGAATGAGGTATGTTAAGGAATCTCTAACTAAAGGATTGTCGGAAGAAAGTATGCTGAATGAATGGCACCTCAGCATTGTTTCCCCGATAAACAAGAATGGAGACCCTCTGACGAGGTTGTTTGGGAGAAGATAAGGTTCATCAAAGATGGGTATCGTTTTCCTGGTTTAAACTATTTAATTAATACTCGAATCCTAGATGGCGCTGATTATTATTCGTTTGTTCTTTAAAACTACTTTGTTCAATATAACTTCTTCCATTCGATTATAATTAAAGTAAGTATAAATCAACGACTAACATTACTTTCTATTTAATTACAATAATTGCGTAGACATTGCAGTCAAATTATGCAAATTCAAATGCCCATTCGATTCTCAAATTACTACTTTTGAATGAAAATTATAGTTCTGGGCAATTCAATTACTTTTACGTTTATGCAAGTGAATCTTATTTAAAGGACTGTTTGTCATGTCTTGTAGTTTAATAAAAACCATACTTGCAAGGAAACAAAGATCCTTTGAAACCGTTTAGAATGTTCGAAGAAATTCAAGTGGTCTACATGAGTGTTCGAATTTTGCAATTTTGGTCTTTAATCTACGACCACAATTGGCGTAGATACTTGTGTCTGTCATTGACATCATTTTTGAACATGACTCAATTTGCATACATGTTCCTGACACAAGAGGGTGTTGATGCCAAAATCCGAAATGCCTACATGCTAGTTCTTTGGAGCAATACCATCTTGCGGGCATATCTTTTGGTCAATCAAAGAGTGAAATATGAGGCATTTCTTGCAGATTTACAACACATTTATTATGAAATTAAAGTGCGGGGATTGGGAAAAATATATTTTTTAATTTGAATAACATTGTGAATTTTTGTTCTTTTTAGAAAGACGGAAGCAAGTACATCCAGAGTCTCCTTGATGAAACCAACTCCATGGGGAAATATATGTCAAGATTAAATCTGTTTCTGGGACTACTGACTTGTATTGGATTCGGATCGTATCCTCTGTTTGCCAATGAGAAAGGTTTGCCATCACATCGAACGATTTGACTTTAATTTTAATTTTGATTTGTTGCTTATAGTCCTTCCATTTGGAAGCATCGTTCCAGGAGTCGACGAATACAAGACACCATTTTATGAAATACTTTATGTTTTTCAAATGATTGTCACCCCGATGGGATGTTGCATGTATATTCCCTTTACCAGCTTAATAGTGGCATTTGTTATGTTTGCCATCTTGATGTGCAAAGTTCTACAACATCATTTGAGGAATTTGAAAAATCCTGGCGATACAAACGAAGTGATCACAATCAAGTTGATTTGGTGTATTAAGTTTCAAAAGAGAATCATCAGGTATATGAGAAAAGTTGAAAAAACAATAATTTAATGTGACTCACATTGGGCGCCACTTAAGATCTTATGTATGAAAAGTTGCTTTGTGTTATAAATATTGGGATTATTTTTTCACAGATACATTCAAACTGTAAATGAACTAACAACTTATATATTTTTCCTGGAGTTTATGGCGTTTGGAGCATTATTATGTGCTTTATTATTTCTTTTAATAATTGCAAGTGCAAGATAAAAACAAATTCGATTTATTATATTTATTTAAAACATTTTCTTAAAGGTCGATTCACCAGCTCAGGCAGTTATAGTTTGTGCCTATATAACTATGATTTTCGCTCAAATCTTAGCACTGTATTGGTATGCAAATGAACTTTATCAGCAGGTGATTCGTATTTTGATTTTTTTATGGAGTATTTTAAAATAAATGTTAATTTTTACAGACCTTAAATATTGCTGCAGCTGCTTATGAAACCAATTGGTTTGAATTCGAAATTCCAACGCAAAAGTTTGTCATGTTGTTGATCCTTCGTTCTCAAAAGCCGTGTTCGGTAAGCTGGAACTTTTTTATCCATGTTATAAAAAAAAATGGTTTCAAAATTATGTTTTTCTTTTAGTTAATGGTTGGAAACATTCATCCGATGAATTTGGAAACATTTCAGTCACTTCTGAATGTTTCTTATTCATATTTTACATTGCTGAAGAGGATTTATGGTTAAGGGCTGACTATACATCTTAAACTTAAACATGGAAGCGATAATTGGGTTTTCCCTTAATTTTTGTATTCGTATTTAAATAAATCATGCTCAGTCATTTTGTTTTTCTTCAACTATTGCCACCGGGCGATCACCCTAGCACATCTTCAACAAAGTTCTTATAATTAATTTCAGTCAAATCTGAAGTAGTAGTAGACTAGTCTCATAACCTCGCCATCATCTTTAAAATTTAAAACTAAAATAATTAGTATCGTCAGAGAAGTAGTAGAGTGAGGCATGGGAATATAATACTGACATTTCAATATCGTTGATAGTAAGAATAAAAAGGTGAGGCCCTATGTGACTGCCTTGATGGACCCCTGCAAGGAAGCTATGAATATACTGGAAATAAAACATCTGAAACTGAAATAATGGTTTTCTAGAGAAGAAGAAATCTTTTTCAAAAAGATAGACACAAAGCCGATAGTGGGTAATTTAAAAAGTTGGTTGTTGACCTATGTAGGTTAGGTACCTACATTTAAGACCTCCATGTTGTCTAGGGGAAATCGGAAATGAGAGACAACGAAAATTTAAGATTTCGTACAAGTACAAATTACTTTCAAATATTTAAGGGATAGGATAGGGAAGTTTGGCAATCTGACAATAGTTTTAAACATCTTTTTTTACCCTTTTTTCTTAAGCAACCTAGAGTAAAGGGCTAACCATAATTGAAGAATGGGTAATTACGTTACCTTACGAAACAGTAGAAATACATGTAATTTGTATACCCAACCCGAAATGACTTTTGATAAGTTTCGGAAAGTTTCGTTCACTTACTTTGACACTTACTTCCATTTTTTCTTTCGCGTATTATCATTGTTTATACATTTTTTTAGTAATTTCATGGAATATATTTTGTTTAGATGTGAACTTCGTCATTGGCGGCGCTAGTTGTCTTATCTACTTAACATCAAATGTCTTCTATTGTTGTTTTTGCTTCCCGTGGCAATCTAAACAAAAACCACTTCTTACTCACCAAACAAGTGTTTGTGAACTTCTTCCATAGATGGCGCACCAAACGCTCCTCTTATTGGGAGAACTTTAGATTATAAATACAATGGTATTATGGTTGGGCCTTAAATATGAGCTGATACGACACGTACATTAATTATCCCTTCAAGCAAATGGATCAATGAATTGGATCCACGCGCGGAGTCAATTTCATATACTAGACTCCGCATACGGATCCAAATACGTAAAACGACGTTTGTCGGCTCCATTTAGTATGTAAATTAGAATTCCCACGAGCTCACTTCCCCAGAAAGAGAGAGAGAGAGCGATTTTTCTCCGTGTTTTTTCCTCAAACGCAAACCAAAAAGTAAAATGTTATATATAAACATCAGCATCAGCAAGCAGTGCATACATGAAATGCTCCTGCATCCTGCTCTCTCTCTCTCTCTCTCTCTCTCTCTCTCTCTCTCTCTCTCTCTCTCTCTCTCTCTCTCTCTCTCTCTCTCTCTCTCTCTCTCTCTCTCTCTCTCTCTCTCTCACACACTAAATCTATTACAAACAAAAACAATTCTACGACTATCGACTCTCTTTCTTATAAATTAAGTATGTATATACATACATGCAATACATATAATGACTGACCTCAAAAAATGCGAACTCAAGCGAATTCTCAAATGACTCAGAAAATTAGAAGTCAATGATTTTGCTTGAAGGGATGTGAATTCAATTTCTTCAACACTCCAATTTCAAGAAATACACATTCGAAATTTCCTTTAGTCTCTTTTATTTATCTTTTCAATAATTTGTAAGACATTTTGTTGTTTTAATAAAAATTTTGTTTTCATTTTTCATCACACAATAATCAATACATAATAACATATAAATAAAATAAAATATTTAAATCGAATACAAATAATGTTAATAAAATAGAAATACTACATTCGTTTCGTGTCGATTTGTTTATTTAATTTCTTTTTGCTTTCTTTTACATTATTTTTTTTAATTTTTACATCGCGAATATAATAATAATATAATATAATAATATAATAATTCAAATGAAACTTTGTTTCAGTTTGAATATTATCCAATTATTATTATTATTTTTTTTTTTTAATTTTTGAGTATACAGTTGGATGAATATAATATTCAAGATTCAGCATTCGAATTGCATGCTGCAAAATTTTAAATAAAATATGCTAAATAAGATTAAGTTTGTTTGAAATAATTTTAAAATAAAATTGAAAGAAGGAAAATGGTTTTTTTTTAGCAACAGAATTGAAGAATAAGTTTAACTTCCACTTCTTTGTTTTAATTTATCGCAGTAATACCAACAACCTTAATCCAGTCAACTCTAGCTTGCAATGGTGAAAAACTTTGAGGTAGCAAAAATTACTTTTTTACTAGTAAAGCATTTTAGTATAAACGATTTGTGATTGATAACATGATTACTCTGGCCGACTCATCGGTTTTTTTTCAAAGTGAAACTTTTTTTCCATCGCCTCAAATTTTTTCACTTATTTCATCTGTCGCGTGTCGCAATATTTCGGCGCCGCTGATGGCTCGCATCAGCTGACCGTGTTGCGTTTTTATTCTCACTCATACGTACACGTGCTCCGCGGTATGTGTGTGTTTTGATCGGTGTAGTATATTGATGTAAATCTTGTTGTTCACTTGATCGTGATGGACACCTATACTAGTGAGTCAAAATCTAATGACAGTGTATATACATAGTTGGGAATGCAGGCTTTTATTTCTCCGTAACTCAAACGCGTGATATCAATGGGATTGAAGAATAGTCCCTGCCCTGCTCCGTCAAAAAATTTAAATGAACCACTGCCACATGGTTGATGTGGGTTATGGGTTGATGTTGAAGAATCGTGCTGAGAAAAACTATGTTTAAAAATCTACACCATATTTTTCGGTGTGTTGGTGCCGATCGAAGGACCAAAAAGACGCTTAAAGGTTTCGTCACGAGCGTTGCGTCGACATACTCAACTGACAGCTCGATTAAAGCAAAGACACAATGGACACAGCAGTCAACATAATTCCCAGAAATTTCTTAAAACAAATTGTACGTAGGGTGGGTCAATTATTAGTTTCTGAAAATTAACACACATTGTGTCGGGAGCTTAAATTTATTATTTTTCCGCAAGAATCATCTGTCAAAAGCACGCATCCACATTTATAGACAGATATTTCAAATAGCTTTGTTGTGGCAGCCATTTTATAAGTTATAAGGACGCCTAATTGCATTTTCGTTAAAATGAAAAGAAGCGAATTTTGAGTGCTTACACTATTTTTTGCGAGATAAAACTATCACGCAAATAAAAAAAAACAGCTTGACGAAATTGTTATGTGGACTCTTCGTCATCGATTGGAACCATTCTCCATTAGTTTACTCAACTTTATTAAGGTCGTTCAAGCACAAGTGACGCCGAATGTTCTGGTCGCCCGAGAGCTCACCATCACACCAAAAATGGTCGACAAAATACATGGTTTAATGAGCTTAAAGAGGCCACGGGCTTATCAAGTGGCTCAGTGATTTCGATTTTACATAAATATTTGGACAAGAAAAAGCCTTCCGCAACATGGGTGCCACGTTTGCTCACTCACAATCGAAAACAAACGCATTTATTTGACAACTTCAAAAGTGTTTGCCCATTATCCAGAGAAATTCGACTGAGTTTTTGTGCCGTTTCGTAATCGTGGATAAAACCTGGATTCAACATTTCAAACCGGAAACCAAGGAACAGTCAAAACAATAAAATTCTCTTAGTGAATCAAAGCCCAAGGTGGGTTTGTCAGCAAACAGGGTTATGGTGACAGTTTTAAGGGATGCACACGGTGTTATTCACATCGATTTCCTTGTAAAGGGTAAAAAGATCACCGGCATATAACGCAGAGCTGCTGGATCGATTCCAATCCGATTTGAAGCAAAAAAGGCAGCATTTGGCATTAGAATCCTTTCTCATCCAGCATATTCCCCAGGGGTGGAATCGGCTAAGGTGATTTGTGATAAGTGATAGTCACAATCAACAAATTTCGTCACATGTGATATGTGACAATCACCTTAGCCAGATGAAATTTGTTGATTGTGATTATCACTTATCACAAATCACCTTAGCCGATTCCACCCCAGATTTGGCCTTCTGTGACTATTTCTTGTTTCCAAACATGAAGAAATGGTTCGGAGTTAAGAGGCTTGGGTCGAATGAAGAGGTCATCGCTGAAACAAACCCTTATTTTTAGCGGCTCAGGAAATCGTATTATTTGGAAGCATCAACAAATTGGAGAAACGTTGGATGAAGTGTATCGAGCTTCAAGTAGACTATGTTGAAACATAAAATGTGTTTCCTATTTCATTTTTCAGGGACTTGTTGACAATGATAAGAAAGAAGGTACAATGAAAAAAAACATTCCTAGGATCTAACTGTAAAGATGCTGGTTCATACACACTCAACGAAAACTGGCGTTTCAGCTCGTTAGCTCTTGGATGACATACCAAAGACGTAAAATCAAAGGCAGACCTTTCTTTGATGTGATCAATTATAAGACAATCTCCTATGAATTGAAGTTGAAGACAGAGGGTATGCATCTAATCGCTAGGAAAGGCTCTTCGTTTGATGACCACATCGAGCAACAATAAATTTGAGGAAACCTGACGTGAGCATAGCGAAACAATTCTTCGAGACCAAAAATATCAATATTAAAGAAAGCTCGGTCCCAGGAATTCTAATTGGGGCAAATTAGGACAGAAAAAAATGATCCTGTTGTTGCGCTATGTTCCAGGAGGAATTAAAGCTCTGTGGTACATGCAGCCAGACAACATTTTTATAAAAGTAAGACCAAGAACCTTAAAATTAATTTTCACTCTCACTCTCTTCGTCAAAATGTATAACACTTTTCGTTAACTTTTTTTGAATAAACATAAAAGTAATAAAATCCTTTTCTATATACTCTCACACCCGTTTTGAACCCTGCACTTAAAATTTACACACTTTGCTCATTAAAATTTTATAGATTTTTATGTTGCTTTCATATACATAAGATAGATACAATTTATATAATATAATCATCTTTATTAACAACTAAATTGCAATAAATACAATTTCTCTAAATAATTTCTAATGTTATAATTTTAATAATTATAGTTTTATTTATATATATATATTTATATTTATAATAATAATAATAATTGCAACTTGGATAATTATACTTTTTATCTTCTCAATTGATACTCCGTTGGAACTCGAACGATTTTTTTAATCTTTATATTATATATAATTTATTTTTCTTTCATATACACATATATATATATTTATATACTATATATGGACCATTTTGGATTTTGGATGGGATTCTAAATTAATTTTTGTTTATAGTTTCTTAAGCAATAATTATTTTTTTGTTTGTTTAGGCAATATATTATATTTTTGTCTCTTAATTCTCTTGTAATAATTTAATAAAAATGATTTTTGTTTTTGTTTTTTTTTTTAAATCTTTTTTAATATCGTCTAATTTATTCGTATATTTATAATTTTACAAACTATTTGAATCAACTTTCGGTACTTCGATTTATTTACATTTTTTTTTTTTTTATAATTATTGTTTTAAATAATATTTTGTTATGTATTTGTTTGTGTATATAATATACATATTATTGTAATGTTCTACTGTAAAATATAATTTTACGTATGAATCTACGTAATTTCTGCCTTGAATATGCATTTTGTTGCATAAATTGGTTTGGTTTAATTTTTTGTTTTTATTTTTTTAAGAAGAGGAGTAAATGACGACGTTTAATTTTTTGGTGAAACTGTGATCAGTTTATGAGGCGTCACTGGGGATATCTAAAAGGAAACAACAACAAACAAAAAAAGTTATATAAGAAAAATATCAGGTTTATTTTTATTTAAAATTTTAATGATAATTTCGGTTTTTGGTCAGAAGAATTCAACATCACAGAAGGTGTACGTACAGTCCTCTGTTTTTTTATTGCAGTTCTTGACTACCTGCTTGAAGGTTAAGTGGCTGACGCTGACCCCAAAGTGGATCCTTTATTCTTGCAACTAGGACTTGAAGTATGGGTGATCATTTTGGAGGGGAAACAAGACTGAACACTAACTTGTACTTATCCGTTTCAAATTAAAAGTAGAATCAAAGAAATACAACTAGATAAAGAAGACATATTGGTTTCATTTGATGTCGTTTCTCTCTTTACAAACATACCTACATACACAGCTATCAAAATAATAATGAGCAGTTGGGAAACAATAAAAAATCACACAAAAATACCAAAATCACAGCTATTAAAAATTTTACAATTCTGCTTCACAGACAACAATTATTTCAAATATGACACCAAACTAGCCAAACATTCGGCATGCCTATGGGAAACTCACTATCACCTACTCCCCCCTATCATGGTATCCGTTCGGAGAATCCTCTGATCGTAGAAATATTTCGGTTTTTGGGATTTTATTGTTCATGGTATCCGAATCGGAATATCCGCTATTGCGGATATAGTGTTGGATCATCTTCTGGACGAAACAATTGACAAACTGAAAAAATCCAACACTAAAATAAAATTTATCGTAAAATATGTGGATGACACGTAGGAAATACTAAAAACACCAAACTACCACACAAAACTCAAATTCACAATTCACAATTCATTGCCCTTCCTAGATGTAAAATTATTAAAACAAAACGATAAAATATCATTTGATTGATACGCCAAGCCGATTACAATACAATTACGATAAACAAAGCTAACTCCACACTGGAACACAATATCCACAAATACCAAACCAAAAAAAGAGAAAAATGAACAACACAACGCCATTTACGAAATCCCGTGCAAAGGAAAAAATGAAAACCAATGCAAAATGATTTACATGCATTGGCACATTAAAAAGAAAATTAGGAGTGAGACTGTTAGAACACGAAGCTGACATTAGAAAAAAGAGAACAGCTACAGCACTCTCCCAACATATGTATGAAGATGAACGACAACGATCACACGGCTGACTTCGAAAACGTCAAAATTTTAGACAAGGAGAATCGCACTTCCATCCGCTACCGCTACACGTTGGAGAGTCTTCGCATTCAACAAAAAATTAACATCACGATGCACCATCAAGAAGACATCGATAACACAAGCTCCATATATAGCGTTGCCATCAACAAATAAAAAGCTGTGATACTAGTTTTAAATTATGTTGTGTTCAATGTTAATTTATTAAAGTGTTATTTTAAGTTTTTAAATTTGTAAAGCAAGTCTGAAAATAATAGTTAGAATTTTCAATAATAATTCCTTTAAAAAGTAAGTGTAAAAAATAATAATTTAACTATTTCTTAATAATTTTCAACTTCCATATACAGTTTAAATAGATGTCTTATTGTCTCTTGTGATTTGAATGTTCAGCAAAATATAAAATCCCTTGAAGAAGCCGGAAAATAACTGGCGAAACGTAGGGTACACCAAGATGAATTAGTTTTATTTATTAATTGCATCCAACACCAAAGATCATTGCGACCAAAAAAGCCGAACAAGAATATTTACTAAATTCTTAAATATCCACAATAATTCACATTTGGTCAAAGAAAATATTCATCAAAATATTCATTCGGACGGCCAGCCGAATACTTACTCTTTTATCTACAAAAAATGAAGAACTACTATCAACACATGCTATACAAATATGGCGAACATGTATGTACTATTCTTAAGCAATATAGTAATTTTAAAAGAAAATTAGCCCAACAAAAGCACAATCAATCTTTTCTGCTCACATGCAGACAATACGGTCTTATCCCAAATCATATCCAAAAATCAACGAACAGCACCAAAAAACTTTTTTCTTCAAAGGAATCACTCAGCCAATACGCCAAAATGGAAATTAAGTTTCACTTTAAAGTCATAAACATTGAAATCTCTGAAGTATACCATAAAATAAAAAATACACAAAATACACTTAGGATGCTCAACAAAAAAATTAAAGATAGCATAACTACTGATGAGCACAAACAATTCATCTCAAAGCAAAACCAAACTTTCAATAAATTATGCAATAATAATCAACAAATAAACAAGCTCAGAATTGATAAACTTAAATTATCACTTTGGAAAAGCCTTAACATCACAATACATGATAAGTGGTTTGTCAACAAAAGTGATATTGAATTCCCGCTTGAGGTTAAATGGCTCCTCTCCCTTGGCAAAAAATTCTCGTTGCCTCTTGATAAAAATACATTTCCTCTTTTCCAACTAATTGCGGATGGTGAAGAAATAATTAGATGTGTGAAAGATGAAACGGAACAAGAGATGACAAGAGCAAGATATAGTAATATGCTCCATTCATTTCAACGTCATCATACCAACGACAGATTCGCGAAATACATACAAAAAGTTCATAAAGACACTGTGGAGTTCCTCAAGAAAAACAAAAAAGTAATCATTGTGTCAGCTGACAAGGGCAATACAACTGTTGCAATGAACCGCGGCGAATATGATGCGAAAATGAAAGAGCTGCTATCTGATCGTTCTACCTATCGACTAGCACGGGGGACCCCCCCACTTTCTTCCCTCCAAAATAAAAACAATGATCTGGTAAAATGGCTTCACACTAACAAGATAGTTGACGACAGACAAAAGGCTGTGATGACGACCTACACAGCTCAAATCCCATCTATATATGGATTACCGAAAATCCACAAACAAAATATGCCTCTGCGGCCGATAATAGCATCGATGAGGGTTCCATGCTACGAGCTTTCTAAATATTTGGGAAAAATAATACAGTGCGTGACGCGAGATTCGGCCTACTCGATTAAAAATTCATTTGAGTTTAAGGAAAGGGCTAAAAATGTTATTTTAGAGCCAACAGATGTTTTAGTGTCTTATGATGTCATCTCTTTATTTACTAATATTCCAACACAACTTGCGGTTGCGATTATTAAAAAGAAATGGAACATTATTAGTAAAAATACGAAATTGAGTCAGTCAAAGTTTCTAGAATTGTTGGACTTTTGCCTGAAAGAAAACAATTATCTGCAGTACAAAGACAACTTATACCGACAGATTTATGGAATACCGATGGGAAATCCATTATCTCCAACAATTGCGGACTTGATATTGGACAATCTTTTAGATGAAAAATTAAACAACAGTAACAAACCCAAGTTAATTGTCAAATATGTAGATGATATCTTCGCAGTTATGAATAAAGGGGAAGTTGACAAAATCTTACAATGTCTTAACGACTACCACGAAAAAATTCAGTTTACAGTTGAGAGAGAACAAAATCGTGCGATAACATTCTTGGATGTCAAGATCCATCGTATTGATGAACGACTCTCTTTCAACTGGTTTCAGAAAGATACAGCATCAGGGAGGCTTGTTAACTTTAGATCCAACCAAGCTAAGCACATCCTTATGAACACAGCCTCCAATCTTATAACCAAAGTCTTTACGTTGAGTGATAGGGAGTTTCACTCGACCAATGAGAAAAAAATCATTCAAATTCTCGTGGACAATGGTTATCCAATGCAAATAATACGGAGCCTATTAGAGCGTCAAAAATATAAAGCTCCTGATGTTGTGGAGAGTTTGGAAAAAGAGAGAGGTTTTTACAAGAGTATAGTGTATGTACCTAAACTATCAGAAAACTTCAAGGAAATAGTCAAGAAGAATACGGAAGAAGTCAAACTTGCCTACAAATCTACCAAAACGTTAGCACCACTTTTCAGCAATCTTAAAACGAAAACGGAGAAGGACAAGTGCACCGATGTGGTCTATAAAATAAATTGTTTGGGAAATGAGAAAGAAAGTTGTGACTTATGCTATGTAGGAACTACAAAACAACTTCTGCGACAAAGAATTTCAAACCATAAGTCCGACATTAAACTAAAAAGCACCGGAAAGACAGCACTGGCCTACCATAGTATAGAACACGGACACAAACCAGATTTTGACAGAACATGTTTCAAAGCGGTACACTTTGGAAACACTCCACATTATCAACAACAAAAACAACATGAACCGCAAACAAGACACCCAAAATATTTCATCTGTTTACTGTTCACTGGTGACTGGGATGAGACCCTGACAGATCTTCATTTTGAAGTGTTTATTTTCAAATATAACAAATTTTATTTTTATTTTGTTTTAAATATGCAATTTTTTGTCTTAACATTTCTGTAAACTAAAAACCATTAAAAAAAAAAAAAAAAAAAAATCCCCATAATGTGAGTCTCTTCATGTTCAACTTTCAAATTTTAAGTTTTAATTGTTCTTTATATTTTTGTAAATAAAAGATCCCCTGAAGAAGATGGCAACCACCGTCGAAACGTCGAGAAAAAAATGAAATTGTTGTTTCATTTATAAAACATTGCGACCAAAAAACCCGAACAAGAATATTTACTAAATTCTTAAATATCCACAAAGATCATTAAGCCCAATCAATCAAAAACACAAAATTTACCATATATGATCAAATAATTTAATACACTTGTACTGCCGTTTATTGATTCGAAAATGCCTATTCCAGACATTTGTTTGAATGGAACAGTGATTCCCAAGTGTGAAAAGTCTAATATATGTATCTGGAATCCACGATTAATGACAAAGCTACTTGTGAAGACGATATCATTCATGCGTTAGCGTTGGGTTGACGAAGTGGTGCGAAAACTCCAATATCTTCTGTTATCGAAAAATGCCGCCTTAAGGTAATAGTTCCACACTATCCCACAGTGTATTACGACATGTCAAAAACGTGTGCTGAAACAGGTGTATAATAGTGTAGAAACAGAATATGACAGCGCAGATCTCATAGGATTTGACAAGTGTTTAGATCTGAAATATTTGTTTAGGATTGAATGTAAAACCATCACACATTCCTTCACACTTTTTTTGACATGTCGTACTACACTGTGGGAAAGTGTGGATCTACCTTTAGCTGAAGGGAAGACTCCATACCTAACAATGTTGAAACATGTACAAAACGTTTGAGAGTAAATTAACAGGAGCTGAGATGAAGATGCTTTGAATGAAAACAGGCGCAATAAGGCTTGATCGAAGACGAACTGAGTACGAGCTCAGCTGGTATTGCCACATTCAAAGAAGAGACCCCGGCCTCAAAAAGGCAATATCATACAACATTCCAATACGATCGCGAGGGAGGAAGAGAGGAGGCAGGTCAAAAACCTTCTGCAGCGACACCTGTATTTACTTGGCCTTAGTAATGGAACAATCTAAAAAAAGGCGTGTGAAGGCAGCACACTAGCGACCCCTTAATTAATTGTTTCATATGAAAAATACTTCGCTATTTGATGCTTCTCAGCATATGCATGGCTTTAAGCACCAGATACCTAACAACCAAAAAACAATGCATTGTTCTGCCTTCTACTTCAGGATAATAAAAAAAAAAACACTTACAATATCCGACTCGTAGTCAATGAACAAAAAAAAAACCATAAGTATCATATTGCCCTGATGGCACGAACGGCGGCGTGAATAAACAAAGTGCATACACATTAAATATTAATGAGCTGATCAGTGTCAGTGGTCGTCGGGATAGTCTACCAAAATATGTCAACTCAACATTATGCCGAACGAATTATGCTACTTAGGATAGCTGGTCGTTTACCCTTACCCGCGTGATAAGAATTATGCTGACTTTGAATAGCGATTGTAAGTGGCGCCAAGAATCAAAGTTCGAATCAAATTTCGATAACATATAATTTTTGTATAAACAGCAAGAGTATTTTAAAATAAAATTGTCTTCGTCTCTGAACACCAAACAATAAGGGTCTTTTCTTTCTTTTGGGAGCTTGCAAGGATATAAAGAAACAATACTTCTTGATGGTTCTAAGATCAAAACCTCGAGTGCGTAAGCCAGAGGTCTGAGCTGAGGCATTCATTGAATGTCAAGCGATTTGTTCAAACAGTCAACATACTTTACAGGCGGCTTATCAACGCATTTTTAGGTCAACCCATCAAACCCCACAGGTGGATCACTAGGGTGAAGCAGGCCAGACGGAGGGTTGTAAATTGTGATTCACTTGATGTAATAGGGAGCGTAGGCTCGAATCCTAATCCTACCATCTGCGCCAAATTTGTTGTTTACACTTTTGACTCCAATTTTACAACTGTCGTCGTCTCAAATCGAGCTGGGAATGAAGTTATTTCGCGGTAGTTTGTTTCGTGGGGACATTTAATTTTCTCAGACGAGTGTCGAGTCAACGTTTTATTTCATGCATTTTTGTTCCCACAAAATCTACTATCGAGGTGTCTGGAAACGTCAAGAAGGTTGGGTTCCCAGACACTTAACTTCACAACGGCACCGAAAAAAACAAGAAGATGGCAATTTCGGTTTAAAGGGACATAAGCGTGTTACACATCCGTGTGTGCGGCTAAGGAAGAAGTCCAAGTCAGACAGAAAGGATAAACTGATTAAAACAAAATATCGACAGAAAAAGCGATCTAGAAAATTTTACAACGCACATTTTCTTTCCTTTACGAATACTCCTTCCAAGTTGCTCTTTTCCCCAACTACTGAGGGAAGCACGGTGATTTTCGGTTCGATTATGAAAAGCTCAAGGTATTGTCGTCAAAAATTTAAGGGATAGGAAGTTAGACAGAAAATTATAAATAAAATAAATAGTGTCGTAGACCGAGTGCAGCCTTGCGGGATACCAGCATTTATTTCATAAAAATCAGACTGAAAACCGTCAGAAATCAAACAGTTCGAAAGGTGTTTTCTTATCCATCGTCAACGGCCTTGTCACTCATAAAGCCAATAGATCAGCGAAATCAAGCATCGTTGCGCGTGGTAAGTAGTTAGATTGAGGACCGTCAAAAACTGCGTGCTGTTGGCATGTGTTGTGTGTACTCTTCTCTTCCGTTCTGTCTGTCTATCTCTGTCGTATTACTTTCTTGACCCAATGGCCTCAGTTGCCAGTGCTTGTAAGTGTGTATACTTCGTTGATTTATCTACGGAGCAGATTAATATGTAATGAAATGCTATCCATAGAAGATGTTATCTGAATTTAAGGCATTTGTTTATAGTCGAAAACTCCTTTGAATTCGACTTTGATTCAACCTTTTTAAAGTTGTCGTTGGAAATATTTGGTATCCCAACTTATTTGGTGGACTGAATTAAAATTGCTCCTTACCTCGGGTGGGGGGTAGCAATCATAAATAAAAACAGTACGACGATTTGACTTCTGAGTGAAAAGTGATTTTATTCTTAAATTGTATGCTTATTTATACTAAATTACATAAATGCATGTCAGCAATATTTACAATGTGGGAAAATAATACTACGATTTGGTGAGAAAATAATTGTAATAGGATAGATATTTTATATCGCGCACCTGAATAAAGTGCTGAAGTTACATTTTGGTGTGAATTATGGAATTGGGAATTTAATGTGTATTTAGTTGGGAATAGGGTGTTCTAGATTTAGATAGGGTGTTTTCGAATAATTTATTATATAATTGTTGGGGTTTAAACAGCATTTATGTCCTAACTCCCAACTTCGGGCATAATAAAAACCCTTCTCGTCAGAAGAAGTGAGAAGAGAATTCATTAACTTACCTGGAAACTATAAGATCAAAAAAGCTGTTTATTTTCTAGACCACTTGAACAAGCTGTTAACCGTCGGTGACAGTTATGTACAATTTTTTGACATATCAGGTAAGACGAAAAGACGAAAAATCAAGGAAGATACAAGACCAATCATTGAAGCAGGGTTTTAGGATACCAGGCCATCGAATAAAAGCAAGAAGCCAAGTCCGAGTTTCGCTAAGAAAATCAAAAAATAATGACTTTCACTTACCCACAAGGAAGGACTGCTCAAGAACGAATCGTCATCTTCGATTAAACTGTGACTCTGCTGATCGATAAATATCAGAGTGTCTTTGCTGCACGTGTTGGTCGAGTTGCGCAGCATCGAGGACAGCGTATCTGCATTGCATTCTTTTAGCTTATAATTTGAACTATTCGAGTATGAGTGCCTCAGATTGCCACAATGGCTGCTTGTTCCGTTCAAGCATATACTACTTCCACTGCCATTAATGCCACGATTGAATTCATGCCCCAACGAGACCATTATACTGCCACTATTGCTCTTCAAGCTACTAGAAAGAGCCTCTTTGAAATTGGTATTGCTAATGCCATTGAACTTGTGAGATTGCGATGAAGACACCGATGATGATGCTGATGCGGGTGATGAGGCAGAAGCTGCTGGCGGTTTTGGATTGCTTTTGACGACATCTATTGGAAGGGAAGCTTTTGGTGGTTTTCGTTCCTTTGGAGTTATAGGTGGTGTTGCCAATTTGGTAGTTTTTGGAGATTTTAGCAAAATACTTGCCGATGTGGAAGCAATTGGTTTTGGAGCATCTAGGTGAATCGGAGGAGGAGTCTCTTCAGTGTCGTTTGTCTCTGAATGACCGTTCATGTGTTTATGTTCAACTTCAAAGTTAGTATCGATCTTTGGTTCGTCGATGATTGGTTTCTCTTGATTCTGATCGACATATTCGATTCCCTCAATATCCACCACTTCACTTTCGTCTGTTTTCTCAATGACCACCGTTTTCGTTGTTACTTGGGGCACCTCTGGAATTTGCACTTCTTTAATTTTTGCACCCTCTTCCAAGTTTTCATCGGATTTCTGTTTTTCGGGCGATGTTGCCTCCTCAGATTTCTCTACAATCTTTGATGGTACGACTGCTGCAGTGGCTGGAGTAATAGCGATTTTCGATACCCAATGATCGAATGAGGTTGAACTTGATCCAGAGCACTCTACATTGTCACTGGAACGTCGCTGATAGAAGAGCATATAAGCCTCATTGTTGATGATTTCCTCCTGAATCGAGTCCGAAGGAACGCGAGATACTCTCTGATCGTCAAACTTATACCACTGATGATCGTATGGATTCTTACACGCCGCTGTATAGTGACCTGTTTCCAAAGTGTCTCCTTGATGGTAGCATACCGCATACAAATCATAGCGCGTTTCCCGATTTTCCTTCTCAACTCGACTACGGTGGTCCCGAGTCTTCTTCCAAGGACTGCGAAGTGATGAATTGTGAGTAGTTTCACTGTTAAGTGAATCTATCGAACTAGAATCCATCCCACGAGCCAGATGTGGAGCCATATTGAAAGAATTTAGGGGAAACTTTACCATAGTCGTGAGCTTAGCGGCATCAGCACCTTTGTCGTGATGTTGTCGGAAGCGTTTGAAATGCACCACCAATATGTCCGGCAATGACCATAGCCCAAGTGTTTTCACCACTGGCAGATATTGCTGACAATGTGGACAACGCCATGCATCTTCTGCGCTTAGCGTCTCTGCTTTGGTGTAATGTTCCAGACATTGTTCCAACGACAAAGCAATGTCAGCGGTCTTATTGTCCTTCAAACGTGACACACTTTCGTGCTCGACAACAGGATCTGTTAAATCGGCAAAGAACTCTTCCGGATCGGTCCATTCAAGCAAGAGTTTGATATGAGCTGGTCCAGCTTCACTGGATAGCACAGATAAGGCCATATCGATCATTTCAGTGAAAAGAGGATGTTCCACTTGTTCGAGGTAAGTCTCAGGATCTGCCGACGGATCTTGCAATCGTATTTGGAACATATTATTCAGCGCTGTGCTATAAGCGAATACTTCAGGTTTCAGAATCGATGACATCTCTTTCATCAGCTTCTTCTGCAGCTCGACATAGGAGCAATCACGCGGCGCTTGCACAGAGAATGGTACACCTGCAATTGAATTAAAATTTTAATTTTAAATGATCCCAACAATTTCGAGAAGAGTGTCTTACCAAATCTTTCGATGCTTCCATCTTTTAGCTTTCGAACGTTAGCAATGAGCAGCATTAAGTTCGTTGAAGCTTCATCAGCTGCCTCAGGAATTTCTATGCAGAATACCGAATCCAAACCATCGAGTGTCGACACAGGTTGAGTGTCAAAGAACACTCTCGAGAAGCCCTGATTACTAATATCAGCCAGAACCATCCTACTGCTGGGAATACCAGTGTCCTTTTGAAGTTGTTCACGCAGCGCAACAATCGGCGAACCAGCTGGCACAGTTAGACCCAATTTTACTTGGCGCGGATGCTGTTTCACATACGAAACAGTGACAAATACTGCTTGTTGTGTTAGTTGCGGTAGCTGAACTGAAATGCAGTGAAAAGGGTCGAAAGTGTTGCTTTGCTTTTTGCAACGCGGACATGTCAGCGAGGATCGAAATTGTGCTTGGAAGACAGCTTGAACGAATGAATTGTTGCAGCGAATGTGGTTTGCTAAGGTCTCGGCTGCAATTATTTCATCTGGCCGGCCATAGTTGTTCTGAAAATGGAAAGATTAAATACGTGAAAAAAAGGGAATACAAGTGCTGGAAGAAAATCATGGACAAAAAATCGACTCAAAACTTCAGTTCGTTCTGACAAAGTGTCAAATGGAACCTACCTCATTGCAACAATCTGATTTGCTCTCAACTCTTCTTCGTGGACATAAACTCAGACTGGTTATTGTTTCCTTTGCCGCAAAAAAACTTTTTCGTCTTAAATTTCGAAGTATTCTAGATTCTCTAGTTCTTCTAAAAATAACCTTCGGAAATCAAACCTTTCAAGACACTATCTTCTCTTAGGCTTCGTAAGCCTTCTGTGTTTGTTGGACAGTAGCTCTAACAATTCTTGCAATCAGGGAATCTTGTAGATTGTAGCCTCATCCTGATCAACAATGCAATATCGATAAAATGATTGATATCCAGGCTGCCATCAAAGAAGAAATTTCGGCTATCACATCCTCCAATCTAGGTCGCAAGGAGTGAGACAAGGAGATGTATTGTTACCAATTCTGTTCTTGCTAGCGATTGACGATGTAATGACTGTGAAGGTGGGTACAAATGAAAGACATTGTATCCAATGGAGACAAACGGTTCGTAAACCGTTTTCTGCGGTACATCCTGGAGATCCAGTGGCCACAAAGCATATCGAATGGAACTGTGGAAAGGGACCGAGCAGAAAAAACTGGATGCAGACACCGTGCAACAGAAGTGGCGTTGGATAGGCCATACACTAGGAAAGCTGGAGTCAATATAGCGAAGCAATCTTTCGAAGGCTATCCTCAATGTAAGAGACGCGTCAACTTGGAGGTCATCAGTGGGGAAATAAGCTCAATCTCAATAAGGAATAAAACCATGACCACAGCTTAGGCCAGTTGCGGAGAACCGGGACAGGTGGAAATATCTTGTTGCTGCACTATGCTCTAGAAGGAGTTGAAATTGTGCAGTGCTTGGAGCCGGACAAGCCAAGCAAACAATGACATGATGAGCTGGATGGTCTAGCACCCACTTGAAAGTTACTCTGTTGGTCTGGGTTCCAGGGCACAGTAGAATTCAGGGAAACGAACGAGCCTATGAGCTAGCTTTAGTTCTCAACAATCCACTTGGTGCTGTTGATATCTAAGAAAATATGGCCTTTCTACAATAAATCTTGAAAATCTCGAAAAATCGAATTTCCCTATGAAAACCGTTCTAAGGTAATCTAGATGTGCATCCTCATAACTACAGCCGATCATATATAGATGAGAAAGAGAAGGAGACCGCTGTTCATTCAATACCCCATTGCCCTGATCTAGCTAGTATAAGGGCGGTCATTTTGTATGAAGACTTTGGGAACTCTCCCATGAAAAGATCAGACTTGATCATTTTCCCCGATTCGACAAAGCTGTTCCGAATATTATCCCTTTCCAGGATATTTTCCTATCCAAACATATTGACTAGGTAGCGGGTTATGATTCTTGAAGTAACACTGTAATTGGCATATAAACTTAAACCTCTGTCGAACCGAACTCCCAAGCAAACCAGAAACCTGCCTTGGTTGTAGTCTGGAGTCTAGTCCCTTTGATGGTCCGGGGGATTGCTTGGCAGATTGAACGCTTTAAATTATTGTTTCTATTGCGAGTGATAGTATGACCGAAGACCCGGAACTATCAATTCACAGACATTCGCAGAGTTTAGGGCTCCTTTAGTCTTATTTAACATAAGGACTTGTACCTTCGTTTATGAAAGAGTCAATCAACTCAGAATTGAAGCCTAGAGGTCATCGACAGCGAAAAATTCACGCAGCTTCGATGTTAGATCACCAGGAAGTTGATGCAGATTTTTCAACCAGCAAGGTTGCGTAGTTAGTCCCTAATTTGTTTTTAACCGATAAGGCCGGTGAGCGCGATAGGCGCATGATGTGGAAAGCGTGTAGTTTCAGCAAAATGGTACAACTTGCCAAACATCGCGTGCCATGACGGATGTCTTCTGGGAAAAGTTTAGAGGTCGCATTATTCCACGTTTCGGTGACGTTTAGATCTGCTAATTTGAAGCCGTTGGAGTTTCGTTTGGGATTCTCAAGTCCTATGTCTATTACAACAGATTCGAAACACAAGATCAAAATATATCAAGTTACTGCCAGGATCACCACCCAAACTAGTGAAAAAGTCATCAAGGATCACCTTGAACGAATTAGCATCAGCAGAAGTGCGAGAGACTTCTACTTGCCTGATTATTTTCATAACTTGAACATTAAAAAAAAACTAAGGAAGTGTTGCATTCTGTGTGTCACCGTCATTATAGAATGCGCCTTGATAAAAAAAAGAACCCTCTGTCTATAGCAACTTCAAGAACTGCACCAAGATATCGCTAGGGGAGAAATTAGAACAATCACTTCATGACCACGTGGTGTGCCGTGTCCGTGTGCCCTTTTGCAACAAGTTTCTATTTCCGGACAATATACAACAACTGAATCCTTTCTTAACTCAATGGCATCATCATTTCAATGAGATATCTTTTTTATCGGCTCTACCTTTAGTTTCCTATAATATAACCCCGACCAGACAAATCCTTGAACTTTAAATTACCGCACACGCAATGTTCAGTAATTTATTGGACTCTGCTTTTAATTTGGCAGTCGATTACAGAATTATATTGCAGCTTGCAACCCCCGGACACAGTGTGCAACATTGTGTTTCGTTTTTAATGACGCAAAAGCTATAGCTCATGATGACTCAGGACTCAGTGTCTATCTTCAATCAATTTTCAAAATCCCTGACCTCTAATATTTGCTAAAACCTTAAAATGAACACCACGCGCGCCGCACCGCGCAACATCACAGAATTAAAATGAGCATACCGGGCCGGCATAGCATGACATCGACATGGCATCAGTATGGCAGTGGCAGTCATTGAATCCCTCACTCAAAAACCAGAAGAGGCAATCTTTCCATCAATGCTATTGTTCGTCTTCGACATTTAAGTACAACAAGAGGACGACAAACTATATCAGCAGGAGGAGAGTAATGTCTGACAAAGCAGCCAGCAACGTAGGTACTCTTCAATGAAAGTAGACATCAAGTGTCATTGAAATTGAGGAGGAGCATTACCACCCTTAAATCACCATCATTCTCCTCTTCTCTTGTGCCTTCATTCAAATATGAATGAACCAATTTTGGTTCCTTATGGGACGGGACGGGCGGGACGACCGACATACACAAATGTTTATGCTGCAAACACAATGCACATTATCGTCATAATATCGTAACGTATTGGAGGAGCATAAATCGATGATGATGATTCATCGTCGATTGTGGACTACTAATATGCCGTAAGTAGACCGGTTAGTTGCTCTTGTGCATGGCTTGAGGTCATTTAATGTTTTTGTTGTTGATTTTTTTTTTTCTACTCTTTTTCAAATGAATCGATTTTGATCAAAAAAAAATAAAGAAGGTGTGTGTAGTTAGGTTTATTTTTCATAATTGAGTTTTTTTTTGTGTTCGAATTCTTTAGCAAAGGACATAGAGCAGCTCTTTATCGAGGACAATCGATTTTGTTGAATGCATTTGAAATCAAATTATAAGCCTAAAGCTTAAATTGAAAAGAGGATATTTGAAATTTGGTTTCTTTAGCAAAGACCAGGTCATTTTGGTGGGTTATTTGAAAGCAAAGAGGAGTCATCTTTTTGTATTGATACACTAAACAGGCTAATAGGTTTTGTCAATAGAGCAAGTCATCAACCTTTCAAAATAAAGAAAGGCAAAATACATTTAAAAGGCTATAACGGATCCTGGACATTAAAATTTCCATTTGTTATTCGTCAACTATGATATTCATCTAACATTATGATTTAATAGGTTATAATTATTATTATCGACGTACAAATAAATTTGGCTTCTGCCCGTCCACCAATTTGAAGATTTTACCCAACATCATTCGACAAATGCATCAAGGGAAGCCAATTCATCTTCATCTACTTGAAGAATTTGTTTCATGTTCTGAGAACTCCCAAGTTGAGGCAAGTCAAACCACAAGGAACTGGGACACTATTTAACCAGAATCGGTTTAACTGGCTACGCTCAATGCTGTAGCTGCAGCAGTAGCACGCAGCAATGTCAAAGTTAAATGTTCGTAAATCGTATTGCACGGCTACAATGTGAAGTAGTAGCTGCAGCATAGAGAGCAACTGAAGTACAAGTCGGCGCGACTCCAACTTCACGAACGTGCTGCGCTGCAAAACAACAACAAACCAAAATGTCAGACATGATTTTTGTTTGAGTTCAGTGCTACACATTGTTTTCGTGTTTGCTGCTTAGTGCGCTATTTTTTTTGACATAACTTTGACATTGCTACGTGCTACTGCTCCAGCTACATCATTGTGCGCAGCCAGTAAGACCTGCATCAGTCGAATTTCAAGGAGTTGTTGTAGAAGGGCGCTCTCTTTCAGAACCAAGAGGGTTTCAATAGATCTTGATGCCCCAATTTACTTAAACCCAAAATTTTATTTAGCGATGGGGTTAATTTTTGTCTATATGGTTTGTCACAACATGTGTGAGTCAATGCACTAATTGATGTGCTCTATGACCTGGAAGAGTCAATAATATTTCTTCAAAAATGAAGCTGGGAAACGCGTGATGGGTTATAATGGGTAAAGATCTACCAGGATGTCACTTCAACTGAAACGTTTCCGTCAAAGTCGGCTTACTGAATAAAACATTTGACAAAGGACTTATTTCGTGAGATAAACCAGTTAACTGGCAATCAAAAGTGGATTCAGGTTACAAGGATAAGAAAAAGTATATTTAAAAAGGAACAATAAAACAAAATTTTAAGCGGTTGAAACGAGAATATGTAATGGAATACCAAGTAAAGAGATGGTTACGCCGGATATAGCTAGGGCATGTTGATGCTGACATCGTGGGGTCAACTGGGCGGTTACGGCACCACCTCGAACAGGGGGAATAAGTAACGCCACTATCGATCTAAGATCTTTCCAATAATCAATACCCTTCACAATGAACTCTGCTGATGTTATGGAGTTATCATCCTTCATTCAAAATTAACTCCACAGTTCAGCGGAAATGAGGTTTTTCAAAGCGTTTTCAGGGCTCAACGAACAAAGCTACTAATAAGAGGCATAATACTTTAATATTTTACATATTTTCGGCATCGAACTATTGCATACAGATTGTAAAGTACTCCCATGGTGGCGTTTGACAGTGGTGCCCTCTAGCGCAAACTTCGTTTCTAGTATTTCTAGGAGTTAAATGCAATACAATTTGAAGATAGCAGCAGCTTCTAGCATGCAGCGCTGGCGAAAGGAATTGCTGCCTCAGGATAAAACTATAGTTATTTTTAACAAATATCGAACCACCAGCTTTTGGTTTTTGTTATCATAGTTTAATTGCTTGAAGTTGGCTGCATTTGCTTTCTGTTTCAACAAATTACAAGTCTGGCCAATAATATTTTTTTATGAAAATATTTTGTAGTTCTCAATGGTGTTTTTTTTCTTTCTACCGTGTGTGTATGCAATCTACGAGAGAATAAGTTAAACCACTCCTTTCTTACTCTCCTAATTAAGCTTGGCAAGGCAATATACAAATACGCTCATATGGACAATGCTTAGTAGAAGTTTGGAAGGTTAGAAGCATGGCACAAACAAAAATATAAAATACTGTGTAATGTTTTCTATCTCATTCTCTCGTCAACTTAATCCTTTATTGTTATGTGTTTCTCTCTTTGTCGTGACGCATTTTCGTTTCATCCATTTTAAAGTCACGACGATTCTGAAGAAGTTTCACTTTTAAATATTTAAATAAATAACAATTTTTTTTTTCAAACGAGTTTCGTGTAGAAATAGGCACTCAATCTTATTTTGTTAGAATGGAAACAGGTAAAAAGTTTAAGAACTTTTTGTGTCACATTTTCAATTATTCCTTCTGATAAACTAAGAAGCCTTAATGGATGATTCATTATATTGATTTGATTGGCATTTTTGATATTTGTTTGTTTAAAAATAGAAACTTTTAAGTTTTTCATTCAAAATATAAATTTATTTATAAAACGTTCCCAATAAATGAGTAATGCAGAAGTGTGCAAAGTCAAGTTAAAGATTTGTAGCCAATATTTTAATACTACCTATAAGATCATATTTTGAACCAATATCCAGAAAATTCCAACTTAAACCTGGTTAACCTCTCAACTATCCATTTACAACTTGAAAACCAAAATTAAAAAAAAAAAGTTCTTCCAGTTCTCGAAACTAAAGTAGAATAACCTTGAATGCTATCACAGAGACGTCAAGTACCTAGTAAATCATATTTCTTTTTTTTTTAATTATTCTATCTTTTTATTTACACTGTCCCTATATTTATTTGTAAAGCAAAAAAAAAAAAAAAAAAAAACAATTTGAAGATAGAAGAAACGTGTTTAAATAGACTTGAAATTAGAAGATAATAATTAATTTTTTATCAGCTTATATGTATCTAACTGGCGTCAGGGTACTGTATTTACCCACTTTTCTTGCCATCATGTTTGTGCAACTTCAAAGTGATTATTATAAGGTTGCATTAAATTCATAAGACTTGTAAAAATTAAATTGAAACCTCTAGGAAACTAAATTTAAAAAAAAAAATCTAATAATTTGTCAAGCGATTATATTATTTGCCAATCGAAAACAAATTCATAAAAACACGTAAGATTCATAATCTCTTATAATATTGTAACGAACCGTTCCTATGGCAATTAGAATTCCTATATAAATCCGTCAGAGATTCATCAGACTCCTTAAATAACCGCTCCCATACTTCCAATAAATCAAATATACTCCCTTTAGCAAAGTCCCATACAAACCCTTACCCGTCAATGAAACTTATATAAGCCCCTTAAAAAAATCACGCCACTGACATGTACTTTACCATGACAACTATTAATCATCCAAACAGGAATTGGATACAAATGATGTAAACGGTAATTTCAATATTAATTTATCATTCGTTTTATAATTCACACTGCGTTCTTGGTGAAAAAGTACTAAGTAGAAGTATGAAATTCAAAGCAAATCGAGAAAAGCAGCAGTGTGGGTAGTACCAATCTCGTGTACTCAGTTTGCTTTGACCTTTTGGAGTAATATATACTTATATATATAAAGATCCTCCACAAACAATTTTTAGGTCTGACGCTCATACTAAGTTGAGTTTTTTTCGGACCAACATTGGTAAACCTGCCACCTCATGGTTCATTATTGGTAAACCTGCCACCTCATGGTTCAATAATTGGTAAATCTACCATCTCATGGTTCATTATTGGTAAACCTGCCACCTCATGGTTCATTATTCGCACAGTTCATTATTTCACTGGTTTGAAGTTTGTTTGAAACCTACCTTTACACTTTTGTATCTTCTTTTAGTTGCTGTATTCAGATCCTCGTGCACTTTGTCCAAGAGCCAGAATAGAAATTCTTGAGCATCATGCTGCGTTGAACTGCGAAACTGGGATCCATAACGATCTACAACAGCCTGTTAATTTATAAATTAAAATATGTTTTTTTTTTATTGTAAAATTTAATACAAACCTTAAAACTTGTACTATGATCACTTTCATTTTTACACGTCCACAACGCCTTCAAAACATTCGCTAGCTGCTCTGTTAATTCGCCTTTGGTTCCGAATTTTCGTGAATTGATTTTGTTTCGTTTTTTCAAATCCACCTACAAAAACAAAAAAAAAACATAGTTTTTAAAATGAATCGTGTAAACTAAAAACACACCAAAATCAGCCATGTTTTTCTAACAACTTAAGTCATTTTAGTAGCTTGTTTTATTTTTATTTATATTGTTTTTAAAATGCATGATGTTCATGAAGTTCAGCTTAAAAATTGAAATTCTATACTTAGTTCTTATGAATAAGTGTAATTTTATCGATTGAGCTCGACATACGTGTCGATCCGATCTTATCTTTTAGTATTACAGTTTCAAGACATTAATTATAACTTATCTAACACATTGAACCTAAATGGAGGATGTGTTATACTATTTTTACTCGTCTTCACCAGTATTTAGTTAATTGGCGCCCAACGTGAGTCAGTTTTCGCTCAACCAGTCATTTTCAAAATACAAAATTAGTATTTACATATTTGTGTACATTATTTATATCTTAAATCAGAATTGGTTAGCGTGAAACAGGAAACACCATTTGTTAGGATGAAAAGTAAAGGGTGGTTTTTTTAGACGTGTGGTTGGTTTTCAAGAAGAAATAAAACGCATATAATTTATTGTTATGGTTATGGCCAAGAATTTAGCTTTATTATAAAGATAAGGGTTTGCCATTATGTTTTAAAAATGATTTCGGGCAAGTGGCCGTCGTGGCTGGCTCGAATAAATCCCTGGGCGATTATGTCGACCGAATATTGGACGCAGCGGGCGATGCATCGCGCCAATCGAACCATTACTTTGGTAATAAATTTGCACGACTTGCAAACGTTGTTCAGGAGTAAGTCTATTTAATATGAAATGGTAAACCAAAAAGACCAACTCCGAAAAAAGTATTGCCAGATTGAAAACCACACGTCTAAAAAAAAATGTTTTATATGGTTTGACTTTCTTATTTAAAAGGAAAAATTTTGATGAGCCACAACTAAGAAATGCTGTATTTTTACGGTACGGAAAGGAGAGAAAATTATCTTCTCCCAATGTATAAAAGGAAGGAGGATACGCGAAGCTGTTCAATTCAAAATCCATGAAGCTGATGTCACACACCATGAAGAGAAGCATGCCTGCCTAAAAACAACTGCTTTACAAATAAATGCAGCGACACAAGTATTTTGTTGGCCTCGCAAATGAAACAATCCAAACCCGCGAGGTTTCCAACGCTTTCTGTGGTCAACTCGGCTAGCGGCGCGGCGGCCGGCGTTCCCCACACGCGGATCACTAGTTTGAATGAAGCAGACAATTGGGAGAGTAATTAATGCGCCGAAAAGAAACAGAAGAACTTTATGCCACTTGAATGGCTAAATTATGTGATTGTCACGTTCACATGACACTGACGTTAAATTTTAATTTTGTATAGGATATGGAAATTTGGCAAAAAAAAATAATAAGAACTGAAATTGTTTTTATTTTGCAGTACGTACTTTCTTAAGCTTGATACAGGTTGCCACTTGGAATATCCATTCACTTGTAAAATTGTAAGAAATGTCAAAATTTCCACATTCGCGTCGTTTAAGAAGAAGTCGTGTGTGGAAGAAGGCATCCCTTGAACATTGAAGCCAGATGAAGTGCGGAAAAATATTTCCTCCGTCGACCTAGAAAACCTGAGCATTTTGCGGCATTTTTTGCTTCACGTCAAATATGTGCTGTTCGGTTTCCTATAGAAGCTAGTGTCGTTCATGGATAGTGGCGGTATATGGGGAAGGTTATATTCCAAAGAAATTTTTGAGACCGTTCCAATACAGTTTTCATTTGGATTATTTCTTTAACTGGCATATCGGAGCACTAGAAATAGAGCGGATACTTCATTACTACAAGTGAACTTATCAGGATGATTCAACAAGTCTGAACGAATGTTGAATGAACAGCTATGTCAAGAATTCGTTTTGGATCGTAAAGTTGTTTAACACGGCAAAAATCTCGGCAAAACCTTCTTCGACTGTTTTCTGGCGAGAATAGCGAAGAAAAGTAGAATTGTAAACATTGAAATCACCCGTAACAACTATTTCAGTATGAGGATAATGGGAAACAATACTTTTGTCTCTTAGAAGTACAATTACTGTCCAGATTTGGGATTCTTGAATGATGTGCTTTTAGACGTTGAATTCAAGATACATGAAATTAAACTCAGTGCTCGAACATTTTGGTAGAAGCTGGTAAGCAACATCATTTCTGAAAGTTGCGGTAGACCTTTGTAAAAAAAAAAATTAAGAATAATTGCACCAAGCTTTACCAGTGCAAGTGCAGGCTTAATTTCAAATAATCAGAATTTGCACCTATAAGGGTTTCACCCAGTTCCAAAACAGTTGGCGTATATGTAGAAGCATAAAAGCACCTGAATGTTACAACAGTCATTTGAAGATAAATGATGAAGAAAAGTAGGTATAAACTTCAAGAAACATTGAAAGCCTGTTTCGTACATTCTTTTCTTCAAAATCCTTTTTTTTCGTATTTAAAAATGTGTAACTAAATAAAGAGTGTATGTCTTGAAGTAGGCTAAGTAAAACAGTTTCAGGTAGATACACAACTTGCAGCGCGGCCTCCCTACACCGACACCGACAGCAACCATAGAAAGCACGAAATGAGAACTTGCTCATGAAATTCTATCTTTAAGATTAGATCTTATTGCATTTTTAATACTTAATACCTACCACACCTTTTAACTTTTTAAATGCATCATTTGTTAAAACATCAATTGCGCGAAAAATGTAGTTCTACAAACTAACTATTAACAACCTTATCGAAGCTCGTGACAAACGCCAATTTAATGCTTCCGATAGTAAAACAATTCTAATTGGATGTTTAAACAATATAAAAGCGAGGTGCAAAGTGCTCATAAACGACATGCACTGCACACGGCATCAAATAGAAACGTCCCTAATGACGCGACGCAACGATACGAGGAGACGATGGGTAGATACTTAATCAAATTTATGATTAGGAGCTTTTATATTGTTTTATGAGTTTAATTAATTAAAAAGTAATCAATATTGATGATAACGACTCTCACCTTGTACTGGTCCAATACAAAATACTCGGCTAAAATGTCCGTATGACTCAGGCACTGGAGTACAGCATTCATAAAGCACGTATTGCCGTGGTTTTTCAGGCCCGTCACACCGGGAGTTTGGTCCGCCGGCCATTGATAGCCTCCAATCGGTGGTACACGGTCTGCCAATGAGCTCGATGTTGACGGATGTTTGTTCGCCTATAAAAAAAATAAAATAAAACATTAAAAAACAATATTATTAACATTTTTTCATGTAACTAGATACTTTTATAGGGTTTATGCCAATTTAATTAGTAAAGATGAGCTCAATATCACAGCCAGGCTATAATTGGACTTGTGACTTGTGTCGGCATCATGTATGTGTTAACAACAACAACAAAACAAAACGTGTGTGTGTATGATGGGTTGTTTCCTAGTAAACACAAGTGAAAGCAACAAGTGAAACCACTATAAATTTTTTAAATAAAACAAAAATGAATGCCAATGTTACCAACAACTAAAAATAAAAGGGCATACACTTGAAAACTTGCACGCATGGTGCATTTGTACTTATTAATTAAATTAAATCATGGCCAAGTGCATGACAATAATCTACACGAAAATCAATATGAAATTGAATATTTTTTTTTTTTTTGAAGTAGGTATGTGAGTTTTAAAAAGCGTGTTATTAAAATAATAGCATTGTGATTTTTTTTAAGCAAATGTAAGAACAAAACGGAAATTCAAAACTCGTGTTTTTTGTTTTAGGTACCTCGTTTCTTCTCCAACATCCAGTGTACAAGGGCATGACACCAAAAGCCTTTTTGTTCTCAAATTGCTGTTTAGTTGTAGGTATCGGAAAATAAAATTGGGAAAAAAAAATATTTGTTTTTAGAGAGAGAGACTCGTCTTTATACAACAAAGATAAAGTTAGGAAAAAGTTTTATAAGAGTTCAATTTAAGAAAAAATAAAATAGAAGACTAGGTTATGTTAACAAAAAATGTGTTTAAATGGCAATGAACCCAGAGGCTGGCTTTGTGCAACTTCCCCATCCCGAAAATTATTTAAGTAGAATCAATCCAGACAGCTTTTGATACCTTTAAATTTAGTAAAACATTGAAAATAAAGTATCGATCACGAAAAACAAGAAACTGCTGAAATATTCACAATATACCGAATTTACCCCCAAAAATTAAACCAAGATGACTACCCAATGTAAACTACATGATCTGCTGAAGAGTTTTTAATGGGAAGCGTACGAATGGTCGACAAAAAAAATAAAATGCACGACTGGGTCGCACGAACTTGCTCTAATGTGTGACAGTGGTATTGGGGCTTGAGATTTTGATAAAAATAAATTTTTCAAAATTCTTAAATAAATACTTAAACTAATTTGAGCTGAAAAAAAAGTACGCCATTTTATTTCTTTTATAAATTTGAATTTATGAGAATAAATTTATAAAAATCTGTGGAGCGGTTTTTGAGAAAAAAAGGTTTTTTTGAAAAACTTTTTGAAAAAATTTTTCAAAAAAAATTCAAAAACGCCAGTTCATAGGTATTCAGCAAATACATTTATTTAAAATTTTTAGAAAAAAATTTAATAAGCAGTTTTCAAAATATTAATTTTTTAATTTTTTTTTAAAAAAATGCTTTTAAAAATACAAACAAATATTTTTCAAAAATATTGGTATGCAATACAAATTGAGCTACCTACAGCTATATGTGTGTGAAGTTTCGAAAGAATCGGTTTAGTCGTTTTCGAGTTAGTCGAAAGCAAAAAAAACGGTCCTATGGAAAGTACCGTTCTTAGCCATTTTTTAAAACTTTTTTTTCAGCCATATGACTGGTCGTACCTAAAAAGCAACACTGATTTTTTTAAATAAAAATCGTTAGAGCCGTTTTTGAGAAAAATAAGCTTTAAAATAACGGTTGTATGGCAGGTACCGTTATTTTTGGAGCTAAAAAAAAAATTTCAATTTCCTTTCTGCACAATACCTAAAAAAGTCTATATACCAAGTTTGAAGCAATTCGGCCCACCCGTTTGGGCTGTAGGTCTTCATACAGACAGACAGACATACAGACGGACAGAATTTTTAGACCATCTTTTTTCGTCTTCGCTATCATCGTAATGTCATGTTTGATTGTTATCTCAAAACTTTTTTTTTCGACGAATGCATAACTTGCCTTATAGTACCTATAACCGCAAGTAAAAATGTCCACTGGATACTTTTCATCGACTGTCAAAATGTCGACTGATGTTTGATCGACAAAAAAACATAAGCGAGAGCTACTGTACGTTTGCAACGAACTGTTGGATACCTTATTCCCTATATTTGTATGTGTGTATGCGTTGGCCTCCCGCAGCCAGCCGATGTTCCAGTTTCAGAAACAAAATTCTTCTTTAACAGACAGAAAAAAAATCAATATTATTTTTGTGTGGTGTGATGTTCAGTTAGTGCAATAAAAATAATATAAAAAAAAGGCGTGTGCCACGCCCAAAGTTAAGACCTTTTACTGCCAAGGTTATTAGTATGAGCTCAGTGACATTTAATTTTATTCTTGCAGATCGTTTTGAACAAAACAAGGCAAAACTTGATTTTTTTAAAATTAGATTTTGAATGGAAATAGCGATTATGGGTGTTTTTAACAATTCTTGTACCACACTCTGCTACGTTACCAAGGAACTTAAATCTAAGTGTTCATCTTTTTACTTCAAAACTGCGACCTAAAGTTAAAAAACGTTAAAAAATTAATGCATTATATGACTTTTGACGGAAACGCTCTTTAAAAGTGGGCGTGTCTTATAAATTTGAAGCACTAACTGAGCTTTGATCATTAGTCAGTATTTAGGTATAATGTGTAAAACAACAGCTGAATCGAGTACATAGTTTTTAAACGATCATACCTGAACAAAGGTATTTTATCAAAATTACGCCTTTAAAAGTGGGCGTATTGAAAAAATGTACACAAGATATATTTTTCATAAAACGAACGGAAGGGAAAAGGTTTAAATTGAATATTGGTACTACCTTAAATTTTTAAAACTGCATTTTTGATTCTTTCATGAAAAGTGGGCGTAAGCCACACCCGAAATTCAAACATTTCTTTTCAGACACAAAGTTTTTAGTTTCTATTTAGAAACGCAAAATTTTGGCTTGCGGATTCATTATAAATACCGTTTGTTTACAAAAAAGATTTTTTATAGTTTCTAGTGAAGAGTGGGCGTCAGACACTCCCAAAATCAAATTTTTTGATTTCACACACAAGATGTTTATGTGCAAGTAATACCCACAAAATTTAATGTTTTTCGCTTAAATATAACAATTGTTATTTTATAAAAACAATATTGATGGTTTTGTTTGAAAAATGGGCGTCAGCCACGCCCAAACTGAAATATTTTTATTTAATTGGAAGAAGGTTTACCTAAAGATTACGTGTGCAAAATTTTTGCGTTATGCTTTTATCGTAACTGTATACAAAAAACATAATTAATTTTACCAAATTGAGGTTATTCATCAAAAAGGGCGATTGTGGGCGTGTTTGTGGGCGGATTTTACCGGTTCAAGAACTTAGCCTTACTCTTGAACCAAAGATTATATATACCAAATTTCAGCTTTCTACGGACGGACGGACTGACTGACGGACGGACATGGCTAAATCGACAAGGCTTTTGTTCTGAGTCAGAATATATATTTACTTTTCTATACCTAACGGTATTATTTCTCTATGGAATAGGGTATATAGGGTATAGGGTCTATGGAATAGGGTATAAAAAGTTAACAGTTTAAAATCCAGACTATGAAAATGTTGACTGAAAAAGTGTTGGTAGTAATGTTGACTTTTATCCTGATGAAAAATGTAGTGCTTTGGATTGCATCGACAGTTAAATTTTTTAAATTATTTTTAAATCATATTAGCAGGGGCGCAACACTGGTCGACAGTGGCAAAGTGAGTTATGTGCACATGCATGCGGCGCCGCATGTCTTTGTCGACCTTTTTTCGAGTCGATATTTTGATCAGTCGGTATATTTTTACCAATCAACTTTTCGAAAGTTGATATTATGACGATCGATTTTTTTAAGTTTTCTATGCCCAGCTTGTGAGCACATGATTTCCCTTTTTATAATAATTTCTCTATGGTTCTGGGTGGTGTTGTTAGCATAGAAAGAAAAAACAGAACAGCGACCGACGAAGTTGGTTCTCTGTTTTTGCCTACAAGCTGAAAATTATGCTGTTGGGTATTTTATGCCAAGTGTATATGCGTGCATCTGACAATCCGTGCGTTTTAAATGCGGTGATAGTTCAATCAACCCTCACGTGAGTCTTTTTTACGGGTTGGCAGCAAGATAAATATAAATAAAATTCTTTTTGTTTTAAGAGCGATTCGCAAAGTATGATGTTTTTCTACCGAGTTCGAGAAAATTTAAAAAATGTTCAGCGACTTAAAATACATATGACATCAGCATCTTAGTTTAAATTAAGATATAGTCAGTTATACCCCGTGACGTAGTGGTTACTTTGTCGGAATGCCACTGCGAAAGTTCAGGGTTCGATTCCTGCCTCTGACTCTTGCGAGGAAGTGACAAGTCTTTTAAGAGAAAATCTTGTCATGAATAATAATAAATGTAGGCCCATTCCATTCCTGTAGAATATAGGTATTAAAGCACACACAAAAATGAAAGTCACAAGCTGCTGTCCCAAAACGCAAGCTCTAGACAAATTATTATTGCTTGAGTTGCGGGCACATTAAATATTTAACAACTGATTTTCACACGTAACGAGTTTTATGATTTCGGTTCTTGTAATTAGTGTTTACATTTAGTAGGCAGTTTAAGCTAAAAACCCAACTTTTAACTATAGGCTTTGGAACGAGCTGTCTAAATTTGGGCCAATTCACCTATGAGTGCTGAAAACCTGTTACCAGAGAAATTTCAGTGCGCCTGACGTTCATTTCATAATGTTCAGTGGTATTACATGACTTTAAGGTAATAAGTTCATTTGAACTATTGTCAAGTAACTGAAATCAGAACATGAGAAATGTCACTTATACAATGACAGATATAGCAGAAGGACAGACAAAGACAAACTGACAAATAAAGTGGGCGTATTAATAAGAATTTCAATAATTTGAAAGATTTTAAATTTTTAGCGATCCGATATGTCGAATCCAGCAAAAAAAAATTTATTTTGAATGACCTGGTATGATGTCCGATCGCAGGAACTTGCTCAGTTCACTTATAATTGGATGGAGAACACACAAACTCATTTGGCTTTCTGACGAATGCGAAATCCTCAACATAAAAGTATCATACATTTTGTTTTGGGGTGATCTGTTTTTGGTTCGTTTTTGAACATCAACAAAATTACTTTTCTTCTTCTTAAAGGAAACAAAATTAATTAGTGATAACATTAGCACAAAATTTTGTTAGCAACGCTGGTTCTGTTTATTGAAAACCCTTGAGTGTTGCCAATTTATTATTTGATTCAAATTGAAGTACATCGTGAAGTATTGGTTAGTGTGTTGGATTGACACGACGGATATTCTGGGTTATAACTCTGATGCGACATTAAATGTTGGGGGTACTGCCACTTTCCATCTGGAAGTTTCAAATTGCCCAAGAGTAGAGCAAATCTTGTATGCAAACGTATATATCAGTTAGCTGTCCATATCTTTGCCATCACAGGTTATTAACGCACACGCTTGTTAAGTACCTATGTGTGCTCTTTATAGTGTCGTTTTTTCGTTTCATCGAGTTTCAAATCCCAACGATGCTAAACAAATTTTCTATCACAACAAAGGTTGGATTGTAGCTTCAAATAGACGATTTATTTACACAGAATTCAATTGGAAAAACGAAGACTCCAGAGAAACCTGAAGTTCATTGCCCTGAAAAAAATAAATAGAACTTTTCTTGGTAAATTCTATTGTCTCAATTTTCCCACTTTGAGGGCATAACTTTACCAGGTATCACAGCTACATATATCGAAAAGCTTAAACTTATCGCGTAAAGATATATTTGCTGGAGTTTAAAATTAAGGCCGTGTTTTTAGTTGCATATGAGTAATTTCGATGGTTGTTGTCTATGGTTTGACAGTTAAGAACGTCAAACTGTGTTGACATTTCTGTTCAGTAAGTTTTGGCAATTCATCATGAACCGTTTAACTCCGGAACAACGTTTCTAAGCTGTGAAATTTACTTTGAAGTTCATAGAGTCCATTTTACAGTGAACCTAATCAGCCTAGTGAGCCTGAGCAAGCAGTTCGTGCAGTTATTAATTGGTTTCGCACTAATCTTATTCTTTTAGATTCAAAACGAACCACGATTACATAGATTGCATCCATAAAAATTGACTCTTTGGTACGGTTTACACTCTGACGAGCGTTATCGAGACATGCTGACTAATTTTTTGTTTCCAAAAACTATAAACATCCACGACATTTGGTTCCAACAAGTCGGCGCAACTTGCCATACAGCGAGCTTAACCATCAATTAATTGCAAAATCAATTTGGTGACAATTTTATTTTCATAGAAATAGTCCTGTTAACTGCCCCCTCGATCGTCCGACTTAACGCCTTTCGATTACTTTTGTAAAGGGCTATGTTATGTCATTGGTGCATGCCGAGTAATCAGCAACTCTTGATGCATTATGGAAGGCAATATTCAAGCCACCATTGACGCCACACGGCCAGATTTATTCGACAAAGTACCTAGTGAAAAATTGGACTGCTTAAATAGACTATGTAACTCGTAGCCGCGGCGGACATATGTTTTATTTATTTATTTATTTATTTATTTATTTATTTATTTATTTATTTATTTATTTATTTACATAGCTAAAGAATAGCTTCAGATATAAGTACTTAGGTCTATAATAAGAGTACAATTATATAATTGAATACAAGTTTGACTGAAATTTAGATGAAAAATTTAACGATTGGTCAAATAAGTTATTACATTTATTATTGAGAAGATTAAATAATTCAAACATTTTGTTTAAGGGAGAAAATCGTTCATAATTAGTACGACAGTTTGGGACATTTATGCAGCTAGGTTGATTCCTTAAGTTTCTTTGAGGAATATTAAAATTTATTCGAGACAAAAGGTACAAAGAGTCTATGTTACCATTTATTAATTTAACGATAAAAAAAAAAACTTAAATAAGAACGTCTATTCACAAGGGATGGCAAATCAATTAGTTTCAGTCGACTGATGTATGCGGGAAGCTCGTAAGGATTTTCCCAACCTAAGCCCCGCAAGGCAAATCGCAGAAATCTTTTTTGAACACGTTCTAACCTTAATATATGGCATTCGTAATGGGGTGACCAAACCTGGCAAGCATATTCAAGAATGGGACGAACAAATGTTATAAAAAGCTGTTTTGTAACAAAAGGATCTGAAAATTGCCGTGACTCTCTCTTAATCCAGCCTAGAATTGAATTGGCTTTATTTGATATGGAGTTGATGTGCAGAATAAATTCAAGCTTACGATCTAATATGACGCCAAGAACATTTACGTTTTCCATACATGATAGGGAAATTCCATTTAACGAATAATTAAATGGAGTTACTAAAAGTTTTCTTGTGAGGCTCATAAAATTACATTTATTTATATTAAGAGACAAGCAGTTACGAACACACCAGTCAAAAAACGAATTAAGGTCGGATTGCAACATTTCACAATCACTTATACTAGAAATAGTTTTAAAAATTGTCACATCATCCGCGTAAATGAGGCATTTAGAATACTTCAAGATAGATGGTAAGTCATTAATAAATAAAATAAAAAGAAGAGGTCCTAAATGGCTACCTTGTGGTATTCCAGAGTTAACTGTAAAATAATTTGATGGACAATCGCTAAACAACACTGCATAAGATCTGTTTAATAAATAAGATTGAAGCCACATAACAAAATTTTCGCTAAAACCAAGATTTCTTAGCTTTTTTAGCAAGATCTTATGGGAGAGTTTATCAAATGCCTTACTAAAGTCCGTAAAGACGCAGTCAATTACTTTCTTTTTCTTAAATGCATCAATGCAAAGTTCGGTTAGCTCCATAAGAACTTAGCAGTGTTATCAGAATTAATATTGAAGTTTATATCAGTCAAGTAAGAGAATGATTTCAAAAAGCCAAAATGTTGGCTATTTTCGTCAAGTATATCACAGTTCGAAGTATCACAGTTTAAAGTATCACAGATGTTAGTATCACAGTTAAGGGCACTTTGAAAAAAGTCTGCAAACAATTGTGTAATAACACGAGGGTCATGACTAGATATATCGTTTGACTTAAGAACAGACGGATATGGACAAGACTTCCTTTTACTATTTATAAAGTTCCAAAAATATTTTGGATTCATTTTAAGATCTTTTTGTACCTTCTGCAGATAATTCAAATATTTTAAACTTGAAGATCTATTGAAATTTTCACGAGCACGTCAAAAGTTTTCAAAGTCGGCTTCACTTCGAGATAATTTATAAACTGACCAAAACTTGTTTCTGAGGTTCTTAAGGCTTTTTATTTCACTATCATACCAATCTGGAACTGATGATCTCGATTTTACAGTAGTTAGAGGTACAGATTTTAAAAAACAATCAAACAGGACATTATAAAATTCAAAGACCATAGTGTTCACAGTTAAACAATTATTGAGATATGACCAATCAACTTGTGACAGCAGCATATTTAATTTGTTAAAATCTGTCTTTTTAAAATTAAAAGTGTAAAAGTTTTCATTAAGGTCAGAATGAAATATTAAATCAAAAGAAAAGAAAAAGATAAAGATGGATGATGGTTATCTTCAACTACTAAAGGATCTGTTGATTTTTCCACAACAATATCTTCATCACAGCTTGCGAAAATTAGATCCAAAATTCTTCAATTGCAATTAGAAACATCGTTAAATTGGTGTAGTCCAAGTGAGTTTAAATCGTCAATTAGTTTTGAGTCACCAGATTTAAGATGTCCAGTTGGCAACATTACGTTCGATTCAGGACATCGTAACCAAGCAATATTGCTAAGATTAAAATCGCCGAGGCAAATCAGCTCGTCGTTTAATTCTAATAATTCATTGATATGTTAGTGAATTCAAAAGCTTTATCATAAACATCACAGCGACTTCCAGGAACTATATTTATACAGTAACAATGTATGTACATGTTTTTGTTAATTAAAGATATTTTAAAGCAGAGAAATTCATTGTGAAGGGCTACAAGGACTATGTTGGAAATCATATTTAAAAAATAAATGCTTGGAAATTATCTATCAGATTAAAATAACAAAAACAATATTTGTGTCTTGTATTATTATTTAGTTCTCAAGTTATTAAAAAAACACCCGTTACAGTGTACGACTCAGTTGGCCTTTAGTTTTCTTAAACCCCATTACCACGTGACTGGAAGTCGACCAATTTCTCAAGGCTTAAGAAGCCTGATGATTCGGTTTTAGATTACATCGGCCCTGGGTACCACACTTAGAACACCCACCCTTCTTGACACTGGGAAAGGTTCCATTCTGAACCCAGTTTGCCGGCTGAAGTCAACATGAAACGAAATGCACATTATCACAAAATAAATGGATTCGTTCTTGTGTACTTTAAATCAATGTCGATGTCATTTTCAATCAAGGATAAAACTTCAATAAATCAAAAAATTGCAAAAAAAAAAAAAAAAACCCCCCGCCAAATTTCCATCAATCACTGTTTAAATTGACTCTACACTATTTATTAAAAATTTGCCAAATGAATGCCAAACAATAAAGTATGCAATAACTTCCTTATTTCGAGGCAAAAACACTTGAAATAAAATTAATATTGATGGCACTCCTTAATCTCATCAAAAACTAGGTACAATGACCACATACATGCCAGCAAAACCTTACACACACAAACTGTCAGTCATTAAATCATCGGTACGGTATACGATACAAAAAAATGTGTAGTGTCGAACCATCATCATCATCATCATCATGTTCCATAAGGTTGAATTCCCGCACGACAACAATTATGATCTTGACCTAAAATACCCTCGCAATAGGGCTTCCTTAGTGGCCCTGTTTCCTTGTTGTCCCGTCCCGTCCCGTCCCACGATAAAAACAGAATGAACAACAAAAAAAAAAAAAAAAAAAGGAAAACCATAAAAAGCGGGAGAAATGAGTCAAAAATTGGTTACAAATTACAATGCTCCACCAGAATTAGCGCACGGCAATACAGCAGTAAATTCATGTTAACACATAATTAATTCGCCCTAGACTGTCAGTCATTCATCTAGTCGAGAGTTGTGAGTCGAGTCGAGTCGAGGCGAGTCGAGTCTAGTGGAATGGTGAGCCAAATACTAAGTGGACTTGATAAATTGTGAATGACATGGAACACAAACATACATTTATAGTTGTAGGAGTCGCAAGTCATCGTTTCTGGCTATGATATTATGGACAACAACATGAATGGAAATGGCAGCGTGAGTGTTCAGTTATTTCGCCAGATCCAGACACAGAGCCAGAGCCAGAGCACACTTTTGTACTAAATAGCCTACTCCACCAACACACCACATCGCCATCGCCATCGTCTCGACTTGACTCGTCTTGTAGCGTCATCCACGTCCAAGTCCACCCATCCATAGCTAGCATAGTGTTGAGGGAGGGAGGAATTATAATTCACACAACGACCGCCCGACCACCGCGACACGCCATGCCACGCCATCAACAGAGAGACAGCAGGAGAGGAGCACAACAACAACAATACAAAAAATATCTTAAAATAGTGGAATCAACTTTGTATCATGGACTCATGGTGTCCGTGTCCGGGTCGGTGTCGGTGTCGGTGTCGGTCGGCCACGACTACGAGCCAGGAAATGATTAACATTATCTGTAATGGAATGGCCGACCTAAACTTGGTGTATTACGGTAATTGGATAGAATGTGCGTACAGTATTGTTATGTCGGGCTTTAATATGTCGATGTCGAATGGTTTGCAAGTACAACCACTCGAGCGGATCACCATCACACCAGTCATAGTCACCACAATGCTATATCCAACATTCCTGGATGCCAAAACAGGTCATCAACGCTAAGTTATGTGATTTTATCAATCTTTTATGGAAATTTTATTGTACTCTTATTGTTGTTCTTATTATTTATGTTTATTATTATTTTTCTTTTTTTTTTATAATATTTTGATTTTGACAAATTGATAGATAGACTGACATTTTGATGAGGGTGTACGTTTTTGATCAAAATCAAAATTTTAGGGCGCTGCTGCAATGATAGAAATGTTATTGTTAAAGTGTAATCATCACAGCCTTGTCATTAAACCATTTTGTGTTCCATGAATTATATAATGACAGTTGTTCGTAAAATTATAGTGAAACAATTTTTTTTTTTTGACATTTTTTTTTTTAAAGTTTGCATAATAGTAGGAGTTTTTTCTTTTTTGTCATATTTAAATTGTGTGTAACACTTTAATAGTCTTAACTGTATCAGCTTTTTAATTTGGTATGGATAAATGCTTTCGATTCGATACCTTTGACATGGTTTTGACATTTATTTTTAGAGGAGCCTCTGTTTTAGGTATCTAAAGGGAGTTTTTAAGAGGCATAGAACTTTCAGTTGGCAGCACTATATTCATTGGCAGCCATTTTGACATCTGTCATATGATTTATTTTTAGCTTGGTTTGCCATTTGATCATGAATCGACTGACGCCTGAACAACGCATGCAAATCGTGCAGATTGGGCTCGACGAGATTACTGTAAGTCCCGATTTTCACAAAAAAAAATTTGTTCGTGGATGAACTTTCAAGCCATTGTTGAAACGCGCGCTAGACAGGCTGGTGGAATCACCGTCCTTTCTTCTTTCAAAACGATGCCGTACAGAGCGTCATAGAGCCATAATCAATTACTTTCTCTTTCCTGAATTGGATTGCCTTGATGTGGGAGAGCTGTGATTTCAACAAGACGGTGTGGCGTAACATGTGACGTGTAACGAAAATAATGTTTATTTAAATAAACATTATTTTCGTTACAAAATGGAGCCCAACGTGGGGCAGGCTGTAAGCTTGTCTGATCGGACCCTTTCTGTACACGTTACTTTCCAAATAGTGAAAAAGGTAGTCTCACCGATAAGACAGAGACAATTCAAGACATGGAAAACAACATTCGCCGATATACGACCCCAAATTCTACAAAGTGTTTTACCTCGAGATTGGACTATATCCGAGCCAGTCATGCGTCACGTCGTCAGAAATTTTATTCAAACAAAATAAGCAAAAGATTTTCTTCCAACTTTAAATCAATGTAATGGCAATTAATACAATTTACCTGTTTTATTTAATTTTAATATTCTATATTTCTATAAAAACGCCCTCGAGAAAAGTAAGGAGGCAAGGAGCCTACAACGGGTGTTCCTCATTAAATTTTAGTTGCATGTGTCATTTTGACATTGGCAGCTCGTTTTAGACTTGAGCAAACGTTGAGAAATCGGTAGGTACTGCAAAAAAGGACACATTTGACAGAAAAGCCATTTTTTCTCACGAAGTGCGTTCCGCCAGTACCTACCTACTTCCGCAGACAGTGAAGAATTGAATTTCAAAAATGCTGTTAGAAACCTAATTTTGTTGAAAAGTGAATGCTGCACAGCCAAGTTTAATTAATTTTTAAGGGTTATTATTGAGGACATGGTCTTGGGTAAGTTTTGGTTTCAGCATATAACGTCATGACATCACACACATCTTGATCATTCGCGCCCAAAGCGCACGATGGAAAATCTAAAAACTATTTTAGTTCTAAAGAAATACATACAATACAGCTAGTGTTAAGGTTTATTTTTTTAAAATAAACCTCTATTTTGGAACACCCTTTATAAAAGAAAATCAAGCCCACGTCTCACTAGTTGAGCAGGAAAATATGCAAACGCTATTAAGGCGATGTCTCTGCGAAAGTTTCAAGGAAAATGAACCGAAAACAGATATTTTGAAAGGGAAAATAATATTAATATGGACTTTGATAGTTTTGTAATTTTCAGAGTACTCAAGTACATTGCCTGACTGCCTTGCCACAATGGTGTAGCTGAAACTGCAGCTGATGTTGAGATAACTTGAACTACAACTACTTTTTGTTCTTTAGCGACAACTTCAATTGTAACCGTGATATATTAATTTTGTACTTTTAACTCTGAGTGAGCTATGAACTACAGCCGCAGTTACACCAATGTGCCAAGCAGTCAAAGGGCTTATTTATATGAAGACAGGTACAAAGATAGAATTTTGTGAACTATTTTTTTCAATATAATCGTAGTATTATAATTTGAATGTCAAGCGTTTTGTTTGCATGTTGTTTTACCAACCTTTCTAAGGGAAGTAAGGTTAAAAACGTTTTTGGAATATTTCGGCTTCCAACAAAACCGAAAGTTGTCACCTATACAAACTATTCCCACCATTAAACATTAAATCACTAGTTTTTATCACCCGGAAACCATTTAACAGATCTAAATTTATAACCCAATCAATATTTTAATATCAAATAAAATAATGTGCGTGTCGGCGACTGGTGTTTAATTTAATTGAAAAACCCCCACCCATTTTTACTTGAATTATGTCAAAAAAACAACAAAAATCATATTTTTTCGAATCACCCTGTAAAGAAACACAAAACAGCAACACACGTCGGAAGCCATCACTGGGCATGATACAAGTACATATTCAAGATAGCGCATTTAAATTCTCATTTCTCTTCGTTCTGGCGCACTATACGTCATCGGCGCGCAATGGAGTTTACGTCTTCTCGTTTTCGCCTTCCCGTTTTAATTTTTGTTTCGTTCTACACTCTATACGTTACGTTCTACATATTGATATACTATCCATATCCAATGTGTTGTGCGCTCTACGTCATCGGTGTGCAATAGTGTTTGACGTTTTGCATTGCATTATGCGCAATGCCATATCGTTATTAGAATAAGTTGTATCATGATCACTGGGTGGTGTATGTGTATTTTACTGTACCCTTGTATTGAACCCCGAACAGAGCAGAGGCAAAGATACCCAAAAAAAACTACACATCAGCAGATTTGCAGCTTGTAGGCAAAAACAGAGAACCAAGTCTTTGGGTTGCTGATATGAGTTGTCTTTGTATGCTGCCAACACCAACGCCACCCAGCGCCTAATATCAATTTCATCGAAAACTGTCCCTTCATTTTTAGTTTAAAAAAATTAATTTTGCAGAACGAACAAGCTCCAGGAGTCCAACACATCATAACCCACCAAGACAGTGGGCACTAAATTTTATTATTTGCGCTTTATTAAACAAATTTCGTTTATTTTTGCGAATAAAAAAACTTTACGTTGCCCTCCAGCAACAGAATTTTCTCCCCTAAATTGTTTTAATTGAACTCTAATGTCCAATATCTATGTTCAACTCCAAAAAGAGAAATCTCTTCGTTTGTTGAAAATTTTTGTATTTGTGTTGAAAAAGTGAATTTGAATAATTTTCTGACCAACATACTGTATTTGTACTGTAAATCTTGCACTCCCGATGACGTTAGGTTAGTTGCCTACGAAAGTTTTCAAAAAATGTCCATTCACATCGACACATCGAATAAAGAAGAATTATTATAGCGCAGAGCACAGAAGGAGCCTTAATATTTAAAAAAAAAATTCGAACAATAAACAACAGCTGATTGGGTTTTGATAAAACAAAACTTTGTCTTCCTCTTCTATGACGTCACTTCGTGTCGTCGTTCTATTCGGAGGCAGTTCCAAACAAAAATACAACAAAACTGAATTATCTAATCAAAATGCTATCATTATTTATTGGGGGCGGTGGCGGTGGCGGCGCTTGATTCAACCAACCCACCGATGTCCGCCCAAGTTTAATCGAAATCCAAAAACATCCGCACCGAGTTGAGTTCTTGTTGTGGAAGAAGGTGTTTTTGAATGTTGTAAGCCAATATTTTTAATTTTTTGAACTTGTTTCTGAAGCTTTGTTGGCCGCATTCTCTTTCTCATAGATTGACTTTGTTTTGCAGAAAACACAAGGAATTGCCGCTTTAATGCACCTTTGCTTCAATTTTATTGTGCGGCTTTGTTTCCCTCCATGATGGTGGTTTTGCTTTGTTTTTTTAACTTTTCTTTTTTTTTTATTTAAACTTTCATTTTTTTTTATTTCTTGTGGTGAAAATGATAAATTTATTGAAGAGTTACTTTTGCGGGATGGTTAGAAAGATGGTGTACGCCAACAAATTTTACTTTTTTAGTTTAGATAAGTATCTGCTTTTGTTCTTCGACACAGTCAAGTGTAATTAAAAAGCAATTTAAGCTTGAATACTCGTATAAAAAAAAAAAAAACATCACAAAATTAACGAGGAAATGAACAACTACCTTACAATCATAGCTTTGTTTTTTTTTATGTTTTTGCAAGTGAATGATTTTTTTTTTTTATTTTTGTACAATTAGGGTTTGAAAGAAAAGTTAAAATTAAACTGGAAACTGAGATTGGAAAAAGAAAAGTCTGAATGTTAGATTTATGTATAACGGCTGGGGCTGGGCTGTGAGCTGGGACTTTGCACACGGACCGGGCTGGCGTTCTTTGATGGATGATTTCCGTTTTTAATCATTGCATAAATCTCATTGCCTATTCGTGAAAGTTAAGGGAAGCCAAATTGAAAAGGTTGCAGAACTTCTTATAAAAACAAGCCCGATAAAGCTTTAATGGGACGAAATAATTTGATTTACTAAATGTCACATCTTTTGTGAATCACCTTTTGTACTGTTTATTCGTGTATAGCGTCGAGGAGTTAAATATAGGATAAATAAATGCATTATGGGTACTTAGGGACTTAATATATATTTTGGCACAGCACGAACTTTATGTTAGATGAAAAGTAAATACGTTCCACAATATTTGGCAACTTGATATTGTGAACTCGCAAAAGGAAAAAAACTTTCATTGAACAATTTTGACATTTAACACTTTATGCTATAAATTTTACTTTTTTATCAAGCCAAGAATTCAGGTAGGGTGGAAATGAAACATTAATTTATAAATATCAGCGTTGAATTCGCAATTGTAGAGTTTTTCAATAAGAGCGAGTAGATGAAGTTTCGATGGTTGTTGTCTATGGTTTGACAGTTGAGAATGTCAAACTGTGCTGACATTTCTATTCGGTAAAGTTTGCCCACTCATCATGAATCATTTAACGCCGGAACAGTGCTTCTAAATTGTGCAAATCTAGATACTTTGAACTGTTCGTGAAGTTCATAGAGCGCACTTTATCCGAAGAATTGTGTCTATTGATGAAACTCATTTCTGTTTAAAGGGCTTCGTCAATAAGCAAAATTGCAGTTTATCATTTCAATTTAAATGATACATATTATTTATAAATTAACTACACGCTGACCCCAAATACTCACCTCTAGGTGAATGAAAAATGAATACGTTCCAAAGTATTCCAGGCTATATTTGTAATTTCAGAATTTGTGACCACACAGGAAAAGCTTCAGGGTGAAGTAAAATGACAGCTGTCAATTTTTTTTATACTAAACAGGTGAAGATGTGTAAGTTCCACGCCCCCGGCATATTTAATATGAAGTTCTTATTTTCAATCAAAATATAAAACGGCAATGGAATACAAAAATTCAAATTTCACAAATGTCATATTTATAATACTGCCGGCGGGCGTCTGTCTTAATAAAGATTGTGGAACGAGGGCATATTTAATTATTATTTTAGGAGCGAGTGATAGTTTTTGTGTTCCTACTGTAGTCTTAACTTCTCACTTTGAGTAAAAATAAAAATTCTTTAAAAATACATATGTCGTCGTTGATTATTTTAAATTTACCTTCAAAAGCTTATATTTTCTTAACAAAAGGGATTATTTGACAGATGTCACACTTTTAACATTCCTAAAGATTTTCACGTTAAGTCACACATAGCGAAAATTAAAATATGGAGTGGAAAGTACTGTGGAAAGTATTCGATTTTCATTCCACAATGGGTAGGTTAGTACCTACTTGGCTCAACGATACTAAACCGCAACAAATGTTCACATGTCGAATGATAACGAAAGTTCCATTGATGGCACTAGATTCCACAAATTTACCATCCTCAAAATCTGTTTTAAAAAAAATCGATTAAACTTTTACAAATGTTGCAAGCATTCGGGTCAAGATTTTTCCGTTGTGGAACGTATTCATTTTGCATTTCACAGGAAGTGAATACCGGGATCCAGGCTGGGACCAAAACTATTCTGTGGGTGGATAGTTTAGAGTTTTTCCATGGAAACGATCTCATCACCAAATTTTCGCTTTCTATGGCGGGGAAGTCCTAGAAATTTTGTGAGAATTTACAGAGATGTCTCTTCGTTTATGTGACAGAGTCTGCGAATAAGTTCTGCTTCTAGGCTATTGCTTTTTTCAAAAAATTAGTGCCCGGTTATCATTCCCGTTAATAGAGTTTTCTGAATTTAGTAACACATAAGACGTTTACCATGCTAGAATGGAGCATACACAAAGTTGTTTCTTGCAAGTTCGGAGAGGTCTATGACAGTTTTGAATCTTATGATAGCTAAACCCAAAGGTTTGATCTCTGAGAAGATGAAGATTGCTGTATCTTTGATGTTCGGGTGAAATTTCATCTTCGGGCACTGGTGAAGACTTCTGCTAGAAATATGATGATCAAGGCTGGCGCAAGGTGAAACATCATCAATTCCAGATTCTTAACCAGATCTTCACTAGTAGGATGCGGTTTTCCAGTTTTTCCCTTTGGGGGGGGGAGTAGCTATGAAGCTGTGTGTCGGGATTGTTGCATCCAAACAAAAACACAAAAAGCCTCAAGACTTCTTAAGTTACTGATAAGCAATTAATGCCTATTGAGTTAAGTTTGGGGTTGGGTACTTTTGTAAAAAAAAAAAAAACTCAGTCTTGCCTCTATTCTTACGGACATCCGGATGTATTATGGAGCATTCCTAAAATGACGTAAATCGCAAACGTTGATGCAGTCCCCACGCATGATGTTGCTAGTCCTTGTAGTTTTTGTAACCCGTGAGCTATCGGAGACTTTTTAAGTTCGAAATTGGGTTCAAGGCGTAATAACCTTATTCGCAAGAATATAACCTACAATTACGCCAACATACTGAATACTTTCTGTACCCCACAAATTACCTAACATCGACTACTCCACACCTCTACAAGACCGCGCTACAAACCTTGGATTCTAACTCCAAAACAGCTCTAGCTTTCGACTGTCGACCATCTTTCGGAAATATGGCGAAACAGTTTAACATTCAAAAAACTGGCCAAAAAAGGAACAACAATACACATTAACGACGTGCAGGTTTAGCGATTGAAACAGATTTGGCGAAAAGTGGAGTCAAAACACTCTAACTGGCTGCGTACAATGGTGTAGCTGCAGCAGTAGCACGTATAGCACTGTCAAAGTTAAAATCAAAAAAAGTAGCGCACTATGCAGTATACACGAATACAATGTTCAGCACTGAACTCAAACAAAAGTCATGTCTGCCATTTTGGATTGTTGTTGTTTTTCAGCGCAGCACGTTCGTGAAGTTGGAGTCGCGTCGACTTGTACTTCAGCTACTCTCTGCTACAGCTACTACTTCACATTGTAGCCGCGCAATACGATTTACGAACATTTAACTTTGACATTGCTACGTGCTACTGCTGCAGCTACACCATTGTGTGCAGCCAGTAAGGCTTCGGTCCTTCTAAGCAGACGGTGCATTAGGTCCATCTCCATTATAGCTGTCATTACAGTATGGACAAAGCCCTGCTCTTGCTAAGACGGAAACTTTTTTTTGCAAAGTTCTTGTGCGATACCCCTTAAGATTGTGATATCACAACGGTCCTCACGGACAAAGTGTATCATCTTCTAAAACTTTCCAGCTGACAGCCACCTTAACTTTACCTTACCTTACCTTACCTACACAAAAAGTATAAAAATAAAGGTGTTCTTATGTTTTTCTGGAAGCTGGCTACCAATACGCCATCACTGTCTTTGTTTTGCACAATGCTTCCTTTTTTTTTAATAATTAATACTTTCAGTGAAACAAAAAAAACAGCTGTGATTGATTTTCTAAAAATAACTCTTCATTTAACGAGAGCTTAAAATTGTGTAAACAATCATATAAATGTGGCCTTGATTATGCAATTCGCATCAATGCCGTCTATATTTACGTTGAGTCAGTATACCAGAGCGAAGTGCAAAAAACGGATCTTATATACTGGTTGCTGCTTACTCATTGCTGTTCTGTTAATTTCTCAAAAAATACCATTCGGAATGCAAAAAATTCCAACACGATTTGGGACACCAGCTGAATATTATTAAACTCCTAAAACAACACACGAACTTTTAAAATACAAATGTTTTCATTACGCTGCCCTGGCTGGCTGATTTACAGTAAAATTGTAGAAGATTGATAAAACAGCCATTAAAGGTCGTTTCATTTGATCTATTAATTAGTTCCATCGCATCGTGGCCAATGCCGGCAGCGGCATCGGCATCGGCATCTAAAGTAGACAGCACTGTTCCCACACCACACATTGTCCCCTGAAAAAACGAAGAAGAGTCAAGCGTAGTTATTCAAAAAAAGAGAACGAAATTAGACGTTTTTGTGTCGGTGTCATGTGCTTCAGAGCTTGAGCTAGGTCTTTTAATCAATCAAGCATTTCATTCACGTTTTGAATATTTTTTTTTTAAGCAAGCGAAAGTGCGAAATAATCAGAGACACAGAGACAGACTGTCGAAAAATTAACTAGCTTTTGATGGAATTTTATTGAGCTGCAATGCGTGTGACATAATTTAGCTGACGAGTGCTAAAAAAATTTTCTCAAATGTGGGGCAGAACATGACACACCTACCAAAAATTTTAATTAAATAATTAATCGGAGCTTTCTTCATTATAATTGACTATTTTGGCCAAACGAACAAAGATATGGGTGGAGTTTGAGTTAGGGTTCGTTGTGAAAAGAGGAGATAGGTTTTTTTTTTTTGGAAGCACTTGTGCAGTTGGCATTCGTATAAATATCAAAAGTTTATTGCCACCGAGAGTTTCACTTTGACATCATTTTTCCATTTCCATTTCGTTAAAAAAAAAAAAAACTTCTTAGGTGAGTACTCCCTTTCATATGGATACATTTGTACGAATGTATATTGAACATAGAAGGTTTACTAAAGCTTCAGCAAACGACGACAGCGACAGGGTGTCGTGGAAGACTTGAACAACAACAACAAAAAAAACTTTGTAATTGGAGTTTCAGTTTTTTGGTTAGCCTGGTATGTGTGCTACACGTGACGCCACTTGAAATTAAATGAATAATTAGATAAGCTTATATCAATTAAAAGGTTTTAAAAAAATTAAAAGTATCCAAAGTTTGGGTTTTTCAATTGACTGTCAGGAAGTTTTGAGTTTTATTTAAAGGGGTAGGTACTGCTCCTGGAACAGGGAGTGGTACTGGCATCTACTGAGGAAACATAATCCGCATTATTAAGGTAAACATTGTGTATGCAGCTTTAAACATATATACCTATTTTTTGAAGAGGGTGCGGATGAAGGAAAAAAATATTTGGAAAATTAAACTAAGAGGCATATTTAAAAAAAAAAAGTTTTCTAATTGACCACTTGAAATTAAATTTATAATTGGCCTTGCAATAGTGTGTTGTGGTGTTTAATGATTTTGTTCTCAATCTATGTTCGGTTCGGGGGTTTCAACTGGTTAGACACAACAAATCGACGCTATGCCAATTGAATTGATTAAGTTCGCCAATTGACGCATTTGTGGAAATAATTGACACGGAAATTTAATTGCCCGGATGGATGATGTCCATCATCATGGACACAAACTACCAACAACCACAAAAATATGGCAACAATCGTGGTGTTACAATTTTGCTATATAAGTTTAACACCAACAAGCTTCACTTCCTCTAGCCATTTTAGGCCCTCTCGTTGTTCGTTCAAAAAGTTGGAAAGTTCCTACATCAGCGTGAAGACTCCTCTCCAATTTTGGTGGATGCAACTACCCCATTATATTCAAGCTACATAAAAACTGAATCTAATAGGCTTTTCACACTAAATCAAAAACTCGGTTTTTGTCTGCAACCCCAAAACTTACACCAAAACCACAAGGTTTCCCATACATTTTCCTCTTTCATAAACTAGTAGTTTTTGATAAAACTCCTCAAAACATGATACAACTAAAGGTAGTTCCACACTATCAAACAGTGTAATACGACATGTCAAAAATGTGTGATGAAACAGATGTATAATAGTGTGGAAACAGAATATGACAGCGCAGATCTCATACGATTTGACATGTGTTTAGATCTGAAATATTTTTTTAGGATTGAATGTAAAACCATCACACATTCCATCACACTTTTTTTTTGACATGTCGTATTACACTGTGGGATAGTGTGGAACTACCTTAATAAAGATATGGCATTGAGCATGATGCCATACAAAACGCCAAACTATTGTCAAACTCTTATGTGTTCTTATGACGTAGAGCGCACAAATACATAGACTAACTATATACATGTAAATTATGTCAATGTGTAGAATGCATAGAGAGTAGAACGAACAAACGGGAAGGCGAAAACGAGAAGGCGCAAATGTCAGGTGTTCTTATGACGTAGATGAGCAGACCAAATCAAAAATGAAAATTGGAAGGCGTTATCTCTAGTAATTGTATCATGTCCTCAAAACACCATCAACTCGTCGATAAAACAGTGTAGTGTTCTCAGAGTATGGGATTTGTACCGACAAAAGAGAGAAAAAGCGAGGTGTATTTCTTATTTGAGTGGGATTTTCACTAAATGTCAAGGGATTTTTTGAAAAAGTACCTTCAAACACTCACATATTCATGAAACGTCAAACAAAACCTAGTTTTTGTTCAGTGTGAATGCTCCAACTAGGTTTCGTAAGCTTCTTGAGTTTTTGGTCCAGTGTGAAAACCTTATAAGTTAAGACTAGGCATATTGTAATTTCGGGATGAATTGGAATGGCTTTGAGATGGAGTTTGAGACTGGACATCTTGTTGTTGAAGTCGAAAGCAGGAACATTCGAATTTACTTTTCGCAGCATTCGTGTAAGAAATTCGTTGGAGCCATATGAGGAACGTTGCGGTGGGAGGTAAGTAACATAGAAAAGACGTGGGGTTAGTATTGAAAAATGGAACTAAAAAGATTTGGGCAGTCGACAGAACCGGAAAGGAGTTTATGTAATGAAATAAATATCATTTTCAAATTAATTAGTTGAAGGCGGTTTTGTTAGAATTAGGTAATGCGACGGACGCAGCTGCTGAAACGATTTTGCTATGGTAGAGCCAAGCAAAGAAAGCATGGTGAAAGCATTTTGTAAAGAGACACGACTTGCAACTGAAGGAATTAGTTACTTGTTTGAAAGAATAGTCAACATAAGAGATATAAAAATAGTAATTTCGTGGAGAACATTTTTGAAAAGTAAGAGGCTATGTAGACGAGAAAGAATAAAAGAAAATATTTGCCAAAGAATTTTAAGATAGGTAAATACTCTTGATAGTAACTTTGTTTGGATGGTATGAATGGTTCATTTTGTCCATTTTCATAACCGAACGTTTTTCCACTTTGTATTAACATCCTAGTTTCTACAATTTAAAATATTTATCAAATTTGAGCTAGGGTTCGCTAGGGATAGCTACAATTGGCGCCCAACGTTTGACTCTACTGACTAAGCCAGCATTTTCAACTGTAACAAAGTTACACATTTTCTCCCACCACACCGATCGGCAGGACGACTTCCTACAACACCCTTCAGTCCCCATTACGTGACGCAATACTCACCACTGCATTCTACTGAGGCAATTCCGACCACCCTTCCACCGCTGATTTGGACTTCCATCCACTTCCGAATACATATACCACAGGAATAGGCAAAAACATCCATCATGCAAAAAGAATTACACATTTACAAGTATTTTTAACTTTTGGTCTTATAATTCACATTTTCTTTCTGCAGAAATGTTCCATAAGTAAAAGTACAATTTGTATGGGAAATCGGACTCGACCTCCCTACTAATATTGGAAGAAGATTATATTAAATAGATTACCAGGAATAGAGATCTCAACGAAGGTAGCGTGCCGTGCTGGTACCGGGGCGGGGAATACCAGCAGGAGCCTTACCAAGTTTTTGAAGCAAAGTTTTTATTCAGCCTTACACTTCGCTCTTAGACGCAGTGGATAGCTGACCGGCTTAAGGCCAAACCGTTTATTGTCGTAAAGCGCATCCTTTTCAGAGGAATCTCTACAGACTACCGTTTATTGTCGTGGGGTTGCTGCTCCTGTTCACTCCACAGACCACCGTTTAGGAACTACCCGTTTATTGTCGTGGACATTCTTCTTCTTAAGGGTGCCACAGACCGAGCCTTGCTCAAATGTTTTGTCTTCTGGAATTGCCTTTCCAGAATTGCGGCATTAGGCCATCCGTTTATTGTCGTGGAGGAAACCCTACAGACCTAATTTTAAGGAAACGTTTATTGTCGTGGACTGTTTCTCGGAACTCTACAGACCTAGTATTTAAGATATTATTCAAATTGAATTGTAATCTTTTATTATAAGTTTATCGTAATGATGTAACCCTGTCAGAAAAATTTCGATAAATAAAAAATATTGCTATCACGGAGTTCAAAACTTCTTCAACCCTGAGTTTTCGCTTTCTTTGGGAACAACCCTGAACTTCGACGAGCTTACCTCAGCCTAAGTATAAAAAAGCATCACACAACTTTAATCTCAGCTTGTTGTTATTTTGCCAACTAGATAGTTCAAGTTTATAGGAGGGAATATAAAAATGTATACATAAGAATTTTAGCTATGCAGTCAAAATTAAACAATACCTAGGTACTGTAGCACAAACACTTTTTACACTTTTCACCTGTTCTTGTGTGGAATGTAACACAACAGTTGGACCAATTACTGGTCTATAATTCCTAAAAGTGAGCTAAAAGAAGCTCATAATCTCGTGGAGAACAAACAAAAGAATAAATAAAGCCGCAGCCGCCGTTTAGTACTTAGCGCTTAGTACCAGTGGTTCTTTCTTCAGATATGGGAACTGCCAATTCAGCTCCAACAATGTGGATAGTATAAAACAAAAGTTTGAAACTTTATCTCCTTTCTACTTGCTTAACAACTACGTAATGCTTGGGAAAATTTAAATTATTTGTCCGTGGGAGATAGAATTATCATAAACTAATATTTTTCGGAGTTCCACAGGGTTCTACTTTAGGACCATCACTTTTTTCTATTTATGTGAATAATATACCAATATTTTTTTTCGCTTCTGATCTTTAACTTATGAAAAGTTTGTCACCTTGGCATGGTTGAGGATATATTTGAAGTTAGCAAAACAAAGGTTTAATGATTGCATCGATGAGAAAATAGGGATATTACTTAATACACACAATGATAATACCTCACAAAAAGTTATAATAGAATTATTTTTACCAAGCGAAATCAATACGGATCCAGGTGAATTCGTAGGTACACAATTTTCCTATCGGTATCGGATTAGCCGTTTGGGAAAAAATATATATAAATAAATATGTTATATTGACACTGAAAGAAAGCATCATAAACATTCAATCTATCAGGTGTGTCTGACAAAAATATTCTGGCACCAAAAGTTACTTTACCCATCTACAAAAATAATCCTCATATCCAACTCAGATACAAATACCACATGCTATTGCTGCTAAATAGGCCCTTGAGCCCTTCGTGCTTGATAAACACACCACGTATCGGTCTTATTTTCGCACTTGTTGCTTTATCGAAAGTAAATATCTTGCACTTGAAATCACTGTCTCGAAAGTCATGGTGTTCAATTTCCAATAAAAAAAAAGATAGATATCGGGCAAAACACAGTTGTTTACATCGCCCATGTATTGAGTACAGTAAACCGATTTAACATCTTACACCTACACACACACACGCAACTAAAAATGTAAACAAAAGATTGGTTTTGTAAAAATAGAATGATTCATGTCACCATTACTGCGACGAGACGACACTGACAGGAAAGTGTTGTTCACCACAAAAACATTGAATTTCTGTTTTTTTTTTTATTTTTCAGAATCTGGGAACCTTTGTGTCTGATGGAAATGGACGTATGACAGTCGGCCGCAATCGTCCAGTAGCGATGTAAATAAATAAACAAAACCTCAAATTGAACTTTGTTCAACGCACTTTTGTGGCAGTAAGTGCGACTATACAACTAAACAATAGCTTCGATAAAATTAAATAACAAATACAAAAATGTAGGGGTTCCAAAAGTAGTTTTATTTTTATTTCAAGGAAACAATCCATACGCACACGCACACACACACATTGTAGTTTGGAAGCTAGAAATTAGCTGCTGATAACGATTCATGAATAATTCCAACGAGACAAAAGGTGTCATTGAAACAATGCGCTTGCAATTAATTGTATTTTATTTCCCTATCAATTCGTAATTAAAAAGAAATCAAGTGATAGAACGGGTGTTGTTCAACAAAAGCAATTACAACATTTGAAAACATTAGAACCACGAAGACGAAAGCTGTTTTGGGTGTTCTAGGAAACATTGTAACGAAGTTACACATTTCCTTCACTGCCACCGACCGCCACACCAAGAGGAATGCACATTACCAGCCAATAACCATCATCACCGACCGCCCCCCCAATCACCATGATGAGTGCATCAGCGAGTGACCATCATCACCGACCGCCACCGACCTCTGTCACAATCACCACGACGATTTGTCTACAACGTTAAGTGTATATCAGAGACCAGCCAGTGACGCAACACAACAATTGTCCTCTATGGGAGCAAAACCGACCACCCCTCCGCCCCGCACCGCTGATTTGTCCTACCAACCAACTCCAAACACGTATATGATAGTAACCAGCAGAAACACCCAACAAGCAGAAGGAATTATTTTAGTACAAGTATTTTTAGTCTTTAGTGTTATAATTCACACTTCCTTAGTACTGAAATATTTCATAAGTATAAGCAGAATTTGTATGGAAAATCAGACTCGAGCTCCCAGCCATTGGTATCCGATTCTATTTAATAGAATACCGGGAATACGAGATATCGAAGGTACGCTGCGGGGAATACCAGCAGAAACCTTATTACATTTTGAAGTAAAGGCATTAGGCCATCAGTTTCTTGTCGTGGGGTAGCTGCCATTGTAAGCGTCACCACAGACCACAGACCTAATCCGTTTATTGTCGTAGAGCGCTTCCTTTCAGGAACCTCTGCAGACCTAATTCTCCAAATAATTGAGTCATTGGTTGGAACTTACAGAAGGAAGAGGTTAATAGTCTCGCACTTAATGAGCCAAGGCTTAGTACCTAGCTTACACTCTCAACAATTCTTTAGTGTGCGTCAATACTCTGCAAGAATGGAATGGACCTTCAACTTACAGCCGAATCCAAAAGGCTAACATAAATAATGACAATATTAACTCTTTGTTGTTAAGAGTACCTAGTTATCAATTCCTCACTAGAAGCAATACGGTGGAAAAATTCGGTTGATTCAGAGACTGAACTCAAACCTTCTTACTTTAATACCAAGGCGCAAGGGCAATCAAACCGTTTAGGTTCTATTCATTGATTTGGAGAAACTATTAGAAAGGGTAAATCGGTAATAGCTTTAGTAAGGAGAATGGAGGTATCTGCTAGGAGAGGAAAGCTGATGTACCGACTTACTGATTTCGCAGGCTTTTATTATGGTTCCAGATATTACTTCTTTCAAGGTAAGATGCAGTATCTTGGGTTTGCTCTTGGCTGCGGGGAACTACCTACCCTCTACCCATGCGCCATACTAAGCGAGGGTATAGGTCAAAAATGCAATGTTCAACTAGGTATACATTTTGATGGGTCAACATGTAAGTTTTACTTACGTTTGTTACTCACGTACGCAACTTCTGAAAAATTACTCTGCTTTTTAAGTGACTTACAGTAAATTTTATTAACTTACCTATGTAACCTGTAAGTCGAAAGAAAAACTTACAAGTGTAAATGCGATTTTTCACATTAACAGAATTGTTTAAGCTTACCTTCATACCCGGCAGTGATAAGTCTACAACTTCTATAATGTAAACCTTGCTATAAGTAACTTTGGAATATTTACGTAAGTGGTCATGTGTAATCTTAGATTAATAGGATTCTGAAAACGAATATGCAAGGCTGACGGTACTGTCGTCAGCAAAACAATTTGGTGGAATAGAAGCCTTAAGGTGAATTCCACGAAATTTTCGGATTCGCTCTCAGATTAGATCTAGATTTCACGATGTTTCTGGTTGCATTGAAAACAAAATGAGATTGACTTTGTTTTTGTTATTGTGTGTGTGTCATTTACAGCTGATATGATAGTCTACTTCTGTGTCTGATTGATTTATGCGGCAACATTCAACATCTTTGACGGAATGCCTATCGCAATCGCTTTACTTTAACAAATTTCCAGTTTTGAAAAATTCTCCATCATCGCTCCACTTTCAAAAAAATTATAAAATATTATTTTGCAAATAAATGTGCTTCTTTTCACAAAATCACAGTGAGAAAAACAAATTTATAACTGATGTGGTGCGTTTTTTTTCTAACCATAGTTAACAATTGTTAACAATAGTCAACAAAAAGGCGTTCCTTCAATCCAAATTAGTTACGATTTGTAGCTATATGACGTCATAACAGCATTCCTAAACTCACTTTGAAGAGTCATTCTAACTCAACTCCATGATATAAGCTGAAATTGTTGATCTGTCAAATTGACGTTTTGCATTAAACAATTCAAAGTCTTGATTAAAAATCAAATCAGAAAATTACAAATTCACGATTTGAGCAGCAAGAACGTCTTTATTTTCTTTGAGTGATCAACAAAAATTAATAAAATGGACTTTTCACCAATTTTGAAGGATGAGGGAGAATTATTTAATTATTTCCTCAATATAAAAAATAAAAAAATATTAAAAGGGGTCGTTTGACAGTTTAACAAATTCTAACAACGTAGGTATCGTTCCTAAATGGTTTGTAAAAAACCCAACAAACCCTAATAAAGACACTTTTACAATTTTTTTTTGACATAACAACAAATGTTGGATATGGTTAGAAAAAGAACGCACCAATGACGTTAAGGAATGTCAATTTTGTGTGTGTGTGTGAAAGTGTATGTGTAAATCTGGGTCTAAATCGAGATTCGCAAAAAGTGATCTAGATTCAATCTGATCTCAAATCTAGATTACTTTTTTGGCTTCATGGAAAATGAAAAGTGCTCGAGATCAAATCGAGAGTGGTTTTTTTTGTTTTATGGAATTCAATATTGGACAAGAGGTTATTTTTTAAAGATGAGAAAGAGAATCAGAGACAGAACGGAGCCTTGGGATCAGACCGTCCAAAACAACGTGAAGGGAACTTCTAATAAATGAAAGAAGAGGTTTTTTATTACCACAAAAGGCATGCATTTTCGACGAGAGAGCCTGATGCCAGACTCTTCCAAATGCGTTTAAATTTCAAGGGCATCAATCTTAATTTCTCGTTAACGATGTAAAAATTAGTTACCTACGCTGCAGTAGACGTAAAAAACGTAGTTTCGGTTGAGTTGTGCCATTAAACCAACCCTGATCACTTTGATCAATTGGTTCCACTCAGTAACAAACTGATTCTAAAAACCAATGGAACAAGAAAAATTGCTTCCGTTCAATATTGATGCGGTGTTTGCTCGCATGTGCCACTTCCAACAATTTTTCAAATGACAAACTGGTGCATCCAACACTACTCGTGGAATAAATGAACCATAACTCAGTTATTGGATTTAAAATATGTCACCTGTGTCGACACTAGCGAAACTGGACAAATTGCTGCATGTGAATAGACACTTTTCAAGAAATACTATGGAACGGTTTCAGAAGACTACCAGATGCTTCTTTTGCTCCAATCGAAAGTGCTTTTAGAAAGAGGAATGTCCACGACAAAATCCGTTGAGGTGTTGAACTCGGTCTGTCGCCGAAAATCAAAGTGGAATGCAACATTCCCAGTAACGTATCCTTCTGATATAAGATAGGTATATAACGAGATTATTTCCCCTTGCAATCTCAATATAATGGTGGTTCTATCAACGATAGGAAAATACAGATTAGTATTGAGTGTCATTTTTTATGACGGAGGAGGCGGAACAGCCCAAAAGCTCAACGTTTTCCTCAGAAGGGCTCGCTTTTAAACATAACTTAGAACCCTCAACTTCTTTTTTTTATCAACGCTCCAGCTCGTAAGGTAATTCAAAGCAGACCATCATCTTCGATCCTTATTACTTTTTTTAATGTACTTTATTAATACGCTTATCGTGAATAAACATTGAGCGAGCGTTTAGGAGAGAAGTTATTGATTGATAGGAAAGATTTTTTGGAGGTACAGTAGACTGAGATTTAGTAAAAGATATTTATCTCAAGAATACCCTTACGCTGCCAATAGGCTGGAAATATAGGCGAACCCCCAACTTCGTGATTTGGTAATCTTGTCATCTTGTCCTACAGAAACTACAAAATTAATTCTTAATCCTAATTTGTATCATAAAATCTTCTTCTTTTGTAAGAAGTATGTTAAATTCACATTATGCTTCCGACCTATAAGCATATTCATCACGCCAAATAACTCATTCTCCCTCCAAAAATTCCTCTTGACTTGCGAACATTCCTCTGCCCCAGAATCAATCACTTGATTAAAATTCGACTCCATTATTCCACTTTTGAAGCAAAAAAAACAAAAAAAAAAACTCGCCACTTGTTCTCATTCAAATTTCTATCGCAGTCACAACTCACATGTCCCATCCCCCAGTTTAACCAGTCAAAAGCTGCTCTAATCAAGTATTCATCTAAATCCAATGTGTGCGCGTCATCCAGCTTCCATGTTTGTCGTCGTTGTCGTCGTTTTCGTGACTCGTGATGACTGCAATTTTCTACTGCTACCACTGCGGCTGCTGCACTTCTGATTCTGATGAATGAATAGCAAAAAAAAAGAATTTTGTTTTTGTTATTCCAACTAATTTACATCGAATCTTCCCCTGCGAGCGAGCGAGCCAACGAGCGGAGATGCCGCTGAGAGACTACACATCCAAAGACGACGATGAAAACGCTGCCGGCCGTCATTAGTTTGTTGCAACCTCCGTTTTTTTTTCAAATTATTTTCTTCAATTGGTCTAAATTGATTTTACCTTGAGATGAATTTTATCAATTTGCACAACACACGTCCACGTCCATGTCCACATCCACGTCCGAAACGAATCCCAAGCTGAAGCACACCACCACCCAACCCAACCAAACCAAACGTGGGTAAGTTGTGTGTTGTGGTTGTCGTGTGGCAGGCAGTTAGTTCTATTGCTCTTTATTGATTGTGCCGGGCCAGTGGTCAGAAAGCTGCTTATGTCGTCATTATCATCATTAGTCCATTCGTTTAGCTTCAAGCTTTAAAATGTAACGCCAAGTTAAAAAAGACGCAAAACTTTCCCTTCCTAATTTTCTATTTGTCTTTCTGTCTATCCGCTTGAGTGTGAAATTCTGAAATTCGTCAGATTGCTGGCCATATTTTTTTTTTTTTTTCTTTTTGCAAACGTGCCACTTGCGGCTATCTTCTTCAATCTGATCTTGGAATACTTATTATATTCATTATTAGACTCTATTTGCTTTCCTACATCTTGCTCTAGCTCTTACTCTTGCCTGCCTGGCTGCCTGGCTGCTTGTGCTCAGCCAGAAAACACACATCTTTTATGCTAATCTGATGATATAGCAAATTTCCATTTCCTACTAAGAAACAGATAAATTTAGATCAACCGTCGTCTTCGTCGTCCGTTGTAGTCTTCGTCTTCGTCGTCGTCGTTGTATTCGCTGTTCTCGTCGTCGCTAGGTAGCGTTGTGTCGTCGACAGCTCAGTTAGGCAGTATGAGCAGCTAAAGTTAAGGTGGTGTGATGATGGAACACAGCAATAGCAACACTAACAACAATCAGCGGAAAGCTTTTCGAATTGTTTAGCGTGGGATTAGTTCAATAACTTCCGATGACGGCATTATTTGAATTTAAACATTCATTTTTTTTTTTTTTTTTGTTCTATTCTCTGAGTTATATAGTTAAGTGGTTGATAGTGGCGTGTATAAGTTAAGTTGTGCCGTTGTTGGTTGGGAACTTGTTTTTGGAACGTACATTTTATTTGGGATTTTAAAATACCTAGTTATGAGACTGTCTGTTGTTGACATTGAATCTGGATATGTGTGTAGAAGATAAGCAGTTAGTTATGATGTTGTGTCTTGACGACTTCCAATATTGTTATTACACTTTTAATCTGTGATTTTGTTCTCATTTTTTGATTCCAAATGTTCCTCAACTTGTTTTGAGATTCTATTGTCATCCGGACGTTGTTCTTTAATTCTAATATCGTGTTGATTTATTTTTTTTATTGGATAACTCAAATAACTTGAGGTTGGGGATAAGATGATACATTCACAGTGTAGTCGTCTCTCAATTCGTCAGTTCAAAACCTGCGGCTGAATAAAAAGTAGGTTCAAATTATTTTCATTCATCACGGGGTATTCTTTTTGCGAGAGCGAGCGTAGGTTCCTAACGACTAAACGTGTTTTTTTTTTCAACTCATCATCAGGTCGACTTTGGAAGGACAGAATAGTCAACAAGAACAACGTGCTTGAGCAAACTGCCCACGCTCAAAATGGAACAGACAAATCGTTCTAAGTTTAGTTAAGTTAGGTTGAGGTGGCTCTTAGCCCAGGAAAAAAAACTCTATTCAAAGAAGGAACACTTCGATATGGTATTATTTTGTCTCTATCTTAGAACCAAATTGAGCTTCTTACAAAGCGTAGGGGATAGTTTATGTCTGTACCAACTATTTCTATTATGATATTGAAGAAGAAATCCGTCATAAAGAGTTTTCACCTTTCAAACAGTGTCGGGCATGTAGGAAGGAAATGAACAACTATCATATCTTCTTCTTCATTCATATAGCTACTACAGGTGTCGTCTGTACTTATGACTCATGTCGCTGTACCATCGGGTTAGAAAGACCCGTCCGTCTTATAGAGTTTTAAATGCTATTTTGGGAACATCTTTTTTTACACTGAAGACAACTTGTACCACTTGTTTTGTTTCAAAAGAATATCGCCTTTGGATGAATTTATACGTAGCAATGGGAATGTCCTGGCCACTATTATCAGGTTATTGTTTGTCATCTCACAGTTCCCTGGAACATTTCTGTGCTCTGAATTTTTCTGTCTTGTCTAAAAGTTTGTAGAGATGGAATCCAAGGATTTCAACGCATTCTCGTTGTCAGAGAAAATGATTGATGTTTGTGGAAGATATAATCATTTCTTTAAGACAGGATAAGCATCCTTATCGCCAACATTTAGCCCTGAAATACGCAATTGAATTTGCTTATCATCCAAGAAGGGTTATAACTTGTGCGATTCTGAAAACGTCCATTATGCTGGCATAGCGGAAATGACTTACTGTGAGATAGTTTTACACAAGTGCTGCAGATTGAGTAGGTTAATTTAGGTTTTCTGTCTGACGGAAGGAAACAAGTTCCCCTCGAGGAAGGAGGAAACCATATTTATTTGTGTTTCTTATGTTGTTTCCAGCCATCCGGTCTTCCTTGTGAACCTTTAAAGATCGGTTATTGGTCTCCGCGAAAACTCTTCGAAGCTTAGCGGAATAGTGTCTACCATGATCATTGTTTCTTAAATTACAGAGGCTTGGACAGTGACAGAGGGAGTAGGGTAAATCGTCATTGCAGCCTTTGCAGAGGTCTTTTTCAGTTAGACGTAATTTTTGAAAGTGGTATTTAAGCATGTTATGCCCAGTTAGCACACCTACTAACTTTGCAATTGCTTTTCTATCTTTTTGTCGTCGGTATTTAGGACAGAACTTTTCTTGCAATCTCACACGTGTCCGAAGAAGTCCATTTAGTTTTTGCTGCTGATAGGTTTGCACCGTCACTTTTCTTTTGAGATCACATAGAGGGGTTTTGACTGTATCCTCCATAAATTCAGAGTTCCAAAACTTGTATGTATTGCCATTTCGTCGACTTTTTGATTATAATTGCTTTTAGAATGTCGGGCCTCGGATTTGACCAAAAATTATGTTGCATAAATAGAAGAAGATGGATGCTTTCTTTATTTTTTCTTCAAATTCAATTTCCAGTTCAATTTTTGTTGTCGCATATCAGCCCAAGATACTTAGCGCTATTAGATACTTTCAGGGTTATTCTCTCGATAAAAATGTGTATTAGGTTCTGGTGTGGTCCTTTTGCTCGTATGGAGTAATTCACAACGCACCAAATATAGAGCTACGGTAGTTTAGCTTCTTTATCCTGGTTTGTACATTACGTATTTTTTATAACCAGTTTAACGTAAAAATATTCCAGTCTTATGTCATTGATTAATACAGGGAGGATCATCGTGCGGCATTCTGTTTATCTTTGTACATATGGAGGAAAAGTTCCGATTTGTGGAAGTTAACTCCTAACCCACGTCGACTTGCCCAATTCGTTACCTTGTTTAGTGAGTAAGACAGTAAAAGGAAAGAAAATGGAAAAGGTCAGCGCAAAGAATTACACACCAGATTAATGAAGATCTGCTTTTTTTGCCCCGGCTGACCTGAAATACTCAAAATGGATGTGAAGTCAGATCTGCAGATGGCCTTTTGGCTCATCTGGCCCTTTTCAAATACTTAGTACATAACATGTAAGTTCAGTTTGCTATTCTTTCTAGTTTTTTCTTCGAAATGTTCGGCGAAAGATTCCTCGAAGCCTGATAAGTCTTTTGCCTATTGGTACCCACCTGCTGTTGTGAGTTTCTTGTTCCCGTGGCACAAGTATCGATGTTACCTTTTGGCTCAGTTCAAGCTATGATCCGTTTATTGCCAATTTATTTACCAATTTGTTACCCTCTATACCTCAGTGACGTGGGTCAGTTTTGGCTGTGGATTGTCTTTACTCTCTGCAACACCGGTCCGTGGACAAAACTTTTTGGAATGATGTTTTGACAAGTTTAAAGAGAACAAATGGTCTACTGTGAGGTAGGGTCTATCTCGTCTAAACCTATTCCGTTTTTCTGGTACCTAGGTACATGTTAATATTTGGCGTTTACTGAAGATTGACCCTTACTGTAGAAATTCTTTTTTATTAAACACCCTGGAATAGGGACGTATATTTGAGAAATATTTGTATCCAGGCCTTCAAGCTCTGCTTCCTCCTTGATTACAGATTTTTTAAAGTCAGTGTTTGGATCTCCTTTTGAAGAACTTTATACCTACCTTATTGTCTTCTTAGGGCCAACATTTTGCAAGAGTCAACAACCTAACCCTATCTAACCTACCCCATGCTCATCATTGGGATTTGAGTCAAATTTCTCTGGAAAACTGCGTTTTTTGATAAAGTCTAAGTCTCCCATGATGATTTTTAAAGATTTTAATCTCTCAGAACAATATCATTGAAGGAGTTACTATACAAGACCCTAATCATCCCCGTCCTGCTGTATGGGACAGACACAATCGGATGAGTACAGGCTGGGGTGATTTGAGAGAAAGATTCTTCGGGTCATATTCGGGCCTGTATGTATCAATGGAGTATGGAGGAGAAGATTCAATGGCATGCTGTACGGGCTATACAGCGACATTGACTTGTTTAAGAAGCTGAAAATACAGCGGCTTAGATGGCTGGGTCATGTGGAGCATATGGACGAAAACGCACCAGCCCACCAACCCGGAGCGTCGAAGCAGTTCTGAAAGACCCCGTCAAAGGTGACGCGATCAAGTGGAGAACGACCTGAACAAACTTGGTGTGCGCAACTGGAGGCCACTGGCTAGGGACCGGCTTATCGGCCGAGCATTGTTGGTTGAGGCCGTCGTCCACAATAAACATTCTGCGTCACCTTAAGTAAGTAAGCAAGTAAGGGAGGATGTCAAGATCAGACCTGGTTGACGCGGCGTCAAAATACAGGATTAGCGGTTTCTTTTGTCAGTTTCAATGCACTTGACCAAATCAAAATTGCAAGGAGCCATTTTGTAACCAGCTGCTTAGTTGTGTTTTGTCTTTGCTCACATGATAGCAGCAACTATAGGGTGTCGGTGGGATGGTCCTTTGATTAGTCAACTCGTTACAAAAAACTATCATGCCAGTCTTTTCCATTTCTGGGTGTTGCGAGGTGTGCGAGAATGTCGCCTCTACCCTCCCTTCCATGGTTGCTTGTCTCGCCAAAGCAACATCTTGACAATGCATCTTCGCCTCTCTCAGCCCGTTACTCTTTCCTACCTTTCCTGTTCATCCTTTATATTTTTTTGGAATTTAGTTAAAACCAATTCTATGCATGAAAAGGTGTTCAAAAGTAGTCGAGCTGAAAGTGGGAAGAAAAATACACGGGAACTAACAGACTGTGCAGATTCAGGCGCTAAGCGAATACCATTGCCACAGTTCAAATACTAGGCTGTAGAACGTGGAATAGGAGGAGACTTCTAAGCTTAGACCACGGTCTAAGGACAGACAACATTATTCGACAAAAAAGTATCCAAGGCATCACAGAGCTGTAAGATTTGAAGATGTCTTTTGAACAACACCAAACACAGGGCCTCTTTTCATAAGGTTCAGCTAAAGTTTTTCCTGTAAAACGATACAACAAATGAGGGTTCGTTAACCTCGCAGCACGAATTAAAAATAAAAACAAGGTAAGAACACACCCAACGCAACGCCAGGAGTAAGTACCTAACAAATTGATTTACTATTTCCTTCGTAGCAGCTAAGCCATCATCACAGTTGGGACTTTGCCTGAAGAAGAAATATTTCCAGACACCCATCACCAAAGCCCAAACAAATAGAACATGACTCTGATCCACTTATAGGTCACAGAGTGATTCCAATGTCCCACATTACATAACAAATCCTCGCCATCGCCACACAATAATATTTACAAACACCCAAAGCGCACACAATTTTCTTGTGGAAACAAGACACATACAAATTAAACATCTCTCAGCGCTCCAATTTGTTTCATATTCTGTTTTTTGTTTTCTACTGAGGATGAGGAGGGAAGAACTTCTTTAGGTAGGTACTTACCCCAATGCTGCTAACCGAGGACACATGCTGGGCGATGCGATTAAGAAACTTTCGAAACGATGATCGCCTAAAAACTCGCTGAGAATTGTTTCCGTTTTTGTTTTGATTCAATTCTCCTGCTGATGATGGTGGTGGTGGTGATGAAGGAGGTGCTCCACCTCCACCTCGTTCTCCTCGTTCTCCTCCTCCACCTTCGGCAACACGTCCAGCTGTGCTATCTAACGTCTTACTTTTGTTTCTGGTTTCGACAGCGGTTGCGGCGGTGGCGGAATCACGTTCTATCCTCGCTCCTCTTCGCTTGCTGTCGATGTCATTGCCGTCAATGACGTCGACGACGCCACTAGCAGAACCAACACTATTCCGGCCGCTGCCCGCGGCAGCGCTTCTTGTTCCCGACAACGACAAAGTGTTGTTGTTGCTGCTGCTGTTGTTATTGGTCTTGAATTTTCGCGACCATCGAAACGGATTACGAGGCATTGAGAATGCACGACGAATCTTTTTTCCCGCAGCCGTTGTTAGACTCAGCGATTGTTTTAAATTCTGTTGTTGTGGCAGTGGTTCCGATTGAGACTTTGACTGAGATTGAGACTGAAGCGGAGAAGGTTTGTCACCACTTAAAGATGATGACTGATTATGATGATGGTGGTTGCTTTGGCACACTTCTGATTCTGCTTTTAAAACATTTTTCGGAATATTTTCGGCGATTGCATAGTCCGCGGCAACGTCAACATCAACGTCAACATCAACGCCAACGACGACGGCATTGATTTTACAATTTTCCGATTTACTACACAAATTACTACCGCCGGCTGAATTGTCGTTGTCGGTATTGGGAATGGTTGAGGTTGAACTGGCGGTGGTAGTATTCGTAGTCGTATTCGTATTCTTGGTGGCGGTGGTGGGCAATGCGCGGCTGTTGTTGGCCAAATCGTTTGGTGGCTCTTTTGTGCCCATTTTTTTTTTTCTTTGCTTCACTTTTTCACACTCTTTTCTTAACAAAGCACTTCAATGCGCCAATTTAAATAATTAATTATAAGCACTTTGGTTTATTTATATTAAAGATGAGATGTGGAAAGTGGGGTATCTAGGATTTTTTTGTATTTCTTTTTTTTTAGGGATTTTTTTCACGCACAAAAACAGAACAGCGACAACGAATCGGAATCGAGTTAAATGTACGCCATTTCTCGCCTTTTGACTTGTAGTTTCTGATTGTGAAGTTGGTTCTGATTGGAATGGTGGTGGCTTTGGAGGCGAGTGTCAAAAAGTTTTATCGATAACTGTGGTGAAGGTGAATTTGTTAGCACTTATAAGGGTGCGTGCTAAGAATGATGGTGAGGTAGTGTGATGGTAAGATAGTTCTTATGCGATTTCGAAATCGATTTTTTTTAGGAAGATTATTAATTTTTATTAAATTTTATTAATATCTACATAAATCTATTATGTTATTATTACAAAAATTTATTGATAGACAAGTGTAGCTGGTCATAGTGTAGTAAGAATGTTTCTAAGAATATATTATAAAAATTGTTTGTTATACTACATTTTCATTATGGCAAAAGGTGTAATTTCGTAGCAAATTTTCCAAAATCGAATCCAATTCCCATACAAAATCGAAGTTCAGGTCTCAAATTATGTGAAAGCAAATAAAATGCAAATAAATTGAAAATAATTGAAAAAATATATTTTTTAAAATGTCAATTTGGGAACAAAATCCAAATGTCAAAACAAAACAAAATGCAAGGCAACGGGAGGTAGGAGTAAACAAAACAAAATAAAAATGTTGATATAAAATCCAGGGCAACGGCAGTAGTAAACTAAATTAAACAAGAAGAACAAATTAAAAGGCTGTAAAAAGAAAAAGAAGGAAGATAGTTTGGTGTCAAACCAAATGCGAAAACCCAGATAAAAACACTTTTTTACCAAAATTCCAATAACCTTATTTCGGCCCTTAATGAAAACGTACTTTTACATATAAATAACGCCAAAATGACAAAGAAAATGTATTAAACAATCGAAATTTTAAAAAAATCTTAAGAAGAAAATGGTTTAAACTAATAGAAAGAGGTAGATAATCGTGAATATCATCGTGAAATTTGTAAGTTATAGGGTTTTCACACCGAGCTAAAACGCGGTTTTCGCGAAAAAAAAACCCCAAAACCTGAACGAAAACACAAGTTTTACCATACGTTTTTCCTCATCACAAGTTTTATAAAACGACTGGTTTTATATAAAACCTGTAGAAAACTTGTTGGAATACAAAGCAAACACACCTGAGTTTGTTGTGATTCTTTCAGAACACACCTAAGTTTGTTGCGATTCTTTCCAAACACGCCTAAAAAGCGCATAAACGTCAAAAAAAAAAAAAATCAATTATAGCAGCCGAAAATATTTTCATTTTAAAATTTGATAGTCAGTTGTTGTAAAAATGAAGTGAAATGTCAAACAAAAACTTGAAAAGTCCGGTGTGAATGATTTTCGGGTTTTCGGTTTGGTGTGAAAACCCTATTATAATGGAGCACGTTGGTGAGGGATAGTATATAAGACAATAGGTACATTTGAACAAAGAAAGTTGGGAAAGGTGCTCTGGTGCTCAGTTATAGCTCGCTGTGGTCGGTGAGGATCTTGACATGTAAGACGAACAAAAATCATAACTTCATGGATAATTTTGCAGTGTTTCCACAACCAAACTAATGGAATCTTCGTCTCATTGTTTTTAAATAAAAGTATAACAAAATAAGAAAGTTTTTTTTTGTTATACTGTCATAAAGTCTGATTTTTTTATAATAATTCATTCGAACAACGAAAAATTCCATGATCTTAAACCGATATTATACCATTTAAATAAATCTTAAATTATGGGTGAAGATTTCGTCGTTTGCGTGGGTAATGGCTAACCTTGCCCTGCAACGAAATGGCGCCCAACGTGGGATGTGATCCACAAAGATTTAAATACAAAACCTAGATAATATGGCTTAAAAAAGCCACAAATGAGATGTTTTCAAAGCCAACGATTTAATGGTGTAAATTCAAATTTTGTCCTGTATAAGCCCACGAGATCTGTCAAACAAAAAATTCTTCAACGCATTTTTTAAAGCTCTTGATGTATCAAAACGTGGATCGGTCAATACCGTAACGCGGGACATACATTATGATCTTCCTGATGGGTAGGAATATGAAATGCTGCTTGTTAAAGCCTACTCGAATCAATGGTCAAATATATACTTCTGGTTAGAAGTAAAGTTTGTTAATGGAGTTGCACAGAAAGGAATATGAGATAATTTTTTTTAAATCACCACCATTGAATTTCTGGTCTTGTGGAAAGGAACAAACACATCTTCTATTCCTTGGCTTTAAATATACAACACTCAAGTTAGCATTGCAAAAGACAAATTAAACAATAATGAGACGAATAGTTAATGAAGTCACTCATAAATGGTTTGGCTTAGAGAGATGTTCACTCTTTTATGATCTGTATTAATGAGTTCTACTAACTAAGTAACTTTAAAGAAAAGTGAAATTTTAACTGGGAGAAGAGGAATAGCATTGAAACCAATAGTTAAAATTTCCTGCAGAACGAGAGCAATTGAACTTTTATACTAATATACTTTATATACTGTACTATAAGAGACTTACTTTATTGTTGTTAAAATAAAATCTTTTATTTATAAATAAAATATACTCAAAATAAAATACTACCTTTCACTTCGCGGAAGATAGGTATACTTACGACAATATAATTTATTTTGTCTACCATAGACATCAAAAAGTGAAGGAAAATACCCATTTGTCATCTTCAACTGGAGTAAACAAAAAACTGTTATACGTTATGTTTGACAGATGTGCAATTTGTTACTTTTAGATTTTTGTACCGCAAATCCAACTGTTGATTTTACATTCGAAACTTCAATAATTTAAACTTATTATTATATTATCATAATCTCTACGAGAAATAATCATTGGTACAAACGATCCTTGTAAAAAAACTATGTATGTACATACATATGTATGTATGTATATACAAGAAACATAAAGTTACAGCACAGAGAGAATCTAAAGTTTGTATTTTTATTCGTCGGGGATCTTTATACGCGGGGTTATTTTGTGACGGGGATCTTTTTTGGGGATGAACTTTTATAGTCAACTGATAAACAATTTCAATCAATAATTTCAAATTTCATTCTTTCATATGGCTGAGCAAATTTGAAAAAAAATTAATACATACTTACATTATATGTTTTTAATGATATGGATCATTAAGGAGAGGGAGCTTGACATTTTGTCTCTGTGACATAAATAAACAATATAAAGTTGTTTTAAATATTATGGAACTTATTTCTTAAATAAAGCAAAAACAAGTGTTCTCTAAAATGAACCCATGAATAGTACTCAATAGAATTTATGTTATGAAACAAACGATTATTTTTCAATATGAATGAAAGAAACACAAAAATGCGAGTTCAATACAAATTCTTATACAAAGCGTAATTTTGTATTTACGACAAATAAAATGCACCTACCCTTACCCCGTTTTTTTATGATTTTTAATAAGAAATTCTCATTTAACCCAGACATTTATTTCCTTCGCAAGATTAAAATATTTACTATGACTTTGATAATCTGATTAAGAATGTTATTCTTTCTTCCGATTAAATGATAAAATAAAAATTTTGTCTGATACCTCCAAGGTGTTAGAAAGGAAAATTATTTATAGAAAAAAAACTGCGTCTGTTTTCTAATCACTTTTGACCATGAAGGTTATATGTTATAATCAAGATTATTAAGAAAAAGAGATATACCTCTACCCTCTTATCAGTCTTATTTGTTGAACCATGAATTCAAGATCAAACCCATCAGAAAAGTCTGTAAATTCTTATATTGAATTCCATGAAACCAAAAAACCCCTTTCCATAAATTGTGAATCCTAGATCGAATCCGAAAATGTCGTTGAATTCACCATTAGAGCTATGGTCACCCAAAACTCTATAACAACTTTTGCTGGGGTGAGCTGAAATAACGAATAAACTATCAAAGTGACATCCGTTGTCAGGTTGCAAATCAATCCTTCTACAATTCAACGAAGCCATTATTTAATCAAGCGATATGAAAAGCATCAAAGGACTATTTTTATGAGAGCGACCAAACAATAACGAATGAACAAAAATTTGTATATGTTGACGTTTCATTCACATGAATTTTTATGGATTTCTGGCTAACAACGGTTAAAAGCTATAGAACACTGAGATTTTGAGGTTAGTCGCGAGCGAATAATTTATTCGTTGCGATGTGGATGGTATGTGGAACGCGAATAGACGTTGACAGTTCGTAGTAATCACTTTGCGGTTCACGGCGAACAGCTAGATTTATACAATGGAACTTATTCAAACAATATAATCAATAGATTGAGAGTCTTAGCACTTGGTGGAAATCAATCTTTCACATTAAATTTAAATTGTGGAAAACAAGTATTTTATTAAATCTTTTTTAAAAATGTTATTCAAAAAATAAAAAAAACATTTAAGAATTCAATCTCTATATTGAATAGTCTAGTTTAAGCTAAGAAATAAGATGTATAAATGCTTTAAAAACCATATTCTAGTCCATTCGTTGGTAGCTCTAATGGGAATACTCCTTTGACCTATCTTCTTTCAAACTATTATAATTATCAAGATCAAGGTGCATTGAATAGAGCTATGTATTTTATTACAAGATCAAAAATCTGTTATTACGTAGCTTTAAAGCATATTAATCACAATTTTAACTTTATCTCGAGTGACTATACAGACTCATTTAAAAATTATTATCATCTCATACACACTCAGTGCGTCCATCGTATACAGAAGAAAAAAAAGTAACAACCGCGAAATGAAAGCTTCACCGTACCGTTATACGAACCGCACCGCGGATTTGCACTTTCAATAAAATTCAATGAGTTTATCAAAATGTATTTCAGAATAATTCTGATTACCGCGAGTAAGGGTTCGTGTTTTGTGTGTTGTTGTCAGACTATTTGTCTTTTTGTCTGTTTGCATAGATGACAAGGCGCAAAGTTTAGATTTATTAAATTAAGTGAATAAACATAATAAGACAAAAAGCCAAAGTGAATATAATTTTGCAAATTTCATAAAACAAGCGGAAATTCGCTTCAAAATCAACCTAATAAAATAATTCATCATTTGCACGTTTACATGTTGTGCAATTGATGTTTTTGAATCTTTATCAGAGGTAAGAGATTAAGATATAGTTTGTTTTCTTTTTTTAACTTTACTTAAAATTAGTTCATTTGGTTTGTTTCCATCTTCCAAAAGTATCTTATCTTTTAATTTTTGTTAACTACATTCATTCACGCCGGATTGTTGACATTGGGAAATAAAAACCAAAATCGTTGATTGGGAGAAATTAAACTTCATAACTTGCTTATTGTTTGTTTTGTTTATTTTCTTGTGAAATAGGGACTCTATTTGGGAAAGTTTATGTTTAATTTTGGGAGGAGGGAAATCAAAACTTTTACGCCATAAATAAAAACAAATTTTCACTTCATACGGCTGAATCTCAATTAGTGTGATAGTAGACGCTAGACATATATTTAAGTAGCTGTAAGGTAATACATTAGCGGAACTGCACTGCACTTATACTTTGTGTAAAATTGTATGAGTTAAATTATACTACGATGTAGTTGGCATAGCTGTAAAATCTACCCAACTATAGTGAAGTGCAGTTTACCTAATGTGAACTTGCCTTTACTCTTAAACCACTCTTTTGTTATTGTAATTTGTTTTCAAAGCCTGCTTTGGCACCGATATTGTATATGAACTAAAACATTTGGCAGATAATTTTCTTTGTTTTTTCAGGGCAGTCTGTCAAAAAGCTGCCGTTGTTTTTTTTTATCCAGACAGATGATTTGTTGGTTCACCAATAAGAGGTGTTATACCTTGAATAGCCCGCTATTTCGGTAGTAAGTTGTCACTTTTGAAGCTGTAATTTGTTGAAATTTTTCGACAAGTAGAAACTACGTCATACGATACATACTTATCAACAATGCATTGAAATTATTAAAATTCACCTCTTATTGGAAAACCCTATATTATGTCATTGAATAAAAAGTAAACAACTTGCATCGCTTAAAAAGGTATAACTTTTGTCTAGTTGTCAATCAACTTTGACAGACAAAATGTAAAGAATGCCAGTCTCTTTCCACCGAGAAGACTCGACAGAAAGTCATATACATATAGTTCTTTTTCGACAGCTTTTCATTGCACAGTTTAGTTGAAAATGGAAACCGAGTTTTTTAGTACGTTGCAAGAAGTTGGTTGCGATTTTGACATTCATACTCCAAACATGTCTAAGCCTTTCTTGAAGTTTTCGTGCATTCTTTTAAGCACTACTACTGAAATTTTGAGGATGTGGGTTCATGTATTATGTTGTCTTTAGGGGCTTCCAGGAGTAAATGAAATCATACCAACTCTTTTTGTGTTCAAATCCAAACTAAACTTTACTTTTCTTAATTGTATTTTGATGGATACCTTTCTATCGCGATCACGAACACAGAGCATGATAGCGGAAACAACATCGACAGCAGAAAATGCTGACATAGTGTCTGCTCCCACGAATGCATGCTATCATGATCGGATAGAAAAGCATCATGTATACATTAGGGGTATTCACGATCTGGTGCAAACAAAGTATTCTAAAAGTGCGAATTTTTTTGCATTTCTTGCAGATCGTAAACTCACTTCTTCCAATCTGTAGCAAAACTCACACAAATGTCAAAATCAGGTTGACACAAATGTCAAAACCAAAAGTATGTAGGGAAAACATTTCCACCAACGTCATCTAATTCCAATTACCTATGACAGATTGACACAACTGACGTCACAAATTCATTTTTCAATACAATTGACGTAACATGGCGAATGGAGCGATGTACTCGCACTCCATGTATATGGATTGAAATCCATCTCCTAAATAATCATCAATTCAGTGACAGCACTTATTCATTCCTATATGGATATCCCATAAATTCCTTTCTTGCAGATAGCAAACTGCACCATACACGTCACTACCAAAATAACCAATTTTATTCTTCAAAATTTTTATTGAAATCCTGTAACTACAGACTTGTCATTCAATACCATGACATATTTTCAAGTAAACTAGCACTTTACGTGCGAATCTGTTTAAAAATCGACAATAATTTGTCAACATTCAGTCACGCCATCTCTTGCCATGTCAAATAAAACTACAATTTGATCCCACATTAGGATCAACCTTCTGAGTATTTCTTCTATGAAAAGGAAATATCTAGAAGGGGATTTTTCTTAGGAAATTTTGACGGAAATTGGGCAACCTCGCATTTCCGATGACAAAACCTCGGTCATTCCAATCCCATCCACAGAGTAATAATAATCGAGACGTCTAGAAACAAAAGAAAAATTTTAAGGTGAACAAAAAGTATTATTTTAACCTAAATAGTTGAAAGAAAAGTTAAGAAAACATAAAGAATTAAATAGTGAACATAAAATAAATATAATGTAAGTAAAAAGTCATAGATTAAACATAGGATGAGCGATATCATAAATTTAGTTGAATTCTTAGTGAATCCAAGTGGAATTGCCGGAGATATATAGATATGGTTAGAATGCATGAAGAGCTGTGAAACAACAAAAAGAACCAAGTGGAATACAAGAGAAATCCACCTAAATCTACGAATATATTGAGACCTGTAAAATTAATAGAAAAATTCAGACAAGACGTAAGTAATTTCTTTTTGATTTTTACAATATCATGTGTGCATGTGCTAAGTTAAATCACGTGGCGAGACATAGTTCTGCCCAAGATTTTTGTCCAGCAATCCTTAATAAATTTATATCCATGCGATATACGAATAGTAAACCCCAAGAAAAACTACAACGAAGTTTCTTCTTTTTTTTTGTGCAGCATGTGGTCGAAACCCACGCCGCCTCGCACAAGTAGGAATTGCTATACATACATCGCCATACCGAAGTCAAACCGCATGTACGAATCCAAGCTGCGACATCAATTGTGACGAGACATTAAGAAGGCACATTTTTCGGCGAAAACGATCAAAGCAAAAGCAGCAGAGAAACTCCACGAACGCGAGACGGCGTCAGTTTTTTTTTTATTTCTTCTGTATTTTCTTATATTGTCTTTCTATTATCGTATATTTTATATATATACCATTTCATCAGTCTCTATTCCTCATTGATTTATATCTCTAATATAAAATTGATTCATAGTTATTTTTGGTTCTGATTAGACAGATTACAGATACAAAATCTAATATTTGAAGTACTTATGACTATCTTACCGAATCCAACCTTATTCAAAAGTATCTCTTTATATATATATCCTGAAACACGTGAATTAGTGCAAGAAATACGTTTGTCGCAACCACGTGTCTTGCAGTTCGAGAAGAAATCGTCGAACATAGCAATATCCACATAAAGATTCCTAATTAGAATTCGCTTGACCAGCTCCCATTGAAAAAGCATCTACGATAGCAAAAGTGCCAACATTTGAGTACATACCAACAGTGTTCAAATCGAAAAACGCTGAACCAAGTGACATTCTATCACACACGCCACACGCGGCGATAGAACCGCGTGTCACACACATTAGTTGTTGTGAAACACAACACTAAGTGAAAATATTATACGCCGAAGGTCTTACCCAAGGACCCAACGAATACGGCTACGGCTAAGAACTCTCATCGTGAGAGAAGACAAGTTCTTCTTCCATGGTGTAACCAGCGCAACAACAACACTACGGTGTAACATCGAGATCCTGATTCATACGAGTGAAACTACAAGTATTTATATATGTATTTACGGTTATCTCTTCAAGATAAACCAGTTCACATTCTCTTTCCATATTTAGCTTCATACAATTTGCTTTAAAAAAATCCAAATCATATTTTGCCTTTCTGCGAATTTTTCGCTTTAGTCAGTTGTTTAAGCCTGAATTAATAGAATTTTCTTGCTACACCCTTCCAGATATAAACACAAAATTTTCAAGAAGCACATAATCTAGCAAGTGATTACAACTAAGAATAGCGTCAAGAAATGAGATGAATTGAGAACCCTTGTGTGTTTTGTATAAAGAAGATAATTCCCCATAACCCCCTCCCTCACAGCTCAGTCGAAGAGAGTCAAATAGAACATTTTCATACTTTCAATGAATCAATATCTTTGGTGTTTTTCAACTAGCTACATATCCACGGCACTCCCGAGTAAAGAACTCAGGAGGGTGCAGTCATCAATGCATTCAATATTAACATCTGTAAACAAGAACAACATCAAGAAACAATATACATCTTTAATTTGTTATGTAACACAAGCGTTACGCGTCATATCAACTTGGAAACAGTGCACTGCCTCCGAGGGATTTGTACGGTGAGTCAATCTTGACCTTTGATAAAAACATTTTTAAATATATTTTGAAAAATATTAATTATATTGCATTTATCTGAAAGTACATAAACCTAATATTTTTGAGCGACAGAGATCTTAGCTTACGAACTGCGAGCTATCCTCTCTTGATATTTTGAAAATATACTCTGAGACATTTTGAGAACAAGAATCATTTGATTAAAGAGCTAAATTTTTCCTTTTCCCTTCTTGAGTACCGTCTTTAAATGTAGTAATTGTCCAAACCTTTTTCTTTTTAATAAAGATTAATTTGATAGAATCAACTAAGCCACTTCATCACAATATAATCAAGAGAATAGAAATCCGCTTCACATTTATGGATTCCAATTGTGGTCAGAATAATAAATCAAAACAAGAATACATCACTCATTGAAATTAGAGTAAAGTGAATTTGATTCGACGAAGACAAAAACAAGTTTTGTGGCAACAGAAGCCCTATCTTTTCCTGGTAGATATCTTTGATAGGTATTATTTTTGATTATTTTTAAGATTTTGTAGATTTAAGAGATTTAGAATATTAAGGATTTTAGATTTTTAAGAATACAGTTAGTTTGTAGTTTTGGTAAAGTTTAGATATAAGATTTTTATATGAATAAATGTAAAGAATACCATTTATAACGATGAAACAATAATTCTTTTCATTTGAGTAGTTGACATTGATATTTAAACTTTCTTCATGATTTATTTAATGAAACTTCTTTTCAGATTTGTAAGTATGTATCTTTAAGTTACAGGTTCGGTGGGGATTGGATTGGTCACCTCCCCTCTCTCTCTTGTCGGTCGATAGTAAGATGGGTCAGTTAGATTTTGAGTTTAGTTTTAGATATAGATTTTGAGTTTAGTTTTAGATATAGAGTTTTGAGTGAATGTAATGAAATGATGTTTGCTATGAACCCAGTTGTTGAAGTGTGATTTATAGTGTGAATGATTTTATAGAGTAAGATTTTGGAGAGTTTAGTTATAGTTTCGAGGTATAGTTTTAGGATGAAGTGATGTTCTTTTGAACTTTACTTTTATCGTGTTTAGGGGTTCTGAATTAATATTGATACGAGCACTGTTCGGAACCAAGGTTTTGTTGTAGTTGGGTAACAACAACAGCAATAATGGGAGGGTTACGAGTGCTGGGGTGTCTATTAACACCTTGAGACACCCCCACACAATTACAAGCCGCCGACACTCATCGCTGAAACTATTTGGATCCATTACGAGCGATGTCGTGTAATTCCATGATGGATGCTACCATCTACATCCATCCATTCGATGAAGCTACGGAGTTTATTCAGGTTTAGGTTAGAACATGTTTAGTTAGGGTTTGCTAGCTCTATGTTTCGGTGCATATAAAGTAGAGAGTCGAAGATAATCATCACGAAAACTGCCTTAGCATCCTGTGTTTTGGTAGGCGTCTGACGCGTAGGACAGGTTTGTTGGTAGAACGGGCCCCCATAAAAAACTTGAACAATACAAGTGAACAACATCATAACTTGAAGGTCTGCAGATAATGAAAAAAAACACATGTAACCAGCTGACACAAGATTGCAAGAACCCCACCCCATATGCTCCTGGGTGAACCAGAGCCACATGCTGCAGGCCGTCGCATGTCTTGGTGGACAGCACCCTCAGTCCAAGCCGTTTTAATGAATATTCATACAGAGAAGCCACTCTGGTGTGGAAGTCAGTTAAAGGGGGTACGTGTCTGAGGTAAATAACGCACTGTTAGGGATGAAGATTGGAAGAGGAAGGGTATAGGATAGACTATTACTAGTGTCAAATCTACTGGAAGAGTAGGTGCAGGGGTCGCAGGCCTTTGCTAATAGAATCGTGAAGACAGTATCGTCGATCCGACTCTTCCCTTCTGAACGAGGACCGATCATGGTGTTAGTCACCCATCACACAGTTCTGAGAAGGAGAGTTGAGGAAGCCCAAGGTAATAGTGGAACTTATGAGTCTATTTATAGTAGATTAGTAAGGTCGATGTATTAGTAGGAGTTTTAGTGGACTATTTAGGGGGCTAGAGGATTCTTCTATCAGGGTGTGTGGGTTGGGAGGCATCAAGGTTGATGGAAGGCAAACATTGTCACCTACGTTTGTCCAATCCTTTGCTGAGGATGGAGATGTGCAGGAGTGCTAAACTATAGGGAGCCATCTATAGGAATAGTATGAGTGTAGACTTCGTCTGAAGTGTTTTCTGTGTGCGTTAAATGTTGAACGAGTTGATGGATGGTTGGTGTAATGATTAGATGCTCTTTCATTATTTCTATTTCTATATCAAATCATCGTTTAACAAGTTTTCTTTGTTACAGAAATGACGCCTAACGTGACGGCATGAGTTTCTCGGAGCTTGTGTCTCATTCAGGCCCTGTTTGTGCGGTGAGCAACAGGTAGCACCATCTTCTTTCTATTTATCAATTTTCGTAACAAACATTTAATTTCTTCGTTACAGAAATGGCGCCCAACGTGGGGCCCGAAGAAAGCGAACCTATTGATCCTATTTTTTTCTTGTTTGATATCTTTGTACATTTAGCGAACCTCAAACATTTTGGTGTTTGAGAAAAATTTTTTTTTTCTCAAATAATTTTTTTTTAGAGTTTGATTCTCTAACGAAGTCATTTCGTTAGGAGGGCCAACATCTAGGGTTGGTCAGTGGATTCTACTTGTCCGGAGGGTTGGTGGACAGGTCCCCGACTCTCGTCTGTTGCGATAGGTCCACTTCCAAGTCTTTCCTCCTACGAGAATTGAGTTTGTCTAGTGTCGTTGTCCGGATTGGACGTTGAAGTGTCCAGTCGTCTGTTGCGAAGGCATTGACAATTTAATGAAGTATTAGCGGAATAAAGTCTTTTCGAGAGTTACAGTTAGTAGACTCTTCGACCGGTGGTGGGTGATCTCATTCCCTACGCACGTCTGCTGCGAAAGCTACGACCTGATCTCTTGAATACTTTACACTCTTTAGTGATTTTTCAACTCTGATATTTATTTTGAAACACATACAGGCCGAAACCTTTTAGTTATTTTAGTTTAGTTAGTTTTGTAGGAGTGATTCTTTTAGGATTAGGATCCCTTATGAAACGTCGACCGGTGGTTAATGAACAAGTTCTTGACGCACGTCTGCAGCGACGTAATGAGATTCCTAACCCTGGGAAGAACTTCTTCGAAATTTCAGTTAAACCAATTAACTTTTGTTGAACACGTAGCGAAGACCACGTACACTAATTTTTTTTTATGACCCGAAGTTTGTCGCGAGGAGCGAGACTTCAAATTTTCTTACAGACCAAGAGGGGGAACCATTCCAATCCCCGAACCTTTATGATTTATGATTATTTAGTATTTTCCAGTTATTTTTTTGATTAAGTTTTTTTTCTAGTATTTTTGCGATATTGATTATAGTATTTTTTTTTGAGATTTAGTATTTTTTTTTACAGTTTATAGTTTAGACAGTCGGCTGATGAGTCAAGTGCTTATCGGATTGTCATAGTTTAGTATTTTTGAGAATTATTTAGTTTTTGATATAGGCGATTGGCAGATAGTCAGGTGCTATACGGATCGTGGTATATCAGGTTTTGAGACCATTTTAGTTTATTTGATTTGGACGATTGGCAGGTAGTCAGGTGCTAACCGGGTTGTCGCATTTCAGGACACGATTGGCTGGCAAATTCTGCGTGTTTGTCGGGTCGTGGGTTTAGTTTTTTTTTGAGACATATAGATTATAGAGACTTAAGTATTTTTTTTTGAGAACCTTAATTTTGAGATATAGTTTTTTTTTTGAGATCCTTAAGTTTGAGATTTAAGTTTTTTTTTATGGAGACCATTGTTAAGTATTAAGATTTTTAGAAGATTTATAAGCATTTCTATTTCCATTAAGTATCTATAGTATTAAGACTTTTAGTTTATTAAGACTTCTTATATCAATAAGTATTCCATTTATCTTATAATATTATTTAAAATTATTATATGAAAAGCTACCACAGATTATTAAACTGTTGTACAATTTTTCATAACCTTTTCAAACATTTATTTTGAAAATTATTTTGAAAATTTTTGAAAATTTTTGAAAATCCCTTTTTTATTACGAATTTTTACATTGATAAACATTTTATTATTTTTGAATTCTTCTTTTGACTCCGAACTTCTGCAAGAGTATAAATAGCAGAACATCTTTTTATGAACTTACAATATTTTTGTGACATTACTTGATAATTTTGAGATCCGCGTATTTCTCGTTTAGGATCTGAAATTTCTTGAAGTAATTTTTTTGAATTTTGAAATTTTTCCATTTTTATTGACCCTTGTCTGACTAAGTGGACATCCTAGCAGATTCCATTTAGATTTCCTTTATTTTCCGTCCGTTTATTGAATTCATTTTCGTGCTGTACTACTACTTAGCATACGCGAGTTTTAACGACTCGAATCTTCCAATGACAGGAAGAGGAAGAAGATTCACAATTCAAAGCCCATATAACCCAGCTTATCGGGACGTATATATTAACTCACCAGGCATGTTAGCACCAACGAATGAAGAAGATGAAGCTCACGGAAGTGACACTTCTAACTCCAGAGGGAACCTTACCGGGGGTAGTCAAGGCGTACATCTCGAAGTGAGTGGAGGCAATACCACTGAACACGAACCACAAGATCAGAGCATACAAGATGCTTTAAATCGTTCTGCAGGAATGCAAGAAATTGTTACCGCAACTGTCAATTTGCACAGGCTCGAGGATAGACAATTCTTTGTCGACTTACTGGCGGCAAGTCAAGAATCACTTCTAGCCAAAGTCACTGACATGATAAAAGGGCCAAATAACCCTACAACTTCCAACAGTCTTCCTCCGGCTAATAATCCTCTTCCAGCTAACAATCAAACATCTTTGAATAATCTTCTCACATCACAGACTTACACACAACAACAACAGCAACCACCTTTAAACAACGGAACGACTAGACCAATTCCTCCCATAGGGACAAATTTTCCGACTGCTGAAGCGATGGCAAGAGATACCTTTCGCACCAATGCAGACCGTTTGGCAACGTTGCCAACTCCAGATCATAGGCCGCATAGCCAACCTTATGTTCCTACTGTGCACCCAGTAGACATGACTCAGGGGGCTAACGTCGATGATTTCCTTACGCGAATGAACGCGATTAATGTAGATGGATCGCCAGAAACCTCATCACCACACAGGCGACTTCCATCATGCAATTCCAATTCAAGTCGATATCCACTTTTTCACAAGTGGGGTATCATTTTCGACGGGAAGAACATCCCAGTGGATGATTTTCTTTTCCGTCTCGACAGAGTTAGAGCAAGTTATGGCGTCTTGTGGGATGAGATTCTGGTGAATTTTCATCACTTTGTGACAGGAACCGCTGAGTCATGGTACTGGACACATATTAAGAGCAACAGACACTCTAGCTGGCTCTCATTTCAAGCCTCTTTCGTCGAACAGTTTCGAAGTCTGGAAACAGATTCGGAACTGTCTCGCAAAATTAATGACAGGAAGCAACAACCTAACGAAGCCTTTAATGATTATTTAGATTCGATGATGAGCATGAACTCTCGAATGCGAGTTCCGAAATCTGAACGCGAGATGATTGAGATCATAAAGCTCAACGTTAATCGACGCTTAGGACCGCATCTAATTACGTTTAGTACTCATTGTCTGCGACAATTAGCATATACGTGCCGGAACATTGAGCGTTATTATGATCATAGACCGGAGAGCATGCGCTCGAACAATTTCGTACCTAATGGTCTAAAACCGCAAATGCAACCAAGAAGATTCGTTAGTGAAGTTGAAGCTTCGTCATCGGAAGACCTAGCTGTAGCTATCCCAGGTACTGTGGAAGCTTTCCACAAGGATACTAAGCCATTCGTTTGCTGGAACTGCAAAAGTGTAGAACACATGTTCCGCGACTGTCCTCTTGAACCTCAACACATTTTCTGCTTCCGCTGTGGCAAAGAAGGAGCATATTGCCCTAGTTGTCCAAGGTGTGCGGGAAACCCGAAAAGGAACAATCCACCATCCGGGGGGATTCGTTCCGTAAGACAGAACCCGGAGTTGTAGGCCCTAATAAAGACATTCCACCTACCACTCCCATAAAGATTTTAAAACCGAATAAAAGCAATGCAATCTCCAACGAAAAACAAGAACCAATTATGAATTTAAGCAATGAAAACAACATGAATTTTAACAACGAAAGTAACGTAAATTTAAATAACGTAAGCAACAAGTATGAATTTTTCAAGAAACCTTTTCACGAGAGGCTACGAAATTACTATGAAGTAAGAAAGAAAATCGTAACCTTTCCAGAACTGTCGAGACGTATTCGCCGAACGCGACAACGTTTCCATCAGAAGCGGGCTGCGTATCGCAATGTCGCTTCTGCTACTTTAGGTAGAGAGTCCAACGATCCTCGTCCTTATGTGACGGTGGAAATTTTTGGAGACAAGTTCCTTGGTCTCTTAGATTCAGGGGCTTCCATTAGTTGTCTGGGTACAGACATTTTGCCATATTTAAGGGAGAAGCGCATTGCGATACAAAGGGTAGAGACTACCGTGTCCACTGCTGATGGACAACGGCAGGCGATAGTAGGTTTGGTTACGACCAAAGTCAAATATAATAACATTTTGCAAGACATGCAATTTTATATTGTACCGTCATTAGCTCAACGGCTATATCTTGGCGTTGACTTCTGGCGGAAGTTTAAAATAGCACCACACATTATTTCTAGTATTTCGGGAATTTCACCGGATGGAATTCCCAATGTCCAATGTAGACTGAGTCACGAAGAGTCCATCAGACTCCGTGAGGTGATTCAGAGTTTTCCTTCGTTCGCGAGTAAGGGGCTCGGGAAAACTCACTTGGTAGAGCATTACATAGATACGGGTGATGCTGTGCCAATCAAGCAAAGGTACTACCCCGTCTCACCAGCGATACAATCCTTGATGTACGAGGAATTGGATCGCATGCTGTCTTTGGGTGTCATCGAAGAAAGCACCAGCGCATGGAGTTCCCCAGTTGTGTTAGTACGCAAACCTGGTAAGAACCGATTGTGTCTGGACTTTCGGAAGGTGAACAGTGTGACAAAGAAGGATGCGAGACCGATTGCTCATATAGAAGGACTGCTAGCCCGCCTTTCAGACACACATTACATTTCTAGTGTGGATCTGAAAGACGCATTCTGGCAGATACCGCTGGAGATGACGTCTAGGGAGAAAACGGCGTTTACGGTACCGGGGCGACCTTTGTACCATTTTAAGGTTATGCCATTCGGGCTATGTAATGCTGCGCAGAGTCTGAGCTATCTGATGAGTAAGGTAGTTCCGACAGAGCTGCGCGATCAGGTGTTTGTTTATCTCGACGACCTCTTAGTCGTGTCGAAGACATTCGATGAACACCTCAAGATTTTGAGTATTGTGAGTCGAAGATTGGCTAATGCAGGACTGACAATCAACGTGGAGAAGTCCAAGTTCTGTTTCGATGAACTTCAATACTTAGGCTATCGGGTCGGACAAGGCTGTTTGAAGGCCGATCCCGACAAAATTGCGGCAATCACGAAATTCCCAGTGCCAACAACTACACGCCAAGTTAGGCGATTTTTAGGCATGGCCGGTTGGTACCGGAGATTCGTGAAAGATTTCTCAACACTTGCCTCCCCGTTAACCGATGTATTGAAGAAAGGCAAAGCGTTCGAGCTTAGCCAGGAAGCTCTAGAAGCTTTCTCCAACATCAAACAGGCGTTGACCTCAGCCCCTGTGTTAGTGAATCCCGACTTTACGAAGGAATTCGTGATCGTATGCGATGCATCCGCGACCGGAATCGGTTGTGTTCTTTGCCAATGTGACGAAGAAGGAGCTGAACGCCCCATATATTACTTCTCACAAAAGCTTAACGCTGCGCAAAGGAATTACTCCGTTTCCGAGCGCGAATGCCTCGCTGCGTTTCTCGGGATACAGAAGTTTAGATCTTACGTGGAGGGGTATCATTTCCGCGTTATCACGGACCATTCCAGCTTGAAGTGGCTGATGACCCTCAAGGATCCTACTGGCAGATTAGCTAGGTGGAGTATGCGACTCCAAGGATTCGATTTCGAGATAGAGCATCGAAAGGGTACATTAAATGTAGTTCCTGACGCGCTCTCGCGCATCTATGAGGATGACGAATTAACCGTCGAAGCATACCTTTCATGCCTAACTCAGGTCGAATCCGAAGAGGTGCTCCACCTGGACTTAGATGATCCGTCATTTCAGTCCAAGGGATACTTGGAGATCATCGACCGCATCAAGCAGGAACAGGATCGGCTTCCCGATCTGAAAGTCTCCGAAGGTTTCGTGTATAAACGTACGAAACACTCCAAAGGTAACCCTCTCGCGGACGATCTAGCTTGGAAATTGTGGATTCCATCCGAGTTGACTGACTCGTTAGTCTCGTTAGCTCACAATCCACCAAGAGCGTCACACGGTGGTGTGGCAAAGACACTCTACAGATTAAGGCAAAGGTTCTACTGGCCAAACATGTTCACCCAAGTAAAGAATTTTGTGGACAGGTGTGAGGTCTGTAAAACCACCAAAGCCTCCAATATGGTACTACGAACAGAAATGGGCAAGAGCTTCGAAGTGGAGAGGCCGTTCCAACATTTATATGTTGACTTCCTCGGGCCCTATCCACGCTCACGAAGTGGAAATTCGTATATCATCATTGTGTTAGACCAGTTGACGAAGTTCGTCTTCATTAAGCCTCTGAGAAAAGCCACGTCCGCCAACGTGATCAAATTTTTGAGAGATGAGATATTTTTAGCTTACGGTGTGCCTGAGAGTATTCTCTCAGACAACGGCACGCAGTTTATTAGCAATGATTTCCAAAAACTATTAAAAATTTATGGTATTAAACATTACAGAACAGCAGTTTACTCACCACAGGCCAACGCAAGTGAAAGAGTAAACCGATCAATTCTCGCAGCGATCCGCTCTTATGTGAACCCCAAACAAACCAACTGGGATACTCATTTGTCGGCGATAAGCAGCGCGTTACGTACGTCAGTGCACTCCGCACTTACCATGTCACCATATGAAGCTCTATATGGGCAAAGAATGATTGAGCACGGGGCTGATTATCGTTTGCTTAGGGAGTTGGGTGGCTTAAATAATTCGGAAATTGATTGGCTACCGAAAACTGCGAAAATGAACATTCTTCACTCGTACCTAAAGACCGCTTTAGAAAAAGCACATGAAGAATACGAGAAGAAGTATAACTTGCGAAGTCGTAAAATCAACTACAAAGTAGACGACGAATTGTATAAACGTAATATTGTTCTGAGTGACTCAACAAAACATTTTAACGCCAAACTGAGTCCTAAATTCATTAAAGTTCGAGTTTGCAGAATAATAGGTGATAATCTCTATGAGGTTGTGGACAATAAAGGCCACATAACAAGGTGTCATACTAAAGACCTGAAAAGATAACAACAAATTAAAAATCTTCTGTGATAGCTACCCATATAATAGTGTAGGTAGATTATGAATTCAATATGTATCATTATATCTGATGCCCGGCTCACTCAGCTGTGCATGAGACCCTTTTTTTTTTTAAGTATTACTGTATACGTAAATTATGTATCATATTATATGTAACTCTATATTTGTATTCCTTTATTTCTCAGGGAGAGTTAAAATTTACGAAATGCAGGTATCGAGAAACCAAGTCCGTTTCCTTTTTCTTACATGTTTGAGTTAACTGTGACTCAACTCAAACATGCAAGTTGTGTAGGGAAAACATTTCCACCAACGTCATCTAATTCCAATTACCTATGACAGATTGACACAACTGACGTCACAAATTCATTTTTCAATACAATTGACGTAACATGGCGAATGGAGCGATGTACTCGCACTCCATGTATATGGATTGAAATCCATCTCCTAAATAATCATCAATTCAGTGACAGCACTTATTCATTCCTATATGGATATCCCATAAATTCCTTTCTTGCAGATAGCAAACTGCACCATACACGTCACTACCAAAATAACCAATTTTATTCTTCAAAATTTTTATTGAAATCCTGTAACTACAGACTTGTCATTCAATACCATGACATATTTTCAAGTAAACTAGCACTTTACGTGCGAATCTGTTTAAAAATCGACAATAATTTGTCAACATTCAGTCACGCCATCTCTTGCCATGTCAAATAAAACTACAATTTGATCCCACATTAGGATCAACCTTCTGAGTATTTCTTCTATGAAAAGGAAATATCTAGAAGGGGATTTTTCTTAGGAAATTTTGACGGAAATTGGGCAACCTCGCATTTCCGATGACAAAACCTCGGTCATTCCAATCCCATCCACAGAGTAATAATAATCGAGACGTCTAGAAACAAAAGAAAAATTTTAAGGTGAACAAAAAGTATTATTTTAACCTAAATAGTTGAAAGAAAAGTTAAGAAAACATAAAGAATTAAATAGTGAACATAAAATAAATATAATGTAAGTAAAAAGTCATAGATTAAACATAGGATGAGCGATATCATAAATTTAGTTGAATTCTTAGTGAATCCAAGTGGAATTGCCGGAGATATATAGATATGGTTAGAATGCATGAAGAGCTGTGAAACAACAAAAAGAACCAAGTGGAATACAAGAGAAATCCACCTAAATCTACGAATATATTGAGACCTGTAAAATTAATAGAAAAATTCAGACAAGACGTAAGTAATTTCTTTTTGATTTTTACAATATCATGTGTGCATGTGCTAAGTTAAATCACGTGGCGAGACATAGTTCTGCCCAAGATTTTTGTCCAGCAATCCTTAATAAATTTATATCCATGCGATATACGAATAGTAAACCCCAAGAAAAACTACAACGAAGTTTCTTCTTTTTTTTTGTGCAGCATGTGGTCGAAACCCACGCCGCCTCGCACAAGTAGGAATTGCTATACATACATCGCCATACCGAAGTCAAACCGCATGTACGAATCCAAGCTGCGACATCAATTGTGACGAGACATTAAGAAGGCACATTTTTCGGCGAAAACGATCAAAGCAAAAGCAGCAGAGAAACTCCACGAACGCGAGACGGCGTCAGTTTTTTTTTTATTTCTTCTGTATTTTCTTATATTGTCTTTCTATTATCGTATATTTTATATATATACCATTTCATCAGTCTCTATTCCTCATTGATTTATATCTCTAATATAAAATTGATTCATAGTTATTTTTGGTTCTGATTAGACAGATTACAGATACAAAATCTAATATTTGAAGTACTTATGACTATCTTACCGAATCCAACCTTATTCAAAAGTATCTCTTTATATATATATCCTGAAACACGTGAATTAGTGCAAGAAATACGTTTGTCGCAACCACGTGTCTTGCAGTTCGAGAAGAAATCGTCGAACATAGCAATATCCACATAAAGATTCCTAATTAGAATTCGCTTGACCAGCTCCCATTGAAAAAGCATCTACGATAGCAAAAGTGCCAACATTTGAGTACATACCAACAGTGTTCAAATCGAAAAACGCTGAACCAAGTGACATTCTATCACACACGCCACACGCGGCGATAGAACCGCGTGTCACACACATTAGTTGTTGTGAAACACAACACTAAGTGAAAATATTATACGCCGAAGGTCTTACCCAAGGACCCAACGAATACGGCTACGGCTAAGAACTCTCATCGTGAGAGAAGACAAGTTCTTCTTCCATGGTGTAACCAGCGCAACAACAACACTACGGTGTAACATCGAGATCCTGATTCATACGAGTGAAACTACAAGTATTTATATATGTATTTACGGTTATCTCTTCAAGATAAACCAGTTCACATTCTCTTTCCATATTTAGCTTCATACAATTTGCTTTAAAAAAATCCAAATCATATTTTGCCTTTCTGCGAATTTTTCGCTTTAGTCAGTTGTTTAAGCCTGAATTAATAGAATTTTCTTGCTACACCCTTCCAGATATAAACACAAAATTTTCAAGAAGCACATAATCTAGCAAGTGATTACAACTAAGAATAGCGTCAAGAAATGAGATGAATTGAGAACCCTTGTGTGTTTTGTATAAAGAAGATAATTCCCCATAACCCCCTCCCTCACAGCTCAGTCGAAGAGAGTCAAATAGAACATTTTCATACTTTCAATGAATCAATATCTTTGGTGTTTTTCAACTAGCTACATATCCACGGCACTCCCGAGTAAAGAACTCAGGAGGGTGCAGTCATCAATGCATTCAATATTAACATCTGTAAACAAGAACAACATCAAGAAACAATATACATCTTTAATTTGTTATGTAACACAAGCGTTACGCGTCATATCAACTTGGAAACAGTGCACTGCCTCCGAGGGATTTGTACGGTGAGTCAATCTTGACCTTTGATAAAAACATTTTTAAATATATTTTGAAAAATATTAATTATATTGCATTTATCTGAAAGTACATAAACCTAATATTTTTGAGCGACAGAGATCTTAGCTTACGAACTGCGAGCTATCCTCTCTTGATATTTTGAAAATATACTCTGAGACATTTTGAGAACAAGAATCATTTGATTAAAGAGCTAAATTTTTCCTTTTCCCTTCTTGAGTACCGTCTTTAAATGTAGTAATTGTCCAAACCTTTTTCTTTTTAATAAAGATTAATTTGATAGAATCAACTAAGCCACTTCATCACAATATAATCAAGAGAATAGAAATCCGCTTCACATTTATGGATTCCAATTGTGGTCAGAATAATAAATCAAAACAAGAATACATCACTCATTGAAATTAGAGTAAAGTGAATTTGATTCGACGAAGACAAAAACAAGTTTTGTGGCAACAGAAGCCCTATCTTTTCCTGGTAGATATCTTTGATAGGTATTATTTTTGATTATTTTTAAGATTTTGTAGATTTAAGAGATTTAGAATATTAAGGATTTTAGATTTTTAAGAATACAGTTAGTTTGTAGTTTTGGTAAAGTTTAGATATAAGATTTTTATATGAATAAATGTAAAGAATACCATTTATAACGATGAAACAATAATTCTTTTCATTTGAGTAGTTGACATTGATATTTAAACTTTCTTCATGATTTATTTAATGAAACTTCTTTTCAGATTTGTAAGTATGTATCTTTAAGTTACAGGTTCGGTGGGGATTGGATTGGTCACCTCCCCTCTCTCTCTTGTCGGTCGATAGTAAGATGGGTCAGTTAGATTTTGAGTTTAGTTTTAGATATAGATTTTGAGTTTAGTTTTAGATATAGAGTTTTGAGTGAATGTAATGAAATGATGTTTGCTATGAACCCAGTTGTTGAAGTGTGATTTATAGTGTGAATGATTTTATAGAGTAAGATTTTGGAGAGTTTAGTTATAGTTTCGAGGTATAGTTTTAGGATGAAGTGATGTTCTTTTGAACTTTACTTTTATCGTGTTTAGGGGTTCTGAATTAATATTGATACGAGCACTGTTCGGAACCAAGGTTTTGTTGTAGTTGGGTAACAACAACAGCAATAATGGGAGGGTTACGAGTGCTGGGGTGTCTATTAACACCTTGAGACACCCCCACACAATTACAAGCCGCCGACACTCATCGCTGAAACTATTTGGATCCATTACGAGCGATGTCGTGTAATTCCATGATGGATGCTACCATCTACATCCATCCATTCGATGAAGCTACGGAGTTTATTCAGGTTTAGGTTAGAACATGTTTAGTTAGGGTTTGCTAGCTCTATGTTTCGGTGCATATAAAGTAGAGAGTCGAAGATAATCATCACGAAAACTGCCTTAGCATCCTGTGTTTTGGTAGGCGTCTGACGCGTAGGACAGGTTTGTTGGTAGAACGGGCCCCCATAAAAAACTTGAACAATACAAGTGAACAACATCATAACTTGAAGGTCTGCAGATAATGAAAAAAAACACATGTAACCAGCTGACACAAGATTGCAAGAACCCCACCCCATATGCTCCTGGGTGAACCAGAGCCACATGCTGCAGGCCGTCGCATGTCTTGGTGGACAGCACCCTCAGTCCAAGCCGTTTTAATGAATATTCATACAGAGAAGCCACTCTGGTGTGGAAGTCAGTTAAAGGGGGTACGTGTCTGAGGTAAATAACGCACTGTTAGGGATGAAGATTGGAAGAGGAAGGGTATAGGATAGACTATTACTAGTGTCAAATCTACTGGAAGAGTAGGTGCAGGGGTCGCAGGCCTTTGCTAATAGAATCGTGAAGACAGTATCGTCGATCCGACTCTTCCCTTCTGAACGAGGACCGATCATGGTGTTAGTCACCCATCACACAGTTCTGAGAAGGAGAGTTGAGGAAGCCCAAGGTAATAGTGGAACTTATGAGTCTATTTATAGTAGATTAGTAAGGTCGATGTATTAGTAGGAGTTTTAGTGGACTATTTAGGGGGCTAGAGGATTCTTCTATCAGGGTGTGTGGGTTGGGAGGCATCTAGGTTGATGGAAGGCAAACATTGTCACCTACGTTTGTCCAATCCTTTGCTGAGGATGGAGATGTGCAGGAGTGCTAAACTATAGGGAGCCATCTATAGGAATAGTATGAGTGTAGACTTCGTCTGAAGTGTTTTCTGTGTGCGTTAAATGTTGAACGAGTTGATGGATGGTTGGTGTAATGATTAGATGCTCTTTCATTATTTCTATTTCTATATCAAATCATCGTTTAACAAGTTTTCTTTGTTACAGAAATGACGCCTAACGTGACGGCATGAGTTTCTCGGAGCTTGTGTCTCATTCAGGCCCTGTTTGTGCGGTGAGCAACAGGTAGCACCATCTTCTTTCTATTTATCAATTTTCGTAACAAACATTTAATTTCTTCGTTACAAGTACAAACTTTTCACCGTTGTGTTTTCCTGTTGCAATGGGGTTGAGGTATAGATAAAATGCAAAAGTGTAACAAATGACATCCAGTATATTTTGTTGTTGTATTGCAAGAAAACGTAGCACTTCTACACTTTTACAATGATGCAACACAAGTTACACCAGATCGTGAATACCCCTATCATTTATAATGCATTCTCAGAATGCAGTCTTGCAATCTGAGAATGCAAGATTCTTTTGTTTAAAATTTAAAGGGAGTAAAGGTGTTTCCCTTTACTCAGGGTAATGGGACAATGGTTATAAACGAGGGAATCCAGGTATCTCCTCAGGAGAGTATGATGGCTCAAAAATCCATTTAGACTCTGGGCTGTATGAGTCCGTCCTGTCCTGCTAAAATCATTTCAATACAATCTGTTTCAATTCAAGGAAAAAAATTCTGGTCATTGTAATATATAGTAAAAAGTATGGGCCTTTGATACATATTTGGCAGTATTCTGGAAGGCATTATTTACCAACGTGAGATATTAGAGGTGTTAACCTGGGCCCAGTTAAGGTTACAAATCAGCATAGTGACAACTCTTTGCAAGCAGTCATCGATTAGATGTTTGCTAAAACTTCCCTTTACATCAGCGGCCATATAATATGATGCTGTCTGGTCAATAAAGTTTACAAATAAAGTGTTAACTCTTCTTTTCATTTCGACCCTGAACGGAGACAAATAACTTTTAAATTTGATTCATCACCTTCAGCCAGTTTAAGCGTTTTCTGCCAATAGGAAAAAAAATCCCATTGAAATCCGCTTCACCCAAATCAAATCTTATTTTTCTGACCCTTGGTGCCATCAAGCTGCTTCGCTGTTAACCTAGTTCCAGACAAACAATTCTTCAAAACCAGTAAAAACCGATTAATCTCTATTGTGCTAATAATAAATTATAGACTTTTACGATTTTGTTGTGACTGTAGTGTGCCATAAAAAGTATCCCTCTCACCAGGAAAATGTGCAAAGTTGTGTTTCGCATCAGCACCAACAGTATGGCTGGTCTAATCAGCAAATGGGGTCAGATTTGTCTCTGTATGAAACGCAAGGGCTCAATTAATTATAAAAGTCCATCTGAAAACCGGTTTTTACTGGTTGGAACGACCGGTTTTCAAAAGTCTTATCAATATAAAATGTTTTATTTTTTCATTTCATTAAAAACAGAACTTTAAATAAAACAAATTGACTTCATACATGAGCCATATGGGGACTTCTTTTTTAATACATTGACTTAAAATTTCAGAATTAATGTCTTGAGGGCAAAGGGGAAGGCTTTGTTGTTTTTATGAAAAATACCCCCTAATCCAAACGGTCCAGTTTTGCAAAGATTTTTTGACTATTTTTTTCTTGAGGGGTGGGATGAACCGCCCCCAAGCATGCACGTTATCTCTTTGTTTGTTGGTTATTGGCCTGATGACCCCTATTATATGGGCTTGTCTGTGGACTCAGCATAATGTTTTATTTTTAAAAATACAAACAGTTGAAAACAAGCTTTATCTCTAATTTGATGTTGAGAGTTTTATTCATCAATGTTAGGTTATACTGAAATAAAAACTGAAATTCTGATTGAAGAGTGTATGATGTAAAAGATTTGAGGTACATTTTTTTTGGTCAATATCAAAACATGATCTGGTGCAACCGGTCTTCTATCATTGCAAAAGTGCTAAATTTGATTCCCCTACAACATCAAAATATACTGGCTGTCATTCTGATATAATTTAGCACTTTTTTACCTCAACCCTATTGCAACAGAAAAATACAACGGTGCACAATTTGAACTTTTGATTTGTATACATGATTTTGACTTTTGTCAGTTTTGCATTCTATATAAATAGAACCTAGTATCACTTAAGGTAGTTCCACACTATCCCACAGTGTATTACGACATGTCAAAAAAAAGTGTGATGGAATGTGTGATGGTTTTACATTCAATCCTAAAAAAATATTTCAGATCTAAACACATGTCAAATCGTATGAGATCTGCGCTGTCATATTCTGTTTCCACACTATTATACATCTGTTTCATCACACATTTTTGACATGTCGTATTACACTGTGGGATAGTGTGGAACTACCTTTAGGAGTTTCGCTGGTAAGCCGCGGACGGCAAAACAAGACATTAAGGATTTTCAGATTATAGCAGTTGAAGAAGGAAGAGATGGATGGGAGTAAAGAACATGCTGAGAATTGTCATCATTGAGAATAATAATGAAACGCGAGCTAGCTATACATTATATGATTACAAAAAGTGACATGAGTATTGGAGGGAGGGAAAAAATAAAATGAATTTTGTTCTTACACATTTGCTGCATTAGCAGCGCCGGCAAAACGAAGACAATACTAAAAACTCCCAAGTGATATTATAGGTTCTAAATACAATGGGCCCTATTCATAGATGTTTACTAAAGTTGTGATTTACTAACCTACAGGTTAAGCTGACTTCTTTAGATAAACAGAGCTGCTATTCATAAACATACTTCAAATTATGACATTGATAAAGCATCGCTTCCCGATTGATCAGCGAAATCAAGCATCACTGTGCGTGGTTAGTGGTTAGATATTGAGAACCGTACAACAACAAACCACGGAGCTGTTGACTGTTGACATACATATATGTTGTTCTCTCTTCTGTTCGGTCTGTATCTCTTTGTCTTGTGTATGTCTGGGCCATTGCATATATAAACTATAGTATTCCCACTTGAGGTGCGCCATCTATCGACGAAAAACTAAGCTTTAGAATACCATGGGAAGCAGCAACAACAATTTCCACCATTTTAATTGTTGTTGTTGCTTCCCATGGTATTCTCGAGCTTAGTTTTTCGTCGATAGATGGCGCACCTCAAGTGGTAGTACTATAGTTTATATATACAATGCTATCTTCTTTCTTTTCCTTTTTTACAACCTTTTCATTCTTTCTTCTTGTTTTCTTTTGTTTGCTACCACCGTTGCGCTGGATTTTATTTCAAAATTGAATTCTGTCATTCCTTTGCATGTTGGTTTGTTTACTTTTGCCGTTGCTTTGGATTTTGTTTCAAATTGACATTGTAGAAAAATATCTATTCAATTATTTTCGATTTAGTTGCTTTTGATTTGTTTTCACATAATTTGCAACTTTGATTTCGTCAAAAAAAAAATTTAATTTTATTTTGTATGGGAAGTGGTGTCAAATTTGAAAATTTTCTACGAAATCACCTTTTTTGCCCTAATGAAAACGTAGTATAAAAAACTAAATACAACTTACCACAATAAAGTGGCTACACTAATTAAGCTTTTAAATTTCGCCAAATGGTGTCTCTTCAATACGTAGAAAGAACCAAACAAAAGGGCTTCCAGCTGACATCTTTTGACAGATGATGTTGCGCAAAATAAATTGAAGCCTTGTTTGGAAAAAACATAAACTTGTTTACAATAAATTCATTCTTTTAAAAAATATTCAAAATTAAATGAACTTGACGTATGCAAATTAGGAACTTATCTTATGTGAGAGCTTTTCAAATAAAAGTAAAAATGCAAATTCATTCAAGTTCACAATTTAGACGTTACAGAAAATAATGTTTCATTAAAATTTTCTTTTACCTTATTTCCTAACTCAGCAATTAAATGTTTTCTAACTTCTTTTTCAGAACTACCACAAACATTCTAGTAATCCAGTACCTACCTATATTAAAGAACTCGAAGAAAACTAATCAAAGCCCAGGACATATAAATATCAGAAAATAACAAAAATGGAAAGTGACCTCAAAACGAGTGTTCCCAACGGTGGCTGGGGATGGATCGTAGTTGCTGCTGTCGCATTCATCAATGTAAGTCTATTTAAATAAATAATATAAGTCATGCCAACAGCGCCAAATAATTCATACGATACCATGGTCTTCATGACAAGGTCATGCATGCAATATCTCCCACACGGCTTATTACTTTATAAAGTTAGCTGACACCAACATTTATTTTCACTTCCAGATGACAAATCAATCAATTCCATCTGTTTTTGGGCTACTCTTCGGTGACCAACTCCTTGAGATGAAGCAAGACACATCAACAGCAGCCCTCATAACAAATCTTCACAGTCTAACTTTAAACTTATCAGGACTTCTCATTGGCCCAGCCATTAAGAGCTTCTCACCGCGCATCGTTGCAACTCTAGGCTGTCTTATCACAACGTCTGGCTTGGTATTATCCGCATTCTCCACACAAGTCTGGCAGTTCATAGCTGGGTACAGCTTGTTTGTAAGTCTAACCAAGTTCACTCGTTCACCAATTGATTAAATTGCTTCCTTTTCCCTTTTTAGTGTGGTATTGGTCAGGGTTTGATAGCACCTTCAACATTTATGGCAATCAATTCGTACTTCACCACGAAACGCGGCCGTGCCGTAGGAGTATCATTAGCTGGCTCTGGCCTTGGTCAGATGATGGTCCCACATATTGTGAGGTTCTTCCTTGACAAGTATGGCTTCCGTAGTGCTGTCCTAGCTCTAGCTGCTTTCGCATTCAATGGGGTAAGGTCTACAAAATCATTTTGCAATAGAAAACAATTTTTAACAGTTTCATTCCAGCTCATTGGTGCAGCTATGTTCAGGCCACTTGTAAAACCATCTCACCAAAAGTACAACAATCGTAAGGATGTTAAATTTCTCCTTGAAAAAGACAAAAGCGACAAGCCCATAAGTGAAGTCAGAATCGTAAAGAATGATGAATCGTCCCAGGAATGCATTCAACAAGAGTCCAAAACGAAGAAGCTGTGTAATAAGATCTTCCATCGCCTCGTTGATGCAATGGACTTGGAACTTTTGAGAGACCCAGTATTCTGGAGCATAATAATTGGCATGGCGTTAGTTTACACCTCAACCACCAACTTCACCATGCTGTTTCCTTATTTCCTGCAAAACTCAATTGGTCTCACCCGCTCCGACACGGCCTTCTGTATGTCTGTGGTGGCTGGAGCTGATATTTGTTGTCGCTTGCTGCTGCCATTCATCACTGACAAACTCAAGATTCCTTACAGGTCTATCTTCCTTCTTGGAACAGTTGGTCTACTCATAAGTCGTGCTTGTAAGATTTCAAACTGAATATTTTTTTGAATCATAATATAAAAAATTATTTCCCATTTCCAGCTATGGCGGAGTCAACGTCCATGACAACAATCATCATCATGTCAGCCTTCACCGGCATGACAAAATCATCCACTGTTGTGAACAACAACCTGACTGTGTCCAGCCATTGTCGGCCAGAGAAACTAGCCGGTGGCTTGGGCCTTAGTATGATAACCAAAGGCATTCTGGTGATAACAGTTGGTCAGCTGCTTGGATGGGTCCGAGACTATACTGGAAGCTATGTGATGTGTTTGCATTCGCAAAATCTAGTTCTGGCTGTTGTGATAGTATTTTGGACACCAGAGCTCCTCTACAGATATTGGAAGAACCAATCAAAGCACATTAACAACGTCGAGGAAGAAGATGAAGAACAAGCCAAAATAAACGGCCAAAATGTTTGTTAACTTTTGACTTGCACATTTATTTGCCAAGTTTCTGTGGCTTTTGCCAATTTAATTGTGATATCAAAGTATTTAATAGATTTAAATTTATTTACGAGTAAATTAAGTAGCTTTTAAGGACTTTTTGTATTTGTTTGTAATATTTACAAACACGAGCCGTTGTGGAAAATATTTTTGAAGAAATATTATTTTAAGAAATACATTTAAATTTAAATGAAGTCTTTGGTCTCACTATACTTTCGATTGCATGGAAGGAACACTTGTGTGCGCTGTTTAACGATGACGACAAGGCAGACTTGGATCCTTGAATGAACTACATGCGCAGGTCTTCTCTCGAAGGGTGTTGACACCAGCCCCGAATAAGATTTATCTTCTAAAGAAAAACAAAGGAGCTAGACTTTACGGTATACATGCAAAGTGCGGACAAGCGGACCCTGAAGCATCTTCCGGTTAAACCATAGAACTAACTAATAATAAAGACAGGCCGCTTAATAGAAGAAAAATGGGAAAAGGAAGGAAGGAAAAAGGTGGAGGCAATCTCAAATCGGTTCCTTTTTTCTTATATGAAGCGGCGTGTCTTTATTATTAGTTAGTCTATGGTAAAACTCATCCACGGGACCGAAAAGATGGAATTATTCCGAAGTTATTTGCAGTATCACCGAACGATCCGTTTTTCCAAAGTTGATCTCCAGAGGATACAGTCAGGAATCGCGTTAAAGCTCAAGAGGCAACAAGAGGGACTCAGACCACATCAACACCTTGTAAATCATCCTTGAACCCATCATACCTCTGCTTAACCTAATGTTTGTAGATTTTGAGAAGGTGTTCGATCAGGTTAATCGTGAATGGATCTGGCAACTGACGATGTGATGATTGAAATAGTTGGCGCAAATGGAAGACAGTATCCAAAGGAGTCAGTTTGACAAACAGCTACATAAATTATGCCGCCGATATATGTTTCATGGCAAAAAATCGAATATGCCATTCGTTGCAAATATGTCAATAAATTACTTACCAGAGTAATGACCACGGCGAAAACACACAACTAAATTGTTCTAAGGCAGGGGACCATAGCAGAGGTCATGCAGGACGAACTCAGATGTTAAAAATAGAATGGAATTCTTTCTCCTGCGTGAAAACTGAAGCAAAATATCGATACTCACCAAGTTAAAGCTCTTCGAATCCAACGTTAAACCAGAGTTATTGGGACGTCTGTCGTTGTTCATTTGCTCTACATTGTCCAGTGGCGTATGTCGCAAATAGTTTATCAAGTTTTATTGTATTTGTCATGACCCTAAAGACCCACGGAAGTACTCAGAACTTTTCTCTCGAAGGTCTATTCTACTGCACCACTGATCAGTGCCGGTCTAGTGAATCATCTCCTTAGTTCGTCTCAATAGGTATCTATTCTTGACCCGCTGTGATCTTGTTTTCCATACTTACAGCAGTGCCCAGATAGACGAATTCACTGACTACCTTAAAGTTTTACAAATCCGACTTCCTCGCAAAATACTTTGTCGCGTCATCGTTTACAACCAGCCCCATTGATACTTGGTGCCAGGATAAAGCACCAAAACAACTGCCTTCTTCACTGTGATCATTATTCTCAACGTCATTCAAATTTAGCAAGATTTTGTCGATGGCAGCAGCTTTCATTACCCAAAAGCCACATTGGTCACGTTTTTAATTGATGCATAGAAAACACTCTTAGACGCTCTTATACAACACTAGATATGATCTAGTCTAATGCATCTGTTGTTTGTCCAGAGCAGGCCATCTCCTTTTTGTGATTCTGACTTGAAGTTACGTTAGGATCAGAAGGATGTCCGAAAGTTTTATATAAACCAGTTTGAAGCCCAAGAAAAATAATATTAAATTTTACGTTTTTACAATGTTCACTCTTTTTGTTTATTTCAAAAACCCAACGGCTTCCTTCCTTCCACTGCCACATCTTTGCTCTTCCAATTTCAGTGCCTTCATCAGTTCAATATTTAAACTCTCAGCCGCTGATAGACCCAATTGAATGCAATTGAACAAGGTGTCCTTGTGCAGAGAACCGTTGCCAACTGTGTGAATATTGGACATGTAATCTAGAAGCATTTAAGGATAATGAAACAATATGGCTTCGATGATATTTAAAAATAATTATATACTTTGCCCATCGCGTCTTGAAACTCCAACCACCACACTAGCCGAACTACATTCCTCTTCCTCAGCCGATGGATCGACAATGCAGGAATCGCCAATCTTACAAACAGTGACTAGTAGGGGAATGCAATCAGTGTTAATTTTTGTGCAGTCATAAGGATCGTCGGATATAATCAAATCAGCTTGTCCAGCGTCCATTAGAGCGGCAGTAACTCGAGGGATTTTTGTATTGTTAAGAGCTGCTTTCGCAGCCAAAGATACAGCATCAAAAAGATTTCCTCCGCATTCAAGAATCTGAATAAAGTGTTATAATTACGAGGGGTTCTTCTTTGTTTGCATCACTTACCAAGATGTCCACATATAGTTTCCAACATTGTTGACCCGGCAGAATGCAGAGTGCTTTCAGATCAAACGCTAAAGACGATTCATAAGCATTGGCGAGTGTGTATGACAACTCAAGAGCCAATTCTTCTCCACCTCGTCCTTCGAACTCTGGAGTTGCATTTGCTGAACTAATATCCAAAGTAAGTTACCACTTTATTAAGTTCTTGAAGCGACCATCTTACCAATCGACGAAGAATTCAATTTTACCCTTGTCAGGTGTTCGAAATGATGGAACATCTATTTCAGTTTTAACTCCAACTAGTATATCAGTATTTGCTAATCTCAGACGAGCTGATCCACCAGCATTGCTTACCACGTCGGTTTCAAGTTCCATCGGGCGATAGTCACGGCGGGAACGGCCATCGCATCGGAAATCTTCCTGGAATGTACAGCTTTTATGAAGTTTTAATATGAAATATTAGGTTTAAGGATGTCATTACCTCAACACCATGCAGAATAAACGTTTTTTCAGCTTCGCTTAACGCAATATTAGCCATAATTTTAAAAAAAATATTTAAAAAAATTGAAAAGTTAAAACTTTTGATTCTACGAAATTTGAGGTTATGGACATCAAAATATATTTTGACAGTTGACTTGCTGTTTGTTATGCTATCGTTACATCGAGAGGGAAATTAGTAAGTGATACCACTTCATAGAAAACATTACGCAGTTTGTAATTGTGCAAAGTAGTAAACAGCTTGCAACACATAAATTGGGGGAAGGTATTCACGATCAGCTGCATCTGATATTGTATCATTGTAAAAGTGCATGTGCGAGACTTTTTTGCACCACGATAACAAAATATATTGGTTGTCATTTTGTTACACTTTTGCACTTTATCTAAACCTCAACATAATAGGGGTATTCACGATCTGGTGTAACTTGTCTTGCATCATTGTAAAAGTGTAGAAGTGTTACGTTTTCTTGCAATACAACAACAAAGTATACTGGATGTCATTTGTTACACTTTTGCATTTTATCTATACCTCAACCCCATTGCAACAGGAAAATACAACGGTGCAAAGTTTGTACTTTTGATTTTGACATTTGTGTCAACCTGATTTTGACATTTGTGTGAGTTTTGCTACAGATTGGAAGAAGTGCGTTCACGATCTGCAAAAAAAAAATCGCACATTTAATATAGTATTTTATTTATCATATAAATATTTTTGCACCATAGCACCAAAATAAAAACCTTAACTCCGAAGGCTGTCACAAATTACTGCCCTGACCTATTATGTATACCTTGTTGAATTTGTGCACACGTAGGTACGCACAGGTACGAAACATACATACATTGTAAAGTCGCTATGGTTTGTTTTGTATGTCATGTATGTTCTATATAATTTCAATTATTTTCACCAATTTTCAAAGATTTTCACAAAATTCAGTCCAATGAAATAAAGATTTAAGAATCGGATCAAGCTAATACTACGTTTTCATTAGGACGGAAGATGTAATTTCGTAGCGAATTTCCAAATTCGACCTTATATTTCCCAAATAAAATCAAATACCCGAAATTTTTTATTTTTACCAAATTGAGGTTACAAATTATTATATGTATGTTTTAGTGACCTTTATATTTATCAATTTAGAGAAAATTAGTGGGCTATAGGACCTATAGACCACTAATCTTCTCTAAAAAGGTTACAAATTATGTGAAAACGAATCAAACGGAACTAAATTGCAAACAATTGAACAATTGAAAATCCAAGGCAAAAGTAAACAAAACAAATTGAAAGGCAACGGCAGAAGTAAACAAAACTAAACAAGAAGAAAGAATATAAACGTTGTAAAATAGAAAAAAAGGAAGATAGCTTGGTGTCAAACCAAATGCGCAAACCTAGATGAAAACACTTTTTTTTTTTAGAAAATTTCTATATAAAGTACCTTATTTTGGCCCTAATGAAAACGTAGTATAATTAAGATTTTCTTTTCAGCAATAGAAACACAATTTTTTTCAGACTGATCACAGTTGATTTGAGGTGCTAATGGAAAAGACTACTAACGATCATTATATAGAGTTATTCAATAACGCCGGGTATACATATATAATGCAATGAAAACTCATTTTGATAGTAAAATTGTATCCTTATTTGGGCGTGCTCAATCACATTATCTTGCCATGGTAATATGGTATCAGAAATTGAATGATAAACAACCAATTTGGTAGATGTCACCAAAACAACATTGCCGCCAACTGCAGCCTTATTCTGCACATGCGAATCAAAAAATTAACACCTGCTGTTGAAAACCCTTATAAGCTTTGTTTGTTGAACTTTACCCAGGGTCGCCCTGGGTTTTCTTGACAACTCCATAACTCCAAGAGTTGTCAAAAAAATCTGGGTTTTTCGGTTCTCAAAAAACGCATGACGGCTGCTGATTGTATATTTTTCACAACGCACAAAATCAAAAGTTTCCATTTTGCTTTATTTGTATTTTTTTTCATCAAAATAAATGCATTCACTTGCATTTCATTTAGTTTTATCGAAAAAAAGACATGAAAAATCAAATACAGAAGAAAAATATACAAGAAATGCTTGACAGCAAAAGTCACTTCAACAGCTGATTCGTTACCTCAACTCGCCCAGCTAAATAGCAAGATCGACTTCAGGGTGACTTCAGGGCGACCCCAGGTTTCAAAAAACAAGAGAATTTTGTATTGAGGGCGAGTTGAGGTAATTCAAAAAACAGGCTGTGGCGATCCCATGGCGACCCCAGGTCGACTTCAGGGCTCAACAAACAAAGCTATAGAAAGGGCAGCATTTTGCTTGTGCAAAGTACAAAGATATGAATTTAACAGCTAAAACATGCGTCACTTGCATGTATTTTCCACGAGCGTCCGCGGGGTATACGATATTTGACAGTTAGTTCTTTTATGACGCTGAAAACTTTCCAGTGATTAAGACATTGGTTTTTGCTACGTCTTGAAATGTTTGATTGCATATTGCTTATTATTTTGTTACCTATTTCAATCAAATTAAGTTATGTCCAAACTCTTTAAACTTTTTGAAAAATATATCGGGAAGCTTAATTTCAAGTTAATGTTTCTTGGGTAGTTGCTGGTATAGCCGGGTCCACGTTGGGCGCCATTGTTGTAAGTTTTTACTTCATTCCACGAGTTATACAATGATTCAGCAAAAATTGAACAGCTTCTTAGGATCCAATGAAAAAAAAAACGATATTTTGGTGTTTGAATTCTTCACCAGTTTATTATTGATATAAATAAAAATCCTAGTTACTCTTAATATTACATTGAAAAGTAATGTTTAGTAAACTAACATTTATGTACATATAATGTTAATCTTTCTATATAGAGGTAACCGCTGAACAGTCTCAAAAGGTTCATACGAAAATCAAAAGTTTTGTTTTATCTTATTGCTACTATATTTAAAAAGTAAAAAAGAAATGTTTGGTGATTTTTTTTTTATGAATCTTGCGTTCATATACACTTTCATTGTTTATGTTTTTAGACTGCAATATATTTTTTTCTTCTCGTAATGAGAATATAATGCTTAATTATCACAATATCGAAGAAAAAAGAAAATTGATCTGTTTTATAAAACATATCAAACCAGAAATTTTTAATGACTTTTAGGAACCATATCGACAACATGGCCCGTACGGGTAGTAAAAAAAAATATGCCACATAAAGGTGTTTTCTGCATCTGGAATGCAAGGGATTTACTTGAAAATTGTAAATTTAATATTGTGTCGTATAGCCTGGATTGTATGGAGCTTGTTTTTCGTAAGCAGATTGGTTGGGTCCAACTGCGTTCTCATATGATGGTGGGTTCATACTGTAATTTGCGACCGGAGGATACTGCTGTGCTGGGGGGTATTGTGTTGCAGGAGGATAGGGTGGCATCACTTGTGGATTCACTCTGAAAAAAACAAACAGAATCAATATGTGATTAGATTACACAGGAATGCAATGCAATTTTTAATTTATGCTACTTACCCTATTGGATTAGGTTGCATTTGAGCATGTTGCATTGGCATGGGCATCGCCGTTGGTAACCTATAAGAGAAACAAAAATTGCTCAAATGAAATTCTAATTTTAATCATGAAAGTTTAATTGTCTACGAAGAAATTGGATTGTTTTTCAATAAATAAATAAATATTCTGACACAAACAGCTCAACGAGCAGTAAAAGCCTAGTGTGTGCATGTGATAATCTGCAGGAATAGAAGGGGCCTATACATTTACCAACATTGAAGGATCCGAACTACTAGCAAAAATGCACCTTTTCGTGAAAAGCCCTGCTTTTGGACGATTTGTCACTTCCTTGCAATAGGGTAGGCGGACTCAGCGTTTGGACCCAGGATCTTGGCATGAAAGTCTAACCACTATTTTACTTTAATCATTGCTACAAAAAAGTTATTGCATTCTAAAACTTTTAAAGATATTGTTGGTTTACTTTAAATCATGCATTAAACAAATTTACACAGAGTCTACATTGATAGAATTAAATTTGGACCTTGTGCCATAAAACCACAGCTTATCAAAAATGCAGGGTTTTTTTTTAAAATGTATCCTTTTTGGTTTGGTCAAGTTTTAAAATATTATCTCAGATCTAACATAAAGCATGATCCGTCCTTGGATGTGGTTGCTCAAATTCTTTTGCAACCACATTTTATCTTTTCTTTTTAATTTTGTTGCTGAACAAGCAATGTTGGTTGTATTGTATTGCAGGGCAAAAAAAATATTTGTTTTGCGAATAGTATCTTTAACTTAGCTTTACTTTCTTATCTTGGATTTGTATTTCAAAGTGATAAACGTTTTTTGCAATGCGGCCAGAATATTTGTATATCAGATTTGAACGTCAATTATATAATGTACATACCCGCTAACTGGATATGGAGCTTGTTGTGGATATGGCGTTTGTTGATAGCCTGAACTCGACGTCGGATATACAGAAACTGTATGCACTCCAGCTGGATAGCCGCCGGGAGCTGTGTGTGTTGCTGAGGTCACCACAACGGGTGCTGAAAAAGATAAGGTATTGTTAAAGATATGAAAAGTGTAATACAAACAAAAAATAAATATATACATAAGAGATATTTTAAAGCGAGTTATATTGCATTTCTCAATATGCACATTAAGAAGCTTCAACATGAATATCCCTTTTCATTACCAAGATTGAATACTCTCCAACTTTGGATCAAGTAGGGTGATACATCAAACTATATGTTCAAAATCAACTTAGTAACCTTGCAATTAAGTCAACTTGGGGTTGTCAAAAAGTTTTCTTTTTAAAACCCAAGCTCACTCTGTCAGTAAGAGTTGAGGTAACGAATAAATTTCCAAACTTTCAAAACTGTGTGTTTTGCAAACTCCCGCTGCAGGCAGTTCGTTTTTCGTCAGTTCGTTTTCTCGAAAAAAAAAAATTGAAGAAATTAGCTATGTTTGTTGAACTTTACAAAGGGTCGCACCAGGTTTTCTTGACAACTCCAAGAGTTGTCAAATAATCCTGGGTTTTCCCGTTTTCAAAAAACGCATTAGGGCTGCTGATTGTATATTTTTCACAACACACAAAATCAAAAGTTTCCATTTTGCTTTATTTGTTCAATTTGTATTTACTTTCATCAAAATAAATGCATTCACTTGTATTTCTTTTACTTTTTTTCGAAAAAAAAGACATGAAAAATCAAATACAGAAGAAAGATACACAAGAAATTCTTGACAGCAAAAGTCACTTCAACACCTCAACTCGACCCAGCTAAATACCAAGATCGACTTCAGGGCGACCACATGTTTCAAAAAACAGAAAATTTTTTCTTGGGGGCGAGTTGAGGTATTTCAAAAAGTGAGTTGTAGCATTCCCAGGGCGACTTCAGGGCTCAACAAATAAAGCTATTATAATGATGAATATGCAATAAGAACTAAGAAACATAAAGCAAAATGGAAGTTTTTGATGTTTTGGGTTATACAAAAATACTCGCTCTTTTGATCGCAATATCTCCTGAAAACACCATCGAAAAAGGAACATCAAATCAAATTATAACATAACCGCTAAAACGAGACACAGGCGCAAGAAATTTTAGGGTCATCCTAAATGATGGTCTGAGAAAAAGAAGATATACTGATCTTTTTCATCTTGTTTTCCGGAATAATAATCTCATTCAATTGGTTCATTTAATGTCTCGGTCCCTATTGCTTCCTGTTAAATGTCAGTGCAGTTCCGTGACACGTAAAGCAACTACAAAACTACTAACAACTTTGTTTCTCGTCCAACACGCTAGTATAACAGTTGATTCCTATAATTATTTTGCAACCGCCAACCAAATATTTAGAATGTTCTTTAAAACATCTCTGATTTCTTACTCCGGGAAAAACCTGGGATGCGTATCAAGTGCACAGCTAGTGTAGTGCGTGCTTCGGACTAACATTAGGCAAACCGGAAAAGCACTATACTAGGGAGGAACAAAGTGTCATATAAAATGCTTCAGTGCGTGTTGAGTGCGCCCCCGTTTCTACATAACAAATAAAATGCACGACTGGGTCGCACGAACTTGCTCTAATGTGTGACAGTGGTCTAAGGGTTTGAGATTTTGATAAAAATAAATTTTTCAAAATTCTTAAATAAATACTTAAACTAATTTGAGCTGAAAAAAAAGTACGCCATTTTATTTCTTGGATAAATTTGAATTTATGAGAATAAATTTATAAAAATATGTGGAGCGGTTTTTGAGAAAAAAAGTTTTTTTTGAAAAACTTTTTGAAAAAAATTAAAAAAAAAAAAATTCAAAAATGCCAGTTTATAGGTATTCAGCAAATACATTTATTTAAAATTTTTAGAAAAAAATTTAATAAGCAGTTTTCAAAATATTAATTCTTTAAAATTTTTTTTTAATAAAATGCTTTTAAAAATACAAAAAAAAATTGGTATGCAATATAAATTGAGCTACCTACAGCTATATGTGTGTGAAATTTCGAAAGAATCGGCTGAGTCGTTTTCGAGTTAGTCGAAAGCAAAAAAACGGTCCTATGGAAAGTACCGTTCTTAGCCATTTTAAAAAAAAAATTTTTCAGCCATATGATTGGTCGTACCTAAAAACCAACACTGATTTTTTTAAATCGAAATCGTTAGAGCCGTTTTTGAGAAAAATAAGCTTTAACGTAATGGTTGTATGGCAGGTACCGTTATTTTTTGAGCTAAAAAAAAATTTCAATTTCCCCTCTGTACAATACCTAAAAAAGTCTATATACCAAGTTTGAAGCAATTCGGCCCATCCGTTTGGGCTGTAGGTCTCAATACATACAGACAGACAGACATACAGACGGACAGAATTTTTAGACCATCTTTTTTCGTCTTCGCTATCATAGTAATGTCATGTTTGATTGTTATCTCAAAACTTTTTTTTTTCGACGAATGCATAACTTGCCTTATAACCTATAATCGCAAGTAAAAACCTAGTGAGTCATGAAAATGACTAAAAATCTTATCAGTTCTTCAATTTGTTTGTTTAATTCTTGATTATAAATTATGATGAAACAAGTCAATTTCAATACCCTTGCTCAAATCATTATTAAGTGTGATTTTTATAGTATGTTTTAAAATATTAATCGAAGAAAGATGTGTGAAAATTAAAAAAAAAAATTAAAATGATTTGGTACCTCGAAAGACACGTCCATTTCCTAAATTGGCTTTCCTGCGGCGCACTAAACATGAAGTTATTGAAACCACAATAAAAACACTTAAACCAACACTTAATCCTATCCAAATACCAGCCGTCATGTCTGCATAAAACCCCTCAAATGAGCTCGGTGTCTAAATAAATACTGTTTCCAATATTCGGAAGCGGGAAGCACAAAGTTTTTGACTAACAATGTCAATATCATCGTTAAGATAAGAAGTAAATAGGTACTAACTGTTGCCTTAAACAAAAATTTTAAGATAACAAAACAACACTCTCGTTTGATTTGATACGAAAACTGTTTGCGAAATGCGATAAACATTGACTGTTATAAACTGTTATAATTTAATAATTAGAATCATAAATATTATTTATGGTATATTAGTAATGCGCCTTACTTAAATTGACGTCGCCAGGGAATGCCTGCTCCTCTCGCAGTTGAAGAACATAGGATCTAATAACACAACAAAACAGAATTAAAAACAAAAACGAAGTCGCTAGTAAAAAACAATCGTCCAACTCTTGATCCATTGGAATTGGTTCTAAAGTTTGGAATTTCTGAGACTAAAATGGGTTAGCAAAATCAAAAGTTTACTAAATTGTTTGATGAATTTAATATTTTTGATGGTGCTAATTAAAAACTCGAGTTCACGATTAATGAAAGTTTAAAAAGTAATAAAATTAAAATCAAATAATTTAAATCACGATTTTTATGTCAAATGCTTGGCGCTATAAAAGATCTGAAATCATCCAATAAGAGGAAACGTTTTCTTTCAAAACATATACATAATTCATACCAATTATAACGGTTAAGATAGATTTATTCAATTACTGGGAATGTATAGTGATCGAAATAAATTTAAAACAAATTATAAAACATTTAATTGTTAAGCACATCATAGGTCACAGTGTTGAACTTTATCCAAACATTATGAGAAAGTATTTTTCATACTTTATGCACAAGCATAATGCATTAGTGCACCCGCAACACGCACTGAAGCATTTTTACTAGCTCTTTGGAGAAAGTAGTATTGGTTTCGCACAAAAAATAAAGTGGACGACTGAGTTGCACGAATTTGCTCTAATGTGTGACAGTGGTCTTGGGGCTTGAGATTAAAAAAAGAAAAAAATAATATTGATTTCAGCTGAAAGAAAGTACGCCATTTTATTTCTTGAATTAATTTAAATTTATGAGAATAAAATGATCAAAACCTGTGAAGTGGTTTTTATACCCTATTCCATAGAATGGGTATATTGTATTTGGTGTATAGTTTGTAACATGGAGAAATAATACCGTTAGGTATAGAAAAGTATATATGAATATTCTGACTCAGAATCAAAAGCCTTGTCGATTTAGCTATGTCCTTCCGTCCGCCCGTCCATCCGTACGTATACCCTCTAGAGGTTGCAATTTTTGAGCTAAAAAACTGAAATTTGGTATATATAATCTTTGGTTCAAGAGTAAGGCTAAGTTCTTGAACCGGTAAAATCCGCCCACAAACACGCCCACAAAAAAGTTATTGCATTCTAAAACTTTAAAAGATATTTTTGGTTTACTTTAAATCATGCATTAAACAAATTTACACAGTCTACATTAATAGAATTTAATATGGACCTTGTTTTAATTCAAAATATTCATATCTTTGGTTCAGGAGTAAGGCTAAGTTTTTGAACCGGTAAAATCCGCCCACAAACACGCCCACAATCGATATTTTTGTTAAACAACCTCAATTTGGCAAAATTAAATTATGTTTTATGTTTTAATAAAATAAAAATATTTCAGTTTGGGTGTGACTAACACCCACTTTTCATACAAAACCATTAATATTGTTTTTATAAAATAAAAATGCTTAAATTAGAGCGAAAAACATTTAATTTCGTAGGTATAACGTGTACATAAAACATCTTGTGTATGAAATCAAAAAAAAATTGATTTTGGGCGTGGCTAACGCCCACTTCTCATTAGAAACTATAAAAAAATTGTTTTTTTTGAAAATGAACGGTATTTATAATGAATCCACTAGCCCAAATTTGTGCGTCTCTTAGTCGAAACTAAGAAGCTTGTGTATGAAAAGAAATTTTTGGATTTTGGGCTTGGCTTACGCCTACTTTTCATGAAAGAACGTTAAAAGTAGTTTTTAAAATTTAACGTACCAGTTTTCCCTTTTTCGTCCATTATTTGAAAAAATATGAGAATGTCTACATTTGTTTGGGTACATTTTTTCAACACGCCTACGGTGTTTTCAAAAAAAAAACACCTTTATTCAGGTAAGATCGTTAAGAAACTGCTCGATTCAGCTGTAGTTAACACATACTAGAATCGCCCAGTGGCCAAAATTCGACCAACACCAAGAAGTGGTTTTTTTTAATTGTTCAATTTTTTTTAATTTTTATTAAGTTTAAAAAAAAATATTCAAATGCCCAAAACTGTGGGGAAAAATTTATTCCCAGCACACCTACTCAGTAATTCCTTTCCAACGATATATATATATCATCTTAATCGGTTGGGTAACCACCTTGCAATTGGTACCACAAAAAACCTATACCTAAAAATTAACTTACAATCAAAGATTAATTAGTGCTATAAATTTATTTTGCAAATTTTTAGGACACGCCTACTTTTGAGGGGCGTATCCGTCAAAAGTCGTAATATGCATTCATTTTTTTGATGTTTTTTAACTATCGGTCGCAGTTTTGAAGTAAGAAGTTGAACACTTCGGTTTGTATACATACCTTGGCTATGTACGAAAGTATGGTTTAAGAACTGTTAAATACACCCATAATTGCTATTTCCGTTCAAAATCTAATTTTTTAAAAATTAAAGTTTTGTCTTGTTTTGTTCAAATCGATATGCAAGCTTAAAAATTGAATGTCACTGAGTTCATAGTAATTGGCCTGGCAATAAAAAGCCTCAACTTTGGGCGTGGCTCCCGCCTTTTTTTTTATTGCGCCAGACATCAGACACACAAAATGAATGTTAATGAATTTTTTCCTGTCTGCTAAAGAAGAATTTTGTTTCTGAAACTAGAACAGCGGCTGTCTGCGGGAGGCGAAGTCATACACATACAAAAATATAGGGAATAGGGTATCCCGTATCCTCCAACAATGCGTTGAAAACGTACTGTAGTTCTCGCTTATGTTTTTTATCAAAAACTTTAAATGTTCCAATTCACAGGTATTCAACATATTACATATTATATAATATAGTACCTAATCATTTTTGAAAAAAAAATATGAATGAGTTGTTTTCAATTATAACCTATGCAAACAAATAAAAAATGTTTTTAAAATACAAAAAACTATTTATTAAAAATATTTGTAGGTATGTTATATGAATGGAGCTTTTCAAGACTTCATATGATTCAAATTTTGGAAGAATCGGTCAAACCCTCTTCGAGATGGTCGAAAGATAGAAAGCAGTAACCGTTCTTAACTATTGTTGTTAGTTGTTTTTTTCCGGCCATATGATAGAAAGCTACACTGATTTAAAAAAAATTAAAATCTTTAGAGCTGTTTTCGAGAAAAATAAACTTTAAAATAACGGTTATATGGCAGGTACCGTTATTCTGTATTCATAAGAAAGACGTCTTAACCCCTAAAAGAATTTTAAAATGAAAACTGAGTCAACTGAGAAGGCTTGCAATTAAATGCAACAATGCATGAATGGTAACGGTAACAGCAATGGTAAACATTTCTAGTTTCCATAGGCAATAGGTAAAATTTTGAAGGAATCCGAAAGCAGGAATACAGAAGTGCCCGGACTAGCGAAGCTGTACTGTACACAAATCCTTAACCGGTCTGCTTTCTTAACGTTTTTGAGGCTAGATCCACAGGGAAAACACTATTACCTACGGATTCACTCTTGCTACATCAATTAGTTTACACAATATATTAAGGCCACTAGTAAAAAACTTCACATAATACAAAAAAGAACTATTAACACCTAATTCACGCAAACAAAAATTTTCAAAATTTAAAAAAAAAATACACAAAAGTCGGTGGCGTTTTGAGAACAAAACAAAAATGTATGTTTTTTTTTTTAGATTTCTCCTATTGTGGCTTTCCGTTTAATTATTCATTCATAGCATAGCGCATGGGTCATAAGAATGATAATAATTAAAGAATTCTCTTCCACATACTGGGTTCGCTGAAATTCACGTTTCACATAGCAATCAAAATTAAAATTATAATTATTTCATTCGGTTTGTTTTAGGGTTCCATGGGTCTGTCGATGTCTATGCACATGTATTTGGTTGAGTATATCTCTTCCCATATTTCGATCCGATTGGAATTCGCCGAACTCGAATGAAATGACGCAATTTCTCTCATTCATCACAGTTCACAAAATGATAGCATTTTTAGGAATCAAATAAAAAAAAACCGATAGCGATGATGGGGGAGATTAAAAAATGTTTACTTGGTCTTTTTGATAGATATACTCACTTCTGTAGACTGCACCCCGTTCAGTTTTGCAACAGTGCGTGCACATACTGAAGAAAATTATAATAAGTATAAACATAATGAGTCCATAGGGGAACCCTGAACCTAAAAGATACGATTTATCAAACAAATTTACAGGTACTGTGAGTCAAAAATAAACTTTAATGTTCTTACTATAATCGTCGCCGGACATAATACTTGTTGCTTTCGATTTCAACTACAAACACTAACTGATTCTCGTTCTTCTTTGCTCTCTTTTCTGTCGCTCGCAACTCGCAAATAAAACATCGACAACGACAATCAACATCGGGAAAAAATTAAAAAACAAGAAAAATAAAATAAAATATACAACGCTGTGGAGAGGAGATATTTTAGGAACAAAAGACACTGAAAATGTTAAAATACCGCAAGTTTACTGCGAGTAAAGTGTTTTTTACTGGAAAGTGGATTGAGATTGGGATTGGGAACAAAAACAATCAGCAAGGCTTGATAAGTCGGTGGTTTTGTTCAAAATTGAAAAATATCAAATAGATAAAACATTTACCGTAAAAAAAAAACACATAGTTCAGTGGAGTAAATCCTGTGAATTTTTCTTTTTTTTTATAAGCCGCTGATGAAGAAAGAAAGAAGTTTGACTAGATAGATAGCTGCGTGCTCAGTGGATCATGACACGGATTCACCAGCACGATGCACGTGTTGCTTTCAGATTTCAAGTTCATTCTTAAGGTTCTGATGAAGATGCGCAATTAATAAAAGTTCAAAATACTTACAGTTCCACAAAAAAAGTAAACCTTAATTTACAACGAAAGTACAATTTATTTCTTCTTTGTATTGGATTTGTATCTGCTCTATATGGCAAGTATTGGTTTCGTGCAGAAAAAATCAAGGTTTAAATCAAACATGATATTACGATGATAGAGAAGCCCAAAAAAGTGGGTTTCGCCACACTGTCCGGGGTCTGTCTGTGAGTCTGTGTACTTTTTCGCGTCAAGCTACAGCTTAAACCGCTACACACAGAAAAATATTGCGATGTAAAATCAACGTGACGAATTGTTGATTTCAATAAAAAACATGAATTTTTAAATCATTGGATTTCATTTCGATTTAACATGTTTTAGTTCTTTTTTAATATTTCAAAACATTAATCTGAGTCTAAGTCCTGTTGATTTAAGATTGAAATCAAGTATTTAGATTTTCATTTCAAATTAAAACGTTTGCGCATAGTTTTAACTTTGAAAAATGTTGAAATAAAATGATTCATGTTTAAAATTTAATCTAAAAATATTTAATGCAAAAACACATGTAAACAACAGGATATTCACTCGATACGTTAATTCAATTTTAATTCAACGTGCAAATTTTCCCGAAGGAAATATTTTTAAATCATCAATGTTTCATTTAAAAAAAAATTCACAACTATGATCATGACGAAATAACACGATTGAAGTAATTTCAACATTAAAATAGTGTTGAAATAAAATGACTCTCATATTAATTCCAAGTAAAACGAACATAACATTGAAACAAACATTTTTCATGTAAAACTAACAGGTTATACACCTAAACAACTACTTTCGTTTTGAATCAACATGGTATTTTTCCCACAGGAAATATTTTTAAATCATCAATGTTTCATTTAAAAAAATTTCACAACTATGATCATGACGAAATGACACGATTGAAGTAATTTCAACATTAAAATAGTGTTGAAATAAAATGATTCTGATATTAATTCCAAGTAAAACGAACATAACATTGAAACAAACATTTTTCATGTAAAATTAACAGGTTATACACCTAAACAACTACTTTCGTTTTGAATCAACATGGTATTTTTCCCACAGGAAATATTTTTAAAACATCAATGTTTCATTTAAAAAAAATTCACAACTATGATCATGTCGAAATAACACGATTGAAGTAATTTCAACATTAAAATAGTGTTGAAATAAAATAACTCTCATATTAATTTCAAGTAAAACGAACATAACATTGAAACAAACATTTTTCATGTAAAACTAACAGGTTATACACCTAAACAACTACTTTCGTTTTGAATCAACATGGTATTTTTCCCATAGGAAATATTTTTAAATCATCAATGTTTCATTTAAAAAAATTTCACAACTATGATCATGACGAAATAACACGATTGAAGTAATTTCAACATTAAAATAGTGTTGAAATAAAATGATTCTCATATTAATTCCAAGTAAAACGAACATAACATTGAAACAATCATTTTTCATGTAAAAATAACAGGTTATTTTCGGTTGTTTCTTCCTTCTTCTTTTGGAAAGACAGCTCCATTCCACAAAATCAAAAATTTAAAAAGTCAATGAAAAAGGAGTGATTTCAAAAATAACTTTTGGAAAAAAGTATGTCTGCTATTACACGATGAGTCCAGGTGCATTAAACTTCTTCAAATAAAGAGAAATGTCAAATAGCTAGATTCCAGGAAATTCTTAGCCACGGAAATAACTTTCATTTAATACTGAATTGTATTAAATTTTAGTATTTTGCAGATAGAAAATATACATTCGGCACAAACACAAAACAAAACGAAGCATTGTTATTTTTAAATGAAATAATTTAGATATAATCCTACATACTTTTGATTTCCACAAAATTTTCAATAAGTGCCGTTATTAAAAAAAAGAAAAAACTAAACTAAACGAAATATTTTTATTTTTAAATGAAATCGTTTAATTATAATCCTACATACTTTTGATTTCTACAAAATTTTCAATAAGCTCCGTTATTTTACGTCGCGACCTTAAGGAATCTCTAAGTAACTACTATTAAACTACAGGGTGATACCTACAAATACAAATTACCTTGTTTTTTCCTAGTACTAGTTCACATGCAAACTAATAATTTATGAGTATTGTCAATGTGTGGCGGGACATTTGCTAGATAAAGCAAAGAAGTAACAATAAATTTTAAATTGGTAAAAAGAAAATGAAGCTTTGATTAATTTAATAAGCAATTAGAAATATTAAGGGTATTCATGGACGTTTCATGAACGCCCTTTTCTGTAAATGTTATTCACTTCGCCTTAACTCAAACAGCAGTTTGTTAAACGTCATTAAAGTAATTTAACAAATTTGTTGAGTTATTGAGAAAATGATATTTGATGTTGGAAATATTGGGAGCAAAAAATAAATTGTACATTTCTCAATTCGAATTCCTAACCTTAATTCAAATTAATTGTACGATTGGTAAGCTCTTACTTGCTTTTATTTCCAGTCACAATTTTGAAAAAAATTTGAAAAACATTAAGATAACTCCAAAGTTTTTTTCGATTTAGGTAAATTTACATTGTTTAAAAATACACTTTAATACTTTTCAGTGGAATAATTTAAATTAAATTAATTAATAAGGTAAAAATAATCAAAAATAAAATTTAAAAATACAAAAAATAGTTTTCGAAAACATTTTAATTTGAAACTATTTTGGCTACTTAAATTTTCTTGAATATCAAATTTGATTGATATCGGTTGATCTGTTGAGTAAAACTGGTTCTTTGGAGATACAATTTTCAGTACATCATCTTAATATATTTTTTCGCCAAAATATAATACTTACATAATAACAATGCACAGTTATTTTTTCATAAAAATTTTTGGAGACGTTTTCGAGAAAGATCAACTTTTAAAAAACAGTTAGGTATTATGAAAGGTACTGCGAATTTTTGAGCTAAAGAAAAATTAAAAAAAGTTTTCATGTTTCAAACTTAAGGAAGTTTGGCCCAACCGACAGACTGACAGAAATCGGCCCTTAATTCAAATATATTTCTCTACCACCGTAATATAATGTTTGATTATTATCTCAAGTTTCTTAATATACACGAACATGCATAATTTGCATTATAGTACCTATAATCTCAATTAAAAACTGAGGAACGTGAACAAAGTAGATGGGATTATAGAAGACTTTGTTCATAATTATGACGTTAGCTGAGGGTTCTCGATTTACTGAACTGATACATTTTTCCATAATTGGGTTCAGCAGCACCGAAATTTTGTTTTTGTAAACATATACGCCAAGACGTAGTTGCGCAGAACGAAATAAAAATGAATACGGGAAGGAGCTATCTTAATAGTTGTAGCATGAAACAGCTATATTTCACTCCCTTTGTACGTTTTATTACAAATACATACATCGACACACAACGTCAAACAGAAACCAAAAAGAATATCATCTGTTTAATTTTTGTAATCAAAACAAAAACGATGACGACAAACAACTTATCAATTACAAACAAAAATAATAATACATTCGGCCCAAGATAGGCGCACCCTGTATCATGATTTTTGTATCAATATTGAATCGCGTTGAATCAATCAACTGAAGTCCACACGAATCAAAATGAATTCTCTTTGATTCATGGCGAATTCGTATAAGAATATCATTGTTTGTAGTTGATTTCTACAAAAATTGAAGGATCCCGTTATTTCTTCCAAGCCAAGCCAAAAAATATTTCAGAAATTTCCATCAGTTACCTTTTAGTCGCTGTGCATGAGACATGTGTCATATCGTTTTAAGTTTCGGGAAGTGAAAAATATACTTAAAAATATGGCTTCAAATAAAAGTTTTAATTTTCATGCGCAAATTGTGAACATTAGTGAAGTGCAACCTATTGACTGACAGATGACGAGGGGTGTTGAGTATCCAGGATAGCGAAGCGGAAAATTGTATGCATTTTTACAAAAAAAAAAAAACAACATTAATAAAGCAAAAAAATACCTAATTGGTGAGTTTTAAAAATTACACATATATTTTAATTAGGTATCTTTGATAATTTTAATAAAAATGTTTTAAACAAAAACTTCATATATTTTTGTGTTAGGTTGAAATAGTTTTGAAGAACGCTTAGTGGGCTTTTTTACGCATTCAAAACCATCCAATTATCCTTACAGGACAAGTAGTTTAGAAATTACAGCGCATTGTGTCTAACAAATTCAAGAATTTTTACACACAAAAATCGAATTGGTAGACAAACCGTGCTGTTATTGCTTAACTACTTGTTGTGTCGGGGTGATTGGAACAGTTTTGAATCCTTAAAAAAGCTATGAAACTACTTTTGCGTGACCCTATACAATTATCAAAATCGATCGTTCAAAAGATGACAGGCAACAGTCATTTAAAACACACTATTCCACCGCAAAAATAACAATTTATCTAATTTCTTTTTTAGGAGCTGAAATAGGTTATGAAAGCTTAAGATTTCTGTCGAAGGAGGATATACAAGAAGCAATAAAACCAATTGGCTTGCGGGAGCGTTTTTGGGAGATGCTTTTTTTATGGAAAAGAGCTGAAGTATGTTTGCATTTTTTAATTAACTTTAGTGGTTATTAACAGATTATTTTTGTTTTGTTTTAAGGTTCCGAGATGATGACGATACTTTGTCCCAATCAATTGCCAGCAAGGTAGTTTCTTGGTTAGGTAGCGAATCCAGTATAGTTTCTACAACATCAACGCTTAAATCAATTCCAAAAGTCTTGAGCTCGCAGCTCTCTAAAAAAAGCAAGTAGGTAAGCTATTGCAATATTTTAACTTTACACAAAGTCTAACCACACATTTCTAATTAGATTCACTGGACTTTACTGAAAAGGCAAACAAGCTAACGAAAAAATAAGCGTTCCCGATGCCAATGAGAGTTTCATCGTTCATCTAACAACAATCAACGATTATGAATGAACCATAAATCAGCTGGGAAATAAATACTTCACCCAAGGTTTGACCATCCAACTATTTTTAATTGTTGTAGGTTTGATTCTTTATGAATTAAAAGGGTTATACGTTTATTTTGTTAAGACTCTTTTAAAATTTAACAATATTTTAACTAGCCTTGATGTTTGTTTTAAATTGATATAATTATTTTTTATCACTGGAATATCCAAAATGTTATAGAGGTCCGTGGTTCTTTATTCAAGAACAGCAAAAAAAAGCAAATTACTACGTATTTATTCATCTCCAAATAATTGTAATGTTTTATTTAATTGAATATTATTTCAATAAATTATTAAACTTTTAAATGATTTCTATAAACATATGTTAGTTTTTTTAATTTGGCCAATGGAATAAGTTTTCTTGCAGGTTTTGGCTCAATAAAAGTGTAAGTATGTTTCAATGGGACTTAAGCTATTTAATTTACAAAACATATATTTGTTTCAACAGGATTTTAATCTTATTACAATATGATGATCATGCTGATTCATCTTGTAATTTAAATCCGAATGCATTTTCATTTTGCAGGATTAATCATATAATCATATATTCTACATGATGATCATGGTAATTTAATCCAATTATCACGGTGATTCAATATGATGATAATGAAGATTTAATATGATGACCATGGTGATTCAAAGCGATGATCATCATGATTCTATATGATGATCATTGTAATTTAATATGATTATCATGGTGTTTCAACACGATTATCATCATGATTTTGCATGATGATCATGGTAATTTAATATGATTATCATGGTGATTCAATATGATGATAACGAAAATTTTATATGATGACCATGTTGATTCAAAGCGATGATCATCATGATTCTATATGATGATTGTTGTAATTTAATATGATTATCATGGTGTTTCAACACGATTATCATCATGATTTTGCATGATGATCCTTGTAATTTAATATGATTGTCAAGTTGATTCAATATGATGATAATTAAGATTTAATATGATCATCATGGTAATACAACATGTTGATCGTGGTTATTTAAAATGAAATCCATGCTGATTCAACACTATGATCATCATGATTCTAAATGACGATAATTGTTATTTATCATGATGTTAATCGTGAATCAACATGATAATCCCGGTGTTTTAACATGACCAAGCCTTGGTTTTTATGAAGAAGAAATCATTTCAAAATGACACGAATGCTCTATGAAGCAAAAACATTGGTTGAATCATTATCATTTTTATTGATTTTACCTTGTTTTTTTTCTGTGTGAGACGGATTTTCTTAAGACTTCATACCTACATAGCAGTTTAAAGAAAAACGGTTGTCCAGGCCTTTTTACTTGCAATTATAGGTACTTTAAAGCAAGTTATGGATTCGTGCAAAAAAAAATAAAATGCACGACTGGGTCGCACGAACTTGCTCTAATGTGTGACAGTGGTCTAGGGGCTTGAGATTTTGATAAAAATAAATATTTCAAAATTCTTAAATAAATACTTAAACTAATTTGAGCTGAAAAAGGAGTACGCCATTTTATTTCTTGGATAAATCTGAATTTATGAGAATAAATTTTTAAAAATCTGTGGAGCCGTTTTTGAGAAAAAAAGTTTTTTTTGAAAAACTTTTTGAAAAAAAATTTCAAAAAAAATTCAAAAACGCCAGTTTTTAGGTATTCAGCAAATAGATTTATTTATAATTTTTAGAAAAACATTTAATGGGCAGTTTTCAAAGTATATATTTTTAAAAATTTTTTCTTAAAAATGCTTTTAAAAATACAAAAAAATATTTTTTTGAAATATTGGTATGCAGTACAAATTGAGCTACCTACAACTATATATGTGTGAAATTTCGAAAGAATCGGTTGAGTCGTTTTCGAGATAGTCGAAAGCAAAAAAAACGGTCCTATGGAAAGTACCGTTTTTAGCCATTTTTTAAAACTTTTTTTCAGCCATATGATTGGTCGTACCTAAAAAGTAACACTAATTTTTTTAAATGAAAATCGTTAGAGCCGTTTTTGAGAAAAATAAGCTTTAACTTAACGGTCATATGGCAGGTACCGTTATTTTTTGAGCTAAAAAAAAAAAATTTCAATTTCCCCTCTGTACAATATCTAAAAAACTCTATATATCAAGTTTGATGCAATTCGGCCCACCCGTTTGGGCGGTAGGTGTCTATACATACAGACAGACAGACAGGCAGACATACAGACGGACAGAATTTTTAAACCATCTTTTTTCCTCTTCGCTATCATCGTAATGTCATGTTTGATTGTTATCTCAAAACTTTTTTTTTCGACGAATGCGTAACTTGCCTTATAGTACCTATAATCGCAAGTAAAAATTGACGTAACAATCACACATGACATTACAATGATGGAGAAGTTGAAAAAAGTGGGTCTAGAAATTCCGTCCGTCTGTCTGTCTGTTCGCAACTCTAGAGCCTGAACGGATCGGCCGATTTGCTTCAAATTTGGTATTTAGTATAACTATTTGGAATTCCCTCGGTGGGTCTTTTTCTTTGTATTTAAAATCTACAGTATTCATAAAAAGCGGAACGTTTTGTGCGCCATCTATGGACGACGTTCACAAGCTTTGATGGAAGGTAATTTTATTGGTTTTTGTCTAAACTGCTATGGGAAGCAAAAACAACAATAGAAGACAGTTGATGTAAAGCATTGCATATATAAACTATAGTATTCCCACTTGAGGTGCTCCATCTATCGACGAAAAACTAAGCTCTAGAATACCATGGGAAGCAACAACAACAATTTCCACCATTTCAATTGTTGTTTTTGCTTCCCATGGTATTCTAGAGCTTAGTTTTTCGTCGATAGATGGCGCACCTCAAGTGGTAGTACTATAGTTTATATATACAATGATGTAAAGTAGATAAGACATTGTATATACAAACTATAGTATTCCCACTTGAGGTGCGCCATCTATCGACGAAAAACTAAGCTCGAGAATAATATGGGAAGCAACAACAACAATTTCCACCATTTTAATTGTTGTTGTTGCTTCCCATATTATTCTCGAGTTTAGTTTTTCGTCGATAGATGGCGCAACTAAGGTGATAGTACTATAGTTTATATATACAATGGATAAGATAACTAGCACCGCCATTGATGACGTTCAGAACTAAAATAAAATGTTCCATGAAATTACTATAAAAATGAAATTTTTTTTTTTTAATTTATTGCTTTATTTTATAAGAATTCTTACCACTAACTTAACTATATAACTTCAGTGTATAAGTAATTTCAGTTAATAAGATTTCATATAAAATAGTTAGGTACATCCGGTTGCCCTAAGGACAAGAGTTGGATTAACCGTATAGTTACAAAATATAGATTTTATTAGCAAAAGTGTAACAATAATAATTAGTGTTCAAAAACAAAAAATAAAAATACTTGTATAATATAAGAATTAGAAGCAGCAACTTTAAATCGCAAAAGAAAGAAATCCAAAATCTCATTTATAAATTAATACGACCAAAGCAGCTGAAGAAGGAGTTTCCTTCAAATTTCAAACAAATACAAAACAAATTGGTCAAACAAATCTTCACAAGAAATCAAAAATCGGTATTAGGTAATCAAAAGAAATTAATTTTAGAAAAATTAAAAAAGATCCTATGTAAATACATTCAATAAACTATCAATTTCATTAAAATTCAATGAAAACAATAAAAGCTTAATATTTCTTAAATATGAAGATTTGACTGTCTCACATCGAATGTCTTCTGGCAGATTATTAAAAAGACGAGGAGCAGTTATTTCATAGAAATGAGAAAAAAACGATTTTCTGATTGTAGGAACATTTACGAAAGTTTTAGTGTTAACACGCAAATTGTGAGATCCATATAGCCTAGCGGCTAGAAAACCAGATTTTTCGAAGAAAATTTTTTAACACTTTATAAAAGTACAAATGCTTAAGTGGCAGAATATTAAGGCTTTTAAATAAATCAAAGCTTGTAGTTCGGCGGTTAACTCTACAAAGAATTCTTACGGCATGTTTTTGCTTAAAAAGCAGTGGTTCAATTTTATTGTAATGTGTCCCACCCCAACAAGAGGGCCCATATTGCAGTTTGGATTTAAATAAGCCATTATATACTAAACTGAGAATAGGTTGACTGCAGTAAAAACTGAGATGGTAAATTTGCCTTACAACTTTATTAAAATATTCCTTCAGGTTGGAAGTGTGGTTTTTCCTACTAATCCGGAGAAATCTAACAGTAGACCCAAGTACTTAAAACTTTCAACACGTTCTATATCAAAGCAGTTATCAGTACATAATAAGTTATCATTATAAGTGATGGGAACATGAGAGCAATCATTATTAAGACGAAACCTAAGACAGGAAGGTGAACGGTAAGAAAGTGAGATTTCTTCACAGACATTACCCAAAATATTAAAGACCATAAATTTGGTTTAATCACTTATAACAAGCCTGTAAAGATAAAATCATTTACGAAGAATCTCTAAATCATTCTTTAAATCGGTAACTAACTGGAAATAATTTTTCGATGAATATGAAAGAGCAGTGTCATCCGCAAAAGCAGTCATTTTTTCTATAAACGGTTGAAAAAAAAGCGAATTGACAAATATTAAGAAAAGAATTGGACCCAAAACGCTGTAACGTTGAAGAACAGAAATAATTTATTTATCATTTCATTCTCTTCTTTGATTATAATATTATATTAATTCATAATATTCAATTCATCAAAAGTTAGAGTAAGAATGATAAATAAATTATATAATGAATATTAATTATATAAAAATAATATGATTATATGAACACGCTCATAGAGAGACATACGCGCGAACGCGAAGAAAACTACTAAACGTATAATACACTTCCTTCCCATTCCTCATCTCCTCTATTGCATCCTCATATCATTTCGATTTCATCTCAACTCACAGCTCACACACATCACAGTAATACTCCACCGATAGCTCATACACATCCACTTACAACCATATACAGCAAGTCCAGGAATAATGTATTGACTACCAGCTTTGTACCACCATAATGCGTGCAATTGTTTAATAATAGGTTTGGTACACGTAGGTGTTCTTATATACCGAATCTCCAACACAAAACTTATACGGAACGAAACAAACCCAAAACGAAATAATCTCCTAGTAGCTAACTGTAACTCAAATATCCAAAACTCGGAAGTTGATTCGTCAACTCTTCCGACAAACGAACTCCAACTCAAACTCATCAATACCAAGTCACAAACTAAACTGAACAGAACTAATTCAAACGGGATGTGTACCATTCACAACCTTGGGGAAGAATTATCAACAACCACCAACCGTTTCCATATCTATCTAAGCCGATGTTACTCGCCTTCCCTGGAATATGTACAGGGTTACCAGTAGGTAAGCTATATGAATTCTTCCTTTGAGATGAAAATGTCTCCTTCTGCCGTCAAGACTATTATGACTTATAGTACCAGAGGAATAATTACCCTCTGGCACGTCCAAGCCATAACGCCCTGACGGTGCCTACTCTTCCACAGTCGCTGCGATCCGTTGTGGGGTGCCATTGCTTAGCTCGCCGGGTGGGGAGTGGTCCTTGCTACAGGAAGATAGGCTGTGTTACATTGTTATTAACGGATCTACGGCCAAGATGGTATTGACCTTGGGGGCTATTTTAGTTGAGCTGGGGCCCGAAGTATGCAGAGAGCTATAGTAAAATTTAAATATTGGATAGTTGGATCATTCACCTCAGACCTGAGCTGAATGTACGTATGTAGTTGCTTTGGAACTCTTCCAAGGAAGAAGAAGGGCGGGGACCATAGGTGGTCGTGGCCCCTGAGTATATAACTACAAAAAAAAAGGTTCTACGGAATCTACTTTTTACTCAAACTGGCTGCTAATCAAGTGTAGAAACTCAGAACGAAGGGGGAGGGAACATGGTGGTATTGTCCCTCAAGCCGTCTTTACCCACCCATGAACTAGATACGGAAAGTCCATACCAGTTCCTATGGATTCGCGTTGGCTTATTGAATAATTAGCGAATCCCCCAAAATCGAAAACGTAAAGACAGATGCTTTACTTCATAATTCTCAACAAAATCAAACTAAACTTTCAAACCAAAACGTAACTTCAATAAATTACCAAATGGGAAAACTCACTTTCCATGTCCGCTGCTGTTCTTCGGCTCCAGCCGACTCTCCATTGACCTAAACAAACTTAACACTTCATGCCGATGCTTTGTGCATCACCAATAAACAACACGAAATAATTCAACAGGAATTACCATAATCCTTATTCAAAATCAATCAAAAATACCAAATATTTCTTGAAAACGTTATAAAAATATTTTTAATTATCAACAAAATAATGAGTGTTCTTAAATATTCTATGTTCTTAAAAGTAGCTTATGTTTATACCCTAACCTTGACTTTTACTCAACGCAAAAATGAAACTTCATTATATATGCTAACGCTAGACCATAAGAGCTTACTATTGTAATAATCAATAGGTCTTATTCGCACTAATGACTCCTGTAATTTGCTCCCAAAAGCGTGTCTCTTTACTTTTGACACTAGGGCAGCCACTCAAAATTTCAAAAAAAAACACAAAAATTAAAATTCTTAAATACTAATCTTTTTTTTGCTCGACTTGTTACTTTTTATGTCACTGACGCATATTTCACAGATAATAGAAAACTCTAGAAACACTTGAGACTCTCAAGCGGAGTATGCTACACACCGTCCCGAATCTGATTCGGAACAGCCTTCAAAAATCAATAGAATAAAATCGTGCGGTCGTTTAGGAAGATTCCGTAAACTTAACCTCGCTTTTCTTGATGTTTCTTCAAAGCCGCTTGTGGCATGTATCGTATTCTTTAAATTGTAACTTGTAACCGATGCAAATGCTAATTTATCTTCATATCTTTTAATCAAAATTCCCGTAGTTCTTATCAACGGATATATGTTTTCATCAATCACCAATATAGTCAACAAATGTATAATATAACTTGTAATATACCAAAGATAATTATGGAACGAACTCACCCAAAACTTTGCTGCCGAAGTGCACTCTGGATCAAAGCTGGAACTGTGTTTTTGCTGTACTGATGAATAAAGTTATATGGTTATACATTTGACGATGTTTGATGATATTTGTTTTCACTGATTCTACGTTAAGAGCCTTACTGGCTTTTGATCAAAACAAAGGTTATAAGTTTTACTTGAATACTTTTTCAAAGAAATGCAAACTAAGCTATGGTAAAGCCTAGGGTTTTAGAATTACGTTACACTTTACTGTTTCACTGAATTGATTTTTGGATTTCTTGTGTATCTTGTGGACTTGGCTCTGTACTACGTCATCTTCTGAGGCATTGCCCAGAAACTCCTTTTTCTTAACTCTTCTTCTTTTGATTATCTGATTGTACTATGCTTCTCTGTATCTTGTAAAGCACAAGTGGAACCCTGGAACTTAAATCTGGATTTCCGGAAAAATTAACTTCTAACTAGTACACCCTGTCTGAATTGAAGAAAGGTTAAATTCTTATTCCAGAAAATATCTCTAACTACAATAAATTCTAATACACAATATCTAAAATACTTGTTAAAGAACATGAGATACGTATTGATGGTGACGTCGGTGGTGATGTTGCTCGTCGTTGATTCCAGTGGATAGACACTATGTTGGGCTAAGCGCCGCTACTTGGACCGACTCAGCGTCTCCACGGAAAGAAGTCTTGAATTATTCCGATGGTGTCGTCGAGATGGTGGTGTTTCGACGTTAGTTCTGGCTTTGTGTTTACAGACAAGATCGATGGTACGTGCATGGAAGCGTCCATAAAACAAACACGTGGACTGTAGGTGTTTCGCCCAAGGAAATAGAGTTGAAATTTCCGGTAGAGTATAGCGCTGTTTATCTTTATTCAAAAAGGTAAGTAATGAAGGTATACAAAAAAAATGTATATAAAGAAATAAAACTTCGGCGTGTCTCCTGAAGGGGTCAACCTGAAACATGAGTGGGAATTAGGGAATTGCGTTACTCTTGTGTAACAGAGACGGATTTTAGCTTATTGCACTTCATACCTTCTTTCTTATGCGCATCAAAATTTATGCGAGGAAGCTTCCTCATTCTTCGTAAAAATTGTCGAAAAAGATGTTTGCGGAATTTCCATCGACTTTGTCGGTAGGAATTCCTCGTAATTAATATGGGATCTAAATGATGTTGTGGTGTTGATCATGCCCATGGAACTTCGGAGGTTGCGACAACCGCGTGGCGACGACGCCTTTTCTAGTTGGCCACTCCAAGGGCACGCCGGGGATTTTCTTGTTGCGCCAATAATTGTTTCTTTTTACCGCACTAATTTTCTTGAACTTCACTGACCTAAAACATCCAGATATATATATTATATCTGGCGACACTCTGGGGCGTTAAGCCAGAACAAGAGATTTCTCATTTTAAAAAAAAATGAGTCAATCAAAAAAAAAGTTTTGACTCACCTGATTGGATTCTGTATGGGGTTTTATGGTTGCTCCATGAATAGTAGAGTAGAGAGACCTTCTTCTTGTGACTGGTCGACGGAAAAGAATTCGTCATATCCGTCGCCAGTCACAAGAAACTTCGGTAGAATTTGACCGAATCTTCTTTGGCTTACAAATTATAAAGTTTTGGTAGGGAGATCAGCCATATTGGCTTATTGCTGGTATCTCATAAAGGCCAGACGAGTGAAGTTGGCACTGGTTGTGGTGGCAAAATTCGAATTTGGGGTGCGCTCCGAAAATATCTTACGTAAGATACAATGAATGCGTCCACTCGTTTGTTGCAAACGTAAAGTTGTGCGTATGTGGACTTCTACGTAATGGATTGTTCGTGAACAATGCAGAACAATTCTTTTCGTATTTTATGATTGTATGAATAATCGAATTATTATTCATGAAATGTCTTGACGGTTCCGTTGTAGGATTTATAATTTACTGAATGGTAAATATTTCTCTGAACATTAATGTGATCGATGGAAAGTGGAAATCTGAGGCATGCATTTTGGTGCGGTTCTGCAAAAGTGGTATTGGCATGTAAATTCAAAAGCAGATTGTGTAGAATCATGGCATGATATTTATTAGCTTTTTATGTGTCATGCAGTTTGCAATGAGTATGGTGATATGGTTGCGGGTTGGTTGGGTGGAGAAGGTAGTGTGACAGAATATTTTTCATTACAAAACTTGTTTGTTTACGGGCAGTTCCTGACTGGTCTCAACAAACAAGAAGCTGAAAAATGTTGATAAAAAAAAAATAACTTGGGATTTACAGGTGTGGCTGTAGCGGTTGGATGGGCCCACTTGCCCACTCCTGGAGTCTCATGCACAGCTGACGCCGGGCTAATTTACTCCTAACAGGGTGTTCAAAAAAAATTGTATTTTATATCACAGAAAACATATGGATTTTATCTTTTAAGGTCCTTGGTGTGTGCTGTGGATAGGTGACCTTTGCCGTTCATCACCTCGTAAAGATTATTACCTATTACTTTATGAATTACTACTTTCACGAATTTAGGGCTGAGCTTTGCGTTGAAGTGTTTCGTGGCATCACTCAACACTACGTTCCTTTTATACACCGTTTCTCCTACTTTAAACGAAATCTGTCTGCTACGGAGGTTATAGGTATGCTCGTACTTTTCGTGGGCGTTTTCTAGGGTCGATTTTAGATAGTTATGCAGGATGTTCATTTTTGCTACTTTTGGTAGCCAATTTATCTCGGACTGATTCAGTCCGCCTAACTTCCTAAGTAACTTGTAATCGTGCCCATGCTCTATCATGCGTTGACCGAAGAGAGCTTCGTATGGTGACATGGTGAGGACAGAGTGTATGGTGGTCCTTAATGCGCTGCTTATCGAAGACAGATGGATATCCCAGTTAGTTTGCTTCGGGTCGACATACGACCTAATGGCCGCCAATATTGAGCGATTGACTCTCTCGCTCGCATTCGGTTGAGGGGAGTAGGCCGCTGTCTTAACATGGTTTACTCCATAAGTCTTCAAAAGTTTCGAGAATTCGTGTCCAACGAATTGGGTTCCGTTGTCGGACAATATGCTCTCAGGAACACCAACCACTAAGAATATTTCCTCTTGTAGGAAACGTACCGCACTTAACGCATTAGCCTTCCGTAGTGGCTTTATTATAACAAATTTTGTTAATTGGTCCAACACTATAATTATATATGAATTTCCGCTTCTTGACCGAGGATAGGGACCAAGGAAGTCAATGTAGAGATGCTGGAAAGGCCTCTCCACATTGAATCCTTGCCCCATTTCGGCTCGTAGAGTTATATTGGATGCTTTGCTCATCTTACAGGTTTCGCATTTGTTAATGAATGTCTTTACTTGGGTGTACATATTTGGCCAATAAAATTGGTTCTTTAAACGATAAAGAGTCTTGGTCAGTCCCCCGTGTGCAGCTCGTGGTGGATTGTGCGCGAGGGTTATCAGTTCATCGGTCATCACTGACGGTACCCAGAGCTTCCAGACTAGATCATCCTGTAGGGGATTACCTACTACATGTTTCGTCTGCTTATAGATGTACCCATCTGAAACTTTAAGCTCTGGTAACCGCTCTTGGTTTGCACTGATGTGGTCGATGAGCTGTTGATATTCGGCAGACTTAAAATGAGGACTATCCAGGTCGATATGAAGGACTTCGGCTGGCTCGACTTGAGTTGAAACTGAAGCTAAGAATTGGTAATTTACAGATTCTGTTTCGTATACTCTAGACAGAGCATCCGGTACTACGTTCAGTGTACCCTTGCGGTGTTCAACCTCAAAGTCGAAGCCTTGAAGCCTCATACTCCACCTGGCTAGTCTACCAGTTGGATCCTTCAGACTCATCAACCACTTCAAACTAGAGTGATCAGTGATGACTCTGAACCGATAACCTTCCACGTATGCACGGAACTTTTGTATACCTTGGAAGGCAGCGAGGCATTCGCGTTCGGTAACGGAATAGTTCCTCTGCGCAGCATTCAATTTCTGAGAATGATAATATATGGGGCGTTCAGCTCCGTTCTCATCCCGCTGGCAGAGAACACATCCGATACCGGACGCGGATGCATCGCACAGAATTATGAACTCTTTTGAAAAATCAGGATTCACCAGAATTGGTGCGGAGGTCAGGGCTGACTTGATGTCGGCGAATGCTTTTAAGGCTTCATCGTTGAAGCTGAATGGTTTACCCTTCTTTAGGGTGTCAGTTAAAGGAGATGCTAATGTGGAGAAGTCTTTGACGAATCTACGGTACCATCCCGCCATTCCAAGAAATCGTCGAACTTGACGTTGGGTTGATGGTACCGGAAAATCTACAATGGCCGCAATCTTTGCCGGATCGGCCTTTAAACATCCTTGGCCTACCTTATACCCTAAGTAGTGCAGTTCGCTAAAACAAAATTTCGATTTTTCGACATTTATTGTCAGACCTGCCTCGCTCAAACGGTTACTAACTACTTTAAGAATTTTTATATGTTCGTTAAAAGATTTTGACACAACTAACAAATCGTCCAGATAGACGAAGACTTGTTCTCTGAGGGCTGAAGGGATCACGCGGCTCATCAGATAGGACAGAGATTGAGCTGCGTTACAAAGGCCGAACGGCATCACTTTGAATTGATAGAGGGGACGCCCAGGTACTGTGAATGCTGTCTTTTCCCTGGATCCCGCCTCCAACGGAATTTGCCAAAATGCGTCTTTCAGGTCTACACTTGAGATGTAATGGGTATCTGAAAGACGCGACAACAGACCCTCGATATGCGCAATTGGGCCCGCATTCTTCTTGGTCACAGAGTTTACTTTACGGAAGTCGAGACATAGCCTGTTCTTACCCGGTTTCCGAACTAGAACTACCGGTGAACTCCAGGAACTATTACTTTCCTCGATGACTCCCAACTCTAACATGCGGTCCAATTCCGCATACATGAGGGCCTGAATTGCTGGAGACACGGGATAATGCCTTTGCTTAATAGGCATTGCGTCTCCCGTATCTATAACGTGTTCAAGCAAGCTCGTTCTCCCTAGTCCTTTGGCCGCAAATGATGGAAATCCACTGATGACTTCTTTCAGCCTCTTTTCTTCGGATTGAGATAGCTCGCATCTATTTTTATACTCTTCATTTTCATATGGTGACGGACTCACGCTCATTCCGGAGATTATGTGGGGAGCTAACTGGAATTTGCTCCAAAAATCTACTCCGAGATAAAGGCGCTGTGATAGAGTAGGAACCAAGTAAAAGTCCATAGGCTTACTTAATCCTCTATAATTCACGATAGTCGTGATCACTCCAACTATGTCCTGCTTGCTCCCGTCCGCTGTAGAGACTGAGGACGAAACTTTTTTAATGTTGACGTTCTTTGCTTTGAGATATTCGAGCTTGTTTGTGCCGATGCAACTTATGCTCGCTCCTGAATCGAGCAGGCCGAGCCATTCGTCTCCAAAGATTTCTACTGTCACGTATGGTCTTGGATCGCTTGACTTGCTCTTTATGGTGGCTGTTGCTATGCTTCTATATGTTCTCCTCTTCGCTTCGAATCGTCTTCTGGTATCGCGGATCTTCTTGGACACGGTTGGAGTGTTCATGATGCGCTTTCTGGCCTCATAATACTCCCTCAGGCGTGTATGGAATGATTTCCGCGGTAACTCAACTTTTGCTTCACTAATTAATTCATTATTGATATTGGGACTTAACTTAGGTTTATCAGATTTCAGAATAGTGATAGGCTTATTGGTATTCAAATTTTTAATAGGCTTTTCGTTATTAGTAGAATTCAGATTAAGGTTTTGTTTACTTATACTATTAGTGGTAATTTCATCTTTACGGGGTTCTTGAATCACTGCTCCGGGTTTTGAAGACCCGAACGAATCCCCCCGGAAGAAAGATTGTTCTGCTGGCGGTTTTCCGAACATTTCGGACAGTTCTGCGTAACATAGTCTGGCAGACCGCACTTGTAACAAAACAAGCCGCTTCTCGGGTTTGTGCAATCCCTGTGAATATGACCCACGCCCTTACATTTCCAGCATACGACATTCGCAGACTCTCTCCTTAACGCTTCGATCTGTGCTGGAGTAGCTACTGCCTGGGAATCGACTGCTGGTTCCATTTCGCTTACTACGCGCTTCGGTTGCGTGTTCCAAGCTCCAGGTACAAACTTTGGTCGTGCAGACTCTCTTTTGTCCATATACTTTTCTATGGTTCGACATACGTAAGCCATTTGAGGAAGGCTGCTCGTATTGAACGTAATGAGCAATTCGCCCATACGCCTATTTACGTTATTCTTGATCGTATCGACCATTTCACTAGGCTGCTTGGGAACACGCATTCTCGAATTGAGAATCATTAGTGCGTCGTAAAACTCGTTGAATGTTTCCCCAGGCAGCTGCTTTCGATCATTAATTTTCCTCGAGAGCTCACCGTCGGTCTCTAAACTCCTGTATTGTTCCAGGAAGGCTGACTTCAAAGTAGTCCAAGGCACGTTAGGGTTGTTCTTTAGGTACATCCAGTACCATGTTTCCACAGGTCCAGAGACGAAGTGGTGAAAATTAAGAACTATGTCGTCCCATGGGACATTGTAACTACTTCGAATGACTTCTAACCGGAATAAAAAGTCGTCCACTGGAATATTACGACCGTCGAAATTGATTCCCCATTTGTGGTACAACGGGTACCTTCCTGGAAAATGAGAGTTCGACGCGGTCGGTGGCCGTGGAGGCGAACTTGCTCCGGAATTATTTTCGTTTTGCATCCCACCTACGCGAGTAAGGAATGCTTCTAAATCGGCCGCTTGAGCCATATCTACCGGGTGTACTACCGGGTCGATCGAATTTCTTTCTTGGTTAGCGTTACCAGAGGTGCCATTTGGCAAGTCACTTCTTTGTGATACAGATCTCCTGTTTCTTGACAAGATTGGGTTCGTTGGATTCTGAGGTAAATTATTTTCTCTGCTCCTACTGTTTGAGACTCCAGGGATGTTCAAGTTGTTTCTAAGGGGGTCCGCATTAATGAAATGGGATGCGGGTTGGATAGGATCGGCAGGCATGAAGGTGGTTCTAGGCTTATTGATCTGATTTAATGCTGCACGTGAAGTGCTTGCTATTGAATGACCTTGTGTGTTAGAAGTAGTACTGCGCATTAAGTTAGCCATTTTCTCTAAGAGCTCATTTTGGCTCCTTGCAAGTTCTTGTTGGAAGAATTTTCTTTCTTCCTCTAACTGAGAATTTATTGACGCACTTACTACGTCGTGTACGTAATTTGACCAACCATGCCTATCTGCTATCAACACGTTTTGAAGGGGTGCATTCGCTGCGTTTCCTTCTATTCTTGGGGAGGGTGAATTGTCTCCCAATAAAATATCCATTGCCGCTTGCTCCATTGCTTCGTATTGCGGATCATCGTTGTTACCAACTTCAATATCTACATTATCCCCATTCCCAGCCATGATTCAAGGCAAAATTTAAAAAAAAACTATTGACTCTAAATGTGGGATAAAAAATTGTTCAAGAAAAATTCGTTTTAATTCTCAAAAAGGGTTTCTTTTCACGGGTAGGTATATAGTAAAAAAAAAGAAAAATCGCTTATATAATAAAAACTTAAAACTACTATTTTGGGTTTTGGCTCAAAATGAAAGCGAGTTTGGTAAACTCCTCACAACAAACCAATAGTAACCAACAGTAAATAACTTACTAAACTTCCAAAAATAAATGAAATGTTTTATTTTTCTTACTATGAACGTCACCAAGATACTTAAACTTAACCTAATGTTACTTAAACTTGAAAATACCTGAATTCAACGACACCTAAATTCGAAAATATTTAAACTCAAGAAATTTCAAACTTAACGATACTCAACTTACTAAATCTGTTGTATCTAAACTTATGGTCGCTAACTTCAACGAAACTTAAACTTAATCTGAAATTCTTAGACTCAAAAGAAATTCAAAAATCAAATACTTAATATCAGAAACACTTAAGTTTCAACCTAACTCAACTTAACAGAAACACTTAAGTTTCAACTTAACTTAACTAAACTTACTAAACTTAACTAGACTTAACTAAACTGTACGTCGAAATTCAGAAGTACTTAGACTTCAACTCGACGAGACTTACTAAACTAAACCGTACGCCGCAAGGCAAAATTCAGAAGTACTTAAACTTCAACTAAACTTAACTTAACCAAATCGTACGCCGCAAGGCAAAAATTCAAAACAGAAGCACTTAAGCTTCAACCAAACTAAACGTGTTATAACGACCTGCCGGCACGCAGAACCAAACAGCCACCGTTAAACACACAAACCGTACAGGACTCACAGTCGATAAGCACGTATAACTTATCAGCCACCGCTATCCCAAAACCAAAAACTAACTAAACTTAACCAAACAGTTCTTCGATCGACGGGCACGCAGAACCTATCAGCCACCGTTGAACCAAATTCTAAACTCAAAAAAAACTTACGATAACTATACTTAAACCTTACGCCAACTGGCAATACTTAAATTTTCAGCAAAAAATATATTCAAATTTAAACTGACTCAAAAAATATATTCACTCAAAAACTTACTCAATAATACTTATTCAAAAATAACTCAATAATATTCGTATATTATCCAAAAACTTACTAATCATCAAAACGGTCGGAGAGTCGACCATCATCTTAGGCAGCAGCAGGACAGGACCAATGAAACATTCGCCTTCAGCGACATGGTTCACGAAGTCCAAAAAAAAATTTTAAATTTACTTTACTAAAACTTGCTTCTTCCTTGAAGACAACAGACAACTCAAACATGAAGCTTGGTCAAGTGAATCTTACCACTGCAACAGACGTGCGCCGAGATTTCGTCATCAGCCACCGGTCAATGTATCAGAATTCACTTGACTTCTACTACACAAACGAGAAAATCTAAACTGCAAAAACAAAATTATGAGAGGTGTGAAAAGGGGTTTTGAATTCGAAGCGGAGTAATCAAATCAAACTAGCTGCTTCTGCAACAGACGTACATCAGGAATAACATCACTAATTACCGGTCAAAAGGTTCACTAGGCCAACTCTATACTCCTATTCTATTTTCCTAAGTGTTCGTTTCAGCAACTGACGACTGGACGAACAACTTCAAATCCGGCCCGGACAGAAACGTTCCTTAAAAAAAATTGAGGTTCCGACTGGGTGCATTAGCTCATAGCGACAGACGAGGATCACGACTCAGTCACAGTAATCCCCCGGACAATGATATGCTAGGTTACACCCTGCGGAATTACTCTAGAATAAACTTCGCCGCAAAAACAAATCTGCAAAAAAAAAAATTTTGCCTAAAACAACATAATCTCAAATTCCAAACAACTAATCCAAAATTTACTAATCCAAAATCTTACAGGCTCTAAGTCTTCGGGCCCCACGTTGGGCGCCATCTGTAACGTTGAAGAACAGAAATAATTTATTTATCATTTCATTCTCTTCTTTGATTATAATATTATATTAATTCATAATATTCAATTCATCAAAAGTTAGAGTAAGAATGATAAATAAATTATATAATGAATATTAATTATATAAAAATAATATGATTATATGAACACGCTCATAGAGAGACATACGCGCGAACGCGAAGAAAACTACTAAACGTATAATACACTTCCTTCCCATTCCTCATCTCCTCTATTGCATCCTCATATCATTTCGATTTCATCTCAACTCACAGCTCACACACATCACAGTAATACTCCACCGATAGCTCATACACATCCACTTACAACCATATACAGCAAGTCCAGGAATAATGTATTGACTACCAGCTTTGTACCACCATAATGCGTGCAATTGTTTAATAATAGGTTTGGTACACGTAGGTGTTCTTATATACCGAATCTCCAACACAAAACTTATACGGAACGAAACAAACCCAAAACGAAATAATCTCCTAGTAGCTAACTGTAACTCAAATATCCAAAACTCGGAAGTTGATTCGTCAACTCTTCCGACAAACGAACTCCAACTCAAACTCATCAATACCAAGTCACAAACTAAACTGAACAGAACTAATTCAAACGGGATGTGTACCATTCACAACCTTGGGGAAGAATTATCAACAACCACCAACCGTTTCCATATCTATCTAAGCCGATGTTACTCGCCTTCCCTGGAATATGTACAGGGTTACCAGTAGGTAAGCTATATGAATTCTTCCTTTGAGATGAAAATGTCTCCTTCTGCCGTCAAGACTATTATGACTTATAGTACCAGAGGAATAATTACCCTCTGGCACGTCCAAGCCATAACGCCCTGACGGTGCCTACTCTTCCACAGTCGCTGCGATCCGTTGTGGGGTGCCATTGCTTAGCTCGCCGGGTGGGGAGTGGTCCTTGCTACAGGAAGATAGGCTGTGTTACATTGTTATTAACGGATCTACGGCCAAGATGGTATTGACCTTGGGGGCTATTTTAGTTGAGCTGGGGCCCGAAGTATGCAGAGAGCTATAGTAAAATTTAAATATTGGATAGTTGGATCATTCACCTCAGACCTGAGCTGAATGTACGTATGTAGTTGCTTTGGAACTCTTCCAAGGAAGAAGAAGGGCGGGGACCATAGGTGGTCGTGGCCCCTGAGTATATAACTACAAAAAAAAAGGTTCTACGGAATCTACTTTTTACTCAAACTGGCTGCTAATCAAGTGTAGAAACTCAGAACGAAGGGGGAGGGAACATGGTGGTATTGTCCCTCAAGCCGTCTTTACCCACCCATGAACTAGATACGGAAAGTCCATACCAGTTCCTATGGATTCGCGTTGGCTTATTGAATAATTAGCGAATCCCCCAAAATCGAAAACGTAAAGACAGATGCTTTACTTCATAATTCTCAACAAAATCAAACTAAACTTTCAAACCAAAACGTAACTTCAATAAATTACCAAATGGGAAAACTCACTTTCCATGTCCGCTGCTGTTCTTCGGCTCCAGCCGACTCTCCATTGACCTAAACAAACTTAACACTTCATGCCGATGCTTTGTGCATCACCAATAAACAACACGAAATAATTCAACAGGAATTACCATAATCCTTATTCAAAATCAATCAAAAATACCAAATATTTCTTGAAAACGTTATAAAAATATTTTTAATTATCAACAAAATAATGAGTGTTCTTAAATATTCTATGTTCTTAAAAGTAGCTTATGTTTATACCCTAACCTTGACTTTTACTCAACGCAAAAATGAAACTTCATTATATATGCTAACGCTAGACCATAAGAGCTTACTATTGTAATAATCAATAGGTCTTATTCGCACTAATGACTCCTGTAATTTGCTCCCAAAAGCGTGTCTCTTTACTTTTGACACTAGGGCAGCCACTCAAAATTTCAAAAAAAAACACAAAAATTAAAATTCTTAAATACTAATCTTTTTTTTGCTCGACTTGTTACTTTTTATGTCACTGACGCATATTTCACAGATAATAGAAAACTCTAGAAACACTTGAGACTCTCAAGCGGAGTATGCTACACACCGTCCCGAATCTGATTCGGAACAGCCTTCAAAAATCAATAGAATAAAATCGTGCGGTCGTTTAGGAAGATTCCGTAAACTTAACCTCGCTTTTCTTGATGTTTCTTCAAAGCCGCTTGTGGCATGTATCGTATTCTTTAAATTGTAACTTGTAACCGATGCAAATGCTAATTTATCTTCATATCTTTTAATCAAAATTCCCGTAGTTCTTATCAACGGATATATGTTTTCATCAATCACCAATATAGTCAACAAATGTATAATATAACTTGTAATATACCAAAGATAATTATGGAACGAACTCACCCAAAACTTTGCTGCCGAAGTGCACTCTGGATCAAAGCTGGAACTGTGTTTTTGCTGTACTGATGAATAAAGTTATATGGTTATACATTTGACGATGTTTGATGATATTTGTTTTCACTGATTCTACGTTAAGAGCCTTACTGGCTTTTGATCAAAACAAAGGTTATAAGTTTTACTTGAATACTTTTTCAAAGAAATGCAAACTAAGCTATGGTAAAGCCTAGGGTTTTAGAATTACGTTACACTTTACTGTTTCACTGAATTGATTTTTGGATTTCTTGTGTATCTTGTGGACTTGGCTCTGTACTACGTCATCTTCTGAGGCATTGCCCAGAAACTCCTTTTTCTTAACTCTTCTTCTTTTGATTATCTGATTGTACTATGCTTCTCTGTATCTTGTAAAGCACAAGTGGAACCCTGGAACTTAAATCTGGATTTCCGGAAAAATTAACTTCTAACTAGTACACCCTGTCTGAATTGAAGAAAGGTTAAATTCTTATTCCAGAAAATATCTCTAACTACAATAAATTCTAATACACAATATCTAAAATACTTGTTAAAGAACATGAGATACGTATTGATGGTGACGTCGGTGGTGATGTTGCTCGTCGTTGATTCCAGTGGATAGACACTATGTTGGGCTAAGCGCCGCTACTTGGACCGACTCAGCGTCTCCACGGAAAGAAGTCTTGAATTATTCCGATGGTGTCGTCGAGATGGTGGTGTTTCGACGTTAGTTCTGGCTTTGTGTTTACAGACAAGATCGATGGTACGTGCATGGAAGCGTCCATAAAACAAACACGTGGACTGTAGGTGTTTCGCCCAAGGAAATAGAGTTGAAATTTCCGGTAGAGTATAGCGCTGTTTATCTTTATTCAAAAAGGTAAGTAATGAAGGTATACAAAAAAAATGTATATAAAGAAATAAAACTTCGGCGTGTCTCCTGAAGGGGTCAACCTGAAACATGAGTGGGAATTAGGGAATTGCGTTACTCTTGTGTAACAGAGACGGATTTTAGCTTATTGCACTTCATACCTTCTTTCTTATGCGCATCAAAATTTATGCGAGGAAGCTTCCTCATTCTTCGTAAAAATTGTCGAAAAAGATGTTTGCGGAATTTCCATCGACTTTGTCGGTAGGAATTCCTCGTAATTAATATGGGATCTAAATGATGTTGTGGTGTTGATCATGCCCATGGAACTTCGGAGGTTGCGACAACCGCGTGGCGACGACGCCTTTTCTAGTTGGCCACTCCAAGGGCACGCCGGGGATTTTCTTGTTGCGCCAATAATTGTTTCTTTTTACCGCACTAATTTTCTTGAACTTCACTGACCTAAAACATCCAGATATATATATTATATCTGGCGACACTCTGGGGCGTTAAGCCAGAACAAGAGATTTCTCATTTTAAAAAAAAATGAGTCAATCAAAAAAAAAGTTTTGACTCACCTGATTGGATTCTGTATGGGGTTTTATGGTTGCTCCATGAATAGTAGAGTAGAGAGACCTTCTTCTTGTGACTGGTCGACGGAAAAGAATTCGTCATATCCGTCGCCAGTCACAAGAAACTTCGGTAGAATTTGACCGAATCTTCTTTGGCTTACAAATTATAAAGTTTTGGTAGGGAGATCAGCCATATTGGCTTATTGCTGGTATCTCATAAAGGCCAGACGAGTGAAGTTGGCACTGGTTGTGGTGGCAAAATTCGAATTTGGGGTGCGCTCCGAAAATATCTTACGTAAGATACAATGAATGCGTCCACTCGTTTGTTGCAAACGTAAAGTTGTGCGTATGTGGACTTCTACGTAATGGATTGTTCGTGAACAATGCAGAACAATTCTTTTCGTATTTTATGATTGTATGAATAATCGAATTATTATTCATGAAATGTCTTGACGGTTCCGTTGTAGGATTTATAATTTACTGAATGGTAAATATTTCTCTGAACATTAATGTGATCGATGGAAAGTGGAAATCTGAGGCATGCATTTTGGTGCGGTTCTGCAAAAGTGGTATTGGCATGTAAATTCAAAAGCAGATTGTGTAGAATCATGGCATGATATTTATTAGCTTTTTATGTGTCATGCAGTTTGCAATGAGTATGGTGATATGGTTGCGGGTTGGTTGGGTGGAGAAGGTAGTGTGACAGAATATTTTTCATTACAACGCATCCTTGGGGCACACCCAAATTAATAAATTTTTCCGAACTAAGTTTGTCCTGAATTCTTACCTTTTGTTTTCTGTTCATTAAATATGATACAAACCAATCATAAACAGTGCCTCTAAAACCTATTCTGTATAAATTATTAAGCAAAAGTCTATAATCCACCGTATCAAAGGCCTTAGCTATATCAATGAACAGAGTCGAAGGTATCTCAGAGATGTTCAGACTGCGATAAATTTCACCACTTAGTTTTAAAACAGCGTCTTCCGTAGATCATCTACCTATCAAAAAACCATACTGGTGATCGCTGAAAAAGTTTGTTCGATTTAAAAAAGAAATCATTCTGATCTTCATACATTTTTCAATGATTTTCGAAAAAACTGAAAGGAGTGATATTGGACGGTAATTATTTAAGCAGGATGTGACACCTTTTGTATGTAGTGGAATAACAACTGCACTTTTTAAAGCTTCTGGAAAAATACCTTTTTCTAAACTGAGATTAAAAATATAACATAAAACATCAGATATAAAGAAAGAAATTTTCTTTAAGATAAAGCCAGAGATATTGTCATCAGAAGAAGAGTTTGAATTTTTTAAAGACATTATAGTTTTATGAATTTCTTCCGAGCTAATACACTCAAAGAAAAAACTAGTTGGGTGGAAACTTTCTTCTTTTACAGTGTTATTACAGCAATATGCATTGTAATCAGATGAATGTCCAGATAAATTTTTATTTATGTTAGAGAAAAAATCATTAAATAGATTGGCAATTTGTTCAGAGTCGTTAATAATTGTCTTGTTATGTTTAATAGCAATACTTATACTTCAGTCTTATTCCTATTTAAAATATCATTTACTATACCCCACTCTTTTTTTGAGTTACCTAAGTTCTCAATCAGTTTATTTTTGAAATAATTGTCTCTGCAGAGAGGAATTTTTGATCAAATTTCGTGGCAGAGTTTTTCATAGAGCATCTTTAGCCTTCTATTGTTTGGGTGTTTTTTAAGGCAACTATGCATTTTTTTCTTTCTCTTTATTTTTTTTAACAAAATATTCATCCGAGCTTTACGATTTTGCATTTTAGATGCAAATCTTTTTTTTCCGGATTACGCAGTCGCAGTTATTCGAAATATGGCACTGAAGCTTATTTAGAAATACCTCATATGCAATTGACGGATCATCTTTATTAAAAACGTTCCCAAAACTCATAAGTTAAATCAGATTTAAGACTATCAAAATTTATTTTGAAAGACACTGATTTAAAAAAAAAACTGGTAAAATGATTTTCAAAAATTTTTTGTTCCCAGAAAGAAATTTAGTTTTGGAATTTTATTGCACTTCGTGCGATCCAGTCGTGCACTTTATTTATTTTGTTTTAGACCGGCTCAAACAAACTGGTACCCTTCGGGTAAGGGTTTTTATCATTTTGGGTTTGCTCGAAAACGGCTCTGAAGGTCTTTGAACTCAAAATTTAACAAGCCAAGGGCATTTTTGATAATACATACTGTGTTTTTCGTTTTTGGCTTAAATGTTCATAACGAAAATCAGGTTTAAACGGTTTTTTGTTTCAAATGGTCATACATTGGCAACGGCTGGATCGAATTCATTAAAACTTTGTTCGGCATAGTTGTTTATAGTTTTCTATAGGATGGCACTGCAATTTTATCAATAAAATCTTATTAAAAGGTGGCTCCCATATAACGAGCGAGCCGTTCAAGTTCAGTCAACTTTTTTTGGTTTTTTCTACTTTGATCAAAAAAGGTTCTAAAATTTTTATTAAACTTGTATGTAACATGTTTAAAAGCTTTGAAGAAAACTGCATTTTTAATTTTTGGGTACAAATGCAACAAACGGAAGTCTGATTTTATCGGTTTTATAAACATGGGCATGCGTGGGCAAATACATTAACGAAATGGTTCAGACTTCTGAAGGTATAGTTATATATTTCATAGCACCTACAAGATGGCAGGTACGTTTTAAATATTAAAGGTTTCTTAACGGTAGCTCCCGTATATCGAGTTTTTCTGTTTTAGCCAAATTTTTTTTAGTTTTTGCCAAATTTTTCAAAAAAAGTTCTGTTTATCTACTCCCGAAAACAACAAATGTGTCACATTTCAGCCAAATCCTGTTTAATAACACTAAAATTCGGCAGTTTTCGGCAGAAGAGAGAAATCATGAGAGAATAAAACATTTCCCCTTCCTTTCCCTTTCCTGCTCAAGAAATTTCTTTGAGCAGAAATTGTAAGTTCTGTTAATATTCAAATATAACAGTTAAGCAAAATTTACTTGTAAATTTTACTAATTCATGCGCGTTTTTTGTGTTGATGTCGATATTGAAGTAGAATGCTCAGTCCACTTAGGAACAAGAAAATAATTCTTGTTGAAAGGGATATTGAGCCAATCAACGCCAACCACAAAAATATTGCAAGCATTTCGCTGCACTTGTCCTATTTAATGGCTTGGTTTTTGGAAGATGTCAGGAACCTTATATTTTTCTGAGAAATCCTTAAAAAAAGCGGACGTTATAAATTTGTTGTTCAACTTTTTCTTTACTTTTTCAAAAATATTTCACTCTTTGAGAGAATTTCATCCCCACTCTTCAATATTTGACAGTCTTCCTATTTTAGCCCACAAATGGTAGATAAATACAGCTTATGACTTTGACAATTTTGATTAACTTTGTGGGTATTTTTTGGGAGTACATATTTCATTGATAACTGCACTCTTAAGTTTTTGCTAAAAATACAAGAAACTGGCATCTGTTTACAAAAAAAAATAAATTCCATTTTAGGTCTTAGTAAGTATAACGAAATAACTGGCAAAATAAAAGTATCTTATAAAACTGACAATTATGCTCAAAATGCGGGACATAAACGCATTTTAAACAAAGAATTTGAACTTCTTTAATTATTTTGTACAACAAAGAGTAGGTGTTGGTTCTCGAAATTTGTTTTATTATAGTGCTACTGCACACACAGGGCAAGTTTGGGCATTTCATTTCTTTTGTGAATATATTTCTTTTAGGACAAAATAATAGCTTTGCAAGAACAGTTAGAAAAGCTAAAAGCTTTTAAAGTTGCCTCCTAAATTCGCCCTAGAGTCAATTCGTTTTTTGAAAAACCTTAATTCGCTCGAAATAAGGCCCCAAAAAAATAATGAAATACGGCCCCAAAAAAAAAAGCACACAAAAAGAACAACAACGAAATCTCTCAAATTTTGGGACGTTTTACCATTTTTTGGGGCTTTATTTCATTTAATTTTTGGGCCCCTATATTTCATAATGTAAAATGCCCCAATTAAATAAGGCCCCAACATTAATTTTGGGGCTCAATTTCATTTCATTTTAAAAAACAATTTAGGGCCTTATTTCATTTTTCATAATTTACATGCAAATAAAATTGTCTTTCACAAAAATCGCGCGATTTTTTTCAGCTATTCTGTTACTTACTAATTCTTTTTAAAGTTAAGATAGTGTTTCTTCTAGAAAAAAATATTTTGTGTGTTGAGAATCCTGTGAGGAGGACATTAATAAAGAAAATGAAAGCCCTGTTATTGGCGGCCAATCCGTTGATGAACATATATTTATATCTTAAGGCTTTTTTGTATAATAAATAAATAAATGAAAATGAAATGAAATGAAATGAAACATAATATTTGCGTTATTTTATTACAAATTAATGATTTGTAGTGAATGCACCATGAATATTTAAGTGGAATCTATTGCTGAAAGACAGGAGAGCTACAAAGTGTCCTTGTTGTAGGCAAAGTGTATTTGTATAACAGTTTGGGGTGTTAATTCATTTTTAAAATGAACTTTAATACGAAAAAACGAATTGAATTTTTCCAAACAAATCCAAAACACGTTGGGGCCTTATTTTATTTATTTTCGGGGCGTTTTTTCATTTCGTTGTTGCCTTATTTTACTGGGGCATATTTTCATAATGAACAAATGTCCCAACCAATTTGGGGCGTTATTTAATTTTTTTCTTTTGGGCCGTATTTCCTGGGGCCTAATTTCGCGTTTTTGTGTTTTACTTTTAACCTGGGATCGCCCTGAAGTTGATCTAGGTTTTTAACTGAAGCGAATCGAGGAAACGAATCTGCCGTAAAAGTAACGTTTGTTGTGGAAGTTTTTTTAATGGTCTGCATTTAATGTTTAATTTTTATTTAGAAACTAATATTTTATTTTGATGAAAGAAAAAAAAAACAAAGGAAACAAAATTTAAAATTTTGGTTTTGCAGTTTTTTTTTTGTAACTCTTGGAGCTTGGAACAACGCGTTTTTGTTTTTAAATGAGATGTAAAACTTCATGGAACACAAATTTGATAGGTTTTCGAACAGGTGGTGTAAATTTTTGTTTTAGAATACTTTACTCTATGCTTTTCCGGTGTCGGATTAATTTAAAAAAAAAAGCACGACTAGGTCACTTGAACTTGCTGTAATGTGTGACAAGTCAATTAAAAGCACTATTTAAAATGTTTTTTTTTTTGGAAAAATAAAGTTAGCCATATGATTAATTTTACTATAGTATGTATATGTATCTACAATATGTATTCAGAAAAAATTCTTTCAAAATCGTTCGAACAGTTTTCCGAAAAACGCTTTTTTTTAACTTTTCGAAAACATATTTCAATTTTTTTTAGCAGGTATGGACATCAATAGAACTTTGTAGTTTTTTTTTTTTCAGAAAAACAAAATCTAAAACAAAACTATTAAAGGGATTTTACAGTACGTATCCGAAAATTTACCAACTATCACAATCGTGGAAGCCGTTTTTGTGAAAAATAAGTTTTCATTAAGTTATTATTGTTTTTATTGTACTCTTTGTACTAGAATGTCAGCTTATTAGGCTTGACCATTCTTTATTCCGTCAATTTTTATTGAATTTTTGAACAACAACAACAACTTAAAGGATGAGTGCAAAAGTTGCAAAGCACGAAATATCTATATCTCCAGCCAAAAAACAGTTGGTGGTAGCACCTTTAAGTTGTTGTTCTTGTTCAAAAATTCAATAAAAATTGACGGAATAAAGAATGGTCAAGCCTAATAAGCTGACATTCTAGTACAAAGAGTACAATAAAAACAATAATAACTTAATAATCTGGTTCGTGACCGATCTTCCAACCTCTCCCCCTTTGATACGTACTACGAATTGTAGTCTATCGAAATAAGGTATGGAGAAAAATGGAGGCGGAACAAGACAGCATACTTATAGGCGCTTATAAAAATGCTGATGCTCCAAGTGCATTTGATAAACAAATAACACATCTCGACCTATGACGTCAGTGGTCCAAAGCAGTGGAATGCGTAGTGCATACGACTGCAAAGACTGAGCAAATCTGATATGCGTGGGTTCGAATAGTATGGTGTGCAAAAAAAGGGTTTTTCAAATAAAATTGGATTAAAGCTCAGCACCACAATAATAAAATGCACGACTGGGCCGCACGAACTTGCTCTTATGATAAGCAATTGCTTATTGTGGCTGCATATATGGCTATTAAAAAAATTTAAATAATTTCGAAAATTCTTTGATTTTTTAAATTAGTTTAAGAGTTTTCTCGGAAAAACAAAGTATGCAATAAAATTTCGAAGCTATACGTAAATCTAGGAAAAAAAAATATTGAAAATCGTTCGACCAGTTTTTTTTTTAAAAGGTTATTTTTGAAAAAATTTTCCAAAAAATATTTTGAAATTTATTTGGGTATGCAAATATATGGCAATCTGTAGTTTACATTTGAAAAAATAATTTAAAAAAAAATCAATATACCCGTTTCCAACATATTTCGAAAACCAAAAATTTTTTTGAAAAAATTATAAAAAATCAAAAAAAAAAGTTTTTGAAAAATTTGAAATGCCATATTAATAAAATTATAAATGACTTCCTGTGGCCAAAATTTTATTGAAATCGAATGTATAGTTTACGAGAAAATTTGATTTGAAAATACTGGTTCTATGAGAGGTAGCGTTATAAGACAAATTTTGAAAAATATTTTCCAACCAAAAGATAGTCTGTCTTACAAAAATAGCATCCTGAAAGTTTTATCAAAATCGTTAGAGCCGTTTTTGAGAAAATCAATTTTTTTCTTCACGATTGTATGGCAGGTGCCGTTATTTTTGGGCTTAGAGCAAAAATAAATAAAATGCACGACTGGGTCGCACGAACTTGCTCTAATGAGTGACAGTGGTTTAAAATTTAATAAAATTTTCAAAATTCTTAAATAAATACTTAAACTAATTTGAGCTTAAAAAAAAGTACGCCATTTTATTTCTTGGATAAATTTGAATTTATGAGAATAAATTTATAAAAATCTGTGGAGCGGTTTTTGAGAAAAAAAGTTTTTTTTGAAAAACTTTTTGAAAAAAAATTTCAAAAAATATTCAAAAACGCCAGTTCATAGGTATTCAGCAAATATGCCAAGTTTGAAGCAATTCGGCCCACCCGTTTGGGCTGTAGGTCTCTATACATACAGACAGACAGACAGACAGACATACAGACGGACAGAATTTTTAGACCATCTTTTCTCGTCCTCGCTATCATCGTAATGTCATGTTTGGTTGTTATCTCAAAACTTTTTTTTCGACGAATCCATAACTTGCCTTATAGTACCTATAATCGCTAGTAAAAAGGAGACTAATGAGTGCAAAAGTGGCAAAGCTCGAAATAGCTATATCTCCAGCCAAAAAAAAATTGGTGGTAGCACCTTTAAGTTATTGTTGTTGTTCAAAAATTCAGTTTTCATTAAGTTTATGGGCTAGAATGCAAATTCCAAAAACCCTTCTGTAGGACGTCAAAAAAACTACTGTGTAGGTACAAAGTTTGAAAAAGTCGGTTCAGCTGTTTAGGATGTAGCTTAAGGCGGATGCAGACAAACAGATAGACAGAATTGTCGGACCCACTTTTTTTGAATTCTCTATCATTTATCATAAAAGTTAATGATTCAAAATTACTGTTAAAACGGTGGCACATGGTAAAAAGTTAAAACACATTTTCTTTTCACTGATCAAAGATAAATAATTCTGATTTTTATATAAATTATTGAAATGTAGTTTTCCTTACTTCAAATTTTGATATCTTACAATAAAAAAAAAAAATTATGGACGAAAAAGTATTTCTTATCTGAACATTTTTTTTTTGCTAGTGCAGTGCATTTTTAATAATAATTTGAGTTGTACAAGAAAAGGTAGGATAAGATAAAGAAAAGTTAAGGCAAATCTTTGCTCATATCACATTATTCTTATATTTTTAAATTCTGAAACCAAACATTAAATGATTACATCAATAACTTTTAATAAATCAATGTAGCTACTACAATAACACACACATCGCACAGAGAAAGAACTTTTCGAAGCATATGTGCCCAAGTATGGTATGACCGATCTACTTTATTAAAAAAAATGTTAAATTTGACAACATTAGGCAATGTTATTGTATTTTTGTATGTCATTTCAAAAAAAAGTATAATGAATCAACATTTATATGAGTAGTTTTAATACTAACACTTTAATAACAAAGGGCTTTTTCGTTGTTTTGAACCTCGATTTTTAATAACCATAAAACCCATGATTAATATTAAATTAAGAACGGAAACTGTTATAACTAAATAAGATGCTGTAGCATCAAAAACATAGAAATGCATTTTAGCCAACAACATGAAAGAAAACACACTACCGAATAAAATACGTTAATTCTAATGGGTTAGTTTGGAGTAAGAAACGAATTTAGAAGTTATTAGATTACCAAAATAGAATATTGATAAGATTTGTTCTGGGAAAGAGAGAGTTCATAGATAAATACAAAAAAATTGATTAGGTCGAAACCATTGTGTATTATTATTTTTCGGGGGTTATCGTTTTTTGGGTGTAACATTTTCACACACACAATATTAAAGAGTTTTTACATGGAGTCACAAAATTTGAAAACAAATAACCTTTTATCCAGGCAGCAGAAGCGAATAGTCTTGAATAAGATATCTTGGCCTCTATTGAGAAAAAGATGATAAGATGGTATTGTGATTATACAGGGTCCGTCAAAGGAAGTGGTACTGATTTTATGACTGGCGACGCGGAAATATTTTTTTTTTTACGTTTATTTTATTGTTGACAACTACTATAAGAAGATTCACCGTTGTACTTCTGGCCTTAAAACTCCTCACCGTCTCATAAAGCTCGTTTAACGCAACAATTTCTTCCAGATCACGTTCCCTAGTTCATTTATTTGCAACATTAACGTCCCTGTCCCTACTCACTAGATTTGATGGCAATGGACTTTTCTGTATAGTCCATTTTAGAGGCTAAGGTGTCAACAAAAAATTATGAGAGTGTTGCAACATTGAACTAAGCGCTTCGTCGGGAATGGGCACGGATCCTGCATGACCAACTTTGTGCAGCGTGCAATTACTTCATCAAAAGGATTGATGCTGTCATCTTTGCAAGAGGAAGTTATTTTGAGCAGTGACATGGTTTTTAAAATAATAATAAAATATATAATAAAAATAATAATTTATAGTGTTCTCATCAAATTTGGAATGAAAAACTCTAAAAATTAAGGATTTATTGAACTTTGAGCTGGTAATACTTCATTTGACGGACCCTGTAGATAAGAATAGGAGAGGCGTTCATTCTGCATTTATTTAATTTTAAAATGAACTCATCAATGCTTTGTATAAAACAAATGTCCTTATTCTCCATTAACTGCGGCCTTTAGTTTTACATTGTAGGAAAAACTTGTCATACGAATCTGTTTATAATAATCAGGGGCTTAATACAAACTATAGGGTAGGTGGTGGATTTCTTCTTTAATTATAGACCCCTGAAGTTACCATAGGGTCAGTAGAAACCATTTTTTGAAAAAATTCAACTCGACTTGACGAGACAAGCCCTTGTTTTTTGAAACCTGGGGTCGCCCTGAAGTACATCTAGATCTAAGTGTTTTGTTGGATAAGTTCTTGAGTGGCATCCGTTCTCACGCATTTTGAAAAGCAGATGGGCTCAAAACCGTTGTGACAAATACCTTATCCGCTTCACCAACGTGCATTTTTAGAAGAGAAAATTCAGGTTATTTAGCAACTTTAGGGAATGTCAAGAAAACCTTTTCCAACCCTTGTCAAGATACAACACACAAAACTTTTGAATTGTTTCAGATTGAAGATAAAAAATATATGATTTTATTTGTGAGCATCTTTCTTCGCTTGTAAATTTGTAGGCTCCGGAATACATAATGTCGAGGATCTAAGCCCATACATTTTTAATATGGAAACTTTTGTTGTATTTAAACAATAAAGGTACATATTTAGTGGGATTCTAACCGTGTAAGTTATTTAAAAAAAAAAAAAGATAAGTATTGTAAAGACTAAATTATAGAACTGAGTAAATTTGAATTGATTATTAACTTTATGTTTGGTTAAGAAGCTGTGATTTGTGTGGCGGTATGGTTGTGTCAAGGAGACGTTGAAGCGAGTGTTGTTGTCGGAGTGACGTCTTGTAAGTTAACAGCTTGTTTTGTTTTTAAGAATTAGAGCTATCATCGAGTTCGGTTGATATTATTTAGAAACATATTAAACTTTTTTTTAATAGCTTTCCTTGCTTCGTCATCTGCATTTTTATTTCCTAATATTTCGACGTGGACGTTATATGTTGGATTGTGGGGAAATTGGAACAGGTAATTGAATGAAGAAGGTGAATTATAGATTTTTTGGACTTCCTGTTTAGTATACAGAAAATAGAACTCAAGGAATATTTGCAAATTTCCTTTTTTCGTTACTTCTGTAGGCTGCATCGAAAGCTTCTGCCAACAAAAGAACCTTTGTTTTCTTTAGAATCTATAACGTCTATAAAGACCAGATATCTTTAGTGAAAGCGTCTGTGTATAGTAAGCAGTCGAAAATGTCTCTAGATATTATCCACACAAAATGCTTAAGATAAATAAATAGAGCTGAGTAAACATGATTTTGATCAAAAAGTAATTGCAATTTGTAAATGTGTTTCTTTCTAATGGATTAGCATTTGCAGATATAATAAGTGGTGACTATAATTTTAACCTGAAAAGCTTAATTTTGTTCGTCATAATCTAACTTTGGTTGTGTTACTATTCACGTCACGTTCCCAGTTATATTAAAATTCATACATTGCAATCTGTTTCCCTAGTGTGACTATTTTCCGATGCAATAAGTGAAATGAAAGCTATAAGGTGTTTACTTTCCTGGATTCTTGTGCGCAATAATCGTTCTATAGCCACAAAATTTATGTTAATTTTGGAACAGGTAACAAATAGCCAGCTTACAATTTCATCACCAACCTGTTATGTATTTCCCTCTGACCACAGAACTATTCTCAAGGCTTAATTGACTGATTGGGAATTTGTAAACCTTTCTGTTCTTTTTTCCCCCCATATAATTATTTGTGATTCACCGGATGGACGTGACATGAAGCTTTGTTTATATGTTTCAATTCAAACAAATAATGTAAACAAATTTAACTACACGGTGTGCATTATCAAAATTATTGTGCAAGCTTTATCCAGATATACATACTTGAAAATATGACTCCTCTCTGTTTGGATCTGCAACAAAATCCGCACATACAGAACAAGAGGAATGGTATAAGAAAAAAAAGCAGGATCCCAAATATATCCATTTCCTATAAGAGAAAAATAATTAAAAACAAATTAGTAACTTTTTCATTATTGAAACTTGCAAGCAACTTACAGCGTATTTAATTTAGAAAATTCTTTTTTCTGGCACTAAAAAACTTAAAATTTATTACTAATAAAATATATACACTATTTTGCTGAAGGCTGCACTGAGGTACACGATTCACTTGTAGTTTTTCCTAATCAGTCTCTTATCAATTAGCAATCTTTTTGTGTGACTAATTTCCGATATTGCACTTCTTTTGTTATAAATAATACGAAAAACCCAGCCAGAGCCAGCAGCATGCACTTGTCAGCTGGTTTTGGTTTCTGACATGTTTTTCAAACCATGTAATGCACGCAACGTTATGTTAACGTAACAAGTGTAAGGGTGTGTTATGATGGCTGACTGAACACAATGGATAGTGAAGTCGCGTAGTGCACACATTTTTTTAGTGTGTTGCAAATAATTATATTTATTTAAGTTTTAAAGAAATTAAAAAAAGGATATAATTTTGATTGCACTAATACAATAATCTCTTATATTATTTATTTGTAGAGAACCGGATTCTCCGGTTTTTACAACATTTGGGGTTGTCAATTAAACCCCGATTATGGTCAACTGCACTATTAGGAAGCGGTTTTTTTTTTGACGTTGATAACTGTATTGGGTCAAACAAGCTGATTCTGAATACATTATATATTATGTGTCAAGTTCAGCTCGAAAATGCGGTTTGGAAAAGCTTTCGAGTCTTGCAAATCCATTAAGTGTGATCTTACTTTGATCGTTTTGGTGCGTTCTTTTTCTAACCATAGTCAACAATTTATTGTTAACAATAGTTAACAGAAAGGCGTTCCTTTAATCCAAATTAGTTACGATTTGTAATTATATGACGTCATTACAGCGTTCCTAAAGTCACGTTGAAGTGTCAAATAGTTACGATCTCCTACTACTTCCAACTCACCTCCATGATTATGAGTTGAGATTGTTAATCTGTCTAATTGGATGATTTGTAGTACCTAAACAATTCAAAGGCTATACTAAAAGTCAAAGCAGAAAATTACAAATTCTCGATTTGAGCAGCAAGAACGTCTTTATTGTATTTGAGTGATCAACAACAAAGAATAAAATGAATTGTTCGCCAATTTTTAACGATGAAGGAGAAAGATCGTTTGACAGTTAAAGAAATTCTAACAACGTATCGTCCCTTAATGGTTTGTAAAAAACTAACAAATCCTAACAATGACACTTCAACAAATTTTCTTTGACATAACAATTTTTGACTATGGTTAGAAAAAGAACGCACCATAACAGCCAAGTCCGATATTAGGAAAGTGTGTTCCTTCTTGCTTCTAGCTTCTAGCACTTGCTCATGCTTAAAGAAACTTAACTTATGCATCAACTATAGTTACTACTTCTGGTGAAATCGCTCCTTTAAATAAACAATTGACTTGGCTTGCTTGGGACTTAACTATACCCAATTGTTTTCAATCGCGGGTTGATGTCAGTTGAGAAATCTTAAATTATCAAGTGGGCGAATGGGGTTTAGGATATAAACAAACATCTTGGTCAATTTAATTTTTGTTCTTCCCGTTCTATAATATTTATTCCAGAATTTTTAATTTCAAATACAAAAAGGCATCTACCACAAAAAAAGAAACAAGTTAATTTCCAGCCATGACAGGAGCTCCATCTTCAGTGTTGAAAAATACACTCCTTTCAATTCCCGACTCAGTGATAACACCAATGCGACAAACACCACCAGAGCTTCCATCATGATATATTGCATGTTTAACAGCTAAAAAGGGACATATTTATAGGAAACAATAAACAAATTGAATCAAATAAAATACCTTTCTTAACGAATTCCACACAATCGCCCTTGTTCATGTTGGGCTTATAGAATTCTCTGACGAAACCATAAATGTAACTACTACCAGATCCACCGATAGTTACTCCCTGACGCACCAACATGCCTCCTAATGGAATCGAGTATACTTGCCCACCATTCTTTTTGTCCCAACCGGCGACAATGATGCCCGCGACAAGGGAATCACGATAGTTGTAACAGTAATTACGGAATTCTGAAGCAGCTTCAGACACGAGTGGTTCTTCACCAGTTTGGTTTCTTAGCAAACAAACAGAAAGTACCAGATTAAAACATAAACTAACAAAAAAAGCAAGACTTACTCGTGATAATTCAGGGAATATGCTACGATATCAGCAATGGCTTGAGTATCCGCAGCAGAACCACTGCGACAGCAGTATATTTTGTCTGAGATCCTAGTTAGTTTGTCGGTGACTCGGTTGGCCACATACACGCCGGTACTGGTTCGTGAGTCGGCTCCAATGACCACTCCGCCATCGAATTCTACCGCCATGATTGTTGTCTACAATTATTGTTTGTAGATTCTTGTATTTGAAAAAAAAAACATGTTACTTACTCCAGTGCTGTGAGGAGCATCCATCCAATCGTTACCGAAGACCATATTTAGTTATTTATATTTATTTTTAAGAACAAAGCGAGAAAATTCGGCAGAAAGTTTTGCAAGTCCGTGCTAAAAACCTAAAATGACTCGATGCTTTTAAAACGTCAACTCATTTGACATTTGACAGTGTAGACAACATAAGGAAAACATAATTTGAAAGCGTTTGGAAAATGACGCTTTGTCCTATCCTAAGGTAACAGGCCACACTTTCTTTTTTGTAAACTTTTTTATTATTTTATTAATATAATAACTATCAATAAATTGTTTGTTAAAATTCTTTTTAATCTAGTATTTCCAGTGGAATGAACGGGGAAAATATTGTTTTAAATAATTTAGTTTTTCTTTTTCAAAGCAATTAAGTTTCGTAGTTTGTGAAGCACCAAGTAGTATTTTTATATTTTCAAAGAAATTACGAAACTAAGAAATTATGTAAATACACAAATTCCACTGTAACGAACTTTTGTTCACTGAAATGTATTCTTTCACGATTTCGACAGCAACACTCATGGAATCTTTTAGAGAAAAGCAAGCAGAGCGATGAAGAATTAGCTAATTGAATTTTTTTTACATAAAATGTTTTATTTCAATTCGCTATTTAAATGTAGTTTTATAATTTTTGAAACATTGCAAACATGGTTGCAATTCAGAAAATACTATGGAAATCATTTTTTTTGGAAAGAAAAAAAAATAATGTAAACAGCTTATATTGAAATTCATAATTCAACCAATAAAACTATGCTAAACATACAAATTTTGTATACCTAGGGGAAACAAATTAACTAATCGCACACTTTTTTAGTTTCGTTTTTTTGTTTGTTTCGAAGTTATAGGCTTCTTTTCCTTCTCCGACTGTTTCGAACCGCCGTTTAGGAATGTCGTGATCACTTCACTTATTTCAGGCATATCACTGGTCATCTGAAAAAATGGGAGATTTAATTAATTTGTGTACAAAAGAAAATAAGACTTTTTTTTTCTTCAAATTAATGAAACAAAAACCATACTCAAAACTTATAGAAATGGACTAAATAAACTAAACACCAATTTTCGAAAAAGGTTATGTGCGGGAGTGTCTGGATATCCCAAGACTCCTGGAAGAAATTACACATCGCAGAGCACTCAAAATAAGTATAAGCACTGAAACTCTAGCTGAACCGAAATTGGTTCTCCTGAACGGGAACAGAGCTCAAAAGGTAGTGCTTAGGTGTGTGAGACAAGATAGGATGGCCTTATAGGCGAAGAGCAGTCAAGATGGTGCAAAAAGAGATTTAGAAAGTAGTACCATGTTCTTGACACGAACGAAACCTTTCTTAGAAAAATGGGTTAACTGTGAGACAAGAGGTAGCCCTCGATGCCAGCAACAAAATAAACAAAACTCGTAGTACATGCAAACACCTTTCTGCAGTATGGAACTCCAAACAAATTTCGCTTCGTACAAAGTTGAAACAGTTTGAATCCAAACATTAATATGTGTCTGCAAACAAGCTTTTGTCAACTGTTTTCTGGTTTTACATCTTAAGGCTCCGGTGGCTACAAACCATATCAAACAGCGAACTGTAGCTTAGGACTGGACAAACAAATTGGCCATATATTGAGGAAGCTTATTGACCATAGCAAAGCAGTGCTTGAATGGAATCGTCATGGTGAAATGCTGGTGGAATTCATGTGGTCCTAATCATATTGAGGTCTAGATATAACTTGAGATTTAGAATTGTCTAGAATTGATCATTTGGACTACACTTTTCAAAATGTGAATGTTTAGTGCGACAGCACAAGGAATCTGAAAACACTTACTCAGCGTAGAATTAAAATGATTTTCGTTGACCTACTAATGATGTGTAGTAACATAAACTTTACAACTGAGCCGGAGCTTAAAAAATATATAAAACAAACCTTTGGGAAGTTTAAGTTCTCCATTTCTTTCTTTGTCTCGGGATCACTCATCATCTTTGGCAGAATTAACATCAATAAAAGCGGGAGCAACATCATCAATACCATTGGACTGAATAGGAAATCGGTGATCTATAAACAAAACAAAAAAAAACGAATACTGGCAGTCATCTTTGAAAGTAGATTCAAGGTCTTATCTTACCTTCCATTGCTCTCTCGTTTGGAAATACTTAAATCGTGTAAGGGCCTTGAGCTTCAATGGATAAGGCACTTGGATAACCTGTGATGGTTGGACATAGTTAACTTTTCTCGCTCGGAATTTTCCTTTTGGATTGATTTCCACCCGAACCTACACACATAACAAATATTTATGGATTAAATAAAAAATAGATTTTATAAAAAATAAAAAATAAAGAAACTGTCTTACTGGTTCATAGAAATAGTCGGGATTGTGAATTTCTAAGACATAACTGCCAGAAGGGACACTACTTATTATAAATGCACCATCTTCATGAAGGAAACCTTTGTATTCGCCACTATTTATAGAAAGTGTTGTTTCGCGCTGCCAATTCGAATCTGGAGCATAGAGTTCCGGTGAATAGACCCTTCCTTCGATGGTGTACAGACCACTTACTTCATCTTCTTCGCTACCAATTTGTATTTCACTTTTTGCATATAATACAAATGAAATTAATATAATCAACGATATAGATTTGATCATTTTCTTAATTAATTTATGATTTTCAATTTAAAGAATTCATTAATTTTTTTTCTATTTTTTCACAAGTCGTGGTTTTTATTTGAGGGATGAATAATTTTTTTCATGTCAGTTGCAGTTGGCAGAAGTTTTGGGACAAAACTGTCAGTTGAAGTTCTCTTATAATTTATTGATGCGAGTTGTTAGCAGCTTTAAGGATCTGCTTGCATTTATTATGATACAATTTATTTTAATGAATTATAGTGAACTCTCACTTCTAAATTAAATTTAAAATACTAAAGTTGTTGCACCCATGAATAAATAAGACAATTATTAAAAAGTAAGTGTTTTTCTTCTTCCATAAAGTCAAATCATGAACTGTTTCATGCATATCAGGTACCAACTGAGGTATGGCCACACTTTGTGGAACGAAACATAATTCCTTGCATGAGATTATAATGATAATGAGTTAAACAGCACTACACTTCAGACACATTAAACAGTACAGTATGGTAATCTACCAAACTATCCCGCATTGTTTCGCTGCAGTTTAGTTCCACTGCTGCTTAGTACGGTTCAGGTAAGGTGATATATACATTTTTTTCAGTTTTCTTTGTTGTTTGTTTTGCTTTTGTTACAGTTATAAAAAGTAACTATAATAGGCATTTTTATTTTTTCATTCAGGAAAAAGCTCAGAGTTCGAGTACCTATATCGAGTTCACTCTGAACGTCCTCTCTAGACCAATTGTGTTCATAGAGCGTTGTGCACTATAAATGAAACGAATTTAATATCCCATTAATTTCCTTTTCGCATGTCGTTTGAAAAACATGAAAACAAATTTTTTTGTCTAACATTTGAAATACCTTTGGTGGCCATTTTAATTGTTTTTATTTCAAGCAGCCGCTAAAAACTTCTTTTTTTTCAATTGAATTGGTTTGAAAGTGTGTCACTTTTGACGTTTATATTTTTCTTCAGTTTGTACCTTAGTCTGCCCCATCAATTTATTAAGAGCTCGTTGAGCGCACTCTGAACACCCCCATAAGAAGAAAAACATAGGAATCCTAGTGAAACAATAGTGAAATGATTTTATAAAAAAAAAAACACGTCACGTGCTATGATAGAATCGCAATTCAACCGCAACTTTGAAGAAAATGTCAGTGTAACCAACATTTTAGTCAGTGTAAGTTCCAGTTCTAGCCACTCGACGCGAATACTAACTTGACTTAACTATTATCCTGTAAAAAAATAAATATTTGGGACAAATTCAGACAATATGGCATCACTCAATAGGCACATGTCAATTTGTCAATGTCGTCATAAGAATAGAGTTGTTTTGTTGATAATTCCATCTTAATTGCAATTTAATTTCTGCTTTGAATTACATTTTTAGTATTTAAATCGATACCAAATAAAATCAAAAATTCCTCATAAACAATCAATAAAACATTTTTAATAATAAAATCTCAAGTTAATTGATAAATATGAGTGATGACGATAGAGAAATTGATATTGAAAGTGACGTAAGTTTGTGAGTTGCGAGAGAAGACAAAATCGCGAGCTTGCATATTTTTTTTTTTAATTTGTTTAATCAAATTATTCATCGTGAAATTTCGTATATTTTCAGGATGATAATGATTCCGATAGCGGACGAATGCAGCAACGAAATGCAGGAGCACAAAACTTTACTCAAGTATGAAATGAATGTGTTTGTTTTCAAGGTACATTTCAAGTAAACTTTTTCTTTTTGCAGGCGGAAAAGCGAGCTCATCATAATGCCCTGGAGCGTAAAAGACGAGATCACATAAAAGACAGCTTTACATGTCTCCGTGAAGCAGTACCATCATTGCAAGGCGAAAAAGTAGTCAGCTAATAAGAAACTATCTCAAAAATCTGGACGAATCTAAAATATAATTTACTCCACCCCATATCTAGGCAAGCAGAGCACAAATTCTGAAGAAAACTGCCGAGTGCATACAATTGATGAGAAGGAAAATCCACTCCCACCAAAAAGATGTCGAAGATATCAAGAAACAAAATTCAATATTAGAAGCGCAAAGTAATTATAAATTAAAAAATTCCCTCCTCAATTTAGCGAATCCAATTTTTCACAGTTCGTATGTTGGAAAACGCCAGAGATGGTGGCTATACATCTTCAAATGCATCAAAATTACATGTCAAACCAGAGCAGGCCTCAGATAGTTCAGATGGCGATGAACATGACTTCAGACGTCGAAGTAAAAAGCTGAAAACATCCTATCAATCGTAGGCTGTGTTTTAAGTTAACTTAAGGACTTCTATATTTTTTTCTTTCTAATTTTTTCGCGATGAATTCAACCAATTTAGTCGCTCTAAAAGATTTATTTTGTAAAAATAGATTTAAGGGGGAAATAAGGGCAGTGGATACAGTCTATGTATGTATTGCGTTCATCAAACACATCTTAAATTAATTTCCGAAAATATACCTAAAAAAATGCAATTATTTAAAAACCATCCAACTTTATTTTCTTCACTCAGAAATCGCTCTCTGACTTTGTTTCTTCGTCCATCAAGCTAAACATTCTTTCAATTTCCAACTCTTCAATACTAAATTCACATACTTTTGAGTCTTCTTCGTCCACGTTTACTGTCATAGCTTTCTTGCGACAGTTTGCGTATTTTTCAGGGTATCTTTGTGCCCAGCGCTGTAGAGTTCGCACTCCAGGTAGTGGGAAACCTTTTGCTCTAAGGAAATTATATCCTTTTACACTGGTTGTGTATAGGTTTAAGGATGTGGTTATGTCAACTTCTGTCCAACGTACGGGCTTGTTGGTTTCTTTCAAACCAAGCATGTCTATTTGTCCGCGGGTAAAAACAGCGGATAATCTCTCCTCAATGTTAGTCTTTTGCGTCTTGTTTTGTTGCAGCTCCAACTTAAGGGATTGTATTCTGTTTTTGAGCTCGTTTTCTGTCGTTTTCCTATAGGTATATATATATATATTTTTTTTTTTTTTGAAAATTTAAACATTACATCGCATTGTTAGATGATATAGGAAATAACTTACTTGTCAAGGCGAAGTTTTTCGATTTGGGTTTTGAAATCTTCACATTTTTCACAAAATCTTTCAGCAGTTGGTAAATAAATGGTCTCCATACAATCAACTTCTACTTCTACTTCATCTTCTTCTTCTGACTCGTCTTCTTCAAGATCCTTCTGATTTGAACCTTCACCTAATAATTCTCTTACTATTCTTTTGTTTTCCTTAATCTTAGCTCTCACTGACCGCTTAGATAAATTATCTTTTCTCCTTGGTTTGTTCACCAATGATGGCAAAGAACCAGGTTTAAGTCGGATGCGTTTCTTGTCCGAAATGCCTGTAAATACAGTTCACACATTTTATACTTTATTTGGAAATAAATGCGCGACAAAATCATACCCAATTCAAATTGAAAGTTTTTCTCAAAGTCATCCTCAGTAAAGTGATCACTGCAGATTCTTTTATTTGTAGGATCAAAGTCGTCTGGTTGTTTGCAAAATTTAATCCATTTTTTTAAAAGTTTAGGATCCTTGGGGAATACATGGTACGCAACATGGCCCTTGTTCAATTTTTTGTGCTTATTATTGTAATTATTGCAGCCAGAGACAGCACATAACATTTTTTTTGTTTTATATCTAGACAATTTTAAAGAACTTTTATAACACAATTTTCTTCTCTTATGACGGCACACGAAAGAGATTACAAATGATTGTCACTATAATAACGGAGCAGTGACAGTGACGGCATTTCTGACATTTTGTTTCCAATTTCTAATTTCGCAGAAAAGTCCCGTTTTAATTTTTGTTTCGTTTTATACTTTATACCACAGATGATCAGTACAGACCGCCAACTCGTACTCCTCTTGCCTGAAACACACTCGAAATATTTTTACGTTACTGTGTATACGTGTACATCTCTGTCTGGGCATTTTGTGATGGCAACCATCCTTGCGTGTGCCATTTATTTTTATGGTGTATTTACTGCATCGTGCTTTATACGTTCTACACATTAACATGGTATACATGTATATAGTATGTCAATGGCGTTGTGCGCTCTACGTCACGGAAACGCAAAGCCATATCTTGTATAGTTGTATCAGGGTTTTTCCCTTTTCGCTGCCAACCTGTGGTAGTATATTTTGTTTATGAGTGTATTATATATTAGCTATATAAGCAACGAAGTTTTGAGGCACTAGAGGGCAACACAGTAAAAGATTACCATCAGAGTGCTATAGATTATATAAATACATTTATATGAATGATGGCTCTAAGAAAAAAATGTTATATAAACTGAGAAAATATGCAGATACGCTTGAAATTTGCATAACTATAGCGCCACACGTGTCATATCTCTAATCTAAAATAAATGTGAAAATGCACCGTATATATATAATATTTTCTATATCATGTCCGCCCGTCAAGTAATCAACTTTTTTTTTAGGCAAAATGTGAAATGCATTGGTGGTGAGACAATAAACTTTTTCAATTTCAATTAAAAAAAAAACTACCGTATCCCAGTGCTAGGATTGTGTGTGACTCTAGAGATAGCGTTCCACTGTGCCGCCCTCTAGTGCTTAAAAAGAAAATAGCAACGGCACCTAGTAACCACTGACTGCAATAGTACTTATTTCTTGTTCATAGTAATAAAGTTTATAAAGCAAAGGTAACAATAAATTTTTAGCAAATATTTAAACGAAATTAAATACTTAGCACAACTAAAATTAAATTTCGACGGAAAATGAGGTTTCCGATTTAATTATGATGTATTAAAGGCAAATCCATTGCATATATAAACTATAGTATTCCCACTTGAGGTGCGCCATCTATCGACGAAAAACTAAGCTCTAGAATACCATGGGAAGCAACAACAACAATTTCCAACACTGTAATTGTTGTTGTTGCTTCCCATGGTATTCTCGAGCTTAGTTTTTCGTCGATAGATGGCGCACCTCAGGTGGTAGTACTATATAGTTTATATAAATACAATGGCAAATCCCATCAGAAATCGAACATCCTTAAAGGTGGCTTACATCATTGTATATGAAATCTATAGTAGTCTGGGGAACGAGTATGAGATAACGGGGTTTAGAGACACATAGATGTCGCTGATAATTATCACATATTTAAACCTTTCCACCTACATTTTCTCTCCAAAACGAGAAATTTGAAAAAAAGGTTTGGAGGCTCACGGTGTCGCCACAGTCGATCCTGCTATCCATATTACTATAGATTTCATATACAATGCTTACATGGAGTTGCAAATGCAGACGAAAACGCAACAACAACAATCAAGTGCAGACGATGAAAACGAACATGTTCATCTTCACTATAATTTTCAAGCTGCATCTATAATTTTCCTATAATCTGCATCCATGAAGACCGTCTGCATTTTTGCCTTCCCTCTCTATCACACAAGTATGATTTATTGATTTTGCATCCTCTTTTTTTTAAGAGCAGGGCTTGCAGCTCCATGTAAAGGCACCTTAAGTCGCCCCGATCACGAGGCCGTAATTTTCTGAACAAACCTCATTTATAAAAAAAAAAAAAACGTGTCTGAAAACTTGACAGCTAGTGCTAAGCTAGATTAGACAGAAGGTAGAATAGAAAAAAGGTTGCTAACTGCTACAAGACAAATTTCGTTTGCATTGCTTAAATAAATAATATTTCAAAAACATTTCAAACCATTACTATGTGTAAAGTAAAGTATTAAAAATAAGTTATGAAAGTGAAACGCACATCTAAAAAGAAATGCCCAAGACAAACTCAATCCCGCCTAAAAGTTTCTTCAAAAAAATCTTTTAAGAAATCAGGTCGGGGAATTCACAAGAAAAAATCACTGCTTTCAAAATCAAGAGCCCAAAAAAAGATATTTTTTGGAAGTCCTAGGATGGCACAAAACATACAAAATGAGGTAGTATAAATAATATTATGTATTTTAAGTTTTTTTTTTCTGTTTTATAAAACCAACCAAGTGTCGTTTTCATTAATCGCGGTTATTTTCTTGATGATTATGAGGATGGACGATGGATGACATTATTTGGGGCATGTGCAAAGAATGTGCTCTGCTCTTAACAAAAACAACCCTTGTCTCCAAAGGTTTTGATTTTGTTGTAAGGGCTTGTCAACCACCACTACCACCACTCACAATCACCAGAGTATCAGTGGATAAATCAATTTAAACAAAAAAAAAAGTTTATTTAAGTTTTTCTCGCATGTAAGTTCGGTTTGTCGTCGGAATCTGGAGCTAATCCTTTCTTTCTTAATAAAAGTTCAAACTCAAAAAATTAATCTAATAATTTTAAAAAACAAAAAATAGAATTATGGAAGAAATTTGGATGAATGCATGCAGGAAATTGGAAATATCCGATGATATAGCTCGCACATGGTATGAGAAAATTCGACGAAAAATGGTTCAAGGCTCTGGGCGATTCTATCATAATTGGGATGAACTTTTATTGAGAAAAAAGGATTACCTTGGCGAAATTAGTTCGTCTACGTCGTCGACTATTGTTTTTGCTGTTTTCTTTCAATATTACGAATTCGATGGCAAGCGGAATTGTGTTGAAAAAAATTGTGAGGCTTTTGATGAATTTTGTTCGGATGCAGGACTCAATGATGTAAGTAGAACAACCTTACTGGATAGGGTATCAAACTGTTCATTAAATGAGGTCTTTAATATTTTAGGAAAATACTATAAAACTAGTAAAGAAGCTCCTTGGAGACGATACAATCGAAGCGATACCAGGGTGTGATGATGATACCAATCTGCTACAGGATCTTGACCTCTTGGTATTAGGGTAGGTTGAACAAAATTCAAAGTCATTAAGCATATATTTCTAACTTCTTTGACCTTTTAGTTCATCTACAGAGGAATATAGACGTTATACAGAGCTTCTTCGCAAAGAATACGCCCACTTGGATGATTGTAGTTATAAAAAAATGCGCCTTAAGGTTGTTCCATAATGACTAACTCTCTTTAGAACCTTATGAATGACTTATATGTTCCTATAAACATTTTAGGTTCTCCAAACATTTCTTATGATTCCGACGATATTCGCAACAAAAGATTTTCAATCTAAATTTGAAGAAACTGCTCGTGAAAATATAAAAAAGGAAATTGAAGAATTAAAGAATTGATGAAATGATGACATTTTTGTTGACCGAATTATTCATTATTTTTGGATCTCTTTCTCCCCTGGAAAAGTTTTCAAAGCGATTGGCGAGGGCGACTGGAATTTAGTTACCTGATTTGTTAACGCTGGCTAATCTTTTGAATTCGCACATTGAATAAATGTTTCCCAACCAATGTATACTCCGTATCTACCTATATGGTTATAATTTTTTTTTGCGTAAAATCGTAAGACTCGAAAATTAAATATTTATTGCTTGTATTTCGTTGTTGTAAAATTGATGAAGGAAATAAATTGAACTGAACAAAAACCTAAACTTGTAGTTTTACTTAATAAACCAAGCTGTAAAACAACGAGACTCAACAGAAATCAATATAAAATTACATTTTGTTTATATGACTTTGTTTACTTCATTTTTTTTATTTAACGCATTATGTAAATTAAGGCACATGACTTTCAAAATAATATAGTTTGTCCAGTTTGTGGCAAATCCAGTTATTCTGTGATTCACGTAACATCAACTTTGGGTTGTCTAGTACAATGCATAATACTTACTTTGTGAGGCATTAATATCAAAACTCCGTGAAAAGCGCAGAAATACCAACCGTATTCATACTTCCAAACAAATAAAGCAGCTGTTTCTCTAAGCCGAAGTGCATGGAAGCAGATCCCGACGTAACAACCAGTTATTTGTTGCCACTTCTTCAGGCTGTATTGGAAAATAAAAGCTTTCCCTGGGAATAAAGGGATGGAGTCGTAAGGGGCAGCGTATCAATCGTCGCTCTACCTCATGTTAGTCGTCGACTTTGGAAAAACATCCGATCGCGTTGAACGAGATGTTATCTGGAGATCTCTTGGTATGAGGGGCATCCTTGATAAAATTGTTACTGTTATAGAAGAGTCATACAACAACGCAAGGTGTTTCGTTTTTCATAGTGGATAGCTTTTCGATGCATTTTAAGTACCGCAGGGGATGTACTGTCACCGGTTTCGTTTTAACTTCATGATACAATGACTGTCGCGGTTCAAACTTTTAGACTTTGTATCCTATAAAGCCCATTTTACAAGCTAAGCCCCCAAATATCTGTGTAAAGGAAAATAGCGCTGGTGCTCTCAATCAAATGTGCCATTGGCTGAAACAAAATGAGAAGGCGCCTGAGCTAGGGCTAAGAGTTAGAGCAACAATGTGCAACTTTGAAACCAACAACAGCGACAAAGAGAAGGCCACTTTATAGTACGACGAATATCGCTGCGTACTTAGTACGAACTTTTTGAATAAATATTATGTTTGATTGGCTGGCGAGTTAAAAGTATGTAAAGCAAAAAACGGTTAAATAAGGCTTGTTATCTGCTATTCCAGGTTTCAAAGAAGTATATCAGGACACACATCTCACTATATTCAAATGTATTCTAACCGGGCCTCTCCAAAAGAAGTTGACTTGACAAAATAAAAAAAAAACCAAGAGATGAAAGTAGAACTAAACCATACACTCAACAAATTTTTTATCTCATAAAACAACGAATCAAAACACAATACTGTCACAAATTTTATAAGATTGAATATATTTTAGATAAATTTTCGTACATACAATTTAGAAAAACATTGATATATTATTTTGAAAGCTTTTATTTATGGCCAGTGCTGTTTTTACCAGTAAATTTCAAAGTTTATATTGATTTCTGAACGGTAAGTATTTGTGATGAAGCACACTAGTTTTGTTCAGCAAAATTTGGTTTACAATGCGTTCTTATTTGATTATTATCTGAACAAAGCTGTTTTTTTATTTATTTTGTTAATTTATTGTGTTTTCTTTTTTTGTTAAACCTTTAAACTTATTTATTTTTTTTGTATAAAGCAATACAATCCACGACCATCAACAAGTCGAGAAGCCACTGAATCAAGATCTACTCTTAAGTCGGCAGAAAGTCCTGAAAGAACACCAGTTAAGAAAAAAACATTTGTTAAATTTAAGGATGATAAACATAGAACAGAATTTATCGAAGTAAGTATATTAAGATGTGCTTGTGCATATTGCTTGAATGTAGCCGAATGATTTTTAGAAATACAAGTTGAGCTCGCTAAGAAGATTTCCTTTCAAATCGAATGGTATAACTTTACCAAGTTTAAGTCAAGCAATTTCAAGGAAAATTGTTCATCAAATAAAGAAAAGACAAAACAACAATAACAATAACAAGTCTGTTAATAAAACAACTATGCCAGATAAAACCGATGAAAAACTACAATCAACAACATCTGATAATTTAGATGAAGATTGCATTTGCATAGAAGCTAAGACTGAAGTCATACTAATAGAAGACGAAAGTATGGCCCCTGTGAATGTTGTTACAGAATTGGAAAATAAATACCGAAAATTAAAACAATATCAAGCAATTGGTAGCATTCGTATGAATCAAAACCAAACAAACAAACATATGCAAATCCTCACATCAACGCCGAATGCCGACCGAGGCAAGGCTTCGTCTACTGATGTTCTATTCAACGAAGAATCAGATTCTAGATTCGGTTCGATTTCTTCAGATACAATTTGTTGTAATTCAGAAGATGTGACAGTTGTGGAAGACGTAAATGGTCAGTTCGATGATGTTATTGTCATTGACGATACAATAACTCCTAGAACTAATTCTCGCCAACGTCACCTACGTAAAAGACACATGCCGAAGATTGATGATTCTGTCATATTCGTAAAAGGAAATATAAGCCGCGAATCTTCTATAGTACCTCCAGCGCCAGCTTTTATACCATTGAATACACCAGCTGAAGAGGTAAGATATTTTATTAACTACCATACCTTTACATAAAATAAGGTACGTATACATAAAACAAGGTACGACGTTTTGTCAATGGCTCTACAAAGCGTGGTGCTTTCGAGCCTCACTTAATATTTCCCTCCAGGCGGCTCTGATTAGACACCTATCAATGGTTGGGTGTTCGTTAATAATTCGAACTTCAATGGATTCCAAAACTGATCAGAACGGTCCGTTATATCACTAGTCATATTTTGTTGTATGCTTCTAAAAATATTAAAGTGATGAATGCTTGGTGATAGCCAGTGGCCTTTAGTTGGGCACACTAAGTTGGTTGAGTTCGGTCTCCACTTGATCGCGCCTAAGCCGCTTCAAATTATGGAACTCATCTTCCTTCATAACAGTTGGCATAGGCACATGATTCCTTTTACCTTGAGAATTCCACTGAAGAGACTGTTTTGTTACGGCGTCATTTGGCTTCCTTAGTCAATCCAGTCCCAATTTTTCCTGTGTCATGTCAACATCCACTTTCGTTTGTCCAATCCTAAGACGCAGTTCATTGTTAGATTGTTAGTTTACAAAAGCTCGCAACCTAGAAAATTTCTCTGTGAAACCTTTTAAAAGTAAAGAGCTCGCAACCTAGAGAATTTCTCTGTGAAACCTTTTAAAAGTAAAGATTTCAATTTTGATTAAAATAAAGTCTTAACTTGGTACTAAGCGATATTTATCTAGAGTTCCACGCTAGCAAAAGGATTATAACTGCACTACGAGCTTTATTTATTTTGTTCAGTTTCATTACCAAGTGACAAATAACTCCGCAGGAAGATAAACTGATTGACTTAATCTATTGTCTCCCTTGTCACAATAAGCTGCTGTTTATGGTTTTGGTTGGCGTGCATTATTTTTGTTTTTTTGGCGTATTAATCCTTAAAGGCCCATTTAAGTAAGGCCGATTATCATTGAACAGATGTCAAAAAAATAGTCCAAAGTTTCTTTACTTGTGAAATAGGTCGCATGATACCAAGTCTCTCGTTTTCACCCACCGTGGCAGTCATAACACCATTAATCGCAAGTAAGAACAAACCGGTTTAGTTTCAAACAATTCGTTAAACTTTACATCTTCGAAATATGATCACATTCTATTGTTTAACAAGCCGACCCAAAAATGTGCAAGTCTAATTTAGAGAGACATGCTCTTAAATTAATCACCTCAATCACCAACGAGCTGTCGCTCAATTAGGCGAAACAAAAAAAAAATACTTGGTAGAGCTTGTGATTTTTTTTTCTACTAATGAACCTGATATTTAGGTGAGAATAAGAGTGCCACCTCCATCTCCATCACCACCAAGAGCACCAAGACCAAAAAGAAAGTGCAACGATCTATTAACCAGCAGAGAAGAAAAGCAGCTCAGACAATACAATGGTAATGCTTATAATCCTGACAAAGATGGTTTAAAACAGCAGCCGAAAAAACGCATGGTCATAGTCGACGGGAGTAACGTTGCCTACCAGTAAGATAAATTATTTATTTTTATTTTTGTAAACAGAGTTATGTATTCAACTAATAACAAACAAACTCCCAGTCATTCTCTTATGAAGGAGTTTTCAGTTAAAGGTCTAAAAATATGCCTCGATTATTTTGATAAAATTGGCCATGAAGTAAAAGCTGTTGTACCACAGTACCGCTTGCAAAGGCTAAGGTCCACAGATCCGGATGAATTGGATAAACTGCACAAAGCAGGAAAGATTGTTCTGACACCGTGTAAAAATTTACCTGGAAAATCTTCAACATCCTACGACGACAGGTAAGTTTAAAAATAAGAAAGCTTGCAATATTATATTACCCAGCTCAACATATTTCCCCGAAATAGATTTGTTCTGCAACTAGCATCCGAGCTCGATGCCGCTATAGTGTCCAATGATAATTATCGTGATCTTTTAAATGAGAATCCAGCATTCAAAAAAATTATCGAGAATCGTGTTATCGGTTATACGTGGTGCAATGATATATTCATTCTACCAAAAGATCCCTACGGTAGGTCGGGTCCGCAGCTGGATGCAATTCTCAATCGGTCTTAACATGTCTTTTTAATAAAACAGGGTTATGTAAATTTGTGTTTAAATTATACAAACTTTATTTTCTTCACTTTTTTTTCTACAAAAGCATATTTAATCGTTCAGAGTTATTATTTTTTAAGAAATCAAATGAATAATATATACAAAATTAAATTATCTAGCTTAGACGTAACTTGTTAATGCTACAAAGTCTATGAATTAAAAGAAAAAGAAATTATATTTTTATTAACTTTAAATCGAGTTCAACATATAAGAATCAAATATTTAGTGTAAATCACGTCGGTGATGAGTTGAAATTGTTTCAGTTTCGATTTGAACAATTTCATGAGTATCTATTGTTTGGGCTGCGATGGAAACAGTAGATGGAGTCGCTGGTGCTGTTGCTTCTTTTCTCATTACTTCTTCGTAGGTTGGAGGAAGATCTATTTTCAAAGTTTCGTCACTGCCTCGTCGACTATCATTTGAGTTAGCGATATTGGCATCCACGGAGCGACTTACTGTTGAAAGTTGATTTTGACGAGCTGCAATTAAAGTGGATTCTTTGTTTAAGTTTTAATAAAACTATAAAAGTATTCTCTTAAGTGACTTAGTTCTAGTAAGAATGTCTGTCTGTTATAGCAAGACCTTTAAATATTTATTTAATAAAAGATAGCTGATAACTTTCAGTGTGTAGTGGTTTCGAGCATTTGATTGATTACTTCGGTATCTTTTTGTATAACTTTTTGTACGTTACAAATTAAAGCATGAATAAATGGAAACACACCTCTTGTTTGTCTTAGAACAGCTGCACTTCTAGCTTGATATCGTTTCCGGTTCAATGCAATCTGTGCAAAATTAATAATTAAAATCTCTTCTTTGCAAACAAATTAATTGGGAAGATACCTTTACTAAAAGTGCAATAAAAATAAGCACCAAAACTGCAACAAAATATGCATAAACTGCATAGCTATTGGCATCTGGATAATCATTTGAATACACTAATACTGGAGGACCAACAACTTGGGTTAGGGCTGGTGCAGTTGCAGTCCAATCAAATGGAATTTGACTCGCCATAGCGAGTGTAATACCGACTTCTGATCACTATAAAGTCTGGGAAGGACTAACTTTTCAAAAAATAGATAAGATTCGGCAACACAATTGATATCCATTTAGAAAGGTGATAAGTGTGGTGTTGGAAAATTAACTTTTGATGAATGGTTATTGTGTAAGCTGAGGGAACTTTATTAGATAAAATATTAAAGACGAAAGGTTTCAATGTTATTTTTAATTTTCGTGTTTGTTTTGATTTTGATGGCGATTCAAACAGAAATACAAATGAGATTTTAAGACTTAGTTCAAAAGTTATTAAAACTAAATTCCAATCTTAAGTAATTCAAACCAAGACAAATGCAAGACGATTTGCTATGACTGCAGTTTTGTACTTGCACTACAGGGCAAGTATTGGTTTCCTACAGAAAAAATCAAATGCACGACTGGGTCATACGTAATTGATCTTTGGGTACAACAAAACAATATTAACAAATACATAAATATAAAGAAGTTAGCTTTGATTGTTAAGCCTTGGCGAGAACTGACTGTTATAACAGCCTAGCAATAATAATTAAAGCTAAAATGCACGACTTGGTCGCACGTACTTGCTCTGTGGGTGCAATTGCAATTGCACGACGATAAAAACATTTTCGAGCAATAACAACAACTCTTAGTTGTATAAAATACGCAAAGAAGTTCAAATTCTTTGTTTAAAAAGTGTTTATGTCCCGCATTTTAAGCATATTGACAATTTTATAAGATACGTTAATTATTATCTCCTATCGAATTATTTTGTTTGTACATATACAGATATCCGCTTTACTTTTATTTTAAGCCAAAACCGTAGAACGCAGTTATCTTTGTAATGCTCCCAAATTAAAAATTTGTTCAGCCATTTTTGCATTTTTTTTTAAACTAAAAAGTGTTGGCTAAAACTGAATGGCTCTGTAAGTGGGAACTAAAGTTTAGAAATCTTTAATCTTTAAAACGTAGATGCCACCTTGTTAGTGCTATGAAAGATATATTATATCTAAGGAAGTCTGAACTGTTTGGTTATAATGTCGTTGTCTACTTATGGCCAGTTTAATAAAACCATTAAAAACAAATGTCCGTTATTTGCATTTGTAGACAAATACTAAAAATGCAGTTTTCTTCCAAGTTCATTAAATATAAAATTTTATAAAAATCGTTAGAATTTTTCAAGAAAAGCAGAAAAAAACAAAAAAAAAAAATGTCTAAAACTTAGTGGATCGTTGTGTGAGAACAACGAAAACGCAATTTTGTCAAACTTGGCCTTTGTTTGTCAGGCTACGAGTTTCATCACAATCGTTAAGCTACGAGCAGACTGCATATAAAAGCCGCAAATGTTTGCGACTCTGACGTCAATTTTACGTCATCATTTGCGATTCTTGGTCGCACATCGTCTGAACACCCCTTTGGGACAGTCCGCATATGCTCGCAAACCATGTGCGGATGATGTGCGACAACCAAGTCGCACATTAGTTTCCGACTTTTTTGCATATCGTGTGAACACTTGCAAATCAATTGTGACAATTTGCTGCCATGTGCGAGCATTTGCGGTCGTCCCAATCATTTGCAACTACACGAAAACAGGACATTGCAAATGCATCGATGTGCGAGCAAATATCAGCTGAAATTCTCTGTTTTATAAGGAGAATATTGAGAAAAAAAAAAATAAAAAGACAAATTTCGATAAAAAATTATAATTAAAATGGGTAGTTGATGAAAGTTTATTATTGTTTTCGGTTTCCGTTCGTTGCCACCAGAGATCACAAGTGCTTTTTTTCTAGATGTCAATAAAAGTGGTATTATTGTGAACTGTCGACAGCAGAACTGTTGAAAGCACTCACTTTCAAATGATCCACGACAAGCGCTTCATAGATTGCGTCCAGCACTTCTGGGATTATGGTTGAGATGGTATTGACTGGAATGCGGAAAAGATATTGCATATACCGAAAATTCTCGCCTGTAGCCAAGAACCGGAGAGTCAGCATTAGTCTGTCTGAGGCAGAAATGCAAGATCGCAAGTTTTGTATCAGCTTTTTGAATCCGCGGTCATACCAAGGAAAGCAAATGGTCAAATTGATAAGCCGACATACGAACAAAACCGTGATATAATTCTGGTTCATTAGAACGTAATTCCAGCATCAATTTATTTTGCGCAAAGCCTTACGTCTGGCGATGTAGAAGCCAGTTTTTTGTCCACACACTACGAACCCGTTTAATTTTTTTTAAACTCAATTCTTCTCGAATTTCATTTTCTAGCATATCCAATGCCAAAATAGCAATAGAAGCCCACTTTGTTTCCACATTTTGAATTAATTATAGCACTTTTCAATATTCGAGATTATAGCTACGTCAAGAATCCCAAGCCAATACACAGTTTCACAAATGTTCGCAAACCTGCATATGACTGGAAATTGGTAATATGCGGATATTGTTGCACATCGTGTGAACACCTCGCATATAGACCAAAACATTTGCGATCAGATATGCGAACACATGATGTGCGACACCTTGACCGCAAATGCATTTGCGACTTTTGGGACAGAATTTGCATATCGTGTGAACACCCCTATATGCACGTTTGCGAGCACTGATATGGGGATAGAATTTGCGATATGTTTGCGAGTTTTTACGTGACGTCAGAGTCGCAAACGTTTGCGGGTTTTCATATGCCGTCTGCTCGTAGCTTTAGGATCATTTTCGAGCAAATCCGAAACAAAACCGTTACTTTTGAGGGAGTATGTAGATGTACCTACTTTGGTAATTCCCTACAAGAAGGTGCAAAACGTAATATTTTTTAGGCTGAAAGAAAAAACGTTATCGTACATAATAACAATTGTTTATAGTCGATAAGATGGTTCAAACAAATTTTTTTTATCGATTGCAGGTCATTTCTTATCAACAGGTTATTGGCCGAGTTGATGAAAAATTTGTATTTTAGCCTATCATGTATGATCTTTCGCCTTACGAGTGGACAATGACCTAACTCTTTGGGCCAACTCTTTGTTTTTTAAGATCTTAATAGCCCTGGGGTCGTCACAAATCGTTTTTTGAAAAACCTCAACTCACCATAATAAAATTAAAGTCTTTGCATTTATGTTGATAAAACTATATAAAAATCATACAATTAAAGCAAAATGGAAAGTTTTGATTTTGTACGTTGTGAAAAATGTACAATCAGCTGCCCTAAATCGTTTTATGAGCGGGAAAACCCAACGCTTGGACTCTTGGAGTTGTCAAGAAAACCTGGGGTGATCCTAGGTAAAGTTCAACAAACAAAGCTTTTAATGACCAGAGAAATATAAAAGCACTAGAGATTAATTGATATTGTCAAAACTACTGCGTGTGAATAGCCACTCCGAAAAATATAGTGTAGCGGGTATTGTATTTATATTATAATCTTTAGTACTCTGAAGATGGAGTTTGCCTGTGTCGCCCCCATGATTCTCGAAAATTTGTTTCTTATATAATACAATCTGAAGATAGCAGCGCTACCTATTAGCATTGTATACAGAACCTATAACACAGACCAATACAGACCGCCAACTCGTACTCCTCTTGTCTAAAACACCCTCGAAATATTTGTTCGTGACTGTGAATACGTGTACATCTCTGTCTGTGCATTTTGTGATGGCAACCATCCCTGCATGTGCCATTTATTTTTGCGGTGTGTTTACTGCTCCCACTTAAAAGGCACGGGAGAGCGTTACACTATCAGAATAAATGGCAAATTAGCTAATTTTCAGCTTGTAGGCAAAAAGAGAGACCCTACAGTGAGTTGGCGGTCTGTATCTTATTGGTCCGTGCTGCAAATAAAATCTTTAGTACTCTGTAGATGGAGTTTTACTGTGTCGCCCCCTAGTGCCTCGAAAATTTGATTCTAATAGCTTTAAACAATACAATTTGAAGATATCAGCGATGCCTATAAGCCACTGATTGTAACAGAAATGACTTCCTATTCATTGTATATAATGGTTTACATAGCAAAGATGCTTCGAAAACAGGCTAACAATTTTAGGTCGACTGCCGCGGACGCACCTGTCGAGCTATTAGGTTTTTTTTGTTTTAATGCAGCGCACAAGTGCGACGGATAGTAAATACAAAGTTTCAAGTGGATTTGTTAGAGATGTTATATTTAAGCTGAAGGAACGGTTTGAGAAGGCTTATGAAAGCTTCTTTTTTTCCCAATAGAAAGTGTTATAATTGTCTCTGTTTATAAGTGTGTTTATTAATTCCATTCAATTCTCTTTCTTTACCTTCGCGTAGATACACAAGATAGAACTTCTCAGAATTAACTAATATTAAATTTATAAAAAAAAAAATATCATAATAATAATAAAACATGCACAGTAACTTCTATTTTGGGATATCTATTAACATACAACGCGTCACTCCTTTATTTTAAATACAAACAAATCTGATCTTACCTTCAATTGCATCTGAGAGATTTTTTATCTTTTTCGTTAGCAAAATACTCTTCCAAGCCATCAAAAGCATCTATAAAGAGGTTATTGCTCAACTAAAAAAGCACACTTTATTGTGAAATATGAACGAACTTACTTTCCAAAAAAACAATAAGAAAGGCAAAAACACTATAAATAGAAGCCATATTGCGATTCCATCCATTTTCACAAAACTATTTAGGAATTTGAATAAATTATAATATTGTAAACAAATTGGCACAAAGCCTCATTTTTGATAAGCCCAGACACCTTAACGCTTCAAATGTTCTATCATACGAGATGGTCTTTTATCCGAAAAAAATATTTTAAATTTCAACTTCAAGCCATGTCAAGTTGATAAGATTAAAAAAAAAAATTAACTGCATGGGTATTTGTTATAATTTTTGTATCTAGACACTGAGCACTGAGCACGTTATCTTTTTGGTCGTGTGATGAATAGGTCAGAGTTTTGAAATTTTTAAAATAGCGAATCTAATCAACAGCATCAGGTTTGTATAGGATGAATTTTTGAAAACTTAGATTTGAAATTTCGATCTACCAAACCTCTTGACATGGAATATACATTATGTTATGACCTTGCTTTAAAAAATTATAAACAATGTTTTCTGACGCATTTACTTACAAAAATAGTAAGGTTTCGAACATTTTTTTTTATTTCTTTATTTACTTTTGTATTGCAAACAGATAAGGTGGTTTTAATTGTTTTGGTTGAGTAAGGTGGTTGGTTAATAAGGTGGTTGAACTGATGAATATATTAATTTTCAAATTCCAATACCTACAAAAAGATAATTGCGCCAAAGATGACTAAGCAAAATACAATTTACGAATATTATTATATTCTATACAATACAACTTTTGAAATTTATTTTTGAAACAAAGTAGGTAGATAGATATAGGTACTCGAAATCTTAAAGTGCTTCAACTTCAACCATCGGGGTTCCAGTGTGTACATATAAGAGGAACGTTTGGTGCGCCATTTATGGACGAAATTCACAAGCACATGATTGGTGAGTAAGGAGTGGCTTTTGTCTAGATTGCCATGGTAAGCAAAAACAACAATAGAAGACATTTGATGAAAAGTAGATAAGACAACAAGAGCCACCATTGACGAAGTTCAGAACTAAAAAAAACATGTTCCATGAAATTACTATACAAATGTATATACGATGCTTACGTTTGTTTACTCACAGCACACACACACACACATTCATACCACGTTTTGCTAAACACACTTTGACATAGTCATAAAACAAAGTCATTGTATATAGAATTCATAGAACTCGGGAGATGATGTTTGACTGTGTCGCCCTCTATTGGTTAAAACTTCGATTCTTATAGCTTTATACAATACAATCTAAAGATAGCAGTGGCGCCTAGTACCCACTGATTACAACAGTAATTTCTTCCTATCCATAGCTATTATATAGGAAAGGTGACTTCCGACCTCAAACAACAAACCTGTTCAAGGAGTTGTCAGACGGGTCGGGTGCTAAACAAATATTATAAAGCGAGTGTTTAATTAAATCATTTTTAATAATGAAATAATTGATAGTTTACAAGTGCCCACAATTGAAAATATTCCAAATACGAACAATTTTGTGTATGTTTTGGTTTTTAGTGATTCGAAGAGAAACGAAAAATGTTAGCACTACACAATATTAATGTGCTATAAATTACCCCCTAAGTGTGAATTTATTGAAATGTAAGCAATTGTACAGCGGTCGTTTTGATATTTTTTGACAAAGGTGCTGCGTCATTTTGGTAAACGAAAGTGTCAAAAGTCAAAACATTCTTAAGTTTTTTATCATTTCGTTGAGATTCTACATATTTTACCAAAAAAATGAGTGAAATAAAGGTAAAATAAAACATTTCTTATACTTAAAATTATGTTAATAAAATACTCTATAAAAACAACTATTTAGATTGAATTTGCTGTACAGATGTCAGGCGAAAAATGTATGGAAAAAGTTAAAAAATCACTTGAAGGTATCGGCGATATAAGTGTAGATATGAAAGAAGGCCGGGTTGTTGTAACTACGACGCATCCATGGTCAGATATTCAAGATAGAATTGAACGAACAGGCAGAACCGCAGTTCTATGTGGTTTTGGAGGTAAGTTTATACCGTATTATCTTACTGCATTCTTTCTAATTCAATCCCTGCACTTGTCTTTACAATTCAGGAAAGTCTGCGGTGGCAATGATAAACAACTCTGATTCAAAAAGTCCTACTAAAGTTCAGGGTGTAGTACGATTCTCAGCAATCAACAATGACGAATGTGGCTGTGTAGTAGATGGTGTTATTGATGGACTTTCCCCCGGCCTGCACGGAATTCACGTTCATGAATGTGGTGATATATCAGCGGGATGTGAATCACTTGGTGGGCATTATAATCCTAGAGAATCACCACATGGTTCACCAGATAATTCAGCAGACTGCAGGCATGTTGGAGATTTGGGAAATATAAGAGCTGACAATGAAGGCAGAGCTACATTCCGATTCATAGATCCTTTGGTAGAAGTCTGGGATATTATTGGCCGATCGGTTGTTGTTACACAGAACCCAGATGACTTTGGCCGAGGAGGCCATGAACGGAGTCTTATTGATGGCAACTCTGGTGAAAGGTAAATTTTACTTGTTCCTTATTCGATTTGTCTCTTAATTGTGATTTTTATGTTGCGTAGAATTGCATGTGGAATCATTGCAAGATCGGCGGGCATTTTACAAAACTATAAGAAAATATGCGCTTGCGATGGCGTCACATTGTGGGACGAACGAAATAAACCTCTGGCTGGCGGCAACCGGAATACAAACGGAAAACTGTAACTTGTAAATTTCTAATTTAAAATAAATATTGTGATTTATAACTGTTCTGGGGAACGGGCTTAACATTAAAGTTTTTAGTTTTTTGTCCCCTTTTCAGTCAGAGTCGGGATCTACGACTGAAAAGACAATGATCTCTTCACTGCTTCAAAATAGGCCTAGACTAACAAGATGGTTTATGTCCACATTACACGTTACTTAAATTCAAGTATCTTTTGACATTTTTGGGACATTTGAGACTTCGATAAATCGGGAAAATCATGTAAGGTGATAGTTTATAATCACCTTACGTAGAGGAAAATGTATGTATGATTTGATATCCATGCATACATTTTTCATTTATCGAAGTTTAAAGAAAAAAACAACTAAGTACACATTTGTTTATTCAATCACAGAAAACAAATCATCATCCTTATCCATCATTCTGGAACAATCAGCTACGTCCGATAGTCTTGTACGACAAAGAAGTTTGTAGTCCCGACATAGTTGACTACACATCACTGGCGGTGATATTGATGTATTCACATGAACCTACAAAGCAAGGTTAAAATGATAACGTAAACGCTGTTTAAGTTCTTGGACAACCAAACCTCTAAATATTCAACATCTACTTCGTACGGTAGTATATCACTTAGAACGGAGATCATAGTCTTGAACTCTGTTGCATTGAATACGAATTTCATGTCACCTATGTGCTGCTTGTACCATTTGGAATAAGTCTCTGTTTTGTCTATTTGACACATCAGCACGGTACGAATCGAAAGCAATAAGTGAGCCATGACTTCAACAGATCCACTTTCAGTAACAATTTTTAAGCGATCTTTCAGGAATTCTAAAATGAAAAAATAAACTTTATCCTAACCAGTCTATTTTTTTTTTTAATCTCTACGTACTTTTTATAAATGAATAACATTCTGGGGGAGCATTTCTTGCAATAAGTCCTAGAAGGATCAAATAGTTCTTCCAACCCAAGAAGTTTTCTCCGGTTGAAATGCTGAGAAGAGTTTTGACTATGTCCATCTCATTTCCAACTACACCCTAGAAAGTAATAATGAAGAGTAGAAAACCTTTCAAGAGAATCATCAATACCTTTTTATAAAAATTGCTAACAAGAACACAATCATCGAAATTTTGATTCAACCAATCCAAAAAACTGGCGAATGCAACCTTTGTTGTCCTTTTGTGCATAGAAAGGATGATTTTCAGATGGCTTGTTATATATTTTAAGTATATTTTTTCTGAAAGCTTAAAAGATGAACTTGGTTCATGTAATATAAGATATGTAGGTACTAACTAGGAACACCGGAGTTTAAAGCGTATAAATAGTCAAAATTGTTGAGCTTCGGATCATTGGCTAGATCTGCAAATAGCCTACGTATGCTTTCTGCAACATATTCAATGATTTTCGAACCACTCATAAGGTCTATAAAAGATTTATCAGTAATTATAAGACAGGTTGTAGCTTTTAATCCCTACCACACTGTCCAGTTATGATCAAATTGGCAATAAGGTCGAATTCAGTTTCCAGAAAGTCGTTTAAAGCCAACTGAACCTGTTCGTTGTCCGTCTGGCTTTATAACAAAGTTTATTATTTCTATTTTAAAATCGTATTTAATGTCTACATACCTTAGAATAAATTCAGAAGCAGTGAGTATACGAAGTCGGTTCAGACTTCCGAGGATCTTTACGCTTGCTACATTCCACGGAAGTTTGCAAAAATAGTTTGCAATGCACGCCTGAAAAACTTTTAGTTCGTAATTTAAAACATTTCTGAATTTCATCTAACCCGTTCCATGTAGTTCAAAGTTTCCAGCAATGATATGAACTCGAATTCAACAGAATAAGGATCAGAAGCAGCACATCCTTTATCTATTGCCTGAAAATGGCAAGGAGAGTTATCAAGAATAACATGAACTTTATTTTATGCATGTTACTTGGCACACCACTTTCAAACTGGTTGGAAGTAGGAAAGAACATTTTTCTTTTGATTTCTCAGCACTTTCTTCGCCAAAATTCATATTTTATGTGATAAAATTCAATAAGAACTTTTCTGCAATTAATTTGCTTGCAAGTTTAAACTTTGAAAAATGAAAACAGAAACCGCCATAAACTCATAAACTGACAGATCTGTCACAACAAAAACACAAAAAACACGCGTTCAGGTTTTTAATAATCTGGTTGCGTTCGAGAATGCATATTTTGCGCTTACTGTGAGTAATGGTGAAGTTACATGTTTCAGCATCTTGATTTCTTCAAAAAAAAGGAAGATTACAAAATATAAGAAATATATTTTTTCTTAGATAAATCAAGATTTTAAGATATTAGATAAATCCAGAGCAATATGCCGAAGATAAACATGTACCACTTAATTGATCATTTAAAATTTTTTTTTGATACATTTTTTATAAAATGTAACACGCCAAAAAAATATTTTAAGAGATTAAAGGAGTGTTCACATGAGAGCAACCAACGAGTTGAAGAATTGGCCACATACCAATACAGACCGCCAAATCGTACTCCTCTTCTCTGAAACACCCTCGAAATATTTTTTCGTGTGTGTGGTACATCTCTGTCTGTGCATTTTGTGATGGCAACTATCCCTGCTTATGCCATTTATTTTGTTGGTGTGTTTGCTGCTGCCATTTAAAAATCAAGGGAGAGCGTCACACTCTCAAAATAAGTGGCATATTAGCTGATTTTCAGCTTGTAGGCAAAAAGAGAGACCATACAGTGAGTTGGCGGTCTGTATCTTATTGGTCCGTGGAATTTGCAAATAAATTATACTTTAAGCACTTACACAGCATATTTCTTAGCTTAACCTATACCAATCGATAGAGATTAAATTTAAATATGTTCGTATAGTAAAATAGATTTTTATTGTTTAAATAAGTAAAATTGCATTAAATAAATTGTTCAACGAATAGTCCTTAAGGCAATATCGCACTTCAGCAGAACTGCACATACAATTACCAGCAACCAAGTTTGGTTCTCTTTTATCCTAGAGGCTTGATTATGCATTTTATAATTAGTATATTAACGTTCTGCCGTGCATTTCAAAATGGGACTAACTACACAAGTAAAATGAGATGCACATCGCACATGCAGGACACAGACATACAGTACAGCCTGCCAACTCGTACTCCCCTTTAAATATTTTATTCATCACGGTATATATTTCTGCCTGGGCATTTTATTTTAGTCTTGTACTAGAAATTGGTTCGCTTTTAAAATGCACGGAAGATTTTAAGATAGAGCTGAATCATACTCATAATAAAATGCACATTAAGCTTGTAGGCAAAGAGAGAAACAATAAAGAGCTGGCGGTCTATATTGTATGTACGATGCACAGACATACAGATACAGACCGCCAACTCGTACTCCTCTTGCCACCACCGTATACGTACCTACATATATCTCTGCCCGTGCATTTTAATTTTTTCTTGTATTGGTTTCCCATTTAAAATGCTTATACTCAAAATAAAATGCACACCAAGCCTGTAGGCAAAGATTGGAAATATAAAGAGGTGGCGGTCTGTATCTCTATGTCTGTGGTCCGATACAGGGATGCACATATAAAGTGGTGAATTTAATATTTTAAGGGTGTTTAAGGCAAGAGGGGCCCCGGTCGCTGGTCTATATGTACTTGCATAATAAATGTTAATATCGAGGTTCGAAAAAGATTTATGGGTTAACATACTGCTTATTTGCAAAGGCATTTGATTTAAACTACAGACATACAAGCTGACAAAAGCTGATGTGTGGCAGTGGTACAGTGGATGTAGTGCTTGGCTGCTTAATCTAGAGTTGTGAGTGCAAACCCAGCCTGGGCAGCAATTTTTATTTATTCCCCCAGTTTTACCTGGATGCCATGCACCCAGTACCACCAACAATTCTTTCCTATCTTTCTATTCCTTTTCTTCTCGCTCGCACTTGATTAATACATTATAAGGATATTAATAACCCCTGGGGCTAGACATTTTTGAAAAAAAAACGGTTTTTTTGAAAAACTTTTCGAAAACATATTAAACTTTTTTGTATATGTCAACTTCTAGCACTTTGTAGTTTTTATCAAGAAAAAAAGATTGTAAACAAAATGATCAAACTAATTTTGAAATAACCAAAAATTAAAAAAAAATTAACTTTTTTTTTTTTAAATCTCAAAAAAACTTTTTTTGAAAAATTTAAGAATTAAGAATTCATTCATTACGAATGTCCTATAGTACCTATAATCGCAAGTAAAAAAGCGATACAAAATTGCAACAACAATTTGTCTATCTTTCATTCTTCTGTTTGTAGATACAAAATAAAAACCAATTATATGTATAATGTAAACTACGGTGACGGTCCACTCTTTAATTGTTGATACTACGCTCATAGTGTTACCTACTACTTTCGCTTGATTTAATTAAGTCATGGCTCACAAAAGTCGCAAATGAAGTGCATTAAATGTTATGCTCCAAGTCAGCTTGGGTATAGGTATATAAATAAAAATAAATTATTTTCTTTCAAAATACCCTCTTACCTAAACTGGAAAGAAAAACTAAATTTGTATCAAAGTTTTGATTAAAAGTTGGAGGCACTACACACCGGTTCACCACATACATATGAATATGAACATTATACTAAATGCTCTAGTTGCAGCAGCCATGTCCCATGTCTGTTACATAATTGTTGCGTGAGCCAAACTAAGGTATGCCAGCTAAAGCAAACTATATGTGTGATGGAATTCACACAGGAAGTCGATTAATTGTGGTTGAATCATACTGTTATGAGGGAAAGAAGGTTTGAAAGTTCAAGGTTGGGAATACAAATTCATTGAAAAAATTAACTAAAAAAACATGCGAAAGGAAAAGTGAACATTTAAGCCAAACTCTAATTAAATGGCTCCATTTGATACACATTGAAGTTGTTTTTATGTTTTGAATGTCTGACATTAACGAAGTTAAGCTCGAAATGTGTGAGCCTTTGAACATAAGAAATATAAAAATTGATTGATGGGTACATTAATGATAACATATTACCATATCTTGTACAAGCAATAACTGGTACTTATTTGTGTAAAATAATGAATAAAGGAGGGCAAGGTCTTGTTTTACTTTTCAAACTAAGCGCGGCTACAAGATTTCTTACCTGAAGTTAACCCACAAAATCAGTAAACTATGATATAAGCCATCAAGTCAATATCAGGATTTCTTATACAAGGTTGTACCCTACCGGGAGATCCTATTCATGTAATTTTTGCAAATAATGACATCAAATTTCAATTTTACTTCGAGGTTTGTGAAGTTAACAGATACAAAGTATGTAACCGTCAACATCAGGGCATACATCGCCATTAATCCTAAAGAATGCGGAACTATTCTTTCGATTTGACATTCGCCGCCATATGGAAAGGTTACAACAGCTTCCGTTAAGCTGACTATTCCAACTATGGCGCCACCTTGTACTTTCATTGGGTATTAAAGTGTTATTTACAAGATAGTAAACAAAATAAAACTAGATTTTTTCCTTATAAAAATCTAACTGTCATTTTATGTATATATACATATATAGGTAACCATTTTCATTAACAATGCAGCCTTAATTCCTTAAAAAATTATATATCTAAAATAATGCAATATTTATTAATAAGAAAATTCTATCTAAACGGTTAATCTGGTCGTTGGGACCGTTCCAACTGTGTTCTCTGGTGGCAAAGTTGTAATAGGAGCAGATAGTCTTGTTGAGTCCAACACTTGCTGTTGAATTTCCATTCTCATGACTTCTTCATAGGTTGGCAAATCCTTATCATCCTTTGACAGCTCATTTGATCTTGTATTTTGTGGTGAAACATCCCAAAAGAAGTCTGAAAAGTTGTTTGTCGAATTATTTCCGCGTGGATCTGACGCTATTGTGTAAACTGCTGCTCTTCGCACTGAAAGTAAAAAATAAATATTTTTCAAAAATAAAACAATTCAAACCAAGAATGAACTTATTTGACTGTATCCTACACATACTCGTACAATAAATTATAACGTCTAGTGCTCGTCTAGGTGGCGCTTAAGTCTACCCACAAAGAAGACAAACAAGGTACTTTACCACCTTGGATCGCAGCAGATCATTGACCAGGCATATTCGAAATTAAAAAATTTTTAGCTCGGTTAATCATATTTCAAAATAAGAGCCACAAAAGATTAAGTTTCTTAACCTTTTATTTGAGTGAAGGAAGAACGAGAAAAACTTGTACGGGAGTGGGAGGTATACATTAGATCACAAACAGAGGAAGTCGAGGAGCTGCAAAGATGTTGTTATAGAAGAGTGAAACAATCAACATTGGCATTGCCCTTAATGTTGATGACATCCACGATCTCGCCAATGAGCGGCCGTTACCAAATTCAAATTATAGCTAAGAGTAGTATCTCTGGGAACAAAAAAAAAGTTTTGCTTACGATTTATGGTGATGTCTGTGTTAACGAAGAAGAACGTTTTAGATGGCTGGGCCAAGAAGAGCTAATGGACATCAACGCTCCACCTCTTAAGGTCTTTAATGCCCAACCGAAGGAAGTCAGAAGCTAAAGAATACCTCATCTTCATTTTTGGTGGAGAGACTACGGAGAGGGAGATCTCCGACTACATACTCGTAATTTGAATTGCGAAGTAGTCGATTGGAAAGATGAACCCGGCTGGAGAGGCATGAGAACCATGTTTCTTATAAAATAAAAGAATTTCGAAAATCATATTTAAGTGTAAAATTGAATAATATTCATACTATTTTCTTAAACCATCGCATCGTAAGCGTCGGAATTGACTGACAGCTTAGGACGGCATAAACTTTTCAATGAACTGTCGAAATTTTTGTATAAAAAAATCTTTTACGTCTTATCGTAAGCTTCCGTCCTAAACGAATTCGTACCGTACATGAACTTGTGCCGTAAAGCAACGTTCACACGCAGACAAGACTTTGGGACAATACTCAATTGTCTTGTCCGAGATTCTTGAACGGGGTTGGACAAGACAATGCCAGCCAGCCGATATATCGATATTGTCCTCAGAGATAGCTCGGTAGACTAGCTCAATGACAATTTTTTTGTCCTGGAAATAGTTGTTCACATGGAACAATGATTGTCTTGTCTCATTGTCTTGGCCTCTGCATTGTCCCATGTGAACTCTGATTAAATATTATAAACTGCTATAGCAACATTAAGGCTGTATTCACACAGGTCGGGCAGACCTCAGACTTCGTAAGATTTTCAAACGTTTGCAAAAATAAAATTTCGAAACACTTAGACAAATTTTGAAAAAAATGTGTACCCACCCAGTTCACTATTTTGGTTTTTCCTGCATGTGTTGCGTATTCCAAAAGCTAACTGTAATTGATAAACAAATTCGAAAATATATTTTTTTCGCACTCTCAACAATTATAATTTGATTTACTTTCATTAAGTTGACGAGTAAAAATATCACAACAATGATAAGGGCACATGCGACCAAAAAATCTTGTCCCCATCGCATTCTAGTTTCTTTTGATAACTGAATTTATTATATTCAATACTTAATTCTTCACAATGAATTATCTGCCTCACGTTTTATTATATTAATATCTGATAAGATATAACAGTTTATTTAAGATAGCAGAAATGTCAATCGCAGAATTTCTTTCGTGTTCGTGAAGCTTATGAAGATATAGTTTTTTATTGATTGAAAAACATACCATTCGGTCCTAGGTTATTAGTAGGAGATCTTCTTTCATTGCTTCCCAAACAGCATAAGGCTATTAACTGAAAAATTGTTAAATACATTTTTTAAAGAAAGTTTGAAAATTCGGCCAGTTTATATTTCAAATCACTCAGAAAAAATGTCAAAAAATCGACGTAAAAGTTAGAAGCTAAACATTCGAATATTGATGTTTTTGAAAAAAAAAAAACAGAGGTTTAAGAAATATAAACTGTATTTTTATCTGTATGCTTTTACTTTTATGCACATGAACAAGGTTGGAAACACCAAAAAGCATACAAAAAAAACTGTTACGTACGCGCCGAAGAAATCCATTATATTGTTTTTTTTTTTTTTTTTTTTTTTTTTTTGTGATTAACCAACTACATTGTCTGAGGCTAACAATTTGACCATCCAGGTTGAAACCTTGATAAGAACTATTGTTAATTGTTTGGCTGTCAAAGTTGGCTCCTGATATTTTTGCAAAAGTTTTTTTTTTTTTACTGATAAGCCAGCGGGTTTACAACTTTAATAAAAGGAAATAAAAGAAAAATATTCTTATGATAATTTTATTAAAACATTGATTGTATTTTGGGAATTTTTCTTGAATTTTTGATAAGATTAAGTTTATCGTTGATATTCAATTATGATTAAATGCGCAACAATGAAAAAGTCTATTGTTTTACTTTGACTTGTTTCAAATTAAAAATGTTTCAAATTCACGCGAGTCATTCATAATTATTGAATTTCATTACTTTTTTCATATCAAATCAGCTATTTTTAGGTCTTTGGCTTTAAAATTCTGAATCAGGCTGAGTTGCGCATAAAAGTAAAGAAAAGCTGTAATTTTTCAATCCCTAAAGCTGTCAAACTCAGTTGAGTATTATGTTCTGCACTTAATTTATACAGTTTTCATGAGACAGACAACTTTCTCGCGCTCTGTTTTCCAGTCAGTCAAAAAAGTTTATTTGCAAACATGTCATTGAACAGTAAACAACCTGGAACATTACCCCGTGAACCTGATTTAGGAAAACTGGAGGATCTAAAACAATATTCAAAATTCGTTAAAAAGATTTAGTTCTGTTCCCTTGCTCAAGAAGAAAGACAATTCTTCTTGCTATACCTCTTTGACAAACTAACTGTCAAAATCTTTCTGAGTTTCTGTTCACGCAGAATCTTATAGCGAGTTTCTTTCAAATTTGGAATATTTGTTCTAAAAATATAGAACTGCTCTTTTCAATGAAACTTGTTTTGGGTATTCATATCCATGGCAATTTGACTTTTTGTCATTTGGTTTTTGGTCTTTTGTCATTGGAAGAAGTAAACATTATATAATTGCTAATTGATAAATTAATTGGATAATAAAAGTACTGTATTTAAAGTTCTTCGTTCATTATTTGTTTATTTTTTTTTTTGTTTTATTTATCACAGACTGGTACAATTTCACAAAAAACGACAAAAAATAACAAACTATTTCTCAATTGACGTTTGACAGAAAAGTATTCAGATCGAATCTCCCAACCCATCAGAGATGCAATCTTTTGTGTTGAGAATTGATCTAGAATTGCTTTTTTTTGCAATGAAACTTGCAAAACTGAAAAAGATCACATTTTTTGACAGAAAGAGCAAATATTTTCTTAAATGAAACTCGTTATTAGACAGAAAGCCAAAAAAGTTCTGCTGTAAAAGATTTTATGTCGGCAATGAGTTTACAGAACAGAAAGTTAGACAGTTTCCTTGCCAACGGAGACCGCATGTTAGGTGTTGTCTTAGTGCATGAGAAATAATAATAAAAAATATTCAAATATGTAATTCGAATGCAATCAAATAAATAAATTTGAAATAAAATGATAAGCGTCCAAACGACAATAACACCCGTATCAGTCTAGCAGACAAAAAAAAATCTATAACAGTTAAAATTGCAAACTGAAAATTATCCTCATATCGAATATAGAATGTATACACATACATATGTACGTACATATATGTAGTTATGTAGATATAATATTGTACATTTTTTAAACACAAAATTCTTATCAATTTATTAAAAGTTTGATGAACTACATTCAAACTGTGAATCCTATTTTCAGGCTATTTTTATGATAATCCAAGATTTTTGTATTGAGATAAAAAATTGGTTTAAACGCTCTTAGAACTGATTTTTTTTTTAACGTACCTTCATCGGGCATTTGTGAATCAGTATTGACGGCCATTCTTGGAGCATGGTAAGAGTCACTACAACATCCTTTTAACGCCCACTTAAATAAAATGTTCGAAATTGAAAAACTGACAGCTATTACTGGTACATATGAACGTTTATCGTACTCACAACTAAAAACAAAGTTATCCCAGTTACGAGCAAAAAATAAAAAAAAATCATTCCACTTTGACCGTCGAAACAGTGGGTTCTGTATATTGTGTTAATTTATCGTTTTTTTTTTTTTTTTACTATAACATAACTTATTGGACTTATTTCTTTCACTACTGTTACAGTTCTAGGTGAGTTCAAAATAGACTAAAAAACACTTTGGAATTCTTTGTATGCGTCACATTTTTAGCATTGATAAAATCCACTCACGTTTTCTTATCGAAAACCCCCACTTTTTGATGTGCTATTGTGTTGGATACCAAACAAAAAACTCCGATTGCTTAGAGGTATTTTGTTTCAAGAACCATAAAAAGCACCAGGAAACATCTTAGATAATTTTTGAAAATATTGTATAATTTTGTTTATGTATATTCGTAAATGTTTTCTTAAAAAATTACTTTCAAAGAACAAATATCAAAAATAGTTTGAATTTGATATCTTATCTAAGGATAAGTATAAGATTTGGTTCTGTTTATAATTTTATATGCAGTTCAGCTAATCCCTTTTAGGTGTGGTTCTAGTAAGTGTTACTATTTACCTATAAATACCCCATAAAACATAACATTACAATAATTATGGGGAAAATACAAAGGTTAGTCGGTCTGGATAATTGTCTGTTTTCTAAACAAAATGTTTCTTAGAAATAATTTAATATACTCTATTAAGCAATGTACAACAGTTCACACCCAAAGTCTGACTACTGTAACTGAATTGATGGTTAGCCTGACATTGCTCTGTTTGACACTTACTTTACTACGAAATTTGATCAACCTTTAGTCATATGAACTAAGATAAGAACATAAATGTCAACGAAATGATTCGAACATCAAAACAAGAATAATTTGATATTATCTTCAATCATAATTTTGGATTGTGTATTGGGGGTCATAAATTAAATATTATTTACAATAAAAGCAACACTATGCTTTGGTTTCATTCAAATTTCGATTTGCATTGCTTATATGAAAAGTATAACTTAGATTAAAGATTAATTTTATATTGCCAAAAATTTCATCATACATAATAAAAATGAATCACTATATTTTTGTTTTTGAATGATATATAGGAAACGTTATTATAATTGCGCATCTGAGCAATCATCGTATGGCAAATTTATAAGAACTCTGAGTTGGAAGACAACTTTGAAAATGAATAATTTATTTACACTTTTCTTGAATTTGCTGACTAATCCAAAAACCATTCAAGAGGGAAATCAAAGTTTAAACCTTCCTAATTTCAATGTTAAACAGAACATAAACATAAATTAAACTGTAAGAAAAGGAAAATACCTGGTACTTGAATACCATTTGAAAGATTCAAAATAAAGTAATAGATTTGGATGATGTTCTATAAGTCGGAATACAAAAAACAAATGCATTGTCTTTTATTCATGGTCGGCCATTGGTCATGGTACAGGGTGTGTTAAATAAATTTAGAGGGTTAATGTATTTCTGGTTTGAGCATTGTGAGAGAGGAACCGTGAAAATATTTCTTCCTTCACTATTTTTTTAAAAGAAGTGTAACTATATGTAGATATCTATCTGTTTATGAACCTGCAATGATGATCGCCGAAACCACTGGATCGATTATGTTCAAATATTCAAGTAATATTTGGCATTTGGAGTGTTTCTGATCCAAATTAGTGGATCACAAACGTATTTTGGTTTCGTTATTTATAGAGTGTTAATCTGTCAAATAGTAATCGATCTCAGAAAGTTTTGTCATACTTGTGCTATTTGTGTTTTTAACAGTGTATTTTAGCATTCATCTTGGTAAAAAAAAATCTAACTGAATAGTGTACATTTTCATGCAATGATTTTCTATGATTTTTGACGTGAACTTAACCAACAATTCGCTGGGTTTTCGAATTCAATCGGGGTCCCTCCTGTGCAGGACAAGTTAGAGATCGTTAAAAATTGCTTTTTGTGTTAGAAACAATCGAAGATGTTATGAGATCACCTTGTGACGGGCAAACCGTGACTTGCATAATGGTAACCTGCGAATCTGTTACCAGTGAAGAAATGATGAATATATATTTTCAATTTGCAACAAAAAACCGATATAAGAACCAGATTGAAATAGCTGAGAAACCACACCTAGCTATAATTCTTTGGTAACTTTTAGTATCGTCACGAGAGTATTGTGTTTCTGTAAGCTTTGGTCACATTATAACAGAATAGGGGATTGTTAAATCAACATAAGTAACAGATTTTTCAAAATCACTTAAGGTTTTGCACTGCTTATGGGTAGAGCCCTATGTTGAGAGCGAAACCAACCTAAATTTTTACCTGAAACACAGAAAAGTGCGAGCACGAAATCGGCATTTAGTGCTGCCTCGCCGTCAAAAATATATGGTTTTTTGTCACTTCTGTAAAAAAATAAAAATGTCGCTTATGTTGTTTTAACAATCACCGATAAACAACTGTGATTTGACACACATTTGTTGTTCTGCGAAAACTAAAAAAAAAAAAATTATGTCTGGCAGGGGGAATACAGGCTGCACATTTGCAAAGCAGACCAACTTTTAAAAGTTTTTTACTACGCTTTTCTCGAGTATTACATACAGTATCGCACTCTCCAAAGATAGAGCATGAAACCGCTTGACACCAATAAAAAAATACTCGCGTTAGCAAAATGTACAGAGGTTATCAAAACTTTTCTATAAGTAACGAATGAAAATGTTTGGCATGTGTTATACAAAAATCTATTAAGCCATACCTACAAATAATAAAAAATAAATTGAACACACCTTCGGCAGGACTGGCAACTCTTCTTCTTCTAGAAACATTATCTTGAGTACTCACGAACGATTTAAAGGAGACCTTCAGAAATTAAAAATTACGAATTCTAAAGCACATTATACTTAAATAAAATAGGAATTTTATACTCGAAGAAATGTCATCAACAAAATTGCAATGCAAATCCAAATGATAAAATATAACATCGAATAGTTTTTTTTAATTTTTACTATTAAAACAAAAATGAACACAAGGCTTTCAATTTCAAACTGCTTCTATTCTGCAATCAAACTCAACTGAAATAATTTAAAATACATTTAATTATTTCCTCATAACTCTTAGTGCCCAGTTAATTGATAAGGATTTTTTTATATTTTTTTTATCACGAAGCATTGAATTATAACAAAATTTAAATTTCAAAGTTACAAAGACTCATATCAAATGATAAAAAATTCCATCTTGCTTCAAGAATTTAAGGTGGCTTGTAAATTATAATAATGTTTAGACCTGAATCGTTCATATTTTGGGTGGTATTTAAAAAAAATTCTCTAGTAAAATGTTAAGCAAGAATGTTATAATTTTGTTCAAAAATATCCGTTTTTTGGACGTTTTAAGTTATTTATATATGTTTAACAAAATTCGTTAATTAAATTGAGTTACTATATAGTAAATGTTTCAACAAAAACCTGATTGCATCGTAAATGTCTAACAGTCTAACATTCAATCCGACTCTCCTATAACATAAAAATAAAATAAAATTCAAAATTCAACACACCTTCGGCAGGACTGTCAACTCTTCTCCTCCTGTTGGTATCTAAAGCACGAACTTCAGGAGCGGTAAACACTCTACAGAAGCACTTGAAAAAAAAAAAAATTAAAATTCATCAATTACGAAACAGATTATCAAATCAAGTAGCATCATATTATCTTACTCGAATCACCAACATTATCGAAATAACAAAGAAAATCCAAAAGATAAAACCTGTCCCTCCCATCACATATTTTTTTTGTTCGTTAATATTTTTCTTAAATTTTCACCACAAAAACAAAAATGAACTTGACACTTTCACCACTGCTTCAATTCTGCAATTGAACCAAACGGAAATGATTATGAAAAGCTTTCAGTAATTATATTGGCTCATTACGTCATGACTTTTATTGGCCAAGTTAATTGATTAGGACTCTTTCTTACATTTTGTTATCTTAAAGCTTCCAATAAAAATTTAATTTTAATTCACAAATTTCTACGGTTTATGTCAGGGTTGATAAAAATTATAGCTTTAAGGGTAGATATAGATAAGACCAATAGAATCCGTCACATCCGTTGCGTTGACATGTTAAACTGACAGCTCTATTAATTACACACATAAGAAAACTTTTTTTTCCATCCTACCGGATGACATGTTAGCGGAAAAAATGTAACAGCTCCCGTGAAACCTTGATTCGGATAAGCGAGAACAAAGTTTTCGGATACCATCTTGCCGAAAAGATAACAATTCACACGAAAAATGTTCACTTTCGCTGCAAACCATGCTGCTACTGTGAAGGAACGGGCAACTAGAGTTGGCCAGCAAGTTGTAAGGCCAATAAAAGATACCTCAAATAACTATCATCCAACTAAAGGGGAAGTGTAAACCTCAAAACATATTGAACGGTTTCCGCCGACGCCGACGGCTAATAACTGAACGCGATCACACAAAACGAGAAAATTTGTTTCGCCGATGTCATCGGCATTGTTGTAATCAAGATGTTATATTCTTTTGAGAACTATGGAACAATTTTAAAACTCAATTTAAGTTTTATTCATATTCCGAATTTGCCTACAGTACAAATGGACTAAAATATATAAACAATACAAGGAAAAAAAAAAAGAAACATACCTTCGGCAGGATTCTCAACTCTACTTCTTCCGGAGTTGTCTGAATCACGATTTTTTAATAAGAAGCACGCACTGCAGAAACCCTTCAAATACATTACAAAAATATGTATACAAAATCTGAAGTTTTTTTTCTTTTACGAAAAAAACAGTCTATCTTACAAAAACAATCAAAAATATAACAAAAAAGAGCATCCAAAATACAATTCCTGATTCTTCCATCACATAGTTTTTAGTTCTTGTTAGTTAGTTAGATTCTCACCACAAAAACAAAAATGATCCTGACACTTTCACCACTGTTTTAATTCTGCAATTATTGGACTTAACGGAAATAATTATGACAACAATTATTGGTTTATTATACCTCATGACTTTTATTGGCGAAGTTAATTATGATAAGGACTCTTTCATGTTTTGATATCTCAAAGCTTAGAATATAAACTTAATTTTGATTCACAAATTATTACGGCTTATGTTAGTTAGGATAAAAATAATAGCTTTAACTTTAAGTATAGATAGGTTTAAGATATATGTATGTTAATTATGCTTAGGTATAGGCTTGATATTGTGGAATCCAAACAAATTATTCATTGATTAGTACCTGTCTATCCTTCATATTTAAGATAGAAATATAATATTAATCCAAAAATTAATCACGATCTTGGTTATAATGATTATCCGTTCGTTTCCTTACACCTCTATCGATTCAACCTGGTCTTATGTCAGATAGATGCGGAACATCGACGATGATTTTCAATTGATAGTCGTTAGGTATTGCCGACAAAGATTTCTCAATGTAAGCGGCAGCTCAAAAGTGTGATAGCAAATCAAAAGACCCATCAAAATCATTGCGATATTAATTTTAAACCGCTTGTTTTCAAGGAGTACCCCGTGGCGTAGTGGTTAGTGTGTCGGACTGCTACGCCGAAGGTTCAGGGTTCGATCCCTGACGTTGCCACCTAGATAAGTTTTTTTCCGGGGTACTGCCTCTTGCGAGGAAGTGACAAGTCCTCCAAGAGTAATTAATGTCATGGAAAGTGCTTCTCTGTTAGCCGTTCGGATTCGGCGGTAAATTGTAGGTCCCTTCCATTCCTGCAGAATATCAACGCACACACAGGAATGGTTGAGAGTGTAAGTCACAGGCCCCGGCCCCGCTTGGAGCTGTTGTGCCAAAAATTTATTTTTTTTTTTTTTTGTTTTCAAGGAACAGAAGAAGAAATGGGGTGAAACCGTGTTACAGACAAGTGGAAGATAGTTTTTCGGGGACAATACACACAAATAAAGTCACTTTTGCCTAAAATCAAGTCCTCATAGTGTGGGAACACAAGAGTGCAATAGTAATTACTTCCTATTCATACAAGTAAAGTATAGTTTATGTAGAAAAGCCGCCGACACGGTGCCAACGCTTTTTTCGTCTTTCCATCTTTAATCTCGTAGTCAAGATCTTCTCTCCCTCTTAGAACTTATTAACTTGATTTAATTTTAAAAAGTTGACAATAAAGAAATTGCTTTCATCGGATAGAATAAGGACTTTTATTCCATCGTCTTCACTATACACGGAATACGGTTTTAGATTTGAATCATTTTGCAAGCCTTAAAACAACCTTTAAATAAACTTCAAAATTTAGTTTTGCATCCGTTATGGTTTGTCAATATGGTTAAATTAACAACAGTATATGATTAAAATCAAACAATTAGACCTGTACTGTATATGTTTAAAAAATAAAAAATTTTCACTAAACACACCTTCGGTAGGACTGTCAATTCTTCTTCTTTCGGAGTTGTCTAGATCACGATCTTCACAGTTAACCAAAGCATGACAGAAGCCCTTCAAACAAATAAAAATGTATCTGAAGTATTTTGTAAGAAAGAAGAAATGTGTCTTACTCGCACAATACAAACAAACAAAACAATGATACAGAACCAAAATACATATTCAGGCGTTTCCATCACATAGTTTTTTTTTAATTTCAAATACAAATTTAATGAACTTAAAACTTTCACCACTGCTTTGGTACTGGCGATGGCGATTAAACTTCTCATTGTCCAGTTATTTGAAAGGGAATACCTAGTATTTTGTTATCTCAAAGCTTTGAATAATTGTACCTTAATTTCATTTTTAATCACTGCTGCTGATAACGAGAAAAAGGAAGTTTTAAATAATGTTTTGAATGAGGGTATTCATTTCAAAGCATCAAATAACTTCTATGAAATTTTATCAAAATCGTTGTTGCCATTTTCAAGAAAGATAAGCTTTTGTTTGACGAAATTGATGGCGCAGTTTTCTTTGAATAAATGGTTCAAACTGAAGTTTCCCATTCTCCAAATAGTAATGTAATGAGTAACTCACTTATAAAATAGGCACACGGAAAGAATTTTTAGATCAGATCAAGAAAAATGAGCTGCAAATCACGAAAATCTTATGCAGTTTCTCACCCTAGCTCGGGGTTTTGTAAATTACGACTCCTTGTTCACAATTTTCAAAATTGAACGAAATGAAGATATTGAAACTAAAAAATAGCAAATTATCACTTTTTTGGGTCAATAATTTCATCCTGAGAAATAAAACATTGCCATCTCGAATCGAAAATTGATCCTAATTTGTGTCAATTTTATATTTACTCGATTGTAAATTGCAAAAAGCAAGTCGTAGATTTCCATCTTTTTGTTTTGAATCAAAAATATGTTTTTGAAAAAATGAGTGGTAAGTAAAGTCGTAAATTGCAACCCCATTTTACTCAATTTGTAACAAATTATATCGCTTTGAGAGAAGCAACGTTGTCTATTTATTGGAAAGCATTTATTATTATTTTTTAAAGATGTGACTTTTACTTACTTGGCTGATTCTAGGAATCGAACTCGAGACCCTCTGCATACCAACCAAGCACACATATACTAGGCCATGGTGATGGATTCAAGTCGGATATCAAAATTAATAATAAGAAGCAACCTGAATATGAGTTACATTTTAGGGGTGTTCTGAATTAAGATTATGTTTTATTGGCGAGAAAAATATAGTCGTCTTATTTTGGACGTCTAACCTCTAATGTACAATTTTTTGTGATGATCATATGAATAAAGGTAAGAAATTGTAGGTATATAATGCGTAGTTGAAATTCAACTTTGTACTCCCTATATATATTATATAGAAATACAAAAAAGGCATTATTGGAGACACAAGCGGTGCCAGGGCCTAATGACTTATATTCTGAACGATTCCTGTATGTGCGTTGATATTCTGGTGGAATATCATTTCCCGCTGAATCCGAATGGCTTACTAAGATCCACTTTTAATATTAACCAGATTTATTTTTCGAGGACTTTACATTTCCTCAAAAGAGACAGTACCAAAAAAAAAAGATAATTATTAGTTGGAGGCAGGAATCGAACTCCGGACCTTCGACGTAGCCGTCAGACACACTTGAGTTGATTTTAATACTCAGTGATTGTAAATCACGAAAAAATTTGAGCAAATCCAGATTGGTAAAAAGTATAAATGGAATTATTCCCTTGAAGTAGTAAATTGCGACACAAAGGTTGTAATTTACTTTGAAGGGCACAAGCTTGAATTATAACTTTTAATTGTAAATCTCAACTTAGGAATTGTTGTAATTTGCGATGAATTGAAAGTTAAATTGCCATATTTTTCTATCAGTTTCGAATCAAAGCGCCGCGATTTACAAAAAAACATGTTTTGTAAATTGCAACTGAATATTTCGCAATTGGTGATTTTTCAATTCTTTCCGTGCAGTATAATATCCAAGGATAATAATTAGGTATGTTTTTTGTATCCTTCTTATTGCAGGCAATATTGCGGGGAGGCATAAGGCACAAGTGACTTTTGATCACAATGCTGGTTTTGGCTTAAATTATTTCTAATTACGTGTTCTACATACCTTCACTAGGCCTTCTCGTTTGCCTTCTTTGTAATGAACGATTTACGGGTATCCTCGAAACTGGGATTGAAACACTGCAACACGCTTTTATCGATATCCACTAAAACAATTACCGAAATACAAAAACTGCGTTGTAGCACTCCCAAATGTATTTCTACTCACTAGAATGAACACAATAGTCGAAATCCCCATCAAATAATACAAAAATAGAAATCCTCCCATTATATCCGTAATAGTGTCTTTATATTTTTTCGTTAATAATTCCGCAAACCGTTCCAACTATGAGTTAAGTCAGAAATGCTCAAAACGCTATCAAAAATGATTGACGTGATATTTCTTTCAGTAAATTGATAAGAACGCACTCACCTTTTGTTATCTCAAAGCTCGCAGTGAACAATTATATTGTTTAATTTGGTTACAAAGAAATTGAGATTGCTTAGATTTTGTTTGAGGCTTTGATTCCATTCATATGAACAAAAAACAATCCTGAAAAAGTTGCTTCAAAAATAATTATTAATCGATTGAAAGCTCTTCTTCCATTCCAGCTGATATTGTAGCATATGGTGACGTCAGTGAGTTATGGTCAAAAAGCTTAATATGACACATTCGCCGTTTACGTGCCTTTCATTTGGGATTAAGTTTTTTTTTAACTATGAAGAAGGGGTTTTAAAATGTATTTGCTTTCAATATTAAGTGTTTAAAATAAATGTAACTTATATATTTTTTGCTTTAATTGACGCACTCAAGAGGTCGTCAATACCATTATCATTTGTTTTGACGCAATATGGATAGGCGATTAAAGGAGAGAAACGAAAGTCATTGGCTTAAAATGTTTGTCAATCGTATTGGAAGGGTAAGATCTTTAATCCTAGAAAAACGAGCATTTTCAGTAAACTGTTTCAAGTTAGAAATGCAACTGACTATTTCTTTAGAGTATTGTTATAGAAGTATAACGATTACAAAATGGGAGACAAGAAAAACGTTACCAATGCATTCGTTTTAGTTTTTCAACCTCTTTCACATCGTTGATAAAGATAAATAAGACAGTATAGGAGACATAATAGAGCCTTAAGGGACACCAGTAATTATTTTGCGAATATCAGACTTAAAACCATCCAATAAAACGCGAATGGAGATTTGTATCCGTCGAAAAAGAGTGAAAAGCCTTTATTTTCGATAACAGAGCCTGATACCAAATTCTATCAAATGCTTTTAAACTAAACATGCGCCGTTAACTTTACATTCTCATACGATTTCTGCAGAAGTTGGATGGACAAGGAGGAAGAGGAGATTATCCTATACCACCATACCCTTTCAGTTCATGCCTCGTGTCCTCATTTAGGATTAAACTTATCGATCTAACACACCACAGGCATACACCGACATCATCATTTTATTCAAAGCTCCAAGTGCTTTAATTGGTTCCGATATCTTATGTGGCATCACATTGAATCTACTGTTGGCCTCAGTGTGTCAAACGTTTTAAGAAAACCAGGAGCTTTCCCTCTTTTTTTTCCAGAAAAAGTAGCGGCTACCGAGTTCATGCCAGTTTTATTTTCTTTGCTGGGAAGTGGAGGCTTGTTCTAAAGATTCATGCCCTTGATGTTTTGGACACTTCTAATTACTCTATATCACTCTATGAGGTTTCGAAATGCTTGCTGTTGCACTTATTTGAGACGCTGATGACCGGCACAGACAAAATGTTCAAAAATTCTACTTTTGCTTGTACGATTGTATGTATATAAAATCCAAAATACTATATTAGAGAATGGTGGCGTTTGACTGTGTTGCCCTTCGGTGCCTTCAACTTCGTTTCTAATTACGAATATGTAATGCACTCTGAAGATAGCAGCGTCCCCTAGCGCCTGGCTGGCAGCGTTTGTGACAGTAATTACTTACCTAGTTCTTATAGCAAACTTGTATTACAATAAATTTGGGTCACGTTTCCCTTGCTGAAGTTATAATACTGCATAGAACCACCAAGACATTTTTGGCACCCAACATTTATGATTGCCTTTTTCAACATGCCAATGGAAAGTTTATTTTGAAGAAATATACATTTATTTATTTAAAAAAAACAATGTTTAATGCCAAGTCCTAAATTTTGCACTCATTCCGATAAAAATGTTCCTCTACATTTCTGTTCGAATGCAACTTCCAATCCCTCACAAGAAAAACCTTGGCTCCGAGTGGGATTGTATCTAGATTAACTCTGGTGATTCATTAGAACGAATTTTGAACGCAATTGTACCTATAAAGTCTCCGTGAAAAATACTGCACCACATTCTGCAGAAATAATGTGCTGGCAATGGTGACTCAGTCATACTTTATGCTCCATGTTTTTTTTTTCAAGCCCGCAAAACAAGCCACAAAGTCATAGTGTCTCGGTGACTACAACGACGACGCGACGGCAACAATAATACATACCCACATAATTTCAGATTGTGTAACTTAAGACCAATTGTCTGTTTAAACCACGCGTCCATGCCTATTGTCTCCGATATCTAGATTTATGTAGCAAGGTTAAGCCCCAAAGGTATTTATCTTAAAAACCAGAGAGTGTGAGCAAATATTTTGTACTTCAAAGCTGGACTTGAATAATGCTGCTTAGGTAAGGTACGTCGCGTCGGTCGTACGTGGTTTATTTTATTCGAGCTCATTTGTAAGCTTTGGTCCAAATTTCATAACAAGCCGACGACATGTTAAAAATGCTTTCTTCTTCTTTAGGCTCAAGAAAGATCAAAGAGGAGGCAAAGCTTCTTTCCAATAATTTTAGCTACTCGAATGCCAAAAATAATATTTGTAAGAGTTTTTATGGGTTTATGGTCAAAAGACTCCTAGCATGTCTATAACTGATGGATAATACGATTTGTTGGCATATGTCTTCAGTTCACGCAGATTTGTGTGTATACTAGGTCCAATGACTTCAACTGCTGCGCTGCTGCAGTGATGGGATGTAAGACTGCGTGATTCGTGTCCAACTGAACCTTGTTCGCAACGGTGCATGGCGGCGCAGGCGGCGGAGATGTTTTGAATGCGTAATCGCTCCATGTATGTAGGTCTACAAAAAAAAAAAGAGTGTGATAGGTTGGGCAGCATAATATACGTATGCGATGCCAATCCATGCCATATATTGATTGTTAATTACGTATGGAATGCAGACATGTGCCAGTGCATTTTATTTGATAACGGCGCGCGGTCTGGAAATTCATGATTAGACAATTTATACGATATACCAGCTTCGTGTTCCAATGGGATTTGTAGAGAAAAGATTTACTATTTCAGGTTACTTGGTTAATTTTTGTGACAGTGATGGAAAAATTTAACTCTTAAAAAGGACATTGTGGGGAATTATGAAACTCGTCAGTAAAATAATTTCATAACGTTCATGCTTTATTGATGTAGACTTAATTGAAACAATATTGACTGAGATATTTTTTTGTGTAGGTAGACGTGGAAATAGTTTATACCAGATTTTTTTTTATATATACGTACATATATACATATTGTATAACTGCCCATTAGATTTCAACCAAAAAGTTTGAAACTATGTATTTCAAAAAACTCATACCAAAGAAGATATTCGTTATAACAATTCTTTACCCGAGTTGTTGGAACAAATTTGTAAAACCTTTTAGTCAAAATGACTGGCTTCAAGTTTTTTGATTCATTTTTGAATTCGCTATTGTATTTAAAATCTATAGTATTCCCAAGAAGCGGAACGTTTTGTGCGGCATCTATGGACGACGTTCACAAGCTTTGATTGTAGAGTAATTGTAGTGGTTTTTGTCTAAACTGCCATGGGAAGCAAAAACAACAATAGAAGACATTTGATGTAAAGTAGATAAGACAACTAGTGCCGCCATTGACGACGTTCAGAACTAAAATAAAATGTTCCATGAAATTACTATAAGTTATAAATACAATGAATTCGCTAAGTCTGCGTAAGACGAGGCCTATATTTCTATATTTATATTGAGAAGCGGAACGAACGGTATGTCTTCTAGTGAGCAGTTACAGAAGCGCTTTATTCCTACTTATTGGAGATTTTGGATTACTAGCGCAACCAACGAGAAGTCTCACAAATACAAAATTCTGGTCCATGAGAATACTATAGTAATATATGTAATGCATATTCAATGGACGAGGTCTCTTATTTTGTGTATATATATATATATATATATCTACACTAGAAAGAACGAAAAAGGATCCTTACTATGTGAAGTCTTCAACATGTTTTTTGTTTTCGAACACGAGTCCGAAACGGACATATTCATTTATATAGATTCCAATTGCGAGACACACAAAGTCATATAGAAACTCAAAACTCGATGCAAGTATGTGGTGAGTTCCTTTCTTCAAAAATTGTCAGCTGTGGATAACAATATTTATCTTTCGTCATTTCTTTATTAATCTTCACCTTACATTTTGGTAAAAATATGCATTGTATATGTATATAAACTATAGTACTACCACTTGAGGTGCGCCATCTATCGACGAAAAACTAAGCTCTAGAATACTATGGGAAGCAACAACAACAATTAAAATGGTGGATATTGTTGTTGTTGCTTCCCATGCTATTCTAGAGCTTAGTTTTTCGTCGATAGATGGCGCACCTCAAGTGGGAATACTATAGTTTATATATGCAATGCAATATGCATTTCAACTCGATGACATTAGCTGAGAATATTGATTTCGAAATTAATAAAATTGACGATTTCCTTTAGTTTTTTTTTCTGTGAATTTTTGAAAATATTTGTTTTTCGAGTTTAAAATGAAAAAATGCAGAATAAGTAAACACAGAAACACAAAATTTTGACATGTCAACAATGTTAAGAAAAAGAACGCGCCAATATCTTTGTCACACTTTGGTTATTAGCTGTCAGTTGCTATATGAATTCTGCTTGAATTGAGATTTAAGTTGCATTTTGTCTAAAACTGTTTTCACGCGAAAGGGAAATTTAATAGGTGTAGTTAAAACTTGAACAATCAAAAAACCAGCACAACAAAAATATATGTAGATATGTATGTATGTATATATGTATAAGCAATTTATACTTTTTATTTTAAATTAATAAGACTTAATTTCTATTTTAATTGCGAACTGATGTTAATTACCAAGAATGTTTAATGTGTCAAATATAGAAAAATCACTAAAGTGATTTTTGGAACTTGTGTCAGAAATACAGAATTTGGCATTTAAACAGGGAAAAAGCATTTCGTTCCATCTAACTTTTATAATTCGCTTCTAAGATATGTATATGTCAATTTCATTATCCTGTTTGGATCTCTCTGATCGAGGATCCTTACCTTAGCACAAAATATAATATTCGGCAGTGTGTGGTTAAAAACAAGTCTTCAAGTTATCTGTTCCTCCCCAACTACCAACCCATAGAGCTTAACATAGAGTTTAAAGCCTGATGGAATGACTTAACATATGTACGAGTTGTATATTGTCTTAACGAGACGTCAAATTTGAAATCCTATCAAACTTTCCTTTGCCATTAATTTTCGTTCCGCTTTTTGAACAAATACAACAATAAATTTCTTACAGCTCATGAGCTAAGCAAAAAAGTAAAGCAAAAAAACATTAAAAAAATCTTACATCGGTTAGTCCTCTCCTATATATCAATGTTGAGAAGCATCATAAAATGTATTTAAATATAAAACATGCATGAATCGGATAGGTGAGGTATCAATTCATAGATAAAAGAGAGAAAAAAAAATTGCTACAATTCCCACCGCGAACGCCTCGTTGCGTCAAGGTAACTCTAACAAGATGACCGCAACAACAATAGAAAATTTTTTTTTACACACGCCAACCTGGTTGGCTTTGGTTTGGTATCGCGGTGCGGTGGTGGTTGGGCTGGCTGGTTTTGTTGATTAGTAATTAGTGTGGTGTTGATCTGACGCTGGCACTGGAGCTGCATATATATATCCGAAGGGGTCAAAATCTGTAGAAAATACAATGCCACTGTGCTCATGGCTAGACCATGGTAATAGTACATACTTACGTCTTCGTCTTCCAACAGTAGTGTACAGATGCGATATGATCTCAGGAAAAACCCCTTTCCTTCGATTATTTTCCAGACCCAAACTCAATACATTTCTTTAATCCAACATCCACTCGCTATAAAATACTTGAAACTAGCAAACATAGCCGTTCTCGGTTTTTTTAAGGCCCCTCTGTCTAATGAAGTAACCGGGGTCTGGTGTGAATTCCAATCCAGTCGGGAATTTTAGCACCAATGGAACACTTTGAGCAGAACTGTAATTAACACATACTAAAAATTTCATATCTTGTTGCTTATACGCAAAATATTTACTTGTGGACAGGAGCTTAAGAGTTCACTTCCGTCTATGGGTGACGTGTTTATTTGACAGAACTAACTAACTTATTCTGATGACATTCGCTCATCATAGCTAGCACTTTAAGGCTCATGCACAATAAACACAAACAAGTTACAAACGAAACGTTTACTAACTTAAATACGATTTAAGCACATAATGCACTTTCATGCGCTATAACTATCTGTCAGTTATTTTTATGGCACTGCAATATGTTTACCAATGTATGGTCTATTCGCAATGTTTTATAATGGTATATGTTGACACCTGCAAGGGATTAAGGGACCTCGACGCATTCTTTGTATTCTGGCTCCTGGCTGCATCAATGTTTCTTAGTTAGAAGATACGCCTATGTTGACACTGGCAAAGTAAGAACAGTGCGATATGTCAAACTTTTTTGCGTCAAGATTTTCTATTCATATGTTTGTGAAAGTCAACGAATCTTGACGAATCGAAGCTGGCCTCTTTATATGGCTAGGCCGAAGCGAGACTATCTCGCAACTCAAAGCAACAAACAAGCGAAAACAAAGCGTGTCGATTTTTCTAAGCCTAAAAGAGACCGAGACTTAATTTTGAGCCTTTACTGCTTTCTACCCCAGCTCCGCTACTGTTTGCAAGTTCACAGATTGTTAGTTGTTACCACTCACTGAAGTACCCACACTGTGTGGCTAGAGGGGCAGCCCAAACAATCGCTGAGCGAATTTCTTCGCTTCCATGCACCTCTAACTTTTGCAGAGCAGCTCTCAGACCTCTGCATCGTTGTCGTCGTCGTGTGGATTAAGGTCCCCCCAACTATAAAGCATAAAAGACCCGACCGAATCCATTCATTTGAGTACTTGATTTCGTGGCGGCATCGGCATCGGCAGACCGAACTGCATTCGACTGTGTTTTTTTCCGATTTTTATTGTGTTTAAGTGAAATTCGTTTTCGTGTTACAAAAAGGCCTCTTAAAAAACATACCGAGGCTTGAAAGTGAATTTTTATCCCTCACATTTTGCAAGTGAACGTTCTAGAATTTAGGATAGAAAAATTTAAAGGATTTAAACTATCAAGAGGATATTTGAACATTTTCCACGATGCTGTAAGTTTTATCTTTTCCCCTTTAAATAGTGATAAAATAATGGAGATTTTAAAGTCGTCTTTCGAAGATACTTTGGACATTTTTTTTTTGTGGCATTGTATCTTCTGATTTGTTGTTTTAACATTAAATTTGTTTTGCAATTATATAACCAAACAACCTAACCGTGCAACTGGTATGTGCACTTTGCATGAGAAATTTTCGCTATAACTTCTCCAATTAATTTAAAAAGATTTTTATTTCTTTGATGCGATGGTGTTGTTGTGGCGATGCGATGATGCTGCTGCTGCTGCTGTATGTTTGTCCGTTCCCCTTTGGTGGATATTAAAGTACACTTGTATCTTGTGACTTAGCCCAGCACAGCACAGGTTTTCTCGAAGCTTAAAACAACTACTCCTCCACTTCGACATCTCTCATGATCATGATGCTCCTCATCACCAGTATGCACTTGTGTTTTTTTTGCTGCACTACTCAATTGAAATATTATTATTAGTGGTATAGATATGTGATTATATCTATTGGATTGAACTGCAAAACTTATGAAAAGAGTTGCAATCTTGGTGTAGTGAACGAACTACAAACAAAGGTCTAAGCCGATATTAAAATTTTCAAAAACAATCGAAGAGAAGGAGGAGGAGGAGGAGGAGGAGGAGGAGGAGGAGGAGGAGGAGGAGGAGGAGGAAAATGTGGGAGTCTTTTCTTTAATTTTATTTCAAGAATAATGTTGAAGACAGTTTGACAAGTGATATTACGTACATGGTTTTATAGTTTGGTGAAACTTTTGTATGTGTACTTTGGAGTTAGAGGTGATGTACAAAGAGAAGAATAGACACAAGATCTTTTTGTTGCATGTATGGAGAGGAAAATTATGCATCCGAAACTATTGTTCAAGATGTTGTTTCGCAAGTTTTTATTTCCATCGTAAGATTGAACATTAAAAACAAATTTTTCAGTGAGCAATTAAAGACTTTATATAAATATTCTCAACATAAATCAAAGATGAAGTCATTCCAAGGACCTTAGTTCTTCATTTTCTGGGAAGGATAGGTTTCTTATTTATTCTAATGGAAATCAACATAAGCTTGAATTATTTCCTAGCACTCTAGCCGCCTTTTTAACAAACCTTTTCGATAGTTGTTTTATGTATGATTTCAAATATCCTTTTAGAACATATATATTTTTATACAATATTAAAACAGTGTCTTGTGCCAATTGTAAATACAAAGAACACATTCAGATGGATATTTTTGAGTTCGTTATAAAATTTGTTTCCTACATTTTAAAAGGATAATCTTGGCCTTATCATCAATTCGTTCCTAACACGGTGTCTCCATTGGACAGAAAACTTTCTCTGTTTCTGTTTCCCATTCTGTCAAAAATCTGTCCACATTTTTAAGGTGTGCACCTTTCTGTCATGACAGACCAATGACAATTGGGAGATTTCAGCCAATGCTGCTTTTTTCAAGTCAGTCCTCTTATAAGAACTACTTTTTTAGTTCCACAAACACTCATATTTTCTATAACAATTCATTACCACGATTGTTTCTTTTCGAGACATGACGCAGCGGAACAAATAACAAAATAATTTAATTTTTGTTGACTATTTTTAGTTGTCACCCAACTTTGACAAACGAAATGTCAAAATCTGTCTGAGTTTCTGTCCACGGAGAAGACTAGACAGAAAGCCAGATAGTTCTGTTTCAACAGATTTTCTGTCTGCAATGAGGTGGTCTCCATTGAACAGTTTAACAGACAGAACAGAAGGTACGACAGTTTTCTTGCCAATGGAGACCGCATGTAATACACACGAATAACGAGACGGAGCTTACGGAAATTTATTCTCTTGAGTTTTTTTTATTCAGATCACTTTCTGTTTTTTCAAGTTTCGATAACTTTTGCGTCCGGAATGGAACAAAATCTAAATGTCTAATACTTCCGGTTCATTATGTTCATCTAACTGAACGAAAGTTTAGTTCGGTTTTGACACTAGCTTTCATTGGCGTTCGCCTATTATTGTTGCCCCTTAAAATCTGTGTTGTTGCCACCTTACTGACAAATGCACAAAATTTTGTCTTGATCTCATGTCAATTAAAATTACAAAAGAAAGTTCCTGATTAGCCAGTGTGGTTATCCAGAATTCGGCACAAGCAAAAAATGGGGATATTTGAAAAAAAAAAAAAAAACACTTCACACACTAACATCTTTTTAACAGAAATGACATTCAATACAGACAGCTTTATGCTGCAAAATAATGTTATCCAATAGTAGTTTTTTAAGTTTTCAATAAGTGGCGCTGCGTATTTTTGTTTCAAAAATGCCAAAATTAGGTGTTATTTGATAAAAGTATCGTTTGACTTTCAAAAATAGCAAAGATAGCTTCTACTCAGTTCGATAGGATTTTTCTTTATTTAGCCAACAGCACTATAACTTCAATGCATTTATTTCAATTAACACTCTAACATTATTTTATCATGTCTGCAATATATCCACATTCAGGTTGACTTTAAACTCGTTGTGAAGTAGTTTGCTCTTGAAAGTACTTCTTTGACAAAAAAAAACTGTTGTAGTTTACGTTTTGTCTGATTAACTTTATCGTCATTGTCATTGCAAAAAGAACATCTGTTAAGACTTAGCTAGGCGGCTTTCTGTCTTTCAAAAGTTATTCGACAATTAAAAAGATTTTCAATCAACAAATCATTAAAAAAAAAGATTTAATTTAAACCTTTTTTTGCATTTTGAGGTATTCTTGAATCTCTAGTTCTTCTAAATCAAGTTCAACGGGCAATAATGAAAGTTGTTTAATATTCAACTACATATTTTCAAATGATCTGTAAAGACAGAAAGTTGGCCACCTGAAAAATATATACAGTTTTTTAAATTACTGGGAAATGAAAAAATTTCCTTATTGATTATTATTTTAGTCAATATTTAATTTCAAAAAATCTGAAATGATTTCTTAATTGTTCGTTGATTTAAATAGTGTCACAGTACCAAGTTCTGACTTATTGTTACTACAAATCTTTTAGTTCAAAAAGAGAATGCTTAGATAAACATTATTTAATCTATAAACAAATTCAAATACACATCAACTCTCTCAGTCTATACTTTTTTGTATTTTCTTAGGAAATAACCAAGAACTTTTTATTGCATAAGATAATGAATATAAAATACCAAAATCCATTAAGGAACAACTATTTTCTTGAATTTAATCCAATTCTAAAATACAATTTGGGTTTTTTTTTTTGTTACTTAAATAGAATCTACTTCCCGTTACTTTATGTATCTTAAGCATCTTAAATCAAAAATCTTCACATGATTTTTCCATGACTTTGCTACCTTTCCATTAAAAATGTTAATTAAGTTAAATTATAATGCAACACATAAAATCACAATAGCTATTAAAATGCTCTGCATAAAAACTAAACCAGTAGATAAATCTTTTTTGTTTTGTATTATTTTTTTATCAATCAATCTTTACTTTTGTCTTCCGCATTAATATCTCTACTTGTATTACGCCACGCTTATATCTGTTTTTGTACTTTTTTTTTTTTACTTTTTATCGCTTCACTACGCACATCTTAATTGAGATTTCTACATCTCGGAAACCACAAGATCGTGCAACACAAGAAGGGCTAAGCAGAACATTAAAGACCGATGAATAGAAAAGTCGGTATAATGGCTTTGAAAGGTATTCCAAGAAAAAAAAGATACATATTTAAAGATGATCATAAAAAATGTAATGTCCGGCATAATAGACCATTTAATGTGTTCGCTGGTAATAACTGTGTTGTAACGAAAGTGCATACGAGAGATTACTGTAAAAGTAAGAAAAGTGTTCCTGTTACTTTTTACTTTTGTTTTACGATGCATTTTACACCTAAGCTTAATCCATGTCAAATAGACAAGCAAATAAACTTGAACAAAATTAAGCTACCCGAAGAATTTTCGTAAAAGTTTAAATTAAAAACACTATCATCAGTATCTCAAAATACGTTATTCTAGATACCTCAATTGAATTTTGAATGAACGTGCTCTTTTAACAATATGTGTACTTCAAACCTAATTGTTTATTAACAACCTAAAATAGCCTCGTTCTCATATAAATCTATTGTAGTCACTTGAGCACCAAACTGACAAAAAATATCTAGTGGGTGCTTGGTGAGAGAATCTATACTTATCTGCCCATTTATATATATGTACATATGTAATTATTAAAAATAAACTTTATTATTCCGCTTTACCTAAACTGCATCCAAATAACTTTACAAATTGGCACACAATCACATTTCTTTGCAAATAAGCGTTCTGACCTCAGCTCTTTCGTTTATAGGAGTAGAAGAAACTTATTTGTCACAAATCGTAACCAATTACATTAATCATTTATTTTTATGATTCACAAAGCGTGAGAAGCAAAACTTAAACATTATAATCGAGACACATTCGCCTTCATATTAACACCCAAGAGTCGCACAATAATAAATTTAAAATTATAGAGATGTGAACTCACACGGATCTCATTTAGCGAAAATGTTGTTTTCTTCATAATGACTTTTACTTTCAGAAGGTAATTAAGACGATTAAGAAGCATTAAATAAGGCATTTAAACCAATTAGTCTTCACATTGAAAGTATGGCGAATTGAGGTGAAATAAAAAGAAACAACATAAAAAAACCACTAAACACATTCACTGCCAATTAACACACTTTTTTTTTTGTAATAAGCTGTAAAATAATAATATATTTTGTGACTCAATATGCCGGGTTAAATACATATATTTTTCCATTTTCGATCACAATTAATTATAAGCTGGACATGTTTCTTTTATTTCGTGATTGCGTTATGGACAAAAAAAAAAAAAGATAAGATCATGGCAAGACAATCTCTAAATGTCTTATTTTGAGCATTAAACAAAACAGCTATTCCGTAATTTGTTAAATTAACAATTTTTGTGTTATTTCTTAAGATCAAAGAAAAGATATTAAGCAGCAAAATAATCACACTTTTACTTTTTGTTTTGAAACTTTGTGATAATAGCAATTGAACTTGTCTCAGGGTTTCAAAAGAGTAGTAGTTTATTGTGACCTTTTTTGTTTTCATTTTGTTTCCTTTCGCTCATACGAAAACTGTATAATAAATTATGTGTATAAATTATGCTTTGGAAATTCGTAGAAAGTATTCAAAGTAACAGTATTTAAAAGCCTTTTTTTGCCATTTTTATGAAAATTCTTTTTTAAATAAGCTAATGTTACCTGATCTCTGAACCCAAATACACAACCAAATTTTTAACTGTGGTGCGTTATTTTTCTTACCATTGATGTCCAAATGAAGCACTGTCTTGTTAGACGTTCTCAGAGATTTTAAGGACTTCCTTTTTATTAAGGAACGACTCTACGTTAAAAAGAATCAATAAATGGTGGGGGAATCTTAAGGGATGCTAATTGAATGCGACAAATTCATTCGCATTAAAAAAAAAAAGAAAACGATTAAAGGAATAAAATGTCTTTTTTTGTATTCAATCTTATCTTTAAAGTTAATAAAATCACCCAAGTTGAAGTAAACGAATCAGCTGGTGTTTCTTGTCAAACATATTTCGCGGACTTACATGATTCATGTAACTTTGCATTATTGTTTCTTTCGAAAGAGAGTAAAGCGACTTGAATTGGATTTAATTAAATTAAACGCAAAAGTCAAAATTTCAACTTTTGGTAATTGTGGATTGTGACAAATGCACAATGTAAGTGTTTTTTTTAAACCAAAAAACCCAGTTTTTGACAACTCTCGGGACTATCAAGGCAACCTTGGTCAACTTGGGGTAAGGTTCAAAGATCTTAACTGATGATTAAATTCGCTTCTACAGAGTCATGTAGTACCCTGATCTTACTTATGTTCTTCCTTACTGCTAAAGTTACAAATACAGTAACCAAAATTCATTTTCTATAAATAATTTACATCTGAGTTAAGCACATCAAGGTTAGATTAAAGACAAACCATACTATTAGATGGGAAGCATGTAGGAAGGAGAAGGCATTTCGAAAGGACAAAGGAAGAACAATTTCAAGAGCTTCATTGTTGTCTTCTGGACTCAATCTGTGGTAACTGGGTAACCACAAACGTATTTTTTTACCAGTGATATGGCTCAACTTCAAGTACAATTGACTAATTTAAAACAACAAGAAACTGGTGCAAAGTCAACAAAATCAAAAAAGCTATTTCGTTAACAATCACTCACCACTAAATTAAAAAAAAAAAAAGGTACTACAATTTGGAACTTAAAATAACTAAAGCGTCAATTATCTCAAATATTTGACCCTGGCCCAAGCCATCTCAAGCCTACTTGTATCGCTTGAGAAAATATAATCTGCTCCCAATGTTGCTCTTTATAATTAAAGTGAGCCTCATTTTCTTTGTGGTCGAAAATTTGTAAACTAGCTGCTCCATCATGGTATATACTGCAACCCCCGCTTGTACCAAAAAAAAAGAAAAAAAAAATCAGACAAGGTGTGTCTAAGTATGCTGGATTAGTGTATTGTGGTTTTGAAGTACTTCTGTTCCATGACTCCATATACAACAGGGCGTGGTACTCCCAGGGCCTATATCAGTTACTGAATAACTAATTAATACTTAAATGAATATTATTGTATAAAATTAGAAACTTAAAAGAAAACTGACTTGTGAAATCATTCAAATTCTGAGCATGCAACCAAGTTTGGCATCGATGAATATAATATACTCGTACATACCTCCGCCCAATTTCGCAGCTTTAATTGAAAACATTTTCATTGCATCCATCTATTGAAAGTGTTATGCAACTTAACCTGTTTGCTCTGGTATCTTGTGGTACGTGAAAGTAAATTAAACATATTTCGTTGCTGTTTAGGAAGGATAGCTGCTATATCGTCTTGATTAAATAGCAGGAAAACTAGCAAATCGCCTCAAATTGGCACACGCATTCAAGACACAAGACACCTTATGTCTAATATCTGGTGCAGTGATTCCATAACAACAAGTTAAACAAGTCGTCTCTGAGATACATATAGATCGAATATGCGTTTAAATCCTCGCAACTTTATACGATTGCAAAAAATTGTTTGTTTTATTTTTGAAAGTGCACCACGGACCAACGATCTCTCAAAAAGGAAAAAGTGGAATCCCAATCAGGAAAAGTTTGCTCTCATTTTGATTTAAGGCATTCACAAAACTCGTTAGAGTTTCAAGCCAGCTTACTGAATATTTTTGTAAGTGAGCACGCGCGATTGATCATAGGTTCGGTGTTCGGGTTCGGGTTGGGGAATAATAAATAATGGTTTAACCAATTGTTACACTTTTACTTTCGCTACTTTATTTTATAACCAATGGAGCTCAAAAATACATAATTAAATGGTAAAAACCAACCGGTATTGTGAACATAAAATTCCATCATTATGTGGTGCACGCTGGAAATAGTTTACGTGCCTGAAATGTCATAAAAGGCATAAACAATGCACACGCAATAGCATGGTCAGACGAAGATCTATAAATGTTGTATGCAACTGGTTGTATTTTTTTGTTAACAAAACATATAACGGGTGATTTTTTAGCTGGTTTGGTTTTGGCAACACTGGTTTTGACAGCTGACGTGTGTTTAGTACCTTGTGTCACTGTCAAACAGCTTCAGTTTGGTTTGCAATTTAACCATGGATCGTCTTACAAATGAACAACGCTTGCAAATTATTGAATTTTACTATCAAAACTCGTGCTCGGTTCGAAATGTTCATCTGGCCGAGGATCCGCTTTTTTATCGAAAAATTGTGTTCAGCGATGAGGCTCATTTTTGGTTGAATGGGCACGTAAATAAGCAAAATTGCCGCATTTGGAGTGAAGATCAGCCAGAAGCATTGCAACAGCTACCAATGCATCCCGAAAAAGCCACTGTTTGGTGCGGTTTATGGGCCGGCGGCATTATTGGGCCATATTTCTTCAAAGATGATGCGAATCGCAGCGTTACTGTCAATGGTGAACGCTACCGAGCGATGATAACAAACTTTTTTTTGCCCGAAATGGAAGTTCTTGACTTGCATGATATGTGGTTTCAACAAGACGGTGCCACATGCCACACAGCACGCGAAACAATGGCGCAATTGCGAGGCGAGTTTGGTGAACAGTTAATTTCACGTTTCGGGCCGGTCAATTGGCCGCCTAGATCGTGCGATTTGACACCATTAGACTATTTTTTGTGAGGGTATGTCAAGGCTAATGTCTATAGGGACAAGCCCGCTTTGATTGACGCACTGGAAGCCAACATCCATGCATTCATTCGTGAGATACCGGCCGATATGTGTGAAAGAGTATGCCAAAATTGGACTCAGCGGATGGGCTACCTGAGACACAGCCGCGGTCAACATTTGCATGAAATTATCTTTAAACATTAAATTGCAAGGTTCAAACTATCGATTCAAATAAATATTGCATTCATTTTTTCGAATTTTTTGTGTTTTTTTAAAAAAAAAAGTTCTAAACCTCTTAAAAAATCACCCGTTATTATACGACATGTGGATCTTCTAGACTGTGTTTTATGTCAAAGCATTACTAGGATGAGTTGTAACTATCCACCAGCTTTAACAAATAGTAAAAACCTAGTAGAGTGCTCAAAAAAGTCTAGCTGTTCCTTTCTGTTTAACAACGAAGATTTGAAATGGAAGTCTTTTACTCTGTATATGTACTGTACTTTTTTTACTGTATATGAAATTTAATATACTCTTATGGTAGTGTTTGACTGTGGTGACCTCTCCCTTACATCAAAATTAGTTTCTAATAGCTAAGAAAGATAGCAATGCCACCTAGCTTGAAATATATATAGTTTGTATATCAAAGGAAAAACACTTGAAAACACAAACCAATATCTTCAACAATGTTTGAAAGCTTAAAATGAATTTAGTTGTTAAATTTCAGCCAAACTTGTACTAAAAAACTCAAATATAAAAGTTTTTTCACCATAGTAAGCATTCTAATAGCAGTTTTGTTTGGTGATCTGGAATCACACTGGAAAGCTTACTACATCGATTTCAATAACTTTCTTCAGAATTTATAGTTATCCAATTCACCACGGAAAAATATGTTCTGTCTTTTAAAGGTGGGCTACCCGTCATGACAGATTGAAATTTGCAAACATGCCGCGCCGATAGTAATTTTGGGATATTGTAGACAAGCTCAAACAATTGGAAATGCAAGAAGAAAGGTTTCAAGTCAGTCTTGATCTTTTCCTGAAGAAACAGTAATATCTTTCGAACTGTCAAAAACTGTCTGAGTTATTGTCCACGAAGAATGCTATCAAGAAAGTTCGATTGTTGTGGAAGATTTTTTGTTTGCAAATTTGAAAGTTTCACTTCCTGCGAGTTGAGAGAAAATAATAATAGAATGACAGACGTTTATAAAACTGTCATAACTTCTTTTAAACTCCCCTCTTAGAAAAATTTGTCAAATTTGACAGTTTGAACCATCTGCGCTTAAATGCTTTGTGCTTGCCCTTTCTCGTATAGCGAATTTCTAAGAAATCGTTTGTTAATTGTGTGAATATGGCACAAAGAGATTGTTAAAACTCTTAGAAAATTATCAGAAGGGAGAAAAGATTTTCCCATTAGCATACATGGAGTATCTATGCGCATTGGAGAGCATTAAAAAAAATAAAATAGGGTACTCTACAACTCATTATAATCGAATTGCTTAACAACACTTTTTAATTTTATGTTTTGTGTGATTTAAGTTTAAGACAACCGCTCTTTGAAGACGTTGTCCCCTACGATCGAAATCGAAATGAAGTAATAAATATGTATCTGTTTTGATAATAATTTTATTCGTATGACCTTTTCAACGAGATCCTAGAGTGCTGTAGATAGTGCAAATGCGCTTGGCGCATCTTCACTGCATCAGACATTTTGTGAAGTACATGAGCAATCGTAATTAGTTATCCCCGCGGGTTGTCAATGTTAAGAGAGGATGGATTTTATGGTAAAGGAAAGGAAAGGGGGTTTTGTAGCATGACCATATAATATATTATGTTGTATAGGATAGTTTGATATGGTTGAAAGTTCAAAGGTGAAGTGTAATTGATGTGTTTTATTATGGTTTAGAAAATTGTCCCACGTCTGAATATGTACAAAATTGAGATGGGAATAAAGCGTGTGAATAATATTGTTTGAATATGGAATACTTTCTAAAAAAAAATCAAAGAGTAAGTTTTTATATTGTAATTGAATTTGTTTGGTCATGTGCGAAGAACATGTAATTGTGAGCTTCATATCTTCTTCTATCTCAGTTGAATTCAACGTTACGCTTCTTTAAGGTAACTTCTTAATGCAATTGACAAGGAAGCCAATTTATTCTTTCTAGACTTCGTGAAACTTTTTTATTTGAGATATATTTTTTTATTTCGTGTATGCAGTTGCATGACAGTTTAACCAAAAAGCACAAAATTGCTAGATGAAAGATTTCTTTATTGAGTTTGTTTAGCTTTGAATTCCCAAATCGTTTATAGGATTTTTTTGAAGCCCTAAATTGTTCCTAAAGAAGACCTACATAGGTACTTTGTTAGGGCGAATTGAATTGAAAAAAGTGCTCTTATATTCGTTTCAATATTCATTACCCTGTTTTTGGTTGGTGTAGGTTAGTATCCCTAAATCTCTGTGCCTTCAGTCTTATATTACTTGAAGTAAATATTAATCATCTTTTACAATCAAAACTATTCAAACGCCGTTTTTTTCTCACTTCGGAGTCAATTCCTCTCGCAAAAATCTGACATTTATTCCATCGCGGTAATAGTACAATTTCTTTCCGCTTCACTGACAGTTTCTTGACATCAGCGAGTCAACAGTCAGACATTTTTGTATATGAGCTCTGCTCAGTCAACCAACAACGTTTCAATTACCATCATCAATACTTAAAACATGGCATTCACAATCATAAAAGTATTGTTGCAGAGCGCAGATACTATTTATTTTTCCATACAACAATAAAATGGATACAATAGAAAAATGAATTTCTTTTTGGTTTCCAATTCTCTGAATGGGGTTGGATGAGATGGCATATGGCATGATGGCGGGAAAAAAGTGAAATTTGAATAAATTTTCTTTTCATTTCTTTCGCGCGCAACGCGCAATGCATTTGTATAAGTCTCGGGCCATCATTTTGTATAACAAATATCATAATTTGAATAAATTATTAAGAAATTTATTATGACACTCTGCTTTGATGAGTGTGGTAGCAAGTAGCTTGCGAAAACATTTTGTTTTCTTTTTTTTTTCTCTTGTTTCTTAATCGTGAGTAGTATTTATGCGTGGAAAAGTTATTAATTGAATTAATTGGTAGGTAGGCATTTAATTTTTATTTTTAATTAATGGAGGTAGGCGGATTAGCACTATATATGATGTTGAGTGATGGAGTTTTTAAGGCAATGACCGGATTTGATTGTCTCAAGAAGTATGTCATCTTTTGTTATAGATTATTGCAAAAAATGATTGACTTGTTTAAAGGTGTTATGGTTTATGGTGTAAAGCTTTTTTATTATCGTCTTACGTTGGCCTTTTTGAATAGACATTTTGAGATTTGGTTTGCTAATTTTTGTGAAAAATTGTGAAATAAAATATGGGTAGACAGACACTTAAGCTCAATTCATAACTCCTCTTGCATTTACTCAGCTATTGCAAATGTGTGTATGTTTAGTCTATCGTAGATTCTAGAAGTACGTCTGTCTTATAATAAGGAGATTGAACCTGTCTCCATGAATTCCTAAGCCAAGTATAACATAAAAATACAAAATTCGATGTATAAATACTTTCGGCTTCACCAAAATTATATGAAAGTTTTTCTTTAAACATTTTGTTTTTTCATTTTCTTCTTTTCAGGCTTAGATTTTGTCTTGTAGTCTCAACGACGTGTCTTATTGGATGCGTTCTTTCCGAAACAACTGCCAAACCTCAAGGATTCTCACCAAGATCCTTTGAAGAAGACGAACATTTAGACCCTCAAGAACAAACCCATCCAGCTTACAGATCAAGAGCATATGACTACAGCAGTGAAGAAGAACAAGAAGAGCCACCACGACAACTATATCAAAGTCGTAACCCCATCAAACCGAATAATAACTATCTCAAGCCAAACAAGAATGTGAAGATTGCTAGTGAAGAGGAGGAGGAAGTTGAGGAGCCTGATCGTCTAACGACTTTGTTAGAGAAATCTCAATTCAATTGTAATAGCAAAACAACAGGGTATGTTCCAAAATCCAAAAGACTCGATTTGTATTTTCTAAAATTTAAATTTTCTACCGTTTGCACTTTAGTTACTATGCTGATGAATCTTTAGCGTGTGAAGTATTCCACTATTGTCAGGAAAACCAACGACACTCATGGATTTGTCCAGAAGGATTCACTTTCCACCAAATCCATCTAATTTGCATGCCTCCATCAAACGATAACATTTGTGACCAGTCGTCAAAGTACCATATTGTCAACGACTATCTCTACAAACCAATTAACCTTCAAGAACACCAATCAAAACCTAATGTCACACTTCGCTATTCCGACCGTTATTACCCAGAGAGCTACTATGAAAATGACAGGGATCAAGACGACGAACGTGACACCAGGCAACGAGTTCACCACCAGCAAAGACAACCTGTAATTATAAATTTAAAAAATTGTTTACTGTGGCGTATGAGTACTATTTTTTTTTTTTTTTTTTTTTTATTTCGATCATAGGTCCAAATTGGTTTCAACTCTCAGCAACGTCAACATCAACAACAACCTGCATACCAAGCACCAACATATCCTCAAGCCCAGCCACAGCAACAACAAGCTCAGCCTCAGCAAAGAAAAACACCTCCTCCAGCCCAGCCTGTTCAATTAGCTCAGCAAACTATTTCGCCTTCTCCAACTCCTCAATCCCAATACAGGTACATTACACAGGCACCTGCCCAACAGTATCAACAACAACAAGTCTACCGTACTCCGGAAGAGATCAACATTTCTCTTCAACAACGCCGTCCACAATTATTTGCTCCTACATCGACGCCTAGATATTACGAAGAGGACTATTTGTATGAAAGAAGGAAGTAAGAAAACTAGACTTGCTTTAGTAAAAGCTTATTATTTGATGAGTTGAATATGTGTTTTTTAGTAAATATCAATGTGTATATTTTTTTTTTTTATTACTTAAAAATATTAAGGCATTTTATATGTTTCTAATTATTTTTTTCTGTTTTAGTTTTAATGCCTGTAGTTTAAGTTTTTAGTCCCAAAATAATTTTGTTATCTATGTAAATTATAAAATAATCAGTTAAAAACTAAAAGAATAAAATATGTATTTATTTTTTATAATTTTCAACAACGAAATAAACTTGATAAATAAATAAATTTTGTTAGTTTGAGTCATCTTAAAAAAAAAACAAGAGTATAGCGGGAAATGTTTTGTTATAAATATCTCTTAAAGATGGGAAAATGTTCTTATTCCCAAATCAATCTGTTAGCTCTTTTCACAATTCCATCAGTTCTATATTGAAACAATGCCTCACTGAGGGGATTAAGGAAACAACTAATTAAAGAGATTCTTTACAAAGTTTTGATGGGAATTATGCTTTTGCTTAAGAAAATTCAAGTTTTATTAAGACTAGCTTAGCAGATACCTATGAAGCTCCGTGATATTTTGTATACTCTTGCTCAAAGTATAGGGTAAGCCTTTAAGAAGCTCAGATTCAGAATCGTCGTCAAAAATTGATTTTATGTTAAAATCCACTAAAAATTCAAAAAGCACAATAATGCATAATGAGTGTGTGTTTAATAAATCTGAGTTGCACCCAGAAAATATCAGAAAATCATAGAATGGATTGTTCGATGAAGAAAAATCTTTCCATATTATACATTTTATGGTCAAGAAAAATATTTTTTGCATCTTCTTTGAGGTGATGCAAGTGCGCGAGTAAGTAATATCAAAAGTTTCAGCTTAATATGATTTGAATTAATTTTAATTTAATTTTTAAGCACTAGGCTTGGATTTTTTTATATAAAATCAAAAACGTACATACTGAAATAAGATTCCCAACTATGTCCGGCCAACTGAGAAAATTAAATTTTTAAATTTCGTAGTTGTGCTTTCTTTTTCTCTAGATAGTTGTAATGTCAAAAATAAGTGTTGAAGTGTCATGGTAGAGATTGTTAGGATTGTTGCAATTTCATATAAGAATGACACCTTTTGATTTTTGAATTGTATGTATGGAAAATGAAAAAAATAAATTGTCTCCTTGAATTTATTGCAAAACTTTAAAAATGAATCGAAAGTAATTAAGGCACAAAATTGAACTGTCTAGCACAAACATTTACCTATCTCTCATCGAACCGGTGCATGTCCATTTTAATGTTATTTTATTTGAAATTATACTTAGTAAAAATTCAAAAAACAAATCAAAATCTCTTAAGCTTAACATTCAAAATCGATTAAACGAACGTTTTACAGCTGATTGGGGGCTGTCAACTTTGCCGACTACCTTTTTCTGTTGAGCTGTTCTGATAAAATGTTTGTTCAATAAACATAATAACTAATAATTAAAATGTTTATTTAAAAAGGAATACTGTTAAGTCAGTGCCTATTCGCTCGCGCCATTTTCGCAAATCGACACTGCGTCAAAATCGAGCAGAATCGGGCTTTAGAACAAGTTAAAAATTGAGGGTGATTTTTTTTGACGAAGGATTGTACCTTGCGTATATATAAGCATTAGCAGCTTTTAGTGTTGCAGGGTTTTGCCACTTGCGATTTCTGACTACGCCAGCAGTTTGGACTCATTTTTCTCATTATGACCGTTCTCGGTGTATTCTTTACTACCTTCCATCTGCCCCTCCTGGTCCTAGTATATACATACAAGTTATATTTTTATACAAGTTAAATATACATCTATACTATGTCGAAATGATGTTGTAGGGTTTTAACACACCGGGGCGCACCAATCGATCTATGTTTCCGCAGTACTATAGGTTATAATACAAGGGATTGTAGTATAGAGTTTCATACCATTCTGTTTTGACCTTTAAGTATACATCGTAAGAGTCACGTTCGAGAGTCGATTTAATAAAAGTTGACAACTGACAGCAAAACAAATTTTCGTTGACGTACATTTTTTTTTACTTTTCCATTTCATTTCACAATTTGAAGGCACATTAGATTTTCTTCATCAAAATCAGTTCAATTTTATACAAACAATGATATCCCAAGAATTCCAGGCTGTTGTACTCGCCGCTGGTCGGGGTACACGTTTGCCAGAACTTACCGGAGACTATCCAAAATGTTTGTTGCCAGTCGGGCCATACCCTCTTCTGTGGTATCCTTTGAATATGCTCCAACAGCACAATTTTCAAGGTTAGTAGAAAGATTATTTGCAAACCAAATTAATTTTATTCAAATCAAATTGATATTACAGATGCCATCGTTATTGTCTTGGAGCACCAGAAATCCGAGATCCAACAAGCCTTGGAGAAAACTCCATTAAAAATGAAACTTGAGTTCGCAACAATTTCAGAAGACAACGACTTCGGAACAGCAGATAGTTTGAGACATATTCACGACAAGTAAGTAACCGAGTAAGTTGTTCGACAATGCTCTTCATTGCATTCGATGATATTTCAGAATCAAATCGGATTTCATCGTAATATCGTGTGATGTGATTACCAACGTTTGCCTATATCCCCTCATAAACAAATTTCGCCAGCATGATGCCTCCGTGGCGGCCCTCTTGTTTAAGAGTGGCTTCGAGAACGATGTGACTGTTCCTGGTCCAAAAACTAAGCACAAGCCAGAGAGGGACTTAATTGGAATCAATCCCAATTACAATCGCTTGCTGTTTCTGGCATCCACTAGTGACTTCGAGGAAGTCATGAACATCAACGGTCATCTAATGAGGAAATATGGAAAAATGACTATTTTCAGCAGACTAGTAGATTCTCATATTTATGTTATGAAGAGATGGGTCCTTGATTTCCTGAAAAGGGTGAGTCGTTGTATTTTACTATGAGTTTCAAATTAAAAAAAAAAAAATGCCATACGAAGAGTGCATTCATTTTTCTAAAATTCTTCTTTTTTTATAGAAAGAGAACTTTTCTACCCTTAAAGGAGAATTTCTGCCGTACATAATCAAAAAACAAATGTCCAGGACACAACAAGCTGCTCCAATCGATGCACAATCCGAAGTCGGTTTAAATATGAAACCCGAAGATGATATCTTTCATGTAAGAATCAGTCGAGTTTCTTAGCTTCTCCTATATTCAAAGGGTCTCTATTTGCTTTTAGTATGTTCCTTGCACAGATCTTGAACAACAAATTATAAAAACATCATTGTTCAACGATTCCCGTATTAAAGAACCCTACGAAGGAGATTTGATTCGGTGTTTTGCAATTGAAGCACCCAAAGACAGCATTGGTGTTCGAGTGAACACAACTCTTAGTTACTTTGCTATGAACCGAAAGGTACATTAGATTCTTCACATTTTAATTATAATTATGTATAACCAATCTAAGTCTTATTTAAGCTTCCATCGGTGTGGACCCAGTTGTTTAAAGACACCAACGCCTTCCCACTTATCTCACCAACGGCTATAGTCAATTCAACTCAAACAAAAGACATCGCTGCTGCTGATAACGCCAAACTCTCAGAGAAAACCTCACTGAGTTCGAGTGTTTTTGGACCAAACTGCACTATCAATCCGAAAAACATTGTTACTAACTCAGTTATTATGGCCAGTGCTGTAATTGAGGAGGGGTAAGACTTAAAAAAAAAAAATCATAATTCCGAGCAGATTTTTTTGAATAATTTTATTTAAATTTAAGATGCAACATTGATGGCTCGATTATATGCAACAAAGCTGTGGTAAAGAAGGGATCTGTTCTGAAGAATTGCCTTATTGGACCAAATTTTATTGTTGAAGAAGGATCGAAAAAGCAAAGTGTGCATTTGACAAATGCCGATGGTTTTATGGAAATCGAATAAAATATCTCTAGCTGGAAAGTTGTGATAAAGTTTGCCGTAATTTTCGTTGTTCTTATTGTCTTTACTTAAATATGAAGATGTCCCGTCGTGCGTCGTCTTCGTCGCCATCTACGTAAAGATAGCGGGGAACAGTTGCATGGCGTAACATTCGGCACTCTGGCTGTAACTTCAAACGAATTTATAGATTTTAAATATGATGACAATCGTCGTTTTACCGGTTCTTTGTAGTTAGCCTTTACTTGTTCTTTACCTTCCTGGTTGCAGGTTCTGTTGTATCAGTCTGATGGCTATGAAGTGCGTAACCTTGGTCTTTTTTATGATTGCTCCTTCTGTCTAGACGCACAAAATACGGCAACGTTGGCCTTGTTATGATGACCAATCACCTCCACAAATACTTTCCTCGCCTACGCCTAGGTGGTGGGGTCTGCTTTTATGGTTCCTAGACTTAACCCGCTTACTGAACCAACTCTGGGACAACACCAGTGTACCCTCTCCAACCAGCAACCTGCCTCGGTGGCATACAGTCTGGAGTACGGTTACATTGGGCTGTCATTTGGTTGGCTTGGCAGATTGAGGCGTCCTTCAAGAGAGTACTAGCTCATCCCGTCCTTCTCCGTAAATAACATACTATTACATTCTTCCAATCCTTCGTTAAGTTGTTTAGTTATGGGAGCAAACGGCGCGTACCAGCGCTAGTTCTTCTTACGAGCTTTCAACTCAATTGAGAACCGCCATTTCTACCTACCTACCTGGCCTTGTTTTTAGAATTTCCGGAAAATTGATAGTTACATGCTCTGTTTTGACAATGTATGCCTCAAAAAGGATTCTGGTTATCCTGTTTCTTTAACTGTTGTCATTGGCCTTCATCTCAGTTTTCGTAATACTTCTTCCGCATGTCCTAAGTTACGATCTGTTATGGAATCAGACACAGAAGGCAATGGCTGTGTTATCTGTATTGATGTTTTTCAATCCATGTCTATACACGCTACCCTGCCTTGACACTCTTTTGTCTCGACCTGTCTTGATACCCTGCTTTGTCGTTAGACCCCTTTTCTAACCTTACTGACTTCCCTTCAACTACTAGTCTCTTCTCAGTTCTTCTAGTAATGTAATGGAACTGTGTGCTTTAATGCGTATACTTTGCTAGTATTTAGCAATAAACGTAAACGTTTGTACTGTTTTATTTATATTTACACAATTAAACCTTAACTAAAAAAAAATGCTTCTAAAGAAGAAAATCAAGAATAAACATAAGAAACTAAAGCCGTTGGCCCTTTTTTTAAATTTAACTCGGCCCAAATATTTGTTGTTTCAAACTTTTCTTTTTATCTAATTCAAGTCCAAGTTTAAAAAGCTTACGTCTTTTAAAAAAATTACTTCAAAAAGAGTTTTGAATCATTTTACTTTATTCTTTTCTAAAACAAATATAATATTATAAAAAAATTACAACAGAAAGAAGTTTACAAAACTTGTGGACTAAAGCTAACCCAATTAAGTTTGTTTGCATACACGATTTTTTCTATTAGTTGTATTAATAAAGTATTCCAATGTTAGAAAAGAAACTAAACAATTTGTAACGAAACAACATACTAAACAGGAACATTTATTTGAATTTTCTTTTTTGAATTAAACTATCTAACAAGAAAAGATTTTAAGGACATCTCCGAGTTTTGACAAGTACTGTACCTACTCCAAAAACAATTATCGTATTTGTTTTGCTAAATCAATAATGTTTTCGAACTATTTATGTGTGAACATTATTAGGTGTGCAGGGAATACTTAAACTAGCTAAACACAAATCAATCTTGGTTAAATGTAATAGCGAATACAACTTTTATTAAAGTTCAGTTAGCGGTGCAATCAATAAAGCTATCTACTTAGGAACGACAGTAAATTTAAAAGGTCACCTTTTCTCGAGAGCCATTGTGGCATAAAAATAGGTGTGTGGAACATATGTACATACATCATGTTTGTTTTGAAATTAATCGTTAATTTGATACATAAAAGCTAGGAATGTTACGTCACCTTAACGTAACTATTTCACAATTTTGCCATTTAATTGTGAAATTTGAAATAAATCTTCAATTTTGTATTAATTTTCTTTTTTTGGTCAACAAAAAGCATTTATTCCTTCGAAACATTGACTCGAATCTCGACTGTCGACTGCCAATGGCAACAAAACTTAGAACATCTTATTACAAGAAAATAAATAAATCAACTTTACATAACCCTCCACGCATCTGATAACAATCAACAATCACATTTCTTTCAAGCCCATTGTTATTTTCATGCTATCAGCCCACGATAGTTTGCCTAGTGTTAAGTTTCCCTTTGATTGAATTATCAACTTGTTACAATTATCTTCTTCCTTGCTCATTCGGAAATGGTTTTCATTTTCAATACAATCCGATAAATGCGAAAGAGATTCGTCGAGAGTAAATTTCTTCGAATTGACTTCAATAAATGATGTCTCTTCGATTTGATCGGAAATGTTAATAATAACACTATCGTTAGTTTGGGTTATTATTTTGTTGTTTCCAGTGATTTCGGATAGTTGGACATTGACGTTGCCACCTCCGTTGCACTGGATTTGAATGTTTCCATGAACACCAGCTGGAATTTGAGAGGTCATTCGAATATGTTTCCTACTAAGAGAGTGATTTGTGGACTACTTACTCATAAATAAGTCTCCCATTTTATTGACACATACTTCGGTGGTCTTGTGGATATTCTTCAAATCCATTGTTCCATTATCGGTTGTGAATTTAGATGTCTCTACATAGCACGAGTTTGTTTTGATGTTTCCATCCGTTGACTGGCAGTCAATAGAGTCGCCCTGAAGTTTGTCTAGAAAAATTGACTGAAAAAAGGTTATTAGATGGTTTTTGTTTGTTTAATCCAATCTCCCTTAATATACCCCATTGTTCTTGGTTTTGATGTTAATTTTCTTTCCCAGAAGCGTTCCATTGCATTGGATATTGCCATTTTTTGAAAACAAGTCCACGACCGTGCTTCGGACATTCTTTGTATTTATGTCCTCGTTCGAAATAACTTTCAATTCTTCACAGAACATATCGGAAATGCTTACTTCTGCTTGGGTGTCAATAAACAGATCAGCTCTTATTGGAACCTCCAACAGGCAAACCAGTTTCTCAGCTTCCTTGCCGGTAGATGATGTTTTACTTGTGATTTCTACATCTTTATTTTTGATTTTAACTTCCAGCTGAGCATCTGATTTTTGGACATCAGCTGTGCTTCGAAGAGTTGCACGAAGTAGATTTGAGTCTTGGCATTCCAGGACATTGTACGGTCGTATTTTAACACTTATTTGTGAGTTGATTTTTATTTTGGAATATGAGTCAACTTTCTCGACCAATTGATTGATAATGTTTGGTTGAGTTAGAGCAATTTTGTGGAATTTACGTGCTAGATTAGCGACGGAGGTGGGGCTTCGTAGAAGTAACATTTTGAAAAAAAATATTTGTAATTTTTAAGGAAAATTTTTCGAAAAGTTTCACTGCCACTTGATTTCAATGTTCTTCCTCTCCTCAACTGTCACCTGTCATAAAATTTTGTTTTAAATGTCAAAAAGTCAAGTGCAGAACCAGCTGGAGCACGGAGTGTGTTCACAAGCTTAAGATCAGGGTTAAGGTGGCCTTACATGAAGCTGCAAATGCAGACGAGAACGCAACAACAACAATCATAGTGCAGACGATGAAGATGAACATGTTCGTCTTCACTATAATTTTCAAGCTGCATCTATAATTTTCCTATAATCTGCATCCACGAAGACGTCTGCATTTTTGCCGTCCCTCTCTATCACACAAGTATGATTTATTGATTTTGCATCTTTTTTTTTTTTTGCAGATCAGGGCTTGCAGCTCCATGTAAAACCACCTTTACTGCATGAATAAGTATGGACGACCCGAACCGAGCCGAACTCAAACCGAATCAAATGGATACTCGTTTGGCTTGGCTGACCGGCATAGGCTGATCGGCATCATTCGGCATAATATGTACCCGCTTTAAAGAATCACAACATAAGGTCGGAATAGACGGAAAAGTATTCAGATCACAGACCAATACAGACCGCCAACTCGTACTCCTCTTGCCTGAAACACCCTCGAAACATTTTTTCCTGTCTGTGAATACGTGTACATCTCTGTCTGTGCATTTTGTAATGGCCACAACCCCTAAATATGCCATTTATTTTTTTGGTGTGTTTGCTAAATGGGTTTAAAAGCAAAGGAGAGCGTCACACTCTCAAAATAAACGGCATATCAGCTGATTTTCAGCTTGTAGGCAAAAAGAGAGACCAAACAATGAGTTGGCGGTCTGTATCTTAATGGTCCGTGATTCAGATCGAATCTCCCAACCCATCAGAGATGCAATCTTTCGTGTTGAGAAATGACTAGGTTAAGTCATAAGACAGAGACGCAGAATTTGTTTCTGTTCCTTATTATAATATTTATAATGCACTCGTACTCAGGGGGATATGAAAACCCTTATAATGATTTAACATGGTAAGGAGAGAAGGAATAGATATATTGGAAAGACTTTGCAACTCTCTCTCTCCACACCATTTTTTTTTTAAATTTTGTATTCTGGAGTGAATGTTATTTTCTATTCTTATTTTATTCAGCTGTGCCTTTGGTAATAACCTTTTATGTAAAAAACGCTGTTAATTTTAAACACACTGCCTGGCCTGTTTTTTGTTCAACCTTTCGTCAAAGTAGAACCTTAAAAAGTGAAGGGGTGTGGACTGATCCTAAGACGCGACGCTCATTTGCTGTCATGTATTTTTTAAACCGCAGACAACTTCGCGCTGTTTATACCGGGCAATATGCCATTTCCCATTTTTAATTTGACACAGACAAGGCAATTGTTAAAAGTTTTGTTAAGTTCTCATAATTTTACTGCACATTGCACATGCAATTGTATAAATTTCTTAAAACAAAAAGAAGTTTAACTGCAAGATATTGAGAGTTTCCAAGGCAATGTCCGAAACAGAAGATCCATGTTCGTCCACATCCAAATCCAACACAGAAGTAAAAGACGACGAGAAACCAGACAATGCACAACAAAAGCCATCATCATCACAAACTACTGAAACTGCACCTGATGAAGTGACTTCAAGCTTTAATCCTTCTGTCTCGGACGACGAGATTGAAAAAGAGGATTTGGTAAAAATAAAAGGAGATGCCATCGGCAACACGTTGTATAGTGAACGGTTTGTTCTATCGACACTGCTCAAATTGACAAAAATAGAAAAAGATCTAAGCGAAGATGAGCCCTTCGAAAAAGATTTGTGCTCCCTCTGGAACATGACCATCGAAGCGGATGTTGTGGGTCTCCTGCTGAATCATAATGTTCCAGAAATTTTTACAGACCTCATTGAAAAGACGGAGGATAAACGTTTGACAGAAATTCTAGTCGGCATTATTGCGAACATGTGCAGCGTCCCACAGACTCGTAAGGATCTCTGCTGCAATTCTCAGGTAATGTCTGTTCTACTCAACCTTATTTCCTGCACAGATAGCTTAACTCTAGTCCAGTTAATGAGATTTTTTTATGCGGTCGTGAGCTCTGAAATGAATTCAGGAGATGAGATTTTATGGTTTGAACATTTCAAGAACTGTGATGGATTCGTAGAAAATTTTGCATTCATTTTAAATAATTCTGCGAATTTAACTCTCCTAGTTAATGCTTTATCAACGTTGGAAGCTCTTTGTGTCACATTTGCTTTGATCGAAATCCAGCCCGACGTTAAGGATCTCTGCTTCAGCGATGTTTTTGTCCAGCCTTGTCTGGTACAAGGCATCATAGAAGCATTTAAAACCCTTCTTCCAGCTAGTAAATTGGAACAAAATTCCAATGAAGAAGGGACTGCAACGCCATCCAAGAATACAAAGAAGATTATGACCCTGTTTCTAGACATTAATGTCATATTATCTCCCTATGAGCAAATTTCACAGAAATGTTATGAACCGTATCTAGACGACCTCTTCCATTGCATCTCTCAAATTTTGTCTCCTCTGTGCCAACCAATCTACCTTCTTCCACTCACTTCAAACGAACAGGGCATCATAGAAAATGTGAACGAGCTATTCCAAGCCTTTGGTGACCCCTTCCATGAAATTTGCTTTGCTCAAATGATCTCTATCTGGTACCTCATCGATTCTGACCGTGAAGCCAAAGACGACACTGACCAATGGGGTGATGATGACGAGGAGGAAAACGACGAAGAAGTCAATTCCGAGGAGCTTTGTATGACAATATTGGAGTTCCTCACACGCACAGTAACCAGCACACAGCAGGACGAACTGGAAAGTGCCCTAAAAATGCATGCACCCAATACAATACTCAAGCTACTAAGTGCATTGAGTGCTGGTGATTTCGAGGACGACATTAAGAATTGTCGCAACAGAATAAAAGTAGCCTTCGATAAATTACAGAGCGAAATTAAAACAGATGGATGTGATGATTCGCATGCAGTGGTTACAAATAGCTGCTAAGCTCATTTAATTATCTATATTTGCTCCTCTTTGTCCTTTCATTTATTTCTTGATCTTATTCGATTAATTAAGAAATTAATCACGAAACCTTAGTTTAAGCCCAATTAACATCATTTCAACCTTGTACGATAATCTTAATTATGTACTACATTGTAGTATTGAGAGTAAAATAAAGATAATAAAAGTATGATATGAAAATAACGTTTGTTTGGCGTTTTCGGAAGGTATTGTAAAATAATAGAACGCAGCTTCTATTGCAAAGGCAGAATACAGAATAAAATTTATTTTCACATCAAATATAGAAAAATATTTTATAGTGACAAATCATACTTAGAACAATAATCATATAACTCCAAATTGGTCAATAGAATATTCTTAAATAATCATATTAGTAACAAAGTATATTATTTAAAGTACATAATGTACTACATAATTTTCAACAGAAGGGCTATGTATTGAGGGACTTTAGATTTTGAATTTGTCCACATCTGAGGTCAATCAATTGCTGGTGTCATTGGGAGCATTTTTGACTGGCTGCTTCTTTTTATTTTTTATATATTATTTTGAATTCTTTAATGGAGTTGGCCGAGTTTTTCATTTGAATGTATCGTAAACGGTTTTGTTGCATAATTTGCTAAACGGTGTACCTACTTGAAAAATTGAAAATCTATCCTGGTTTGTTTTGCCTGATTGATAAAGGTAAGAATGCACTAGGAAGAACTGAACCACACTAGAAGAAATTTGTTTCCAAAACATACTTCAATACAGTTTAGTTTAATTGCAGTGCAGTTCCTCCAATCTATACACAATCTGTAGTACTCCAAAAGTGGCATTTGACTGTGTTGCCATCTAGTGTCACAAAAATTCGTTTCCTATAGCTAATATCATTGCATTATACAAATATAGCATTCTGCATATGTTGTTTGACTGTGTCGACCTCTAGTGCCTCAAAACATCTTTTCGAATAGCTTTATACAATACAATCTGAAGCTCGCATCACGCAGCGACTCCTAGTACCCAGCAAAGGCTAACACATAATATATTCTAAAGACTACACTGGCCTCAAATAGCCATTGATTGCATCATTTATGAGTAAAAATGCACTGTTCAACAATCCGTGACAGGGGCACGCACCGCGCGCCGCACCGACACTATACAATAAAATTTAATTTGTAGGAAAGTATATGAACTGAACAACCTTATCCGGCCGCCACACATGCCAGCTACTGGTAAGACAGTTGCAATATAGTCACATTTTCCACTCACACAAAAAACTTCCAGCCAACTGGAACACAGATAGGAATCTGACAATTAATACATGACGTAAGTTGCTTGCCAGTAGCTGGTATGTGTAGCCGCAGTGTTATGTTCAAACAATTAAACAGAGATTTTGTAATCCGATCAATATTTTGACTAATGGAAAGTACCATTAAAACTACTAAAAGTCCAGATTTATCAAATTTTGTAAGCGTAAAATGTAAAGGATGAATGTATTACAACTTGCTTACTAGTAACTTGCACGTGTGGGTGCATTCGTTTTGTTTTAAGATAAGATTTTTTTTTAGATTAGATAGATATTTATTGTATCAGAATATTTAAGTACATAGTATAATTGATTAAATATCATTAAAGCCTGCCAAAAAAGCCGTCAGCTTGAAAGGCGAATGTACAATTTACACTTCGTTAAACATTTTCTACTTTCCAACATTTTGCTTAATAAACATTTCATATTTCATTAAAAAAATAAAAACAAGATAAAAATATAAACCAATTTACATCAAAAATCACCATTTCTAATTCTCTCTCTATAATTTAACGAGATCTTACAATAGTTAAAGAGTCGCACCACATCCATATCGTTGAGTAAAGCCACCACTTGGCTTTCAGACAGAAAGTCACTTCCAAAAGATCATCTTCTAGGCTCTTTAAGGGTGGGACACCTACCAACGAAATGTAATGTATCCTCACGTTCATTCAAATTACATATATCACAGACAATTGGTAGGTCATTCCTATGAGGCATAAAATTTAAATTTAGAAGCTCGTCCCTCAGTTTAACTATTGTTGAGATAAGTTCAATGCTGTATTTATCGTTGAAGTAGTTTTTATCTGCTAAGTTATAGTTGAGTCTGCTACATACTACTCTGAACAATGACCCGGATGCTTCCGCTTCGAACTCCGCTCTACAACGTTCATCTTCTTTTTGAATAATCTCATATAACTTGACCTTAAATCTTCCTGACTCCACGTTGTTGATGCTAAACTCCGTTCCACATCCTTCGGCCAGCTCTCTCCACTCCTCGTACCAGCTGTTTTTATCGTGCATAGCCTTAAGAGCTACAACTTTTGGAAGATAATGTGCAACCTAATTTCGTCTAAATGCGAGATAATTTATAAATGAAAATTTGTATGGGAAATGAGCTCTTATTTGGAAATTTGCTACGAAATTACTTTTGCCCTAATAAAAACGCAATATTACAATGGAAGTATCGTAAATGAACATTTTTTTATGAAAAATTTCATGCAAACAAAATTTCTTTCTGTAATTTGTGTCATAAATCATAGCAATCTTTGGTAAGCGCTATTGTAACATTTTTATTAGCTTATAAGATCCTACTGCTACTGGTGACAAAACACCCAGGACCCCTGTTCTGTAACTTCGTCGATAACTTTCCGCATCGACGAAAAATGAAATGAAAAATTATATCAATATCGATTCTGGAAATAATTCGGTTTCTGTAAGTCCATGCGATAATCGTATATTCCAGTCTTTGTTTGACTGGAACTTCCAATGGCAGTCGATATGTTGAGCTGTCACATAACACTTAAAATCTAACCAACATTTTATATTAGGCGTTTTCTTTTTTCATTTTTTTAGAACTGGCACTCCCTAGATCACGAATATGCATTTTTAAAGTCACTTGGTCGTTTAGTTTAGCCGCAAATCGCGTTTAAAGATAAAAGTCAATTTTTCATGTAATGCGATGCGTCAATTGAACATAAAAAACTATTTTATTTTAATTACCTTATTGGTTTGGACCATTTTGCATATTATAGCGACTGGTCAGAAGCAAATGATAAAATTTGATATTTCCAGTTTGCAATTCCAATTCGTTTCAATCGAAAATTTTTCGATTGTCAAACTTACAGAAACAGGATGATGCGGTAAAATGAGTTTTGTTTCAATTCACAGCGTTCTTCGATAATTTATTTTTTCGATGCGAAAATTACAGAACAGGGGTCCAGGAATATGTGTTTATATAAATTCAATCTCACTGAAAAGAGTTTGCTTGGACAAAGACAACCTACCTATTTAAATGACCATTCTGAGTTTCTGTTGTTGTTTTTTTTTTTTTTTTTTTTTTTTTTTTTAAACTTCAAAACAGACCTTTAATAATGTAGTTTCTGAACACAGCTTACCTCTTTCTTGAAGTGACAAGTGAGAAATAACCTACCAAAGAAGAAAACGTAAACTCTTCTTCCTGTAAACAAAATCAAAAGACATCTTCAAAGAAGAATTAAATAAACGTACAAAAATAAATAATCCCCACTTTTGTGCCTCGCTCGAAGCTCGAACTAAAAAGTAAAACGAACAACCATAAAAAAATAAAATAACCCCACATTTTTAAAATGACGACAACTTACACACCTCAGTACTTGGAAGAGAAATTAACAGAAAAACTAGGAGCAACATACGTGAAAGCTATCGATGAATCAGACGGTTGTGGCGGAAAATTCAAGGTAATTGTAGTTTCGGAACAATTCGCAGGCAAAGGTCTATTGCAACGACATCGTTTAGTCAATACTGCACTGGCCGAAGAACTTAAGATTATTCACGCATTCTCCCAAACTAATTATACACCAGAACAGTGGGAGAAAGTCCAAAAAGAGCAGCAACAGCAACAATAGTTTAGTTATTTTTAAATTCTCAATTCAATACAAAGGAAGCCCTAAAAACGATGTCAAGTATCAATTTAAAAATCTCATCTCCTGGCAAGGTTATACTGCACGGAGAACATTCGGTTGTTTATAAAAAGCCAGCTCTAGCTGCTGTCGTTGGAATTCGCACTCAATTGCATCTGTTGGAGGTGGATGACTCATCGGTGGTAGTGTTTCACTTGGATAACCTGCAATGTTCGTTTGAGATTCAGATTAGCGAGGTTAATACTTTTGTAGATCAATACATTCTTCAGTATGGCTCTGCTGAGCTTGATAAAGATCTTTTGTTGGAAAAAACGCGGGACGCAGTCAATGCCAAGTTCAAAGATCAAAATGTAGTCCAAATGAAGACTATGCAAGCCATTTACTACCTCCTCTGTGGGTGTCTTATTACAGCTAAAAACGCGGTTCTCAATTGTGGATCGCAAATAAAAATCTCGTCTGAACTGAATATTGGCGCTGGTCTGGGCAGTTCGGCTTCGTTTGGAGTCTGCCTGGCTACAGCTTTTCTTATTCTAACGAAGCATATCTCTAGTGAGTCATGCAGCTCAGAGGAGTCTCTTGCTTTGGTCTCGTCTTGGGCTTTTGAATCGGAACGAGTGATGCATGGCAATCCGTCTGGAGTGGACAATACTATCTGCACTTATGGTGGCATTGTGTGTTTCACCAAAGGTCAACCGTTCTCAAAAATAGAAATATCGAGACCTTTGCACATCCTGCTAGTAGATAGTAAAGTCTCAAGAAGTACATCGAAGCTGGTTGAGAACGTGGCCAATCTACGGACCAAGTTCCCTAAACTCGTCGACCTAATCTTTGACTCAATGGAGGAGGTTGTCAACTCAGCTATACCGATCTACAAGGATCTTGAAGATGGAGACAAGTTTCACAAACTAAAAGAGTTGTTCCGAATAAATAACGAGTTATTGAGCGCAATCGGGGTGTCGCATGAGAGCTTGGAGCGCATTTTTAGCATTTCCATGAAAAATGGATTTAGCTACAAATTGACTGGAGCAGGAGGAGGGGGATATGCTATTATTCTACTGCCTCCAGACTACAAAAGCATGGATACATTTTCAACGCTGACCAAAGAACTAATCGAGAGTGGCTTTGGAATAACTGAAACTACCGTCGGCGGAGGTGGCCTTATTGTAGAAAAATGAGATTTAAAACAAAAGTAAATAAAAATGTTAACTTCCTTTGTATTTATTATTTATTTTGAGTTTTTTTTTTTTTTTGTTTTTAACGTTGGCTAGTATCACGTGGTCTGTATGGTATTCCTCGGTTCTTCATTTCTCTAATTGTTCCGGCTGGTAGACTGCCTGAGACGGAGATGGCATAGACGCCTTTTGTGAAACGTGCTGTGGAGGTGGAGCGATTTAAATAGAGTTTGAAGGTGATGAGGATAAGGTTCTTACCTATTCTTTGCCACTTGGCAACCCAACTATCCTCGGGGGTCATCAGAGCAATGATTCCATCAAAATTGTTGCTTGTGTGGTCGTAGACGTTGTCCTTGTTATTTTTCATTCTAAGGAATTCTTCGCAATTGTCGCAGCCGTCGTATTCGAACTGGTCAAAAGTCTGAAGGTGGAATTATGAATTAATAATAAGAAAACCATGAAATTCTTGGCATTTTGGGCACAAGCTAGATCTCCGGAGCACCCTGAAACCAACTTCGCGAAATTTCTTTTTGCTTACCTTTATTAGAGAGCATACCAGGCATGCTCGCAGTCCACGAAGATCTTTAGGAATTGCGTCAAATGACATTTTGTGTGTATTTTAGGGAATTTGTATTCACTTTGTTTAATATAAACCTTTTTTTTAGAACTTTATTTTATAACAAAACACAAATTTACAAAATTTTAAGTAAAAAATGACGTTCCAAGTTCCAATGACTTTCGTGTAAGTTTGAGAGCCTCTGTGAAAGTCAATTTTTGACTGAGTGCGTTCAACGCTAAATAGGTTACGATGCGCTTACACTTGAACTTTCTTATTTAAAAACCGTTTGCATCAGTCATGAGCTGTTTTTGACAATTTTTGACATAAACACGATTTTGGGGGAAATAATGAGTTTAATGCAAGTTTCAGTTGTGTAAGTGAAGAACTGCGCCATTAAAAGCATTTATTGGAACCTATCGTCAACTTCAAGCCAAGTAAGGAGTAGCATCAGCCAATAGTGAATTGGTTTGAAATTATTCTCAGTTTCCCTGCAAACCAAACCGCAGTAGTTTTCTAGAAAACACTACTACAACTAAAAATATATCCTTCGAATGTGTGGGTTTTTTTATTTACTACTTCCCCTGCTCCGTAGAGTATATCCCTGCAAACAAGAAAGTACGGTAACAATCGATGAAATATGTACATCAAAGGAAGTAGTTTGGTTTCTCCTAAAAAAACAATTAACGATTCCCTTTTGAACAGTGCGAAGGAGATATCCAGGATGCAATGCAAAATTTTCTCTCTCTTTTTTTTGTCGTTTGTCTTTTTGTCAGAGTGATCTTCGATTCAAAACATAATCATCAACAGTCTTTAAGTTGAGTTGAGTTTGTTGCGTATAATTTGAGAATATGGCGAATCCTTTTTTTATGTAATTTATTTTATTTTTTTGTGATATTTTTGTTTGTTTTTAATAATAAATATATTTTTAATAATACAAATGTAAATAATAATATAATATATTTAATAATAAAATTATTTTCATAAAAATGCATTTTTCCTATTTTTTTTTTTACTTCATGTCTATTTCGGTTCGTAGTTCTACATTCAAAGCGCGTGCATCTTTGGAAGTACGAATATAACTGGTGGAATATGCGCTTCAAAAAGTACTTCAGATGTACATCCATTGAAGTAAGTGCATCCCCAGAAGTACTTTGGATGTGCTTTGGAAGTACTTTTATTAACGGGGAAGTGCAGTACTTTTTTGATATTTTGCTTTTTTAGAAAGAGATAGTGATATTGCTACGTGCTACTGCTGCAGCTACAGCGAGTTAGAGCCCAAGTTAGGTAATTTGATATAAAATCAGTTTCATTTAGATTAAGATAGCTTTACATGAAGCTGCAAATGCAGAGGAAAACGCAACAACAATCATAGTGCAGACGATGAAGGTGAACATGTTCGTCTTCACTATAATTTTCAAGCTGCATCTATAATTTTCCTATAATTTGCATCCATGAAGACGTCTGCGTTTTTGCCTTCCCTCTCTATCACACAAGTATGATTTATTGATTTTGCATCCTCTTCGTTTGCAGATCAGGGCTTGCAGCTCCATGTAAAGGCACCTTTGGGGTATTTGATTAATTTGACACCTCTTATAAAGGCAAGACTGCACTAGGCACTACGCGGAACTACGCTTCACCAGTTGGGTATACAACTATGCGGTTTAATATTAAGGAAGTGCAGTTCCACCTAGTGCGGTCTTGCTTTAACTTTAAAACTTGCTTTGTTTTGTTTACTGCTGCCAAATGTTATGTCCTGATTTTAATTCAATATACTGTCAATCTGCTTTAGAATTCATGTTCACAATAAATATAATAGCTCACAAAAATAAATTCCGGTTTTGTTGAATACCTAGTTTTAAACTGTAAAAAAATAGCTTGAGGTTTCTTAAACATAAAAGGCTTTTCACACTGGGATCAAAAACTCGTTTTTTGTCTAATAGGGTTTTAACACCGAGCTAAAACGCGGTTTTCGCGAAAAAAACAACAAAACCTGAACGAAAACACAAGTTTTACCATACGATTTTCTTCACCACAAGTTTTATAAAACGACTGGTTTTATATAAAACCTGTTGAAAACTTGTTGGAATACAAAGCAAACACACCTGAGTTTGTTGCGATTCTTTCCAAACACACCTAAAAAGCGCATAAACGTCAAACAAAATCAACCCAAGCAGCCGAAAACTTTTAGTTGAAAACCGGGTTTTTGGCTCGGTGTGAAAACCCTATAAAACCCCAAAACCACAAGGTTTCCATACATTTTTCTCTTTCATAAACTAGTAGTTTTTGATAAAACTCCTCAAAACATACTTGCAATCACAAGTATGTGAAAACAAACTGATCTTTTGGCACCATCTACTCGTCGATAAAACAGTGTAGTGTTCCCAGAGTATGGGATTTTTACCGACAAAAGAGAGAAAAAGCGAGGTGCATTTCTTATTTGCGTGGGATTTTCACTAAATGTAAAGGGATGTTTTGGAAAAACTACCTTCAAACACTCTCATATTCATGAAACGTCAAACAAAGCCTAGTTTTTCGGTTTTGTTCAGTGTGAATGCTCCAGCTAGGTTTCGTAAACTTTTTGAGTTTTTGGTCCAGTGTGAAAAGCCTTTAAACACATCTAATGAGAATGACCCCTCAACATTGTTACAACACCGCCGTCAATGCATAAGCAAAACAAACCAAAAATTGGTGAAAAACATCAACCTCAAAAAAAAAAAAACAAAATAAAATAAAACTACAAAATAATTTAAAAATAAGATTTTATAAAAAATTAAAAATTAAGGTAATTTACTTTGTTTTCAAACAAAAATTAAATTTAATGTAGTTTACTTTGATCATTCAAGGTTTTTTTAAAAGTGCGCCTTTTTTAAACGTCAAATTTTATCAGAAAAAAATTTGGTTGTCTTTTTTTCACAGATGAAAAAAAAGGCGTTCGTTCCGTTGCCTTGCGTATGCGTTGGTGTTGTGCCGTGTGTCGACTGTCGATTGCGAGGATTAGATTTGTATTAAATTTATTAATCTCAGTTCGGGGTTTTTTAATAGATAATTATGTATTTATAATTTTGTTAATAACAAACAATTATATATTTTAACAAATTTTATGTGAAGAAAAGTAAATGAACGGAAATTTACTGTGAAAAGCGAATGCAATCTTTTTCTTGTATTATCGATTTAATCATTTTAAATTGTTTAATATCAAGTTTAATACATAGTTTGATATTTTATAAGAAGTTTTTAATCATAAATTAATGACTTAAAGTTGGATTCTTCTATTGGCGGTAAGTTTATTATTGAAAGAATATATTTGTGTGTGCTTCACTTCATTCTGTAAAAATACATGCTTTGTCTACAGTGTCTGCCTATTTTTATACCAACCTAAACTCTGAATTGGTAATCATCTTTTCTTAGGTTTACCCAGAGATTTGGTTGTTGGATGAAGACACATTCAATTGGATAGCTAGTTTGTTAGAAGACCAAGCTAAGAGATTGGTTCTTATATATAAGCTTTCAGGGCTAAAACAAAACACCTGACTTTGAGAATCCTTGAGCTAACATCTTATGGGGGTTGAGTGAAACTCTACATTAAAAATCGGGATTCGTTTTCGAAAAGCCTAAGGAACCTGAGCAGATGTGAACGCTTATTTTAAAAAACTTTTCCTAAGAAGAACTTGTGAATGTGAAGTCTTTTGAAAAATAAAACATATGCCTAGGTATTAAATGTGATTGAGACTTATGTGAATTTAACACTTTCCAAATGAATAGAATCGGAACGATGACTTACTTAAACTGGCTTTTGTGGCCATGATTGTTCACAATGAATCCAAATGCAATGATCGAGGTCAGTCATTCGTTTGGACAGTCAGTCCACTTGCTTCGAATGAGTACCTATACTTGCATTTGCGAAACAAATGGATAAAGCCAACAACTTAAGTTCTTGTCCGTTCCTATATAGGTTTGTTTTAGTTGGAGGACATCCTTTTTATAGACAAAATTTCGAATATGTTTTGCTAGGATAGTCTGGTACCTACCTAGCTACCTTACTTATCAAAATTTACCCACCTTTAAGGTTGCTTGAAATGTACAGTACATACATAAGTACCTTTATGTAAAATGATTAAAAAAAAAATACATACAAAACGAAATAGCTTAGGCCTTCTATAGGCTTTGAAAGTTGTAATCAAAGAACATTGTTAATCGCATGCTTTAATTGTATGTTTTATATGACCCATGGCTTAGCTAGATACTTGAATTATATAATTAATTGTTTGATTCATTCTCAGTTGGCCTAATATTCTATTCGTTTCAGTAACAACAGTTCATTAAACTCACCAAATGTATTGAGGTTTGTCTTGTGAAAAGCTGTTGTATGTTCCCACATTTCTACAGTCTTCCTAATAAAATCCAGTTTTTTGTTTGAGTTTCTTACTTCATTCTTCATAGAGTCTTGTGCTGGGTGTGTATTGTTAGGTAAAACGAAGCTTTTGGGAGCTTTTCTTCTTCAAGCATCATTAATGTAGCACATCTTTGGTATGTATTCCTACCTTCTTTTTTTTTGAAAAATAAAGTATCGCCGTAGACAAGTGCAGTTCTTTTTCTTGCATACTCAACACATTGAATTCCAAATTTAGTCTTGGGGGAAATCTGACATCTGTGGGTGTGTCATATTAAACTTAATTTATGATCCTTCTTTTCAGTTCGAATTTAGGTGTTTTCTTGCATTACTTCCAATTATGTCTTTGTACTTGTGACTCGATTATAAAGCAATCAGGTTTAAAACTCTTTTTCTTAGTCAAGCCGTTCTAGTGGAAAATCTTCCAGTAGTTCCTTCATAATTTTTTGTAACCTAGTGAATGTGGTTTGTGTGGTCTGATTTAAACGATTTGGGCACGAGTACGATAACTGAGGCGCCAAGATTTAATAACGGATTTATGTAGGGGCGTCAAATGCAAGTATTTTTTACTATGGGAGGGGGGGGGTCTACCTCGCCCCGTTTAAGAGGTAGGGGCGATTTTCGAAAAAAAATGTCTTGAATGGAAAAATAAATATTAAAAAACAACGGCAATACTTAAAATACATTACTATAACGGTTTTAAAAGCCAGAAGTCTGTTCTTTAATCCTACATTTAAATTAAATTACTCGTTACAATAGTTTTCAAAATATTCGCATTCAAAATCGAAATTTTGATAAAAAAACGTAAAAAAATATCTTTAAACCAATTTTGTTCAAAATTGAGAAACGGAAAATAAATTTTTTTTTCTGTGATCCGATGCTTTAATAAATATTTAATCGAACGCAAAAAACCAAAAGCTTTTATGTCTTCTAGTTCTTGTGAAAATTGAAAATTACTTGAACTACTTTTTTATGAGATTTTTATTTTTGGTATTTACGGTGATCTAACTTTAAGGATTAATCAACAGTACCTGAGTGGCACGCTTCGCGGGACCTAGGGATTTTAACTCCCTTTTCGGGCTGCACGCCTCAATATCCGCGGACAAAATATCCGGGTCAAAATATCCGCGACAAAATGTCCGGGGACAAAATATCCGCGTCAAAATATCCGCGACGCATAATATTACGGTGTATAAACAATGACCTATGTAAGGGGGGGCATGCTGCCCCCCTGCAACCCCCCTGCCTTGGCACACTATAGGACTTGGGATAGGTGCGAGGTCGGGTGTATGCGGTTATTTTGTCCGCGGATATTTTGTCCGCGGATATTGAGGTGTGTCACCCCTTTTTTCGGGGTCACATCCACTCACGCAACTTCGTTGCCTGGCAGCCACCTGTGTCAATTGTATTTTTAATCAACAGTACCTGGGTGGACCGCTTCGCGGGATCTAAGGATTTTAACTCCCTTTTCGGGCTGCACGCCTCAATATCCGCGGACAAAATATCCGGGTCAAAATATCCGCGACAAAATGTCCGCGGACAAAATATCCGCGTCAAAATATCCGCGACGCATAATATTACGGTGTATAAACATTGACCTATGTAAGGGGGGGCATGCTGCCCCCCTGCAACCCCCCTGCCTGGGCACACTATAGGACTTGGGGTAGGTGCGAGGTCGGGTGTATGCGGTTATTTTGTCCGCGGATATTGAGGCGTGTCACCCCTTTTCTGGGGGGGCACATCCACTCACGCAACTTCGTTGCCTGGCAGGCGCCTGTGTCAATTGTATTTTTAATCAACAGCACCTGGGTGGCCCGCTTCGCGGGATGTAGAGATTTTAACTCCCTTTTCGGGGGCACACCCGCTCACGCAACTTCGTTGCTCCGCTTAGGGTAGGTCTGGCTGTCTGGCAGGCGCCTATGTCAATAGTATTTTTTAATCAACAGTACCTGGGTGGCCCGCTCCGCGGGATCTAGGCATTTCAACTCCATTTTCGGGGGCACACCCGCTCACGCAACTTCGTTGCTCCGCTAAGGGTAGTTCCAGCTGCCTGGCAGGCGCCTGTATCAATAGTAGTTTTAATCAACAGTACCTGGGTGGCCCGCGTCGCGGACATTGGACATACAAAAATGTATAGTCAGGTCTTGTCTATGGGAGAGAAAGTGTTGGTCTGCAACTTAAAGACTTCGACCATCCAAAGTGAAAACCTAGACGATGACTTCATTGACGAGACTGACATACCCTTTAAATACATCATGTGAGTTGTAAATTGACTTGATTTTTTCAACTGACTCCTTACTCACAAACTGACTGACTAGAACTTGAAAGTGGAATGCAACGCAATTCTAACTCCTCGTCATGCATTCTGGGTAACGCTAACTGAATTGCTGTACTTTACTTTCAACGATAAACCTTTCATCAACATTAATCCTCTAATGAAATCACAATAAATGCCAAGAATCTAAAATTTCATACAAAAGTAGTTTCAGTAATTTTCAATTTTCACAAGAACTAGAAAACATACAAGCTTTTGGTTTTTTGCGTTCAATTAAATATTTATTGAAGCATCGGATCACAGAAAAAAAAATTTATTTTCCATTTCACAATTTTGAACAAAATTGGTTTAAAGATATTTTTTTACGTTTTTTTATCAAAATTTCGAGTTTGAATGCGAATATTTTGAAAACTATTGTAACGAGTAATTTAATTTAAATGTAGGATTAAAGAACAGACTTCTGGCTTTTAAAACCGTTATAGTAGTGTATTTTAAGTATTGCCGTTGTTTTTTAATATTTATTTTTCCATTCAAGACATTTTTTTCGAAAATCGCCCCTACCTCCTTAACGGGGCGAGGTAGACCCCCCCCTCCCATAGTAAAAAATACTTGCATTTGACGCCCCTACACAAAACCGTTATTAAATCTTGGCGCCTCAGTTATCGTACTCTCCCCACGATTTGGCATATTTATTTGGTTTTCTTCTTTATTGACTACAAATTTTTTATTTTTTTTATAATAATTACTTGCGGCAATAAAAAACGAAATCATTCATAAATCTCTTCCTCCTTTATGCTATAAAAAGGTGGGAATTTTATTATACCCCACCAGAAAGCGCTTGACCGCTTTCGTATCAAGGCCAGCTGAGGAGGGGAAAGCAGTAAAATACACAATAAGCTTTAACTACATTGAGATTTGGTGATGAGAAAAGTTGGTATGAACTAGGGTTTCAATGAAGCATATTATTAACCAAGGAGATCTTCAAGTTATAAAACAAAAAGTTCTTGCTTCATGCACAAAAGATTTTCTACTTTCGTCACGCCCATGACATTTTTATTGATTGGAATTTTCAAAAATAATTTGTAGGTAGCCCCGTAACCTTAAACTATCAACCCACTCTTGTCCAACCGTTGGCCAGGAAAAGATGTTTATCTTTAAAACAGTGTAAAAATTTATGTTTTTTTTTTTTATATCACAAAATTGTTTAAATTTAATAATCGAAACTCTCTTCCTATTTTATTACTTGTTAAGAAAAAATCCTGCAATTTCTATTGGATCATTTATTTTCTACAAACACACACGTAAAAAATAGAATGTTTTCCAAAAAATGGCAATCTTAACCTTAACCTTAACAGAACTTTGAAAAACAGACCCTCTTCCAATTGAAACTTGGTACATACCTAGTGTTTACAGAATAGCAAGCAGTCTCCCGGAGTATATTTTCTATTTTTATTCCATGTCGATACCGTTATTTTTCGTCTGAGCAGACAATCATTAAAATAACCATTTTGACAACAATTTTGTTTGAATAATATATTTTTTTTGTTGTAATTAAAGACAAATAACGTTAGCTTTTTATGAGTTTTTCAATTGGCGCGGGTAGATTTTGGCGGCCTGTTTCGGCCATGTTGTTTTGGTGACATCTGTCAAATTTGTTGTTTAATTATTGACTTAACTGATACAAGGCCCAACCATAATACGCGAAAGAAAAAGTAAGTGTCAAAACCGAACGAAAAGTTTCCTTCCGATTTGTAAAGTACATCAGTTGCCCATAATAGCCTTTACAAATAAGAAGAAAGAAAGAAGAAGAATACCCTTTAGAAATAAAGGAAAGTCAGATTTTCGTACGTAATGTAAGACTCAAAGCGTACATTACGTATGAAAACGCAAGTGAACGAAACTGGCCGAAACTGAACAAAAAGTCATTTCGGGTTGGGTATACAAATCATATGTTTTTCTACTGTTTCGTAAGTCAACGTACGTACCATTCTTCAATTATGGTTAGCCCTTTAAAAATAAGAAGAAAGAAAGAAGAAGAATACCCTTTAGAAAAAAGGAATGTCAGATTTTCGTACGTAATGTACGACTCAAAGCGTACATTACGTACGAAAACGCAAGTGAACGAAACTTGCCGAAACTGAACAAAAAGTCATTTCGGGTTGGGTATACAAATCACATGTATTTCTACTGTTTCGTAAGTCAACGTACGTACCATTCTTCAATTATGGTTAGCCCTTAAATCGCCATGGCAAGTTGCAAGATTGAACAGCACATCTAAATGATTTAATTTTATTATCAAAATGAGTGTTCAATTTTCTTAAAAAAAATTGTGTGTTTTTGAAATATACACAGCTGGTCAAAAAAATAGGTGTGATCAAATTTTTTCGCACCACTGTTGTCTTTGATGCAAAATAACTGTTTTTTTGATCGCAGGCCTTACAAAAAGTTCTTGTTTTAAGAGAAAACGGTTATTCTGTTGACACTGATGCTGAGCTTACTGCATTTTGTGTGTGTTATGTTGAGCTGTTCTATTTTCTTTGTTGCATTAGGATTTGGTGTTTTTAAAAAGTTGGTCATTAAAATAGGTGTTCTCCAAATAAACCCACAGATTATATCTTTGTTATTTCAAAAAAATACTAAATTTCAAGGTAACCTCTTTTTAATAATTTTACTATCCATAAATGATAATTGTTAATAAATAATAGTTTATTAGACTTTTAGTATGGGTAGAAACGTCCACTGTTCGGCGGAAGAAAGACGGGTAGTTTTACAGCTAAGAAATGAAGGTAAGACTTACAAATGTATAGCAGAAGCCCTAGGAAGATCCCAAAATTTTGTGACAAATGCACTCAAGGCCAGATTAGTGCGCGAAAATCGTGGGAGGCCGAAAAAAACATCAGTCACCACTGATCGCCGTGTCCTCCTTTTGGCTAAATCTAAACCTTTTGCTTTGTCAAGGAAAATAGGAGCAATAATAAAGTCAGTGCCCGCACAATCCGCAGAAGGCTTCAGAGCTTCAACCTATCAGGAAGAGTTGCCAGGAAAGTTCCTTTACTAAGAGCAAATAATATAAGGTCCCGAAAAGAATTTGCCTTAAACCATAGAAGTTGGAACGGACCTGAAGGAGCAAAAAAATGGCGAAATATCCTCTGGAGTGACGAAACAAAAATTAATTTGTTCTCATCAGATTCGGGGCGTAATGTCAGGCGACCAAAAGGAAAGGACTACCACCCTCACTATACCCGGAAAACAATCAAACAAGGGGGAGGAAATATAATGGTCTGGGGCTGTTTTTCCTTGTATGGTGTGGGTCCCATATTCCGCATTAATAACGTATTGACCAAATACGGTTATAGGGATATCTTGGAAGATGTTATGCTTCCATTTGCCGAAGAAAACATGCCTCTCCGATGGAAATTTCAGCAAGATAATGATCCAAAACATACGGCGCATCTTGTGAAGGATTGGTTTCGAGGGAAAGAAGTCTCAATCGTTTCATGGCCAAGTCAATCCCAGATCTCAACCCTATTGAGAACTTGAGGAATGAGCTTATGCGGAAACTAGGATGCCAATATTTTCCAAACTGGAACCGATTGTGGGATGCTGTTCAGAGTGAATGGTATTCTATCCCCCAAGAAAGATGCCAAAAGTTTGTAGAGTACGCTGACTTTAAAAAGTTTTGGATAACAATGTCGTATACTCGGGTTATAAGAGAATGGTAAACGAAAATTATTATAAAATACAACAAATTTTGCATTCAAACTATCATTATTCATAATTTAGGAAGACACACCTTTTTTTTTGTTCAAGCGCAAATGTCTACACCGTCGGTTTTATTGTATAAAATTTATAATTACTTAATTTAAAAGCCTTAAATATTAATATTTCATTAAGTATTGATAGTCCAATGAAAACTAATGTTAAAATAATATTTAAATAAACAAAACATATTAAAAAATTAAGTTTATATAAAAAAAAATAATTGCACCTATTTGTTTGACCAGCTGTGTATGTATACCTACATAGGTACTTTAGAAACTTGTGAATTGAATTATTTATCTTTTTCGATATCCTATACCTATAAACGAATTCCTTTAAGGTATTTCCACACTATCCCACAGTGTAATGTGTGATGAATATGAAACAAGTGTATAATAGTGTGGAAACAGAATATGACAGCGCAGATCTCATACGATTTGACATGTGTTTAGATCTGAAATATTTTTTTAAGGATTGAATGTAAAACCATCACATATTCCTTGGCACTTTTTTTGACATGTCGTACTACACTGTGGGATAGTGTGGAAATACCTTTAATATAGGTACTTACTACCTGCTCAAAGAAATTTCATTTTCTAGATTCAGTAATAAAATTGTTGCATACTTATAGCACTTTTCATTTGATTGATTCGGGGAACCATTAAAAAAAAATTCCTCCGAAGCCATTATTGAGCAAATTCGTGCGACCCAGACGTGCAGTTTATTTTTTTTTCTGGAAACGAAGCAGTCGAAGAGGGAGAGCAAAATTACCTCTTTTTGAAAAAAATAAATAAATCAATTGAAATAATAGTCCGTTCAAAATAGACATTTCGGTTTGCAAAAATTCGCAAAAAGCTGAAAATTGGTACAGACGTTGGGAACACCATTTCAAATAAACTAAGCAACATCCCCATCGATCCGACTGGTGCGTTAGAAGTTATTCAAGGTCAAAAGGTCAAATAAACGGTTTTTACAATTTTTCTTGTAAACGGTAGGTTTTACCATAAAAATACATGAGACATTGTTGTAGACCATGAAATTATTTACAAAACTCGATGGGGATGTTGCTTAGTTTATTTGAAATGGTGTTCCCAACGTCTGTATCAATTTTCAGCTTTATGCGAATTTTTGCAAACCTAGCACTAATTTTTTGTCTATTTTGACCGGACTATAAATAAAGTAAAGTAAAAGTAATTTTTTTTTTAAACTAGGTCTAAAGGGCTATTCACATGAGAGCGACCAACGAATGGACGAATAGACAAACAAATAAGATTTTAAGCATTTATAAAGCTAATTTCTTGGCTAAAACGTGACCGTTCGATAGAGGTTGAATTTTAAAATAAGTTATAGGTAGTTTATTAAAATATGCGATTTCAATTGTTCGAATAAGTCAAATTGTATAAAATAAATTGTTCGCCGCGAGCTACAAAGTGATTGCTACGAACTGTCAAACTCTATTCGCGTTCCACATACCATCCACATCGCAACGAATAAATTATTAGTGCGCGACTAACCTCAAAATCTCAATGTTCAATTGTCATATACGGTCATGACGTTCGTTGTTCGCAACGAATAAAATAAATTGCATGTGAATGAAACGTCAAAATGGACCAATGTTCTTTCATTCGTTGGTCGTTGGTCGCTTTCATGTGAATAGTCCTTTAGAGTAGAAGATGATGCAGGTACATCATCCTAACCTACACGAAGTTATTTAAAAAAGGCTCTATAATTCCACGTAACTCCCCGTCCCTACCTTGGTTTCTCAATTTAATTTTTTTTGTGGTTATACCTTAATGCGTTTCCTTCCTTCCGGTAAAATCTAAATACTTATGTTATGTCATTTAAAATATGAAGCCAAGTTGTCGACGTTGATTTAAAAACTTCATCGACGGCGACGTGAAACCCCAAACATCTACAACAACAAGAATCAATCCTACTTCTTAGAAGTGTGATGTATTGTTGTTCGTATGCACCAAGCTTCAGGCATCCATCTTGATTTTCTTTCTTTCAAAATCAATACCTACATTACTTTCTATCAAAAATCGTTTATTGTCAGAATCTTTAAAGAGAAAAATGCTCTTCATTTATCTATTATTAAATACCTAATAATAATTACCTACTTTCATCATAACAATTAACGAGACTCAATAAAAATCTTTTTTTTTTTTCTTTTTAAAGTTGGCACACACCACACAGCCACATTGTGTGTGCTTCTTAATTTTTTTCTACAATCTACATACATGCTAAAAAGTGAACAAGCGCAGCGACGCATAGGTATACAGATTCACAAAGTGCGAAAGAGAGGCAATTTATTAAATTGATCTGTTTTTGTGTCCATGATAAGGGAACCCGTAGGGAAAGAATTCAAACTATTTTTGGGAGTTAAATTTCATTTGTTACGAAAAGATTTAGCTGATATTTTGATTCGAGGTTCTACCTATTCAAGGAAACTCAAATGACTTTGTAGGTAGGTACATCATACTGAACTACAGGATACTTGACACTAGTACCTAGGTATCAATATTTTGAAATCTCGATTCTCGTAGGCATCTCGGCATGACGTTGGTATATGGGTACTGATACTGAGCTTGAAGCATTCTCAATCTCCGTAGCTAACTACAATAAAGACCGAATGAATTCGATGGATTTCTGCATGTGAATCCGCAACATGCTTTTCCGTTGCCGCCAAAATTCAACATCAAACCTACATTACAAACAAAAACAGGTGTCACGGTTCACAAATAGGTATCATCAAAACGGTCTTATGAAAGACCTCAATTTCAACAGAGTGGCAAAATTAAGGTGTTTCAATTTTCAGCACTAAACTTTTAAGGATTTTTTTATACCTACTAAAAAAAAATTATACCTACCTATATGTATATGTAATTCTTATTGAATTAAACCGTTGGCCGATGATTTATTATTATTCTTCATTGATAGTTTTCATTCAAGGGCGCCATGTGTGTGGGGCCAAGATAGAAAAAAAGCTTTTTTGAGCTTTTTCGGTTGCCGCAAATTGCATGGTAAATATTATAGGTACTTCCATGCTTCCCAATAAATTTGTGTAGATACCTTCTTCCCTAATTAATTCCCGAAACACGTAGTATAGGTAGGTATACCGATAATTTATAAAACTGTAACCTTCGTCGATATGGTAACAGAAAGATATTTTTATCAAAATAGGTTCGGGGTTTGAATGTTTGTTGAAAATTGGATACATTTTTGTTTGGGATGTTTCCCGATGAAAAAAACAAATTTCACGAAACAAACGTCCATTCAGGTAGGTAGTGACCTATTAGGTCGGGTAATTAAGCTTTGGGCTCTTTTTTGAACAATACAAGTTAATTGCAAAATCTTAAACCCTTTTATATAGACATTATGTATGTACATACATACCTCTGGTGATATACGGCTTGATAAGTTTGTAGACTTCATCAAAAGGAGACATCGAAAAGGCAAAGAATTCAAACGGGATGTTTTATTAAAAACCTATAATTTTTTTAAACTGAATTTTCCGTCAGAACGACGCTCGTTTTTTTTTTTGTCGAAATCCTGTCATTTTCGTCAAGCTTATTTCGTCGACACACATAAATGTGTTTACTTCACACACATACTTACAAACTCGTATATACAAGACACTCACACCAACACCAACTTGTTTTGAATGTGCTTCGCTCTTCCGAAACTACCAGAAAGATTTTACTTCGTAATGTTGCCACCAGTGTTTGCGTTCGCGTGCAGCTAAAAAGGTGTTGTTTCTTGTTTCTCGTGTTTGTCATTTTTTGTGTTTCGATTTATTTCACGTTGATTTTGTGTGTTGTTTTTAACTTAGCAAAGTAGGTAAGTGTTGAATGTTATTTTAACTTTCTATTTCTACATTTTTTGATGTTAGCGATAGGTATTAGCTAATGCTACAAAGTAAACTTACGAAACCCACTTGGATTCTATCTCAAAAATGAAAAAAAAAAACCACCAAAACATTATCTGCTTCTCTCGCTCATGCTCATGTTACTTTTGTGTAAGTCTGGTTGTGTAGTGTATAAGTCAATAGGGTGGTATAGCAAACATTTAATAAGTATTCTTTTGGGATTTTGGAAAACCTCTTGTTGTTCTTTTTTTTTTTGTTGTTTTTGTGTTGCGTGCATGTCTACCCTAAGAACTGTCTGTACTCTGAAGTTGCCGGTTTTCTTTGGCAAACTAGTGAGACAATTCTTGTGTTATTTTGCTGTAGCGTTTTTTTTTTTGATAAGTTGGGTAGGGTTGCCGTGTGTCGTAATTTAAATGGAAAGTTATTGCATTGCACAAAGTCAAAACGCAAAGTTATATATTTATGTAGGTTTGTACCTACTAGGTACTAAAAATAGATTAAAATGATTTGAGAAAAAATAATATTTGTCCGTGTTTGATTGCGTTTACGATGTTTTTATGATGAAGTTGGCCCGATTGCAAACAGAAAAATATCAATAAAATTTTATTATTGTAGGAATTTTCCTACATAATTTTTTAGTATGTATTATAGTATTATAGTATTATAGTATTATAGTATTATAGTATTATAGTATTATAGTATTATAGTACATATTATAGTATTATAGTATTATAGTACATATTATAGTATTATAGTAGGTATTGTATTGTATTAATTGCAGTATTGTGGTGTATTAATACCTAGTACTAATTCTTACAGAAAAATGACATTATTTTTCTTGTGAATATAAAATCTTAACTAACTAATCTTGTTGAAATTAGTTAGAGATCATAAAATTTTGATAACAAAAATAATATCTAATTATGTATAATTTTGAAAAAAAATAGTTTTTCCTGTAATAAGAAATTAAGTGCAAGACTGGGTGGCACGAACTTGCTGTAACGTGTTACAGTGGTCTAGGAGTTTGAGATTTTGGAAAAAAAAACCATACGAAATTTTATTAATCTTAAAAATCAATAACTTAAGAGTTTTTAAGAAAAAATGAAGTAAGCCATCTGTTTTGTGTTACAGTTTTGAATTTTAAGGACAAAATTTTCAAAATCGTTGGACCAGTTTTTTTTTTCAAAAAACGGTTTTTTTGAAAAACTTTTCAAAAACACATTTCAAGTTTTTTTGAGTATGCCAACTTTCAGCACTTTGTAATTTTTATCAGGAAAATAAAATTTGAAAAAAAGTTGATCGAACCGTTTTTGAAAAAAAAACCAAAAATTAAAAAAAAAATTAACTTTTTTTTAAATCTCAAAAAAACTCTTTTTTGAAAAATTTAAGAATTCATGTTATTTCATCTATAAAAAAGGCTCCTTTATTTAAAATGTCATTGAAATCTTTCAAGTGGCTTACGAGGAAATCTGAAATCCTGAAAAATCACAAAAAATACCATTCAGAAAGTTTTATCAAAATCGTAGAAGCCGTTTTTGAGAAAAATGAATTTTTCATTAAAAATCGTATAGCAGGTACCGTTAGTTTTAGAGCTAGAATGCTAATTCCAAAAACTCTGTACGACGTCATAATAATACTATGTAAGTACCTAACAAGTTTGACGCAAATCGGTCCAGCCGTTTAGGCTGTAGGTACCAATACAGACATACGGACAGACAGTCGGACCCCCTTTTTAGGCTTCTGAATCATTATTGTAATGTCATGTCTGGTTGCCCAACAAAAATTTTTTTTACGAATGCAAAACTTTCCTTATAGGTACGTAGTAGGTGCGTACATATAATCGCAAGTAAAAAAAGCATTTTAATAAAATTCCATGGCAACCCTATCAAACTTGATTGCGAAAAGCAGGTTTCGCCGTTCACATTTGATTGCAAGTCTTCTTAACATAAGACATAAAGAAAAAATGTAGGTACCTACCTATGTTTTAATAGTTTAATTTGTTGAGAGAAATAATACAAATTTTAAATATGGCCAGTTGCTAAAGTCCTAATTTCTTCAAACTCTAGAGCAATTGATGAACATTTTAACGTACCTACTTCCGATTGCATAACTTTTGCCACTATAGGTAGGATAGGTATTCTTGCTGATGAAAGCTATACAAAAAAAATGCCTCCATTCAATTGATTGCTTCATTTTAAATTTTGATTAAAAGTTTATATTTTTTTTAGCTTAATTATTTTTTAAAATTTACATCACTGCATAATAACCTTAAAATCTATTCTTACATATATACATACGTCACATTCTTTATTACATTCGCTGGTAACGCCGAAACAATTCTTCCATACTAACAATGTCTGTCTCCGTACGTACAGTACACACATTAGCGTACAACGCGCAGCCATCTTGTTTTTCTTTACTGAAAATCAATAATTCCCGCACATTGCCCACAAAAGTTTAGACATTTTATGAACAAAATTAACAGCAAAACATCAACAAACTGTTAAAAAAATATGCTCAATATTTTTGCTGTTGAACAAAACATGCTTACCTATCAAACTAATGAGGTCACTAGTAAAGTCAGTTCTGATAATAAAACCGCGTGTGATGTCAGATTAAAATGCTGTTGCTATCTTATCTCATCAAAACAAATCGTATAGAATGTCATGCATGTGTGAAAGAGAAGCTAATAGATCTAACCACATGTTAAATGCCTACGAAGTTGACAGACAGTAGCGATAATCTTGCTTTCTGGAACGATGACGTAAGAAACATTTTATCCAGAATACCGAATAAAAAGGAATACCTATACATAGCTACTTATGTAAATATCATGTCTCATGTACTGTACATATTACCCAAGTCTTACGGACATATATTGAGTTTGATTTAATTGATTGCCCAACGCTCAAGGCTATCAAATGAAAGCTTTCACAAGCGTCCATTTTGCACTTATACCTATTTACTGTAAAGGTTTGACAAATTGTCAAAACTCATCTGATAATGTCAATTAATTTTATGCCCGAACGCCCCTTTTGTAAGTATAAAAATGATAGGGCGTAAGAGGCCTTGTAGGTGCCTACTTTATATTGATGAAGTGCATATGTAAGCATATGTACGTATATTATCCATATTTGCTTAGCTGGTTAGAAAAGGGATCGCTTTTATACTTTTAATACTTTTCAAACTATTTTTTGGACGTATCAATGTTATACATAAATGCATAAATCTGTTACGTTATTTGACATTTCGGATGTATGACACGTCTCTTTTTCACGAAACATCCTACGTAAAGATGAAAACCCTGTATAGAATTGTCAAAATGTATTTGGCATTGACAATCAACACCTGTATATAAATAAATACATAACCTTACATTTCGCCAGACATCCGTTGTGATTTAACATAATTTTCTACTGACAGAAACAGAACTATAATACTACTCGCTGTAGCTATCTGGCTTTGAAAGACAACGAACTTGGAGCTTTTATGAGCTTTTTTGTGTGTTATCTTAAAAATGCATTCTTATTGTTACTAATTGATTTGATTAAAATAAAAATAGTAATTATTAAAATATATATACGTTGAACTGAGGTCAAAGGTTAATTTTCATAGGATTCGCAAGATTTACAACGGTGCGGTGGTATATCTTATGAACTTCAATGTTTCGTTGGTATTGCTAGGAATGTAGATAGGTACTTTTATTGCAAAGATTCCCTCTTCGTGCATGGATTAATGCGAAAAGTAGGAAACCTTGAAGAATCACGATCTTAATTATTAATTAAATGTAGATAGGGGATAAGGCAAATTTGATTTGTTGACAAACATTATAGGTTAAGTTTTCCAGAATTTGTTCTCAAGTGGCTTCTGGATTGTATGTTACATAGGTTTATATGTTCGTCGTTCAGGTTGCGGAGCACTGCAATGAAAAATTCTTTTACGTTCCGATTCGGTTTTTTTTTGAGTAGTAACGTCGTATACTTTTTTTAAAAACATTACATTTTGACAAAATAATTTTTTAAGAATTTTGTAAAAACAAGATTCTCGACAGCTGATTCCACACATACATAGGTATGCATATCCATATACATATGTGCCTCATACCAACATCTTCACAAATCTTTACGTGCTCAAATTGTGCTCACAAATCACAATTCACGAAATGGCGCTGCGCCTCCTATCGGTGCTGTACGAAACATTTGCAACAAATTTAGTTCTCTCCGTTAAGTGTAGCTAACAGGGAGTGCTTTTTGCGAGTGGGAAGTTTTATTTTTGGTTTTCTTTTGTGCTTTAAAATAAGGTAAGTTGATTTTAAAAGAATATTTTTATGAAAAATATGATATATACATAGGTACTAAATAAAAAGGAATGTATACTTATTTTTTCGTTCAGTTTCCATTTATGCATATATACTCGGGTTTGATGATTCATAATTTTTTTCTCTCACTTGCCTCCCATTTTTCGGTTATTATTTGGTTTTTTGTAAGAAGATACATAATGTTTTGAAAGGCAAACTTTGTAGGTCAGGTAATGCTGCTTCCATTTTCTATCAACACTTACGAAGCAAGGCTTAATATACCGCTAACTCAAGCTCATTGGCCTTTATTTTAGCCTCATCATGACGCGACGCGACGTATGTTTACAGCTATTGATACCTTTATAAACTTATTTGATTCTTTATAATTCAGAACTTTCTAAAATCTTGCCTATATAATTCTTATGGATTAATGCCTAATTCTTAATTTTATTCAATTGTTATTCCACATCCACTGTTGTCGCAATCGAAACAAAACAAAAATGGCCGCTGCGGAGAAAAAAAATCAGTTGTATGTACTTTGTTCGATGCCTTAGGGTTGCCATTGCTTCGAATTGGTTTGATGGATATTTTTTTTTTTTTTATAATATTTAGAAAATTTAACGATGATTTATAAGAATAAATAGCGTCACGTTTTACCGTTAATGCTACATGCTGATATTATCTAATACTCGTAATGATTTAGTATAAAATAGGGGGATGGGTAGAGGTAGGTAAGTATATTATGGAGGTGTACCTACTTAAGAGGCTATAGTGTAATAGTGGTTCGAAACGCAGGTAGGTATAAATTTTGATTTGATTATGAATTCGAATTGCAAAAATATTGTTCCGGAGTGATTTATAGAAAATGATATTTGGAACAAGTTAGTGTTCCTTCGTAGACTAATGCGAGTTTCATTCAATTTTGGAAGATTTGTTCTCAAAATCGAGAATTGCACTTAACAATGAAACTTGTTTTGGCAATTTGTCATTTGGTTTTTGTCATTGGAATTGCTGACTTTGGATTATTGCTAATTTATAATTAGTTGGATAATTAAAGTACATATTAAGTTCTTCGTTCATTATTTGTTTGTTTTTAATTTTTTTTTTTTCACAAATTCACAACAAACGAAAAAAAATAACAAATTATTTCTCATTTGACGTTTGACAGAAATGTGTTCAGATCGATTCTTCCACCCCATCAGAGATGCATTCTTTCGTGTTGAGAATTCATCTAGAATTGCTCTTTTTGAATGAATGAAACTCTTAAAACCGAAAAAGATCGAATCTTTTGACAGAAAGAGCAATTCTTTTCGTGAATGAAACTCGCTATAATACGCTCACACTTTTTTATTTATTGACATTTGACAGCCGTTCGGGTGATTAAAAAAGTCTCGGCCCTTCATGATTATGTGGTTGGAAATTGAACAAACTTCTGAGATCTTATACCTACGCGCCGTTCGGCCGTGTTGTATTGAAAAACGTGTGTACTTAAGCTATACGTATACAGAAGATTGTAAGATAAGACAATATTGTCGGATCTGTCAGTGAAAAATTGTCCCAAAAGTCTTACAACAGTGTGAACTTACAATTAATTGTCAGAAGATTGTGAGACATTAGCATTGTAAGATATTTGCTATTGTCAGCTCATTGGCAGATCATTGTCAGAGCGTTGGTAGACCTGAGAAGACCTGACAATCGTATTTCAGTTTAAACTCGTGATTTTTCGAAAAAATTCGCTTACATTTGAAGTTGTATGTGCTCGCCGATATAAAACGAACTCTATGTTTGTATATTTTGACGTGTTCAAAGTTTTAAGTATTCTACAGAGAAACAGAAAGTGTCAAAAAATTATCGAACTCGATTACATATTTTTAAGCATTGCCATCATTTGATATTTTTTTTAAAAAAAGTTGACATTTGTGAAATAGGTACATTAGCTTTTATTCCTGTGGAAAAATTTAATTTTGTAATTTAACAGTATACCTATGCGTGAATTAAAATTTTGTATTTTAGGGTTTGGTATACTCCTCATTTCGCCTTGCGAAATGCTTTGAAGCGTGGATTTGAAATTAGCTAGTTCAAGAGCGAACGCTCTTGATACCTGAATTTCTGTCCGGTTGTAGTTTATTATGTTTCCACCAAAATAGTAATCCTTGTTTTCTTGGAACGAGATTAAATAAATCTGTACCTATAGTGTTTCTATTGTCAAAAAGATTAACAGACAGACTCGTGAAAAAAAACTTCTGTGTAGCATGACCAAATGACATTGACGTTAAGATTAAGTAATGTGCCATCCAGATCAAATGTAGGTATAGTTTGATTTGTAAAACCCATGTCCTCAAGTAGGTAGATTAACAAGAAATAGATTTAAAATCTTGTAGACTAACGATACAAAATTTGTTTGGGCTATCCCGCGATTAAGACAAGATTTAGGTATGTATACACGATTTATGTTAGATAGGCTAAGAGGAAGGTATTAGTATGTATATCAAAAGGTTTGTTAATCAATTGATTTTGTCGAAGTATTCTAAAATTATGTCAAACTCGAATGTTATAGAAAATAATTTTCACTATTTTTTTTTTGTTACCTATTTCGTTGTTAACTTCGATATCCATATTTATATTTATTTTTATTAGTAACATAAGTACATATTTTAAAATTAACATTTTTTGAAATAATACTTAGTGAATAAGGTTAACATAAACGGAAATTGTGGCTATGCACAGTATTTAAAAGAGATAATAATAATAATAATTTCTAAACTTAAATATTTTTAAAAGATTCTTGAATCAAAATTATGGAAATAAGGAAAAAAGAATAGTAGGTATTAATAGAGAAGAGGAAGAGATATTAAATAAGAAGTAAAGAAAAATGTTAGCACCTAAAATAAGTATCCAGAGCAGTTTTAAAAGCGTTGCAGTTGTTGATTCTCCCCACATTGGCAGGTAATGAGTTCCACAGACCAACAGCGTACACGAAAAATTGGCGCTTGGATGTATTATACTTATGAGTTGGTACAATAAGTACTCTGCTTCTTTGAGACTGAGGAAAAACGAGTTTTTCGTAAAGGTATTCAGGGGTCTCCGTTTGTACCAGATTGAATAGAAAAATTAACACCTTTCTGTCAAGATAGCTTTGAAATGACATGCCATAGAAGCGATTCACGTAGTTGGAAATCTGATCAAACCGACGAAGAGAATAAACGAAACGTAAAACGTTGTTAAATGCTACTCGTATTTTTCTTTGGCTCGTACTGTCTAAATCGCAGAAAATCAAACTACCATAGGTTAAGATTGGAAGAACAAGCGTTTTTACCATCGTAGATTTTACTTTAACAGTAAGGCTGCCACCACTGGTGTAGAGAGCTCTGAGTGCACCGTAAGTTTTGCCAATAGTGCATGATATGTGATTCCCCCAAGTTAAGGTTTGATTACAAATAATGCCCAAGTTTCTAACCTTTTCAACGTAGGGAAGCATTGAGCTGCCAAGTTCGATTCTGGGAAAGGAAGAAGTGTCGATCACATATCGCTCAATGTTAAAACTATGCTTCGTATTTTATAAATTAGGTACCTATATTAAAAATGAAATAATAAAAACAAAAAACAAAATAAAAAATGGAATCACGGCAACCCTAGAATGCCTGATAAAGAAACGAATCTTATTTTTTTCAGATTTCAGTTTTAATGCAAATTGTTGCTCCAATTTCATTATATTTTTCACCAACAATTAAAATCTATTTAAATCTACAATAAAACCTACATCACAATAAAAAAGACATCGTGATTCTGTACTTAGTAGGACTTATGCATAATACCTACAACAAAAGAATTAATTATGTGCAAAAAAGATTTTTTGGATTCAATTTATTTTAATTTTGCAAGCGTAAATTTTTAATTATTGACAAAATCTATAAAAACAAAAATTAATCAATGTAGGTACCTATCTATAACCATTTTAATGTCACGCCGCGCCGCCCCGCAAAAAAATAATATGTATGTGACTGTATGTATACCTCTCTAAATGCCAAAACTCCGTGCAGTCGTGTCGTACTCACCAGTATCCATCTTGTCTTTTGCTTTCAAAAGAAAGAAATCAATATAGTCCCCACACTTCTTGCTAAAAAAAAGAACAAAAAACATAAAACTAAAACAATATTTTAAGTTCAAATTATAATTTAAAAAAAAATTCAGATAAACACATAATAAATAGATAACCTTAATTATTAAACTATCAGGAAAAAAATTTCGAAATTCCAACTCTAAATTATCTCTACTTTTATTTTTTACACCCTACCCACATTGTTGCTATGTACTACACAATTAAATGTATGTATCCCTCTTGTGCGAAAGAGAGAGGAAAACAGATCTGACCGCTTGACTGCAGACAGACGAAACGAAATCAAATACTTGATGACGTCGTGAACAAGTCAAACAACAAATGAATAAATAAGTAAATAAATAAATAAATAAGCGGTGCTATGTAACGTTTTATTTAAAACAGTTACGTCGTTGTCTATACTTAACAGTTTGATAGCATTTTATAACAAATAAATTACTGTTAATTATTTTTTTGATTTTATGCCAAAGTTTGTTATGACAAATCTAACAGCTGACAAATACAAAATCAAATAATTGCCAAAATTATCAAAAAGATACCTACACATTCTTCCAGAAAACTATTCAAATGAAAATATTATATAGAATAATTAATTGTAGTAATAATTTGAACATTTTTCTGGATTTATTATTCATTACGCAGATCTGTTAAAAAAAACGACATTTTTAGAGTAAAATTCACGTTGTGGTTTTGGCATCAATGTCATACGTGTAGGACGACAATGAACTCAGAGAGCTTTTGTGAGCTTTTTAATGTCGTATCGTAAAAAAATTAAAAAAATACATTAACATAAATTTTCTGTACGAGTTTGTTAAATTTTTGATAAAAATAATTTTGTTCTATACCTATAATTTCTCTTAAGTTCAGGTCGAAGTTCAAATGATTGAAAATTGTATCAAGTAATATTAGCGATGTAGATATCAGGTAGATGTGTACTGTGGTGATTATACATAGTTCGTTTCGTAGGCAGGGAGGTATCTATGGAAACTATCTTACATCGAGACTTGGCACTAGGTACCTACGCTACTTCACGACATTATGGATTGTATACCCAACTATAAATAGAACGCGGCATGGGGTCAATGCAGGTATGTAGGTCCCCATCTTACTATGTGTAAAAAACTGTGAAGATGCTCATGGATATTCATTTATTCTTAACAAATGGAGCACTTGCTCCAAGTATCCGAGTTTTGAAGAGGTTGTAGGTAACCTACCGTTATTTAATTTAGACACCTTTACCAATCTACATACAAAATTGAAGACCAATTTTACAAAATAATAAGTTTTTAGTTATGCTGAACACTCCTAATTCGGTGGATTGGATTGAATATGTTTCAACAAACTAACCTAGCAATTGTTGTTGATTCTAGTTCTCGTAACCTAGTATTTTTTTTTGTAGGTACATAGGTACCTATTTGGTTTGACAGGTCAACCTAACATTTTTCTTGTTGAGGGAATAAATTTAGGTTTTCACAAATTTGATACCTCGCTAGGTATTTGTTTTATATCAAATAATAATCTAAAAACTTTATAAAACTATTTTACGGCTGATTTATGAATAGGTACATACAAACATCCTCACTAATACTTTGCAACTTAATTCATATACAAAAGTCAGAACATACATATACATGTGTACATACTCTGAAAATGCGCTGCGCCTCCTACCGGGACTGTACAAAACATTGCCAACAATTCAGTTCTCTCAGATGAGTGTAGCGAACAGGGAGTGTGCTTATACCTACCCTACCTATATTGTGTGTGTGTTTGAATGTTTAATTTTATAAATTGCTCAAAAAGGTAAGTTAATTTTGATTTATAAAAGATAAAAATTGTTATTATAAAAGTAAAACTAAGTTGGATTTCTTTTTGTTTTTTTCTTTAATTGGTTGGCAGCATTTCTTATTTGTTTTTATTTTCTTTCATGAATCATCATGGCGTGATTTTTGTATGGCTGTGGTTGGGTGTTTGTTCATCTCTCTCGCTCTAATCAGGTCTTACATCATAATTGAATGATGTTTTTAGTCGAGTTGGTTTTGAGAACCAAATTTTGTAGATTTTGTTTAAGTTTCAGCTGATTTTGTTGTTATTGAGCCCCATAGTTTAATGAAGCTCAATGAGACAGATGTTTTTCCATATAGGTAGGTATTTCATTGCTTGAAAAAGGGGACTTGGAATACTGTTTTTATAACTTTTATAATTTTATTTAATTACGAAATTTGTTCAGAATTGCACATGTGGATAAATTTCGCACATTTAATCGAACGAAACCGGAACATTTTATACATACCTGACTACCTAGCTACCTTTTCTTCGTTGCGAGTATTTCGTGCCGGGTGTTTGACAATAAAATTGAAAAATGTGTTCTTTTCTTTTTGTCTGGTGTTCGTCTCTTAGGGTTGCCAAGTAATAAGGGAACCGGTCTAATTTGTTGAGACGTATTTAAAGGAGTTAGAGTTTAAATTAAAATTTGCGGTTCCTTTTTACTTGCGATTATAGGTACTATAAGGCAAGTTATGGATTCGTGCAGAAAAAAAAATTTGAGATAACAATCACACATGACATTACGATGATGGAGAAGTCGAAAAAAGTGGGTCTAGAAATTCCGTCCGTCTGTCTGTCTGTCTGTCTGTTCGCGCCTCTGGAGGCTGAACGGGTGGGCCGATTTGCTTCAAATTTGGTTTTTAGGATTTATTTTGCCGTCCCTCGGAACGAAATTTTATTTTTGCTCTTGGTCCAAAAATAACGGCACCTGCCTTACAATCTTGAAGACAAGAATTGATTTTCTCAAAAACGGCTCTAACGAGTTTGATAAAACTTTCAGAATGCTATTTTTGCAAGACAATCTATCTTTTGGTTTAAAATTGTTGTTCAAAATTTGTCTAATAACGGTACCTCTCATAGAACCAGTATTTTCAAATCAAATTTTCTCGTAAACTATACATTCGATTTCAATAAAATTTTGGCCACAGGAAGTCATTCATAATTTTATTAATATGGCATTTCAAAATTTTCAAAAACTTTTTTTTTTGATTTTTTATAATTTTTTCAAATTTTTTGGTTTTCGAAATATGTTGGAAACGGGTACATTGATTTTTTTTTTTTAATTATTTTTCAAATGTAAACTACAGATTGCCATATACTTGCATACTCAAATAAATTTCAAAATATTTTTTGAAAAAGTTTTTCAAAAATAACCTTTAAAAAAAAACTAAAAGCTAGATTTTCTTGTTTTTGTGAAGAAGTAGGTTCGGTTATTTTTGAATACCTTGGCAACAAAAAGTCGTGAAGCCATACGGTTTTCAGTGTTGGATTAAAGATTAATGGGAGCAATGAATTCTGAGAACAAAAATTATACTTAATTACGTAAAATTTTGAAAAAAATTAGTTTTAAAATTATTTTTTCAAATTTTTTTTCAAAATTTTCAGTTTGAAAATTTATATTTTTTAAACTATTCGTTAAAACAATTTATTTTAAAAACAGAATGAAAGAAAAAGTGTTTGGCTTTCCAAAAAGGTATAACACGATGTTGTAAACGAAGCCGTTGATTTTTACTATTTTTTTTTACGAAATAAGTCAATTTTTCAGAAAATTGCCCCTCCCGGCTAAACGGGGGGGGGGGGGGAATAGACCCCCCTCCCATACGATTTTTTTCTTGTCTCAACTCAACCTACACGCTCTAGCTTTTTGGTACAACGCTTGTGAATCACCCTGTATGCAGCCACTACGCAATTGCTTATCATAACAGCAAGTTCGTTCTTTATTTATTTAATACGTTAAAGGACTAACGTTAACTCTTATTACATATAATAAATCTTAAACACTAGTACATATATAATATACAACTTCCATTACAATAATGTATTAAAAAAGGAAAAAAAAAAAACATTAAATATCTAATGTACATTAGGATTATTTTGAATAAAAAATATTTTTCTTAAGTTGAGTGATTTAACATTGTCATTGCTGGAATTAATTAAATTTGAATTTTTATTGTAAATATTAATTAAGAGATTTAAAGGACTATTAGCACCGTAGTTTGATCTACTATAAATGTTGGAAATTGGCAACTGCCTTCTCAAATTATACTGACTAGCTATGAAATTTAATCGACAAAGTATCAATGGGGCTGTTATGGATCCATTGATTATCCCGACAATAAAACAAAATTGTAGATATGCTCTGTGACTCGTTAGAGATGGAAGATTTATTAATTGAATACGTTGAGCGTAAGGTGCATTTTATTTACTTGCGATTTAAGGAACTACGAGGCAAGTTATGTGTTCGTAAAAAATATGGTGACAATGAAAGATGGTATGGCATGAGACGAGATGGAAGAAAAGTACTCTGTCTGTTTGGACCGATTTGTATACAGAATAGATAAAGTGTTTTGCGGCTCCTACGATTTTGATAAATCCCGAAAACCCATAGAATCCGGGAAATCCAAAATACCAATACCGAAAAATTAAATAAAATGAAAAATTTCAATTTCGGAAAAAGGTGCAGGGAAATAACTTCACGGGCACTACCTTCACATGGGATTTAACTTCACCACTGGTGGGAACTAATTTCACTTTTTTTTGATGAAGTTAATTCCCACCGAAAGTGGGAATTAATTTCATCAAAAAATCGTGTGAAATAAATTCCCATCAAAAATTTTAAAATCTCAAGAGATAAAAACTTTCGAAAAATTAAAGAAATCATGGATTTAAGCAATTTATTGTAATTTATAAGCAAAAGTTTTTACAAAAAGGGATAGACCTATTAAAGAAATATTTATGCATTATTCATATTTTCAAAGAAATTATTGTATTATAGAATGCACTGAAACTGTATTAGCAGCAAAAATAATTAAAACTAAATGTTTGCAAAGATTAACTTTACTTTTAGTTAAAAATTCGAGCGAATGTTTAACTAAAACTTAAGTTGATCTTTGCTTTTCGTTTGTTTTTTTTCAACTTGTTTTATTTAAAAATGGTATTTCGTTGTAGTAAAAAATTCGCGCGAATTTTATACTAAAACGAAATACCATTTTTTTGGAAATGAAGTTTCCATTTAAACAATTACTTATAAATAAAACAAGTTGTAAAAAAAAAAACAAATGTTTGCAAAGATTAACTTTAGTTTTAGTTAAAAATTCGTACGAATTTTCAACTAAAACTAAAGTTAATTTTTGCAAACATTTGGTTTTAATTATTTTCGCTGCAAATGCTTCTGCCCTCTTTTTTTTTAGTTTATCATGTTAAACTAAATAACACAATAACGATAATTATATCATTTACTGTAATAAGAAGTGAAGTTATCTCCCACCCACCTGGGAAATAACTTCATACAAAAGTGAAATCAATTCCCACAAAATAGTGAAATTAATTCCCACTTTCGGTGGGAATTAACTTCATCAAAAAAAAGTGAAATTAGTTCCCACCAGTGGTGAAGTTAAATCCCATGTGAAGCTAGTGCCCGTGAAGTTAGTTCCCTGCACCTCGGAAAAATAATTCTTAGGGTAAATTTAAAAAGTAAAGGCGTAAAAAACAATATTACTGTTAAAGTTCCGTTAATATTTCTTTGAACATGATTTCAAGTTGTTATTGTGCTTTCAGTAGCGTTGTGTTGTGATTGAATTAAGTTGGAAAAATCGTTGAATTAAAATCAATAAAATTGTGAGTTTTAATATTTAAGTTATACCTAGGTAATAATCTTATGTCTAAATGGTTTTTTATTTTATGACAGAAAATTTTGAAGAGTTTCTTACTTTTCTTTCTTATTTTCGGGATTGTGGGTTTTCGGTATTTGATGTAAGGTTTTTTTGGAAATGTTTTATACACACAACAAAGTTCTATAAATAATTCTTTTACTCATAATAATGTGGACTATGCTCACGAAAACTTTTAAAAGCATTTTTTCGAAAAATCGGTCAAACAATTTTTTTTTTGAAAATATAATAACAAAACTGAGGGAAAAGATGGCTTTCCAACTTAATTTTTTCAAAAAAACGGTTTTAACTAGTGATTGATTTCATAAATTTATCGGAATTATATAAGTTGACAACTGGTTGATGTTATGGTCAATATTAAATCCCATCCTTAGTGGAAATAAACGTACCAAGCGAAAACTCCGCGTGAAAACTAATTGTCAAGCTGGGTTCGACTGCCGCGAGCGGGAGCGTTGCTCAACTTGCTATTGTTTTAAAAATGTTACGCGTATCAAATTTTATAATTTAAAGCTGGCCCGCGTAGTGAAAATAAAGCTAAGGAGAGTAAAATGCCTGCAATAAAAAGTTAAGAGCTCTCCAGCAGTCTAAAATAATTTCATTTAACTTTACTGAAAAAATAAGTGTCAATTTAATTTAAAAAGTGCGCGTTTTGAAAGTGTTAAATATTCGGTTTTAGAAAACTGTTCTTTTTATAAAAAAAAAAGATCTTAATTACAAAGTGCTACGTAATAAATAAATAATAAACTATGAAATCATTTCTGTAATCAATAGGTACCGATATTGAAAGTGGCAAAATAGCTTTTCGGTCTTAGTTTTCTTATGAAGTGTAATAATTTTTGTATAACTCAAAATTAAAGAAGTGTAAGGTACGTTTTTGACATTTTCCCAATTAAAACTATCGAACTGTCAAGAACACAACGCCGATCATCAAACCTATCAGTTCAACTTAAATAAGCATATCTAATACCATACCATAGATATGTATATGTAACCAATGAATTAAAAACTGGCATTCCACCCAAAAAAGTTTAAATAGTCATTATTAGTAAGTAAGCCATCATGTATGTAAACATCAAAGATACCGTCATTATTATGAACACAAGAAACTTATTTAAATATACCTATGATACGAATATCATATGGCAACCCTACATTTTTGATTTGTACATGTTTATTAATAGATACCTGCGTCGAAGCTTTATATTTGTTGGTGCAATTCAATTTTGTTTGTTCCAAAAGGGTTGCGATCACACGAGCATCACACTTGATGCTATTTATCTTCTTATCCGCAGCAGGAAACATGACCCTTTTTTATACTGGGGGTAGTTAAGAACCTTAATTTTGTGACGACTCACCCTCATTAAAATGGTGGTTAAAAAAATCATAAATCACTTTGGTCCGCTAATGATGCGCTAAATAAAATTCTATCTTCGTTCTTTTTATTGTGAATGCAATGTTTTTAATAGATGTACATGGGATAGTGACTTCATTTTCTTTTTTTGAGTTCATGTTAAAAAGGGGAAAAAAGTTTTGAAAATAACCTTTTTCGGAAAAATAATATCCAATTTGACAAAAGTTTATTAAAATCGAATTAAAAATGGGCTCCAATTAAAATTAATATATCCATACCAAGTCATGCGGCAACTCTAAACAGTTTCAATTTCAATTGACAATCACACCGCTAACGCTAAGTCGGTTCGAAATAACGGGCACATAAGCAAAACCTTAATAGGTAGGTACTCTCATATGTATTCACAATCATATCTATGTACAACGGCATAACATAAACACAAAAAAAAAGAAGTAATTGTTTTGTGGTGCGTTCTTTTTCTAACCATAGTCAACAATTTATTGTTAACAATAGTCAACAAAAAAGCGTTCCTTTAATTTAATTTGCAACTATATGATGTCACAACAGCGTTTTAAACTCACTTTGAAGTGTCAAATAGTTACAATTTATTACTATTTCCAACTCACCTCCATCATATGAGTCTTTATTAAAAATCAAACAAAAAATAATTAATAATAGGTAGATACTCGATTTGAGCAGCAAAAACGTATTTATTGATCGCTAATTTTGAGCGATGAAGGAGAATAGGTAATTCAATTAATTCCTCAGTAATAAACAAAGAAATGTGAAATTTGGCCGTTTGACAGTTTACCAAATTCCAATAAGGTATCGTTCCTAAATGGTTAGTAAAAAAACCCAACATATCCTAAGAATGACATAACAACAATTGTTGACTATGGTTAGAAAAAGAACGCACCAATGGTGTAGCTGTAACTATAGTAAACAGCGCTATACAATTTAAAAGTTCGTAACAGGGTAGGTACTCCCCGAATACGTCAAACTATTTTCCAAATGCAAAAAAATAAAAAAGTTATGAAAATTGTGAAAATTCAATTGAAACGTATTTTTTTGGCCGCATAATTCAAAGTTTTCCATCAGTGTCAGGGAAAATTTAAAAAGACGGCTACAATAATTGAAGTTGTCGCTTCAGTACAAAAAGTATTTGTAGTTCATGTAAACTCAACTGAGATAGATATCCGCGGTCTTAAATGTTTTCATACGGGAAAGAAGACAGAATTCTCTGCATGCAACCACTTCCATAAAAAAGACCTCCTCAATCTTGAAACACCTCATCGGATGATCTCGAATAAAAACACAAAAACTAAGTTGACATAGGAAGGTATATATTTTTTTTAATAAAAAAGACTTAAATCTAAAAACTTTAATTAGTTCTGGATATTTCTGCTAGAGATCGTTTCGCTGCTAAACTCTGCATCTTTCGCAACACCAAGAGCTGCTCCATACTCACGACATCACCTTGCTCCTCGGCCCACAATATGATTGTTTCAAAAGCATTAAATGCTTCTTCATCCGTAACTTTTCGAGAATCACTAAAATGCTTCTCCGCATCATCACCATCTCTATCATTTGATGTGGTTTCCATTTTTTGTGTACAAAACGAATGGTTTTTGTTTGTGTCTGATTCTCCTTCCCACTTGTTGTCAGACATATTTTCATCTCCGTCATCGTCTGTCACAGAAAAAGGTTCTTCCGTCTTGAATTCAGTAAAAAGTGTTGGACATTGCAGGGGCAGCGTTGTTGTTGTTGAACATGAACTCTCGTTTTTCCAAACTCCATCATCTTTTTCCAACTCGTTTTTGAGTCCCCTTGAGCTTGGGTAGTAGCTGGATTCTTCATCGATTTCTCCCCCAACAGATAAAGAATTTGATATATTTTCAAGGTATAAACTGGGAACAGATCCTTTTCTAAGATTCTTTTTTAATATCAAATTTGCTTCAAAGTGTTTTTCACATAAATAAAGATTTCTATGAAGGACATCTTCTTTTAAATTACAGGCATCATGCCACTTTCTAAAAAGAACTTGGTTCTTCTCCCGAGCTGGAAATTTGAAAAATTTTGTTGACAGATTCTTCTGCCTCTTAGCTCCACAAGAGGAAATACAGCATTTTACACGGTATCCGTACCTGTGCTTTTTCGTATCAGTTGAAAACATTTTAAATTTGCAGAAAAACAATATTTCGTCGTTAAAAATCTCAATACCTAATACTTTATTTATATTACAAAAACTAACTGCATAAACCTACAAAACAAATAGGTATCCGTAGACACAGCAAACCATTCAGTTTGACAAATTTAGGTGCACTAGAGCACTGCTAAAAAAAATTTCAATCAACCAACAAATCCTCAAACTCAAACAGTAGTTGAGTTGTGTTTCCTTGACTCCACCCTCCACCGTACCGTGGACCATGGTTCGTATTGGTAGGACTAGGAAAGGAACTGGTTTTTTGGTATGGAGGTATGGTATGATAATGGTATGTTTAACTTTTTCGAAGGATGTCAATTTCTCGGACATGTTTGAGTATGAGGTATACTAGCTTTCGATTTCAATTTTGGTATGCTAGCTTTGAATTTTTTTTTGAACATGCTTTTGTTAAAACCGAATACAACCACATTTCTATGTACACTGAATCGTACACTCTCGTCGCGTTCGATTCGATAGAACCTTGTTCGTGCTCTGTGACGGCAACGGCACTACGGCAGACAGTGTCAGTGCCAGAAAGGGGAAATGTTTAGTTGTGTACGTATTCCTACTTTACTTTATTTGTGTACTATGTTTGTGTTGTGTTTATGTAAAAAAACACGATAATCCGTCGTGTTCGCTTGGTATATATTCAAAATGCAAACACCATCATATATAAGATATCGTATAATTTTTGTTCTTGAACGGTGACTGTACTAATAAACAGATACAGTTATGTATGTTTGATGTCGACATACCTAAATTGAATTGGTGCTGAGCATCTCAGTGATAACATAGTTAACGAACGAATACGTAATATAAAGTGGAGAGTTGCATACGTCACGTCGCGTCGTCGTTAGTGGATTTTGATTTTGTGACATGTGTGTACTTAACGTGATTCAATATTATGTCTTTTTATTTCAGCTTTATGCAATTGTTCTGTTAATTGGGGCTAGAGCTTTTTTCGTAGCGTAGGTATAGGTAGGTATGTTGATACTTCATTAAAATATTTTTCTCTGTGCATGTATACACAAAATTGAGTACATAGGTAGGTACACACTGCACACTTTATAAAATCAAAGATGATTGACAGATTGACAGAATGTTTCAAAGTTTTGTTTAGGGTTTCTTTGTCGAGTTTTGTTTCTTATTTTGTAGGTGTTCAATTGTTTTGAAACATTAAAATAACGAAGAAATTGTTCTAAAAAATAAGTAACCTGCAAAAATATGTGAATTAGCTTTGCTTCCGACAAAATTGCAGAGATTTAGGAACCAGACATGTGTGATATAAGTATGTCGGTACCTATCAATGTACCTATGTACAAATGTGCCGTTACAATCATCTGATTTAAAAATCAATTGAACTACCTACATATTTACTTATTTGCCGTTTTGTTAAGTTTATTTTTTAAATTAAGCAACTCTTATAAAGCGGAATTCTTCATTATTTGAGAAACAAACTGATAAGTTTGTTACGTCACGTTCACGTTTGGAATGAGTAACTTTTCAGATCGAATATAGATATGTTTGATTTGTAAATCTCATGTCCTTAGATATACTTTTAATTTGGCTTAGTATAAGAAAAAACAAAAGTTAATTGTATGTATGTACAAAAATGTGTAAACATAAATTATAGAATAAGAGAAATCACCCAAAAACATTCACCATGCAAGCCCGATGCACAAAATCATAACCATGTGAAATTTTATTAATCGCTTAAAAATGGCGATTTTAGGAAAAAAATGAAGTAAGCCATCTGTTTTCTTTTATACTACATATTTTGAATTTTAAGGAAAAACAATTCAAGATCGTCGGACCAGATTTTTCAAAGAACGTTTTTTATTGAGAAACTTTTCAAAAACACATTCCAAGTTTTTTTTGAGTATGCCAACTTTCAGCACTTCGTAGTTTTTATCAGGAAAATAAAATTTAAAAAAAAGTTGATCGAACCGTTTTTGAAAAAAAAACCAAAAATTAAGAAAACAAAATTAACTTTTTTTTAAATCTCAAAAAAACTCTTTTTTGAAAAATTTAAGAATTCATGTTATTTCATCTATAAAAAAGGCTCCTTTATTAAAAATGTCATTGTAATCCTTCAAGTGGCTTGCGAGGAAATCTGAAATCCTGAAAAATCACAAAAAACACCATTCAGAAAGTTTTATCAAAATCGTAGAAGCCGTTTTTGAGAAAAATGAATTTTTCATTAAAAATCGTATAGCAGGTACCGTTAGTTTTAGAGCTAGAATGCTAATTCCAAAAACTCTGTACGACGTCATAATAATACTATGTACCTACCAAGTTTGACGCAAATCGGTCCAGCCGTTTAGGCTGTAGGTACCGATACAGACATACGGACAGACAGTCGGACCCCCTTTTTAGGCTTCTGAATCATTATTGTAATGTCATGTCTGGTTGCCCAACAAAAATTTTTTTTACGAATGCAAAACTTTCCTTATAGGTACGTAGTAGGTGCGTACATATAATCGCAAGTAAAAAAAGCATTTTAATAAAATTCCATGGCAACCCTATCAAACTTGATTGCGAAAAGCAGGTTTCGCCGTTCACATTTGATTGCAAGTCTTCTTAACATAAGACATAAAGAAAAAATGTAGGTACCTATGTTTTGATAGTTTAATTTGTTGAGAGAAATAATACAAATTTTAAATATGGCCAGTTGCTAAAGTCCTAATGTCTTCAAACTCTAGAGCAATTGATGAACATTTTAACGTACTTCCGATTGCATAACTTTTGCCACCCTAAGTATTTAGTATAGGTATTCTTGCATGCCTTAATGAAAAATTTAAATTGATGAAAGCTATTATAAAAAAAAAAAATGCCTCCATTCAATTGATTGCAAACTTCCAACTTTTTTAATCTACTTTTTTGCTTCATTTTAAAATTTGATTAAAAGTTTATATTTTTTTTAGCTTAATTATTTTTTAAAATTTACATCACTGTACCTTAAAATCTATTCTTATATATGTACGTCACATTCTTTATTACATTCGCTGGCAACGCCGCGCCGAAACAATTCTTCCATACTAACAATGTCTGTCTCCGTACGTACAGTACACACATTAGCGTACAACGCGCAGCCATCTTGTTTTTCTTTACTGAAAATCAATAATTCCCGCACATTGCCCACAAAAGTTTAGACATTTTATGAACAAAATTAACAGCAAAACATCAACAACTGTTAAAAAAATATGCTCAATATTTTTGCTGTTGAACAAAACATGCTTACCTATCAAACTAATGAGGTCACTAGTAAAGTCAGTTCTGATAATAAAACCGCGTGTGATGTCAGATTAAAATGCTGTTGCTATCTTATCTCATCAAAACAAATCGTATAGAATGTCATGCATGTGTGAAAGAGAAGCTAATAGATCTAACCACATGTTAAATGCCTACGAAGTTAACAGACAGTAGCGATAATCTTGCTTTCTGGAACGATGACGTAAGAAACATTTTATCCAGAATACCGAATAAAAAGGAATACCTATACATAGCTACTTATGTAAATATCATGTCTCATGTACTGTACATATTACCCAAGTCTTACGGACATATAGGTATTGAGTTTGATTTAATTGATTGCCCAACGCTCAAGGCTATCAAATGAAAGCTTTCACAAGCGTCCATTTTGCACTTATACCTAGGTATTTACTGTAAAGGTTTGACAAATTGTCAAAACTCATCTGATAATGTCAATTAATTTTATGCCCGAACGCCCCTTTTGTAAGTATAAAAATGATAGTGCGTAAGAGGTGCCTACTTTATATTGATGAAGTGCATATGTAAGCATATGTACGTATATTATCCATATTTGCTTAGCTGGTTAGAAAAGGGATCGCTTTTATACTTTTAATACTTTTCAAACTATTTTTTGGACGTATCAATGTTATACATAAATGCATAAATCTGTTACGTTATTTGACATTTCCGATGTATGACACGTCTCTTTTTCACGAAACATCCTACGTAAAGATGAAAACCCTGTATAGAATTGTCAAAATGTATTTGGCATTGACAATCAACACCTGTATATAAATAAATACATAACCTTACATTTCGCCAGACATCCGTTGTGATTTTACATAATTTTTTACTGACAGAAACAGAACTATAATACTACTCGCTGTAGCTATCTGGCTTTGAAAGACAACGAACTTGGAGCTTTTATGAGCTTTTTTGTGTGCTATCTTAAAAATGCATTCTTATTGTTACTAATTGATTTGATTAAAATAAAAATAGTAATTATTAAAATATATATACGTTGAACTGAGGTCAAAGGTTAATTTTCATAGGATTCGCAAGATTTACAACGGTGCGGTGGTGTATCTTATCAACTTCAATGTTTCATTGGTATTGCTAGGAATGTAGATACTTTTATTGCAAAGATTCCCTCTTCGTGCATGGAAGTCGAGAAAATTAATGCGAAAAGTAGGAAACCTTGAAGAATCACGATCTTAATTATTAATTAAATGTAGATAGGGGATAAGGCAAATTTGATTTGTTGACAAACATTATAGGTTAAGTTTTCCAGAATTTGTTCTCAAGTGGCTTCTGGATTGTATGTTACATAGGTTTATATGTTCGTCGTTCAGGTTGCGGAGCACTGCAATGAAAAATTCTTTTACGTTCCGATTCGGTTTTTTTTTGAGTAGTAACGTCGTATACTTTTTTTAAAAACATTACATTTTGACAAAATAATTTTTTAAGAATTTTGTAAAAACAAGATTCTCGACAGCTGATTCCACACATACATAGGTATGCATATCCATATACATATGTGCCTCATACCAACATCTTCACAAATCTTTACGTGCTCAAATTGTGCTCACAAATCACAATTCACGAAATGGCGCTGCGCCTCCTATCGGTGCTGTACGAAACATTTGCAACAAATTTAGTTCTCTCCGTTAAGTGTAGCTAACAGGGAGTGCTTTTTGCGAGTGGGAAGTTTTATTTTTGGTTTTCTTTTGTGCTTTAAAATAAGGTAAGTTGATTTTAAAAGAATATTTTTATGAAAAATATGATATATACATAGGTACTAAATAAAAAGGAATGTATACTTATTTTTTCGTTCAGTTTCCATTTATGCATATATACTCGGGTTTGATGATTCATAATTTTTTTCTCTCACTTGCCTCCCATTTTTCGGTTATTATTTGGTTTTTTGTAAGAAGATACATAATGTTTTGAAAGGCAAACTTTGTAGGTCAGGTAATGCTGCTTCCATTTTCTATCAACACTTACGAAGCAAGGCTTAATATACCGCTAACTCAAGCTCATTGGCCTTTATTTTAGCCTCATCATGACGCGACGCGACGTATGTTTACAGCTATTGATACCTTTATAAACTTATTTGATTCTTTATAATTCAGAACTTTCTAAAATCTTGCCTATATAATTCTTATGGATTAATGCCTAATTCTTAATTTTATTCAATTGTTATTCCACATCCACTGTTGTCGCAATCGAAACAAAACAAAAATGGCCGCTGCGGAGAAAAAAAATCAGTTGTATGTACTTTGTTCGATGCCTTAGGGTTGCCATTGCTTCGAATTGGTTTGGTGGATGTTTTGTTTTTAATAGAAAATTTAACGATGATTTATAAGAATAAATGGCGTCACGTTTTACCGTTAATGCTACACGCTGATATTATCTAATAATGATTTAGTATTACTACTATAAAATAGGGGGTATGTACATGTAGGTACATAATGGAGGTGTACTTAAGAGGCTAGTGTAATAGTGGTTCGAAACGCAGGTAGGTATTAATTTTGATTTGATTATGAATTCGAATTGCAAAAATATTGTTCAGGAGTAATTTATAGAAAATGATATTATTTGGAACAAGTTAGTGTACCTTCCTAGACTAATACGCTCACACTTTTTTTTATGATTGACATTTGACAGCCGTTCGGGTGATTAAAAAAGTCTCGGCCCTTCATGATTATGTGGTTGGAAATTGAACAAACTCCTGATATCTTATACGCGCCGTTCGGGCGTGTTGTATTGAAAAACGAGTGTACTTAAGCTATACGTACAGACGATATGACAATATCTGCCAGTGAAAAATTGTCGAAAGTCTTAAAACCGTGGTGAACTTACAATTAATTGTCAGAAGAATGTGAGACATTAGCATTGCATTGTAAGATCTTTGCTATTGTCAGCTCATTGGCAGATCATCGTTTCAGTTTAAGGTCGTGATTTTTCAAAAAAATTCGTTTACATTTGAAGGTGTATGTGCTCGCCGATATAAAACGAACTCTATGTTTGTATATTTTGACGTGTTCAAAGTTTTAAGTATTCTACAGAGAAACAGAAAGTGTCAAAAAATTATCGAACTCGATTGCATATTTTTAAGCATTGCCATCATTTGATATTTTTTTAAAAAATAAGTTGACATTTGTGAAATAGGTACATTAGCTGTTATTCCTGTGGAAAAATTTAATTTTGTAATTTAACAGTACCTATGCGTGAATTAAAATTTTGTATTTTAGGGTTTGGTATACTCCGCATTTCGCCTTCCGAAATGCTTTGAAGCGTGGATTTGAAATTAGCTAGTTCAAGAGCGAACGCTCTTGATATCTGACTTTCTGTCCGGTTGTAATATAATATGTTTCCAGCAAAATGTAATCCTAGTTTTCTTGGAACGAGATTAAATAAATCTGTTTAGTGTTTCTATTGTCAAAAAGATTAACAGACAAACTCGTGAAAAAAAAACACAACTTCTGTGTAGCATGACCAAATGACATTGACGTTAAGATTAAGTAATGTGCCATCCAGATCAAATGTAGGTATAGTTTGATTTGTAAAACCCATGTCCTCAAGTAGGTAGATTAACAAGAAATAGATTTAAAATCTTGTAGACTAGACGAGTAACGACACAAATTTGTATGGGCTATCCCGCGACTAAGACAAGATGTAGGTATTATATACACGATTTATGTTAGTTATGCTGAGAGGTAGGTATTAGTATGTACTACATATATCAAAAGGTTTGTTAATGAATTGATTTTATCGAGATTCTACAATTATGTCAAACTCGAATGGACATTGGTCGGCATTTGCAAAAGTTGTAGAAATTATTTTTCATAATTTTTTTTTTTGCATTTCGTTGTTAACTTCGATATCGTTCAATGTAAAAACTACACTTCCTATTTTATAAATTAGGTATATTAAAAATGAAATAATAAAAAAAAAAGTTGAGAGGTGTCAAGGGACACCCGGATGGAACGAAGTTCCTTTCGATTAATTAGTGAAGGAATGTAATAAAATTTTATTTTTTTTAATTATAATTTTTTTTATTATAAACAAATATAATGTAATATAAACTTAATCAGTAGGCTCAATTTTAGTAATAATTGGCTTGTGGTAACTGAAGTAGGAAACATGTGTTTGGGATTCTATTTTATTTAAATGTCTTGAAAAAACAGCATCTATGGTGGTATTAAATTTTGTTGTTGATTCTGCTGGATTATTTTTAATTCTTAAATCAAATTCTTCCTCTAGAAACTGTAGCAATGGTTTTGATTTTGCATTACTGAAGTTGATGTTAAAATCACTGGCTAAAATGAGTGGAACTTTATCTAAATTTTTGTTGTATCTGATAAGCGTTCGAGATACATCTTTAGAATACTCTAGCAGTGCTCGATGAATGAACTCCTGAATATCTATTAATTTGTTATTTGGTGAGACATACATATATGACTGCCATGATTAAGGTAACACCGTTTTCCATTACACACATTGATCTGTGTGCCGCTTTATGTACAAAAAACCTGTATACCTACCAGAGATTAAAATGAGTATGTTCGAATAAGTTCGAACACTGCAATTTTTTCTATTTGATCGCTCATACCCGATCGTTTTGCTTCCATGCTCATAAGTCATTTTGGTCATGAATAAAAAGAATCACGAATAAAGACAAACGAACTGATCGAACTCATGAGTATCTTCTGACTTTCATACCCAAGAACAAAATTATTCGCAAACAGTTGTAACCAGTTTCGGGTACTCGAAAAAAGACCTACTGATCGTTTTGATCGTTTTGATCGTTCTGATCGTGAACAAAGCGAGTACTCACAAGTCACAAGCAATGCGTGAACAAAGGAAACTGCTGGCGCTACCTGATTTATTATCTTCTATATCCGGTGTATTTTAAGGGTAATGTTTTGTATTCGCAGAAAATAGAGCAGAAGAAAAAGGGTTTCTTATTTTGGAAAGATTTATGAATAGGTAGGTGGATAGGTAGGCAAATGATGTAATTATAAAACAAAAGATGGCCAACATTTGCGGTTGGTGTATGTATTTAAGTGAAGTCAATTTTTTCTTTTATTGAAGGTGCAGGTTAAAATTAACCGAAACAGGTACTCTTTTCTTTGTTAGTAATTTTATTAGGTCAGTGGTTTTAACTACTTATTTAATTTACTGTTTTTTTTTAAGTTAATAAAAATAAAAATCATTGTGACTTATAACATTATTTACTGCACTTTTTCCTAATAATAATGCCTTATTTGCATACGCAAACTAAGTATATTGAATCATGAAGCAAAATCAACCAACACCGATCTGCCTCTAATGATAAAAGTATCTTAAATACAAAAACCAACCCCAATAACACAAGAAACAGAATCCTTAAAATACCAACCCCGAATACACATTTTACACAGCGAGTAGTCGAACGATCGCGATCGATCGCACTGATCGTGAACATTTTGATCCTGAGCACATTGATCGTGAACATTTTGATCATGAGCACTTTATTCGTTTTGTTCACACTCGTTCATACTCGGTTGGAAGGTATACTCGATCTTATTCGTTTGAAATGTGTTGTTATTCACGGGTCATCATACTCATGAACAAAAATACTTGTAAGCATAGTTTGATAGGTTGACTCTGTTTGTTCAAACTCGCTTTTTTCGAGCAAGTATTCGTTGATCGTGAACAGTACTCGACTCGTTTTAATCTCTGATACCTACACTCAAAATATTCGTCGCGACACCACACTGTTCAATGCGAAATAGAAATGAAAATATCTGGCTTGCTTTCTATAAGAGAGAGAGAGAAAGAGAGAGAGAGAGAGAGAGAGAGAGAGAGAGAGAGAGAGAGAGAGAGAGAGACAGAGAAACATGCGCACGCCGCACAGCTTACAATATCTTACTATAGCAAAATCTGTCGAGACAACTTTTTGTCAGAATTTTTTCCGTCTAGCCCCCTTTCACAACGCGCGATAAGGAACTTCGTTCCAAAAATAAAAATTGGAATCACGGCAACCCTAGAATGCCTGATAAAGAAACGAATCTTAATTTTGTTCAGATTTCAGTTTTAATGCAAATTGCTGCTCCAATTTCATTATATTTTTCACCAAAAATTTAAATCTATTTAAATCTACAATAAAACCTAATCATAATAAACAAGTCTTATCGTGTTTATACAACAAAAGAATTAATTTTGTACAAAAAAGATTTTTTGGATTTAATTTAATTTAATTTAATTTTGCAAGCGTACATTTTTAATTATTGACAAAATCTATATAAACAAAAATTAATTAATGTACCTATCTATAACCATTTTAATGTCACGCCACAAAATAATATGTATGTGACTGTATGTACCTCAATCAATGAAAACACTCTGTGCAGTCGTGTCGTACTCACAAGTATCCATCTTGTCTTTTGCTTTCAAAAGAAATCAATATATTCCCCACACTTCTCGCTAAAAAAAGAGAACAAAAAATATAAAACTAAAACAGTATTTTAAGTTCAAATTATAATTTAAAAAAAAATTCAGATAAACACATAATAAATAGATAACCTTAATTATTAAACTATCAGGAAAAAAATTTCGAAATTCCAACTCTAAATTATCTCTACTTTTATTTTTTACACCCTACCCACATTGTTGCTATGTACTACACAATTAAATGTATGTATCCCCCTTGTGCGAAAGAGAGAGAGGAAAACAGATCTGACCGCTTGACTGCTAACAGACGAAACGAAATCAAATACTTGATGACGTCGTGAACAAGTCAAACAACAAATGAATAAATGTAAATAAATAAATAAGCGGTGCTATGTAACGTTTTATTTAAAACAGTTACGTCGTTGTCTATACTTAACAGTTTGATAGCATTTTATTACAAATAAATTACTGTTAATTATTTTTTTGATTTTATGCCAAAGTTTGTTATGACAAATCTAACAGCTGACAAATACAAAATCAAATAATTGCCAAAATTATCAAAAAGATACCTACACATTCTTCCAGAAAACTATTCAAATGAAAATATTATATAGAATAATTAATTGTAGTAATAATTTGAACATTTTTCTGGATTTATTATTCATTACGCAGATCTGTTAAAAAAACGACATTTTTAGAGTAAAATTCACGTTGTGGTTTTGGCATCAATGTCATACGTGTAGGACGACAATGAACTCAGAGAGCTTTTGTGAGCTTTTTAATGTCGTATCGTAAAAAAATTAAAAAAATAGGTACATTAACATAAATTTTCTGTACGAGTTTGTAAAATTTTGATAAAAATAATTTTGTTCTAGGATAATTTTAAATTCTCTTAAGTTCAGGTCGAAGTTCAAATGATTGAAAATTGTATCAAGTAATATAGGTATTAGCGATGTAGATATCAGGTAGATGTGTACTGTGGTGATTATAGTTCTTTTCGTAGGCAGGTAGGTATCTATGGAAACTATCTTACATCGAGACTTGGCACTAGGTACCTACGCTACTTCACGACATTATGGATTGTATACCCAACTTACTATGTGTAAAAAACTGTGGAGATGCTCATGGATATTCATTTATTCTTAACAAATGGAGCATTTGCTCCAAGTATCTGAGTTTTGAAGAGGTTGTAGGTAACCTACTGTTATTTAATTTAGACACCTTTACCAATCTACATACAAAATTGAAGACCAATTTTACAAAATAATAAGTTTTTAGTTATGCTGAACACTCCTAATTCGGTGGATTGGATTGAATATGTTTCAACAAACTAACCTAGCAATTGTTGTTGATTCTAGTTCTCGTAACCTAGTATTTTTTTTGTAGGTAGGTAAGGTACCTATTTGGTTTGACAGGTCAACCTAACATTTTTCATGTTGAAAGAATAAATGTAGGTTTTCACAAATTTGATACCTCTCTATTTGTTTTATATCAAATAATAATCTAAAAATTTAATAAAACTATTTTACGGCTGATTTATGAATAGGTACATACAAACATCCTCACTAATACTTTGCAACTTAATTCATATACAAAAGTCAGAACATACATATACATATATATATGCCGCGCCTCCTACCGGGACTGTACAAAACATTGCCAACAATTCAGTTCTCTCAGATGAGTGTAGCGAACAGGGAGTGTGCTTATGCCCTACCTATATTGTGTGTGTGTTTGAATGTTTAATTTTATAAATTGCTCAAAAAGGTAAGTTAATTTTGATTTATAAAAGATGAAAATTGTTATTAAAAAAGTAAAACTAAGTTGGGTTTTTTTTTTTTTTTTTTATTCTTTGTTTGGTTGGCGGCATTTCTTATTTGTTTTTATTTTCTTTCATGAATCATCATGGCGTGATTTTTGTATGGCTGTGGTTGGGTGTTTGTTCATCTCTCTCGCTCTAATTAGGTCTTACATCAAAATTGAATGATGTTTTCAGTCGAGTTGGTTTTGAGAACCAAATTTTGTAGATTTTGTTTAAGTTTCAGCTGATTTTGTTGTTATTGAGCCCCATAGTTTATTGAAGCTCAATGAGGCAGATGTTTTTCCATATAGGTAGGTATTTCATTGCTTGAAAAAGGGGGGCTTGGAATACTGCTTTTATAACTTTTTTAATTTAATTTAATTACAAAATTTGTTCAGAATTGCACATGTGGATAAATTTCGCACATTTAATCGAACGAAACCGGAAAATTGTACACATACCTGACTACCTAGCTACCTTTTTTTCGTTGCGTGTATTTCGTGCCGGGTGTTTGACATTAAAATTGAAAAATGTGTTCTTTTCTTTTTGTCTGGTGTTCGTCTCTTAGGGTTGCCAAGTAATAAGGGAACCGGTCTAATTTGTTGAGTAGTATAAAGGAGTTAGAGTTTAAATTAAAGTTTGCGGTTCCTTTTTTACTTGCGATTTAAGGAACTACGAGGCAGGTTATGCGTTCGTAAAAAAATATGGTGACAATGAAAGATGGTGTGGCATGAGACGAGATGGAAGAGAAGTCCTCTGTCTGTATTGTACCGATTCGCATTAAACTTTATACAGAATAGGTAAAGTGTTTTGCGGCTCCTACAATTTTGATAAATCCCAAAATACCGAAAACCCATAGAATCCTGGAAATCCAAAATACCGATACCGAATACCGAAAAATTATAATTATATAAAATGAAAAATTTTCTCAAATTTTTCATTTTATATATAATTTCTCGATAGGTATTTCAATTTCGGAAAAATAATTCTTAGGGTAAAGTTAAGAAGTAAAGGCGTAAAAAACAATATTACTGTTAAAGTTCCGTTAATATTTCTTTGAACATGATGTCAAGTTGTTATTGTGCTTTCAGTAGCGTTGTGTTGTGATTGAATTAAGTTGGAAAAATCGTTGAATTAAAATCAATAAAATTGTGAGTTTTAATATTTAAGTTATACCTAGGTAATAATCTTATGTCTAAATGGTTTTTTATTTTATGACAGAAAATTTTGAAGAGTTTCTTACTTCTCTTCCTTATTTTCGGGTTTGTGGGTTTTCGGGATTTGATGTAAGGTTTTTTTTTAAGGAAATGTTTTATACAAACAACAAAGTTCTATAAATAATTCTTTTACTCATAATAATGTGGAATATGCTCACGAAAACTTTTAAAAGCATTTTTTCGAAATACCGGTGAAACGATTTTTTTTCTGAAAATATAATAACAAAACTGAGGGAAAAGATGGCTTACCAACTTAATTTTCAAAAAACGGTTTTAACTAGTGATCGATTTCATAAATTTATCGGAATGATAAGTTGACAACTGGTCAATAGTAAATCCCCTCCTTAGTGGAAATAAACGGATCAAGCAAAAACTCCGCGTGAAAACTAATTGTCAAGCTGGAGCCGACTGCCGCGAGTGGAAGCGTTGTTCTTGGTATTGTTTTAAAAATGTTTCGCGTATCAAATTTTATAATTTAAAGCTGCCTCGCGTAGTAAAAACAAAGCTTAGGAGAGTAAAATGCCTGCAATAAAAAGTTAAGAGCTCTCCAGCAGTCTAAAATAATTTCATTTAACTTTACTGACAAAATAAGTGTCAATTTAATTTAAAAAGTGCGTGTTTTGAAAGTGTTAAATATTCGGTTTTAGAAAACTGTTCTTTTTATAAAAAGAAAAGATCTTAATTACAAAGTGCTACGTAATAAATAAATAATAAACTATGAAATCATTTCTGTAATCAATAGGTACCGATATTGAAAGTGGCAAAATAGCTTTTCGGTCTTAGTTTTCTTATGAAGTGTAATAATTTTTGTATAACTCAAAATTAAAGAAGTGTAAGGTACGTTTTTGACATTTTCCAATTAAAACTATCGAACTGTCAAGAACACAACGCCGATCATCAAACCTATCAGTTCAACTTAAATAAGCATATCTAATACCATACCATAGATATGTATATGTAACCAATGAATTAAAAACTGACATTCCACCCAAAAAAGTTTAAATAGTCATTATTAGTAAGTAAGCATCAAAGATACCGTCATTATTATGAACACAAGAAACTTATTTAAATATACCTATGATACGAATATGATATGGCAACCCTACATTTTTGATTTGTACATGTTTATTAATAGATACCTACGTTGAAGCTTTATATTTGTTGGTGCAATTCAATTTTGTTTGTTCCAAAAGGGTTGCGATCACACGAGCATCACACTTGATGCTATTTATCTTCTATCCGCAGCAGGAAACGACCCTTTTTTTAAAAACCTTAATTTTGTGACGACTCACCCTCATTAAAATGGTGGTTAAAAAAATCATAAATTACTTTGGTCCGCTAATGATGCGCTAAATAAAATTCTATCTTCGTTCTTTTTATTGAGAATGCAATGTTTTTAATAAATGTACATGGGATAGTGACTTCATTTTCTTTTTTTGAGTTCATGTTAAAAAGGGGAAAAAAGTTTTGAAAATACCCTTTTTCGGAAAAATAATATCCAATTTGACAAAAGTTTATTAAAATCGGATTAAAAATGGGCTCCAATTAAAATTAATATATCCATACCAAGTCATGCGGCAACTCTTAACAGTTTCAATTTCAATTGACAATCACACCGCTAACGCTAAGTCGGTTCGAAATAACGGGCACATAAGCAAAACCTCATAATGTATTCACAATCATATTTATGTATAACGGGATTACATAAACACACAAAAAAAAGGAAGTCATTGTTTTGTGGTGCGTTCTTTTTCTAACCATAGTCAACAATTTGTTGTTAACAATAGTCAACAAAAAAGCGTTCCTTTAATTTAATTTGCAACTATATGACGTCACAACAGCGTTTTAAACTCACTTTGAAGTGTCAAATAGTTACAATTTATTACTATTTCCAACTCACCTCCATCATACGAGTCTTTATTAAAAATCAAATAAAAAATATTTAATAATAGGTAGATACTCGATTTGAGCAGCAAAAACGTATTTATTGATCGCTAATTTTGAGCGATGAAGGAGAATAGGTAATTCAATTAATTCCTCAGTAATAAACAAAGAAATGTGAAATTTGGCCGTTTGACAGTTTACCAAATTCCAATAAGGTATCGTTCCTAAATGGTTAGTAAAAAAACCCAACATATCCTAACAATGATATAACAACAATTGTTGACTATGGTTAGAAAAGAACGCACCAATGGTGTAGCTGTAACTATAGTAAACAGCGCTATACAATTTAAAAGTTCGTAACAGGGTAGGTACTCCACGAATACGTCAAACTATTTTCCAAATGCAAAAAAATAAAAAAGTTATGAAAATTGTGAAAATTCAATTAAAACGTATTTTTTTGGCCGCATAATTCAAAGTTTTCCATCAGTGTCAGGGAAAATTTAAAAAGACGGCTACAATAATTGAAGTTGTCGCTTCAGTACAAAAAGTATTTGTAGTTCATGTAAACTCAACTGAGATAGATATCCGCGGTCTTAAATGTTTTCATACGGGAAAGAAGACAGAATTCTCTGCATGCAACCACTTCCAAAAAAAAGACCTCCTCAATCTTGAAACACCTCATCGGATCTCGAATAAAAACACAAAAACTAAGTTGACATAGGTAGGTATATTTTTTTTTAATAAAAAAGACTTAAATCTAAAAACTTTAATTAGTACTGGATATTGCTGCTAAAGATCGCTTCGCTGCTAAACTCTGCATCTTTCGCAACACCAAGAGCTGCTCCATACTCACGACATCACCTTGCTCCTCGGCCCACAATATGATTGTTTCAAAAGCATTAAATGCTTCTTCATCCGTAACTTTTCGAGAATCACTAAAATGCTTCTCCGCATCATCACCATCTCTATCATTTGATGTGGTTTCCATTTTTTGTGTACAAAACGAATGGTTTTTGTTTGTGTCTGCTTCTCCTTCCCACTTGTTGTCAGACATATTTTCATCTCCGTCATCGTCTGTCACAGAAAAAGGTTCTTCCGTCTTGAATTCAGTAAAAAGTTTTGGACATTGCAGGGGCAGCGTTGTTGTTGTTGAACATGAACTCTCGTTTTTCCAAACTCCATCATCTTTTTCCAACTCGTTTTTGAGTCCCCTTGAGCTTGGGTAGTAGCTGGATTCTTCATCGATTTCTCCCCCAACAGATAAAGAATTTGATATATTTTCAAGGTATAAACTGGGAACAGATCCTTTTCTAAGATTCTTTTTTAATATCAAATTTGCTTCAAAGTGTTTTTCACATAAATAAAGATTTCTATGAAGGACATCTTCTTTTAAATTACAGGCATCATGCCACTTTCTAAAAAGAACTTGGTTCTTCTCCCGAGCTGGAAATTTGAAAAATTTTGTTGACAGATTCTTCTGCCTCTTAGCTCCACAAGAGGAAATACAGCATTTTACACGGTATCCGTACCTGTGCTTTTTCGTATCAGTTGAAAACATTTTAAATTTGCAGAAAAACTATATTTCGTCGTTAAAAATCTCAATACCTAATACTTTATTTATATTACAAAAACTAACTGCATAAACCTACAAAACAAATAGGTATCCGTAGACACAGCAAACCATTCAGTTTGACAAATTTAGGTGCACTAGAGCACTGCTAAAAAAAATTTCAATCAACCAACAAATCCTCAAACTCAAACAGTAGTTGAGTTGTGTTTCCTTGACTCCACCCTCCACCGTACCGTGGACCATGGTTCGTATTGGTAGGACTAGGAAAGGAACTGGTTTTTTGGTATGGAGGTATGGTATGATAATGGTATGTTTAACTTTTTCGAAGGATGTCAATTTCTCGGACATGTTTGAGTATGAGGTATACTAGCTTTCGATTTCAATTTTGGTATGCTAGCTTTGAATTTTTTTTTGAACATGCTTTTGTTAAAACCGAATACAACCACATTTCTATGTACACTGAATCGTACACTCTCGTCGCGTCGTCGATTCGATAGAACCTTGTTCGTGCTCTGTGACGGCGACGGCAACGGCAACGGCACTACGGCAGACAGTGTCAGTGCCAGAAAGGGGAAATGTTTAGTTGTGTACGTATTCCTACTTTACTTTATTTTTGTACTATGTTTGGGTTGTGTTTATGTAAAAAAAAAACACGATAATCCGTCGTGTTCGCTTGGTATATACAAAATGCAAACACCATCATACATAAGATATCGTACAATTTTTGTTATTGAACAGTGACTGTACTAATAAACAGATACAGTTATGTGTGATTTCGACATAAATTGAATTGGTGCTGAGCATCTCAGTGAACAGTGATAACATAGTTAACGAACGAATACGTAATATAAAGTGGAGAGTTGCATACGTCACGTCGCGTCGTTAGTGGATTTTGATTTTGTGACATGTGTGTACTTAACGTGATTCGATATTATGTCTTTTTATTTAAGCTTTATGTAATTGTTCTGTTAATTGGGGCTGGAGCTTTTTTCGTAGCGTAGGTATAGGTAGGTATGTTGATACTTCATTAAAATATTTTTCTCTGTGCATGTATACACAACATTGAGTACATCGGTAGGTACACACTTTATAAAATCAAAGATGATTGACAGATTGACAGAATGTTCCAAAGCTTTGTTTGAGGTTTCTTTGTCGAGTTTTGTTTCTTATTTTGAAGGTGTTCATTTGTTTTGAAACAAATAACAAAGCAATTGTTCTAAAAAATAAGTAACCTGCAAAAACATGAGAATTAGCTTTGCTTCGGACAAAATTGCAGAGATTTAGGAACCAGACATGTGTGATATAGGTATGTCGGTACCTATCAATGTACCTATGTACATAAACAAAAGTTAATTGTATGTATGTACAAAAATGTGTAAACATAAATTATCGAATAAGAGAAATAACCCAAAAACAGTCACCATGCAGGCCCGATGCACAAAATCATAAAACACGAAATATCGAAAATTTAAATCACCTACCTACGAATGATCGAATTTTGAAGTAAGTATTTATGTATGTATATTCAATTGTTATACTAGAAATCAAATTAAACAAACCGAACCTAAAAGGATCACCTGTGCAATCCGTGTGATGATTGTTAGGCTAGATTTTCTTGTATTTGAGAAGAAATAGGTAGGTTCGGTAGTTTTTGAACAGCTTATCAAACAAAAAGTCCTAGAACCATACGGTGTTCAGTGTTTGACTAAGAACTAATGAGAGCATACAATTTTGATAACAAAAACAATATCTAATTATGTATAATTTTGAAAAAAATTTGTTTGAAATTTTTTTTTCAAAATTTTTTAGTTTGAAAATTAATTTTTCAAAAGCGGTGCACTAGAATAACTTTATTTAAAAATGCAATTGAAGAAAAGATTTTTGGCTTTACAAAAAGGTACATATACTATGGCATTGTAGGTGTTGCGGAATATAAGTCATTTTTCCAGAAAATTGCCCCCTCCCGGCTAAACGGAGGGGAACGGACCCCCTCCCTTACGATTTGTTTCTTGTCTTAACACAACCTATTCGTGCAGTTAAGTTAATTTTTGAAATTTTGTCATACTTTGTGTCGAATTTACACCATGTTCGTAACACAAGAATGCTGCCCAACTTTTCCTTGTCTAACTCCCCAAAAGTTTTTTTTTAACTCCCCCTGAAAAGGGCAACAAAAGTTATTGTAAACTTTTGTTTTCATTATTACATACTTATTGCGACCAAAAAAACCGACGGAAAATAGGTTTATATCCTTTCCACACATCGAATACGTATAATATTTTTGACAATAAAACATAATTGTGATTTTTCTGTAATAAGAAATTAAGTGCACGACGACTGGGTCTCACAAACTTGATCTAACGTGTTACAGTGGTCTTGGAGCTTGAGATTTTGGAAAAAAAGCAATGAAAAAACCATGTGAAATTTTATTAATCGCTTAAAAATGGCGATTTTAGGAAAAAAATGAAGTAAGCCATCTGTTTTCTTTTATACTACATATTTTGAATTTTAAGGAAAAACAATTCAAGATCGTCATACCAGATTTTTCAAAGAACGTTTTTTATTGAGAAACTTTTCAAAAACACATTCCAAGTTTTTTTTGAGTATGCCAACTTTCAGCACTTCGTAGTTTTTATCAGGAAAATAAAATTTAAAAAAAAGTTGATCGAACCGTTTTTGAAAAAAACCAAAAATTAAAAAAAGTCAACTTTTTTTTAAATCTCAGAAAAACTTTTTTTTGACAAATTTAAGAATTCATGTTATTTCGTCTATAAAAAGGCTCCTTTATTTAAAATGTCATTGAAATCCTTCAAGCGGCTTACGAGGAAATCTGAAATCCTGAAAAATCACAAAAAACACCATTCAGAAAGTTTTATCAAAATCATAGGAGCCGTTTTTGAGAAAAATGAATTTTTCATTAAACATCGTATAGCAGGTACCGTTAGTTTTAGAGCTAGAATGCTAATTCCAAAAACTCTGTACGACGTCATAATAATACTATGTATGTAGGTACCTTCCAAGTTTGACGCAAATCGGTCCAGACGTTTAGGCGCCGATACAGACATACGGACAGACAGACAGAATTGTCGGTCCCACTTTTTAGGCTTCTGAATCATCGTAGTGTCATGTCTGGTTGCCCAACAAAAAATTTTTTTACGAATGCAAAACTTTCCTTATAAGTACGTAGTAGGTGCGTACATATAATCGCAAGTAAAAATAGCATTTTAATAAAATTCCATGGCAACCCTATCAAACTTGATTGCGAAAAGCAGGTTTCGCCGTTCACATTTGATTGCAAGTTTTCTTAACATAAGACATAAAGAAAAAATGTAGGTACCTATGTTTTAATAGTTTATTTTGTTGAGAGAAATAATACAAATTTTAAATATGGCCAGTTGCTAAAGTCCTAATTTCTTCAAACTCTAGAGCAATTGATGAACATTTTAACGTACTTCCGATTGCATAACTTTTGCCACCCTAAGTATTTAGTATAGGTATTCTTGCATGCCTTAATGACCAATTTAAATTGATGAAAGCTATTACAAAAAAAAAAAAAAATGCCTCCATTCAATTGATTGCAAACTTCCAACTTTTTTAATCTACTTTTTTGCTTCATTTTAAATTTTGATTAAAAGTTTATATTTTTTTTAGCTTAATTATTTTTTAAAATTTACATCACTGTATAATACCTTAAAATCTATTCTTATATATGTACGTCACATTCTTTATTACATTCGCTGGCAACGCCGAAACAATTCTTCCATACTAACAATGTCTGTCTCACACATTCGCGTACAACGCGCAGCCATCTTGTTTTTCTTTACTGAAAATCAATAATTCCCGCACATTGCCCACAAAAGTTTAGACATTTTATGAACAAAATTAACAGCAAAACATCAACAACTGTTAAAAAAATATGCTCAATATTTTTGCTGTTGAACAAAACATGCTTACCTATCAAACTAATGAGGTCACTAGTAAAGTCAGTTCTGATAATAAAACCGCGTGTGATGTCAGATTAAAATGCTGTTGCTGTCTTATCTCATCAAAACAAATCGTATATAGAATGTCATGCATGTGTGAAAGAGAAGCTAATAGATCTAACCACATGTTAAATGCCTACGAAGTTAACAGACAGTAGCGATAATCTTGCTTTCTGGAACGATGACGTAAGAAACATTTTATCCAGAATACCGAATAAAAAGGAATACCTATACATAGCTACTTATGTAAATATCATGTCTCATGTACTGTACATATTACCCAAGTCTTACGGACATATATTGAGTTTGATTTAATTGATTGCCCAACGCTCAAGGCTATCAAATGAAAGCTTTCACAAGCTTTGCACAAGGTTTGACAAATTGTCAAAACTCGTCTGATAATGTCAATTAATTTTATGCCCGAACGCCCCTTTTGTAAGTATTAAAATGATAGGGCGTAAGAGGCCTTGTAGGTGCCTACTTTATATTGATGAAGTGCATATGTAAGCATATGTACGTATATTATCCATATTTGCTTAGCTGGTTAGAAAAGGGATCGCTTTTATACTTTTAATACTTTTCAAACTATTTTTTGGACGTATCAATGTTATACATAAATGCATAAATCTGTTACGTTATTTGACATTTCGGATGTATGACACGTCTCTTTTTCACGAAACATCCTACGTTAAGATGAAAACCCTGTATAGAATTGTCAAAATGTATTTGGCATTGACAATCAACACCTGTATATAAATAAATACATAACCTTACATTTCGCCAGACATCCGTTGTGATTTTACATAATTTTTTACTGACAGAAACAGAACTATAATACTACTCGCTGTAGCTATCTGGCTTTGAAAGACAACGAACTTGGAGCTTTTATGAGCTTTTTTGTGTGTTATCTTAAAAATGCATTCTTATTGTTACTAATTGATTTGATTAAAATAAAAATAGTAATTATTAAAATATATATACGTTGAACTGAGGTCAAAGGTTAATTTTCATAGGATTCGCAAGATTTACAACGGTGCGGTGGTATATCTTATGAACTTCAATGTTTCGTTGGTATTGCTAGGAATGTAGATAGGTACTTTTATTGCAAAGATTCCCTCTTCGTGCATGGATTAATGCGAAAAGTAGGAAACCTTGAAGAATCACGATCTTAATTATTAATTAAATTTAGATAGGGGATAAGGCAGATTTGATTTGTTGACAAACATATTATAGGTTAAGTTTTCCAGAATTTGTTCTCAAGTGGCTTCTGGATTGTATGTTATACATATGTTTATATGTTCGTCGTTCAGGTTGCGGAGCACTGCAATGAAAAAATCTTTTACGTTCCGATTCGGTTTTTTTTTTAAGTGGTAACGTCGCATACTTTTTTAAAAATATATTACATTTTGACAGAGTAATTTTTTAAGAATTTTGTAAAAACAAGATTCTCGACAGCTGATTCCACTCACTACACATACATAGGTATGCATATCCATATACATATGTGCCTGGTACCAACATCATCACAAATCTTTACGTGCTCAAATTGTGCTCACAATTCACGAAATGGCGCTGCGCCTCCTATCGGTGCTGTACGAAACATTTGCAACAAATTTAGTTCTCTCCGTTAAGTGTAGCTAACAGGGAGTGCTTTTTGCGAGTGGGAAGTTTTATTTTTGGTTTTATTTTGTGCTTTAATAAGGTAAGTTGATTTTAAAGGAATATTTTTATAAAAAATATGATATAATATAGGTACATACATACATACATAGGTAGTAGGTACTAAATAAAAAGGAATGTATACTTATTTTTTCGTTCAGTTTCCATTAATGCATTTGGGTTTGATGATTCATAATTTTTTTTCTCTCACTTGCCTCCCATTTTTCGGTTATTATTTGGTTTTTTGTAAGAAGATACATAATGTTTTGAAAGGCAAACTTTGTAGGTCAGGTAATGCTGCTTCCATTTTCTATCAACATTTACGAAGCAAGGCTTAATATACCGCTAACTCAAGCTCATTGGCCTTTATTTCAGCCTCATCATGACGCGACGTATGTTTACAGCTATTGATACCTTTATAAACTTATTTGATTCTTTATAATTCAGAACTTTCTAAAATCTTGCCTATAATTCTTATACATTAATGCCTAATTCTTAATTTTATTCAATTGTTATTCCACATCCACTGTTGTCGCAATCGAAACAAAACAAAAATGGCCGCTGCGGAGAAAAAAAATCAGTTGTATGTACTTTGTTCGATGCCTTAGGGTTGCCATTGCTTCGAATTGGTTTGATGGATATTTTTTTTTTTTTTATAATATTTAGAAAATTTAACGATGATTTATAAGAATAAATAGCGTCACGTTTTACCGTTAATGCTACATGCTGATATTATCTAATACTCGTAATGATTTAGTATAAAATAGGGGGATGGGTAGAGGTAGGTAAGTATATTATGGAGGTGTACCTACTTAAGAGGCTATAGTGTAATAGTGGTTCGAAACGCAGGTAGGTATAAATTTTGATTTGATTATGAATTCGAATTGCAAAAATATTGTTCCGGAGTGATTTATAGAAAATGATATTTGGAACAAGTTAGTGTTCCTTCGTAGACTAATGCGAGTTTCATTCAATTTTGGAAGATTTGTTCTCAAAATCGAGAATTGCACTTAACAATGAAACTTGTTTTGGCAATTTGTCATTTGGTTTTTGTCATTGGAATTGCTGACTTTGGATTATTGCTAATTTATAATTAGTTGGATAATTAAAGTACATATTAAGTTCTTCGTTCATTATTTGTTTGTTTTTAATTTTTTTTTTTTCACAAATTCACAACAAACGAAAAAAAATAACAAATTATTTCTCATTTGACGTTTGACAGAAATGTGTTCAGATCGATTCTTCCACCCCATCAGAGATGCATTCTTTCGTGTTGAGAATTCATCTAGAATTGCTCTTTTTGAATGAATGAAACTCTTAAAACCGAAAAAGATCGAATCTTTTGACAGAAAGAGCAATTCTTTTCGTGAATGAAACTCGCTATAATACGCTCACACTTTTTTATTTATTGACATTTGACAGCCGCTCGGGTGATTAAAAAAGTCTCGGCCCTTCATGATTATGTGGTTGGAAATTGAACAAACTCCTGATATCTTATACGTGCCGTTCGGGCGTGTTGTATTGAAAAACGAGTGTACTTAAGCTATACGTACAGACGATATGACAATATCTGCCAGTGGAAAATTGTCGAAAGTCTTAAAACCGTGGTGAACTTACAATTAATTGTCAGAAGAATGTGAGACATTAGCATTGCATTGTAAGATCTTTGCTACTGTCAGCTCATTGGCAGATCATTGTCAGAGCGTTGGTAGACCTGAGAAGACCTGACAATCGTATTTCAGTTTAAACTCGTGATTTTTCAAAAAAATTCGCTTACATTTGAAGGTGTATCTGCTCGCCGATATAAAACGAACTCTATGTTTGTATATTTTGACGTGTTCAAAGTTTTAAGTATTCTACAGAGAAACAGAAAGTGTCAAAAAATTATCGAACTCGATTGCATATTTTTAAGCACTGCCATCATTTGATATTTTTTTAAAAATAAGTTGACATTTGTGAAATAGGTACATTAGCTTTTATTCCTGTGGAAAAATTTAATTTTGTAATTTAACAGTATACCTATGCGTGAATTAAAATTTTGTATTTTAGGGTTTGGTATTTGGGTTTGGAAATGCTTTGAAGCGTGGATTTGAAATTAGCTAGTTCAAGAGCGAACGCTCTTGATACCTGAATTTCTGTCCGGTTGTAGTATATGTTTCCACCAAAATAGTAATCCTTGTTTTCTTGGAACGAGATTAAATAAATCTGTACCTATAGTGTTTCTATTGTCAAAAAGATTAACAGACAGACTCGTGAAAAAAAACTTATGTGTAGCATGACCAAATGACATTGACGTTAAGATTAAGTAATGTGCCATCCAGATCAAATTTAGGTATAGTTTGATTTGTTAAACCCATATCCTCAAGTAGGTAGATTAACAAGAAATAGATTTAAAATCTTGTAGACTAACGATACAAAATTTGTTTGGGCTATCCCGCGATTAAGACAAGATTTAGGTATGTATACACGATTTATGTTAGATAGGCTAAGAGGAAGGTATTAGTATGTATATCAAAAGGTTTGTTAATCAATTGATTTTGTCGAAGTATTCTAAAATTATGTCAAACTCGAATGTTATAGAAAATAATTTTCACTATTTTTTTTTTGTTACCTATTTTGTTGTTAACTTCGATATATTTATATTTATTTTTATTAGTAACATAAGTACATATTTTAAAATTAACATTTTTTGAAATAATACTTAGTGAATAAGGTTAACATAAACGGAAATTGTGGCTATGCACAGTATTTAAAAGAGATAATAATAATAATAATTTCTAAACTTAAATATTTTTAAAAGATTCTTGAATCAAAATTATGGAAATAAGGAAAAAAGAATAGTAGGTATTAATAGAGAAGAGGAAGAGATATTAAATAAGAAGTAAAGAAAAATGTTAGCACCTAAAATAAGTATCCAGAGCAGTTTTAAAAGCGTTGCAGTTGTTGATTCTCCCCACATTGGCAGGTAATGAGTTCCACAGACCAACAGCGTACACGAAAAATTGGCGCTTGGATGTATTATACTTATGAGTTGGTACAATAAGTACTCTGCTTCTTTGAGACTGAGGAAAAACGAGTTTTTCGTAAAGGTATTCAGGGGTCTCCGTTTGTACCAGATTGAATAGAAAAATTTACACCTTTCTGTCAAGATAGCTTTGAAATGACATGCGATTCACGTAGTTGGAAATCTGATCAAACCGACGAAGAGAATAAACGAAACGTAAAACGTTGTTAAATGCTACTCGTATTTTTCTTTGGCTCGTACTGTCTAAATCGCAGAAAATCAAACTACCATAGGTTAAGATTGGAAGAACAAGCGTTTTTACCATCGTAGATTTTACTTTAACAGTAAGGCTGCCACCACTGGTGTAGAGAGCTCTGAGTGCACCGTAAGTTTTGCCAATAGTGCATGATATGTGATTCGCCCAAGTTAAGGTTTGATTAAAAATAATGCCCAAGTTTCTAACCTTTTCAACGTAGGGAAGCATTGAGCTGCCAAGTTCGATTCTGGGAAAGGAAGAAGTGTCGATCACATATCGCTCAATGTTAAAACTATGCTTCGTATTTTATAAATTAGGTATGTACCTATATTAAAAATGAAATAATAAAAACAAAATAAAAAATGGAATCACGGCAACCCTGCCTGATAAAGAAACGAATCTTAATTTTTTCAGATTTCAGTTTTAATGCAAATCGTTGCTCCAATTTCATTATATTTTTCACCAACAATTAAAATCTATTTAAATCTACAATAAAACCTACATCACAATAAAAAAGACATCGTGATTCTGTACTTAGTAGGACTTATGCATAATACCTACAACAAAAGAATTAATTATGTGCAAAAAAGATTTTTTGGATTCAATTTATTTTAATTTTGCAAGCGTAAATTTTTAATTTTTGACAAAATTTATAAAAACAAAAATTGATCAATGTAGGTACCTATCTATAACCATTTTAATGTCACGCCGCCCCGCAAAAAAATAATATGTATGTGACTGTATGTATACCTCTCTAAATGCCAACACTCTGTGCAGTCGTGTCGTACTCACAAGTATCCATCTTGTCTTTTGCTTTCAAAAGAAAGAAATCAATATAGTCTCCACACTTCTCGCTAAAAAAAAGAACAAAAAACATAAAACTAAAACAATATTTTAAGTTCAAATTATAATTTTTAAAAAAATTCAGATAAACACATAATAAATAGATAACCTTAATTTATTAAATTATCACGAAAAAAATTTCGAAATTCCAACTCTAAATTATCTCTACTTTTATTTTTTACACCCTACCCACATTGTTGCTATGTACTACACAACTAAATGTATGTATCCCTCTTGTGCGAAAGAGAGAGAGGAAAACAGATCTGACCGCTTGACTGCTAACAGACGAAACGAAATCAAATACTTGATGACGTCGTGAACAAGTCAAACAACAAATGTATAAATAAATAAATAAATAAGCGGTGCTATGTAACGTTTTATTTAAAACAGTTACGTCGTTGTCTATACTTAACAGTGTGATAGCATTTTATTACAAATAAATTACTGTTAATTATTTTTTTGATTTTATGCCAAAGTTTGTTATGCGATACAAATCAAGTATTTTAACAGCTGACAAATACAAAATCAGATAATTATTGCCAAAATTATCAAAAAGATACCTACACATTCTTCCAGAAAAATATTCAAATGAAAATATTATGTAGAATAATTAATTGTTTCTGGATTTATTATTCATTACGCAGATCTGTTAAAAAAACGACATTTTTAGAGTAAAATTCACGTTGTGGTTTTGGTTTTCATCAATGTCATACGTGTAGGACGACAATGAACTCAGAGAGCTTTTGTGAGCTTTTTAATGTCGTATCGTAAAAAAATTAAAAAAATACATTAACATAAATTTTCTGTACGAGTTTGTAAAATTTTGATAAAAATAATTTTGTTCTAGGATAATTTTTAATTCTCTTAAGTTCAGGTCGAAGTTCAAATAATTGAAAACTTTGTCAAGTAATATTAGCGATGAAGATAAGAGGTAGATGTGTATACTGTGGTAAATATAGTTCGTTTCGTAGACAGGTACCTATCTATGGAAACTATCTTTAACATCGAGACTTGGCACTAGGTACCTACGCTACTTCACGACATTATGGATTGTATACCCAACTATAAATAGAACGCGGCATGGGGTCAATGCAGGTATGTAGGTCCCCATCTTACTTTGTGTAAAAAACTGTAAAGATGCTCATGGATATTCATTTATTCTTAACAAATGGAGCATTTGCTCCAAGTATCTGAGTTTTGAAGAGGTTGTAGGTAACCTACCGTTATTTAATTTAGACACCTTTACCAATCTACATACAAAATTGAAGACCAATTTTACAAAATAATAAGTTTTTAGTAATGCTGAACACTCCTAATTCGGTGGATTGGATTGAATATGTTTCAACAAACTAACCTAGCAATTGTTGTTGATTCTAGTTCTCTTAACTTAGTACTTTTTTTGTAGGTACCTATGTATATGGTTTTGGTTTGACAGGTCAACCTAACGAGTTTGTAATTTTTCTTGTTGAGGGAATAAATGTAGGTTTTCACAAATTTGATACCTCGCTAGGTATTTGTTTTATATCAAATAATAATCTAAAAACCTTATAAAACTATTGTACGGCTGATTTATGAATACATACAAACATCCTCACTAATACTTTGCAACTTAATTCATATACAAAAGTCAGAACATACATATACATATGTACATACTCTGAAAATGCGCTGCGCCTCCTACCGGGACTGTACAAAACATTGCCAACAATTCAGTTCTCTCAGATGAGTGTAGCGAACAGGGAGCGTGCTTATACCCTACCTATATTGTGTGTGTGTTTGAATGTTTAATTTTATAAATTGCTCAAAAAGGTAAGTTAGTTTTGATTTATAAAAGATGAAAATTGTTATTAAAAAAGAAAAAACTAAGTTGGATTTCTTTTTGTTTTTTTCTTTAATTGGTTGGCGGCATTTGTTATTTGTTTTTATTTTCTTTCATGAATCATCATGGCGTGATTTTTGTATGGCTGTGGTTGGGTGTTTGTTCATCTCTCTCGCTCTAATTAGGTCTTACATCATAATTGAATGATGTTTTCAGTCGAGTTGGTTTTGAGAACCAAATTTTGTAGATTTTGTTTAAGTTTCAGCTGATTTTGTTGTTATTGAGCCCCATATTTTATTGAAGCTCAATGCGACAGATGTTTTTCCATATAGGTAGGTATTTCATTGCTTGAAAAAGGGGACTTGGAATACTGTTCTTATAACTTTTATAATTTTATTTAATTACCAAATTTGTTCAGAATTGCACATGTGGATAAATTTCGCACATTTAATCGAACGAAACCGGAAAATTGTACACATACCTGACTACCTAGCTACCTTTTTTTCGTTGCGTGTATTTCGTGCCGGGTGTTTGACATTAAAATTGAAAAATGTGTTCTTTTCTTTTTGTCTGGTGTTCGTCTCTTAGGGTTGCCAAGTAATAAGGGAACCGGTCTAATTTGTTGAGTAGTATAAAGGAGTTAGAGTTTAAATTAAAGTTTGCGGTTCCTTTTTTACTTGCGATTTAAGGAACTACGAGGCAGGTTATGCGTTCGTAAAAAAATATGGTGACAATGAAAGATGGTGTGGCATGAGACGAGATGGAAGAGAAGTCCTCTGTCTGTATTGTACCGATTCGCATTAAACTTTATACAGAATAGGTAAAGTGTTTTGCGGCTCCTACAATTTTGATAAATCCCAAAATACCGAAAACCCATAGAATCCTGGAAATCCAAAATACCGATACCGAATACCGAAAAATTATAATTATATAAAATGAAAAATTTTCTCAAATTTTTCATTTTATATATAATTTCTCGATAGGTATTTCAATTTCGGAAAAATAATTCTTAGGGTAAAGTTAAGAAGTAAAGGCGTAAAAAACAATATTACTGTTAAAGTTCCGTTAATATTTCTTTGAACATGATGTCAAGTTGTTATTGTGCTTTCAGTAGCGTTGTGTTGTGATTGAATTAAGTTGGAAAAATCGTTGAATTAAAATCAATAAAATTGTGAGTTTTAATATTTAAGTTATACCTAGGTAATAATCTTATGTCTAAATGGTTTTTTATTTTATGACAGAAAATTTTGAAGAGTTTCTTACTTCTCTTCCTTATTTTCGGGTTTGTGGGTTTTCGGGATTTGATGTAAGGTTTTTTTTTAAGGAAATGTTTTATACAAACAACAAAGTTCTATAAATAATTCTTTTACTCATAATAATGTGGAATATGCTCACGAAAACATTTAAAAGCATTTTTTCGAAATATCGGTGAAACGATTTTTTTTCTGAAAATATAATAACAAAACTGAGGGAAAAGATGGCTTTCCAACTTAATTTTTTCAAAAAAACGGTTTTAACTAGTGATTGATTTCATAAATTTATCGGAATTATATAAGTTGACAACTGGTTGATGTTATGGTCAATATTAAATCCCATCCTTAGTGGAAATAAACGTACCAAGCGAAAACTCCGCGTGAAAACTAATTGTCAAGCTGGGTTCGACTGCCGCGAGCGGGAGCGTTGCTCAACTTGCTATTGTTTTAAAAATGTTTCGCGTATCAAATTTTATAATTTAATAAAAAGTTAAGAGCTCTCCAACAGTCTAAAATAATTTCATTTAACTTTACTGAAAAAATAAGTGTCAATTTAATTTCAAAAGTGCGCGTTTTGAAAGTGTTAAGCATTCGGTGTTAGAAAAGTGTTCTTTATAAAAAAAAATATTACCTTAATTACAAAGTGCTACGTTATAGGTAAATAAATAAACTATGTTTCTTAGTTTTCTTATTAAGTGTAATTTTTGTATAACTCAAAATTAAAGAAGTGTAAGGTACGTTTTTGACATTTTTCCAATTAAAACTATCGAACGGTCAACTACACAACGCCGATCATCAAACCCAGTTTAACTTAAATAAGCATATGAAATACTTACCATACCATAGATATGTAGGTACATATATGTAACAATTAATTAAAAACTGGCATTCCACCCAAAAAAGTTTAATTAGTCATTATTAGTAAGCAAGCCATCATGTATGTAAACGTCAAAGATACCGTCATTACTATGAACATAACAAACTTGTTTAAATACCTATATACATATATATATATTTATTTTTTCTTACCTATGTTACGAATATCATATGGCAACCCTACATTTTTGATTTGTACATGTTTATTAATAGAAAGGTACCTACGTTGAAGCATCACACTTGATGCTTTTTATCTTCTTATCCGCAGCAGGAAACGACCCTTTTTTTAACAACCTTAATTTTGTGACGACTCACCCTCATTAAAATGGTGGTTAAAAAAATCATAAATCACTTTGGTCCGCTAATGATGCGCTAAATAAAATTCTATCTTCGTTCTTTTTATTGTGAATGCAATGTTTTTAATAGATGTGACACATGTGATAGTGACTTAATTTTCTTTTTTTGAGTTCATGTTAAAAAGGGGGAAAAAGTTTTGAAAATACCCTTTTTGGGAAAAATAATATCCAATTTGACAAAAGTTTATTAAAATCGAATTAAAAATGGGCTCCAATTAAAATTAATATATCCATACCAAGTCATGCGGCAACTCTAAACAGTTTCAATTTCAATTGACAATCACACCGCTAACGCTAAGTCGGTTCGAAATAACGGGCACATAAGCAAAACCTCATAATGTATTCATAATCATATTTATGTATAACGGGATTACATAAACACACAAAAAAAAGGAAGTCATTGTTTTGTGGTGCGTTCTTTTTCTAACCATAGTCAACAATTCATTGTTAACAATAGTGAACAAAAAAGCGTTCCTTTAATTTAATTTGCAACTATATGACGTCACAACAGCGTTTTAAACTCACTTTGAAGTGTCAAATAGTTACAATTTATTACTATTTCCAACTCACCTCCATCATATGAGTCTTTATTAAAAATCAAACAAAAAATAATTAGTATTAGGTAGATACTCGATTTGAGCAGCAAAAACGTATTTATTGATCGCTAATTTTGAGCGATGAAGGAGAATAGGTAATTCAATTAATTCCTCAGTAATAAACAAAGAAATGTGAAATTTGGCCGTTTGACAGTTTACCAAATTCCAATAAGGTATCGTTCCTAAATGGTTAGTAAAAAAACCCAACATATCCTAACAATGACATAACAACAATTGTTGACTATGGTTAGAAAAAGAACGCACCAATGGTGTAGCTGTAACTATAGTAAACAGCGCTATACAATTTAATTTAAAAGTTCGTAACAGGGTAGGTACTCCACGAATACGTCAAACTATTTTCCAAATGCAAAAAAATAAAAAAGTTATGAAAATTGTGAAAATTCAATTAAAATGTATTTTTTTGACCGGATAATTCAAAGTATTCCATCAAAGTTTTAGCGAAAATTGAAGTTGTCGCTTCAGTAGAAAAAGGATTTGTAGTTCATGTAAACTCAACTGCAGCTGCAGCTACAACTTCCCCATTGTGTCAATGCAGTAAAGCTATAAGACCGCACTCTGCAACACTTCACTTAACCGCAATTGTTTAACGTGCGGCTCTATTTGAATATGAACTAAACTGCACTTTATTGCAATCGAACTGCACGGTGCGTCAAGATTGATACTCTGACAAACTCTGTCACTGAGTATCGAATCGATAATCTTAAAATAGGAACACAATACCAAACCAGATGAAGTGCAGTTAAAAAAAGTATCTAGCATCAGGTAGTTCCCCGTAGTTCCGTTGAAGATTGGACTTAAGTCTAGTCTGAACTTGCGTTTTTAATGACTCCATTTTCTTTCGTATAGTATAGATACATTAGATAATCCGCGGTCTTAAATGTTTTCATACGGGAAAGAAGACAGAATTTTCGGCACGCAACAATTCCTTAAAAAAGACCTCTTCAAACTTAAAACACCTCATCGGATCTCGAATAAAAACACAGAAACTAAGTTGACATAGGTAGTTATATATTTGTTTAATAAAAAAGACTTAAATCTAAAAACTTTAATTAGTTCTGGATACTGCTGCTAGAGCTCGTTTCGCTGCTAAACTCTGCATCTTCCGCAACACCAAGAGCTGCTCCATACTCACGACATCACCTTGCTCCTCGGCCCACAATATGATTGTTTCAAAAGCATTAAATGCTTCTTCGTCCGTAACTTTTCGAGAATCACTAAAATGCTTCCCCGCATCATCACCATCTCTATCATTTGATGTGGTTTCCATTGTTTGTGTACAAAACGGAAGGTTTTTGTTTGTGTCTGCTTCTCCTTCCCACTCATCGTCAGACATATATTCATCTCCGTCATCGTCTGTCACAGAAAAAGATTCTTCCGTCTTGAATTCAGTATCAAGTGTTGAACATTGCAGGGGCAGCGTTGTTGTTGTTGAAGATGAACTCTCGTTTTTCCAAACCCCATCATCTATTTCCAACTCGTTGTTGAATCCCCTTGAGCTTGGGTAGTAGCTGGACCCTTCATCGATTTCTCCCCCAACAGATAATGAAGTTCTTGTTGTCATCCCGGCACAATGAGCATCACGCGTCCTTTTTGGGGGAAGCACCACCTCTCTTCTCTTCTTCACCTTACTCATACCAAAACGTGCTTTGAATCGTCTCAACCAGCCACTAGTCGCCTTAAAACCAACTCCAAGTTGGAGTTCTTCTTTACCAATCCGCAAAGCCTCGTTGCAAATCAATTCATTCGGAGGAAAGCTGCCATTCTTTTCGATTTGTTCCTTTATCCATGTGAACACAAGAACTTCCAAATCATTATTTTCTGAACCTTTCATTGTTTTTCTAGAATCCAAAGAATCCTCCCCGATTTGATTAGAAAACTGCAATATTTTGTCTTTCTTTTGTTTGATTCCAAAAATTGTCGTCCTGCATATTTTGTATTCTTTGATTAGACTCTGGACTGATTTTCCGTTATTCAACTTTTCCAAAATTTCACATTTGTCTTTGATACTCAAAACCTTCCTCGATTTGCCGCGTATTTTTAGCGACTTTGCAAGACTCGGGGACGACATTATATTGGGTTGTATCTTTTTTCCGTTTTACGATGATAAAACCGAATAAAACCACATTTCGATGTACACTGAATCGTACACTCTCATCGCGTCGTCGATTCGATAGAACCTTGTACGTGCTCTGTGACGGCAACGCGACGGCAATGGCACTACGGCAGACAGTGTCAGTGCCAGAAAGGGGAAATGTTTAGTTGTGTACGTATTCCTACTTTACTTTATTTTTGTACTATGTCTGTGTTGTGTTTATGTAAAAAAACACGATAATCCGTCGTGTTCGCTTGGTATATATTCAAAATGCAAACACCATCATACATAAGATATCGTATAATTTGTGTTCTTGAACAGTGACTTGTGACTGTACTAATAAACAGATGTCGACATAAATTGAATTGGTGCTGAGCATCTCGAGTGATAACATAGTTAACGAACGAATAAGTAATATAAAGTGGAGAGTTGCATACGTCACGTCGCGTCGTTAGTGGATTTTGATTTTGTGACATGTGTGTACTTAACGTGATTCAATATTATGTCTTTTTATTTAAGCTTTATGTAATTGTTCTGTTAATTGGGGCTGGAGCTTTTTTCGTAGCGTAGGTATAGGTATGTTGATACTTCATAGTAATGAGTAATGAGTAATTAAAATGTTTTTCTCTGTGCATGTATACACAAAATTGAGTACATAGGTAGGTACACACTGCACACTTTATAAAATCAAAGATGATTGACAGATTGACAGAATGTTCCAAAGTTTTGTTTAGGGTTTCTTTGTCGAGTTTTGTTTCGTATTTTGTAGGTGTTCATTTGTTTTGAAAAATTAAAATAACAAAGAAATTGTTCTAAAAAAATAGTAAGTAACCTGCAAAAATATGAGCTTTGCTCTTGACACAATCGCAGAGATTTAGGAACCAGACATGTGTGATATAGGTATACCTACATATGTGACGTTACAATCATCTGATTTTAAAATCAATCGAATTATTTACTTATTTGCCGTTTTGTTAAGTTTATTTTTTAAATTAAGCAACTCTTATAAAGCGGAATTCTTAACATACATACCTATTCTTCATTATTTGAGAAACAAACTGATAAGTTTGTTACGTCACAAAATACCAAGATGGCATTTTGGCTATACCTACCAATTCAGCATAAGTACCCGGTACTTTTATGTGTCATGCACAAATGACATTTGTTGACGTTTGGAATGAGTAACTTTTCAGATCGATTTATGTTTCATTTGTAAATCTCATGTCCTCAAGTAGATTTTTAGAAGATTAATTTGCAATCTTGTACATAGATCAATGTCAAACATCGTAAAGACAATAATTATGGCTTAAGGGACGTTAAAATTGTTTTCACAATATTTTAGGATAGAGATTTATGTGAGGTTGGACATGTTTAAATTTCCGATTAAAGCTGGATTTCGAAAACTTCGAAAAAGTACCTATATATCTGATAACATGACATAACATCACATTACATTACATTACCATACATTACATTACATATACATTACATTACATTACATTACATATACATTACATTACATATACATTACATTACATTACAATACATTAAGTTGCATTACATTACATTACATATACATTACATTTACTGGCAACTGAGATCATCGGCTGAAGACAACACAAGACAATAACACGAAAGACAGAACAGAAGAGAGAAGAGCAAACAACATTATGTATGCCAACAGCACGCAGTTTTTAGTTTTGACGGTCCTCCATCTAACTACTAACCTACTAACCACGCGCAACGATGCTTGATTTCGCTAATCTAATATTAAACGAAGCCAATGCCATTGACAGGTGTAAGATAATATCAAATTCTTGGATCATTACGTTTTTAAGTGAAAATATTGTTCAGTTAGATTTTCATTGTTTGCTTAAGAGAAAGTAGGTACCAACCGTTTGAATAAAAAAGACTGGTGAATTGCCGTCCCATCATGGTATTGCAATCAAGTTGTTTAAACTAAGAAAATATGACAGCATTAGACTTAGAAAAGTTTTCACCGTTGGTTGACGATTTTTTTTTTTGATTTTATTATTTGACAAACCATCCGTCACGCTTAATAAAAATATAAAGTCGAATCTTAATCAATCTTGATCGGCGATTCGAAATATGGGACCATTTCCTATAAATGCCTAGTCTATGTATTATCTACTTATTAGTTCGTTTCTGTTAATTCGCATTTAAAGCAAAAGTACAAATTGTAAACTCAATAAATTCGTTCTAAATAAAATAAAATTTGCGTAGTATTCGAAGTTAAAAATGTTGAAATCAGTAAATTGATAATCTGAAATAGAAATTGCGAATTTATTCTTCCAAAAGTTGCTGTTTTCCTCTGATGAATTTTTTAGTACATATCTGAATTTGTGTTAAAATTAAAAAAAAAAAATTGTTCTAGAATTGTGATATATTCTTGTTTGACGAATAGTTCAAAATTTTCGAAACTCCAAAAAGTCTAGATCTCACAAAATCGTAATAAAACCGAAGAATATGATAAAAAAAATATAATCGAAGAATCAGTCGAGCTTTCAAAAGAAGAATAAAAATACCAAGCTGATCTCTCATTAAAAAAAAAGACGTGCCTTCCTATACTACTTAAAACTAAAAGTAGATAATAATTATTGTAACTAAGAAAAAACTCAACAATGTTGAACTATCATTCCAATACTTATTTCTGTTTATTGAGAGAATTTAACCTTCAGTTTTCCTTATAAGCATTCTATTTCAATCGGTTTTTTAGTTTCAGTTAATGGGATATTAAAAGCATCTCAAATAAATATACAATTTAATAATCAAAAAATGTTTGGTCATACTGTCATGCGGCAACACTAATTGCTACCTATTTTAAGGTTCTTCATTGAACATAACTCCTCAAAACGAAATCGTTTTCGTCATACATTTTATTCCGTAACCGTGAGAAATCGCGACCAATTTTCCGCTTAAATGTTTTATTACGTACCTACTATTTTGAAGGAATGTACGTTCGATATTGCATACCTACACGCGTTAAAAAGTCATCACGATTCTAATGTGCGTTAAAATTGTATGTGGTGTCTATGTCGACTGTATGTACTTATTATAGTGGAAAACTAGGTCAGCACACAAGATACTGAAATGGGGGACACTTCAATAGTTCCACAATTCAGTCATAATTTTGTTTTACCCCAAAATGTGATCATTTGTTGAAAGAACTCATCCGTAAAAATGGAATTTCAACGAAGTTTTGATTCTACACTGCGAGGAAGTTCAAAAGAAAATGGTGTTAAAATTTGGTCTTGTGAACCTTTTCTTTTTTAAATCAAATTAATTCAGGAATTGAGGATTAAACTGCTAAGTTTAAAAAAAAGTTTTTGTTCCATATTATGTACCTGTATGTACGTTGTAGAGTTCCTCTAGTTTTATTGCATGTTCTCAAAACCCGTTACCGACAACGACGCTAGAATTTAATACCTATCTACTGAATTACATAAGCCGAACCACATAACCTCACTTTATACCCATCCACCGTCATTTAGATATATATATTCTCTAGTTCTCTGCCTCTCTCTGAATTTGTTCCACAGAGACAGCAAGAGCACAAAAGTTGGCGTATAGATACGAAAGAATCTCAAATTAATGCATTTTTGTTTTTGGGCGTGATTGTTACTTGGGAGTGGGACTAATTTTTGTATATTTTTTAAATTTAAGACAACATCTGGTAAGCTGTTTGAACTATACAAAAAAAATTATATAAATTAAGATTACCCAGTTCAATAAATGAGAACATTTCGGTCCTCAATCCATTTTCTCAATATTGAATCAGTTTTGGAGAGTATCTTTTTCGTACCGCGTGGTTTAGATTGTTGAGTGTGTGGCACGTTCAATGAGTTTCTACTTCGATGTTCGTTCTTCTTTAATAAAATTGTTCTCAATATTTTACTTTTGCTTTCTTTAATTTGTATCGGCATTTATTATTTTCTTGATGGAAATATACATATGTACATCAGATTTCTACTCTAGAATAATATCAACAAACATATATTAAAAATACCTAACATTCGAAGAACAGAGCGGAATAGGTATACTCTTTATAGATTGGGTCTTTTCAATATTGTTTTTAAAAGTTTAAAATTAAAAAAAAAAAAAATGTTGAAATAAAAAGTTTGATAATCACGTCGTAAAAAAATATCCGACAAGGAGAGAAAGAATTGATTTATTAGTGGTAATGCTTCGTGCTCTTCTTAAGGGTTACCATGTTGTAGAAATGATTTTTTTTTTTACAAGTGTATAGTACTTAGTACTTAGTTGTTGTGGTATTAAAATAATGTTTTATTTTAATAAAAAAACAGATTTTGATAGGTATTTAATTGTTTAGTTGAAGGGTTCGTGGGAGTTTATTTTATTTTTTAAACGACTAATGGGGTGACATTTTTGTACGTGAAGTTTCACCAAAACTAAAAATGGAGAGATAAATTTAAATGGAATGACTTATTTATAAAAACGAGGTACCGTTTTAAGACTTTTCCAGAAAAAATGCATCCAACCAAATATATTCTATGGATACGAATCCCCAGTTGGAGCAATTTTAAGTTTTCGCTAATGATTGCTTGACAGGTATCATTAATTAAAGAACTAGAATGCGAGTTCTAAAAATATTCGTACAAAAAAGCACTGTTTAACCAAATTGTAGAAAATCGGCTCAGCCAATTACGCCATTGATACGGACACTGGGACAGACAGACGGGCAGAATCGTCCGACCGATTTACTTAGACTTCCCTATTGAGTTACAGTCAAGCAAGTTATGCATTCTTAAATTTTTTACTTGCGATTATAGGTACTATAAGGCAAGTTATGGATTCGTGCAGAAAAAAAAATTTGAGATAACAATCACACATGACATTACGATGATGGAGAAGTCGAAAAAAGTGGGTCTGGAAATTCCGTCTGTCTGTCTGTCTGTCTGTATGTCTGTTCGCGCCTCTGGAGGCTGAACGGGTGGGCCGATTTGCTTCAAATTTGGTATTTAGGATTTATTTGGCCGTCCCTCGGAACAATTTTTTTATTTTTGCTCTAGGTCCAAAAATAACGGCACCTGGCATACAATCTTGAGGACAAAAATTGATTTTCTCAAAAACGGCTCTAACGATTTTGATAAAACTTTCAGAATGCTATTTTTGCAAGACAGTCTATCTTTTGGTTTGAAATTTTTTTTTTCAAAATTTGTCTAATAACGGTACCTCTCATAGAACCAGTATTTTCAAATCAAATTTTGTCGTAAACTATACATTCGATTTCAATAAAATTTTGGCCACAGGAAGTCATTCATAATTTTATTAATACATATGGCATTTCAAGATTTTCAAAAACTTTTTTTTTTGATTTTTTATAATTTTTTCAAAAAAATTTTTGGTTTTCGAAATATGTTGGAAACGGGTACATTGATTTTTTTTTAAATTATTTTTCAAATTTAAACTACAGATTGCCATATATTTGCATACTCAAATAAATTTCAAAATATTTTTTGAAAAAGTTTTTCAAAAATAACCTTTTGAAAAAAAACTGCTCCAACGATTTTCAATATTTTTTTTTCCTAGATTGACGTATAGCTTTAAAATTTTATTGCATACTTAGTTTTTCCGAGAAAACTCTTAAACTAATTTAAAAAATAAAAGAATTTTCGAAATATTTATTTTTTTTTTTAATATCCATATATGCATGCAGCCACTACGCAATTGCTTATCATAAGAGCAAGTTCGTGCGACCCAGTCGTGCATTTTATTTTTTTTGACAATCAAACATTATATTACGATGACAGAAGCCTGAAAAAGTGGGTCCGACAATTCTGTCTGTCTGTCTGTCCGTCTGTCTGTATAGGCATCTACAGTCCAAATGGCTGAACCGATTTACTTCAAACTTGGTAGGTACACAATAATATTATGACGACCTAAAGAGGGGTTTTTAGAATAGCATTCTAGTTCTAAAACTAACGGTATCTGCCATACGATTTTTAATGAAAAACTATTTTTCTCAAAAACGGTTTCTACGATTTGCATGTTTTGGTTTGAATAAATTTTTCAGGAAAAGTTTTATAGCGGTACCTCCCATAAGACCCTTTTTTTCAAATCAGATTTTCTCGTAAACCACTTGACGTATTTCGATGAAATTTTAAATGTGGAAGCCGTTTAATAAGCGAAATAATACTAATTCTTAAATTTTTCAAACATTTTCTTTTATTTAAAAAAAATAAAATTTTTTTTTAATTTTTTTATTTTTTCAGTTTGTTTAAATTAAAAAAAAAATTTATTATAAGAACTACAAATTACTAGATGTTGCAATAATCAAAAAAATATTAGAATATGTTTTCGAAAAGTTTTTTAAAACGTTTAAAAAAAAAAAAAAACTGGTCCGACGATTTTGAAAATGTCTTCCTTAAAATTCAAAACAGTACCTTAAGGCAATCAGTTGGCTTACTTCATTTCTTCCAAAAAACATTTGAACTTGTGATTTTTAAGTGAATTAAAAAATTTCATACGATTTTTTTATTGCTTTTTTCCAAAATCTCAAGCCCCAAGACCACTGTAACACATTAGAGCAAATTCGTGCGACCCAGTTGTTCACTTTATTTTTTATGAATTTAACTTGCCTTATACAAGTAGTGCACATAATCAATCGCAAGTAAAAAAGATAAAAAAAAATTTACTTTTTTCTGTTCCTTGTGATAAATAAACTGGACAAACATAATCAAGAAAATCGGTCAGAATCTATTAGTTCTTCTGGAACTCTTTCGAATTCACAGAAAACAACTTCACTGTTTCGCTGAATACAAAAATCCAACAAATCAAAAAATAAAACGGCAACTCTGTTTCCAAATCAACTACGTTCGCCCAATGACACTGCATCACCTTCACTACCAAAAACTCCTTAAAGTATACTCCGCTTTTTCCAACCTAAATTTCTTGTTCAGCGAAGTGATGCATAAAGCTCCAATCACAAGCCTCAAAATAAAGCTTTTTTATAATTTTTTTTCCGATTCTATACAGTACACTGATTTCTTGTGTGCTATTAATAATTTTTTTTCGTTTTCTTCATTTAATTGACATTTTGAATTTTGGATTGTCGAGTCTTTTGCTTTGTGTTTTGTCCCGGGTTTATTATTATGCAGCTTCGTTTTCTGCATAATGAAGCAGGTATAGGTTGTACCCATCTTTCTACCTATATATTGAGCAAGTCTAGAAACCATTCTGTTCGATGAAGCTGGGAAAACAACGTTTGGGATAAGATGACGAATTTATATTCAACTTTGTTCGAAATCCTTTTCTGACACTAGGTTTTACCTAAAGGTTTTCCAGAATATTAGAGCCGATATTATATGAATTTCTGGAAATCTGACTTTTCCTCCAAAAGTTTGGTTATGGTTACCTAACTATCATCATTGCTGTTTCAAGAAATCAAAGTTTCGATGACTCATCTCACATTTAACGGATCAAAGTTATTTCGTTAAATTTTATTACAAATTAGTTCAAAAACTAGAAGGTCGTTGTATCCGGTCGATTATTCGACATAACCACAAAGCCGGCATATATTATAGATACATACTCAAACATTTTGTATGAAGGTATGGGTATATCTTTGTTGCGTTGGCAAGCGCAGATAAAATGTCTACACTCTCTACACTCCCTGAATAACCAGCCAGTGCATGTGTTTTGTGATGATGATTCGTGTATCGTGTTCAATGTAAAATTTGTGTGTGTAGCGAAAGCGTAGTGATTCGAATTGTGAGTGGAATTTTTTTGTTTTTTTATTAAATTAATTAAGATCGAATTTATTTTATAAATTAACTACTACGAGCATTAAGGTGAGAATACAATTTTAATTTTATTTTGAAATAGGTATGGTATTTTTCTTTTTCGTGCAATGTGAGTAGGGTTAAGCATCAGGTACCTACCTAATAGATTTTACATTGCTTGTAGCGTCAGCATTTTTACAGTTGTTTTTGGTTTTACTTTTATTTTTAATGCTCTCTCTTTCTTTCTTGTCAGGTTTTGCTTCAGCTGTCATTTTCAAAGTAGGATTAAATATTTTATTGAGTTAGAGTAGATGTCTAGGTAGATTTAGTTAAGAATTAATTATTTTTTCGGAGAGTGTTCTTAATTTGTTTCGCATTTTTGTGAACTTGAATGAGGTTAGGTAGGTATATGTTAAGTTATTTATTTAAGAACAATACAATACAAAATATAGAGACTAGGTAGATAAAATTAAACCTAGGTATAGGTATGGAAAGATGTCAACAAGTATATCTATTTAAGTTTGCTAATGATACTTAATTAAGAATTACCTAAGCACGCATAGTTGTCACGCAAACAGGTCTTAGCTCTTTACTAAAGTATTTTTCACTCAATAATATATACCAATGACCTATACATACACCCATTACATAGGTACCTACCTACCTACTTTAAATAAATTGTTTGCTATTAAGGTCAACATAGAATTACTTAAAAAAATATTATTAAATAAAATAATTTATTTTTATGATGAGTGTATAATGGTAAAAGGGTTTCCGTATGTCTTATTCAGAAAGATTTTTTTAACTGTTTTTCTTTAAACATTAAAGTTAAACAGGGTGGTTTTTAATTCCTAGAAAGTAATTTGGGAATGATTCCAGTGCTGCCACCTTATAGACAATTGAGCGCAGTATATTTGAGAAATAAAGGCAGTAGATTGCAATATACCGCAGTAGATTTGAGAAAATACTGCAAATATAAATAAACTGCACGACTGGGTCGCACGAACTTGCTCTTATATGAAACAGTGGTCTTGGGGCTTGAGATTTTGAAGAAAAAAAATTAGCAGTGAAAAAATTGTATGAAATTTTATTAATCACTTACAAACCACAACATAAAACGTTTTTTTTTTTGTACAAAATGAAGTTAGCCTGATTTCTTTTACTGTTTAGAATTTAAAAAATAATTCTAAAATTGGTCGACCAGTTTTTTCCAAAAATTTATAGTTTATTTTTAATAAACTTTTCGAAAGCACAAGAGTTTTTTTTAAGATTGGGAATTTCTAGAACATTGTAGTTCTGATCAGGGAAATAATATTTAAAAAAAAATTATCAAACCGGTTGTGAAATAACCATAGGTACATATATTTAAAAGCAAGAAATTTATAAACGAACGAATGTAATTTTGGATACTCGGTGGATGCCGATGCAGTCAGAGTGAACATTAGTTACGCATAATTTTCAAAACTGAAAGAGGAGTAGATTCGTTTTGCTGCGCAGTAGATTTTAATTTGCGACTAATCGCAGTAGATCTACTGCTAAAGGAGTAGGGTGGCAGCACTGAATGATTCATGGAAATGTTTAAAAAAAAACGGCCTCATACAAAAAAAAAAATACCTACTTGAAGTGGGAAATTTATAAGGGAACATTTTTACCGGCTGTTATATTTTATAGTATGATTAATTTTTGAATAGGTAGGTACTTCTTTCGAAATTTTTATAACAAGATATGAGTAAGTGTCGCAAATATGGCCCACGTTGGTAATATGGCCCTTTGCAATATTTAATGAATAAAAGATACTAGGAACTGAACCAACCGTGCAAATCAAATACAAACATTCAAACCGGCAAACAGTGGTGGAATTGAGCGCATTCGGTTAATTTTATTCGTTTTCGTCACTTAACGATTTTGGTATTAAAATTTTTGGATATAAAATAAGTTTTTTTTGTTATATACAGTGTTATATTATTTTATGTTATTAAATGTGAAATTAAAGTTTTAATTGCAATTAATTGAGTGTGTTAAAAATTAAAAAAAGTGAAATTGTCAGTGTCAATAATATGGTCCATTCCGGGTGTTGATATAAACCAAAAGTTCATATATTTGAAACGTGGTTTAAACTAGTTTTTTGTTTTTGTTTTGTTTAAAGGAATCATCATGGCAATATATTTTATGTGTGAATTCTGCATCTTACTATGTATCACAAAATAATTGAAAAATATTGTATTAAATATGCGCCAACCGGATCCATATTCCAAACTAAGTGGGCCATATAACCAGCATTTTTCTTAGGTTGTGAAAGAAGATCCTTTAATTTTGTGTTTTTAACTTTTTTTAGTTTTTTTTTTTTTTTTAATATAGTTTGTATATAAAGACTAAAGTTAAATTATGTAATTAAAAAAATAATGGTCCATATTTGCCGAACTTACTCTACATAACCTGTATTTTATATTATTGTTCCCGTAAACCAACCGACCGATATCGATGAAAATTTATAATTATAGATTGGTTTGAAACCACAAAAAACATTGAAAAAAAAAATTTCTTAAAAATTTTCATTATGAAAGTGAACGAATGCTATTTATTAAAACAAAAACATTTAAAGTAATCAGTTGGGGTTTTGTGTATTTATTTTGCATTTTTAAATGGTTTTTAAAATATATACATAGGTATTAGCCTAGCATTATTTTTTTCGCAAAATCTCTAGTACAAAATAAGTGTTAATTCGTGACAAAATAAGTGTTAACACGTGTTTACGTTAGTGTACCTTGTAAGTGTGTTTTTTAACTTGTTGGAAGTTATCACCAGAAATCGTTATTAAACAAAATTTAACACTTCTCCCCTTCCTTCAAATCTCCTTGATCGTTTACCTAAATAATTTTGTATCTTTTATCTTACTAGCTAGTTAATTGTTAAAGAGTATGATCTTTCCAGGTGCATAGGGCAGTCTTCAGCACTCTTTTCTCTTCCTCCACCAAGATACCTACCTATCCTTATTTGAAAACTACTGTCTTTACAAAAATCAATAGGTACCTATATTTATTTCACCCCAAAACATGCATTATAATATGCTCTTAAAAATAGTCGCTGTTGATTGTGCCAAAATTAACTCGCCGTTATCATATTTATTTCTTATTTATTCGATCCTGATTCACAGCACTACTTTTCTTTCTATAAAAACTTTCATAATTTATTGTTCAAGTTACCCAATAACAAATTACCGAATAAAATTCCAAAAAATACAGCGGCAACCCATTTCAAAAAGTCGCATAATATATTTTTTTTTGTTTAATCTCGAAGCCTCCTAAGTGCAAGCAATGACAGTTCACCCCATCCCAATTCGCAATCGCTTTGCTAGAAAAGCTTTCTCAAGAGCTTTTTCGTTTGGAATAATAAAAAATTATTAATAATGCGGTCGTTCAAGTCCCATAAAATTAAATTGAATAAGAAAATATTGTAAGTTCGTAATTTTGTTCAACTTTCACTATCCAACATCTATTTTGAGGAAATAAATGTATATTTCAACCTTTCTAGAAACAGATACTTATCGCTCGGGTCTCAGTTTTAAGGTAGATAGGTATACAATTTTTTGGAGACCTGAGATCTTATACCTAACTTTATAGTAATGAGATGAAATAAAAATACAGAAGCGTCCTAAATCATCATTCGTACCCTTAACCTATTTGCATACTAACTTACAAAATTTATATACCTAGGTATATGTATAAGTACCTATGTAGGTACGTATCTTTACCTTCCTACATTCCTGATGGCTTATTAAACATACAAACAAAACAGTGTCTAATCCCTCAAAGTATGGTCAGAAGAACTCACGTTCCTTTGTTCTTCAAAAACATTAAGCTATCTATTTATAGCTTGGATCTTTCCCGAATGTGACATTTAAAAGTATGTAGGTAGGTATACCACCCGCTCTTAATACAAAAAAAAAAACAAAGGCGTCGTACTCTCGCGTTAACGAACGCTTCGCTTCGCAAGTTCGACACTTATGAACACAGCTTAGTTTCGTCAGTTTTGAGTCTTGTTGTCGAAACCGTATCAGGCTTGAGTAAGTTTGTCTCAAATCTAAAGCCGAACACACAACCAAACCAAAACCAACACATACATACATAAGTATACTCAAAAAATTAACTCGCTCTGTCTCTCATTTGGCATGACACCGTTTCATTTCATCCATCGGATTCGGTTCGTTATACGGATTCCGATGTGAAGCAAAATGTCTACACCAACATCAGTTCATCTCTCCACGTGTTTTCAGCTGGGCGTGTTTGTGAGTTGTGACAAAAATATTTTAATAAAACTTACTTTAAAATCAACAATAAATTAAGGTAAGAATTTAAAATGATAAAATCCTACCTTTTTGGGTGATTAAGTTGAAAAAAAATTGCACTTTTTCCATTTGTTGTTCTCTGAACAAGCGAAAAATTGAATTTTGTATCTGTACTGTATCTTTTACATTTAGCGTGCTGTGGTGCTATGTTGCCGTAGCCGTTGCCTAATATCTCAATATCGCAGCTGTTTTCCACATGCTCAACTACTTGACTTGACTCTCCCCTCGACTCTCTTCCGTCTCTCTTGGTGTAGTTTTTTTTTTCCAATTTTTGTTTTGCTTTTGCGAACGATTTCGTTTTGTTTTACAAAACTTTCTCAAAATGAAATTTTTAATCTAATTTGATATCAACAATAAACTTGACAGTATTAAATTTTTTAGGGAAAATTATTTTATTTGTAAAAATGAGTTCTTTAAATTGATCAAATTGAACCAATTTTTTGCTCAAAATTTCTGTTCTCTGTAGTTTTAATTGGTAGGTAGTGGAACCTACATAGGTATGTATATTCCTTTTTCTTTGATAGAAAAGATTATAGTTTTGAATCTAAAATCTCTTGAGGTTGTTTAACGAGTTTCTTAGGCCCGACATCTGATCGCATTGGAATCGAAAATGGAAATAGGTAAAAAAAAAATATTGCCCTTGTGCTTGTTTCGTTTGTTTGTTCGCGGGTCGTTCGCTTCGCTTCGTTTCTGTTCTGTCTGCATCATCATGTTCATAAATTTGCAAGTTAGATAGGAAGATACGTAGATACTTACGTCGCGTCGTAAATGCAATGCTTACGTTGTTTGTTTTAGGGTTGCCATCTTTCAAGTTGTTAGCGGTTTTGAAATTGTTAAGGTAATTTTTTAGTAAAATAAAGATTGATTATTATTAATGTTAGAATAAAAAGTGTTGCCATTTTTGCTTTTTGATTATTTTGAAAAATTTGAATAAAAAAAAAAAAAAAAAAAAAATGCGATAGGAAAAGGGGGGAGCAAAATGTTGCTTGGATTTCTGGGTAAAAGGTTTTTGAATTTGATCTTGGGGCTTATTGAAAGTATATTTGTGAAGAAGTAGGTTCCGTTATTTTTCAATAGCTTGGCAACAAAAAGTCATAGAACCATACGATTTTCATTGTTGGATTTAATTAATGGGAGCATTGAACCCTGAGAACAAAAATAATACTTAATTACGTAAAATTTTGAAAAAAATTAGTTTTAAAATAATTTTTTTTTTTCAAAATTTTGAGTTTGAAAATTAATATTTTGAAAACGGTTCAATAGAATAACTTCATTCAAAATTACAATAAAATAATAAATTATTGGCTTTACAAAAAGGTATAGCATGGCATTGTAGGAGTTACCGTTATTTTTATATAATTTTTTTTTCAAATTTAAGTCACGTTTTTAGAAAATTGCCCCTCCCGGCTAAACAGATTGAAATAAACCCCCCTCCCATACGCTTTTTTTCTTGTCTCAACGCAACCTACGCGCTCTAGCTTTTTGGCACAACATTCGTGAATCACCCTGTATAAGTTAAAGTAAGGTAAGTAATAGAACTTTCCATTTGTTTCACTCGGAGAAATATTCATTCTGAAAACCAATGCCACAAGAATAAATTGCTTCTCAATTTTGGCACAATTTCTATTCGCATTCAACAGTTTCGCCAGATTTTTACTCATACCTCGTATTCAATACCGCTCACTCTACTTCATTGCTTACTTCAAATGCGTCGACACAACTACAACTTTCGGCAATGCTGTATGCGAATAGACACTCCGCAATGAATATAATGTGCCTAGCATTTGAGTTATAATTGTATTTGTGCTTCTTGCATTTATTTGAATTGGTGCAAAATTCTCTACTCAGAAACGTCAGAAGTGTCTTTTTGTTCGAATGGAACGGATTCAGAAGACTTTTCCTGCAATGCAATGTCAATTGCTACGAATTGTATTAAACCAAATTTTTATATTGTAAGGAAATGTTTAGTCTGTAAAAAAGTAGCAGATTTAGTAGTGGATATAAAAAGATACATGTAGTAGAGGAGATAGGTAGTTGTTTATATATGACTGGGGACACAGTAGTAGATTATTCGATTGAGTGTCAAATAGAGTAGTACATAGTCCTGTTAAATGTGCTATTACATAATTGAAAGCAGGCGTAGTTTGACATATTTTGTTAAATCTTTTACAAACATGACTCATTAGTATGTAAAGAATTTAATTCCACTTTATTTAAGTTACTTTTCTTTTTAACATGAACTGGAGCTTTAAAACAAATAAAGTTGCCCTTATTGTATTGCATAGCGAAAGCGATGGTCAGATAAACTGCAAAGGTGTTAGAGCCAGTCAGTCATATTAGTTGGTAGAACATACTTTCAACTTAAAGTACAAAAATGTACGAGATGTAGTACCTACCCAATACCTTAAAAGAAAACACTGTTCCTTAAACACCACAACCGTCACTTTTGCGAGTGACCATTACAAAATTGAGTCATATATTTGCACGAAAAAAATGTGAACAAGCTAGTCTGGTGTGGATAGGTTGTAAAAATATTTGAAAAAGAAGAGAAGCAAAATGAAATTGAATTGCATCAGGAAACAGAGTAAAGTAAAGAAGAATAAGTGCAAGTATACAAAAATCTAGGCTTACATCGTTCAATTGAAATTATGCCTTAAACCTCGACCATATTATGGCGATCGGTTTGTGCAGCACCTAGAAAAATATACGAATGACAGTTGAATTAAGTTGTAAAAATGTGTAGACTTGTTCTTTAATATAAATCTGATTTCAACAGACTCATAGGAATCTATTAGACATACTCTACTAAATATCAATGTTTTAATAATATACCATCACCTCTTACACTGACATTCTATACCTGTTTCAGAAATCAGGGGTACCAAACCAAATGGCGAGTTTCACCTCTTCCTATTGACTGGTTTATAGATAAAGACTCTCTTCTCTAAATTAATATGTGAGCCTGAGAGCCGTTTATATTAAATAGATCCAAAGTGAGTCAAAGATTTTCCCCAAAATCCTTGATGGAGCGACAAAAATATAAATGTAAATCGTTAACCGACAAGCAAAGAGAAATCATTCTTGTACTACATAAATCCGAATTGACTTCAAGGCAAATTGCCGAAGTAGTTCAGTGTGCCCAATCAACTGTCATTCGTCATGTGCAAAAATTTCAAGAAACCGGTCATCTGCCAATGACTGAACGTCGCAAAACAACCCGACATGGAAAATCTAAAAATCCGGAAGAGATTACTCTTACTGTAAATTATCGTTTTGGAGACAGAAACTATGGTGGAATGTCAGAGATTGTGAAAGTAAATTTTAATTTGATTTTTAATTATTTTATTCTTTATTTTTTGTTTTTGAAAAAAAAAATTTAATCAAAAAATACGTTCATCCTTTTTCGTTCCATTGATCACACCTTCATTTCATTTTTTTATTTTTGCTTAATTCTGAATTTATATTATAATTTCAAAATTAACATGTATTTACCTAAGATGGCAACACTGGTAAGAGCTTAAATAGGAAATGACAGTTGGGCAAACCTAAAATGAAGTGTTACCGCGTGTGTTCTTAGACAATGAAATAGGCCGGAATATTTGTATTCTTAAAAAAATCATGGTCAGGTCTTTTCATAGACGAAGCAACTGAGGGCATCCATGGTATAATTTTTGTAATATTTGCAGGGCCCGTGTTTTAATGTTCGCTTCCTTCCTTGGTTTCAAATAAATAGCAAAGTATTTCCGACACTGCATTGATAAGCGCAATATAGTAATGAACTGTGCATGAAGGTTTTCAAAAGCTTTATAAAGCTTTTCTCACTACCTTCTGCCACATGATAGCAGCTTACAGAGCTGCCTATGAATTCATTTAAAGAAATATAAGATTATTTTTTTACGCTTTGTTTCATTTGACGTTATTACCTAAAAATATAAAATAATTTTAAGATGTTGAAAACTTTGTAAACGACGAAATATGGAATCGAATTTTAAAAAAAGAATATCGTTCTGAGAAGATTAGGCCGTTAGCACACTGATCTTATAGTCGCTTCACAATAAATAAAAAATTACAATCTTTTCTGGATTGTAGAGCATTCGAAATTTTGACTTCAACATTTTGGAGAGTCATATTTAAAAGTTTATTTTGTGCTGCGACTGTATTTTTGGGGGAAAATAATTCACATTTTATTGATAAAAGTAGTTGACTGACAGTTGAAAATTATTGAAAAGCAAATAAATACTTATCAGAATTGTGTCAAATAAGAATTTGTAAAGGGTGTTATTTTTAGAGGTATATAACTTGGAGTTGGTAGCACTGTTTTTACTGACAGCTTTTGTGTCATCTTCCATGTGATTTGATTTATACATAATATTTAGTTTGGTTTGCCATTTAATCATGAATCAACTGACGCCTGAACAACGCATTCAACATTTGAAGTGTAGATAATCCTCAAGCTGTTTTTGGAAGCCATTACATTCAGAAAAACTGACAGTTAGGTTTGCTTTATAGGCTGGTAGAATAATTGAATCTCCTTGATGTGGGGGATCTGTCGTTTCAACAAGATTGACCATCGTGTCAAATAGCGCGTGGCACAATTGACTTCTTGTTGAAGGAAACGTTTGGTGAGCTCATGATTTCAGGTCTTGGAGCTTTGAGGCCTCCAAGATCGTCCGATTCAACATAGACTATTGTCTGTTAGGGTACCTTTGTGAAGTCGCTAGTGTAGTGAAAGATAATCCATAAACGTTTGACAACTTGGAAAACAACATTCTTTACGAAACCGATATACGACCTCAAATGCTGCAAAGAGTGACCGAAAATTGGACCACAAGATTGGACTACATGGCAAAGAATTATCTTTAAAATAAATTCAATTTTATGGAAATTCATACAATTTATTTGTGTTTTATTTAATTTGAAAAAATCACCCTTTATTTATAAATATAGTTACTGAGAGTTAAAAATTAATGAAAACCAAATAAATACTTACCAAAATCGTTGCACATTAGGTATAATTTGTAAATATGACGCGTGTACTTAATAATATATAAACTAAATTGATATTCCCCTGCTCTCCTTTTCCAAGCACTTCTTTGCCCAATTTCCTTACTCATCCTAATTCCTAACACCAAATCTCTCTCGATACCGATTTCCTTCACCTCCTCTTACCCTGCGTATGTGTTATAATATTGCTGCGAGTACGTCACCATAGCACCATTGTTGTTACTTTTATTACTGCACCTGTCAAAAATCAGAGCACGTACATATGTGTGTTCCCTTAAAGTTTCACAAATAGATCTTTTCTTTATTTCTAAAACGACAGCCCTGTTTCCCAATCTATTCACAAATTTCCCTTTTGTTTGTCTGTCCTAAATTATTAAACAAAAAAAAAAAAAAAAAACCACATCAATCTTCCAACTCTCATATCTATAATTTCCACATCATTTTCTATAGTATCCTTATTTCAGGAGCTCTCCGTTTCCAAAACAATGTTCCCCTAAGTCCTGCGCATTAAACATTACATGTTACACGACACCCCTTGTGTTCTTTGACCTCGTGCTTCCTTGTTCGTACCTGATTTCTTTTTCTATCCTTAAATTTTGTTAATGGGATTGAAAAAAAAAAACGCACAACTGTTCGTATTTAAAGGATTCATTGTTAGGTTTGAGTTCGTTGAAAACATTTTATCTGGAGTATAACTGTGTGTACCATTTTAATAATATGATTGCTGGTCTTCCTTTTCTGTGAGTGGCACGGTGTTTTGTTGTTGTTGTTTTTGTAGTAATAAGTGTTTTTACGCATTCGGAGTTCCACTGTTTTTGGTTGAATTCCAGCTGGCAACTTAGATAGCCAGACGTCTTATTGACAGGTTTACTCTTAAGTTGAGTTGTCACTTCCTTGCAAGAGCCAGTGCACTTGAAAATAAATCTTTGAACCTCCTGATTTTGACGCAGGATTCTGGCGTGAAAGTCCACATAGAAATGCCCCTACGTCACTAGCCACTGTAAAGTTATATGTCAAAGAAACGAAAATATAGTGTGAATTACGAACAAAATATTACGGGAACATTCATCCCTTCATGTTAATTTCGGTCCTCTTAGTTTTTTTTGGCACTCTGAGGAACCCATATTTTTGTGTTATGGCCAATCCACCCCATATCTGTTTTTCCATGTCAAATCGAATTAGTGAAGATCTATTAGCGTACATTAACTGGGGTGCTGGTGCTCAGAATCAATTTCGAGTGTGTTTTTTTCTTGTTTTCTTGTGTCGCTGGACTTGTGTTAGAAGCAACACAGAACGATTACTCTTGAAGTTGTTTCTCAAATGATATTTTAAGCCTCAAAAATATGGTAGATTTACCAACAGTGAGACACTTTGTGTCATCAAAACTTTAAACAAAACGAACTTTAACTGTCTCACTGTTGGTTTACATACACCAACAGTGAGGCAGTAACTCCCCAGCATTCAAGATCAAGAAAATTGTGCAAATCGTCAAAGACCGTTTCAACATTAACATGTTTAACAACAAATTTTATGTCAAACATTCGAATCTTATGATTTGCACTGTCTCACTGTTGGAACTCAAGTGTTGCTTCACTGTTGGTACTTCTAAAAATGTCTACCTATTTTGAATATTTCTTGCACCAACTACTTACATACATTTCAAAACTGTCTCAATGTTTGTTATGTCTCACTGTACGGCATTTAATAATTTTTTAATTTTTATTGTTTCAGAATCCAATCAATGAACAATTAAATTATTATCAGAGACCCATTGCTCGATTATCATACACAAATATGATGGAAGTGAAACATTCCCCATCGTCACAGATGGATTTTAGAACTGCAAGAAATGGACTGCCAGCTGAAGAAGAAGATGAAGAAATGGACACACTCCTTGAAGGGGGCATTGTTAAAAGCATACCTGCATCCAGTATAGAATGTGGTAAGTCCAAGGCATTTAAACAATAATTTAAGTTAAATTAATAACTAAACCCTATCACACAGATTCTACACCACTTCTAAATGGCAAAGTCAAGCATTCGCAACTAGAAGATGGCATGGAAATAGACTTGCTTGATGACGAAATGGATGATGAGCTCAATAGTGCAGTGGATGATTCTATGAAAAAAGAAGAATTGGATTCAAAAAAAGAAGATATTGATCTTTTTGATTTGGAATTGGAAGAAGCAGCCCCAGCAGAAACAGAAACAGCAACAGAAGAGAAATTAACAAATGGTGAAACTACAGACTCATCCAGCGTGAGAGACACAGGGGATGATCTTGATACTTTGCTCTCGAAAATCAATGACCTAGTCGAGGATTGCATGGAACCTTCGACTGGGATCGAGTCGGCACCCACAAAAACAACAAAAGCAGTAAAGGATGATGATGACGTGGAACTGATAGAAAATGAAGTCGAAATTGCTTCAGACGATAAATCAGAAGAACCTCAAGCTAAACATGTAGATGACACTCTAGATGAAATAGTTGAAGAAACATTGGAAGAAATTGTCGAAGAAAGTGTTGTAGAAATAGATGAAGAAGACGCAATTGCTGTGGCTGAAGTTTCGTCGGAAGTCAAAGAGGAACAAGAGTTGGACTTGGATGCTGATGAAAATGAAAATGTTGGTGATGAAGTGCCTGAAGATATTCCGGAAGAAAATGGGGAGGAAGTGACAGTACAAGATCTTGAAATGGCTGAAGAAGAAGACGCAGAAGAAGTTGTAGAAGAGGTTCCAGCCGTAGCCGCGGAAGAAATTGCATCTGAGGTGACTGCACCAGAAATTCCAGAAATTGATGCCTCAGAAATAGTAGAAGAAGAAGAAATATCAGAAGAAATCGTGGAAGAAACTGAAGTAGAAACTGTCAATGAAGCGACAACTGAAATCGTAGACAAAGTTTCGGAAGAAACCATTGAAGAATCTACAAAAGAAGCAGCTGAAGATCATGTGACAGAAACTGCTAAGCAAGTTGTGGAAGAAGCTTCGAAAGAAGAGGAAAAAGTCTCTGAAGAAGCTACCACAGAAATGGAAGTTGACGATGATATTGTGTGCTTAGACAGTCCAATGGCAGAGGAGAACATGGATGAAAATAATGAAGATATCCAAGAACCCACTGAAAAGCCTTCAGTGCCGGCACCTCAAGAAGAGAAAGACATTCAAATGGACACGGAAGAAAAAGAAGTTTCCAAGGAATGTAAGGTAGCAGAGAAGGAAGTCCTCCCAGCTGAAATCAAATCAAAAGAAGATGCCAAACCAGCTGAAGATGAAGACGAAATCTTCTTAATAGAAGATGATGACGATGATGAGGATGAACCAATGAAAAAAGCGGAAGTTCCTTCTAAGCCCACAGAAAATAATGAAGAATCTACAAAATCTGCAACGGAAGATGAAAAATCAAAAGAGGAAGAGACTAAAAAAGATTCCAAACCAGAAGAAGAAGAAGATGAAGAGAAAAAGACTGAGGTTCTTGCGAAAGAAAAGCCTTCAGAAAACAAGGAAAATGATGATGAAATTGTTTGCCTTGATGATTCTTTTGAAGAAACTGAAAAAGAAGAAGCTGTAAGTAAACCAGAAGAGAAGAAGAAGGAGGAGGAGGATAGTGAGAAAAAACAAATTGAAGCCAGTATTGAGGCTGTTACTGAGAAAATTGATGATGTCGATGCATCTGAAGAAATTAGCAAAGACAAAGCGGTTGAAAAAGTCTTGAGTGTTGACAAGCAACTGGAAAAGGAAGCGAAAGATGAAACTGTAGAAAAAGTGACAGAAAAGAAAGTAGAGGAAGCAGCACTAAAAGATAAAGTGGCCGCGGAAGAAACAAAAGAAGAAGTCCCTATAATTGCCGATGAAGCAGAAAAGTCAGCGGAGAAATCTGTCAAAACTGTTAAAGAGTCAGATGCAGCGGTTAAGCCGAGTGAAGAAGTCGTAGATGAAGTTCCCAAGAAAACCGCAGAAACGGAAACACCAGAGAAGAAGGAAACCCCACCAGCTTCAGTATCCGAGTCAGAAAAGTCTTCCAAAACCGTTATTGACAGCGATATAATCAATTTGGACGACGATGATGAAGACGAAGCCACCACCTCTACTGATCCAAAAGAAGACAAATCTTCAAAAGAAGTTTCAGTGAATAAGTGTTCAGCTTTCCTACCGGATAACTCAGATAACGCTCGAGATGGAGTCGATGAAAAGGACGACAAGAACGAACCAAAAGTCTCCGATGAAAACAAATCTCCTCCCATCATACCATCAGAATCAAACAGTAATAGCAGCAGTAATCTTCTGAAAGAGAGTGCTATTACTGAGCGAGAGGAATCGCGAAGTGAACCAAGTGAACAGCCACCTGCAAAGAGAATCAGATTAAGTCAGGACGAGGAGGCTAGCAGTAGGAATTCCAATGGTAGTCAGGACGACACCAGCTCCAAACTTCTTGACGATGATGATGTCATGGAAGTTAACGTTAATGACAGTGAAGAAAACAAGAAGCTGAAGCGTGTTCACAGCACTGAAAGCATTTCGTCAGATTTCAAGAAACCCAAGACCGATTCTGAATCCCCAAAAGTCGCCGACGAAGAAAAACTAGATCTACTCAAGGAAATAGTCCCAGCTAAAGTTGAACGTGTCAAAGAGGAAGACAAAGATGATAAGAAGTCAGTTGAGGTGAAACCCCTACCATTGTATCCTCCTCCAAAGTTAGATGCGCCTAAAATCGGCCTGAGTCTAGACTTCCTTCGTCGCTTTAAGAAATCGATTCACAAAATGAACAAATCTGACTTGGAAGAACTTGTTCTTCAAAAAATAGTCGAAGCCATTGTCCACAAAAGTGAATTTAGTGAGATGCGTGAGTTAATTGAGAAACAAGAAAAAATCATCTCTGGACATAGAACGAAAATCACCGAACTGAACAAACAGTTCCGTGATTTGGAAATGGTTCACAATCGTGTGCTGAAAGATTTGGAAACTAAGAACTCACAATTCATAATGCCAGTCAAGATCACACGAGCTGTTGGCTTGCAGGTATTCTTCCCAAACAAAAAATCCGATCAACCAATGGCTGCTCTTGTTGCAGCGAGCTCGGCACAAGCATCATCGGCATCCTCGATGGGAAGGAGTGTTAGTACTAGCAGTAGTACAAGCAGCATTCCAGAAAAAACTTCTCTCTCAAGCCCCGCAGCTATAAACAATCCAGTCCCACAGACATCGGTAACTGCGCCAACTGCAGGAATGAATCTTCAACAGAGAAGAGGATGTGTACAGAAGTTAACACCAATGCGACCAGATGGTCCGCGCCACGCAATCCCTAATCGAGGAATTACTCCAGGTGTAGTATCCTCATCCACACCATCCCCAATGACACCTAAGGACGCCTCTCCCAAGGTATTAAATCGCCAGATGGTGCCAAAGCCACGCATGTCCCAATCGCCGGTTGGTTTAAATACTAGTAATTCAAGTCTACCTCAGCCGACAGCACACACACTTCCAGTTGCACCTACTCCCGATGAGAGACCCAAGGTACCAACATTGCCACAAGGAATCGCAACGTAAGTATTTTTTTTCTTCTTAAAGTTCGTTTTCAATGAATTATTTTGTGTTTTTTTTTAGTAAGAAAACCGGCGGTGGAGCTAAACCATACCCCCCTCCAAGCAAACGAATTCCCAAATCCTGGCAATCAGATCAAACAACGCCAGTGCAAACACCGCCGATGCAATCGCCAACTGCTTCCTCTCTCATGGCTCATTTACAGAGTTCTATTGTAAACACTTCGCTGGCAGCAAAGACTCCAAACAAATCGGTTATCGATCTAACCGATGAAGATGATGTGGTTCCAGCTCCCAGCCCAAGGACTCCTACTAACACAGCGGCAACTGCAAAACAAACAAACAACGCACCAACGCATCGTGTTGGACCATACAAGGTCTCAGTGATTCCAGCGGCTCAGCTGCAACATCAACAACAACAACAGCAGCAGCAGCAGCAACCAAGGCCTAATCCTCCAAAACAGACAGCGACACGCCCTATAAATGGTAAGTCAAACTTTCTTTCATTCCAACCCAGTAGCTTCTTATTAACAAATATTTAACTCAATTATTAGCTCCTCAACCGGCTCCGAAACCAAACGGAACTGCCCAAAACGCTGTGCGCCGAACTTCACCTCCAGTTCAACAGCAAAGATATCATCATCCGGCACCGCTTCCAAACCAACCCATTCACAGTAGTAATCCATTGTGGAAACTGCCTCCTGCTAGACCAACAATACGAATAAGCAATTTAGACAGTGGAATTGTTATCTCGTGGACCATCGAGGACACGGCAAAGGAAAAGTACGCCGAAAGTACCAGCTACCAGATATATGCCTACCAAGAGACAAGTGGTCCTCCATTGGTCGAATCCTGGCGACATGTGGGTGATGTCAAAGCTATGCTTCTCCCCATGGCCGTCACACTGACTCAGTTCCAAGAGGGACAGCGTTATTACTTTGCCGTTCGAGCAGTCGATGCTCACAATCGTTGTGGACCGTTTAGCTTTGCCAAGACTTGGAGTTAATCACCTTAAACTTAACCTAGAAAAAAAAAAACACACACATACAAACATAAAATTTAACAAAACACTACACAACTTAAATTAAAAAATCAAATAGGTGTTTTAAATAATTAGTTTTAAAAACAAATGATATAAATATATATACATAATACCCGTGCATCAATAAATCTAACTCTACTCATTGAAGGGTAACATTACCGTTATCCTTATTCATCAACATGTAGTTTTTAGTTATATATTTAATTTTTTTTTTAAATTTCTTATTTTGGCGCAAAATTTAAAATTTTCTTTTAATTATATTAACCTTTGGTAAAAAAAATACTAAGCTAAATATGTAGGTACTGGTCACATCTTATGTTAGGTGGCCAACGATTGAAATATTATTTTATAAGTTTTATAAATTATTTAATTTTTTTTTTAAACAAATTAAACCGATTTTTTTGTTTGGTTTGAAACAGAAAATGAAAAAAAGAAAATAAATGAATGATTATTTAGATTCACCACAAAAGGTTAGTTTGTAATTTTAACTGAAATAAAATCTTTAAGACAAATTAAACAACTTTTCTTCTTATTTAAAATCATACCTTATCATTTAGAGCCAGTTGTACAATCGTGGTTCCTCGTCGGATCAAAATTTAAAAACGATTTACCTCGGTTAAGAAGGTGGTTCAAGAGTGGTTCAAAAGATAACCCACCGATTTAGGTGGATTAAATAAAGTTGACCCACGGATCAAGAATTTAAAAACGAGGTTCACTGCTGAACCGTTATTGTACAACAGGTACTTAAAGTTCTTTTGTTAAGGATAAACTATAGCTTTGTTCCTTATCTGCGAAAAATTTCTACAAATTTCAACCAATTTCTGTTCCTTTACACAACAAATAGAGAAAATAAAACATTTCCCCTACCTGCCGATTAATATCGTTGTTTATTTCCGCGGGCAGAAATTGTGAGTTCTGTCAAAATTCGAATTTGACAGTTGAGACAAATTTACCTGCAAATTTTACTAATCCATGTACGTTTTTGTGTTCTTGTCGATATTGAAATAATTTGTTAATTTTTGTCGTTTGTTATTAAATTGTGGCAGTCTGTGATAAATAAAACAAAAATAAACAAATAATGAACGAAGAACTCAATATTTATGTACTTTAATTATCCAATTAATTATATCAAATAGCAATATTATATAATGTTTACTTCTCTTTCAATGACAAAAGACAAAAACCAAATGACAAAAAGTCAAATTGCCATGGATATCCAAAACAAGTTTCTTTGAAGAGAGCAGTTCTCGATTTTGAAAACAAATCTTCCAAATTTGAATGAAATTCGCTTTCGCTATAAGCCGATCAACGCCGACCACAAAAATATTGCAATACATTTTGCTGCACTTATCATTTCTAATGGAAGGATATGCAACAAAGTCTTCCACACGGATTCATGAAACATGATAAACTAGCTTTTTTAACTTTACCCAGGGTTTTCTGGTTCTCAAAAAACACATTAGAGTAGGGCTGCTGATAGTATGTATGTATATACACAGCTGGTCAAAAAAATAGGTGCAATTATTTTTTTTATATAAACTTAATTTTTTAATATGTTTTGTTTATTTAAATATTATTTTAACATTAGTTTTCATAGGACCATCAATACTTAATGAAATATTAATATTTAAGGCTTTTAAGTAATTATAAATTTTATACAATAAAACGGACGGTGTAGACATTTGCGCCAGGACAAAAAAATAGGTGTGTCTTCCTTAATTAAGAATAATGATAGTTTGAATGCAAAATTTGTTGTATTTGATAATAATTTTCGTTTACCATTCTCTTATAACCCGAGTATACGACATTGTTATCCAAAACTTGTTGAAGTCGGCGTGGCATTGACTCAATAAGCTTTTGGCATGTTTCTTGGGGTATAGTGTATAGAATAGCATTCCCTCTGGACAACAGCCCACAATTGGTTCCCATTTGGAAAATATTGACTTCCTAGTTTCCGCTTAAGCTGATTCCACAAGTTCTCAATCGGGTTGAGATCAGGGGATTGACTTGGCCACGAAACGATTGAGACTTCTTTCTCTCGAAACCAATCCTTCACAAGATGCGCCGTATGTTTCGGATCATTATCCTGCTGAAATTTCCATCGGAGAGGCATGTTTTCTTCGGCAAATGGAAGCATAACATCTTCCAAGATATCCCTATAACCGTATTTGGTCAATACGTTATTAATGCGGAATATGGGACCCACACCATACCAGGAAAAACAGCCCCAGACCATTATATATTTCCTCCTCCGTGTTTGATTGTTTTCCGGGTATAGTGAGGGTGGTAGTCCTTTCCTTTTGGTCGCCTGACATTACGACCCGAATCTGATGAGAACAAATTAATTTTTGTTTCGTCACTCCAGAGGATATTTCGCCATTTTTTTGCACCTTCAGGTCCGTTCCAACTTCTATGGCATGGCCGTCTTAAGCCATACCGGGGCCCTTGGGCACACAAGAATTCGGGGCCCTCTTGGAAGTTAAAAAAGTGAATGACAAAAACATTTTTTATGTAAAGATCAAATTTCAATGTAATTTATTGGAATGGAATCGAAAAAAGTAGATATTGATATAGTTAACAATGTCTTTCCGTGGCACGTTTTTTCGTCAAGAAAACAGCAAAGACGGTTTGCCGATCGCCTCAGTTGCCAGTGCTTGTAAATGGGTCGACTTTGTTAATTCATCGACGGAGTAGATTAAAGTGGAATGTAATGCAAAGACGGTTTGCCAACATGCGGACAGGCAACGTACAGCTGACCGTGCGAAAAACAGTTAAATTCGAGATTCATCCCACAGACTTCCAACTATTGGCCTTACGATTTTTTGATTGTCATCGGCAAAGCCAATATAAAATGGAACTAAATTCACTTGAATTGGAATGGAAGATCAGTTGGAATAATCTGATTTCATGGGATAAGGGCTTCCACTCCTTTGAACCTTGTCACTTTCAGCTGTAAATTATGCAGTAGAGTCCTGGCACATCAAGCGCGTTCAAAAATTCCTTCAGATAGTTGGTCGCTTAATCTTCGTCGGTCACGCTGTCAACGGATTTGTGTGAATGCAGTTCTCCAGCGATTTGTCTTTGAATTATAAAATTCAAGCTATCGACGTTCTTATTCTTCGCTGCTAGTATTCACTAATCCAATCGAGATTTGTATATTTTTGTGCAATGCCGGGGAACACTTTGTTGACGAGTCCTTCCTTCGAGGAGGATTTGAACTCTCAAAAATTTGCGGGAACGATATCAATCCAGTCAAAACATCAACGGGAATTTGGCCATTCTCAAGCGCCAGCAGTTGTCTCGAGAATTCGGCAGTTGATGGGTCCCTCTGCAATGCGACTCTCATGTTCGTAGTCAATTTCAACTTCTTGTCTCCAATCACTTAAAAATCTTTTCATAGTTCGGTCAATTCATGATTTTGCATTCTCGCATCGATTTCGCTTCCGCCGAATTCTTGGTCATTGTGCACGTTGGCTTGTCAATAGTGAGAAGATTCATAGGCAGCTTAAAAGCGGAATGTGCAGTTCGACCGGATGAAATAGCCAACGCCATTTGAGATCTTGACCAAATTGTTACCAAAGAAAGTGAATATAGAAGGTTGTTTCATCCATGGACAAACAAACTGAAAAGTGGATTTGATTTATTCTAGAAATCTTATAATTTTCCAGAGAGCCCACTTATTGTATAGTGTAATTGAATATATCAGCCTTTCGGGGCCCCCGTCTCGAAAGGGGCCCTGGGCACGGGCCCCGTGTGCCCTTATGGTAAAGACGGCATTGTTCTATGGTTTAAGGCAAATTCTTTTCGGGACCTTATATTACTTGCTCTTAGTAAAGGAACTTTCCTGGCAACTCTTCCTGGTAGGTTGAAGCTCTGAAGCCTTCTGCGGATTGTGCGGGCACTGACTTCATTATTGATTTGTGCTCCTATTGTCCTTGACGAATCAAAAGGTTTAGATTTAGCCAAAAGGAGGACACGGCGATCAGTGGTGACTGATGTTTTTTCGGCTTCCCACGATTTTCGCGCACTAATCTGGCCTTGAGTGCATTTGTCACAAAATTTTGGGATCTTCCTAGGGCTTCTGCTATAAATTTGTAAGTCTTACCTTCATTTCTTAGCTGTAAAACTACCCGTCTTTCTTCCGCCGAACAGTGGACGTTTCTACCCATACTAAAAGTCTAATAAACTATTATTTATTATTTTATTTATTAACAACTATCATTTATGGATAGTAAAATTATTAAAAAGAGGTTACCTTGAAATTTAATATTTTTTTGAAATAACAGATATATAAACTGGATTTATTTGGAGAACACCTATTTTAATGACCAACTTCTTAAAAACACCAAATCCTAATGCAACAAAGAAAATAGAACAGCTCAACATAACACACACAAAATGCAGTAAGCTCAGTGTAATGTACTTGCTTCGAGAAATGAAAGACTTCTTTACAGTTCAGAGTATGCGAATGGAATGAATTGCTTTATTAAAAGTAATGGCAGTATTCAATAAAGCTAAATGATAATTAGAATGATACAGTATGACAGAGTGTGTTCAGTTCATTATATAACACGCTCTCCCTACTGTTGTTTTTAATACAAACTATAATGTTTTCTTTATGTAGGTAAGGTACATTTCATGAAAAATTTAACATTATAATTGAATGAAAAATGAAAGAATAAAAAAAAAATTAAAACTGAATTTGCAAACGAGATGAAATTTGAATCAAAAATAAAATATATATTCATATTTCCATGGCAAACAGGCAATTATGTAGACTTTTTATTAACTTTTCTGCGCGGGCGCGACTTTTTTTGTCTTCTATGATTGCTTTGAATGCCTGATTCCTCTTCATCCATTTCCGAATCCGAATTCATTGAAGTTGTATTTGGAATCCAGTCCGGGTCATTAGCACTAGAATCATTGCTAGTTGATGGTGACGATTGCGATTCATTACCTGGACTCCCATCTGAAACATCAATCACAGTCGCGTTATTTGCATTTGATGTGCTCACCTTGATATCTTCGGAAAAAGATTCATCTGATATAATAGATCGATCACGAATTTGATCCAAATGACGATTTATTTCTTTATTGTTGTGAGTGTAGACACAAGTATACGTACGTGGACCCATTTTTCGTTTAATCGTTGCCTGCGACCATGATGCATTGTTAGGATCTTTGTAATTTCTAATCATGACATTTTGACCTTCATTAAAAGTTACATTTCGTTTGCCTTTGAAATTTTTTTCTTGGATTTCTTGCTTGTTTTCAACAACTTCACTCACGGTTGGTGGTCGCAAGTTACTGAAACGGGTTCGCAAAGTGCGTCCAAAAAATAATTTTGCGGGCGTTTCACCCGTTGTACAGTGGACTGTGTTACGATAGTCCAGCAAAATTCGATTTACAATCGTGTCTAAATCATGCGTTTTATTGATCAAGTTTGCGCTGTTTACACTAGCTATGAATGACTTTTTGAATGTTTTTACAAAATTCTCAGCTTGACCATTCGTTGCGGGATGACCTGGAGATGTGAAAATGTGTTCAACGCTGTTACGTGTGGTAAAGTCACTGAACTCCGCAGACGTAAATTGAGTTCCATTGTCGCTGACAATTCTATCTGGAATACCATAGCGACTAAACAATTCACGCAATTTAGCAATAGTAAACGCAGAAGTGATTATTTTTGTTTTGAAAACCTCAACCCATTTAGTGTGAGAATCTATAATGATTAAAAAATAATGGTTGAATTTTGGTCCAGCAAAGTCGATATGAATACGACTCCAAACTGAGTTTGTCGGTACCCATGGTATTAATTCGGCTTTAGGTGGACTTGCCTGTAATGTTTGACACGGAATACATTTTTTTATTAAATTTTCAATTTCAGAATCAATTTTTGGCCACCATACATATGATCTTGCCAGTGATTTGGTTTTAACAACTCCCATATGGGATGCATGTAATTCGTTAAGAATGTATTGCCGAAGTTTTGTTGGCACAATCGTTCGAAAACCCCACATAACACATCCATATTGGACGGTAAGTTCGAGCGATTTGCTTTTAAACGCATCAAAATTGGAATCCAATTTATCAACAGATGTGTTTTCAATTGCTTCTAAAAGTTTACTTAGAATGGGATCACGACGCGTTTCAATGGCAATATTTTTAAAATTGATTCGTAATGCATTATCCTTTTCGATTAAATCTACGTAGTTTGCACCATCACATTCGTGAATGTACGATAGCTGAGGCAAACGCGACAAACTATCAGCCTCATTATCGATGCCTTTTACATATTTAATTTCATAATTGAAACCACTTAGTATCATTGCCCAGCGTTGCATGCGAGCTGCGGCCATCAAAGGTAAACCGTGTGTTTCGCCAAAAATTGATAATAAGGGTTTATGATCTGTTGAAATGGTGAAAAAGTTTCCTAATAAATATTGCTTCAATTTGGTGACAGAGAAAAATATGGCTAATGCTTCTTTTTCAATGGTGGGGTAGTTCAATTCACTTTTGGATAAGGACCTCGAAACGAAAGCAACGGGTTTGAGCCCGTCCAGAAACCGGTGTGATAAGACTCCTGCCACAGAATTTTTGCAAGCATCTGTAGTTAGAACGATAGGAAGCTTCGGATTGAAATGGGTCATCACTTGTTCTGACGATATATCTTGTTTTATCAAATCGTATGCTTTTTCACAATCTGTATTCCATTCGAATTGAACGTCTTTCCGAAGTAACACATACAACGGATTCATTTTGCTGGCAAAATTTTTTATGAAGCGTGAGTAATAATTAGCCATACCAATAAATGCTCTCAACTCATGAATATCCTTAGGAATGGGTGCATCCAAAATAGACGCAAATCTGTCTCTGTTCTTATGAAGCCCATCTTTATCGATGGTAAAACCAAGATAAGAAATTTGTTTTTGAAAGAAAAGACATTTAGTTGCATTTAATCTCAAACCAGCATCAGCCATTTTTTTCAAAACCGATTTTAAATTAAAAAGATGGTCTTTGAAATTTCTTCCCGTGACTGTTATATCATCTTGATAAACAACTACACCATTGATACCTCTTAGTAAACTTTCCATGTGCATTTGGAAAATTGCGGCTGCTGGCTTAACGCCAAAAGGTAATCTTTTCATTTTAAATGTACCAATGTGGGTGCTCCACGTACACAAAAGAGATGATGGTTCATCCAAACACAATTGATTGTATGCAGCACTCATGTCCAATTTACTAAATAATTCACCACCTTGCAACGATGTGAAAATTTCCTCAATCAGAGGCAATGGGTATTTGACATCAACAAGAAACTTGTTAATTGTAGTTTTGTAGTCACCACATACGCGTAATTTGCCATCTGGTTTTGGAACGGGAACTAACGGTGTTCCCCACTTCGAAGTTTCAATTTGTTCAAGGACGCCTTTTGCAACTAAATCACGCAGATTTTGTTCAATTTCAGATTTCCAAGCTATTGGAATTGACCTTGGCTTACAAAATACCGGTTTGGCGTCACTATCAATTTGCAATGAAATTTCACAAACGTTATATTTGCCCAATTGGCCATCGAAAAGTTCGGAAAATTGACTTTTAATCTGATCAATAATAACGGGAAAACTTTGATTTTCTGGTGATGTAATTGATTGAACAAGGTTTACATGACTATGATCCGTTTGCACTAACGAAAATTGAAATGCGCGTAGAAAATTTCTACCTAATAAAGGTGGTGCGTTTGCATCGGTCACCACAACTATAATACACTTGCTGGTGTTACCATAAGTAATACTTGCTACACACTCACCAATTACGTTAATTTTATTTCCACCATAATTTCTATACGGGATTTTACAAACTGTTAGCGGGTACTGTGATAAATGCTTCTCGTAGAAAGTCTTCGGAACAAATGTGCGAGGTGCCCCCGTGTCACATACAATATCCATCATGGTGCCACCGAACATGACCTTCAACCAATACATCCCGCTGGATTCATCATCATTTAAACTGTATAAAGAAAAATCAAACGAATTGCCATTAGAAATAGAATTTACACATGGATTAGAGTTAGGAAGATTATTAGAGTTAATAAAATTAAAACTTTTCTTGCTATTTTCCTGTTTGGAACGGCAAACGCTGCTTAAATGTCCTTTCTTTGAACAGGAATGGCACGTGGCTTCTTTGTATGGACATGTATTGGCCTCATGCGTCTTCCATCCACATCGCGTACACGCGGTTTTCTTGCCATGCGGTTGCATTGTCACTTTACGGTTGTAGTTGTTGTTGTTGCCTTTGTTGCGGCGCCTTTGACCTTTATTCGAATTCATATAGTGAACCTCGGAATCCGTACTGGTTTTCAACTCCAATTTCGTTTCGAATATCATCGCCTTTTTTAGGGCATCAGCCAATGACAATTTTTCGTCCTCTTCACAAATGCGTGTGAAAATTTTCTCGGGCAATTGAGTAATAAATTTGTCTTTTACCATCACATCTAAATTGGTACCGTATTTACATTGTAAGGCCAGTAGGCCAGTAAAATTAGACGATTTTTTTGGTCAACCTCGCACTAAATTTCCGATCCAATTTTTTATTTGAATAAGGTTAATGACCACTTACTGAGTATAAAAACACAAAATGCTAACAAATCCAGGTGGAGCTTCAGCCGCCATCTTGAAAAAACGTTTTTGGTCGATATCTCAGAAACTATGCAGTTTAGAGCAAAAGTAGTTAAGACCATTATTAAAGAAAATACAATTTTGCATCTTTTGTTCTCAGTAAACTTTTTTGTAAAAATTACCGTTCACGATTTATGGCCTCTTTAATGAATCCGTTTTTCTATCTCGGCCGATAACTCTTAAAATCTTGGCTCAATCAATAAAATGTATTTAACCATTTTTAAAGATCAGCTTATTTTCTACAACTTTTGTATAAAACTTTTTTTCTAATGTCCATACTTTTTAAGTTAAGTAATTTTAATATAGAAATTCCTTACCTGCAATAGTGGGGATTTTTAGTGAAAAATTAATTTTTCTTAAAAACGGCTCGTACGATTTTGATAAAACTTTCTGAATAGTGTTTTCTGCGCAAACTGTATGTTTTGATTGGAATAGATTTTTCAGAAAAAGTCTTATAACGGTACCTCCCATAAGACCGGTTTTTTAAAATCAGATTTTCTCGTCAGCCACTGGACTGATTTTGATGAAATTTAATGTAGAAGCCCTTTCATAATAGAAGTAATATAAATTCTTAAATTTTTCAAAAAAAAGTTTTTTCGAGTTTTTTTAAAAAGTTTTAAAATTTTTTTTCATTTTTGTTTTTTTCCAAAAATGGTTTAATCTATTTTTTTTTTAATTTTATTTTTCTGATAAAAATTACAAAGTAATAGAAGTTGGCATACTCAAAAAAAAATTTGGAATATATTTTCGAAAAGATTTTCAAAAAAACAGTTTTTGGAAGAAAAAAATTATTGTTCATTTTAATAGACAATCTTTTATATTTATAACTTATGTATTCACTTATTTATTTGGTTTAAAAAGAATAACAGAATTATTAAATGACACAAATAAAAATAACACTCTAGACCTTTTCGTCCCTTCTTTTGTGTGAAACGGTTACCTGCTGTAGAAAAAACATTTAATTGCTGTCGCGTCAGTCGCCGAGCTTCGGCATTTCTATATTAAAATTACTATAACTCAAAAAGTATGGACATTAGAAAAAAAAATTGTATACAAAAGTTGTACAGAATAAACTGATCTTTAAAAATGGTAAAATACATTTTATTGATTAAGCCAAGATTTTAAGAGTTATCGGCCGAGATAGAAAAACGGGTTCATTAAAGAGGCCATAAATCGTGAACGGTAATTTTTACAAAAAAGTTTACTGAGAACAAAAGATGCAAAATTGTATTTTCTTTAATAATGGTCTTAACTACTTTTGCTCTAAATTGCATAGTTTCCGAGATATCGACCAAAATCGTTTTTTCAAGATGGCGGCTGAAGCTCCACCTGGATTTGTTAGCATTTTGTGTTTTTATACTCAGTAAGTGGTCCCTAACCTTATACAAATAAAAAATTGGATCGGAAATTTAGTGCGAGGTTAAATTCTATTTTTACTGGCCTACAGCTTCTTGATGCGAGCGTACCATGATGACACACTTTCATTTTCGTAGCGAACGGCGTCATGGAAATTTTTTCGTTCCTGATATACAATTGTGGGGGGTGTGAAGTGTGAACTCAAAATTTCGCACAACTCACTCAAATCTTTATCCACTGGCGTCTTTGGATCACATAGACTGCGTAATAATTCGTATGCTGAAGATCCAATTGATTTTAACAAAATCGCTTTTTTTGCTTTGTCATCGATGCAATTTATTTCGGTGTAGTGAATGTCCAAACGCTCTTTCCAAATGCTCCATTTGTCTTCGTTTGGGTTGAACTCGTTAATGGTTGTCGAATGGACTACTGTACTGTTATTAGCGGTCATTGAAAATATTCGCAAAACGAGTTTTAGATTAAAGACAAAATATATATAATTTAGTTTAAATAAAACTGATCGAAATTCGATGTTTGTCTTTCTTTTCACAAGCAGGTAAAAAAAAAAAGTACTCCTCGTCGCCAATTTTGTAATGTACTTGCTTCGAGAAATGAAAGACTTCTTTACAGTTCAGAGTATGCGAATGGAATGAATTGCTTTATTAAAAGTAATGGCAGTATTCAATAAAGCTAAATGATAATTAGAATGATACAGTATGACAGAGTGTGTTCAGTTCATTATATAACACTCAGCATCAGTGTCAACAGAATAACCGTTTTCTCTTAAAACAAGAACTTTTTGTAAGGCCTGCGATCAAAAAAACAGTTATTTTGCATCAAAGACAACAGTGGTGCGAAAAAAATTGATCACACCTATTTTTTTGACCAGCTGTGTATATATTTTGTCACAACGCACAAAACCAAAAGTTTCGATTTCGCTCTACTTTTATTAAAATAAATGCATTCACTTGCATTTCTTTTATATTCGTGCAATCAAAAAAGCAATCTAGATTGAATCTAGATCAATTTTTGCGAATCTCGATTAAAGCCAGATTTACACATAGGTACATTTATGTACTTTCACACACACACAAAATTGCCATCCGTAAACGTCATCAGTTGGAAATTTGTTTTTCTCATTGTGATTTTGTGAATACCTACCTAATATTTTATAATTTTCTTAAAAATGGAGCAGCAATTATTAATTATATTTCAATGTCATCGCCGATGATGGAGAATTTTTCAAAACTGAAACTTTGTTCAAGAAGACGAAGAAGGTGGTGATCATTTCAGCTGACACACACACGCAATAACAAAATCAATCGAATTTAATGAAAATGGTAATCTGGTGTTTTTAAATATGATTTTTTTGTTTGTTTTAATACCAGGCTTACAGATCTGTAATTTCTGAATGCGAATAAAAGATTATTTCATTCTTTTCCGACGTTTTGTCGTTTTTTTTCCAACTTTTTCGAGGATTTTTATTGAAATCTATAAAATAAACTTATTACAATTAACAGGTTCTTTGAATATAACCATTTGTCTTACTCTATCTTATTGAAAGTTATTTTATATTATCTTATTTTTTGTTGAGTTTTGACATGTAAAATGAACAGGAAAGCAACATTTAAATAAATAAATTAAAAAAAAGTTAAACACTAAAAACCAAGACTTAAAAGCTAATATCAATATCACAGAACTTTCTTCAGAGCCACACTGTAACTGTATTTTATGTAGTCTTTGTCTTCTTTCTTTTTTCTTGTATTCTCAAGCTTTTTAGTGTGTATTAGGGTTGCCATATCTTGAAATACTTTGATAGCCCAATTTTAAAACTCAAACGGTAAATTGGCACCCCTTGCTGGCTGATTTCACTAGAGAACGGTAGGGTTGAAATCAAATGTCAAAATGCATGTTTGCATTCAACGAAGAAAAGTTAAGTATTGCCTCCTCAGGGGCCAGTTATAGCGATACGGAAAACCAAACCGAAAAAATTTTCAGATGGACAATTTTGTATGTTCTGATTCGATTATTAAGACAAATTCTACACTGATCGATGGCAATCAATTCAGAGAACTTTTTTTGTTCATAATAATTTTAATTGAACAAACTTTTTTTGGTAAAAATATATTTATTTATTTTTCTGACAAATAACAAATTTCGTTTTTAACGAAAAGTATTAAATCAATTCAAATTTTTATTTCCAAAATAAATTCTCTGAGTTGGTTGCCATCGATCAGTGTAGGATTTGTGTTTTAAATCGAACCATAACATACTAGATTTTCCATTTGAAAATTTTTTCGGTTTTGTTTTCCGTATCGCTATAACTGGCCCCTTACACCCAATTTTTTTTGTGAAATCTAGATCAAATCTGAGAGCGACTCTGAAAATGTTGTGGAATTCACCATAAATTGTTTTTCAAAAATTTAAATGAAAAACCAAATACACAAGCAATTAATTCCTGACAGCAAATGTTATTTTAACAGCTGAGTCGTTAGCTTAACTCGCCCCAGAAAAATACCAAGATCGACTTCAAGGCGAACGACCCCAGATTTCAAATGATGAATTTCACAAAACGACTTGTGTCAAGCCCAAGGAGAATTCAGGTCTCAACTTAAAAAGCTACTGTTAGCTGTAGCTGCAGTAGCAGTTTATGCTGCATCAGAGCAATAGAAATTAATTTCTTGTTCTCGTCCCGTACGCACCGTTCCCTCCAAACTTATAGTTAAAGTCTTAAATTGAAGTAGGTAAGCACCAGTAGGCAGAACTGCACTCTTCCTGCTCTACACCACTTTTTTCTAAACCAAACTTGAATTACAATGCCGTTGAACCGCAATTGAACTGCATTTGATCTATAGTTTTTTATTTATTTAATTCGTTAAATACTAACGTGAACAAACTTATTCTAATTACATAATACTTATAAACTAAGACAACTGTTCTAAGCTGTTAAATAATTTTTAAGTTAACGTGGTTGTGGCCGCTCAACCTCTGTTTTGAATCGTTCCTAGCAGCAGTGGAACTTCATTTCAACGGAACAACGTAGCGTGGCCATAATTGTTGGGTAGATTGCCAACAATGAAGTTTAGTGCAGCAGCGTAGTGCGTTTTTGGGTCTAAATGACTAACCATAATTGAAAAATGGGTACGTACGTGGACGTTGCCTTACGAAACAGCAGAAATACATTTGTGATTTGTATAGGTACCCAACTCGAAATGACTTTTTGATAAGTTTCGGCAAGTTTCGCTCACTTTTGTTTCCGTACGTAATGTACGACTGAAGCGTAAAATCGGACATTTCTTTTTTTCTAAAGGCTATTCCTCTTCTTTCTTTCTTCTTATTTCTTAAGGCTATTATGGCCAACTGATGTGTTTAACAGATAGGAAAGAATATTTTCATTCGGTTTAGACACCTGATTCCTTTTTCGTTTCCATATTATGTTTGGGCCTTTAGCCGTTTTCATTGTTTTTTCGGCAACGGAAAGCCAATATTTTCAAGGAAATCCTTCCAGAATCGGCTACATCGAAGTTTCATGGAAAATGTAAAGTTTCATAGATTGCCTAATGTGCAAGAGGCAATCTTTCTCATTTAGTTCAGTAAGATTATTTTAAAATCGAGTTTATGCTTTAAAGGCACCAAGCAGGATTTCACAGCTTTCGGTCATGTGCCGATCACATTAACACCTTACGAATAATTCTTGAACAATCAGAATCATCAAAGCCCGTCTGCCTAAGGTTCGTCGATTCCGAAAAGGCCGTTGATCACGTTAATCGAAATGTTATCTGGAGACAGAAAAAAAATCGTAGAACAATGCAAGAAGTTTCGTTTGGCACAGTGGACAGCTTTCCGGTGCAATTGAATTGAGACAGGATGATGTTCTGTGACCAATTTTGATCTTACTAGCGATTGGTGATGTTATGAGTGCCGCGGTGGATGAAAATGAAAAACTTTGTATCTAAAGTGACTCATTTCATAAGTCAAGCCATTTTCTGATGACATCCTGTGAATGGCACTGGATTGACCCACTGAAAAAGCCCAATTAATCAATAGTAAACCAGTCTCTTCAATGGAATTTTCAAAATGAAAAATGGCTTAGAAAACCAAAGAAAACTATCAGGACAACTATTTTGAAGCAAGCTCAGTCCCTGAATCTGTAGTCGTAAGGGTCCAGCGAAGTATCGTGCTGCGAATAGTCAGAAATGGAAGGATTTAAGCTCTAGGAGAAGTAAGAGTCTTGCTGACAGTAGACAGCAGCTTTCGGGAACTAAGAGAGAGAGAGAGCAAGTGTATGTTAGAGGTCAAAGCACAAGGTTCATCGACAAAAACAATTCCTTCTTAATTAAGTTATGGAAATCTATATAACCATAACGCGTCCTTATCCTGCTTTCACAATACATATATTTAAAACTTTAAGTTTCGTCCTAGATAAAAAAAAAGACACATCAAGCGGTCCCTGAATTTAAGTTCAGTAGATGCTGCCAAACAGCTCTTCCATTAGAAAGTATGATATGATTCCAATTTCGTGTTCACTCTGATCCGTTCTCTTGCAGGCAATTATCTTTCAGAGTCCTTTTTTATATAAAACTAAAAAAAAAAGAAAACAATTAAGCAAGCCGAACATTTTGGCAACCTCACAAACGTTAAAAAAGTCAGTGCTTCATCAATGAGGATTATGTACGTTGTTTGTATTTCTATAAATACGATGAAAATGTGGGGAAATCCCTGCCACAGTAGAGAATCATTTCGTTGTTCATTTTTCCCTAGTTCCATGACATTCATATTTTTCAGATACAAAAGCCACCCTCTGATGTATACCCCTTATACAGACTATACAGAGTGGAGTGAAACACGATGCACATTCAATGGTTGATACCATGACAAACGTGTATGGCCTTGTGGATTATTGATTCTGAGCCTTGATTTTCAAATTTTCTTGGCAAAGACACAAGGCGCCCAAGGATGTTCTGGTTGTTGTTCTTGTCCAGGCTTCAGGGTTAACACGTGGCCAAAGAATAATAACGTGTGAATGCAACGTCATAGGATTTGAAAACAAAAGTTGTTTTTTTTTTTTTGCAAAATGAAATGCCATTTCTGTGTTTGTGAATTTTATCTGAAAAGGAGAGTACGGATGTCATGTCCTTTGTGTAAAGGATAACCTAAGATTATTCAAAAAATGCACCTATACCTACCTATACCTTTACTTTTTCAATTTGGCAAGTTAACTTAAAGACAAAGAGAATGCTGACAAAACACAACCGGAAGATATTTTGGCTTATAGAGAAATTAGGACGTAAGCATTATTTCGTTGTATGCTGAAAAGGAAGTGACATGGTAAGGATATGTTTAAGGATTCCACTCCACCTCTGGCCAAACTTTACTTTCCTGATAACACACAGCCCCATGCCCCAACCATGTACAAAATTGTGTCTCTTTTCATGTCCTTTTTTTGTTTTCAAGTTTCAAATATAATGCAAGCACTTATTATTCTCCACCTTTATCCTGCTAAACACAATTCCATATAAATAATTAAAGCAGTCATGAATGGCAACGGTTGCCTTGGTCATGAACAGGGGTGCACCGTCCGCCGTGCCGCACCGCGTGCACCATAAGTATCATTTCTCATGGCTGATACTGAATGGGTGGTAGAACTCTATACCTCTGCTGATGTAGTCTTCGGAGCGTGTATGTATGGAGGATAAAAATAAACGAACAACCTTGACCTTGTTCTCAAGGCGAATCGTGATGATTGTCGCCAGTACGACTGACTTCCAAAGACCCAAAGCCAACTTGGAAAAAGACACACAAAAAAGCCACCCATAGTTAACATTGGTGGTGCGGCGCTGCACATGTTTGAATAGAATATCCTTTTGTATTTACAAACTCTGGGACTTGAGCATAGGAGCTGTGTTTAATAGTTTTTGTGGTTTTTGGCTTAAATCCATGGAAATATTTTAAAGCAAGGTATGTTCACATGGACATTTTTATTAATTTTGTTGTTAGCAGACGATAAATTTACAATTTGATTCGAAGTTTAATAAAATAGATAGGTTTATGCACTTGATCAATTTTTTTTAGAGGATTCGATAGCCTCTACTGTTGTGTTCACCTTATGGGTTTTATTCGCACAGAATTGCGACATCAAGGCACCCTGGTAAACTTATTGGCCAATTAACGATATCTGGCTGCGCACAATGTTGTGGCTGCAACAGTAGCACGTAGCAATTGCAAAGTTAAATGTGCACAAATCGTATTGCACGGCTAGAATGTGAAGTAGCAGCATAGAGAGAAGCTGAAGTACAAGTCGACTCGACTCCAATTTCACGAACGTGCTGCGCTGCAAAACAACAACAAACCAAAATGGCAGACATGATTTTTGTTTGAGCTCAGTGCTACACATTGTATTCGTCTATATACTGCTTAAGGTAGTTCCACACTATCCCACAGTGTAATACGACATGTCAAAAATGTGTGATGACATAGTTGTATAATAGTGTGGAAACAGAATATGACAGCGCAGATCTCATACGATTTGACATGTGTTTAGATCTGAAATATTTTTTTAGGATTGAATGTAAAACCATCACACATTCCTTCACACTTTTTTTGACATGTCGTACTGCACTGTGGGATAGTGTGGAACTACCTTTAGTTCGCTACTTTTTTGACATTAACTTTGACGTTGCTGCATGCTACTGCTGCAACTACACCATTGTGCGCAGCCAGTTACCCTCAATCTTTCATGCAGAATGTCAATCGTGGCGTCCGTTGTGGTCTTGCTTATGAACCACACATCGCCTAGATTATCGCTGGAACCACATGATCCAATTTGGGTCACAAGAAATGGTTATCATAGTTCTATAGCACTTGCCGTTCACTTGACGGCAACCGCCTCACTAACGTGGTTTTGCGAATAAATACGTTTTAATGGTAACTTCTTCACGATGCATTGTCACCTGTGAAGTCTGTTAAAGGTTGGGTTCACTTACGAAAAAATGTTGGCCGAACCGGTCGGGTCGTCTAAAATTATCCCACCAATCGTTGAACAGTCGACTGGAAAAAGCCACAACCGTCTTATTAGCTAAGATTATCTAACTCTGCCTTGCACTTCAAAAGCATCGGAGGGCGTTATGCATAGAAAGACTCCTTCGTTTCTAAAACATGAATATATGCAATTGCGGGTGCTTCTGGTTTTGAAATCAATAGGTAATCCGGAATCATATTAAAACAAGAACTGTTATGTAGTAGGTATTTGTTCGTGTGCCCATTCGATCACTATATACGAAAGTCTCTTGACAGCTCTTGCAGTTTTGAAAAAGAGCTCAGTCTTTCCAGTCCTCCTGGAAGCATTGCGTACATATATATCCCAGGTACAACAGTTGGGCTCATCAGGTAGATGCTCTTGTATCCTTCTAAAAAGCAAAATTTTGGTCGAAGTTTAACAATTTTGCGTCTCAAAAAAGTTTTCTGCGCGCCATTACCAAGCGAAAAAACAATCATATGAGTTAGCACATTGACAAAATGGCGGACGAACCAAACCCCGAAATTTACACTTCATAGTTTTATATACATATCGAATGTCGTGGAAAAAAGTATTTTGTTTTTAAATTTATTTGGTCATTTCAACTACCTATGTATATGGAGAATATTTTGCTTATGGTGGATGGACATTGGACAAGAGTAGTGTTTATTTTATATAGGTATACCTACCTTTGGAATACACATTCTCTTTTCATCCTACAACTTAAAATGTTCCCTCTGCTTTAAATCTCCTAGGGAACCATACAATATACGTGGAAATTTGGAATACCCAAGAGCGGATGTAGACAAAGTTGTCCCTATAGAAACTGGAGCTAGGTGAAGGTAATGTAATAAATTAACGATGCGTTGAAGGTGGTGTGGGTGTATGTGCGATGTGTGTCAAGCTCTGGGTTGCGGATTTAAAAAAAGGAACGCTTTTTTCACCAGAAATTCGGTTCAGTGATGTCAAACGTTATAATAGGATTAGAGACTATTTTTTTTCGTTTGCTTTTACTTTTCCTATTGTTTGTTTATTTTGAGATATTTTATTTAAAAAAAAAGCTATTTTATTTGGGTGTTTTCCCGTTGTGTTGTTTAGCTTAAATAAAAATGTTCATATAGGACACGAACAAAAAATGTTTCTATAAATGTCCTTAGACATGGGGTTGGTAGCTGGTAGCTGGTTTGGTTTTAGGATTGAATTGAAATTTAATTCTATAATGCTATGGCTTTTGAAATAGAGGGTTAGGGATTAATCTAATAAAAGGGATTCTGAGTGTCCTTGTGGGAAACTCTGATATAGGCATTTAACTGCAATTTATCTATCTAGATAGTAGATACATATACACATACACGGTATAGGTACTTATTAATCGGAAGATAAACTCATTTTGACACATAAAAGCTGTTTATAATTTTAATAATTTTAAGTGGGTAATATGCTTTTACAGAGTATGTATGTATTAAAGCTGCCGGGTTTTGTAGTTGCCCGAGGCATGAGAAGATTAAAATTAGTGATATGAATCAAAGCTGGGAGGACTTTCATTCGAATCCGGATAATGTTTGGGTGCAGCTTGAAGTTTTTGCACATTTAAGGGGTTTTTGGTGAAGGGCTTTAGAACAAAATATTAAAAAAGTATATTCGTTTCAAGGTAAGCTATGTATCTAAACATTGTGTGCATTTGTATGGGCTTGCGAGTCAGAAACTATATGAAAGAACTTTATTTGTAACCATAACTTACATGATCTTTAAGGTACTAGGGGGTGTAAAGGGATTTTGTCTATTGGTAGCTGGGTCATGCTCAAGGCGACAAACCTGCCGGATACTCCCCCGGGTATCACATTGATGAGCAGACTCCAGCCTCTACCGCCAGCTAGGTAGGTTGCTGATTAGCTTAGGTACATTTGAGTCAACGGGCCGTATTCCATCTGCGCAAGGTGTGTGGTTCCCAGACGTTACCTCTGTTAAGCCTTTGATTTTCTGGTTCAAGATGGAGATTGTTTGTATTAGATTTTAGCAATCTGCCAAACGATCCACTAAATGATCTGTGTTTAAGGGAATATGTTTGACCCACGTTGGGCGCCATTTTTAACGAACAGGTAATGTTTTAAATCGTATAACTAACATTGCAGAAGAATCAACAGGAAATGAAACTATTCCGATTCCGCTTTTGCTGATCCTTTCCCCGTTGGACGAAAGAAATTAATGGGTTTTATTGGTAAGAGATAATGTATACTTGCCGGAGGTTTATTTTCTTCTATACTCTGTTGAACATAAACTCCCTGTAATGCCAATTTATGTTGGACAGAGTAAAGCGATATTATGTATATTTATGTTTGCTGTCTTTGAAAACACTGTGTGTGCCATGATGAAGGAATCCATCAGACAATAGCCAAAAGAGCCATACATAACGGTTTCCAGAAATCTGATGCACAAATATGCACCAAAGTCCGCATAGTTCGCGAAACGACATAACATCGTATAAAATCACAACACTCAGCCTTGAGCTTTGTGATGTACAAAAAAAAAAAAGAAGAAATGTGGCCACTAACCATCATGCATTTTGAGAATCCTGATTCGTCCCACATTCCACCTGCTGCTGCTATGTCTGAATGGAAGAATGTTCCATGTTTGACGTCAGTTCTATACATAAAAGACACTTCTAGGACTCCTGGGGTTTTGTTTACTCAAGTTAAGCAAACTCATTCATATATATGTTGCTCGGAGTCATTTGCATACATTTTGGAAAATGCATTCTTCTCAAGATGTGTGCGTGTGTGTGTGTGTGATACCGCCACCACAGCGTGACACATGAATATCCTGTCCGAAATTGTGGACTTAGAGCATCCTTCCGACGGAGAAAGGATTATGTTCTGCTCTTATCATTTTAAGCAAGTATTTATAACTTTGGTCATCATCACACGTTAGGAATATATATACATTACATACATACATACACAAACTTCAACTGCCTTTATCCTGAAGTGTTATGCAAACGTTGTTTCCGATTAAAACAACCTTAGGATAGGCCTACAAGTGTATTGTTTATTGTTTACTGTAGACACACACACAATACACACTTTGGTCAAATATTATCATTAATTTAAGGACATGAAATCGTTCCTAATTTAAGTGTTACCTCCATTACTGAGCCACATGTGTACATACATTAAAGATTTAATGTCAGTCTAATGAATGAGTTTAGCTTTGAATTTAAAGCACAAAAGTCAAACTCATTCCTTCCCATAAAGATCTGTAGAACTGTCACTTAAACAAATTAAGCTGCCTACACAAGGAGGCACCAATCCCTCTGATAGATAAACCACTCACTGTATTGTATAGCAGTGTAAAGGAACCTTGAAATGATGATGTTTGAGTGGGTTGAAGAGAAGTGCAATCACTCACTTGAAATACACTTCCCCTCAAAACACAAAAGGGGTTACGAATTGAATTTTTTTTTCTAAAATTACAGTTTGAAGGGTATGGTGGTGCCACCTATAAGTCAGCAACATAAACAGAATTTATTTTAGTTTTCTACTCGTATAAAAAAGTACCTACAACTAAAAACATATAATTCATTTTAAAGTCTAATATATCTACCCCCACCCATACACACATATGTTTACCCATTTTATCCTTCTATATCCTTATGTCTGCATTTTATAGTGGGTGCATCCTCTCAGGGTGTATCATCGTCAACGTAGCGTTGTCGTCTTGATATTGCTGATGTGTTAAAAGTCAACAAAAGTGACACAAAAGAGCTGCCGCATATAATGTCAGTTTTCTGATGCCGGAAATTATGGCAGCGGTTCACTGCTCACAGAAAGAATATACATAGTTGAGGCAAATAAAAAAAAGGACGAAACATGAACAAAAAAGAAAAGGACTTGGAAATTAGGTCATTGATATAATAATGGGAATGCGGCTTTTTATTTTTTCCTTATTTCATTCGCTTTTGACCTCTTTTTTTTCTCTTCAATTTTTAAAGTGTGGTTGATGTAGCATGTCCATGTAGGTGTAGCGTGTAGGTGTAAGTACAGAAAGGCTAGTGGAATGGGGGATGAGGCAAGTCTAAAGTGACCTTTTGTATGATTGGGTTTGCTGATGATAGAACACATCGGACTCGGGGTAAATATAATCGATTAGGTTCTTCATCAATTTTATGGATTTGACTTAAGGGGTTCCTTTCGAGAGAAGATATTTCAAAGATTGTAGAAGCTTTTGTTTTTTATTTATTTTTGTGTATGTAGTTTCAGTTTGGCTTCTAACAGGAACTTTAAAGAGGAAACCATTTTATTTGTTTCTTGTGCAAACCATCTATCTACATTATTGGGGTAGATGTATTCGATAAGAAATCTGGCAGAGTCTCTCAAAATTATAGCTAGTTGAATTCAATGCGCATTGTCTATTCGAAAAGCGATGGGTAACAGTATTGTGTTGCCAAAGTCTTTGAGCTGAGTAATTACTGTGCGGCAGGAATTCAAATCAAAGATTCTTCATCTTGATTGTAATTATTTGTGATGCTTCTACTGGGGTAATAGGGCTGTGTTCACACTGTGGTAAAGACTATAGGGCAAACAAATCACTTGCTTATGTGAACAAGTTAGTGTTTCTAGGAGAAGACAATTATTGTCATTCTATTTTCCTCCAAGCTAACCAAATCTGGGAAACAATTTCAAGTATCTTTTCGCACGCAGTAGTGACATAAATTTTGAACATGAATGAAAAAAAAGCTTACACCACGCAATCTTCTTGTTTTTTAACAAACCCCTAGAGTTGTCAGAAAACACACAGTTGTCAGCAATCCTATTGCTCTTTTTTTTCACAACACACAACGTAAAAAGTTTACCTTTTACTTTATTTGTTTTATTAAAATAAATGCATTTGTTTTTACAGTGCGTAAGCCCACAGACATATTTGACAGCAAACTTCACTTCAACAGCTGGTTCGTTACCACACCTTAACCTTACCTATACATATCTTTATGGTGACTTCAGGACTACACTAGGTTTTAATAAACATACAATATTCTGCCTAAGGCGATTTGGGGTTTTTCAAAAACGATTTATGGAAACACCCGAGGCACAACGAGTAAAGCATAAGACAAATGAACCATTAACATTACTTCAGCTGTTGTGGTAGAAATAGCTTCAAATTCTGCTGTAGTGGTGATGGTATAGCTGGAAAATGATATCGGTATTAAATATGTTATTGCATCTTTGTTTTGACAGTTTGTAACTAGTTAAATCATCATTGTTGTTTCTTCTTCTAATTTCGACTTTTCCCTTTCTTACATAAAGTCACCCTGTGGATACCCGAGCGGTTTCTTTTTATTTAAAAAATTAATGTCGACCAAGTTTTGTACCTTAGTTTTCTCTTTTGGTACGTCCTGAACTTGACTAAATTTGCTCTGAATAAAATCTTGGTTGTTTGGTAAGCTGCGTTGAGTTTCAAATATATCTACTGTCAAACTTAGTGAAACATAAAAACCAAGATATATGTATGTATAGGCTTCAATGAAAATTCGCCTAACATTTTTGCGATTCTACATGATGACAGATCGCCTAAAAATAAATTAGATTTTGATCGCCCGATCTTTTTACTTGCGATTATTTTCTTTAAATTCCTAAAAAGCTCTGCGTCTGATTGCTCTGTACCAAAACATCCAGCAATTTGTTGGTTTTAATTTTTTGGCAATTCGAATATGTTGCGGCAAAACCTTTTTTTTTTTTGGTTACCTGCTTGCAAGCAAAAGGAACATGCCTGATCACCCGTTTGTTCTTTGCTCGCTTTTCGACAACCCATTTCTGGTTTTTGTGATTTGTCGCGAATTTTGACATATGTACATTATTATGTATGTACATTGAACATAGTACACCTATACATAAGGTCAACCCGCTTAAAACCATATGAAAACGTCAATTGAACCAAAATTTGTTTGGGTGATTTGTCATTGTTCCAATTTTTCAGATTTTGGGAGATTTGACGTTCATTCAAACTAGAGCTTTGTTGGTGATATGAACAAAGTGAGTTATAATTAATTAATGCAGATTGCTGCGCTCCATGCAGGCTTAAGGCCCAACCATAATACGCGAAAGAAAAAGGAAGCAAGTACAGGGTTGCGCACCAATTGTGCTACAATAAGAAAATCAAATAACTTTTTTTGTATTCGATGTATTTCATTTTTTTTATTATTGCATAGAAAATTAAATTTTATTTTAAAAAACTAATTATTTTTTAAAGATAATTGACCGTAAATGACCTCCACGCGCACACACGCATATGCGGCACCTGATAAGAAAATTGTTCATTGCGGCTTGAAGGGTTGAAGTTGGGATCGCCTCAATTATTGTCTTAATAGACTGCTTTAATTCAATCAAATTTCTGGGCTTCGTTTTGTACACCTCCTGTTTGACATAACCCCATAAAAATAAGCCTGGTGTAGTCAAGTCAGGTGACCTTGGGGGCCTGCTAAAAGTGGAGTTTCTGGAAATTAATTTGTTTGGGAATTTTCGTTGGAGCTCCGCCATAACTGGTCTGGCTATATGTGTAGTTGCTCCATCTTGCTGGAACCAAACGCTGTTGAATGGGATACGTCTTCGGCGCAGTTCTGGGTAAAAAAAAACTCCTTCAGCATCTTTAAATAACGGTTCCCATCGACAGTTATCTTACACCATTTTCTTCAAAGAAGTATGGCCGACAATACACCTTGATGAAATTGCGCACCACACAGTGACTCGTTCTGGGTGCAGTTTCGTCTCATGGAGCATTTCTGGATTAGATTCACTCCATATACGGCAATTTTGTTTGTTTACATTGCCGTTTATTGTATCCTGAACCCGTACATTGGAATCTCGATGGTACGGCCTTCGTGCGATGTTTCCAGATTCGGCAAACATGTTCACCAGCCTCATAATGGTCCATCTACTCGGGGGAGTACCGCCAAACTCCCTCCTAAATTCCCTTTGGACGGAAATGAAGGACTGCAAAGCATAGTGCCGTTGCACTATCCAAATTCTCTTTTCTGTATCCCAAGCATTCATATTTAAAAATCTAAATAGTATTCTGCAAAATAAAAGAACAAATAAGCCGATTACTCACACAGGAAAAAAAGTTATACCGTTTTATTTTTGTAGCATGATTCGTGCGCCACCCGTATCAATACCGAACGAAAAGTTTCCGTCCGATTTGTAAAGTACATCAGTTGCCCATAATAGCCTTTAGAAATAAGAAGAGAGAAAGAAGAAGAATACCCTTTAGAACAAAAGGAACGTCAGATTTTTGTACGTAATGTACGACTCGAAGCGTTCATTAGGTACGGAAACGCAAGTGAACGAAACTTTCCGAAACTTATCAAAATGTCATTTCGGGTTGGGTATACAAATCAAATGTATTTCTACTGTTTCGTAAGGCAACGTACGTCAATTCTGGTTAGCCCTTTAGTGTTTCTTAAGCAATATCTTGTTTTGTGCAATTTGGACCATCCCAGAATTGGCATATATACATCTATACATTCTACATTTACATAATGCAGGCAAATCAAATAGTTTTAAGCATCACAAGCTCATTTTTCTGCAAATTCTTAAGCTTTAGAAGGTCAAGTGATTGGCTTCCGGCGCTTGTTTTTCTGAATACAATGTTGGAAACAAATGCAAAAAAGTTCTACCAAACCATTACTTCCTTCCTTAAACAATTAAAATTTTTATTTTGTTGCAATCACTACAGCTCCATTAAAGGATAATTTAATAATTCACATGCCTTGCAGTTTTAATAGATTGCCAGCAGTTGGCATAAGTTAAAAAAAAAAAAATGTCCTCGTCCATAAATAGCCTGAACAAAAGACCTTGAATAATCGATAAAATCATGGTAGTCTACAAAACACCCACAATATATTCTAATCGAAATATATAAATGTATACGAATGCCGGTGCCTTCAATCTCACAACCCTTTTCTATGTCAATAGAACTTCAAACAAAACGTCCTTCTTCTTATACGCATATATGCGCCTGTTAGCCGCTGACAATGCTTTTCTGTTATGACTATATGACTAGCCTTATACCATTTTCAATGATAAATGCCTGCACTTTTATAGTGTTTTCTAATTCTCAAGGATTGTTTTAAAAGTCGGTTTTAATGTCTCCTTCAATCTCAGAAGTGCTACCCCAGTCGAGTCACAGCCAAGAGTAGTGAATGGCATCGAACAATCAACCCAACCAGCACTTCAATTGTCCATTTGCCGTTACTTAAACCCTTAATAATTCCCATTTACTTGACATTGGCAAAAAAAATAAGGACAAAGCACGAGCACAGCGAAAAGACTGAAGATAGCTAGTTGTAGCAGTAGCTAACTACCTTGACATTCGAGAGCTCTGAATGCAAGAGAAGAGGAAAAACTTCCAAGAATGGCCCCACATTGGGCGCCACATAAAACTATGCACGTTTCTACATGTATATGTGTATAGATAGCATTTCGTTTCCAACTCAACCCAAACCCAAACCAAAATCAACCGCAACGAGATATCCCTTCCCACTTAAACGCCTTATTTCTTTTGAAATTCTGCCTTTCAATTATTATGGTGGCTTTCATTGTGTTATTAACAGGAGCAAATGTTTGGATTGCATTATTTTTTGGTGTTGAGGGGAGTGCACCTAAAGAGAGACTTGGAAAGAAAAACAAAAATAAAAAGAAAATAAAAAACATAGTATCTTCACGTGCCTTTGAGAGCTTGAGAACGCGAGAACTGTCATGCGCGCCGTCATCTGTCAGTGTCAAAATTCATATTCACCATGAAACATGTCTTATTCACCACGGTTAGAAGTTAAATTTGTAAGCAATGTTATTGCCAAAGTTTAGTTAGGGGAAGATTTTGGCGACAATCGGTGGTTGTTAGAGGACGTTTGTGATTGCGAAAAATTATTTCGTTCGGGCTGTCGGAACTCGAAGGACTATAGCTGTAAATCCTTCCTTTCTCTTCCTTTATACACAACACATATACATTATGATTAATATTAAAGGAAAATGAAAAGAGAGTGTGTGTTGGTTTAAGCAATTAATTCTAATAATCGTGTGCTATTAAGCCAACTAAATATTGTGACCAAACACTGATGCGGTTTTAGTTATACATCATCGCAACGGGCGTGAAGTATTAATTGCCCCGGGGGGCTGTATGTTCAACATAATCGATAGTGGGTACCTTGCCTAATTAAATTAGACGCAAACACGAATTTTATAGTTTAGATTTTTGTTTTCTGTCGAAAAGTCAACTCAATTATTCGCATTGCGGAAACAAATGTTTTTTTTTTTTTTATTCTTTCGACGGACGCGACGGTGTCAAAAAATACTTTGTGAAGTTTCAAAAATAATGTCAGTTTTGAAACTTAAAAGTGGTGCGTTCATAGCTTAGAAGTTTTCCTTTAAATTTTAATCAAACAACAACTGTCAAAACTGATATCGAAGAATCAACTTAAAAGCCCCAAAGGACTTGGACGGATTTGGAACATTTGTATCATCATCAAAATGGCAAGGTAAGATACATTGGGGGTTGTTTTTGAAGTCCACTTAGTTACAGTTACAGAGGGGTTGCAATGTTCAAACGTCATTATGGGTTTTCGTTTGCATGTGAAGCCGTATGGCTTTGTATTGAGGGGGCTGGGGTATTGAAGGAAGTGTTGACAGATTTGTTTTAATGTTGTTGTTGTTGCCTGAACACAAGACTAACTGACTGCTGTCAGAAAAGGTCTGACAGAATTGTAACTGCGATAGCGATTGTGGGTATTCGCAGGGTTGGTTTCGTTCTACCTTTGTTTTATTATTCTCGATGAACATGTGGGTTCGTTTTCTTACTCAGAGCCCGCAGGGGATAATGGTTATTGCTCAAGGGGGTGGGGGGTTGCGACATAATCATTTCCTGAAACTGCTTTTACTTACATTTATTTCCATTTCGTCAGTAAATTTTCTTTTTTAGTTCTTCCTCATATCGGTCGATAAAAAAAAAATAAAAAAAAGCAAAAAAAAAAGAGGAATAACTAAGGCTTTCAATGGTGTCCAAATGGGTATAAGAAATAGGGTGTAAGGAGTGGTCTCGTTGTTGGTGTACCTATTTGGAAAAGCAAAAAAAAAAAAGAACATGTAACATGGATTAGTAGCTATACCAGGCACACATTTCTATACCACCTAACAGTGGTGTATGAAACTGATTGCTCAGAGAGGTGTAACAAATTGCTCAATGGACTAGAAAGAGGAAGTCTGTAGGTACTGTATGTTAGAAAACGAGCGACTTTACCAAGAATATTAGGGACACGGACAGGTTAAAATGTTCCAGCGACATGGTTGAATGGCAATGTTAAAGGTTTTCATCACGAAAAGCGTCTTTCGGTTTTTGGAATTATAACCATGTTTTTGGGATTAGAATTTTGCTTGAGGGAATAGTTATGTGGATGAGGGAAATAATGGGAAGTTGGTTTTACAACCTGTATATCTTTAGTTTCTATACCTACATATATGTGATGTGCCTAAGGAACAAAAACATGAGCGTGGTAAATATCTAATAAGGGATTAGGAATTTGTGCAAGGTAAGACATGATGGTGAAGTTCTTGGAACATTCTTAATCTAGAGTTTCATCGGATTAATGTAGAAACTGGCTTCCGGGTGTGTTAAAATTGGAAAATTTAGGTCTTTGAGATTGTCTTTTATGAGCTTATGTTTTTTTTTTTTTGTAATTTAGATTTAAGACAACAAATTGTTTGAGCCTAAGGCATTTTATGTTGTTTTCTTAAGTTTGGTTTTTTTTGGAAATTGATTGTAAAACAACGACATTGAATTTAGTTTGGGAAGGACCTACTTTAATGCCGTATTACTTTCTCAGTAGGGCTTTGGAGGAAAAAAAGAAGATAATAAATTGCTTTTCCAACGAATCAATCGCAGTTCACAGTTCATTATTTTCTGCACAGCAGAAATAAACTTTTAATAAAGTAGGTATATTTGTCTTTCATCAATGTGCAAGGTTTTTATTTTTTGGAACTGAATCATCTATAGGAATTGAGACCGACTTAATTCCATCCTTTACCCATTATATCCCACGTATTCTCCTTTTAAGAAAGAACAGATCCTTAAAGAACTTAAGGTGTTTCCACACTATCGCACAATGTACCTATTACGACATGTCAGAAAAGATGTCAAATTTGTCGGTTTCAAAAAAAAAAAAAAATCATATTTCGCCTTACACCAAAAACTGGGTTGTGTAGTGTGAAGAAAAGACAGCTTTTTAGGCTTTATCGGACAAGAGCGGTGATCTTAAAGTCAATTCTAATTTTTATTGGATCCAAACACATCCATTTCGTATGAACACAGCATAAAAGCCGATTTTAATTAACTCGAGATCAATTTCAAAAACAACAGAAATTTTATGTTCTAAATCACCTTGTTAAAAGAATATTTAAAAAAATATTATCTAGAATATTTTGCTGTCAACACGGCAATATCAATTCCATTAAATTTTTGTTGTCCCTGAAACGCACCTCTCCTTCTCGAATATGTTTGTGTTAGTTCATTTGAAATTTTAAATCCTGTAAAATGATGTACATAGATCCAACGATTCGATCCTGATGAATTTTCTAGGCTTATACTCGAAATAGTAGTACTAAATTTCTTGGATTCATGTTTTAAATTTTTCTTCTAAATTCTAAATTTCTTCTGAGTATAAGCCTGTCAGTATTTTATCATGCCGTGTGAGTTATTTAAAAAAATATTGCATGAACAAATTCAGATGAAGCCTATTGAAAGCATATTAATGTCAAATTTAAAATCAAAGTTTTGCAGCGAAAACACTTGTGCTGCCATTAAAGTTGCGTTTAACATCCGCTTTGCTTTTGATTGCATTAACTTTGAAGTTATGATGCTTTAAGCGGAAAACACAAAGATGCTTTGCTGTAAGCTTTGAAAGTTGAAAAACGTTTAAAGTTGAAATATAGAAATTCATTGTAAGCAAACACAAAACGACTTTTTCGTTCAGACTTTGTTTTGACAAACGTAAAAAAAATTATATTGGTTTTTTTCATTCATATTCTTAATTTTTATTTAAAAAGAAGCGCGTGTTAAGTTTTCCAATTTTGAATATGTGGTTTGAAGAGAGGCCTTATTAATTCAGTGCAGGATTATTAGTATTTGTACAACACCAAATCAAGGTCATATAAGAATTCCTCTAAGAGAGCTGTCGCTTGGGAATGGGATGCAATAAGCAAAATATAGGTTCAATAAGCGTTTGAAGGATTTCAAATGTTTGGTGAGACATTCCTATTATTTTATGTCTTGGTGTTGGTATCGCTTCTTCATCTATTCGAAATTCTGGCCGTAGAATCCAGTTTCACCACTAACGTCGTTTGGTATGAATTTGATCTTCTTCTAGAAAGTCCAAGTATCTTCCATATGCATGATACAACTAAACAAGACAGAGCCTTCCAATTTTCATTTTATGCTTCCTTCTGCGCATCTACGTCACGGACACGAATGAAGTTTTCGGCTTCTCGTTTTCACCTTCCCGTTTTAGTTTTTGTTTCGTTCTACGCTCTAAACGTTCTAAACATTGACATACTATAGGTACAGTACATGTATATAGTATGTCAATGTCGTTGTGCGTTCTACGTCACGGACACGAAATGGAGTTTGACGTTTTTTATTGTATCATGCGCAATGCACTATCTTTAGTAGTTGTATCATGTTCCATACGTACTATACGCCACGAATGCTATTTTCGCGACAGATATCGTCTTGATATGATTTGTATTTAAAATTTGAATATACATAGACAAATAATGAAGTTTTAAAACGAAAATTATTTTTTTTTATGATAGATTTCAGTTAAAGTACGTCAAAGATTTTTGTAACGTAACGGGGCTTAAGCTAACACACAAGTATCTTTGTATTTTCCCTATTAAATATTTTCTCAGGTTTTTGACTGACTGCGCTCTATGCTATTCTGCAATTATCTGTCAGATAGAGTTAGACAAATAAAAATTGACGCTGATACTTTGCAACCCCGCATATGTTACTTATGTTTGTATACCACAAGGCTCGTTCTAATAAATTGCCTCTGATTTATTCGTTGCTTATAAATGAAGTCTATGATATTATTCGCCATCATCGTCTAAAGTATGCTGATGATGCAGTTCTTTACATATTTTTCTCAACTACTTTTGATAGAGGATTGTAAAGCTCGGCTAAATGAGGACCCTTATTTGGTCTAATGATTGAAAGAATATGATACTTAATCCACCGTCCATGTCCGTTGCCATAGTATGAACCAGAGAGAAGATACTAATATTAGTATCTTCTCTCTGGTATGAACTATGCTGGGTCTACATGTCAACTTGATCCATTTTGTTCAATTTGAGGCGGCATTGTCACTTAGCGAACTTCGTGTGGGTTGGTGTCTTCCCATATCAAGAAATTTAGCTAAACACCGCTATTCGTTCAAAAATGCTCGTCTTCCCCCAATTTGATTTTTCGGCAAAAATTGATGTCGTCTTCCAAACTTTCCGAAGCCACTCGACTCAGCGAACAAAATTCGTTGTCTTTGGTCACTATGCTTCAGTTGGATCTCGTACGGATGAAGGTCTAAGCTCCGAATTGAAATTTTCCAAGTTGAAGTTTGCGAAAAGCCTAGTTTTTGTGCAACGCGAGGAAGCGATCTTGCATTCCTTTCAGGAACGAATTTTGGCTGATTGATTACCAAACCAGTGTTCTCAAATTTGACCACCAAACGTTGATGAAAATGCGAGCAACTCGCGCAATCAGTAATTGAATACTAGACAACAGATTTGACAGGTGTCACGAAAACAACATGGCCGCCACCAGTCGCTGCTAAAACTTTGTATTCAGATGTTTGTATAGTGTTTAGCATGAAATGCCACTCGAAATCTTAGTCGATAATCTAAGTTATTGCACTTTCCATTATAGAAAAAGATTAGGAGAACCATTCGGAAGTCCTTTCGAACCGTTAAATTGGCGGAAGGAATTTTTCCTTTTCCATTGGTCTACAGAATAAATGGTTCACTGGGTGAAACCAATGAAATGTGTTACAAGTATGTCGTAAAACATCGTGACTATCTAATACAGATTCATGGATTAACATGATTTCAGTTTTCATTCAGTAGATGGGTTTTTCGTTTGGAATCCGCTGATTGGTAATTTAGGGAATATTCGTGTTGGATTGACTTTTTTCCGAATCTTTCTAAAAATACAAAAAAAAAAAAAAATATAATCTATCTGCACAGTTTAGTTTATTTCCATTCAGTCCAATCTATTAGCTTCAATCAGTATCTTCCCTATTCCAAACCCAATCCCCATTCCCCACATAGACTAGACTATGGATTAATCTAATGGATTAAATGCAAAATAAATGTTATTGAATTACCTATTTCACCATATCCTTCAACAATATCAGCTTCCCTTTTGTTGATGATGTCGTTTTCAATTGAATTTTATATCAGAATCAGACAGACAACGCGAAACGAACTAAACGCATGGGGTGAACGTTCTCATTTTGCACAGCTAAATCCTCTGGACGCCTTGGTTTTTATTTTTATTGTCCATTATTCCGGCTTTTGGAATCCAATATAGAAATATATCTACTCGTGTACATATATGGATAATGGATATACGTAGAGTTAGCGCAAGTGATTAGCCATAATGACCCTTAACTGACGCCTATAAACGTTGTTTCTAAATTCGACTAAGCCTCTAACCTTTGGCTTAGGAATGGAATACTCTTTGGCTAAATATGGTGCACACTATAGGAGCTAGGACTCTCGTATAACAGAGTATAAGCTTTATGCTAATCCACTTGTTTTCTCATTTGGAAAATGAAAACAAGAATGTGACGAGAATCGAAAACAAATACAAAAGAAGGAACTCCCTCTCAAAAGTTAAGTCGGACGATGGTGACTGCGACGGCGACGGCGACGGCGACGACGTGACGGACGGACAGCCAGAACCAGAGGAGGGTCCTTTATTCAAATGGTTATTTGTTTTTTTGATTCTTGTTTCTTTTTTTGTTTCATCGGAGAGAATGTTTTTGTAATTCTAGACTTTATATCCAAAGGATAAAGGAAAGCTCGCATGTGAAAACTAAAGGCTTGTTCAGAGGTCAGAGAAAATTAATTACCAAAAACTTTTCTCTGTTGGGTTTCAGTTTCTGCATCGCTTTAGGCGATACCCTTGAGAAAGGTAAAGGAGTCGACAAGACAAAAAAAAAAAAAAAAAAAAAAAAAAAAATATAACAGAAGCTTAGCACCACATTCTAAAAGTACTCTAGTCTAATCCTTATTGAAGTAGCATGCAATAATGCAATTGGAAACTTTTATTTTTAATTTAACCTTACAGAAGTTGGTTCTTATAAAGAGGGAAGATAGACAGAATGAGAGGTATACAAAAGTATCCTTACTTGTGTGTGTTGGTATTGCAATTTATTTCAAACGCAAGAGGAGGACATTTTTACAGGTTTGTGCTTCGTTACGAACAATAAACTGTAATAATTGGTACTTGCAGGAAAAACAAAAGCGTTTCATTTTGAAAAATTCAAAAGGAATTTGCATGCCAAAAGTGTTTGATTTGAATTGTTCCAGCAAAACCTTCTTTTCCATTTTTCTTTTTTCTTTTTTTTAGTGCGGGGAAAATCAAATAGCTTAGTAATCCCGCAGGGTGGCTCTTGCGTATCGGGAAGTAAAGTTAACCTGATACGTGTAAAATGGGAGAAGACTAAAGTTCGAGACTCGAATTCATTAAGATTTGGTGCTATTTCTGGTGAGGAATCAAAGACTCATGGAAATTGCGAACTGTTGAATGACAATTAACAAAAAGCAACGATTTGAGGCTGATTCGAGACTCCTAAGCCAACTTAAAGTTAAAAAAGAATCTATCACAAAATGTTCTTTTGCGGCGGAGCAAAAGACTCACTCACTTATCATCCCGGTCTTACTTTAATGTGCAAGAAGCATGAAGACTCTCTCTGCTGTCCGTGTTAATGTAAAAGATATGGGTTAAGATGGCTGGGCCATATAGAGCGATTAGACATCAACGTTCCAGCTCGTAAAGTTTGCACTCGTACAGTTGCAAGAGTATTTAAAGATCAAACAGATCCGCAAAGTTTTACTCCCAATAGCATTTGTCCAGAGCGTTCTTAAAAGGCGCATCATCTTCCCCCTTAAACGCTTTTGCGCTGACGTAACTTCCTTCCAAGATCATTGAAGTTCTTCTGATAAGACAGTTCAAGCAACATCTTGAGAAACGGAATATTCTTAATGACCGGTCGGTCTAATGGTTTTCGTAGCAACCTGTGATATTAGTCATCACCGAACAGTGGAACCAATTTTTATATATAGTTTGGGAGAAAGCTTTATATTCAGAAAGCTTAACATAGTGTCTGGCACGAGGATCTCTTATCGAAATGTGTGCCTTTGGTATGGACGAGCCAGTTCTTTGAAGAAAAGTAGTAACTTTTCAGAATGTTCCATTCGCCTTGTTGTGGACAGTTTTCAGACATTTCCAAAATAAGTATGGCCTGCCCCAAGGCTCCGTTCTGTCTCCGCCTTTTTTTCTCATTTTTATAAAAAGTCTCTTTCCTAAGACTTTCAAATCATTAAATAGTATACCCTCTTAATTCACGACCTGGTTCATCGAATGTGGAATTGTAAGGACGGAGTATGATTTGCTCACTATATATTTGGATCTTTGCAGAATTTTCATATGGAGAATTATCAACCCTGTTGCAAATGCTGTTTTTGTCGTTAAAGCATAATAACCCCTATCCCACTATCTATATGTGGGACTTGCATCGAAGAAACCGAACAGCTTTGCGTTCTCGAATGTGTATTATCACCATCACATGTTTGACGCTAACAGAAATTCCGAAAAATGTTTAGGCTTTCTAGATCGATGCAAAAAAAATTTTAACCCAATTACAATCCACAAGGCATTCATTCGCCCAAGACGCTACTATTGAACACTTGTATTTCCTGGTTTTAGTTAATAAAAGGCATCAACAATTAATAGGTGGAAAAAACAAGTACGGAAACCTGGCCTTATTTTATCGTAACTTCTATAAACAATGATCCAACTTAATAGGCAGATGCAAAACCTTCTATGAAACAAATTTCTAGTAACAATAGCTCCGCAAGGAATATTTACCAGTTTACTCCTTAGCCCAATTTCCAACATGCCGAATCACCTTCTTTAGCCATGCTACACGAATGTGGAATGTCCCCTCTCAATTTTGTCCTTCTGTTGTGGTATACGATAGACAATGTACATTGGTTTATTCTATCCAACCTTCCTTAGTGCTCGTAATGTGTTATTTGATGATAAAGCACTAAGTGCCTGCTTGTTTTATTTTAAGAAAATGAAGCTTCCTTTTTATCCGACATGTCCACTAAAATATCCGTTGATCCACCTGATCACAATGAATTCACAATGCCATACCATTCCTTCCATGACCAAAAAATATACATCCAACGGTTGCAGGATTTCGATATGGTCAAATACATAGAAAAATACGGATTCAGTTTTCACCTTAATCCGTCTTCGTTTAAAACCATTTGTGATTCTACAAACTTTATCATTTTTTTTTATATCCATTTCTTTTCTGCGAAATAAAAGTATGTATTTCTGTTCGACCAAGGATCAGTACTTACCGTGAAAAATAATGTTTGTTCTTCGAAAGAATCTTCTTATAGCAAGTTCTTCGAGGCACATACCTATATCAAAAACTTCGAATATAAACTTTTTAGTTTTTTTTATTTTTTTTTCTTCGACGACTTTAATGCTCTTCCTGACTCAAGTTGAGCCAGAACTCGCATAAATAGTTCTAGGAAATTCTTTCAGTTAATCAGAACGAACTTTAAACCGTGGTTTGATACCGTAATTCGAACTTCAAAATACGGCCATACTCCCATCCACTCATATACTCTTACAATTTGAAATATAACCTCGTCATCCAATTATTCTGCTCCAATGAACGTAATTCGTCTATCAAACACATCCCCCACATTCTTCAGGGATGAAATTTCTCTGCCTTTCTGATGGAACAAACGCAGTCACTTCTTCCTAACCACAAGGGTGGATCAAACAGTATATCCAGCGAAATTGATGGAATTCAAAAAAAAAAAAAAAAAAAAATTCTTTCACCCCTCTTGTACTAAATAAGCCAAACCACAAACAGTCTATATCTCCACAATATTGAACCAAAAAAAAAAAAAAACTGATTTGAATATCATTGCACTGACTTGGTGGGAGGGAAGCCATCATTAGGGGAGCTGTTCGAGTAATAAAAGAAATATGTAAAAAATATTTTGTTCTTTGAGAAAGCATCATCGTTTCTAACACTTTAAAGTCTCACGAGCTCACACAATACAGATGCACATCTTCCAGAAATAAAAGAAACCAGGAACCAAGGATAACCCTCTTTAGAATGTTTCCTGTTTTCTAAACCTGAACCACCCACACCCAGAGTTTGAGTTTGAGCTTCTTACTAGAGACGGTGTGTGTCGTAAAGTATTTCGCCGAAGGCTAAGGGGTTTTCTGTTTTTTGTCCCATTGTTGAGTTGAACCAGTGTTTCCATCTTTCCTTTTTTTTTCTTTTTTTTCCTTTTCTCTGTAAATCTCCTGCAACTGTAATCAACATGAACATTAACCACTTGACTTTTCGAGGAAAGTTTAAATATTTATACGCGCTTATTCTAGATTTTCACAAAGAGCCTGGAGGTGGTGGAATTTTTGATGGTGTGTGCCAACTTGGGTAGAGCTTTAGGATGGAGTGGGTTGGGTTTGGGTTGGGGTATAGTAAGCATCAAGCATGGTATAGTTTTAAAGAACTTCCTTTTCTCACTATGACGATGACGGCGTTAGCGACAACGACTTATACGAATGTTTTGAGTTTTGCTTTTGCTTTTGCTTTTCCTTTTGATTTTCCTCACATGATGAGTTCTTGAATAATTTATGAAATTTTGTTTACCCCATGTACGAGTAGGTATGTATGCTGGGTACAAGAACAAGGTATGACTTTGTAGAAACAGAGGATTGTTTTTTAAGGAAGAAGTAGGGTGTTGCTTGTTATTCACACGAAGGTTTCTTTCTTAAATTGGATCTCAATTAATTTCATCTCCAGGTTAGGTTCATTCGAGGAACTTTGTGTTTGTTGATATTCAAGCTAAAGTTGAGGATTCGCATTTGGAACAAAAAAAAAAAAAAAGGGTTACCTAAGACCTTTCTTATGTTAATACACATTTCAAAGTTATTGTGCAGCATTTCTAGTGAACACGATTTTGACTGAGTTTCTGATTTCGGGGCGCTTAAGAGATCTGATAGCTTTGCTGAAGCTTAAGTAAATCAATGAACAAGACTTTGTCACGGTAACTTGTTCTTGGCTGTGTGACGAAGTTACCAGATGATTTTTTTCATATATTTATGTACCAACATTACCATGTCAAATCACCATGGAGATGCACGTTCAAATAATACAACTTTATTATAAAAAGAATGTTGGTTTTTGCAAACGTATTTACGGTAGACGTGGTGGCCCTCTGCGCCGTGGTTCGTGAAATTGTAAAGTTTAAATCGAGGCAGTCGATTACTCACCGTGCACAAGAACTTTTGTAGACTTCAACGCAGAGAATTTTTCGTCGGGACTTAGCTTACACCAGTATAAGGGCCAACTGATTTAGGAGTTCACAGCTCATGATCATAGGCAACGCCGTTTGTTCGCTGCCTGGAGTGAGGAGCGTTTAAAAGAGGACCTCAAATAATTAGTTTTTGATGATTGGCTTTGTGCACCTACACGACTTTCACTAAAAATGTTGGTCCGTGCTTTTTCGAAAACAACGTTGGTGAAGCGGAAACCGTCAGAACGCTGATAAGTGCTGATATGTTTGCAGGGCCCATGATGAACAATAAGGACCCAGACGACAGGTGGTTCAAGCAGGACGGGGCGCCGCCGCCGGCGCTACGTGCCACACAGCGGACGCCCGGATTATCACTCTTAATGAAAGATTTGGGGGTAACATTATCTCTCCCAAATTTGACGTGAATTGCATACCAAGGTCATCCGATTTGACCCCGGTAGACTTTTTTTTGTTGAAGTCGCAGGTCTATGAGAATAGACCAGATTCGACCGATTTCAATTCAGCTGGATGTATGCAGAAGAGTTAAGAAGTTAAGAGTCGAGTTATAAGAAGTCGAGGCGGAAATTGGAACGATTCAATATACCATAAATAAAGTTGTACATGGGCCTTTAGAATAAATAAAGAATTTTGTTAATACCTCAAGCACAGTTTGTTTTATTCCACTTCAAAATCTACCAGCCCTGATTGAAAAACCCTTTAATAGTATAGGTCCTAAGTGGTCGCTTTGTGGAACACCAGAATTAACATATAATTATTAGTTCCCTCGTTTCTCACTTAAACAGTTTCTGTCATTTTAATAAGACGAGCACCACATTATTAAAAGTTTAGGTATTGAAGCTTAAAGATTTAAGTTTATTTAGTAGTTTTGTGAGACATACCTAATCTACTATTTTGGTTGACTCGTTTTGAACGAAATTATGCTGATTGTCATAAATGATAGATTTTCAATTAAAAGACAAGACGCTTGTGATATGGTTTTTTGTCCCTATTTTTGTGAACTGGAGGTTTAAAAAAGTTTCCACAATATTGGACAGACTAAGAGATTCATTGAAAAAGACACATAATAGGACTGATTGACACATAATTTCCTTAAAAACCATGACGGAACACGAGCTAGGGTAGCCATTTGTTTAACTCTTACTATCTATACCTCATCGTATTACTAACGAAGTTCCAAATTTTATTTGGTTTTTTCCTTAACCTAATTTCAAATTTTTAAATAAAATCGGAGTAAATGATATAAGAACGAATATTCTAGCGTAGTTTTCACTTTACAGTAAACTTTTAAATTCTTGTTAGCAGCTCCGGACACAGACTTACAATACAGACCGCCAACTCTTAATGGTTTCTCTATTTGCCTATACAAGCTTGATGTGCATTTCATTATAAGTATGCGATAGCTCTCCCTTAAGCTTACCCGTGCATTTTAAATGGAAACCAATACACGAAAAAATAAAATGCTCAGGCAGAGACATACATTTACCGTGCTGATTGCTGAATAGAATTGTTTAAGGGTTTTAAGACAAGAGGAGTAAGAGTTAGCGGTCTGTATTGCATGTCTGTGGCTCTGGCTCTGGATTTGTTCTGTCAAAAAGTGAGTGAGCGATGTCGAAGCCCTGTTTTTCAAGAACTTTTTAGAGCTTGGAACTACATTTGTATATTATTTTTTTGAGGGGATTTTTCTCAAAGGTTGACAAACAATTTTACAATATCCGTTGAACTTTAATTGATAAGGAGGAGCGTGTCTGACATTGATACCCAGCATAATGTTTGGTCTCGGGAAAAGACCATCCCAAATCCAACAGAGTCGAAAAAGTTTTCTGATTTATTATCAACAAAAGAGCAGTGACAACTCAAATTTGCACATTTAGTTTCCAAATAGAAGAAGAAGACATTTTTTTTAAATTTAAAGATTTTTTAAAGTTATTGATATTATATGATATATGATATCAATACCAGTTTCGGCTTTCTGCTTCTTGCTTAAAAAATAATAGAAATGGTGACAAAAAAAGAGCAAATTTGTTTTCCTTATTTGTATCCTTACTTTAATTAAAAATTGTTTCTAAACTCTTTGAAAAGACCAAAGAAAAGTTTGAATTTCGACCTTATTTCCTCTTACCGGATTTAAATTAAATTACACACTTTATAATAAAAATAATCACAAGGTAGATACCATTTATTTATTTTTTTTTTCTCCAACAATCTTGTGCTGTTTTTCCATTTCATTTAATTCTTTAAAATCCTATCATCTCCTTATTTAACTTTTAACCCTCGCCATAACAGCGACGAACGGGGGAAAAAAAGCTGATACAAAATAAAAGAACCAAAGAAAAAAAGTCTTTTCCTTTTTTTTTTCAATTTGCCATTTTAAGGGGTTTGGCCCGACTTAACAATCTCACGTGCGTATACAGAACCACCGCCTCGCCTCCTCCTCGCTCTCGCTTGGCTTTCTCATTCAAAGTATTACAAAATTTAAAGATGTAACGGCACGCGATGTGCCACCGTAAAGTGTCATTCAATTCGTGCAGAAGACATTTTTCCGTGTCATTAATATACTACGAAAGGAAAGCACTTTTTGTTGTTGAGAGGACTTGAGATTCGGAGGGGGAGACACACCAGAAAATGATGATGGAATGGAACCCAACCAAAAAAAAAAAAAAAAAAAGATTAAACATTAAAAAATAACTCAATTTCCCAAAAATAAGATACATTTCTTTCATATTTCGCAAATCGATAAATTTTGGGTTTGTTTTTAATTGCCGAAACGAAAGAAAGTATAACATTTTTGTCATTCGAATAATGACAAATTATAATGAAAACTACATTAATTTCGGAGAAGAAGATGGTAATTTTGAGCTTCAACTTCCACTTCCACTTCCGCTTCCGTATTTATTTAATAAGGACTCTTCTTCTCTTAATCGAGTGTGTTCCTCAAAGACATGTATATTATATATTTTATTTTGGTTTGTTTGTCTGGGTTTTATGTTCGTTAAAGGAATTTATCGTATAATACTCTGCATACAAAACAGAATTCCGAAAAACGAACTCCTGTAGATACTTATATACAAAATAAAAGGGAGTCCTCTGAGTTGGAAGTGAATTAATTTGATATATTTTTCAGGAACCAGATAAAGGAGATCCTTGATTGTGCGGTTGATGTGATACCTACTATTCGAAAAAGATATTAAAGTGATTGATTTCAATTATATATCTACCATTCGAGGCAGATTGAAGAATTTTATTTAAAATGCATGCAACTATCTCAAAAGAACTGATTTAATAGAATCCAAAGTATTGAAATATAAATATTTCAATCATTAAGAAATATATTCCAATATTATAAGTCGTTCGTCTATCTTTTTCCTATCAAGATACGGACTTAAGGCTGAACTATAATAGTCGGAACGGCGCGGACGGGCCCGTCCGTAAATGTGCGGGAACAAGCAATTCGTATCTCACACCTGAAACAGCGGATTGCTCCGTTTCGATCAGTTTAATTTACGGACGTAAACTGCGCTCGCTATCGCACTTTACGGACTTAAGGCCCAACCATATAATACGCGAAAGAAAAAGTAAGCAAATGTCAAAACCGAACGAAAAGTTTCCTTCAGATTTGTAAAGTACATCAGTTGCCCATAATAACCTTTTAAAATAAGAAGAAAGAAAGAAGAAGAATACCCTTTAGAAAAAAAGGAATGTCAGATTTTCGTACGTAATGTACGACTCAAAGCGTACATTACGTACGAAAACGCAAGTGAACGAAACTTGCCGAAACTGAACAAAAAGTCATTTCGGGTTGGGTATACAAATCACATGTATTACTACTGTTTCGTAAGTCAACGTACGTACGTACCATTCTTAAATTATGGTTAGCCCTTTACATTTGCATCTGACTGTGAATGGATATGAGAGTTAGTGTGAGAGTGAGTGTGAGAGTGAGCGAGGTATGCTGACTTTGTGTGTGACTTCACAGCAGAGTGTGTGTATATATGATTTTTTTTTACGTATGTCCTCTCCGCTTCACAGTCATCTTGTTGTTCAGAGGAAAATACATGTTTTGCTTCCGCGGCAATCCGTTCCAATATGGGTAGCGTGTTCATTTCACAGGTTTGACGGCAACGTTTCGTTCGGTTTTGACACTAGCTTCCGTTTGTTTCCGACTATTATAGTTCAGCCTTTAACAACCACACAGATATTTTCAAAAAAAAAGGATAATAGCAGTAAAAGGAAATGCCTGCAATTATGTAGACCAATCCAAATAAACGGCGTGGACGGAGCCTTCTGTATTCAAGCGAGAAAAAGAAAATAAAACCTTGGTCTATAGAAGCGGGTCTCTTTCTTTCGTCAAGTTTTCGATAAGTCTTGATCATGGACGCAAATGGCGTTTACGACCGAACATTTGACAGTTGCCAAACATAATGTAGGTATGTGTTTTAGTTCGTGTGGTTTTAATGAGTTTGTTTTTAATTTAATCAATATGTTTAAATTCTGAATTCTTAAACATTGGCTTTTAAAAGCAAAATGGTGTATTGGTTGTTATCAACTTAGCATACCTTGTATATCTGTGTTTCATGACTGTAAATACTCAAGAAAAAAATATCTGTTTAAGATTCACTTTGAATTTAATACCTGTTAGAAAATTATTTTGTTTTGATTTAAAATTCATTATTTCAGTTTATTGTTTTCTTTGATTTCATTGTATATTCAATTTGTCTGTGACATAAATCGGTTGAGTTCTCCTTTAAATAAATAAATTAAATTAAGATTTCTAATTCTTTTTCTTTCACTATTTTTGAGAACCATCCTATACAATATCTTTTGACAGAGACTTTCATTCGTCACGGCCAATATTGCCTCTATAATGGCCACCTCTTTAGATACCTTTAACTTTACTCAAATCCAAGCTGAAAGTCAAAGCCTGTACTCAAAATATCAAGTTAAACATATTCTGAGAACTCATTGGTTTTCCTCTGAATTTTCTTTAAGAGTCATAGCCAAATCCAATATTTTCACGTAAAACTGGCTTCCTTTATACTTTTCCATATATTCTACTGCACTTCCGAGAAAATTATACAGTTTAATTCCCTGATTTATAGTAGAATTTCTTGTTGGTTTTTGTTATGGCAACCAAAACCGATACGACCTTTTTACAAGCTCACAGCATATGACAGAAGTTTATCAAAACTTCAAATATGCTGACCAATTACAGTTTGATAACTACTTAGATTTGACGTTTTCTTAATCTTGAGTTATATTGAAATTGAGGAATGGTTAAGTTGGTTAAAGTGCCCGCGCGGTGGCTAGATCGGAACTAATAGTGCATATAAATGCGAACGAAAAATAAATACATGAAAATAATAACTTGTATTTATATGGTACCATTCCTCTTTCTGTAAGTCCAGGATGGCTGCGTATTGAGTACTTGGAAGAAACCATAGAAATTTGAGTATGCAAGTTATTCCATTATATTCTTAGGCATCACATACAATCAAATTTGTTTGTCATTATTCTCTTCTTTAAACAATTATTTAAAACTAGTGAAAAGAATATGGCTGTGCCACTATCAGAACTAGTTTAAAACCTGACTATCGCTTTGATACACGAAATCTCGATTCTTGTTGAATTGACACAGTTTGAGTCTCGTTGAAATGTAAAACAATTTTATGACTCCACCGGGTCTAAGGGAAATTTTAAAATAAACTTCGTGACACTTCCTCATCAAACCAACATAAAGTTCTCATTAAGTTTAAGATTGCCATCTTAAGAAGGGTTAAGAAAACATTTTTAACAATACATTATTTGCACCACCACCACCAACCGCCATGCCATAAGGATTGCAATTCAGCTTGACCCACATTTCAAGCAAAATTAACTCAATACAATTCCAACCGCACAAGCTCTCAAGAAATAATTAAATGCTTTTGTTAATGTCCAATGTCTTATCACTGTCAGTCACTTGACTTAACAATTAAGCCGAATGAAAATTTCACATCTCAAAGCTTGAGTCCTGATTTAGGATCCCATCAGCTATTCACTGTTTATTTTATAAATACACACCCCACCACAGTTATAGTTCCTTTTTTTGCCGTCATTGTCATGGTTAAGTGAGGAAAAACATTAAATTAAAATTAACTTCCAAGGAGTTAACCTAACTAATTACTTTGATGGTTAGTTTTTTGTTTTTTTTTTCGTCTTTCGAGATGATATCCCTTCAATTTCATCTGAGCCACAGAAAGGAGCTAAGATTAATGGAATTTTTTCCTTCCCATTCAACCATTCAACTTCTGCTTCAAAATAAGAAAAAAAGAAGAAAAATCTTGTAAGGATAGAACAAATTTATATATTGTTTCGTTCTCTGTTTAGAGGGAGATGACATAACCCTTAAGGGCTTAAGGGAGTTGTTCCCCAACCACGCCCCTTACTCCGCGCCCCACGCCCGCCCGTACAGCCTCAAACTGTAGGTTAAAGAAATGGCAAAATTAAATGGAATTAAAATGCGAAAGGATTGCCTTTAGCTTCAGGGATCCTATACCTTCCCTACACTATATAATGAAGTCCTCATTTAGGAGCAGAACAAGAAACAAAAAACAAGAAAAAAAAAACTATGTCAAGAAGTCGAAATGGTTTTTCTTGTTTCTGCTCAAAGTTGTCAATGTGAATGGAAAAGGTAAATTAGTTTTGATAAGGGATTAGGGTCTTTTTTTTTCTGTTTTTATTTCCCAGGAGTTCGTAAAGTGGAAGTTGTTTTCTGCCAGATAAGTTGCAAGAAAGGTGAAGGTACCTACTTTAGTTCATGATTATTAAGATTAATAGTTGTGATGAGGATATTACTTTTGAAGACTTGAATAAAAAAAAAATACGATTTGGTTTCATTATTCTTAAGTTTTAGGTTTAAAATCATATAAAAACGGGAAGAATATACATACGTAAAATTGATGATGTCCTTATCTTTAGTTTCAAGACCACTTGTTATGGGTTGTTTTGTGTTCTTATTGTTTGCTGTTTATAATTAGTAAATGGAGTGAAAGTGCGAATTAATCATCAATTAAATCATTTTATCTATCACAGGACAGGACAAAAGGTGCAAATAATGAAATATTTTTTAAGGAGTCCGCAAAGAAACATAAAAGTTAATAACAGTTTTATGACAGGGTTCTTTTAGTAAAATAAAAATGGAGGGTTTATTTTTTACAGACACAAAAAATTCATATGATGTAGGTACATATATAATTGATGGGGTTTCTTGATTCGGTCGACATGCCCTCTTAAACATAGCAAACAGTTATTGACAGCTTACTAGTTTTTCTGACATTTCACAAAAGAGCACTGACATTTCTCAGTGCGAACTGGGTAGGTGACATCGAAGAAAAACTATTGATATAAATATGCACGAATGTTTAGCGCTGTAATGTGAACAAAGTTGCAATACCCAAGGTGTTATAGTACAAATAATATATTCTCGAGCATTTTTGGTTGCTTTTTGCGCGTCTGTCGAAACTCTACATAATGTCGGTGACTGTTACACACATTGAATACTAACAACAAATTATATTGTATTTCGAAAACTCATAGCACATGAATAGAATTGTCACAGAAAGCCGCCATTTTTGTTTGTCTACTTTTTTGACAGATGCGCCATATAATACCTTATATTATTATGATACTGTGGCAATACCGACTTCTTAAAGGATAAAACAGAAGAGAGAACAACAGAACACATGTCAAAAGCATTCGGTTAGTGTCATATTATAGTCCTCCATTCCGACTTCCAAAAAGCTGATCTACCAGAAAGCGATTCTTTATCAGAATTCAGAATCAAGGCTGGTTGACGAACAATTTAAAGTGTTTTCTTATTTATCTTCAATTTGTAATTTTGAGTTTATTAGCTTAACATTGATATTTTATCCATTGGCATTATTATTCTTAGAGAAGGCGAAAGGAAGGGGATGATTCCATTATTTTGCTTGTGAGTAAATACGAGTCCCGTACCATTTTGTACCAGTTTTGGTGGCACTCGTTGAAAAAGACACATCTAGTATTGTTTTTTAAAACATTTTTCCTGTGTTAAAACATTTTGGTTATTCCAACGGATCTTTAATCGAAACAAAAGTTTTCCTAAGAACGCTGTATAGGCCATAAGACAAAATATTCTTTTACGATCGTTATTAACTATCAAATTGTCTTGATTGAAGAAGATGTCATTATTCTTCTGATTTTCTAAAACGCCACATTTCAAATCCAATCATCCAATCATTTTCCAACTAGTATACTGAATACTGTTATACTGTATAACAAGCCAAATGATTATGTTCATAGCTAAACAAATCTTCAAGTCATCATAATTTTGGACTCGTAGTGGGGTATAAAACAAACTAAATAGCCTTTTTTACTCCTTATAACATCAGCTATCTGCCAGTGAAAGTTCCGTCAGAGATCAGCCGGAATGACATAATGACAGACAGACATACATATAAGTGGCCACCCATATCATATCTCGAGGCTGTCACAGGCAGCGAGGAGTTCCAGAAAATTATGTGCGGATGGACATGCATGAGTGAGCAGTGACACCGGAGAATTCCAAATCACAGTAGGTATACACCAGGGAAGTTTCTTGAGTTCCCTGCTCTTTATTGCAGTCCTTGAATACCTGTTTGAAGTAAAGTGACCCAAAGGGCATTATTTGATCTCTGCTAACAATGTAGACATTATAAACGTGGATCCTTCATTGCTTCAAAGAGCAAGTGACGTATGTTTGGAAGTTTTAAGGGAAGTGGGTATTGTATAAGTCCTAAAAAGACTGAATACTAATGTTCCACATTTATTTGACCTCAATCCAATACCTGGAGGCTCGCCAACGCTTTCTGAGCTCAACGTGGTGAAACCCACTGGCGCGAGGATCACTAGTGTGAAGCAGACAAGTTAGTGGGAAATGTAATTATCCACCTGAGATCATATAGCGGCAGAAGGCAGACACTACAAATTTAATTTATTCTTGACAGCCACAACTACTGTCGGAAAGAATAACGAAACTTACTTTCTTTTTTGTGACTCCTACTGCTTCTTTGTTTGAAATTTCTTGATTATTTTTTTTTTTACCGAAGCCGCAAACAAATAGCTTCTTTTGCAGTCATGTCGGAAATAATCTTATTTTCTGAAATTGACAAAGTTTTGACTTAACGCAAAATAAAATATGTAGACAAAAAAAAAAGGAATTAATTCCCTGCTAGAGATAAGATAAACTTGTGTTTCCATCTGCATTTCATCAAGCTTTTTGAAAAGGACTCCTTATCTGTGTTCTTCTGGTAATGAAATGCACAAGCAGAACCAGAACCAGAAGCAGACGTCACACCCTTTTAAACGAAATAAATAGATAAAGATACGAGTACGGATACGGATATAGAAAGAGGGAGAAAGAGAGAGAGAGAGAAAAAGGAAGAGATAGCTAGACTAGAAAAAAAATAATAAAGTGGATGCTTGCATAATAATTTTGAATTTTCCAAGGTGAAATTGTTCATCGCCAAAGGTTGTGAATTTGCAAGATATGAGAGTAAGATGAAGAAGAGAAGAAGACTTCTATAACAAGGATTATATTGTATGGAGCTAGAAAAATAAAAACGGATATTTGCCCTTTTCAAGATATTTTATTCTATCCAACTGGAGAGGCACCCATCACTGAGGACTGAGCGAGAAGCGAGCAGCGAGGGTGTGTTGCATAATGAAAAGAAAATTTTAAATTATTAAAAAATTATTCTTAGAATTTTCTACCCTTAAGCCACTTATTCGATTATGTTCTTTTTGATTCCGATTTTATTTCGAAGGAGAAAAAATTGTTCTAAGCAGTCCATATACGAGATGGAGAGAGGTGAAAAAGGCATCAGCTTCAGCATCCAAGGAACAAGGAGTTTTTTTTTAAAGAACGTTCTTAGCTTAAAATGGGGATCAGAAATTATTATTATACTCGTATTCCTAGGAATGTATATTTTTCCTTTGAAAATATCTATTTTCATATATTTAGTTAGAAATACCTGGAATGTAATTTTTGAAATTTTGATTAATTTTAATTTACTTCATTTAGATTTAGTTTCTAACACGGATTTAAAAAAAAAACAGTATTTTTACGGTATTGTCCGAGTTTCAGATCCAAAACCCCGAATGCAATTAATTCTGATAGGATATTGTAGTAGAAGGAGGTGGAAGGTATTGGTTCTATAGACACAGCCCAAAGCTCGGGGTCAAAATTGAGCACTTTCAAAATCGTTGAAATACATGATTCTAAGCATAACTCATTGACCACAGAGAACCAAATTTTTAAACGAACAAAAACTAATGCAAAAAATACTTATATACATTCGTAAAAATTGTTGATCATTGCCGACTGTCATTGAAAGATCTCGATATACACAAATTTACTGGCCGGGATGGTATCTCTCCAAATGTGCGTCGGTTAAATTTAATGTTTTTGAAGTGCCTTGATCCACGAATTATTAAAATTAAAATCAACTCTTATTTTGTGCTTATTTTCCTAAAAATAACCAAGTTTATACGGAAGAAGCGAACACTAGCTGTCAAACTTAGATCGACATGTTTAAGCACGCCACTATGGCTATGGCATTTGACACACGTAATGAATATGACATTTCATACGTTTCTATTGAAAAAATTCTTCAACAGGAAAAAAGAGCTTAAGAAATATTGCGTATACACGTACAAGTCCAAGTTTTGCTACATGTGCATATGTAAAATGTACAGCATCGTGTAAACAAGCCTCCTTTTCCCCTTTCTAGAAACTAAAAAAAGGAAACCTTCTTAGCTGTCAACAAATACCTAACATATACCAACAACAAAGTAAGTGCCAAGAAAAATATAATTTCTTCACATAATATTACATGAATTAGTAAAAGTTAATGTAGGCGGACTGAATGAATGTTCTGCCTCCTTAATGGATTTTATGACCAAATGTCAAAGAGTTTCAAGTTTCGTTTCTTCAACAAACGACGTGTAAGTGTTTCTGCGAAGAAGAAAAATCTCTGAGATCTCTATAGAACCATGGCAAAGGTGATGACACACTCCAGAGCCCGAGACAAGTTTGTTGAGAACATAAGGGTTGTGGATGGACAATTGGGTGGGGGAGGTAGGTGCGGTTTTTACCTTTAAAGAGAATCTTCTGACTCTTCTTGTTAAGTTTATGAGCGTTCGTGCTGAATAACGTGCTATTAAGGATTCTTGTCTCGTCGTTTCGTCTGGGTGGGTATATAAGATTTTCATTTTATTTTTCTGTTTTTTTTTTTTGCTTTTCTCCTTTTTGTCCATCTAAGCATTTTTTTTTTAATATTCAGCAAACGACACACATCATCATTTCCAAGCAATCTAACCGCAATCTGCTTGCAGCTACAGATATACGCAATTGAGGGTGTAAATGTGTTTACGTAGGCCACAAACATGCGCCTTATTTTCGAGTGGCTGCGGTACTCAGGATTCTTAAGGTAGCTAGCTATAGCTAAGATGAGGACGGATATAATAGTAGGTATAAGGTATGGATTGGGGAGAAATTCAATTTGAAATGTCACCTGAGGTTGGCGGATAGATATACATAAGTATAAGCGAGTGTAACGATATGTCGGGGATTGGGGAAGATATCTGAGGTTAAACAGAAATTTAATTAAGTACATACTTGCTCCCTTGAATTGGTACACACGTTCGTTGTAAGGATATTGAACTTTTGAGGACAATGAAAGAATGATATAACGTGGTCTATTCAACATTTTTTGTATTTTGACTCACGTTGGGCGCCAATTAAAATGAGCTTTTCTTTTTTGACTATATGTAAATTGTTTCAAAGCCAAAGTGTCAGCATGAGCTCAACTTCAGATAATATCATGAATTTTTTGTTTGACGATTTCAGTTAAATATATTTTACTTGTTTGTTTATGGGAACGCTGAAGGACAGAGTAACCTCATGGTTAATTCATAGAATTGGTAGAATTTTCTTTCTAAAAGATACTATAGATTGAAAAATTACTTACTTACTTAAGGTGGCGCAGGCAGTCCGTTCCATGGCCTCAACCAACACACCCTACCAGCCACTTCAGTCCCTTCCCAAGCCAGTTGCCTCTAGTTACGTACGCGGTACGCCAAGTTATTTGAGGTCGTCCGTTTTATTAAAAAATTAAGAATACCAAATTTTTAACCATTAAACTAAACAAATGACAGATAATATTTTCTGAATAGTTCATCTAAATAACCTGTGCTGTCAGTTGCCAGAATTTCAAGCATCTCAGGCGCTCATCGTCTAGTTCTTTTGTTATGTCTTAAAGGATGTAGGAATGATTCTGTCCTCTATGTAAGTGTTGCAGTTCTGTCAAATAATAAATAGCATTTATATCTTAAACCGTAAGATATGAATTATAAAGTGTATTGAGCGTAATAATAGGTCTGTTTGATGTTGCCTGTCCCTGGTGCGCACTGGGGAATGTCAGTGCATTTCGTTCAACTGTCAAAAAACTGCTCGGGTTTTGATTTAACATCGAACAGCCCAGTGCAACATATTCAATTTTTTGACATTTTTTTCATATGAATTTAGTTTTTATAAACAGTGGCAAATAAATAAAAGTTTATATAAACGAGAGCTACAGTACGTTTGCAACGAACTGTTGGATACCCTATTCCCCACATTTTTGTATATGTATATGCATATGCGTTCGCCTAATTTGCAGCCAGCCGCTGTTCCAGTATGGGAAACAAAATTCTTCTTTAGCAGGCAGGGAAAAATTCAATAAAATAAATTTTGCTTGGCCGATGTACAATAACTGCTGTCACAATAAAAAAAGGCGTGTGCCAAGCCTACAGCTGAGACTTTTTATTGCCAGGGTAATCACTATATGAGCTCATCATTCAATTTTAAGCTTGCAGATCGAGGCAAAACTAAAATTATTAGAAATTATATATTGATTGGAAATAGCGATTATGGGTGTTTTTAACAATTCTTGAACTACACTCTGCTACGTAACCAAGGTATACAAACCGAAGTGATCATCTTCTTACTTCAAAACTGCAACCGATAGTTAAAAAACATTAAAAAATTAATGCATATTACGACTTTTGATGGAAACGCCCCTTAAAAGTGGGCGTGCCCTAAAATATTTTAAGAAAAATTTAAAGCACTAACTAAGCTTTGATCATTAGTCAGTATTTAGGCATATGTGTAAAACTACAGCTGAATCGAGTAGTTTTTAAACGATTTTACCTGAACAAAGGTATTTTATCAAAATCACGCCTTTAAAAGTGGGCGTATTAAAAAAATTTGCTCAAGAAAATGTAGATATATTTTTCATATAACGAACGGAAGGGAAAAAGGTTTAAATTGAATATTGGTAGCACCTTAAATTTTTAAAACTACGTTTTTCGTTCTTTTATGAAAAGTGGGCGTAAGCCACGCCCGAAATTCAAAAATTTCTTTTCATACACAAAGTTTTTAGTTTCTACTAGAGACGCCAGATTTTGGCTTGCGGATTCATTATAAATACCGTTTATTTGCAAAAACAATTTTTTATGTTTTTAGTGAAAAGTGGGCGTCAGCCACGCCCAAAATCAAATTTTTTGATTTCATACACAAGATGTTTTTCGCACTAATATAACAATTTTTTTTTTTACAAAAACAATAGTGATGGTTTTGTATGAAAAATGGGCGTCAGACACGCCCAAACTGAAATTTTTTTATTTAATTGGAAGGAGGTATATCTGAAGCTTTCGCGTTTGAAATTGAACTTCTGGCAACAGCTGACTTAAATTTTGACAGCTCTGATTTTTTACCCCAAGTAATAACATGGGGCGCGTGAGAGTGCATTCAGTGCGCTCCGAGTTCACATCGAACAGTGCAAAAACACTGCGATGAAAAAAGTTTCACATAAAACGCTTCAGTGCGTGTTGACGGCGCACCAGGGTACCCCAGTGTCGACATCAAACAGACCAAATGTGATGGAAAAATCTCTGACAATGAACTGACGCAATGACGCAAAGCTTTTGAGCTGAAATTGCAAAACGTATACGTAACTCCAAGATATTAAATTTTTTTGATAGTTTCGAATGGCTTTTGGCTTACTGACAATGGGCAGCAATAATTGATTCGTTGATTCAAGTTAAAGTTTTCTTCAAGTTGTGAAAGGTGGCGTGCATATATCAGTACTGACATGCACGACTATTTCTATACTTAGAAACGTTTTCAAAAAGCCATCGAAGTTCTTCTATAGCTAAGTATAGGTTTTTTTTGTTGATAAGCACACAAAAACAAAACACAATAGGAGATTATTTGGAGCCTTGTGGAACACCATTAATCGATTATGTTGACATTTCTAAAAGGGTTTTACTACAGTTTTTCTTAAAGCGACGTAATTAAATTGAAAATTGAAACTCACTGCAAGGGAAAAGCGACACTAAAAGAGGCACACAATACATCTTTAGGATTAAGCCTGCGAGACAAAGAGAGAGAATACAAAATATAGAGTTTTTCCTTCATTATCTTCGATTCTTCTTTGTGTGCTCTCCAGTATTGCCTATCAATATTCAAATCTTTCTCCAGCACTTAAGCTTTTTAAAGGTTTCACTTCCGCGTGTGAACTGCAGACATAACTTTTTTAAATGAAATTCTTAAATAAGTTCTTTTAAAAATCATCTCAACTTATTGCGGTATACAAGAGAAATGTTTTTATTCAGACAATAGTAAATCTATGTTCTCAAGAAAAGCTTGCTTCCCATTGTGAACTTTGTAAACAATCCAATTGCGTCAGATGCATTTAAATTCACAATAGTTTTTAAATTTATTAACTCACATGGTTGTTGTAAGCATAAAGTAATTAAAATTTTGTCTGCATTATCTGAAAGTAGACATGCATTTAAAAAAAAAATGCAAAAAAGAATAGTCCTTCCTTTCTGCTCCAAAAGCAAATTTAAAAGCATTCATCCCCTCATAAGGTGCCTGATTCTCATTTATCATTCCAAACACTTAGGGTGTCATGAACGCGCATCCAGCTAACTTCTCGCAAATATCCTTTTTCCCACAAACACCCCGTTAAAGGGCCTAACACTGCTTGAAAGTGTAAAAACATTGAAATGGGTAGATGATACCTGTTCTACCTGCCTTGCCTGCTCTTCCTCTTTTTACCTTCAGCTTCAATTCTCCCTCATTCCATTAATTCTTTCATTCTACAAATAACCATTCAAGTCCAATGAATTTTTTAGAGCAAGAGAAACGTCCTTAGACAGGTAAGATAGGATAGGCTATAGGCAGGTAGCAGGCATGTAGGACCTAGACACACCATCACTTTTATAGTCCCACGCGCTTGTCTCCTTTAGCAGAGCTTCCGGTTTTTCTCCTTCTCCATCGACTCCTGTTAAATGAACTCTATTTTTTTCTTCTTCTTCTTCTTATTTTTTCCATCATTAGGCTTTGTAAAAGGTAAAGGCCGCTAGCCGGACCGGAAAGTCTTCTTCTTTTTCCTGCTTGTTCTTGCTGGGAAATTCACAAGAAATTCTATGATTTTTTTTTCTTTTTGTCTTAAGGCTTCAAACGATGGACTACTGATAGCACAAAGTGTTTATGTCCTTTTTAACGTTCCGCTTTGAATATTATTCCTTTTGGCACAGTCATGCCTTGTTAAGTCTGTAGGGGGCCTTTTTTTGGTCTGGTGTTGGGGATGACACACTTATACACTATGTACATATAAACGACTGCCGGAAAGGTAGGTCCATTAAAAGTGTCCTATTGGGCTCCTTCATTTCTACCTATTTCACAAAATCTGTGTTTTTGCCACAAACTTGTTGTGGTTTAAAGCATGTTTTTAAGGATCCCCCTAGATCCTGTAACACTTCTCTACCACCCTTCTAATTCTCGTCGTCGCCATCACATTGGCACAAGGCCACATTTTAAATTTCGAAAACCCTGTCTTCATTAGACTTGGTTGGGTTGTTGAATTTTCTAAAAAGCTTTGTTCGAAACCACAAATGGGAATTAATTAAACGTTTTTGTATTTTTTGGAAAGGGTTGCGGGGAACCGGATGTTTAAATGTGTAAAACTGTAGCTGTATGTGTGTATTGTGTAGCAAGGTGTGTAGTGTGTAAGTTGGTTCGATTTTATTTTGTGGCATATGTGTGGTCAAAAAGGGAGATTTGTTCGAAATGTTGCTGAATTGATGGGCGGTTTTTCATTTTGATAAACGTGTTGATTTAATTTTGTGATTTAGTTTAATAATTTTGTTTTTAATTCTCTCTTTTCAGGTAAGGAACAATTTGTTGAAAATTACTCACAAAATAGGTAAGTCAAAAAAGGTGTTTTTAGCAATAATATGGTTCAATGAACTTAGAGTTTTTTAACCGTTAGGTAAGGGTAAATTGAAAGTAGGAAAAAATCTGGTTGAGCCATGCGGGTCAGACGGACGTTGGTTGTAAAAAGTGCTAGATTGTAAAATGAAAACAAGATTGACTGAGTTCTAAATATTTTAAAATAGAAGCCATAACCTAAGAAGATGGACTCTTCCGTTCTGTTATATGACGACGTAAGTATCTGTCAAATTTTATATAAAGTCAGTTGTTGTCAAATCTTCGTCCATAATGAGAAAGAGCGAAGAGAACGCAATGTATGTCTGTGTCCATGAACCATGACCAAAATCTTGACGAAATCAGAGAGATATTTATTTACCACGAAAAATAATGAAAACATTCAGGCTAAAATATTTGCACTTATGTAAATATAGATGCATTCAGATAAATTTGAGTATTTTATTTTTAAAGTTTTGATCAAATTAATTTTTAAATGTTGAGACAAATAAAAAGTGAAGACATTGATTTTGTTAGTTGGATTTTTTGGCTATTTATACTGCCCCGAATTTCAACGAAAACTGCTAGACTATTGACGATGAGGTATGACAGTAAGATGAGCTTGTAACATAATTCTGTGTAATCTTGGACTTCATTCGTAAAGCAACCATCTTGTCTTTGCATGTGGAGTGTCGGACGCCGAAGGCCTTGTCTCGATCCTTGACTTCGCCTAGATTTTTACGTGAGGTGGAGGAGGAATGTGAAAGTGCCAAATCCCTTAAGAATCAATCTTTTGGTGAAAAAGTGAATAGCCGCTTGGACTCGGCATTTGTTGATCTCTCCCATTTCTGTAGAGTACTGACACACAGTGGTTAAGAGTTATGGGTCATGCCACGAGTTATTCCGCTTTTGACATCTGGGCTGATGTTATTCTTATTTTATTGTGTGAGCATATTTAGAGGAGAACCAATAGTTTCTTGGAATGTATGAACACTCCGAATGCTTGAAAAGTATCTTCTATCAATCACCATAGGTTCAACTATCTGTTGACTGCTATGTGGTCTATTGGATGACGCACTGAAGCGTTTGATGTGAAACTTTTTTCACCCCAGTGTTTTTGCACTGTGTACTGTGTTCGATGTGAACACGGGGCGCTCACTGAATGCGTTCTCACGCGCCCCAGGTTTTTACTTGGGGTAAGAAATTAGAGCTGTCAAAATTTAAATCAGCTGTTTTCAGAAGTTCTGGTAAATATTAAAGAATTTTTAGATTATTTTGTAATTTATTTAAATGTTAACCTATAGTCAAAATGCCAAAATATACGCTCCCTGATGAGAATGGGGAAGTTGTGGAAATAGAATGCTCGCAGGAAAATTGATTATGTTGCACTGTGCCGTTCGATGTTAAATCAAAACCCGAGCAGCTATGCAGTTTTTTGACAGTTGAACGAATTGCACTGACATTCCCCAGTGCGCACTGGCATTTAGGCAGGGAACATCAAACAGACCTATAGTGTGCTGCTAACCACTATGATTTCTTCAAAATTGAAGGGGTGGAATCGGCTAAGGTGATTTGTGATAAGTGATAGTCACAATCGCCAAATTTCATCTGGCTATAAGGTGATTGCCATATGTGACAATCACATTTTTGTGACTTTTTCTTGTGACAGCTATTTAGGTGTCACAAGAAAAAGTCACAAAAATGTGATTGTCACATGTGACAATCATCTAGCCAGACGAAATTTGTTGATTGTGACTATGACTTATCACAAATCACCTTAGCCGATTCCACTCCTGAATACTTTAATAGAAGTGTGGTAGCATTTAGACTATATGCGTTCTAATTGTCCTACAAAAGATGTCCTCCTTCCCAATATTTGCTTTAAAGTATTCAAAGAAGATGTCAAATGTAGTTTTTGGTTTGGTTTTGATCGTCGTAACTCTTACACAAACTAAACGAAAGTCAGACACTTTGCTTAATCTTCCCCTTACAACGAAATCATCCAAACAAGTGCGATTTCCTTAATCGAGGTCGCAGTTCGCATAGTAAAATTTCGTTCCATGTGTCGCTGTTTTATAGTTGCGGGGGAGGGGGGAGTCCTGAATCTTGGTTTATAGCACAGGTCGAGGTAATTCTTGATATGAGATAGTTTTGCGACTTATGCCTCGACTTATTTTCGCGATGTCGCCATTTTGCCACTTGTTTTTTGGCTTCATCAAATAAACTGCAACGGTATCTACACAGAAGGATACGCAAGAAATTCGTACCAAAATTTCCACCATTTGTGCAAACATATGAAAATGATGGTGGAATTCATAGCTATAAGCTAGATATTAAACCAAAAATTGATGTGTGCCATAAATGATTTCCTTCCTTATTATCTGAAAGCACGAGTCTTTATGAAAGGATTACGTATTAAAAATCAACCCATCACCTAAGTACTCTTCTGCTCATATCTCCTTCTACTCCTATACATTATACATAACTCAATTCTTTATATCCACTCTAGCTTATTTCGCCAATAAAATATAAAAGGTAAACAAATTCAAGAAAATTCCAATTCAAAATGTTATCGATATCAATAGGTACTCGAATAAAATTGGCTTTTATATGCCGTTTTGCAAATAAAGTCCTGAAAGTTCTTTTTCACTGAACAACAGCCAGAAAAAAAAATTAAAACTTTCCCAAAAGGCGCAATCATGATTTCATGCCAAAAGCAAAAATATTAAAGAATCCAACAACAAGAAGCGACAAATAAGGAAATAAAGAAAAAAGTTAATTCCCGGAACTGTCAATAACAGGGAATTGCTATAAATTCACTTCTTCGTATTGATAACAAAAATATAAATATACATCAATAAAACTGTCTTTTGACCTTATCTGGAGTTCGCCAGGCTTTTCTCCAACTCGAACTCCATCCCTTGTTTGTTCAACTTCTACTTTACCTAATATCTACGGTTACGATCCCTTAACCATCGTCGTAGTTGACGTCGCATGCGTTCCGGAATTTATTTTTAGATGTCAAATATTCAGCGAGGTCGTTTAATGTTTGCAGATGTGTTTGTTAGGAGTTGGATGGTGGTGCGGTGAAGCGGTGGTTATGGAGGGAAGAGTGTAAGTTACCCTGCGGTCGTGGTAAATGTTATGTGTGATTGCATTATCAGCAGCCATTCCCATCCCATACTGTCGTTATACATGTACATAGATACAAATACGTTGGGGTTTTTGGGGGATCTAATGAACGACATGCCATGAAACCATTAGCCAACCTCATTTTCTTTTTTGGAATTCCAAATGAATCACAATTCACTCAAAAACATACCCTTTAGCTCCAGCTCCAGCACCAGAGTAAGAGAGTTAAGGTTGGGGGATGTCGCGGTGTATATCCTAAAGAAAGGGGATGTGGGTTGTTTTGTTTGTGGGCCTGTCTGCGCTTTATTTGTTCACACGCATTAAGCTCTCAGTGCTATGGGCTGCTCGAATTTATGTCTTCTCTGCCGGTGCCGGATGATATTTCTTCGTATATAACATCTGTGAGGTTAGGTATAGATAGATGAGACATCATTATTTTGCAAAAAAAAAAAAAAGTTATTGATTTTCCCGCACCCGTGTTTTAAGGGCTACTTTTAACTTGATTTATTTGGGATTTCGAATGTATGTATGTTCAATGATGGAATTATTGAGTAATGTTTACTTTTTTTTTCATTCTCCAGACTTTGAACAGCTGTGTGCGATAGAAGTTCTCAAAAGGACGTGAACCTAACCTTTTTCGGAAGAAGTCGCAGCAGTATAGATTGAGTGTGTCATGATATTTTGACATTTTATTTTGACAGGCCATTTAATTTAGGTTCAAGCCTATGTCTTCAATGAATGAAAGGACGTGTCTATATTTATTTTGAGTATTTTTTTTATACGAGCCAAGTTTTTGGACTCGACACGATTCATAAAAGTTCATCGTTCTTTAAGAGTTTCAAAAATTAAAGTCTTAAAGTGCTCTAAAGTCTAATAAGGTCAACTAAAAACCTTATTAGACTTTGGTGGTCTACTTTGTTATGAAACGGTAAAGTAATCGTGTGAATTAGGAAGTGCATATCTTTAAAGAACCAGTTGCTGATCAGTGATGACAGGCAAAATAGGTACCAGTCAATCTCAATGACCATATCATCCATGTATGGCAAAAAATAGGATTCGATTTGACCTAAGCAACAACTACTGGTTTTGATACAGTATGTGGAAGACAAATTAAAATGTTTTTCAAAAAATCACTACCTTTTGCCTATGGATCTTGTGAAATTCGATTTCCAATTTTGAAACAAAGTACCAAAGGCAAGGTGAGCTGTACATCCTGCTTTAAACGTAGAGGTCTGTACCACTACCGGTTGATTAACTAAAATGAGTTAAAAAGGTGACTAAAACTTAGCGTACAACTCGCATAAATTGTTATCTCTTAATTAAAGACTCGATTTCAACATTTATTCTCCCTAGTAAGCTAGTTGCCATCAGCTCTAGAGAAATGGGCAAAACTGTGATACCATTCCAAATATTGGAATTTTTAGCATAGATTTTCTTTTCATCATCATCAACGGTGCGCGTTCACCTTAGTTACGTGGAACAAGCTTTACGGACGCGTCGAATTGAAAGATGACATTTGAGTAAATCAACTAATCGAAAATTATAATTTTTATTAAACAAATATTTTTTTAAGTATCTTATTGTTATTTGTCTTTAAACTAGAAAATATAATTTCAATTATAGGAGTTTTTGGGAAAGTGGCTTATTAAACTTTTTTTTACCATGTGAGGAGTTTGAAAAAGAGGATTCAAATCGGCGTTGGTGGGTTTGGGGGTTAAATCGGAAAAGGGATGAAGAAGGATTCACCACCTTGAATTTCAAACCGATGAAAGAAAAAGATCCGGAACAGTTTTTAAAAATAACGAGGATGTGTCCACAATCTTTTGAGTTTTGAGTTGCTCCGGGCACTCATTGAACGTCACCTAGAAAAAAAAAATGAGAACAATGTCAAACGCGCGCATAATGTTCAAATATTTCGACTTTTGTTTCACCTTCGCTTCATGTTACGTGGTTTGTGTACTTACTTTCTGATGCCAAAACGTGAAGTTAAGGGGCCAGTTATAGCGATACGGAAAACCAAACCGAAACAATTTTCAAATGGAAAATTTAGTATGTTTTGGTTCGATTTAAAACACAAATACTTCACTGATCGATGGCATTTAATTCAGAGAATGTTTTCGCTTATACAATTTTGAATTGAACTTATACTTTTGTTAAAAAATTAATTTTTTTATTTTTCTTTTATACGTATAACAGAAAAATAAATAAATACATTTTAAACAAAAAGTTAAAGTTCAATTCATTTTTTTTTCTGAGTTGGTTGCCATCGACCAGTGTAGCATTTGTGTTTTAAATCGAACCATATAACATACTAAATTTTCCATTTGAAAATTGTTTTCGGTTTGGTTTTCCGTATCGCTATAACTGGCCCCTAAAGCTCAACACCTCATTATGAGCTTTATACACGAATTCTTATGTCTGAACTTTAGTGTTCTGTCAAAGCGAAGAACAAAGTACAAAAAAAAAATAAAAATAGCAAGATGGCTGTTCGAGTGATAAAGCCTGCAGTATTTTATATTTCATCAATAACCATTAACCAGTACCTACCTACATATGCTTTTAAGGTTAAATTATAAGTTTAAAATGACTAACGAAAACCAAATTTATGTCACTATTATGTCACATTAGGTATTCGTTAAGGCCGAACTATAATTGTCGTGACCAAGGATGCATTCCTGTCAAAATCGCTTGTGTAAATGACAGACCACTCACACTGACACTATAGCATTCCTAATTATTTGGTTGCTTAGATTTTAGTTATTGTATTGTATTCGAGCGTAAACCATCAAATTTAACAAAACTCAAAATACGTTGACCCTCTTTACATTACGTATGTAATGTTAAGAGGGATGGTAAAAGTTCATAGGGAAATTCTGGGAAACAATTTAAGCCCTACAACTTTTGTTGATGCAATTTGGGGGCTCGACCCGATCAAAATGGTTGTGAGGAAAAGAGTACACCTACACTAAATGTTCGGTTGCCTGTTACCAAGTCCAATATGCTTTATGTTTATCGTCCAAAAATAATTCCCATATACCTACCTATATAATTGGACATGGACAGTTCTATTCATTCTGTCCAACATTGCACGTCATGACTTACAACTTTCGTTATTAAAGAATTACCACCGCACTCTCTTGTTCGAAACTATTTATTCCAATTTGAATGAAAATTATTATCACATTGTCTAAAGAATGGGGTCAAACCATTATCGCACTAGCTTCTTCGTTACTTTAACAATCCAACATGCATTCTATTCCATACCACACACCACACCACACAGCACAAAGCAAAGCACACACATATCCTGAACTAAAAAGTAGTGCACCCTGCTGAATCTTCCTTTACACTTTCCTCCTCTTCTAACCACAAAATGTCCTCGTATTTTGTGTATCATTTAATTTCCACATCATGCCATCAAGAGAGGCATTTTCAAAGCCATTGGAGTGTTAACGTCCTGTCGACTCGATTTATATCGTGTAAATTTATAATACCACTCCTTCCTTTTCGTCCTGCTGCTGCTATACGCCCTATTCCTTCTTTGTGTCGTCGTCGGTCGTATATGTACATATACATATCGCCATGTAATTGGAACGAAATTATAAATGTTCTGAATTTGCGTTCATTTAATTGTAGAAAATTATAAAAAAAAAAAAACAATTCGAAGTTAAATGCTGCGTTGACACACATTATAAAACGGCACAGGAGGAGGCAACAAGCCCAAAGGAAAGCAGATAAGGGTATATTATATTATATACCGCTATTCATCATCGGACCGCTGACTGTGCTGTTATTTTATTTTTTAATAGTGTTTATTTATTTTATCATTTAATAAGGATTATTTGCAAAAGACATACAGAATAACTGTATTAAACGGGTATTTTAATCAACTCTTTAATTTTTCATTTATTCATACTTAATTTAATTTTAATCTGTATAGTGATACATTTAACATAATAAGGTGGCATCAATCAAAATTATTTTTGTTTGCACTTGTCATTATGCTAGCCGATCACTTAGCCCCCAAGTGAAATGAAAACAAAGTCTTAAAGCTTTGTCATAGGTAGTTTAATTTCATTTAAACTTGGGATTTGCAATATTTATGTATGTGGTTTATCAGTCCAATTCGAAAATTAAATTTAAAAAATAAAAAATTTAAAATAAAAGTAAAACAAACTGCAAGACTGGGTCTCACGAACTTGCTCCACAGACAGTGGTCTTAAGGCTTTAGATTTTGAAAACAAAAAGATTAAGATAAGCAGGAAAAAAATCGTATGAAAGGTTATTAATCATACTTAAAAATCCAATAAAAACTTTTTTTTTTTTTTGAAAAAAAAGTAAAATAGGTATCTGATTTCTTGTATTCCAATTTTTTTTTTTGAGAATGCAATTTTCCAGAACTTTGTTGTTTTATCCGGAAAAAAAATTGATCAAAATAATTTTGAATTTCTTATACAACATATAGGTACTCAAAAAATGAAAAAAAACCTTTTTTTTTTAATTTCAAGAAGTAAAATTATTACTGATCGACGGCAATCAATTCAGAGAATGTTTTTTGTTCATAATAATTTCAATTGAACAAATACTTTTTGTTAAAAATGTAATTATTTATTTTTCTGTTATACGTATAAGATTTCGTTTTTAACAAAAAGTAAAAGTTCAATTCTAATTTTTATTTGCAAAATAAATTCTCTGAGTTGGTTTCCATCGATCAGTGTGGCATTTGTGTTAAATCGAACCATAACATACTAAATTTTCAATTTGAAAATTTTTTCAGTTTCGTTTTCCGTATCGCTATAACCTATAACTGGCCCCTTATATCAAATTAATTGCCAGTATAACAGTGTTTGCTTTCTTTTTGTTGTATAATGTGTTTTCCTTGGAACAACTGATCTAATTTCGTTGAAAATTTCCAAATTAAATTTCCCATTCAAATTTACAAACATTCAAAACCTTCTCAACCTAGTACAAACAAATGCATATAGGTATAATTCAATGTTATGGCCAAAATGTTTGCCTTATTATACAGATATGGATTTGAAACTTTGTTTTAAAAATTATTTCGGGCAAATGGCCGCCACCGCGTGTGGCAGCGCGCGATCCGAATTATTATTTTGGTAATAAATTTGCACGATTTTGCAAACGTTGTTCAGGAGTAAGTCTATTCATTATGAAATGGCAAACCAAACTGAACAAAAATCAAGTGACAGCTGTCAAAAAGACCAACTCAAAAAAAGTAGTGCCAGATTAAAAACCACACGTCTAAAAAAACACCCTTTAGTAGTATCGTGGTCGAAATTCGAACGCATTTCAATACAGCTGGATAAAACCTCTATGGAGTCTTTTCGCCTGCGATATACAAAATGTTTATTTAGAAGAATATTAAAGAAATGAAATAATAATTTCAATGGCCTGGCAGTGCTGTCTTCAATAGCTTAATAAAGAGAACTTACAAAATATCCACGATTGTTTTTGAATATTTTTTTTTCTCTCTATTTTAGCTGATAGCTTCTAGGTGATCTGTTTGCTGTAGTGAAAATGATAATGGCAAAAATGGCAGACAGAATTTATTAATGCATTATTTATTTTGACTTTGATTGCATTAATTGCAATGTAAAGATTAATTTATAAATCCAATTCAAAGTGTTTTATTTTTAAATTCAGTAATTGCAATTATAAAACTGTGAGACTTTGACACTGTTATAAAAACTATCTCAACATACATTTGATTCGTATACAATAGCTGCGTAAATCTCTCCTATACGCCATGCCTCTGTCTATCCCCCATACGCCATACCCCGTATAGGTATTCAGTATTCAGCTGCACATATTGTACAGTCTACAGTGTACAACAATTCAGCGAGTTAAAGATCACTCACTCAATCTACATGCTTACATTTCTTCAATACACACTTGACCATAATCATAAAAATGAGTCGTTTCCAGCAAAGACTATTGTTGTTTTCAATTCAACACGCTCCTCAAAGCCGCCAACGATCGTACAACTCAGTTGAGTTAAACATTTCATCCGCAAATGTTGTAGAATATCGCCGCGTTGTCTCGCGTATCTAATGAGTCACACTCATAAAATTTCTTCGCTCGAACGTCAAATGTCAGATTTTGCTGTCAAATCTCTTCAATTGCGGTTGTGCGTTGTGGATACAAAACGTGTTTTCCTATTCACAATAAAGTGAAATTTTTTGCTCGAATTAAACAAGGGAAACACCATATTTGTTTTGAAATTGAAAAAAAAAAGAAAGTATGCTCATATAAAGGGAGGGAGATAAATATAAAAACTTGATAAATTAATGTACGAAAATATCTCACCAAATAAAAACAAAGATAACACAAAATATACCTACGGACTACGAACGAAACACAAGAAAAGTTGTTTTGATTGCAAAATTTTTCGACTCATTAAAAATAAAAAAGTAAAAAAAAATGACTGCAAATAAGTATCTATATCTTTGAAAACGATTATAACAGTTTTTGTTGAGAAACAGAAAAAGATACAAATAAAGGCAGAATACTTGCGCATTAGATACGATACACAAAAACTGAACACAAGAGAGAACGAGCAATTGGTACGGTGGAGCTCTTTTCCTTTTCGACTCCAATATTTTTCAGATTACAAGTGTATGATTGGAACGTGTGGGAGTCCCCCCTCCCCCTCCTTTTTTTTTAAACAAGCTGAACAGAGCAGAGATTGGCAAAGATTTCGTCGTGTTCGGAAGAGAGAATAACGATTTCTCTCGACGACGCTACGTACGTACTCGTATATTATTTACATTGACTCTGGTCTGGATGCTCTGCCACTCTGGTACTCTGGTGCATCTGTGATGTATATGTGGATGTGGAAGCTAACGCGCTGCGTATATCTCCCGCTCCTCTAGCTCCACAACTCCAGCCGACCCCCACAACTTCAAATGGCAAATACAGTCATTCTGTGTGTTAGTTTTTGACGTTTGCATCGGTCGTGTGACGTTTCGGGAAAGAAAATCCAATTGGAAACATAGTTTCCCATCATTTTATCAAATTACGAATTAAATTTGTGTAATTATTACATTTGACTGTAAAACTAAAGGTTTTCTTTTTGGGAAAATATGTAGGAGTTTCTTTATTTAATTTTCACGTTGCGTTTGCGAAATTCCAAGGTGCGACAGGTCAATTATAACAGTTTTCACTTGTACTTGTGCTTCTACGTATAAATCGGAGAATGCCAGTATAACACTTTACGACAGTGTTACAATAGATTTTTTGTTTCTCTTTTTTTTGAATTTTGCATTATAAATAACATATGTGCCAAGTTTGTTATTTTGTTGTTGTAATAATTTAGTTTCCATAGATATATTTATTATGTTTCTGTTGTTTTTATTATGAAATATTTTTGTGCAAAATATGGGCACCCAGGTGAAACAATGAAATGAAGCGATGACATTTGGTTTGGTTTTCCAATCTCGCCACGACATTTTTGTTTTCACCTGATTTGTGGTGAATATTTCCCATCTGTTTGGATTTTTTTTTTAATTATTATTTTATCTTCATTTCTCAGGCTCAATACATATAAATGAATATACCTATGTACCTACAATTTTTTGCAAAAGATAGAGCATCTCATGGCAATAATATTGCTCCCGTATCGCGCTGTGTGATAGTGAAAAAATTAAGAGAGAGGTGTATTTTTTTGGTGTTACAAAAAATGGCAACGGATACATGAATGAGTGAAATCCTATCGTCACAAAGTGTGTGGTAAAGAAAACAAATGATTAAAATATTAAATCATATCATTTACTGTGAAAGATAAATTAAGTGCTTTATTGTTTATCTTTTTGCAAAAAGATTAATTCAATCTGTTTGATGGAAAATATGTTTGAAATTGAAATTTAAAAGAAATAAAAATCAAGTATTTTTGCTCGTGCGTCGTCGGCCGTTGTCTGTCGTCGTCGTCGCCCATCTTTTCATTCATGCAAACAAAAATATGGAAAGTTAATTTATTTGTTTTGGAAAATTAGGTCAGTAAATCGTGAAATCTAAGGTGAATTTTAGGAAATTTAAATTAATTATCTAAAACACGTGAATTGGAAGTGAAACGTTGAGTTTTTCTTTTATTGTGAATGAGTGATCAATTTAATACTCTGGGACTGTTTACTGTTTTTGGATTAACGAAAGAGGTGGATATAAAATAAATTTTTAAGGTAAGTTTATTTTTTTGAGTACATTTTTTTGTTTTTTATTTGTGTCGCAATAGAGGGTTTTAAAATTCTTACACCCTGTTTTAACTAATAAAAGAAAAACAACATGCATCTGACAGTATAGGTATGAACGAAACTACGACATTTAGGAGCAGTAGGTACCTACTGGTAATTTGTATGTTTTGTTCTTAAATATACATAGGTAGCTAGGTACATGAGTTGAGATTTGGCAAACCTTAATGAGACCTTCCAAACGTAAAATTTTGCTAACTTGATGCCTATTTAATTTAAGAATTTGGTCAAAAAGTTGTGTTCGTAAAAAAAAAAAATACTGATAAACTTTGTTCATTGAGTCCAGAAGTAGCTTTGGGTTGTCACTCTGTTTTTTTTTTTTTGAAACACCTCAAATATATGTTCTTTGAAACCCCCTGGACTGGGTAAGTACCTCTTACATTATCCTTTAGATTAGAAGAACTAGGTATAAGTGTTTGCTAGGGCGAGGTAACGAGTTTAGGTAACGAATCTGCTAATTAAGACCATTTGGAGCATATTTTTTGGATTTACGAGCTGCATTTAATTTTTTGAAACGAATTTTGATGAAATTTTAAGTATCAAAATTTTACAATCAAAATATTGTCGTTTCAATTTTTTTTTTTAATTTTTGTAAATCTTAAATACCTAATTGTTGATAAATTTATTTTTAATTTCCATTTCCCGATAAATTATTGTAAAACGATATACTCGTACATACATCTACTACGTTTTCATTAGGACCGAAATGAGGTAATTTGGAAATTTGCTAAAAAAGTTATTTCAGCTAGGTTTGCGCATTTGGTTTGACACTAGGTCATCTTTCTTCATTTTCTTTTGTACAACCTTTCATTCTTTCTTCTTGTTTTGTTTTGCTTACTTCTGGAGTCGAATTTGGAAATTTGCTATGAAATCACATCTTTTGCCCTTATGAAAACATAATTTAAGTTGGAGTAAGAAAGGGGGGTTTGAGACAGCTTTAAAATTGTCAAAAGAATTATTTAAGAATTGACACAGCTCTGGGGCTGTCAAGAAACTGAAGTCAGCCCTGGGAACTATTGAAAAAAAAAAACTTATCGAGCTGTCAGTTGAATATACCTAAATATCATGATCAACGTCAATGGGTTAAAACTTTGTATTTAAAACGCAAACAACAGATGCAAGCAAACAAACAGAAAAGTTCTCACAAAAAATCAAAGAAATATTAAATGAAATATTTTTATTTCACCACATTTATTGATCTTTTCCAGTGAAACAATCTTGTAAAACAAATTTTTGGAATAAATACAATCGATACTAGGCATAAGGGCAATTTATTTGTTTATACAAAAATGCTTCTCACATCCTGAGATAACAATTCAATGAAAAGAGAAATACAAAATTTGGTCCTTCCAATTAGTTGTCTGAGTCTGCCCGTCTGTCGTAGGTTGACTTTATTCAAAATTGTATTAGCTTACAAAATTTTAACAATGTGGGTCCATTGCTGTTTAGTAAGATAGTATATATATCTTGAAAATGTCTGGAACGATTTTGACGAAATCTTGTTATATGTTGAATACCATTTATTTCTTCCCAAGAAAACCCTATAATAAGACTGTGATTATACTGAATTATTTATCTCTCCGAATCTTAAGTTAATTTATAATTACTGTTTAAAAAACCTTGTATATAATAAGAGCAACAACACGAGACTCTGTTGTGTACATTGTTAAATAGTTTGAAATAAACAAAACATGAAAAAGCAGCTCAGTATTTGAATTCGAGTCTTTGTTTGACCTTCACCATTTAGCTTGGAATCGAAAATATTTTTTTTTTTGATATATTATTGGATTTGTTTCGATTTATTTTTGTGTTTCTTTAATTTTTACGTCAAACAAATATTTTGATTCTAATTGTATTTACCCACAAAATTCTCAAGGACAAACTTATAGACATGTTCATGTACATACATACTCGTACACGTACACAATGGTTCAATGTACACCTACAACACTACTTGCTTGTAATTTATTTTTGTGTGTCTCTTCAGCTCTCATGAGATATTCTACGACAAAATGAATACGTGATGCTGGCACGTTTTAGCCATGAAAACTAGTTTTATTATATTTTTTTTATTTTTTTGTTTTCTTCTAAGAATGGCTTTATAAATAAATAATAAAAAAAAAACTTGACTCTGACTAGCAGTCGCAAAAAATTCTAATCGATTTGTACCCAATATTGGTTGTTGGCATTTTTTGTAGACATAGCTATCTACTACTCTTGCAAACTTCTGGAAAGATTTTTCAATGAATTTGAATGTTGGTCATGATTTTGCACTTCAAAATTATTGGCTGATGAAAGTTTTAGTGATTAATTTTATTTCTATACCTAATTCAAAGCGTGAATTTAATGCCGAAAAACAATGCGTCTTGTGGCCAAACGAATCGTTTGCGAACAGCTGGCGATTACTTTTCTTTAAAAGTGTTCGTAAACAATTCAAATGCGAAAAGAAAATGTGACGTTTTGTAAGTGGTTTATAAGGAGTCTCTATAATAAGCAGTCAGTAAGAGGAGAAACTGTCGAGGTATGAGAAATGGGCAAAATTATACCTTGGCGATTGTAGCCAGATTAGATGGGGAAACATATTTCTTGCAACGACCAAGGACACCTAAATATTTAACATTATTTTTAGCGTTTGTTTGGCAGAAGGTGGTTTGTAAAACACAGTGGAATGTAGGGTAGGTTATGACAGAACACAAAAGTCAGCATTGAGTTCTTGAAGCATTGAATTACACAATGTTGATGGTCCTTTTGGACAATACTATCAAAATCAAAAGCTGAGGATTTAGTCGATAAAGCGATAAAGAGAATCGGAGTAAGAACGGAGCCTTGAGGCACACCAGAATTGATTTGTAAATATCAGACTGAAAACCTTCCAACACGATTCAAAAGGGTCCGACACGGTCCGAAAAGTAACAAAGAAGAAATAAATTTTTGAAATATCAAGTGTAGTATAGACTTACTTCCTCCAAAAAGATTTAAACGTTGGTTCCACTGTTCGGCGAGAAATAAAATGTTTACCTATATTTTTTGTCTTTGAAAGTGCGCTGTGTTTTGTATGACTAAGAGCAGCTGTTTAGCTGTTCAGCTAGAATATGAAAAACAATAATAAAAACTTCTGCACAACAGAACATACGGAAATTTTTTTCTCTAAAAGTCTTCATCGTAATTGTTTCTTTGTTTTATTTCATAAAAATTTAGTTTCTTAAAAATCGGCCCTGTTAATATCGATCGCATGGAAAGCCGGTGTTTTAAGAGATAGGTTTTACAAACTTTTATTAAAAATATTTGCCTAACATGGGCGCCACTCGTGCAAATTACAATACGTTCATGTTGCAATACACACAATCATACAAAATTTGCGGTATAATGACGCATCCGGCCCAAAATCGACACTAAACATCAACTTAAGGAAGACAAATTGTCACCTGTTGAGCCTCGTGTGGTTTGATGTCAGCCCATATATGGTCTTATCATTTATACGTGCTGTTCAATAGTGTGACTTGCCATTGTAATTTGGCATTGTAACTGAATGATAAACAACAGATTTGACAGGTGCCACTTCAACAACATGGCCGCCCAAATCTTCCCTATAGTCAATTCAAAAACCGTTCACAATGGCCGAAATTGTGCGTGTGAAGCTGTTCTTAACTAAGACAAAACACATTTATACACATTTATTATATGATAGCGGAGTTACAGTTGCATGACAGGTGACTTTTTTAAAAACGATATCGTTGTCGAAACGGGTGAAAGTAATGCATGCCGATAGACACTGCTATGACAACTGTCAGACATGTTTGTCTTCGGAAAGCGCTGTTGTACGTTTTTGTAAAAGTGAACGTAACTTAACGAAAGAAAGGCCCTACATAGGAATGTATGTCTTATTTTAGATTAAGGTTAAATGTAGTTGTGAAAAGGCAGACGGCTTACATGCCATGCTTTAAAATCTCTAAGAAAACCGTTTTTTTTGTATCTTTTACATATCAATAAATATATTATCTAATCTAATCTAATCTATTTTAAGAGAATGGTACATATATGTTTGCAAGTTTGAATGCACAGCTTTGCCTATTACTTTTGTCTGACCTTTTAGTAAAAAAAAAAACAAGCTTTTTAAATAAACGAAAAGTTAAAAAATGTCTTGGCTATCTGAAAAAAAAGTGAACTACCAATATTTAAGCTAATCATCCAAGCTAAACAAGAGCGCCGATTACGGCAGATTTTTGACTTTTTTTCCATCTTCATTTTTTGTTTCATATCCTATAAGTACTTTTTTAATACAAATCGATAAGTTATTTCGTCAATGGCCAACCTGTTCCATAAAATTTCTTATTTTCTACCAAAAAGACTAAAAAAAAATTAATTCAAAAACAACAAAATGGCATCTACCACTGAGCCATTTTGTTTTAGACATGTCAATCGACCTTCATTTGCTTACAAAATCAATAATTTTCGTTTAATCGACTTTGAATAGAATTGAATTTTAAAATTCAATTTAAACTTACTTAAAACTATAAAATTATGTATGTGTTGGTATTTTAAATGACTCAAAGACTCAAGTGTTTATGTGGTCAAGGTCATTGTGTCGATCGTATCTTTTCATATTCAACTAGCCAACATCTGTGAGATTTTTGCTTCTTATTTATTTTATATATAATTTTGGAATAAAATAAATAAAGAAAAATATAAAAAAATATATATTCGAACTTGTTGTTCCAGTCTGGGGTCTGGCGGCGCGGCGCGGCGCTAGATTGGATAACCCCGCGCCATACAATAATTATTTATTCAAAAGACATCAAAACATCCATTGGCCCGCCCGATAGTGTTTTGATGAAATTTTTAATTTTGCTTTGCTAAGACTATTCGCAAGAAAAGACAAAATTAAGCAAATAAATTTGGTGCTTAGGTGTTTTTTTTTTGTATCTCAAAAGCGATGGTTTATGTAGGCAGACCGCTGACTATGGCGCTGTGCTGTCGAGCTTGGTTAGAGAAACTGCGAAACCTAAAACCAGCACAGGCATAATACTATTCCATAGATTCCAGCAATCTACCCAAATATTCGTAAACATACAAAGTAGTGTGAGTGTTAAGAAACGTTGCAAAATCTTAAAACCTACATTTCCATACACCAAATCAAAAAAAAGGGTGAAAACACCAAACATGTTGTGGTGCACCTTAAATAAATTGAACTGTAATTTTCATTGTTCTTAACTTTAATTTACTGTACCCATTTCTCTTAAAATTAGACATTTTTGAATTCGCCTTACTCAATCTTGCGCTCTTTGTTAATATACTACATCACATTATGTACCAATTTAACGGTTATTATATAGAGGCTAGCTTTGCTAGCAGCATAGAATGAAAGACATTGATTTTAACTAGGTCAGTTGATTGGAAGCAAGAGCTCAAGAAAGAACGTCTCATTCTTTTATAAAAAATATTAAAATTATAACGTTTTGAACATACATGTGTTTTATTTAATAAGAATTCAAATTAAATATAATAAAACCAATACCCATCACACAAAAAAACATATCACATTCTATACACAGTTACACAAATAAACCCAAACAAAGGAAGGATAAGTACACAAAAACAGATATATTAATTTATAAAATTACATTATACAGTCCACATAAATTAAACCATACATATCAAGTCAACAAAAAAGCAATCTTGAACATGGTCCTTCTGAGCCATATCAATGAATCAAGATTCGATTAATTAAATAAAAAGATAAAAGCAAAAGAAGGTGCAATACACATTAAGTTATCAATTAACATAGACAAAAAGTAATTTTTTTTAAATTCTCCTTTGGTGAAAATATCTCGTGGCGAAAAATATATGTATGTATGTACATATGTATATGTGCAAAATCAGGGGGATTGTCATTATATAACTCTATACGGTACAAGTTGAAACAGTTTTATCACGCGCTTAGCCTAACTGGACAAAGTGATATTGTGCAAAATTAATTGACTGTATATTTTCGAACACTTTTTTGTATACATTATTAATTTATAAAATGAACAAAGTAGTAGCAAAATGTGGTAGGGCTAAGGCAAGCCTCACTCTCTTGTCGACATTTGCCAAATCTATTTCTGACGCTACCCCCTTATCAATTTTGGAATTTAGATTTAAAAAGCTAAATGAAACTTGGGACGAATATGTTGTGCTTCAAAACGAACTCTTAGAATTCATTGATTCGCCGGGTTATGTTGATCGGGAAACAGAATATGTCGAATACGCAGAAAAGTACTTCAACGCACATGGTCTTATTTCCAATGGTATCCGTCGATTAGAAAAGGAGGCGAAAGAAAAAAAAGTCTCTACTGAGCAGAGTTCTGAGAAGCCTCTGCCTTCAGCCCCTTCGTCTTCTGTTCACTTGCCACAAATAACAATTAATCCTTTTTCCGGTGATTATAAAGATTGGCCGGCCTTTAGAGACTTATTTACAGGCACAATCGATTCAAATACTTCGCTTACGTGTACACAAAAGCTGCATTATCTTAAATCGTTTCTCCGTGGAGATGCCGCAACTCTTCTTCGACATATTTCGTGCTCTGAACAAAATTACATAGAAGCCTGGGATAGACTAGAAAGGCGCTATAACCAAAAGAATTTAATAGTTCAGTCATTTATAAGTTCATTTTTGTCACTTCCTTCGTGCACGACTCCCAACATAAGCATGCTTCGAAAAATTGCCGACGGGGCTGATGAAGCCATAAGAGGTCTCAACGCTTTAGAATGCAACACACGCGATCCGTGGCTTATACATTTATTACTTCAGAAACTTGATTATGAAACCAAGCAAGCCTGGGCGGAAGAAGCAGGTTCAGATGATGATTGCACTATCGACACATTTTTGAATTTTTTGGAAACTCGTTGTACGTGCCTTGAATCATGTATTTCATTTTCTCGAACAAACCAAACTCGTCAGAAAACTACCAACCCTGTTCGAACTCACCTCGTTGAATCATTACACGAGTGCCCTAAATGTCATGAATCTCATTCACTTCAAAATTGTGAAGAGTTCAAAGGTCTCGACGTTGCCTCTCGTCGCGAATTTGTGAAATCTAATTCACTTTGTTTTAATTGCCTTCGTCAGGGACATTCTGCAAATAGGTGCTACATAAATTATCGTTGTCGACAATGTAAATCTCGACATCACACATTAGTTCACCCTGTCGAATCTAGTGTACTTGAAGAACAAAACCAAAACACATTCACTTCAACAACTGAAGTTTGCTCATCATCAAATCTATGTTCTGAGGAACATCTCGTTGCAAATCAAGCTCTTGAATCTAATTCTCGTTCCGTCACTATTTTACCAACCGCCTTAGCCAAAATTCAAGACAAGCAAGGAGCCTTTCGCACTTTTCGAATCCTTCTTGACTCAGGATCCCAGGTCTCGTTCGTAACCGAGCAAGTTGCTCAATACCTGGGGCTACCAAGAAAACCTTCTCGGATTCCAATAATGGGAATCGTCTCAACACCAGCTGGAGTAACGAATGGAATCGTTACTCTTAAACTTCACTCACGTACTAATTCAGAGTGCATACAATGTGAATGCCATGTGCTTCCAAAAATTTCGTCGTCACTGTCATCTGTTGTTCTGAAAGAACTTAAAACCTTTTCTTTACCTGGTGATTTGGCCGATCCACTTTTCTACCAACATGGTACCATTGACATTCTATTAGGTGCTGATAAGATATTCAATGTAATCACAGGTGTCGCTAAAACAAATGATGGGAATGATTTTACCTCCATCCCAACCATATTTGGATGGGTTATAGCAGGACGTGTTTCAAAAAATTTAGCCATAGAATCAAAGGTAGAGACTTACTGTACCCGATTAGACAACAACCAAAAGTTTGACTTAGAAAGATTCTGGAAATTGGAGGAGGTATCTCACGAAACGTCTTTGTCATTAGAAGAACAACTGGCAGAAGAAGATTTTTCTAAAAACACTTTTCGTCGACTAAAGGATGGGAAATTTGAAGTAAATTTACCCTTTAAACCAGCAATGAACCTCGATTTCGGAAATTCCTTGAAGACAGCATTGAATCGTTTTTACTCACTTGAGCGCAGGTTTAATTCAAATACGACGCTTAAATCTCAATATTCAGCTTTCATTAATGAATACCTTGACTTAGGCCACATGGAAGAAATATCTATAAAGGAAATAATGGAACCAACAAAGAATTTGTTTTACTATCTGCCTCACCATGCAGTCTTTAAGGGCGACAGCAGTACGACCAAGGTCAGGGTGGTGTTTGATGCATCCGCGAAGTCTGACAACAAAATGTCATTGAATGAGGCTCTACTTGTCGGTCCTACTATTCAAAGGGATATTTTTACTATTTGTTTACGATCGCGTTGTCATGTGTATCTTATAACAGGAGATATCGAAAAAATGTATCGTCAGATTTGGGTATCATGCAGCCAAACCGACTTCCAAAGAATTATCTGGCGTGAGAGTCCAAATGAACCTTTAAGGCACTTTAGATTGCTGACCGTTACTTACGGAACAGCCTCAGCACCGTTCTTGGCTGTTCGAGCTCTGAAACAATTGGCTTTCGACTGTGCAGAAACTCACCCTCGTGCTGCGTCTGTTTTATTGAAGGACTTTTACGTTGATGATGTTGTTACAGGAGCTGACACAGTGGAAGAAGTCATCGCACTTAGACTTGAACTTATTGAGCTTTTAAAAACTGCAGGTTTTAATCTTCGAAAGTGGTCAACTAACTGTTGGCCGTTGCTTGTTTCCTTGCCGGACGATCAAAGAGAATTTTCACCAGTTGATTTTGAGGAATCAAACTCCGTCAAGATGTTAGGGATGCAGTGGTACCCATCACGGGATTGTTTCTCTTACAAGGTTCGGCTGAGCATTTTAGGCAAATGCACTAAACGCCGCATTCTATCTGATGCATCAAAAATTTTCGACCCATTAGGATTCTTATCTCCTGTTATCATCGCGATTAAAATAATGTTCCAAGAACTGTGGAGAAAAAACTTGAAATGGGATGATGAAGTTCCAGAAAATATATCACGGCAGTGGCACGCAATACGTCATGAACTACATCTTGTGGAAACATTTACAATACCAAGAGTCATGGTGCAGAATCGGCTAAATTGGGAATTGCATGGATTTTGTGACGCGTCCTTGGACGCATATTCGGCAGTTGTCTACTGTCGTTGTGTCAACGAGCAAAACTCCGTTTCAGTCACTCTAGTCGCAGCCAAAACCAGGGTAGCTCCTTTGAAAGTGCTGCCCCTTCCTAGGCTTGAGTTATGTGGAGCTCTACTATTAACACGTCTTTCGAATAAAATTAAAACTGCTTTGCAGGAATTAGATACAAGAATATTTGCATGGACTGATTCTTCTATTGTGCTTCACTGGTTACAAGCTCCTCCAAAAAAATGGTCAGTTTTTATTGGTAACCGCACGTCTGAGATTTTAAACTCTATTCCCTCTAATTGTTGGAACCATGTTCGATCAGCTGCGAATCCTGCCGATGTGGCCACACGCGGGATTTTGCCATCTACTCTTGCAGTAACGGATCTATGGTGGAAGGGTCCACAATGGCTTTCAGAGCCCAAGAGCCAATGGCCTCTTTCAAACTTCAAACCGAAGGACTTTGACATCAATCAATTGGAAGAAAGAAAAATAGTAGCACGAGTGTGTCATGTCAATACTTCATCCGTGAATGAACTAGATGCTCTACTTACGAAACACAGAAATTGGATGAAGTCGGTTCGGGTTATAGCTTACGTTTTCCGTTTTTTCAGAAATACTCATTTTAGAGACGTACAAAATTTTGATCCATTATCCACTGACGAATTAAGTTTCGTTAAAATACAGTTTATCAAAAATGCCCAGTTGTTAGTTTTTAAAAAAGAACTAGACATATTAAGACATAATAAGGAATTGCCTTCTAAAAACAAACTTTCAAGTTTGACCCCATTTGTTGACTTTGATGGTGTGCTCCGCGTCGGCGGTCGTATCGAATACTCAAATTTATTGTACAGTGAAAAACATCCAATAATTTTATGTAAAACTCAGCCTATTGCTAAAATCCTATAATACTTTCATAAAAAACAATTACATCCAGGTGTATCATTATTATTTTCATTCATTCGGCATAACTACTATATTCTCGGTTGTAGAAATCTTGCTCGGCAAGTTGTGCATGAATGTGTCAATTGCTTTAAACAAAAACTTACGGCATCCAAACAACTGATGGGAAATCTTCCCATGGATCGCGTGCGCTTTTCTCGGCCGTTTAGCCGTGTCGGTTGTGATTATGCTGGTCCAGTTTATATTCGTGTTAACCGCGGACGAAGCCCAAGATTCGAAAAAGCATACATAGCTCTATTTGTGTGCTTTATCACTAAAGCCATTCACTTAGAGCTCGTCGGAGATTTATCAACAAATGCCTTTTTACTTGGCCTTGACCGTTTCGTTTCGCGTCGCGGAAAGCCACTTGAGATTTGGAGTGACAACGGAACCAATTTTCACGGTGCTAAGAGGAAACTGGATGAGCTTCAACAACTACTCTATAATCAACAACACACAAGCATAATCACCGATCATTTGTCAAGGGATAATGTGCAATGGAAATTTATACCACCCTCCTCCCCACACTTTGGAGGTTTATGGGAGTCAGGAGTTAAATCCGTAAAGTTGCATTTGAAACGAGTTATAGGTGAAAGTCGCCTCACTTATGAAGATTTATACACTCTTTTAACAAAAATTGAAGCCATTCTCAACTCCCGTCCATTATGGCAAACCTCTGACCATGATCCTGTTGCACTCACTCCTTCTCATTTTTTGATAGGGGAAGCATATACTTCGCTTCCTCAACCTGATGTTTCTAGTACAAATATTTCTATAAAAACTAATTGGTTTTTGTTACAGGCAATGCTGCAAGGTTTCTGGCGTCGCTGGCACACTGAATTCCTTACATCCCTGCAACAACGAGCAAAATGGCAAAGACAGCAAAAAAATCTCGAGGTTGACGACGTCGTTCTGATAAAGGAACCTAACCTACCGCCGGCTAAATGGATTCTTGGACGAGTTACAAAAGCCCATTTGGGCCCAGACAAGAGATGTCGGGTGGTCACCATCCGGACCAAATACGGGGACTATGTTCGTCCTATAACAAAAATCGCCCCATTACCTTTTTCTGAAAAACCTTAGTTTTTTCAGGGGGGGCTGTATGTTAAGAAACGTTGCAAAATCTTAAAACCTACATTTCCATACACCAAATCAAAAAAAAGGGTGAAAACACCAAACATGTTGTGGTGCACCTTAAATAAATTGAACTGTAATTTTCATTGTTCTTAACTTTAATTTACTGTACCCATTTCTCTTAAAATTAGACATTTTTGAATTCGCCTTACTCAATCTTGCGCTCTTTGTTAATATACTACATCACATTATGTACCAATTTAACGGTTATTATATAGAGGCTAGCTTTGCTAGCAGCATAGAATGAAAGACATTGATTTTAACTAGGTCAGTTGATTGGAAGCAAGAGCTCAAGAAAGAACGTCTCATTCTTTTATAAAAAATATTAAAATTATAACGTTTTGAACATACATGTGTTTTATTTAATAAGAATTCAAATTAAATATAATAAAACCAATACCCATCACACAAAAAAACATATCACATTCTATACACAGTTACACAAATAAACCCAAACAAAGGAAGGATAAGTACACAAAAACAGATATATTAATTTATAAAATTACATTATACAGTCCACATAAATTAAACCATACATATCAAGTCAACAAAAAAGCAATCTTGAACAGTGAGCAAAATAGATTGTCTAGGTTTTTTTTTTCTATCTGACAGATATTTTGTGTGTGTTTATATGTTTTCGTATCCATGAGATTGGTATTAGTATATGACTTGGTTGTTTTTGCTCATATAAGTTGGTTGGTCTTTGGTGGCAGAGCTAGAGCTGGAGCTGGAGCTGCAGGTGCGACATTTCGACGGTCGACGATCTTGCAGTTGTGTTAGTATGGGAAAGGGCCAAATGCTTGGGTCGAGTTTTATTTCGCACCACATTGCGAAATAATTTTTTTTAACAACTTTGTTTGTTTATTTTAGCAATTTTTTTTTTGCAATATTCATGTGTTAATGAACGAGTTTTTGTTTTTATTAAAATATTTTGTGTACTTTCAAATTTTGTGAAACAAGTATAAGTGACCTTACACAAGGTTAAATTTTTAATTAAAACATCGAAATGGGTTCATTAAAAAAAAGAAGTTTCTCTATACCTTGGTTGATTACTATTTTTTTAAATTTTTGTATTAAAGTTGTAAGAGGTGCATGTTAAGTAAGTTTTTATTGACATCAGATTTTAATTCGCAAGGTTTCAAATTACCTACCTACACTTGAAATGTATGTTTCTGTGATCGTACTTACAAATATTTATTGGGATACAAATTACAAATGAATGATTTCTTCTTGGATAATTATTTTGATAAAGCACATTATCAATGGTTTTTTTAATTGCATGTGACAAGCTGACAAGTGTTGATTAATTGGTTTGAACAACTGAAAGTGATCCATTTTACTGAGAAGCAAAATATCAGAAACTCAATCAAAAATGTGATTTAGAGTTCAAAAACAAATTATTTTGTTTTATGATGCCTGAACGAAAAGATGGCTGTGTGGTTTTTGTCTTCGCTAATATTTATAGAAATATGAAGGGAGTTTTGTTTTGATTTTTTTGAATTTCGCACAAAGTACAAAAGAAATGGACAGTATCTAATTATTGTTTCAATTTGTTCCTCACCTATTCAGCTTCTGCAATAGTTGTTTGCTACAAAACCAACCTTCATGGAGCTAATTTTGGGTCTGCAATGGAAGATCAAAACCCAAAAGTGTTCCAGATCCAGTTCTGGTCAAATATACATGTGTATTTCGTCGATATGCATTTGTTACCAATTTGCTTCCTAATTTTAAAATTTGTCATCTAAGTAGCATCTTACTGTAAAAATATTTTACTGCGGTTTTGAAATGACCACGCTATTAGTGGAAATCGTCCTACTAACCCATCTATACTATATAGGTATCCAATGTACTAAGCGCGGTTCTAGAACCCAATTAATTGTCTTCTTGCACGAGAAAACTTTTGTCAATTAAAGCCACTTTTGAATGCAAGTGAATGCATATCAGTTTCTAAAAATTTCCGCACACCTGCTGAGACGTAAACACAAAATTAGTATCTATATCAGACGTTCCAAGGTTTTGAGGGAATCCTCGTATTATTTCTATTCTTATGTTCTTGTCAAGCTCCAGGATGTAGGTAGGACAGATAAGGAAGACCCTTGCCTCTATCTTATATTTCTGACAAATTCTAAGTTCTAAATGAATTTTTAGATGACTTAGTATAGTATCGTTAGAAATCACCACATCACCCCTTCCAATTCTTCTAAAAGTTTTTTTTTAAAGGCTTTTCTTTTTTAAGCGTTTATTGCTTTGAAGTTGTTAACAAAATTTATTTTCCATGGTGTTATGGAAATTAAGGTCTCGAAAATCGTGCCGAAAAGAAAAGTACCTAACGCAATTTTCTTACCAAAATCGATGTAATTTTGTAATACCCAAGCACCTAATGGGACAATCTATTGAGCTCAAATTTCGTAGGCATTAAAAATGTCATAAACATCAAATAAATGTTTGTGTTACAGTGATGTCTTTTTGTGGTTCACGGAATATGACAAAAAAAGTTGTTTTTTTTAAATACATTTGTCAGGCTTATCCCACTTCTGAGTTTTGACACTATAGTATGCGAAAAATTCTGTAGAACGTAAGTTTGACTGACATATTTTATTTATTAATTTTTGACAAACATTTATATGCATACATAATTCATAAAAAAAAAATCTACTGTAGGTGTAGTAGTTTTTATCTGATAGTAGTAAGTCAAGGGATAATAATACGATTTACAAGTTGAATTTATCTGACCAGTTGATGACTGAATGCATTTTATAAAAACTTAAATACTTTAAACTTGAATATTACTTTCAAAACTGCATTTAACCAAATTATTCTGAATACCTCTTAAACAGAATAAAAAAAAAACTATTGAATAAATGAACAACAAAAGAGAAACACGTTCCTTTGCAGATAACTAAAAATATAATTTAACGTATCAGTACTTGAACAATGCATAACAAGTTTTATATTTATAAATTTACCAAAAGATAAGATGAGATTAAAAATGTAATTGTTTTGCTTAATTAATAATTTATTGGTGATGTCCTACGTCAGAAAATAAACAATATCTTTAGTGCAGAACAATTAAAAAATAAAGAATAAATTCAAAAAAAATTGAATCGCACGATAATTCATTTACAAAACCAATATTTCTAGTTTAAATGAAGTGTTTTAGATATTTTATAAAAAAGAACTTTTACTTCAAAGCTAATAAACAAAAGAATCATGAAGAGAATATTATAGCTAAACCTCAGCGTAATGCTTTTAATTTTTTTCTTTCAAATAAATAAAAGAATTTATTGCAATGCACTTCAATTTTTATTTTACGAGTATTGTACTGTGAAATACTTAACACTGATTAAAAATCGAGATGATTTTGATAATATTTTTGTATCCATGAGATGCTACTGGCGGTAGTGTTTAAGTATTTTAAGTATTTCCCTATTCAAACTATAATAAATTAGGAAAAAACCTGGACCTAAATTAAACTATTTTGCAAATTAAGTTAGGGATTTCGATTTAACCTTGGGAGTTTCGAAGTAGAATTTGAAAACAATTTTACTTTGAATTGGAACGCGGTGACACATTACCTAGCTGCATTTGTTGAAAATAAAAAACGAAAAACGCATGCATTCCAAAATCTTTTGCTCCCATTTTTTTCGCTTTGCAGTGTACCGTACCAGTCTCAGGGAGTAATATTATGTGCAGTGAAGAAAAGCCTCATAGTAGTTGTCAAATATGCTCTAATTACGCCAGTGAAATCTAACGACCATATACTAAAGTGGATTTTAATTCTTTCACACTGCCTTATTTTTGTTTTCATACTTATAGCCTAACATTCACCTCTACTGAAACGAATGGGAATATGTTCCACTCAACAAATTTCGCCACTATTTTTATTTCCCCAATGTGCCACCACACTGAAAAGCCTTAAAGGACGTGGAAATAATTTCAATTTTTAGAGAATCATCAAAATTTGTTGATCTAAAAGGTGAGAAACCCGCATTTTATTTGTACGGAATTTTCATTTCACTTCATCGGTGTACACTGCTTACCCTTCGAAATTAAAGACGTGACGTGTGATATATATTGTGGAACGTATTACATTGTCATTTCAAAGGAGGAGAGAAGAACGGCCTTGCATTGGCCTATTTAAAACTCTCAAGACGAATTTAAATAAAACTTAATTTTGAAAAAGAATATTTTCACAAAGCTTTTGTATGCATCTTCGTAAAACATAGCCGTCCATTTCTGTAGTTTAACGTGTGATATGGTTTGCGGTCAACGGATTATGCTCGAGATTTTGGCTGAGCACTTCCAAGGTCTCTCATTTGTACCCACCGTGGAGACAAAACTTCTTCTTATCTTAGGACTTGACGCATATTCGGACTTACACAGTGTTCTTAGAGCTGTTAAAAGCTATTGGCCTTTAAGATTGAAATTTTAAATATATATATGCATTTGTATATTGTGTCTTATCAACGGCATACTTTATGCATTGTATGTAAATCAAAAAAATTCCAAGGCTGTTTTCTTCATTTCTATAGTTTGACCTCACACTCATACAACAATGACAATATCTCAGACATTTTTTTTTATCAAGATCCGTTCCACTTCGATAGCCTGTTTTTTTTTTCAATGCCAAACATTTTATTTTCTAAGTTCTCTTTTATTTTTGAAGATTTTTTCTGTCGATGGCAAAATGTTTGTCAGGTCCATTTTAAATATTTACAAACGTTCTTCTTTATTTCACCTGGTTTTTTTTTTTGTTCCCCAATAAGCTAACTACAATTTGGTTTGCTGTGATAGGACTTTTGACTATATCAGCATGAAATAGAAATGGTTTTCCATTCATGGAATACCAACGTAGCTTTACGAAGAAGACATTATGCGAAATCGTTTGTCTACCTTGGAGAACTCGTATGTTAAACATATACGAGTGGATACACCATACAACTTCTTCAAGTAAATGTATCTACGCTCTATCAGTCACGTGGAAAATGTGCAAAATAAGTAAAGCGAGAGCAATTTAAACTGAAAGTAGCTCTGCCACAAAATTTTACAACTCCAACCAATTGCTATTGGCAAACCTACTCGTACGGCTATGGCATATTCACGAGAGTATTATATTGAGCCTCCAGAGCTGGTTGTTCGGGCTCGGCTCTAGGTTAAAGAACCTTGATGCCCATTTTATATCTTTTTGTTTTTGCCACTGACGAAACATTGTATCGAATCGACTTAGTTACACAAATTTACTTTGTAGATACATAGGTATGCTTTACGATTGCATGTGTTTCGAATGCAATAAAATTGGAATAACTTTTTGTTGAGCTCTTCATCAATACCGTAGCGTACGGTGTCGTATTGGTTGCTGAATTATAACGTCATAAAAGTTCAGTTTTTTTTATTTAACTTTGTTTTAAAATAAATGACAGTCAAAGAAGTGGAGTATTGTGATACATGTACTAAAGTTTGATTTGAAAAGAAAAGATATGGAGCCTCAGCCAGAAATTGAGGATGAAATAGAAGGCTTGATTTTGTTTTGTTTTCATCGATTTATGTTTCTGTAGAGATTTTACTTAAGAGTGTTGTTGACAAAAACTGTGGAAAGAAATAAACCTGTCGATCTGGAAGAATGCCTCTAGAATACCAAATCGATTTAATAGGATTAATATTTTTGTTTGAAGAATGCTCACAATATTTGCCTGGTTTCCATAATGAGCCTTATCCTGGGTTCTCATATGTAGCTTTTTAATTAAAGCCTAGTACACAGTTCAAGCGAAAACTTCCATACCCTACACAGTTTAGCTTTAAATAGTACAAAGGAAGCTGCTCTAATGTTTATCCGCTAACTCCTTTTCTAAGCCTCTCAAAGGATTCTGAAACGTTTTTCGTCTTCGTCAAGTCAAAGCGCGAGCGATAGGAAATTAGGGAGGAAGGGAAAGGAGATGTCTTGAATGTTTAAAGATCAAAATGGCAAGGGACAATTGTACCAGGCAATTCATTCCATAAACGTGTTATACGGCTTAAGGGGCCAGTTATAGCGATACGGAAAACCAAACCGAAAAAATTTTCAAAAGAAAAATTTAGTTGGTTATGGTTCGATTTAGAACACAAATGTTACACTGATCGATGGCAACCAACTCAGAGAATTTATTTTGCAAATACAAATTTGAATTGAACTTGTACTTTTTGTTAAAAATGTAGTTTTTTATTTTTCTTTTATACGTATAACAGAAAAATAAATAAATACATTTTAAACAAAAAGTGCGAGTTCGATTAAATTTTTTATTTGCAAAATAAATTCTCTGAGTTGGTTGCCATCGATCAGGGTAACATTTGTGTTCTAAATCGAACCATAACATACTAAATTTTCCTTTTGAAAATTTTTTTGGTTTGGTTTTCCGTATCGCTATAACTAGCCCCTAAGAAGGAATCCTTATATTTTACGGTACGCCTGAAATTGGGATGAAATTTAAACTGATTTGCGTTCCTCACAAGACAAGCAATACGATTTACGAGTGAATTGTTTAAGGAGTAGAACGCAGCTGGCAACCTCGAGTAAGCATTTTTTTATAAAAAAAAATGTCACACTTTTCAACGTTTCGTTAGATTTGCCCACCTGGTTGTAGATTTCGAACGAATTAACATTTACAAAAAAAAATCTGGTCCAGTCCTTTCAAAAAAGTCTTGTTTCACCTCCTGTAAAATGAAACATAAATACGATCTTCAATCTTTTCCTCGCAATACATTTAATTTAGCAGAATAATGAAATTTGTTTCGTTGCAAATCCTAGGGTGTGGAACTTAAAAGTTGGAAATCCACTCCATTATATTCGCGTGGAATTTTAATTTTCAATTGAACTATGTATTAGGCTTACAAGAGACTTAGATATGTAATCAAAGTTAGACATGTGTAGATTGTTAAGGAGACTAATACCTGAAAATCAAATGCGAATAAATATTTACGTGAACTTATAAACCTTTAAAATTCTCGATGAAAACAAACATTTTAACGACTGTCGCACATTGATTAGCTTAATTAAGATTTGATTTCATACAGAAGGCTTATCTAAAGCAGGCTTTAAAGAACATATTCACAATCGATTCCCCGTTATAGTTTGTTGAAAGAATAAGTTGAATTTAACTCCTTTAGAACCATTTGTGGTGATAACAAGGAAACAACACAAAGTTTTATCGAACGCAGTTTTATTAAAAGAGCGCTAACTAAAACTGCAGAGACAGATTTGAATGACATTGATTGATATTGGGAAGTGAGTGGTGTTGGTGTTGGCGGCGTAGAAAGAGATACGAGCCCCGTCCAAATTCCAACTCTAGTCACACATCGGAGCTCAGTTTTGTTTTTGGCAAAGAAGCTTAAATCATATATTTTTGGTTGAGTTACCGTTTATAGTTCTTTTTTGTTATGAACGGCCGGCATTTATAAGATGAAAAAATAGATTCATTTAAAATGATTAAGCATGATATTAAAAATTTTTCACTCTGTCTTTTCATTTATGAAAGGTCAATAAATAATTATAGTTAACACTAATTTAAATAAATACAAACAAATTAAAATTCTACATATAATAATTAACAACAAAAACAAACGCATTATATCAATATAATGAAAAAAACTCGATAAATTAAGGGTTTCGCTAAAAAATGATGTCTCCTATTAGGCGCCATCAACACCAAGCCATTACACAAGCTATATTTAGCTCATAATTTGTTTAGAACACCCTTTGAACTCTATATTAATTTTAATACTTATTTAAGGGTATTTATTGCGGTTTAATAATAATAATAATAATTTTAACTATATGCCTGTAAGACCCAAGGTCTTTTGAATGCAAACTGCACGGCATTAGTTAGAAGGAATAGAAAGATAGGAAAGAATTTTTGTTGGTACAATGGATTGAGAATAAGATGATATTTATTTCAAGAAAATCCCACGGGTGGCGTCCAGTTGAAACTGGGGGAATAAATAAAAATTGCTGCCCAGGCTGGGGCTCGAACCCACAACTCTTAGGTTAGCAACCAAGCACTACATCCACTGTACCATTGCCACCCGCAAGAAAAATTTATTATCATCCAAGAAAATATTATTTCTTTATACCTAAATAATTTAATAAGCCTAATTCTTGCTCAAAAGAAAACTATCTTAAAACATTTATAACATTGGATATAAAAAAGGTATGAACATGAACAAGTTAATTCGACCTAGTTGTTTACTTTATATTTACAATCTTTAGAGTAATGCGTATCTACAAGCTACCTGTGATGTAAAAATGTGTTGGTGATCACATGATTGTAATAATCATTAATTTACTACAGCTCAGAAGGGCCGGCCCTTCAAAAGGTCAGAGAGGCTTGGCAGAAAATTTATTTTAATTGACAGGAATTTGCACTCCCTTAGCACGTTATTAATTAAAATTTTACTAGTACCATGGTCAAGTATATGCGCAAGCAATAAGCATTTTAATGAGAATAACAAAAAAGAAAAAGAATTATAAGAAATCAATAATTTTCTTAGGCAACATTTGAACTTCAGTTTTTGTTGTTAGATGACACATTTTTGTATCATCCAGTCATAATATAAATTTTGCTTCTTAGCTGAATAATTTAGATTTGGAAATCATTTTAAAAGATTAAATTAGTAATTTTCTTCGACCTTAAGCATAGTACACAGTTGGAGTGGAAGCATCATATAAATATGCCGACGTAGATTTCACAGTCTTACCTTCCACACTCAATACTTTGCAGGCAAAGCAAATAGTTTGACAGATGTCACCTTATTCTACAATCTACATCTCTGAATCTATAAAAAATGTATATGTGGTTGGTTGCGTACTGTTTTATCAAAAATATGGAGCGGAATAGATTGTGGAACGTATGTTTTCGTATGACAGTTCATTTCAGTTTTGTTTGCCACTCCCGATCTCAACCAACGTGTGTATGTGTATACAGTAAATGAATGTACATATGTAGGTATGTGTCAAGAATTGAATGTCAATTAGGAATTGAATAGATTTTTTGCTACAAATAGGGACATATTTTAATTTGTTCAAGTAACAAGTACCTAGTATTTAAATTACAAAAAAAAAAAAAACATATATACTAAAACTTTCAGTTTCAATTTCTAATTTTGTGTTGACACAAATTGTTTCACCTACTTAAATTGTCATCGCATTTGGCGAATAAAGTGTCTGCAACTGATACCCTAGACTAGACTGAGTTCAGGGCAATCAAACAATATTATAATTCAACCTTCATAACAATTTATTCCGCACAAAAACATAAAAATACAAACTAATTGGACAGCTTTGAATGATAGATACTAATTAAAGTAGTTTTTTTTGTTTTGCTGATGATGCTGTATCTTTCATTCCGTGTTGATTGTTTTCTTGAAGTCCTTGAAGTTTAGTGTGAATGACCGATAAGACATATGAGGGGTATACGATACATGCATGATACTTTGGATAGTTTCGTTTGGATTCGACTTCCTGTCAAAATGTTGATACGGGTTCTTGGAACATTTCAATTGGAAATAGGAAACTGAGACAACTACTAGGTATATAAACAAATTTAAGATTGGCATTAATAATAATTCTAACTTAGGCTTTTGACTTGACATTCCAAAGATGGACGACGTGTAATTAGCTAAAGTGTTTATCAACCTTTCAGTTTCATTAACTTTATGGAGAAACTTTTGCGTCCATTCGAGAAAGAAAGAGATTGACAGTTCGTGTTCGACGAAACTTCACTTAAGTCTTGCGTATGGTAACTATAACGCAGTATGAAAAATAAATAAGTTCCACAAACTTTCTCACATCTTTCAATTTTACATATAAGGTGCAAACACAGGACAAATGTCAATTATACGCTTTGTTCACAGTTCGAAAAAATATTAAACTGTAATACAAAAGTCTAAGTGCGTGAAATTCCACAAAATTTGTTTCGATGAAAACAAATGTATAAGTACACTGACAATTAATGTCACACCGTTGCACTCTGTTTTTGCGTGTTTTGAAGCATTAAACACAGTACGAAGTTGAATGAACTATGGAGACAAATTATTAATTATTTCATGAGGTGATTCAAGGACTGAAGTGGAAAAACTTATGAAGATGTTCATGTTAGTATCTTTTTCTCGTCGCTGAGTTGACTGGAATAAATTTCATACCAAAATTTTTGTATGAAAGTTTAGTTTTTTCAATTTAACTGTTTTACAAATTACATAAATATCAACTAGGTACTCTGCGCAGTGAAAAATGAAATCTTTCCCTCGAGTCTGAAGAGGAAATCTTAAGTGACATGGAAACATGTGACATTTGTCAAGTAATGAATTTTGTTGAACAAAAATATCTATCCACTATGGAAGGCTTGAAATCCTCCTCAGTACACTTCTTTGGAAGTTTATTTGACTTCTACGACACTAAGTACACAGTCCAAGTAAAATAAGAAACTCTATACAAATTGGCCGGCATGGACAGTGGACACTGCTAGTATTTCGCAAATCAAATAAAATTTCTGACACATGTCACAATCACCTTTTTCCACGTTTCGGAAACTTTTCTTATCTGGTGCACATTATTAAATTGAGAATATGATTACAAAAATATTATGCGACTTACCTACTATTAAAAGTCAAATTTAAGCTCAAACCAATGCTTCTCGTTATTTTAAAGAAGCATCCCACTTCATGTTCACACCAGTTTTACAAAAATGGTGAGTAAACGCCACAAGCACCTTGTGCTTCTGTTTGCACTTTATTAAAATAAAGACATATAAATGCGCCACTCACAATAATTATGTGTGTGCATGTGCACAGAAAATAATAAAAAAAACACGCCATCTGCCGATAGCCTAGCGAAAATGACTCATCAAGCCATAAAAACATTTATATATTTCATTTCTCGATGATCAGCGAAATTATCTCACCTTGCACTCGCCAGCGCCACAAACAAAATTGATTTCACTTTATTTAAATGAAAGAAAAACAATAAGGCGCACGACTTTGTCGCATGAACTTTCTCTTATGATGACAGAAAGTTTACGAGTGGAACAAATAAAAAATATGAAAATACATAATATGTTGTCTTTCAAAAAATTTACTAGTGGTTTTGTAAAGTTTAAGAAAGTTATTCTGACAAGCCCGTCAGTTGAATTGAATATAAAGCTTCAATAATGTAACGCCTTACTACATATGTAACGTTTCAATGCGTCAACGCATTAACAAAACAAAATGTAACGTTTCTGACAATGAAAAAGGTTGACAGTTTATATTTTGATTATCAGAGAGAGAAAATAACGGGACTTTGTTCTAAATATTGATGGGCTTGTTTTTATTCCCCGCCGTTATTAAAATTGACAAAGAACTTTGACATCTAAAACTAAGGTAGTCACTGAACTATCTATGACATGTAAAAAAGTGATGTGTCAAGTTCGTGTGTTGAAAACAGCTGATTAGAGTGTCAGTGTATCTTGCGAGTGTGATTCTAGTTATGATTTCATAATTTCAATACCTAAGTCTAACTCGAAACACATATAAAATTATTTGAAAACAGCAAACAGGTCGTCAACTTCTGTTTCCTTACTATTATACATTATTTTTTTCATCACATATTTTTTCAAATTTGATTTTTATATATTGCTACAAAGTGCATTCGATGATAAATCAAATTCGAAAACTGATTTAAGACGCAGTAGACATTTTGACATCAATCGGCTGATACCACCATAAGTTGGCAGCTGTTATGTACACAATTATGTAATTCGTACATATCGTCTATTCCTAGCCTTGGAAACCTTTTGCCAAACCTTTCAATGGATTAAAAGACCTCAAGCTACCTGTAAACCGCGGCCCCGCACTTTACCAACTTTGAGTTCAAATTTCTTACGGATACAAAACATGCCCTTAACTTTTACATAAATGGCAAATAAAACAAAAAAATAGGTAAAACAATATAATTTACAATAAAAAAAAAAAAGTGAAGACCGTACGTTAGTTTATTGTGCGAATGGGGAAGTCCAAAGGGCAAAGAACCTACATATAATGTACATAATATTTTGCGTAAAACATTAATTTATTATAAGAAGTCGGTTCCGTTCCACATGGAAGCAGCCAGAGTAGATGGGTAAAGTACACAACGTACATCACTATTCACTAAACACACTCGTATAATATAATTTGCGTAACTTCTTTGTTTGTATGGTTTGCATTTCGTGAAATTCTTAGAATAAGCAAAAAACCACCACGCCAACGCCAACGACAAGAAAACTTGAACTTTCCTCTTCCCTTGTGAGTGTGACCGCTCACTCCTCAGTGACACACAAATTTTACATGTTTCCATTTTGTGTGTATAAATCTTAAAATACATTTTGGAAATCAAAGAACATAAAATAAGGACTTCACAATGAAAAGATAAGGTTTTTTAAATCCAAAAGTTTCATATTCGCACTTGCACACCATTTTGCTGCAGTATATGGTGTCATCAATGTATTAGGTAATGAAATAAGAAATTGTGCAGTGGCAGCCATTTTGGGTGTTGTGATGACAGATGACAATTTGTTTTGTCCATGATTTGAAGTAAACAATTGTCATCAAGTAAAATTTAAAGCCACAAGTTTTGACAGATAAACCAAACACCAAGCGTCAGAAAATTACATTCTTAAGATTATAAAGTACCTACTTAAAAGTGTAGCGATGAAATTAAATAAAAAATGATGTAATACTGAGGAAGTGCAAATAAAACTGAGTTTAATAAATGAATCACACTTCTTTAATAAACCTTTTATCAATTTTCCGTCAACAATGAATTCAGATTATGTTACTAATTTCACTGAATTCGTGTCACTGAAATAAGAAGAATAATGAATTTTCTAGAAAAAAATTATCACACATCCATTGACATTGACACAATATAACAACATGAAGTCCATAATGCTATATTGGTATAGGTGGGTATATGGTTTATCTACAACTGTAAAGACAAGATGAAAGATCTCAAAGGTCAATTAGGAGTAACTTTGTTTACACAAAGAGTACACATAGACCTACGGGCTTGGGTCATTGTTCGTACCTAAATAAATAAAATGACAAATGACTCACTCACAAGAAACTAATGCAATTGAATGCATTTACATTCAAAAGCCATAAAGCTGCAGTTTATTGTATTTGTTTGTTACTATTGTTACTATTGTGTTACATCTATGGAATACTATATACCTACGCGTGTACTGGAAACGGAAAGCCGATGTGCCCTGCCTCTGTCCATTCATTCGTATTAAATTATCGGTTGTCGCACCCGCTCTCGAAATTGCTAGTGTCAAAGTGAATTGTTTATTTATGCGTTTAGATTAGTGAAAGTCTATTGACTTCATTGAAGGCAGATTATGTGGCTGTTAAGTATTCGTTTCGTTTTACTATGATGAGGTGAATAATTAAGAGATTCAGAGTGTGCTTTGTCCCTTACAGTGGTTATATATTTTTAGCGAAAGTACTTTTTTTTGTATTTCCGAACTCACCAGGAGACAACAGGGTGTTGCAGAAGTGCACGATAATTTCCTGGGAAATCTATAATAGGACATCCTGTGAAATTTAAGGGAAGTTGCAAAAAAATTGTTTTTTTTTCGCAATTCCTAGTTTTCAAGAACTGAGCTTCAATAATTTCATATCGCAAACAAACATTAACATCTTTCCTTTTTTTCTCTGTTTTTGACAAAGTTTTTGTTATTGTTTATCCTTAATAACTTTCCTAAGTTCTCGAAATGTTGGTCCTTATCTTACTACGAAAAGAGTAACTCTAAGAGAATGTTTGTTGAAGTGCAAGTGCTTCCATTTTAAAAAGAAATATCTTGCGTCAGCTATGTCATAAAGCTTTGCTCCAACCTTTTGATATAAATTCTTAAGATTTTCGTTCTGTATTTACCTTTTTGCTACTACCTACTTACCTAATATAAAATAGTAGCTTCTGCATTTCACTGGAACAGAAGACAATTGCACTTTTTAGCAGTAGCAAATAACAAGTGGCGCTACCAGTGCGCAAAACTTTTAAAAAGCTCATGACACTTTTTTGAATGATCGAAAGTCTCCAAAGAATAGTTCTGCTTGGTGCAATTGTGCATTGACCCTTTCTTAAAATTGCAATAAATGTTCCTATAGTCAAGTTCTCTAATCTTTAAAATAAAGTCAACTTGAAATAAACCAAATAAACATTTATCACAATCACAATACCATTTTGAAATTAAGAAATTCTGGAAAAACTTTGCAACTTTTGATGGATGACATTAAGTTTGGCGTCGACTTTTATACTTCACATGTTACGGACGATGTTCTCGTGTTATCTAAGCAGAACATATGAAACACTTGCGCGTAATCTTACAAATCAAATTTTTGGCACACTCGATTATCGCTGATGGAATAAATCCATCTCAAGAACGTGTTGCAGCTGTTCAAGGCTTCCTAATCCTACAAACAGCTAAGGGTCTTCACTTGCTTTCTTGGATTAGTTGACTTCTATCTTGGAAATCCACAACTCAACTATTCCCATAGACAACAGAGTTAAAAGGAGCTTTCAGCAGTTTTAAGGATGGCTTGTCTTTTGGAACTTTTCTTGTCGATCCAAAACAAATCCTATTCTTGAGGCTTGTTAATGGAGATATTAAATGGCAATTGGCAGCCATTGTCTCACTTTCCAAGAAAGAGAGTGCTTGATCAATTTATCATCGTGAGCTTCTTTCCACTTATTCAGCGGTCGAAAAGTTGCGTTTCTAATACCTACGTAATGTCTAATACACTCTGGACTATGTGGAAAGCTTGGGTGACTTAAACTACCAAACTAAGCTTCAACACAAAATTTGTTGTGGACGACAATACAAAACTTTATATTTCAAAGTGAGTTCCATATTGTCAAAAATTGTTTCTATAACTCTACTCCGTACCAACAATAACTTTCTCAAATTACATACCTTCAAAACTTTACTTCAAACGTATCTTTATTCCAAATTACAATCAGAGCTCATTAAAAAATTTCATTACGGGGAATTCCTTGAGATAGTTTGGTATAAAAGCCACCACTTTGATTTATTGTCAGAATTTATATGAGGTTTTTTTTTGTCAAGAGTGCGACAACGACGACGGGACGGGTTCAAACCTTTTGACCCACACCCCACAGAAACAGCAGAGATTCAAACTTCTCCATCTGTGTGAAAATTAAAAATTCTTCTTATTTCTCAAAGCGAACGACCCACATAAAACTCTATACAGTTCTTCAGACTGAAGAAGAAAATTGTCTTAAAAACAAAAAAACACACAAAGACAAAAAACTAACCTCCATTTTGTGTGTGTTTATTTAGAAAACCAGGTTAATAGTTTGTGCTTTCCTTGTTTTTATTCACCAAAACGTACATTTGTCATAAACAATGCTTTCAGTGCGAAACTTCATTCCCATTTTATGCGAATAGCTACTGGACAAAGTGCCGACATAACTGGGAACCTAAGTCAACCTCCAGCCAACCAACCGACCGACCTACTACAAAATACTCAAGACAAAAATAGATTTTGTGAGGAGATGAAAAAGCATTCCCACAAAAGTTAATTACTTGACTTTTAATGAGCGAGGCGAGGGTGAAATAAAAGTAAGCGACAAAACGACAGGCGACAATGTCGAAACAAAAGTAATGCAAAACAAAACAAAAATATAAAACGGGGGGCACTTAGTACTCTTCTCTCTCGAAAAAAAAATTGAATTGTTTCCATAGAAACTGTTTAGAGAGTTCATTTTCAAAAGATCTCCAGCTCCGCACCAACTAACCATCAACCGTCAACTTTAAAAAACTAACTCTTGAGTCTTGACCGTAATTTTACCATTAAGTTCATTTTTTTTTAACTTAATGGCGTAATAATGTTTTTCCAGCTACTTCACTCACTTATTTGATTCTGAAATTGAAATATAAATTAAAAGCTTTTTTTTTTATGGCGACTATTGAAGGTTGAAAGCAGCTGAAATGTTTGGGTGTGTGTGTGTTTTTTTCTTTTTAATTTGTTAAGCCCTTTAACTTTTTGTCGTAACTTCGTCTTTATAGTGAATAGGTCGTATTAATGCGGTTAGAATTTCAATTCTTGATAATATGGTTGGTTGAAGAAAAGGGGAAGTGAATAGTTGAATTGGTAATAAAAAAAAACCCTACCTTAAGGTTAAGTTTATTAGAGAAGGCTCTCAAAGTTGCTCGCCTTGGGGTTGTTTTTATTTATTTCTAACAGGAAGGCTAGTACATATGTAGTATATTGATTTTGGTGACCTTAAGATAGTTTTGTTTGTTTTTAAATTTGAATAAGGTACTTCTTCTACCTATACATAAGATGATAAAATAAATACCTTAATAATAAGGGCCCTTTAATTGGATGAAGGTCGATCCGACCTTGCTTGCCTCGAACCAAATTATTCGAAATCAATAACAAACGGGAGGGTTATGCTTACAGAATAAACTATAAAAAAAATTGAAATATTATATAAAAATTATTGGATCCTTCAAACATGTCTTAAAATATTTTTTTATTTAATTTCAGGTAAATATTGGGTGTGACAGACGTTTATATTTTCATAAAATAAAAATTAAATTGTGAGTATGAATATTCATTTTTCAAATCGTCAAATGAGTGTTTTAACTACGAAAAGCTTTATCATACCACATGGTTAGCCTGACGAGTAAATTTTTTAACTTCACAGGTGAGGCTTTTCAGTTTTTCTCAACTTAAAACACTTTTTAAATCAATGTAATGGGACCCTAAAATTTCCTTGAATAGAGGATCCACACCCACACCTCATGTAATGGAAGCATTCACTACTTTTCGTTGAGTTAACACTCCTTAGAAAGAGAGTTATGCGAAGAATGATATTTAGAACGATAAGGTTATTTAAATGTTTTAAACTATCCAACGTATCTTGAGACACATATTTAATGAACGCCCATCTGAAATTAATTAGGAAAGAAAAATATGTTCCATCCAAGCACAGCCGCAAAAAAAAAAACAACCAGAAATCTCAGTGCTACCATGTGTGTCCTGGCCTGTGTGAAAACCATTTTAATGTAACTAAAGCAGTTTACGACGTTTACGACACAAAGTCGTAATAGCACTTTCCATTGGTTTCACTCGGGGAACCATTCATTCTGAAATGCAATGAAACAAGAAAAATGGCTTCTGCTCAATTTTGACACAATGTTGTATTTGCACGCATCAGTTAATTTACAAGATTTGCTAATGTCAAAGTATGCGCAGTACGAGTCGCTATATAGAGAGAATCTTACTGGCTGCGCACAATGATGTAGTAGCAGCAGTAGCACGTAGCAATGTCAAAAAAGTAGCTCACAAAGCAGCATACACGAAAACAATTTGTAGCACTGAACTCCAACAAAAATCATGTCTGCCAATTTGGTTTATTGTTGTTTTGCAGCGCAGCACGTTCGTGAAGTTGGAGTTGAGTCGACTTGTACTTCAGCTACTCTCTATGCTGCAGCTAATACTTTACATTGTAGCTGTGCAATACAATTTACGTACATTTAACTTTGACATTGCTTCGTGATACTGCTGCTACAACAGCATTGTGCGCAGCCAGTTACACGTACCTCGTATATATGTCACATGCGTCGACATTACCAAATTTTTCGGCAATGCTGCATGCGAATAGACTCTCAACATTGAATATTCTGTCGCTGACATTTGAGTTATATTTGTATTTGTGATTCTTGAGTGGTTTCTGATTTCAAATCCAGAAGTGAAGTCCTCTTCTCAGAATCGTCAGAAGTGTCATTTGTTTACTAATGGAACGGTTTCAGAAGACTTCCGGATGCTTCTTTTCCTCCAACGGAAAGTGCTATAAGATAACAATTTGTAGTAAGAAATTTTGCAAACAAGTTTTGACTGTTTGTTAAAGATGTTGGAGACTTTCTGACAATTACGATGCTTAGGATGACTTCATGACGTTGCATGAATATTTTATAGCCCTGAACCTTCAAGTGCTCTAGTATTTCTAGTGATGGAATATAACGCTGGAGGTCTTGGATCATTTCTTTATTAGATTTTGAAGTTGCTTAGAGTGCTAATGCCTTTTGTTAAAAGTTAATGAATCCTCTGAAGGTAAATTATTGTCATGATAAATTTTCGTTTGGGTGTATTTGGATGTTTTCTTCATTTCTGCAATCTCCTCAGACAAACACATGACAGGTTGTATAAGAGTGTTAATCACTTGCCCTACATTTTTATTTACGAAATGTGTCTGAAATTATCCAACAAATTTGAGAGGGGGCTACACCTTATACCTACACCTTTTTTCTGAAAATGCATGAAAAGTAAAAATCAAACATTCGAGACGTCATAGCAAGACAAGTATGAAGAAAGTTTGCGAAAGAGTCGAATGACCAGAATATCTTGCTTTTAGTAAACTCTTCGATCAATTGGATAATTGGACACAGCTCTTTATATGTGCACCCCAACTTAAGTTAGAATGCAAATTAAAATTTTTTGCACAGGTTTTAAAGAGATTTTGCGTACGAATTTCGATATATTTAATTTTCTGAATGCCAAATCAAAGTAAAGTTTTTAGCGTACCTTTATTCACTTGTTACTGTGAGCTGCTTCAGAGAAAAGAATGCATCTCAGCCTATGTTTTTTAAAACGATCATTTTGGCTTTGTCCGTAACGCTTAAAATAATCTACTCTGCAAACATTGTTGTAGGTTAAACAGATAAAATTGCTTGAACCATGATAGTTCCTGTCAAGAAGCATTTAGAACAGCATTGTAGCATATTGATTTAACATTTTAACAAAAAACCGAACTAAATTGTTTAATTTTCTGTGTTTTATTATTTTTTTAATTTCCTCTGTATGCGTTGGAAAATTACTTAAAAGTATAGGGTCTATGAATATTTACTTAACCGATTAGTTTTTCCTCTCTCACTTATTCCAAATTCTTTGAGATATTGTTAATCTGGCAACGCTCACTTGTTAATAATTTCATCTAAAAAAGATATAAATATGTTTTTTGTTTTTGAATAAATGTTTTAATAACCAAATGTATGTTTCCTCATTTAGACCGGAAGCTTAAACTGTTTCCAATTTAAAACTTAAATAAAGTTGTCTAAACTGGTGCTTCTTAAAAGTTTATCTCCAAAATAAATAGCAACTTATGTAGACCTTTTGTGGTTTTCATTAAAAATCCGGAGCTGAAATCAAGCTTCCGAATTCGAAAATAGTGTCATGTTTAAATATTTATACGAAACCCCAACAATATTATGTTATAGGTAACAGGTTATTCTAATCAATTCCAAAACTGGCCGAAATTCTTTTTTATTCCCTCTAAAACGAAAGCAACCAATCTTTCGTTAAAAATTCTGATTAATACACAAAATTTTATATTCAATTACGAAATTAACCTCGTCTGCAACACTGAAATATATCCATAAACAAACAAAAGTAAAATGTATCTCTTCTCAATCCACATAATGCATAAACTCAATATTTGGTTCGATAAACGTTAATGACGTGTCGAGTTCATTGCCGTGCGTTCATCTAAAAATCTATCTTCCAGCAGCTTTGCTGCTTCTTCTCCTCAAGATTACTGTGCTGTTTATGCTATAGCATAGCTTTAATCTCGCGGTTTCTGTCATGAAACCGTATATCCGATTTCGATTTCGATCTGCAACCAATTTAACCAAGATTGGTGATGATGTTGACGGTGCGGTAGTGGGGTTTCGTGGTTGGTAACTGAACTGGTAACTAGTTTAACAAGTTTAAAGCCGTATCATTCAACTCTACACCATATAAACGCATTGCGACAAAATGCCACTAGAGTATGGCGATGATGGGATGACGATGACGTTAACAACCCCAGAGCCCGGAGGTGACAATACGAACGCAAATGACGTAGCCGCAGTCGTATAGCCGCATTCGATGAATTCGATTGATTTTCAATGCAATCTTGGAAAGCGGCAAATCCAAAAAGTTGGTGGAAGTAAAACCCAATTCCCAATATGTCTAGCCTCAGTATATGTATAGGTATGTATGTGTTTGGCTTTGTAAAGTGTATACAGTTACAACTTATACGAATACAACTTTTTCCGCTCCACTACCTCTTTGGGACGACCGACGCGACGATGCGATGGGTACTCGTTTTATGATTGACGTGTTGCAGAGGTTTTGAAACTTATTTCTTTCCAATTTCCTTTTGAAGTGATTTTTCTAACAAGGCGCACACACAAATACAAACTTTGAAGTTTGTGCCTAATGAAGCGTTGAGGGTTTTAAATGGAAACGAAAGTAGAATGAAAGTTTCTTGTATAGTGAAGAAGCAGAGTAAAAAAAAATTCAATTCAACTTTTGGAATCAATTGATTCAGAATTAAGTTGGAAATAAATTATTCTGCAATGGTGTTTTCGTTAGTGCTCTTGAAAGTTAAGAGGGCCTTAGTAGTTGCTAATCCATATACACATTTACAATATTGCTTGATTTGAAGGTTTATTACTTTAAAGTGAAATGAAATCATTTTAAAATTTGTTCATGGTGATATTTTGACAGGTACTTTGCGAACTGGAAACTTAAACTGTTATACTCGTCTTATAAAGAAGTCGATTGCCAAAAAAATACCGCACCAGAAGCTGAATTTCTGGGCTCTTGATGTGATATCAAAATATTGTTCCTGTTCTCGCAGGCACTTTATATGGTATGGCTTTGTGGATGCAAATTGTGAGATTCCCCTACAAATCCTTGTACAAAATGAAAACAAATTTCGGTACAATTTTACCTACCTTAGGGGCCAGTTATAGCGATACGGAAAACCAAACCGAAAAAATTTTCAAATGGAAAATTTGGTATTGGTATAATATAATCAGATTTTAAACACAAATCCTACTCTGATCGATGGCAACCAACTCAGATAATTTATTTTGCAAGTAAAAATTTAAATTGAACATGTACTTCTTGTTAAAAATGTATTCATTCCTTTTTCTGTTATACGTATAAAAGAAAAATAAAAATATACATTTTTAACAAAAAGTGTTTGTTCAATTAAAATTATTATGAACAAAAAACATTCTCTGCATTGATTACCATCGATCAGTGTAGCATTTGTCTTAAAAATCGAATTAGAACATACAAAATTTTCCATTTAAATTTTTTTTCGGTTTGGTTTTCCGTATCGCTATAACTGACCCCTTAGGCTGGATGTATAAATATGAACCGTATATCGTTGAAAAGGTTTTGTGTAGGAGAAGTGCAAGATCTTATAAATTTAAATGAATATTCCACTACGTTTAAGGCAAATGAAACACTAGAAGTGACGCTCCAACTTTTGGAACTTTGTTTCCCCCTGATTTTGTGGACTGTCTGTTGCTGTGTTGTTTTTGTGTCTCTCATATTTGCAAATCAATACTGTTTTTGCTTTAAATATCAATTTATAAATTTTACGAAGTATTTGACATTTGCTTACAGTAAATGGTAAGTAGTTGGTGTTTTTTGTTACTTTTACCTTCGACGTTGTTTTGGAATAGTGTCCTAATTTCGTTAATTGATTTTACTACCCAACGTTCTTTTCCACACAAAAAACCTCAATCCATGATCCATTCTGGATTTAAATCGACCCTACTTGTAGAAAACTGAAAAGGATTTAAATAAAGAATACAAAATTTTCCAAATACCTACTGCATGGCATCAATGCGCTTTTTGTATAACATCTTCGGACGTCAACAACCGGTTTGAAAATACAAATACAAAATGGAATCAATCTTTTCAGGGATCAACAACATTTTTGCGCCTGATACTTTAAAAACATTTCATATAGAGTCTGGCACCAAGCTTTCTTATCGGAAATGCTTGCATTTGCTTTTGGCGAACCGTTTCTTGGATTGATTAGATGGTTTTCAGTCTTCCCCAAGGCATCATTCTGTCACCTTAATTTTTAAATGATCTCTTGTCTAAGACTTATCCACTTAATTGATTTTGCAGACAACAGTAAACCCTCAGCTTTTCATATTTGTTTCCAGATTCACAACCTTGTTCTTCGGACTTGGAACAATTAGGTCGTTAAAATCCGATCTTACCAGTACTGTTCAATGTGGAATTATATCCTGTGTGGAATTTAATGCCTTCTTCTATATTTGTGAGTGGTCCATGCAAGAAATATTATTCCCTACCTCATATGGCTACAAGCTGCAATGCGTGCATTCGCCCAAAGCTTGAGATCTAAACTCAAGTTCGTTCTACGCATTGGCTTCTCCCGGACAGATTTCAAAAGAGAGCTTTAAAATGTATATACATATTGGGAAAATTTGTATAACTTTTACATCGTCCTTAAGTTTCTAGTCTCGTCTTATGTTGTCGTAGAGCTTCTATAAACAATGCTAACGCGTATTCCTCCATTAATGCCCTTTAGCCTAATTTTGGGCGTACTGTTGAGTACCTTTATAGACACCTTCGTTAGACGAATGACATCAATGTGGTTTGCATTACCCGGCTCAATTTGTACGGTTTTCACCCCGAAGCTAAGTTTCACATTTATATGCAGTTTTAGTTCCAATATTTCCACCCGGTACTGAAGACCGAAGTTTAAAGAATTTTAGAACCGATGTTTTTTTTTGTTCAAAAGGATGAACATTCCTTTTAAAAAAGAACTTACATGCAATGTTTATGTTCATGTGTGTAAAAAAAAGACGTTTCCCTCATGCATAGGAAGGTGGAAATATTTTTATCTTACGTAACACGTTCAAACGAATCCCTTCACCGTTAACCAAGTGCAGTCTCACCTCTGAAGTCAAATCAGTATTATTTTTGCTTAGATTAGTGTAAAAAAAAACTTCACCTGAAAATTTGTACTACACAACCACCACCACGTCACTAAAACCACTACCACTACCACTTTCTAATTAAATTAAACCGACAGTTGCCACCCTCAAGTTAGTGTTTACTCGATTGGATGGTCACGTAACGTGACGTACATTCAAATTGCATTTTTTTTCCAGCATGGCTGCCGGATAGTCTTTCCGCATACAAAAAACTAAACACATTCACATCGCGTATATTTACTCGTATCGTAGCGTTCAGGCGTTTGCGTATTCAGAGGGAATTTATTTTCAAGTTTTGCATATTTCCAAGTACACTTTTTGTTGTGTACACAAAACACACTCAACACTTCTATTTTAGGCACGTGTTTTATTGTTTTTGTATCTTTTAATGTTTTTAATGAAATTCCCTTATTTGTTGTTTGTTGTTTGATTCTATAAAAATGTGACTGAATTTTTATTGTTCTGCAAGATCTTCCACGCGGCAAATGTGACAGATTGAAAGAAAAAAAAAAAAATATTATAATTTACAAAAGTACAACACAAATTAAAATAAAATTAATTTTTTTTTTTCAAATTTAAAATGAGAAATGAGAAATGACCAACCTCAAGGCAAACAAGTCAATGACATAATTTAAATGATCTATTTTAAAATTAAATGTTTATGTTTTACGTGATATAAATGTTCTGAAAATAAGAATAATGTACCTAGTTAAGAGACATACGAAGAGAAAAAATGATTTCCATTTCCATGTTTATGGATGCAATTAAAATGCAGAGGTCATAGCGAAAGGTTTAAAGATTTAGTGCTTTGTTGAAAGAACATTATTTATATATTTTTTTTTACAATATACTTATGTTAAGTACATAAATGTAATCCGGTAAAATTAACACTTTTTTATGACTCTTGTAAGACTCACCTGTCTTTGGCCTTGGAATCAATAATTACTTTATGGTTTGTTTGCATATTGTAGTTTGGATGAACGTACATTCTGTTAGAAGTAGGGGTTTTTTTTATTGCTTTTTAATCTTAAAATTAACAACAAATTACAATATATATATAAACTATCTTTTGAAATAGATAATATTTACCTAGGATGATTTTATAGAAATTTGTGGAAAAATACACCAGCAATTATTTTTAAGTTTATCGTCTTTTTGTATAGTTTTATAATAATTTTTTTAATATCTTTATAAAAATGGCGGATGACGGATACAATTTTTACTCAGTGCCAATTAGTTGTTGAAGGTTATTGACTGCCGTTTTTGTAAAAACTCATGTAATTCTATTCCGAAGGAGCGAAAAAAGATTTTTGGCTATACCATAAAAACTGGACCAAAAAAACTATGCCGATGGTAACTGTTACTTTTGGCAAATGGGCAAAGTATCAGTGCCTTTGGTTGGCTTGAATCAAGAGCGTCAATCAACCAATTGCGCCCAAGCAGACACATCGAAAATTGAATGATTGCATTGGCCATACGATAATGAAACTAGAAAACAACATGAGAAAATAGTATTTTAAATGGAGTCCTTTGGGTGGTAAAATAATTTATGAGACTGGCAACAATCTGGAGGTCAATTTTGCCCCCGGTCCCAGTTTATGTTAAATCGAAACAGATGGAAAGTACTTTTTTCTTGCTTCCTGGGTATAGCCTCCAGATATTACATCGAAGGCTCTACTTGCTGGATCGTCGATATTCTACACATGACCTTTAGTCCACAAAAAGCAGGAACGATTTTTCTATTAAGGATATAATGCACAAAACGAATAACTCGTTGTTGGATCTTTTTTTCGAGCTTTTTCTGTGTTTGTATTGACTTGCAGGACTTTTCTAAGCAAGGGAGTTTTCATCCGACTGAAAAAAGCAAATACCAGGACTAGGATAATGAGTGTTGTTTTCAGCATCTCCTTGTTTACCTTACTTACTTACAAATTTTGGAACAGTAGTGTTCTGAAATAATTCTGAAATTGGTTCAGAGTATGCTATACTCTCTTTTTTGTGGTTAAGGGGCAGATGGGACCAATATTGTACTTAATCGTCGGGCATATCATTTCTACCCCCACATTAAGAGTTGATTCTTAGTGTGCTCTTGACCAGGTCATCCCAAGGGTATTTAAAAAGTTCTGCTTGAAACCCATTCGCTTCAGCTGCTTTGGTCATTGTTTGTCATTTTGGTCGGTTCGTTGTTATCCAGACTAACTGCTATCGGTTGCTCTTTGGCAGTAGTGAATACTTTTTATTAATTATCTGCAAATCCATCTGTTTTTGGTCCACTTTCCTCCTTCTGGGGTGGGGGTAAGCTCTTCGTATGCTTCCTTCATCCAATGTCATCAAAGAATTATTTTCAAATAACTCTAAAATGTTTGGCATTTATGTAACCTTTACATAACACAAACATGATTATGTTAAGCAAAATAAAAAAAAAAAATATCAAAATCAAAGCATATAGCTGAATAATAATTGTTTGTATTTTCTGCTGCAAAATATTTTTTTATCTGAGCTAAAGCCTAGTAAATTACTTCATTTTATCAAATTTATCGTTTTTAAAAGGTATTTGTATATTTTCCAAGAAGAGAGTAATTCTCTGTATTTTTTTAAAATCAAATAACAAAAATATTTGATTGAAAACGATTTTCAGAGAAACGGAATCCAATATTTGCCAATGTTATGCAGTTTTATTTTTGTATTTAAAATTCAATTTAAACATACCTACGTTAGTTCAAATTTGTATTAAAAACAATAAAGATGTACTGATTTTGATGAAATATTTTTTAAATGATTCAATGTAACTGACGAGTGTGTTTCATTTCGTGGAAACGAAAAGAGTCTTTGTTAAAATTTATTTTTCAGAACTTAACGTTCACATCAGGACAAAGGGAAACTGCAGCATCTATTTAAATTGTCATAATATTCAACTCATTTTATCTTTTCCATAGGCAACAGGCAACACACAGTATACTGTATGTTTCCTATGCAACTTGCCACATAATTGGAACTTCATATGAAATGAAGAGTTCAACGACTGACCCAGTGACACATTTCTAGTTGCGAATAGTAGTAACATTACCATAATGAGGCTGCAATGTACTATTTCATAAAACCGCATTCAACGGCTTTATTGCTTCCAAGCAATATGCTATATCCATCATCCTGTGAAAGTATCTTACATATGCATCAGTATGTATCTTAAATCTGAAATCTGAATCCTGTTAGAGAAAACTATTTTCAGCAAAGGAAAGCATCACATCGTTTGACTCCGAAGAGATTTAATTTTTGTTTTTTTCTTATTCAAAATAATTCACTGCAATATCTCAAAGATACATATGTATCTGTATGTATCATGATGTATTTTAATTAAATTTTGTATATTTTCCAAGTCACAGTCTTTCAAATAAATTAAAAAAAAAAAGAAGAAGAAAACAGGGCATCCCGCAAGGAGGTGAGCAGTCCATTCAACTCGGAAACAAGTTGGTTGTTCCCAAATAGACTCCTATGATGACCTTAAAAATACAGAAAACTGACAACTGACATGTCGAGGTGAATGTCCTCTCTGGATTTTCAGAAAAAAGTGTTGAAATTTTATTTAAAAAAAAAAAAAAAAAAAAAAAAATATAATAATAATGGAATTTGAAAGAGATATTTTTAAAAAAATAAAATGCGCGTTTGTGTGTGTGAATATCTGAATGTAGGTACTAAGTATACGTATATAATATCAAGGAGTGGTTTTGTGTATATGCCTGAAGCCATTAAGGGCAATAACACGGCAGGATGGGTTGTATCTTCATTTTTATGAGTGTAATTTCGTATAAATATATAAATTTCGCCAAAACCATTGTAAACAATCATTTGGAGTAATTTGTATTTCAACGCTTGGATACACCATCTGTTGGTTTTGGGTTGGTGGGTGGGGTCTGCCGTCTAGGCTCTGGAATGGTTGTTGTTTACGTTTGGCTTGGTTTATTTTCGATATTGTTTATGATGACGCTGATTGTATGGCATCGGTATGAGTAATGTGTATAATTTAATTTAAGAAAATAAGGTTTTATTATTAATTTCAAAGACGACGAACAATGGACGGAAAGAGTATACACTTTGATACACTTGCTTCAACAAAGCCACTTATCTCACGAGTGAATTATATAAAATTCACCAAGGTTGAAGATAGACTGAATATAAAATGAAAATAAATATGATTAGACTAGGTATGACTATGAGGAGAAACAACGAATATTGCTTTAACTGGAACACCCTGTAGATCGGAAAAATCTCCTGTTCTCAAAACTGGTGGAAGGACAGTTCTTTATTTTAGCAGCTCTTATAACAGCTTTAAGACGAGACCCGATTGAAGTGCGGTCTGCGGTCTCCTTAAATACACCAGTTCAGTGTTTTTCTTGATCCCCATTTCTCGTAGAAATCGAAAAGTAGAGTAATCTGGGCTTCAACTCTCCGATCTGCTATATTAGGTGCTTTTTATGAGGCGTAGGTCAGCGAATCGTTTTCAGTTGGAACTAATTGGTGCGATGTAATCAGGGTCAGGCTATAGAAAAATAGCCCAAGCTTGATCTTCGGGAGATTACATCTTTAATAAAGGAAATGGCAAGGATATATCAAGCAAATGAAATTTGTGTATGACATGAGACCTCTATTCATACAGTGTCAAATACTTTCTCGACAACGATCTTTTACAATATTTTTTAATTGCTCTTAGTAAATTTGCATGTCAGAGATTATTTATAATTCATTTTATTTCCCTTAGACTAACAAAGTTTAAAAATCTGCGAACACTGAAGGAGGGGTTCTGCTTCGTTATTTGAAGATAATGAATTTATACAACGTCCAAAACCTGGACGAAAACACAAGTTTTACCATACATTTTTGCTAAACACAAGTTTTCGAAAACAACTAGTTTTATATAAAATCTGTCGAAAACTTGTTGGAATACAAAGTAAACACACCTAAGTTTGTTGCGATTCTTTCAGAACACACCTAAGTTTCTTATGATTCTTTCCAAACACATCTAAAAAGCGCATAAACGTAAAAAAAAAAAAAATCAATCAGTTGTTGTAAAAATGAAGTGAAAAATGTCAAACGAAAACTTGAAAAGTCCGGTGTGAATGATTTTCAGGTTTTCGTAAACTTTTAGCCGAAAACCGGGTTTTCGGCTCGGTGTGAAAACCCTATTACTTATTAAATGTTGATTTCATGTCAGCGTGAGGAGTGCTGACAGTCGTTGAAACGATCTTTTGCTTATCAATTGGACAACCTAATATCGTGTTTTCCGGAACAAACTTATTGTGAATTGAATCAACGAAGTGCAAAATTACGAAATAATGTGAATACTGGTTTTTCTATCGCCTGTGTAAATGCAGTTGATAATAGATGTTAAGGCAAGTGAAATGTTATGATAATTTGAATGAATTAAAGGATGGAAATAAATTGTAAATTATAAATTTCAGTAATGGGTGTCCTACAGAATCCAAAAAAAAAAAATCCCCATCGATTAAAATCCCCAAACATTATAATCCTAATATACCCAAAGACATAATGCACATGGATGAAATCCGTACCCAAACAATATTTTTTGCCAAAATCCCCACGAAATCCCCGAATCCCCAGTGTCCGTGTACATCTAAATTATATGCATTGAGTTTTCAGAAAAATCTCATGAAATTATTTTATTGTGAATCTAACTAATAAGTGATAACGATTAAGTTTTTCTTTTCGTTTCATTTAAGACTTTATGAATATCACATCACATGATTCACTACTTGATTGGGGATTTTCGGCTTGTAGATTTCCTCTTTGGGGATTTCGGGGATGGGGATTTCGCGTTTGGGCATTTCCGTTTGGGGCCTGTGTTTTGGGGCAAACGTAACCAACCCTTCAGTAATTTGAAAACTTAAAATAAAATGAATTTTTAACTACTCCTATGGAAGATGTAAAATAACTCTAAACCGTGATCCTGAACCCATATTTATCCAATTTAAATTGATAGTGTTCCTTATTCATTATGTTAAATCGTGATTTTGGGTGTTATTGACAGTTAATGCATGTCAACATATATGTACAGTATTTCTGCTTGTTTTTTAAAAGTAGTTTTGTAAAAGCAACGATCTAAAATTGACTATAGTTCTTTATTCAGAATAAAAAATCTTAGAACTTAGTATGATTATGGAAGAACCTGCTCTTCACGAACTCGAACGAGGTTCTTCTGCACCTGCACCTGGTTTTCTTACTCACTTATCATTAAATTTTAAAATATGTGAGGCTTATAAGAAAATTAATTTTTTTAAATTTAAATAAACATATCTGCACAGCTGACTTGTTGGCAACAAGGCTATGTATACAAAGTATTTTTGCTTGCATATAACTCAACTTATTATTCAAATTTCGTTTCAACACACATGTACCTACCTACCTGGATCGACTTAATTTCAAAACAATTTTAAATTAACACTGAATTACTAATTTTATAAATGCTATGAATAAAAAATGCAAAAATGATTTGCGTCATATTATAAGCAAGCAATAAAAAAAAATATCGATAAAGACAAACGACTTCTCAAGAGCTTTACAAATTCCATTTGAAATAATTTACACTCCTTTAAATTGCATTCTGCTCGTGACCTTACATTTTTTGATTCACTCTTAAGGTAAGTAAGGTGGTAATTTTCTGCATACTTAGTAAGAAAAAAAATATTCTGAAACGTCATAGCATTTGACACTTGAGACTTCAGATTATAATTTGAAGGGTGGAAACGCATTTCATTCTATTTAAAAGTTTACTCACAGTCAAATCAAATAAAAAATCAAACACGCCTTCCTTTTACTGCCTTAGAATGTTAAGTACAAGAAAAAAAAAAAACAATAATCAATTCCGATGACATGTTAATTAAAATCCTAGTTGACAGCTCCAGTCAAGCGTTACGTTAAGTTACCCAATTACGCAAACGATACAAGCGTTAAAAATTATCGACCGAGACCGAGACAAATAATTAAAAGGTACAAATTTAACTTCCTTATTTTTGTTTTACGTTTAAAAGGGCGGGTAACCATAATTGGCTTTCACTTACATCTTACAAAGATGGCTACAATCTAGAAAATTTTAAGTTTTAACTGTCATTTTAATGGAAGCTCGTTATAAGATGGAACATTTTTATGACACTTCTTGCGGACAAAGTTGACAACAATAAAAGAGGAGGAGGATTTTGGGTGAAGGCTCGTTGTTTAATTGACACTACCTTGGCTGTCCTGTATCATTTTGTTTTACACAAATTGGACATGATTTTGTGTATAGACCCTTCAGATAAGTTTTGTGACGTTTTGTTAATATATTTTCCTTGACCAAAATATCGAATTTCGATACATTTTTTCTTTTCTCTTCTCAAAGAAGGTTGTTTATTGTTCGATGAGCAGGTGATAGACATTTTTTTTTCGTGCTAAAATAAATTAAGAAATAAAGTGGTTTTTGTTTTGTTTTATTTTAAAGAAAAACGTGGATTAAAAATAATTGTGCAACCAACAACGTTTTGTAATAAAATGATCTAAATAAGGTCTTGACAGATAAAATAAGTGCAGTAATTACGTTTAGTTTATTGAACAATATTAGTAAACAATTTATTTAATATGATACTAATTAGAAAAATATAAATCAATTAAGTTGACCTTCATTTCATTTAATTAGCATAAAATCAAGTTATGCTGGACCGTTTTTTGTGTTCATTGTTTATTAATTGACACTATTTTTAAATGTGTCATTTTAAAGTTTTAACTTTGAAAAACTGACAGCTATGGGAATTGGCATGATTTGTTGAGCAAATCAAAGTGACTTTTTGTTACTGGTCTTAGAATCATTAGGTAAAACAATTAATAAACATGAGTTATGAGAAGTTAAATCTTGTTAAAAATTATAGTTATAAATCACAATTAAATATTGATTTATGTTGTAAGTTTAAAGATTACACAGAAATTATTGTACCTACTTCGTGTAATAAATACAAATAACTACTGTCAAACAGGGTCGGAATTAAAAATAATTGAAGGTTCCACTAAAATAAATCTTCAACTGGCACCTTGTGCTTTTGTTTTTAATTTGTCATCTATTCTGGCATGTTTAGTAGGTTATTTACTTCAAGGACTTTTGTTATATGTGATAGGTGGTATGCGATATGTGATATGTGATATGTGATATGTGATATGTGATATGTGATATGTGATATATGATTTGTTATACGTGATATGTCGTGATATAAATATGGTTAAATCAGAACTAAGTGTTTTATTAATTTTTGAGCTGTTTTCCATAAACTTTTCGCTTAAACAACGAAATTGAATCTTAACTGAAAGATATTAAACAAAAAATGTCATTTTAACTTTATAATACCATTACAATGCAATAATAAAATTCAAAAATACTTAGCATTCCTTGGCATAGTCCCAAATTAACAAACTATTTTGAAGCAAGACTTTTCCCTCAGACTTAAAGTTCAATTATTTAAGCAGAAGGTGAGAATTTACACCATGAAATGATACAAGACCTTAAGATTGCCGGCCGTCGTCGTAGTTGTTGTCGCTTTGTGCACCGAACGACGCCACGTCAAGGGGGCAAAAGTCCGATATCAAAGTCAACGACGACGACAACAATTCTCTAGAGGTGCTTATGATTTAATCAATAAGTCAATAAATCATCAATAAAGTAGACATTGATGATTTAAATTAAAATACAAAAACAGAACTCAGAAAAAAAGGTTGAATGTCTGACAATTTGTAAATGTTTCTTCTAAGGGGAGATGTATCTACGTATCGTATATAGAAGTATGTACATATAAGTGTAAGCGAATGATTCAATGAAATACTTTATGCTACGTGAATCGCTAATTGAAATTTAATTGTTTTCCTCACTGAATTAAGATTTGATCGCAGCTATTTTTGGCAAAACCGGAAAAATAAAATCATTTTTTTAGTTGTGAATCTGAGAGATGCATCTCAGTTACGCAATGTGGTGGCTCTTAATATGGAATTTTTTGTAGACTGTGAGGATTTTTATAAAAATTTTTTTGTTTAGTTGCTAAATGTTCACAGTTTACCTTGACATAGAAATGTAGAAGCTTTGTGTGCTGTTTAAATTGAATTTAAAGATGCCAAAGGCCCAATACTTTATTTCTACTCACAAAACTGTTTTGCTAAAATGTTGGAAATAGTTGGAAATACAATTATTCTTAGTTACCGAAAATCAGACCGTCCCCAAAATATTTAACAATTACTTAATTTGTATTTATCAAAAGCAAAATTGAGCAGAGGGCTTTTATTAGTTAAGTCTACTTGGCAATTAGGTAAGGATGTTCAGATGTTTGTGTTTGCTGATCTCGAAGAACACGATGATTTATCCAGAACACGGCTGGACGGCAGACAATGGAGTAGTTGCTTTTGATATAAGTGGAAATTAAACAAGTGTTTAATTCCATTTATTCCACCAAGTGCCAACAAAAAGTTCTATTGAGTTTATAAAAACTGCATTCCTTCCTTTCAACAATGTCGTTGTAACAATGGCATGGGCATCGCTAGAAATTAGAAATGCCCAGAAATGTTCCCTTCGGACGTACTGTTAAGTATAGAGAACATTTTCTTAGCTGTACTACAAGAATGTTGGATGCCTTTTTCCAGCTTGATTTTCCCTTTCATTGTGATTCACAGACATTGGAAATCAATGGGCATTGTGTTGATTCATGTTAAGGGTATAAATAGACCCTTGAGTGTGCGCAAATTATATAAAAATTATATAAAAGAGCTGAGGGTACCGAAGTAAGGGGACTGTTAGGTATGTGGGACCAACTGAACCAACATGAGTTTGGAATGAATTCATGGATGTTATCTATTGGCTTGTTCAATTCTCGATACTCGAGATCCACTTCTGTCTTTGCGGATTTGATAGCGAAACATTATCTTTTTTACTGGGCAGGACTTCAGTGAAGTTTACTATAGTTCTTTGCCCAGAAAAGACTGTTTTCCAATTATAAAGCTGCGTCGTTAAACGTTTTTAACAGCCATTTCTTTGGAAAAAAAAATCGACCAGGACTAGTATATGGAATGTTTCTATGGCTGCGTTTGAAGTAGTTCTCATGTCACAGGTTGTATACCGACACACACCAAATTTGTATTTGTTCAATATGTTCGCTTCTCTTAAGCTGACCACGACCATCAGACCAAACAGGCGTTCGACAGAATTGGCTTTATAACGGTTGTGTATATACATCAAATACATGGTTCTAGGGCTTTGAACAAACATTTTGCCTATACTTCAGGTGTAGAATGCAGTTAAGTTTTCTCGCCTTTTGTGATATTTTCATCCGAATTTAGTTAACGACCCAGGATCACTCCAAGATCTCTTGCCTTGATTGAAATCTCTAGCTGTATGCTATTTTTATGATGAGTTGGGATCTAGTTCTTCCTATAGTTAATAGACTGAAATGGGTTGAAATTTAATTCACAGCTGTTGGCCCAAATATTACTTCTTAACTTTTAGCGTGCTACCACCCGGTACTGCATTTAACAGTCTAGTTTTAAGAATGCATTTTTTTATTGAGTCTGAGGCTTGTGAAAGCGCATTATTCCCAACGTTATTGAAGGTGTTTTCCTTATTGAGATAGGTGTTAAAGTGGAGTCTCAACTGCACCTGTGGGGTCTGTAAGTAGCTGAGGGTGTATGGGAATGAGTGAGTCTTTCAAAAGCCTAAATAATTCGTTTTTCACCTCTTCCTCACCCATCCACTTCAACATTTCTTTCCCTAGCGTTTTTTTTTTTATTTATCGGATAACTTAATTCACACGAACGCGCAAGGCTTAATCAAATTCAAAACTACATTTGTTCCAAAACTGAACTAAATTATACCCAACCTTTGCTTCGCTTCATTTCATAATCACTGATGCAACAATTTCTCACCAATTGAGTTGAGTCTTCTCAAAAGTTCTCCCGTAAAATGCTTTAAAACGATATAACCAACAAAATTTCATTACATCTCAAAAATTAAGTACCAAAAACCCTGTAGTTAAGTGCTGAGACGAAGGAAGAAACACTTTGCTGCTTTTGAATACGCTTGATATTTAAACTTTAATGCAAACAACTTTAAAGTGATGCAAACTTAATTATAATCAAAATTACAACAACTACGTGCAACGATATGACGACTCGACGTCATAGAAAATAATTCACATCCATCACAGAACATACTCAAATTCGATTTGAAACTTCCATTCAACTATACGATACGACACAGAGTACATTCAGAATACACCAGAGATAGTATTAAACGAAAACGTTGCCTAAACGTTTCGAATATTGCATTACACACAATTTGAACTACTGATGGTAACTAGGAGTTGGAGGTGGCGGGCAGGGATGCGCGTCGCGGCTGCTAAATTGGCTCCTGGTCTAGGGTTGGTTACAATGGAATGGAGACATAAATTTTCTATTTGAACTTGAAACCTTTTTAAGTGAATTTTGCAATTTATAAGTTGAAAACACCGCACATTTGAACGGGTCTGATGGCGATGGCGATGGCAGCGGCGTGGTGGCAAAACCGCTTCGTGCAGTTAATTTAATTTAAAATTTTAGTTTTCATCAAAATGAAATTATAAGTGTTTAAAACTAGTGCATTTGTTAAGCACCGGATAGTTAGTATTAAGTTTGGTATCCTAAAGATACTTACCTAAAACGAAGCCAACAAAAAAATTGATGAATTTTATTTTCAAAGCATTTGATACACAGTGCCTAGACTTGACTCGTCATCATACAACTTTGAGTGAGTGTAAAAATTCCACGGATTGACTGGACAGACTATATAGTTGATATTGGACATGTAGTTTGTAGATACACAAAATGCAATGGGGAATTTAATTGCTTTTTCCAATTACTTTCGCCCAAGGGTTCTGATTCTCGCAATCATTTCATCCTAAACGATGTCGCTTTGTTGGTTCATTGGATCGTCATTGCAGTGCAAATTTATATACAGGGTGGGCCAAAAGAAGTTGTTTGGCTCTATTTTTTTTTCTAAATGCAAAACTTTGATTCTGGTTTTGATTATGTTTATTTGAACCTTTAGAATTGTATTGGTCAAGTCGAGAAGATGATTTCGGCCAAATAGGAGCCGCCGTCACAATTGATTGCTCGTTTTATGGCATTTTTCATCACTTCAGCGAGAACTTCGGGCGACAGATTCTCGCACTCATGTCGAATGTTGTCCTTGAGGGCTTCCATAGTCTCGGGCTTGTTCACGTAAATACAAAAACAAATCTGAAACGGTTAAATCGGGCGATCTTGCGGGCCAGTGCAAATCGCCAAAACGAGAGATGAGGCGACCCGGGAACGCCGTCTTCAGAATATCAGTTCATGTCGGTTCATGTATCGCTCCATGGCTTGTTCACTTGTATTCTGCATCTTTCTAGTACACAAATGTCAAAACAGGTTTGACATTGTCGGCCATTTGTAAAAATGAGAGCATCTTCCGATAGGGTGATTTCTTTTGGCCCACCCTGTACGATTAAACAATAATAAATCTATTTGCTTTTGGTGATTTCAATTTTTATACAAAATTATACAGTTTTTAGTGGTTTGAATACAAATCTAGTAAAATATTTTATTTAAATATAAGATGAATTTCAAACCAATGAACTTACAAATAAAATGGAAATCGATCTGTGAATTTCAAGCTGGAATTAAAAATTGTAGATAGTGATTCCAAAAACTGAAATTGGTCTTAAATTGCATAAAACAAACAATTTGTTTTAACTGCCAGGCATGTTTATTTATTTTTAAATGATAGCTATATTTGTTCAAACGAAATTTTATATTTCCAACAAAATATGTTCAATTTTGTGTTTATTGGTCCGTATAGGATTCGCAACTAGAAATCCATAAAATACTGTGAATTTAAGCAGTTAATGGAAGCAAATTTCTGAAGAATGAAAGGTCAACTATGTTCTTTTGGATTGTTTCAATTCAAATCAATGAATTTGACCAAAACAGTCCGAATCCAGGGCTTTCACAAATAGTTGAGAATTCCAGTCACTAGGCTTTGATTTCAAGTTCCGACAAACACTATTAACCCAAGCGTAATATATAGGAGAAGTTCTCGATACAAAAAGTAAATTATTATTACATTATAAGTCGTCCATTTTCTATGCCATTTATTGGTCTATTTTTAAAGCTTTTAATCGAGATTGTGTGAAGGTATCGAAGGACTTGATCGCGTTACTCGACGCGAAAGTTGCGTTCCGAATAAATCACATCCAAGTGGATTGGCTTATCCCGAGTAATTAACCTATACAGGTACACCTTGTTTCGACCATCAAAAGATTGACACAGAGCCTTGCACCTTACCTGAGTGGCGGGCTATGGTTCTTAGGGAAATTCAATGTTCACAGTTCACGTATACTGATGCCTTTTTAATTCGCCTTTGTATTTTTGCTTTGTGTTCGTTGTGTGTCCGGTGCAGGTTAATGTACTCGTTGCGTTCTTAGCGCACTCCCGGATTTTTTTCGGAGGAGAAGAAACCAGAGCTGACATTATTGAAAAACATTTTTATATTAATTTATGTCACAGCCAATAATTAAAATGAATAAAGTTAAGACCCGGAATACATAACAAGAGGAGGGTATAATTGATCTTTTACTGAGGGTTACATTGAACAATTTTTTCGACAGAAGAAAAATAATTATTCGACTATGAACTGAAGTATCGATGTCGTGTCACACAAAGTTTGGAGCAGCCTTTTCTGGGGCATGAGACTTTTAAAATTTTTTTTTCGAACCATCCTATATAATATGTAGGAATAGAAAACGCAGTTTGCCTTTTTAAAAAAATCAGTAACAATCATATACAAAATACAAAACAATTTAAATTTTTGAAGTGAAACTTCTTTAGAATCGTTGTGATTTCAAACCGGATGCAACGAAAAAACGACATGTAAGAGACACAAATACAAAAATGTGTAGGATGAAGCCAGGAAAGAATGAGACAGAAATATACATACTATTTTACTGACGGAAGTAACGCTCAGTATTCCAATATGGCGGCACCGATGACTCGCATTAGCTCACCGTGTGCACGAACGAGTGAGAATATAAATACTATAATCTTACTCATTCATGCACGTGCTCCATGGCATTTGTTTGTTTTGATCATTGTAGGGATGGGCAAGTAAAAAATATATCGATATTTATCGTATCGATATTCTTTAACAGTATCAAAAATTATCGGTTGAAAAAAATCAATATATCGATATATCGTCAGTTTTCTCACGATTATTCATACATATTACGAAAGCATTCAAAATTCGTAAAAAAGAATAGACATGAAGAAAACAGTATGTTTTTTTTTAAATGTTGTTTTGGCTTAAAATACAAATAACGGACATCTCTGTTTATAAACGACTGAATTTAATAAATAAAAATGGGGAACATAAGCACAAGAGTTTGAACTTCTTTGCTCGGAAAATGTGTTATGTTTCATCGTATGCATTTTATTTTAAGTTGCATTAATGAATTAAATTGGGGAAGAACGCACTGCGACCTTAAATATCTATTGTGCCCCTTTTAGAGCTGGATGAGGATACTCGTCCTACAGCACTTCCTCCAAATTGGTTTCTTTTAGGAAGGTTAGTATTTGAGGTATTTTTAAAGAAGGTAATCTGCCCTTATTTATCTGGTAACTACCCAGGTTTTTGAAGTGAAACTTCTTTAGAATCGTTGTGAATTCAAACCGGATGCAACGGAAAAAAAACAGGTAAGAGACACAAATACAAAAATGTGTAGGATGAAGCCAGGAAAGAATGAGACAGAAATATACAAACTATTTTATATTATCGGTCTCTCCTCTTTGTCCCATACTTCGTAGCGTCCCCACTCCCGTCTTCTAAGCATAGTCGCCTGTAATTTGTGAGCCAGAGCGAGAGAGCAGATGTCGGTGTGTATGTATATTGCACACTGTTTAATACGTGCTTGTATTTGAGCATTTAACTTGTGTTAGTGTATGTGAAAACTACGTGAGCTACTGTACACTGTATGCGGCTGCGTATTACAGCTTTTTAGTAAGATGTGAGCGTGGTGTGTTATTATTGAAGTGAAACTTCTTTAATATCGGGGTAATTTGAAACTCGACGAAACGGAAATGCAACATGACACTTTTAAGCAAATATGTAAATCAATTAAAAAAAAAAAAATAAAAAAAATAAAATATATATATCGCAACAAGTCTGAGAGAGAACGAATGAAAAAAAAATTATGACACAGTATTTTATATTCTAGCTCTCATTTTCTCCTATCATACGTTTTGCCTCTCACTCAGGTCTACTTAGCATTATGTTAAACAAAAGCGAGTGAGCAAGCGCGTTGGTACGATTAAGTTAGTATGTTAGTTAATATAGGTACGTGATTTGAATGCTGTCTAACAAGAAAAGCTTTACAAAAGGTTTCAATAAACTTAATTCAAGAAGAATGTAAAATTCAAACAAATACATAACAAAAGTATTTATAAAAAATTGACATTCAAAAAATTATTTAAATTTTAAAAAAGTATCCTGAATTTTTGAAAATAGTCAGTTTTCGAATATTTTTTTGAATTGTGTTAAATAGTGGCGTCCTGGAGTTCATACTTTAAAAGGGAGTCAAAAGGACGCAAAGTATGTCGGTACGTCTGTATGCTTGAATATGTATTGAAACTTTTGTATTTGTACAGATTCGTGTTGAAAGCATTTAGTCATACATAACATAAGGTTTGAAAGTAATTCGAAAACTGGTGCTGGATGGCTGAGTTTTTCATCTCATTCTCTCGTAAATTAGGTATACCAACTTCTTTGAAGTTTCACTTCAACCGAGTGTGAATTACGCACACAAACAACACTGGTCTGAATTTAAAGACCAGCTATTGCAGTTGTCTTCTAAGCTGTTAATTTTTTATTTTTCATATTGAAAGAGTACAATATTAGACTAAAACATAAGCGAGAGCTACAGTAAGTTTTCAACGAACTGTTGGATACCCTATTCCCTATATTTTTGTTTGTGTATGCGTTCGCCTCCAGCTGCCATCCGCTGTTCCAGTTTCAGAAACAAAATTCTTCTTAAGCAGACAGGAAAAAATTCAATAATATTAATTTTGTGTGGCCGATGTTCAATAACTGCTGGCGTAGTAAAAAAAGGCGTGTGCCACTCCCAAGGTTCACACTTTTTATTGCCAGGGCAATGACTATGAGCTAGCTCAGTTACATTCAATTTTAAGCTTGCAGTTCGATATGAACAAAACAAGAAAAAAACTTAAATTTTTAAAAATTAGACTTTGAAAGGAAATATAGCGATTATGGGTGTATTAAATAATTCTTTAACCACACTATCCTACAAAACCAAGGTATACAAAGTGGGCGTATTGAAAAAAATTTCGCAAAAGATAAAGACATACATTTTTCAAATAACGGACAAAAAAAAAGGTTGAAATTGAATATTGGTACCTTAAATTTTTAAAACTACGTTTTTAGTTCTTTCATGAAAAGTGGGCGTCAGCTACGCCCAAATTTCAAATATTTCTTCTCATACAAAAACTTCTTAGTTTCGACTAAGAGACACACAAATTTGAGCTTGTGGATTCATTAAAAATACCGTTTACTTGCAAAACAATTTTTTATAGTTTCTACTGCGTCAGCCACGTCCAAAATCACAAGCAGTACCCACAAAATTTTATGTTTTTCACTCTAATGTAAGCATTGTTATTTTATAAAAACGATATTGATGTTTTTGTATGAAAAGTGGGCGTCAGCCAAACCCAAACAGAAATATTTTTATTTAATTGGAAGAAGATTCATCTAAATTCTAAAGCTTTCGTGTGCAAGAGAGTAGTGCTTTTATCATAACTCTCAAAAAATAAATAAATTTTGCTAAATTGAGGTTGTTTAACAAAAATACAATGTACCCATTCTATAGAATAGGGTATAAAAACAGATTAGAAACAATAAGTCCTAATATCAAATTATTCCCATATGTCTCAACTTAAAGTCTTTCAAAACCTGAACTGTAAGAACTTGAACCCGCGACCCTGCCTTAAATTTGTGCTCAATTCTTATCCGTCTATGATTATTAATAAAATATTTTTAAAGTTAAAATTCGTCATATACAAAACTCATTAAAATTTTAAATAAAAATGCCAATAAACCTTAAATCAATATTAACAATTAAATTAAATTAAAAAATTATAAATGTTGTTTAAAAATACAAATTCTGGTCCTTCAACTTTTCAATAATTTATTTTTATTTTATTTTACAGGTAAGATGCAAATTGCAAATCATCTAATCAAGATTCAAGAAACAATAGATTGTACAATGAAATTTATTAAAACAACATGCAAGGTAATAAATTTGAGTAATTTTGTCGCATTCCCATAAACAAATTAAAATATTGAATAAAAAAAAAACTTAACTAAGAATAGAAAACGAATTAATTACTATTTTTTTTCTGGCATTTCATAAATTCAGTTCATTTTAATGCTTTCGAATGACAAATGTTAATTAAATTCGTTAATAAAGTTGAAGTTGGCGGTGTATGATGTTGAAATTTACATTTTTTGTCATGCAAATTGTAATTACAATTTGTTTTGAATAATAATATGTTGTTTATTTTTTAAGTAAGAAGGCTTATTAGGTGGGGTGTTTTAATAATGCTGTTTGGTTAAGGAGTGTTTTAGCATTATTTTTAATGAAATGAGTTCCTTATTACAAAGCAGTTCAGTATATTGTAGTTATAATTTATAAAATACTTCAAATATTAAATCCAGGGTTCTTATTATTACAATGAAAGTCCAACTTTGCATGTGGTAAAGACAACTTTCCACTAAAAAAGAACATTTTAAGGGCTAAAAAAGACGTATCTTTTACAACTTTCAGGAAATTTTTGTTTTAATTCAATTTCTCCGAAAAATTATAAAAATAAACACATTTTTGAAGTAAAAATTAATAGCGAGGTTGGGGCCTAGTGGCTTGCTCTCTTGCAACCATTCATGTGTGGGCATTTCTAATCTGCAGGAATGGTAGGGACCTAAAATTTATTGCCGAATCAGAACGTTTAGCAGAGATGCGGGTATGTCGCTTTTTTCAGCAGGACGGTGCTGTGCCAACCAGCGGACACCACGATTGACGTTCATTATGAACGGGTTGAGGGTATAAGATTATTTCTCGCAAAGCTGACGTGAATTGCCCATTAAAGTCATGCGATTTAACATCGATAGACTTTTCTTGTGGGGTTTCCTGAAGTCGCAGGGCTGTGCGAATGGGCCAAAAACAACCGATGCCCTTTAAGGTGAACATAACATAATGTCACTGTAAGAAACCGATGCGGGAATTCGAACGATGTCATATTCCATGGCATACAAGATTACATGGGTCTTGTTATGGAACCTAAACTTCTTCTCTGTGTCTAAAGTCAGTACTACGGAATTTTGTTGCTCTACTCGAGGCATGTTCAGTCTTCTAGCAGGGGTCTGTGTTAAAAGTTTAACAGTAAATTAAGTGTCAATAAGCTTGCACTATTGACTTTGCTGCACCCTTATGTCATTTTGTAGATGACTTATGGCTGTTTCCCAACTGAAAACAATCCTACCAGGATCCCCTCGTTTTTTTTTTCTTTGTCCTTTATCCCTTACCGAAAAAATAAGAGAACCAACCGGCTTCCCCTCAGAAAAAAAATTCTTCGACTTTAACTTGGAGCCCAAAACCAATGCATCCCCCATTTTTACATATACTTTGTATTTCCAACCCTTAAAAACAGAACCCCAGATGCTGATGCTGCTGCGTCTAGACATTTGAGTGCACTCCATTCAGATCTATGTGAACCATTTTAATGGTTGGCTTACTCGCAAGGATATGTGAAGGAATTTCCACTGCAATGGAGATTATAAAATGCCTGACGATGATGAGGAAGGAGGTATTTTAAAAGGGGGATATGGGAGTTGCATTATATATGTACGAGTACGTACATCATCATCATCATCGCCATCATCATCATTTCTATGTTCACTGCAGAAATGCAGAACTTTTGTGTTTAGTGCCTCCAATTATGGGTGAATGTATTTTCCGGCTGAGTGCGACATTTCTGCAAATGTGAATTTCACCCCCAAACAAGAAGAACCCAAAGAAGAGAGCACACAGCAACAGCACATACCGAGGTCCTTAGGGTTTTTTTTTTTTTCTATTTTGTTCAACTTCAACTTCCTTGTGCCAGAAGACATGACTTCGCCTATACGACAGAAACGACACGCCCTCGATTCGAGACTGGAATTAATTTAGATAAAAGATAAGAATCAACTGATAGCACACCGAACGGAATGAGTTTTGTGCCTTTACAAAAGATTTTCCGTTATTTTTGCTTATGTGTTTTTTTTTTTGTTTTTTTTTTTATTTTGTTAGACTTGGAGGCATTTTTCTGAAGCTTCTGTGGGGTTGTGGTTGGTTTTGTTTAAGGTTCGTTGGTCGCCATTTTTATTTCTTTTGTTTGAGAAATAAGTGTGTTCAGAGTGCACGCAAACTGAAAAACTATCCTTCCTATATTTTATTGAAATTTAGGTCTGGACGTCGTCCTCGGTCGCGTCGGTGTTGGGACCTGGACAGGCAATGACTGTAGTCCAGGTCATAAGAAGTGTGTGTAGTTGGGCGAGGAGGAAGTTTTTTCGGGAATATGATTAAAATTCATGCTTCGTGTTTGCTTACAATTATTTTGAAGTTAATTTATTGGTGTTGTTCCTGGTTTCATTTGTTCGTCCTTTAAGTACCTATATGTTGAATGTAAATTATTGGCAAAAGGTTTTTTGTTCTTGTTCAAAAGCTGTGCATTTCGTGAGCTCGTTAAACACCTCAGAGCTTGTAGGAATAAAGATTATGGAATGAGCTGTCAAAAGCTGTTTTTTCGGCAATAATTTATTAGTGACGGTATACATTTGAATAAGGGTGTCAATGGTACAGTGGATGAAGTGCTTGGTTGCTAACATAATAGTTATCCGGATCGAGACCCAGCCTGGGCAGCAACTTTTCAATATTCCCCCAGCTTCAACTGGACGCCACCGGTGGGATTTTCATGAGATAAATATCACCTATTTCTCAATCCATTGTACCAACAAAAAATCTTTCCTATCTTTCTATTCCTTCTAACTATTGCCGTGCAGTTTGCATTCAAAAGACCTTGGGTCTTACAGGCATATAGTTAAAATTATTAATATTATAATTATTATTATTATAAAGGGGCTTCTGGCTTTTTTCGTCTAAAAATTATCATAATCCACATCATATTCTGGGTTCACACCACCTCTGGAGTAGTCTTCTTTCTGATTAAGATCATTTATAAACGCTGTTCAAACTCTTGGATTATTGATCGACCATCTATTTGTGAATCAAATTTTCAGAAACTAGTTGAGAAGCCCTAAGATTTCTTCGTAGTTGACACTTTAGCCTTCTAGTTTTCCAGAGGACTTTTACCATTCTGTATAAAAACAAAAGATTGTTAGAACTGCACTTCAGCGGAACTGCACTGTACTAGTTGAGAAGCCGTAGACTATTAACGGTGCTGTTTACTGTCTCTGAATTGCAGTTCCTCTGCAGCGTTGTGCGATTAAAAACTCATACAAGGAATACATGCCACAGTTTAATCGCAGTGCAGTTCCACCGAGTGTGGTCTGGCCTTTATTCCAAAAAGTAGCACAGCTATTGCATGATAGACAGTGTTCAAAGTACTGGCCACTGTTTAATATATTGACACTATATGCAGCTATCTAAACGTCAAAGTTGTTATTGACACTGAATTGTCACAAATTCTTCTGTCAGTTGCATTAAATTGCATTCAAGAATAGAAAAATGAACAGCATGGAAGCAGGTATTTCAAGTTAAATTTTCAAAAATGTAGTTGTTCGAACATTATCGTAGTGGAGAAGAAAATGATTTGTCACCTGCTAATGGTTTTTTTTATTTTTCTGAATACTATTTCGACGTTCTAAGTTGCTTTATTGACATGTCGGCGACACATTCAATAATTTAAAAAAAAAAAGCCATCATTTGCTTCGAAGTGCTTTGAATAAATTTTGCTAGTCTTATTGAAAGACCTATACAGTCGATTGATGTTTGCTTTGGGGCTTATAGTATGTCACATAAAAATGACAGATTTTAAATAACCTTAATTGAATTCGTCCTGTGGCCGAGTACAGTTGCGTTTGAATTCGAAAATCGACTATCGAAACACTATCACTTGAGATGATGCTTCATTACCAAAAGTCAAAAAGACTTCATCGGCACTCTGTTGTTAGTTAAATCCACCAAGATCTAACAAAACCATTCTACAAAAATGTTAACGATTCAATTCCATTTCTTGACCAAACTAAAGTTCTAATTCTTCAGTATTGAATTCACAATGCCCTTGATACGGTCAAAATTGCTTCGGAACTTGTTTTGTCGTTCCCAATTTATATATTTTGCTATCAATTCTCAAAAAAAAAAAAAAACAACTTCATCAGGGAATGGACAAACAAAAATTCGTTCTTATTAAGAAGAATTAAATCGAGAATAAATCTTACGAGCTTTTACATATAAAAACATCCGGAAGGATACACGTTACACGTGTCGTCTCAAATGAAACAAAAAAAAAACATCTCGTAAGATTGCTGCCAGAAAAGTGAAGGTAATCAGGTTTATCTAACCTAAATTAATGTATTAATAATGTATGAGATACTTATTTATTTTCGAATTAATTAAAAGATACTCATTTTGTTCATAATGGATGTTCAGTAGATATTGGCGAATATTTTATAAAGAAATTTTATTCTTTGAATCTTTTAGTTTTTCCATCTGGAAAATTACTTCCAAAGTTCTTTCTAAAACTTTTACTTCCTTTATTGTTTTCAAAACTTCAGGGCCAAACTATAGATATTTTTTTGTAATAAAAAAAATATTAAAAATTATTAAAATTTTTGATTTCAATCGAACCGAAAACCCCTCCATGGTATACGAACAGAATAATTGAATTCGATAAATTGATGACGCACTTTTTGTGTTGTCTTCATTTAAACATTTGATAAAACAAGAAATGTTTAAGAATACAATTTATTATTTATAAATGACTTATCACTGTCTTATTAATTTAATGCTCTGTGAGCTGTAATGCATGGCGGCAGATGAATATTTTATGTCAAAGTTTTCTTCTAGATTGTTGTTTATAACTTCCTTTTTTGATATTCTATGGTCTTTGGTCTTTGGTGTGTGAATTAATTTTCAAATTGATTGATGGGAATATCTTTGCAAAAACAAAATCACAAAAGATTTTTAGGAAATTTTGTTTTTGTGTGTTTGAGACATAACAACAAAGGGAATACATTATTGACTTTGGAAGCAGGAATAGTCAATTGCTTATGAAAAAAGTTCGGACGAAACTAGGAGATATGGATTGTGGTTTGTCGTATTTGAACTGAATCGTGACACTTGAATAATAAATCTCTTTTATATAATTTTAATTTTAAGCAACGTAGTAGAAATAGCTTAATCAATCTTGACAGATTCCAACTTTGCTGGAAAAATAAATGATAACAGATATTTATGAAATCTTAATTCTCACAAAAGCTTAAGCAGAGTAAAGTTAAATGACCGTTCCATAGAATTGAATGTGGTTTTCGCAGATTTATTGGTAGTACGCCAACTTAAAATATAGGCTACATTTTATCGCAGGAAAATATATAATTCTGGTTGTTTTTTTAATATTGCTGCAATCGAACGTTATTCAATGAACTTAAAGCAAAATCAAAAGATTTTAAGGAAGTTAGCGTCTCACTTACATAATGGCGCTGGAAATCATAAAAGTAGCGCCACACTTACCTACACATACATGAATAGAAATAAGTTAGTCGTTCTGAATAGAAGTTACATCAAAAACATCATAGATGGCGTTATTTACCACTATACAGACAATGTCTCATTCAGCAAAAGCAGAAATCGAGAAATAATGTAACCATAAAGAACGGTGAACGAGCAATACTTACGCCCAAAACTCATGAAGCGGAACTGTCATAAATAGCAGTATCGGCGCGGAGCATCGTTTTGAAAGTGGGCATTCCAATTAGGTATTATGCTTTATTTGCTATTTAAACCGTTATGATAGTTCGAAATAATATTATACAGAAGCCAAAAATCTTACGGCGAGCTGGTAAAGTATGTAGCTTTCATACCACGCATACCCCCATTTTGAACCGGTTGTACAAAAACAAAAATATACTGAGATACCTACTTTATTCTTAAATCCACGCGTACGAAGTAGCGGGCAAAAGCTATAGTAATTTAATTTATAAAACTCGAAGTTATGGTTCCTAGCAGGTTTTTAAAAAATATTTAATAAACGGACTTTTCGAAAATCACAATATTGGAAGATTTTTTTTTCAATGAACCTTACAACTAGGGGATACGAATGCCCTCAACATGATACCGATGTACATTGGCTTTGAATATCAGTATATCGCAAGTGTAGGGAAAAATTGAACCGTATAAAGTATTACACATTCATGTAGTACGGCTACGAAATGAGTCTCTATATTTATTAGAACTTCCGAATTTTTTTTCATAATACACAGGAGGTTATTAAAACCCTTAATATGAATTAACACAGTCTGAAACTAATCTCAAGGTTAAATTGATAGGCACTCCTAGCGTTGCGTGTGTTACGGTAAAATTGTTTAAGGGGATGTATGCACCAAGCTATTTTCTTTTTTCTATCTAGGAGAGGCAAATGCATAACAGGAGGACATCTGCGCAGATATGGGAATTATAATCGAGCTTCGGAGGAATGTATGCCTTATAGATTGTAAATGTAGCCAGATAAGAAGCAGACAAAATTTTCTTACATCAATTTAGGAAACCTAAGCATTTTCATTTTGATCGTTCCACAGAAGGTGGTTTGTTATATATGTACATACCTAGAACGCAATTTTGCTCAGTTTCCTCGATGCAAGTGCCACTCACTGAAAGTGATATGAAGGGGGGTATGTTTTTAGTTTTTGAAGCACTGAATTTCAAACGGGTTCTAATTTCCCATTTTAGACACTGCTGGTCAAATCGGAATTTTCGTATTATATTGCTGTTTTAAGTTGCATAAATAGTTCAAGAGACATATATGGGATTTTTAAGGAGAATAGGAAAGGTTCCTTACGATCGAAAATGCCAGTATTGAAATTTTTACAATTTTGAAATTGATACAAATATTAAAGATTCCCTTTTTTTCATATTTTGAAATGCTTTGCATTCATAAGATATTCCTTTGATATTGAAATCAATGAAAATTTTAAGACGTCTACCATAAAACAAGTAGTAAGAGAAGTACATAATACAATAAAATGCACGACTGATAGGTCGCACGAACTTGTTCTAATGTGTGACAATGGTCTTGGGGCCTGAGATTTTGATTAAAATAAATTTTTCAATATTCTTAAGTAAATACTTAAACCATGTTATTTAAGCTGAAAAAAGTACACCGTTTTATTTATTGGATAATTGATAGTTTTTGAAAAAAGTTTAATGAGCAGTTTTCAAAATATTAATTTAAAGTTTTTTTTTTAAATGCTTTTAAAAATACAAAAAAAATATATTTTTTAAAAATATTGGTATGCAATACAAATTGAGCTACCTACAGCTATATGTGTGTGAAATTTCGAAAGAATCGGTTGAGTCGTTTTCGAGAAAGTCGAAAAAAAAAAAAAAAACGATCCTATGGAAAGTACCGTTCTTAGCCATTTTTTAAAACTTTTTTTTCAGCCATATGATTTGTCGTACCTAAAAAGCAACACTGATTTTTTTAAATCGAAATCGTTAGAGCCGTTTTTGAGGAAAATAAGCTTTAACGTAACGGTTGTATGGCAGGTACCGTTATTTTTTGAGCTAAAAAAAAAAAATTCAATTTCCCCTCTGTACAATACCTAAAAAAAGTCTATATACCAAGTTTGAAGCAATTCGGCCCACCCGTTTGGGCTGTAGGTGTAGGTGTCTATACATACAGACAGACAGACAGACATACAGACGGACAGAATTTTTAGACCATCTTTTTTCGTCTTCGCTGTCATCGTAATGTCATGTTTGATTGTTATCTCAAAACTTTTTTTTTCAACGAATGCATAACTTGCCTTATAGTACCTATAATCGCAAGTAAGAAGTGGTCAGTGATGAAAACCATATTCTCAGAAGCCAAAGCTATCTGGGTTTCTTGCTGCAATGCCGCTCATGGAAACATTAATGCTTTTTTTTAAATAACAGCTGTTTTTATGAGCCACCCTGTACAGACAAATAGTTATTTGCATTTTAATTTTCAAAAGCAAAGCTTTAGAAAATGTCCATCCATCTGGTGTGAATTTTCATTTCACTAATAGAGAATGTTAAATCTTAAAATAATATTTCAAGCTTTAACAAAAAACTGCTTCTCACTTAGAAGCTACCCTTGAAATGTTCGCCATACTACAAACAGTATATAAACACACGTTATCATTCTCAATCCCAAGTATACACAAAACAACGAAACAGATACGCGATACAGATCTTTCATTGAGCTTAAGTGATTGTATCCCATAAATCAAGAGTCTCTAGCTTACGTAAATTAAATTCAACTCTCGACTCATTGCGCCAAAATATCACACTGGGATTGAATCTCTGAACACGAAGGTTAAGCTACGATACGAGTAAAGTATAGCAAAAATCACAAATGTTCACAATTGCAAAATTAAATAAACACCAAACAATCACCAATATATGTATGTATGTACACAAACCCCAAGCTAAAAGATTCACGAGACTTTAGGTGAAGTGGTCCCTTCACCCCTCCCAACACCACAATAAACCTAGTAGAATAAGCTCGTAAGTAAAGAGTGCACTAGAGCACGGCAAGAAGATTCATTAAAGTATCGGATAGGTTGGCTTGGCTTGCCTGTGCACCGTCTTAAAAAAATATATATATTTTCCATGAGTTAGCTTGTGTCACATTCAAGGCTTCTATACACCAGCTCAAGGTGCCAAAAGACGGAAGACAAACAACACACCGTACAAACAAACGTCTCCCAGAAGAATACAAAAGTGATAATTTGTCACGACGAACGACGGCGGTGATGGCGGCGCGGCGAAGAGAGAATGAGGACATAATGGCCGCCAGCCAAGACACTGTACAATATGAACTACCCTCAACCCCAGTCTCGCTCTCTTTCGTAATTCACAATGACAACTAGAATTTGTAGAGTAGTTTGTTAATTCCATTGCACAAATTATTATTTATTTACATTTCTTCTTAACAATGTCTTTTGTCAGATAAAAAGAAGAATGGAGGGAGGAGCGCAGATGAGGACCCCTTCACAAGTAGCAAGTAGAAAGTAGCAAGTAGCAAGAATAGCAAGTCTCAAGTCCTGGTAAAATATGGCACCCGGATGTGTGCCTTTCGTGCTTTGCAAATTAAGGTTTTGTCCTTCGATATGGCTCCCTGGAAAACTTATGGCGGGCCCTGCTATAATTTCTTGGCATGTGTGCCACAGCTGGCAGAGGCCTCTTAAGGCCGGCAAATTTATGCTCATCACAGTCTACGTTTTGGGACTTGTAAAAATGATTCCTTAACCAGCCCATGCAAGGGCTGGGCTTCTAATGAGATTTTAATGCCACTCTGTGTTGGTTGGTTAGGGTTACAACTGGTTACTGGTTAAAGCCCAAAACGAACGGCCGAAAGGAAACCCTGTTTTTCTATTAGCACCTAAATGTTCTCCTTCTTTTCATCCTCCTCCTCCTGCTTTTCTCAAATTGGAGGGAAACAAATAAATATTTTAGGGAAATTTATGGGGTTCTGGCTGCCATAACGACATAGACGGAAGTACTTTTGTGTGGTGTGTTCAAGCAAAAGGAGCACACAAAAAAATCATTCCTTTTTTTTTTGGAAAAGGATATGTTTCGGTCTCTGTGGTGTTGTTTCACAAGTTAATAATGAAATATTCCTTGGACATACAAAAATATCGAAATGAAGGGATATTTTGGTTTGTAGGGATGAGAAATTTGGGACGAATAACCAGAAATTGATGGTTGAAAAAATGTTTGTGGAATTGATTTGGGATAGGTTCAAAGGGCAAGGTCTTTTTTTTTTATTTCCAGTTTGACAGTTTTTTGCATATGCACAGCACACAGGAACTTAGAGGAAGGTCAGAAAGTAAAATTATATGTTGTTCTCTTTTTCAATATTGGCAATTTGTCGACTTTATAAGTGTGTCTTTGGGATTCGAAACCCCTTTTTTGGTTCATTAAATTGTCAATAATGTAATTGTGATGTCAAAAAGCAATTTCTTGTTGAAAAAAGAAATTTAAAAAATAAATAAAAAGAGTTTAAGTTATACATTTAAAGGTTGTTGCTATCTTGGTAGACTAAATTAATTTGTTATGACTACTTGTACTTAATTTTTAATCCTGAGTCGAAATTATTTTTTAAAATGTTTTCAGAAGGAGTAAGTATTAGAACTTAGAAGAGGACAGTTGTAACTCCGATTACTTCTGTTTCTCACACTGATTTTTTTTTTTTTAGATTAAGTGTTTTTATTAGGTGCAAAAAATTTTATATACAATTGTCTTAAAATTAAGCTTATTACTATTTTACAAAATGATTCCGGTACAAAGGGGGCCGTCGTTTTCTTATGTCTATTATACATATAATATATATTTTTTACAAAATGTATATTCTTGTCGCCTTAATCTATTACATGTTAAAATAATTATTTTTTTATATTCTATACAAATATGAATGGATAATTTATAATATATATATTTTTTTTTAAAGAACTATTAAGGGGATTAGCCCCTATAATGTCCACTGTCAGCCTTGTCGTAGAATGGTCTTCCATCGTTGTGAATAATGCTTCTGTAGCGGTCGTCCGTGATGGCTCTCACGCTGAGGTATCTGTCGTGGGGTTCGATGAGTCCTTGAAGAAGTTGCTGTACCTCCGGGTTTGGGTGTCCTTCCAGGTTTCCTAGAATCCGGCTGGATAGCTGGATCATGTGGTCGTCAATGGGGATAATTCCTGATTTTTCATACAGCATCTTATTCGGCCAATACTTCCTTGTTGTGGGGTTCCGGTATAATCCTGTGCAGACTCGCAGAACTTTCCTCTCAATTTTTTTGATTTTTTTCATCGCTGTTGGTGAAATGGTGAACCAAATTCGAAAAGCATATGTCAGTACTGGGCGGATGAGCTGCTTGTACATCAACAATTTGGTTTTTGTGGTCAATCCATTTTGCTTCCTCATGAGTGGGTGCACCAGGTGAAAAGAAAAGTTGGCTCTCCTTACCATGGCTTCAGCGTGTTTGTTGAATTTGAACTTGTTTGAAAAGTTTACTCCAAGATATTTTGAAGAGTCGGTTGCTTTCACTACAGATCTGTCTGGCAGCTGAATGCTGATGTTTTGGCATCTTGCTGCAAACCTTCTTCGTCCACTGTTACTGGTTACCGGTGTCCGAAAACAGATAAGTTCCGTCTTATCAGTGTTGATTTTGAGGCCCCACTTCAAGTAGTATTCCCACAGATTCGCGGTGTGCTCCTGTACTCTACGTGCTGCTATCTCTGGAGAGAGTGAGGTAGAGTATGTGAGTGAATCATCGGCATATAATTTTGTCTTTGTCCGCTGGGTGTTACTTGGCTGGTCGGAAGTATATATGTTGAAGAGGAACGGCCCCAGATTCGATCCCTGTGGAACTCCAGCTTTAATCCTTCTTGTTGACGAGTTTCCCTTAATAACCTGAACAAAAAACAATCTATTAGTTAGGAAACTGTAAATAATTCTTACCAAATGGCTGGGGAACCCAAGCCTAGTCATCTTAAACATAAGTCCATGGATCCAAACGCTATCAAAGGCTTTTTCGATGTCCAGAAGGCATGCGACTGTTGTCTCTTTCCTGTTAAGTCCTGATGTTACGTCCATGTGTAGTCCCATGAGAGAGTGAACGGTTGAGTGCATGTTCCTGAAGCCAAACTGGAAGTCCGGGATGATGTTCCTATCCGTACAGAAATTTCGTACCTTTGAGAGAAGTAGTGACTCCAGAACTTTGCTCACACAGCAGAGCAAGGAGATGGGTCGGTAGCCATTCACGTCTGTCCGATTTGTTTTCTTGGGCACTGGTACAACTTTCGCAATTTTCCAGTGTGTTGGAAAATAGCTGTTGTTAATACAATTATTAAAAATAATTGTGAGAAGTAGAAAGGCGACATTTGGTAACTTTTTTAAAACAAAGTTAGAAATGTTGTCCGTTCCGGCTGATTTTTTTGAGTTTCCGTGAAGGATAACGTCACTAACTTCCTCGGGGGTGGTGAATATTTCGTTCTGATTGGGAATGTTTCTCACACTGGAGAATACCTTATTATTGGGAGGTCCTTTCGATCCTAGAAAATTATATGTAAGCTTTTCCAGCTTCTAACTAACTATTCGGTCTTCGTTGTTGGCAGCTGTTTTTTAATGCGGGAATATCTTCTCTGTTGGTGGATTTCCGGGAAGGTTTAGGGGATTGATGGGACTTGTCAATCAATCTCTAGCAAGATATTACTGCTCTGATTTTGTGGGTAATGTTACAGTCACTGCCATTTTTACGTCTTGAGTATGTCAACTAATTTTTTTTGCCAAACTCCCAAACTGTACAGACTAAACATTCGTATTCTTCCTTTTTCTTCATTTTGCCAAAACTGTGAGTGAACTTCAATAAACATGTTTCTCCATTCAATTTTTTTGTTAACTGCTTCAGTTTCGATTGGCAGATCCTATGGGTAAAATTCTTGCTTAACATTTGTACTTTTAACGTGAACATGTTGGATAGATACCAACCGCCGTAAAACCCACAAGTCATTCATAGAAGTAAAAATGACTCGAAAGATATTTCGTTCGAAGCGATTTAGCGGTTCTTCATCCAATTTTGATTGTACTTACCTACGTTTCTGCCCCATAGAAAAAAACTGGTAGAATCAGAATGTTTAAGAAAGCATTTGGGACTCCGAGTAAGGACTCAATCATGGCTTTTGAAGCCCAATAAAGACCAGTTGTACAAGTGTGGTTCAAAACTGAACCTAGATTTTAACTTCTAGAACAAGGAACAACAATATCAAACTGTCAAATAAAATAAGTTTTTTTTTTAAATTTAATCCCAGGTTTCTTACGCATAAAATTTCTTTATGAGATGTCTATGAACCACTTGTCATCGTTATGAGGTGGGTTAGACATTTTGGAGCAATTTATTTTGAGTTAGTATTAAGAGAACAATATCCCCACTAAGTTATTTGCCAAATTTAAAGTCTAATTCCCGCAACCAAATTTGATGGAAGTAAGTTTTTGGTATCAAGTGCAACCTAACTCTTCTGACCGCTAGTTTGTAGACCCGATTTATTTTTAGCTCTTCTCTAAAGGGAATGTTACAAGCAGTAAGTTCATCAAAATTTTATTCTAGAACTCTTCCAGCATCCGCTGTTGTGCAGATGGCTGAATTTCCTGATCTCTAAAAAAATATTAAAAAGACCAAATTTGATTCAAAACATTCAAAAAGGCTTCCCTTTTGATGATTCGACACATAACACCGAATTTTACTTCAAGAATATCACATATCTAATGTCTAATCGTTTTTTCGTGATTAGTTGATGCATGCTCCTCTCTAATTTCTTTGGAAAGCAAGGCTCTCAAGCCATCAGCTCAGACAGCCTTATTGTGTTCTACAACTCTTGATGTGAAAATGATTCTGAAACTATAAACCCTATTATATGCTTCATTAAAAATTATTACTAACACCATTGAAAATGACAAAATTAATCATCCCAAGGGTTATTTCAAAGTAACAGTTTTCCATCCATAATTTTGTAATGTCAAATGTCAAAACTACCTTGTTTAAATGTATCATAATATTCAAATCCAGACTCTTTATTCAAAATGAATCAGCCTCTATAGCTCCCAGCCCGAATCCGAAAATCAACCTTCTGTCTTTCATTCTAACTTTAAATTAAAAATACCCTTTACCGTTTGTTATCTCTCTGAATCATCCTATCTTACCTTATAATGCTGTGTGAGATTAATAATAATAATAATAAGCTTTTCCCAGATCTAACACATTACAAAGTACCAACTTAATTATATACCTTCGAGATGAAAATCTATTATTTCAATATTTTCTCTCTAAAAACGTTTAAACAATACTCACAATAATTTTCAAAACATGCAAAGTGGGGGAGTAATTGAAACCTATTAAAACGAAGTAAACAGAGTTACATAAGATACAATCTCAAGGCTGTAAGGGAAAATGATTATAAAGACTAGTTGAGCGTTTTGTGTCGTAAGCTGAATGATTAAAGGTCGTTACATGGGAGTTATAAAAAAAAAATTGAGTTTGAACTTGAAAAGAAAATTGATACTGCTTTTAATTTGTATGTTTTATAAAAAAAAAGAATTATTGTTTTGAAAGAGGTTTCCCGAAGTCAGTTCGTGGGAAAATAGTTATAGTTTCCATCCAAGATTTTTGTGCTTCTCCTCAAGGGAGTACGAGTATGTTGTAGTCTCACTTCATTTATTGTTGCGCTGACCATTAGCTATGACCTGTAGTTAATTATAATCAGAATAAACCTACTGTCTTCTTATCTACAACCTGGTTGACCCCAGTCACGAAATCCCTTAGCCAACAAAATCAAAACAAATGTCTTCTGACGTCTAGAAAAAAAAAAGTTACTCATACGCCCCAGTGGCAAAGCATGGTAGATATTTTCATAGTAAATCATTCAATTAATTATATTAACTTGCAGGTCTATAATTATTATTTGCGAAGGAAGAAAATAGCATGCCCTGCCCATGCCGATGCCAATGCCCATATCAAAACAGGTCCCAAGATATAGTTGGACAACTAGTAGATTGGAGTGGGTTGAACTTTAGCAAATCTGACATGATTCATGTAATTAAGCAAATGATAATTAAGGGTTGGTGATAAAATATTAACCCTTAATGACTGAACATTCATCTTTGTATGGTGTTTGGATTACAATACATTTATATAAGATTTTTTTTAGGTTGTATGAAAATGCATTAGCCTCTCCGTGTTTTTTGGGATTTTTTTGAATTTAAGAAGTTCTTTTAGGCTGATGTTAAATGCTGGGCTTAAATCTTTGCACAAACGTCTTCTTTTAATAAAAGCGTCGGCGACTGAAACTTTTGTTGCTGTATTGTAATGGATTCTCATGATTAGCTTTATTGTTATTTTATAACCCTAGTTTGGGTTAGAGAGTTAATAATTTAAACTTTTCAAATCTTCAAAATTTGATAACAACTGCTCTTCAATATTTTCTTTTGGCTATTTAATGAGCTTGTACGAAATCTGTTTTCAGTATAAAGATTGTTTTTTTTTTAAATATTGGTTTCTAAGTCGGCAGCACTGTTTTTAATTTGTCATCTGCAATGTGATTTCTCTTTAGTTTTGTTTGCCATTGCTTTCTGAATCGACTGATGCCTGAACAACTCATGCAAATTGTGAAGCTTTATTTCGAAAAACATGGTCTTTTTCGTGAAACTTATCGCTCACTTCGTCCATTTTATGACATATTCATCCATCAGAGCAATTAATTTGCTCAAAGATGGAAGGTTTTCAAACCATAATGATAATAATGATAATTCTCATCATATGAGATGTTGTACAGTGTGTTCCAAAGAAGATATTGCTGCTGTGGACCGCAGCAACGAGGAAGACTTATCATAATTTTGGTTTAAATGGCTACGCCAGCAAATCTGCAGCACTTGGAGTGGAAATATTCCTCAAGTTATTGCTTAGACGCCATTACATCCATCCACAAAAAAAAAAACTGACGCATAATTTCGAGTTTTGGACCAATGAGCTGGCCAACAAGATCGAGCGAATTAGCACCGCTTGGCGGTTTTGTGTAAGGGTATGTGAAGTCCCTGGTCTACACTGATAAGCCAGAGACAGTTGACGACTTGTAACACAACATTTGGACCTCAAAATTAGACTACATCTTATCCAGCTGCGGTCGTTATGTGCCAAAAATAAAAATGGCAAAAAATATGCGAAGAAATACGTTTTATTTCATTTCTTTAATTTAAAACTTTTACAAAAAAAAAAAAAAAAAAACACCCATTATAAAATAATTAATTCCTTCAGTGGTTTGTTTGTTGGAACAAAAGTAAAGGAATAAAACTAAAAATAGACACCAAATGAATAAAACACAAAGAAGAACAATAATAACCATATTTTATAAAACACTTTCCAGAAACCGGAAACTCTGGATAAAATGTCTTAAACAAACATTTGTATTCAGTTTCTTTTTAAAAAGTCTTTTATTGTTTCGTTTATATGGACAACAATATCCAATTTTAATAAACTGGATTCTGACTCAGTTCGCGATTGACGCATTTGATATATTTTTGTGTATTGATCGAATCTTTAAAAAAGAAATGGGGTGCGATGGTATAGGAATTACTGAATCTTTGATAAAAGTTTAATTTAAATACTCCAAAGGTGGTGACGATGGAGACACCATAAGAAATTTTTTCATATTTGAGAATAATGATGAATAAGGATGCCGTCCATTTTGTTTCCTTTCAATTAGAACAAATTAATGCAATGGAAGGGATCAATGAAGCTGAGAAAAGCATTGAAGAAGGCTCTCTATACTCTAAAACAGTTCGTCAGCAACTAGGCTTATAGCGAGTTTCATTCAAATTTCGAAGAATTGTTCGCAAAATCGAGCATTGCCCTTTTCAATGAAACTTGTTTGGTTATATATGACAATTTGATTTTGACTTTTTGTCATTTGATTTTTGTCATTGGAAGAAGTAATCATTGGTTAATTGATAATAAATTGGATAATTGATGTACATATTAAATTCTTCGTTCATTATTTGTTTTATTTATCACAGACTGGCACAATTTCACAACAAACGACAAAAAATCACAAATTATTTCTTATTGGACGTTTGACAGAAAAGTATTCAGATCGATTCTCCCAACACATCAGAGATGCAATCTTTCGTGTTGAGAATTGATCTAGAATTGCACTTTTTTTTTGCAATTAAACTTGCAAAACTGAAAAAGATCAATTCTTTTGATAGAAAGAACAAATCTTTTCTTGACAGAAAGAACAAATCTTTTCTTGAATGAAACTCGCTATTAAGGTTAAACTGATGGATATTTTGCCGAAGCATTGTTTTACGATAGTGGTGTGTTATAGTCAACCTTACAACGATGTTCAGTTAAAACTTTTTTATGAATTCTATCTCCTACTTCGTTCTGTTGACATATGTTGTCTGTTCTTCTCTCTTCTGTTCTGTATGTCTCTCTCTGTCGTGTGATTGTCGTGTTGTTTAAGCCGATAGCCTCAGTTGCCATGCCAGTGCTTGTAAGTGTGTCTTCTACTTTGATTAATTAAAAGAGTAGATTAAAAATGTAATGTAATGCAAATTCAATCTAGAAGACTCAAATTTGTTATAGAAGCACCTGCGCAGATATGACAATTATACACAAGTTTGCCTTTCAAGTTTTAGATAGATCAGGCGGGAAAACATATTTTTGCAACGAACTAATTCTTTATAAACCTTAAAATTTCACTCCTTCCACAACATGTAGTTCCAGAACCGAGAATGCAAAAATGTTTTCAGTTTTCCCCATTTAAGTGGCGACTTGGGCCTTCGGCTCAAGACAACACAATAACGACAGAAAAAGACAGACAGAACAAAAGAGAGAAGAACATACAAACATATGCCGACAGCAACGCAGTTATTAGTTTTGATGGTCCTCCATCAATCTACTAACCACCACGCGCAACGATGCTTGATTTCGCTGATCTATTGGGAAGCAATGCTTTATCAGTGCCAAGGCCGTTGACAGGAGCTTATGCTTTTCTATCCCTATGCCGGAGATCTCAATCTGGGAACAAATATGAAGAGTTGAGGGTACATACCTATAAAAATCAATCTAGTAAATTCATCAAATAAATATTAGAAAGAACGTTGGAAACAAAACAGATCGAATCGAACAAGCCGTTAAGTTTCAAATTGTTTTTGCTATTTTTTGTTCATGGAAAAAATTGTTGATTTGAATGTGGAGATTACAGCTCTTCCTAACTTTTTTTGAGCGGGAAAAATGGGTTTTGTAACGTAGACAACTTTATAATTTCTTTTGTTTAAACTTTCTATACCACAAATAATTTTCATCTGAAATTTCATTGAAATTGGTTCTGTAGCTTGCGAACATTGTGAAGTTTTAGTAGAACCTCCTATCGATAACAGTAACAACAGGAACCTTTTATTACTTCAGCGTTGGTATATAATCCAAGCTTGCGCTAAAAGATTCCCTGAATTCTCGATTTTAATAAAAATCTTTCTTCACAATTAATTTCACCCACCATATTACCACCAACTTTTTCCACAAACCAGAGGTATCAAAAGAAAAGGTTTCCTCTTTCAATCTATTTTCAAAAACCCAAAGCCCGCGTGTGCTTTCATCAAATCTTTTCCATTTCAGTTTCCTTAAAAAAAATTAAAAAATATAATAAATTTATATAATTTCCTTGTTCTCCTTTCACAAAGTAGTCACCGAAAATAATATTCCAACCACGTACGTGCAAAAGTCGCTTTCAATTTTTATATATATGTATATGTGAACAAAACTTAAAGGACTATTATATGAAACATGGTGTGAGAGTATTAGAATCACCCAGAAAACCTCACATAGTTCGCACACATTATCCTTTATACATTTGCGCAAGCTCTACCACAGCATGGTTTTCCTCACTAAATCATGTCACTTTCTGGTTTCAGAAGACGAAGGATATGTGAAGGTGTATGCCATAATCCTTTTAACTCACCCATCAGCATCATCTATATATATGTTGGGAAAAACACTATCTCTGAGCATTGAGCACACATGTGTTTCCTTATGCATTGAATTTATATTCCTCTTCAACCTCTTCCAAGCAGCAGCAGCAGCACAGACACCGGATTTGAAGACACATAAATATTTTTATTTTTATTTGGAAAAGGAACGAGCAGTAGTCCATCAAGTCAGCTCAGAATATGTTTCTTCATTCTATACCTTCCAAAAACGCCCACTCATTTATCCACCTCGTTTTTCTGTGAAGATTTTGTGCATTTTACTCGTAGTTTGGTTTTTTTTCTTTCTCTCAAGCATATGACCTCATTTCGTGGTTCTTTGTTATCCTTTTTGAGGGAAAAGCACACTTATTCTTCTGCTTTGGTATCCTTTACCTGTACAGTGTGCTGTGCAGCATTGCAATGCACATCCTTTTTGTATGGTTTTCATCCAAAAATACATTTCACTTCCATTTTTCATTTTATGCAAAGAAGAAGTCCTTTATCAACATGATCTCTATTTATAGGACAATCTTAACTGGCAGAGGTTCTGTCTCCGGTCGATTTCGTTGAATGCTTTTGAGATGGTCCTTTCGAAAGGATATCACACAGACAAAACTGCTTAAGTGTTGTCTTGCCGAATTGGTATTTTTTTTTATTCTCGAACATAAACAGTACCTACTATATAAGAAAAATCGAAAAAAAAGGAAAACATTGAATATCCAGGATATGAAAATTTATATTGACAATATTCTTCTGGACTGACATACATACCTATATAGACAAAGTGCTATGCTGTTGATATATAAATTATTCACAGGGCAATGGTGCAAAATTGAATCTCGAACACAGGATGCTTCAATACTGTGCCTGATCCAGCCAACACAAACCGGAGATATGAATGAGAACATTTAAGGAACAGGATGGACGGGATATGAAACGACCGACCAACTGACACACGGACATGGACATAATATGGAATCAACGCAACGCAACGAACGGTTTGAAAGATATTTTGTAAAAAGTAAATTTTCAAATTGTTTTTATTGATTTTATATCCTTTCGGGTGTGCCACTTGGGGAGCACACTACTTTCTGTGATGAGAGTATGCTTATATTGGTTCCGGTTTCTATAAATAAATAAGAGGAAGTATGAATATTTGTGATAGAAGATGAAATTACTTTTGAAGTTGAAAAAAAAAAATGAGAAAAGTGTATACATTTGAAGTGAGCTGCAAAGTGTTGCTTCGATGAAGGTTTCTCTTGAAAGGATTGAACTTTGAACACTGATGGTCAAATAGTTTGCAATGATAGCTTCCATGTACCATACATGAATATAAAATTGATTTTTGTTTCTTTACTGGGTCTAAAATAATGTAACTTTGACGGCATTTGAGCGTATTAGTAGAGTGGCCAGTGAAAACATTTTATTATTTGTTCTTGTTGATTCTCATAGTTTTAAGGGACCAAACCAAATTTTTTTTTCGATATAGGAACGTGGCTTTCTTTTGTTTTGGGTTAGCTTGGATCGGACAGATGATGTTTAAAAAGTAAATCCTCTTTTGTGGGTACATCAAGGTGACTTTAACTCGGCGTTTTGGTCCTCGTTTACAGTAGATTAGATTAGATTAGATTAGATGTGTTGATAGGAAGAGCTTATCTCGATGATGTCTATTATGCCAACCCGTGGGAGATTCTAGAGCAGCTCTGTTGCTCCAGACTCAGACCAGAACTTTAAGATATTCTTTGGGTGGAAGATTTTGAGTTTTTCCAAGGAAACAATTTCATCACCAAGTGTCCGCTTTCTAAGGCGGTCCGTTGTAAAGTTATTTTTTTCAGAGAGCAGTGTCCGGTTATGAATCCAGTCATTGTTTTGAGAGTTTTCCTATCTAAGTTGAGTAGGAATTTTGTGGTGACTATAGAGAAATTCTGTGTGTAGTTATATGTGGGGATTGTGACATCCAGGCACATATACTAAAATCATTATGATGTTCCAAGTTGCTGAGGAGTGAAAGGTGGCCCCTTGAGTTTGGGTTAATGGTTACATATTCTTAGTGCAAGAGACGATGTTGAATGAAGTCTGTTCGATATTGATCTTTCTGAGGATCCCTGTAATAGTTACAATGGCTAGATCATCTGCGAAGTCCACTGCATAAATGCCATGGGTCTCTATAGTGATCTTAACAGGCTGTTTACAACGATGGACCGGATAAGCGGCGAGATAACACCGCCTTGTGGGCATCCTCTGGTTGTAAGTGCAGAAATTTCTAGATCTTCAATTTTAATCTGGATAATTCTGCAACCAAGCATGGACATGATCCAAGTGCATACTACTTGCGGTTCATTGTGGTACTTGATTGCACGATGTGTGGACTCAAATGTAGTGTTGTTGAAAGCTCCCTCAGTGTCAAGGAAGCGACTACACAGGTTTCCTTACTATGAGATTCTGGTAACACGGGAGGCAAGATTCCCTTAATCAAACTCTGAAGTATTTTGGAATAAGTTGACTTGGCTCAGACTGCTTTTGTGTTGGGACTTCGTTTGGAAGCTGTTTTGGTACGTGCTGCTAAGACATAAATATTTTTCTAAAGTTGTTGTGACAGCACCTTTTAGATTTTTTTTTTTTTTTTTTAAATGCACTCGCACTCAAAAGGATATTTATACCTTTATAATGAATTAACATGTGCGAGCGAGGAAAGAGAAGGAATAGAAAGAAAGGAAAGAAAGGTGGTACAGTGGTTTGAGATTTTAGGTGATAATTATCTCATGGAAATTCCACGGGTGGCATCCAGTTGAAACTTAGGAAATAAATAAAAATTGCTGCCCTCGGCTGGGTTTGAACGCACAGCTCTCAGGTTGAGCAACCAAGCACTACATCCACTGTACCATTGCCACCCGCGATTTCAATATTATTTCCATCACTCGTAAGTTGCTTGGGTAACGAGTATTTACCTACCAAAGATATAAGTATCTAATAAATATTTCAAGTCCTGTGCATACTACGCAAAGATTTGTAGGGTCTTTCATTTGAACATTTACCAGAGTAAACTAAAACTTTCTTCTACATTTTGCTGCACAGGCTTTTGAATCAATTTTTTTTTTTCTAAAAATGTTGCCTTTATGAATAATTTTCTTTCCTATTCAAAGGCTCCCATAGAGGGCACACTTATCAATACATTTGACATAGATCAATGGACTAAGTCAAAGGCCAACCAACATTCCTTTGAACTGCAGCAAAAAAAAAAAAAAAAAAATGTGCATTTCAAAGGAACTTCATTCGGAATTCAAGAATCAAGAATATCATCAGTCATCGGCCTTCCTTTTGCCATTTTGTTTCCTATGCCCTGTCAATTTATCGCGACTTTGTGCTCTTTGCTTAATTGGATGTACATATACATAGAGATACACACACAGATACTACAGCTTGCTGTCAACCTGCCATCGCACAGGTGAACTGTGGGTGAACTTGTACGACTATTTCTACTAAGCTCAAATATATTCCATCATCTAAAAACAACAACAACAACAACATCGACTAGTATCCTGGAGGAAAAAAAACGTATCTTTTTTCTTTTGTTTTGTTTTATTCATCATACTCAGAGGATACAAGTATCCTGCTAATTGGAGTGCATGTGTTGTGTGATCTTTTGATCTCTCCGACGACGAAGCACCCTCGTGACATGTCAACATGCACCATCAGGGACAGCCCTCTTGTCATTTGATGTCCCTATTTTCTAGGAAAATTCAAGAAGACATTGATGAAAGTATCTCTATCTATATTCTATATACAAAGAGACACAATTGAATGCATCATTCCTCTACTCAATACGTTCCTATGATGGTTCTTAATTAAGTTGTGATTCCTGTTCTAAGCTTTGAGAAACATATACCACGGCCGGGATGGCGTAAAGTGTGTGCGATTGAGCAAACTCCTTTCGTCGTTCATGAATCATGAATCATAAAATGCACTCGGATTGAAGGGATTTTTTTTTATTTTTGTAAAAACGCACATTGCAATGGCTTCCTTTTTTTTTGTATCTAGAACTTACTTTTGCAACTTTTCTGGTTACATCTATCCATCTCACCATTCACCCAACCAGGACGACGACGACGATGATGATGACGGCAAGTACTTACGTGAATTAAAAACCTTTTTTTCAAGTGGAAGGCGATACACACCTACACAAATAGAAAAGGGATATGTTTTATTTAAGTTTTTCAACGGCACGGCAACGACGACAATTCGCATCGGGACTAAGGATAGGGAGAGTGCCTCTAGACAAAGCGTTTTAATACACCATATCCCGTTAACATTGATGATGATGGCGATAAAGTAAAGTATACTTTTAAAGGGCACCAATAGATTAAATGCGGGGGTTTGGTTTGAATTCCTTGTTGGCACTTAGGATTAAGTCGACTATTGTAAAGCCAGACAGCATTGGCAAAATGTAAGAGTTTTAAAATAAACATACACAACACAGGGTGGTTCCGTTGGGAGTTCAAATAATTGTGCTAATTATACGTAAAAGTGTAAGTTATGGAAGGTATATTCCTCCATTTTGGCTGAGATGAGGATATCATTACTAATATTACAAATGCCAAAGTGATTTTGTTTGTTTTTTCACGCCCTTACTAAACAACTGATCATCAGGAAATTTCGTACCCACATTAAAAGCAGTACAGAAAAGGATATAGCACATAGGGTACTTATTAACCAGAAAAAATACAATTACTGAGGGAAAGAACAATGTTTTATGTGATTATACATCTTATTAACTGGACCTTGCAAAAAAACGAAGGGATACCGTCTAGTTTCCAAAAACGAAAATAAATTAAAACCGAAACCGAAAACAGTTTTAAAAACTTTAATGGCAAATTTAAATACTTTGAAAGTACCTTCTTCTTCTTGGTTTTTGGAAGTTGCTGCTGGCAGCAAGACCTTACCTCCACTGTTCCTTCGGTCTTCCAACCTGCCTTGTGCCTTATGGATTCCATCCAAAGCACTGCTTTGCTATGCTTTCACCAGGTTCTTCACTGAAAACATGACATCTTAGACAACACACCAGCCTCAAATATTCTGCTCTTAACTTCTTCTTCTTCTTCTGAATCAGAAATTTCAAAACTACCTCTACCACAATTTATTATAAATTCCTCAACAAAATGAAGAAAGAAAGTATTTTTTTAATTGAAAATGAAAACTTAAATATTGTATACCTATAGTCTCTGTGCAAAGAACAAAACCGCAAAAATTAAAATTCGACTTTAAAGTTCCGTTTAATATTTCCCAACTTCAGTTGAAGGTAAAAAAAAAAATGAAAAAAAAGAAATGTCAGCGTGGGTTGAGGGGGCGGGGTAATAATAAGGCTTCACAAGAAGTCGTTTCAAACACTTGTGTTACTGTGGATGCAATTAAATCTGAATAAGGACCATTGTGCTGAAATTCAGAGAAATTAATAGGCAAAACATTCATGTAAAAGTGTATAAATGTGAGCATTGTGAGAAGGAAGATGTTAGTGTTATTTTAAAATGTTTTTTCTAAAATTAGGAAAAACAATTGTGTGGACGTTTTTTTAAGCGAATCATTCAAAAATCAACCAAAATAGTATAAAGTCCTATATTTTTACATTATGATCATTATCGGTATGTACGTTTGATTTGAAAGGACTTGTGTCGGATTATAAACGAAATCTACCGAATATTTTACTTCAAAAATAAAACAAAACTTATAAATGATGCTTTTTTTAGAAGAACTTTGAAATGGAATAAAACAAAGACGATTTTTTTTAAATTGACATGAAATTTACTTTATTCGAAAGATAATCTTCTGGCATTATAATTTAAATATGATTTCTGGCATATGACCTCCACGGCTGGCTCGGACGTAGTCTTAATCTGGAGGTTCAATTTTCTATGACTTTTTCAAAAAAAAAAAAACGGCAGTTTTGTTTATTGGCGTATACATTTAACCAAAAGTTCATGTTGAACGTAAAATAAACGCAGTGCGCGATACGTATTTCGAACAGAACCATGATTTTCAAAATGAATTTGCACAATTTGGAAGCGTTATTCAGACGTTAGTCTATTCATGTTAAAATTCCAAGCTAAATCACTTGACAGCTGACAAAATGGCCGCCAGTTGAAGTAGTGTTGCCAACTTAAAGTAATATACCTCTAAAAAAAACACCCGTTATAAAATCTTGACAATAGCTGAATTATATGTGCAAGTTTATTTTTCAATTTGACTCAGCTTTTCTTAGTATGTTATCGCAGCTGCCAAACTTTATTTTCGACCACAGTTGGCGCTCCGATCGATTGACAACACACACAATTTTGCATTAAGGTCGCTTTACATGGATCTGCAAGCCATGATCTGCAAAAAAAAGAGGTTGCAGAATATATAAATCATACTTGTGTGATAGAGAGGGAAGACCAAAATGAAGACGTCTTCATGGATGCAGATTATAGGAAAATTTTGGATGCAGCTTAAAAATTATAGTGAAGCCGAACATGTTCATCTTCTTCGTCTGCACTATAATTGTTGTTGTTGCGTTTTCGTCTGCACTATAATTTGTTGCAGCTCCATGTAAGGCCACTTTTATCCAAGGGCTTTATATATTTGGGTTCCACTATTACCTCTAAAACTAATATCAGTGCAGAGATCAATAAAAAAAAACACTCTTACCAATCCTTGAAGCTTTAAGCCCGGTACAATCGTATGAAAGTTTGGTCCATTATATAATAGAGAGTGAATGAGAAGGTTCAACCATAAACTGTTTGGGTTACATAGTGGACTTTTAACTGGTGAGAAAGCTAAAAACACAACGGCTTAGATGTCGGAATGGCTGAATTAAAACCCTGAAAGACGATACAACTGTGAAAAAACCCCTATCTAAAGTGGAGTGATCAAATGTAGGTAGGAAAAGTTCAACCATTCAAATGGGCATAGCTGAAGATGTCTGCCTAGGGACCGGACTGGCTGGTTGGACTTGTAGGATGAGGTTGTGGTCCACAACGGACTTTATATGTGATTAAGTAAGTCATGTTTTCCACTTGCCAAACAGACTTCAATCAGTACCTAATATATTTTTCAATTGAGATCAGCCAATATCTTCAATTGACAGCAAAAACAGTATTGGTGACAAAACATCTCCATGTAACAGTCTTTGAAACACGTTAAATGAGTCAGAAAGCTGTTAGTTTTACAAGCGAGACCTTGCGCTTGTAGGTTATACAGGGTGATTCACCAGCGTTGTGCCAAAAAGCTAGAGCGTGTAGATTAAGCTGAGACAAGAAAAAAATCGTATGGGAGGGGGGGTCTATTCCCCTCCGTTTAGCCGGGAGGGGCAATTTTCTGAAAAATTAACTTATTTTGTAAAAAAAAATATTTAAAATCAACGGGTTCGTTTACAACACCGTGTTATACCTTTTTGAAAAGCCAAAAACTTCTCCTTTTATTTTGTTTTTAAATTAAATTGTTTTAACGAATAGTTTAAAAAATATAAATTTTCAAACTCAAAATTTTGAAAAAAAATTTGAAAAAATAATTTTAAAACTAATTTTTTTCAAAATTTTACGTAATTAAGTATAATTTTTGTTCTCAGAATTCAACGCTTCCATTAATCTTTAATCCAACACTGAAAACCGTATGGCTCTACGACTTTTTGTTGCCAAGGTATTCAAAAATAACCGAACCTACTTCTTCAAAAATAACCGAACCTACTTCTTCACGGTGTTGTAAACGAACCCGTTGATTTTAAATATTTTTTTTTACAAAATAAGTCAATTTTTCAGAAAATTGCCCCTCCCGGCTAAACGGAGGGGAATAGGCCCCCCCTCCCATACGATTTTTTTCTTGTCTCAACTTAACCTACACGCTCTAGCTTTTTGGCACAACGCTGGTGAATCACCCTGTATATTTCGGGACAGCTGCATGCACTTCTTTAATCAAAATACAAGAAGCTGTTTCCGGGGTACTTCCTCTTGCGAGGAAGTGACAAATCCTCCAAAAGTAATTAATGTCATGGAAAGTGCTTCTCTGTTAGCTGTTCGGATTCGGCGGCAAATTATAGGTCCCTTCCACTTTCCTTCCTGCAGAACATGAACGCACACACATGAATGGTTGAGAGTGTAGGTCGCAGGCCCCGGCCCCGCCAAAAAAAAATAAAATGCACGACTGGGTCGCACGAACTTGCTCTTATGATAAGCAATTGCGTAGTGGCTGCATATATGGATATTAAAAAAAAAATTAAATAATTTCGAAAATTCTTTTATTTTTTAAATTAGTTTAAGAGTTTTCTCGGAAAAACTAAGTATGCAAAAAAATTTCAAAGCTATACGTCAATCTAGAAAAAAAAAATATTGAAAATCGTTGGACCAGTTTTTTTTTTAAAAGGTTATTTTTGAAAAACTTTTTCAAAAAATATTTTGAAATTTATTTGAGTATGCAAATATATGGCAATCTGTAGTTTACATTTGAAAAATAATTTAAAAAAAAAATCAATGTACCCGTTTCCAACATATTTCGAAAACCAAAAATTTTTTTGAAAAAATTATAAAAAATCAAAAAAAAAAGTTTTTGAAAATGTTGAAATGCCATATTAATAAAATTATGAATGACTTCCTGTGGCCAAAATTTTATTGAAATCGAACGTATAGTTTACGAGAAAATTTGATTTAAAAATACTGGTTCTATGAGAGGTACCGTTATTAGACAAATTTTGAAAAAAAATTTCGAACCAAAAGATAGACTGTCTTGCAAAAATAGCATTCTGAAAGTTTTGTCAAAATCGTTAGAGCCGTTTTTGAGAAAATCAATTTTTTTCTTCACGATTGTATGGCAGGTGCCGTTATTTTTGGGCCTAGAGCAAAAATAAAAAATACGTTCCGAGGGACGGCCAAATAAATCCTAGATACCAAATTTGAAGCAAATCGGCCCATCCGTTCAGCCTCCAGATGCGCGAACAGACAGACAGACAGACAGACAGACAGACAGACAGACAGACAGACAGACAGACAGACAGACGGACGGAATTTCCAGACCCACTTTTTTCGACTTCTCCATCATCGTAATGTCATGTGTGATTGTTATCTCAAATTTTTTTTTCTGCACGAATCCATAACTTGCCTTATAGTACCTATAATCGCAAGTAAAAATCAGGCTGATATACACTCCTCGTCAACTGAATACGCACAAACATTTTTGAATATATTTTATCCATTTTTTCCAAACAGTGATGGTTATTATGCCATCTGTTGATGGTAAAAATTTTCGTAACATATAAATAACAGAATTTCAAAGTTTTATCCAAAAACAACCGTGAGTTTTTCCTTCAACCACTTCCAAAGTGTAACTTATGCAAAGTAGAAGTTTTTTTTTGAGTCAACTGAATAGGTACAAAAATTAAAATTGGTATTGGAATGGAATGAAACAAGTTTTTGTTTAAGTTTAGTAGTGGGTACTTCCAACTTTATTTTTAATTACTTCGTAAATTCGATCCGGCATGGAATCGTATAGCTTTTTAATGTAATTTAACGAAATTTCGCTCCACGCTAATTTGATTGCAGAAATTAAGGTTTCTTTGTCTTCGAACTGACGACCACCCTCATAAACTTTGCGTACTAACCATCCCCAGACATTTTCTATGATGTTTAGATCAGGTGAGTACGGCGGCCATTGAAGCAACTGCACTTGTTGCTCCTCTATCTATGTTTTTATTATGCGCGCTGAGTGAATAGGCGCATTATCATGTTGGTAGGTCCAGTTTATGGGTCCAAACATGTTAGAAAATTTAGGAAAATTTCTTTCCAAAATTACTTTATACCCAGCTGCTGTCATTTTTGATGTTACAACCTCGAGCTCAACTGTTCCATAATAACTGACTGCTCCCCATATCATGACACCTCCTTCCCGACTATGATGGCGCTTTAAAAATCTTTTTTCTGAAAGAAATGGCATAATAACCATCACTGTTTAGAAAAAATGGATAAAGTATATTAAAAAATGTTTGTGCGTATTCAGTTGACGAGGAGTGTATTTACATAGTAAACCTTGGTGTGCTACAAGGCTTCTTTCTGTTATGCAACTGCAACGGCAGCGTATTCTAAGCCAATTATACATTCCAATAACGATAAAATTGTTCAATGGGGAATTTTCATCCGTGTAGAATTTATTGCCGCAAAAACTCAATATGCAATAATAATAAAACAAATTAGTTAAACAAATTAAATTCACCTTAAAAAATAAAGATTTTTTCAAAAATTATCGAAACACTAAAAAACAAAGTTTATTTCTTTGGAGGATTGCACATTCCTTTAAATAAGTAGAGTACGAGTACATAAACATTTTTCATTTTTAAGCACTACCATGTCCGAGGAATTTAAATTCTTCTTTTTTATTTATTTTGTTTATTCAAAGTGCTATTAAGTCTTCTTACACAAATTTTTGTATTTAAATTTTTGTTTTCATTTTAACCGATAAACAAAACATAAACACAAACATATAACAAAACTATAAATGTGGGATTGCAAACAACACGCCTACATTTCATTTCATTTTAACTTAACCCCCCCTTTTCAATTGGATTTGTATTTTTTATTTATGTATAATCTGTTTTATTGGAAATTAAAATCAAAATGACCACCCCTTTCGTGTTATACTGAAAATCCTTTTAATCAGTTTAATGTATTTAGTAATTATTATTTTGTTTTTTTTTTTGTTTTTGTTTTTACATTCAACAACAAATTAACCAAAAAGACTATTTTAACAATTAAAGCCCGCTGAGTGATTCATTAGCATTTTAATCGATTCGTGATTTAATTTCACGTAATTAGCTATGAAAAAACATTATTTTAACATTTATTTTGTTTGCAAGGTAGTTATTTAGAATTGCTAATTGTTTAAACAAACCAGAATAACTTCAACGCTATCAAATGGAAATTAATCTAAAGTAATCTTGATTGATTGGGATGTTTTATTTTTTTAACGAGTAGGTATAATATTTTTTTATCATCGCAAATATACATGACATAATTATATGCATACATTTTTATTACAACAAATTAATATTATTTTTTAATTTTTATTTTTGCAGATCTGGGATTTTCATATCAAATCAAAGGTTCTTCTCCGTGGGAACGACAAACAATGGTAAACTGGTTCAATATATTATAAAACCAATTTGAAATCTAATAAATTATCAATTTAAAGTATTAAGACCTAACTGTGATGTAATAAATCTCAAAAGTTTCTAATGAAAAAAAAAGGAAATTACAAAAATTTAATTCAGAAATCGTTCAATCCCATTACATTTATTGGATTGAATAGTCTATGCTTTGGGGTAGAGGGTCTTCGTCTTTGGTCTCTCATGTTGAGGTTAGGATTTAGTGGTGATTTCTTATGGTGACCACAAATCTTAGGAGAAATGAAGAAATTATTGGCTTATCCATCGATTACTTTCAGACAAATGATTTATTGAAACGTTTTTCTTTTTTTTTTTTCCACTTCGTTTTGACTTGAAGGCAATCTTCTTTTTTCTTTTTGTGTGTGCTTTGCGAAGTGAATTGGATAGAAAAAAGAAATCACTGAATTTTCCTGTTTAGTTTTTGTACTAGATATGGATTTTTGATTATCCTTGATGAACACGTACATTTCTTATCAACCGAATGAACAATTTCAGTTGAAAATAACTTGAAGCCTTGTTTCATCAATATTAGTTCGAAATAAGATAATTTGAGCTAAACAGCCGACATTGTCAATGATAAAATGTCTAACTTCTCTACTTTCTTCTACTACGTTTTTCATAAAACAAGTTGTCACTCGTGGTATGAATTCGAACGCAATTCGTTTCGTTATTTACCTGTGTTGTTGTTGGCTTATCCGGATGAAACTAATATTTTGATAATCGTAGTGTCTTTTTTTGACATATTTTCCATCAGGATAAGTTGACATTGGCCAAGTCAAAAATGGAGGAAACCGATTTATAAATTTGCTTTCAACCAAACGTCAAACCAAAATGTCAACCAAAATAGAGTGACACAAAAAACGGTACTCTTATATTTTGAAGTGATAATTGGCTGTCAACTAGAAAAGGAGAAACTGACACACTAAGTCCAAAGGAGGACCGTTATGATACCAGTTTGAAGCGTTTTCACCTATCCAACACCAATTCGAACTTCTTACGAAACATTGAAGAGAATTAACGTCTGAATTTATCACTTCATTCATGTCATTGAAAAAGAAATCCCCTAGAAAGAATTTTCTGCTGTTAGACAGTGTGGGGAATGTAGATGGACAATTTGTCCATACAGCTTCTGCAGAAGTCGTTATCGGGCACGCCAATTCTCACGGCATTTCCACCTGACATCTTAGCTTAGATGGATTTAAGTCTAAGAGCGTTTCAGATTGCTGTGATCAGAAGAAATGGAGTCTGTCGTCTCTTGTCCAGCTAGTTTATCGACATCACGAACATTATCTGCCCTGGTACACAGCAGTGGGGAATGTTTAACTGTTCTGTTTTTAGATGTTAAAAGAATGGAAGTAAAAATTAGATGTAGGATGTTAGAGTATACACTTCTAAACATCCAATCCTTAATTTTTGAACCATCAGTGAAAAACTAAATTTGTTCGTCTTCGTAAAAGACGTTTCCTCCCAGAGTGATCTAGAGGCTATACTTACTTATAAGTTTTTATCATAAAGTAGCGTGGATAAGTCTATATTTCCATCCTAACCAGATTTAAGTAGGAATCGTCAAATATTGTTCAAATGACATGGTGTCACAACTGTGGCTTTTGATTTGAGACACACCACCGCAATGTCTTAAGCTGTGTTCACATGGGACAGAATGTCAAAAAAGTAGAATTTTCAAAACGTCATCTTTTTATCGAAATGCACTCTCATCGACAAAGTTTTTCAATTGCATCCAAGTTATTGGATCAGATTTGAATATCAATTAAAGGAGATTGGGTGTGTTCATCAACTTTTCACCTCAAAATTCCTTAGATCTAAAAAAAAATACTTTAATACAAATAAATGGTGATTATCAAAATGTGTAATAATCTGGTAACTGCTATTAGTTTCAAAAACCCTAGACTTACTTTATTCTTCATCCATTACTTTTAAATAAAAGACTTCAAATTATGACCAATCAATTTCAATCCGATTTCTATTGAAAGAAAATCCCTACTCCTTATCACCTCAAGCAAGAAATAATCTTTAATATCTTACCAAACAATTCACTCGGCTTACAATCCTTTCAAAAGCACAACCACAATTATTTATCCACGACCAAGACCAGATGTCCTTAAAGTCAACTGGGCTGAAACAATTTCTCAAATTTTCCCTTCTGCCCCCTCTTCTTACTTAAAACACGCTGGCATCAATATTTTATATTCAATGGGTTTGCCTATCCATCCGTTAGGAAAAAAAAATATTATGTTTCAACAACCAAAACATTAAATCGCGAACCTTCAATAAATTACAAGGACATCCACTTGACACATTGAAACGATTTTTTTACAAGTCATTAATCTTTTGCGAAAAAGTTCCTTTTTTTCGATCGAAAAAGGGGGGATAGAATGAACCTTTCCTTTAAAATAAAACCTAATTGGTAGCACTCATCCATGAACATCACAAATGGATGAACTGATTTTTGATTTAACTTACGTATAGTATGCAAAAAAAAAAAAAAACATTCCGAGACAATATCGATTTTGAACCCTTGTTTTCTTTTTTTTTATTTTTATTTTCAGACACGTATCAAAATGGCGTCACCATCATCTGTTAGACCACCTGGTGAAACATCACTTAGATCAAAAATAAACCATCAAAATGCGTCCGCCACTGGTAGCGAGTTCTGCCAAAAATGAAGTGGTCCAACCACTGGCACTACCACCACAAAGCAATAAATCAAAGGAGACTCGTTTAGAGAATCAACAACAACAGCAGCTTTTGACAGCTTCAAACAATAATAACATTCACATCGGAAATTACGATCCATCCGAGTTCCGTATTGTCGATCTCAGTACATCACCACCTGTCACGCCAGAATCAGCATTTGACAGATCACCCAATCAACTGATTCATCATCAAACTACCCTACGTTCGAATTCGAACTCGAATTTCTTTGTGAATCACCTCGACGAGAAGTACGTTCTATATGAATCATTCGCTTCAGATGATTCATCTGTATTGAACATTGACGCTGGGCCCAACCATCATCATCATCTACCACTATCCGAAACAGAACCGCTTTTAACTAATATCGAAGCGACAGTCTCCGATCCGGATCGTTCGATTTGTCTTCACAAGAATAGTGCCTCATTGATATTCACTAAGAAAGAGGTATCGTCCAATAATCGAAAGCATCATCATCATCATCACCATCGAGTGAATAGTTACGCGGATGATCACACAATTGAGAGTCAACCATTTTTGTCATACCATCGTCAATCGCTTGGCGGCAGCAGCAGCACTCCAGGAGAATACTCTTCGCATCAAAATCAACATAGTCATCCTCATCGTAGCAGCCATCATAATCATTTAGAAAAAAGTGCTGTAGGACGAGTACAACATCATCGACGAAGTCTTCCATTGAATTATTCAGGAGGAGCCAATAGCGCCGGTGGTGGTGGTCAGCGATCTGGAAATCATTCAGCCCACAAACAGACAACGAACACAACGGCTGCGAATACAAGGAAACAGCACGCGTACTCCTGGTACGCTCCAGTTTACAGCGCCCTCGAAGAAGAATTGGAGCAGGAATCTCGGGTAAGTTTTCTTCTTCAAATTCGAAATAAAGGTGTCTTTGGCTTTGTTGACGTTAAAAGTTGACAACAACAGATGCTAGGCTTGTTTTCAATTTTGTTGGATTCCAAGGATGCCCTTCAGCAATTTTTCCATTGTTTGTGCTAGCAAACAAAAAATCCGGTTATTGTTTTTGAACGTTCCTTTTCATCAAATATGCACATACCTTAAAGATTTTTTGATTGAGCTACGCGTTAAGTCAACAAACATTTGAAAATCTTTTCGGAGATCCACTTGACCATCAGAATCAAAGGTACAGAAAAGAACAAAGCCTATAATTCGTTATCATGCCAATTTTATACTTCGTCCCAGGAAAATTTTGAAGTTATCTAATATTCTCAGTGACACATTGCAACAACATGATGTTTGCCAACTCCTCAACTTGGCCACTAATCGACTTGGCTTTCAGTTCGGCCATTAACAAATCGCATGCGATGTTATCTTAACCTTAATGGAGTTGTATTTCTAGATCTACTTATTTTTATTTGTCTTCTTATTTTTAATGACACTGGCATATATGATTTTGATTTGTAATGAATAATATTTCGTTAATGTACATAATATCTTATTGCTGTTGTCGATTTCGAATTCAAAAGACTGAAATGAGAAGCCAATGATTTCGACTGGTCAGCTCCATTCTAAACCAAGCTGGAGTTGGTTCTATGAATTCTTGATAATTTTAATTATAAACTGATTGCCTTCAATGGAAAGTTAAACAATTGAATGAGGTTGTTGTTCTCTCATTAAAACTAACCCACACACAGTTGATTCATTTATGGATTGGCTGAGTACTTTTTAATGCTAATTAAATTTCATAAAAGATATTAGATATGGAATTCGTTAGAATTTAAAATTCAATTATAGGACAACAACAAAACCATCAACAGAGATGTTGGTTTAAATTTACATATAAAATTTAAATTTGAAGGATGATTCATTCCAAGAACGACATTTATGTGCATTAGCTAATTTTGAAAATAGAGAAATTATCAGATACATTGAAATCAATTTCAGATGGAACATATTTGGGAGGCTCTCTGAATTATACTGAACGGCTTTCGTTATTTTTTTTTCGTCAATCATAAATATTCATAATCGTAAATGGATTTATTATTTTGGAAATATTCAACATACACAAGCAAGCGTTTAAAAAAAATGTTCAAAGCACTTTTGTCGACTTCAATTGAGGTACTTCCAGAACTATATTTTTAATGTATTGACCTCTTCTCTATAGGCGTCAAAAAACTTTGACCTGTCATTTTAGGTTGGGTCTGCTGGAATAAGAACAATTTGGTATCAAATCAAGAATTTACGGTGGATGTCCCATTGATAATGCTCAAAAACGCACTTCTTCAAACCAATGTGCATTAGGAGGAAACGATTCGTTCTTTTTCAATTGTTCCCCCTATTTTTCTGATCACTTCCGGCAAGCAAATGGTAGTGTTCCATTCGGGATTGAACGTTCTACGATGCTCTTATGGCATGGTGACATATTCAACTATTCTGAAAACTATTTTCTCCAAAGTGCTTCGTGCACGACCCATAAAGCATTTTAATGTTTTGGTTTTTTGCATAAATCCATACTTGAACTATTCAACATTTCTTGACATTTACCAATATGTTCATGCAATATTTCAGTTGTAGAGTGCGGCTATGGGTGAATTTGGAAAGCCATAAAAATACGATGACTCAAGGTAGTGCTTCCTTTTCCTTGTCGAATCGAATAGATATGGAATTTATTTGATGGGTTTGGATAGCCTGTTCAAGTTGTACTAGCGCTAACTTATTTAACAACTACTCATCCAAAAATGTATCTCTTTGCTTGAGATAATTGTTCGCTTTTGGAATTCTCCAACTGCGTTTCTCTAACGGAGCGCTGATTTGGAAAACAAATCCGTCGCTTTTATCTTTCATTGTAATTCGCCACGCTCTCCTGTTCAATTGACAAGGCATATATGCACAGAAAACGATAACATTTTCCAAATTAAAGTTTATTCTCAAACACAATTTTCTTAGCTAATCGTACACGCTCATCAAATTACTGCAATCATGGTTGTATTGTATTATGTTCAATTATTTCTATAACATCAGTTTATGCCCAATAATTCACATGTGATCCCTAATGATGAAGAGTCCTGCTGGTTTTGAACATTACAGCCATAATCTTCATCAAATTCATCAAAAGGTCCTTTTGTATATATCTGCAGGAATATGTTCTCTTTTCTATAAACGGAGTAAAAGATACCTAATTGAATAAACAATCACAATAGCTTTTCCCGTCCTTTAATTATGTCTAAGAGTATTGAAACTGAAACCAACAATATGATAAATTGTATGACCCATCTATTTATCCCAGCATGAAACAAAACGTGCTCCAATTTTGTGCTTTTTACTGACTTCATGGATTCATATTTAAATATATTTCTTTATGATATCAACATGACTTTTATTTCTCCAATAATTTATATTTTTTTTATTTAAATTTCAGGACTCCTCGCCAATTCACAATCTGGCCAACGCTAAGAAAACGGCCAGCCATCAGGTGCCATGTTCGGAAAATGAAACAATCTCACTGTTAGATTCGAAGAATCAAATTAACATACAACCACAACTTCATTTGACTAATTTGCGGGCACGTCGTGCCATATCATCACCTCAACCACCAACAAATCTACCACTTCCACTGTCAGCAACCAACAACGCCACCTATCCGCAACCATACAATAACAATAACATCGTCAACGGCATTAGCAATCAAATCAACCACCACCAACAGAATGAGAATGAGGGCCCTCATGCAGCCTCACTTCTTGCTGGGGGCCCAGTACCAAGGCGGCGACGTTTTGAGAATTTCCTGAAATCCCTAGTTGGCCGCAAGCCCTCCAAGGATACATTATTTAGTCCACCGTTACTACCATCACCCGAAATAACCATCACACGAACACCATCAGATCAGAATGTGATCTTTAGTGATCCATCAGGGCTAAGGCAGCCACTGTACCAGGAGTCGGTGAACTATTTGCCTGAAAAGGCATTAGCGACCAGCAGTACTACATCGCTCAACACTGCTGTCCAGCAGAAATTGTGGAATGTGGTGCCATTGTTGCGGCGGGAAGGCAGCGCTGCCAGCCTTCATCATGAAAAGTCCCAGTCGATTGTACAGTATACAGGAATGCGAAAGTGCGAAACGGTACTTGCACTTACGCGGCAATCGTCGTCGGTTTGTTCGCCAGTATCTGATACAAGTGGAACGCCACTAGGTGGCAGCCGTACTGGTGGCATTCGAGATAGTGCTGGTGGCATCAGCATTAACGGAATCGAGCAAATAAGACCACTTAATCGACTCCGTAATAGTATGTCGACCTCGAACGCTACGTGTTCGCGTTGTTCTAGTCTGTTATCGTTGGCCGTGTCCGGTTCACGGTATTCCTTGAATACCGCTAATAGCGGATTCGTAAATGTTAATAACAATTCAAATAATCTAAACAATAACTTTAGCAATCTAAGTAGTAGTAGTATCATAAATAAGAGCAACGATTGTGTAGATGGCGGTAGTAATGCCAGCTCGAGAAAGAGTTCTGCTAACGGTAACATTCCGCCATCGAATGTGACGACAGCGACACTGAATTCATCGTCGTCGTCAGGTTCGAGTCCGTTGTCGCCGGTTATTGTTTCGAGCAGTAGTGGGACGGCAGCGGTTACGCTTCCAGTTGAATTGGAAGAATTCACGTGCAAACTTTGTCTGGGCGATGTGCCTCCGAGTGAGGCAACAACTCTGGCACAATGTGGATGTCGATTTTGTACTGAGGTAAGTTTTCTTTTCTTTACAATGATTTCCATTATTTCTTATAACAACAACGTCCTATTTGAGAACTAGGTAATGCCATTCGTTACCCACATTAAATTATTCATCGGATAACAAAAAAAAAAAGATATCCCTTTCTTATTTTCAAACTTAAGTGACATTTGTTTGACATTTGGGTAAGGTTCAAAAATAACAAACTTATCCACTTAACTACAATTATGTCAAAAGTTTTTTCTATCCTGATACAATTATTTGATTTTCCATCCACCTTCAAGTTAACCTACTCGTATCTTTGCCTTAAAAATAAATTCAGATTTGGGTTGAAGGCTGGGTTAATAATTGAACGTTAACCCTATCGGCAAGTTTGAAATGTTTTTTCGACAGGCTTTTGACACAAGGTAATGCTTTTTAACCTCACACACCTTGCCTTGGCACGTGTTGGTTGTTTTTTTTTGGTAGCGTGATAGTTTGTTTAAATACTTAATTTTTAAAATACATTTCGACGAGGATTAGATGACAATGACATGATGCTGCACATAAATTGAAAATTCACAAGGAGTCAGTGACATTCGGGGGTAATTTGTTAGTTGCAATTTTAACTAAACGTCAGCTTGACGTTCACTTACAAAAGTTTGCTTGTCATTCTCCAGCTCACACATTCTTATTAGGCTCCTACTTCTTCTTACTTACTTATGTTTTCAGACATTTTGAAAGAAATCAACGTCGAATTCATCCTTGGCACTAATTGCCCCTTTAATTGGTGGTTGTAAATATTGACATTGACACTATAATAGCGTGGTCTTATTGGATTCATTTGTTACTCGATATTTGTTTTCCTTTCAACAACACACACAAAATTTTGTTGCCAAAGAAAATTTACTACTTTTCAAATAAAAAAAAGGATGACATATTCTTTACCAGAGAATTTTCTCTTGAGGGCGAGTTGAGGTATTTCAAAATAAGAGTTGTGGCGTCCCCAGGGCGACAAACAAAGCTTAAGTCAGCATACCTTTTATTTCTGTGTATCTTGATTACAGTCAGCTGTCAAAAATTCGCTCGTGAAATGGTGAAATGCGTAAACATAACTTATCGAAAACTTGACGAAATAGAGAACGAGTATATTTATAGTTTAGGGTAGAACGCACTTTTAAATTCTTTAATTTTAAAACATATACATAATTTGTCTGCTCATATTATACCGTCAAATCTATCGCAGTTTGCTATGATAAAATTTGAGCGAGATATGTGCTTCTTCCAGTTAATCCGCATGGTTGTTTTCAATTTATCGTTTTATTCCTCAGACACCCTCTTTAAAAAAAACAACTTTCCAAAACTTCTTCCTTGATAAAGTTGAGGATTTATTTCCACTCAAAATAAAACACCACAAAACAATAGAATTCTCTGCTAAAGCTAATAAATCTTAACGAATTCCAACCAACCGTCTAACCTTTTCCAATGAAGAAACATTTATCAAGTTACTTAAATTGTTACCAAAAAGCATATCAATCCCCTCATAGTGGATGTTTCTAACTCCCTCATTACTACTTCCATTCAAAGCTTTCAAATGCTAAACCAAAACGCAATCAGAACGAACCCATATTGTGTGCTGCCTGGTAATGTAGTTTATACGACAAAAGATGAACAGCACTTGAGTCTTGATAAAAAGGAAGAAAAACGTGACTAGCGTGCTGCATTCCCTAGCACAAATTTCATAATCATAATGGTCTCTCTGCCAATGTTTTCAAACCCATTGTTCAAGTTTGTTTGAGGAGGTAAGGAATAAATTCAAATTAAATGGAAACATACCTCAGCGCCCAACATTGTTGCAGCAAAAAAAAAAAAAACGAAAACAAAGAGAGCCCAACCAAATTCAAAGCTTTGTATTTTCCCAAAGAAACCGCACCCGCAAGTTTCGTTTGTTTGTTGTTTTGTTACTTGAGGATTTTCCCCCGAAAAATCAAAACGAAAATCAAATTCCTGTGTGATTTTGGTTTAAAGTTTAAAACCGACTTTAACCCTTCAAACCAGCACACAGTATTGCTATTAGTACATTGCTCAATTATTCTATTACGGAATTTCTTTAAACGTCACGCAACTACTGAAACACAACAACTGTCAAATTAATTATGAACGCTGTAAAGTAGTACGATTTCCGAACACTGTTAATGAATTGAAATTCGTTTAAAGTGTCAGTGTTAACGATTTTTGACCTTAATTTAGAAGTAACTCAAATATTTGCGTGGCAAAACAACGTGAGTTCTGTTTCTACATATACATTGTCGATCGAATTTGCATTATTACGCATTGTGGATTGTGTTGTGGTATAGTGCAAACACATATTTACTTCAATGTTCTCAGAACAAAATTTTATAGCATTCACATTCGAACATTCATAGATATAAATTAAGAATATATAGCTTTTCCAACTGAAATCGCATGCATCGCAGCAGATCTGAAGCAGATGGTAATAGTTTGTATTGACGTAAAGGTTTTGACTTTCACGTCTTTTAAATCATCTAGATGTCGTGTCTGATTGTTGGAACTTGACAGCAGAGGGTTTGTTATGTTATTTTGTCAGTTTGGTTTCAAAACACTTTAAAGCACTTTAAGAATTAAGAATAGCGGTTTATTTAAGTGAATGGGGAGATGAATACAACCATTTTGTTTATTTTTTGATATTAAGAATGATAATTCTGTTTTTTTCCCACCTTGGAATATTTAACTGTTTTTATTTCAAACAAAAATAATAGATTATAATAGATTTGTTAGAAATTTATATTATAAGAAAGTGCAGTCAAACTTCTTTAAGGTGTATTCAAAATTTCCTGAATTCGTTCACATTTCAGAACGAAGATTCGTGGAGCATACACTTTTAAAGACCAAACCATAATTGGAAACAATGAAAACTTTGTCATAAGGCACATGTCGATCTGTCAGATTTTGTTTGTATTTAATTTCATTTTTAAAATGGAGTCCAATTATAACACAACAGTTTTTTTAAGTTTTTGAGTTAGGTGCTATCTGCGATTTGACTATGACTCCCTCTATCTTCAGAAAAAATTTTTCTAATAGCTTGTATCAAATACACGGTGTTGAGAGAAGCGGTGCCCAGCATGCAGCGATTGTGACACAAAATAAAGTAGAAAATAACTTCCGTGCGCATTTGCCAATTGTGGGTAGTTGGTTCGTTTGACAGAATAGAAATGAACTTGAGGTGATACCAAAATACTTTTTTTCTTGTGGTAACCAAACGAAAAAGTGAATCTCTATCAAATTCCATATTCATAATCAAAATAGAAACACAATATTGTATGTCTTCTTCCCCGAAAATGTCCATCCGAAGAATGTTGCAAAATTTATATTGTTGCCAATTTATATAATATTTTATTAACATTGTTTGTGTCACCAATCTGTCAGTCCAAAGACATTCCTATGTAAATTTTCCTTTATATAATGCATTTAAAACCGTAGCGTAGACAGGGAGTTTTATTTCAATTACTCGCACATTCCATCAAACCACCCAATCTAACACAATGAATCGCCACACAAAGCAATATAATGGTATGACGCCAGTTACGAGTTACGACTGCTTAATATAGAATCTTGTATCCCGCAACCATATAGTAAGGCAATAATGTTATCTAATTAAGTTAATCAAATGCACCGTGTAACCTAATCTTGACTAAATAATGCCGGCCGCCAAACAATTAATTGATGTCTACAAACGACATATACGACGACGACATTCATAATAATCATCTAGCATTGTGGCACTGTGAAATTATTTGACGTTTGTTCCTATATACAATACATGCATTACGAGGTTATCTAACCGTTTACATTGTGTTTTTTTTTTCTTTTCTTCTGTGTGTTTATTTATTTATTCCCTCTAATCCCCTGCCATCTGATCATCGTGTCAAAAGAAAGAAACTCACGCGACACTTACACCCCCTTTCGTGTATTGAATGAATTAAAATTAGGTTTATATTTTTGAAAGAAAAGTCATCATTCATACAACGGGTGTGTTCCGCTTTCGTGTAAATGGCCCTTGTGTCGCTAGTCGACGAATTTGACAGATTAACAAAGTTATAGCATGTTTTATTTACAGTTTTCCGTGGAAACGGGCCTTACGTCAATTTGACGCACTGAAACAAACAACTGTTTGTTTGAATAATTTGAAATTGGCTAAGTTGATGTCTTAAGTGGCCCATTGGAATGAATAAGATATTCGAAGCATATTTCAACAAAAGTCACTTTGAGGCTTAAGGTGTAAACGTTAATTCAGCCCTCTATCAATAATTCCCGGAACTATTTTGCTATTTAAATGAACAAACAGACGAAAATAAAAACAAGGATAATTCCACAGTATTCAAAGTATAAAAAGACTTTTAGATATTAGAGAAGTTAATTAAGACAAATGTCATTTTTCTGAAATTAGTTATTCTTTGAAGTTTTCCATCTTGGTTCCTTTCTCTTAAATTATTCGCTTCTTTAGTTTCATTTCACTATAAATAATTAAGTTTTATCCTGAAAATGACTGCGACTGAGAGAGTGCTAGGATAAAGTTTTTCTTGTGTCGGTGAGTTCTTTTTTTTTTGAGAAAGTTTTGTTCGTCTTATTACCAACTAAGTCATTGGAAAGTCATTTTATAATCAAGTAGATTGATTTTTTTCTTCATTTTTGATTCTACTTTCTTTTGTTTAGTAGAAAGCAGAGTTTTAAGTTTTATAATGGATTCGTAAACATAATTTTGAGAATCAAATATGCAATATCCTATTTTCGTTTAGATTGTACATACATGTATTTAATAGTTTTATGGTTTAATCCAACGTATAGATGTACGCTTACATTTTTGACTAGAAGAGTTCTAAAAAAAAAAAAAAAACAGATCACAAGTCATTTTTGCACAAAATTCAGTCAAAAAAGATAAAACTGCATTCAAATGTAATATATCCTTTCATGAGATGTTTTGCAAACGAACATCTACCACGTTTCCTCGGAAAATAATTCAATTTTTGTGAGTTACGTTTTGACATTTTTGCACCTGAATTTCTTAAAGAATTTTTCTCTGAAAGCAGCAAAATGTCATTTATATTTTAAAATGTGTCATTTTGGTTTTTGCTGAATGTGATATTTTGAATTTGAATGAAAAATAAAGTTACCTTCATCCAAAGTACAAAGGGAAGGTTAATGCAAGATGCAAGCGGAGGTGTTAGAATATCTTTTCAATTCAGTTGACGTCACGTCCATGTACATAACAGTAGATTCATTTATAGAGGGTGTTGGGTGGTCAACTTCAAAATATAATACCGTCATCTGCATCAGATATTTGCGATTTTGTGGCGGGTAAATCAGGACGTAAAGTGACACGCAAGGTCATTTTAATAATTGTGAACTCCCTCAATTTCGTTCAGTTTTCGATAGGTTTTGATAGAAACCAGTATATAAAATCTATCGTACTCTGGAAACGGCATTTGATCGTTTCGCCCTCTAGTGCCTCAAAAATTCGCTTATATTCAATGCAATCTGAAAATAGCAGTGGCGCTTAGTACCCCTCATTGCATCAGTAATTGTTTCCCATTTATAGAACTAAAGTTAAGCCGACACTTCCGTGTCAGAATGGAAAAGAACATTCCGTTCGGTTCTGACTTAAGCTTGTTTTTTGATATTTGGTACAAATTATTGACGTATCGTACACGAACTGCTGGTTAAAATGTTCTTACAAGGAATATCTGCTTAAGGGATCCGACATCCGAACCTAAGAATCCGTCGCATCCGTTGCGGTAATGGATCCGTTGTTTCACAATAAACGCTTCAAAAATGATTGCATGCTCGAAAGAACTCCACCTAATGATAGCGTCGCAGCATTACGGCTGCTCCGGGGCCAGCAACACCTTGCAACAACTACCGTGTTGTCCAGTTCTGCTTTGCGAGTAGATAAGCTTCGTAGTGTTTGCGCGGATGGTGTCAGATAAACCAGAATCCGAGAAATCTGCAAAGAATCGCATGACAGAAAAAGGAAACAAATTACTCCGCGATATTTGGGAGTACCTACAGCGATTCATGTCATGTGTATTTAGTTTCCGTTTACTTTCCAAACATCAAAAAAGAACTGACATTTGATGCCATTTGCAAAAAAAACGCATCTTTCTTGCGCCATCTTGCAGTTGATTTTAGTATGTTCAATAGGCACTAAAACCTGCAATAAATATGTATTTTCTTAATCTCTTATTGTTTTCTCAAAAATAAAACCTCCCTACTTCTTAAAAAATGTGTTGCTCCTTCACTTTTCTTTAAATCCTTTTTCCTGCATGCTTGAGTGCGTTCTTACAAACAAACAAAAGCTGTTTTGAATATTTTAAAATCCACCCTCCTTATCTGGTAAGGAGGCAACTCAAATGCACCGCACCTGTTCTAATAACGCTTATCCATAACTCAACCATAATTATAAACAATATTTTCAAAATAATTATAACAAACATCTTTTAGATCTAAATACAACTTCAAAGAGATTCCAAGATAATCCTCCAGCCCACCCTTTTTGTCAGTCAAAACGCTCATTAAAATGCCTAAACTAATTAAAATTCGACCACCATGTTGTTGGAAGCAGGACGAAGTAGTCTTAATACCTACGCGCTACACCACATCCCACAAGCGTTTTATCAGTTACTATCATTATTTCCAATTATCCTATATCTCCTGGCTGCTAACCAATTTCAGGGTCTTTGATAAATTATCGCAATTTTTCAGCACACAATATCAATTCATTATAATTTTCATCGACAATTTAATCGAACCAAAGAATTTCGAAATATTTTTTTTTTCGGCACTCTAGTGTCATTATTAGTGGTTGCGCGTTGCGTGTGGTCAGTTTGAGTAGAGTATGCAGAATGGTATTTTTTTTTATTTTTTAATAAAAAAAAAATCATCTGCAATTTGCATCGAACATGGAGAATCAATCGAGTACTTAATTGAATATTTAACTTGAAACCCATCTGTGGCCAAGGTTGAACTTACGTGCCGATGCCGTTGTATGGTATAGCGATGGCGGTGGTGCAACCATAACGTAACGCCTCTTATTCAATTATTATTATTATTGTGCAAAAATAATAATAAATTAATCGATGCCATGGTTTGAATTAAAATGAAATATAAAATTCGATATCGAATCAATCCAATACAATGTCGTCCACACATGACATACAAAATAACGGTTATATCTGTCATTTGCGGAATGTCATTGGAAAAATGTTTCGATTTTCTGACAGATGATTACGTTGATACAATTTCGGCCACAGCTAAGGACCCTTTAAAAGGCAAAAATGATTAATTGCTGCATTGTGCAGTTCTAGGAACATTATTTCGTACTATCCAAATTGTTTGGATTGGAAACACTTTGCATAACCGCTGTTTTGGTTGGGCCATTTATTAAATAGGGCCTACGAGGTGGAAACGTGATTGGCCTCGATTTCCGCTTAAGTGGGTGCAATGTTTCATCCTCATAGTTGGCTTCCTTATACACCATCATGCCTCATAGTTCTCACCATCATCATCATCATCATCATCATCATCATGTTGTGTCTGCTCTAGTTGTTTGGATGATGAATGCTTATGGCGCTGTTGCTGTGAGAACTATACTAATTTGCGATGTGTCAGGTGGCAGTTGGGATAAGTAAACCAGGTCGACTTTGATCCTTTCTTTTATTTTGGGCGGAAAATAATATTGATTCGGAAGCAGTTTTTGTTGTTTGTTGTTGATAAAAAAAAGCCAGTCAGGCTGCCCTGATTTTTATCGGAAAGCCAAGGTAGGCTATATTAAGTGTTTCTTGTTGAAAGCTTATATTGCTTACACACTCTAAGGTCACTTTCAAAGAACTTCGAATTCTTGGCCATAAAAACAAATAACACTTGAATCTAAGAAGGATCTTGAAGAAAACACACACAAAGAACAATATTCTCTCAATTCAACTGAGGTCAAATATGAACTACGTTCAAGGGTATTATTATGTATGTTGATGTAGAAGTTCTTCCAGCAACTTGTTTCAAGAACACGCATATATAGCTATTTAAGTTTAGGTGGATAAAGTTTCTCGAATGCAGTATAAACGGGGATATGATACAAACAAAAACATTGACTTAGCTCCAGAAAGTTGAATCGAGAAGAGAAATAGTTTGACTTTTCAGAAGTAAAGCAATTTATATGAAAAGTTTGAGTACCTATGCAGAGAAATAGTGTAATATCTTAGAGTTCCATCGGTTTTCCAAGAGAGTTTTTGACTCCTAAAAAAAAACTTGGTCATTTATAAAGCATAACATGTCTTCTTTTTCTCCTTGCGTCATGGGTACTGCTATTGGCGGCAACACTTTAACTTCTTTAGCACAAGCTGGCAGCACAATTCCTCAGCTGTGACCAGGACTTAAAGTTCTGGTACTTTACTTAACTTCCTTCCAAATCGTTGATCTTCATAATGTTCTTATTCTTAGTCTTCCAACCTTTCTCGCTATGTTGATATTGGTGTTCCTCTGCCTGATGTCAATATCTACTTTTTTTGCCCAGTCGAGTCGTAAGAAACAGTTCATTGTTTGAGATGGTTTGAGGCCACCGAATCTTTTGGATGAAACGCTGTCAGACTTGTAACATGCTCAAAATGTTGGCAACTTTCAACTTAGTACGAAACAATATTGACTCAGAGTTCCAGCCTTCAGAAAGTATTTTGAATGTTCTCCTGATGTTTTTGGTCCCGGTAGTCTTTTTATCAAGTCAATCTCCGTTCTATTAAAGTGAATAATACATTTGATTAAATCGTAAATTTTACGACGTCGTAAAATTGTAAAGTTTACGAAGCACATTTCAAGAACGCCTCTGAATTAAAAACTTGCTTAACTCCAAGGAAAGCAAATAAAAAACCATTAGCGAATTTATGCTCTGCCATCTATATTAGATTGTGTGCACAGAACTTTAATGTTTTAATAGCCGTTTACGACATTAACGATACCAATATTCAAGTCGTCGGGAAGTTCATGAATTATCGTAAACAATTTATTACACATATTTTGACAGTTCGTTGACGATGACGTCGGAAATTTTCAAAAGAATACGCTAGTCCTACGAGTTACGACGTTATCATTACCCATTGTATTTTGTAAGCCATAACAGGTATCAAGTATGTTTCTAATAAATGATTGAACCCTGTCAATATGCACATATATGTAAATATAAATATTTTTATTCAAAAACACCTACGAATGTATAGCGCTATGACCGTGGTCGTAACCATTTGTAGCATCATCAGTCCATATTAATGAAGACCTCATGTATAGGTTCTCATATTTTTTAATTTGTAGTTTTAAAGCAATAATCAAGGATTTTTCTTGGGCATAAAACGATCACCTTTTCGAAGAAAGAAAACGTATGCGTTATTTGCTAAAATTGAACGCACTCATTCGGAGTTATAGTGTTCACTTACTCTATTCCTAGACAAACCCAACAAACTATCTAACCCTTATCTTCATAATTACGGCACAATACATCCACAGGTTACTCATTATATGGATGGAAGTCTTAGATTAAGTGGTAACCGGAAACCCTTAACCCCTATGTATCCATGTTAAAGTAGTATGAACAACATTTTCCATTAATTTTGAGTATGTTCTCCCAACCATACTAAGTGCATTTAATTTGTTTCCACTAAAACATCATAACCAGACACTGCCTTATAAACTAAAATCCTGACATTTAACTTATGCCTGCTGGTTTCTTTTCATCGTGCAATTTGTTTTTCCAACTTCCACTCATAACAACTTTACACAACTTTTATAACTAGGTAGGTAGGTACTCCCCCATTTTGCTTTTTTTTTCTATGCCCCTCTAAGCGCCAACCCATTTGTCGGACTAAGGCTCTCATAACTAGGTCGCACTTTAATTAAAGTTCCGGACAAATGTTTTTTCATCCAACATCTGGTGAGAGCTGGCTAAGTCATCGTCTTCGTTGGCGTCGAGTCGTCGGAATCGGAGTCGTCGTCTTGTTCTCTAGGCCATTTGATTTGTTATTAGCCAGGACAAGTATAGTCACTGGCAATGCACGATTACAAATTGCATCCATTTGTGGAGCATGTGAAAGTTTATGCTCTCCAAAGCATAAGTTTGTAAGGATTTTTCAAAAAAGAAAAAAAAATAATAAAAATAAAAAGGAGCTTATACCTTCTCGTCTCGTATGTTTGTTCTGGAGGTTCTTTAACTTTTTTAGTTGCCGCAAAATGAACAAGGATGTGTTGCTTTGTGTTGTGTGTGTTGTGTGTGTGTGTGTGTGTGCAGTGTATTTAGAGGATGCATTTAATTTGCCTGTTTTTCTAAAAGTTTTTTAGATCCGCTTTCAATTCTTTTTTTGTTCTTTGCATTATGCAAACTTTTCCAAAAACATTAAGGTTTTTATATTTTTAAGTTTCAAGTTAAAGCTTTTCAAAAACCTTCTAATTGACAACATTCACTTCACAAAACTATCTTTGTGTACCTACTCCGTTCAAGATTAAAAATAAAATAATCAGAAGTAGGTAGAGTATGGAGACTTCTGTTACTATGACCACAAAACTGTGGAGAAACTGGACATAGTTTGTCACTTTGACAGTTCTTTTTTGGACACACACATCGAAGTAAGGTACGAGAGTTTTTTTTAGGGCCTATCCATTTACAGAGCTATACAAATTCTTGACTATATATGAATCCCTGGCAAATTTTATAAGACAGCTGGAACATTAAAATCAATATGCAAATGACGTTTAAAACGTGATGTTAATTATTAATAAACAAACAGAAAAAAAACCAACAGTTCGAGCATATTGACAGAGATTACGCTGCTTACGTATTTTATGCTATTGTAAATTTTTTCTTAATTGAAGTAACGTTAAGTCATACACAGTTATCACTTTGTCTAGCAAAAAAAAAAGATGGAAGTACCACTTCTGACGGATATGTAAGCAGTTGATGTAGGTGTCGTGTCTACATTCTTTGTTTGCTTATTTGCACGGATGATATCATGCAAACATCACGAAACAACGCCCTGAGAACAGTAAGGTAAACTTTTACCTTACTACGTATTTGAGTTTTTAAGATTCAGTTACAGTCACAGGTATTTATTGTTTTGTTAATTTGTTCTTTATGAAAGTATTGTTATATATACTGTATTCTGTGTTAGTGCACACTGAGAAATGTCAGTGCATTTCTAAGAAATGTCAGTGCACTTCTAAGAAATATCAGTGCATTTCTAAGAAGTATCTTACAACTTCAAGGCTGGCCCGGCAGTGCACCTTCAGACCAAAAAAATTAAACGGGCGATTTTTCCTTCGGTAATGGTTTTTTTTCTGATAAAACAAAAATAAACAAAACAATTATTTCTAAATACGATTTTTTGTGTCTTATACTTCCCAAGAAACATATTTTCAAATTATGACAGCTCTGATTTTTTAACCCGATAAAAACTGGATCCGTAAATGCTTAACCGGAGCGTGCACTGGACTCACTTCGAACACGACACACAAAATACTGGGTGTTATATCAAACACTATAGCACATGTTGGGAGTACACTAGTGCACAACAATGTGGACATCGAACAAACCTATTATCTTTTTTGACACTTGAAAGTTTTTCATTGATTCACATAGGATCGATAACCAAAGAATTTGTGTCAGGTATTTCATGACGGAAGAAGGACAGCATAAATAAAAAGAACGGTTATTTGAGGTTGCAACTATAGGATTCTTTTATTTAAGTATCTATTTGGAGCTATCAACATTAATTACCATATTTTCAATGTTCTGTCCTATCTTGTGCTGTTATTATCTGTTGTAAGCTAGAATTCAGAATTAAGTCAGCACATTTTAAGTACGCTTGAGCGTTTGCTGAATATGTCAACAAACCGGGCTTAGAACGGTCTATTGTAATCTGGCCACTAAACTCTGACAATTTTCAATGAAAAAGTTAAATGAAGCAACCAAAAATTTAAGTTGATAAAAAAGTGCACTGAACAATAAACTTATTGTGTGCTGCTTCGGTGTTCATTGAAATGAAATTGATGAACAATAAACTGTATTTGAACACTTCTTAGCTCACTTATAGCTTTGGACACAGCCATTTTCTAAAAGTATACCATCTTCCGATTAAATAACAACATTTGCACCATTTTGTGTATGGAGTAATATTTGCTAATTTCACGTACGTTGGTTTCCAACATAACTCACAGCTCTACTTAATCATGGCGTCGAATAAGGGAAACAATAATACCGCCATTACTAAATTCCTCGTTTATTTCAAATAAAATGATAAATTGAACTAGTTTTTCCATGGAAAATATTCAGAAATGGCTGCCACATTGCTTCCTCCTGCATTTGACTGTGGCGCTCTCTGCTCGTTTTTTACAACTTATTTAAAATAAACAGAAAAGACACTAGCGGCACCAAGCATGCATCATTTTTAACAGAATTTTATGCTCCATAATAATAATATAGTTTCTATATGGAAATTAATAGTTCATTTATATTTTGTCAATAGTAACCACCTTTCAATTTTGCAAAATCACCTTTCAAGCAAAACTAGTTATTTTTCAACCATTAGGTACATCCAAACATGTTTTTTTTTTTATCATTAAAAGCCCTGTGGATATCCTCTCAGATTTTTCCAAAAATTGTACATCAATCTCAGAAAATATTTCTAATTCCCCTTTGAGTATACACACTTCCATATTCATTACTTCCAATTTTATGATTTTGTGAACTTCTTAAACTTAAATTAAAAACAAAATCTCAACAAAGTGTATCTTATACACACACACAATCTTAAATATATAACTTTCTTGGCATCAAATGACCTAAAGGACTATCCTTAAATAAAATTCAAACAAAGTCAAAAGTATGTCGTTCTCATCTTTATAACTTACAAAATTTACTTGAAGAAAACATTTTAACCTTCATTCAGAAGACATCAGAAATGTCCCCCCCATATCCCCAAACTTTTGGTTTATTTTTTTATAATCAATCATCCTCATAACAGGACCATACTCCTGTTAAACTTCCATATCGACAATTTGATCTATGAACGGCCATAAAAAGGAAAAAAAGAATTCCTATCCTTGTTCACGCGATGATGGATTTTTTTTTGTATATCTTCCTTGTTCGTCCTTCGGATAAATGTTATAGTATACAGGGATATATATGTGCCCCTATTTATACGTGAAAAGCTCATAATATCAATCTTTTTAACTTTATGACTTTTTCGTGAGATGCTTTCACGATTAAGGACATTTGAGTATTTTGCAGAGGAATTTAAGTTACGACTATACGGAAGCCGGAACGAGCATAAATCGATATTAATGTGGTGCAATGGAGTAAAAGTCTAGAAATGCTTGCCTAGAGTTTATTAATAGCCTCCATTTGGTGAAATTTGTATTTTTTGTGTTTTCACCTCCAAGAAATAGGTCAAGTAGGAAATGTCAAAAATCCACTTTGCCAAAGGTAATGTGCTGATTTATCCTTTAACTGGTTATAGACATGTCAAAGCGTAGAAGAATCTTTAAATAAATCCATAGTCACACCGACGACGCTCCCGACGGCATTGGCGATGCTTTTGGAGGAGAAAAGGTTGTTTAAAAATAAAGTCACGTGTAATTTTGCAACTCATAACACTCAACTGTCATGGAAATGTCAACGGGAGAGAATGGCCATTGGCCATGGTTGTTATCGTGTAATGCTATAAACTAATAATATAACTTTTTCACAAGAATTATAATTATCAAAAGGTGTCTTTGTCAGATAAGATTTAAAAATAGCTTGTCCTTTACCACATTAACCATAATACATTACCTTCTGTGAAAAATATTTAGTCGATGGATGGATAAAAATATTAAAACATAACCCTTGCGCAACTGAACACACTCATCCATAAACTCTAAGCCAGAAGAATAATTAGTTTTCCATGTAAATGGTCAGTTCAGGGTGGGAAACTACACGACCAGAACCCACCTCCTATAGTTTCTTCCTTTTATGTAAACATTGTTGACTTTTTTAATGAATGCATGTTGCATAGGACGCCCACGCAGTTTGTTCTTGTGGTGGATGTGAGCTTATCTCATTGATTTGCATTTCAAAATAGAATTTACTTCTAGGAAAAAAGTTTCGAGCAACATTATATTTATTAGAATAATTACAATTTTTGTGGAAAAATAGAACATTGTCAAAGGCCTTAGGTTGACAAACTGTTACTGTCAACTAGAAGGAAGTAAACAAAATTTGCTTGACAGTTACTGAATGATTATGTATTAAATAGTATTTCATGAGCGTAGTAGAAAATCGGAGCATCAGGGTCAGAACTGGATCATCAGGACCTGTCAACAACAATTAAACACTTCAGATTTCTACAGGATTCCGCCAAGTGTCGCTTTGAGTTATCAGTTGTTATTTAGCAATTTAATGTTTTGCGTCCATTTCGACGTGAATTTCAATTTCAAACAGCAAACGTAAAGGCCCAAACATAAAAGCCGTCCATTAGGCACCACCAGCTCATGCAAATAGACACCATATAGATATAAGAAGCCTAACTGTCAAACTTTCGTCTCCGATAGTAGTAAATAGTGAACGAAACTTAACGAAACGGAGCTGACCTCCATTATGAATCATTTAATGGGATTGTGTATAAATCTTAAATTTGTTATGTCTATTAAGTTTGGTCCTTAAACAGAAGGGTCAAAACAGATTAATTATGAGATGGGTTCTATGAACAAAGTTATTGTTGCAATTCAAATCTTTTCACAATAGCAAAAAAAACTCTCAGCAATGAACGAAAATGGATATTTAAGGTACAAGTAGGATTATGACATTTGTTTGTTATGTTTTTATTTACGTACACGAAACCTTAAAGCTTGTTTTATTGTCTACATTTTTTGACACTAATTGTACTAAACATTCATACGTCATTCATCAAGCTCAATAGATTCTAGAGTTGAAAACTTATGGACCTGCTCGACTTTGCGATATGACAGTCAATAATAGTTTTTGGAAGTTTCAAATGCTTGATATTTTTTGCTTGCTAAAAATTCAAGTGGAGCTTTTCAATGTATCCTTTAACCAATACAAAATGTATATCTGAAGTTTATCCTTTTGGTCTTAACGAGATTTGCAATAATAGCAAACAAAATAAATGTCTGCTCCTTAATTCCGCAGCAATATAGACTCCTTTCCGGATAAATATCATCCCGTTCCTTTCACGAGCGAATGGGTTTTTTTTGCAGTGAATCTACTAAGCTTAGCAATAAATTCGCATCCTTTGAGTCTCAATTTCCTTTGAAAAGCTGCTTAAAATAAATTAGAACCAGAGACCAGCATAAGGGCATCGCTAGGATAGTGCAATACTGCGAAACTTTACAAAAGAAATGAAACACAAAATTAAAAGTATGCTCTCATAATCGTGGTGAACTAACAACGGAACTACCATCCATCAAGCTTATGCACCGTGTCGCGCGCTAAATTAAAAACCCCACAAAATAATCCTTCAACCGTTCTGTTCTGAGGTTAAATGACACAAATCCTTAAAATACTTATGCTTCTTCTCTCAACCTACAAATAAACTATTCCTTGCTTATGTTTATATACTTATACTCAGAACGAGGTCAAAATGAAAGTGCATATTAAATTTTTATTCAATGACAGTGTGAAAGTATTCATGAAATTAAAAAAAAAGATAAAATCCTTCCTGAGGCATGACTGCATGAAATTAATTCAAATTTATTCAATCAAAAAGATGAAAAAAATTTAAGCGATCAAGTAGGTACATGTGTACTGAAAACATATCGCATATATGCATTTAACAGTACGTAAGTACTTTGATTTTTTTTATATCAGGAACTCCAAGTGGGGTGGTGCTTTTGAATGACACGGTAGAATATCATCGATTTGAGAAATTATGTGAAAGACGTTGGGTTAATGGTATTCGAATTTGCTGGGCCATCAATGTAGGCCAATGGGTTTCATTATAGATTTCAAATTGAAAATTAACAAATTCAAATTAACTGGGAATCGAATCACTCTTAAAACTTTTATGAATCCTTGGCAGTGATTCGAGAATTGAAAGTGCAGTTTCAAGAACTCGTCACGCTTAATCTCATTTTGTTGCATAATGTTACGTAGAAAGTTGAATTCAATATTTTTTTCAGATGCTCCTTGTTTTATTTTATACTGTACTTTCGATGGTGCTTCAGAACGTGGTGCTTCTCAGCCTCATTTAATATGCCCCTTTAGCCAGCTCAATCTATAGCCTTCCGTCTCTAATTTCGCACTCGCACCTGGTCTGAGATGAGGTCCGATCACAAAAAAAAAAACAATGCAGTTGGGTCCCCTGCATATGTCAATCTCTTACTATCCCTAAGAATCCCTTTTCATTCCATTTTAAACCAAAAAGGAACCAGCACTTTAAAACTTTTTCTTTTTTGTTTCCCCATAAATACAAAAGTATACAAAAAAAGTTAAGTATACGCCACAGGTGCCAGTGCAAAATCAATTTGTCAAACTTTCTTCTTCATGAAAAACTTACTTCAGGTCTATCATAATATTCTTTCAAGCAGACCCACCACCGTTTTTTCTTTCTACAATTTACGGAGTCTTTTTTTTTTAACAGAGTTATAAATTGCACTACCAACGTCATGGACCCTTTTATTTTTGCATCATAACACTAATTTTATCGATAAATTGCTTTACAACCATATTATTCTATTTCAAAGCCAAATAACTTGCAAAAATAAGTAATAAGTTTGTTTTCCAAAAGACGGGATCAAATTTGTTTGGTTCATTTATTTCAAATACCTGCTATGCGCTTAGGGAGCTTTTATTGAAAAATAAATTGCAAAAGAAATTCATTTTCAAATCGATAAATTCATAGAAAAATATCGCTACGTAAATGTAACGTAGTTTTATTAACATTTTTAAGCAATGTCAAGTGACACTCTATGCGTGTGACAGAATGAGCTAAGGCAAATTTCATTTATTTTCTATTAATATTGCCGCCCAGAGAAATTAATTTCATGGAGAGGAATTGAATATCCGGATCCCTCTATCTTATTAACACAATGTCCATGATATCCGGTCTAGACGGGTTATTCAACAATTACGTTACGTTTCCTTATATTCTATCCGTTTATTTAATGGAAATATTGGAAGCGTCATAGAATTTTAAATTTTTGTTTTAACTGTACCAATCTTTAGATGTGCGGCCATATTTCGTTTTCTTTTTCTTCTTTCTGTTACGCATTTTACGTCACGTTCATTTAAATAAAAAAGTAAATCGTTCCTTCATATTTGTAATGTCAAAATGTGACACATGTCAATGAGTTTAATTTATGAACATACATATCCATGGATTACGAGTATTTTAAATTATTATTACAACTTTAAATACGATTCATTAATCAATAATATTGCCGCTGGGATTCCTTAAAGCACAACTTTTTGTATACAACTATTTTTTTTTTTTTCTTTTTTTCAAAACAACTCAACAATCATAAATTCATTTCCAGCTTCTACCTCAAAATAGTCTGGATTTTAAGCTCTTAAACTCCATTCAAATAACACAATGACTAAACGAATGGTAAATTGTTTTAAAAGCAAGCCACAGACAATCCATCGTTAGCTGAAAATTCAATACGCCAAAATGGTGCAGCAATTGGTATTGAATTTGAAAAGCCAAATTGAATTTACTGCTGCTATTCACCCGTACGAGTACGTGTTCTCCTATGCGGATATTGATTGCTAAGTTTTCCAAGAGGGATAACCAATTGCCTGCACCATATGGTGAATGAAATAGGATTTGTCCCGGTTGAGAATACTACCATTTGTGTGTGTTTAAAGAAGAGAAGAGTTCATATTATTTCTGTTGGTGGTGTGTGTGTGTTTGTTAAATCCTCTTCTTCTTTGTATTAAATCACTTCACAAAAATTAACTTTTTTTTTTGAGAACAATAATAATTTTATTGACCTTGGTTTTTGAGTGACAGGAAATATAATCAATGATTTGTTGGCAAAAACTTCATTATTAAAGCATTAAATTATCCCCCATGCAATTGAAAAGGTTCCCCAATGAAAATTTGCCCCCTTTTTATAATATTCAATATCATTAATCTTTAGTTCGTGTTCTACGAACCAGAAATCGTTCCCGACTCTAATTACTTAATTAATCTTGTCTCTTATATCACACGGAGAATAAATAATAAAATATTCCCATCTCTTCGATTTATTAATAACAATTAACTTCGATTGCGTGATAGAGGATGCTTGTTGGCATTGTGTAAGCCAAAAACATGATGGAAAAAGTTTTATTCTTTGGATTTGGTGTCGTGGAGTAATAGTCATATATTAAAACTATTATTTTCTCTTTCATAGCCCCCCAAAAATCCTATTAAACAATAAAAAATAAAAATAAAAAAAAGTCTCCACGTTGGGCGCCCTTTAATAATAATTAATTTCTCATCTTATTTATTTTAGTGCATGAAGGCATATGTGGAATTTGAAATATCTGAAGGCGCTTATGACATATCATGTCCAGATGCACAATGCCCATCGCAGGGTGTTGTTGCATTAAATGAAATCGATAAGCTGACATCACAAAATCTTATGAAGAAACATCATCGATATCGATTAAATCGAGGTGAGTTTGTTTGTTTTGTTTAATTTAATTTGCTTTTTTTTTCAATAATACATTTTGTATCGGGCAGTTTTTGAAGCTCATTTTAAATGACAGAGAGAGGTCAAATGTGACAGAGGGTATATTTACAGTATCTTTGGTATTCTTATTTAAGCATTTAGACACATAAGTAGGTATCCACCTCCTTTCCATATAAGGAGGTGGTGCCCACTTTAATTTAATTCAAATTAATTCTATGTGCACGTCTTGATACTAGGTGAGTCGTGAGTATATTAATTAAATCAAGAGAATGGCTGAGGTGCTGTCTGTTTGTTAGTCGATCAATCAATTTATACGTGACATTGAGTTACAAATGTAATTATTTACGTATGTATATAGAGGCGCTTAGCCGTTAATTGATTGGAATAATATATGTGTATGTGTTATTCTCTTAAGACCGAAGAAGATAAATCATGCATGGTAGCATTTCAAGCATTTTATGCGATGCTTTTTGAAAGGTTAAGACATTCACTTCAAATTCACTTTTTTAATGCGTATCTTCTTGAATTTGTTCATTTTGACATTACTGTACAAAATTATAAGAGTTTTTTTTATTGAAATCCAAAAATTTGATTTTCGTGTGTCCTATTTATCATCGATTGTTTGACAACTATCGTAGGAAATAAAAACACGACTGCATCGGGAATTAATCACATATCACTGTTATGCAATCAATCCTGGATTGTGTAAAAAAAAAAAAAAAAAAATGTCACCACAGCGGCTTACTATATTTATAACAGTTAACGATCGTAATAGATTTTCTACACAATTTTTATAGTTCACGTCCGACAAAGAATCTTTACGAAGATAACGTTTTAACGGTAGTTTAACGACGTTCCAAGGGTACCTGTTCTATATAGGATATTTTCTTCCACTCGAGCTGATATGGTAATGTCAAAAATGGCTGGGATGACATTTGAATTGTGTTCATATTTGACAACTGGATATGGGCATTCCGATTGCATTATTTTCCTGTTTTGAAAGCCGTCAAAGTAACTGTCAGAACAAAGACGAAATAGTGTATCAAAGTTTGACAAGTACACTTTGAAGCAAAAATGTTACTATATTTTTGGCAGAGCTGTAAAAGAATGCAATCATTTTCGTATTGCAATCAAATGATTAAAAAGACTAATTTTTTGAATCTTTTGACTTCATGTCAGTATTTAACTTCAAAGAAAAATTCCCAGTTAATTTTGAAATCTTTAGTAATGAAATTGTTTAGAGCAGTTAAAAGACTTGAAGTCAAAAGAATACAATACTTTTTAACTGCTTGCATTCTTGGAAGTCTTTTAAAAGTCTTTTACATTCTTTGCAATCATTAAGTCTTTTGATTGCATTGAATGTATTGCAGTCATTTGGCTGCTTTGGAGTCTTTTAACTGCTTGAAGTCTTTTTTACTGCTTGAAGTCTTTTAACTGCTTTAATTCTTTTTTACTGCTTAAAGTCTTTTAACTGCTTGAAGTCTTTTAACTGCTTGAATTCTTTTTTACTGCTTGAAGTCTTTTAACTGCTTGAAGTCTTTTAACTGCTTGAATTCTTTTGATTTTTAAAAATCTTTTAACTGCTTGAAGTCTTCAGACTACCCTCAAAATAAATTTGTTGTGCAGAAGCTGTGATAAAAGGCTAAGGGGTTTGAGATGTATTCGAAATAAAGTGCACGACTGGGTTGTACGAACTTGCTCTAATGTGTTAAAATGGTCTTGGGGCTTGAGATTTTCGGAAAAAGGCATTGAAAAAATAATATGAAATTTTATTAATCACTTAAAAATCAATAGTTAAAACGTTTTTTGGAGAAAATGAAGTAAACCATCAAAATTCTTTTGCTTTTTTAAAATTTAAGGAATTTTTTTTTTCAAAATCGTTCGACCAGTTTTTTCGAAAACGGTTTTTTTTTTTTAACTTTTTCAAAATATATTCTAAATTTTATTGAGTTTTTCGTTCCTTCGTGTAAAGTGGTTGTAAGCCACGTTCTTAGTTTCGACTAAGAGACGCAAATATTTGGGCTTGTGGATTTATTATAAAAACCGTTTATTTGCAAAAACAATTTTTTTTATAGTTTCTGATAATATATTGGACCGAGCAAGATTAATTTTTGAAATGTCATACACAAGATTTTTATAAGCAAGTTGTATCCCCAAAATTTAATGTTTTTCGCGTGGGTCACCTAGAGTAAGCCACCCTGTATAAAAAACAAACATATATTATTTAAACAATATAACTTATTATTGCCCACACCTGAAAGGTTTCTGATTTTAAATTATTTAAATACATAAACAATAATTTCCCAAAATAACTAAAAACAAAATCGGATCTGTTTCTACGGACTTTTGGGAAAACAAATTATAAGGGAAAAACTAATATTTTCCACTTTATGGTCTTGAATATCATTTCCTACTCTCTTCGTGTTGATGAGATCTTTCTTTGGTTTTGGTGATAAAAGTAGTTAGGGTGTTTACAAAATTTAGGCCAAAGAAAATTTACAATTTGTACATTTTCACAAAAATTATTTTTAAATCCAAAATATGTGACAACCTTAAATTTATTTTCGTACCTTCCATACATAAATAAAACTATATGAAATTAACTATCCAACAGTTCGTTGCAAACTTACTGGAGCTTTTCCTTATGTTTATTTAGTAGTTTGCAGACAGGTTTTCTGATTGATTTTTATTGCTTCAAATTTTTTACCCAGATAAAAACTGATGTTTTCGTTGCGATTAAATAATAACTTCTAAATACCAAAGTTTAACAATTTTTTTTTTAAGCGATCCAATGATCAAAAGAAATTGAAACTGTGCACTTTATCCAACAAAAACGTACAAACTCTTATCTCTTGAACGTTTGGTGCAGTCAATCTGAATTTTGTTAAAATATAACAGTCAAACATGACATTACGAAAAAGTTGTCTGACCGTCTGTCTGTATCGGCTCCTTCAGCCTAAGCGGCTGGACCGATTTGCTTTAAACTTGGTAGGTACATACATACATAGTATTATTATGACGCCTTACAGAGGTGTTTTTGGAATTAGCATTCTAGCTCTAAATTTCATTTACAAAATTTCGACAAATTTTGATTACATTTGTCATGTAGAATCCCTATTATAAGCGAAACAATATATGAAAATTCTTAAATTTAAAAAAAAAAAATTTGTTCAGTTTTGTAAATAATTTTTTTTAAATTGTTTGTTTTTTCGAGAAACTTTTTTTTTCAGATTTTATTTTTTTTTTTATAAAATCTGCAAGGTGCTAGAAGTTGGCATACTCAATAAAATTTGGAATATATTTTGGAAAAGTTTAAAAAAAAAAAACAAATTTCGAAAATACTGCTCGAACGATTTCGAAAAGAATAAATGTTTTAAAATTCTAAACATTAATCGAAATCAAATGGCTTACTTCTTTTTTTCCAAAAAAACATTTTAACTATACTGATTTTGAAGTGATCAATAAAATTTCATATCATTTTTTCGCTGCTTTTTACTTGCGATTATAGGTACTATAAGGCAAGTTATGCATTCGTAAAAAAAAATTTTTTTTTGGACAATCAAACATAACATTACGATAATAGAGAAGTCGAAAAAAGTGGGTCCGACAATTTTGTCTGTCTGTTTGTATCGGCACTTACAGCCAAAACGGCTGGAACGATTTGCTTCAAACTTGGTAGATAGTATTATTATGACGTCCTACAGAGGGGTTTTTGGAATTAGCATTCTAGCTCTAAAACTAACGGTACCTGCCATACGATTTTTAGTGAAAAATTATTTTTTCTCGAAAACGGCTCATACGATTTTGATAAAACTTTCTGAATAATGTTTTCTGTGCAAACATTATGTTTTGGTTGGAAACGATTTTTCCGGAAAAGTCTTATAACAGTACCTCCCATAGAGCCGGTTTTTAAATCCGATTTTCTCGTAAGCCACTCGACGAATTTCGATGAAATTTTTATTGTAGAAGCCCTATAAATGAAATGATAAAAATTCTTAAATTTTTCAAAAAAAAGTTTTTTTGAGTTTTTCAATTAATCAATTTTTTTAAAATATTATTTTTCTGATAAAAACTACAAAGTTCTGCATACTCAAAAAAAAAAATTTTAAAAGTTTTTCCAAAAAAACCGTTTTTTGAAAAAACTGGTCGAACGATTTTGAAAAAAAAAATTCCTTAAATTTTAAAAAAGCAAAAGAATTTTGATGGTTTACTTCATTTTCTCCAAAAAACGTTTTAACTATTGATTTTTAAGTGATTAATAAAATTTCATATTATTTTTTCAATGCCTTTTTCCGAAAATCTCAAGCCCCAAGACCATTTTAACACATTAGAGCAAGTTCGTACAACCCAGTCGTGCACTTTATTTCGAATACATCTCAAACCCCTTAGCCTTTTATCACAGCTTCTGCACAACAAATTTATTTTGAGGGTAGTCTGAAGACTTCAAGCAGTTAAAAGATTTTTAAAAATCAAAAGAATTCAAGCAGTTAAAAGACTTCAAGCAGTTAAAAGACTTCAAGCAGTAAAAAAGAATTCAAGCAGTTAAAAGACTTCAAGCAGTAAAAAAGAATTCAAGCAGTTAAAAGACTTCAAGCAGTTAAAAGACTTTAAGCAGTAAAAAAGAATTCAAGCAGTTAAAAGACTTCAAGCAGTAAAAAAGACTTCAAGCAGTTAAAAGACTCCAAAGCAGCCAAATGACTGCAATACATTCAATGCAATCAAAAGACTTAATGATTGCAAAGAATGTAAAAGACTTTTAAAAGACTTCCAAGAATGCAAGCAGTTAAAAAGTATTGTATTCTTTTGACTTCAAGTCTTTTAACTGCTCTAAACGATTTCATTACTAAAGATTTCAAAATTAACTGGGAATTTTTCTTTGAAGTTAAAGTATTTCAATAAGAAATGTTAAAGCATTCCCAAAATTCAGTAAAATGAATGGGATTTTTTACAGTGCAATACTAAAAGATTGCATTCTTTTACAGCTCTGATTTTTGGGTTCCTTTGGCTTCTCCTTGAACAAGTTAACTAGGTAAAGGATTCGTTATAAAGGTTTCATTTTTGTACAATAAGAATATAAAAACGCTTAGAATTTGAAAATTTTTGTTTGACTCATATTTCATATTTCTTCTCATTATAGAAATAGAATTGGACAAATTCCGCACCTGGTGTCCAAGAGCTGGTTGTGAGACTGTATGTTTAGTTGGTTGTACATCTGATTCGGCGCTGGCACCATCTTCGTCGAACGAAGATAAAGACAATGCAATTCAACAAGCTGCGCTATGTCCGGTTCAATGTCCTTCGTGCAAGGATGAATTTTGTTCCGGTTGTAAGAAGCCGGTAAGTTAAGACACAATCCATCCAAAAAACTAAACTCGTTTTACTATTTTGTATGTATGTCTTTATTTTCTTCTTTTAATCTACCTGCCTCAATTAAGTGGCATCCGAACATGTCCTGTGATGAAAACAATCGGCGATTGGCGGCTGATGGCCAAGATGATATTGGCATACCATTTGATAATGATTTAATCAAATGCTGTCCAATGTGTGCTGTTCCTATTGAGAAGGACGAAGGCTGTGCCCAAATGATGTGTAAACGTTGCAAACACGTCTTCTGTTGGTATTGTCTAGCTAGTTTAGACGTAAGTTACCTACATCAAATACCCTTTTTAAAATAACATGTTTTACCAAACAAAAAATATGTATTTGATTTTTTAGGACGACTTTCTTCTACGTCATTATGACAAGGGACCATGTAAAAATAAATTGGGACATTCCCGAGCTTCTGTGGTGTGGCATAGAGCTCAAGTGATCGGCATATTTGCTGGTTTTGGCATTTTATTGCTGGTGGCATCACCGCTCCTCTTGTTGGCAGCACCCTGTATAATTTGTTGCAAGTGTCGCATCTGTAGCGGTGGCAATAAGATGGAAGATGGTGAAGGCGACATGGAGGAAGCTACAGCCCTTCAAAGGTATAGTCACATCAAATCTATTCAAACTTATGTATGTTCAATAAAAAAAAATTCAATTCACTTTCAGCTAATATCCAAAGCTGCCACCAGCGCCATCTGCATCAGTAGTTCAACAAGAAACTTTTAACAATGGACGACAAGATGGCAAGAAAGAATCCGAAAATTTATATATGTATTATTATTAGACGTTTATGTACACAATATTGGCATACTCAAAACAAACATAAACAAAACACATCCATTATATGAACTTAATTTTATTCAAACTGAATTTTTAAGATTAAATTTTATTCTTTCTCAATTATTATAAATTAATTAATTAAATATAAAAATAAAAATAAATTTAAATTAAAAACTAAATAATTTTAGATAGTTTGTTATTTTAAACAAGTATATTATATACATAATACCACTTTTTAAATTAAAATTTAAGCATTAGATTGGGTTGCAAAATATTATATCTAGATATTAGATAAATACATCATATTTATACATTTAACTAAATTGTGATATTTACAGTGATTCGATTTAAAACAGATTAAAAAAAAACAATGCATACCCTAAGGCGGATACGACGACGAAAATTGATATAAAAAATCAATCTAAATGCAACACGTCTTTGTAAACAAAAAATTAATTAATGGAACAAAATATTGTTGTCTTTTTTTTACATGCGAGTACATACATTCATATAGAAATGGTTAGGAGAACAAAGAACAAATAAAATGAGTCCAAGTCCATCCTTTCTTCTTACATTTAAAATTTTTGTAGATAATTCTGTTATTAAATTATATAATATGTATCTAGTAATGTAGACTTTTTTTTTTAAATAAAAACACTTAGAAAATAAATTTTTAAACTATAAAGCATTGTACACAAAAGGATAATTTAATATTGTATGTTGTGCATTTTGGATAAAATGCTTTTATGATCTAGTTCTAGATAGATAGATACACTCATACCTAACACACACACACACACTGATGTGAGTTTAAGAAAGAAAAAAAAATGTTTTTAATTAAAACTAATGATATACTTATATATTAATTGTGGTCTGTAATTATTATAATAATTTAATTAAACAAATATTTATGTACATTAAGATAATATACCTATCTTTAAAACCATAATAATTGTTTGCATATTAAATATGAAAAAAAGTATTTATGCTATAACTATTCTTATTATTAATATTATAATTATTATAATACATATGTATAATTCTATACTATATGATTATTATTAATATTATATCGTCATAAAAATAATATATAAAAATTCTTACGCTATTATGCGGAAAAAATCAAATAAAAAATTCAAAACTTTATATGAAATTTGTATTTTTTTTATTTGTGTGGCATTAAACTGTCGACTGTGTAAGTTTAAATTATTTGAGGTATACAGCTGAGCTGCCGTTTTAAAAGTATTACCAACGAGTTGCTACAGCGCAGTTAGTTCACATTGCAGACGTACAATACAACTTTGACGTTTCTACGTGCTACTGCTGCAGCTACAACATTGTGCGCAGCCAGTTAGCGTTCACATGAATTCTTCAGAATTCGTATTCAGCACCTAACGTGCACCCAAAATCCACATTGTAAAATCAGCTCAAGCCCTTGAAGTGTGCAAGTCAACGTTCATTTTCGATTTTATACTTTGTTCGACTAGTAATGTGTTAAAAATTGCCACGGAATTATAAATGAAAATGATCATTCATCACATTTTCTTTTGTAGAATCATTTTCAAAGGTGAGTTTTTATTTTCATTCATAAAAAACTGACGCACTACACTTCCACGGCATTGATCTACGATATCTATCTATATTGTGTTTCAGTTCACAGTGTCAAATGAAGAGACCGTCGCCGTAGCTTGTGACAAGTCTGTATATTGCATATAGCAAAAAACTTTAATTTGCTTTAGGTATTCTAGAAACAACACACGTTTTGTGTGAGACCGACGCCATAAAATAATGCAATTGCTGTGCCATTTCTGTTAACAAAAATCGAGACCCATGAAAAAGTGTGCTTGTTTACAAGATAGAGACGCTCCCTCAAATTTAATTTAATTGTCACAATCCCATGACGTCATGACACAAGCAATCACATTTTGTGAAGTTCCGGGACTTGTTCTTTATTTCTAAAAAAATGTTGGAATCTATTTCTCGAGGTTCAAAATGTTCAGCATTAAGATAATGAGGAAACCTACACCATGTCTTGGTGGATATACGTACGTTTGTGTCGTCAACCTAATTCCCATCCCTATAATTATTCTGAGATCGGTTTACAGACGATAATTTTACGTGATAACCAGTTGAGAAAACAGTTCACGTGTAGGTTGTGTGCTGCCGCTGTCTCTCTTTTACTCGTACGAATCGGCGATGAAGTGAAAGAGAGATAGATGCGTCACAAGCCGAACGCTTAGACCGATCGTGCTTCTCTATCACTTGTTCCACGCTTTCGTTAGCACGCTCGGCTCAGGCGGAACGTGACAATTTTTCATGCGTTCAGCTGATTTATAAGACGTTATCACGTAAAAAAAAACATATTTCGTCAACTCAAGTACCTACTGCTGTACAAAAATGTCTTATAACACACAGTTTATGGACTTTTAGTAGGTATAGTAAGCAATTTCATTAGGCTCAGACTATACATGTAAGTTTTACATACTTACGAAAGTTACTCATTTAAGTAACTTCTGAAAAAATTACTTATGTAAACAGCTCTGTAAAGGCGCGTCCATATTATGCCGAATGATGCCGATCGGCCTATGCCGGTCTCCCAAGCCGAACGAGTATTCAATTGATTCGGTTTGAGTTCGGTTCGGTTCAGGACGGCTTTCGGCACATCCATACTTATTCGGCTTGGCCAGTCGGCACAGGCGGATCGGCATAATTCGGCATAATATGGCCGAGCCTTAAGTGACTTACGTTAAATTTTATCAATTTACGTAAGTTTTAACTTGAAAGAGAAACTTAGAAGAGTAAACGCGTTTTTTGACACTTGCGGAAATTTCACAGCCTATACAACGGTAGTGAAAACTTTAAAAAACCAAAAGTGACATATTTCCTAAATAAACGCATCAAGAAAACATTTCAATCGTTCTCAGCACTTCAGCAGCCTGAAAATTTACCATATAAATGTACTATAGCTCACTTGAGAAAGTTTTTTTTACTTTTTTTACTTTCACAGGAATCAGTAATTGATGCATACATAATAATATGGAGGCGACAACATGAAAGCACACCATAATTTTTCCACACTTGGATTTCCACATCGAAACTATTCTAAGTTATCGAAAAACTCTCATCACTAGCTACGTTTTTTGACAACCGGCTTTTAAAAAGACTTTTGACATTTATAAAACAAACCAAATTCACTATTTTAAATGCTTTCCAAATTTATTTTGTAAATAATATTTCTCAATTTAACAAGAAATCCCTCGTATATATAGAAAATGGATGAACAAGCATGTCCACGTTGTAAAACAACAAAATATAGAAATCCATCCCTGAAGTTGATGGTAAACGTTTGTGGTCACACACTTTGTGAAAGTTGTGTCGATTTACTATTCCTCAAAGGATCTGGCTCCTGCCCCCAGTGTAATGTTCCTCTTCGTCGGAACAACTTTCGTGTCCAGCTTTTCGATGATCCAATGGTCGAGAAAGAAGTCGACATCCGACGCAGAATCCTCCGCGATTATAACAAAAAGGAAGACGACTTCGAAACCTTGCTCGAGTACAATGATTATCTTGAAGAAATTGAAAACATCATCTTCAACTTGTGCAACAACATTGAAATCATCGAAACCAATAAGAAAATTGAACAATACAAGAAAGACAATCGCGAAACAATCACAAGGAACAAAGCGAAGCTTGGTCGAGAGGAATATGAACTCGAAGAGATGCTAGAGATCGAAAAGCAACAGGAAGAAGAACGTCGTTTGGAACTTTTAGCTATCGAAGAGGAGAACAAGAAGAAAAAGATTCGTGAGAAGGAAGCTCTGATTGATGAACTGGCGAGCAGCTATGAAGATGCCAGTAAAATTGTCAGTGCATTTGCCGAACAAGCGGAGAAACAGCGTGAAGAATCCAAAGTGGTGCCGGCACCAAAAGCAGCCACGCAATTCTCCACCGGAATTAAGTTCTCGCGAGGAGGGGAACAATTATTTCTGCCAGTTCCTAAGCAAGATGAGGGGCCCTTGTATGTGCATAAGGTCTTGGAATTGTACAATGAAGGACCTGCAGCTCCACCAGCTGCCGATATCGAAACAAAGGGTTACATTTCGCATGTGCGTGCCGAGAACCTGGCGGAAAGAGCGGGTGGCTATAGGGCAACAATGGCATGTCAACGGGCCTTACAGGAAGCATTGCAAGGTTTATTCCACGGTGGCTGTGGCTGATCATGATCGCTATGAGCTGGAATCTCTTAAATCATTTGTTACCTCCTCCATATTATTGAATTAAACTTGCTTTGTTTGTAAAACCGACTCTTTATTTAATTTCTAAGAAAAACTTTGGCTATAAAACAGTCCCGAATGGACTACATCATTCTTATCCAGTTAGGGACTTGAAACTCACAAAATACATGAAAAAAAACTGACACACAATTGATGAGGATAAGGAGAAGGTCCTTGAGATCTGGAAATACAGAACACAATCTAATATCGTGCTCTTTCTTTACGAAGAAATGTTTTCAGAGGGCAATCTCTTGCAAAGTGACCGATTTCCTTGCACGTATTGCACGGGAACCTTCTCTTTTTACGCATATTGTGTTCAATGTGTACTTTTTCCTTAGCCATTGCACTTGCTTCAGCTTTTTCTATATCTCCGAGGGATAGAGCTAGAGCGTCTGCGTTTTCAACTTCGTCATAACCATATAATAACAATTTGTCGTAAAGCGAATCTAGGGTTCGGTCTTTCGTAGGGATATCATCCCATTGCTTACGGAAGTCGTGCATGTGAAGTCCTTTTCCAAGAGCAGTCAGAACCCTCATGATCTGTACTTTTTCTGTTATGGTGTTCTCATTATGTTTGGTTAGATGATTATTGAGATCGGCGAATAATACTTTCATTTTTAGCACGAATGTTTTTAGAGACTCTTGTTTTTCTTTCTTCGATTCATAAAATGATTCGAGGAGTATGTTAAGTTTTTCAACACTGTCGGGATCGACCCGGGGTTGCCTATGCTTGGGATAAATGCGGCCCATGTTCTGAAATAAAATCAATGTTTTAGAAGCTTTGAATGGTATTTTATGTGAGATAATTACCTAAAAATTGAGATGGTAAATTTGACTAGCAAGAAAAAGAACTATTTTTTATTAACAAACAAAATTTAAATTCTCTACCTATAATTTTTTCACAATATTTACATTAAGAAGGGTGGGTTCTGGGTTGGGTAGGCGTAAAGCAGGGTTGTAATTTGTAATGATTTTGGGAAATTTATATGGGAAATTTCGTGTATCATATTCACAATAGGAGACATTTCATACAAATGTCAAAAGACTGTAAATGTAGTAGAATGTAGCATTTGGTTTGTTTGTTGTCATTTCTAGCGCGCACTGGATACATTTTTAATTTTACACTTTTTCAATAGGGGTATTTACCACACAGGACCTAAAGGAGAGTGAAATCTTTCGTACGTATCACCCTCCGACACCCATTTCCGTTTTTTTTTTTAAATTATTTGAAATCGTGTCTGTGAATAAATGCAACAACAACAACAACACAAAATCATATCATACCAACTGTGCGTGTATGCGAGTTTTTACGCACACATTCGCAGATGGTATGATTTATCTGTCAAATCAGCTTGTAGGCAAAATCCCATTTCCAGCCTACATTAAATTCTCTTTCATATATCCTCTCTGGTATTTACGATCTGGTGGAACTGGTCTTGTATCATTGCAAAAGTGCAAGAGTGCGAGATTTTCTTGCACCACAACAACAAAATATACTGGATGTCATTTTGTTACATTTTTGCACTTTACCTATACCTCAACCCTCTTGCAACAGAAAAATACAATGGTGCAAAATTTTTACTTTTGATTTGAACTTGATTTTGACATTTGTGTCGATCTTATTTTGAAATTTGCGTCAGTTTTTCTTCAGATTGGAAGAAGTAGTGCGTTCACGATCTTTAAAAAATAAATACAGTTTTGCACTTTTACAAGACTTGTTTCACCAGATCGTGAATACTCCTATTAACTTTGTTTGTTGAACTTTACCCAGGGTCGCCCCAGGTTTTCTTGACAACTCCAAGAGAAAAGATTTCAGCTGGTAATTGAAACATTAATAGATTTTCATTCAAGAAAAGATTTGTTTATTCTGGAAAAAGATTTGATCTTTTCAGTTTTTCAAGTTTCATTGCAAAAAAAAGAGCAAATCTCAACGCTAAAAAATTTGATCTCTGATGGTATTTTGTTTCTACTGGACACGCTCACAATTGTATTGAAATTAGGGATGTTCCATTTTGTTTTTCCTAAATTGCAACGTTATAGGGGACCACGGACCAATAAGATACAGACCGCCAACTCATTGTATGGTTTCTCTTTTTGCCTACAAGCTAAAAATCAGCTGATATACCATTTATTTTGAGAGTGTGACGCTCTCCCTTGCTTTTAAAACCCATTTAGCAAACACACCTAAAATTTAAAAAATAAATGGCATACGCAGGTATAGTTGCTATTACAAAATGCACAGAGAGAGATGTATACACGTATTCACAGACAGAAAAAATATTTCGAGGGTGTTTCAGGCAAGAGGAGTACGAGTTGGCGGTCTGTATATTGGTCCGTGGTTTTCACACCGAGCCGAAAACCCGGTTTTCGGCTAAAAGTTTACGACAACCTGAAAATCATTCACACCGGACTTTTCAAGTTTTCGTTTGACATTTCACTTCATTTTTACAACAACTGACTATCAAATTTTGAAATGAAAATATTTTCGGCTGCTATGATTGATTTTTTTTTTGACGTTTTGCGCTTTTTAGGTGTGTTTGGAAAGAATCACAAGAAACTTAGGTGTGTTCTGAAAGAATCACAATAAAACTTAGGTGTGTTCTGAAAGAATCACAACAAACTTAGGTGTGTTTACTTTGTATTCCAACAAGTTTTCGACAGGTTTTGTATAAAACTAGTTGTTTTCGAAAACTTGTGTTTAGCAAAAATGTATGGTAAAACCTGTGTTTTCGTTCAGGTTTTGGGGGTTTTCAACGAAAACCGTGTTTGCAGCTCGGTGCGAAAACCCTTTAATTTCGTCAAGATTATGTGAAAATTAGATAATTTCGAATAGAGAATTGGTATGGTAAATGATGTTATTTGAAAAAGTAGTATAAGAGATGAACATGATTCGATTTCGAAAAATTTGCGATGGGCTACATACAATAGACCAATTTCGTTGATTTTCGTTAAACCGGCGGTATTTCAATTTTCAACCTGATTAATGTTTATTTGACAGGTGTGGCTGATATCTGGGGACCTGGCGCATTTGATGCAACACTTTTAAATACCAAACAGTTCGAAACTCTCTAAAAGTGTCACACTGACACTGGCTCAGTTCCGCTGCTGCGGAATGCTTTAATTCATACTTTTATATTGAAAATATTGCTTTTTTTATCGAGTTGGTTCGCACCATTCCGGTATAGATATGGTCAAGCATTCCCGGAAGTTGTTGTTGAATTTGAAGACAAACTCAATTCCATACAATAAAAAAAAAGTTGACGACAACTCTATTTCGTTTGGTTTCGTTCACTTTGGCAAACCTGAGTATTGCCTTCGGTATCGGTACCTTAAATGTATAGCCTTGGAAAGGTAGTAGAGAAGGAATTGGGATAAGAAATAAAATTTGGAAAAGAAATATTTAGGGGCCAGTTATAGTGATACGGAAAACCAAACCGAACAAATTTTCAAATGGAAAAGCTTGTATGTTCTGATTCGATTTTTAAGACAAATGCTACACTGATCGATGGCAATCAATGCAGAGAATGTTTTTTGTTCATAATAATTTTAATTGATCAAATACTTTTTGTTAAAAATGTATTTTTTATTTTTCTTATATACGTATAACAGAAAAATGATTAAATACATTTTTAACAAAAAGTACAAATTCAATTCAAATTTGTATTTGCAAAATAAATTCTCTGAGTTGGTTGCCATCGATCAGTGTACCATTTGTGTTTTAAATCTGATTATATTATACCAAATTTTCCATTTGAAAATTTTTTCGGTTGGTTTTCCGTATCGCTATAACTGGCCCCTTAGAAAGGAAATGTATGGGAACGTCAAGTTTCACTGACAGGTAGAGAAAGAAAAATCCGGAAAATTTAAGGAAAAAGTCAGTGATGGAAGAATGCAATCACTTCAAAGGCACTGTGGATGTTGATGCCGTGTGACCATATTTCATATCCAAACTTCCTTTCATTTTAAAGATTCCACCGAATTCCGGTCAGCTAAGCTCAACTTTGCCTAGACACTCCTCCTCCCACTTCAAGACACTATACGTAGTGTTTCTTCGCATGTCCGAGTGTCACCAGTATCGCCACTTACAGCATCTCATTAATTTAAGAAATGATAATAAGATCCTCCTAGACAACTGGAAAAATCAAGAGGGTGTAATTACTGTTGCAAATGCTGCATGCTAGAGGCCGCTGTTATCTTGAGAGTATATCATATATCAGCTGTTAAAAACAGAATTTGAGGCACAAGAGGGCAGCACGGAGTACTGGCCATCATCATTGTATCTAAAATGCTGATTGGTCAAGTTTTCAATAAGATATGTTAACGGGAGTAAAGTACAAGTTTCTGAAATGTTTTATATTTTCCTTTGATAGCTCGTTTATTATGGTAATGTGCAACGTGAAAGGTAGTGAGTCTTGTGGTTCGAATTCGCAAATTTAGCGTTTAAGAGTTAGTTTTGGAAAACAATATTCTATTCACCACAATTTTGTTTTTCTTTCAAAAACGTTGTTCAAAAACCAAATAAAACAATGTGCTTTTGATTAAAATAGTTTTTTTTATTATTATTATAATTATACGATTTGTGTTAACAACTACTTAAAATATAATTAAGACGATATACAATACATAGGTAATTATTACTTGTTTTTTGTAATTCACAAACATTCACATCCAGTTGTTGTTTTTATTTTTTGCTACACAAATAATTTTGTTTTTCAAATTTTAAACAAAATTCAAACTTAAAAATAAAATACAAATACTAACTTTCCTAGCTTTGAAAAAGGTTCGCTTGTAGTTAAACATTATAACCAAGCCTTGTGTTAAATTAAAAAAAAATAAACAATTTAGCTTTTTAAAAATGATTCGCCTAATATATTTAAATAAATAAGATTTTAAACTTTTGTTTTATAGATTGAATTTAATTGAATTGAAAGAGTTTGTAAAAAAATTGTTCGATTTATTAAAAATTTGTTTTCTTTTCTTTTTTTTCGATTTTATAACTGTTATACTACACATAATAGAGAAGAGGAGATCATTCAGTGTGGTGTTTGTGTATAATAGATTTAATTTTGTGTGATTTTAATTTAAGGTTTTAAAAATAATTGCAGAGCAACGCATTAGAATCATTTTATTATTAAAGTGGTTCCGGTGTTATTGGAATGTTGTTGATATTTCCTTTTGTTTATAAATAAATGTATTCCTTTTTCTTGTTTATAGGTATAATATATTTTTTTCTACTTTGATAATTTTTAGATTTAAGGCCGAACAGATTCACATTTCTTTTTAATTGATTTAGCTTTGTATTCCACTCTCTAAGGTTTGATTGCGTTACAGGATTTTATTTTTTCTTATCAATAGTTTTGTTGGTTGGAAAAAAAATATAGCATAATCGCCAGAAACGTTTTAGACACTAAAAAATATAATACATAAAGAGTTTTGTCCTCTTTTTAAAAACCAGAAAATATATCGATAAAACAATAATATTTAATTTCGAAGCCTTGTTCAAGAGTGTTAAGTTTTTAGTACGTTTTTGAACTGGAAAATCTTCGAAGATTTTTATTTTGCTTTATGTGTATCTCAAGGGAAACCATATTGTTTTCCAGAAACGAAGACGGCTGGGAAACAAGGTTTTCATTACACTGAATCATCTGAAAATATCACAATTCAACATTTAGTCAGAAACGGAAGTGTTTAAAATTTAATAACAACACAAAAACTTACCATGATACCACCATTTCGTTTTCTTAGGATTCTTATTGCACGTTTTAACGTAAAGTGTATTATCTGGAGGTCGCTTCTTTTCACGACAACTGCTCAACATAGATGCTATACTAAGACACACGGATTGCACCGATAATGCCGGTGACCAGTCATCAGTCAAAATAGATAGGCAGATATGACCGTTAGAGTATACATGCGGATGGATTGGTATATTTGATCCAATAAATGTCACCTATAGTTTTAAATAATGTTAATTCACTTCCTTATGTTGGAAAATATTTAATAAGCTTATTATACCTCAGGCGAGTCAAATGGATATTTGTTATTGAATTTGAATAGCAGTTGAAAGTGTTCACCTTCGTACAAGGTTCCCTCGAAACCTTCAATATTGATTTTCCATCTATAACAAAAACAGAAAAAAGAAAGAAGCCATACAAAAAAAATGTGGTTAATTAAAGTGTTACGTTTAATTTTGATGAGATATTTTCTAACTTACTCGGCTAAATTTTGACTAATGCTTTCGGCATCGACGGTAACTCCTGGTGGGGGTTCCTTAATCAAGGACATAAGTTCTTTATGCAGTCTCCGCTGAAAGTATAGGAGAAGGGAATGTGATTAGTTTACGATTTTATATTAGTTGAAAAGGGTAAAGATAGAGGGTCCGCTTGGATTTGCTGGTATATTATATCGAACAGTGGAATAAAATTTCTAATCACTAATTGAAAAGCATTTGATGGATTTCTTCACCAAGCTTCCTTATTAAGAATGGACGAAGGAATTCGATTTAGGGCTGTTTATTGTACTGGCTTTTTCTTTTGACGGTTTTCAGCCTGATACACAAAATAATAAATGTTGGTATGCCACAAGGCGCCGTTTTTACCCCACATGAGATTATGATAAGCTCATCTTATTCGGACCTTGCCAGAATTGTATGTACAATGAAACATTCTATAGTCTTAACCATGTGGCATTTAGTACTTCACAAGCTCAATGCTGTCTTCCGTCGTTAAAGCTAACTTACACTGTGGAACCCGCAATCGAAATGATAAGGTTTCTTTCAGGAAATATTTTCCCTCATCTAAATTGGATATGATCTACAAGGGATAGTTACTTTCCTGCAAGGCTTGACTAAAATTCGAATATCTGCGGACAAGTTATCCCATTACACATTTGCGCCTACTGGATAGAAGTCAGAAAAGAGCCTCAAAATTAGTAAGTGAAAGAACCATAGCAGAAACGTATGTCGTAATGTTTTTTGTCTCATAAACAAAAAAAATTCAATCGTTATTTTTTGAAAAAAAAAAATGCTCAAGCTCAGCGGAAAAGCCAGTTGCGTTCTTACTTTTAATTTTTTTTTATTATACTCGCTCTGCTAAGAACGCCCATCAGTTTATTCTTGAGCCTAATATCGAATCTACTGTTAAGAAAAGACTCCTTCTTTAGTCGCGATTATTAAAATATGATATAGTTTCCTCCTCTATGTGGTTTCAAAACAATATGGTTAGGCTCATCCTCCATCTGTCGCCCCAAAACATTGCCTAAATTATATCGTGAATCAACATAAAGTTTTTTTCCACTTTCTTAAGCTTTCTTAACCCTACTTTATGAAATGTCAGCCATTTTTTTGGGCCTGAAAATTAAAAATATTTTAGACCTGTGTGTATAGTCATTCTATTTTCCATTAACCCACAAACACTTACGACGCGTTGAAATCAAATTGAAATTATTAATAGATAAGTGCAATTCTATAATCTTTGAACTAAATTTGATAAGATATTAAACAATTTTGTTTATCTCAAAAAACTACGCGTTAAAAAATTATTATTTGAAGGAACCAACATGGCTGCCATTACAATAACTAAGTCCATATAATTTATGACAGTTGAAGAGCAAACGAAAAAAAAATTATTATTTTGTCATAAATTCATACAATTCTGATAAAATGTTATACTAACTCCTAAATTACAAACAAGACCGTTCTTTAATCTAAAACAGATAAATCAAATTGAAAAGTTATCTTATCATATTTTAGCAGATATAAAAACAGACCATTTATTACACTTTATTCAGCTTAATGCTAAATTGACAAAGCAAAGTTCAGGTATTGTTGTTTACAATCAGAATAAAGGACAAATTAAATGAAATCCGCACGTACGCAATGTTTATTTGGATTACTTTCTTGGTAATTTTGTAGTAGATATACTTATTTTGTAGTATTTTTTTAACACACGCGTGATATTTGAAGGCCCTATCCTAATCGTTTTTTTTTAAATTCCTTATGGTTAATAATTTATCTTTGAAAATAAAAGTTCGATAATTACATTTGAAGGCCTTTTTGAAACAACATTGAAAATTTTACTTGTTATGTACATATATTTCATTCCTTGTTGGCTCTTTATGACTCGATTCCGCTTAAAAGATGGCTGAAAGTTTTTTTCTATATTGCTCCTTTTTACTTATTACCTTTTACCTTCTTCAAGTGCCATAGTTTCTGTGACGACGAAAGAGAACTGTCAAAATTTGTTTGTGAATTTTGACACTAAACTTTCATATACATGAATTTGCGTCATAAATGTTACATTTAAGTTGTGTTCACATGGGCCATCAAAGTTTGACAGGACAGTCACTTCACTTGTTGAAAATGGCTTGTTCGTTGAAGTCGACACAAATCGTTATTTGAAAACCTTCAACTTGCTCCAGCGAGAAAACTCTGTTTTTTAAACATGCTCTCGTCCTGAAGTCACCCTGAAATTGATCTTGATAGTTTGCTGGCGCGAATTAAGCTAACGAATCAGCTTTTGAAGTGACGTTTGCGGCCATTTTTTAAAGAAATTAAAAAAATGCATGAATTCAAAAGCAAAGAAAAATGAAAACTTTTGATGTAAGAAATCAGCAGCTCTCTGAGTTTAAAGAGATCCGAAAAACCCAGATTTTTGTTTGACAATTCGTAGGGCTGTCAAGAAAGCTTGGGTCGACCCTTGATAAAGTCCAAAGAACAAAGTTAATGTCTATAATTCTGCGGTTTACAATATAATATATCAGAGCGAAAATGTCTGTCGCATGATTTCTGATTTTACAACGTCGGAAATTTTACGACGTTACTCTTACTTAAACACTGATATCATAAGGTTATGCAATATGTCTGCAAATTTAAAAGTTAAAGAAAATAAGACGAACGTTATAATTTTTTTATCAGGAAAATGTTATTGTATCACTTAACAATGAGAGTTCGAGCTACATTGTTAAAGCATTACATCGTATCTTATCTGCCAAGTAAGGTGTTGTTCTCCTGTGAAGATAACAACAATTTTGACAGATGACAAATGCGTTGATTAATTTAGGAATTTAAATATTTACATTTTTTGGCAGAACTATAAAGGAACCGAACGATAAAAAGAAAAAAAGAACAAGAAAATCATATATTTTGTGCGTTTTTCAGCAAGTTTTCGATAAGTTTTGCTTAATGTGCTCTCGTCCGCATTTTACGGACTAAAATTTGACAGATGTGTAAAATACATATTTTGTTTGGACTGACATTTCCGTCCATTATTGGTAAAGTGTTTATCAGACCGAACGGAAGGCGGCGTTTCGTTGAGTTCTGACAGAAGCATCTAAATTCGCTATCGCTAATAAATTATAGTTGGTATTTTATATTTTTCGACTCAAGGGTTGACTTTCTTATACAAAAATTCCCCATAAATATCCAAAATTTTTACGAAACTGAATCTTGGAAACTTGGGAAGTTGTCATTCTGAACTCTGAGCTCAAAAAAAAAAAAATCCGAATGGCAAGGAATTATTTTTTCTTGGTGGATTTGTGTTTTATGATTTCGAAAATTGATTTTTTGGTCCAGATTTTATGTTTCGGAATTCGGTGACCAATATTTTTTAAAATAAAACCAAAGGAACCAAATAAAGTGACAAAAAAATACTTGCTTCCACTCGTAGCTTAGCACGCCTCCGAAAAGTATGCAATCGTTTTAATTGGTTGAATAAAAATTCCTTTAAAACATGAAAATATGCAATATTTTTTGATTGCATGTTTAAAATTAAAATTTAATAATAAAAAAAAATACCACGAAGCTAATCAAAAGTCTAATTCATACTTGATTGTACAGTACATTTTAGATTACTGTCTTTATGCAACAGAAATCTGTTTGTGAATATTCAGTGAATACGTCTTGACGTCACTGTCAAATAAAACATGAATATTTGTTTTAGATATTTTTGTTATAGTGTTACGGCACCCCATTTCATAGCCTCATATTCTGTTTCAATATTATTTTTACGTCTTACGTCAACAAAAATAGACAAATTAATAAAAAAAAACATATTTTAGCATTGACTCATTAAATGTATCGTAGTCACGGTAAGCTTTCTATGGTTTTGACTTCTGAAGTCAAACAATGAGTTAGGTAAGCAAAAGTTCTCCAGATTCTCACGTGGTTAAAATAATGTAAGTTAAATTTAGAACACAAACTCATTTCAGATTACAATTAGTTCTTAATGTATTCTATGAGATTTTATATATTATGTATATACTTACTTCCAATTGCAAACAGGTAAGATTTAGTTTCTTTCCATTTGTTGGAACTCGTTCTGTTGGTGCAGTTGTTATTATTTCAGATTTTAAAGTATCTTTCTTTTTGAATAATTTCATCATTTTGAAGACTGTTTATTTTTTAACTTTTTTTTTTTAAATTTAAATCACTTCTCTTGAATCACTTTTTTATATGTAGAATTGGTTTATTAAGTTTATAGAGCCATTATTTCGCTAACGACTATTCGTCTGAATAAAACACAAACGATAGGTAGACTGGAAATTAAATTCAAATGAAATAAGTTGTTGATTTCAAAAATAATAATTAATTTTTTTTATATATATAACAGGTTGGTATTTTTTGTTTTCTTGAAGTGTGTGCAAATCTACTGATACGATAATAAATACAAAAACAAAATTCCTGATTAGATTAGATTGTTAAGGAATATTTTTTTTTTATTTTTTACTTTCTGTAAACTGCTTGACTTTGAGTTAAGGGTGAACACGCGGAATGCACCCTTTCAATGATTGTGACTTAATTGAATTGAATAGGGTTTTTTATTGAGAAAGTTTTTTAAACGTTCTCGATGGGTCATTTTTTTTATTTCTTATAAAGAACATATAAGTATTATGAAGGGAGCGATAAGAAATGGGGTTGTATTTGTATTTTGAAATTAATAATAATTGTTGTTTTCTTAGGGGGAAAGATAAGAGTTTCGAAGAGCAATAAGGGAGATAACGCGCTGTCTGATAAAATGCTTATTGTGAAAACTATTTCAGCAACACAGGTAGGAAAATTCATACACACGTGTGGGCAAAGGCAGATGAAACTGATGAAATTTACGACTCCAAGTTTATTAAACCCAGGGGGGCCCTTGAATAAATCTAGTACCTCCCAAAAGTTCAGCATTACAAATTAATGGTATAGTGCGAGAAATAAACAATCCTCATCCTTATAAGATGACAAAGACCATCATAAAGATAGAGTACTAGAAATGCCGGAAGTTTAATCATGACATCATAGATTTTTATAATGTCAAAAATAAGGTTATGAAATACGATGATGACAAAGAAACAGAATACAGGGTGTCATGTGGCAAAATAGTTTAAAAAAAAGTTAAGGGTCAGTTGTACAATAATGGTTCATCCCCGGATCAAAATTTACCTCGTTTCGTATTTGCATAATCAAAAGTTAGTCGGTGGTTCAAGAGTAGTTTAAGAGTCAAACCACCGATTTTCACGGATTACATAAAGTTGATCCATGGAAAAAGAATTTAAAAATGAGGTTCAGTGCTGTACAATTAGCTTTAACTAAATTTGGTTCCAATACAGCAAACCTGAGTGAAGATTTGTCATTTCCGACAAACTTCTACAGTTCTGAATGCACTACAGACAGGATCCAGTAAAAGACTAAGACTCACTTAAAACATACATAAAGCTCCATGATTAAATGTTTGACGAGCCTTTTTGAAATACGAAATCATTTTTGAAAATGAAGGATCAATACATGTGAACACAGAATCAGATCAAATTAATTTTTAACCAATTTGTAAGCACATCCATCTTAAACACGTGGTTTCAAGAAGATGACGAGTCTTAATATACCACTGGATCCTTCATAAGTTTGCTGTGTAGAAACAGGAAATTTGAGCCACCGATTTTGAAAAAGTGTAGAAAATATGTGGCGCAAAATTCAAGATATTCAGAATAACCTGCTGCAGATTTGGGGAGATTATTCAATGTGTTCAGTGAGTTTTAATGGCGTATTTTAGGAGCCAACCAATGTTTACATTCCATCCCCAGTTGGCGCTTCGATCGATTGTGTCCCGAATAATCGGGCGGAAAATTTTGAATTTGGAAAACTGTCTGCGACAATCAATTTGACAGATTGTTTTTGGAAACTCATGAATCATGATGAAAAGACTAACGTAGGATCAATTTAAGTCGAGAAACTCATAAGATATGGCCTGATGATAGTGACAATCGTCGCATCAGAGCGATTATATAGAACAAAGTGTGAAAATAAGACCTCCAGAATACACTTTCTTTAACTGATCGACAATTTGTAACACTAAAAAAATATGCGACCCTCTCTCTTTAACAAATAAATCAAAAAATAATTCAATAAAAAAAATAATAATAAAGGCTTTTTTCGAGTCGATATCTAGCTCATTTGAAAAGTAAAACTTGCGGATAAAAATAATAAAACAACATACTACAGCAAAACATTCCTCGCTCGCATGGTTGAACATTATTTGAAGTGAAAGAAAAATTAATTACTACTCAAATAGTAGATACCTTCCTACGTTACATGCACCGAATGTGTGCTTTCAACGTTATGTCAATTCAAAACACGAGAATCAATTAATTTTGTGATATCTTTGCAATCGAATGAAAGTGCATTTTTATTGGGAATTGCCATTTGAAGATGTGTGGTTAATTGATATTATTTTATCGAAACCCTATTCATTGGCACTTGTTATGAAATATTTAGAAATTGCACTTAATAAGAAATTTCCTAGTTATTTGTTTATGTCTATGTCTGTATACAGTAGCGGCTAGATAAGAAAAGACCGCTATCTTTTTTTATGTGTAATTGGTTTACTTTAATTAATTTGCGAAAAGGAACATACCAGACCAATAGCTAGAGGAAGCTGTGATCCAGCTCAGAATTATTTTAAAAGAAAACATAATAACAGGTGTTTTAAAAAGAAGAACTTCGGGATAAGGCATCATATTACTGCAAAAACAGTTTTGATTTGAGTGCAATTCAACACTCAACAGTCTTTTCGATGTCTTGCTGTTTTCAATCACAATCAAAGAGTTTTCTTTTATTATTGCCATACTATCAATTGATCAAACAACTATAAAGCATAATAGATAACCAAACCAATTTTATCTAAAAGCCTTGTGTCATCAAAAAAGCATTTCGTCAACAATTTACGACACAATCAAATTGTTCCAATAACATTTAAGTCTTGCATTTATTTAAGCAACGTTACTGCGGCACGTATAATACAAAAAATTCATCTGTTTACAACTGCAAGCCTTTTTTACACACCTTTCCTAATAATTCTACATAATTATCTACGATGCAATCGCATTAATCAACAAAGGCTTGACACAAACCAACTTTATTGAACTCAAATATTTTTTTTTAAGTGACTCTGACTCTAACTGCACCCGGCTAGCAATATTTGCATTTATTAATGCAAAAAGCCAACTGTCACTTTGTTGACACAATGACAGATAAATTAACGTTTTGTGATGACTCAAAACTATATTGACGTTTTGTTTTATATGAATATAACTTAATTTAGTTCACAATAATAAGTCTTTGTCCTTAAAACAAGAAAGAAAAACAAAAACGCAAAGTGAAAGTTATTGAAATTGAATCTTTCATAAACTTCAATGAAAAAGAAGTTGTTTGATAAATTTTGTAGGTTAATATATTGCCATGCCTGTTTGTTTGTGTTATGCAAAGAGAGAAAAAATATTTTTGGCCACTCAAAACTTCAGAACAAATAGAAACAAAAACCGAGAAAGTTAGAATTTATGAAGACTCACATTAATAAATGTTTGTTTACTTAAACTTTTGGTATTGGACTTTGGGTATATTGCGAACTAGAAATGAAATGTTTATTCTTCCTGAAATTTGTTTTTGATGAGAAAAGTTCGAACTTTTAAAGTAAACAAAGCTAAGTTATTCAAACATAACAGAACTTTATTTACGTTTTTCTATAAAAGATACCATGATTATTCGTTTGTATTAACTCAGAATGCAAATTAGTTGCCTTAATTTGATATTTTAAAAACTTCTTAACGACAATAGGGGTTTACAAGATTGGAAGGTTATCGTCAACATCCCATCAGAAATGAAATGGCCAATAGGAACTTTTAACCAACTGTCATAGTGACAGCAACCTGTCAGAAAAACTGCTTTTCACAAATAACGTCGAAAATATGTTATGTCTATTAAATTAAGGTCAGACAGATGCGGTGAAATGTCAGAAACAAGAAACGTTTAATCAACTCAACTTTAGAATTGGACGCGTAACTTTTCCAAACTTTGGGTACTGCACTAGTTTTACTTTAGACTAAAACCTAGTTGGAATGTACATTGCCAAACGAGTAACGAAGTGTTTTAAATCATTTTTTTAAAGTCGATCCATAACTGAATACAACACTCCTGAGACAAAAGGACAGTAAAATTAGCTATGGCTTCAAATGTTATACACGATTTCCAGGGGGGGGGGGGGGGGTAGACCAGGAATCGAATCATGTCTATCAAATATCTCGAAGAAACACATTGTTAACACTGAATTTTCTCTTAAAAATTATTCGGTATGTATAAATTCAAAGAGAGTGCCATGCCAGTTTCCTGGTTGTCCAGCAAATTCACCAGCTCTGGCGTCAGAAATTCTTTCCTGTTTCAAAAGCTTTAGGCATCACTTGGAAGATAGAGTTTGTAAGTGAACGCAGGAGGTCAAAAGCAAACGTTAAGTGAGTCGTTCAATAGTAAACTATATTAAGCTGAAAATATGATTGGGATTGCTAATGTGTTTTATGTTGTTTAAGGTTCAATTCATTGGCGGAATTAAATTGGTAAATGATGCATTGGAATTAAGTCTTCTAACATCAAATTAGATAGATTGATTGATACACACATAGGTCGCCAGCTTTAAACTTTCTGCAAAGCATCCCGTATTAAAAAAAAAAAAAATGTTTGTTCGTGGAATGTTTTTTTTTTGTATTCCAAAGTAAACAAAGATCCTCTTTGACTTGTGCCATCAATTGAATTGGGAAACGAAGTTGTTAAGACATGCATTATCTATTCCTTCCACAGCACACAAGTCTCATGCGACTATCGGATGACTTTCTTGTTGATTCCATCCACTCAATGCATTATTGCTGCGTATGGAACGTGCTAAGACTATTAAATTGCCGCTGATTGAAGAAGATAAAAACATCTACCAATTATTATTATTATTGAAGAGAGAGATACTTTTAAAAGTCTGTTCATTTGCATTACTGTCCAGTGTCCAGTTGTGCTCCAAGAAGACTATTTATAATTATTTTTATACACATTCCAATTGCTGCTGTATAGGGTAATTTTTAATGGTCTTATCATACAAAAATAAAATAACTGGATACTAACTGCTGAGTCTCGGCTTTTTGTACGGATCTTTGTTTGGGAATTGGATCCTATACTATTTTTTATAGCAGCGATGATGCCGGCGACGGGCGATTGTATCCGCTTTTTTATTGTGTTATTGTCTGTCTTTTTTTTGTTCTTTTTTTGACGTACGTAGGAAGGTAGACTGCGGCTTTTTATTTGTTTTTTCTTTACATTTTTACTTTTTGCGCATTTAACGTTTTTGCAGAGCAAAATAAAAGAATGAACACTATGAAAACTTTATTTGTTGTGAACGCAGTAACGAAGTTCAACGATCGCAAAACAAGTGTTGTTACTCGTTGACAATGAACTAAGTTAACCTCGATCATCATCACCATCACAGTTGTACAGATGGAAAAGAATCAACATTTTTTGATGGGTTTCAGTGATTGAGTTTAACACTTTGTTTCAAGAAGTTGCTTTGAAAAGGTAAGTTGGTTCTTAACTGGCATAAATAGTTAAAGGCTGACTGGCGGGAGATAAGACTACAAAAATTATCCCACAGTTATATGATCACTTTATCTGAAACAAGGAATTAAAGAGCGTTGAAAGCCTTTTGATGCGAATAAGGACGTCCAAAGCACTTAAATGTCAGAGCACTTAAATGTCACAGCACATAGACTAAAGACAACTCAAGCTCATAATTCATTTGCATGTACTCGGATATTCAAGAAATTGGCGACAGTCAACAAAAAATTAAACGATTCAAAGTCTTCCTAACTTCTTCCATTAATTTTTCTCCCGGTAAATTATTTTCCAGAAACTAGTTCACTATGCACAGGGCTACCGAAAGCCACAAGTTTATCATATCCAAAATGAAGCATACTTTTAGGCAGTACAGCCTGCTCATTTTCATTTGCTTGAAATCCTAAAAACATATCGGAGTTCGGAGGTCAGCAGTAATGATAAATTATATGATCTCGAATCCAGAAAATTCAATCGTAATGATCGCAGCTAAGATATTTTGATTCAGATTGTATTAGAAAATGAATATGCAAAGGCGTCAAAACTCGACGCAAGAGAAGTCAACAACACTTTGACAGCCTATGGTCGTTCGACTGATTTGTACCATTAACCTGACCTTACAACCATTTGAGATCATTTGAGCGAAACCATTTTGAAACTATTTTGCAACTGGACATACACAATCAACCAGACGCTTGTAAGTTTGTAAATGGTTTCAGTAGCATAATGTTTTTGACATTCGTTGTTGTTATCTTACAAACGTCAAATGATCATAAATCATCATTCATCAGTATAGTTTGACTTTGGGACACTATCGTCAGACTTCTTGTTATAGTAAAAACAGGAGCAATAGGTATTTTTATTTATTTATTTACGCAGCTTGTAATTTACACACAAATTGAACAAAGAACAATTTCAGTCTATATTTTTGAAATTCAAAAAGGGTAAGAATAAAACCAATCGAAAAAAACATTACACAATTCCTACATCACATTACAATTTACTCTACTACGTAGACAAATGTACATATGAGGTCTGGCAACTGAACAGGCTATCGGCTCAACACAACAATAATAAGAAGACATAGACAGACAGAACAGAAGAAAGAAGAACAGACAACACTTATGTCAAAAGCACGCGGTTAGTGCCATACGCTCCACCACCCAACTACTAACCACGCATAATGAAGCTTGATTCTTGATTTTGCTGATCTATCTAAGAAGCGCGGCTTTATTAGAGCCAAGGACGTTGAAACATAAATGTACTATAAAATACATAACATACAAACGACATTAAAATGCCAAAGTACATAGAGATATAATAAAGTAGGGAACAATCAGGCAATTCACTATACCGACAAGCTGGAACTGCCAAAACCCTTGGACATTGGACAAGTATTTGTGAGGAACACACTCATTTTCCAAAGATTATGTTTGCTTTCACAACAAAAATATAAACATTTAGGCAGTTGTTAGATTAGAGTGTAAGACTTACTGGAGATTTTCGTCTTCTTATTCTTCTATGAGTAAATCACTGACAAAGGTTATTTAAACTTTCGACCATTTCTGTGTCTGCGTTAATAATCTGCAGGAATAGAAGGGACCTATTAGGCTATAAGTTGTATCGAAACGGCAACGGCTGCGATGCATTTCTTCATTACAAGATATTCGTCAATCTCTCGTATGAGGCACTACCACGGAAAAAATTTTAAGCGGAAATTACAACTTCAGCGTGACATGACACATGACAGTCCGATAAACATACTAACCAATAAAAAATTTAAAAAAGTTATACCCAACCATTACCAAATTGAAAAATATTCCAATGAACTCTAGATCTTATGGACAAGGAGCGAAAATTTTCAAGAACTATAAACTATTCATTATCACTTTTTAAACAAAATGCCAAAACTTCAAATATGTAAACCGCTTCGTTATCAAAGCCTGAATTATTAAAAAAAAAAAGAACATAACGTCATATCAGTATTGTATTTTCTAAACAGCTGATATTATTTGTTATGAAAACAAATACCGGAACTACATAGCTACATATGTAACTGTTTCATCAAAAGTCAAATGTGACATGTTCGTATAGTATTTTTGTGTTAATATTCATCAGGAATCATAAAATTTTGTTGACACAATTATATTTTGTGTGTTAAATTATCATGTTTCAACATTTTCATGGGCTTTCGAAATTCTCTTAATTAATTTCTCTGTTTGGTCAGATTTATTCCATATTAATTTCTAATCTCATTAAAAAAAAAAAAAAAAACACCATTACCTTCAACGAAAAAAATTGTGATTAGGTATTCGAACGCGTCACGATTTCTATTACGAAATCCAGGCTTGGCAACACGAGTCAAGTACAAGGGTGTCGATTAAGGGGTGATTGGTTGCTCTGATTGTTTTTTTTTTCATCCACTTTTAACACATGCAAATTATCACGTTGCCCAAATAGTCAGTTCGTCTGATAGAAATACAATTTAAAAACTGCTGGCGCTGCAATCGCTGCTGATAAGAAAAATCCCATTCAGCCTGACTTTTTTGCGATTGTGATGCAAATGTGCATTTCACTTGTGCACTTCACGTGTAAAATGCATGCAATAGAAAAATATTCTATTTTTTTCATAAAAGCACTTACAAGAATTTGATATTTTGTTTACTGTTTTGAATTTTGCATTATTTCCTTTCGTGTGGCTTTGTTTCTGAGGGATTATGAAAAAAAAAAAAATATTCAATTGTATAAAAATGTTTATGCATCAAAGCTGAGTGAGTCAGACTAATAAAAAAAAAAATTGAAAAGAATATTAACAAGATGAACGTATAAACAAATGAAAAAATAATTAAATTTCAACATGCAGTGTTTATTAGATTTTTTATGAACTTTTAGTTGGATTTTTCATCTCCAGATATTAATACATAATGTAATTAGATTATTTTTATTTTTGAAAATTGAACAGATATTAATCTTGGAAAATCCCTTCGCATGGAATGTATGGCAATCTAATTTATCACAATTTCCATATATTATGTGAAGACGAATATGATTGCTTGCGCAATTGAGAATTGTGATTTTTCTTTTTCCAAGGAAACATAAACGGAAAAACAAATTTAATTGTTTTTTTCCAGAAATACAAAGTTAAATTAGGTATTTTTCATATAAGACCGGATTGAGCCTTACATCAAAGCATTTAGCGTTAACGTCATTTATATGTTCGAACTCATGGAAATTGATAGATTTTTAAGACGTCCTCAATTTAGAAAAAAACATTTTGAAAGCAGAACAAGCGAATGGAGAGGTTATTAATTAAACCGCCACTTAAAAGTGTGTATTTCCGTACTGCATTTGGCTTCGTTTTTCCTGTGTGGAATTACAATGAAATATATCTATGCATAACGTGGAAGCTTTTCCAATAATTTCTGTTATATCAGAAGCATAATAATACAGAAATGATCTACCAACACCCAAACAGGCTGCAGGCCACAAATCATATAAAATGTTGAACTGTGAAACATGATCGTATCGATATGGCACTCCCCGAGTAAACCTTACAACAAGCTAGAGAAACTGTTCTTCGAAAGGATTCATCCGAAATTTGGGGGTAGGTATTCTTTTTTTAAGGAACCTCAGGCTTAAGGCTTTTAATTGTGACCACATATTCAAAATATTCCTGAAGAAGGTGTTCTACTGGGAAATGTAAGACTAGAATTGTTTTTTTTTATTCTAGACACGCGCTCAAAGGGTTTGTTATAGCCCTTCTAATGATTATTCACAGCGCGAGCGATAGGAAATTAGGTAGGAAGGGAAAAGAGGTGTCGATGAACATTAGTCTTGAATGTTTGAATATCAAAACGGCAAGGAAAAATATTGTGCCAGGCAATTCATTCTACATTCGTGTTGTACGGCTAAAGAAAGAATCCCTATATTTCACGGTACGTCCGAAATTGGGCTCAAGTGTAAACTGATGAGCGTTCCTAGCAAGACGAGAGTTACGGGGGAAATGTATAAGGGGCGGAACGCAGCTGGCTACCTCGAGTGAGCATTTTTTTTATTAAAGAATCTGTAAAATAAGGAGAAGTATAAAACATTTCGACGATGTTCGAGTGATGGAAATGTTTCTCTCTCCTATCAATTTTAACGCTTTTTTCTGAACTCTGTCGAGCAGGTGAAGAAAAGTTTGAGAAGCACCTGCCCAGAGATGGGAGTTATACTCGAGTTTAGGGCGTATAAACGCTTTGTAAATTGTAGCCAGATCAGAAGGGGTGAAAAACTTCTTGCATCTATTAAGAAAGCCTAAGCATCTTGCAGCATTCTTGGCAATCTCAAGTATATTATTATCATTCCAACGAACTAACGAAGGTTGTCACTGATACACATACCGAGTACTGATAGCTTTTCGGCCTCCTCGATGCAAGTGCCATTCATGGATTGGCATAGGGGGTATGTTTAGCTTTAACGACAAAAGACGACATTGAGTTTTCGACGCATTAAACTCCACACGATTTCTAATGCCCCAGTTCACAATGCTGTTTAAATCGGAGTTCAATAAGCTTATCATACGATGTCGTTGTAATAACACGTCCGAAGGCCGTGAATTATCAAATGTACAACGTACCTATATGAAAAGCTGAGGACTGAGTCGTCAGCAAAATAATTTTATGGATTAGAAGTCACAGACAAGAGATCATTTATAAAAATGAGAAAGAGAGTCGGAGACAGAACGGAGCCCTGGGGCACACCAGCGCAGCGTTTATTTTGTGGAGATCAGACTTGAAACCGTCTTATACAACTTGTATTGAAGTGTCCAGAAGATAGCTTCTAATCTTATTATTCTGTAATGGATAGGAATGAATTTGGAAATAAGAAATGAAAAGAGTTATTAAAACTAAAAGATCTTAACTTTATGAACCAATCTATTAAAAGTCTCACAGAATCCGATTCAGATTTTGTTTTTAAATTTAGACGCAAAGAACTACGATATAAGTAATTTTTTCACACCGGTGAACTTGGCACACAAAATTGTATATGTATATTCCTTGTAACATAGAATAATTTAAATAAATTATTACCGGCATGTTACATTTTAAAATAAATAAATAGTGACAGGTTGTGAAATAAGTTTTCAATAGTCTTCGTTTGATCATCTCGTATAAGTGTAAAAACAAATATGACAAGCAATTGTTAATTTGTTTCTAAATAATTGCCATCATTTTATGAAAGATGAATTAATATTTTTAACTTAATTAAACTAAACATGAAAATTTCATTGGACGTTGCTAAAAATATGTTTCGTTTGCTTTGTAGGAAGCATATTGAATTTTAAGGATTGAAGTGTGATTTATTTATAGTTTTTTTTCATATTAAAAATTGATAAATTTCTTAATGCGAGATTGAGCCATTAAATTGTGCGCAATCATATAAACAATTGTTGGATTGTATATTCTTAAAATGAGCTAACAAAATTCAATTTTCTTGCATCCATAATTAATACATAAAAAGTTGTTTTTTAATTTAATATTCGCACATGCAAACATTATTCTATTAATAAATACAAAAAAAAAAAATAATTTATTTAAATTTTTATCATCAATGAATGGCAAAAACTTTGAATTCTGTCTGAGCGGTGCACATTAAAATAAACAGCATGAAATCAAGTAAAACTTGATTTTCAAATGCATTTAATTATATTTTTTTGAATTGATTCTTATAGTTACCACGTTCCTTATTATGTACATAAATAAATAAATAATGTGTATAGAGGTATGGTATCCAACAAATGTGGAAACATTAATTATTATTCAGCGAGATCGATTTAAGCCAATCAAGAATTAAAACACAGCTGATGTGGATATATTAAAGCAAGAAACAAGAACAATAAATTAATAGAACTGGAAAAGATCAAAGTTTAATTTTAACAGATACATTGGCAAACATTAAGATAAATTTTAAAACAATTATTTTTAACCAAATTGAATTGTTAGGGGTTTAAAAGACTTTATCTGCTTGATTTCCCCTAGTCTCACGAGTCACGATGCTGTGAAACAACGCAGATTCCGATCCAAAACAATAGTGGATCGAAGAGGGATAGATTCGAATTTTTCATTTATTTTTCCAGAAACACAATGAAGCCGGAGCCGCAGACGCAGCGCCTGTCAAAATATTTAATACACAAGTTTTCGAACATCATCAATGATACTTACTGGCTGCGCACAATGGTGTAGCAGTAGCAGTAGCACGCAGCAATGTCAAAGTAAATGCCAAAAAAAAGTAGCTTACAAAGCAACATACACGAATACAATGTGTAGCACTGAACTCAAACAAAAATCATGTCTGCCATTTTGGTTTGTTGTTGTTTTGCAGCGCAGCAGGTCGTGAAGTTGAAGTCGAGTCGACTTGTGCTTCAGCGACTCTCTCTGCTGCATCTGCTACTTCACATTGTAGCCGTGCAATACGATTTACATACATTTAACTTTGACATTGCTGCGTGCTACTGCTACTGCTACACCATTGTGCGCAGCCAGTTAGCCGCAATTGGAGTCGCAGTATAGAACCCCAAAAGTTAAGGTCCATATTTAGCTCTAGATGGCCCATATTAAACGTACAGTTTGTTTGTACCGAAAGCAAAACAAAGGAATGAATGAAGTGTACTGTTAAGGATAGGCGATATTTGACTTTCTCGCTTAAATCCAAAGGAATTCTTTTCACGGATATACCTATGCAAACTTAAACTTCAAAAACTTGAAAATAAATAGGATAACGACATTCATGGATCACAAACTGTTGATGATGTCTTTCAGTCTATCTTTTGAGTTTTAAGTTCCTTTTAGAAAGGAATTATAAAATTAAACTTTGAAGAACTCAAAGGCGGCTTAAACAAAGACACGATTGGCTCTAAACTTCACTTATTAACCAAACAATTTATCGACTGTTTAATTGCACATACAAAAAAAACGTCAGAAATTATTGTTTTGAGATAGAAAAAAAAACGAACTCGAAAACCTTTGAATGACGTCCGTGACTCAAAACATAAGCTAACACTATTATTTTAAGCATCCCACAGATTGCTAAGCTTGTGCAGCTTGTGCTCAACCCAGAGCAAATAAACCAGTTTGTTTTACTTGTTTTTAAATGCCGCCGACTGAAGCTGAATTCATAAATCGCATGCAATTTTTATGTTTGCAATTCGAAGAAAATAAAACCTGCAATTTAAGACGCATTACAGCCACACTTTAAGACCCGCAGTTCAGAGATTAAGATTAATTTTCTTATTAAATGCAAAGGTGTAATTTTTTTTTTATAAATCTGCTATAAAACGTATAACCTACGTCATTTAAAAAAAATTAAAATCTAATAACGGTTTTAATTTTTTATTATGAATCTGTGAGGATGACTTCAGCGAATGATTATTTTAGTATAATAATTCTAATAAAGACGATAAGAGATTAATAATTTAATAGTAATGCCTCGTTGACCTAATAAACTTTCAATCTAAAAGATGTATCATAAAAACAAATTGGGATTAGCCGCTGACACTCGCCAGCGGCGTGATTATTTAAAAATACCTAGTGCACATATTTTTAATCAGAATGTATCTTGTATATACTTTTGTGTATAGGTTGGTAGCCTTAAAATGCAATAAAATATTTATAGAGAATACAAAAGATAAATTTTTGATTAAAATAGGTACCAAGTAGCCATCTTTGGGATACACCTTTACAACACTCTTTACATAAATCTATAAATTTGCACACACTTGAAAAAAAATTAAAAAGATAGGTTTATATTTTTTAAACATACGATAGTTATTTGGTTGCTCACTTATTAAAAAATTGGTTTTACACGCGAACGTTTTCATAAAAAAAAACTGTACAAACAAGATTTAATCAGAACAACGAGCTAAAACACACTCCTTTTGTTGGTATCCACGCGTCGAATACAACTGATGCCAAATAGCGCCTTCGACAAACTTTGAAGTCTCGCAATTCACTTGCTTTTGCCGTTTGCCGTTTGCCGTCGTCGTCGTCGTAGTTGGACTGGTCTAATAACTGAAAACAGCTGGCAGAGCTACCATCTACACAGCCAAGTCGAAAAGAACAAAAAAATAAAAAGTATCTATGAATCCAAGTCGAGGAGGTTTGGGTGACCAGACCTGAGCTACAGCTCGTAGAACAACATGTAGTATATAACACGAAGCACGAACTGTGGGCGTGAAGGGGAGGGAAAAAGCTGTCGCTGGTGTTTTTTTTTTTTATTATTATTATTTTTCTTGGATTTTATGAAATGGATGGAGTGACTGTGACACAATGTTTACACTAAAGAAATGCGCTTCCCAGTTTTTCTCCTTTTTTTTTTCTGTTCAATGATTTTAATCCCATTCCCATGAACTGACAGGAACCATTAAAGAGTCAAGAACGTAAACAAAGAATTCAAGGAAAAATAAAGGAGTAGCTAGTAGCTTATAGCTACCCTTTTCATTTTTAATACAATGTTGTAGCTACTTACGGATACATATGCATTAATTTATGTAACAGAACGAGGCATATCGTATTTTTCTATGCAATAAGGATAATGTTGGTTTTCATAGCTTTTATAAGTGCATGTAGGTGAATTCCTTCAGAGTAATTTATAGCTTTTTATGTTAATAAACCATATAACCAACAGTAAAATTAGGTTAGTTTGATTTCGTACATAGTCAGAGCTGTCATTTTTTGACATTTCAGTTTCACGGGACTGCACTGACATTCCTCCAGTGCCCATTGAGGCAGGGAACATCAAAGTACAGCATTACATTGTATATACATTTTTATAGTAATTTCATGTAACATTTTATTTTAGTTCTGAACGTCGTCAATAGCGGCGCTAGTTGTATTATCTACTTTACATCAAATGTCTTCTATTGTTGTTTTTGCTTCCCATGGCAGTTTAGACAAAAACCACTAAAATTACTCTCCAATCAAAGCTTGTGAACGTCGTCCATAGATGCCGCACAAAACGTTCCGCTTTCCGCTGTATCTAGTTACACTCACCAAATTGCTGAAGTCAATTTTCCACTTTAGGTGGGTACTGCAATGTTGTCATGAATTTTTCTTCAGATTCCAGAAGCTCCACGTACTCCAGTTATCTAAGCCGTTGCTTTTAAGAACTATTCACAAGAACGAACAACGAATGAACGATTATTCGCTTATTTTGACGTTTAATTTACATGAAATTTCTTTTATTCGTTGGGAACAACGAACGACATGTCCGTATATCATAATTGAACATTAAAGGACTATTCACATGAGAGCGACCAACGAATGGATGAATTGATAAACAAAACAGATTTTAAGCATTTATGCAACTAATTTCTTGGCTAAAACGTGACCGCTCGATAGAGATTGAATTTTAAAATAAGTTAGTTTATTAACATATGCGACTTCAATTGTTTAAATAAGTCAAAGTATGAATGTAATTGCTACGAACTGTCAAACTCTATTCGATTTCCACATATCATCCACATCGTAACGAATTATTCGTAAGAGTGGGATTTTGAGGCTAACCTCAAAATCTCACTGTTCAATTGTGATATACGGACATGACGTTCGTTGTTCGCAACGAATAAAATAAATTGCATGTGAATGAAACGTCAAAATGGACGAATGTTCGTTCATTCGTTGGTCGCTTTCATGTAAATAGTCCTTAAGATTTTGATTTTATTCGCTCACGACTAACAGTGAGCGAATAAATTATTCGTTGGATGTGGATGCTATGTGGAACGCGAATAGACTTTGACAGTTCGTACCAATCACTTTGCAGTTTGCATTGAAAAATTTATTTAATGCAAAATTACTTATTTAAACAACAAATATTGCCTATCTTTTTTATACTAACACATTATAAAATTCAATCTCTATCGATTGGTATAGTTAAAGCTGAGAAATAAGCTATATATGTAAATGCTTAAAATATAATTTGTTCACCAATTCGTGAATTCGTTGGTTAAACACTCCTTTAGACCAGGTCTTGTAAAGGTTTTCATAGGTTTTGTTCGTGGTTTTCATAGGGTCCAATCTTCCGTCCCATGCAGCAGGCACGGGTTGGTAAGGGTCTTGAATAGCGTTTTCATGGTCCTTTGTCAGAGGTCTTTACTACTAAATGGCTTCTTAGCCCAAAGTAACAGCGATTGACAAAAGTGATTGTTCGATCGATCTCTGCAGAGAGGCGAATACTAGTGTGCATCGATTTTTGGCACCGCTTCTTAGGGCTAACAAGCAGTGCAGTCAATACAGCTCTAAAAATTCCCACCATAATCCCTAAAATTAATTATAATTCAATCACAATGACGTGAATATGAGAAATTGTATTTATTTTTCGTTTTCCGAATATTTTGAACTTTCTGTCAAATATTTTAGGTTATACAAATGTTGGCATTAAGTCTGTAAATTTCAACATAGATTGCAAGTTTTTCTTTTCAGATATAGTGTTTTTCAAAAATTTAGCCAAACCTCACATACCTATAACAGTGATATTTTGTATTGGAAAATTTAATGAAAATAGTGACAGTTTTTGTTTTCTGGTAATAATGGTGGACTGTCATTATTACCAGAACTAAAATAAAAAGCAAAGCTCGGCATCAGTCACGAATTATAGAAATAGAGGGTCACATCAAATAATCTAATACATACTTTGGTTCCATTTTTTTTTTAAAGAGACATTTTGTGTCAATTTTGTAGAATTTTAAGCATCCAAACAAAACAGTATTAATGTTTTTCAATAAATAAAAGATTCATATTTTTCTTTGCAAATAGTAAGTTTACTGGCGAAATCCACCTGGCATTCAGGTTATCGCTCGCAAGAGTGCAATATGCGCTTTTGTGTCGTAAGCGATTCATGTTTGTAGTTTGAAAAGAAAAGCTTTTTTATTTTAAATGCGATTGCAAAACACACGTTCAATGCAAAAGCATGCAATCCACTAATGAATCTACCTTTTCTATTTTTTGTTGTCTTACGCTGCACCCTGTTCTTCGGGTTGAAATGCAATTAGCGCTAGAACTTTGTATCGTTTTTTTTTTGTTGTTGTTGCTGCAATTTTACGAATAGCATAATCGCTCACAGCACAGCAACTAAGAACTTAGAACAGAAGTCATTACCGTGAATCACTCATGAACTTGGTGGTGATGGTGTTTGGTGGTGCCATATAATCCACTACAAAGTCCAAACAAATTAATTAGTTGGTAATGCACGCCAAATTAAAGAGCGAGGACTATAAGATTGCGGAGGTGACTTTTTGCGGTTTCTGAGGATTTCTGTTAATTAAATTAATGGAATAGGTTTTTATTTCCTTGGAATTTAATTGATGCATAAAAAAGTGCTTGTTAATACAAGTTATATAGGTGCAAGGGATTTGATTGTATTTTGTCGAATTAAAAGTTGCATGAAGATGGGCTGAAGGTTGTTGGAAAATCTGTTCATGCTTGACTTAGGAATACTAGGTTGACATATCCGGGCATCAAGTGACTGTTATTATAAGATTGAATCCCGGTTAAGGCCTTAAGCCAGGCGCTTATACTGAATACTTTTTCCCAAGAAACTGTTTGGTTGCTCAATTATTATATTTCCTATTAACTATTTCAGGTAAGTACCCCGTGCTGTTGCCACGCCGAATATTCTGGGTTCGATCCCTGACTCCGCCTAAGTTATTTTCTGACTTTTGAGAGGAAGTGACAAATCCTCCAGAGTAAATTTTGTCATGGAAAGTGCTTCTCTGTTAGCTGTTCGGATTCGGCGGTAAATTGTAGGTCCCTTCCATTCCTGCAGAATACCAACGCACACACCGGAATGTTTGAGAGTGTAAACCCACAGGCTCCGGCCCCGTTTGGAGCTGTTGTGCCAAGTATTTATTTTTATTTATTACTAACCACTTTAGCAACTAAACCGATTTTTTAGTTTTCAATAAAGTTGTCTGCTGGTTTTTGGAAGGAAGTGACTATATTACAGAGTGCCGACTTCAAATCATGCAACAGTTTAGTCTTTTGCGGAGCGCATAAATCTTTATGTAAATTTAGAATCATGTTTAAATATGGACATACTCGTATTTGTAATGCAATTAATAATGGCTCTAAAACTCTTCACGGATTTGGAAGAGGATTGTGTTTTCAAAACAAATTGCTACATTATTTCAGACGGCAGCTCTCTCGACTGATATGCATCAAACAAATATGACGTCCAATAACATGCGTATGTACATATAAATAAATGTTAGAAAACAAGATAACAGTTAAAAAATACACGTGTTCTTAAAATAGCAAGTTTAAATAAACATACATAAATTGAAAACCATTTAAAATAAATTGTGTTTATTTCTTTTGGTGAGTAAAAAGTTTCGGCGCATTTGGTAAGTTAAGATTAAGTAATCGATCAATGTATATTGTTGCAATTCAACTCTTGATAAGGATAATCTTTTCAGGGGATAACCTAAGAAAATGCATTATCTTTGTATTACGCAATCAATCAATAAAAATTAAATGCTATAAGGAAAGGCGGAAGCTTGAAAATTACATTGAAGAGCTAAGCCTGAAAGAATCTGCTCTGCTTTCAAAACACTAAATGAATAATTTTGTAAGTTCTAATACAAATTCATAAACGAATTCAAACTCCTGTGACTCTTCTTCTTGGCTCAGCTCTACAGCGAGCTGTCAACATTTTGCTGAGAAGTAAGCCAGTCCGCTTTATTTTGACAGATGAATAATGTACATACTGATAATCATAAATTTGATATTTTTTAACGCCAGGCTGCGTGCAGTTTTTCTTAAATTCACTAAGTTTTCGATCGAATTTTAAATGGGAGCTTAAATGCAGCTTGAGCTATGTACTATTTTCAACCCAAATAAATTTTGACAATTTTTTAGGGAGCTCGAACTAAATTAAAGATCCTATGCTATATTTTCCTGTAATCTGAAATTGTTGATTATTAGTGTACCTACCTGTCAAGAATAAGCGAACTTCTTCATTGGTAGGCACCACATTATTACAAACTGTTTTGAAAAAAAGGGAACCACCGGGGTTTGATCTCCTCCGAAAATATTAACATTGTGTAGGTACATATTAATTAAAAACTATTGTCAATGGAAAAAAACTAAATTTTGTTTAATCAGCATTCTATTTCACCGGAATCGCAAGGAAACTCTCGTATCATTTTTTCTGATAAACTGTCCAATGGAGACCACAACTTTACAGACAGAAAATCTGTCACAACAGAACTGTCTGGCTTTCTATCTAGTCTTCTTCGTGAACTAAAAATCAGACAGGTTTGGACATTTCGGTTGTCAAAGTTTATTGACAATTGAAATTCTACAAAAGTAGTAGTTCCCAAACTGGAGGCAACAGTGACATTGCCTCTTCTTGACAATCAAACTGTCAAACTTTCGTCAGCATTAAGCGCTTTCAATGGCCAACCGTTATAAGCGAAAGCAAACGAAAGCTAGTGTCAAAACCGAACAAAAATTATTTTCCTTTCAGTCAAATGAACACGCTGACCATATTGTATGGAAGTTCATCGAAGCCATCGTGACATTTTTAATAACATAGTCGAATTTTATTATAATTCTGTTTCTTATGCGATCTTTAGTAGACTGATTTTGACGTCATGATCAAACACAGCATATCTTACATTTCTACGAATCATGTGTGTTATGTCGTCTCTTAAAATTCGTTCAAAAAATGCTGAAACTTGACGAAACAGATCAATACGCTGTTTATACGCATCGTTGCGTCTAGTTTCGCCTGTATTCGCGTTGGGAAAGTGATCGAAACTTAACAAAGCCGGTCTCCATTAATAGCTTTGTTCGGGTTCTTTTTGTACCAAAAAATTAAAACTGTCAAACTTTCTCAAATGAGGGAAAAATCTCATACTTACCGAAAAGTAGGCGAACACTTTCAATTTTTTGATTGGTTAGCTCTTCGCTGGAAGAGTCACCTGCAACAAGAAATGTTTACGTCATTCCCTTTCGACAGAGTTCAAGTTTTTACCAGAGGAAATTTCAGTGGGTCAAAACTTAAAAATAAATGAACGAAAGATTAGAACAGCTGTTATTTTCTTTCGTTCATCTCTCAGTACAAGAACGCTTTTCGTGTTAATGTAAAAGTATGAATCCAATGCAAACTGTTTGATTTTGGTACGCCAATAAAGCTAATAATACAAACTTTTTCCTCTGACAAACCCGTTGCCAAAATCGTCTAGAAAGCATGGTTGTATTCAGATTTCGTTGAACCTTTAAGTATCATCAACGGCCATGGTTTTTGTGCCTGTACCGTTGAAAAACTGAAGTATAGTGAACATTCTAATTTGCAGTGCAAGAGTCGAGATTTCGGTAAGCGGGTTCTACTGTACTAATGTAGGAACTCTAAGGTATTTCCTTTGAACCAAGGGGTTTGTATAGCCCTTCTAATGATTAGTCACAGCGCGAGCGATAGGAAATTAGGGAGGAAGGGAAAGGAGGTGTCGATGAACATTGGTCTTGAATGTTTGAAGATCAAAATGGCAAGGAAAAATTGTGCCAGGCAATTCATTGCACATTCGCGTTGTACGGCTAAAGAAAGAATCCCTTTATTTCACGGTACGTCCGAAATTGGGCTCAAGTGTAAACTGATGAGCGTTCCTAGCAAGACGAGTGTAACGGGGGAAATGTTTAAGGGGTCGAACGCAGCTGGCTACCTCGAGTGAGCATTTTTTAAAAAAGAATCTGTAAAATAAGGAAAGCTATGAAACATTTCGACGATGTTCGAGCGATGGAAATGTTTCTCTCTCCTATCAATTTAAACGCTTTTTTCTGAACTCTGTCGAGCAGGTGAAGAAAAGTTTGAGAAGCACCTGTCCAGAGATGGCCTTTCAATGTCATACTTTCTTTTCGTATTTTATCTTCTGAATGTAATACAGCAAATAGGTATTCTCATGTTCTTCGAACCAAAATATTTCTTATGACTATTTTCCTCTTACTTAAAAACGAATTGATAAGTATGCCACTTACTTTGACCTATTTTCTATACAGACTTTTAATTTAAATTAAAACAAAAAATTCACATGGAACACGGAACACGAGGATATGTCGTGCTTCGCACATCTTATTTATAATCCATTACCGAGTGAATTTGTTTCTAATTTTACTTTTTGTTCTTGTTTACGATTTTTTTTTTCAATATTGACATGGCTTGCACATTCGCATAGCAGCTGTTTTAATATTATTTTCTGTAAATTCAATCCAAAATATTTACAAACAAGAAAAATCCTATAAATAAACGTTAATGTTTTTGAGTTCATTGGATTATATTTTCAAAAAAAAAAACAATCAGTTGGTAAATTAAATTTACGAAAACAAAAGGAAAATTATCAACATTTTTACAATTTTTGGAAAGTACATAATTAAATTTGATATTTTGCTTTCGAAAAGTATCGAACGACGCGTGTCATAATGACTAGGTCAACCCAAAAATAAAATCATCTTTTAAATATCAATCTCGTCGAAATAAAAATTATGTACATAACGATGTGACTTTATCAGAAGAGGAAGATGTTTTATGGAAGTTCATTAGCCCAGTCATGGCCAATTGCGGAAATAAATGTCAACACTCAAGTTTGCCACATAGCTAGTTTAGAAGATTAAATTAAAGATACTATCATTCTCAGAGAACGAGGAGTAGATTCTAAAACAAGTTTTTGTTACAAATTTAATTTGAATAAATAATAAACTCTTAGCAAAAAGAAGTGTTTATAGTTTTGATGATGGAAAACTATTTCAAAATAAAATAAATACATACATTAATTTCAAAACTAGGACACCAACCGGACTAAGCGTGACAAAATCATCATGAATCAGACAATCTTCAGATTAAATTATAATTTACAGAAGCATAGTTACATACAACAGTATGCTGTTGTATACACAAATATATAAATTAAATGACTCATATAAACACAATCTTCTTTGTTATAAATTATAATCATTTACAAAATAAAATTCAGTCTTTTCGCGTTCACGGAATTTTGATAAAAAAAAAATACCGCGGAAACAGTCTATTTCGGGCGCGGTGGCGTCTTAAAGTTCAATGTTATGATGCTGACAGTTGGGAAAAATCTTCTTCTTTTTCATTGAAATGAAGATTAAAATTTTTAATAATTTTTTTTTTGTTCCAAGTAAGTGCAGGCAGATGTTGTATGTTATGTTTTAATTTTTTCATTGATAGCTGATGGTTTGCGTGATATGATTCGTTTGATAAGACCAAAATCTTTTTTGTGTGTTTCAGAGGTAATTTTAATTATGGCCAAGATATCTCTGTCTTCGCTGTGACAAAATGATCAACATGTTGTTAAGACACAAAGAAGGAATCAACAATAAGATAAAGATAAATTGTTCTAATATTCGAACAATGTGCTTTCGAGGACAAAAGAGAATGGTTTTTGTTGACAAACACAATTGAATGTTCTACGAAAATCTTGCAAATAAAAAAAGAAGAAAAATCTTGTGCAAAAACAAAGAATTGGTGGATTGGAAGTATTGGTCCTTTAGCATCGGAATCACTAGTGGCGAATTGAATTGGCGAAAAGTCCAATTTTTCTGTCACTGCCCAGGAATTTGTCAATTAAGAGTTAAACAATTCCTTTTCCAAGACTTGAGGAATTATTGAAATCAGAGAATTCGAACCAGATCTCGCTTGATAATGCAGACAACATCCAGGGAATCACTATGGATATACATTGATCTAATGTTAGGGACACAACATCAATTGTCTTTAATTAATAGTCAACCATCTTTAATCGATAGATCAGATCTTTATTGACAGTTTATAGAAATTACATTAATATACATACATAAATACAATTTCAATAAAGAGATTCTATCTATCTAAAATCATCCATCTTTAATCGAAACTTGATTAAACGAAAAGGGGAGAATTTCAAAACAACAATAACTCGATCATTATAGAATTTTGAAATAAAGTTCCTGGAGAGAAATAAAGACGAAGTGCTGTCTACTGCAAGAAGATTTGTAGCAAGAGACGGGAGGGACATCTGTTATCGATGTAGATGCTAACTGTGCTACCCAGGAGTTGCAAGATGACATCTTCAATAAGAGCTCATGTCGCTTTAAGCAAGAGAAGCACTCCGAAACTTAATTAAACATAGTTTATTCAAAATAGCCAAGGCTCACTTTTCGGGAACGGTTGTATGAATTGAACATTTTAAATCGCTTATTTCGCGAGAGGTATCTTTGAGCAAATAGTCCTGCAACAACGAATTTGTTTTGCACAGTTAATCAGCTTTCTGACTTCTTTAATGTGAATCGGAAAGAAAGATGGAAATGAATAGAGAAGATGCTTTAGGAACAAAGAAAATATGAGCAAAACAATGACCGGTGGACAAAGCACACCTTATACTGAAGCCGTCCATAGCGAAGATCACGCAGTGTAATTATTTAGGCAATTTTATAGTACTCGATTGCGAAACGAACCTTTATGCTAACAACGGAATAAATCTAGCTCGTAGTGTATTGGGAATCGTTTTTCTTGTGGTTAACTTTATCAAAATATCAATGCACACCAAGTTGAAACTCTTCGAATCCAACATTAAATATGGGCTCTTGGGCCTCCAAGACATGGAAAAGGTATTCTGACATCTCGAGTTGGTTTCAGGCTTTTCCTAATCGTTGACTGCAGTGCATTCTTAAGATCTGCTGACCACCAAACTATATCCAACGTAAAGATTTTCATATTTTCTTCCAGGTTGTACCAACATTTGTATGACACAACAAAAATTGGATCATACATCAAAAATAGCGATGGATAGACCGTTTACTATGAAGCCTGACAACGAAATACCGAAATAATAATACTTTTATTTTTTTTAGAAGAGATTTTAAGAATTACATCAAAAGTGCAACTATCAGACAATATTCTGAGATGATCCTCAACAATGATAACAATGCTTGCCAAAAACCAAGTGCCTTGTTGAAATTCTCTGAAGTCAAGAATAGCTCTGATATTCAAGTAAGACAACAAGAGGAGTTTTGATCAAGTATTTACTGAAACCATTCAAGGTGTCTTAAAACCTTTTGACAACGTTAATAAAAAAGAAATAGAGCACACATTTAAAGCTCATACAATTGAATTTATTAATAGCACTCTTTCCATTGGAGAAAAAGATGCATCCAGAAGCATCCGAAAGTCTTCTGAAACCGTTCCATTGGTAAGAAAATAACACTTCTGACAATGCTGAGAAGAGAATTTTGCTTCTGGATTCGAAGTCAGAATCCACTCAAGAAGCACAAATACAAATATAACTCAAATGTCACCCATAGAATATTCATTGGTTGAGTCTATTCGCTTGCAGCAATGCCGAAAGTTTTGGTAATTTCGACACATGCGAAATAGTGCTTAATCAAAATCTGATGATATACGCGTCGAAGGTTAGCAACGAAGTTGAATGAATGGTATTTAATACGAGGAACCGATAAAAATCCCTGATTACTCTGAATCGAGCTGCGCAAACCACTTTGAAATATACAAAACTTGTGAAACTGATGCGTGCGAAACTACATCGTGTCGAAATTGAGCAGAAGCAATTTTGCTTTTCCCATTGGTTTTCAGAATGAGTGGTGACTGGTGAGTGAAACCAATGGAAAGTGCTATAAAACTTTTAAAGAACAATCCTATTATTTAAATAAGTTAATGTATTTATAAAGATCAACGGCTTAAATTTTAGTTTTCTTCTACCCTCGTGGACCGCTTGAAGATTATAGTAATTTGAGAAAACCTTCTCGAAACTTGTCGAAAAACAAGAAAAAATGGTTGTAGATTGAACGATGACTTCCGCTAAAGGGTATTTTAAAAAATGGTTTCGTTAAACCTGAGTGCAGTCAGGCAAAAAAGTGACAAGTGGTTGTGTTCAACGCACCAAGGTGAATGCATTTAGTTCATCGTATTTATTTCTTGACACAAGGCATCAGGTAGAGATGAAGGTACCTACCTGATAAAATACTTCAAAAAAGAGTTAATTACAATTACCAAATTAAAACTCAGATCACTGTTATGCCAAGTTTCCTTCTGAATATAAAAGAATAGTTTCGTACTTCGGACAATCACAGTGCGTCTTCTCGAAAAGATCGTAGGACTCTTTTTGGCTTGGAAAAGTAGGCATAAGTCTTCCTCTTTTAACAAAACAGCATCCAAATAACCGCTGTCTTCTTGTCTTGTAGCACTTGGGGGTTGAACAATCACTCTCTTAAGGTTTTTTGAAGGCTTAACCAAAGCAGCAAATATAAATCGCAACACTCCTTCTGCTTTGTTGCAGGATCCTTAGAGCGTTGAAGTTGCTGGAACCTGCCGGGCTTAGTTTTGACGATATTTTGTAGCTGTCTTCTATTCATCTATTACTTCTTTGAAGTGGAGGAGGCTCTGCTTTTTTTTTGCCTTCGCCTCCGCGTGGCAAACCGGGAACAATATGAATGGCAGGCAAATTGTTGTTAATGAAATAGGAGTGCGTATTTGCAGCTGTATTTCCTTTCCTTGCAGTATTTATTCCTTACCAGTAACGTATGCAGGGTAAAACTTCTATGCGGTAAAATGAGGAAGGTTTGGTGTGCGCATTTAGCCATTTGCTTCTACCTTGGCAAGTGGTTGAATGTGCGTATCTTAAGGCTGCCAGGCCTTGAGTATTGATGGTGCTCACCTGGAAGTGACTTCACGGTTGCGAAGCTCTACCGGAAGCTATATTCTGGTACCACGGGAGATAGGCCCTCCTGGGTGATGAAGTCTCGGCTTCGTCATTTGGGAATTATCATGAGGTAGGCCCCCTTGTGGGAGTATCTTAGTGGTTGTGATTAGCCAAATCCGGTAACATATGGTATCCTTGTGATGCAAGAATTGCGTGAGATAGGCCTCGCCCTTCACCAAGGAGTGGGGACATGCCTCCACATGTACTAAGACATGAAACAATTACTAGAGATAACGCCTTCCAATTTTCATTTTTGATTTGGTCTGCGCATCTACGTCATAAGAACACCTGAAATTTGCGCCTTCTCGTTTTCGCCTTCCCGTTTAACTTTTGTGTCGTTCTACTCTCTATACATTCTACACATTGACATAATTTACATGTCATAAGAACACATGGAGTTTCACAATAGTTTGGCGTTTTGTATGGCATCATGCGCAATGCCATATCTCCGAGTAGGCTCGCCATGGAATTTAATTGCTTAATTGCTAGGTGTCCATGCGATGCTTGCCCTCACACTGTCTTGTAGCACTTGTAATAGAAATCACAGTCTTCCATACTCCTTGTGGTTATCATACTCCCTGGATGGCTGCAATGTCGTCTTTGGTTCTATTTAGGGCTTCCACTAGTTGTTTAACTGCAATTTAAAGCTCAGATATTTGGAGTCCTTGTCAGCTCTAAACAGGAAGGAGTCATCACTTTGAATAACAAGGAATATAAAATAGTTGCCGAATACCAGTCTTAACTTTACCATGCATAATCAAAATGCGTATGCCTTGTTATAAGGACTTACATGTAGTGCTTCGAGGCACTTAGTGTGTAGAACTGCTGCGATGAAGGTTCTACCATTCCTGCAGAGTATTAGGTCACACAGGGAAATGGTTTAGAGTGTTGGTCACTAACTCTCCAAAGCTGTTCATGCCACATTTATTATATTTCAATTATTTAAAGACCTCCTAATTTATTGTATAAAAATAGAAAGAGTGGTTCTAAAAGGTGAAGAAGCCACCAAGCTTCCGAAAAGTTAAAAAAAAAATAAAATGCACGACTGGGTCGCACGAACTTGCTCTTATGTTCAATAATTGCGTAGTGGCTGCATATATGGATATAAAAAAAAATTAAATAATTTCGAAAATTCTTTTATTTTTTAAATTAGTTTAAGAGTTTTCTCGGAAAAACTAAGTATGCAATAAAATTTCAAAGCTATACGTCAATCTAGGAAAAAAAACATTGAAAATCGTTGGACCAGTTTTTTTTTTAAAAGTTATTTTTGAAAAACTTTTTCAAAAAATATTTTGAAATTTATTTGAGTATGCAAATATATGACAATCTGTAGTTTACATTTGAAAAATAATTTAAAAAAAAATCAATGTACCCGTTTCCAACATATTTCGAAAACCAAAAATTTTTTTGAAAAAATTATAAAAAATCAAAAAAAAAATGTTTTTGAAAATTTTGAAATGCCATATTAATAAAATTATGAATGACTTCCTGTGGCCAAAATTTTATTGAAATCGAATGTATAGTTTACGAGAAAATTTGATTTGAAAATACTGGTTCTATGGGAGGTACCGTTATTAGACAAATTTTGAAAAAAAATTTCAAACCAAAAGATAGATTTTCTTGCAAAAATAGCATTCTGAAAGTTTTATCAAAATCTTTAGAGCCGTTTTTGAGAAAATCAATTTTTGTCTTCAAGATTGTATGGCAGGTGCCGTTATTTTTGGACCTAGAGCAAAAATAAAAAATATGTTCCGAGGGACGGCCAAATAAATCCTAAATACCAAATTTGAAGCAAATCGGCCCACCCGTTCAGCCTCCAGAGGCGCGAACAGACATACAGACAGACAGACAGACACACAGACAGACAGACGGACGGAATTCCCAGACCCACTTTTTTCGACTTCTCCATCATCGTAATGTCATGTGTGATTGTTATCTCAAATTTTTTTTTCTGCACGAATCCATAACTTGCCTTATAGTACCTATAATCGCAAGTAAAAACACATTAACTGGTGTGCATGTCGATTGAATGAATCACTTCCGTTTTAAGACGAATATTTTATTTATCTTTTCAAGCTAGACGATCGTAGGTTACCCAAATAATGTGTATAGTTTTAAATCAACTTTTATCTTTCTCGCAAAATCAAAAAAAAAAAATTAAGTTTTTATGAATAAATTTCAAAAGATTAAGTAGGCAAGTCATACAAATGATTGTTATGGCTTTTGTCTGCCCTTTAAGTTCCGTCTCTTTGGTTTTCAATTAAGAAATAAATTCCAAAACTAGGGCATGGCAGTAGTTCCTATTTATTTTGAACAAATCGATTGAATTCAATCAATTCAATTTGTCCATGGTGCTTTTCTCGTTGACGTGATGAGCGTTAAATCATTTATTCACAGCGCAGCGTCAATTAGAATCCAGTTTTCAATAAACGACTTTTATCATTATGTAGCTATATTGGAATCATCTTTGCTTGATGCTCCTCAAGCCGACCGATACACAATTGCAGCATCAACATATTAGCGAGGGTGACACATCAACTTGACTTGAAAGTTCAATGTGCACTAACAAGTTTTTGTTGTTGGTAGTTAGTGAGTTAGATATGTATATATATAATTTAGGGATGTTTTGATTTATAATGTAATTTTATTTTAGTTTAGAGGAAGAATCAACCACCCATCCACCCACCGAAGGTGTCTGAACAAATTAGATTATCACACCTCGTCCTCACAATATGCATGAACTTTTAAATTATTTTCACAAAAATTCAAAGAAACTGGCAAAAATATGCATTAAGGAACATAACACTAATATCGAGGAGTCTTGAAATATATTTTTTAATTCATAATCACGTAGTGTTGAAATATTAATTTAAATAAACATGAAAATTTTCCACTAGCGAATTCTTTCGCCAATCCATTGATGGCTTCTTGGGTGACCCTGTTTGTGGATATTTAGGAGTCATTTTCACTTAAAATGTCTTTTGCCTAGCCAAGCATGTAGTTGGTTTTGTATATATAATATTAACTTACCTCAGATGGAGACATTGAAGACATTTTTCACACAAAATTTAAACAATTTTCAGGTAGTTTTTTTTTGTTGTATATTTAATTCGACATTTACAACACACACAAAATTTGTGATGACAACTCGTTTGACGTTTAAAGTTTGTTTGTTTTGGATGATGGAACCTGCGGCTGTGTTCAGAGAGTGTGGGTATTTGAAATGAAGATGGAAATGGAACAACAGGATGTGTCATTCTAAAGTGTTCCGACTTCAGTGGGTTTTGTTGTGAACGTTTTTAATAGGGGTATCCATTGTATTTAAAATCTATAGTATTCCCAAGAAGCGGAACGTTTTGTGCGGCATCTATGGACGACGTTCACAAGCTTTGATTGTGGAGTAATTTTAGTGGTTTTTGTCTAAACTGCCATGGAAAGCAAAATCAACAATAGAAGACATTTGATGTAAAGTAGATAAGACAACTAGTGCCGCCATTGACGACGTTCAGAACTAAAATAAAATGTTCGATGAAATTACTATAAAATATAAATACAATGGGGTATCTTTGCACCACAACAACAACAAAATATTCTGGTTGTCAATTTTATTTTACGCTTTGGCACTTTATTTATGCCTCAACTCTATTGCAACAGAAAAATAGAAAGTTACAAAATTTTTAATTTTTATTTGTATACTTGATTTTTACATCTTATGTTTTTGACATTTTTGTGAATTTTGCTACAGATTGGAAGAAGTGCGTGCATGATCTGCAAGGAATAAATAAAATTTCGCACTTTTACAATACTATTATAAAATATGTTGCGTCATATCGGGAATATCCATAATTTGTTTTACCTTTTTAGAAGTGGATTACAAGTAAATTGAACTATAGAATACAAAGAAATATTCGTTGAATGTCTTAAATATAATGTTTTCCTATAACCAAAGTTTTGTTTATTGAAAAGGGGCCCAGTTACAGATACGCAAGTTGCAGATACGCAAGTTGCAATATACTACACACAATACAGATTTTGTTTGGTTATTTTGGTTTTTGATGAACAAGAAATGCAGTCTTTCTAATTTATTGTTGTTCATCTTTGACATTGTATAGAGAACATATAGTACTATGACTATCACTTGAGAGTTTTTTTTGTGTTGTCTTGTTTTACCGCCAAGAGCGCTGCTGAGGCGCTCCCTCCATCCTATAATTTTCACCTGAAATGAGTTGATGCCTTGTTTTGCTGTCCGCGGCTAACCAACAAAAGTGCCAAGTGATAGTGCTATATTTTCTATATACAATGACTTCGACAAACAAAAAATATCAAATAAATGTCTGCAATGAGATGGTCTCGGTTGGACAGTATATCAGACAAACAGAATAATGGGACTTTATTAGTTTTATTCTGTGTTTTCATTGTGCCAAATGATTTAGTTTCATAGAAAATTTTCTAATGGGATTTCAAATTACCTCGTTTCGCATATAGAAATTCCGAAAACAGAATAATGGGACTTTATTAGTTTTATTCTGTGTTTTCATTGTGCCAAATGATTTAGTTTCATAGAAAATTTTCTAATGGGATTTCAAATTACCTCGTTTCGCATATAGAAATTCCGTTATCGAAACTTTCGTAGGTAAAATCTAATTAATATTTTTCAGGAGCCATATTGCATAATAACGTACAATTTTAATCAATTAAAACCATCAGCTTTCATGTCCAATATTATTTTCGACTTTCTAGTGAGATTTATGGTTTTCTTGGTTTAAAACGAAGCCAAACACCGGACCGAAACGACGTCAGGAATGTTGTTGGAGATATTTCCGATGGATTGACTGTTTTTGTTGAAAACTCTACTTTGTACTTCATGAGCATTGTTACAATGCCAGCCTTGCTTTGAGCCAATCCAAAGCGGTTACCTTAAAAAAAAAAAGGAATGGTATATATGTAAACACACATTTTACAATTTAGTTTTGACAACCACCCTAAACGATGGAGGAATTCTTACCCGGGCACATTCGAGGTCCTTCTCCGAAGCCCAAGAAAGCACAATTTTCTCTTTGGCGTTTGTTTTCCTCAGTAAACCGATCAGGATCAAATGTATATGGTTCAGGAAATAACTCTGGGTCGCTGAAATTTTTTTAAAACAAAGACACATTTTATTAGATTTTTGGAAATTTCAAGCTTCAACTAACTGATGGACTGCTTGGACAGGAATAACCATTACAGTACCCTCTTCAATCAGTACTTCTTCTTTGAGTTCAATTCCCTTAAACTGAGACGGTAGCTCGAAGGGTTTTGTGCAGTGTTTCAATAGAGCTAGCATGGGTGGATGCAGGCGTAGAGTTTCTGCCATAACAGAAGTTTTGCATGAACAATATCTGAAGTCAAAGTTTTGTTTTGTTTTTACAAACCATATAACGAAGCCTCTAAGTAAGTCATATCCATGATGGCCTCATAACAAAGTTGTCCCTTGTATTTGATCATTACTTCGTCGATTTCTTGGTGAACTTTTCTTTGAATGTGAGGATTCACAGAAAACTGCAAAGGAAAAGTGGGTTTTGTTTGTTTATTTCAAGAAGAATGGAGTATTCAAATGCTAAATTTACAATAGATGGCGCTATGTTTGCTTCGTTTTTTGAGTCATAAGTTTAAATTATATATAAGACAGCATTATGGCATGGGTTTCAACTTTTACCTCGTATAGTGCGAAAGACATGAGTGCTGCAGATGTCTCAAAACCTTCAATCAACAATGTTGTGCAATGTCCAACTATATTGAAGTCATCGACTGGCTCGCCGACCTTTTGCTTAGCTTCAATTAGCCACTGAAGAAAATCTCTATAGTTGCTATCCTTTGATTCTCTTCTCTGAGTCATAACTTTCCCAATTATCGTAAAAAGCCATTTTTGAACTTTTGTTGGAACATATCTGCAGAAGTGAGTTATGAGTCAGCTTAAGAGCTTCGAGTATAAATGATAACTGACTTTCTTCCCTACCTATAATTAATCAGGTCTCCAAGCTTTGGTAGAAATAAAAGTGCCGTCGTTTGAACTAAACTGAACGAATTTGGCATAAAGAGCTCCTTTACCAACTTGGTAAAATCTGAACCTTTGTTTGTGAAAGATTCCCCATCCAATCCATATGCAGCTGAAGCAACGACATCTAGAGTGTATTTCGCGCACAGCTGTGAATGTCAGAAAAGCTTTTATAAAAATAATTTTTGAACCATAGAAGCTGTTACTGTACATCTTTGGCTTCGAATGGCATCTCTCCAACGCTATTACTTATATATGAATCCAATTTCTTACAGACAGCTGCGATGTGAGGAAATGATTGCTTCATCTAGGATAACATTTTTAAGTGATAAGATTACAATCCAAGCTCAGTGAATTTTTGTTTTACCTTATTTGGTGTGAACATGGGCACAAGTTCACTTCGCATAACTCTCCACTTTTCTCCTTTAGCCACGAAAGGGTTACAAAATACCAAATCGTCCCGCTTTTCATTCACATAAAGGACATTATCTGTGAAGCTGGGAAAGTTTTTCACCATGATTTCCTTAATCATTTCAGTGTCTCGTAACAAGATGGCTGGCTCGTTCATAACTCTGTACATTCCAATATACGATGCTTTGGGGAATGATCTAGAATTCAAATAGATAGTGCCAATAATGAGTTAGAATTAACATTGTCCTGCACTATTTTTCTTTCACCGTTATGTCACTCATTTTAAATTTGAGTATCAAAAGCTTCTATCTCGACTCACTTATAAATATCTTCATAAACCAGTCCATATTGCCTCCTTCCAATCAAATAGCTGAACATATTCCCAAATATCGGCATCCCAATCGGTCCTTTAATTCCTTGACGTGACCAATATGTTGAATTCCATATGGAATGAAAAGCAACAAGGAACACAGTCCCCAAAATCAATAGAAAACCTATCATCACTCTGTCAGTTTCGAAAATTGAACTCTTTCCCACAAAACTTTATTCACAACTAACGATATCGAAAGATCGAAAAATCTGTTGGATAGATTAGATACACTATCCGATGCATGCAGATAATCTATTTTTAATAAAATAAATGTGCAAGTGATCAAGTTTGAGAGCAATTACTTTGAATTTTATAACTGAAATTGAATAATTGGATCTTTTAATCTTGAGATTCTGCCTTAATTTTACAAACTTGCGTGATGATTCACATTTTTTAATAAAAACGTTTTCTAGAGTTCCGCCTTAACATGCGATTTATGATTAAGTTGAAGTTTAGTTTCTTGCAATTCGACATGCAGGAAACACCGTTAGTTTTAAATAATAGGTAGTTCAGATTGATTAGATCAAACATCTGTGATCTCATTTTATTCAAATAAAGCTATATTTTTTGGGGGTTTTCGCTTTAATGTCATTTTTTTCTTTAATTCTCTTGTTTTTTTTTTCTTACAGTTTGCTAATATTACTGGAAGAAAGAACATCCCTGACAAGTTTGACAGCGTGAGGGGCTGTACCGGGAGCTGTTGTCACACCGTATCCGCCATGTCCGTAATGGTGGACTATTTTAATTGTTCGTCCTGCAGGTGTTTGTTTGAATTCTGGTTCGACTCTTACAACCGATCTATGAGGACGTAATCCAACAGCTTCCTTCACAATCTCAGCCTTTTTCAAACTTGGTAACATTCCATAGCAACGTTCACGTATCGCAAGTGAATCATATTTACACAGCTCTGTATTGTAACTGTCAAATTGACGGCATCCACCCAATGTGACAGTTTCAAATCCAGGGATGATATATGTATCGTAATCACCGTAAAATGCCATCTTGATCCATGGAGCACGAACTTTAAGAACTTGTCCACGAATTGGGACTAATTGTTGATCTTGACAGAGTTCTTTGGCTCCCATTCCTGTGCAGTTGACAATAACGTCAAAGTTTTGATTTATATCAAAAAATGATGACACTTTTTGTTGGATTATTTTTCCATTCGAAGCAAGGAACCTGCGAATAATATGAGGATGGGTGAGTTTTAATAATTTTAATTTGGATTAAATTTTAATTTACTTTTTAGTTGCGTAGGGCAAATATATCCGGCTGTCTGTGAGAACTGTTGTGAAGAATGAACCATACTTCCAGCCGCCATGACATAGCGTTAGTTCTTCTTTTGTCGCTTGGCGGTATACTGGGAGGAGTTTTTCAATGAAATGGTTCTGAAAAAAAAATACCATATTATTACTCTCGTTGTCTATATTATATAAAATATAATGTTAAATTGGAAACAGAGAAAAATTAGTAGTATTGAGAAATTTGTAGATACAAGATTTTTGAATAGTAATTCTTCAAAGATTTATTTTGATCATGAGGCTAAGATAACACATATAAATTTTACTTATTACTTACGTCAGTCTTACGAAAGTTGCTTCAGTTGGTAGTTTTACACTATAGATATGAACTTACAATAAGAAATGTTTCCCGTAAGTTGTAAACTTATCACTGTGAGATCCCCTTAAGTGTCAAAAAACGAGTATAATTGCGTATTACATACATGTTTAATCTTAGCCTAACGGTTAAGATTTAAAGCTTGCTGTCTTAACAGTTTTTTACATTTAAATTAATAGAAACGAAGTATGAGGCACTAGAGGGCACTTCAGTCAAATACCATGACAAGGGTATTATAAATTCGATACAAAATTATGGCATCCAACGTTTTCTATAACTGATTTAAAACATCAATGTCCTCGAAAATGTCTGACAACTTCCTTCAGGGCCTTCAAATATAAAGAGTGTGTGCAAACTTTTTTTGTTAAATCCAAAACTTTCCCTTTATGTTTATCAGTTATCGGATCGTAAACATTTTCTTATATATGACCATTTTTGATATGACTACTCACAGACAATCAAATACTATGCCCACCTTATGGCAACCTGCATGTATGGCTTATCGCAAAAACTACATTTAAGCAAGTGTTTTAATCTTAGCAATATCAGCTGTGTATTATCATAAACAATATAAAAATTATAAATATACCTCTACAATACTCTTTGAATATTAATTAATTTAAATTCTTCATTATACTCACTCGAACAATTGATGGACTTGTTGTGGAGAAAATGTATCCAGAAAGTTGACAAACGCCCGCAAGTGGTGCCTCTGCTGATTTTCGAATATCATCCCAATAGTTGAATGCATCTGTGATCCATTTTCTGGTTAAAGTATCTAACATTTTATTTTAATTATTCATGGTTAAGTGTGTAATACAAACTGTGTTATATCGAGTGTTGGTCCCATAAAACTGGTGCCGGGTCTGAAAATTCCCGCTGCAACATAGCTAGTTGTATCTTCATTGAATCGATCGGCGATTATTGAAACTTGTGCATTAGGGAATTCTTTTTGCAGCTCAATAGCTGTTGTCAATCCGATAATTCCACAACCCAACACACCTATATTCATTTTGGAGCAGTTGAATTAAGACAGAAATCGAAAAATGCGAGTGATATGCCTCCTCCTGAAGAAGAAATGCTACTGCTTCGCGGTTGAACGAAAATATGCTTTGATCGTGGTGCGGAGAGAGCTTTCTGTTGAATCTTAAAAGCTAGATAAGAACCCGACCCGAATTCGGGAGTACACTCAGTGAACAAATAATAGATACATTATTTCAAAGATGGAAAGTCGTTGAAAATTATTAATATACATACATAATAGTTCTAAAATCGACGTAAATTGCTAATTCAATTTAGATATTTCAAAAGTAAGACAGGAATCTGCAAGACAAGAGGTTAGATGCTCATCAACATGTTCATTTAAGAAATTCTACAAAAAGGGAGACATGAGATCACTCTGTCACATTTTCGGTCAGTCTCCCATTGATTAAATCGGTCTGAGAATCGAAATCTATTCCAGAGTCTGAAAGGCTGTCAAGAACGGTTATCTTTAGAATAGAGGAAGCAGATATTGCGGTTTCTAAAAGGTTTCCATTAAGTTGCTGAAGCAAAGTTGATGTCAATCAGCCTTCAAGGAATTTCTAAAGAAATTATATGGAATGTTTTAGTGAGAGCTGTATTACTTGATCATAAATAAAAATTAAAAATCAAATGATCTAAAAATATTTAAATATTATTTAAGAAAAATAAAATTTGCAAAGCAAGATTATAACATTTTTATTTTTGAATTAGCTTCGGTAAGTCTTATTTTAAGCTTCTTAGCATAGTCATGTCAATAGCATAGTTTTCAATCAATTTTAAGCTTTTATAAAGCCTCCATGTCATGATATTATTAAAAGCTTTACCGATGACGATGATGCACTTATTGTATTTTGGATAATATTCTCCTTTGTAGTGTTAATGACATTTTAGATAAGCTTTACGAAGTTCCCAATTTCCATAGTCGAACTATGAAATTACCTTGGCCATACATTGTATTATGCTGCATTAGGCTTAAATATCTGGTCTGCAATGTAAAATCTGAAGTCAAATTCCTTACTCAATGAGTTGAGAGTTCTTGTAGGCATATGAATTTAGAAGTCTTTGGCGGAAGAGTGATATTTGATATTGAAGTGTACAGTAAGTTTCGGAAAAGGATATTGTTAACGAGGAATACAGAGCTTCTTTAAGGCTTTATTGAGTAAATGTTTAAAATATGTGTAAAGCGAAATTTAGACTATGAAAAAGCCAAAAATAATATTTCGTCATTTTACTAAATTGAAATACCTATTTAAACTTATAAATATAATTTATTATCTACAATCAACAAGATCCAAATCCAATATGGTGGTTGTTTCAAAACAGATATTTGTATTTTTTGAATTAAAGTTAATTTGGATGTCTATTAAGAAACAAGGACAAAATAAAAGGATTCTCTGATTACAGGTGCAATACACAATACACAATAATTTAAAGAGTAATTGTAGTCCTTCGAAGTGACAACACTCACTAAATTGTGTAGGAAAAAAACATCTTTTTTTCGTTAAACACAAACCATTATCTACTAAACAAATTTGCATAATCATGTTTCCTAAGCCCATACCCCATGTATTCTTGGAGAATATACGTCTCAAAACTTTGATACCCTCTCGAGGGATTTCAGATTTCAGATGAACCGATGAAAGCAAAGTAGGCACTCATAGACTTTAAAGTGCTTAACATAATTCGATTACAAACGCTTCCCAGACGCAAAATCCATAAGTTGTGGTGTTAGATACTAATTGGTGGTGGTTTACATTTTTATTATAATCCCACTAGACAGCTTTATTAGCTTTGCCTTTGAGAAGTTTAGAATTCAAGCAAATCATAAGCCCCTTTCCTTTCCCCGCCTCTACAAAATAAAAGCTCAATATAGTTCTCTAATCGACACAAATTCTCAGTATTCATTCATAAAAGCCTCTCCAAAAAGTAGTTCGAAGAACCCTGATAAGAAAATTCGAATTTATAGACGGAACCATAATTTCGAAAAAAGCTCCAACTATTTGACAGAAGCAAAATTGTCAACCCCAACTAACACAAACACATAAAACAACTTATAGACACCAGTATTCAATTACATTGACACACGATGTGGTTCAGTTAAAATGGGAAAGGGGGGGGGGGATACTGGTTTATTGGACTTTTACACTGATTAAAAACAACTGTTTATTGGGGGACATGCGTACAATCAATTCGCCGTTAGTTTGCTAATGGAATGGCCCCCATTTTTATATTTTTGCGGCGAAACTTACCTACTTTACCCAGCCACAACTTCTAACTGTACAATTCAGCAACATCGATTTTCAACGAAACGACGAAAAGACTTGCGTGTGCCCGTGTGGTGTCGTCGACAAAATAGAAAGAAAAGAAAATATATTCGTTCCTCTGGAAGAAAAAAAAAAGATTTGGAGAAAAAGCTAGTTTTTTTTTTCCTTTGCGAGTCCTTAGACAGTTTTAAAATATCCTTACCCTAGTCAGGATTCGTTGTTCGTGATTTTATCGTCGTTGAAAAATTAAACCTGAAAATATTGTTCAAAGCGTTCAGTGTTGACACAAAAAAGGATACACACTTAACTCATATTATACAACAATAACTCTCTACGAAATTTAAGTTCCTGGCGAAAAAGCTATAATTACTGCGGAATTAACGGTAATAAAATTGAAAAATAATTTTACAACAACACTGTTTAGTGTTTTTGGGATAAAATTTATGAAGAAGACCAGTGAAAGTGATTTTAAGGATCAATGTTAATAAAAAAAAAATTGAAAAGAAAAAGAATAATCTCAAAAAGTAATTCAAAGGAGTTTGAGAAAAGAGCATCCTGCTTGCTGTTACAGGGTGGTTACTATTTTTAGCTTTTCAATATCGATTAATACATAATACATACCTTGTTCTCTATTCTCACCTTCGCTTCGTGTGTTTGCTTCTGTCAGTGTGTTTGTACATTTTTCAAGTGGTGTTTGTATTTTTTTAGATGTGTGCAAAAAATAAATAAAAATATTAAATCAAAAAGTCTATTTCTCTAAATAAATAAAATAAATTTGAAAATTATTTTCCATTTCTTTTCTTTGGTGGTGTGAAAATTCCTAATTTTTCATTCGCCTTGGCTTAAAAATCCAACTCAACATTATCCAGGACATTAAGACGGCGAAATAATCATCCCCAACGCAGCAGAAGAAGAAACTTCAAACTTGACCGAGGAGCCAACAGCAGCTGTGGTATAAAAAATTCAACCCGCGGCGGCAATTGAATTGTAATCAAATACAGTTACAGTTGTAGCTGACAGCTAAAAAGGACGAAAAAAAAGGATACAAAAGTCTTTCTGATTTTTGTTTAATGTAAGTTTTTTTGTTGTTTGTGTTTTTCTTATAAATTTGAAGTCATATGGAAGAAGGAACCTTGAGTTGAGTCGTTTTCTTCTTACTCACTCTGGTATGAGCTTTGAGGGATGAGTAATAAAGTGAAGCAGCTGCTTTAAGATTTTTTTTTTTTATATTGTGAAAGAAATAATTTTTGATATAAGAAAAAAAAAAATTATGTATGCCAACAACAACAACACTATACAGAAAATCAATATTTCTATGATGAGAATCTGAACAGTTCTCTGGGAAAAAGTATCTATAAAATTTTTTGTGTATGGTACGGAAAAAAACCCGAGATATTTCCATAAGGTACCAGGGATGAGATTGTGGGCTTTTGTTGAATATTGTGTGGGTATGGTAGATGAGTACAGTGGGTCAGTGAAGGAGGTCGGGAATATTTTTTTGAAAAGTATTTTAATTTGGAATGTTTTTTTTTTCTTTCCTATGAAATATGTATCTTCAGATGTTTTATTAATGAAGCAAGGAAATATTTAATTTATTTTATCATTCATCCGAATCAAAACTTTAGATATTCTGAAATTACCAAATTAAGTTGGAAATGTGTTTTCGAAATTTTTTAATTAAAAAAAACCCCACGCGTTTTTTAATTTAAAATTAATTTACTATCGAATGAATCCTACAGAAATCCAATCCGATACTTGGTTATATATAATTTTCACCAATAAAATGAAATCAGATCATCTAATCTTCACCTTTTTTGAGATAAAAATATGATACCATTGCAGAGGGCCTAATAAGAAACGTGAGAAGCTGTGGTGTGTACCTTTTTGTAGGTCACCACAAGATATAATAATTTGAAAGGAACGTGAGATACCAAAGATTTTTATATGAACTTTGATCATTAGTCTTAATTATCCTTTTCCTTGAACACGATGCTTTTATATTTTTTTTGTTTGTATTATTTGAGGTGGAAGCTGTTCATTTTTTTTTTGTAGAATACCTACTTGTTGAATGTGGGAGGATTGCAGATTTTTGTTCTTGTATTTATCTTTGGAAACCATAGTTTTGCTTACTGGAGCCTTTCGGAATACTCAGTAAGAAGTGGAATAAGCGAACCGAAAATAATGAAGAAATTGCTTCCGTTTAATTGCTGGAGTCACTGATTTAGTTTTTTCTTTCAAAACTGAATTATTCTTGGAATAATGCGGTATGCAAATGCAATGCGTCGTGCTAGTTGCAGGTATTGCATTTTTATGGCTTGTATAATTACTTGTGGTTGATGATATAAAGGATACAATTTTTTAAGGGTTGTAATGAAGTGCCAATTCCTTGGAATCATTTAGTGTATACCTGGAAATTCTTGGCTTTGCTACAACCTTTATATTCATTATATACTTAATATTAATAGCGGAAAAGTTTGTCGCATTTTTAAATAAACCAAAAAGTGATTTCATAATTCCGTTCCGTTGAATGGAAGGTAGAGATATCAGTAAAATTTCTTTTACTCAATATTGTGTTAAGTCGTTGTTCTTTCTTTTGACAACCTTGCGTAGGATGGGTTAATACGGCTTTTGAAGTTCCAACTGTTAACGCCGCTGATGAGTTCCTGAACTTTGAGATTCAGAACTGGTTATTGGTCATTACGAAAATATTTTCAATATGTTGCTAATGGACAGAGAAAAGTTTTTTCTATGATTGGCTATTTGCAATATATCTCCAAACAGAGTTACCAATTTATATTGTCTGGTTGATTTGCTTAAGCACAAGCAGCTGCTGATTTCATAACTTAACCATTAATTACTTATGTAGCCCATTGAAAAGGGCGATTTAATTAGGAAACGTTATGGATTCATTGAAAGAGCGTATTTTATTTCGTCATATTTATCTGCATTTTGAGATCATTCTACCAAAGGAATAGTGGTGGCTAATTTAGACATGAACAACATTTACAGATAGATAGAGAGATAGATTGATTCTTTATTTCATCAAAAGGTTTTACAAAAAGTTTACTTAAGAATAATAACATGGCAATAGTGCCGTCTGCCTGATTTGACATTTCTGAAAAATTTAAAAAAGAATAAATTTGGAATATGTAAAAAAAGATATAACTAACACATATGGTGCAAAATAATAAAATCTAATTAAAAATAACTAAAGTGCTTTAGTTGAAATTTATCTCAAATAAAAACTAATGAATTTTAAGGAGTTAATATATTAAAATGATACATTGGTAATTTCGAAGCTTCGATAAATAACAATTTTGATGATTTGAAACATTAAATGTAATAAGCCTTTAAACATAAATAAAACCCTTGTGGAGGTCAATTTTAGGTGATTTGAAACACAAAATACAAAAGTAATTTTCAATAATTTGCAATATAAAATGAGATAAGATCAATTTGCAATAACTGGATGCGAGCAATCGCCAAGTTAAAAGAAACTGTTACGGAACGTGAGAGCGTGTTTGCAATATGTATTTATATAAACTAAGCCATCCTGCTCCCCCATTTAAAATTTCAATTAGCTGTTGTAATGACAACAAGCTTTCTTGCAAATACAGCCGACAAATTTCCTGAAGTATTGGACAAATTGCAATGAAGTGAAAGATGTCTTCAATCTCTCTTCTGTTACACAAATTACATTGTTGAGGAAGATCATTTCGATATGGAATGAAGTTGAGATTCAATATTTCAACTCTGGCTCTAAATATCGTACTAATGACTTCGGAAGAGTATTTATTGCTAAAATAGTTGGCGTTTGAAAGCAGCTGGTGGTTTAAATTTTTGTATATATTTCTAGAGTGGCTCTCGCTGTATACTGGGTATAAAATTTTTCGTCAACTTTGGCGATCACCTCAGCGAACATTTCTTGCCAATTATCAGCATTAGACTCTTCTAAAGAAAGAATAATGTCATGGGATGCAGCGAGTTGATTCCATTCTTTAAATGGTGTTACGTTTGTACGGAGAAAACAAGTTAGTATCATTTTATGAAGGCAACCATTACTTCTTTTCACTATTCTGGTGATAAAATCCGCGTAAGCCTTCAGGTTTTTAATATAAATAGGAGTTATACCTAACTCCACGTAAATGGCATAGTTCGAAGTTAAAGTTGGCAACCGAAACAAACGTTTAAAGAAGTGCCGATGGACTGCTTCCAAGTCGATCAATGGCAGGAATCCATTTTGCCGTTTTCTATATTTATTCTTATTCTTATTTATATATACTACTTTTTAACATTAACTCTTTCAAGCTAAGAGGATAATTTTTCTATAAAACGCGACCATTTTAAACGTCACACACTATCAATGGTTGGCAACCAAATGTCAAAAATGGCTGAACTATAATAGTCGGAAGCAATTATTATAAACTTGTGCCAAAACCGAACAAAACCGAACAGTGAATGTTTTCATTTTTCCTAAACAATACGATATACGATGACTGATGTTACATAAAAAGTCTTACATTTCCATTCACAGTCAGGTCTTAAATGTTCTTCAGTAAAATGCGATAGCAGCGTAGTTTACGTCCGTAAACAAAATTGAATGAAAACTTGACGAAACAGACCCGTTAGCTCAGTTCCGTCCATTTTGAACAATTATTGGGAACTAAAGCTAGGAAATCATGTTCAGAAAATGAAGTTTTCTAAAACGTTTCTGTGTAAATATCTGGGCTGTTTTTTTTAAGTTTGACGGGAAATGCAATCTGTGCAAAAGGTTTTTGACATTTATTAGGTACTTATGTCAGAAAATAATTGCTAGAATTTCTTTGGAAAAGTGGTTTGAGTTGTAACGCTCGCTGAAGTGCTTTTATTTTTCGAAAACGGCTGAATAGATTTTAACTAAAACTAATATTACTCATGGTCTTCTAATGTAAATTTATTGAAATGTAAATTGAAAAATAGAATGTTTTCCATTTTTTTTATAAAGATCTTACATAAATGTATGAAAGGTTGATGTTGTGAATGTGATGTGAATCTGGGGGCTATTATTAAGGCGAGGTTTGAGAAAAAAGAGTGCCCAACAAAAAATTTGTTGATTTCGGCTATTATTGAGGTATGGTTTTATGCTAAGACCTTGTTTTAACAATGCCCAAAAGGGCAAACGAAATTATTGATGTCAGAGGGGGGCATAAACTTCTAGAATAAATAATTTATTAATTTTATGAATATTAGTATTTTATTAATTTGTTAATACTTTGCCCCAGGTGTACCTAAAATGTAATTTGTAAAACTATGTGTACAGGGTGGCTCAGACTTTAGTTCCTATTCGATCGGATTATTGCACGTACGTTACAAAACGTTAAGGGTGATTCAAATCATTGTTGAATTTAAGGCCCTGTGTTCACCATTACGGATACAGCACCGAGGTCTTCTTAACACACAATACACCCAATGTTCTTCAATGTTCTTAGTTCACAATACACTTAAAAAAACATTCATTTATGCCAAAATTCAACGAAATTTTTATGCACTCATAACAATGGGTTTAATGGCCAGGTTAAAAGGAAGAAAATAAGTTCACAACTATATTATAAAGTTTTTTTTTTTAAGTCAGATGTCACTAATGTCAAAATCCCTTCTGGCGACATAAACCCATGTAAATAGACAAAACTTAGGTGACAAGAGCACAACTGTCAAAATATTCGTGTTTGCCAGAGCTTACGAAACTTAACGAAATGGAGCTGGCATTTATTAAAGTTTATGTAATGTTTAATTGTTTGTTTGCAATTGTGACAGCTCGCGCATGAGTTATTTTCGCAATAGTGAGGGGAGAATTTTAGACAAAAAAAATTATTTTGAAGATTCTACAAATTTGATTGTTTGTCAAGTTTTTTAAAATTCTATTTTATCAACAACATTACTGATTTATTCAAGTTTATTTATATAAACAATTCAAATTATAATTCATCATCCTAACTAGCATTCGAATAAAAATGAAAAAAACATTGTAATGTAAATTCGTCTTGCCATTGTACTTAACAGGAACGAAGAAGATATAGAGGTCTAGATATATATGTAGATTGGAGGCAATTGTCATGTTTTTTTTTTCTTTGAGGGAGGACAGCTGTTAAGATTCGGGGATTGTTGACAGTGAACAGTGATATACATTTTGACTTGGTGAGACTTCCTCCGACTTCGAGTACGTACGTAGGTGGATTGACTTGATAACATAAACGAAAAAATAACAATTGTGTGGGCGACATTTTGCCAGGGTGGTGGTGGTTGGTGGGTGTAATGTGTGTTATGTGGGCTGGGTGTAGGCTGTGGGTATGTTCATAAAGTAGGTGAAAAACGTAGTGTTGTTAAGCTTGTTGGGCTTCTCTCCTTTCTGGGCCGCTATATATGTATACATTTTTTTAGTTCTCGTTTTTGTGATAAGGTTTTTTTATTTTCCCTTTTTCAAGGGGGTTTCGTTTTTGTTGTCTGTTTTCTTTGTGGTAGTGTGCAAAGCTCACATGATGTATAGAAACTGGATTGGATACCAATTAATCACTTGGCATTGTTGATTGACAAAAAAACAACAAGAACTTGACATGAGGGCTATAAGTTAACGTAATCCCTCTAGATGTGAGTTATTTAACTGCAAATTCAATCAATAAAACAAGGAGTGTCATGGTCAATAAACAAAGATATAGAAAATGATTCCAATGAATCCTTGAAAACTGTCGTATCCGAATTTCAGATCCTAACACGAGCCATCAAAATACCTTCATGCGTCTGAGCTGAGTCAGGGGCATTATTTACAAAAAAAAACCCCTTTTTTGAAGAAAAAAAAATAACTTTATCAAGGACGGATTTTTGGTTGCTCGGCAGGGGCAGGGGACATGGGGGTTACAATTTAATGGGTTTTCGATGTATTTTTTGCTCATAAATGTCTGGGAAATTGATGAATTTTTTATCTCTGGTTGTTTGCGTATGACCGACCGTCAATCAGTTATATTTAAGTAGGCGCAGGAGGAACGATAAAACTGTGCGAAAACAATGACGTTTTTTGAATATTAAGTACGCACATTCCACACAGTCCCTACCTATAATAAATTCCAATAGCATGTCACAAAAGTTGGGAAAGGGGATTCGCAATTTGGATTCATCCTACCAAAGACCCCATAAATATTTATAAGGAATCATTATATTCCTTTTCGGAACGTATTTCGAAAATTTATAAAGGACATTCGTGTATATTTGTTGTATACCTACTGTTTGTGTTGATGGGGGGAAAAGGTGTGAAAACGAGGACTGTGATAATTTTTTCGTTCGATATTATTGCTTGGATATTTACACATTGATAGAATGTAAGGGTTATTCTTTTAATGAAACCAGCAACAGGCAATATAATGTGCTTATTTTTTTTTGTGGTTGGTTGAGGTATGGAAATGGAATATTCCCTCAAGCCTCAAGAATGTGTGGTTCGGGTATGATAATGGATGTCTAATTAAGCTTAACATTTTATTGATGCAATAAAACATGACAATATAATCATGTTTTATGTTGAAGCTTTGTCTTAAACTGATTGCTTTTAACATCGGTTACATTTAAGCGACTGTTTTGATTTAAACGTTTGTACAAAAGCTTATTCAAGAAAGACGAAAGGGTATGTTTTGAAATTAATTGAGTTTTAGCAAATAGACTGTAAAATAAGGAAAGTAACGGGAGTTTTAAAAACTGTAATTCGATTAATCTATGCACATTTACACGTCGTCAGTTTCGGCTTCTTTAAAGTTTCTATTAAGTCTTCCAGTGCAAGTGATAACTTCTTATAGAAGACATAACCTCGGCGAAAGATTCACTTAGGAAGTTCAGAAATAATAAGGAGACATAAGATTGAAACTTACTTTTGCCAATATGCTCGGAAAATGATGCGATAAAAGGTGAGACCAGTTAGAGCTTCTAAAAAGCTTCCAATGAGTAAAATATAAGAAGAAAGAAGGCTTCCTAGGTTGAATTAGTTTTGTGGCTGGATGTAAACAAATGCCCTGTAAAGATCTGCGACAGCTCTTCGGTGTTCTCAAAAAAGTGTTTTTTGGGAGCTTCCCAAATTAAAGAGGCCTGAGCAGAGACAGCGGCAGAAGGTTAAATCCTTTTGTTTATTCTCGTCATTGCAGATCTGCAGGGGTCTTCTTCAGAAGTTGGTTATTAGTGTTATTTCTTACCATGTTATAACTTTGTTGCTGCCTGGCTTTCGGTTCTGCTAGAGTCACTGCTGATTTGGGAATTCTGATCAATGGTCACACCTTTTGGCACGCGTGTTGAAGACTCTATCGCAAGATAAGCAATGGAAAGAGTACAAACAATTGTAGAACCAAACTTGAGTTCCAGAGAAAGGTTGGCTCAGAATAGCGTCAAAAAGAGTTTCAGAAGCTAGAAATAAGTTGAGGAAAGTCCAAACACATTTCTATAAAACAAAAAGATGGAGTAGCGGTTGTCGTTGACGCTCTATTCCATATAGAAAAGTAAAATACTAAGTAACTTAGAAAGTTAACTGATTTGTCAAGCAACTAAAAAGATCTTCATAGCTTTCTCATGAGAAATAGCTTTAATCGCTAATTTTAAAATTCGGTTTATTCAAGTTCATCTTTTCAAGAAGAAAAATAATTTTATGTGAAATAAATAAACGGCATTTAATTTATATTGCAGCTTGCAGGTCTGAGATTAACGATACCTTCCATAATAATTGTTAGATCGAAGATTACTTTTCTCGAAAACGACCCCGGCGACTTTGATAATTTTTTGCTATGTATGGTATTTTGTTGAATCTTTTGTTTAAAGCTTTAAAGTTGTGTCCCCCATACACAAAGATTTTCTAAAATCTTCAAGAAAAACTTAGCCTGTTGAGAAACTTTAGACATATTTTACTAAACTGTTGGCTTCCTAGGGCAAAATGGATCCTTATCCCTCAGAATATTTTCTGTTCTCAACTCAACTTATCTGCTTTCTATTTGAATCACCCTATTTCTGAATTTTGCTTGACTATTAGCCCTGGCTTTTATGGTGGTCTTAAGTAGTTGAGATGTTTCTTAAAAAAAAAAAACACTTCTACAACCTCTCACAATTAAATGCAATTACACGGAATTAATTTTTAACTTCTCGAGACAGTACTTCATTTTATATTGTCTGCCCTTAAGGATATTTTTATTATTCATTTTAATTTTTATTATTGGAAGTAAGTGCTGTTTTCTTCATTTTTCCAATTTTGCTTTTGCCTCTTGAAGAATATATACATTGATTCGAAAATATATACATTTTTTTATAGGTCAGATGATGTAATCGATGGACATTATTCTTCCTTTTTATTCATTTGGGTTATTTGTTATTCAGTAGTTGCGGTTGCTGTGTGGGCAAAAGTTTACGCTATATCCTTGAAGATGATGTGTAATTTAACAGAATGTATTGGGTGGGCGAGGATTACGACACGTATAGAGTTAAAAGTTTCGATTTTTCTCTTGGGAAATGTTGTTTGCCATTCTTTGACTTTAACAAGTTGTTCATTTGGGATAACGCCCACTTGGTAAGAGTTTATCTTTGTTAAATGCAATTTTAGTGGTCTTAAAAGTGAATTTAGACTTAAAAGGAATTGGAAGAGTTTTTGTTCACAAATATCACTTTATAGAACTTTCGTGTTCTGTTTACTGTTTAACAGACATATATTTGAATCTGTATTCCCTAAACCAAAGACTAGAACATAAAACTGTTCAAGGATTTTAAAAGAACCACGTTGATGTCAAATTAGTAGTAGCCGTTAAAGACAGAAATGTTTGTTTCTAAAAAAGAAATCCATTAATACATTTTTTTTAGTTCAAAAGTAATAGTTTTTGTAATATTGCGTTTGAGAAAAGCTTCCTACTCTTCTTCTTTTCAAAACAAATCTTATTATTCTATTTTTGCTTCGACCTATAAGCAATACCGCATTTCCAAAATTATGTTTAAAGTTATATTTTGAATAAATGATAATTCAATTTTTGCATATATACCATTTGGTATTTCTCACATTACATGATGAATGCAGGTTTCCATCACCATGTGATATAATTGCACTTTCTCCATAAAATTCACACTTGCTGTTTACTATGAAATATTATATGATAAAGTATTAAAATGTATACAAACAGCCAGTCAACAACCAAAGTCATCCGAGCAGGAGACCGTATACAGTTTATTCAATTCACCTCTGATCAGCCACACCACACCACAACCCTACAATGCGATGAATCTACTGTATGCGGATGACTCATTCACAAAGAGTAGAAGACCACGTAAGAAGACTGTGAGAGGTGGGACTATTACGTGAAATGGGGCATCAGAGTAAATTCTGCTAAGTCGGAGGTAGCTTGCTTCAGAAGACCCGTCCGACACCAAAACCCACGCTCAGCCACTACTTGCCGAAGTATTGTTGTAAATCTACCAGACGAAATCCAATTGCCGCGCAAGGCAGTTGTGAAGTATTTGGGAATCAAGAGGTTACGCTTCAACCCGCACGTATCAGCACTCCTCAAAAATTCAACTACGCCTTTCATCGCATGTATCCACTAATGCGGAAAAGGCCTCAATCAAAGACAAAGTTGCTTCTATATAAAGCAACTAATAAGACCCATGATACGGTTTCCCGGTAAGGTTTTTAATATTAAAGACAAATATGAAGAAGATCAGAGTATTCGAAAAAAAAATGTTAAAATTTGCCATATCTTCAATTCGATCAACGATGGCGGAAGTATCCCAACAACCAACAACTCTACGAGACATCAGCGATAACACCACTGGCACTGGACATGTACCTACATATCCAAAACGGCTAGAAGATTGGTGACAAATTTAGCCAACCATCCGAACCCTCTAAAGAGAATAACAATAAACAGTAAAGAACGACATCCTGAACAACGACATAACGCCGCTAATGGACGAAGAACTCATAAGAAGACGCAGCGTCACTTTCCCACCGTGGCTAGTCGCCATATTTTTAAAAGCACATCATATACAACCGGATTTGAACAATCCGATATGAACACCACCAATTGACTATCAATATAAGTACCTCCCAATGTTTACATTAAACATTAAAGTGAACTCTGTTAAGTTAGAAAAAACTTGTTTCAAAAGACTGACTTGGCTATAAAACCCAACGTAACAGATCTCATCAAAAACGCCAATCATGCCGTTCACCGTATTCATTTTCACGGACTTAAGAAAGAGGAATCTTTCACTGTTCCAAACAATGGGCCCACTTCCAGCTTTCTGTTTAAAGAAAAAAATTAGTGAATTGAATTTAAATTAAAGAAATCTCTCAAGACCAAAGTTTTTGACCAAATTTCTTGGGACAGCCCTGGACACCGTGACACTGAATTGAAAAAATTACAGTTCTTGCAAAGGGTGTTTTTTTTAGACGTGTGGTTTTTAAGAAGAAATAAAAAACATATAGTTTAATGTTATGGCCAGATATTAAGCTTTATTATTGTAGTATCTGGCAACACCGACCTATGAAAGGAATAGGATCGCATAGATACGAAATAACAAGAATCTATACTGGAATAGCATGGATACGATATAATAATAGAGGACTTGGAATACAGAACGCAGCAGCGACGAACGTACATTTCTACAATTATAAAGGGATTGCCATTATGTTTTAAAAATGATTTCGGGCAAGTGGCCGCTGCGTCTGTCTCGAATAAATTCCTGGGCGATTATGTCGACCGAATATTGGACGCAGCACCCAGCGCGCGATGCGTCGTAATAAATTTGCACGATTTGCAAACGTTGTTCAGGAGTAAGTCTGTTCATTATGAAATGGCAAACCAAACTGAGCATAAATCAAGTGACAGCTGTCAAAAAGACCAACTCCGAAAAAAGTATTGCCAGATTGAAAACCACACGTCTAAAAACAACACCCTTAAGACCCTGTGGTTGAGAATTTCGGATAGAACGTGTACGAAATCACCATTCTTTTGTGTTTCATTTAAAGTAGTGTGACTGGAATAATTATATATTTCTTAAATTCTTAGTCTTGCCACCCACCAATTGCAATTTTGTTATGATACAAAATGTATTCTATATAATAATTAATATCTATCAATTCATTTGTAGTGCTTTAACTATTCATTATTCCAGCTAATGTCATGCTTAACCCCATCCAAATTAATTGCCAAGCTTCGAACAATAATATAATTGATACTGCAAACTACGAGAGCATCACCTTCACCACATCCTGTTCCATATCAATTCAATAGCCGCATCATTATAACCAAATAGCAATTTGCATAATAAAGTAGAAGAAGACTACGACTACCACTACCACTAAGACTATAGGACCGACACAACGACGACAGTAATTAAAATTGATTTGCCTCCGGAAGGACTCCGATGTGTACGAAAGGGATCTTCAAAATGCTCGTCGTGTTTAATCTTCGTAAATCGTTTACATATTTAGCCTTTCTCGATAAAAGCTTCGCCTTTTCTACAAAATACACATACACACACATACAGCCACATAAACAGAAAAACAGTAAAGTGTACAAAATACACATGCATAATGTAGGCGTGTTGTTAATTATTTAGGACAATACCATGACGCCCTCCAAGTTTCATTTATCTATCGGGTTAATGCAAAGGACGAAGGACGACAAGAAATGAGTATGATATTCAAGTCCTATATAATATACATATATTATGAAGTTGTAGTGGCAATAGTCTGAAGTAGTCTGCGTGTCTGTATATTTGCTAAGGAAATTTTGCTTTGTTTGTAGATACAATACAGAGTCAACAATTCTTCGCTTTATTAAAGAATAAATATATGTGAATGCATAAAAAGGTCACGTAATGGGACTTAAAGGATCAAGAAATGACAACTTCCTCGAAGGACTTCTTGTTCAAAATTTACCTTGTCATCATCATGAATTGCAATTTTATGATGTTTTTTTGGTTTTATTTATTTATTTATTTTTTTGAGGGACAAACTCGTAATTTTGAGGAAGAAAGATGTATTGAATAAAAAGGATAGGTATTTAGAAATGGGAAAGAGTTGTAAATTTTTAACACAGAAAATAGAAAAGCTGAAGTTTATTCGTCAGATAGACTAATGTCCCTCTATTTGCATCAAGATGGCAGAATAGTTTGATAGACAAATTTGAAAAGAGCTGGACCGATTTTGTTGAATTTTGACGTATATGTTAGATAATTTATAGATGACAACGTTAGAAGGAATCTTATTTTTGGTATGTATATTTAAACTAAATCTTTCTTTCACGTCTAATAAATATATGTTTCTATTGTTTTTTTCTAAACCCCTTTTTGGATTCCCAACCAGCACTGTAAGGGAGAAAACCCATTATTCTACCAAGCATTTGTTATTTGTTTCACATGTGAGATGGACAAGAATTCATTCATGTCCGCATTTGAACAATATCCTTTTCACACTTTTTCCTTTTCCGTTTTCCAAATGAAGAGACAACAACCGGAAATTTTTAAAATCACTTCTGACAAAAGATACTTGAGCACGATGAGTTTACTAGTTTTGTTGTTGTATACACTTATGTCAGGACTGTGCGATTTAGAAAGCAGTAACACAATTTAAGTTGTTCAGCTTCTTTTTTTTTTGTCCCGGAAATGGAAGAAGTAAGGTGCTTTTGGTAAAATAAATTACATGTTAACACGAACGTATGTATTTGTTGGATCGATTTGATATTTTACAAAAAGGGCATTGCATTTATTTGTAGAAGACATTTTTTACTTGCTCTATAGGGCAAGTATTGGTTTCGTGCAAAAAAAAAATCGATGTTTTAATCAAACATGACATTACGATTATAGAGAAGCCCAAAAAAGTGGTTTTCGCCATACCGTCCGTCGGTCTGTCTGTGCGTCTGTGCGGATGTGCGGATGTGCGCTTTTTCACGTCATGCTACAGCCTAAACGGCTTGACGGATTTTCTTCAAACTTGGTATATAGCAGTTTGAAGAAAAACCATTGTCGAGGTTTTTTTTATTTTGTTTTAGCCCGGCTCAAACTGGTACCTTTCAAGTAACGGTTTTTTTCAATTTGGATTTTCTCGAAAACGGCTCTAACGATTTTGATTAAACTTAAAATTTAGCTAACTTTAAGCATTTCTAACAAAACTGCGTTTTTTGTTTTTGCCTCAAATGGTCGTAACGAAAATCAGGTTTTAACGGCTTTTTTTCAAATAGCCATAAGTTCTCAACGGCTTGATTGAATCAACTCAAACTTTGTTTGACATAGTTTTTTATAGTGTTCTATAGGATGGTTTAGTAAATTTTTCACTGAAGCCTTTCTAAACGGTGGCTTCCATACAACGAGCCGTTGAGTTTTAGCCAACTTTTTTTGGTTTTTTCTAATTTTCTCGAAAATGGCTCTAACGATTTTGATTAAACTTTGTGTGTTATATTCTTTTAGTGTTTTGAAGAGAACTGCGTTTTTAGTTTTTGGCTAAAAATGAAAATAACGGAGATCTGCTCTTAACGGCTTTTTTTCAAATGGCCATAAGTTGTCAACGGTTGCATCGAATTCACTCAAACTTTGTTTGGTATAGTTCCCAACAGCTTCCTATCAGATGGCATTGATTTTTTTTCATTTTCTCTTTTTTAAATGGTGGCTCCAATACAAAGAGCCACTAGATTTTGGCCAATTTTTTCATTTTTTCTAATTTACTCAAAAAAGGCTCCCCCGATTTTTATGAAACTCTTTATGTAACATACATAGAATACTTCAAACAAAACTGCATTTTTAGTTTTTTGCTATACATGATAATAGCGGAAATTGCTTTTAACAGTATTATTAATCTGGCCATAAGTGGACATTTGTATCATTTATAACACCCAAAAGATAACGTCTTATTTTAAATATTAAAGGTTTCTTAACGTTAGCTCCCGTATATCGAGTTTTCCAGTTTTAGCCAATTTTTTTTTGGTTTCTACCAAATTTTTCAAAAATGAATTGTTCTTATTGATCGAAAAGTTTGTTTTCATCGGACTATTGCACCAAAAGAGCAAGTACGTGCGACCCAGTCGTGCATTTTATTTTAACTCGCGTTAAGGTAGGTATTTACCGTGAGAGTTGTACAAAAATGAAGACTAGTTTCTTTTGTCGGTCTGACTCTGAGGCATCGGAGAGCTGTTATGGTTTTTCGTGGATGCTGAGGTAGTTCACCTTTGTCTAGTTGTTATTCTTAGAAAACCAGCAATTTAAAGTTTTGGCTATATCTTCTCTGCGATATTAAAAGCTTTTTTTAAGTGCATGATAGTAGAACTATATATATAAATGATTCCGTTTTGTCTTCTGTAACCAACCTGGGGCGAGTTCTAGTCGGAAGCTGAAAATCTTTGCTTTGTCTAAGGCTGATTTAGAAATAGTCGCTAAAGGGATATATCTTTCTCCCCAGCAAACAATCTGGACAAATTAACAGGGTTTACATTCTCTGAAGTACGAGTAGTTGTTTCTTTCATAGAATGGTTCTTCGTTGTTGTGAATGATGTCCTCATACTGATCGTCTATGATGGCACTAGCATTGAAGAACCTGAGAAGAATAGAGTCTAGATGTTACTGGCGGAGTTGTTGTAAAGGGTGTTTTTTTAGACGTGTGGTTTTCAAGAAGAAATATAACGAATATAATTTAATGTTATGGCCAAGAATTTAGCTTTATTATACAAATAAGGGTTGGTTTTATTAAAATGATGTCGGGCATTTGGCCGCCACGGCTGGCTCAGAAGTTAGTCTATTTATTATGAAATGGCAAACCAAACTGAGCATAAATCAAGTGACAGCTGTCAAAAGGAATAACTCCGAAAAAAGTAATGCCAGATTGAAAACCACATGTCTAAAAAATTACACCCTTTATTGTCAAGCCTGGATGATGTTCCAGATGTTTTGATGATTTTTCCTGCAAGCTGAATCAGCCCGTTTTGTTTTCCGAGTGCATGGACAAGTGCAGACTGCAGATATATTTTGGCAGATACTGGTGTCCGGAATCGGATGAGTTCCGTTTCGTTGCTGTTGATCTTCAGTCCTCATTTGATATAATAGCTAGTTCGAAAGGTTTTTAATACGCGCCTCTGCAATGGATCGATCTTTGAGGGACTATAAAACCGATAACTTTGATTGATAAATCGTTTTTATTAACCTAAAATTAAAGCAATCTATAAGTTCAATTTTTGTTTGATTATTTTTACCAAGCACATAGGTTGGGTACAAGTTTTTAAATAAGTCCTTTTGATCTTTGAGTTAAGAAGGTTGAAATTGAATCAAATACTAGCTCTTCGCCAAAGATCACTTAAAATGACACTACAAAATAACTTTGCACACTACAAATTGTTCCTACTCCGGGATCTAAGGACATAACTATAATGAATAGAAAGGTGCGTAAGGACTACGGAGCCGTCCGTAGCTGAGTAAATTCAAGGATTCCAAATCTTAAATCTATACTTGCGGATTCACCTGTTTCGACAAGTTTTCTATACGTTCTTCTTAAAAGCCCAACCATAATTGAAGAATCGGTACGTACGTTGCCTTAAGGTGGCTTTATATGGAGCTGCGTATGCATGTTGGACAATAAGTATAGAACATAATAATATAATACTATTCTTCATCCCCAAAGTCACATTTCTTGTTAAATTTTATTTTATCTTATTGTTATCATTATTTTTTTTTTCTTTTGTTTTTTTTCTTTTCTTATTTATATAAATGTTAATTGTTAGTAATTCATAAACTCTCACTAATTTATAAGATGTTAACTATCTTAATGTGTAAGTTCATAAGCAAATAAACCAAACTAAACTAAACTAAACAGGACCAATGCAAACAAAATGAGAAAGAAAGTGCGAGAACACAGTTATACTTCCCATAAACTTGCATGCTTGGTGGATTTTGTATATGTATATATAAACTTACTTTTTTGTTTCGTTAAATCAACTTTCAATTTTTGCTTCGGCTTTTTTTTTTTGCAAATAATGACGAACACATTTTTTTTGACAATCCCATCTCAACAAAAGTTCAGACGAAACCGCTATATAATGAAGACATGTTGTCTTCACTATAATTTTCAAGCTGCACTATTCGTATTTCCTATAATCTGCATGATGATCCCATGAAGACATCTGCATTTTGGTCTTTCCTCTCTATCACACAAGTATGATTTATTTATTTTGCATCCTTTTTTCGACGATCATGGCTTGCAGTTCCATGTAAAGACACCTTACGAAACAGTAGAAATAGAAATACATGTGTTTTGTATACCCAACCAAAATGACGTTTTGATAAGTTTCGGCAAGCTTCGTTCACTTTTGTTTCCGTACGTAATGTCATAGACTAAAGGCTGAACTATAATAGTCGGACACAAACGGAAGCTAGTGTCAAAATCGAACGAAACGTTGCCGTCCAACATGTGAAATGAATACTCTATCCATAATGTAACGGATTACCGCGGAAGCAAAACATGTATTTTCCTCGCCTCTGAACAATAAGATGACTGTGAAGAAGAGAGGACATATGTACATAAAAAAAAATTCATATATTCTCTCTGCTGTGAACTGTGAAGTCACACACAAAGTCAACATACCTCCGCTCACTCTCACACTCACTGTCCCACTCACTCTCATATCAATTCACAGTCAGATGCAAATTTACGTCCGTAAAGTGCGATAGCGAGCGTAGTTTTCGTCCGTAAATTAAACTGATCGAAACTTGACGAAACGGAGCAATCCGCTATTTCGGATACGCTTTCAGCCGTATGTACATTTTGCACGAAAATCTGAATTTTGTTTCATTTTTTTTTTTCAAAGAGAAAGAAAGAGACAGATGCTTCTTATTTTTTAAGACTACAATGGCCAATTGATGTATTTGAAAGATCGGAAAGAAACTTTTCGTTCGGTTCTATCACTTGCTTCCTTTCTCTTTCGCGTATAATGGTTGGGTTTGGGCCTTAAGGAAGGATGTTAATTAAGTTTTGTTTCATAATTTTACGGAAACAAATTTGATCGCTGTTTATAACAGTTCAAGTTAGATGTTGTGCATTTGACAGATAGGTACTTCCGTCCCGTCCTTCCATGCACTTTCATATTCACTTGACATTGCTTTTGACTTTTGAATTTCTGCCCTTAAATACGTTGTAGAAAGTGAAAATAAGTTCATTGGCAGACGATCTGAATAGATTCGTATTTAAAACTGTCTTTTGTGAATATTTTGTGATGAATTGAATGTGAAGTATATTAAAATAAGCAGAAGAATGCGTAACGAATTTCAGTGTCTATCTATACATACACAAGCCTTTACCCGCGGCTTCGCTCGCGTTTCAGATGATCAAGAAGTAGACTGTAGCTTGAGGAGTCGTCTATCGTAATCTAGTTTCTTCTTCTTTTATAGCTTTATAATTCCATACCTACATTAAACCGTGAAAAAAAGAAACATATGTGCTAATTCAGACTATAATCTATCTCTGTGCTAAATTTCATTCAGATCCGTTCAGCCATTCTGGTGTGATTTCAAAAATTAAAACAAATCTATCCCACGGGAACCATACATTTTACCGGGATAAAAAATAGCCTATCTGCTATTCCAGACTATAAGCTATCTCTGTGCCAAATTTTATCCAGATCCGTTTAGAAGTTCTGGCGTTAGTTAGCAACAAACATCCAAACATCGTAACATTCACATTTATAATATTAGTAGGATAATAGAGTTGACCAGTGCTGTCAACAAAAGAATGTATCAAAACAGTGCTGCTGCAAATAATATTAGTTAGTTTAGTTTCCGTTTATAACAAACTGTGGGTACATTTGAATTTGAGCTTTTTTTACAGAGGTAATCTTGTTGGGGCCTATAACATGAGCTTTGTTTTGCGTTTGATCAATTAGATAATCATTAAAACTGATTTGGTTCAATTGACCTTGAGGCTTGAATGGTCTTTTTTTTATTTTAATAATGATCTATTCAATGACTGATATGATCAACCTTTTAGAGAGATGCGGGAACTTTTTTAATCGAAACAACAACAGAACTTTTATTAAAAACTCACAGAAATCAAAATGATAAAGAGGCGTTGGCCGACAGAACAACCACCAAAAGGCGAGTGTATTTACGACTACGCTCCTAAAAAAATATTTGGGTGCATTATACCAATGGAAATCGACATAATATGACGGGTAATGCACAAGGGATTTGGAAGTAATAAAAACGGCTTATTCTATTCTATAGGTTTATCTCCAGGGTTTTATAGCGTTGACATTTGAAACCATTATCCTCACGATTTCCTGCTGCATCTTAATTTTTCATTTTCGTCACTTTTAAAATCTGACAATTTATGCCTGCTTCACAACGATGCTTTGAGCTTCGCTTTGACAGAACACAAAAGTTCAGACATAGGAATTCATGTAAAATGCTCACAATGAGGCGTTGAGCTTTAACGTTACGTTTTGGCATCAAAAAGCAAGTACACAAACCACGTAGCATGAAGCGAAGCTGAAGCAAAAGTTGAAATATTTGAACATTTTGCGCGCGTTTGACGTTTCAAATAATTATTATTACTGTTTCTGTGTGATGTGTGTTTTTGAGTTTTTTCAATTTCAAAAATGGGTTGATATCAATTAATCATCGCCTTGTTTTTTTGTATCCTTTATATGTGTGCATTTATATCATAGTTTTATGCATTTTAAGGATTTAGAACAAATACAAACAATTAAAAAATTATTCCGGATCCTTTTTCTTTCGTTGCTTCGAATCCTTCTTCATCTCTTCTAAGATTTAACTCCCGAACCCACCAACGCCGATTTGAATCCTCTTTGTGAAACTCCTCACATGTTAAAAAGGCAGTATAAGCCACTTTTTCAAAAACTTCTATCATTGAAATTAGATGTTCTGTTTCTATTGCAAGACAAATAAAATATTTGTTTCTTCAGAATTATTATTTTTGATTAGTTTAGTTGATTACTCAAACGTCAAACATGTCAGCTTTCATCTCGACGCGTCCGTAAAGCTTGTTCGACGTAACGTACGCGAAGCTGAGGTGAACGCGTCGTTGTGATTCAGCCATTATTGTCTTGAGTTGTGAGAAACTAGAAAAACAGCCAACTTTGTTTACAGACATAAAAAGCTTATGTCTGCTATTTCTGATCCTTTTTGAATTAAATTCTTAAATTTTTTGCCAGATTACATTTTGTTGGACAAACATAAAAATAGTCCGCCGTTCCCTGAGGCCGAAGGCATCCCTATTTTGCTTTGAATGAAACTAAGTGTGTTTTTTTTTTGTTTTAGCGAAATGAGGCCAACTGCTAAAACTAAAATTGGGCCTCATCTCACGAAGCCCTAGAATACAGATACAATGGGTTTTGGGTGGAAGGGTTTGTTTTTTTTCCTGCGTTGCGTCCTGTTTTTTTTTTTTTTTTATTAAAGAACGCAAAAAAAGATTTCAACCTGGTTTTGTTGAAAAGAAATTTATCTCGCGAAATCTCTGAGCTTGTATATCCCAACGCCAACGTAATTCATTTAATTTTCGGATTTATCATAACACTCACATTTTGAATCAGAAAATACATTTAGCAATGCTATCGCAATTTCCATGCAGGTTTTCCTTAATTAAAAGTACCTGCCTGTAGGAAGTAACGTGAGAATCCAATAAAAACATCCAACGTTTATCTGTAAAAGCTTTCTTTCTTTCCGTTTCGTAGATATACAAATGTTTGAACGTGTGCTCGTGCTGTTTGTGTATGTTTGCACAGTAAAACAGGATATAGCTTTTAGATTCGTAAAGGTTTTCAGTTTGACGTCAAAGTCTAGTCGAGGGTTTTATTTTGTGCAATAAATATTCGTGAATGTAAATGTATCTATGAAGTGTGCAAGGTTGACTATTGTGAGTACACAACAAAGTTGATGTTCTTCTATACATACAGATATGATTTATGTGCCACATTTTTGAAACATATGCTAAGTTTACAAGGAAGAAAGATTAATTGCGTAATAATGCCAAATATTACCTGATTTTGAAAACCAACGAATAAATCCTATCTCACAATCATTGACCCAGATTGTTTTTGGAATAACAATAAAGTTGGAGAACAATAGTGAATGCAAAACAAAATATGAATGTGACTGCCAAAGGCAAACAAAAGCCTGGAATTTGAATTCGCCATCGTGTGCACCAGTACCAGCATCCAGCAAGTGTGTCCATGTCCACATGTGTAGTGTAGTGTAGTGTATACCAGTTTTATTGTGTTTCCTTTCAAAGGAGCAGTTCCATGAAAAAAAAACCATCTATTTCAAGTAGTTTACAGAGTAGAGGGAGTAGAAGAGTAGATACAAAACTAAATTTCTCAGTCAGTAGGGAATTTCAGGCTATGGTATAGAGATTCATATGACCCTTAACCAAAATCAACAAAATTTGTTGATTCGTTTTCTCCTAAATCAGGACTTCGAACGATCTCTTGGGATGTATTATGTCTGATTGCATTCTGGGTTTAATAGAAAAATGTAATTTAGAGTGAATCTGTGTCATGGATTTTGGGATTTTTCCTTTGAGATTTTCTTTCTTCATCCATCAAGGAAAATATTTATAGTTTTAGAAAAGTTTTATATTTTTTTACATGAAATTTTCATTAGGAAATTAAATTTTTTGTTTTTATTTTAAGAATGTTAAGGTTTTGGTATTTTGTGTTTGGAATTTAAAATCATAGCTTAAAACTTTTTGTGCATCATGAAATAAGGTACTTTGGAGATGAAACGCCACAACCCCACTTGGTACTTCCAGGATTGACGTATTTCTGAAAAAAAAGGAATGCTTCGAATATACCATTTAGTCCTTCGGGATATCGCAGTGGATGGAATTGGACGACGATATTTGAAATGATGCACTCAAGGCTCCGAGCTAAGAAAAACAAAGTTTCAGTTTTTTCAGACTTCTGTGAGACAACCAGTGGTGTTTTCGGTGCTGCCTCGTAGTCACTGGTTATGCTTGGATACTTCCGCAGTCGTTGATCATCGAATTGAAGACCCTTGCAAATCCCTTACAATTTCCTTTCGAATCATCTGATCTTCTTCATGTTTGTCTTTGATATATTGAAAACTATGCCGATAAACCGTATGTTACTATGGGTCTTATTAGATGTTGCTTCTTGCTTATGTAGAAGCAACTTTGTCTTTTGATTGACTCCAGTATTGCTGCGCATTAGTTAATACATGCGATGAGAAGCGTAATTGACTTTTTTGAGGAGCGCTGGTACGTGCGTGACTCCCAAATATTTCACAATTGGTTTGGGTGTCTTGTCAATCGGGTTCCGTCTGTTAGATTTACAATAATACTACGGCAAGTAGTGGCTGAAAGTGTGCTTTGGTGTCGCATATCGCTTGCACGAGTCTTCTGATTTCTGAACCAAGCTAACTCCGACTTAGCAGAATTTACTCTGATGCCCCATTTTACGTAATATTTCCACAGTCTTTGTCTTCTTACGTGGTCTTCAAGCTTCAACTCTTCGGGCTGCGATAATTGCTGATATCGATTTCGCGTATGTGAGTGAGTCATCCGTATACAGTATGTTCATCGCGTTGCCGGGTTGTGGCTGATCAGAGGAGAGTATGATGTAGAAATATGGTCCTAGCTTTGATCCTTGAGTTATTCCTGCTCTGATGGCTTTGGTTTTGGTTTTTAACGATTATTTATTGAACAATATATATATTTATATATACAATTCACTTAACTTAATGTTAATTCTTATACAATAATGGTTGGTTTTTACATTTGTTGGCACAAAAGGGGCTTAACGATTTACATTGTTTTTTGCTTAATGTATAAAAATACAGTGGTTGTCTTATTTATTAATATTATATCTACATGATACATCCGGTTGTCGGTGGTTTGGTTTTTGGTTCAATTAACACTGCTCCTTATGCAATATTCCTACAAAAAGAGTGTGAATTATAAGAATAAAAGTAAAAAATACATCGAATGTTCTACTGGTATAGAATGGAGGTTGCCTTATTGCTATACCAATCCAATGTATAAGGCAAATAGTCCGGAAAAAAGCACATTCGCAAAGACATAGAAGTATCCTCTTATGATAGCCTTACCTGATCTTTCTTTCGTGACTTCTTCTTATCCAGCTTCACAATTACATAGTATCAAGTATGTCCGAGCCTTTTTCATGTCTTTTGCTATTAACCTAGACCAATCTACTTAGTATAGATCCACGAAGCAATTCTATTCTCTCCAGGTGCTTAAAAGATCTTTCACCAAATTACTTACAGGAGTATCCGCTTACAGAAGCTCTGACTGACTTCGTCTTCACATCTTTTCTAAGATGGCTTCAAGTTCAAACTTGGGTTTCTCTTTGGATTTTCCAGGTTAGTAAGTTACACTTATCGTAGGTTCGCATTTCTGTGGTGTGGTTCGTCTTAGCGGAGTACATAGACGAAGGATTCTTAAAGTTGTATGCTCGTGTAATAAACCTTGTAAGTTATTAAAAAGTCACTAAGGTACTATAACATGTCTTTTCTATATTTGAAAAAGGCTATAACTGTTTTTAAAAAATTCGATAAAACTGATATTCATACAAACGTCAAAGTTCATAAGACCTTACAAAAACCCAGTGTCCTAATTACTAGACAAACAAAAAAACAATAAAAAAAAAGAACAAAAATAATCCTCACTGCGGCAGCTGACAGCTCCAAAGAGCTTTATTTGTAAGGATATGTTTTCAATTAGTTCATTCAGCAGAAAAACCAAATAAATTTAAAACATCATACAACTTTCCCATTTGTCCTCACAACCACCACACTCTAAAAACCGAAGGAATTAAACAGGAAAGCCAAATGATTAAAATTTCCCTCATTCTCTAGTGAACATTCTTGAAACAAATGCTTTGGCAGGACATTCCCATTCCATATGGCCATGGTTTAAAATTTCTAACAACTTAACTCTATCTTTCTTCACACAAGCATTAGCACATTATACAAACATACAAAAACACAAATACACACATTCACTAAGGACAAACCGTATCCTGAAGGCATTATTTTTGGTAACAGAAGGCTTAGATACACCATGGCGTATGTGGAACATTTTATTTTCATGTCTAAGAACACTTGTGACACACTACGTGTGTGTTATAAGGACATTGTTAAGGAAACGGTTTTGAATGAGAAAATTACCCTGGAATTTCCGTCATCCATTGCAAAAGTGTGACCAGAAAGAGAAACAAATTCCTTACGATTTGTAGACTAATTTCAGCATGCAATCCATATACATTTTGTCTTCCCTTACCATATTATGTGTTTGTGTGTGTTATTGTTTTAGTTGAATGTCCTTTCAATTGGCATTATTGAAAAAAGACAATCATGTGAAAACTGGGGTATAGAATGTGGGATTTCCTCCCCCTGAAGGCTGAAGTATGGTCTGAAGGGGAGGATACAAATGCAAAGAAACTTTCACATGACAAAGAAAACACGTGTCCTTACAGAAACAACCCTATTTTCAATGAATAATTTAAAAGCGGTTTCAAAACCATGTCGAAGGTTTTTTGAAAAATGACTTTTAAATGGCAGCTATATACTTAAATAACTTACATTCCCGGGGCATGTCTTCATACTATCCTTCACTTATCGATATACCTTCATCTTATCTTCATGATATACTTAGTTTATTTTATTAGGTGATTAAAATACCTTCTTGTGTATCAGAGTCCTTAAAAGAAGGTATACCCAACAACAAAATTGTGTCATAACGAAATGCTGATAGAGAAACTTTTAAAAGCATTTTACAGTTCACTATTACTTTAACATGCCAAAGAAAAACGTGAAGGACATTAATATCCACTTTGAATGGCACATGCTTCAGCAATTTTTTGAAGTAGGTAGAAGGAAATTTTTTTTCTTGACTGATATTTGAATAAAAGGAGGTTTAGCTTGAGAAGAAAAAAAAACGTGACCGAAAGTAAATTGGCATTGGATTTAGGTAAGGCCTGAAAGAGGTAACTATTTTTTTTTTTTTTGAAAAAGGTTGTGAGGGTTTTTGCAGAATATGCGACTTACGGTAAGTTGTTAATAACTTTAAGCCAGAGTGATAGTGGTTAGTAAACCAAGTGGAAATATCTGATGACTTCTAAGATGTGGTATGTACAGCTAACGTAAACAATGTAACCCGTGGTAATCCATTTTATTTTCATCTTCAGGACAGTTTTCATGTTTATTATTGCCCTTGATAAATCGAAACATTTAATGAGTGCATTGAATTCAAACTTACTTTTATAAAAAAAACTTTTTTTCGAAAAACCACTCCACAGATTCTTATAAATGTGTTCTCATAAATTCAAATTTTTCCAAGCAATAAAATGGCGTACTTTTTTCCACCTAAAATGAGTTTAAGTATTTATTTTAGAATTTTGAAAAATTTATTTTTATCAAAATCTCAAGCCCCTAGTTCTCACACACTAGAGCAAGTTCGTTCGACCCGCGGTTGTGCATTTTATTTGTACTTGCGATCATAGGTACCTACTATAAGGCAAGTTATGGATTGTTCAAAAAATTGTTGAGGTAACACTCAAACATGACATTACGATGATGGAGAAGTCGAAAAAAGTGGGTCCGGAAATTCCGTCCGTCTGTACGTATGTCTGTTTGCACCTCGACAGCCTAAACGGATTGGCCGATTTACTTCGAATTTGGTATTTAGTAATAATTTGGTGGTATCTAAGAGTATGTTTTTCATTTTTGATCTAGGTCGAAAGAGAACGGTACCTGTACCTGCCATACAATCTTTAACAAAAAGTTTGATTTTATCAAAAACGACCCTAACGATTTTAGTAGGGATATTTTTTGACAACAATAAATCTTTTGATAAGAATAGATTTTTCAGAATTCGTCTTATAACGGTTCCGTTCATATAATTCAATTAATATTTCATTTCAGAACTTCTAAACAAAATTTGGTTTTCGAAATATGTATTGGAGATTGAATATTGCTAAATAATTTGATAAATAAAAAGCTACAGATATTCTTAAAATGACATACTCAAAGATACTCGTATATTCAAATATTTTTTCGAAAAGCTTTTAAGAAAAATCCACTTTTAAAAAAAAACTGGTGGTTGTGGCTAAAAGCGTTATTTTAAGCAAAGAGGATTCTTACTGAGGTGCAGGGAACTAACTTCACGGGCACTACCTTCACATGGGAATTAACTTCACCACTGGTGGGAACTAATTTCACTTTTTTTTGATGAAGTTAATTCCCACCGAAAGTGAGAATTAATTTCACCAAAAAATCGTGTGAAATAAATTCCCATCCAAAATTTGAAAATCTCAAGAGATAAAAACTTTCGAAAAATTAAAGAGATCATATGGACTTAAGCAATTTATTATAATTTATAAGCAAAAGTTTTTACAAAAAGGGATAGACCTATTAAAGAAATATGTACTTATGCATTATTCATATTTTCAAAGAAATTATTGTATTATAGAATGCACTGAAACTGCATTAGCAGCGAAAATAATTAAAACTTAATGCTTGCAAAGATTAACTTTAGTTTTAGTTAAAAATTCGCGCGAATTTTAAAGTTTAATCAAGTTGATCTTTGCAAACATTTTGTTTTTTTTTTTTCAACTTGTTTTATTTAAAAATTGTATTTCGTTTTAGTAAAAAATTCGCGCGAATTTTCAACTAAAACTAAAGTAAATTTTTGCAAACATTTGGTTTTAATTATTTTCGCTGCAAATGCTTCTGCCCTCTTTTTTTTTAGTTTATCATGCTAAACTAAATAACACAATAACGATAATTATATCATTTACTGTAATAAGAAGTGAAATTATCTCCCACCCACCGTGGGAAATAACTTCATACAAAAGTGAAATCAATTCCCACAAAATAGCGAAATTAATTCCCACTTTCGGTGGGCATTAACTTCATCAAAAAAAAAATGAAATTAGTTCCCACCAGTGGTGAAGTTAATTCCCATGTGAAGGCAGTACCCGTGAAGTTAGTTCCCTGCACCTCTACGAATATGGAATGCATTTGACTTCCCTATTCTGATGTACTGTTTGTTTTGATGCACAGATATTTAAATACTAAAAATATCTCGGTTTTACTTTTTCATTCAGCTTTTTTGTTTTATGGAGTTACAATTTGAGATTTTGTGCTACCAAAATATTTAAATGCATCTTAAAAATACCAACTATTTTTGAAAGTAGACGCAACACAATTTAAACGCTTATACCTTCAAATGTTAGCTAGTTCCCTCACTACAAACTTAAAATAAAAAAGGTTTGTTTGATGCTTTAACCCCTCGTATACACTAAGAAGTGTCAGTGTGTTCTGTGAAATGTCAAATAAGTTAAAAGTCAAAGGCGCACACACAGAGTTCATTAATATTCTTCAATTGCCTACAATTTAGAATGAATTAAATTATCACACAATTTTATTGAATATTTGCTTACGAAAAATTCCACTTTTACTTTTGAATGTATATCCTTACCTCAAACAAAATGTATTGCAGATTTTCTAAGCAGACTTTTCCTAAGCGGAGAATAAAATATGGATCGCTTTGGAACTTAAAAAGTGCGGAGCCACAACGAACACATATTTCCGGACCACTGTAATAAATAAGTGTCCTATAAAATGCTTTAACACATGCAGTCACTGTATTTCCTGTTAACCCTCCTGGTGTGAACATCGTACAAACCTTACCTATATTCACAAAAAAAAAAAAAAAAAAAATATGACGACGACTTTACTAATTAATAATTTTTCAGCTTTGTTAAATGAGTTTTCAGCGTTTTTGTTTTTGAAGCCGGCTGATTTGCGTTTTTCGTCCACAAAGAGCGCTTCGATCGATTGCGTCTGGGATAATAGTGCGGGTCATAATAGGAATGAGCAAGTTTCCTATTTCTGTGTAGTTTCCATATGGCTGCAAATATATTCCTGATCTAAAAGATAAAACCAATTTCAAGTGTATTTTCTGGTAATTGAAATGTTTCCTTCTATTTTCAGATGGCTGGTGGCGGTGATCCAAAATGGCAAAAAGATGCAGCCGATCAGAACTTCGACTACATGTTCAAATTGCTCATTATTGGAAATTCTAGTGTGGGCAAAACAAGCTTCCTGTTTCGTTATGCAGACGATTCATTCACATCGGCCTTTGTATCAACAGTTGGGATCGATTTTAAAGTGAAAACAGTATTTCGCCATGATAAACGTGTTAAATTACAAATATGGGTACGTAAAGCACCCTTTTCATTCACAACCCACCCCCACCCCTTTGATATTAAACTACTAAATCTTAATTAAACAAAAAAAAAGAAAACTGATGATATGAATCAGTAAAGGGTGTGCGTGCATTATAGGGGCATTTTGTACTTTATCTACTCCCGACCAATGAATACAAGTACGGAAGATATTCAACAAGTCTCCACCACAAATGAGGCAAATAAGGGTAGTTATGACATATTGTTGGTTTATGGGGGGTGTGTAAGTACAAAAAAAAAAAAAAAAATTCCAAAGGAAGCCTTAGCAAACGTGTAAACAAACATAATTATCATGTGTTTTTGTTTACATCCAAACTTAGCCAGGCGCACTTTATGGCTTTTAATGGAGTGTTATCAACACGATACCAAGAACAAGAGTGTTATTCTGGCCACCATCGCATAACCCATCCCTTACACACATACATGCACAAGTTAATTGTTTTTCTGAGAATAATAATTTGTTGGCGTTTTAATTAATTTCTAAATCAAATTAAGTGTCTGCTTTTCTCATCATCATAGTAAGCGCTAACGATGGAAAATAATTATTTGTGCAAAGAAGTCGTGTCTTTTTTGGAATTGACTTTGTGTCGCCATGTTATGTTTGCCTTAAGGACTACCATCAACATCAAGGATATCAAAGGAGTTTTGTTTTGTAAATGACAAATATATATGTACTTTATCTGAAAGTTACATGAAATGATGAAGATAGGGCATTATTATGATGTTTTGGATCAGAAGAATTTTAAACATTATTCTTAGTTATGGTTCAATTAAAAAACGAATTAAATTAATTTTCCCGAAAACGAAGTTGGTACGCAATTAGTGTGTAATAATTCAAGTAACGATAGGTTGAAAGTTCAAACAGCCTTGTATAGCAAAGTAGAAGGGTTTTCGAAACCAGCTCTCCACGATTTCGAAGTATTGATTGAATTAAATGAAATTTTTGGAAAATAAAGACAATTTATAAATGAAACTAAGCCAAGTTACGTGAACCACAGAACTGGCCGGGAAGTGTGGATTTTAAGCATTGTTTGAACTGTTTTTCTTCGTAGAAGTTGCTGGATAATGATGACATTTTTCTTAATGAAATCATGCGCAATCTTATTTTCCAAATATGTACACTGTTTTCAAGGCTGGCAGAGACAAAACCAAAAACTAAACAAGGCCAGGACAATGCTTTACCAAAAAAACATTGACGATTATAAACGCTAAACAAATGTTGGCATGCCATATTTTGAGGGAACCTATAAGTTAAAGTAAGATTCTCCAAACGTTCCAAATCAAGCCTCATGAAATCTTAACATGTATACTTCTGCAATAAGCTTGAGATATTGTGCAATCCTCCTTTAGATTATCATTTAAATGATATAGCAATCGTGTGTATACGCCATCTTTAAGGCAGGTAAAATGGTACCGATCGAAGTTTGCTTACTTACTGACGCACCAAAAATCTACTAACTTATTAACTTAAGGCTGCGTTCACAGTACATTGTGGACCACGGCTTCAAAGAACATACTCAGTTGCCTATAGCTTTGCACAGTAAGCTTGGTTGAGATCGTCTTTCTTAATGACGTCATATCATTGGGTCTTCAACTGCTGCGTTGTCCTTCAGGGTCATTACTGTCCCAGAAATCTAAGCCACTGCATTTTGAGCTTTTTGATGGCCTGTATATCCCCTACAGTTTATGGTTCTTCTCGAAACTCCCACGCCGCATTTCATCCGATTGTAACTTCTGTTGCAAACAGCAAGGGATCATTAATCCTTTGAAAGAGCGGTAGGGTACATTCTAAGTCGGAAAAAACAGATATGGACAAGAGTGGTTCTTTGATTCTCCACCAACACTAGTCTCGGACCCAAACGAAACATTCCCGTACATTGCCAAATGTGCTCACTTATGGTCAGCTGTCAAATTTTCATCAGTTTAATACAACGAAAGCGCAGTTCACTTCTGAAAGCTTAACATATATCGAAAACTTGACGAAACATAACGATCCGCCTACGATTGACACAAGATGTGAATTTTTCGTATTGGATTTATTACAGCAGAGTTCGTTCTCAACGCTCCATCCATTATAGTTAAATGTGGCCACATTTTTAACTAGCACACTGATTTTTTCAAAAACATTGGTCTCTTAGTTGTTCTGGTTCTTAAACCCTTTTTGCCTCATAAAATCAGGGATTTCATTTAAAATGTTGACGTTTGGATTCGAATGCCATTTTTTTTTTACTGTAAACTTCTAAAATATTTTGATACTTTTGGCAGTTGCACAGGCCTTTGGTGGGTCCTTTTTTTAAACGATAGTGAGCATTTGTTAACAAAAGTCAACAAAAAGGCGTTCCTTTAATCCAAATCATCTACGATTTGTAACTATATGACGTCATAACAGCGTTCCTAAGCTCACGTTGAAGTGTCAAATAGTTACGATTTGTTGCTATTACCAACTCACTTCCAAGATATGAGTTGAGATTGTTGATCTGTCGATACACCATTTAAGCGAACGGCATACTTCTTTTCTTCTCGCTCGCTCTGAGACGTCAAATGAATTACTTTTCTAAAATTAGTGATTTTTTGAGGAAAAAAGGTAGGAAGAAAAAATATCGGTTTAAGATTTCAAATAATTTTTTTTCTATTAAACAATAGCTCAAATAGTATCAAAGTGTTTTAAATATTAATTCAATTAAAAAGCTGGAAGTGTTCGTCTATTTACGGAATCAAAGTGCGACTTGATTTGGCCCGATTTATTCAGTATTTATCGATGCGATGTTGAAGGTTTTGGTGTTCCTTAGTTCTGCTGGATCCCCTGCTACTTCTGCATCTCTTGGTTCTCCCTAAAAAAAATTATAGAAGAAAATTGTCATACAAGGACTGTTTTTTTTGGCCATATGCCTCTTAGGGGTACAAAAACGGCTAGATCTCGCAAGCTACTTATATCAGATCATCTTGATTATGGTCATGTTGAGTCACTAATGAGCTCATCTAACTAATTGCATCACCACAATTTTGATTTAATGCCTGTTAAATTTTTTGAAAAAAAAACTACCCCACAATGACCTATTATATGGCCAAAAACACAAATATTTCGATTCTGACGAAGAGTTTTAGTTTCCAATCACACAATAATTATTGTCTTTCATTTGTTCTGCTTGTTTTTCTCTCTGCAAGTTAAATATATGTACATATGTACATAGGTACATAGTAAAATATTTAATTGAAAATGTATTCAAAAACTACTTCATTATTTTCATTTTTGTATTTCTCCAGTGAAAAAAGCGCATATAAAATTTTCCCATCTTTATTCATTTTAAGAATAAAAAATAATTGAAAGTAGTCGTTTGACAGTTTAACATATCCTAACAAACGTATCGTTCCTAAATGGTTTGTAAAAAACCCAACAAATCCTAACAATGACACTTCAACAATTTTTTTTTTACATAACAACAAATGTTGACTATTGTTAGAAAAAGAACGCACCACTTTGTTTGAAAATTTCTTAAGGGGACGGGTTTTTGGAATGTACTAGAGATCCCAACTTAACAAACTTTGGAAATTACTTTAAACTTTAAAGCTTTCAGAATTTGTGTGGTCAGAAGAAATGTTTTTTTTTTTTTTAATTTAATTTCGGACAGAAAAGTAATTGAAAATAATTCCCTCATTGTTCAATAAAACGAAAGAGGATATTTTTCGCTTGATTTCACTTTAACATGTCCCTTAAAACTTTTCCTTAATAGACATTTCCGGTGAAATAGCAATTCCAAGAAAATAACGTTTTGCAAGGAATAAACAAATAAACAGGATTATACCCATCAAAAACTTTATGGTTTGCGGCTTCTGACTTATTTAATATGAAATCCTCATCCTCATCCTTATCCCTAACCTTATACTATTTCCATTCAACTTTCTTCTAATAAATATTAATGCTATAAAAAGGGCGTAAAATATTTTCATTGAAACTGTACCTCTTTCACAGGATACTGCCGGACAAGAGAGATACAGAACAATAACAACCGCCTATTACCGTGGTGCGATGGGATTCATCCTTATGTATGATGTTACGAATGAAGATAGTTTTAACTCAGTACAGGATTGGTGAGTTGGCAATTTTTTTTTATATTTTTGTTACTTTATGTGAGGACTGGACTCAAAAGAAATATTAAAACAAGAAGACAGTGGATCTAATAAGTTTTGTCAGCTTTATATAAGTATAAATTCATTTTGCTAAGCTCTCTGCGCTTTTTAAGGTGTCATTTAAGAATTAATGTTAATTTATAAATAACTTTTCAAAAATTATATTTAGTTTCGTATCGTTCATTCGTTCGTATAAAATGTGAATATCCTGGTCACGGCCATACTAATAAGTTACTGACAAGCAAGTTGAAAAACACTAATACTGTCACAATTTGCCTTACAACTGTCAAGCAAGATTTTTTGCAGTAGCGTTAAATTTGATTTGACAGTTCTTTAAAGTTTTATGGTATTTTTCAATATTGTTTTTATACTTCTGTTTGTGTACTTCTTGTGTGTTTTAGAAGGTGAACATTTTTTTAGGATAACGATACTAAATTAAGATCGCATATTAATCTTTAAAATTGATCTGCAGTTGAGAGATAAGAGCTTTGTTTATTGAGCCCTGAATTGACCCTGTAGCCACCACCACACTTTTTTTTTTAAAAACTTCAACTCGCCCTTAAGAGACAAATCTCTGTTTTTTGATACATAAAATCGATCTTGGTATTTGGCTAGGGTGAATTGAGTAAACGAATCAGCTGTTGAAGCAACATTTGCTGTCAAACTTTTCTTGTGCATTCTTGTGCAACTCTTGAAGCTGTCAACAGAACCAGGGGCGACCCTGTGTAAAGTTCAACAAGCAAAGTAAATGTAACTACTTTCGAGAAGTTTTGATTGAATATTTAGCGTGAAAGTTGAGAAACAAAAATTTCTAGAGATTGATTCCGATTTTTGTTTAGTAGCAAAATACCAATGCCCAGCAACTTAGGTGCCCAACTTTGGTCACTTACATTTACAACTTTTGGCTGTCCCTTGAGTCGACACTATAGAAAAACTTGTAAAACAGTTGAGACCACTGCCTTCTCGTCAATTTGAGTTTCACTATTGTATGGTCTAAACGTCTTAAGGCGAAAACACAATTGCGTGCGACTCCGCAACTTAATAAAATTGCAATTACAAGAGATCCTCTAAAGAAAAGCTATTTTCAATAAGTTTTGCTGATTTGCAAGCACAGGCAACAATGTTAAACTAATATTTTCATTTGACATTTGCAATTTGTTTGTAAGCAAACAGCAACAATATCACTAGTTTTGTGAAAATCAACATCTTTTTGAAATAAGAAATTTTAATATAAGCAACTTTTTCATACCCTAAATGGAGCAAAAAGAAAGGTTTTTGAATATCTTTATTCCTGTTTTCTTCTTTATTCTGTATTCTTTTATGTCGTTAAAAAAAAAACGAGTGTGTCCTTCTGTAGCGAAATGAAAAATGTTCTTAAAACAACTGAATTGTAATAATACCTACGCTTCCAAGCTCAACTATAATGGACATGAAAAAGCATGCTCTACTGTCAAAATCGCATAGCAAAACATTAAAAAGAACGCAACACAAATAAAACGACACTTTTTATGTCAACAATATGTTTTGAAGTTCAAACAAGCAGCATTATACTTCTCACATTATCTTATATTTCCACCAATTCTTCTACAGAATTCAGAATTTGATCAAATTGCTTTAAAATTCGTAGTTAACCCTTTTGAAGATATAACTTAACAAGAAAGCGTCTTCCAATTCTCATTTTTGTTTCGTTCTGAGCTTCTACGTCACGGACACACAATGAAGTTTTCACCTTCTCATTTTAATTTTTGTTTCGTTCTACGCTCTATACTTTCTACATGTTTGTTGTGGGCCCTACGTCACCGACACTCAATGGAGTTTGACGTTTTTCATTGTATCTAAGCAATGCCATTTCGTTAGTAGTTGTATCATGGTCCCTATGTGTATCTATTTTATAAATATATTAAAAACTAAATTTACAATACTTAACATTTTCCAGGGTAACTCAAATAAAAACGTATTCCTGGGATAACGCACAAGTAATTCTAGTTGGAAACAAATGCGACATGGAAGACCAACGAGTCATCTCATTTGAACGTGGCCGACAGCTAGCCGATCAATTAGGTGTTGAATTTTTCGAGACATCCGCCAAGGAGAATGTCAATGTTAAGGTGAGTATCAATATTGTTACATAAATACCTACCCATTAATCAAAAAAATTCTTCTTTTATTTAAAGGCTGTTTTTGAGCGACTTGTCGACATCATATGTGACAAAATGTCAGAAAGTCTAGACTCAGATCCAACGTTAGTTGGTGCTGGTGCGAAAGGCCAGCGACTAACAGATCAACCTCAAGGAACACCTACTTCTAATTGCAATTGTTAAAAAAAATATATACATACATACTTTGTATACATAATAATAATAATAAAAAATATATAAATATTTTGTCTTTTAATTTAAACAAACAAATGTAATTAATTTTTAGTGTTAATTCATTCTATTAAAGAAACAAAATATAATTATACATACAAAAAAGAATACATTATACATATATATATGCATTATTTATTAAAAAACAAAAAAAAGTATTCAATTATAATGAAGGAGTCGTAAACAATTTAAAACGGGAAACAAAAATTATGGACTACAACAAAAAACAAAAACACACAATTAAATACACTAACTTTAAGTTTAAAAGTAATTCATTTTAATTTTTTTCTACTAAACAACCGAAAAGAAAAAAAAAAGAAGAGGAAAAGTTCTATTTTGTGCGATATATATAGCAAAAGGAAAATCAATTTTACAATTTAGCTTAGCTACTAACATCATCTCTATAAAAACAATCTTTTTTCTATTTTATTCTTCTGCACTCAGTAAACAAAAAATACAAAACCAGCTAAATTTCTATATATATCCAAAACCATAAACATTACATACAATCAAGAGCATGAACCATAAGTATATCGACATTCTATATAATATGACCACCAACCCGGATTCTATTTTATAAATTATTAAATTTAAGTTTAAATTTAAAAATAAAAAGGAAAAAAAAGTAGTAAGTTATTTGTTTGCATATAAAATAAATACTATATTTAAATTGCAGATCATTTTTAATAACAAAAACAAAAAAACAAAAAGCTATATACCTAAAATAAAATAAAACTTGTATAAATGTGTTTTAAGATATAAAAAAAAAATTAAATAAAATGAGTTATAAAACCTAAAACCTTACTATCATCTTATATTAGAGAATGTTATTGATTTACAAACAAAAAAAGTAGCTAGAATTTGGTGTGGAAATGTTTTAAACAAATAAGTGTATTTGTATAAGAAAAATAAAGAAATTATCAAAATGAGAAAAAAAAACATACTATATTATACCATATAGTAGACAATAACAACAAGAACAAAAGAAAATAGTTTACAGATAAATAGATCGTTTTTTTTTTTAATTTATTTTATTATTTTAAAATGTTCCAGTTTACACAAAAAATAAATAATATAGAAACAATTAATTAAATACAATAAAATAATGTGAAAATATTTCAGAAATAATTTGTTTGTAGACTCTTTTATTTATAGTTAATGAAGTTTTTAGGAACGAGTTGTGAATTTTGGTTTCAAAAGTATAGGTTCACCTTTATGCATAATTATGAGAAAAAAAATATATAAAAATTTGCTGGAGTATTTTAGGATTTTAATGTTACCTCCTTTTTAAATATTTTTAATTTAACAACTGCTTAAATGAATTCTTCACGTTTTAGAAGATTGGTATATGAGTTCCAAGGACAAAACAGATGTTTTTGAAAATAAAACCATTAAAATGACAATTTTGACATTAGCTGTCGTTCACATACAAGCATACAAGGAACCTTGAAAAGACTCATATTTTGATATCAAAAATGCAAAAGTTGCAGCGCCTTTACACCCCTGGAGAAAAAGGTAACAAGAGATTCCTTCAATCTATTTCGATTCAACTTTCAGGATGCTCAAGTTGTTGCCACAGCATATAAATGTTGGATTTAATTTGTTTCACTGCGATTTTTTGTTGGAGTTCCAAGACAGAAAAAAGGATTACAATTGCACTACTGGCTTTGTTTAATATTTTGTCAACATCCAAGTCCGTTCCGCCATTGAGTTCTTGAAGACTATCCAAATACTTAAACTGCTTGGACTCTTCTATGGTCTCCTGCTCTAAGATAATTTGGGTACTTTGGTTATACGAATGCTACATACAAAATTATAAAGAGAGTTCACTTCTCGAGAAAGAGTCTGTTTGAACGGAACTCCCGCAGATAGGATCTGTCGGCCTTTCACAGTACCTATCTACAGTATGTGCGCAATTGTGTAGCAACAATTATAGCACTTTCCATTGGTTTCACTAGGGGAACCACTCATTCTGAAAACCAATGGAACAAGCAAAATCACTTCTGTTCAATGTAGTATTTACAGGAATCAGTTTCACAAGTTATGCCAATGTCAAAGTGGTGTGTGTCGCCCGATTCGTGGTGTAAAGGGATTTTTACTGGTTCCCCGTATTAAATACCACTCACTCAACTTCGTTGCTGACCTTCGAAGCCTTTATCATCAGATTTGGATTCAAAAATATGTCACATTCATTGGAATTACCAAAACCTTCGACATTGCTGCATGCGAATAGACATTTCCCCAATGAATATTCTATGGGTAACATTTGAGTTATATTTGTATTTGTGCTTCTTGACTGGATTCTGACTTCAAATCCAGAAGCAAAATTCTCTTCTCAGCAACGTCAGAAGTGTCATTTTCTTATCAATGGAAGGGTTTCAGAAGACTTCCGGATGCTTCTGGACTCTTTTTTTCCTCCAATGGAAAGTGTTATTAATCTCCTCTGAATCATTTTTTGTTAATATGTCATTGATGGGACAAAGCAGGCAAAAATGAAACATGCAAAAACTGTACTCTTAAAGTATGATATAATGCGAGAAGAAAATCGACGTCAGCTTGCTTTCAATACTGTTTACAATCACTTGGGAACCGAAATATTATTTTTAAGGTAAACTCAAGTGAAATGTGGCTTAATTGACTTCTCGGAAGACCCAAAAACAAAGGAAGAACATGCCATAATTGGTGGAAGCAAACTGAAGCTACCGAAACCACATTGTTAAAATAAACCCATAATGGACTTAAAGCAGATCCAAAATGGATGGAAAGTAAAGGGCTAACCATAATTGAAGAATGGTACGTACGTTGACTTACGAAACAGTAGAAATACATGTGATTTGTATACCCAACATGAAATGACTTTTTGTTTAGTTTCGGCAAGTTTCGTTCACTTGCGTTTTCGTACGTAATGTACGCTTTTTTAAACTGATGTACTTTACAAATCGGAAGGAAATTTTTCGTTCGGTTTTGACACTTGCTTACTTTTTCTTTCGCGTATTATGGTTGGGCCTTAACGTGTTCATTTGACAGAACGGATGGAAATGTTTCGTTCAGTTTTGACATTCGCTTCCATTTGCTTTCGCATATAATAGTTTGGCCTTAAAGTCAGCGGAAATAATAAATATAAGCTTAAAAGATAATTTTAAGCAGAATTTGTAATTAACTGCATTTGCCATTGCCATTGGAGGCATTCTCAGCATTGAATGAGTTCCTAGTGTTTGATAAGTTGTACAGGGTCATTAATTTCGTGTTTCCAGGTTGGTAGCGCTGGCATTTGACATCTGTCAAACGGTTTGCTTTCAAAGGCAAACGTATAATAATTGTGTCTTAAACTAGATTTTTTGCAAAGATTGATGGTTTGAAGGTACGATACATGATTTCGGCCAGATTTTGTTGAGTGTAGATCAAATCTTCAAAAACCACTCTCTTAATCATAATAATTTGGCTCAATATAATTGTCTTATGAGGGGTGGACTGAAAGAATGAATTTGGATAAAAAGCACAAAAAACATACATTTTTCCAATGAATCTACTAAACTGCATGTTGCAGGGTTTATTTGTTAAATCTTAAAAGAGTATTGGAGCAAGTTAAAGATGGCGTCCCAGGTTTATGAAAAGTCAAATGTCAAAGGCTTTTTTCAAGTTACATCAAATTATATTTTCATAAATAATTGTGCAAAAACAATATTTCTCAAGTTTTGTACCATAAAAGCAGTTGCTACGTACTTAACATATTGTGTAATGAATGGAATTAGAAAAATACGTCATCGATTGTTAAGACTTTAAAGTGAATTTGACTTTCATATAATTGCTGTTCTATGACACAATTTTTTAAATATTTGTTCGACACAACTTGAATGACAGAGTTATATACTTCATGTTGTATTGTTTTTGCTGTGGCTCAATCCCAATACAGAAGAAGCCAACTTTTATCTTTGGCCATTCATTCCTGAATTATTTCCAGAAATTACTTCATTCTGTTTAAGATTAATATCGGATCCTTCATCCATCAGATGTTCTTTAAAGCTATCTTCATATTACCAAAAAATCGAGTTCGGTTAAATCATTTTATATGGCATTTCGTAAAATTTTCTCTAAGTATTATTGCATTTTAAGGTTGATCAGAAAAAAAAAACAGGAACTTACAAACTTTACTTAACACTAACACTTAACACTTTGTTAAAAACAAAACAGATTCCAGATTTTAAATTTAAACAATTATTTAAATCAACATGTATTATGTAAATATGAAAAGTTATCGTAAAATGTAATTAAAAAAACAGTAAATTAAACCTAAACTAATAAATATCTGAGAATAAAATGAATGAATAATTTTTATGTAATCTTCACCAGATTGATAAAAAACAAATTTACAATTTATGTAATATTAAATATTGAAGTATTATTTTTAATAAATACAAAGAATAATTTACAATGACTTAATTTAATTAAACTTTTATCAAAACATTTATTTATTTATAGAGATTTGGATTTTGTTGTTTAAAAATAATGAAGTAAAAATTTAAAAAAATTAAAAACTACGCACACAACATCGATTGGAAAAAATAAAACTAAAAGAAAACGTAAAAATTATTAATAAGTATCGGATGATATATTTATTTGACATGTTGAATATAAAATGGTATTAAAAATTAAAAATACTTTTGGATACTTCTGCGGAAAAGACTGTTTATAGTAGTTTTACAAGAAAGACTTTCCAGAAGAATTGATCTTTTTTCTTCAATTAAACAAAGAGAAAAACAACAAAATATAAACATTGTCAAAAATATTAATAATACAAACAACAAAATTAAAATTAAAAAGGCCTTAACGACAACATCGTATAATATTATTGTACACACACAAAAAAAAAACCAATGCCCAAAGTAATGCTTCTTTCGAAGGTCCTTAAAAAATTAAAAAAAATTAGTAATTCTTTTAATTTTCATTCATACAAATAATATCCGAATTGTGTATTTTATTAATACAAAACAAAAAAATGAAATTAATGTTATATTAAATATTTAAATATAAAATTATATGTATTTACTAACAATATCATCATAACATTCCAGAAAAAAAAAATAGAAATTATTTATTGTTATAAAGTAATAAAGTGTTTGGAGAAATAGCAAAGATGAAGAGTATTGTATTAAAAAAATGTATAACTTGATGTAAAACCTCATATTATTAAAATAAAATAAAATTGCATTATAATTATATCATTATTCATAAAACAGTTAATAAATAAATATAAATTAAAAAAAAAAAACACTAGAATACAAATATTACATACAAAATGTTTTTGTTGATGTCGTCGTCATTAAAATATAAATAATATTATAAATCATGATTAATTTTTTTTTGTAGGTACGGTTAGTCAGAAGACTATTTGAACAATGAATTTAGAATCGGAAAAGAATTCGAAAAAATAGTGATTATGATTTTGAGTCAATCAAAGACAAATTAAGTTTTTTTCATCAAGAATTATGTTTAATATTTTATAGATTTTTTAAATTCTTTGGAATTCAAAAAGAATCTGTGTTTTATTGAGTACATTTTGTACTTTATTAATCCGTGCTAATGTGTAGAAGAATATATGGATGTGTTGTGTATTCCTATACTTCACTGAGCAAGGCTTGCAAGTATACAGCAAAACACAGTTATTATTATAAATAAAATACATAAATAAAAACATTAATTGAAACATACCTTTTTTTTAAATATTGTAAATGTGCAGAGAAACATTTAAAAAATAATTGTTGACAATTATTACTATTATTATTACCTACCTAAATGAAATAAAAATGAAAACTGAATAAACACAAAACAAAACAAAAGTTTTCCTCTGGATTTTATTTATAGTATAACGAACATTTGGGATAACTTATGTACTTGTATGTATACACTCCGTCTCACTTGATTTTACAATTTTTTTGAAAACCTTTCGATAAAACTTTTAAAACCCAAATAGAATATGAAAGAAGGATAGTTATTGTGTTAATGATATAAATACGAAAATCCTGATTTAGAAGATACATTCAATTTATTTGATACTTTTCCCAATAAGGTTTTATTTATTTACATATATTTCATCAAGTAGAGTACATAGCTCTTATAGACTACTAATTACAAATTTACAAATAATAAATAAAATAAAACAATAAAATACAAATTATTACTCTCCAAAGCTCAAATAAAACAATAATTGTGACTTAAAGACGTCTCTACTAGTACAATGGAAAAAGTCAATATTTTCATTTTTACACACTGAGTTTGCCTGTCTTAAGCAACGGGAAATTGGCTCATTTAAGCCATAATTCACCCTGTGTTGTGGAACACGGAAAGTATCAAATGCTCTTAAAGTATACCCCGGACAATTAAAACAAATCTTACTTAGCAAATATGGACAATCAATTTTAGAATTTATTATGTCTCTAATAAACATTGCATCAAAATACTTCCTTCGATTTTCTAGACTTTGTAGTCCGAAAAGCAAACATCGAACATCATATGAAGGTCGAGAAATATTCCAACGCAAAAGATAAAACATGTTTCTACTTAAGCATTTTTGAACTCTTTTAAGTCTATTTGAGTGAATGGAATAAAAGGGATTCCATATTATACAACCATATTCTAAAATTGACCTTACGTATGAGAAATACAGGCTCTTAAGAGTGAAGGGATCCTTAAATTCCTTTAAATTTCTTCTAATGAATCCTAACATTGAACTTGATTTGGCAACAAGATAGTCTAAGTGACTATTAAAACTAAACTTATTGTCAAATATTATGCCTAGATCTTTCTTTTCATTAATTTTAACAAGACACGAACTTCCCAAAGAATATTCAAAACATATATGTAGGTGATGAACGGCGACAGAAAGTTAGGCTCTGACACTTAGATACATTTAAAAATAACTTATTGTTTACACACCAATCATACAAATTGAATAAGTCTGTTTGCAACTTTAGGCAGTCAGATACATTTTTAACGATGCAGTACATTTTCAAATCGTCAGCAAACATTAGACATTGTGAATGAACAAGAACCTCTGGAATATCATTGACAAGTAGTAGAAATAACAAAGGACCCAGATGACTTCCTTGGGGGACACCGAAAGTAACCTTTATAGGATCTGAAAGGCTATTGCCAATACGAACGAATTGGGTTCTTTCACTAAGATACGACTCGAACTGAGAGTTCCCTCACTTTTTTAATACATATTTGTAGTGGGACTTTTATACAGTTGTCACATTTAAAGAACAAATTCTTATAAGATTTTATTGTTTTTAAATCATTTTTGTTGATATTACAGAAGGACAAATGTGAGTTTATGCCACACATATCACACGTCAGATAAAAAGTATCGGAAATAATTTTGAAGCATTTATTGCATTTAGAATTCATCTTTTGAGAATTTGAAAGAAAGAGCTTATAAAACACATCCGTTTAGTATGAAACTAGTCGGTAGACTAGTTTTAAAATAAGTCCTATAATTATCGTCTCACTTGAGTACGAACAGGGACGAGATTTACCTGATAGATTCTCAAACAACACGGAAAAGGAGTTTGGAATAGATTTATAATTTAGAATCTTACTAAAGACTAACAATAATTTTTTTGACATTGGCTCTGATAAAGCATCGCATTCCGATAGATCAGCAAAATCAAGCATCATTGCGCCTGCGCGTGATTAGTAGCGAACTAACTGTGTGTTGTTAACCTAGGTTGTCTGTTTTTCATAATCTAATATATATAAATCGAGTGTCACGTTTTTTGTCCGCAATGAACTCCTAAACTAATGAACAGATTTTAATCAAATTTTGAAAACTGTGTGCAGTTTGATCCAACTTAAAAGATAGGGTAGTTTATTTCTGAATTTATAAAGCGGCTTGACACAAATGCATTTTTAGCGCATTTGTAGTGCATTTTGCTAAATTAGTAATTAATATTTTCGTAGGATATTCTAAGGATGCCTACGAAGGTTTCCGTGAACTTTGGTCAAAATTGTCTATCTACAAAATAAAGTCGTGTTCATAATCATTCATTCATAACTCAAGAATGGCTGAGCCGACTTGGCTGAAAATTGGTATGGAGGTAGCTTAGAACCAGGTGACGGACATAGGATACTTTTTATCCAGTTTTCGGAAAACTTATAAGTGTGTTATGCGTGCGAAAAAAATACACTAAAAGCTCACTTAGTAAATCTGAAAAGTCATTAATTTGAAATATAAATCAGTCATAATTTTATATATATTAATTTTTTGATTTTTGATTTGAAATCAAATAAACGTTAAATACAAAAACAAAGTATGTGTAGGTATATGTCGATTTTGTTTTATCGTTTAGTATTTAAAATTTGTGAACGTTATAGATTTCATTTATATGAAGTACTACACACGTACATATATGTAGGTATTCCAAAAATATTTACTTCGAAAAGCTTTTCCAGAGAAGAAGATGGTAGATGGTGGAAGATGGAACATGGTAGATGGTAGAAGATGGTAGACTGTAGAAGATGGTAGACGGTATAAAAGATGGTAGATGGCAGATTGCAGGAGTTGGTAGATGATAGAAGATGGTTAATTGTAAATTGTGGTAGATGGAAATAAATGGTAGAAGACGGTAGATGGTAGATGGTGAAAGATGGTAGATGGTAGAAGATAGTTAGTAGTATAAGATGGTAGTTGGTAGGAGATGGAAGATGGTGAAAGATGGTAGAAGATGGTAGAAGATAGTTAGCAGTAGAAGATGGTAGTTGATAGAAGATAGTAGATGGTAAAGGGTGGTAAATGGTAGAAGATGGTAGAAGACGAAAGATGGAAGATGGCATTGCATATATAAACTATAGTATTCCCACGTGAGGTACGCCATCTATCGACGAAAAACTAAGCTCTAGAACACCATGGGAAGCAACAAAAACAATTTCCACCATTTTAATTGTTGTTGTTGGTTCCCATGGTATTCTAGAGCTTAGTTTTTCGTCGATAGATGGCGCACCTCAAGTGGTAGTACTATCTCTACTATATATAAAAGAGTAATTTTGTTTGTGTGTCAGTTTGTCCGTATATGGCAGATAAACTGACGACACACCACTTACCTCGCAATACAGTGGATTCTAAAATCTTGCCCCATTCCCTGGCCAGGTTATAGGCTATTTAAATTAAAAAATAAATTATTTTAAATAGGTTTAATCTAATAATATTTGAACTTACCTCTTAAATTTATTATGAGAAATTTTATATTTCTCAAATATTTTTGACGTTTCTCCTTTTCCTTTTTTTCTTATTCCCTGTTTGTTTAGTGTGTTTTTGTTTACTTCTGCCGTTGCCTTGGATTTATTTCCAAATTGTTGTTTATATTTCTCAAATATTTTTGACGTTTCTCCTTTTCCTTTTTTTCTTATTCCCTGTTTGTTTAGTGTGTTTTTGTTTACTTCTGCCGTTGCCTTGGATTTATTTCCAAATTGTTGTTTTGGTTTGTTTACTTCTGCAGTTGCCTTTTGTTTAGTTTTGTTAACTTCTGCCTTTGCCTTGGATTTATTTCCAAATTGTTGTTTTGTTTACTTCTGCAGTTGCCTTTTGCTTAGTTTTGCTTACTTCTGCCGTTGCCTTGGATTTATTTCCAAATTGTTGTTTTGGTTTGTTTACTTCTGCAGTTGCCTTTTGTTTAGTTTTGCTTACTTCTGCCTTTGCCTTGGATTTATTTCCAAATTGTTGTTTTGTTTACTTCTGCAGTTGACTTTTGTTTAGTTTTGCTTACTTCTGCCGTTGCCTTGGATTTATTTCCAAATTGTTGTTTTGGTTTGTTTACTTCTGCAGTTGCCTTTTGTTTAGTTTTGTTTACAATGAATGTACTCATTAGTGCGATATGTAAATTTTAAATACCTGCAACCCCTGGTTCAACCATGGTGTCCAAATCCGAATAAAGAAACGGAATCGATAACCTTTGTCCAAAATATCATCTGCGTCAAATAATTAACAGCTTGGGCCATACCGAAGACATTGTAAAATTTTAACTCTTCTGTTCTGGCCTATTTCATAAGCTCAACCATCTTCGATATTTCGGAAATATTATATCAACCTCGGTGCAAGTGAGTGTTACCATGCGTTAATTTTTTTCTGCAAATTTTGAGGTTCAAAATTTGCAATCCAGGATATTCTGATGCCAGCGCAATTTGAATTTCTGAATTTCTCTTCACTAAGATATTAAGAACAGCTGAAAGTCGAGAACACAATCATTTTGAAATTAGGGATGTTCGATTTCGGTTGTAACCCAATTTCATCCAAATTTGGTGGAAATGAGAAAATTTCGAAATGTGTTTTTGTATAGGAAATGATGTAATTTCGAATCTTATTCGGAAATCTGCTAGGAAATTACATCATTTACCCCAACGAAATTACAGCATAAGATTTGAAGGTACCCGATATTAAAAAACAATAGCATCTCTGTTTGTTTTATTTACTCAACGAACATAATTTGGCAAAATAAAAATAAAAAACCCTTTTTCTTACAAAAATTATGTCTTGGTTTTTAATTTCATTTAAAAGATATTGTATGAAAAAATTTTCCTCGGGTGCCCGGGCAACGCCGGGTACTTTTTGCTAGTAGTTTATATATACAATGAAGATGGTAGATGTAGATGAAATAAACTTCAAAATTCAAAATGAAATTGCCGGTGAATTAAAGACATACAAATCAGTTGATTGCGCAACTAATAAAGATGATGTCGTCAACTATCCACCAGAATTTTTAAACTCATTGGATTTCCCAGGATTGACACCCCATAATCTTCAATTGAAAGTAGGAATCGGTAGTCATAATGTTACGAAATATTCACCCACCGCACAAGACTATCAGTGAAGTCGAAGCAACAATTCTAAAAGGAAAATATAAGGGTGAAGATGTGTTGATACCCCGCATCCCAATGATACCAACTGACGTATCATTTGAATTTAAATGACTGCAATTTCCACTGCGGCTTGCTTTCGCAATGACCATACATAAATCTCAGGGTCAGTCTTTAAGTATTTGCGGCGTTAATCTGAAAAACACATGTTGGGAAACCGTCGGCTCTATTTGCTTACGCGCCAAGTAACCAAACAAAAAATATTGTATACCATAAAGCATTAGACTGAGTATTATCGAATTCATAAAGTATTGCAGTCTACAAAATTGAAAACTTATTTTTGTAAGTAATTGTCGTTTATCGTTGAGATATAAATAACGTGATCATTATAGCATCGCGATATCTGCTCGGAAGGGCAGGACAACGTCTGCCGGGACAGCTAGTGTAATATAATTTTTCGATAATGTGTATAGAACTACCCAATACCATGACTCCCTCTCCTTTTTAAATGAATATATATGTACATATTTTTGATTCGATTATTCATCTACAACCATTTCAGCAAACATTTCTGAAATCTATTAATTATCAAACAAATGATTTGATGTTCATTCAAAATTTCATTTTGGGATTGCTCTTTGAGGTTACACAATTATCAAAAAGGATGAAGTAGTCAACTATATTTCTTGAAGTTATTCTGGAATTTCCAAGACTATTACTTCAAAGTCTGCAATTGAGTTAAGTTTAGGTGTTACCTCAATTAACCTCTCGACTTGGGCAAGAATGCCTGTGAAAGAGTTTTTTTACTAGGTAGGAAATCAAAATGACGAAATAATGTTTTAAATCGATTATTTGGGTACATACCGCGCTTTTGGCGTTCAAAATAAACATCATATCAAATCAAATGCCAGTCGTTGTAAGTTTTCGGAATCATCTAGGAGTTTCCGGGTTTTGGGTTTGTGTGTGTTTTAAGGCATCATCTTTGTTTGTTTAAAACATAACGAAACCCTTGGATTGCCATTAATCTTTGGATTGAATATTAACATCGTTTCCCTTCCATATAAATAAGAGCTATTGAATTACCATGCGTGCAAGCTACTGACATCGAACATAGTCCAAAAACATTTCAGTATATCATACAGGGTGGGCCGAAAGAAATCACCCTATTGGAAGATGCTCTCATTTTTGCAAATGGCCGCCAATGTAAAATCTGTTTTAACATTTGTGGACTAGACAGATGCAGAATACAAGTGAACAAGCCATGGAGCGATACATGAACCGATATTCTGAAGGCGGCGTTCCCGGGTCGCCTCACCTCACCGATTTAACCCTTTCAGAATTTTTTTTGTAAGGTTTTTTGAAGTCCCTTGTTTACGTGAACAACATTCGACACGAGTGCGAGAATCTGTCGCCCGAAGTTTTCGCTGAAGTGATGAAACATGCCATAAAACCAGCAATCTATTGTGACGGCATCCATTTATCTGATATCATCTTCTCGACTTGACCAATACAATTCTAAAGGTTCAAATAAACATAATAAAAAAAAAAACAGAATCGAAGTTTTTCATTTAGAAAAAAAAGAGAGCCAAACAACATCGGATGGATGTCTCCTTTTGGCCCACCCTGTAAATTGGTATTATATGGTCTCTTGTGAACTTTAAACTAAAATTCAATATGGTTGCATTTTCGACTACTTTGATATTAAAGTTGCAGAACAGTAGAAGGCATTTTATTTTTTTCGAGTAAAGGAGTCTCGGAAAATACGAGACTCAAAGAGCCCTCTTCCCTCAATTGACAAACATATTAATATAATAATTCGCAGTAATGTAAAATGGATGTTACATAAACATATATTCGGCCCTATCCCAGGTAGCCGTCGGAACGAAAAATGCTACCATTTTGTACGATTCCGAAAAATTTTGCTTCGAGGTATTCTTCCGACCAGCTGTTCTGAATGTTTCTCCACAATTTTTTAACGCACACCGGTGAATTGTGTTGCAGTTCGATTAAGCACAAGTTTTCAATATTCTACAAGCTTCATATGAACGCCTACCATGGGATTTTCGTGAGATAAATATAACCCAATTCTCAATCCATTGTACAAAACAAACAACAAATCTTTCCTATCTTTCTATTCCTCCTAACTAATGCCGTGCAGTTTGCATTCAAAAGACCTTGGGTCTTAAGCTACCATTAGACGGTCCTTGTAATGGTCCTTGCAAGGACAGTCTGACGTCATTATGACGTATTTATCTGTCCTAAAATCGACATATCGTGTAATGGACATTGTAAAATGCTGACCTTGCAAGGACAACCACAATGTCCACCACAATGTCACAATGTCATGTGTCCTTGCAAAGACAAATTACAAGGACCGTGTAATGGTCCTTCCGTTTTTGATGGGACACAAGGACACATTTTTTTGACATCTGGTCCTTGCAAAGACCATGTCCCAACAATGCAACAGCACGAATTTCTGCCGGGACATTGTTGCTTGGAATGTCCACTTTTCAGGGTGGATTTGTTGTTGTTAAATTTCAATGAGCTGCCATCAAATTTTGACAACCTTGCGTGCATTTGCTCTGTTCCCACTCTGAACTTTCTTTTGGACCACACAGAACGAACTCTTCGTGTTGGCCCTTGGTTGTTGTCGTGTCGTCGTCGTCGCTGCTCTCCAATATATGTATGTGCTGCGAGAATCGCCATCTGCAACTTTCGAATGTCCATTTACTGACAGCACAAGGACACATTTTCTGTGACGTCAGACTGTCCTTGCAAGGACCATTTACAAGGACCGTTTAATGGTAGCTTTACAGGCATAAGTTAAATTAAAGAAAAAAAAATATTCAATATTGGCAAATTGTAATTATTAAAATTGACAGAGCATTCTACATTCATATCGTGTGGTTAAAGAAATTGAAGTGACGACTAGAAAAGGTGAGACAAGAAACATTACGACGATGTTCAAGCGAAATAAACTTCTCTGTTATTGTTTTTTTTTTCAGAAATCTATTTGAAAGCTCCTTAGAAGTCAATGCAGGAGACACAATATATAATAAGAGCTTCTGCAACTCAAAATTTGGACGAATATAATATGCCTTCAGGAGAAATATTTTTTGCTACGTCCCGCCCGCACTAGAAATCTCAAAAATGTTAGGGTTCTTCAAATATACGTTTATTTCACAGAGAGTGTTTCTTAAAAAACATTTCTAGTACGCATTCCGTTCCCTCGTTGCAAGCCCTTTGATGGATGTTAGCTACTTTCTTTACTAAATTGATCGCCCTTTTGAAAGAAAGCTTCGAGACGAAATTTAAATTTCTTTTTATTCAAAAATTGTTGATTTATAAAGTAAATCTAGGCTTATTTTTAAGAACTTGTCAAAATGCTGAATTTTTGTTTACCTTTTTTCTTTAAAATTACCTTTTTATTTCCTTTGGACGGTATATTCAATTTCAATGAAAGAAAACTCGAAGTTTTTCAATTACAAATTACATTTATTTAAATTATTATTTGTTTTCTTCAATTTATATAAATATATGGATACAAAATTCTTACATAATTATAAAAACTAAAAATAAAAATATGTATATATGATATACAATAATTGTAAATTATAATAAAATTTAACTAAATCAAGAGTATTTTTCTTATTAACGTAATCTTAAACATGTTTCATGGAATTAAATTCATTAAATTCTCTGAAATAAATATATAGTAGAATAAACAACAAAATAAAAAAAATATAACGTAAAATAATCACAACTTATATAAAACAAAAACAGAAAGAAACTAAAAAATGTTTTTTAAAAACACAAAAGGAACGATGTGGTTAATATGAAAAATCAAAGGTTTACTGGGATCGGTTGGTGACTTCAAGAAATATTTTATGATGAAATGACAATGAGAAATTAATGAATTTATTAATTTTGTATTTGTTTTTGTTATATTTTATTTTGTCCGTTTAACAATCAATAAATATGAACACCGGAATACTCTTTTTTTGTGTGTTTAAATATATATTTTATACATTTTAATTTTATCTATGGTTTACTTTGTACATACAATTTTCAATTTATAATTACATTTTTTTAAATTTAAATTATCAACGTTTCGATGCGATATATATTTATTTTGTTTAATAATATCAATAGCAATATTAATAAATACATTTATTTATGATATTTTTTGCTTTCCTTACTTGCAGCTTAAAACGTTTAGAATTTACATCAAATCGTGTTGCCTCTTTGTATTTTACGAAGTTAAACTTTTACTTAAAGTTTAAAATTTAATTAAATAAAGCAAAATATAGTGATAAACTGCATTCTGTTTTTAAAAGTTAGTTGGAAAAAAGCTCAAAATAATATCAGGCACTCATTGTTTTTTTTTTTTTGTCAACATTCTAAAATAAATTATTTAATTTAAAAAAAAATATTTTTAAAATCCTAAACAATTTAATTTTTAAAGAACTTAATTTATACATAAACTCGTAGATATGATATCCAATGTTTTGTGGCAATGGCAAGGTTAGCTGAAATGATATCATCAAGATTCTATTTCAAAAAGCAACTTTGAGTTTTAATTTTTAAGAATAAATATTATTAAATTATGTACTTGTACTTATTTGAAAATAGTTAGAATTTTAAATATTATTTAATCGAAAAGAATTTAATGGGTGGAGACACGAGAGAGACAGGTTAAGTCTTTTTGGAATTTCCCTCCCTACCATTTTTAATGTAATGTGGGCTGACAATAATAAATCTTTCGAGTTTGTTGGGTGATTGAATCATTTTTGACATATTAGGAGATGTCTTACTTGTCAAACGAATCTTTGACAATTTATTTCGATTGACACGCGTTTCAAGATTAAACAATAATTTGTATCTATCAGCTTTGTTCTATGATAAATTACTCTTATGTTGGACCCTCTGGTGCACTAGAATTTGTTTCTAAAATCTAATTCTTTAATACCCAGAGAAGACAGCATCAGCGGTACCTAGAGTTCAGCAATTGCGACAAAATAACTACTCGATGACAATAGAAAAGTTTACATTGACAAGGTTCTTATCATTTCATCGAGAACTTATAGCGAGAGCCATTCAAGAAAAGATTTGCTCTTTCTATCAAAAGGTTTGATTTTTTTCAGTTTTGAAAGTTTCATTGTGAAGAAAAGAGCAATAATTCTAGATCAATTCTCAACACGAAAGATTTCATCTCTTATGGGTTGGGAGATTCGATATGAATATTTTTCTGTCAAATGGGAAATAATGTGTTATTTTTTGTCGTTTGTTGTGTAATTGTGCCAGTCTGCGATAAATAAAACAAATAATGAACGAAGAATTATAATATATGTACTTTAATTATCCAATTAATTATCAACTAGCAATTATATAATGTTTACTTCTTCCAATGACAAATAACGACAAAAACCAAATGACAAAAAGTCAAATTGCCATGGATACCCAAAACAAAAGTTTCATTGAAAAGAGCAATTCTCGATTTTGAGAACAAATCTTCCAAATTTGAATGAAACTCGCTATTAGACGCCATGTTATTATGGCGACACTCGAGACAACAAATTTAAATGTCATTGTGGCACTTCGTGTGTATGAGTTAATGAATCAGATTTAAGCCGACCTTATTTAGAACAAATCACATGAAAGTGATGACCAATGAATGAATGAAAAACTTTCCGATTTGACTTTTCATTTGCAGATAACAGTTTTTTTTTTTTTGTTATAAATGAAAAACCATCAGAGGGCGCTCTTCAAGCCAAGTATAAATTGATGAAGCAGACTGCGTGAAAAGCTGAGCACAATAAACGTCAAATCATAAAGTGGAAATTTGAGATTTAATGTCACATTAGAGCAACCAACAGCTCGGTAAAATAACTCAAGCTGGTGTTTTCCAACAAGATGTTGTGGCATTAACGAAAGCACCCAAAAGAGCATCGATGTTGGGAGTATAGCAGGGTGATACAATCATTTTTATCGATAACCAGAGACAGGCAGCAATAGAATTTAAACATGTTGAAAGATTCTTGCCTCACAGCACAATGTTACACTATACTGGTTGCCAGATAACCAGTGGGAAAGAGGAAAATACAAAAAATGGCAAAAATAAGTTCAACAATAGGTCTGGAATTTGTGAAGGACATATTCGAACCATGTCTCGCATGTGAAATTGCAAGAAAACCGGGTCATAGAAAACTTGGGCATAAAAGCAGTTAATGGGTATACTGGGCAAAACATCTTCCCAGAGTCTAGGTCCTAGACACATAGGTAGAGGTTCCTATGACGAGGACAAACATGAGGATAGGTATAACGTACTTTTTCTTTCACCGCTCCAGAATAGGACTTTCGAAAGACACCTTTTCGTGAACATTAAAAGGTTGTCACAGAATGCAAAAACAGAAATGTACAGGTTCAAAAACGGGTATAAGATGAGGAATTTGCAAGCTTCTAGATGGATATCGCAATAGACCTGAGAGTGTTGGAGTAGAAGTACTTTCCATCCACAAGCCCGCTAGCCTAATAGTACTTTCTATTGGTTGTACTCAGAGAACTAATCATTTTGAAAATCAATGGAACAAGAAAAATTGTTTCTGTAAATTCTCATGCAGCGTCTAATTGCATGTACTATATATACCACTTTGTCAAATGTCAAATTGGTGTGCGAAGCCAGATTCGAAGGGTAAATTAATAAAAACTCTATTCTATAGTATGCTCGGCTTTGGTGCCTATTCCATCAGTTTTCGGTTCAAAACTATGTCAAATGTGTCGCCACTAGCAAAACTTGCGACAGTGTTAGGGCGCAAATAGATACTCTCCATAAAATATTCTGTGATGAATATTTCTGAAACATTTGTAAGTATTTGTGTTTCTTGAGTGGATTCTGACTCCGAATCAAGATGCGGAATTTCTTTCTCAGAAGTGGAAAGTTGTAAAAAGTTTTTCACCATATTAAACGTCAATTTGTGTTTTGCAAGTTTGACGTTTTGCTAAACAAAATTTATCGTAGTTATAGTTTGAACAGATTTTGGAACCAAACAAATAATTTCAGTTTGAGTATATTCAAATATTATTTTAATTATTTCTTTGAATTTTGTTGTTATGTTTAACTGGCATTTTGAACACTTTGGGACATTGGAGAATCGCAGTATACCTACTTAGTTAAAAATTTACTTAAAAAACCTTAAAATTAAATTTAAGAATGCAGCTTGATAAAAAACTAAAACAAATAAATTGTTCAATAGTTTAACTTAACTCTAAGTTGATATTTAATCTATACAAATTTTTCTTCATTATGACAAAAAGGGGATATAGTTCAAATTTGAAAATTTTACACTTTAAAAAATCAGTCTAAAATGGTTTTGTTTAAATATATCCTTAACATAAGCTTATTAACTAAACCTTAGCTGTATACACAAAATCTTATACAAATAATATTTGTTATATAGTTTTCAATTTCAATTTTACATATTTTAATAGCACAAAATGATTAAATATATTATTTATATGTTTTAGAAGAGATAAAAAGAGAGTGGCTCTTCATATGATGGGACAGTTGATAATTTAGGTATTAATAATATTTTCAAAGATACACATTTTAATATTGGAATGCGGAGATTTGTATTTACAAATAATTTTATGATATCTCTTCAAACAGTTCCAATTTATTTTATAAATGGGTAAATAAATGCATTTTATATCTGGTATCATCATTTGTGTGTTTATTCATTAATTTACGAGTGTAAACTATAATATCTATAATTTTTTTATTTCAACTAGAATTTATATAAATATTCAATTCACTTTTTTTTTGTCTCACTATATTAATCATGTGTTTCTATCATCCTTTGTAAATATATGTAGGTATTCCACTTGTTTTTTTTATATCTCTCTCTCTCTCTCTAATACTATACATTTTTATATTTAATTATGTTTTTAACTCAACAAATACAAATATTTTATTATTATTATTTTATACGGCAGCAGGAATCCTTTTTGATGGAGTGTATAGGAAATGGATCTTATGGTCCGATGCTTGTTTGATATAATCACACCGTCGTTTCATCATCATCAATATTCCTCCTAGAGTTAATGGAATTGAAAAGAAGACACAGAAAAAAAAAGAGGATAAAACAAATACATTAGAAGTTTATCCTTGCTGTAGATTTATGTACTTTTGTAAATATTTTGCTAAAGAGGATAGAGATGATACTATAGGTTGTGGTGATGGTAAAGCTATAGAGCAATCAGAAATGTGATACTTTTGCAGTGATTTGTTGATTTTTAACAAAAGCAAATAAAAGTTTTACAAAATTAAAATATACAAATAGTTGGATTATTTTACTATAAAAGTTTATACTCCACAGGTTGATGGTTTTTATAGGGTTTTTGAAGAGTCACTGAACCAAACTTTGATATGCATTTTTATGAATTACATTCGAGGGATGACAGTGGACGATGATGAATAAAAAATATGTGGGTTTGTAGACTTCAAAGTTTGTACAGCTTTTACCATATTGTTACATTTTAGTTCTAATGCATTTTATGATTAAATGCATAGTTTCGGAGTTTCGTAAGGATTTTTGAAAAAGTTTTGTTTGTTTGTTTGATTAAATAATTGAGTTCAATAACAATTCCATCAAATTCCACAAGTCAGTAAAATTGACCAAGGGAATGGACAAACAGACGTTTTGAATCATTTTGTGGCTTTTCTATTCTGAAAGGACACTGGGCTTTCAGGAAAAAAATAGTACAGAAGACGCTTGATTTAGTGATTTTAAATATATTTAGTGATTCAAAATAATGAACATTGAAGAGACGATATTTTAGCACAGCTAGACTACAAAATAGTAAACTATGAAAATCTCGATGTGGTGAACTTTTTTCTTTCTCAGCTTCAATGTTTAAAAAAGTATTTTATGTCTTTCTATGGTTGTAAAGGCATTAAAGACATTATAATGAAGGTTTAAATAGAATTCCCATTGCTTTTGTGTAATTTTGACTACTTTAAAAGTGAACAGCAAAAATACCGGTGCAGTGGACGTACAGGGTACATTTCTCTTTCAATCTGAAATGCGTAAGTCACGTTAAGGCATTCAATATAAAAGTGAGTAAAATACAGCATCCTGCTTGACACAGTGAACAACCTCGATTAATGAGCAACCAACTAACAATTATTTAGTTTGTATAAGGTTTAATTTTTTCGAGATTGGCAAGTAATAGCTTGTAGAGCTTGAATAAGGCAAACTTTCACAAAACAACCCATTTCAACAACACTGACAATAATAGAAAAAAATGTTGCTTTAATGCCTTAAGAAGTGAGTTTGAAAATTTCTATAAAAGGCTTACAGAAATAGCTAGCTTCAAAATGGTATGTATAAGACCGTCCAAAGTTGTTAAATGAAAATAGTAAACAGGGCTCTCCAAGGCAAGTCAATTCAAAATACTTGTTTTTAGGCTTGCCTTTAAAGGCCTTATACAAAATAAATTAGTTCTAATATATATAAAATTAGTTATTAATAAAGAGATAAATATTTACTATTTCGAATGTCTACGGTTTGTACGACTAAAGATATGGCATTGCGCATGATACATTGCTACATGTGTGTCCGTGACGTAGAGCCACGTAGATGCCCAGAACGAACCAAACATGAAAACGGGAAGGCGCTATCTGGTTGAGTTGTATCATGGTTCATGGCCCTGATATTTGAAGTTGTCATTCAGATTAAATGCCCTGGCAGATATTTATGTAATTATGGTGAGTTTAAAGTTTCTTGTTATGGTGATCCCTGTCCACGTTAAATCTTGAGGTGGATATCAATTTGAGAAAACGCTTGAAAACTTAGGCTATGTTCTTAGTGTTCTTAACCGATTACCTTTCAAAACAAAACTGTACAATTGCATTTGCCCTTCCGCTCATGAGTTCGTACGTCATTAAATTGTTGAACTTTGACAGTCCAATCTAGTGACTATAATTAAGTTAAATCTACAATGTCTACAAAAAAAGGATGTGTTACAAATATAGTGCCAGAACCAAACGATCTGTCTAAAAAAAATGTTACCAAAAATGGAGGTCTCGCAAGAAATTGCCAAAACATGAACTTTGTAAAAGCTGTCAAATTATCGTGCGTTAAACTTATCAAAAACTTGACGAAAAATATGGACGACGACGTCGACGACCATTTCATTCAGCCTATAGTGCCTTTATTTAGAGCATTGCTGTCATGCTAACATTTAAATATTGAATTGGATCTTGACATAATATGCTTATTTTATTTAAATCCTTGTATCAAACGTCAAAAACTGAAGTTGACATAATGACAAACGTTTAAGGTTTAACACATCGTCAAAGAACTGCATGGTTATGGTAGGTTACAACCAAATCAGTTTTTAACTATTTAGTATAGAATTAAATTTTTCATTCAGTTGTAAGATTTAATTAACCAAAATAATCAGCCAACTGTATTTAGTTTAACCTAATAAGCAACACGAAATCCAAACAAAATAGACATGAGCAAATGTACACAATTTACACTAAAGCTACCATTAGACGGTCCTTGTAATGGTCCTTGCAAGGACAGTCTGACGTCATTATGACGTATTTATCTGTCCTAAAATTGACATGTCGTGTAATGGACATTGTAAAATGCTGTCCTTGCAAGGACAACCACAATGTCCACCACAATGTCACAATGTCATGTGTCCTTGCAAAGACAAATTACAAGGACCGTGTAATGGTGCTTCCATTGTTTATTGGACACAAGGACACATTTTTTTGACATCTGGTCCTTGCAAAGACCATGTCCCAACAATCCAACAGCACGAATTTCTGCCGGGACATTGTTGCTTGGAATGTCCACTTTTCAGGGTGGATTTGTTGTTGTTAAATTTCAGTGAGCTGCCAAAGTGACATCAGATTTTGACAACCTTGCGTGCATTTGCTTTGTTCCCATTCTGAACTTTCTTTTGGACCACACAGAACGAACTCTTCGTGTTGGCTCTTGGTTGTTGTCGTCGTCGTCGTCGTCATCTGCAACTTTCGATTGTAGTACGACATACATACCTGTTATAACTAAAATTGTATTATATTATATTTAATTGAAATTATTTTATCGAAAAACTTCACACACATACCTCTCGTGAATATTTTCTAGAGAAAAAAAAGACAATACGATAGTCACTCAATTTATAAATGTCCCCGAAACGTCAAATTTACTTTTAACAAGGACCAATTTATAAATGTCGTGTAATGGTCATTGCAAAAAATTGCATTCTTCAGCGCGGTTTCATTCTCTACAAACTGTCAAAATGGTCATGTCGTGTAATGGACATTGTTATGCTTGTCCTTGCAAGGACACCGAATTGCAAAAGTAACAATGTCCACTTTGGTGGACATTGTACTTTGGGACAAGAATGCCAAATTTGTTTCATTCGTGTAATGGACATTTTTAATAGCAAGGACACGGTGAAGAATGTCCATTTACTGACAGCACAAGGACACATTTTCTGTGACGTCAGACTGTCCTTGCAAGGACCATTTACAAGGACCGTCTAATGGTAGCTTTAAGCAAACATTTCTTTGAGTTTTGACATTCGTTCAAACATGAGTTATTGTGTTTAGTCCTTAAATTGATCACTATAAAGAACCGAGTAGCACCTCCATATACGCTGCTGCTATACTCGTTTGTCAATAAAAGCAAATTTAATTGAAATGTTACTCGACAAAAATGTGCTTCGTTGACTTTTTAATAATCATTTAGCAAACTAGAAAAAGAATCTAATTGGTTAGTATATTTTTTGTATGTTTGTGAAACTGCAGTGACTCTTCAACCACCCTGTCGCCACCTGTAAATAAAGTTAGTACAAGCAAAAAATATTTAAAAACTAACAACATAAATAAATTGCACTCGGGATACAAAAGTAATGAAAACAATATTTTGACGAGATAAAGAGGAGATATGCGTTTTATATTTTTTTACACAATTTTTATTTTATTATACAAAACAAATTTTTTACAAAAAAAAATATAAAATAAAAAACAACGTTGCACTTAAAAGATAAATGAAATTTGATGTGATGGTGTAAGTATTCTCGTATGTGTGCTTTAGTAATATAGAGAGCGTAGTATAAAAATTAATGGTTAAAGTGATGTGAATGTATATATGTATATGCGAGTGAGTGGTGTGTGTATTTGGTTTTTGTGCTCATATAATACTGCAGGAGCTTAAGGATTTTTTTTTATTGTTGCATCTAAAATGTGATTATACTAAAAACTCAACCGGAAGAGTTAAATGAGTTTTGAAACACAAAAAAAGGACACAAAACAGCTTTGTGCAGTTACGAAAAATAAAAACATGATACATATATACTATAAATGTGATGTGTGATGAGTGTATCTGTGTAGGTATAGGTTAAACGTGCAAAGGATCAGACAGAAATAAAATGCGAATGAAGCACTGACTATTGTGTTTTTTGTTTTAATGTTTTCGCTTGGCTTTTTATGTAATATTTTGTGAGGTGGAAGATAGAGATTCTTTCTTGTGACTAAGTGAGTACTTTTTCAAAATTTCGTCCTTTTGAAAGTCTTTCTGCAAAGTTTCTAATAAACAAGCGATGTAAAGGTAACTGCAGAAACAGAAAGGAATATATAGGAAAGACGAAAGGATCAAACAAATGAGCTTCAATGCGATGTCCTTTCATCTTGGTCAAAAAGATAATTACTTTTTTTTTTTTTTTTTTTTAATTTTTAAAAGTTTCCAATAGCAATAATGAAAAATCATTTGCAGCATTAATATCGATTGAAAGAAGAAGAAACTAAGAAGGATTCAAGTCAATGGAACAACAGCTCTATAATTTATTAGCTTCTTCATTATTAGTTCCAAGTTAACAGAGAATGAACTCGATGTTAACTTTGTGAGTAGGAATAATTAATTAGAAAAAGGGCAAGAGGATGGAAGCAAAGTTTAAATGGACTGGACAGGGTGATGGGTTCGGTCTGGTTACAGTAAGGTGAACTACTTATACTCAATTGCTTCTTTTTTGTTTTTTTGTTTTTGGTAGCTTCTCAGTTCTCACCCATCAGCATGTTGGCTATTATTAGAGAGAAGTAGAGTATTACTTTCAAGCTGTTCTTTGGGTCTAAGATTTGCATGCAACTTGTTCAACTTTGGCAAAGTGAGGTCATTTGTTTTAAGTTTTTTTTTTTTAATATAAAATCTTATTGGATGGGGTTTGTTGGAGAAAGAAAATGAAGAAGAATTTGCAGAGTTTTTTTTTGTTTGTTCTTATATTCGTCTACCATATTGTTAAGGACCAAGGATATCGTTGTCGCCTGTGCAGCCAAATGATGGATAACTGAAAGTTTATGTTTGATGTTTTAATTAAAAAAAAGACACATTTATTACATTTAAAAATAAAAAGAAATTTAAAACTTATTTAAAATGCAAAATTTAAAGATTCAAAATGTTTGTATATTATTGTTTGTGTAATTTCTTAAACATATAAATTAAATGCACACGATTTTGGATTTGATAAACACATTTAAGAAATATATGCAATTTTCTTAATTTTTGTAGAAAGTTTTATAAAATACTACTTTTTCCTTTATTTTTTAAACAAAGTGTGACAAAATTTTACAATAATCGGTTTAGTAGTTAAGGCATGAAAGCGTTTTAATCAAACTCTCATTGGCATTAAAATGTTTATTAGTAACTATTTCTAGAAAATTAAATCTCCTACACATTTCAAGTGAAATTAAATTTTTCATATGAAAGTGTCAGAATTTAAATTGAACCACAATCCATTCCACTTTGAAACAAAATTTAAAATTTAACTAGGTTAGCCACTTTGTTCGAATATTCGCTCAATTTCAAAGCAAGAATATGTTGTGAAAAAGTGTGTGGGACGCTTTCATTTTTTATTCGATGCAGGAAATTGTTATAGGTTTGCAAAATCTACCTTTTGATCCTAGCACTCAGCTCCTGTGAAAATTTTAGTACATTCCACAATTTACTTGAATACTCAATGTCGTACATTTCTATGTTAAGCCATAAGCACAGTTTGAATGAAAATGAAAATTGCATACAAAATTTTTCTGAGTGAATTCCACAGAATTATTTGCCAAAACTTGTATTTTGAAAGCATAGAAGAATCTGACACTTTTTTCACATTAACCAAAATTTTCATTATGGGTTCTTATTGTCAAATCAAAAATATATGGCTTGTGGAAGGTATTGATTTTTCATGTGAGTGCAGGTTATTATTACTTGTCTAAAAGTACTTAATTTTTGTTTCTGTGTTTTACACATCGTGAAATTATTGATTGTGGAAATAATTTTTGTTCTTATTTCAAATGAGATATATAAAAGGCTCTTAAAGAGAAGTTTGGAAGAATTAAGGTTCAATTTTTTTATTTTGAGGCCTATAGCATCCAGTTCAAGTGAAGAAATTTGTAATACACTAGAGTCAGAGTTGGATTCCACAGCTGAAATATTACACTCATTTGTTTTCATTAACTAACAATCGTTGGTATATTAATATTATCTACGTTTTAAAAATGTGTGGCTAACTTGAAATGTCATCATTATACCTACTATTATTATATCATCATAAAAGTATACAAGTAACTGCGTAAAATACCCAATTTTTCATTCTTCAAATTTGGCTTTGAAACAGTAAAAATATCTTCAAAACTTCAAATGATTCCACTCCATTCCCTGTGAAATGAAAATTTACGTTTCACAGTCTTTTGCAAGCAGTTTTTTGGTTTAAGCATTGTACAGTACAACCGCATATGGATCAAATTCAAGGATGTGTAAAAAATGTGATATCTTCAATTTCTGTCTCCAAACTTTTATTTGAAAAATATGAGTTGTGGAAGGTAAAGGTATTAAACAAATGGCAGCTTATTTCTATTAAGATTCCATTTTCATTCGAATTGTGTACTCGTCCTAACAAAAGTTATTACCTAGTGGTATAACACATTGCGAAATTTAAAATATGACGCGTAAAATATTGTGGAACGTATTAAGTTCTCAATTGACATGAGGTGTGTGCAAGGCTTAAACAAATGAATTATTGGTGCTTAGCACATTTCCAAGCTATGTAGGTACTATTTCATCTGTCATTCATACATTGCATGAATTATGGCAGTAACAAGATTGTGGGACGTTTTTTTATTCATGAAAATTGTATACCAAGTCTGGTACTCAACTTCTGTCAAACGAAAAATCAATACATTCCACAATCGGAAATATTCTTATTCCATGTGGAAATATTTGACATTTGTTTGAAAAGTAAAGGGTGTGTTATGTAAGGTTTAGAAGTCTTCGTCTCTACGTTGACACTTTTTATGGAGGTTTCATTTCAAATTAATGTAGTGTCACATGACTTTATGTCATTCAAAAATAACAATATCATTGTGTTTCTTAAATATGTTTCAAATCCAAATGATAAATTATTTTAACCAAAAAAACACTCAAAAATCATTCAAAGAAGAGAGAAAAAAGCACACAGATGATGATGATTTAAAATTTAAATAAGATATTTTAACCAAAAAATCAAATACGAATACGTTCCACAAAATGTTTACCTCAGATCTGTTCGTTGTTTTGATTGTTGTTGATGTTGTTAAAAAATGTTGATCCCAATGTTTTATTGTTTTGTTTATTTGTTTTTATAGTTTTTTGATTTTTATATTTTTGCATGAATAGATGACGCAAAATATATTAAGAGTAAGCAATAAAGAAAGTAGAAGAAAAAAAGAAAAGAAACAAATAAACCAAATTAGATTTTCTTGAGTCGTTCCCATGACCATCTGTTTTTTTTTTTTAATGTGGAATGTATATTGTTGATAATGGATTTTATGTACCCAGGGAGGAAATTATTAACAATGAAAGTAAAAAAAGAAACAAATTTTCAAGGATTAGAATAAATAAAATTCAAACACCAAGGAAATAAGGTTCTACTTTTTGTATGGAGCAGCGCCTCGCTTGGAAATATACTTACTCAGTGTCTGTGATACTGGTTAGAGGAGCTAATGGCTGCATTGGTGCCACTATGCTTGGTGGAGAGGGAGCCCTTGATCCGTGTCGGGATGACAGCCGACTCTGGGGAGTACCTGGATTGTTGATATCATTGACCATATGATGGTTGGGCTTCCGCCCAAGGCTTGTCGCTGAGTGGTCCTCTTCAGCGGTGTAAGGAAAATGGTAGCCATTTTTGTCGGAACCATCAGACATTCTATCGGAATGATATTCCATTTGGCGAATTTGTTGAGCCTGCTGATGTTGTTGCTGCTGCTGCTGATTCTGCTGGTAGTCGTTTTTTAGCAGGGAATGCACACTATGCATGGAATCGCCGTAAAGAGGCTGAGTTTTCAGGGAGTAATGGTTATCTCGGGAGCCGTAAATGTCCGGTGCAATTCGCTCTTTTGACATATAAGGAGACTCTGATTTCGCGGTGAGGTAAGTATTTCCCAGCGTCCTCTGCTTTTCATAGATGTTGTCACTTAGGTACGCGTTGTCGGGGTGAAATGACCTCATGTGATTAACGATTTGAGATCCTCCTCCGTTCCCACCGCCGTAATCTTTTTCACTGCCATAATGACTTGGGGGCTTGTAGGTTCCAGTAACCGTCTGTCCTTGCAGGTCAAACTGGCCGTAATTATCTTGATAGTCTTTCCTCCGACCGTAGAGACTTTCTCGTTCTACCTCGTAGCCATTATCGTTACGGGCATTCTGAATGTTTTCTAGAATCGATGGAGGCATGTTGATTTTATTTTGGTGCTGATGCAGGTAAGATGTATCTGTAAGATCTGGATTCGGAAGTGGATTGGGAGAGTTGGTTTTATGGGGGTGGATAATCTCGTTGTCCGAACCGGTTTCTTGGGACCATCTTCCAATATTTGGTGGTGAAGGCAGATATGCATCGGGAAGTTGGCTAGACCATCGGGGAGCGTAAACTGGCTTGTTCACACTTGGAAACAACTGAGGACTCTGAACAACATTCAACTCTGGAGGAGTTGTTGCTTGAACATGCTCTGTAATATTTGGAAGATACGACGGTGTAGCACTGACCCCAGTGCTTCGATGGGTTCCAGTACTTCTGGCCGTTCTTGATTCATCATCATCACTTGAATGACTACTGGCTAGTTCTAAGCTGCGGCCATCTGTTTCCGATCCTGAATCGGAATCCTTCCGGTGGCGTCGAGGTTTCTCCTCTCTTCGACTACTGGATGACTCAAATCCACGAAGGTAACTTGGAGCTTCACTCGCAGAATTGTAGTTCGAAGTGGATGTTGATGTCTGCCTTAGCTGTCCATCACTATTGAAAGAAAGTTATTAGTTTTAGTTCAAATATGGACAAGAAACTTACCTGTAGGGACTTGAGCTTGTTTTGGCCGTACTTCTCGAAGTCGTACTCGATGCACTAATTCCTATATTTCTTCTAGCTGTATCGTAGTTCCCGGCTAGAAAATTGTTTGGCCGGGATGAATTCACATTGTGTGAACTGTTGCTGACTACCAGAGACGAATCCAAAAGCGGAACTTTACGTCCCATACAACGGAGGAAAGTTCGGTGGAGGTTTTCTCGCACACGCTTGTTTATGATGCAGTAGCCAATCAGACAGAATATTGCATGGAGCACCACAACGGCAGAAAGAAGGATGCTAAGGAGTTGTGAGTTCTCTGAAGCTGCCAAAACTGCTAGGACCCACATAACTCCCATCAAGGGAAGAGACACAACCGAAAGCCAGAGTAGAGTTCGGAGATTTCCAAATCCTAAAACATGGTCTTTCAGAGTGAAGGCTGCTTTAACGGACACAAACAGTATCAATAGGTTTATAACTGACATCCCCGCTATCGGCCCAACAAGCCACCAGACCACGGGCTCATAAACCGATAACCAGCAACTGAAAGAAAAATTAAAATAAATAATGTTTAAATGTAGGAGTCCTTAAATGACTAGCAGCAACAAAGAACACAATAATTTTTGAAATTTTTTTTTAATACTTACAACAAGCTATTTCCATATTCATGAGCTCTTACTCCAACAGAAAGACCCACAACGATTGCAGGGGCCCCGTATCCCATAGAGAAGTAGAATCCCATTGGACCGTGATTGATGTCTCTCATCTCGGTTAGCATCCTGTACAAATGGACACAGTCCACTGTGGTCCAAGCAAACGCTGCTAACCATGTGTAGTGTAAACATATTGCGATGAGTTTACAGGGAAACTCGTTTTCCAGTAGATTCCTTCGGGATTGCATTCCCACGAAGAACAAGAGCTCCGCAAAAAAGACACAAAGGACAATATTTTGATGAATTGTATTGGAGTTCGTTTGCATTCCTCGAAGAAGTCCCAAAGCGACCAGAACACTAAACAGTATTGGAAGGGATAACATAAAAGCGGAATATGATGTTATTTGGACAAGCAAAGACGGCTCTGGAATGTCCTCAGGATCAATGATGTCCACAATGACGGCATAGTTGGAGACATGTGAACATGAACAATTGATCATGATAGGTTGTCCGTCAGCAACTCCCTCGTCATAGTCAGGAATCTCAGTTTGACAACCCAGCCGTGTCCATTGATTGGTGAAGGTGTTCCATCGAACACACTGAGGATTTGACCGAGGACCAAATCGAGCTGGATCAATGTCCAGCCACATTTCCAATTTAATTGGCTGCGAAAGGTGGGGAGATCCCAACGAACGATATGTCAAGTGCTTTTCTTCCACTTGGTCATTTTCTGATGGGTATATGACCTCAGCTTGACGTTTGACTAACCTACGAGCTCGATAGGTTGATTCATTTTCCTGTGACATAGTTGACTCACTCTTTGTCTTTTCAGCTTCGTTTGATGCAGCAGCGACTTGCTGAGTCTCCTCTCCACTTGATCCTCGGAACTCGATATCACTTTCATCGAAGTGCACATGGATATCAGGGTCAACATCAAGCTCAACTTCTTCTTCTGACGCCACGATTTCGTGAGCAATAATCTTAATATTTTCATTCATATGTTCCTCACTACTCTTATCCTTTGAAGCTCCTGGAACATCGAACACCTCGACAACGGACTCCTTGTCAGGCATCTCAGCTTTTTTTGATGAGATCTTTCGGGAAGGAATCTCAATCTTTTTGTCCTCGTCGTTGCTGGGGACTAAGATAGCAAGTGAAAGAATTGGAGTAGCCACTTGGATATCCACACCCCATCGCCGGGTGATGGTTTCATCAAACATTTCCGGGAAGAGCTCACCAACATCCTTGTACTGTGCATAACTGACAATAGCTCTGTAATCATTTGATCCCTGTGTCACTTCATTCTTTTCTGGAGGTTGGATTCCAAGCATGTCCAGTGGAACGAGGACTTTCGTGTATTTGTCGAACTTGTTTTTATCTTGGATGTAGTTATTGTACTTGGGAAAAGTTATCACGGGTTTTTGCTTGGCTGAGTGTTGCAAGAAGCCACTAGTGTCTGGAAGAACCACACTTTCCGTCGTGAACTGATTTGGTTTCAGGAACTTTGTCTTGTGGTATTCGCTTAGCTGTTCGGGTTCATAGCCAAACAGTGATTCCGTTGTGACTATGTCCAGGCCCAGCACCATGTTCTTTTGGACGATTTCAAAAGGATTTGTGTAAGTATCATGTTGAGATCGAGCCAGCACAATCATGTACTTGTTGAAGGCATCAATTAGATCATCAGGAGTACGTTGGATCAACTCCATAGCACGTTTCCATTCCTTTTCATACTTTTTGTCCAGTATCACACTTGCACTATCAACGAGATTCTTAATGAAATACTTGTCTTGGCTGTGGGATAAATTAAGTCCACTTTGCATCAGCTCGTAGTTTATAAGTTCATGGAGAATTCCTTCGGTAACCAGTAGATCAGCACCATAGAGTCGATCGTGGGTGAACTTGACTTCATCCGATAGGTAATCCATCTCGAATTCATTCGACCACATGTTGTTTCCTTCGTTGAGTAGAAACGATGACTCCATTTTGTATCGTCGGCCATCTTTGATTTTTGGTTTCTTTACTGTACTGGAACGGTCTACCATCTCACAGGCATGTTGAAGACTTTCAGCCAGTTTAACCGAAACAAAGGAATTCAATTCAAGTTCCATCTTTTCCAGTTGACCTAACTGTTTTCGGATCTCTACAAAGGGTTCTGATGTACAATTGAACATATCAGCCTGGCCCCAACCTCCTGAAAGGATGTCACAAACCCTGGAACCTTTACCTCTGCTTGGAGCTGGGCAGTTTTCAATTGTTGTACTCCCAAGTGGCGTTCTAGGCCACCAAATTCCTGCAGAAAATGACCTCGGACAGGCATCATAGACAACTTCACAGCCATTCAAAGTAACTTCGGCGTAGGGATTGGAACACGAATCACATCTTCGTCCGATAACTCCTTCTCGACATTCACACTGTCCTGTAAGCTGATTACAAGCACTGTTGAATGATCCAATAGAGTAACAATCACACGGAATACAAGCTGTTTCATTCAGGGGCTGATAGTGGTTGTTCTTGCAATAGCACTGTCCTGTAGTCTTGTTGCAATCGGGATGGTAGCCTTGTTTGAGATTGCATTTACATGGACCACATCCTTTCTCTCCCCACCAACCTCCCGGGCACGGTTGCTGCACAGTTTTCTCACAATAGTCGCCATGTTGAAGGGTGCTATTACACTCACAACGGTACCCCCGTTGTTCATTCACATTCGCTCGACAGACCCCGGCAGCACATGGTTTGACTGTGCAGATTGGGGCACAATCTTGACCCACATAACCAGGCAGGCAATCACAATGTGCCTCATCCCAGCTTGTGAAGCAACTTGAATGCATTGGGCAAGTTTCGGGGCATTCGGCTTGAGACAAACAACCATCATCTACATTCTCTCTAATAGTCGGGCGGCTGAGGACAGTTTGTGGAGCTCCTATCCGGACATCTTGAATGCATCCTTCAAATGGCATAAGATCGGACATTGCCCCTAAAGATACTTCAGGACTTCCGATGACAATTTTCCCAACATAGAGTCCTTGGACTTTCTGTGACATCGGAACTACACCTGTACGTTGTCCATAATCCACAGAGAACTGAATTTCAGCTCCAAGCCACTTGATCTCGATTCTATGCCAGACTCCATCTGCCAAATCAGCTCCAGCTAGATACATAGGCTCGTTATCGTAGACGTAGTACAATATTCCACCTTTGAGGCAAATAATTGAAGAACTGTTCTGTCCTATTTGGATTTGAATAATAAAGGCATCTTGTAGACGGGTTCTTATTGAAAGGGACGTAACCCAAGGAAGTTGAATGGGTCTTAGCAGAGGATTAAAGCTCAAACTTCCATCTCCAGAGAATCTCCAAGGAGCCGGTATAGGTTCTTGGCAAGTATTGCCAGCATATCCTTCAGGACATTCGCAGGTATATGTGTTCCATCCTTCTTTGCATATACCATTATTAAAGCAAGGATCCGATGAGCATAAAGGTGCCTTTTGTGGACATCCTGATATAGTTCCATTGTCAGCAACATAGGAATTGAGGTCAATAAAACGATCATCAACTTTAAGATCAGAGATACAGCCTACAAAGTCTTGATTTTCCACCGGGAAATGTGCTGGAATTCTAGGCAGACCTCCAATTTGCAACGGGCCAGTTAAGTCGAGGAACCTGTGGCACGTTTCAGTTAGAGAAGCACACTTTTTGTCCAGGACTAAGGTGGTTTGATTCGCACAACTCCATCGGTCTCCCAAGTTCCCAGCCAGTGCAATGGCTGTGTCACATGCATCCAAGGCTAGGGTTACAGTTCGATTTAGATATGTCACCTCAACACTGTGCCAGTTGCCATCTGAAACTTTTGGGTTATGTCGAACAGTCACCGATTGAATACGGTCACCCAAGGAAAATGAAAAGGACACATAGCCTCCTAGAATTTCGAGTGCGATGAAATCATGAAGCTCGTTGTATCGTCCGTTATAGAGCAGGAGTCCGTTGTCATTAACCGTTGCAAATCGAAGTTTAAGATTGAACCGATGACGTTGTTTGAGACTTTCAAAGGTAAGAAACGAATTCCTGGAGAATGATCGTGATCTCAGTTCACATGTGGCAGTGTAAGGTGGCGGCTGGGAACTGGTCAAGAGGGCATTCATGCAGGAATGTCCTCCATCACAAAGTTCAGCGGTGCACGGTTTCAGCTTAGCGATCACTGTTTCACAGTTTGTTCCAGTGTATTCAGGAGTGCAGATGCAAGTGTAGCCACCTTCACGACGATGACACTTTCCACCGTTCAGGCAAGGATCGGAATAGCAAAGATCCACCTCGGTGTCACATAGATAGTGCTCTTTACTGCCTGTGAAACCCTCGGGACAGGAACAGGCAAAGGTATTAACTGGATAAATAGGTCGAAACAGAACGGTATCACTGTGAATAAACTCTGAAGCATTCCCGAATTTCAAAACTGTCAGGCACTCCTCGAAGTTCAAACATGGTTCCCGAACGCAGAGGTTGTCATCAAAGGGTAGAACTTCCACAGTTGCCAATCGAGCCAGAATGGCCCTGTTTAAGTAGACCCTTTCCTGGAGATATTGGGGAGTGTAATATTCTTCATGGGAGACATCAGGCCTTCTTGCTGAGAAGCTGACGTTCAGAATTCTTGACGTGACATCGGTATCGTCTTGGATCGAGAACATGTAGATATTCTCTTTTGGACATGGAATGATGGCTGCCAATCCATCTAGGAAGAAGTTCAATAAAGGCGATAGAAATGCCTCCTCTGTCATCTCATTTAATCTTACAGTCACAGAGTTGAAGAGCATATCCTCCGTAATGAGTCGCACTGATAATTGCATAATTGCTTTGGCTTCATTAATTCCGTCGGATACTGACACCTCCATGGTGGCAAACTTGGGCACATTTGTATTTAACTGTGGACTTAGGATCAGTCCTCCAGATGTTGTATTCAGTCTCAAAAGATTTGCGTTATTTCCTGAGAGAATTCGGTAAGTAAGTTTGTCAGTGACATCTGCGTCAAATGCTGGAATTCGACCGATTTCGCCACTAGGAAAGTGATCTCGGAAATTGTTGAATATCACTTGGAAATCCCTTAAGACTGGAGCGTTGTCATTAACGTCAGTAACAAGAATTTCTACATGGGCGTCGTTCCTCAGAGGAGGACTGGCAGCTCGGATGACTAATTCAAACCTTTTCCTCGAAGATTCATAGTCTAATTCTGTCATGGTAAGCAACTGAGCTCTCTCTGAACCTGGTCGGGTCACCAAGGAAAATGAATTTGAATCGTCACCGCCAATGATGGAATAGTGAACAATTGCATTGACTCCTTCGTCAGGGTCGTGGGCATGTATTTCTCCTACAACTGACCCCACCGGAGAATTCTCCGGGACGTACAAAGTAATTTTATCAGACGAGAAAGTTGGCGGAGAATCATTAACATCCTCGAGTCTTATTTGAACTTCAACAGAACTGCTGAGTGGCGGAGATCCCTTGTCAACAGCGATCGCAGTAAGATGATAGGTGGCCACTGATTCTCTGTCAAGGCCTTTGTTTGTTCTGATTGTACCAGATGTTGGATCGATTACAAACGAACCATCCTCTTCGTCCTTCTCATGTAATATGTACTTGATGCGACCATTTAGTCCCATGTCAGGATCGGTGGCAGAAACTTGAACCACAGAAGTTCCCACTAGGGCGTCCTCGAGAATAGAAGCTTGATAGAGTGGGTTCTTGAACACAGGGGGGTTATCATTCACATCCGTCACACTGATTTCAACATCAGTGGTATCACTAAGCGATGGGTTACCACCATCCTTTGCTGTCACCGTCAGGAGGTAACCACTTGTGGTCTCCCGATCAAGCACGGCATTGGTGACAATTGCTCCTGTCTGAGGATTGATCGAAAACGGGTCATGTGCACCCATGCCATTAATACTCTCATCATTAAGGGAATACGTAATTTGGGCATTGATTCCAACATCACTGTCTGTAGCGGACACCACTAATACGGTAGTTCCAATCGGAGAATCTTCAAAAACCGACGCACTGTATGGGGCATTTTCGAAGATAGGAGCGTAGTTATTGGCATCAGTAACATTTATATTGACGGAAGCTGTGTCTGATCTTCCTCCAGAATCCGTTGCAGTAACCGTAAGGAGAAACCTTCTTTCCTGCTTGTAGTCCAATGACTGAGCAATCGTGATCAATCCGCGACCGTTTTGTGAGGTTATCGCGAACCTTCCTCTAGTATTTCCAGTAGTTATTTCGTAATGAAGTCTTGAATCCTCATCAGGGTCGGTTGCAGTCACTGTAGTGACTGGAGTTCCTGGTGGCTGATCTTCACCAACATTGGCTTCATAATACTTTGGTCTAAAGGCAGGATCGTTATCATTGACATCCTGGACTGTTATCACCACCGATGAACTGGCAGACTTTGGAGGGATTCCACCATCTTTAGCGACAACTTGGAAGGTGTACCGGTTTTGCTCTTCTCTGTCCAACTGTTTGATAGTTTGAACCCATCCAGTACGAGGGTCAACAGAAAGTGGGAAGTTATCATCTCTCTCAGAGATACTATAGGTTATCTCTGCATTAGCACCTTCATCGGAATCGTACGCCTGTACTCGGATGATGTTGTACCCAACTGGAACGTTCTCCAAAACTGATTCCTGGAACTGTGAGGTATAGAATCTAGGAGAATTGTCATTTGCATCGATCACATTCACTAGCAGCTGCGTTGTGTTACTCCTCGAGGGGCTGCCACCATCCTGAGCTCGAATCACCAACCGATAGCTTCGAACACTTTCATAATCCAAAGGCTTCACAAGGGAAACATCTCCGCTCATGGAATCAATAGAAAACTGAGATTGTGTGTTGCCTCCAATGATTGCATAACGGATTGCTGCATTGTTCCCCTGATCGGCGTCGGTGGCCTTGATGTGAGCCACTACATTGTCGTCACCCCACTGGTCCTCATTCACCTGGACCGTGTATGTCCTCTCACTAAATTGGGGGTAGTTGTCATTATCGTCCAGAATCTTCACCAGAACCGTGGCTGTAGCAGTTTTTCTTTCACTTTGTAATGGAGCCATGTCAGTGGCTGTCACAATAAGAGTGTAACTTTCCGATGCTTCCCGATCTAAGGAGCTCCTAGTGGAGATAACCCCAGTTCGCCCATCAATTCGGAAAGTGTTGGCGTTTTTCTCCTGCGATGTTGTTCCGGTACTAGACACATTTTCGATACCGTACTCGATCTCAGCATTCTTCCCGATATCTTGGTCAGTTGCACGGAGGGTTATAACTGTAGAACCCACAGTGGCACCTTCTCGAATACTCGCCTCAAACTGCTCAGCTTCAAATGTTGGGCTATGATCGTTGCAGTCGAGGACGTTCACTTGCAATGTTGTTGTTCCTGATCGAGGGGGAAAACTGTCATCTGTTGCAACAACTCGGAAATAATGGACATCCATCAACTCCCTATCCAGACTGGCTGAAGTAGTAACAACTCCTGATCGGGAGTCAACTTTGAACAGGGACTGAGACCTTGAGTCAAGAAGAGATACCATCGAATATACAACGGGAGAGTCTTCAGGGTCTCTAGCACGTACAGTTGTAACTGTGGAACCTGCTGGTTGCTCCTCCAGAACTGGGGCTACATATAAGGCTTGTTCAAAGTATGGACTTTGATTCCTCAGCTCTCTTCTGACCCTCTTTGCGATATCAGTATCATTGAATTCCTGGTGATGGTAGACAATCTTTAATCGATGGTCAGAGTCTACAATGTCATTTCGATTGCAACGAATGTTGAACGTGATGATCAACTTCCACATGGACTCATGTATACAAACATCCCGACTTGCCACCAGATCTCTATTCTGTGGTTCAATCAAAAATCTTTCATCATTTACATCCAAAAAGTTCACCTTGCAGTTCTGGCAGACAGACTTGGGCAAGAAAGCGTTAAGATTGTTTATAAACTGAGACTTTTTTAGGCAGATTTTGTTCCACTTGTCAGTCGTGTGGATGGCATATGAAGCATAAGTCTCCGAGATCCACTGTTTGGCGTCAGCAACTCGCCGATGCATGGATCCTTCATCAGAATCGAAATCCCTGGATCTTCTCTTTCGACTCAAAATCCTGTGTCGCATTTCGTTGTCATAAGTGTCACCAAAGATCAAATCACCATCTTGAAATTTCCGACTGTCATTGTGATTGAACTCAAGAGAATTATGTCCCACATATTCTCCATAAAATCGTTCATCTGGGTCATCATTTTGAATGTACCTTCTTCGTCGTCTCTTCGAATAACCAGTGTCTTCTTCTTCAAAAAGTCTGCCATACATCTCGATTCGTCGATCATCATTGCAATCGGTTCCCGCAACAAATATTCGAATCGGTAAACTATAGTAATCTATACTTCTTAACCGATTCGATGTAGAATCGACGTAAAATGTGAACAGATTGGGATAGTAAATGCCATCACACTTGAGATGTTTCTTCAACATAATCCGGCCATCTTTGTGATTTACTTCGACTAGATGATGCACAAAATGGGCAGATTTGTGGGCATTGATCTTATAATGCCTCTCCGATCCGAGTTTGTAGACCGAGGCATTGAATATCACTGTGCCCGGATCGACTGTTTCATTAACAACTATTAAATACGAAGATGTTTGTACTGTTAGGAGGCTTAAAATTATGCTAATTACGAAGATTTGTAGCAATGAGCCTTCGGTGGATTTGATGATACACCGCCGTCTATGGCTTAACATGGCGTCGTTCTTTTTATTTCTATGTGCGTTTGATTTTGAGGGTTGAGTTTGTGACGGTGCGCGTGCAGTTGTTGCAGACATCTTTTTTGTACACTCTGTCTGCTATTTCATGTTCTGAAAGAGAGAGAAAGGATAGAATTAGAATTCTGAGTTTTGTGTAGTTTTTTATATGAATAAGTTTAACGTTTGTCCGCTGTCAGTTTCAAAGCAGTTTAACTGATTTCGTTAAAATTTTTTCCCCAAATTAGATTTATATTCTATTTGAGTTTAAAGACTATTTGTATCTTCTTGAAATGAATATCATGGCAGATGGAACTACTTAGGCAGTAAAGCTTATTATTATGAATTTAATTAACTCTTGTTCCTGCTCTAATTTTGAACAAAATGGAATCATAAGACCTTTTTTAACATAGAAAAGTTCTAAGGAAGGGGCAGATATTAATGATCAGATAAAAAAGAATATTGGAATGAAACTTCTCGAAGCATATTTAGAAACAATTAAATAAATTTCACTGCCCCCTAATGAGCAATTAATGCCACCTGCAATAATTAAAAAACAAGCTTTATTTAATCTGAACAGGAATCAATTATTATTTACAGAAACCCTGCAGCTCCTTGCTAATGATTGCGTACACAGGGTTCTCATTTCCTTTGATTTTTTTTTTAATTAAACAAATGCAAGGAGTCTTTTTGTTTTGTTGTTGGGAAGTGGGAACATATTATTTATGCAGATTTAATTAAAAGTACCTCTCATTTTTTCTTGGAAATAATTATTTGGCGTGAGGAGGGATGCAAACATTGCAACTGCAACCCATAGCTTTTTTTATAATACACACTGTGTGAGTATACAATGGAACTCCCGGCATCCTTTTCTGATTCCTGAGAAATATTGCGTGCAAATTAAATTCTCCTCCTTCCACTTGTTCGTGAAAAGTCTTTTGATTTTATGTGATGTAATAAAGCAAATTTTTTTTTTTTTTTTTTAATAACCAATTAGAAGAAATGTTTATACATCCTTGATAAGGAGAGGAGGAGAATTGAAGAGGGAAGCAATTCTATTGATGGAGAAAAACTTTGTGTAATAGGTTCTTCCATGTGGGACAGGAATATTGGAAGAATTTTTTTTTTTTTTTTTTATATGAGAATTGAGTTTTATGACAATCCTTGTGAGGAACATTAGAAAGCCATAAAAAAATATTGGAAATCGTAAAGTAAAGTTTCCACTCTAACACATACTCAGTCACTTTGGTGTTTTTATGGTTTCTGTTGCGCTGTATGGTCTTTGATTAGTTGTGTGTTAATAAAAGTCTTGTGTGGAACATACATTTACTCAAATGAAACGTACACACGTAATAAAACAACATGGAGGGTTTGCCTTTGACGTCAGGATGTTTCCGTTCATGGATCAGGGAACTTAAAATAGGTCGTTGTGGGTTTCTGAAAAGAGTTGGAGTAACATATATATATTTGTATCCAATTTTTTTTTTTTTTTTTAAAGATTCTAGTATTAAAAGGGATAAAGAGGTAGTTAAAACGATTGATGACGATATGGTTTTGTTCTTTCACAAGAGCAGAAACAGAGACTCAGGGATGGATCTGCCAATAGCTTTCTACGAATTAGCAGACTATAAAGCATACAAATAAATGAGCAGATTATTAAGAGTCATTGAAGATTAAGTAATTAATGATCTTAAAACCAATAAAACAGGGGAAATATACAATAACTTGAATGTCAAGGGTCTAATGGAAATTCGGAATACAACCTATAGCAGCTAAATTGCAAGCGCGGAGATCCACTACCCCGCAGCACCGAACATACCATGCGCGAAAATTTGAATCGGAAAAGACCACTGTAAGATTTGCCTACTGCGTCTCATTTAAGCACCACCAACTCCAAGCCAGGAGAACTGGTAGCATTTTTATACACTTGCCATCAAAAACTCCGCTCATGGTGTGCTGGGTTTCAAAAAGCGGTATAGCGGCGAAACTTCTGGTTCCAAAAACAGTGCGATCTGCAACATACAGATATGAACTGATCCTATAAAATAATGCTGCAGGCTAGAGCCGAAATTGTAGGCAATTGATAGGAAGACATCGATTTCTCAGAAGAAAAGGAAGAAACAAGAAAAGCGGTGTTCGAAAGGACACAATGCTGGCATCGATACCATAATATAGATAACATGCTATTTGCAATACCATAGAGTCTGACACACACTTGTGTAGTATACGTTGACAGCACTGTTCTGTCAAATCAAATTTATTTGTCAAAAAAGAAAACAAACAAACCAACCACAACAAATGATTTCAGAGGGTCGCTGTAAAAGCAGCAAATAACATTAGTTCTAACAAAAAGCGCCCAAGAAAAATGGCGCTGCTGTCGTTAAAAAGATTAGTATACTGCGATGAAAACCCAAGTATCAATACCATGCTAATACCATGTGGCTCGCGTGGTATTACTATGGGTTTTCCCTGATACATAGGAGGTATACTCGAATAGATACCAACAGTGTGTCACAGGTATTAAAGAGAGTAAAATTACAGTACCAGGGGTATAAAGCCAGACTTGAAGCCTGCTGATAGAGCATGAGCATGTCGTGATAGACTGTGCTGAAGATTCGGAAACAACATTTCTGCAGACTGCCAAAGCAGTAAGAATCATAAGGTTTGGACGATGGAGAACAATGTTTCCATACTCCGTATCAGTGAAAAGTTGAAGTAAATATCTGTACAATTGGTAGGACGTATATTTTCATGGTGAAGTGAATTCCAGCATCGTGTGCCAAACTTATAAAAAAGACGATACTCTTCACTACAGAGCGGTTTCAGTCCAGATAAATCAACCATTTTCCAAATTCTTACACTCTCAAATGTTTAAAAAGAGATCCAAGAAGAATCTAGAATCGATACTTTATACGAATCCCAGTATAAAAGTTCTTTTGATTCGAGTATTTAGTTCGGTTGAAGGGCTTTCAACAGTCTTTCATGAGCGGTGTTATAACTAGTGAATATCTGATTCTACCTAGATTTCACTCAAATGACATGCGATATCAAACGGAGAGTCGCTTTTAACGATCGCTGACTAAGAAAATATCTAAGTACTGAGGCTCACTTTCTCAAAGAACTAAGGAGACTGTATATTAAACTTGTATCATCCGTGTTCCAACTTATATGACAGAAGTATGACTAGTCAGCACTGGCTGGAAATATGCGACGTTTATTCTATTGAGGAAGATTCTTCGGGTGATTTTCGATCCAGTAATGTATTGATGGAATTTGGAGAAAAAGATAAAACAAAGAACTGATAGTGCACAGCTGGACAGCCATCTAAGCCGTTCAATACTCCCTTAAAACTTATAGAAGAAGACCAGCCAACAGCATAAAGAAAACTTAGGCGACGCCACCAAGTGAAGATCGAACTCAACACACTTTGGGTGTAGTGTGAGTCAATGCTACAAGTTTGGAACCGGACTGGTTGGAGGAGCTTTTTGTTTGATGCTGTGTTTCAAAATGGACTGTATCTTAAACAAAAGTTCCGCACCAAAAACTTCCAATATTTTCAAAACAAACTCCTTCGGATTTTGTCATTCGGAGCAAGTAAATTCGCTGGTTTGTCTTCCAAAAGCTGAGGTTGGTAGATGACTTCGAAATCAGCATTCCTTCCGCTATTGCCGAAAACGACACCAATTGAAAATTTGGAACAAAATCCAAAATTAATTTTTTCCGTAGCAAGAGTTTTTTAAATCCATGACCCCTTTAAAGAACGAACAAAAATACTATCTCAAAACTGTCACCAAGTTTCTTTAATAACTATTGCAGAAGCAATATCTAGTAAGCCCTTGGAATACATCTTACTTTCCGAAAAAATCTGGAAGACCTGTTGCTCTAAGATTACTGTTGCTCTCAAGGCATAATTTTCAGTAACTGAACATAAATAGCTTAAGCCACATATTGAAAGGTCAAGAGCTGCAGCTTCAAACTACATTTTTCTTGTCCAAATCCTTGGCTACTTATGGAAGTGGGCGAGTACAAATGGCGTTCTTTTTTAATCAGACTAGATTTGAAAAGCCAAATTGCAGACAAAACGAACACACATTTTAGTAGAAAATTCACAAGAACTGACATGTTCTCAATTAAGCTAAACAATCATTATCCTAGACAATGCCAAATCCAATTATTCTATACTTAAAACAAAAGGGACATATTTAACAAAATCCCTACAACAATTTACAGAGAATGAATAGCTTGAAAGTTTCTCTCATTCGACTTAATTCCCATCAAATATTTATGAACTTCAAATTCTACAAGTCGATTACAATATATAAACGTATTTAAACCATTAAAAGCTCTCAATAATTTTGTCACAATCCAATTCCATTAAACACAAAAACTTTCTCAGAAACATTTTCGCACTAAATTATTCTGCCCGATTTATTTCGAAACAATTCATTCACTTAACTGTGTCGTGCACCCGCCTCCCCACGCTACCGTGCCATGCCATGTCATCGTCATCATCCTCATCATCATTGTCGTCCTTCGCAGTTTTCAATTTTGCCTTAACAATAAACTCAATTTCCCATGTGACAACCACTCGATTTTGTTTTGTAAACAACTACAAGGCATCCCTATGCCTAGAGAATGGGAGAGAGAGAGAGTGCTCCTATTCAATTCCTGCCACGTCAGGATATTTTTTTTTTTTACTTTTTATTGTTTCAATTTCTGTAAACAATATCTTTGGTGACAAAGTGTTCATCTTCTGCTCAATCTATTTCCTGAGTTGTTTAGATACTCTAACCCAACAATAACCTAGAACACCTAACACTGTTTCACATCACGAATAGGGTAACCAACAGTTTGTGTTGTTTCGTGTCTCGTGTATACCTATCGTTTTTCATTATAAAATTTAAATATTTGTGAAATTTGCACTTCAATCAACAAACGGTATAGTAGATGGTATCAATTTATTCTGAAAACGAAGATAAATCGTTTGCCGTATCGAGCGCCGTCGTTCCGCCATAGTGTGAGAGTTTGGTAGGGCACATAGAAACACTCTAATACCCACCTAACCCTTTAAATCTAAGCTCATGCTGTTTTGCAACAAACCCAATAAATAATCAACGTGATGCTTCCAGTAGCAGCACCACGTTTTATGGGAGCTCATTTTCACCCATTTCTGATTCTGAAACTTTGGTCCTATATAGATTCAACCTAACCCAACATTTTCCCCACCTTCATTTCCATTCACTTTAGACACTTTGCCGTTCGCCCCAAGACCAATATACTCTTCCTCTCGTTAGCCCGCATCAACAAAATATTGTTTCCTCCTTTTCGGTGCGGATATTCATTGCCGTCCATAATGCCCCCAAACCATCAGTGGGTTTGAATGGGGGCATGGGGGCATATGGCATGGCTTGGCACGAGCACGAGTACGAGAACGAGATGATGATGAGATGAAGCTGGAAGAGGTTGATTAATCAGATTAGGTACCGCTAACCAACTGAAACCGCACCTAGTTGGAACTATCGCAGAAGTAGATTAGATGAGAACATCACAGTCACAGGACTACTATAACGAGAGGTGTTCAGAGTTTGGACAAGTTCGCAGTAGTTCATGTAGTTTCTAGTTGCTGCTGCGCTGCGGTAGTTGTGCAACACGTAAAGTTCGGGTAATAACGGTATGCCAAAGCCAAAGCTAATGCAACACACAGCGATCTTTTGTCGGTTAGTTGAGTTTTGACGTAGTTTTATAACTGTACATAGCTGTAGGGTAGTTGGTAATGTGTGGTAATCAACCATTTTATATTGGAAAGCTCTTGAATTGGATTTGGGACGGGCACCGGGCACGGGACACAAATGGAGATCAAGGAGCAAGGACACACAGGGGATAAAGAATAATAATTGGTGTCCATAAAGAAAAATTACTGCGATGATGCTGACTTCCAGGTCAAAGACAAATTATGATGCATATTTCATGTAAAGTGATGTGAAAGTTTGTCGCAAAGGGGGATATGGGTACGAATTTAGGGGGAAATATTTTTTTTCTGGTGCATCATTGACTGGATCAAATGGTCTGTGCATTTGATAGAAATCTATTGCTACCATATCCTAAGCTTTTAAGATTTTTTCTTATCTATTTGAATTCTAATCTAATTTCGTCCTAACCTAGGTTATACTTTAATTGCTTGAAGTTCTAACCCAGTTCTTGAGGGTTGAGAGTATATGTGAGCACTCTCGGACTCCGCTAAAAATTCAGTTTCAATCACAAAAACAGATGCACTAATTACTTTAACTTTGCTCTACCTTTAATTCGAAATAACTTGATGCATATTATTCTGATTCCGCATTTTTTGAGGTATACTTATAGGCATTCAAGCAGAGTGAAGACTGTTGCATTACTTCAGGAGTTCACATTATTATAATACTGTGTTGCAAGGCCTCTAAGTATTCGTTTGGGGTTAAAGGATATTTTATACAAAGAAAGGTATATAAACCTACAGAAAGAAATTATCTACATGATGTAGAAAACCGTTTCAAAACCCGTTGCGTGGCTTAGAAGGAGTTAGCGGATAAACAGGAAGTCAAATAAAAGCTGGATAGAAAATCAAAGAAAATAAGGATTCCGATTGGTTTTTGATGGCTGTATCAATCTTATGGAATGAATTAGATACAGATGGGGCAAATGTGTAATAGGAGCTACTGGTCAGATTTGAGCAAATGTTTCCCTTCCTCGAAGGGGAAGGTGTAAGAAAATGCAAAACGTCAAACTAAACACAACAAAGCAGCTGGACTTGATGGCATACCTGTCTTATTTCGAAAAGCAGTGCAACACACTCGTTAAGAGTGTTTGTGAAAACGAAAGGTTTCGTTGGGAATGGAAGGACGAAGTTACCGTCAAGGTACCGAAGAAATGTGATCTCGAAAATTGTAACAACTGCGGTTTGGCAGCACTATTTTGTCCGCATTTCCAAAGTTAATGGCAAAACAGTGGCAAGACGCAAGGTTTTTCTTTTAGCCACTGGTGCCCATAACCATTATATATATAAACTATAGTACTATCACTTGAGGTGCGTTATCTATCGACGAAAAACTAAGCTCTAGAATACCATGGGAAGCAACAACAACAAGTAAAATGGTGGAAATTGTTGTTGTTGCTTCCCATGGTATTCTAGAGCTTAGTTTTTCGTCGATAGATGGCGCACCTTAAGTGGGAATACTATAGTTTATATATGCAATGCCATAACCAAATGTTTAACTTGCTTCAACAAAATTAGGAAGTGGCTGGATTAAGAATCAAAGCCCAAGAAACAAAAACAAAAAAATGCACACCTGGCGGTGGAGACAAGAGACAATAGAGGAAGTTATTTCTTGCAACTACCTGGGAAGTTATTTGTCACTTGATTGTGGAACAAGCCCAGACGTCAACAACATAATAAAAAAAAGCTCGTAGTGATCTACTTATATCTCGACTGAGCTAACTAACGGCTATTGTGAACTGTTGTCTTTACAATTTAAAGACACAGTAGATAGAAACTAACGAACTGCGGCTTGGGAATTGAGAGTTGAGACTGGAGAAACAAAAGTGGATGTAGAGTAGACATTACACAGAGAAAGTGGCGCTAGATTGGACATGGACATACACTGATCTTCAAGGTCAAAGGCACGTTGGTGGAAGATCAAATAAAGCTTGGAGATCAACACTACAGCCTATAATGGCTACTTAGGTACAATGGCAAACTTGGTAGAAAACCTTTAAAATCGAACTTAATTAACATGTTTTGTGAACACAGTTCTTTAGTTTGTCAAATATCACTGACACAAACGAAATGCTACCAACTTCAAGCTGTTATTTTAAATTTGACAGGTCGAACTCTTTGGCCACTTTTTTGAAAGTTCAAAAAAGTGACCAAAATCGTGTATGAAGTTAGCAGAACACTGAAATTGAATTTTTTAAAATTTAATTTTTTGAATTCAGGTTTTCAAAATTTTGTTGAGATAATGCAGCATTTAATTCGTATTCAATGAGCACTTAATTCTAGAAGCAGATTTTGTCCAAAAAAAGTTCAAAAAAGTGGCCAAAATCGTGTATGAAGTTAGCAGAACACTGAAATTGAATTTTTTAAAATTTAATTTTTTGAATTCAGGTTTTCAAAATTTTGTTGAGATAATGCAGCATTTAATTCGTATTCAATGAGCACTTAATTCTAGAAGCAGATTTTGTCCAAAAAAAGTTCAAAAAAGTGGCCAAAATCGTGTATGAAGTTAGCAGAACACTGAAATTGAATTTTTTAAAATTTAATTTTTTGAATTCAGGTTTTCAAAATTTTGTTGAGATAATGCAGCATTTAATTCGTATTCAATGAGCACTTAATTCTAGAAGCAGATTTTGTCCAAAAAAAGTTCAAAAAAGTGGCCAAAATCGTGTATGAAGTTAGCAGAACACTGAAATTGAATTTTTTAAAATTTAATTTTTTGAATTCAGGTTTTCAAAATTTTGTTGAGATAATGCAGCATTTAATTCGTATTCAATGAGCACTTAATACTAGAAGCAGGTTTAAAAAAAAAAAAAAAAAAATTAAGAAAAAAAAATTATTAAAAAAAAATTTATTTTGGTAAAAAAAATTTTTTTAATTTTTTTAAATTTTGTTTTTTGTTTTTGTAGAGCATTTAATTAGCATTTAATTCAAGGACCAATTTCGTATTTTTAAATTTTAATTTAGTGTACTTTAGAGATACTGTCCTGCTAACTTCTTGTGAAGTTAGCAGAACATTAATTTTTTCGAAAACCGTTAGAGCATTAAATTTTTTTCTTCAGCATTTAATTAGCATTTAATAAGCGTCTAATTATGCAATCAAAAAATTTTGGTTCTGCTGACTTTGTTCTGCTAACTTCAGGGACATGGAAAGTATCAACGGTCGACTAGCCAGACAGTCCTGGATGGAGGACTAAATGTCAAAAGCACTCGGAGTAGTTACAAAAAAAAGAAATGGGCTGGACTAAGGCCTCCAAATCATTTGGAGTGCCAATTTGTATTTATAATTATATTAACTCTGTTCCTGTTTTATTTTTTTTATTGAAGTTATTTGAAATAAATTGTTGATTTTTTTTTTATGTTTTTTATGTTTGTTTTCCTTTAAATAAAGTTTATGTTCAATTGAAAATGGTTTTTGGTGACTAGAATTTAAGGACGTTTTGAAAATTAAAATGTTTAAATACTTCTTGATACTATTTTAACTTGGTAAGCTAAAAAAACAAGCGATATTGATACAACTTTGAAAATAATAAAGTTATAACTGAAATTTAAGACATTTTCCTTAGGGGGGGCATTTAAGGCCATTTTCCCCTACTGGATACAAAGAGTTGGAAGGATCTGATTGAAGCAACATGCTCAGGAGTTAAGCTGTTGCATCCGATGCGATTAAATGCTCAAGACTTCCTAAAACAATATTATGTATTATCCTGCGCAGTCTTTAAGCTTCCTTCGCGCTTGGATTGAGTTATCTCGGGTAAGAAGCCATAGTTCTCGAACGAAATAATAATACCAAAAAAGAAGTATCAATCGTCCATTTCCGAAACACCTAAAAGTGTTATCGATTCGATACTCGAAACGTTACATCTTTTACAACTCCAAATAGCTTTGACGCTATGCGGGGTGATGACACAAAATTTAAGCCCCAGTCCGCTTCCACAAGCCCGTTTGTAACTAAGCTCTCTAGAATCAATAGGGAAAGCATTACATGATTTATCCCCTTTAAATTCTACACGATTTTCAATTCTTTTTTAAGTTTCTTTTATAAAGCCTGTTTTGACCACTCAATAAATTCTTCACAAATGCCACTCTTCGGTTGACTCCAAATTAAATCAAATCATTCCATTAAATCTTACCAATCCGACTGAAATAAAACAAACACAAAATACTCAATTCACTGCATTAACTGGAAAGCTAAAAAAACAGCTGTAATCCTCTTTGTCGTAAAATCTTTTGAGTTTATTTTTAGAAATTTTTAGGAGAGATTTTGAAATCAAAGCACATAAAATCTTCCGCCAACGACCATCAGTTCCATCAGTCGTCGTCGCCTTCGTCAAAACAAACAATAACAAGCCATGAATATCGGTTAACAATACAAAATTAAAAAACAAAATGAAATAAATACGACAAAAGGATACGCATCCCCAAAAATAAAATAAATAAAAATCGATAAAAAAGTATGTTTGTCGGTTGTGAAAGGACCAAAAATTAACATCGCTGCAATGTGAACCGAACAGAACATACATTAATTGCTGAATTCATTGGCCTGGCCTTTTTCCTAAACAATGGCGGACGGAATTAATTTGCCATCTGAACAAAAATAATAATTAATGCGATGGGAATTTTTCATTATTTTAACAGATGAGCTAACACAAGGACTAATTGTGTCGATGTATTTTACTCTGTATTCTAGAGAAGGAATTTCGGATCCTGTGGAAATACTCGTTAAAGTAATGGTGTGAGTTGGGATGAGGAGTTAACGTAGCATTAAAGTCGATGAATTGTTTGTTGTGTTAGGACTTTTCCACTCTAAACAACAAGCTGGACAAGTTAAGTTTATTATTTTTGAATAGAAATTGCAGATTTGCCCAAATCTAGGTACTCTGAATAGTAAAATTTATTTTGGGCGCCAATGTTTAAGGATTTCCGGTCCTTTCATTTACGGTGTGTATATGTGTGTATATACTGCTGTAAGTTGGGATGTTTTGATGGATATTTTGAGTATAATATAACGGGTGATTTTTTAGCTGGTTTGGTTTTGGCAACACTGGTTTTGACAGCTGACGTGTGTTTAGTACCTTGTGTCACTGTCAAACAGCTTCAGTTTGGTTTGCAATTTAACCATGGATCGTCTTACAAATGAACAACGCTTGCAAATTATTGAATTTTACTATCAAAATTCGTGCTCGGTTCGAAATGTTCAAATTGTTCAAATTGTGTTCAGCGATGGGGCTCATTTTTGGTTGAATGGGTACGTAGATAAGCAAAATTGCCGCATTTGGAGTGAAGATCAGCCAGAAGCATTGCAATAGCTACCAATGCATCCCGAAAAAGCCACTGTTTGGTGCGGTTTATGGGCCGGCGGCATTATTGGGCCATATTTCTTCAAAGATGATGCGAATCGCGGCGTTACTGTCAATGGTGAACGCTACCGAGCGATGATAACAAACTTTTTTTTTTGCCCGAAATGGAAGTTCTTGACTTGCATGATATGTGGTTTCAAAAAGACGGTGCCACATGCCACACAGCACGCGAAACAATGGCGCAATTGCGAGGCGAGTTTGGTGAACAGTTAATTTCACGTTTCGGGCCGGTCAATTGGCCGCCTAGATCGTGCGATTTGACACCATTAGACTATTTTTTGTGGGGTATGTCAAGGCTAATGTCTATAGGGACAAGCCCGCTTCGATTGACGCACTGGAAGCCAACATCCATGCATTCATTCGTGAGATACCGGCCGATATGTGTGAAAGAGTATGCCAAAATTGAACTCAGCGGATGGCCTACCTGAGACGCAGCCGCGGTCAACATTTGCATGAAATTATCTTTAAACATTAAATTGCAAGGTTCAAACTATCGATTCAAATAAATATTTCATTAATTTTTTCGAATTTTTTGTGTTTTTTTTAAAAAAAAAGTTCTAAACCTCTTAAAAAATCACCCGTTAGAAAGCAGTGATTTCGAGCAAACAGCATTATCAGCAAAAATATTGGTAAACTGTAACAAGTTCCTTTTGAAAATCAATATTCAAGGAGCCCGAAATGGATTAAAGTAGTTTTTTTTGGTGATTTTCGTTCTGGGAATCTTCATGACCAAGGACAGTGTGGTTCCGTTTAGCATCATAAAATGACTTTGGATGGATATGAACAGCATTCTTTGAAAACTGCCCCGCAAAAGAAGCCGGTCCGATCCAATCCCTGATTCAAACTTAGTTTATAATTCGGATTCTTGCCTCTTTTGCTGCTAAGACAAATCTTAAAGGGGTTAACCTTGTCATGAAGAGTTGCATTTCTGCTAGGCCTTTGGATTTGGTTGTAAAATGAAAGTCACTTCAATTATTGCAGAGTATTTACGAACACACTCTTGGAATGGTTAAAAGTGGAAGTCACTTCGATTTGGCTTCTTATAAGGAACTGTCGGGCAATTTGAAGTTTAGATATAGAACTTTAAATTGGCAACACTATTTTAACTGGCGGCCATTTTGTCAGCTGTCAAGTGATTTATTTTAAGTTTGATTTGGCATTTCAACATGAACAGACTGACGTCTGAACAACGCTTCCGAATTGTGCAAATTTATTTTTAAAATCATGGTTCTGTTCGATAAAAAAGATTGCTTAGCGATGAAGCTCACTTTTGGTTGAATAAACCAGTGTATGTTGAGACACCGTTACATCCACAAAAACTGACTTTATAGAGCCATAATTACTGACATTTGTGACGAAGTCACATTTTCTTCTCTTCCACCGCAGCCAATAAAATAGGCATATTCATATGTGCAATGGCATTTACTAACCGCACCCCTGTAGTGGCTACCACACTACAGCTTAATATAGTCTCTGAGGTCACATGACTATGTATTCGCAAACCAGTAGCGTTTTACATGTGAATTTGTATTTTGTGTTTATAATTCACACTCAGTCATTGTGGATATATTCCATAAAGGAAAGTGATTTAGCACATTGACATTCGAGGAAAATCTCGATGGTGATATATAGGAATACTATTTAGAACCAAAGACTTTTCTCCACTACCGGAAAACCAGGGGTACGCAGTGTACCGAGAGATTCCTAATATTTTGAAGCTGCGCTTTCACGAGTTCAGCAGAATAGTCCTCCTGTCCGTTTTTTCCTTACCGTTCCTATATTCCTAAATTCCTACCGATTAAATACCTTATTTGTAGCCGTACATTTGTCCGTGTAACTGACCGGACATTGGTTCCTTGTAACTGACCGGACATTGGTTCCGTCTAACTGACCGGACATTGGTTCCGTGTAGCTGACCGGACATTGGTTCCGTGTAACTGACCGGACATTGGTTCCGTGTAACTGACCGGACATTGGTTCCGTGTAACTGACCGGACATTGGTTCCGTCTAACTGACCGGACATTGGTTCCGTGTAACTGACTGGACATTGGTTCCGTTTAACTGACCGGACATTGGTTCCGTGTAACTAACCGGACATTTGTTCCGTGTAACAGCCGGACATTGGTTCCGTGAATATAACTATAAGTTAAGATTTAAGATTTAAGAATTCCTGTCAGATATTATTTGGATTATATAACGTATATTTGCTATACTGAATCTATGTACATTATTTGAATTATATAACTTATATATTTATAATAAATAATTAACTTCTGTTTGTAACGTAAGCCTATTGAATTAAAGGTAATAAATAAAGTGTTATTTTCCTTAACCGGAGTTTTACGTCTTTTCTTCGGCTGACCAACTGCTGAAGCTACCTCAGCTATAGATAAATAAAATGCACGACTGGGTCGCACGAACTTGCTCTTATGTTCAATAAATTGCGTAGTGGCTGCATATATGGATATTAAAAAAAAATAAATAATTTTGAAAATTCTTTTATTTTTTAAATTAGTTTAAGAGTTTTCTCGGAAAAACTAAGTATGCAATAAAATTTCAAAGCTATACGTCAATCTAGGAAAAAAAATATTGAAAATCGTTGGACCAGTTTTTTTTTTTAAAGGTTATTTTTGAAAAACTTTTTCAAAAAATATTTTGAAATTTATTTGAGTATGCAAATATATGGCAATCTGTAGTTTACATTTGAAAAATAATTTAAAAAAAAATCAATGTACCCGTTTTCAACATATTTCGAAAACCAAAATTTTTTTTGAAAAAATTATAAAAAATCAAAAAAAAAAGTTTTTGAAAATTTTTAAATGTCATATTAATAAAATTATGAATGACTTCCTGTGGCCAAAATTTTATTGAAATCGAATGTATAGTTTACAAGAAAATTTGATTTGAAAATACTGGTTCTATGAGAGGTACCGTTATTAGACAAATTTTGAAAAAAAATTTCAAACCAAAAGATAGACTGTCTTGCAAAAATAGCATTCTGAAAGTTTTATCAAAATCGTTAGAGCCGTTTTTGAGAAAATCAATTTTTGTCTTCAAAATTGTATGGCAGGTGCCGTTATTTTTGGACCTAGAGCAAAAATAAATAAAATGCACGACTTGGTCGCACGAACTTGCTCTAATGTGTGACAGTGGTCTAAGGGTTTGAGATTTTGATAAAAATAAATTTTTCAAAATTCTTAAATAAATACTTAAACTAATTTGAGCTGAAAAAAAAGTACGCCATTTTATTTCTTGGGTAAATTTGAATTTATGAGAATAAATTTATAAAAATCTGTGGAGCGGTTTTTGAGAAAAAAAGTTTTTTTTGAAAAACTTTTTGAAAAAAATTTTTAAAAAAAATTTAAAAACGCCAATTTATAGGTATTCAGCAAATACATTTATTTAAAATTTTTAGAAAAAAATTTAATAAGCAGTTTTCAAAATATTAATTTTTTAAATTTTTTTTTAAAAAATGCTTTTAAAAATACAAAAAAATATTTTTCAAAAATATTGGTATGCAATACAAATTGAGCTACCTACAGCTATATGTGTGCGAAATTTCGAAAGAATCGGTTGAGTCGTTTTCGAGTTAGTCGAAAGCAAAAAAAACGGTTCTATGGAAAGTACCGTTCTTAGCCATTTTTTAAAATTTTTTTTTCAGCCATATGATTGGTCGTACCTAAAAACCAACACTGATTTTTTAAATCGAAATCGTTAGAGCCGTTTTTGAGAAAAATAAGCTTTAACGTAACGGTTGTATGGCAGGTACCGTTATTTTTTGAGCTAAAAAAAAAAATCAATTTCCCCTCTGTACAATACCTAAAAAAGTCTATATACCAAGTTTGAAGCAATTCGGCCCACCCGTTTGGGCTGTAGGTCTCTATACATACAGACAGACAGACAGACAGACAGACAGACAGACAGACAGACAGACAGACAGACAGACAGACATACAGACGGACAGAATTTTTAGACCATCTTTTTTCGTCTTCGCTATCATCTTAATGTCATGTTTGATTGTTATCTCAAAACTTTTTTTTTCGACGAATGCATAACTTGCCTTATAGTACCTATAATCGCAAGTAAAAATATGTTCCGAGGGACGGCCAAATAAATCCTAAATACCAAATTTGAAGCAAATCGGCCCACCCGTTCAGCCTCCAGAGGCGCGAACAGACATACAGACAGACAGACAGACAGACAGACAGACAGACGGACGGAATTCCCAGACCCACTTTTTTCGACTTCTCCATCATCGTAATGTCATGTGTGATTGTTATCTCAAATTTTTTTTTCTGCACGAATCCATAACTTGCCTTATAGTACCTATAATCGCAAGTAAAAAGGACAACTCTTACATATTTTTTTTCATCAATTGAACAACCATGATGTACAGGAGCTGTGGTTAAATAAGAAGGCGGAACATGTCACAACAGATCGTGCCACAATTGATTTGTTGAAGGAAGCCTTCGGTGAGAGCATAATTTCACGTTTTGGTCCTGTGAATAATTGGCCTCCAAGATTGTGTGATTTAACGCCGCTTGACTATTTTTTCTGTGGGGAAATGTGAAGTCGCTAGTTTACGGCAATATGCCCGAAAAGATGGACCACTCTGAGGACAACATTCGCCTATGAAAATTGGCCCTCCAAATTCCACTACGTCCGAGCTGGCCGTGGCGGTCATATGCCAGAAATCATATTTATTTATTTCAGGACAGGACAGGCAGATAGACACCCTACGATTATTTTAATTAAAGTTACTAAGTCGTTTTTGATGACTATTCAACAAATATCTCCAATTTACTGATTTTATATACACCAACCAAATAGCGTGCTACTGGATCAACTTAATACGCCAGTCCAGCCGTCTTCAATTTTTTTCAATTCACTCTTCATTGCCCAGCAATCTTAACCGGTGAATACCAATTTTTCTGTCACTTATATAGCTGATCATTGTCGGTTGTTGGTCAGGTTAATCAATCTGTCAAATAGGAAGATCAATGTGATCAGACTCCAGGCTTTATGGCACCTAATTAGGATGCTGGTTGCTGTACGGTCGGATGGTTGGGAATCGAACACTCCCCTGGAAGTTGCTCTTAAGTTGCTAGGCGATCTCCTACTCGATCAATGTGGTCAGACTCAAGACTTGATGCCTCATAGACAGGTTGCTGGTTGCGGTAAGGGTACACGGGGTCCGACAAAGGGTAGGCATATTAAGCGGGTATGACCTAGGAATTTATGCCAGCATCATACCCCAACTCCTTGATGTGATGTATGGTTCTCAGACATGCCAATGCTGGATTGTTTAAGTGGAGAGGGTGTAGTTATTGTAGAGGTAATTGGTCAGGATAAATTATTTATTCAGAGCCACTCTGTCGCATCCAGGATGATCCAGGTGATCGATGTGCCTTTCATCCGACTAGAACAGGGTACATGTTTCTGCTACATAAAGCATTACGAGGGTGATTCTATGCAGCATCTGCTTAGTTCTTCTCAAATGTACGTTATTCCTCACTTGTTTGCTTATTCCAAGGAAATGTCTTCAGAAATTGGACTGCCACTTCATAACTTAGTTGTGAGGCTTGAAAAATACCCAGATTCAATAGTAAGCTGACAATGTTCTTTGAAGTAAACACAACTTCGAACTCATTAAATCAACGTTAGGATTGTAAATCTGTTTCAATGACTTCTTCGAACGTTCAAAATCACCTAATTCCACATAATCCAAGCTGTAGGCAAGAACTTGTTTAAAAATAAATCATTTTTCAAAGTGACATCCCTTCCCCATCATCCTTAGACCGACCCGACCGTACCTTTGTCAAGGGAATTTTAATAATATACAACTTTCTTTTCATCTAAAGTCCCCCTTAAAACAATATCGCTTAGAAAATATTTAACGTCTCTCCCCAGAAGGCCACAAAACGCCCAACGTCCCACGCCTTCGTCCAATGGACGACAGCAAAAAAAAAAATATTCAATTTTTAATCGGTTATGTCATAAAGTTTGTCAAACGTTTTAAACTTCAAAAGTGAACAAAATTTCCCTTTTAACCGCACCGAAGTGGTTAAAGATTAATTTTTTTTTAAATATATTTATCCCCCCCAATGGTATTCCGACCAAGTTTATCTCCAAGGATATACACGACCAACGTTTATCCTTTTTTATATTTTTTTTGCCGCAAAATTGAACACATCCTTTGCAAGAGATGACGATATACAAAAAAGCAAAGCAAAGCAAAGCAAAAAAAAAGGAGCAAAAATAAAAATTCATAATCTTCCATTTTTGCCTTTATTGGATGATATAAGAGAGAAGAGGTCGATCCGGTCAGTCTCTGTTATGCTTGTCTGTTTTTGATCTCATCTTCCCGTCCGTCTGCCTCAAGGGCGCAAACTTTATCCTCTCACAAAAACGAACGAACGAAAAACATATAACCTACTTACGTTTTCAGACTTCTCTTTTCTTTGGTTCTTTAAATTTGGCTAAGCCTTCAAAGAAGAGTTTCCTACACGATAAATAATATCTTTGGTGCTCTACTTTGCCTAATTAGTTTTGAAAAACTATTTTGCCGCCACTTAATGGCGGTTTTTGGCTTGTAACGTTGTTGGGTTGGCTTAGTATACTTTCCCTTTCAGCTTCTTCGTCAATTCACTTAACTCGTTGCTCCAGATTCAATTAATTCCTCCTTGAAGTCGCAAAATAATCCGTTGATGACCTAACTAACTTGGAGTGCGTACAAGCGTACATATACCTATAAATGTTAAGATATAGGTTGAATCTTTAAGATATATCGCTACGCCAAGCAACTTCCTAACTAAATAGCTAGTCATCAAGAAGCCATTCCCACATCGCAGGAATATCTGGTCGGGATTAACGCCAGATCGAGTTTCTTTGAAAACTTGTCTTTGTTGGGCTGAAAATATACGAACTCTTGGATAAGAGGATTTGTAAAGAGGGTGCTGTGAAATGCCATTTTGAAAACAACAACCCTTTTTTTGTCCTAAACGTTGCACTTAGTTTTCAGTTAACAACAACAAGGATCAGCAAGGATATATGGATATAACAACAGAAACTTTTCGAATATACGTTAAGTGAAGAACAAAGTACTTAAGAGGACACTTCGGTAAAGAATGTGTGTTTATACAATAGAAAAGGATATAAAGAACGTTGTACGAACACACCACAACAAAGGATTCTACTTTGAAAAACAAGCCAAATAGTTTCTGCCCCCCGGATCCTTGTTGGTGGTGTTCTATAGTCTGGTCTTTCTGTGTTTCTGGTGTGTTGCACGCTTGCACGAAACGCAAGCTCGCCGTGCCTTAATCAAATGGATAACACAAATTTCAAAGACCAACTGCTTCCTTATAGAATGTACGTCGAATCCTCTTGATCCTGATGGCAGACACAATTGATTAAGTGTATTCGGTAATGATTGTGAATTGCATGCCATGTGAGCCACGAAGTGGACTCATCGACTCATCCGACCCGACACTACGAGGGTGGGCTGGGCTGGTCGTCTATTCTGTCTAGACGAAAGCAATTTTGCGCATGTTACGAAATGTTGGAACTCCTCACATTCCGTTATAATTTTTTTGTGTGTGCAAAAACTGACTGCGAAAAAGACAAAGGAAATATGGTTTATCTTCGTAGATTTCCTTTGTTTTTTTTTTTTTTCTTTTTTTGTGTTGGTCCTGCGGAGTGCTTTTATGAAATTAAAGACATTTTTGTTGTGACGGAAATTAAAAGTAATTGTGGGGGAAACATTTTTGGCAAGCTGAGTCTTTTGGTAATGATGCTGACAGTGGGATGTTATTTTGGCCGTAACTGCTGGAAATGTTTTACATTTCAGGAATACAAAAAAAAAAAGAAGAAAACATAAAGTTTTGGGGTTTTTACTGCTCAAAGTTTGAAATAAAAATACCAACTGCAGCTCGTCTGGAATTTCCTCCCTGGTTTCAACTTAGGGAAATAGTGTTTTCAACAGGATAAAGTTGCATTTAAAATAATAACCCTCAAGTTAATTATTTATACTTTTTGTGTTCTACAGCAAGCAAAATAAAGTGGAGTTTTCTGGTCGAGTTTGAGGCCGCTTTCCTTTGTCCAGTTTGTTAATTTATCGGTCGTTCTAAAAAAATGAAAAAATTTAGTGTCGAGAGTATTCTTTTCGAAATTACAAGGAGGTACAAAATTATCAACCTATCGGAAGATACTATAATTTTAACAAATGGCGTCAAACGTCAATTATTATACTTTGACATTTGTGAAGTTTAAATTTGCATGCAAAGCTGTACTCGCAAAGAATGCCGAATAATTGTTTCCATTTTTTTATGAAATAACTTGGGGTGTTGATGCGGCATGAACTTGGGCTTAGATTCCCCGGTAATTCGACACCAACCGATGGGCAATCAATATAAGGTTTAGCCGATCTAAGCGGCCAGGGAGCAGCATAAGATACCACAATATGTACAGTATGACAACGACCGAAGTCTTTACAGATAATTTTTGGCGAATGACATGAGGACTGTAGTAGGTACCTTATAAGGTGTAGGGACGGGAGCTGTTAGCTGCTGACTGCCAAGTATGTTTAATCAAGCCTTTCTGAATCTTGAACACGAAGGAACCAATTTTTCATCTAGCCATAACAACTTCTCAAAGTTATTGAATGACTTTAATTTACCATAGACGTAGCATCAAAGGAATACTGTAGACAGGGTGCGCTATAGAGCCTTGCTCAAAGACGGTGACGTGAAATAACCCTGACGAATTTAGGCCTTATGTGGTGTTATTTCTATTTGCTCGTAGAAATATGGCCGCATAAGTCATGAGGCCTCATTTCTATGACTGTAGAGACTATACAAAGTAATAAAAAAGTTGAGAGGTGTCAAGGGACACCCGGATGGAATGAAGTTCCTTTCGATTAATTAGTGAAGGAATTGTAATAAAATTTTATTTTTTTTAAGTTATAATAATATTTATTACTAGCCTTTACCCGCGGCTTCGCTCGCGTTTCAGATGATCAAGAAGTAGACTGTAGCTTGAGGAGTCGTCTATCGTAATCTAGCTTCTTCTCCTTTTATAGCTTTATAATTCCATACCTACATTAAACCGTGATAAAAAGAAACCTATGTGCTATTCCAGACTATAATCTATTTCTGTACTAAATTTCATTCAGATCCGTTTAATCATTCTGGTGTGATTTCAAAAATTAAAACAAATCTATCACACGGGAACCATACATTTTACCGGGATAAAAAATAGCCTATCTGCTATTTCAGACTATAAGCTATCTCTGTGCCAAATTTTATCCAGATCCGTTTAGCCATTCTGGCGTTAGTCAGCAACAAACATCCAAACATCCAGACATCGTAATTTTCACATTTATAATATTATATATAGTAGGATTTATTATGTACAAAAAACCTGTACTCAACAAAAATAATCGTCGCGACACCACACTGTTCAATGCGAAATAGAAATGAAAATATCTGGCTTGCTTTCTATAAGAGAGAGAGAGAGAGAGAGAGAGAGAGAGAGAGAGAGAGAGAGAGAGAGAGAGAGAGAGAGAGAGAGAGAGAGAGAGAGAGAGAGAGAGAGAGAGAGAGAGAGAGAGAGAGAGAGAGAGAGAGAGAGAGAGAGAGAGAGAGAGAGAGAGAGAGACAGACAGAGAAACATGCGCACGCCGCACAGCTTACAATAGCTTACTATAGCAAAAAGTGTCGTGACAACTTTTGGTCAGAATTTTTTCCGTCTAGCCCCCTTTCACAACGCGCGATAAGGAACTTCGTTCCAATAAAAAAAAATTACAAACCTCTGCAAGCAATCAAAACAAAGTGAACGACTGGGTCGCACGAACTTGCTCTAATGTGTAACAGTATGGTTTTGGGGCTGAACCAAAAAAATCATATGAAATTTTATTAATCACTTAAAAATCACTAGCTAAATCGTTTTTAGGGAAAAATTAAGTAAACCATCTGTTTTCTTTTACTGTTTTGAATTTTAAGGAAAACAAATTTCAAAATCGTTAGACCAGGAAAATAAAACTTAAGAAAAATTGATCAAACTATTTTTGAAAAAAACCAAAAATTAAAAAAAAATTTAACTTTTTTTTTAAATCATTTTGAAAAATTTAAGAACTCATGTGAGAAAATCTAATTTAAAAAAATCTGTCCTTTGGGAGATACCGTTATAAGACTTTTCCTGAAAAATCTATTCCAACCAAAACATAACGTTTGCATGCAGAAAACACTATTCATAAAAGTTTATCAAAATTTCGATTTTGAGAAAAATGAATTTTTCAATAAAAATCGTTAGTTTTAGAGCTAGAATGCTAATTCCGGAAACCCCTCTGTAGGACGTCATAACAATACTATATACAATACTAATACCAAGTTTGAAGCAAATCGGTATAGCCGTTTAGGCTGTATAGGATGTAGGTGCCGATATAGACAGACGGAGAGACGGACAGATGGACAGACAGACAGACATTCGGACAGACAGACAGAATTGTCGGACCCACTTTTTTCGACTTCTCTATCATCGTAATGTCATATTTGATTGTCCAAAAAAAAATTTTTTTAACTCCGCAAGTAAAATTGCGCCATTTTTCGATTGCTTGCAGAGCTTTGTAATTTGTTTGACTTTGGAAAAGCATTATTTTAAACAAAATTGAAGTTATAGAAACTTTGGAAACAATCAAAAATCGCGTGAGGGAAAAGTGGCCTTAGTTCCACGTTCTCATAGAAATAAAGCCATATTTTTCAACTTCTTTAAAATCATAAATGCGGCCTTATTTCCATGTTTGCATGAGGTTTTATTTCTACACTTAGCCGGAAATAGCACCCGCCGGGGACTAATTCCTTTTTTTTTTTATGAAAATAGCGCCTCATTTTGAATGCGGCTTTACTTCGTCGGGGGTTATTTCACGTCACCCTCAAAGACTTTTTCCTTTCTCAATTATAAAGACTATAGGAAAATAAGAACGAATATAATGTATGACCATTGTCCAACAGAATGGAGCGACGACGGCGCATGATGGTTACCGCATATTGAGTGGCTTAATTTTTCTTTTTTCGATTCGCACTGGATTACAAGATTGCTCGGTTTATCCTTTCAGACTCTTGAAGCCTACAAAGAGAATATCAATCTTGAATGCGAGATTCATTACCGAAAGTTGTAGCAGGAAGAATGGAAAATGCCATCAACCGGCCTTGAAAAGTCATACTTTCTGGCGTAGTGCATTCAGCTAGTAACATTTTTTCGACTTAATGGAAGAAGAACAAAATTTTGCATTCGTATAAAAAATTACAGAAATATAAATTGACAGTACCTAGTTCTCCAATTACTTAAAAACAATACATTTCATAAGTGTGTGCGCACACAATTTTTAAATTTTTAGCGAAATAGTCCCATTTCTCCAGCAATATACTTGAAGAAAGGTCTAGAATCTGAAATGGTCTTAGGTAGGTATATCTATCTGAAGCTGACTTAAAAAGTCGCAATAGAAAAGTCACGTGGACCGTCCCTAAGCGGATGATCCAATACCTCAAAAAAAAAAACAACCTGGAAGAAGGTTTGTCCAGTTCTTTCAAGGGAACCGTTCCGCATGTCTCAAGTCCGCTTAAAAGAAACACACATAGGAAAGAACTTCTTAATTGTGTGCTAAAATTTTGGAAAAGCCTCTTCAAGAAATGCTATGTCCAGTAAGTAGGGCTTTTCTAGCGCCTGGTTCTTTTCCCTCTATAACATAGGTTTAGTAAATTCAACTTGGAGACAAAAGACGAGTCTATTACCCCTTGATATCGTATTTTCCGATAAAGACAACCTGTCGGTTAAGACATCGAAGAACAAAAAACTATGCGGTATTCAATGAAAAGTTATGAATAAAACTAAATTCTCCCAAAACACAAAGTTCATCAAACCCTTTACCCTGTCTATCTTAAAAACACCATAGCTGATAACCGAACATCCAAAAAACAGTCTTGGTAATTGCTCCATTATTATTGTTACCATATCCAACACCATCATGTCGCTGCTTCCAGTCTTTTAATTAAAAGTCAGTCTAATCTTGATTGCGTGTGATATATCTGCTTAAGGTGTCTTATATGCTGATGGAGTGGAGTGGCGGTGGCGCACTAACTCTTTTTCAGGTTGACGAACCATGAAAGTATCTTTTAGATACAAGATTCTCTTGATTCGACGATACGATAACGCAAATGGCGCTTCATGTTCAACATTGTTAACCAATTAGACCAACTTGATGATAATTGTTGCTCTCATATTCAGAGTAAAAAAAAAAATGTATAAACACGAAGTGCTGATGTGCAATTAAAACCAATATACCGCGGGAAATTAAAAAAAAAAATTATATTTTTATATAACCACATCAAGTGCGGCAAACCATTTAATTATTTCACACACACAGCTGAATAGTAGGTAGTTTTTTAAAAAAATTGTTGTTGCAATAAAATAACCCATTCCTGCAAAATAATTAAAAAAAAAAAAAAAAACCCCCAATGAAAGGAATGTTAATTAACGGCGTTAAAAAGTATCACTTACACTACTGTTGTTTCAGTAATTATCATTTTGTTAATTGTTATTTCCTCGATACAATTTTATCAATTCAGGCGTATTTATTTGCTTAATTCAATTTTTTTGCTCCAACAACGCAACGGTTTGATTTTAAAAATCTATACATAAATCAAATAAAAAATTCAACTAAAAAAATATCCATAATTTTTTGGGGAATCCAGTCATGCATGAACTGACTGACAGGGACAGCTTTCATAAAAGGGACCACATGATACTTAGAAGATCTATTAGCTGTGAAGCTTTCACCAATACAGCTTAAATCCGTGTTGTTCTTTGTATATATCAAGTTAGCTGGCACCCTGAAGAATTTTTTTAGCCGTTTTAAGCATTCAACATTCGTGTAGCTCGGCTATAGACTGATCCTCTAGGCTGGAGGGAACATTGGTGAAAATCATCATCATCGTCCATCATTTCGTCTGAGAAACCAAAATTAGTTGGCTACATTTTCAGCGAACCTTCGGTCGTTGTATTCCTTAGACAATTTCTAATTCACATACAAACCTAGAACGTTCGGTATCCTCGATACAAGTGGGCCTAAGTATAGGAAGGTTTTGCATATACGACAGACGACATCAAACATTTTTGAAGTATTAAATTCCAGGCGGTTTTTAACTCCCTATTTGACAATGCTGTTTAGATCGAGTTTCCGTTGTGGTTCTACACACGAAGAACATGGTTATGAATATATGTTAAGTTGGGTCCTGGGTCCTTTGCAAATCAATTTAGCGGATAAGAAGTCTTATAGACAGATTAGTGTGAGAAAAAAGTGAGATTTTGATAAAAAATAAAAATACTTAAACTTATTTGAGCTAAAAAAAAGTACGCCATTTTATTTCTTAGGTGAATTTGAATTTATGAGAATAAATTTATAAAAATCTGTGGAGCGGTTTTTGAGATGAAATGTTTTTTTTTTTAAACTTTTTGAAAACAAATTCAAAAACGCCAATAAATTCATAGGTATTCAGCAAATACATTTATTAATAATTTTTGAAAAAAAAAATTAATGAGCAGTTTTTAAAATATTAATTTAAAAAAAAAAAATTAAAAAATGCTTTTCAAAATACAAAAAAAAAAAAGTTTTTTAAATATTGGTACGCCCTAAATTTGGACTACTTACACCTTTATATGTGTGAAATTTCGAAAGAATAGCTTGAGCCGTTTTCAAGATAGTCGAAAGCAAAAAAAAAAACATAAGCGAGAGCTACAGTACGTTTTCAACGAACTGTTGGATACCCTATTCCCCATATTTTTGTATGTGTATGCGTCTGCCTCCCGCAAACAGACGATGTTTCAGAAACAAAATTCTTCTTAAGCAGACAGAAAAAAAATCAATAACATTAATTTTGTGCGGTGTGATGTTCAATTAGTGCTGGCGAAATGAAAAAAGGCGTGCGCGACGCCCAAAGTTAAAACGTTTTATTGCCAAGGCAATTGTTGATGATGAGCTCAGTGACATTCAATTTTATTCTTGCAGATCGCTTTGAACAAAACAAGACAAAACTTAAATTTTTAAAAATTAGATTTTGAATTGAAATAGCGATTTTGGGTGTTTTTAACTCTGCTACGTAGCCGAGGAATATAAATCCAATTGCTCATCTGTTTACTTCAAAACTGCGACCGATAGTTAAAAAACGTTAAAAAATTAATGCATTACACAACTTTTGACGGAAACGCCCCTTAAAAGTGGGCGTGTCTTAAAAATTTGAAGCACTAACTGTGCTTTGATCAGTATGTAGGCATATGTGTGAAACTACAGCTGAATCGAGAAGTTTTTAAACAATCTTACCTGAACAAAGGTATTTTATAAAAATCACGTCTTTAAAAGTGGGGGTATTGAAAAAATTTACACAAGAAAATGTAGAGATATATTTCTCAAATAACGAACGGAAGGAAAAAGGTTTAAATTAAATATTGGAAGTGCCTTAAATTTTTGAGACTACGTTTTTCGTTCTTTCATGAAAAGTGGGCGTACGCCATGCCCAAAATCAATTTTTTTGATTTCATACACAAGATGTTTATGTGCAAGTAATACCCACAAAATTTAATGTTTTTCGCTTTAATATATCAATTGTTATTTTATAAAAACAATATTGATGGTTTTGTATGAAAAATGGGCGTCAGCCACGCCCAAACTGAAATATTTTTATTGGATTGGAAGAAGGTTTATCTAAAGCTTGCGTGTGCTAAATTTTAGCGTTATGCTTTTTTCGTAACTGTACAAAAAACATAATTTAATTTTACCAAATTGAGGTTGATCAACAAAAAAGGCGATTGTGGGCGTGTTTGTGGGCGGATTTTACTGGTTCAAAAACTTAGCCTTACTCTTGAACCAAAGATTATATATACCAAATTTCAGCTTTCTACCTCAAAAATTGCGACCTCTAGGGAGTATACATACGGACGGACGGACGGACATTGCTAAATCGCTTTTGATTCTGAGTCAGAATATATGTATATACTTTTCTATACTTAACGGTATTATTTCTCTATGTTACAAACTCCACACCAAATACAATATACGCATTATATGGAATAGGGTATAAAAAACGGTCCTATGCAAAGGACAGTTTTCAGACATTTAATTCAATTTAATTCCCCCTCTGTACAATACCTAAAAAACTCTATACATATACCAAGCTTGAAGCAATTCGGCTCACCCATTTGGGCTGTAAATGTCAAAACATACAGACGAACAGAACTTTTAGACCATCTTTTTTCGTCTTCGCTATCATCGTAGTCAAAAATTAAAAAAAAAAAAAAAAATTCGAGTTTTTTGATTAATTCAAAAAAAAATAAGGTCTAATTTTTTTTGTTTTGTTTTTTTTTTTCCTGTTAAAAACAAGAAAATTCTAGAAAATTGCATTCTCAAAAAAAAAAAAAAAAAAAAAAATTGGAATATGTTTTCGAACGATTTTGAATTTGTGTCACTATCAACAAGCATCGGAAGTGAGGTCGTATTGGAGTGGAGTTTAAAAATGACTAACTATACTTTTACGACTACCTTTGGGACATTTTCTTAAGTTTGCCGTAATTTTTGTTTGTGAAAAAATTTGCTTCGTAAAATTTTTATTTCGGTTTCTTTCAGAAGGGTTAACCTTTTAACACCGGAAACTTCTCCCATCAAGTCGAACCAAGAATTGTCGTCTTCATCTTGATTCTGGTCGGACTATTCGGAATGTTGTGAAGAAAAATGTTTTTTATAAAGTTTCAGTGCATGGTTTACGTCAATACTTTACTATCGAAGAAGTCTCCGAAGAAATCATTGGGTCCGTCCTCGTAGGCTTTCTTGTACCGCCATAATGTGTGAAAAAGGCTTACCTATATGACATAATGGTCCGATGTGCCTGATGGAAGCGATCATATGTACATCAACAGTGTACGAATCGGGATGAGAGGTACAAAACAAGTCAAGAGAAGCAGCGTAGAGTTGTATGCATTGAAATCATCAGTAACAACAATATCAGTGTGAGGTTAAGCGGAATTTCTCCTACAAATATATACGCACGAATTGTATTTTAAGTTCAAAGAGTTTGAGCTTGGAAGTCCAAACAAACATCACTTTTAAACATTTTTGATTTATTATGTTCTGTGCAAATACGTATTTCCCTCATCCCCTGTTCAAAGTACATATATATAACAAATAAATTTTTTAATCAAAACTTTTTTCATGAATCCTTGGAAAGGCTCTAATTTATTCAAAACCTTCAACCTTGAACCATAACCGTCTTTTTTTAGAAAATAAATTTCTTTTGGGAAACATTATTTACAATTTAAACCGAGTTACAAAATGAAATACCTACCTACCTGGTTCTCCTTAAGTGCACTAAACCAAGTCCTTCAAACATTCTTGCAAGGTGAAAAGTTTTTTTTTTTTACATTGCCACTTGCCACATACCGCACACTTCTTTCGATAAAAAAGGAACTTATTAATACAAACAAAAAGTAAAACCCTCGTCTCCTTAAGGTAAGTTCAAAAAAGAAACTTAAACTGAGCAGCAGTTGTAAAGTTGCACTCGGCACGCACTTCTTCATCTCTTAAAAACATTTATACAAAAAAAAAAAAAAAAAAACTACTTCATCAAACTGAAAAGAAACCAACATGTTCCTGACAAGTGCTTCGTGTAAACACGCTACGCCCGCCATGCCATCGCATCACCACCGCCACCACATGGAATTAAAAAATGCATCTACGTTCGATTCATCCGGGCATAATTTAGTATCTTATTTTTTTGTATCTTAAAGTTAAAAAAAAAAAACGGGTTCTTATCAATAGGTTTGCTTAAGATGGCGCTTACACGAGGTGCTGCGGGATGCGTGCGTGTGCTTCGTGGATACTGGATATTGCTTGAGGGAATTTAAGAGGATTCTTATTGTGCGGTTTCGACTAATCTACTTCAGAAGAAGGATGCACACAAGAGTTCAATTCTATATTGTATCTGCTGTGTATCGACAAGATTGGTTTTCGTGCTTCTGGGTATTCATTTATTGGGGAGCCGCCATTATTTTTTTTTTTTGGTATTGTGTGTGTGTCGCTACTTAATTTTACATTCCTTGCACGTTTTCTCTTTTTTTTTCAAGTCTCTTTTGCTAGAAATTTACATAAGCAAAAGGCACAAGGAAATGATAATTGATCCTTATGTGGCTTCGCATCGAATTTCATGCAAAGAACAACATAAAAAAAGGATACAAGCAATCATCATAATTCATACGGCTTACTTAAACTGTAGTTGCCACGAGAAACGTGCATTTTGAAGCTCCTTGGGTATGTTCGTAGTTTGTATTAAAAAAGTTTTTTGGAATAGGTTTTTGAGGAGGAGTTTTTACTTGCTGTAGCACTTTTTGTGCTTCAGAAAGTGGGATGAAATATTTGAGGCAATACAAACTGGCAAATGCTTTGCATCAGCTCAAATCAAATTATACTTCTAAGGTAACGACCTGCTCTAACCATAGGTTACTTATGAAAATGATAATACATTATAAAAGAAGCACAAAGCGAGTCCTTTTCGAAACTGGTCCAATCAAGTTTAGTGAAATTCGTGAATATAATTTTTCTTTTAAGCCATTTCGAAGCTTTGGTATCTTGAAATAACGGGTGGACACTATGAAAGGTAATGTGTACCGCAGGCATCCAAAAGTTACTGTGCAAGATTTTTATACCTGAATAAGTCGTAAAGCGTAAGAAATAGAGTGAACCAAAACATTCGCCACAGTCTCCATGCGGAGAAAAATTGTACCAAACGTATATTTTCAATGGCAATTCAGATACGGATGATTTGCAAGACATCATGAGAAAAATAGTTTGAGCCAAAAATCTTAACGTCAAAAACTGTATCTCTCGAATTATCCAGCGATCCAGATTTAAATGGGACAGTTCAACCCCAAACAAAGATTCTGAGAACCCTTTCAAACAGACGAGGCGGATTTAACGCCGCTTGACTATTTTCAGTGGGGGTATAAGGAAAAGGTAGTCTACGCCAATAAGATCGAAACGATTGACCATTTGGCGGACAACATTCGCCGCGTTATTGCCGATATAGGGCCACAGATGTTGGAAAAAGTCATCGAAAATTGGACCTCCAAATGAGACTACGTTTGAGCCAGCCGTGGCTGTCATATGCCAGAAATTATATTTAAATTAAAATGCCAGAAGATTGTATTTCGAATAAACCAAAATTAATGTAAATTTAAAAAAATCCTCTTTGTTTTATTCCATTTAAAAGTTCTATACCACAAAAAAAAAAACACTTTTAAGTTCAACGTATTTTAATGAAACAAATTGCAGAGGACCTATGTGACTCCCTTGAGGTACACCAGCATTAACTTTCAACTTCCTAAAGCGTTGGGGTCCAAAGAGGTTTTGATAAGCAACAACCAAGAGAGAGTGGGACGTGGTTGTCAAATGTGGAAGTCGCTAAATTGATCGCACCGATTGCACAAACGCTCCTTTACTTTGTGCAGTATAAATATTCAGTACAGCAAAAAGGTAGGGTATTCGCCTTCAATTCGAATTCAATTTCAATAAGTTGTCAGTATTTAAAATTTTACATGGATGCCATGCCATTGTGCGAGCAGCTGCAAACCCAATGTTTTAAAAGGAAGGAAGTTCAAGTCTATTTTAAGACGGCTTTAAAAATGTACCCAGAATGAGAAATAGGTAGGTACCCTTCTGTGGTGATAAGAAAGAATGCAATTTGAGTTAAGTTTAAGAAAATCATAACGTAAATTCAAGGGTTAACAACAAGAGATTTTAATAATTCTAGAATCTACCGATTTCTGACTTTTTGAATCCAAGCACCCACATAAGCATGCAATTCAGTCGTCCATTTTATTCCATTAAAAGACATTTAAATACACAGAATTCTGTTTTTGTTTTACGAACTTAACCAAATCCTTCCCTCATTTGTTCTTGACTTATTACGAGTTGGCACTGGATTAGAGAAACTTGATGTGAAATCAATATGACCTTTTTTTGGAAGAAATTCTTTATGTTTTTCAATTGAAATCATCCCTTCCTAAGGATTCAATCACATGCAAAATTAAATTTAAAATACTTTTGAAAGCCTTTTTCATTTACGTTGTTGAAGTATTAAACAATGTGGAACCAATAATCTTGACCTAATTGCAAACTATATCAAAAAAAAAAAAAAAATTAAAAGTAACCCTCATTAATGGTCGCTTACTGTAAATTCGTCAATTCATTCTCGAACATAACCAAATACCAGACAAAAAACAAGAAACCCAACGATTTTAAATCAAGAACAAAAAAATTAAATCAATTAAGCATCCATCAGCAAAGGCTAGCGTAGAAATAAAAGTACCTACGTTGCAAATAAAAAAGAAAACCGACTCCATTCAGAAATCAAGAAAGTGCAATCAACCGAAGAGTATTTTTGCTGCAGGTGTGCTTAGGTTTGTCCAGCTCAGCCTTGCCTCTCTGATAGCAAAAAAAAAGAATAGATTCCAGATTCATAGAAAGATAATGTTTACAAACCCAAACCAAACCAATGCAAAGTGACAGAAGAAGAACTAGGACAAAGAAAGGACTATACAGCAGTTCTCAGGAATTAACTAGCCCACACAAGGATATTCATTTGAAATCGATTAAAAAAGATAAAGTCAAAAGGACATTTTTGGGGATATACTAGATTCATAGAACTTCGAAAGAATATCAGAACAAGACAAATGAGGTCGGTTTTATTAGATTTTCATTGGAATTGTCACTGACTCGGTGTTGTGGATGGGAGATGGATCTATTTATATACGAGGAGGAGCAGCACTCTTCGAGGAAAACATTTTTCTAACGAAATATTTGTTTGAAATGAACCATGTTTTATTATTCTTCGGTGGAAGAGAGAGCATGTCCTTTCATCCATAAACCTTTCTATAGATGGAAATCTGAAAAATAAAAAAAGAGCTTAAAAAAACATACGGGGAAATCCAGGTCGAGGATGAAATGAGAAAATGATGATGATGGAACTTGACTCCCTTTAAACAAAATATTGCTTTGATGACATCAAAACGTACAAAGTGTAACTAATTTCTACTGCCAACTGCCATTTCCCCGAAGCTAAATAATATCCATCCTCGTAACGACTTTGCTCTCTTCTTTTCTAATAAATCTCCATTAAGTTCCAAATGGCAGCGAGTGTAGTCGATATTAAACAGAAACAAGCCCTATCGCTGCTGATCCAAGACCATACCAGACCAGGCCAGGACCCGGGCCAACAACATCAGCCAACCAGTTTACAAAACACTCAATCTCGTTTCTATAACAACATTATAACGATAAAAGTTATTAAATGATGCAAAGTGTAGTCATGCCTTTATTCTGCCTCGCCATCGCCACACCAACATCATGGCATGGCGCAATCATCGCGCCATCATTATTTGCGTGCTGGCCGAGGTCGACGCTGATACATAGTATTATGTAGCGCACGTCGCGTCAGTGGCGTCGTCACATCGCGTCGCGGCGCGTATAGAATAGCTAGAAAATAAAGGAACACCTTTTTATGCATCAGCTACGCGCCGCGCCAGCTATAATGGCTTGTTTTTTTTAAATAATGTACATGGATTTGAAAAATTATGTTTTTCGCGAAAAGTTGCGGGCCAAACATGTTGGAAACGATTCGACAGGAACAAGGCAACAAAAAGGGATGAGGGATGAAATGAGCTTGAACGTGTTGGTGTATCGCAGATTGTGGCTGTTCAATGTTCGTATAATAAAAATGTTTCACGAGATCCTAAGGACATTAGTGGCTTTTTGTAATTTGTTAAGCTTGATGAAACAAAAATTAAAATTAATGAACTTGCTTGTATCGGGAATTTTGAAGCTTGTATACCAGCAATGGGATGTTGGCCAAATTATTCATTTGTTTTATTAAAATACAAATAAAGCGGGGAAAATAGTAATTATTTTAATATTGTATAAACTTTTCAAATCATATTGCGGCCTGCGGGTACACTTTGAAGAAGCGTCATACAAACCTGCCGATATATTTCTACTCAAAGCGCAGAGAAACCAAAATACAGTTGAAACATTATTTTGATCTCAAGCTATTAACTCTTGATCTTAACTCTTTACACTAATTCTGAGCCTGTACTCAAGGGGTAACTAATACCCTTATCATGAGCTAAAACAGTAGATATATGAAATTTTAGGAGTTTTGATAGTAGAGAATGCCAATAAACACTGATTTTCAAAGTTTGTTTATCGTAATGGGAGGGAAAAATCTACCAACATACCACATTCGTATGGTACGGCTAAAGAACAAGTCTACATTCTAAATTGTAAGTTAAAAAACTAGGTTAAAAAGTAGACTGATTGGCATTACTGGGGATTTTTATTTTAGAGGAAGAATGAGAACTGGCTATTTCGGCGTAGGATTTTTTAATAGAAGCAACAACAAAATAAACTGAGACAGAAACATTGCAACGATGTTGAAGTGAAGCAAATGCTTTTGTTGTGGTTCTTTCGCTGAACAATCAAGACCGCTTTTTTGTGCTTAGGATGAGGTTAGCTGTAGCTCATGGATGTCCAGGGTTGTTGAATGTTGAAGAGTGTCGAACTCCGAAACAACAATATTTTTTAATAAACGGTTTCTAAAAATCTTAGTCTGTAGAGTTGCCTCTACGACAATAAACGCGGTATGTAGAGATTCCTAAAAGAAAGCGCTCCACGACAATAAACGGTACCTAATAATTTTGTCTGTGGTGAAGCCTATAATTGCAACAACTAATGGCCAAATGCCTTTGCTACAAAAATAGGTGAGGTTTCTGCTGGTATTCCCCACAGCGTACCTCCGGTTGAGATCTCTATTTTCGGTACCCTATTTGAAATAGAATCTTCTTCCAATGGCAGGAAGGTTGAGTCTGATTTCCCTGACGAATTGCACCTCTACTCATCGAATATTCATGTGAAAAGAAAGTGTGAATTATAACATGAAAAGTAAAAATGCTTGTTAAAGTGTAAATATTTTTACTCGTTTTGTGTTTGTGCTTATTACTTTGGTATAAGTATTCGGAAGTGGATGACAGTTCAAATCAGCGGTGCGGGGTGGAAGGGTACGCGGATTAGCTCCAATAGAAGGCAATGGTTGTGTTGCGTCACTGGCTGGTTTTTAATATGAAATCACCATGTTGATTGGAGGCGATGCTTGTCACTTGATGGTTTTAATACAAAATCATTGTGGTGACCGGTGGCGAACAAAATGTGTAACTTCGTTACAACCCCATCCAGGGAAACTTAAATATGTAATAAGAGCACGAGAAACCTAAACATTTTCCAGTATTTATTCGGTGTGAATGACGGACTTAAAATTAAAAAAACGCGAATGGAACGATCCAGAAGATGGCTTCTATTCCATGTAAGAAGGAGTTCATCGATATCGAATGCACATATTTCGGAAAGAAAGCCGAATAATCTGTTTTTCTACAAGATGTAAAGATTGGTTCCACTGTTCGGTGGGATGTACCACCATGTCAACAGTGGACCCATAGCCATAAAAACTACTGCCGGCCAGTAAGAAGTTTCAGTTTTTCAAGATATTTCTTGAGCTGATGATTTACCAGAGCTACCCTTGGAAAGATTAGTTGGTATTTGAGGTGGCGAAGAAACGTTTTTTTTTTAGGACGGACGCTGTTTTCCATCCACTCGGAGAGACACATGTATAATATTACAGTTGGGAAAGTTTCGTCAGCGTGAAAACATAAATATGTCATATCGCCCAAAAAACTACAACTCTTTTGGGCAATGTGATATTTCCTCATTTGGGCGTTTTGACATTTCTTTGGGCTTTCTGTCGCTTTGTTGCTTTAAATTCAAAAAAGCGGTTTTTCGGTGAAATGACATTTTGAAATTTGGGCGATATGACCTAACGCCATATTGTTAAGCTAATTTCTTTAAAGAGAGATCTTCAAAAAGAAAACAGAGAAGTCGAAATATCACTCCCGTCAGTCCTCAATGCCTGAGCCAAAATACTGCGAACATGGTCCATTATTTTTGTAGAGTTAAGTTCCGAGAGGTATTTTGAAACGGTATTCTAGCTCTAGCTCTGAAAGTAACGTTGCCTACGATATAACGTTTTCCTAAAAGAACGTTTTCCTCGAAAATGCCTTCAATGATTTTATTAAAATGGAGCGGTATTTTCTGGTTAGTTTATTTTACTTCCTGTTTGGAGTTAATCTTCCCGCGAAAATCTTTTGACGGTTCTTGTCGTAAAAAGGAGTAGTTTTTAAATAATTTTTTTCTCGAAAGCCACTTGAATTGTCTCCGTGAAATTTAAAAAAATTCACAGCGACACTGCTTGAATTTTTGTTAAGCATTTTGGAAGCAAATTATTCATGTTTAAGGTTTTGATTTCCGGTAAAAAAATCAATAACTAGTTTGTTTTTAAAAGTTTTGGAAATCTTAAAAGCACGTCAAGTGTAACAATTTTGCCAAAACTTTTGATTTGTTCACCGCCTCACTGTTGGAAACAATCCAAATTTTATTTAAATTTGCATCAGTTTAAATTTTTAAGGTATCACTTTTGGCAAAAAGAGCTTGCGGAAACATTTTATTTCAGGTTATGGGTTACATGGCACTATATTTTGGAGTACTTCCATTTTTTTATGTGATTAGACTTTGTTTGATAACAAACCCTCGCGCACAGATCGTCTATGCTGCTTTATATAAAAGCAGTCCCACATTGGGCGCCATTTTCTACAAAAAAAATATAATTGTACCTCAATGCTGTTGAAAAAGACATCGAGGTTAATAAAAAAGGCAAAACAAATGCCTATTTCAACAACTATACTAAAACTAAAAACTTGGTAGACGAGAAAGTATGTTCCAAACACAACGTGAACATTTCATTTAACATAAGCTAAGAAGAATATAATGGGCTTAGTTTTTTTTTAGCAAACATCTACGAATTCTTTATAATACTAACAAATGTCAATAAAATGGAAAATTATATTTTTATTTTTTGTTGTTTCAACATAAACTTATAAATTAGTGTGCCTTTAAAATGGTCGCTTACTATAAATTGACATATTTTGCATTACACTTTCAGAAAAAATTAAAATAGTCCTCCACCAGTTGTTGCAAACACACCCGTTAAAGCCTTTATAATTGAAAACTTCACTTTTGTCCTTATCCTTTCAAGGGAAGGTGACACACTGAAAATGAAGCCATTAAAATCGTTTCACGATTGAGAAGGTAAGCACAAAATCGGTAAACCTATATTTCTTCCATATAACAGCAAGGAGATATATAAATATTTATCGCAGATGATACGGGAAAATCCGGACTCATGAAAATGGATACAAAAAATAAAAACAAGTCAAATTGTGATGCGATGACCCTACTTTCTGCATCCAGTGCTGGTGGGTTATCTTCTGCTTGCTCCTGTACTTTCCTGTCTCATCCATTCTCCATTTTTGAAAGGACAATATTTATGACTTGGAAGCAATTCGTATCGTAGGAAACATATACATCGTGTGTGTGTGTATCTCTGTCTTTTCCAGAGAGAATCATTTCAACAGCAAAGCGCACTTCAGGCTGCTGCGCTGGTTGACTGGATATTATAGTGGCCCAACCAAGTCGACTTAAAAATCCTTTTGGCTTATCCTTTACTGCAACGAGCAAATCCATCATTTGTTTGCATTCACGTTTTCCTTTCCGTACTTTTCGAGGAAAATAGATAAAACGTAGCGTTCCTCAGGCAATTTTTTTTTTAACATAAAAGGACATTTCGGGAAGAATCCTGCAAATAAATATTTACTTTTTGTAAATTTAACAATGAAGTTTGGTCATCGAGTGTGGTGGAGGGAGTTGGGGTAAGAGATTTTCTTTTGAAAATATTTCTGGTGGATGTGTTAGCACGATGAAACTGTTGCTGCCTCCAGCTCAAAGGATTTTGTTGACTTTAAATGATTTTCCTTTTTTTTTTTTTACTTCTTTGTATTTTTGTATGTTTTTACAACAAAGGGATATACAAAGTATTGGCACATAAATAAGTGTGGTTGGGTTCTTGTTTTCGAAGTTTCGAAAAAACAAACTGCGTCATAAATCTTGCTTTGCAGACAAATTATTTACAATCCTTTAAAAAAATACAACAAAGGATTTTGTATTGGATTTTCGCCTTTGAATGCTGATAAACTCTTTATTTTTCTGAAACGCTCTCAAGAGGATTCAAGAAGGTTTTGGGGATTTAATTATTGAGTGAATTTATGTGTGTATACTTGAACCACCGGAAATAAGCTTATATTTTGATGCTGCAGTGGCGAGTTTTTTGAGACTTAACTAAAGAAGAAGAAGAGAACAAATAGCTTTGGACAGCTAAAGCTTTTTAACAGAGTCCCCAACGCCATGTACCAACCTACTCTTCCTCAGCTTTAAAAAAGAGTATCACGAAAATGTTTGAAATTTATTTTTTTATGGTCCAAAAAAGACATTTAGTTCACTCATGCATCAGCCATATTTTGTTTCTCTCTCAGTAGGTAACTACGATTGACTAAACGTAGATTAAGGGGTCTCACAGAAAAAGATACGAACGTTTCAAAGGGCAGTTGGTGTTTGAAATGATATTCCCATTTACATTACAACGAAGGTTTCGTAGAACATTGACATAAGACGAGGAAGAAACGATTTCTACGAAACTACGAGGTTCGTTAAATTTGTAGTTAATTCTTTTGGTCGAGCAGTGGACAGAAAAATTGAAGACTTGTACAAAAAACGACGATATCGGCTGGCCAGTGACTTGCAAAAAACTAGGACTTTAACGGGCAAATAAAAAGTAACAAAAATCCAAGATCGTATATGCAAAAAGGGAAAACATCAAGAAGGTGCCTTCCAGATATGGTCAAAAAGCTAAGCCATCGACAACCGTGATGGTAAAGGATCGTTGGGAAGAAAAACCGTCTTCACGGCCGCGGCTTCAGTGTTTTTTGGCCCGTTGAAACCCCGGAGTTCGCTGTGAGGCCGTACCGAAAACCGGAACTTTTTACCTTAGTTAATTTACGAAATAAAGTATTTAATTAATTTTAATGCGTTTCAATGAAAAGATGAAAAGAGTTTCACCCAATCTTGGCTCCGAAAATGCCCGAAGTTGAGAAATATTTATTTTTCGAGTATATTAGAACAATCGCTCAACAACAGTTTTAGGTACATACCTTACCTACATCTGTCTATCTCATCGGTTTAAGAGTTAAAACACTGATCTTGTGGCGAACAGGATTCCTCTTACGGATTTTTATAGCAACTAAAAATATTTTGTAACACCCCGGAACGTAGCCCAGCAGCAACCAATTTGGGTGGAACTGAAATGTGTTCCACATTAGCAATGTTTAAACAAGTGGATTGTGGATCTTAGAAATCGTTTTCTTTTGCCTGGCTGTCCGGCATTCGTTTTTGGTCTGCGTACCTGAAACCTGAGCAATTGAAAAATACATTCTTATGGCGTTTTTAATTGGCAATCTGTAATTGTTCTTCGATTCGGAGTCCCAATTGAACAGTTTTTTTTTTTTATTCCGAAGAATCTGAAGTTTGGTGTGAATGTATTGGTTGAGTTTGACATTTGTCACATATATGTGTATTCGCGCCAAATTTCATTTTTTTGTGCTGCAAACATGGAGGAAGGGAATTTAGACTGCTGTGATATAATTTTAATTAGTATAATTTCCAAACAAATGTGTAACAAAAATATGGCATTGGTCAAGTGTGACATCTGACATTTAAATCTATGAATGTGTGAGTGATTCTGCTTCTGATTCTGTTTCTAAAACCAGAAGAGAAATTCTCTTTTTTTCAGAATCAGAACTGTCAGTTTTGCCCAATTGAACGCATTCAGATTGCTATTTTTTGCTTCCAGATTGCCAATTAAAAACGCCATTAAAGAAATGTTTATTATCTTGCTATCGACACCATTTATATTTGTTTAACAAAAAGTATATGTTCATTTTAATAAACGATACTTTAAAGAATATTCGTGTTCAATAGTTTATTGTGGTTAAACATATTGGAGTTCACCAAAATCTCTCAAAAAGTTAATCCGTGGATTAGGAATTCAAAAACGAGTTAGGCAGTGGTTTAGTGAAGAGTTTTGTAATTTAAGTATATTTCATCAGTTCCTAAACACACCCTCAGTAGTTAGCTTTCTTAATGGTTTTTTTTTTATAGGTAATTTTAAGGTGGCAGCAATGTTTTCATTGACAGCCATTTTGTAGCCTAGGTACCATGTGAATTATTTTAAGTTTAATTTGCCATATTGCCATTTCATCATGAATCGACTGACGTCTGAATGCTTGAAACGAGATTGCTGTTAATCCCGAAATTTGTTCAGCGATGAAGCTTATTTTAACATTACATCCAGAAAAAACTTGCAGTTGGGTGTGGTTTATGAGCTTGTGGAGTTATTGGTCCCTACCATTGTATTTATAATCTATAGTACTCCCAATAAAAGGAGCGTTTGGTGTGCCATCTATGTACGAAGTTCACAAACACTAGATTTGTGAGTTGGGAGTGGTTTTTGTCTAGATTGCCATGGGAAGCAAAAGTAACAATAGATGATATTTGATGTAAAGTAGATAAGGCAACTAGCGCCGTCATTGATGAAGTTCAGAACTAAAAAAAAACATGTTCCATGAAATTACTATAAAAATGTATATACCAGAGGTCTGAAATAAATCTCAACCTTTTGAAAGGTTCTTAAATATCTCTCACTTGTTGATATTTTCAACAGCGGTCACTTAAAAACCGGTTTTCTATCATAATACTTTTTTCGGTTTCGGTCAGAGATAAACTTTAATTTTTGTGGTTTTTAGGTTATGGTCAACCAGTGACCATTTATTGCTGAGAGAAAAAAATAAAACTCATCTTGATATTTTCAATTAGTACCTACAGTCCGTTATTAATTGTTTTTCCGTTAGAAAGTTAGTAAGTATAAAACATGTGGAATTACATTTTAATATGTTTGATTAGTTGTTGGCCAATTTTGAACTCAACACTATTTTTCAAATAGAACAACAATTCGTCAATTCCTCGAGAAGAAAATACAACGCTAAGCCACGACATTTCAACAGGTTTAAGACGTCCATCTTACGATGCCGATGACTCGCTTCTATGTATGTATTTAAATAATATTGAAAAACGAGAACAGAATACACAACAAAGGTGTGATGCCAGAAATAATGCATCAATAATATACGCAGATATTGAAAATTTTTAATTTATATACCCTCGTTTGCCGTTGGATTCCAATATTCTTTCATTTTTGACGGTTTGGAATATATGGGCAGCACGCACAGAAAAATGTCACAGTCACAGTCACAGTCACAGTCACACTGACGTTACCTAGCTGCTTTGATAGCCTAGAAAGTCATTAAAGTGGGAGTGGAGGGTGTTGGGTGGTTGGTTGTGGTAGGAGTGTGTGTGGGGCAGGAGCGGGGAGGGGGGTAGTGTCGGGAAGGGGGAACAATTGTCAAAAATGGTGGGTCGTTGTAGCTGGTTTGGGTGGTGAGACAAAAATTGTCAAAACTAATGGGTGTTTCCTTGGTGGCTGTAGGTGGGATGGGTGTTTGGTGTTGGGGGGATTTGGTATGATTGGGGAGGGGGGGGGGTGAATTGGCAAATATGGTGGGTGGTTGGTTGGCGGTTGTAGGTGGTTTGATTGGTTGGCAGTTTTGGTCGTGGGGATGGTTGATTTGATGGGGTGCGATGAAAAAGTTGTCAAAAATGGTGGGTGAGTGGAAGATGGTGGCAGGAGGGGTAGGTGGTTGGATTTGGTGTTGGGAGGGAGCGAGGAAAAAATTGTCAAAAATGGTTATTGGTTGGTTGGTGGCTGTAGGTGTGGTGGGTGGTTGGTGGTGTTGGGTGAGTGGCAAGTTGTTGTAGGTGTTGTAAGGGTTGGTTGGATTTGGGGGGACGGAATGGTCAAAGATAGTTGTGCTGGGGAGGGGAGGAAAAAATTGTCAAGAATGGTGGGTGAGTATAGCAGGTGGTTGTAGGTAGAGTAGGTGGTTGAATTTGGTGCATGGGGGGAATTGTCAAAAATAGTGGGTGAGTGATTGGTGGGGGTTAGGAATGGTGGGCTGTTGGTTGGTGATTGTATGTGGGTATGTGGTTGGTTGGTGTTTGGGTTAAGGGGTGAACAAAAAATGTCACAAATGGTGTGTGGTTGATTGGCTGTTGTAGGTGGTGTGGGCGGTTGGCGGTGAAGGGGGCGGAGGGAGGGTGATTAGGTGTAGGGGGAATTTTGAAAAATGTTGGGTGCTTCGTTGGTGGCTGTAGGTGGGATGGGTGGTTGGTGTTGGAAGATTTGGTAAGGAGAGGGGGGAGGGTGAAGCGAATTCGGATTGCCTGGAATTTGTTTTGTTGGTGGTAAGGAAATAGGATTTAGTGTGTGGGGGCGGGAGGAAAAAATTTTCAAAAATGGTGGGCTGTTTGTTGGTGGTTGAATGTGGGAGTGGTAGGTTGCTGTTTGGTTTAAGGGGAGAACAAAAAATTTCACAAAAATAGTGGGTTGTTGGTTGTAGGTGGGGTGGGTGATTGGTAGTGGTTAGGAAGGGGGGATTTAATGTGTGGGGGAGGAGGAAGCAATATTCAAAAATGGTGAACTGTTGGTTAGTGGTTGTATGTGGCGGTGGGAGGTTGGTGTTCAAAGGGTGAAACAAATTTTAAAATGATGGATGCTTGTAGGTGGGTTGGTGGTTGGAAAGATACCTATACACATGAAGTGCTTTGTGTACTGGTTATCACGTAAAATTATCGTCCGTAAACCGACTTTACAGACAACCATGTTTTTTTTGACAAACTTAAACTTGAATCTCCTGATATTTTTGAACTGCAATGGTTGTGCTTGGCGTACCAGCGACACAAGTAACAGTGGAAAGAGCATTTTCAAATTTTATTTTAAGCGAAAAAAGATATAACTTAAGTTCAAAAACTCTTCAGAGATTACTTTTAGTAAAACTAAATACTTGAATGAAATGTATACATGTGTAGGTACATACACACAATAATTTCTTAAAATCATTTCAAACGATAATAGTTATAATAAGAAGAGCTTTGAACACTTAAATAAATATATATATATATATAGCAGCCACGTAGCCACATATATATGTATATTTTTAAATTTATTTTATTAATGTTAGTAAATAAATATCAAAACTTTGAATTCCAAACATTAACCATTTATTATTTATTTTCGACGAAACTGGTTTTAGGTCGATCATCTCCAGTAATGAAATATGAAAAGAGTCAACCATTGAGAGATATATTTTAAAGTAAAAAATAAATCTCAAGCAAAGACCTAAAAAGTCAGCACATAAAAATAAATCTCAGACCAAAACCAAAATGTCACAATCTGAATGTAGTAACTCTTAGTGACAAACCAAATGAAAATAAAGGTTGAGAGTTATTTCTGATCTCTGGTATATACCTACAATGGCCATGATCAATAATTTAATGTTGGGGGAGCTGTACCATGCGTGCCACAGTTGATTTGTTGAAGGAATCGTATATGGTGAGCGCATAATTTCGCACTTTAGATTTGTCTACAATTTATGTGTGGTTTCTATAATTTTATAGTTCTATACCTCTAAAAAAACACCCTTTATACACATTATATAAAATTTTCCTTCTAAACGGCTTGAACAGTTTTCATAACAAACATTTTTGTCCGCACTCTTGTTAGTTTCCCTGGATGGTTTACAGCCTTAGTACCTACCATCCAGTGGGTGGCGCTGATGTCAATTTATTATGAAATTCTTACAAATCATACATAGGTAGGTACTTAGATTTTTTTACTTATTTCTAGTTTTTTAAGAGTAATTTATGAATTAATAAATTTATTGAAATAAGGACAGGACAACGTCAGTCGGGGTAGCTAGTTACTTTATAGTTTGCGGTTCTAGCTCTCGAGCTTAGTTTTCGGTGAATGCTGTGAACCAGATTTCGTCAGGGGAACAAGTTCTGGATAGTGCGAGTTCGTCGTTGCACATGTTTTATTACAAAATTTTGCTTATATACAATAATGGTGCCCAACGTGGGGCCCGAAAGTAGCCCAATTTAAGAAACCTGACTCACAACATGATGAGCGATACATTTTGTGAATTCAATTATTCATAAATCAGTTAAGTAAAAATTTAAAAACTTTAATCCAAAGATCTCCTTACCATCATAAAGCTGCATTTGGAGTCCTGAAAAAAAAAGAATACACAAATTTACTAAAATTGAATAATTTTTTAATTTTAATTTTAACATATTAACAAACAAGAAATACTTTTATATAACAAGCCACCTGACTTCCAACTCAACCATTTTCTCAACCGAGTTCCTTTTTTCTTTTTTTTTTAAATTCAAAACTTTTCGCAAACATTACATATTTATATGTACATACCTAACCTACGTTTCTCGAGCAGGCAGACTTTCCATACATAAATTCCTTCAAAGTTTCAAGGAACAAAAATGTAAATAATTAACGTATGAATAAACATTTTATTTTTTCTACTTCGCTACACATAATATCGTTGCATATGAATACATAGAAATGCATAAATTAAATGCAATTCCTTAATTGGAAGAAATTTTGTACAGTTCTTCAAACAGACAGAGTGAACCAACCAACACATCACCCACATACATCATCCCTCGACATATTCATATAACGTGTGCTTGGATGCAATACACACGCATTCTTCTTCCCCAAAGTTCTTGAAAAACAACACCCTTTAGGGTTTTCCGTATATTAACGTCAGGATATGCCAAATGAGCCCGCCACCGCCGCCGCTGTTTTCGTTGTCGTTGTCGTTGCCGTTGTCTTTTCAACCCTTATACTTATAGTCGTATGTTGTGTATCTTCCCTTCGAGGATCCCCAGATCCAATAAATGTACTTCCCGGAATCCTCCTTGCAGTGCCTTCCGCTAGAATAATAATTCATTATACCGGTTGGTGAGTGTATTTTTCTTGTCTTTTCCACCCCCTTTTTTCCACAGACATTTTCCCCGTCTAGGAAGAAGAATTTTTTGGGTGGCTAAGAGTGTGAATTTATCAACCCTTCCAAGCGGAAGTTTTATTGATAACGTTAGCTTTCCTTTAAAGGATAAAAAAAAAAGAAAACATTAGGTAGGACCACACCAACGAAATGTGTGGAGTTGTTCATTCGAACGAATAGCCTTCTTTGAGCTTTATGTGTGTTTTTGTGAAGCCAATACCCGACCCTAGAAAACTGAATATCAAAGTCCCCCATGATAGGGGGACTTAAAGAACGATGGTCGTTTGCTGATTAACGTCAGTCGTTTGACAATAATTTTCTTTCATTTTTCTAATTTATTTGCAAAAGGTGCACACGAAAACATAACTCGTGCGCCCGTCGCGCCAAAGGGGGCCAAAAGGACCCTTCTCAAAGAAGAATAACCTTTTTTTGTTGTATCTACTATATGGTGTGACACATCCATTTTTGTCTGTGTCTCCAGTTATGAGCTACCTATGTATTTTATTTTCCTCCCCAATGACACTCACTCACTCACTTAAGCTAGGTAAATTACCAACACATCGTAGGAAAGGATATAAAATAATGGGGGAAGATTTGGGGGTGGGTTCGCTGATTTAGCTAGAAATAAAGCCATTATCCCAGCACCCTTGCTGTGATAATATAAGTACGAAAAAAATAAATATTCGTAATTACTGATCTCAAGGCTGTGCTTCTCTGTGCTTCTCTGTTCTCATTTGTCATTTAAAGGACACCGCATCAACATCAAATCATTTACCCAAAAAAAAAATATTATTTATTTTCCCAAAGAACAAGGTAAAATAATATCAAGGCTATGGAAGGACCTTTCTTTCGAAGGATACGTCTTGCTTAAGTGTTAAACCATTCTGAAAAAAAAACTTAGCTACATTTTTTTTACTTTTTTTATTTGACAATGATGGCGGCTTGTGTTCAAATGAAGAGTGTGTGTGTTCTTTGTTGTTGTTTTTTTGTGTTTGCCACACACACGTGTGATTTGGATAATTAAATTTGATTAAGAAGTAACAAAAGTAGTCAAGTTTTGTATAAAGCTTCTAAAAGACGTGTGGTTACGGAAAATTCTTGAAATATGAGAGATTATCTTGAAAAGTTTTTTTTTTTTTGTTACGGAAAGATTCTGAGCGTTATTTACCGAAGAGATATGCTTTTCTTGCGGTCTTGAGAGTGGGTGTCGAATTATCTTTTTTTATGAGTTCCAGCTTCAGATGTGCCTTTTGGTTGATATGGTTTTATAAAAACAGAGTAGGTATAGGAGCACCGCTAAGAAAATTTAAGGTTTAAAAATAATTAAAAAAAGAAAATTTATTTAGCAAATTGTCAAGACTTGCATTTGGTTAAGTATATCAACCAGTCACTTTGGATAGGTGAAATAAACAACAGAGCAAAGTATTTGGGGATCAGAATTTCGGGTTTAATACTTTGTCTGTCGGGAAAGAGTGAAGAAGGGTCTCGCTGTTGAAATAATGAAATAATTATGATCCCATTTCAGCGGCTAAAGCAACATATCCTGGAGAAGAGCCAAGTTTTAAATGTCGGTAGCTGAATGATTATTTTTTGAAAACTTCTTGTAACAGAGATCAGAACTTCCTTGAAGTATTACAGAAAATAACAAAAGCAGAACAAACGATTTACGGTTCTGTTAAGATAGAAAAGCAATAAATGGTCAAGAATAATAAGAGCTCTATAGATTTCGAATGGAAATAGCGAATATGGATGTATTTAACAATTCTTGAACTAAAACCTACTTCGTAATTAAGGAACACAAACTGGAATGTTTATCATCATATATGCGACCGATAGTTAGAAAAAAATATGAATGCATATTAAGACTTTTAACGCAAACGCCCCTTATAAGTGGGCGTGTCCTAAACATTTGTTAACAAATACTCTAATACTTACCTAGTACATTTTTTAGGCATATGTGAAAAACTTCATCTGAATCGAGTATTTTTTCAACAATCTTACCCGAATAAAGGTATTTTATAAAAATCACGCCCTTAAAAGTGGGCGTAGTGGAAAAATGTACAGAAAAAAACTGTAGATATATATTTTTAATAAACGAACGAAAACAATGGTTAAAATTGAATATTGGTACATGGTACCCTAATTTTTTAAAACTACCTAACGATGTTGTTTGTTCTCTTATGAAAAGTGGGCTTAAGCCACGCCCGAAATTCAAATTTTTTTTTTTCATACACAAGCTTCTTAGTATCGACTTAGAGACGCACAAAATTTGGGCTTGTGGATTTATTACAAGTACATATGTGTATCGTTTATTTGCAAAATATTTTTTTTATAGTTTCTAATGAAAAGTGGGCATCAGCCACACCCAAAATCAATTTTTGTGTTTTCATACACAACTAATACCGAAAAAATTAAATAAAATTGATGGTTTTGTATGAAAAGTGGGCTGCAGCCACGCCCAAAATGAAACAGTTTTATTTTTTTAAAGAAGATATTTACCTAAAGCTTGCGTGTGCAAAATTTAAGTGATGTACTTTGATCGTAACTGTACAAAAAACATAAAATTTTGTCAATTATAGGTTGTTTAACAGAAGTGACGATTGTGGGCGTGTTTGTGAGCGGATTTCTGCGGTTCAAGAACTTAGCCTTACTCTTAAAACAAAAATTATATCTTCTAAATTTCAGCTTTCTATAGATGAAAAATTGCGACTTCTAGAGTATACATACGGACGGACATCGCCAAATCGACTTGATTCTGATTCAGAATAGCTAACCGTATTATTTCTCTATGTTACAAATTCCACACCAAATACAACACAGATACCCATTCTATAGTAAAGGCAATAATGAAATTCGTGTTGGATTGAAGTCAATTCCAGAGAGTGTACCTCAAGGTTCACCACTTGGACCAATACTCTTCTTGTTACTTCCATTATCATCTTTCTTTTTTGTTTTGCCCATCTTTTAGTATGCACATTGCAGACATTTTCTTTTTTTGAAATTTTGGAACTCTTAATATTAATGTTAGTAATGAAAGTACATACTTTAGAATTCTAAAAACCTAAATTTAAGAACTCAAAATCAAGCCGAAAGCTCAAAATTTGGCTTCCAATTGTTTTAATCTTCTCTTTGATTAGCTGTTTTTATTTTGCTTTTAATTAAAAACACTTTGTTCCCGTTAAATGTTAAGGCTTGAATCCACCAAACAAAAAACCATTGTACATTTCTCGAGCGTAGATTCTGTGAGTTTAGGAAATGGTTTACAAACAAACCACAAACATTGACTCCTTATTAAAAACAAAAACAAAATCCAAGCAGTTCACAAAACAAATTTAGAAACCACTAGAAAAATACATTATTCCTCATTTGAGTTCAGAGTTTGAAAACCTTTTGTGGTTTATAAAGGTACCTTCCATACTTTCTTTTATTATTTAAAGACAAAGAAAACCATTTTGAAAGCACATCTCCGAAACCATTTTAAAAGCACACACACATTATAATAATTTTCTGTTGCATCAACGACAATGACGATGACGATGACGATGATGACGTTTCAAGGAGCAGGAGCAGACACAAAACAGCACTCTAACCACCTTCCTAAGTGCAACAAATTGTCATTTTTCATAATTTTCGAAAATTTAATTTCATTTCGAGAAAAATGCAAAAAGCAATCTCCTATCTCCATCCCGATCCCGATCCCTATCCCATCCACACTTTAAGTCGATTCATAAGTCCTTAGAGCTTGGAGTATAGAATGGAGGAAACTTGAAACAAAAACCAAAAACCCATAACACAGAGAAGAGATTGTACAAATAAAATTCCAACACACTCGTTAGACGAAACGACAAGTGCTTTAAGCGTATAATTATTTCCAATGTCAACGGATACACAGCCAGCGGAACGACAACGACAATGACGAAGACGATGATGGCAACGACACTGCATTTCATTCCGCTTCCACCTGAACCTATCTATACCTCAAAACCCCTTCCCAGCTTATGTACTGTACTACAGGTGCACTCAAACTCTCCATCATCATGCACTCAACACTGAATACATCTACAAACATAATGTTCCTGCTGTTTTCTTTATCAAAATCCCTTCACCCAGGAGCGAGGAGGTCTGATGGGGATAACAACAGGAGCTGGAGCTGAAGCTCTGGAAGCAGCGCTGCTGAGAGGAAAATCCAAATTAATTTCATTTGTGTAAATTTCAAAATGAAAAACAAAAAAAAAAAAACTTCACACAGAATAAGAATACACGAAGCTTTCAAATGTCATCCTGACATCAGAACCAGACGAGTAGGTAAGCAGCAAGGACACCACACCAGCATCATTACCAACAACTCCCGACTCCCGATTCCCGACTCGAATCTCTGAATTCTAAAAATCTAAAGCCACGACTGGCTGACATCAGAAGTTGTTGTACTGTACAAAATGAGTATTTTTACGCAGCTCGTAAAAGTTTGTTAGCAAGGATTAAGGATACAACCTCATCCCACCTCCCTTGCCTCCATGTGCAATATTGTTACGAGGCATCGCCGCAAGGCGTCACAAATCCATTGGAATTAAAACAAAACTTGCAACCGCCACAATCAACAGAAGCAGGAGCAGGAGCAGCAGCAACAGCAAAAGAGCGCTTATCCAGAACCAGCATGAACTTTCTTCATTTCTAATATCGTCGTCCTTGCTGCAATTAAAACTTTAACATTACCGCCCGCATTCTACAAATTCTACAAAATACCACCCTGCTCATCCTCATCGTCATCTCTTTGGGCCATGCTCCAAAGCTCATTCCATCCACAAAAGTATCTTATTTGTGGCGAAAGATAAGCGTACGCTTTTTCAAACACAAATTGGCTTAAAACCATGCAACTCGTTCATGCATTTTATTCAATCCGTTTTTAACAAGAACGGGATAGGAAGAGGACGGGTCGGGTATTATACTACTCGTAGCTTGGTTGCTCTGATGGCAGTGCTATATTGGAAGAAGGATTAAAACTTAGTAGCAGATGGGGGCTACTTTTCAGAATTTGTCTACTGCATCCATGAATGACTCCATTCAACGACTGCAACGTCGACGCGACGGATGGGTATCTAGATGGACGGGCGAGGGCAACGTTATACGATTAAATGATCCGGAACATAATATTATCCAGATTGTCTAAGAAAATACAGGACGAAAGTTAGCCAGCTTTTCTCTCATTTGCATATTAGTCTAGATGATTGGATAAAATATTTAAATCTTTTTTATTGATTTGAGTGTTCTGTTCGGGTCCATCTCCGGGTTCGGATTTTGAATTCCGGATGCTGGAACGAACGTGAGATGAAGATACAAATGAGATTCGTTTCTGGGCGACACAGGACCTTTGTAGCGACAATCCAGACATTTTCGCAAAAGTAGCAGCTTGAATTAGGACAAACAATTGGAATGGTGAAAGTGTGTAAGGCACTTTGCTGAATGAGTTGTCTTTGTGTCGCAAAGTAGCAGGGTTAGGAATTTAGGATGTTACGGCACTTTCGATGTGAATATTTTTGGAATAAGCTTTTGCAAAAATTGAATTTAAGGTATAGACTTTTACCTGCTTCGTAGGAGAATAATGTTGGTTTGCTGTGGAAGAGTACTTTTTTGTGGAGAGATACGAATTTTTGTTTTGGCCTGGTTAAAAGGGATACCTCCTGTATACATCGGTTTTGATTTCTCGTCCTCTAAAGGAAGATATCGATGCACATCGGTTTAAAATGTCTTTGGGAGAGAAAAATCGAGGGTCAAAAAGCGGCTGATTTAGGGGGGGGGGGGTAAAGGAGGGGGGCTTGCCCCGGGGGCAAAAAATCAGGAAAATGAACATGAAGAAAGAAAAGAAATAAGTGCACAATAAAAAGGCCTTCACAATATCAAGAATGGTAATGAAACGATGAAATGGTGGGGTCATTAAATTCGACTTTTGACCCCCCCCCCCCCCCCTGAAACGAATCACAGATCCGGCAATAAGAGACATTACTGCGATGTTGAAGTGAAATGGTCAATTTTAAGGCTCTTTTCTTAATACTATCTGGGAGACGTTAATGTGCAACAGGACCACTTGTCAAGATAAGATACTCATACTCAAGCTTCAGATAAGTGTATATTTAGATCAGAAGGGGGACAATATTTCTGATATCGTAGCTTTACCATTTTGAAAAATTTTTCGTGACGTCAAATATATTACTCCACAGAAGGTGGCTAGTAAGTAATACACGTACCTTAAACTCAAAGCATTTTTGGTTCCTCAATGCAAGTGGCCTGAAAGCAGGTTTTGCTTTAACGACAGAAGACAGCATTTAGTTAACAATATTCATTGGACAATGCTGTCAAGATTGGAACTCAAAGAGTTTATGAAACGCTTCTGTTGCAGTTCCACATTCGAAGAACAAAAGCTTGTGAATCTGGAAACGAATATGGAAAGCTGTATTGTAATCAGCAAAGCAGTTAAGTGCATGAGAAGTCTTAGACAAGAGATTGTTGATAAAGAAGAGAAAGAAACTCGGAGACAAAACGGAGCCTTGTGGCACGCCAGTATTAATTTTATGAATACCAGACTGGAAACCATTTGAAGCAACTCGAATAAAAGATTTCGAAAGACGAGGTTCGTCGAAGCCAAATGCACGCTATTTTTTTGATAAGAGGAGAGCTTGGTGCCAAACTCATTTGAAATATCGAGTTCAAAAATCTTTCTTTCTCCAAAACGATGAAATATTGATTCCACTGATTGGTAACGATTTTAAAGAAAGATTGGAGAGCAGATATTCAAATATTTTTTCGTGATTTTTTAGGACATTTTCATATTTTTGTTACCCATCAGACTATAAAGGCTACCTGGTACATATTTTGTCTAGTTTCTCAAAAACGACTAGAATAATATTTTGATCAATGTTATTAATGAAATACAATTAGATTGCCTTTAAAAAAACTGGTTTTTATTTTTTGGAACAGAATATTCAAAAAGGAAATCAGCTATTTTATTGAAACAGTCAGAAGCTGTTTTCATCAGAGACATCATCAAAAGTTGGGAAAAAATGTTCTACGTTAACTCCGAAGCCATTAGCACGAATTCTTAGGCCCTATATCTAATCAAGCAAAAGGAAATCGACAAAAAAAATTAAAAATCTTTCAAATATAAGAAAAACTTAAAACGTCAAATCGCACTCAAAACATTAGGCCTTTGGTCACAAAATACTCTTTGTCAACTTTCTCTATGTCAAAACTCCTAAGGTTTGATAAAAAAACTCTAAAACTTTTCGTGTGAAATTTTCGTCAAGCTTTGCCGAGATGGTATCTGAAAGCGTTAAATAATTTGTGCATAAAAATCAAATAAAAAAAATTTTCCTTTTTGTAGTTTAAGACTCTTCTTATAGGTACCCAAGGAACCACGCAGTGGGAAATTTCAGATCATGATATTGCCCACCCTTGGACTAAACGTTAGTAAAACTGATATAAAATTGACGATATCTTGTAAACAGCTTCACCGATTTTTATACTACCTACTCAATACATTTCAGCGCGTTGAAGTATTATAAGTTCATAAAGGTTTTTCAGTAAATGCGGGTAGATGTTGAAATGGAATAAAACAAGCTGTGTGTAAGGTATTAACGAAATTCTTCTTCAATTTGAAAGCCCCATGTATTTGATAGTATATATGAAATGACATGATTCAAATGCCTTCAGCGGTGGTATGGATCCGAGTAATCCAATTTCAAATGACTCTTTAACTACAGGTCAGGCTGAATTTGAGCGAGGACCTGTGTTATGACCACTTTAAGGATATGGGTCAATGGTGGCTCATTGTGTATCACGACGTCATTATAAGAGTGGCAGAATCTAGAAATGACAAAACCTATATAAAAAAAAGATATATCTAGAATGTGGAAAAATCTAGAAAGACCGACATCTAGAATAACATAGAAAAAACAAAATTCTAGATTTTTTTGGAACTTCCTTACCACCACCAACCATCCACACCACCTACAACCACCAACATACCACCCACTTTTTTGACAATTCCCTCCCAAACACCAAATCCTCCCCCTAAATCCTCCACCTACAACCACCTGCTACTCACCTACCATTTTTGTCAATTTTTGTTCACCCCCAACACACACCAAATACAACCCCCCCCCCCCCCCCCCCAACCACCACTGCCAACCACCCACGCCAACTATTTTTAACAATTCGTTCAGCACAACAAATCCACTTTTTACACTTTTGGCCTCCCCCTAACACCAAAGCACCCCTCTCCAGCACCGCCAATTACCCATCCCACCATCAGCAACCAACGAACCATTTTTGACAATTTTTTCCTCATCCCTTCCCAACACAAAATCCAACCACCAACCCCACCTATAACAACATTCCACTACCCATTATTTTTGAAAAATTTTTCATCGCCCCCAATAAAATCAACAATCCCCACCACCTACAACCTCCAACCAACCACCCACCATCTTTAACAATTCCAACCCAAACCATACCAAATCACCCGCAACACCTGAACCCACCATCGAACCACAAATTATTTTTAACATTTTTTGACTCACCAACCACACCAACTATAACCACCAACCAACCACCCACCATTTTTGACAATTCTTCCTCTGCCGGACAATACCTTCACCCCCAAACACCACTGACAATCACCAGCAACCCAACACCCTCCCCTCTAGGGCTATCAAAGCAGATTTATAACGTGACCGTGACTGTGACACTTTTTCGTGCGTGCTGCCCATATATGTATTCCGATTTATTAGACGTTATCACGTCAAAAAAGAAATTGGAATTCATCTGTCATTTCGCCGGGATACAAAACAGTGAAGTTGGATTTTAAAATATTAACAAAAGTGAATAAAGATTTTTTAATTAATTAAAACAACAAATACAGTGAAATCGCGCGAATTAATATTGATTCTATTGCATTGTCTCCTGAATCCTGATGAGCCTCGTGTGGGTTAATGTCGTCTTATTAGGGAAATGTTGCTCGTTAACACAGCCATTTATCCAAACAAAATTCGGGTCCTCTTCCAGATGCTCCGAAACCCAGCCAGCGAACAAACAGTGAGGCGGCGTTGTCTATGGTCATAAACTGGTTCTGAAATCGTTAGATCTGGTATAGGTGTAACTCTAGGTCTCCTCTTTAAATTCGACAAGTTGAAATCTACGAAAGCTCGAGTTCTTCAACTGCCTCGAAAATCTACCCGCGTCAATTGTTTTGAACAAAAACACAATTATTTCCTTAGCTATATGATCTATGAACACATTTTTCATGTATATACATATTTTAAAAAGTTGTAGATTACAGAGAATTATTATATAGGGAAACAGTTCCGTTTTACATTTCACCCTTTACCACACGAAAAATTAAAGAATTGGGTTAAAAATTTTAAGAAATAACTTTGAAATTAAATGGTTGGCATGCGGATGCCTATTTATATTTTTTTTTTCGGTTCCCTCATCAAAATTAAAATTGAGTGAAAGGCAAAATGAGCTCAGCGAAAATCCAAACCAGAATCCTTCCGAAATGCGAAGTCATTGTTATATAGCTTCATCCTCACTTTAATAAATTTCCCTAAAATAATTGCAGTAGGCAATTTTTTTTTTATTTTGTTGCAAAAAGCATTTAACTTTATACTTGATCATTATCGTCACGCAACGGCAACACTAACAGCAGGATGGGACGGGAGACGGGACGTTGCGTCTGTCAGTCGGTCTGTCGGTCGGTCAACTTAATCACAGCAAGCTCCAGTTTAGTGGTTCAAATCGCACTATGGAGGCCAATAATGACTATGCGGACGTTTAACAAACCAGATTTTTGTATATAATATACTTTGCTCGTATCCATCATGAAACATGAAACACTCTAAAATATGCTTCATCGTCCACGTCCAGATTGGAATGGAAGAGGGTAATTGCTTTGAGTTTAATTATAATTATCCCAACGGAGCAGAATGCCAACGGGCAACTCTGATTCGAATGGATTAAGTGTCCGTCCATCAGTTTCAGTAGCTACCAAGCAACAGCTAGATAATTTTATATATTTTTGATTCCAAAAAAGGGAACGCAGATTGGTTGCTTTTGCAAAAAAAAAAAATATAATAATAAAAAATTAAAAGCTAGCACTTTGCATCAAAGGGCAACCAAGTTCAATGTTCTTCTTGCTGCTACTACTGCTGCTTCCATTCTGCAGAAATGCATATTTGATGATGCACCGCGCAGCACATTGACACGAAGCACAAACCAGCAAATAAAAAAAAAAAAAGAAAAGTGAACTCCAAGAGGAAAAGCTAACAAAAGCGTGAGAAACTCTTCACTCATCGTCATCAGACAACGGAGGAGTGCGATGACGACGACAAACTGACGACACTGACGTAGGTAGTTTTCTTCTCTAGAGTCGAGTCGAGGCTTTTACAAACAATACTCTTGGATTGGAGGGAAACACATTCATGATGCCGCAACGCAGTGTTGTTCTTTCTGCCTTTGGGCAGGCGGAAGATCTAGAACCTCCTCAAACCATAGACTGACTCTGTTCATTCTGAAAGGTGCCAATTAAATTTAACTCCAAGTGGAATTGTTGTGCTGCTGGGGGAGAGATAATAAGTGCAGTTATCCCGTGATGCGTGTCAGACAATGTCAAGGCTATGCAAATGAGTGTTTGGTATCTTCATCTGATCGTTGCTGTCAAAATGAATTTTTGAAAAGCCGGGAAAGGGTTAATGGCTGATGTGATGAGGGTGAAGTTCAACTCGAACTCCCAAGTCAAAAGCATTTTTGATTTCAGGTGCTAATTAGGGAACTCGTGGTAGAATAGGCAAATTGTGCAGGTACGAGTGATATAGTACAACAATTTTTGACGTTTGATAAAATTTTCGGTTTCTATGGTTTTCCAGTTTCTGGTTCAGTTCTGAAGAAGATTGTTCTAAAAAACTTAATTTTGAAGAGAATAGTCTAAAGGTATCGATTCTCAAATCTCAATTCTCAAAAAAGTCTTAGGTAAAGTTTATAGGTTATAGGGAAATAGTTCCGTCCCCAAGGACTTCAGTTCTCAGCAACCACCAGAATTTCTTCCCATAAATACATTTTAATGAAAAACTTTCCTAATAAATACCTTCCGTAAACCGCAATCCTTCACCAAAATCCGATTTATCCATTTTGAACAAATAAATTCGATTATCATTATCTTGCCTCATGAATCACTCAGCCATATTCAACTTAACTGTCAGAAAATGTTCACGAAAAAACCCTCCGTTCAGCACTTTTCACCTTTATACCACCATATAAAACATCATCGATATAGACCTCTTTATGGTGATGCATCACAATAGTGTATTATGGCACCAACGGTGACGATGCGATATAGCGATGGAGGATGATGTCTTCTTAAAATTCTTATCACGAATGGAATACACAGAATAACCCAAGTGTATAGGCACTCGTTACACTTGGATTGAATATTAAATCGATTCCGCAAGTTTTCCGTTTTATGTTGGAGCTGGAGCTGGAGCTGGAGCGGAGCAGGTTGGTGGTGTTCGGTGTGCTGCGAGTTGAGTGCTCTTGCTGTAGCTCCCATCAAACCAAAACCAAAGTTTTGCACAAAGTATCATTGTTGAAAGTAAATTTTACACTAATGACAGGAGAATTTCTGCAGGCACCATTATAGTTTACGGTAACTCGATTTTAGGATTTGTCTTCCTTTCTTTTGTTGACGTTTTGGCCAAGTTTTTGGCGACCACAAATGTTCTTATTAACTGCTGATTCTGGTTTTGAAGCTGAAGAATCTGATGAGCTTGTCGGACAAGGATAATTCCTCTACATCTTGCTTGTAGAAGAAGTAAATATCATCTACCTCAACCTTCGATTATCAAACTGAAAATTAAAAGATTAGAGACCTTGGGCACAAGAAGTTGCCTGACATAATAGCTGGGGTAGCTGAAAATGATCTCAGATACTCGCCGATACTAGAGCATGCAGTAAAGCTGGTTTTCCCGTTCCTGATTAAGAGCGTAGTGTTTGCTAAGGGAATTCAAAAATGGTTGCTACTGAATCAGATTGAAAAGGATCTGACACATGACATATTTGACAGCATGTAAGCACTTTCTCAGCAACTCACGAAAAATGAGTTATTATGCATAGAAACACATTTAATTACAAAGATTCCGTGGTTACAGAAATATTGGTTATCCGTAATGTAGGAATTCCCTTTTTCTGAATTACCTCACACCTCTATTTGACACTCTGAACATGAAGCTATTGGGCTATCATCCAAACAATCGGCAATCAGCGTTACCAGACTATGCCACCTAAATAGCTTGCAGGTTCCATTAATTTTTAAGGCCGGTATAAGAATACCAGTCTTGAGTGAAATTTTGGTTACCTAATGCAGCTGTCAAGTTCACAAATGTCAAATATGATGACGCTCGGCGCCATTTGCAAAAATTATAAAATCTTCCGATAGGATGATTCATTTTTGCCATCTTGTGGAAAGTGACCATCTTTGTAAATCACTCCCAGCAAAACCAGATGATGTTGAGTCAAATGTCAGCGTATCTTACATGACAATTTAGCTGTCAATTTTCATCCGTAAAATGCGAACGGGATCGCACTTTATAAAAAATTTGAAAAAACAGAACATATTATATAGGGTTTTCTAATAAGAGGTGTTATTTTGAATCCTGCTATTTCGGTAGTTATCACTTTTGAAGCCATAATTTTTTGATACCTATTTGACAAGTAGGAACTAAGCCATTAATAAAAATGGAACGATAGACGCTTAAACAACGCATTGAAGTTATTAAAATTCACTATAAAAATGGTGAAAATTTGGCAGAGATGATTCGTAAAACTAAAACATTTTTTGGTCGCCGTGAAGCACCTTGTCGGACCGCAATTCAGAAATTGGTGGACAAATTTGAGCTGTTGGAACAAGTTAGCGATGTGAAGAATAAAAGCCCGTGCTCGTCGCTCAAGAATAACTGCGGGAATATTATGCTGCTGTAGCCCAAAGTGTTGAAGAAACCCCATCTGGTTTGTCCATTCCATATAAAGACTTGGGTCTTAAGGCTTATAAAGTTCAGTTGACACAAGAACTCAAGCCGGTCGATCATGAACAACGTTGTGTAGATATAGTGTCTTTGCTGATTGGGTCCTTGAAATGCATGAAAATGATCCGGAATTTCATCGAAAAGTCATCTTGACTCATGAGGCCCATTTCCACGTAGCAACCGTCAACAAGCAAAATTGTCACATCTGGGGCTCGGGAAACCCAAGATTTATCGTTGAAAAGCCTCTCCATCCTCAACGAGTAACTGTTTTGTGCGATTTGTGGTCCGACAGGGACATTGGACCTTACTTTTTTCGAAAATGAGGCTGGAGCAACAGCTACGGTGAATGAATTGCGCTTTCGAGGGATGATTAATAATTTTGTATGGCCGGAATTGGGTGGTATTGATCTGGGCAATGTTTACTTTCAAAAAGACGACACTACGTGCCACACAAGCCATCGACCTTTTACGGGAAAAGTTTTTGAACCTAGTTATCTCCCGAAGAGGTGATCACAATTGGCCACCGAGATCTTGTTATTTAACACTTTGCTACTTCTTCCTTTGAAAGATAAGAACTAGGCCAACTGCCCATCGTCGATTGAAGACCTCAATGATGGAATTCGTGAAGCTATTGAGGGCATACAGCAGCCACTTTGCTATTTGGTGATAGGAAATTCCATGAAAAGGATATTTTTGTGTAAGCGTAGCTATGGAGGCCATTTTGCTGATTTCCATTATTAATGGCATACTTTTTTCTTTACATTGAAATAAACATCCGATCATTTATTTCAAAAAATGCCATCTTTCTTTGAATATCAAAATAACACCTCGTATTGGAAAACCCTTTATGATACAATTTTTTTTTTCTATCTATCAGCCTGATCCATGCTTTCGAAGCTGTCCAACTTTAATATTTCGTCCGCAGTTGGAGCATCGATCGGCTATGCCTCGAGTAATAAAACTTAAAAAAAGTGAATAAAACTAAAAAAAAAAAAAAATTCATCATCTAAGCTGGTGAAATTCGCCTTTTCCTTCCAAATCAACTGCGAAAAGATTTCAGAGGAGTCCCTCCTATCCTTTCGGTTTGCTTCAATTGTTAGTATTCCTGCTCAAAGTTAGATTTGGTGTGGTTGTGATGATGGCAATGGTTTTGAGAGTGCTACCAGCATATAATCAAGTTTTGTAATTTTCAGCTCATTTTCGAGTTCTTACGGTTTTCCAAATGCACCCATCCAACTGTACACACCAAACAACTGAATACAGTGCTCCATTGAAATCGGAATGGAATTCCAGAATGACCACATCAAATGCCACAGCATAAAATGCAGCGCGACAACCACGGAGGCTTTAAGGTCTTTTTGCAGGAGGCCTAAACTCAAAGTGCAATTTATTGCATGTCTTGATTTCGCGGACGAAAACCGGGCCTAATGGATGGGGGTGGGGAGGGAGAGTGCTGCTCCCCATTGATGGGGAGTGGTTTTGTTAGGCAAGGTCTTTTCACCTTTATTTTCATTTTAAACGGTTGCATCGACTATATTCGTGCAAATACACAAATACAAACACACACATACACTTAGAGATAGATTTCACGTGGAAATACGAAGTATACATTGCGAAACGCTGGAAAAACTTGTTTCGTGTGGAAAAAGGAAAATGTTGCAACTGGGATTTCTTTGGGTTTTATTTGAGTATTTTTTTTTGTTGTCGTTGTTGTTTTTGCTATTTGTTAGTTAGGTGAATGGCTAGAGTTTGTGTATCTGAATCTGATAGATACATAGTAGATGGCTATTAATTCTCTGCCAGTTTTATGGAGGAAGAGAGGGTTACCACTGAATAGTGTTGTAGATATATACAACCTCTTCTCTTCATCTCTCCTTTTGGCAGGTCACTTTTCTAGCTGCTATGCCTTACTCCCGTTAAATGATAGGCCATAACGAAAGAAACCAATTTACCCAAAGGCAGGGGAGAAAAAATTCGATTTGCGTTTATCAACTCTTATATAGAGTTCTTGTTGTTGTTGTTTAATTTTCTCCTTTTTTTTGCGTTTGTATCGTACTAGGTATTGATTGTGCAATATATACTCTCATAAAACAGGATCTAACTAAGTGGTCATTTGGATTGAGGATATGAGATTTTTTTTTCTGACCAAAAAAAAAATATCAAGTGGGAATTTATAGAGACAGGTTGCACGCAGTGCCAGTGGTGTGGATTGATTAATTAGTTGGTAATGGATATTAAAAAGATACGTATGATGTTGGTTGGCGTTGATCTGATCTGAACCTATGGAGAGTGTGTGCAGTTCTTAATTAATGGGCAGCAATTAGTAAACAACATGAGCTATAATAAATTTATTCTTTGAAAATTGGTTTTTATGTAAGTTGAATTAATCATTTATATAGTTACAAGGAATCTAGGAGAGTTCAATTCAAAAAGTTATGTGCAAATTGATCTCTCGATTTTAAGGACAATTAAATTCACGCAATATGTATATTAATCTCATTTCAACGGACAAAAGGCCAGATTTGTTTGTGCCTCATACCTACCCGAAACTAGAGTATCTATACGTAAACGTTTATCTACAGTTCAGCAAATTAGGATTAAAACTTTCCATATTGTGGAATATGGCTGCCTATATAGATGCCGAGGCTGACTCCGATGTAGTATAATCTTGGGTTCTTATTTTCGTCCACTCTTTTCATCATTTGGGGTCGTACATCGGCATTAACGCTGCGAATGCTATTTTCCTATTTGTCAATTGGCTCTGGCTTATTGCAACTTGACATACCCAGCCTACAAAAAATAGTTTAGCGGTGTTCCAAGACGCAAAATTATGAGTTGAGCCCAATGATTCCTTCCAAAACTCAATTGTGTTGTGACACACGTAGTGTGGCATATTGCGCCATCTTGTTAAAACCACAGCTTACCCACATCAAGTCGATTCAATTCAGGAAACAAAAAGTATCAATGCTCTAATATGGTATCTACTGGCTTTAATCCTCTGGCCGGCATCGTTTTTTAAAGAAGTTAGGACCAATGATTGCATGAATTTATCGGCGTCTGAAACCCTAAAGGTAGTTCCACACTATCCCACAGTGTAGTATACGACATGTCAAAAAAAAGTGTGAAGGAATGTGTTATGCTTTTACATTCAATCCTAAAAAAATACTTCAGATCTTAACACATGTCAAATCGTATGAGATCTGCGGTGTCATATTCTGTTTACACACTATTATACACCTGTTTCATCACATATTTTTTGACATGTCGTATTACACTGTGGGATAGTGTGGAACTACCTTTAGAGGTGAAATTATCCGGCTGTGAAGGTCGCACACGAAAATTCTTGAAATTTCAGCATGTGCGAAATCAGTTAGTTGCTGGCTAGTGAAAAGTTCTTAATCAACCAGCTTTTGTTTAACTTTCATGCATTTTTCAAACTGGCGTGCAAGTGTTAGCTGGCAAATGCAAGCTGCCTTTAACTTTCATGTGAGTTTTTATTAGAAAACGCCCGCCACAAAAATCACTGTCATCTTCTGCCTTCTGTGTATCAAACAAAAGTTGTATCTTCCGCCATTTTGATTTCTTCACTCATATTGTCCGCTGTCAATCTAAAGTGTGTTGTGTTTAGATTTTACTCCGTCTGGTTCATCAATTTGTTTTCAGTTGAAGAAACACAACTTCCATTTCTAAGGCCTCTAAACTCTAAAGGTAAACAAAGAAACATACGAATTTTTATGACAATTAAAAATTGGTGTCAGAAGATTTATTCCCGGATCCATTATTGTGAAACTACTTACTTCCGCGGAACTATTTACGCATTTTTCCCTTCTAAACGCTTAATTAAAAAAAAAAAGAATTGCTTTAGGGTTATAACAATAACTTATATAACAGTTGACTTAAATTAAGAAAAATAAAAAAATAAACGAAACAATGAACACTTTTGTTGCATTCTTTTCGCAAATTCATCAACTTCTCGAATTTCCCTTTTGTTTAATTGTCCCTTTCAATAAAAGTTCCCTAACCTCTCTCTATGTTGATACGCCGGCCACGCCGCGCCGCCTATTCATTCTGTTGATACCTTTATTTTATAATACCCTGAGTTCACTTTCCCAGAAACATTTTTTGCAATTCAACACCCCTTGCTGATACTGAGGATATTGTTGGGGAATTGTGCATACAATTTATATAAGAAATAAAAAAAAATTATAGGGGACCCAGAGCCAGAACCAGAAACATAAAATCTCTTTTGTCTTCTGCCCTTTTCTTTGTTTCCCTGAAAATTGGTGTGAGTGTGTATGTGTGTGTGTGTGTGTGTTTTTTTTTTTTTTTTTATTTAAAAAATTCTCCACGCAAAACAATTGCCATTTTGACAAAAGACCTTTGCTGTCAGCAAGCAGCGTGCTGTGACAGTCTGACACCATAGTAGATGACATTTTGTTCCGCAGCAGCCATCTTTTCTACTTTTCTATTGGCACCGTTGAGGTTCTTGTTTCGGTAAGTTGTTTGACTTAGTGTCACACACTTCCGGTGACGATTCATGTCTTAAAAAAAAATCAAAAAGGTGTGCTCCAAATATTTAGAAAGAAGAAAAAACAAAAAACGGTGTTAGAAAAGGTTGGTACACACACAAAAGCTACCTATCCAAGTAGTAGTTGAGTGCCTACAAGTACTTATGTGGAAGAACTTCATCTTTTCTTTTGCTTGGGATTTGGCTTAAAAGTAAAAGGAATTATTACAGCAGCTTACAAGTACATCCACTTAATGGAAACAAGTGCAGGAATTGTTAGAAAAAAATGACTAAGAGTGTCTAGTTTTTTTTTATCCGCATTGATGGCTAGTGAAGTGGAAGAAGTGAAGTTCTATATTAACAATGAAAAATTTAGAGAGGACAAAATTGAGAAAAATGGAAATTTTGGGGTCTAGTGATTTGTGTTTAGGTTCAAGATTATGAGGAATTGGGAATAGATCATGTAAGATGCCATACATTTGAAAAAATATTCTAAAGGTGACCTTTGTAAGACTTAAAAAGAAAGTTTTTTAATTCAAGTCATGAAGAATTTAGATTTTGAGGTAAGACTTTGCTTTGTTATTTAAGAAGAGGGCACACTTTTTCGAACCTACCATATTGAAAAATGGATTTCATCAATAGTACCCAAAGAAAATATTATTACTTAAAATAAATATAATACTTTGAACAAATAAAAAAAATATATCCCAAAAAGGATTCAATCACGCGAAAAAAATTAAGCTATTACTTTTAACAATAAAAAAAAACTTTAAACTAAAATAACTTGCATGGTTATCATGTGTAAAGAGAACAATTAATAATTGCTTATATCCGCAAGTTGGCACAATATTAAAAGTTCCATCTAATAAATAGTTTCTGGTGGAACATATCCCCAAGCTCTGAATAGCAGTTGCTATTGTGGACGACATAAATACTGTGTAAGAAAATCTTTGTTCCATAACAGTGCCCCTATAAAATGGTGTCATAAGGCCATAATGGTGTTATGACACTTTAGTAAAGCGACGTAAGGCCATCACTTCGAATAATGCGTCATAAGACCATATTTCGAAATATGGCCTCATGACACTATGGCCTTATGTTATGGCACCGAAGACTATATATGGGCTAAGACAACACATTGTCTGTGTTGGCTGGGTTCTGAAGCAGTTGGAAGAGGACCAAAACTTCAGTTATAGAAAAATCATTTTATATTTACAAGCAAACCTATTTTCGTATTGATAAATGGGTACGTTTCCAAGCAAAATTACAGGATTCGGATCTATTCCAGTCGACATGAAGTCTTTCAAGTGGGAATGAACTCCGTATAGAAGGGCACTATCAAAGGTTTTCACATGTAATTCCTGATTGATATTTATAAATACGAATGTGTTTGTCTGATGCTTTTGATGGTGACGCGAAATAAGGCAAATTTTCAAATTTCGTTTTATTTCGTTTATTAAAGGCCATTCCATACTCTTATAGAAATAAGACCCACAAATAGATTAACAACGAATTTGCACAAAATAATATAGAATGTTTTCATTACGAAATAATTCTAGTTTTATTAATCCTAAAGTCGCACGATTTTTAGACTGCTTTAAGATATCAGCTTGAAGATCGCGCGTTTTTTAAAATGATTATTGTAGCGGATAGTTATTTTAAGTAATCAGTTTAAAAAATCGTGCGATTTTTAAATTGATTATTTTGGCGATTATAAAAATCGCGCGATTTTTAAATTATAGGTTTTTTTAAAATTCGGGTAATGCATATACGAGTATTTATGTACTTTGAGCTTTGAGGATACACCTGAATGAACAATGATATTCTTTTTCAGTAGTAGTGTAGGTATTTGTTTTTTTTTATACGATTTCGCCGTGAAAATTTAAATAACGCTTAGTTGACATTATTTTGGTCTTAATGCGTTTTCGAAAACGAAATAAGACCAATTTTTGAAATCTGGCGTTTGATTACTAAACTGATCATTAGGTATAAAATTTTGTACAAACCTTGTTTGTCAGAAGTATACAGAAAAGGACATATTATGGCATCTACCCTTCATTTTGAAAAAAAAACTGTTTCCTAAGGATAAAAGTATTAGTTTTATATGTTCTTCGGTCATATAAGCCCGGCCTCTCGTAACAACTCTGGTAACCCAATTCAGCTCTTATCGGAACATTTATCTGCTTTAAAGAGCACCAAACCGCTTTTAATATTTCCTCCGTCTTTTGTTTTTCATACTAAAAGTGTTTTAACATGGGTATTTTTGTATTCATATATTCATGTCAAAGTAATTAGTTCATCTTTTATGAATAACTTCTTTAGAATGCATCTTAAAGACGCCCCGATTCTTTCAAGACAACCCAAAAATTTCTTATCTCTCTAAAATAATAACTTGTAAAAAGATACGAAATAAAAATCCAAAGTGGTTTCACATAAAAAGCTTAGAAAAGCAAGAAAATCCTCACATGCATGCGCACTGCGCGTACCTCAATCTTTCCTTCTTAATTGCTTCTAGCTGAGACCTGAGACCAATTTTCCAGTTTACCCATTAAAAAAAATCTACAAAAAAGAAAAAAAAACAATCTCAGCGCAATATAACCAGATTGCTTCTTTTATATCGACACTTTGGTACGCAAACGCATCGAATGAATGTTGAGGTCATTGACCAAAACAACAGCTGGGGACTGGACAGCTTACTTGCACCTATCCGAACATGAACATGAACATGGACCATAACCAACATTAATGATAGCTGCATCCTCAACCGCAACACAAATCTTGAGTCTCTGTGGGACACATAGTTGCATAGTTTCTGTTGCTTTATGCTTTTCTAGATAACCCAGGCCATTCATTCTTTACCTCTTCCATACTCTCAAGACACGATGAAAGTTGAGAGAAAAGAAGAAGAAAACGCGGCCATTAATCATAAAGAGACAACATCATCATCATCAGCAGCAGCAGCATCTTTTCAAGCTATAAAGTATCCACTCCGTACCTAACTATATCGTAAAGATACAATATCTTTCACTACTCGAGATGAAGAAGAAGAACAAGTGTATGATGTGTTGAATTGGGATTGGGCTGGGGATCAGGAGCGGGACGTGTGTGTGGTTGTATGATGTTATTTTAATTATAAACTCGACTCGAGAGGTTGAGGTACTATACTCTCAAGTTGAGACAATAGATAGTTGTTGTTGTTGGTGGTGTATCTAGAGGAGAAACTACTTAAACCTCATCCGGCATTTAGAGTTCAAAAAGATCTATTTTCTGGTCATATTCAAATTCAAATTTATATTTCTTTTTTTTCCAACTCGAAGAAGTACAGGAGAAAGTCAAAGATAGCGCATGAAAAAGTCCTTATAATTCAATTATGTCTCAAGAGACAGTTACAAGTGGATGGATGTCTTGTCTTGGAAGGAAGTTGGATATATAAATGTTTGAAATATCTTGCCGGCTCTGGATAATGGGATTAGCATGCGCTAAATGTAATTTGCTACGGGAAGTGACGTTTATCCAATTGAATTTGTCATTCTTCTAGATATTTTTTTACAAAATTAAAATGTCAAACCAGGCCAGGCCGGTCTTTTCGTAGGAGTGTTATAAGACGCACAAGGAATAAATGACGCTTCCTTCTTCAAGATGTGGATCAAGTCTTGGCACAGTTGTCGTGGTTGTTTTTTTTTTTTTTTTTTTTTTCGTTGAAGTTGAGTGCTGTGCTGATTCCATTTCTTTTCTTTCCTCTAATTGCAGTTCAGTGAAATGAAAAGAAAAAAAAAAAAAATAATCACAATGGCGATGATAGATCGATTCCATTCGATTCGATTCGAATTGGAATCGAATGTCTATACGTTCATATAGTTCCCAGCTGTTGGTGACAATTGAAATTAATGATTGTGACGTGTATATGTATGTATAGATGCTATTATTTCAGGCTCATTCAAATGGTATAAGCACTCATGAATGAAGCCGAAACGTGTCCACAACTTGATGTTGTAAATGCGTCTTTAAAAATCTGCCAAAATCACTTCTTGGTGAATGACGCAGGCCCGCACGTTTCAGGCATTACTCATAACAAATGGCTTATTTATGTTGGATTACGTGTGTCATTTGGGAAGTCAGGAGTTCTCAAAACCCACATGGCACTTTATGCCAACAACTTTATCCCACCTACTCGTATTCGTATATACATATAAAAGTCCCCCATAGAGCTTTGATGTTTCCAATGTAGATATATATATCTACCAAAAGGTATCTAAACATATATTTATAAAAAGTTCTTACCGGCTTTTTAAGTTGGCTTTCATATCGGTTTAATGCGATGAAAATTGATTTTAGACATTTAAACTTCAAAACCACTTAATCTATCTTCAACCACTTAGCTGATGCTCGTCTTGCCAAGCCAAAGCAATTACTATCTATAGGTACCTACTATATTTGGCATTATAAATTCAGCTTCTTGATGTTGTATCAAAAGCTAACCACAATATAATGCCTTACATCATCACTCTCATGGAATCCTTAATGCGGCTTTCATCAAAAGCCACGCCAGTTATCCTTAAAGCAGATTAATATTGTTAATTTAACCTTTCAAAGGCCAGAAACGGACTGAACTTCGTTAATTTTTGATAAGAGGATTTCCATCGTTTTAATTTATGTTATATTTTTGAAACAACACGCTAGCTATAGGTACTACATAAATAAGTGGGTATTGTATTGGGTTGGTTGTCCTTTTTTTTAATTCTTAAAGGTTATAGAGGGTTTATAAGGATGATAAGAGAGTGACAACGGAAATTTGGTTACCTGACATCTATGGAGAGTAAAGATGTTTGTTTTGAAGTCTTTTTAAGACCAATCTTATTATTAGATTACACTTGCTTTGGTAAGTTAATGGGGCTTTTCAAAAATGATGGGTTCGAAAATTGAAGAGAAATAATTATTACCAAGATGTGAAAGTGTATTTGATCGGATGAATTTTTTTAAATTAATTCATGCAATAAGAAAATAAAAATGGTTGTTTTTGGTCGTTGTATTTGTCAATGTCATTTTCTTTTGTTAATAGAATAAAGTGCAAGACTGGGTCGCACAAACTTGCTCTTATTTGTTAAAATGGTCTTGGGACTTGAGATTTTTGAAAAAAAAAAACATTGAAAAAATCATACGAAATTTTATTATTCACTTAAAAATCAATAGTTAAAATTTTTTCCGAAAAATGAAGTAAACTATCAGATTTCTTTTACTTTTTTGATTTTTTAGGAATTTTTTTCAAAATCGGACCAGTTTTTTTCAAAAAACGGTTTTTAAAAAAAAAAATTTTCGAAAACATATGTACATATGTAGGTATTCCAAATTTTTTGTTTGAGTATGTCAACATCTAGCAGTTTAAAGTTCTTATAGGGGCCAGTTATAGCGATTCGGAAAACCAAACCGAAAAAGGTGGAACGGGATGAAAATAATATTTTTTTCGGTTTTAGCGTTTATAGCGATCAAGAAAACGATACCAGAAAAAATATTTCACTCTGACATTTCACAAAACAGGCGTTTATCTTCACGCACGCAGTGTATTAATTTCCTGCATTGTGTAAAAATGAAATTTTCAATAAAGACGAAAAAAACTAATAAAAAATTATTTCGGGGAGAAACGAAGTGAGAGTGAGCAAGAAAAAGGATTTTAAATCAAATTATAGTGCGAATCGTTTCGTTATGTGATTTTTGTTGGTGCGTGCGTGGGATCATTTTTTGACCCCAGATCGGACTTCAGATCAAATTAAACACACATTTGCACACATACTTCAATAATTTGACTTTTCTCAAGCGTCAATTGTTTTGTTTTTTTTTAATTTTGTGAAATTTACTGTGGAAAATTTTTGTTTGTAGAAGTGATTAATGTTTTTAAATAAATACAGACGGTTCAAGGAGTGTAAGGAATTGATTAATGTATTTTTGCGCAAGTGAACAAATAAATGTGAATTAAAATCATTAGTTTTCTTATATTTTTATAATTTATGTATTAAGAACGTCAAAAAGAAACACAAATAACACAATTACAAAAACAGACTAAATCTGTTTCAATTTCTTTTAGAAGTGAAATCAGATCAAATCTATATTTCCAAGAAAAAATCACTTACAACAGATTTGATCTGTTTTTCTTATTGTGTTATTTGTATTTCTTTTGACGTTCTTAATTTATTAACTATAAAAAAAATAAGATAATTAAAAATATTATGTACATTGTATAATGATTTTAAATCACATTTATTTGTTCACTCGCGCAAAAATGCATTAATGAATTCATTAATTAAATTAAATTGATTAAATTATGTTTGCATGTTTCTCCTAAATATATAAAAAATAAAATATTTATTTATGAATCCAAAATTAATTTAAAAAGAATTCTTTTTCCACAAATCTGCATTTACAAAAAAAAAATCACATTACAAATCATTACGGCACTGCGTTGCTGGCGACACTGGTGGCTCGGTGCGTGTGAATAAACAACTTCTTTGATAAATGTCAAACAGAAGTCAGTGGTCAGTGCCTCTGTCTCAGTCTGACTTATGATATTTTGTTCAAAAATTGCAACGAAAAACTTTTCATGGCCCAATTTACAACGAAATCAATGTTTTGACAGCTCACATTCCAGTGGAAAGCGAAAACAACTGGATTGAAACAGCAAAGACTATATGTTCCATTTTGGTGGAATTGTCAATCAGCTGTGCGAAAAACCAAATTTGACCATAAAAAAGAATAAATACATTTTTAACAAAAAATATTAGTTCAATTGAAATTTTTATTAGCAACAAAAATTCTCTGAGTTATTTAGCATCGATCAGTGTAGCATTTGTGTTTAAAATCGATTTATAACATACAAAATTTTCCATCTGAAAATTTTTCCGGTTTGGGTTTCCGTATCGCTATAACTGGCCCCTTACCAGAAAACAAAAATTTTAAACAAACGGTTTTTGAAAAAATTAAAATTTTTGAAAAAACGTTTTTGAGAAAAATTAATTTTTCACTAAAAATCGTATGGCAGGTACCGTTATTTTTAGAGCTAGAATGCTAATTCCAAAAACCCATCTGTAGGACGTCGTAATAATTAATACTATGTACCAAGTTTGACGCACGTTTTTCGACTTCTCTATCATCGTAATGTCATGTTTGATTGTTAGATTTTTTTTTACGAATGCATAACTTGCCTTATAGTACCTACACATAACCGGAAGTAAAAATTGAGATGACAATCAGACAGCGGGTGGCAATGGTACAGTGGGTGCAGTGCTTGGTTGCTTAACCTGAGAGCTGTGAGTTCAAACCCAGCCTGGGCAGCAATTTTTATTTATTTCCCCAGTTTCAACTGCATGCCACTCGTGGAATTTTCTTGAGATAATTATCACCTAAAATCTCTTGTATACCACCTTTCTTTAATATCTTTCTATTCCTTCTCTCCTTGCTCGCACATGTTAAATCATTATAAGGGTATTCATATCCCCTTGAGTGCGAGTGCATTATAAAAATAAAGACAGTACCACGAGAAAGAGAAAATTGGAAATTCTATCCGTCTGTATCTAAAATTTGGGTTTTTTTATTGGTTTGTTTTAGGTTGTGGATGCTGTGAGCTGTTACGTTACCACAGATTTGACGTATTTTAATAAAATGGTTAAGGGAGGGTTCTCTCAAAAAGCACAGGGCATAAGACTTTGTGATGCTTTTTTGTGTAGATGCTGAGGTTAGCTCGTCGGTGTCCAGGGTGTATCAATAAGAAAGCGAAAACTTTTGATTTTAGAAGTAGCGAACTCCAAATCTTTTATTATTTTTCTTAAACTTAACAATGTATTGCATATAATACTTCAATTTAACATTTTCTTTTTAACAATCAAAATTCAATGAATAGGAAATTAAATTAACAATTGATTTTATTCAATATATTTTTAATTCAAACTTCAACTTAAAGCCTAGGTCTGTGGGGTTCCTAAGAAACCGTCCACGACATAAACGTGTGGCCTATTGCCGGTCTGTGGTGTTGTACTCTTCAAAGCAAAACGCTCCACGACATAAACTGGTGGCCTATTGCCGGTCTAGCGATTCTCTACGATGGACAGCGGAGAGAGAAGCTGACATAAACGGTTGAGCAGAGCTCGGCCTGTAATTCCTCCTTACTTAAATGAAGGGACTACGACATAAACAGTTGAGTATAAACTCGGTCTACAGTATTGCTTAAAGAAGCAATAGCTGCGACATAAACGGGTCTGTGGTGTGTACTCTGTAAAGTAAACAATCCACGACATGAACTGGTGGCCTATGGCCGGTCTAGCGATTCTCTACGACCAACAGCGGAGAGAAAAGCCGACATGAACGGTTGAGCAGAGCTCGGCCTGTAATTCCTCCTTACTTAAATGAAGGGACTACGGCATAAACAGTTGAGTATAAACTCGGTCTACAATATTGCTTAAAGAAGCAATAGCTGCGACATAAACGGGTCCTTGGTGTGTACTCTGTAAAGTAAACAATCCACGACATGAACTGGTGGCCTATGGCCGGTCTAGCGATTCTTTACGACCAACAGCGGAGAGAAAAGCCGACATAAACGGTGAGCAGGGCTCTTTCACGGTATAAATACCAAAAATTAATTTAAAGCTGCTGACTGGTATTCCCATACAGTATGCCTTAAGGTGAGAGACGTATTCCTTGGTGCGCTTGATTAGCACCGAAACCACTGGTGGAGATTTCGAATCTGATTTTCGGTGTATTTTCCACTCCTCCTTATATTTATTTCTGTAAAGACACAGTGTGAATTGAAAGATAAAATACAAATTTACCTATAAATATTTCATTATTGATTCTTTTGTCGCTTGCTACTGTGTTGGCTATTGCAAGTGGTTGGAAGTCTATTTAACCGGCTAAAGGGCCCAGGGTTGGCGGGTGTTGTCGGTGGTTGTTTTTGTTGAGTGCAGTGGAATGTGGAATGGCTTCGTCTATGTTGGTTGATGAAGGCGCTGTGTGCGGTGGGGTGTAGGATGGCTCAGTTTATGGTAATCGGTGATGACATCGTGTATGGTGTGGTGTGGAGCGGCTTCGTTGGTGGCGGTTGGCGGTGTTTCTGGTGTATAGGTGGAAGTAGGAGGACTCTGTCGGCGGTGGTTGAGTTATATGGCAGCGATCGTTTCATTAATTGATGCTTAAAATTATTGGTGTACAGTGGTGATTCCTAGAGTGAATGTGCGCATTGGGTGGCGGGCGGAAGGTGGAAAGTTGTAACTTCGTTACAACTTCTCCAAAAGTGGATTTAGATTTTTGAATGAAAGGGATATTGATGTTGCTTGTTAAGCAAGTTTGTCTGCTCGTCTTCAATATGACTATTGAACTTCTCTGCCATTTCTACTAAAGATGATAAACAGTCGAGGGCTGTCTAAGAGTTTGTATTGACTGAATTCAAGGATATCACCCAAACCGAAAAAATGAAGGGTTTCCTACTGGGTCGATGTCGATATCACGTTTTTTGAAACCTTTTTAACCACCGATTTGTTTAAACTCCTTGTCAAAATTGACATACTACGCACTCATATTTTAAAATAAGAAAGAACATTTTCTGGCATCTTTTTAGTTCTTATAATTAAAAAATCCTGCTACCTCAGTTCTTTTCAATGATGCTCAACGTTTTCACGACTTTTTGAAAGTTTTAGATGAGCGCCGTCTAACATAACGTCATGGAAGTCACTTGATTACCCGAACTGTGACCAACTAAAAGTTTTTCTTGATTTTCCATTAAGTCCTATCTAATATCGAGTGCAACTATAAGTTGCTCCGAATTCTTTTTCCAAATATAATATGGGAACAGAAAAATAATTGTCGTTCCCAAAGTTGCTCAATATTGGGCACTCAACGTAATTAGAAACGAAAGAACATTTAGAATTGCAAGAAAAGAGGCAATTTTTTGACTTAGTCCTTTCCTTTTCTTGTTCTTATAGAGAAACACTATCTTTTTAATTATTAATCGACTTCGACACAATAACGGAAACAAAACGACGCCGATGTGACAGGTTTTTTCACTGATGCTCGTACTTCCCCTCTACTTTTAGTGCAAAACAGAACAGGGAAGTGTTGTTTGATTTCAGCATTCATTGCACATTACTACCTACCCTATCCCGCTATCAATTACCTACTTTCAATACCTGTTTCAATTACCCACATCCTATGTATATAGTTCTAAAAACAAAATTACAAAATGACTTTTGCATAACATTCACTTACCAATTTATAAGTTGTATTTTCACCGTTGCGCATGACGTAAGCTAGAAATAAAAAACAAATTTTTTTTAAAACTTATATTGGAAAGGTATCAGGTATGTTCGTAAAAATTCAAGAGCAAAAGTACCTAGGTACTTATTCAAAAAAAATTAATAAAACTGAAAACTAGCAGAATTGAGTACTTTCCTCATAGCCATTGAAAATGTTTCGATTATTATCAATCATTCTATTATTTTTATCTTTAGAATGAATTTCAGAAATCATATCCCATTAGAATGAAATGTAATGGCCATTTGGTCTCCATTTGCTCTCAAATAACCCATTGTTCACTGTTCAGACTCTTTGAACAAAAGAAAAGGGTACGAATCCAAATGAAAGTGGCCAAAATGTATAGACGAATAGATTATTGACATTAGTTGTTTTCACGATACCCAGAAATGATAGATATGCTGACTTTTGTGACGTCATCACAATCATCTTATGGACTTTATTTTAGGACTCTAAATATCAAACAAAAACTTAAAACCGGCAAATTTATGTACCTAGCCTATGTAGTTATTTATTTTTCTTCCAAACAAAAAGAAATGCTTGTGACGTCACACACAAAGTCAGCATACCTTACATTTTTGTTAATCGAAGTTAATTTTTTTTTTTGCGAAATGTCAAAAAAGCTGCAGGTTTTCAAATCTGCGATGGATCCGTGTTACTTTGTAGTTCACGTTCACAACATTTAATTCGAGTGACAGTTTGGACGCTTGCGTTTCTACAGTTATAGGGATCATCTAGCAAGACTCACCCCACAATACAAGCCATTTTCTTTTTAAATTCTTTAACTTATTTTCGAATATTCCTCTCATTCCGAAATCCATCAGAACATTGAGGTATCTATAGTTTTCAAAATATTTTTTCAACAACCTCATATACCTATTTCTTCATTAAACGCGTCTGGCATCAAATGTGTTGAAGAACTTTGGTCATAATCGTCCTCATTATTCAAAAGGCCTTTAATTCTACGATCCAATCCGTCTTAGATCCTAATTCCCTCTTTTTCAAATTGCCCCTAGATTAGCATAAAAATAAAATAAATTATATCACAAAACCAAACCCCTAATCCAAAGACCATATGACCAACGCTTACAAATCACTATGATGTTGATCTAGAACATATACTTAGGTATATGCTCGTAACTACAGCCTTCCTAGACTTAATCACCATGGCACAACTCATTCCAGACAAGCAGACGTCTAAAACTTCATACGTATAATCGTATAAACTCGTACTCAATATAGAAACTCCTACTTCCTTGCAATTAAATAAGAGCCTTCACCCCTAATAAATCTAGTGAGATGGTGTGGCAGTGGCCGGGTGGTATAGTGGAAGCAGCGTGAGCGGGATTGGGAATGCCTTTTCCTTTCGTGTTAAGGTAAAATCCCATTCAAAACCCATAACACAACAAAAGGTTAATCACCCTTTTATCTAGGTAAGGGTAGCCATAGCCATCCATAGTCAGGCCAGGCCAGGCCAAGCCATGTCGCATGCCATAGTCAAAGCCAGCCAACAACAATCGTCTACAATAACAAAGTGAGATTTCCTTCCATGACTTGGCGCTTGGCGGCAGTTTTCTTGGCATCACAACAACATGCTACACTCTTATAGAGGGGTCGATCTAATACTCCTCTAATATACGCCGGGGTGAATCGAGCCAACTTATAAAATTATATCACGCACACATGCAAAGGGCCGCAGACAACCACCCCTCTGCTCCACTCCAACCTAAGTTCTTTGATCGGACGCGTCTCGACTCTAAGCACAAGCATGACTCACAATCCGAATTACCTTTTGGTATCCCTAAACAGAAATATTAATGCTCTTCAATTTATCCACCACGTTCAAGGGGGAGGTTTTCACAAGGTGACAAGCGGACATGCAGGCGGGGGCGAGGGCGAGGGCAAAGGGGGTGTGCATGTATTTGTGTCGTTAGAGAGAAAGTAAATGAATGTTAGGTAAATTTCAAACCCCCAACTGGCCCAACAGCGGGGTTGATTTAGCTCTCTTTTGATGAAAAATAAATCCAAGTGCCAGGTGGCAGGTGGAGGAATTGGAATACAAGGTAGTCGGTAGGTACACAGTAAAAGGGGCATGCCACCAGCAGAAGGGCAGAGCAGCACACACAAAAAGCCACTCTTTATACCTAACGTGACGTTGTTCTTGATAAAAACGTGTTTGATCCCTTTTTACACACATGGTGGCCATTTTCGATGATAGGGTAGTTTCCCCAATTTTCAGAATTTTTTTTTCTTTTCCTAACACACACAAAAATTCTCGTATATGTGGTGGATGAAGCTAAAAAAAAAAAAAAAAAAAAAAAAAAGACGAAGGGTTGTTGTAGTTGTTAGCATCACGTCTGTTGTTATAATTTTTTTCTTCCTTGGTGTTGGCCAAAAGGGATGACCTGACCAGATGACGAACACCAGACAAAAAAAAAAAAAAACAACCAAATGCTGGCTTTGGCAAGGGTGAAGTGGATCGTAAACATATTTCCTCTTTTTTTTTTGTAATTTTTGGGTTGGACTGAGATGTGAGGTGTAAGGAAATGGACATTGGACAGTAATCCGAAAACGCATTCGTCCTTATGTGATAGATGGATATCGTAAATAGAGTTATGACCCATAAAACAGAATGGGAATTTACTATATTCGACCATGATGATGATGATGAAAAGAAATTTGCTTAGACGGCGGGATTTTATTCGAATTCTTTGTTTCAAAAAGGAGGCATATGGCCACTTCAGGAAGAGAGATGTAATCAAATAGGAATTGATATGTCAGGGGATTTTAAAATAGTTTTCGGTACCCGGGACAACATATCATTCCATTTGACAAATGTCCCAATACCATCAATTGCAGATAAAAGAAATGGTCGAAGCCGTCCATCCAAAACGCCTTGAAATCTTTTGAATGGACATTCAATGACCTAGCGCTTAGATCAGATAGAGCGCGCTAAAAAATAGCTTAGGAGTTTTTTTTCTGAGATTATAATCTTGCTTTTGTGGTTTTGTGTTGTTCTTCGTAAGCAATTCCCCTCCGTTGTGTCAACCCGCCAGACCCAATTGAACCGAACTCATCATAGAATAATTGTGGCAAAATAAAATAGGGAAGAATTTGGCTATGACCATCTAATCTCCTGACACGCAAGTATGTGTTCTTAAAATCCTCAATTGTTTTGAACAAATCCCTAAGAAAGAGCTCCTCAAGCGTCAGCTGGTTTATCAGCCTAGATTGGGGAAATTGAGTTAACTATCTACTTCTGAGCCCTAGTCATTTCTCTTCAGGTAGTGTGTTTCTATCCAAATGTAATTCTTCCTCTGACCTACGGTGCTAGAAAAATCTACAAATCTTTCCTTCCAAGCTTATTTCTGTGTGAACCCTTTTAGTGTTAAAAAAAACCTTATAAGACTTGAGTCTCAATCTTAAACCCGTTAAAAGCATAATGTTTAGATTTTCATGGGGTTTTAAAACTTTCGTTATCAAAATGGCTACCACCATAGCTTATGGTAATACTCTTTGACATTTTCCATCACTTTTGCAAGAAGGTTTGGTGAAAGGTTCCTGTCATTCTTGACGGATGTTTTCTATAACAAATCCAAAAGTCTTTGTTGACATACCTCCATGAGTGCACAAAAAGAAGCCTGGAAAGGCTTAAAACGGATGATCTTGCCGGCCAGTACAAATCGCCAAAACGAGAGATTAGTCGACCAGGAAATGAATACCTCAAAAGTCAGTTGTGGTGGTTGAGAAAAGAAGAATGGACCTGCAGTCGTTTGGCCAGCGTTGTATTGCGAAAATGATGGTCTTATGACTTTTCCCCGGCTTAACTGCATACTATGCAGTAACTTCGAGCGGGTGTTGTGGTGTTTGGTGGGTTGTACACGAATTTTCGGGACCTTTTGCTCAAGAAAATATTCGACGAAAATCTGTTTCTTCCGTGTTTGAGATTCAGGATGACCCTAAGTTAGCTTGAAGCTTATGTACTTTGTAAGGAAACATCTGAAAATCGTTTTCCATTTTTTTTTTGTTAAGACCTCCGATTTAATCCTAATTGGGTGGCCGTCGTCGTCCAATCGATACTTAGGGGTCCACATCAACATCTTCACCGAAAAGCTGCGGTATTATAAACAGAACAAATGTTTCAGTAGAGTTTCCATTTCAAACCAGTTGTAAGAAATATAGCATCTTTCGCAAGGGTGAAAATCTGTGCGCCACCTTGTGTAACCTTTGGCCCCAGTTGCGTATTTATCGTGTGAGATCGAGTTGCTGTTATTTAATGGCTTTTCAGGTAGTTTCAAATTTCGAACAAACGCTAGTTTCGTTTAAGAAACTTTTTTTTTTATTCCCTTCCACTAAAGTATGTTGTGATGGAAAAAAAAAGTTTCCATGCCAAAAAAAAAGAAACCACATTAATAATAAGGCCAAACTTGGAAGTACCCAACAATCTGGATCATAAAACTTTTTAATACTAAAGATAAATATTAACAATACCTGGAAAAACATATCTACCAACCAATAAACTCAAAATAACATTATCTTAGGTACTTCATTATGGTCCCCATAACCTCTATCCCATCCCTTAACTCCATAATTCAACACACGATGTTATGTTCGACATCTGTCAAAATAGCTCCCTCAAATCCTCGAGTCGTTTTCATTTGTAACAAATGGCTAATTATTTTGGCATCAAGTTTCCATTGTTCCTTTTCTTTTTGCACTCATATTTCAAAAACATTAACAACACATATACCTAACAATGTTATGACTCACACACACACACACTCGCAGAGTAGATTGCAGGATATGGCAGGAGGGCATTACCTATATGATGTTGCTTTAGGGATTCACAAATCCATCATCTGTAAGGTCTATAGGCAACAGAAAATAATAAAATTACACCCACTCTCCTTCCTATTGAATGGAAAGGCCTATTTATATCACGCTGTCCCTCTCCTGTCTGTCCATTCGTTTTCATTGTGGAACCTAAGTAGATTAGCTGTCATTCAACAGAACAGAGAGATGATAGCAACAATCTATCTTTTTTTTTTTATTGTATTTGTGTGTGTTTTAGACTGAAAATGTCCTACTTAAGGCAGCAAATCACATCGATACATCAGTTAAGCGATTTTATTTCATCAATCAATACAACACACAAAACATTACGAGTAAGGACTAAGAGTATTGTAATACCGATTTTATGAAGGCAATGATGATAATGGAAATCGCTATTATGGTGCTATGGACGGGACAGTAAGGTTCAAAAGTTTTGTTACTTTGTACAAAAAAAGAAAACAATAAATTAGAAACATTTTGTAAGGGAAATATAAGGAGTAGATAATGATTTAGCAGCAGAAACAACAGTTTTTAAATCACTGAATTCCACACTATTGGTTATTCCTTATTAGACAGTACTGTCAAGACATTTAATGAGCTTATCGTACGCTGCCGTTGCATCCGAAGAACAGGGTTGTAAATCTGGAAACAAATGTGAAAAGTTTAGCGTACTGTCGGCAGCAAATAAATTTATGGATAAGAATTCTTAGACAAGATCTCGTTGATTAATATGAGAAACAGAGAAGGTCACAGAATGGTGCCTTGCGGCACGCCATCTATTTTGTCAGTATCAGACTAAAAACAATTCAAATCAACGCAAATGTCCGAAAGGTGACTTCTAATCCATAAAAGAAGGGGTTCATCGATATCTATCACATGCTTAAGAAGTATCAAGCGCAGTGGTCTTACTGTCGTCAAAATGATGTAAGGATTGGCAATACTTCAATAAGTCAGGAGTTTGAGGGTGATGAATATACGGCTTTTTATGTAATGACTGGACAAATGCTGTTTTCGATCCACTTGGAAAGAGACCTGTGAGGATAGATGGAAAAGCTTAGTCAGTAGTTGGCAGGCGTACAAGCACTATTCCATTGTATATATAACCTATAGTACTACCACTTAAGGTGCGCCATCTATCGACGAAAAACTAAGCTCTTGAACACAATGCGAAGCAACAACAACAATTCAAATGGTGGAAATTGTTGTTGTTGCTTCCCATGGTATTCTAGAGCTTAGTTTTTCGTCGATAGATGGCGAACCTCAAGTGGGAATACTATAGTTTATATATACAATGACTATTCTTCAAAACTAAATGGGGTATACTGTCTGGAGAAGCAGAATTAGGATATATCGAGATATTTTATTACACTTTTATATGCTCCCAAGTACAGGAGGAGTCATATAACTCTGTCGCACTGTCGAATTACCAGAAAACTGAATTGCAAATAAGTCAGCTTTTGCTTGAGAACTGACCACAGGAGTGTCATTGGAAACAAGTGTCAAAACCAAAGACGAAGTGGAATTGAGTAAGTTTTCTGCAAATGACCAACAATCCTTACTACTTTTGGGTCACTTTTTCTGAAAGTGAGCATCACACGCCTCTCTAGTTTCTTTGAATTTATTTCTAACTAGCTTTTGCCCGCTATTTCGTACGCGTGGATTTTAGAATAAAGTAGGTATCTCAGTATATTTTTGTTTTTGCACAACCGGTTCAAAATGGGGGGTATGCGTGGTATGAAAGCTACATAGCTTACCAGCTCTACAGCCGTAAGATTTTTGGTTTCTGTATAATATTATTTCGAAGTATAACGGTTTAAATTGCAAAGTTGGAGGGTTAAGTTCTGAAGCAATATACATAATTGGAATGCCCACTTTCAAAACGATGCTACGCGGCAATACTGCTATTTATGGCAGCTCCGTTTCATCAGTTTTGGGCGTAAGTATTGCTCGTTCACCGTTCTTTATGGTTACATTATTTTTCGAATTCTGCTTTCGCTGAATGAGACATTGTCTATATGGTGGTAAATAGCGCCATCTATGATGTTTTTGAACGACTAACTTATTTCTATTCATGTATATGTAGGTAAGTGTGACGTTATTTTTATGATTTCCAGCGTCATTATGTAAGTGAAACGCTAACTTCCTTAAAATCTTTTAATTTTGCGTTAAGTTCATTGAATAACGTTCGATTGCAGCAATATTAAAAAAAAACAACCAGAATTACATATATATTTTTCTGCGATAAAATGTAGCCTATATTTTAAGTAAGCGTACTGCCAATAAATCTGAGACCGCATTCAATTCCATGCAGTAGTTTTTGCGTGATGCGCGTACAAACATACAGACAGACAGACAGGCAGACAAAAATTCTAAAAACGGTTGTTTTGGCTTCAGGGGTCTAATAGAGACTCCCCATATTAGTTTTGCATCTATATCTTCAATGTACAGACATCCGACCCTTTACAATTTTATTATATGTATAGATTATCTCGGTAGGGTTGGCTTTGAACCAATTCAATTGAACAGCACGTTTCTGGCAGATTCTATAGATAAATTGCAAAATACAGTAGACACACATTCCTCAACACACATTCCTAAAGCTTTTTTTTTAACTTCTCGCTCAATACAGTGAACAACCCTGATTATTGCAAGAAAGCCTGGTTTTGTTTAAATCCATTATATCGAGTATGTGTACTGTAGTTATTTTGAACAAGCAGAATCCCCCTAAATAACTGCCGGAGTACAATGGTGTAGCTGCAGCAGTAGTACGTAGCACTGTCGAAGTTAAAAGCCGTAAAATGTACGGCTACAATGTGAAGTGGCAGCTGCAGCAGAGAGAGTAGCTGAAGTACAAGTCGACTCGACTCCAACTTCACAAACGTGCTGCGCTGCAAAACAACAACAAACGAAGTAATGGCACACATGCTTTTTGTTTGAGTTTATTGCTACACATTGTATTCAAGCATGCTGCTAAGTGCGCTACTTTTTTTTACTTTGACAGTGCTACGAACGACTGCGGCAGCTACGCCATTGTTCTCAAGCAGTAAATCAGCCGTGTCCTTTTCTCAAATTTTCTTTATTGCTTACTAACAGCCTAGTGTACATGTACAGTTTGAGTGAAAATGAAAATTCCAAACAAAAATAGCAGCGAGGATTTACACCTTTTCCTCTCACTGTCAAATGTCACATTTTTCCATGTTTTAAAGTGATTTCATGTGTGAAAAATAAAGCGTGGAAAAGAATGTGGAAAATATTTTGCTATTCACTTCACAAGAGCTTAGTAGATACCAGGCTAAGTTAAGTAATTAAAACCGATATGACTCTTAAAAAATGTACCGTACATAACAGACAACAACTGGATTCCAGGTTTCCAAAAACCACAATTTCTAGGAAGCGCTTGATGATTCTCTTAAAATATGGTAGTTTATTTTATTTTATTAGAAAAAAATAATAACATTCGTTTTATAAATTGTCCCCACCACTGTTCATGAGGTTAATTTCAAAATTCCATTTAATCGATGTGCATGGTGCAATTCGTTTATTTTCTGGAAATAAATTTGTGTAAATTCTGACTAAGTACCATGTCATGAGTGAACCATGCTTCAAAATCCGTTTGAGGATTATTCCTTGTGTGGAGTAATTGTTTTTGGATTGAAATGTTGATAAAACCGGGACAACAAATTGAAAAAGTGTGCACTTCAATTTAAATTAAAAAAAAAAAAAAAAAAAAAAAAAAAAAACAGAACCCGCACATTTTCACCAATGCTGACTTAAAATAAAAATAAAAATGTATCCTGCAGATGTAGGTACAACTGAGAGGAAAAAAAATATTCGTGAAAAATTCAGCCAAGTGTATCCACTCGACGTAAATGGATTTTGTCCGCTATCGAATCTACAAACGTAACGTGCGTTTACCCAAAGCAAACATACGAATAAACTCGTACAAAGAGGAAAACCGGGATACACCGGGAAAATTGTAAATAAAAAAAGAATCACAGGCCGGATTTTCCTCTTTGTTCCATTTTTTTTTTTCGAATAGGTACGTTTTTTCTGTGACTGTTGAAAAAAAAACTTGGTAAGGTTGAACGCGTGTTTGCCATTTTTTTTAATTCCTTTCGCACAAACGCTTTGAGTTTGTGTGTGTGATTTTTTTTTTTTTTCAATCTCAAATCTCGATCCCGATACATTGTTTGTATTTTGAAAATAAATATCATCTGTCCTGGTTGGCATATTCGCCCACTAACTTATAGTGCCTTCGGTAGGAAACTATTATTTATTCATAACGCAGATTGGGAGGGATTCTTTTTTTTTTTTTTTTTTTTTTGAAAAACTCAAAAACGTTATGAAAGTTTGTGTTATTGGAATTCTATATCAAAGTGAAAACGAGGATATTACCCCAGAGTCCTGAGGCTTATGCAAATATATCCTCTCAATCATAATAGATGGTCGTTTGAGGCAGAAAAGCTTTATTTGTGTCATTTTCCAATTCTCTTGACGGCAATCGTTCGGTGGTCAATTTCGTTGGTAAAGAAAAATAGATTTGATTTGAAATGGAATGGCAGAAGAAAAAAACTTTTTAAGAAAGGAGCATGTCGAACTGTTTGTATAAAATTTAAAGAGAAGAAGAAAAGTATTAACGAATAAAAAAAAAAAAGAACTTTAAGGAATTGAATGAAATTTGGTAGATTTAGTTAAATATATTGGAGTAAGTGTGTCGAACTGGTACTGCGAATGTTCTGGGTTCAATCCCGAATTCCACTGAAACGTGAAATTTCTTTTGGTGTCGACTTAATATGTCCCTCCAGACATTTAGTTCTTCGGGCAGTCTCCAATAAATTAAACATCCCAAGCATTCGGAAATATCACTCCTTCTAGTCGTTCCAATAAACACGAGGTTTTAAATGGCTTCTTAAATTTGAATTTTTGACATTAAAGTAAAGGAGTCATTAAGAATATGTTACAACAAATACAATTACAAATAGCTTCTGAATTTCTCTGGAATGACTTCGAAATTTTTTAGAGCATTGACGCCCATTCGTTCTTTACAGGCCTCCCATCTTGAACGCTGAGTACGAATTTTTCTGACTAGGATTATGTCACTGTATCGAACTTTTAGTTCGTCGTTGTATCTTCGTTTCACATAGATCATGGGGTCATAAAGCTTATTTTCGAACACTGCTCTGCTGAATTTCATTAAACTGGGAAAGGACTCATGGAAAGAGCTTTATTTGTCAATTGCTGACTTAGCATCAATTTCGTTAGAATTTCTTTTCCTTATATTAACACTTGCGTAAGTTTTCAAATCAATAAATAGTTTGTAGGTATCCTCCAGATTTATCCCTCTTCCATGTTAAATTTCCAGATTTTTCCAGGTTCTGATGCAATATAAAGATTTGTTTAGTCGTAGGTTTTCCAGTCCAGGTCTGAAGACGCATTGTTAAGTACCGCTGGACATGATTTTAAAGGCGATGATTCAAGAACGTTTGCAAAGGTGATTGGAACATATTTTGCAGATGAAATGGTGTATGCTCCTGGCCAGATCATCTTTAGAGTGTTTTAATTTGGGCCAGCTGCTTTGTTCGTTTTTAGTCTGGCGATGGCTGCTTTAATGGACTGGTGGCTGCAACTCTTAGTTGAATTCACAGTAATTGGTAGGTAACTGGGTGCTCATTGGCGAGATTTGGAATGTCATCACCACTCAGTAACTGGTTGAAGAAGTTTCTTCAACATCGACTGAGAAATTGGTAGGTACAGCTCGAGTTTCCATCACCATTATTGCAAAAATTCTTTTTGGGAAGTCTAGCACTTGTTTTCTTCTAACAAATCTCTCCCATCTTCTCGACTTTTGACACGCTGTAAGTGGTCTTATTTCATTCTGTTGAACAAGCGTTTATTTCCTTTCCAAAGCGTAAAGTTGAGCTACCATTTTAGTGGCTTGAGCGCATTCAGAGTTTATCGGAAGAGTTGTTGTGAGAATCCAGTACTTCTGACGCGACGCAGCGTTTCGTATGGCTTGTTGACATAGCTGAGTTCAGAATAGTCGTAAGGTACGTCGCAAGCTCAAAAGATATGGGTCGACATCGGTTGAAATCAGCGCATTGAATTTTTTAGGTTAAGTTGTTGTTCGGCTTAAAGCTTTCCGGATATCTGGTACTCGGAGTTTAGCTTTTAACAGAAAGTGTTCCGAGTCGAATGTAAGGAAATACAAAATTCTGGAGAAATTTGATTGCGTGAATCGCAACTTTATCTATTTGGTTGTTGTTGATATCAGGATGTAAAAGTCGGCTGCTGCATGAATGGTTTTTGTCTTTGGTTACAATTCGCCCAAAATTATACTACAGTAATAATGCTGTAATAATTCTGACCAATACTGTACTCGAGCATTATGAAATTTGAAAGCTCTGAAAGCTTTAAAAGCATCTTGAATGTTCTGAATGGTTCGAGTATTAGATTTTTCGAGTACATTTATACCAGTATAAATAGAACATCCCAAACTGAAACGAGACAGTTTTGATTTTAACCGTGGTGACGATTAAATGGTGAATAATTAGTGGTGCTAAGATAAATAAATAAATAAATAAAGTGTTTGAACTAAACTTAGATAAAAGTGAGTTTGATTTAGAAATGGTGATTTAAAATTAAAAGAAAATAAGTTTTATTTTCGAACCTAAGACTAAAAACATTACAATACATACATGTTCATTTTTGTATTGTTTATGAATGGTTTTTGTCTTTGGTCAGTGCGATAAAGTGAAAAACAGCTCAAAATATGGAAAATTAAAAACATTTTAAATCATTCTCTTTTTTGTGCAATATGGTGGGCAATTTTATAAAACAGAGTATGTGTAATGCGATTTAAGGACTTGAAATAACAGTGTCCTAGAAAATGGATTTATTTATTAAAGGGAAAAAAGCCTTATAATATAATAATTTTTAATTTTGACTCATTTGGATTGCAAAATCAATGAAAAATTGTTTTTGGTTTCTGTATATGAACACTTGGTATATATATTTTAAGCCTATATGGACTCCAATGTTTCCAGTGTAAATATACATTTTTAATAATTCCCATTGTTCATTTTTAACATTATTAAAAGTTCACCATCACCATCATCAGTCAAAAACACACTGTACTTCCTGTCAACTTAAATTATTAAACGTGATTTTGTATTTATAAACCATTTTGATGCTCAAATTAAGCGCAAACTTTTAATGGACACTTAGCTACCTACCACGCAATTTGTAACACCACACCACTGGCGTGCTTGGTATATTCTCAGAAAAGCAATATTACTTATCTGATGGGTTTATTTTTAAAAATTCCAAAACACATGTAGGTACCAACGTATACAATACAATCCATTTTAATTAACAAAAATTTAACACTTAGAACAAATTTGCAAACAACATTCATGAATATTGAAATATTAATATTTAAAAAAAAAATGTAAGCCTATATTCCCACACAAATATCCTTTTAAAAGGATTATTAATCCACCAATCTGTTAATTTGCGATCCATCATCATCATATCATCCTCTTAACAGAACCGCATCACATCAACATTATATTCCCTAATCCTGATGTTGCTCTCATTATAGGCTCTCATTATTACGTAAAACCAAGTAAAGTTATGTAGGTGTATAGGTAGGTTTGTATACACATAAGTGATGCATGGGCCTCTGAACCGCCAACTATACAAACAAATGCATACCTACATTCGGATTCCTATGTGAAATTTAATAAGTCCTCTTAGTTGATACTACACTAATTTTTTTAATCATACAATTGTTGTACAAAAAAAAACTATTCAAAGGACATTCTCTTCTCCTTTATTCTTTTGACAGGATATTATCTGACACAGATAAACAAACAAAAAGTGCACACACGTTGTACCTACCTAACAAAACGAGTGACAAATAATATGTCGAGTGGATGCGGGATATTTTTAATTAACTTCGCTCACCAGGATTGAGCTTTTCGGTAAAGGAACAACCAATTAATTTGTTTGCATTTGCAGAAACGATACGACGAGTCACACACACACACACAAACACATGCGAATCTATATGTTAAAGGTACCAGCATAATGCATTTTACTTTTGCATTTTATTTGGAAATGTGAAAATTTGTCTTTTTTTTTTCTTCCTTTAATTAAATTCTCTGGAATTTTGCGAATTGAACAAAATGTTTATACTGCTTTTGTTTGGGAACAATGAATTAGCCAAAATATTGTTTTCAATGCTTCAATGAACCCATGACGCTGATTTAGATAGTTTGTGGACTTCGTATCGTTGGTTTTTATGGTTTAAATAAATTTATTTTTTTGGTGTTTACGGATTTATGTAGCTAACCTTGTTATTATAATTTTGAGATAAAATAAAAATCGGGTTAGTTACGAAACATAAAAGCAGGCTTGTTTAAAATAATGAAATGGCTACACTTTATTCCAGAAAATTTCCAAATGTATTGTTTTTGTCCGATCCGTGATTTCAAATTTTTGTTTTTTGATGTGAAATATCTATTGGAGCACATAGGCAGTAAAATCGATCGTAATCGTCACGAAAAATGGCATGACGCTCTATAAAATTTTTCAAAGTGGGACTGCAGCGTGTTGGATGGTCGTTGGTGGGGGTAGGGTGGTAGTGGTGGAGGGGTGGGTGGTAGTGGAGGACGGGTTATGGTATGTTATGGGCGGGGGGGGTTATAAGGGTTGGAAGAAAAATGGTGGATAGTTGGATAGAGGGAAACATTGACTAAAATGGTGACTGGTTGGTTGTATAGGTGCGGTGTGTGGTTACTGGTGGGGGGTTTATGTGGGAGTGATGTGTGTTTGGAAGTTGGTGAGGAAACATATTATGACGATGGGGGTGGATGGGGGTGGATGGGGGTGGGGAAAAAATATACAAAAATGGTGGGTGGTTGGTTGGCGGTTGTAGGTTATGTTGGTGGGGGTGGAATGGTTTTTGAGGAGGGTGTTGGGGTTGGGTGAGACAAAATTTACAAATATGGTTTGTTTTGGTTGGGAGTTGGCGGTTGGGGTTGAGGGTTAGTAGGGGGGAAATATTGACAAAAATGGTGTGTGATTGGGGCCCTACGTCCGAGCTCCCAAATCGACTAACTCCCAATGAACCAATTCCCACCGAATATGGGACTTGGTTCATGTGAACTAACTCCCATATTTTTTAGGAACTATGTCCCAAATGTAGAATGAACTTAGTCCCATAAATATGAATTAAATCCCAAGAGTTGAGTATTGTTGGTTTTTCCCAAATGAACTAACTCCCAATCGTTAGAAAATAAAACAAAAAATAATGCTTTGGAATGAAAAAAGTATAAAATTTTTAATGGAATTTTTAACAAAGTAAAAAATTGAAACTTAAGTAACCTAACAGAGTGACGAATAAAATAAAATACGGCCGGCCGTGTGGACGCGGGTGCAGCGTGGGCGTGGGTGCGGCGTGGGCGCGGCGTGACCGGGCCCCCCTGCGCCACGCGTCAAGCGCCCTTGCTCATTTTTTTTCATATAATTTTTGTTCCCTTTAAATTGTTTGGTATGCGATTTTTTACCAAAATAATTTTCCAAACACTGCACGAATTTTATTTTATTCGTCACTCTGTTAGGTTACTTAAGTTTCAATTCTTTTTTAAAAATTAAATTTCTTACAGGTTTATCCTATTTTGCCTAAAAACATTCAGCACGAAAACAGCGCCACTTCTTCTTTGTGTACAATATGAACTAACTCCCACTGGTTGATGGGTTGGGCCTAGTTCGTAATGAACTATGTCCCAACTGAATTTTCTCCTAATATTATGAACTAAATCCCACTACAAAATTTGGTAGGAGTTAGTTCATTTTGCCTCGTGGGAGTTAGTCGATTTGGGAGCTAGGTAGGAGTTAGTTCATTTTGCCTCGTGGGAGTTAGTCGATTTGGGAGCTAGGACGTAGGGCCTGTGATTGGTTGTAGGTGGGGTGAGTGGCTGCTGCTTGGAAGGTTTGGTAAGGGAGGATGAGGACAAAATTGTCAAAAATTGTCAGGTTGGTGATTGTAGATAGGATGGATGTATGGTGGTGGTGGTGGAGGTGAGGGGGGGGCTTGGTTTAATGGGGAGGGAGAATCGACAAAAATGGAAGATGGTTGGTGATTGCAAGTGGATTGGGATGTTACTGGTGGTGGGGTGGGGATTTTGTGTGGAGGGGGGAGGGGGTAAGGAAAAAGTTGTCAAAAATGGTTAATGGTTGGTTGGTTGTTGTGGGAGGGCTGGGTGAGAAGAATTAATTTTTCATTAAAAAATCGTATGGCAGGTACCGTTAGTTTTAGAGCTTGAATATGCCAAAAAACCATCTGTAGGGCGTCATAGTAATATTGCGTACCAAGTTTAAAGCAAATCAGTCCTAACGTTTAGGCTGTAGGGTGTAGGTGTCGAAACAGACGGACAGACAGACAGAATTGTAGGACCCACTTTTTTCGACTTCTCTATCATCGTAACGTCATGTTTGATTGGTAGAATTTTTTTTTACGAATGCATAACTTGCCTTTTAGTACGTACCTATGTATGTATAGTTGCAAGTAAAAATTATTGGCGAGACCCACAAAATATCCAGGTCCAGGCAAAAAATCCCCAAACCCTTAAATCTACATGTTTTGAAAATTGTCCAAATTTAAAATCTCAAAGACCAACATTTTTACTTTCAAAATAATTGAAACCGAAACCCCCAAAATTGTATTTTCCAAACGCAGCCGTTGTCACTGCTAATTGGTAATTTAAAATTTGGAGGTTTAAACTTTGGGGATTTTAATTTGGGGATTTTGGTTTGGAGATTACGATTTTGGAACACTCCTTATTGTCTTTTTCAAATTTATTAAATTCATTTTTTAGATTTCTTGCATTCGAAGTTTAGTCCGTTTAGAAAGCGGTAAGATCTTAAATAATACCAATTAACGTTATTTAATTAATTTAAACACAAACGACTGCACTGTTAAAATGCTCTTATGACGACAGCACTGTTCAGTAGTTGTCTAATGGAGAAGCATTGCCAGATGATAGGAAACACTGTACAATTAGTATTACATTCATACTGTACAAGATTAATCTTACAAAGAGACTATCAACTATGCTGGATCCCAGAAGTTAACGAGAGGGCTTTCAGGACTTTAAATAATTATACCTATCGTATCTAACGCCATCTCGGTGTGACTTTGTTGTTTATTTTTTTGACTTTCTTCTCGTTAATCTATAGTATTTATCACATTTTCCTTGTGAATCTACTCACCGAACGATACATCAGTGTGAATCTAGTGCCCAACGCAATCTCGTGTTGAATCCTTAGAGGAATTTACTTTCTCGATTCGATACAGTACCTATAGTATCCGAACGAATCGTCTTTAAATTTTATATTATTTATGGTACAAGGCTTACTTTATTATAGTTGACAAAATGGGGCAAAGCTTAAGTAGTAGATGAAGCCAACGGACACTAAACTACACAGTTAAAATTTGAGAGTGACAACTGTTAGATAGGAAGTCACTAGCTTCGACTATATAGCTATTCATTATTAAACTATGTAGTTCTTGTTAAATGTTATTAAATTGGTAACCACTTATTAAAATGGATTTTACTGTATAATGTAAGCACAATCACTTACAAATGATATATAAAAATTAATTAACTTGAAGCACTTTCAATCAGCTGCAGTAGAAACCAGCATTCGCTATAATTTTCCTTTTTCCATGCATGATAATAGAACTTAACTTTCTAGGTACTCTCGTGTATGGAAAGGGGAAATGCATTTGTTCATTTAAATTGATACTGCCACTCCTGTCCTGTGATTCCACAAAAATGGAAATTGCTGATACGATACTCATACTACCTAAATTAAAACCGCAAAGAGAAAAGTCAGCAATCCTCGGGACAGTATTGGTGGATGGATGCACTTTATTTTTATTCAAGAACACTATACTTGAGAAATAATAGAATTTTCAATTTCGATTTTAAAACGAACAAGCGGTCGTTTTCCATTTTGCTTTCTAGTGCGGATGTTGGTTGTTCTTGCTGGTCTTTTATATATTTCAGAGGTTTCAATTACTCATTTTAAATAATGCATCATTCGAAAACAACATCAGGTATCATGGGATTGGGAAGGGGAATTTAAAAAATTGGGAGGCATCATTTTAAAAAAACACATGCAAAGTGGTTTGAACGAGGGTATTAACATTCACTTTTTCGCTATACAGTAAATGACGATTATAAGAAACTTCAAAATAACACTTTTTTTTGTATAAACGTGTGTTTCTTATATCTTAAAAACGGATGTAAGAATCAAGTTTTTTATAGGTAAAAATTGTTCATTCAGAAAAAAAACTTTTATTTCAGTCTGACATTTATGAAATTTATTTGAGAGTTCAGAAATACATGTAGGAATATTTTGATATCTGTTTTATTAATTTTTAAAACAATGACAAACGAATTTTATTGAAATAAAATATAACATGTAGGATCGTTTTCTTAACTATAACTACTCGCGACGACCGGCCAGCACAACGATAGTTTTTACTCTGATATACATTTATGTAGCTTGGTTTTTTTATTTTTGTTCGTTATTTCGTCGTCTAGTTTTGTCCGTGTTCTTGTGATGCATTTGTATTTGCCTTAGTACTCTGTCGTTGTCGTTAAGAAAGGTACGGTGTCGGTCGTACGTGTCACTGTCTTTTTTCTCATCCCACATACATGTATGTATTTTCTAAGTGTGAGATTCAGTGTTAGTAAGAGAGTTCATTATATCGGTGTTTTTCTTTAAGCGTGTTTCTTATAATCGTCATTTACTGTATAAGGCAAATATTTGGGTTTGCAAATTTGAAGACCAATCTTCTACAAAAAAAAAATTAATATTTTTGTAAAATTTCAATAAGACATATCTGTCAAGTTCTGTCTGTTGGATTTAAATTTTCTGATATCAGTCATTTTCGGTGTACCTATTTATGTACACTTAATCTTCAACAATCACTGTCAAAAATTTAAAAGTAAAGGGCAGAAAGCACTACCTTGCGGGATACCTTCTTTGACTCAGACAGGTTATTTATCACGTTTGGTTTGTAAACGAAGCAATTTCTAGTTCACTCAGCTCTCTTTACTGACTTAGTGTTAGAGCAACAGATTTGGAATTTTGTTTAGGACTTTTGATTGGATATTTCGTTTATTTTCATTGTAAACGGTGTTTTTTTTAGACGTGTGGTTTTCAATCTGGCAATACTTTTTTCAGAGTTGGTTTTTTTGACAGCTGTCAATTGATTTATGGTCAGTTTGGTTTTCCATTTCAAAATTACAAGACTTACTCCTGAACAACGTTTGCTAATCGTGCAAATTTATTATCAAAACAATGGTTCGGTTCGCGCGCTGCGTTCAATATTCGGCCGACATAATCGCCCAGGAATTTATACGAGCCAGCCGCGGTGGCCACTTGGCCGAAATCATTTTTAAAACATAATGGCAAGCCCTTATATTTAAAACAATGCTAAATTCTTGGCAATAACATTAAATTATATGCGTTTAATTTCTTCTTGTAAGCCACACGTCTAAAAAAAACACCCTTTATGTTTTTGTTTACTTTTATAAAGCATTGCTACTCAGAATTTAATCTTGTCTTTTTTAGTTGTGCAAAAGCTGCCTAAAAGCGGAAGATTTACACAAATAGTGGTCAGCGATATGAACTGATGGATGAGGATCAGTTACAGCAGCAAGTAGGTAGTTTAATCAGGCAGCTTCATAAACCGTACGCTTTTCGTCTTTTTGGACGATGGTCCATGCTTCTGCACCATATAGAAGGCCCGAGACGGCGACTGTGTCGTACAGCGTTTAATTGGTTCTTCTCGAGAAGATTTTAAACCTCAATGGCTTATTCATCAGCCCAAGGAAACAGCTATTAGGAAGAGCTAATCTACGTTTGATTTTGGCGATGATATTGTTATCTTTGTTTACAGCAGTGTCCAAGTAGGAAAATTCACTATGACACTCTGACCGATTCGGAAGTTTGATTGGACTTATGTCGATTAAAACACGTACTCCGTATTTTGAATTGTTAATTTTCAGTCAATTTAAAAAGCTTGTTTTGTATTTTTGGTCTCCTAGCTATCAGCTCTCATTAGCGATACAAAACCCAGTAACAAGTGATGGGCACTATCTGTGTCAGCATTCGGATGTTGGACCTTTACCTCGCCTTCATTAGACTCGCCGAAATAGTTTTCCAGAATACTATACTTTTGTAAGCTTCCCTAGTAGGCTTTCGTATTTTTACACAAAAGGACTTTTTTTCTAATGGTTTGATCCCAAATTTGTTTCCACAAGATGACTTGACTACTCAAAACGAATCAAAGAAAGCCTTGAAAAAAAAACAAAGAGTTTCAGAAAGTATACTTGTATTTTAATGAACACGGAGAAGAAATGTAGGTACTGCCGTTTGTAATAATTAACTTCGGCAACCTTTAAGTACTCCAACTTCAAGCATTTAGTAAGACCAAAAAGATACATCAAATCATTTGAAATCTCCACTTCAACGTACGTATTGAAGCAATAAATAGTAAACTGCTAAGCTCGCTAGTGTGACATTTTTGATTCTTTTTAAATTAATATCAAACACTTGATTCAGCTGAAGCAGAATATAAAGCCGAAATCAATTTCCTCAATCCTTCTTATCCATTTTAACACCATTCATCCACACATACCTCCCGCCGACCGCCCCCTTTTCAATAAAAAAAAAAAAAAATCCTTCCAAGACAAAAAACAAACATCCCCTCTTCATAAGATTCTTATCATTAATTCTCATCATTACGGATTTGTCGAAACTTTGACGCAGAGTCGACCTGCGAGCTAAAAGATACAAGAAGAACAACTTGGCACAAAACCGACCAACGACACGTATCGACGTACACCATATGGATGGAAGGATGAAAGAAATCCTTCCTTCCTATGTACGTACATCAAGTAGGTTCAGGGCACCATCCACCACTCAAAAGAAGGATGAAAATATAAAAAAATAAACATGGCTCCTCAGCTCCAGATCCATGTTAAGGGAAGATGAAAGAAGAATATATTCTAGAATAAGGGTCGTCTTCGTCCTCGTCCTTGTACTCGTCGTCGTTTATGATGGGATACGTGATCAATATTGATTTAAGGAATTAAGCCAAATGCGAGAGTATATTGGTAGTTAAGCGTTCGGTTTCCCATGATGGCTGAACATTACCGTTGGTTGTTAAGAGTAAAGTGCGTCAGAGGATATTTTCCATCAGGTACAAGTCGAGTATATCGGTATACGAGTATAAGGTTCAGGACGAGTATGTGTATATTGTATAATCTTATTCCTGAAGCATCTTGGGATGTTATGAAAAAGTTTATCGGATCTGTGGCACTTTGTTCGTTTTGCTGTTTTATTAAAAAAAATAAAATAAAAAAAGGGTATATTCCGATATCGCCTTCTATATGTACGTATGTATGTGAATGAAATTGAAGAAGTATTAATCTTATTGAACATGAAGGCTGAAGGGCTATACGAGTTCGAGTAGGTTTACAAAAAAAAAAAAAAAAAAAAAAGGATTCTGATTCCGCAATGAGCTTAGGAATTTTTGTTTTCCTTTTTTTTTTTTATTAAAATGCTTTGAGTGTGGTTTTAAAGTGAATGAATATTACCTACCTTTTGGTTTAAATCGACGGAAAAGGGTTAACGAGGATAATAATCCTTCATTGTTATATAGGCCGAGCCTATTCTCGTGGTTCATTTTAACTTTTTAGGTCTTAACAACTCCTTATTTTTATTTAGAAACCGTAAATTAAATGAAAATGAGATCTGAAATTTTCATTTCAGGTGCTCAGTGCTCAGGGAACTTAAGCTTATGTAGGTATGTAATGAATTTGATGTTCTTAAGGTATTTGAAGATAAGCGCAATAATGAAATCAGCTTTTACATTTAACAATATTATTTGCGTGAAGTTGGTTTCTGCGTCAGTAGGTATGTTTTTTTTTTTTTTTTTTTTTTTTTGAGTAAAACCACTTTAAATTGGCAGCACTGTTTTTATTGGCAGCCATTTTGTGATCTGCCATGTGATTTATCTTTAGTTATTGGTTTGCCATTTTATCATGAATCTACTGAAGCCTGATGCCTGAACAATGAATGCAAACTGTGCAGTTTTTTTTTTCTAAAAACCTGGTTCTGTTTCGTGAAATTTTGTTCAGCGATGAAGTTTTTTTTGGTTGAATGGCTACAGCAAATTGCAAACCTGGCGAAGATAATCCGCAAGCAGAAAAACGGATATGCTGTTTGGGCTGTTGGAATCAGAGAGAAGAAACTAATAGGGAGAGGCAACTTCGACGGTGGCTCTCTTTTAACCTACAAGCTGCGAATTCGGTTCGGACACCAACTTGCATCTGTATTAACTCCATATAAAAAAATGTGGGGACATATGTGTTATGTAAGTTGCTGTACATATTCACCAATGTCGGAAAAATGTCAGATGTAGTAAGCTGTTCCTGTTGGGATGTGTTCAGGAAATATGAGTTTCAGAATAATTTTTATTTGCTCTAAATTAAAAAAGTGTTCCATTGGGATTTTAAGTTAACTTACAACAGAGATATAGAAACAATTCTAGTTTAAGTCAGATGAAGCCACATTATTTGCAGATAATAAAAACATTCGTGAAAATAAATCCTATCCAAATTATTGTAGTTCAACTGAGAACTCAGAGATTTTGCAAGTGGAACAAAAATCGACAAATGTTTGTATCCGATATCTCACTCAGCTCTTTTGACAGCTGTCATTGCTTGTTATTTGTATTCTACTATGGCGAGACAAAGTTGAATATTAAAAGTGATGGTGTTTTTATACTAAGTTTTGGTTAGAGCCGAAATGAGGTCATTTGGAAATTTGCTTAAAAATGTGTGTTTCATTTTGGTTTGTACATTTGGTTTGACACATGTTGTCTACCTTCTTTATCTTTTTTAATTCCTATTCAAGCTTCAGTTGGAATTCACCAGTGGGTTTTTCTGAGATAATTACGACCCCCAATTCCAACAAAATGGCGGATTTCACATAGTAAATTACAAAGTTTCTGAACAGATCCTCTTTACAATTCTTTTGTACTCTTCTTACAATCAAGAGACCTTTAAATAAGAGAGAAAGAGACACAAATGTCAGAATCCCACCACTGACTTCATTGATTTTTTTTTTTTGATTTTTTTTGTTCTGCCCGAGGTTAAAACATGAATACACCGATAGGAATTCAAGTCGTCATAAAAAATGTAAACAAAAAGGTTTGCGTGGACGGAGGCGAGGAAATTTGTCTCTTTCTATTAGTTCTTTCTCTCTGGTTGGAATCATTGAACCTTATTTCCTTACACACGATGACGACCAGTGGGTTACTGTCAATGGATACCTTTATAGAGCCATGATCAACATATCATCTAGCGCGTGCCACTTGTTGAAGGAAAAATTTGTTTAGCGAATAATTTCGCGGTTTTTATTTTTGAGTTGGAATCCAATTTCGTGGGGTTTACAATCGCCAGCTATTTTCTATCTGGACATGTGAAGTCGCTAGTCTAGTCCGATAACCCATCGGTCTTGCTTCTGTTGAGCACTTAAGCATGCTGCTGGTTTTAGATTATCCGGCTCTTTTTGTCCAAAGATGGTAACGCTTTAATTTGCAACGAAAATCCTTAGATATGGAATTAATTTTTGAACTTGTACGTGAAATCTCCGGATCATGTTTATATGAACAATTACAGCCATACAGCAATTAAGGCGAGACGGTAAGATCACATGGATAAGACATCTACCGCTGCAAGAGCTCCAATGCAGGAAGAAAGCGATTACATGAACGTTGGTTTATGATAAGTGGAAAACTTAGAGCCACATACTCACATCGCAGCTCTACAGAAAAAAATGATGACCCGACTAAAGAGACTTTGTAGAATATTCTCAATAAGACACATGATGAGTGTCCGAAGTACGACGCGACACGTCAAGATTGTTCTTAAGAGTTTAAATATCTAGAGTCTAATATCGGTTATTCGGGAAAGAGAGGGTACGTTTGTTTTCACAGTAAAAGCACACAGCCTGCAAAACAAAAAACGATTCCGAGCACAGACAGAATACGCCGATGAGGGAAACGTCTGAGAAAAAACGCGTGAAACATCGGCTTCTCAAAAAGAAAAACCGAGAGTACAAAAAGCGAGCGGGTACCTATGTCTTTTGAGGACTGCTAAGACAGAGCAAACGCTGTAAGTGCTATCAGAAAATAAAACGTTCGTCGAAAACACAAATGAAAATCTGTCAGGATGAGCGTGAAAATGTGGCTTTAAATTCAGGGTCCGAATGAAAACTTTTGCAGACTACCTAGTAATCCAAGAGGGCAGGAACGGCAGTTCAGATTGATCCCTTTCAACTGGACGGAAAATGATGGATTAGTTCTCCCAAGGAAAGAAAAAGTTAGTTTTTCAATGTTCAGACTTCAAGTCTAGCAAAGCTGCTGGAGTGGATGGTTCTTCTGATCAGGATAAGACGTTGGCAAGTAGCATTCACTGACTTATCTCTACAATTTGCTTGGATGAAAGTATTTCCGATCCACGAGAACAAATAACTTCTTAGAAGCTTCTGAGGTATCGTGAACGCCCAAGTAATCTCGCAAAAAGTTCGATGGGCCCTTTTAAGCGGAGGTCAAGTTAGGTAAGTCTTCCATCGACCAAATCAAGCCACTCAGACAGATTTTAAAGAAGGATTGGAAGGTTAAAGTAAACGTGAGGGCCAAAACTGTTATGGAGGTACCTAAGTATATGTTACAGAAGTTGGAGTCGTGGCCATAGCTGATGTAACGTGCGAAGAAGAGTGAGAGATGAAAAGATCATTTTGGCACCCTTTGCTTCAGGATGTGTTAAAGTGGTGCTGCTGACATCAGCTTTTGGAAATTAAAGAAAAGAAGGACAGATTTAAGAAAGGTACCAGGTAAGTTCTTAGCATTTCTTTTTCGATTTCAAACCCATTTTTAACAAAGATTTATATAAAGTCGAGACATTCTAGGTTAGGTGCCTATCAGGGAAAACAACCGACTATTTTTATGTCGTAAAAGGTCTAACACAAGGTGACGCACTGGTCATGTAATCGCTTCAACACACTTGATCTTATGTTTTCAGGAATTTTAAATCTTCTTTGGCGAAATAAAAACTAAACTCTAAAAAATTCAAATCCACAAAAAATGTTTAAAAAAAGATAAATACTTAGGTTACCTTCTACCTACCTCTATGCAAAGACCAAATACGATTTCAGTTTCTATTCCAAAAGACCTTTGAATAAAATATAACTTTAAAGGACTATCATGTTTCTATTCCCTTAACCAGTTTGCAGTTCCGAAAACCACTCTGAGAAAGAAAAAGTTAAAGAGTTAACATAAACTGTTTCGCCTTAAGCTGTTATACAATATTTCTAACCCATAAGCAAAGCAAGGAGTACTAGAGTGCCTCTTTTGTTATACCACAACAAGTCGTTTATCTGTTCAGCAGCATGTTCATGTTCATCCCCATCACCCACCACAATGTATTCCACCTACAAGCACACATACCTACACATCCCTCCTTCCCTTTCATTCTTTTTAAACAAACTCGAAAGTTCACAAATATTTACACAATAAAAGTGAATGTTAACATACAAATGAGATTTTTGTTTCAACAAAATGCATGACCACGATCCCCAACAAGTGTGTAGGTATACATTATTTTAACATATTCACATATCAAAAGTTTAAACTAAAAAAAAATCCTTCCATCATTTTACTGACTAGGTGTTATCCTTTGAACGAAAAGAAAAAAAACATATGAATCCCGCCAAAATACCTACCTACCGCGCTGGCTGGCGTTGGCGCTGCATACGTTTGGAAACTAAAACTTTACTCATGGCATATAATGTAGTTGGAAAAGTTTTTAATCAAATTTCTGAATCCTGCATGTGGCAAGGAGAATCCAAGACGGCAACGCTTCGTCGTATATCCTTATACAAGCTCATCTCTATTGGAGAATAAAAATGTGCAAAATAAAAAGGAATCAGGAAGAAAAACAAAAAGGAAAAGCAGGATCATATTGCAAATCTCCACTCTGTACCATTAGTGACGCATAACTCCATGAGTAATCAAATCACCAGCAATGCCAAAGTATTTGTTGCATGAAATACATAAGAATATACGAGTACCTACAACCTACTACCAAGAGACGACGACGACGACTTGCCTGATTCTGATTATGAGTCATCACATCATGGAATTCCAGAAAAGTTTCGCAGTCTCAACTCCCCACAGCTACACAACCCACAAGAGAAAGTTTCAGTGCTTGCACAAATAAAAAAAAAAAAAAAAACAAAAACAACTGCAAACGAAGTGGAGGAAAAGGACTCTCCTCTAACCATCATCATCGTCACCTCCACATTTCGTACCCATATCAGCTTCAGTTCAGCTTCAGTATTGCCACTACGAGTGTATATGTCTTTCGACATCGACATTTTACTTCTTTGGTTGTACCTACCTATTTTTACAGACAAAGTTTTGTTTATCCTTTTCAAGGACTCGATTTGGGTCTTTGTGTGTACTGTATACACATATACATATATGTACCTACAAATATTCATTATATTTGTTTATGGAGTAGAGTCAAACACAAATATAGACATACGTTAAGGAGTAACAAATCGGCAGCAATTAAATTTCATATTCCGTTATAAATTCATACGTAGGTATGGATATGTGTGTTTGTGCACAAAGGTCCTTTTACCGCATTTTCAATTGTGAAAGGAAATTTTGGAGTCAATTTGCCCACAGGTCTTCTTCGTTCTTCCTACATCCTCTTATATTCTTGTCCGTCGTGTTGGTATGTTTTTCATAATTCAAAACAAGGACGAAATTATTGATTTTTCTTGTATACAACCGAAAAACACGCTACGAGGACCGAGAAGTTTAATTTTACTATAAAACGTACGCCAGAAAATACTAATTCACTCTCGCAACGCACACATGCAATGTGCATGCTGCGGATCAGAGTAAAATGAAGGAGGAAATTGTCAGCGTAAACATTGGCAATGAAGAAGTGAAGGCGAAACTTTTGTCGTGTTGTTGCCCTTCTCGTAGTGAGTTTTCTGTTCCGAGGGGGTTTTCTATTTGATTTTATATTATTTTATTTAGCTGTCCTCCCCCTTCGTTGAGATGGGTTTTTATAGAAAATGCACAAAAGGTTAACTACCTACAGTCGGGCTCAAAAGTTTGAGGACCGTGAGAATCACATCTGATTTATTTAATTAATCGTTCACAAAGGACTTTTTAAATTATAATAATTTGCGCAAGAAAAAAGGTTTATAAATGCCCTTTCCATCAGTAAACACAGCACCACAGACCAATACCGCTAAATCATACTCCTGGAAATATTTTTTCCTGTCTGTGAATACGTGTACCTACATCTCTGTCTGTACATTTTGTGATGGCAATTGGCAACCATTTCTGCGTATGCCATTTACTGTTTTGGCGTGTTTACTGCTCCAATTTAAAAAGCAAGGGAGAGCGTCACACTTTCAAAATAAATGGCAAATCAGCTGATTTTATGCTTGTAGGCAATAAGAGAGAGCATACAGTGATTTGGCGGTCTGTATCTTATCTTATTGGTCCGTGCACAGCACCAGAGTTTGGGAAATCTGGATAGAGTATAATGGCGATACCGATGCAAATTGGTTTTGAAAATCCCTCAATCACAATGAGAAGAGGGCTTAGCATTCCACATTCGTGTAGTGCTGCTAAGAATAAAAATATATAATAAATATTTGGCACAACAACTGTCAACCATTCCTGTGTGTGCGTTGATACTTTGCAGGAATGTAAGGGACCTACAATTTATTGCCAAATCCGAACGGCTAACAGAGAAGCACTTTCCATTACAAGATTTACTCTGGAGGATTTGTCACTTTATCGCAAGAGACAGAAAATAAATTCGTCAGGAGTCAGGGATCGAACCCAGAACCTTCGGCGTGGCAGTCTGAAACACTATAACCACTTCTCCACGGTCTACTAAGAATTCTCTGTATTTAACAGTTAATACGTCCGAAATTAAGCTCGAAAGTTAACTGTAAGAAGTTTGACGATGTTCGCGAGAAACAAAATATGTTTCTGTAATGTTTTATTCCGCAACCCATTTTATATTCTACCCAGGAGCAAGAGCGAGTGGATAATAGGAGCATCTGCCCTGATATGAGAATTGGGTATACTTCAGCTCTAGGTCAATCTATGACAAGATTTCAACCTGATAATACGGCGGAAAATTTGTCTTGCAGCGTCTTAAGACATCTAAACATTTCGAGGCGTTTTAAACGAGGTTGTTATTCACAAACATGCATAGATTGCAAGGCTCTTCGGTTCCCTGGAAACAATTTGGAACGGGTAGAGTGGGGAGGAGGGGTTATGGCTTAACAATACGACTGCATTCAGATTTTGAGGCGGTAAATTTCACACGGTCGATAATTTCCCATTGAACTATGCTGTCAAGATCGGTATGAAATGGACTTATCAGTAGAAGATCTTAATCCGAAATTTTTAAAGACAGAACGGAGCCTTGGGGCACAAGGAACACCGGAATTTACTTTTGAAATATCAGACTGGAAATCGACCAACACATTGCAAATGAAACGTTCCATTCAGAGTTGTTGGCGAGATGTCATAAGCAAGTTGCAAAACTCAACGAAATGTTTACCAAAGTGCCAACGTTGTAAAGCCACAATAAAGTGTCAAACTGAGGTTGGTGTGGATTTTAAAAACATCTTCCCTGTCATGATTCCCGCTTACAAAACTTCATTGCTTTACTTATGATTTTGCTGACTTTCCTGGAAAACATGTTTATCACCAACAACGTCAACGGCGGCACTTGTGCATGTTAATGGAAACCACCTACATACAAAAATGACAGCTGTCAAACCTTCGTCTGCGTCGACCGGTATTTTGTATGATTGGGAAACCGAACGAAACCTAGCCAAATTTAACAGAAGCAGATTTTAGAAATGTCTTGCCATTAGTCAATGTCAGCGTGGCCAACACATCTTTTTTCTTAGGGAATGCCAAGTTTTTCTTTTTTAAATGACAGCCCTAGATTTCCCCTCCTAAATACCGTTTTCTTAGGTTACCTATGTTTCTTTGCTAGTAAACATCTAAACATTTCAAAAACACTGCAGACAAAAGATTTGTCGACTTAATTTTCTACTATGTCGTCCCTCTTAACACCTTTGCCCCCACTGTGTCCTGATTTACCGGCCGGCGCGACGCGGCGTGTCGGTGTCGGTGTCGGTGCACACAGATGGCACCTTCAATATTCGCTTTACAGTTTGTTGCCCGCACATTCTGTGAGGATATCAACGCAATGTGATTTTCTCATGTCCTCGTCCTTGTCCTCCAACAAAAAAGGATATCTTTACTACAAAGAGGAGGGAATCCCATTCATTCAAATAGTAAGGCACAACCACCACAAGGATATCAAACAACCAAAACTCTTGCTATCTAATGCTAGCAGACGTTCTCTGTTTTTGTTGTTGTATTTTTTGTTTAGTACCTACAACGGTAATGGATTTATAGTGAACATGGAGACGACACGAGGTTGAACCCAACAAAAAAAAAGTTTAAAAAAAAAAAAATAATAAAATTAAAAACAACCCCCGAAAGAATTTCCTTTTCCATTCACTTGGAATGGTCGTTTCGTTGGCTGGATTGAGATTTTGCTGCCCGTCGATGCGTAAAGTTTTCTCCCTTTGTCCCTCGAAAATGTTCGAACACTGTTCAATTTACCCCTACTTATCCTTTTAGGAAATTTAGCAACAGCAGCAGGTCCTTGCTGCTTGCTTGTTCGTGTTCGTGTCCGTCAGGCTTTTCTGAATTTGTTGATTTTTTTTTTTCTTTCTTCACATTTTTATCGTGGTTTAACGGGGGGTTCTCGGGGGTGAAATGTGTGTATAAACACTCTCATCCCCTTTTTGGTCGGAATATGCCAAAGACGACGACGACGTTGTGGCGCCGGGAATTATCCCTCGAAGGGATGCAAAATGCACCCCCAACTTTATAATACCGGCACGAATACACTACGCTACGTATCGTTAAGGTTTTAGGGCGCGTGATTATGTGCGGGTGTGTGTGTTGTATATGTGTGTTGTGTCTATTTTTTGTTTATTTGTTTCTTTGTGTTGCTTCTATTTTATATTGTTTGCATAATGCGATTGTGTGGATGTATGTTTGAATGTGTAAAAGTATGCATTTCGTGAGAGAGGGGGATGGTTGATGGGTTATTTTCCATTTTCAAGTTGGATTACAACCAAGGACGACGATATGATTTGAGGGTGGAAAAAAGTTTGGGTTTTTTTTTTTGCTATGATGGTGAATGGTAAATAATGAAATCTAGTATACAACGGTTTCAATACGTTTGCAACATTAAAGTTGCTCAACGGGAAATGTTTTTGAAGAAAGTTTTTGAAGATTTTCTTAGCACCACAGTGTGGTTGAAAAGTGAGTAGGTATGTATATGAAAAATATTCTGACACTCAATTATTTTTGGGAATAGAATAGTGAATGTCAAGTGAATTTTTAGGTTGGGATAGGGATTTTAAATTTTCCAAAATTTGAAGAAGTGTCGAAAGTGAAATAAAAGTTGTACAGGGTGGGCCAAAGGAAGTCATCCATCCGATGTTGTTTGGCTTTCTTTTTTTTCTAAATGAAGAACTTCGATTCTGTTTTTTGATTATGTTTATTTGAACCTTTAGAATTGTATTGGTCAAGTCGAAAAAATGATATCGGCAAAATGGGCGCCGCGCTGTCACAATTGATTGCTCGTTTTATGCCATTTTCCATCACTTCAGCGAGAACTTCAGGCGACATATTCTCGCACTCGTATCGAATGTTGTCCTTGGGGGCTTCCAGAGTCTCGGGCTAGTTCACGTAAACACGGGACTTCAAAAAACCCCACAAAAAAAATCTGAAACGGTTAAATCGGGCGATCTTGTGGGCCAGTGCAAATCGCCAAAACGAGGAATAAGGCGACCGGGAACGCCGCCTTCAGTTCATGCCTTGTTCACTTGTATTCTGCATTTCTGGCTAGCCCTTAAATGTCAAAACAGATTTGACATTGGCGGCCATTTGCAGTAGGTTAATAGGTGTGCCAGAGTGCAATAGAAGGGCGACGATAAATTACAAGATGGCTCAAAAGTTATAACCCTAATAAGAAGATACATAATGTGATTTTCGCAAATGGCGGATATTATCAAATGGAACCAGACATTCAGCGTTCTTAAAGAGTATAGCGATTTATGTCTTTTTAACGAGTGTTTTGTATCTGTTTACTTCGCAAAAAATGTCAAATTAGATTTGACATTTTCCGGCATTTGCAAACAAAATTATAAAAATTGCCCGGCCATTTTGACATCTTGAACTTAGGCACCCAATTTGTACGGTCTTTTCTTATTTTCGAATAAAATAATGTTTCCTTTGAAACTCACAGTCAAAGTGCCGTCTTGAGTTCGAGAATCAGAGATTACCTACCTACTCAATGTTTCTAGTTTTTTAATATTGAAGGTAAGGACATCTAATTTGACACTAACTTTTCTACAAACTCTTAGTAGCTCCTTTATATTTTTTCTCCAACAAACAGAGATACTCGTACATATACTCTGGCTGTCTTTTTTCTGGCATAGGTACAATCCTGCAATCTCTATCGCTACTTGTCTTAAAAAAAAGTTCTTGTTAACTTGGAAGAAAGTGGAGTTAAGGCGTTTGGGGTTTGACAAACATTTTCATCCGTTACCAATGAAGTAGGTAATAGAAATGGATTTAAAGGAGGTAAGCAACTCGATCTGTTGCGGACCTTAAGTTAGTGAAAACTAAACGGAACTGATGCTCCTTAAACCAAAACTAGAACACCAAACTTCAGCCTATCCCGTTAATAGACAATCACGCTATCGTTATCCATCTTTGCCAAGAATCTAGGAGCAATTCTTGATTTTAAACTCAGCTGGAGAATGAGTATTGAGAACGGGCTTACAGGATAACTGCATTAAATAATTCGGTTCGAGCCCAGCTCGGACAAAAGTTCTTCAAAACGATTGAGCACCACCAAAGGAGTCTGATGAGCAGGTTGGTCCAGCGTGAAATAGCTATAACTCCAGCCTATGAATTTGGTGCTAGCACACACAATCTATCTGCTCAATCTGCTATTAAAGCAATAAATTTGGCAAACACATTCCCCAAACTGTTCAAACAATACAAAGACGAGCTGGATGGTCTTAGCACTAACATCAAGGTAACATGGCTCTGGGTTCTAGGGCACAGTGACATTCAGGGAAACAAATAGACCGATTGAACTGGCTTAGTAAGGATCAGCCCTTCAAAGCATCATATCAAAGAAGATGTGGCTTGTCTTCAATACACCTCGAATTAACGAAAGAATTGGCAGGTGATGGACCAATCTGGTTTAAATTTCGTCTGTTGTCTAGTTTGGCTGGCCTGAAGAAACCGCTTGCTATAAAGGAGCCGAGAACGTTGGGGTGCGATTCAATATTTAAAATGGTTTCTTCCACTTGGTCTGTTTTCAAAAATGTGGAACGTTACATACCCGACGATAGCCCGCTAGTACTGTCACTCTTGGCTGGAGTAAACATTTTTCCGTAATCACCTAGAAGAGGGCCATTTTTTTAACATACCTACATACTATTTCGCTTCATGAGTGTGTCACGAAGAAGATTCCAATTGCCTTATCTTCCCTCATACCCTTTCCAATTTAACCTCTTTCAGGGCATGATTTTGTTCTTCGACTTCATCAACAAGTAGGTAAGCCCATTACTACGATACCTATATATTTCTTCGATTTTTTTTTTATTGCTTTACAACTTCGAAGAAAAGTCAATAGTTCCAGCAAAGGCGTTACCTACCTACAAAGCAACAATTTAAGAAACTGTCAACTAAGACGGAAGAAATAACGAAACTACAAAAAGTATAAAAATGTCATTCAAACGAATTGAGTGTTCTATTTTTTCTTGGGTTGTCAACATTTCTTGTCATATGTTTGCCATAACTGGAAGATATAAAAGTGAGCCTTCGTTGGATGCCTTCATCAGCGAAGTAGATACTAATATAGAGACAAATGATAGAAACGCACGTATTGTTAGCAACATCCCCTAACCTAAATTCATATGAATCGCGAAGCAGCATCCCTTATCCGAACTGTCTACTCTGCTGTCAGATCAGAAAACGCCCTTCATCCACATTTTCATTTATTTTCCGCCTGCCATATGCTTCAACGAACCACACACACATGTCCTTTAAAGAAGAACAAACGCGTATTTTTTGATCGATTCCTTGAAAAGTCATGTCAAGACCGCCCTCAACATTCATCCCAACTATACCTAAATAAAATGTGACACACAAACAAACAAAAATTTAAATAAAACACAAAAAACAAGGATAATCAACTTTCGCGCAAGGAAGAGCAAACCGAACCGAACCAAACAAAATTCCTAGACCATCTGTCCCAATCACTCAACCATTGTTGGGACTTATACCTATAATATAGCTGAAGCTGGGTAAATTTCCCGTACATATTTGCGATTGAATTACAGCTTGGCAAACTATAAGATACAACGAGTATATTCTATCTATAAATAGTACAACAATCGTCAGTTGTAGAAAGTATTTCGTGGTTACACTAAAATGACAGAAACACTTGTGCCATTGGAAATATATACTCGAACCGACCGACCGACGCGACGCGACGCCGACCGACGAACTACGCTGAGTTGGTGCTGCTGCGGCCATCCCTTACCGCATATACCCTATCGTCATCAGTTGGGGTAGCTCTATTCTATATCAACAACAGTACGGACGGACTGTTTGTTCGGTTTTAGGGGGTTGATGGGGGCTGCCAGATTATATTACAGTTATTTCCTTATGCAAAATCCATAAAATCATCACTTGTTTTACTCGTTTGGAATAATTGGATTGTTGCCAGCACAACACACTCACTCAACATCAAAATCATCCCCTAGTTTGTGAATAATTTCTTCGATATCGTTGCTTGCTATTGTTGTTGTTCGTTCTTTTATTCTGTTTTGCCTTTCTCCAGAGCTTCGCTTTTTTGTTTTTTCCCTTCTGTTTGTTACATTAAATTATACGACCATTGCCTGACACTATCGGCATTAGTACAGTGGTGGCTAAGAGTAATGAAGTGGCAATCATTTTTATGGTTGTTCATATTATTATGGGTGTAAGTGCTGTTTCTTAAGTGTCCTATACACTTACACATTTATAACCTCTATCTTGGAAATTGATTGAACTCAGTGAAGGTTATGTTTTAGCGGGAACCATTGTCTTCCTAACTTGTTAAATAGGATCCCCTTATAAGATAACTAACTAGGTATCATGCTTTGTTTTTTAATAGGAGCGTTGTTGACGGTGGATGTTTTTGTAACTAATCCCACTTGTCATTTACTGTCGCCATTTTGAAGTCTATGAAAAGGAGAACTTGTGGAAGACCAAGGAAAATAAATGACCTTAAGTTAATTTGGTGAATATAATCAGTAATTGAATTGAAATAATGGTTCAAATGCAAAATGGCGTTAAATAGTACCTACCTACCTGACAGACACTGACTTAATGTAGGCATTTCATACGTCATTTTAACTAGGTAGGTACCTACCTTAACATGAAAACCTTTAAATCTAGGCTTGTTTAATTGGGACAAATAAGTATCATAGTAGGTAATGGTTTATTCGTTTCGTGGTTTCAAGTTGTTAGTGCTGGAATTTGACACATGTCAAACTCAGCTGTCATTTGAAGTGTCATATTCATAATATTAGAAGGTAAGTAGGTATATTGTTAATGAAAAAATTGCCGCATATGGGGGTCAGAAATTCACAAGTGACCGAACGGGTGCCGGCCGTTGCATCCAGACAAAAGTTAAAGTGACTGTTTGGTGTGCTCTATGATGAAAGGTGCCATTGGTAGGTACCTTCATATTTCTTTGAAGATTAAAGTGACAACTATACGATGTATTCAATAAAGGGGGAATATTATGACACAAGTGACGAATGAGGATGAAATATCATGAATATTGTGTTCGGAGTTTTAAAATGAGTTAAAATTTGTATTAAATTAGGTATATTATTATAATGTAAGATAGCACTAAGGGAAGTTGCACTTCGGAGGAACTCTGCGTGTATTTCATCATACGACACCTAGCGACAAAGTTAAAGCTAAAGTGGAAATCAGCTCATAGCGGTCTTACTTTATTTGACAAGTGTAAACCGGTAAAAACTCATTTTCAGAGCAAGGTGTTTTGAAAAGGAATAGAATTTGTATCTATTTTCGAAACGTGAATAATGGCCGTCGTTTTCAGTTTGAATTGACATAAGATTATTATATTCATTGGGTGCCAGAAGTCTGTTTTATAAAAGCACCAATAATGTTACGAACACAATAGAGTCAGAGCCGGAGACGCATTCAGATCTGCCAAACAGAGTCGAAAAAGTTAGGTAATTGGTGTAATGGGCATATGCTTTGAGGAAGTAAAAATTGAGGAACCTAATAAAAAGGAAAATTCACTATAGTAGGTGGCGTGGCGAAGACGAAAAAACATGGTTTTATTATTCTGCCAGTGTGTAGGTAGGTACTAAGTATTTATGTGTATCTGTGCATAAACACTCAAAGCAACTTTAATTAGAGGAAAAGAAGCGTCCAGAAGCCTCTTGCTTCTTCTGAAAACGTTTTATTGGTAAACAAAATTACACTTTTGACGATTCTGAAAAGAGAATTTCCCTCCTTGATTTGAAGTCAGAATCCACTAAGGAAGTACCAATACAAATATAACTCAAATGTCACCTTACATAACATTCATTGAGGAGTGTTTATATACGCATGCAGCAGCGCCGAAAGTTTTAGTAATTTCGACAGATGAGACTTTTTGTGGAATCCAAATCTGTTGATATTGTCGTCAAAGCCTAGCAACGAAGTTAAGTGATCGGTACTTAAAACGACGTACGGGGAACGTGTAAAAATCCCTTCGGACCTCAAATAGGGCTGCGCAAAACAGTTTGACATTTGCAAAAAATTGTGAAACTGGAGCGTACGAATGGAAATTATGTCAAAAAAGAGCAGAAGCAACTTTGGTGTTCAGAACATGTGGTTTTCCGAGTGAAACAAATGGAAAGTACTATTAGATGAAAAACGGCTAAGGCGATTTTTTAACAAACTTTCTTATATAATCTGTTGTATCACGATGATGTGCAGTAATTTTGGTTAAATACTATAGTCACAACTATCCTGATAACCATACCAGCCACACCTTATGGTTGAATCCAATTTAACCAACAAAGTCTGAAACATTTCCTCCCATTCGTGGAATTTCGATGAAACGAAAATGCGTCACGACAAAGAGATAAACACATAGCTAAATAGGTATTTGATTCAACAAGCAGCAAAAGAGAGTGTATGCGGCGGTACTAGTGTTTGTTAATAATGTTTTATGTGTGCTATTGTGTGTGTGCGCTTGCGTATTGTGTAAGACGCCAGCGCGGTGTATGATTTATATGTATAGGTATCTTTATTTGTGGGAATATTTGTATACCTATTTCGAATAAATAACTTTTCCAAGTACCTATGCCAAAAACTGAAGAGCATAAAGAAGTCGTTCATCTTATCACTCGTAGGTTTTTTTCTGAAACTTGTGAATTGAACAGACACATTTTGTTTTTACTATCGCGAAAACAACTGAACCAATTCATATCAAATTTCTCCAAAATTTGCATCAATGCCATTTTAAATAAAGTTATATAATTTGAAAACGATTTCTTAAATTCTGCAAACCACCCTCTGGTCCAATATATTATCTGATGCCAATGCCCAATTTATCTTCAAAAAATACTGTCTGGGGCAAGGAAACAGGAACGATGATATGGTCAGTTCCACTTTGAATACAAGAGAAAGTACTTTTTTTACCAATAAAAAAAATTATCAATAAAAAATTACTATTTAACTTTGAGGTAGTTGGATCACTTATAAGGTTAAGTATCTTGATATGTAGGTACCTACATTTTGTCAAGTTAAACAGATTCTGTACACAACTTCAAACAATATGAAAACTTTTACAAAGACAAGAAATTAGATATCAAAAATCCCATAGCCTTTGGGTCCTACTTCCATATTTCGACCCAGTCTTAAGTCTTCATTAAAATGCTTGTTTTAATTTCAAACGAAAAAATCGTCCAAATACAAGAAAAAAAACATCTGAAACTCATAAATCATAATTACTTTCTCGTTCGTCCCTGTCATTTCGCGGAAGCATGCTGTCAGAAAGCTCCCCTATGAAGTTGTCCAACATAATGTTGCCACAAATAGGGACCAATTATTTTCACTCCTAGCTTCAAATTACAAAATACAAAAAAAAAAAAAATTAGGTTCACCACAAATGAAAAAATATAAAAAAAAAATTATAATGTAATTTTCTTAATTCGCTCCAAGCCGAGGGAAAATGTAATTACAAACGACTTGAGTGCAACACAGTGTTGCACTTTACATCTTTTTTTTTTACTTACATAAATGCTATCCAAAGAATGTGTGGTTTTTTTTCTAGAGAAATCTTTTCGCTTCATTGGTGATGATTGCGGCTAATAGAGTTGTTCAAGCAAGCAATTACAACAACAAAAACAACAACAATACTTTATATTTTGTGTTTTGTGTTTCACTGACAAACGAGTACGCGACACGAGTGGAGGATGCCAAAGTGTTAATTGAGTTTATGAGGCAGCAATTATTCCATAAAAAAAAAAAGAATAAGAAAGATTAATCGCCTTCGAAGTCGCATCTCGTGACAATCTTGAATCTCTAAGATATTTGTTTATTCAAATTAGATTTAGATTTGTGAAGTTGATCTTCCTTCATTCCCACGTACTCGTACATATAGATACAGAAGATACTTATGGCGTTCGTTGGCGTTCATGGTTCTTTAAAAAATGAAATAAAAATTAACAACAAAACACAAAAAAGTTGATCCCATAAAAAAAGACACACAATTATCTGCTCTTTTTGAAACATAACTCTGTCATGTGTTTTGTTACGAAATACGAAATTTACGCGATAACTTTGACACAAAAACAAAAATTTAGGATATTATAACGTATCCGTACCTTACCGTATTTTGTTACCCCAAAAAAAAAGCAATGAAAAACTTTTCTAATTAAATACAAAACAAGACTCTGAAGGAAAGCACCAATCTCTAGATACATTGGGTGGGTGCTATCTGATGGTTTAGGTTTAGGTTTTTGTTAAGGACGAATTTTCTAAATGAGACAGAAATTTATTTCCTAGAATTGAAACTTAAAAGTTTTGGTGGTATTTCTGTGCAAGAAAAAAAGGACATGGCAATGACAAAGAAATGGTATTAAATGTTTCTAGATTATGTCCCTAATTATGGGTTGTACATTGTACATTGATGGGAAGGGGGAGTTGATGTTGACATTATAATATGGTTGTTTTTTTTTTTCTTTGTTTTTTGACTTTACAAACAAAAAAGTATCTACTAAATTAGTTACAAATATCAAAGAAAAGTAAATTAGTATAAAGCGTTGAGAAAAACAAAAGGGGAAGTTTTAGGAAGAAATTTAATTGAAGCGTTTTAAATAGAGTGTTGTGCATTAGATAGGTACAATCATTTGAAAATAAAAATTAGGTGAAGATAAAAGTCTCAAGTTGCATGACAGATATTACAAGAAAAAATAATTGGTAAAATGAAATTAATTAGGACAAAAAACATGGCGGCTCGGTTGAATTTCAAAAAAACTTTGATTTTGAACAACTCACTTCTCACTTCACTAATTTCAGTCGTTAGCTTAATTAAGAACTAGGTACTTATCTAGGTACCTACAAACGTGTTTTTGGTGTAATCTTGCCATGAAAAACGGATTTATTTGATAAAAAAATTACCTCCCGCAAGGAGGTTCAATTCTGCCATATTAAGCTTTGTGGGAATCTTAAAGGGATTGGGGTGATGACCATAGGGGACCTGGATTGATGTTAAAATTGTGTACCTTAATGAGGGCATAGGAGAATCAGTTTGGCCAAGCGATTACTTGTTAACTAACCGTAACTGATCATGATATAGGGTAACTAAGTTGTAGGTGTCAACCCTGGAAAGTGCCCTTAGAGCAAAACGGAGAAATCTACGTGAAAAGGGGACCAGACTTGGCTAGCATATTCAAGTTAAGGTCAAAAGAAGGTAGAATACACAGATTCCGTAGAGCCATACCAATTATGTTATCATAATGGGATCTGAAGTTGAGTTCACTAACCCAAAAAACACCTTATTTTCTTGTGGCAGTCCATATGGAAGCAAAGGCGTCGCGTCGCTGACGTAGTTCTGTTCCAGTGATGGACGACAATGTTTGAAGGCTTAAATCATTGATTGAGATTTGCCAACATAAGGCTATGTTTTATTCTTAACCCAAACAAACAACAAGAAAAAGTATAGGGCATCATAAAGTTAGGAATCGTACTAAAAAATGGCATGAACGAAGAAAGTTCGGAATTCTACATCATTGATTGATAAAGAATAAAAATGATAGGGCCAAGATGACTCTCTTGAGGGACACCTTATTTTCCAGTAAACGAACCAGATATATTGAAGATCTGCACAACACCCAGTATTTGAGATACCATAAGTATGATTTCATCCATTGAATGAAGGTTAAAAGAAAACAGAGAGGCATTTCAGTGAAGGGATCTCTAAAGTCGTTATCTTCGAATTTAGAGTAAACGAAACAAATTCCGTGTAGGCTTGTTCTAAATCTACATTTTTGGAACCCGTGTTTATAAAAAAAAAAGGGTTTACAATAAGAGGCTAGATTTCGAGCCATACGGTTTTCAGTGTTAGATGTTAAACTAATAAGAACATTTGACTTTGATAAAAAAAAATTGGTTTAATAAAATTGCTCGAAAATTTGTATTCAATTTTTTTTTTTAATTTTGAGTTTGGAAATTAATTTTTCTAAATTGGTTCACTAAAATAACTTAAAAAATAAAATAAAAAAAAGAGACTTCCGGCTTTAACGACACCAATTCTCAATTTTCCTGTATTATTATTATTATTATTTATTAATCAAAACATAAATGTACAGATTAATCTTAAAATCTAGCAGCACTAGCAACATGGCTTTAGGCTGGCAATTTTCCTGTAAAATTGGATGTGCATACAAAACTTTTTTATGACACAAGAAAATGCCCATCTAAATCTGTTTTAAATATGAACACACCCTTAGGAAGCACATATCGTCGCTTTTCCGGCAGAGTGGCATAATTTGTCGTTTTAGAGTTAAGAACACAGAACTGATTTTAAAAAAAAACGCAATTTTTCTGTGTAATCGGCATTAACCTACCTACTTCTTCTAGTTTCCGCGTTGTGAAAAAGTGCCGCTGTCAATTTTCACAAACATCCCTGTCATTTTGTATGCGCAGTAATGACATTTTTTAGTTCTGCTGTTATCGTCGATAACAACCGGGTAAGTTTTTTCATTATTTGGACATTTTTTAGATTGGTACATTTTTCCGCAAAAAAAATTATGAGATTCTCCAAACTAAATTTTGAGAAAAGTGACACTTTTGTCTTATGCCATTAAGCTTAAAAAAAATTTAATGGTCTGATATAAACATTTTATCAGACTAATGCCATTTGTTTTTTTATGTCATTTAACATGAATTTATAAGAACTCAAATGGTTTTTTCGATTTAAAATGTATCTTATAAGATAGGTAATGTCTTATTTTGTCTGTCCTTTTTGCCTAAGAGCGCAAAAATGCCAGTTTTACTAAACAATTATTAAAATCAAAAGAAAGTATAATTAATTTTTTACTATCTTTGTTTATTTTTTAGAGCACCTCTTAATCGTTCCCAACTAATTGTCAAATTGGTAAGAAGTAGCACGCAACAGATTTCCGAAGATAAGACAGTGTGGACGGTTACACACAATTTGCAAGCTAATCCTTTGAATCTACAGAGTACGGAGTATATAGAATCTGATGGACCTGGTGGTTCAGCACACTATGAAATAGAAACAAGTGCTTCAATTTCAAATCCAGAAGATTTACACATTGTACCAATTTCTATGGATTCATCTGAATCTTATTTATTTTTAAAATCAAAAGCTGTGAGAATATAGGTAATATTTCAGTTTTTTATGTTCCTTTCAGTATTTTTAATTACTTAAGTTTTTCGTAAACTAAATTCGGTTATGAAACTTAGTTAGAAGAACCTTATAATGATAAGTTTAAATAATTTTTTGTTTATTTTTTTCGCATAAAAAAGTGCCTTTTTATGTTCCTATATCATTATTAAACAAATAAAATTGAATTAAAATAATACACCTAATGAATTTTTATTTCATGTCTTTTAATTACGTGGAAAACGGCACTTTTTCAAACAGTCAGAAAAGAATATTGTGGAAAATAGGCTTATTTTGTTCGAAAACGGCATAAATCGAATTTTTTTTTTAAATTTTGGTTTTCTATAAATCTAAGTATACCATCTCATAGCAGAAAAAAAATGCAATTTTTTCATGTATTCAACTTCCTAGTTTTATTTTTTATTTATTAACAACATTTTTTTTTTGTTTGTTTTTAATATGACAAAAACTTTAAATGGCTCTCCTCAAAATTTGCGAATTTTGACTTTTGTCACTGCCGGAAGAGCGACGATATGTACATTGCATTTCTGAACTCTCAAAGAAATGTCATAAATGTCAGAAAAATAGAATGCACGACTGTCGCTATAGATAATTAGGTAGGTACATAGGTTGTGTATACCTATATTTAAAAAAAATTAAAAATTGTTTCCAAAATTCTTTTATTTTTTAAATTACTTTAAGAGTTTTCTCGGAAAAACTACCTAAGTATGCAATAAAATTTCAAAACTCAATGTCTATCAAAAAAAAAAAATACCTATTGAAAATCGTTCGACCAGTTTTTTTAGTTTTTTTTTTTTTTTGAAAACTTCGAAAAAAATATTTGAAAATATTTTGAGTAAATACCTATGTAGATATATGCAGGATGGTAGGTACCTATGTCATTTTGAGAAAATCTGTAGTTTTTATCTGGGAAAATAATTAAAAAAAATTCAGTCCGACCGTTTCCAAAACATTTCGAAAACCAATTTTGCTTCATTTTAAATTTATTAAAAAAGCAGTTTTTAAGGATTTTTAAATTCCATATCAATAGGGTTATAAATGACTTCCTCTGTCCATTGAAATGGGATGTATATAGTTTACGAGAAAACTTGATTTGAAAATTCCTGTTTAATGAATTGTATGGCAGGTAACTACCGTTATTTTTGAGCCTAGAGCAAAAATTAAAAATACTTTTCGAGGGACGCGACGGCCAAATAAATACTAAATATACCAAATTTGAAGCAAAATCAGCCCATCCCTTCAGGTTCTAGAGGTGCGAACTGACAGACAGACAGACTGACGGAATTTCGAGACCCACTTTTTCAACTTCTCCATAATCGTAATATACCTAATGTGTGATTGCTATACCTATCTCAATTTTTTGCCTTACCTATAATCGCATTACAGAGATCAAAAATAAATCTCAGCCTTTTGAAAGGTCCTTTAAAAACTCTAATTTATTGTTATTTTCAATAAAAGTCACTCAATAACCTTTATTTTAAGAAGAAAAATATATCGGTCAGGGTCTAAGATAAACCTTTATTTTTAGTTTTTTTAATGTTTCGGTCAACCAGGGAGATTTATCGCTGAGAGAAAAAATTAAATATAGCTATCAACTGCTTTATCAATCAGAACTACCGTTAGTATAATAAGTGTAATAGGTACCTAAGTAATTTTATTCATCAGTAACTGCTTGTGATTAATAGGTACCTAGACCTACCTAGTAAGTTGGGATTTTCTGTGATAAAGTGAAAAGTTTTTAAGTTAAAATGGGAAGGAAATGTGAGTTTGTTGTTAATTAAACTTAATACCTAAAATAAGAAAAAAATCAAAAATTTCATACTTATATGTACCTAGGTACCTATTTATTTAAAAAAAAAAAAATTACCTTCTCAACGTAGGTAGGTATTCCAAATTTTTCTTTGCATTAACCATTTTTGATTTATTTTCAGCGAATAATGTTAAAGGTTGACCTTTCCATTTATTTTTGCGGAAAACCTCAATCATTCAGAGATATTTTTAAAAATACAAAATAAAATAAAATGAAACAGAAATCTTTTTTAAAAATTGTAGTAGGTACCTACCTACCTATTTCTTAAAGAGAAACCAATGGAAAATTAAGGTTAACAGTTAATTCTGATCTATAATTCGAAGGTAAAAAATGAAGTAGGTACCTACCTATAGGTAGGTAGGTAATAAGGTACCTAAGTGTTTTTTCTGAAAGAACATTTTTTATAATGTATGAAGCTTCTGTTTCTTATATCCGTGGTTAGGATATAGGTAAGAAACACACGCTTTTATTTTTTTAAAGAATTATCATGGCCCTATGCCAGTGTTGTAGTTTTTTAAAGCTTATTGAAAGATTAAGCCTGACGAAATAAACACGAATAAGTAGGTACCTAACCTACCTATACCTCCAAATTTGTAAAAAAAAAAAGAACTGAATAGTACCTACAAATTTTGTAGATAGGAGTAGGTTGCAAAAATTGATTCTTCATAAATCCAAGTTCAACCCGTCCTCTCCCAATATTTAAGGATATTTGGTTTATTCAGTTCATTATACAGGGTGGGCCAAAAGAAGTCATCCATCCGGATTGTGCTTATTTGAACCTTTAGAATTGTATTGGTCAAGTCGAGAAGATGATATCGGCCAAATGGGCGCCGGCCGTTTTATGTCATTTTTCATCACTTCAGCGAGAACTTCGGGCGACTAGATTCTCGCACTCGTGTCGAATGTTGTCCTTGAGGGCTTCCAGAGTCTCGGGCTAGTTCACGTAAACACGGGACTTCAAAAAACCCTGAAACGGTTAAATCGGGCGATCTTGCGGGCCAGTGCAAATCGCCAAAACGAGAGATGAGGCTTGTTCACTTGTTTTCTGCATCTGTCTAGTTAAAAAATGTCAAAACAGATTTGACATTGGCGGCCATTTGCAAAAATAAGGGCATCTTCCAATAGGGTGATTTCTTTTGGCCCACCTTGTATCTACCTACAGTCTGGTTTTTAAACGTAGGTACCCTTACATAGTTACCTTGTTAGGTTTGTAGCTACCTTAGTGCGTTCCTAATGCACAGGAAGCGAAAAGATCTCTGCAAGATTTGTTTAAAACTTCTTTAAGTCCTTATTCATTTCACAAAAAATGGTTTAAATTAACATTTCAAGAACACATTCTATTTCAGACTTCTCTTTTAGAATATGATTGCAAGGTGGGAACGAAGGTAGGTCTAGGTAGGTAGATACCTATATTTACCAATATTAAACAAAAAACACCTCTTCCATTTACACCAAGACCCAGGGAAGCAGTTTCTTCATTGAATTTCCGTTCTAAGTTTGCCCTCAAACTAGGTAACTTAAAACTCGAAAATAGTTTAATTTTTAATCTTTCAATTACCTTCCTATTCTATTAAGATAAGACCTCAATTTAAGATCTTTAAAACAATTTGTGTCAAGTTCATTAAAAATTCGCTGAAAAATAAAAATTTACATTTTCAGCAACTACCTATAGGTACCTTAACCTACACCTCCTAAAGTTAAGGTAGGTAGGTAGGTATAGGTACCTGTATCAAATAAAATCAACTATCTACCAACCTTGTAGCTAACTTAAATTTGCATATTTTCCACCTTAAAATTTACGCATCTTCCATTTAATTTTATCAAAATAGCCAAAATGAATGAAGTTAAAATTATTCCAAATTATTCCCCCCTAAAAGAACAAACAACTATCCGAGCTGCCTCCGAAGGTAGACATTTTGAGTTTATTTTAAACTTAAATTTAAAGATTTTATAAAATTGTTTTGTAAAAAAAAATATAAACACAATTTCTCTGCAAAGACAGTCTTGTTAAAAAAAAAAGGAAGATTTTTTTAGAACACAACATTTGACAGATAAATTATGATTCCAATTTAATATTCCAAGTAAAACTTCACCTCACAAGAAATAAAAATATAATTGGTAACAAACCTCCCGACAATAAAAACAAACAAAAAATTGATTAACATAATAAATTAGCATAAAAACGTTCGAACCGATATAAAAAGATACAAAGATACATCATCATAGAGGTTGGAAAAATTATACAAAAATTATAAACAGCAAACGAATCCATGAATGTGTAGTGTAGTCTATAGATAGCTTTTTTTAGGTATCTATATCTAATTAAAATTCATTTCAAGTCCCTGTTGCAAACGCATTTAAATTCTTTGTGTCTGAGTCTGAATTTTGGATTGTTTTCACCGGCTAAATAGCTAGAAGCTCTAGGTTAATCCCATTTAAAGTCTCTCAATTTTTTAAACATAAATCAATAAGATCCAAATTTTTATCAAAACACTTACGTCAATGTTGGTCGAAGCAAGGAGATTGAGTTTCAAGTTAATTTATCCAAATCCAAATCCAAATTATTAATATATTCCACCTCAAAGATACACATAAATCAACTGCAGCTAAACGCAGATACACTTTATAGGTACAGGATGCGACGATGACGAAGAAAGAATTTATCTATACGAGCTTAGCGTTAGTACATTGACTCCAATATCAAGTGGTTTGTATTAGTAGATGGTTGGCATAATCAGAGCGAACTATTTCTAGACCAGGTGCATCATCACTTAAAGAGCTATAACTCCACAGCACACTGTCATAGAGATAGATACTTCTTCTTCTCTTCGTTTATAACACAAAGATACACAAAACCAGTAGCAAAACTAGTCTTAAAAGTTGTTGTCGAGATCGCGATTCTTTATCCTTTGGACCAACTTCGTAGGCCAACTTTATTTGCACTTACTTTTAAAGACTCTAAATTTAGAATAAAGATACAATTATGACATTTTTGTATCTTTGGATCGATTTAGTGGATTGAAGAAGTAGATAGTATCTTTAAGCACCTTATTTGCAATGTACACCTACCACGGCGATTTTCCAATTGGAATTCATAAAAACACACTCAAGAGATAGGTACAATAAACCAAAACAAACTTGGTTTTGTTCTCTTTTTTTTTTTTTTTGGAAAAGAAGCAGGAAAACACCTTAACTTTTTATTACACCTTTCGATTCGATATAACAACACACACGATTAAAGATACTTTTATATCTTTCCACACACACACGGCTTACAATAAACAAAAAAAAGAGACAGACAAAAAAATTGCCACTGCTACCTTTTATATTCTCGATCAAAATAATGCCAGAAGCAAGCAAACCCAGCACCAGCGCCGAACCGAAAGACCGAAGCTGAACCGCACTTCTTTGACTATTCTGCTTGCTATAAGCTACACAAACGACACCATGTTGTATCTACGAGATATTCTGTCATTCACTATCTCTTTCCCACCACACTGTACATCATAAAACGTCGGTCGTACCGGTGTGCCGTTGCCGTCTTATTGTAAAAGATACAAAGGTAAGGGTAACGCAATAATATATTTTTTGAAAGAAAAAAAAAAAGATACAAAAAACCTGACTTGACTTTTATTACAACGAGTTGGAGTCAGACTTGGGAGTCAGGGTCGGGTCGGGACCGGGAGTGAGTGGAGAGCGGTTATGAAAGCAAAAAAAAAAAACAGCAAATTTTTGATGAACGACAAAAATTGAAAAGGAAAACCACCTCAAAGTAAGACACAATAGAGAGATCAAACTAGGTAAACGCCGCGCCGCTCCGCTCCACCAACGTAAACGACAACAAACGACAATGCGAAGGGTTTTGGTTCCGAATGAATTTGCACCTTATTTTTTGTTTGAATGTTTAATTTTTTGTATTTCCCATCAACAAAAGAACACACATTTGAATGCAAATTTCTATCTTTAAGATACAAATTCTATTTGCTTCTTTTTTTTTTTTTTTTTTGTTGTGTGCACTTGTTTCTTTTTTGATATAAATCACTTCCTTTTACTTAGGTTTTCTTGTTTTGAAGTATGGATGCGTTTTTCATACTTGTTTTTATATCTTCTAGATACTAATTTTGTTTTCATAGACAAAGGGGTTTGCAGAGAATTAAATTGAAAAAAAAACCGGTAACATTTTCCTTTTGGGTTGTTTCGATGGAAAAAGAATTTTATGCGCGGAAACGTCCTTCGCAAACGACTATTTCTAACGAACTAAACCAAACAACATTTTTAACACTTGTTTCGGTTTCACTGTCGGTCGGTTCTCGGTTGTCGCGTCTGTCTGGCCTGGCTTCGCATTTTGTACTTCACAGATAGCACTAGCAGAATAGCAGATACATTTTTAAAAGGTTTAAAATTACCAGCAACATGCTGCGGAGTGTTTTACTACAAGAAGTTGCTGTTGGATGGGACACTTTGTTGGGGGAAAGCAAGTGGTTGGAACATGTTCGAATGCAAGTCTGATTGGATTTGTTTCATAGAGATGTGCAGTTTAGTTGAAGTTATTGTACTAGATTATTTCAAGAGCAATAAATTCAAAAGGGTTTTTTTTTAAATAAGAAACTCATTGTTTGAAATACATACACTATTTATTGGACACAAATATAAAATATCATTATTCAAAGAAAAATTAATGACGTTTGGGAAAGTTGGATATAATAATACCCCTGCACTGCACATTGTTTTTGAAAGCCTGTATACCGGAGTCGGAGTAGGAGACAAAATGGAACCACATTCATGCAGTTCTGCTAAAGAATGAGTTTCTTTATATAACAGTTCCTCCGAAATGATGATTGAGGATTCATAAAGGTTCGATATGCATTCCCAGCAATGTGAGTGTTCCAAGAAAATTGCATTTGGGGAATTTTTCGTTGGACCATTGTTTATAAAACGAGCTAAAGAGAGGAGTTACAAAATTTCACGACTATATTCAAGCGAAACTAATGTTTCCGATGAATTCTATCCAGGAACACCTGGTATACGTAAAAATTTTGTCTTGCATCTTGTTAGGAATCCTAAATATTTTTCACCACAGAAAGTGGTTTGTGAATTGTGATACACATATCTAAAACGCAATGATGTTGGGTTTCCTCAATAAAATTGCCACACATGGATGGTGGGTAATGGCGTTGAGGACAAAATATGCTTTAACAACAGAAGACGCTTTGTATTTTTGAATACGCTGCCGTTGCAGTTCCACATCCGAGGGACATGCATGTGAATCTGGAAAACGAATATGAAAAGCTTAAAGTACTGTTGTCAGCAAAACAATTTAGTGGATTAGAAGGTGTTTCGTTGTACACAATGGACAACTCTCCGATTCCTTTGATGTGCGTCAAGGAGATGTCTTGTCACCAATTCTGTTTTTGCTAGCAATTAACGATGAGTATACAAAAAATGAAAGACATGGTATCCAATGACGACCATTTGAGCATCTAAGTCACATAGATTATTATATGCTGACGATTTAAGTCTCATATGGCTAACACCAGGACTGGTTTGAATCAAATATGTCAGTCGCTGCAACTGGATGGAGAAGTGGCTGGCTTAAGGATCACCGCTAAAAAGACCAAAATAATGACCACGGGAGTTATTCTAATTAAGGAAACCATAGAGGAGGTTACGCAATTTAAATATCTACTGGGCAGTTATATAGCACTCGATGGCGGATGGCGGAACAGACTTGGATGTTTACAAGAGAAAAAACAAAACCCGTGTGCATTTGGAATACTTTCTTCCGTTTGGAACTCCAGCAAAATATCGCTACGCACCAAGTTGAAGCCCTTCGAATCCAACGTTGAATCTGTGCTGGTATAGGTATGCTTCTGAAATATATAAATGCTCTGAACGTCTAGCAAACTATAGGCCTTCGTTAACAGTTTGCCTGCGGTAAATTCTTGAGAACCGGTGCCCGCAAACTACGAGTATATAAAACGTGGAAATGTGGAACAGTACCGGACAGAAAAAGTTGGATGCAGATATTACGCAACGGAAGTGGCTTAGGATAGGCCATACACAATATACTCTGGGAACATGACGACAATATAGCGAAAAAATCTCCCGAATGGAATTCTCAGGCAAGTCGGAAGACAAAAAAAAATAACTTGGATTTCATCAGTAGGTCAAAAAGCTCAATCTGAAGGAAAACAATCATGGCCACAGCTTGTGTCGCACAATCTCATCTTGTAGATCGTTTCTCTGAACTCCACTGCACCCCTGAATTCAGGAAAAGTCTTAACTTGTTTTCCTTTCCCTTTGTATTCAAAGTTTATTTAAGTCGACACACAATCGATCGACGCGCCAGCTGTGGACGAAACATACAAGTTAAAGCGGCTCCAGGTAACTTTACAGCTTAATCCATAAAATAGAAAAATCGTGTGTTTCAAATATCAGGAAGTCATAGTATACAATTTTGTATTTGAGAACGTTGTTTTCGATGTCTTAAAAGCATAATAGTGCCGCCTAAGTTGTTGTGAAAATAGAGGCGGTGGCGGTGCACGTACACCTGCGCTCATAGCCAATAAGCGAAGTAAATAAAAAATGACAGTCAGTGGTTTTTTATCATTGAAACCAAGTCATAAAACACTGAGTTTTCTTTTTTCTCAAGTTTAATAATAAGCTTTTAAAAACAAGGACAAATTTCTCTGTGCTTGCTGGCTTATAAGCTAATCCTATACTTACTTACCGTTCTGGGAGTTTTTTATGGTTTTGACAGCGAAACTCATTTTTTTTTCTAATTAAATAGCTTGTACAAATTAACCCTTCATTCAAAGATATTTGATTCTCAAAAAAGTACCCGTTTAAGGGGAGTGTCCAGTTGTTATATGAAAAAGGACATGCGACCCTTTTGTTTCTTTTCTTATAAGGTATATGCTTTTCATTTTTCCTTTAATAATTAAACTCTATAATTATTGTCCCTTTTTGATTAAACAGAAACCAATCAACAATCAACTGTTCCTATATTAATTACAATTCTTTTAATAGCTTTTATTAAAACTAGAGCAATCATTCAATTAAATCTCAATTATGGTCCACAAATCAACGTATGCAGCAGACTTCACTTGCCAGTTTCATGAACTTCAATCAAGAAGGAGTCTTATTAATCTTAGGGCGGTGAACTGTCACACCTTTATATCGAAGAAAGGAAACAAAAGCCCTCAAGCTAATAAAACCTCTCACTTTGGACCCATTAATGTCTATAACGCTACTTTATTCTCCATGCCACCTTTATTCCTTTAATCCCTGTTTAAATGCATTTTTTTTTTCATTAAAGTATTCCTCCAGTTAATTAGACATGTTTAAATGCAAAACATTGTTCTCTAAGGTGTGACCTCAATATGAAAATGAGAACATAAATTAACCGTTATTCAAACAATAGGTACATACCCTTTATCCTTTCATTTAATACAAAACTATAAAAAAAAGGTACGGCAGGGATTATTTACACCCTTGATTGTTATAATAGCGTGACGTGACGCGCCAGTCAGGAATTGCTTATCAATTGAAGGAACATTATTCTCGGAAAAAAAAAAGAAAAAAAAAAAACATTAGTGGCTGGCCGGTCTAGACAGTCGCCAGGTTTCCAACTACCCGCTCGCTTCCCGAAACAAAAGTCACTAGTGACAGAGTTTAACAAATTACCATCGCATTACTATGGACGCGTTTCCTATGAATACCTACAACAAACAAAAAAATCCATCCACTTTACGAAGCACAAACGCCATGCCACTCAACTACAACTTCCAGTTCCAGCTACAATATGGTGGTGCGGTGCGGTGGTGCATCTACTCTACAATCTACATGCTCCGTAGCTATGTGCGCTTTTTGCAAATTCATGGACAACCGCGGATAAATAAAACCGTCATTCGTGTTGGGGGTTGGAAAAAAAAAATTTGTTTGTCAACCAACCAACCCTCAGTCCAACCCACCCTCGATGCCTCAAAGCGAGTCTCGCCTGAAACGACGAAACGACCTAAGTGGACAGGTGGAAAGGATAACTTTGTTCACATGCAAAAAGGATTTTATAAAAATAAAAATAAAATCCTTTAAAAATGCATTCCATACGGATTCAGAGCAGCATTATACTCGCCCTAGGTACGTATATATTTTTTTATTCGAGTATATAGTTGCAATGTCACACAACCTCGGAAATGTATATTTGTGGTAAAATTGAAAGTAGATATTTGTGGAAAATCATTTTTCAAGGTTTTATTTGTGTAAGCAATAATGTTGAATCAAAATTGTATCATAAAAATAAGTACTTGTTAAAATTAAAAATGCAGGGAAGTAAATCAGCAGCGTGAATTTCACACTCTGACTTTTCACAGCCCCTCAAGCTAGACAGAGTTTTTTAGCAACAATGTCGCCTTTCCCCGAGTTCTTTAAAATGTTCGCTTCATTGCAAAATTGAGTCTAAAATAATGTGGAACTTATTAATCTATTCAATTTTGTGTGCCAATGGTACAGTGGTATAGTGCTTGGTTGCATAAAAGTTGTGAGCTCAAACACAACCTGGACAGCAAATTTTATTTATTCCCCCAGTTTCAACTGCATGCCACCCGTGGAATTTTCGCGAAATAATTATCACCTAAAATCTCTTGTATACCACCTTTCTTTAATATCTTTCTATTCCTTCTCTCCTAGCTCGCACATGTGAAATCATAATAAGGGTATTCATTCCCCCTTGAGTGCGAATGCATTATAAAATAAATCGTAATACTTGTATGTATACTAGTAGATAGTAGTAATGACTTTCTGAAATAAAAAATGAATACGTTCCACAATCTTATTCACATCAAATACCTACCAGAAATGCGAAAATCTGGAGTATAGCGTCAAATGATGACAGTTGTCAATAAATTTTAATTGTTTCAATATTACAGCTGTGGAACTTAAAGTTTTGGATTGCAAGCCAACATTTTTGTAATTAAAGTTTCATTTTCACTCGAAATGTAGATTATACTTAAGCAATCAAGACTGTAAGACCTTAGGTTCCTATACCTACCGATACAGTTCTCGTGAAAACGAAACATAGACTTAAAACGGTTGGCGTTGAATTCATAACACTACATTCCACAGCTGTTATTTCCAAACAAAAAAAATAAAATTACATGTTTTATGCGGTTTGGCAGTACTCAATGCTTCACCCTGCTACATGCTACAAAATTAAAACAATATGGCGTTAAAGAAATTGGCATGTATATACCGAGTAGGTACAGGCTTACTGTGGAATGGAAAAGAGAATACATTCCACAATCGTTTTCAACAGAAACAAATTGAGCAAAAAAGTCGTGGAACTTAATGTTGTGAATTCCACGCCTGGTGCTTGTACAGAAGATTCACTTTAAAAAGAATGGTTAACTAGATGGAAGGGAGGTGACGTTAGAAGCAAACTGTGGAACTGTCCCACTACTTTAGCTTTCTCATGTGGGATGTGAGTCAGAATTTAAAAAAATGATGACTTGTGATTTGTGAACAAAAGATTTGGAAACGTGATCTTTTCTTAGATTATGAACTTAGAACACGGTATGAGTGAAAATAAAAATAATATCAAACGTGCCGGTGCATTACTTTTATCTGCTTATAATTTCTTAGACCAAGTGAATCGCTTGAGAAATGTCAATACTTTGAAACGCAATGCCAAGATTTTCGACTCCTAGTTGCACAATCAATGCACAATCGGATGAAAAGTCACTTGGAGTCTTCGAGAGAAAAGCTCTGCGTACGATTTATGGTCCTGTCTGCGTAAACTGAAAAGACAACATTTGGCGAAGAAGATACAACGACGAACTATTATAAGTGCTGTACAGCGACTTAAGCCTAGCCAGAAAAATTTGAATTCAACGACTAAGTCGGTTGGGCCATGTAGAGCGAATAGACACCTACGCTCCAGGTCGTTAAGTCTTCAACACTAAACCAGAGGGAGTTATAAGCCAAGATAGACCTCATCTTCAATGGAGACCTCCGACAACTTGGAGTTCAAAATTGGAGACGGCAGGCTAGAGATCGAGCCGGCTGGAGGGGCATACTTACCAAGGCTTAGGAGCACCACGCAATAGTGGAGCCAACATAAGTAAAGTAGTAAGGTTCCACAAGCGAAAATATGGCGTTGGGAAAATTGTGGAACGTATTTTTTATCAGAAATGTCTTTCTGAAACAATTTTTTTGGGTTGCGAATTATGGAATTGTTACTTACATTCCTAAAAAAAAAATAAGCTAGAAATCAAACATTTGGGTCGATATACTTCAAACTTAGTAACCGCAGAAAATTATAGGGCACTCTAGGTTTCTGTCATATTCTTTTAGTGAAAAACGTGATTTCTCAAAACTCATCCATCGATTTTGATAAAACTTTCTCAATTGTGTTTCTGTCAATTTGGTTGTTGGGACTGATTTGTCAGGAAAAGGCTAAATTACATAGCCATCAAGGCGAATTACACGAAATTTGGCCTTTGGGGCAATGCAAGTGCCATTGTGCTGAAAACAAACACTTAAACACAAGTCCCTGTCTTGAATTTCAACGTCTCAAAAATTCGGTTGTCATGGCTGTGTAGAAGTCAAAATTGACCAAAATGCCGAAACCAAAGCGAATTTTCCAAAATGTGTTGCTTCTGTTTATTTGCCATAAAATGTAAGAAGGTTGCCCTGAATCTGGATGTTTTTTTTCCTTGTTTAAAAGCTTACATTATTTTTCAAAAAGTATAAAAATTGGAATGACACATATTTTATACAAAAAAAAATTAAGTTTAATCGATATGCAAATCAAACAGGTTAATGCTTCCTGATGCGGTCACACAAAAAAAAAATTATTGGAGAAACCCCCAAAATAATCAAAACAATTAAAAATTTGCTCGAATATAAATTGATGCATATTCAAATTAATTATTTAGTTGTTATCAAGTGTTCTTCGAGCCAGTTCTTAATATTTTTGACGAGTTTAAAGTAAAATTTTAAAATGCGTTCTCTTGTGATACTTCTTGCATTGTGCTTCAGCTTAGTTCAAATTCAAGCTGTAATTGTGGAATATTTTGGAGATCATCGACATCCTGAGCTATATGCATCTGAAACACGAGTTGGATCTGAATTGGGATTGAGATTCGGTGGAAGAAGAGCACTTTCACCAAGTCCTGGCCTTTTTGTCAGAGCTGGTAGATCGGCTAGGTTGAAACCAGGAAGAAGAGCTTATGCTGTGCGTCAATAAATGTTTTTCCTTCAAAATAAAATGAAAATTTTGATTAAAAAAATTGTTTCTATTGGAATTACTTGAGGAAATTCAAAGCGTTGTTGGGATTTTGAAAATGTCCTAAAGTGTGATTTTTTATCAGTTTAGCTAGGACAAGAACCACAATAGAAGCTGATTCGAATTAATGCGGCTTACTACAAGACTTACGATGCTGATGAGTTTAATTGCCAGCATTTCTGTTTCGATGTCTAAATGAGTGAAAGTAGTGTATACTTGAGTGGTTTTATTAAAGGTTTGCAGCTCAGAACCCTCGATTGACCTATATATAAGTACACCTTTCTTTTACTGGAAAAAAGTCCCAATTCTATGTTTAATTGAATATTTCAGCCATCTTAAAGTGGATAGCTAACTTTTTTAAGGGAGACCATAGACCAGTACATCGGTTGAGGGCATCTAAACTTCTGATGATTATAATTCAAAAACAAATATAAAATATAAAAATTAAATGAAAAAAATTAGCCGTCACGGGACGCCCGTCAGATGTGAAACATTCGAGTTGACATTAAAATTCATAATATTTAAAAACCATCAAAGACAAAATATGCAGTGAAATAATTTTTAATAATTTAGTGTTTCGTTAATAAAATCAAAATATTTGTCATATTATTTTATTATAATAACAAATATTACAGTTCATATTCATTTATTAAACGGAACAAAATTTTCCTCAACCCACGCATCCAATCCCTCACCACCATCGCCATACACCCAGCCCACCTACAACTACCAACCAAACATCCAGCATTTTTGAAAAAAATTTGTTCTGATTGGTGAAAAAAATGGAAAATGTAATTACCCCAAAGCCCTACCCACCAACCTTCAACTCTCATGCATAACTCCCAATCAACAACCCACCATTTTTGTCAATTTTTTCCTTCCCCCACAAGCCCAAACCAAATCCCCTCACCAGTAACCACCTACACCACCTACAACCAATCACCCACCATTTTCGTCATTTTTTCCTCACCAACTTCCCCACACACCACCCCCACATCAACCCCCACCAGTAACCACCCTCCTCACCTAAAACCAACCACGCACTATTTTAGTCATTTTTTCCCTGCAACCAACTACCTACCATTTTTGACAATTTTTTCCACGACCAAACCCCCCCCCCCCCCTAAACAACCATCCAGCCCACCTACAACCAGCAACCAACCATCCCCCATTTTTTCAACCACATACACCTCCTCCACTACTATATTTTATTGAACTTTAATAATCAATTAGTTGGACAAACGAGCATGGCATATTTAAAGGTTTGCGTTGGTTGTAAAGCTCCCTAAAAATATATAATTCACAGTGCAGTTTTGCATTAAAAATTTTATACAGTGTCGATTTCATCGAACAATGTGTGTCTTAGAAGAGTGTGAACGGCATCTAACTGATGAGCCCACCCTTTTTGTCTTGGGCGAAACGCACTCAGGCCACGGGATTTATTTATTCTAATAATCTGACTCTTAAATCACAGCCAAAACTGAAAAAAGCCTCATAAAAATAAGCCCGTATGGGCATTTCCTAATTTTAAATTTTAATCAAATTTATATAATAATTACTTTATAACAAAATAAAACAATTCATTAACCTCAAACCGCAAGAGAAATTACTGAACTTGAATTCATTTAAAAGTAAACAAAACTAAAAACACAAACAAGTTCTTTAAAACACGAATTATTTATACTTGCAGCTTGCACAGAAGCTTAAAGGGTAATTTTGTGGATTTATAAAAAATCGATCTCAAGATAAAAATTAAAACACACATCGCAACGCTATATTATATTGTTCAAAAAAAAATTATGTTTGCAGCTAAGCTACAATCCATAGAACTACCACTTCAGCTTCTATCGTTCTTTACAACGACTTTATTGGTTTATGAAATTTAGTTACTATTTGAGAAACCCAGACCGTTTTGTATAATTTTTTCCAAAATTTATAATTAAAGTGAAGGTCTGTTTTCGTTTCATTTTCAGAAAAAATAAAATGCACGACTGAGTCGTACGAACTTGCTCTAATACGCTAAAATGGTCTTGGGGCTTGAGATTTTCGGAAAAAAGGCATTGCAAAAATCAGATGAAATTTTATTAATCACTTAAAAATCAATAGTTAAAACGTTTTTTGGAGAAAATGAAGTAAGCGATCAGATTTCTTTTGTTCTTTTAAATTTTAAGGAATTTTTTTTTCAAAATCATTCGACCAGTTTAAAAAAAAAAACGGTTTTTTTTTAAAAAACTTTTCGAAAACATATTCCAAATTTTTTTTTGAGTATGCCAACTTCTAGAACTTTGTAGTTTTTATCAGAAAAATAAAATTGAAAAAAAATTGATTAGACCGTTTTTGGAAAAAACAAAAAAATTAAAAAAAAACTTAAACTTTTTTAACAAATTCAAAAAAACTTTTTTTTGGAAAATTTAAAATTTTCTATTATTTCCTTTATAAAAGGGCTTCCACATTAAAAATTTCATCGAAATTCATCAAGTGGCTTACGAGAAAATCGGATTTTAAAAAACCGGTCCTATGGGAGCTACCGTTATAAGACTTTTCCTGAAAAATCTATTCCAACCAAAACATAAAGTTTGCACAGGAAACATTATTCAGAAAGTTTTATCAAAATCGTAGGAGCCGTTTTCGAGAAAAATTAATTTTTCACTAAAAATCGTATGGCAGGTACCTTAGTTTTAAAGCTAGAATGCTAATTCCAAAAATCCCTCTGTAGGGCGTCATAATAATACTATCTACTACCGAGTTTGAAGCAAATCGGTCCAGCTGTTTAGGTTGCAGGTGCCGATACAGACAGACGGACAGACAGACAGAATTGTCGGACCTACTTTTTTCGACTTCCCTATCATCGTAATGTTATGTTTGATTGTCCAAAATTTTTTTTTTTTTTACGAATGCATAACTTGCCTTATAGTACCTATAATCGCAAGTAAAAAGCTTCTAAAAAATTAACGGAAAATTTAAATTTGCCGGCATTTATGCAGTAAAGTGTTGACAACCCTAAAAAAAAACGACAGCTGACAGTTTCGGGTTAGAACTTCAAATTATTGAACAATATTTCAAAAAAATTAAAGCGGCAAATGTGTATGCAAAGCCGTGGAGGCCATTTGTCTGATGTTTTATTCCATAAATAACCCTATCCTATGTATACTTTTTGATTCAATAAAAAAATTACAATCAAAAGAATAAAAATTGGGTTTTCTATTTAATTCAAATCTTGCGTTATAAAATTAAGTCTTTTTAAAATATAAAAATTTAAATGAGTGCCAGTTTGTTCGACGAAGTCATGCACTTTATATTTAATTTAACAATCTACTTTATATCGTTATATTGAAACAACTTGTTTTTCAATCAATGACAAGTGCAATTTTATTTGAAGATTTAATTTCAGAATAAGTTATCAATTTCAACCAAAGGTTAAACTTGGTGTTATTGTAAGTAGAAGTTTGTGTTTTTTAACTGGTCATATTTTAATAAGCCAATATTTTTGAAGTAAGAGTACGTTTGAAAATTATCATCTTAAGTTTTTTTTTTTTTTTAATTGAGCCCGCACAAGAGGGGTTATTAATACCCTTAATATGAGTTAACACAGTGAGGTAAGTATGGTAAGCTTGGGTCTGCAATACGTAGTCACCAAAGTTTTTTTAGCAAGCAAAGCACATTTTAAGTCACAAATTATAGAGACTATTGAGCTAGGGCTAACGCGTTCAGGAAATGTGGATAGAAGATAAAAGGAAGTGCCGGTGCACATTGGTTTTGAATGTCTATATATGACAATGGAAGGGAAAAATCGAGCCGTGTAAAGCATTCCACATTCTTGTAGTGCGGCTAAAAAAAGAGTTTCTATACTTAACAGTACGTCCGAAGTTAGGCTCGAGGGTAAATTGATGGGCATTCTTTGCGGTGTGGGTGTTACGGGGAAATTGTTTCAAGGAAGGAACGCAACTGGCTATTTCACTGGAGCACTGTTTAAGTATCATTGTCCTAGGATTGCAAGCGAATATTTAAAAAATATTTAAGAAAACTTTATCTTTACTTGCAGTTCGTGGATTTCACATATATTTGCATTCCATAGCATATACATACGCGTATATGTTTTGAACAAAGCAAGTTTCATACGTACTTATTGTGACAGATGTCACATTTTTATACTCTCAAGAACATGGAAGGTATTATTATTAGATTTTGATGGGTGCTATAGTAAATTAGGCCATTGTATATACATTTTTATAGTAATTTCATGGAACATGTGTTTTTAGTTCTGAACTTCGGCAATGGTGGCGCTAGTTGTCTTGTCTACTTTACATCAAATGTCTTCTATTGTTGTTTTTGCTTCCCATGGCAATCTAGACAAAAACGACTCCTAGCTCACAAATCAAGTGTTTGTGAACTTCGTCTATAGATGGCGCACCAAACGTTCCTCTTATTGGGAGTACTATAAATTATAAAAACAATGAAGCAGATAAAGCTTTCATCGAGATGCAATAATGGTTTAGAGAAAACTTGTCGGAATTACACTGGTGATTACAATGAAAATGAAAATTCTGTCACAAGTTTACGTTCCACAACCATTAATTTGAAACAATATACATAACCAAGTAAACACGTTTCCACACTGATGGAAATTTGTTCAAAGCCTAGTAAGAATTATAATAAAATATGAGGCCACAAAGAAAATAGGATGTGGAATGGAAAGGCGTGAAATCGGTATATTTTCGAAGAATTTTAATCTTCACTTGAATCGTTTTGCAGTGAAATCAACGAATATGATGATGAGAAGATCGTGGAACGTATTTTTTTCTTTTGACTGGAACTGAGTTATAGAGAGTTAAGAGATGAAAGACGTTTTGGGACCTTTTCAGTCGAATAGATCATACATTTTTAAACTTAATTTAAAAGTATGTTTGGTAAGTTTGTTGACGAAATTTTGTAAAGTTTTAGGCAAGGCATGTAAATCTTTTTATGAATTCAACGTTCTAAAATATTTTGATAGCTTCAAGAGAAATTAAATATTTGACAGACAGATTTATTATTTTAAGGAAATGAGTCTTTGATCTAAAAAAAATCGTTCATAAGAAAAATTGGTATCGAGGTTTTAATTGTTCACTATTTAGAGCAGTCCTTACAAAATGTTGGATGTTAAATTTACAGTTTACAAGATATAGTTCACTCCACCGAGATTCGCTTACTTAAATCGTATTTGATCCATATAAAAGTAACATCAGTCAACAAGTTAAAGGATACCATTTCCGTGTTTTCCTTTGTCAAATATCACATTTCTTAAAAAAAAAAGTAATCCCTTGACACTGGATGGAAAAAAAAACCATAAAATATTTTGAAAAGAAACGTGATTGCTGCCTAAGCGCAAATAAATGCACACAAAGTACCTACGTTTCTTTCTGCTGCCGTAGGCCCGCACAGGAACCTCCTGTTCTAAATAATTCTTTTTACTTTCAATAAAAATATTTGAAAGGACTTGACCTTTTGACAAAATTCTTTCCATTCACCCAGCGTATTGAGTTAGGTTAATGGCCAATCTTCTCTTCATTCCTGCATACATTCGTAGGTTAAGAAAAAAAAAAGGAGGGAGATCCTTTTTTACTGGTTTATTTCTTAATAATGGCACAAACGTGTATTTTTAGTAATCACTTCCATCCTAAGCGGCATAAAATTCATTTTTCCCTTGAAAGTCATAAAATTAACTTAATTTAACACAACCCACCCCACTACCACCTTCTAGTTTATCGGTAAGTTTAAAGCAATTTTTCCTTCTTTTGCAAGGACGAAAGCAATTTTTTCCACGATTTAAGTTTTTCTTTATGGTTTGTCACCTGTGTTAGTGGAAATTTGCTTTTGCAAATAAATTTCACACTCCTCTTCAGTTAGTCCGGTAATTGCTTTCAACGACAACTACTACGACGACGTCGTCGTCGTCGTCGTCGTCTTCGTCTTCGTCTTCCTTTTTCGTTTTCGTTTTCGTTTTTGTTACAGTCGACCTTATATATCCTGGTTGAGCCTAGAAAGCGCACAGTGTATCCTGCTACTACCCACTCATAGTTTTACTCACTTGAAATGTTTGTACGTGCCGCAAGGCTTAAGAAACTACACACCAAAGAAGGATGCAGTTTGCCTTTAGAGAACCCTTCAAAAACTGGTAAGTCAGTCGTATATACGAGTACATGCAAAGTCTTGAGTTTCCGAGTTGCACTTGCAAACAGAAGGCGCGAGAAGCCAAGAAGACGAGAAGGCGATAGGCAACCCACCGACATGACTGTACGTTTTGTATATGTTCTAGGTACGATTATGTACGAAGAAAGAACGATGATGACGCGCGGCAGCACATTCTGCACATTTTTCCTGAATTCATCTTCCGCTTCGAATGCAACCATTGGCCGGGAGGCGAATTCATTGTGTCAGGTGTTATGGTTAGGAAGTACTTGGCCATAAATTTACCTTCACTCTTTTAGGGAATGCTGAACGTTCCCGGGGGGATTGAAGTGGTTGGTAACTATGCACACGGAACGGACGAACGAAATGGAGCAAACTTTTGCTTTAACCTGAAACCTGCCACATTTATACACTATACTCTGTGTTAAGTGGCCCTGAAATGAGTCAGCATCCTTCTTGGCTTGGGATGCCACTATACTATGACTATGCAGGACTACCATGTTTCAGGATGTAGGATGTGTTATGTAAATTTACATAAAACTTCATTCCAAAACGAAATAACTGTGCGGTAGGTATTATTTCTCATGGCACGTGAAGAGAGTTCGAAAATTTAGTGCAATATCCTTCGAGGATAACTTATATCCCTTTTAGTTCTAACAAAAGGAAAATCCTACAGAAAAAGCTAACAACATGATGTATCTCTATATCCAACCTTCCTTATATACCCATTTGATGTGCCTTGCAAGTTTGTTGTCTTTCGTCAAAATTTATACAGAAAAGTTTTGCTGCTGCACACGTCCGTTGCCGTCTTCGTCGTCCTTTGAAAATAAACAATCACAGGATATCTGCTTGCATATAGGAGTCAAATGGAATGATTGCACTGTTCTGTCTGTGTATGTGGATCACAATGGCAAGTGTGAACACCGGAAATGGGAGTTGGTTTTACGGAGAATGGTTTGTTTTTGGTATGAATTATGATGAAACTTTGTTGAGTTTATCTTTCCCGGAATGAATCTTTTAGCTCTTTAAATTCAAGACCAGAATGTGTACCTTTTGAATATTTTTCTTGCAAACAAATTAATTCAAGATTAATTTGATTTTCGTGTGGGAAATATACAAAATGTTTTGAAGATGAAATCAAGATGGAAATGTTTTATGGAAAGAGATCCTTTTTATTTTGAAATAAAACCAAAGGAACAATGCAAATTAAAGCATGGCTACATCTCTTGTTTGGTTTTGATTTCTGAGTGCAAGAAGCATAAAAGGAAACATTTAACGTTCCTTTACTCTGTAGCAATTATTGTGAATTTCTGTTGCAATTCGAAAGAAAAGTTTTAGATATCTACCAACGCCATACAAAGTATCAAAGTATCGGATTTTTGATTTGTGCTGGGACAACAGAAAATCACGAAAAAATCACTATATCGGTTAGAAAATTATTGTTTCACTTAAGAAACTTTGCTCAAACCCGGAAGACATACCTATACTTGTTTGAAGTGAAACATCTATCGGTGCACCTTGTTACGGTAAAATTTGCCGTAACAAAAACTTCTCTTTCAGATCCCGGTTCATTTCCTCCATGTCCCTTCTTTTCATTTATACAGGTACCATCAACGGTGACACGCCTCAATATCCGCGGACAAAATATCCGGGTCAAAATATCCGCGACAAAATATCCGCGGACAAAATATCCGCGGACAAAATATCCGCGGGCAAAATATCCTCATACACCCAACCTCGCACCTACCCCAAGTCCTATAGTGTGTCCAAGCAAGGGGGTTGCAGGGGGGCAGCATGCCCCCTTACATAGGTTATACATAGCTTATACACCGTAATATTATGCGTCGCGGATATTTTGACGCTGATATTTTGTCCGAGGATATTTTGTCCGCGGATATTTTGTCGCGGATATTTTGACCCGGATATTTTGTCCGCGGATATTGAGGCGCGCAGCCACCATCAACACTTACCTATATGGACTTCATGGATGATTGTTTGTGCGGAAAAGCTGTGAAATCACGAAGATTTCGTAGATGTCGTCAACCCCTACAAAACTACAGTCTATGGCCGAGTGCCCAACATAGCTCGATTTATTCGTGTAAAAGGTTGTCCGTTTTCTTATATTTCCTCCCAACCCCTTAATCTAACAGAAGCCCAAAAATATCGAGTTGTTAGTAAAGCAGGGAATCTGCCAAACTCTCCTTCCATAAAGGGAACACCCACAAATAGTTCGCGTTGAAGTCTCCACAAATGCAAAAATGCACGGGTGAGAAACTGAATTTCTTTCGGTTTTCGTAGAATCTTTCTTTTGTAATACGAAAATTTGTTGATGGGTGAATGCATTCATCGAACTCCCGCCCACTGGAAATGGTACCAGAAGCCGGTGAATTCGATAATGACGACGCACAATTAATGAGAGAGGGTGAGTATAAGCGAGACCGTCGGATTCCATCATTGTTCACTTACTGATCCCTAGGTTAAAACATAACGTTACCTACCGGCCATACAATCATAAAACAAAATTGATTTGCTCGAAAACGGATCTAAAGATTTTGTCAGTCTATCTTTTAATAAAAATTGATTTTTCGAAATCCCGATTTCAATAAAAATTTTAACTCCAGGAAGCCATTTAAAATTTAATTTATATTGCATTTCAAAATTTTCAAAAACTTTTTTTTCGATTTTTAATAATAATTTTTCCAGATGAAGACAATAACATTTAAAAAAAAGAGACTAATATTTAAAAAAAAAAAAACTAGTGGATTTTTAATATTTTTTTCCCATACAGATATTTAGCGAACAAATATTATTGCATCTAGTTTTCCCAAGAAATCTCTTACGCTCTAAAAAAAAAACAAAAATTTCTAAATAATTCTTTATTTTTTTTTTTTAACATAACAACTACATTGTCCCTAAGCAGTTTGTAACGAAGTTACACATTTCCTTCACTGCCACCGACAGCCGCCCCCGATCACCAGGATGAGTGTATCAGCCAGAAACCATCATCACCGAAGACCACCGACCCCCACCGACCGCCGTCACAATCACCACGACGATTTTTCTCCAACGCTAAGTGTATACCAGAGACCAGCCAGTGACGCAATACAACCATTGTCCTCTATGGGAGCAAAACCGACCACCCTCAGCCCCGTACAGCTGATTTGGACTACCAACTAACACATATATGATAATAACCAGCAGAAAAATCCAACAAACAGAAGGAATTATTTTAGTACTAATATTTTGTATCTTTAATGTTATAATTCACACTTCCTTATTACTGTAATATTCCATAAGTATAAGCAGAATTTGTATGGAAAGTCTGACTCGAGCTCCCAGCCATTGGTATACGATTCTATTTAATAGAATACCGGGAATACGAGATCTCGAAGGTACGCTGCGGGGAATACCAGCAGAAACCATATTACATTTTGAAGTAAAGGCATTAGGCCATCAGTTTCTTGTCGTGGGTAGCTGCCATTGTAAGCGTCACCACAGACCTAATTTGTTTCTTGTCGTGGAGCTCTTCTTTATAAGAATCTCTACAGACCTAATCCGTTTATTGTCGGGGGGTTGCTGCAGTTGTGAGCTTCACCACAGACCTAATCAGTTTCTTGTCGTGGAGCGCTTCCTTTCGGGAATCTCTGTAGACCTAATCAGTTTCTTGTCGTGGAGCTCTTCTTTTCAAAGAATCTCTACAGACCTAATCAGTTTATTGTCGTGGAGCGCTTCCATTCAGGAATCTCTGCAGACCTAATTCGTTTCTTGTCATGGAGCTCTGCTTTTCAAGAATCTCTACAGACCTAAAACCAATTGTTATCATAGAGGCAACTCTATAGACCAAATATAGTTGGAATCGTTTCTTGTCGTAGGGTAAATCCTACAGTCAAAACTATATAAGCTATTATTATTTAATACTATATTATACGTCGAATTATTAATTTAGTTTTATTGTTAAGTCCGTATATGAAGTAACTTGTTAGGAATATTTTGATAAATAAAAAACATTGTTATTTCGGAGTTCAACACTCTTCAACCCAGAGTTTTCCCTTTCTTTGGGGAACAACCCTGGACTTCGACGAGCTTACCTCAGCTTAAGTGTAAAAAAGCATCACAAGAGCAAGTACGTGTCACCCAGTCGTGCATTTTATTTTTATTATTTTACGCCATATTTTCTTCAATGGTTCTTATCAATTATGAATTATTGTAATATTTAACTTGAATGTTTCACATCTACCGGGCGTCCCCTGACGACCAACTTTTTTTTTCATTTGGAGTGCTGTTCAATGGTGTAACTTGACCCGCGCCAATAATTGGAAAACCCTTTATATTGGTAGAAATATAAGTTCTTCCATAACAAAATGTTGGCTGTTTCTTTTGTGCCACGGCATTCATTTTCGCATATTCAAGTTCTTCAAGTTTTGTCTACTGTGAATTATCGTGAAAATTTATAAATCGAACAGAAGCCCAGCTAATGGGGATCCGGAGAGAAACGTCAAACGAAATGACGTGGAGGACAAACAAGAAAATTCAACTTCGTTTGCGCCTATCTTTATTCTTTAAAGAAGCGCCAAATACAAAACATTTTCCTGTGTAATAAATAAAAAGTATTTATTTATTAAATTAAATAGTTTCAGAGTGTTGATGTTGAGAGTGTTGAAATTGCGGGCAAATTAGCTTTTGTTTGCCCTTCACGTTCGATAAATGATACTCGAGATTTTGCAGCTGTCAAAAGGTATATAGAGCCCCATAGGGCAGCTCACGAATACGTCAGTGTCAATCACTTTGAGGGAAAACATTGATGGCGGCAAGACAATTTCATTCAAAATATTTTTTAAATGTTTAAAGAAACCATAAAAAAAAATTATAAGTGAACAGAAAATACATTTTAATTACGAAAATTTAGAAAATTAAATATATTATATCTATTTTTTTGCCCCATTATTCAATGTTCACTTCAAAGTGTTAACCCAAAAACTAGAAAGAGATAGCTTCGTGGACTGCCCTATTGCATAACAGTTGAATTATCTCGAATCGTTGGCATGACATATAGCTTTCGTCTTGCTAAAATGCCTACGATACATTTTTTTTTTAATTTCAAAAAATCATAAATTTTTCGTATTAAAAACCGGCAAAATTCTTTTCCGTAAAAGTTTCAACAAAAAAAAAGAAAAATGTAACAGGGTTCTTAAATATTTTCAGAAGAAAAGAATTTTGTGGAAATCATAAATTCAAACAAAAATGATTTCTTGTTCTTTTGTTCATTAATCATTGAAAACCTCCCAAAAATTCGAACACGGTACAAAAAAAAAGCAATGAAAGTACAAAGGCAAGGAAATTTCCATAAATATTAATAAAAATAAATGAATTATTCTGATCAGGAGGCATCCACCCAACCATAAGGAGTATTACAACAAAAGTTAATGGTACCTATATACAAGATTGGCAAAAAGGAAGATATATGCATGAAGGTACTATCAAATTTAAGTAGGTGTTCCACCTACCTTTGACTTTGTATCTTGTATGTTGTTCTTCCATCAAAGACGCTTTCTTTGTATGACTTCAAAAATTGAAAACCACCTAACCTTTCTATATGAGAAAGCAGCAGTACTTCGCATTTGTATCTGAATATCTATTGAAATTGAAAATTATGCTACTTTTTCTTTTTTTGTTACTTATGAATGCAAAGGTTTCGCTTGAATCTAGTATCTATATCGCTCCAAGAAAAAGCTTAAGTGCGAAAAAGGATTGTGAAAACATACCATACACAGTCATAGATGGATTTTTCTATGAAATGTAAATTTTTTGAAACATTTTCAGAACAACCCATAATAAAATGGCTTAAGGGAAACTTTTTTTTCTGTAGGAATATAAAATGAAAATGCATTTCAATAATCTCAAGAAAAGAACAAAGGGCTTTTGAGTCCTTCTGGTGGGGGTTCAAAATGTATAAATAAATATTTATTCTCATGTAATATATAAATGCCGAAATAAACAACGCATGAAAACGATGGTTCTAAAGTATTTCTAAAAAGGACTTGGTATTTCTGACATAAAATAAATCACATTGAAAATATTTTCGACAAGTTCCTAAAACTCCTTTGTTCCTTAGGATCTCTAAAGTCTCCCAAGTCAGACATTTTAAACGTTAGATAAGAATTTTCTTGTCATTACGCCTGATGATTTCTATTAAAAAAAAACATAAAACTCCCACAAATATCTAAACCTAAATCCTTTTTCCATGAATGAATGGCAATTAAAAATATATTCCATAAGGAGCACGAATAGGAGCTTCACTGAATAGGTTCAGAGTTGTGCATCAGTGTTATAAAAGAGGACAGAGTATCTAGATACAGAAAAACAAAACGAATCTCCACTTAGCATCGTACAAAACTGAACTATGCTTTGATGACGATGTTCATAATATTGTTTCTGATGATGTGTTTGTGTATCCTTGCCTCCATTGTCCTCCTCCAATCTTCTCAAGAGTTCGTTTCTAAAACTCTTCGACTATATCCTGATGCGGATGTCTACTATTATATGCATTAAGTCACAATTCACAATCATAATCCCTTTATGCTTTCTTGTGTATCTATGAGCTCGAGCTCCAGCTCCATCAGTATCTATAGTATCTTCACAGCTCACATTGTTATAAATTATTATATGTATAAAAAAGGAAACATAGGATGTGCTCTCTGGAGAGTATGTGGTCCTGCAAACAATTTTTAAAGATATTTTTAAACTTTGCGTATAAGAATATAATATAAGGAGGGGGAAAAAATAGTTCTGGTGATGATTTTCTATTCAAAGTTTATCTTTGAACACCAAAATAAGGATGACTGGGTAAAATTCCTCTTTTGTGGGGGAGTATGACATAAAAATAAAGAGCTCTTCGACAAAAATATGTGCCTACTTTGGAAGGTCACTTTTGATGTTTTAATTTTGAAAGCATTCGAAAGAACAAGAAATGATTTTATTTTTAATGGAAAGTCATTATTATTAATAATATAGACAAAATAATCAGTTTAATAAAAAGGGCCAGTCCAGGAGCTTCCAGTTATCAGTCAACTTTAAAAGCAAGGATTTATTATATTATGAACGAAATAATGTCACATAATTAATTTTGTATTCTTTATTTATTCAATTTTATTTACAATTAAGCTCGGTGAACAAATTTAAATAAATTCCAATAAAAAAGTTCGATTTTTTTACGCTCCAACTATACACTATAGACTATACAATGTAATGTGGGACCGCCATGAAAATCTAGTGTGAACTTGCACTTAACTGGCATCTGTCAAATTAGTTCTAATCAAAAGCTGAGAATTTGCAATGTGAATTACATACGTGCTGACATTTGTATATGGGCCCTTTATTTTCACTTTTCATTAACGAAGCGCATATTTGTACATCGAAATTTAATACACTAGAAAAACAAATAGACAAAGTGGCTGGATAGAGATTGCATTAAACAAAAAGTGTGTGAAAATTCTTTGGCAAAACTATTTTTATTAACATTAGAAATTAATAATTAAGTTTTTACTTGCTCTATAGGGCAAGTATTGGTTTCGTGCAGAAAAAAAAATCGAGGTTTTAATCAAACATGACATTACGATGATAGAGAAGCCCAAAAAAGTGGTTTTCGCCATACCGTCCGTCGGTCTGTCTGTGCGTCTGTGCGTCTGTGCGGATGTGCGGATGTGCGCTTTTTCACGTCATGCTACAGCCTAAACGGCTTGACGGATTTTCTTCAAACTTGATATATAGTAGTTTGAAGGAAAACGGTTGTCGAGGTTTTTTTTATTTCGTTTTAGCCCGGCTCAAACTGGTACCTTTCAAGTAACGGTTTTTTTCAATTTGGATTTTCTCGAAAACGGCTCTAACGATTTTGATTAAATTTATAATTTAGCTTACTTTAAGCATTTCTAACAAAACTGCGTTTTTCGTTTTTGCCTCAAATGGTCGTAACGAAAATCAGGTTTTAACGGCTTTTTTTCAAATAGCCATAAGTTCACAACGGCTTGATTGAATCAACTAAAACTTTGTTTGACACAGTTTTTAATAGTGTTCTATAGGATGGTTTAGTAAATTTTTCACTGACGCCTTTCTAAACGGTGGCTTCCATACAACGAGCCGTTGAGTTTTAGCCAACTTTTTTTGGTTTTTTCTAATTTTCTCGAAAATGGCTCTAACGATTTTGATTAAACTTTGTGTGTTATATTCTTTTAGTGTTTTTAAGAGAACTGAGTTTTTAGTTTTTGGCTAAAAATGCAAAGAACGGAGATCTGCTCTTAACGGCTTTTTTTCAAATGGCCATAAGTTGTCAACGGTTGCATCGAATTCACTCAAACTTTGTTTCGTATAGTTCCTTACAGCTTCCTATCAGATGGCATTGATTTTTTTTCATTTTCTTTTTTTAAATGGTGGCTCCTATACAAAGAGCCATTAGATTTTGGCCAATTTTTTCGTTTTTTCTAATTTACTCAAAAAAGGCTCCCCCAATTTTTATGAAACTTTGTTTGTTCCTACATATATAGAATACTTCAAAGAAAACTGCATTTTTAGTTTTTTGTTACACATGACAATAGCAGAAATTGGTAATATCAGTTTTATTAATTTGGCCATAAGCGGAAATTTATATCACCCAAAAGACGACATCTAAATTTGATATACTAAAGGTTACTTAACGTTAGCTCCCGTATATCGAGTCTTCCAGTTTTAGCCAAATTTTTTTTAGTTTTTACCAAATTTTTCAAAAATGAGTTGTTCTTATTGATCGAAAAGTTTGTTTTCGTCGTAGTATTGCACCCACAGAGCAAGTACATGCGACCCAGTCGTGCATTTTATTTTTTTTAAATTAAAAATTAGTAAAGAGAATTTATGAAATATTTTTATTTTATATTTTATGAAAAATAATATATTAAATGCTTAAATGACGAGTGGCAAATTAAAATGCTTCATGTTATTTGTAAATATTTAAACTTCCTAACCTTCAAACGAATAAGCATACAAAGTGGAAATTAACAAAAAAAGATAATTCATATAAATTACTTACGACTTACACATTTATCACAAAATGTTTATTTATTAAATTTAACTCACTGTTTACACACTGTATACTTATAATAATTTAAATAAATTAAAAAAATCTGCGTTTACGGCACAAGACGTTATTCGACAGAATTGCCATATAAAGTTCTAGTACTTAACTACTAAGTGAATACATCAACCAATAGCTTGTATTTTTTCTAGATCTCCCATACTCTCTCTGAATCTTCCTCACTAGTTCTTTAATGAAGCTTTACACGCTCACCCATTTGGGATGATAAATATTCCCCTCCCCACCATTAAGCTCATATTTTTGCACCGCATCAACCGACCAGTGCAGCTTCTTAAATCCGCTTTCCCGCCTAACACATTTAATATTTTACACATCACATTTTTCATATCAAACTTCCAGCGCTCATTTAACCAAACACCAAGTCACATCCCTGCTACCCACTAATCTATTTAAAACCATCAACCGCCTGACTGCCTAGGCCTACAATGGATATACTAGTGCTAAGACATACTTAATGCATACCGTCCCTGCTACGTTTGCTACCCACCGTTATATTTTTAACCATCAGCCGCCGAACTACCCACAGTTGATATGCATGCAGAACCAGTTTGTCTTATTATAAAACAACCTACAGCTCTCTCTCCCCATGGCACCGTGCGTGGCGTGATGCGGCGTTGGCTTTATCTTACTCTCTCCCTCGATCTCACTCACTCGCTTGCTCCCTACTCTAGCTCCATGGCTATGTGCTTCATGCTACGTTCGCCCTTTCTCACTCTCTGTCAATCGGTCTCAATCTCAATCGCTCTCTCCATTTTCGGGGACGGAAGTCACGCTTATTTCCGCTGCATCAGTAAAAATTGTACCCTCATGCGCCTAAAGAAGTTTCACTTCAAAAATATGTTATTGTAGTAAAATAAGCTATTTTAGTCAAAAGAAAATTTATAAGGAGAATCGGATTGCTTTATTTAAAAGATTATTTTTTGGGGATACTTAAACTGGAAAATTCGAACAAAAAACACTGTGCGTCGTCCGCCATTTTGAAAAAAAAGCCTAATAAAGCTTTTACTTGATTTTTTCGGCCGTTATTAGTCAAAGAGTAGTTATTTATGTTTCCTTTTGCAAGACAAAATATTTTCTAAGATTTTGGTGTAAAAACTTTTTTGACAGCCTCTTCCAATTAAAAAAATTGTCGAAAAATTTTCAAATTTTCAAGTTAAAAAATATAAAACATTAAATTTATTACATTTGTGTAGATTTAAATTTTATATTTGTACGTCAAAAAATCGGCAAAGGTTCTGTGAATATTTTGTTGATGAGAAAATTAAGAGTGGATACCTACGTATGTATGTATGTAGCTGCATATTCAGAATCATGTGCCAAGGCAATTTTTCAATACTTTCTGATAATGGTCTTCCTTTATTTTGACTCTGCTGATTTGCACGATGCATTACCTGGTAACAGTCAAAGTGCTACTGTGTCTTAACCAAAGTCAGATCGGATACTCTTTTTAAACTGTTAGTTACTGTTTTTGAAAAACTGTCATCCCGATGTGATAACTTTTGTAATATTTTGTCACCAGTAAAAACAACTCAAACTTTATAACTTACTTGCGATTATAGGTAGGTGAATGAAATTTATTTGTCGAAAAAAAAAGTAAAAAAAAAGCTTTGAGATAATAAATCAAACATGACATTACGATGATAGCGAAGACGAAAAAAGATGGACTAAAATGTCTGTCCGCCTGTATGGATTTCTGTCTGTCTGTCTATCCGTCTCTCTGTATGTATGTATAGACACCTACTAAAGCCCAAACGGGTGTGCCGGATTCCTTCAAATTTGGTATATAGAGTTTATTAGGTATTTTTTTTTGCATTTTTTTTTAGCTCAAAACCTAACGCTACCTGCCACATAACACAGATCGTAATAATTTTATCCTCATAAATTTAAATTCATCGAAGAAATAACACGGCGTACTGTTTTTCAGCTCCGATCAGTTTAAGTATTCATTTAAGAATTTCGAACTCTATTTTGGAAGCTTTTTTTGACTTACCTATATAAAATCTAAACATAAGCGAGAGCTACAGTACGTTCGCAACGAACTGTTGGATACCCTATTCCCTATTTTTGTATATGTGTATGAGTTCGCCTCCCGCAGCCAGCCGATGATCCAGTTTCATAAACAAAATTCTTCTTTACCAGACAGAAAAAGATTCAATAACATTAATTTTGTGTGGTGTCATGTTCAATTAGTGCTGGCCCAATAAAAAAACGCGTATGGGTATGCCACTCCCAAAGTTAAGACTTTTTATTGCCAAGGCAATTAGTATGAGCTCAGTGACATTTAATTTTATTCTTGCAGATCGATTTGAACAAAACAAGACAAAACTTAATTTTTTAAAAATTAGATTTTAAACGGAAATAGCAATTATGGATGTTTTTAACAATTCTTGAACCACACTCTGCTACGTTACCAAAGGAACTTAAATCTAAGTGTTCATCTTTTTACTTCAAAACTGCTACCGAAAGTTAAAAAACGTTAAAAAATTAATGCATTATATGACTTTTGACGAAAAAGCCCCTTAAAAGTGGGCGTGTCTTTAAAATTTGAAACACTAACTGAGATTTGATCATAAGTCAGTATTTAGGCATATGTATAAAACTACAGCTGAATCAAGTAGTTTTTAAACGATCTTACCTGAACAAATGTATTTTATCAAAATCACGACATTACAAGTGGGCGTATTGAAAAAATTTATACAAGAAAATGAAAATGTAGAGATATATTTTTCATAAAACGAACGGAAGGGAAAAAAGTTAAAATTGAATTGGTAGTACCTACAATTTTTAAAACTAAGTTTTTCGTTCTTTCATGAAAAGTGGAAGTAAGCCACGCTCAAAATTAAAAAATTTTTTTTCATACACAAACGATTTAGCTTCTACTAAGAGAATTTTGGCTTGCGGATTCACTATAAATACCGTTTATTTACAAAAACAATTTTTGTACAGTTTCTAGTAAAAAGTGGGCGTCAGCCACACCCAAAGTCATTTTTTTTTTTATTTCATACACAAAATGTTTATGTGCAAGTAATATGTATTCACAAAATTTTATGTTTTTCGCATGAATATAACAATTGTTATTTTATAAAAACAATATTGATGGATTCGTATGAAAAATGGGCGTCAGCCACGCCCAAACCGAAATATTTTTATTGAATTGGAAGAAGGTTCACCTAAAGCTTACGTGTGCAAAATTTTAGTGTTATGCTTTTATCGTAACTGTACAAATAACATAAAATATGACGATTGTGGGCGTTTTTGCGTGCGGATTTTACCGGTTCAAGAACTTAGCCTTACTCTTGAACCAAAGATTATGTATACCAAATTTCAGCTTTCTAGCACAAAAATTGCGATCTCTAGAGAGTATACATACGGACGGACGGACGGACATGGCTAAATCGACTAGGCTTTTGATTCTGAGTCAGAATATACATACATATATACTATTCTATAGCTATTATATTTATCTACATATGTTACAAACTCCACACCAAATACAATATACCCATTCTATGGAATAGGGTATAAAAATATGCACACACAAATGTAGAAAAAAAAAACAATTAAAGTGATTTTCGTTTCGGATTTGCATTCGATTAGAAAAAAATCCATTTTTTCGCTTACAAAATTTGACAGTTTTTCGGCAGAAAATCTTAGAAAATATTTGTTCCTACAAAAAGAAATAAAAATAACTACTCTTTGACTAATAACAGTCGAGAATATCAATTAAATCTTTTAAAGATTTTTTCAAAATGGCTGCCGATGCAGAGGGTTCAAGTTTTCAAGTTTAAGTATCCCTTTAAAGTAAAACTATAAAATTTTCCATACCTATTTTTGTATATATTATTGCTAAGCTTGACTGACTATTTAATAAATACAAAAAATTTCATTTGAATGAAACGTCAAAATATTCAAATTTGTACTCATTCGTTGTTCGTTGTGAATATTCTTTAAGATTTTGAAGCAGCACAAGTATAAAGGCTCGCGCAAACCAAAGCGGCTGCGGTGGCGGTGGCGATCACCAAACAGATGATGCACATGCAAACCATACAAATGGCACACACCTAAGCGATATGTGGGTTGTGAATACGATCCACTGCTGCGTTCAGCCACGCGATCTATGTAGAACGCTGCATGCACCATTTGCCCGCCGTATCGCAGCGGCCATTCGTGATATCTTTTTATTTATTGTTTGAAAGTTTTGCAAGCCATTTTGAAAATTTAAAAACTAAAAATGTTTTTGAAAAATATAATGAGAAATATGCAAGATACAATTATGAAATTTTTTTTTACTTTTTTGTCTCGTCTTAAAGTAGTAGGGCTTTATCCATTTTTGTGGGAATAATTAGATATTAATTATTAAATATGTAAATATTATTATTTCAATTCAACTAACAATGATATTTTTCACGGCTTGGCCGCGACTGAAAATATCGCGTTGGTTTGAGCAGATTTTTGCCCGCCTCTTTATCGCGCGACCTGCTAGGTCGCCACCGCCACCGCGGCCGCTTTGGTTTGCGCGAGCCTTAATTTGTGAGTGGATATGGATTGTGGATTTTATGTGGATTGCACATATAGAGTTTGAAAGTTATAGCAAAAACTATTCACATGGAACCGACCAACTATACCAACGAATGAACGAACATTCGTCCATTTTGACGTTTCATTCACATGCAATTTATTTTATTCGTTGCGAACAAAGAACGTCATATCCGTATATCACAATTGTACACTGAAATTTTGAGGTTAGTCGCGCACGAATAATTTATTCGTTGCGATGTGGATGGTATTGGAAACGCAAATAGGGTTTGACAATTCGTATAGCAATCACATTGTAGCTCTACGCGAACAATTTATTTTATACAATTTGACGTATTTAAACAATTGAAATTGCATATTTTAATAAACTAACTTATTTTAAAATTCACTTTCTATCGAGCGGTCACGTTTTAGCCAAGAGATTAGCTGTATAAATGCTTAAAATCTGATTTGTTCCCCAATTCGGTCCATTCGTTGGTCGCTCTCATGTGAATAGCCTTTATCAAAGTCCCGCGCGGCAAACTCTTATTTTTTTTAATAAAATTTCAAAAATTTAAATAACATTCTTTTCTCTAATCAATCAGGCATTCAACGCCAACCTCGTTTTTGTTCGTCAATATATATGTAAAAAATCCTTACAAGACCCACGTTTCACTAAGCACTGCGCCTAATCAATTTGAAACTATTCAAAACCAAACAAGGTACCCACTCAAGTATTAAGTAACTTAACACAACCGTAGATAGAAGATAGATACTTTAAGTCTTTAAGTTTATTTCAATTTGAATAATAAACAAATAGAAAAAGGTCACCGAAGGACACCTAAGAGACTTATATAAAATTAAAGTATCTCATCCGGAAAACTCAATTATTATTATTAAATTGGAACTGTGTACCTAAACAAATGAACATATAATATTTATGCAACATGCTTCAAGGCCTTGAATTTCAAAATTTATTCAAAAAAAAAAAAAAAATTAAATCTCATGTCTATAGGATGCAAAGTGTCTAAAAAAAATCTTTGTCTCCGTTGTGTGTGCAAATTCGTAGAATCTTAAAGATCTTTCACTGAACAAATTTAAATTTAAATTATTATATTCCAATGGCTTAAAAAGGACAACCTTTTTTTTTCTATAAAAGCCATCTCTTACTTGTGTTCGACGACTGACACAAGAAAATACCCAAGAATATACAAGTAAACAGACAAAAAGATGTCCTTAAATTAAAAAAAAAGATACATGGCTTAATTTAAATATTTATGTTAATGAAGTGCCAGTTCAAAAAGTTGTTCCTAAATGGCTTTAAATTCATTATTTGAGTGATAAAACACAACCAACTGGGTAATAAATTAAATTTTAAATATTTTCCTAAAATTTAATTTCATGAGCTGACGCTGACGGTTTCAGGAAGAATTTCAAAAGGATTTTTATGCTCATTCAGCTTTTAAGTCAACATATATTCGTTGAATTGGATATTGTAACAGAGTTTATGGAGTAGACAACTATAAACTGATTCGTGATATGAAGCTAGCAAATTTTTAAAGTTATGCATAAAACAGTAGGGATCGAAAGTTTTTCTATTTTAAATACAAATGTCAGAAGCAAATAATCGTCGCTGATTTATAGTCTTAAAATTTGTTACCCTTTGTTATCCTCTTAGTATGAAATTTTTTGCGCCAATGTCCTTGCTTTCTTAGCACTTTCCACTATGGTTTCACTCAAAGAACACCTCATTCTGAAAACCAATAAAACAAGAAAAATTGATTCTACTCAATTTGGACACAGAATTTGTTCGCATGCACAATTTCTATCATTTTTCAAATGTCAAACTGGTGTGTCGAGAACGATTCACATGATAAATTAATTAAAACTCCATCCTAGTACTCAGTTCCGCTCACTAAACTTCCTTGCTTTGCTTCTGCACCTATATGAACAGTTTTTGGACTTTAAAATATATCACCTGTGTCGACACTAGCGAAAGTTTAAAATCTACTGCATGTGAAGAGACGCTTTCCAAAACACATTTTGTGGTAGACATTTTTTGAGTTCTATTTGTATTTGTGCTTCTGGAATGGTTTCCGTCTTCAAAACAAGAAGCAAATTCTTTTCTCAGAATCGCCAGGAGTGTTATTTGTTTGCCAATGGAACGGTTCGAGGAGACTTTCAGATGCTTCTAGAAGATTTTTTGTTTTCCAATTGAAAGTGCTATTAATGATGGGATAGGAAAGAGGATCGAAATTATCCGTTACTAACAAATTCCTAGAAGCAGAACTGGCACTACGCCTAGGAAAAGGAATGACCAGGCGTTGATGATTTCCGGCTACTACATTCGTATAGAATACCCAGATGATACTTGACCTTGCAACTACAAATTTTCGAAACATAAATTGATTGTAAACCAGTCCCAAAGGAGTCAACAGTTGGAGCATCATCTAAGATTACTTTACTTTTTACCAGTGTGCTACGAAAACGCTCGCTTATGTCAACGACAAAAAGAAACCTTTTGTCTTATTTTGCGACACCTGAACGCTTATAAAATAGGACGGCCCGGCTTGTGTTTGCATCACAGATAAAAATATTATCATAAACCGAAGCTAGATCAACCTGTCTTTTTTTGAGCCTCTCCTAATCCAAAGTGATCAAAGACCACATTGGGATCTTTCCTTGGTGTCCCTTAGAATTGCCACAATAGAGGGTTTGTTTGCTATAGGGAAGGTGTAAGCATAGATGGCTCACTTGGTGAGTTGATTGACCGACGCGATGATAGCGACGTCGTAAAATGTTGTTTTATCCCCGCTTCTTTGAAATGTAGTGGTTAAAGAACTGGTAACAGTACTGGAAGAGAGTTTTAAGGTTGATTGCTCATAGGGTTGAAGTTTCAGGAAAGCACCTCAACATCCTGTAGGAACTCCTTCGTTTTGACTAATTTCCACATAAGTATGCCTCTTGAAAGAAATCTTACTCTCACATGACGAACGAACTCATTTTCACGCTGATGGGCTTAGAAACCAATTATGCACAAACAGATTAAAGTCACTCCTTCCATCTTTCAAACAATCTAAGCGTGTTTGAAGCTGAACTAATGATAAATAAGGAGTTTCTCTCCTGGCTTAAATACAACATGCAAACGGGTTTCTATCATTCTATAACTACTCCAAAATCGCTTTTGGCTGTTGACAAGGCGATAGAGGACCATTTCAGCATTTACACCTCTAACTATATGCCAGGGAACGGATACAATGCAATGACAGGTAGTGTATTCTATATTACCTGTCATTGCCTCATAGCAGTTAATGATGCACTATAATGGGCGGAAACAAAAACGGAAGCTAGTGTCAAAACTGAACGAAACGTTGCCGTAAAACCATCAGTGAAATGAACACACAACCCATAATGGACGGATTGCCGAAGCAGCAAAAAATGTATTTTTCTCTGAACAATAAAATGACTGTGACGTCACACACAAAGTCAGCAAACCTCTCACTCTCAATCTCATATCCATTCACAGTCACATGTCAAATGTTCTTCTGTAAAGTGCGATAGCGAGCGCAGTTCACGCCGTAAACTAAACTGATCGAAATCTGACGAAACGGTGCAATCCGCTTTCTTGGGAGGGAGATACGAATTGCTAGTTCTCGCACAATTACGGACGGGCCCGTCTGCGCCATTCCGACTATTTTAGTTCAGCCTTTAGAGTGCTGAGAAACAAATCTTGCAGGAGCTGTATGGACGAAGAAGAGACGGAGACAATTGTCTATCTTCGTCGAAGCCAAGAATTTTTTTGCAGCCCTGATTAACCCAAACTGGCAATTTTACTGAACTTCCCGCTCAATGCAAAATCAGTCTTTGGAATAGACGTTTCTTGTTTGCCATACTGTCCTGGTCTTCAATAGCATTTGGATATTGGTTGGTTCCTGGTTGAGCTATAATATAACAATCACCTATTCAATTTTATATCGAAAACCAATGACATACTGAAACATCAAAAATGCAACAAACGTCAATTTTTCAGCATATACATAGCTTAAGGCAGCATGTGAATAATTGTGCTTGTGCATCCAAAAATCCTCGAGCGTATTGCTGGAACAAAACAACCGAAAGAATTTTCTTTGCTTCGGCGGAGAGACGAGACACACATGATAGCTTGGTGTGATGTAAAAATATTTGCACATCGCACCAATTCATTGTGCCATCAGACTGCAGAAATACTCGCGTGCTTTGTCCTTTCACCACATCAGCAACGTCTGATGACTCGCATCAGGATAATGAGGATGGGTTCCAGTACCTTCTGATGGTGTTTCCCATAGGGTTCCCTATTTGTATAGCTACACCACCACCACCACCGTCGCTGTCGCGTTGCCGACGACCGCGACGCCAGCCACCGCTATGTTTGCTGAAGCTGTTTTGGGAGGCACAAGCACAAGCACTAGCACAACGACAACACCAATTCGCATTGTGGCCCAGGAGTGTTTGTTTTCGAAAATATGCCTGCGATTTCCTGCTTGGAGCAGCATTTTCTTTGAGTGTGTGTAAGTCTATCCGCTTTTATTATCCGCGTCTGCAGTCACCATTAAACCATGGAAGTATAAGTGATGAGTTTTAATTCCCCAGATGATAGGATCCACCGGATCCTGGCAATGGTGAACCAACGAAAAAAAATTGTAACTGCAAGCTAGATACATTTTAGCAAATTAGTTCAGCACTTTCGGGGAGTCTTTTCAAAAAGAAGAACAGAGCACAGGGGATGATTCAGCTTTAGCAAAGACTCACTAAAAATCAATTCAAATCGCCCAGGAAAAGAATATATGGGATGAGAGTTCCAAGTCCCTTAGCAGGGCACATTTGAACGCGGCGGCAGGGCGGTGCGGGTCAAATAGATAACGAGAACGATTTTCACATAATAAAGTGCAATAAATCCCAGGGACAGATAAAAATAATTATTTCGAAATGTTCGTTCTTCTTTTGCCATGCCTTTTGCCATCAGGACCCAGGAGTTCCCCCTTTGCTCATTTGTTTTTTTGCATCTTCCATCTAAATGTGAATCCTCTTCTAGGATATTGATCTCTTGTGAATTGTTTTTAGTGAGGGAGTGTTAGCGAGAATAAGTGCATTGATTTCAAAATGAGGGCGATTGCAGTGTTGCAAACACCCCGCAGTTTAGTTCAATTTAAGTCATTGCAGAGAGAAAGAGAGTTTCCGAGATACGATCTTTATTTGCGTCCACATCCATGGGGTGCAGTTTGTAGCTTAAACTGCTTCGAATAATTAGAATTATTGAGTGTTTCGGTTTGCGGATATGGGGGACTTGAATTTCGGATCTGGCAGCAGCAGCTGGCTCTGTGTGGCCAAACGATTTTAATGTGATTCACATGGAAATTAAGGACAGAAGTTTGTATTTGTAATGACCTGGGGTTGACACTAAATTCGCTCAAATGGGGTGGATGGGTTTTTGATTTCATGTCAAAGAATGGTCACTCAATCAGCGAGCGATACCAATCTCGACACTAACGACTTACAAGATTGTGAAAAAAATTGTAATGGGGGTCACGAAAATTGAATAAAACTCTGAAGATTATTTTCTTTTTAATGTAATGAAGGGTGTTTTTTTTTAGAGGTAGGTATGTATTGAACTTTAAGTTGGCAGCACTGTTTTCATTGACAGTCATTTTGTCATCTGCCATGTGATTTATCTTTAGTTTTGTTTGCCATTTCATCACGAATCGACTGACTCCTGAACAAAGCATGCAAATTGTGCAGATTTATTTCGAAAAACATAGTTCTGTTCGTGAAACGAATCGCGCACTACGTCCCTTTTTTGTTAATGAAGCTCATTTTTGGTTGAATGGCTACGTTAATGACGAAAATAAGCACATACATATTTAGTGTTGAAATTTAGAAAGAAAAACTGGTGTGCTTTATGGGCTGATGGAATCATTGATCCTTATACTTCGCCTAGAGGGTTATAGACAATGAAGGCCGTTATAGAGCCGAGCCATGATCAATGACTTTTTCGTTCCTAAATTTAATCACCTTGATGTAGGCTGTGGTTTCAACAACATACCATGCAGCGCGTGCCACAATTGGGTTGGTTTGAAGAAAACGTTTTGGTGAGCTCATAATTTTGCCTCTTGGTACTGATGTCATGTGAGTTGGCCTAATAGTCTAAGAGGCCCTACGCCGTCCTAGCTCCCAAATCGACTAACTCCCAATGAACCAATTCCCACCGAATATGGGACTTGGTTCATGTGAACTAACTCCCATATTTTTAAGGAACTATGTCCCAAATGTAGAATGAACTTAGTCCCATAAATATGAATTAAATCCCAAGAGTTGAGTATTATTGGTTTTTCCCAAATGAACTAACTCCCAATCGTTAGAAAATAAAACAAAAGTTAATGCTTTGGAATGAAAAAAGTATATAATTTTTAATGGAATTTTTAACAAAGTAAAAAATTGAAACTTAAGTAACCTAACAGAGTGACGAATAAACGCACGGGCGGCGTGGGCGTGGGTGCGGCGTGACCGGGCCCCCCTGCGCCACGCGTCAAGCGCCCTTGCTCATTTTTTTTCATAGAATTTTTGTTTGGTATGCGATTTTTTACCAAAATAATTTTCCAAACACTGCACGAATTTTATTTTATTCGTCACTCTGTTAGGTTACTTAAGTTTCAATTCTTTTTTAAAAATTAAATTTCTTACAGGTTTATCCTATTTTGCCTACAAACATTCAGCACGAAAACAGCGCCACTTCTTCTTTGTGCACAATATGAACTAACTCCCACTGGTTGATGGGTTGGGCCTAGTTCATTGGGAATAAGTTCGTAATGAACTATGTCCCAACTGAATTTTCTCCTAATATTATGAACTAAATCCTACTACAAAATTTGGTAGGAGTTAGTTCATTTTGCCTCGTGGGAGTTAGTCGATTTGGGAGCTAGGACGTAGGGCCAAAATCAACATCTGGCAGCTACCAGCTGGGGCGTTTGGGCGTGGCTAAGCCTCAAAGGCGCCAAAAAAATGATGCATTAACGTCATTAGTGCAAAGCTGAATTTTTGCGTATATTAGCAGTATAATAGTAGACGTAATTAGTAATATGATTTACCTATTGCCAGACATTTTGCTCGGGGCCAAAAGCGTGCCAGACGCAAGCGAAGATTAAATGTTCACTCCAAATTAATAAATTTTAGTATACATATGTATTTAATTATTTTCAACAAGTAAACAATGATAGTTTTGCTGAGAAATATTTTTAAAAGTACATATACACTAGTCGGCATAAGTATTTTGACGAAACTTACATAACGAATTTGAACAATTTTTTACCCGAAGATTATGTGACAAATATTTCTAAAAGAAACTTTTTCTGAAAAGTTTTCCAATGCGCCTACTTAAAAAGACGTGATTCTTATAAAATAATCATTCTATTAGTTGAAATTGCTTAATTTTACGCATGTGCTTACAAAATTGCATGCAATCAAACCTCAGTTAATGTGTAACATTTTTTAAAACAAAGTTTGCGCACACGCCCACTTTTAAGGGGCGTTTGGTTAACATTCTTCAAACTATCCAAGTAAGAATAGGATTAAAAATGTGTGTATGCGGCTAATCCTTGGTCACGTAGTAGGTTGTGGTTAAGGTTAACTTGCCAAAAATTGCCATTTTTATTCAATCGAATTTTTCATTAACTTTTTATTTTTACTTGCGATTTAGGTACTATAAGGCAAGTTATGCATTCGTAAAAAAAAAAAAAAAATTCTAACAATCAAACATGACATTACGATGATAGCGAAGACGAAAAAAGATGGTCTAAAAATTCTGTCCGTCTGTATGTCTGTCTGTCTGTCTGTATGTATAGACACCTACAGCCCAAACGGGTGGGCCGAATTGCTTCAAACTTGGTATATAGACTTTTTTAGGTATTGTACAGAGGGGAAATTGAAATTTTTTTTAGCTCAAAAAATAACGGTACCTGCCATACAACCGTTCCGTTAAAGCTTATTTTTCTCAAAAACGGCTCTAACTATTTCGATTTAAAAAAATAAGTGTTGCGTTTTTATATGGCTGTAAGACAAAGCTAAAAAATGGATAAGGACGGTACTTTCCATAGAACCGTTTTTTTTACTTTCGACTATCTCGAAAACGACTCAACTGATTCTTTCGAAATTTCACACACATATTTTTGAAAAATATTTTTTTGTATTTTTAAAAGCATTAAAAAAAAAAATTTAAAATTAATATTTTGAAAACTGCTTATTAAATTTTTTTCTAAAAATTTTAAATAAAGAAATGTATTTGCTGAATACCCATGAACTAGCGTTTTTGAATTTTGTTTGAAATTTTTTTTAAAAAGTTTTTCAAAAAAAACTTTTTTTCTTAAAAACCGCTCCACAGATTTTTATGAATTTATTCTCATAAATTAAAATTTATCCAAAAAATAAAATGGCGTACTTTTTTTCAGCTCAAATTAGTTTAAGTATTTATTTAAGAATTTTGAAAATTTTATTTTTATCAAAATCTCAAGCCCCTAAACCACCAGTCATTAGAGCAAGTTCGTGCGACCCAGTGGTGCATTTTATTTATAGTTAGTTACGAGTTGCTAGGATTAAATTTTGTGCTTTTGTCTTGGAAAACAAATTATTTACTTACGTTGTAAACGCCCTTAAGGTGGTTGATCAACGGACTTGAAAAATTATACAGTGAATCCTCGATATAGTGAACTATCCAATATAGTGAACCACCAAAATTTAATACAGACTACTCTAAAAGTGAACGATGAAACTCTCAACATAGTGAACTAAATTTTTTCAAGAAATTCAACGAAAATTTTCTTTGAGTCAACTTTTATTCTGAACAATTTACTATTCCTTTTTTATGTTTATCACACTGTGGCACAAATTTATATATACAGCTGTCTTATTAAAATTAAAGTCTTAAAAGTATGAAAAAACATAATATTAAGGACATCTGAACTAACAGAGGTGGAAACTAAGCTGTATAAATGGTTCTTGGAACTATAAAGAAAAAATCTGCCACACAGTGGATTGAATTTAAGACAGAAGGCAATTTCAATTTTGGAAAAAAAATGGAAGCACGTGTGACAAACCTGTGAATACCTACTCATACCTACATCTGCCTGAGAATTTTGTGTTTGGTTTTTTGTTGGCCTTGGCAGCCACACCACTATGGGTGTGTAATTTTTCTTTACACAAGTATTGAAAAATTGATATTTAAATGTACAGTTGCAGGGGTACACACACTCAAAATAAAATACACATCAGCATATTTCGTCTGTAGTCAAAACCGACAAACCACCTCTATCGCGGTCACTGTTCTGAGTTCTCTTTCTACACTGCCAACACCAGCGAATTTCAGGCAGGCAGCAATTCCTCTGCTATGGTTTGTTTTGATATGAGAAGTAAGGTCATCAGTTGTCCTGGACTCAGATGTTGGTGTTCTAGTATCTGACTTGGTGGTGATAGACTTCAACTGATTTCAAACACTCCAAGGAGTATTTCTTTAAAGCTCAAAGCGTGAGAATATATTTGTTTAAGTTTAAAAATTCTTTTTTAATCTCATAGTTTCCCTATTTTAAAAATCAGGGGCATATGAGTTTAAGTCTGTATATATGCAATACCAAAAAGTTATTCAAAAAAAAAAAACGAAATTCAAAATATTTGCTTTTATTTGAAAACAAATCCACCCATCGTCCTATTTTTTTTGTATGGAACAATTTTACTATCCATTTATAATGTAAATCTCATTAATTTGGCTACTCTAATCTATTTTAACTTAATTGAACTATAAATTAAACTCTATGTAAAATGTAATTAAATTGCACATTCTTAAATGATATTTGAAAAATATTTTCATTGAATTTGTTTGTAGGCGTAAAATGTATAAAACAAAATGTTAAATTATTCAAATGGCTTTTTGTTGTGCACTATATCCATCCTACATCATTTGCATTATTTCATAATAATTGCATTTTTTATTCAGGACTAAATTATAGGATACATTTAGGATATTTGTTTGTTTTTTATTGTATAGTTTTGAATGAACATGGCCCAAAGTAATGGTGTGTTTATTGGGAACAGTTCTGAGGAATGACTTATCTTTTCCTATGAAATTTTCGAAACATCTCCGAATCGAAGGACCTTATTGTTAGAATATTAAGGACATGCACATCAACAAATGAACACTGACCAACCACATTAAGAATCAGTTACCACATCACACATGCTTTGGAACTGGGTTATCCCAAGAAACCCCACATAATCTCAAGGAAGAAACACTTCACTAAACCAAAAGGATACCCTACCTAGTAGGTTATATCATTCTCTTCAACTTAATTTAAAGGAAGAAACTTAATTTATCTTCACTCAAACTCTTTCACTTACCAACATCAGCTAACTTAGTTTACTTCAGATTTGTTAGCCCAAGTGAAGTGAAACTAATTCTAATAAAAACAAAGGCAGCAAGGAAGAGGGCTGGGGGAAAAAAAGTGATTCGATTTAATGCAAGGAACGAGGATAGGAAAGTGGAAACACGAGATCGCCATTGCCCATTGCCGTCGCCCACTATCAATGAACAAAAAGTCATGATGGCTGACACAATGATACACCCATACATAGGTACACAAGATTCTGAGGTATATAAGCTACTGGATGGTCCTGTACTACACACTACACACGATAAATGATTATAACAAAAACCCGACAAAGGATGCCTTCCTATACCATGCGGATGAGGATAAGAAGTTAGCTCTTTTGATTTGATTATACTCACCGTTCCCCGTTCGTTCGTTTGTCCGTCTGTTCGTCCCTGATGGTCCGTTCTATATGCGCTTTCATTATTTCACCTGAACAACGAACACCGCAGTTCTCCGTCGTTGCCGTCGCATCATCCGCCCGTACAGACCAAGAGAAGATCGTATCATTTTTCAGCTTTCCAACCCACTGAACCGAATGAATCCGTTATTATGGATTATGGATGATAGCTAATGGTCGGTGGATAGTGCGTTCTATACACTCATCGATATCAAAAGCCAATACTTAGGTATGCCCAACATATATTATTTATTTATTTCATTTATTTATTTCATCAATCTGAGAATTATCCTCATGTAGATTACAAAAACTTAATTTATAAATAATATATACAGTACATACATCATGTCTAACATAACAAAATTAATAAATAATGAAAACAAATAGAAACAGTCATGATAACATAAAAACATGAAATAAATCATTGGAGTAAGAGTGCATTCAAAACTTTTTTCTTAAAATTTACTCTAGGACAAGTTTGAAAAATGTCAATTATATTTAAAATATTATTGGTATCTTTGATGCATCGCGATATTGGAGCATTTCTGCCATAGTTGTTTCTCGAGAAATCTTCAACAAAATGGAAAGTTGAACGGAGCATTCTACTTGGAAAGAAAAAGTTAATTCGCTCAAGTAAATAAGAGCAATTTATATGATTGTTAATTATGTCCTTGATGAACATCACTGAAAAATAATATCTTCTCGTTTCAAGCGTTTGCATACCAAAAAGCAGGCATCTAACAGAATACGAAGGTTTAGGAATATTCCAATTCAATTTGTAGAACGCAAACCTTGTGAAGCTCTTTTGAACCCGTTCTAACCTCAGAGAATAATTATTATAAAACGGATTCCATATAACGGTACAATACTCAAGATTAGAACGGACAAATGCTATATAGAGGCTTTTTACTGTATATGGATCAGAGAATTCATTTGTGTTCCTTCTTATGAAACCAAGCATCTGGTTTGCCTTACAAACAATATAATCGACATGATAACTGAACGAGAGTTTATGATCGAAAACAACACCTAAGTCTTTCTTATGGCTTACCTTATCAAGGGGAATATCATTAATGGCATAATTAAAACAAATAGGAACATTCCTCCGATAACACGATAAAAATTCACATTTAGAGACATTCAGATGAAGAGCATTGTTTTTACACCACACGGATAATCTATCGAGGTCCTTCTGCAACAAGTAACAATCATTAACGGAATTCACATGCTTAAAAATTTTCGCATCATCAGCATAAAGTAAAATATGTGAGGAATTAATATGATTGGGAATATCATTTATAAATAAAATAAACAGCAGAGGACCAATATGGCTACCTTGAGGGACTCCTGAAGTGACATGAATAGCTTTGGATTTTACTCTACCAATTTTCACAAATTGAGTTCTATTCTTCAAGTAAGAACTAACCCACAACAAAAGTTGGGAATGAAATCCAATTTGTGATAATTTGAAAACAAGAAGATCGTGGTTTACTCTATCAAATGCCTTCGCGAAGTCAGTATAAACGATATCAGTCTGAAATCCTTTTTCAAAGCCTTTATAAATTGAGTCACATAAAACACTAAGGTTAGTTGCTGTAGACCTTCCTGACATAAAACCATGTTGGAATTCAGAGACAACACTTTTAGTTAAGAAATAAAGTTTATCTGAAACAATCTTTTCAAAAACTTTGGGGATGACAGATAATTTACAAATAGGTCTGTAGTTACTAACTTTAACTCTAGAACCTGATTTAAAAATTGGCGTAATAAAAGAAACTTTCCACTCATCAATAAATACTCCAGTGGCCAGAGACCAATTAAAAATTAAACAAAGAGGTAGTGAGAGTGTTAATGCACAATTTTTGAGAATTTTTGGCGATATACCATCAGGTCCAGCACTTTTGTTATCATCGAGTTCTTTAAGCGCTTCATACACATCGGTGGCGTTAAGAAATAATCCGCCTAGGTCAACTTTATTTGAAGAGGATTGTTCAGGAAACACATTAACATATTCAACAGAATACACAGATTTAAAATAATCAGCAAACAGATTACATATGGTAGACATATCACTAGACATAGCTCCAGAAAACTCCATGCAGTTTGGAAATCCAGTCGACTTTTTCTTGATATTAATAAATTTCCAGAACTTTCTGCCATTGGATTTAATTTCAGATTCAGAATCACTGATAAACTGATTATATAGGAATTTATAAAGAAAATCAAACTCTCGTTGAACAGACAAATAGATTTCACGATTTACAGAGTTTCCTCTATCTTTTTTATATTTTTTGTACGCCTTATTCTTTTTATTTTTTAAATTTATAAGCCTACTGTTAAACCAAGGTGGATTTGAACATATCTTTTTTCTCTTTAAAGGAATAAAATTTTCAAGAGCATGTGTTAGGTGCTGCTTAAAAATACGAAACGCTTGTTCAAGATCTATAAGAGCAAAAGTTTGCTCCCAACTGACAGAGTTCATATAAGTATTAAAAGCATCAAAGTTACCACGTTTATAATCGTAAAACTCAATAAATTCATTTTGATTCGAAGCAAAAACTAATATTTTGAAATCTATTGACAAAGCAACATGATGTTGGGTATTATTAACAACAGGAAAATTTAATCCTTCAATAATGACTTCAAGCTCTTTATCGACAAAAATTAGATCAAGAATTCGATTTAAAGCATTTTTGATAGAATTAATTTGCGTTAAATTAAGTTGACTAACATAATCTATAACTAAACTTTCAATATTCGTTGTGACATTAAAAGGAATTAAACTGTTTTCATTTGAATCAAATATCCATTTAACATTACCAATATTAAAATCGCCTAAGTATATAAAATGGTCAGAAGGACTTAAATTACTTATAGCTGATTGGATGTTTTGTAAATGCAAGTTATACAATTCAAGTGTACTACCTGGCCGTATATAGCTCACACTCAGATAAACATTAACGTTATTATTGAAAGATATTTTAACAAATAATTGATCGATATCTTGACTTTGAGATGATTGATCAGAAATTAAATCAATCTGACAAGAAACAAGACAAGAACGGATCGCAATTATGACCCCACCACCCCTGTCTAAACCAGTTGTAGTGGGGCAACGATCTTTACGATACACGTTGAATTGTTGAGCACTAAAAATTTCACTCGTAAGGTGGCTATCATTCAACCAGGTTTCCGTTAAAACAATAATATCATAATCATGAGAAGCAAAATAAGAATATAAGCTATTTAATTTGGTTCTTACTCCACCTACATTTTGATAATAAACATTAAAGTTATGATGTTGAGGATTAATGTTTTCAGCTTCTTCAACAGCAACGACATCAATATCAGCAACATGAATAGCAGCATCCCCAGCAGCAACAGCATCACCAGCAACAAAATTTTTGATAACAACATCTTCTTCGGCAACAATGCTGTCGACGAAGTTATCATCGACCGTAGACACATCAGCAGCAACACCAGAATGATTTAAAAAAGAGGCTTCGTGGACTACGTATCTGAAGTGTTCACATGAAGCGAGTCGTTTTTTGGCCGAAAATTAAAAGGTCGAATACAAATTCCTCGAGGCCAAAGTTCTGAATTAAAAATCGTATTGACATAGACCAACGGAATACCAATTTTAAAGTTGACAAACCGAAGTTTATCTTCATCATAAGCATGGGATACGAGCTTATAGCAAGGAAAAATGGAGGCATCAATTTTGGTCTTAGCATGAATATAAGATGTGATATTATCAGTTGAAGTTTCTCTCCTGAAACTTGATAGATGAAACCATCTCATTCTACTAAAGACATTTGTTTTGAGTAAATCTGCATCGACATTAACTCCAGTTTTAACCATATTACAATTATCGATAGGCAAATTATTTAATTTTACTTTTCCAGAAACAGTATCGATATCTGCAGCAGCACACACAAGAGCATCAGAAGCAATAGTTGTGGGAGGGTCATCGGAGAGGGGATTTGTATTGGTAATTTCATCTTGCTTATTGTCCTCAGTTCTAGTATCCATATCGTTCCTAGGTAAATCCAAATTTACAGCCATAGAAGAAGAACTCATTGCAAAAACATCTCTGCAGGCATTCAGAGAAGAAGAATTTGTTCCACCACTAGTAATGGGAGGAATGATGTTAGCTTCGCACCCGCTGAGGCTGTCACACACATTAGTATTAGTATGCACACAATCTTCTTCTTTCTCTACTTCTTTTGCAGAAAGTGAGATTTTCAATGACGAAGAAGAAGGTGCACTAGTTTGTTGTTGTTTTTGGGATTTCGTGTTGTTTTGAATTTTTGTTATTTGCTTTTTGTTGTTTCCATTATTAGTTTGGGTATTTAAAGTGGACAAGGGGGAGGCACTCGTTTTGCCAAAAGAGAAACGATTTGGTGTAATGGATGATTGCAAATTCGATTTGGAGATTTTATTCGAAGTTGCATTATGTAGTCGTTGACCTTTTGTTGTTTCTCGCATATCTCTACTGGCAGTGCAATTTTCGTTTACTTTTGTTGTACTTTTAGAGTCATTTAAAACGGGGGCCAATGTTGTTTTTTTAGTTGAGTAGGAATCAGAAGAATGAATCAGCTCAACACAATCGAAAAGTTTTTTCATCACCGAGTAAAGATCTATGTTAGCACAAGATTCGCACTTCCATACAATAGAAGGCCTTGATTTTATAATTTTTAGTTCGGTTTTATTAAGAAGTGTGCAATTTGAATGAAAATGGGCAGCACAAATACCGCAGACGGCAGCACCGCTGTTTATAACTTCGTCACCGCACTTTTCACACAGAGCACTCATTGTAATACATCAATCGACTAAGAAGGTTGTGGGTCAACTGTAGCTAGTGATGTATCCTACAGATACACAAACTTGTATAATATGAAGCTACCTACTGCTACAACTGCTACTGTTAGATTTAATATTGTATCCAACAGATAAAGTGGCTCATAATGGCCGAGGATTTAATTTGATTAGTTTGTGTTGTGAAAAGAATTTTTATTTTATTTTTACGTTTATTTTGGGTTAAATCAGAGTTATTCTGTTTTATTGTGTTTTGTTTATGGAGGATTGAGTTATGCGTTTTGTGATTTGGAAGCTTAAAAGGAGATGTGCATTGAATGCAATTTGTCCATTATAACCCTCCCAAAACAAATAGCTTTTAGGCTGAAATTTTGTGTTGAAAAGTTGTGCTAATGGCGAGTATAGTGCAGGAATAAATAATCAATACATTTTTTGTGTTTAATTAAGTTGTATTTATAGGTTAGGTTTGTATTTAATTTGTGTAGTTTTCATGCGTTATTTAAGGCTAGAATATTTAAGCCAGAAATACATTTGAAGGGGGGCAGATTTGTTATTTAAATTAAAAATTTAGAGGCATCATTGTCAAGTTGAGTATTTTTTTTCCATTTTTTAATTAAAAAAAAAAACAATTTTCGCAGAAAATGACTCAAGAGACCACTTATTCACTTATTATTTTATTTCGGATCTAATGTCGAATCTTCGGACTTGAGCACACCACGTGCAGCAGAACAATGATAGTGATCCAATGGGATGTTGAAGGCTCAAGGAGAACGTAACGTTGCGGTGTTACGGACTTGTGGCTAGGGAAAAGCTTTAACAAGAGCTCAAAGGTTTTCGGTGCATATGACCATATCATCAGTCGCAACCTATATCCCGGTCTTATGTTAGCTCAACTGGAACGTGCTGATTCTATAGGCCTTGCTTATTATGTCCCTCAAACCGGCTCGATCTGATTTCCTCTGGTTTGGTATTGAAAACGTCCATTCGCTCCACATGGCCTAGCCATCTTAGTCGTTGAATTCTATTTTTTCTGGCTTGGTATATGTCGCTGTACAGCATGTACTACACAATTTGTCGTTGTATCTTCTTCGCCAAATGTTGTTTTCTCTGTTTGCGCAGACAGGACTATAAATCGTATGCAGAATTTTTCTCTCGAATACTCCAAGTGACTTTTCATCCGATTTGAAAGAGGATCCATGCTTCTGCACCAACTAGCAGGACCGGGGTGATGAGTGTTCTATCCATTGTCTCGTTGGTTCTTCTCGATAGCGCTTTTATCCTCAATTATTGCTAATTCAGCTCAAAGAAACAGTGATTAGAAAGAGTTAGTCTGGTAGGCAAATTCATTGACTACTCGTACCTCGAAGTTATACCTATCATTGGTCACGTTCTGACCAAGTCGGAGGTGGGATTGTACTTTTGTTGATGAAAGCATATACATATATTTCGTCTTTCCCTCGTTTATTTTCAGTTCCATTCTGCTTGCTGCTGCGGCTAACTCCATAGTAGTGAAGTCACCGGTTACTATTAGTAATCCCAATAAAAAATCGTTAAGAGCTTACCATTTTTGGTGATATTGTTCTTGATGAACCTTTGTTTAAAAAAAAGTCGTTTGCTCTAAGCGTTCCTTTAAACAACTTGAAACATTTGGCACTACTTAACTTTTTCTTTGTTGAACGCAATCATTCATTTTGACATTAGATTGCAACCGCACCGAACTTCATTTGTTTTCTGGTAAAATGAGCCAGCATGCCAATTTACCTTTTTTTTAAAAAATAAACAGCAACGAAAGTGAGCTGAAAATAGTTTTTTTTTTTCAAATTCTTTTCTAAACGGTCAATATGTTAAAATGGGAAAAATACAAGGGTTAATTTAGTTTTTTGATTTTTGTTTGTACCTTTATGTTATTATTTAGATTGGATTGCTGATTTACGTGCGTAAAAGTGCGCGTGATTTGTACTTCAACATCAAAATTTTAAATAAAATATATGAAAACGAAATTTGTTTCATTATTTTGTGCTATATTTTGGGCACCGATATTGGGCTACAAGAATTTAACAATTGGGCTATTAAAGCAATTCAAGATATGGCAACCCTGGTTACTACTCGCTTTGTTCTTCCTATCACGTCAATTTCATTCGCAAACCCAAGTAATAGTGTCGATTTAATAAAGATGTCATCCGATGTGCTGGCATATGGGTGTTCTGCATCCACATGTTTAAAAAGGAGAGAGATCACAGACGCAAAATACAGATAGCAAACTCTTGATAGTTTCTCTCTTTGCCTACAAGCTTTATGTGCATTTAACGAGCATTGTGAAATCTCCACCGTGCATTTTAAATGGGAACCAATTACATGGATTAGAAAAAAAAAATGCACAGGCAGAGATATACATAATACATAGTACCGTGGTGAATTAAATATTTAAAGGGCGTTTATGGTAAGATGAGTGCAAGTTGGCGGTCTGTATGGAATGTCTGTGAGGGAAATGAAGCGACTGGGAATTTCTATTCTTTCCTCTCCGAGGTAGTACGATGAGCGCGGAAATTGTACCGTTAAGATCAAGAAGGAGTATAGGTGCCTTTGGATCAACAGTCTGAAATCACAGCTTTTAAGACAACATCACCGTTAGCCGATTGAGGCTTTCAATTGACTATGCTAAATCACCTTTCAAAATTTCGGACATTTCTGCAGACTATTAAACGGGGAAAACCCCCTGAAATCACTTGCAACCAGAATGATCCAATCGATTTGAAAAATAATGGACAGTATTTCAGTGATTCTTTGAGATCAAGTGTAAGTTAGTAATGTAGTATGACGTCTTAGTCTAACAAAGCTTCTGAGAGGATATGACCTTTCAGACTAGAGTCGAGCTCGTAGAATCTACATCACGTGCTTTGGCTTAGAACAAACGCCAGTTTATCTGTTTGATTTACTTGCATAAAAGTTTTCCCGAACGAAAGAACCTTTAGCAGAGTTCTCCCCACCCAAAAAAAAGGAAATACTCTGAACTGAATGGTGCCCATTTGTGAGCTATCAAACCATTAATTTTTTTGAAGGAGCCCCAGATTTCCTGGTCGATATTTACTATGTCTTTATAGATTTGAAATTCGCAGAACCATCCTTTCAAAACTCTTTCCGTGTCGAAAAAGTTCTAAGACTAGGTAACGCGCCCTCTCGTTTAACTTTTAGCAACTACCTTGAGGCAATCGTTAGAAACTTGCATGTTAAGGCCAACGTCATCTAGCGTTAACAATGTGTACTAATCAGTTCAAGCTGTAAAGATTAGTCTAGTGTTTGCAAGAATAAACGTTATTTCCAATCTCTGTTCCTTCGGGTTTGCGAACGCGAAGCATTGATGCTTGTCTCTCAAGATACTTGTCGGTATCGGATGAACATGGGTTGGGATGGGTTGCTATGAGAGACAGGTTTTTCGAATGAAATTCGTCCAGTATGTATTTATGGAGCGTGGAGAACAAATTTAACGAAGAAGGATTTTGGCGGTACAGTAATGTTAATGTGGCCAAAAACTTTAAAATGCTACGGTTTAGATTGCTGAGGTCTGTAGAACATATGTATGGATGAAAATGAATCACAACGTCGAACTCTAAATGACACTACTGCAAAACAACACAACACTAATAGATCCTTCCATCCTATTCTTGAAAAACTTCCTTTGGTGTTTTTTTTTTTTTTTTGCATACTTCACGTTTCTGGTTCCCCAATGTTAAATTTTTAAAACCTGGCATGTTTTAGGACAATTTATATTATTTAATGTATCCCAATACATGAGCTTATCGTAACGTACCTTAAATTTTTTTATTTAATATTGATTAAATATTTTAGTTTGGGTTTAAAGGAGAGGACCCTATTCACTTGATTCCAAAATATGCTTACATTGTCCGTCCATATCCGCAATCTTCAAATGTCCCTTTTTTCAAAAACCGAAAATCACTTTAAAGAGATAACATCCATGGCCTAGGCCTTGCTGAAAAATCTACCATTTTAATAGAGTCTCTTGAGGAATGAAATGGACGGTTGACAATGGCAGACAACTAAACTATATAAACACCTGAGGTAAGGAAGTTCTTCCAAAAGAAAGGTTAAAGATATAAATCGATAGACTATATACCCTTGACAAAGAAAACCAAGAAAACAACACCTTTCCATATATGTACAAACAAAAATACCCTTTCAATAAACTGAAGGGACACGCTTCTGATAGCAGATCTCTGGAACCTGCAGCATAGATATTTTCAAAAGCTAATGATGTGGCATGTGGTCTTGGTACTTGGTTGGTGGTAACCTTTATAACCTCTGTCAATCTCAACCAGACATCGCCTGATGCACTTGAGCAAAGGAAAATTGTGTGGCCGACAATATTTTCCCATTTTCCCAAAACATGCAAATGACTGCAGGAATTGTCGAGGATACATCCTTTCTCCTTTATGAGATTTGTGATTTGAGAATTCTGTCCGTAGCAAGGTACTTTTTAAAAATCATAACATTGGTTTTGTTCCAATTGAGTTTGGTAAAGGAAAAGGATACAAAACAATATATGATGGAGTCCTCTTTGGTTCGAAACAAAATATCAAGGATTCATTGGCGTATGATGCAAGGATCCCAGGATACCAAACATTGTCTTGTCTCTAATTAAGAGCGAGAAAATCGCAGCATCGTCAGTCGTCACATCATCATACACATTTGAGACGGAAGTTTTTCTTACTGAAGTACCTATTGACGGGTCGCTGACAAAGTCATGATAAAGGACTCCTTATATTTGCTATACTAGCTATACCTACTCTATACAGACACCATTCCTTGTCCTCCTCGACTCTTCTTTTGTTATTCAAATATATATATGCGGCAAGGAAGGAGTTCATGTGGAAGCCCGCCCCTTATTGTTCGGAGCGTTCATCATAATATGAAATGTCACGACTCTGCTTCCGCCAAGAGTTGTGAACAATGTGAAGAACCGCGTTGATAACATGTCACAGCATATAGAAGCATACGAAAGCATATAGTCCTATCTCCCTACTGTGCGACTCGAGTGGGTGTGAATGATCTAATTTTAAAGGAACAAAAAAAAAAATCATACACGAACGTATTTTGTTCGTCTTTCGGGAGGAACACGACGGTGACGACAGCGACATTATGGGAGTGTGGGATGAAGTGGTAACTTTATATGAATATTCAATGAATTCACTCAAATGGAAAATACATTTTTTTTCTTTTTATTCCCTTTGAAAGCTAATTTTGTGTCCTATTACTGATGCTTTCTTTGTCATTGGTTTAATTTTTTTTTATTTTCCAGGAATTTGTATGTATGTCAGATTGTCAGCTTGGCTTTTGTTTCAAAGAAGTTTCAAAAACATGTAACTTGTAAATTCTCAACCTACTTCCATAAATAAAAATGTAAATGAAAGCGAAATGATTAACTTTGACGATGATGATTTGAAATCATTAAGGATTCTTCTTTAAAGAAGGTTCGTTTTTCACAGTTTCGCATTTATGAAGCAATTAATTTTATTTGTTGTCATAGGCGTTGACAATCAATCAGATATGACCCTTATTTTTAATGACAAGAAATACTACAACAGAGTTTTAAAGCTGGTTCTCTTGAATACTGGAATTTGAAAAACAGCTTTATGAATTTTCAGAATAATGGGTCACATTCAAAAAAGTCTATACAAATTCTAGTTGTGTGGGTTGTCGTTCTTTTCGGCTGAAACTAGACATACTACAATAAAGTGATATTGACCTGGTCAAAAAGGAGAAAATACAGTGGCTTAGATAAAGCGTATAGAGCCCGTCGAGTCTTCAATTCCAACCATGAAAGCCAAGGCAGTACTGGAAGACCTCGTCTAAGGTGGCTCGATCAAGTATAGGATCACCTCAACCAGCTTGGCATGCTTGCTTAAGTGGGGTCAACAGGATAGGGACCGTACTGACTGTCAGGATATATTGGTCGAGGCCGTCATCAACAATGGACTGTCTGCTGCACGTAAAGTAAGCAAGTAATTTTACCCTATAAGAGCACTAAGTACTAGGTTTGAAAGAAAGCGACCCAGCAGTTAAGGATGATGTATTTGCCGATTCAGTCAGAGAGACAGAGCTTTTGAGACCGTTTTTCGGCTTGTTTTCTATCGTTCAAAACCTAATGCTGCCATGAGGGATGGTTTCCAAAAACAGCAGCAATCCTTCTTCTTTTGGAGAACATCTTAGCGTGACAACAACAAGTTTATTTAGCCAGCCTTCGGCTAACCATATAAAACAGTATTTTTCGCATGCATTCTTTAGCACAGAACTTTAATATGCGATCGAGAAACACATTTTAAATGAAATAATCATACACAAGTTATTCACACGTTTGATTGGCGCCCAACGTGGGACCACTTGATATGTAACAAAAAAAAAAAGGGGGAAGTTCACTTATATTTACTATAGAGCCCATTTTATATTTAACGTTAGAGCTAACACAGTCATTTTTCGTAGCTTAAGCTTAAATACGTTCCCTCAATCGTTTCCAAGACAGATTTTTAATTTGACAATGTTCAACCACATACAAACAGTTGCAATTGTGTAAAAAAAATTTAACATTTTATTTTATTTTAAATAAAATGCACGACTGGGTCGCACGACAGTGGTTTAGGGGCTTGAGATTTTGATAAAAATAAAATTTTCAAAATTCTTAAATAAATACTTAAACTAAAATGAGCTGAAAAAAAAGTACGCCATTTTATTTCTTCGATAAATTTGAATTTATGAGAATAAATTTATAAAAATCTGTGGAGCGGTTTTTGAGAAAAAAAGTTTTTTTTGAAAAACTTTTTGAAAAAAATTTTCAAAAAAAATTTAAAAACGCCAGTTCATAGGTATTGAGCAAATACATTTATTTAAAATTTTTAGAAAAAAATTTAATAAGCTGTTTTCAAAATATTAATTTTTTAAATTTTTTTTTAAAAAATGCTTTTAAAAATACAAAAAAATATTTTTCAAAAATATTTGTATGCAATACAAATTGAGCTACCTACAGCTATATGTGTGTGAAATTTCGAAAGAATCGGTTGAGTCGTTTTCGAGATAGTCGAAAGCAAAAAAAACGGTCCTATGGAAAGTACCGTTTTTAGCCATTTTTTAAAACTTTTTTTTCAGCCATATGATTGGTCGTACCTAAAAAGCAACACTGATTTTTTTAATTAAAAATCGTTAGAGCCGTTTTTGAGAAAAATAAGCTTTAAAATAACGGTTGTATGGCAGGTACCGTTATTTTTTGAGCTAAAAAAAAATTTCAATTTCCTCTCTGTACAATACCTAAAAAAGTCTATATACCAAGTTTGAAGCAATTCGGCCCACCCGTGTGGGCTGTAGGTCTACATACAGACAGACAGACAGACAGACAAACAGACAGACAGACAGACAGACAGACAGACAGACAGACAGACAGAATTTTTAGACCATCTTTTTTCGTCTTCGCTATCATCGTAATGTCATGTTTGATTGTTATCTCAAAACTTTTTTTTTCGACGAATGCATAACTTGCCTGTTGCCTTATAGTACCTATAATCGCAAGTACAAAATGAGCTGTGGAAGGTAAATAATTGGAATCAATGTTCGCCAATTTGCTTGGAATTTTCATTTGCATTAAGTTTTCAAATAATTTAAAAAATATGGATCTTGTAAAGCCACTCCAATAGTTTTGATTTATTTAAAATTGATTTTCTTTCCTCCTTGACTTGGAATTTAATACAAACTTGTTAAGACCAAAAATATATAAAAAGGGGAACTGGACTAGATTTTCGGAGCTGTCACTTTCTTAGATACAAAATTGAAATTGAGACGGTTTCTTGTGGATTTTCTTAAAAAATGTTTGCTCAAATTGTCTTAAGTGAAGTGAGGGCCTTGCGTGTGTTACGAATTATCAAACATGTCATTTGATTTTTTTTAAATGAACAGCCGCTCAAACCCGCATTTGTCGACACAATTTATTTTAAACTTGAAAGAAAAGAAAGAAAACAAAAAGAAAATTGAAACTTAAACAAAACAGCTCTGTCATCGATTTTTTGTCCTGCAACCCTGCTTTGTTTGGGAAAGTTTTTAAGGACATTTTTGTTGTGTTTCTAAAAGGGATAAGATGGATGAAATATTTGCAGTGCAAGCAGTATCTATTAATTTTTTTTTTCTACAGTTCAAGTTATAAATCTAATGGCACAGTTCAAGTGGGGTTGGAACACAATATCATTGACTGGACTCCTCCAAAATATGAACATCTTTGTTATTTAAAAGCAAATGACATAATTCGTATATATATTTAATTGCAAAATCATGCTAAAACTATACGATGAGAAATTCTCATTATTTTAACAGATGATGCCATTCAAAACCCAACCAACTCTTAGTTTCCAGTTTATTTTGAGAATTTATTACAAAACGATGCTGTGTTGAGTATTTTGGGAAAATACTTTGCCAGATTGTTTTTATATGTATTTGTGTATGGGAATGAAAAGGAGAGCAAGGAGAGGTCTTCTTCGTGGGAGTTTTGTTTATTTATTTTGTATTTTAATTTGATGTTTTCTCGTCAAATGAAAATTTATTTTATCAAGTTGGTCCTAGGAATTACTCAGTCAGTATTCGAAAATGTGGTTTTGACTTAAAGGGAAGAGGGCTGCTTTTCACATTCGAAAATAGTCCAGGACAAGAACGCACGAATTTGCAAATTAAGACAAAATCGTTCAACCAGTTTATCTGCAAAATGGTTTACATATTTGAAAAACTTTTCAAAAACCAAATTTTTCTCAGTATGTGCATTTCTAGAACTTTCTGGTTTTTATCATGAAAAGACTCAGGACAAACACAGAAGTTCAAAAAAGTGTTTTAGCTTTAGCCCTAATGGTGTACCGTTTTGTATTTTAAAGAAAAGCATATCACAATTATTCTGATATGCACGTACCTGATGACAGAATATATTACATTTTAGTTGTGAAGAGTCTAAAGAACAGTACACTGATGATATATTCTGTGTAACTTGTTTACGGTTCATATTGTTTTTTTTTTTTTTTTTTTTTTTTTTTTTTTTTTGTATACCGCACACGCGCTCAAGGGGTTTGAATAGCCCTTTTAATGATAAGTCACAGCGCGAGCGATAGGAAATTAGGAAGGAAGGTAAAGGAGGTGTCGATGAACATTGGTGTTCCGTATGGGAGCCATGCGGGGGGAAAGATCGTACAATCCTAAGAAGACAGCCCTGAGCAGCCACTAACATATCATACACAGACACAGCAATCAACACTTATTTATATTAATCTATGTATTAATCAATATATTTTTCAATGCCGGACTGCGTGCGGTGTAAAATGTAATATTATTTTTATTTTAGTCTTCTTTGAGCGTGCGAACAGCGAACAAGCAAGTCAATAAATTGGGTTTTTTAGGTGCAACGTTTTCCCAAGCAATATTGTCAGTGTTCTTATTTTACTACGCTTGCGATTTCCTTTTCAATGCGAAAATAAATGGCACCTAAACAATTGGTCTTGAATGTTTGAAGATCAAAATGGCAAGGGAAAATAGTGCTAGGCAATTCATTTCACATTCCTGTTGTACGGCTAAAGAAACAATCCCTATATTTCACGGTACGTCGGAAATTGGGCTCAAGTGTAAACTGATGAGCGTTCCTAGCAAAACGAGTGTACCGGAGGAAATTTCTAAGGAGTGGAACGCAGATGGCTACCTCGAGTGAGTATTTTTTTGGGAGCTTTTTGATTTAGAATCAAACTTCTGGTTAGGAATTCGTTGTTTAAGTAGTTGTGCCAATGTAGCAGATCTCGCAGCTTTCTTTTTCAATGCCAAAACAGTTGGCCTTGTAGACGACATCTGGCCATCGGCCTTTTTCAACAGCAGTTATCAGTTTTGCGAACAAATAGTATAGTGTTTGGTTCGACTTGTATGCCAGATTGACGTCTTTAGCCTTGTTGGCTTCTGTTTTCTTGAAACTATCTGTAAGTTTAAAACATAAACCATACTTTTGAAGAAACCGGCTTTCTTTTTTAACTTTTCTGTTTGAGTTTAGTTTGTGTTTTTGTTGAAATAAATCTCGGATAATTTTCCACGTGAATCCATTATCAACAAAAATGGTTGTGACCTTTGTCTTGTTTGCGGGGTGGAATCAGAATCATGAAAGCTTAGTTGATTATATTGAAAGCTGTGTTGATTAAAATGTTTTTTGGTTGGTTTGACCGGAAGTCGATGATTCTTCCAGAAGCTGTTTCTGTACCAATCGAATGTGAGTTGGTAATTTTCTCGGCGAATTTTAACGTGCATTCGCATTGTTTTTATGTTTTCCCACCAATTGGATCTTCTCGTTAATATTGTAAAGACTCAACAGCACATTGTCAATTTCACGGTGATCAATAACCGCGAAAATATCATCGACAAATTTTGCTATCAACTTAGGTGGGGGGGTTATTGATGTAAACATAACGTCGCCCCAGAATTGTTTTGTTCCATACGCCATTGGCACTTTTATGAGAAAAACGCATTTAAAGGTTTGCGTACTTGGTACGCCGAAACTGTGTGATAGGATTTTTTTTTATTTTTTTAACTTGAAGTTAGTCTTACAATGAGTTCACTTACCAATTTACAAAGTGTTATACCAAACCGTTAACAAGCTACGTTAATATACATAAAAGTCTGCATTTTTGACTTGTGTCCCACCTCCTACATTTCGCAACTGATTTTTACTTGCGATTATAGGTACTATAAGGCAAGTTATGGATTCGTGCAGAAAAAAAAATTTGAGATGACAATCACACATGACATTACGATGATGGAGAAGTCGAAAAAAGTGGGTCTGGAAATTCCGTCCGTCTGTCTGTCTGTCTGTCTGTCTGTCTGTCTGTCTGTCTGTATGTCTGTTCGCGCCTCTGGAGGCTGAACGGGTGGGTCGATTTGCTTCAAATTTGGTATTTAGGATTTATTTGGCCGTCCCTCGGAACAAATTTTTTATTTTTGCTCTAGGTCCAAAAATAACGGCACCTGCCATACAATCTTGAAGACAAAAATTGATTTTCTCAAAAACGGCTCTAACGATTTTGATAAAACTTTCAGAATGCTATTTTTGCAAGAAAATCTATCTTTTGGTTTGAATTTTTTTTTCAAAATTTGTCTAATAACGGTACCTCCAATAGAACCAGTATTTTCAAATCAAATTTTCTCGTAAACTATACATTCGATTTCAATAAAATTTTGGCCATAGGAAGTCGTTCATAATTTTATTAATATGGCATTTCAAAATTTTCGAAAAACTTTTTTTTTTATTTTTTATAATTTTTTCAAAAACATTTTTGGTTTTCGAAATATGTTGGAAACGGGTACATTGATTTTTTTTTTTAATTATTTTTCAAATGTAAACTACAAATTGCCATATATTTGCATACTCAAATAAATTTCAAAATATTTTTTGAAAAAGTTTTTCAAAAATAACCTTTTAAAAAAAAAACTGGTCCAACGATTTTCAATATTTTTTTTTCCTAGATTGACGTATAGCTTTGAAATTTTATTGCATACTTAGTTTTTCCGAGAAAACTCTTAAACTAATTTAAAAAATAAAAGAATTTTCGAAATTATTAAATTTTTTTTTTAAAATCCATATATGCACCCACTACGCAATTGCTTATCATAAGAGCAAGTTCGTGCGACCCAGTCGTGCATTTTATTTGTCTTTCCATACACGTGGAACACAAAAAATTTCATAATAACGAACCTAATCAACTAAAATGGAGGTGGAACAAACCAATACTGAAATTTTGTTTGCAATCAGTGTCCCACATACATAGCTTTTCTTTGAAACAAGTGAACGTGAAACAAAACAATTCTCACACAAAATGTGCGTAAAATTATATGAAAAATTTGTCCCAAACGCCAAAAAATGGTTTATGGCACAAAACAATTCTACAAACTGTTGATTTTGGTGGATATGGGACAAAGTCGATGTTCGATATCTCGGGATTGGAAAGACATAGAGCAAATCGAATCACAGATTCTAAAAGAGCATACAAAATTACCATAGAATCCGCTCCTAACTCAAAAACGACAAAAGTGGCGTATGGAACAAAACAATTCTGGGGCGACGATAAAGTCGAGAACAAGATCTGCAATTGTGGGTGAAAGTGGATTACCCATCGGAACTCCATAGCTTTGTTTGTATAGATTATTTTTTATACCGAAGAAAGTTGTTTTCTTTTAAACAGAAATCCAAAAGTTCGAGAAATTCGGATAAGCTCAAGTTCGTGTATTCATTTATGGTATTCCACTTCTTTTTTACAATTTTGACGATGACCTGAGTAGGAATATTCGCGAAAAGTGATACTGCATCGAACCAAACTAAAACATCTTGTTGATCCAATATTACACTTTTTGCTTTTTCAATAAATTCAAAAGAATTTTTTACCGTGTATGTTGAGTTCCGAGTAACGAACTGCAAAATTCTACCTATGTATTTTGATAGCACGTAGCAAGGAACATTCATCGATGATGTTATAGGTTTCAGTGTTATATCGGGTTTATGAATTTTTGGCAGTCCGTAGATGTAGGGGATCTGCGCGGTGTACGCAGTCATTCTTGTTTTTTCTTTGTCGTTTATCAATTTGTTGGTGTGAAGATATTTGATCGAGTTTTTTTATATCGCCGGTGCACGGAAAAAAGTCAAAGTCTTGAGGCTTCAAAGCTCTGTTTTTGATATTTGATCTCGTTTTTTTTTTAAGATAATCAAAGCTATGATGTCACATTTAGAAACGAGTGTTCTGAAAAATGCAATGTTAGCTTTGGTGTTCCACAGGGGAGCCACTTAGGTCCTATACTATTCACATACGACTATTATGTTTTACTCATTTCCATTATCTAGATTCTAGACCATCTATTTTCCATGACCCATAAATTATAATTCATGACTTTAAACTTGCATTAACTGATTCATTAAAGTAAAGTAAAACTCTATAGGTTTCATAAATCGATTCTATCGAGACTTACAGGATATTTACGTCATCGAGCTTTTATTTGTATCATTCGTTATGCCTGTTCTTGAGTACAGCTTTCCTGAGTACAACTGTTTATTGACAGACTTGAGAAAATTCAAAGAAGATGTATGCGTTTTTGTCTCCGTTTTCTCCGATGGTCGCAAAGAAAGACAAAACCAGCGTATGTTCATAGACTCAAATTTTTAAATCTTCCCTCACTCTGCAACAGGGTTTGTACTTTACTCCTTTGTTGTAGATCTACTTCAATTTTGAGGGGAAAAAAATATCTTCTTCCCTATTTCGCTTTTTTCAAGATTTATTTCTTTTTTTTTTATTTTTCAAAAAATCCTCAACGAATTAATAGTAAGACAGCACTGATCATACGCAACACACTATTTAAGTAAGAGACAGCACTGCCACTGCCATTTTCCAACCAACTCTGAATATTCAGAAATTGTGTTTTGAACGATTTCATTTTCTTCGTTTTTCATCAAAGTACGATTTGCTTGAATTTTAGTATTCTTTAAGAACACAACAACAAATAATGTGCAAGAACTTATGTTAAAAAATTTGTCCGAGTATTATGTTGACTCTCGATGTTTTACCTCACAGCAACTGTGAAATTTTTTTGGAAAATATGGGATTTTTATTACATATTTTTAAAACTGCTTCTGAAATCTTGGATATACTTCGCTTATTTTCAAAATGTGCTTCTGAATTTTTAATACGAAGTCCGAACCCTGGCTTTCGAACCTAGAAAATGTATTACAAATAAAATATTTAATAAACGAAAAAGGGTTTTTGAAATGTTCAAATATGTAGGTACCTATACTTGAAAAATATATTATAACCAAAAGACTAACTTCACATTAAAAACACGATTCAAAAAGTTCTATCAAAATTGTAGGAGCCGTTTTCTGAGCCGTTTTCCATTTCAAATTATATGGTATTTACCGTTTGTTGTACAGATCGATCGCCTCTGTAGGAGCCGATACATAAAGACGGACATTATCTTCTGATGAAATGTCACGGTTGATTGTTAAAAAAATATTTTTTTACGAATGCATAACTTGCCTTAGGGTACCCATTAGCAATAATCGCAAGTAAAAAAGGAGTATGTAGTTGTAGTACCTACTTGAGTTGAAGAATTTGACATTAAAAGCTTAATTGAACTGCACAATATAGAGCATCCTTTTCGTGTATGGCACTTCATTATAAATTGTCCTGGGAAATCCTTTACTTTCATTTGTTTTGTATGTCCATTCCTCTAAAAATAATTAAATAATTATATGGGAAGGTCCTTCGCGCTCTCTTTTATATACTTTTAATTTAATTTATAACTTAAAAAACACAACCATAAGTTGAGCGAACGAAATAATTAGTCACACTAAAATAATAGCACTAAAACCTATTACCCCATAAAAAATGCATTAGGATGTGTGTGTGAATAGTAAGTTGGCAAAGAGTGTTTCATGCCACTTACCCATTCCTTTAAGTCCAGGTGTGGTTAGTCATCTCATTTACCCTTACCCTTACCCTTCCATTTTTAAATCCTTTTCTATATACCTAATATATGGTGGTCTTATAGCATAACACACCGGGTCTAATAAACATTACGAGTTTCCACAGAAACGAAATGTGGCAAGCCCATTAAAACAATGTGGCTGTGATGGGTATAATGGGATGGGGTGGTGTTAGACAGGGTGAAGTGGCTTGGGCTTTGGCTTTGGTTTTCGTTTTGGCTTGGCTTTTGTGGCCTGGTTCATGGTTCTCGAAATGCAGTCTATTTTTCGAGAGGAAATGGCACAAATTTAAGTTCAAATAAAATGCCAAATTGTTAATTATTTTTTTTTTTTTTTTTTTTTTTTGGGTGAAGTTATAAACATTAAGTCGGATTACGCCGAATTGCTTTTGGTAAAGTGGTTGCATAAATTTATGTTGAGTGTCAGGATGATTAACACAATTTATCATTGGTTTTGTTGTTTTTTGCTTTGGTTTTTTTGAGAACGAGCTTTTGTGGCATCTTTTATGGAAGTTTGAATTTGGATAATGTTTTTGGTGATTTAGAATGTTAATTGAAAATTTCAATTTCAAAACCAAATCGTGTGTAGGTTTTTCAGATTCAGCGTTATTAAACTGTGTATTTCATGATTGCTGTCAACTAGACACATTTATCGTGCTAAGAGCTGTTCTTTAGCCTCTTCTGTTTACGCAAAAAGAAAAAGAAAAGAATCATAAGGAAACATTTGCCTGGGTTTCTAGAACCTAAGTCTTTTTTTTTTTTATAAAAGAGCTTATAGTGTTGACATCGCGTTTAGATTTTAGAAAAATGTTTTTCTCTTTGCTTTGAACTTATTCATTAATTTCGTGGTTTCATGTTGGTAGCGCTGGTATTTGACACCTAACAAACTCAGCTGTCATTTGAAGTGTCATAAAATTTGTCGAATATTTGAAATTTAAGAAAATGAATCGCTTTACAATCAAACAACGTGCTAAAATTATTAAAACTTACTATGAAAGTGGTGATTCAAACGTAGGCACTTTTCGCGCATTATAGGTACTCGATAGTTATGGTCGTCATAATCGATGGACTACGAAAGCAATCTGTAAAATTGTGAAGAAATTTGAAGAGAGTGGCAGCGTTACTGAAGTCGTAAGGCCTGTAGGTGTATTATCGTTTTGCACGCACAGTCGAAAATATTACTGCCCCAAGTGAAAGTGTTGCTGGATGATCCAAATATATCGATATTCGCTGCAATTGTTGGCTTTTTTTGCCAATGCGGCGGTTGAAGATCATGACTTGGACAATATGTGGTTCCAACAAGACGGGTCAACAAGCCACACAACACGACCTATTATACCTATAATATTACTGCATCGATAAAACCTGCTATCCTAAGCTTTACTGCACCTAAGATGATGAGTTAAGACAGTGGCGTTGCGTGGGTTAAGGCCGCCCGGGCAGACCTAATTTTTTCCGCCCCTATAGTAATATTTAGTGTTTTAAAAAAAAATTGTTTACGGTTCGAAATTCCAACCAGTTATACCTACACATCCATATACATACATACATAAGTATTTTAATAAATTTGGTAAAATTTTTCTTCAAAATTTTGTAAATTGCTGTTCCTACTACTTTCTAGCAAGTGAAGCAAAAAAGAAGCCACAAATTTAAAATTTTCCCTAAAAGCTGTTTGAATTTTACTGCAAAACACATTTTCCTCACAAAAGGCTCCTACGATTTTGTTACAACCTTCTAAAAACTTTTCGGTAAACTTTATATGCTTTGGTTGAAATATTTAGATTTTAAGGAAAAGTCTTATAATGGAACTCCCAAAGGACCGGTTTTTTTCAAATCAGATATTTTTGCAAGACGGATTTGGATGATTTTTTTATAAATTTATTTTTAAACAAAATAATGTTGCTTCTTAAAATTGACAAAAAAGATTTTTTGGGTTTAAAAAAACGTTTTTTTTATTTCGGTTATTTCGAAAACTCTATGATCAATTTTTTAAAATTTTATTTTCCTGCTTAAAACTGCAAAGTCCTAGAAATTCTTAATCGTAAAAAAATAGAATATATTGTGTTTTCGAAAAGTTTATTTAATTTCAGAGAAGGCGAATATGCTCGCAGCTCATTTTGCTGCAAGTTCTACGTTGCCTGCAAGCAACAGTGCCCCTCCTGTACTTGAGAACGTTAATTATTCTATGGGACAAGTATTTTTTCGCACTCGTACAGTAGCAAGAGTTCTTCAAGATCTTGATATACACAGATCCGCTGGTCCGGATGGTATACCCCCTATTCTTCTGAAGAGGTGTTCTTCATCGCTGGCAAAACCACTGTGTAAGCTTTTCCATCGCTCCTACCGTTCAGGAATTTTTCCTAGTAGATGGAAAACAGCATTTGTCCAGCCCGTCCAAAAAAAAAGGTGACTCCTCCTCTCCCTCCTCCTAGCGACCAATTGCACTTACGTCCCTTCTTTCCAAGGTCATGGAAACGCTGATTAATCGTCAGCTCAAGAAATATCTCGAAGATCGGGAGCTTTTAAATGACCGACAATACGGCTTTCGCAGCAATCGTTCCACTGGTGATCTGATGGCATATCTCACCGGACAGTTGAACAAATCTGTGCATCGCTTTGGCGGAAGCAAGATTATTGCGCTTGATATTTCAAAGGCATTTGATAGAGTTTGGCATGAAGCTCTTTTATTGAAAATGCGTGCATTTGGTATCGATGATACGCTTATTGGTTGGATTAGAAGCTATCTTTTGGACCGTTCAATACAAGTTGTATTAGACGGTTTCAAGTCTGATCTCCATAAAATAAATGCTGGTGTGCCCCAGGGCTCCGTTCTGTCTCCGACTCTCTTTCTCATTTTTATAAATGATCTCTTGTCTGTGACTTCTAATCCATTAAATTGTTTTGCTGCCGACCCAACCCTCAGCTTTTCATATACGTTTGATAATTCACGGCCTTCGCCTTCGGACGTGTTATTACAACGACACCGTATGCTAAGCTCATTAAACTCCGATTTAAACAGCATTGTGAACTGGGGTATAAGAAATCGTGTGAATGGTACTTGCATCGAGGAGGCCAAAAAGCTATAAGTATACTCGGTATGTGTATCAGTGACAATCTTCGTTGGAATGATCATATACTTGAGATTGCCAAGAATGCTGCAAGATGCTTAGGCTTTCTTCATAGATGCAAGAAGTTTTTCACTCCTTTTGATCTGGGTACAATTTACAAAGCGTTTATACGCCCTTAACTCGAGTATAACTCCCATCTCTGGGCAGGTGCTTCTCAAACTTTTCTACACTTGCTCGACAGAGTTCAGAAAAAAGCGTTAAAATTGAGAGGAGAGAGAAACATTTATGGAAACATTTCCGTCACTCTAACATCGTCGAAATGTCTCATGTCTTTCCTTATTTTACAGATTCTTTTACAAAAAATGCTCAGTCGAGGTAGCCAGCTGCGTTCCACCCCTTAAACATTTCCCCCGTAATACTTGTCTTGCTAGGAACGCTCATCAGTTTACTCTTGAGCCCAATTTCGGACGTACCGTGAAATATAGGGATTCTTTTTTAGCCGTACAACGCGAATGTGGAATGGATTGCCTGGCACAATTTTTCCTTGCCATTTAGATATTCAAACATTCAAGATCAATGTTAATCGACACCTTCTTTCAGTTCCTCCCTAACTTCCTATCGCTCGCGCTGTGACTAATCATTAAAAGGGATATAACACACCCCTTGAGCGCGTGTGCATTATAAAAAAAAATTATTATAAATTTTGTTTAACTAAGTGCTAAAACATTACAAGCTCACTTTACATCGCTTTCCCTTAAACCTTCCCAAAACATATCCCTCTTTAAAACCAAAAAAATAAAATCAATGAATTCGGAAGTGTGGTTGGACTTCGAACAAATTTATTACGTCCATTCCAGTCTCTAACCGCCTAACTCAAAGGACCCTTTTCACTCAAATCAATTGAAACAAAAAAAAAAAGGTTATTTCTCTCTATTTTTTTACTTTTTGGGCATGGGCATTGGGCATACTGACTATCCCATTCACAATTTTAATTTAAAGGCTCATATTTCAATTTAAAATATTCGATTTAAAAAATTTCCAGTCAATGGACGATGATAGCAAAAATACAAATAACACTTTATGACACTCAGGTTAGTTTTTGTGGAAAACCCCGTTTAAAAAAAAAGTTAAAAAGTTGGAAAAAAAATTACCAAGCCATATTTTATATTTTTGATAAAAATGTGGAAACGAGCCAAGTCACCTCTCATTTGATTTTATGTGGCTCGACGTTCGTTCTACTGCACTCAATATAAAAAGGACATTGCAACATTGTACAGAGTATATATCTACTCTGTAACATTTTTAGCAACAAAAAAAATATATATATATATAGAGGTATACTATATTGCTTCATAATCGAAATTGCCATCTGTAAAACGGGATCAAACACACCGCTAGCTAGCTAGCTGTAGCTAGCAAGGAACCAACCGACCGACGACCGTGTCCTGTGTGTTCTGTGTACCATGTAACACACTCATTCATTTTATGTCCTTTTTATAGGAAAACTGCATGATATACACAGTACGACCCTCCAGAATCCAATCTGTTGGTAATTTTACTCGCTTCGCGTATAAAATGGTGGAGATGTTGTTTAACATGGAATAAGTTCACCCATATACTATATGTATATATTTTTTTTTGGGAACGGTTGGAGTTTGTTAATCCATTTCGATAAGCACCACACACATATATGTGTATACAAATACACGTGTTTGAAAAAGGACTTGGATTGAACATGCGAAAGTAACTGGGGAACTCTATATTGTAGAAGATACTCGTATACTTCCTGCATAAGGGTGACTCATACAATTTGTAACATTGAGAAATGAAAAGTCCCCTTTTATGGCAGATAAAAATGGGAATTTGATTATACCCCCGCTTCTGGTATGTGTCGGCACGGGCATGTGTGTATTGGGAATAAGTTATGTGGTTGGAATGTGTCATTTTTTATTACAATTTAAAAGACGCTAGATTAGAGACGGAGGACGTTATGGCTCGGCAGGTGTGGCACGCGAACAAAAGTGAGTGTCTAATTTAATTTTCCGCCAGCAAAACAGTTTAATGAACTCAAAGTGTTTCTCGATAAGCCAATAAAATGATTCATAACCTGGAATTACCGAATATTGGATTCAGTTTTTTAAGGCTTCCTGTCAAGGAGGAGAGGAAACTTTTTTGTGTATAGGTAAGGTCTACCTACTCTTTGAAATTAGTTGAATTATGTATATTTATTACAAATTTTAATCCTTATAAAGACTGTGTGCTAGGGTTTTGCATCAAGGTTTCCTATATCTTGTACAGGGTGTCATATGCGGAAGATATTTTCCTTGTTCATTCACAAGGGATATTTAAACTTAAGTTGTCAACAATCTAAAGGGTGTTAAAAATAAGAATTTAAATGAAACACAGATAAATTATAATTTTGTCCATTTTTATTTCAATGTAATTTTTGGCATATGGCCACAGCTGCTGGCTGGAATGTAGTCCAATCTTGAACCAATAGTTTTCCTAATCGTCAATAGTCTCTGGCTTATAGGTGTAGACTAGCAACTTCGTGTAACCAAACAGAAAATAGTCAAACGATTTTAAATCGCACGATCCTGGAGGCCAACTCACAGACCCAAATTGCGAAATTATGCGCTCACCAAATGTTTCCTGCAACAAATCAACCGTGGCACGCACTGTGTTACACATTGCGACGTCTTGTTGAAACCCCGGCTCCTCCACATCAATTCAAATTAGGAACGAAAAGTCATTGATCATGAGTTGTACTATAACGGTCATCATTGACTGCAACCCTCTGACCGGCATCGTTTTAAAAAAAAGTAAGGACCCATTATTCCACCCGCCCATAAATCACACCAAACTGTCAGTTTTTCAGATGTAACGGCGTCTTATGAATGGCTTGATGATTATTGTCCAAGCTCCAAATGCGGCGTTAACGTTAACCATTCAACCAAAAATGAACTGCAAGCTCGTTTAAATCTGCACAATTTGCGTGCGTTGTTCAGGCGTCAGTTGATGACGAAATGGCTGTCAATGAAAAAAGTGAATTTATGTCTTTGGGGCTTCCAAAGTTCTTTTTAAATAAATGATTTTTTAACACTAACAAATATAAGGGAATGAAACCAGGAGTGCACGATTGCGTCTTAGGGAGATAAAGTTTCCAGGGAATTGGTTACATGTTATGATCTTGCAAACTCTTGATGTGTGAAGATGTAATGTGCTGATACTTGACATTTTAAAGTTGAGTTTCTTCCAATTCAGACAAAAAACATAAGTGAGAGCTACAGTACGATTGCAACGAACTGTTGGATACCCTATTCCCCATATTTTTGTATGCGTCTGCCTCCCGCAAACAGCCGATGTTTCAGAAACAAAATTCTTCTTTATCAGACAGAAAAAAATTCAATAAAATTAATTTTGTGCGGTGTGATGTTCAATTAGAGATGGCGCAATAAAAAAAGGCGTGCGCCACGCCCAAAGTTAAAACGTTTTATTGCCAAGGCAATTGTTATGAGCTCAGTGACATTCAATTTTATTCTTGCAGATCGATTTGAACAAAACAAGACAAATCTTAAATTTTTAAAAATTAGATTTTGAATGGAAATGGCGATTATGGGTGTTTTTAACAATTCTTGGACCACACTCTGCTACGTAACCAAGGAATATAAATCCAAGTGTTCATCAGTTTACTTCAAAACTGCGACCGATAGTTAAAAAACGTTAAAAAATTAATGCAATATACAACTTTTGACGGAAACGCCCCTTAAAAGTGGGCGTGTATAAAATTTGAAGCACTAACTGAGCTTTGATCAGTATTTAAGCATATGTGTAAGACTACAGCTTAATCGAGTAATTTTTAAGCAACCTTACCTGAACAAAGGTATTTTATCAAAATCACGCCTTTAAAAGTGGGCGTATTGAAAAACTTTACACAAAAAAATAGAGATATATTTCTCAAATAACGAACGGAAGGAAAAAGGTTTAAATTAAATATTGGAAGTGCCTTAAATTTTTGAGACTACGTTTTTCGTTCTTTCATGAAAAGTGGGCGTAAGCCACGCCCAAAATTCAAAAATTTCTTTTCATACACAAACCTTTTAGTTTCTATTAAGAGACGCAAAATTTTGGCTTGCGGATTCATTATAAATACCGTTTATTTACAAAAACAATTTTGTATAGTTTCTAATGAAAAGTAGGCGTCAGCCACGCCCAAAATCAATTTTTTTGATTTCATACACAAGATGTTTATGTGCAAGAAATATCCACAAAATTTAAGGTTTTTCGCTTTAATATAACAATTGTTATTTTATAAAAACAATATTGATGGTTTTGTATGAAAAATGGGCGTCAGCCACGCCCAAACTGAAATGTTTTTATTTGATTAAAAGAAGGTTTACCTAAAGCTTACGTGTGCAAAATTTTAGCTTTATGCTTTTATCGTAACTGTACAAAAAACATAATTTAATTTTATTAAATTGAGGTTGTTCATCAAAAACGGCGATTGTGGGCGTGTTTGTGGGCGGATTTTACCGGTTCAAGAACTTAGCCTTACTCTTGAACCAAAGATTATATATTCCAAATTTCAGCTTTCTAGCTCAAAAATTGCGACCTCTAGAGAGTAAACATACGGACGGACGGACGGACGGACGGACATGGCTAAATCGACTAGTCTTTTGATTCTGATTTAGAATATAAATATATACTTTTCTATACCTAACGGTATTATTTCTCTATGTTACAAACTCCACACCAAATACAATATACCCATTCTATGGAATAGGGTATAAAAATATCCTGTTAGGTCATGTGCAGAAGTTGCAGTAGTCGCCTAATCTTTTGTTTTTTCAAAAAGTATAGGACTCTTCTTCTTCTAAATAAGACAAACTTTGTTTTAAAGGGGTTATTAATACTCTTTAAATGAATTAAGAAGTCCGAGCGAGGAGAAAAGGAAATGAAAGAGAGGAGAGAATTTTCCTTTGTACAGGGGATTGAGATTAAGGTTATAATCTTACGAAAATCCCACGGGTGACGGAAGGTATCCATCAGCTGAAACTGGAGGAAAAAATAAAAATTGGTATAGCTACCCAAGCTTGGTTTGAACTTATAACACTAGGTTTAGCAACCAGGCACTATTACATCCACTCCCCAACTTCCACCAACGAAAGAAAAACGATTTCTTATTCATTCTAACCTAACTCTTCAGCAGAACGGTGGATGTGACGCTGTCTGGTGTTCCCCAGAATACTGTGCATAGCTTCCTCTCAAAATCAACCTTAACATTTACTTGAAAGAATGGCATTTAGAATGTAGGGATAAAAATCAAATTATATTCTTCTTCAACCAATCTCCCCTCCATGAGCACTATATTGGGCTGGGACTAAGGTGTAATACGATCCGTGCCAACTATCACCCAAAGTGTAGGACCCACTCAATAACTAGCTCAGTCGTCAACGTGCGATGCTCAAAGTTGTTTCTAAAGACGACATTCCATCCGGCTCAAGAACGCGCAAATGAATTCCGGCCAAACTTTCCTTTAAGGAGAAAATCCCCTAGGTAAATACGCAATGGCCATCTTACCAATGACTATTATTAATTTTAAAGTTGACAAATATAGATAGGTGTGAGGACTTGGTGGGAACACAAATATTATGATTTTTTATAAAAATTATCTACATGCCCCCAATCACAAGTTAAGTCATAATTACATACGAATTTGAGACAGAGTCAAGGCTTATAAGAAAGATAAGGCAGATGAGGAGAATGTGCTTCCACACTCACTTACTGTTAAACCTTTTGTGCAAGTCTCTGGGGGTATTGATAACGATGCAATACGATGCAACCGGGTAACATACAGAAAGTGTTCAAACATCTATATTTAGAAATAGAGACTTAATGCCGCCATTTTCTTTACATTTTTTCAAAAGAAATTATTCAATTAGAACTATTATATAAATATATAAATATTACTCGGCCATTTATATTTCAAGCTTCTAAGAATAAAATAGCCGCTGTTATTTCATTTATTGATCGCTATGCGTTAGTGGCGCTGCTGTGGCTAAGTTGGGTGCTATTCTGTTGGAACATTTTATATTTGATTTTTATTGGATTTTTACCAACCACAAGTTTCTTTAATTAAACTTTTTCGTTACACATAACTGATTTGAATGAAATGGTCGTGTTAATTATAACACCTTACACCTCTTTACAAAATAAATATATATAAATCTTAGCAACCTATGAAGTTTGAATTACGCAAAAAGGACGAAACAAGATTTCATTCGTCGTAGTAACCTGATGTGAGCAAGTCACAATAAAAACTGTTAATAAACTTTCTTCAATTTCTTTAAATATTAATTTTTGAATACTAATAAAATATTTAATAAAATATAATTTTTTCTTTTACTGCCACAACTTCGACGATTTACAGGTCAATGCAATAAATTGTAACTTCGATTAAATTTCAATTCAGTTCCCAAAGAAGATTTCAGAAATGTCCACTAAGATGTCTCTATGTTCAACTTTTCAACCCATCTTCATCCAATGTATTCTAACTTTCCAACAATCGCCATCGACTTATTGACCCAATATATTTTAATTATAAGTTTAACATCAACATCGAACTAATTTTTCTGTCCTCTGTTGGGCGAGATAATAAAACAATTTTCTGGAACTACTCCGAATAATGAATATTTCATTTGTCCCTATCGTTTCGTCCAATATCCTCCCGAAAAACGATATTGCGCTCCATGTATACTTAGGTACTAACTTTCTCTGGTGGGAATAATTTAAATAAAAGTTTGTCATCATCCTTGTCATCATTTTCCTTCGTTTTAATTAAATGGCTGCTGCGCTTCCGATTCCGACCCAATTCCAACCCAATTCTATGAAATGCGATGATGGAATTTCATAATGAGTTGAAAATGTATACTCAGCATCGCCATCATTTGGCAGGGGGGCAATCCTTGAGAGACCCAACATCGGAGAAGAGCCAATGAAGGATAAAAAGTCCTTAAAATTCAATTAAAAACAGAACTACTTTTCCGTGCTTAGTCAGCAGTCAGCAGAGCATGGGACAGTACTGGGGAATAAGAACTGCACAAAACACAATACTACATCACGCTCTCAAATATCACACTCTAAGTCACTAGGTAACATAAAATCTGGACTTATTTAATATAGTACCTAGGAAAAGGAGATGCAACACAGGTGTGCTGTGCACTCTCAGATTCAACAAAGATGATTCTTACTATTTAAAGTCGAATTAAAACACCATGAATAAGGCGACTGCCTCTGTGTGCATGAGTGAGAAATAAGGAGAGTACAGAACAGAAGCCATCAGCAGCGTCATTGGAGCACTTCGAACTCCAACGAAAAGCAATTTCCCAGCGAATTGATGTGTCACCACTTTGCAATTTCTACCTTTAGACACCATCAGAATAGTCACATCTTCATTGAATGCAATATACCAAGACCAACCAACAAAACAGACCTTTTTGAATGTATATAGTATCTGACAAAGTTATATACGAGACACAAATAGGACAACGTTGCTGCATACAATCGACAACAAAGATACAATCTTTCCTTTGGAGGTTGGAGCTTTTGGTTTATGTGCTGCTAATTGGCATTCAATTGAATATCATGCTTGAAATGATGGATGATTGGATTGATGAATGGGATTGTTCGTCGAATTCAAAATCAGGTCCTTCTGTTGCTCCCGATTGAAATTGATTACATTTCGTTTTGAGATTGATGAAAGATGGAATTGCAATTAGACTTGATTGGAGGTTTAACTGTGTGATATCTATCATTTCAATAATTGAGAAAGAATAGGACACAATTCTGAAATTTACAGTTATCGTGGCAGTGAGTTGTTAAACTTACTATTACCACGATAGTATTAGCTGATTTGATAATATAAGCTCTTTACAGGGCGACCTCGATAAAAGTTAAGTACTCTTGACAGTTTCATTGCAGCTTAGTGGTTTACGACGACGTCGGAATCTTCCGATGATAACGAAGTTTGGTGTTTGGGATGGTTTTAGGGGATAGTTCTAGCGATACGGAAAACCAAACCGAAAAAGGTGGAACGGGATGAAAATAATATTTTTTTCGTTTTAAGCGTTTATAGCGATCATGAAAACGATGCCAGAAAAAATATTTCTCTCTGACATTTCACAAAAAAAAAAATGAATGTGAATTTATTTAAATCATTGTATAATGTAGGTAGGTACTGTACGTGTACATATTAATAATTACAATTTTCTTATTTTTCTTATAGTTTATAAATTAAGAACGTCAATAGAAACACACACACAATTACAAAAATAGATACAATCTGTTTTAATTTCCATTGGACAGGAAATCAGATCAAAACTGAATTTAACAAAAAAAAAATCACATTACAAAAACAAATTCTTGCCACACTGAGTTGCTGGTGACAATGTTCGATCGGTGCGTGCGAATCAACAACCACCTGGCACCATTTTTCATGATTCAATTGCAACGAGTTTTTTTTTTTTTTTGACAGCTAGTCTTCCAGGGAAACAAAACACAATTAGAACGAAACAAGAAAAACTATTTGTTTCATTTTGATGGAATTGTCAGTCAACTGGTACGAAAAACAAAATTCAATCATAAAAATAAATAAATACTTTTTCAACAAATAGTATTAGTTCAATTGAAACTTTTATTAGCAAAAACAATTCTCTGAAATGGTTGCCATCGATCATATGTGCTTTAAATCGATTCATAACATAGTAAAATTTTGCATCTGAAAATATTTTCGGTTTTGTTTTTCGTATCGCTATAAGGGGCCAGTTATAGCGATACGGAAAACCAAACCGAAAAGGGTGGAACGGGATGAAAATAATATTTTTTTCGTTTTAAGCGTTTATAGCGATCATGAAAACGATGCCAGAAAAAATTTTTCTCTCTGACATTTCACAAAACAGGCGTTTATCTACACGCACGGAGTGTATTAAATTTCTGCATTGTGTTTAAAAATGAAATTTTCAATAAAGATGAAAAAAAAACGACTAAAAAATTATTTCGGGGACAAACGAAGTCGCATGAGTGAGAGTGAGCAAGAAAAAGGATTTTAAATCAAATTATAGTGCAAATCGACTCTTGTGTGACTTTTGTTGGTGCGTCGGATCAATTTTTTCTTGATCTCAGAACAGACTTCAGATCAAATTTAACACACATTTGCACACATACTTCAATAATTTGACATTTCTCAAGCGTCAAATCTGTTTTTTTTTTAATTCTGTGAAATTCATTGTGGAACAATTTTTTTGTAGAAAAGTGCGTTTTTTATGTTTTAAACGCTTGACAAGCGAAATTCAGCTGCTTTTAATTGCAACTAAGTTTTTAAATAAATACAGACAGTTCAAGTGAAAATAATTTTTGGATTCATAAATGAATAGGTTCCTATGAATTTGGAAATTTGAAATTAAAGGAGTGTAATGAACTGATTAATGTATTTTTGCGCAAGTGAACAAATAAATGTGAAATAAAATTATTGTACAATGTACATAATATTTTTAATTTTCTTATTTTTTTATGGTTAGTAAATTAAGAACGTCAAAAGAAATACAAATAAAACAATAACAAAAACAGACCAAATCTTTCTCAATTTCTTTTGGACGGGAAATCAGGGGTGGAATCGGCTAATGTGATTTGTGATTGTCACATTTCTGACAATCACATGTGATAAAATAATTTTGTGCGTCTGCATAATGTGATCACCGGAATTTTGTTTATTTTCATTATGTCATTTTCCGTTGGGCAATTGGAGAGAACTCCGAAGACAAATCGTTTCTCTTCGGAGTTGTGTTTTGCGACTCTTACTTCTTCTGCTTTTTATAAAATATGCGGTCTGAAGGCGCATATATACGAACGTCACAGTTTCTATATATTTTGTATTTCAAATTAAACAATTCGAACAATTTTAATATATAATTTACATTAAGGGACGTGACAATTATGTATTTATTTAGAAAAGATTAATTTAGTTGTCACTTCACGTGATTGCTCACAACATATACCTACGCCTACGCGTTTCAGAAAAATATCTCAATTAAAAAAATGTTCATTTCTGTTTTTTTTTTATTGTTTTTATTTTTACTTTAATCATGAGGAGAAACTAATTTCTCCCAATCGAAAACAACATAAGTATAGATCTTTGACAAATCTTTGACAGCAAAAGCAAATAATTTTGTTTTATAAGTCAGCGTCAGAGGTTTATTTTTTATTTATTATTATTTTTGTATGCAAGTGACACCTAAATAGCTGTCACAAGAAAAAGTCACAAAAATGTGATTGTCACATGTGACAATCACCTTAGCCAGACGAAATTTGTATATTGTGACTATCACATATCACAAATCACCTTAGCCGATTCCACCCCAGATCAAATTTACATTTCCAAGAAAAAATCACATACAACAGATTTGATCTGTTAGCTGGCGACACTGGTGGCTCGGTGCATGTGAATAAAGAAGTCAGTGCCTCTTAAACAGTCTGACTTTTGAAAAAAATGTTTTGACAGCTCACTTTCCAGTGGAAAGCGAACAAAATTGGATCGAAACAGGAAAGACTATTTGTTTCATTTTGATGGAATTATCAATCAGCTGGTGCGAAAAACCAAATTTAACCATACAAATGAATAAATACATTTTTAATTAAAAATATTAGTTCAATTGAAACTTTTATTAGCAAAATAAATTCTCTGAGTTATTTAGCATCGATCAGTGTAGCATTTGTGTTTAAATATAAGAAAACTAATGATTTTAATTCACATTTATTTGTTCACTTGCGCAAAAATACATTAATCAGTTCATTACACTCCTTTAATTTCAAATTTGCAAATTCATAGGAACCTATTCATTTATGAATCCAAAAATTATGCCTGCTTCACAACGACGCTTTGAGCTTCGCTTTGACAGAACGCAAAAGTTCAAACATAGGAATTCATGTATTAATGCTCACAATGAGGCGTTGAGCTTTAATGTTACGTTTTGATATAAAAAAGTAAGTACACAAACCACGTAGCATGAAGCGAAGCTGAAGCAAAAATTGAAATATTTGAACATTTGCGCGCGTTTGACGTTTCAAATAATTATTATTACTGTTTCTGTGTGTATTAATTTGAGTTTTTTCAATAAATTTCAAAAATGGTTTGATATCCCTCGGCCAATGGATCATTGCCTTGTTGTATTTTTGTTCATAGCAAAGTTTTAACCTTTTTAAGGATTTTGAACAAATAAAAAAAAAGTTTGAAAAGGGTGTGAATTTATAGAATTGGCTGTGTATGCTTGTCCGCGCCTCTTTTGAGTGCAATCAGTGAAAGATTAAAATCCAAACAAGGATCTTTATGAGTGAAAACATCTTGTTTTTGTGGAAGTGGAATGCACGCAATATTATAAGGATTGTCAATAATAATATTTCTTTGATTCGAAAAGATTTTACTCTCATACGTTTTGTACATTGTGCAACATTGTGAACTGTGTATGTGCCAGACCCAAGTAAGGTTTTGAACTACATTATATTCGATCACAGAACTTATCGGAGTTTCCCGCGAGTAAGGGACTTAGGAGTCAGGACGCTTCTTTGGTGTACAATAATTCATTTATACAAAAACCTTCTCAACAAGATACTCTGAAAAAATATTTGTTTCCTTAGAACTATTATTTTCGATTAGTTCATTTACTCAAATGTCATCTTTCATCTCGACGCGTCCGTAAAGCTCGTTCGACGTAAAATACGCGAGGCTGAGGTGAACGCGTCGTTGTGATTCAGCCATTATTTTCACTTGAACTGTCTGTATTTATTTAAGAACTTTAATCACTTTTCTACAAAAAAAAATGTTCCACAATGAATTTCACAGAATTAAAAAAAAAAAAAAAAACAGATTTGACGCTTGAGAAATGTCAAATTATTGAAGTATGTGTGCAAATGTGTGTTAAATTTGATCTGAAGTCTGATCTGAGATCAAGAAAAAATTGATCCGACGCACCAACAAAAATCAAACAAGAGTCGATTTGCACTATAATTTGATTTAAAATCCTTTTTCTAGCTCACTCTCACTCACCCGACTTCGTTTCTCCCCGAAATAATTTATTAGTAGTTTTTTTTCATCCTTACTGAAAATTTCATTTTTACACAATGCAGAAAATTAATACACTGCGTGCGTGCAGATAAACGCCTGTTTTGTGAAATGTCAGAGTGAAATATTTTTTCTGGCATCGTTCTCTTGATCGCTATAAACGCTAAAACCGAAAAAAATATTATTTTCATTTCTGGCCCCTAAGGGGCCAGTTAAACCGATACGGAAAACCAAACCGAAAAGGGTGGAACGAGATGAAAATAATATTTTTTTCGGTTTTAGCGTTTATAGCGATCAAGAAAACGATGCCAGAAAAAATATTTTACTCTGACATTTCACAAAACAGGCGTTTATCTACACGCACGCAGTGTATTAATTTTCTGCACTGTGTAAAAATGAAATTTTCAATAAAGATGAAAAAAAAAAACTACTAAAAAATTATTTCGGGGTGAAATGAAGTCGGATGAGTGAGAGTGAGCAAGAAAAAGGATTTTAAATGAAATTATAGTGTGAATCGATTCTTATGTGATTTTTGTTGGTGCGTCGGATCAATTTTTTCTTGATCTCAGATCAGACTTCAGATCAAATTTAACACACATTTGCACATATACTTAAATAATTTGACATTTCTCAAGCTTCAAATCTGTTTTTTTTTTTAAACTCTGTGAAATTCATTGTGGAAAATTTTTTTGTAGAAAAGTGATTAAAGTTTTTAAAAAAATAAAGGAGTGTTATGAATTGATTAATGTATTTTTCCGCAAGTGAACAAATAAATGTGAATTAAAATCATTAGTTTTCTTATATTTGAATAGTTTATATATAATAAGAACGTCAAAAGAAACACAATTAACACAATTACAAAAACAGACCAAATCTGTTTCAATTTCTTTTGGACGGGAAATCAGATCAAATCTACATTTCCAAGAAAAAACCACATACAATTGATTTGATCTGTTTTTATTGCTTTATTTGTGTTCTTTTGACGTTCTTAATATCTAAACTTTAAAAATATAAGAAAAATAATGATTTTAATTAACATTTATTTGTTCACTTGCGGAAAAATACATTAATCAATTCATTAATTAAATTAAATTAATTAAATTATGTTTGTATGTTTCTCCTAAAAAAATAAAAATAAAATATTTATGAATCCAAAATTAATTTTAAAAGAATTCTCTTTCCACAAATCTGCATTTACCAAAAAAATCACATTACAAATCATTACGACACTGCGTTGCTGGCGACACTGGTGGCTCGGTGCGTGTGAATAAACAACTTTCTTGATAAATGTCTCAGTCTGACTTATGATATTTTGTTCAAAAATTGCAACGAAAAACTTTTCATGGCCCAATTTACAACGAAAACAATGTTTTGACAGCTCACCTTCCAGTGGAAAGCGAAAACAATTGGATTGAAACAGCAAAGACTATTTGTTCCATTTTGGTGGAATTGTCAATCAGCTGTGGCGAAAAACCAAATTTAACCATAAAATAGAATAAATACATTTTTAACAAAAAATATTAGTTCAATTGAAACTTTTATTAGCAAAAAAAAATTCTCTGAGTTATTTAGCATCGATCAGTGTAGCATTTGTGTTTAAAATCGATTTATAACATACAAAATTTACCATCTGAAAATTTTTCCGGTTTGGGTTTCCGTGTCGCTATAACTGGCCCCTTAGAATGTTAGGGACATGTGGGGAATCAAGTCTTCCTATATTTTGTACTTTCCCTTCAAAGCAAGTCTCTTTCCGCACAATCGTAGTAGATTTTGACGGAGCCTCTCTTCAAATTTTGAGGTATTAATCCAGGCGATTCCAGTGAATCTAAGATTTTTGGAAAGTTGACTATTTCATCCTGGTTGATAGCTGTGTCATTTCATTTGAAGGAAAACAACTTTTCGGGAAACAGATTTTTAATAGTCACGCAAAGACAATCTTGGTTTTTGTAGTTTTGAAAGTCGCTAAATACACTAATAATCCGATTGAGGTGTCAACAGCAATGTTACCTTTTACGATTGCTTCGAAAATACATCTGCTTGAAGCCACAATTTATATGATTGAACGTGAACGTGTAATAACCGGAAGATTCTAAAGAAAGTCATCGGACAACAAAATGATGGCTTACCTATACATATATTGCCATGATGTTGGGATTGCTTAAGGTTCTGTCCAGCTCTTCAGTGACCTTTTGTTGGATATCGAAGATTCGTCCCAAACGATGAATTTGCATCGTGGTAGATTATTCGTCATTGCGCTGCTTGGCTTTTGGAGATGTTGCTCGTTGGTGTTCCGTTAATTTGCAGCTTCAATGTCAATTTCAGTGCAGAATGTAAGCTTCAGATGAAACTAAAACGACTTAACTCTCGTTCGAAGAAATAAACGCTTACAAAGTTTTGTTTGGGAGCAATATTTAAGGATAAACTTCGTTCACAGTTGGCGCCTCGATCGATTGTGTCTCGAATAATCAAGCTTTGGACACAGTCAATACTATACTATTGAAAACGTTCACCTTATATTGTGTGAGTCATCCGTTTTGTTTCGATATGTATATATTGGGTTCAATCTTTCGGTGGGGGGAACATTTAAGAAGGGTTAAGTATTTCGCATTCAGGAAGTCGAATCGGTCTAATCTTAAAATGTGTGCCTACTTTTTAATAACATCACCATTTTCCAGAATATGTACCTACCTTGAACAGAAAATCAAACACGCGATGTAATTTAAGAAGACCGAATTACTTTTAAAAAATTAAATAACGGTTTTTTCCTGAGCATCTTTTACTAAATTGGAACAGAATTTTTAACGCTGTTTATGATCCTAAAAGCTTTTAGGGCCAGTTGTGCAAAAGTGGTTCAGCACTGTACCTGTAAGATAGTTGATCCGCGGATCAACATTATTTAATCCATGGAAATACTATGGTTAACTCGTAAAGCAATCTTGAACTATAGTCTAAGATTGATAATGCAAACACGAGCCTAGGTAAATCGTTTATAAATTTCGATCGGATGATGAACCACTTTTGTGCAACTGGCCTTAGATCGCCTTAAATCATGAGTTAACTTTCTTGGAAGAAGTATGTTTTAAAATAAATTCAACGCTCGATATTATGAGAGTGGAAGGCTGAGATTGTTTAGCTTGAAGCTGGTTTTCACTTTATCGAGTTTAGTATTCAACAGTACTATAAAGTCCTCTGATGTGCAGTTCACAATACTGGGAGCCACTAAATCGAGACTCTACTGTATTATTTCTTAACAAATAATAATATTGAAAGTAATCGGACTTCTACCATCTTTAAGTAGCTTTTCAGAGTAGAAAGTGGACAGTTCTAATTAACCTAGACTTTGATTTTACCGAATATTAATTCCTTTAAACATTATTTAAGCTAAATTTGTTCTTTAAACAACAACAAAAGCTATCATTGCCTGAATTGCATGTCAAGTTTTTTTTTTTCCGAAACCCAATCTTTCCAACAGTGCGAACCACCCATTGTCATTAAAAATTGCAAAACAAAGTTAAATCTCGCTTTAATTTGTATATATATTGGTTTGTCCTGAAAATGTCCCTTAAATTGTTCCCAGTATGCTGATGCTGTACGTTGTTGCCAGGAATACGATGCTTTTATTTTCATAGAACAATTAATTTGCGTAAAAGTATTTTATTCTCTAACCTTTCTTGTTAATTTGAACGTTTTTTGTCTATCAGAGTTTTTGTAACACTTCCCCGCACCTATAGGACAGCGACAGGACACAAGACCTATATAAACTTACCAGCAGTCGAGCCGAGACCACATTGAGGAACAATTGTTTCACTGGGATAATTCATATCGCTTTCAGAGACGAAGGAACATTTAAAAGCTTTATCGTAATCCTTTGTGTCATGCCAGCGGCAGCAACAGTTTGCATTTGTGCTTTGTAGTCGTCGTCGTCGTCGTCGTCCTAGTCGTATAGTCGTCCCCGTTGTTGTTCGCTCGTCCTTCTGGTTTGTAACCAAAAGAATAAATTCCAGAAAGGATCTCCTGGACTCTAGCTGCTCCTATTGTTCTCAGGACAAAAGTATTTATGTTGAATTACTTGTGGGAATGTCCCTTTATTCTTTGTCGACGACGATACCAAACCAAAGGATTTATCATTTCTTCCTTATCTTCCTTTTTGTTTCTCCTTTCATTTTTATAAACGTAAAATAGGAAAAAAAAAGAATTGAAAAAAAAAATAGTATGATGAACGAACGCATCCTGAGGAAGCTCTTCTATTGCAAGAAATCTTTAATTTTAAAGTCAAACTTTGCATTTAATTGTTTCTCTTTGTCGAGATTGGAAGTGGATACCATCTGCTGACGTCCGTGTCGTCGGTTCTAGTCGCGTCGTTGGTCGTTCGATGCTGGCCATTGGACAGAGTATGCAACAATGTGGAATCCCTTCTAGGCCATAAATATTACCAACTGAAAGGAATGTGATATATTGTGTCCAAGTTGGGTTGTGTCCCTATAGCTGTGCGTGGATATAAGACTGAAAGAATTTTTCGTTTCGCTGCAGAGCGTTATGGCAGTGCGGGTGGCAAAATATTCAATTGAACTCTATGAACTCTTGTGTGGAATTTATTTTATTCCATTCACCCAATGCCCAAGGGCTCCATAAATATGATTTTTTTGAATGAATGGCTTGAACATTCTTTGATTAATCAGGGAAAATTATGGTTTTTCCTTTTTGTCCTTTTAAAACGCACCCGAAGGAAATATTTTTAAACCATCTGTGTTTTGGAAAAAAATTGATAAAATCCAAGAACAAGAAGGCTTTTGGTTTTTTGAAGTAAATGGTTAGGTTAGGAATTTGAAGTCTAAATGTTCCTTAAATCATTAAAAAGTTCAACTTATAATCCTATATAAGACCTCACTAATAGGGTAACCATAGATTGGACGGGATTTTTTAAACACTGCTCTAACTTAAGAACAAAATCTAAGGATGACAGCAGGAGCAACAAGTATATATCAAGTCAGATCCAAAACAGCTTTAGGTACTAAAAAAAAAAAAAAAAAAAAAAAAAATAACTTCATGTTCGTAAGACTTATTTTTTTTTTCAAGAACTACGTTTACATTCAAACTAAGAAAGCCAGTCAGTAAGGCCCACATCTGACCCACGTCCTTGTTCAGATATTACTTTCCCTCCGACAAGCGCGAACTTATTTTCCACGTGAGAATACTTAGTAGTAAAACTGCTGATATTTATTTCCAACTCTCTAGCTTTTCCCAATTAAATCTTTTATTAAACCAAAACTTGGCTTAAAAAATAGAAAAAATGCTATTGTCCTTTATTTTGTTTTACCACTCAGGGATTTCAATGTCTCGTTTTAAATGGAATCTTTAGGATGATGGACCGTATTAGGAAGCAAAAAAAGCATTATTAGAACATTCGAATTCTCCGCAAACCCACCAAGTATTTGTTTGGAAATTCTTTGAAATCTGATGGAAAAAATCTCTTCCGGCGAAAAAAAGCTATTTCTATTCGGGCAACCTAAAAAACTATTTCAACAAATAGCATTGCAACCCCTAGAATTTTCCAGCAAAAATATAATATTCCAGCAAGCAACAACTACATATGGTTTTATGCAAAAAGTTCAAAGGTTACTAGCCTACTTATACTTACCTTCTTGCAAAAAGTTATATAACGCCTCTGAAAAAGGAAATTAAGTTCTGCCATTTTTAATCACGTTTGTCATATTACAGACATAAAAAGCAGACGGCCAACTCATTCTTGCATTAAACACACCCTCAAAATATTATTTTCAGCACGGATATGAATAATGTGTATCTCTGTCTGTGCATTTCGCTTTTTCGTTTATTGGTTCCCATTTAAAATGCAGAGTAGAGCTTTCGGGATAGCTTTTGCATGCTCATAAGAAAATGCACATCAAGCTTGAAGGCAAAGAGAGAAAATATTAAGAGTTGGCAGTCGGTATTGTATGTCTGTGGGCTGTGTATATCGTACTTTCATAACAGATCCTACCGAGTGAAGTTTCGAAACGCACTTTGGAATCGATTTCATTCCCTCTCTGGAGTGCCTCAGGGCAGTCATCTGGGCCCTTTCCTTTTTATGTTTGCAGTTAACGTAGTAGCACGTAGTAATGTTAAATGTACATAAATCGTATTGCACGGCTACAATGTGAAGTAGCAGCTGCAGCACAGAGAGTAGCTGAAGTAAAAGTCGACTCGACTCCAAATTCACGAACGTTCTGCGCTGCAAAGCAACAACAAACCAAATGGCAGAAAATATTTTTGTTTGAGTTCAGTGCTGCACATTGTATTCGTGTATCTATGCTGTTTAGTCCGCTACTTTTTTTGGCATTTACTTTTTAAGCTACGTGGTACTGCTGCAGCTACACCATTGTGCGCAGCCTATAATGATGTAAAAATCTTGTATTTATCAAAATGAAAAATCTTCGTTTTGCTGATGTAATCTGCATTAACCGCAGAGCTAGTAAGTCTTGCCATGCATGAGATTCTATAAAAGTGAATTCGCCTTGCAAAATGCTTTTATGATTATCCTCGTCTGTGGTCCCCGTATACCTATAATTTACATCTCTACGTTTGCAAGTAGGCTTCGAAGAGTTATATCATTAAAGGTAGTTCCACACAATCCCACAGTGTAATACGACATGTCAAAAATGTGTGATGAAACAAGTGTGTAATTGTGTGGAAACAGAATATGACAGCGCGGATCGCATACGATTTGACATATGTTTAGATCTGAAAAACTTTTTTAGGATTGAATTTAAAACCATCACACATTCCTTCACACTTTTTTTTTGACATGTCATACTACACTGTGGGATAGTGTGGAACTACCTTAAGTAATTGCGTATAGAAAAACTTATTTCAGGTTTTCCATCAAAGTTGCAATGAAGAAGTTACAACAAGACGATACTTGATACTTCCTCGCACTAAAAGGACCATTCTACTAGAAAATGTTTCACCCTTTCCAAAACTTCTTCTTTCTTTCAGTCGATAGGTCTGTTTACATATTCCAGGGAAACTCGTCCTTCAATTGACAACAGTTAAGATATCAGAAGTCAGATAATCTATACCAGCACGTGTACAGTACAGGCTGTCTAGCCGGTAGCCGCCCTATTTTAGCAACTCAAACAAAAAAATAACAAACTTAAAATATAATTAAAATTAAAAATTAATGACGTAAAGCCACCATATTGCTTTTATTTTCTGGTTCAGCGAAATAATACCCACATTATATGCAATTCCCTAATTGGAGTCAACGTAGCAGAGTGGTGTTTCAATGTTATTATGTTTGTGTGCTCCCCAGACATGTGTACAATACACTTCAATTTATTCCCTCAGGATATCTTCTCAGTTTATGCTGAGCACAGTGCTTATACTATACACAATTCCTCAATTTACTCCGAATGTAATTTTCTTCATTTTACGACCTGCCAAAATCCCATTTCGTTTGGAAAGATACATCCTTTTCATATGTAGTTGTGTCCTGTTTCCGAAGCAGCCACATTCAACTGTTAAGTTTGATGCATTTTCGAAAATCTTTTTTATAGGAACCCGCCGAGCCTGAATAATTCATTCAGCGTTGGGTGTTGTATTTTTTGTTTGTAAGTTTCCATGAGGGTTGTTGGTTTTTTTTTTTTTTTAGAAGAAGAAGAATAATATCATCATTTTTGGCACGAGCAGGACTTCTTGTATCAGCCAAATGGAAATTTATGTTTACAAGGTTAGCTTTCTTGATTCCGCTGGTTTCGAAGAATAAAGAATCGGCAACAAAGCAAAAAAAAATCGATGGGGTGCTGGCTGGGCTGTTGATCCCTATTAATGCGAAAGCAATTGTGTAAAGAATGAAAAAAGGACTGTGTTATAGGAAGGAATAAAAGAAGTCTAACAATCGGAAGGATATGACAAATTTCCTTTTTTCGTTTTACATAAACAAACACATGATTCAATTTAACCCCGCAATATAGAAAGATGTATCGTTCCTTTTTAGGGTCTTTTCTTGAAAATGAGTCTCCTAAGCGATACCGTATGAATTAAAGTTAACGAAGATTCGAATACAAATTTTATAAAATTGGGATCAGTTCAGAAGGCGTCATAAGAGTTTAAACTGATAATATATTGATTTCAGTATAAGGTTCCCCACAGGGGTTGGGGCAATATGTATGGGAACAGTGCCGGATTAACCACGTAGCAAGAGTAGCAATTGCTACGGGCCCCGCGCGAAAGGGGGCCCCGCATATTTAAATCCACTCATCTCTGCCTGAGCGTAATTTTTTTTAGTGAAACTTATTAAGATGTGGTATATTGAATTTTTTGATGTCACAAGAACGTGAAACGTTACAACTTTTCGTATTAAGACAATCCACGTCAGACACTCGGTACCCGACTATTTCCTTGGCGTAAATAAATCAACGAATTTCATACGGTAAACGCAGAAGTTCTGCAAAAAGTTGCTTGCATAAATGTGTAGAATTTCAGTCGGCCTGATAATCAGCTCTACAAAAAGTCTGACGTATGCAAGCACTCTTACCCGACACTTAGTGTGGATGTGTAGCAGAATTGAAATGGGTCGATTTTAATTGTTAAAATTATCTCTTTATTTGTAAGATTAACAGACTACATTATTTTTAGTATAATTTAGTAACCATATACCAAAAATCTACTTTCTAGAATATAAGTATATTGGGTTATAGAAGTTATGACCGAAAAAAAATATTTTATTACTAAAGTAATAAATTGGTTTAAAATATTAATTATAAAATATAACTTATTAATATTAATCTTAAAAGAGAGATTTCCTCAAATTGAATTTTCCATAACCATTTCGTAATCCTGATATAGTAAGATCATTACCAAATTCATAAAGAGCAATGCATTCAATAAACTATTTCCAGAACCAAAGAAGTTGAAATTCTAGACGTGAGAGTCTCTATAATTTTTTTTTCCGCTTTTACACATCGTTGGAGTCTTCTTACGGAAGATCTTACTTCGAAAATTCCGATTTTGAAAAGGTTGTTGGATACTAGGTGGTCCGCCAAAGCTGATGCTACGAAGGCACTTTTATGTGGTTTTACCACTATCAAGCAAGTTTTGGATGCCATTTCCAATAATATAGATCAAAAGTCAGAGTGTCGTAATCAAGCTTACGGACTTGTTTCAAAGATGAATAAGTTGGAAACGGGAATAATGACAATTACGTGGAATGGAATCCTAGAACGCATGCAAGCAACTAGTGCGTCGCTGCAATCGTCTAAAATAGACCTTAATACGGGATACAGCCTTTATGAATCATTACATGGATATGTCCAAACAATTGAGTATTGAGTATTGAGTATTGAATTGTTTTTTTACCACTTTATACTTAAGACCCCATAGGTAGTAGATCGAGGGCTATTTGAAAGAATTTGCTACGGGCCCCGCGCTTGCTTAATCCGGCACTGTATGGGAATAAAATTAAGTTTTCATAATTACACTCTAGCTTGTGGATATTTATGGGAAATTCGTGTTATTTTGTAATTCATCAATTGGCAATAAGTGACAGTCTGCTATAGTTTTGCTCTCAGTCAGAATAAATTTTGCTCTCAAGGGGATCTTAATATCCTCTTACCATGAACAACTAATTAAGTTAAGGAAGGTTGGATTTTTGACAAGAGGCACATTGGTTTGAAATGTCTGCGTATATCAATGGGAAAGTGACAATTTCATCTCAAAGAAACAGCAATTAGCAAGAGTCAAGGCCCAACCATAATACGCCGAAAAAACAGGAAGCAAAACCGAACGAAAAATTTTCTTCCGATCTATAAAGTTGGCCACAATAGCATTTAGAAATAAAAAGAAAGAAAGAAGAAGAATTCCCTTAAGAAAAAAAGTAATGTCAGATTTTCTACGTAATGTACACTCAAAGCGTACATACATTACGTACGGAAACGCAAGTGAACGAAACTTATCAAAAAGTCATTTTGGGTTGGATAAACTAATCACATGTATTTCTACTGTTTCGTAAGGCAACGTATATACCCGTTCTTCAATTATGGTTTGCTCGATTTCAGCGCTAATGTTGTTGCCTGTGGTTACAACAGTGCCGAGGTAGACAAATTCATTGACTACCTCAAAATTATACCTATCAATACATACATAATTCGTCTTGTCCTCGTTCATTTCCCAGTCTCAATCTGCTTCCTGGCGACTCCATATTAACTTCACTTTACGTTATAAGGCCATAATTCAATTATTAACAGCAAGTTATCAGAAAAATCAGTCATCAAAAAATGGCTTCCGTAGGTCTTTTTTATGACATCTTAGACATAATTTGTCCGATAACTGCCATCAAACGGCTTTGGTCATGTCTTTTTGCAACATCCAAAGCAAGCTATTAGCATTAAGCAGGCATAAAATGGCTACTGAATCAAGCTTATTTCAATTCATGAAAAGCTTTTTACTGCTACAACACCTGTCAACAAAAGTCTTATAGCAGTTTAACAGCTTGCGTAATGTGCGATAGCTTGTAAAAAACCTTATACAAGTTCAATTGATAATAAGGTAGCAACCGGACTAGCTGGCGGTTTATATTGGTTGAGGCCGTGGTCCAAAATGTATTGTCTGTAAGTTAGTATAGGAAATTCAGACAGTTAGAGCTTTCACTATTTATTTATTATACAATGACCGAGAACTCGAAGAAAGCGACATTTTTGCGAGAATACAAAATCATCATTTAGGATGAATGCACCATGGCTCATAAACTAGCTTTGTATAAAGGATTTACGAGGTGATTCAAGATTTGGTGGGGCTATGATATTGTTTTCCGAAAATTCTCGTCAAATACTTCCGCCGTCATCCCGAAATCTACTGATACCAATGAACTTAACTTATTGCATCGTTGCCGGCAAATTTTTGCGGGTTAACATCTTCAAAGGAGGAACTCATCAAAAATTATAAAAACCTCGATTGAATTAGTGAACGGGCAATACTAGCAGCGAAGAATAAAGACATCAAAAGCTTGCATTTCATTATTCAAAGTCAAATCGCTGTAGAACTTCTTTCGTGCAAATCCGTTGACAGCGTGACCGACGAGAATAAAGCGACCAACTATCCAACGGAATTATTGAAATCGCTTGATGTGCCTGGAACTCCGCCGCATAATTTACAGCTGAATTTGGGAGCGATCATAATCGTTTTGGTGCATCTGAATCATCCGAAATCGTAGAATGGTACACGGTACACCGTACACGGCTGTCATCCTGGAAATTGATAAACAATATGATTCAAGAGACGATCATCAAGGGCGAATTCAAAGGAGAGAAAGTCCTTATCCCATGAATTCCGATTATTTTAACTGATCTTCCATGCCAATTCAAGCGGATTCAGTTCCCCGTTTGATTGCGATGACAGTCAATAAATCGCAAGACCAATCATTGGAAATCTGTTGGATTTATCTGGAATTTTTTAATAATCGAATTCTAATTTTAATTTTCTTTTAATTATTTTTGTTCCAAGGATAATTTTTTATAGCCCTTATTTGTGTCAATCCATTATGTGCGTTACGCGTTACGCCTTATTTCATTGATGGAGGTCAGTTTTAATGGTGTCAATATATTTATTTTGTATATCCGCATTAATATACCAAAACGAATTCTAATGAGGGCATTTTCTTTTCAATTAAAATCCTAATGAACCAGAGTAATATGGATTAAAATGGGGATGGGGGATATGCTTATGCAACATTATTAACACACATTTCCCAAGATGGAGCATTATAATACGAGTTGTATAGTTCAAAAGTCATTAAGTTGAGCAACTATGCCAACTAAATTTGCCCCTTCCTTCGCAGCATTAAAGCCAGGCAAACATGTGTGGCATCCAGAATCATAATCAAATGTATCTTTTGTAGAATATTCTCTGTCTGTGGGAGAATGTGTTACAATATTGTTTAATAAGAAATAAATCTTCAAACCTACTATAAACGTCTTGTGGATCATGTGTCTGCTTAAATTGTAATAATTGCATATATGTTCTCTAATTTCGTTAATAAAATTAAATTACGTAATCCTATAGCTCGAATACTCCAGAATTCAGATGCTGAATTGTTTTCTAGACTCGTTAACCATTTGCAGGCATCAGCAACTTCGTCTTAGATACTCGTATAGAGCATCAGCATCCAGATACGTCTTGTTGAACAGATGTTATTAAGACTGTAAGAGGCCCGATTGCTACAAATGTATCTGCATAATTGATGATGACAAATTACAATCGCGTTTAGAAGTAGTCTTTCTGTGGGGCCTGGAGAGATGGGGGGGGGGGGGGGGTTGTAGAGTAGAGTTGGTATGCCATGGGATCCATTAAATGCTGATATCATTTTCTGTATTAGATGCGAATAGTGGAGGCGGGCAGCTATGTACATTGTACATTGTACAATGAACATTGTGTTTTGGGAATAGAATTTATTATTCTTGGACGTGATTGTGTAAGATAATTTAATTTTGAATTGAATGGATTGGATGGGTTTTTCGATTGAATACAAGAAATTCATGGAAAGTGAACACTAAGTTTAATACGGAATAGAGAGATAAATGCAATTAGCTTTATTAAGTGCTGATTTCTTGTTTCGCCTCAATAAGCTTAAGTCAATGAGGTGGTAAGCATCAAGTTCTTTGGATTTAAAGACTATTTCTACGAATAATTAATCTTCAATTCCTTTAACCTCAAAATATTATTAATCTCTTTGAAAAAAATTATGTGTAATGCAATATAAAGGTTTTTTATAATTTTTGTTACAAGTTGTACTTTGTAGATCAAAATTTCCCCTTACATTAATTTTGGTTTAATTTTTAATAACGGCGAGAAAAATAGTATCGATATGTTACCTAATAATTTTATTAAGTAATTATTCAATGTTTTTGCCAATCTGTTTCTCACCTTCCCAAAAAAAAAAATATTATCCTCTTCCCACCTCCATGATATTCAAAAGAGTTTCGACCATTTCGAAATAGTCTATAGCCAACAAAATTGGGTTCCATCACATAATCAGGCTGATATCCTTACCTTAATGCGTTTAAAACTTATCTTAAATGCTGTACCTTCTACCAACCAGAATTCAGCATGATCACTCCTCCCTCCCTCTACGAATTGTTTCATCAACGCTGAATTATTGTTTCATAATGCAATTCACAAAAAAAATCTAAAACTCTTTTTTCCTTTCTAAATCTTGTCTTCTTTAGGTACCTAATTATTGTTTTAAAGATATTCGGCAACCCATTCAAAAATCAAAAATAAAATACACGACTGGGTCGCATGAACTTGCTCTTATGCTAGATATTTGCTTAGGGTCTATGTATTTTGAAAAAAAAAAAAAAAATTATTTAGAAACATCTTTAATTTTTTTTTTAATTTTTTTAAGTTTTCTTGGAAAAACTTGGTATGCAATAATATTTCATTGCTTAATATCTATTCAGGAAACAAAAATATTGAAAATCATTCGACCACTTTTTTTTGAAATGATTTTTTTTTTAAACTTTTCAAAAAAAAATTTAAAATTTTTTTTGATTATGTAGGTAGTTATAAGAAAATTTTAGACTACGCCTAGTTAAAATATTTAAAAAAAAAACTCAATCCACAAGTTTTCAAAATATTTTGAAAACTAATTTTTTTTAGAAAATTATTAAAAATCGCAAAAATAAGTTTCTGAAAATTTTGAAATGCAATATAAATTCAATTCTTAATAACTTCCTGCACACAAATTTTAATTGAAATCGGAAGAATAGTTTACGAAAAAACCTACTTAGTAAACCGGTTCTATGAGAGTTACCGTCATAGGACAAATTTAGAAAAATCTATTTTTACTAAAAGATATATTACACTAAACAAAAATCCTGAAAGTTTTATCAAAATTGTTTCAGCCGTTTTCGAGCAAATCAAACTTTTGTTTATGATTGTATGGCAAGTAGCGTTATTTTTCGACCTAGAGCAAAAACGAAAAAAGACCCCCTAGGGAATTCCAAATAATTACTCAATACCAAGTTTGAAGCAAATCGGCGTATCCGTTTAGACTGTAGAAATGCGAACAGACAGACAGATAGACGGACGGAATTTCCGGACCCACTTATTTCGACTTTTCCATAATCGTAATGTCATGTGTGATTGATATCTCAAAAAAAAATTCTTGCCTTATAGTGCCTATAATAGTAAGTAAAAATGCTCTTTAATTCTCTTCTAACGTTATTCAATGGATGGAAATGGAATCGGTTGTAGACATCGGGAAAAATTATTCCCATTATTCAGTCAATGACGCAGAAATTGTAATAGAATACCTGAAACTGTCTTCAAACGCATATTTAAGTATGGCACGGAAAAATGTTTTCGCCGCGTTATTATTTAAATACTTTGTTGCTTTTTTGTATCGAGGCTGAGGTTAGGTCGTCGATGCTCAGGATTGTTCCAAAGAAAATGAAAACTTAACATTTTTAGAAGTTGCGAATGCGAACTCCAAATTATTTGTGTTTCTTTTTTTATTGAACTTAACAAAATATGTCAAATTAATCGTTAACAATTTAATTAATTTCATTAATTAATAAAATAAACTAACAAACCAATGTTTTACTTAACTTAAAGCTAGGTCTGTGGTGTTCCTTAGAAACAGTCCACGACATAAACGGGTGACCTATAGCCGGTCCAGCGCTACTCTTCGACGAACAGCGAAGTGAAAAGCCGACATAAACGGTGAGCAGGGCTCGTTACGGTATTGCTACCAAAAATTGTGAAGCTTCTGACTGGTATTCTCATACAGCGTGCCTTCGGATGAGAAACGATAAACGAATTTCTTTTGTGTAGTGTATTCAGAGTATATCTACTAATGAGTAGGGACACTCTCCACGTGTTTATTATTTGTTTACAATTTATAATAAGAAATAGACGACAATAAGAAGTGTAATAGTGAAAGAGAGATAGAGATTCAAAGTAGCACGCTTTTAAAAACACGTACAAAAAAAATGTATACACAAAATCGTCGCCTTAGTTACTTTTCACTAGTGTGACCAGCTTCTACAAAATTTTACACAAAAATTGTTGCAAGTGGAACTAAGTTTACATGAAAGCTAAACCTGGTCACACTAATCAATATTGTTGCTAATAGAAATACTACTACACTTAAATAACAACCGGCCCGCTTTAAGAAAAACATTATTGGAAAATTACATTTATGTATGTTATACAAGATAAGTGTGTGTGGGTGTACCTACAAAACGTAATGTGTACTCTTTTTTTCATAAGCAATTTTACGAAAGGCTAGAAATCAGTACTTCTTGCCTGTTTTCACTTATAATAGTTTTTTTTTTAGGTTTTTCTTGTATTGGTTGATGTTCTAAGTGTGAGTAGAGTGTCCCTACTCATTAGTAGATATACTCTGAGTGTATTTAACAGCACTGAAACAACTGGTGCAGATTTTGGATCTATTTTTTAGTTTATTTTCCACTCCTCTTTATATATTATTCTTGCAAAGACATACTGTGAATTATAAAGATAAAATACAATATTACCGAGGAATATTTAAGTCTTGCGATTTTAGTTGCTTTGATGGGGTCTGGGGTATGCCTATTTCAAATGGTTGTTGGTCCATTTCAGTGGCCGAGGGGGTCAGGTGTGGCGAGTGTTGTCGGTGATTGTTTTTGTTGTGTGCCGTGGGAAGTGGGATGACTGATGATTGATGTCGGCGGCGGTTAAAACACATCATGTGTATTGGTCGGAGAGTGGAAATGTGTAACTTCGTTACATTACTTTTGTAGAAATAATTGAGTTGCTTTGCTATTTGGTCTCAAAAGATTGATGTGATACTTTGGGTTGGCAAATTTCAATCAGTAACTTCTTCAATTATAACCGACAAATTCAAAGTTTTGCTACTTTAGTTGAAAGTGAACTCTGTACCCCGCAACCACTATGTTTCCTTCAAGTTTAAAAAGACTCCACGGCTAGTGATGTAAACCTGGAAAACCAATTAAAAACGCAACGATAGAAGCGCAGAAGCGTATGGCTTATTGGGTAGGGACTACTAACTTTTGCGAAATTTTGGTTTGACTCCGAATTCAGGCAAGCAGACAATCCGGAAGCATACAAATTTTCACACGTCACACCAGAAAAGACCTACAGTATCAAAATGATCTTTATGTTGAACGTATAGCAAGAATAAAACGGGCTTGCTCAGCAAAATGAACGTCGAAAAGTTTCAACTGAAATAAGTGCTAACACCTTATCTATATATTTTTAATTTTTTGTTTATTTATTGTTCATTGCATTATAGAGAATAGCTAGTGACATTTATTATTTTGCTTATAAGAGTGATAAATAGTGTTAGATGTCACAAAAAAAGTGAGATTGACACTTAAATGACTGACAGTCTAAAAGACAACCAAAAGTTGCATCCGCCCAACCAAAATGAGATTGAAGCAGTTGACCAAAAGTAGCTGCATCCAATACCACCTGCCGCATCCACTAAAAAGAATATCACCTACGCTGCACCATCTATAAGGAAAAGACGAAGTGTATGCTTTCGCCAATGAAAGTCGCACCCAAAAACCGACTTGGTCAGAACGATACGAATCACTTATAAGTTTAACTTTGAGGCAGTTAGTGAATTTGACGATCTCGTAGCTGTTCCTATTGTAAAGTAAGCAATTGGGGAATAAAGTCCTGCTATATGTAGTAGTAGTAGTAGTAATAGTGACTTTATTTAACAAAATTAATAATTAAATAATTTCACAAGTATGGCATGGCTTTTGCCGTCAGCCAGAAAAAAAAGAGTAACATCTAAACAAATAATAATTAATTTTCATATGTAGTTTGTTAACATTTTAAGGTTTTGGTTTAGTTGAATTAATAAATAATAAAAAGAAATAAAATGCACGACTGAGTCGCACGTACTTGCTCTGTTGGTGCAATAGTACGATGAAAACAAACTTTTCGATCAATAAGAACAATTCATTTTTGAAAAATTTGGTAAAAACCAAAAAAATTTGGCTAAAACTGGAAAACTCGATATATGGGAGCTTACGTTAAGAAACCTTTAATATTTAAAATAAGACGTTATCTTTTGGGTGTTACAAATGATACAAATGTCCACTTATGGCCAAATTAATAATACTGTTAAAAGCAATTTCCGCTATTATCATGTATAGCAAAAAACTAAAAATGCAGTTTTGTTTGAAGTATTCTATGTATGTTACATAAAAAGTTTCATAAAAATCAGGGTAGCCTTTTTTGAGTAAATTAGAAAAAATGAAAAAAATGGCCAAAATCTAGTGGCTCTTTGTATTGGAGCCACCATTTAAAAAAGAGAAAATTAAAAAAAATCAATGCCATCTGATAGGAAGCTGTAAGGAACTATACCAAACAAAGTTTGAGTGAATTCGATGCAACCGTTGACAACTTATAGCCATTTGAAAAAAAGCCGTTAATAGCAGATCTCCGTTATTTGCATTTTTAGCCAAAAACTAAAAACGCAGTTCTGTTCAAAACACTAAAATAATATAACACACAAAGTTTAATCAAAATCGTTAGAGCCATTTTCGAGAAAAGTAGAAAAAACCAAAAAAAGTTGGCTTAAACTCAACGGCTCGTTGTATGGAAGCCACCGTTTAAAAAGGCTTCAGTGAAAAATTTACTAAACCATCCTATAGAACACTATGAAAAACTATGTCAAACGAAATTTGAGTCAATTCAATCAAGCCGTTGTGAACTTATGGCTATTTGAAAAAAAGCCGTTAAAACCTGATTTTCGTTACGACCATTTGAGCCAAAAAAAAAAAACGCAGTTTTGTTAGAAATGCTTAAAGTAAGCTAAATTATAAATTTAATCAAAATCGTTAGAGCCGTTTTCGAGAAAATCCAAATTGAAAAAAACCGTTACTTGAAAGGTACCAGTTTGAGCCGGGCTAAAACAAAATAAAAAAAACCTCGGCAACCGTTTTTCTTCAAACTGCTATATACCAAGTTTGAAGAAAATCCGTCAAGCCGTTTAGGCTGTAGCATGACGTGAAAAAGCGCACATCCGCACATCCGCACATCCGCACAGACGCACAGACAGACCGACGGACGGTATGGCGAAAACCACTTTTTTGGGCTTCTCTATCAACGTAATGTCATGTTTGATTTTTTTTTTCTGCACGAAACCAATACTTGCCCTATAGAGCAAGTAAAAAACTAGATTTAAATTTGAACAGAAGCAAAGGGTAGAGATTTGAAAGATTAACCCAAGACAAGGAAAGTTTAAAAAGCTTCATTTAGGATTTGGTATCTGCCCATTAAGGATTTCCTTGGATTCTTCTAGAGATAAGGCGCTTCTTCCCCAGTGTTGTCTTCTGATTTCAGCCAAAATAGGGCACACTCCTAGGAAGTGAAACACATTTTCTCTCACTCGGTAGTTACATAAGGTACACTCCGTGTTTTCCTCCGCACAATATGGTCTATAGTTAAGGTGGAGTAACTCTCCTCTCGTCTTGAAAATAGTAGAAATTGTCTCTAAGGTGTAGCAATCATCAAAATAATTGTTGGAGCCAAGATTGAGCAGCAGGCATTTGTACATGCTTCGGGTTTCGCTCCGCTTTGCCATTTCAGTGAATTTAGAGAAATTGTCCTGTTCAATCCTTGCAAGCAGCACCTCAAAGCTATCTTTCCAAGTCTCCGTCCTATTTTCTAGCAGGTGTACATTGTGTGTCCGCTCCAGACGCGACCACTCCGCAAAGAATTGAGATTTTTGGCTGAGAAGATGCCTAGCAATAGTCCCAGGCAGACGGTGAGTTGGGAGCTCAGTGACTTTTAAAACATAATTGAGGTGCGTCTTAAGTGAAAATATATACAATGGTGAGACTCCAGTCTCCAGGTGCAGCATATAGGTAGGGGTGTTTTCCGGGAGCCAAAACATTTTTTTAATGAAGTACCTCAACAGTTTTTCTACCTCTTCATATTGGAGAACCCCCCAGACTTGGCAAGCATAGCACATTATCGACCTCATTACTGCTTCAAAAAGCTTATATTTGGCACTCGGAGCTACATATTTTTTACCGAGGACTCCCTTCCAATTGCAATTGATGGCTTTTTTTGATTCGATCAATTAAGCGTTCAAGTGTTTTTTAAACGACAGCTGTGGTGTTATGATAACTCCAAGGTATTTGTACTCTTTTACCACCTCCAGGCCCACATTTTCCCATGTCCACTTCTCATTTCTTGCATACACGCCTGTTCCATTTCGGAAGATCATGACTTTTGATTTATTGGTATTCACTGTGAGGCTCCAAAGACGACAGTATGCTTGAAGTTTGTTGATCATTGTTTGCATCATTTGTGGAGATTCTGATAACATGACGATATCGTCAGCATACATCAACGCTTTAACGTTGACGCCAGCGAGATTGATTCCACCTGGTAGAACTGAGATCAGATCATCTAGAAAGAGGGAAAACAGAAGCGGACTTAGTAGGCAGCCTTGCCTGACCCCAGATGTCGTTGGAAACCAAGTTGACCCTTCATAACCGTCCCATACCGCCGTCATGTTATTTTTGTAGAGGCATTTTATTGTGTTTAGCATTTTGGTGGATATTCCTAGGCAACTAAGTTTGTAGAACAGTGCATCCCTGTTGATTGAATCGAATGCCGCTTTAAAATCAATGAAAAAAGCATCTAATTTCCTTCCCTTATCCAAATATGATCTAGCGATGCATGTTAGTGAAAAAATGTTGTCCACTGTAGAATATCCTTTCCTGAAACCTGCTTGGAACTCGCTCAACAAGTTATTATTTCGCACCCAGGTTGTGAGCCTGTCAAGGATGACACCAGAGAATATTTTCATTACCGTATTCAGAAATGATATTCCCCGATAATTGTTTGGATCTTCAGCATCGCCCTTTTTATATAATGGAAGGATGATACTTCTTTGGAAACTTTCTGGTACTTCTCCCATGTTGAATAATATGTAGTTATATGCTTCAGTGAGTTTTTCAATAAAGTTCACCGTTGCGTATTTGAAATACTCATACGGCACACGGTCCTCGCCTTCAGCTTTGTTGACATTGCATCGGTGTATAACATCCATGACTTCTTGTACAGTGAAAGCATGGTCCAGATTTTCATTTTCAAGATGCGGAGAAGCATAGAGCATCAACTGGCTGGAGTTTATTGGCTTATTTAGTAAGTTTTCAAAATGTTCGGCTAAGATATTTATACTAATTTTTATATTTTGACCGAAGGGGAGGCCATTGATGGAACGAGCTATTTTCCAGAACGAGCGGCTGTCCTTTACTTCCGATAATTTGCGCATTAAGTCTATAGAGTATTTGTTTTGTTTTTCCCTGCAAATGCTTTTGAAAGCTTTATTCGCTTCTTGGTACATGCTTTTTGCAAGGCTAGAGTTTGTTGTTCTTAGCAGCTTAAGAAATCCAAATGATTTTTTCCTCGCTGTTTCGCATTGACTGTCGAACCATGGTTCCTTCCACTTCTGATTTTGTACCGATTGAAAGGACTGTGCAGCTTGAGATATGCACGAGATCAAGATATCTGTGTTACGGATCGAGTTCATTTTACAGCTGTGAGCGGAGACTAACAAACTATCTAGATTGCTTTTATATCGATCGATATGCGAGTTTTTCCATTTAAGTTTTGGCAACAATTTCATATCCGCGTTATTACTGGGTGGTTCTTCCCTTTACAATGTGCAGTCGACGAGAAGCGGTAGGTGATCTGAATACAGCATCTCTTCGACTTTTAAATCTTCCACGCAATTAAGCCATCTTCCACGTACGAGGCAATAGTCTATAATAGAACAAGACGTTCCTCTTAAAAAAGTAAAATTTCCGTGCGGGTCACTTCTAGTTCGCCCTGCTATATGTACGATTAAGAGGGATATCGGCTCTCAGTCAGCCGTTCAGTCCTTTGCTGTATCTGATTTGTAAGAAAAAATTTTCGTACGATTTATGGTTGTCTATTCGATTGACTAAACACCTAACATTGATAGATTAAGCTTTACTTGTGACATAAAGCTTCCAACGCCTTACCAGGGGGCTTCTGAAGATAGGAAAGATCTAATTTTTGATGGAGATGCCAGGAGGAGGCAAACGCATATTAACTGAGGACCAAAAGCACCACACTTTGTAGAACCATCGAGAGTTAAGGTAGTAAGTAATATAAATCCCAATTGAGAAAAATCCTAGACTACTGTACATACTCATTAACTTGGTATTACTTTCCCGAGTAGGAACTCGAAGAAATTCAAAAGGAAAATGATTCAATTCAAGAATATCAAGAGTCAAAATCGAACTCTTCAAATATCTTTTAATCGGAATCGTACGTAGTATCTTACAAAAATAAACTCAATTTTTTGAGTATTTTTTTTACTAAACAATCTGTTACGTTGAACACAAATTGTCCTTAAAAAATGCGAGGATTCCATCTGTTGAATCGACTTACATCATTTTTCCTCTCGAGATATGAAAAACTTTGAGAAAATCACAAATAATCCGCTGTGTCGAAATATTGCATTTTGCAACTCTCTGCTTCGCTTTTGATTTTTTTTTTTAGTTAAGGGTGATGAGATTTATTTCCCCTGTCTGTCTGTCAACTGCCACCACCACCAGGAATAGATAAATAGGAATTTGAAATAGATTGCGCATAGTGTTGGAAGGGAATGTGGCAGGGCTCAAGAGAACTTGGCAGCTATTTTGGGATACCTAAACGCCTTTGCAACAACTATCTAAGCCAGACATCAATTCGGCTTATGTTATGTATACGCTAATGCTATAGGAAAGGGAATATCCTATGCTGAGACAGCACTTGACACTTACGAAGGCATGAGGAAGAAATTTGTTTTTTTCAAGGCGATGAAGATATGCAGAGATGCATTATACTGCCTCAAATTCCATCGTCATTGTAAATATATGTACATAGGATGTCGTGTTCTTCATCTTCTTTTTCTTCTTGTTCGCCTCCCAACAGGGAACTCTCTTGCTTGATAGGAAATAGGAATGTATCTTTCTGGGAAATTTATTGAAATCTTTATCCTGGAGGAGAGAAAATTGGCTCACTTCTGGAGCCAGTTTCGCATAACCATCGTATAATCGTGGTACACTTACACCAGCAGCTGACGCAGCTGCAGGATTTTCTTGTGATGTAGGAAACATGCAAGGAACCACGATATAGGGTTAAATTAGAGATATCCTTTTCACATAATATACATACACATACATTTATGCATATTCGATTTCTATGCTCAACTCACATGTGAAGTTAACTCCAAAAGCACCCAACGAACCGAATCAACTTACATTCACATCGATTCACACTCCACTGATGATTGCCCGAAGAAAGGATAGAAAGACACACGTTCTTCCAAGGATGCAAGTGGCTTGGATTTCTGTTTCGTTTAATTAAGGCACAGATGTGACGAAAATCAGGAAGACGTCGAATTTCTGTTGACAGGTCTCTGAATGCTTGCGTTAAAGAGAACTTTTGTTTTGAATTTTGATTTGTAAATACAAAATGGCCGTGATAATGGGTTGTTCAATTTGCAGGATATTTGCTGAATAGCTTGAATTACTCAAAGGCGTTTGGTAACCCCTTAGTTTTTTGTTTATTAATATGATATGAAGGAGGAAGGAGGTTTAACAAAAAGGTTTTCTGTATGCGCGAGGAAATTATTAGAATTTTATCGTAGAATCGTAAAATATGTTTTTCTTCTGCGAAATTATGCTCACAGCCAAAGGAAATCATATTTTTTTATATTTCTGCTTCTATTTTCAAGTCCTTTGAATTTTTTGACGGCAGATGGCTGATTAAGGAATAGAAGCAGAAGACTGCCTTCATTTTTCGTGGCAAGCTAAAAAACTCACAGTGGAAGTTAATGAAGCCTTCCTCCATTTCTTCTTCCTGTCGATATCTGTATAGCTCAAATAATATGTTGCTGCTCATTCTACTTAAGTGGGTTCTCCCGGCAGAACTTGAGTGAACAATAATTGAGCTTGACTAAATACTCCACTCTCGTCTTTGATATTTCCGGCCAAATATTCGTAGATACTCGACAAGTGGTAATCGTGGACCATTTGTTAATGTGGATCTGAAATTTGGGTTTTTGATTCATAAGTTTCGGAGACACTGTTTGGTTTGAAGAAGAAGAAGAAGAAGAAGAAGAAGAAGAAGAAGAAGAAGAAGAAGAAGAAGAAGAAGAAGAAGAAGAAGAAGAAGAAGAAGAAGAAGAAGAAGAAGAAGAAGAAGAAGAAGAAGAAGAAGAAGAAGAAGAAGAAGAAGAAGAAGAAGAAGAAGAAGAAGAAGAAGAAGAAGAAGAAGAAGAAGAAGAAGAAGAAGAAGAAGAAGAAGAAGAAGAAGAAGAAGAAGAAGAAGAAGAAGAAGAAGAAGAAGAAGAAGAAGAAGAAGAAGAAGAAGAAGAAGAGTTTAGACAGCACTTCCAAGCAAGGCCGAAACCTAGTTATTTAGACTCTCAACCATTCCTCTTTGTGCGTTGATATTCTGCTGGACTGGAAAAGAGTTGAGATGTACCTAGACCTACTACATATTTTCATAACAACATTTACCCCCGGTCCCCCGGACCATTTGTTACTTCCTCCCAAGAATGTTATCACAAAGAGAGTCGAAGAACTTGAAACTAAACCCGAGCTAAATCCACCCCCGCCTCTCCTGGAAGGCCTAAAAACTCTTCAGCAACAACTTGACGTAATTGAACGTAAAGAGATAGCAGCAGATGCAGTTTTATTCGGTGTTCCTGTCACACCTAATGAGAGTCTAAATGATTGCTTCAAACATCTGTGTACAATTATTGGTTGTGACTCACCTTCCCTCAAGTCCATCTTCCGACCAAAACACTCAAATGGAGATCACACTCCAATCATAATTAAATTCAATACTGTGCACGAAAAGATTGCAGTATTGAGCGCAGCATCTTCCTACCGGAGAATCAACAACAAACAACTTGATCTCAGTATGATCATTGCTGACTCAAATGATAACAGAGCTGTTTATCTAAATGAGAGTTTGACAAAAAAAAATCGCATGCTACTACAACAAGCAACTCAACTGAAGAAAAAAAAACAAATATTTTCTGCATACACAAAATCAGGTTCAATATATGTAAAAAGAACAGCTGATGAAAGAGGTATATTAATTGAAAATAATGAAAGGTTATTGACATTATGCAGCTCCACCAATCTAATCTAGCAAAATTTTAAAATTGTATTCTTATTTTCATTTAAAAACAGAAACACATGTACTTATCTAATTAACAGTAATAGAATTGAATATATTGAACATCTGAATCCATTTCTAAATAATATATTGTTACCTTGTCCTTTTGTTGTTTTTGTTATAGCTTGTGCATGAATGATAATATTCCTATATTTTTTTTTTTTTTTTTTTTTTTGTTCTCTTTCTTAAAATGTTCGAATCCAACGATAACGTAGGTAATATATTATATATTGGTAACGATTTGCATACTTCTCGTAATGATTTCATTGTCCTCCATCAAAATATTAGAAGTTTAAGGAAAAATTTCGATACGTTTTGTTCTCATTTATATACTTGTACAAATTACCTACCTCAAATCATAGTGTTGACGGAAATTTGGGTTTTTAATCACGAGTTGATAAACTTTGATATTCCAGGCTATAAATTAATCGCAAACTGCAATGAAAAATATCAGGCAGGGGGTGTTGCCATATTTTACAAAAAAGAAATTGAAATTGAGGTTTCGGTCACAGATTTTGAGAGTGCTGATTGCCTTGGATTAAAAGTGAAAATAGGGAAATTATATATTTACCTTTTATGCATTTATCGGTTGCAATTTGTTGAACTTGAAATTTTTTTAGATGAATTAAATGGGGCCTTAAGAAAAATTGATTGTAATAATGTATGCTTGGTTGGGGACTTAAACATCAACATTCTTGATTTTCCATCAGAATGTGATGACTATGTTCTACAGCTTTCTACAATGGGCTATCAATCCTTAATTAATGTTCCTACCAGAGTAACAGAGAATTCAAAAACGTGTATTGATCATGTATTTATGAAGTCCAGAAAAACTCTAAACCTATTTCCATTTGTTTTAGAGCTTGATATCACAGATCACTTCATAACTGGATTATGTCTGCTAGATACCATGGCTGTACCAGAAATGAATAATAATTTAGATAGGGATGAAGATCTTTACAAAGTTAACTATGAACGACTTAGCTGTGCTTTAGAGCAGGAAAATTGGAATAGAGTCTTATTAGATGAAAATGTTTCACTTTCCTTTTCTTCTTTTCTGGATACATTCTTACAGCATATAACTGAAAACAATAACATAATGACCAAACCCAAGCACAAAAAAATCAAACCATGGATGACAGATGATATTTGCGCTAAAATTAGGGAAAAAAATGCATTCTATTCCAGAAATAAAAGCTTAATTCATGTCTCTGAAATAAAAAGGAAATATCACAGTTTGCAGTGTTATGTAAAAAAGCTTATAGAAATTCAAAAAATAACTTATTACCAGACCAAATTCCAAGAATATCGATTAAACGCTCGAAAACAATGGAGGTTAGTTAATAATATCTTAGGACGGACAAATAAAAAGGATGAAATCAAAGTTCTCAGGATTGATGAAAGGACAACTATAACTGAAAAAGCTGAAATAGGAAATGAGTTAAATAGATTTTTCATAGAAGCTCCTCTTAAACACAAGCTAAATAGTACTAATCGCGCAGTCGATACTCCATTAACAAGCGAGACAAGTAATCCTCTGTCCTTTTTTTTAAGACCAGTGGATGACAAGGAAATACTTACTATTATAAATGGCCTAAAACAAACAAACTCCTGTGGGGATGACGGTATAAGTGGAATAATCATTAAAAAAGTCGGTAAACATGTAGCAGCTCCCATTGCTATCCTCATTAATAAAAGTTTTGAGCAAGGTGAGTTTCCAACCTGTCTAAAAACAGCTATTGTTACACCAGTTTTTAAAAAAGGTGATGTTAAGGATCCAAACAATTATCGGCCAATCTCTCTCCTATCTGTTTTTTCAAAAATACTTGAAAAGGCCATTAAAACAAGAATGCTGGAATTTTTAGATAAATTCAAATTTTTTGATAAATCTCAGTTTGGATTTAGAGTAGGAAGATCTACGGAAGATGCAATGGAAAGTTTTCTAGATAAAATCTACAGTTCCTTAGATAAAAATAAAAAAACCGCTGGAGTTTTTCTTGATCTCACCAAAGCCTTTGATCTAGTAAACCACTCAACGCTTTTGGGTAAATTATATCAAATAGGGTTTAGAGGGATGGCATATAACTGGATTAAAAGCTATTTAAGCGAAAGAAAACAGTGTGTCAAAATTAATGGTAATTTGAGTGATCTTAAAAACTGTCTCAATGTAGGTGTGCCACAAGGTTCTGTGCTTGGACCCTTCTTCTTCGTCGTGTACCTCAACTCAATCTTTAAAGTACCTGTAAATGGTAAACTGATTGCTTTTGCAGATGACCTGGCCCTGTCTTATGAAGCTTGTTCATTAGACGACCTTACTATGCAAATCACAAATGACTTAGATTTGCTTGGTGTGTGGATGCACTCCCATGACATGGTTTTAAGTAGTAAATCGAAGGCTATCCTCTTTTCCTTGTCTAAAGCACCTGACATAGCTCCGATAAAACACCATCATTCTTCATGTGATAATAATATTCGATGTAATACATCTTGTTTTCAGTTGGAGTTTGTTTCTGAATACAGATATTTGGGAATAAAAATTGATAATAGACTTACTTGGAAACCACACATCAACCAAGTCAAACAATCATTGTATTGTTCAATAAATAAACTTTATTATTTGCGAAATGTAGTTCCAAGTAAGTTACTACAAATCATATACTTCGCATTGGTAAATTCACGTCTAGAGTATGGCTTGACATGCTGGGGAAGTGCATATGTTAGCAACTTAAAGCCTATTATTACAATGCAAAAAAAAGCTCTAAGATTAATACTGCGTCGGGGGAGACAAGAACCATCGCTTCCCTTATTTAAATTGACAGGTATACTGCCACTTCGGTACTTATATGTACTAAAGATACTTAAATCATACTTTGTCAGAAACAAAAATTCTCAGATGAACAGCAACGAAACATATCCGCTTCGCAGTAACTCACGTTCGGTAAGTGTCCCTGCTGTGAGAAAAGAGCATTGTAGGAGGTTTTATAATGTAATGGGTCCACACATTTTCAACAAACTGCCAATTGACATAAGAGGTTCTGTTGATCAAAAATATGTGTTCATCAAAAAGATAAAGAAATGGCTTCTCTCAAGGTCTGAAGTTGAGACACTTTTCCAAGTTTTAATTTAGGTAAAAAAAAAAAAAAAAAAAAAAAAAAAAAAAAAAAAAAAAAAAAAAAAAAAAAAAAAACCTATTATCACCATCTAACCTACTCCTTAAAGTTGAAAACAAACATAAATAATCTATAATTTTTCAAGAGCACTTGATACTGGTATCTTACCACAAAGTGTATTAATATTCATTATTATTTTCTTTTTTAACTATGCTTGATTAAAAACCCAATATATTCTGTCTAACAAAAAACCAAAGCACAATATCATTACTTAAAAAAAATTAAAATGTAATAATTATAGAAGAATGTAATGTAATGTAAGTAATGTAATGTTTAAGAACTGTTTACTTATTATAAGACTCAATGTAACAAATTATTTGTGAAAAAAGAAAAATAAATAAAAAAAAAAAAAAAAAAAAAAAAAAAGAGGCGATTTTCGGGAAAAAAAACTTAGATGCAGAATCAGGGATTGAATCTAGTTTCTAGGGCTGCGGTTGGCGTGGTTTTCATGGCAATAGTTGAACTGGTACTCAACTAGTATTAGAATTTTCGGTCACGGATTTGATATTGGTTTCCTACACTAAGGCTAACCACGAAACCAAAAAGTGGCTGTGTACATCTGATGAATGGTTTTGGTATGCCATTAATCTTAAGTGAGCTTACTGTAGGGATCTTGTTTTTTAAATTGTAAATCAAACTAACTAAGTCTTCATTAAATTGGCATTAAATCAGCTGCTGGCCAATATGTCTTATACGAAGTGTAAAAAATCGTTAGAACCGATTTTGAGGAAATTGGACAAAAAATAAAATTACCCAGGTACCAGTACGAGTCGATGTTAATTAATTCCCATCAAATTGACTTTATTCGAAAGATAAATCCTCGCCATTTTTATTTGATTATTATTTCTCGCATATGGCAACCGCGGCTGGCTCAGATGTAGTCCAATCTTGAGGTCCAACTTTCGATCACTTTTTGCAACATTAGGCATATCGGCAACAACTCGTTGAATGCTTTTTTCAAGTCGTCAATCGTCTCAGACTTGTCGGTGTAGGCTAGCGACTTCATATCATATGCTCCCAAAGAAAATACCTAGTCTAGCGGTGTCGAATCGCACGATCCTGGAGGCAAACTCACAGGTCCAAAAGACGAAATCATGCGCTCAATTGTGGTAGGCCCTGTGTGAAGTGTGGCGTGCGTCGCGTCGTCTTGTTGAAACCGCAAGGCTCCCACATTAAGATTTCCATTGACTGTAACCCTCTGGCCGGCATCGTTTGTAAGGAAATTATGACCATCGATTCCACCCACCCATAAACTTAAAATGAGCTTCATCGCTGAAAAAAATTTGCTGGTAAAAATTGGGGACAACAGCAGCCTCGTCTTCGAAATCAATCCTAACAATTTGCAACCGTTGTTCAGGCGTCAGGCGATTCATATTGAAAATTATTTAATAACAATCCAAGATAAATATAAATCCCATGTCAAATGACTGTCAATGAAAACATTGCTGCCAACTTCAAGTTCTATACAAAAAAAAACACCCTTTATAAAAAGCCCACCCATAGGTCATAGGACATGACACAAAAAGCACCAAATGAATTCCATTTCGCTATAAACTGTTTACCAATTTGTTCCGATTAAAATTTCAAAAACTAAAAAAGAAAAAAAAAAACAATTTATTTGTTCTTCAATTTGTGTAACTAAATTAAATTTATGCAAAAAATTTGAACTTGATTGTTTATTCAAAAGCTTCAAATCCCCACATGCAAATGTTTCCATGATTTTTTTTTTTTTTTTTTTTTTTTTTTTTTTTTTTTGAGTCACTAACATGATGTTTCACTCCGAATATCACAACAGTCGACACAATTTTGCGACAAGAACACATTTTCGTTTCGTCACACTTTCCAAGCATATTATCATCCCCGGGGGCTCCGATCAATTTCCGTATAAACGGAAAATAGGATATAGAGATGCAAATATTCAACTCATACACCCAAGCAGACAAAAACACTCATATGTATACCTATACCTACAAAATCACAAGGACTTATATCCACCCGATCCGATCCGACGACGACGTCGCCTCGTCGACGGTTTAGTTCGATTTTAAATAAACATGTCCTCTATATCGAGGAGTGTAGTCGTCGGTCGTATAGAAATGCAAATTCATATGACTGAGTGATGGAAAATGTTATTTGAAATTTCAGAGAAATAAAAAAATTTAAAAAAAATATATCTGTCAATAATGGAGTCCTGAAATCGAATTGAAATACATACGTGTGAGTTGAATTGTTTGTGCAAAAACATTTCTGGTATTTGTTCGCAACAAATATTGAATAAAAAAGTGTTTCCCATTGATTGATTAAATGGTAAACAAAAAATCCTTTTTTGAGGTGAACACTGAACACAACTCTATATACGTACAATAAACCGAGTTTGGATAAGTTTAATTTTGAATATTCGCTATTCCGACTAGTTTTCAGGATAAATAACTATTTAATTGCTAACAAAAAAAAAAAAAAAAAAACATGCAGAATGTAGGTCAAAAAATATCCTGGCGTGGAGTTAGATTCACATTTAAATGAAACCATAAACCATACTAAAACAAAGTTTGAAAAAATAATTAATGCCACAACGATAGCTGTTTCCTGTGTCCTTACTCTCCTTAGAGGTGTAGTACGAGTAACCTAAATTTAATTATAAGCAAAAACAAACCTTATTAGCTGCTTTGTGATCCTCTGGAGTATCTACTATATATCTTATTGCATGCTATGTACCTACTTGCGTCCTTTCAAAACTAATCTCTGTCTCTCCTGTTGCCCCTTTAGATTTAGATGGCAAGGAGCATCCTCGAAAGCGTCAAAAGAACGCAAGTTTTCTCTCCAAATTGTTGAACACTGTTGAATAAATTATTGTAAACAAAAAGTTGTATTTTTTGTTACAAGGACCTTCTCATACCGCAATGTTGAGTGCGAGAGTAACTTAAAAATGTACGAACTTAGAGAACCAGAGCAGCTAAGGTAACACTAAATGTTCATCCTCCTTTTTCTTTTTCGTCCGTTGCGTCGCTTCGTCGGTAGTCCTGTTGCTGTGAAACGTTTTTGCTTTTACATATTTTAAGTGCAACAAAAATTGAAAGAGTGCGGAAAAGAGTAAACTTTGTCAATTAGTAAAAAAATAATGGCAACTGGCGACTTGAGAGGACTCAGAAGTCGACATAGTTGGGAATCATATCTCATGACTTATATAACCACCTAACTACATAAGCATAACTCTAACCTGGAACTAAAAATAATTTTGCAAAAAATTAAAGTAAGCTATAGTTTTGGTGGGGTTGGGTTTTGTATCTCTGCGATGATGGGTCTGCTCTCCACTCTGGGGCAGTATCGTTTGTAAATTAACTTTAGATGACAGGTGAAAGTAAGTACAAGTGTTCTGCTGCTATTGCCAGCTAACTGTCTGTAGTATCCTTTTAGATTAGTTTGCAAAGTCTTGGAGTTTGTATTTCAAGCTTCTTTGGGTTTGCATCCTCTTGGGCAAAGATGGAGGTTAATATTATTGCAGCAGATGTTGTACTTTTGAGAAGGATAGCCAACAAATAAAAGAAAACGTTTTCTTTTGAAAATGATTCAAATTAAAGATGGTGGACAAGGGAACAAGATAAGGGTTTATTAAACAGATATTTTACTTCAAAGTAGATCTTTATGATATCGGTGGTCGGAATAAAGCTTATCAAAGGGTTATTTTATCGGCAATTACACAGCTTGGCTTATGAACCTTTCCCTCATTGTTGCTTGATGATTTATTTCAAATTATTAATTTTTGCCGCCCCTAGTAATTTTTTCACACTTCTAGCCAATTCTACTGTTTTTCAATTACTTCTATGTTCTCTTCAACAGATGGCCTGATTTTTATACCCTTTTCCATAGAATGGGTATATTGTATTTGGTGTGGAGTTTGTAACATAGAGAAATAATACCGTTAGGTATAGAAAATTACATATATTCTAAATCAGAATCAAAAGTCTAGTCGATTTAGCCATGTCCGTCCGTCTGTCCGTATGTATGCTCTCTAGAGGTCGCAATTTTTGAGGGTGCAGGGAACTAACTTCACGGGCACTACCTTCACATGGGAATTAACTTCACCACTGGTGGGAACTAATCTCACTTTTTATTGATGAAGTTAATTCCCACCGAAAGTGGGAATTAATTTCACCAAAAAATCGTGTGAAATAAATTCCCATCCAAAATTTGAAAATCTCAAGAGAAAAACTTTCGAACAATTAAAGAGATCATATGGATTTAAGCAATTTATTATAATTTATAAGCCAAAGTTTTTTCAAAAAGGGATATAGGTACCTATTAAAGACATACTTATGCATTATTCATATTTTCAAAGAAATTATTGTATTATAGAATGCACTGAAACTGCATTAGCAGCGAAAATAATTAAAACTAAATGTTTGCAAAGATTAACTTTTTTTTTTTTTTTTTTTTTTTTTGGCACAACAGCTCCAAGCGGGACCGGGGCCTGTGACTTATACACTCTCAACCATTCCTGTGTGTGCGTTGATATTCTGCAGGAATGGAAAGGACCTACAATTTACCGCCGAATCCGAACGGCTAACAGAGAAGCACTTTCCATGACATTAATTACTCTTGGAGGATTTGTCACTTCCTCGCAAGAGGCAGTACCCCGGAAAAAAACTTAAGGTGGCAACGTCAGGGATCGAACCCTGAACCTTCAGCGTAGCAGTCCGACACACTAACCACTACGCCACGGGGTACTACAAAATTCGCGCGAATGTTTAACTAAAACTAAAGTTGATCTTTGCAAACATTTTGTTTTAGTTATTTTCGCAACTAATGTTTGACTTTTGTTATACTTTAAAATTCGCGCGAATTTTAAAGTATAACGCAAGTTGATCTTTGCAAACATTTTGTTTTTTTTTCAACTTGTTTTATTTAAAAATTGTATTTCGTTTTAGTAAAAAATTCGCGCGAATTTTATACTAAAACGAAATACCATTTTTTTGGATGCAAAAATTAACTTTAGTTTTAGTTAAAAATTCGCGCGAATTTTCAACTAAAACTAAAGTTAATTTTTGCAAACATTTGGTTTTAATTATTTTCGCTGCAAATGCTTCTGCCCTCTTTTTTTTTAGTTTATCATGCTAAACTAAATAACACAATAACGATAATTATATCATTTACTGTAATAAGAAGTGAAGTTATCTCCCATCCACCGTGGGAAATAACTTCATACAAAAGTGAAATCAATTCCCACAAAATAGTGAAATTAATTCCCTTTTTCGGTGGGAATTAACTTCATCAGAAAAAAGTGAAATTAGTTCCCACCAGTGGTGAAGTTAATTCCCATGTGAAGGTAGTGCCCGTGAAGTTAGTTCCCTGCACCATTTTTGAGCTAGAAAGCTGAAATTTGGTATATATAATCTATGGTTCAAGAGTAAGACTAAGTTCTTGAACCGGTAAAATCCGCCACAAACAAGCCCACAATCAATATTTTTGATGAACAACCTCAATTTGGTAAAATTAAATTATGTTTTTTGTACATTTACGATAAAAGCATAACGCTAAAATTTTTCACACGTAAGCTTTAGGTAAACCCTCTTCCAATCAAATAAAAATATTTTAGTTTGGGTGTGGCTGACGCCCATTTTGTATACAAAACCATCAATATTGTTTTTATAAAATAACAATTGTTATATTAAAGAGACAAACATTAAATTTTGTGGGTATTACTTGCACATAAACATCTTGTGTATGAAATCAAAAAAATTAATTTTGGGCGTGGCTGACGCACACTTTTCATAAGAAACTATACAAAAATTGTTTTTGTAAATAAACGGTATTTTTGATGAATCTGCAAGTCAAAATTTTGCGTCTCTTAAGTGAAACTAAACAATTTGTGTATGAAAAGAAATTTTGGGCGTGGCTAACGCCCACTTTTCATGAAAGAACGAAAAACGTAGTCTCAAAAATTTAAGGTACTTCCAATATTCAATTTAAACCTTTTTCCTTCCGTTCGTTATTTGAGAAATATATCTCTACATTTTGTTGTGTAAATTTTTCAATACGCCCACTTTTAAAGGCGTGATTTGGATAAAATACCTTTGTTCAGGTAGGATCGTTTAAAAACTACTTGATTCATCTGTTGTTTTACACATATGCCTAAATACTGACTTATGATCAAAGCTCAGTTAGTGTTTCAAATTTTAAAGACACGCCCACTTTTAAGGGGCGTTTTCGTCAAAAGTCGTATAATGCATTAATTTTTTAACTTTTTTTAACTATCGGTCGCAATTTTGAAGTAAAAAAGATGAACACTTAGTTTTATATTCCTTGGTTACGTAGCAAAGTGTGGTCCAAGAACTGTTAAAAACACCCATAATAGCTATTTCCATTCAAAATCTAATTTTTCAAAATTTAAGTTTTGTCTTGTTTTGTTCAAATCGATCTGCAAGAAAAAAATTTAATGTCACTGAGCTCATACCAATTGCCTTGGCAATAAAAAGTCTTAACTTTGGGCGTGGCCAGCACTAATTGAACATCACACCACACAAAATTAATGTTATTGTACTTTTTTCTGTCTGCTAAAGAAGAATTTTGTTTCTGAAACTGAAACATCGGCTGGCTGCGGGAGGCAGTCGCATACACATACAAAAATATAGGGAATAGGGTGTCCAACAGTTTGTTGCAAACGTACTGTAGCTCTCGCTTATGTTTAATAAACTACGCCTTATAGTTGAATTAAAGCTCAGAAGTATAAATTGTAAGGTCTAAGGAAAATCACAAATCTGAATACTTTTTTTTATAATAGTAAGCAAAAAATTGTTACTCTAATCTTGTGTCTTCCATATCTCTTATTAAATCTTTTCAACTTGTATAAATAACTTCAAGCCATTTTAAAGAAATTCAAAAGTTCTCTAAACCTTACCACGTTTAGTTCGTTTATATGCAAATAAGTCTTCAGTTCGTTGAATATCTTCGAAATCAGCATAGCTTTACAAATTTCACACCCAATTTGGTACAATTCCTTTCACACTTTAAAACTTCATAAGTGTGCTTCTTCTGCTGCTGCAAGTGAAATTTGTGTATCTGTGTGTATAAATTCGATAAGACACACAATGTACAAGGAATTCTCCATATATTATAATGTATTCCAGGATTTTCCAAGAAAATCGGAAGCTTTCCTACTATGTATACCTATGTTTTATATTTCCTTGTAGTAATCTGCACATTCGATTCTATTTCAATAAACCTTATGTTGAGACACTTCTCTACTTGACACTCTTTTCTAGGAAAAAGATATTTATTCTAGGTCATGACGTATGTTTCTTCTTCGATCCACATCCACATTTTCTGCTTGCTACGGTAGTGCAGTATAGTACGGAGCAAACTGACACATTCTTCGCAAAGCCATATGTAAAATAACATTTTATCCTTGCTCAAACTCCTTCTTCCTTGTGAGATATGTCTGTTGTTTTCCTTAAAGGCAATATTGCCTGGATGGTTAAGTGTTAGGGGTACTCATTTCAATAAATAAAACATTCGTTCTCCTTGTTCCTGCAAAATTTACAGGGCTTCTACGAACGAAGCAATAATTTTATATGAACCCGATAGGCATTCGATGACACTGACAAGACAACGAGAAAAGTTTTTCCTTTTGACAGGCACCAAAGAAGGGAAACAGAAAGTTGTTGTTAATTAAAAAAAAATATATACATACCAGCCTACCATTTTGTTTTCCTTTTTTTTGGGGGAGGGGGTGAACAAAAACACTCCTTAAAAATGAAATTTATATAAAAATGTTGAAACAATTTTCAACGTAATATTTAAACAAAAAAATTGCAAATGAATACAAAATAAACGTCTCCCAGTCGCAGTGTGTGAAGTGATGTGAAAAATTCTGACGTTTCACAAAAAAAGGATATCATTTCAACCGTTATACATCACATATCATATCCTAATGCTCATTGCCTCAAGCGGCAGCCGAGTGCCAGCGATATGGGGTACTATTATCCTGTTCTGCTTTTCCTTTTTTACTTGTTTTTTTTTTGCCCAAACTCTTCAAAAATTAAAGCACCGATAATACTAAGCTCGAGAGACATTCCATTGTTTGGAACAGAAATGTCAAAAATTCTGCGCGCAAGAATGAATACCTACTCGGAAATTTCAGTGAACTGGAAGGCTTATTATTCATTTCATTGCTAATTTATGCATTCCTGACTTGCTTTTCGTTTTTGTAGAAATTCAAAACTTAGTATTTCGAAATACGGGAAACGTGGTGGGTGGTGATGGTGAGTGAGTTTTGTATTGTCTTTGCGCGGCACATCAACGTCTGTTTAGGAGGCGAATTGGCAAACACGCAGCGTGAGTTCTGACAGTGTGTTCATCATCGTTCTGACATTCATTATTGTGTCGTATGTCGGCATGTTAAACGGGATATTTAAGCATATGGAGTGCTTAGAAGGGACATTATTTTTAATGAATATTTAGCAGACAATGAAATCGCTAAAAACAATTCAAGGAGGGGAGACTATCATATACATATGTGAGCTGAAAGTTAATACCGTTGTGGAAATGTCAAAAAGAATGGTGCATTATTTGTTTTGTGATGACGATTTCTGTTTTTAATAAGTTGAAAATAAAATGCATTAGGGGGTTACATGTGACCTTACTTGCTTTGTGCTTGCCAAAGCATTTAAAAAGCTAACAGTTTTTTACATTTACAAATCAAAATTGCAATATGGCAATTTTGAGCTTCTATAAAGTTTCTGTTAGGCTTCTACTTGAATTTAACCTTTACTTACACAGGCCCTGACTTCAGTAACAACTTTTTTCAGAAAGTTTAGGCCGTGACTTCAGTAACAATTTTTTTCAGAAAATTCAGAAATAAAATAAAGATTTTTGTATGAGTTTGAGATTTATCTTTTCCAATAAGTTTAGGCAAATGATATTATAGAAGAAAGGTGGCTTCTATAAAGCTTCCACTGCGTTATTTTACTAAAGTTAATGCCAATCAGAATTGTTGTCAAATTTTAACAGTTGATTTTTTAATGATGAAAATATGGTGCCGTGTGAATAAGTGTTCTAGTCTGAGAAAGATTGACAGTATTTGAAATACATAGTGTTGATGTGTGCCAGGCGAGTTTGTTAGTCGATGGAGGTATTTACTCTGTAATAGGTATGCTTCGCTTCATAAATTCTTAATCAATAGGTACATAAACAGTTTGCAATGGTACAGTGGATGAAGTGCTTGGTTGCTGACCTAAGAGTTGTGGGTTCGAGCCCCAGCCAGAGCAGCAATTTTTCAATATTCCCCCAGCTTCAACTGGACGCCACCCGTGGTATTTTCGTGAGATAAATATCACCTAGCTATTTCTCAATCTATTGTACCAACAAAATCTTTCCTGTCTTTCTATTCCTTCTAACTATTGCCGTGCAGTTTGCATTCAAAAGACCTTGGGTCTTACAGGCATATAGTTAAAATTAAAAAAAAGTAAAAAAAAAAAAATCCCAATAAATGGAAGCTCCAAAAATACAGCGAAAAAATATATCATCTTTAGCTTTTCACTCAAAAACTTACCAAATTTTTTTGTTCCCGTCCTGACAATAATAAATTATCGTCAACTGCTGTCCTAATCCTAACAACATAATATTTTCCCAAAGAAATTATTACCTTCGCAAACGCAATCAAAGTAGATGGCGATGGAGTGCATCAGGGATCAATGCTTGGTCCCTTGTTCTCCAACTTTGAGAGACCGGCAAACTAACCAATCTTAGGAACAAGGATTAAACTGCGTAAAAACTGACGACTGCATCATGTCATGAATGCCGCTTCTTCACACCAGAAATTTGCTGCCAAGGAAATAATGCAATCTCAAATTTAAATCTTATTGGACTATTATCTCATTATGAGGTTTGAAAATCAACAGTAAAAAAAAAAAACGGAGCTCATCTGCTACTGGGCACTGGGAATTTATGTTTCTATTTCGAGAGAAAATGTGTGGCACTGGCAATACGGAAGAAAGCACCAACAAACGTTTAAAAAATTGATAAGTGCACTTAAAATGGTTGGGTTTCAAAAGGTTTTTTGGGCTTGCAAGGATTTTAAGTTCACGTATAATGAGTTACGGCTCTAACATCGAACATGAATTTGGCATTTATACGCAGTTTTAGTTCCAATCTAGCCATCGAAAAGCATAAATAGACTTTAAGAATCCTCACTTATTTTTAAGTTAATAACAGACGACACTCTTGATTTTAGAATTTAGTTTGATCATTGTATAGAACCTAAGTATAGAAATACCACTTGGGAGTTTTGCTGCTCGGCCGTGGACGGCAAAACAAGGCATTAGAGTCATTTGGGGTACCCACAAAAGTACTGAGCGATTTTACTCACAAGAGTCTACTTTCTTTTCATTTTATATAATTTTAAAGAAAAAAACACAAAATCTAAAAAAATGTCATCTTAATTGAAACACAAATGGTCACTTCTTACAAATACAGGGTATGCCAAAATAAATCACCCTATGCAAGATGCTCTCATTTTTGCAAATAGCCGCCATTGTCAAATCTGTTTTGATATTTGTGGGCTAGACAGATGCAGAATACAAGTGAACAAGCCATAGAGCGATACATGAACCGATATTCTGAAGGCGGCGTTCCCGGTCGCCTCATCTCTCGTTTAAGCGATTTGCACTGGACCGCAAGATTCAACCGTTTCAGACTTTTTTTGTGGGGTTTTTTGAAGTCCCATGTCCCGAGACTCTGGAAGCCCTCAAGGCCAATATTCGACACGAGTGCGAGAATCAGTAGCCCGAAGTTCTCGCTGAAGTGATGAAAAATGCCATAATACGAGGAATCAATTGTGACCGCGCCCATTTGGCCAATATCATCTTCTCGACTTGACCAATACAATATTCTAAAGGTTCAAATAAACATAATCAAAAAACAGAACAGAGCCAAAAAACATCGGATGGATGACTTCTTTTGGCCCACCCTGTCACCAAAAATTACTGTTAATGTTTGTTTGGTGATGTTAATTTTGAGACAGAAATGCTGTGAGATTCCATATTTAATTTCCTTATCTATAGTTTAATTAGAGTTTGGTCAGGAGATTTGAGTTGTATGGTTTTTGAAATCCGAACCATCCATTTGTAATTGATTAGGTCGAAAAGGAGAGTTCGCATACTGGTGATTGGTTTGAATTAGTGTTCCAGATTGAACTACAGATATGAAACTATTTGCATATGTTTCTATGTTGTTTAATACTGACCGACTGCAGCTCCCCCTATGTGTATTTTTACCTTAATTTCAGTTCTAAATTAGCTGTAATTATAATAATTATAACTATGTAACTTCAATGCCTTAGGTTTTTTAAATACAAATTGCAATCAATCTTGATTAAATCCTTGAAGATTGTTTAATTTCTCAGGCGCGAACAAAAGAACACACATTCCTATTTTCACACTTATGTATGTGGCAGCAGAGAAGAACGACGAAGTCTTAAAGCTGTAGCTAGTAAGTGATGCAAGAGATTTGTTTCGTTATTCAAACCACGATGACCTCCTTGCATTATTTTGGTCTTTATTGTAGTCATGTAAATGAAAAACGGTCAGTTGTTAAAAATGCTGCCGTTTCTCCGTACCAAGTCGTAAATAAAAATGACTTCCTGCCGCACATAACGTATACCTACATTCATATACATAAGTCAAAAAGACTTAACTTCCTGCACCAGATATTCATTTCCGTTTTAGCTTCCACAAACGACTTGCTGCAGACGGTTTTTTTTTGTATTTTTATTTCTCGCTTCGTCACCTAAAAGTTAAAATTAAAAACATATATTTTAAAAGTACCTATATTATATATTTTTATATTACACTTTTTCTCTTCTGTTTCTTCCATCAGACAGACTATGCAGATACTTTTGATTTTAAGCAGAAGCAGCAGCCACAGCAGCTACTTTGTAGGGCAAATGTACAAATGAATGAAAGTATCTGTGAAGTTGAAAGGCATATTCGTGCCTTAAGCACATAGTATGTATAACTGAAAAGGCTTTAAATGAATGCAGCACACAGAATCTGTTTGCAACTGCAATGAGAGTAAGTAGGTTCCTGTAAAAGCAGCAACGGTAATTTACATAATTTGCACTTCCGTAGCTTTCCGTTTCGTCCCCGTTCCTGTTCACGTTCATGTTCCGGACGAGGCGAGGCGAGGCCCATCAAAGCCATCAACCAGCAAACATTATACTGGCCATAAGGGCAGTAGCGCAAAGGTGATGTTTTAGAATAGGATGCAGCTAGCAGCCATTCCCGTTGGCACTGTTGGTAGGTATAAATTTATCCTTTTGCATTCTGTTTTTTCTGTTGTTGTCGTTTGCATTGGCCGCAGGAGTTCCAAAAAAATAAGAAGAACAAGTGAAAGAGCGAAAATAGTCTACAAAACACAAGTTTGCTCTATTCACGACTTATCCATCCCTGAAGTACCTTTATCCAAAAAAGTTTCTTAAGTTTACCTTTGGCAGAACGTGGGAACGATGTGAACAAATCCTCGCAGACATTTTCCAAAGGATTGTGGCAGAGAAAGTTTTTTTTTAAGAAGGTAGGGCTATGCAAAATGCAAAGGCAATAAAAAGTGAGATGAAGACAATTTAAGAAGTCTAAAAAGTTTAAAATATACTGCAGTTGCCAAGGAAGATGTTCAAAGTTCCACTTACTCAGGAAAGCATTCCATGATTTACTGTTGTTTGAGGAAATTTTTTGCAGCACTTTTATCATTTTTAAAAGGCTAATTTAAGAGATACTTTTAAAACATGGCTATAATCGCGCCTTGTGTAAAGCAGTCAAATCTTTAGTTGACGCAATTATTAAAGTTTAAAGTTTTGACTTATTTGTTCAGACTTGATCTTTGAAATACGAATTTGTGTTCGCAAAGGTATAAACATAAAAGTTACCAACATATTTTACCTAGAGTTCTTGGAAATTGTATGCTGGAAATGGCATGGGCAAATTGTTCAATTTTGTTTTCGGACAAAACGTTTGGAAAAGGGTTAAACTATAGTCATGGTCTTAGATTACACTTGAAAATTTTATTTTATTTGCATAAGTTTTACAGGAAGAAATGCTTCCCTTATCACTGCCGTTTGTGTAAGCTGTGAGAATTCCATAAGTTTACACTAGTTAGTTTCTCTTTCAACTTAAAAATTGATAAAATTCACTGCAGAGCTGTTTACACTAGTATTTTTTTCAGAAGTTGGTTGCGTGATTAACTTACGTAAGTAAAACTTTCTACATTTGTAATCTTAGCCTTAAAAAAGTATCTAGATTCAAATTAACCATGATTGAAGAAGAATTTGCCAAAAAATAAAAAAAAATTGTTTCATATCTATCATCCGGTTAGTTTCTTGAAGTTCAAGGGTCTTACCAAAGAAAGCAACTCAGGTTTGAAGAAGTTTCGAAATCCAAACTGTCACCAAATTCTTTATTGTTCCTTGAAAACAAAACGGTGAGCATCGTTCGGTCAATTCCAAGCAGCGTACCTTCGGATAATAAATGATAATTCTCCTCTTGTAGTGTTTAAAAACAGTAAAGGCCCAACCATAATACGCGAAAGAAAAAGGAAGCAAGTGTCAAAATCGAACGAAAAGATTCTTTCCGATCTTTTAAATACTTCAGTTGGCCATAATAGCCTTTAGAAATAAAAAGCATTTGTCTTTTTCTTTCTCTTTGAAAACAAAATTTAAAAAAAAATCAGATTTTCGTGCGAAATGTACGACTGAAAGTGTGCATTACGTACGTAAATAAAAGTGAACGAAACTTGACGCTCTGTTGTGGAATGACATGTTTGATGTCTTGCATGAACTGTCAGAATTTTAGTAGCGTGATATGAATTTGTGCAAATAAAACTATGGGGAATGGTTGCAAAAAAAAAAAAAAATTTCTACTGGATAAATACAAATTTCATGGAGTGTCAAAATTGTCGGTCAAAATGTCGAATTGTATCCTTAAAAAATTTTAGTTCTTTTGATTGCATCGACAGTTAAAATTTTTAAATTATTTTTGAATCATAGTAGTAGGGGCGCAACATTGATCGACAGGGTCAAAGCGAATTATAGTTCTGTTTGGTAGCACTATTCTGAGGATTTAATTCTCTTTTAAAATGATGGCCAAACACTTTATTAAATTTACATTGAACTTTTTATTTCATTAAGTTAAGTTAAAATATAATTTTTATTTTAGAAAAGATGTGAGTGATTTATCCTTTTTTGGGCACGTCTTACGTCTTTTGATGGAGATAAAGGAATGGGAAAATGGAATGACGGAATTCTTGTCTAGACTTTTTTCTTAAAAGAACATTGAACTGATTTTACTATTCAATTTGGGGAGCGCTCGGAAAATACTAACTGAGTATTAAGTTGTGTTCATTCACACATGCGCTAGAGGTTTGTTTACACTATCCATGGTGTGAGATGAGATTAAGGTTGGATTTTCTTTGGTTGTTTATAGTAGTTGAACTTCTTGTGTGGTAAGAAACACTACACGAATGATGTTCACATGCATGCGGTGCTCGTTGGCATGGGTGTGAACATCATTCACTTTCACACTGTCAACATTTTTTCGAGTCGATATTTTCAAAATCGACAAGAGCCGGAGTCAACATTTTGATAAGTCGGTATTTTTACAAATCGACTTTTTGAAAGTCGACATTATGGCGATTTAATCGACATTTTAAAAATCGGCAAATCGTATACAACCCAAAACTATGAAGCATGACACATTACGAATAAATGCAATTGGAAAACGGGTCCAATAATTCCCCCTTGTCAGTTTTATGTTTGTATTTTGTCGGTCCTGTATCTCAGAGATTTTGATCATTCTGCAACCTTAAAAGCTTCGCCTTGTTGAAAAAAAACTATTTTAACGTGTTAAAATAAAACGTAAAAGTTTGCTGTTTTCAAAAATTCATCAAACGGTTTTCCATAAGTTAAACATAATTTCTAATTTCCAACTCGATTTCTAAAACAAATAGTTTCGAAAGTTATTTAGAATGTAGTGAAGTGGTTTTTCTTAACTTCATAATGGTTGATAAAATTTTATAAATGTCTAGGTCTAGATAGCCAAATCAGTAATTTGAAATTTAAATTAACACATTGCTTGGTAATATCGCTCTTGAACTTTATAGAAACAATATTACTCAAATTCTTCCTCCTTATTGTTGTTCATTTAATATCACTGTTTAATCTGATAAAGCGTTGATGGACTTGATAACGCTGGCCGCACATGGCCTTAATAGGAGACAGCACACAGCGTGCAGATATGGAGATAAAGTTTCCGAAGCAATTTCTTTGCCAGTCAAATATGTTAACTCCAAACTTTACCAAGTCTCCTTCCTTCTGTGGTTTATTGAGTTAAATTTCAAAGCATTTAACCGATTAAGTTTCCTCCTTCAGTCCCTTTCTCAAACAACTGGAAACAGAATACAAAAAATACTTAAGTAAATGGTATTTTCAAAATAACTTTATCTCATTATCATTGTCACTGTGAACGTGATTCTCAGAAGCCCTAACCCTTTCCTTTGGATTGTACAGATAACCCTTAAATACCTTAAACACATTAACTGGCATCACGTAGTGGATTTGCGACTAGTTGACAGCACAAAATTCCAGAGAAACATGCCGAGAAAAGTGACTTTATATTTATATACACGGACGCATTCTCTAAGTTTGTGTCTTAAGTCTAGACGCCTGTCGTTTACCTTCGGCATTTTGATTTACGTCTTAACCAAATCCAAGAACAACTCCACCGAGGAAACGACTATCCTTTTTCCTAAAAAAAAAAAAAAAACCAAACAAAAAAGAGAAAAACCACAAATCACATCATAAATACTTACCTAAGATATCCTTATACCCTTCTCAGCATATTTAACCAAACAAAAATTGAAGAAAAAGAAGAGGAAGAAACGAAACTTTTCCTGGGGTTCAAGGATGGGCCAGGCCAGGCTAATAAATACCGCGTTGAACCTATTTCTCTCCGGATATTAAGTTTATTTCAAAACTTTCCTTGCCACAACCGAATTTTATCAAAGCAGCAGCCTAGAATAGGGCAAGACAGGATATATTCCAATTTCAACATATTCGACAAGGAAAACGTACCTTTAACGTTCCGGGATCGGGATCCCAAGTGTTCTTGGTGTGCCTTTGCGTGTGCAAAATGCTATTTATCATTAGAGAGTTGCCTTAAGCCGTAAAATCACCAAAACAACCAGGAGAACAGAAAAACAGGATATAGAAATACTCCAAGGAAACTTTAAAAGCCTCTATATACTTGTATGCATCAGGCAGCAGCCAAGCCAACGTTCCAGTTGAATGGCCAATGTTTTTTGGGGTTTCACAGTTCAGCCTTCAGATGTAGAGTATGTGTGTGTGTGTGTGTTTGGTTTCAGGTGGAAATCAGGAGGACTTTCATAAATCAACTGCGGTGTTTAAAAGTTTTCCCCTAAAGGGATGTAGGATATACATAAAACAACATGAACCAAACCACCATCATGTCTAGCATGACGTGTTTTCAACACACAACTCCTCGCTCCTGATTCTCTGATTCTGTTCTGAGTCATGTTGTTCTGTTCCTATACTTTTACTTATATGTACATTTATATAGAGAACGTCCTTCGGTCGGTCGCTCTCGCTCGGTATAGTTGTAGGAAGGAAGCTCCTGACATTTCCACATTTACCTGTATATAACATTAAATATTCAATCACGAGAGGGACTTCATTCATCACTCGGAAGAGGTTGATAGTATAGTTGGTAGTTGGTGGCTTGGATTGCCTTGTTCTTCGTTATCGTTGTCAGGGGGATTTCATAAACATATATTTCGTCCAGCTAAGAGCGAGTTAATTAAAACGACGACGATGACAGATTTTGTTGATCCATATATTCGTCCCTTTTTGAAAATACTCATACCAACCTATATTATAGGCTCTCGTTGTAGGAATTATCATGCCAACCTTTTGCTTGTTGACGTCCTATCCTACGTCCTTAAATCTTATTCTATAAGGATATACATATGTGAGCATTGACCTTGCTTATTCACACGGTAAAATTGTTTGAAATGAAATACTATCAACGAGTGTTGACATTATGTGGTATTTTTCATGCTCAAAGAGCATAAGGATATCTATTTGCAATCGTATTCTTGGGAATGAGCGCACACAAAGATTACCTATATTTATCCTGATTTATAGTCCTTTATGGCCGGTGTGGTTGGTTGGAAAATGAATCTGATAACATTGGGTTAATATGCTTTGAAATGGTTTATAATGGGATGCAGATTAATATCGTTTCTGAGAAAAAAAGAATTTTCGTCCACACACATTGTATGTTTAAAAGGATATTATGTTACTTACTCGTATGTGGTTTGGACAACAGGGATTAGTTAACATAATTACGTGAATAATATTACCTATGTAAATAAATATATATACAAACGATTTGAGGTTTACTTTTTTCTTGACAAGAGATCAGTTTCCAAGGGCCCAAACATTAGGCGTTTTTCTTTTCTCTTAGTTCACAGCAGAACCTGAGTTGTCAAAAAAAAAAAATAAGTGTTTCTTTTTTGCTTCAGAGTGTTAAGAGCTTAGAATTCGTATTTCTTTTTTCCTTCAGAGTGTGCTCAGAGTGCGCTCTACGAGCTCCAAATAAATAGACGGGCAGACTGAGCAAAAGCTCAACAAAAACATAAACGTCAAAATTGAGACGCTTCCAAATAAATTCAATTGATACAAATTACTTTTTAGCGGCGCGGCGGCTGAAATTAAAAACAATTAAAATGGCCGCCGAAGGTATTTTAAATGTTAAAAAAAAACTTTTTTCAAATTTTTCAAGTGGCATGTGAAAAGGAAATTAATGTGATATTAAATACGTTTCATTAGGCGTTTTTCTTTTTTAGTTCACAGCAGAGCCTGAGATGTCAAAAAAAAATTGGTGTTTCTTTTTTGCTTCAGAGTGTTCAGAGCTAAGAATTTGTATTTCTTTTTTCCTTCAGAGTGCGTTCAGAGTGCGCTCTACTAGCTCCAAATAAATAGATGGGGCAGACTGAGCAAAAGCTGAACAAATATATAAACGTCACAAGTGAGACGCTCCCAAACAAATTCAATTGATAAAAAGAACTTTTTAGCGGCGGCTGAAATTAAAAACAATTAAAATGGCCGCCGAAGGTGTTTTAAATGTTAAAAAAAATTGTTTTCAGGTTTTTCAAGTGGCATGAGAAGAGGAAATTAATGGAATATTAAATTCGTTTCATTAATAGTTTAGAGCGCTCTGAACACAATTTGTTCAGAGGACGTTCAGAGCGAGCTCGATATACTCGAACTCTGTTCAGAGCTCGTTTCTGAATGAAAAAAGAAAAATGCCTATTAATACTTTAGAGCACTGTGAACACAATTGCTTCAGAGGACGTTCAGAGCGAACTCGATACACTCGAACTCTGTTCTGAGCTCGTTTCTGAACTAAAAAAGAAAAACGTCTAATGAAAAAAGGAAAACGACTATTATTGCCATAAAGGCACATTCACAATAGGAATCAGTGTTTATTCGGGCTGTTCGCAATACATTTAAGTAAGCAATAATGAAGGATAGTTTCATTTCGTATTGTTTTCCCTTTTTTCAGCAGTCCGGACAAGAACGCTCGACGCAGATAACATTTTGACAGTTGTGTGCTTTTTCCTAAATGTCTAGTCTATCCACGCAACAAATCTGTGTGAGAAGAACTGAAGTTAAGCGGGTCATGTACCTAGGAAAACAAAATTAAAATGTTTGACAGATTGATAATGTTTGACAAATAGATATAAGGCGAAAATTTCGATAAGTTTTGACATTTAGTTATGTTTACCCACCATTTATATTATATTATTCCATTAGGATTGCGGATGCGCGCATTCATGTTACCAAAGGGTTTCGTTCAATATTGCAATCACGAATAATATAACATACTCAGCTCAGATAAAAGTTTGACAGTTGTAAATTTTAACCCGCCGCAAATTTTTGGGTGCGACTGATTCCAAAGCGGTAAAATGTCATTAAAACGGACGACATAAAGCTATGAGCACATTGGATGCATACGACGAAGATATAAAAGCTAAATTTCGTTGAGTTTTGACATAAGCTTATGATGAAATATGAATTCTATTAAATACCTGTTTATGTTAAGTGCGAAAGGGGAGAAAAAAGATTGTTCGTTGGTTGCTCATCATCTTTATACACGAAACGAGGGCTATTTTCGTTCTTACCCTGATCTTTCAGTTTATTCAGTTTCAACTTTTTCGTTTATTCTCATCTAAACATAGCTTTAAGTCTGAAATCGAATCCAACTCTTGCATTAAGTGATTTAAAAAATGTCACAATGGCAGTTATACATTTAGACATTGTTTCCCGAGTCTCTAAACTAAACGGGATTCGACTCTCGCTGAAATGATATATTTTTCCATGTAAGCTCGTAAATGCAATTATTGGTAACTCTCACCGATAGTGGAGTATAACTTTCAAAAATCCTCCTTTAATTTGACGAAAATTGGTTTGTTGTCGTAAAAAAAAGCATGCCATTCAGCTCAGCGACACTAAAATACCTTAAAACTGTCACAGAAGATTTTAGCCAACCTTAAGGCAGACATTTCTAAAGATCACGGTTGCCTCGCATAAATCCCCAAGAAGCTGAACATTTTTATGAAAGTTATGAACACGTTTGTGGAACACTTTTTTTCTTAAACAAACCGTTTTTGAGTCACTTTCGTGACCTTTGACCTAGACTTAAATTGTTTGCACACATGAAATCGATGGGTACTTTGTATAATTTCATCATAATGGTATCCCCAACATTCATACAAATTTTCAGCATTTTAGGAATTTATGCAACCCCTTTTTTTCGGGCTAACTTGACCGGACTATTAAAAGTTAGATAATACATCAAAGTTGCGGAAAACGAAGCAAAGACGTTTCGAGAAACGATTTATCATTTTTTTTTCAAATGAAACTTTTCTCCATCGACTTAAATTTTTTCGTCCATTTATTGCATTTTGCAAATATGTCGGCGCCGATGGATAGCTCGCATCAGCTGACCGTGAAACATTTATATTCAAACGAAATAGGTGCTTCATTATATAGATCTTAAGCAGGAAATACACGATACAATTATCGTACAGACTTGAATCGTACTGATATCGCTAACGATATTGCTATAGGGAACACACGCACCATTCGATTTACTTACGATTTCATTAAATTAGAAGTAGACGACATCTGGTTTTCGCTCGAGAGCATTCGACCATGCGATATCGATACAGCGGATCATTCGACCCTACTTTTGTACGATAATCGGTACGATGATTGTATCGTGTATTTCCTGCTTTAGAGGCAAAACCTAGTGGCAAATATAAGTCTTTGTGTGTGAGTGGTGGGTTGGCAGGAATAAAGGAAACCTTACGCTTTTTGACAAAGCAGAATGACTCACAAAATTTGCACTTCTACACAAGAAGATATACATATATCGAGCCAAGCGTTTTCTGAAAACTTCCCCAAAAAATGTTGTTTAGTCAGTTACTACGCTCATGTCATTTCTCCCAAATCCCTTGTGGTTCTTAGAAGTTCGAAGTATCTAAAATCTAATCCATAGCTCCGGCTATGTAAACTCTGTACAAATACTTTCATTCTCACCAGTCTTCACTTCAAAATATAAAAAAAAAATTAAAATATTGCTGAAAACCAACTAACTTTCAATTTATTTTGAAGGATTTCGTTTGAGTTTGGACTCTGGTCAGAGTAATTCATGTGCATTTTTTTTACAGCTCCGTGCTTTAATAAAAAAAAACTTTCATTTTGTTATTTCGTTTCAAAGCCCAAATCCTTTTTTGTTTCCTTTGAGCTTTGACTATCAACACCTACATACATACATACATACATATATGTAAGCAAGAACGCAATATTTGACCCAACAGCCAGGCAATTTATGTAAAGTTCCAAATAGAGGCCAACTACAAAAAGCCATGTGCAATGGCCATGTACAATAAGACCATCCAATATTGCTCGATGCTTTCAGGGATTATACGTTTCTTTTTTCACCAGCTGTTGGAATTGATGGAATAACTGAAATTGCACATTTGTTTTGGAAACTAACTGCCACAAAGAGCTCGAAAATAGGTTGTTAAATATTTTTTTTTTGAAACCCAATTTGATTCTGTTGCCAAGGCCACAGCGTAATAAAATTTTGAAATATATGTAAGTAATTGAAAACTGGATTTTATGAATGTTTATCACTTGGATGCACATTCAAAACAAAGTGAATTCCTATTTCTTTTTTTGTGTGGAAGTGGCGCCCAACACTGGCCCTTGCGTTAATTAAAAGTCATAAGTTATATTACTAACCAATCAAAGGCATATGATTAAATAAGAAATTGAGTTTCCCTTTAATTAATAAAACTTTCAAAAAGTTTATCTTACGGGAAAACACAAATGAAACCATCCGTTCCTTTTATTATTTCGTCCTTTCAACCAATTGGTTGATCCTCTCGAGATATTAATAAAATTTAAAATGCCAACAAAAAAAAAATATCCACAACTCCTTTATGCCGAATGGAAATAATTTTATTGAATTGAGTCCAGAGGCACACAAGTTCCCGAATGCAGTGTGTTCCAATATATGTAGGTTCTCTTTCTTCCCCGGACATTGCGTTGGCTTTGGTCTGTTGGTTGGGGTGGGGTTGCATTTTATCAATGTTACAGTTCGAAATTAATTGTAACTTTGGCCAACATACTTTCAAAGTTGCCCACTTCTGCAACTGCTACACATACTCGTATACTGACTGCCTTGGGTCCAGTTTTCCTGTATGATATATTTGCATAATTTGTTGGACCAATTGCAAGCAATTTGAAATGTAATTGCGTTACCCAGACGACGACGACAAACCCCAATACCCTTTATTTTTTGAATTTTATTTTGGAACTACGGAACGGTCTACGGGTATGAATTTCAAAATAGCCCTCCGGGAAGTGTTATATTGGTTTTGTGTGGGCAAAACGCCGGTATCGTTTTGAGGAATGTTAAAAATATAATTATGAGAAATTATTATGCCTGAGCTAATAGCTTGAAGCTAATTGAAAGCATAAAAACGCCTGTACCTTTAATTGGTGTAACTACAATTGAATATTAATTGAAATTAAATTAAATTTTTTTACGAATTTGGAAATTGTTTTAGATCGAACTCGCTTCCCTGGAAACGTATAGGAGACTGCCTTATCGAACGTTTGCCTTTTTTACTTAGAACTTCCAGTCAAATATACTTACACATTAATTTTCAATTGAAAAGTTAATAGAAAACGTTTCAAACGCAAAGAAATAAAATAAAATGCATGCAGTTTTCAAAATATATTTTTTCTTAATTTAAAAAATGCTTTTAAAAATACAAAAAAATATTTTTTTAAATATTGGCATGCAGTATAAATTAATCTACACCAATATATGTATATACGAATTTTCGAAATAATCGGTTGAGGCGTTTTCGAGACAGTTGAAAGCAAAAAAAAAAAATGGTCCCATGGAAAGTACCGTTGTAGGACATTAAAAAAAATTCAGCGGTTTTCGAGAAAAAAAAAACGGTTATATGGCAGGTACATACCGTTAGTTTTAGAGCTAAAAAAAATTCTATTTCCCCTCTGTACAATACCAACAAAAATATTTATGCCCGCTTGACAAAAAGCCGATAAGACCAGATCTCCGTTATTTGCATTTTTAGAAAAAAAAAAAAATTGAAAACGCAGTTTTCTTCAACACTCAAAAAATATTACACTTTCAATAACAAAATTATCATATTGATAATCGTATAGTAATCAGCTTGACAACTGTAACTGTCACTTTGATGACCAAAATGTTCATGCAGTCATCATGTTGACACCCACAGTTTGTCAATTTGATGTACTCAGTTCTCATTATCAAAATGATCATATTGATAACCGTAATTGTCATTTTGACAACTGATATGTAATGACAGGAGAAATCATCATATTGGCAATTATAATTGTCCATTTGATGGCCGTGCTTTTCAATAAAATATTCACCGTGTTGTCATATTATGGACTTTCAAAATATTCTATTTGAAAATTGCAGTTTTTGAAAAGATAAAATTATTATACCCAGTATGTCAATTAAATTTGTCATTTTCAAAATTTACGGTAATATAGTTTTCGACCCAATCCAAAAAGAAAAACAACCTCGACAGCCGTTTTTCTTTAAACTGTTATACATGAAGATTAAAGAAAATTCGTTCAGCCAGCGATTTAGGCGACCGACGCCGCCGACATAATATGGTATGGCTTTTTTGGGCTTCCCTATCATCGTAATGTCATGTTTGATCAAAACAACGATTTTTTTTCTGCACGAAACCAATTCTTGTGCTTTAGAATATAAACATTCCTTAACTGTAGGTACACCAGGCGCGAATACTATTTTGTTTCTCGAGGCGCATACCATCAGAGGAAATCTCAAGAGAAGATACCAGCAGAAGAAGTTCAACTTCGTTGATAGTTATCAAAACGATCAAAGGTCCTAGGTTATTCCCTTGTGGGACATCTGAAGTCGGGCAAATATTTTTTGGAATAAATAAGATTGAAGGAAGCCTAGAAATCAACAGGGATATGCTTTGAGGTTTGAAGTATTTACATTAAAAGAATTTTATGCAATGGCTTGCTCAAATTCTGCATCTTTAGCACAAATGGTATTTTACACGAATTTTGTAAGAGAGTTGTTGAAAACACCCATTTTATTAAGGAATATAGAGTTATAGTAAAAGATCACAATATTTTGGATAATAATTTCAAAAAGTTTAGGTATATCACATGAGATTTTGGCAATGGACGATGGGTTGAAGACATTTCTTTTCCTTCCATTTTGATTGACAGGTAGGTATACTAAAAAAGTCCTTCCATACATTAGGAAACAAACTGCCAGCAATTCATAGCTGGATGAGAATCATTTAGAAATTATACACGTATTTCATTTCAACATACAGAGTGTGAATTATAAAAACAAAAGTCTAAATTACCAACAAATGTTTTTTCTTTGCAATATTCACATTATTTATTTCAATGCTCTGTTCGAATATGGGGATTAAAATAAGTGAAGCTCTACAAATAGCTCAAGGCGATCTGTCTAAATCAGTGGAGGAGCACGCTGCGCTGGTGCGGCGAAAAAAGTGTTTTTTTGTTTTTTACAAGTTTGTTTTCCTATCAAAGAAGTCCTTTTTAACACACATTGGTTTCTTCAATATAAACACTGTCAAATTTTTAGAATTTAAATATTTATAACTCATACATTTTTTAAGCTACCTAGTCGCATAACCTTTTAAAGCCGTCTTATAAGATTCGAAAACACTAATGGCTTCTGGTTTGAATATCCTTAAAGCCATTAAACAAAACCAAAACAATTTGAAACTTTGAACTCTACTCAAATGACGGTCTTCATTGCCTTAAATAACTATACAATCAGACATGAAATATAGGTCAAAGAGGTCCTTAACTTGAGGAGTATGAAATTCTATATTATCACTTAAGGTGAACCAAAAACATAGCATCACTTTTCGCAAACTTTTAAGTTAGCTTGTTCTTTATTCTCAGGAACGTGTTGCAATTAACAATAAATTCTTAGAAACTATATTAAGCCTTACCATGTTTCTATATGTATACACAGGAACTATGTATATGTACATAGACTATATGGAGTGTTAGTTGGAGCATCCTTTTAACTTTTGAATTCGGGTCAGCCACGCTTTATCATGTATTTTAGCTTAATGGGTTTGTTCCTGTTTTTCGCCCGCGCACATTTACCAACAACTACGCATATACATACAACATACAAGGCAAGTTGTTGTACCTGCAGAATATTCTGAAGAACCACGATCCTAGCATAAGTTTTGAAACTTTATCCAGGATAGAGTTTGGTTATTGTTCGTGTCGTGGGATGTTTTTCTCATTGTTTTTGAAGACTTAAGGATAAAAACAAAACAGGAAAAGAAATGTGTTCTCACACACAAATCGTGGTGTACATAAGGAACAACTTCCTGCATGGGGTGTCCCTTAGCTCCTTAAGTCCTTTTCTAAGTTTTGTTTTTTTTTTTTTTTTTAGATGATGAATTTTTAAATAATATAAATGTATGCATGACCACAGCACATTTTTTATTTTGCAAAAAATATATGAAGGAAGGAAAAGGATAATTAGAAAACCAGGTGTAAAGGATGGATGGAGATTTCTGTATAAGGTTTTCCATCTACGCATTTAATGAGGATAACCAAACAATACCCAACCCAATGTGTCAAATGCGAGCTTTTAATGAATGACAAAAGTCATCGTATGTTGAGATAATATTGTGAAGGACCTAAGGATCATGTTGTGACAGTTTCGAAAAATTAGCTCGACTTCGTTTGTGCTTACGACAATGGATCAATCATTATAAAGGGTTTTTTTTTTTAATAAAATCCTTTATTTATTTAAAAGAACCATGAATCGTTCAAATCAGCTTCTTACGGTGACACGGATCTAAATGGTCATATTTTTAATGACTCGTCCGCGAAGATGCGGCTGAATTTGAGCGATAGACTGGTGTTTTGTTCACTTCATGGGAATCAGGCGATTGTGGTTTATACTTATGTTTACAGGAAACCCCAAAAAATAAGGTCCACATGAAATTGGATGCAATTTACGTTACCTCCGCGAGAGATTACCTAACCGTCCATGCAAAATCTCAATCATAGCGTCCGATGCGTGGTACGTAGCAAATTCATTCTTAAACGACATGTGGTTTAATTTAAGCCATAAGAAGCCATATTCTGTAGCGCTCGGCATGGCATTGACGCGACTACCTCATTAACGTCGTTTACGATAAAGTACGGACCAATGACGCAGCCGGCCGGCTTAAAACTTTCACCACACGTTTACATTTTGATGATGCATTGTCATCAAATATACAAAATGCTCCTTTTCGCTAAAGATTTGTAGTAGGCCAAGGTCCCTTTCCAAATGCTCCAAAGTCCAGTAAACGAACCTTTGTCTATGTTCATGAATTTTGAGGAAACCTCACCAAGTTGAAGTCTGCACAGTGATTTTACAGATGTTGCCGATGTTATCGGCTGATCATGCTTCAGCTTGATCTTGCTTAGCTTGACTTACTAATGGCTGATTGATTGAGGATAGATTGTGAAGGTCACTACGTCTGCCATAAGATGGGCGTTTTTGCAACGTTTGCACTTAAGAACACTCATTTTGATACCAAAGACTTATTATTTAGACGTATGCTGTTCAATCCTGTTACTTGCCATGACGTTTTGACAAAAACAAACATTATATTTGACAGATGTCACTTAAACAACATGGCCGCCACAGGCCGCTTGAACCTACCCGGGCCTATTGAAAAACCCTTTATAAATAAAATCGCTAAATTTTCGTGAGATATACAGTATACTGAGACCCTGCCTTAGAAGAAAGAACTTGGTAATAGTTCGCAGTCCGCAACTTCTCTGAACAAAAGCTGGGAAAAACTGGTTTTCAAAAGTACTACAAACTTGCTCTTGTAGTAAGTTTTTACCTTGTCTTAGGTTACAAGTTAAAAGACAAACAAATTAAAAATGTTAATCCTTCTTTACAAAGTCGTTCGAATACGTGTATCCTTCGAGGTTTGAATTAAATAAATAATTCATTTTCATTATTCATTATGAACATCCTTACAGCACAGGTAAAAAAAAAGTAAAGAACAGCAAACCAGAGTAAACCACCTCTGCAACCATCAGCTTTACTATATTACATACAAGATACAACGCATCCAATATCCTGCTGTTGGTCAGCTTTGCTCTGCGAATTGCAACACAACCTACATTGACCAGACCCTGCGTTCAATCAATTTATAGATATGCTTCAAGATTTTCCGATAAATGATAGATTGTATATTTATTTTTTCCTTCTGGTAGAGTCCTTCGATTTAAATGAAAATTAATTAATAAGAGCCCTTGGCGGTTTTAACCACTTTATCATTATTGACAAGTCCTTGAAACCATCCACTCACACAACTTTAGCCATTAAACAAAATTAAATGTATGTGCTGGCGCTGGCGCGGGGGGTTAAACAAACTTTATATTCATTTATGTAAGCTGGTAGCTGGGCCTGTCCGCAATATTGATTGAAGGATAAAAAAACAATACAATAAGAAATTTTATTTTAATACCAAGCAAGATAAACTGATTTATTAATTTTAAAATGTAAAGGCTTCCCGCTGGCTGTTGGGCAGTTTTCAATTTTTTTTTAATTGGTATTGCGAACAATTTTCCCAGTCCAGAAAAACGTGATGGCATGTGCGAAAACATGAGTTTGAAATCATACAAAAAAAAAGTATGTAAAAACTTTAAAGGCTTAAAGGAAAATTCCCAAAAAAACCGATTTATTTACATTGCAAATGTGTCTTATCTTAGTAGGTACTCAAACCAATTGTTATTAACATAAAGAAATGCATTTATAATCAAGTTGGAAAAATTGTCATGGCCAGTCCTGGGGATGACTTGGAAAGAAAGTAATTTCATATTTGAAATCTAAAATGGATGCCCTTTTAAACCATATATGTTTTATCTCTATCGACTCTGGGTTTTTCACCAGTATATTTTTGGGCATTCTCCTTTATAAACGAAATTCCCTCCGAAGACTTAATAAAAGACCCTTTTAAAAACTATCATATGACTTTATGTTTTTCCTAATTTCTGAAAGGGGTTGTGCCCGATCTCGAACTGGTAAGTTTGTGAGACTGTCACATCGAAGGTTCTGGGTTCAAACCATGATACTTTGTTCATTGAGCCCTTAATTTGCCCTGGGGTTGGGGTAACCACAAATAATTTTTTAAAGTTGAGGTTACCAATCAACCAATTGTCGTAAACGTCACGTTTATTGTCAAACATTTTTATATTTGACATTTTTCTTTATTAAAGTGAAACTTTTATTACATCGTCTCAAACTTTTTCGTCTGTGTGTTGCATGTCGCGTGACGGTCGGCCGCGGAGTAGGGATAAAGTGAAAGGCGCTCGTTAGTTTCACTTTTACGGTGGTTTCATAAAACCACACATGTTTTTTTTTTCGAATAGAAATAAAAAGAAAATGTGAATAGAAATAAAAAAAGAAAAAATGCAAATGAATGCAAATTTTGATAAAATTAAAACAAAATCAAACATTATGGCATGATTTGTGACAAAATCACAATTAACAGTCTTAATGTGTATTTCGAGAACCGAAAACCCCAGGTTTTTTTGAGAACTCTTTTGTGAAACCAACTTATATATTTGACGTCACTGAAAATGCCGCGTTAAGTTTGAAAATATTTGTCCCCCTTAGAAAATTCTAGGGTCTAAGCTTAGGCTAGTGCAGTCACCCAAAGCTTAAGTATTAGATATTCTCATATTTGGGTACTTCTGTTACTCACGTTCGTCTTCCTTAACATCATTCTGTCAAGTGCGTTAAAAATGATAAGGGGTGGGAACAAAACTCGTCTGTTTCACCCACCCTCTTAAATTGTTTCCCATAACTATTTGTTACATTTTAGGCACTTATAGTATAGACTATAGAGACTCCTTCCTTAGCCAAGCACCCACACGACACGAATGATCAGTGTCTTTACATGGCCCAATTAGGGTATTTATAACCCTTTGGTTGAGCGACGTTAAATAGGTACAAACAAATGTAAGTTGGATAACTAAGAAAGGTATATCCAGAAACGGATCCCACTTAAACAATATAGTTTCTTCCGAAGCCGGCTAATTCACTATGCACAATTCACCGTGCACAATTCACTGTGCACAATTCACTGCGGGGACACTTCACTTTGCACAAGTCGCTGTGGTACACAAATCACTGTTGCGGGCAATTAACTGTTTTCGACATCAAACAATTTTCGACCTGGTTTCAGTTTGTTTCAATAACTGAAAAAATTATTACAATCGGAACCAAAATCTGTTAGATTTTTGTTCTCTGATTACAGATCGCGCGCGCGAATAGTACATTACAATGAAATGCACGCAGTTAATTGTCCACCACAGTGAATTGTGTCCACAGTGAATTGTGCACAGTTAATTGTGCACAGTGAATTAGCCTAGACCCAGGTTCTTCAGTCCCTGTAACCAAAGCCGTCTTTACTATAAGGGCACACGGGGCTCGTGCCCAGGGCCCCTATCGAGACGGGGGCCCCGAAAGGCAGATATATTCAATTACAATATACAACAAGTGTTCGCTCCAGAAAACTATAAAATTTCTAGGATTAACCAAATCCACTTTTCAGTTTCTTTATCCATGGATGAAACAACCTTTTGTATTTACTTTCTCTGGTAACAATTAGGTCAAGATCTCAAATGGCGTTGGCAGTTCCATCCTCTGTCATTGTGCCACCTTGCTTGAAGGCGGTCGAAGTGCACATTCCGCTTTGAAGCTGCCTATGAATCTTCTCACTATTGACAAGCCAACGTGAACAATGACCTAGAATTCGGCAAAAGCGAAATTGATGCGAGAATGCAAAATCATCATCTGGGTTAAATGCACGATGGTGCATAAAAGAGCTTTAAGGCAATTGACCGAACGATGAAAAAAATTTTAAGTGATTCGAGACAATAAGTTGAAATTGACTACGAACATGAGAGTTGCATTGCAGAGCGACCCATCGGCTGCCGAATTCTCAAGACATCTGCTGGCGCTTGACAATAGCAAAATTCCCGTAATGTTTCGACTGGATTGATATCGTTGCCGCAAAATTTTTGAGAGTTCACATCCTCCTCGAAGGAAAGGCTCGTCACCAAAGTGGTCTCCGGCATTGCACACAAATATAAAAATCTCGATTCTATTAGTGAACGGATAATACTAGCAGCGAAGAATAAGAACGTCGATAGTTTGAATTTCATTATTCAAAGCCAAATCGCCGGAGAACTGCATTCACATAAATCCGTCGACAGCGTGACCGACGAAGATGAAGTGACCAACTATCCGAAGGAATTTTTGAACTCGCTTGATGTGCCAGGAACTTATCTGCATAGTTTACAGCTTGCAGAATCTGAATCATCCGAAATTGATCAACGGTAGTTCGCGGTTGTCCGTCCAGAAACTTATGAACAATGTGATTCAAACGACAATCATCAAGGGCAAGTTCAAGGGAGTGGAAGTCCTTATCCCGAGAAATCCGATTATTCCAATTCATCTTCTATTTCAATTCAAGAATTCAGTTCCCCTTTAGATTGGTTTTTGCGATGACAATCAATAAATCGCAAGGCCAATCGTTGGAAGTTTGTGGGATTAATCTTGAATTTTCCTGTTTTTCGCACGGTCAGCTGTATGTTGCCTATACGCATGTTGGCAAAACGTCTTTACATTACATTACACTTTAGTCTACTCCGTCGATGAATTAACAAAATCGACACATTTACTAGCACTGGCAACTGAGCCCATCGGCCGTCTTTGCTGTTTTCTTGACGGAAAAACATTGTTAACTATATCACTCTACTTTTTTCGATTCGATAACAATAAATTACATTGAAATTTGATCTATAACAATTTTTTTCAGTCACTTTTTTAACTTTCCAACAGGGCCCCGAATTCTTGTGTGCCCAAGGGCCCCGGTATGGTCTAAGACGGCCATGCCTGTAACTTTTATTCATGACAGGTCAAGTTGAATTTTTGAGCTCCTTCAATGGTGGCTTTTGATAGTTTTTATGTTGACTAAATTTTACTTTCAACATAAACCCAATTAAAATCATTTTGAGCTTTAAATGACCACTTCCATTCAAAAAGCATTTCTGAATATTTAAACCGAGAAAATATCTTTTCAATAAAATAAAATAAAATCAATCTTTCTCTATAAGATTTCATTATTTCGATTTTAATAAACAACTTGGGTTTCATCGAATGAACCTCAGGCACCACAAAATATTTTGATAAAATCAATAAGATTACAAAACATGAACACAGAACCAATATTCCAAATTAAAATTCTTCTAAGATATGTACTTCACTTGATTAAAAAGGAGTCCAGTGTCATTTAGGAGAGATAGAGAAAATCAAAATGATACATTAAATCAAAATACAAGAAGATTTGTCGAGAACTCAAATCAAAACAGGCACTTTATAAATTGTAAAAGATACAACCATCTATTGAGTGATTTGAAAGTATAACACCTCGTTGAACACTGTACGAGTATACTATATATAGTTGAAAACCTTGGTCCAATCGCCCAAGTTGTATATTCTCATAGTTTTGAATGATTCGCTTCAGGTTGCCATGGCAACACCAGTGCTGTCGCCTTACTACTTGAATTTTCGAAAATTTCTATACAAACGTAAACTCTTGAACAGTTCTCAAACTAAAGAACTTTCCATAGTGTATTTCCCCGCCTAACTTTCATACTTTATTCAGAGTTGGCGTGTCGTTCAATTGCCTCTGGGATGATTAAATCTGTAAAAATAAATACATTTTAGTGCCCAGTTTAAACATTTTATACTTAAATCCTATGAGGACAAAGTATTTTTTTATTTTAATCATTTATCACATTTTTTTTTAAATTAAAATTGACAGCCCTGAACATTTGACATTGAGATTTGTGAGAGTACATATAGTGCTAGAATAGAGATGAGTAAACATTCTATGTGAGGCAGCTTGTGGTCAGGATGTTCGGTTGAAGCTCTCATGTCAACACTATAGGATACCATGGCACACAATTTTAGGATTAAATAAACCAGAGAAGACTCTTAGCTTTGTTTTACCGCAATAGAGGTTTGAGAGATGTCAATTGAGGACAAATACGTGCCGTATATGTAGACAAATGGTACCACAGCCCACCCGGGTTACTCGTATGTATAAGTCTGACGCATTTAACTTTGTCTAACCCAGAATTTTGTTTACCAGCAATCAAAATTTTCATTAACGAAAACAGGTGTCGAAGTAGTTGGATAGATATTTTCTCACTTTGATCAATTGAAATTTAATCAAAGGAATCATTTTGGTTAGACAGGTAAATAATTGTACAGTGGTGTTCAAATATGTTCGGACAAAACATTTTATATGTTTTTTTTTTGACGTGATAACGTCTAATAAATCGGTTTGGAATATATGGGCGCACGCACCAAAAAATGTCACAGTCACAGTCACGTTACCTAGCTGCTTTGATAGCCTAGAAAGTCGATAAAGTGGGAATTATTGTCAAAAATGGTGGGTGGTTGTAGCTGGTTTGGGCGGTGAGACAAAAATTGTCAAAACTAATGGGTGGTTCCTTGGTGGCTGTAGGTAGGATATGTGTTTGGTGTTGCTGGGATTTATTATGATTGGGGGGAGGGGGTGAATTGTCAAATATAGTGGGTGATTGGTTGGCGGTTGTAGGTGGGTTGATTGGTTGTCAGTTTTGGTGGTGGGGATGGTTGATTTGATGGGGTGTGATGAAAAAGTTGTCAAAAATGGTGGGTGAGTGGAAGGTGGTGGCAGGTGGGGTAGGTGGTTGGATTTGGAGGATTTGGTGTTGGGAGGGGGTGAGGAAAAAATTGCCAAAAATGGTTGTTTGGTGGCTGTAGGTGTGATGGGTGGTTGGCGGTGTTGAGTGAGTGGCAAGTTGTTGTAGGTGTAATGGATGGTTGGATTTGGGGGGAGGGTGTACTGGAGGGAATGGTAAAAAATATTTGTACTGGGGGGGGGGGGGGGGGGGGGAATTGTCAAAAATGGTGTGAGTAGCAGGTAGTGGTAGGTGGAGTAGGTGGTCGAATTTGGTGTACGGGTGGGGGGGGGGGAATTGTCAAAAATAGTGGGTGGGGTGGTAGTGGTTAGGAAGGAGGATTTACTGTGTGGGGGAGGAGGAAAAAAATTTCAAAAATGTTGGGCTGTTAGATGGGTCTGTCAAAAGAGTCAATTGTCGATAAGACACTTTGATTGTTAGTCGTTCAAGTCCAGTGTCAAAGAATTACATATTCTCGGGATCCATGCTGTGAAGGCATTGAAGTCTTCTAGTTGGCTGCAAACCATTACTTGTTCTTTGCAAAAGGCTTCAGGAACTCTGTCTGACAGCAGCAAAATAATGTGCTGTGGTCAGCGCTGGATCTAGGATTTGTTGGAGGGGGACCTATTTTTTTGTTTTGCTCCTTTTACCTAATATAAATTTGCGTTCATCACACAAAGTCTGCTGCTTTGTTTGCATTTTTCAAAATGTTCGACATACTGCTCATTGGGCCAGGACCCAGGACTCTAGTTTAATCAAACTTTTTGATTAAATTACATACTTTCTGGTGCAGAAACGATTTTTCATGATTAATTGTATTCCTTAATATTATATGCTGACATAGTGTGAATTATATTAAGGAAGTTAAAAATTGCTAAAATTGTGGCGTTTTTTTCCCACAGCACTATACGTTACAATTCTTATTTTGTTTTTATTATTGTTAATTAGGTGATGGAATTAGAGAAGACTAAGACAAATTATGAAACTCTTTCATTCGTGATACTTTGTGAAGTCCGAATGATTAAAGCCCGAAATGTGGAAACAGGGGAAACATTAAGGAGAAAAGAACATTTTACTTAATGGCGTAACTCACTACCATTAAGGTGGCTTTAAATGGAGCTTGGATGCAGCTTGAAAATTATAGTGGAGACGAACGCATGTTCATCTTCATCGTCTGCACCACAGACCAACATACAGACCGCCAACTCGTACTCCTCTTGCCTGAAACATTCTCGAAATATTTGTTCCTGTCTGTGAATACGTGTACATCTCTCTGTGCATTTTGTAATGACAACTATACCTGCGTATGCCATTTATTTTGTAGGTGTGTTTGCTAAATGGGTTTTAAAAGCAAGGGAGAGCGTTACACTCTCAAAATAAATGGCATATCAGCTGATTTTTAGCTTGTAGGCAAAAAGAGAGACCATACAGTGAGTTGGCGGTCTTATTGGTCCGTGGTCTGCACTATGATTATTGTTGTTGCGTTTTCGTCTGGCACTATAATTTGTTGCAGCTCCATGTAAAGCCTACTTTATGGGCCATGATACAACTAAACAGATAGCGCCGTCAGCATTTTTTTTTTGTCTTGTTCTGCTCACCTACGTCATCGACACTCACGAGTTTGACATTTCTCATTTGGAGCTTGTGAACGGTGTTCTTCAACCGATGACAAATGTAGCCAGCCAAGTTTTCTAATCCATCGAATCCCAGTTAAAGTTTTCGTATTTGCCCGCGGTGAAAATTTGAAGGAGCTTACTTCCAGATTGGTTTGGTGGAATTCGGCTCTCTTGACTTCTTCTTCTAGGGATCTTATTGTTTTCTCTTTGCACAGTAACAAAAAATTTTAAAGAATCATTTTCTTCCCGTAATTTTGATCTGAAAGTTCAAACAAGCAATTATTATTAAATATTATTATTATTAAAGTAAAACTAAACTTACACTTAATCAATCAAGTCATCAATTTCCGATTGACAAAGGCAAAGCTGAGGCGTGTTTGAAATGACGCTCTCATTTGTTGCATTCTGAATTTCAATTTCAGCTTGCGGCACGGGCTCAGCAGGTTCTTCCAGCAAAATGTCAATCAATTCTTTATATATTTTCCCCCACCTCTTTTTCCATAAGGCCCTCGAGGTCCAAAACTTCGTAAAACATTTATTAACTATCCTTGAACAATATCTGATAGTTTCATTAGCTTCCGACCTTTTTCCACCTTCCACCCACTTTTCCAACCTGTCGACTGGACTAAATTTATGCATATGGCATATGTGAGCATATCATGAAGAACGTGACTCCTTCAAGTTTTAAAATCACGATATCTCCGAAATTGTTATTCTTACAAAAAAATGATATTAACAAGTTTTGTAGATAATTTCATGGTCTACAACTTTGTGTCATGTATTTTTATGATAAAACCTACCATTTACCAGAAAAATTGTAAAAACCATTTATTTGACCTTTTGACCTTGAATAACTTCTAACGCACCAGTTTGATCGATGGGGATGTTGCTTAATTTTTTTTTGAAATGGTGTTCCCAACGTCTGTATCAATTTTCAGCTTTATGCGAATTTTTGAAAACCGAAATGTCTATTTTGACCGGACTAAAATTATAATACACAACACAAAAATTAATGTTTCAAACTTTTACAACCTCACTTCCTTTTCCCAAACGAAAAGGAAATCAAGTAAAGCAATTTGAATCCCGCGAAAAATATATTAGTTGAGTGTCGATGACGTAACATCATTTTGACAGCAAATACCTAACATGCGCAATGCCATATCTTTAGTAGTTTTATCATGATTATCGACACACTATCGCGCACTGTTGAGAACTGTACTTCATCTATTTTCTAAGCGAAATTTTATGAGAGGTAGCGTCAGTAAACTTCACAGTTGCTAATCTACCCAACTATGCAGCGTGATTTCACTGAAGTGCAGTTCCACTGCTGTTCAGTGCGATATAAGACAGGTGTGACAAAGCACAAGGTATTATGATATTTAGTGTCAGTTTCAGTACAAGTGAGTAATGGTAGTCAGAGTTATTTTTCAGGAAATTTTGAGCACAATAATCATTATTTCTATAGAACAACATATCATCATGGTCATATAAAAGAGTGTTGATTAAAATCTTAAGCAAAGAATCCCTTTTCAAAAATACAAACTTAATCTCTTCCAGAGCAAGGACGAAACGAATGAAAAATGGAAAAGGTATCTGTTTCCACTTTTTGCTTTTACGTTCTATGTAAGTCCTTGAAATATTATTGTATATTGCAAGAGAATTCTCATTATTATGAAACAAACAAAAAAATTTACGTATATCACGCTCCATCTGATTCACTGTTGTGTAAAGTTGTCATAAAGGAACAAAATCCACTTTGGATGGTATGGTATGGCATTTTAATTTTGATATCCTTTTCGTTACTCCTCTTTTGTTTTCCCGGAAGATTCAAATAATCTTTGAATTCCCCACAATTCTTTCACATTGACTGTACAGAAATTTGCAGTATGGCTTTAATTGCTTTCAGTGGAATTTTGTTTGTGTCCTTGGTAGAAGAAAAAGTTAAATGAAAAACATCCTGACGACTCGACTGATGTTTGGAAAATACTGTTAGCAATGAATAATATTGAACGACAGATGAAATTTCAAAATTGCAACAAATCATCATGAAAACGTATCGTCGTCGTCGTTGGCGTCGTTGGCGTCGTCGTCGTCGTTGTAGCAAAAGATCCCTTTAACTTTTTTTTTGTGTTACAGGGAGCAGCCATAATACGAGTATCCTTTAACTATTTGGGATTGTTTACAAATGTGTAGACTGTAGAACACGAAACTCCAACTACTGCATGAGTTGTGACTTTCAAGAGAAGTTCAATAATTGCAATGTGGCACGTATCCCAAAGCCCATATCATCTATCCTTCTTTTCATTCAGGAACTTTTTGAGTTTTGTTTAACTTTGGCTCGCATCCATTTCATTTTTCGACTCTGGCCTCTGTGTGCTGCATTTGGTGTTCGGTCTCTGCATCTCTGTGAAATGTATGCCAATGCCATGTATTTTGAATCTTGACCACATGTGCCAACTGAAAAATATATACATAGCTATACGGCCATTTGTTTGAAAATTGGACGCATATCCTTTGGTTGAGTTGAGAGAGTAGCAATGCAATGCAACAATTCTAAGGCAATTGTTCGAGTGCAATAATCTGTTCCATAGTTTATTGGATGCTTTTATATTCTGTTTCGCGGGTGTGTGTGATGGAGGATTCTTGGTCTTTTGATTTGCCCTGGACAACAACTACTGCAAGTTGGCATGCGTTTTTCGGGAAGCATTGCAAATTCTGAAGTTTTGTTGAAATCAAGGATTGTTTTTTGGGTTGGGCGGAAGCACACTTGAGAAATGAGAGGATTTACTGTTTTCAGAAGTTTTGTTTGAAAGTTTAAGTTAAGAGTCGAAATTTCAAAGTTGATTAATTTACAATTCATATTTGGACTTTGAAAGATGAACTGGGAAACTAGATATCAAAGGACACAATGGAAACAATTCAAATAAAACTTTGCTTCATTTTTGTTGAACAAATTTGTTAAATGCAATATTTTGAAAACGAAATGGTTCCAAGGAGAACATTTATAATTGGCAATAAAAACAGGATATCGAATGAACTGTAAAAGAAATGGTTTTACTCACTGCTTTATAAGCTGAGGGAAATATTCAATCAAAGTGGAAGAATACTTTCCTGGAAGTGAAAATACGGAACGGAAGCACCTCTCAAGATTTGACAAATTTAATTCAAGTTTAGCACGCCTTGTTTTACGCTAGAGTCAAATTATTAGTGTAGTTCGTGTCAATCGCAATGGCTTATATATGCGAAGTTCGAAGAACCCTTTTTTGATATACTATAGTAACACAATTCAAAGAAGTTTGAGAACTCCAAATATAGTTTCTAAAAGTCCATAATCAACCTGGGGTGGAATCGGCTAAGGTGATTTGTGATATGTGATAGTCACAATATACAAATTTCGTCTGGCTAAGGTGATTGTCAAATGTGACAATCACATTTTTGTGACTTTTTCTTGTGACAGCTATTTAGGTGTCACTTGCATACAAAAATAATAATAAATAAAAAATAAACCTCTGACGCTGACTTATAAAACAAAATTATTTGCTTTTGCTGTCAAAGATTTGTCAAAGATCTATACTAATGTTGTTTTCGATTGGGAGAAATTAGTTTCTCCTCATGATTAAAGTAAAAATAAAAACAATAAAAAAAAAAAAACAGAAATGAATATTTTTTTAATTGAGATATTTTTCTGAAACGCGTATATGTTGTGAGCAATCACGTGAAGAAGTGACAACTAAATTAATCTTTTCTAAATAAATACATAATTGTCACGTCCCTTAATGTAAATTATATATTAAAATTGTTCGAATTGTTTAATTTGAAATACAAAATATATAGAAACTATGACGTTCGTATATATGCGCCTTCAGACCGCATATTTCATAAAAAGCAGAAGAAGTAAGACTCGCAAAACACAACTCCGAAGAGAAACGATTTGTCTTCGGAGTTCTCTCCAATTGCCCAAAGGAAAATGACATAATGAAAATAAACAAAATTCTGGTGATCACATTATGCAGACGCACAAAATTATTTTATCACATGTGATTGTCAGAAATGTGACAATCACAAATCACATTAGCCGATTCCACCCCTGATCAAAATACATAAAGAATTCGAAAGATCAGCTTAGAAAGCAATCATGAGGTTTCTTAACGACTGGATTGGTTCAGACAAAAGAAAGTAATAGTCTTATGGGGAAAGAATCACAAGATGGGTCAATACCAATCCTTGAGTTTCCAAGAGAGTCAAGAAATATACATTTGAAAAGGACTTTCAGGTCATTTAGTCCTTTAAAACTATGTTTTAAAAGAAGGCACACACATTTTCAGACAGATCTGTCAAATCAAATAGTTTTGTTGTGGCAGCCATTTTATATAGATGCCCACTCTAGTATCTTCGGTAAAATGGAAAAAAGTGAATTTAAACAGTTTTGTTTTGCAATAAAATACTATGTATATGCAAAAGCTATACAAATTTGATTTGGAACTCTTCACCATAGATTGAAACCATTCACCACTGGTTTACTCAATTTCGGTGGAGTTGGCAATTGAGGTCACCACATCAGAAATGGTGGACAATATCCATGGTTCGATAATGGACGCTCGGCGAGAGCCGTAAGAGGCCACATGCTTATCACAAAGCTTTTCGCATGATGGCTGCCGCTTCTGATCACAATCGACGAACTTGGATTCACCACAATGCACCAGAAACCAATTAACAGCCAAAACAGTGGCGAATCGAGGCCGACGAAGGCCCAGGTGAGTTTTTCAGCGAACAAGGTCATGGCGAAAGTTTTTTGGAATACGCGTGGTGTTATTCATATCGATTATCTTGAAAAGGGAAAAGCGATCACCGGGGAATATAACGCAGACCTGCTGGATCCAAGTTCCAAGCCGATTTGAAGCACAAAGCAGCCGCAATTGACGAAGGAAAAAGAAGATCTTTTTCATCAGGACAATGCACCGGTCGGTCCTTAAGTTTGCAGTAGCAATGGCAAAATTGCATGAGTTAGACTACGAAATCCTCCCTCATACAACATATAATTCTCTTGATTTAACCCCCTGCCAATATTTCTTGTTTCCAAACATGAAGTATGTAATGGCTCGGGGGCTAGAGATTTATATTCAATGAAGAGGTCATCGATGAAAGAAACGCTTATTTTGAGGGACTCGTGAAATCGTATTGTTTGGAGGGCATCAACAAATTGGAGAATCATTTGATGTGTGTTGACCTAATAGGAGGCTATGTTGGAAAATAAAATGTTTTTATGCTGGAAAGAGTGTTCCTTATTTCATTTTTCAGGGACTTTGTATCGTTCGCTTCTTTTCTATATAAATTCTAACTGAAAAACATCAAACTCGTCCGATCGAAATGAAACGAATTAATTTTTATTTGGGAAAACCTCTTAGAGGAAGAAAAACCCAATTTATTTGCTTTCGACGCTGGCTCGCTTTAGACTGACTAAAGAAATAATAATTTTTAAAGTTTGTACCGCTCGCAGGCTGGCATGTAATATGTATTAAATAATATATTATTTAGTTGATTGATGGTGTTGGTGTATAAAGACAGTTACTCATCAGCGCTGTCGTCTTAGTGTTTTGGTAGGAGTTTTGGTTTTAATTTACCTTCGCATTGTACCCATACGGAACAGACTTATTAACCCAATCTTAATGATGATTTGCAAGAAAGATTTATTAAGAAATCCCCAGGAATTACTGAAAAAAACACAGCAAAATGATATCAAATAGCCCCACCCAATTGGGACATAATGGAATTTATGGACTTATATTCTGTTGCGTTCAGTGAATCAGACTAACTTGCTTGATAGTCCTAAAGTTAGGTAAATAAATATATTGTTCTAATGGTATCTGCGTAATTTAAATTCCTCCAACAGCTTCATCTATATTAGGGAATATAAATACAACCAATAGTATATAAAGGAAAACGGGAACGAATATATGAAAAAATGTCATTCTATTAACACAACATTGTAAAACAAATTCGCCTGTTTTAAGCAATTAGGCAGTTCCACCCAACTGTCATTAATGTTGCTTACGCTCATTATCCAAAAAACCAATGACAAATACTCAGTTGGCTTATATGAAGTGTAAGAAAATACAAAAATCCTTGAACGCAACGCACAACTTTTTCAATTAGTACCCACTAAACCAACTGACAGAATAATTTTGTGTTTAGCAACTCTGCGAATAAACTTTTCAAAAACTTTCAATTACTGCTCCTCCTCTCTATGTATGAAGCATGCGACATAGACGCAAGTATTAAATAAATGCTGTTTAGTATGAAATTTCCTCCAATCCCGCACCTGTTTCGTAGTGCATCTTTCTAGAATACCAGTGGAACTTTTCTACACTAAAGTTTTCGTTAAAAAAAAAAAACAACGAAAAAAAAAGTTACTTTGTTTTGACATTTTGAACAGCAACAACCATCCCTGTCATATAGATGTCAGTGACTTTTTCTTTTTCAAGAAGCTTAACGTACGTATTTTGTATACTCTTCTGAACAACATACAAGTCCTTAATTAATCGTGGTTTGCTGAATTTCAAAAGGAAGAATTTGAACTGAAGCTAAGCATCGTGACAACGCACCTGTGTATCTGCTGATGCAAATGCGAATGATTTTGATCTCTGAAGTTCTGTTTCTGTTGACATAAAAAAAAAGCAAAAAGTCGTTCTGAAGTGGAATGTGTTTTGGTACCGAACCAAAGTATTGACAACCCTATACTCTTATGACATGAGTATTGGCATCATTTATGCTATTTGAACAAAGAATCGAACCCCCGAAACAGCTCCCTGACTCCTATTAACACATGGCTGTAATTACAAAGTTTTCCCAGTTGATTTCATAAGGATATGTTACTTCGTCTATATTAATTACTTCCGCGAACGTAAGGGTTTGGAAATACATACATATGTACATATTTCTAAAGTTAATTAATATGATGCTGCATCATTTGAGGTGGAAAATATTTTGTGAAACTGTAAATGTTCAGAAACGATCTATATATTATGTAAGTACATTGAAACTGAGACATGCCATTGGAAAAAGCATTTCTAAGTAATTAATTTTTTTTTTTTAGGCGAACTACGATGAAAATACGTTTATTAGGTTTCTTTGATGTAAATATTATTAATACCTTTCAATTCCCCGAGCAAGGATCTGTAGAAATATTCCTTCGCAGCCTACTCGCTTGAGTTCATATTTAAGTAACTGAAACAGAGACGAGTCAATGACACTAAAACACATCAAAATGTTCCCACCTATCATTGGTATACCAGCCAGAGTGATAAAATAACAGGGGTAGAAACATAAAAAACAAAGCAAAGTACAAAAGGACATCCTCCTTTGCATTACTAGTTCAAGTCAAACAGACCAGAGCAAAGAAAGGCCGAGTTCTCTAGCACGACGAGGAATCGTCTAATGTTCTCGGCCTCTGAAGTACGAATGTTTGCTGATTGATTACCGGACCGGTCACTCCAAATTTGAGAAAACAAGACGTTGAAGAATCGAATATGAAGGGCCACCACATATACCTTTAGGTATATGGGAATGGGAGCAACGATTGCTCTAATTTATAGCACTTTCCATTGGTTTCATTCAGGGAACCACTCATTCTGGAAACCAATGGAACGAGCGAAATCGCTTCTGTTCAATTTTAACACAATGTAGTATTTGCAGGCACCAGTTTCACAAGTTTTGCCAATGTCAAAGTGGTGTTCGTAGCCTCATTCGCGGTATAAAGGGATTTTTACTGGTTCCTCGTATTTCATACCACTCACTAAACTTCGTTGCTGACCTTCGTCGTCTTTATCATCAGGTTTGAATTCAACAATATGTCACATTTGTCGATATTACCAAATTATTCGGCATTGCCGCATGCGAATAGACATTTCCCCAATGAATATTCTATGGGTGACATTTGAGTTATATTTGTATTTGTGCTTCTTGAGTGGATTCTGACTTCAAATCCAGAAGCAAAATTTTCTTCTCAGAATCTTCAGAAGTGTCATTTTCTTACCAATGAAACGGTTTCAGAAGACTTCCGGATGCTTATAGACGCTTCTTTTCCTCCAATGGAAAGTGCTATTAATAAAAATAAAACAGATTTGACAGATGTCACAAAATGGCTGCCAAATTCAAATAAAACTAAAAAAAATTGTATTAATTAAAAAAAATTGACATTAGGTATTTGAAAGATAATTCTTTAGTGGAGTATGGATTTGGTCAGCATTTATTGGCAACAACGCGGTAAATTTTGTTTTCCAAGTCGTCAATATTGTCTCTGGCTTATCGGTGTAGACCAGCGACTTCCCATTCCCATACCCCTCAGAAAATAGTCTAGCGGTGTTAAATCGCCACGATCTTGGAATCCACCTAAATTGCTGCGAGAAAGAACGATCAGAGTCAATTTTATTCGAAAATGATATTATGATGCAATCTTGTGGGCCTTTGTGAAACGAATAGAAATATAAAATGCTTTGGAAAAGAATCATAACGGTAAGTGTCGAAATACAGGGGTGAAGATCATAGAGGTCCGTTTACGGCTAAAAACGATCAGAGTCACGTCAAGTTTAATTTACAATAATTGGCAATTATGACTTTAAGCCCAAAATATCGAATCTGATCATTCTTTACCGCAGTCCTTCATACTCACATCGATCTTTGGGTTTTCCAACAATAATAGCTTTCTCTGTACGCACTCTACGTCTCAGATGTTGAAACGTGGATCAAAAACATTCCATCGTTAATCGAATTAATTGCTCTGATGGAGGATTGCATCGACCATAACATGGCCGTTGTGTGCGATGCATTTAACAAACAAAACCATGTTTTGCGAAATAAAACTGCACAATGTTCATGCGTTGCTCAGGCGTCAGTCGATTTATGATAAAAAAGTCAAACCAAACAAAAGATAAGTCAATATTAAACCTACTGTCAAAGAAAACAGTGCTGCCAACTTAAAGTTCTATACCTGCCTCTTAAAAGAACGCCCTTTTCGTTGAAATATTTCCAAATCCAAAAACTTCAAATCAAAATGATAATATTTCTAAATCTATTGCCAAATTTAATAAATTTTCTATTTCAAAATAATTACGTACATTTATCATTTTTCCATTAAATATTCGACTGTTTAAAATAATTTACCTAATTATTTAACTGCCCCATTGGCGTTAGATTGAATTTGGCACTTGAATAAAGAGCTTTCAATATATTGCAGACAGGTACACAACACACACATACAGACAAATATTTATACACGTTTATGATTCGGTGTATCTACGCCACCACATAATTTTCGAAAATAATAAAATTTATTTTAACATTAATTATTTGTGCGGCAAATTTAAGCGGGAAAACTCATTAAAGATTTTGTTTATTGGAATTTTGTGATTTGTTTTTAATCGCATTAAATGTGTATGTTTATTATTTCAATTCAGCTGTGTAGTGCGGTATGATTTTAATTAAACAATTTGCCCAAAGACACAAATAAATAAAATAAATAATTTTAGGTCGTATAATTGATGTGTATACCGCAATGTTTTTCTGTGTAAATATTAGGTACCTATACTTTTGAACGAGATTGATGAATTCCTCATATTTACACAAAAAATTTAATAATAAAGTTGTGTTTTAAAACTCTACAAAACATATACATACATATGTATTTTAAAATGTTACAAATAGTTTTATTTGCATATCAAACTCACAAAGCAATCGCATTCTTTGGTGATTCTAAAAATTCCATTTGCCCATCGGCTTTGGGGAGGGGAATTTATGTATACAATATGGAACGGATACATGTTTTTGACTTAAAAAGAAATACAAACATTTTGTTTGTATGGGTTCACTTTGTGGAACTGTTATGAAGCTATCAGCTTCCGCATGAATGATAATTGACGAACATTTATCGTACAAGTTGAATATTTTTGTAAATTTCTGTGTGAAATGTTTCATTGAAATAATCACGCATGACTTGTCATCACCAACCCTAAAATTGACAGGCAAGAATATTTTGACAAGTTATTGACTTTTAAAAATTAATTATTTACGAGGCCAAAGTGGAGTCCAGGCGAATCCTTCAATAACAGCAACAAACTTGGATAGGAGTCCTTTTAAGACATGTGCTGTGCATTGCTTTATTTTACAATTATTCTTTGTGTTGTCTTTATAACATAAATATTTCTTTGTTTTATTTAATTGCAATTTTCTTGTTGATCCTAACTCTTATATTTCTTAAGGTGGAGAGTTGAGAAAAGTACTTTGAGAAAACAGAGCGAAAAAACAATCAGGTGGAATGTAGTTGCTAGCTTGCAATGCAACCAAGGCAGTTTGCTCAGTTAGAGATTAAATAGTTTAGTTACGGTGAAATTTCAGGTTCGCTGAGTATCACTGAACATTTAATTCACAGCCGAAGAAGTGACAAGTAGTGTGTTCAATGAATCTGAGCTGCACAGAAAAGAACAGAAAAGATCTGAAAAGTACAAAATTTGGTGTTCAATGAGCAAAAATCCTGTTCTTTTCTGTTCTACAAACTGTCACTTTGTGTTCAATGAAGTTGTCCAACACAGTTTAGAACAATATTTCCTACACCTACTTTTGAGGTGGTGCAAGTGCGTGAGAACTGTCAAAAGTGTCAGTTGACTTGTTTGAAATTATTTGAAAACTGAATTTTTGCAATTATTTGAAAAGTTGCGACGATATAAAATAAAATAAAATTATAAACTAAAAACTAAAATGGATAAAGTGCAAAAATAGAAATTAGGTCCGCATCAGGTCAAGTTTTGACTGTGGAGTGTTCTCCAAAAACGGGATCTGCATTATTTGAAATTTAAAATTTCACAGCTGATAGAGGAGCTGTCAAATACAAAACTACATTTTTCTGTTCTAACTTGTTCTGACAGTTTTCACAAACTTGTGCTGTTCTGTTCTGTTCTGATCTAGTTTTTCTTCATTGAACAAACTTAAGGACATCAACATTTTTAACACAGTGCTAGCGTTTACGATGAAATTTTTCGAGTGGCTCGAGTGGATTTTGACGACCTGTGGCGGCCATTTTATTTTGGTGATATCTGTCAAATCTATATTTTATTATTCAAATACCTACTGATGCCAAATCAGCATAGCAAGTTACACGATTAAACAACACATTGGACATTGAAATGAGAAGTAAAGATTTAGCTGGGTAAAACATAAAACATTCGTAAAGTACGACTAAAAAAGAATCTCTACACTTGACGGTACACCCGAAGCTTAACTCAAGGGTGTAACGATGGGCATTCGAGTTACATTTTTATACTAGTGTACCCTGTTTTAATTAAAGGAAGTTACTGGAATACACATTGCAATTGGGTCAGCTGCATTACCTCCTTTATGATACGACTATCTTATTCAATTCCAAATGCCAGGATTGTACTGAAAAAAAAACATGATGATTTCAAAGGAAATTTTCATAAGTTAATTCCTTGAACAAGGACTTTACATTAAAGTGGTTGTTTCAGACACAAAACTATGTGTATCAAAAATCTATTTCCAGTTAGAATAAATGATTCTGAGGTCTTGAAGCTTTTAATTACAACCTCTGAGTAACTTTCACAACACCCCGTTATTTCTTCTCAGTACTTTAATCTCCATCAGTAAAAATAAAGAAACGTTGACCTAGTCTTGGAACCCATTTTCTTTTGCTCCGCAATTCCCTACCCACCATCTTATTTTCTTGGCCTGTTGACATCGTACTTTTAAAAGAGATTGATATTATTTATGAAAGCAATCAATCCCATGTGCTCTGTGCTTCGATCCATTCGCTACACACTGATGGCTTACCACAGATCAAATGGATGCTGGAAATATTTGTATGTCATTCATTCACATTATAAAACAACTTGACTCATCCAGAAGTCCTTCTTTGAATATTTGTCTGCACTGTCTATGTTTAAATGTCTGTAAGCTGAAGACGTTATTCCCCTAGGAAGAAGCAGAATTAATTTAATTCTAATTCCGTACTCATCGCTATGGCAATTTGAACTCAGCTCAGCCTTTTGTGACTCCATCATGACAATCAGGGTTTCGAGTGGGAAATTATATCTTAACCTTTCAATATCATTATTAAATATACCTAAAAATTTTTCTTGCTGCAAGAAAATCATTTTTCCTTTGACAACCATCTACCACTCAGTTAAATTTTCTATTATTTAAATTGTTTAAATTTGATGCTTCCTTGTGTATGAAATACATATACAAATACCTAATGTACCTTCAACGTATTTATAAGTAAGCACAAAATCATCCCATACCCAAGGAAATCCCACAATAATTCCAAATTGCAAGTGAAGTAAGGCACGACAACGTCTTATAAAATCACAAAAAGCCCATGTCGGCAGTGAGTCGGTGCCGCCATGTTTATCCCTTGACACCATCATCGTCGTCCATTCAACATTTTGCGTCGTGTCTCATTTTAAATATGCAAATAAAATCCCCGTCTGAGATGGGAAGAAAAAATATATTCCCGGAAGAATTTTAATATTTTTCTTGGAGTTCTCCTCGCAACTATTCTTTACTCCTTTGGTTTAGTCTGGTCTGGTCAGTGTCCATGGCAAATTGTCACTTAGACAGACATTATCAATGTCTAGGAAGAAATATTTGATATGAATAAGCCGAGGAATAAATCCATCGAAGTTTTAATTGCTCGTTTGAGTATAAGAAGAAATAACGTCTGTTCCTGATGGGACGAGGATGGTATGTCATCTTCAACACACACAAAATCCACTTACTAGAGTCAGATTTGTGAGCTTTTTTTCTTTCGCAGTCAGAGTCATCGTAGTTGACTTGGTTAACTTGTGGTGCATAAGCTAAGGACTATCGTCCTATCCACTATATGAACCATTTAAAAGTTTGGTTTTCATTTTCATCCGAGAAAAAAAATCAAGAATGAGTCGCATGTACCTGCTCAGTATATGGTTAAAGCACTTTTTTCTTTAAAAATTATTATATATTTTAAAATCAAAAATTCTTAAAATTAAACATAAATTTTGCTTAAATCTAGGAAGACTTCAAATTCCTCAAAAGTCAAAACAAAAAATTCAAAAGATTTAGAAGACCACAAAATCCCAACACTCCAGAAACTACAATGCATTGAAACTCAAAATCTCAAGAGCCCAGAACTGCGTTACAAAATAATGCAGCAGGACTGGATGAACCTCCAATGGGGAATGGATAATTGCTACATTCAAAATTACTTTCCCGAAATTGAAATTTGGAATCCCAGAAAATTTTACAAAATTTTGTGAACTTAATTCAAGAAAATTGTTTTTTTTTTGGGGGGGGGGGATTTCAACGCACGTTACCTAATTTCTGAATTCTCATCCCTATAAACACATTCATTCATAACGAAACATTTACATGACCCAAAGATTAAAAGAGAAACTGTGCGTTAGTAAAATTTTTGCATCCTTGCGTCTTTTAAAAGACGACGTTTTTAGTTTATGGTTTTTAAAAAAATACTATGGCTTTTATGATAGTGCTGGGAAGGATTTTTCGAATTTCGGTTTTCCCTTTAAAATTTGTTTTGTAGCTTTTGATTTGACATGCAAATTAATATAGTTTTTAACTCTCTGCACACGCTTGATATTTTGGAAACAAAGACAGGACAAAATGAACATACAGCATAAATGCATGCATATAACGGGGCAATTGAAGTTTCAAATTTTTAAATGGAAGCCAAATTTCACGATTTAAGAAACCACTCACTGGTGAAGGAAATGTTACAAATGTACAAATGTTACACGAAAAAAACTTTTTATTTTTGTGGTTACATTCCGAGTGTGCATAGCATTCATTCACCAGAAATAAAGCTAACACTCTATAGATATAGCACAAAGTTTTTTTTTAGCCAATATCCGATGGCTCAAAATGGCTTTCAATTTTTCCGACGGCTCTATCTCATAGCCTGCCGTATCTGAAGTTAGGAGCGCCATCTATGGGCGAAGTTCACAAACACTTGATTGAATGGTTAGGAGTGGTTTTTGTCTAGATTGCAATGGGAAGCAAAAACAACAATTAAAGACATTTGATGTAAAGTAGATAAAACAACTAGCGCCGCCATTGACGAAGTTCACAAGCAGAAAAACATTTTGCATGAAATTATTATTAAAATATATTATACAATGGCAACTGTCTTAAACTGTTTCTCCAGATAATCAAGATGGACTGCATATATCTACTACATACAATGTTTCCATCACTATCTTTGCAGGGTCCAGGATGTCAATTGAATGCTGATATTGATTGTTTCGCTCTTCTACAGAAAACAGAAGTTAAACACCTATATCTGCTACAACATCAACCATCGCTCTACTTCAGGTTGTTAATGATCTTTTTTGCTCTTCATCAGCTAGCGTTACTCATCCTTATTTCGCTCATCGTAGAAACTACCCCAAAAAAGGTAAGCGACTCGCATATATGCTGTAGCGGAGCTTCCCTGATGTATGTTTGTTTTCGAACTTCGGCACCAGCTTAGTAGGGATTTGAGTTAATGTTGACTCTCCTGAACGCAAGAGGAGTGCCTTCCGTCAATCAGAAGATGATTGGAATCAGGTTTGTGATGCGTGACCATCATAATTTTTCTAGCTAAACATAAATGAGTCTCCAGTCTCGTCTTACCAAAGATGTCTTTTCTCCTTACTTTTAGCGGAAAAGTCTTCTAGCTGAATTTTATGTCATGTTTGCATGGGACACTAATCGTACGATTTAACGAGAAGTCCATATGAAATTTCCCCTTAGCAGCGTCGTCTTTTTTGTGTGAAGAGACATGAGTGCTTATCGTAATATTTGGTCTTCATAAGGATCGTCGGCAAAACCTATTCGAAACATGCCGACTTTATATCAAGGTTGAATGTCCCCACTTTAAAAATCAGAGTTTTTGTATTTTTTTAGGCCAAGCCCATTCTATCACACCCCTTGCTATATCAGCTCCAAAAATGGCAAAGGTCCTAGCTAGCTGTTCACACACAATCCACTTGTTTTCGGACTGTAATTGACGACACTAAGGCGTATTTCGAGGCTGCTTGAGAAAGAGTGAAATTTTAAAAGTTTTTGGTATTTTTTTAAGTTGCCAGTAAAATTTGAAGGACGAATTTTTTTCATTTGAAGATCTTGGTTCAGACCATATAAAAACCCAAATGCAATCCGCACATAAATTCTTATACCTTTTCCTACTGTTGCATGGAATCCTGAGGTGAGCCCCAATGCTGCAAAACTCGAAAAAATAATCTTCTTCTTCATTAAGTTCTTCCGTTTGAGCCAAAATTTAATTCAATCAGAAGAAAACTTCATCTTAATAAAATACCCCGAAGGACCTTTAAAAAAATTACAAAACTTAGCAAACTATGTCGACCTTCCTAGACGTCACTTTATTTTCAAGCAGCACAGAAGAAATAAACTAAATTCAAAAACTTATCCAACAAATAGGTAACATTTCACTTTATCTAATTAATTCACTGATATCTTACATCCTTTTGCAAGGAAGGCGCTGCAAAATTACTTGGCGTAACTTTGTTGCCTTCGCATACTTTTCATCCCTGAGGAATTTCGAAAGAAAAGCACACAGTCGTCCTTGATTTGTACAAGCTTATAGCACCGCTGGTGCTGTAAGTCAGTTAGTTTAACTATTCAATTTGAGTCCTTCCAAATAATATCTTTTGAGGTTATTTTTACTGAATCACAAAGAGGAGCCCAACCTAACAATCGATTCATTTAAAAATGAATCTCTTTTTTCGTTCTTGAGTTAAAAATAAAAATATCCAAACATTACATTATTTCCAAATTGGTTTCCATCATGAGAATTTTATATAAATGCATCAAGGAGCTTGATGTTGCTTATATCCTTCATTTGGTAGATCTTGTTAATACAGTGCACTCTTGCCGTTGGAATACTTTTTTTTTTATTCCTACAACCCCAGCTCGAAGTTAATAAGAGGGAAGCTAAAAGGATAAGAAAAGAATAAGGATACAAAACATCTGAATGAAGAATGTAATGTTTAACAGAAAGGATCCACTCTCTGAGTTGGAATATGTGTGTATGTGTGTTTTTTAATCCTGCAGGACTTTTAACAATGACGCTACATTCCTGCTGAATAGTTAGTTCGTCGAGTAAGAAAAAAAAATCCACTAAAAAATAAGAAACGAATTAAAATGGCTAAAATGGGAATACTTCCGGTTGTAGCAAAGACGGAGGAAGTGCAGACATTTCATTAAGTGTAGCGCATAGTAATAATAGCGGTGGTTGTGGCGGATGGTATGGGTTGCGTGCATTAGAAGAAACCATCTATATACTATACTTTTATACATATAGTATAGTATAGTGTTGCCTTGACGGGAACTGCTAAAAGTTTTCATTTCCCGGTCTAGACACAAAACCAATTTTCACATATACCTACCCTACACACACATACATGAATATATCCTTAAACTGGTGGCGGTGTACATTTTCGGGATGTCGTTTCGAGGATTCTATCTATTCCGGTTAATCTATCTGCTACAACTCTTGAAAAAGACGTAGAATACTCCTCCGTTCTGTAATTACGAGGGAGGAAAAATGAATACTACTTCTTGACGATAGTATATATGTATAGGTAAACAAACGGGTGTGGAAAAAAGGAGTAAACGACGACGGATAGAGCAGGGAGTCGAGTCGAGTCGAGCTAACTTGATTGCAAAGGGATAAATGGGAATTTGCAGCATTTTAATGATGATGGCTGCACTTCTTAGTATAAAACCACAATTAATCTCGAAAGTAATTGCATTGCGGAGTGTATTACGTTACGTTAAGAAGCTTTTGAAGATTTGTAATCATTGTCAAAGGAGTTTGAACAATTCCCATCATAGTGTAGTAGGTATATGGAAGACATAATAGATAATAGTATATAATGGAAGGAGCCAAGGATGTGGAAACATTTAGAAGAGTGTGAAGAGAATTGAACCATGTTAGCAAAGCAAAGCATCACAAATATTTGGAACGTCTCGTCGTACCCAAATGAAATTCGATTGGAGCTTAAGGGATTCATAAAACTGCCTTCGATAGAATACACCAAATAAATTAACACCACATGGCAGAGAGGTAAGGTGATGGAAGGTTATACCAAAACTGCTGTAGAATATAAGGAAAGGAGAATCGTACTACTCACACGACATTTAACATTCATCTTTTCATGGTTTTTCAAAGAACAGGATAAACGGAAGGTTCCTGAGAAAAGCTTTAAAGAGATAGACATCCGATTGTTTCGCTTAGCACATTTTTGAGGTTAGAAGTTTAATGCTTATAAAATTTATTGAAAAAATATTGTTCCTAAAGGCTTAACTATAAAGCACGGAATTGAACGGGATCATAAAATTTGTGTATTGTGACTATAATGGCTCGACTATAACAGGCATGACTAAGCATGCTCTACTGTCAAAATTGAATACGTAAATCAACGACTAAACTAATTCAAAAGGCATTGGTTATAGTGGACACAGGCGGGCCATCCGTCAATTTTGATTAAGCATGAGCTAGTTAAGAAAAAATATTGTTCCTAAAGGCTCAACTATAAAGCACGGAATTGAACGGGAACATAAAATTTGTGTTTTGTGACCATAATGGCTCGACTATAACAGGCATGACTAAGCATGCTCTACTGTCAAAATTGAATACTTAAATCAACGACTAAACTAATTCAAAAGGCATTGGTTATAGTGGACGCGCCATCCGTCAATTTTGATTAAGCATGAGCTAGTTCACTTCGAATCGCTTTGACAGATGTAAATATGACAGTGTTTGCAGTTGACATCTGCCTCATTTAAAATGTGTTCACACTCAAGCACTTTCCATTGGAGGAAAAGGAGCGTCCAGAAGCGCCCGGAAGTCTTCTGATACCGTTCCATTGGTAATCAAATGACACTTCCGACGATTCTGAGAAGAAAATTTTGCCAGAAGTACAAATTCAAATATAACTCAAATTTCAACCACAGAATATTCACTGCGAAGTGTCTATTCGCACGCAACATTTACGAAATTTTTTTAACTTTGACAAATGTGACAGTATTTTTGAATCCAAATCTGTCGAAGTTGAAGGAACGGTATTTAATACGAGCTAATTCAAGTTAGTTTTTAACTCCAATGAGTGAAAATTAAAACATAAAATCTATGTGTCAGTAGTAATGTTCATTGTATTTTGCAGGAAAATGACAGAAAAGTTCATTATGTTTTGACAGCTGTGTATACTTGGACATGCCCGTTCAAGAAAGTTATGCCCTAAAAGCAAATTGTTCCGTTTCGTCAAATTTTCGATACGATTTCATCTACTTGTATCCGAACGGAAAAAGGCACTCGAAAAGAAGAAATAAAATGTTTGAAACTTTCGGCATTTTGAGCTCTAATTCTGAAAGAATCCTTCTTGCCCCCTTCCTGCGTAATTTCAACCAAAGAACCAATTTAAGCTTTAAAATCCATCAAATTTCTATTAAAAATAGTTTTGGTCTATAAGCCAGCGCAGGGCATGTATGTATAAAGGTAGTTGGACGATTGTCTGCTCCTCTTCTTCGCCCATAGCGCTTCTACAAAAGTTGTTTTCGATTACACCATAAGTCTCGCGGCGGGCGTGTCAAAATATGATACAGTGTCCTGTCCTGTAATGACACCTATAATGGAGCTTATGTGCTGTCTGCTTAGAAAGATCAAAGCCTTATAGCTTTTTGGATCCGCACCTTTTCCTTTCGCCAAATCTGTTTTGTCGCTATTAGACATGTGTTTACCATCTGTCCAACTAAGATTTTTCTTCACCTTGCTTTGGAAATACCCAGATATCTATGCGTAGTAGTGTAGTTCCTTGTTTCTTAACTTTATCGGTCTTGCAGTTCCGCCCTGTAATGTCTGGAATAGCCCTGGTACCCAACACAGGTGAATGTTAAAGTTTTCCAACCCATCTCTCAACGACCGTCAATATCTGTTTTGGAGTTAGTGGAGATGAGGGAGATTACATCAGATTATTTCCACCTGTAGGTAACACGCTACAATAATTATAAATAAAAATTTTGAATTTTAATATGAAAACATTCATAAATTACTTTGTTTGAAGGTATTTATGAGACAAGCATTCTTTAAAATTATGAAATAAGAAATAAATGCCAAACTCAACGCGTTCAACTAAAAAAAACACATAAATTTAAAATTCAAACAAATATTTTAACACTCTCTTAACTTTCTCTTCACTTTTTGCGTCATTTCTCGATCTTCTCGACGAAGAATTCTTAAAATAAACGAAATGCATTCATCAAATAGTTCGGTGTGCTGCGAAAACTATTTCTTGGATCAAATTTTCAGTTGAGCGAATTCTCTTGAAGATGAAAAGTATCTTAACGGTTAACGCCAGGTAGTCGCAAGATTATGTGTTTTTTTTAATATCACAAGAAACCTATTTAAGGCATTAATTTAGTTTAAAAACAATTGTTTGAAAATGTCTGAAACAAGTGGAAATTGTGCAGTTTGTAAAACTCCAGCTCTGCAGTTTTGTTCGGCATGCAAAATTGTTTCGTATTGCAGTGCAAATCATCAGAAAGCACACTGGAAAACGCATAAATCTGAATGTCGTCCGTTTAAAATAGCCAAAAGTGATGAGCTCGGTCGGTATCTAATAGCAACGCGAGATATAAAGGCCGGTCAAGTGGTATTTACAGAGGCACCTTTGGTTGTGGGCCCGAAATGGTATTTGAGTAAAATTGACGAAACGAATCCAGTAATGCCATGCGTCGGATGCTATACGCCTTGTCGTGTTGATGGATATAAATGCCCGAGGTGAGGAATAATAATGAGCTTTTTTGTCACTCACTCACCTTAAATTTAAGATAACTTATTTTTTTCTCTAATATTGCTCTATTTCGTCAAGTTTTCGATTAATTTAGCTTACGAATATAAGCTTCGCGTAACGTACGCCAAAGTACATGCGCTCAGCAAACGTTTCCTAAAACAAATCTATTGTGACAGGCAATGTTTGACATTTCGTAACGTCTTGTTGAAACCGCAGTCCCTCTTAATCCTCCCCCTTACCGCACAACAAGGCGACTAATTTTAGAAAAAAAATTTATTGATCATGGCTCTATAACAGTTTTTGTTGACTGCAACACTCTGGGCCGCATCGTTTTTCCAGAATTAAGGAACAATGATTTCACCAGCCCCATATTGTAGTAGCTTTTTAACCAAAAATGAACTTCATCGCTGACCAAAACTTTCTTGTGAAAATCGGGATTAACGGCAATCTCATTTCGAGCCCATATATTCTGCCCAATTCACATGCGTTGTTCAGGCGTTAGTCGATTCATGGTGAAGCGGCAAACCAAACTAAAGACAAATCACATGGCAGATGACAACAATGTTGACAGTTTAAAGTTCTTTACCTCTAAAGAAGCATTTAAACAATACCTAGGGGAGGACGGGGCACAGGGGACCACTTAATGTTTGCCGGTTTATTAAAATTTATTGAACCTAGAAAAAACGCTCAAATTTCCCCACCACTTACCTTAAGATTTTAATATTAACTAAGTAAATAATGGCTATCGCAATTTTATTACTTTTGTTTTTAAAATTAAATGTGCAAAAAAAGTGCTTGTGGTCCTCTCAAAAAGTAATAAGATTGTATAAACTCTTATCTAGGTAGGTATTTATTTTATTCTTTTTGATCAAAACATAACTTGAAACTTTTATTAACTTCATTTTTGGTTGGGTACCATCTGCAACAAAAATAATCAAAAATTAAAAAGGTTCATTATGTAGGGGGCACACGGGACTACCTAATTCCTCTGTGCCCCAACAAGAATGCCTTTAAAAAATAATATCGACGTGTTTCACAGCGAATATTTCGCAAAACTAAAATTGCACAAAGCACCAATAAACTCACTGTTTTCGATATAAAAACTTTAAACTGTTATTACTTAAACTTATCTTAAAAAACAATATATTTTAATTTATTCAATCTCAAAGCACTTGTACACACACATAAAGGACAATAACCAACTGAGGAGATAGATGGGCGCTTTTATTATTTCCTATAACTTTTTGGCTAAGTCACTTACTTATCGTTTTAAACAGAAAGTCCTCTGTGCCCCGGTGGTCCTATGTGCCCCGTCCTCCCCTACATATTTCAACACTTTATGTTGAAAGTCTTATCTGATGCCAAAAGTTTAAAGACCCACCTATTTTTTTTTTTAAGGTGTAAATGGCCAATTTGTTCCCTCGACTGCGCTGGACTACAAAATCTCAAACTTCATGGAGTTGAATGTTCGGTTTTGATGCTTGGATCATTACCATCAAGTCGGGACATCAAATCACTAAACGATTACTACAGAAGCGATTCTCTCTTCGTCCTTAAATGTTTACTTCTTCAAGTGCAAAACCCCAAAAAATGGTCTGAATTAATGGACATGCAAAGCCACGAAGAAGAACGCCTCAACACCGAACTCTATCAGTAAGAATAAAGAATAAAGCCCTTCTTTTGGTTTTATCTAATTTAAATAATTTCCTAGGGAATCTCAAGACCGCATAGTAACCTACTTGAACAATAACTATCTACAAAAACTAAAAAACTTGGAAAACAAAAAGCAAGAAAAATTCCTGCAACAATGTGGAGCCGATGTCTTGCATAAGATCTGTGGAATCATAGAAACCAATTATATGTGCATCAATCTGCCCAGTGGTCTAGAGCTGAGTGGGGTCTTCTACATTGCTTGCATGATGGAACATACATGTCATCCGAATTGCTATTTTCAATTCGACCATCGAAATGGATTTAAAATCTCTGTTGTTGCCGGAAGAGACATTCGCAAAGGTGAACATCTGCAGATTATGTACTCGAATATGCTATGGGGCACACAAATGCGACAAGAGCATCTTCAGATAACCAAGCACTTCCTGTGCAAATGCGACCGCTGTCGAGATCCCACAGAATTTCAAACATACTTTAGTGGAATGATGTGTGTTGGGGATGTTGGCAAGACTTGTGGTGGCATACAATTGCCAAAGGATCCGCTTTCGATGAAGATTGATTGGATGTGCGATACATGTCCCATGGTCATTAGTGGTGAAGAGGTGAGTAATAACAGACGACCGACCAAAAGGAACGACGACTTTCCTTTTCCTTCATTAAATTGAATTTTAATGTTTATTATGTTCACAGGTACGTTTTTTGTTGACACAAATAAACGAGGATGTAGAGAGTGTCCTTGCAACAAAACCAACCATTCGTCAACTAGAAGTATTGATTGGAAAGCTCTCACAGTTTTTACATCAAAATCATTATCAGATATTTGCTTTAAAGCATTCACTAATTCAACTCTATGGAACACAATCTCAGTTCACCTTGCAGGTTCTCAACGAGGAACTTCTTGAAAAGAAAATGAAAATGTGCAAGGATTTGCTTGCTATTTGCGATAAATTGGATCCATTTACAATACGGTTGTCAATTTATGTTGGAATCATTTTGTACGAGATGCAAACTGTGCTCAAAGAAGAAGGAAGACGTATCCTTCAGGATGCTACCATCATCAGCAATGAACAAGCCTTGGAAAAGTTTAATCTAGCTCGTGGATATCTGAAACGAGCTGTTCAGGTTCTTGCGAAGGAGTTTGATAGTGTTGTTGGGAAGAAATTGAATGACACAGTTGAAAAAGCAATTCAAGAATTGGACTATCTTATTGTGAGCAATTTTTCAGCAATTAAATAAATGTACATATCTTATTATTTAAGGTTTGAATCAATACAATTTTTATAATTCATTTCCGTTACCGGGCATACCTAATGGCTGTTTTAAACAATTTGAGATTACACAAATATTTGTCTCAAAAATTCCAACATAATCAACAATTTGGTACTATAATAGAGTGTTTTCAACTTGCCAAACGAAATTGGGGAAATAGAGGGCGTCACGATCAACTACCAAAATGGCAGTATTACTTAATGTACCTCATATGTACTACATTATTAACTTCACTCTATAGCAGAGCTATGCGAATTGTTTGCTTTTAACTTTGACAGTGCTACGAACTTCAGCTGCAGCTACACCATATTGTGCCAATGTGATACTTAACAAAAAATGTCAAAGTAGAATTGAAATTTGACGCCATTTGCAAAAAAAAATTAAGCACCATCGATAGAGTCACAAGTTATGCTTGTTTATACAATGGCGTCAAAGTCGCCAAAAAAGCACAATCTGGCAGCCCTATATGGTAGGAAAAGAAACTCTTCTCCAAAAGCCAATAAACTGAACAGAAAAAATCAATTTCAAGGATGTCAAGTATTGGAACTGCCCAGTTCATGAAATTTCTGTCATATTTTGAATACGAAAGCCACAACAAAATGTAACAGACGCCAAAGACTAATTAAACACCAAACCGAGAATGTTTTTTTATTCCGTCGATATCCCCACAAACAAGAAAGGACCTTTCCGATATTTTTTCCCTTATGCAGCTTTTAAGTCCATGTCTACTTCTGCTTCCTTAATCAAGATTCGAAAATAAACCCTACAGCTATAAGTATACTGGGTGGAATAAGGCACACGATATCGAAGGACAATGTCAGTGTACTTCATAATTACCTGCACTTTTGCTATACCCATCGTCTGCCCCTGCTTTTGGCTCCACTCCAAAGATGCTTCGACAGCATTTTTAATTTTGCATTGTCTACGATATTCTAGAGGTGTTGGTTGTTGGTAGGTATGTAACTATACTTAAAGGTCATTATCAGCACAAAAAAATGACATTATTAGCATGTTTTCCTATTACTCCTTTTTTACTAATAATAATGTTTGGTTGGTTGATTGTTGCATGTTATTGCTCTTGTCGTCCTGCAGGATTCGATTTTTCATTATTTTGGTTTTACTTTTGAAGGACATGAAGTTGTAAGTTGTGGTAGGGATCTCAAATAGGAATCTAGATTTTTGTTTTCGTTGAAATGAACCTGGCCAGGCTAGACAATAATCATATTGTGAACAAGGGAAAATCCATTGTTAAAATGGAAGCGGAAGCCAAGGAAGCTAGGATGTTTCTGATTATTTCATACTTTTCTTTGGTGAGAGATTAACCGAAAATGAGGAATACAAGAGATTTTGTTATTGGGAGCGGTTTGTATTTTCATATGTTTAATTATATTCAAAGGTAAGGAAACAAATATTTTTTTAATTAAGTTAAGTTAATTTAAACACCTCCGCCACATGTCGAAGTTTTTCATAAATACTTATTTTCCTAGAAGCAATGAAGATATTACATAAATATATTAAATCCACATGAAAACATAATTTCCTTTAACAAATGTATTGGGATCCACATCCTGGTTCCTGAATAGTTTGTTCAAGTTAAATACAACTTAAACTTGAGCTCCACCCAACTTTCAATGGGTTCTAGTTGGTATAACAGGATGATTCATTCATCCACTGAATCTCTGTTATTTATATAGACGCTGAATTTGAGGAAAAGTGGAAATGGGAAAACAATAAGCAGGTTATATACAGTTGAGAAAGTTTCCCCTGTACCTATAATAATTCATGTTTTCATTTTAATGAAGACTGATATTGAAAATTAAGAGAATTGAAAAATAGGTGGGTATCTATACTAGTAGGTGCTTCCTGTTGTTATTCCTCGAGTTGAGAAATGAGAAGCACATACTTTTAAAGTCCTTTTTAGTTTGAAGCAACTTTATCAAACCCACATTATACAAGTACATGTAGTAGTAGGAAGAATGGCACTTACGAGTATAAATGTCCATATTGTAGGTGTACCAAAATAACTAGACATTCAAAAAACTTAAGCTAGGATAACCGACATGTAAAGCGTCAGTCAGAGCAGAGGTCTTATGTACCTCTGATGTTATTTTGACGTCAAGTGGGTCATTTGACCTGACAGAGGAAACAGCCGACGCAACGTCAGAGCCGTACTTTTACACATTTTTCTAACAATTGACTAACGATCAAAGCTCACTTAGTGCTTCCACTTTTTTTTTTTTTTAATTTTTAGGATACGCACACTTTTAAGGGGCGTTTTCGTTAAAAGTCAGAAAAATATGCATTGATTTTGTGTTGTTTTCTAACTACGGTCGCAGTTTTGAGGTAATAATGTAAGCATTTCGGTTTTTATTCCTTGGTTTTACTTACGGTAGCAGGTTGTGGTTCAAGAATTATTGTTGAAAAACACCCATAATCGGTCTTTCCAATCAAAATCTAATTTTAAAAAATACATGTTATGTCTTGTTTTGTTCAAATAGAGCTGCAAGCTTTAAATTTAATGTCAGTTACCTCATACTATGATTTTTTTGGGTGTGTCACTCGCCTCTTTTTATTGCTCTAACAATTATTAAACATTGGCCACACAAAATTCATGTTTTTTAATTTTTTTCTGTTTGTTTAAAAAGAATTTTGTTTTTGAAACTGGACAGCGGTTGGCTGCGGGGAGCGAAATCATACCATTGTATATATAAACTATAGTATGTACTATCACTTGAGGTGCGCCATCTATCGACGAAAAACTAAGCTCTAGAATACCATGGGAAGCAACAACAACAATTAAAATGGTGGATATTGTTGTTGTTGCTTCCCATGGTATTCTAGAGCTTAGTTTTTCGTCGATAGATGGCGCACCTCAAGTGGGAATACTATAGTTTATATATACAATGAATCATACACATTTAAAAAAAATAATAGGAAATACGGTATCCAAAAGCATTGCATATAATATAAACTAAAGTATTATAATGTGAAATGCGCCATCTATGGAGGGAAAACTATAAGCTCCTGATTTTAGAGGTTTTTGTCTAGCAAGCATGGTAATCTTACCATGGGAAGCAACAACAAACATTTTTCAATTTCAATTCTTGTTGTTGCTTCCCATGGTAATCTACACAAAAACCTCTTAAATCAAGAGCTTAGATTTCCGTTCATAGATGGCGCACTTAACGTGGTAGTACCTACTATAGTTTATATATTATACAATGCCAACAGTTCGTTGAAAACGTACTGTAGCTCTCGCTAATGTTTTTAATTGTGTTTGCAATCAACACAGGTGTGCCCTTGAGACGCATTTTATTTGTCATTTTCTTCACCTAACTGTTTTCGAAATGTTTTCGCTGTAAGTTCAACGTGGCGAAGTACCCTAGGATTTTCTAGATGTAACAAAAAATACCTAAAAGCTGTCAATTTTTGAAAGCATATCAGGTTTGAAAGTTTAAATTAAGATTTGTTTGATGTTATGGCATAATCAAATGGTAAAAAGAGATGTTTTGCTATCTTATTTGCTAATATTCAACGAATTTAATGTTTATTGTTGGGGAATTAAGAATTCAAGTCAACAGCGAAGATAATTTTGACCCTAATTATAATTTGATTGCATTTAAAAAATTGTCAGCAATCCTGTCGAAGTTCCTTCTATTAAAATAAATAACGATTTATTGCATTACCTTGTCACATAATCATCGAATCATCTATTCTCTTATGAAAATATTATTATTATTATTATTAAAAATACTTTATTGTATAAAAACTATATATAAATGCGTTAGAAAAATAATAAAAAACATTAGCATGGCAAATTACTTGCCGTCTGCCTAACCCTGACGCCACACATGCCAGCTACTGGCAAGCAAGTTTTGTACATGTATTAATTGTCAGATACCTATCTGTGTTCCAGTTGGCTGGAAGTTTGTCTGAGTGGAAAATGTGATTGTATTGCAACTACTGTCTTGCGTCCGTGTAGTATATTTAACTAGCCTCACCCGGCGTACGTTGTTACGCCCTTTCTCGATTTGTCTTCTTATTATTTCATTTACTCCTCTTATGTTTATACACAAATTGAAAAATTCCTATTTTCTTATATGAACGTAAAGTCAGACCACTCTATAAACCTTCCTTACGACTTGTAGAATAAATTGCTTTTACCACTCAAAAGGGGGTTGTGTTCATACATAGTTTTCGAAACTATAGCATAAACACACATTTAATTTTATGAACGTGAAATTCCACGCGATGATAAAATACCAGCGCCATCTATCGGTAGGGACTCGGAGCGCTCTATAAACCTTCCTTACGAGTTGTAGAATAAATTGCTTTTAGCACTCAAGGGGGTTGTGTGCATAGTTTTCGAGACTATAACGTAAACACACACACATTTTGAATTTTATATATAATATTTATATATTTATTTATTATTATTATTATTTATTTATATATAATATTTGATGATGATGATGATGATGATTAGTGTGTTCAATGAATCTGAGCTGCACAGAAAAGAACAGAAAAGATCTGAAAAGTACAAAATTTGGTGTTCAATGAGCAAAAATCCTGTTCTTTTCTGTTCTACAATCTGTCACTTTGTGTTCAATGAAGTTGTCCAACACAGTTTAGAACAATATTTCCTACACCTACTTTTGAGGTGGTGCAAGTGCGTGAGAACTGTCAAAAGTGTCAGCTGACTTGTTTGAAATTATTTGAAAACTGAATTTTTGCAATTATTTGAAAAGTTGCGACGATATAAAATAAAATAAAATTATAAACTAAAAACTAAAATGGATAAAGTGCAAATAGAAATTAGGTCCGCATCAGGTCAAGTTTTGACTGTGGAGTGTTCTCCAAAAACGGGATCTGCATTAGAAAAAAGTGAGATAAAAAAAAAGAATGAGCTGTTGGAAAAATTATTGTGTAAGGATGCAAATGCAACGCACGATTCTTAAGCTACGAGCAGACGGCATATAAAAACCCGCAAACGTTTGCGACTCTGACGTCACGTAAAAACTCGCAAACATATCGCAAATTCTATCCCCACATCAGTGCTCGCAAACGTGCATATAGGGGTGTTCACACGATATGCAAATTCTGTCCCAAAAGTCGCAAATGCATTTGCAGTCAAGGTGTCGCACATCATGTGTTCGCATATCTGATCGCAAATGTTTTGGTCTATATGCGAGGTGTTCACACGATGTGCAACAATATCCGCATATCACCAATTTCCAGTCATATGCAGGTTTGCGAACATTTGTGAAACTTTGTGTTTTGTGTATTTGGATTGGGATTCTTGACGTAGCTTTAATCTCGAATATTAAAAAGTGCTACAATTAATTCAAAATGTCGAAAAAGGTGGGTTTCTATTCCTATTTTGGCATTGGATATGCTAGAAAAATATGAAGAAAATGAAAGCCGCGAAGAATTGAGTTTAAAAAAAAATTAAACGGGTTCGTAGTGTGTGGACAAAAAATTGGCTTCTACATCGCCAGACGGAAGGCTTTTGCGCAAAATTGATGCTGGAATTACGTTCTAATAAACCAGAATTGTATCACGGTTTTGTTTGTATGTCGGCCGATCAATTTGACCATTTGCTTTCCTTGGTAGGACCGCGGATACAAACATGCGATCTTGCATTTCTGCCTCAGACAGACTAATGCTGAGTCTCCGGTTCTTGGCTACAGGCGACAATTTTCGGTCTATGCAATATCTTTTCCGCATTCCAGTCAATACCATCTCAACCATAATCCCAGAAGTGCTCGACGCAATCTATGAAGCGCTTGTCGTGGATTATTTGAAAGTGAAGGCTTTTTATTATTTTTTTCCCCAATATTCTCCTTATAAAACAGAGAATGTCAGCTGATATTTGCTCGCACATAAATGCATTTGCAATGTCCTGTTTTCGTGTAGTTGCAAATGATTAGGACGACCGCAAATGCTCGCACATGGCTGCAAATTGTCACAATTGATTTGCAAGAGTGTTCACACGATATGCAAAAAAGTCGCAAACTAATGTGCGACTTGGTTGTCGCACATCATCCGCACATGGTTTGCGAGCATATGCGGACTGTCCCAAAGGGGTGTTCAGACGATGTGCGACCAGGAATCGCAAATGATGACGTAAAATTGACGTCAGAGTCGCAAACATTTGCGGCTTTTATATGCAGTCTGCTCGTAGCTTTAGTTTAGGTTTTTATTTAGATTTTTTAATAGCATAAGTTTTTTACTGTGAATGATTTTGTTGTTTTTTAAGATTAAGATTATTTAAATAAAAAATTAATTGAATAGTAAATTTTTTGGTAAACAAATTTTTATCTTCGGTGGTAAGCGGCGTATACTTGTTCACACAAATTATTTCGTAGATCTAATCCTTCTTGCTGATCTCTTCCATCTGGGACATTTATATCATCCAAGTTTTCTTCGTTGTCGATGGGGATAAAAGGTTCCAACTCTAATCCATCGTCGCCACAGAGATTATGTAATACAACACAGGAACGTATAAAATGGCATAGTTTCTCTATACCTCTCAACTTACAGTAATAAAGCTGCCTAAACCTTTGCTTCAGAATGCCGAATGTATCTTCAATATAGTTCATCACTTTCATTTATATTCGAGGATGTGTCTTCCGATGAACTTAAAAAGTTTGAACTGCTTGAATCTTCTAACATCTCTTGCAATAACACCTCCAAAATATTTATTTTATTTTTTTATAGTTTATAATTAAAAAGATTTGAACGCAAACTAAAAATTTTACAAAAGATTTATTTGAAATTTAAAATTTCACAGCTGATAGAGGAGCTGTCAAATACGAAACTACATTTTTCTGTTCTAAAGGTAGTTCCACACTATCCCACAGTGTATTACGACATGTCAAAAAAAAGTGGGATGGAATGTGTGATGGTTTTTACATTCAATCCTAAAAAAATATTTCAGATCTAAACACATGTCAAATCGTATGAGATCTGCGCTGTCATATTCTGTTTCCACACTATTATACATCCGTTTGATCACACATTTTTGACATGTCGTATTACACTGTGGGATAGTGTGGAACTACCTTAACTTGTTCTGACAGTTTTCACACACTTGTGCTGTTCTGTTCTGTTCTGATCTAGTTTTTCTTCATCGAACAAACTTGATGATGATGATAACAATCGAAACATTTTTTGTAAACTATTCCTTCCATGCAAGTTAACGGCAACTTTGTTGAAAGAGAATGAAAGTAAAAGCAATGTTAGTTAATTACGAGCGTAAGATTGTTCAGCGAATTTTAATCTATTGTATTCACAAAAGAAAATAATTAGGTACAGTAGAATGCGTGAACATCGTGAAGTGTAGGCCTGCCATTATTATTAAGTTTAAAATAAATTTAACTTGGCACTACTGTAAATAAATCTCAGTATTAACGAACACATCCTCCATTTTCAACAATCAGCTGCCATCTGTCGGCGAGCTCTTTGTCAAATATTTTGTTGTCCTCCCAAAAATTATCAAAATTCTTTAATAAATCTAAAAATAATTCGAAATCAAACAAATAATGAATTAATACTATCAAGTATGGACCTCTCCCCTTCAGAATCTATCGATATTAAACATCCACAAATTAATCCAAACAACACAACAGCAGAAACAACTGGCACTTTGACAGTCGACCAACTTGATATTGAACTTTTGCCTGTTATCTACGACATCATTCGTTGGTAATTTTCTTTTTCTCTTTTTATTTATTATTTATAGAAAAATATGCGCTTTGTTTATTGTCAAATGCCGCAAAAATAGATAATTATATAAAAACGTAATTCTTCTTTATTAAGTGTTGAAAAGGATCCCATCGACATTGCAGCAAAGCAAAGAGAGTCTCAGGATTGCAGTCAGAAAGTGAGTGTGATTTTGTGATTATTTTACATCAACTTTAGATTTTTAATCCCATCTAATAGATTCTAGAGCTACAAAAGCGCTTCGAAAGTGCTCGCAATCAAATCAAACAGTTGCCGGGAATCGATTATAACAAAGAGGAGCAACTTCAGAAGTTGGAACTACTCAAGAGTCAACTAAAACTGAAGCAGCAACTTATTAAAAAATACAAGAACATACAATTCTAGAAAATGGTTCTAAGAATTCTCTTCCGATATCTGGCCAATAATGAGCAACTCATCCAGAAGATGGCCGAGAGTTATCCGATGAGAAGAGCTGCCCAGTTGGTTGTGGCGTGGATGTACAAAACAAAAAGCATGGCCGATCGTCGTGGCTTGACTGACATGACTCCAGAGAAGTTTAAGTAAGCTAGCATTGATGTGTACCTTCATAGAGACCAGATAACCGATAACAATGGGTTTTCTTTGTTTTAGGACATTTGTGCGGTTGTTTCAAAACAATCTTAAGCAAGAAATCGAGGGCGTTAAGGAAGAGCTTAAAAAGAAGAAGTGAAATCTGATTTATACAAAGAAATGCCTCCGCGGACAGCCTTAAATAATAAAAAGAAGTATCTAGCTTAATAATCATGCGATGTTTTTTCGATTGTTGATTTAAGACCTGTTCAAAATTGAAATCAAGGATTTTAACATAGATAGCGCCTTCCCATTTTCATTTTTGTTTCGTTACGTCACGGACACAGTTCGCCTTTATATTTTTGTTTTTGTTTTGTTCTACGTTCTAAGAAGCTCTACGTCACGGACATATCCATGAAGTTTGCATCAAACGGGAAGGCGCTATCTTGGGATTTTAAAGTATTATGATAGCGCCTTCCCATTTTCATTTTTGTTTCGTTACGTCACGGACACAGTTCGCCTTTATATTTTTGTTTTTGTTTTGTTCTACGTTCTAAGAAGCTCTACGTCACGGACATATCCATGGAGTTTGCATCAAACGGGAAGGCGCTATCTTGGGATTTTAAAGTATTATTATTATGTCGTTTTCGTTGAGGCAAGTTTTCGAAGGTTTTATAGATTTCATTTTTATTATGGTCATCAAAAGTTCCTTCTCCTTTCTTGTCATCCTAGCATAAAATTTTGTTGGCACAACTCATAGTGTGAGTTGTATTCCGTCTACATTATTAAACGCAAGATTTCAGTTCGAGGTTTAAACAGACAGGTTAATAGCACTTTCCAATGGAGAAAAAGTAACGTTCAGAAGCATCCAGTAGTCTTCTGAAACCGTTCCATTGGTAAGCAAATGGCACTTCGGACGATTCTGGGAAGAGAATTTAGGCTGATCTATAATAGTCGGAACGGTGCGGAAGGGGCCGTCCGTAAATGTGCGAGAACAAGCAATTCGTATCTCACATACGAAATAGCGGATTGCTCCGTTTCGTCAAGTTTCGATCAGTTTAATTTACGGACGTAAACTGCGCTCGCTATCGCACTTTACGGACGTAAATTTGCATCTGACTGTGAAAGGATATGAGAGTGAGTGTGAGAGTCGAGCGAGGTATGCTGACTTTGTGTGTGACCTCACAGCAGAGTGAATATATGATTTTTTTTTATGTATGTCCTCTCCGCTTCACAGTCATCTTGTTGTTCAGAGGAAAACACATGTTTTGCTTCCGCGGCAATCCGTTCCATTATGGGTAGCGTGTTCATTTCACAGGTCGGACGGCAACGTTTCGTTCGGCCTTTTTGCTTGTGGATTTGAAGTTAGAATCCACTCAAGAAGCACAAATACAAATATAACTCAAATGTCACCCATATAATATTCATTGGTTAAGGTCTATTCGCATGCAGCAATGCCGAAAGTTTTTGAAATGTCGACACATGGTGACAAGGTGTAAAATCAAAATCTATGCTGATATAGGCGTCGAAGGTCAGCAACGAAGTTTAGTGAGTGGTATTTAACACGAGGAACCAGTAAAAATTCCTTTATACCTCGAATCGGGCTACGAATACCACTTTGACATTGGCAAAACTTGTGAAACTGTTGCCTGCGAATATTACATTGTGTTAAAATAGAACAGAATTTTGATTTGAATCATACAATTTCATACTGAAATTGAAGTGAAGTTTTGCTCTAGTACTGTCTTGCTTTAATAGCTATTTAAAGTACTGTATGAAAATAGAAGTGGCTCCTAGCACGCATTGTTTGCTACCGAGATTACTGCTGCGTTATAATTTTATAAATTATATAACAAAAGTTCCACCTATTACTGACTTAAGTCAAGATTATGGTCAACTTCAATTACGTTAGTAGTTGTTCCAGCATGATATGTTAATATCCCCGATGACAATGGCTACAAAATATGGAAACGACGACCATCAGCAATTTAGTAAATAAAATCACTCGCGAAAAAGATTCTGAGTTCTTTTATTTTATAAAATAATTCTGCAGGGAAGTTTTTTTTAAATAGGGATTCAAGCCATTATTATATCACCGACTCTATGAACACACTCTTCTGCAAAGCTTTACTTTTTCCAAAACAAACAGCGATGTTCTTTCCATCAACGGATTAAAATAGAACTACTGCAAGTTTTATTTGACGTGTGACTGACGACGACGCCAATTTGACAGATATACACAAACCAACAAACACGTCAAAGGAATGAAAATTCCCAGTTGAAAAAATCTATTTTGGTTTTTTTGTGTCTCTGTCTGCTTCTTCCAAAGAATACACATAAAAATAAAAAATAAACACCTAGAAAGATATATAAGGACATTGGCCGTGAATTCCTGAAATACAAATCATCGTTTGTCCAGTAAGTTGAAATATAAAATAATAAGCAGAAGCTGAAGGTGAAGCAGGTGTAGCATTATCTCCTATCCTTATCCTATAGTCGCAGTTCGAATTTGTCTCCTCAAAGAAGCCCCCCTCCATGGAATCCTTTCTCTTTTTTTTTCCTTTCCAAATGTTTGTGGTACCACTTCAACAAAACAGATGAGGCAACAATGTTTGTTGCAACTGCCACCCACCCACCGTCCATTGCTCATGTATCTAATACATAAATTGAAAGGGGCCCGTAAACCTGATGTTGTTCCTACGTTTACTAACTTGTCTGGCCTCTGGCTACGACGACAAGAAGAAACAGAAAGTGAATTTTCGGGTGTCTTCTTCCATTTGTTCGTTCGTTCAATTGAGGACGTGGTTGTCTTTGGGGTTGTTTTTATTTACATTTAAATCGTTTTTTTTATTGCGCGATAAGTGATCTGCTTCTCCTAATCTTATTGTCAAACGTCAACAATTTGTTAATACTTTCTTTCTTTTTGTTGTTAACAAACTTATGTAAAATAAACAGCAGACGTGTACAAGCTTCAAGGTTGCTTAACATCTTGGATGTCAGCATAACTAATTATTATGAAATAAACAGAGTGTCCCATTTACTTGAAGATTTCGAGAGATTGGCGTGAAACTGATGACGTCGATGGTGAAAGATATGCAATGTTGTTTTCTTTGTTTATCTTGATAAAAGATTGGTTAAATATATTTTCTTTGCAAGAATTCCGAGCTGAGCAGAGAAAATAAACAAAAGGTTCAAATTTGTTTCTACGTGACTTCAATTATTCGAATAATCTCACTACGAACGTGGTGTCAGAAGTAATAGTGGCCCGAACCCAGTGCCAATTTTGTTGCATGATGTGTTTACCCAGCCTTTACAGCAATTCTCTACACCTCCGATGAAGCCTGTATCCTAAAAACTGTTCAGGCGGTTGTGTAGCAATACTTTTCTAGAAGTCCACTCATATAAAAGGATTGTCGTTATTGAATTCCGTTCCACTGCTATGGTCTTCAAATAAACAAATATTGTGGCAAGACAGCCTCAGCAGGAGCCAATAACTAGTGAGTTATACTTGTCAAGATAAAAGAGACCTAATATTCACCGTTGATTCCAAACTTCCAGTAAAGGTCCACTGCTTCTTCACAAGAAAGTATTTTTAAGACCCAAGTATTAGGAAGAGGTGTCTGAAAAAATGAGAACAATTCGAAAGGTGTCGTTTGATTATTGCACAAATGCCTTTTGATCCTCTTGAGCCTAATCTCCGCCCTTAACTTCATCCGCTTTGGTTAATCGGAAAATACCACCGTCTTCCTTTATTGCATTCCAGAATAAAATTCTTCCTCCCAATGTCATTACTACAGGGTCTGCTTTTGAAATAATTGAGCAGGAGTGCAAGTTGCCAAGGCTTACCAAGACAACCTACTCAAGTTAAATAGTTCTCAATTTACATTAGCATTCGGACTACTGTCTACTGTCAAGAAAAACATATTCCTTATAGCTTTGGAGGTGATCAGTTCTTCTAACTATTAAAAAAATATTATCATCTTTGGCTGTCTTGAGCGGGATTTTTAACACCTCTTGCATCACTAGGATGCCATTAGTTTCCGCATTCGGTTATGCACAGACACCACGATTCTCCCACAAGAGGCCCTACCTCATAGATAGTCCAAGGTGGAGAAGCCAAGCGTCGTTAGACACCAGAAACCTCTCCATCCCAGAGGGCCTATTTCCCCTATTATCAGAATATAACTTTCAATGGGGCTTGGCAACCGTTAAAGACACTTCCAGATAAGCACCTGAACACTCAATGCATGGAAGCCTCAGATATGCGCATTCAACCACTAGCCCAGGTAGAAGCAAATGGCCAAATATGAACACCTATACTCAGAAACTTATTTAACCTGGTGTTTCCTATTTAGAGTAGACCTTGTTATCCTATCAGGTATCCTCTCACGCAACCGAGAGAACAGAAACAAGTCCCAAACCTCGCCTGGTCACACCACACAACACAACATTATCCAATTTGTCCACTCGGGAAAAACTCAATTTCCACCTTACAACTTTAGGGTGAGTCTTATTGCCTGTTTTCCTTCACTGAGTGAGAGATCAGGGTAAGACTCTCCCACAAAAATTATCAACAATTTTCAACTCAGAAACAACACTTTTCAATACATCTTCCTCAAACAACTTTACACGGTACATAGTGCGCCCTGTTTGGGGGATTTAGTTGTCTGCTTCCTGAGGAGCTCTACTGAGAAATCAGACGTAAAGGTTTAACCCGTGGAAGGGATCTATGACCATTGGAATTAATCTTCCTTTATTATTTACAGCTTGCCAATTCTTTTTGAAACTCGTTTTTGGAGATGATATATTTAGCCACTGCTGTGTGGATGTTTAGGACAACGGTATGCTAGAAGCATATTGGACTCGAACTATTTCAACTTCGTATACATTTTTCCACAGTTCCTTAGCACAGTTCTAAGCTTGCCATCTTCTGTTCAACCAACTCTAAAATTGATTCATTTACTTTACATGCTTCTCTTCAAAAAAAAAAAAAAAAAAGAAGTAATTTAAGATGTTTCATGGTTCTTACTTGATAATATCCATATCGGGAGCTGATTTGCGTCCAAATATTCTCAACAACAAACATAATTTCATCATCTTTCACAATTCAACACAATGCAATCGAAGCAATAAATACAGCAGATTGTCCATGGCTCATGTTTAGTCTTCAGTTAGCCACTGACGCGGTAACAGTTGAGTTTAAATCGATGGAAGAGAAGCGTATAACAAAAAAGACATTTAATTTTTATTTATATTATCACCGGCGACGGCTTTGGACTTAAATTTTCAAACAAAAGGTTGGTGCTTATATATTTCTCTGGAATTAAAGTGCCCAGCCCAGAACAATGTGTGTGTAGTCTGAGATTAATGGTCGTCTGCCTGAGTTTCTGTGACTCATGTCTCTTATAATTTTTGTGCGGTTAATGGTTTGTTTATTGCATCAGCATTTAAAGTTACAGAGTGATGATGAGAATTTTGGGTGTTTCTTGAAAATTGTATATGAGACTGTGAAATGCAAATAAAATAATTGGTCATAGATCTGCTTTTTTTTTTGTGGGAGGTAACTTCTGGGGCGCTTAACTTAAAACTGCGTTCTTGTTGAAAAATTATTCGTTTGATAAGTTGATTTATTTGAGATTTTTTAATTCTAAGGGGTGGTTTTGTATTAAAATCGGAAGCGATGTTTAAGTTCTTCTCTTTTTTTGAAATTTTGAAAATTGTATCAAATAAACGTTCTCCCGCAGCTGAAAAAGAAACTTAAAACGATGCAGGTTAAAACCTCATTAATTTTGTTTTTCATATTAATTTAGCAAGGCACGAACGTATGGCCTTATCTTTTACCATGATTGAATTCCTTGAGATTGGAGCTTCTTTTACTACAGATAACCTCCAAGTCGTTTTTGGTCTTCCTACGCGTCTATTACCCTTGGAATTCTATTCGAAAGATTGTTTCGTTATACTGTCGTGCGTCGTGAGGTTTGCTCAGTTTATGACCTATCCAACACCGCCACTTCTATTCCATGATGTCTGCGTTCTTGCTGCTTGTTGCTGATCAACAAAAACATAACATTTGTCAGGCGTTGCAAATCACCGCAAAAAAACAGGTGAAATAAGTAAAAAGTTAGCCGATTTTTAACCTAATGGTTATGGCATCATCGCTAAAAGTTCAAAACATTCCCCTTTACTGTTTTTGACGACTTACACTTCTTGTAAATTATCTGTCCTGTCCTCTTAAACTTATTGAGCATGGTGCTTTAAGTGCACACTGATGCAAACTAAATTAATATTGCATTCGCTCTTTTCGAATGTGTTGAAATAGTCTTGTGGTAGCCGTATTAATGCACTGGTCGCAAAAGTATATAACAAGCTGTGAAGCTTATGTATATGGGACTCAATAGTTTATACATCTTAAAACACGTTTGTTTTTTGCAAGAACCTTGCTTTTGGGTTTGAAATCTTTTGTAACTGCAACTATGTAAGGCATAAAAAGTTGCCTTAAACAGCATTGTACGTTATGCTTTGGTATTGCGGGTACAACGTACAAGACGGTATACATTTCGATGATTATCTCTAGCTTCGCAGTTTCATCCTACTCTCTGAAATATTGCTAACTCACCAACTTCACTACTGTTTCCTCGAACCCCGAAACCAACAAATAAAACAAAAGTATTAAAAGAAAACAAATATAATCCTTGGCATACATCTGATAATATTCTCTGTTCTCTTGTTAAAGTCTTCAAACAAAACGATTTTAAAATCTTCATACTTAATCTGGTTGACAAACGTTCCACAAACTTATTCAACGTGGTTCACATACTAGAGTATTGTTGTAAGGAGTAGTCGTATAGCACTTTCTATAATTCTCACTAGGGGAACCACTCATTGTTATAAACCGCAATTTAACAAGAAAAATTGCTTCTGCTAAATTTTGACACATTGTCTATTCACACATATCAGTTTCACAAGTTTTGCCAAGTCAAACTAGTGTATAACTCGTTCCTCGAATTGAATACCGCTCACTAAACTTCGTTGATATGCTTCAACAATGTATCACAAGTTTCTACATTACCGAAACATTCGGTAATGCTGTGTGCGAATAGACACTCCCCAATGAATGTTCTGAATTATATTTCTGTATTTGTTCTTCTTGAGTGGATTCTATCTTCAAATCGAGAAGCAAAATCCTCTTCTCAGAATCATCAGAAGCGTCAAGTGTTTACCAATGAAATGGTTTTAAAAAACTTCTGGTTGCTTCTTCTCCTCCAATGGAAAGTCCTATTATTATAGGTACGTTGATACTTTGGAAAAACGGTACCTAAAATTCTTTCAAATACTTTCGGGTGCTCCCAAGGCAGATTATTATGAATTTATGAAGTTGAATGATTAAATTTCAATACGAATCTTCTCTGGGTAAACTTTTGTGAGAGCTATTTTTTAAAGAAACTGCACTTAAGATAAAGCAAAACCACATTTACACTTCCTAAGTTAGATAAGATAACGAAAATAAATAAATTAAAAAAAATTATCTCGTCTTTTTCTTGGAAATATGTATGTTCTTTTTGATACCATAAGCTCGAAACACCGCGACAAAAAGTTGCAATTAAATAGCCGCTGGCTGATAAGGATTCGAGCTTAAGAGAGTAGGTTCCTTTGAAATAAACAAAGTATGTGTTTCAACAAACCATTTGGACCCACACACAAATATATGTTATCAATTTAATCGTTCCGAAACTATCGACAAAAAATACAGAATTTTTTTTCTAAATACAAGTAAAAACAAAAAAAAACTGCCTTCTCCTGAGATTCGAACCTGGAAACTGATTGTTTACAACCACCCATCACATCTATTGTGCTACCAGTTCATATATTTATGCCTCGCCTTATCTGTATTGGATTTTTCTCCCATCTTTTCCAGGCCGAACCAGGAAATGAACAATTTCGACAAGAAGTTCTTCAAACAAAAATAAAACAAAACAAACAATAAGGAACTTTAAAATCAACAGAGTTTCAAAACAGAAAAATGGACAACCAAGGGACACCGACTAAGAAGCAACTCGTAGACATGCACGAGATGATGCACAATCCCAAAGTGGACTATACGATTATACGAGGGAAGAATGTCCTCGTAAGTCCCACAGAGCAGCAGTTCGAGTTGCTAAAGAAACGTCTCGAGGAACGAACTCTAGACAGCCGAGGAGAGACTATCTATGAAATTGGAATTGGAGAAGGTAAGGAAGGATCTTTGGATTTCAGAAACTAATTCCAATTTAAAAAAAAAAAAACAATTTTGTCATTTTAGATGGCAGTGACAGTGGACTGGATGAGGAAGAGTACTCTGCATCTGTTGCCACTCTACAATCTCTGGCAACAACAATTGACGCTGACATGGTTCTTCTGCGGCAAAGGAAAGGAGAAAAGGGTTTAACCGGCCAATATTTGATAAGGAAACGTGTTGACACATCAGACTTTATGGAAATCCGGTAAGATTTCAGATGGTTTTGTTTAGTTTTTTCGAGGTCCTTTTTCATCTTCTGTTAACAATTTCCAGAGTCGCAGTTGTTGGCAACGTAGATGCAGGCAAATCTACCTTACTGGGTGTTCTAACACATGGTGAACTTGATAACGGGCGTGGTCATGCCAGACAGAGGCTATTCCGTCACAAACACGAAATGGAAAGCGGGCGAACAAGTTCAGTTGGAAATGATATCTTAGGTGAGAGGATTCATTTGAATTAAGTTAACAATCCCCCTTGACCAATGATTTTGTTCAATAGGATTTGATAGCATTGGCAATGTGGTCAACAAGCCAGATCACGGAACTCTAGACTGGGTTAAGATATGCGAAAAATCAGCCAAGGTTATAACGTTCATTGATTTGGCTGGCCATGAACGTTATTTAAAAACAACAGTCTTTGGAATGACAGGACATGCTCCTGATTTTGGAATGTTGATGGTAAGTTCACAAATCAACCTTTATCTCTTCCTTGTGGGTAATGAATGTGTTTAAATTTAGATCGGAGCAAATGCTGGTATTGTTGGAATGACTAAGGAACATCTAGGCCTCGCACTCGCTCTCTCTGTTCCTGTTTTCGTTGTTGTGACAAAAATCGATATGTGTCCTCCGAATGTTCTACAAGATAATCTTAAGTTACTCTTTAAGATACTCAAATCACAAGGTTGTCGAAAGGTTCCCGTTATGGTGAAGACTCCCGACGAAGTTGTCCTCAGTGCAACTAATTTCGTCTCCGAACGGCTATGTCCCATCTTTCTCGTGTCCAATGTATCCGGAGAGAATCTACATCTGCTGAAGATGTTTTTGAATTTGCTTAGCACACGAATGGCTGGCCAAGATGACCAACCAGCCGAGTTCCAAATTGACGATACATACTCTGTGCCAGGAGTGGGAACCGTTGTCTCTGGAACTTGTCTACAGGGAATCATCAAGCTAAACGATGTGCTAATGTTGGGACCGGATCCCCTGGGCCAGTTCATACCCATCGCTATCAAAAGCATCCACCGAAAAAGAATGAATGTGAAAGAAGTTCGAGGCGGACAAACGGCGAGTTTCTCGCTTAAAAAAATCAAACGATCTCAAATAAGGAAAGGAATGGTCATGGTCAGTCCGGAATTAAAACCACACGCATGTTGGGAATTCGAAGGTGAAATCTTGGTCCTGCACCATCCCACAACAATATCATCACGCTACCAAGCTATGGTTCACTGTGGCAGCATCCGACAGACAGCCTCCATTTTAACAATGTCCAAGGAATGCCTCCGCACAGGAGACAAAGCTCATGTGAAATTCCGCTTCATCAAGCATCCGGAGTACATAAGACCCGGGCAGCGGATGGTCTTCCGAGAAGGTCGAACAAAAGCAGTTGGAAACGTTCTCAAGCCAATTACCAACTCAGTGCCAGTCCAGCATCGACCTAAACCGAATAAAATGCAAGCACGTGGACAGCAAAACCAAAATCCAAATGTGCAAGCAGCAGCGGCATCTAAAGATCACCATCATCAACAACAGCAGCAACAGCCAACAGATCTCAAGCAGAACTTGGATGGCGTTTTGGAGGTCAGTGTAGACAAAAGAGACTTCACCGGATCGAATGTGCGAGGAGGGAAGCGAACAAAACGACCTACCGGGTCTCAGGGAGGTGGAAGTTCGTCTAACTCAGTAGGAGCACCTCCTGCGCCGTCACAAAATACGTCACAATCCCAATCCACTTCACATATCGCTGCCAAAGTGCAGTAATCCAGCCCCCCATAAGAAAAGATGCAAACAAATTTAGTGATTTTGATACTAAAAAAAAATAAGTGAGATGTGAGATATTCTCGGCGCATAGCGAGTGGGAGATTTCTAAGGATTTATGATAAATAACAGAAAGTTTTTAGTTTTTTTTTTGGGCTAGAAGTTTGTATACGTATGATTTGCTAAATTTGTTTTTGAATTGTTTTGCAGTCTCTTTTTATGACTTTGGATATTTTTTACAAAAAAAAAAAGAACAGAGGACATACAAAGGAACTTGTTATGAATTTGGTAAAGAGAATAAAATTTTATTTTGAAAAACTTTGGACTTCAATCATGGAAAAGTGTTTTTATTCAAATTATTTGGATGAGAGATCGGCCAGGCTGGCACTGAGTTCATGTTTTTGGAATAACTTTGACTCGGTCTGACAATAAATCTTAAAATATGAAACTTTACAATTTTTAAGAGTCTTAAAAACAGGGTTTCCTTAATATTTCTTTTAAAGCTATAAAATATTTTGCCCAGCAAAATTTAGGACAGCTTGGAACACTAATGTCGATCAGAACCAACAGGGCCAGGGGTGAGGAATTTTAAGAGGTTTGTCACTAACTTCCATATTTTAAAATATGTACTTTCGTTATGGCGCCCAACGTGGGGTCTGACTATACGTTAAAAAGAATCATCAAGTGTTTTATTTATGATTGTTAGGATTCTAGATCTTCACGTGGCAAGGCAGACTTTCTGAATCGGACGATTTATACGAAAAAAAAACAAGAAAAAAAGGTCCAAAATGCAGTCGGGTTTCTGGACGATTTTAGATTAGAACCGAAACCTGTATGTACATGAGAGAAGCTTCAAATCCTTTGTTGTTTTTTTTATAGAACTGACTTAGCTTCGCACGGCACGAAAAATGTTTGTTTGTTCCATTCGGCATTTTCACCATTTCCAAAAAAAAAAGTTGAAAGTTGCCGTACTATTTTAACGCTTCTCGTCTCCAATATTTTGTTGCTGAAAACTCTACCATACACGCCGGACACAAAAGACTTGATAGTGTACAAATTCAAGATATCTGCGAAGCATTAAACCTGCATGTGGATGCTAACATTTGAATGTGCCACTTTAAAAAAATGATTGAGCTTTATTTGACGTACCTACTTCACTTTGAAGAGTTCTCACGGTTTATGGTACAAAATAATTTAAAATAAAGCCTTGATTTTCCTGCATATATGACGAAATCGAACTTCGATAATTCATGGTTCGGAAAAATTACCATAAAATAAAGTGGCATATGACATATGGGATGAAACAATTCTCAGGCATGGTATGTTCTTGAAGTGTTGTTAGGGATCAAAGTTGATACAAAAGAAGAGATTTTTGTTATCAAGCAGCTGCCTCACACAGGCTAAAACCAAAACTGGCCCAAACAACAATTTTAGCTTCTGTAAGGTTCAATTTTTCGAATTTGGCTGTTGAAAGCTTGTAGTAGGCAAACTTTCGCAAGCTATACATTGCACAAACACTTGCAATTAAAAAAAAAACTGCCTTTAGAAGTGAGTTCGAAAAGTTCTATACAAGGGCTGCGGATATAGGTACAAAATGGCCTGTATCCGAAGGTGTTTTATGAAAATCAAAGACATTATAGCTGCTATACAAACTACCTATAAAGGCCTTATACAAAAAAAAATCTGCTAATATCAAGTCTTATAAATACAATCGGTTATAAATAAAGAGAAGAAAGGTAATTACTGAACATTGTAAAACAGAAAAGAGTTTAGGTATATTGATTCTGCCGCGGGGCACCAGCATTTGACCTACCGACCATTCCGTCTTCCGAATCTACAAGGAAGCAGCCTTGTACCCAAGCTCTATTCATCTTCTGGAAGACTTTATTTACCGAAAAGCCACGGCCAGGATATAATCAAACTGAGCGACTTGAACCACTTTTGTTAACTGTTTCACTCAGGTGGTCTCACTCACTTATCGTTTCTAGTTTCCTGGTATTGTATTCGAAACTTTAAAAAGGTTCTTGATCCTGACTCGTTCGGTGTCTCAGATGAATAACCGGAGTTTTTAATCTTTTCTTCGATAAGAACAAAAAAAAAAAAAAAAAAAAAAACAACAAAATATAATTAATTTTTTTTTATTGAATTTTGTTTTTTAAGAATGTTTCAAAATATATCTTATTTTATATTATTATCATTTTTTAAATACATTTAAAAATTTTACCATTGAATACAAGAAAATACATACATATAGTATTTTTTTTTTTCATTATTGTTATTATGTTATTACAAGGGAGGCGGAGAAGTCTTTTTTTCTTTTACATGCGTTTTTTAAAACCGTTTTGCTAAACTAAAATATACATCATATTTATAGTTGTTTTTGTAAATACATGGTAGGGAATACGATACGATTTAAATTTGAAAATTATTAAAAAATTACAAAAAAATAAACAAATTTAATAAATACAAGAGTATAACGAGACAAGTTTAAAAAACAAAAACAAAAAAGAACATGGATAGCTAAAAATACATTTAATTTTAAACTTAGTTAATTTGTTGTTTATATTATTTATAATTATTATTGATATCACAAAGAATATATATATTTTTTTTGTTTGTTTAATATTATTTAGTATGTATATTTGATTCAAAAAATATATATAATGTATTCGGCGAACCAAAAACAGAGGACTTAAGCGCAGTGTGTTTTTTTTTTTTTTCTTTGACAATCTTCAGATCTGAATGTCCTATTTTCCAACCGTTTCTCTTGCAGAATTCGATGGCGGCATAATAGCATTCTTAATCATGGTTTCCAATGAGAGATTCTTGTTGTTCTTCATCGTTAATTCTAAGACATAAAATATTATTGATAATTTTATTTGTTTAAAAAGGAATGACAGTTTTTGAAACTCACCTAACGATACTTGGTTTACGACATCGACACACCTTGCGATGTATCAATTTAAAGAAACAATATATTGGATCAGCATCATCGTTTTTGGTTAAAAGCGCAACCAATAGCATTGCGATGAATATTGGAATTGAGCCTATATAAAATGAAGGTGAGTAGGGTTTCCTTTTTAGGATGAGATCAAGAGCAATTGACATGGGAATTTGTAATGTCATTGCAAGTGTTCCAATAAGCGATGATGTTAGAAAACAGCCCCTTTGAAAAAAATTGTTTATATCAATAGTGTTAAAAAAAAAACCTCTGAAAATCTTACCATAGCCAAAGAGCTTCAGATACAACAGTACCAATAAGACCATTTAGAAATAGCACCGCAAATTGATTTTGATTGGGAAGCTGAAAGGTTTCTATTTGAAGGAAATTCAAAACAAAAAATATCGGCCACATGAGCATTAGATTCCATAGGCCAACAAAACCTAAAAGAGAGAAACAAAAAAATAGTAATAACTAGTATAGGAGGGTTTTGTAGTAGTTAAAAGGAATATAAAGATTTCGTGTAGGTTCAAAACTTTTGTTGATCGTTATCTGCTTCACATCTAGGCCCAGAGTCACTATGCCAAATGGGACAGCATTCTTTCAAGGAGGAACCATACCAAGCAAAACAATTTAATAATGTCAGACAGTGAAGAAGCACTCAAAGAACTAAGCTCCTATAGTATCAGTTTCAAACTGGCATGGGAGTGCCTGAAGAAACTCAACACTTTGGGCTAAAAATAAAACACACAGCCGCTTTTTATTAGATAACAGGCCTTGATATGTAACCGAATCATGCAAAAGTAGTCGCTTAGATTCTACTGCTGTTTAGTCCCTTGGGAATTGAATTGAATACGCTCCAAATGCCCTAGCCATCTTAGCCCCTGTTTTGTCAGCTATTAGACCAAGTCAATGTAGCTGTAAGCCCGTACAGTTTGCTGTTGAATCTTCGTCTCAAGTGTCTTCCAGTTAAGCCAAACTTAAAACTGGAAACCAAGTCAGACAGGCCATGTACAGATTCTGCAGACATATACGAGTTAAAATGTATGCGCAGCATAACATAAGACTCTGTTGGGTTCCTGGACACAGTGGTGTACAAGGAAACGAAAGAGCTGATGAGCTGGCAAGTAACATTAAACAAACGAATTGGAATAAGGTACTCGATGCAGCTGACGAGAGACGGAACTCGATCAACTCCTGTGTCATAACCAGAAATGCCTTTGGCCCTACTTTGATAAACAAAGAACAGAGAAGATTCTACAGCTCAACAAAAATCGCTAAGATCCCTTGTGTGCTTCCTGACCGGGCACAACATGCTGGGTAACCACAAAAAGAAAATGAAGCTCAGCAATGACGACTTGTGCAGAGGTTGTGGCGACATACATGTGCATGAGGACACTTCGCATTTTCTCTGTGTCTGCCCAGCAATATGCCGCTTAAGAAATGAAGTTCTTGGAAGTCACTATCTGAACAAACGGGTGCAAACCTGCTAAGATTTATCAACGCTTTAAAAAGGTTAGAGAATGTATAGGTTATAGGGTATCACAATGGATCGATATTGATCTAAGTGAGATGAACACAACATCGTCTATCAGCCCACTAACCCAACCTAACCTAACCTAATAAGATGCCTTTCAAACCCGAAGAAACAGCGACTGGAAAGAGTGATTCTTGATTATTTCGAAAAACGAGATTTGAAAGCATTGTTGTGATATCGAGGTTCCTACACAATCTAACAGCAAGTTAGACTTAAAAAGTGGAAATTGTGTCAAACAGCTCTATGATGATCCAATGCCTAGTAATTTACACTCTTTATCTTTCCTGTGTGTTAGCGTTGATTGCAGGAATGAAATGGACCTTATATTTACCGCCGGGATACAGTTTTCATAACAAGATTTACTCTAGGAAGATTTATCATTTCCCCACATAGGCAATACCCCAGACCAGTTTTGAAATGGCTTCGAAAGTTAAATTTAAAAAATTACATAAAATATTATATTTACCAAAAAACAATGGAATGTCTACTTTCTCTTCAGTGTCGCTTTTTCTTTTCACAAAGACCAGGTACGCGGCATAAAAGAATGCACTTAATAAAGCTAGAATAACACCACGAGAAAATTTTGAATCTGAGATATCAGATATTGTCACAGTCACCTGAAACAGAACAAGAGAACCAAAAAATTAATTAAACAAAAAAAAATGTAAAACATTAATTTATAACACTTACAACACCACTAATGTTCATGGCAACGGCTAAGAACTTTGAGAATGTAAATTTATCACCTGAGGACGAGGGGAAAAATCCAGCTAATACTAGTGTAAAGAAACTAGATGATGAGCTTAGCAACACCACCATTGCACTTTCGCTCTGTTCTAAGGACAATTGATACAACCAATTTGCAATGAACCACTAAAAAATTGATTAAAAATTCTCATAAAATTCGCATGAAAAATAATTATTTTATTCTTACAAGAACACTAAATAAAAGTGCTGTCTTCGCAGTCTTATGGTGGGTCTTTTGTCTGCGTATCCTTAAACTAGCCGCATACGATAGACGCGACATAAGGGCTTCGGTTGCTTCATGGGCCGACATCTCACGGACCTCGGCCATTTTATTGAATCTCACTATGCGAATGCCTGAATCATCGCTTTCTGTGCCGGAAATTGTTCCTGGTGTACGTATTGGAATGTATGTCGGGTCACTCTACAAAAGATTAATATTTTAAACATAACATTTGGAAAGGATTAATTTTTGTTTTTGACTTACAAGTGATCCTTGTGTTGCGTAGTAGTTCTCATCTTCGGTTGCTTGATCAATAGCCTAGAAAAAAAAAAAAAGTAAATCGAGGGTCAGCTTCATGGTTACATTAATATAAGTTGAGGCTTCTTAAATACTGAATCTTAATTGTAAATCTATTTATTTCAAACCGATCGAAATGAAGAATTGTGGGAGAACTAGCACTAACATAAAAGCCCAGGCAGTAGAGATTCAGGTGCAGATGATTAAAGATGAAAATAATGTTTGCCTGTGAAAATAAACAGCGAATGATTTAAACTTTGGCGGTTTATTTAACAAAACTGGTATGTGTGGCATACTAAAACAATTTCGAAAAACAGATCCATAGTCAAAGAGGATAGTGAAAAATGTATCTCTGAAAAGCTAAAGACGGAACTATTGCAGATATCAATATTGTATGATCTGTAATAACTGGATTGATACAACTATTTTTGTCTTCTCTTAAAGATAGAAGATGGAAACAAGGATAAACGGGGTTGAACAGAGGACGTATAATTTTTCTCAGGATTAATGTAGAAAGGCTAATGACACTTAACCTAACTTGATTGAGGAAGTGGATCAGTTGAACTAGTTTTGTTGGTACAGAAATAGTCTTAAGAATTGGAGTACATATAGCTCATCCTACCTCTGGTGTCTTGCTTAGAGGCTTTTTCACGGGAAACTCTCAGGATTTTTGTCAATTTTTGTAAAGCACCATTTTTGCAATCGCTTCAGCACAATTTTTGAATCAAACTGACTAACTGAGACTTACTGACCATTTGAAAATCTGTGATGTCGAATTGAAGCAGCGTAAATGGCATTGAATTAGTAAACAACAAAAATTTTTAAATAAGAAGATGCAAAACCAAACTTGGAAACTCTTCCAACTTTTAAATAATTTGGAAATTCCTGAAGCATTTGCTAAGCACTTGGACGCTATGATTTCCAAATAAGACCTAATTTATTCATCTTTTAGGACAATACTTAAGAAAAAAAAAATTGGTTGTCTGTAAAGTCGGTTTACGGACGATAGTTTTACGTGATAACCGGTTCACAAAACAGTTCATATGTAGGTAGTATCCCTACAACCACCAACCACAAACCCCAACTACAACCAACCACCATTTTTGATTTTTTTTTTCTCACACCTTCTCCTCAAACATCGGCCTCCCACCCCACGATACAACCAACAGCCCACTATTTTTGACAGTTTTTGACAATTTTTTCTTCCCACCCCAACACAATAAATCTCCCTTCCTTTTACCACCACCAACCAACCACCCACTATTTTTGACAATCCCCTCCCAAACACCAAATCCTGCCTCAAATCCAACCTACTCACCTAATATTGTTGACAATTTTTTCCCACATACACTCCCACCACAACCAACCAACCACCCAACACCCTCCACTCCCACTTTAACGACTTTTTAGGCTATCAAAGCAGCTAGGTAACGTCAGTGTGACTGTGACTGTGACTGTGACTGGACATTTTTCTGTGCGTGCTGCCCATATATTCCAAACCGATTTATTAGACATTATCACGTCAAAAAACTTAAGAGTCACACCCTTTAAACTGAGTTCTTGTCTGCTTAACTGATACTTTAAAAACTAAATAGCGGTCTTTGCTATCAATTTACATTCGTATCTAATCACAGGTGGAGCAATTTGACTAATTGCATCATATCTAGGAAGATGTGGCCTGCTTACAACAAATCCCGAACAAACGAATTTCGCTGCACAAACCAGTCAGATATAGCCAGAGTGGTGGCAGTAAGCACGGGCCACTGACCAGTGAATGTGCATGCCGCAAGGCTGGTTATTCCTTTTAACGAATGCTGCCGATCTTGTAGAAATGAGACAGAGAGTGCCAATGTCCAGCTTAATTTCGCAAATGATGCGAAACCCTGGGGGTACTATCCGATAAAAGGATGGAAGATCTGATCAACTTTCTTGTTTATTCTGACTAATCACCTTCACAAATACCTTCCAGATCAAACAATCAAGCTATTGGCAGAGGATCCGTCTAAGAATCACACAGCTCTCCTAGGTGGTGGGATGTTATTCTTAGATGGTTCCTAAGCAAACACCGGCTTAATGAATCAACTCTTCGATAGAACCAGTGTACCCTCACCAACCAGCAACCTGCATAATGGCACTTATTGAACCAACTCTTTGACAAAACCATTGTACCCGTGCCAACCACCAACCTGCCTAGGCATAAAGTCTGAAGTTAGGTTACAAGGAATTGTCATATGGTTGGCTTGGCTGATTCAGTCCTCCTTTAAGAGAGCTGTGCTTTTCCGTAAAAAAAACATCCTTCCAATCCTTCGTTAAGTTGTTATGTTATGTTATGGTAACAAATCTACGCATACGCGCTACTTGGGTTCTTCTTTTCAGCTCAATTGAGAACCGCCATTTCTACCTACTTACCTACCCTTGCTCGAAGATGAAAAGTCAATTAATACCCGAAAGTGGATCCATTTGGTACATAATGTACAAACGTTTCCATACTAATACTTTTACGATCCACTTTTGGATTGCAGCACCCAAGGTATGCAATGACATTGTAAGAGCTGATGACCTAACAAAAATTGGGGATTACGCTCTGTATCATTGTAGAGTACACAAAAACTATTTCAAAACACAGTCCAAAGCATTCTTCTGGCGCCGAAGATTCTACTTTGTATGAACACCTTTTAAAAGTGAGATTTGAAGCTTGAATAAACATCCTTGCATAGATTTATCGAAAGCTTAACATACTACTACTTAAATACTTAAATTTATCCATGAAAATAAAGTCATTAACTTCTCATCTTTTTCCTCAACCTAACTTGTGCTAACATATCACCTAGATACGGCGCAGTGCCTCAGTTGAGAATCTAAAAATTTAAGTAGAAACAAAGAGTTGCATACAATAAAATACATTTTTAGGAAAACTAGTTTCAAGTCGCTTAAGCACAGAATGGGGAATTGTGTGTCATTTTTATTTGTTTACAACTGTGAGTGGTGTGCGGAAGGCAAAACGTTGTTGAAATGTCCTAAAATTGAAGACTTTAAAAGCTTGTATACTAATATTATGAATAAATTCTGATAAGACAGTTATTATTGTATCAATGAGTAAACCAAACAAAGTTTAATAAAACAATGTTGATTAGGTTTCCTGGTTGATAGGGAATCACAAGCCCAATAAGAGAGATAAAGAGCTTAGTTTGTAGTAAAAATAATAATAGAACAAAAATATATAATCTTACCGTATAGCTTCCCGTTTGCTCACATGCCTCCTTCCATGGTGTTATCAAGCCGATAATAATTAGGTAAATTGTAAACATTGATGTCTTAAAATACGTACAAAAGAAAGGTTTGTCATATTTCTCATCTTCATATAGAAACTGCAAATAGAAAATAATTTCATCATCATAATGCCATCAAGCTTCAGAACATAATAGCTATACTTTTACCTTTGTAATTTCATTGGACGTTACCCAAATAATGTCGACGAGTATTAAAACAATTATACCTAAAAAAAGTTTTTGTGTCTTGCTTAGCATATTGTGCGAGTTGACGACGATTTTGCTGCGTGTGCTTAAGTGTTAAATGATCTTTATCCAGATCCTCATTTCGTGTTTCGTGCGGAGGCGATGCATTGATGCGGATGCGGTAATGATGTGATAATTTTGTTTTGTTTTTTGTTTTGGCGATAGGTATATTAATTTCGTTGAGTTATAGCGCAGAACCAGCTCTTAAAAGTTCATATTTGTTTATAATTATATTAACTTTTACAACAGCTGAAACAAAAGAGAGAAAATATTTAATTAAATAGACAATTCTGATTCATTCAATTAAATCAAGACTCAACAACAAAAAAACGAGATGCGTCATTGGGCATTTATCAATCGCAATTTGTAGACAATTAAATTCTATTCAATAAACTTGCTAGATACATTTGTAGATAAAGCTTATCAATTCGATTGATAGCAATTTGGAAAATAAAATTAGACTCGTCTGGAACAAATTGTCAATGATTTCTGATTAAGGATGAACCTTCGTTCGGGTATATGAACATACAAATAGTATCTATCTTGTAGACCGAGATAGGAAGCAATTTGTTTCTGAAGTGAATGTCAAAGGTTTCAGAAAGTCATTTTGATTGTCACGCAAGCGTGTCGAATAGACGAAACTGATAAGCTTCTAGTAAATCAATGATAAGCTACTAAGTTGTGGTTAAAAGAAAACCTTCCTGCACTTCATGGTTATCGATGAGAAAAAGTGCAACAAGCTAATGCACGCTTGATGCAAGGTACTAACCTCTTTTTTTTTTTTATTTGAGCACAAATTACTTGCATTTAGTCAACGATGACGTTATGGTTGGATTGTTTTAATGGTTTACTTCACTTCTAGATAAGCCTGACATAGTTATCATGGAGAGAAGTAAACAATAAAGATATACGATAACAAATTAGACTATAATATTCGCAGGGTTTAATTTATGAGCACTTTAGTTTACAACCAGCAATCAAAAATGACTATTTTGCAAAACAAACTAAAAAAAGGGTTGCTAGCGGTAACTCACGCAGATCCATCGTCATAGTTAAGCATTTTTTTTTTAATAAATGGCAACAGACTAAGGTTCATATTTTGGGTTGAGACTTTTACATATGTTTTTTCTTCTGGTTGGGTAGTGGGCGCTGGTAGATAAAATTATTCTCCCTAAGCCAGCAGCTTTGAGAGTTTGTTTCTCAAAAAACTGATGATTTGTATGTGTTCTTGGCAGTTGTTTCCAGTTTTGATATAACATAAGACAACAGAATCTTTAAGATATGCCATAGAGGCAATCGTTAACGTAAGCAGCTAAGACGAGAGCTAAGTTTTGTTACTTTTTTAATTTGAATTTGATACCATCATGAACAGATATTAGACTTCTAAAGTCCCAGTCCAGATGAATCGTTTGCTGGCGGTTGGAGCAACTTGTGAACATTATTTTTGTCATTTTTACATAAACCCAACCAATTGATTCTCTGATAACCTAAACATCTCAACTAACCCATCCTACTCAAAGTCCTACTAGACTCCTCTACAAGGATTAGTTCTCATCTCTTATGAACAATAGCAACACATAACCCAAACTAAAAAGGCAATTTGTCGAACACATAATGTAGTTAGTATGTATTTGTGAGTCGTAATTTCGACGTACATATAACTCCGAGAAGAGCTTCGCCATAGCTATCCTTACAAGGAAAATTGGGAATCTTTAAAGTATATTCTTCTGGAGAAGATCTGGTCTGGTATACAGACGGGACAAAAATAAAAATCGAAGCTGGAGCAACAAATACGGTCTAGAACTTTACATGGGGTGGCTATGCAATGATGAGCTGCTTAAACTTTCCTCATTCTTAGAGGATTTCCTTTCGAAAAATGCAGTATTTGCGAAGAACAGTATAACATTCACCTCTGTTGGATGCCAGTTCATAGACCATAGAGATATTTCCTCTGAGCAAATTGCACACTAGCTCAATTAACGTTTTCATTATAGAATACTGTCTCAAAATAGAAACGCCGCCGCTGCGATGTTTAACGTGCTCCCAAACGACTTAAGAAGAAGCTTTATGGACGAGAAGGAGGAGGACACAATTGTCCATTTGCTATTTCTAATGTAGCCTCAGCCACATTAACCTTACCTATCCATCTACAAAGAAATCAGTTATTGAAGCGAGAGCATTGACGTTGCAGTGTCTAAATCAATAAATTACTACTTTGAGGAACTATGAACTCAGAATGAAATTTTTTAAAGTCCACTCGAAATAATTTCGGATTAAATTTTTACTTAAAATAAACGAACATGAAGTCCAGAACGGGCAGAATAGCAAAGACGTGGCATGACTTGTGTCATGTCCTCCTGATTTAAAGCCAAATTTATTGTCTGGAATAATATTTTTGGACTCTGTCGACTTAGTCAGGAGCCCTATATATAACTTTTTTCGATTACCTACTAATACTCTGAAGGAGAATTATGGATTTGACGGCTCTTTTCCATCTAAGCGCAAGCGGGAACTGGTATTCTTCTGATTGATCTGAAACAACTCAAAAATAAACTAAAGAGCAGCAAGTTACAAATTATAACAATCCTTTTTGAGTCACTTCCTTGGCAGTTAAGATTGTGACATCCTACACGGCGCACTTCTTGCTACAAATTTATTAAATTATCTTCCAGCTAACTATAATTACCTGTTAATTTAATTAGTATACCTTCTTTGTGATAAGGAAACAGCTTAAAAAATGTCCATCTACTTCGAGGCGCTTTTGCTCAGAATGTGATTGTCTGCCTTCGCAGTTGCTTCCGAAAAACTTAAGAATTAGCTTCTTGGAATTATCTGATGCAAGTGCCTGCCTACCACTATGATGTTGGTTCCTGGACATTATTTTCCCAAGAAACAGTCATTATTTCAGGAAGCAGAACTTTAAGCAAGAAAACCGGGAATACATTTTTGCTAAGAAGGTGTAATTTTGAATTTCGCACACAGAAGATCATAATTTTCAATGAAAACTTTGACTCGCAACCAAAACTGAATAAAGAAGTTCTAGGCCCAAGCCAGCAGTAACACAATTCACATCTGATTCAACTGAAGCCTATACAAATGACCAACAAAGGTCTAAAAATAACTTTCATTTGTGATTGGGAAATGAAAACATTATACGTAAGAACATTTCTCTCGGTTTCAGTTTCTTTTTTTTCGACTTTCAGATCACCTACTCAGTGTCGGTAAGTGGGTATGGTTTCCTAGCTACTTAGCTCTGTGCTCACAATAAAAAACGTTTTGCTACTTAAAAATGTAAATTCTGATTATGACGACCGACAACAACGACGGCGACGCAGAGATAAGAAATGTATGCGAAGTTTCATCTAATTAAACTTTAAATTGCCGCTTGTTTATCTTTAAAGAAGCCCGCAGTAATTTAAAATACAAACAAAAAAAGAAAAGCAAAAAGAGCGGAAGGGAATTCGTTGACGACACCAACAACGACGACGTTAAGTAGACGAAAGAAAAACCAACAACCAGGTCGTCGAGTAGGGAATGGTTGGGTTTTTTTTTTTGTATCAATTGACCAAGCCTACAGCAGCAGCTATAGTCGGCTGTCGTCGGTTCGGTATATAGCAATTCATGAATTGCTGAGTGATCATAATAAATTGCGAAAAGACACAGCTCATCATTGTCGGGTAAAATCAATAAAAACAAAAACCTTATCATGAACTACTTTCCGAGGCGATTTATGACAAGCTTATAGACACCTGTCTGGTGAGCAGCTGGAATAATTACAACTGCCGGAGTGTTATTCGCATGAAGACCTTAAGAATCCGTTCAAAGCAAGAGGAACTGTGGTGTGGATTCTCTATTTTCTCTCTTGGTGGTTCCCATTGACTTTGGGTCATAGCTCATGTAGATCAAGTTAAATTTGGCACTCAAACCAAATGTATTTAGGTCAATGAATATATTATTACTTATCTTTTCGTCACAATGGCGCTTTGCTTTGATTCCAACAATATTCAAGTCGTCGCCACTGAGAGACATGGCACAAGACATTTCTTGAGATTTTTTTGGTTAGCCTTAAGAATTTGCATCGCACTTTTTCTTATTTATAGATTATTGGCATGGCGTTGCAAATGAGATTATATTTAACAAATAAACAGAGGACATTTACCTAAGGGATGAACAAATTAATTCAAATATGTTTTTTTTATTTATTTGTTCACACACAAAGATTGAAGAGTTTTTTGTTCACACAATGCATGTTTTGAAAAAGATATACGTAAAGTGAAAATCAGGTTGTTAAACTCTTTAATTTTGAACAGATTTTTAATTCAGATTATGTACATTTTAATGAAACAATTGTTAATAAAATATAATATACGTACTCCACACCCAAGAGACAAGACGGAAAAAAATAACAGCGGATGACGACGGACGGTCGCAGAAAAACTTCAGTTTCTTTTTCTTTTCATTTTTTTTTTCAGATTTCACGAGAAACGTCAACAACATTTGTGTAAACTTTGACGTTTACAAGATGTGGAAAAGGGAAATTTTGAATAAGAGGGAGATTTTTTGTTCAAAGCAGAAAGGAAATTTACAATACAGCGGCTATGTGGAGCAATGATGCCAAGTTGTTTTATTTTATATTGAAATATCTTTACGAAATATAAAAAAAAATAGTGAAATTCTTGATCCGTGGGTCAACTTTATTTAATCCACGGAAATCGGTGGATTTAACTCTTAAAAGACTCTTGGACCAGCTTCTAAACTTTAATTATGTACACAGGAACAGATGTAAATCGTTTTTAAGTTTTGATCAGAGGATGAACCACGATTCTGTAATTTGGCCCTCAAGCTGCTTTTTAGCCACCTACTGGCAAGCAAGTTACTAGGTTTAAAAATCTGAATTTGTGTTGTCTCCATGTTGTTAGAATAATTTAAAATATTAGTTAAATAAATAAAAAACATAAGCAAAAACGAGTTTTAATTACATTTAAAATTTATTAACAAAAGAGAAAAAAAACTTTTTTACAACATTTAATAATAATAAAATATTAATACGCGACGCGTTTCGGACGTTCGTTTTTTATGTTTTTTATTTATTTAACTAATATTTTAAATTACTAGGTTTGTTTATCTACAATCGAAAACAGCCTATTTCTACGAATTTCTGCCAAATCCTGTTTATTTACACACAAATTTGGTAGAGAGCTCACGAGAGAGTAAAACATTTCCCCTTCCTGCCGATTTTACCCCAAGAAATTTCTTTGGGCAGATAATGTTAGTTATGTCAAAAGTCAAATTTTATCATTTCATTTATTTACTTTTTCACAAATGTTCCCTCCCTAAGAGAATTTCATCCCCGCTCTTCAATATTTGACAGTCTTCCCATTTTAGCCCACAAGAGTAAAAAAAAAAAACAGACCAACTATGGAGATCCGGAGAGAAACGTCGAACGAAATGACGTGGAGGACAAACAAGAAAATACAACTTCGTTTGCGCTTATCTTTATTCTTAAAAGAAGCGCCAAATATAAAATATTTTCCTGTGTAATAAATAAAAAGTATTTATTTATTAAATTAAATAGTTTCAGAGTGTTTTGACTTGTGAGTATTGAAATTGTAGGCAAATTAGCTTTTGGTTGCCCTCCACGTTCGATAACTGATATTCGAGATTTGGCAGCTGTCAAAAGGTATTGAGCCCCGTAAACCGTAATGTATTAATAATTGTCATATACTGGAAGTTTGGCTGTGGGAGTGGAAAATGTGAGTGTATTGCAACTCTGACTTGGCAGTAGCTGGCATGTGTGTCGTCCGAGTTAAGTTAGTAATTTTTTTTTTGTTAAACTTGTGTTCGAATTCATGAAACAAGCATTGTATTTATATTTTATAGTATTCCCAAGAAGCGGAACGTTTTGTGCGGCATCTAGCGACGACGTTCACAAGCTTGAATTGGAGAGAAATTTGAGTGGTTTTTGTCTAAACTCCATGGGAAGCAAAAACAACAATATATGTAAAGTAGATAAGGCAACTAGTGCCGCCATTGACGACGTTCAGAACTAAAATAAAATGTTCCATGAAATTACTATAAAATATAAATACAATGCAAGTAGGAATTTGCGGAAGTTTATAGTGTTTTCAAAGTAAGGGGCCAGTATTTAGCGAATCAGAAAAAAATTTCATTACGGAAAATTAATGATGCATACAACAGATTTGTGTGGTTGCATGGAAAACAAAAGGAAATAGATTTTGTTTTTGTTATTGTGTGTGTGCCATTATCAGCTGGTTTGTATATTAGTATTATAAACGAAATAATCACCCACTAAATCGTCTGAGTACAACAACATCTTTGACGGATCGCTCATCTTAATTAAAATAATTTCAGTTTTGAAAAATTCTTCATCATCGGATGATATTGAAGTAGACTATGAAGTAAACTACTTAGTATACCAAAATAATAGTTGCTATACTCAATATTTAAAATTAAATTTTAAAACATACAACATTTACAACCCTTCTCCAGTACTGATCGATTTTTGATACCAAAAATTTCAAATACAAATGAATCGGTGAGTGAAAGAACAGTACAAGTGTCAAATCTAAGTTTTGAGAAAAACAAAAATAAAATCTGTTAAACGGAAAACCTATTTCCTATTACCTATTACCTTTTTCGGGAAATAACGCATGAATAATTTGAAGGTTTTAGTTCCCGGACATGATAGGTTAAAGAAAAAAATGAAAATTGTCACAAGAAAAAAAAAAAAAAAATATTAAGGTAGAAAAACAGTGTTTTTGTATTGTTGTACTTAAGGTAGTTCCACACTATCCCACAGTGTATTACGACATGTCAAACAAAAGTGTGAAGGAATGTGTGATGGTTTTACATTCAATCCTAAAAAATATTTCAGATCTAAACACATGTCAAATCGTATGAGATCTGCGCTGTCATATTCTGTTTCCACACTATTATACACTTGTTTCATCACACATTGTTGACATGTCGTATTACACTGTGGGATAGTGTGGAACTACCTTTAGTACTTGTACGTACTGTTCTTACACTCACCGATTCAAATACTTTCACCAATTCACCTGTTCCGTCACAGTTTTTTTTTATTTTCCCCTGGAACATTATATCTGCCAGAAAATTCAATCAGAAAAATTGGTGCCAGGTTGTTTATCGCACAAACCGTGCCACCAATCTCACCAGCATCGCAGTGTGACAATAATTTGTGTGAATTGCTTTGTGCCATAAATGGACTTATAAACTCTTTTTCTGGCTCACTCTCACTAATATTGCTTCTCGAAATGTTTGTTTAGTCGTCTGGTAGGCATCTTTATTGAAACTGTCTATTCGGACAATACCGAAAATAAACGCTTGCCTTGTGAAATGTCAAAGAGACATTTTGACACCTTTTTCTGATCACGAAAAAACACCAGTTTTCACAAGGTTTGGTTTTTTTTCGGCCCGCTAGATCGTTTTAACATGACTGTTACACCATTTCAGTATTCAACACAGCCTTAAAATGCCTTAAACATTTCGGGTGGTATTCACAGGACACCAATCTTAACTTTATGAGCCTCATTACATAAGTCCGAAAGTGCTAAAGTGAGCATCAACGTTCATTTCGCACTTTCCATTAGGTTAGTTGCACTCCAAGGAAACTACTCATTCTTAAAAACAATGGAACAATAAAAATTGCTTCTACTAAATGTTCAGAGTGTTTACCAAAATGTCAAACTAGTGTGAGGAATCAGCCCGATTCAGATTAACAGGGTAAATGATTATAACTTATAACTCATCTCTAAGTATTCAGTAATCAGTACAGTATATCAACAGTTTTTGGACAAAAAATATGTCAACTGTCGGGTACTACATAAATAAATTGTTGGCACAACAGCTAAAAGCGGGGTCGGGGCCTGTGACTTACACTCTCAACCATTCCTGTCTGTGCGTTGATATTCTGCAGGAATAGAAGGGACCTACAATTTACCTCCGAATCCGAACGGCTAACAGAGAAGCACTTTCCATGACATTAATTACTCTTGGAGGATTTGTTACTTCCTCGCAAGAGGCAGTACCCCGGAAAAGAACTCTTTAGTTGGAGCCGTCGGGGATCGAACCCAGAACCTTCGGCGTGGCAGTCCGACACACTAACCACTACACCATGGGGTACTACGTGTACTAGTGAAACTGAAAATCGGGTGTCCTACAGAATCCCCCCCCAAAAAAAATCCCCATCGATTAAAATCAGCAAAAATTATAATCCAACTAGCTTATATCCCCAAAGACATAATGCACATGGATGAAATCCACACACAAACAATATTTTTTGCCAAAATCCCCACGAAATCCCCAAATCCCCAGTGCCCGTGTACGTCTAAATTATGTGCATTTAGTTTTCAGAAAAATCTCTTGAAATTATTTTATTGTGAATCCAACTAATAAGTGATAGCGATAAAGTTTTTCTTTTCGTTTCATTTAAGACTTTATGAATATTTATTTACTTTCTGAAAATGTATTTTTATTTTAATATGGATTTAACCAAATATCACCAAAACAAATATGTTCAAGTAGTGAATCATGCGATTAAATCGCGCACCCGATTTGATGGCATGATTCACTACTTGAACATATTTGTTTTGGGGATATTGGTTTGGGGATTTTCGGCTTGTAGATTTAGTCTTTGGGGATTTCGGCGATGGGGATTTTACTGTGGGGATTTTGCGTTTGGGGATTTCCGTTTGGGGCTTGTGTTTTGGGGCAAACGTTACCAACCTTGAAAAACCTGCTGTATATAAATAGACGCTTTCCAAAAAAAATTTTCTGTCGAACATTTGTGGTTCTTGCTTCTGAATATAACTTATAACTCAAATGTCACTTATTAGAAGAATCATTGGGGAAGGTCTATTCGCATGCAGCTATGCTGAAACTTTTGGTAATGTCGACACATGTGACATATTGTTGAATCCAAATCCAATGATAAAAGCGTCGAAGGTCAGCAACGAAGTTGACTGAGGGGTATTTAATACGAGGAACCTGTTAAAATCTCTTAATACCGAGAATTGTCAGAGAACACCACTTAAACATTGGAAACACTTTTGAAAGTAATGCGTGCTAACAGCTACTACACAATCGTGTCGAAATTGGCCAGTGGAAAGTGCTTTTAGTAGCAGTGGAAAAGCTAAAATTCCAGTCTAAATGAACTTGGTGGTTGTACACATAAGTTGCTGTTGCACACACAAGTTGTTGTTGTTCCATTTAAACCTTCATAATTTACCAACATAAATCCTGGGGTGGAATCAGCTAAGGTGATTTGTTATGATTGTCACATGTGACAATCACCTTAGCCAGATGAAATTTGTTGATTGTGACTTCACTTATCACAAATCACCTTAGCCGATTCCACCCCTGCTTAGCTTACAGTTACACTTCCAAACATTTTCATTATTCAAAAACTTCAATAACTCAACTTAAGCAATTAAATGCACTTTCAAAAACCGTGCTGATACCCACACGCATAATGTACAGGATATACAGGAAATATCCTTGACAACACACATCGAAACGGCACCCAAAAAAAAAAAAAAAACAAACCAAACATACGTTAGGTTATGAACAACTCAAGTTGTTATGGTAACGGTCATTCGGGTAATATTTATGAGTTCTTATCTTTGAATCAGTTTCGTAGAAATGGCAGCAGAAATAGTGTGCAATGGCAGAAATCCCTCGTTACCATCGTTGGAAGTGGTCAAATCGAGTAAGTCCGCCGTGTCCAGTGTAGTCATTTTTGCAAAACACAATTTTGTTTTGTTTTGTGTACATATGTATGTGTTTGCTTTCGTTCGTTTTGCTGAACTAAGTCTTTTTCCCCAAAAGACCCAAGGTCAATGATGTCAACAGCAGGCAATATCGATTGGCTCCTTCATATCTATTATGCCCGAAGAGATTTCATAACTTGTAAATCAATGATTGAGAGGGAACTACCAGGACATCTGAATCCAGAGTATTTATTCTTTGTCAAGGTAAGAGTTGTGGTGCGTTCAAATTTCTATGAAATCAGTCTGAATGTATGCTTAATTCTGTACAAATAGAGAGCTTTAATGGAATGTATGTAAAAGGGTTTATGCAATTTTAGTTTGGATTCATAGATTTGACTTGTTTCCTTAAAAAGAATCATTTTCATAGAAGAGAACCGCATATTAGTTTGAAATGGTAGACTTCCTAGAATTAGACATCTGTAGCTCTTAAAGGATTTGTGTCTACAGGAAACTGGATTGAATTTCTCAGTTAAAGTACATTACATGTCCTGTCCATGCCATGATCATAGAACAAACTTATGTATGTATGTATTTTAAAGTTCCAAGTTTTATAAAAAAAGACACCCAGGTATGTGTATGATGACCTATAGGCAACCCCATTTCCATAACCTGAATGGATTACTGTTTACAAAGAGATGCTTATGGTTTGTTTTAGATTTTGTCAAACTTCTATGCTTCTGGGAATTTTTTTCGGTTGGAACTTATTAAGTCTTTGAAGGAATTATCCTGGCCAATAAATGAGTTGTACAGAAATGACAGGTGTGTTCTTTGCATTATTACCAGGATTACCAGAACTGCGATGGAAGTAACTTTAAGACAAAAGTTAACATGCCAAACAAAACATTAAATTGGGTTTGGAAATCTGTCTGTCTATTTGTCTGAATGCAGCTGGTATTGTTATAGTTTTTCTTGGCAATATTTAGTTCAAAGTGAAATAGTTTTCAGGTCAAAACATAACGGTACCTGCCATATAACCTAAAATATCAAGCCAAATTTTTCGGAAACGGACGAATCGTCGCATCAGGGGCTTGTGACTCATCAAATCGTTTGAACTTATTTTATCAGAAAGTCTCACATTCTCTTCCCAAACTTCGTATAAACGAGTATTTAATGAATGTATATCATTACCATACCAATTATTTATACAAATTAGAAGCGGGTTTTTACCTACAAATAAAGTTTACCTTTTTAGTTCTCCGTGCATAATTTTTTATAGCACATGGAATTTAAAAAAAAAACATCTTTTTTGTTTCAACCGTACCCATACCAGCGGCGGTTGAAACAGCGATTGGGTTCAGTTGAAACACATGGAAATAATAAACATATACTTGTTTTAAACTTTGGTTTTTATTTGTTAGTATTAATATGATACTGTTTGACAATGTTTATCACATATTGCAGTATTCGAAGTTATATTTAATTTGTATTTAATAATAATTCATGTAAAAAAAAATTACAAAAAATATCAACAGTATTTTAAAACAAAGCAAACAAAACGAAAATAAATAAACAACCCACATCTTTACCAAAGAAACTAAACTTAAAGGAAATAATTTTAAAATAAACCGACAGAAAACATTACTTCATAAACATATTTTTTTTATTTTTTATTTTATATTTTATTGTAGCTCAAATTATTAACATTTTTTCTTAAATAGTACCCATATTGCACAATTTACAGAGATATGGTATAACTCTACCTTGCTACTGAAAAGAATAAAATTTTTATTACAATTATCACAGTTTAATTAGAAAAGAACGAAGGAAAAGCTACAAGAAAAACCTTCGTAAAGTTGTCTTTGTGATATCCATGAGAGGAGAAAATGGGGCGAAAATGTACTTCATCTCAATTATTACCTTTGACTTGAAAATTTGTATGATAAATTAACATATACAATTTTAATTAATAAATTAACATATAAACAGGAAACGAATGAGTAGCATTATATAAAAAATAAATTAACAGAAAGTATTAAATAAATAAATACATACAATTAATAAACAGAAGATAAATAGATTAATAAATAAATAAACAAACAAATAAATAATTATATAAATAAGTAAATAAACAAATAAATAAATAAATAAAAAAAATAAATAAATAAATAAATTAATAAATAAATAAATAAACAAATAAATAATAAATAAATAAATAAATACATAAATAAATAAATTAAAAAAAATTAATAAATGAATAAATTAATTAATAAATAAATAAGTAGATTAATAAATAAATAAGTACAATAAATATAAGTAAATAGGTTTTTTTTTTTTGTTAAACAGTCAAGTATGAGATTAAGTAGTTTTCAGACATACTACAAGAAAAATTGTAGCGTTGAAATAAATCAGAAATTCTAGTTGAAATTTCCATTTTGTTGATAAACCATTTATTTGAAGCGTATTACTGGGTAAAAAGCAAGCTTTTCTTTTTCGAGTGAAAAAAAACAGCTAGTGGTTTCCCAGCATTAATTTTTATTTTCCAATCTCTAAAATAATTTTGTACTGTATACAGTGCAGATTGCAAGTTAGTTTCAATTATAAAACCAACTGAATCTGATGAATACAAACATGTATCATTGGCAAAAATTGCGGATGAACATTGCGTGAATAGTGGAAGTCGTAGGTGTATTATGTATAAAAAAGAACCAAGGACTGATCCTTGGAGGTACACCCGCAACGATCGAATGCAGATCAGAAAAACAGTTATTAACAAACACTTTGAAGAACCTATTAGACAAAAACGAATAGATTATTTTAACAATAGTGATTGGAAAATCAAGAACCATAAGTTTATGAATTTACAAAAAATAATAAATTAATCGAAATATTCCGAGTAGCAATTGTATTTCAACCGTACCCAGAAAAAATGTTTCAACCGTCCCCAACCCCAATTTAGTTACAAAAATGTATATAATAATTATGGTCAGCGTCACATTAACAACACGTTGAAACATTTCAAACACAAACACATTCTCAAAACTCTAACATGAATAGAAACACAGTTGTAGTAAAAAAAACCGCACAAAAATACTTACTTTTGCTTATCGATATACAAAAAGTGCTCTTTTAAACATCTGTCATGTGACACGTGCTAAGCAAAGCTGACGATTGTTCGAATATGTTTTCGCTTTGTGTACCTTCGCGAAATATTCTGAATTGTAGCCCTCAAACCCCATACAATGTCTAAGCCGGTTTAGAAGTTTTCTGTTGGCTCGTTGAAAATATTACGCAATCAGGGAATCTTTCGCTCAAAAATCCCATGTAAACTTTGGTTGTGTGTTCTGTAGCACCGTCCTGATTAAACATGGTAATCTTCAGATCCGTCTGTTTGAATTTAGGAAAGTAAAAAATTATGGATCGAGGTAAGGTTACTTGCAGAATTCAAAGTAGCCACTTGACCGTTTTCTTCAAAACGCAAAGGCCTCCGTATCGTAGACATATTTTAATATCTGGAAATTTCGAAATCGAACGGAAAGTCGACTGCGGGAGCGATATTGAATTGTTAATGGAAGGAATGCTTCACAACGGCCCACGTTTGAGTTTGCGTTTGAAAAATAGACATATTGGACACATATTTCCCGTCCCGGATAGTTTCTCTAACATAATTATGAAGAAGTTTGCTTCCACTGCGTAGAGCATCTCCATTTACATTATTCTACGCGGCTCCTTCCGAGTGAGTAGAAAAAAAAGTATATCTTCATCGGAATAAATCTATCAACCTATTACTTCTTAGGCAGACGGCAGTATTGCCATGTCCTTAGTCTTAAGTAATATTGTAAAACCCTAATATGAAATAAAGAATCTATCTATCTATCTATTACTTCCAGATTCACGAAACCTATTATATTTCGTGTGTGGAACTGTTACGGCAGCATTTATAATAAACTCAATGTTGAATCATATGCTGGTTGTCTTCTGCGGTCAAGCACAACCTCCCATTTCATCATCTTCAAGACATATACCTACTCAATGCTTGAGTATAAACCTCATTTTTGAGCAGGTACTCCCATTACATACAATATATGCGTCTGCTGGACAGAAGAGAGCTTTAAAATTTGATTTGAGAAAAAACTGTAATGGGAAAACTTGCATCATTTGAACACCGTCGTAGTGCTTTTGTGGTCCCACCTATTTTCTTACTTATAGATATAAAGAATGTTCCAGCAAAATTTCCCCCAAGACTTGCTTCGCTAAGAATGCCTTATAGCAGGTATTATAAAATAAGGGTTTTTCTAATATCTCTTATAATCTTATAAGCGAATTCATGATTTTGTGTGCTATAGAAATAAGTGCTACCAATCAAAGATTTTTTTTATGTATTTATGATGATAAGACTACTTATACTACTGTTTTCAAGATGGAGTCCAAAGTGACCGATCTTTAATGATGAAAACTGAATATAATCCTCATGATGAGCTCCAGAAAAAAATTATTTTTTCTCTAGTTCTTAAATGAAATTCTCAACACACATTTTTTTTTCCAGGGACTTATAGCCAGAGAAGAGGGCAATCACCTGGATGCTTTACGTAACTTACAAAAATCCATTGATTTAAACTCAAAAAATATTGAATCGTACAAGGAAATTGGTAAAACTTTGTGAGTTTCAAAAACTATTACTACTAACTTTGATCGTTGAATAAATTTACATATTGGTAGCTCCGATGGTTGTCTTGGCAACCATAAGAGGTGTCAAAAAAGAACAAAACTGATGAAAAAAGAGAAGAGTCTGCAGCCCGAGAATATCTTCAGCAAAGGAAAAACTACAACTTAGGGTGACTCCAGAGAAAAAAGAGGATTTTCAAAAACTGCTTTATGGAACGTCATAGGGTGATTTCAAAGTTCATTGAACAAAACTATTATTGCTCAGAATGTTTGCATATGATTTGTTACAAGTCCACTTTGAATTTATCTGTTGAACATGCAGTTCCTTTTCCTGCCAGTTAAATCTAATTTTATAGAACTAGAAAATTAAATAAAAACACAGCCAAAAAATTGAGTTTATTTGAAAGATAATTCTTTCAAATATTTAAATATGATGTTTGTCGTTATGGCCACCGTGGCTGTAACGGTGATTTAAGAAAGGATTACCCATATTCCAAATGATTGTAGTTTTGCTTATTGAGATACTTATTCAACCGAAAAGTAGCCTTCATAAAACGGACGTAGTGTGCAATGCGTTTCATCAATCATTTTTTCGAAATAAATCTGCATAATTTGGATGCTTTGTTCAGGCGTCAGTCGATTTATGATGAAATTTCAAACCAAACTTCAGATAAATCTTATGACAGATTATAAAATGGATGTGAATGAAAGCAGAGTATTGCCACTTAAAAAGTTCTATACATCTAAAAAAAAAAAAACCATCCTTTTTGATGGTTTTTTGACCTTACCCACATGCATTAAACCTTTGTCATATCAAGTTCATTGCTTTTAAAAAATAACTATTTTTGTTTTAATCACTGTTATATAGATTTCAAATGGGACGCTTCAACCAGGCATTGGGTGTGTTCCGGGAGGCCGAATTACTCTCCCCCAGACAGGATCACGAAATTTTTCATTACATCGGAGAGCTACTGTATCGCAAAGCCACAAACAACAACCCATTAAACAGCAATTCAGAAGACGAAACCGAAGCCAAAATCTATTTTCAACGAGCTGTTCAAAATGGAAAAAAACTTGACAGCTACCAAAGACTAGCTGAAATGTACAGGAAGGATAAGGATTATTTGAAAGCAATTGAAATTCTGGAAATGTCTCTGCAGTAAGGAAAGGAGGTTAATTAATTGTTATTTTTAGAATACATTTTTGTCGGATTACTTAGAATCTCACCTGAAAATACTGAAGTGCTCACAGAAATCGGGGTATTATACCTGAAAATCAATGAAACCGAAAAGGCTTATGAAAAGCTTTTAGAAGTAACTAACATAGATGCAAATTCCTCGAAAGGACTTCTAGCTTTCGGAGCTATTTTACAGGTACCTACATTATGTATAAAATTATAGTCATTAGAATAAGGGTCAAATTTATAATTGGAAAATCCTTGAAGCATAGTTTAAGGATTACATTTTCTCGAAAGTTATGCGATGATATTAAAGTTGCTAGTTGATCCTTTAGAGAAAACTTTTAAGACTGAAAATGAAAAGAGAATGGTTTTATGTAGATTATGGTTTTGTTAATTAAATTGAAAACAAAAAACTATTCAAGTAGAATTTACTTTATTATTTACTTAGGCACTGTGGCGTATGAGTGACATTTTCTTTTTATAACAAAGTCAGATATTTGTTGGGTTAGATTTAACATTTTTTTTTTATTTTATCATTGATTATAGTCCCGAAATGATGTTGAGGGTGCTTTGGGGAAATACAATCAAATCTCTGGCCCGGAGCTTGATGGCACCGAAATATGGAATAATATTGGATTGTGTTTTTTTAAGAAGAAAAAATTTATTGTGGTAAGATTAATTAATGATTTTTATGTTATAAAATATAGTTTATTTTGAGATTATAGGGAGAAGCGACATTCAATTGAATAAATCGTTTATTAAACACGATATTCTTATTTTTTAGGCAATTTCATGTCTCCGGAAATCAATTTGGCTATCACCCTTGAACTATAATTCACTATATAATTTGAGTTTGATTTATATAGCAGGTGAGTTTTTGAATATGTTTTCAAAACATTGCTTTCAAAGGCGATTTATGTATTATTTATTTTTTTTTTAACAATTTAAACAATAAATTAAAAATAGGAACCTTCTTTTATGGTAATTCATATGGAACATCTTAGACAATATTCATTCTTACGCCTCAGCTACTCAATCATCATTGAATTGTATACCTAAACAAAGCACAAAAAAGGACATTTATTATCGTTTTTATCCCGTAAAATACTGTTCTTCTATAGGGTAGACAAATCGAATAAAGAGAAATTCGATCCTTACGTAAAAGGATTTTTACTTCAAAAATTATCTATGATCCACTGTCCCAATGCTGGCTGCACCCTCACTTTGTTTTTTACCATTCCGTCTTCTTTTTTATAATGTACTTAACTCACACTCAAGGGGATATGAATACACGGTTTCGTGTAAAAAATTGAAACCACAACTAAACATGAAATTTTGATGAAAAGAAAGTAGGAAACAGTAGGTCCGAAAATGCTGTATATCCATCTGTCTGTCTGCTTAGACCTATACAGCCTAGAATGATAATATGTCAATTTGCTGGAACTTGATGTTTTTGTTGGAATATGATACTAAGGGTACCTTGAAAACTGCTTAAACGATTTTGAAATAACTTTCTCGGCACAGCTTTGCCAGAACAATTTTTCCTCTGAATATAATGGATTTTTTTGAATCAGTTTTTTTTCGTAAATAACATAAAGGATTTCATTAAAATCATTAACAAATAAGGTTTCTTGTTACCCAAATAAAAAAAAGATATTTCGTTTCAATGTATGTAGGTACTTAATGTGTGTGTATGTATATGTATTATGGTCCACATTGCAGGCCAAACTCTCAATTATAGGGTGAGCCAAAAGAAATCACCCTATTGGAAGATGCTCTCATTTTTGCAAATGGCCGCCAATGACAAATTTGTTTTGACATTTGTGCACTAAACAGATGCAGAATACAAGTGAACAAGCCATATGGAGTGATACATAAACCGACATCAACCGATATTCTAAAGGCGGCGTTCCCAGGTCGCCTCATCTCTCGTTTTGACGATTAGCACTGGCCCGCAAGATCACCCGATTTAACCGTTTCAGACTTTTTTGTGGGGTTTTTTGAAATCCCGTGCTTACGTGAACAAGCCCGAGACTCAAAAAGCCCTCAAAGACAATATTCGACACGAGTTTGAGAATCTGTCGCCCGAAGTTCTCGCTGAAGTGATGAAAAATGCCAAAAATCGAGCAATCTATTGTGTCGGCCCCCGTTGGGCCTTTGCCATCAATACAATCCTAAAGGTTCAAGTAAACATTATCAAAAAATAGAATCGAAGTTTTTCATTTAGAAAAAAAAAGAGAGCCAAACAACATCGGATGGATAACTTCTTCTGGCCCACCCTGTATATACCAAGAATACAAAGTGAAACAATACAAAATATAGGTACGTCCAAATACTTAAAATCTCTTTTTCTTGGACTTCTTAAAAAAACAAAACTTAACTCGTTTTCGTGCTAAAACCAAATTTTGAAGTTTTGAACTTTCGAAATAATTTTCAAATAAATCTGTATGCTTTTCAAGCAAACTAAAAACTAATTGTGTCTTGGTTGAGCAGTTTATGCATCTGACATTTATATACCGAAAACACTCTTAAGGTAGAAGATTGTCATAATGTTTTTTTCTAAATATAGGTGAAGCCTACTAACAAAACACTCACCATGTTGACCATCGAAGTGCTATGACATTTTAGTTTTATTTATACTACGGCACACAACTCTATTTTGAGGATGAGCAAGTGTTGTCCTTTAGAATTACTCATGGGTAGGTTATGGGAGGAATACAAAACCACATGAATTCTGGATCACTCATTTACAAAATATTTCAAACATGTGCAATACATATGTATGTACATATATGTCTTTAAAACATCCTTTTACAATCATCTTCCAAAAAAGCAAGCGCAAACTTGAAAAACTAAATTATCTGGAAATGAAGAATTTCCATGGACAAAAGATCTCTTTCATTTATGTCACAATATACATTATCTTTTCTATACCTACGTTGACATAAACTTGATTGATTCAAATACTGATGAAAATTTGCAGTCTTATGTTTTTTTTTCTTTTTTCCCCTCCACTTTAGCCTTGACACTACATTCAAAGTGTCCTTTTACCTTCAGTTAATTTCAATCTAAGAATATGGATTATATTCATCTTTTCAAAGCATTCTATTATGTCTTCTTCAAAAGAAAGTCGACCGAAGAGCAGAACAAAAGCCATACAAAAGATTAATTAAGATTTTTAAATACCTAAGTCCAAAGAAACTTTGAATAGTTAAAACAAAAGAATGGCGGATGCAACTGCTCAATTTGTTTCTGCTGAAAATTCTCACGAAAAAACACTGGGTATTTAAAACGGGGTGGACTGTTTCGAGATCGAAGAAAATTCCTAACTCATTTCAGGAACAGTTAATATCTCTCAAAGAACTTGCCTTATTAAACCAAAAGTTCTATAATTCTAACAATCTATAACAATATAATAGGCTTTCATGCAACGAGATAAAATTAAACGTCGGTTTAGCGTCGGAAACTCTTTTGACTTTCTTACAGATATGATAACTGTCAAAATTTGTATGTAAGCTCTTCAACGACTTCCTTACACGACAGTGATTTGTGGTTGTTTTTTTCAGACTGTTTTGGAATTGAACATTTCTATTTCTAAGATGATAATTTCAGAGGGGTGTTTTTAAAATGAATGTCTTAATCTTTCTAATTTCACGATGTCGGAACCTTTACGACGTTGCACCAATACCCTCAATATCTTACATGGCAATCCACCCAAGGCTCGAGTTTAAATTTCACATCAAGGCAGGTGCTTCTGAAACACATTTGCGCCTCCTGAATAGGACCATAAGAGCTTTAAGGTTCATAGGTGAAATAAGCATTACGGAAACATGTGTGTCTCTTAAACATCGACTTAATGTTTCTTCTTTCATACCTATATACTTCTATAACAAGTGCTACTAGGCATAGCCAGATACATTCCTACCCTTACACAATCATTTCTCCATATCACTCGCATCGCAAAGAAGGAATGCCCATTAAATTAAGCTCGAGCCTAACTTAGATTTTTTTAGTTATAGAAGTTATTAGAGTAAATGCAACTACATACTTTTTCTTCTGAATTTATCATGTTTATTTTTTTATAAAATTTGACTTTATTATTATTCGTTTGACAGATCAACACTATCTTAAGTGTTTCGTTTCTTCCATAATATCTAACTTGACACTTTAATACTTACCTGGTTTTTACATAAGGAACATCTGAAGCTGGTGCAGGGGTTCTGTTTGATTTCAAATTCACCGTTACATGGCCTCAAACTGTATTCACAAGAAAATAAACGCATATACATATATGTAATTTTGAATTGTGGAAATGCATTCAAAAACAAAACACAAATATTGTCTGAGCAAATATTGCACTTAAGCAAATTGCGTTTAAATTAATTAAAATTCACACAAATGTGTATAGTCTCCAAGCTCCAACTTGTCAAAGAAGTACTACTTCTTCCTTAAATAATAAATGAATACACACACACTCTTTATTTAAAAAGAGAAATTATTTATATCTAGATAATGAAGCTTCTGTCTTTTTCTGTTAGATCTTCGACACAATGTTAATAGTCATTTCATGCAAAACAGCTTCAGCTTCAGCTTACTACAAATATTATCAAAATTTTGAATGAAAAAGAATTTCCATTCAAGTTTTTGAGAATTCAATATTATTTAATAATTTTCATCATTCTCAAATAGAAGAAAGCATAGTTAGTTGTTAAAGCAATTCATAAAATAACAAAACTTAATAAAGAAATACTTGCATAAATCAAGTTGCATCTTATTGATGCATATTTTAATCTTAAAACTTTTGAAATTCCTTGGAAACAACACAAAGCACAACAAGGCAAAGTGTGCTTTTCTTTCATCGATCGATTTATCATACAAAACGGAAGAAGTGACCTTAAGCAATGTTTTTATTTTCAAGTTTAAACATCTTTCAAGTTCCTGAACTCATCATCTCAAGTAAACTTAAGCTTTTAAACTTAAAGTGCACACTAATATTCAAAATATTTGCATGTACCTTGGGGATGATTTTAAACATCCATCTCCATTATCCTTTATCAAAATCACACGAGTACCGTTAACATAGCACTAACACTAGACTACAACTCTGGGGTAAGAATTCACATCCTGGAAATACGTGACACAATTTATTTAGTAAAAACCACCAACATTTATGTAATAAAGAATAACGGTGAGGAAAACTTTTAGACATCTGTGTCCTAAATTTATAAAATGCCTTAGCATAACCAAAACCAAGAAACATTTGGTTTGATCGTATATATACCTATAGAAGGTATTTAGGTCCTTGGGTGTATTCGTCAGTCATTCTCAAGCATATGGAAGTAAATATTTTCAACAGGACTCAAATAAAATATTATCCTACCAACCTCTTGATAATAATGAAAATAAATCTTATCCTCATGCATGAGCCAAAGCATGGTATGCAAAGGCAGATGTAGACTTATTTTGTACTATTAAGGACAACAGGTGGTACTATATGTGTTCAGATTGAGAATAATAAATCATGTTCTTTGTGCTCCATAGCCCAACAGTATGCAAGTGCTTTTCATACCCTTGCCGCAGCAATTAACCTCAGAAAGGATAGTGCTGAATGCTACATGCTCCTTGGAAGTAGGTCAATTGAGTAATAAACACTTATGTCAATTTATTAATATCAAAATCTCTTTTGAATACCATTTTAGTCTGTCTAAGGAAACTCGAGGATTATGAAAATGCCTTTACTGCCTTTGAACGTTCAGTGGCCTTGTCGAAAAGTCCTACAACATCAAGGAATCCTTTGGTTTATCTTAATTTTGCATTGTTTTGCTATCAAATCGGAAATATCGAGCTGGCTACGGAGGGTTTCAATAGTTTTTTGGAAAACTCGCAAGACATGATCCTGCCAACGGACGTAAGTTGTAATCGATTAAGGAATTTACAGTGGCAGTATGCAATAGGGGAGTGGAAATAAAAATTGTAGATGTTGATATTATTATAATTGGATTTTGTTATATGCTTTCACACACACCCACACCAGACACCACCACCGTAGTTTGTTGTATACCCACATCACATAAAGTTGAATATATTTTCATAAAACAATCCATTAGATTGGAATCGAAAATTTAAATCCTTGACTCGTTTGGTATTGTTTTTTTTTTAGTATAAGTTCCAGGCGACCAAACTGAAATCCTTGTTGCAAATCTCATGGAATGAGAAAGATGTCAATGATTCGGTGGCAAAGGAGATTCATTTTGACGTTAACACCACAGTTGTGAAGATGCCACAGGATAGTGGTGGCTACAGCCCTGAGGAAAATATTATTTCGAAGGATAATGATGAAGACAAGATGAGAATTTGATTAAGGGATTGGTTTGATGGAAAGAAATATGTAGATAAAATCATTTCCTTAAAAGAATAAAAAAAAGCATATTGCTTGAAGAATTTTGAGGACGTGGTAGTTTTTTTTTTTTTTGTAAATCTATTGTTTGGCTGACATATGGGTTTCTCGTGCTCTTAGAATAATTAAGGATAAGAGAGGATTTAGATGGATATGCAAACGTTGAATAAATAGGAAATTGAAAATAGATGTGGCTACGTGCTTCAATTGGAACTGTGGGATGTTTTACTTACAAAAAAAAGCGATGTGGATCCTACAACTTTACCTTTGTAAAGCACATTTGACGCATCATCATTATTTCCATCTACAAATACGATGCAATCCTTCTGTCTGATATACGAGTAGCTTACCATTTTTATGGGTTTACAATATCCCATCTTCAAAATACAAACTATAACAATAAAAAGTCACAAAGCCGAGTTTGTTTATAATTAACATGTATAATACAAATATGGTTTATTAGTTAAAAGTAAGTAAATAGTTTAATTTGAATAAATTCTTTACAAATTTTATTTTTTAATATAAATACTATTTTTACACATATATTTTAATTCGAACAGTTAAAAATGTTTAAACTTTTCATTTTCATTTTCATTTTAATATTATTTTATTTAATTATGGGACACAATTTTTATAAAATAACATTATCTATTAATACACATTTTCGGGGCTCAGAAAATGTGTATTGAAATTAATAGTTTTGTATTTATAACAAAACAAAATTATTATTTCGTTGTAAATATGTATGTAGATTAATTTATAAACTTTAATGGCTTCAACACTTAGCCATATTCATTATCACTTACCTATACTATTTCTAAGCTAAATAATTTTTGCAAAAAGCTTTTCTTAATTTATGTTTTCTAATTCTTAGCCTTCAATAAAAAATATATTTATTTTGTTTCGTAAGTATAACTCTTTAATTTAAAATTTAAAAAAGAAATAATTTATTTATAATGTTTGTTCATTCTATACAATTATGGCACTTTCGTAGTTTTTTTTAGGTTTCAATATTTTTGTTTTATTATCCATTCAAATTTATATAAACTTTCAAAAATATTTTGAAACAACCAAAATGAAAAAAAAAAAAAAAAAAAATTATTTACAAGCGAAAAATAAATTTTGTAAATCTTAGTCAAACACACGTTGTGGTGACCCTGGTCATTCTAGTCATTTCGGCGGAGGAGAATCTTCTTTTGAAAAACAATGACTTGAATGTTGTTCGAAATTGCTTGGACATCAATCCATAAAGAACAAATCCAATCGCAGCATTAATGAGTGCAAGTAGATCCATTGGTTCGCCAAATAAAACATAGCACCGGACGAAAAAGCATTTCTGCAAAATTCCACTTAGAAGACCGAGTATCCCTTGAGGGAATTCTGTTATCAAAAACAATATGAGCACACAAACCAGGAGCATGGTAGTTCTGTCTGTTCGACGATCACATTTTGTTGAACTATAAGAATGTATATAATGTATTATTTTGCTGTATCTATTTGGGTCATCTCCATTCTGCATTGAAAACAAGATATCTTACCGAATTCCATGTCCATTAAGCTGAGCTCCTTTACTGGGATTACTGTATTCTTTTAGTTTCAGTTTTCGTTTTGATGCATCGCAAAGTACTCGAACGAGAATGAAGCTTATAACTGTTAGAATGCAACATGGTAGCAGTTTAATTATCACAGAATGCACCCAAAAGTTGAAACTGTAAAAAGAAATTACAAATTAAGATTAACTTATGGAGCTTGGGGCTGGTTTTTAAGATTTTAAAACACTTCCATATTGATTTTATAGGTAAAATATTGTGTAAATAATTTATGGCACTCTCGTGAATCGTGATGGCGTGTGACCGTGGCATCCTCTGATGGTGCCTCAAACTTCGTTTCTAATAGCTTGAAGTAATACACTGTGAAGTTAGCAGCGGCTCTTAATAATGAAAATGAAGCGTTGGCCACAGAAAGTGATGCTTCATGGTTAAACTACGATAATCACAGGCATTCAAAAGTTATATACAATTGACTTTGACATCTAGTTGCCATCCATTAATTTGTGATCAATGGAGTATGTATAAAACCTCTGAAAATTGGATTCTTCAGAATTTCTTTTTTGGTTTTGAAAATCAAAAATGCAAATGCTCAATGCAAATATTTCTTGTTTCATAAATTCTTTGAAACTCTAAGACTCTTATTTATATTTTTGCACACAAATCTCTTTTATAAGGATGACAATCTATTTTTGTGTACCAATGTACCTATATATAGATATACACATATATTTCTGAAGTTCAGAAACTACAAGGCAATACCCACACTGTGTGTTAAGAAAATGTGAATATAAATTCATAAATCTTTTTATTTTGTTCCTTTCTAGAGAGAACAATGTTGTATTCATGTTTTAAACTGATTTTTGTTTGCAGGTTATGTTAAAACATCTCCCCTAGCCCTACCCTTACCAAAAACAATATTATATAGATGTAGTATATATGTTATGAAATATGAACATACACTCATTGCCACTTTATTGAATAGGACACATTGTACACTCTATTTGCGATCATAACTCAAATGAGGAATGTCAAAATAATGGTAATGCCCGTTATCTTTGTGCAACTCTTCTTCTTTCTCTGTGACAAATAATTACGAGTTATGGAAAAGAGACGTTACATTTATGGTTTTTCCACATCATTTTAGTATTCACTAAAAGTTACTTTAAAACAAATTCACACAATATAATGCCCACGAAGTTAAATCAAAATTGATAGTGTAGTTTTTGAGAAAATCGGTAAAAGCTTAAAAAGCTCTGGCTAAAACTGAGTGACTCGTTATATGGGGAGCTACCGTTTCAAAAAGTGTTACTGAAAATGTTACAACGCCATCTCAAAGAAAACTATGAAAATATTCACCAAACAAAGACAAAGTTTAAGTGTATTCGATCGAGTTTTGCCATTTGCAAAAAACCGTTTTAACCAAAACTATAAAAATACAATTTTCTAAAAAGAATGGATTTGATTTGTTCACAGACAAAAGAAATATACAGGTGTAGAATATGGGCTACGTCGAGTTTAGTTCACTTCTTTAGTGTAGATGGCACCAGTTACACTATTTTTCGTTGGTGGTTGATGATCACACAAGTTTAATAAGATCTTCAAACTTAATTTTTCTAACGTAGCAACCAGCCGCAGCCGCAGGTCGCAGGAAAATTAAACATACCATTACCATACCATACCAAAAAACCAGTTCCTAGTCCTACGAATACGAACCACGGCACGGTAGAGGGTGGAGTGCACGGACCAATATACAGACCGCCAACTCGTACTCCTCTTGCCTGAAACACCCTCGAAATATTTTTTCCTGTCTGTGAATACGTGTACATCTCTCTCTGTGCATTTTGTAATGGCAACTATACCTGCGTATGCCATTTATTTTGTAGGTGTGTTTGCTATATGGGTTTTAAAAGCAAAGGAGAGCGTCACACTCTCAAAATAAATGGCATATCAGCTGATTTTTAGCTTGTAGGCAAAAAGAGAAACCATACAGTGACAGTGAGTTGGCGGTCTGTATCTTATTGGTCCGTGGTGGAGTGGTGGAACTGGAACTGTAGGAGGGTGGGGTTGTGAAAAGAAAACCTGGTGGCTCTAGTCCCTGGTTGTAGTAGCATTGACACGCTTGCGGGTTGCACGGCCAGATAGCTCGATGGTGGGGTGGGATCTTGCTACTATTACTTGTACCCTATGCCTACTAAAAATTTTCGTGTCATATTATAGATAAAAAAATAAGAAAGTTAAATAAATATGGAAACGGAGAAATACTAAAGAAAAGATAATTTTTTAACCAGAACGCTACAGAACCACGATCAAGGAAACACAAAAACACAACTCAACTACTGCACTCCACCGTGCCGTGGTTCGTATTCGTAGGACTAGGAACTGGTTTTTTGGTATTTTTTCGAAGGATGTCAATTTCTCGGACATGTTTGGGTATGAGGTATGCTAGCTTTCGATTTTGGTATGCTAGCTTTGAATTTTTTTTGAACATGCTTTTGTTCTACTATTCTACATCTGTATATTTTTTTTTTCTGTGATTTGTAAAACTTTGAGTTTCATCCAACCCGTTTACAGCATTTCCAAAAAAAACCTTACTTGAAAAGTACCACCTTGAGCCTGACTTAAGTAAAATTTAAAGAAAAACACCAAGAACTTGCTGATGAATATAAAGATACCTACACCATTTTGAATCAATATACATGGATATCCTGATAACCACCTAAAATTGAATTTTACAAATTATTGCTTTAAGGAAGAACCAGGAGTCCCTCCTTTCTATTATAACAATGACTAGCTATTTATATTCCTATCAATATTTTATGTGCTTATTCCTACACCAACAAATACATACAACCTAACAAAATGTCCAAAAGCTTAGGACGAAAAGGATAATTAACCTTGCATATCCTCTTCGAATCCAAACTTTTTTTTCTGTTTTTATTAAATAACTCCCATAGATAAGAATCTGATGACTATCTTGAATATGAAGAGGACGAAGCAAAAATTAAATTACCTTCCCTTGCATCCTTATCTTGTCCATGCTATATTAATGTTCAATCTCTGCCCTTCCCATTTACAAAACAATGTTTTCTTGGTCATTACTCTATTCATTTTCTGATCCCTTTGGCACCATTAGCACATATTATGTTGCTACACGGGCAAGGATTTTGGCGATTGTTTTCCTTAAAGCCAGTAAGCGGCAGCGTAGGAAAAAAAAAGATACAATCGATAGAATTCTAAAAACAAAAATCCGGCTAACATCACGCTCTTCCACACTTCCAAGGAAGTCAATTGAAATTTCCTCTTGGAATAATATAAACTTTGTTACTGCATGTTGTGCTTGTGCAGTGCACCAAGGAGAAAGAAAAACAAAGCTCGTTTTGTTTCACAAGAAAGTTGTAGTTTGATTCGTAAAAATGGAAAAACGGTCCTTATGCAAACAAGTCATGCAATTTGCCACGTATCCTGATTTTTATTTTTACAAGGAGAGATAGTGTTTAGTTCATTTTAGTATTGCCCTCTCTTACCTGTACAAGGCCGTGTCTTCAGCAGCGTCAACATGATAAACGGTCTCTTCTCTATCGGTGAAATGTCGTTCCTTCACTTTGAATACAAAATAAGTTGGAAAACAAAGTATCGGCGAAATGATGAATGACAGCATGATGGATTCACAACAGTGGGATAACATAAATGAGGCACATGGTCCATGGGGGTGCCTGCTATTCATGAAATAAATATTAAATTAAACATTTCAAGATGTTAGTTTTGTATCTAAATTTAATTTTAACATATTTTTTTTCGAACAATTTATCCACTTCAGTGATTTTTACAACTTCTAAAATAGTGCCCCCTTGTTGCGAAAATAAATACTAGGAAATATTAAAAATGCGAATGTGAGATTTTGTTGTTGTTTTTTTTTTTTTTTTTGTTCCTTTTACGTATAAGCTTAATCATTTTCAGGGGTACAGAAGAGGACATAGGGTGCTTTTTATCCCAAAAAATATTGTTCCCTAGGAAAGGAAAAAGTGGATTGATTATGGTCGTTTATGGCAAATAAACTAATGCCAGTTGTGCTTTAAAATCTCTCTAAAAGCGAATAAACTCTAGTTGGTGGTCAAGGGCACTGAAGTCTGGGTATGGATGTGCCGGTAAAGGAAGGTTAATGATAGCAGCGGGTATCATTTTTTTTCCAACAGCTGGCGACCTTGTTTTTGTATGTTTTCGATCAATGGAGAACTCGCGCTGCTCCGTCAAGGTTGATGGTAAGAACACCACCAACTCTTTTCATGTCGAGAAAGGCTCAAGACTAATGACGAAAATAGGTCTGGTTGTAAATGAAGATACAATTACACCAGGTTACATGCTGTCCTAGGGAGCAGAACATCATCACCGTAGGATTGGCCAAAAATTCACGATGGGTAGATATACCCTTGAAGTACTGAAGGAATTTGTTGAGTTCCGGTTTTACTTTGAAAAAGCTTAGAATATAGCTGGCATATGGAGCGTATGGAAAAATACCCACCAGCCCGCCATAAGACTGTTCTTCCAACCCCGAGAGCCAAGTTGAAGGAAGTTTTGGTACTGGAAGACCCATCCTAAGGTGGCGCATTCAAGTGGAGGGCAACCTCAACCAACTGGAGGCCACTGGCTATGTACCGGACTAGCTAAAGGGGTATGCCGCAATAGGAAAGCATGGCTAATGTCAACGCTAGAAATATAATCATATTCTTGTCGACTTCTGCAACCCTTGTTAACTTTTTCTTTGGGGTTTCCTTATTTTCAGCTTATGAAAGAACTAATGAAATTAATTAGAGAGCAAGTGGATATGGAGAGAGTATATAGCATATACCTACCTCTACCTCATGTTTTTGGAAGCCGTTTACTTTCGTCGATTTCTACACAAGCTTTCCACTATGGAACAAGAAAAAGTTATGTTCTATATTCAAACCTTAATTTATAAATAAAACACTGAAGTGGAACACGTTTAATAATTTTTATGCAAACATTTAGGTAAACATTTCTTTTCTACGCCGAATGAACTTACCTTATCGCAACGTATCGCCAAATCGCTAAAGTAACTGTTAAGCCAATAGAAATTGTGTGAAGTATTTGCGTGAAATGCATATGAAACAACAAATATACAGCCCACGCATAACGGAAGTCCTTTTCTCCTGGAGGAAAAATAAATGAGAAAATAAAAAGAAAAAAGAAAAAATATAAAAATGCACTAAGATTATTTCTTGGAAAACATGCGACACATTTATATTAAAAAGCTGCATTAGTTTTAAATTATAATACATTATGTATATACACAAGCGTTAGGTTCTTGGCATTGTCCTGCCATCGGATGGCAAAGTTTTAAAATTGAATAATTTAAAAATCATATACCAGATTAGTTTCCGCATAAGGTAGAAAATTGGCTACATTAGGCCATATAGCCAGTTACTGGCAAACAAGTAGATGCTACGTTCATGCATTAACTGTCAAATTTTACTTTGGCAAAAGAATATTGCTATATTGCTGGCGAGTTACTTTTTCTCGATGTCTATTAATAGTATTTTATTTTCCGCATTGCGATTGAACCACAATCATGCAAAACAGACCAGCGACCGAGTTTAGGTTCTCTCTTTTTGCCTACAAGCTTACAATCACCTCATGTAATTTGGATTTTTTTATGATAATATTAATACTCTCAACTGCGGGAAGCGTACGAATGATCGAGAAAAAAAAGTCGACTGGATAAATAAAAATTTCATCGACTGTCAAAATGTCGACTGACGTTTGATCGACAAAAAAAAGTTGACAGTTTAAAATACATGTTATTAGAATGTCGATTGAAATGTCGAATTTTATGCTGATAAAAATGTAGGTTTTTCATTGCATCGACAGTTTAAATAATCTTTTTTTAGTAGTTGTTCAAAAAAAAGAACTGTATACAGCTAATATAGCAGTGCAACTGTGGAGAAATTTTCTTCACATTTATAATTTATAGCTGACCTGACTGGTCTATTATAACGTGAATAGTGTCGTGGAAGCTGATGATTGGCCTTTGCCGAATTACTTTTGATCATGTAAATCCATACAATTTATTACCTTCTATGAATCTTACAGAAACTTTCCGAAGAAGATATAGATATTAAAATCTATTTCATCCATTCTAATAATTGGAGTATTTTGAGGAACAATTTGTCGAAATAAAAATTTCAGTTTCGACCATATTTAAGATCCATGTGCAAATATTAATTGGATCCACAAGCCACAATAGGAAGTTATAATGCAAACATACATAAGCTTAAAGGGCAAGCAATATTTTAATTTTGTATACACAGTTTGAGTGAAAATGAAATTTCCAGACAAATAGCCGTGATTTTCTCAAATGTCAAATGTGCCACATTAGGTACCCATGATACAACTACTAGAGATAACGCCTTCCAATTTTCATTTTTAATTTGGTCTGCGCATTTACGTCATAAGAACACCTGAAATTTGCGCCTTCTCGTTTTCGCCTTCCCGTTTAACTTTTGTTTCGTTCTACTCTCTATACATTCTACACATTGACATAATTTACATGTATATAGTATGCCTATGTATTTGTGCGCTCTACGTCATAAGAACACACATGGTTTGACAATAGTTTGGCGTTTTGTATGGCATCATGCCATGCGCAATGCCATATCTTTTCAAGAAAGCATTGTTCCGTTAGTTTTCATTTTTGATTCGTTTACGTCACGGACACGCATTGCCTTTTTTTGCTTTTTTGTTTTTGTTTTGTTCTGCGCTCTACGAGACTCTTCGGACATTCATGCGAAAAAAAACAGCGCTACCTTGTTTAGTTGTATCATGATAGGTACTTATGTTATGTCATATTTTTAAAATTCCCTTAATATGTTCCAATGTATTCAGATCACAGACATACAGATACAGACTGACAACTCCTTATAGTTTCTCTCTTTGCCTACAAGCTTGATGTGCATTTTATTAAGAGTATGTTTAAGCTCTCTCTTAAGCTCGCCCGTGCATTTTAAATTTGAAACCAATACCCGAAAAAAATAAATGCACAGGCAAACATATACAAATATGCATATACCGGGCTCAATTAAATATTTCAAAGGTGTTTAGTTTAAGGCAAAAAGAGTACGAGTTGGCGGTCTGTATCTGTATGTCTGTGATTCAAATATTGCGAAAATTTTAAATATTATGTGGGATATTGTGACATTCATTTTTGATTTCATTTTCCACATTCAAACAATGTGCATTAACAATTTATTAAAGTTAAAAATATTAATTTTTTTTTTCAAAATGAGACTATTATACAATCGTAAAAAAAAAGATCACAGCAAAATAGTTTTGATATTAACTCACCAGGTGACACAACATACATGTACGTTGCGAATGGGATATATTCAATCATAACGAACATATCAGCAACTGCCAGCCATTTCAGTATTTTACTTATGGGTGCCTTGGCCATATCCTTTTTCGTTAGAACAATAATATTTAGGATGTTGGCTATAGTTCCGAAAACACAAATCTGTAAAATTAAAGAAGATTTTATTTGTTTGTTAATACGTACTAGTACCTATGTGAAAATAATAATAGTGTTTGAATTCTTTTAGTAGTTCCAGTCTGAAAATCTGATATCATATTTAAATATTTACTAAGCAAAGTTGTTTTTCCATCAAATCGAACGAAATTGATATTCGATAGTGTCAGCAGAAAGATATTCATTATAAAGTTATATCTAGACAATTATTTTCTTTACAGGTTGAATCAAAAAGCAAAAGCAATTCGAGTAAGTTGACATTTAAAATGCTTCTTGGAGGAAACTGCAATCTACTGGGGTAGTTCCAATTTGATAATGATAAATAAACAAAAACACCTGCCATGGCATCTGTCCTGATCGCCACCTGTTCGAACACACCTTAAATGTTGAAATTGAAAAAGTTTGTCTTTAAATTTCAACAATAAGTTTGACTTTAACTTCTCAAGGACTACAGCGCTTATGATTGTTTAACGACGTTGCACATCAAGTATGTAAGACAAACGGGTTTTCTTTCCATGGTGTAGGGGTATGGCACCGTTAAAAAAGTAGCTTGTCTTTGAAAGATTTTTTATATAAAGTTTAGTTTTCTTTTGCTTTCTTTCCACTGTCCACCAGTAGCCAAGTCGCCAGCATTAAAGTTTATGTATATTTTAAAAACTAAAGGCACATCTAGACTTCATAATCTTCATTTGATTTTTAATCAGATATAACTTTGTTTTTTTTTTCACGTTCATAGTCAACAAAATACCGCAAATTTATGTTAAAAGGAAACAAATGACCCAAATAATTTATACTAAATATCGAAACCTTTTTCACAACACAAATCTTAATCAACCTCTTTTTACAGTATTTCATAAAGATTCATCATTTTTGTTTTGTTTCTGGTAAATCTTCCCTAAAAGTTTGACATTAATAATAGAAAAGTAGATTGTTCAAAAAAAAAAATCCTTCAAGATGAATAGCACAATTAATCAGAAGAAAAGAAAATTCTTTTAAAAGAATCCTTGAAACACTCCCGCTCCAATAGCATGAAACAACTTCAACAATCAACTCATCCCTTCTCTTGCTTTTTTTTTGTATAATAATTTGCTAATCGAGAAGAAAAAATGTGTCCTTTTAAAAACAATATTTTGAACTTTGCTTTTTGACAAGTAAGAACATACCAATACCGTTCTTTTTCTTCCTTTTTATTCGTCTGCATGGATACCACATTAATAAACTTGAACAATGTGCAGTTTAAAAAGAAAAATAAGGAATTCTGTCTCCCAAACGACCAAAAATGTTTTTGTTTTCGTGATCTTTAATGCCAGTGGCGCCATATTACCGGAAGAGGAAAATAAAAACATTAAAATCGTCTACACGAAATGCTTAACAATCCTTAGATCTATGTACAGGAAGTTGTTTTAAATTTGTCATAAAGAGTAACAGGAACCACCTTATTCGTTTGCAACTAACATATTGCTGATTTATTATTTTGTTACCGATTGAATACAAGACCTTCGTAACCCCGAAGCTAATGGAAATCCTTTTTTCCTGTTTTTTTTTCCTGGTGAGATTGATCCTTTCTCTTTATTTAAAATTCTGAAAAGGCCGTATGCTATTCAAAATGTTACAGTCTGTTTTATTTTAAAATGGGTTAACAAAGTGCTCTTTGTATATATCTACACAAACATATAGGTATTACTCTTTTCCAAAAGTCCTTTCATAAATTCCAATTTGGGTGCTTTTATCATTAACAATTCAAACATTAAGAATTTTTTTTCACGTGATGTCTTTTAAGGGTAAAAGGGCTGACTTTGTGTCTCATTTATAATTTTTGTTTTGCCTTTCTTTCGCATCCTTGATTAATGAATCAGATGGAATAGTATAGAATCATCAAAAGGACACAACTCTTGATGAACCCATTCAAGTATCAATAGGTAGTAGGTATGAGAATTGGCATCATTTTGAAAGGATTTTCAAATCAAATGACTGTGCTTTTTTGTTTCAAGATTTTTGTTTTTGTGTTTGTGTTCTTGTGATATTGAATGTAATGGGTAATCGAAAAGTCATTTTGACAGTAAAGTAACATTATGTTAAGAAGGCACTTGGAATTAAAGAGTAATTCTTTGACTTCGTAAACACAATATATACGAAGACAGACAGTTCCATATTTTAATGGAGTTTTCAGGGAAATTTTTTACTTTCAAGGTTCCAAATATTAGTTTCGTGCAGAAAATAAATCGAGACTTATCGACATGACATTACGATGACAGAGTAGTTTTAAAATTGTATGTCCAAGCTGTTTTTTCGCTCCAATTCTAATGGCTGTTTTAACAAGGAAAATGCGGGGATACTAAAACCCACTCGAGGTTCACCAGGTAACAATAATTATTAATTCTCAAAAACTACCACATGTACGAGTATAGGTACTTCTTTTTATGAAGTCTTCCATCAGGCTTATTCAGTATAATTTTGTGATATGTAATCAACATGACACTTGAGAGTTTAGAAATCATAGACCATCCAAACCTTCCAGAGTTATAAAGCTTGAAAAACTTTATATGACTCCTGGGGTGGAATCGGCTAAGGTGATTTGTGATATGTGATAGTCACAATATACAAATTTCGTCTGGCTAAGGTGATTGTCACATGTGACAATCACATTTTTGTGACTTTTTCTTGTGACAGCTATTTAGGTGTCACTTGCATACAAAAATAATAATAAATAAAAAATAAACCTCTGACGCTGACTTATAAAACAAAATTATTTGCTTTTGCTGTCAAAGATTTGTCAAAGATCTATACTAATGTTGTTTTCGATTGGGAGAAATTAGTTTCTCCTCATGATTAAAGTAAAAATAAAAACAATAAAAAAAAAAAAAAAACAGAAATGAACATTTTTTTAATTGAGATATTTTTCTGAAACGCGTATATGTTGTGAGCAATCACATGAAGTGGCAACTAAATTAATTTTTTCTAAATAAATACATAATTGTCACGTCCCTTAATGTAAATTATATATTAAAATTGTTCGAATTGTTTAATTTGAAATACAAAATATATAGAAACTGTGACGTTCGTATATATGCGCCTTCAGACCGCATATTTCATAAAAAGCAGAAGAAGTAAGACTCGCAAAACACAACTCCGAAGAGAAACGATTTGTCTTCGGAGTTCTCTCCAATTGCCCAACGGAAAATGACATAATGAAAATAAACAAAATTCCGGTGATCACATTATGCAGACGCACAAAATTATTTTATCACATGTGATTGTCAGAAATGTGACAATCACAAATCACATTAGCCGATTCCACCCCTGTTCTACTTTGTAAGCGATTTTGAAATAAATACAAATACAAATGCATCAACGCGAGCCAAGTAGCGGGTAAAAGCTTGTACACTACAATTTATAAAGTTTAACTCCTATAAAAATAAAAGCTGGATCTGAAACGGTACCGAGGCAATTTCTAGAGATAGAGACACTTGGATATCCCAAGACACCTGGGACAAAATTACACACCGCAGAACACTCAAAATTAATATAAATAAGGAAACTGATGCTCAACAGCTCAACGGAAATTAGTTATGCGAAACGAGTACAGAGCAGCTCACAAGGTCACAAGGTAGTGCAGAGGTGTGTGAGACGAGATAGGAGAACCAGATTGGACAAATTGGCGGAGAGTGCGGAAGATGCTGCAAGAAGAGGTAACGCCAGGGTGTTGTATAAGATTACTTAGGATCTTGTAGGTCAACAAAGTAGCAACAACAACAACCCTGTTCTTGACACGAACGGTCGTATTCTAATTCTAGTGTCAATAGAAGCCCAGTTGCGAAGGTGGAAGGAGCATTTCTGTGCACTGTTAAATGATGACCAGAATGCAAATGCAGATTACTTACTGCCGGACATACGTAGATCTTCCAGAGGTATTAATATTGACCCCGCGACAAGTGGAGAGTTAAGAACCGCGATTTTACTTTTAAAAAACAACAAAGCAGCCGGGCTGGATGACCCCCGACTTGGCAGCCGATTAATTGTTGCCACTTGTTAAGGCTATTTGGGTAAACGAAACCTTTCCCAGGGAATGGAAAGACGATGGAAGAAAGGTGATCTAAAAAATTGTAATAATAACTGGCGTGGTATCACCATTTTGTACGTATTTCCGAAGTAAATGGCAACTATTATTCTCGAGAGGATAAAATCTAAGATCGAGTCTACTCTCAAAAGGTATCAAGCGGGATTTCGCAGTGGCCGTTCATATGTCAATCACATTAGCACCTTGCGTATTATCCTTGAACAATCATCGGAGTATCAATGATGTTCTGTCACCGATTTTTATTCTTACTTGCAATCGATGATGTTATGACTGCCATGGTGGCTGAAGGTGAGAGACTTGGTATCCAGTGGGGCCTCTTTCACAAGTTAAGCCATTTGGACTATTCTGACGACATCTGCTTATTGGCAAATGGAGCTGGAGCCCTTTTCCAAATGTATCACTCCCTTCAACAAAATGGTGAGGCAACTGGCTTAAGGATTAACGCCAAGAAGACAAAAATAATGCACACTAGCAGGAACTAACAACAGCAGATTATTGTGAGGCAGGAGACAATAGAAGAGGTCAGACTTGGACGTCAGCAATAGAATAAATAAAGCTCGTAGTGCATTCGAAATGCTTTCTCCAGTGTGGAGCTCTTCAAAAATATCACTTTGTACTAAGTTGAGACTCTTTGAATCCAATGTTAAGTCTGTGCTGCTTTATGCCTGTGAAACGTGGAAATGCTCTACTAACATCTCGAGTTGTCTGCGTTACATCCTAAAGATCCGATGGCCACAAACAATATCCAACAATGATCTGTGGCTTAGAACTGGACAAACAAAAGTGGATGATGACATCAAGCAAAGAAAGTGGCTCTGGATTGGCCACACACTGAGGAAGCCTGATGACAACATAGCAAAGCAGTGCTTTGAATGGAATCCTCAAGGTGCGAGGCGGCTTGGAAGACCAAAGCGAACATGGAGGTCAACTGCCATAAAGGAAGCTTGGTCCCAAAATTTGCAGTCGTTTGCACAGCTCAGGTATCGTGCGCTAGGAATAGAGAAAGCTGGAAGGATCTGGTTGCCGCCCTATGCTCCAGTAGGCTGCCAACAGTAGCTTCCGGAAACTAGGAAGGAAAAGGATAAACAATAAAAACTGCATATATTTTGATCAAAATATTTTAAAAATGAATTTCTATTGATTGGTGTCAAAGAATGTTTAAGCTATTATAAAAAATAATGCTTAAAATCTCATTTGTTCGACGATTCTATTCGTTGGACGCTCGCTCATATGAGCATACTCCTTAAAATAATTTTATTGCAAGAAACAATTTTACTATACTTTTAGATTATAAGTATTTCTTAACATAACATATTCCAATGCAATCATTTGTTAAACTAAAAACTTATTTAATTTATTAAATCCATTGAACTCACCAAAAGTGCAATGTATCCATGAATATTTTTGTATGCAATCGAAAAATCTCGTATATTCCCACTGCAATAATCCTCGCACTCATCCAAGCTTGTAACATTTAAACGATGATTATTGAATTGCTGCATATATTTTTCGAGGAAATCATTCCAAGCATCGTTGGTTATGTTCAAATCTTCAAGATACTTTGAAGTATTCTGTTGTTGTGATGGAAAGGAGCCGGATTGAAGGATCAAACTGTATTCGGATAGATTGATACTGTTCGTCATTTTTTTTGGTTGCGGTGTTATTATCATTGCTGGTGGTTTGAATCTTTTTATCTTCTTTCTTATTGATTTTTAAATTTCCAAATCCTCCTCACGTTGATGTTGAGGGGTTTTGTATTTATTCCTCCCCGATATCGAGGGATTGATGTTATTTGTATATTTGATTCACATTGTAGTGGTTCTTTAATAATTTATATTCAAAGGAAAAATTTCTGCAAAGAAAAGAGGAATACCAAACGTGGATTTTAGTTTTGTAACAAAATAAAATATGAAAAGGAAAGAAAACTTAATATTGATGATAAAGAACGGTATAAGCACTTTTAGGAGATGAAATATATGTAGGTATTTTTGTTTTGTATATTTTCTATTAAAAGTTCAATATTCTGTGATTCAGTTATTGCCCATGGATTTCGGTTATTTGATAATTTGAGTGTTTCAAATTCCATAAACCAAATAAATAAAACAAATTTATCGAATTTATCTTTTTGAATTAATCAGCCTAAATGCCTAAGTCATCGTTTCTATTCTTTAGGTACTTGTTCGATAAATTTTAAAATAAAACAAAGCAAGAACAAAGCTGCTAAAGCGGATTGCCTTCCGGTCGAACTTTTCGAAGCAGCTGGAGATGAATTGGTGAGGAGCATATGTACCAACTCATCTGTACAATCTGGTTGGATGAAAGTATGTCCGACAAATGGAACCTCAGCCTCTTGCACCAGGCTCATGCACAAGAATGCAGGTACTCTAAATTACGATAACTACAGAGGTATACATGTCCTAAATGTTGTTAAAAAAAAAAAAAAAAAAATGTGTGTGCGTAATTCACACTCGGTTGAAGTGAAACTTCAAAGAAGTTAGTATACCTAATTAACGAGAGAATGAGATGAAATACTCAGCCACCCAGCACCAGTTTTCGGATTACTTTCAAACCTTATGTTATGTATGACTAAATGCTTTCAACACGTATCTGTACCAAAACAAAAGTTTCAACAAATATTCAAGCATACAGACGTACCGACATACTTTGCGTCCTTTTGACTCCCTTTTAAAGTATGAACTCCAGGACGCCACTATTTAAAACAAGTCAAAAAAATATTCGAAAACTGACTATTTTCAAAAATTCAGGATACTTTTTTAAAATTTAAATAATTTTTTGAATGCCAATTTTTTATAAATACTTTTGTTATGTATGTATTTGTTTGAATTTTACATTCTTCTTGAATTAAGTTTATTGAAACCTTTTGTAAAGCTTTTCTTGTTAGACAGCATTCAAATCACGTACCTATTAACTAACATACTAACTTAATCGTACCAACGCGCCTGCTCACTCGCTTTTGTTTAACATAATGCTTAGTAGACCTGAGTGAGAGGCAAAACGTATGATAGGAGAAAATGAGAGCTAGAATATAAAATACTGTGTCATATTTTTTTTTTCATTCGTTCTCTTTCACAATAGATCTTTAAGGTCGCAGTGCGCTTTTCCCCAATTTAATTCATTCATGCAACTTAAAATAAAATGCATACGATGAAACATAACACAGTTTCCGAGCAAAGAAGTTCAAACTCTTGTGTTTATGTTCCGCATTTTTATTTATTAAATTCAGTCGTTTATAAACAGAGATGTCCGTTATTTGTATTTTTAGCCAAAACAACATTTAAAAAAAAACATACTGTTTTCTTCATGTCTATTCTTTTTTACGAATTTTGAATGCTTTCGTAATATGTATGAATAATCATGAGAAAACTGACGATATATCGATATATTGATTTTTTTCACCCGATAATTATCGATACTGTTAAAGAATATCGATACGATAAATATCGATATATTATTTACTTGCCCATCCCTACATTGATCAAAACAAACAAATGCCATGGAGCACGTGCATGAATGAGTAAGATTATAGTATTTATATTCTCACTCGTTCGTGCACACGGTGAGCTAATGCGAGTCATGGGTGCCGCCATATTGGAATACTGAGCGTTACTTCCGTTAGAAAAATAGTATGTATATTTCTGTCTCATTCTTTCCTGGCTTCATCCTACACATTTTTGTATTTGTGTCTCTTACCTGTCGTTTTTTCGTTGCATCCGGTTTGAAATCACAACGATTCTAAAGAAGTTTCACTTCAAAATATGACATTGGTGGTGAGTAGATGTAGGTTCAGGTGATGAATTTATATCACTTCATAGAAAGTAAAATATGGAAGAAGTTGGTTGGAATATTGTTTTTTTGGGAAGGTTGTAATAAACATGAAATTTCAGTTATCCAAAAAAGTCGTAAGTGGCCAGATAAAAATCAGAGGACATTTTGAATTGCTTTCTAAGGTAGACGAGACGACTGGGGATGGGGAATCTTGTTATGTGGGCTGTGCCTACATCCCGACATTTTCCAGCTCCATCAAATGGCAGGAACAATTGATTTGAACGTCTGTGGGAATGGGACTGTTTTATTGCAATTCAAACTCTTGTTGCAGACACGCAAGGCATTTACCAATATTGTGCTGTCAACGGAAACGGAAGGCACGCTCTTCTCGGAAGATCGAGGTAGCGCTTGAAAAATACGTAATATTGGGCGGATAGTTATTCGAAAACACATTCCATATTTTTTGGAATATGCAAATTTCAAATCAAAACAAATCGATTTCAAAATATTAAAAAAAAAAAATTGTGTGGTTTTATGAAACCACGATGCAAGTGAAACTTTTTTTCGGGTCATTGGCATTTTCGTACTATTCTTGGTTTTTCCTTTATTTATTTACCGGTTTATTTGACTCACTAGCTGAATCAGCTGATACGAGCCATCGGCGGCATTCAAGAAGTTGTGTCGAAGATAGACTCTCGTCAATTAAGAGTTTTCCAGGACAGGACAGGATTAGATAGTATTCTTAACTGCCATAGAACCAGTTTTTATAAATCGAAATCTCTTGTTGATCTCTTGACCGATTTCAATAAGATTTTCAATAAAAGATGTTTTTTTTTACTTTTAAAAGGTGTCGGGTTTAATTAGTTCGAAAAGTTTTAATAAAAAATACATTTTGCCCAAAATACGAAAGAACTGGGATAAATTTCCTTTAAAAAAATTGATGAATAGAAATATAACATTTCATATTTAATTATTATTTTCGATATCTAAAAACCCAATTCAACAGTCTGGCATTGGAACAAGTTTTGTGCGACCCAGTCGCTGTTCTTTTACTTTGAAAATAATCATCAAACTACCTTAAAGTGGTCTATTTTGTTTGATTGAAGTATATCTTCATGATGATGTCAAGAAATGAACATCTTTACAAAACCCCCAGAAGCAAAGGACAAACACTAACACTTATTTAGACCAAAGCAAAGCTTATCATTATATTCCAAGTGGACTTCTTAAGAAACTCAACCCAGCATACAAATTAATGACTGTTTCTGCTTTTCTTTAATTACATTCTTGCAATGAAACTGGTCTTTTGTTTTAAAGGACGACAACCATAACAGCAACGACTTAAGCTCCCCCAGGACGAAATTAATAGTTTTTTTTTGTTTTTGTCACAAACACTATGATCAAGTATCTTTTTTATATGGAATTTCTTGTCATCATCAGTTGATCATTATACTCCATTGCATATAAGTAAAATGGCACTGTTTTATGTTTACAATTACAAGCATTTATTTCAATGTTGTGTCTCTTCCTTACAAATTTCCCAACAAAGAGAACGAGTTCAGTCTTTTCCTCGTAAATTTAATCCAGTAAAGAGTTTCCTTGAATCGTCCTTACAATCAAGGAACTAACACAAAACTACTATAGATTGTAACTCCTTCCTAATATTTCAATTCAATGCTCAATAGAATCCTTAAAGGAATTCGATTTTTCCGCAAATAGTACTATCCTATCCCTACTCCGGGCTAGGGATTTCGGGTGAATTTGACTGGGTTTTTTTATTTGATTGTTAAAAAGGATTCGGTGTATTCGTTTTGAAGAACTAAATTCCATAAGTATCTGACACTCTCATTCCAATATTGTTGTTTTATTTGCTTTGTGGAAAGGTTCATGGTGCATGATAGTTTGTATGTAATTGTGTATTGGTTTCATTTTTGAAACATGGAATAGAATTGAAAATATAGCTGCGATGGCTTGTTAAGTGTTAAGGACTATTGTGGTGATGCCTTTGTAATGGGTTTTCCTGGAAGATATTTTTTCAATCAATGGCACTGTGCTTTGTATCTAAGATTTCAAGCAATACTCAAGGCAGCTACTTAACAAATCGAAGGTTTGTATTTCGAGTTCATGTGAAGGAGGAGTTTTTGAACAGAATAAAACAGCATGAATGACTGTTGGTTTTCTGACAGTCAATGCAAACATATTTACTATAATATAATACATCAATCAGGAAGAGTGCATTAATTCAAAAAGAAACTTAAAATACAAATCTTCGGAGCTGGCGCAGCAAAAAAAAATAGTGTTGCCACTCCCAACGTTTAAAATTTGTATTGCAAAGACATAACAGAGCTTAGTGGCATACAATTAAAAGGTCGAAGTTCCATTAAAATTACAAAAAAACTACATAATTTGAAAAAATTGATTTTAAATGAAATTTCGATCAATGGGTGGGTGTATCAATTATTCTTGAACGACAACCTACTACGTAGTTAAGGATTACATACACAATTTCTTCATCTTCTAACTTCAAAACAGAGGACGCATTATTGCAAATTAAGACTTCTAACGAAAACGCCCCCATAAATAGGTGGGAGTTTCCTAAGACTAGGTTTAAACAAAATATCAAGCTTTGATCGTCATTTTTGAAGCATATGCATAAGATCACATCTGAATTGAGTTGTTTGTTTTTTTAATTTTAACTGAATAAATGCATTTTATACAAATCACGCCCTTAAAAGTGGGCGTATTGGAAAACCTTTCACAAAACTTTAGAAATATTTTTTCATATTGGTCATGACAAACATTGGTTGTAATAAATTATTGATTATGGGTAACTTCAGCAATATCGATAATGTGATTAATAAGTACACCTTGTTTATTGGTGGAGCGGTATAGATACAAAGTGCATTTTTAATAAAAGCTACAAGTTCAATTCAAATTTTTATTTGCAAAATAAATTCTCTAAGTTGGTTGCCATCGATCAGTGTATAGCATTTGTCTTAAAAACTCGAATCAGAACATACAAATTTCTTAATTTGAAAAATTTTCGGTTTGGTTTTCCGTATCGCTATCAACTGGCCCCTTAAAAGTTCAGAATAGTTTGGATTTAATTACCTGGAACCGTTGCTTTAAAAATCATGTTAAATTTTTGTTTTTGTTTCAATAAATTTTTATTTTTCAAATTTTACATATTTACACAAAATAAACCTTTTTATCTTTTTTTATTTTTTTATCTGGAACGTCTTTATTCTTGTCCTCGAACATCAATTTCTCATTTCTTAGTAATGAAGCGAGTAAGATGGAGCGTGGTGAAGAGACAATCCATGCGAGAGCAATGGTCCGTGAGATATCAATGGAGCATGTGAAATCAATGGCGCATGTGAAATAAGTGGTGCATGAGCTATTAAGGGTGCGTGAGATATTAAAGGAGCATGCGAAATATATGATGGAGCATGACTAATGTATGACGAAGAATGAACCACTGATGTTGGGGCGTAGGAGTGAGACAAGAGCGAACCATGCAGACCCAATGCAAGACCCCGTTTGGCTTTTGGGGACTCATCGGCAGCTGGAGCAGCAAAAGCACTTGTGGCTACAACTAGAAGGAGAATCTGTGGACAAAGCTAAATTAGTATTTCGGATTGTCTTGAAGACTATCAGATATTTTTGAATTGAAAAACGCTAAATAATGTAATACATTTTTCATTTAAAATTTCAAAAACAATAAAATATAAACATTGTAGTTTAAGAATTTTTATAGTAATGACTTCGTTATTATAGTCTCTCGAAAACGGCCCAAGGCATCGATTGTGTTCAAAACTGTCAATTTAGTGTCTAATTTATTTTTTTTCCAAAATTGAACTAATTAAAAACCTCATTTTTAACGGAAAACAAGAATTTTAATTCATTTTTTTTTGTCTGTCAATTCTAAATCTCTGAATAAATTTTGAAGAAAAATTGAATATGTATTTAAATAACCGCTTTTCTAAAAATGCGAATTTTTAATTCCTTTAAATATTTTCAAACTTTTTGAAAATTTTGTTGAAACACGAAAATATTAAAAAGAAAAAAATCAATAGAATTTCAAAAAGAATGCAAAGTGTCCTTTTTCTGATATTTTTTTTTTAATTAGCACTTTCAAAGCTTAAAAAACAATGTTTAAACTTACAAAATATTTCATTTTTAATATGATTTATTTTTTGAAATGTAAAAAGGTTTAATTTTTTAAGAACTTCACAGTTTGATGTGGTGTCAGGCCGTTTACTATTACCTTTACCAAAAGCCGCATGATATTTATAGTAACTTTGGTCCATTCTAGCAGTGGTCTAAAAAATAAAAAAAAAAAAACCAATATGCCTACATACTTTATCCGAATGATACATGCAGTGTACAGTGTACATACTACATACATTGCGTCGTCATCGTACAACACCCCATAAGTCGCCAAAAATGCTTTGAACATAGAAAAATAAAAATAAAATAAAAAAAGGTACCAGCCCAACATGCATTTTATTGCTAAACATTCTCTCAAACAAGTACAAAGTTGTATCTTATAGATGCAAAAGAATCTCTTAACTGTAATAGAGAAGGGGTTCAGAAATCCAATCCAATTTTAAGAGTCATTCATGTGTTTTTGTTTACATTTCCATTCGATCGATTAAAAAATCAAAAAAAAAAAAAAAAATCTAGTATGTGGGACTTAATATAAACAAACAAGTACGTACAAACGTACATATCTTACAGATACAATTTGCTTATGCGTGAATGTGACCATATTTCGGTTTGTTTTGACCGACTACAACTATACAGTTGCTGCAGCAGTTCATTTAACAAATTCTACAAATCATACGGTAAGCGACGATGAATTGCAGCAATGTCTGAAATCTGCAGTCTAGCACCAATCCACAACTTCTTGGGACGACGAATTACGAATAGAGTCTGCCACTATGCTCGTACGCGTAAGGTGCTGGCTGGGGCCGTCAAAAGTGAAATTTCATCGATTAAGTAACTGCCGGACGGGCGCTGGCTGCCTGCTGCCATTGCCGCAGTTGCTGTCGCTGCAAAGTCTGAATCTGAATCGCTTACTGGCAATTAATGGTAACCCATATCTTTTAGAAAATTTATAGCTCACTCGCTGATTTCTTGTTTCCTTTTGACTTGATTTAATTTTTTTTTTACATCAGGAAAATAAATACAAACGTATAATTGGAAGTTTGGTGCATTTGTATGCTTTCAGTTGAAAAAAAAAAAATAATTTCCAATTATCATGGAACATTTATTTTTAGCTAAAAAACTTGATGAACTGTGGCAGGCTAATAGCCCAAGAACTCGTATCTTTGAGTCTGTTATTCATTCATATGGCATTTTTTGAACAGGATCTCGACAGGTTTCCGCTTATACGTTCAGATGTGAGATTAGAAAAATAAAGTATCTCAAATCTCAATGAAAAAAAAAAAAAAAAAAAAAAAAATTAATAATAAAAAACAACTGACCCACTATGGTAATAATTATTAATCGTAATAGTCACATGGTTAATTTGATATTATCGGTAAGTGCATTGAAAAGAGCGAGTGAATCTGTCAAGATTTAGATTAAAGGTAGTTTCTCTGAAGCCTACTGGGTTTTGTTGTGAGGCAAGTGTCTATACTGTCTACTGTCTAGTGTGGGTACACGGAACAAAATTTTGTAAAATGTTAAAAAACAAAAATAAGAATACGCATAAAAAAAATGTTTTTGGAGACAAATTTAAGAGTAGTTTCCTTGATCTCAACTTTCCTCGGGAAATTACGTACCCTGATTTGAAAAATCACTGGTAGGATAATTTAGATTGTATTTCAAATCGAATATTCTAAAACTTACGTCCTTCTTTTTAAATGATGTATATACAAAGTTGCAGGAAAAATTTGATTTGATTTCAAATTCTTAAGCGTGTTTTTTTGTTCAGTGTATATGGGGAACAAGCAAACGATATATGTATGTAAGCGGACGTGACAGTGCGAATTAATGACATTTTATTGATAAAAAGCACCTGAATTGTTTTGAAAGCAAAGAAAATCAGGGCACCTGTTACTATATTTTGAGATAAATTATAGAAATTAATAGCATAATAAATATTTTATAGTAAATTATGATCCACACTTTGGGACTTAAGTGGTTTTGAAATAATAAAGGAGGGATAACCAAGCACTCAAGAAATGAAATAATAGTTAATCGAAATGATTTCAAATTGGTTTTTAGAAGTACATATGTATTATATTTCTAATATCATACACAAAGTCTATAGAGTACCTCAAGGTAGCCAAATGGACTCGCTATTGTTAAGACTATTTAAATTGCTCTTATATCATCCAGGAATAAGGAATAACAGATCGATATGATATGATTAAAAATTTGCAGGAGGTCAATTTATTCAGTTCAAAGTTTACAATTTATTACGTGTCTACTCTTTTTTTGGATCTTCGGTAATATAGACTTTCGAAAATTGAGCGGTTTCGAGTCATGAAAGTCTTATCTTCAAACTACTGAGTGTTTTATCTACGAACATGTAAAATTCAACCTGATGTGTCGGAAAGCTCACCGAGCGGTACGTAGTCATGTGCCATGGATCAAAAATTTAAAGAAAAAGCTTGAATTTACAACACCTGGTGTATTTATGATTTAGATTTGTACTTCCTGAGGAAACTCGAATCAAAGTTCTTTTCAAATCATTGAACGTCTTCCCGAGAAAACATGGTGACCATGAATGCACAGTAATACATATCATTTTATAAATAATTAATTTTGCTCTATGAATTCGATATCAAAGTTTACAAATTCCAGTAGAGTGCCATAATAATCAATTATTGCAGAATATTCTGTCTTTTGGAATTTCTGACTTCATATGTTAACAACTTTATTTTGCTTGTCTTAATACACTTCCTCTTAGTTTTAACTATTCTGTTAAAATGTGTATTCAATCTTTTGCTATGAATTCAAATGTACAAGTTACAAAGTAGATAAATTTCATATGAAAATTTGAATGCCCTTACTTTTTGAAGACATTTTTTGTCCAGAGAGTTGATGTGTTCCTTGAAGTTTAGCTCCGGAAATTGAATAAAAGTTCATTAGGGAAAAGTGCATTTCTGTGCACTGTTAAATGATGACCAGAATGCAAATGCCGATTACCTGCTGCCGGACATACGTAGATCTTCCAGAGGCATTAATATTGACCCCCCGACAAGTGTTGAGTTAAGAACCGCGATCTTACTTTTAAAAAACAACAAAGCAGCTGGACTGGATGGCATACCTGCCGAATTCCTCAAAGCAGACCCCGACTTGGCAGCCGATATATTGTTGCCACTTGTTGAGGCTATTTGGGTAAATGAAACCTTTCCCAGGGAATGGAAAGACGGAGTTATCGTCAAGCTACCGAAGAAAGGTGATCTAAATAATTGTAATAACTGGCGTGGTATCACCATTTTGCCCGTATTTCCGAAGTTAATGGCAACTATTATTCTCGAGAGAATAAAATCTAAGATCGAGTCTACTCTCAAGAGGCATCAAGCGGGTTTTCGCAGTGGTCGATCATGTGTCGATCACATTAACACCTTGCGAATTATCCTTGAGCAATCATCGGAGTATCAATCGCCGCTTTACCTCATGTTCTTTGATTTCGAAAAGGCCTTCGATCGCGTTAGTCGCGATGCTATCTGGAGATCGCTTGGTGCTAGAGGTATCCCGGAAAAAATTGTTGCTCTTATAAAAGAATCGTACAACAACGCAAGGTGTTTTGTTCTGCACAGTGGACAGCTTTCCGACGCATTTGAAGTTCGACAAGGAGTGAGACAGGGTGATGTTCTGTCACCGATTTTATTCTTACTTGCAATCGATGATGTTATGACTGCCACGGTGGGTGAAGGTGAGAGGCTTGGTATCCAGTGGGGCCTCTTTCACAAGCTAAGCCATTTGGACTACGCTGACGACATCTGCTTAATGGCAAACGGACCTGAAGCGCTTAACCAAATGTGTCACTCCCTTCAACAGAATGGGGAGGCAACTGGCTTAAGAATTAACGCCAAGAAGACAAAAATAATGCACACCAGCAGGAACCAACAACAACAGGTTATTGTGGGGCAGGCGCCAATAGAAGAAGTCACTCAGTTTAACTATCTGGGTAGTTATCTATCACCCGACGGTGGAACAGACTTGGACGTCAGCAATCAAATAAATAAAGCTCGTAGTGCATTCGGAATGCTTTCTCCTGTGTGGAGCTCTTCAAAAATATCACTTCGTACTAAGTTGAGACTCTTTGAATACAATGTTAAGTCTGTACTGCTTTATGCCTGTGAAACGTGGAACTGCTCTACTAACATCTCGAGTAGGTTGCAAGGCTTTGTCAACCGTTGTCTGCGTTACATCCTAAAAATCCGATGGCCACAAACAATATCCAACAATGATCTGTGGCTTAGGACTGGACAAACAAAAGTGGATGATGATGATGACATCAAGCAAAGAAAATGGCGCTGGATCGGCCACACACTGAGGAAGCCTGATGATAATATAGCAAAGCAATGCTTTGAATGGAATCCTCAAGGTGCGAGGCGGCTTGGAAGACCAAAGGGAACATGGAATTCAACTGTCATGAAGGAAGCTCGGTCCCAAAATTTGCAGTCGTTTGCACAGCTGAGGTATCGTGCTAGGAATAGAGAGAGATGGAAGGATCTGGTTGCCGCCCTATGCTCCAGTATAGGAGTTAAAGTGTTGCTGCTAAAAGTAGCTTCCGGAAATTAAGAAGAGAAGAAGGGAAAAAAGCTTGAAAATTCGATTTCGTTTTTATGTTTGACAAAAATCCTCTCTTTTCCAAAATTTCTAACTGCTTTGTGACTCAAATCTCAAACACTTTTCACAACAAAACTATATCTGAAATGATACATACTCAAGGCCAGAAGTGCCTTCTAATGTAAAACTGAATAAGCACATAATATCACAGGTCCAATGCAAAATAATAAATCTTTCGAATAAAATCGTTACATTATTTATCCGTTTTTTTTTTATTGATATTATTTTTTTTGTTCGATGCAATTCAACTAAAAGGACCGTAGTTTTTAAAGTAAAACTTTTTTTCCATCGCCTCAAATTTTTTCGTTCATCTGTCGCATGTCGCAATATGGCGGCGCTGATGGCTTGCATCAGCTGGCAGTGTAGCATTTATATTGGTGTTGGTGTAATTGTTATCGGTCACTTGATAGTGATGGACACCGATACAGATAGTGAGTCAAATAAACCGGTAAGAAGAATAGTCCGAAATGCCAATGATCCGAAAAAAAATTTCACTTGCATTTTTTTTTTATTTTTTTTTTAAAGTGAAAATCTTGATATTTTCTCAGACATTCATTTTCCATTTTTTAAAGCGAAACACTTCTAGCATAAACAAAGAATACAAAAATGGAAATCAGGAGAGGACTGCAAAGTAGTTTTCCTAGAGGTAAGGAAAGAACCCGCAATATCCTTAACTATTGTTCTCTTAAGTGGCATATTCTATGAATGAATGCAAATTACATCTGCTGTTCCTTTTAACAACAACGGAACTTCAATTTTAGAGCTAACTACATTCTAAAGAAAGTTCGTCGGAAGAGGTGGAAATTAAGACTTTACATTTTTTTTTATAATCAAGAACTGGCTAATTAAAGTGAAATTTTGATTTAAATTTGAATGGTGCTGGTGATGGTTTTAAAAATAAACACTTCCTTGTGCTTGTGGAAGGTAGTAAAAGTGAAGATTTAATATTTTTCAAGAGTTTTCAATTAAACAGCTATACTATCCAGTGCCGTTCGGAGGATATTGCAAGGAACCCAAGATTCAACGCAAGCAGTGTATTCATATAGAAACTGGGACCGAAACTGTACCAAGACTGATAAAAACGACAGATTTCTATAGATATTCCAAGGAATCTGGGACAAAATCAGATCAGGTATTGAATAGATGATTGGAAGCAAGGATCAATTCAGAAAAATGATGTTCGTTAACTGAGTCTACGAAACGAGTTAAGCGTATCTCAAAGGAGAATTCAGTGGTGTGCAAGACGTGGATAAGAGCGCAAGAGTGAAAAAAACTTGCAGAGAGTGCGAAACATGCTGCGGGAAGACTAAGGACATTGTTGGACCAGCGCCAGCAAGGCTAAACTATAATAGTCGGAACGGAGCGGACGGGCCCGTCCGTAATTGTGTGAAACCAAGCAATTCGTATCTTACGCCCGCAATATCGGATGCTCCGTGTCGTCAAATTTCGATCAGTTTAATTTACTGACGTAAACTGCGCTCGCTATCGCACTTTACAGACCTAAATTTGCATCTGACTGTGAATGGATATGAGAGTGAGTGTGAGAGTGAGAGGTATGCTGACTTTATGTGTCTGCACAGCAGAGAAAATATATGAATTTGTTTTATGTGCATATGTCCTCTCTGCTTCACAGTCATCTTATTGTTCAAAGGAAAATATATGTTTTTCTTCCACCGCCACCCATTATGGGTAGTTTGTTGGATGGGAACGTTTCGTTCGGTTTTGACACTAGCTTCCGTTTGTTTCCGTCCATTATAATTCAGCCTTTTTACTAAAGCCATTACGTGTTGAGCAAACTTTTTGTTTTTGTGACCCTAGAAGATCAGCAGAAAAGAGTGAAGAAGCAGTTTTTGCACTGCCGATTGATGACAACAATGCATACTAATAATTCTTATAGAGGTGTTGACACCAACCTTCGGTCTCATCTTGAATCAACTAAAGAATGATATCCATATTTGTTTTCCGCATCTTTCCAGACAGCCAATCAGCCCAAAAATTACTCGGCCCTGTTTTCACATACTCAGTTATGAAAAAAAAAAAAAACATTAGATGGACAAACATTCTTCTATTTGTCAAGAAACTTGATCTCAATCGCACTAAATGGCTCTTAACGGTTATCTCTTAGCAAATCGCATTTTAGCTCCGTTGTCTCTGTCAAAGCTGGACGCTATATACATATTTCATCATGAATTGACTGACGCCTGAACAATGCATGCATATTTTGTAAATGGGATCGAAAACGAAATTGCTGTTGATCCCGATTTTCACAAAAAAATCATTGAAAGTCATTTAAACAAAACTGCCATAATTTGGAGTGTAGGTAGCGTAAATGTTGAGACTCCGGCCGTTTCATCCAGAAAAACTGACAGTTTGGATAGTGTTTTATGGGTTGGTGGAATCATTATGGTACATATACTAACTTCTTTAAAAGCGATTCCTGCCAGCAGTGGCGGATCCAGGATTTTGATAAGGGGGGGGTCCAAAATTTTTTTAAGGGGGGGGGGGGTAGACATTTTTTCCTTGAGATATATGCATAATTACCACGTATATACAGGTCACCATAACGGCTGGACTACCGTGTTATAGAAAAGCCATTGGTGCTGTCCAGTCGTTATGGCAGTGCATATAGTTTGTTCGCAAATTCAAACTGCGCGCCAACCTAGTCGCGATGACAGCGCCGTGCGATTTTTCTTTAAGTTTTTCTGTTGATATTTGCGCCGTCTATGAGCGTGTTTGAGCGTATTTTAATTATTTCTTTGTTTCTTTCAACACGCATTGTGTAAACATGCCGAAGTTGACAAGTGGTTAGTATAATTTCAAGTGAGAAAAATCTCTTTTTAAGTCAGAGACAAAAGGAGATCGGAAACTGACTTACGTTTCACTCCCTAGATCCCGCAATTTTCATTTTCTTTCATTTTATTTTCTTCCTTGTACATGAAAAATACAAAAACAAAGAGATGAGGTGGGATTTTTATATTTTTACAGTTCTCTTTTGTTTGTTTTCGCAATTTCAAATTTAGCGTAGATTGCTAGATTGAATTTTTAAATTGGCAAACTCGTTTTTGTCTCCCTTTTAAACTAATCTGTGTTTCAAGTTCTCTTACTGAGAAAACACGCCTCACAATATGAAGAGGACATTGTTTTCCTATTTCACCCGCCTTGATTCAGAATCAGAACCAGAAACAAAGAAAAAGGAAAAACAGGTAAGAAAAATTGCAATACAAAAATGATAAGTATATCGGAAAAGCTACTATTTTTGCACAATGTATTCATATAATTTATAATTTCAAAAAAAGTGAAGATTCTCATTAGTTTTTAGCTAACCATATTTTTTTGACACAGACTAAAAATGCAGAGAAGCTTAACCTCGAAGAAAATCCACCGGAGACTGGAGGACAATCGACTTCCGAAGATACGTCAGTTCAAAACAAACAAGGATTGCTTCCATTCAAAAACGACATCACTCTAGCCACGTCTAATGCTTCAAATACAAGAAACGCGAGTGAAATCCTGAACATTATCGACGACTCGTGGGTGCCACCAGCTAATTTTTCGTTCCCGACATCAACTGCCACAAATTTATCTTTTTAAAGAAAATGGCTTGAGGAATTTCACTGGTTGGCATATTCTGCGAAAGAAAATGGCGCATATTGTAAGTGCTGCATAGCTTTTGGCGTGAAAACAGATGGAATATGCGACGTACGTCTGGGGAAACTCATCAACAAGCCGTTCAACACTTGGAAGCACGCGAAAGAAACTTTTCGGAACCACGAAAAACTTGATTACCATAAAAAATCCATCGTTGCTTTTGAACATTAACGCGATATTCAGCTTGGCAAAACTAAATCTATTGATGAACAACTCGATAAGCAGAAAGAAAAAACTAAAGAAGAAAATTACGAACGACTGAAACCCATAGTTAGTGCAATAGTTTTGTGTGGACGTCAAGGAATTGCATTTCGTGGCCATAGAGACGATGGATGTTTGTATAATGAAGAGGAACCTGACGCGGATGATAAAACTGATGGAAAATATTCGAACGAAGGAAACTTTCGTGCAATTTTACGGTATCGAGCTGAAGGTGACGAAACACTCAAGAAAAACCTTTTGTCTGCTCCGAAAAATTCAACATATTTGAGCAAAACCATTCAGAATGAAACTATCGCAACTTGTCATGAATTGATCAGAAAAAAATCGTTGATCGAATAAATCAATCGGAAGGATTCTCAGTTTTAGCCGATGAATCGACTGACATTTCAAGCATAGAGCAATTTCCCATTTGCACACGATACTTGGATTCACAAACAAATATTTGTGAGGATTTCCTCGGATTCGTTCCCGTCACTGACGTTTCTGGACAAGCTCTGGCAAATTCCATCAGGAATTATCTGACCGATATCGGCGTGGATTGCTCATTCATGTACGGCCAAGGATACGACGGAGCTATGGCAATGAGTGGCGAATTTCATGGAGCACAGGCTTATTTGAGGTCTCATTTTCCTCTCGCAATTTATGTGCATTGCGCCGCACACAGCTTCAGTTTGACCATCAATGCAGCTTTGCGAAGTATCTGGTATCAAAAACGCGTTGGGAACTATCGGAACAATTCAAGCATTTTTTCACTGGCCCAAGAGACAAAGCATCTTGAAGAACGAAATTTAAAAAATGACAGAGAAAAGTGAGCGAAGAAAAAAAAAATTGAAGTCCATTTGTCCTACAAGATGCGCTCAGTCTCATGAAGCTGTATCAAGATACGTCGAACTTCAACCGGCTGTTATTGAAGCGTTGGAAGAAATAAAAACGTGGAAGGATCGAAAACTTCACGGGCAGCATCTCAACTTTTGACAGCGATTTTCACAATCGAGTTCCAAATTTCCTGTCATATTATGGAATCAATTAATTCCATCGTTTTGCCATTGAGTCGAGAATTGCAATTGAAAAATCAAGATCTGGGAGAGGCCACGAAATTGGCTGATGATGCTTTGAACGACTTCAAAGAAAAGCGTGAAAACGTGGATTCATGCTTCCACATTGTTTATCAAAAAGTTTCTGAAATTTGTTCGGAGTACGAGATTGAAATGAAAATGCCTCGTCGATGCAGTCGACAAAAAAATCGTTGCAACGTTAAAGCGAAAACAGTTGAAGAGTATTACAAAATCGCATTTTACATCCCATTTCTCGACACCTACATTTCTCATCTTCAGAGTCGGTTCGAAAAACACAAAACAGTTTTTCAAAGTTTTGGACAGCTATTCCTCAAACAAGAATTCGACGAGAAGAAATGTGCAAGCCTCTACCAATTTTACGAAGAAATACTGGACTGTTCCGAGAGTAATTTTATTTCAGAAGTCAAAATGTGGAGACAACGGATCTGCAATCAAAACATCGAAAATGCACTTGATGCATTAGCAGTGAGTATCTCCCAAATTCAGATCATTTTTGGCTAAAAAATAATGCCAGGTTTCTCATATATTGTACCAAAAAATCTGATTGATTATAATACTAATAGATTATCATTTATTTTCTATTTAATTTCAAAACAAATTTTTTCAATTTAAATGAATCAGAGAAAAATCACTAATAGACGACTTATTGACAATTAATTGAGTAAGAAATTTTTTTGGTGCAATTTGGAACAAAGTAAAATAAATAATATCCATTGAAAATCTAAATAGAAGGAATTTTTGCAGATCATAAATGACAGAACTTTCAAAAACGTCAACAAAATCCTACGAGTTTTGGCGGTGATACCCGTGACCACAGCAACTCCAGAACGATCATTTTCGACTTTGAGGAGAATGAAAGATTATCTGAGAAACACGATGGGTCAAGAGCGTCTCAATGGTCTTGCATCTTTGAACATTCATCATCGCATAACTTTGACTGAAGACGAAATTCTCAGAAAGTTTTTTGAAAAGCCTCGAAAATTGAAGAGTGACTAGAACCGTTTGTGGATCATATATTTTTTCTTGAGCGGTCATATTGGCTATCTTCGTAATTATCTTCTTCGTAATTATCTTCTATTGCATTTATTATTCGAAAATAAATTAAAATTTGTGCAAAACATTCAATAAATTACGAATTTTTATTAATAACTTTGTGTTTCAACTTCACCAACATGCCCAATAAAAGCATACAATTTGAAAGTATATGATCCCATGGGGGGGTCCGGACCCGAAAACCCCCCCCCGTGGATCCGCCACTGCCTGCCAGACATTCACAGTCAATGGAATCTGTTATTTATAGAGCCATGATTAATGACTTGTTCGTTTGTGAAATGAATAACCTTGATGTGGGACGGAGATGTGGGCTGATCAAAAGCAAAAGCCATTATATTCACTTTTGATAGTTTTGCGATAATTGAGAAAAGCTTGTAGTTTGTAAACAAAACAGTTTGTTGGACTTTTCTTTTGCAGGAATGATTGAATTAACGTTCCTCACAAATTTAGTCATGAAATTATGATCTGAAGTCTTAAGTTTTGAAATTAAGGCAAAAATAAATATGGCTATAATGGGTTTTGAAATTTAACTCGAAATTTTATACTACAATAACAAATCATTATTTTTAAAATAAAATTTATTTATTTTACGCATTTTAATGTTGATTGAAAAGACTTGTAAAGCAAGTAGGTACATATTATTATAACAGAAACTTAAATGTTCCTTAGTTCTATTCAAGAATTCTCATCGAATCTCATATAACATGGTTATAACAGATTTTGAATTCAAATTAAAAAAATTTTAAGTAAATATAATGGTTTCTGATAAAAAAAAAGAATTTATGGATATACAAAATTTGATTTTGAATCAAAAATTGATATGGATAAAAAGGGTTTTGTTGAAACTAGCTGCTGATTTTGGGGGCTGATTTCTATGGGATAAAATGTGATTTTGGATGTAAGCTTAAGCCTAACGTATGTGTTTGAACAACACAAAGAAAACCTCATACCTAAGTAATTTTTTTTTCAAAAGTGGATGTAATGGGTTTTGCTTTTGATCAACACGTGTGGTTTCAACAAGATGGCACTCCCGCGGGCGCAACATATCACACCAGCGTAGCGCGTTCCACAATTGATTTGTTAATGGAAACGTTCGGTGAGTGCATAATTTCGCGTTTTGGACCGTGCGATTTAACATTAAGACCGCTATAGACACTTCTTTGTAGGGGTATTTGAAGTCGCTACTCTACACCGATAAGCCAGAGACGATTGACGACTTTAAATATACATTCGCAGCGTTATTGTCGATACAACTGTAACCGGACAACATATTCAAATCGCAAGAGGAAATTCATAATTTCTCCAGTCATTAAGCTTTAAAATTGATAAAATTTAAAGAGGTCCATCTACAATACAAAAAAAAAGAAGATACAAATCACTTCTAACTATGGAGAAGATATCCGATTTAATTGAACAATTAACCTAATCATGTAACCAATTTATCATGCCTCCAAATCAGACAAAAAAAACTAAATACTTAATTACAACTTTGGACAAAATACGTAATTTATTCGATAATTTGCCAACCTACAGTGGCACGCCATCACATAAATTGTTCAGCGCTCCACTCTGCGTACAGGCCGTCCAGGGTGCAATTGATTTTGATATTTTATTTTATCCTCAGAACCACATGCTAGCGCCTTGTCTCATAATTCTTTTCTAAATTTTATTCACCAGACAAAATTAACGCGGTGATTAAATCGTATCTGCAGACAGATACCGAAATAAATGTTGATTTATTCATTCTACACCCGAGTGCATGTTATTGATTTATTAACTATTTTTATCTTTTTTTTTTTGTGCTGGCTCTTATCTAACACTTGATTTTGATACAATAATCAAAAAAAAAAAAAAAGATACAACAAGTACATATCTTGTAATTTGAAACCAAAAATCGACTTTCAAATAAGATCCTTGCTGTCGGCTCTTAGTATATGGGAATTATCATATCAATATACTTATGTCTGAACGATGACTGAAAGAAAACAGAACATGTGTGTGTCAGTTGTGAGTTAAGCAAGCATTTTCATTTATTCAATCAATTCTAACTTAGTGAGAGATTAAGTTGGATTAATTTGATTGAACGGAGTTCAATCGATACTCTTCAAGGTTATTATTTATAGATAATTGCTTGTGCGTTTTTTTTTTTTTTTTGTCTGTCATATGTCAAAATCAGTTGTGTGTACTTATAGCCATGACACCTAAATCTAGTTCTTGCAACTCAAAATGTAATTGAAGCTGCTTGATGTTGTCTATTACAATCAATCAATCAACTTTGGACTTCTTTTTGGCACAAACATAGCGCAATGGCGTAGTAAGACTTATGCAAAATAGTTGATTTATTTGAACTGACTCGGTGCCCTTAAAATAGATTTGACTGAAAATCTTGCTTTCAAGGACAATCCGAATAAGTGAAGTAAGTTCTACTTCTAGTTATTATTAAAACGACTTTTTAAACTCTTTGGAGTTTGCAGTTGATGCAGTTCACTGTCAGGTATTGTTTATTCTTTTTACTCTAGTTCTGTATATTTATTTTTTCTTTTCTGTCTTTTCTATTCCTTATCCGAAAAAATAAAGAAACACACTCACAGCGTCCTTGAAAACCAATACTTCTTTTCTCGAGAGATTTCTGTGCAATCCTCCTAAAACAGATCCGTAAAATCTAAAATGATTCTCTCAAATGTTTGTGCATCGCTGTTGGTGAGATATTGGATGCGTACATGTCAGCACAACTGGGCGCTTGAATTCCTTATTTATCAATTAATTTAGTTTTTGGTTCTTAATCACATTAAAAAGGACTCCCATATGAACTGGAGATTTAAAAATGCCAAAAAAGTCAAAGGTGGCGCTAAAATTTATTATGAACCTCGTATTTTTTCAAAGTGTAAAATTTTCTAAACACAAAAAGCAGACACTTCTTACATTAAATCTTTATGAAACATAAATGTTCATAAATTTTAAATTGCTGTCACAAACTTAAAAACTTCACACAAAACAAGATAAAAATGAAAAGCAAACTTTTCAAAACAATATGCAATTTATTTGAATTTTTGCATATTACACAAAAGTTTTCCCCCAATTCTTTATAATTTATGTGTCATCTCATTATGCATTATGCATGGACATGATACTTCTGACATCTGCCCAGTGTGTCCTTGTTTTCCAATGCATGCATCTGCCATCTAAATTTCCTACTTCCTACACATTTTAATTAACGATAAGGGACATTTTAAAATGCAAAGTAAATTAAAACTGTATTTGGTGCCCACGTCGCGTCCGTCGTGTGTCAAAATCAAATGTGAAAAGCAACATTTTGTGTTTGGACATGCAACACGAAATCCGCTGGATAAGGAAAAATATTCGAATTAAATGTTCCGTATAAAACTATGGAGGAAAATTAAACTGTTTGTAATAAATTTGTTTATTTGTACATGCGATTATAGGTAGGTCGAAAAAAGTGGGCCTGGAAATTCCGTCCGTCTGTATGTCTGTTCGCATATCAACAACCTGAACGGATGGACTGATTTGCTTCAAATTTGGTACTTAGTAATTGTTTGGAATTCCCTAAGTGTGTCTTTTTTCATTTTCGCTCTTAGTCGAAAAATAACGGTACCTGTCATGCAATCATAAACTAAAAGTTTGATTTTCCCAAAAGGCGTCTAATGATTTTGGTTAAACTTTCACGGTAAGTACGATTTTTGTTTTTTTAAATAATCTATCTGATGGTGAGAATACATTTTTCGAAGTTTGTTTTATAACGAAATTTTCAAATAAGGTTTTCTCGTTAACCCTTTTTCCGATTTCAATTAAATTGTATGCAAGAAGACATTTGTAACTGAATTTATATTAAATTTCAAAATTTTCAAAAACGTTGACCATGCGATAAACACAGCGGATGTTTTCGTGTACACACCACGATACAATCATCGCATTCGACCCAACTTTTGAACGATAATTGGTATGATAATTGTATCGTGTAAATACACAATACAATTATCATACCTTCTTAAGTCGCTCGCAGTAGCCGAGAGAAAAGTTTTGCGTACGATTTATGGTCTTGTCTGTGTAAACGAAGATGTCGGGTGAAGAAGAAACAAGACGTACAAGCCTAGTTAAAACATTCGTATTCAAGAATGAAGGTGGCTCAGCCATGTCAGGCAAATTAACATCACCGCTCCAGCTTGATAAAACTTCAACGCCGACAGATGGAGTAAGAAGCCCAGATATATCTCATTTTCTGAGGACTTGGTCTCCGACCGCTTACAGTGCAAAATTGGAGACCGAAGTCTGGAGATTGAGCTAGAGATCTCTAAAGATTAAGCAAGGCAAAACAACACAACGTCTTAAAGCGTCATCGAATTAAAGAAAGTAGACAAACCAAAAAAATTAGAGGATTTGATGCTTTTCATTCCGAAAGCTACAGGAGTCTTTGTGGATTACTTAAGTGATTTTTTTCTTTCAGACTTCAATAATTTTACATTTTTATTTTATTATTTTCATGTCTCATGTTATTACGCGGTGCAGGGAAATAAGTCCCCAGGCACTAATTCCACAAAGGGACTTCATTCCCAATTAAAAGGAATTAAGTCAACTTAAGAGAAGTTCCCATATTCCCATGGAAGGTGGGAACATGATCCACTTTCTTATGGAAACTTAGTATACACACTTCGAATCATGAAGAGGGATGAACTAACTTCCAACAACAATACTTAAACGAACCTTACAAACTGAACTGCTGCTTAACTGAACTAATAGCTTTTAAGATTCTGAAAGTGATCAAAGAAAAATACCGTTTCTTAAATGGGTACATAAAGTTTAGAGCATATAAAAAGTGAGGTTGGTTGCTGCTTGTATAATCTAAAAGCAGTTACTTACTCCAAATCTAACTGTAAGCCCAAGCAAGGGGGTTGCAATTATTGAAAATGTATCAAGAATAATACGAAAGTGGGAACTTATTTCACATTAAAAGGGAATTAAATCCACACGATTTTCTTGGGATTAAATTCTCACCTTTCATGGGAACTAAGTCCACTTCTCTTAAATGGATTTATTTCCCACTAAGTGGGAAGAGAGTCTCTCGGTGGACTTAGTACCCGGGAACTTATTTCCTTGCAACTTCAAGCTGCAACCTAAGCTGCTAGACAGATTTGTTCAAATTTCATATATAAAGCAATTTAAAGAAAAGTGGCTGTCGTTTTTTTTTTCTTTTATCCCGGTTTAATCTGGTCATTTTTTTACTTGCGATTATATTTACTATAAGGCAAGTTATAAAAATTTTTCTTAGGACAATCAAACATATCATTACGATGATAGAGAAGTCGAAAGAAGTGGGTCCGACAATTCTGTCTGTCTGTCTGTCTGTATAGTTACCTACAGCTTAAACGGCTGAACCGATTTGCTCCAAACTTGGTACATAATATTATTACGACGTCTTACAGAAGGGTTTTTGGAATTAGCATTCTAGCTCCAAAACTAACGGTACCTGCCATACGATATTTAGTGAAAAATTAATTTTGATAAAACTTTCTGAAAAGTGTTTTCTGTACAAATTTTATGTTTTGGTTGGAATAGATTTTTCAGGAAAAGTCTTATAACGGTACCTCCCGTTGGACCGGTTTTTTGAAATCTGATTTTCTCGTAAGCCATTTGACGAATTTCGATGAAATTTTTAATGTAGAAGCCCTTTTATAAAAAAAATAATATGAACTCTTAAATTTTTCAAAAAAATTTTTTTTGAGTTTTTTAAAAAAGTTAAAATTTTTTTTTTACTTTTTTAAAGTTTTTCAAAAAAAAACTGTTTTTTAAAAAAACTGGTCAAACGATTTTGAATAAAATTTTCGTAAAAATTTAAAAAAGTAAAAGAAACCTGATGGCTTACTGCATTTTCTCCAAAAAACGTTTAAGGTATTGATTTTTAAGTGATTTATAAAATTTCATATTATTTTTTCAACGCTTTTTTCCCAAAATCAAGCTCCCAAGACCATTTTAACACATTAGAGCAAGTTCGTTTGATTTTGATAGAACAAACAATTTTAAAACGTAGGGCATTTTTAATAATACTGCTTTTTTTTGGCTAAATGGTCAAAATGAAATCCCGGGTTAGATATACGGCTTTTTTTTTTAAATGGCCATAAGTTGGCAGCGGTTGTATCGAATTTACTCAAACTTTGTTCGGTGTAGTTTCTCCTATACAGTTTTCTTCAGGATGGCAACATTTGTCCGTTTTATTCATGATTCTAGCTAAACTTTGTATGTAATATGCATTGAAGGTTTTAAAGAAAACTGCTTTATTAGTTTTTGGACCCAAATGGTAATAACTGAATGTTTTATTACACTGGACTTAAGGAAATGGTTCAAACTTCCTAACGTACATACATAATATGTCATATGTATACCACCTACAAGATGAATGCTATGTTTAATTGATTAAAGATTTCTTAATGATGATGGCTTCCATGGATCGAGCCTTTCAGTTTCAGTTTTTACTAAATTTCTCAAAAATTGCTTAAAAATATTATTTCTTTAACTTTTTGGGAGCATTTCAACGAAAACTGCGCCTTTGTTTTTGGATAAAAATACAAGTAAATGGACATCTTAACTCCATTCGAGATTTTAGTGTAACGAAATAACGGTGAAAAATATCGTATTTTATGTTATAAAACTGTCAATAATGAGAGTAAAATTTGTTATTGCTCGAAAACCATCTTCAATTCGATTTGAGGTAAATGTAAGAATAAATGGTGTCCTTGTCATGAAAATTTAATCATTTCAATATTATTATTTTGATCAAAAACTGCAAACCGTATCTTTTCAGATTTCAATCAGAGCTTGTAACTTAACACTCCGTTGGTTATCAATTAAATCCCAAATCCTACGCCTTATACAGTAAATTTATTCAGTTCGTAATTGCTTTATTTTTAATAACAACAAAATAAATTAATTGCCTCTAAATTGTTATTAATAACTCCAATGAATCGTATTTGTAAGTAATTATTTTGAAAGTTCTGAAGCTCTGACCATGTTTCTGGAACTGGACTACATGACACTAATAGTCTATGCTGCACACATGCCATAGCAGCCGGAGCTTAGCGCCATATTGAGTGTGGTACGAGTGTCACTGTAAAAGATCGATGCTAAGTTGTGGGATTGTTGGACTTATTTGACACCAAATGAACCTCCTGAGGGCATTTTTATGCAAAGAAAAAAAAAAAAAAAAAAAATGCAATTTGCATAAAAAAAAAAAAAACCCCGATTGGATGCAATGGATTTATTAGACCTTTCACTAGATACAAATGAATACCTATGAAAAGAACCAGGGCAGGAGTATCAATGGAATGATTAATATCTGGACAAAAAATGAGGTCTCGCTTCGCCTTCGGGTTTTGGTTAAACTATTATATGATCGGATCTTTGACAAACTAAAATTTGGCAGAGGGCGAAAATAATTTGATTAATCGGCCAACAGTATCAGCGTGACTGTGAGTCTTTGAGTTACTGCTGTGAATTGATTTATGATTGAAAGGTAAAAAAATGTGAATAAGACCATTTCTTTGCAAATAAAACAGGCTCATAGCCAAAGAGTTATTGACACCTTTATCATCATTTAACACAGTACGAGTGTTTTGGAAGGTTGAATAGGCTCAGTAAAAGGAGAACCAAATTAGTTTTGAATTTATCTATATCACATAATGGGAGGGTACGATTGAACCGGGCAAATCATTTCTCATTCGTGCCGTGCGGCTAAAGAAAGAGTTTCTATACCAAACAGTTCGTTCGAAATAAGTCTCATGACTAAACTGAAATGGTCATTCTCAATGGAGTGACGAGTATAACGATGAAACTATTTTCGGGAATCCATGCAACTGGCTTATTAATAGGAGGACTTATAAACATTATGTTAATCGTACTTGATCTTTGCGAAATTGTATGTCTTGTAAGTAGAAAGTCAGATAAGATGGGGCAACACATTATTTGTCTCAACCAGCTAGGACAGCACCTTACATTTTACGGGATTATCCAGCGACGTGTGTTCGTTCCACAAAAGTAATTTTTTTTTTTGAGGAGTTTACTCTTTAACGACAGAAGACAGCATTTAAATTAAACGACTTTATCATACACTAGATTTGCAGTTCCACACATGTCTGTGAATCTGGAAATTTATATATGAAAAGCTGAGGGTTACCTACTATCGTCAGAAAATCAATTTAATGAATTAGAATTCTTTTAGACAAGAGATCATTTATAAATATTGTGAAGAGATTCGGAAGCAGTCTTGGGGCACCACAACTTTTGATTTGAGAATATAGACTGAAAACCAAATAATACGAGAATGAAGATACGGGAGCACAAATTTAAGGACATAACCTAGTAGAACATAATGCATCAGAAGTTCAAAGTGTTTGTTTTCCCAAGTATACACAAAATTCAGTCCTAATTTGGCTGAAACATTCAAAAAGGACTGCCCGATATTCATTGGATACCATGGCCCTCGTTTGGTCGCCTTGGTAGTCATCACACCGTCACATCTCATGTAAAACATTCCATATGTATCGGGGTTAAAATGGAAACATAAACATAACTTTCCGGAAACAATTCGCTCAACTATAACCACGCTCGACATTACTGGGAAACATTGTCAATCTCTTCCATGAGGAGTTGTTTTTGTACATGTTATCCTTATGTAGCCAATAGCCATGGGGATTTTCCTTTTGACGACGTTGACTAACACTGAGAATTATTCTAGAAGGAAAAACGAAGAGGATTCATGAAATAAGCCATGATTGTGATTACACATAGGAACCTAATTGAGTTTGTAGCTCTAAGGCATACCTTTATAATATAAGCCCCTGACTTTTTGATTTAAAATAGACAATGTTTTATATCTTTCAGCATTGCAGTATGATGTGATATGTCATAATAAAATAATACGACGATATCGCACCTAATTAAATTTCACACTGCCTTAAACATTTATGTTCCTTTTTGATACTAGCTGTTTGCTGGGAGCGGCTAAAAAGATTTGTTAGAAAATCAAAGAGGGGAAACATATTGTAAGGATTTATTATTTCCTATCCTTTTTCTTGTTTGTTATGGAGTTGGAGCAATCCAATTTGGCGAAACATTAACATGAAAATAAATTAAAAAAAAATAAAATGCACGACTGGGTCGCACGAACTTGCTCTTATGATAAGCAATTGCGTAGTGGCTGCATATATGGATATTAAAAAAAATTAAATAATTTCGAAAATTCTTTTATTTTTTAAATTAGTTTAAGAGTTTTCTCGGAAAAACTAAGTATGCAATAAAATTTCAAAGCTATACGTCAATCTAGGAAAAAAAAATATTGAAAATCGTTGGACCAGTTTTTTTTTTAAAAGGTTATTTTTGAAAAACTTTTTCAAAAAATATTTTGAAATTTATTTGAGTATGCAAATATATGGCAATCTGTAGTTTACATTTGAAAAATAATTTTCAAAAAAATCAATATACCCGTTTCCAACATATTTCGAAAACCAAAATTTTTTTTGAAAAAATTATAAAAAATCAAAAAAAAAAAGTTTTTGAAAATTTTGAAATGCCATATTAATAAAATTATGAATGACTTCCTGTGTCCAACATTTTATTGAAATCGAATGTATAGTTTACGAGAAAATTTGATTTGAAAATACTGGTTCTATGAGAGGTACCGTTATTGGACAAATTTTGAAAAAAAATTTCTAACCAAAAGATAGATTGTTTTGCAAAAATAGCATTCTGAAAGTTTTATCAAAATCGTTAGAGCCGTTTTTGAGAACATCAATTTTTGTCTTCAAGATTGTATGGCAGGTGCCGTTATTTTTGGACCTAGAGCAAAAATAATAAAATGCACGACTGGGTCGCACGAACTTGCTCTTATGATAAGCAATTGCGTAGTGGGTGCATATATGGATTAAAAAAAAAAATTTTAATAATTTCGAAAATTCTTTTATTTTTTAAATTAGTTTTAGAGTTTTCTCGGAAAAACTAAGTATGCAATAAAATTTCAAAGCTATACGTCAATCTAGGAAAAAAAAATATTGAAAATCGTTGGACCAGTTTTTTTTTTAAAAGGTTATTTTTGAAAAACTTTTTCAAAAAATATTTTGAAATTTATTTGAGTATGCAAATATATGGCAATCTGTAGTTTACATTTGAAAAATAATTTAAAAAAAAAATCAATGTACCCGTTTCCAACATATTTCGAAAACCAAAAATTTTTTTGAAAAAATTATAAAAAATAAAAAAAAAAATTTTTCGAAAATTTTGAAATGCCATATTAATAAAATTATGAACGACTTCCTGTGGCCAAAATTTTATTAAAATCGAATGTATAGTTTATGAGAAAATTTGATTTGAAAATACTGGTTCTATGAGAGGTACCGTTATTAGACAAATTTTGAAAAAAAATTTCAAACCAAAAGATAGATTTTCTTGCAAAAATAGCATTCTGAAAGTTTTATCAAAATCGTTAGAGCCGTTTTTGAGAAAATCAATTTTTGTCTTCAAGATTGTATGGCAGGTGCCGTTATTTTTGGACCTAGAGCAAAAATAAAAAATTTGTTCCGAGGTACGGCCAAATAAATGCTAAATACCAAATTTGAAGCAAATCGACCCACCCGTTCAGCCTCCAGAGGCGCGAACAGACATACAGACAGACAGACAGACAGACAGACAGACAGACAGACAGACGGACGGAATTTCCAGACCCACTTTTTTCGACTTCTCCATCATCGTAATGTCATGTGTGATTGTCATCTCAAATTTTTTTTTCTGCACGAATCCATAACTTGCCTTATAGTACCTATAATCGCAAGTAAAAAATATGTTCCGAGGGACGGCCAAATAAATCCTAAATACCAAATTTGAAGCAAATCGGCCCACCCGTTCAGCCTCCAGAGGCGCGAACAGACATACAGACAGACAGACAGACAGACAGACAGACAGACGGACGGAATTTCCAGACCCACTTTTTTCGACTTCTCCATCATCGTAATGTCATGTGTGATTGTTATCTCAAATTTTTACTTGCGATTATAGGTACTATAAGGCAAGTTATGCATTCGTCGAAAAAAAAAGTTTTGAGATAACAATCAAACATGACATTACGATGATAGCGAAGACGAAAAAAGATGGTCTTAAAATTCTGTCCGTCTGTATGTCTGTCTGTCTGTCTGTCTGTCTGTCTGTCTGTCTGTCTGTATGAGACCTACAGCCCAAACGGGTGGGCCGAATTGCTTCAAACTTGGTATATAGACTTTTTTAGGTATTGTACAGAAAGGAAATTGAAATTTTTTTTTTAGCTCAAAAAATAACGGTACTTGCCATACAACCGTTACGTTAAAGCTTATTTTTCTCAAAAACGGCTCTAACGATTTTTAATTAAAAAAATCAGTGTTGCTTTTTAGGTACGACCAATCATATGGCTAAAAAAAAAGTTTTAAAAAATGGCTAAGAACGGTACTTTCCATAGGACCGTTTTTTTTGCTTTCGACTATCTCGAAAACGACTCAACCGATTCTTTCGAAATTTCACACACATATAGCTGTAGGTAGCTCAATTTGTATTGCATACCAATATTTTTGAAAAATATTTTTTTGTATTTTTAAAAGCATTTTTTAAAAAAAAATTAAAAAAAATAATATTTCGAAAACTGCTTATTAAATTTTTTTTAAAAAATTTTAAATAAATGTATTTGCTGAATACCTATGAACTGGCGTTTTTGAATTTTTTTTGAAAATTTTTTTCAAAAAGTTTTTCAAAAAAAACTTTTTTTCTCAAAAACCGCTCCACAGATTTTTCTAAATTTATTGTCATAAATTCAAATTTATCCAAGAAATAAAATGGCGTACTTTTTTTTCAGCTCAAATTAGTTTAAGTATTTATTTAAGAATTTTGAAAATTTTATTTTTATCAAAATCTCAAGCCCATAAACCACTGTCACTCATTAGAGCAAGTTCGTGCGACCCAGTCGTGCATTTTATTTTTTCTGCACGAATCCATAACTTGCCTTATAGTACCTATAATCGCAAGTAAAAATATGGTTGCTTGTTTTCTTGGATCTTATTTTTTATTAATTTTGCAACAAGTAAGAAGTATATTTTCATTTTCGAGAGGAATGAATGTTTAATGTTTAAATATTGTTTACCAAGTGGATGCTGAGGAAAAAAATATATTTGGTGCTAAATGCCCTATGACATCCTTTCTAATTAAGGTTTTTATTTTGTCATAACAATTGGCATACAAATACTGCGAGCCAAATTGTATTGCCACAAGAAAACTCTAATTTAAAACTATGGCAAGTAGGTATTATGTATATCGACTCAATCATGGATCAAGATGAACAATATTCCCGTCATTAAAGATTTTTTACCATATAAAAACTGTGGTCATAAATATCATCAACTTACGAATCCCATATTCGACGCTACATGAGCTGAGAACTACGATGGTGGAAAATGATGTTCACAGTTGTAATTCCATTTTTAATTAAGGTATATGTTAGTGAAAGAGCACTTTTATATCACTAACAGTGCAACAATTATTAGTTTTATTTGCATTTTTTTTATTTGTTCTTCTCCGATGACGTAAGAAGTGTTTTCTTTTATTCATCTACCGACGCGTTCATTTATTTTTTCACAGTTTTTCTCTTTCTGAGACAATGTCATTCCCATTCTTCAAAATTTGAATATTTGCCCATTTAAGCACACAAAATTAGGTAAACGAACCTATGAAAATTGCTATTGGGTGCGCTTGCTATACATATTAAGCTATTACTCACCAACAAGTGGGGGTGTGGCCTTAAACGCACCTACTAGAAATTGAAAAAACCTGCTACTGATAAATTTTAGAGTGATACGACCAATGACGAGGAAACTGAAATAATTAATATAAGTCACAAAATACGTTTTAAATGGCTGTCTGCACGCACAAATCTCAATTCATAAAATTGTAAATTCCATTTGATTCTGTGTAGATGCAAAACAACTCACTTCAGCTTGTCAACTACGATTGTAGTAGTGATGAAGAGAAAGATTTTAGTGAAGGATCCAATGAAAATCCAACTTTTCAACCCGATTTAGCCCCAGAAGATTCTGAAATGTCTGATTTTTCAGATTACATACATAGTTAAAACCGATCCAAAAATTTTAACAAGGCAAACAGAAAATTACCCAGCAATTTGGAAGGTCAATGTAGCGAAATCTTGTCGAGCTTAATGTCTCCCTTATACAAAAAAAAAAAAAAAAAAAACAGAACCATCCTGCTAAAGCCCATTGATAGTTGTTTAAATGTGCAATTTATATCTCTGAGGTGGAAAGGCAAAGCGTACCTTCTGGGGATTTTACGACTATAACAGGCAAAACAACCTTGTTGCGGCGCCATTTGACTTTATATCAAAACTGAAAAAGTAAAAAAATAGCAACCCGATCGAAATAAAAAACCATCAACTTTATTTGGGAAACCTCAAGAGGAAAAACCCCAGTTTATTTAGACGCTTGCTTGTCGCTTGCTTAAAGAAGACTAAAATTGAAATTGAACGTAAGAAAAACTACATATTACACTTTACACCGCTCGCAGGCTGGAATGAAAATATATAAGTTAATACATATATGTGTTGATTGGTGTGTTTGTGTACAACGTTACAGGCTTCTCAGTGATGTCTTCTTCGGATTGTAGTAGAGATTTTACTACGTATGGTTCAAATATGGAACAAACTTTTTATTAAACCAAACCGAACTACGCAAAAGAATTCATGCCAACATTAGAAAATCACGCTATATTGTGTCTAAAACATATTTTTTTAGAAAACAGTACTGGGAGAGACAGAGTGTAGGTATGCTCAAAGTTTTTTAGAAAGACCCTTTGCATTTCAAATGAACCTATAAACACAGCAATCAGAGATTCAAAATTTGGGTCATTTACAGATTACAGGCAATGATAAATGGGGTCGAAAAGAGCCTGGGAATAAAACATGTGAAACAGGAATCTTTTTAGTAAAAAGCGATATAGAAAGCTTTCATGTAATCGAATCCCATTATGTGCGAAAATCTACCAAGAAATTTTACCTAGATATCAATTTTAAAAAATTTATGATCTTTATTGTAATGATTTTAGCCAGAAACGTAATATATAATTCATATTGTCAGCAGAAAAACTTATAGAAGAATATTCTGTAATAATTACAACTATACCTGTTGGTTTTTTAAACAAAAACAAAACCTTTGCGCAACGTGTGCAAAATATGACCAAGCTTCTAATGCAGATAAAAAAGAACTGGAAGCAAAATATCCAATCATCTCATGAGAAAAAAACAGTGTAATGAAGCCAAAGAATATGATAAACTCAGATGCAAAACTGATCCTTCATTCATTAAGTGCAAGTGCACTTATGATTTGCAAAGTGTCCTGCTGCAGTTGCTGAATTCATGTTTCATTGTTTTACTCACAGACCAATACAGACCGCCAACTCGCAGGTACTCTTCTTGCCTGAAACACCCTCGAAATATTTTTTCGTGTCTGTGAATACGTACAAGTGCACATCTCTGTCAGTCCATTTTGTGCAACTATTTAAATTTAAATAAAATTTGTTTACTCCATATTTTCTTTAATGGTTTTTATTAATTATAAATTTTAATATTAACTTGAATGTTTCACACACATGATGTAAGTGACGGCAAACTTTTTTTTTTAATAAATGAAGAAGTTTATTGAGTAAATCACGGTTTCATTATTTTTAAAAAAGTTTGCGATTCCAGGAAGAAAAAATCATTTAATCTTTTATTTGCTATTTTCTCGAAAACTGCTGCAGTTATGGGGAAAATGTAGGACCTATTATAATACCGAAACTAATTTGTATGTTATTCTGCGAAATGGCATCCATCACTTATAAAATAGAGTTTTTATACAAAATTATTCACTAAAACTCATTATCTCGAATTAGCAGTAACCGCAATTAGTGAGTTTTACTCATCATCCGACGCATAATGCCATAATTCGTTGTTTCATTTCCGTCGAAAGGAATTCATTATAATTTTCAAAATGGAATTACAAAATTTAAGTGCGGAAGAGGTTTACTATACACTACACTACACATGTAATTATATGCCTAAGTATATTCTCTAAGAATTAAAAACCATTGTTGAATGTGTAAACATCAACTATCGTTATAACGAATTCATGGTTTATTCAAAGGAATATTTTGAGGACAACATGAAATTCAAAAGTCTTGCAATTTGTATTTATAAATTGACTGACGTAGCAATAATAGCATCGATTTATTAATGCTGTCATACGTCATTTGGAAAACATTCTGTTTCGTCCAGAACAGGCAAATGTAAAATTAATTATTTAATTACATCATCCGTTAAAATTCCTACCTTCTACCTTGATACTTATATTATGTATACAATTTTGAAAATCCAAATTAAATCACTTGGTATACCTACCAAGTCCTTAGAATAATGAAATGACCTCGCTGCGCAGAACCACCGAGAAGCTTTAGACATTACCTACACACAATTTGACTAGTTCCATGGAAGAGCAAAAACAGCCAACAGATTAAATTAGCAATGGACGACTAATGGATTTTTAAGTGATATCGCCAATGCTGAAGGATAGCGTTTTTTATGCATTATATATTTTAGTTTATTATTATTTTTAAGGATGCGTGTATTACTTTCATAAAACCAAAATGAAATGAAAAGTTGAATATTATGTTTTTATGTCCATCCATGGTAATTATTTCAGTATTAAAACCTCATACATAGGTGTGTTTATTAACTGCCAAAAACAAAACAAATTTCTATGAATTTCAACCAAATCCTGTTTGATATCACAAAAATTCGATATATTTTTGGGCAGAAGAGAGTGCTCAGGAGAGAAAAAAACATGTCCCCTTTGCCTTCCTGACAATTTTATCCCAAACATTTTTTTTTGGGCAGAAATTATGAGTCCTGTCAAAATTCAAATTTGACAGTTAAGAAAAATGTACATGCAAATTTTAATAATTGATGTGCGATTTTGTTTTGGTGTCGATATTAAATTGGAATGCTTAGTCCACTCAGGAACAAAGATATAAGTCTTGTTAAAATGGAAACTTAGAAAATCAAGGCCAACCACAACAATATTGCAATGCATTTCGCTGCACACATATCCTTTTTAATGGCTAAGTTCTTGGAAGATGTCAGATACTAATATTTTTCAAGAGATATCCTCAAATGATTACTCTTTATTTCTAAAATGAGTAAAGGCTGAACTACAATGGACGGAAGCAAACGAAAGCTAGTGTCAAAACCGAACAAATCGTTGCGTCCAACCTGTGAAATGAACACGCAACCCATAATGGACGGATTGCCGCGGAAGCAAAACATGTATTTTCCTCTGAACAATATGACCTTTCACACAAAGTCAGCATACATTCCAATCTCATATCCATTCACAGTCACATAGCGAGCGCAGTTTACATCCGTAAACTAAACTGGTCGAAATTTGACGAAACGGAGCAATCCGCTACTTCGAGTGTGAGATACAAATTGCGCCGTTCCAACTATTATAGTTCAACCTTAACAAACTCTTTTCGAACATGAAGGAAATACACTCACTGCAATTTTTCACTTAAGATTAATGAATTTGACATTATATGTACATACATTATTTATGTTTGATGTTTTCACGTTGCTTAAAAATGTGGGCGTGGAAAAATGGAACTTTTATTAATTTTTCATTTGACATTAGTCTTCAATTTTGAGGCTTAATTTTGAAACAATACTGGTAGGTTTATATTATGCACAATTCACAGCAAAAAGGTGCGACACATCCAACCCGTTTAAATTCCCATAATCTTCTAGTGCAATGTATAAACATAGCAAGTGAAAATTGTAATTTAGTTGAATGGTTTTCCCTCCCCTTTTGTTATCTCCTCTCTATCAAAATCTCAGTGCAGTGCATGAAGTGTCTTTGTTTCCCGCAAGCATAATATGGAAAAAGTTCGTTCGCAGTGATAATTATTTCAAATAAAACTTAGTGAAATGAAGTGCAGTCAGACTTCTCGAAGTAACATTTTAAGTTTGTATGATTTCAGATCCAAAACTATGGAAAGTGCAATCAAGTAAGACGTTATTAATTGGGACCTTATGACTAAGTCGACGGCTCTGTGCTTTCACATTATATTTTATTGAGAATGTGCATTTCAAAGAAGAAGCTCATTATTAAAATGATAAGATTATTTATGTAGTTGTGTAGGTATTCTGTTGGAAAAACTATTTAATTTGATGAATATAATACTAAAATTTTATAAAGTGGAAGGATATACTCAATGGGTAAAAAAATATTGGGAAGGGTTGATGGTTAAAGTCTGTGTTAAAGTTCAACTTACATAAATATTCTGCGTCGTTCGTAGCTACATAAAGTTTTAAGACTTTTATAGTTCTCTGCCGCTGCAATTGATTAACTGTCAAATGTTTAAACGGTGCGTGTGGTGCCGTGACTTAAGGGCAAGTGACATAAGGCCAACTTTTAAGAGTTGGCCTTATGTCACTTTGCAAAGCGTCCTAGGGCCAATTTTTTTTAAAGACATAAGCTCAAATGCAATATGTATTTTATTTTTTCGCCAAAAATACCGGTTTGTGGCGTTAGAATTCTTATCATTATCTTTTTTAAACTATGTTACATTCATTACACGCATTCTTCTTTTCATTAGTGAATAACAAGTCAAGTATAACGCGTGGTAAAATGGGAAGTGCGACTGATTTAATTTACAGCTTTGAATTTTGTAAAGGTCAAAAGAAAGGAAGTAGGCAAATAAAAGTTCGAATGGGTGTAGAGTAATTTTTTAATAATATTTATATTAAGATATATATATGCTATAGCACCTACCTTTTCTTAATTCCTTCTCTTTTAAGATAAAAGAGAAAGAATTTAGCAAGATTAAATTAGCAATATAGATGTGTAATTTTTATTTAAACTCAGCTTGATATACTTTGACTTCATTCAATCTTAAAGATTTTTCAATAAAAAATAAATAATAGCAAAAATTCGCGCGAATTTGACAGTGAATTTTTTAGGAAATGTTAATGGTCTTTAATTTTGTAGTGGGTGAAATTCACCTATGACGCATAGTTTTCGAGATATAAGCAAAAAACCGAAAAAAGTGCGAACATTTCGCGGTTTTTCGCGGATATCTCAAAACACACCAGGAAATTTTGTTGGATTTCTTCAGATTCGGATTCAGCGACCAAAAAACATAGGAATCAAAAAAAATAAATTTGTATATTTTTTGTAACATGAGGCCGATTTTAACTACGCTTTGACTGGACTAGTATACATCGATGCATAATTGCTGGCTGCTGTGACATTTCTTCTTTTTTAATGCTTTTCGTTAATTAAAATTAAAGGCAAAAGCCAATTTCACTCCTTTACTGCTCAACCGATCTGCGTTAAATTTTGTGCACACATTGTCAGGAGTATGGAATATACGTAGATGGATATAGGGCAGGGCATACCAACTCGTAGTTTCTATAGCAAAAACACACAACATTAAAAGTGTTTTTAGTTCACAGCAGAGCCTGAGTTGTCAAAAAAGAAAAACTGTTTCTTTTTTGCTTCAGTGAATTCAAAGCATAGAATTCAATATTTCTTTTCGTCTTCAGAGTTTATTCAGAGTGCGCTCCAAATAAATAGATGAGTCAAACTGAGCTAAACGCTGAACAAAAATATAACCGTCAAAAGTGATACGCTTGCAAACTAATTCAATTGATAAAAAGAAGTTTTTAGTGGAGCGGCTGAAAATAAAAACAGTTAAAACAAAACAAACTTGTTTCAGAAAAGGAAATTAATGGGATATTAAATTCGTTTCGTTAATACACTGGCGGACAAAATTAGAGGAACGCATGAAAAAAGTGAAAAATCTTGGTTTATTTTCATTTCATCTTTATTTTTTTGATGAGGATTTATAACTTTATCAATTTAGAGTTATTTGAAACTAAAAAAAAATTGCGACTTGTTTTCCTTCAAAAAAAAAAAAAAAACAAAAACCTAAAAAAAGAGAAATTCTGCTAAAAAATTTATTTTCATTGATTTACAAAACTTGAAGTATACCTTTGAAATGTATTGAAAGTGGCGATGTGTTAGTACTTAGTATTCCCTCCTCTTGCTCTAAGGACAGAAATAAGTCTCCTTGGCATACTTCTGATTACATTATCAATGTTTTGCTGGGGTATTTGCTCCCAAGCTTCAAGTAAAGCAGTTTTTAGCTCCTCTATGTTTGATGGACTCGGATTTGTATCCTTTAATTGTCTACCAATCATGTCCCAGACATGCTCGATGGGATTCAAATCAGGAGAGCAGGCTGGCCAGTCTGAGGTGTTCAGGTGGGCCTCTCGAAGATACTCCGAAACTCTATTCGCAGTGTGGGGACGAGCGTTATCCTGCATTAAGATGAAATTTCTCCGATATTTGGTACAAATGGTACAACCACTTCTTGCAAAATATCCCTCACATATCGCTCTGCTGTCAAAGATCCATTCCATTCTCAACCACATGTAACTCCGTGCGGGCTCCCAAACATATGCCACCCCAAACCATTATGGAACCTCCACCATATGCAACTCGAGGAATGATGTTGCATTGTGCATACCGCTCATTTGATCTTCTGTACACTTTGCCCCGCCTGTCGTCCGGTTTGAGGCAAAATCTGGACTCATCAGTGAAGAGCACTCGTTGCCAGTCGTCCTCAGACCAGTTTATATGGTTACGTGCGAAGGCAACACGCGCTACTCTATGGCGCCTGGTGAGAAGGGGAGCTCTTACTGGCCTGCACGGTTTTAATCCAGAATCCTTGAGTCGTCTTCTTACAGTTTTGGACGAAATGTTTACATTTCGCACTTCCAGAAGTCTGTTCCTAGCCTCAATTGACGTCGCGGACCTGTTTCTGAGGACATATGTCACAATAAATCTGTCGTCTCTTTGCGTCGTGACCTTTTTCCTGCCTTGTCCGGGATTCCTTTTCAGAGAACCGGTTTCTCTATACCTTTTCACATTCCGAAAAATAACGGATTTTGACACATTTAGCCTTGAGGCCACTTCATGGTACGAAAAGCCATTTTCGATCAAACACAGAGCCTGGGCTACTTGAACCTCACTTAAATCTGGGATTTTTGCTCTAATTAATCACGTTTGTCATAAACAATATTCCAGTAGGACTTTGATAACATTAATCGAAAGAAAAGCCGACAAAAACACATGAAACACAAAATTGTGCAAACGCTTTAACAAACAAATTTCTAATGACTGCATTTAAAGCGCTTTCCTTGTTTTTCCGTTAGCCAAATGATGTCAAATCTGACGGCTATAGATGACTATAGTTACCATGGGAACAATTGCTTTCATAAAAAATGCAAACAAACTATCCCGTTAGTCTATATTTGACCTTGAGAGAGAGAACATGCATCGTTCCTCTAATTTTGTCCGGCAGTGTAGTTCAGAGCACGCTGAACACAATTGTTTCAGAAGACGTTCAGATCGAGCTCGATATATACTTATTTACTCGAACTCTGTTCAGAGCTCTTCTCTGAATGAAAAATGGAAAACGCCTATTATTATGAATCAACTCTTTAATTTTGGACTTATTTCATTTGATAAGATTTTTTTCATCCATGATCCATTATTTAATTTTTAAAAGTTAAAAGTTAATTTGTTTAATGCTAAGAATTTGTTCATTTTAAGTGATTAGGAGTTAAAATCTTAATGGGTTCTGCATGTAGCCTTAAATTCATGGAAGTTGCTGCTGCTGATGAATACTGACAACTTTTGTCGATTTTTATTGGTCACTCCAGTGCAATTTTTTGGCTCTCAGAGCGTTTTTTTTACTCTGACGGCGAAATTTGGACTTCCTTTGGTCACGTTTCCGTACTCTTAAAACAAGATCTGAAATCTCATTTTCAAACGAGATTTAACACACATCACCACTTCACCACAATACTCTCGAACAGCTGTTTTTGAAGTTTTGTTTTTACTATTGCAAGAATTCAATCATTCGATTCTTTTAATAAAAGAAAATTGTTTTAAATTGTTAAGTGTTGTAATTATTGAAAATAATAAATAAATAAAAAAAAAGGTGTACATTTATTCATATTTCATTACAAATTATAAAGTAGGTATGAAGAACTAGCAAAGATGGCGGTTTAATTGATTTTTGTGGAAGTGAAAAATTAATGTGGTTTTTTGGTGGATTTGGTGTATTGTCATTTTGACACACACACACAATTACAAAAAAATATAAATTTTGTTTATTGTTCCATTGAACGACAAAAAACAGACATCTGAGAATATAATCTAGGATTAAGAATAAAAATCGCCATTTTTTGTTAATTTACAATTTTCTTGTGTTCAGAGCCACAAGAATGTATATGTAGGTATAGGTACCTACATTATTGCCCTCTTATTCGTTATTTATTGTTTGTTTGAAGTTTAATGGACTTGAAAAATGTCAAAGCAGTTCTTTCATATACATATACAGACTATGTACTTCCAATCTTTTCTCAATCCAATTTCTTATCGAACGCCTTAAGGTACTATTTGACTTCATCAATTATTTAATCAAAGCTTTTTTTTTATTACTAACGAAATTTTGTTAATCAATAACTATTGCAAAATTGAAATTCATTTGTCTCATTAATAAATTATTGCCAAATCCCTTCATTTTTTAGTTAGTCTCTTCAATAGATCGTTTGTTTTCATACTTTGCGGTCAAAGTTCAATGTAATCACCTACAACACTTCCTCATTAGTTTTAAAAGAGTTAAATTATATAATGTATGTATTTATTGATCATTTTTGACAATGCTTCCGAACTTCATTGAAATCAAACCCCCTTGTGCCTCAAATCTTTGTTGATGGCAGTGTGTTTTTGTGTTTGATCCGAACTCAATTCATTTTCATAAAGTCAGCCTTATTAATGTGCTCCATTAATCAATCCATATTAAAATTCTTAGAACAAAAAGTCATTGAAAAAGTTTCCATAATTTTACTTTCATAATATAACTGCAAGGTTTCAATGTCCTTGTAGAATGTAGAGTGCTAGTCGCACACAATAAAGTCAGACCCCTTAGGCCAAAGGACAAAATAAAGGGAAAAGTCAAAAACAAACCCTGAGAAGTCGTTTCCATAACATCCAGCAAGCAGCCTCAGCCAACAACCCACATTTCAAAATTAACATATTTTTTTTTTTTCTCTTTTTGTAAAACTTTTTTTCAGCTATATTTTCCACTTATACTGTTAAACGTTTGACGTTTATAATACACACTTTGTGCTTAATGAGCGGGAAAGATTGAGTTGTTGAAAAGTTCTTATCGTTTGGTGCTGATGCTACATGATACAGAGCACCGCACTGAGTTGGATTTCCAACCGTCAAAGATTTTGAAGTAGGTACATGTGTATATGTATATGGAAAGCAGGCAAAAAGAGGTGATGTTACATGATGGGAAAGGAAGGATATTAAAATTAAAGTACTTTTTTCTCTTTGCTGAGGACGAAAAAAGGTTTTAGCCTATTTTCTTGATCTTACATAATTATGATTTTTGTTTCCCTTAAAATAAAGAATTTTTACAAAGGGTTCATGAAAATGAGACACAAAATCAACATATTAGAAGAGTGAGTTGGATTGTCAAAAATAAAGGAGGGCGTTGAATCATCACATGTGGAAATTTTGTTGATAGTTCAAAGAGAAAAACACATGGGTCCTTTAGACGGGCATGTTTAAAAATAATAAACAAACAAAAAAAAACAATTTAATGAATAAAGGAATTATTCAAAAGTAGATATCAACCAAAAAATTCATTTCCGGATTCTGAGAAGGAATGATTTTAGGTCATAATCCACTCAAGAGCCACAAATGCAAATATTTATAACTATAAACTCACACAACTATAAATCCTCAATCGATTTTTTTTTAAGCGTCTATTCACATACAGTAAGTTTACCAGTTTTAAAACAGGTGGAAACAGTATTTTTAAATCACGAAACTGTTGTAAAGCATTGAAGCTGAGCAAGTTGCCTTAGCTATACCCAATACCATCACAAGCATGGGGATATTAATAAATAACCCAGCGAATCGGGCTACACACACACCAGTTGGACGTATTGAAAAATGATAGAAATGGTGCATGGGGACGAACACTGCTTCAAAATTGGTTAGAAGCATCCTTCCTTTTTCCATTGTTTTCCAAATATCTCAGAAATCAAGGCTGATTTCAGATTTATTTCTGGAAACAATCTTTTGGAGGCAATACTGAAGAACTCATTATTTGAATTATCTGTACCTATTCGGTTAAACAGCTGCTTGTAATATTTGTTCGAGAGAAATATTAGGGGTATTCACGATCTGGTGCAAACAAGTATTCTAAAAGTGCGAAATTTTTTGCATTTCTTGCAGATCGTGAACTCACTTCTTCCAATCTGTAGTAAAACTCACACAAATGTCAAAATCAGGTTGACACAAATGTCAAAATCAAAAGTACAAACTCTGCACCGTTGTATTTTCCTGTTGCAATGGGGTTGAGGTATAGATAAAATGCAAAAGTGTAACAAATTACATCCAGTATATTTTGTTGTTGTATTGAAAGAAAACGTAGCACTTCTACACTTTTACAATGATGCAAGACAAGTTACACCAGATCGTGAATACCCCTAATTATTGTATTCCTTTGAAAAATTCTTTTTACCCTGATTTCTCAGTATAATTGTAGCAGTTTGAAGAGCTCTTATTTCGTAATTAATTTTTGGAAAATTGTACCTACAACATAATTCGAAGAACAATTTAAAACTTATTCAACTCGACGAATTCTGAAGAAGTTGTTAATGAAGTTGATGAGGAATCAGAGAATCTTTCGAAAATATTCGATTGGGTTTGGTTGAACTTAGTGAAAGAAAATTAGATACACAGTTTGTTGGAAGTTGGAGTAATTTAAAAAGAAAAAATCTCAAGTAACTTTTTGTTCCTACTATAGTTTGAGTGTATATTTGCATGCACAAGTACAAGTGCTGCTAGTTTCACCAGTGTCGAAACTGGTGCATCTTATTCAATTAAGACATTTTCAAAATATTCCTGCTAGACATCTGGACATATCCAAAGCGGAATAAAAATGTTTATGAGGTGTCAACGGCCTTGGCTTTGATAAAATATCGCTTCCCGATCGATCAGCGAAGTCAAGCATCACTTCGCGTGGGTTGTAAATGGACACTGTCTAAGAGCATCATTTGTGAGCTTAATAATGCACTCTGTCCATACAGCGTACTTCAACAAACAATTCTTTGGTGTAGCAGTAGCTGCAACTGAAGTTGGGTAACTTAAATTTATACTACTTTTTGTACTACAGCGACAACTTCAATTGTAGCCCTGGTGCACGAATAGCATTTTTTTTAATTTGACATTGCTACGTACTGCATCTGCAGCAACACCATTGTGCAAAGGCAGATATGGATGAAAGATTCCTTCTTCCATTTAATAATAAAAATTAGGACCGGTACCAAATTGTTTCTTTAAGTCTTTAATTTCATAGTCAAAAGGTAACAGCGGAGCTGACATTTCCTTTTGTTGCAGGGCTGCCGATGACTATGTTTTTGATACACTTCAAAAAATTAAATTATTTTTTATAGCTAAGCATCGAACCGAAACTAAGAAACGCCAACATAAATATATGACTAAAATGTTATCCTAAAAGTATTAATGCTTCTATACAAAATTGTTCCTATATAGCTATCGTAACCTTTATCCAGATTCAATGTTTTGGGGAAGTGACTTGGCTACCTTTGGCTATTGCTTTTCCCAAAATAAATCATACTAAAGCTTCATATATGTACCTATATCTTAATTGATTATAATAATTGGATTTGAACTCAATCTACCGACCGACGCCGACGACCGACGAGGGGAAAGGGACGGTCAATATCTACAATCCTGAAATCTTTCGTTATATGGATTGGGCAAATAAGGCGTACAATTCTTAAACTAAATTGTATTGAAACTCCTATATCCCTCAGTCTTGAAATTATAACCCAAACCTTTCTCTCCATTTCGTGCTTCAGTTGCTTCAAATAGGGTATTATGTAATTGTGTGTTTGTGTGTGTGAAACTGGGTGTTTTCAGAACGTTAACCAGAAGTATCGACATCCTATTTAGCTTCCCATTCAGGAAAAGGACTTACATATGTATATTTCAGGCATGAAGTCCTTTTTCACAGGATGTGATAATCCGAAAATTATTTCACGTTCGTCATTATGAATTGTATAGGGTTTGCTATATTGGAAGACCATTTTCATTTAGGTAATATTTACTTGTTCGTAGAAAAATTAATTTATGATTCTCACCCTCACCCAGCAGCGTCCTATAGGTCCTTGCGTATCATGCGGCTTCCTTTTCTGACTTTGCACTTCCTTTTAGTTTGGTTTTCTTTGTTTGCAAATACACAAAAGAAAAGAAAGGATACAAATTCTCATTTGATACTTTGATGGTTTCTCTGCTCTAAGCTGAAGAACATCGACAATGTGTATGTAAAAATTGATTGAAATACAAATTTAACAGAAAAAAAGGACAAAATAACTATGTATTGGTGCTCCAAAGAGAAATTATGGAGCAATCCAATTATATTCTTTCTGATCCAGTGGGTATGACTATTAGGTTTGTATATACTCGTGTATACATTGAAAGGTGATCTGGGAGGCTGGGATTTCCCCCAATTGCCATCAGCATATGCCTTGAGGCTGAACGATTTCCGGTTTTCAAATCGTTTTATGATACCAGTCGAGAATGTTTTTTCCATTTCTTATAACGAGCTAGACCTTAGCCACAAACGGACTGTTATGGCTTTCATGGTAAATCGTTTTATTATAGGAGTCTTTGTATTACGATAACCGCAGAGTAGTTACCAAGTCCTGGGACTGGAAATAAAACGAAATTGGTCAATTTCAGTCTATATTCAAATTGCTGCACCGAGACCAAGAGTAGATAGGTATGTAAGTTGTTAAGAAAATTTGTCTGTTAGCTGTGATTTAGTCGAAATTGAAATACGTACGAAGGTACATATAGCTGCAAAAAATGATATGAATGCCAGCAAGCTTCATTTTAATTTAAATTTGTTCCGCAATTTTAAAACTTAAAAGCATACAACAAGAATTGTTATTTTATCTTGTACTGAGACTGACCTAGAATGAAAATCTATAGAATAGGAAGTTAGCCCTTTGTTTAACGAAAACAAACCGCCATAGTACCTATCATCAGCTTTTTACTAAATGCACATGAAAAATTTATTATTTTCAATTTACATTAATGAATTCTGGCGGAACGAAGTTCCACCTGTGCAATCCGAGTGATTATTCTGATGCTAGATTTTCTTGTTTTTGTGAAAAAGTATGGATTTGCAACAAAAAACCCTAGAGCCATACGGTTACCATAGTGTTGGACTTAAAACTAATAAGAGCATACAATTTTGACAAAAAAAAAAAAAAAATAGTCCTACTAAAATTTAAAAAAAATTGTGTCCACCAGTCGAAACTAAATATCTTGTGTACATAAAACATAACACAAATTTTTAGTTTAGGTAGTGGCTGATGTCCACTTTTCACAACAAAAAAAACGTAGTATGAAATAATACTTACATATATAATAATAAAAATAGTCAAAACAATAAATTAAAAAAGAATATTGACATAAGAAACCTAAGAAGATCAGGTGCTAGTCCCAAACCAACGCCGACTGAACACCGGTTCCTTCTACACGAATTTAAAAAAAATATTTTTGTGAAGCGCCAAACTGCGGCAGAACAATGAAATTTGATGTCTGACGACGTTTAAAGGAAGCAGATTTCATGGCATTTAAAGCTAAGGAAGCGACGTACATATCACAGACAAACAAGCTTAAAGGTTTGGTCTTTGCAAAAGAACATCTGCACAAGCAAAATGAGTTCTGAGAGAAGCATATTCCATGGACAGTTGATCGCTCCTTTGAATAAAAATAAAAAAAAAACCACCTCAAAGTCCAAAAACTATATGTATGTTTATAAAGCCATTTAAATTTAAACTAAAAAATGCACGATTTTTATTTCGTCAAAATACTTATGCAGACTAGTGTATACTTACAAAAAATATTTCTCAGCAAAAATATCGTCGTTTGCTTGTTGAAAATAATTAAATACACATGTAGATACATATGTATATTAAAATGTATTAATTTAGAGTGTACATTTAATCTTCGCTTGCGTCTGGGACCCTTTTGGCTTCGGCTAAAATGCCTGGCAATAAGGTAAATCATGTTACTACTTACCTCAACTGCTAGTATACAAAAATTCAGCTTTGCACTAATGAATTTGGCGCTTTTGAGGCTTAGCCAAGCCCAAACGCCCCAGCTGGTCCAGATGTTGATTTTATTGATTTTCAACTCAAGCTTAACAATATAGATTAAAAATTTTCTGTGCACTTGTGACGTTCCCAAAACGTTCACCAGCTCTTAGACTATAAGAATTGCCCTGCTAGTATACATTTTTAGCAGGGTAGGGGGGGGGGGGGAGGGGGATCTAGGTGAGGAACAAATTGTCAAAAATGGTGGGTGGATTGTTGGTGGTGGAGAGATGGGGTTAGGAAAAAAGTCTCAAATGGTTGGTGGTTGGTTGGGGTTGGGATTAGTGGGCATTACATTTTCTTACTCCATATTTTCTTTAGGGTCAGTTGGGGTAATTGGGGACAGTTTTTGCAATTTAAAAGACATCGAAATTTAGAATTAAGAACAAAAATTAATTGCAATCAATTTTGAACTTATAATAGCTAAGTAACGTTATGATGAATATTAAGTGCAATATTTTGATGTTTTCATTTCCCCCGCAATGTTAACATCTACCTCATTTTAATTTGAAATTAGGGGTAAATGAAAACGTCAAGGTACTACACCTAATATTCATCATAACATGACTAAGCCATTAGATAATGAACTATTCTCATTATTTTATAAGTTTAACACTTTTAGAAGTTCAAAACTGCTTGTTATTAATTTTTTTTTTTAAATTTTAAATTTCGAATTTAATTTTAAATTTCGATGTCTTTGAAATTGCAAAAACTATCCCAAAAACGTTCATCTTCAATTTCTTTAGCAATGGCAGGTGTTCGCCCAGATCGAATTGTAATGAGAGGTGCTTTTCGGCCTTTTATTCTGCTGAAAATAACCAGTTTTTGGAATTATGATAATATACATGTATTTTTTTTTTTTGACAACATCATTTAAGAAACTTTTCTCATTTACCCCAAATTCTAGTTTTCATTTACCCCCGACGTTAATTCTACTGGGGTAAATAAGAACACTTTTAATATAAAAAACTTACTACTTATTACGAGAAACTGTTTAAACAGATTGGATTATTGCTATTCACTACACTTGAAAAAAATACAATATTATATTTTTTTATTTATTATAAAACAAAAATAATAAAATACTTAATTAATTGACTTTTACTTTTGAAACAGAAATTTGAAATAAAAACTAAAAGAAAAGAACCCGAGTTATAATGCACCAGTTGCACGAAAATTCAAAATGTATGGCTATTATGTTTCTTGAACTTAAATTATGATTTTATCGGCAAAAAATGCTGACGTTTCCATTTACCCCAACTGACCCTAATGGGTTTTATTAATTATGAATTCTAATATTAACTTGAATGTTTCACACATCTGACGGTGGTTTGTTCAATTTTGTTTTAAATTTTATTTTCAGTATAAAAACTACACAAAGTGCTAGAGTTTTGCATACTCAAAAAATGTTTGTAGATAATATGTTTTCGAAAAGTTAAAAAAACTGTTTAAAAAAAAACTGATCGAAAAATTTTGATTTTTTTTTAATTCAAAACATAAGGTAAAAGAAATCAGATGGTTTACTTCATTTTTTGCAGAAAATGTTCTAACTACTGATTTTTTAAGTGTTTAATAAAATTTCATATGATTTTTTCTTTTAATTTATTTTTTCAAAATCTAAAGCCCCAAGACCACTGTCACACATAACAACAAGTTCGTGCGACCCAGTCGTGCACTTTATTTTTTATTGCAAAGTAATTCGACAACGAACATAATATACAATGAAGGTTTTTGTATTTCCCCCATCTGTGCACTTTATTTCTGGAACTTTTTACACACAGAATTTTTTTCAAAAATTAAGGCCGCAAAGAAAAATTGTGTGTTTTACATTTTCTGTGAACTTCAAAGGTCTTAACCAAAAACCCTGTTTATCTGTTAAAAATAATCAAAATAGACTTTCAATCGCCATCATTATCATTTAATTTTTTTTACGTAAGAACTTTATAAACGAAGAATTTTATATATTAGAATTAGATTATTTTTTTAGTTTTGAAGTCAAAAATAGCGTAATACACATGATACAAAATTCGTACATTTCGTCCGAATCTGAGGAAATTTCTCCCCGATCGGTTACCATGATAGGGGGGTACCTATTATGTTAACATTTTGTTGATGCTTTTGCTTTTTTTGTAATTAGCTGCGTATGGTTTCGCGCGGTGTATACAAATATGTTCAAAGCATTGTGAAGCATGCAAGAAATTTTATTTTCGAAAAAAATGTAGCCGCATAATACTTATGATGAAGCCTAGTCGCTATGTTTTGAGTAATGGTTTGTGAGAACCTGGAAGAGTTTTCTTTTGGTTGCCCAATCGAAGTAGCATGGTTGGATTTGTGTCCAAGCGATGATGACGTTTCGATGTGGTTAAGGGCTGTTTTGGTTACCTCTGCTTTTAATAATAAAGCAATAATGTTCCATTGGTTGTTTTATTCTCTTTTTTTATGGAATGGAAATTGTGTGCGGGTTAACAATTGGGGGATCATTGCAGTTTCTAAAAAAATAACAAAATAACGCTTTTTGGGTGTATGGCGTATGAGCACTTTTTTGTGTTTTGGTTTTTAAATAAGCAGAAATGGTATTTTTTTTTATTTTTCAAAGTAAAAGAATTGTTTGAAAATGTGCCAATGATATTTACAGAGGTAGTCAAAAGTATTTACACAACGAGCTTTTTTTTGCATTGAAATTCAATTCAATTAAGCTCTTTGTGTGTAAATACTTTTGACTACCTCTGTACATATAGATTTTATAGATGCGGTAATTTTGAATAAGAAGTGATCCTGCAGATTTTAACTCTCTGGCGTTGTGTTCTCAAGTTTAACCGCACTATTCTTTTTAGTTGCAATTACTAAGTAATTTAAGATGATAGATGGTAGATGGGAGGCGCTCTAATTCTTCTTGCAGGTGATTTTCTTCACACGTTATACCTCGATCAACGCCCGCAGATGAGCTGGCTTTCCCTCAATACCTTTTTATATACCCTATTATATAGAATGGGTATATTGTATTTGGTGTGGAGTTAGGAACATGTATAGAGAAATAATACCGTTAGGTATAGAAAAGTATATATATTCTGACTCAGAATCCAAACCCTAGTCGATTTAGCCATGTTCTCCGTCCGTCCGCCCGTATGTATACTCTAGAGGTCGCAATTTTTGAGCTAGAAAGCTGAAATGTATTATATGTATATGTATAATCTTTGGTTCAGGAGTAACTCTAAGTTCTTGAACCTGTAAAATCCGCCCACAAAACACGCCCTTAATCGCCATTTTTGTTAAACAACCTCAATTTGGTAAAATTAAATTATGTTTTTTGTACAGTTACAAAAGCATAACGCTAAAAATTTGCACACGTAAGCTTTAGGTAAGCCTTCTTTTAACTAAATAAAAATATTTCAGTTCGGGCGTGGTTGACGCCCATTTTTCATAAAAAAACATCAATATTGTTTTTATAAAATAACAAGTGCTATATGAAAGCGAAAATCATTAAATTTCGTGGATATTACTTGCACATACACATCATCTTGTGTATGAATACAAAAAAATTGATTTTGGGCGTGGCTGACGCCCACTTTTCACTAGAAACTATAAGAAAATAGTTTTTGCAAATAAACGGTATTTATAATGAATCCGCAGCCAAAATTTTGCGTCTCTTAGTAGAAAATAAAAAGTTTGTGTATGAATAGAAATTTTTGATTTTTGGGCGTGGCTTACGCCTACTTTTTATGAAAGAACGAAAAACGTGGTTTTAAAAATTTAACGTACTACCAATATTCAATTTAAACCTATTTACCTTCCGGTCGTTATTATGAAAAATATGTCTCTACATTTTCTTGTGTACATTTTTTCAATACGCCCACTTTTAAAGAAGTGATTTTGATAAAATACCTTTGTTCAGGTAAGATCAAGATATGGTTTTACACATATGCATAAAAATTGAATAATTACCAAAGCTCAGTGAGTACTTTAAATTTTGTTTACACATTTTTTGGACACGCCACTTTTCCGTCAAAGGTCGTAATATGCATTAATTTGTTTGATGTTATTAAACTAGCTATCGGTCGCAGTTTTGAAGCAAGAAGATGAACACTTCGGTTTGTATTCCTTGGTTACGTAGCAGAGTGTATTTCAAGAATAAATTGTTAGATACACCCATAATCGATATTTCCATTCAAAATCTAATTTTTAAAAAAATTAAGTTTTGTCTTGTTTTGTTCAAATCGATCTGCAAAAATAAAATTGAATGTCACTGATCTAATAGGTAATTGGTCTGGCAATATTTTCGAACTTGCTCCGGTTTTTCCTCAATAACTTTTTTTCCTTACGTCCTACGGAAAAAACGTAATGGATTTTTTTATAGAACGTTAAATTTCCTACAGTCAATAGTTAAACAATTGTTGTATATGTCAATTTTTAACGAAAACAGCTTTGTTCGCGTACCAAAATCAAACGGTTTGCATTCGATTTCATAAATTTACATTAACACAAAAAGCGTTCGTGTACTGAGAGATGATCGAAAGAAAATAACAGCTGGTTCTAATCTTTCGTTCATTTATTTTCAAGTTTTGACCCAGTGAAATTTCATCTGGTAAAAACTTGAACTCTGTCAAAAGCGAATGACGTAAACATTTGTTGTTGCAGATTACCCTTACCGCGAAGAGCTAACCAATCAAAAAATTCGAATTTGACGTTTTTCAAGAATTTACAAAAAAAGTGTTCGCTTACTTTTCGGTAAATGAGATAGATTTTTCTCCGATTTGAGAAATTTTGACAGTTTTCATTTTTTGGCACAAAAAGAACCGGAACAAAGCTAACATGGCGCTTCGAAAAACAGCAATGTCAAGAAATGCAGATGCAGAATTCCACCATATTTCTTCGTTTAGGTATAAACCCGAATAATCATTATGACGAATTTTGAAAAATTACCTGTATCTCGGTAACAAATTGACATACAAAAATGTTTGTATTAAGAAAATTGTGAGAAATTTATAATGCTCTACAAAAATCTACATTACCTATCTACATGTTTTTGCCATAGGAGAAAAAAAAAAGTTATTGAGGGAAAACCGGAGCAACGTCGAAAAATTTGCAGTCCCCCATCCTCTTTTAGCACAGGGCCCTCGAGTCCAAAAGCTTATCAAAACTGAAACGAAATCACTTTTTCCGACCTGTCGACTGGACTATTAGCGAAGCAGTCACAGAGGGTCCGTTAGCTAAATATTTTTTGTCAGCTAAGCTGTGTATAGGGTGAAATGGGCTAAAAGAAAAAAAGTGGTATCCGGTTTTAAAGCATCTTATTGTGTTTGATAGGTTTAACGTACTTCAATATTTGGGGATGCTTTTTTTAACAAGCTGTAAAAAACAGGTATTCTATTGAATTTTATTTAGTATAGTGCACTCGGGCGTATGCGTACTTTTCTCAGTTTATTAAATTAAAAAAAAAAAAAACATTCACGTTCTGATATTTCAGACAAACTATCTATCATCGTTTATATCAGAACAACGTCTGCCGTGTCAGCTAGTATATGTATATAACGTAATACAATGTTTTCCCTTAATGTCAGCGAAAATTTAGGAGATAGCTTAAGCTTCGTGGACAGCAAGTAAAAGTTTGTACCAATTTTGTCTTGTCACATGTAAGTGTAAGAGTAGGCTATTCATTAATCCACAGTTACAGTTTGTTTCAAATGCACTGTTCTGTACCTCCAGCACTTACTCAAGTATCTTTTATAAAGTCAAAAGTGTATTCTCTTTGTGACGTGTGACCATCATTTGAGCATCGAGAAATAACCCTACCAGGTCTCCCTCATTGCGCAGTCTCCTTCTCCTGCATCCTCTTTGAACTGAAACTGAAAAAAACGACAACCCCAAAGAAACCAAAATCAAATTCATCTCATCATTATCTTCATCTAACTTTATTCGTTTTTCGTCTTTAAATTTGTCGCAAAAATCACAACGTAACCGCCACACTTTCGACCAAAAAATAAAAAAAGGCAAAAAAAAAAATACGTAACCTAAAAATAGCACGCTTAGTCCGAGAAGCTATCACTCCAATAAGTCGTTGTCAGCGGCGCCACACATTTAAACAAATCCTTGCCCATGGACAACGATTCCAAATCACCTCGCTTCTTCTGTGATGTATCGAATCCAGGACAATTCGACTCGGAGTGCTTCTGTAGGCGCGTTTCGCTGGTGAAGGCCCTCTTGCACTTCTCACAACTAAACTGTGCCACTGTGTCCTTGTGCGCTTCCTGCATATGCCTTCGACGTTCAGTCTTGTTTGGGAAGTGCATGTTACACGGTTCACAATCGAGAATTTTCAAGCTGGTGTGCTTCTCCAGATGAGTTTTCAGACTGCTTTGCATCTTGAATTTGCGACCACACAACTCACACTCAAAGTTCGAATGCAAGTTCTTTTTGTGCTCCTTCAGTTCTTCTCGGGTATTGAGGGTTTCATTACAAACGCGACATGTCAAATTATTGTTACCCGCTTTGTCGTCGTTGGTGGAACTTCTATTTTTTCTTCCTTTGCCACGTCGTTTTTTTGGAGGCGAATAGTCTTCCTCGCTGCCGCTACTAAAGTCTCCAGCCGCCGCAGGCACTGATGTATCCCCTTCCAGCTCAGATGTCTTGGTGTCATTCAAATCTGGATCTGACTTAATGGCCTTCTTTAGAGGCGATTCCTTCTTAATCACTGGCGACTTTATTTTTTTCTCCATCTTCTCAGTCTTGACCTTGGGAGAACTTACTTTTTTGGAGCCTCTGCGGGTGCGTTTCTTCAACAATGGCTTCTCAAAGTCCGAGTCCGAGTCCTCGGCTGTTGGCAGCGATGCATCGGACAGTTTAAAGTCTTGATCCTGTGGAGCATCGGGAATGTCATCGGGGTCACTGTCTGGCGGAACATAGTTTGGCACCTTGCGAACCTTTTTGATGGACTTTTCGAGGACTTCTCTCAGGGTAATGTCAGTTTGCTCACATTGACTCTTCAGGGCGAATGCGGCGTTGACACTACTCACACAAATTCGACAAATGAACTGCGGCATAAAGTCCTTTCGCTGGATACTGACTGCTGGACAGATAGCCATTAATTTCTCGGCATAGGTCTTCTGGAATTCCTTTTTAAAAATGCTCACTAGATCTGAGGAAGTGGTGCAGACACGACATTGGTGGTCATTCACATTACCCGATGAAGCTTTGCCTCCTTTCGTTGCTTTTGGAGTTGACTTGACTGGAGCAATTGTGATTGACTGAAGTTTCGCCCTGGGTGTACTCCTCTTGGTGGAATTTTCTATTTCGTCGGATGGATAAATGACTTGCCCATTGATGACTTTAGTACCGGCCTTCCGGCCACGACGTTTCTGGCATCGTTCTGGAGAATCATCTTCCTCTTCATATTTCACGGGCTCTGGTATGCGTCTCTTCTTGGGAACCTGGGATATGGTTTTCTCTCTCGAACGCACCGTAGTGGTTGCCATTGGATCTATGACATCTTCTTCCTCCTAACGATTAAAGAAGTAATTAGCTCATGTTCCAATTGGAATGGAATTTGTTGTAAGAACTCACCTGAAGGAAGTCACTGGCATTGAAGGCAATTGCAGGATCATCAGCTGAGAAGCCATTCTCTCCAGCAACCGGCAGGAGTATCGTATTTTCGTCGATATTCGGTTCTGGCACCCTTTCGATATTGGTGGTCGCCTCCGCCACCGGTTCCTCATCGTCGTTGCTATAAACATGTTCCTGCAACATCTCAATTCCGCCATCCCCTTCACCACTCATATTTGTGTTTTCCTCATCAACGACAACGTTGTCCACCGCTCCGGCGGCGGCGTCTTCGATGGCGGGATTAATGACAGCAGCTTCTAGCTCCTCTTGGGTTTCTGCTGGCATATTTTCCTCATCCATTGTATTTCTTTTTCAAGAAAAACTTTAACTTGGAACAATTCGCAGTAATTTGGGACACTTTTGTTTAATTTCCGTGTTAAAACAATTTTATTTAAAAATTTTTGTCTGCAAAAAATTAATTTCGTGTCAATTGTGAACCCTGTAAATAGACACAATAACATTCCACCGTTCACAATAGATTAAGTTTTTTTTGTGGATTTTTAGCACAAATATATAAAATTTCACTTCATGCAATAATAAGTTAATTATTTCATTATTTGGTTGATATTTCACACAATTTAATTGGTGATTTTATAAACAAATAATTATAATACGCGCCAGACGATATCGACAATGTTATACGGCCATTTTGGATAAAAATGAATGATGTGAAAATTTTTTATAATGCGCACTATTGTGAATGGATGTACAGAAGAATTTGCTACTCTTGGTTGGCGCTATGTACGAGAGAGGAGCACAACAGTAGGGTTGATATTGATTTTATTTCCAATTGCAAGCAAACGACATGAACAGGATAGATGTTTTATTTTAAGGTGTGTAAGGAGTAAGATTAGTTATGTGAGTGAAGGTGAACGCTACTGCCACAGCACAGAGGACATATTATTTGTTTTTTTTTCTCGCTGTTTAGTAGATAAAGGCGGCAACTTTTGTTCGTAAATAAACGGTTAAATTAACAAGCTTTTATGTATATAAATAAATTTCACTCTTTAAATTTTGATTTAATGACGAAGTAATCCGGTAAAGGGACAAAAAGATCACAGTTTGTTACAATTAAAACAAAAACAAATAAAATCGTGGTCTGGTCACTGGTTCGAATTTCCAGGAGACGGAGAAAGAGAAAGTTGTGTCATATTATTTTCATGGAAAAAATGTATGCTGTATTCATTCAGTTGGGTAGTCTTATTTTATGATGTGTACAGTATGATTCGAAAACCGAAAAGTACAGTAACAGCAGGTTATACTTATTTTAATAGATTTGTCAAAGAAGAACAAAAGTCTGATTCATTGAGGGAAAGAAAGAAGAACATTTAGCAACAAAGATTCGAACGTGAAAATATAGAAATATATTTTTGAAACAAATACGGACGTTCGCTGACTGATAGAAATCAGAAAACGAAATTCTTGAAGGAGCCAGAGTTTTGAAACTGCTTAGCTCAGCGAACTTTTGATTTAAATATAGGCGTTTTTCTTTTTTAGTTCACAGCAGAGCCTGAGTTGTCAATAAAAATTAAGCGTTCAATTTTTGCTTCAGAGACTTAATATAATTCGTGTTTCTTTTCTCCTCCAGGGTGTGTTCAGAGTGCACTCTCTCAAATAAATAGATAGGGCAGACTGAGCTCAAATATTTAAAAAAAAACCTTTTTCCAGGTATTTCAAAAATGGCATAAGAAAAAGAAATAACAGCTTAAAGATGTCTTTACATGGAGCTGCAAGCCCTGATTTGCAAAAAAAGAGGATGCAAAATCAATAAATTATACTTGTGTGAAAGAGAGGGAAGGCAAAAATTCAGACGTCTTCATGGATGCAGATTATAGGAAAATTATAGATGCAGCTTGAAAATTATAGTGAAGACGAACATGTTCATCTGCACTATGATTGTTGTTGTTGCGTTTTCGTCTGCACTTGCAGCTCCATGTAAAGCCACCTTAATGATTAAATTCATTTCATAAATAGTTCAATAGAGGAAGTTCAGAGCGAGCTAGATATTATGTACTCGAACTCTGTTCAGAGCTTTTTTCTGAATGAAAAAAGAAAAATGGCTAATTTTTACATATTTTTGAAGTTTGTTTCATAGAAAAAAATAACGAAAAATAAAAAAAAGTGTGTGTGTAACCTTACGGGCGTTTGAAGTAAAAATTCTTTGATGTTAGGACATAATATCACTGAAATGATTAAATTTTAACTTAAAACAAAATGCAAGATGAAACTTAACACAGTTTCAGAGCAAAGGAGTTCAAACTCTATGTTTAAGAAGTGTTTATGTTCCGCATTTTGATAATACTGTCAGTGTTATCAGATACGTACATTTTAACAGTTTCTTGTTATACTAAAACCACCAACAAATTAAGTCGTTTGTAAACAGATGTCCGTTATTTGTATTTTTAGCCAAAACAACGTTTAAAAGAACATACTATTTTCTTCATGTCTATTCTTTTTTACGAATTTTGAATGCTTTGGGAATATTGTATGAATAATCATGCGAAAACCAACTATATATCGATATAATGATTTGTTTCACCCGATAATTATCGATACTGTCAAAGAATATCGATACGATAAATATCGATATTGTTTTCACTTGCCCACCCCTTCAATGTATACATATTGATCAAAACACACAAATGACATGGAGCACGTGCACGTGCACGAATGAGAAATAGGCTTTTCACACTGGATCAAAAACTTGGTTTTTATCTAAAACCCCAAAACCTACACCAAAACCACTAGGTTTCCCATACATCTTTCTCTTTCATAAACTATACTCTATTCAAGTAATTTGTTCAGTACAGGGAAGATATGACGTTTGCCTCTCAGTCTGGCTATATTGGCTTGCATACATCGTTCTCAAGTTAAAGCTCTCACAGGGTTTCCGTACTTTGCATAATAAATTGCCGCAAATCGAGTAAATTGTACATTAGGGCTACCATCTGCTGATTTAAAACAAAAAAACAAAAAATATTTATCTTTTTCCAAACCACCAAGCGGTTATTGAGAAAGGATACAAAAATTAAATCAAATGACAACACCTCCCTTCAATCAAAAGCTGAAAAAGCCAACCGTACTCCCCTTGCCTGAAACACCCACGAAATATTTTTTCCTGTCTGTGAATACGTGTACATCTCTCTCTGTGCATTTTGTAATGGCAACTATACCTGCGTATGCCATTTATTTTTTAGGTGTGTTTGCTAAATGGGTTTTAAAAGCAAGAGAGAGCGTCACACTCTCAAAATAAATGGCATATCAGCTGATTTTTAGCTTGTAGGCAAAAAGAGAGACCATATGGTGAGTTGGCGGTCTGTATCTTCTTGGTCCATGATCTCAACATAGAAATGCAGTAGCGAGATCCCTTTTTTTAAATAATGGCAACACCTTTTAGATGTGCTTTCCCTTTGTGCGATGACGATGAGGGTTGTTTTTGTTATACTAAGCAAAACGAAAACAAAAATTACTGCTGGAACACAATGGAGCCGGAGCCGGAACCGCAGCCGCAGCCGTATCGCATGTCAAAATATTGAATACACACGAATTCAATGTTGTGAACACAACGAGACGGATCCGCAACCGCAGCCGCAAACCGCGACGGACGAGTTGGCCAACTTTTAATAAATACGTGCGTATTTTTGACATTCCATACAAAAAAAAAAAGAGCAACGTGCTAATAAAATCCTTTTAGAAATTAGGTCAGGTAATTAAAAATTTATTGAAAAGACTATACATGATGCGATATATGTTTTATCATCTTTTATATTCATATATATGTATGTTTCTCAGTGGAAATTGTAAAAAAACGTGGAGTATGTACGACTCCATTGTGGGCACTTCTAATTAGGTACGTACGGCATGCGGTACGGTTGCGGCTGCGGTTCCGGCTGCGTTTTTCTATTGTGTTCCAGCAGTTAGTCTGCTTTTTGCAGTCAAACTGAAGTGTTATGGGTGCGGACAAATTTATAGAAAATCACAACAACAATTCTTGTGTTAGTTCAGTGGTTTGGGTTTAATTTCAGAGGCAGTTTCTGTTTTAGTTTGCCATTAGGATTACCTGCAGGCATCATTGGTAGATAAAAAGCTCCCTCATAAGGCATGTACTGAACGAATTACTTGAACAGAGTATAGTAGTTTTTGATAAAACTCATCAAAAATTACTTGCAATCGCAAGTATCTGAAATCAAACTGATCTTTTGGCACCATCAACTCGTCGATAAAACAGAGTATGGGATTTTTACAGACAAAAGAGATAAAAAGCGAGGTATATTTCTTATTTGAGTGGGATTTTCACTAAATGTCAAGGGATTTTTTGGAAAAAGTACCTACAAACACTCACATATTCATGAAACGTCAAACAAAACCTAGTTTTTGTTCAGTGTGAATGCTTCACTTTAACTAGGTTTCGTACCCTTTTTGAGTTTTTGGTCCAGTGTGAAAACCCTATAAAACTATAGTATATTTCTATTTATATTCTCACTCGTTCGTGCACGCGGTGAGATGATGCGAGCCATCGGTGACGCCATATTGGAATACTGAGCTTTACTTCCGTAAGAAAAAAAAAACCGAACAAAATCGCATCATGTATAGTCTTTTCTATAAATTTGTAATTAACTGACCAAATTTCTAAAAGGATTTTATTAGCACGTTGCTCTTTTTTTTTTTTTTTTTTTTGTATGGAATGTCAAAAATACGCACGTATTTATTAAAAGTTGGCCGTTTGCGGCTGCGTTTGCGGATCCGCCTCATTGTTTGTATTTTGACATGCGATACGGATGCGATTGCGGATCCGGCTCCGGCTCCATTGTGTTCCAGCAGTAAACCGGCATACAAATGGCACACACCTAAGCGATATGTGGGTTGTGAATACGATCCACTGCTGCGTTCAGCGTTTGTGGAACGCTGCATGCACCATTTGCCCGCCGTATCGCAGCTGCCATTCGTGATGTCTTTTTATTTACTAAGCCATTTTGAATATTTAAAAAAATAAAAATGTTTTTGAAAAATATAATGAGAAATATGCAAGATACACTTATGAATTTTTTTTACTTTTTTGTCTCGTCTAAAAGTAGTAAGGCTTCATCGGTTTTTGTGGGAATAGTTAGATATTAATTATTTAATATTGTTAAATAAATATTATTATTTTAATGCAACTAACAAAGATATTTTTCACAGCGTTGGTTTGAGCAGATTTTTGCCCGCCTCTTTATCGCGTGACCTGCTAGATCGCCGACGCCGACTTTATGATTTTGAAGATGTCGCTATCGTAACTTAAGAGTTTTCCTCCAAAAATGAATCATTATGATAATTCACTAACGATTCAATTCCAATCAAATCTCCTGAGAAATGGACTCATTTATGAATCTTTTAAGTAATATAATGTATGTCGCACGCGAATAATATATTCGTTGCGATGTGGATGGTTTGTGGAACGAGAATAGAGTTTGACAAGTCGTAACAATCAGATTGAAATTCGTGAGGAACAACTTGTTTTCACAAAAATTGCTTTTTATTTCAATTAATATGGACATTTTAGCAAATTCATCATTGAACTCACGCAAACAAAAATGTTAGTTCTTCATTGTACTAACTGATCACTTTCAAAAAATTCCACCTTAAATGTTTCAGTTTGTCTTTTGAGGGTATTGTGGTGCAACCAGTGTATATACCATTTGAAGAAGTATTATTATACAAATAATAAAGGTATGTAAGAAGCTTATTACTATAACCAGAACCACGTGAGTTTGATGTTGTTTTGAAAATAAGATGTCGCACCTCTGGTGTAATAACGACGTAAATGCAATTTTCTGAAATGTTGAGGAATCACGTTTAAAGTTTGCTTGCTTATTCAAAATGCAAAAAAGCCCTAAAATAGGCCTATACAGGATCGACTTCAAGATGTACCTAGCTATCCGTCTTCAAACAAAAACGAAAGCTTATATCAGTGTGGTGTCCACCCTCGTTTCCTACCGTAACATTTTGGGTATTTTGTAAAGGTTTTCATCGAAGTATTTGAATAAAGTTTAAATTGCAACTGTCAAAACAGCGGTAACTTCAAACTCAAATTTTCACCACACCCCCGTACTTGTAAGCGAAGCCCGCAATAAGGAATTTCAATTTGCTAACGAATTAGTTTGCTCTGCAATGTCATCCTAGCTAAAGTCCTAGCCATTGGCAGATAGGTACCTACGCATTCTTTGTTTGCAAGTAATTAAGGTAGCTCCTTCCTATCCTTATCCTAACCACGGACCAATAAGATACAGACCGCCAACTCACTGTATGGTCTCTCTTTTTGCCTACAAGCTAAAAATCAGCTGATATGCCATTTATTTTGAGAGTGTGACGCTCTCCCTTGCTTTTAAAACCCATTTAGCAAACACACCTAAAAAATAAATGGCATACACAGGTATAGTTGCCATTACAAAATGCACAGAGCGAGATGTACACGTATTCACAGACAGGAAAAAATATTTCGAGGGTGTTTCAGGCAAGAGGAGCACGAGTTGGCGGTCTGTATATTGGTCTGTGATCCTAACACTTTCTACTTTGATTAATTTTCAACCTTTTGCCAAGAAGCGTACCGTTATTTCAGATAGGTAATTACGACAAAACTTTTATTTTCCTAAAGTTATCGGCCTTAGCTATGTACATTGTACAGAGTGGTTTCAAGCTAGAGTTCTTCTGGAAGACTATTTTAAATGGTTCTATTGTACATTGTATATATACGAAGAAGCTAAAACAAAAATAATTCTTAATTCCTCCACGTCACATAATGATTGCTTGACTTCCTTTTGGCTAACTGTTTTGTATAGTCCCTGGTGGTCTGTGCTGTGGGTTTTCCAACAAAGTGATATTACATTTCCGTTACCATAATATTATTTATAGCTGGAAGAATTCCTTTGAATACCTTATATTTAAGCAAGTGCTGTGACAAGTTAATTAAAACAATTGCTTTTCAAACAGAACTTTTATAAAAGCCTTCCGCTTGCCCAAAGACTTCTTAAAATATTCACTATATATTCGCTTCCACTTGCTGTATAAATATAAGGTAGGTGAGGGGATTAAGGCCCGTCGGTTAATAAGGCCTAAGTCACAGAAAAACGATATAAAACAATCGCAGTAGCCTGAGAACCCATTTCTATGAAAAGGGCTAACCATGATTGAAGAATGGTACGTACGTTGACTTACGAAACAGTAGAAACTAGAAATACATGTGATTTGTATACCCAACCCGAAATGACTTTTTGTTCAGTTTCGGCAAGTTTCGTTCACTTGCGTTTTCGTACGACTTAAAGCGTACAATCTGACATTCCTTTTTTTTCTAAAGGATATTCTTCTTCTTTCTTTCTTCTTATTTTTAAAGGCTATTATGGGCAACTGATGTACTTTACAAATCGGAAGGAAACTTTTCGTTCGGTTTTGACACTAAATTGCTTACTTTTTCTTTCGTATTATGGTTGGGCCTTAACTAACACTCACAAATTAATGACATTTGAAACTTTTTGCTACCTGTTTGCTTGCTCGCTTTCATCAGTCGGTAATGTGTTTTTTTATTGTGAGAGGCGGTTCTACGGGTGAAATTATAAAAAATCAGCCTAAAAAATCGTAAGTTTTTTCTTAAATATTACGTTTATATATACGAATTGCGCTGCAGTGTTCTATTGTTCTCTTTTATGTTTTAAACTATGCATCATAGTCCGAATAATGATTTATTTGGTTTTATTTCCAAATTGTGCCGATGGTTAGTAAGGCCTAAAAAATTCACCATAGGCCTTATTACCCTCCTTTTTTGTATGAACCAGTTTTTCAAAGCAGAAAATAAAATAAAAAAAGACGTCAACCTTCAAAAGTTGAGGTGGCAAAACTCAAGAGAACCAGGAGAGTTGGTACTGTCACGGTGTGACGGGTCTAGGCTAATTCACTGTGCACAATTCACTGTGGGGACAATTCACTGTGCACAATTCACTCTTGACACAATTCACTGTGGCGGACAATTCACTGTGGTGGACAAATAACTGTGTGCATTTCTTTGTAGTGTACTATTCGCGCGCGCGAATAGTACACCACAATGAAATGCACACAGTTAATTGTCCACCACAGTGAACTGTCCCCAATGCCTAAATCTTAAAACAGTTTAGTAGTATTCTTTACGAAGTTTTTTCATTAAATCAATAAACAGAGAACAAAAATCTAACAGCTTTTGGTTCCGATTGTAATAATTTTTTCAGTTATTGAAACAAATTGAAACCAGGTCGAAAATTGTCAGATGTCGAAAACTTTAAATTTTTATTAGTTTCATAAGGTCATATTCAGAAAAAAAACTAACACAACATAAGGAAAATCATCTTCCATTTGATGTATTTCAATGTCGGCTCATCACTATAGAGGTGGAATTTATTCATCTTTTGCCACAGTGAATAACCCCACCACAGTTGTCCACCACTGTAAAATTGTCCATAACAGTTAATTGCCCGCCACAGTGAATTGTGTACAGTGAAGTGTCCCCACAGTGAATTGTGCACAGTGAATTAGCCCGCTTCGCGGTGTGACATGTGAGCCAGGGATGAAAAATGTTCTTTCAGCATTGTATCGAAAGTAAAAGAAAAAGTGTATCAAATAGTACTTTATCATTTTTACTTGCTTCATAAGGCAAGTATGTTAGTTTTCTGCAAAATATGACATTACGATGATAGTAGTTTTCGTCATACCGTCCGTCGTTCAGTCTATGCGCTCTTTCACGTCAAGCTACAGTCTTCGCTTGACGAATTTTCTTCAAACTTCACACACAGAAGTTTAAAGAAAAACGATTGCCGTGGTATTTTTTATTCCGTTTTAGCCCGGCTCAGAGTAGAACCTTTCTAGTAACGGTTTTTTTTCATTTTGGATTTGCTTTGAAACAGCTAACGATTTTGATTAAACTCAAAATTTAACAAACCCAGGGCATTTTTGTAAATACTCCGTTTTTTTTTTTCGTTTAAATGGTCAACGAAAATCTGGTTAAAACGACTTTTTTTCAAATGGACATAAGTTCGCAATGGCTTAATTGAATTGACTCAAACTTTATTTGGCATAGTACTTTATAGTTTTCGAAAGGATGATACAGCAATTTGTTTTTGTGTACCTTTTCTAAACAGTGGCTCCCATACAGCGAGCCGTTCAGTTTTAGCCAACTTTTGTTTGTTTTTTCTAATTTGCGCAAATGCGTCTTTAACGATTTTGATTAAACTTTGAATGTAAGATACATAGAAGGCTTCGAAGAAAACTGAATTTTTAATTTTTGGCTACAAATGATAATAACGGAAATCGGTTTTATTAAATTGGCCGTAATTGTACAACGACATTAACATACATTTACATGTTAATTGACATATATCTTTCAGAACACCGAAAAGATGGCATCTACATTTGTACATTTGGCATGTAAATATTTAAGGTAGCACTTGTGAATCGGGTTTTCCAGTTTTAGCCAAAATTTTTTAGTTTTTACCAAATTTAAAAAAAAATGATAAAGAATACTTTTTGTGTTTGAATTTGTTATTGCTAGAAGTAGTTTTAATCGTGCTATTGCACCCTGAAAGCACCCAGTCCTGCAGTTTATTTAAAATTGTATTGCACAATAATTATTCAAAAATGTAATTTATTTTGAAAGACGTAATGACACTTGTATCATAGTATCTAAGAAGATAGATAAGCGGCTTACTGCTTATTTAACGACATTTCAAGATGCTGCCAAACTTTCAATTTTATGGAATTATGCAAAAAATGGTTGCTCTCACAAAAATCGAATTCATTTAGTAATTTCGCTTTTGGTGTTAAATATTTATGATTTTTAATTCTCAACAAAAAATTATGATGTATAGTACCTATTATTTAAAGTGAAAGTGCAAAATTGTATCGAATTTAGTAAAAGTGTATTTGCGTACTTAAGCAAAACCAAGTGTATCGAAAAAAGTACAATCGTATCGACTTTTTCAACCCAGATGTGAGCTCGATGAAATTGGTGATATGAGGCAATGTTATAAACGCTGCAATTGTTATCATGAGGAGTGCGTCGACGGTTTGTAACCGGATGATAAAGACAATTTTAAATGTTCTGATGGGTGTTAAAAGAAAAATTATTACTTTTAAGATTAGCATTATAAATGCATTATTATTCATTTTGATCTCAACTACCATTGTGTAAAAAGTATGTTTTGAGTTTTTTTAGTAGTAGAAAGTTTTGGGCCTTATTACCCGACTGCATTATAATAAGGCCTACTGACCAGGTTTTTTTAAATGTGAATTCTGCTTATGTTTCCGGCAGCAGTTGCCATTTTTTGTTTGTTTTAATAATTTTATATATTTTACCTTATTTACCAATAAAATTTGTTTATTTCGATTTATAGTTTTTGTTTTATTTAAAACCGCCCTTAGCTAGGCCTTATTACCCGCGTCTACCTTAGCTATCTTAAACAAAAATACATATATTTTTCTCAATACTGGTACATAGTTGCAAAAAGTATTGACAGTTTGATAACCATCTGTCAGCGAATATGGTTTTGTTTTGATAGTAAGAAGTTCGAACTTTCTATTTGAATCAATTTTTTCTGAGGGATCCACTTTGAATTTTGTTTTAATTGTAGAGAATTCTGGCATACCTAGGTATGTCAATCCTTAAAGGGGTTATGTAGTACGGTTTTTGTTTTCCTTTTTGATATTACACACAAATTGGAAGACAATAGGGGGAAGTTCGTCACCAGATCCCAAACAACACATTTCCGTAAGTCTGCAGCGGTTATATGAACATGGTTCATACAAATAGACATAATTGCTTGACCCACTGCTTGGGACTTAGGTATATTACCTATGTATACTTACTTTTATTTTTTAAGTGAAAAAAATGCTGGGAGCGCTGACATTAAGGTAAGAGTCTTGGTGTTAATGTTTAATGGGTAAATTGCGTCAAAGTTCCATAGTACATTAAGAATTGACATTCACATCTTACATCTGAATTGAAATAAACGGACGTTATTTTAAAACAACGACGAATGCGGTTGCTGTTTTCTGCAAATGAGCGTCATTTATCTAAAAGACGTGACTTCTTTCATGAACACCTGTCTTCATTGACTTATGGCTTTGCCATTCATTATAATAAATTCAAACTAAGCCCTTGGGGCAGGTGACATCTCCTTTACTATAATAGTACAGAACAGTACCTAATGTACGTGTTTTCTGTCATCGACTTTTCGATTGACGAAGGATGAAGAAGGAAAGCTTGAGGCATTTATGTGTGTGTGGTTATTGGTTTCGTTTTGACATTTTGTGTAAAAATCTTATTTATTTTTTAGGTGAATTCATGTCTCGAATAAGTGAGTAATTTTTCAAATATGATGGAGAGGTAGTATAATAAGCGAGACATGACTTTAAGCGGCCTCTATGTTTTTTGAAAGGGAAGTCTTCAAAAGAAGTTTGATGGTGCGAGTTAACTTCTATTTTCTGCTTCTTCTGGGTTGGGTTAAGGTCCTGCATATAAATTGAGTGTTTTCTCGCTTCCTCATCTTAAATAAGTTTAAAGTTAACCAATGCTATTAAAGGGACAAAAAAAAAATGATGGGGATTGAAGTATATAAACGAATGAATGTATGATAGAGAATAATTGAAATGATGAAGAGGGTGGTGACTTTTGTTATGACAGCTTCAGACACGAGTGCCTATGCGATTGTTGAATCTTTTTCATTTTTTATTTTTTCCATGAACCAATTCAACCCTTAACTTTCGAAAAGATGTATAAAACGTGAAGCATTACAATGAACAAGATTTCAATAACTTTCTAGGCACTTTTGACATTATAACTACGTGATTCAAGCGCCCATCTGTGTCAAGGTACAACGTGCAAGTAAGCATATATATGTATGAGTGTTTAACTTTCAAGCCCACCCTACAAAAAACAAGTTTGTACCGTGATATCGCAGATTTATAAAATTCTATTCATCAGTCTTTTTTATAATAAGTGCTTTTTAGGAAATGCGAAACTAGCGAAACGGTGTGGTGAGAAATGTCAACACACCTTAAGTAATGATCTCAATAATAGGTTAACAAAAAATTAAAAACCTGATCTCAATTCGTGCAACATCCTTATGGTGCGAATTAATATTGTTTTGCAATATCTTGATAACAAGTATATGCATGGTTTTTATATATTGTATACTTCTTTTTTGTAGCAATCAAGACAAGACGCAGAAATTCACCATGCAAATTCACCATAACTCTCATACGTCAAGCAACAAGTCGTTAAGATTTGAAAGTTAACGACACAAATTTTATGAATGCTTTTTCTGAAATTATCAAACTTTAGCTTTCCTCGAAATACAAGTTATTCAGCTGAAATTAGTAACTGCACATCACTATTCCATTCTGCCATCAACCCTGGCATGTGTAAACGAAGCATTGACGTCACCATAGCCTCTTACGACATTAACGACACAAAATCATGTGGCTATAAGTTTACGATTTCTCGTTCAAGATTTAACATTCTTGTTTTGACAGTACCTACATAGTTCTTTTAACGATAACGACGTTTACGATGGTTTTACGACATTGCGTTCAAAAATTTACAATTTTTTTTACTGAACACTATACGAAAGAAATAACTTTCGGCTAATCTTTAAATTCTGTCTATCTCTGCATCCTTTTTGGCGAGAATTATTATATATATGTACATACATAGATGTAATTAAACCTTTGGCGCTGCGAGATCTGCAATCTACTTAACATCAACATCTCATTGATACACTAATAAATGAAAGTAAAGTGTATACTGTGAAAGTTTTACAAACAAAAAATGTAGTAAAACGATTCCTTAATAATTAAATCCTTTCAAACCTGCTCTGTGAATCATGACATGTGAGAACAAAAATGTTCTTGATAGGTATCCCTTTGAAACAGAACGTAAAAGAGTTTCCTATATGAAACAAAGGAACCAATCCATTGGAAAAGGACTAAGAATTATCAAAAGATAGCATTAAACTACGCAAAGAGATTTTCAGCCAAATTATTTTACTGTTCGTTTGTCTATCTTATCCTTCGTTTATGCATTTTTTTTTCAGTAAATTGGAAAAGATGAAAAGGGAAGGCTAGGTTGTCTATTTTACATTTTCTTAACTCGGGAAAAAAATTCATAATCTGAAGTTCTACTTCAATCATCTGTAAAAGCCCCAGCCCATAGAATCCGTTGATCCGTTGCGTAACGTGTATTTAATCGAGCTGTCAGTTGAATTTGCTGGACGGACGGACGCAACGGATTCTTTGGGTTTGGGCCTTAAAGGAAATTATTGTGCACTGTGATTAAAAGGAATCACTAAAAAGTATGATAACCTATCATGTCCCGTAACCGCTTCAACACAATCGGATCTCAATGGATCCTTTCAGCTCCCTTGATTAGGCAGGGGAATTTTAATTTGAACACAAGGATGGTTTCTTAAGTGGACGCATAGCCCAGTTCGTTAAAAAATTATTCTCAATGGGGTCTGCCTGGTCTATGTCAAGGCCAGTATGTACCAAGAATACGGTTTGGCTTAGTTCGAGTGATGAATTGATTTTGAACAATTTATTTTGCATTTCACATCACAGTATCCTCCTGCCTGATGGGACCCAGAAAAGGCTAACTGAGTTAGTTTCATTGAGCTCGTTGCTGCAGCGATAAGTTAAGTTTATTTCTTATATGGATAGCTGTAAGAGCAATTGTGATCGAAGTGTTCCCAGGTCTAAGAAACTGAAATTACCCTTTTTTGACATTAAAATGATTGTTTTGTTCCCCCTTAAAATAAAAATTCATTTAAAAGTTCTTTCCAAAACGCTTGAATATTTAATAATCTTTCTACCCCATCGATTTCAATCTAGTCTTTCTCAGAAAATATGAATCCGAAATATAAGAGAACATGCCAACGGAATTAAAGAGCCTGATTGTAAGAGTATGTGGACCTACAATTTTTTCAAAGATTTTCTAGCAGATTTTTTTTTATAAAATTAAAAAAAAAATCTTGTCCACTTTTTTCCCCATTTTAAACAAAAAAATTGGTGTTTTCCCATCAACCTGGGATGCCTCTTGTATTGCAGATTGTTTGAATGTCTATGGCATTGTAGTATAGTTCGTTATGGTCATGTGCTCGGAAATTTCTACACACTCAATCCGATATGGCGTTTTTTCGTTCAGTAAATGAAATCATAAAAAGATCCAAAATCTTGTAAAATGCTCTAAAAACAAGTGTTTTTAGTTGATTGTAATAGAACAAGAGATTAATAAAAATTTTTAAGTTCGGTTGTTTCATTTTTTGACAACCGACATTGTGCCAATATAAAATGATGTGTAATACTATGAAGGTGACGTTTGGCCGTGTTGGCCTCTAATGCATCAAAACTGCGTTTCTAATAGCTAACATTATAATACAATCTATATTTTTGTTGTTAATGCGGTTGATTTGGTGATGAACGGGTTTTTTTCCAAATAGCATACAAACGCACGTGACCTTAAACAGGGGTTGGTTTTGTTTAAATAAGGTGGAAATAATTTTGAAGTTTGAATTTCTAATTTGGAATGAAATGTTCAAATTTTGAAAGAAATAAATTCATTCGCTCTCGTGAGAGAGACGTTTTAAAAGGAATACATTAAAACTTAACTTGACGCTTACGCATAATATATTTGCTCTACTTTTAAATACATATGTCTTCAATCAATTCTTATTAGTTTACATATGTATGTGAATCATTAGCTTCAATCTGATATTTCCTTCCACATCCGTTGGATTGGAAAAAATGCCAATTGAAACAAAATTGTGCTTTAATTGACAGTTATTGCAAAGAAGTGATTTAGCAGAGATCCATGAACACTCTCATCTCTCATGATGAAAAATTTATTTAAATCATTCAAATATAAGAAAAATTATCATTTATCTTCGCAATGTCAGAACATTATTTACGAGTATAGTTTGCTGCTCAAAACAAAGTTTAAAGACTTTTGGGTATTTTGTTGTCATGTTTTGATAAATAATTTTAATTTATAGACTTGATTTTCAAATGATTTATACTTTGGGGTATGACATTTAAAATTTGACAAAATTTAAATTGATACTACATTTAAGATGACTATAAATTCCATTACAGTTCCAAAATTAAATGAAATAGGTAGAGGTACTCATAGCTGTCATCTTTGGGAAGTTTATAAAAATTATTTGTCAGTAAAGCTCAGATTACAGATCAACTTAAAAAACAAAAAAAAAACAAAAAAAACTTCTGTATACAACATTACATTCCAAAGCCATTATTAAAAAAAAAAAAAAAAATTATTGGCAATACATATACAACATTTTTGTCGGGATATTTTAAGAATGTGTGTTTAAATAAATTTTGGTTTTGTTTTGTGTTCGTGTGGCTGTTTGGCAGTTAAGAGTTAACTTAATATGATAAAAAAACACTTTAAACTTATTTTTCTAGCTGCATTGTCGTCTAGGTCATGATACAACTAATAAAGATATGGCATTGCACATGGTGCCAAACAAAACGTCAAAATATTGTCAAACTCCCCGTGTTCTTACGGGGTTCTTATGACGTAGAGCGCATAGAGTAGAGCGAAACAAAAGTTAAACGTGAAGGCGAAAACGAGAAGGCAGGGGTTCTTATGACGAGATGCGCAGAACAAATCAAAAATGAAACTAGGAAGGCGTTATCTCTAGTAGTTGATGTATCATGGTCTAGGTATCCAATCTACGATCTGAGCGACGCTTGTTTTTTATTACATACCTACATACATGGGTACTTATTTCATTCTTAAGAAAAAGAAATTAAAGTTTTCACCTAGTTTTATTTTTCTCCTAATTAGTTGCGAAATTAATTTTTTTTTAATGACGACACCTCGTAATAGTCATAACCACTTCTAACTTCTCCTTTGAAAGTTTTCTTTTTAATAAGTTGAGAATCACTCTTTTTAATACAACTCAAAAACATTTTTCTTATCCCCGTCATACAAATTTAAACCATATATAAAGTTGGTTTCTCGCCAAAAAGAGTGCGATGAAAATAAAATGAAACGTACTACCTATTTGGTCGCACATACTTGCTTTGTGGATCCAATAAATTATAAGCAATCACAAAGAACAGTTTAGTCTATGGAATTGTTCTAGTCTATATAATCATGGCTAACAAATAACCGAATGCTAAAAAAATATATGTACTTAAGTGTTTTTATTTACATATATCTCAAACAAAAATTGACAAAGCCCAACTAAACCATTAACAAACATTACATTAAAATAATTGGTAGGTAACATAAGAATCTATTAATTAAAGAACGAAATTTAAATACATGAAAACTAAATTGTGTACTTCCTCTTAGCAAAACCTTTTCAATCATATAAATTTACGTACATACAATACCGTTATGGCTGGAACATTTGTACTTAAAGATGTTTGCTTCACATATTAAAAAAAAAAATGAAATATTCCCCAAAAATTTGTATGAGAATGTGGGGAGTTATTTCGGGGACTTATTTCATTCTTTTTGGGGGCTTATTTCATTTTTAATCTGGGGAGTTATTTCATGATGAACTCCCCAAATTGAACCATGAAATAACTCCCCAAATTTGAAGACTTGTTTCATTCTTTAATTTTACAGCTTCCATTTCGGTTCGGTCGGCGTAGTGGGGCAGGGAGGTGGCATTGTGGCGATCGGTGCCGCCCACGACGCCGCCACCCAACTTAACCGGGTTACTAGAATACGACTATAGATAATTAATTAGATTGGAGGTTCGTTAACAAAAATCAATCGAGCATAATAACGCCCTACCTTTTTGATTAAAATTTTAATTTTATAACACGAACCCAATACATTCACCCTAAGAAATATGATATATCTTCCATAACATCTCCGCAAAATGTTATTGCTGCGCTGCTCATGCGAAACGAAACTTTCGCCATTTTGGTTTCAGCAAGGTTTGGTGCCTTTATCTAGCTAAAACCACCTCGGGCGGAGTAAGGGTAAGAGTTGCCATATATATATGTATATTGTAACTTTTTTCTATTTTTTTTTCTCTAAAAATCCCTTTTACTTTATCTTGATTTGTTTTTATTTATTCCTCAAAACCTTGTAACTTTTTCTAACTTTTTAAGCTCACCACTTCCTGCGCCACTCTTTTCGAATGAAGCTCGTTTCATATATATATATCTGAAAATTCACTCCCCTGTTTTTCTTGTTATCAATCATAAAAAAAAAACAAACAAAAAAACAATTAATTTTCTTACGCCCAGGACGATGATCCAGGACCAACATCCAGCAGATGTTATGACACACAAAAGTATCACTTTGTTGTTCATCCAGGCTTGCCAACACATTAGCTTGAATGACTTTCTGCCAAACAAGTACCTAATTAATAATATTTGTGCCCCGTGGCATAATCCCTACCACGTGTTTCGAGTTTATCTTTATTTCTTTAATAAGTGACTTTTGTTTTTTATTTAAGATAACATCATTATTAATAAACACAGCCGAAAAAAAAAACAAATAAAGGATACATGCCTATTCCTTAACCCGAGCGAGAAAACCGTGTGTGCTTAAGCCAAAGCTGTCCCTATGGTGCGCTGTTCCACTGATTTTCGACTTTGAAGTTTAATGAGAAATGTGCAGCATCATTTATTGGATGCCATTGGCATGTAAAATGTAAATTAGAAGCATGCTGGATTAATGGTACAGTCGTTGCGGCCATACTTTAAATAGCAAAATTGAACCGTCAAATAGAATTGACTGAGTTTAAAATTATTAAAATTATTATAGTCAGTTACAAATGTACCATTTCAGTCAAGGCTAATGGAGGAATATGGGTGTGGTGTGGTGGGTGGAAAATGTTTTAATTTGATTTTAAAAAAATATAGCTTTGTACTCCGACCTTCCACAATAATAGTATATCCATTACTCAAAGATTGTGAAATGTTCTTATTTTCATTGATCCTTTGATTAATAGGCCGCAGGATCAAAACTACCATTTTTACTAATTTGAACTTATAATAATTGTGGAAAGGATTGACATTTATAGCTTCACTTATTTTGTTCAATAAATGTACCTATGTACAGTACATATAAATGTGTTCAATAAGCCTAATAAGTTGGATTTGGAAACAACAGATTTTCAATGTTGAATGAAAACATTTCTGTTCTGATTATGATCTGATAAGAATTCAATACCTTCCCTTAATACAGAAAGGATATATTATATGTGGTGAGGTTTTGACAGCTGAAATGTAGTTTTAAAATGTTGTTCGATGTCACCGATAATAGGCGGCCATATTATCCACAATTGTTTTGCTTCCAAAATCAAAAAAAGGAACCTATATCCTATACCTTGCAACGTAATAGCGAAAAAGTGACAAAGAAAAATTGTTCCCTACAATACCCTATGTCTATGTGAACATTGTTGTCTGTCTAATTCCACTCAGCTAGGGTCGGCATATGAGTTTAGGACTATTCACATGAAAGCGATCAACGACCAACGAATGACGTTTCATTCACATGCAATTTATTTTATTCGTTGCGAACAAGGAACGTCATGTCCGTATCAGTATATCACAATTGAACAGTGAAATTTTGAGGTTAGTCGCGCACGAATAATTTATTCGTTGCGATGTGGTATGTGGAACGCAAATAGGGTTTGACAATTCGTAGCAATCACATTGTAGCTCGACGCGAACAATTTATTTTATACAATTTGACGTATTTAAACAATGAAATCGCATATTTTAATAAACTAACTTATTCAATCTTAATTCAACTTATTCAATCTTTTTCGACCGGTCACGTTTTAGCCAAGAAATTTGCTGTATAAATGTTTAAAATCAGATCTGTTCGTCAATTCGTCCATTCGCTGGTCGCTCTCATGTGAATAATCCTTTATACTAGCATTTTGTGTGCGTTTTATTACACATACTTTTCCGAAATTATTAGCGGTTTGACAGGTCAGCTTCTAGGCATATCCAAAAGAAGGCCATTTTTTATCAATAATTTTCTATTAACAAATACAACACGACACTTCTTGTTTGTAGTAGATAAATTACAAAAACAACATTTCTGTCAATAAACTGTGTAGCTGTCAAAAAAATTAAAGAGAACAATTTGAGGGGAGCTATTAAAATTTTTTATCTTGTTCTTTGATTTGACATTTTTAATTACAACAAGGCATGTTTTTTCTGCAAGAATTTGTGCCATTTCGCCACCATTAAGTAACAATAATAATCGTAACAACTTGATGTATCTAAGGGAAAGGAAACTTCAAATTTATAATCTGCCAAATGAGAAGCAAACGTAAAGCAAAGCTGAGTTCAAAACCGAACGGAACGATTCCGTTCTGTCAAATGAACATGTTACCTGAACTGTGTTCAGACGGCATAATAGCGAGTCAAGAGTCAAGAGGCAATGAGATAAGACAATTACCCCTGTTTCATGTGAAGAATTATTTCAGGAACCACATAATTCGTATCCAATTATCCTCTTAGCTGGACAATGGATAATTTTGACAGTTTGATTCTTCCTGTTAAATCATTTTCTAAATTACTATTCCGCCATCCACACCCGTGATGCAGCTCCAACAAGACATTTGAGTATTATTCAGTTGACTATAATTGTCTCGTGTCGATGTAAAAGCGGCTTTAAAGTGCATGGAAGTCTCTGCAGAACTATTCACATTAGAGCAAAAAATGAACATTGTATTAATGAATATTCGCCTACTTTGACGTTTTGAGGTTTATTCGTTGTGATGTGGATAGTATTATGTGGAACGAGAATAGACTTTGACAGATCGGAGCAAACATGTTGCAGTTATCACTCTGAACAGTTTACATAAATAATACGCCATATTTCCTACTACATACCATATTCATAATGCATGAAGGATTTTTTCTAGATAACTAAAGTAATTAATAAATGAAAATTAAAATCTATAGAAACGAAACTTTTGTTGACCAGACGCTTTAGACGCTTCTCCCAATAAATTTTTAATCAACTTTTTGATATGCAAAACACTCGTAAGTCAGAAAACCCTACAAGGTAATCCAAGCGCAGCATAACCATTTGACCTCGTTTAACAATTCAAATTGACTTCCAATTTTATTTGCTGCTATCTATAGTTTATTCCAGTGTAATTTATATTCATGACACGAATATTAATCTGGGTTTAGTGATCCAGAATACCGTGTGGAGGTTTAAGCTTATAGAAACGATTTTCCAAAGAAGTTTAATTTAAACTATTTCCATTCAAATTTTTCTTAGAACCCACTCAACTGAAGTAGACTAAGTTCCCTCATTTTTAATTACATCCTTCATGAATCCTAAAATATATCAAAAGTTTTGTATAAATTTTACATCAACAAAACGGAAGTCCTTCAAAACTCCATTTTGAATCTCTTTTTTTTTCTTCTCTTTGTTGAAACTATAAAAATGAAAAAAAAAAAAAAAACGGACCGATCCAATTTAATACCCCAGCGAGCGGTGCTGGATGCTGGTTTCTGGGAATTTCAAGAGATAGACTTGACGTAGGTACCTACTCCTCTCCACTCAAACATTCATTAATTTTTCACAGATACATTTTACCTTATTTGCCGAAGATACACTCACTATATTGACGAATGTGTCGAATGGTTTGGGTGTGAGTGCTTAATCTGTTGACAGCAATGAAGTAAGGTGCTTATTTTTTGTGGGGTTGCAGGTTTTAAGTCCTAAGTGAATGGACAGAGTACTGTTTAGGAAATGATGTTACTTTTTTTTTCGTTTTCTGTAGATAATGTTGTTTAATGAGGGTGGACATGGTTCTTGATAACACCCATAAATCTTACCAGAAACTCATCCATTAATGCTAATGGCTATGCTTAGTGAGGCAATAGACATTTTGTCGTCGTCGACATTCCCATCACCGCCACCGTTAAACATCTTCTGCCTTCTGTTTACTTTTCTTTTTATTGTTTGATGTTGCTTTTGATATTATTCATGAGTCTTTTATTGAAATAAACACATAAATGGCAAATAGAAAATGGAACCATAGACTTTCAATATTTAAATCTGACGCATATTATAAAGCGTAAGATAACGGTGGTCCATGGGGAACCATTTACAGGGTGCTACCACCCTAACAGATTCTAAGGACTGTCTAAGGACTTTTTTCGTATCTTCTAGTACCAATATTTTTGTATTTTGTTTTGCTGAGATCTGCACTAGCAAACCTTATCTTTTTTTTTTTTTTTGCTTACAAGCTGAACATCAAAGAACCAAAAAAGCAAATAAAATGTGGGCACGAGGAATTTAAATCTTTTCGAAATTGAGAAAAACGTCTGTTCCAAAAAAGATTATATTCTTTGATTCCTTGTAGCCTTATAATTAAATTATTCCCAAGAGAAAGTTAATACAGGGAAATCATTTAAAAGAGCGATTTGTATATTTTTTTTTGAGTTGACTAATGTCAATGTGGTATATACCTATACACACGCTTGATGAATATAACATCACTTGGGTTAATATTGGAAGAAAATAACGTGAAACATTTTTGATGGTATTTTTTTGAGTGTCTTCGCATTCACAAGGCTTTCATCATTACCACGTGTAACCATTTATAGAAACTTGGGTGTAGAATATCCACCACGCACTCTGTACAGAAAATGAAAAACAGAAACACTCTTGTAAGTTTACTATCAGACGGTACAGCTTGAAACCCAAAAGATTCATTTGCGAATGATTAAATACACACTTCAGGCATACTGGATTTTCTTACCTTCCGATGGGTAATCATTGACTTAAGACACAGCAGATTATTCTGTTTTATCAAGTTTTCAATAATTTTTGCAAACTCACGTAGATAAGCTGCGCTTCCTTCCGCATTTCACCGACGAACATTTGGCAAAGGACTCTGAATTTGGATTATCGGATGTGTAAGGTATGTTGGCTTTTCGTGTGATGTCAGAATCATGTGACGTCACGAAATATCAAAATACGGGCACTCAGTATACCTGAAATTTTCTTCTATCATGACTCATTTGCTTTGACAGAAACTTACGTCCATTATATCTATAGATACCTCACTTCATGTCATTTGAAGAATATAGGAAGTGTAAGTTTCTTTCGTTTCGGACTGTGCCTGATGTTTGCTTCCGCTCATTATATGTAGCTGAACCTGACTTCTCTCTCCAATCGTTGTTTTCTTGAATAAAAGAAGGAAACTTTATGGAGATGAAATTCGGAAACTTTTAACGTCCTGGTTTTCCACTATTGCCAAGTACACAATATTGAATGTCAAAACTACTAACACAAGGATGTATTTTGTGTATTAGAAATCCCATAAACATTTTAAGAAAATCCGTCGACATTAACAGCCGCTTGAAAATTACGGCGCCACAGGTTTTTGCTGACACTCTTGACACTTCTTTATCACGACGGCATCATTTAAGATACTACCATTGTAACTGACACTCAGATGTGGCATATGTATGAAATTCAGTACAAATACAGCTCCTAAACAAAGCCTAGTTTTAGAATAGGTTTCAAACATTTACTCTAGCATACCAGATGTCTTCAAGAAAATCAAAAGTATAATTGGGAACAAGGATATGCTCTAATCTGATTGGCATTAACCTAGCGATGCTTATTTTACTTCCTGGTAGCCCTCGGTACTCTTCATGTCCACCCGGACTTAACTTGCTGAACTTTTAAGCGCGAGTGTTGATAATCACTGAAAAAATTGAACCACTTAAATGCCCTGTCGGAACACTTTCTTTGTTTTGTTTTGGGTCTCAGATAATCTGGACGAACCCGCCAGAAAGTGAGCTAGTGGGGCATGGGTTCCAATTAAATGAACCAATGGCGACGCCAGCAGTCATCATGGTAGGCAACCCAGTAAGCTACTTCGACATATTTGGAGCATAGATCATTGATAATATTCACCACTTAACCCTATCAACTTCGGTGAGCGTGGAATGCGGTCTCATAGAGTTTATGTCGCCGAAAACGAAAAGCGAAAAGCTTTTACTGTCAATTTCATGGCCGAACTTACTTTATTTGTTTCAAATTGAATCATAAAGGTCGTTGAAAAAGTGTTTTTCACTTGAATCATAGTTGAGTTTTGTTTCTTATGTACAAAATTTGGATTACATTTTTCTTGACATAAATACCAAATTTAAGTTAAGAATGAAAAGATGAACCTTTTTTGCTATCCATTAGTCGGATGAAATATGTATAAGGCTTCCGTTCTCAAAAATACAACATTTTAGGGAGTAAGTTTTGAAAGGTATATATATAAGAGTTCCTTTATAGCATAATACGAGTACCTCACCACTCACCAGAAACCACCATCATTCCATTAACCATTAACTACCTATAATGAATTTGGGTAACTTTGATCTACGTTTTCTAATTAGACGAGGTTGAAATTCAAAAGATACTCGTCCGTACTCTAACTGTTATCATTACATGACTTGGTGCTTGGAATGAATACCCCGGAAAACAGCACCAAGCATGCCAAAGGAATATTCAATTCAGGTTCGGCAATGACTTTAATGTTTAGATACGAATTCCTATCTCTGATGAAAGAAGGTGGTTTGGTTTCCATTCAACAGAATTATTGGCTTTTATTTCGAACAGGACTTCTATCCTTTGGAATTTGGATATGCATTATACATAGTGCTGATGTTTCAGAACACGTAATAGAACCGATAGAACCAAGACAATCCAGGGAAGTTTAAAGATTTAAGATTATTAATATGACTTTGGCTTTAGCTGTGAATTATTAAAGGATTGTTTTCTCTTTTAGTTACAAACTAATTCTAAGTGTGTTTCATGTTTAATCTTTCAACAAAAGATTCATAATTTTATTTTACCTTTCCTACATGCCCTCTCACAACATATAGTAAGTCTGTCGGCTATCGGCTTCAGGCATATACTTACTCATTATCCTAAAAAGGATTGCCGACATTCTTTAAGGTCAAACATATACATTTAGTACCCGCGCAGGAAATACACGATACAATCATCGTGCCGAATATCGTACAAAAGTTGGGTCGAATGCGATGATTGTATCGTGTGTGTACAGTACACTAAATAATCCGCTGTACCGATATCACATGGTCGAATGCTCTCGAGCGAAAACCAGATGTATGTCGTGTCGTCTACTTCTACTTTTATAAAATCGCAAGTAAATCGAATGGTGTGTGTTATAGCGATATCGGTATACGATTCAAGTCTGTACGATGATTGTATTTGCTGCTTTATATGGATCCAAATACGGATCCGTAAA